>OX402592.1:0-10000000 GCA_948098905.1 Tiliacea aurago
GTTAATAGTAGTTTCAATAGATACCTACCTGCCTTACCTGTATTCCGGTGCGCGCTCAGCCACCCCGAGTCCTGTTTGGTAGTGGTTATTCCAGGTTTATTCACATTTTTCAGTCAAAAAACCAGTTTTTTGACCAAAACTCAAAAATTTTGTATCGCACATAATTCTAGTAATTTCATAGCTCGCTAGCTCGCGCGGAGACGCGTCTTTTGACACCTCGCACGTGCGTCTGGCGAATATAGAACTTCAAAAAATTCCATAACAAGTAAATTCATATATATACGAAATCCACCTTAGCTAGACAATAATTACATCAAATCGTTATAACTTTGCATCCAGGTGACGCATTTTGAAGCTGTTTTCAGCCAAATCAATCTTAAATAGGTTCCGTACAACGGTTTGACTAATAAAAATTGACAATTACGCGAAAAAATATTTTCGTATATCGACTTAGCAATTTTTGTGAGATTTTTTGAAGGAATTTTCAAAAACTAATTTTATCTCAAAATTCTTATCCGAACCATCGTTAATAGTAGTTTCAATAGATACCTACCTGCCTTACCTGTATTCCGGTGCGCGCTCAGCCACCCCGAGTCCTGTTTGGTAGTGGTTATTCCAGGTTTATTCACATTTTTCAGTCAAAAAACCAGTTTTTTGACCAAAACTCAAAAATTTTGTATCGCACATAATTCTAGTAATTTCATAGCTCGCTAGCTCGCGCGGAGACGCGTCTTTTGACACCTCGCACGTGCGTCTGGCGAATATAGAACTTCAAAAAATTCCATAACAAGTAAATTCATATATATACGAAATCCACCTTAGCTAGACAATAATTACATCAAATCGTTATAACTTTGCATCCAGGTGACGCATTTTGAAGCTGTTTTCAGCCAAATCAATCTTAAATAGGTTCCGTACAACGGTTTGACTAATAAAAATTGACAATTACGCGAAAAAATATTTTCGTATATCGACTTAGCAATTTTTGTGAGATTTTTTGAAGGAATTTTCAAAAACTAATTTTATCTCAAAATTCTTATCCGAACCATCGTTAATAGTAGTTTCAATAGATACCTACCTGCCTTACCTGTATTCCGGTGCGCGCTCAGCCACCCCGAGTCCTGTTTGGTAGTGGTTATTCCAGGTTTATTCACATTTTTCAGTCAAAAAACCAGTTTTTTGACCAAAACTCAAAAATTTTGTATCGCACATAATTCTAGTAATTTCATAGCTCGCTAGCTCGCGCGGAGACGCGTCTTTTGACACCTCGCACGTGCGTCTGGCGAATATAGAACTTCAAAAAATTCCATAACAAGTAAATTCATATATATACGAAATCCACCTTAGCTAGACAATAATTACATCAAATCGTTATAACTTTGCATCCAGGTGACGCATTTTGAAGCTGTTTTCAGCCAAATCAATCTTAAATAGGTTCCGTACAACGGTTTGACTAATAAAAATTGACAATTACGCGAAAAAATATTTTCGTATATCGACTTAGCAATTTTTGTGAGATTTTTTGAAGGAATTTTCAAAAACTAATTTTATCTCAAAATTCTTATCCGAACCATCGTTAATAGTAGTTTCAATAGATACCTACCTGCCTTACCTGTATTCCGGTGCGCGCTCAGCCACCCCGAGTCCTGTTTGGTAGTGGTTATTCCAGGTTTATTCACATTTTTCAGTCAAAAAACCAGTTTTTTGACCAAAACTCAAAAATTTTGTATCGCACATAATTCTAGTAATTTCATAGCTCGCTAGCTCGCGCGGAGACGCGTCTTTTGACACCTCGCACGTGCGTCTGGCGAATATAGAACTTCAAAAAATTCCATAACAAGTAAATTCATATATATACGAAATCCACCTTAGCTAGACAATAATTACATCAAATCGTTATAACTTTGCATCCAGGTGACGCATTTTGAAGCTGTTTTCAGCCAAATCAATCTTAAATAGGTTCCGTACAACGGTTTGACTAATAAAAATTGACAATTACGCGAAAAAATATTTTCGTATATCGACTTAGCAATTTTTGTGAGATTTTTTGAAGGAATTTTCAAAAACTAATTTTATCTCAAAATTCTTATCCGAACCATCGTTAATAGTAGTTTCAATAGATACCTACCTGCCTTACCTGTATTCCGGTGCGCGCTCAGCCACCCCGAGTCCTGTTTGGTAGTGGTTATTCCAGTTTATTCACATTTTTCAGTCAAAAAACCAGTTTTTTGACCAAAACTCAAAAATTTTGTATCGCACATATTTCTAGTAATTTCATAGCTCGCTAGCTCGCGCGGAGACGCGTCTTTTGACACCTCGCACGTGCGTCTGGCGAATATAGAACTTCAAAAAATTCCATAACAAGTAAATTCATATATATACGAAATCCACCTTAGCTAGACAATAATTACATCAAATCGTTATAACTTTGCATCCAGGTGACGCATTTTGAAGCTGTTTTCAGCCAAATCAATCTTAAATAGGTTCCGTACAACGGTTTGACTAATAAAAATTGACAATTACGCGAAAAAATATTTTCGTATATCGACTTAGCAATTTTTGTGAGATTTTTTGAAGGAATTTTCAAAAACTAATTTTATCTCAAAATTCTTATCCGAACCATCGTTAATAGTAGTTTCAATAGATACCTACCTGCCTTACCTGTATTCCGGTGCGCGCTCAGCCACCCCGAGTCCTGTTTGGTAGTGGTTATTCCAGGTTTATTCACATTTTTCAGTCAAAAAACCAGTTTTTTGACCAAAACTCAAAAATTTTGTATCGCACATAATTCTAGTAATTTCATAGCTCGCTAGCTCGCGCGGAGACGCGTCTTTTGACACCTCGCACGTGCGTCTGGCGATATAGAACTTCAAAAAATTCCATAACAAGTAAATTCATATATATACGAAATCCACCTTAGCTAGACAATAATTACATCAAATCGTTATAACTTTGCATCCAGGTGACGCATTTTGAAGCTGTTTTCAGCCAAATCAATCTTAAATAGGTTCCGTACAACGGTTTGACTAATAAAAATTGACAATTACGCGAAAAAATATTTTCGTATATCGACTTAGCAATTTTTGTGAGATTTTTTGAAGGAATTTTCAAAAAAATTCTTATCCGAACCATCGTTAATAGTAGTTTCAATAGATACCTACCTGCCTTACCTGTATTCCGGTGCGCGCTCAGCCACCCCGAGTCCTGTTTGGTAGTGGTTATTCCAGGTTTATTCACATTTTTCAGTCAAAAAACCAGTTTTTTGACCAAAACTCAAAAATTTTGTATCGCACATAATTCTAGTAATTTCATAGCTCGCTAGCTCGCGCGGAGACGCGTCTTTTGACACCTCGCACGTGCGTCTGGCGAATATAGAACTTCAAAAAATTCCATAACAAGTAAATTCATATATATACGAAATCCACCTTAGCTAGACAATAATTACATCAAATCGTTATAACTTTGCATCCAGGTGACGCATTTTGAAGCTGTTTTCAGCCAAATCAATCTTAAATAGGTTCCGTACAACGGTTTGACTAATAAAAATTGACAATTACGCGAAAAAATATTTTCGTATATCGACTTAGCAATTTTTGTGAGATTTTTTGAAGGAATTTTCAAAAACTAATTTTATCTCAAAATTCTTATCCGAACCATCGTTAATAGTAGTTTCAATAGATACCTACCTGCCTTACCTGTATTCCGGTGCGCGCTCAGCCACCCCGAGTCCTGTTTGGTAGTGGTTATTCCAGGTTTATTCACATTTTTCAGTCAAAAAACCAGTTTTTTGACCAAAACTCAAAAATTTTGTATCGCACATAATTCTAGTAATTTCATAGCTCGCTAGCTCGCGCGGAGACGCGTCTTTTGACACCTCGCACGTGCGTCTGGCGAATATAGAACTTCAAAAAATTCCATAACAAGTAAATTCATATATATACGAAATCCACCTTAGCTAGACAATAATTACATCAAATCGTTATAACTTTGCATCCAGGTGACGCATTTTGAAGCTGTTTTCAGCCAAATCAATCTTAAATAGGTTCCGTACAACGGTTTGACTAATAAAAATTGACAATTACGCGAAAAAATATTTTCGTATATCGACTTAGCAATTTTTGTGAGATTTTTTGAAGGAATTTTCAAAAACTAATTTTATCTCAAAATTCTTATCCGAACCATCGTTAATAGTAGTTTCAATAGATACCTACCTGCCTTACCTGTATTCCGGTGCGCGCTCAGCCACCCCGAGTCCTGTTTGGTAGTGGTTATTCCAGGTTTATTCACATTTTTCAGTCAAAAAACCAGTTTTTTGACCAAAACTCAAAAATTTTGTATCGCACATAATTCTAGTAATTTCATAGCTCGCTAGCTCGCGCGGAGACGCGTCTTTTGACACCTCGCACGTGCGTCTGGCGAATATAGAACTTCAAAAAATTCCATAACAAGTAAATTCATATATATACGAAATCCACCTTAGCTAGACAATAATTACATCAAATCGTTATAACTTTGCATCCAGGTGACGCATTTTGAAGCTGTTTTCAGCCAAATCAATCTTAAATAGGTTCCGTACAACGGTTTGACTAATAAAAATTGACAATTACGCGAAAAAATATTTTCGTATATCGACTTAGCAATTTTTGTGAGATTTTTTGAAGGAATTTTCAAAAACTAATTTTATCTCAAAATTCTTATCCGAACCATCGTTAATAGTAGTTTCAATAGATACCTACCTGCCTTACCTGTATTCCGGTGCGCGCTCAGCCACCCCGAGTCCTGTTTGGTAGTGGTTATTCCAGGTTTATTCACATTTTTCAGTCAAAAAACCAGTTTTTTGACCAAAACTCAAAAATTTTGTATCGCACATATTTCTAGTAATTTCATAGCTCGCTAGCTCGCGCGGAGACGCGTCTTTTGACACCTCGCACGTGCGTCTGGCGAATATAGAACTTCAAAAAATTCCATAACAAGTAAATTCATATATATACGAAATCCACCTTAGCTAGACAATAATTACATCAAATCGTTATAACTTTGCATCCAGGTGACGCATTTTGAAGCTGTTTTCAGCCAAATCAATCTTAAATAGGTTCCGTACAACGGTTTGACTAATAAAAATTGACAATTACGCGAAAAAATATTTTCGTATATCGACTTAGCAATTTTTGTGAGATTTTTTGAAGGAATTTTCAAAAACTAATTTTATCTCAAAATTCTTATCCGAACCATCGTTAATAGTAGTTTCAATAGATACCTACCTGCCTTACCTGTATTCCGGTGCGCGCTCAGCCACCCCGAGTCCTGTTTGGTAGTGGTTATTCCAGGTTTATTCACATTTTTCAGTCAAAAAACCAGTTTTTTGACCAAAACTCAAAAATTTGTATCGCACATAATTCTAGTAATTTCATAGCTCGCTAGCTCGCGCGGAGACGCGTCTTTTGACACCTCGCACGTGCGTCTGGCGAATATAGAACTTCAAAAAATTCCATAACAAGTAAATTCATATATATACGAAATCCACCTTAGCTAGACAATAATTACATCAAATCGTTATAACTTTGCATCCAGGTGACGCATTTTGAAGCTGTTTTCAGCCAAATCAATCTTAAATAGGTTCCGTACAACGGTTTGACTAATAAAAATTGACAATTACGCGAAAAAATATTTTCGTATATCGACTTAGCAATTTTTGTGAGATTTTTTGAAGGAATTTTCAAAAACTAATTTTATCTCAAAATTCTTATCCGAACCATCGTTAATAGTAGTTTCAATAGATACCTACCTGCCTTACCTGTATTCCGGTGCGCGCTCAGCCACCCCCGAGTCCTGTTTGGTAGTGGTTATTCCAGGTTTATTCACATTTTTCAGTCAAAAAAACCAGTTTTTTGACCAAAACTCAAAAATTTTGTATCGCACATAATTCTAGTAATTTCATAGCTCGCTAGCTCGCGCGGAGACGCGTCTTTTGACACCTCGCACGTGCGTCTGGCGAATATAGAACTTCAAAAAATTCCATAACAAGTAAATTCATATATATACGAAATCCACCTTAGCTAGACAATAATTACATCAAATCGTTATAACTTTGCATCCAGGTGACGCATTTTGAAGCTGTTTTCAGCCAAATCAATCTTAAATAGGTTCCGTACAACGGTTTTGACTAATAAAAATTGACAATTACGCGAAAAAATATTTTCGTATATCGACTTAGCAATTTTGTGAGATTTTTTGAAGGAATTTTCAAAAACTAATTTTATCTCAAAATTCTTATCCGAACCATCGTTAATAGTAGTTTCAATAGATACCTACCTGCCTTACCTGTATTCCGGTGCGCGCTCAGCCACCCCGAGTCCTGTTTGGTAGTGGTTATTCCAGGTTTATTCACATTTTTCAGTCAAAAAACCAGTTTTTTGACCAAAACTCAAAAATTTTGTATCGCACATTAATTCTAGTAATTTCATAGCTCGCTAGCTCGCGCGGAGACGCGTCTTTTGACACCTCGCACGTGCGTCTGGCGAATATAGAACTTCAAAAATTCCATAACAAGTAAATTCATATATATACGAAATCCACCTTAGCTAGACAATAATTACATCAAATCGTTATAACTTTGCATCCAGGTGACGCATTTTGAAGCTGTTTTCAGCCAAATCAATCTTAAATAGGTTCCGTACAACGGTTTGACTAATAAAAATTGACAATTACGCGAAAAATATTTTCGTATATCGACTTAGCAATTTTTGTGAGATTTTTTGAAGGAATTTTCAAAAACTAATTTTTATCTCAAAATTCTTATCCGAACCATCGTTAATAGTAGTTTCAATAGATACCTACCTGCCTTACCTGTATTCCGGTGCGCGCTCAGCCACCCCGAGTCCTGTTTGGTAGTGGTTATTCCAGGTTTATTCACATTTTTCAGTCAAAAAACCAGTTTTTTGACCAAAAACTCAAAAATTTTGTATCGCACATAATTCTAGTAATTTCATAGCTCGCTAGCTCGCGCGGAGACGCGTCTTTTGACACCTCGCACGTGCGTCTGGCGAATATAGAACTTCAAAAAATTCCATAACAAGTAAATTCATATATATACGAAATCCACCTTAGCTAGACAATAATTACATCAAATCGTTATAACTTTGCATCCAGGTGACGCATTTTGAAGCTGTTTTCAGCCAAATCAATCTTAAATAGGTTCCGTACAACGGTTTGACTAATAAAAATTGACAATTACGCGAAAAAATATTTTCGTATATCGACTTAGCAATTTTTGTGAGATTTTTTGAAGGAATTTTCAAAAACTAATTTTATCTCAAAATTCTTATCCGAACCATCGTTAATAGTAGTTTCAATAGATACCTACCTGCCTTACCTGTATTCCGGTGCGCGCTCAGCCACCCCGAGTCCTGTTTGGTAGTGGTTATTCCAGGTTTATTCACATTTTTCAGTCAAAAAACCAGTTTTTTGACCAAAACTCAAAAATTTTGTATCGCACATAATTCTAGTAATTTCATAGCTCGCTAGCTCGCGCGGAGACGCGTCTTTTGACACCTCGCACGTGCGTCTGGCGAATATAGAACTTCAAAAAATTCCATAACAAGTAAATTCATATATATACGAAATCCACCTTAGCTAGACAATAATTACATCAAATCGTTATAACTTTGCATCCAGGTGACGCATTTTGAAGCTGTTTTCAGCCAAATCAATCTTAAATAGGTTCCGTACAACGGTTTGACTAATAAAAATTGACAATTACGCGAAAAAATATTTTCGTATATCGACTTAGCAATTTTTGTGAGATTTTTTGAAGGAATTTTCAAAAACTAATTTTATCTCAAAATTCTTATCCGAACCATCGTTAATAGTAGTTTCAATAGATACCTACCTGCCTTACCTGTATTCCGGTGCGCGCTCAGCCACCCCGAGTCCTGTTTGGTAGTGGTTATTCCAGGTTTATTCACATTTTTCAGTCAAAAAACCAGTTTTTTGACCAAAACTCAAAAATTTTGTATCGCACATAATTCTAGTAATTTCATAGCTCGCTAGCTCGCGCGGAGACGCGTCTTTTGACACCTCGCACGTGCGTCTGGCGAATATAGAACTTCAAAAAATTCCATAACAAGTAAATTCATATATATACGAAATCCACCTTAGCTAGACAATAATTACATCAAATCGTTATAACTTTGCATCCAGGTGACGCATTTTGAAGCTGTTTTCAGCCAAATCAATCTTAAATAGGTTCCGTACAACGGTTTGACTAATAAAAATTGACAATTACGCGAAAAAATATTTTCGTATATCGACTTAGCAATTTTTGTGAGATTTTTTGAAGGAATTTTCAAAAACTAATTTTATCTCAAAATTCTTATCCGAACCATCGTTAATAGTAGTTTCAATAGATACCTACCTGCCTTACCTGTATTCCGGTGCGCGCTCAGCCACCCCGAGTCCTGTTTGGTAGTGGTTATTCCAGGTTTATTCACATTTTTCAGTCAAAAAACCAGTTTTTTGACCAAAACTCAAAAATTTTGTATCGCACATAATTCTAGTAATTTCATAGCTCGCTAGCTCGCGCGGAGACGCGTCTTTTGACACCTCGCACGTGCGTCTGGCGAATATAGAACTTCAAAAAATTCCATAACAAGTAAATTCATATATATACGAAATCCACCTTAGCTAGACAATAATTACATCAAATCGTTATAACTTTGCATCCAGGTGACGCATTTTGAAGCTGTTTTCAGCCAAATCAATCTTAAATAGGTTCCGTACAACGGTTTGACTAATAAAAATTGACAATTACGCGAAAAAATATTTTCGTATATCGACTTAGCAATTTTTGTGAGATTTTTTGAAGGAATTTTCAAAAACTAATTTTATCTCAAAATTCTTATCCGAACCATCGTTAATAGTAGTTTCAATAGATACCTACCTGCCTTACCTGTATTCCGGTGCGCGCTCAGCCACCCCGAGTCCTGTTTGGTAGTGGTTATTCCAGGTTTATTCACATTTTTCAGTCAAAAAACCAGTTTTTTGACCAAAACTCAAAAATTTTGTATCGCACATAATTCTAGTAATTTCATAGCTCGCTAGCTCGCGCGGAGACGCGTCTTTTGACACCTCGCACGTGCGTCTGGCGAATATAGAACTTCAAAAAATTCCATAACAAGTAAATTCATATATATACGAAATCCACCTTAGCTAGACAATAATTACATCAAATCGTTATAACTTTGCATCCAGGTGACGCATTTTGAAGCTGTTTTCAGCCAAATCAATCTTAAATAGGTTCCGTACAACGGTTTGACTAATAAAAATTGACAATTACGCGAAAAAATATTTTCGTATATCGACTTAGCAATTTTTGTGAGATTTTTTGAAGGAATTTTCAAAAACTAATTTTATCTCAAAATTCTTATCCGAACCATCGTTAATAGTAGTTTCAATAGATACCTACCTGCCTTACCTGTATTCCGGTGCGCGCTCAGCCACCCCGAGTCCTGTTTGGTAGTGGTTATTCCAGGTTTATTCACATTTTTCAGTCAAAAAACCAGTTTTTTGACCAAAACTCAAAAATTTTGTATCGCACATATTTCTAGTAATTTCATAGCTCGCTAGCTCGCGCGGAGACGCGTCTTTTGACACCTCGCACGTGCGTCTGGCGAATATAGAACTTCAAAAAATTCCATAACAAGTAAATTCATATATATACGAAATCCACCTTAGCTAGACAATAATTACATCAAATCGTTATAACTTTGCATCCAGGTGACGCATTTTGAAGCTGTTTTCAGCCAAATCAATCTTAAATAGGTTCCGTACAACGGTTTGACTAATAAAAATTGACAATTACGCGAAAAAATATTTTCGTATATCGACTTAGCAATTTTTGTGAGATTTTTTGAAGGAATTTTCAAAAACTAATTTTATCTCAAAATTCTTATCCGAACCATCGTTAATAGTAGTTTCAATAGATACCTACCTGCCTTACCTGTATTCCGGTGCGCGCTCAGCCACCCCGAGTCCTGTTTGGTAGTGGTTATTCCAGGTTTATTCACATTTTTCAGTCAAAAAACCAGTTTTTTGACCAAAACTCAAAAATTTTGTATCGCACATAATTCTAGTAATTTCATAGCTCGCTAGCTCGCGCGGAGACGCGTCTTTTGACACCTCGCACGTGCGTCTGGCGAATATAGAACTTCAAAAAATTCCATAACAAGTAAATTCATATATATACGAAATCCACCTTAGCTAGACAATAATTACATCAAATCGTTATAACTTTGCATCCAGGTGACGCATTTTGAAGCTGTTTTCAGCCAAATCAATCTTAAATAGGTTCCGTACAACGGTTTGACTAATAAAAATTGACAATTACGCGAAAAAATATTTTCGTATATCGACTTAGCAATTTTTGTGAGATTTTTTGAAGGAATTTTCAAAAACTAATTTTATCTCAAAATTCTTATCCGAACCATCGTTAATAGTAGTTTCAATAGATACCTACCTGCCTTACCTGTATTCCGGTGCGCGCTCAGCCACCCCGAGTCCTGTTTGGTAGTGGTTATTCCAGGTTTATTCACATTTTTCAGTCAAAAAACCAGTTTTTTGACCAAAACTCAAAAATTTTGTATCGCACATAATTCTAGTAATTTCATAGCTCGCTAGCTCGCGCGGAGACGCGTCTTTTGACACCTCGCACGTGCGTCTGGCGAATATAGAACTTCAAAAAATTCCATAACAAGTAAATTCATATATATACGAAATCCACCTTAGCTAGACAATAATTACATCAAATCGTTATAACTTTGCATCCAGGTGACGCATTTTGAAGCTGTTTTCAGCCAAATCAATCTTAAATAGGTTCCGTACAACGGTTTGACTAATAAAAATTGACAATTACGCGAAAAAATATTTTCGTATATCGACTTAGCAATTTTTGTGAGATTTTTTGAAGGAATTTTCAAAAACTAATTTTATCTCAAAATTCTTATCCGAACCATCGTTAATAGTAGTTTCAATAGATACCTACCTGCCTTACCTGTATTCCGGTGCGCGCTCAGCCACCCCGAGTCCTGTTTGGTAGTGGTTATTCCAGGTTTATTCACATTTTTCAGTCAAAAAACCAGTTTTTTGACCAAAACTCAAAAATTTTGTATCGCACATAATTCTAGTAATTTCATAGCTCGCTAGCTCGCGCGGAGACGCGTCTTTTGACACCTCGCACGTGCGTCTGGCGAATATAGAACTTCAAAAAATTCCATAACAAGTAAATTCATATATATACGAAATCCACCTTAGCTAGACAATAATTACATCAAATCGTTATAACTTTGCATCCAGGTGACGCATTTTGAAGCTGTTTTCAGCCAAATCAATCTTAAATAGGTTCCGTACAACGGTTTGACTAATAAAAATTGACAATTACGCGAAAAAATATTTTCGTATATCGACTTAGCAATTTTTGTGAGATTTTTTGAAGGAATTTTCAAAAACTAATTTTATCTCAAAATTCTTATCCGAACCATCGTTAATAGTAGTTTCAATAGATACCTACCTGCCTTACCTGTATTCCGGTGCGCGCTCAGCCACCCCGAGTCCTGTTTGGTAGTGGTTATTCCAGGTTTATTCACATTTTTCAGTCAAAAAACCAGTTTTTTGACCAAAACTCAAAAATTTTGTATCGCACATAATTCTAGTAATTTCATAGCTCGCTAGCTCGCGCGGAGACGCGTCTTTTGACACCTCGCACGTGCGTCTGGCGAATATAGAACTTCAAAAAATTCCATAACAAGTAAATTCATATATATACGAAATCCACCTTAGCTAGACAATAATTACATCAAATCGTTATAACTTTGCATCCAGGTGACGCATTTTGAAGCTGTTTTCAGCCAAATCAATCTTAAATAGGTTCCGTACAACGGTTTGACTAATAAAAATTGACAATTACGCGAAAAAATATTTTCGTATATCGACTTAGCAATTTTTGTGAGATTTTTTGAAGGAATTTTCAAAAACTAATTTTATCTCAAAATTCTTATCCGAACCATCGTTAATAGTAGTTTCAATAGATACCTACCTGCCTTACCTGTATTCCGGTGCGCGCTCAGCCACCCCGAGTCCTGTTTGGTAGTGGTTATTCCAGGTTTATTCACATTTTTCAGTCAAAAAACCAGTTTTTTGACCAAAACTCAAAAATTTTGTATCGCACATAATTCTAGTAATTTCATAGCTCGCTAGCTCGCGCGGAGACGCGTCTTTTGACACCTCGCACGTGCGTCTGGCGAATATAGAACTTCAAAAAATTCCATAACAAGTAAATTCATATATATACGAAATCCACCTTAGCTAGACAATAATTACATCAAATCGTTATAACTTTGCATCCAGGTGACGCATTTTGAAGCTGTTTTCAGCCAAATCAATCTTAAATAGGTTCCGTACAACGGTTTGACTAATAAAAATTGACAATTACGCGAAAAAATATTTTCGTATATCGACTTAGCAATTTTTGTGAGATTTTTTGAAGGAATTTTCAAAAACTAATTTTATCTCAAAATTCTTATCCGAACCATCGTTAATAGTAGTTTCAATAGATACCTACCTGCCTTACCTGTATTCCGGTGCGCGCTCAGCCACCCCGAGTCCTGTTTGGTAGTGGTTATTCCAGGTTTATTCACATTTTTCAGTCAAAAAACCAGTTTTTTGACCAAAACTCAAAAATTTTGTATCGCACATAATTCTAGTAATTTCATAGCTCGCTAGCTCGCGCGGAGACGCGTCTTTTGACACCTCGCACGTGCGTCTGGCGAATATAGAACTTCAAAAAATTCCATAACAAGTAAATTCATATATATACGAAATCCACCTTAGCTAGACAATAATTACATCAAATCGTTATAACTTTGCATCCAGGTGACGCATTTTGAAGCTGTTTTCAGCCAAATCAATCTTAAATAGGTTCCGTACAACGGTTTGACTAATAAAAATTGACAATTACGCGAAAAAATATTTTCGTATATCGACTTAGCAATTTTTGTGAGATTTTTTGAAGGAATTTTCAAAAACTAATTTTATCTCAAAATTCTTATCCGAACCATCGTTAATAGTAGTTTCAATAGATACCTACCTGCCTTACCTGTATTCCGGTGCGCGCTCAGCCACCCCGAGTCCTGTTTGGTAGTGGTTATTCCAGGTTTATTCACATTTTTCAGTCAAAAAACCAGTTTTTTGACCAAAACTCAAAAATTTTGTATCGCACATAATTCTAGTAATTTCATAGCTCGCTAGCTCGCGCGGAGACGCGTCTTTTGACACCTCGCACGTGCGTCTGGCGAATATAGAACTTCAAAAAATTCCATAACAAGTAAATTCATATATATACGAAATCCACCTTAGCTAGACAATAATTACATCAAATCGTTATAACTTTGCATCCAGGTGACGCATTTTGAAGCTGTTTTCAGCCAAATCAATCTTAAATAGGTTCCGTACAACGGTTTGACTAATAAAAATTGACAATTACGCGAAAAAATATTTTCGTATATCGACTTAGCAATTTTTGTGAGATTTTTTGAAGGAATTTTCAAAAACTAATTTTATCTCAAAATTCTTATCCGAACCATCGTTAATAGTAGTTTCAATAGATACCTACCTGCCTTACCTGTATTCCGGTGCGCGCTCAGCCACCCCGAGTCCTGTTTGGTAGTGGTTATTCCAGGTTTATTCACATTTTTCAGTCAAAAAACCAGTTTTTTGACCAAAACTCAAAAATTTTGTATCGCACATAATTCTAGTAATTTCATAGCTCGCTAGCTCGCGCGGAGACGCGTCTTTTGACACCTCGCACGTGCGTCTGGCGAATATAGAACTTCAAAAAATTCCATAACAAGTAAATTCATATATATACGAAATCCACCTTAGCTAGACAATAATTACATCAAATCGTTATAACTTTGCATCCAGGTGACGCATTTTGAAGCTGTTTTCAGCCAAATCAATCTTAAATAGGTTCCGTACAACGGTTTGACTAATAAAAATTGACAATTACGCGAAAAAATATTTTCGTATATCGACTTAGCAATTTTTGTGAGATTTTTTGAAGGAATTTTCAAAAACTAATTTTATCTCAAAATTCTTATCCGAACCATCGTTAATAGTAGTTTCAATAGATACCTACCTGCCTTACCTGTATTCCGGTGCGCGCTCAGCCACCCCGAGTCCTGTTTGGTAGTGGTTATTCCAGGTTTATTCACATTTTTCAGTCAAAAAACCAGTTTTTTGACCAAAACTCAAAAATTTTGTATCGCACATATTTCTAGTAATTTCATAGCTCGCTAGCTCGCGCGGAGACGCGTCTTTTGACACCTCGCACGTGCGTCTGGCGAATATAGAACTTCAAAAAATTGCCCTCCCACCCACCCTTTATTTACTGACCAGGTAAACTTTTTAGTTTTGGGGGGAGAATTTGAATTTGAAATTGACCCGACGGAAGTCTTAGATTTAGGAATTGTTTTTATACTTATTTTACTCCTGCCTGATCCCCCTTTTACAGGGACACAGTACAGGTACCAGTGTCGTCTGACAACTAACTCATTCCGCAGTCCTAAATTTTAATCCTACCAGAATGTTTGGTGTCAGGACACCGGTAATTAAGCGAAAGGTCTCAGAGGAGAGTATAGGAACGGAGAGGTCTCAACTTGCACAGGCTGGCCCGTCAAGGCGTAGTATTGGGGACTCGGAGGCCGCCAGACTAAGTTCTGGACGGCCTCTCAAAACACCATCGCCTTCAAAAATGGCCCCAGTGTCCTCTCCCCCGAAACTTAAGTCCAAAGCCACGCTCGCCCTGCAGTTCAAAGTGGATGGACATAAACAGCAGGAGTTAACCGAGGAGAGCTCGCCGCACAAAGCGAAACCCGTGAGATACATAAACCGAACCACGGAGGCAAAGGCGTGCCTCTCGAAGGCCATGATCCAGCTTTCAAATTCCCGTAACCTCAAGAAAGAAATTAAGGACGAAATCACGAAAGCGGTTGAGAGACTTTACCAGCTCGTAAAAGAGGCAGAGTCAGAAAAAGAAAGAGGAGCAAACGAGAAAGCAAATATCGAAACCCGAAAGGAGCCGAAGCCGATCACAGATGAACCGACGGAGCTGATGAAGAGTCTTGTAGAAGGCCTCAAAGAACACAAACTGGTGTTGCAGGAGTGTCAACAACATACGCAGACTCTGTCGGAGCATCTCCAGCAAGCCCCTCGCTACGTCGCAGGCCAGGGTCCGACTTTCGCGGAGATCGCCGCCGGCCAGAAGCAGCACATCCAAGAGCCTCTTCACTCGGTGGTCGTATCGTCAGTCAATGACCAGGACACCGGTGAAGAGGTTATTGAGAAGCTCAGGACGGCGGTCGATGCCAGAAACGAAGGCACGAGAGTCGAGAGGCTGCGCAAGGCGAGGGACCAGAAAGTGGTGGTCGGCTTCAAGACGAGAGACGAAATGATAAGGGTCACCGAACGGATAAGGAAGACGGGCAATCTAGTGGTAGAAGAGGTCAAAAATAAAGATCCGCTCATTATCATAAAGGACGTCCTCTCCTGCCACTCGGATGTAGAGGTGTCACAAGCCCTCCAGCGGCAAAACACCCACCTGATCGGGGACATACCTGCGGAAGATTTGAGGCTGGGGGTGAAGTACCGTCGAAGGACGAGGAACCCCCACATGTGCCACGTCATCCTGCAGGTGTCCCCCACGGTGTGGCAGAGGCTAACGATGGCGGGTCGCGTGCACATCGACCTACAGCGGGTGCGAGTGCAGGACCAGTCACCACTGGTGCAGTGCACTCGCTGTCTGTGCTTCGGCCATAGCCGTAAACTGTGCACGCGGCCCGCAGACCTGTGCATCCACTGTGGTGAGCCCCACATGCGTGCCGATTGTCCGTCACGGTTGGCAGAAGAGGCTCCTAAGTGCCACAATTGTTTATCGGCCAAACTGGAGAGTACCGGCCACAACGCTTTTAACAACGAGTGCCCAATTCGATTGAAATGGGACGCGCTGGCACGCCTGTCAGTGGCGTACTGCTGAAGGCCCATTAGCCACGCCCAGAAGAAGGAACCAGTGTACCAGCAGTAAGATCCTAAATTACCCTTACATCCGCGCAAACTATGGCCAGAATACGGAAGGAATCAAGAGCTCGGACCACGTCTTCAAAATTAAAGTTCAGGAAATCAAACCAACATCACCAATTAGAAATAAAAGAATTTACATCACAAAAAAACTGAATTGGCGTCAATTTTATGAGAAATTGGCCCAATTAAAATCAGACCCCATTTTAATTTCATTAGAACACAATAAGACTTTAAACAAAATAGACTCAGTAAATAGTAATATAGATACTAATAATATAGATACCGACATTAAAAAACCTTTACCGAGATGGACAAACGAGCTCGCTGATAAAACTATGCAGGTGAACACCAAGAGATGCCGCATTCGAGGCACTACACCAGTCCAGAGTGCGCGGGTCGTCGAACAGTACCTGAAACGAAAAGAAGCACAGGTTAAAAGCCAAAAATACTTTAGTGAGAAGCAGAAATTGAGAGTAAGAAGTTCGTTCAGGAAAGCAGATTTGCATCTGCCTGTATTTGTAATTAGTAAACAAGTGCAATATAATATTAGATTAGTAGTAAAACACGATAGGATAGGCAATAAACGTAGATTAGGATAAGAAATTATGTCTGTATGATATATTATATATATATTAGTATAGCCATATTATAAACATGATAAAGATTAAGTTATAGATTAAAATAATATTAAAGGTATTAGCACAAGTAGACTCATAGAAAGAAAATAAAAAGAAAAAATACAAAAATAACATAGAAAAATAAGGTAATAGTTATTAAACTGGTATGATGTAAATTGAAACCAATAGCGATTTAATAGCGACCTCACAGTCAAACAGTACCCAAAACTCACCACTAACAACATCGTAGTGGTGGGAATCCAGACCAGTGGCTGGGAAATCACGCTTGTCTCTTTTTACTTTGAGCCAGACCAGCCAATCGGACCATATCTCGAGCACCTCAAATGTGTTGAGGAAGAGGTAGGTTCCAGAATGTTGGTTATTGGAGGAGATGCAAACGCCAAAAGTACCTGGTGGGGAAGCCTGAAGATTGACCGCAGGGGTGAAGAAATGTCTGGGGCTCTCGACGAGCTGGACCTGAACATCCTCAACAGAGGGGAAATTCCGACCTTCGACACGATCAGAGGGGGGATAAGATACTGCAGCCACGTTGACATTACGGCATGCTCGACGGACATCCTAGACCTAGTGGACGACTGGAGAATAGACGAAGGACTCACGAGCTCGGATCACAACGGCATTGTTTTTAATATAAAATTAAAAAGATCCAAAGGCATACAAATCCAAAGAACAACCAGAATTTACAACACGAAAAAAGCTAATTGGCTTGATTTTCGTGAGAAACTCGGCCAATTAATGCATGAGAGAAATTTAAACAAAATAGAAATAGACAAATTAAATACTGCAGAACAACTAAATTCAAAAATCAATATATATACTAACATAATTAAAGACGCATGTATCTCATCAATTCCGATGAAGAAAACAAACGAAACGTTTACTCTGCCGTGGTGGTCCGAGAAACTCGAGGGTATGAAGAAAAAGGTCGCCACCTTGAAACGTAGAGTTAGGAGTGCTGCACCAGTCCGGAGATCGAAGGTCGTTGAGGAGTACCTGAAACTGAAAGCTGAGTATGAGACGGAGGCAGCCAGTGACGAGATCGAGAGCTGGAAGAACTTTTGCACAAGACAGGACCGAGAAGGGGTTTGGGAAGGCATCTACCGGGTGATAGGGAGAACCAAGGGAAGAGGAGAGGACCAGCCATTGGTGAAGGATGGGGAGATTCTGGACGCAAAAGGTTCGGCGGAATTACTTGCTGAAACCTTCTACCCGGAAGACCACTCAGACACAGACAGCACCTGCCACCGCCTTATAAGAGAAAAGGCCGATGTCGTGAATGCTGGAGGGCAAGATGGATCATGCGATCCACCATTCACAATGGCCGAGCTGATGGCAGCGTGCGGGTCCTTTAATGTCAAAAAAGCGCCGGGAGCAGACGGTTTCACGGCGGATATTTGCTGTCAAGCTATTAAAAGTGCCCCTGAAACAGCTTTGGCTCTCCTGAATGGCTGCCTGAGAACTTACCTCTTCCCCAAAATTTGGAAAGAAGCAACGGTCATTATCTTGAGGAAGCCTGGGAAAACGGAATACAACACCCCAAAGGCGTACAGACCAATCGGTCTATTACCTATATTTGGTAAAATTTACGAGAAGATGTTGGTGGCCCGCCTCAAGTTTCATCTTATTCCTAGGATGAGTACTCGCCAGTATGGATTCATGCCCCAGAAGAGCACCGAAGACTCCCTCTATGTACTAATGCAACACATACGCGGTAAGCTGGAACTAAAGAAAATAGTAGTCCTTGTATCATTGGACATAGAGGGAGCCTTTGACAGCGCATGGTGGCCGGCCATAAGGGTCCGTCTGGCTGAGGAACAGTGTCCAGTTGGCTTGAGGAGGGTCATCGACAGCTACCTCGAGAACCGAAGGGTCAGGGTCAGGTACGCAGGTGAAGAGTGCTGCAAGGCCACAAGCAAGGGCTGCGTCCAGGGTTCTATTGGGGGACCGATACTATGGAACCTGTTGCTGGACACGCTTCTAAAGAGCTTGGAAGCTAGGGGTGACTACTGCCAGGCCTTTGCTGACGACGTTGTGCTGGTTTTCAACGGTGACACAGCATTGGAGATCGAGGGACGTGCCAATGCCGCTCTCGAACATGTTCGGGCGTGGGGCGTTCAAAACAAACTTAAATTTGCTCCGCAAAAAACCAACGCAATGGTTATTACTCGCAAACTAAAATACGACACCCCGCGCCTGAGCATGGGCGGGATCGACATTGCCATGTCCAATGAGATTAAAATCCTGGGTGTCATCGTTGACAAGCAGCTGACCTTCAACGCACACGTCGCAAATGTATGCAGAAAGGCAGTAGGCATCCATAAGCAGTTGACCAGGGCAGCAAAGACCAGCTGGGGGCTTAACCCCGAGGTCATCAGGGTGATATATGTGGCCGCCATCGAACCAATCATCCTGTACGCCGCCAGCGTATGGGCTCCGGCCGTCGAGAAGCTGGGTATTAAGAAGCAACTGGGAGCAGTCCAGCGCGGCATCGCGCAAAAGCTGTGCAAAGGGTACCGGACGGTCTCCTTAAACTCCTCGCTAGTGCTGGCTGGGATACTACCTCTCGACCTGCGAGTCCGTGAAGCGGCATCGCTATACGAGGCCAGGAGAGGGGTGCCTCAGCCAGCACTTGGCGACAGGAGCGTCGAGCAGGCCGCCTCGGCAATGGAGGCTCCACACCCTGCAGAGCGCGCTGAGCTGGAGCTCGTAAGCCTGGTAAACCAAGAGCAACTACATGCGCAGAACGAACTTGAGGTTCGTATCTTTACGGACGGGAGCAAGATTGGGGGCAAGGTTGGAGCGGCACTATCCGTATGGAGCGGTAACGCCGAAACCAAAACTCTCAAGCTTGCTCTCCCACAGTACTCCACTGTTTACCAGGCTGAGCTTCTGGCGATATGCGTCGCAACCAGGGTGATCCAAAAGCACAGTGCACAATCGTTTGGAATCTTCAGTGACTCCATGGCGGCCCTCCAAACCATCCAGAACTACAATCGACACCACCCCCTGGCAGTAGAGGCAAGGGCTAACCTTAGGTCCCTCTCTACTCAAAACAAGGCGGTTACCTTGTTTTGGATAAAAGCTCATGCAGGGCTGGAGGGGAACGAGAGGGCTGACGAACTCGCCAAGGCAGCCGCTGAGGGTTCCAAACGAAAGCCGGATTACGACCTGTGTCCGATTTCATACGTCAAGCGATGCCTTCGAATGGCAACTCTTGACGTGTGGAACCAAAGATACAGCAGCGAAGGAACTGCTTCAGTGACGAAGCTGTTTTTCCCGGATGCGGTGGCGGCCTACGGGATTACCAGGAAATGTAAAATAAGCAGTGTTACAACCCAGATCATGACGGGGCACGGTGGGTTCTCCGAATACTTGAACCGCTTCAAGTGCAAGGAGAGCCCATCGTGCATTTGCGATCCTGAAGTTGCTGAGACGGTGCCACATGTATTGTTCAGCTGTCCCGTGTTTGAAAGAGAGAGACTTGAGGCCGAGCACGTACTCAACACCAAACTCGAAGTCGAAAATGTGTGGCTAGTAATGAAGGGCAAAGGAAGAGAGTTGTTTATGGAATATTGCGTTAAAATTTGTGAGAAAGTGATAAAAAGAAACAGAGTGCCAAGGTAAAGATGCTTGCACAGTATTGTATATAATACTAGGGTCAAGCATCGAACAGTCGTTATAAAATTGCTGGGAAGCGCCTGAAAACAGACTAACATATAGGTTGCCCATATTAAAGCTAGAGTAAGCAGTCGTAAGAAACTGTACTAGAAATAAATGAGTGTTTGAATAGAAATAAGAAATGTACTAGTTATAAGAAGTAGTCCTAAATAGAAGTAAGAAATAGAATAAAATTATATTTAGCTTTAATATACTAGATGTAGCATAGATATAGTACCGTATTAAGTTAGAAAGCTTTGTTAAATTGTTGTATTGTTGTTTGTAGTTGCTTCATGTGGTTCTCAAGCAGGAAAAAAAAAAAAAAAAAAAAAAAAAAAAAGATGTAACATAGATATAGAACCGTATTAAATTAGAAAGTTTTGCTGAATTAGTGTTAGTGTTGTAGTTGCTTTATGTGGCATTTTAGTTCTCTAGCAGAAGCTCCATGTTGG
The DNA here is from genome assembly GCA_948098905.1 of Tiliacea aurago. NCBI lineage: Eukaryota > Metazoa > Arthropoda > Insecta > Lepidoptera > Noctuidae > Tiliacea > Tiliacea aurago. Next base: position 20,876 of record OX402592.1, read on the forward strand.
AAATAGTGTTTATTTTAATGTTGGTGATATTTAATTGTCTAGCAGAAGATCTCAGTGTTTAATTTTTTTTCATTACCCTTAAAACGCAGAACAAGGGCTCTGATCATGTCAGAGGGACACCAGGTGGGGCAGGAGTGTGGTTTTAGCCGGTAAGAGTCCGGCACTGCCCAGACTGGCTCATTAGTGAGGCAGTCTGGGCGTCCATGAGGATTTCCCACTCCTGCCAAAAAAAAAAAAAAAAAAAAAAAAAAAAAAAAAAAAAAAAACCTAACCTAACCCAGTCGCGCGGCACCCCTAGCCGCGAGCAGATCGTTTTTAAGTCGCTCCGCGCTCGAAAAATCGGAAAAATCGGTTTTTTCGCGAAAAAGTATAAGTGTGATACATCGTTTTGAGCGCGCTGCCGAGACGCAGGCAATGGTGAAAAATTTTTTGTGATAAGTGAAAGTGGGAAAAAGTTATTGGTGAAAAACCATTTTTCCAAACCTTCGGTGCTGAACGCTGCGCGATTTTGCGCGAGAAGTTCAAAATCGGCAACTGCAGCTGTGTGCGGATTAAGAAGACCTATCTCTGGACACCGAGTTTGGAATTTTCCGACTCAGGGTTCCGGAGATAGCTCCGTAAAACTCCTACCACGTGGAGCGTGGTCGGAGATCCCGAGGGATTTTACCGGATTGGAGGGACAAGATCGAAGGCTCTTTGCAAGACAAGACATCCCGGAGAAAAAACGGAAATTTTCCGGCGCAGTAGCGCGGAAATACGAAGGAAAAACCCCGGCAACGTGACAAACCACCCTTTTTGAAGGGTTGTTTAGCTGTTTTGGTCAACTTCGCACCCCCACTGACCATTCTACGAGAAGGCGACTAAGAAAAGGACTCTGGAGGTACTTTTTAATCTAAATTTCCACTTGGGGATCACCAAGTTATCTTATTTACAAAGTTACTGTGCAACCACGAAAAACTTGGAAAAATTTTCCGGTCACGAAAACTCAAAAGTTTCAGTAAGAACCCACCCTTTAAATTAAAGAATAAATATTAAAAGTATTTAGGAAACGTTTGTATGAAAAACAAAAATTTTCGGACAGTAACTTTTAAAATTATTAGTGTTTTAGTAAATAGGAGAAAAATTTCCGGCCGCAAAACAATTTGTTTCTTTTCGGTCGTAGTGGGAAAAAATTCCATAACTTACTGTCAACATTATTGTAAATTTTGTCTGTGCCCAGTAAAGTGTGACTGTGAAGAATAAATTATTTTGTTAACTTTATTGTAACTTATTGTAACATTAATACATAACATTAATACTTAATCATTATTTATATTAACGGAGCCGTTATTGTTTGCTGCAGCGCCCCACGGGATTATTAATAATAGATTAAAATAACACACCCAATACTAACCTCCCATCCCGACCTTCCCACCCCTAAAAACCCAATTATCTCGGGAACGGCTGGGAATTTCCAAATTTCGACAAAAATTTCCCCCCCCCTATAACCCCCCTCTCAACTATAACATACTAACATATAAACCCTGTAGACCCCCTTTTTACCCCCTCCCTTACTGACCCCAATATTAAAGTATATGTCGTCGCAAACGATTTCAAGACGACAACATTATCTGAATATTACTTCCCGCTGATTTCATAGTATTGGTCACACTAACTTAATTCTCATTGGTTGATCGGTTAGTACGGTGAACGCCGTGAGGTGGCGCTTTAATTTTCCCGCCATACCTACACGCGGACAGAGTCGATCAAACATCGGGAGATTCATTCGCATTGCTGTAGCTGACGCCATCAGATCATACGATCGAAACTGTCACGTTCACCGTACAAGCTTTGTTCTTTTGCTACTTACGAACGACTGTAAATTGTTGATTAAAACGTGACTGTGATTTGCGCAACAACCTACGTTTTACTGGTTTGCCTGAGTACCCACCTACCTCATGGAACCCGCACCAATAACCAATGACGGTGACCCTAATGTCGCTACGCCCACGCTCCCGCCGTCATCAGAAGTGGGATCAGCTCGGGCGCCTACCACCGATATCTATTGGCGCCAGCTTCTCGAGCAGCAAAATCAGATTACCATGCGCATGATTGAAGCCATACGAGGATCAGTGCCAAAGTCAGATTCAATTAAGCTGCCAGAGTTCAACCCAGACCTACCAGACGTCGATCCACGTTCTTGGAGCTCAACGGTGGACATTTGCCTCACAGAACATCCCTTGGAAGGAGGTGCGCTAATTATCGCGCTTAGCAAATCTCTGAAAGGAAGTGCATCGACATGGCTTTCTCAGGTATCGCATACTGGTATGACCTGGAGCCAGTTCAAGAACCTTTTCCTAGCACGATATGATTGTGCGGAAACCTGTGCAGCGACTATAATTAACGCCAACAATAGTCAACAAAATGAGGGTGAAAATTTAGCTGCATACGCAAGCCGTTTGATGACGTCACTTCTTGCTAAATGGAAGGACATGAGCTGCGAGGAGATAGCTGTATCGTATGTACTTGCTCACATTGCGAAAATAGATAGTAGAATCAACCGACTAGCTTTTACTACGGAAATCAAAACAAGAACGAAGTTGATTCAAGAATTAAACGCATTTTCGTTAAAAAGAAAATATGATCGACACGTCGACAACACCACTTTGGACGCTAAACGAACAAAGGCAAGTAACACGCCGACGCCGCCGCCGTTCCAGTGCAATTATTGTCATAAGATTGGACACAAAGCAATCGACTGTCGTTTACGTAAAAGTAATCAGGCGCTTGCTACACAAAGGACCACTTCTACCACTACGCCTACGTCATCGGATCCTGAGAAGAATGTCACGTGCTTCCGCTGTGGAGAACAAGGTCACATCGCACCTCGCTGCCCGAAGACGAACAAGGCAGCAGGCAGTAGCAACACCAGCAGCAACAGCGGCGCGGCCCTGGAACGAAGAGTCAACTACTGCCAAGTCCAAGGTGTACGTGGAGAGCTAACACAGTCCGGTGAGTCGTACATTTTTTATTTCGATAGTGGTGCTGAGTGTTCTCTCGTAAAGAAAAGTATCGCGCATAAATTCATAGGAGAGCGTTCCGTTGCTAACATACGATTAACAGGCGTTGGTAACGCTTATGTTTACTGTACCGACAAAATTTTATGTGAGGTAGTTATTGCCGGGCACTGTTTACATTTGTCATTTCTTATCGTTCCAGATGAATTTATGCCGCATAACATAATGTTAGGCTCTGATATTTTAAATTATGATCTGAGTATTACGTTAGCGAGAGGGCGTCTAATAATAACAAAACCGGTTTCTTGTTTTGCCGCGGTAACAGAAATTAATTTGAGTTCAATTGAAACCGACGTTCCGCCCGCTTTTAGAGATAGTCTTGCGCGTGTATTGAGTGAATTTTCTTTTGGTTTTATTGATGGTTTACCATTAACTCGGGTTACGACAGGCGAAATGAAAATTCGTTTAAAAGATCCAACTCGTACTGTTTACCGCCGCCCTTACCGATTCAGTCCCCGCGAACGGGAGGTAGTGCGTATCAAAATAAATGAGTTGTTGAATGCAAACATAATACGACCGAGTAGTTCCCCGTTTGCTAGCCCGATTCTTCTCGTAGAAAAGCGTGATGGTTCAGAGCGTATGGTAATAGATTATCGAGAGTTAAATTCGAATACGGTGCCAGATAGATTTCCACTCCCGCGCATAGATGATCAAATAGCTAGACTGAATGGCGCCAACTATTTTACTTGCCTAGATTGTGCTAGTGGGTTTAATCAAATTCAGATCCTGGACCCTGAAAGCATTGAGCGCACGGCATTTGTGACACCGGACGGGCAATTTGAGTACCTAGCCATGCCCTTCGGTTTGCGCAATGCGCCCAGTGTTTTTCAGCGAGCAGTATCCAATGCTCTGGGGCCTTTAGCTTTTTCATATGCGATACTATATTTAGATGACATTATGGTACCCTCAACCAGCGTAGAGGAAGGACTTACTAGGCTACGTGAAGTTTTGACTGCTTTGACCGATGCTGGTTTTTCACTAAACCTCTCGAAGTGTTCTTTCCTCAAACAAAGAGTTGAGTTTTTGGGTTACGATATTTCTTCAGGACAGATCCGCCCAAACCCTCGTAAAGTAGAGGCGCTTAGTAAGCTCCCCCCTCCCGAAAATAGTTCTCAATTAAGACAATTTATAGGCCTAGCTTCCTATTTTCGAAAATTCGTGAAGAATTTTTCACTCATTATGCTCCCATTGTTTCATTTGAACACCAGTGTCCAATTCAACTGGAAACCTGAGCATGAACAGGTCAGACAGAAAATTATTTCTGTTTTAACCGACACACCCGTACTTACGATTTTTGACCCTGACCTGCCGGTTGAATTACACACTGATGCGAGTGCTATTGGTTATGGTAGTATTTTATTTCAACAAGTAGATGGTCAGTTGCGCGTTGTTGAGTACTACAGCCGAAGAACCACGGACGCCGAGTCGAGATACCACTCTTATGAGTTGGAAACTCTGGCGGTGGTGAAGGCTGTAAAACGTTTCCATCATTACCTTCAGGGACGTCACTTTGTAGTAGTTACTGATTGTAACTCTCTGAAAGCATCTCACAACAAAGTCGATCTTTCCCCGCGAGTCCATCGTTATTGGGCTTGCTTACAGTCATATGATTTTGAGATTGTCTACAGGGAGGGTAAACGGATGAGCCATGTTGATTTCTTATCTCGCAACCCTTTGCCCGAACTACCCGCATTACCTAAGAATGTGTCAACGGTCGAGCGGGTACAACAAAAACGAGTTGACCTTACAACTCTGTCAGAAAATTGGCTATTGGCTGAACAGTTGCGAGATGATGAAATTCAAGCTATTGTCATAAAGCTCAAAGAAAATCAACTCCCTGCCGACATTGCCAAGACGTATGAGCTGCGATCGGGTGTATTGCATCGTAAAGTACAAAGAAATAATCGCACGCGTTGTCTGCCGATAGTACCGCGTGCGTTTCGATGGTCCGTTATAAATCACGTACATGAGTTGATTATGCATCTTGGCGCTGATAAAACATTAGAGAAAGTGTATGAACATTACTGGTTTGACAGTATGGCTAAGTACGTACGTAAGTTCGTAGACAATTGCATCACGTGCAAAGTTTCAAAGTCTCATTCCGGGCGTATCCAGGCAGAGCTTCACCCCATCCCTAAAATTACTGTCCCCTGGCATACAGTGCATGCCGATATTACCGGCAAATTAAGCGGTAAAAACGATCAAAAAGAGTACGTGATAGTGTTGATAGACGCGTTCACAAAATTTGTGCTTCTTTATCATACGCTTCGTATTGACACCACTAGTGTCGTCAAGGCGCTCGAATCTAGTGTCGCTCTCTTTGGTGCACCCTCACGCGTAATAGCAGACCAAGGTCGTTGTTTTGCTAGTAAAGAATTTAAGGAATACTGTAGTTCGCATAACATTCACCTACATCTAATTGCGACAGGGTCCAGCCGAGCGAACGGTCAGGTAGAACGCGTGATGAGTACACTAAAAAGCATGCTTACTGCAGTAGAAACATCGCAAAGGTCGTGGCAGGAAGCTCTTGACGAGGTACAACTGGCGTTAAATTGCACTGTAAATAGAGTGACAAAGGCGAGTCCCCTAGAACTTATGATCGGTCGCGTAGCTAGACCACTGAATCTTTTGACTGCTGACGATACTGAAGTTGAGGTAGATATTTCTGAAACGAGAAAGCACGCAGCCCACAACATCGAACGAAGTTCTAATTACGAAAAGTCCCGTTTTGATAGTAATAAGGCTAAATTAGTCAAATTTAATGTCGGTGACCTGGTTCTTATTCAAAACGAAGAGCGAAACCAAACAAAATTAGATCCGAAATATAAAGGTCCATTTCAAATAACTGATGTACTTGAGGGCGATCGTTACGCTTTGAAATCATTGACCAGTAACAGAACCTATAAGTATGCCCACGATCGTCTTAGAAAGATGCCTCAATGTGAAGCTCCATCTGAACTGATTGTTGACCTAGAATCCAATGCAGATAATGATAGTGAAAGCACTTCCGCTATTTTTTGAATTCTTATTCTCACGCACACTAAAATGACTAAGTAGGTATAACCTACCCTTTGTTAATCAAACTGTACAGTCTGGTCGTAGTTGTAACTGCGATTCTATGAGTCGTTCAGGGTGCCATGCGCGGCTAGATGTATGGTGGCTGAGTCTATAAGATTATTGCTTGGGTCTCAATAAGACTACTATTGGGTCTCTGTGAGACTACTGTTCGGGTCTATAAGACTATTGTCCGGGTCTGAATAAGACTACTGTTTGGGTCTCAATGAGACTACGCTGCCGAGCAGCCGGGTCATATTAGTGTTGTGTTTTTGTGTATTGTTCACTGTACAATAATTAAAGTTTATTCTGATTATGTTTACTTGTGAGGTATCTTTCGAACTTCTTATTTTTATGTTTACCTTGTAGTCAGGTTAAGCCGAGCAAGAGTTTTGCTACAAATGAGAATTTTGTTACAGATACACACGAGGACGTGTGACTCATCAGTTTGGCCGTGTCGTCGCAAACGATTTCAAGACGACAACATTATCTGAATATTACTTCCCGCTGATTTCATAGTATTGGTCACACTAACTTAATTCTCATTGGTTGATCGGTTAGTACGGTGAACGCCGTGAGGTGGCGCTTTAATTTTCCCGCCATACCTACACGCGGACAGAGTCGATCAAACATCGGGAGATTCATTCGCATTGCTGTAGCTGACGCCATCAGATCATACGATCGAAACTGTCACGTTCACCGTACAAGCTTTGTTCTTTTGCTACTTACGAACGACTGTAAATTGTTGATTAAAACGTGACTGTGATTTGCGCAACAACCTACGTTTTACTGGTTTGCCTGAGTACCCACCTACCTCATGGAACCCGCACCAATAACCAATGACGGTGACCCTAATGTCGCTACGCCCACGCTCCCGCCGTCATATATATATTTACTTATATTTATATCATAGCCTCCCCGTTCACATTACACCCGGGATACCTTTGTGACCCCCCCGTGACCCCTGGGCCCATTCCCCTCTGCCCCCTTAAGTCTACTTCCCCCCCTACACCTAACTTTGGAACCGGAGGTCGTAGACAAACCGTGTTTGGGGTCTTTATAATCGGGGAAAAGAGACCCATCTTTTGGTCCCGGCAGATTTGTTTAGTAACGCCCCCTCATTAAAATATCTGTTTATATATTCCCTATCATATCTCTGTGCAGTGTTGCAGTACATCAAACCTACTTTAGACTTAGACTAAAATTTTTTGCGTAGGGGATTTTCGGGAGGCTGAAAACCTTCTTGCCGTTAGGAGCGGGACGAGCCAAGCCAGAAAAGTCCAAACACGAGTGTTCTACGATTGGTGGTGGGGAAGTTATACCGGGTTGAAGTTTGACATTGACAGTTCTTTAACTGTCAAACGATTTCCAGACCCGGATAACTCCTGAGCCGGAGGTCGTGGAACATTCGGGTTTTCTCTGGGGACATCAGTCGGCTCTTCTGCACCTGATCAGCAATTTCAGGGGTTTTTCAGGACCAAAAAATTTTCAGCCTGAAAACCATTCGGGTGGATAGATCTTGTTGAGCCCGTTTTGGGGAGCCCGGGCACGGTACTGTTTGGGCGAACGGTTTCGGAGAAACCACTGGAAACCGGATTCTGGTTTTCAATTTTGATTGAAAACCGGAACTTCGGACCGGGCTATCTCCGGAACCCTTTGGACTAGACTGGTCGTGTTTGGGTTCTTTTGGGAGGGCTCGGGGAGACCTGTCGATCATAGAGTAGAGATCGACTCTACATAGAGTCACTAAAATTGTTGGCTGAAAAAATTTTTTTTTTGATTTTGACTTTATCTTGTTTATATTTTTTATTTTTATTTATATTGTAAACCAAAATTGTACAGGACCACGACAACGCCACGTTTTTGTGTAATTAATCTTAAGATAAACTGACAAGAGCAAGGCTCTATAAAAGCTGTACGTAGGGGCTATATTCTCACAGAGGTTGTATATAAATACTGACCTTCTATAAATTGACCGACTCCTTGACGCTACTTTGGTAGATCCGACTGGAGCGCACCTACCGACCTCCCAGCTGCGTACGTGACTTAAGATTCTTAGAATCTTAGTGTTATATTGTTTTTGACTTGTGTTTTTTAAATTGTTGTTGTTATATTTTTGAATTGTGTACACTATCTTTATACATTTAAATTTAACAAATTTTACATTGACTAGGGGTACTCTTTACAATACCCCAACTCTGACGATTGGACTAGTTGTATCCGGATCCATACGGTACAAAATGAATGCTTTACACACACCCGTTAAGAAGCAGGGAAACCAGCCCAACAAAAGCCCATCGAACGCCCCAGTAGAGGCTGGATCCTCCACGCAAAGTGTGAGAAGAAGTGTGGGTGAATGGGAGGCTGGAAATCCCCCAAGGAAAAATACCCCCCGGTGAAGGAAATCGCACAAAAGGTTCCACTTAAATTAACATTGGAGACGACATCACGACGACCATCTGTCGAGATAGTCAGTATTAGTCCGCCGGCAATTAAAACTAGAGTTGCGGAGGCCAGAATATGCCTCATTAAAATAAAGGCCTTCATGACAAACTCAAAAACCACCAAGAGAGAGACCAAAGAAGAGGTAAAGGCCCAGGCAGACCGGCTCTACCTACTCATAAAAGAGTCCGAGCAGGAGAAAGGGCGAGCCCCAACTCCAAAGATCCTCACAAAGGCGAAGGGGACACAAGCGGAAGTGGCAGAAGAGAAGGAGGTAGTCTTAAATAAGGAGGTAGTAGACGTGGAATCCTTAAAAAAGACCCTGGAAGACCACAGCCGAAACCTGCGGGAAAACAGCGAGAAGCTTGATAGGTTGAAAGAGGCACTCACAACTGGCGGACAATATATGGAGAAGTTCTCCTACGCTAGTGCAGCGGCAAGTCGACCGGTCAAACAGCCACCGCAGCAGACGGCACTCCACTCTATTGTGGTCACCTCCACAAAGGAGACCGAAACCGGGGAGGAAGTTATTGGCCACATCCGGAAGGCTGTGAATGCCAAAGAAGGATGGGTCACAGTTGACAGGATCCGAAAGGCAAAGGACAGGAAGATTATACTAGGATGTAGGACAGAAGTAGAAAGAGAAAAAGTTAAGGAAAGACTGGCAAGTGTGGGGGATCTGTTGAAGGTCGAGGACGTCAAGAACAGGGACCCATTGGTTATCCTGAAAGACGTCCTGACCTATAACACGGACGAAGATATCCTCAAGGCGTTGCGAAACCAGAACAGGGATGTGTTCGCAGAGCTCAATAAGGAAGAAGACCGGGTAGAGGTGCTTTTTAAAAAGAGGACGAGGAACCCCCACATGCACCACGTTGTCCTCAGGGTCACCCCGAAATTGTGGAACAGACTGCAGGATCGACAGTCCGTCCACATCGACCTGCAAAGAATCCGAGTGGCAGACCAGACTCCACTGATTCAGTGTTCCCTGTGTCTGGGTTTTGGGCATGGACGACGGCTCTGTAAGGAGCAAGTCGAAAAATGCAGCCACTGTGGCGGCCCTCACATGAGGACGCAATGTGCTGACTGGGTGGCCGGAGCAGCCCCATCGTGCTGCAACTGTGTGCATGCGAAGCAGGAAGACGTTGAGCATAACGCTTTCAGCGACGAGTGCCCAGTGAGGAAGAGATGCGAGGTTCTGGCCAGAGCCAGGGTAGCATATTGCTAAGGGCAAGAATGGCAACAGGGCGAACGCGTCAACCGGGGGATATGCGGTGGTCCAGGCCAACCTCCAAAGGAAGGAACTGGCAACCACCGAACTCATACTTGAGGCCAGTGAGCGAGCAATCGCATGGGCACTGATCCAGGAACCGTATGTGGGAGGGGGCAGGTGTATGAAGAGCTACCGTGGTGCGAGAGTCTACCAGTGTGAGGTTGAAGGAAGTGGGAGGGTAAAGGCAGCAATAGCTGTCTTTAATGATGACTTAGACGTCATTCCCTACCCGAAACTCACCACCAACAACATCGTTGTGGTGGGAATCCGGACCAAAGCCTGGGAAATCGCAGTAGTCTCCTACTACTTCGAGCCAGACCAACCCATAGGGCCATACTTGGATCAGCTGACCAAACTAAAGTTGGAACTGGACGCCAAATATCTCCTGGTGGGTGGAGACGCAAACGCAAAGAGCACTTGGTGGGGGAGCACAAAAGAAGACCCAAGGGGGGAAGAGATGTCCGGGACCCTGGAAGAACTGGAGCTTCAGGTACTCAACACTGGCGATACGCCAACCTTCTACACAGTAAGAGGTGGTGTAATTTACAAGAGTCATGTGGACGTCACGGCATGCTCGCTCGACCTATTTGACTTGGTGGACGGCTGGCGGGTCGACACAGGGGCAACAAGCTCGGACCACAATACTATTGTATTCAATGTTAAAATTAAAAAGGACAAAGGGATAAATATAGCTAGGACTACTAGAAAATATAATACAAAGAAAGCAAATTGGGAAAATTTTAAAATTAAATTAGAGGAATATAAAATTGAAAATAACATAAACTTACATAGTATAAATAGGACAATAAATAAGTATCAATTGGAACAATTAGTCATAAATTATAGAAATACAATAGAGAAAGCATGTGACGAAGCCATCCCTAAAACTCGTACAAATGAAAAAATTACCATACCATGGTGGTCCGAGGAGCTCGCTGTGAAGAAGAAGGCAGTCGCCACGATGAAGAACCGCATCCGCAATGCCGCACCAGTCCGGAGAGCGATGGTAGTCGACGAGTACCTGAAAGCAAAAGAGGAGTATGAGTGCCAAGCCAAGAAAGCCCTAGTTGCCAGCTGGAAAAACTTCTGTCAGAAACAAGACGGGGAGGGCCTGTGGGAAGGCATTTACAGAGTGATCAGGGGGACCACCAGGAGACAAGAAGACTTGACCCTGATGAAGGAGGGTGCATTCCTGAACGCTGAGGAATCGGTAGCCTTACTCGCCGACGTATTTTATCCTAGGGATGCAACCGAAGATGATAACCCGGATCACAGGCTCACAAGGGAAGCTGCCAGGAGAGTAAATGAGTGGCACCATGGTGAATTCCATGACCCGCCATTTACGCTGCTGGAGCTGAAAACAGCCGTGGGACATTTCAACCCAAAGAAGGCCCCTGGAGCGGATGGATTTACGTCGGATATCTGCAGCCGAGCGATCTCCCAGGACCCGGATGCCTTCCTTGCCCTGTACAACAAATGCCTAGAGCTGGCACATTTCCCGGACATCTGGAAAGAGGCTACGGTGGTGGTCCTCAGAAAGCCGGGCAAGGAGGACTATATGAACCCCAAGTCCTACAGACCAATAGGTCTCTTGCCGGTCTTGGGGAAGGTCCTGGAGAGAATGGTGGTGGCGAGGGTCAAGTGGCAGGTTGTGCCGCGGCTTAGTACTCGCCAGTTTGGCTTTATGCCCCAGAAAAGCACCGAGGACGCCCTCTATACGCTAATAAAACATGTGCAGGACAAGTTAAGGCTGAAGAAGCTAATTGTCCTGGTGTCATTAGATATAGAGGGCGCTTTCGATAACGCCTGGTGGCCAGCAATCAAAGTCAGGCTGGCTGAGGAAAACTGCCCGGTGAACACCAGGAGACTACTCGACAGCTACCTCGACGGCAGAAAAGTTAGAGTTAGATATGCCGGGCAGGAATGCACAAAAGAAACCCAGAAGGGGTGTGTTCAAGGGTCAATCGGTGGTCCCATTCTGTGGAACGTCGTGCTGGACCCACTTTTACAGGACCTCGAGAAAGAGGGATACTTCGTGCAGGCTTTTGCAGACGACATTGTCTTGGTTGTTGATGGTGACACAGCGGCTGAAGTCTCCAGAGCCGCCAATGCAGCCCTCGCCCGTGCTCAGGACTGGGGTGTCAGAAATAAGCTTAGGTTTGCACCGCACAAAACCTGTGCGATGTTAATAACCAACAAGCTTAAGTACGACACTCCGGTTCTGACCATGGCCGGGGTCGACATTGCTATGGTTCGTAGTATCAAGCTGCTGGGGCTGACCATAGATGACAAATTAACGTTCAGTGAGCACACTAAGAATGTCTGCAGAAAGGTGGCAGAAATTTACAAGCAGCTGTCACGTGCTGCAAAAGTCAGCTGGGGTCTGAATGCAGAAATTATTCGCATTATTTACATTGCCACAATTGAGCCTATAGTAACGTACGCGGCTGGAGCCTGGGCTCCCGCTACGAAAAAGTTGGGTATACGGAAGAGGCTAGGTTCTCTCCAACGAGGATTCGCCCAGAAGCTCTGTAAATCTTACCGAACGGTCTCATTGAACTCGGCACTGGCACTGGCCGGGATACTGCCTCTAGACCTCCGCGTACAAGAAGCAGCCGCTATGTACGAGGCAAGGAGAGGGTCATCCCAATTTGTGCCAGGAGACAGGGAGATAGAGAGTATGGTAAGATTTGCAGAGACATCTCACCCTGCCAAACAAATGGCCTTGGAGTTCATGTGCCTGGCAGACCAACAGCTTGTGGACAGTCATAACGTGCAGGCAGTGCGAATATTCACTGACGGCAGCAAGATTGAGGGGAAGGTCGGAGCCGCATTATCCTTGTGGAATAATGAAGGTGAAGTCCAGAACCTCAAGCTCAGCCTCGCCGCGTACTGCACTGTCTACCAGGCTGAACTACTGGCCATTTGCAAGGCAACGGACGTAATCCTTAAGCGCAAAGAGACGAGCTATGGCCTGTACAGCGACTCAATGTCATCATTGCAGTCGCTGACAGGCCATGGCTCTCTCCATCCTCTGGCGGTCCGCGCGCGAGCCAATCTGGCTCAGGCTTTGGACCAAAATAAAGCTGTGTCTCTATTCTGGGTCAAGGCCCACGCGGGCTTGCCGGGGAACGAGCGTGCGGATGAGCTGGCGAAGGAGGCAGCATTGTCGTCGCGGAGGAAGCCTGACTATGACCAGTGTCCGGTTTCATTCATCAAACGCCAAATTCGTTTGAGTTCAATTGGTGAGTGGAACCGGAGATATGTGACTGGTGGGACGGCCTCGGTGACGAGAATGTTTCTTCCGGACGCTATAGCCGCCTTCCGTATTGTAAAACGGGTGAGGCCGGTAGGTGTGCTCACTCAAGTGTTGACAGGGCACGGTGGGTTCTCGGAATACTTAAACCGTTTTAAGTGTAAAGAGAGCCCATCGTGCATCTGCGACCCACATGTGGCGGAATCCATTCCCCACATATTGTTGGAATGCCCGGCCTATGAAAAAGAGCGTTACGATCTGGAACAGGATCTAGACATAAGATTGCAAAGAGAAAGCGTAAAGGAATTAATGGTGGGCAAAAGTAGCAAAGATAGGAATAAACTTATAGCCTACTGTGAGAATATAGCTCTGAAAGTAATAGATAGAAACAAAACAAGTTGAAAAAACTATGTTTACCGTTATATTGAACATATAATTGCAGCAATCATAGGATCAGCAAATTGTAACTAAAATAAGCAGTAGGTTAAGAATCATGTTTAGAAGTTTAATTAGAATAAGTTACGTTAAGTTAAAATAATTGTGTGTAAATAAAATACGAAATTGTGTCCTATTCATTTACCTGAATATAGTATATAGTTAAATAAAATTAGATAACAGTAGATAGAATAGGAAGTAGCTTTAAAGTGGGAGTCCCACCCACCAGGATAAACGGAGAAGGATGTGAGAAAGATCAAGTATGTAGAATGCAAGTGCGAGAGGAATGAAAAGCGAGAACTAGTATGGAAGAGGAATAGATACAAAATAGGCGCCAATTACGTTGGCGGAACTAGTCCATAAAAAAAAAAAAAAAAAAAAAAAAAAAAAACCTAACCTAACCTAACCTAACCTAACCTAACCTAACCGTGGTCACAAACAAGTTGAAATACGATTCACCACTTCTGCGCATGGGCGGTGAGGACATTGCCTTGTCTCGGGAGATCAAGATACTGGGGCTCACGGTGGATGACAGGCTGACGTTTAACGCCCACGCCTCGAACGTCGCGAGGAAGGCGTTAAACATATACAAGCAGCTGTCAAGAGCCGCCAAAATCAGCTGGGGCCTGAAGCCCGAAATAATCAGGACCATTTACACCGCAGTGGTGGAGCCGGTAATTATGTATGCTGCCAGTGCTTGGGCACCGGCTACAAGCAAAAAAGGGATGCGGAAGCAGCTGGACTCTGTCCAGCGGGGTTTTGTGCAGAAGATAGTGAAGGCGTACAGGACCACATCGCTGAACTCGGCCCTGCTACTCTCTGGACTGCTTCCTCTGGACCTTAGGATCCGGGAAGCAGCCTCTTTTTATGAAGAGAAAAGAGGATACTCCCGGAGAGTGACAGGAGACCGAGACATCGAAACACCAGTTCCTTACATGGAACTACCACACCCAGCCAGCCAAGTTGGTTTACAGTTCGAGTGCGTGATGAACGATGCAGAGATGGACCAGCAAGACTTCACAATCCCGAAGATTTACACCGACGGAAGCAAAATACAGGGCAAAGTCGGTGCAGCACTGAGCTTGTGGGAAAATGGGGTGGAAGTGAAGGCCCAAAAGTTCAAACTGGATCACTTCTGCACCGTTTATCAAGCCGAACTACTGGCGCTGCACAGGGCCTCGGAGCTGGCGTTGAAACATCCCTCTGTCGTTGTCCAGGTCTATTGTGACTCTAGATCAGCCCTAGAAACTGTCACCCAGGGCTTCTCTCTCCATCCCTTAGCATTTAAAACGCAAAAGAACATCCAGGCACTGAAACTTTGCGGAAAATCCCTTCAGCTGTTCTGGATTAAGGCACATGCGGGGATGGAGGGGAACGAGAGGGCAGACGTGTTGGCAAAAGAGGCAGCAATAGGCAGCAAAACAAGGCCCCACTACGACCTGTGTCCGGCCTCATTCGTCAAGCGACAAATCCGAATGGAGTCGCTTGACGAATGGAGCGCGAGATACGGGTCGGGCGAAACGGCCGCAACAACAAAAATTTTTCTCCCTGACGCAATTTCAGCCTACAATATAGTCCGGAAAATTGTGCTCAACCCGGTCATAGTACAAGTGCTTACAGGGCATGGCGGGTTCTCCGAGTACTTGAATCGTTTCAAGTGCAAGGAGAGCCCGGCATGTCCCTGTGACCCGTCTAAAAATGAGAGCATCCCACATTTGCTGACGGAGTGTTCTATATTCGCAAAAAATAAAAACGACCTAGAATGTGAAATAGAAATTGATATAAAATTGGAAAATATACCGGAAATTATGGGGAATTCAAAATTAAGGGGAAAGTTTTTAATATACTGTGAGGGAATTGCAAATAAAGTAATCAAAAATAATAAAGCCTAAGAAAACAGATATACTATTATGTATTAGCAGAATACATAAAAAAGTAATCGCCATTAAATTAAAGATTTTAAAATAATAGTCGTAAATAAAAATTTGTAGCAGTTAAAAATTTAGTCATAAAAGCCAAAGTAGCCATAATAGCATTCAAATATAAAAATTTCGAAACTTAAATTGCTCATTGAACAAAAAGATCTCTGATGACCAATGTCAGAGGACACTGGCAAGGCAGGAGTGTGGTTTTAGCCGGTAAGAGTCCGGCACTGCCCAGACTGGCTCATAAGTGAGGCAGTCTGGGCGTCCATGAGGATTTCCCCACTCCTGCCAAAACAAAAAAAAAAAAAAAAAAAAAAAAAACCTAACCTAACCTAACCTAACCTAACCTAACCTAACCTAACCTAACCTAACCTAACCTAACCTAACCTAACCTAACCTTTTTTTTTTTTTTTTTTTTGACGCTGGGAAAAATGCATTACGCATGCCCACCCATCGGGGGATGGGAGGGGTATGTGGGACTCCCCGAAAAATCCGGTATACCCACTAAACGACCCAGCGGCGCTCCTACCTCGTCTGCAAGGAGGAGGACTGGGAATCCGGCAGAGCCATAACATCCAGTCCCCCGCTGACGACCGCCCGCCTTGCAGGCGGGCCCGACACGCCCCCCTCGTCGGGGAGGGGCCCAGGAATGACCGCGAGCGCTCTGTCATTCCCGCCCGACGTGGATGGTGAACTGTGCAATGCAGGAGAAGGCGCCCCCGCACCCGTCTCCCGCTGTTCACCACCAGGGGGCATAAGACGACGATCGTACAATCGCCTTCTCATGCCCCGTCTTCGCCTGCGGAGCGGCACTGCGAGAGGGTCGTCCTCCCGCGCGCGCTCCGCGTCCTCCTTCTGCGACATTACGTCCTCGCAGAAGGAGGCGACCGCTGTCCAGGCCCCCTCGCTCTCCAGCATCGAGTTGACGACGCTGGGAAGCGAGAGGTCTTGCCCGACCGCTGCGCTCAGACCGCGGCGCAGCTCGGACCAGGCTGGGCACACCTCAAGGGTGTGCTGAGCCGTGTCCTCCGCCGCGCCACAGTCGTGGCACGACGGGGTCTCCTCCCTTTGGATCCGGTGCAGGTACGATCCGAAACACCCATGGCCGGACAACACCTGCACCAGACGGAAAGAGAGGAAACCGTGGGACCGCTCGAGCCAATCCTTCAGGACTGGCCCGAGCGCGTCCAGAGTTCGGCGGCCGAAAACGGCAGTGGCGAGGTCCTCCGTCCAGTGATGGACGATTGCGTCCCTCGCCTCTTGCCGCACGGCCTCCCGCTCTTCTGCGGCGGGGGGCTCCCCGAGCGCCTTACGCCGCGCCGTCCATTCGTACACTCTGGTCAGCACCCACGCCTCGAGCTCCCAAGGAGGGGTGCCGGCCAGAGCGCACGCCGCCGAGAAGCCCACCGACCGGTAGGCCCTCGCCACCCGCAGTGCAATGGCCCTTTGGGGCCTACGGATGGTAGTGGCGTTCTCCCTTCTGTGGAGGGAGTCCGCCCAAATCGGGGCCCCGTAAAGGGCCATGCTCCTGAGGATGCCGGCATACAAACCTAACCTAACCTAACCTAACCTAACCTAACCTAACCTAACCTAACCTAACCCAGTAACCGATAATACGTCGCACGATCAACATCAGCTCCGCGCAAAAAAATCGCTAAAAATAGACGCGTCGAGCTACGAGCGCAAAAAAGTTATCAGTGGAATTGTGAAGTGTCAGTGCACCAGGATTATTGTGGGCAAGTGTCCATCACCTCAGGTCACCGAGTAGGACCCCCAGAACTTCAGCGGCGAATAACTTTGCAAAGGTCAGTGGAGTCGTTTCACCAACAATAATCCCGAGAGTCGCGGCAGAGGCCTATCCAGCAACACCAGGATCAGCGAAATCGGATCAGCAGGCTGGGAGATATTAAGGTGCAAAAATCGTCAAAATTCGTGAAAACACGTGGGTTTTGGTTAGAAACCAACCTCACTTTTCCTCCACGTGCTTCTGATACACGAGGCGTGACGTACCGACAGCCATCCCAGCCACTACTGGAGACTCCGAAGCCGGCCCGAAGAATCTGCCATCAGACCAGCGACCAGCGTGACGACTCCACGACTCTTCACCAGGTTAGCCCCGAGGGAACTCCTCAACCCTTAGTCCTACCCCCCCCGAGTTTGGACTCATCCGACTTGGACCTCTAGGACCTTGTCAGAGCCATCAAGGGTCCCCTCTTTCCCTCCCCCCCCTCCCCCAAATTTTACCCCCCCCTCACCCCCCTTTTTTCCTTTATTCCCCCACCCATATCCCCACCACTCAAGTCCTGAGTAAGGCTACCCCCCTCCAATTTTTTACCCCTCCCCCCCTCCACCAAAAGTCACCCACACGAAACCCCCCCCCCAACACCCCTCCTTCACCCCCCCTCCATAGTCTCCCCACGAGACCCCCCCCCCAACCCCCCTCTTTGGGTTACCTCACCCCCCCGCGGGCTAACTTCTCACCCGTTGGAGCTGGGAAGCCGAGATTGGGCTCAAATTGAAGGGCAAAACAAGCTCTCAAATCTGGCCCCTACGAAAACCTGAATTTACACCCCCCACACACGCAGTGACACTCGGCGCCACAGAATTCCACTGAGGACCACCACCAGCGCCCACATAGAGCTCACTCCATCGAGCTCTACCAATTGTCGGGCTCCTCATCGGACAGCAGACGCAGAACACCAGCGGAACATCCGTGAGTCCATCTTAGCTATAGTATATATACACAGGCTAGTATATTTTAGTTTTAAGTAGTAACTATTTATTAATAACTTATACAAAAAAAAAAAAAAAAAAAAAAACCCCAAAATAAATAACTATTAACCACCTTACAATTAATAAATAACCATCCTCGACACTAACAATAAAAATAAACAAAAAAATGTCATCTAAACACTCCACAATTTCAAGCACCTCCACCGCCTCCCGCAAAATGACCACGGAGGCCGCGAAAGCCCCAAGATCACTCAGAGAAAAAGTTCTAAAGAACTCGGCAAAGTCGATAGTCCAAGAGTCGGCGCGTTCATCGCAGACGCCGCAAGTGCCAAAGGCGGCATCGGAACCTGACGTGACTTGCAGAACACCACCACTGCCATCGGTGCCTGCCCCAGAAATCGTCATCAACTGGGAGCAGTGTGGCATTTCCCCCCCCTACCACACAGTCTCGGAGGACGAAAGTTCGGTGGCATCTTCGGTCAGCCAGGCAGACCGCCCCGCCGGACGGAAGAGCCTCCTATACAGAACGTCGAGAGGCACAGGGGTGGAAATGGACCTAGCCACCAGGGAGGCAAACGAGCTCCTGCAAAAGGGAAAGGACGCCCTGGAAGCAGCGGGCAACATGAAGCGGGAGTGCAAGGCGACAGCGCACGAGTGCCTGCAGGGCCTGTATGAGACGGCCCTGTCATTAGCAGACTCCAGATCCCGTCACAAATTTAACCTCGAGAAGGAGCGCTCTCGACACGCACAAGAGCTTGTGCGGGTCGAGAGAGCTCACACTCGGGAACTGATGGGATTTAAAGTGCAGATGTCGCTGATGCAGACAGACCTGTCAGACACCAAGAAGGAGGCGAAAGGGATCCGGGAATGGCTCGGTCACGAGACCCTTGATGCCTTCAAGGGCATCAAGGAAGTAAAAGATCAGGTCGCAGCCGCGAGCATACAGAGCCAAAGGGAGCACGAAATTACGAGGCAGGGAAATGCTCGAGCCCCGGGGGATCCAAAGTCGGATCCAAAGGGGGCCGGCCTTTCACGCCTCGAATCAAACGTGACCAGCATATCCAACCAGCTGGACGTGCTTCGGAAGGTTCTGGAACGGCTCAAGGAGGATCTTGTCCAGCCAAAGTCCCAGGAAATGGACCCAAGTAGCCGCGAGACGGGTCTGCTCAAAACAGAGAAGTTTGAGGAGGAGATGAACAAACTTCAACTTCAAATGCAGGCCATCGCCAACCGGCCTGCGGCATCTCCCCCCAAACCACAGCCCCAGATAAATATTACACAACACCTCAAACCCATCTCCGAAAGGCTGGAGATCGTCTCGGCGGACCTGCGCGTACTGCGAGATAAGGAGCCGCAAATCCAGGCGCCCCCGGCGCTGAATCTGGAGGCGGAACTCGCAGTCGGCGAGGTAAAAAAGACCCTCCAGACCATCCAAAAGGGGGTAGCAGACCTGGGCAAGGCGGAGAGACAGCCTCAACAACAACAGGGCCCAAAAACCTTTGCCCAGGCTGCAAACACACCGAAGCCCCCCAAACCACCCACACAAACCAACCACACCCTGATCGTCTCGTCCACGAATCCCCAGCACACTGGCGACAACGTGATCGAGAGGATCAGGACCGCCCTGGACCTCAAAACTAGTGGAGCCCGCGTTGACACGGTGCGGAAAGCGCGCAATCAAAAAGTAGTCATGAAGTGCGCCAGCAAGTCGGACTTGAAAAAAATTAAAGAGCAAGTCCAGTCAAACGCAGGGCTCAAGGTCCAGGAGCCAAAGCCCCAAAACCCCCTCGTCTGCATCAAGGGAGTGCTGTCCAGCTACAGCGACGGGGAGATTGTAGATCTCCTTAAGGCGCAGAATAAACATCTCCTGCAGAACGTCGCTGTAGATGGTCAGACCTTAAAGGTGCGATATAGGAAGCGCGCGAGGAACACCCACGAATGCCACCCGGTCCTAGAGCTCTCCCCAGAGCTCTGGAGGTGCTACACTGCGGTGCAAAAAGTACATCTGGGCATCAAGCGGTGCTCGATTGAGGACCAGTCCCCCCTAGTGCAGTGCACAAAGTGCCTTGCATACGGGCACAACAAGTCCATATGCAGGGCCGGAAAAGAAACCTGCTGGTTCTGCAGCGGTGCACACAACGGAAGGGACTGCCTCACTCGAGCTGACGGCAAACAGCCCACCTGCGCAAACTGCAAGGTAGCATATGGGTCCGGCAGTGACCTGGCACACACAGCGTTCAGCGCAGACTGCCAGGAACGCCAAAAATGGGATGGGATAGCGCGGTCGCGCGTTTCCTATTGCTAAGGGCGACCACGACAACACACAAACGAACAAACCAGTCACCCCCGAAATCGCATCAAGACCGACAGCAAGATTGAAATTCATCCAAGTCAATCTTCAGCGCTCCAAGCTGGCCACAGAAGAGCTGCATATGGCGGCCCAAGCAAGGGGTATTTCAGTAGCACTTGTTCAAGAGCCCTATGTAGGAAGAACAGGTGTGATGAAACAAACTCCCGGCACGCAAGTCATCCAGTGCAGCCTAAACCGCCAAAAACCAGTTAAGGCAGCGATCGTTGTTTTCGGAAACAACCTGGAGGTCATCCATGACCCCCAGCTCGTGTCTGAAAACATCGCCACTGCTTTACTCAAGGTGGGACAGCTCAGCTTTGGAGTGCTATCGGTCTATCTCGAGGGTGACCAGGACATCGAACCGTACCTTTCGGAGATACAAAACATCACACAAAAACTACACACAACCAACACGATAGTGGGAGGAGACGTTAACGCCTGGAGCCAGTGGTGGGGAAGTGTTTCCGAAAACCATCGCGGGGCAGCGTACAGTTCTTTTCTCGATGAGCGGGATCTCCACATCCTAAACACGGGCCAAACACCTACGTTCGAGACCTACAGAGGAGACAGGTGGTGCACCAGCATCGTCGATGTAACGGCATGCAGCCTGTCGCTGCTAGGAAAGGTTGAGGAGTGGCGTGTAGAAAGAAGTCTTACAACTTCAGACCACAATGCAATTACCTTCTCGATGCGCTTAGAAAAGGCCTTGGAACCCTTAAGGCCAATCTCCACGCGCATCTACAACACCAAGAAGGCAAAGTGGTCCGATTTCAGCACCCACTTCAAGACCAGCCTGGCGGACTCAGACATAACACCGGTCAGAGTCTCGGAAGTAACGAACCCAGAGGATCTGGAGACCATCATCAGTACATACACACGGAACATCCACCGCTCATGCGAGAGTGCGATCCCAAAACTGGGGTCGCCTAAACACGACGCAAAGCCCCCATGGTGGAGCCCTTCTCTAGAGCGTCTCAAAAAAGACGCCTTGACCAAGAAGAGGAGAATCCGAAATGCAGCCGCAAACCGGAGACACTTCACCATCCAAGAATACGTGACGGCAAAACACACCTACACCACAACAGCAACGGAAGCTGCCACGGCCAACTGGAAGGAGTTCTGCTCTAAGCAGGACCGAGAGAGCATGTGGGACGGCATCTACAGGGTACTAAGGAAGACAGCCAGAAGACAGGACGACGCGCTCCTGCGAAACACCGCTGGTGAGACGCTCAGTCCAGAGCAATCCGCGGATCTTCTGGCACAAACCTTCTACCCCGACGACTCAACGGATGCCGAACAGCCATACCACTCTGACCTGCGCAAGCTAGCGGAAGAAAAGAACCCTCAAGGTCTGTCTGCAGACGATCCGTCCTTTACGGCCGCGGAGCTGGAAATGGTCCTCCAAAACCAAAATCCGAAAAAAGCACCCGGTCCCGACGGATTGACAGCAGACATCTGTACAGCGGCAATAAACTGTGATAGGGAAGTGTTCTTAGCGATAGCCAACAGATGCCTGTCGCTGTCACACTTCCCGAAGCAGTGGAAGGTCGCCCACGTGTGCATTCTCCGCAAGCCAGGAAAGGACGACTACACCAGCCCAAAGTCGTACCGGCCAATAGGTCTGCTCTCGGTCCTAGGAAAGATCGTAGAGAAACTCCTAGTAGGTAGACTACAGTGGCATTTCCTCCCAACCCTCAACACAAACCAGTACGGGTTCATGCCGCAGCGCGGAACCGAGGACGCCCTCTATGCTCTAATGGGTCACGTAAGATCCGAAATCAAAGCCAAAAAGATCGTGCTTTTGATATCATTGGACATAGAGGGCGCCTTCGACAACGCGTGGTGGCCAGCACTCAAGCGACAGATGGTGGCCAAAAACTGTCCTAAAAACATCTACGCTCTCGTCACCTCATACCTGGAAGACCGGAACATCAGGGTCAACTACGCCAGAGCGACTAGCGAAAAGGGTACCACGAAAGGATGCGTCCAGGGCTCAATTGCCGGACCGACGTTTTGGAACCTTATACTAGATTCGCTCCTACAGAAGTTGGCGAGTATGGGAGTATACTGCCAAGCCTTTGCAGACGACGTTGTCCTGGTTTTCTCGGACCATACAACCGGTCCCCTGCAGCAAACAGCCAATGACACGCTAGACATAGTATCGGAATGGGGCGTCCAGAACAAGCTACGTTTCGCCGCGCATAAAACAAATGCGATGGTGTTAACGAGAAAGCTGAAGTACGACGTTCCGGTCTTGTACATGTCGGGCACGAGGCTGAACCTGGTCGAACAGGTCAAGCTGTTAGGTCTCACGATAGACTCTAAACTCACCTTCAACGCGCACGTGTCTGCGACCTGTAAAAAGGCTGCAGACATCTACAAGCAGTTGGCATGCGCGGCAAAGGTGACTTGGGGTCTAAACAGAGAGATAATCAGGACGATATATGTGTCGGTGATAGAGCCCATCGTGATGTATGCAGCGAGTGCGTGGGCCCCCGCAGCTGAGAAACTGATGACAAGGAATCAGTTTGACTCACTGCAAAGGGGCTTCGCGCAGAAGATCTGCAAAGCTTACCGCACGGTGTCTCTAACATCGGCACTTATTCTGTCAGGCCAACTCCCCCTAGATCTCCGGGTAATCGAGGCCGCAACCCTCTTTAAGATCAAGAAGGGCCATTCCCAAGAGTTCATACCGCCGGGCCGCGAGCTGGAGTGCAACGTGCACCACTCCGAGTATCCCCACCCAGCGCAACTCATAACAACCGAGTATGCACGCCTGGAGGACTTGACTCCCGAAACCCTGGAAACCCATCAAGTAATCGGTCCCCAAATCTACACCGACGGCAGCAAGATAGAGGGGAAAGTAGGAGCTGCCCTAACTTGGTGGGAAAACGGGCAGGAGTCAGAGTCCAGCACCTTCGGCCTGGAGCCTCACAACACTGTCTTCCAATCGGAAATGTACGCTCTCTTCAGAGCTGTCAGGATGGCAAGAGAATCTAGGGCGGCCTCCGTAAGCATCTTAAGCGACTCAAGATCGTCGCTTGACCTGCTGAGGAGTCCGTCTGTCACTCACCACCTGGCACTCCAAATCAAGAGAAGCGTCCGAGAGCTAAGAGAAGAAGGCAGAGAGGTGAGGCTCTTCTGGCTAAGGGCCCACGTGGGAACCGCCGGGAATGAGAGAGCGGACGAGCTAGCCAAGGAGGCAGCGTTAACAAAGGACACAGCAGACTACAGCAAGGTCCCCGTATCGTTCGTGAGGAGGAAGATACGGGAGGGGACTATAAAGAAGTGGCAAGCGCGGTACGAGTCCTCCAGTACAGGAGCGGTCACAAAAGTGTTCTTCCCAGACGTCCTAGCGGCGAAAAGAACACTCAGAGATGCAGTTCTCACACCGGTCCATGTACAAATTCTAACAGGACACGGAGGATTCTCAGCGTACCTCCACCGATTCCACCTTAAAGATAGTCCCTCGTGCGTCTGTGACCCCAGCTGCGAAGAAACAGTCTGGCACCTGCTCTTTGAATGCCCAAGATTCAGCCAAGACAGAATGGAGCTGGAAGTACTTTTTGAAATCCAGCTAAGCCAGTCCACACTCCACACCATCATGGAGAGACCGGCTACCAGGAAACCATTCTTGGCATTCGCGAGCAAAGTCGCCACGGTCGCAGCAGGGGCGAACAAAACAGACGATACCTTGCGTAGTCGAAACCGACCACCATCCACACAAGCATCAACAACTACACCAACAAACACACAAACGACAATAACAATCACACCACCAACCTTAGCACAATTAACGACACCCACAATAACAACAGCATCATCAGCAGCGCCTAGCACCATGACCACCACGCAATTCCTGGCATGTGGAGGAGACGGAGTCCCAGGTGTCCGATTGCGAGGCGTCGCCCTCTTCATGAACAGGGACGGCGAAAGGCTAGGCATAAGTTTCTGCATAGGCTCAAGCCGAGCTGCGGCCCGAATACCGATTTCCACAGGCCTCGCCGCCTTGATCAACGGAAGCACTGCTAAAACGAGCATGAAAGGTAGCAAGTATGCTGCACTGCCTCAGATGGAAGTAGCCACTCACCGATGCCGTCTAATGCGATTCAAAGGTAAAACGATCGCATTATTCGAGTGGGGAGAGGAGACTCCATTTGTTCAGGCATGCTCATTGCTTCAGAAGATCAGGGAGGCAGGAGACTACACAGGAGCCACAGCCCGCACCATCAGTGTAGACGCGATGACGGTCGGAGGAGAAAGAGGAGACGTTGCAGACCGATTCGGTTGTTTGAAAGCCTCGGAACATCATGAGGTGGTTGTCTACGAGGACAGAGGGGAAACTCTAAGTTTCCTCAAAACCCCCCGACAGCCAACAGCCGGTGCGACGAGCCCCACAACAAGCCCGACCAGTCAGAGCGGATCGGAGAGGGCCCAGCAAAAGGCAGCCGCCGAGAAAGCTGCAAAGGAGCAGGGAAAAGCCGATAACCCGGAGGACCGGATCCGGCTGAGGAGTCGCCTTAAAGCTGTAGGCACTTTCCTCAACGCACTGCTCCCAAGCACCAGCAGTGCATCACCATCACCATCTCACAAGCAGGAGTCAGCCGTGGCAAGGTTCTTTAGCAAGAAGCCCAAGGAACCGCCCCAGCAGAAGCCTATGCCTACAAGAGCCGACAAAGGGCAAGTCAGCCCGCCGACCCTCGTGGCGAACTTGGGCACCACGGACCACGTGAAGAGCGCTTTCCTCGAGTACGTAGCGATCGTGAGAGCGACCAGAGAGGTCAATCTCATGACATGCAGTAAGATCCTGCAGACCTTCCAGAGAAACACGGAAGGTCTGCTAAGGGTACTGCTCGAGGAATCGGGGGCAGCAGTGTACGACAACGTCAGATCCCAAGTCATCACAGGGGATATGACGGGGTCGTACATGGCAGCCTACAGCGCGAAGAGCGGGTTCGTGGCCCTGGACGAGGAGGAAACGGAGCGCTCAGGCAAACTGAAATTCAAAAACACCGACGACGACCCGATACTGGTCACCGCCAAATGTACCAAAATCATGCTGGACGACAAGATCCTTGAAATGGCACAATCCATTTTGGGGACTTCAGACAGTCCAGCATCGCAGGAAATTTGGGCGGTGCCCAGTATCAGGTGGGTAAACGGAGTTCCGGGTTGTGGCAAAACAACCTGGGTGGTAAAGAACTTCGACGAGGAGAAGGACGTTGTAGCCACCACGACGACTGAAGCTGCCAAAGATCTCCGGGAGAAGCTAGCGCACCGCTTAGGAGACCGAGCTAAGACAA
This sequence comes from Tiliacea aurago, assembly GCA_948098905.1. Taxonomy (NCBI): domain Eukaryota; kingdom Metazoa; phylum Arthropoda; class Insecta; order Lepidoptera; family Noctuidae; genus Tiliacea; species Tiliacea aurago. The sequence continues at coordinate 46,703 of OX402592.1, forward strand.
AGGTGCGCACTATGGCCTCAATTTTAGCCAACGGGTTCAAGCCGAAAGATCGGTGCTACCGCCTCACGGTAGACGAGGCTCTTATGAACCATTTTGGGGCCATAGTCATGGCAGTGAAGTTGTCTGGGGCAAGCGAGATTGTCCTCATCGGAGACGTAAACCAGCTTCCATTTTTGGACAGAGAGAACCTTTTCGAGTTAAGGTATACCCGTCCAAACCTGGTGGCTGGAATCACCCAGGAACTGCTCTGCACACACCGCAACCCAATGGACGTGGCCTTTGCACTGAGCGAGATATACTCCGGTATATACTCCTCCAAGTCGTCGCTGTCACGGGTCCACTCCCTGGAGGTGAAAGGTTATACAGGAGCGCAAATACCGAGCACCGCCCTAAACACCCTGTTCCTGGTTCATACACAAGAGGAGAAAGCTTCTCTTGGGAGCCAGGGATACGGGTCTGGCGAAGGGTCGCGCCTATTGACCATACACGAAGCCCAGGGATTGACCTACGACAGCGTCATCATCATCAACACAAGGTCCAGGAGGATCCAAGTTCACGACAGCATCTCCCACGCGGTAGTGGCGGTGTCCAGACATACAGTCAGTTGCGTCTATTACACCGACGACGCCGACGACGCCACGGGCCGCTTTGCAAAGAGGGCGATGGATGCGCCGACTAAAATGGTCGTCGAGTACAACTTGAGGACGGCCATGCAGCATCGAGACTTCACTGTCGTGGAAGCCCTGCTGGGGCTAGCGAAATCCCTGGTCACAAGACCCCACTAAAACACCACCTAAATAGTCCCCATCCAAACTCCAAATCAAATAAACTAACCAATCTAATAAAATTCCTATGTAAAGCCTGTATTGTTATCATGTAAATGTAAAACTGCATGGCGGTGTGAGTCAGTCATACTCACGTAAATGTCCTGCCGATGGTGGCGCTGTACGTCCGGTCGTTTGGTTCCCTAAAAAATGGTTGACCTAAGCGGCGCGGAGGTATACGTCATGTCCGTGAACGGACGCCGTCGGTCGGGGCTGGTCGACTCACACTGCCACGTAGTTATCCCTGTAGAAAAATTGTGTAAGTAATAAGAATAAAATTGTGTAATATTAAGTAATAGATTTTCATTAATTTCATAAAACGTATATAAATAAAGAACAACTAATAATAATTGTCATTGTAAAGTTTTTAAAAATAAATTTAATATATTAATAACTGTAAGCCTGTGTATAATAACATTAAAAAGTAATTATGAAAATAAAAAATATATTTATGTGCATGCGCATGAGTATGTTTATTAAAAAAAAAAAAAAAAAAAAAAAAAAAAAAAAAAAAAAAAAAACGATGGATTCACGTAGACTTAAGTTTAGGTTTAAGTAAACATAGAGTAATGTTGTCCGAAGAGGAAGTAAGACAATTGTAATCAAACAACAACCAATAAACAATTAAACATAATAGATAAAGGCGCGGACGACCATGTCCGCGGAAATAACTCATTTAAAAAAAAAAAAAAAAAAAAAAAACCTAACCTAACCTAACCTTTTTTTTTTTTTTTTTTCGCTGAGAAATGCAATTACGCATGCCCGCTCGTGGGGGACGAGACGGGGTATGTGGGACTCCCTGTCGGTAATGCCGACAGTATACCCACTAAAACTCAGCGGTGTTCCCGCATCGCCGTGTTGGGAGGGCCATGGGATAACGGTTGAACCTTTTCTTCCACGACCCTCCCGGCGCATGCCCGCCTAGCTGGCGGGCCCCGCATGCCCCCCCGTTACTGGGGGGCTACGGGAATGGCCGGGAACACCTGGCCATTCCCGTCCGACACTGGTGGAGGCCTGTGCAATACAGGCAAGGGTGCCCCCGCACCCGTTGCCTGCTGGCCTCCACCTGGGAGGAGTCGGAGATGACGTTCAAAGTGACGTCTTCTTCGACCCCTCCTCCGCCTTCGGAGCGGCGCAGCGGCAGGGTCGTCCTCCCGCACGCGCTCCGCCTCCTCCTTCTGCGACATGACGTGTTCGCAGAAGGAGGCGACTGCCGCCCAGGACCCCTCATCCCTCAGCATGGCGTTTACCAAGCCGGGGAGTGAGAGGTCCGGTCCGATCACCGCGTGCAGACTGTGGCGCGGCTCGGACCACGACGGGCACACCTCGAGGGTGTGCTGCGCCGTGTCCTCCGCCGCGCCACAGTGGTGGTACGACGGTGTCTCCTCCCGTCCGATTCGGTGCAGGTACGCTCCGAAACAACCGTGTCCGGACAGCACCTGCACCAGACGGAACGAGAGGAACCCATGCGACCGCTCGAGCCAGTCTCGCAGGACCGGCCCGATCGCGTCGAGGGTTCGGCGGCCGAAGGCTGCTGTGGCGAGGTCGCCCGTCCAATGGACGACGATGGCGTCCCTCGCCTCCCGCCGGACGGCGGCCCGCTCTTCCGGGGCAGGGCGTTCTCCTCTCGCCCTCCGCCCCGCCGTCCATTCATACACTCTGGCGAGCACCCACGCCTCGAGTTCCCAAGGAGGGGTGCTCGCCAGAGCACATGCTGCTGCGAAGCCCACCGTGCGGTGGGCTCGCGCCACCCGCTGGGCTATTGCCCTCTGAGGCGCCCGCAAGGCCGCGGCGTTCTCCCTCCTATGGAGGGAGTCTTCCCAGATGGGAGCGCCGTAGAGCGCCATACTCTTCAAGATGCCGGCGTAGAGTTGCCGGCATCGCGCGCTCGGCCCCCCCAAGTTGGGAAGCAGCCAGGAGAGCGCGCCCGCGGCCTTCAGCAGGCGCGACGACAGCCCGCTAAAATGCGGGCCGAAGCGCCACCTGCTGTCGAGTACAAGGCCCAGATATTTCATCTGGGCCTTCACCTCAATTCTGACGCCCTCCACAAAGATGTGGGCGTCAGGTGGGGGGCGCTGCCGAGGCCCGTGGAAGAACACGGCCTCGGTCTTGTGCAGCGCCACCGCTAAACCTAGGCGGCGGATCCTCCCTGCGACCAAGGATCCGCCCGCCGAGGCCAAGTTGGCCGCCTCCCTGAAACTCCCCCCCCGGGCGGTGAGGAGAGTGTCATCCGCATAGCAGATGACACTCGTGCCTCGGAGGAGAGTTCCCCGCAAGAGCCAATCATAGCCGACGTTCCAGAGGAGAGGTCCTACGACCGACCCCTGTGGAACGCCGGCTTCAACGGCATACCGCCGGACTTGGCCAGTCCTATCCACCAGGAGGATCGCCCGATCCTCCAGGTAGCTGGCCAGCAGACTGCGCAGGTATCGAGGCACTCCGTGGAATCGGAGCGCCTCTAGGATGGTGGAGTGGGGGACGGAGTTGAAGGCATTGGCTATGTCGAATGACACGGCCAACAATCCGTCCCCCGCTTCCATCGCCTCCTTCACCTGCCCCTTAAGGCAGGCCAGCGCGTCCACCGTGGAACGCTCAGCCCGAAAACCGAACTGAGCGTCCGACAAGTCCGGCCCGATATCCCGCAGATGGCTCTTTAGGCGAGCAGCGACTATCCCCTCGAACATTTTACCGACCTCATCGAGCAGGACGATGGGCCGGTATGCCGAGGGGGAGTCTGCTGGGCGGCCCTCCTTGCGAAGGAGGCACAACTGCCCCTCCTTCCACGGTTTCGGGAACCTTCCAGACGCAAGACATGCGCTGAAGAGGTCCCGAAACCTTTCCTCCATTTGAGTGGCAGCGATCGCCACCACTCTTGCTGGGACACCGTCGGGGCCCGGAGCTGTCTTCTTGGCGCGGATGTGGAGAATCGCCACCCAAGTTCCGACTCCGTGACAGGAGGGGCCTCCTCCTCCTCCTCCGTCTCAGCTGGCGGAGCTATCCCCAGCGGTGGGTCCATCACTGGTGGGGTGAAGTTGCCCCTGCACGGGAACAGGGACTGAACCACCCCATCCAGGAATGAGGGCTCCAGGGTCTCGGCCACCGGGGGACCAAAGGGGCGCAGCTTGTTGCGCGCCGCCTTGTATGGTCTCCCGTAGGGGTCGTTGTCGAGACCCTCCAGCATATCCTCTCTCGCCGAGTCTCTGGCGGCGGCGATAGCCCGATCGAGGACCATTTTTGCCCCCAAATACACCTCATAGAGGTGGTCCTCGTTGGGCCGGTCCCGTAGACGCCGCCGCCGGCTCCGCGAGTAAGCCCTCCTTGCCGCCACACACGCTGCTCGAAGCCCCACCAACTCCGCCGACCACCAATACACTGCACGATTGGGTAGTGGTCGGCGAGACCGAGGCATACTAGAGTTGCATACCTCGGTCAGAGACCCCTTTTGGCTGCATTACCTGCAATCCCAGCAGCAGGCTTGGGGGCTGACTTTTTCCCGTTTCTCTTCTTCTTGCCCTTACCCCTCCTGACCACTTCCGTCCATGACTGGTTGGCCGGGGTGGTGGAGGGAAGAAGGGCGTCTTCCTCCTGCGAGTTCTGGGTCACTGCTGGCGCGGCAGACGACCCAGATGCTCCCACCGCGCTTGTGGTGGGGGCATGAGGACCCGCCACGGTCCTCTTGCCCTTACCCTTACCCTTGCCCTTGCCCTTGGAGGGCTTCACACCCGATACTGATACCGGGCCTGCCAAAGGCGCGGGTTCCGGCTCCTTCGGCGGCGGACTCCTGTTCGCCGCTAGAGGCGCAGGTTCCGGCTCCTTCGGCAGTGGCCTCTTGTCCGCCGCCAGCGGCGGGCGGAGCCACTTTTCCGGCAAGAGCCGGTCCTCTATGCCTGCGAAGCAGGCCCTGGTGAAGGCCCTCTCCTCCAAGGCAACCTTGCGGAACATTTCCTCAAGGCTGGCAGGGGAGAAGGGGGGGCCTGTCACCACCGGACCCGGGGCAGATTGGGCAATACAGGCAAGGGTGCCCCCGCACCCGTTGCCTGCTGGCCTCCACCTGGGAGGAGTCGAAGATGACTTTCATATTGACGTCTTCTTCGACCCCTCCTCCGCCTGCGGAGCGGCGCGGCGAGAGGGTCGTCCTCCCGCGCGCGCTCCGCGTCCTCCTTCTGTGACATTACTTCCTCACAGAAGGAGGCGACTGTTGCCCAGGCCTCCTCGCTTTCCAGCATCGAGTTGACGACACTGGGAAGCGAGAGGTCCGGCCCGACCGCTGCAACCAGACTACGGCGCAGCTCGGACCAGGCCGGGCACACCTCTAGGGTGTGCTGTGCCGTGTCCTCCGCCGCGCCGCAATCGTGGCACGACGGGGTCTCCTCTCTTTGGATCCGGTGCAGGTGCGATCCGAAGCACCCATGGCCGGACAACACCTGCACCAGACGGAAAGAGAGGAAACCATGGGACCGCTCGAGCCAATCCTTCAAGACAGGCCCGAGCGCGTCCAGCGTCCGGCGGCCGAAGGCGGCAGAGGCGAGGTCCTCCGTCCAGTGATGGACGATTGCCTCCTTTGCCTCCCGCCGCACGGCCTTCCGCTCTTCTGCGGCGGGGAGCTCCCCGAGCGCCTTCCGCCGTGCCGTCCACTCGTACACTCTGGTCAGCACCCATGCCTCGAGCTCCCAAGGAGGGGTGCCGGCCAGAGCGCACGCCGCCGAGAATCCCACCGAACGGTAGGCCCTCGCCACCCGCAGTGCAATGGCCCTTTGGGGCCTGCGGATGGCAGTGGCGTTCTCCCTCCTGTTGAGGGCGTCCGCCCAGATTGGGGCCCCGTAAAGGGCCATGCTTCTTAGGATGCCGGCATCGCGCCTTCGGACCCCCCAGGTTCGGGAGGAGCCACGAAAGGGCATTCGCGGCCTTCAGCAGGCGCGTCGACAGCCCGCTAAAGTGTGGGCCGAAGCGCCACCTGCTGTCGAGTACAAGGCCCAGGTACTTCATTTGGGCCTTGACTCCGATCCGGACGCCCTCTACGTCAATGTGGCCGTCTGGGGGGATGCGCTGCCGAGGCCCGTGGAAATACACGGCCTCGGTTTTATGTAGCGCCACCTTCAACCCTAGGCGGCGGATCCTTCCTGCCACTAAGGATCCGCCAGCAGTCTGGCCGCCTCTCTGAAGTCCCTCCCCCGGGCAATGAGGAGAGTATCATCTGCGTAGCAAATGATGCTCGTGCCACGGAGGAGGGTCCCCCGCAGGAGCCAGTCGAATCCAATGTTCCACAGCGGTGGTCCTAGGACCGACCCCTGTGGAACACCGGACTCTGCGCCATATTGCCTAACTCTGGCCGTCTTGTCTGCAAGGAGGACCACCCGGTCCTCCAAGTAGCTGGCCAAGAGTTGGCGCAAGTACTGAGGCACTCCGTGGTACCGGAGCGCCTCCAAGATGGTCGAGTGGGGGACAGAGTTGAAGGCGTTGGCAATGTCGAATGACACCGCCAGCACTCCGTCCCCCGCCTCCACGGCCTCCCTCACCTGGCCCTTCAGTAGGGCCAATGCGTCCACGGTCGAACGACCCCGTCGGAACCCGAATTGGGCGTCGGACAGGTCCGGCCCCACCGTCACCAGCAGGCTTTCTAGCCGGTTGGCGATAATTCCCTCGAACATCTTACCGACCTCATCGAGCAAAACGATGGGCCGGTAAGCCGAAGGGGAGTCCGCCGGGCGTCCCTCTTTTCGGAGGAGGCACAGCCGCCCCTCCTTCCAAGGTTTCGGGAACCTCCCAGTCGTGAAACACGCGCTAAAGAGGTCCCGAAGCCTCTCCTCCATCTGAGAGGCGGCTATGGCCACCACCCTTGCGGGAACACCGTCCGGCCCTGGGGCCGTGTTCTTCGCGCGGAGGCGCAGAGTGCCCGCGTAGAGCTCCGATGCTGTCACCGGGAGAACCTCCTCCTCAGACGGAACCGCCTCCCGCGGGGGGTCCATCACTGGCGGGGTGAAGTCGGTCCTGGACGGAAACAGGGACCGGACCACCCCATCCAGCAATGCCGGCTCGAGGGTCTCCGTCAGCGGAGGACCACAGGGGCGCAGTTTACTCCGCGCCGCCTTGTACGGTCTCCCGAACGGGTCTCTATCGAGACCCTCCAGCATCTCGGCTCTCGCCGAGTCTTCGGCCGCGCACATTGCCAACTTGAGGACCCTCTTTGCATAGACGTACGACGCATAGAGGGCCCCCTCGCCGGCTAGGTCTCGGGGCCTACGCCTCCAACTCCGCGTGTAGGCCCTCCTGGCCGCTACGCAGGCGGTCCGGAGCCCCGCCAATTCCTCCGACCACCAATAGACTGCGCGTCGGGGAGGTACGCCGCGAGACAGGGGCATGCTGGAGTTGCACACCTCTGTCAGGGACCCCCTCAGCTGGAGCGCTGCGGCGTCCACGTCCAGGACCTCGACAGGAGGCGTGAGCCAGTCCTGGACGAACGCCGCCTCCTCGGCAGCCTCTCGGTCCAGGCGGGTGAGAGCCCACCGGGGGAACGCAGATTGGCCCGAGCGGACCATCCCCTGGGAGCTCTGGGTGGAGATGTCGAAGCGCACATATCGGTGGTCCGAAAAGGTCTCCGCCATCTCCACCCGCCAGTTCACGACGCGGGTGGCTAGCACGGGGGTGGCAAACGATACGTCGACCACCGATCCTCCCCGTTGCCGCACACACGTGTGAACAGTCCCTCTGTTTAGGAGGGACACCCCGCACGACGCCGCCCAAAATTCTGCGGCGCGTCCCCGGACGTTGCAAGAGGCGGCCGGGTTGCCCCAGGCCGTCGACTTGGCGTTCAGGTCACCCATAATGGCGACCTGGCGTGGCGCCGCCCTCCCCAGCACTGCTGTGAGGATTTCGAGAAAGTTCTCGAAATCCGATAGAGGGCGGTTTGGGGAGAAATAAACGCCCACAAGGGCCAAGTCTCCCCACGCGGCGGCCACGTATCCCGGTCCCCTCTCTAAGAGCGAGAGGGGAGAGGAGTCCGTGGAAGACCGCGACACTAATGCCACCGAACCATCCCGATCACCCAGCCAACGGCCAGGGACCGAGTACGGCTCGGCAACCACCGCCACGACCACCAACCACTCAGCCATGCTCTGCATCAGCAGATCCTGGGCTGCTCTGCAGTGGTTGGTGTTCGCCTGGAGGATGCGATGTTTGATCTGACTATCCATCAATCAGACATCGCACCCCCCTCCACATCCGCCGAACCTAACCCAACCTTTTTTTTTTTTTTTTTTTTTTTTTTTTTGTTTCGCTGAGAAATGCAATTACGCATGCCCGCTCGTGGGGGACGAGACGGGGTATGTGGGACTCCCTGTCGGTAATGCCGACAGTATACCCACTAAAACTCAGCGGTGTTCCCGCATCGCCGTGTTGGGAGGGCCATGGGATAACGGTTGAACCTTTTCTTCCACGACCCTCCCGGCGCATGCCCGCCTAGCTGGCGGGCCCCGCATGCCCCCCCATTACTGGGGGGCTACGGGAATGGCCGGGAACACCTGGCCATTCCCGTCCGACACTGGTGGAGGCCTGTGCAATACAGGCAAGGGTGCCCCCGCACCCGTTGCCTGCTGGCCTCCACCTGGGAGGAGTCGGAGATGACGTTCAAAGTGACGTCTTCTTCGACCCCTCCTCCGCCTTCGGAGCGGCGCAGCGGCAGGGTCGTCCTCCCGCACGCGCTCCGCCTCCTCCTTCTGCAACATGACGTGTTCGCAGAAGGAGGCGACTGCCGCCCAGGACCCCTCATCCCTCAGCATGGCGTTTACCAAGCCGGGGAGTGAGAGGTCCGGTCCGATCACCGCGTGCAGACTGTGGCGCGGCTCGGACCACGACGGGCACACCTCGAGGGTGTGCTGCGCCGTGTCCTCCGCCGCGCCACAGTGGTGGCACGACGGTGTCTCCTCCCGTCCGATTCGGTGCAGGTACGCTCCGAAACAACCGTGTCCGGACAGCACCTGCACCAGACGGAACGAGAGGAACCCATGCGACCGCTCGAGCCAGTCTCGCAGGACCGGCCCGATCGCGTCGAGGGTTCGGCGGCCGAAGGCTGCTGTGGCGAGGTCGCCCGTCCAATGGACGACGATGTCGTCCCTCGCCTCCCGCCGGACGGCGGCCCGCTCTTCCGCGGCAGGGCGTTCTCCTCTCGCCCTCCGCCCCGCCGTCCATTCATACACTCTGGCGAGCACCCACGCCTCGAGTTCCCAAGGAGGGGTGCTCGCCAGAGCACATGCTGCTGCGAAGCCCACCGTGCGGTGGGCTCGCGCCACCCGCTGGGCTATTGCCCTCTGAGGCGCCCGCAAGGCCGCGGCGTTCTCCCTCCCATGGAGAGAGTCTTCCCAGATGGGAGCGCCGTAGAGCGCCATACTCTTTACATACGCCATATTTCATCTGGTCCTTCACCTCAATTCTGACGCCCTCCACAAAGATGTGGGCGTCAGGTGGGGGGCGCTGCCGAGGCCCGTGGAAGAACACGGCCTCGGTCTTGTGCAGCGCCACCGCTAAACCTAGGCGGCGGATCCTCCCTGCGACCAAGGATCCGCCTGCCGAGGCCAAGTTGGCCGCCTCCCTGAAACTCCCCCCCCGGGCGGTGAGGAGAGTGTCATCCGCATAGCAGATGACACTCGTGCCTCGGAGGAGAGTTCCCCGCAAGAGCCAATCATAGCCGACGTTCCAGAGGAGAGGTCCTACGACCGACCCCTGTGGAACGCCGGCTTCAACGGCATACCGCCGGACTTGGCCAGTCCTATCCACCAGGAGGATCGCCCGATCCTCCAGGTAGCTGGCCAGCAGACTACGCAGGTATCGAGGCACTCCGTGGAATCGGAGCGCCTCTAGGATGGTGGAGTGGGGAACGGAGTTGAAGGCATTGGCTATGTCGAATGACACGGCCAACAATCTGTCCCCCGCTTCCATCGCCTCCTTCACCTGCCCCTTAAGGCAGGCCAGCGCGTCCACCGTGGAACGCTCAGCCCGAAAACCGAACTGAGCGTCCGACAAGTCCGGCCCGATATCCCGCAGATGGCTCTTTAGGCGAGCAGCGACTATCCCCTCGAACATTTTACCGACCTCATCGAGCTGGACGATGGGCCGGTATGCCGAGGGGGAGTCTGCTGGGCGGCCCTCCTTGCGAAGGAGGCACAACTGCCCCTGCTTCCACGGTTTCGGGAACCTTCCAGACGCAAGACATGCGCTGAAGAGGTCCCGAAACCTTTCCTCCATTTGAGTGGCAGCGATCGACACCACTCTTGCTGGGACACCGTCGGGGCCCGGAGCTGTCTTCTTGGCGCGAATGTGGAGAATCGCCGCGCCAAGTTCCGACTCCGTGACAGGAGGGGTCTCCTCCTCCTCCTCCGTCTCCGCTGGCGGAGCTATCCCCAGCGGTGGGTCCATCACTGGTGGGGTGAAGTTGCCCCTGCACGGGAACAGGGACTGAACCACCCCATCCAGGAATGAGGGCTCCAGGGTCTCGGCCACCGGGGGACCAAAGGGGCGCAGCTTGTTGCGCGCCGCCTTCCGCTCTCTCCGCCGGACGCTCCCTCTGTTCAAGAGGGAGAGTCCAGAGGAGGCTGCCCACATCTCCACTGCCCGCCCGCGAGCGTCGGTGGCCGGGTTGCCCCAGGTCACCGACTTGGCGTTCAGGTCTCCCAGTACGGAGACCTGACGCGGCGCCCTATCGAGACCCTCCAGCATGTCGGCTCTCGCCGAATCTTCGGCCGCGCACATCGCCAGCTTGAGGACCGTCTTTGCGTCGATGTACGACGCATAGAGGCCCTCCTCGCTGGCTGAGTCTCGGGGCCTGCGCCTTCGGCTCCGCGTGTAGGCCCTCCTGGCCGCTACGCAGGCGGTTCGGAGCTCCGCCAGTTCCTCCGACCACCAATAGACGGCGCGGCGGGGAGGTGGGTGGCGAGACCGGGGCATGCTGGAGTTGCACACCTCGGTCAGGGACCCCCTCAGCTGGAGCGCTGCGGCGTCCACGTCCAGGACGTCGACAGGAGGAGCGAGCCAGTCCTGGACGAACGCCGCCTCCTCAGCAGCCTCTCTGTCCAGGCGGGTGAGAGCCCACCGTGGGAACGGAGACTGGCCCGAGCGGACCCCCTGGGGGCTCTGGGTGGAGATGTCGAAGCGCACATATCGGTGGTCCGAAAAGGTCTCCGCCATCTCCACCCGCCAGTTCACGACGCGGGCGGCTAGCACGGGGGTGGCAAACGAGACGTCGACCACCGATCCTCCCCGTTGCCGCACACACGTGTGGACAGCCCCTCTGTTTAGGAGGGACACACCGCATGACGCCGCCCAGAATTCTGCGGCGCGTCCCCGGACGTTGCAAGAGCGGGCCGGGTTGCCCCAGGCCGTCGCCTTGGCGTTCAGGTCGCCCAATATGGCGACCTGCCGTGGCGCCGCCCTCCCGACCACTGCGGTGAGGATTTCGAGATAATTCTCGAAATCCGAGAGAGGGCGGTTTGGGGAGAAGTATACGCCTACAAAGGCCAAGTCTCCCCACGCGGCGGCCACGTATCCCGGTCCCCTCTCTAAGAGCGAGAGGGGAGGGGAGTCCGTGGAAGACCGCGACACCAATGTACCGAGCCGTCCCGATCACCCAGCCAACGGCCAGGCACCGAGTACGGCTCGGCAACCACCGCCACGTTCACCAACCACTCGGCCATTGTCTGCATCAGCAGATCCTGGGCCGCCCTGCAGTGGTTGGTGTTCGCCTGGAGGATACGATGCTTGACCTGACTATCCATTAATCAGACATCGCACCCCCCTCCACAGCCGCCAAAGTCCCAGCCTCAGGGACGGCGGTGGCAGCGACAGGCCGGATCGGCGCCTGCTCCTTGCCCTTCTTGGGGGGAGGATTGCACTTCCTCCCCAACATCACGTGGCCCGCCGGGCAGCCACTGGCGGCACACACCGCACAGTGCGGCGTGGCGGCCTCGCAGGAGGCGGACTTGTGCCCGTCCTTGCCACAGCGGTAGCAGTTGCTCCCCCGGTCGACCCTTGGACGGGCAAAGAGGCCGGGTGTGTCCGACTCCAAAACACTTGTAGCAGCGCAGAGGCTTGGCTGCAAGTGCCCGGACTACACCCGAGCTGAATCCGACTGCAAGTCGTCCTTTGGCGAGGACGGCTATGGCTGCGGCGACTGGGCAGTCGAGGCGAATGGTGCCCATGCCGCTGCGACCGGGCCTGATGGCCCGACCTTGCACCTCTGTGACGCCACAGCCCCCCATTGCTGCGATCGCCGCCACCACCTCCTCCTTGGTGACCGAGTCGTCGAGGTCGGTCACCTCCAAGGCCACGGTCTTCACGGGCCTAGCGACATTGGCCGCGTCTGCGATGACCTCTTCCAACTTGGTTGCGAAGAGGTCGGCGTTGGCGCTGCCCTGAGCCCCCGGGAACTCGAAAATTCGAGCCCCGGCCTGGGTCCGGCGGCACGACACTGTGCCAATCCCCAGTTTTTGGGGATCGGCGTTGGTACGCGCCCGCGTCATTATCGACGCGTACGTCTCCCCCCGCCCCGCAGCCTCAGCGGTGAGCGTCACCACTACGGCTGCGGTCTTGGGGGGAACCAACTTCCTATTGTCTTTCCTGGCAGGGGCCCCATTAGCTGCAGCGGGAGCAGCGGTGGTGGGCCTGGGGGCCGACCTCTTCCCCTTCCCCTTTCCTTTTCCCTTTCCCTTGCCCGTTGTCTGGGACGGGCCGGGAGATTTCCACAAAGTGGGAAACTGGCCCTGCTCAAGGCACGCTGTGTAGAGTCCTCTCAAGTGGGGCTCTAGCTCCTTCAGAGCGAGGGCAAGCGCTTGGCCGTGGATTCCGTCGGGCCCCGGAGCCACGTTCTTGGCCCGGAGCCGCATCACGGCTGCCCCCATCTCTTCTTGTGTCACCTCCGGGACGCTGATGGCGTTCTCCTCTGTAGGCTCTGCGGCTGTGGGCAAAGCCATCGGCGGCGGAGTATGCTCCGCTCTTGCCGGGAAGAGGGCTGCGACTACCTCCTCCAGCAGCTCAGGTTGGAGACTCTCCGTGAGTGGAGGCGCCGCGGCTCGAAGTTTCCCTCGAACCGCACGATAGGGACGCCCCCACGGATCCGCATCGAGAGTCTCCAACATCTCCTCCCTGCCTCGCGTTCTCGCTTCGCCGATGGCCAGCCACAGGGCCTGCTTTGCCGCGCGGTACACCTCATACAGCGCGGCTTCTTCGTCAGGGACCCGACGACGTCTCCTCCGGTATCGGGTGTACTCGCGCCTTACCGCTACGCACTCAACACGTAGTTGTGCGATCTCGGCAGACCACCAGTACACCTGGCGCCTTGCTGGATGTGTGCTGACGCGGGGCATGGACGCGTCGCAGATATGCGTCATCGCCCCGCGGAACCACAGCGCCTCCTCTTCGACGTCGACGGGTCCGTTCGTCGCCGACTCCCGAAACCAGGCCTGGACGATAGCGGCCTCCTCGAGAAGTTCCCTGTCGATGCGCTTACGCGCCCAGCGCGGACGTCCCTTCGCGGGGCCGATGGACTACGGCCGCCAGTGGTCTGGGTGGAGACGTCGAAACGGATGTATCGGTGATCCGACAACGTCTCCACCTCCACGGCGACACGCCAGTCGCGGACACGGCTTGCGACAGCAGGGCTAGCGAACGAGACGTCCACTATGGACCCACCCCGCTGCCGCACGCACGTGTAGACCGAGCCCCGGTTTAGGATGGTCAAGCCTGTCGTGATCGCCCACTCCTCCAGCGCCTCACCCCTAGCATCGGTCACCGGAGATCCCCACGCCGCAGACTTGGCGTTGAGATCCCCGAGCAACAGCACGAGGGTGGAACTGGCCCACGACGGCACCCAACTCGACAAGGAACCTCTCGAAGTCGGCGAGACTCTTGTTGGGCGAGAAATACGCCCCAACCGTGACAATTCCATCCGCGAGGGCGGCCAGTGCGGCCACCCAGCCGTGTCCTCGGGAGGGATTTACAAGAGTCCCGCCAATGATGGCCACCAAACCGTCCAAGTCCCCTGCCCAGTAACCTGAGCGAACCCCAGTCGCGCGGCACACCTAGCCGCGAGCTGATCATTTTTAAGTCGCTCCGCGCTCGAAAAATCTAAAAAATAGGTTTTTTCGCGAGTATATACAAGTGTTATACATCATTAGAAGCGCGCTGCTGAGACGCAGCCAATAGCACTATTGTGAAAAGTGGAAAATTGTGAAAGTTACAAGTGAAAAACTACATCTCCAAAACTTTGGAGCCGAACGCCGCGCGATTTTGCGCGTGAGTTGGAAAATCGGCAACTGCAGCCTTGTGCGGCTGACAAAGACCTATCTCTGGACACCGAGTTTGGAATTTTACGACTTACGGTTCCGGAGATAGCTCCGAAAAACAAAAAACCGCGTGGCACGCGGTGACGGATCCCGAGGGATTGGGTTAGGTTAGGTTAGGTTTAGGTTTTTTTTTTTTTTTTTTTTTTTTTCTGTCCGGGCCCCAAGGCCCGGCCCGCGAGCTACACCTCTAACATAATTAGAGTCCTTAATTAACGGGGAATTAAAACATGTTCTAGCTGATTTATTATTAAAACAACATTGCTTTATATTTACTTGACTACATACATAATTGTCTTACTTTTCTAACACTTATTTTAGTCTGTCTACACATTTATTTTCTTTAACTAATCAATATGTATGTAGTACTATTATAACATTTGCTTATAACTTATTTTTCTAACACACTATTCTACATTTATTTATACATTCGTTCCTTAAAATGCTAGTTGATATATTTATACATATCTTACTTTCTAACACCTTATTTCTATTTATTTATACATTTATTCCTTATATGCTAGTCAATATATTTTAGTAATATATTTATAACATAAATCTTTTATTCTATTTACTTATTTCTATATATAACTTGTTCAGCGATTTCTTTACAATATTGAATAAACTTTTCCCTTTGCTTTTTATTACCCAACATTAGTTTCGAGAAATTTTCTACTTTCATCCCGCATTCTAATTCATTTTCGACCTCGAGTCTCTTTAAAGCGTGAACTGGGCAGTAAATTAAAATGTGTTCAACCGTTTCTGGGGTCCCGGGCTGGCGGATGCACGATGAGTTCTCTTTGCACTTGAATCGGTTCAAGTACTCCGAGAACCCACCGTGCCCCGTCAGTACTTGGGTGGTTGTCCTGGTTGGAATAATTTGCCGGACTATCCTGTAGCTAGTGGCTACTTCGGGAAAGAAAAGTTTAGTAACACCCGCCGTGGTACCTTCCCTATACCTCTTGCTCCATTCATCAATCGACTCTTTGCGGATCAGTCGCTTGATGAAGGAAACCGGGCAAAGATCGTAGTCGGGTTTGGTCTTCGAATACAGAGCGGCTTCCTTCGCCCTCTCATTTCCCGCAAGACCCGCGTGTGCCTTGATCCAGAACAAACACACAGTTTTGCTCTGATGTTCAATGGCCCTTAGGTTCTCGCGGTTGTCAACTGCCAGGGGATGTGATGTGCTGAGGTTCGCTATGGTCTCCAGGGCCGATCTACAGTCGCTTTAGATGCCATAGCTCACCTCGCTTCGCCTTTTTATTTCCTCGGTGGCTCGGATATCGCGAGGAGTTCCGCCTGGTATACCGTACAGTAAGGGGCCAGCTTGAGTTTTACGGTCTTCACCTCCGCTACACTATCCCATAGGGTTAGTGCAGCTCCAACCTTATCCTCAATCCGGCTGCCGTCGGTAAATATCCGGATAGCCTGGGTGTTGTGGCTATCTACCGACTCCTGGTCTACCAGACTCACGAACCCCATCGCGGTATGCTTCCCCGGGTGAGGTGTACAAGAGTATGGAGCTCTCCGCTTGACCTCTCTATCTACTAGCTCTGGCCGGGATGCGCCTCTCCTCGCCTCATACAGAGCAGCTGCCTCTTGTATGCGGAGGTTTAGTTCCAATATTCCGGCCAGTATCAGCGAAGAGTGAAGAGAGACCGTGCGGTAAGCCCCACACAATTTTTGGGCAAATCCCCTCTGGACCGCATTAAGGTGACGCTGGACTCCCAACTTCTTAGCCGCCGAAGACCAGGCGCTGGCCGCGTAGGTGATTATGGGCTCTACCGTAGCCGTGTATATAGTACGGACTATTTCCGGGTGGAGACCCCAACTGACTCTGGCAGCTCTCGATAGCTGTTTGTAGACTCCAAGTGCCTTTTTACAGACGTTAGCCGTATGGCTATTGAAGGTCAACTTGGAGTCCACTGTGAGTCCCAAGATCTTCATTTCGGAGGACATTCCAATGTCGATCCCTCCCATGGTCAGCCGTGGCGTGTCATATTTCAGCTTTCTGGTGACTACCATGGCGCAAGTTTTGTGTGGCGCGAACTTGAGCTTATTCATGACACCCCACTTCCGAACCGACGGTAGTACAGAGCGGAGGAACAGCAAGGAAGGAAGAGGAAAACAAAGCGATTGAAAAGCTCATCGGGAAGCTGAAGGAACATGCTGATCTAATAAAAAACAATACAGAAAGCATGGGACAGCTGAAGGAACAAATTATAACTATGGAAAAGCGGTCTTACGCCGGTGTAGCTGCGACCCCTATTGGTAAGCGGCTCCCGATGCAGACCGCTCTTCATTCATTCGTAGTAACCGCGAATGATGACCAGGAAACGGGGGAAGAGGTCATGAACAAAATAAGAAAAGCTGTAAATGCTAAAGAGGGAGGATTCGTGGTGGAAAAAATAAGAAAGGCAAAAGACCGGAAAATTATAGTAGGATGCAAAACCGATGAGGAAAGAGAGCGAGTAAAAAATAAAATCAAGGAATCCGGCGAAAGAATCACGGTAGAAAACATTCAAAATAGAGACCCCCTGGTTATCTTAAAGGACGTGCTCAGTTGCAACAGTGATGGAGACATCCTGAGTGCGCTGAGGAACCAGAACAAAAGGATGTTTGAAAACTTGGAAGAGCAAGAGAACAGGCTTGAAATAGCGTATAAGCACCGCACTAGGAACCCCCATACATGTCATATTGTGATGAGGGTGTCCCCCAAAATATGGCAGAGACTCACAGAAGCCGAGTCGGTACTCATTGATCTCCAGAGAATAAGAGTGGCCGACAAATCTCCAATAGTGCAGTGCTCGCTTTGTCTGGGATATGGACATGGCAGGCGTTTTTGCCAGGAGACCCAGGCAAAGTGCAGCCATTGCGGGGGACCCCACATGAAGGCAGAGTGTCCTGACTGGAGTGGGGGTGCGGCACCGTCCTGTTGCAACTGCGTACGCTCGAAACAAGACAGGGTGGACCACAATGCTTTTAGCCAGGAGTGCCCTATTAGGATAAAATGGGATGCAATAGCCAGATCGAGGGTGGCATATTGCTAAGGTGGTTCTCAGCCAAAATACTGCCTCTAAAAAAAGGCCATACCTCGTGGCACAAGCAAATTTGCAGAGGAAGGCTTTAGCCACGAATGAAATTATGCTTGAGGCACACAAAAAGGGTCTGGAAGTGGCCTTTGCACTGCTTCAGGAGCCATATATCGGAAGTTTGGGGAAAATGAAGGACTACCACGGAGCCAGAATATACCAGTATACTGGCGATGGAGACGGCGTCGTCAAGACTGCAATCGCAGTCTTTGATGGCGATATAGACGTTATCCAGTGTCCAAACTTCACCACGCCCAACATCACAGTGGTGAAGTTGAGGACCAGCGCCTGGGAGTTCGTAGTGGTCTCATTCTACCTGGAACCCAAACCAGCACTGATAGAGCCATACCTGAAGCAGCTCATCGAGATAGAGAGGAATTTTGGACGAGGGATCATCATGGGTGGAGACGCAAACGCCAAAAACTCCTGGTGGGGTAGCCCAAAAATCGATCAATGGGGTACCGATATGGCTGGAGCCCTAGAAGAGATGGGATTACAGGTGCTCAACACAGGCGACACTCCTACATTCCACACAGTGAGGGGAACCACACTGTACACCAGCTATGTGGACGTCACGGCTTGCACGGCGGATCTGCTCGACCTAGTTGGGGATTGGAGAGTTGACGAAGGCATGACGAGTTCGGACCACAATGCCATAATCTTCAAAATTAAATTAGAAAGAGCAAAGGGCTTAGACATTAGTAGAACTACGAGAGTGTACAATAGTAAAAAAGCAAACTGGGAGCTGTTTCATGAGAAACTGGGCCAGTTGCTAACAGAGAAGAACTTAAGTAAAATAGAATTTGATAAAATAAATATAAAAACTGAACTAGAACTGAAAATAGAAGCTTATATTAGCATAATAATAGAATCAAGTAACGTTAGCATACCTAAATTAAAATCAAACAGCAAAGTTATATTACCTTAGTGGTCCGAAGAACTCGACAACCTAAAAAAGTCAGTCCCCACTAGGAAGCGCAGAGTCCGCTGTGCAGCTCCGATCCGGAGGGAAAGAGTTGTAGCAGAGTACCTTGAAATCAAAGTAAAATATGAAGAAGCGGAGAGTAGAGCCCAAACAGAGAGCTGGAAGAGCTTCTGTTGTAAACAGGATGGGGAGGGCCTCTGGGAGGGCATCTACAGAATAATAGGAAGGACCACAAAAAGGACGGAGGACTTGCCTTTAAACAAAGAAGGAAAAGTGCTAAACCATTTTGATTCTGCCACATTGCTGGCGGAAACCTTCTACCCGGAGGACAGGAGGGAAGAAGACAACGAAGACCATAGAACTATTAGAATAGCAGCGGAGACAGTGAACGTGACGGGCCGAGACGAAGAACGGGACCCTCCGTTCACTCAGGAAGAGCTGACTAGCACTATCAGTAGTTTCAACCCAAAGAAAGCCCCGGGAAAAGATGGTCTTACGCCCGACATCTGCCAGCAATCCATCAATCACGATCCGGAGCTCTTCCTATCACTGGCGAACAAGTGCCTAGAGCTGGGCTACTTCCCGAGGATCTGGAAGGAGGCCATCGTGGTTATCCTGAGGAAACCCGGGAAGGAAAGTTATACAGCTCCGAAATCATACAGGCCAATAGGACTGTTGCCAGTGATGGGAAAAGTCCTGGAGAAAATGCTGATTGGCAGAATCAAATGGCACATCATACCCGGTCTCAGCAAGAGCCAGTACGGGTTTATGCCACAAAAAAGCACCGAAGACTCCCTCTATGACCTGCTAGAACTCATACGCAAAAAACTAAGAGAGAAAAAACTGATTACGATAATATCACTGGACATAGAGGGAGCCTTCGACAGTGCATGGTGGCTAGCCATAAAAACCAGGCTGGCGGAGGCAAACTGTCCAATAAATGTGAGAAGAGTGGTGGATAGCTACCTGGAGCAGAGAATGGTCAGGCTGAGATATGCAGGACAGGAGGTCACCAGACAGACCAGTAAAGGTTGCGTGCAAGGATCGATAGGGGGTCCGATTTTTTGGAATCTCGTACTCGACCCCCTACTTAAAGGCCTGGTACAAAGGGGAGACTACTGCCAAGCCTTCGCCGATGATGTAGTTTTGGTCTTTGATGGGGACTCCGCGTTGGAGGTCCAGCGGCGTGCCAATGACGCTCTCGAGTATGTTCACCAGTGGGGAGTCAGTAATAAACTTAAATTCGCACCACAAAAGACCAACGCAATCGAAAATTAAAATATGACACCCCACGGCTGAGCATGGGCGGGGTCGACATTGCCATGTCACAGGAGATCAAAACCCTGGGACTGACCATAGACAACAAGCTAACGTTTAATGCCCATGCATCTAATGTATGTAAAAGGGCATTAAACTTTTACAAGCAGTTGTCTAGGGCAGCCAGGATCAGTTGGGGACTAAATCCGGAAGTAATTCGTACCATCTACATGGCAGTAGTCGAACCGACAATCTTGTACGCGGCAAGTGCGTGGGCACCAGCAGCCGAGAAGATTATGCTGCGCAAACAACTAAACGCTGTCCAAAGGGGATTTGCGCAGAAGCTGTGCAAATCGTATCGCACGGTGTCCTTGAACTCGGCACTGGTGCTGGCCGGGATACTTCCCCTTGACCTCCGAATACAAGAGGCAGCGGCCCTATACGAGGTGAAGAGGGGAGTACCACGGCCGCCGCTGGGAGACAAGGAGGTTGAGCGACGAACTGCATTTGATAAGATCCCCCACCCAGCCAAACATATAAGCCTGCAGTTCATATGTCTGGCAGACCAGGAGCAAGTCGACAACAACTGCAATCAAGCAGTACGGATATATACGGACGGCAGCAAAATCGAGGGCAAAGTTGGAGCATCATTGTCTCATTGGAGTAATGATGCTGAAATCAAAACTCAAAAACTCAAGCTGTCGTCCCACTGTACCGTCTACCAAGCTGAACTGTTGGCTATATGCAAGGCTACAAGGGAAATTTTGCGTAGCTCAGAGAGCAGCTTCGGCATATACAGTGACTCCAGATCGTCGCTAGAAACGGTCACCAACCATCGCTCTCTCCATCCCCTCTCAGTTGAAATTAGAGAGAATCTGCGACAATGCAAGGATCAATCCAAAAAAGTTGAGCTTTTTTGGATTAAAGCTCATGCAGGACTAGAGGGTAACGAGAGAGCAGACCAGCTGGCAAAAGACGCAGCGCTAAAAATTAAAACAAGGCCAGATTACAACCAATGCCCGATTTCATTCGTCAAGCGGCAAATCCGCCAGAACACGCTTGACGAATGGAATCCGAGGAATCCGATACAGATCCGAGGACACTGCCGGTGTCACTAAATTGTTTTTCCCGACGCGATTCAAGCCTTTAAACACGTTAGAGACATTAAACCGACAGGGACTATGACTCAAATATTGACAGGGCACGGTGGGTTCTCCGAATACATAAACAGGTTTAAGTGTAAGGAGAGCCCATCATGTATATGTGACCCAGACATACATGAGACCGTATTACACATACTGACTGACTGCCCAGCGTATTCCCTGGAGAGATATGAGATTGAGCAAAAACTGGGAGTTGAAATAAAGGCGGATTCTCTAAACGCACTACTAACAAAGAAGGGAACTAGAGAAAAATTTATTGAGTTTTGTGTAAAGCTGGCCAATAAAGTTATTAGTAGGAACAAGTAACCAAAACAATGCTTAGTACTCATATTTGTATATAATACTAGCGACCCGCCCCGGCTTCGCACGGGTGCAATGCTGATACTAAATACACTACAGAAAAACTGTGAACGTTGTATATAAAAACATAGCGGCCCGCTCTGGCTTCGCACGGGTATAAAATATATAGCCTATGTGATTAAAATCGATCCAGTAGTTTTGATTTATTCATTACTGCCCGTGGCCCGCACGCGTTAAATTTGGAGTAAAACAATCCCCCTTTCCCTATACCATGAAGATTTCCTGCTATCTTTGGAATATCTAAATTCATACACTACATTTTTACTTATTTACTTTTTACATTTTTAACTATTTATTTTATTTTTACAACATATTACAGAATGTCTTTATAAACAACGTTCACAGCTTTCTTGTCATTAGACAATAGTACTTAACATGTTTTCTCTGGAGGTCACTTTTGAAAGAGCGACATACAGTTGTCCATGTGAAAAACAGTCAACGCTCAAATCTAAGCCTGCAACGTTGAAGGTTTGACCCTGCGATTTATTAATGGTCATTGCAAAAGATGTCTTTACCGGAAACTGTAAACGTTTAAATTGGAAGGGTAAATCCGATGGTATCAGAGGGATTCGGGGAATCAATACATCTTCTCCGGTACCACATCCTGTGAGTATTGTGCACTCTATTATGAAAGTTTTCAATGATTTTACCAGCAAACGCGTGCCATTGCAAAGTTTAGGTGGATTCAGGTTTCTTAATAAAATAACAGGACAACCTACTTTCAACACCATTTTGTGAGGAAGGAGTCCAGACGGGTTCAAAGAGTTTAGAAATTCTGTAGGAAAATGAACAGCTTCTTCCAAATCGAGTAGTATATTTTCGTCGGTGCATCAATCTTTGAAAGAATCAAGTTATTTACTTGTTCGTTAGTTGGTGACAGACTCGCTCTTTCTTTAAACCAAGATATTGTCTTATAACTTATGTTATCAATGTCAGGATAGACATTGTTGACTAACTCTTGGATGTTGTCTATCAAAACGCAAAGGTTTTCAAGGTCAATCCTTCCCTCACTTTGTGTTAACTCTGCATTGCCAACTTTTAGCAGCATCTCTGGAAATAGCCTGTTCTCACGTGAAGATGACGAAACCCTCATATTAGTTTTAAGCTTTCATTTATTGACATGTGGCCAAAGGTTGGATCTTTTTAGGCAAGCATTTATTTCGTCAGCACGTGTTCCTCGAGTCACAACTGGTAGGATTTGACGGAAATCTCCTGAGAACAGAATTGTACATCCACCCATAGGTGAATTTTTGTTGCGCAAATCGCGCATTGTCCTATCCAGTGCTTCCACAGACGTCTTGTTTGACATGGTAGCTTCGTCCCAGACTATTAATGAGCAGTCACGCATCAATTTTCCTGTATTGCTCTGTTTAGAAACACTACAGACGCTGTTATTATCATCGGTGGTGATTTTCAGCGGGAGCTTGAATGTGGAGTGTGCGGTTCGGCCTCCTTCCAAAAGCGTAGCGGCAATGCCGGATGACGCAACAGCTAACGCAATTTTTCCGATAGATCTCACTTTTTTTAAAAGCAGATTGATTAAAAATGTTTTTCCTGTACCTCCTGGGGCATCAAGGAAAAACAATTTCCCTTCATTGTTATCAATTGTTGATAGTAATGCAGTGAATACTTTTTTCTGATCGATGTTTAATCGTGGCTCATCTTGAGCTATATTATGTAAAAGTCTCGTTTGATCGTATGATGTTTCTCTTGTGTATTCGGCACTGTTAGTTAAATCTGAGTTAGTAGTATTAGCTGGCATCGGCAGCCCAAAATCCTTGATCGATTTACCCGAAAGTAATTGCACTACTTTGTTCAATTCCAATAATGCTTCGTCAAATATGTTTTGATCATATTGTACATCATCTGAGTTTAACTCTCGCCGTCGCCGAATCAGAATATCACTGGCCATATTTTCTTGAAATTTATTCCATAGATTAACAGAATCAGTTACTTGACAAAACACTACTATGACGGCAAATAAATATCTTAATGATGTAGCTGAACTACAAACAGCTGCTTCTGATAATGTGTTTTCCCAGTGAGAATCGTCTTCCAAGAGCCCCATAGCTTTGCATGCTGCTTGATAAGTATTGTAAACAACACCTTGTACAGTTCTTAGGTGTGCAAAGGATGTCGGGCCTTTTACAATATGCAATAACATTCTTAGATAAAAGCATTCGCTGTTGTTGGGATGAACCACGTAGACTCTGCCAAGAGCATCCGTTTTTTTTACTCCGGGGAAACCATCAACCGCAGTACCTTGTTTTCGCCGTTGAAAAGTTTTAGAACTCTGGTTCCATGTATAGTAACCTGGAACTCTGTCATACGTCAGTGTTTTCGCGAAATCATCTTGAGCACATAACTTGAAGAATGCTGTCAATGTTGTATCCCGCGGGTTATTAACAACTTCTTGTATATTGTTCTCTGTGAAATATACTCTTTGTCCATTTTCTAAATGAACTGCAAGGTGGACAATTGTGGGAGCCCGGTCGTGCACTTCGAATGATAAAATCCTCCATACAGCTTCAGAGCTGCAGATGTAACGTCCAGACTGATATTTTTCCACTTCATTTGATGATTGTATGCTGAAAGTGGCTTGATCACTGCCTTTATTAATGTACTTAGTAACATATTGAATTGACTTTATTGAATTGCACAACTCTACGTTGATGTGGGCATCAAAAATTTTCAAAAGGAGCGGATTATAGGGAACGATCCATCGGTTATCAATATCATGGTTTCGGACGGTATCATTTTGCCCACCCTGTTCTGGCGATCGTCGACGATATTTGGGATATCCGGCATCGCTAGTACTTGTTTGAGTTTGGAACGACTTCGGAAATTTTTTGCTGCATTTAGAATCTCGCATACATGGAGAATTCGGGTTTAAAGTCCCGCAAGGGCCGTGTACCATATGTTTCTTTACGATTTCGTACAGGATAGGATCTTCATCTTTATCCGGTAATTCAGCTGAAATAACCCTGTCAATTTGGTTTGGTCTAATTTTGTTCACTAACCACACCAACAGGTGTACATGTGGCAAGCCACGTTTCTGCCATTCTATTGTGTACATATGACAGCGCGGCGGACCGAATATATGAGACTTGTTAATGAGGTGCAGGAGTTTCTGTACTTTTAAATGGAAGACTCTGTTAACTATATCGTATCTGTCTTGTGGAGTTAAATTGGTGTTAATATTTTCTTTGATTTCCGGCCAATTTGGGTTACATGTTGCAGTTATAAATAAATCAGGTTTGCCGTAATTTCTTACGTAAGTCATGGCGTCTTGCGATTTTACGTGTAAATATCGAGGTCCACCTGTGAATGATGAAGGTAGTATAACCAACTGCCCAATGCCGTTGCGGTGTTCATTCGCCTGTAAAGCATCCTGAAGATGAACGTAATTTTCAGCTCTCAATTTAGTTTGGTTATTACGGATGTAGGCCAATCTCTCAGATTCAATTTTCGCATATTGATCTACCAAGTATTGGTTTGTTAACATTCCATATCTAAGCAAAGTATTGAAATTGTTACGTCTTGTCATTATACGGTAGCAATAGTAGTTCATACATGACACTGTTTTAAGCAGAGGTGTACCACCGATTGGGTCAACTTGAGAAATATTAATGGCATAACCATTTTCTCCACGACATAGCATCAAAGGATATTGTAAGCTGTCATAAGATCTGTGTAACTCTGAAATTTTTTGCAAATTATCATCACGACTATGCAATACAATATCTCTTTTGTTAAATTGCTGTCCAGCTATCACCACTGCTACTTCACTCGTGGAAGGCGCATTGTATCGTCCTATGTGTTCTCCAACAGGAACTTTATTTGCATGGATTACGACATTAAAGTCAGGAGTATCTGCTGGAACACTCTCAATCGCAGTTTTGAAAGACTGTATGTAGCAATTATGAGAATGTAACATATCTTGGAGAGATCTAATCAAATCTCTATCAATTGGCTGTGCAACACTTGTACACCGCGTAGATGCTTGTGTATCTGGATCTGCAATAAAATATATTTGCAGAAATTTGTGATCATCGGGTCGAAGTGGTAGCAAGCTCCCAGCTAAGTGGTGTACCACTTAGCTTGCCCTTGAATTTTAAATGTAGGCATGAACCCACGCTCAACGACTTGCTTACTCTTAAAAGAGGTCATTTGAAATGCGTTATTATAACGGCGTATATTGCGCATGAATTGCTTGGATTTCTGATGATCACCCGTAAGAAGAGAGTGAAGTGGTTCAGGTGGAGGGAGAACTTCTTCTAATTTGACTTTTCCTTGTAAGCAACACATGCCTTTCGATTCGTCCTTGAATTTCAATGCCAAGCAATGTTCACGCACTACTGACATAGTACCTATTGATACTATACGATCGTCCTTGTAAGAAATCGAAGGATCGTAATTCATGGCAGAATTTTCTTTATTCACCCATGAATTAGTAACTCGTGCTGATGATTCTCTGGCTCTCTGTATTCGATGTCTTTCCCTATCTCGGCTGCGGTGAACCTCACGCTCTACTGAAGATTCTCTCTCTCTCTCAGCTCTATATCTATCCCGAAGCTGACTGAGGCGAGCCTCACGCTCTACTGACGATTCTCTGTCCCTCTGAACCGTATGCCTATCTCGATCCCGGCTGCGGCGAATCTCACGCTCTACTGAAGATTCTCTCTCTCTCTCAGCTCTATATCTATCCCGAGCCTGACTGAGGCGAGCCTCACGTTCCGTTGACGATTCTTCATCTCTTGCTGAACGTACTCTTCTGGCATTCACTGTACTACGACCTATGTTCGAACGACGACGTCTTCCAGACATGACTTTATAATATCTGTACAAAATTTACTCAGTTCTATATGTATGATTACCTATGCACAAATTGCCATATTATTAGTATGTGCCGCAGTAAAAAATATCTAAATTCTTACCATTTAGAAACAAAAGATAATCAGCAATCATAAAAAACAAAAGATACCTATTCTATTCAGTTCTTTTTTTTTTTACTGAAATACCTCAACTTAAACAACGATTTTAATTATAAAAAATAATTTGCTATTCGTGCGACTTAAAACAAAAGATAATCAACAATCATGAACAACAAAAGATACCTATTCTATTAAGTATATATACTTTATATAATATGATACTTTTTCTGAACTTACATATCTCACCTTAAATCACGATTTTTGAAAATAATTTCCCTAATATTAAATTGATCTAAATGTAAATTTTAATCAAGATCTTAATAGAAAATTGCAATCCATAAATTATGGTTTTATTTAATCTAATCTTATCTCACCTTATGTAGGTACTTATAATTGCGATTTAAAAATTAACCTTAGAATAGAATATAATTTATATTTTAAAACTACTATCATACAATTATTTATCGTAACTTACTTATAATTACTGATACGTTGTCGCGCTGAAAAGCACGTTTTTATTACCTAAGTATTGCTATTTTCCTCGCTGGAGAGATCCGATATAATAAACGCGTCCGATCGCTGCTAAATTCAAAGTGCTATAGGGAAAACCGCGGCCTCAGACGCGCTTTTTTTTTTTTTTTTTGTATGGCATCTCGTAGCAGACCTAGAGAGGTCGTTGCTACTTAACCGGATATTCCTGTGGCTGCCCTAAGGTTTTTAATCTTAAAGCCTCCAGCCAGGGCGCAAATTATATATATTAAAACTAAACGACAGCGCACTAAGGGCACCCCCTGTGGGGTACGGACCTCGGCTCAGGGCGTCGTTGGGGGATCACAAAATTACTAACAATTTGGGGACGGGCTGGATCAACATTTTGATCATGATTATTATCAGGGGATATTATATTTATTGCTACGGCGCTCTCAGCCTCTAACCGGGCGGCTGGCGCATCGACATTCAAGGGACGGGGGGGAGGACTTTTATTACCATTTACTCGGGAAGTTCGCGTGGTACCTCGGCGGCGAGGACGGAAGGTCGGTTTGTGTATTTTGTGCACTGTACTCGTGGCCCTATTGCTTTCCTGAAGGAGAGTGATGGGGTCATCCGGATCTAAGTCAGACGCGCTATTTATAGGCACGCTCTTGCCGCACCGGGCGGCCGGCCGGTACCGCCGCAAACGCTACGTCCCGCAATTTTTAAATCTGTAATATCTTCGAAAATATTCACTGAAATCATACGGTGTAAAGGGCCATATAGATCTATATTAAATGAACAATGTATTCAAGGTATTTTTAATTGGTTAAGGATTAATGCTGTATTGGTTAAAATCGCTTCGAAAATTAGCCATTATTTGTCGTAAAAAGTAAATGACAAAAAAAAGTTATTGTGGGTTATCCATAAGAGATAGACATATACCATCACGGACTTTGCTGTAGACCTTTTCAATGTGTACAATACAAAACTCGTAGGGTTCAGCCTGCGTTTGCAATGTAAGCGGAAAAAATGTAATTATTTACGCCATCACATTAGAAACCTCAAAAATAGCAGTACTTCTCCACTATTTAATGGATGTTATTATACATATAAACCTTCCTCTTGAATCACTCTATCTATTAAAAAAAACCGCATCAAAATCCGTTGCGTAGTTTCAAAGATTTAAGCATACAAAGGGACATAGGGACAGAGAAAGCGACTTTGTTTTATACTATGTAGTGATAAAACAGTAGCATAACGAAACTGTGAAAATGTCCGTAACACTAATAGAAGTAACAAACTCATGATGGTCAATATTAGCCATATTGTATATGGCAAAAGTGGTGTATACCTATAAGATATAAAGATATATTGTATAAATAGAGATAAGGGAAGTGGTGTATAAATATAAGATGGAAAGATATAATAAATGTAAATGTTCACATTAATGTAACAATAAAAGAAAAATGTAAATATTCACATAGTTATAATAGTATAGATAAATGGAAATGTTTACATAGATATAAGAATGTCCGAGGTACATTAGCTCGCAGACTCCGCCTTGCGCGGCGAGGTAGGCGCCAAAAAAAAAAAAAAAAGCGAACCTAACCTGAGCGTATTTTTTTTTACGCGCCGCCACCTCGGGTCCAATGTCATAGGGGGCGGCGGACGTCCCCAAGTCCGCCGTCCCTGGACCCATTTATGGGGATCTGGAAGAGGGCGTTATCGGCCCTCCGCCGACGCCCGGTGCGCCTGCTGCGGGCCGGGTGAGCGGACGAGATCTCCCGCTCCCTTTCCGCAGCCTCCTTCTGCGACACGACTGTTTCCATCGCCGCGTCCCAGGACTCCTCACTGCCGGCCATCGACTCGACCACGGCCGGCAGCGATAGGTCACTGCCTACTCCTGAGATGAGGGCACGGCGTGGCTTCTCCCAAGCGGCACACTCTGCCAGCGTATGCCGCGCCGTGTCCTCCCGGCAGTCGACGCAGTGGTGACACCGGGCGTCTGGCTCCCTGTTTATGCGACACAGGTACTTCCCGAAGCAATCATGCCCCGAAAGCACCTGCGTCACCCGAAACGACAGGGAGCCGTGCCTCCTCCCGAGCCAGGGTTCGACTACTGGCCGGACCGTCTTAATGGTGGCGAGGCGAGGCGAGGTAGGGCGTGAAAGCCTGTCCCACCATTCCGCCACCAGGGCTGCGCGAAGCTGTGACCGACGCAACTCCACATGCCGCTGCATCAGCCACTCGCCCCGCGCCTTCGCTTCCTCGCGCCACCGATACAGTGACGCGATTACTTTCACCTCGAGGTCCCATGGCGGGGATCCAGCCAGTACGCAAGCCATCGCTCTCTGAGGTTTGCGCAGGACTACGATGCTCCCGGGCGTCAGGTCAGCCGCCCAGATCGGGGCCCCATACAGGGCCATCGTTCGCACGATCCCCACGTAGAGCCGCCTACAGGCAGCGCTCGGGCTTCCCAGATTGGGAAGCAGCGATGATAACGCCCCAGCCGCGTCCAACAACTTGGGCGCAAGCCGCCGGAAGTGGGGGCCAAAATCCCACCGGCTGTCGAGCACCAATCCTAGGTACTTCATGGTGGACTCGACAGCGATTTGAGCCCCCCCGACCACGATGTGTGATCCCGGCGGCGGCGCCCGCCGAGGGCCATGAAATATCATGGCCTCCGACTTGTTGAGGGCAACCTCCAGGCCTATGCGCCGTATGCGGCTCACCACCTGTGAAACCGCAGCCGTCGCCAGCAACGCTGCTTCCCTGTACGAGCTCCCCCGGGCCGTGACCAGTGTGTCGTCTGCATAACACGTCAGGTTCACGCCCGGCTGGAGCTCGCCCCGCAGCACCCAGTCGTACCCGATGTTCCACAGAAGCGGGCCCATGACTGAGCCCTGTGGAACACCGCACGACATGCGGCGCTGGTTTTCGCCATCACGTCCCGTGTAGGTGACACACCTCTCCGCCAAATAAGCCCTGACGATGCGGCGGAGGTAGGAAGGCACCCGATGGTACCGCAGTGCCTCCCGAATACAGCTCCAGGGCAGGGTGTTGAAGGCGTTGGAAATGTCCAAGGACACCGCCAACATCACTCCGCCCCGGGACACCGCTTCCTCCGCCAGGACTCTAACTCGGGATAACGCGTGGATGGTGGAGCGCCCGTGCCGAAAGCCGAACTGGCTCTCGGCCAGGTCAGGCCCCTCTCCGCACAAGTGGCCGAAAAGGCGGGCAGCGATTATACGCTCAAACATCTTACCCACCTCTTCTAGCAGCACTATGGGCCTGTACGCGGACGGTGAGACCGCAGGGCGCCCCGCCTTCCTGAGCAGGACCAGACGACCTGATTTCCACAAAGTGGCAAACTGGCCCTGCTCAAGGCACGTAGCGAACCTAACCTGAGCGAGCCTAACGGGTTGGAAAATCCTCATGGATGTCCTCCGCCCTGGGGCGGGCGGAGGGGTCTGTCAGACTCTTTCTGACTAAAAAACACCCCAGTGTTCCCCTTCCACACTTGCACCGGGGATCTTGGGATCTGTTATTACTTCCGCGATGCCCGGCGGGTGGCTCTGCGGGCCACCTCAAGTCTGGGGTGAGGTGTCCGACCCCCCCCGCAACGTCTGTTAGGGGCGCGGGGGGGATCCAGCCAGTACACAAGCCGCCTCGTAGGAAATCGTGCGATAACCCCCGATGACTCTGACGGCCATCGCTCTCTGCGGTTTTTGCAGGACTGCGACGCTCCCGGCCGTCAGGTCAGCCGCCCAGATCGGGGCCCCATACAGGGCCATCGATCGCACGATCCCCACGTAGAGCCGCCTGCAGGCGGCGCTCGGGCCCCCCAGATTACAGCGGGGAAGGATGCAGCGTCGATAACGCCCCAGCCGCGCTCAACAACTTGTTGACTGATTGGGCAGGCCTCACCGTGGCCTCAGCCAGCTTCCTCCTGCAGGCGATCCACCTTCGCCTGCAGCTGCCGCGTCTCGTCCGTGGCCGTCCGCTTCACCAGCTCCACCACAATGCTGTGCAAGCCGGCGGCCCTGCATTTGAGGGCCTTCTGGAAGGTCCCCTTCAAATTTGAGGTTTTGGAGGCGACCGCCAGGACCTCCTCCTTATCCTCAAGGGCCATGCGCTCCAGTTCCGCCAGAGAGTGGTCAGCATACAGCACATTCGATGCGCCATAGCCAGCCCTCGACCTGGCGACTTGCGCCTGCTTCTCCTTGGCGGCGACCCTCTCCTCTAGATCTAACTGGAGTTCCTTCCTCTTAGCCAGGTTTAGCTGGCGCTCGAAGTCCACCAAGCCCACATCGTGGGTATGAGCCGTTTTTTTTTACTCTGGGTATAATGCTCCCCGGTAGAACCGGCATACCCACTAAACGACCCATGAGCGCTCTTATCCGGCAGAGCCATACCATCCAGTCCCCCGCTCAAGCCTCCCCGTCGGGGAGGGGCCCAGGAATGACTGCGAGCGGTCTGTCATTCCCGTCTGACGTGGGTGGTGAACAGTGCAATGCAGGAGAAGACGCCCCCGCACCTGTCTCCCGCTGTTCACCACCAGGGGGCAGGAGACGACGATCGTACAATCACCTTCTCGTGCCCCGTCTTTGCCTGCGGAGTGGCGCCGCGAGAGGGTCGTCCTCCCGCGCGCGCTCCGCGTCCTCCTTCTGTGACCTTACTTCCTCACAGAAGGAGGCGACCGTTGCCCAGGCCTCCTCGCTTTCCAGCATCGAGTTGACGACGCTGGGAAGCGGGAGGTCCGGCCCGACAGCTGCTATCAGACTACGGCGCAGCTCGGACCAGGCCGGGTACACCTCGAGGGTGTGCTGTGCTGTGTCCTCCGCCGCGCCACAGTCGTGGCACGAAGGGGTCTCCTCCCTTTGGATCCGGTGCAGGTGCGATCCGAAGCACCCTTGGCCAGACAACACCTGTACCAGACGAAAAGAGAGGAAACCGTGGGACCACTCGAGCCAATTCTTCAAGACTGGCCCGAGCGCGTCCAGAATCCGGCGGCCAAAAGCGGCAGTGGCGAGGTCCTCCGTCCAATGATGGACGATTGCCTCGTTCGCCTCTTGCCGCACGGTCTCCCGCTCTTTTGCGGCGGGGAGCTCCCCGAGCGCCTTACACCGCCCCGTCCATTCGTACACTCTGGTCAGCACCCATGCCTCGAGCTCCCAAGGAGGGGTGCCAGCCAGAGCGCACGCCACCGAGAAGCCCACCGACCGGTAGGCCCTCGCCACCCGCAGTGCAATGGCCTTTTGCGGCCTGCGGGTGGCAATAACATTCTCCCTCCTGTGGAGGGCGTCCGCCCAGATTGGGGCCCGTAAAGGGCCATGCTCCTAAGGATGCCGGCATACAAGGGCCGGCATCGCGCTTTCGGACCCCCCAGGTTCGGGAGGAGCCACGACAGGGCATACGCGGTCTTCAGCAGGCGCGTCGACAGCCCGCTGAAGTGTGGGCCGAAGCGCCACCTGCTGTCGAGTACAATGCCCAAGTATTTCATCTGGGCCTTGACCCCACCACGTCCACCAACCACTCATTCATTGTTTGCATCAGCAGATCCTGGGCCGCTCTGCAGTGGTTGGCATTCGTCTGGAGGATGCGATGCTTGATCCTATCTATCAATCAGACATCGCCACCCCCTCCACAGCCGCCGAAGTCCCA
This sequence comes from Tiliacea aurago, assembly GCA_948098905.1. Classification (NCBI taxonomy): domain Eukaryota; kingdom Metazoa; phylum Arthropoda; class Insecta; order Lepidoptera; family Noctuidae; genus Tiliacea; species Tiliacea aurago. Next base: position 78,721 of record OX402592.1, read on the forward strand.
GCCTCAGGGACGGCGGTGGCAGCGACCGGCCGGATCGGTGCCTGCTCTTTGCCCTTCTTGGGGGGAGGATTGCATTTCCTCCCCATCATCACGTGGCCCGCCGAGCAGCCACTGGCGGCACATACCGCGCAGTGCGGCGTGGTGGCCTCGCAGGAGGCGGACTTGTGCCCTTCCTTGCCGCAGCGGAAGCAGTTGTCCCCCCTGTCGACCTTGGACGGACAAAGGGGCCGAGTGTGTCCGACTCCAAAACACTTGAAGCAGCGCAGAGGCTTGACTGCAAGTGCCCGGACTACACCCGAGCTGAACCCGACAGCAAGCCGTCCCTTGGCGAGGACGGCTATGGCTGCGGCGACTGGGCAATCAAGGCGAATGGTGCCCATGCCGCTGCGGCCGGGCCTGATGGCCCGACCTTGCACCTCGTGTGACGCCACAGCCCCCCATTGCTGCGATCGCCGCCACCACCTCCTCTTTGGTGACCGAGTCGTCGAGGTCGGCCACAGACTTCACGGGCCTGGCGACATTGGCCGCGTCTGCGATGACCTCTTCCAACTTGGTTGCGAAGAGGTCGGCGTTGGCGCCGCCCTGAGTCCCCGGGAACTCGAAAATTCGAGCCCCGGCCTGGGTCCGGCGGCACGAGACTGTGCCAATCCCCAGTTTTTGGGGATCAGCGTTGGTACGCGCCCTCGTCTTTCCGAGCATATTGCACGTCCATGTACACCTGCAGCCTGTGGGCTAATTACACGCAGAAAAGCTACAGCACCCTCCGCATTCAATTTAATAACGCTTTCAGAGCGACATTGGGTCTGCCTCACTAATGCAGCGCTTCGGGTATGTTCGCATGGGCGCGCACAGATTGTTTTCATGCGACCATGCGGAAGCGCTGCGCGTCTCTTGTGCGCAGAGTGCGGGCTAGTACCAATGTCGTTCTGAATATGATAGCAAGTAGGTTGGACTGTCCTTATATGCGACACTGGTGTGACAGACAAGTTACATATAGTGTCGCACGTAAGAGACTACTGTAATGAATACGAGCTTTGATTGATTTGATTATCTAATTTGCGTGTTGATTTTATTTATATTGTAAATAAAATCTATATAATATATAAATTGTATTCGTTATATTGTAATTTCTCGTTTGTAGGTACATTTATGTGTGATTTTGTGTGTATCGTTAAATAATATAAGGATGTTTTAAATATGGGTTATGTTGGTACCTGAAATAAATGATTTTTTTTTTTTTTTATCAGCTGCAGCGGGAGCAGCGGTGGTGGGCCTGGAGGCCACCCTCTTCCCCTTTCCCTTGCCTGTTGTCTGGGACGGGCCGGGAGGGGTAGTGGCGGGGGCGGCAGGGCCAGCCACCGTCCTCGACTTCTTCTTTTTAATAATAATAATAATAATAGCTGGCAACACCAACGTCAACAAACGTCTCCAAACTGGATCTTATAATTTTCATATTTTTTAGCAGTTTTAATAATTTTCGACTCAATATTATAGTTTATATGTGCTTTAAAAAAAAACCCGAAAGAAGTCTGAAACCAATTTATCCCAAAAAAACACCATATTTTATTTAAGACATGAATAAAAAGCTGCCGATTAAGAGATGACATCTGTCATACCATGCCACTGAAAAACAGAAAATAATAATGAAAATTTTATCGAGATGTTGACGAGATCAGCCGTAAGAAGTGCACGCCCACCACCTCCGGACTCTTCGCTCAGCTCCGCCTCGCCGCCGCCGGTACCCAGCCCCACTGTGACGACACCGGCCGCGGTAGTTGCGTCGAGCTCGAGCGACGAGTATTTCTCCCCGCCCATGACGCCACCACCTGCTCGTCGACGGGGAGGACGCCGGCCGCCGGATGGTTTAGGACCTCGAGGCCCACCGGCCTCTGATAGGGTCCCAGCTCCCGGCGGAAGTGTGCAGCGCATGAGATGGACACGAACCATCAATGAGAACGTCATGCGCTCATACTATGGGGCTACAGAGGGGGGAAACAATCTGACCGCGTACCGTGTTCGGATGCTCTCTCTTTTTCAGGTGCTTGAACCAGCTGTCAACGTTTCGGCACAACGACTATCGGATCAGGTGCGGGTTATCCAACGTAATCATATGTTGGATGACACTGTACTTGATCGCCTGCGAACTGAAATGCGGAATAGCCATGTCATCGCCCCCCTGTCGCAGACTGTTGTGGTACCACCGCAGTCCCACACAGTCCAAGCTGACGAGGGGAATGATGACAGGGCTACAAACGTAAGTACCCAGTGCAATGAGAAATTGAGGAGTGCTTTGGAGGGTGCGATTCGGGAATATCGGTTTATGTCACCCGAACTTAGACCACGCTTACCTCGTTTGCCCATGCATAACAAAAATAGGGCGCTGGTGGCAGCTCTGGATTCGCAGTTGTCAAACTATTTTGATGACTGCGAAGACCTCACTGATACTCATTCGATTCTGTACTGCGCGGCTGTAGCGGCATGTCGTGTAGCTCACGTAAAATTTCAAAATGACTTTATAGCTACACTACCGAAACCAGCCGTACCAGCCTGGCAGTGCAGAATTGAGCGTCGTATTGGTGGGGCCAGAGCGCTCATCGGTAAACTAATCTGCTTCAGGGAGGGCAATACTCGCCCAAGAGTTATGCGCTTTGTGAGGCGGGCGTTCTCAGGGACTGATACCAGCCCTGAGGACTATTTATCTCGTGTCACAGAGCGCATAGACTTCCTGAAGCAGAAAGTGTATGCTTGGGCAAACCATATTCGTAGGTATAAGCGGCGTGTGGACCGATACACTCAGAATCGCACCTTCCAGAGCAATGAAAGGTGGGTTTATAGGGCTTGGGAGCGACCGAATCAAGGTGTGACTGACACGCACCTGCCGGATAATGATGCCATGTCTTCTTTCTGGCACAGTATCTGGTCGGTGCCTGTCGGTCACACTGAAGGTGATTGGACTCGAAAAGTTGAGCGAGCCTGCGATCCAATACCACAAATGGGGGCTATTACCATCTGCCCCCAAGATGTAGCTCGTGCGGTCCGTCCGTTGCCTAACTGGAAGTCTCCAGGACCGGACGGACTGCACAACTTCTGGATCAAATGGTTTGTTGGGTCGCACGCTCGCTTGGCGGCTCAGTACCAGACTTCTTTGGAGTCTGGTTCGCTACCCCAGTTCCTAACGACAGGAATAACCCACCTGCTCCATAAATCAGGTAGCACCGCGGAACCCAAAAATTATAGACCGATCACGTGTTTACCGACGGTCTATAAAGTTCTTACATCCATTTTGAGAGCTAAAATTAACAAACATATAGACACTAACTCCATCATGTCTGCCTCTCAAAATGGATGTAGGAACGGGTCTCGCGGTACTAAGGAGTTACTCCTCATTGATATGGCCATTAGCCAACAGGTTCGACGTTCCCGAAAGGATCTGTCGACATGTTGGATAGATTATAAGAAGGCCCATGATTCGGTGCCACATACATGGCTCATGAGGGTGCTGGAGCTGTATAAAGTAGATCCAACTCTGCGCACCTTCCTGATGTCATGTATGAGGCAATGGAGGACAGTCCTTCGCTATCCAGGATGTCGAAATATCCAGAGGAATAGCGAACCGATAAGGATCGAGCGAGGCATATTTCAGGGCGATAGTTTGAGTCCGCTTTGGTTCTGCTTAGCCTTGAATCCTCTAAGCACACTTCTGGAGGATTCAGGTCTAGGCTATCGGTTGAGGAGAGGTGGTCAGGTTATATCTCACCTCCTCTATATGGATGACCTAAAACTCTTTGCCCCCAACAATTTGCATCTGATGGAGCTACTGAAAGTAACTGAAACTTTCAGTAGTGCCATCAGGATGGAATTTGGTGTGGACAAATGTGCGGTCATGCATGTAAAGCGAGGGAAGATTGTGGAATCCGTGGGAACCCAACTTTCGGATTCCATAAACCTTAGAGCCCTCTCCGCATCCGAAACCTATAAGTATTTGGGTATGTCGGAAGCGTTGGGCATCAATGTTACTGACATGAAGCAATCGTTGAAGGAGCGCTTCTTTGCCCGCCTGAAGAAAGTATTTAATAGTCTTCTATCAGGCGGGAACAAAGTGCGCGCCTTCAACGGTTGGGTCATGCCGGTTTTGATGTACTCTTTCGGCATACTCAAATGGACTCAGACCGAACTTGACGCCCTGGATAGGAGGGTTCGTACGCTGCTGACTGCATATCGAATGCATCACCCACGGTCCTCGGTAATGAGACTGTATATCCCGCGAAAGTGTGGAGGTCGTGGCTTTTTAAACGCTAAGACACTCCACAATCGCGAGATATGCAGTCTCAGGGAATATTTCCTAGAAGCCGACGTGGGGATGCATCGAGATGTGGTCGTGGTGGACAAGGGCCTCACCCCGCTCTCCTTGGCTACAGAGAACTGGCGCAAACCTGTAGTGCTTGACACTAATGATCGCAGGGAGGTATGGCAAAGTAAGGAGCTTCACGGACGCTTTTTCCGGGCCCTACATGAACCCGAAGTAGACTTTTTAGCGTCCGTAGCCTGGCTGCGTTTCGGTGATCTCTTTGGGGAAACCGAAGGCTTTGTCTGTGCAATTATGGACGAAGTTATCATGACTAAGAATTATCGGAGATTTATTGTGAAGGACGGCACGGTTGACGTGTGTCGGGCATGCCACCGTCCGGGAGAATCAATCCGACACATTATCTCCGGGTGTTCTCGTCTAGCTAACGAAGAGTACTTGCATAGACACAACCTTGTAGCCAGGATTATCCATCAGCAACTTGCTCTGAAATACAACCTTGTGGAATCGGAGGTGCCGTACTTCAGGTATGTGCCCGACCCAGTTCTCGAGAGTGGAAATATCACATTGTACTGGGACCGATCCATCATCACTGACAGGACTATTGTTGCCAATAAGCCTGATATAGTGGTGGTGGATCGAATAGAGCGGCGCACAATGATTATTGACATAACGGTCCCTCATGACGGGAACCTCGTGAAAGCCGAGAAAGATAAAGAAATCAAGTATCTTGACTTGGCTCGCGAGGTTGTCGACATGTGGGATGTGGACTCAGCAATCATTGTGCCGATAGTTGTATCAGCCAATGGCTTAATTGCCAAGAGCCTCGACCAACACCTAAAGAGGCTCTCGTTGGGCAGCTGGATTAAGGGCCTGATTCAGAGAGCGGTACTTCTGGACACGGCTCGCATTGTTAGGAGGTTCCTCTCTCTGGAGCCCTGACCGCCGGTAGCTTGGACCTTGTTCCCGATACCGGTGGGCTACTATTTTTTATATTTTTATATTTTGTTTATATTCTAATATTTAAAAATATAATTTATATGTATATTTAATGAAATAAAGGAATAATAATAAAACCTTTATTTCAGACCAAGTCCATAACAAATACAAAAACAAGCCAGATTACAATATTTGGACACGAATAAATTATTTTATTTGAGTCCTGTTTATCTGCAATGACGTGTAGGATGCTGTTAGGGCTACCCCGGACTCTGTTTAATAACGATACGAGCCGCTTACGCATGATGGCATGAAAGCCGTCTACCCTGGCCTCCGCAAACATACCGGAGGCACTACAAAAGCGGGGCAGCCCTAACAACATCCTAAACGCATTGTTATAATGGATACGTAAGGCACTAAGCGACCTCCGCGTATACCTGAACCAAAGGCTGCACGCGTAGAAAGTCTGACAGTAGGCTCTAAATACTGTGACTTTAACTTGGTCACTACAACGCGCAAACCTGCGGGCCAGCATATTACTTCTGACCGCCAATGCCCTTTTTTTTTTTTTTTTTTTTTTTGGGTCGGAAATTATCAAATAACTTCTCCCGCTCTGGGCGGAGCGGGAGGGCGTGTCAGACTTTTACTGACTAAAACCCACCCGTATTCCTTCATTTGCCTGTGTGCCAGGGCCACGATATCCCTTTCGGACAAACTCGCAACCCTGGCAGGCATTGGCCCTAACGGACCCCGTCAGTTGCTGCTGACAACTCTTTGAGGCGCGCGTGGAATACAACGCGCCGTCGACCCGGGCCTGGTCCTTATCGGACGGTGAACTACCCATCGCTCACCGTCCGCAAGCCCGCGCCTACGGTGGCCGGAAATCGGCTTGCGACTCCCGACGCCCGGGGCGTCTCCTGCGGCGACTAGGGGCGCGAGGGCGCGAACCTTGCCTCTCCCTCACGCGTTCCGCCTCCTCCTTCGCAAGCATTACTGCTTCGCAGAAGGAGGTGACGGCCTCCCATGCACTCTCGCTCCGAACCATGGCCCGAACCAGGGCCGGACGCGAGAGATCGCCGCCGCCGATCGCCTCCGTGAGGACACGGCGGTGCTCCACCCAAGCCGGGCAGACCTCCACCGTATGCTCCACCGTGTCCTCCGGGCGATCCACACAGTGGTGACACCCGGGCGTTTCCTCCCGCTTTATCCTGAACAGGAACCTCCCGAAACAACCATGTCCGGTGAGGACCTGCGTCAGGCGGAAGGTGAGGACGCCGTGGCGCCTCTCTAGCCACTCCTCAAAGAGGGGACTTATCGCCACAATTGTGGCGTGCCCACCCGCCAATGCCCTACGTTCCCTTTCTATGTCAACATGGTCGTCAAGGCACTCAGTAACGTAATGTCCGAGGTACCTATTTGAACTGTTGTACCCGCTTCAGTTCAGTGCCATCCAGCTTAATCGCAGGTACAATTGACGGACACTTACCGGAGGCCTTGAAGACCATATACTCATTCTTCTTACAATTTACAATATAATACAAAATATTGTAAATTGAAAATTAAATACAAAATACAATAAACCATGCTTATGGCTATAAGATTCACAAGTGGCTAGCAACTGTCTCATTGCGCCTACAGTTGGGGTCAGCAGCACCATGTCGTCCGCGATACTAAAGTTGTTCATACATACGTCATCGACCCAGCATCCTACTCGTGTGCTGCTGAGCCCAACTATAAGCTCATTCACGTACTATCAGTAAAAAAATAAGTACCTCAGCTTATGCTCTGTCCAAAGTGGCAGCAGTAATTAGTGTAGATGCTTTGCTTACCGCATACTACGGCTTGGTGGAGTCCATTTTAAGATACGGTGTTATCTTTTGGGGTAATTCGACTGACCGGGAACTTACATTCAAAACTCAAAAGCGTTGCATTAGGTCGATGTTCAAACTTGAAACCACTGAGAGTTGTAAGCCTTATTTTCGAAAATACAAAATCTTGACATTACCTTCGCTTTATATATTAGAAAATACAATGTTCTTAAGATCCAACCCTCATCTCTTTCCTCGCATGGCGGATCGATTTCCTCGTAATAGACGTGACAATAGTCAAATTTCCCTACATCAATATAGAACGGCACTTATGCGGAAAAGTGTCTTTTGCATGGCTCCAAAAATTTATAATAAACTACCTAAAAGCTGGAAGCAGTTAAGTGGCGTAGCGTTCAAAAAGAAAGAAAACTGAAAACTTAGTTGGGTACTAAGTTGTTAGTTTTGTGTTTAGGAACTTTACCATAGTCGGAATAAAGTTCGAAATTCAACAATGGTTCCATGTTTTAAACCTGGGTCTGAAGATAAACCTTGTTTTGTAATAAGGGGGAAATGGCCTTATTACAACACAAGGTTTATCTTGAGACTCAAGTTTAAACCATGGAGCCATTATTGAATTTCGAACTTTATTCCGTCTATGGTAAAGTTGCTAATACAAAACTGACAATTTGGTACTGAACTAATGTTTCAGTTTTGTATAAAGAACGGTATTTCAGTCAAAGTTACGTTCTTATTACAAAAACTGGCTCCATGGTTTAAGCCATGTCAAAATATAAATCTTGTTTTGTAATAAGACGGAAAGCATTTATTTCAATTAAACCATTGACAGGCACTTTTGAATTGTCAAGAAGTCGGTCAGTTACAAATATGAAGCTAGTTGCCCATTCCAAATAGTCGGTTCCTATGGAGAAGAACGGGCAAGAAACTCCATGGACACTCTTTTAAATTAAAATATTGATACGAAATATTGGTTACATAATTCATATTGAAGTTAAACATGTTAGAACGATGCAATACGTCATAAGCGTCCGTGATAAGAAGATAACAATTCAAAACTAAAATAATTAAAAATAAGCCGTGGCAGCTAAGAGATGACCAGTCCCAACTGACAGCGCCCGTTCACGAACATGACGCATGGATCAGCACCATTCAGCTCAACCATTTTGAAGGGAGCTAAATGATCCAACACACACGCCACCATCAGCGAGACATCTGAGTGAGCATGACATACTCTCAGCCGCCAGGGCACATTTAAGTCAATGAAAGACATAACTACCCGGTAAATGGTAGCTCTATTGTACATAGTACTCACACCTGTGATATGCAATTATATAATACAAAGGAGATTCGAGTTTATACAATTAAATGATAGTCTTCCAATCTTCATCAGCTCCAACAGTATTTTCAAATGTTAATAAATTAGTTGTGGTTGTGGAGCTGGACCAGCATTGAGCCAAGCATTTCTATCAGCGATGTAATCCCCCAACCTATAATATGCCTGCTTGCATAGTGTGCGTTTTATACAAGATTTGAATTTGGTCTCATTCAGTTGAATATGAGGAGAGGGATTTTATTATAACATTTTAAACAGTACCCCATGAAAGATGAGTCTACTTTTGCCAGTCTGAAACCTGGTTGAGCTAATAGGTCCATACTTCTAGTACTATAATTATGTCTTTCGCCTCTTTTACTAACCCAACCCAACACCTTACTCTCTTTTTTTTTTTTTTTTTGTTCACGGGGTGGAAAATCCTCATGGATGTCCTCCGCCCTGGGGCGGGCGGAGGGGTCTGTCAGACTATTACTGACTAAAAACCACCCCAGTGTTCCCCTCCCACACTTGCACCGGGGATCTTGGGATCTGTTATTCCTTCCGCAATCCCCGGCTAGTGCCGGCCCGCCTATGCGGGCCACCTCAAGTCTGGGGGGGGGGTGAGGTGTCTGACCCCCCCGCGACGTCTGCTAGGGGCGCGCGTGGAACACTACGCGTCGCCACCTCGGGTCCAATGTCATAGGGGGCGGCGGACGTCCCCAAGTCCGCCGTCCCTGGACCCATTTATGGGGGCTGGAAGAGGGCGTTATCGGCCCTCCGCCGACGCCCGGTGCGCCTGCTGCGGGCCGGGTGAGCGGACGAGATCTCCCGCTCCCTTCCGCAGCCTCCTTCTGCGACACGACTGTTTCGCAGAAGGACACCACCGCGTCCCAGGACTCCTCGCTGCCGGCCATCGACTCGACCACGGCCGGCAGCGATAGGTCGCTGCCTACTCCTGAGATGAGGGCACGGCGTGGCTCCTCCCAAGCGGCACACTCTGCCAGCGTATGCCGCGCCGTGTCCTCCCGGCAGTCGACGCAGTGGTGACACCGGGCGTCCGGCTCCCTGTTTATGCGACACAGGTACTTCCCGAAGCAACCATGCCCCGAGAGCACCTGCGTCACCCGAAACGACAGGGAGCCGTGCCTCCTCCCGAGCCAGGGTTCGAGTACTGGCCGGACCGCCTCGATGGTGGCGAGGCCGGCGGTAGGGCGTGAAAGCCTGTCCCGCCATTCCGCCACCAGGGCTGCGCGAAGCTGTGACCGACGCACCTCCACATGTCGCTGCATCAGCCACTCGCCCCGCACCCTCGCTTCCTCGCGCCACCGATACAGTGACGCGAGTACTTTCGCCTCGAGGTCCCATGGCGGGGATCCGGCCAGTACACAAGCCGCCTCGTAGGAGATCGTGCGATAACCCCTGATGACTCTGACGGCCATCGCTCTCTGCTGTTTGCGCAGGACTGCGATGCTCCCGGCCGTCAGGTCAGCCGCCCAGATCGGGGCCCCATACAGGGCCATCGATCGCACGATCCCCACGTAGAGCCGCCTACAGGCGGCGCTCGGGCCCCCCAGATTGGGAAGCAGCGTTGATAACGCCCCAGCCGCGCCCAACAACTTGGGCGCAAGCCGCCGGAAGTGAGGGCCGAAATCCCACCGGCTGTCGAGCACCAATCCTAGGTACTTCATGGTGGACTCGACAGCGATTTGAGCCCCCCCGACCACGATGTGTGATCCCGGCGGCGGCGCCCGCCGAGGGCCATGAAATATCATGGCCTCCGATTTGTTGAGGGCAACCTCCAGGCCTAGGCGCCGTATGCGGCTCACCGCAGCCGTCGCCAGCAACGCTGCTTCCCTGTACGAGCTCCCCCGGGCCGTGACCAGTGTCACCACACCTTACTTACTAGCCCAACATTTTAAAATGGATGAAATACGTACCGTATCAAAATTAATAATAAATAATGGCAACAATAGACCTAAAACATAGAAAATATTTGAGACTAGCTGCGCCCCGCGGTTTCACCCGCGTAAGTCTCGATCCCGTGGGTTTAACGGGATAAAAAGTAACAAGTAGCCTGATAATAAAAGGTGTAAGCTACCTCCATACAAAATTTTATAAAAAAATGGTCCAGCCGTTTGAGCGTGAAGAAGTAACAAACACACACACACTCACAAACATTCGTTAGACGCATTTACAATGCCTTGGAACAATTACTTCGACTATGTCTTCCCACAATTTGCTTCTGTAATAAAATGCTTAAAGTAAATTCTGAACAACAAAGCAACTGACATAGTTATCGTCCCGTATTGGCCAGCTAGCCAACCATGGTTCCCCTTGTTCAGTAACCTAATTGATTCTGAAATAAAGTTTTTCTAACTTAATTAGAATAACTTATTACCCCCTCCCAGGGAACCCCATCCCATCGCATGTGGAAAAAGCTTACCCTGTCGTCTCAGATTATAGAAAGAAGCTGTCGTGCGCAATATTGTCAAGAAATCGTACTTATGGCGATTCCAATTGAAGAAATATAAATTATGGTTAAATCTTTATCTAATAATACCATGAGTCAGTATAATTTTGCTCTTAAACGCTGATATTCCTTTGTTTATCTAATAATATTGACCATTTTGATAGCTTAATAATATACCTATACCTTAAAATTCCTAACTGAGGAATTTAACAAATGAAAAAGATAATCCTTTTCGCTCTGCATTGAAATTAATTTTACCAAAAAGTCAAACAGAAAATAATTATGTTCATATATTTTTAAAGGTGTTTTTAAAAATCAAGCCTACCTTTCTTAAATATTTATTTATTTATTAAAACTTCATGCACAAGTAAAAAAATACTGTACAAAGGCGGACTTAATGCCTGAGGCATTTTCTACCAGTCAACCTTAGGGTGATGCAGAGACAAAACATGGTAGGTGCAATATATGGGATAGATAACTCGAAAATCAAAAATATATACTAATACGTACATACATACATACTTATAAACAAAATAAAAAGTGTCAAGAGAAATAACGATTGGTGGAGGAGAAAACGAATCAACACTGGGATGATTCTGCCAACTTCTTACTAATATATTCCCGTGCCTTCACCTTAAACGTTAACCGTCCGGTTGCCATCCTGATGCTCAGAGGGAGCGCATTCCAAAGGAAAACCGCCTGGACAAAGAAAGAAGAGTGAATGAAACCAGAGCGGTGAGAAGGACATCGTAGAAGACGATTTTTGGTGGAACGGAGATTTTTACTGTGGGCAGAGCACAAGTATTGAACATGGGAAGTTAGGTAAGAAGGAGAAGTGGGTTTGTCGAGTATGGAAAACAACATAGACAAAGCCCTCAACTCCCTGCGCTGACGAATGGGCAACCATTTTAAAACCAATCGGTGCGCGGACACATGATCATACTTACGAAGATTGAAAACGAATCGAATGCAGTTATTTAGAAGGCGGTCAAGTTTATTGAGGAGATCAGCATTCAGGTCATAGTAACATACATCACAATAGTCAATTATGGGAAAGATTAAGGACTGTACAAGCATTGCCTTTATGTGTGAAGGGAGAAGGTTCCTCAACCGATAGAGTGACCGCAACGTTCCGGTGACTTTTTTACTGACAGTCGTGACCTGCCTTCGCCAGTCAAGACAAGTGTCGACATGCAGACCAAGATCCTTGACATCGGAGCTAAACGGGATGACTGAGTTGTCGAACATCATAGGTGGCACATTTGAGCCATTAAGCTTCCTCATACTGTGGGGGCTCCCCACAATGATAGCCTGACACTTGGTAGGGTTAACCGCCACCCCAAAACGATCAGACCAGCTTTTAACCACACCTAAATCCCGGTTTAGCTCCTCAATCGCATCAGATATGTTGTCAACACCCGCCTGGCAGTAAAGCTGTAAATCGTCAGCATAAAGATGATATGCAGTCCGAAGCTCGGTGGTGATAAGATTAATAAAAATGGAGAACAATAATATACCGCCTTGAGGCACGCCAGCTGCAAGATCACACCAACTCGATGAAGAGTCTCCAGCACGAACAGACTGCTGACGCCCCTGAAGATAAGAGGAAAACCATTCCAATACCTCCTGAGAGACCATAAGATAGGACAGGATGGATAAAAGGACTTCGTGACTGACAGTATTAAAAGCATTGGAGAAGTCAATTAACACTAAGACTGTTACTTTAGTGTCTTCCATCCCCCGCCTTATATCGTCAGTCACTTTAAGGAGAGCAGAAACGGTACTGTGCCCTGGCCTAAAACCGGATTGAAAAGGACTGATGAGAGAGTTGCAGTGAATAAAGTGGGAAAATTGTTTATGCACACTAGCCTCAAGCACCTTAGATAGAAAGGGAAGGATGGAAATTGGGCGAAAGTGACCAGGAAGAGAGGGATTGGGAATCTTTGGCAGTGGCCGAACAAGGGCTTTACGCCACAGGGAGGGGAAAACAGCGGTAAAAAGGGAGAAGTTAATGATGTGGGAGATTGCAGGGAGTAGTTCATTAAGAACCGCTACGATCATATGGCGGCTGATATTATCGCAGCCCACAGCTTTGGATTTAATAGAAAGGATAATCTTTTTGATCTCTCCCGGGTCGACTGGGGTGAAGACAAAGGGGTTAATATTAGGACGCGTCAGACCAGCTAGGTAGTCAAGGGTTTGACATTTGGTTGGACTATCCAAAACGGGAACAGTGGAGAAATGGCGATTTAAATCATCCAAACCAATTGTATTAGGAAGGTCCGAATGTCGCGATTTGCCGATGCCCAGAGTTCCAAGAAACTTCCAAATATCGGCAGCAGAAGAAGAAGTGATATTATTTAGAACGTGGCGGCGTTTAGCATTGCGTATCATCTGATTACACCGATTCCTAGCAGCCTTAAAGAAACGATCCTTTTTAAATTTCCGAAACGCGCGGTCCCTCCGTCGCATTGCCATCCGAACGCCCCTGTTTATCCAAGGCGCAGGCGGACGCTTCAACTTAATCTTCTTGATTGGAGCATGGGCGTCGTATAGCTTGACCACGACATCGTTGAAGAACCTAACTTTTTCATCAACTGTAGCAGCTGCTTCCAGGGGTAAATATTGTGTTACTTGGAATCCTAATTTGGTCTTAGATCACCTTTCTAAGTTTTAACCTAATGAATGTAAATGTCTATCCCTTAAAGACATCTTTGCTTGTATTGTCCACAGGACAACTGATGCAAACCTTATCTTTGATCGAAGTTAATGGTATCCATGTAACTGAAACAGGAATAATAATCACCATTAACAACATGATTAATAATTTAAAACTTCAACACCAAACAGAAAAAAATCCCCGCTTGATACTACCTTTCTATACTAACAAGCAATCTTATGTCCAGCAAAAACACTAACTTCCTATATAGAAAAATTTTACCCACTTAGAAACACTTATAATTGTCCAAACTTATAATAAACACATTAGCCTCCTTTGCGTCACGCAGTCGGGTAAAAAACCAATACACAATAATTGTCCATCACCCGCTGAATCAAAGGAACGGTTACCTAGTGATAGTGGCGTGGATGTAAATATGTTCACTGCCTAAACTACTAGGCATGCATCCACGTCAGCGGCTTTCAGATCAGGCGTCTCAATGGAAATAATAAAAAAGACCACTGGCTGGACCAGTAACACATTATTATGTTTTGCAAAATTTTGCAACCAACCTATTATTGAATCTGTAAAAGACAGGGCGTTTGCTGATGGCATAATCAATTCATAAATCTGTAAAATAATCTTCTGTTCCTAATCTGCTTCGTTATTTGATTGTTACCAAGTGCCAAATGGCACTTGGTAACAATCAAATGTTACCAAGTGATAACCTTTTGATGGTTACCTTATAATATAAAAAACTGATGTGTTTTGTTTTTGTTTTGTTTCAAAAACAAATTCCCAAAGTACCTACTCACACATAAACATGAACATAAAGGTTTTCCATTCCATAATAAAACATACTCTAAACCTCTACTATGTGAATTAAATCTCGAGGATGCAACATTGAAGTATATTTATGGTTAATTGAACTTACCTTATGTGAACTTCAACCAAAATTATACGAGATGTTGTATCCGAAGAGATTTAACACCCTACCCACCCATGTACATAACACCCCATATTATTATGGAATGGAGTAAACAATGAGCTCATTGAGCTCTAAAACGAATGAGATTTGGGTGACAGTTGATAGATGACACAGACTAGTAATTTTTTTTTTTTTTAGTCTCTCAGCAGTGTGCAGTGTAGGAACGTTACTACCATGTGAATTAAATCTCTTCGGATGCAACATCTCGTATAATTTTGGTTGAAGTTCACTTAAGGTAAGTTCAATTAACCATAAAATATTTACTCAAAAATGAGTTGAGCAATCGAAAATAAAAAACAACCAAGTTCTGCATACAAATGACGTTCTTGTTATTATTTAAATACCAACCGTACGTTGATATTTAATATAGATATTTTGGATTGAAACTCAAAGTAAAGGTTTAGTTTACCGTTAAGTTCTGAGAAATATGTTCAAGAATAACATATATTTTTTCCGCTACCACAAACTATTAGATTTGGCAATTTTTTTGCTTAAGACAAGCCTACTTTTATCATTTGCCTCTTGTCAGCGCCTTAACAGCAAACACCCAACACTACTAAGTACCTACATTATTCTCACCATTTAAGAAAATTAATACACAAATAACACGCTGGTCCACAGCACACCTCGCTAGCGTCAGCAAGTTTGTAGCAGGCCAAGACGCCTCCGTGTGCAGAAGTCACACTAAACGGGCAATAAGAAAATGAAACAGCTAGGTTTAACGAGCGATATTTTATTTAAAACTCGTATTATCACATCAGATCTCGCTAGCCGGACAGGTCGCCGTGGTCGAACAGGTCCTGGTCGTACAGCGCGGCGCGCACCGTGCGGCCGCCGAAGTAGCGGCCGTGCAGCGCCGCCGCCGCCGCGACCGCCTCTGCAAGCGCCGGCCGACTTAGTGCCCAAGTACTCAAAGGCCTCAATAAGTAAATAAATAAACTAAAACCCGACTACTGAAAAATCACACTACTGACACAAGAAAATGTAATTTCATTATGACAACTGAATGTATAATTTTACTTTGGCAACACAGAAATAACGGTTATGATGTTATCGTTATTTCTGAGTAGGGGAAAAGTCATTTTGGATTGTAAAATGTAGTACCTACTGGGTCAGTTCTCGTTTAGTTGTGAAACAGTGCAGTTGTGCGGAATAAAGTGTTAGCAAGAAAAGAGTATAAAGCTTCAAATATCAGAAGTGACAAGAACCACGAGCCATGTCTCAGCAAAAATCGCAAGTAGTCTTATTAATTTTTTACATTACTTCATTGTTTTTATGTATTTACCAGGTGGTTATTATATTTAAATCAGTTAATAGTAATTGGGCCTGCTACCTTTGGTCGAGGCAACTCCTCGACAGAGTTATCATTGCATTGGAAAACTTGGAAAATAAATAAATATAAATTGTGCGAATGAACGTTGGGAATTTATAGACTACCGCCATTCTTTCGACATCTATTTGTTGTCGGGGCTGCAAGGCAAATCAGTAATTAAAAATGTGTCCAAGGTGCAAATCGGTCCACAATTGACGGAAAAATCGGTGAATATACATAAAAAAAGATTAAAAAAAAACACAGACGAACATATTATAACTTTATAATCTCCTCCTTTTGGGAAGTCGATTAAAAAGTAAGCTGGAGTCTTATTTCCTACGAAATGTATGTGAAAGGCTTTTTCCGATTTCAGTCATTTCTAGTAGGTACTCAAACCTGCAGTGCAAGTACGTACTTTGCATCGATAAGACATCGAGATCGCTAAGGTTTGCATTTTTATCGATCTTGTTAACGAATTTGGAATTACGAAAGACGCGACGATAACATTTATCGTGGGCCGGGCAATACTGAGGACGTCCACAGACAAAACATTTAAGGTGGGATTTCTGTGGCACGCACGACTAATGTCAGAGATATTTAGAAAATCCTTTTTTTTCATAAATGTTTGGCATCGTAAACAATATTTATTATTGTTATTTATTAAGACCCACTAAAAAGTGAAAAATAAAAAACTTGTTACAAAAAAATAATAACCGACTACCAAAAATAACACTACCAAGTGAAAAATAACTTTAATTTCGGAAGTCTGTGTCTTTGGATCTGTATTTGAGTTTTTTGCCACCGACTTCCTAAATTAAAGTTATTTTTCACTTGGTAGTGTTATTTTTAGTACCTAGTCGGTTATTATTTTTTTGTAAAAAGTTTTTTATTTAAATCAACGAGCGTACCTACCTGTACACGCCACACTAAAGTACTTACATTTTATAGGTTTACGGATAGGTATGTTTTTTTTCTCATACTTCAAGAAAGTAATGTAAACAACAAACTTTTTTTTGAAGATGGCATATTTTCTATATTGCTACTAAAACAAACGGAAATTTTGGAAAATATTGGTAGTTTCTCTGAATTATACCCATACATATTGTTTACAATGCCAAATATGAAAAAAAAAAAGGATTTTCTAAATATCTCGGACTTTAGTCGTGGCTGCTGGATCGATTGTCATCAAATAAAGTTTTTTGTGAATATCATTGATGTAAAATAAGGGAAGATAGGCCACTCTCTGACATCACGTAAATATTAAATGGACTAGAAACACTTACATGTAAACACATCCACACAACTACATTTCCCGATGTCGTGCGTCATGTGCTCGACAACCATAATAGAGAGACATATTACGCGGGCTATAGCGGGAACGAGATAGCAATAATTGTCACTGTTACGTATTGTACTCATAACTGTTGTGCAAGCGAAATCGCATTAGCAGCCGAATGTTTACGATTAGGAACGACTTATGACGGAGCAAACATGAAATATTATTACAATTTTCAACAAATTAACATTTTTGGCTGTACGAGTGAAAACTAATCCCGTAGGACTTGTTTTTGGTTATAGCACAGTATTTGTGTACATTTTTTTTATAAACACAGGAAGGCATTGTTGCTGCTTATTTAGACGATTACTGTAATTTTACTTAACGTGCTACACAAGCGCCAGTTCGATTGTGACTAAGGTTAATTGTGTCCTTTCCCCTAATGTATGCGGTCCACGTCGAGGAGCGCGTACCATATCTTCCTATTTAATACATCAATGGTGAAAATGGATATTTTTTTTTTCAAAATCAGTGATTGCAGATAAAATTTTCTCAACAAGTTAGGACAGTTTCCTAAGACCGTTTTCCGGTAGCTACAGCGTTGAAGGCGCCTGTCCAAGCTGCCCGGTACATTATACATCATGAAAATATGGTACAATAGCTTATCAAAATGAAAGTACGAAACCCAAGCCGGCGTCACTCACCGTCGGGCTCGTTGAACTGCACGAAGATCTTGACGTCGGCGTGCGCCGGGTCGTCGTCCTCGGTCTGGCGCTCGTTGTAGATGACGAGGCGCTCCACCTTGCCCCACTTGGAGCACTCCTCCGTGATCTCGTGGTGCAGCGCCTCGTCCACGTCGGCCGCCGCCACCATGTTGCTGAGCAGCAGCGTGCGCGACGCGCGCCGCCGCATGAGGCGCTGCATCACCAGGTGGCGCGCCGACTGCCCCGAGATGGACAGCGACTCCTGCTGCTGCAGCGTGTCGGGCGACGTGTCCAGCAGCTTGCGCTGCAGCGCCGCCTGCTGCCCGCCCGCGTCGGGGGCGGGCGGGGCGGGCGGGCTGGCGGGGCCGGCCGGGATCACCACGCCGGGCGGCGCCAGCGCGGGCAGCGCGGCCGCGGGCGACACGCCCAGCGCGCTGAGCGTGCTGAGGCCGAGCGCCACGGCGTTGCTGGCCACGGCGTCCATGGCCTGGATCTTGGCCGTGGCGGCGGCCGCGGCCACGGCGGCCGCGGTGGGCATGGCGGAGGGCTGCGGGGGGCCCGCCAGCGCGTTGGGCGGCGTGATGGCGCGGCCCACGCGCAGGTACTGGCCGCCCAGGTCGAACAGGTTCATGGACGCGATGGCCTCGAGCGCGGCCGCCAGCGTGGCGTACTCGATGAACCCGTAGCCCTTGTGTTTGTGCGCCGACGCGCCGTACGCCAGCTTGCAGTACGTGATCGGCCCGAACGCCTCGAACACGCTGCGAGTGGTCGGATGAGAACAGTCAGGGACGTTTGCGTAATGTCGCCGAGATATCGGGACCGAGAGTCAAATAGAGCTGTTTTGCATTAAAACAAAACAGTTATTATGTTATGAATAACATAAACTATTTGTTTGAGAGAGCAGTCTTAGATTTTGCCTTGAATAGTAAGAATAAAAGTACCTCTTCTCTAATAATACCTCTATTCCTTCAGTATGACAGGTCACACAGCAAGCCCATCCGTCACTTGTCAAGTGTCATCCATAGAAGTCTTCAAAACTCAACAGCAAGCACATTGCTCAAATAGTTTATGTTATTCATAACATAATAACTGTTTTGTTTTAATGCAAAACAGCTCTATTATGTTTCTTCTAACATAAACTATTTGTTTGAGACCTGTTTGATATCTGCTGGTGAAACAATACCTGAAGGATGTAGACGCTATGTGAATTATATATTATATGGAATTAACGAATATTTCTGTATTCAATAAATGTTCATATAAAAATTACGAGTTTTCCTAGAAAATGCAAAAAAGAACACATGTTCCATAAAAAGTTCTATGCTAGTGGCAATTCTATTTACCTTATTTAAAAGGTGAATATAAAATATAAAGCTTTAATGATAATTTAAAATCAATGAGATCTAAAACTGAATTAAAATAATAATCTCATTACTAAAGGATAATTATTGGATCACTCGTATTATCCTTAATTACTTAATACAAGTCAAGTTATGTTACTTGGAAGTTATGAGATCCATCAAAAGTACAAATATTTTTGAATGTTATAGATAATTTTATAAAGAATTGGGAAGACAAACTCAATGTCATACGTGACAAAGTTAAAATTCCATTGAAGCTGAATGTTCAATAGATTAATGTCTAAGTAGTGATGCATGTAAATGGTCCAAGGGGTATTCTAGTATAATAAAGTATGTCACTTCATTTGTCAATTAAAATGACTTGAAATGTGAATCCTGTACACAAAACATAATTAAATATTTTCATAGGGAATTAAAAATTATCATGATAAATATATCCTCCCTTTCACAGAGTGAAGATCCCTGTCCCATCAGTGGGAACGTTATAGGCTGATCATTCTAAATTCTCTTGAAATGTTCTCTCTTTTACTACAAAAGTACAAAGTAATCATTCTGTTGAACTGGAATTTTGGAACTGGAATAGCCACATGGGCATGTGGCTATTCCAGTTCAATTTCATCTGATGAACTATTCTCCAGTCAGCCTCCCGAAGGCTACCACAGGCCTTATACTTCCTGGAGGCTCCTCTTATCTTATTCCGTTCAAACATCATTCAAACAAGCTTTTAACCTGTTATTGTAAACCAAAATGAACCACAATTAAGGTACATTTTTAAGTAACCATCTTGATTGTCAGTGTCTTTGAGCCGCATTTCAGCCGCACTGTTATTCAATATCTAAAAGTAAGATATCTTACAATATTATGGTATGTAAATCTCTGCCAATGAAGGGGTAATTTATTAACCCATACACTGACTTTCTTGGTAATAGTTTAGCTAAGGATAATGTTTTTGAAAAAACTTACTAAATTGACAAAAACCAGTTTGGATCTAACATCTGTTTGAACTTACAGTATGTCAGTAATGCAAAAAAAAAAATATATATATATACAACATTAGTTTTTGTTTATACTAAACCTTTGTAAATAATAAACGTGAAATCGCAAAAAAAAAAAACAGCTGTTCCCTACATTTAAGTTCGCTGAACTCATCAAAATGTAGGGAACAGCTGATATTTTTTTCGCGATTTCAACTTTGGTCCCATAGTAAAAGTTGTTCATAATGATGAATACAACGACCCCTTAAGAGGTTTAGTTTAAAACAAAAACTAATGTTGTATATATATTATAATGGGATCAGACTTATTTTGGACTCTCATTGCCACGCAATCTACACTATGACATTCACCTCTGAATAAATTTTAGCAGAGCCCTTGGTCTTCTATGGACCACCGTCTCTTGCAACCTGACTGCCCTTCCCCCCCAACTTTCCAAGCTGGTAGTTGCAGCTTGTCAGGTCTAAGAGTTTATTACATAGATCTTGTATTGGTACTGGCTCTCCGAGATCACTCATCTCCAAGTACGGGAGTAAGGACGCTGGGTCCAGTATGGGGCGATTTATACATAGTACGTCCCCGTCCCCTTTCCGAGTTCAGATGACTGAGCACTCAAGGACACCCATGCTAGTTGATGCTATCACCTCTGACTGAATGCATCGCAGAAGCTTGCCAAGCCATCATTTGAGTCCCATGTGACGTACTGTCGCACAACGGCCGACTTATCTGACGCAAAAAGGTCGCCGTTGGGGACGCCCCACTTTGAAACATGACCTCCGAGGCCTGGGGTCTGGAGCAACAGGAGCAAATCCCGCTGGTCTGTTCTTAGATAAGCGGTCGGCTGCTTGCCGTTATGACACTTTTGAAACTCCCCGGGAGGTAACCCGCTGACAGAGTGATATTAAGCTAATCTGCTAACTTCGGAATTTTGCAAGTTAGGTTCAGGAGCTAAATGTGCACTCTGAAGACTGGCTTTTTTGGCTGCTTATTACTGCATATATGGCAAAAACATCTCTCTCAGTTCAAGTGCCATTTTTTGGTTTGGTCAAGTTCCTGTCTAGAGTAGGATAGAATGCAATATTCGTTATCATGTGTGTATACCATACGAATTACGAGATATAAATGTAGAAATTTTACATAGGGTTACACAATGGTCGCTCTTATCACTAAAACCGATATTTCTATAGACATCCTTTGGAATACAGTAGCCCGTTCATGTGGGCTCCTTACCCTTCCTCCAAGGCATGTGTGGACACGAAGTGGGTTACCTTACTCATGTGTAGAGGAACTGAGCTGTGGTCTACCAATAGCCTCTGGCCACCACATTAGCTCTTCGCAAACCAGTGGAGCAACCTTTTTCCATTTGTCTTGGTCTGCCTTTCTCAACAATTTTTCTGAAGACAAGCATTGTCTTACAAGGATAGCAAAATTTTGTTGTTAATTAACTACATATGAACTTCTTTCAGGCAACATATTCCTTGCATGCAGGCAGGGCCTTGTGATTGGTAGCAGTGTTCAAAAGAAGGCCTACATTTTCTAACTCCGGATTCTGATTTAGGATTAACTTCGGAAATTCACTTGTATCTGCTTTGTTAGGACAGTCTCCGAGACAAAAATACAAAATTTACTTTTCCTAGTAGGCCAGCAATTTTTTAAACTAAATAAACAAAAATGCAGAGACCACAGCCTTCCAAATTCTCTGCCACTCAGTTGGCTCCTGCTGCAAATGTCCAGGGTACTGAAAGAAATTCCAAAAAAAAAGGACTGAGTCGTCAGGGTGAACTATTCCTTGAACAGCTACTCTTCATTGATATATCATTACTTCCTCTTTACTTTTTTATAATAACAGAGTGTAAACAATAGGGTATTTGATTATAATATGATAATCTTAGAAATCCGCATAGATTAATATTTTAATATAAGTAATAGAATATTGCATTCCTTATTTTAACTAGTAGCTTTACTACTTATCTCAAAATAGAATTGTTCTGAATATTAATATTTTCAGTATTTGATTTCTTGTTATGATCTTCAGTATGAACAGAAACAGGTTTGTAGTCTTTTAATCCTAAAATTTGACATGGGTTTTTAGGCAGTCTGAATTTTGTCTAATGTATCTATAATAAATAATCTTGGTCTAGTTATTTTTGTCATGATCCTCATGTATCATGTTTTAAAATAAAAGAACTATTTCTTAAAGAACCGGCTTTAAATAATACAGTATCAATTTTAAATTGTTTAGTGGCTCTATTTGTTCTATTTCTAATTTTGATAGAGCATGGAATGGGAATGATCGTGATGGTTCTGGTCCTGATCATAACTATATCCTTAATGATTGTAAAATACAACAAAAAAGCATTTTACATTATAATGTTGTTTAAATATTTAGCATTAATTCTTATTGGTCATAATTATGAAATTTACTGTAATTTTTAATTAGTAATTTTAATATTCTAATTGCAGATTAGACTTCATAAAAGGTCCTGAACCTCTTTAGTGTAACAACTGCATGCAACATGAGAGCAATAAACAATTTTAATTTTAATACACTTCTGGATATGAGTGTTTGGACTAGTTTCAAAAAGGGAAGTAGGATATGATCCTAGTGGGTAGGTTGCTGCCCCAAGTCCCTGTAGACCTTGGTTTAGAAGCTAGCTCCTTCTGCTCTAGAGTCTAGACCCACATTAGAGATCCCCGCTAAATCTCACTCCGAGGGGGCTAGTCTTTAGTTTTGTTTAGCGGCATAAGTACTCCTTCACTTCTAATTCAGTGTGTGAAATACATGACGTGGGTAAGCATAAATGCAAGGTTTTCTATAACGGATTGCTTTTCATTTCATTGCTCAAAACATTCTGTATTTGCTTTAGGAATAAGTATTCAGTAATAATAACCTAAGCATCATAACTTACGTTGAAATATTACTATCTCTTTAGACACAACCGGGTTGTTTAGAAAACAACAATGCGCTTCTTATGTAGATACCTACTAACAAGAAGCAGGTTGTAAGTTTTTTGACAGTGTTTCTGAGTAAGGTTAGTGATAAAATGTGGATACTGTGTCATGTTAACAGATTTAAAACACTTACTTGGCTACTCATTCAAATATAAATGCATATTAGGTCCGTCTTACAGGAAATCGTATCGATCTCTTTGCCCTGTCGATCGGCGATGGGAAAAAAGGTGTCTTCTTTCACTTAGGAGAATCGTAGCTCAGGATCGCTGCAAAAGCCGCTCCTGAGACGACCCACTGACCAAAAGGTTTGTCTCCGAAGGCACCAGCGACCACATAAATAATGCGAGCTTTCGATTTCCTTTCGTTTGGCTGACTCACGATCAGCGTAACACTGTAAATCACTTACCACAAGCACTATTATTCACTTTCTATAAAGTTTTACCTGAAACTTTATTAATTTTCTAAAAAAATTATAAAGAGAAAAATTTTGGCGTACATTGGCGGCAAAATTTATAGACGCTATGAATGACACTTGACAAGTGACGGATGGGATTGCTGTGTGACCTGTCATACTGAAGGAATAGAGGTATTATTAGAGAAGAGGTACTTTTATTCTTACTATTCAAGGCAAAATCTAAGACTGCTCTCTCAAACAAATAGTTTATGTTAGAAGAAACATAATATACTAACTTTTTAATGTCGTCTTCGGTCAGCTCCGGGTGGATGGAGGCGACATAGATTCGGTTGTACTGCTTGGCCTCCTCTTGGATCTCGTCGATGACGGCCTGCGCCTGCGGCATGTTGGAGGGCCGGCCGACTACTTTGATGTTCCGGCCGCCCAGCATGACGCCGTTCATCTGCTCGAGGCTGAGCTGCGCTGCCTCGGGGATCTCGTACTCCACGAAGGCGAACCCTTTGTGCTTCTGCGTGACGGGGTCCCACGACATGTTGATCGACTTGATCGGCCCAAAGGGGAGGAATGCCTGTCGTATCGTGTCCTCCTTCAACTCAAATGATATGGAGCCCACATATACTCTGATGAAAAACGCACGATATTAAAATGACATGGGGAAAATGTGTTTGTCTAAATATAACCACCACCGAACTCAGATCTTTTCAGCATGGTGGATCACAGGCTCGACCTGCTCGTGGCGGGAGCCTCCAGCGTATCGCTCTCATCACAGTGCACGCGTGGGTGGGTGTGGTGTGGCCGGGTCGTGTGGATACCTGCACATGAGCGCCAGGGCCTGCGGCCGGGTGCGTACCTGCACATGAGCGCCAGGGCCTGCGGTCGGGTACGTACCTGCACATGAGCGCCAGGGCCTGCTGCCGCTGCACCTGCGTGCGCTGCGAGGCCATCTGTTGCTGCTGGTGCGCCAGCGTCTGCTTCATTAGCACCATCTTGATGCTCTGCTCCATGGCGTACTTCTTGGCGCGCGCCACCGCCTCCGCCTGCTCCGACGACAGGCGCGGCAGCGAGCCGCCCAGGATGGCCGGCAGCGTGGAGCACTTGGCGCCCGGACCTGCGGGACACACACGCGTCACACTCCGCACACCCGCAGCGTGGAGCGCCTGCCCGCGGCCTAGAGCCTCACCTGTGAACACATCTCCGACCTGTTGCAAGTCGTAGATGGGCGCCGAGATGAAGCCACCTGTAAAACAAAACTGTGTCAGTGAGTGCCGACCGAGAGAGATGCCAAACAGTAGTGGACGCAGGCACTCGCGCTCGCACACATCGCTGTCACTCCGCGTGCGCGCCCGCCCGCGCCGCCGCGAGCCCTGCACGGCGCTGCCCGCCGCGCCTCGCACGCGCCGTCCTCGCACTCTATCGCTCTCTCGCTCGCGCGGCGGGCGCAGCGGCGGCGCGCGCGGGCGCGCTCGCTACGCGCGGGCACGCGGGGTACAATGCGGTATAATGAAGTAGGTACATTGTGAGACCGGCGAGGAGCAGCCGGCGCCGCAGCCGCAGCCGACGCGTCACCGGCACGCCTAAGCGTATAGCAAAAACCTAACTTATATCTAGCCTGAAACAGAAAGCAGAAACACTGATCACTGAGGACGGTTTCGAAACGAGACAACGAATGTGAACGGTTTGGCGTCGAAGGGGCGGGCCGGCGCGGCGGCGCGGCGCGCGGCGGCGGCGCAGCGAGCCGCGCAGCCCGCCCGCGCCGGCGCGCAGCGCTGTGGGCACTCACCGGGCAGGCTGCCGGGCAGGCCGGGCAGCGCTCCGGTCAGGCCGGGCAGCGCTCCGGGCAAGCCGGGCAGGCCGGACAGGCCGGGTAGGCCTTGCAGGCCCGCGTGCAAGCTGGCTAGCGGCGCAGCGGGCGGCGCCATGACGCTCGGCGGCAGCGGCGGCTGCAGCGCTCCCGGCGAGCCGCCCTGCAACTGTCATCACACATCACTAACATCAAACATAAAATATGTTCCCACATTGACTGGTACCAATACTTCCAATTTATAATTAATCATAGAAATATAAATAATAAAAGCGTATTAAAAACAGGAGAAGTGGCAAGGGGGCGTGCGTGTCTGTGTCCGCGCGACGTGATCGTAACGCTCATGTCACAGGCAAATGGTCGTTTCTGTGAACTAGTGCGCTTTCGACCGCGATCGTGATGCCGTGTAGTTCGGTGGTTTCTTGTAAAAAACCGAAGCCAAACTAAAAACTTTATAAATCATGGAATCACTTACACACAAGTAAAAATATTTTACTTTATTTGTCTTTAAAATCATGAATAAAAAAGTTAAATATAAAAACAAAAAACCCGACTGCAAAAACATGAACCTTAACGCATCAAACAGCGTGCATTTACCATGCACCGTAAAACTTAATCACACGAAAACATCAGCCGCTATCGTTGGGCGTTGTGCTATGCAAAAGTTATTTATTTTACATAAACGCTAGTGATTGACTAAATTGGAAAGTTATCGATCCTTTCATTTATCGTTGTATTACAAATTTTGTGGGGTCCTAAAAATAAAATAAATATTAAATGAGAAACTGACACTAATATAATATAAATATAAGTAAATTTAAAAAAAATAAACAATATAAGCAAATCAAAATGAGTAAAAGTCATTATTTCCTCATGGGTCCTTCCAATCGGGTTACAACGGTTGACAAATTGAAGAATAAATTATAATAGCAATATATTCATTAGGCAATCGACATTATTGTCGATAGCCTACGTTAGTGGATCTGCACAAGGACATCACTAACTCGTCGCAAGATACAACGCCCGTACTACGCGATGCATCCACATAAACAAAGTATCGCTTAGTGATGTTTACATTGATTGTCTAGTCAGTTAGCGACATATTTAGGTAGTGGTTAACAAGCAATGTATTTCATGCAAAGATAGTCCAGGCGCTGTGATATATGAAAACAAGAGTGACGTAGTACATATAAGCAAGGAATATTTTACGATTTGATATTTTTCATCATTTTAAAGACAATTATAGTAAAATACTTTAATATGTTGTGATTCCATGATTTTAAAGTATTTACTTTGACTTCGGTTATTGCAAGAAACCATAGAACAACACGGCATTCGTATAATATGTTGTCACGACCGCGGTCAAAAGGTATAGGTACTATAGTCTTTGGTCAAAAGCGCACTAGTTCGCAGATACGACCATTTGCTACATGAGCGTTGCGATCATGTCGCGCGGACACAGCCACGCCCCCTTGCCACTTCTCCTGTTTTTTATATTTCTATGGTTTCAGCAAATCCGCTATCTCTTCCTCTCTCGACGCTACTATAGTGGTACCACCCGCATATCTTCGGTTCCCGAGTCTTTCACCGCCAACAACGATTCCGCCGTGCCAACCATGAAGCGCTTGCCTCATAATATGCTCCAGCCATGCTTAGGCCGCTAGAAATCTTTCTACGAGTATAATCTGTCATTTTGTCGATTGTCCCGTCGACAAAACCCGATTCTACGGTGGTCATGGCTACGTGTGCTGGTCTATTACATCCCAATCAACACTAAAAATATGAAAACATTGTGAAAGTTTTTTGCCAGTTCTTCTTCATAGGAAATTAAAATTACCAATTAGAATTGTGCACCCAGGTTCTGACGTTTCATAACGTTGTTGCGCCTACATAGCGATAGCGATAGCATAGCATAGCTAATGACCTTTTTTTTTTTTTTTTTGGTTTATGATACAATTTTGATCCTTATTTGAACACGCAAGCTGCTTAAGTGAGCTGAGCTTTACCAACCATTGAACAAACAGTTTAATGGTATTGGTAGTTTATTATTATTAATTGACTGGCGCAGTGGTTAAGCGATTGACTGCTGCGCCGCGTGTCGCGGGTTCGATTCCCGCACGGAACAAATATTTGTATGACCTTCAAGTAGTTGTTCCGGGTCTGGCTGTTTGTGTATGTGAGTTTAAATGTTTTTTTAACGCACCCACAATACAGGAGAAATTCCTAGTGTGGGGCAACGTTTTTCTAAGAAAAAAAAAATTTATAAAAAAATAATACTACTACTAACTAAACGTTTAATTATACACTACCTTTTGCCCACGGTTTCGCCTGCGAGGAGGTCGGAAATTATCCAAAGGAAATGTACTACCGGGATAAATTTATCCTGTGTTAACCCAAGTTATTAACTATGTGTGTGCCAAATTTCACCCAAATCCGTTCAGCCATTTTTACAATCATAGTAATAGGCAGGGAAAAGGTCAAAGACTCCGGCGCCGCTGTCAACCATAATAAGTATTTTGTTTCATGTTATTTTTTGTGTGTGATAAACTGATAATATCTTTTAAAGCATTCATATAAATGACATGATGTAAGGCATATAATTTTAATCTAAATGCCTAATTTAAATAACATATTTTATTGGATAAGGATTAATATTATATTACCGGTTAATAGAGCTTCAGTTAAAACAATGAAATTTTTATCAAATTCTGAAAGATAAAAATGGTTACTGTGTGTCATCCTTAGCCCTATCCTTAGACTTATGCTATCTTGGACTTTTTTGTTGAACATTTTAAGATGTAGAATCCTGTAGTACATAAATTGTATGTATCTTGTAAGATTTATGCAGCTCACACCAGTAAGGCTGATGTCAGATGTCAGCAGATGATTTCTTCCGACATCTTCAACAATAATCGACATATTTCTGATATTTCAGCCAATTTACAAAAAAAAACTAATGAATTATACAACCAAACCTTCCTCATGAATCACTCAGTCCATTGGTGGAAACCATTTAAAAATCTGTTAAGGGCATAGTTTTTAAGTTTAATGCGTTCAGACGCAATGGGGGACTTTGTTTTATAATATGTTAGGATCATATTCATTTTATATAATGAGAATTTTAATTTTAAGTATAAAGATTGAGTGCCTTGAGAGTGATTGAGTCCATGTGGTGCCGTACGTAAAGAATAGCACCATCCTACTTGTTCCCGTGGGTGTCGTAAAAGGCGACTAAGGGACTTACTAGAGAATTGGCAGCAGCATTCTCTATACATTTTAACACCATACTATGGCAACCCCCCCTTGGGGAAGGCCTTTGTACAGCAGTGGACGTCTTTCGGCTGAAATGATGATAGAGATTGAGTGAAATGAAAATGTTAAAATATCAGGCAAAACAAAGGTTGACAATGGGTTTTCTCCAGCAGGTGCATTGGTAGGTATGCCCTAAAAAGTGCATTATTAGATAGGTATAGCTTGTATCTTAAATTACGCACAAGGCATGCCGTGTAAGTAGGTATGGTTTAAGAAAACTCATGTTCAGAATAAGCCAGACTGCTTACAATTTTCTGGGGTTTTCAATAGTCTAACAGTTGGGATTTAGAGAACATAGAATGTAAATAAATGTGTCACTTGTGAGGAGTTTTATTTTAAGAATAATACTGAAGAGACTTGCTTGGGAGAGTGTGGCATGGAGACCACGCTAGACAGACTATAGACACTAAGCGTCTGCGATGGCAGTAGGTCTACAAATGGCAGAGGCTGGTTGTTGGTTTCTTGGTGGTATTTTTTACGAGTACAAGTAACGTATATTCCTTAATATTACAGTTTAAGTAGTGATTTCCAGAATTTGCAGCGAATCCCTGTCGGGTAGACCTGTCAGACGGTTTAAGTAATGACAGAATGTATTCTTACCAATTCCATAATTGTTTTAATAGCTGCTAAGAGTGACGTAAGCCACAATAATCACTAATTTATAAACATAAAATAATAAATAACCATCAAACAAGTATTTGTGTTAGTTTTCTTCAAATACCACGCAACGACACACCGCACAACTGGCACAACTTGCATGAATTTTAACGCTCGCTCACTTGCCAGTTGCCACTGACACTACTGAAGTACTGACAGTGACACTTACTTGACAGCAAAAGCAGGCAGACGCAAAAAAAACAGGAGTGTTGTCAGATCTGTGTTTGGTGTCTTTTGTGTCTAGTAAAGTAGTCGACTATTCAGTAGTAGTTGACTATAATAGTCAATTCAAGACTTTATTCAAGAATACTCTTTGAGTATTTATACTTTATTTATACTCTGGAGACGCCTTATCTGAGCGTTCCCCTCTGCCATAAGGCCATACACGTTATATATAACTAGTTCATTCGCTGACAGCCGAAACAAACCGACCTTCCGTCCTCGCCGCCGAGGTACCACGCGAACTTCCCGAGTAAATGGTAATAAAAGTCCTCCCCCCCGTCCCTTGAATGTCGATGCGCCAGCCGCCCGGTTAGAGGCTGAGAGCGCCTTAGCAATAAATATAATATCCCCTGATAATAATCATGATCAAAATGTTGATCCAGCCCGTCCCCAAATTGTTACTAATTTTGTGATCTCCCAACGACGCCCTGAGCCGAGGTCCGTACCCCACAGGGGGTGCCCTTAGTGCGCTGTCGTTTAGTTTTAATATATATAATTTGCGCCCTGGCTGGAGGCTTTAAGATTAAAAACCTTAGGGCAGCCACAGGAATATCCGGTTAAGTAGCAACGACCTCTCTAGGTCTGCTACGAGATGCCATTCATAAAAAAAAAAAAAAAAAAAACAAGCTGACAGCCGACATTGTGAATCTTATTGTGTCGTAAGTAAGTCCTCCCGAAAAATGGTAAATTGTGGAGTTTTCTTTTGCAAAAAGCGATCTGCCACTTCTAATTTACGAAACCATAGTGTTTCCTACCACATGTGGGTATATAGTATACATCAACATGGTTTTATTTAAGCGCAATGTCGAAATAATCATTATGATATTTACGATAGAAAAATACAGTGGTAGCACAAACTCAGTACAGGGTAAGGATTTGCATAGTGCTGGGACAACGTGATTGAATGATTGATAAAAACAAATGATTTTTTCAGTCAGTATGTTCAGTAACTATTATTTTTTGTGTATGTATCGGGACAAGTCAGCACCCTAATTGCATAACACACAATAATCACAAGATGATCTGATTTTGAAGGATATTGCTAAGCCATTGCTTCATATGTTCGAAAAATTGGTCTGCTGAACAACGTAAATAGCGCAATGAGCGGTTGAGTCTACTAGAACCCGGGCACAGAAGAGTAACGCAGTGCAAATCGTTCAAGGGGTCTACTCTCTACGTCCGTCAACGAAGATATTGGCCCGTCCGAAAGTTGTTGATCCGTCAAAACCAGTGACCAATTCAATTTTTCTAACGGGTAAATACACATCGGGATTAGGGAACACTATCAAATCATGTTGTCATTCATGTTTGATTCGAGCCCTGAACTAATCTTATGTCCGTAAGTGAGACGGAGTAGGAAACGCCCAAAACTTCGGCCAAAATTACGGATATCGTGATTAGGGAGTAGACGCCAAGGATCGACGAGCACCACAAGGAATATCACAGAACCCATTGATTGTTTCTCTCTATTTATTACTAATGATATGGTCTGTAAAATCCTGACACGAATGAATAACAACTAGAAACCCATGTCACGAGCACGACGATCGTATAAAAATGAAGTATCGACAAAACTGTCTGAAAGCGACCGACTGAAATCCACCACATCCCCGATACTGGATTCGATCCCCGATCAGTTTGACTCGATCGCCGACACGACGGCCGCGATCGACTCGCTCACGGAACACGTACAATCAGTCCTGAGCGATTGTTCGAGGCAGGTTGGGGGGTCCATCGCCGGAAGCTGCCGGATGATGTGCGTGAACTGCTGACTGGGAAGAACGCGGCCACTCGTGCATACAGTGTCTTTCCCTGTGACGCTAACAAAGTCTTCATGCGCCAATTACAGAAATCTGTAAGGAAGCGTATGAAAGAACTGCGTGAGGCCCACTGGGACAAGATGCTGGGCGAACTAGAGCCCACTCATCATGCCTTCTGGGACCTTCAGAGGAAACTCAGGTCCCAGTCAGCAGCTTCTATGCCCGCCCTGACACGACCCGACAGGACGATAGCATTCGACGACACCGACAAGGCTGAATGCCTGGCTGACACTCTCGAGACTCAGTGCTCGCCCAGCTCTCAACCAGGGGTAGACCAAGCTCACCTCGCTGAGGTGGACGCTGAAGTCGAACGTAGGGCGAATCTCCCTCCGGTCGAAGACCCTGATTGTCCTCTGGCTCCCGTCACCCCAGACGAAGTGCACGACATTATCAAGGGTTTGAAAACCCGTAAATCTCCCGGATCAGACGGAATCACCAACAGGGTGCTCCAGCTGTTCCCCGCTCACCTGATCATGCTAATGACCACCATCTTCAATGGCGCTCTTAGCAACAACATTTTTCCTCAAGTTTGGAAAAGTGCCACGGTCATCGGTATCCCGAAGCCCGGCAAGCCTAAGACCGAACCTTCCAGTTACCGACCCATCAGTCTGCTCAACGTCTTCGGCAGAGTCTATGAGAGGCTTATTTATAAGCGTCTCAGAGACTATGCCGAGACGAAGGACCTCATCCCAAACGAACAGTTCGGGTTCAGATTCCAACATTCGTGCGTACAACAGGTCCACCGTATCGTCGAGCATATAAGCGCTGGCTTCCAGCGCGGGCTCATGACGGGTGCTGTGTTCTTCGACATTGCGAAAGCGTTCGACAAAGTCTGGCACAACGGCTTATTATATAAGCTCTACAAACTCGGTGTGCCCGATCGTCTCGTGCTCATCTTACGAGACTTTTTGTCGGACCGCACCTTCCGCTATCGCATCGAGGGTGCGCTATCCTCCCCCCATCCGCTCCGCGCAGGCGTCCCTCAGGGCTCTGTGCTGGCACCACTGATATTCACTATATTCACTAGTGATATCCCCAAATGTAGAAAGGCGCAGTTAGCTCTGTTCGCAGACGACACGGCCATCTACTACACCGGCCTCAGGCAAGACAAGATCGCCCGCAACCTTCAGGCCGAAGTCAACAGACTCGCGGCCTGGTTCAGGAAGTGGAGAATCGAAGTCAACCCTGATAAGAGCCAGGGGGTCCTATTCTGTAGGCCCCGGCGATCACCCGCCCTCCCCCAACTGATCACCATGTTCGGCAAGCCTATCCCTTGGGAGAAGCGAGCCAAATATCTCGGTGTGGTCTTAGACCATCACATATCGTTCGGTGAGCACATAAAACAGGCGCGCGCGCGCGCCTGTTTTGCTCTCGGCAGACTACACTCCGTACTCAACCCGCGCAGCAAGTTGTCCCTTAAGTGCAAATTGCGTATTTACACCGCGTGCATTCGACCGATCATGACTTACGCCTGCGTATTCTTCGCTCACGTAAAGCCATATCACATCCATAAGATGCAGACGCTTCAAAACCGATTTCTCCGTAGAATTACGAAGGCTCCTTGGTTCGTTCGGAACGAACAACTTCACGTAGATCTTAAGATGCCTACCATCAAGCAGTTTATGAAGCGCATTGCAAAGCGCTTCTTCGAATCCGCGGAACGTCATCGCAACCCCTTGGTTGTGCAGGCCGCTAGTTACAGGCCTTCTGCCATTAGTCAGACTCGCCGACCGAGGCATACTCTCTTAGATCCGGATGACCCCATCACTCTCCTTCAGGAAAGCAATAGGACCACGAGTACAGTGCACAAAATACACAAATCGACCTTCCGTCCTCGCCGCCGAGGTACCACGCGAACTTCCCGAGTAAATATTAATAAAAGTCCTCCCCCCCGTCCCTTGAATGTCGATGCGCCAGCCGCCCGGTTAGAGGCTGAGAACGCCGTAGCAATAAATATAATATCCCCTGATAATAATCATGATCAAAATGTTGATCCAGCCCGTCCCCAAGTGACTAATTTTGTGATCCCCCAACGACGCCCTAAGCCGAGGTCCGTACCCCACAGGGGGTGCCCTTAGTGCGCTGTCGTTTAGTTTTAATAAATATATATAACTTACGCCCTGGCTGGAGGCTTTAAGCTTAAAAACCTTAGGGCAGCCACAGGAATATCCGGTTAAGTAGCAACGACCTCTCTAGGTCTGCTACGAGATGCCATCTGTCTGATGAACTTTGAAGCGATGCCTAAATAGGAAAATTGTTGAAGTACTTGGCGAAACTTCGTCCAATGCTCAATCACAACCCAGTGGGTTACAGAAAAAAAATGTGGTTTCTGCGATTTAAAAAAAACGTCGAATAATAATGTTCTGTTGTAGCCAGTGAAAACAAATCATTTGAATGGATCACCGAGGAAATACTAGGTATGTGTTGATTGCTCAGAATAACTATTTTTCTCATTTCTATTTCATTTAAGTAATTAATAATTTATAAACAACTTAAGTTCAATATATTTTATTGTTTTAAAAAAAACTAAAATCCCCGAGAAAAATGTATAGTATACGTCTGAGAGGCGAATGTTTATGAATAGTGTATCTACCAAGTTTATTTTTGAATCTAGTGTTAACCAAAAAAGAAGATCCGCAGAAATGTGTTCGTGGAAGAGGGCGCTGCAGTGCGCAAGTAAACATTAGCTCTGTGTATTTTTTACGCTTAAAAATAGATACAGTGTTTTTATCGTAACAAAAAGTAAATAAAAGTGGAAAGTTAAAAAACGAACAGTGATAAAAGTTATAGTGTATTAAAATCTAACAAGAAAAGTGAAGAAATATTCAATCTCAAAACTATTTCAACGTCTACCGACCAAAATTTAAACTTGTACTACGAATTTGCTGGAAAAAGTAGTTTAAGTGAAAATAACTCCTGTCGAATTGAAAAGGAAATAAATTGCAAAGCATCCCGAACAGGTGAGAAACAGATTATTGAATACCTAAGTGGATAATTAATATTGAAAAACAATAGAAAGTAAAATCTCCATTCAAACAGCTCCATCTAGCGTCAAATAGCGAAAGCACTATCGTTATATTGACAGATATCAACGCTCAGCTACTTGAGTTCGACGCTATTACACACATTTCACACTAGAGGGCGCTATTATAAATATCTTCAGATGTCATCTACGGCTGTGTGTGCAGGATGTCAACAAAACCCACCAGACATGGAAATGCTTGCCTGTTGTATTTGTCATGATAAATATGATCTAGAATGTGCGAACACGACAGTTGATCTCTTCAAGAGCATGACGCCAGAGCATAAAACATCATGGAAATGTCAGGCATGCCGCTGCAAGGCTCCGAAAACCGGCAATATAGACACTCCTATACGATCTCAAGACTACAAAAGAACTAATCTGACAAATTCCCCCCTAGAAAATACTACCAACAATAATATTAACATCAGAAAAAAGACTACTAATTTCAACAATGATAGTACAATATCAGAAAACTCGTGCTTTCTCGGTGATACAATCCACCAAGAAGATACGGATGTTAATTTAAACGCGGGTATACAAGCGGCCTTTTCACTAGAAAATTTGAGCGAAATTATTATACAGCGTTTAAAAGAAAATAATACATTTATAATAACAGAACTACAAAATACAATTGAAGTTGAAATAAATAAAGCAATTACTAAGCTCAAAGAGGATATTAAAGGAAAAACCGACTTCTTATATAAACAAAATGATAAAACAACTCATGAAATAGAAGAAATAAACAAAAAAATAGAAAAGCTGAGCAAAGAAAATGAATCCCTGAAAAACGAAATACAAAATATGAAGCATCTATCACCAACTCCAGAAATTAAAAATATTGAAAACTACTCCAAGAAAATAGTAATCTATGGTTTCTCCGAATACTACAATGAGTCTGACTACGAACTGCACAGCAGATTGATCGAAATGTTTTATGAAATTCTGCATGTGGACTTAAACGGATATATAGAAGAAACAAATCGTATAGGAAGATTTACCATGAAAAGCAGACCCCTAGTTATTGAGCTTCTAAGCAAGAAAATGGCTAGGTACATTGTTGAGAACAGTCACTATTTCCAAGGAACTAGCATACATGTGTCCGAATTTCTAAATGAAAATGAACGAAAAGAAAGAAAATTAGTGCGTGAGGAAATGCTAAGAGCACGAAAAAATGGACAATATGCAGTAATACGAAATAACAAATTATTTATAAATGGGAAACGGATATTAACTAGAGAAGAGGCGACCAGAGATACGACATTCCGAAAAAGCGCCAAACCTAGCGAGCAAATAAACAACGACGACAAAACCCTCACTACACAACATTATAAACCAAATAATAACGAATATACTAAAAATAATACTTTTCGAAACCACAGAACAACATTTTAAAATTTTATATCAAAACATACAAAGCATCTATAACAAACAACATCTACTTGAAGCCTTCATCCATGAAAAAACAATGTATAACGCTATATGCCTATGTGAGACTTGGCTATCACTGGACAAATTAAGTAACTTACAGTTTAGCGGCTGACAAAATTGCAGCATCTTACTGTCGCCGTACTCGAGGAGGGGGTGGCGTCTGTATATTGTTGCAAAACCATTTCGAGTACAAAGAAATTTGTGATATTAGTAATATGTCTGTTGAGTATTGTATAGAATTATGTGCAATAGAATTACCTAATGAGAATGTTCTTATAGTTACAATTTATTGGAATAGAAGAGAGGAAGAAGTATTTACTCGCAAATTAAAAGAAATGATGTATTATATTAATAGAAAATATTTAAGCTATAACGTGATATTAGGAGGAGATTTAAATATAAATATATTAGACAGCTGTTTAAAAACTAACTTGTTCTTAGATCTAATGTTGGAACATAAATTCATACAACATATCAAAGTCCCCACACGTATTTCACAAACTACTTCAACATGCTTAGACTTAATTTTTACTAATTTTAATTATAGACATACTTATACCACCGTAGAAGAATTAGGTTTCTCAGACCACTGTGCAACCATCTTTCACATGAAATTACTTAGCGACAGCAATAAAAAAACAAACTGGTTCGTGAAAAAAAGATTATATAATACCCGAAATGTAAAAAACTTTAAATCAGAATTAAAAAATCAAAATTGGAATGAAATAATACAATCAAATAAAAATATGGATGAAAACTACAATGCGTTTAATAATATATTAAATAAAATCTTAAATGTGTGTATTCCGCTTCAAAAAATAAAAATAAAAACGATATTTAAGAAGTACTGGCTAACTAAGGGTATTAAATTATCTTGCAAAAACAAAAGACTACTTAAAATACTTACCATTAAAACAAACAATCCCATATTATCAAAATATTATAAAAAATACGAGAAAACCCTAAAGCAATCTGTAGTGACAGCAAAAAAACTACAATATATAAATAAAATAAAAAAGTCAACAAATAAAGTAAAAACTATGTGGAATATAATAAACGAAAGAACAAATAAATCAATAAAAAACGAAAAAATTAACATAAAATTACATAAAAATGAAACCTTGATAACTGAACCTAAGCAAATAGCAAATATCTTCAACGACTTCTTTGCTTCTATTGGGGAAAAAACCTCACTAGCAAAAGGCGCCCCTGTTATGTGCCCCACAGAGAACACGATGTTTCTCAGCCCTGTCGATCCCTATGAAGTAAATAAAATAATAAAACAATTAAAAAGTAAAAAGAGCTATGGAGTAGACGAACTTCCCCCATTTCTACTTAAGCAATGTGCAGACGAACTAACCCTACCATTTTATAAATTAATTAACCAATCGTTTGATGAGGGAACCTTTCCCAATCAACTTAAAAACTCACTGATAAAACCCATTTATAAGAAAAATTCTAAAACCGACCCTAATAACTATCGCCCTATCGCGCTGTTACCAACTGCGTCTAAAATCTTTGAGAAGGCAATGTGTGACCGCGTATACTCTTTTTGTGAAAAATATAAAATACTGGACGACTGCCAAAACGGTTTCCGTAAAAATAGATCTACAACGTTAGCAGTCTATAAATACGTACAAGAGGCTCTATCTATTATTAATAAGAAAAACTACGCCATAGGTATGCTCCTCGATATGACCAAAGCCTATGATAAGGTTCAATTTAAAATACTATTAGATAAGTTACATGGGATAGGAATACGAGGAAAAGCTCATGAATGGTTTGCATCATACCTAAAGGATAGAGAACAACTAGTACAAATTGAACATTTTGATAAAAACACAAATGAAATAATTAGAATAAGATCCGACAGAAAAGCAGTTAACGCGTCAATTCCCCAAGGGAGTGTAATAGGTTGCCTTTTATTTCTTATCTATATAAACGACCTTCCCAAAATTATAAACGGACCATGTGTTCTATTTGCGGATGATATATCTCTGCTCACCTCATGCCAGAACAATGACAATATAAACAACAAATTAAACTCCCTTCTTTCTACAGTTGTAAACTGGATGGATAACCATAATCTAGAAATTAACTTCACTAAAACAAAATTAATTACTTTTCATCCCCATCAAAAATCCCCATTAAAACTAAATTTCACTTTTAATAAAGAAAAACTGGAACAAGTAAATGAATTTACTCTCCTCGGCTTGTCTATAGATACCCACATAAATTGGAAATCCCATATACAGAAAATAAGAGCAACATTATCAAAATTTTCATACGCCCTACGCGAAATTAAAAAAACTACCAACCTGCAAACTGCACTTGTCACTTACTACGCATATGCCCAGGCATGGCTCAGCTATGGGATTATGTTGTGGGGAAACAGTACAGACTCACAAACCACATTTATTTTACAAAAGAAGTTAATTAGAATAATCACCAACATAGATCAAACAGATAGCTGCAAACCACACTTCCGAAAACACAAAATACTCACACTTCCCTGTTTATATATTTATGAATTATGTAAGTTTGTCAGAAAACACCCACATTTTTACACCACTTGCGAAGAAACACAAACAAAATACAATTTTCGACACAACAAAAACAAAATAAACATACCTCAATCCCGACTCAAAATGCACTCAACTAGTCCTTTAGTTATGTCTATAAAAATGTATAATAAATTGCCAAATGACATTAGAGAAATTACCAAAACAAATGTATTTATTAATAAATTGAAACAATTTCTGGAATCCAAGTCATACTACTCAGTAAATGAGTTTTTAGATGACAAAACTATTGCAAAATATAATTAATTCTCCATAAAAACCAAACATTATGAAATCTATATAAATAAATAGGATTATAGAAAATCAAATAAAAATATGAATACATAAATAAAAATGAACATACTTCTAATAATAATAACTAATAATAATAATTTCATAAAAATTACCTACATTATTCGCAAAAACAAAAATAACTAATATACTTACTATACCTGTATACACAAACCTAATAATATATATATATGTATACACCTACACATAATAATTATGCACCCAACTAAACACATATTAATAATTTATAATAATAATGAATTGCTTGAATTTTATTGTTACTTTAGCCCTCTTCCTCTCTCCTAATGTTTGCTGTGCCCGACAGGGTCCATATTGATCTTTTACTTTTTTTTATACCATCTATAAATACATATGGAATGCAATAAAGAATTGAGAATTGAGAATTGACATGTATATAATAAACTGGTACATTTCAAAATCAATGATTTCCTCTAGTTGTCATCATTCAGACATATGACTATGAACTATGATGCATTTATGCATATGAACCATACCTATGACTATGGCAATGGACCACCGCATCGTTTCATATCTAAGATAGCAAACACATGATTTTTGTTTTGTTTCGTAATTTAGCAAGAAGAAATTAGGCAAGTGCACAAGAAAATGAACGATACCGATATATCGCAAACCAGCCAACTCCAGATTTCGTCAAACACATTTAAGATGTGGATTTTGATTTTTTTTATAGTTTTTTTTTGTTTAACAGTTTAACAGCAGATATAAATAAATAATAAACATTTATTTCAGAACAAATCCATATTTCAACTCACATAAAATATATCAGATATTATCCACCAACGGTATTTTAGATTTTTTCATAAGTAGTCTAAACAAAATATTATAAAGTTTTAAGTGTCTGCTGACACTAAATTTGCTTTAAAGGAGTTAGCCGGTTTGCGGATTAAGGTATCGTAAAACGAATTAAAATTTTGTTCATGCATTATCAATGAAATACCGCTCATTGTTTGTATCACATCACTAGCACCTTTGTGTTTGTTGTCATAGGACTACACACAAAGTCAATCTGTGTGTGTGTTTTTGTAATTGTGTGGTTATTATTTTTTCGTGTGCGTTTATAGCAATAGGAATCATGTATCAGTGTGCAATTGTAAAATTTTCGTAGTGTGCTGTATGTGTTTTCCTCGCCCCCCGCAGAAAGTGGCAGAAAAAGTTGTTTGGTGATTCGCTTTTTGGCATCTCCTAAAGAGAATACTCTATAAAATACTTCACATAAACGCTTTGAGTATTGAGTATAAATACTCAAAGCATAAACGTCAAAGCATGAACGGTAGTCGGTAGTCCATTGGATAACTAGATTTTACCCGCGGCTTCGCTTGCGTGGATGTCGGAACCTCACGGGAACGTACTACCGAAATAAAAGTATTCTATGTCCTAACTCAGATCATGGTCTATCCCTTTCATTCAAATCTATACTATGTATTTGTGTACAAAACTTCATTCTAATCCTAATCCTATTTCTTATTATTGGGATAATACTAATGATTGAAATACTAAATTTCATCCAAATCCGTTCAGCCGTTTTGCGTGATTGAGTAACAAACATAAAAAACTTTCACATTTTAGATTACTAGCTTTTGCCCGCGGTTATACCTTATAAGATTACTCGTGTGTCTGTCTGTCTGTCCGTCGGTCACAGCCAATTAGCTCCGAATCTGCTGGACCGATTAAGTTGAAACTTGGACAACAACACATAGGAATTTCTGTGACCCAAATACGGACGTATAACGTAAATAAATGAATTCATTATGTGGGTCTCTTTTGGGGGGCAAATTAGTTTTTGAAGTAAAACTTCTTTACGCACGCTTGACTTGGAAAGTAAGCTGGTGATCGTTACGGAAGCGAGCGAACGGAAGTTGACAGGGAGATATAGGTTAGTGAAGATAGAAAGCGTTTGTTTTATTAAGTACTGTAGAGGCAAGAGAGGGAGGTGCGAGCACTCATTTTCTTTCTCTCTTTCTCATGAGAGAAAGAGAGAAAGAAAATGTGTGCAACGCAACTGGCTATGAAACCAGTTGCGTTTCGTATTCCTATTTATGACACAGTGCAGGCCTATTGTTGTAAGTAAGTTTAATTACTATTACTATTTGTAAGTTTTACTTCAGTCGTGTTGTCTAAAGCACATTAGCACACTCGTTTTTTTTTTTTGCAAACGATACCGTGTGACCTATAAAATGAACTCGACTTGACTCGTGCAATAAAGACGAATCTAACAACATCTCATTCATCAAAATTTATTCAGCCGTTTAGTAGTTACGAGGGAACATAGGGACGGACATACATACATACCTACAGGTCAAACACATAATCCTCCTTCTTTTTTGGCAACGCCGCAGTCGGGTAAAAAGAAAATAGTTCTTTACATATAGATTACAGGAAAACGTATGAGAAGTAGATTGATTCGAGGATCTGATTGAACCTGCTGCCACTTCCGAAATGCGTTATCATTATGGTGTCGGTGCGTAACACTCTCTTTTTGAAAACATGCAAAAAAAATTCAAACTGAAATCGAGCTGAAAATAATGCCAAAAACCAAAAATTTAATCGCTTAATGTTATGGAGACAATCGATATGGTCAATTTTGAGAATCATTTATTTTATGAAACAGGTAAGTACCTATTTTAGATGGGAGGAAGACCATGTCTGGTACGGATATTTTATCGAATGCTTCTTGAAAGGGTTCAAAAACGCGCGGCACCGGCGCCGGAGCTGACGCACGGGGCATCTGCCGGCAATATTGCCAAAACTGCCGGGAATGTTTCCAAACTTGCCTTATACATTGGGCAAGAAACGTATAAATAGAAAACAAGTTTTACCAATATAATTGCTCAGTAGGATAAAATTGCAGTCTGTCAGGTGGTAGTTTTTATGCTTATCTACAATATCCAACTGAAAGTTTTAGTTTTTACATTTATTTTCTAACTGTTTTATTAAAGAAAAGAAACAAGCTATCCATGATAGTTCATTGCTGATGAAACCATAACTATTTTAGAGATATCGTTAAATTTTTTTTTTAATACACTTCCTCAAAAACTTGTTTATGTCGCACTACGATTAGGTTCACAATGCAATGTATTTCACACGCGAGCGATTTTTTATTTTCCAGCACGTGTGCAGGAATAAAAATTGCCATAGATAACTTATACCTATACTTAATCCAAATTGGTTCAATGCCTCTATTCACTCCGTCTCGCGTCAGAGACGGTCCTCTCTATTCGGAGGTGATTTTTTTTTAAATCTCGGCAAAGATGCGTATTACGGCGTTAACTTTAAAATAATTTTCTTTTAATTTAATTTTTAGTGTAATAAAATGTAAAATTATAGAACCGACAGATGATGGTGATGTTAAGAAATCTATAAAGTCATAATAACACGTTTCAGCGGTCTCCTAAAGGGTTCCACGTATGGGAACGATATCCTACTTTTAATCTACGAGTCTATTATCTACAGCGTGTTACGGAAAGGGTATATTAAAGGTAAAGGCACGGATTCTTTTGGTGATAACAAACCACATGGCAACATTTTTTGTATACCTATACTTACATAATTATAAAGTTAGAAACGTTTAACTAATTTAAATCAAATGTTTCCAATTGAATTCTACACATCACTAGACCAAGACAGCTGAGTCAATAAACTACACACAAAGAAACAAGTCTGTAAAAGATTTGTGTCTCCTGGTACTATTTGCAAAATGGGTTCCGCATGTTAGTTTTATTCCACAAAATATCAAACACTTAACACAAATGAGTTAAGTACTACAAAAACCTTATTGTAATTTGGGAAATTGTTTTTGTTTTTTAGTAAAAAAACGTACCGCCGTGTATGTAACTAATAGTACAGTAGGATTATCATTAAATCATACTTTAAATATCAGATAATAGGCACTACTAAACGCTATAGCCCAAATTTTCTGTGAATTAAATGACTACACTCAATAGTTATCCAAGTTCAATAAATTTTCTATCTCAGCAATAATCACAATTTTCCTGTAAATCTCTTCAAATCATCGTTTTTTGTGTTTTTGACACTGTAACTAAATGGCTGACAAAACTGCGAATTGCATTAATAGGAAACTACAAAAGTACTTAATACAAATAAAAGGGTTTCATTTATTTGAAAATGAACCCTAGACAACTTTCTTACGTAACTTATGTTTGTCCTGCACCCTAATTGCGTAACACAATTTGAATCGGAATGATTTTGAAGTATATTGCTAATCCATTGCTTCTTAGGGTAGAAAAAAATGGCTGCTCAACAACGTAAATAACGCAATGAATGTTGTTGTACTGTCAAATTTAAACCGATTCCTACTGATAGTGTGTTACGCAATTAGCCCTCTGGTACAAATAATGCCAGAGGGTTCAGTACTTAATTTTGTTTTAGTAATGTTCATTGATTAACTACTTATTCAATGAAAATTTACTAGCGGTGTAAATAAAATAACATAAAAAAGAAATGTATCAGAACACGTCACTTGGTTTAGTTTGTTTACAGTTGTCCCGTTGTCCGTTCGTCGATGATTAAATTTTCCGTAATCAGCGAATGTCTCAAATATGCAAGAGAAGTTATTTAAAGTACTAGGACTTCATGAGTAACGGAAATGTTTGCAAATTAATAATAAGCAACCCTAATTTCTGTACTTTTACAATCATGTAGGATAGATAACAAAGGCAAAACCCACACATTGATGTTTAGGGTCAATGGGGCAATTTTCGGCATTTCGCTTATTTTTCTGATTTTTATTAAATTATTTTTTCGTTTTGATATCCGGCCTAAACAAAGTGCTTATGTTTTATGCTCAAAGTTTTTGTTTATTTCCGGATTATTTTGTTTATTTAAATGTTTGTAAACGCACCCACAATACAGGAGAAATTCCTAGTGTGGGGGGGCAACGATTAAAAAAAAAAAAAAAAAAAACCAAGTACCTAAGCAAAGTTTAGCAACTAAGACTTAACTTGTTCATCTCAAAATAAAGATTCCGCAACCGTTCTCCTAAGACAGATTCGCCATTGGATTCTTCGACGACCGGATGTTTCATTTATTTCCGTTTCGCCAACAGAGTCTTTCACCTACAGACATTTCACCGACAGAACTTTTCATCTATGTCACTTTCGACGACAGGCCTTTCCAGCTACAGATTGTTTCACCGACACGACGATAAACCTATAACTCTTTTAACTACAGACCTTTCCATCTACGGAGAATACACCGTCAATCTTAAGACAAGCGATATTACAAAAAATAAACATATCTACAGCTTACTGTGTCTTTAGTAACGGCCGAACCAATAACCTATTTTCAGTGAAAGACAGATCGCTATTGATGATAGACAGTATAATTATAAATCTATCCTCGGATGGCGTCGCACAATCATTGATAAAATAATTAAAAATTAAAAACCTATTATTTACAGACTACATAGGCCCACATTGTATTAGTGTCTAATCTTATAAACTATGTTAGTACCTATGTACGTATAACAAAGGTGATAAATTGATAATTATATTGTATTCGCAGGGCATTGTTTGCTTTTTGGGTATGATTAGCCCAAAGGCTGCTGGTGTAAAATGTTTGGCAGTAGGCCTTGAATAGTGTAATTTTTACTGGTACTGAGCAACCAGCAAACCTTCGAGCCACCATATTTCCCCTCACAGCCAATGCGCTGCGCTCTTTTTCCATATCTGTGTCGTCTTTCAGGTCTTCGGTAACAATGTGACCAGATATTTAAACTGGGTTACTCTCTGTAAAAGTGAACCGCACAGCGTTACCGGAGGGATACTCGTATATGATGGACTTTTATTTCTACCTCTAAACACCAACAGCTCACTTTTCTTAGGGTTATACTTTAGCCCATACTGCTCGGCATACCCCTCACAAATAGAAAGCAACTTTCTCATTCCACAGATAAAGGCTATCTATCTAACGAAAACAATAAGTAGGTTTCTCTACTTCACCCTCCCGTGCGTTCCGTTACAACCAACATCACTTTAAAAAACCGGTCAAGAGCGAGTCGGACTCGCGCACCGAGGGTTCCGTACGTATATATGATGTTGATGATTTCTGAAAAACTGTGCTATTTAGAGACATCGTTTTATTTTTCTTGTAATCTTTACATAAACTTCTATCACATAGAATAATTTCAGATTTTTATCTATGAAAACTTCGGAGATAAGGCGGGGGAACGGTATTTTTTTTTACATTTTTCATCAAAAGTCGGAAACTGTGCTGCCTAAAAAA
Organism: Tiliacea aurago; assembly: GCA_948098905.1. Lineage (NCBI taxonomy): Eukaryota > Metazoa > Arthropoda > Insecta > Lepidoptera > Noctuidae > Tiliacea > Tiliacea aurago. The sequence goes on from OX402592.1 coordinate 123,632, forward strand.
AAATTGAGAATGTGCAAACAGTGTTCTTTTATATGATACCCCACATGCCCTACTTCCCCCAGTAGCGGCCCACGCTATCTGCTGATGAGAGGGTGTATCGCCTACAACAGATAGCTATTTGTATGAAAATGCCAAAGTATGCGTCCCAATATACGATTGGTTTGACAGTCTATTCCCCGAATAGCAGGGATAAACGTAAAGTAGCCAAGCTAAAATGAACTCTTTAGTACATGCAATAATGATCAGATGTATTTTTTATTTAAAATAAAAACAAAAAAAAACTATAATCTCAAAAACGGTGCGCCCTAGGCAAAAAATAACAGATATTTAACCCCCCTTCCTTGGTGACACCCCCCGGTGCAAGCACAATGCCAACATGAATTTAAGTTAAAAAAAAATCCAACGTTAATTGAGGGATGCGCTAAGGTAGCCCGCGAAATTCAAATTTTATTACGTTTTTTGCAATTTGCAGGTCAGTAACAGGTTGTATTTTGTTTCGCGGCCATAATAAATATGGCTAGCTACAGAATTATATTTTAATCCAGTAACATAATTAGAAGTAAGAAACAAAGAAGTTTTAATATAAGACTAATAATACATGTTGTTTTTTAAAGTGATGTTTGTTGTAACGGAACGCACGGGAGGGCGGAGTAGAGAAACCATTGTTTTCGTTAGATAGATAGCCTTTATCAATTATTGTGAGACGCCATCCGAGGATAGATATAATTATACTGTCTATCATCAATAGCGATCTGTCTTTCACTGAAAATAGGTTATTGGGGTCGGCCGTTAGTAAAGACATAGTAAGCTGTAGATATGTTTATTTTTTGTAATATCGCTTGTCTTAAGATTGACGGTGTATTCTCCGTAGATGGAAAGGTCTGTAGTTAAAAGAGTTATAGGTTTATCGTCGTGTCGGTGAAACAATCTGTAGCTGGAAAGGCCTGTCGTCGAAAGTGACATAGATGAAAAGTTCTGTCGGTGAAATGTCCGTAGGTGAAAGACTCTGTTGGCGAAACGGAAATAAATGAATCATCCGGTCGTCGAAGAATCCAATGGCGAATCTGTCTTAGGAGAACGGTTGCGGAATCTTTATTTTGAGATGAACAAGTTAAGTCTTAGTTGCTAAACTTTGCTTAGGTACTTGGTTTTTTTTTTTTAATCGTTGCCCCCCCCCCCACACTAGGAATTTCTCCTGTATTGTGGGTGCGTTTACAAACATTTAAATAAACAAAATAATCCGGAAATAAACAAAAACTTTGAGCATAAAACATAAGCACTTTGTTTAGGCCGGATATCAAAACGAAAAAATAATTTAATAAAAATCAGAAAAATAAGCGAAATGCCGAAAATTGCCCCATTGACCCTAAACATCAATGTGTGGGTTTTGCCTTTGTTATCTATCCTACATGATTGTAAAAGTACAGAAATTAGGGTTGCTTATTATTAATTTGCAAACATTTCCGTTACTCATGAAGTCCTAGTACTTTAAATAACTTCTCTTGCATATTTGAGACATTCGCTGATTACGGAAAATTTAATCATCGACGAACGGACAACGGGACAACTGTAAACAAACTAAACCAAGTGACGTGTTCTGATACATTTCTTTTTTATGTTATTTTATTTACACCGCTAGTAAATTTTCATTGAATAAGTAGTTAATCAATGAACATTACTAAAACAAAATTAAGTACTGAACCCTCTGGCATTATTTGTACCAGAGGGCTAATTGCGTAACACACTATCAGTAGGAATCGGTTTAAATTTGACAGTACAACAACATTCATTGCGTTATTTACGTTGTTGAGCAGCCATTTTTTTCTACCCTAAGAAGCAATGGATTAGCAATATACTTCAAAATCATTCTTGAAAAGGAAGGTTGAGAAAGGCCTGTCGTCGAAAGTGACATAGATGAAAAGTTCTGTCGGCGAAATGTCCGTAGGTGAAAGACTGTTGGCGAAACGGAAATAAATGAATCATCCGGTCGTCGAAGAATCCAATGGCGAATCTGTCTTAGGAGAACGGTTGCGGAATCTTCAGATACTTAATTTTAAAATGGATTATTTTATTAATTTCGTGTAACGCATGAAAGATGCTTCTTATGACGTGTTTAGCGTCGTAAACTCGGTAAATTTACTTAATATTAAAGAAAAAAATTACGAAAGCAATAATTGGGACAGTTACCCTAGTACTAGGACAGTAGGCTAGAATAACCGACTTTTTGCGTGTGTTCTTAGTCGCTCTGTGTCCGTATCGTTGCGAAGTTGTGTATCAGATGATCAGATCAGTGAATTCAGTGATCGTTGTGGAATTGTCGTGAAAATGTCGTCACGCGCCGTAATAGCGAATACTATGAGATGATGTTGTGTCATGTGTGTTGGAGGATCGGATGGTAATCTGCGAGCTGCCCGAGAGCTGTATCGTCAGCGATTCATCGACGGAAGACCAGTTGCTGGCGGGCATGTTTCAGCCGGATGGTACAACGTCTGTACTCCATCTTGGGGTTCATTCCATGAGTCTGCATCGAAAGGTTGGCCAAGCAGGAGGGATTTGAAAACGCTGTGCTAGAATATTTTGAACGTACTCCACGCACTAGCACAAGGCGAGCTAGGTTAGTGCTCGGCGCTGTGAACCTTGTATCCTTATCAAACAGATTCTTCTTAATTTTTACGTAATTATTAAGGCTTTTACATACCGGGGCGACTTGTCGCGCTGGTATGTAGAAGCCTTCACGTTTTCCTTAAAGTCGTAGGTAAAGGGGCCGCGCCGCGCAGCGTGTCACTTTCTTACGATTCGCAGATCAAAGGAAAGCCGCCGTTTTTACGAAAAACGTACCTATTATTTTCTTCAGTGATTGTATGATGGTGATTTAGGTGTAAGTTAATTTAAGAAAATCGTCTACGTTGCTGTACCTATCACGACAAAGTTTAATTTATGTTTCATACCTACACAAAAAGCGGTCAGAATTGCGGCATGCGTACAGGCGCACAGACTTTCGGAAGAGATAATAGGTACTGAGTTCGTTTGATTTGATCCCGCCGCCCGCGCCGCGTGGCGTGCGGCGCAGAGCTGTGTGTGTTGCAGAGCTACGCGCATGTGTGTGTGCGTGTGTACTATTGACCCTCGTAGTGCGGTGACACGTTTGTTATGATTTAAAGGGGTTTGAAGATTTTTGTATGGAGGGTGGCCCTAACGTCGGCCGCCATTTTGTTTTTTTTTTCAAAATCGCGGTGCACAACGAAAGTTATATATTTAGATAGAGGACACTTATACAAAAAAAAATTAATGAAACATAATATCCTAACACGTCAGATTTTGGAGTTATTCACCGAAATATAAGTAAAAAACTGAACCTTGAAGAAACAGGATTTTTTGTTTTTTTTCCCTTCAGGTAAGCATATTGAACTATGAAAACATAATTGCATCATGTGTAGGTAATATTTTAGTTATGACCGAAAGAGACAAAAGTGTACCCCCGCCGAATGAGTACACCCCGCGACGACCCGCCTGTCCGTTGCGTCACCCTTCACTCTTCAGTTTGCCACTTTGACGTCCATTGTGTGCACGCGTTTTCCTGTCTATCTAGTAAATTGCAATAGATTTGATACTATTTTGTTGAGTTGTTTTTAATTAATGTTGTTACTGTTTTGTGTTCGTGATCATTGTTACTGTTGTATTTCAAATTGTTTCTTGACAAAATGTCAAGCCATATTGGCGCCAGAACATGCTTTTTTTGTGGGAAAAGCACTGTGCCCGGCCCACGGCGAAGATCTTCACGTCCTGTACAGTCTTGTTTGCTGACTGAAGACTTTATAGCCGGTCATCCAAGCATCATAAACTATGCACGCCACCTATTTCAGGACCGCCAGGTTAGTACGTTTGACAGTTATAGAGTGAATAATGTATGTTGTGCTTAAGTGTATTTGTTAGTATGAGTATGTATATTCTTTCTGAAATACCATGAGACTTGTAAACATATTAGTTTATATGGCGTGCTACTTCGTTATGTAGTACTTCTATGTCTTAATTAAGTCTCGTGGTATTTTATAAACAATATTTACATATTCACAAAGATAACATGCAAAACATAAAAAATAAACAATATAGTGTAGTTAATATTGGCTGCCTGCATAGAAATGTTAATACTTATCGTGTTAGTATATTGAAAGAAAAAGGACAGCCGGTAGTTTTCACCAAGTAAAGGACTATTTCGGTGGTTTTCAATGTCATCGTAATAATATTCATTATGTAGTATGTCTTGTTCATGATTATCTGCCCGCGAGAACATTATACGTCTCCATAAGCCCCATTAATGCGAGCGAGAGAGACTGATAACAATGATTTATGGCCCAATGGTTAATACTGGCACTATAGTATTACTCCCATTGTTATTTATTAGCTGTTTATTTTTATTCATGGCCCAATGGTTAATACTGGCACTATAGTAATATTCCTATTGTTATTTATTGGCTGTTTGTTTTTATTTCAATGAGTATTTGAAATACATTTTTTTTACAACAGATTTTGGCGGAAGACCGAATTTGCCGACCTTGTCTGCAACGCGCTGACCTTTTTGTTATCGCGCAAAGGGTAGCTCACGAAAAAGAGGCAGAGGATTTGGCAAGTCAAGAAGATGCAATTAGTGACGTTTACATCTGAGCAAAGAGAACAAGAAGATCCACCTTTTGATCCACTTGAAAACAGTCCCGAGGAGCCTCACGCTCCCAATATCTCCCTGGAAATTGATGCTGAGGCTCAAGTTGCTCCTTTGGTAGAAGTAATACCACCAGTAAATGTACATGAATTTCTAGTAGGTACCTGAATTCACACGAGCCACGTATAGTGCCTCAAATTGTATTATAGCAGGATGCCACCAAAGACAGAATCTGCATAGGATTCAATATAATATAAGATGAAATGTTCTGTCTAAATATAATATATACATCCCACGTGGAACTCGTGTTTGTGAAGTCCATGCTGGGCCTGAAGCACGGTGGAATGATTTCCCAACACATTGTCGTCCTAGACAAGAGCTTTTTAATAGCGCACAAATGTCAGAAATGTTAAAAATGTTGCAACACAAACACTTGTCATTTTTGAATTTTGAAAGATTAGATACTATTGACGACAGCGTCTTTTATTATTTTATTGGATACAATAAAGAAATATTTTTTAATATTCTGCAAGAGACACCTTCAATCTCGACATCTTTTAGAAAACCTAAAACAGCCCTTGCAACGGTCATGTGTAAGTTGCATATTGGTGATTCTAACGAATTTCGTATAACTCCGCAACATTTAAGTAGTGTAATGAAAAAAATTCGCAAGTGTTTGATGACAGAATTCGTTCCCAACCATTTGGGCTTTGATCATATATACGGACCTGATTGTGCCTTTTCGTACACAAACAATATGCGCGAAAGGATTTTAAGAATTCCACGGATATTATTTTCGAACCGCAATGAACCATTAGTAACAATTTGCGACGGTACTTATTTCTTTCTGCAAAAAAACTCTAATTACCAATTTCAACGAACTTCATACAGTCACCATAAATACCGTAATAAATTAAAGGTATTTTTAATTGTAAGTCCAGATGGATATAATTATAAACACCTTTGGGCCATACGAGGAAAACAAATCTGACGCTTCTATCATTGCAGAATTGATAAGAGAAAACGAAGACAATCCTTATCACTGGTTCTTTGAGAAAGGAGATGCGATTTAATACGGATACTGTCTTGTTGGAGTTTTTGTTTCTCATGATGGTTATAATATTATATTAAATGATAGATATTAACTATAGGTAGAAACTGGATAAATAAATTTAATAAAAATAAAATGATGGTTTTTCTCTATGTGCCGTTGAAGCGCTTGGCTCAGTATTTTTGTGACAAATTTTGTATAGGCGTCTAATAACTACTTTCTTTTTTCGCGTTAGCATCCCGATGTCATATGCCGTGATACCAAATCAGAAATCAGAAAAACTTGCCTCATACTGCATGCGATCCATGGCGAATCTGGGGCAATCCCTGAGGAGGTGGTCGAGACTTTGTACGGTGTTATCATGGCAGGGACAATTTTCATCGGCAGTTATTTTGGAACGATGGAGGTACTGTTTGTGGAAGCCGTGGCCTGTTAAAATTTGGGTGACATAAAAGTTTTGTTCAAATTTTTCCCAGAATTTGTGTATTTGTAGAAGTGTTGGAAATATTGTTTTGGTGTGTTGTCCCTGCTCGCTTGATACGTATCTGGCTTGCCACGTAGTCAAGTTGGTCTGCCTTAGTTCGTGTTTGACATATGACATCGGGTATGCGCTGTAGTCCTGCGCTTTATGAAGTCGAGCGGCCGTTTTCGCGGCAGCATCTGCAGCTTCGTTGCCTGCAACCCCACTGTGCCCTTTCACCCTTCTGATCACAAAGTGTGGTGGTGTGTCTGTGCGTGGGTGTGTGTGTGTGTGTGATTGTGTATGGTTTTATGAATTTCTGCGATCGCCTGTATAGCCGACTGGGAGTCAGAGAAGATGGTGGTGTTGATTTGCTTCTTTGTGTATGCCCATTTGCAAGCTTCCAGGATGGCCAACAGTTCAGCCTGGAAGACTGTGCAGCTATTGTGTAGTTGAAATTTTTTCGTTACGGCTGTTCCTCCCGGATCGTAACAAACGAAGGCCGCTCCGACGGCACCATCGTCGTGCTTGCTCCCGTCAGTGAAGATGTTGTGCTGCGTTTGGGGTGTCAATTGGGTCACCTCGAAATCTGCGTGTCGTATGTGTCCGGATGCTGGTGACTGATTTAGGTAGTCTAATTGCTGGATGCAATAGCTCACGTACGGGTGTGGGGCGTTCAGGATGAATGTCCGCTGGCAAAAGATGACTAGTGCCTGTGAGGCGGATCGTCTCGACATGGTGGATGTTAATAAAAGTCTTTTTACTTCTTTTATATTTATTGAGCACAACCATGGATGGTGGAATCGCAGACCCATGCTCCGCTTCCACACGCTGAAGACTCCTTCCCTGCACCACAGATTGTACAGGTCACAGATTAAACAGATAATTACAACACAGAACATCCTCTCTGTTTTATCGAAATACAATCATGTATACATTATTTATGTATTTCCAAGTCTTGTAAATCACTAGTCTTATTTAACATCAAAAATAATATATTTTTTAAACTTATACTTAACTAATGTAACCTTAACTATGTTAACATGTACAATGGATAGTTAGAGGTGTTAAAAAACTTTGGACAAGGCAATACAGTATTAATTTAATAAACAATAAACATTTATTACAGTGAGTAGTCCTTGAACCTTACTGGTAAGCATCTTGATCTAATAGGTCTAGTGTTATGACTTTGAGTTGGAACCGTCTCAGCTGTATCCTGGATAACATCTGAATTTGTATTTTTATCAAGAATTAGTTCACAGCCATAATCAGTGTTATCATCATACATAACCATTTTATTTTTGTTTACATCAAAGCTATTTTCAAAATTATCTAACACAACAGTTTTCTTCTTTTCTTTATCTTTGTTTGTAATATCCGCATTTTCTTTTAGTACACCTTTATATGGTTTTATATGTGTTAAGTCTCGCCTATATGTATATTACCCCATCAACATTCACTTTGTAAGACCTTTCATTAACTTTTTCTACGACAAATCCTAATTTCCATGTGTTGGTGTTTTCAGGACTTATTTGCACTGCTACATTTTGACCAATATTTAATGAGAAGGGTTTTTTACATTTTTTATCATAGTAGTGTTTACTTTTGTCTCTTTTAGCTTTGATTATTTTTGGAATGTCAGTCCTCAACATAGGAATGAGTTGCTCTGATACACTTGGCATTAGATTCCTAGTTTTTCTAGATATAAACTTTTGTGCAGGACTACAATCATCTCCGCCACTTGGTACATTTCTCTGGTGTAACAGAGATATCCAAAAATCTTCACCAGCTTCATATGGCTTAAGAATAAGTTTCTTTGCAGATTTTACTGTAGCTTCCGCAACTCCATTGGACTGAGGGTAATGTAGCGAGGAAATTACATGGATAAAATCCCATTCTTCAGCAAACATAGCAAATTCTCTGTTAACAAAATTTGTAGCACCATCAGAACATACTCTTTGTGGTATACCATATCTAGCAAAGTTCTTTTTACATATATTAATAACTTCACTAGAAGATACATTTTTTAGTTTATCTATTTCATATAAGTTTGAGTAGTGGTCAGCAGTTATAAGAAAATTATGAGACTGTGCATTTAGTTTTACATTGAATACATCCATAGAGATATACTGAAAGGGATAGATTGGTATGTCATGAGATAACATTGGGAATCTACTTTGAGATGGAGAATATTATATGCAAATTCTACATTTTTCTACAAAGTTTTTTATATCTTCAGACATGCCTGGCCAAAAAATATTTTGCTTCGCTAGTTTAATTGAATTAGCAACGCCATTGTGACTTATATGAATTTTTGACAACATATAATTTCTCATGCACCTGGGAATTAAAATCTGATCATTTCTAAATATGATGTCTTCCTGAATAGACAGATCAGAGGCAAATTTATAAAACCATCTGAGATTTTCAGGCATATCTGAAATATAATCTGGAAATCCATTTATAATGTACTTTTTGAGCTCTTGACAGTCAGGATCATTCTCCATTTCTTTCTTTATGATTTCTATTATTTTGTTTGACACCTTGAGATATTTTGCTGAAGAATGTTTACTAATAATCTCAAAAATTTGTTTAGTATTATTACAAGAGTGAGAGTCATCCTGTATTGGAGATCCTCCTGAAAGTGCATCTGCTACAAAGTTATTTTTTCCACTTATAAACTCTATTTTTAAATCATATCTTTGAAGGATCATTAACATAAGTTGCAATCTTTTTGGAGCTTCTACTAGTGGTTTCTTAAAAATATTTATCAAAGGTTTATGATCCGTTTTTATAATAGTATTAGTATTTGCAGTTATGTACCGACTGAATCTTGAACAAGCGAAAACCACAGCTAACATTTCTTTTTCGATTTGGGCGTATCTTTTTTCTGTAAACGTTCTAGAAGCAAAAGCTACAACCTCATTATTTTGATAAAGAGCTGCTCCAAGTCCCATGCTGCTGGCATCGCATTCTATTTTTAAGGGTTTATTCATATCATAATACTTGAGGGTTGGTAGACTAGTCAAAGATGAAATAACCTGATCAAATTCTAACTGTTCCTTTTCTGTCCATTGCCATATAGCATTTTCTTAGTTAATGCTCGTAAAGAAGTGACTTTTAAACTTAAGTTTTTAATGAATTTACTCAGGTATGTTACCATTCCTAGCAGTCTTAATACATCCTTGGAGTTTTCAGATATTGTTATATTCTTGATAGCTGTGATTTTCTCTTTATCAACCTTTAATCTGGCATCAGTCAATACAAACTTCACTGATTTCTGTAATAAATTTAATTTATCTTTATTAAGCTTGCAGTTATTTTCTCTCAGTCTCATTAAAAGGTTTTTTAAGTTACTATTATGGTTTTTTATTGCCTCCTCGGTCGTATCACCTTCCCCATATATTAAAATATCATCAGCCATTACTTCAATACCTTTAAGACCATGTAACGTTGATAATAGCTTTTGTTGGAAGATTTCTGGCGCAGAAGAAATACCAAATAATAATAATAATACATAAATATGCAGAAAGCAGCCATACTAAGCACATGCAGAATCGTTAGGAAATTTATGCAGTTAGACGAAAGTACACTCTCACCATAAAATTCACCACACGCTGCATTTACTTGGCTCTGGCCCGTAAATGTAGCTAAAAACCAGCCTACGAGCTGAGAAAAAAAAACACTCCCAATAATAATAAACGCTGGCAACACCACACCTTTTCATATATTTTAACAGTTTTAAACCATTTTCGACGCATTATTATAGTTTTGAATGTGCTTTTAAAAAACCCGCAAGAAACGTGAAACCATTTTATCCCAAAAAGAGGAATATACACCCTTATTTTAAACATGATTCAAAAACTGCCGAATAAGTTATGACATCTGTCATGTCACATCTGAAAATCAGAAAATAGAAATCAATGAAATAGAATGGAAGTTATTATGAGATGTTGACAAGATCAGCGGCACTAAGAACACGCCTACCACCTCCGGACTCTTCGCTTAGCTCCGCCTCGCCGCCACCGGTACCCAGCCCCACTGTGACGACACCGGCCGCGGCAGTTGCGTCGAGCTCAAGCAACGAGTATTTCTCCCCGCCCACGACGCCACCACCTGCTCGTCGACGGGGAGGACGCCGGCCGCCGGATGGTTTAGGACCTCGAGGCCCACCGGCCTCTGATAGGGTCCCAGCTCTCGGCGGAAGTGTGCAGCGCATGAGATGGACACGAACCATCAATGAGAACGTCATGCGCTCATACTATGGGGCTACAGAGGGGGGAAACAATCTGACCGCGTACCGTGTTCGGATGCTCTCTCTTTTTCAGGTGCTTGAGCCAGCTGTCAACGTTTCGGCACAGCGACTATCGGATCAGGTGCGGGTCATCCAGCGTAATCATATGTTGGATGACACTGTACTTGATCGCCTGCGAACTGAAATGCGGAGTAGCCATGTCATCGCCCCCCTGTCGCAGACTGTTGTAGAACCACCGCAGTCCAACACAATCCATGCTGACGAGGGGAATGATGACAGGGCTACAAACGTAAGTACCCAGTGCAATGAGAAATTGAGGAGTGCTTTGGAGGGTGCGATTCGGGAATATCGGTTTATGTCACCCGAACTTAGACCACGCTTACCTCGTTTGCCCATGCATAACAAAAATAGGGCGCTGGTGGCAGCTCTGGATTCGCAGTTGTCAAACTATTTTGATGACTGCGAAAACCTCACTGATGCTCATTCGATTCTGTACTGCGCGGCTGTAGCGGCATGTCGTGTAGCTCACGTAAAATTTCCAAATGTCTCTATAGCTACACGACCGAAACCAGTCGTACCAGCCTGGCAGTGCAGAATTGAGCGTCGTATTGGTGGGGCCAGAGCGCTCATCGGCAAACTAATCTGCTTCAGGGAGGGCAATACTCGCCCAAGAGTGATGCGCTTTGTGAGGCGGGCGTTCTCAGGGACTGATACCAGCCCTGAGGACTATTTGTCTCGTGTCACAGAGCGCATAGACTTCCTGAAGCAGAAAGTGTATGCTTGGGCGAACCGTATTCGTAGGTATAAGCGGCGTGTGGACCGATACACTCAGAATCGCACCTTCCAGAGCAATGAAAGGTGGGTTTATAGGGATTGGGAGCGACCGAATCAAGATGTGACTGACACGCACCTGCCGGATAATGATGCCATGTCTTCTTTCTGGCGCAGTATCTGGTCGGTGCCTGTCGGTTACACTGAAGGTGATTGGACTCGGAAAGTTGAGCGAGCCTGCGATCCAATACCAGAAATGGGGGCTATTACCATCTGCCCCCAAGATGTAGCTCGTGCGGTCCGTCCGTTGCCTAACTGGAAGTCCCCAGGACCGGACGGACTGCACAACTTCTGGATCAAATGGTTTGTTGGATCGCACGCTCGCTTGGCGGCCCAGTACCAGACTGCTTTGGAGGCTGGTTCGCTACCCCAATTCCTAACGACAGGAATAACCCACCTGCTCCATAAATCAGGTAGCACCGCGGAACCCAAAAATTATAGACCAATCACGTGTTTACCGACGGTCTATAAAGTTCTTACATCCATTTTGAGAGCTAAAATTAACAAACGTATAGACAACAACTCCGTTATGTCTGCCTCTCAAAATGGATGTAGGAACGGGTCTCGCGGTACTAAGGAGTTACTCCTCATTGATATGGCCATTAGCCAACAGGTTCGACGTTCCCGAAAGGATCTGTCGACATGTTGGATAGATTATAAGAAGGCCTATGACTCAGTGCCACATACATGGCTCATGAGGGTGCTGGAGTTGTATAAAGTAGATGCAACTCTGCGCACCTTCCTAATGTCATGTATGAGGCAATGGAGGACAGTCCTTCGCTATCCAGGATGTCGAAATATCCAGAGGAATAGCGAACCGATAAGGATCGAGCGAGGCATATTTCAGGGCGATAGTTTGAGTCCGCTTTGGTTCTGCTTAGCATTGAATCCTCTAAGCACATTGCTGGAGGATTCAGGTCTAGGCTATCGGTAGAGGAGAGGTGGTCAGGTTATATCTCACCTCCCTACATGGATGACCTAAAACTCTTTGCCCCCAACAATTTGCAACTGATGGAGCTACTGAAAGTAACTGAAACTTTCAGTAGTGCCATCAGGATGGAATTTGGTGTGGACAAATGTGCGGTTATGCATGTAAAGCGAGGGAAGATTGTGGAATCCGTGGGAACCCAACTCTCGGATTCCATAAACCTCAGAGCCCTCTCCGCATCCGAAACCTATAAGTATTTGGGTATGTCGGAAGCGTTGGGCATCAATGCTACTGACATGAAGCAAGCGTTGAAGGAGCGCTTCTTTGGCCGCCTGAAGAAAGTATTGAATAGTCTTCTGTCAGGCGGAAACAAGGTGCGCGCCTTCAACGGTTGGGTCATGCCGGTTTTGATGTACTCTTTCGGCATACTCAAATGGACTCAGACCGAACTCGACGCCCTGGATAGGAGGGTTCGTACGCTGCTGACTGCATATCGAATGCATCACCCACGGTGTTCGGTAATGAGACTGTATATCCCGCGAAAATGTGGAGGTCGAGGCTTTTTAAACGCTAAGACCCTCCACAATCGCGAGATATGCAGTCTCAGGGAATATTTCCTAGAAGCCGACGTGGGGATGCATCGAGATGTGGTCGCGGTGGACAAGGGCCTCACCCCGCTCTCCTTGGCTAAAGAGAACTGGCACAAACCTGTCGTGCTTGACACTAACGATCGCAGGGAGGTATGGCAAAGTAAGGAGCTTCACGGACGCTTTTTCCGGGCCCTACATGGACCCGATGTAGACTTTTTAGCGTCCGTAGCCTGGCTGCGTTTTGGTGACCTCTTTGGGGTAACCGAAGGTTTTGTCTGTGCAATTATGGACGAAGTTATCATGACGAACAATTACCGGAGATTTATTGTGAAGGACGGCACGGTTGACGTGTGTCGGGCATGCCACCGTCCGGGAGAATCAATCCGACACATTATATCCGGGTGTTCTCGTCTTGCTAATGAAGAGTACTTGCATAGACACAACCTTGTAGCCAGGATTATCCATCAGCAACTTGCTTTGAAATACAGCCTTGTAGAATCTGAGGTGCCGTACTACAGGTATGTGCCCGACCCAGTTCTCGAAAATGGAAATATCACATTGTACTGGACAGGACTATTGTTGCCAATAAGCCTGATATAGTGGTGGTGGATCGAATAGAACGGTGCACAATGATTGTTGACATTACGGTCCCTCATGACGGGAACCTCGTGAAAGCCGAGAAAGATAAACAAATCAAGTATCTTGACTTGGCTCGCGAGGTTGTCGACATGTGGGATATGGACTCAGCAATCATTGTGCCGATAGTTGTATCAGCCAATGGCTTAATTGCCAAGAGCCTCGACCAACACCTAACGAGGCTCTCGTTGGGCAGCTGGATTAAGGGCCTGATTCAGAGAGCGGTACTTCTAGACACGGCTCGCATTGTTAGGAGGTTCCTCTCTCTGGAGCCCTGACCGCCGGTAGCTTGGACCCTGTTCCCGATACCGGTGGGCTACTATTTTTTTATATTTTTAAATGTTTTTATATATATTTTTTATATTCTAATATTTAAAAATATAATTTGTATGTACTTAAGTGAAATAAAGAGATAATAATAATATAATTTTTATTTCAGAGAATCTCCATATAAGTTAACATATTTAAAATCACACAACAACACAATCATAAAACTATTAGTGTGTTAGTAATAAAACATTGTACCTATCTAAATGTATGTTAGTATTGTTAATACCTATACCTAACTGAGGCCCATGGCCGTCCTTATCCACTGATTTTGGAAAGGATAGTCAAAACGGACAGCAATAGCAATTAGGATGCTGTTGCTGCTGCTTCGTAGACGATGCAGCAAGGAGTTTGCTTTCTTGCGCATGATAGCTTGAAAGCCATTCGTACGCGCTTCAAAGGGGAGCCTTAACCACCTATATCTACCATATGGCGTCCAAAAGGTAGTGAGCTTACTACTCCTTTCATTGAGCCTAACATGCCAAAATCCTTTCAATTTCCTATTCCTTTCATAATCAAAACTTTAGCTTTTCCGAGTTATGGTAAAACTTCTTCCAGGGTTGTAAATTGAAAATGTGGTCTTTTAAGAGCCTTATTCAATGGGATAGGGTCTAAACAGATACGGAACTTTTTGCTTTTACGAACGATTAATATATTGTTAACCCAATCATTATGAGACTCCTCTTTAACAACAATATTATTTTTTACTAACCTGTCTAGTTCCTCCTTAAGAGGTGCTCGGAGTGCCATGGGCACACGAAGTGCTGGCTGAATGCGGGGTGGAACATTTTCATCAATTTCCAAATCAACAATTCCTGGTAACTCGCCATAACCTTCAAACACATCAGAGTTTTTGTTTATAATATTTTGTGCTTCCTTAGAAATGAAATGAAATCGTTTATTCTGTAAATAGGATATTAAAATCACTTTAACATGTCAAATAAAAAATCTAGATGTAGCCGACGTTTCCTATCTGAGTACCCCTGAGAAGAAATGGCGAAACAAACTCAGGGGTCAAAGTCTTTTTTAAAGTCCAGACATAATCTTGGTCAGATCATGTGAGGACCATGTAGATCCGTGTCTGAAATGGTCTTTTGAGGAAAGAACCACGCAAATTTGAGCGGACCTGTCCAATCAGTGTAAGCATTTGTCAGTAATCGTGCAACTCAAAACTTAAGGAGCTCAACGACTCGACGAACAGTACCAAAAAAAGGACATTTGGGTAGGCCGCATAAAGCGCTCAAAATGTCAGACCATCATTAAAACTTAACTGAGAAAAGAAAAGAAAGGAAAACATTTAAAGAAAAAAAAAAAAACCCACATAGTGCTCACATTCACAATAAATGAAAGCAGTAAATATAATACTTTTCAAAGTAAACATTCATGTAAAATTGTATACAATATTCTGCAATGTCAATATGTATATAAAATCATGCATAATAGTTAAAATGTCAAGTTTTCTCACAGTTTTATCACAAGGCTAGCAGAGCGAGCAGCTCAATCCCAAGCTTTTTTGTCCTCTAAATAATCAGAAATACCCCCCCTACCCTTTTTTACAAAGTTTAGTTTTAATACAGATTTTAAATCGTTTAATGGGTAAGTTCCGAATGTCAGTAGGAAGTTGGTTGTAAAAGCGTATACATTGACCCATGAACGAGTTGCCTACTCTGTGGAGGCGAGTGCGATGTTTGTGTTTATTCCTGGTATTTAAACTATGAATATCTGACATTTTTTTAAAATTTGATTTATTTTTGTGTACATATAATAGATTTTCAAGCATATATTGAGAGGCTACAGTCAGAATATCTATTTCTTTGAATATTTCACGAAGTGAATCTCTTGGACCTAGATTGTAAATGGCTCGAACAGCCCTTTTCTGTAAAACAAAGATATTATGAATGTCCACACATGATCCCCAGAGAAGGATCCCATACGACATAAGACTATGAAAATAAATAAAATAAACAATTCTGGCAGTATCTACATCAGTAATCTGTCTAATTTTTTTAACAGCATAGACGGCCGAACTAAGCCTTCCTGACAATTTTTCTGCGTGTGGGCCCCATTGTAATTTACCGTCAATAGTTATTCCAAGAAAAACTGTTGACTCAACAGGGTCCAACTCTATTCCATTAAATTGAACATTAGTAGTTAGCTGCCTGACATTTGGCATTGAAAATTTAATGAGTTTAGTCTTTTTCTCGTTCAGGAGAAGATTATTTACATTAAACCAATGGACAACTTTAGAGAGTGCATCGTTAACATGTTCAAAATTGACTAGCTGACGTTTGATTTTAAAAATGAGTGAAGTGTCATCTGCGAATAATACAATCTTGTGATTATCCCTTATGTGAAAAGGTAAGTCATTTATATAAATTAGAAACAAGAATGGACCGCAGATCCTGCAGATCTCTTGCTATTAACATCAACCCTCTGAATTCTGTTATTCAGATAAGAAGTCAGAAGGTCGAGAGCACTGTCCCTCAAACCATAATGGTGCAGTTTTCTGATGAGTGTATCATGATGAACGCAATCGAAGGCCTTAGACAAGTCGCAGAAAATGCCAAGAGCATCCCGCGACTCCTCCCAGGCCTCGAATATGCTCTTGAGTAATTCCACGCCCGCGTCTGTAGTTGAACGACCCTTAGTAAAACCAAACTGTTTCAGATGTAGTAGATTATGTTTATTAAAATGTCCTAACATTTGTTTCAAAATTAATTTTTCAAAGATTTTGCTCAATGTAGGTAATATCGAAATAGGCCGAAAATTCGTAGGATCAGTTGTGCTGCCAGATTTGAACAGAGGAATCACTTTGCTAAGTTTCATCAGATCAGGAAATACACCAGATGCAATACAAGAGTTAAAAACATTTGCTAAAAAGGGTGATATAACATTAATTATTGAAGACAAGGTATGTACTGATAACCCCCAAAGGTCCGCAGTTTTTTTTATATCAAGGTCTTTAAAAGATTCTATAATGTCTTTAGCGGTAACGACCGTTAATTTAAGGTGTCACATTCTGGTACACAATCTTTTAATATTGAGTAAGCAGAAGTGGAGGACGACGATGACAGAGTTTTGGTTGTTAAAATAGGAATATTAGTGAAAAAAAAAAACTTAGTTGCCACCTCCATGTCTGCCTTAATATCTACATCATTGATTTTTAGATGGAAGTCACGATTCCGTACTGTCGTTCTTCCCGTTTCTGAATTAATAATATTCCAAGTTGTTTTAATTTTATTTCTAGAAGATTTTATTTTATTTTTAATGTGTATGGCTTTTGCCGAGGAATAGGCTCTTTTAAAAGTTTTAGAATATTTTTTAACAAATTCTTTAAAAGTTACATCATGGTTATATGTTTTTTCATCATACAATTCATATAACCTCTGCCTACTTTTGTAAATACCTGGTGTTGCCCAATCACTAAATATTACGTGGTCACAAACAGGCAATGTTTTTGAGGTGAACACCTTCCTAAATTCACAATTAATGAGATT
The DNA here is from genome assembly GCA_948098905.1 of Tiliacea aurago. Lineage (NCBI taxonomy): Eukaryota > Metazoa > Arthropoda > Insecta > Lepidoptera > Noctuidae > Tiliacea > Tiliacea aurago. The sequence continues at coordinate 140,864 of OX402592.1, forward strand.
AAATAGTAAAGTATATGCTTGATCTGGGTCGGTGTGATAAGGCAAACCCGGTAGTTTTTCCATTAAATTATTTTTAAATTGTTCTAAGCGACTTTTGTTTACAGGAATATAACTCACTAGTTTTCTTTGAGCTCTGACTATTTTCCGAGGGAAAGTTACTAACTGGCCACAGTGATCAGAGTAAACTAGCACTTTCACTGCCCACTGATACCGCATTACAGTATTTTATTAACCCTAAGGCAACACAAGCAGACTCTGATAATAGAGGTTGATGACTGATATTCACAATATGAAAATTAATAACAAACTTTCTGTTTTTATAAATACATTCAACATCAGTCACATCTAATGTCTCTATGTCTGTATCATTAAAACATTTCAATTTTAGTTCAGTAGGACGCAAATGTTTCAGGCAGTCGCTTTCACAAAATTTCTTGTATTGTTCAGCACGTATTACGCAAACGTGAGCTCCAGTATCCAACGTACAGAAAACATTCAACTAGCCGTTATAAAACTTCAAACAGAGTTCTACTTCCTTGTGTCCAGATTGTTGATTAGTCCTGATTTTAGATATGTATATACTGTTATCACTGGTTTCTTCCTCAGAGTCTTCTCTATGTAATTCTTTCACCGTTTTGGTTTTCTTACATACTTTTTTGGAATGATTCCTACCTTGGCAATTTTCACATCGTTTTCCCCAAGCAGGACAAATTTTCTTTTTGAATACATGCTTCTCACCACAAAATTTACACAGTAATTGTCTGCTGTCCGTTTCGGTGTTTTTTTTTCAATTTTCTGAATCTTTTGCAATACTTGTTCGGAACACAAATTCTGAAGTTGTTCAGTTGTTGCATCGGCCGACTTGCAAATATTTATAGTTTGGGTGAGATCCAGTTGATCTATCCGTAATAATTATTTTATAATATCTGGATTTCTAACACCCACCACAATTCTGTCTCGTAACACTTCGTCAATCAGACTGGTACTGTATCCACAAGTTTTAATTAATTTTCTTAATTCCATGATATAGGTATCTATGTCTTCGCCCTCCGATTGTGATCTTTTGTTGAACAAGTACCGGCTATAGATTACGTTGCGTTTCTTCCTTAATTTTTCTTCAAGCTTCTCAAATATCTTTGCCTCACTTTTCATATCTTTATCATCTAGTCCGAAATCCTTTTATTTTTTCATGGCACTATGGCCTATAGCATTAATAAGAAGTGTGGGTCTTTGTTCTTCCTTCAGACCTGTGGCTGTAGCATAATTTATCCACGTGGTCTTGAAAAAATCCAAGGCTTCTCCCGGATCCGCCGATTCTACATCAAGAGGCGCAGGCCATGGAACATTTATACGAGTTTTTTCTGAGGCCCCTTGCATTTGCAATTGTGTTTGCATTAGCTTGAGTATTTCACATTGCTTTTCAATGATTGCGGTCAATTCCGGATTGGTAGCCATTTTGTTTCACAACTCGTAAAGAACTACACCGTACACTGCAACGACGACACCGATGATACGAATGTTTACTTTAAAGACTTGTATGTGTCATTAATTCATGAATACACTACACTAAGTGAAGTTGAAAAATTACACTATTTGAAGACCAGTATCACGGGCGAAGCGGCATCATTACTGAAGCACATTCAGGTGACGGGTGCTAATTATGTTCAAGCTTGGGAAACGCTGAATCACCGATACGATAATAGGCGCATAATAGTAAATGCGTTAATGAAGCGATTATTTTATCAGAAAAAATGTACCAATCAAACTACAGCACAGCTGAAAGCCCTCCTGGATTGTACCACTGAGGTTATTAACAGCCTACAAAACAAAGTATTTTTTATCGCAGGCTGTGCCCCATCTCTAAAATTAGTTCCATGGACGGTCACGTTGTTATCAGCGCCAAAATGGCGAAAATCAAATGTCTTCATTTTTACGTCGATATTATGAAGTCCAGCGTACTGGTATATTAGAGGTCAGTGTTTTATACCTATCTGTCTGTCCTTCTTCATAGACATTAATATCTGTTTAAAAAAAAAATACCGGTCAAGAGCGAGTCGGACTCGCGCACCGAGGGTTCCGGTACGTATATATGATGTGGATGATTTCTGAAAAACTGTGCTATTTAGAGACATCGTTTTATTTTTCTTGTAATCTTTACATTTACTTCTATCACATAGAATAATTTCAGATTTTAATCTATGCAAACTTCGGAGATAAGGGGATACGGTATTTTTTTTACATTTTTCATCAAAAGTCGGAAACTATGCTGCCTAAAATAAAAATAAAAAATGTTTGGGAATGTGCAAACATCATTCTTTCATATGATACATGCCCTAGTAGCCCCAATAAAAAAACTTAAGACTCCCTTTCAGTCCCTTTTGCAAAAAAAGGTATATTTTTTTAAATTTCTTTCTTGCTTGCAAAATAGTTGGGCAAACGTCATCTAAAACTATTCTAAATTTCAAGTTGATAGCATCAGTAGTTCTTGAGATATCCAGGTGTGAAAGACAGACAGACAGACAGACAGATAGACTTAGTCTCACCATAAGGGTTCCTTTTTACCATTTTGGTACGGAACCCTAAAAATACCTATTATGAGGGACGGCCCGCGGTGGTGACGCAGTGTGGTCCATGTTTAAAATTTCAACAACTTCCGTAGCCTCTTTCCGTAACGCTCTCGTCACGCATTCACCAGCTTACTCCCCAAGTCAAGCGTGCCTAAAGAAGTTTTACTTCAATATTAATACTAATTATACTTCCGTAACGCTCTAGTCACTTCCGTAACGCTCTCGTCATGCATTCACCAACTTACTCCCCAAGTCAAGCGGGTCTTAAGAAGTTTTACTTCAAAAACGTTGCGTTGTATAATATGTTATGCCTTTTAGTCTGTCGTAAATAAATGTATTTTCTTTGTTTTCTTTCTTTTTTATGACTTGTCGTCGTTACCTAACCGATTTCGGGGCGCAAAATCGGTTATGTAACGGTGTTAGATGTTTTTACAACACGAAAACATGGCGCGGCGGACCCCTATCGATTGAAAGCAAAAATAACGTGATTTTATTGTTATGCATTTGTGACGGTCGCGCGGTCGGAGGAAGCAATTAGCAAATTTAGAAAAATCTTTCATAAGATAATTTGTGCGAATAACGGAATACCTTCGACACTGCCCGTTTTTTTCCCGATATTGTGTGATCTTCGTTGTTGTTGGAATCGGAAGTTCGAGCGATCAAGTCCCAAGTTGGTTCTAGAGATCTAAAATTCACACGCTAATGTGGGAGCGAGCAGGAGCGTCGGCGCTCGTTCCCGCGCTGAGCTCGGGATCGGCGGTAGTGTCAGTGTGTGCGCTAGTGTAGCGCGCGAAGCTTGCGCGGGCGCGTGTGGAACGAGGTGCGAGTGATGTGGTGATCGATCGAAGTGAATTGCCTGCAATTTAGATCAGGCGAAATAAATATTGTTACCCAGATACTGTGCACACAAACAAGCCGTGAAAGTGTGAATGGATAATTATTGTTTGTCTCTACAATATATCTGTGACAAATACGAACATACAACTTATAATATATCTAATGATAATTGATGTGTGACAAAATCAGAACATACAAATAAGGTAAAGTAATTTTGACAGTTTCTGTACGCTTAAAATGTTTAGAATGATGTAATAAAAATAATTGAAAATGCATAGGTACCTACTTATAATTTATTAATCTAACCAATCTAATTAAAAGTTATGTACTTATACTTAATAGAAATAATGTCCTTCTGCCATTATGACACATAAAACAAGAATAAAACGTATCAAACAGACAGACACACTAACTTTGGCATCCTCTATTTATGTACATTAAGTACCTACAATGATCTCGCACGGTCGCACCCTATTTCATGGGACTTGAGCATAGGTACCAGGCAAATTGTGGGAGCACTTCCTCTGCCTACCTACCCCTTCGGGAAATACAGGATAAAGGCGTGCTGTTAGCTATCAGTAATAAACAAAGTACCGTATTTCTGTGAGTAGGTACTTTAATTATATTAGGTAACTGTCAAAAGGTGTTAGGTTGTAAGCTACTAGCAGTCAATAACTCAATACAGACGAGACGGGAGCCAACACTCTTGTATTTGCTAGTTTTCTCAATGAAACATTTGACTTGGACTCGCGCACTCAGGGTTCCGTACCAACAAAACTTTTTACAGCAACTAAACAGTTTTAGGTACTTTGCAAATTTTGTTTTTGACATTTTCAAGTTATGGAAATTATTAGAAAACTAGCTTTTGCCCGCGGCTTCGCCCGCGTGGATGTCGAAAAATATCCGACGGGAACGTACTCGTATTACCGGGATCCAAAAGTAACCTATAGGTTAATTCAGGTTATAAACCATCTGTGTGCCAAATATCATCCAAACCCGTTCAGCCGTTTTTGTGCAAACCGAACATAATTATTATACATCCAAACAAACTGACCAAAATTATAAAAACCATATTTTCGACATCAGACTCGAATATTCTATGTAAGGATTGACTTCGTTATTATTTTATTTTACTTCGTCCGCGTAGAGAGTATAAATTTTAATTCTTTTTTTAAGATAATTATGAATTATTATAATAATAACAAAATAGAGCTTTGTTCATGGCTAATTGTCCTCCACTACGTGCGATATTTTAGGAATACTGTAAAGAAATAAGGACAGTATTTCTTTATATACAATGTGTTTCACTAATTCGGAAGCGGGCACTAAAACAACAGGCTAGTTAGAGAGCTTACACGTGCGTGAGCAAGCCACATCAAACTGGCCGTGAAAGTGAGAAACTGTCTTGCCGCACAGAATTTGTCCATGCCGTTTGTTTCAGGTTTGTTTCGCGATGACTATTAATAAGTTACAATTTATTAGTAGTCATCGCGAAACAAACCTTGATTGGGAACTGCAATCTTTTAAATTCAAACGGAAGGTCATTTGGTATCAATGGTATACGCGGCACGAATACTGTTTGTCCTCTGGCAGATCCAGTTAGTATTTTGGCCTCAATAACATTGCGCCGGAGAGCTGTTACTTGGAGTCTAGTTCCATTGCACAATTTTGGAGGCCGTATATTTCGAAGCAACATGACAGGAGCACCTATATGGAACTTAAGTCTGTGACACGGAAGACCCGGCGGATTAACAGAGTTTTCTACAGGATAATTAACCGACTCGTCCATATCAACTACGGTGTCAACAGAATTATACATTATTTCTTCACCTGAATGTATTTATCAACATTTCGTGGCTGGCGTTTTTGAGAGTTAAAATGGCTCTCTCGCATAACCACTCCATCGGTTTGTCTTTAATATTTTTAACATCAGGATACATTTTATCTTTAAGTCCCTCAACGGTTGATACCACATTACATAATTCCTTTGGTATTTGTATCAACCCATCTATTAGTGGATTTGGTCTTTGAAATTCTCTATATTGTCTCCGACCTCTTTTTGCAGGCTGTGCTTATAATTTTCAGACAAAATAGTCTTTGAAGTTTTCCCAAAGAGCTATTAGAATGATATATTTGACAAAAGACTAACATAATTGTGAACAGTTCTCGCATTTTTGCTGGTGACTGACAAAGCGCTGCCTCCTCCAACGTCGCATGCCAGTGTAGGCCATCTTCCAGCAAACCTAATATTTTGCAAGCAGCTAGGAAAGTAGGCTGCAGCACACCATTCACAGTTTTTAGTGCTTCAAATGAAGTAGGGCCCCACACTTCATGTAGCAGTAAACGCAGATGATAGCACTCCGTATTGTTCTGGTGAACAGTATAGACTCTACCTAAGGCGTGTTCCTTCATCACACCAGGCCAACCATCAACTGTTACTCCTCTTTTTCGTCTTACGGTAATTACTCTTATTCCTTATGTAGTATGGAGCCTCAGAGTAGAGTTGAATTTTAGCAAATTTATCTGATTGGCATAGTTCGAAAAAAGCTAAAAGCGTCGTTTTTGGTGGATTAGATATTTTGTCAGTGACATTATTTGAGTTAAAGTAAACTCTCTGTCCGTTTCCCCGAAATGAATTGCTAAATGAACAACTGTGGGGAAACGTTCTTGTATGGAAAACCCAAGTATTCGCCACACTGCTTCTGAGCTACTAATGCACCTTCCGCTCTCATATATCTTCACCTGATCCTTTTCGTTTTCTAGTGCAAATGAAGCCTGGTCCGATCGTTTGTTAACATACGTGCATACCAATTTTATTAATTTCACAGAGTTGCAATACGCAACGTTTATATATGTGCGGTAAAAGTTTTTAATAATATAGGGTTAAAAGGAACTACCCAACGGTTATCTATCATATCGGTAGGATGCTTGAAGTTTATATACAAAAAAAACTGGCCAAGTGCGTGTGGGACCACGCACAATGAAGGGTTCCGTAGTTAGGATGAATTTATCCAAAAAACAAACTTAACATTGTAGTTGAAAAACATGTTCTCCCTACATCGATATACATCACAGTCAATTCTCCAACTGCAAATATAAGTTTGTAATCGCAAAAAACGTTTTTTTTTATGTGATAAAACTACAAAGTTACAATTTTAGAACTTTTTCCTATACTTGTGCTGTGAGACCTTGCTTCTTGCCAAAGTTCATGATTCCAGGTCAACAGAAAGTAGCCTATAGGTTTTGATTTATTTGCGAGTACTGAAATATGTCGCATAAATTGCCGTATTTTTTTATTGGGTTAAATTAGAAGCTTGATTTTTTTTAAAGCTCCAAGGGACAGTGGACCTACGTATTTGATATTAATTTCAACTTGAAACATACACGCGTTCCTGAGAAAAAGGGTATTGACAGACTGACAGACAGACAGACAAACTTACAATTTCAGGACTTTTTCCTATATTTGCGCTGTAAGACCTTGCTTTTTGCCAAATTTCACGATTTTAGGTCAACGGAAAGCATCGTATTATAGGTTTTGATTTATTTGCGAGTATCAAATATCTCGCAATAATGTCGAAAAAATTACCGTATTTTTTATAGCGTTGACTTAGAAGCTTAATTTTTTTAGAGCTTTAAGAGACCATGGACTTACGTATTTGATATTTTATGATAAGATAAGATACTCGTAATATTTATTTGCATAAACATGTGTCATACATACAATTAAAGACATGCATGCAAGATGGTTACAATAACAAGTACAGACATGTTTGCCACATGATGTGACGTGCAAATGTCAACAAATATTTTTAATTACAACATTCTCATAGGTCATAAAAATAACAATAAATTTAGTAATTAAAGAATCAAGAATAATAGTAATATTGTAATAAATCTAAAATAACAAATAAGTCAAAACACTACATAAAAACAAAAATAAATTATGAATACTAACCTAATCAAAATACAAATCTTTCCTCTAGGAACTCGTTAATGTTGTAGTATGCTTTATTTACTAAATATGTCTTAAGTTTTCTTTTCAAGTGTACATTGTTATTAATTTCGACTTGATACCTACACGCGTTCCTGAGAAAAAGGGTCTTGACAGACTGACAGACAGACAGACAGACAGACGGACAACAGAGTGAGGTACGGAACCCTAAAAACAACTGACTTTCAAAAAACACTACAAAGTGAAAAATAACTTTAATTACGGAAGTCGATGTCTTTGGATCTGTTTTTTAGTTTTTTGCCACTGACTTCCAAAATTAAAGTTATTTTTCACTTTGTACCTAGTGTTTTTTTGGGAGTCACTCGTTTTTATTTGTTTTTTTTTTTAATTTTTGGTTTTAGAGAATGGGCGTTCTCTATAAATTTTAACGCCATACTGCGATCGCCAACCCGCCTGCCAAGCGTGGCGATTATGGCAAACCTCCCCTTTGGGGGAGGCCTATTTCCAGCAGTGGACGTCTTTCGGCTGAAATGATGATGATGATGAGTTCTCCTGGTAAGAACCAGGAGAACTGCCACTCACCACATGCATTGTGACGAGCAGACATTGCTTAGCAACCATATTAAAGTACCTAATCTAATTATTATGTTGTTCCGGTGGCCATCTGTCAGTGGTCTTCATCATCAGTTCCACTTTAACAATTGGTGCTATCTTATAAAACATATTTAAATCGCTATAGGTGTGTCTATAAAATTTGGAGGATTTCTCTCGATTTCCATGGGATTCCCTCATCAGATTTCAATTTGGTGGCAATCGGACCAGCTCGGGGCGAAGCCCAACCCTAACTAACAAAAAAAAAAATCAAAATCGGTCCACAAATAAACAGAGAATGGTAAAAAAAAAACATCCGGGGCAGTCTTTGGGGACTGCCGATGGAAGTGAAAACAGTATACGCGCGTAATAGTAAAGGCTTCTACATACCGGGGCGACTTGTCGCGCGACGCGACGCGACACAAAGGCACCGCTCGTCCCGCAACACGCGGGGCCTTTGTGCCGTGTCGCGTTGCGCGACAAGTCGCGCTGGTATGTAGAAGCCTTAAAGCGTTCGGTGACGATGACGCGAGTTCCATGATTTTTGTTCACGCAAAAAGTTCTCAACGCGCCTAAAGAAGTTTGCACTTCAAAAAAACACACACATCTTTTTTTTTTTCAAAGTCAAAGTTTTTATTAATGCGATTATTGGTGATATAACATGGTCTTAAAAATATTTTATAGTAGCTCAAAAATCTACCATAGCAGGCATGCATTGTTAAATTACAATATTAGAAATTATACATTATGAAGTAATTAATATCAATAGAAATTAAAATACAAGATATAATATATTGCAATAAATTAACAGACATAATAAATGTGTACCTAAGAATATTACATTAATAAATACATAGAATGGTCAGTCACATGAAATTTTGTCAACTGGGAATTCGTCGTAGTAGCATTTATGTCTGTTAAAAATTATTTAGTTTGCGTTTAATTTGTGTAATCTTTTATGTCATTTGGTAGCTTATTAAAAACTTTTGGAGCCATGCAAAGTATGCTCTTGTGCATAAGGGCGGTTTTAGAACGTCTTAGGCATAATTCGTGTCGATATGATGGATTGATAGCTTTGTTCTGAAGCTTTTTTAAATAAATCGCCATTTTTCTTTACGAACAAAGCGGTCTCGTACATGTAAAGACAAGGTAATGTTAAATTTTTTAAGGATATAAAATACGCTTTGCAACTTTCTGTTGATTTAAGATTGCATATGGACCTAATGCACATCTTTTGCGCTTTAAAAAATTCAAGTTTTTCACAGGAATTTGCCCAAAAAATAACTCCGTAACGTAACGTGGAATCTAAGTAGCCATAATACGTGGTTACGACAGCCGCCTGATTTACTATTTTGCTGAGTTTATAAAGAGCAAAAGCAAACCTGGTCAATTTTGTAATAAGGGTCGATGCATATTCTATCCACGTCAGTTTTGAGTCTATTGTCAATCCTAAAAAAATTATATGTCCTGCTTCTTCAATAATATTATTATTTAAAGATAGATTGATGTCAGGAGTGGTAATTCTTTGTCGAAACTGCATGATTTTAGTTTTATTTAAATTAAGAATTAAATTATTTGGTTCAAGCCAAGCAATTGATTGTTGTAATGCCTTTTTAATGTCACTTTCATAGTTTATATTTAAATCATCATGCCTAATCATTACAGTGCTGTCATCGGCAAAAATAACCATAGGAAAAGTGACATCTTTACTAAAAACAATGGTAGGCCCAATACGCTGCCTTGTGGCACGCCAAATGTAAAAAAAAAATGTGTTTATAATCTTAAACCTATACAATTCAGTTGCCGGGGCTTCCCAGAAAGTAATCCGAAGATACTTGTGATGGGATAAACCTCGCTCTTCTTCGATTAATTAACAATTGTTTCGTTGTGCTAATTAGGTATAGTTACGAGTACACGTTTTTTTTAATATAAAACCAATAAAAAGAAAAATGAATAAAAAGAAAAATTAAAATCGTGTTTATGGCATTGTGTGAAAACTAGAGTGTGTTTTGTATAAATGTGTGTTTATACGTGTGTTTATGAGTGTGTGACTGTATATTTTTTGTGTATGTGTGTGTGTAGGAGTGGGTGCGTGTGTGAGTGGGCGTGTGTATGTTTGAATGAGTGTGGGGGTGTGTTGGAGTGTGTGTGTGTGTGTGTGAGTGTGTTGGGGTGTGTGTATGTGTGTGTGTGTGTGTGAGTGTGTTGGGGTGTGTGTATGTGTGTGTGTGTGTCAGTATGCATGACGTTCAATCCAGAGTCGCCAAAATGTCTTCCACGGCATTATAATTAAGTGTGAAGAGCCATTCAGTCAATGTCTTCTTACACTCGTACAGCTGCATAGGGTAAATGTTAAGTATGCGATTTACTTTATTATAGACGCGTGGGGCTTGAGTTACATTTTGACGACTAGCAAAAATTGAACGTGCTGAGTATGTAGGGGCTACTATATCACACCGTCTTTTTTTAAGTTTGGCATGGCTAAAGGGTAGAATTTTGTGATATCTTAGTACCATGTGTAATTATGTGGAGTTTTCTAACGGAGAGCAGCTTAGAGCTTGCGTATAGAGTTTCAGTAGGGAACCTGTAGGGCTTACAGTATATGACCTTAATCAAGGATCTCTATGCCCTCTCTAGATCTATAAAATACGACTTAGCTGCTCCACCCCATACCGAGATACAATATATGATTACAGATTGGGCCAGTGCGATATAGATTTTATTCTGTAGTTCTGCATTCATTACATGTCTCAAAGATTTGAAAACCCATATGAGTTTTCTTACCCTCGCCATAGTTAGTTCGAGGTGTGGGTACCAGCTTAACCTTTGATCTACTACAATACCTAGGTACTTGACGGAATTTAAAAATGTGATTTTACGTTTTCCTTAAATGTATGTGTTTATATTATTTTTTATTCTTTTTGCAAATTCGTCTAACTTCCGTACACTGTTTTCTATTGTCTAGGTAGGATTTTACAGGAGAAAGTGCGTTTCCTTATTCCGTAAGCACTTAATTTTCTCTTTTGTAAAATGATAATTGAATCTACGTCGGCTGCTGATCCCCACTGCAAAACGCCATAAGACATAATACTGTAGAAATAAGCAAAGTATACTAACCTAGCTGTGGCTATATCTGTCAACTGTCTTATTTTTCTTACTGCATATGCAGCTGAACTTAATCTAACCCTGAAATACCCGAAAAAGCTCTAATGTGGGCACCACATTGCAATTTGGAATATAGAGTAATTCCTAAAAATACAGTTTCCGTAATAGCATCTAGTTTCTTGCCATCAAGTTTTAAATTTAGACCCACTTGGGGTAAATTTGGTAATGACAACTTAAGACATTTTGTTTTGTTCGCATTAAGTAAAAGATTATTCTCGTAGCTGCGAACCATTTCGAAAGAACTGCTAGACTATCGTTGACGTTTAAGACATCCGTATCTTTTCTATCTATTTCAAAAATAAGAGAAATGTCATCAGCGAATATAATTATATCCGATAAGTCATGATGTAAGGAAGATCATTTATATAAACTAGAAATAGCAAAGGGCCAAGAATTGAACCTTGAGGTACGCCCATTTTTACTAGAGATTCCGAGGATGTCACCCCGTTAACGTTTACTTTTTGCTGCCTGTTTGATAGATAGCAAAGAACGAGATCAGCAGCTAGTCTACGAACTCCGTAGTGGTGTAAATTACAGATCAGTGTTTTGTGGTCAACGCCGTCAAACGCTGGATCCTGGGATTTTTCCCAGGATTCCAAAATGTGACTGATGCGTTTCACTCCTGCGTCAGTCGTCGACCTACCTTTTGTGAAACCAAACTGGTGATTATGTACAATCCCATTTGAATTAAAATGTGACAACATCTGGTCTAGCATTATTTTTTCGTATATTTTACTCAATGCTGGTAGCACAGATATAGGCCTATAATTAGAGGGATCACTCTTACTACCCGATTTGAAAATTGGTACTACTTTACTATGTTTCATTAAATCAGGAAACGAACCGCTGTCTAAACATTGATTAAATATGCCAGTTAGGACGGGGTCCATTGTGTCAATTATATTTCCAAGAACCTTAACGGAAATCCCCCAAAAGTCTTCAGTGTTCTTTATGTTAAGACTTTTGAATGTTTTTTTAATCGTGACAATAGAAATGGGCTTGAATTCAAAACTTAGAATGTCCTTAGAGTAGTTTTCTTTGAGAAGAGATTCAGCTAATAAAGATGATGAGGAGAGAGATTTCGTAACCTCTATTAGGATGTTGGTAAATAAATTGTCTAGTTTCTCAGCAACTTTTAACTTATAATCTGAAATGGTTTCATTTTTAACTTATAATCTGAAATGGTTTCATTATTATTTTTTAAAGACAATTCATTCTGATCTCGTTGTTTTGTGTTTCCAGTTTCTTTCAAAATCAAAATCAAAAGTCATTTATTCAAACTAGGCTGAGAATCAGCACTTTTCAAACGTCAAAAATTACATGATACAGTCCCCCAAAAACGCCCACCCTTCACCACTTCCTAGTGCTTAAGCTGGGAAGAAGAAGTGGCGCAACAAACTCCCCAGTAGCTTTGTTAATTACCTGCCAGTCTGCCACACAACTTTTATTTTATTATTAGAAATACTAATTTTGTTACTCATTAATTTAGATTTAGCTTGAGGGCAGACTCTTTTCTCGGGATCTTAGCTTAGGCCCGTATTTATAGAGCATTACTCAGTACTCAAGCATTACTTAAGACTAGATTCAAGCCATTGGATTGGTTGAAACTAGTCTTAAGTAATGCTTGAGTACTGAGTAACGCTCTATAAATACGGGCCTTAGAATAGTTTCTGACATAATTATGAAGGGCTTGATCAGAAGTCAGTGATTTCTCGTAGTACAAATTATATAAAATATCTCTGCTTTTTCTAATGCCAGCAGTGGCCCATTCACTAAACTTTGGTTTAGTATCGATTCTCACTTTTTTACAGGACATGCTTTATTGATTTCTTGGCATAATCTAGAAAATAAGGTACCGCAGTTTATATTGGGGTCTTGTGAAACAAAATTAGCTGTTGAAAGATTGCTAAGAACATTAATAAACATTTTCAATTTATTTTTTGTGATAGGTCATAATTCAATGATTTTATCTACGTGTAACTTTTTATCTAAGTCAAATGATACAAGTTGACCAGTATGATCAGACCTGACGCTACTAATTAAGGACGAGTCTTTTATTTTACAATTTGTAAATAAGTTGTATCATAAGTGCAGTCCATCAGAGTCGTAGTAAATACTGTAGCGAACGTAAACGGTAGTGTAGAGCGTACGAGTAGGTGTAGTTGTTAGCGGAAGCAGGTCGGCAGCGGGACTCGGCCGGGTGCGGTGCGAGGCGGTGCGGGGGTCATGCTGCCGGTGTGCGATATTTAGCTAACCTTTGCGCGGTATTCCGAGCGCGCTATTTGCAGGCCCTCCGATGGAGCCGCCGAAATAGACGGCACGCGCGCCCGTGCCGCGCACACACACACGCGGCGCACGCACACACACACGCGGCGCACGCACACACGCAGAGCGCACCACTGCTGTACGCATGCTGAGGCAGCATCACCACACTGTACGCATGCTGAGGCAACATCACCACACTGTACGCATGCTGAGGCAGCATCACCACACTGTACGCATGCTGAGGCAACATCACCACACTGTACGCATGCTGAGGCAGCATCACCACACCGTCCCCATGCTGAGGCAGCATCACCACACTGTACTGCATGCTGAGGCAGCATCACCACACTGTACTGCATGCTGAGGCAGCATCACCACACTGTACTGCATGCTGAGGCAGCATCACCACACTGTACGCATGCTGAGGCAACATAACCACACTGTACGCATGCTGAGGCAGCATCACCACACCGTCCCCATGCTGAGGCAGCATCACCACACTGTACTGCATGCTGAGGCAGCATCACCACACTGTACTGCATGCTGAGGCAGCATCACCACACTGTACTGCATGCTGAGGCAGTATCACCACACTGTACTGCATGCTGAGGCAGCATCACCACACTGTACTGCATGCTGAGGCAGCATCACCACACTGTACTGCATGCTGAGGCAGCATCACCACGCTGTACTGCATGCTGGGCAGCACCTCCACACTGTACTGCATGCTGAGGCAGCATCACCACACTATACTGCATGCTGAGGCAGCATCACCACACTGTACTGCATGCTGAGGCAGCATCACCACACTGTACTGCATGCTGAGGCAGCATCACCACACTGTACTGTATGCTGAGGCAGCATCACCACACTGTACTGCAAGCTGAGGCAGCATCACCACACAGTACTGCATGCTGAGGCAGCATCACCACACCACTCACCAGTAATCTCTCACATTGCAAATGTAGTCGTACAACTTTTCCCTCGTACCTACTTGTCTGCTGTGAGTGGGTTTAAGAGTAGGTAAAATATTCAAATATACACTAGAAATGACAAATTTTCAGTCCCCCCTGATGGTCTACTTCCGTGAAGTTCGCACCAAAGCGTGTTGTTTATTAGGTTTGTTAGGAAGTTGCTTTGTGGTTGTAATGGCATCGTAAACACGGCACCGCAATGGACGAGCGAAAACAAGACTATGGAGCAAGGTAACTGATCGTAGGCATTCCCAGAATACTATCAAGAATTACAAACCATGTAAAAGATACACGCTAGGACATTCGTGTAATATTATCCTATTCTAAGAATTCTCTTTTTCCCAAAACTGGGTTTTTCAATCTGAACTATGTAATTCTGGTACAAAATATAATACCTGGTTCTCATGTCAACGTGATAGAAAACACAAACAACCCATTGAACGTTCCCAGATAGCAGATCGGTTTGCTGCAAACTTGCTTTTTATTTGAACACCTCAAATATGATTATACTTCGGGTCTCAACCGAAGACTATTACAAATTTACTTGCAGCAGTACATGAGAAGGTGCTGTCTTTGCCACACTTTTAGATACTCATAGCTGAAAAAAAATAAACATGACGTAGTGTTCTGTCTCTCTCCTACCCGCGGCACGCGGCGCTGTCGCCCGCGCTCTTCAATCATTACGTGTTTTCGTGTTGTCGGAGTCACACTGCATAAAATTAGTAACTTTAAAAAAAAAAAAAAAAAAATCAAATTCATTTATTTATTGTAAAACATAGGTACAATTGTAAGTTGTTATATGGTAATCTATTGAGGGCGCTATGTTTTGCCTCTAGGGCGTACAAAAATACTACTACACTTTTACACTGTTTTTTTAGTTTGATATAGGAACATCAAAGTTTAAAACGAGAAAACGAAAGCGTTCACGATTTAAGGATAGTGACGATTATTATCGTATTACGCGGAAAAGGGTTAAAAATCTCGAATCTAAACTGCAAAGATACCGACGAAGTAGTTCGTCATCTTCGTAACGTTCTTATTTTGAAAGTTTTTCTGGTTATGAAGGCGCAAATAATGTTGGATGTCTGGAACTCTGGACGAAAAAGGTATGCTAGTACAGTTACCTATTAGTCACTAGTCTTATTATTTAGACTGCAATTCAATCTACTTTCCTTCAACACATTTTAATTTAGTTAGAATAAAATATCTAAATATTTTTTTCGGTGTACCCTCATTTGATAACTTATGCGAAAAAGTATAATTTATTCTGACGTTATTATTATGGCTGTATTCCCTGAAGGGGCAGCTCGAACTGTGTAGTAGGTACTTAGATTCATGACGAACAAAATACATGAAGAACAGTCGTCGATAGCCTTGCTTGCGATAACCAGACCAACGAGGTCCTTAGGACTACAAAACTATTATTACGCTATTATTATTTTTTGTTTTATTCGGTTATAATGAAATCGTAATTAATATAAACCCATCTCCACGTATATTATCGTGTTGAAGATAAGACCTTATTCAAAACGTTAACCATTTTGAAGCTAGTCGAAACAGTTTGAATATTTCCTCCACGTAAATCATGTAGAGGACAATACAATGCTCCACGTAAATCGTGTCGAAGATTTCAAGTACCTTCCTGTTTTGATTTAGGAATTTGGCCAGTGCGGACCATAGTATGATAACTTTTATTCCTTTCTCCACGTATATCGTGTTGAGGTAACACAAATTTACCTAACCTCCATGTGAATCATGTTGAGATCCTAACTATCGAACTTGGTCAATGAGGACCATAGTTTGATAACTATTTTTCCTTTCTCCACGTATATCGTGTTGAGATAACACAAGTTTATCTAACCTCCATGTGAATCATGTTGAGATCCTAACTATCGAACTTGGTCAATGAGGACCATAGTTTGATAACTATTTTTCCTTTCTCCACGTATATCGTGTTGAGATAACACAAGTTTATCTAACCTCCATGTGAATCATGTTGAGATCCTAACTATCGAACTTGGTCAATGAGGACCATAGTTTGATAACTATTTTTCCTTTCTCCACGTATATCGTGTTGAGATAACACAAGTTTATCTAACCTCCATGTGAATCATGTTGAGATCCTAACTATCGAACTTGGTCAATGAGGACCATAGTTTGATAACTATTTTTCCTTTCTCCACGTATATCGTGTTGAGATAACACAAGTTTATCTAACCTCCATGTGAATCATGTTGAGATCCTAACTATCGAACTTGGTCAATGAGGACCATAGTTTGATAACTATTTTTCCTTTCTCCACGTATATCGTGTTGAGATAACACAAGTTTATCTAACCTCCATGTGAATCATGTTGAGATCCTAACTATCGAACTTGGTCAGTGAGGACCATAGTTTGATAACTGTTTTTTCTGTCTCCACGTATATCGTGTTGAGGTAACACAAGTTTATCTAACCTCCATGTGAATCATGTTGAGATCCTAACTATCGAACTTGGTCAGTGAGGACCATAGTTTGATAACTGTTTTTCCTGTCTCCACGTATATCGTGTTGAGGTAACACAAGTTTATCTAACCTCCATGTGAATCATGTTGAGATCCTAACTATCGAACTTGGTCAGTGAGGACCATAGTTTGATAACTGTTTTTCCTTTCTCCACGTATATCGTGTTGAGGTAACACAAGTTTATCTTACCTCCATGTGAATCATGTTGTGATCCTTACTATCGAACTTAGTCAATGAGGACCATAGTTTGATAACTGTTTTTCCTTTCTCCAAGTATATCGTGTTGAGGTTAAAAAAAAAAAAAAAAAATATCTAACCTCCATGTGCATCATGTTGAGATCCCTAACTACCTTGCTCCGCGTAAATCGCGTTGAGTTTCGTAGACAATCCTATGACGATGCTCCTTTCACAGGTGAAGAAATCCCGACTGAGGAAGCGATAACTTTGGTGCCCCCGAAGGTAGAGAAAACTGAAGAGGTACTTGACCCTGAAGTTTTAATGATGATCTTTACCTAGAAGATCCATCAACCCACCAGAAAGAACATCGGGAGGATTTACATAAAGATATAGCTGCTAGTTGGGCACATGCTATAAGTTATAAGTTACCTAAAGAAAGCAAATTACACCGAAAGCACCGAAACTTAACCTAGAAGTTGAGGCGGCTTTGTCAGCCCTTAATATTAAAAAATATATGTTTAGACAATACAAGCCTAATCAAATATCTAGCTGTTTAACAGCTATAGGTATAGTCCCTAATTGGTCTTTGTCCGCTTCTAAGGACACGTTACCACAAGCACAGGAAATTATAAAATCATTAAGTGACGCTGGACGACTCTTGTGTGACTGTCATTGTAGAGAGTCACAGTCGAGGCGATATGCCGTCATTCAATTTGAATAAGGAGACTCGAGAAATTGTGAAGAACACGAAGATCCAACCTTTCGGATCATCTCCAATCAGCAAAAGCAATTTCTAAATCTGGTCTGGAGATGAAGTCTACTCAGCGCGCTCCGTATAAGCCTCCGACAACACAATACCCAAGGGGTCTCTAAACACGAGGGGGGTTCCGCGAGCAGCAGCCGGCCAGCCGCGTCGGAACCTCGCACCACGGAGGCCAGCAGCACCGCCGCGGGATCGCCGCCCACACTCGTATCACCAGAACAGGACCAGCTCAGCGCTGCAGAGGACCAGGAGACATCATTAGCCAAGGTAGCACTCGCCACGTGGTTGTAATATTTTTACCATAAGATGGCGTATAACCAGTGATCCTATAGTATTATCTTGGGTACGAGCCTTTAGTATACCGTTTGAACACCTGAACCTGTACTGACTATTCCTCCCCGAAATTCCCGTAAATCGATGTCGGAATGCAAGATTATTGATAATTGTATCACATTATTATTAAAGTAAAGTGTTCCGTGTGGTGCATTTCAAAATGGAGATGAATACAGAAGAGCATTTATGTTATTAGATAAAAATAATTATATGGCAACTTTAGATTTAAAGAACGCCTACTTTTTAATCTCGATAAATACTCGTGATTTATGGAAAAAATTATGTCAATTTAACTTTCTCCCCTTTGGTCTATGTACTGCCCCGTTTGGTTTACCAAACTGTTAAAACCTGTTCTACTACGGTACACGCACAATGGTCCGTCTGAGGACTAAGTGTGGAAACCAAACCTTCTCATTTCTATGGTATATAAGAGGTCGAGGTTTCATTTGAGTTAATGAATTAGATGATTTTCTATGTATTAGACAATCATACGATGAATGTGTCTACAATATTAACACATAATCTTTTACAATATTTAGTTATTGTAATAAACTTCAATAAAAGTCAAGTAAAGCCAAGGACACAATGTAATTTTTTAGGATTTATTTGCAATACCGTAAATATCCTATCTTAGACAAAACTATGGAATTTTTAAATTTATATAAATGTTCAATCAGGTACTTTGCTGAATTCATAGGCCTACTAACTTCTCCATACCGTCAGTTATGGATGGATTTATACAAAATTATTTGAAAAGGAAAAAATTCTAGCTCTGGGTTAACACTTATAACTATATCAGGATAATCACATGTGGGTACATAATATTAAAAACTTATTCGTAATAATGATTATTGTCTCGAAATATACAGCCAAGCTGGCCCACTGATTGGGGCATAGCCTGCGCTAATGAAAATTCACACGGGAATTGGACAGAATCAGAACTTAGTATGCATATTAATATTCTAGAACTGAAGACCGTGTTTTACGGGTTAAGAATATTCGCTTCTAAGCTTCGAAATTGAAATATAAGTACTGTAAATTTAATTTTTTAATGAAATATCCTGCTTTGATATTTTTGCTAGCTCTCAAAAATACAACTTCCAAGTCATTTATTCTCCTCTCAAAACACACCATCCACTATTCGCAGACCCTACCCTAGTGGCAGCGAGATTATCAGGTAATCGATGATAATTCGAGGCGTTCCGGAGACATCTTTTGGTATCGTAATGGCTTCTTTTGCACCAAAAACCTTATATCTTAAAGTAACTTATTGTCAAGACAATAATTATCCACTAGTATTCAAGTGACTTCATTTTTTTTTTTACGAAGGGCCTAGTTATAACTTTTATTACGATAAATATACACATCTGCCCTGTCAATTGTTTTAGGTACATAAATCACAATAAATAGTATTGTTAATAGGTTCGTGAAGGGTGAATACAGGTTACAACCGCCCAATCCTAAATATGCAACTACTTGGGACACTAGCAAAGTATTGAGTTATGTATCAGTTGGTATCCCTATACGGATATAACACATGAATGTATGTCAAAAAAAAAAAAAAAAAACAATTGCTTTATAACCAATAACTTCTGGGCAAAGAATGCAGACACTAGTTTAATCAAATTAAAAAATATCAGTTCAGGTGATATGATTGTAATTAAAATATTTAAATCCTCGAGACCTAGGACCTTACACCCACTAATCAGGTTACTCTTCATTCGCCAAAATTATCCATAATTATGTCCAGCTACCATTATTCAAGCTTATATTGATTAAACTACATTGTTACGTCACAATCAATTAGACGACCACCTGTTCATTAGCTTTCAAATACTTCCTCACTGGGTCAAAGAAGTTTTACAGAATAGCGGTATTGACATATAAATATATGGAGCCCACAGTCTGTACTCGCCACGCCTCCACGTCAGCCTCCCATAGGCTGGATGTATACCTGTAAGTGGTACGGAAGGCCGCAGGCTGGAGTAATACTTCTAATGCCTTCAACAGAGATATAATTAACCCAATCATTAACAACGGTTTCGCTAAACCTATTTTAATGATCTTTAATTATATTGAGACACAACATATTATTATTATCTTAACATAGCGCCTAATTTTCCCCAAAGGGTTTGGCAGAGGCGTGCCTGTAGTAGGTACAATCACATTTGGCAGTTACGTTTAAGTCTCATGTAATAGGGCGCAAGCCTATTATCATTCAACTGAACATAAATCCAGACTCCAGAATCAGAATATGTACACCTGTCGAATTGACTATTCTTGTTAATATTAGGTAGATGTAACTGGATGTAACAAACAATAAGTCTAATTAATAAGTAGAATATTTAGATACTTAATTATTGTTATAACCTGAATGATTAGTAAAATTAATCATAATATTACAAGGTTTGCTTTCCCCTTTTTGTCATGATACTTACTCTAAACATCTGCAAGTAAATTTGTAATCGTCTTCGGTTGAGACCCGAAGTATAATTAAGAATCAAACGAACTTACCTTGTGAAGTTTGATTCCAATTATGCGAGGGTCTCAACCGAAGACGATTACAATCCCACCCATCCCTATGAGAACCCCTACAGACAAAAAAGAAAAGTCAAAAATATGTAAACAGCTAGAAGCTATATTTCTCTAAAATTAATGATTGAAGAGCGCGGGCGACAGCGCCGCGTGCCGCGGGTAGGAGAGAGACAGAACACTACGTCATGTTTATTTTTTTTCAGCTATGAGTATCTAAAAGTGTGGCAAAGACAGCACCTTCTCATGTACTGCTGCAAGTAAATTTGTAATCGTCTTCGGTTGAGACCCTCGCATAATTGGAATCAAACTTCACAAGGTAAGTTCGTTTGATTCTTAATAAAACAAGTTTATGGCAATATTGCTGCAAACTGTTAATTTAAAGATGATGATTGAAGTTTGTAGCAATCTTGCACTTTTCAAACATGAAAGTATCAAACTTGTAACAAGTTTGGTACAAACTTGCGTTTTCCGCTATCGGATCGGGCGCAAAAAACATGATCGGTCGCCGCGCGCACTGTATGAGTGCAGCACGCTATGATTGGCTAATAAGTGTGACGTTGTCAATCTCATTATTCTCATTGGTGACACTTATTGACGCATCACATCTCGCGTTCGGACTTCGGCGAGTTGAGACTGGTTTTATTTTGACTTGACGCCATGGCTTTCCATTTGTAATAAAATTGTACGATTACAGTCTGTGCCAGTACCCAGTGGACTCAAAGAGTAGTGTACCCTCCGTAAGGAGCATATGTGTTGTGTGTTTCTGTTGAGTTGTGCGTGAGGGACGCGCGTACTTTGCTTATCGTGCTCAGGAATAATCAATCAATCAATCAACTCAGCCTATAGTAGTCCACTGCTGTACAGAGGCCTCTCCCTGCAGGCTGCGCCACAACACCCTGTCCTCCGCCTTCCGCATCCAGTCTGTCCCCGCCACCTGTTATCGTGCTCAGGAATAACGGTGAGTTTATTTATTTATACTTTTACAGACAGAATAAATGATATGTAAGTACCTACTAGATCCAACCTAATCGACGGTCCAAGTGCTCCCGTCCTAAATAGTGCCCACGTGTATTGCTATCTATTTCATAATAAGTCCTTTGAGGTACTTATATCTTCAAAAATTAACAACTCTGTATATTTACATATATTTTCTTGCTCTAGCGGCTAGCATCTGTGGCGGCTAGCCGAATATCTAATATTTTAAGATGATGCAAGTTTCGATCATTTGAATGACCAATTAATAAAAATAAGCCAGAATAAACAGTCAATAGTATGTACAGACGCCAGCACATCAAGCTACTACAATCTGTCAAATTTCTTTATTAGATTTTCAACTTTATTGCTCTATCTAACGGTTCAAGGTTGATTGGGAAAATTTGACAGTTTTGGGTAGCTTGACCTGCTGGCCCCTAGCCTGACCTACATAGTACTTAAAAATAGGCAAAATTTTCTTATCGGTAGAATGCTGATTAAAATCTTTTTCAGATATCGTTTTTGGCTGGTAGAAACGTCCCAAGTCTGACAACTAATATTTTGAGAAGAATATTACTCGATGATGTGGCAGAGTTATATTCCATAACTGGAAAACAAATGAAAAATTCCAGTAAAAATAATTTCTATAATATGTACAGAAACATGTAATTTAATCTTTTGTAAGTATACTTTTTATTACTTACCATCCATTGACATGCCGTTACATAGGTAATATGTTATTTATTTCAATTATATTTTTTCAAAAATCTGCAGAAAAGTCTATGAAGATGTGACTGAAGCCAATTTAAAAGACATAATCAGTGACTAGCTGAATCAAGCTAAAGTTAGGATATCAAGAAGGTAAGATTTAGATACCATACCATTACACCATACCACCACTATTTTGCATTCTGTCGCGAGAAATAACGGCTCAGAGGACAGAGCTCCGGCGTGATCTCATGGCAGCATGGAGAGTGCGATTGTCGCAACCCAGTGCTGGGCACGCTACAATTGTGGCGATAAGTCCCCTCTTTGAGGAGTGGCTAGAAAGGCGCCACGGCGTCCTCACCTTCCGCCTGACGCAGGTCTTCACCGGACACGGTTGTTTCGGGAGGTTCCTGTTCAGGATAATGCGGGAGGAAACGCCCGGGTGTCACCACTGTGTGGATCGCCCGGAGGACACGGTGGAGCATACGGTGGAGGTCTGCCCGGCTTGGGCAGAGCACCGCCGTGTCCTCACGGAGGCGATCGGTGGCGGCGATCTCTCGCGTCCGGCCCTGGTTCAGGCCATGGTTCGGAACGAGAGTGCATTGGAGGCCGTCACCTCCTTCTGCGAAGCAGTAATGCTTGCGAAGGAGGAGGCGGAATGCGTGAGGGAGAGGAAAGGTTCGCCCCGATCCATGTAACGGAGGTGAGATATAACCTGACCACCTCCGCTCAACCGATAGCCTAGGCCTGAATCCTCCAGCAGTGTGCTTAGAGGGTTCAAGGCTAAGCAGAACCAAAGCGGACTCAAACTATCGCCCTGAAATATGCCTCGCTCGATCCTTATCGGCTCGCTATTTCTCAGGATATTTTGACATCCTGGATAGCGAAGGACCGTCCTCCATAGCCTTTATATGGATATGATGAAGGCCTTCGACTGCGTCAACCATGAATTGATATTAAATAAATTAGAAGCGTACGTACGGGGAAACGCTCGCGAATAAAAAATCAGTTGTTCCCTACATTTGTGTTCGCATAACTCGTCAAAATGTATGGAACAGCCGATTTTTTTTTCGTGATTTCAACTTTGGTCCCATAGTAAAAGTTGTTCATAATGATGAGTACAGTGACCCCTTAAGAGATTTCGTGTATGAATAGATACACCTTATACATATATGCTTCGTAAAGTGGTAAACCAAAGTGCACTTCTATCTGCTTACCACGCTTACGTTGCGTTGGTTCGACACTAAGATAATTATGGTATAATGTTTTGGGGGAATGCCACTGAGAGAAAAACTGTCTTCAAAGCCCAGAAGAAATGTATCCGGGCAATATGTGTATTAAAGCCTACAGATACTTGTAAGCCACATTTTATAAATTCAAAAATATTGACATTCCCATCACTATCTATGAACTAGCATTAGACATTAGAAATAGTATAAAAAAATATGAAACGTTAAAGAGTACCTGGGCTTGCCAGTACACTTTGTGCAATACGCCATAGAAATAGAACAGCTATGTTTAACAAGATTGCATTTTGTATGGGCTCTAGAATATATTCTATTAAATTACCGAATATTATAAAAGGAGCAAAGAATTTTACATCATTTAAAAATAAATTAAAGACATTATCTGATCAATAAAGCCTATTACAAAGTTATTGATTATTTAAATGATAAATGTAATTACATTTTTAAGTTAAGTAATAATAATAAAATTATATAATTAATAAATTTCATAAATAATTTAATATTTGTAAATGAATGAATAATGTCAGAAATATTTCTATTATAGTAGCTAGTTGCACACCTGTTTAGGTACGATGTGGTTTAAAGAACTTGTTTGTATGTATCACCTCATGTTAAAGCAAATAAATGATTTGATTTGATTTTTAAAGTACCGATTAAACAAATTACCCTGGTTTCCCTAAAGATCGCTCGAAGGATCAAAATATACGCACTGGGGTTTACAGCTTAGTATGGCCGCTATCCCAACCGCGTACAGTGTGACTATGTTTGAGACAATTTAGCCTAGTATCTATCTGTTACCTAAGACCCTACTGACCGTAAACCTAGCCCTACAGTAATTACTTAGCACCCTAGTTACCCTGACGCCCTAACCTACCATACAAACCATACCAAACGTAAGTTACGTTGATTTTACGTGCGGGAAGTCTGTTACAAGGAGACTTTTTTTTTTTTTTTTTGTTCACGGGGTTGAAAATCCTCATGGATGTCCTCCGCCCTGGGGTGGGCGGAGGGGTCTGTCAGACTCTTACTGACTAAAACCCACCCCAGTGTTCCCCTCCCACACTTGTACCGGGGATCTTGGGATCTGTTATGACTTCCGGAATCCCCGGCTAGTGCCGGCCCGCCTCTGCGGGCCACCTCAAGTCTGGGGGGGGGGGTGAAGTGTCTGACCCCCCCGCGACGTCTGATAGGGGCGCGCGTGTAAGACTACGCGCCGCCACCTCGGGTCCAATGTGATAGGGGGCGGCGGACGTCCCCAAGTCCGCCGTCCCTGAACCGATTTATGGGGGCTGGAAGAGGGCGTTATCGGCCCTCCGTCGACGCCCGGTGCGCCTGCCGCGGGCCGGGTGAGCGGACGAGATCTCCCGCTCCCTTCCCGCAGCCTCCTTCTGCGACACGACTGTTTCGCAGAAGGACACCACCGCGTCCCAGGACTCCTCACTGCCGGCCATCGACTCGACCACGGCCGGCAGCGATAGGTCACTGCCTACTCCTGAGATGAGGGCACGGCGTGGCTCCTCCCAAGCGGCACACTCTGTCAGCGTATGCCGCGCCGTGTCCTCCCGGCAGTTATAAGGAGACCTACGGTAACAGACGGAATTTGGGTAGGAATAGGGTTTCGTGTACGTCGTGCAATGTACATACACAGGAAATGGTTTTCTCACTGCCGATCCCACAGACTCATAGGATCGATGACGGCTAAAGGTCTTGGCCACAGTGAGAGGAATTACAGGAGATGAATCAAACTTGACTCCAGCTTGATGACTAATTTATTACAATAATTAACTTAATTATATACAAATTTTGTGGTAAATACCCATTGATGGCTATTTACATGTGTGTTGTGTATGTATGGAGCCGATGCAGCGAACATCTCAGTGGGTCACTTCTTAGCGCTGCCGGTACACCGCGCCGGGTGCTATTGCTGGCGCGTGTAACTGCTGCCTGTTCATAGTTGAACAGGTGGCACTGGCGATGGCAGGCCGGGTTTGGCCCGCGGGCCGTAGTTTGGAGGCCCCTGCTGTAGAGCATACATTCATTTATGTATCTCGTACGGTTTACACGGCTCACACCGGTAAAGCTCCCAGTCTGCATGATTTTTTCCGACATCTTTAACAATAATCGTCATATTTCAGCCAATTTACACAAAACCTTAATGAATTATACATCTAAACCTTCCTTATGAATCACTCCGTATATTTGAGTAAACCGTTTGAAAATCCGTTCAGTAGTTCTTGAGTTCATCGCGTTCTGACAGACTGACAGACGTGGTGGGTGACTTTGTTTTTTAATACCCATGTAAAGATGTTATTAGGAATCTCGATGAAAGAAGGTCGATGTTAGGCCGGATCTTACAACGTTAGTTTTTTTGAAAGCTGCCACACGAGTTCACACGACACGTCCCTCGTGGTGCAGCTGCCATGCCGCGGAGAGCGTGTGGCGCTAGAGCTTATCAGAGCATCGCGGGCGCAGGCGGCGCACGCGCACGCAACTCTCCCCTTAGCTAGACGTAACCGAGCGCGCATGTAAACAAACATTCCGCGCGCTGCTGCGGCCCGCGTGTTCCTGAGCGTGCATTGCTCGCAACGTGCTATTGATAGCGAGATGGGCGTGTAGCAGTCGGCTATGTGGCCATTATTTTGTGCGGTCAACATTCGGTTGACTGCACTGCCCGCGCGCGGCTGTCTGCAGTGGAGCCACTGCGTGTTATGTCGTCGGCACTCATAACAAATGAGCATCAGCGGCCTGTACCTTTGCTGGTTGGTACAACGCACGTAGTTATGCATACCAGGCATCAGTTCCCAGCAGTAAATGTCAACACCTCACTTGACACCCTGTTTCTAACACCTTGTTTTTATTATTGAGTTAAAATAGCCATGTCACCGATTCCAATTGCTACACATCTATTTCGACACCTTTTTCTAACACTGTCCCCCTTATTACAAAACAAGGTTTATCTTCAGACCCGGGTTTAAAACATGGAGCTATTATTGAATTTCGAACTTTATTCCGACTATGGTAAAGTTCATATACACAAAACTGACAACTTAGTACCGAACTAAGTTTTCAGTTTTGTAAAAAGAACGGTATTTCAATCACTGTTACGTTCTTATTACAAAAACTGGCTCCATGGTTTAAGCCATGTCAAATATAAATCTTGTTTTGTAATAAGGCGGTCTTAGTTTAGCGCTAATCTGAACGAGCCTGGTGGTCCATTTCAGAAATATGCTGTCATTGTTTAGTTTAACTTTTGCAAAATATGTACCAATAGTTCGTAAGCCGTTCCGACTGTATCGCTCTAATCGAGCACACCTCTTAATTACTGTAATAATTATAATTCAAGTTTTTTAAACTAAATCACTGCCGTTCATATTTGACTAGTTACGCTCTTGTTTAGGTACTAAAAATGTGTCCTCGCCACCATGCTCGACCCTGCACTAATACTATTATTTATACGATAGTGAAATAATACTTAAAAGAAACCATTATTAATTGAGAGGCGGCTGAGAGTGATATGCGTTTACTATGATTAGGCGGCATGTCCCAAATTGTAGATATAAGTTAGTTGTTAAGTTGTCACACGCTGCGGGCAGGGCCTGGTCGTCGAGTGGTCGTCACCGCGGGGTTATAGCCAACACGTGTAGCGCATGCGACATTACGACTTACGGCAAGCAAGCATAATAATATATCCGACTAGCACTTCCCCCGCGACTTCGCCTACAAAGTTCAACACTCTGTGCGACCCCTTTAATAGATAGTTTCCGAAAACTAATGATTGCGATCTTTTTACCCGACTGCGGCGAAGCCAAAAAAGGAGGGTTATGAGTTTGACCTGTAGGTGCCTACGTATGTATGTATGTCCGTCGCTATGTTCCCTTGTAACTACTAAACGGCTGAATTTTGATGAATTATAGGTCGTTAGATTCGTCTTTATAGCGTGAGTGTCACTGGATATTACAATTATTAAAAATCAAAATGGCGGAATTTTGGCGCCAAAACGTTTGTTTAAAAAAAAAAATCCCAAGCCTATCGAGTGGGATATCAAAATGAAGGGTTTTAAAAGATGATTACAAAAATATACACAAATTATAAAAAAAAAAACTATCCCGAACTTTTTGAGTGAGTCATCTGATTATAAGTGAGTAAATAACCTAATTTACCGTCTTATAATCGTAACTAAAAAGTATTAAACAAAAAAAGTAAATTAAAAAAATCTAAAAACCCATCTGCAAAAAAAAAGATGGAAACAAGATTTATATAAACTAAAAACGAATACACTCGCGAGCAATAAACTGGAATCACTTCATGGTCCGCTGCTCCAAACTATTTTTTACAACTTCTATGCAATATTATTACCTAGTTAGAAAAAAAAAGTTACTCCTTCAAATTGTACCAAAAGATAGGATTCGATTGTGGAATCGGGAGGCTGCAGAACCAAAATATTTTTTATAATAAAACTGAATTATAGGTATGTGTAGTGGTGCCCGGGGGAGGCAGGACGGCAGTCAGTTCGTCTGCCCTGGGAGGCTGCATTAATCACGATCCGAGCCGCCATCGCGCCTTATCTATGGACTGTGGCATATCATTTGAAATACAAAAGGTTCAGGGAGACTAGAAACTTAATCCGGAGACCAGGATCTGGACGACAGCGATGCACTTCGATGAGAGATGACCGGTTTAATGTCACCTCTTCTCTTCGAAATCGATAACTGACCGGCGTGGAATTCCAGTAGCAGCTCTGAGAAGTTCGAGGGAGGGCTGTCAGCGAGTGGGCAGTGACGTGAAGACTCAAAGAAGTGAACTTGACCCCGAAAAGGCCAGCCACGAAACTACATTGTGAGCCCACCGACAAGCCAGGCTTCAGTTTGCTCGCGAGCACTTAGATTGGGATATCGAGCAATGGACGCGAGTCCTGTAGGTTTACTGTCGACACTCGATCCCAATCGGAATTGGAAATTGGAATCGAGATCTTGTCATTTGGCACTCTTGAACGCTACACTAGCTCACGATTGGAATCGTATTAGGTGGATTTTTTTGGAACTAAATGAAATCGACTTTACTCCAACGATGCATTTTTTTGGTACTCTTGACGAGATTTTGACGTTGCGTTATCGAGTTTGAATTCGTGTTTATGATTAAAGTTGAACGATTACAAAAAGTATGCTTTTTCGGAATCGAGTTTGTTATTGTGACTGATTTGTGAAGTTTTTATTGTGAATAATGGCGCATTTAGAACTTATTTGTGATATTGTGGACGATACTCATAAGTTAGATAAGAGACAAAGGCGGTTTTTGAGACGAAAGGCGCGTTATGTAGACAACGCGTTTGCCATGACTGACGATGAATTGACGAAAAATTACCGAGTAAATAAGATTATTTTGTTATGTAAGAACAATTTTTTTACTGTAATTAAAAACCTAATTCAATTATACTAATTTTGTAAATTAATCTTTTTTTTATTCACTACACTTATTTATTATTCATATAGATAGGTAAATTCTATACGCAAATAAAATTAGTATGGGCTAGAAATTTTAAACAATAATAAAAACTAGTACCTACTTAAAACCCTAAAGTAATAATAGCTTAAATTAATATAACTTTATTTACTGCCTATTTTGTCTCAGGGCATCAGCAATATTATTGAGGGCATTTGCCACAGTTCATACTTAAAGTACAACTAACTTGAACTTGTGCGTAACGTAGGTACCTACACGTACTTTATTACATTCCCAACTAAACACTTGAAAACTTTTAGATAACATCGCTTTGAAACTTTTGTTTATCATAACTCTAATAATTCAGTTTTTATTCAAGGAACCTACTCGTATCCTATGATTTTTAGGTGGATGCCAAATGCGTGGGAAGTTTTTTTTAATGTAACCCAGGCTTAGCGAGCTGACAACAGGAATACAGTACCGCACTATCGCGCTCGGCGCTACACAAGGATCTAAAATATAGGTTTAGTTTAAAACTCAAAACATATATTTAAAAAAATCCGATTCCGATATTGGATCACTCAGTATCGGAATTGTAATATCGGAACTTGCGTTCCGAGATTCCGATATTACGATATTCCGAGATTCCGAGATTCATGCCCTAGTTAGGGCAGACAAGACTACGTCGAGTCGGTTTTGCAGCGATTCTTTTCTGTCACTAACTTTTGTAGCATAACTTAAAGATTTTTAAGAATATTATTTTAATTGAAAGTTAAAAATGCAAAGTCTAAGTCAAAGATTTATTTGCAAACTAAGTGTACATTTTGGTGTTATTTTTTATTATAGGTGCTATGTGGTAGGGGCACCGTAGGTACGGTCGCCATAAAAAGTGCTTAAATGACAGGAGCACTAATTTAATAGAGGCATGGAATAACAGATTGCAATGCCATTTAGGTTCAAACTCCACTTTGTTATTATTTTTACAAATGATAATGATTGATAGCAAGCTACGATACGGCACAAGACAGAATGCGGTTCAAAGCGAAACCAAAAAGAAGCGCAGAAGTACATATTCTCAACAAAAAGCTATCGCAAAAAAAAAAGGCTGACAAAGGACTGAAGAAAGACATTATTATTGCATTAACTAAGTTTTTAGAAGACCTTAGTAAAATCGTGCTCATAACGCTTAAAAAAACTGATTAAAATTGTTAATATTTTGTGTTTTAAATATTTGTTTACCTAAGTTAATTATTTTTAACTGTGAAAAAATGATTTGACATAACACTGATTTTGTATGTTTTGAAAAGACTGATTGAAAATGTATATATTTCGTTTTTTTAATTTTTATTACTAATGTTGTTTATTTTGATAGTTGAAATTTGCATGGTTTGAGACTTTAAAGTTACCTTATAATAAATTTTATAAGCATTTTTGATTTTCTGTATTAAAAAAAAAATTAAAGTGAAACTGATTTTGCATGTTATAAGATTATTTTAGAGTTAACTATTTCAATGTTACATTATAGTAAATAATTCCTGAAAGTGAGACTGGTTTTGCGGATCTTTTAAATAATACATATATAATTCCACGTAGAGTAGGTATTTTTATTTTCTGCATTGAAAAAGGAACTTGTGATAATAATAAGAACCTGTGATTGCTCTAGGAAACTCTATTGTATTCTCTTATTATAATATTTACCTTAACCAAGCAAGCCTTTATAATTTTTTCCTGATCCTTAAAACTAAGTATTATTATTGTAAGTAATAAAATTTTATTTAACATATCATCTGCTGACGGTACTTTTAAGCTAAACTGACTTAATTGAGTTTATCAAGATAAAAAGAAATCGGGGTCTTCCGGGACGGGGGCCTCGGGGATCGGGGTACTCAGGGAATAACCCGTTAATATAGGTCTTATGCCTAATAACATTATTTGAAATGAAATTCTGCCATCTTCATAGTATGCCAAAGTAAAATTGTACCAAATAATCGTCACTTTAAATAAAAGTTATGCTAAATGAAATTATGCGGAATTTTAACTTTGCCAAAGGTAATTATGCCAACTAAAATTCTCCCATCTTAAAGGTACCTATGCCATTGTAAATTCGGACATATAAACATTCGGCTAAACGATAATTATATTAAATATTTTTATGCTTTTTTTTATTGGTCTGAGGCCTTAATAATATTTGTTTAAAGAAAATTATGCCAAGTGTGTTATGCCAAATAAATTTCGGAGCATCAAGATTCTGCCAGATAGAGGGAACCCATTTGGTTTGGGTGTTCTATTTGTCTTGCCGACACTTAGCACAGTTGGATAATGATCCGTGACCAATGTGCCCAAAACTAGTGTGGTTGCACTTTTTGCGTCTTTATCATGACATGGTCAAGACACGCCTGCCCCCTTGTGGGGAATACGTGAGCAGGTAACATGCCATGTGAACAAATAATATTAAGGTATTCATCCGATTGTTTTTTTAAGTGCTCTGGTATGATGTCTATGTTTAAGTCCCCAGTGACAACTAAAGTTTAAAATCCATTTAGTGAAGCGAAAACATCATTGAGACTTAGAAGGAAATTATCAAGGTTCTTTTTTCCGGCGAACGATATATTGCCACAATAGCGACTTCGTCGCTAGTGCATGTACCAGACAATTAGCATCCAGTAACAATGGTTGAGAAATTTGGTGTTTTAAATGTGATTTAACATACACAATTAAACCATCGTCCTGGTTATAGAAGGATGATTGGTAGCTTATAAAGCCATCCAAAGAGGGTGCATTAACAACCTTACTAACCCAGCACTCTGTCAGGACAATTACGTCACAAGGAATATTGGTTGAATCTAAGAGAATAGTGAGATCGTTAATATTTGAGTTTATGCTACGAATGTTCATATGAAATATGTTAAGTGTATTTGGTGCATTCGTAGGGAGAACCAGTGAAAGACTTAGAAACAGTAATTGATTCCAAATCGTCAGATATCTCGGTTATGTATGTTATCCATAGTGAATTTGACGTGTGTACTTATTTGGGAACTTATGCAACCGGATTGATAGAGAAAGGTAAATGTTAAAACTCTGATTTTTTACGACGTGTTTTTTGAGATGTGTGATGAATGTGTAATGTGTGTATAGATAGATGTTTGTGTAAGAAGTATTTAAGATAATTAGCTGTTAAAAGTACTTTAGACAAACAACAATGATAATTTAAAAACAAAAAAATATAAGATGCGTGCATGTTGAATATACGGAGATAACAAAGAGAAAATTCTATAATTAATTTTTAGTCAATGGTTGCAATTTATTTTCTTTAGATCACTTTTCAACTTTTATGTGTATCGACTGCATGCCTTCTTTTTTCCGAAGGTAGGTTTTACTATGAGCAGTCCAGCAGTACGAAAATTCATTGACTTTTGCAAATTCCCGAGTAAGATAGAATAACCGTTTTGTTTTAAATGTCAGGTTTTCGGCAATATAAATTGGAATTTGCGGGCACTGGAGTCCTAGGTGATTAGTGCTTAACCTGTTCCCTTTGTTTTTTTTGTTGTGGCTTTTATAAGTACTTAAGAAATTGTCCTTTGCAGGACACTATTAAAATAACAATGATTGGTTTTACAGCTGAAGATTTGGTATTCGTACGGTAAATGTCACAAATATCGGAATTCAAGATTTGAAAATGTAAGACTTTGCCAACGGTACAAATAACCTGCAGCAGGTCCACTTTTGTTTCCTCTTTTTGTGCAGGTATATTTCTCATCTCAATACTGGCGCTCTTCTTACTCTTCTCTAAACTTTAATTTTTGCAGGTATATTTCTCATCTCAATACTGGCGCTCTTCTTACTCTTCTCTAAACTTTAATTTTTGCAGGTATATTTCTCATCTCAATACTGGCGCTCTTCTTACTCTTCTCTAAACTTTAATTTTTGCAGGTATATTTCTCATCTCAATACTGGCGCTCTTCTTACTCTTCTCTAAACTTTAATTTTTGTGCAGGTATATTTCTCATCTCAATACTGGCGCTCTTCTTACTCTTCTCTAAACTTTAATTTTTTTCTTCCAATTGTCATATGTAAGACAGCTCTTCCTTTCGCTCTTCCTGTACCTTTTCGAGCTTTAATTTCATGTCATCGTACTGTTCAGATATCATGGCGAAATTCTTTATTTTGTTTTATAATATCGTTTATAGAATCTTGCACAGAGAATGGAGTTATTTATCCTCTGATAAAGAAGCCATAATGATATCTATTGATGAAGGCGGCAGGCATCGTCGTGAAAACGCTTCCCGGATAACACCCCGGCAACCAGGGTAAGCGTCAAGTGTATCTGGCGTTTGCTGAAGTGAGATATCAAAACGTTTTCATTTGGGGAGAATATAATTAGGTCTGATATAAAGCAGAGACCTATATAAAGGATACCACGGTTGCATGGGCCATAAAGGAGCAATAAAAATTCCCTGAGCGTTATCGTTAACAATTTTCATAAGACTTTTTAAAATAACTCAGAAGGGGGGAAAAGCATAGAAATAAGATAAACCCCAATCGATTGTAAATGAGTTTATAGCATAGGCGTCTGGACCTTTATGCCAGGATACGTATTTCGCACACTTTTTGATGATACGGCTGGCAAACAAATCGATATCGGGTTGCACCAACCTACACATAAAACTATTGAACATCTGACAACTCCCATTCTATGTCTGGGTGATTACGACGCGACTCTGCGTCCACGACGGTGTTATCACAAGATCGTATATATGAGGCAAATATGTAAAGTTTGCGTCCTTCGCACTACTTCCAGATCTCCCTTGACACACCAGTTAGGTGGGGAAATTGAACCCCGCCCATGCGATTAATGTATGCTATAGCAGTCGAATTGTCTATACGAAGTAATACTTGACAGTCGTATAAATCTTTAGCAAAAAGTTTTAGAGCGATGAAAGTGGCTAATAGCTCTAAATAATTTATGTGCATAGCGCGTTCACTACACGGTGGTATAGCTTAGAACAAAAGTAAGGGAATTATAACCAGCCAGTATATGTAGGCTTCTGCTTCTGGAGATACACTATTTAATTCAACAGATTTTTAATTTAGTCGTATAGTAATATCAAAAGTTAAAATGACTTATTGATAGATGGCGCTGTTCTCAAAATGATAATGGTTTAGTCTAAACGTATGTTCCATTTTGCTTAAATTTTCTTAAAATAATTACAATTTTTTCTTACAAATAAAAATATTTAAAGAGTTGAGACACCTTTTAAATTAATTGTGTTAATACACAACGTTTGTTTAAATGGATAAAATCATCCAATAACGTAACACAATTTTTTAGACTGTTAAAGTAGAAAAAATGGAACGCAACCCGTGTTAATGCTCCTAGCCTATATACAAATGTACTCTGTGGCTCCTAGAGTATATATGTTCTGTGCGTTAAATGTCATATTTGTTCAAAAAATTTTAAAAATTATTCTGGTGTCCGTTTTTCTCTTTCCGAGTGAATGGATGCGCTTCGATTAATTCGTGGCTTGTATGAACATTGATGATTCAGCTTCTAAACATTGACCTGGAAAAGTATTGGATACCGACGATATCGCTCTATCTGATTGACTCTTGCACGAATATCTGGACTGTTTACTTGTTTGTGAATCGGTTGTGTGAACATGAACGCGAGCAAGTGTTGTGTGCTGAACTGCAAAAGCACTCGTAAGTGCACATAAATATACTGTTACTATTGTGTTTGTAAAAGTAATAATGGTTCTTTGTAGGTACGACATATTGTAAAAAAAGATTGAAATAAAGTATTTGATATTGTATTTAATGTTTTATTTTTAGTAACTCACAATAGACCCTGGTCTATTTTCTTTCCTTTTACTTAAAAAGGAAAGAAAATTGACCAGGGTCTACAGCAGATTTGAAGCTGGCTATAAAAGGGCTATACGGATAACCTTTATGCATCATTCACTCGTTTTTACTTGTTCGTAGAGGGCGCCATGAAATGTTCGAGTGACGTCTCTATCCTCTTAAATACAATGTACTCTGTGGTTCGCTATTCGACCACTGCCCACTTGCATTTTCACTATCACAGGAGGCGCCCCATCCCGTTGTTGAGGCGTCAGAAAATATTTCGATGCAATAGTTATTATCTATAATACGGTGCTTTGAATTCAATTATTAATAACCTTTAACCATCAATGAAAATCAGGCATTAATGAATCAGGGAGAATCATTTGCTTGTTATAATTTTTAAATATGATTCGTAGTTTTTAGGATGTCACGTAGTCGTTTTATTTTGTAAGATTTACTGCGAAGTGTATTTTGTTGTCATAAGTTAGAAGCGAATTATATTATTTTTTAGTATTTCATTAAAGTTGTATAGTGCACAAAACGTGTTACACATTTTTTTTATATACAACATTAGTTTTTGTTTATACTAAACCCGATAAAGGGTCATTGCATTCATCATTTTGAAGATTTTTTTCTGTGGGATCAACCTTGAAATCGCGAAATAAAAATCAGCTGTTCCATACATTTTGTCGATTTAAGTGAACACAAATGTAGGGAACAGCTGATTTTTTTTTCGCGATTTTAAGGTTGGTCTCATAGAAAAAATTGTTCAAAATGATGAGTACAATGACCCCTTTTCGGGTTTAGTATAAACAAAAACGAATGTTGTATATTAATCAGTCATCTACAATATACTGTAGTTTCGCAAATTAGTCTTATGTATTTAAAAAACTATCACGCCATTTATTAGCGACCCGGATTTTTCGCGATTCAGTGTATTATAGTACCTATAGATACGTTAGCACGCACCCCTCGACCGACATGCGACGAAATATAGAGCTCATTTTATAAAATTTACAAAATAAATATATCTTTTATTATTAGTGATTGATTTAATGTCAGTAATTGCAGGCCTGGCTCACTCCGCAGTTTAGGTATAAAACTACAAGTACGTGCGGCGGCCGGTCCGGACCGGTCAATCAGTGGGTTGCCGCGCGCCGCGCTGCTTAGTTCGTACGCGTTAATACGAGTAGGTTCTTTACTCTCGCGCTTCTGAGTTCTCGCGTTACAAAAATAAAACCAAAAAAATTCTATAGCGTTGGATGTTCAAATAATGACAGTGATCGAAGCCTGACGTTTCACATACTACCGAAGGATATTGAAAGGTGATATTTTTATACACAATAGGTAGGCAATAAGCTTATTGCATTTTTATAGGTACTTTAGGGCCTTTAGGTGACTCAGATAATTACACTAAAAATGTATCCTTTTTATTTGATTAGAAGTTCGTTTAATTTTGTCATAATTATCGTAAGTATCTGCGTCCGCCGCCGCCGCCGCGCCGCTTGTTTAGGCAGGTATGAAATGATATTTATCAACTTGCGATGTTGTCGTAGGTATGGTGGTGGCGCAGCATGACGAACGTCTGTAGGTAGTCAGGCGTCAGTCATACGATATGACGAAATGATAAAGATTCCTAGTCGATTACCCAATAATAACATTTCTATTTCTAATAATTTCTATATCGTACTTTGAGTTCTTATTAGGAATATTTAACTAAATTTTATTTCCTTTAATTGCGAAAATAATAATCAATATTTGTAATGTTTGTAAGAATAATTTAATAAATATAATACAAAGTCTCTATTCATTTATATAAATGTGTTATTACTTCATTCAACATACCTATTATTCATTTACCTATTTCAATAATACTTATCGTCTTTCACTCGCTCCATACCACTAGAGCGGATGTTTTGTCGTCGGCTTGTCATTGATTCGCTTCACTCCGTTCGTTGTAGCCGCTATAGTAAGTACGCGGTGACGTCGAGAACGGCCATGATTGAAACGGTTAAACTAAAAGAAGCGGTCTCGCGTACTTACACGGTTTATTTTTGCATGAATGCTTTGCGGGAAATGGGCTGTAGGCTATTATCGCTGTAAGTAAATATAACAGGAGCGAGCTAGACTGTGCTTTATGTGTACGCGGCTACAGTTTTTATTTATTTAATCGACTCCAGAGAGTGAACCTTCTCTATTACTTATTCTGTGGTAATTGCTGTAGTGTTTTCGTTGTTGTGTTTATATTTAATGTTGCCCATTATTGATGTGTCATGTATTGTGTATATACAGGGTGATTGGAAGATGGGTGCAAAGCTTTAAGGCGAAGATAGTACATACAATTTAGAACCATTTAAGCCATGGTTGTCTTAGACGAAGTCTTACCAAATATTTTTAACCAAATTTTCAAGTTTTTTTTCGGAAATTCTCTAAATTTAATGTAAACTGCATAATTATGGCCAAATTGAATGATAAATGAATTCATTTTTTATTTATTTAATTAAAGTAATGTGTAAGCAATCAAGCAAAACATGTTTTAGGCTTCTGTGTCATTAGACATTTAAAGCTCAGAAAAAATAAAAAATTTGTACAATACGTCTTTTAAACCTTATTAAAAAAAAAAACGGAGGGTGCTTTTTTTGTTCAAACCTTTTTGAAGACAAGCTAGATAATCGCTTTTTCTTTTGAGGTATCATTTATGCGGATATCTTACAAATTATTGAAATTAGGGCCTACAAACCAAATTGAGGTAGAAATTTTTTATTTTAGGCAGACTAATTAAAACAACATTTGAATTAAAATTATTTATTTTTCATGTTCAAAATGACGGCCGTGATTCCTAATACAAGCACGGCCCCGTCTTCTAACTTCTGTAGTCGTTATTTTCAACATCATCTCCTGCTTCATTGTCTCAAACGCTGAATTTATTCTTTGTATCAATTCTTCTCTAGTGTTTATTTCTATGTTGTTATACACCAGTTCCTTGGCCCGGCCCCACACGAAAAAGTCCAACGGGGTCAGATCTGGGGAGCGAGCGGGCCAAGGGATGGGTCCATCCCTGCCGATCCAGCTATCAGGAAAGCAATTGTTGAGGTGTTCCCTTACATTTAAAGTCCAATGCGCTGGACAGCCGTCTTGCTGAAAGATGACTGTTCGGTCTCTTTCGAAGATCGGGACACCTGATTCCTCTACCAGCAGTGGTAAATCAATTTGCAGAAATTGCAAATAATTTTCGCCATTCAATGGATCAGGCAAAAAGTGGGGCCCAATCAATGTTCTGCCAATTATTCCAGCCCATACATTCACAGAGAATTTCATCTGAAATGACACCTGCTTCTTAAAATGTGGATTGTTGTCTGCGTCAGCCCATTCATGGATGTTGTGAAAGTTTGTAATACCTTCCCTTGAAAATTCACTTTCATCCGTCCACAAGATTGATTTCAGAAACCACGCATCTTCGATGTCTCTGTTGAGGAGGAAACGGCAGAACTGAATTCTTCTTTGAGGATCTTGCTCTACTAGACCTTGCACACTCCTGCCATGGAACGGATACTTATCATTTTGCTGCATTGTATGCCACACCTTCCATTGAGAAATGTTTAAATTTCGAGCTACTGCTCTAGTACTGGTAGTAGGATCCGCTTGAAATGCTGCTAAAATGTCTTCGTCGACGGCAGTTTCGTGTCTGCCCGGGTTGACTCCAGGTTCCACGCGGTGAAACCCATCTTGGGCAAGACGACGAAACGTGTTGTAAAACACTCGGACATTCGGTATCCTGCGATTCGGATAGCGCTCTTGATACATCCGTCGCGCCAAAGATCCATTGCCGTCTGCTCTACCGTACATAAATACGATATCCGCATATTCTTGATTGGAAAAAGTAGCCATAGTCACTTAACAATTAAGAAAAACGGCGTAGGAGCGCACTAAATGTCAACTCAACACAATTAAGTCAATAATCAACACGTGCAGGAGCGCGAGGCTACGACTGGACACGGTGAAACAAAAAAGTTCAAAACTAACGCAAACAACACGTGCAGGAACGCAAAGGGCTACAACTGAACACGGTAAATTGTGAATCAACACGACAACGTCCACTCACAAGGGCAGTAGTTTGACTAATAAGTAAAAGATGTAACGGCTTCATCACAGACCGACTGACCCTGACTAAAGAAAAACGACTTTGTTGCCTCAGTAACTAAGACCATTTTGCTGTAAAAACCAACTCTTATCGCTTTTTGCTATTCATTGGGCGTTCTACCTGGAAATGCCGTCGCACCGCGCTCGGTGGCCATTGTTTAGAGAATCCCCTCAATGGGTTCCCCTCAATTGGTTCCTGCATGTGCCAAAAATTCTTAGAATTGAACAATGTTATCATTTCGAGCACATAAAGTATTCTTTTAAGCAAAAATTTTGTGTTTTGTTAGACTGCCTAAAATTTAAAATTTCTCCCTCGAATTGGTTTGTAGGTCCTAATTTCAATAATTTGTGAGATATCCGCATAAATGATACCTCAAAAGAAAGAGCGATTATCAAGCATGTCTTCAAAAAGGTTTGAACAAAAAAAGCACCTCCGTTTTTTTTTTTAAATAAGGTTTAAAAGACGTATTAAACAAATTTTTTATTTTTTCTGAGCTTTAAATATCTTTAAAAAAAATGTCTAATGACACAGAAGCCTAAAACATGTTTCGCTTGGTTGCTTACACATTACTTTAATTAAATAAATAAAAAATTATTTCATTTATCATTCAATTTGGCCATAATTATGCAGTTTACATTAAATTTTGAGAATTTCCGAAAAAAAACTTAAAAATTTGGTTAAAAAATTTGGTAAGACTTCGTCTAAGACAACCATGGCTTAAATGGTTCTAAATTGTCTATACTATCTTCACCTTAAAGCTTTGCACCCATCTTCCAATCACCCTGTATATTATTTTGTTTCATACTATTTTCGTTTAATTTCGGATTTGGCCATCGAACTACACTTGAAAAATTCAACTGTAAATGTAATGTAAGGTTACCAATAGGAGCTGTAGCAAAAGTACTAGCTAGTCCGTGTTATGATAACAATTAGAGTATTGTGTGTTTCAGGGTGCGCCGGAGTCCGTCCGGGAGGAGTGCGGGTCGAGGGGTCGGGGTGACATGTGCGCCGCCACGCTGCTGCTGCTGGCCGCGCTGTCCGCGCTCGCAGGTACTACCACACGCCACAGGCTACCGTTCAGGAGGAGTGCGGGTCGAGGGGGTCGGGATGACATGTGCGCCGCCACGCTGCTGCTGCTGGCCGCGCTGTCCGCGCTCGCAGGTACCACCACACGCCACAAGCCACCGTTCAGGAGGAGTGCGGGTCGAGGGGGTCGGGACGACATGTGCGCCGCCACGCTGCTGCTGCAGGCCGCGCTGTCGGCGCTCGCAGGTACCACCACACGCCACAGGCCACCGTTCAGGAGGAGTGCGGGTCGACGGGGTCGGGACGACACGTGCGCCGCCATGCTGCTGGCCGCGCTGTCCGTGCTCGCAGGTGCCACCAGACGCCGCTCGCCACACGATATACTCCACACGACCGTGACGGAGGTGACGGCACAGCGAGCGAGGCTGTGGCTGGGCTCAGTGACTCAGTCCGCATTACTCCGCATGCCCTGCCAGGGCCTGCTCTTCAGTGATCTTAGTTGGCAATGCGATGAACAAGAAGTCTGTCTCGCGTATGTTTTTGGTTGGCAGGAGGGAGGAACCGATTATTTTATGTTCTTAGAGTCCAATATTAATACAAGTCACCATGATGTAGTTTCTCATCTCGAGAGAGAGGTGTTTGAACGAGACGACTAAACATAACAAGAGGTGGTACGAAGTGTCAATTAACTGTAGTAGCGCGATGTTGATACACATACATACTCGTAGGATATCAACATCGCCCTTTTATCGCGCATTACAATTTTGTATAATTTCTTAAAAATACATATTTCATAATTCCTTAATCACCATAGAGTTTAATCAATTTAATCACCATAGAATTTAATAAACTTAATCACCATAGAGTTTAATAAACTTAATCACCATAGAGTTTAATAAACTTAATAACCATAGAGTTTAATAAACTTCGTGTACAGGGTCTAATTAAATTACCTAGCGAAACTCTGCAGACGTG
This sequence comes from Tiliacea aurago, assembly GCA_948098905.1. NCBI lineage: Eukaryota > Metazoa > Arthropoda > Insecta > Lepidoptera > Noctuidae > Tiliacea > Tiliacea aurago. The sequence continues at coordinate 181,877 of OX402592.1, forward strand.
ATGGGTATCGATTTGTAAACACAATAAAACAAAAAAGATTTGATGTTTTTTGGGGGGTCAACCACCGCTTGTAGTGTTGTTACTTGAGCTATGAGTTGAGAAAATTGGTTTTATTTTATTTATCGTGTTTAGATATCGATACCCATCACGTCAGTGAAGTTTACATGTAAAAAATTATATTTCAAGCGAGTACAGTATCTACGGTCAATGGCCCCACAAAAACACAAATCATCAAATTAATTTGTTTTTTGTTTCCTCATGTTTAGATAATGATTCCCATCATGTCTGCGGAGTTTCGCTAGCTAATTAAATTTGAACCTGTAGTACAAATGCCAAACGAAAAACAGGTTTCGTGTAATTGCTTGCTTCATTAAAGCAATTCATAATTTGTGGACCATTTTACGAAACTCCATACAAAACTGTCAAACAGATGAATTGCGGGATATCAATTGTACGCAGATCATATTATGATTCTGCCAAAGCGTCCATTTTAGGCCCCCAGTGGTCGGTGCCATTCGAGCACTCGGGCGGCGAATTCGTATTGTTATTAAGGGTGTGTTATTTTTGTATCGGGAATAATCGAGATCATCGATCCAGCGCAACGAGTTACGCAACCCCGAGCGCAACCATATTACTGTACAGAGAACGACGACCTCTCGACATCACCATCAACAAAGCGCAAAAAACGCCAGTAGATGCGAGCAGTGTGAGCGCCGGCGCCGCGCGGCCGGGGGTCACCGACGTGTAAACATTTTAAACAGCAACCCTTTCATCTTAACCGTGTTGTCGTCTATTGCACAAAGAAACAATATCGAACTCAGGTCGTGTGCCAATCCTTTGTAGGTCGAGGCAGAACTCTGTCCTATAACTGTACCAAAGGTATTTATGTGCAGTAGCGAGTAGCTGATTGTCTTTCGTGGTGGCGGTAGGGCTTTATAGATCCCCAGTTTTGTTTTGTTCTGAGGAGGTGCTTACAAGTTGTAAACTGCGCACAATATTGGTGGCGGCGCCGGCGGGCGGTCCGCGCCCCGCATCTCTCGCGCACAACTGTGCGCCGCCGCATTGTTCGCAACCCTCTGCACTTGCCTCGGGGTATGAATTTACGTTATTGTGAAGCAAATTATAAGCACCCAGGTGTCACCCGAACTCTCACATTCTTTTCAAATGGCAGCGCAGTTTGTTACGTGGTATCTATCTGCCTGTTCCCAACACTGTCGGAGTCGGCTTCCAGTCAGACCGGATGCAGCAGAATACCAGTATGTTACATGGAGCGACTGCCTATCTGACCTCCACAACCCAACTGGGTAACACGATAGGCCTTGGAGAGGCTGCAACGGTTGTCGGATTTATGGACTTCTGACTACCCGTAACGACGTCAAAGACCTACAAATGACGGCCGGGGTCGGTTGGGTCTCGATTTGTAATGTATTATATGTAATGTGTCACCCATCCACGAACCGACCGCGGAAAAGCGTAGGTTAACCTTCGATCGAGCTGTGCGGCTGTTATTATTTAGCCACGAGCCCTGCTGTGTGTTGTTGTTTAGCCACGAGCCCCGCTGTGTGTTGTTGTTTAGCCACGAGCCCCACTGTGTGTTGTTGTTTAGCCACGAGCCCCGCTGTGTGTTGTTCAAAATTCCTTAATCATTACGCGGCAATTATGATACAACATACATACATACATAAACTCACGCCTTCTTCCCACGGGGGTAGGCAGAAACTATAGAACGCCACCTGCTACGCTCCTTACATAATCCTTTTGCTTCGCCTACGTTCATACATCTAGTCATACACGCACGCCGGTTGCGAGTACTACGCACCTGACCTTTCTGAAGAACATCACCAATTTGGTCTATATGATACAATAATTATGTATAAGTACTAAAATATACTTTATCATTAATAATTGCTCTCGAAATTATATTTGCTGCAAATCGCCATATTTTCACGAAATAGTCTTATTTCCGTTAAGTTTAATCTCGAAGGCTATATTTATGTTCTAAATCATTTAAATTCAAGTACTTAATTATTTTATTATAATTGCTGCATATTGTATTTGGATCAAACGTAAGAAATTTTACATTGCGGCTATATTGAAGAAATCAGCAAAAACAACAATTAGTAATCTCCACGAGTTTGTACTTTATAATAGCATTACTCTCAGATTATAGAAAGAAGCAGATAGACCGCGCGGAACAATAAAGTGAGGCCCGTTTGTAGACATGTGTGCGTTACAGCCACGTGACAGCACTATAAGAACAGGTGCCTCTATGTGTGTGTATGGTTGCCAGGAGAATGAAAAAATTAGCCATAATAATTCATTACATGAATAAAAAAAATATTTTTTTCTTTAATCAGTTGTTTTTATTAACAGTATACGTCAAATTAACAATACCCATCATATAAACGATACATTTGCGATATATTTTTATTTTGAGACACCAACATTTTATTGATTTTGGTAGCTATATTTACTTTATGGTGACGTCATAATAACCCATGATATAGCAAAACGACTGATGTAATAAGTATTATAAAATCCATTAACTAGTTACACTTACGAAGGCACATAAATACTTATTTATTTATAAACATACCAACCAGAAAAGGCGATAAATAAAACACTATTAACAAAATAAATATTTTTGTAAATCGATACTCCTGAATATATACATATATACTTATTTCCTAACTTAGGGGTAAATGTTTCAATATAAACTAGCAACACCGAATGATTTTTGTTAAGGTTTTGTGTTTCAAGATGTCACTAACAATAAACACGTAAAATAAATCCAAATAGACAAATAATCAATATTTTACCTATGAAAGATACTCCATCTTATTTCTTTTGTTTTTGGGAACAGTTTTTACAATGTTTAAAAATACAAGACGGCATTATTCTGAAATTATCTGTTAGAGCCCGTGACGTACTAACGATGCGACGCTTCGTGCTGTACTGAATCGAGATTGTATTCGCTTTTGAATTTGTATTTGCCCTTGTTGGCCGCACTCTCGGTGTTCTGCGCGGTCTATCTGCTTCTTTCTATAATCTGAGGCATTACTAATTAAATAATACACTTTTGAAAATTTACATCAGGAGGGTCTAAGTGATTTGCTAACTACATGGAAAAAGCATTAATTTTATGAATAACATTTACTAATAACTAACAGAATTAAAGTAATACTGTAAGTACTTACATGTTTATCCCATTGTGAGCCTGTCGAACTGAAACAGTCTATCAAAAAACTCGTTTGACTTTTGCCGATCAGACTGATTCTGTCTGATGGTGACAGACGTCACGTCATCATTGAGAGACGTCTGGGATTTTGTGATTTTAAGCATGAAATTGATAGAATATTAGACAACGATGTTATAGAACCACTAACCACGTTTCTGGAGCGCAATAAAAAAAGTAAATGGGAGTGCTATTTTTTACGTCCGGCACCACACGGATGAATATATTTATAAAAAATAAAATAAAATTAAATATTTGTTTATTCATGGCAAATAGGCCCAATTGTTAGTAAAATGTTCTTAAAAACTATTAGTAAACAAACACAGAAACAAAAACAAAAAGAAAATAAGTAATAAATTTAGCTGGGGGGTCTTCTGAGCAGCACCTCCACAGCGTGCAACAAGGTGCGACGTACTTCTGAGCAGCACCTCCACAGCGTGCAACAAGGTGCGACGTACTTCTGAGCAGCACCTCCACAGCGTGCAACAAGGTGCGACGTACTTCTGAGCAGCACCTCCACAGCGTGCAACAAGGTGCGACGTACTTCTGAGCAGCACCTCCACAGCGTGCGACAAGGTGCGACGTACTTCTGAGCAGCACCTCCACAGCGTGCGACAAGGTGCGACGTACTTCTGAGCAGCACCTTCACAGCGTGCGACAAGGTGCGACGTACTTCTGAGCAGCACCTCCACAGCGTGCGACAAGGTGCGACGTACTTCTGAGCAGCACCTCCACAGCGTGCACAAGGTGCGACGTACTTCTGAGCAGCACCTCCACAGCGTGCGACAAGGTGCGACGTACTTCTGAGCAGCACCTCCACAGCGTGCGACAAGGTGCGATGTACTCCTGAGCAGCACCTCCACAGCGTGCGACAAGGTGCGACGTACTTCTGAGCAGCACCTCCACAGCGTGCGACAAGGTGCGACGTACTTCTGAGCAGCACCTCCACAGCGTGCGACAAGGTGCGACGTACTTCTGAGCAGCACCTCCACAGCGTGCGACAAGGTGCGACGTACTTCTGAGCAGCACCTCCACAGCGTGCGACAAGGTGCGACGTACTTCTGAGCAGCACCTCCACAACGTGCGACAAGGTGCGACGTACTTCTGAGCAGCACCTCCACAGCGTGCGACAAGGTGCGACGTACTTCTGAGCAGCACCTCCACAACGTGCGACAAGGTGCGACGTACTTCTGAGCAGCACCTCCACAGCGTGCGACAAGGTGCGATGTACTCCTGAGCAGCACCTCCACAGCGTGCGACAAGGTGCGACGTACTTCTCTATCAACAGACTTAGGATGCCGCCCGTTAGAACTAGACCGCGCTCTTGACACGATGGAATTTGTTTTTTTGCGCATTATGGCGTAAAAATCATCGGTATTCGCAAAAGCGAACATACCGGACGCACTACAATAGCGCGGCAGTCACAACAGCATCCTGAAGCAGTTATTATATTGAATACGCAGGGCGTCTCGCGATCTCTTAGTATGCCTTACCCACAGGCCGCTCGTGTAGAACGATTGGCAATACGCTTTAAAAAGCGTAATCTTTACCCCAATAGTACAACGAGCGAACCTGTGTATCAGCATGTTGGCCCTGACCGCTAGCGCCCTGCGCTCCCGATCTATATCTTCATCGTCTTTCAGGTCTCCAGTTTAAATACCTGGGGTATTTAAATTTGTCAACTCTTTTGAGTGGCAGCCTGTTCACTGGGTCGCTATGTACTACACGTCTACCGGAGGCCTCAAAAACCATGTATACACTTTGTTTACATTGTAAACCAGCCCATTACTCGTAACATATCGCTCACACGCGCGCAACAGCTCCGTGATCGTAACATATCGCTCACACGCGCGCAACAGCTCCGTGATCGTAACATATCGCTCACACGCGCGCAACAGCTCCGTGATCGTAACATATCGCTCACACGCGCGCAACAGCTTCGTGATCGTAACATATCGCTCACACGCGCGCAACAGCTCCGTGATCGTAACATATCGCTCACACGCGCGCAACAGCTCCGTGATCGTAACATATCGCTCACACGCGCGCAACAGCTTCGTGATCGTAACATATCGCTCACACGCGCGCAACAGCTCCGTGATCGTAACATATCGCTCACACGCGCGCAACAGCTCCGTGATCGTAACATATCGCTCACACGCGCGCAACAGCTCCGTGATCGTAACATATCGCTCACACGCGCGCAACAGCTCCGTGATCGTAACATATCGCTCACACGCGCGCAACAGCTCCGTGATCGTAACATATCGCTCACACGCGCGCAACAGCTCCGTGACCGTAACATATCGCTCACACGCGCGCAACAGCTCCGTGATCGTAACATATCGCTCACACGCGCGCAACAGCTCCGTGATCGTAACATATCGCTCACACGCGCGCAACAGCTCCGTGATCGTAACATATCGCTCACACGCGCGCAACAGCTCCGTGATCGTAACATATCGCTCACACGCGCGCAACAGCTCCGTGATCGTAACATATCGCTCACACGCGCGCAACAGCTCCGTGATCGTAACATATCGCTCACACGCGCGCAACAGCTCCGTGGTCGTAACATATCGCTCACACGCGCGCAACAGCTCCGTGATCGTAACATATCGCTCACACGCGCGCAACAGCTCCGTGGTCGTAACATATCGCTCACACGCGCGCAACAGCTCCGTGATCGTAACATATCGCTCACACGCGCGCAACAGCTCCGTGGTCGTAACATATCGCTCACACGCGCGCAACAGCTCCGTGGTCGTAACATATCGCTCACACGCGCGCAACAGCTCCGTGATCGTAACATATCGCTCACACGCGCGCAACAGCTCCGTGGTCGTAACATATCGCTCACACGCGCGCAACAGCTCCGTGGTCGTAACATATCGCTCACACACGCGCAACAGCTCCGTGGTCGTAACATATCGCTCACACACGCGCAACAGCTCCGTGGTCGTAACATATCGCTCACACACGCGCAACAGCTCCGTGGTCGTAACATATCGCTCACACACGCGCAACAGCTCCGTGGTCGTAACATATCGCTCACACACGCGCAACAGCTCCGTGGTCGTAACATATCGCTCACACACGCGCAACAGCTCCGTGGTCGTAACATATCGCTCACACGCGCGTAACAGCTCCGTGGTCGTAACATATCGCTCACACGCGCGCAACAGCTCCGTGGTCGTAACATATCGCTCACACACGCGCAACAGCTCCGTGGTCGTAACATATCGCTCACACGCGCGCAACAGCTCCGTGGTCGTAACATATCGCTCACACACGCGCAACAGCTCCGTGGTCGTAACATATCGCTCACACACGCGCAACAGCTCCGTGGTCGTAACATATCGCTCACACACGCGCAACAGCTCCGTGGTCGTAACATATCGCTCACACGCGCGCAACAGCTCCGTGGTCGTAACATATCGCTCACACGCGCGCAACAGCTCCGTGGTCGTAACATATCGCTCACACGCGCGCAACAGCTCCGTGGTCGTAACATATCGCTCACACGCGCGCACCAGCTCCGTGGTCGTAACATATCGCTCACACGCGCGCAACAGCTCCGTGGTCGTAACATATCGCTCACACGCGCGCAACAGCTCCGTGGTCGAGCCAACCGATTACCGATTGTGATTTATGTATATATGTATTTATTTGTGCCTAGATTTATTTATTTATTTAAAACATGGAGGACTTACAGCTACTAAAAACAGACAAAAATAAAGAAACCTTAGTCACTAGAAAGCCAATTACAAATCCTCACTACACACACACACACACACACATATAATTACGTGTATATATTATATTTATAGTTCAATTCAATTCAATTTATTCATTAACAATTTACATTGTCTTTGAAATATAATTCTAGATAATAAAAAATAAAAATACACGTAACACATTGGTCATTTAAAAATTAACAACATAACACATCAAAACAATATATTTCAATGTCAACTCAAAATCATTTAAAAATTAAATACGAATAAAAAGTCAATGTCAACTCAAATAAATAATAGAAGGGATCATTTATATAATACATTGTTCATTTAAAAATAGTGTCCATAACATACAATAAAAAAAAATTCAGTCGACTTTAGTACTTACAAGTTGACAGGAGAAAAACGCATGGTTTTAATATAACATTTCGTCAACGGAGTAGAGACACTTACCTCGTAGGAATTTGCGCTGCTTGATATTGTGAACTATGCTTCACAATGTTGAAGTGAGGACATATCTTATTTTTCAAATCCTTCCTATGTGTACTCTCCCTAACCAGTCTTTCCTAATCTGTCTCATATTAATGTATGTTCTTCTTAAGATTAGTCAGAAGTACTAGAACGTAGAGACTGGGTACTGTAAGGATATTTAAAAATAAGAAATGTGGGCGCCAGCTCTCTCTTTGCGAAATACGGACAATAGTAGGTATAGCTCTTTTCTGAAGGACAAAAGCTCTGGCAGATATAATTATATAATGACAGCCGCTTCCCCAGTTTTAATAGGTATATGTATATCTTCATATTTCAATCATATTAATTATTCCTCAATTCTCGCTATTGAACCTACCACTGTTTGTCTCTGTATCGCCCAAAGGTTGACTGGTAGAAAATGCCTATGGCATTAAGTCCGCCTCTGTACATTTATGTGCTTAAACTATTAAATAAATAAATACAATTAAAATGGTTTTTCTTTTTGAGAATAATGTACTTATATGGAATTTACCGCTATTAACGGTGATTAGCCTAAATAGCAGAAAAAACAAAAGTAGTGGTAACGTGGCGCAGCACGAGGTGTGTCAGTAACTCAGTAGGTAGCACTGAGCAGCTCGCCCGCGCCGCGCCGTTATTTCGGGCGCTTGCTCCACAAACAGAACCGGCAATGTCACAATGCGGTTAATTGCTTCTATTTTGGCGCCACTTATTAGTCGTAGTCCGTAACCCGTAAGATTTCAAAGTAGCGTCAGAGTTGCAAGCGTTAGCTAAACGACAACCGTCACTTTCCTGCATCATCGCTAACAATTCCCACATTTTCTCGAATAGTATCAATTATTTTATTTGGTTCTTGACGGTCCACTGGTCCAGTGACCGATGGCGGCCATGACTCGAGTGTTCGTTGTATTAATAGCGGTGAGCTCTATACGCATGAGTTGCCGACTTGCCGCCTCGTGGCCCCATCATCGTCAGCTCCCGACACTCCGCATCTAAGTGCTAAAGTCAGCTCGTTATAACGTTATGAACTAGTACCTCTGTAATAAATATAATTATCCTGATAATAAGGAGCTTCTCGGTGCGCGGCCGCGTCCTGCGAGCCCACATCCGCCTGACTCATGCGCAGCGCGGCAGGAAGCACCTCGCGCCGCGTCAGCACCCCTAACATTACGGGCACACTCTCTCTTGTTCACTTTGCTCATACTGCGCACTTTTTTAAGTTGTCTCATTTTACCTTACTTGGCAGTCGTGATAGCTCGGTGTTTCTCAAGCACGAGGTTGTGGGTTCGAGACCGATCAAGTACCACTGTGACTTTTCAGTGGCAACAGTACCTTCTTTCCAAACTTTAGACAGATCACCAGATTGAAAAAGAATAATTAGTGTTTGATGCTACTAAGTTCGTAACAATGCACTAATTGTAGCTGCGTTGTTATATCAAAGATGTTATTGCCGTTATTTTGTTTTAGGTTTCGTGAGCTCACGTAGAGCAAATTAGTTCAATGTCCATGACGTTGAATTACAGCGTCCGCTAAAATCAATACCGGTGTCGCGTGGATCTGTTCGTGTAATTCGAAGAATTGCATAGTTTACATTGTTGATGGCGAATAAAGGCTTCTACATACCGGCGACACGGCACAAAGGCCCCGCGTGTCGCAGGACGAGCGGTGCCTTTGTGTCGTGTCGCGTCGCGCGACTAGTCGCGCCGGTATGTAGAAGCCTTAACTGCAGTGAATCAGAGGAGCGTGCCGCGTAGGGGTGCAAGAAGTGCCAAAAAGTATCGATATATATCGTATCGATATTTAAAAAAAATATTGATATCGATTTCGATGTAAATATCGAAAAAAAAATATCGAAAAGTATATTATTATGTACTTTATGAAATTGTATTGTTATAGTGTTTGTTTTTTATTAATAGAAATTCCAAACTAGAAATATAATTTCTGATGTAAAATCTTTTAACTAATAAAACATTGATCAATACAAATAAGTTTACTTTTTCATGGCTCTGAATTCTAGCGGTTTTAGTCAGTGGGAACAACGGTGGAACGGTGTGGGAAATATATCGTATTTGATGCATTTTCGATACTTGATATTTTAAAGCGATGTACTTATTTAAATAATATCAATTTAACGTACAAACGAAATCGATATATCGATATTTTTTCTACAAGCCTAGTACCGCGCGCACCGTACCGCACCGCCCCCCGCACTGAACGCCGGACGTGCCGTGCGACTACGCTGCGTGACGTCACGCTCCATTCATACAGAGCGGCCTTGCGCATGCGCTCCGAGCAGCGTTTCTCACTCTATACTTGTATGCGTCATTCATTGTACCGTAATTTAATTGTAAATATCTAACTACTAATAACCACTCTCTAAGAAAAGTAGACAGCAAAAACTCGCGATTTTGATGGTGGAGTGATGGGCAGGCATCTGGTGATGGTAATCAGATTACGACAGATGGACTCTTAGAACAACCGCTTGGAAAGGCCCAAACGGAAAGAGAAGAAAAGGTAGACCAGCAGAACGTTGGCAAGACGAGACGGAGGAATTGCTTGGTAAATTATGGCTGGTGAAAGCCTACACGTCGAGGGTTCTTAATTAATTAGTGTTACTCAGTAAAATGAAGAACAGATTTTTTTTTGTAATTCAAATCTAATCAAAATATTTTATTTCACTTAAACTTACATGAGCACTTATGAAACGTCAGAAGCTAGGTGCACGAATCCAATTGATCGTTTCCTATGGAGAAGAGCAGGCAAGAAACTCCACGGTTACTCTTTTAAAAATAATTGGCTTTTATAATGTTTTCCAATTACAGTGTTAATAGGTATGGGAGGACAGTGTATGCCCGTCAACAAATAGAAAATGGTCTACAAATCTACAGTCTTTTAAGCCTACAACGTTCTCACGTTCATCAAATATTTAAAAAAAGTATCTAGGTTATAAAATATATGTAAGAGCGGGAGAGCTCAGGGATCTCAAATGATAACGATCAGACATCTTGTAAACACTTTTTATCATTTCCACAACCAACAATGATTCACACAACTTAATTTTTATAACGAGATGCACACAGTTCAAAATACAATTTAATACTTCGCGCTCTGCGACTAGAGCAAGCCTATTTATAACTTTAAATAACTATCAACGTCAAAGAGTAACGACTTCCGGTGACATTTGTTTTTACAATTCAATTTAGATTAATTTAGTAAAAATAATGTTATTGCGCACGATATTTGATTTGTAATTAATAACACTTTTTAAATACTGTAAATTGTAAATTTAGTTAGGTAACAATCATTTTATTTGAAATGAACTAACAGTAACAGTGATTCAATTTCCTTTCTAGAGTTTTAAATTAATACTTAAATACTTCTTTTCTATAATCTGAGCTTAAATAAAAACAAACCTTAATTACTTAATTTGCTACGATTTTATAATGTAATGCAAAATAACTTATTTATTTCTTGCACTGATTCGTGTTTCCGTGACATCATCAGCCGCAATGACGTTTGTTTTTGTCTGTGGTACTGTTTTTATTTGCCAGCGCTATCATAAATATATAAATGACATCATTAACATAACAAAACACAAGTGCATATTGTTTGCTGATGAGATCTCTATTAACAGATCTCTATTATTGTGACCTCCAACAAAAAAATAATACAATTTATGACCACGAAACTGACATTAACAATACAATTGACATTTTAATTAACTGGCTTTATGTACACAACTTGAAAATAAACCTCGACAAATCCATTTATATACAATTTAATAAATCGACACCCTTGCACCATCTCATATTCCAAGCACGGCTGGCTGTGCTGGCTCCGGTTCTGCGGCTGCTGAGACCCTCAAGCGGCGCAAATACTGTAATCTTATGGGTAACTACAGTTTTGAGCCGTTTGGGGTCGAAACGCTCGGGTCATGGGGCCCGAGTGCGCGTCTCCTTTTTAAGGAAATTTCTCGCCGACTGATCGACACTTCACCTGACCAGAGGGCTGGCTCGTTCTTCGGCCAAAGAATTAGCATTGCCATTCAACGTGGCAATGCTGCCAGTCTTCTGGGCACGTTTCCGGATGACAGCGATGCGGACGATTACTTCGACGCTTAAGTGTCTTTATCATTTTTTATATTTTTCATGTTGTAATTTTTTTTTCTCGTAGTTAGTATCTTCTTAGTGTAAATAATTAAATAAAAGAAAAATTATATTATAAATCGAATAATCATAAATTTAACTACAAATTAAATATACCCAAAATTAAACCAGTAACACATACCAAGTTCCTGGGAGTTACTATTGATGAAGATCTACATTGGAAAATGCATGTAGACAGTGTTTCAAGCAAAATAAATAAATTTGTGTATGCCCTTAGACAAGAAAAAAAAGGCACTAATCAAAAAACAGCTATATTAGCTTACCATGCGTATGTGGAATCCATATTACGTTATGGACTTATAATATGGGGTAACAGTACTGACCAGAATAGAACATTTGTTGCTCAAAAAAAATGCATTAGGGCTATATACGGACTTCATCCTGAGGAATCATGTCAGCCGGTATTTAAGAAACTTGGCTTGTTACCGCTACCTTGTCTGTATATTAATGAAAAATGCATGTTTGTATGGAAACATAAGGAGTTATTTAACATAGCAAACGATCTAAATCCTCGAAGCCGACGGGATCCTCACAGACTCGTACTTAACAGAGCTCCAAGGCTTGCTAAGTACAATAAAAGCTGCTTAACTATGTGTGTACGAATTTATAACAAATTACCTAGTGATCTGAAAATGTTAAACTCGAGATATGCTTTTAAGAATAAATTGTATGAATGGTTAATTGATAACAACTTCTATAGTATAAGACAATTCCTAGAACGAAAATAGTGGTGTTGTAATAATTATAATAATTATCTAATAATTTTGCTAGGGAAAATTGTATTACAAATATTTGCATGCTATATTTAATCTTGGCAAAACATGTCTGCTCTATTTTGTGTACTGTAAGAACTTTTTATACCATGTTTTACGCAAATAAATAAATAAAAAAAATATTAATAAAATATATTTTTTGTGATAAACTCATTTCAGTTACGGAACCCTTGATTATTTTTGCTAAAGTGTCGATAACTTATGTGGTGCAGGGCGCGCGGGATGGTGTGCAGACGGCGAGGTAGTGTCAGTGGCGGAGGAGGCGGCAGGTGGAGGGGGAGGGGGGCCGGCGTTCGCGCCCCGTCAGCGGACCAGCGTGCTGGCACCCGTGGGCCACGCCACGACGCTGGATTGCCGCGTGCTGTGCCTTCGTGATAAGTCGGTCAGTAACTCAAGTATTTATTTAAATTAATCCAATTAGAGGCATTTTTGATAATTATGTCAAGGATAAAATAACTGGACTGCACGAAATTCGGGCAGGAGTTCCTGAAGGCAGTGTGATGGGTCCCACTCTTTACCTTCTTTATACAGCTGATCTCCCCGTGTCTGAAGGAGTAATCTTAGGCACGTTTGCCGATGACACTGCTACACTAGCTGTGCATGAAGATGCCACCCAGGCATCTAAGATACTACAAACAAGCTTAGATGAAATTTCGAACTGGCTTAGAGAATGGAGAATAAAGGCAAATGAAACCAAATCGGTACATGTGACATTCACAAAAGAAGAGATACATGCCCACCTGTACAACTAAATAATGTTGTCATTCCCCAAGCGGAAGAAGCTAAATAACTTGGGAATGTACTTAGACCGGCGACTAACCTGGCGAAAACATACGAAAACACGAAGCGTAAAGCATTGAGCCTACAACTAAGGAACACTATTGGCTAATATCAAAAAAATCCAAGCTCTCCCTGGAAAATAAGCTCAGGATTTATTAGTAGTATCATAATGCCTATCTGGACATACGGAATACAGCTATAGGGCACGGCAGCAAATTCAAACATTGACATCATCCAAAGGTTCCAATCAAAGATGCTTAGGATTATAACTAATGCACCATGGTACATGACTAGGGATAGCTTACATCGGGATTTAAAAATACCAAAGGTGAAAGAACGGATTACGCAAGCAGTCAGTGCCTACAGGAATAGGATTACTACTCATCCTAATAAACTGGCATCAAACTTAATGAAAACCAAGAAACTCAAGAGGCTTAAAAGACAAACCCCACAAGACCTGATACTATGACAACTGACACACCATAAAACGGATTGATGTGGATGCACCACTGGGCGCATACCAAGCATGACTAACAAAAGCATATCTCAAACGATGCTGAATGTCAGTAATGGACAGATGGAATCATAAATAAAAACAAAACAAGCATGCTGAGTGCAAGCCTTTTTGTCACAGTCATGACGTGCAGTTGCCGACTATTTGTTATTTTTGTGCTCGTGATTATAATGTAGATAGGTTTTTTTTTTAAATGTTTACTTGCTCGAGTTTATGTTTTCCTAAGCACGTGTTTCTGTGACGAATAAAATTATTTTTCTTTCTTTTCTTTCTTTCTTTCTTTAAAAAAAAATGATAAGGAGTCGGTCAGTCAGAAAGATGGTTCCTATGTAAATGAACGGGCAAGAAACTCCCTTTCACTCTCTTTTAAATCAAAATATTGCTTACATCAATCTATAGTTGAAATTAAAAATGTGAGAATGAAGTACATAGACGTGCACAACAGTTCGTAATTAAAGTAAGCAGTGGCAGCTACCACTCTGCCACTCTCGGCCACTCTGGGCAAATGCCCAGTGCTCCGCGATTATCATTCATCATCATTTCAGCCGAAAGACGTTCACTGCTGGACATAGGCCTCCTCCAACATTGGAGGGGGAGGGTTGCCATAATCTCCAATCGCAGTATAGTGTTAAAATGCATAGAGACGATAAAATTCTCGAGCTTGCCTCGCTCCCAAAATAATTCCTTTTTCTGTAGGAACGGCCAAAACAAAACCTAACCTATCCGAGGCAGAATACTATCAATTTTGAGCTCGCTTCATTCACTCTTGCATCCTACATCCTTTTTTTTCCTTTTTCTTTTTTTTCTTTCGTTCTTTTCTTTTTCATTCTTTTTTTTTTCTTTCTTTCGTTCCTTTGTAGTGTTTTTTCTGCTCAGCTCATGCTGGTTTTTGCAAGATTTACGGACCGAAGCCAAGTAAATGCAGCGTGTGGTGTACGTGTGTTGTGTGAGGACCTATTTCATTTTCTTCTATTTGCATGAACTTTCTGACGATTCTACATGTATTTAAAATTGCAGCTTTTTGTAGGGTGTTATAGAGGTCTTAAGGTTTAGTAATTATTATAATTTTTGTTTTTTTTTCTCGGCTAGCCGGGAAGACCTGATAACACGGGCCTAAGTCAAGTGAATATCAGTTGGATTAAGTGCGGTCATGTGCAGAAGATTGCACAGAAGATGGTTGCGTGTTTGTGTTTTGATGTGGGTTTTCTGATCGCGGATTCACATTGCAGAAACTTTCTCACGAGTCTGCATGTGTTTAGTATCAGTGCCTTCTGCAGCAGATGGTACGTCCTGGTCCTTATTGGACGACGAGCTACCCATCGCTCACCGTCCGCAGGCCCGCGCCTACGGTGGCCGGAAATCGGCTTGCGACTCCCGACGCCCGGGACTTCTCCTGCGGAGACTAGGGGCGTGAGGGCGCGGACCCTGCCTCTTTCTCACGCGTTCCGCCTCCTCCTTCGCAAGCATTACTGCTTCGCAGAAGGAGGTTACAGCCTCCCATGCACTCTCGCTCCGAACCTTGGCCTGAACCAGGGCCGGATGCGAGAGATCGCCGCCGCCGATCGCCTCCGCGAGGACACGGCGGTGCTCCGCCAAAGCCGGGCAGACCTCCACCGTATGCTCCACCGTGTCCTCCGGGCGATCCACACAGTGGTGACACCAGAGCGTTTCCTCCCGCTGTATCCTGAACAGGAACCTCCCGAAATAACCGTGTCCGGTGAGGACCTGCGTCAGGCGGAAGGTTAAGACGCCGTGGCGCCTCTCTAGCCACTCCTTGTAACACACGTTCAGTAGGAATCGGTTTCAATTTGACAGTTCAACAACATTTATTCCGTTATTTACGTTGTTGAGAAGACAAATATTTCTAACGTATGAAGCAATGGACTAGCAATATAGGTACTTCAAAATCATTGCGATTCTGATTCAAACTGTGTTACGCAATTAGGGTGCTGGTCTATTGAAATGGATGGTTCCATCGGTAAGAATGGCGCGGTCAAAATAATAGTTTTGTTACATTACAATGTTCAGCAGCTATTATGAGGTTCAGAATGGGGCTTCACTTCAATTCACTTTTGACAAAAAGGTTAAGTAGTCATTCAGTCAGTCAGCACGTAATCATAATGTTATTATGGAATTGTGATGCGGAGTAACGGGAACTTTGTTGTGAGGATCATTATACTTTTTAGTATGAATGTGGGTGGTTTTATAAGAAAAGAGGCAGACCTAAAAATGTTGATGAATTGTGTGAATGATGAGGGGTGATAAAGGCAGTGTATTGTTACAATGAATTTGAAAAATGAAACAGATGGATGGTACGCGAGCAGAAATTGTTATAATTGGTGTAGGCTCGGTTCTGTGTGAAAGATGATGTGGCTGGTGACTACCGAGATGACGACTCATGGAGGAGTATGGAAGAAAAATAATGTTACGCCGACCACAAAAAATCTGAGATATGGAGAATGATGATGAAGAAGTTCTGTGTTATGAACTTATGATAGATTAGGTACTGTCAAAGGTAGCAACCGACACACGTGTGGCGCTGCTGACTCGTTCTCAATATAATACTACTGAAATCGTAAAATTACGGATTGCTCACTCAAATCTAAATTGAAATGAACCATAAAGCCAAAACCCCGAAATGAGTATCGTAAACAATTCTCTCACGATCCAGAAATATCAACGGAATGAATCGACGGGTGTGAAATGTGAAACGCATTAGAAGATTACACGATGTGAGGGTTGTGGGCGCGGGCAGGCGTTCTCGGCACGTGCGTTGTCCGCAGCGCGAGTCCGCAAGTTCCTCGCGTGACGTCACCGCGTGGCTAAAAACAAGCACCTGACACTGATCGTGAGCGATTTGAAAAATGCCGGTCAACGACTTGCTCCCCTCCCGTTCTGCGCGCACAGCACGCCGCATATAGCGGCACGCGCCAGGCCGGCCGCGCACGCGCCGCACACCCACCGCGCTTACTCCCGGAAGCGCCCGCTGCCAACACTACGCTATAATTTTCGCGAAATGTTTGCATCGCGACGTAATCACATTTTTGTCTTTACTCATCCACGCCCACACTGACCAAGCTAGATTTGATCGAGTTACGATTGTTTTTAATGTTGAATGGAAACTGGCCAAGTGTACCTGTCCTCTACTACTGGCACACAGTTGTGTTGTTGGGTATATACATCCCTGGTTTCACGACAGATCTACGAACAAGTAGGTAATACCAATTTGTTTTTGAACGGTTATTTAGATTAGAAGGTAAGTATTTAACAAACTGATTTCTTTTGATAAGAACTCCAGATATTGCTAAATATAAATATTACGATGCGTTAAAAAGGGGTACAGAACTGCTAATTATCAGCTCGGAGCACACACCATGTAGCATCTCCGAAGCGGAGGGAGTGTCTAGTCTATTTGAAAGGCCGTTGTAGGATGTAGGTGGTTTACTCCTCGGTTGGAACTACGACATGAAATAATAATTACGTGGTGAGTGATAATGATAATTAATAACGATGAATGAAAAGTTGATATGGCTAGAAAGGGGGTCTAGCGAGATGCCGACTAACAGATAAGTGTGGAAGATAAGATAAGTATTTATTTGCATAAAGTTAATACAGTCTAGTGTTGACATAATTAGCTATACAGAATATTGTATCATTTGCTTGCAAAATAGGTAATAAACGAGTTAAAGATGAAATATAGAATGTCATAGATTAATTTTACTTCACGGCGATCTGAAATATAATTAATCAAACACACTTATAACATCGCGATATTTTGGAAATAAAATAAATAAATATTTTTTAAATAGGTACACTCACAGAGTACATTTGTATGGTACACTATTTCACCATAGAATAGAATAGAATAGAATACTCTTTATTATGTACACCATAAAAGTTACAGATATAAATGTTTAAATTTTACCATATCTTCTGTGTTGGCAACCCCAACTGTCAATTATCTTTCGCGCGCTTGTAGACATCGCACAGAAAAATCTTTTCGCGTCAAATTAATAATTTACTCTGATCTGTAAAATATCGAAATGCCAAGCAACAACAAAAAACTTATTAATTAAACGCCTCATAAGTGCAGTAGATGACCGGAAGAGTAAAATACGCCATCGGCGTCGAAGTCGCAAGAGCAAGTCACGCTCGCGCAGCCCCCGACAACGAAGCTTATCAAGGACATTAACGTCTTATACTCCAGAGGCCTCCATACGCAGGACTATTAACCCTGATCGCAGAACAGAGGTAAATCCGGAACCCTGCATCGACCCCAACCTAGGTAAGTTCCGCTTTTATAATTTAGGTTAGGAATTTGAAAAAAACGTGGTTTCGGTGTGCCACTGATTTATGGATAAGAAAACCTTGGGACGGCGTTGCTTTAATTAACTCTGCACATTGCACGTGTGCTTATAAAGCATTTTACTTTGCCAGCGATTATGCGATATCCCTAAGTTGCTAAACGGTAGGCTACTAGTAAGTACGAGATACTTTAAACAACATTAACTCCATGTTGTTAGCTAGTATGCATGCCATGCCATGCCATGCCATGGCGTGAGCATGCCTTTATCAGATCACCGAGTACGTGATACTCACAGTTTCTTATGCAAGCACTAGGTGGTTTAACTATCTTGACGCAAAGTAAGAGATACTTACGTCAACTTAATGCTGAAAGTAAACGCTTCAAATTCACAAGGACATAAGATTCAACCATATCCTAACAAAAGGCCTAACAAAGGAGGAAAGGGAAATTATAACTAAAAAGCACGCAATGCCAGACAACTGTACATTACTTGATGCTCCTTTACTTAATCCGGAAGTAAAAGCTGTGCTCACAGAGTCCTCTTAACTAAGGGACCGTGGGATCGAGATGTCCCAAAAACAAATCGGACTGGCTACCTCCATAATAGCAAAAAATATGACTGATATTATAGTAACTGAAGAAATAGACAAACATAAATTGTTAACAAACTTGGCCGATGCAACCAAAATTCCCACTAACATACACTATAATCAAACACAAACTAGAATAAAGTTAATCTATCCGCTACTTGACAAGAATTTTAACCAAATATTGTCCAAAACTACAAGAGACACTTTCCTATATGGAGAGAATCTACCGGACCTTCTTAGAAATGTGAAACAGATGCAACAAGCTGCAGAACAATTAAAAAGACCTCCCCCTGTCGTACCATCGAACAATAGACCAAACAATAACGACATGCAACGAAGCAGTCAGGGAAACACGAATGGCCCACTACAGAAACCGAAAATGAATGCACGTGGTGGGCCACACAAGACGACTCAGCCAACCAGTCAACGACAACCCCGCTGGTAGCACCACTCCGAGAGAGCAACTCACCAACAAGGCCGGAATATAATACCGGAATGCTCCAACCAAACGTTGACAAACCAGGTACATGCTCATAATCATAATCATAATCATTTATTTGTCAGAACGTGGTAAATTTTATGGTCTTAAGATTAGTTACTGGTATCATCACATACTGCCAAGTGTGGCGTGAAAATATTAGGCACATACAATTATTAGGATAATATTAAAATTACAATTTTATCATAAACAATTTTTTAATATCATAAACACACACAAATTATTTAGAATGTCAATGTCCGATTATCAAAGAGTTAGATGTCAAAGTTTAAAAGATTACAATTAAATTAGGATGTCAAAGTATCATTCAAATAGTCGTTTAAATTAGAAGTAGTTAGTAGTAGTTTAAATGCTGGCAATTTACTTAAAATAATTATATTATCTGCTGGAGACATAATTACTGATGACCCTGTAATCCTACAGGTACAAAGGGTACGAGATACCCTTTGATTCTACACCATTTAACGTTGCTAAGTTGAACTTTTTTTACTGCTTCTTTGTGGCTTGATCCGGTAGCCATAATAGCATTGTCATCTGGAAAGGTCGCTATCGTGTTATATTCCAGCTCTGGGATATCACATGTGTATAATAAGTACAGGATTGGGCCTTACACACTTCCCTGTGGCACCCCAGCTTTTATAGTTTTTAGCTCGGAATATGCACCCTCTTGCCTTACTCTAAACATTCTGTTACTTATAGATTCTAAAATGTCTGCAAATTCTGGAGGTAGCATGCGTCTGAGTTTAAATACCAGACCCTCATATCAAACTTTATCAAAAGCTTGCGCGACATCTAGGAATACGGTGGCACAGACTTGCTTGTTTTCAAGTGTTTTTTCAATTATGTTAGTTATTCTGTGTACCTGGTCTATTGTAGAGTGTTTTTCCCTGAAGCCAAATTGATGGTTTGATATTAGGTCTTTTTCTTCTATTATTGGTTTTAACCGTTTTAACAACAGTTTTTTAAATACTTCGATAATACGGGCAACAGGGAAATGGTTCTATATGATGATGCTTCATGGGGTGGTTTCCCAGGCTTCATAATCATAATGACTTAGGTTTAAAGAGTTTATTCTCATAAGAACAATAAATAGGTTCACTTACAATGAGATACAAAGTAATTGCAGCATTTTGCCTCAGGTGCGTGTTGGTGAAGTTATACAAATAAATATTAGGTAGGTAAGAACTTGCTAACATTAATTGATAGGTATGCGGTATGACTACATTTTATGAATATGATTTTTTAGTTTTATTTTGAATGAGTTAATGTTGTTACAATCTTTTACGTCATTTGGCAGGTCATTATACAGCTGTACTCCTTCGAACAATCTGGTTCTTTTACCATAGTTAGTACGAGCTTGTCTTCGTTGTAATTTATTTTTATTTCTTAGATTGTGTGATATTGTTTTTTGTGTAATTGTAAATTGGATTGTATGCTGTTTGTGGTGATTTTTTTAATTAGAATGCAGGTACCGTATGTGTATAGTTGTGCGAGATTTAATAATTTAGTTTTTTCAAATAGTATTTTAGTTGGAGTAAGATAGTGATAATGGTGTAGGGTTTTAATAATTTTATTTTGGGTTCTTTGCAAAGGCATCAGTATAGTTTTCGCGGCAGATCCCCAAATTTCGATAAGATACTCGAGATGTGATTTTACTAATGAGTTATAAATAATAGTACGTATTTTCCATGGAATACAATTTGCAATTTTGTGTAGTGATGCTAGTAATGACATTAATTTGGTTTTTACATGTTCGATGTGCAGTTTCCATGTGAGTTTGTCATCTACCGTCAGACCGAGGTATTTTTCGTGACTGGATCTTTTTATTATGTCATTGTTTATAGTAAGAGGCGAGAATTCTGTTAATGGTTTATTTTTTGCGGTAAAAATCATGTATGTTGTTTTCGAGGTATTTATTGTGAGTAAATTGTATTTAAGCCACTCACTGAGTATGTCGAGATCTTTTTGAGCATCGGTTATAATATTATGTATAGATTTATCGAAATAAAAGAGGCATGTGTCGTCCGCGTATAAAGTTAGGTGTCCCGTTAACCCTATTCTGTTTATGTTATTTATATAGATCATGAAGAGTAACGGACTTAAAATTGAGCCTTGAGGACAGCCATAAGGTACATTTTTTATGGAACTAGCAAATTTATCTATTTTAACTACTTATTGTCTATTCTGTAAATAAGATGTAAACATTTCTAGGGCTGTGTCTACGATTCCTATGTTGATTAATTTTTGGAGAAGCTTGTGGTGGCATACTGTGTCGAATGCTTTTTTAAAATCAATAAATACCGCCAGCACAATTTTTTTTTGATCTATGTGTGTTTTGATTTTAGTTATCAAGTCTACTGTAGCTGTAAGAGTGCTAGATTTCGAGCGAAAGCCATATTGTTCGTCAATTAGGAACTTTTTCTCAAAAAGGTATGTGTTTAAACGGCTGTACAAAACACGCTCAAATTTTTTAGATAATACAGGTAAAACCGACACTGGTCTGTAGTTACCTGGATCAGTTCTACTACCCGATTTGAAAATAGGGCTGACTTTGGCAAACTTAAGCGTGTTCGGAAAAATGCCGCGCACCAGGCATTCGTTTATGCACTTAGTTAGTTTCGGAACAATTATATTTTTGAGGCATTTGATCGTCTTGGTGCTGATACCATCTAACCCTGTACTTGTATTGCTATCAAGACCGTCAATTATTTTAGAGATTTCGTCTTCAGTGCAAGGTGTGAGTTTACTCAAGGTTACGTCGTGTGAGTGGTTGTGTTCGTACATAAGAGTGTTGCCGTCGTTCGCGTGATATTCAAATAAATTCAAATTTATTTATTTTTGGGACAACTCGATCCAAAGGTTAGTATACAAAAACTTAGACAACTATTGTTAGTACATAAATACAATTAAAAAGGACAACACTCCTCATATTTAAACAAGTAATTCTATATATACAAATGCAAATGCCCCTGTGCTGAGACACCCCGCCCCGTCAAGATAACCCATAGGGAGACACCTCCCTAACAGATACCAGACGAACGAAATGTCTCAACACAGGTGCACGTACATCTTCAGCTATCGTTTTCAGGATGCTGTTGTGACTCCCCCACACCCTCCTCATAAGTGACACGACTTTTTTCCGTATGACGGCATGAAAATCGTCAGTATGAGCCTGCGCGAACATCTCGGAGGCACTGCAGAAACGAGGAAGTCCCAACATCATCCTGAAAATGTTATTGTATTGGACGCGCAGTGTGTCCAGGGATTTTTTGGTATAACTAATCCATCCCCGTGTACAGACCCTGACAATACGCTTTAAATAGCGTGATCTTGACTTGGTCTGTACAGCGGGTGAATCTACGGGTCAGCATGTTGCCACGCACTGATAGCGCCCTGCGCTCCCTCTCTATGTCAGAATCATCATTAAGGTCGTCGGCAAGGTAATGTCCAAGATACTTAAACTGCGACACCCTATCTAAGTTAATACCATTTAAAGTAATGGGTGGAACAGTTTCAGGGCACCTACCAGCGGCCTTAAAGATCACGTACTGACTTTTATTTACATTGTAAATAAGTCCGTGTGACTCGGCATAGGCTTCACAAACTTTCAGCATCTCCCGGGTATCAGCATCTCCGATATCTGTCGGGTATTTGGTTAGCTAATTCCTCGCCTATTGCTGAGAAAAATGAGTTGAATAAGTCACATATTGAGTTAGTGCTAGGTTATTAATAAGTTCCCACATCTTTTTCGGTTGATTGTTGTTGTTGTAGAATAGATCGTGATAGTATTTTTTCTTGTGTGTCTTGATTAGGTAGGTCACGTGGTCTTGTTGTTCAGAAAAGGATTTTGTATGTTTCCGTCTTTTGGGTGAGATTTTGTCTGTTGCCATAGGTTGTTACGTAGGCTTATTGAATCAAGTATACTGCGGTTTATCCAGTCGTTTTGAGGTAGATTTAGAATTTTTGTTTTATCGATTTTGTTATTATTTACATGTTTTGTGATAAAGCGCTCGAGGTGGTACTCGTAATCATTTTCTTCATTCTCATAATTATCTGTTATTGCGCCGCTGTGTTGTTTTGTTTATTTTTGGCTCTAGACTGCCGATTTCCAGATAGGTACGTCTGTTTATGGTCCGACAAACTTGACTCAACTATGGAGAAATTAAATCAGTGGTTAGTTATGTTTGTACAAACATGCCAGTACAGATTTTGTAGTCGAAGTTTCACGAGTACTGTATTGACCATTAATTTTGTTCAGTATTTGATATCCATTTCTCTTGCGGTCATTCCGGTATTTAGTGACGTGGTTTTCCACATTGAGGAAATCAATATTGAAGTCACTAAACACAATTGCTCTTCTTCTCTGCTCCAATTGCAAGGAATACGTCGCTAAGAAATCGTTGTTGTTTGAATCACCAGGTTTATAAATTGCTCCGAAGTTTAGGCATAGTTTGTTTATATATATCCATAAATAGTGATTTCCATTTTCGCATAATTCTTCCGTTATGTCGTATTTTATGCTATCGTGTATAAAAATCGATACCCCTGGACCTTTACATCTTTTCCTGTAGTTGTAAACATGCTTGTAGTTTGGCAACTGATATAATTTTGCATCATCATCGGAAGTAATCCAGGTCTCGGTGAATACTAATAGGTGGGTAGTCTTCGTATCGCTTTTATTATGCACTTTATTTCATCAAGCTTGCCAGTTTTGCGAATACTTCGTAAATTAGCATTGTGGCGATATCGATTACTAATCGATACCACATCCACTCGTCACTAGTTGACACAACTGGCAACACCAGTTGGAAACATAACGGGGACGAACAAAGCGGTGTAGACTTTTGTTGTACTGTACTTAGCGATAAGTTTATTGAATAGAGAGTTAAAGGTGATACGGACGTTTCATTTATACCGTCACCCTCCTCATTGGTGACCCGCGACTAGAACAACGCTTACAGTGAAGTGCAGTGCGCTAATAAATATCGCTAAAAAAAAAAACCTACACGGGTTAAAAGAAGTTTGTGTCGCCGCCGCCATCTTTTCTAAGCCCGGCCTGCTGAAAATGTTTAATAGCGATAATTCTACGAGTGCTCCTCCATCGACTAGACTGCTGCAGCAATCAAGCGACCGAGGCAATTTGCAAGACACATTTTGCTTGCCGGGTCGCTAACTGCGAAGCCAATGCTTGACGCCTGTCATAAAACTCTCCGCGTCGGCCCGGTCCGCGCTCTGCGCATGGCCACGACCGGCGCGTCCGCTCCTAGCAACAAGTTCCGGCCGTCAACGTACAGATATCAGCATCGACCAGTGGGTAAAATCAACAATCCGGTGAGCGAACTCATTACTACCTACCTACCCCTGCTGCGGTCTCTATGTATATGATAAACTCTATTATGATAAGAACAAACCTTTTAAGTTGTTTAATGTTGTTATTTCTTTTGTATTGTGTGCATACCCTTTATATAATCTAGGGTGACCTAGCCTAATTGTGACCTAGTTCCTGTACTGTAAATAGGAAATACAAAAAAAAAAATACCTAGCTTAGCTTGTTTAAGTGGTGTACATTCAAATTCACACTAGACTTACTGAGCTTTGTCTACTAAATGCAGAAATAAAATAGGAATTTAAGTTCCATTCTCAGTAGCCGAGCTGCAAAAATTGAAAATTGTATTATTTTTGTTTTTTGTTCAAACATACTTGCTATTTTGCTTTGTTACATTGCACTCATTGTTCTCTGTAATATTCTCTAGCTACCACATAATATATCCTGTATGTATAAACAAAATAAAATTATTATTCTACTATTTTAACTTATATGTAGAGCGCTAACAACTATTGTGCAGTTTTGTAACTCTTCTTATCTCTTAAATTTTCCATTCTTTTTTTTTTTTCCTCTTTTTCTTGGTGAC
The DNA here is from genome assembly GCA_948098905.1 of Tiliacea aurago. Classification (NCBI taxonomy): domain Eukaryota; kingdom Metazoa; phylum Arthropoda; class Insecta; order Lepidoptera; family Noctuidae; genus Tiliacea; species Tiliacea aurago. The sequence continues at coordinate 206,878 of OX402592.1, forward strand.
CATGGCTACCGAAGAACAGATACAAGCTCTGCAGGAACAATTAAGAGAAATGCAAGTGAACCAGACCAACAGAGCGATAGCAGTGTCAGCCAAATTACCAGCGTTTTGGGCCGATAAGCCCACCGTATGGTTTGGCCAAGCCGAGGCTCAATTTGAATTGGCTGGTATCAAACTTGATCGTACAAAATATAGCCACATAGTGGCCATGCTGGATGCTCGGATTGCTGGGGAAGTTGCCGATATTATTGAAAATCCACCGGAAACTGACTGTTACAATCACCTCAAAACAGAGCTTATTAAGCGCCTTTCAGCCTCAAGAGAGGACAAGGTCCGTAGACTTCTGGGAGAAGAAGATATAGGAGACCGGAAACCCTCCCAGTTTTTACGCCACCTTCGCGCCCTGGCTGGCTCGGTTTTCAAGAGTGATGATATCATCCGACAGCTTTGGATGCGCCGCCTACCAAACAATGTGCAGGCTATCCTGGCAGCCCAAGAGGACCTGCCACTTGAAAAGGCTGCAGACATAGCCGACAAGATTGTCGAAGTGGCAGTGCCGGTTTCAGTGCATGCAGTGGGGGGCCCTTCATCAGAATTATCTCAACTCACCCTTCGAGTGGAACAACTGACCAAGATGGTCGAAGCGCTTAGTGCTGACAGGAATCCACGCCCAAGAGCTCGAAACAACAATGGACCACGCTCCAGATCAAATTCATCATCCCACTCTTCCTTGTGTTGGTATCACAGGATCTATAAAAAGAAGGCTAACAAGTGCACCAAACCATGCAGCTGGAAGGAATCGGAAAACGAGAACCACGGTCCGTAAACGCGGCGACTGACCGTGACATGTCGTCCCGCCGTTTATTTGTCACAGACAGAGCCTCTTCATGTCGATTTCTCATTGATACCGGCAGCGACCTCTGCTGCTACCCGTTAAAGTTAGCCAGAGGTCGCGCCACATCATCGACAGGGTACCAGCTGTCTGCAGCAAACGGCAGTTCAATTAAAACTTATGGCAGCATTACCATGCACCTCAACCTTGGCCTGCGCCGGGATTTCCAATGGAGTTTCACAATAGCTGACGTCGAGACTCCCATCATAGGTTCGGATTTTCTTAGTTATTACAACTTACTACCCGACCTTCGCCACAAACGCCTCATCGACGGTAACACAAGCTTGACCACTGTTGCTTCAGTAGTCCAAGCTAGTCAGGTCAGCGTTAAGGCCGTTTCCTTGACCGATGACTCCATTTTTGGAAAACTTCTCCTGGAATTTCCAAATTTATCCCGTCCTCCTGGAGTCCCTCGACACGTCAAGCACATCACGGTTCATCACATCGTGACCACCGATGGCCCACCTGAGTCCTGCCGCCGTCGCCGCTTAGCCCCGCAGAAGCTACTCGCTGCTAAAAAGGAGTTTGAAGAGATGGTCAGCTGTGGAACTGCCAGACCTTCCGACAGCCCCTGGGCTTCACCGCTACACATGGCTCGAAAAGGAGAAGATGACTGGCGTCCCTGTGGGGATTACCGTGTCCTAAACGCTAGGACAGTTCCGGACCGCTACCCCTGATTTTTCACAAAATATGGCAGGATCAGCCATATTCAGCACCATCGATCTCATGAAAGCGTACCAACAATTTCCAGTCCAGGAAGCCGACATATGCAAGACCGCAATAACCACGCCATTCGGCCTGTTCGAGTTCCCTTTCATGACGTTCGGTCTCCGAAATGCTGGACAAACGTTTCAGTGTTTCATTGACGAGGTCGTAAGGGGACTCGACTTCTGCTACCCTTACGTTGATGATGTTCTGGTCTACTCACGCACACCAGAGGAACACCTGGAACATCTGCATACCTTGTTCCAACGGCTGACCGACTATGGTGTCATTGTAAACGCATCCAAGTGCGTTTTCGGAGCTAATGAGGTAACCTTTTTAGGATACCGAATTAACAAGGACGGCACGCGCCCTCCTGCGGAGAGAATTGAAGCCCTGCAGAGTTTTCCCTTGCCGAAATCCGTGCAAGGCCTTCGCAGGTTTCTCGGCATGGTAAATTTTTACCGCCGATTTCTCCCCAACGCCGCAGAACTACAAGCACCGCTCATCAATGTTCTGAGCTCTTCCAACCTGAAGGGTGCCAAACCAGTACCATGGACGCCCGATTTAGAACTTGCGTTTGCAAAGTGCAAGGATAGTCTGGCAAATTCTACTCTCTTGGCTCACCCAGTCAGTGATGCCACTTTGGGACTTTTTACGGATGCCTCATCATCACAAGTTGGATCTTGCCTACAACAGAAGGTGAACGACACATGGCAACCTTTAGCGTTCTTCAGCAAAAAGCTGACAGAAAAACAATCACAATGGCCCGCGTACTATCGTAAACTCCTCGCATTGTATGAAAGCGTTCAACAGTTTCGTCACATACTCGAAGTTCAACATGTCACGATATACACGGACCATAAACCGCTCATCTACGCTTTTACTCAACGCCCCGAGAAACTTCCTCCAGTTCAGCTCAACCAGCTCTCCTTCATCTCCCAATTCACAACTGACGTTGTACACATCAAGGGACAGGACAATGTGGTCGCTGACGCTATGTCGAGGATAGAAGCTATTTCCCTCGAGGACAGTTACTCAGCGTTGGCAGAGGAGCAGGCTACAGATGAAGAACTACAGAATGTCAAGACCAACTCTTCCCTCAAACTGGAGAAAATCGACATCCCAGGCACCAACCTCACCATTATTTGTGACACGTCTACCGGAAAGCCGCGACCTTACGTTACGCCTTCTTTCCGTCGCCATTACTTTAATAGACTTCATAACCTCAGCCACCCTGGCGCACAAGCTTCCGCACGCTTGGTAGCTGAACGATTTGTTTGGCCTTCAATAAACAAAGATTGTCGCAAATGGGCTCGAGAATGTGAACCATGTCAGCGTAGTAAGGTGACCAGACACACATCCACGCCCCTAGGTAAATTTTCAGCCCCAACAAATCGTTTTCGTCACATTCACATCGACATAATCGGCCCTTTGCCTTCTAGTAAAGGTTACCAATATTGCCTTACTGCGGTTGACCGATTCACCAGAAGTGTGGCCCATGATCGGCATTACAGCTGAAGAAGAGTCACGATGGGCTGGATAGCTCGTTTTGGGGTCCCGTCTATAGTTACCACCGATCAGGGTCGGCAATTTGAGTCTGCCTTATTCATGTCCCTTTTAAAGTCTGCATCCATCCAACGCACTCGCACTACCAGCTATCACCCATGTGCCAATGGCATGGTCGAGAGGCTGCACCGGCAGTTAAAGGCTGCTCTTATGTGCCACGGTGGTAGTTGGTGTACCGCTCTACCTTTAGTGCTCCTAGGCATGCGGGCTGCTTTAAAGGAAGACCTACAAACATCATGCGCTGAATTAGTTTATGGTGAACCTCTTCGTCTACCTGGAGAATTTGTAACTCCTTCGACAACGAGCAACATACAAGACATTCAAAATTTTGCAACGGCATTGCGGAGCCACATGGCCCAAATAAAACCAGTGCCAGCGTCACGTCACTCAGAGCGTCATGCGTTCGTCTTCAAGGAATTATCCAACGCCACCCATGTGTTCCTACGTGACGACTCCGCGAAGACATCCCTTAGACCTCCATACACTGGCCCTCACAGAGTCATCACCAGAACCGATAAAACAATAACAATTACATTGCCTAACAGGGACGCGCAAGTGAGTCTTGACCGTGTGAAGCCAGCATTTATTGAACAGGCACCACATTCAGGAGGTACTGGCTCTACTACTCCTCAATCATCACCTACATCTCAGTCTGACAGCAACTATCCAGTTCCCAAAAAGAGCTACGTATCTCGTTCAGGTCGCCATGTCCGCTTCAAGACGCCCATCGACGTCTAATGTATCTTTTTCCACCCTTCTTTCCATTAGTAGTGTAGTAGTGTAGTAATTTAAATAAATGTAATTATAATAATAATACTTTAAAAATTGTTCATCAAAATATACAGGGTGTGATAGGTAAGGAATTAGAACTGGAGCTGTTCATGAACTGTAGTTATATCGATATCTTATGTGTAACTGAACATTGGTTAAAAGTCCACCAGTTCATGTTCAGCTTTAACAACCACCAGGTTGCCAGCTCATTCAGCAGAGTTAATATGATACGCGGTGGCTCTTTAATAATTGTTCGTAACAATATGAAATTTAAAGAACGTAAGGATATTGTGAGCCTCTCTGTTGAGCGAGTTATTGAAATAGCTTGCATTGAGCTTGAGCAGTTCATTGTAATGAGCATATACAGGCCCCCATGTGCTTCATATGATATTTTTGAGAAATATATGGAAGAAGTATTATTAAAGACTTGTAACAGTAATAAAACAGTTGTTGTCTGTGGAGATTTCAACATTAATATACTGGAAAAATCTGCTACAGTAAATAAATTTATAACCTTATTAAAGTCATATAATTTGTACAATACATTCTTTGAGCCGACTAGAATAACTGCCACTAGCGCTACCTGTATTGACAATATTTTTACAAACTTAAGACCTTCTAGCCATTTAATTATAAACGAGTTGGACTCTGATCACTGTGGCCAGTTAGTAACTTTCCCTCGGAAAATAGTCAGAGCTCAAAGAAAACTAGTGAGTTATATTCCTGTAAACAAAAGTCGCTTAGAACAATTTAAAAATAATTTAATGGAAAAACTACCGGGTTTGCCTTATCACACCGACCCAGATCAAGCATATAATTTACTATTTAATCTCATTAATTGTGAATTTAGGAAGGTGTTCACCTCAAAAACATTGCCTGTTTGTGACCACGTAATATTTAGTGATTGGGCAACACCAGGTATTTACAAAAGTAGGCAGAGGTTATATGAATTGTATGATGAAAAAACATATAACCATGATGAAACTTTTAAAGAATTTGTTAAAAAATATTCTAAAACTTTTAAAAGAGCCTGTTCCTCGGCAAAAGCCATACACATTAAAAATAAAATAAAATCTTCTGGAAATAAAATTAAAACAACTTGGAATATTATTAATTCAGAAATGGGAAGAACGACAGTACGGAATCGTGACTTCCATCTAAAAATCAATGATGTAGATATTAAGGCAGACATGGAGGTGGCAACTGAGTTTGATTTTTTTTTCACTAATATCCCTATTTTAACAACCAAAACTCTGTCATCGTCGTCCTCCACTTCTGCTTACTCAATATTAAAAGAATGTGTACCAGAATGTGATAAACACCTTAAATTCACGGTCGTTACCGCTAAAGACATTATAGAATCTTTTAAAGACCTTGATATAAAAAAAACTGCGGACCTTTGGGGGTTATCAGTACATACCATGTCTTCAATAATTAATGTTATTTCACCCTTTTTAGCAATTGTTTTTAATTCTTGTATTGCATCTGGTGTATTTCCTGATCTGATGAAACTTAGCAAAGTGATTCCTCTGTTCAAATCTGGCAGCACAACTGATCCTACGAATTTTCGGCCTATTTCGATATTACCTACATTGAGCAAAATCTTTGAAAAATTAATTTTGAAACAAATGTTAGGACATTTTAATAAACATAATCTACTACATCTGAAACAGTTTGGTTTTACTAAGGGTCGTTCAACTACAGACGTGGGTGTGGAATTACTGAAGAGCATATTCGAGGCCTGGGAGGAGTCGCGGGATGCTCTTGGCATTTTCTGCGACTTGTCTAAGGCCTTCGATTGCGTTCATCATGATACACTCATCAGAAAACTGCACCATTATGGTTTGAGGGACAGTGCTCTCGACCTTCTGACTTCTTATCTGAACAACAGAATTCAGAGGGTTGATGTTAATGGCAAGAGATCTGCAGGATCTGCGGTCACTATGGGCGTTCCGCAGGGTTCAATTCTAGGTCCATTCTTGTTTCTAATTTATATAAATGACTTACCTTTTCACATAAGGGATAATCACAAGATTGTATTATTCGCAGATGACACTTCACTCATTTTTAAAATCAAACGTCAGCTAGTCAATTTTGAACATGTTAACGATGCACTCTCTAAAGTTGTCCATTGGTTTAATGTAAATAATCTTCTCCTGAACGAGAAAAAGACTAAACTCATAAAATTTTCAATGCCAAATGTCAGGCAGCTAACTACTAATGTTCAACTTAATGGAATAGAGTTGGACCCTGTTGAGTCGACAGTTTTTCTTGGAATAACTATTGACGGTAAATTACAATGGGGCCCACACGTAGAAAAATTGTCAGGAAGGCTTAGTTCGGCCGCCTATGCTGTTAAAAAAATTAGACAGATTACTGATGTAGATACTGCCAGAATTGTTTATTTTAGTTATTTTCATAGTCTTATGTCGTATGGGATCCTTCTCTGGGGAACATGTGCGGACATTAATAATATCTTTATTTTACAGAAAAGGGCTGTTCGAGCCATTTACAATCTAGGTCCAAGAGATTCACTTCGTGAAATATTCAAAGAAATAGATATTCTGACTGTAGCCTCTCAATATATACTTGAAAATCTATTATATGTACACAAAAATAAATCAAATTTTAAGAAAATGTCCGATATTCATAGTTTAAATACCAGGAATAAACACAATCTTGCTGTACATCGCACTCGCCTCCACAGAGTAGGCAACTCTTTCATGGGTCAATGTATACGCTTTTACAACCAACTTCCTACTGACATTCGGAACTTACCCATTAAACGATTTAAAATCTGTATTAAAACTAAACTTTGTAAAAAAGGGTACTATAAGATTTCTGATTATTTAGAGGACAAAAAAGCTTGGGATTGAGCTGCTCGCTCTGCTAGCCTTGTGATAAAACTTGACATTTTAATTATTATGCATGATTTTATATACATATTGACATTGCAGAATATTGTATACAATTTTACATGAATGTTTACTTTGAAAAGTATTATATTTACTACTTTAATTTATTGTGAATGTGAGCACTATGTGGGTCATTTTTTTTTTTTCTTTAAATGTTTTCCTTTCTTTTCTCAGTTAAGTTTTAATGATGGTCTGACATTTTGAGCGCTTTATGCGGCCTACCCAAATGTCCTTTTTTTGGTACTGTTCGTCGAGTCGTTGAGCTCCTTAAGTTTTGAGTTGAGCTGCACGATTACTGACAAATGCTTACACTGATTGGTCAGGTCCGCTCAAATTTGCGTGGTTCTTTCCTCAAAAGACCATTTCAGACACGGATCTACATGGTCCTCACATGATCTGACCAAGATTATGTCTGGACTTTAAAAGAGACTTTGACCCCTGAGTTTGTTTCGCCATTTCTTCTCAGGGGTAGTCAGATAGGAAATGTCGGCTACATCTAGATTTTTTTTTTATTTTTTATATGACGTGTAAAAGTGATTTTAATATCCTATTTACAGAATAAACGATTTCATTTCATTTCATTTCATTTCATTTCATTTCATTTCATTATTTTCTTCATTAATGTAAATTGTTTTTATAATTATTATAAATATTTTTTTTTTATATTTTTATAGTTTTATAATATGAGGTTATTTTACACCGTGGGGGGGTGGTGTGGCGATATCGGTTACTACTCGATACCACATCCACTCGTCACTAGTTGACACAACTGGCAACACCAGTTGGCAACATAACGGGGACGAACAAAGCGGTGTAGACTTTTGTTGTATTGTACCTAGCGATAAGTTTATTGAATAGAGAGTTAAAGGTGATACGGACGTTTCATTTATACCGCCACCCTCCTCAGCATAAAAGAATCTAAGTGGTGATGGGTAAAAGGGTATGTCTTCGTATTTTTTGATGATTTGATGGCTTAGTTTATCTGTGTGTTTTCTATTGTGTTGTGAACCCCTTTGAAGTTTTTTTGGTTGGTAATTGTGGTATCTGTGTAATACTTAGAAGCTGCGGGTAGGCCGCTAATAAACAGTTGATGTTTCATTGAGTACGCTCCCGAAAATATTCCTTAAACACTACTGGCGACGAGTAAAATTAAGCTAAATTACCACTAATAGTTAGTGTACAGTGTTATTGTGAAGTGACAATAAAATGCCGATCGGAAAAATAAGAACAATTCGATTTATCGAGCAAAAAATGGTTGGCATACATACGACGCGTGGAGCAATTTATGGCGTTCAACGAAATCAAACTAGCATTACGAGTGGCTACACTAGTCACGTTAGTGGGTGAAGCTACTTATGATCTGATGTGTGATCTTTGTGCGCCAGACAATCCGGAGACCAAAAGTTTTCAGGAGTTAGTGAACATAGTTGGCGACCATCTTGAACCAAAGCGCTCAGAGATAGCTGAGCGGCATATATTTAGAATGAGACGTCAAAATGGCGGCGAAAGTCTGAGCGATTATTTGCAAGTCCTCAAACATCTAGCCAACACGTGCAATTTTAAAAGTGGTCTTGAAGAAAACCTACGAGACCAATTCGTGTCTGGTCTTGTGAGCGATGACATGAGATCATGAGATCGCGGCTCTTCGCCGAGCCGACACTGTCGTACAAGAGGGCAGTGGAGTTGGCCTTCGCACTCGAAGCGGCTGACCGGCACGCTCAAGCGAGCGGCACGTGCAGCGGAGCAGCGTCTGCGACGTCGTCGACGAGTTCCGGGGCGCCGGAGCCGATGCACCGGCTCGCGACGGGACGAGGCACGGCGCGCGCTGCGACCGGCAGCAGCGACAGCAGCATCGAAGGAACGCGCGATTCGGTCGCGCCTGCGAATGAGCCACAGCGCGTGCCGCAACAGCCTTGTTGGCAGTGCGGAAAGGGTCATCGAGCAGTCGTGTGTCGTTTTAAAAGTTATTCATGTGACGTGTGTGGGCAAAAAGGCCATCTTAAAGTTATGTGCAAACGAAATCCCCGTCAGGGCGAGGTGCGGTCGCCGGGGGGAGATCAAAATTATATGGATAATAGTGATAGCGATTTGGAGTCAGATATATACTTGTATAATCTAAATGTGTGCAATAATAGTGATCGGCCATACGAGTACAAAGTGAGCGTGAAAGTTAACAGTAAGGCGATGACGTTTGAACTGGATACTGGCAGTAAGTTGTCTGCAATTAATACTCATTCATTTGATGAACGCTTCAAAGCATTGCCGCTTATCGCAAAGTCTGTTTGTTTACATTCTTATAATGGCACTCGGATTGAAGTAATCGGTTATATTGTGGTTAATGTGAAGATCGGGACACACTCGGCGAGAGATTTAAAATTATTTGTCATTAAGAATGGTGGACCACCTTTAATGGGTAGATCTTGGTTGAGTAAATTAAATATCGATCGCATTCAAATTAACAAATTGATGTTGAACTTAACAGACGACAAATTGCAAAAAGAATTTCCCATTGTGTTTGCCCCAGGTCTTGGTACATGCACCAAGCAACTTTCATTAAGATTAGGCAACATGACTCCCGTTTTTATCGAAGCGAGATCATTACCACTAGCTTTACGCAAACCGGAAGAACTTGAGTTACAACGACTCGAGGCAGAGGGTACTATTCGTAAGGTAGATTACTCTGATTATGGTACACCCATTGTACCGGTAATAAAGAAATCCGGTGAAATACGTATCTGTGGAGATTATAAGGTAACAAAGTTGATTCGCGACCCGTACCCTATGCTTCGAATATGCTGGTCCTGCTCCACAACCACTTGGGCTCACTTGTTAAATTATAATATTTGGAAGAGATGCTTCCCCCCTTTTTTATGTTCTGACATTACAATCATATTTATTATATAAAATGTACTTAATCAAGTTTTAGTTGTTGAATACTTCAATAGGTAATTATGTTTATCTTTTTGCTAGTGAAATTTTATTTATCTTTGAAATGCATTGCAAGCTATAGTTTTGTATAATTTAAAAGCATTTTTTCAATTTTTGTAAATGTGAGTACCATGGAGCCGTTTATTATGTTATGATGTATGTTGACTTAAAAAAGTTTGGCAGTTAAGAGTATGTCATGCTCACTTAAATGTCTCGCTGATGGTGGCGCGTGTGTTGGATCATTCGGTTCCCTACAAAATGGTTGAGCTGGATGGTGCTGATCCACGCGTCATGCTCGTGAACGGGCGCCGTCAGTTGTGACTGGTCTTCTCCTATCTGCCAGGGCTTATTTGTAATATTTTATATTGTTTTTTAAATAATTTATATTTTTACATTGTTCTCACATATAGAAGCGACAAGAATAATGTACCCAGGATTTTGTAATATCTTGATTTAAAAGAGTGTCCTTGGAGTTTTTTGCCTATTCTTCTCCATAGAGATCTACGTTTTGGAATGGGCAAATAGCTTCAACTTTCTGACTAACTGACCGACTCTTTGACAATTCAAAAGTGCCTGTAATTGGTTTAATTGAAATAAATGCTTTGAGTTTGAGTTTGAGTTTGAATCGAGGAGTTATTTGCCACCAGGCTGGCGTCTTATGGTTTCGAGATTGAGTTAGTTAAATCGAGTGATAATGGCAATGTCGATGCGCTGTCGCGACTGCCACTGCCATAATATATTATGAACGGAAATATTGTGATGACTTGGGTTCGGTATCATATGTAAATTATATCGAGGAATCAATCCCAATCAATGCAACAGAGGTGGTTTCATGGATACAGAAAGACAGCGTTTTAAATAAAATAAAAAAATATCTTATCACTGGCTGGCCAACAAAAATAACAGCCGAGCGTGAAAAGCTTTATTACAACCGAAAAGACAATATAGTGTTGGATCGTGGTTGTATTTTGTATAATCACCGGGTAATAATGCCGGAGCCACTGAGAAAACCAGCTCTTTTCGAATTACATGAAAGGCATTTAGGGGTAGTTAAAATAAATAATATAGCAAGGAGTTATGTTAATTGGCCAACATTAGATGTCGAAATTGAGACTCTCGCGAAAGATTGTAGTGCTTGTCGCCAGCAGCGTGACCCACCTTCACATTCCCTTCTACATCCGTGGGAGATGGGGGCACGACCCTGGCAAAGACTACATATCGATTTCGGTGAATTTCAGAGAACACATTATCTCGTCACCGTGGTCGCTCATGGTAAGTGGATCGAGGTGCAGAAAATGTCAGGCACTACCGCCACGGTGACGATAGGTAAACTTAGAAAATTGTTCGTTCGTTTTGGTCTTCCCTCACAGATTGTGAGGTCCTATAACGCGGCCGAGAACGCGGTGAAGCGCGCAAGGAAGAAAGCCGCGTACGAGAAGGTCGATGTTGATACAGCAGTCACTACATTTTTATTCCAAGGTTGCAATTGTGAACACACGACTATAGGCGTCGCGCCTACTGGAAAGATGCTTGGTATGTGGCTCCGTGGTAGGTTGGACGTGCTGCGGCTGAGCGCTGAGCACGTCAGCGAGCTGGCGGTGGCCCGCGCGGCGTGCCACGGCCCGGGTAACGAGCGCCACGCCGCGCCCGGCGACCACGTGCTAGCGCGAGATTACCGTGCGCGCGCTGAAAATTGGGCGCCGACCGTGGTCACCGAGAGAGAGGCACCTCCAACCCATCGAGTGCGAGTTGCAGACGGTAAAGAGTGGAAAAGGCACATTGATCAATTGCTACCCCTTGGGACGTCTCGCACCAGTAAACGACATTCCGTGTTAACGCCCGATGTTTCTGACCGCGTCGTTATAGAGGATAAGTTAAAGGACGCGATCGTGAACGATAACGATGGTCAGGATAGTAGTTCAAAGGAACTTATTAAATCCCAAAAATACATTTCTAATGCCCCGCAACCTCAAATAAATAAATACAAATACCGAACGACGATTAGGTAACAATGAGACTCCTGAGAAGTCAATTAAGCGCCAACAGCGAGCTTGTACCTACATTAATTAAAAAGAAGTTATACCCACAATTATGATATTTTTCTCGCGTTCACTTCGATCTTTGAGTTCTAAGATGAGGTTTTCGTGATGTAAGACGGGCGATTGATTGGGTGTAATTGGAGTATTGTTTTGGTTTCTCTTGAGTTATTTCTCTTGAGTTATTTCGTTGTTGGATTTAATAGTTATGATTTCAGAATTTATTTTTTCAAATTGTTCTTTGAAGTTGTCTGTACTCGATTTTATCGTTTTAATTTCTTGTTTAATCTCACACATTTGTTCTCGTATGAAGTTCAGGTTTTCTTTTTGAGATCGTCCAAAATCCTCTAGAAACTTCATAATGTCTGTGCGAAAGTTTGCAAAGTCTGATTTGTAGTCTATTTCATCAGTGCGCTCTTTTCGTTTTCTCAGGCAGATGTTGGTTTGGTATTCATTGTCACTAAATGTGGTTAAGTTCGGTACTGATCCGCTGCCGCTTTCACTTCCGCTTGTTAACATGCCACCAGGCGGTGGTTTCTGTAGGTTCATTGCGTCGGCAGTCCCAGCGGGTGCGAGTGCAATGCCGATAGTTGTATCAGTTTTTATCCTCGAACTGCGCGTGCTGCGTAGGTACGGCGCGCGCACTGTGCGATGTTTAGTAGAACCAAAAGGATAACGACTTTAACACTGTGATTTCAAAGATTGGTTTTGAGTGAACGAAATGTATTAAGATTTAATATTTTTGCGATAATTAGCAAAACACGTCTGCTCCCAACAAGCGCGCGAGGCTTTATCCTGACTTCAGCAATCTTCCATGGCTCAGGTACATGTTTTAGCATAAATGCAGCATTGATAAGTCTGGTCAGCTTTATTATGGCTTTGCGCGGGAGGTGTTTTAGAATTTCTCCTGCTATGAGGTCGTAACCCGGGGATTTCTTCGAGCTAATGTTGTTTTGAATTTCTCTCAGTACTTCTTAAGGAGTCACAAGCCGAATTCTTTGACTATGTGATAACTTTTTACTCTCAAGTAATTCTATGTAATTCTAGCTCTTATTGGGTTCTAAAGTGTCTTCTAAGTATTGGGCAAACTTCAGCGCTTTTTGTTAATTACTTATGGCCCATTTTCCGTCGCCTTTTCTGATATTTCTCTAAAAAGGCCGATTATGCAAATATTACCCGTATTTGAATAATCGGCCTTTTTATTAGTTGTATTGTCGGTTTCCAAAGAGAGAAATCCGTTGATTGGTCGTTGGTTAACTGCACAAGTTTAGTATGTTAACTGCACACTCATCCTCAAATTGTAGAATTTTTCTCTTTAAACGTTTAGTGAGATAATCGGGGATTGGTCTTGAATTAATGTGTAACCTTCCTCCAAATTAATGTAATTTGTGAATATATTTTTACATATGAAAAAGTCTATAAGATCCGGTACTTTCTGGTGGTCAGTGGGCCAGTATGTTGGTTTGCCTTTTTGTTTTCTTTTTTTTTTGGATGGGAAATGATCAAATAACTTCTCCCGCTCTTGGCGGAGCAGGAGGGCGTGTCAGACTTTTACTGAATAAAACTCACTCGTATTCCTTCATTTACCTGGGTGCCAGGGCCACGATATCCCTTTCGGACAAACTCGCAACCCTAGCAGGCATTGGCCCTAACGGACCCCGTCAGTTGGTGCTGACACCTCTTTGAGGCGCGCATGGAATACAACGCACCGTCGACCCCGGCCTGGCCCTTATCGGACGGTGAGCTACCCATCGCTCACCGTCCACAAGCCCGCGCCTACGGTGGCGGGAAATCGGTTTGCGACTCCCGACGCCCGGGGCGTCTCCTGCGGCAACTAGGGGCGCGAGGGCGTGAACCTTGCCTCTCCCTCACGCGTTCCGCCTCCTCCTTCGCAAGCATTACTGCTTCGCAGAAAGAGGTGACGGCCTCCCATGCACTCTCGCTCCAAACCATGGCCCGAACCAGGGCCGGACGCGAGAGATCACCGCCGCCGATCGCCTCCGTGAGGACACGGCGGTGCTCCACCCAAGCCGGGCAGACCTCAACCGTATGCTCCACCGTGTCCTCCGGGCAATCCACATAGTGGTGACACCCGGACGTCTCCTCCCGCTGTATCCTGAACAGGAACCTCCCGAAACAACCGTGTCCGGTGAGGACCTGCGTCATGCGGAAGGTGAGGACGCCGTGGCGCCTCTCTCGCCACTCCTCGTAAAACACGTACAGTAGGAATCGGTTTCAATTTGACAGTTCAACAACATTCATTGCGTTTTTTACGTTGTTAAGCAGACAAATATTTCTAACATATGAAGCAATGGATTAGCAATATAGGTACTTCAAAATCATTCCGATTCTGATTCAAACAGTGTTACGCAATTAGGGTGCTGGTCTATTGAAATGGATGGTTCCATCAGTAAGAATGGCGCGCTTTATCCTGAACAGGAACCTCCCGAAACAACCGTGTCCAGTGAGGACCTGCGTCAGGCGGAAGGTGAGGACGCCGTGGATGTTGGTTTGGCTGTGCTCATAACTTGACATTTGTGTGTCTTTAACTGCATTTAAGAACTGTCTTCCCTTTGTTGTAGTAAGTATTGATCCCCAGTGCGTATGCTTGGCATTTAAGTCACCGCCTAGGATGAATCTCTGGCCTAGAAGTTCAAATAATTTTAAATACCGCTCTTTTCTTATCATGTGCCTTGGAGGACAGTATATGGCTGCTATGGAAACGTGACAAAATTTAGTTTTTACAGATACTGCCACGGCTTGAATGTCTGATTCTTCAATTTAACTCTGCTCGTAATGGTTGATGTTTTCTTTGATTATAACCGCGCTACCTCCTCTGGGCTAGTTGTCAGGGTGAAGCGAGTTTATTACATTATTGGCTTAACGTGGACAAGTTGTTCTGTAAAAAGTATTTTTACGAAAACATATAATTCAAACTAAAATTAATATTTTTTTGATTCTCGTTGCAGGAAAGTAAATGTAAAAACAAGTCGTTTAATAAGTATTTAAGCCGATTGAATTCAAAAAGCGTCGCCATTTTATGGTTGGAGGCTGATTCTGTGTTGCCACATTAATAATAATTGTGATTTCAGTCTTTTATTAAAGATAATTATCGATTTCTAAATCTGAGTAAAATGTATGTATTTTCTTTAAAATCTGTAATCAAGTGATTTTCAAAAGGTTTTATATTTATTTTCCTTTAATTACATTAAAAACAAACAAAACACTCATCGCTTTTGGCCATCAAATCATTTTACATCCGATTATAATAGTAGTTTGATATTTTTTTAAAAGGCAAACGATTTATTTTGGAAAATAAATACTCATAATTGTAACTTTTTCAGTGACAAGTTTTATCATTAGACATGCTAAATATGAACCATTTTTACACTCTCCTGCAAACTTATTACTATAATTCATTTCTTTGAGGCATAAACTATTAAAAACCCTAGTCATTAAATATTATACTTAATGTTCACGTTAAGCCAAATTGCCCTAACAAACTGAGCAATTCCCTTTGCTGAAAGATTGGTTCGTGAAGTGCGTTTCGGAAATCAAACACACGTCTATATGTTCTGTCTCTAAGACAGCCTGTAACTCATTCTGATGTTTGAGGAGCCCATTGGACTTCCACGCCATTATCTTTAGCGCATTACTCATTTTTGATTATTAAAACCAGCTGTTTTGGTGCTGGACTCTAGCTTCTCTAATCTTTTGTCAAATGTAGTAATACACTTCAAGATCTGATTAATCTTATATTCCAGATTCGAAGGTTTCGTGGCTTGTTTTGAAGCTTGCGCATAGGAACTACTTCCTTGAACAGGTTTTGCACTTTTCATTTCATTTCATTTATTTGTGAACAATTTACATCGTGTGGATTAAAGGTACATGCAATTTACATAAAAATTATATGAACCATGAATTACTAATATAATTATAGTGCCTAACAGTTTCAAATATAATGTCCAAATAGTTTTAAAATATTACTAGACAATTCAAAAATAATATAATTATGAAGTCAAACAATTTTAAAGTACTTATAATGTCAAAAACAGTTTTTAATTTTAAAATTACAATTAAAATGTCAAACAGTTTTAAATATGATGTCAAGAGATTTTAAATGTCAAAAGTTTTAATTTTTCGGCATCAGAGTGGCATCAGTACCGATGTCATCTAATTGTAAAAATAAAGTGTCAGAGATAAAATTTATACTTACACTATAATAATGATAACAGTCAACATAGCATTTACAATTAATTCCAATCTAAAACAATAATATTACGGTTGTCGATTATCATCTAGGTACTCATCGACGCTGTAATAGCCCTTCCTCAATAAATATGTCTTTAATTTGTTTTTAAATAAGTTTGCGCTATTTATGCTTTTAAATTCTAAGGGAAGCTTGTTGTATAGAAATACTGATTGGTACCTAGGACTGTGATGAACCACGTTTAGTTTCGGTTGTATTGTGTTAGGGAAGTCATTCCTACGTGTATTTACTCTAACTTGTCGTTGGTCATCAGTTTCATATTTGTGCAAGTTTTTAACAAAACTGGTTAGCAGCACCAGTATATAAAGGCATGGCACTGTCAAAATGTGAAGTGTAACGAAATGGTCTCTGCACGAATCCGTCTTTTTTAAGCGGAGCATTGGCCTTAAGGCTCTTTTTGAATTACAAATGCCGAGTGGATATTGTACTTATAGCTATTGCCCCAAAACTCAATACTGTATCTAAGCCTAGACTCAACCAAGGCAAAGTATACCATCTTAAGCTGGGCCAAGGTCAGTTCTTTCCTCAGGCTTCTAATTGCATAGCATGCTGAGCTAACAGACTTTGTTACAGACGATGTCTTAAACCTTGAATGAATTGAGGTTTAATAATGCATCAATGTGAACACCTAGGAATTTTACATAGTCAACCATTTCAACTTTGTTGCCACATGACAAAACCTCAAGACTAGCGTTGTTCCGAACGTTTGACTTGAATAGACATTTTGATGTATTTACATTGAGCTTAAGATTGTTTGTACAAAACCAGTGTTCAAAAGCTTTTAATAAGTTGTTAACTTTTAATTCTAAATTATTTAAGTTATTTGCAGACTCTATTGCATTAGTGTCATCCGCAAAAATAACGAAACGTACGTAAACGTTTTTTTATGTACTCAATTTAATCATTACGGAATAGGATGAAGAAAATTGGACCTAAAACAGATCCCTGAGGGACACTTCGAAATACTATAATTAAATTGGAGTTCAATATTTTTTGTTTTTCATCCACTACCGTCTTTATCTCAACAAATTGACGTCTATTATGCAAATATGATTGAAATAGCTTCAGAACGTCCTCCCTTATACCATAATGTTCCAACTTCGCCAGCAAAATCTCATGGTCCACCGTATCGAAGGCTGAACTAAGATCCAGAAACACACCTGCCACGTTATGTTTGTCATTAAGATGGCAAATAACCTCATCGACTAATGCCTCAACAGCATCGGCGCGGCGGCGGTTCCCTATGATTTTTGATAGCCAAATTGTTGTCCATATAAGATGCTATGCATTCGTAAGTGTTTCATAAGCTATCATATCTGCCAGTTCTCAGTAAGGTGTTTGAAAAGTTGATGCTCAATCAAATGTACCACTGACGCCGGGTGTCTCCCTAATAAAGAATATTTTTAACGCCTGGGAGGAAGCACAAGATGCCATTGGAATCTTTTGCGACCTCTCTAAGGCGTTCGATTGCGTAAACCATGAGACACTTTTGCTGAAACTAGAGCACTATGGGATTAGGTATACAGCTCTTGATTTACTAAGATCATACCTGAAAGATAGAAAGGTTAAAGTTCAAGTGAACGGCGTAAACTCATTGGGGTCTGAAATGGCAATGGGCGTTCCTCAAGGTTCAATATTGGGTTCATTCCTCTTTTTAGTTTATATTAACGATTTACCCCAATTATTTCAAAATCAACCGAAGATGGTGTTATTTGCAGATGACACATCATTGATATTTAAAATAGACCGACGGTCACAAAATCTTGACGACGTGAATAACTCTATTCTTCAGGTCCAAGATTGGTTTACGGTAAATAATTTGTTACTAAATAAAGCAAAAACCAAATGCATTCGATTTAAATTACCTAATGTTAGAAGTAGTGAATGTAATATCATATTGAATGGAGCAAAACTGGAATTTATTAATCAAACGGTTTTCCTAGGAATCACTCTAGACGAGAAATTACAATGGGGACCACATATAATATCTCTTGCGGGGCGGCTAAGCTCGGCGGCTTATGCTGTTAGAAAGATAAGACAGTTAACAGATGTAGAAACCGCGCGGTTAGTCTATTTTAGCTACTTCCACAGCATTATGTCGTACGGCATTTTACTGTGGGGTCGGGCTGCTGACATTGAGTCCATCTTTATTTTGCAAAAGAGAGCTGTCAGAGCAATTTATAATCTAAGTCGCCGCGAATCTCTTAGGGAACTATTTAAAAATATTAATATCATGACGGTACCTTGCCAATTCATTTATGAAAATATTATGTATGTAAAGAAAAATCTACATCTTTTTAATAAAATAAGTGATAGACATAATTTTAATACTAGAAATAAAGACAAAATAGATCAACCATTTTTCAGGTTATCTACAGTACTTCTCTCTCTATCTTTTATGGGGTACTGTGTTAAATGTTACAACAAAATACCTTGTGATATATTGCAACTAAATGAAATAAAATTTAAAACTCATATTAAAAGAACACTTTGTAAACAAGCATATTACAAATTAGAGGATTATATACAAGATAAGAATGCTTGGAAACATGCTGGTCCTGCTCCATAGGACAATTAGGACAATCTAGAGTCTAGACAAAATCAAACAGGTTGCTATTTTAATTGTATAATTTATTATTTTTATGACATTTATTTTAAATTCTGTGATTACCTTAACTCACACTGATATTGTTATTTTTTAGGAAATCGTACCTATATATTTTTTACAATTTTTGTAAATATGTGAGCACCATGTATCTATCACATAATTAATTTATCTGTCATTGCTTCATTCTTAACTCTTTTTATTACCTATTGTGGTATAGTAATTTTATTCTAGGTGCATCGTCTTCACATATAATTTATACAATTAATGTACCTATAAAAATATTGTACTAGATTTTAAAAGAGTACCGGTGGAGTTACTTGCCCATTCTTCTCCATACGAAACTACCTTTTGGAAGGGGCGACTAGAATCAATTTTTTTTTTTGTAAATATTGACGTTCAAAAGTGCCTTTTATGTGCCTATTTGAAATAAACAATTTGACTTTGACTTTGACTTTATCCTTCATAATCTTTTCAAAAATCTTTGACAGTACAGGTAATAGGGAAATAGGCCTGTAGTTGCCAGGATCCGTTTTTGAACCCTTCTTAAAAATTGGAATTACTCGTGCAATTTTAAACTGATCAGGGAACAGGCCTTCCTCAATACAGTTATTATAAAGTGATGCTAGTGGAGTTGGCAATATGTCAATATTATCTTTAATGATAGTCAAGGGAATTTTTTCATAGCCTGTAGATGACTTTTTGACCATATTTTTAACTATGTTTAAAATTTCAAAGATTGTGACTGCCTCAAAACTCATGTTAGAATTTACTCTGCTGACACTTTCAGTCAGATATGCAATAGTCAATTTATGATCAAACGCTTTAAGGCTGACATTGTTGTCGAACCTTGTTGAAAAAATGTGAGCTACGTCTACAGCATCATTAATAATTGTCAAGTCTATCTTTAGAATCAAAATCAAAAATATTTTTATTTCACATAAGCCTACATGGGCACTTATGAAACGTCAGAAGCTAGGTGCACGGTTCCAATTGGTCGTTTCCTATGGAGAATAGCCGGCAAGAAACTCCACGGTCACTCTTTAAAAAAAATAAAATTGGCTTTTACAATGTTTTCAAATTACAGTGTTAATAGGTATGAGAGGACAGGTACTTAACAAAATAGAAAATGGTCTACAGATCTACAGTCTAATAAGCCTACAACTACCTCACGTTGACAAAAAAACAATATAAAATATGATTAAAATAATAAAAGTTAAAACCTTGTTGAAATTTAAGTTGTAGGTATAATAATGTCAAATTAGAAAAACATTATGTCAGTGAAGTTTGTAAAAAAGATAAAATAAAAATAAAAAATAACTTCGTAATTTGGGAGCTGTTAATAGACATTTACATAGTTTTGCCGTTAATGAGGTACCAGGGAAGACACATGTACAGAAGGAATTAATGCCAAACTTTCTTGTCTTCAACGTAGTCCTTAATCTTATAATATGCTTTTTTGATAAGGGCACGTTAAATGTGCGTTTTGAATTTTCCATCACTAAGTTCTGTAACCGACTGTGGCAACTTGTTATAAAAACGGATACTGTTTACAAGAAATGACTTGCTTGTTTTAGTTAATCTAAATTTGGGTATCACAATTTCATGTTTACTACGTGTATTTATATTATGGAAATCACTTCTTATTTTGAAAAGTCCTAAGTTTTTGAATAATTTGGTCATTGTCAAGGTTTTTCGTAGCATTGTGCTGTTGATTGACTATTTTTCAAATCATCCTACTAGAATCTAATGCCATTTCTATTTGTTTTCTGACATTGTTCCTTTTTGCACAACTTAACACTTTCCTATACGTTCTAATGTACCTGTTACGAAATTCAACAACCGAATTGTCGCATTTTGTCTTATCAAATGTGTTTAGGAAACGTTTTACTTTGCTAGCTATTTTAATTCCGTTAGTTATCCATTTGGAACATTTACTTCTATTAATATTGACCTTCACTTTGTACTTTTTAAAGATAGAAGAGTGTAATTCCCTGAATTTACTGATAAATGTGTTAATACCTGTGTTCCAGTAAGCCTCTAATACATTGTTCCTAAACTCACCTATTTTCTCGTCATCATATTTTCTTTTCCAAAGACGGAGGTAATTTGTCTTCTTCTTATACTCAACCTTTTCCAGACTTGACAATCCGTTGTGATCCACATTAGTGTAGTCTATGACATGTCAGGTAGGTTAGTCAAAATATTATCTATACATGATTCCGAATTATTTCTTTTGAATTAATTAAATAGCGGAAATTATAGCACGTCAATAACGATAAAAAATAATTGTGTCTCAAGTCATCTTTTAAGACATTAATATTGAAGTCTCCACAAATTACACATAGTTTATTGAGGAAATGCTGTAACTTGTCTGAAAACATTCTTTCCGTGCCTGTTTGTCAGAATTTTTTATGTAAGGAGACTGTTGGGCAGTTGGCACGACAAGTTATTTTTTAATGTTTTTAGTTTTCATAATTTGCATCTCCTTGGCTACTTCACACCCTCTGTAGTTGGCTGGGTGGGGTAAACCGCATTTCGGTGTCTCTTGCGGAGATTTAGTACAGTTGGCTGTAAGATGCTTGCCAGTGCATTTTACACACCTTGGGTCTTTTCTGCAGTATTTATGAGTATGTCCATATGCCTGACATCTTTTACATTGAGGAATGAGTTTCGGGTTTTTGAGACAGGAATTTGAGGGTTTTTGACATTTTAGGGTGCAAAATTTAAATACACCCTGTATTTCAATTTTACCTATACATAATACCTAATTAATAATTTAATCATTTCTTTATTGGCAAACATAATTTTAACAGAATAGTGAGGCCCTGACTCCTGCGCTAGGTATAGTACCTGTGTTACAGGAGCCAGTGTCTTCTAATAGTGAGGCCCTGACTCCTGCGCTAGGTATAGTACCTGTGTTACAGGAGCCAGTGTCTTCTAATAGTGAGGCCCTGACTCCTGCGCTAGGTATAGTACCTGTGTTACAGGAGCCAGTGTCTTCTAATAGTGAGGCCCTGACTCCTGCGCTAGGTATAGCACCTTGTTACAGGAGCCAGTGTCTTCTAATAGTGAGGCCCTGACTCCTGCGCTAGGTATAGCACCTTGTTACAGGAGCCAGTGTCTTCTAATAGTGAGGCCCTGACTCCTGCGCTAAGTATAGCACCTTGTTACAGGAGCCAGTGTCTTCTAATAGTGAGGCCCTGACTCCTGCGCTAGGTATAGCACCTTGTTACAGGAGCCAGTGTCTTCTAATAGTGAGGCCCTGACTCCTGCGCTAGGTATAGCACCTTGTTACAGGAGCCAGTGTCTTCTAATAGTGAGACCCTGAATCCTGCGCTAGGTATAGCACCTGTGTTACAGGAGCCAGTGTCTTCTAATAGTGAGGCCCTGACTCCTGCGCTAGGTATAGCACCTTGTTACAGGAGCCAGTGTCTTCTAATAGTGAGGCCCTGACTCCTGCGCTAGGTATAGCACCTGTGTTACAGGAGCCAGTGTCTTCTAATAGTGAGGCCCTGACTCCTGCGCTAGGTATAGCACCTTGTTACAGGAGCCAGTGTCTTCTAATAGTGAGGCCCTGACTCCTGCGCTAGGTATAGCACCTTGTTACAGGAGCCAGTGTCTTCTAATAGTGAGGCCCTGACTCCTGCGCTAGGTATAGCACCTTGTTACAGGAGCCAGTGTCTTCTAATAGTGAGGCCCTGACTCCTGCGCTAGGTATAGCACCTGTGTTACAGGAGCCAGTGTCTTCTAATAGTGAGACCCTGACTCCTGCGCTAGGTATAGCACCTGTGTTACAGGAGCCAGTGTCTTCTAATAGTGAGGCCCTGACTCCTGCGCTAGGTATAGCACCTTGTTACAGGAGCCAGTGTCTTCTAATAGTGAGGCCCTGACTCCTGCGCTAGGTATAGCACCTGTGTTACAGGAGCCAGTGTCTTCTAATAGTGAGGTCCTGACTCCTGCGCTAGGTATAGCACCTGTGTTACAAGAGCCAGCTTCCAATTACATGGGTCGAATTTTTATGCAATAAGAATTCATCTAAAACACATACAAATTAATATAGGTCATAATAAAAATGGAAATTAAAATGAAAAGAAAAAATAAAATTATAAGTAAACATGTAAAACATTCCTTAGGTGGAGTAATTTATAATTGTTTGTGTATAGTGTATATGGTGTGTAGTGTTTGTGGTGTGTGAGTGTGTAATGTAGGTATGTGGTGTGTGATGTAATAGAGACGTGTGTTTGTGTGGGATGTGTGAATTGTTTTATTTGTACCTATTTTAGAAGGAGTTCGGTTTGCTTATAGTCATGAGTTAGTAGCCATGATTTAACCTTACTTTTAGCTTCCTTCATTGTGAGTGGATTTATATGAAGCTCTTTGTTTGTCCTATTATACAAAAAAAACTTTTTACTAAAAAATAATAACGGACTACCAAAAGTAACACTACAAAGTGAAAAATAACTTTAATTTCGGAATTCGGTGTCTTTGGATCTGTATTTGAGTTTTTTGCCACCGACTTCCGAAATTAAAGTTATTTTTCATTTCGTAGTGTTATTTTTGGTGGTCGGTTATTATTTTTTTGTAAAAAGTTTTTTATTTTTCACTTTTTAGTGGGTCAGTTTTGAATTTATCTAAGTTAGAATAGCCTAATGTTAACTGCTCATCACCTTTTACAAAATATTGCTTTTCCCGATGCCGGGACGTTGATTGTTGAGGAGTTCTCCTGGTAAGAACCAGGAGAACTGCCACTCACCATATGCATAGTGACCAGCATAAATTGCTTAATCGCAACCCGTTAAATAGGTACTCATTATTATATTGTTCCGGTGGCCATCTGTGGTCTCTATCATCAGTTCCACTTCACCAAATGGTACTCTCGGAGATCAAATGCACGAGTTACTATAAAAAATACCCAAATCGCTATAGGTATGCATATAAAATTTGAGGGTTTCCCTCGATTTCCATGAGATCCCCTCATCAGATTCTGATTTGGTGGCAATGGGACCACCTCGGGAGTATACGCTTTCAAACAAAAAAAGAATTTTCAAAATTGGTTCATAATTGACGGAGTAATCGCGTAACAAACATACAAAAAAAAAAACACAGCCGATTTAAGAACCTCCTCTTTTTTGGAAGTCGGTTAAAAAAATGACAAAATACTTGTGTTGCTTTCTAGCTGATGCAGTTTGACATTTAACAAGTGAGCAGATGTTTCGTACTATGCGTTTAAAAAAATGCTTTTATTGTATGGCGTAATATGGTGCTGCTTGATGACAACATCTAAAATATACATGTGCCGTACTGTTAATTCTTGACATTTCTCATATAAAGTTATGGTGAGGAACCTGAATGGCCTGAATATCATTACTTTAAGGACAGATCTTTGAGTCCTTTCAAGGCGAATCATATACGACTTACACGCGCCATCCCAAACCCGAATACAGTATGCGAGAACTGATTGTCCTAGTGCGTAATACACCTTGCGTAATAGCTCACAGTCAGCCACATCTCTGAGTCTCTTAAAAATCCAAACTAATTTTCTAATACGCGCGGTGGCAAGGTCTATATGCTGGCGCCAGCTCAGTTTTCCGTCCAGGATAACCCCTAAATATTTTACTGTTACCGATTTCCCTAAAGTCAGACATGAACAGGTTGTATTGTCCTGAGGTCAGGATAATAATTGATACAAATATAATTAAATCAATGATAATAAAATTGGAACATAAATTCTAGATAATAAATTAACAATAGAAATGTCAAACATTTGTCAAATTATAATAGTTAAATGTCAGTGTAAATATTTAAAGATTAGGTACTCATTCACAGAATAGAATTATTTTTCTATAAGCCATTTGAATAGCACTGTTTTAAACCGATTGATTGGTAATTCCATGTATGATTTTGGTAATTTATTATATATCCTTATAACCATTGGAAAGCAACTTCTGTGATATAAGTGGCTTTTCATTGGAGGAATAATTAGCCTATCAGGATATCTTGCGTTAAACGTAACCGGGTCTCCAAGACGTTGAAATAATTCGGAGTGCATTTCACAAATTTACAGCATTCAAATATGTACATACAGGGTGTCAGCGGTCGAAATTCTGTTTCTATGCCTCCAGTCAGGTTGAACGGGATATCGCTTGTGAGGGTATTTAAGGTGAAATACTTGGAACATCTTTTGACCGCTGACCTCAGATATGATGATGATATTGAAAGAGAAAGGAGGGCGCTGTCGGTGAGAGCTAATATGATCGCTCGCAGGTTTGTACGTTGTTCGACGGTAGTTAAAAGAACCTTATTTCGTGCATATTGCACCTCTTTTTACACGTGCAGCCTGTGGGTAGATTACACTCAAAAGTCAATATAATAATGCGTTCCGGGTATTGATGGGGCTGTTCCGCTTCTGTAGCGCATCGGGGATGTTTGCTGAAGCTGGTGTCGATTGCTTCTACGCTACGATGCGAAAAAGATGCGCTTCCCTGGTGCGCCGGGTGCGGGCCAGCCCCAACATTATACTGCAGTGTGTCGCGAGCAGACTGGACTGCTTGTGTGTGAATCGCTGCTGCAAGCTTTCCACATCGGTGTTGAGCTTGTAGCAGGGATTCTCATAACTATGGGGCAGGTGTTTGGTTAAATGTGTAGGTTTAGTTTACTAACATAGATAATAAAAAATATTGCTACTGACACATTTTGAGTCTTGTTACTTGTTTATTAAATATAAATAAATAAAATGTGCTTTGTGCCATAGATTTTATTGATATCTTCGTCATTATTAAATGATAAGACGAACATATAATATTTAGTGGTTCTTTATTCTTCCAGCTTAACTTGTTGTCAACTTTTTCAGACCTTGTGATATTAAATCGTCGTTGATTCGATCTGGCTGGCAAGAAGAATGTAATTTTTTCACTACAACACTTATTGGTCGAGCCTGCTTGTTCTCGTATGAACACCAAAGATATTCTTTTACTGACAAAAGCCTAGTAATCGCTGTATATGAGTCCTCGGTTTTGGCGTTAATCTTCACACAATCTCCATTCATAATTTTTGCAGTGAATGATTCAGTTGGTTGGGTTTCAGTTAGTGAGTCGTAGAACATTTGGTAGTTCTTGACTCCGTCTATTATGATTGGGGGTGGTGTAGGCACTTTTTTGATTATTGTCTGTTCTTTCTCACATTTTTGGTTATTGTTGTTGTTGGGCGCTTGTTCCGGGTTGTTGTGGTGGAGAGGTTTTATTATTGATATTCAAACATGTGTCTTGAGTTACCTATTGAAAAGAAGGTATCTATAACTGATCTAATTCAAAAGTTCTTAAAATTAAAAATATGTTAAGAGATTTAGCTATATTACTGGGCACTCTAATAATATTGAATATACCCATCAATATAGAGGAAGATATAGAAAATGCTGCTTGGTATACGACCAACCTGATTCAATCAGCTGCCTGGATGTCCACGCCGTATGTTGAGTACAACCCACAAAATCAGGACTATACGTTAGTGATACTCAGGAAAATAGCTGAAAAAAGAAAGCTGCGACGAGAATGGCAAACAGGCAGGAATGAACATAATAAAAGAGTCCTAAATAGAGCGCAGAAAAAATTAAAACAAATGCTCTAAGAATATGAAAATACCACCCTCCAAGACAAACTGCAAAGTCTATCACCTTACAAAGCAGATGACTACTCGCTGTGGAAAATTACCAAATCATTAAAAAGACCTAAAAAACATTAAAAAAATTGAAAAAGCCCCCATTGAAAAAGCCAAACGGTACCTGGTCAAGAAAACCAGACGATAAAGCAGAACTATTTGCCCAATTCTTAAAAGAAGTATTCAAACCTAATGAACCTGATGTCATGCATTCAGAAGAGGAAATAAAAAGTTTCCTTAATAGTGCCCAGCATAAGTCCATTCCATGGCGACTGTGTACTCCAGCAAAAGTCCGTATAACCATCAAACATATTAAAAATAAGAAAGCACCAGGGTTTGACGTGATAACATCTGAAGTTCTCAAACACCTACCAACAAAAGAAATCTTCCTGTTAACTATTATCTTTAATGCAGTATTGAGACTAAATCATCTCCCGCGCATATGGAATGTATGAATTATAAATATGATTGCCAAGCCAGGAAAACCTCCAACTGAAGTCACATCTTATAGATAGACCAATAAGCCTCCTGCCGCTGATATCAAAATTATTTGAAAATCTTTTGCTTCAACGCCTACTACCTATATTGGAAGAACAAAACACAATACCAGACCATCAATTCGGATTCCGAGCACGCCATGGAACGACAGAACAATTACACAGTAGTGCACACAATCCGACAATCATTGGAAAAAAAAGAGTACTGCTCAGCTGTGTTTCTTGATATCCAGCAGGCTTTCGATCGAGTATGGCAAATGGGCCTCTTACGAGTATATAAATTCAAATCCTGTTTACCACATAATGCATATACGCTCCTCAAATCCTACCTACAGGATCGGATATTCCAAGTTAAGTGCGGAGACAGCTTATCTTCCTTCAACCAAATTGAAACCGGAGTGCCACAGGGCTCCGTCTTGGGCCCTATCCTCTAGATGATCTATACTCCTGACCTCCCAACATCGGAGCATGTGGTCACTGCAACTTATGCTGATGACACGGCTATCTTATCGTGCGATAAGGACCGTATTTCAGCGTCTTTGAAACTTCAAGAACAACTGGACTAGAACCTTGGCTGAAAAAGTGGAGGATCAGAGCTAGTGTTGCAAAGTCGGTCCATATTACATTCTCTCAGAGGAGGGATGACTGCCCTCCAGTAAAACTAGATAATAATGTCCTGCCGCAAAAAAATACTGACAAATAGGTATGCATCTAGATAGAAGGCTTGCCTGACGTGCACATAATATAAAGAACAAAAGAGATCAGGCAAACAGAAAGCTAGCAGACATTTATTGGCTTGTGGGTAGGCAATCCTCACTCAGTCTTGGAAACAAACTGCTCATTTACAAATGCATACTAAAACCTGTACGGGCATACGGCATAGAGCTTTGGGATTCAGCCAGCCACTCAAATATAGAAATACTACAACGACTTCAAAACAAAGCACTAAATACGATATACAGTGCACCGTTCACAAAGAACAGTGAAGTCCATGAATACTTAGAAATCCCACTAATTAAGGAAGAGGTAGAAAAATCATGCATGACCTACAAAAAAACTGGCCAAGTGCGTGTCGGACCACGAATAATGAAGGGTTCCGTAGTTAAGATGAATTTATCCTAAAAACAAACTTAACATTGTAGTTGAAAAACATGTTCTCCCATTCATCGATATACGTCACAGTCAATTCTCCAACTGCAAATATAAGTTTGTGATCACAAAAAACAATTTTTTTATGTGATAAAACTACAAATTTACAATGTTTGAACTTTTTCCTATACTTGTGCTGTGAGACCTTGCTTCTTGCCAAATTTCATGATTCTAGGTCAACGGAAAGTACCCTGTAGGTTTTGATTTGTTTGCGAGTATCGAAATTATGTCGAAATAATGTCGCTTAAATCACCGTATTTTTTTATTGCGTTGACTTAGAAACTTGTTTTTTTTAGAGCTCCAAGGGACCATAGATTTACGTATTTGATATTAATTTCAACTTGATACCTACACGCGTTCCTGAGAAAAACGATATTCTCTTCTCTCCTCTTCTTTCTTTTTAAAAACGTTGCCCCACACTAGGAATTTCTCCTGTATCGTGGGTGCGTTTACAAACATTTAAACTCACATACACGAACAGCCAGACCCGGAACAACTACCTGTAGGTCATACAAATATGTGTTCCGTGCGGGAATCGAACCCGCGACACGCAGCGCAGCAGTCAATCGCTTAACCACTGCGCCAACCGTGCCGGCCGGCGGGGGGTGGTATTGACCGACTGACAGAGAGGCAGACGGACAGACAGACAGACAGACAAATTTACAATTTTAGGACTTTTTCCTATACTTGTGCTGTAAGACCTTGCTTCTTGCCATATTTCTTGACTCTAGGTCAACGGGAAGTACCCTGTAGGTTTTGATGTATTTGCGAGTATCGAAATATGTCGCAATTATGTCGCTTAAATCACCGTATTTTTTATTGCGTGGACTTAGAAGCTTGATTTTTTTAGAGCTCCTAGGGACCATAAATTTACGTATTTGAAATTAATTTCAACTTGATACCTACACGCGTTCCTGAGAAAAAGGGTCTTGACAGACAGACAGACAGCCAGACAGACAGACAGACAGACAGACAGACAGACAGACAGACAGACACAGATAGACGGACAACAAAGTGATCCTATATGGGTTTCGTTTTTTCCTCTTGAGGTACGGAACCGTAAAAAGACTCGAGCGACACAAAAAGCAACTCGCAGTTAACCTATTGGATAGTAAAAACTCCATATTCCGTCTAAAATGGAAACGAATAGCCACAATTTAATTACTGCTTAAATTGATTATTTTTTATGAGGAGACACGTCACAGGATGCGTCAAACTCAAACTGCTACAACAACGTAATACATTATATCTCAACGCCACAACATTGAACGTCAACTGATCTGATTATAGCTCAATGCATAGAGTATACACTATAGCTCAATGGCTGATAGCAGATGGAAGAAGAAAAGAAGATAAAAAAAAAACAACACTTACAATTTTGACTTCACTACGATTGTATTATACGTATATGTCGGAGGCACAGCTCCTTGACATCGTCAGTAGTGGTCACGAGTTTAGTGGGCGTCATTAGGGTGAAATGCGAGCACAAAACTAAGTATTCACTGTTTCACACAATTTTTATAATGTTGAGAATCACTGAAGGAATCAATATCTCACAATAATTAATTCGCTTTAAACAATTATATTCAAGCAGAAAGTTCGCGACACCAATCTTTTACTTTAACACTAGCGATCCACCTCGATCAAGCACCTATACTGTAATGACTCCTCGCTACGCCCCGCCAAAGTTAAGATGGCGCCTCGACTCCACTCTAGATTTATCCTCTGCTCTGATTGGACCGTTATACAATGCAGTGACTTTTAAATAAATTAGTTAGATTTTACACAATATTCAAATGGAACAAATCAAATTAAATTAGGTTTTTACAAGTATTTGTAGTTAACAATTAATCTTATCAATTAATTGTATGCAACCAACAATCAACTCTCCGTTTACTTCCTCCGACATATAGATAATGTCTTTGACATAACTTGGGGTCCCGGTGCTTTGGAAGACGTACGAGGGACTGAAGTCATCTAGCAGAGGCCCCTTAGACAATTTTAAAGGGAATGAGACACCAATTTATTTTTACATGTCATATGTCTTGTGTGCCAAAATAAAACATTTTATTTCACATAAACCTACATGGGCACTTATAAACGTCAGAAACTAGGTGCACGGTTCCAATTGGTCGTTTCCTATGGAGAAGAGCCGGCAAGAAACTCCACAGTTATTCTTTTAAAAAAAAGTGTAAAAGTGATTTTAATATCCTATTTACAGAATAAACGATTTCATTTCATTTCATTTCAAAAAATAGTTAAAGTAATATACTACAATGTTTTAAAATTACAGTGTTAACAGGTATGGGAGGTCGGTGTAGGCCCGTCAACTAATACCAGGTACTTAACAAAATAGAAAATGGTCTACAAATCCCAAAACACCTAGTCCACAAAATATTTAAAAAAAACTATTTAACACTGTAGGTAAGTATATGTATAATGTCGAATAATGAAAAGATTATGTGAAGGAACCCAAAGCCGCCAACTACTGCAACATAGCTAGCTCACGCGTTAAAAAGGACGAAAATCGAAATGGAAAAGAAAAAAACGAAAATTTATTTGCGCGAGATCAGTTGGAGCAGTTTGGTAATGAGTGCACGTTGTTACTGTTTGCAGGTGTCATGGGTGCGCTCCCGTGATCTACAGATCCTGTCTCACGCGGGCGCGGTGTTCACGGCGGACGCGCGCGTGTCGGCCACGTCGGGCGTGCCAGCCGCGCCGGGCGCGTCGGCCGGGCCCGCCAGCCGCCACACGCTGCGCATCGAGCGCCTGCGCACCGCTGACGCCGGCCGCTACGAGTGCCAGGTCAACACCGAGCCCAAGATGAGTCTCTTCTTTAATCTCACCGTTGTGGGTGAGTACCGATTTCGTTAATTATACTCACTCTATCGTAAAAATAGCCAGCATCATTCGATGAGTTTCTCAAAGAATGTGGCCAATGGACATATTCATGTAGCGTGTTGCCGGCAAGTTCACTGGGTATGTTCACTGTGGGTAGAGCTGTGCCTTACAATGGTGGTAATTGATGTTGCAGACGAGCCGGTGCCTGTGGTGGTGGTGTCGGTGCTGGGCGAAACGAACGTGCGCGGGCGCGCGGGCGGCACCGCCACGCTGGCGTGCGAGGCGCGCTACGAGCCGCCGCCACGCGCCTTGCCGCTGCCACCGCTCGACGTGCGCTGGCAGAAGGGCGATCAGCCCATAAACCTGCAGGTAAGCCCTAGTAAGCACAGGAGCCCGCTGCAAATTTTTACCGCGCAGTATTGGATTATCAACGCTCGGCTTGAGCGTTGAATGAATGCGATAAATCAAAGTTCTGTATTGTGTCCTTGTGCACGCACGGGCGGGAAAAAGTTCGTAGAGTGCAGACGTACCGCACGTGCGGGCGGACAAAACTATGTCTTTGGATTCTGGAATAGAAATTTTGATTTGCTTCTAGATCTGCAGACGAGTTATGTAAAATCTATGTCGAATTACTCCAACAACCAAAAATGATGCGTGGGAGGTAATTTGCTAACTTATTTTTAGTAAGTTAAGTGACAAGCATAATTTGACCACTAGAAATAGGAACAAATTAGATCAACTACACTCACATGCATAGTGATGAGCATAAAAAATTGCTTGGCAACCATATTAAAGTAGGTACATAATCGAATCGCATCCCGTTACATGCTTATTATTATGTTGTTCCGGTGGCCATCTGTGATATTCATCATCAGTTCCACTTCACTTTCCGTGAGCAAATGCACAAGTTACTATAAGAAATACCCAAATCGCTATAGGTGGGCCTATAAAATTTGAGGATTTCCCTCGATTTCCATGGGATCCCCTCATCAGACTCTGATTTGGCAGCACTGAGAATACCTCGGTAGCATAACCATGAAAAAAAAAACCGGTCAAGAGCGAGTCGAACTCGCGCAGCGAGGGTTCCGTACGTATATATGATGTTGATGATTTCTGAAAAACTGTGCTATTTAGAGACATCGTGTTATTTTTCCTGTAATCTTTACATAAACTTCTATCACATAAAATTTTAAGCCCCCTTTCAGTCCCTTTTGCAAAAAAATATTTTTTTTTTTAATTTTCTTTTTTGTTTGCAAAATAGTTGGGCAAACGTCATCTAAAACTATTCTAAATTTCAAGTTGATAGCATTAGCAGTTCTTGAGATATCCAGGTGTGACAGACAGACAGACAGACTTAAGTATTGATTGCTATAAAGACATGGCTTCAGGACCTGACCTATGATGAAACAGAAGATCTCTTGTGCTCCTTGAAGTAGTGCTAGCACTCAAACGTTACTCTCACAGTCAAGATGACACTCAAATAGTCAAGACCTTTCCCGGCCCCTGTATTAAACTTTCTAACACACACACACACCCCCACACACACACACAAACACACACACACACGCTACTCTTCCACCTTCCAATTAATAATGCCAACATGTTTACTTACGTCTCTTACAATTACGCATGTTGATATCTTCTTTGATATTATATTGTTTTTTTATTTTTTTTTATTATAAATATATTTTTAATTTATTGGTTTGTTACTATTATTTTATTTTTGTTTTCTAAATGATTTGAATTCATATTTTCATAATTAATTATTACTTGTTTATTGCTGTGCTGTGTCACGCTGAGCAGTCATTAAATCAATCTGTCTTTGCTATCTATATTGGGCCACCAAGATACAGGCTGTGCCTAGTTTGGAGCCCACTGCTATATCTACGTAAGCACTCCTTCAATTAAAATTGTTCCTATTTATAAATGTTTCCTAACTTGTGTGTGTCAATAAATTGATTTTATATTTATTTTTTTATTTATTAAATTTTAAAGGGTTCCTTTTTAGCATTTTTGTACGGATTCTTTTTTACCATTTTGGTACGGAACCCTAAAAAAGAAGAAGATAAGATACGTAATTCTTATATAGAATTATAATTCAATAGAATATCAACATCAGCTGACAGTATTGTGCCCATCGTTTGAAACAGCTATCTAGTATATTAAAATATCAATACAAAATCTAAGTTATACTCTACAAGTATCATCAAATATTTCGTAATTTAATGTACACACCTCATGATCTATACAATATCTCTGCGAGTGCTTACTTATTCTTAATTTTGCTTGCCTAGTGTGGGACAACGTTTTGTATCCTAGCTGTAAATTTAAAAAAAGATAAAAAAGGACTATGCTATAGGCTTCTACTCCGTTCACTTAATATATACCCTATTTTTTTTTAAACGGTAAAAAAAGTCATCCGGTATATAAAGACCGGCCAAGTGCGTGTCGGACTACGCACAATGAAGGGTTCCGTAGTTGGGATGACTTTATCCCTAAAACAAGCTTAATATTGTAGTTGAAAAACATGTTCTCCCATACATCGATATACGCTACAGCCAATTATCCAACTGAAAATGTAAGTTTGTAATCGCTTTTTTTTTTTTTATGTGATCCAACTACAAATTTTCGGACTTTTATCTTTACTTGTGCTGTGAGACCTTGCTTCTTGCCAAATTTCATGATTCTAGGTCAGCGGGAAGTACCCTATAGGTTTTGATTTATGTGCGTGATATTCGCATTTTTTTTATGTGATAACTACAAATTTATAATTTTAGGACTTTCTCATATACTTGTGCTGTAAGACTTACTGATAATAATCTTGTTATTAATTTAAATAAAACTAAAGTTATGCACTTTCACCAACGACTTAAGAAAATGCTTATAATGATACTGAAGTAGAAGAAGCAAGCACAGTTCTTATGTATAACTATAGATGATAAACTGACTTGGAAACCTCATTTAGAGGAAATCTGTAAGCGATTAAGTAAATCAGCATATTTGTTACATCAACTTTCGAAAAAAGTAAATACTATCAGTGTTAACAGCCTATCATGGACTAGTCGCCTCAGTTCTGCGGTATGGTGTTATTTTTTGGGGACAATCAACAAACAGAGAAATTGTTTTCAGGATACAGAAAAGATGTTTACGTTCTATGTGTGGTTTAAAAACAACAGATAGTTGCATTCCGTATTCTAAAAAGTTAAAAATATTACCCCTACCAGCTCTATACATCCTGGAAACTGCATTATTTGTAAAAGCAAATCCACATTTATTTAAAAAACTATGTGCAGTAAAGAAAACGCCGATACGTGCTCAATATATTAACGAATTATGTCTTGTGAAATGTAAAACTTCTCTAATGAAGAAAAGCTTCTTTGGTGTTGCTCCACAATTCTATAATAAAATACCCGATGAAATAAATTGTATGCCACTGCAATAGTTTAAAAAAACACTTAACGGGTTACTACTTGAAAGATAGATAGATTAGAGATAGATAGATAGATACTAGATTATAAGTTGTAAGTCTGAATAATTGTAGTATCATGATTGACAGTCAATTTAGAATTAATTTAATTTAATAAATTTATTAATTGCATGCACAATCTAAATTAATTAGTTTTATTTATATAGTAAATAATTATGTAACATTTGCACGCCGAAATTAATGGCAGAATAAGAGATCAATATACTTATCTTTAAGAACAATCTGTACCTTATTTCCGCAAATAAATGATTTTGATTTTTTGATTTGATGTTATTATAATCTAGATGAGTTTCTTAATGGCGAATTTTTTTAATTTAATTGACTTAAAATTTTGACATGAAATGAAATTGACTGTGAATAAATTGTAATAAAATTTAATTTACATGGATGTGTTAATAAAATTAGGTAATGAAATACTGTATTGTAATACATTTACCAGTGTAATTGAATAGTACTCACTTTAATTGTTTTTACTCATCAATCATTTGTAGGTATGTCAATATTGGCAAAACATAACGCACTCCCTAATTTTTAAGATCTTTGTCTGTAATTACCTGTTTCACAAATAAATTATTCTTATTCTTAAAGACCTTGCTTCTTGCCAAATTTCATGATTCTAGGTCAACGGGAATTACCCTATAGGTTTTGATTTATTTGCGAGTATCGAAATATAATATGTCGCTTATTAAATGTCGCCGATTTCTTTATTGCATTGACTTGGAAGCTTGATTGTTTTAGAGCTTCAAAGGACCATAGACCTACGTATTTAATATTAATTTCAACTTGATATCTCCACGCGCTCCTGAGAAAAAGGGTCTTCACAGACAGACAGACGGACAACGACGTGATCCTATAAGGGTTCCATTTTTTCCTTTTGAGGTACCCCTAGGTAACCCTAAAAATGAATCCCTATTTTCCTTGGTCGCGCCTTAACTTGAGAACGACAGAAAAAAAGATGATTGAAATCGGTAAGATTTCAATCATCTTTTTTGTAAAGATTTCTGATACTTTGTAAAAGGTTCTTACGGAAAGAAAAATTAAGGAAACTGCGCAGAAAATTGGATAATTTCAGAAATAGCAAATAATAAT
Source organism: Tiliacea aurago (assembly GCA_948098905.1). NCBI lineage: Eukaryota > Metazoa > Arthropoda > Insecta > Lepidoptera > Noctuidae > Tiliacea > Tiliacea aurago. Next base: position 242,282 of record OX402592.1, read on the forward strand.
TTCTCAGAGCAGTAACCTAACATAAAGTACTAGGCTTGCATGAATTCACGATAGTATTTCAATTAGTATTACGGTTCTAATAGGATTAGCATGTTTGGGACAAAGATAGTTTATATCCTGGATGTAGTTTAACGGCCAAACCCAATAACTTATCTATCACCAGTTTTGGCATACTGGAGATAGAAAAATCCATCTATCGATGGTTTTAACGTCCCAATACTCTATGAGACATTATGGAATCTTACCGGCCCACGCTATCTACCGTTAGGAGGGTGTATCGCCTACAACGGATAGCTATTTGTATGAAAATGCCAAAGTATGCGTCCCAATATACGATTTGTTTGACAGGACAGTATTAGAGATGACAGATTGGTCTATTCCTCGAATTGCAGGGATAAACGTAAAGTAGGCAAGCTAAAATGAACTCTTTAGTACATGCAATAAGGATCATAGGTGTTTTTTTATTTAAAGTAATAAAAAAAAAATAGAAATTCAAATATCTCGAAAAAAATTTGCCCCTTGGCAAAATAACAGAAATTTAACCCCTTTATTACACCTCCCGTGCAAGCACCATGCCAACATGAATTTAAGTAAAGAAAAAAAAACAAAATTTATTTAAGAGGGATGCGCTAAAGTAGCCCGCGAAATTCAAACTTTATTACGTTTTTTGCATGTTACAGGTCAGTAACAGGTTGTAGGGTAGACCACACAAAAGATGGAGCGACGATATTGCACAGATAGCAGGCAGAACATGGAGCAGAATCGCCAGAGACAGGACAGCTTGGAAACGGCTGGAGGAGGCTTGTACCGCTATAGATAGCGGTCCATAAACACCATAGTTTTAAAAGACTATTTAGTAGTTAATATAAATGTGTTTTATAGCGGATGTCACTAAACGTCTCCCTGGTCGCGATAGTCGAGGCAAGTTGCCAGCACGATATTTACCATAGTGCGTTTTCGAACGCACCTTCGCGCATGCGCCTCGCGCCGACTTATAATAGCGTACCCGGCGCGAGTACCGGCCACTGATTGGCTGATGTTAGGTTGGTAGTTATGAGTTTAGTTGAACATTATTCGATAAGTGGGGCGACATTGGAATTCTAACTCTCGTGTCATACTGATGTAATTAGTTATATTTTACAGTTTTATTAAAGTTTATGCCAATAACAAAACCCTTTTACTCTAAACTGACTCACCCCGACTACAGTTTATTTAATAGGTCAAATAAGTTCATAGTGTTAGAAAATAAGGAAAAGTGTTTAAGGAATAATAAAGCTATTTTATTTTATTTTTTTATTTTATAACAGGTTGTATTTTGATTCGCGGCCATAACAAATATGGCTCTACAGAATTATATCTTAATCCAGTAACTTATTTAAAAGTAAGAAACAAAGCAGTTTTATTATAAGACTAATTTTATTACACATGTTGTTTTATAAAGTGATGTTGGTTCACGGGAGGGCGAAGTAGAGAAACCTACTTATTGTTTTCGTTGGATAGATAGCCTTTCTCAATGATTGTGAGACGCCATCCGAGGATAGATAGAATTATACTGTCTATCATCAATTGCGATGTCTTTCACTGAAAATAGGTTATTGGGTTCGGCCGGAAATAGGATATTATTTATCCCGGTAGTACGTTAACATGCACACAAGAAGGTATTATTTTGTTCACGACACGATCCGTTGTGCACTACTTCTGTACCCCGAGTGTCAGTTTGGAGTTAGTAAACGTAGCTAGCACGTTTGCGTTAAGATTTATTCTCACTCTTATACTCTTAGCATTATGATTTATGATCTTTCGTGTTAGAGATTTAAGATTGTATTTTATCCGAATACATTTTTAACCGACTTCCAAAAAGGAGGAGGTAAATATGTTCGGCTGTATGTTTTTTTTTTTAATGTTTGTTCACCGATATCTCCGTCAATTTATTATGGACCGATTTAAAAATTATTTTTTTGTTTGAAAGGGTATGCTCCCGAGGTGGTCCCATTGCCACTAAATCAGAATCTGATGATGGGATCTCATGGAAATCCAGGGAAACCCTCAAATTTTATAGGCAAACCTATAGCGATTTGGGTATTTTTTATAGTAACTCGTGCATTTGCTCCCGAAAATCACCATTTGGTGAAGTGGAACTGATGATGGAGACCACCGGAACAACATAATAATAAGAATTTAACGGGTTGTGAATTTGCGATTCGATTAGGTACCTACCTACTTTAATATCTTTTGCTAAGCAATTTATGCTCGTCACAATGCGTATGGCGAGTGGCAGTTCTCCTGGTGCTTACCAGGAGAATTCCTCAACAGTTAACGTCCCGACATTGGGAAAAACAATATTTTGTAAAAGATGATGAGCAGTTGACTTTAGGCTATTATAACTTAGATAAATTAAAAACTAACCCACTAAAAAGGGAAAATTAAAAACTTTTTGTAAAATAAAGTTACCGACTTACAAAAAACACTACAAAGTGAAAAATAACTTTAATTTAGGAAGTCGGTGTCTTTGGATCTGTACTTTAGGTTTTTGCCACCGACTACCGACTTTTTTAATTTTAAAATCATACTAGGTAGCTAGCTGTTTGACTACATTTCCTTTGCCTGTCACGTGACAACGATAGTTTGGAATTTATTTTCTGTTGAATCAACGCTCGCAAGAGCAACTGAGAACATTGGGCTCCGTGCTGTAAGTCAATCTGATTTAATAACTATTCTTTAATGTAATACTGAACTGTGGCCGTTATACAATGTTTATATACAATGTTTTATATTCCCAGAATACTAAGTATTATTGTAAAATAAGTAAAGAGGTTATGAGCAATCATGATGTGATATTAAATGTGTGTTTTGAAGGTTACCTTACAATACGTTTTACTTACTATGTTCCTTGAGACCTCAAATACAAGATTATAGAATGTAATCTGAGCTTCAGACTTAAACAGATAAACACAATAAAATATATCTAGTTGAAAACTAACTTCTGATTTGTCTAATAATCGGTCAAATTTTTACGCAAACGAAATAGTTACGTTTACTTCTTGCAAACTTACACTTGGGGTACATACATACTTACTTGGGGTACATACTTGGGGTGCATGGGTGGCCGTCACCTCCTTCTGCGAAGCAGTAATGCTCGCGAAGAAGGAGGCGGAACGCCTGAGGGAGAGGCAAGGTTCGCGCCCTCGCGCCCCTAGTCGCCGCAGGAGACGCCCCGGGCGTTGGGAGTCACAAGCCGATTTCCGGCCACCGTAGGCGCGGGCATGCGGACGGTGAGCGATGGGTAGCTCACCGTCCGATAAGGACCAGGCCCGGGTCGACGGCGCGTCGTATTCCACGCGCGCCTCAAAGAGTTGTCAGCACCAACTGACGGGGTCCGATAGGGCCAATGCCTGCCAGGGTTGCGAGTTTGTCCGAAAGGGATATCGTGGCCCTGGCAACACAGGCAAATGAAGGAATACGGGTGGGTTTTAGTCAGTAAAAGTCTGACACGCCCTCCCGCTCAGCCCAGAGCGGGAGAAGTTATTTGATAATTTCCCACCCAAAAAAAAAAAAAGGGTTACATACAGAGCTGAGCAGTAAACCTAACAAAAAGTACAGGTTTTCATGAATTCACGAAAGTATTTCAATCATTCGTTTTATACTTCTAATAGGATTTGGATGAAATTTGGCACACAGATAGTTTATAGCCTGGATTAACAAATAGGATTAAACACATTTCATCTCGGTAGTACGTTTTCGTGGGTTAATTTCCAATCTCAACACGGGCGAACCCGCTGGCAATTTAAATAAATTCTATGCTTTGAAATGTTGCATGCCGTAAGGTAAAAATGTATAGAGACTATTTATATATAGTACATCTTATCAAAAAAAACAAAATCATTTATTTGCATAAATAAGGTACAGAAGGTTGGTAAAACGTACAAAATTGTTCTCTTATTCTGCCTTTAATTTCGGCGTGCAAATACACAATCAAGCTACATATTTTATTTAAATTAATTTACCATAATCATGCAGTCATTAAACAGATAATCCCATTAAAAACATTGTATTATTGAATGAAATAAATGTCAATTTATCAATGAAAAAATAATAAAAATAATAATCATAAATGTCAATAATAGGAGAGATTCGCCACACTAATATAATAACAATAATAATTTAAAATGATCGTGAAGTTTACAAAACTTACAATTTATAATCTATAAACTCATGTACACTAAAAGTAAGCATTTTTCAATTAAAAACCTCGTCAAATTATTTTTAAATCTAGAAAATGGTAGCGTTTTTATGGAGTTTGGTATTTTGTTATACAGTTTTATGCACATAATATAGCTATTGTTCCCTGTAAATGTGAGATTCGTCCTCGGGTGAAACAACTTATTAGTATACATAGATCGTGGGGCATAGTAGCTTGTCGCTTGCTGAAAAAGTCTCTTATGTTTGAAAACAAATATACAGGATTCTAATATATAAATACATGGTAGAGTTAGTATTTTATATTTCCTAAAGAATGGACGACATGACTCTATTTGCTTCAACCCAAATATAGCTCTTAGACACTTTTTTTGCATTAAGGCTTCTACACACCGGGGTGACTTGTCGCGCGACGCGACGCGACACAAAGGCACCGCTCGTCCCGCGACGCGCGGGGTCTTTGTGCCGTGTCGCGTCGCGCGACAAGTCGCGCTGGTATGTAGAAGCCTTTACGTCTCTGTATCTTTCTGTATACCTACATTATAAGCAAATACATTATTTCTGTTTCTATTTCTATTTCCAATGTGGTCGTTTTACTCTAGAACAAAGAGATGTATTTCAAACAGTCGTATGAAGCGTAATTGATAATGAAGGGAAGCTATTCGTTCGGCCGCTCCTGGCGGTACTATCCTACTACTAACAACAGCAATTCTCGCTAAGATCAGGCGACAAGGACGACGGCAACCTTACGAGGGCAACCTCTGCGTCGCTTATGAACTACATGCTCAGGACATTCACCTTCCCTAGAATGATATCGGCGCAAGTCTGGACATGTAGTACTTTGTGTGAGTCCGACTCGCATTTGGCCGGTTTTTGGGTACACAATACTCGTAAGTAGTCAAATTAGGTCCTATACTTACCTACATGGGACGTTGGTCCCAAGCTACGTAAACAGATGCCATTATCCAACAAACAGTATTTTAATATGTTATTAATATTAAAATGAATTGAGTATCTTACATGCGCATCGACATTCTAAAAGAAAAAAAAACAGATATACCACCAAAAACATTTCATGTAAAATGTTGCCAAGACGACCACATAAGGTTTGCCCTGTGAAAAAGATATCAGATCTCATGTAATAATATAATATAATATAAATATTATATTATAATAATATAATAAATAAAATATAATATAAAATATAAAATATATATATAATAATATTAAATATATGCGTGCTTCTTGGTTAAAATATGTTGTATAAATAGCTGTCTCACTGTCAGAACACCTATTTCATTATAGAGCTTAGAAGTTGGATATCGACGGATCTTTTTGGTCATAACCTTGAGCACTGCTCTTTGTGCTCTCTCAAGGGGTAAAAGTATGGTTTTGGCTGCTCCACCCCAAGCCGAGATGCAGTATGATATGATGGACTGACAAAGTGCTTGGTAGGTCATCCTGAGAGTTTCGAGGCTGGCGGCATTACGGAGCAACTTGAACACATAAATTAGCTTTCTGATACGTGAGGGTAAAGAATCAATGTGGGACTGCCATTTCAGAACTTGGTCAATTTTGATTCCTAGGTACTTAACAGTGTTTGCACGAGATATAGTTGGACAGTCACAGTTGTTGGAAAGGTGTGACAAACAAGTATGAGATTTGATGAAGAAAGAGTCCAAGGGCGGAACTCCAGAGATTTTCATTCCGAAGGTTATAAAATTTGTTTTATTGATGTTTAGTGTCAGTAGGTTACAGGACAACCAGAACACAGCTTTTCGTAAGGCGATTTCTGCATAAGCTTTCACATCGTCCCAGGTAGGGCCGTGTATGAGGAGCACAGTGTCGTCCGCGTAAGTTAGTACCTGGCAGTTGGGAGATTTTAATTCACAGAGATCATTAATATAAATAGTAAACAAAAGAGGACCCAAAATACTGCCCTGGGGGACTCCAAAAACCAGTTTCGCGTTTTCACTTATGTATTCCCCTATTCTGACTGCTTGTGTTCTGTTCGCCAGGTAGTCCTGAAATATATCAAGAGCCAGACCCCTAACTCCAACCCTTTCCAATTTAGAGACAAAAAGCGGGATGGAGACGGTGTCAAACGCCTTGGTGAGGTCCAAAAACAGTCCCAGACACCTCTCCCCCCCGTCCAACCAGTCCACCACTCTGTCAACAAGTGAAGAGACTGCGTCTTCGGTTGATTTCTTCTTTCGAAAGCCGAATTGGTGGTCTGAAATAATTCCCTTTGAATCTAAATATTTGGTCAGTCTTATGTATAGTAATTTCTCAAGGACGTTGGACATCGCTGGGAGAACTGAAATAGGCCTATAATTATTGACCACGTCTCCATCCCCATTCTTATGTATCGGATATACAATGAATCTCTTAAATACATCAGGAAAGACTCCCGTAGACAGAGATAGCTGGCAAATGTGCGTTAAAACTGGGACAAATACATCTATAGAGGATTGTAAAATAGCCGCAGAGATATTGTCATAACCAACAGCACAATCCCTTCGCAGGTTTTTAATGAGTGACTCTATCTCAGTAGCATCGGTTTGTAGTAAAACCAAAGAATCACACTGAGAGGGGGACTGCATGAAGTTAGTAGATGATCTAGAGAGGGGCGTGCTATTTTGGGTTCGAGTTGCAAGTTCCTTGCCTATGTTAATAAAGAAATGGTTTACCGCGTTCACTGATAATTTAGGGGTTTCGTTTGTGCTAAGAAGCAAAGAAGCAGATGTCTTTTTTGTGTTTGAGTGCGTTATTGTTTTAATAGCTTCCCACGTAGCCTTCGAGTTATTTTTTGCATCCTCAAGAAGATTTTTATAATGTAATCTTTTCAATTTTTTTTAGCAATTTATTAATAAAGTTCCTATATCTAATGTACGATATTTTAAGTGTTAAATTTGTGGGCTCCCTTTTCACTGATTTATGCATCCTATCACGATTGTGAATGCAGCGTATTAAACCCGGTGTGATCCACGGTTTTATTATCCTTTTTTTACGGGAAATTTTATACTTGCCGGTATTGGATTGAATAATGTTCGATACAACACCGACCAAGTAACCTGCAGCAAAATTGGCGTCATTTGAGTTTAGTACAGGCGTAAGGTCGACCTGGGCTAAGGCATCACGTACCGCACCGTAATTAATTTTAGTGCGACAAGGAGACAAAGAAGTTGACTTTTTCTTACGGGAAATTGTGAGAAGCGTAGGGCAGTGATCAGTGATATAGCATTCCAGGACCAAAGTGACAGATTGAAGTTGAGACTTCAACTAGAACATGATCCAAGCAGTTTTCAGCTCTTGTTGGATATAGATGCGTTGGTAGGAAACCATGAGAGGCCAACAAATTTAAATAGTCTCCGGATCTGCGATCAGTATTGTTTGTTTTTATGTCAATGTTCATGTCTCCGAGTATACATATATTGGTGTATGTATTAAGCGTCATCAAAACTTCTTCGAGACCATTTACGAAACTGTCAATGTTGTTTGATGACGGTGATCTATAAACTGTGACAATAGCCAACTCTTTCCCTATTTTACAAATCAAACAGTTAAATTCATTGATGTATTCAGGCTCACATACTGTACATTCGAGATCTGTTTTAGTATAAATTACTATGCCATCATTCTGATTAGTTACATTAATTGTCAAGTGTGAATTATAACCATCTATAGGTGGAACATTTAGTATTTTAGAAAGCCAACACTCTGAGAGCACAATTATGTCACAGTTTACCTCAATTAAAGAGAGCAATGCTACAAGTTGGTCAATATTTTTGTTTATACTGCGAATGTTTTGATGCAGAATTGAAAAGGGAGTATTTACTTTACGCGTGTAACCAATACAGTCATCCGGGGCGCAGATGTGCGATTGTGTGTTATGAAGTGCCTCGAGTTCAGACGCAATTCTATTCATGTTATTCCATGAAAGTCCGCCGTACTGAACCCGAGCCACTCCACTACCCGCACACAGGGCACCAATGAACAAGAAACAAGGTTACACTTAGTTTGAACGTACATTATAGGAACAAACTTGTTATGTGAGTGTATTGTGGGTGTGAGTATTAATGACTTAGAGTGTGTGTGATATTTTAAGAGTGAGGTGAATATATGTGGCAACTTAAAAAATAAAGTTATAGACAAAGATAAAGTGATAACAATACATAGAGTTAAAATATTCCGAACTGCTATGCACAACATATATATGTATAGTCATATTGAGTGTAAGGCAATAAGATCATCTTCCGAAATAATCCTTATACGTTTGCCATTGTCTTCCTTACGTAGAAAGATTCGTTGGTTTGATGTCCAGCAGAATTTATATTTATTTTCGTTAGCAAATGTCCTGGCCTGGAAAAATAACTTCCTCCCATTTCCCGGTAGGTATTCGGACACATAGATTGGGTGCGATTTCCCCTCTAAACCTATCAGGTTAGAGTTCAACTTTAGCCCTGGCTCTTTGTTCTGATTATAGTTGCGCACAGAGGTAAGGAACTTATTCTTAGTTAAAACCGTACTGAAGTCAGCCACAATTGCCTTGTTCCTGCCAGGCTTAGCTGGAAGGCGGTAGACATCACGAATGTCGGAGTGGTTTATTTCCAGGTTCAGTGTATTTCCGATATTAACTACATATTTTAAAATATCATCCTGGGACTCGTCTTCTTTAGATGGGATATTTCGCAGTTCCATGCTAGATGACCTGGGTCCAAACTCCAGATTCTCGATCCGTTTTTGAAGCTTATCCACATGATTGTAACACTCAATACGCTCCCTTTCAAGCTTGCCCAATTTTATTTTCATTTCATCATAGTTGTTTTTAATATTTTCAATCGATTTTTCAATCTCAGTATTACTCTTTTGTATGTTAATATTTTGTAATTTAATTTGATGGACATCTTCAACTAATCTTTCTAATAACGCAGTTTGACCTAACTTCAATGACTCGAACATGCTTCTCACTTCAATTTGAAAAGTAGTAAAATCATTACCAGGTGAAGAAGATTCCATTCTAGGTCTTTTGGACCGAGTTGTGACATTGAAGATTTCTTCCTCCATCGCACTAGGTAGGTCTGACTCAGATTGTGTCATAGGTTGAGCGACAGGTGTCGATGGTGGCGTGCGTTTTATCATAATTATTTGGTTTGGCACCTAGTTATTATTGCGTATCGACGCACGGAGTGTATTCGTAGCCTATAACGTCGATTTCGTAGCACACAGCGGTGACGATGACTCACAGACACGTTGAGACCCCACCACTTGCGCGTAGCCGTAGCGGATGACGTAGGCGTAGCAGATCACGTAGCCGATCTTATGTAGCGTAGGTAAAATTCACGCGCTCTCTTCACTGCCTCGCTGGTCGAGTGGCTCCGGCCACGGATTGCCGCGCACACGTCTCGGGTTCAAATCACAAGTTTCGCGAGAGGAAACAATTGGATGGAATTTAGTTATTTCCGACCGGTATTGATATTTAATATCTGTCTCTGTCTAAGAACGCCCACTGGGCGGAGTTCACACCTTTAAAGTACTCAAGAAAAAGCGAGAATCAAAATTTGCACTATAGACCAATCAGGAACTTTAAATCACAAAAATTACGGACGCAAGCGACACACGTCTATACTGGGTGACGGCCGGACGACGATCATCAAAGAGCCAAGCTTCTGAATCTACACGGCGTAACTCTACCGACCCTAACTTCACAAATTCTACATATCAGTAAAAATGTATGGCTTCGCCGTTTCGCTACCGTCGTGGAGGTGATGCGAATATCTTCTCATTCAACATTTTAGATGAAATGTTTTTGGTGGGATTTCAGTTCTTTTTGTAAGTTGCTAGGCAGTCTTTTTAGTGATTATTTTTTTCTTCTTTTTTTGGGGTGTATTTCTTGCACATCAGAAGTGCCGGTTTTCATAGCCCATTCTCTGTCTTTGCCTTTTAGGGTTCCGTACCAAAATGGTAAAAAGGAACCCTTATGGTGAGACTAAGTCTGTCTGTCTGTCACACTTGAATATCTCGAGAACTACTAATGCTATCAACTTGAAATTTAGAATAGTTTTAGATGACGTTAGCCCAACTACTTTGCAAACAAGAAAGAAATTAAAAAAAATATATCTTTTTTGCAAAAGGGACTGAAAGGGAGTCTTAAAAATGAAGTGGGGCTGCTAGGGCATGTGGAGTATCATATGAAAGAACGCTGTTTGCACATTCTCAAACGTTTCCACCCCCCCCCTTACCTCCGAAGTTTGCATAGATAAAAATCTGAAATTATTCTATGTGATAGAAGTTTATGTAAAGATTACAGGACAAATAAAACGATGCCTCTAAATAGCACAGTTTTTCTCAGAAATCATCAACATCATATATACGTACGGAACCCTCGGTGCGCGAGTCCGACTCGCTCTTGACCGGTTTTTTTCTTTGATGGTTTACTGATTACCATAAGCGATAAATCAGGGCGATATTTCACTCTTAAGCGATTATATTCAACTATAGCTGACTGTTGTGCTTTAATACTAGCAAAGTCTATATATTTCGGCTTTCTAGCACTTCAGGAACTACCCTAACATTTTGAAGTCTCATACAAACTTCCACCCCCCCATTTTGGGGGATGGGGGGCGAAATTTATAAGTTAATAATTGTTTTGGTGGTTGTATACTAGATTACATACCAAATTTCAGCTTTCTAGCACTTCAGGAAGTAGCCAAACATTTTGATGATCATCAGTGTGTCAGTGAGTGTGTCAGTGACGAATTCGGTGTATTGAGACTTTGTATGTTTAATTAGTCTATTATTGACATCATATCCTGAGAATATGAACTATCTGGTACATCGGAAACCAACTCTATGAGGGTTCAAAAAAACGACAAAACACTTTGAGAAAAGGTAGGTAGTGCCCTTGCGCTTCGCTTGGCTCGTCTTGGCGGGGGCACTACCGTGACCCCAGATTTCCTTAAATCATTGATCGGCGTCACGAATTGGCAATTGAATCTATTGTTAATTTCGCTGCTCGAAAAATAAGTTCGAATTGATAAAAAAAATCGAAGGGCTAACGGGCGTACTATGCCGCAGAGCTCGCGCGGCGGCGTGGCGCTGGACACGGCGCGCTGGGCGGCGCGCGTGGAGTCGCGCCTGACGCTGGCGGAGCTGCGCGCGCGCGACGCCGGCGCCTACTGCTGCAGCGCCGCGGGCCGCGCCGCCACGCTCACGCTGCTCCTCGATGACCACGGTGAGTCACCTCTCCTGAGTAAATAATAAATTATATTTATTTCTGTAAGTTGGTTCAAAAACCACTTTTACACGTCAAAAATATTTTATGTTTTATTTAAAACTGGATGAGTTCGGTGTCCTTTTCTACTCTGAAAAAATAAGACCGAAACAAACACAGAGGTCACCGTCTCTTTTGGTCAGGTCATAGACCATGCAGATTAATGTATGAGATAGTCTTTAGAGGAAAGAACCACACATAGATTTAAGTGGACCTATCCAGTCAGTGCAAAATCAAACTCAAACTCTCAAACTCAAAGCATTTATTTCAATTAAACCATTTACAGGCACTTTTGAATTGTCAAGAAGTCGGTCAGTTACAAATATGAAGCTAGTTGCCCATTCCAAATAGTAGGTTCCTATGGAGAAGAACGGGCAGGAAACTCCCCGGACACATAGGTATGTCAGTACCCCGGAGTCTCATCGAGCACAGCACTGCGACGATTACAAACATCTGCTTGCCATAATTTCCATCTGTACCTCGGATCATTCAAACATTTTTATCGATCAAAACGGTTCTAAGAAATTCAAGAAGATTGTTCATCGTATGATGACGTCACAGTATTGTCCCTGATATCTGTTGGATTTGTTTCGGGTGTGTAACGGTTGATATACTAACAAAAAATCTAACGTTCACTTGACCTAATTTCAGTTAATATACTTTTGTTTAATATAACGATCAGTTGAGATAATGAATTGTTGATATAATTTCATTTTATCTAATTTCTTATGATATAATAAACATTTCCTATAATGCACATTTGACATAATATTCATGTAGTATATTATTCATTTACTATAATATTCATAATCTCTAATAACTTTTAATATAATTTAGAAAATCTGATATGATTTTAAACGCCTGCTAGTATGGTGCTAGCAAAAATGCATCGCATAAGCATACCGCTACAACAGCATAACGTTGTTTGATATAACCTTTATGTAATCGAAAATCATTAGGCCTATCGTTTAAAATATATAATATTGCGATTAATTTGATTGAGCGTGCTGCGGGAGCGGCGTGACAGAAATGAATCGCTGCAAAACCGACTCCACGTAGTCTTGTCTGCCCTACCCCTAGAGTGTTATTTAAAATCGCGTATGTGCGTAGGGGCGAGGCGGCCCGCGAGCTGAGGAGCAGGTGGTTTCAACGCTTGCCGCCGCGGCTGAGGCTGGCCGGCTGAGCCGGCCAGCAAGCGGAAGCCACGGTGGTGAGCGTGAAACACATCTGTGACGATAAGCTTGCATGGGACCGCTGTAGCCCTGCAGCACCGGAGCCGTGACAGAAAAAATGCCTGCTGCATGTTGCAGGCTTGCTGCATGCTTGCTTGCTGCATGCTTGCTTGCTACATGCTTGCTTGCATGCTGCATGCTTGCTTGCATGTTTTATTATATTAGACTAATTAGAGTTCTAGTTAGGTTAGAACTGTGACCATTAAACATGAAAATGTGGTCAAAAGAACATTAGATCAAATGAATTTTATATAAAAAGAATATTATACATATTGAAAATTATATAAAATAAACGTTATACTAAATGTTTTATATTAAATGAAAATTATATCATATAAAACATTAGGTCATATGAAATTAGGTTATATGATTTTATAGCATATGAAAATTATATTATATGAACGTTATTTCAAGTGAAATTAGAGCATTTGTTATTATATCATACATTACACACCCATTTGTTTCCTACTCATAAAAACTTTTTGATTTTATAACTAGCTATAAGTAGTTACTACTGAGATCACGAGTTGACTAATAGAGATAATGTAACAATATGACATGCTGTGCCTCAATCAATCAATCAACTCAGCCTATAGCAGTCCACTGCTGAACATAGGCCTCTCCCAGACTGCGCCACAACACCCTGTCCTCCGCCTTCCGCATCTAGTCTGTCCCAGCCACCTTTTTAAGGTCGTCGGTCTATCTAGCTGGGGGGCGTCCCACACTACGCTTGCCGATACGCGGTCTCCACTCCAGGACTTGTCTGCTCCACCGGCCATCGGTCCTTCGACAAACATGGCCAGCCCACTGCCACTTCAGCTTGCTTACTCTGCAGGCTATGTCGGTAACTCCGGTTCTCTTCCGGATAACTTCATTTCTGATCTTATCCTTCAGAGAAACTCCGAGCATAGCCCGCTCCATAGCACGCTGAGTGACCTTGAATTTGTGAACCAGCCCGACTGTCAGTGTCCACGTTTCGGCACCGTATGTCATAACGGGCAGGACGCACTGGTTGAAGACCTTAGTCTTCAAACACTGCGGGATTGGCGACGAGAAGACTTGACGAAGTTTTCCAAACGCTGCCCAACCCAACCGGATCCTTCTGTCGGCTTCTTTCTCAAAGTTGTGCCTACCAAGCTGGAAAACGTGCCCTAGGTAGACGTACTCCTTCACAACTTCGAGAAGCGACCCTTCGATGTGGATTGGTCTCGGCAAGACGTGCGAATTGTACATGACTTTCGTCTTGTCCAAATTCATGCCGAGGCCAACCCGCCGAGAGGCTCTATTTAGGCTGTGCAGCATCTGGTCTAACTGTTCCAGCGTCTCTGCCATTATGACGATGTCATCGGCAAAACGAAGGTGTGAGATGTACTCGCCGTTTACGTTGATACCCTGTCCAGTCCAGTCCAGCGTCTTAAAGACGTCCTCCAACGCATTGGTGAACAGTTTCAGTCCCCCTGTCTCACCCCCCTGAGTAGTTGGATGGGGCTGGTTTCCTTATTCTGGATCTGGAATCCTATAATTCAAATTTCATTGTTATTGTTATATTTGCATGTTCGAAAAATAAATTTAAATCTAATATTATAAAAAGTCTATCTTATTTGTATCTTAATTATATCTTACTATTATTACTCATTTATTGCATAATTTAAGTTAATGAAACTGTTCTGAACTGATTTGGTTTTGTAGCTACAGCTAGCTTTCATCATTCCTCATTTCAGCCGAAAGACGTCCACTGCTGGACATAGGCCTCCCCCAAGCACCGCCACTTCGACCGGTTCTGTGCTTCCCGCATCCAGCGGATACCTGCGGCCTTCACAAGGTCATCGGTCCACCTTGTAGGAGGCCTTCCAACGCTACATCTTCCGGTACGCGGTCGCCACTCCAGAATCTTTCGGCCCCATCGGCTATCAGTTCTGCGAGCAATGTGCCCTGCCCACTGCCACTTAAGCTTGGAAATTCTTCGGGCTATGTCGGTTACCTTGGTTCGCCTGCGGATCTCTTCATTTCTGATTCGATCACGTAGGGAAACTCCAAGCATAGCCCTCTCCATTGCCCTTTGGGTGACTTTTAGCCTTCTGATAAGGTCCATTGTGAGCGACCACGTTTCAGTGCCATAGGTCATCACTGGCAACACGCACTGGTCAAAGACGTTCGTCTTGAGACACTGCGGTATGTGGGACGAGAAGATATTGCGTAGCTTCCTGAACGCTGCCCAGCCGAGTCGGATTCGACGATTGACCTCTTTCTCGAAGTTGGACCTACCTAACTGGACAGTTTGTCCGAGGTAAACATACTCGTCCACAACTTCGAATGTAGTGCCTCCGATCTTCATGAGAGTGGGTGTTACACGGGCATTTGACATGACCTTTACCATCCATTCCATTCATTTTTTTTTTCCATTTTTGTCTTATCCATGTTCATTTTAAGACCCACTCTTTCGGAAGCTCTACTGAGGTCATCGAGCATTGCACTGAGGTCCTCCATAGTCTCAGCCATGGCAACTATATCGTCGGCAAACTGAAGGTGAGTGATGTACTTGCCATTGATGTTGATGCCTAGCCCTTTCCTGTCCAGAACCTTGAAGACATCCTTCAGTGCAGCGGTGAACAGTTTCGGAGAGATAACGTCTCCCTGTCTCACACCTCGCAGCAGAAGGATAGGTATCGAGGTCTGGTCCTGGAGTCGGACCGACATAGTGGTGTTTTTGTACAGACACTTCAGCACCTCGATAGATAGATAGATAGATAGATTCATTTATTTGCGTGAAATATGGTATTTTACAGATTTTATAACACACACAATAGTTCTTCATATTCCGCCTACTAAATTCGGCATGCAAATTTTGCGACAGTTATAATAATTCTAATTTATACACAATAATTACATTTAAATGTCAAAAAAAATAAAAAGTACTGTATCAAGAATTGTCTACATATCAAATTTCAAATGTCAAAGAAAAATAATTAAATTACAAATTGTCTATTAGCAACTTTCAAATGACAACCAAAGAAATTAAAATTACAAGTCAGTCAGCTTAATAAAATAAAATAAAAATGTCAAATTGAATGTCATGCAACTTTTCCATTTGTCCTAGAATCCAAAAATTCCTTAATGGTATAAAAACAATTTTCAATAAGCCATACTCTGAGATGTTTTTTAAATAAGCCGGTTCGCAGTTCTCTAATAACCTTTGGTATATTATTGAATATCTTTACTGCCATTCGACTAGTATTTTTATGGCAGTACGCTGTTCTACATCTTGGCATTACCAATTTTGTTGGATCCCTTGAGATTTTGCCCACCTTATAAACATTGGCGCTATCGGCTGTACTGAATAGGTGAGGATGTTTTTTTACAAATACTCCCATTTCCATATAAGCATGCCAATGTTAATAATTTATGTTTTTTTAAGATAGGTCTGCACGATTCTAATGGGTCTGCACCAAAAACAGCTCGTAAACACTTTTTTTGCACAATAAATGCCTTATTGCTGTCAGTGGAATTACCCCATAAGATTAAACCGTATCTTAGCACAGATCAGACATATCCATGATACGCCAATAGAGCGGCATTAGTTCCAACAGTTTTCCTGAGATTTCTTAGTGCAAATGCAAAGCTGTTTAGTCTATTATTATATATCGTTATTGTTTAGTCGATTGTTATTTTCAATTATGTTTTTTCCAATTGCAATGTACGGATAATCAATCTAGCTCTTGGGTCATTTGCCAGATTCGTACCGGGGTTATTTGTTGATGTGTATAACTGTCCATAGAACCTCTCGATCTCTCCCAACGGCTCAGGTTTGGCGGATATGATCCTGCCATCATCGGTCTTCAGTTTTGCAATCTGGCTCTGCCCAATAGGCTGCTCTTGAAAAGACCTTGGAGCCCTTATTTCGCTCTATCGCGTCCTTAATGCGGTCTGCATTAAAGCGGCGAAGGTCGCTTTTCAAGGACTTAGAGATCTGTCTATTGAGCTGGCGGTACTTAAGCGCATCGTCTGCAGGATTAACTCGCGCCTCTTCTCCATAAGCTTTATAGTAGGAGCTAGCTAGCTTTATAGTAATTTATTTATTTATTTCAAAATATTTGTTAATTGTGGTAATGCTCTTCTAGTGGCAACCGGCTAACTGATCTTTAAATATGTGTTACCTGCAGATAATGCAGTGGACTGCAACATTGCTACTAAAAGTATTGTTAACTTTATGTATTATTTATGTTGTAGTTGTTTATTATCCCTTAATAAATAAAATTAAAATAAAATAAAAACTTTTTATTCAAAAAATAAAATAATTGTTGGAAAAAGTGGTGAGAAAAACGTTGAAACCTTCTAAATAAGTTCCTACAGATAAATGTGTTGCTAATTGAAAAACGTTGAAACCTTCTAAACAAGTTCCTACTGATAAATGTGTTGCTAATTCTCTGTAGTGAGTGATTGCGTCAGCAGGGTTTGTTTACTTTGCCTCGTTGGTCTAGTGGTCGCAAACGCTACCGCTGAGCATGAGGTCTTAGGTTCGATTCCCGGGTCTCCGATCTGGAAATTCTCAGAATCAGCCCGGAGTCTGGGTTTCTGCCCGGTTGATGGCAATAGGCTCGCCCCATAACACATGGGACTTAATCTTAACTGGCGAAATGAGGATGAACAGCTATAGCTGCACTTCTGCCTAACCCTTCGGGGAATACAAGCGTGATGTTATGGTCATCAGATACTTTTGGAACACACAGTACCTGCGTCAACACACAGTACCTACATCCACTCACGACTGCTTCCCATGGAAACTACAGAACCCCACCTACTAAGAGACACGGCCGGTCTACGGTCTAATACGAAAACGAATAAAGTCAATTGTACGGTGCAACCGCACCTTCTGCATTTCAGCAGTTTACGTCACACATTCATTTCAACTCATAATAATTAGTTCAGTTCGCGTTGGGCTATCAAGTCAGCCAGGCGTCCTCGTTGCAGCCAACAAGGGCCGCGTCACTCACTTCATTTCCACACACAGTCCATTAAGCTCATTTTACGTTTAAGTACCTTTGAGACAATACAGAAGTGTTTTAGTACTTACCTTCTTTTATTCCATTCATCCCTCATCTAAAAGTAATTTATTTATTTATTTATTTATAACCATCTTACCTACACTATCATTACAGATCTATGATCCAATGCGACAGAGTGGCCTTACTAACTAAATCCTAAATCTACACCTTATACCTATTTAAAAAATATCTTAATCTAAATAACTTATTACATATAGTGTAACTTTTGCGAATTCACTCAAGTTGCACCACAATACATCAACCCTCCGTGAACCTCATTCACCACGCATATGGCTGGTCCTGGCTGCAGGTACAGCGAGCAGGGGCGGGCGTTGCCGCCTCCACACGTACCGGTCGGGCACGTACAGCTGTAGGTGTCGCAGCACTCCCGGGTTATGCGCCACGCCACGTAGTAGTTTCACTACATACGCTACGAGCGAAAACTCCCGTCGTACTCTTAGAGTGTTATACCCTACCATACCCAGAACAAATAGTGTAGGGTACATCAATGGGTATAATGGATATACCCCATACCGCTTGTAATACAAGTGTCGCGTGAACTTATTTTGGATACGTTCCAACTTATCACTATATTTCGCCTCATGAGGAGCCCAAATGAATGCGCTATGTTCGAGGTGACTTCTGACTAACGCGTCATATAGTACCCTTAGTGTCGTGATGTTGGTCCTTGGGACTGCCTGAGTACGACACCTAGGTTTATGTATGCCTTCTTACACATCTTATTGATATGCTCACGGAAAGTTAGTTCCTGAGAGAAGACTACCCCTAAGTCTCGTAACTGAGACACTCGTTGCATCGGCACATCCTCAACCTTGTACTGATAACTCAAGGGAGTTCGTTGCGAGTGAACGACATCACCGAACATTTAGCAACATTAAAATGCAGTTTGTTGTCATTGCTCCATTCGACCACTCTGTCAATGTCTTCCTGTAGGCGTTCACAATCCGAGTGATCCCGAACCTCGAGCAGCAATTTCAGGTCATCCGTAAACAATAAACAAGTCCCATGTCATTTATCATTACAATAAACTCAAGAGGCCCTACATTGCTGCCCTGGCTCAAGCCCGATCTCGTGTAATACGGTTGAGATACACAGCCATTGTAGTCGACATATTGCTGGCGATCCTTCATATAGCTAGCGAAGAACTGTAGCAGAGGTAGTGTACATCCAATTTTCGCGAGCTTCCTTAACAAGATGTCATTATCCACCGTATCGAACGCCTTTTTAAAATCGAAGTACGCAGCATCTACCTGTACCCCCGAGTCTACTGCCGGCACCACCTGTACCATAAAGTTAATATGGTTTGTAGCAGTGCTGCGTCCATCAAAGTACCATACATTCCATATATGATGAATGTATGATCTAGCAAGGGACCATACATTCTTTTTGGTCCTTCGAGCCGTGAACATTCTTGTGAACATTCGCACGCTATATAGTCCATTTCGCGCGCGTGGACAGTGTAGCGGGAAGCTATTCAGTGACTAAAAGTGTGCAGTGTTGAGTGACTATAAAACTTTGGGACTAACAAGTGTCTCAGGGTCAACAAGGATCCGTATACTATGAGGAGTTCAGTGCAGGAATTTTAGACTTTGGGACTAGCAGGTGTACAGTGCAAGCACAGCACAGTTTTCCTATCAATATGTCAGCATTTTACCTGCGCCAGGCCGGCCAATTTAGTACACGAATAGCAATCATATCGCGTGCACTCATTTATCATGCAATCATACTTTTATCAATAAATATATATCGAACAGTAATCAGTGTATCAATCAGCATCAACTCAAGGTGTAAGGTCACGGAAACACACATCTTAGTGGTCCTTCGAGCCGGATGCGGGATCTAATCACTTCACGAACATAATAGTGGTTGTGGTTGTTCCTGTTAACACGACCTGTGGACGACAGTCAACGGTCTACCAACATCATCGAGCCATCGACTTCTGTCATCATCACGGAAGGTGCTTTGCTCTTCTTTCCGCGGTTGCGAATCGGTTCAGCCGGCTTCCCACAAGCGGGTCTAACCGGTTGGATTGAGAAGGCGCTAATATCGCGGAGAGTTTGCAACAGCACTTCCTGTTGACTAGCGGTCGAGAATATCAATCAAGAAACCGGACATTCAAAAGTTCCACCATGGAAGACTTCTTAGCAAATCAAGATCAAATCATGCAAGCAATGGAGTAGCTATTAAGGAACTTCAAGAAAGATTCGGCAGAACGTAAGACTCTATTCAATATCAAGAAACGACTGCAAACTCTAGATAATTATTGGGCTGAGTTTCAGTCCAATCATTTGAGATTATGTGAATTCGATACTCGCAGCGCCAGATATTTCACCGACAATTACTATCAAAAGACGAAACTCTTCTACACTGAAGCACGGGAAACTATCGAGCGATACGAATCGAAAGCTCCTAGTGAAAGCAAGAGGGATCGATCTCCGGGCGATCCTTCAATGCAAGCATCTAGCAAACACGATCAAGAAACTTCGAATATCTCATCAGTTGACCCCGATCAAGCAAACAGCAATCCTTGCAACACTAAGTCTACGTCACTGTGGAAAACTGTTTCTCAAGGAAATGCGAGCAAACTAGAAGAAATGCTGCGAAAGCAAAAAAGCAACTTCAAGGCGTTGTCGCGTACAATCAAGAGCGTGGACTTAGAGAACATTTATGAAAAATGGGAACTCGAAGATCTACTGCGTAATGTACACAAAAGGTGGTCAACCATAGACTCGCTGCACTGGGAAATTGACAGTGAGTTGTACGAGGAAGCTGAAGATTATGAGCAAACATACAGCAGATATGAGCGCCAATACAACGACATGAAAAAGTCAATCAATATCAAGATGGGCTCAGTATCACATCGAGAGAATTGCACCCCCAAAATCGACATTCCTATATTCGCGGCAACTACCTCAAGTGGACATCATTCAAAGATCTATTTATAGAAACGATCCACAATAGTAAGTTAATGTCGAGTGCGCAGAAGATGCAGTTTTTAAAAAGCAAGCTAAAGGGTGAAGCCGAAAAGCTAGTCCAGCACTTAAACATCAGTTCTGAAAATTATCAACTATGCTGGGACATCATGAATCATCGACACCACAACGAAAAGCTCATCTTCAGCTCGCATATTAACGCACTTCTGGCAATACCAAACATCAGTTCTGAAAATTATCAACTATGCTGGGACATCATGAATCATCGACACCACAACGAAAAGCTCATCTTCAGCTCGCATATTAACGCACTTCTGGCAATACCTACCATGCAAAATCAAACAGATTAGCAGGAAAATCCAAACTAATTCCTGTCAATAACGCGGTGTCATTACCAAGATTGGAGCTTAGCGCAGCGCATTTATTATCACTTCTGATGAAAGTAGTTCAGAACACTTTACAGGACTACAATATCAAGATATACGGATGGTCAGATTCAACAGCAGTTCTGGGCTGGCTCCAGGGAGACCCGAATCGCTGGAAGCCATTTGTGGCAAATAGAGTGAAACAAATCACTGAAGTAATCCCACTCAAGAACTGGCACTATGTGCAGTCAGCTGAAAATCCAGCAGATTGTGCAAGCCGAGGATGTTCAGCAGAACAGCTCAAAGAACATTCACTATGGTGGCATGGACCAACGGGGCTATCATCATATGATGAAAATGAACATAAACAACAAACTTATGTTACACAAGATGAAATGAAAAAAATAAAACTAACTAACGTGATTCAACAAAATGATGATATTGCTCAAAACATATTACATAAAAGTAGCAATTTCAACAGAGCGATCCGAGTTCTAGGTTGGACTTTGCGCGCAATAACTCGTAATCAACACAAACCGAAATATTTAACAATCGGCGAAATGAAGAAATCAAGAAATATCATCATCAAACAAATCCAACAGTTGGAATTCACAGCAGATATCATCAGTCTTAACAAACACAAACAAGTCAGCGCAAAAAGTAAGCTGTTAATGTTGAACCCATTCATAGATCAAGAAGGTTTACTAAGAGTTGGCGGGAGGATTACTAATGCGAATATCCATCAAAATACGAGACATCCACTCATAATACCTAGAAACTCTCATCTCAGTAACCTGCTGATTGACCAAGGACATCAGATGACGTATCATGGTGGAGCCCGAATCACGCAAGCTTGGCTGCGTCAACAATATTGGATTCTAGGCGGGAATCGAGCAGTCAAAAACGCATTAGAACCTGCATCAAATGCAGACGCCACGACCCAATCAAACATGAGCAGTTGATGGGAGACTTGCCTGCAGCACGCAGCAATCCAGCGCGACCTTTCTATCACTCAGGGGTTGACTACACTGGCTTTGTCAACGTTAAAACAAACAAAGGCCGAGGAGTAAAGACGACAAAAGGATACATCGCTGTGTTCGTATGCATGGCAACGAAAGCTGTGCATCTGGAATTAGTCTCGGAACTGAGCTCATCAGCATTTTTATCAGCATTACGCAGAATGTCAGCAAGAAGAGGCACCCCTAAACATATATACAACGACAATGGCACAAACTTCGTAGGTGCAAGCAGAATTCTAACTGAAGAATTCATCAATATTCAAAAAGTTTTAGACGTGGAATTTTACGAATCAATCACCGACATGGAAATCCATTGGCATTTTAACGCCCCATATTGTCCAAGCGCGGGAGGTGTATGGGAAGCAGCTGTGAAAAGCCTGAAGTACCACCTAAAGAGAGTGATTGGCGAGCAAAGGCTGACGTTCGAAGAATACACAACAGTGCTAGCACAAATCGAAGCATGTTTGAACACACGACCATTGTGCGCTCTAAGGTAAGATCCAGAAGATTTGGATTACCTCACGCCATCCCACTTTCTAGCAAGCGGACCGATCTTGACGATAATCGAAACGGAAAAAAATTTACGAACGAGGTGGCAACTCACTCAAAAAATCATGGATGATTTATGGAAAAGGTGGAAAGCGGAGTACTTAAGTCAATTGTCAATTGCAAATGGCGACAATCGTACAAAAACTTAAATATTAACGATATTGTCATCATACACGACGTACAGTTACCATCAGGAAAGTGGGCTATGGGAAGAATCACGGAACTACATCCCGGAAAAGATGGGTACGTCCGGGTGTTACTATTCGGACAAAAAATGGAACAATGAAAAGACCAATAACAAAGCTATCATTATTGCCTATAGAAGAAAACCAATCAAATGAGCATGGATAACAAAAATCCGCAACAATCAATAACGTATCAAGTCAACGAAGACAACAATCGTCATCAAAATTATGCAACTTAATTTATACCATACTCATGACTCTTATGGTAATGGTGCCTACAGCAAGAAGCGAATACAAGTTCTCAATCCTAAGCAATAATCAAAGCATATATTTTGACAAGGTAGCCAACATGCGGCTACAACGTGAAGAATGGAAGCTAATAGTTTACTGCGATATGGCTCCATACTGGCGAGGAATAGATGCACTCAACAAATATATGAATCACCTAGAAAACATATGCTCAACAGACCAAATACCACAATGTGACGTAGTCCGATTACAGTTACGTCATGAGTACGACGAACTCGAGCACTATAACAGCATTTTACTTGGTAAGCAAAGGCACCGATTGCGCCGACGTAGAGGCCTTATCAACGGTGTAGCGTACGTTGCACGAAGTTTATTCGGAATATTGGACGATGACTTTGCCGAAAAATATCAAAAAGAGATCGACCATCTCAAGAATAATCAAAAACATCTAGCCTTATTGTGGAAAAACCAGACATCAATCGTTGAAGCAGAATTGAATGTCATAAAGCGAGTAGAAACTGCCTTGGAAAAACAACATAAACTCATTAATCAACACATCATTAATTACAATCAGGGATTAAACAAACTAAAAGAGCAGATTCAAAAGACAGACAGCAGAAGTGACTTTACTTTATCAGCCTTTGTGGCAACTAATATGCTGACAAACCTGAAAAATATCCAGGAAACGCTGGTAGATACAATGGCAAATATTTTCTATGAAAAATTCAACTTTCACCTCTTAACACCAACACAGCTGAGAGATGAACTTAATACTATAACAGGACAACTATCAAAGGAGCTGACCATACCAATAAATAATATTCAAACGGATCTGGCAAAGATATATCATTTACTGAAAGTAAAAGCAAGAACAACCAAACAGTAAACTTTTATGGTGTACATAATAAAGAGTATTCTATTCTATTCTATTCTATTCTACATGATTTTTGAAGTCAAGATTCCTCTTGTGACTAGAGAAGACTATGAGCTTTACAACCTCATACCAATGCTGCAAGTAGCTGATAGTATGGTCACCATCACACCTATCGTGCATAACTTAGCGATAAACATTCACAAAGACTCGTACATACCGATATCGGAAGATGATTGGGGAAGATGTACGCCTTACGACCATGACGACTACATTTGTTCTCTAAAAAAACCTATTTTTTAAATGACCTCAGACAACAATCTGTGTGTTAAGGATCAAGTTGCGAATCAATGTCAAACAAAAACTAAAGAATGCACAGATCAATGGACGGAACTAAGCATGGTCAACACATATTTGTATTATTGTTGCGGACAATGCACCGTGCGAGTCATATGTGAGGATCATATTACTGCTGAACGACTCAGCAAGGCCGGGATATTGACACTCGGTGAAGGTTGCGTAATCAAAGGTCAAACATTTACGATTTATTCGCACCAAAGCTTATCTAACTCAATCCACAGAAAAACAGACGTCATGGATATTGAGATCCCATCAATAAATTACGTCATTAATCTGACAATACCATCCACTGCCACACTGAACGACAACGAAGAGATCATCAAACGGCAAAAAGACTTGGATGACATCAGTCTTGCTATAAAGAATGCCAGAGCGAAGGAGGTTGACGCCTTGACAGATCAAGTATCACCCCACGACATCCACCAATACATCGCCATAAACACGGTGATTGCAGTGATCATCATCTGCGCTCTCGTCTACGGGTAGCGACGGCTGCGAGAGCACAGGAACTCGGTTCAACAGGCTCTTCAGGAACCAAACGTGCACTACGCGGCAGCTACAAGAAGACCGTCACAGACCATCGCTACGGTTGACAACAGCCATAGCTGCACACGCACAGTTGACAGGGCGTCGTCACCACGTTTTGGAAGTCAATACAGATCAATGTTTATAGGAAATTGTGTTTTATCATTTTGTAACTCATCACATTCATATCACCCGTGCACCCTTATCTTCTCCCTGTCTAAGGGAACATTTATAATCAAGAGCTGAGGCTAGCAGGAGTCTCAGGGAACGTTTCATCATTAAGAGCTGAGGCTAGCAGGTGCCTCAGGAGTCAACAAGGATCCGTAAACAGTAATCAAAAACATTGAAGTAAGATCTTTCCATTTATTTCTTACTCCAATAAGTCCTCGTCATGGAGGACATACATGCAAATCAAGACGAACTTTACACTACCATTCTAAAGTTAGCTACAAATATCAAAAAGGACTCAGTGGATCGTAAGACTGCTGACTATTTCAAGCGACGTTTGGAAATCTTACATCAGTACTGATCCGATTACCAGTACAATCACGACCGTCTTCTTAAGGAAGAAAGCAAGTCTCATCCGTATTTTAGTGGCCGTGCATACAAACGAACAGAAGAGCTGTACCTCTCGACCAAAGCACTCATCAATCAAAAATATCAAGTTTTGTTGATAAAGATGAAGGAACTTCAACAGGGGGGTTCTACTCAGGAGGTACAAGTTTCTGCACGGTCTGAGCAAGAAGATCCGGTGGAACGTCAATCGCCGCCTGTCAAGGTATGCTCCAGAGGTTCATCTAGCAAGATTGATGAACTGTGGAAGAAACAAGCAAGCAACTTCAGGGTGCTGCAGCGTACTGTGGCAGGGATAATTTAAGGCCAACAAGGGCTGAGGTATTAAGACCACAAAGGGCTACGTGGCGGTATTTGTCTCTATGGTGACCAAGCTTGTTCATATAGAGCTGGTGTCAGACCTTACATCATCAGCATTCATAGCTGCGTTGCGAACAATGGCTGCAACAAAGGGCGCACCGAAACACTTGTACAGCGACAATGGTACAAACTTTGTCGGCGCCAACAAAATGTTACAAGAAGAATTTGAGCAGATACAAGAAACATTCGATCAAGATTTCATCAAGGAAATTACTAGCATGGAGATCGAATGGCATTTTAATGCACCCTCATGGCCTACAGCAGGATGGCTGTGGAAGGCTGCAGTTAAAAGTTTAAAATATAATTTACGAAGAGTAGTTGGAGGTCAAAAGCTCACCTTTGAAGAGTTCTGCACAGTTCTGGCCCAGTTAGAAGCAGTACTTAACTCGAGGCCACTGTGTTCTCTGACATAAGATCCCAACGACTTGGATTTCCTCTCTCCGTCAAGCTTTGTCAATCAAAATCAAGACAAGACAATACTAAAAACAGAAACAGATATGCGGACGAGATGGCATTTCATTAAAAAAATAATACAAGATATTTGGAAACGTTGGCATACAGAATATCTCGCTCAGCTGTCAACAAGAAGCAAGTGGAGACATTCTGAACCAGACATTCTGACAGATTCACCGAGCAATATAATAAAACAAGTTATTCAGTCAATACATGACAATGCAAATCATTTGCTTTCACTTTTGAAACAACAAACAACGATCATTGAAGCAGAATATAACGTTTTGAAAATGAACGAGCAAGCAATTCATAAGCAACACAAGATGCTTAATTCACTATCAATCAAGTTAGCTAAGATGGAAAACGTTTTATTCGACGAATCAGAGAGAAATCGAATCATGAACGATTTCAGTACGGGAGCAATTGCTACAAGATTGCAATGTTTTAAGACACCTAAAAACAATCCAAACAAATTTATTAAATACCATAACAGATGTTTATCACGGGAGACTCAATTTTCATTTATTGTCACCAAAACAACTGAAGGACACTGTTAAGTGTCGAATGTCAAACTAACATATTTTGAATTTTTAGTTCCTTCAGCCTCGATAGATGGTGTTGTATATTTTTATTATTTTGCTGAATCGCGGTGTTAAGATTCGCCGTGATTTCATGACCGCCCTTGTATATTGTAAATAAAGTTATCTCGTTCTGAGCTTGGTGTTTTCTTTGGCCAAGCCATAAATACCTTGCAGGCTTGTTCGCGACGATAGGTCGTAATGAGAGCAAACGAAAGAAGTGGACTGTATAAACATGTATATTGTAAGTTAAAAGCAAAATAGAAGCTGTGTCGGTTTACGATACAAGTAAATGAGAATTAAGGACGACAATAAAATGCGTGAGCGCAGCCGTGCTTGAAGGCGCGCAACAGCTGACTGTTGTGTCGCGGAGGTCAGCGCCCGGCCGTGCGGCCGTCTTGCTCGTCGCTGCCCCCTCACCCCTCGTTCACTGCCGCCAGCGCGCGGCGATGTTGAGGGAGGCTGGTCTCAACATACTCCCCCCGTTGAAGAGTCTTCAACAGTGGTGGCGACTGGCAGCGGGCAGATGGTGTTAAAGGCGCGCCGGATGACACCCTTTCTTGTGAGGATGTCGGCGACCCTCGCAACGCCGTCTCTGCCTGGGAGAACAAGTGTGATGCGTCCTAGAAGCCACATAAGAGGATGTAAGTTTTTTTTCTTTTATGACGACCAATGTTCCTTCCTTGAGCTCGCCAGACGACCGGCACCATTTGGTTCTCTCCTGTAGCCACAGAACGTACTCATGGGAGAAGCGAGCCCAGAAATGTTGCTTCAAATGTTCAATGCGGCGAAACCGCTGTAAGCTGTTGATGTTTGCGTTCTGGATCTATGGATGAGGCAGCATGACTAGAGAACGGCCAATAAGAAAGTGTGCCGGGGTTAAAGGAGCGAGGTCGGAAAGGTCGTTGGACAGTGGAGTTAAGGGCCTTGAGTTTAATATAGCCTCAACTTGAATTAGGCAGGTAGCCATCTCCTCAAATGTTAGGTTTGTTAAACCCAAAGTGCGTCGCAGATGATGCTTGGTGGATTTAACTGCAGACTCCCATAGGCCTCCGAAATGTGGAGTATATGCAGGTATGAAGGAAAAGTTTATGCCAGGGTCGATGTTGTTTAATTGTAAGTCTTGTGAAAGCAGCCTGGCCAACTCATTGAAAGCGCCGACAAAGGTCGTACCGTTGTCGGAAAAGATGTTACGGGGTTTTCCTCTTCGAGCAATAAAGCGGTTTAGAGCAGCTAAGAAGGCTTCTTTAGTAAGGTCCGACACAAGCTCGAGGTGGATGGCTCTCGTAGCTAGACAAACAAACACACAAATGAAGCATTTTATGAGCCTACATCCTCTACCTTTCCGGTCAGCTGTCATGATGGGACCGGCGTAGTCTACCCCTGTATCTAAAAATGGAAATTCTAAATGTAGACGCTGCTCTGGGAGATTACCCATGATAGGTTGAATAGTGCTGGCCTTGACCCTGCAACATTTTACACATTGATGTGTGATCTTTTTAGCCAGATTCCTACCTCCAATTGGACAGTAGTGATGACGAACAGTGGCCAATAAAAGCTGTGGCCCAGCATGCAAAAGGCGTACATGAAACATATTGAACAAGAGAATGCAAATTATATGAGAACTAGATAATAGAATTGGATGCTTAATGTTGTAATCATAAAATGAGTTGTTTAGTCTTCCTCCAACACGAATTAGATTAGAAACAGTGTCAAAGAAAGGAGACAAAGATAATAGTTTGTTGTTTGCTGGTAATTGTTTACCTGATTTAAGTAAGTGGTACTCTTCCGGGAAAGATTCCATTTGACTAAATCTTAACAACAAGTATAAAGAATTGTTAAGTTCAGTAGAAGTTAGTGAACCAGACTCAAGGGATTTCTTATTGCATTTAGACGTGAATCGCATGACATATGCGTCACACGCTGTAATGTGCTAAAGTTTGAAAATTTTGAAAATAACGCAATAATAGGATTTTCAATAATAAGATTAGAAACATGACATGCAGAGACTGTTTCCGGTAAACTAGAATGATTATGATGAGATTCAGGGA
Organism: Tiliacea aurago; assembly: GCA_948098905.1. Lineage (NCBI taxonomy): Eukaryota > Metazoa > Arthropoda > Insecta > Lepidoptera > Noctuidae > Tiliacea > Tiliacea aurago. The sequence goes on from OX402592.1 coordinate 271,118, forward strand.
ACTGAGGCCACAAAGACATATCTTTTTGAAGAAATTGTGGTCCTGACCACCACAATGAAGACGATAACAACCTGTCAGTTCTAAGTCCACGCGAAGCGAGGTCTGCGGGGTTTTCAGCTGACGGAACATAGTGCCAAGCCTCTCCTCCTACAGTTTCCTGAATTTCAGACACACGATGACGAACGAATGTCTTTAGCTGGTTTGGTGTGGTAGATAATCATCCCAAGACGATGGTCGAATCACACCAACAATGTACTTCATCAAAATGTAAAGTAAGTGACTGACGAACCTTTGAGTACAACCTTGAACCCAACAATGCACCACACAACTCGAGCCGCGGTATGGTTGTAGGTTTGATTGGAGCTACCTTGCTTTTAGCGGTAAGGAGATGTATGGTAGCCTTGCCGTCTCTCGAAACACTGCGAACATAAACACACGCGCCATAAGCTTTTTCGGATGCGTCAGTGAATATATGCAGCTGTAGAAAGGAAGCAGATCCACACAACACCCACCGAGGTATCTTGAACTCGTTTAAAAGGTGCAGGCTATTTTGAAATTCATTCCACGCATACTGAATATGCGTGGGAACAAGCTCATCCCAAGAACATTTGGCCAGCCATAGATGCTGCATGATAATTTTGGCTTCCACTATGCATGGAACGACCAGGCCAATGGGATCGAAGATCTGTGCTATAGTTGACAAGATATGACGTTTAGTAGCCTTGTCAGTGGAGTTTAAGTTAATAGTAAAAGAAAACGTATCACTTAAGCTCTTCCACAGAAGCCCCAGAGTCTTCGACTGCTCGCTGTCACTCAGGTCAACAACATCAGAAACGTCGTGTTCACCGCTAAGCGCCTGCAGCACCTGACTGGAGTTGGACCGCCATTTCCGAAGGTTGTACTTTGCTGACCGAAGAACATCGTCAACACGGCGTCTCTTTTCCAACGTTTCTGAAACAGATGATCCACCGGACAAGTAATCGTCCATATAGAAGTCACGTGCTATCGAAAACTTCGTTGATGAATCTGAGCACTCTTCAGCCAGTTGAAGCAAACACCTAGTAGCTAAAAAGGGCGCTGATGCCATGCCATACGTCACGGTATTAAGTGTGTACTCCTTTAACGGATGAGTTGGTTCTGCCCTCCAAAGGATTTTTTGTAAAGAACGATGACTGTCGTGAACCAGAGTTTGTCGATACATTTTTTCAATGTCCGCGCTTATGACAATTTTATGCTGACGGAATCGAAGCAATATTGACAACAAATCATCTTGGATAGGGGGACCAACCATCTGTATTTCGTTAAAAGACTTACCTGATGCAGTTCTGGCGGAAGCGTCAAAAACTACCCTTAACTTGGTGGTAGTTCGTGACTCCTTCAGAACACCATGATGTGGTAAATAGTTAGAACATGTTGAGTCGAGTGGGTGCCTAGTAGATTCAGACATGTGTCCCAGCTCTATGTACTCATTAATGAAGTCAACATATAGGCTTTTAAGGCGAGGATCTCTACCCAAACGACGTTCAAGAGATAGGAATCGCTGCTTAGCCATCATGAATGAATCCCCCAATACGTCCAGTGACTCTTTCAAGGGAATACTTACCACAAATCGCCCATCAGAACTACGATATGTGGTATCTATGAAATGTTGCTCACAGGACCTCTCTTCACCAGAGTGTTTATGTATGGACGACACAGAATCTAACTCCCAAAACCGATCTAAATCTACTTGTAAGTTATTAGTATGCATACAAACATGTGAAGAAGAATCCGATTGATGATATGCACCCGAAATGAGCCAACCTAATTTTGACTCAAGCAAAGTGGGCTTATGGGTACCTAATGCGATACGGCCAGTGCCTATGATACCCCAAAAGACCTCCGCACCGACAAGGACGTCGATCGAAGACGGAACATAATAAGTGGGGTCGGCAAGACGCACGTTCGTAGGTAAACGTATGTTGCTAGTATCAACATTAGTATTAGGAACTGATGCTGATACTTTTGGCAATACGAGACAGTCAATGTTCAGTTCGTACTCACTGTCATCAACTGACTTTAATGACACTGAGCACCCCTGAGTACAACTAGAAGTTTGAAACTTGATACCTGTTACCTTGGACTTGGTAATGTAGGTAGGAATATGCAGTTTACGAACAAAGTCCTCCGAGATGAAATTTGTTGTACTTCCACTGTCCAGCAAGACCCGTGCTGTATGGTGGTTACCGTCAGCGTCGGTCACCCTCACGAGCGCTGTGGAAAGTAAAATTACTCGAGATGTAAACGATTGACTAGCTGATAATGCAGTGTTGTGTGCACTAGGAAGAATATTGTCACTATCGATGTGTAAAAGAGTGTTGTGTTTTTGACGACAATATTTACAATGACCTAATTTGCATTTGGAGATGTCATGACCTGGACGAAGACAATTCATACATACATTTGAACCCTGAGCCTTTTTAATACGAGCCTGTACTGAGAGACTTTTAAACTGCTCACATGCAAAAATAAAATGATTTTAATGACACATGGGACATGACAAGGGTTTTAACGATCTCTCAGGTAGCACAGAACTGCTCTTTGGTTTAGTCGCAGGTGTGGTTTCATTCTTAGCTGTTGCTATAGGCTTAGACTCCTCAAGTGTCTCCAGTAAGTCAGCTCTACTACTGATGAAGTTAGTGAATGCCGATAATGTAGGAGGTTCGGAAAAAGAGTTTCTGTGCTCTTCCCACTGACGATTTGTAACGTGGTCGAGTTTACTGGTCATAATGTAAATAATAAGAACATCGACGAAAGTTTTTTGAACTGGTTGCCCAAGAGTTGCCAAAGCTCTAAGATTTTTATTTGTTGTGACAATTATGTCACGTAGCGACTTACTTGACTCTCTATCTATAGGCTGAACATTAAAGAGTGCTTGCACATGATTGTTGACAAGCAATCTTTTGTTGTCATACCTCTCACAGAGTAACTTCCAGGCAGCGTCGTAGTTTTCTGACCTGAAGTCAAGGTTATCAACAACAAGAGAAGCACTACCCTTTAAGGAAGCACGCAGATAATGTAATTTATTGATTTTATCTAATGTTTTGTTGTTATGTACTATAGAAACAAAGGTATCTCTAAATTCCAGCAAATCATGATAGCTGCCAGAAAACTTGGGTAAATCAATTTTTGGTAAACGAATTGAATTGTGTTTGTGTATACTAGTAATACAAGATTCCACCTCGGTTGCGGAGTCCCCCTCAAGAAGAGCTGCCAGCTCTAGAAGAGCTGGCGAGCCGAAGCCACCAAACTGTAGTACAGCTTCTCAAACTCCTTGCGTTCCGCATATTGCTCGCTGGGGTCATCCACCAATGCCTCCAATTCATCCTGTAATGCATCATATTTCTCATACAAGCTTTCAAATATATTAAGTCGATATTCGATTTCGATGACTTGTACCTCACCCAACTTTTCACAAGACTTAGAAATATTTAAAAAAGAAGTAAACTGTGTAAGCTTAGCTTTAATTGAAGCTCGCTTCTTAATATAGCCTTTCATGTCAGCCATGACTATGAAAATTTAGCAGAAACAGCAAGAAAGAGAAGATAAAAAAAGAAGTCGTTATTTTACAGTTACTGACAATAAATGATTAGCAATAGGTTGCGAAGTAGGCACGCGAGCTGTAAGCAGTAGGAAATGAGATTGCTTTTACAAAAGCGTCAGGCGTTTCCGATCGAAACGGCTGAGTAATGCTAAACAAAATGATGCAATACTAACACAAAAAAATAAACTCAATTAAATTCAACTAAATGGAACGATAAATATATCGATTGTAAATGGCAATAATAATGATTTTGAAATAAAAAAATAATGGAATTATTGACACACTGAACAAGTTACTATTGTCAAAATACTAAAGCAACTATTGTAAGTTTAAAACAAAAGAAACTGTTTAAACAAGCTGTAGGCTGAAAATCATGTGGGATTACTAACTGAATTGTAACTACATAAGTTCAATTATTTGAAAAAGATTTTGGATAGGCAAAATGTTGGAACAAAGGAATTGGAACGTTCTCACGGTTTTATGCTGTCAACCTCTGACGATGAGCTGACGAACTGTGCCTTGTTGTCCCGAAGTCTCGACGATCTTTTCTTGCGCCGCCCGTTGGTTTGAACTCGATGAAGACGGCTGATGCCGTATCGACGTTCACGACGACCAAATGCAGACGATGACGCGTAGAAAACGAAGACCTCTTGTGAAACTTGAACCCGAAGATGAAGTCCTTTGTTCTCCAACCGACGAACCGTTGCTTTTTAAATTTCGTAGATTTCCGTTTTTTCTGTATCGGTTCAAACGTTAACGGTAGAAGGACCAATGTTTGCGACGATAGGTCGTAATGAGAGCAAACGAAAGGAGTGGACTGTATAAACATGTATATTGTAAGTTAAAAGCAAAATAGAAGCTGTGTCGGTTTACGATACAAGTAAATGAGAATTAAGGACGACAATAAAATGCGTGAGCGCAGCCGTGCTTGAAGGCGCGCAACAGCTGACTGGTGTGTCGCGGAGGTCAGCGCCCGGCCGTGCGGCCGTCTTGCTCGTCGCTGCCCCCTCACCCCTCGTTCACTGCCGCCAGCGCGCGGCGATGTTGAGGGAGGCTGGTCTCAACCCGGCAGCGAGGAGTCCTGGGACGCGGTGGTGTCCTTCTGCGAAACAGTCGTGTCGCAGAAGGAGGCTGCGGAAAGGGAGCGGGAGATCTCGTCCGCTAACCCGGCCCGCAGCAGGCGCACCGGGCGTCGGCGGAGGGCCGATAACGCCCTCTTCCAGCCCCCATAAATGGGTCCAAGGATGGCGGACTTGGGGACGTCCGCCGCCCTCTATCACATTGGACCCGAGGTGGCGGCGCGTAGTGTTCCACGCGCGCCCCTAGCAGACGTCGCGGGGGGGGTCAGACACCTCACCCCCCCCCCCAGACTTGAGGTGGCCCGCAGAGGCGGGCCGGCACTAGCCGGGGATTGCGGAAGGAATAACAGATCCCAAGATCCCCGGTGTAAGTGTGGGAGGGGAACACTGGGGTGGTTTTTAGTCAGTAAGAGTCTGACAGACCCCTCCGCCCGCCCCAGGGCGGAGGACATCCATGAGGATTTTCCACCCCGTGAAAAAAAAAAAAAAAAAAAAAAAGGCTGGTCTCAACAAGGCTCCTCAGAACTTTTTGGGAATTTGTACATGGTCCTTACGAATCGGACGATATATTGGTTGAGCCACACAGCGACATAACCAATACAAGCAGCACATAAGCAGCGGTATCGGACGGAGTGGATCGGACTGCGGTTCGAATACGAATTTGTTGGATTCAAAATCAGTGAAGTATAGAAGTGAAAAAACTGTGAGTACGCTTTACATATTGACTTTGAAAAAATTCAAGCAAATTAGAACTTTCAATACAAGAAGAAATAAACTTAGAAAAATTTAGAAGTTGTTTGGACTTAGAAGAGTTTCGCAAAAAGTGTACAGACGGGGAATCCATGCCGGTTTTCCTACAGAGGTGCGAAACACTTAAAATACAAATTGACTTGTAATTTTTCTGATATTGGGCATACAAGTTAGTTGGAAATTCAAACTAATTATTGAAACTAAAGATATTTTAAACTATTCATTCATAAATAAGAAGCTAGTTAAAATGGAAACATATTTTAATATTCAAGAAGATACAAAATTAAAGATTCAAAAAGCGCGAGTTAATTTTCAAAAATCTCCAAAGGAAAGAATAAATCAATCCTATTTGGAAACTCGGCTTGAAACACTGGAAAATTATTGGACTTTGTATCGTGATACACATAGAGTCATAGTTTCGGAATTTGACCATAAGGAGTTACTGAAGTCAAGCTATTGCAAAACTGATGAATACGGCGTTACTGAGGAACTATACACGGATTACAAAACGGATTTAAAGGATTGCTTACTTAAGTTCAAGATCGATTCTAATACTGTAGCGTTGTCTAGTTCTAAGGTTAATGAGCCAAACGTCGGTCAATCCTTTAGTGTTAGGTTACCTGAGATTTCGATTCCCATTTTTAGTGGTAAATACACCGAATGGACAAGTTTTCGCGATTTATTCATATCGTTAATACATAGCAACAAAGCATTGGACGACGTTCAACGGCTATACTATCTCAAGGGCTATTTAACAGGTGAGGCCGAGCAACTTTTGCGGCATATTCCTATCACGGCCATTAATTACAAAGTCTGTTGGGATCAGTTAGAACATCGTTACAATAATAAGTTACATCTTGCTAATTGTATTTTAAAACGTTTCATAAATCAAAAGAACATTCAGTCCGAAACTTCCAGTGCTATTAAAGAATTACTTGATACAACAAATGAATGTTTAAACGCCCTCAAACATTTAAATATCGACATTTCTTCTTGGGATGTTATTATAATTTACATTGTTAGTTTGAAACTTGATATTGAATCTAGGAAACTGTGGGAAGTTCAAATCTGTAAATCCAACGGTGATTTACCTACCGTGAGTGATTTTAAAGATTTCTTAGAGCAGCGATTCAGGTCTCTTGAGTTTTTAGATAATAAAGTCATTAACAAGTCAAATAATAGTACTCGCACCACTAAGGTTATGCATGCCTCTTCAAACTCATCATGTGAGTTTTGTTCTGAAAGCCATAAACTGATTCATTGCAAAAAGTTTGCAAAGGAAGATGTTGAAGCACGTCGTAACTTTGTCCAAACCAATAAGTTGTGCTTCAACTGTCTTGGTCCAAATCATTCGGTAATTTCATGTCGTAATTCAGCCAATTGTCGTGTTTGTAGAAAGAGACACCACTCTCTTCTCCATCCAAAACCATTCCCTAAAAGTGATCACAACTCAAGTGATCAAGAGGAAGATGGTACGGATCAATCTCCGCCATCAACTTCACAGAGCGAGACACCAAACAACATTGTATCTTGTTTCTCAAATGTAAACAGCCAAGTGTTATTGACCACTGCCTTGGTAAAGGTAGAAGGGAGAACAAGTACTTTTGTTTTAAGATCTCTCTTAGACCAAGGATCTCAAGCATCGTTTATTACCGAGTCGTCGGTACAGATGCTTGGTCTGAAGAAGATTCCAAACAAGAGCTTTATTTCAGGACTTGGCATTGACCAGAGCGCAACATTGCGCTCTAAATGGTTTGTAACCGTACAAGTTCAGTCACGCCACGATCCCAACTTTACAGTTGTTGTAAAAGCTCATGTTCTTGACAACATTACGTCACTTCTTCCTGAAAGGAAGATTGTTTTTGCAGCGTTGTCACCTCAAATGTCGGATCTAAAATTGGCCGATCCGTCATTTAATACTCCAAACAAAATTTATATTTTGTTTGGAGCAGAAGTGTATTGCCAGGTTTTAATGGAAGGTGTAATCAAAGGTCTGCTTGGCGGTCCTGTAGCTCAAAATACTAAGCTCGGATGGATCCTCTCTGGTTACATACACTCACCGCCTAACCAAGGTTCTCTGCAACAAAATAAAATCGTTAACATGCACACTCTGATATCTACTGAATCTGATGATCTATTAACGAAGTTCAAGGAGAAAGAGGAATCTTCTGGCAACAAAAAGCGTTTATCAGAGGAAGAGCAGTCCTGTGAAGGCTTCTTTACAGAAACTGTTAGTAAAGATTTAACATGCCTGATGACACGCTGCGAAACCATCAGACAGATGGATGGTATACAGACAGATCATCAGATGAACAAGCTTCTCAGTCGTGGGAGTTTCAAGCGTCAGAAGTGGTCTTGTAATAATAATGTTTTATTGCGAGAAATTGACAAAGACAGTAATGAATTACAGTACACTGTCCAACTTCCTATGCTTAAAACACCTGCGAGTAGAGTGATTTCGGATATTGCAAGATTATTCGATTCATCGATCGCCAAAGGGATCGATCGGTTCTATAGTCAGTGGTCGCATTTCAAGTTCGATGAGAAGAAAGCGGATTGCATTTCCCAGAGCATACATGGCATACACTCAAGCAATAGTTCTGAAATTGAATTATGGAAAAACGGTCATAAGTGGCTACAATAAAATACAGTCCATTACAGTAGAGGAAGGTTTACGCAAACAGATTTAGAAGAAAAAAAAAGTAAAGTTTTATGTCACATAACAACTGAAGGCATTAATATATTTTTAAGGTTTTCAAGTTTAAAAAGGCTAATTAGAGTTATTTCATATTGTAGAAGATTTCTTAATATGACAAACAGAGCAAACACTAAATCTCAAACTACACTTTGGCTAACATCTAAGGAAATAAATGATTCATTACTTACCTGTATCCGGTTCTGCCAAAGGGAAGGGTTCCTGAAAGAAATAGAGAGTTTACAAGGATTAGGTAAAGTAAATAACAGTAGCAGACTTACCTCGCTTAATCCATTTATTGATGGCGACGGCATCCTTAGAGTTGGCGGGCGATTGCAGAAAGCTAACGTGGTAGAAGAAATGAAGCATCCAATACTGATTCCTTATAAATCACATCTAGCAAATCTGATTGTTGCGGATGCCCATGAACGTACTATTCATGGAAGTCCTCAGTTAATGCTGAGCTATATAAGAACTCGGTATTGGATCGTGAACACGAAAAGTCTCATTAGGCAGCATGTTCGTAAATGCGTTGTTTGTGTGCGTTATTCAGCTCAAACGAATCAACAGTTGATGGGCCAAATGCCATCATCTCGTGTCACTGCTTGCCGTCCTTTTCATCAGAGTGGTGTTGATTACGCAGGACCTATTGCGGTCAGAACCACAAAGGGACGTGGTTATCACTCCACCAAGGCCTACATTTGCTTATTCATCTGCATGGCTACGCGTGCAATTCATCTCGAGGTAGTGAGTGACCTGACCTCAGAAGCATTTGTAGCTGCATTTAAGCGTTTTGTTGCACGCAGAGGATATTGCGCAGATTTATGGAGTGATAATGGCACTAACTTTGTTGGAGCAAATAGGGAGCTTAAAAATTTATTACCTCGAGTAGGGTCGGTAGTAGCTAGTGACATAGCTAGCTGGCTAGCGACAAACGGCACTACCTGGCACTTCATCCCACCCCATTCAACAAACTTTGGTGGACTTTGGGAAGCTGGAGTGAAGTCCACGAAACATCACCTAAAAAGAGTGATCGGCAACAGTACACTCACGTTCGAGGAAATGACGACTCTTTTGTGCCAAATAGAGGCATGTCTCAACTCACGGCCAATAACTCAAGTTAGTTCCAATACAGAAGATCCGTACCCACTTACCCCTGGGCATTTTCTTGTTGGTGAGCCTTTAGTGCTGGTACCGGATGCTAATTATGAGAATGCGAACATGAGTACTCTCAAAAGATGGCATTTTACTCAAATGCTTGTGCAAGATTTTTGGTGAAGATGGTCACACGAATATCTAACACAACTCCAGCACCGTTACAAATAGTCACAAATAACTCCGGAACCTAAAGTTGGAGATATGGTGCTAGTTAAGGAGGATGATCTGCCACCGGCAAGATGGTTGTATGGTATAATCACTGACAAGCATATTGGTGTGGACAATCTTACGCGCGTTGTTTCGTTAAAATGTAGGGATTCTGTTATCAAGAGACCAGTGTCAAAGCTTGTTATTTTACCTGTTGCTGTTTAGTTAAAATTTGTGTTGTGCTCAATATGTTCAAAGGCTACCTACAGCAATGTTATGAAATGTTGTTAACGTTAGATTTTTTATATTCCTTTATTGTTGTTAGTAGTAGCTATAATTTGTCATGGTGGGCGGGTTAGTTGTTAAGTAATTCTGTGTAATAGTTTATGGACACTGTCCATGGTGGGCGGAATGTTAAGTGTCGAATGTCAAACTAACATATTTTGAATTTTTAGTTCCTTCAGCCTCGATAGATGGTGTTGTATATTTTTATTATTTTGCTGAATCGCGGTGTTAAGATTCGCCGTGATTTCATGACCGCCCTTGTATACTGTAAATAAAGTTATCTCGTTCTGAGCTTGGTGTTTTCTTTGGCCAAGCCACCAATACCTTGCAGGCTCCTCAGAACTTTTAGGGAATTTGTACAGACACTCTGAATACAATATCGAGTCATCTTTCAAAGGATCTTACGTTGCCAATCAATAACTTACAAATCAATTTTAGAAAAAATTATCATTTATTGACAGTCAAAGCAAGAATGACTGAAGAATATTTAATCTTCGAATTCAAATTGCCTCTGGTGTCTAGAGATACATTTTCAATCATGAAAATTATTCCAATACCTCAGTATGTAGGTAACACAAGCATGGCTACTTTAACTCCGATTGCTGAACATGGTGCAATCATTTGAAGAAGGACTCGTATTTACCGATGTCTTTAAACGACGTACAGACATGTCTACGCTACGTGACAATGTCGATACTTATCTATGCCATATAGAGAAGCCGATTTATCATCTCAAGAATGATGAGAAATTATGTGAAGTAAAACCTGATTCCAGCAAATGCAAGATCAGCATTACGACTTGTTCGAATCAATGGATAGCTCTTAGCAAAATAAAAAATTATGCATTTTTCTGCTGTAGTCAGTGTCAAATAAAAATTATATGCGACGATAATGTATTGTCGGGGCAATTAGTAAAAGCAGGCATATTGGGAGTCGAACACGACTGTCTAATTAAAACCGAAAGTTTTACGGTTTACTCACACAACGTTTTTAGCTCTATAAACATAAAACCATATTTCAAACTGCCTGAGATAGAACCAATCAATCATATCATAGACGTAGGCATTCCAACTCCACTGATACAGAACTATACACTCCTCTCGAGCAACAGATGAAATTAAGAAGCAACTCAGCATTCTCAAAGCAAGTGAGAATTTGCCATATCAAGTTTCATATCCCGACATCCATTACTACACAGCATTTTATGTGGTGATCGGAGTTGGGTTGGTGGTTGGAGCAGTCTTTCACTTCAACAGTCAGGTACGACGGCTGCGTAACAGGCGAACCGCAACTATCGCGGTGGCAAGGGTCGCATTGGAGAGTCTACAGCCGGCGCAACACGCGACACCTGCACGGGCAGAGGCTGGGGCCTCTATCTCATCGTCCACGGTTCAATATAGTGTTTGTGCGCGTAATCAGTGTGAGATTCCATGTGTATCAGATTACAGTGAAATTCCAAAAGTGCATAAGTTAGACAAGTATACAGTGCCTATGTCTCGTAAAACGGAGTTCAAGTAGAGACTTTAAACATAGAATAAGGACCAATTGGCATCACCTTGTTACTCATCTTTTCATGTTCATCTCATATTCATCTTACCGCTCGGGAGCATGTACGGTGCAACCGCACATTCTACAATTCAGCAGTTTACGTCACACATTCATTTCAAAACATAATAATTAGTTCAGTTCGCGTTGGGCTATCAATTCAGCCAGGCGTTCTCGTTACAGCCAACAAGGGCTGCGTTACACACTTCATTTCCACACCATCAGTCTATTAAGCTCATTTTACCTTTAAGTACCTTTGAGACAAGACAGTAGTGTTTTAGTACTTACCTTCTTTTATTCCATTCATCCCTCATCTAAAAGTAATGTATGATCTAGCAAGGGACTATACATCAATTAACATCCTCAATTAACATCCTCAATCAATAGGTTGTCGTACCGAATACCTTTGTCGTCTACATTTTTCACTACTATATAACGATACAATAGGCGATTAACACACGGCACCGCGCACCGCCGCGGTAGGCGGTGAAGCGGATCTCAATGTCGCTTTGGCCTCTAATAAATCCGTTGATGCCTAACACACGTACACCGCCCGACCGCGCGGTTGAGCAGTGCTCTCACCATATGAAACCGCGGCGGTGCGCGGTGCCGTGTGTTAATCGCCATATCCATATATTATTTTGTCGGATTCCTAAGAGACTATTTGGGAGGGCAACAGCAGTGACCGCTATTGCCATGCTAAAACGTACCAATTGTAGTTTAGTTCACGCAAAGTGTTTTTGTTTGGGAGTGTGCATGTTTGCTGAGTTCGCGTCATGCGTCGTGCGGCGTGAACCATTGATCTAACGTATGCACAATGAATGTCACGTGTTGTTGCAGAGGACCGCGCGGAGGCGATGCAGCGCGACCAGGCGGCGGGCGCGGGCGTGCGGCTCGCCCCGCGCGCGCGCGCCGCTCTCATGTCGCTCGCCACTGTGCTAGCACTCAGCCCTCGCGCACTCGTGTCGCTCGCCACTCTGCTAGCACTCAGCCCTCGCGCGCTCGTGTCGCTCGCCACTCAGCTCGCACTCAGACCTCGCGCGCGCGTGTCGCTCGCCAAATTCGCCACACTCGCCACACTGGTCTTGCCCGCGCTGCTGGCGAGGCGGTGAAGCTTGGCTCCTCTACATTCTAAGCACATTCTGTATATTTTGAATTTTGTAAATAATATAAATACATAAATATTAGAGTTATGGGCGTTTTTTTACAAAAGTAAAGCTATCACGAAATTAAGTTACTGCCATATCCCATTATTGCCCCTTGCTTGTGCTAGTGATACGTCTTCAGCAACCGGCGAACACGTTCTCAGTAACGGTGCCGCCGTGGGCAGCTCAGGGACAAGTGACTGACTAACGCGATAAGTTCAGACAAAGTTTATAACAGTCTCTTTAGCACCTTAACTTAAATCATTAATTGGTCTAGCTACGTGTGTCAGAAATGTCTGTTCGTATCGATGCGTGGCCGACTGCCGACAATACACAACACTTAGTAAGGAGGAAAGATTTTGGGACGTATTTTATATAAACAAGGGGATAAACTTCATTTGATTTCGTTTGTCTGTCTCGTTAAGCTATAAACAGAATTCTATTTGAGAATTTTAGTTAGCAACACAATGTGTGGAATGCGCGGCGTGAGTGTGTCGTGTAGCTCCTAGTTGTTGAGAGGATGCTGTGAGCGAAGCAGCTTGTTTCTGTGTAGGTACAAGTGCGCCTGGTGGGAAGAGGAGTACCTACTGCAAGAGTGCACGCGTGGTGCCACCTGGGCTTACTTCTCACCGTTAACACATAGGTGAAGTGAGCAGTCATTCCACTTAATGCTAGCATACTGTTAACATTGTTGACAGCTCACTTCACGTACGAGTTCACGGTGAGATCTATATAGAATAGAGCGGCAGGACGGTGCGCTCGGGCGATGTAAAGTGATAATTTGTTATGGAGCGCTAGATTGTAACCCTTGGCGCCTTAGCACGCAACGCGCAACACACTGCTTACCCTGCGTTGAAACTTCAGTGCGCGACAAAAATCGTCCGTGGTGGGTACGAGGGCTAAGTAAGACAGACGGGCTGGTGGGCTCGAGACACCTCAGTCACCGCTCGCCGTGCCGCCACGCGCCTGCTGTCTGCTATAATATTACCAACATGTCGTTAATTCACTTCCTTTTTTTTAATTCATAGTCAAATTGTTTATTTCAAATAGGCACATATAAGGCACTTTTGAACGACAATATTTACAAAAAAGTTGAATTGATTCTAGTCGCCCCTTCCAAAAGGTAGTTTCGTATGGAGAAGAATGGGCAAGAAACTCCACCGGTACTCTTTTAATATCTAGTACAATATTTTTATAGGTACTGTTAGGAATCAGAAGTGAAATAAGTTAAAAAATAAAATAAACGTTCTTTAATCCCTTAAAATCACACTTTACAAAAATTATTTAAAAAAAAATATCAAAGTAACGAAACACTGTAAATAATAACTAAGCCTCTATAATAGTCAGGTAGCACGTCCGTTCCGAGCGCCGTCCAAGCAAAAAGAGAGCGTTGCCGCAGCGCGCGCCTCCTTTTATAATCATCATCGGTTGACAGTTCATCGCCTGACTTCTTTATGATGTCACCTCGCCTTCCGTTACCAACACGGCCTCTCCTGATGCTCTGACGTCCTCGTCAGGTCCAGAAGATGGTCCTGCCTGGTCTGTAGCAGTGCCTTCCAATAAGACGCTTGAGTCTTCGCTATCTCCTGTAATCAGACAATCGTATTACATAAAAAGATAACAGATTTAGAATCAAAAACATGTCAGATACTTAAAAGGTTATGCGCATTACACTCAAAAATCATGACATCGAAATCTTAGTTAAGATTAACCACCAAATAAGTTACTTGGTCGCACTGCAGACAGAGGCACCTAGTTAGCGTGTCTCACAGCGGCTGTCGGCATAGGCCCCTAGTTAGCATACCGCCCAGACTTTAAACACTGTAGGCATATGCTCTCAGATTGCATACCTCCCAGTGGCTGTTGACATAGGCACATTGTTAGCATATCACCCAGACTTCTAACACTGTAGGCATATGCTCTCAGTTTGCATACCTCTCAGTGGCTGTTGACATAGGCGCATTGTTAGCATATCACCCAGACTTCAAACACTGTACTTGCCTTAAAAAAATGCCGCACATGTCTCCGGAGTCCACTCACCCCGCCAGGGTACCATGAACTGTGCAGCAGCATATGTGGTTTTCCCATAACCACCAGCCAGAAGTTGCAGCTCATAGCGGCCATGGTCCAAGACTCCAACTACGCGGTAAGGCCCGCGCATACCAGGATCAAGTTTCCCCGTGGACTGCGAATACTTGATAACGAAGACCAAGTCGTCTTTGCTTTAAGCATGTGGAGGTAATCGGTCTTCATTAACACGCCTGTCTTGATCAGCTTGATTTTTGCACAACCGTTCGGCCGTCCTTTGCCTCCTCATCTCTCGTAGCGGCTCACGGTTTTCACCAGACGATTCGATGGCAACATCACAAATTAGAGTGCGAATAACTGGGGTAGCTCCTTCAGCACCTATAAGCAGATTAAGCGGAGACTGCTGGGTGGTCTTTTGCTTCGTCATGTTGAGTATCAGCTGTAACTTCCACAACTGTTCAGACCATTCCCCTTTCCGATGGTTCACCTCGATCCTCAACATGTTAAGGAGGGTGCGTACGTAACGCTCCACCTGACCATTGGCGTGGTGCATCTCGGGGGTAACATAATGAACCTGACAACTTAAATCATTCATTAGCGACACAAAACCAGATGATTGAAACATCCTACCTCTATCACATACAATTGTCTTAGGTGTTACAAACAGAGACACAACATTTTGCATCACACGTTTTAACTCATTTAAGTCCTGAGTACAAATGGGGTTTAATAAACAATATTTCGTAAAAGAATCCACAACAACTAAAACGTGTTTATTACCGTTAGATATTACCAATGGGCCTAAGGCATCTACATGTAAGGTGTCAAAAGGGACATTTGGTTTTGTCCAGGAGCTAATTGGTTGTAGTGGAGCTCTTGGAACTCTCTTGTGAGCTATACATGTAAGGCAGTGAAATATGTACTTAGAAATAAAAGTTCTAAGGCCGGGAAACCAAAAGTGTTTTAAAATAAGATCGGCCTTTTTGTCAGCGTTAATATGACTATGTTCGTCATGAAATATTCGGAGGAGGCTCAAACGATGTCCTTTTGGTATGTAACAAAGTAACCTAGACTCTTCACCTACAGGTGTGAAGCGATAGTACAAAATATTATTGCGTTTAACATAACGTGTAGAGTCCAAGCTTCCCTCATCTAAAGACCGGATAAAAGTTTGAGTGTCCTCGTCTCCCGCTTGCACGATTTGAGCCCAATTACGCGGTTTTTCAATATTATTTACCGTAGGTACGGGGTTACGGCTAAGATAATCTGCGTGAGGTATCAGTACCCCTTTCCTGTATTTAATGTTAAAATTAAAATCTTGTAGGTAAATCCACCACCTAGCTACCCTCGGTAGTAGATCTTTCTTATTTTGAGTGGCTTTTATGGCATTGCAGTCTGTCACCACAGTAAATGGCATTCCTATGAGGTAATGCCTAAAATGCTTAAGAGCTTTTACTACCGCGAGTGTTTCCAGTTCATAAGAATGGTAACGTTGTTCACTTCCTTTTGTAACTTGGCTATAGTAAGCAACCACGCGCTTATTACCATCCTTATGAACCTGTAGGAACACTGCGCCATAACCTGCACTACTCGCATCTGTATGAACCTCAGCAGGAAGTTCTGGGTCAAAAATAGCTAGTATTGGCTCACTGGTAAGACACTTAATAAGGTCTTGGCGAACACTTTCCTGCTGTGGTCCCCACACAAATTCAATACCCTTACGTGTCAAACGAGCGATACAAGCTGTTTTTATCGAGTAATTAGCTATGTACTTTCTGAAATATCCAGCAAGGCCTAAAAATTGTCTTGCTTGTTTGACGTTCTGGGGAGCGGCTGTATTCACGAGCGCCTGGACCTTACTTGTTGACGGCCGGACTCCACCATTTGATATAAGTCTACCTAAATATTCAATTTCTTGGCATAGAAATGAACACTTGCGCAAATTCACTGAGAAACCGGCCTTAGTCAAAACAACTAAAACTTCGTCTAATGTCTGTAAACCCTGGTCAATAGAACAGGACAGTAGCATACAGTCGTCGACGTACACCAATACTTTGCCTGCCTCAATGAATTCGCGCAGTGTATTTTCAATAATACGTTGATATATTATGGGTGCGTTGACTAACCCGTATGGCATCTTCAAATATTCATAATGCCCTTCGGGCGTCACGAAGCCAGTTAAGGGTATTGATTGCTCATTTAATTTAATCTGGTGAAATCCGGTAGCCATATCAAGAACCGTGAAGAATTTTGACTTCCCTAGTCGATCAATGTGATCGTCTATTAAAGGTAAAGGATATCTATCCTTAACTGTAATTTTATTAAGTGCCCGGAAGTCCACACACATACGATCCGATCCGTCCTTCTTTTTTACTAGAGGAATCGGACTTGAATATGGGGACTCCGAATCACGTATTATGCCTTTACTAAGAAGATCCTGAATAATCTCTCTAACTTTAAGCTTTTCATTGTAGGACATTTTGTAAGGACGATAAAATAGGTACCTCACTGTTCAATCTGATGTGCATACAACCTGTGGTAACTGTGGACGTAGCCGTACCAGAAATCATAAACTTTGAATATTTATCGAGTATTCTTGTGAATTTCTCCAGGTCTTCCCCGACTAATGCAGTTTTAAAACCATTGGATTTCACGTCAGACTTAACCGTGGATACCGCCAATAAAGTTTTATTATGAGTTAAACGTTGAGATTCCCTGGTCCTTATATAAGTTACCCCTTCTCTATTTAACACATCAGTACCAATAATAATTGGTGCATTCATACATGCACTAGGCACAACGAGCAAATCTACTTCGAGAGTTATTTCCTCGAGCTCTATTATAAGTGTGACATAAGAATCTACACAAATAATGGAATCACTTATTCCTTTCAATTGTTTATTAATTGTTTTCCTTGAACAAGAAAAATAATTTACCACTGATGAAGAAATCAGGGAGACTTCTAACGCCCCACTATCTATTAGAATATCTACAGGTATACCTTGAATCATTCCAACTACAATGTCACTAGACTTATTTTTTATAGGGGTAGAGCAGAAATTGACATTACTTTTAATGGGCTTATTATCTGCACGCTGCTTAGCAAAACAAACACTAATATCATGACCCGCCTTTTTACAATATGCGCATACTGCCTTATTTGAGGTAGAATTCGAGTCAGATTTCTTCGGTTCAGATTTATGTAGTTCAGTCACATCGTTTGATTTCGACTTTTTAGAACAACCCGCTTGTTTATGCCCCATCTGACCGCAAGTGAAACATTTGGGACCCTGACCCCTAAATGAACGCGAGTTGTCACTATTCTGCTTAGAAATGGGCTTTATGAAGGTAGATAGGTAATTAACGAGGTTGTCAGGCGTTAGATTTGCATTAGTAGCAGTTGCTTTGATTTGAGGGTCTTTAATCCCTCTCATTACTATCGCCGCTATCAACTCGTCTGATAGGCCTTTTACGATCCGTAAACGTAATAAACATCTACGTGCATATTCAGCATAAGTTGGGTAACTGTTTGAATCAGAGCTCATTACTTCATACAAAATACCTGCCACATCAATTTTCTTTACACAAAGTGACCGAAAATCTTTTTTAAAATTACTCCATGAACGGTCATTTGTCACCCATTCACTAAGCCAGGTCTTAGAATCTCCCTTCAGACAGTTCCCAACACGGGAAAGGCACTCATTTTCTGACCAACTATTCAAAACCTGAGCCCTGTCAACCTCGTCAAACCACTGATCAACATTATGCACATTTGGGTCGAAATTAGAAACATAAAAATGATGGGTGCTTACTGACTTTAACGACTGTATTGCCTCCACTATTTTCTCCGTGGTTGCAGTCGCAACATCAGTAGCGGTACCTGTAGTTTCCGGCGCAGCTATTACCCGTGAGCGATTTTCTAAGGCCTTCAACCGCGAGACAATAGTCTCAAGCGATCGCCGACGAAGCGGTGTCGTAGGGCTTTGCGTCCTCAGGCGGCTCCTACGACGATCTCGTTCGCGCTTGGAACGGCGATCGCAATCCCGAGACTTGCTACGTGACAGCGATCGTCGGAGAAGCGGTGTCCAGGGCTTCGCGTCCTCAGGCGGCTCTTACGACGATCCTGTTCGCGCTTGGAACGGCGATCGCAATCCCGAGACTTGCTACGTGACCTTTTCCTCCGCTTATGGCGGCTACGAGATCGTTTAGAACGCGTGGCACAATTTTTTGAACGAGAACGACTCATTCTATCCATAGCTACTAACTGTCTTAATTTAAAATTGTAAGCCTGAAAAGTAGTTTTAACTTGTGGGCGAAAGAATCTTTATCCCACTTCTGATGTTAGGAATCAGAAGTGAAATAAGTTAAAAAATAAAATAAACGTTCTTTAATCCCTTAAAATCACACTTTACAAAAATTATTTAAAAAAAAATATCAAAGTAACGAAACACTGTAAATATTAACCAAATAGAAATTGAATCAAATATAACTTAAAATAACTAAGCCTCTATAATAGTCAGGTAGCACGTCCGTTCCGAGCGCCGTCCAAGCAAAAAGAGAGCGTTGCCGCAGCGCGCGCCTCCTTTTATAATCATCATCGGTTGACAGTTCATCGCCTGACTTCTTTATGATGTCACCTCGCCTTCCGTTACCAACAGTACATTAATTATATGTGAAGACGATGCACCTAGAATAAAATTACTATACCACAATAGGTAATAAAAAGAGTTAAGAATGAAGCAATGACAGATAAATTAATTATGTGATAGATACATGGTGCTCACATAATTATTTACAAAAGTTGTAAAAAATATATACGATTTCCTAAAAAATAACAATATCAGTGTGAGTTAAGGTAATCACAGAATTTAAAATAAATGTCATAAAAATAATAAATTATACAATTAAAATAGCAACCTGTTTGATTTTGTCTAGACTCTAGATTGTCCTAATTGTCCTATGGAGCAGGACCAGCATGTTTCCAAGCATTCTTATCTTGTATATAATCCTCTAATTTGTAATATGCTTGTTTACAAAGTGTTCTTTTAATATGAGTTGTAAATTTTCTTTCATTTAGTTGCAATATATCACAAGGTATTTTGTTATAACATTTAACACAGTACCCCATAAAAGATGTATGTACTTTAGATAACCTGAAAAATGGTTGACCTATTTTGTCTTTATTTCTAGTATTACAATTATGTCTATCACTTATTATTATTATTTTCTTCTTTTTTTTTTTAAACGTTGCCCCACACTAGGAATTTCTCCTGTATTGTGGGTGCGTTTACAAACATTTAAATTCACATACATAAACAGCCAGACCCGCAACAACTACTTGTAGGTCATACAAATATTAAATCTAATATTAATATTGATATAATATTAATATTGTATTAAAAAGATGTAGATTTTTCCTTACATACATAATATTTTCATAAATGAGTTGGCAAGGTACCGTCATGATATTAATATTTTTAAATAGTTCCGTAAGAGATTCGCGGCGACTTAGATTATAAATTGCTCTGACAGCTCTCTTTTGCAAAATAAAGATGGACTCAATGTCAGCAGCCCGACCCCACAGTAAAATGCCGTACGACATAATGCTGTGGAAGTAGCTAAAATAGACCAACCGCGCGGTTTCTACATTTGTAAGTTTCACACAATTGTAAGTATAACCCCGAGGCTGTTACAAAAGCTTTTAAAGATCTTATAATTAAATCAACAGAAGATCTCTGGGGGATGTCTGTAAAAGTCTGTAGATCTATCATCGAAACCATTGCGCCCTATTTAGCTTTCATATTTAACACCAGTGTGGACCAAGGAGTGTTTCCGGATCAAACTCAAAACTCAAACTCAAAGCATTTATTTACTTTTGAATTGTCAAGAAGTCGGTCAGTTACAAATATGAAGCTAGTTGCCCATTCCAAATAGTAGGTTCCTTTGGAGAAGAACGGGCAAGAAACTCCCACGGACACTCTTTTAAATTAAAATATTGATACAAAATATTGGTTACATCATTCATATTGAAGTTAAACATGTGAGAACGATGCAATACGTCAAAAGCGTCCGTGATAAAAAGATAACAATTCAAAACTAAAATAATTAAAAATAAGCCGTGGCAGCTAAGAGATGACCAGTCCCAACTGACAGCGCCCGTTCACGAAAATGACGCATGGATCAGCACCATTCAGCTCAACCATTTTGAAGGGAGCTAAATGATCCAACACACACGCCACCATCAGCGAGACATCTGAGTGAGCATGACATAATCTCAGCCGCCATGGCACATTTAACCCTCTGCGACTGACGTGGTAGTACCACAGACACCGCAAAATCGAAAAATATGTCCTGACTAGCTATTTTTTATATTATGAATCCCGGGTTCTCAGTACCTTCATATCGTGCGGCCATGCGTCAAGTGCGCCGCGACCAGTTGAGGCAAGTGCATACGCCATTTTACGGGGGAAGGTGTCTACCAGACCACTACGTCAATGTTAAGGTATGTGTTTCCTAGACAACCCGTCAGCAAAATTGTTTCCTACTTAACATTTTATACACAGTTTTCAGATGGCTCGCTCAAGTAGCAGCTAAAGCCCAAAACAGCTTCGGCTGGAACTTGTGAACAGTGATTAGAAGAAGAAAGTGAGCATGTGTTCAGCGATCTGGACTTTGAAGATGACGACCCGCAGTTTGACCAGGAACCGAACACTTGTACTCCGATGAAGTCTCTGATGAAGAGTGTCAGAATCAAGGACCATCTGAATTATATTCTTGCAGTTTCAAAATTCTAGCTATAAGCTAGTTGCTAGATATAGGTGATATATCAGCTTCAGATAGTGATAAGAAAATGAGAAGAGGGACATTTATACTGAATTTAGGAAGTGATCTAGTGCTGGATCACTTGAAAACCCGGGTATACAACGAAATATTGCAAAAGAACTGCGTATGACTTTCAGTCGAGTTTTTGGTAAAGACCTCTCCCTTCCACCTCCAAAAACTGATCTCTTCCAACAATTGGAAGGAAGTTATGTCATATATGTCGAACTAAAATAAAAAGAGTAACAAGATATTGTTACTGTGATTGCCTAAAGCCGATTTGCCTCCAATGGTCAAAGACATTGTGTGATGGTTGTCAAAAAAATATGTAATAATTTGAGGGCTAATAACTCTCAATCGAACCAATGAATATTGCCCAAATTTTCATGTCTGATTATCATAAGTGTTGTCTTTGATAAATAAAAAACATTCTCAAGAAAAGTGATATAGTTCATTTGTTTTTATTTTTTTGTGTGGGTGTAAGTTTATTAGGACTGATTTGGATTAAGTTTATATCATTTATTCTCATAAAAGACAAAAAACGCCACTTACATGAGAACAGACACGAAACATTCAGTAAACTTATGTTAGGTAACCGTCACCAAAGTATATGTAGTTATAGTATTATAATTATATATTATTCTATGCTCATTCAGCAGTTCAACTCTCAACGAAAAACATTGGAGGAAAACATTGGATAAAGAACATTGGAGGACTTTAGTCAAGGCCGTTTTCAGTTATATGTTTAGATAGCCGAGACTTATAACTGCTGAGAGAGCCAACACTTTTTATATAAGTGGGTAAATTATTAAATAGTTGTGCTCCTTCATAAGTGATATTTTTTCTAGCGTAATTAGTGCGTATTCTTGGCAAAACAAGTAGACTATTAAATCAATACTGTTAAGTGGACATAGCTTTTTTTTTAACACTTTTATTTAATCAAAATAATAATAATTATATACTATATATTTTCAAATAAACATCACACCGTTAGGAATTAAAAAGTAATTATAAACTTATGACCAGTCAAAGTAGTGTCTAGTACACTACCACGTCAGTGGCATTGTAAAATTTACGGCACGTCAGTCGCAGAGGGTTAAGTCAATGAAAGACATAATTACCTGGTAAATGGTAGCTCTATTAATTGTACATAGTACTCACACCTGTGATATGCAATTATATAATACAAAGGAGATTCGAGCTTATACAATGAAAAGATAGTCTTCCAATCTTCATCAGCTCCAACAGTATTTTCAAATATTGATAAATGAGTTGTGGTTGTGGAGCTGGACCAGTATTGAGCCAAGCATTTCTATCAGCGATGTAATCCCCCAACCTATAATATGCCTGCTTGCATAGTGTGCGTTTTATACAAGATTTGAATTTCGTCTCATTCAGTTGAAGTATGAGGGTAGGGATTTTATTATAACATTTTAAACAGTACCCCATGAAACATGAGTCTACTTTTGCCAGTCTGAAACCTGGTTGAGCTAATAGATCCCTACTTCTAGTACTATAATTATGTCTTTCGCCTCTTTTACTTAAGAGATGTAAATTTTTCTTACGTACATGATGTTTTCATAGATATATTGACAAGGCACCGTCATGATGTTAATATCCTTAAACAGTTCCCTAAGAGAATCGCGCCTGCGGAGATTATATATGGCTCTGATGGCTCTTTTCTGCAGAATAAAAATAGACTCGATGTCTGCAGCCCGTCTCCAAAGTAAAATACCGTAAGACATGATACTATGAAAGTAACTAAAATAGACTAGTCTCGCGGTATCTACATCAGTAAATTGATGGATTTTCTGACAGCATATGCTGCGGAACTTAGCCGTCCTGCAAAAGATGTTAAATGAGGACCCCATTGAAGCCTAGAGTCGAGCGTGATCCCCAGGAAAACAGTTTTATCGACGAATTCTAGTTTCTCTTGATTCAATACTATCTCATAATCACTACTTTTTACATTTGGTAAAGAAAATCGTATGCACTTAGTTTTTTTTCCATGTAATACTAAATTATTGGCAGTGAACCAAATTTGGACCTGCAGTAAGGCGGTAAAAAATTTTTGATCTCATGAAATACAGTAAAGTAGTTCCGTTGTTCAAATCCGGTGATAGTAAAGAATCCAACAATTATAGGCCTGTGTCAATTCTGCCAGTTCTCAGTAAGATGTTTTAAAAGTTGATGCTCAATTAAATGTTACGTCACTTTAATAAAAATCCCATCTTCCATAAAAAAAGTATGGTTTCACTATAGGGCGTTGTACCACTGACGTGTTACCCTAATAAAGAATATTTTTTGCGCCTGGGAGGAAGCACAAGATGCCATCGGAATCTTTTGTGACCTCTCTAAGGCGTTCGATTGCGTAAACCATGAGCCACTTCTGCTGAAACTAGAGCACTATGGTATTAGGAACACAGCTCTTGATTTACTAAGATCATACCTAAAAGATAGAAAGGTTAAAGTTAAAGTAAACGGCGTAAACTCATTAGGGTTTGATATGGCAATGGGCGTTCCTCAAGGTTCGGTATTGGGTCCATTCCTCTTTTTAGTTTACATTAATGATTTACCGCAATTACTTCAAAATCAACCGATTTTTTATTTATTTAAAGGGCTTTGTCGCTTAGCGACCACATCGCCCAGTGCAGAAAAACACAAAATTGTTGTTTATTATCTACCTTATCACTAACTTGTACTACAATTGTTTAGCCTTATCGGACACTGGAAAAGCAAGGATGGCAATACAAAAGCCAATATCATACCTTTTATATTGTCAAAAAAAATAAAAATCTAGTATTTTCATTCCGGACACACTCCATAAGAATATGAAAGATATCATCAACCATAGTTAAAATTAAAATAAAATAATAAGTCATCACAATTTGGGGACAAAGCCTTCCTCATTAAGTAATAAAACTTATTTGATGGAATATGTCCGGAACGAAGTCTTAAGCCTATAGTAATTGTCGTGCGGTGTCCCACAGGGATCGGTCCTGGGGCCGCGTCTGTGGGACATCGGCTACGACTGGGTGCTGCGTGCTGACCTCCCTAGCGGCATCAGCGTAGTCTGCTACGCTGACGACACGCTGGTTCTGGCGCAGGGGAGGTCGCATCAGGCGGCGGCCAAACTGGCGGCACGTGGGGTTGCGACAATCGTCAATAGCATCCGGCAATTGGGACTCGAGGTGGCTTTGCACAAGTCTGAGGCCATGTGTTTTTATGGTCCTCGGAATGCGCCACTATCGGGTTCCCAGATAACGGCAGGAGGGGTTCACAGCGGCGTCGAGTCGACGATGAAGTACCTGGGACTCGTCCTCGACAGCCGTTGGAACTTCGTGGAGCATTTTAGACGTTTGGCTCCCAGACTAGAGCGGGCCGGGGCTGCCTTAAAGCGGCTCCTGCTCAATCTAGGGGGTCCAAACGCCTCCTGCCGGAGGCTCTACGCGGGGATCGTGCGGTCCATGGCCCTTTACGGGGCACCGGTGTGGGCGCGTTCCTTAAGGCTGCGACCAGCCCGCCAATTGAACGCGTCCCAAAGGGTCATGGCCATCAGGCTGGTACGGGGTTACCTCACGGTCTCCCGTGAGGCGGCGGGCCTCACGGTACCGCCATGCGATCTGGAGGCAAAAGTCCTTGCGCACATCTGGGAGTGGCGCGAGGAGGCGAAACGCCGGGGTGAAACTCCGCTGCCGCGAGAAATCACGGCACAGCGGAGAGCGCTCCGGCGGGATCTCATGGCGGCATGGAGAGTGCGATTGTCGCAACCCAGCACTGGGCACGCCACAATTGTGGCGATAAGTCCTCTCTTTGAGAAGTGGCTAGAGAGGCGCCACGGCGTCCTCACCTTCCGCCTGACGCAGGTCCTCACCGGACATGGCTGTTTCGGGAGGTTCCTGTTCAGGATAAAGCGGGAGGAAACGCCCGGGTGTCACCACTGTGTGGATCGCCCGGAGGACACGGTGGAGCATACGGTAGAGGTCTGCCTGGCTTGGGTGGAGCACCGCCGTGTCCTCACGGAGGCGATCGGCGGCGGCGATCTCTCGCGTCCGGCTCTGGTTCGGGCCATGGTTCGGAGCGAGAGTGCATGGGAGGCCGTCACCTCCTTCTGCGAAGCAGTAATGCTTGCGAAGGAGGAGGCGGAACGCGTGAGGGAGAGGCAAGGTTCGCGCCCTCGCGCCCCTTGTTGCCGCAGGAGACGCCCCGGGCGTCGGGAGTCGCAAGCCGATTTCCGGCCACCGTAGGCGCAGGCTTGTGGACGGTGAGCGATGGGTAGCTCACCGTCCGATAAGGACCAGGCCCGGGTCGACGGTGCGTTGTATTCTATGCGCGCCTCAAAGAGTTGTCAGCACCAACTGATGGGGTCCGTTAGGGCCAATGCCTGCCAGGGTTGCGAGTTTGTCCGAAAGGGATATCGTGGCCCTGACACACAGGCAAATGAAGGAATACGGGTGGGTTTTAGTCAGTAAAAGTCTGACACGCCCTATTGTTTGTATTGTTATTTGATAATTTCCCACCCAAAAAAAAAAAAAAGCCTATAGTAATTAGGTTTCTAATGAAGTCACAATTAATCCACGGAACCCGAGAAATCTCTGGCTGGATACCTTATCCCTTTTTGGGGTTCCGTAGTAAACAAGGAACCCTTATAGTTTCGCCATGTCCGTCTGTCTGTCTGTCTGTCTGTCTGTCTGTCTGTCTGTCTGTTTGTCTGTCTGTCTGTCCGTCCGTCCGTCTGTCGCCAGCTTAGCTCAGAGACGCTTAGTCCTAGAAAGCTGTAATTTGGCATGGGTGTACATATTAATCACGCCAAAAAAGTCGTAAAATAAAACCATGAAAAACATTTTTTTTAGGGTACCTTGCACGTAAAACGGGGATGATATTTTTTTCTCGTCTAATACATGGTGTGGGATATAAAAAAAAATAATAAAAAAATAAAATTATGTTTATTTATCTCCACAAATTACATCATACTAGTTATACATATAGTTGACAGGTATTTTGAAAATATTTTGTGATTTGTGGGAGATCTGGAGTCTAAACTAAGCCTAGGCCTGTATTTTAGAACTCCAGGACCGCCATTTTATACGTAATAAAATATTATACGTAGAAAACTACCAAGCACTTGCAACACCACTGCCGAGTAGCTTCCCGTTGGTAGAAGCCACTCAGACAATGCGGAACCAGTCCCATGAATAAAAATAAAATTACAATAAATACACTGTTACTTTACTATCTCAAGGAGTTTTTCCGTTTCAGCGTAACTTCAATTTAGTAACCATTTGTTATTTTGTTTTTCATCAAATGAAAGGACTTATTATAAGGATTTCAGATATATTGTTTACACACATTTTTTTCCTTTTCAGGTACCTCGTACATTCAATTTTACGACAATTAGCTATATCTATTACTTTATTTACTTTATTGAATAATTCGCTTCCTCGGAATAGGAAAAATCTTTGCGCAAAAGCAGTATTGACAGCAGTTGGACTCACATATTGCGTAATTTCTTCTAGAGAGGGCTATGCGTTTTCTTCTTTCTTCAGGTAAGTCGGAGTGCTGAAAAAGTATAGTTAGCAATATGTTCAGCTGGCGTACGCACTTGAGTTTCCTCATAAAGTATTGAGGTGGAGAAAAGACGAGGTTTGGATAAACTAACTTTGAGTATCATCCTTTGGGCTCTTTCCACGGTTATCATTTTAGTTTTGCATGCTCCTCCCCATGTTGTGATGCAATAACTAATTATTGATTGCACCAAAGCTTCATAAACCATCCTTATAATCTGTTTCTCAGCTACATCGCGAAGCTCTTTGAAAATGTATGTGAGCTTACGTATTCTTTTTGATAGAGATTGAATGTGAGTTTCAAAAGTTAAATTAGCATCAATTTCGACTCCAAGATATTTAAGACATTTGGTGGGACTAATATTAGGACAATTACAGTTTGGAGATGGAGGAAAGTTACATCTATGTACAGAGATGTTATAATTGGTAAGGTTAGCAACTTCCTTTTTATTATGAATTGAGAATACAATGTATTTGGTTTTGTCTCCATTCAAAGTAAGAGAATTTGATGATAGCCAGTGACATACCGTGGTAAAACCGTCTTGCGCAAGACTAAAAAGCTCACTCCACGAATCTGCAAAAAAGGTTAAGGCAGTGTCATCAGCATATGCGGAGATGCGGCAATTTTTAATCTTAAGCATACAGAGCTCATTTATGTAGCAGAGAAAAAGAGTGGGTCCCAATATACTGCCTTGTGGCACCCCAAATTCAACGGGAAGTTCGTCACTAATGTGATCTCCAATTTTTACAGATTGAGTTCTGTTTTTTAAATAATTTGATAGCAATGCGAGTGGAATGCCCCTAATACCATGGTCTTCAAGTTTTTGCACAAGGTGGGGAACAGAGACAGTGTCAAAGGCCTTGGCGAGATCAAGAAATATAGTCAAACATTTATTTTTACTATCTAATTTATTAACTAAAAAGTTAACAAGATCATGTACTGCATTATCTGCTGAGCGGCCTGCTCTGAAACCATATTGCGTATTAGAAAACAAATTGTGTTCTTCCAGGTATTTTGTTAACCTGTTGTTGATTACACGTTCAAATATCTTCAATAACGTTGTTAGGATCGCGATTGGCCTATAGTTGCTGACGTTGTCTCTGTCACCCGTCTTATGAATCGGGTGCACCACAGCTCTTTTTATTGCGTCGGGAAATATTCCAGAATCAAAACAGCGGTTTATTAAATTGATAAGAACAGGTGTTATAGAATCGGATATATGCTTTAATACCTCAGCACTAATCTGGTCCCAACCAGAAGAGCAGTCACTTTTTAATAGTTGAATCGTTCTTTCAACTTCTTCGACGTCAGTAGGAAGGAGAACGAATGAATTTAGTGGCGGCTTAGAGGCTTTCTTGAAGCAAGGAATATGTTGTGGAATTATGTTTGATAGTCGTTTACCTATATTTGAAAAGTATTCATTAGTTTTATTGATTGCTTCTTTAGGGGTTTTATCAGTGGTTAATAGTTGTAGTGGTAACTGCTTTATATTATTGCTGTTGGTAATTGTTTAATGGTAGACCAAAGATTTTTAGAGTTATTTTTCGACATTATCAGTTGACTCCTCTCATGCTGTTTTTTTCAGTTTTTTTAATAAGTTATTGCAGTAGTTGCGGTATCTTAAGTACGATATTTTTAATATGACGTCATTAACATTAGTTTTTAATTTCTTGTGCATTCTGTCCCTGGTTCGGATACAACGCAACATACCGATAGTTATCCAAGGTTTAATTATAAATTTATTTCTAGGGAATAATCGTTTAATTGAGTTATTTGCAATTAATAATTGTATTGCGTTAATGAAATTGGTCATAGCGGTATTTAAATTTGGTTCCTGTTATACTTTGACAAAACTAAGCTTATGACATTCGGATTTTAATTTGTCCTTGTCAATTTTAAAAAATATTTTATTTTTTATGTTTAATTTTGGAAACGTCGGTTTTTATACAGAAAAAGACTGCTTCATGATCGGTAATACTAGTGCCCAAAGAAAATGTAAACGCGTTAAGCTTTGTCTTTAATATCACATGATCCAAGCATGACTTACCTCTAGTGGCAGTATTGATGCAGGAAGAAGTCCATGGAAGGCCATGGTATCCAGATACGCGGTGACCTTGTGACTAGTTCCTATGAGGTCAATATTAATATCACCGACTATGATGAAATCGTTGGATAGGCCGTTTAAAAATATTGTGAGTCTGTGAAAGACATTTTTCAATTCTGAGATCCGTTTGCGTAATATTAAGCGTTAAAGTGCTATTTTTGTTAGAGTCAAGTGTCCCCCCCCCTGCCAGCTAAATGGTTGGTTTTGGATATGTGAAAAAAATCATGGCAGTAGTATATATAACGAAATTAAAAGGAAAACTATCACAGCTAAGTAGGGTTTACAAGTTAACGAGTAGGTAATAGTCGACCAACTTAAATTTGCTGTTGCAGAATTGACCGTAACGTATATCGATGTATGGCAGAGCATGTTTTTCAACTACAATATAAGTTTGTTTTTGGGATAAATTCATCCTAACTACGGAACCCTTCATTGTGCGTGGTCCGACACGCACTTGGCCGATGACTGACTTGATCTTTCATCAAAATATTCCTGCCAAAGATCTAAACATTTTCTTTTAGCCTTTCCAAAATAGTCCGAATACAGTGGAGTAATATTCATGAGACCTCCATCAACACACGCTTGTTTAGCGAGCATATCAACCTTATCATTTTCTTCTACCTAACAATGCGACGGAATCCGTTTTGAAATTAGACTGAAGCTTTAAGAGCAATTCATAAATCACATAGGCTGTCGGAGTACCTCGCATGTGAGAAGTGTGCCGCGCCAAATGTTGCAGCGAACTTTTGGAGTCTGTCAGAATCACAAATTTATCGCCATCAATTGATAGAATATAGGACAAAGCTTCAAATCAAAAAATCAAAATCAAATATGTTTATTCGGTAGGATATAGTACAATAGATGTTACACTAGTGTTTCCAGCATACCCTGCCATAGTATGGCGTACAAATATTTATACACAAAAGCAAAGCCCATCACTTTCCATGTTTTTTTTTTCATTTTTTTTTTTTTTCTTCCAAGATTCAATGTGCATAATAGAAATATATCTGAATCAATCTTCATGTGATTCAAATATAAGTACAACTAAGTGCATGCTTATTCACTCGCCGTATCATAAAAATAAAAGTAGCTTGTTAGTGCAAGTAAAAGGTCATTCGAACGATTGTCTCCATAGCAACAAGCAATTCTGTCAGTGTTTATGTTTAGAAACAGTTACCTCTCTACCTACCTCTCTGCATGTTAGTAACGTTTGTAATAAGCTGCGCTGCATTTTGGGTAAACTGAAAACTCTTAAATATTATGATTGTTGTCAGCAGGAAACTACTGTATACCTTGTATTACGCACTGGCTGACTCAATTATTAGATATGGCTTGGGTGGACATGGACTTACATTCCCTACACACTTAAATAAAATTAACATCTTGCAGATACGGCTACTAAAACTACTTATAGATAAAAAAAACCGGTCAAGAGCGAGTCGGACTCGCGCACCGAGGGTTCCGTACGTATATATATGATGTTGATGATTTCTGAAAAACTGTGCTATTTAGAGACATCCTTTTATTTTCCTGTAATCTTTACATAAACTTCTATCACATAGAATAATTTCAGATTTTTATCTATGCAAACTTCGGAGATAAGGGGGGGGGACAGTATTTTTTTTATTTTTTTTACCAAAAGTCGGAAACTATGCTGCCTAAAAAAGAAAAAAAAAATGTTTGAGAATGTGCAAACAGCGTTCTTTTCTTTTGATACCCCACATGCCCTAGTAGCCCCAGTTAAAATTTTTAAGACAGTCAGTCAGTCCCTTTCAGTCCTTTTTGTAAAAAAGGTAGGTATAATTTTTTTTCTTTCTCGTTTGCTAAATAGTTGGGCAAACGTCATCTAAAACTATTCTAAATTTCAAGTTGATAGCATTAGTAGTTCTTGAGATACCTATCCAGGTGTGACAGTCAGACAGACAGACTTATAGTCTCACCATAAGGGTTCCTTTTTACCATTTTGGTAGTGTTCCGCCTAAAAACTAAGAAAACATTAAATAAAAACTATGAAGAACTGTTCAAAATGTATAAAGTACTC
Source organism: Tiliacea aurago (assembly GCA_948098905.1). Taxonomy (NCBI): domain Eukaryota; kingdom Metazoa; phylum Arthropoda; class Insecta; order Lepidoptera; family Noctuidae; genus Tiliacea; species Tiliacea aurago. Next base: position 302,062 of record OX402592.1, read on the forward strand.
CCGGTCCATCTTAAAAATAGGTTAAATATCTTGATTGAACAATTTAATAATCATGACCACAAAGTGGAACGTGCAAGTGGTGGTCTTCTTCTTAGATAAACGAGTTGAGTACATATACTCAACTCGTTTATCTAAGAAGAAGACACTTGCTGTTCCAAAAGTAACTAACTACTTTGGTAAGCGCACAAGAAGGTACTTAGTACCAACGTTAGCGAATGAGCTCCCCCCCAAACTTATATCGCATGTCAAGTCTAAGGCTCAACTTAAAAGAGTTCTACAAAAACATTATCTCTCATTGTGTCCATAGAAAATATTTGTGTTTTTTTTTTGTAAAATGTGAGATTTTTGATTTTAACTGTAGGTATTTATTTTTTAATTTACTTAGCACAATTAAGTTATAACATATTAATTTTAAAAATTTAAACTCTAATTGGTAGACGAGAACTACTGCCGACAAACTGCAGTTTGACAGACTTTATATATGTAATTGTTATTACAGATTTTGAATAACTAAATGTTTTTTTTTTTTTCTTTTTATAAAGTATCACAGCTGGTCATACCTTATTCACATTACAATCTAGCCTATTCGCTAATAAGTAATTTAAATATAACCTAAACTGCTAAGTAAATATATTTACTTAGCAAATAAATAAATAAAAATAAATTCAGAAGAATGGGATCTAAATACAAAATTTTTCAAAAAAAAAAAACTAACCGACTTCCAAAAAAACACTACAAAGTGAAAAATAACTTTAATTTCTGACGTCGGTGTCTTTGGATCTGTATTTTACTTTTTTGCCACCGACTTTCGTTTTTATTTTTCACTTTTTTGTGGGTCAGTTTTTAATTTATCTAAATTAGAATAGCCTAATGACAACTGCTCATCAGTCATCACTTTTTTACAAAATATTGCTTTTCCCGATGCTGGGGCGTTAGTTGTTGAGGAGTTCTCCTGGTAACAAGCAGGAGAACTGCCACTCACCATTTGCATTGTGACGAGCATAAATTGCTTAGCAACCATAATAAAGTACCTAATCGAATCGCAACCCGTTAAATACGTATGTTGTTCCGGTGGCCATCTGTGATCTCCATCATCAGTTCCACTTCACCAAATGGTGCTTTTCGAAAGCAAATGCATGAGTTATTATAAAAAATACCCAAATCGTTATAGCTGGGCCTATAAAATTAGAGGATTTCCCTCGATTTCCATGGGATCCCCTCATCAGATTCTGATTTGGTGGCAATAAGACCACTTTGGGAGCATACCCTTTCAAACAAAAAAATAATTGTCAAAATCGGTCCATATTTGACGGAGCAATAGGTGAACAAACATTTAAAAAAAAAACATGATGAACGAATCGACATCTGTGAGCGTGGTCGTGGTGGACATGTCCGATATACTCGTACTAATTTTTCATTCGTAATTAAACCTTACTCTTTTTATTAAAATTTGAATAATTTTCATCTAAGTAAATTGTTTGTTTTATTTTTAAAGTTCTCTTTGAAAAATCCGTTACTATGGGGACCACATAAAACCTCTCTTGCGGGGCGGCTAAGCTCGGCTGCTTATGCTGTTCGAAAGATAAGACAGCTAACAGTTATAGAAACCGCGCGTTTGGTTTATTTTAGTGTGGGGAACACCAGCGGGAACAGGGACGTAGTCTAACAATGATACAATGGATAAACTAAACTCTTATATTTCACTTGAACTGCACATACAAAATCAATACTTAGCACTAGGTAACTAGGTGATTAACTATTAACTTTTACACAACCTATCGCGTCGAGTTCCAATATCCAAGAGAAACCACAAAACTGCCAAGCGTTCCGTTAAGCCATCTTAACCCCTCCATTTTGAGCGGGAAGAAGCGAGCTATCTGATTGGTTCCCGCTATTTTGCGTCGACCAATCACAGAGCTACCGCGAATATAATAATAGGTTAATGTTCCCAGCGTAAAATATTAAAATGACAGCTCTATTAATACGAATATCGATTAAAATAATCGATTAGCAAAATCAATATTCACAAACCCTAACAATCGACCGTCCAGGATGCCTAAAATGGACGCTTTGGCAGAATCATAATATGATCTGCGTACAATTCATACATCCCGCAATTCATCTGTTTGACAGCTGCAGGCTTCGCATGGCGTTTTCGATCTCTACTCTACTATAGAATAGACATCGCTTGTCTACACTTCTCGTAATCTCTTCTTCGCGAGCACGAGGACACACCTAGACTCGGGTTTCTTCGTAGACAGTGACTTGTCCATAGCAACGGGGTATTCGCTAGTGGTGTGTATTACTACCCAATTCTACCGTACTTTTGCGTTTCGTTCTCAAACAAATCTATGAAGCAAAGTGTTTTTAACGAATATTTCTTCAATTACAAAACGCAAATGGTCAAGGGGGATGCGCTGTGTAGCCCGCAAAATTCAAATTTTCGAACGTTTTTTGAATTCTAAGGATTTTTTGAAGAGAGTTAGTTGTTTTGCCAATTCTAATGATTATAATTCTGTAAAGCAATATTTTTTACGGCCGCGAATCATATTTTAATCAACTTATAACGTGTTACTGACCTGCAAATTGCAAAAAACGTTAGCGGGCTACCTTAGCGCATCTCCCTTTTAAACATATTGTTAAATGGCTGTAGCCAATGACGTATTATAGGTAATACATCATTGGCTGTGGCGCCACTAAGTTTTAAAAGTCATTTGTATTGCATACACAGAGCACTATATAATATTGGTAATTGCTTATAATGTACTTATTTAAATAGAGAGCCATAATTATACTATTTAGATGGCGTCACGCAGGAAGTATCCTTTAAGGGTACCGCAGACTGGCGGGTCGCGCTATCACGTCGCGCCTGTCTGCGGGAGCCCTTGTTTTTACTAGGTACTTACATTGTTATTGTATTGTCGTTTATCGATATTTTATTTATTAGTAGGTTAATGCTCCATTTAAAACTGAGTGTGTAAGATTTAGTCAATGAAAATAATAATCACTACATAGTAAAGGCTTCTACAGACCAGCGCGACTCGCGACGAGACACAAAGGCACCGCTCGTCGCGCGATACGCGGGGCGGTCGCGCCAGTATGTAGAAGCCTTAATGCAACGCGGGTGAGGCCGCGGGCGGCAGCTAGTACTTAATAAATAAATAATTTAGTGTTCAATGAGGAGATTTCGGCTCATAATCAGATGTTTTATATTCCCTGTGAATGTAGGTATCTAATAAATCAAAGTTAAGGGACAACATAGTGTAAAAACTGTAGGATACTTATATTGTTGTTCTTATTTTATTGTTCATTCCAAAAATCTATTATTTATTATCTCCTTGCTTATTTTATAATTCTACAGAACTTACTTCCCATGAGATCAAAGGCTCCCAAACAAGCTCTAATAGTATTTCTTTCCCATCTTCGCTGAAGTTTTTCTATAAAAAAACTTAAATAAAAAGCGCAATTTGAACCCAACATGTTAATTTCAGCAAAGCACCGCCTAAAATTACTCGAATTAACGAAAAAACAACTAACGAATCGTTGTCTAGGTCATTTTATATGTAGACTATTTCGGAAGAAAGGTTTCTATCCCAAGCTGTCAACATCGGAGAAAGATTGTACGTCGTGCTCGACGTTGTAGACAGTTGTCTAGGGTAGAGAAGACAAGTCTCTTCACATTTGATTTTGTAATCGCCGTGCTACAGACAGTAGAAAACTTTCTGTTGTCTACACTGAAACGTCATTTTTGTCTATTCTTCCGTCGACAAAACGCGTAGAGAGGGTTCTCGTGCTAAGCCTGCTGCAATTTGACATTCGACTTCACTATAGCAATTCATAGATTGTGGAACTTTTACGAAACTCCATACAAAACTGTCAAACAGATGAATTGCGGGATATGAATTGTACGTATGATTCTGCCAAAGCGTCCATTTTAGGCCCTCTGACAACGTGTGCGTCCCCGCACACGACACCAGGTGGAACCCTAACAACAGGAACGCTGGCAGGTTGCTCAGTTTTTACATATTTATTGTTTGAATATCAAATTACAATACTAGGTAACCTGCTTCCCTAAGACTAATCAAAGTATGACTCGTTAATCAATTCCCCAGAAATGGCGGCTGTGTAACATAACTTTACAAATTAATAATAATTTTCATACGAATTTACCAACTAAATAATATGTCTAATTTTAATTAAGTATAAGTTCAATAAGGTATAAAGTATAAATGCAATAGCTAACAGTTCATTAGGTTGAAGTAAATATCTGATGTAAGTATTAAACACAACAGAACTATACTATACTACACATAAAATTGACTCAAATGTCAAGGAATGTAAAGTACAAATCAAATCAATAGCTACGAGTATGTAACAATTTAACAGTCTAGTTGTGGCGGACTCCCGTCGCCAGCACAACACTAGCGCAAGCAACAGACATCCTTACGATGAACCGGTCCAAGCGTCAGCGGGTGGATCCGCGGCGCGCGGAGACATAGGCGAAGGACCTAGTCGACGAGCGCCCGCGCCAGTGCGCAGCCAACCTTCCCAAGGCACACCCGCGTCGCTTTACGCTCTGCTCGCGCCCTCGCATTTTTCCGTGTTCAAGTGTTTAAATTCTTACTTCTCGGCTTTCTAACTTATCTAAATTATTGCATTATATACTCATATTATCAATCATCATTTTGAGTTTGCATTCGCGCTTACATCGCAATAAATAAATTGGGTGAAGCTACTGCGTTCATATTGAAGACACAACCCCGTAGCTTAGCGCCCATATAGTTATTAAATTACATCCATCAGATCAGTAATAGGTATCTTATTTAATTTTCTATTAATACATTTCTCTTTGAAGTTGATCAGAAAACAACGATCGATTTATGTTCTCTCTCACTTACAATTAAACTTTGCTATGGGGTCAGAACGATCGATTAATTCGCTTTAGCCATCATCGAACTATTAACCCGAACGATCGATTTTTCGAGGGCCTAACTGATGCCTACAAGACGATCGATTTACTTGTGGCAGCCAGTAGGACTTGTAAAATTGTTGAATCAAGTCACGATCCGATCGATTCTCGTGCCTGATATGAAACAATGAATGACACGCATCTGTAGTTTAGTGTGTCTAAAACTTAGTGGGATACACAATAGAACTTGGGAAAATTACGATAAAACGGTCAAATTATGGTTCAATATGGTCCTCATCGTCAGTGCCACTGGCATCCGAATTATTCACCTCTAGGGCCGTAATCTGTATCCATGGCATCATACGGTCTGCTGCCATGGTAGTGGGCCGTTTGTTTTGCATGCTGGCCAGACCTGGAACTGGTGCTACGTTATATCTGTCCTGCCTAAGACTCGCGTAACGCGATAGGGCCCTATAAACGAGGGCATGAGCTTTTTACTTTGTCCGTCATTATTGAAACACGTCTTGGTTATTTTGACGAGTTCACCTTCGACATAGATCCGGGCTGGCACCCTATCCCTATCATAAACCTGCTTTTGCTTAACCTGCTCGTTATCAATCCTTTTCTTGACCTCCTCTCGAATAGCGGTAATTTCGCAGTTTCCGCGAGAGTCTTCGGTAACTTCGTTAAGAATGGGATTTATTTCGCTATTCATACTAGTTCCAAATAGTACCTCTGACGGCGTCCTTCCAGTGGTTTTTTGAAAAGTGTTGTTTAGACCCCACTGAATTTTCCCTAAATGACTATCCCAATCCTTTTCACCGTATTTAACAGTCATCGCTTTCAAAGAGTCGAGAATTGTACGGTTGTAGCATTCAACCTGGCCATTTGATCTCGGATTGGCTACTATATTAAGAATATGCACCCTTTATAAGGCCGAGAAAACTAGAGGTAGTACAGAAATGAAATTTTGGGTATTTTTATTTGATTTTTAAGATTTTTTTTAAATCGGAAAACTGTTGGGAAATGTGTGGAAAATTTGGTGGCACTATATGTGCCACTGCCCATATTATGAGGGTAATATTTCTGTAAATTAAGTAAATTCCATTTTTTTTTCAATCTTTACATTTTACAAAATTAGAAATAAAACCATGTAATAATTATCAACACAAAAAGATTTATTTTTAGATGCTTTTTCTTTATAAAAATATGCTTAGGTCTAACTAGCGAACATTTGAGATCTTTTGAAACTTTGGTTCTTTACATTTAGTATCATCATTCAATATTTCTTATAAAATAACACACATAAGAGCTAATTAAATCTTCAATTCTTTTGGTGAAATTGAGTAAAACAAGGGAAAGCACAAAGAAATACTTTACAAGTCGTACATGACAACTTGGTTCTTACGTTATTTGTCTTTGTACTACACAAACGGCATCTGCGCGGTGTGTCAGACTTGTCTATCAAATGTTTTCCAACATCTTGGAAACGAATGTCGTCATGCACTCCTACGACTTTCTGGTAGTTGGTACTGCCTGTAGCTCTCTTCTTCTTTGCAATAAAATTGGGTTCGCTAGAAAGGCTCCTCTTTCTCGATGTGTAGTTTCCGATAAGCGATCTAGCAATCGAGATGCGAAAATGTAGATTCGATGGGGGTCCATGATTTCGCGGTGAAACAGATTGTAATATGAAAGCATTTGTGATAGCTAGATCGATTAGGAAATAAAAAATTCGGCACCACCAACGCCTATTCCGTCGTTCAACCTCATATGTGCCTCTTTTTTGATCGAACCTGTCGACTCCTCCCATCCTCTTGGTGTATTCAGTGATTGCAAAAGGGCAAGGAAAACTCTTCTTTGTGCCATCCTTTATCGTTCGTTGACAAAAAGTTTTTTCCATAGGATGGAAAGCTGTACTCAACACTGTGACGTTTTTTGTGTCCTTCCAAATCATGAATCCAACATTATTCTTCACTCTCCATTTGTAGTTTCCTCGGTCAAGCTTTACTTTCCCTTTTTTCCCTTTTACGAATTTCGGTAAGTCTGCTCTATTTACATTTACGGTGGTAGTGGAGTAAATACCATGTTCGTAAAGGTATTCCATCAAAGGATATGAGGAAAAAAAATTATCGAAAGCAACATGAGCTTGAACTTTCTCGTTAATTAGAGATTTTGTCAGGGCTTTGACAACATTGGCACCCAAACCTAACTCCGGTGTATTATTGTCATTTTTACCGGTGTAAATTTGAAATTCATATACATAACCAGTTACACTATCCGCGCGAACCCAAACCTTGAATCCCCTTTTTATGAGTTTAGCTGGCATGTACTGTTTTAGAGATGATGCGCCTTTGAACCGTATCATAGCTTCATCGATGCTCTGAGAAGTAGTTTGTTTCGCTTCTCTTTGGCATGCACAATTCAATAATTTCAAGACAGGGCGAACTTTGTATAATTTGTCATATTTCTGACTTGTTTTTGCAGGAGTCTTGGAATTATCATTCAGATGAAGATTTTCTAAAAATTTTTTGAACCTTTTACATGTCATTACTTGCGCAATTTCGTCCACTCTAAAAAATGGGTCACTAGACCAATATAGGTCTATAGATGGTAAAACATGTATACCCATCAGAATAATAATTCCTAAAAATGCACCAATATCCGATTTTCTAACAGGTTCCCAATTTTGGGTCTGTTTTTGAGAGGCATACAAATTAGTTTGCTCAACTATCAACTATGTGATCAATTACTGCTTGAGAAAAATACCTTGAAAAATAAGCCACTGGAGAAGTCCTGCTCGGAAAGAAAACTTTAGGTTTCAAGGTAACTTCGTCAAATTTATCAGCACTTGGCCTGTCCGACCACATACCTTTTTTCCAGTCATTGTCGTCCTCATCTTCTGAGGAAGAGTCTGCAGAAGATTCCGGAGAAGACTCCAAAATATGCCGAGAGCGCAGATTCGATACTCGTGAAGGCCTGACTGGTCGCAATATTTCTTCGTCTTCGCTATTTTCAATATCAGGTACTCCTATGTTAGGATCAAAATTTTCTATTTCACCTGCATTAGGAGAAAGCAAACCCATATCTACTGGACTCCGTCTTGATGGTCCAGGTGTTGGACTTCCTTGACTTTGAACAATATCTTGGTCCTCTAACATCGCACGAGTATCAAAATTGGTTTCTATACCATCTTTGCTCTCGTACTCATCTTCTGAGTTGTCAGGATCTTCAGGAAGTCCAAACATCTGCTCAAGTTCATTTTCAATATCTTCATCACGCAAGTACGCCAGCAATACAAACAGGCAATGGCATCTATATTGCCACAAACATGTCAGTGAGCAGGCAGTGGCATAGATACGGCCACCAACAAAATTTACAATAAAACAAATTTCAACACATTCATAGCCAAAATTACTCGTAAAACGTAATAAATAAACACAAATGAATAAAATAAATTACTTTTCTTACCATTTTAGCCAAAATTTTAGAAGATGCAACTGGATGAAAAATTCTAACCGAAAATCACAACTTTCAAGCGATAATGGACGACTTCAAATTGACAGATTTCAAGCATTTTGTCAAAAGGACGTTAATTTTTGACGTAAAAATCGTTGATGCTGCCATCAATAAAAAATAAAATCCCTGTGAACGATACAGTCGAGAATAAAAAAATATTTTTTTTGGTGGCATGTATACCTTGAAAAGGGTTTCCCTTGTCTAGGCAGAATCGATTAAAAGCATGAGATGTAAAGCAGGTGCCACGATCGCTTACAAGGCGGTCAGGGACCCTAAATGTAAAAAATATATCTTCAAGAACTCTAATTGCATTCAAACTATTGGTATTTCTAACGGGTTTGATAAAACAGAATTTGGTGAAGGCTTCTACAACTACAAGTAAGTAAGTATAGCCTCTCTTTGACTTGACAAAAGGCCCGAGGTGGTCAACATGCAGCATATGAAATGGTACTTCTATTTTGGTGATGGGATGGAGCAGACCCTCGTGTGTTTTAGTCTTATTCTTTGCATATGCACATTCAATGCATGAACCAACATATTTTTTTACAAACTTGGACATTTTACTAAACCAATAGTGTTTCTTTATTCTTTCGAGAGTCTTTTCTACCCCAAAATGGCCAATATCGTCATGGTTCATCCGGCACACTTGCCACCTCGCACCTTTTGGCACCACCCAACGAACGTTATTTTTATCATTACCTATACAATGAAACAATTTGTTATCCTTGACCACAAAATTATCTTTTATGTATCGGAGTTCCTTCTCATTAAGACTATCTTCTAAAATGTTTTTAATCCTACAGAGTTCGGTGTCTCCAAGTTTGTATGCGTATGTAACCAATCCTCACTACTGATCGACATAACTGAAAATTGATCGATGGGACTCTTCTGAGCTCTCGATTGGATTGCGGGACAGCGCATCTACATGACCCATTTGCTCTATACTCAACTGAACATTGAAACTCTTGTAGTAAGAGCCACCAGCGTGCTATCCTCGGGATTAGGTCTCGTTTTGAAAACGTAGATCGTAAAGCACTACAGTCTGTAATGACCCTAAATGATTTTCCTAGCAGATAGACCCTAAACTTTCGCAAAAAACAGACTACTGCTAGAGTTTCAAGTACGTACGAATGGAAATTTTTCTTCTCGGGAGAGGTTTGTCGACTATAGTAAGCTACTGGACGGAAAGCATCATCATCATCAAGCAAAATCTTGGATGAATTTACGGAAATAACTAGCCAAACCAAGGAACTGGCGTATATTGTGGACATTCTCCGGTCGTGGAAAATTCATGACACTAATGATTTTTTTATCACCTGGCCTAACCCCAGCTGCACTGATTTCGTAACCAAGATTATCGATCTTGTCCTGTAAGAAGTCGCATTTGGAAAGATTCAAAGTGAGATTAGCTTTCTCCAAAACTTGCAATACCTCCTACCAGACATTCATTAAAGTCCTTACCGAAAATAAGAACGTCATCTAAATACGCAGTTGCCTTGTTGAACTGAGCAGACCCTAATATTAAGTTCATCATCCGCTGGAAAACGGCCGGTGCGTTGGCCAAACCAAACGGCATACGATTAAATTCATACTGTCCGTCTGGCGTGACAAACGAGGTGAGGTGTCTGCTCCGTTCTGAAATCGACACCTGGTAATAACCGGATGCAAGATCGAGCGAAATGAAACAAGCCTGGCCAGTAGGACGAGCTATCTCATCTTCGATAATGGGTATAGGATAACGCTGTTTCACTGTGATAGAATTAAGTATACGGTAATCGATACACATTCGAAACGACCCATCCTTTTTGCGTACGAGTAGAATTGGACTAGCGTACCCTGAGATCGACTCCCTTACTATCCCTGCATCCAGCATCTCCTTCACCATTGATCGTACCTTCTCGCGTTCATGATGCGACAACCTATATGGGCGATAGACAACAGGGCGTTCACTATTTAACTCTATATTAATTTCGGTCGCGTTGGTACAACCTAGGTCCCTAAGAGAGGATGCGAAGCAACGATTATATTTTCTGAGCAACTCTAACAACCTTTGTTTCACGTCTTCTGGCACCTTATCACCAACACGATTCAGATTCTCATCGAAGTCGCCTTCAATCGCCATAGGGATTTCCGGTGGTTTGACAACTACCCTACTGAAAACCTCTACTCGCTTTGCACGACATAAAACTAAATTTTTGGTGATCCAGCAGAAACTCGAACGTGGGAAAACGGTTATATAGACACGACTATTTTCAGAGCGATAGAGACCTCCACAAACAAAGTACTTTTTATTTGGTTTCCCAGCGACAACATTTTTCAAGAGAATGCTACCACATGTGGAGGGTTCAATCCATGCTCTACCAATCCTGTTGCCCTAACTTTAAGAGAGGACTCTGTTAGATCCGGATCTGGATGTGGCATTTCATTGCCAATATCGATAAATTGTAGCCTAGTTACATCCTTATAAACTATGATGTGAGGTTGTTCGGTGTAGGACTGCCCTATAAGCACGGATTTCTCTAACAAATTATTTATTTATTTATTTTATTACGTTCACCAACAATTGATTACACTGATACAATCACATAATACATTTAAAAAATTAAAATAACAGTGCATCAGTTACTTATAGGTAAACACCACATGCATAAAACAATGGATTAGAGAAATAAGCTAACTTACTTAGTAATAAGCGCACTAGAAAATTGGTAACATTGGTAAAAAGTTACATTTAAATGAAAATAAATTTATGAAATTCTGATTAAAAATTATTAATTTGGTAAAAAGGTAAACATAAAAAATAAAATATTCTTTGACATTATAACTTTGGTAAAATTGATAAGAATTAAATAAACTACGAAAATTATAAAAATTGATAATTAATCGATAAATCAAAAATTAAACCAAGCAAATTCATAAAGATTATTAAACATGATGAAAACAATATTAATGAATGATAAACAAAAAAATAAAATCGAATAAATTAAATTGATAATTAGCAACGCCTAATCCTAATTAAGTATATGAATTGTGACAGGTTCCAATGTAATCAATTTATCAATTTTATCTTTTATTTTTTTCTTTTAATTTTATCTTTTATTTTTACAGATGTTTTTTACTTAATTAGGATTAGGCGTTGCTCGGTAAACTATTAAGGAAGGCTTTCTGTTTAGCAAGAGAGTCAAAGTGGAGATCAATAACATCACTGTAGCCATTTATTTACACATTCTTGCAAAAGGCGAATTTGCTCCCAAAACAGTTCTTCTAAAAGGTGGACAAAGGGGCGTGATGGCACTACGCGGGATTCTAGAGGGTGCACGAAAACTGAAAAGGGCAAGCAAGCTGGGACTGTCTATTTTATGCTTAATGATTTTATAGGCAAACATTACATCAATTAGGTGTCTACGTTTTCCCAGAGAAGTCATGCGAAAATGCTCAAGTCTTTTATTGTAAGAACGTATTTTTTTGGCGACACCATTGAAAAATGCGAGGTGCCAAGCGAAGCATTTCTGGACACGTTCAAGTCGCAATGAATGCGTTGCGTAGTGAGGACGAAACGCATTATCACACACAACCTTGCATGGAACCTGAGCATTGAGACCATCCACCCCAAGATTAAGTAACAACTCTCCTAGTGACTCTACTATACCGTTTCCAAACCCTTTCAATAACGATGGTATGTGATCGTGGGTCAAGCCTAACTTATTAACTACAGACTCCTTTATAAGCGTGACTTCGCTCCCAAAATCTACAAAGGCTTGCTGTAACGTACCGTTAATTTTTACATCCTTCATAAATTTCGAGTTCGGGTGCGAGTTACGTCCTGGACTAGCTACATCAATACACATGGCTTTTGGAATATTACCACTGGGTTTTACGACATTGTTTTCTATCTGCGTGTTACAGTTATTAACTGTGTACGGTGCGACCGCACATTGCAGAATTGCACTCTCATCAAAATTGAATTATAATAATTTTAGTCATTTTACATAAGTTCAGTTCACGTTCGGACCGCGTCATAGCAACACCTCATTTATCATTAGTTAAGGTTGTGGACTCAATACACGTATTAAGTGAAATACATAGTTTTATTCAATATCAATCAAATCCTATCAATCAGTAAAAAGCGTAAGGTGAAAGCCGTACATCTTTTTGGTCCTTCGAGCATCGCTATCAGTGGCTATCAAAAGCTCTATTCTATCAGTGACTATCAAAACCTATCAGTGTCTATCAGTGAAATATTTGACTCTAAAACCGTGCAGTGCTATCAACAAGAAAGGAGCATCAACGGGCAGTCAAGCATTCGAGAATTGGGCAGCAAATACAAGTAAGATCGTTTTAGTTATTATTATATTAGTATTTTATAAGCAACGAATATGAGCGGGCAGCAGAGTTGTACAGGTCGGTTAAAGCATTAATCAATCAACAGCAAGTACTGATGAAAGCAGGACAATCAGTAGTTTCGGAGTTGGAGACGAAGTCTCAACAGCCAGCAGGCCAACCATTCATTTCATTTCCAAATATCTTTATTTAACAAAGAAACAATTATCAAAATGCATTTAACCTAAGCTACATTAACTCATTATAATTGAGGCACTTTATGAGGCTAGGTATTCCTTTCAAAGCTTTTAAACAGATATATGGTTTAAACTGATACCAACATAAACATAACACACAATAAACAAGGGTACACGATGACAATTACGCAGAATTATTTAGTACATATAATTTTGCTGGTTGCATATAGGTATAACAAAAAATTATTTAAAATACCAACCATTAGGTACGTCTCTAACAAGCATGCGAGATGAAGAAGCAGCGTTTCCAGAATTATTATCAAGAGGTACATCCAGCAAGACGGATTATATGCTCAAAAAGCAATCAAGCAACATCAGGGCATTTCAGCGTGGGCACGCCACAATTGTGGCGATAAGTCCCCTCTTTGAGGAGTGGCTGGAGAGGCGCCACGGCGTCCTCACCTTCCGCCTGACGCAGGTCCTCACCGGACACGGTTGTTTCGGGAGGTTCCTGTTCAGGATAAAGCGGGAGGAAACGCCCGGGTGTCACCACTGTTTGGATCGCCCGGAGGACACAGTGGAGCATACGGTGGAGGTCTGCCCGGCTTGGGCGGAGCACCGCCGTGTCCTCACGGAGGCGATCGGCGGCGGCGATCTCTCGCGTCCAGCCCTGGTTCAGGCCATGGTTCGGAGCGAGAGTGCATGGGAGTCCGTCACCTCCTTCTGCGAAGCAGTAATGCTCGCGAAGGAGGAGGCGGAACGCGTGAGGGTGAGGCAGGGTTCGCGCCCTCACGCTCTTAGCCGCCGCAGGAGACGCCCCGGGCGTCGGGAGTCGCAAGCTGATTTCCGGCCACCGTAGGCGCGGGCCTGCGGACGGTGAGCGATGGGTAGCTCGCCGTCCGATAAGGACCAGGCCCGGGTCGACGGCGCGTTGTGTTTCACGCGCGCCTCAAAGAGATGTCAGCACCAACTGACGGGGTCCGTTAGGGCCAATGCCTGCCAGGGTTGCGAGTTTGTCCGAAAGGGATATCGTGGCCCTGGCACACAGGCAACGGAAGGAACACGGGTGGGTTTTAGTCAGTAAAAGTCTGACACGCCCTCCCGCTCAGCCCAGAGCGGGAGAAGTTATTTGATAATTTCCCACCACAAAAAAAAAAAAAAAAAAAGGGCATTTTAGCGAACAATAGCAAATCTGAATTTAGGAGAAATATCCGAGAAGTGGGAAATGGAAGATGCACTTAAGATGTTGTATATAAGATGGTCTGTAATTGATACATTGCATTGGGAACTGGATGGAGAACTGGAAAGCACGGATGAACATTACGAACAAGCGTATTCCAAGCAGGAGAAAATCTACAACAGCTTAAAAAAGGCAATAAATAGCAAGTTATGGTCTGTGGCCCACAAATTAAACTCAACACCGAAATTGGACATTCCAAATTTCAGTGGATCCTATCAACAATGGACGTCTTTCAAGGACTTATTTACCGAAACAATACACGCTAACTATTCTCTGTCTAACGCGCAAAAAATGCAGTACCTCAAAAGCAAGTTGAGGGGAGAACCAGAAAAACTAATTCAACATCTGCAAATATCATCGGATAATTACAACATTAGTTGGGAGATTCTAAATCATCGGTACAATAATCTCAACTTAATTTGTAGTTCTCATTTAGCCACATTAACAAACATCCCGGCGGCACAGCAGGCAACTATCAATCACATCAAGAGTCTGCATGACACCACCGTCGAGAGTTTAAATGCTATCAAGAACTTAGGGGTAGACGTTAGTTCCTGGGATCCTTTACTCATACATCTATTGTCTCCAAAATACAGATTCAGAAACTTATGAAGACTACGTGGCATCTATCAAAGAACCCAGGGCAGTTCCTAATCTACAAGAATTCCCATCTTTCTTAGAAGGCAAATTTACAGCAATGGAGTCTGCAGGGAGGAAGCAAGATAATCAATCATACAAATCAAACAAGCAATTTTCTGGAAAAGCATCAAGACCAAATTATAATTCGCAAATGTCCACCACTGCGAATGGTGAAATCGTTTCGCAATCGACAAACAGCAAAAACACCAATTCGACGAAAATATTTTATAAGTGCCCAATTTGCAAGACAAATGAACATCGCGTTTATTATTGTCAGCAATTCCTCGACATGACACCGCAAAATAGACGCAAAACTTTGTCAAAACACGATGTATGCCAAAATTGCCTTTATTGCCATAACGGTAAGGCTTGCATTTCAAGTAAACGGTGTCCTGAATGCAATGGAAGTCACAACACACTGCTTCATGCAGCGTTCATACAATTAAACCGGACATCAGTTGCTAGCACAGCAGGAGCAAGCGACAATACGACACATGCCTCGAAATCCGAAACACCGCAGCTGTCACGTGGAAACTCGCACGCGTCACTACAGCAAGACATGCCGGATGTACTTTTACCCACTGCACTGATCAAGGTCCAAGCAGAGGATGGATCATTTCAGACATTAAGAGCACTATTAGATCAAGGCTCACAAATGTCCCTAATCAGTGAAAGCGCAGCAAAAACTCTGGGTATATCACGCAAGAAAAGCTCAGGCGTAATCTGGGGTATAGGTGAAAAGGAAAGTACCTGCAAAGGGGTAATAAATATCAAGTGTGCATCAGTTAATAATAACTTTGAGTTCGATGTAAACGCTTATATCATGAACAAATTAATCAAAAAATTACCTAATCGCACGTTCAAAACACCAACATGGTAATTTTTGAACAATATCACATTAGCAGATCTAGATTTCAACATCAGTCGACCAGTTGACTTACTTCTTGGCAGCAGTGTTTACTCAAAATTGTTATTGGAAGGGGTATGTAGAGACACTGAAGAGTCTGCATCAGCACAGAACACACGAGTAGGCTGGATATTAAGCGGAGATATCATACAATCATTTCAGTGTAACGTCATCTTACATAACCTGGACGAGATTCAGCAATTCTGGGAAATAGAGGACATCTCAGACAAAACGTCACTGTCATTAGGAGATCAGCAAACAATTGACTACTATCAGGAAACTACATTACGGCAAGAGGATGGTCGATATCAAGTAAGATTACCTCTGAAACAAAAATTTGCAGAGATGTTGGGAACTTCGAAACCAAAAGCTGTAGCCCAATTCAAATCACTAGAAAAGAAGCATAAGCAACATCCCAACATCCAAGAAGAGTATCAACAATTTCTGACCGAATATCAAGAATTAGGTCACATGAAAATCTCAAGAAACAATTTAAAGCCAGATTGTTTTTTGACCCATCATAGCGTACTCCGTCCCGACTCAACCACTACTTAACTGAGGGTGGTGTTCAACGCATCGGCTAAGACGTCAACAGGCTACAGCCTAAATGACGTTATGGAAGCTGGACCAAACTTACAGCAAGACCTTCTGTCTCTGATTCTCAAATGGAGACAGTACAAATTTGCATACACAGCAGATATAGAAAAAATGTTCCGCCAAATTAAGATACATGAAGATGATCAAGCATTACAGAAGATCGTTTGGCGTAACTCAACAACAGAGCCTATACAGAACTATCAACTAACCACAGTAACCTATGGCACCAAGGCCGCACCATATCTATCATTAATGACGTTGAAGCAGCTTGCACGTGACGAAAAACACAATTACGTGAATAGTTTAGCGCCAGAAGTACTAGAAAACTCGTTTTACGTAGATGAATTATTGCACGGATCACATTCAACAGAATCAGCAAAAGAACTAAAAAGAGACTTAATCAAACTTTTGAGATCGGGAGGCTTCAACCTCAGGAAATGGAAATAAAATGTACCTGAGTTATTAGATCACATACCAACCGAGAACAGCACTCAAGATAGTTTCAATTTCAAGCAATCAGAACAAACGAAGACCTTAGGTCTCATCTGGGACCCTAAGGAAGACACTTTCCGATTTGAAATGAAAATCCAACTATCAAATACAACAGTGACTAAAAGAACATTACTATCCGATATTTCAAAGTTATTTGACCCCTTGGGATGGCTGTCACCCCTGTCCACAAGGCTTAAAATCATTTTTCAAAAATTATGGCTGCGCAACCTCAACTGGGACGATCACATACCAGAAGACATACTAAACGAATGGATGGGCATTAAAAACAACATAAATCGTGTAAATCAATTACAAGTGCCACGTTGGATAAGCACAAGAGCACGGGACCAAATTGAATTACATGGTTTTTGCGACGCGTCACAGAAAGCATACGCGTGCGTAATATACTGTTGGACCAAAGGGTATGAGCAGTCAAAACCAACACTGCTAGTTGGAAAAACTAGACTTGTTCCGGCCAGCAAATCAGTATCATTGCCAAGATTAGAACTATCAGGAGCTCTTTTACTATCAAACTTAATGGCAAAAGTACAGCAAAGTCTATCAAATTACAACCTAAGCATTTACGGATGGGCTGACTCAATGATTGTATTAGGCTGGCTAAATGGTGAACCAACAAGGTGGAAAATATTTGTAGCCAATCGTGTACGTCAGATAACTACTATCATGCCTGCCAATTGCTGGCACTACGTTAAATCAGCAGACAATCCAGCTGATTGTGCCAGTCGAGGCTTGAATGTGAGTCAGCTTGAGGAGCACGCTTTGTGGTGGAAGGGTCCTTCGTGGCTTCCTACTATCATCGCAGAGAAAGAACCAATATCAAAATTCACGACAGATGAAGAAATCAAAAAGAATAACAACAATAAATTACAAGTGAATGTAACTCAGCAAAGCGATGACACCAGCAGTGTAATACGGCACCTGATATCAAAGTACAGTTCATTCACACAACTTATAAACGTTTACGCTATGATTTTACGATTGTTTAAACGTTTACGATTTAAAGAAACAGCACAAACAAAACATTTGACTCTTCAAGAAATAAGAGTAGCAAAATTAAAGTTAATAAAATATGTTCAAGAAACAGATTTTTCACAGGAAATACATAAATTACAACAAAGCAAACCCATATCAAGCAAGAGCAAATTACTGGAACTAAATCCGTTTCTTGATCAAGACGGCATTCTTCGGGTCGGCGGGAGGCTCAAACATGCCAACATTGATCTTCAGATGAAACATCCCATAATTCTATCAAAAGGCAGTCGTTTAACGGAAGTACTGATTGACGAGGCTCACGTTCTAGCATTTCATGGCGGGCCTCAGCTAACATCAGCATTTATACGACAGAAGTATTGGATTCTAGGCGGAATCAGAGCAGTAAATTCAGAGTTCGACGGTGTGTTAAATGCCGTCGTCACAATCCTAGCAATCAGCATCAAATTATGGGAGATTTATCGCCAGAAAGAACTAATCCATCACGTCCTTTTCAAAATGTAGGAGTAGACTCTACAGGTCATGTTTTTATCAAGGCCAACAAGGGTCGTGGGATAAGGACCACCAAGGGTTATGTCGCCGTATTTATCTGCATAGCAACTAAAGCTGTTAATTTGGAGTTGGTGTCGGATTTGACATCATCGTCATTCCTCGCTGCTCTTCGCAGAATGATTGCTCGAAGAGGACTCCCAAGTAATGTTTTCAGCGATCAAGGGACCAGCTTCATTGGAGCCAACAAGATCCTACAGGACGAGTATAATTTAATCAAGAATTTCAAGCAGAAATAACAAAAATGGGAATCGAATGGCACTTCAACGCACCTTCATGGCCATCAGCAGGAGGACTTTGGGAGGCAGCCGTTAAAAGTCTGAAATATCATCTGAAAAGAGTTGTAGGGGAGCAAAAATTAACGTTTGAAGAGTATAGTACGATACTATATCAGTTGGAAGCTTGTCTAAATTCAAGACCGCTATGTCCATTAACCGAAAGTTTAGCAGATTTGAACTTCCTTACACCCGCACACTTCTTATCAAGTGGTCCAAATTTAACATTGTACGAAACAGAAAAAGATTTACGCACAAGGTGGAATCTAACTCAAAGAATCTATCAAGATATTTGGAATCGCTGGCGAAGTGAATACATAACACAATTAAATACAAGGAGTAAATGGAGACGCCCTCAAGAAAACATCAGAGTCGGTAACTTGGTGTTAATTCAAGACGCTAATCTACCACCAGGCAAATGGGCAATGGGAAGGGTGATACAAGAACACCCAGGCAGCGATGGATACGTCAGAGTTGTCACACTACAAACAAGAAATGGAACGATGAAACGACCCATCGTCAAGCTAACACCATTGCTAGATTGCGCAGACCAAGAAGACCACAACCAAGTGTCAGCTTCAGTCCAACAGGATACCAATACATCACCACAACTAAACCAAACGCAAAGGAGAAGAGGGCTTAGTTACACTCTCTCTACAATACTGTCATTACTATTCCTAATATAATCATCAATCTGCAGCGCACAAGCTGCATACAACATTACACAATTACAAGGGAAACAAGCAATTTTAGTTTGACAAAATATCAGAAATGAATCTAATACAAGATTAATGGAAAATAGTAGTATATTATGACATGCAGCCGTATTGGCACGGGTGCAAAATATTTAACATTTATATGAAACACCTTGCAAGTCTGTGCACACAAACAAAAGGGAAATCCCATTGTGACGTTATTATGTTACAACTACGTCATGGATTCATGGAACTGGAGTACTACGACCGTATGTTGCTCAGTCAGCAATTCGAAGCACATACGCGCACGCGCCGAGGTCTTATCAACGGGATCGGTTACGTTGCGAACAGTCTCTTCGGCGTACTAGACGAAACCTTCGCCGAACAATATCAACGAGACATTACGTTAGTCAGACAAAATCAAAAACATCTGGCCAATCTTTGGCGCAACCAAACATCTATCATTGAAGCAGAAAACAACTTGCTCAAACGAGTTGAACAGACGATGGAAAAACAGCATAAAATATTTAATCAGCACTTGATAAACATAGATCAATCTATCATCACATTAAAGAATGAGGTTGAGAAAGTAGCAATCAGCGAAGACTTCATTTTATCAACTATAATAGCAAACAATATACTGAGCAGTTTAAAGAACATTCAGGATTCTTTGTTGGATACGATCACTAACGTCCAACATTTTAATGTTCATATTATAACACCGGCTCAACTACAAGATAAGCTAAATATTATTTCAAATCAGGTGCCCAAAGAACTATCGTTGCCTACCAACAGCATCGTATCAGAACTATACAAGATTTATCAAATTATGCTAGTCAGAGCACGCATGACACGTGAATACTTCATATTTGAAATACAAATCCCACTAGTGAACAGGGAGAGTTACGACATTTATCATATGATCCCTATTCAACAACATCAAGATGATAGTCGGATGATTGATACAGTACTAATATCAGAGTTCATAGCAATTAACATCAAAAAAGACACATACTTACCCATTTCAGCAAATGAACTTCAAAAATGCATACGGTTGAATACTAATACAAACCTATGCCAGCTACAAAAACCAATCTATCAACGAGACTCCGACAACAATTTTTGCATCAAAAATCAAAGCAAAATCTGTACAACTGTCAGCGCAACATGCAAAACAACCTGGACAGAACTAAACGTAATAAATACATTCATAATTACATGTTGCGGACAATGCACTCTGAGAATCATATGTGGGAATCAAGTTACCACTGAACAGGTGACCGGAGTCAATGTTATCGCGCTTGGAAACAACTGTGTCATCAAGGGTGAGACCTTCATCATTACGTCACACAAACAACAAACGGTCGACATGAAAGTAAAGCCCGATATTATAGCCGTAGAGATCGCTCCCGTCAATAACATTATCAATTTATCAGTACCAAACTACGAGTACAAAGAAGAAAATTATCAGTCATCATTACAAAGCATTTCCGAGCAAATTGAATAGATGAAAGCAGCCTCGGACCAGGTAACCATCCCCGACGGTGTGTCGATACACGATATACGATATACACCAGTACGTGGCCATCTACTCCGTAGGGGCGGCAGGGCTAGCCTTCGCAGTGTTCATGTGCATACGCTGGCGAAGGCGCCGCACCGTGCGCCTGGAGCCTACACCTGGGCAACCCTCCGCACACTACCGAGCCAGTGTTAGTGGTGTACCAAATCAAAGTGAACAGTGCGCGAGTGAAGTGTTACGTAATGATCAGTGCGCGATAGTAGAAAACAATTCAAGTGTTTTCGTAACTGATAGAGCAACTTCACCTGTTATGAAAAAATTTAGTTTTAAAACATCATCTAACAATTTAGCAACATAAGTAAAATTGTTCTATCACCTTGTATGATCAGATCATACTAACACCTACATCTCTTAGCGTCGTCAGCATCAGTCATCTCGCGCCGGGAGTATGTACGGTGCGACCGCACATTGCAGAATTGCACTCTCATCAAAATTGAATTATAATAATTTTAGTAATTTTATATACGTTCAGTTCACGTTCGGACCGCGTCATAGCAACACCTCATTTATCATTAGTTAAGGTCGTGGACTCAATACACGTATTAAGTGAAATACATAGTTTTATTCAATATCAATCAAATCCTATCAATCGGTAAAAGGCGTAAGGTGAAAGCCGTACAAACTGTATGCCCTATTTTGTTGCATTTTGTGCATTTTATAAGCGGTTTAGGACAATGTAAGAAACTGTGACCCCTTTCTTTACAATTGTAACATCCAATGAATGAACCTGGTTTAGCACCCGATCTCTGACTGGGCTGACCATTAGGAGTATTAGAGTGATCGTGTTTGTTCTTGTTATGGTTTCGATCGAAATGCTGATAAGTTTCTCTGCTGCTCATCAAAAATTGCAATTGCGAGCTGATCGGGGTGAGAAGCTAGAACACCTGATTTGAGGGTCCTATCACTAATCCCATGAATGATACAATCTACCGCACGTTTCTTAACTATGTCACATTGGTTAAGTAAGGCCAGTTTTTCATAAAAGTAAACCTCTATAGGTTCATTAAACGAGTACCTACTCCTTCTTTTAAGCATTTCCTCCAAGGCCTGACCGTAATTTTGTTCGCAAGGGAAGGCGTTTATTAGTTTCTCTTGCCATTCTTGCCAGTTGAACAAAACCAGTTTAAAACTTCATACCATGTTTTGGCGAGGCCTTGAAGTTTGTGCATAGCAAAGTGAACGATAGTTTTGTCATCCCAGCCGTACACACTAGCACACTCATTGACTTTCTTAAGCCATACATCAATTCGTTGGTTTTTGTAGATGGGTCAAAATTAGGCAGTATGTTCATGTGATCAATTTTTTGAAAAGACCGTGTGTCTCGGGCGGGTTGAGATGCCAAACTATCTTTCAAACATTTGAAAACATCAACAATATATTTTTTAGATACAGATTGGCTACGTGACCTTTTAAAGTGTCCCGCGACGTTACGATGCTCAGCATGTGGGTCGTCACCGCCGTGCCGACGAGCTTCCGCTCGTCGCCGTTGATGATCGAGTGTCCCACTGCGATGGTTGCGACTGCAGTTGCTTCGCTGGGTGACGTGCCGCGACGATGAGCGCCGCGTGTCGCGTCGACTGCGACTCCGGTTGCTTCGCTGGGTGGCGTTTCGCGACGATGTGCGCCGCACACTGCGCCGGCTGCGACTCCAGTTGCGGGTCTTGGCATGTAGAAGACGCTCCCGTTCTTGTAGCAGCTGCCTCTCCAGGAGCTTGACTCGTTCATGGCTCAATCCCAGTTCTATTGTCGCAAGTTTCCGGTTTCCGGTAGTGGCAAGCGCGTGAACGTCATCGAAGCTCAGGAGGGGCGCGCTATTGGAGTTTTAAAGAAACGTCACTGAGCAACGACTTTTCTGAGCACCATCGCCGAGTCAACACCTCTCCGGGTCATTTTACATTCGCGTACAAGTAATAGGTATCAGCCAGAAATAATGTTGGTATCACATTATTTCTAGGCATTCTCTTTTAATATTGTTTAAAAACTCTTGTTGATTGTGCTTTAAAACCATTGTAATT
Source organism: Tiliacea aurago (assembly GCA_948098905.1). Classification (NCBI taxonomy): domain Eukaryota; kingdom Metazoa; phylum Arthropoda; class Insecta; order Lepidoptera; family Noctuidae; genus Tiliacea; species Tiliacea aurago. The sequence goes on from OX402592.1 coordinate 325,003, forward strand.
GTAATCAAATGGTAACGAATAAATAGTTTAAAAAGAGTGTTAGCATTAGTTTTAAAAGTACTTCTTGATTAAATATAATTATGAATTACACGATAATGTAGCTACGTTATTAATAATAAACTATTCTTATGATTTACTGACCGTTATTTATCTTTTATCAGAAGTGCTATCGTGCCTACTACGCTCACAAACATGCCGCGAAGCCACAAACGAAGGTCAAGAGAGCCATCCACGAGTTCCAGCACGAGCAGCAGTAGTGCAAATAACCAGAAGCGCAAGAAGCGATGCCATCGCGGCCGTAAGGATTCTCAAACCGTGAGTGATTTATTATCGTCAGTGATTCCCGAATTCGACCCGCTTGTAGACAGTGTAGATATGTGGATTAATGTTGTTGAGGCTAATTCACATGCATTTTGATGGTCCGATAATATGATAAGTATCAGGCTCTTCAGAAATTAGGTAATACAGCGAAAACTTGGCTAGACGGTTTGCAAAAAAATGAAACCAGGTGGACCACGTGGAAGTGGAAGCAATGGCGCGAAACATTGTCGGATACCTTTCAAGTAAAAAGTAATATGTTCAGATCACTCAAAGAATTAATCGAATCAAAACCTTCAGCCAATCAGTCTTTATACGAATTTTATTTTAATCAAAAATCAAAAATCGATCGTTTACAGTTAGGTTTTCGAGACCGAGATATAATATCCATAATAGTAGGTTCAATAGGTGATAAAAACATTAGTGTAGCTGCCGAAGCAGGTAATTTTATTTTATTTTATTTTATTGATTAAGGGATAATAAACAACTACAACATAAATAATACATTAAGTTAACAATACTTTTAGTAGCAATGTTGCAGTCCACTGCATTATCCGCAGGTAACACATATTTAAAGATCAGTGGTTGCCACTAGACGAGCATTACCACAATTAACAAATATTTTGAAATAGCTACATAAATTACTATAAGGCTAGCTATAGCTACAAAACCAAATCAGTTCAGAAACAGTTTCATTAATTTAAATTAAGCAATAAATGGGTAATAATAGTAAGATATTATTATAATTAAGCTACAATTAAGATAGAATTTTTATAATATTAGATTTAAATTTATTTTTCGAGCATGCAAATATATCAATATCAATGAAATTTGAATTATAGGATTCCAACATTCTATGAATAGGGCAGCGTAAGCCAGAGTTCGTACGACAAGAATTTAGCGCAAACAGAGTACGTGCACGAACTTGCCACGCATGAACTGTTCGGGGGACAGAATAACACAGCTTACTCGTTAGATCAATAGCATCAAAATTATTGTTAACAATATCATGAAGCACGTTGGCCTCAAGGTATTTGCGCCGGTTCTCCAAGCTGATAAGCTTGTATTTATCAAGAAGTTGGGCGTATGACAGATAAGTCTTAGTCCCATAACATCTGTAGCACATAGCACGGAGGTACTTGCGCTGGACCCTTTCTATTCCAACTACGCACTTCTGGTAGAAGGGGTTCCAAATAAATTAATTTTAGGTATTGTGACAACTTAGCATCCTTTTTACACGGAAAAATTATTTGCCTTCGGAAAATGAGGTGTTTTCTAGAAATTCGTTGCCGCCAAAACATTTTTCTCGAATGTTTCAACATGAGCAAAATAAATCTGATGGTAAGATTGAACCTAGTGTGAGTTATAGTAGTTTATCGAATATCTGCTACCGCTGTGGAGAGACAGGCCACCGGAAAAGCCACTGTACTGTCAAAGACAGCGTCAAGTGTTCCTTCTGCAAAAAATTAGGGCATTTAGAGGCAGCCTGCAGGCTCAAATCTAAAACTAAGGCCGTAAAAGATGTTGAAGTAAAATTGATTTCTGATCCAAAAATTAAACAAAAGTTTTACAAACCGGTTTTGTTAAATAATATGGAATGTAGTGCTTTTTTGATATGGGCAGTGACTGTTCTTTATTTACATCTACATGAGTAAACCAATTGAAGTTACAACCAATCTCCTTGAATAATCCCATTAATTTAGTAGGATTTACTAATGATTTATCTGCTCAAGTAACCGAGGCTGTCGCGGTTAAACTCAAAGTCGATTATGTGGAATTAATTATTACACTATACGTTATTGATGCTCTATCCGGCTGTGATATTTTGATAGGGAGGAACTTTACTGAAGATAAAAATATTATGTATGTTCATGTCGGAGAAACTTTAACTTTTCAATCAGTTCAAGCATTGAATGTTTGCAGTATTAAGGTTACTAATAACGTATCGCATGAATACGAAATGGTATTAAATAAAATTTTATTAAAATACCCTCAATCTTTTTCCCAAGACTTATCAACTTTAGGAAAAACCTCATGTGTAGAATTGGAAAACAACTAACGTCTAATAAACCTATTTACCAACGACCTTATAGGATGTCGGAGTCGGAAAGAGCAATTACGCGGTAAATAATAGATGATCTTTTAAAAAATTGTATTATTCAAAACAGTAACTCTGCATATGCTAGCCCAGCTCTTTTAGTTGACAAGGCTTCTGGGGCTAAAAGGCTATGTGTAGACTACAGGCAGCTAAATAAAATTACTGTTAAAGAAAAATACCCAATGCCCATGATAGAGGATCTCATTGACAGATTGCAGGGATGTAGATTCTATACTTCTCTAGACCTTAAAAGTGGGTACCATCAAATTAGTATCAAAACTGAGGATGTGCACAAAACTGCGTTCATAACAAGTGATGGCCATTTTGAATATTTGAGAATGCCTTTCGGAGTATGTAATGGACCAGCTGTCTTTCAAAGACTAATGAACACAGTTTTGGGCAATCTACGTTTTGGAAGGGAAATATGTTACATGGATGACTTACTTATAGCAACAAAAACGATTGAAGAAAATATTGTTTGCTTAGAAATGGTTTTGGACATTTTTGTCAAAAACGGGTTGACTATCAATTTAGATAAATGCTCATTTTTCAGACATCAAATTACGTTTTTGGGCTATGATATTTCCGAACAAGGCATTCGTCCTAGTTCCCGAAAGCTTGATGCCATATCAAAATACCAAATTCCAAAGTCAGTTCATCAATTAAGACAATTTTTGGGCTTGATTAATTATTTCAGGAAATTTATTAATAACTGTGCACTTCTCTGTAAACCATTGACCAGTTTATTAAAAAAGGGTGCAGTCTGGCAATGGACTCCCCAACAAGATCAGGCTGTAGAATGTGTAAAAGATGCATTAATAGAAAATGCAGTACTTCGCGTTTTTGACCCCAAATTACCCATCAATTTATACACTGACGCCAGTCGTGATGGTATAGGATGTATCTTGACTCAGATAACTAATAACTGCGACAAGCCTGTGTATTTTTATAGTCGTCAAACAAGCAATGACGAAAAGAAATACAATTCCTTCGAATTAGAGTTATTAGCAATCGTTTCCGGGTTACAAAAATTTAGACATTATTTATTAGGGACGAATTTTAAAATTACTACTGATTGCAATGCAGTACGATACGCATTAAGTAAGAAAGAGATCATTCCACAATAAGTAGATGGGTATTATATACACAGGAATTTACGTTTGAAGTTGTTTATAGGGCCGGGTTACAAATGCAATACGTTGACGCATTAAGCAGGAACCCTATTGGTCCTATGAATAATTTATCTGATGGGGTAGAAAGTGTAAACACAATTACTGAAGGCGATTAGTTGCTAGCGGTTCAGTTACAAAACCCCTGTATCTGTAGTATAAGAGATATATTACAATCAGGTGAGGCCGAGACGAATAAACACATATTCAATGAATACGAGTTATTAGGAAATAAAGTATATCGTAGAACTGAATTTGGCAGGCGTTGGTTAGTACCAAAAAAATGTATATGGTACGTAATTCGTGCTAATCATGATGATGTAGGGCATTTCGCAGTATACAAAACTGTCGAAAGAATCAGATCAAAATATTGGTTTCCCCGTTTAAAGAAAACCGTTTCTAAATATATAAAAAATTACTTAAATTGTATCTATTACGAAAATATCCATGGCAAAAAACCAGGCAAGTTATACCCGATTCCGAAATTCGCCAGGCCATTCCACACACTTCACGTCGATCACCTTGGTCCATTTGTCAAGACTACGCAGCAAAACAATTACTCGTTGACTCGTTTACCAAATTCGTTTTTATTTCGGCTGTAAAAATCACTAAAAGCAAAGTCGTCACTAATGAATTAAATAAGATATTTAACGTATTTGGAAATCCAAAACGTCTTGTTTGTGATGCTGGTAGTGCTTTTACATCCAAGTTGTTCACAAATTATTGCAAAGACAGAAACATTAGGCTTCACATAATTACTACTGCTGTTCCACGCTCAAATGGCCAAGTGGAGCGCTACAATCAGACAATTTTAGAAGCATTGCGTAGTATGAGTGCTGACACTGATAACGACGAGTGGGATCAGCACATAACTAGTATACAACAAAACCACGTCTGCTGTGCCGAGTGAGGTATTTTTCGGGTTCAGAATTCGAATGAATAACGATGCGATCACTGATGATAATAATGAACAATCTACTGACGTCACTGCTTTGAGAAATACGGTCGACGCAAACATAAAGAGGAACGCTGAACGGCAAAAGGCGTCTTTGTGGCGAATTGTGCTTTAAAACCATTGTAATTGTAATCAAATGGTAACGAATAAATAGTTTAAAAAGAGTGTTAGCATTAGTTTTAAAAGTACTTATTGATTAAATATAATTATGAATTACACGATAATGTAGCTACGTTATTAATAATAAACTATTCTTATGATTTACTGACCGTTATTTATCTTTTAGTTCTTGATCCCGGTTGTGACATGGGCTGCGAGTTCGCAACCGACTACTGTGGTCCCTCACCCGGCTCCTGCTTCGATGCTCCATCGCGCCGGGCGTCTCAAGTCGTCGATGACTGGATTCCATGCTTGGGCGCTTAGTTTTCCCATCCATGATGCAAGAGCTCAAAAGAGAAAACAAAACAACAACCTCAGTTTCTGATTTATGCGATATATGGATTTTGAAAAATGTGTGTTTATTTCTACAGTGAAATGATGTACTCTGTATGCGAACGCGAGCTGCCAATTGACATAACACCTACCTATTACTAAATTATAACTGCATTCGTATGTCGAAAATGGAGTGGTGAAATATTTTGTAATATCCGGAGGATAACAACATAAAATATTTAAAAATCTGGAATATATTAGCGATATAACTAAGATATTATTGAGCTAATAAAACAAGCAATCTTACCAAAATATTTGATTATAGGTATCGTAAAAACGACATTTCTTATACTGAGATTAATGCAATAAAAACAGTATAACACAACATAGTCAATCATAGAATATCAACTATATATTTTTTAGATAACGGCTTTACTCGGTAACGGATCTGTATGACGTAAAGTTAATGTGGGTAGGTACACATTCATGATTAAGTAAAATAATTATAAGAACTGTTGAATCTTTTATTTCCGCTATGTACTATATAAAAAAATCATGTTACCAAGCAGTGACTATCGACAGAGAAATAATGATAATTGAAAACTAATGGGCGTGTACGAGTACTTACGTTGCTATCCCAATTCTGAAATGTGGGAAACACCAACGGGAACAGGGACGTAGTCTAACAATGATACAATGGATAAACTAAACTCTTATATTTCACTTGACCTGCACATACAAAATCAATACTTAGCACTAGGTAACTAGGTGATTAACTATTAACTTTTACACAACCTATCGCGTCGAGTTCCAATATCCAAGATAAACTACACAACTGCCAAGCGTTCCGTTAAGCCATCTTAACCCCTCCATTTTGAGCGGGAAGAAGCGAGCTATCTGATTGGTTCCCGCTATTTTGCGTCGACCAATCACAGAGCTACCGCGAATATAATAATAGGTTAATGTTGCCAGCGTAAAATATTAAAACGACAGCGCTATTAATACGAATATCGATTAAAATAATCGATTAGCAAAATCAATATTCACAAACCCTAACAATCGACCGTCCAGGATGCCTAAAATGGACGCTTTGGCAGAATCATAATATGATCTGCGTACAATTCATACATCCCGCAATTCATCTGTTTGACAGCTGCAATTTGACATTCGACTTCACTATAGCAATTCATAGATTGTGGAACATTTTACGAAACTCCATACAAAACTGTCAAACAGATGAATTGCGGGATATGAATTGTACGTATGATTCTGCCAAAGCGTCCATTTTAGGCCCTCTGACAACGTGTGCGTCCCCGCACACGACACCAGGTGGAACCCTAACAACAGGAACGCTGGCAGGTTGCTCAGTTTTTACATATTTATTGTTTGAATATCAAATTACAATACTAGGTAACCTGCTTCCCTAAGACTAATCAAAGTATGACTCGTTAATCAATTCCCCAGAAATGGCGGCTGTGTAACATAACTTTACAAATTAATAATAATTTTCATACGAATTTACCAACTAAATAATATGTCTAATTTTAATTAAGTATAAGTTCAATAAGGTATAAAGTATAAATGCAATAGCTAACAGTTCATTAGGTTGAAGTAAATATCTGATGTAAGTATTAAACACAACAGAACTATACACATAAAATTGACTCAAATGTCAAGGAATGTAAAGTACAAATCAAAGCAAAATAATAAACTCTTATATTTCACTTGAACTGCACATACAAAATCAATACTTAGCACTAGGTAACTAGGTGATTAACTATTAACTTTTACACAACCTATCGCGTCGAGTTCCAATATCCAAGAGAAACCACAAAACTGCCAAGCGTTCCGTTAAGCCATCTTAACCCCTCCATTTTGAGCGGGAAGAAGCGAGCTATCTGATTGGTTCCCGCTATTTTGCGTCGACCAATCACAGAGCTACCGCGAATATAATAATAGGTTAATGTTGCCAGCGTAAAATATTAAAATGACAGCTCTATTAATACGAATATCGATTAAAATAATCGATTAGCAAAATCAATATTCACAAACCCTAACATTAGCTATTTCCACAGCATTATATCGTATGGCATTTTACTGTGGGGTCGTGCTGCTGACATTGAGTACATCGTTATTTTGCAAAAGAGAGCTGTCAGAGAAATTTATGATCTACGTCGCCGCGAATCTCCTAAGGTGGGATGGTCGTTAGCCGTTGACCCGAGCGCACGTGTCTGGAGTTCTCTCCGTCTTTGATATACAAATAGTGATCAAAATTTAACCTAATAGGTGTGTGTCAACTATAATAATATTACGTACAGTGAAGTGTTATAGTGGCCAAACATCTTTTTTTGTGAACGCGCATAGCCGAGCTTCAAGTTTTCATTCAGGTCGCATGGCCCAACAGCAAAAAAAAAAAAACCGGCCAAGTGCGTGTCGGACCACGCACAATGAAGGGTTCCGTAGTGGGGATTCATTATCCTAAGAACAAACTTAACATTGTAGTTGAAAAACATGTTCCCTCATACATTCCAACTGCAAATTTAAGTTTGTACGCACAATATTGAGAGATTTAGACTTCTCATAGGTTTTCCTGTAATCTATAAGTAAATAACTATTTTCTGTATTTTTTTCAAAATTTCAGGCTCAGTAGTTTCGGAGATAAGAGGGGAATTATTTTCGTAAATAATTTAAAACTATTTATTTAAAACTGTATAATATGTAATTATGTACCAATGCGCATTAGTACATAATTACATATTATAAAGGAATGCAATTATCGCTTAGCCATTGATGATAAGTGTTTAACTAAGTGCTAACAGGTGGAAAGAAACAAAACTCAAACTCAAAATTATAAGCATTTATTTCAAATAAACCAACTACAGGCACTTTTGAATTGTCAAGGGGTCGGTCAGTCAGGGAGATGAAGCTGGTTATCCATTCCAAAGCGTAGTAGGTTCCTATGGAGAAGAACGGGCACCAAACCCCATGGACACTCTTTTAAATCAAAATATTGTTACAAAGTATTGGTTACATCATTCATGTTGAAATTATACATGTGAGAACAATGTAGAAAGACGTGCACGCTAAAGCGTATTATTTATTAAGCTATGCCGATTACCGCGAGTTTTGTACTTATATCTGTTCAACATGGTCTACCACAAGGTCATACATTTCCATGCATATATTTTATGAATTGCCTCTGCTTTTAAGGCGACGATAAGGGACTTTTAATGATTTTATACTGAAGATCACGTCTACACGAGTAGTGTTAATGATTTGAAAAAAAATATATGTTAAATTAAAGCATTTTATCATTAACTTAATATGAATATTTGTGAATATTTTAGATTATGTTTATATTACCTAGTGAAATTAATTTGTAAAGTTATGTCTAACGCGGATAAAAAACTGAGAATGGCGCAAAATCTACCAAGCGTATTTTCTGAAACTTTCACCAATTTAAAGATAATTTAATGAATGATCTTTTAGTATACGCATTTTATTAAAATACCTTTTTTTTTGTGTATAATAAATTAATAAAGCGTCAAATTGGGGACAGCGCTCCTTGATGGGCGAGTCCTATTACTGGCTGAACGTACGACGCGTTGCGTGAGCTCAGTACAGAACACGCAAGCTAACTACTCAAGGTCACTGGCATATATCTCCGTCTTAAGTTCGTTACTGAGGCCTGATTTCCACTTATAGAATCTTTCCGCATGAGAGTCCGCAGGTACAAAACCAAGGTCGGTCACAAAAGGCAGGTATCACAGTCCAGGTACAAAAGCAAGGTCGATCACAAAAGGCAGGTTCCGCAGTCCAGGTACAAAATCAGGGGCAAACAAATAGGCAGGTGATCACAGAGGGTAGGTATAGTGACTACGACCCAGTGAGGTGAGTTTCTTTTCAGTAGTACCTACTTAGTACACTCTGCCACGTGGTTTGTTTGGCAGCGTACACTCGACCTGTCATCGTAATGTTTTTGTTAGCCTCATAAAAATACCAGTCATTAATTAGACCGTTTAAAAATATGGACTTTGTTCGGTTTAATAATATGGACTTTGTTCGGTTATAAACAGGTGTCGTACTTATTTCATTATAACGTGTTATTATTTCATGTTGTAATCAATCATTTAAAAATATGGACTTTGTTCGGTTTAAAAATATGGACTTTGTTCGGTTATAAACAGGTGTCGTACTTATTTCATTATAACGTGTTATTATTTCATGTTGTAATCAATCACATGATAATAATATTTTGGTAATCGTATTGAAATTCTTTTTATGATAATGGTTTTAGGGTTCCACATGAAAAAACATATTAAAGAGCTCAAAGATAAGAGTAAAAAAACTGTTTTATTACTAAATATTTACTGTGATTAAAATAAAGTTAGAAAATAAATATAGTTAAGAGTTTAAAGGTAAGAGTAAACAAGACTGTTTAATTACTAAAATATTACTTCATCATCATCATCATCATTTCAGCCGAAAGACGTCCACTGCTGGACATAGGTCTCCCCCAAGCACCGCCACTTCGACCGGTTCTGTGCTTTCCGCATCCAGCAGATACCTGCGGCCTTCACAAGGTCATCGGTTCACCTTGTAGGAGGCCTTCCAACGCTACGTCTTCCGGTACGCGGTCGCCACTCTAGAACCTTTCGGCCCCATCGGCCATCAGTTCTGCGAGTAATGTGACCTTTTTTTTTTTTTTTTTTTTGGGTGGGAAATTATCAAATAACTTCTCCCGCTCTGGGCTGAGCGGGAGGGTGTGTCAGACTTTTACTGACTAAAACCCACCCGTGTTCCTTCCGTTGCCTGTGTGCCGGGGCCACGATATCCCTTTCGGACAAACTCGCAACCCCGGCAGGCATTGGCCCTAACGGACCCCGTCAGTTGGTGCTGACATCTCTTTGAGGCGCGCGTGAAACACAACGCGCCGTCGACCCGGGCCTGGTCCTTATCGGACGGCGAGCTACCCATCGCTCACCGTCCGCAGGCCCGCGCCTACGGTGGCCGGAAATCAGCTTGTGACTCCCGACGCCCGGGGCGTCTCCTGCGGCGGCTAAGGGCGTGAGGGCGCGAACCCTGCCTCACCCTCACGCGTTCCGCCTCTTCCTTCGCGAGCATTACTGCTTCGCAGAAGGAGGTGACGGCCTCCCATGCACTCTCGCTCCGAACCATGGCCTGAACCAGGGCCGGACGCGAGAGATCGCCGCCGCCGATCGCCTCCGTGAGGACACGGCGGTGCTCCGCCCAAGCCGGGCAGACCTCCACCGTATGCTCCACCGTGTCCTCCGGGCGATCCACACAGTGGTGACACCCAGGCGTTTCCTCCCGCTTTATCCTGAACAGGAACCTCCCGAAACAACCGTGTCCGGTGAGGACCTGCGTCAGGCGGAAGGTGAGGCGTGCCCTGCGCTGGGTTGCGACAATCGCACTCTCCATGCCGCCATGAGATCCCGCCGGTGCTCCGTCCGCTGTGCCGCGATTTCTCGCGGCAGCGGAGTTTCACCCCGGCCTTTGGCCTCCTCGCGCCACTCCCAGATGTGCGCGAGGACTTTTGCCTCCAGATCCCACGGCGGCAGTCCGGCAAGGAGGCTCGCCACCTCACGGGAGACCGTGCGGTAACCCCGTACCAGCCTGATGGCCATGACCCTTTGGGACGCGTTCAATCGCTGGGCTGGTCGCAGCCTCAGAGAACGCGCCCACACCGGTGCCCCGTAAAGGGCCATGGACCGCACGATCCCCGCGTAGAGCCTCCGGCAGGAGGCGTTTGGACCCCCAAGATTGGACAGAAGCCGCTTCAAAGCAGCCCCGGCCCTCTCCAGTCTGGGAGCCAAACGTCGGAAGTGCTCCACGAAGTGACACCGGCTGTCGAGGACGAGTCCCAAGTACTTCATCGTCGACTCGACACCGATGTGAACTCCTCCCGCCGTTATCTGAGAACCCGACAGTGGCGCGTTCTGAGGACCATAAAAACACATGGCCTCGGACTTGTGCAAGGCCACCTCGAGTCCCAATTGCCGGATCCTATCGACGATTGTCGCAACGCCACGTGCCGCCAGTTCGGTCGCCGCCTCATGCGACCTCCCCTGCGCCAGGACCAGCGTGTCGTCAGCGTAGCAGACTACGCTGACGCCGCTAGGGAGGTCGGTGCGCAGCACCCAGTCGTACCCGATGTCCCACAGATGCGGCCCCAGGACCGATCCCTGTGGGACACCGCACGACATCTCTCGCCGGTTACACTCTCCTTGGTGACCGGGGTAGATGACGGCCCTATCCGTCAAATAGGCCTCGACCACTCGACAGAGGTAGGTCGGCATCCGGTGATACCGAAGTGCCTCCCTTATGCAACTCCAGGGCAAGGTGTTGAAGGCATTGGCGATGTCAAGAGACACCGCCAAGACAACCCCACCCCGGGCAACAGCATCCCCCGTCGTGAGGGCTCGAACGCGCATGATGGCATCCACTGTAGAGCGCCCCTTGCGGAAACCAAACTGGCTCTCTGCCAAATCCGGCCCCACCCGCACCAGCCGCCCGACAAGGCGGTCTGCAATTACTCTTTCAAAGAGCTTGCCCACCTCGTCAAGCAGCACGATGGGCCGGTAAGCAGACGGAGAGTCCGCCGGGCGCTCTGGCTTCTTAATGAGGACCAGTTTCCCCGTCTTCCAACGAAGTGGGAACTGGCCCCTCTCCAAGCATGCGCTTAGGAGCCCCCTTAGTCGAGGCCCCGAGGACGATCACAGGGAGGGCATGGTACCCGACGACGACGACTCTCAACTCCTCTAGGGAGTTGTGGAACTCGGCGAGAGTTCGGTTCGGGGAGAAGTATACTCCTACCACGACAATCTCCCCGAACCGTGCTGCCACGCAACCCCGTCCACTCTTGACGGCCTCGAGGGACGGGGTACCGGCGGCGGCCGCCGACATAATGGCCACTGAGCCGCTCAGGTCCTCCACCCAGTCGTCCCTGGGCGGGACAAAGTACGGCTCAGCGACCACGGCGATGTTAATTGACCACTGCGCCATGCTCTGGAGTAACAGATCCTGAGCGGCAGCGCAGTGATTGATGGAGTAATGTGCCCTGCCCACTGCCACTTAAGCTTGGCAATTCTTCGGGCTATGTCGGTTAGCTTGGTTCGCCTGCGGATCTCTTCATTTCTGATTCGATCACGTAGGGAAACTCCAAGCATAGCCCTCTCCATTGCCCTTTGGGTGACTTTTAGCCTTCTGATAAGGCCTATTGTGAGCGACCACGTTTCAGTGCCATAGGTCATCACTGGCAACACGCACTGGTCAAAGACTTTCGTCTTGAGACACTGCGGTATGTGGGACGAGACGATATTGCGTAGCTTCCCGAACGCTGCCCCACCGAGTCGGATTCGACGATTAACCTCTTTCTCGAAGTTGGACCTACCTAGCTGGACAGTTTGTCCGAAGTAAACATACTCGTCCACAGCTTCGAGTGTAGTGCCTCCGATCTTCATGAGAGTGGGTGTTACACGGGCATTTGACATGACCTTTGTCTTATCCATGTTCATTTATGACCCACTCTTTCGGAAGCTCTACTGAGGTCATCGAGCATTGCACTGAGGTCCTCCATAGTCTCAGCCATGACAACTATATCGTCGGCAAATCGAAGGTGAGTGATGTACTCGCCATTGATGTTGATGCCTGGCCCTTTCCAGTCCAGAACCTTGAAGACATCCTACAGTGCAGCGGTGAACAGTTTCGGAGAGATAACCTCTCCCTGTCTCACACCTCGCTGCAGAAGGATAGGTTTCGAGGTTTGCCCTCGAGTATGACGGAATCAAACAGCTTCTGGAAGACCTTGAGAACGGGGTTTCCCCCGGCCTTCAGGAGCTCGGCCGTAATTCCATCATCAACCGGCACCTTGTTGTTTTTAAGCTGCTTCAGAGCCATCCTAATCTCGTACAAGCTGATGTCCGGGATGTCTTCAGTGTACACTGAAAATATTACTTACTGTGATTAAAATAAAGTTAAGAATTTTTTGTAAAAGTTTAAAGATGAGAGAAAAAAGGCTTGATTAAGTACTTAGTAAAGAGTAATAATTCTTTAATGTAAATAATGAACGATGTTGAGCTGCGATTACTCGTACGGGTAAAATAAATTTCTTTGAAACTGAATATCCCTGAGTTTTAATTTTTGTTACCATTCCAGTCGATAAAATCACGATATGGTTCCCATCACTATTTGTAGGCAAATAGTTGCAATTACCCGTCCGACAACTAAAACGTTATTTTGTTCAAAATTGGACTTTATTTTATAGGCATAGGTATTAGAATCCTATGAACTATTATTCAAGGCATGTTTTTAAAATTTTACAGCAGCAGCTTTCATAGAATAAAAAGTAAAACAAGCACTTAGTTGCAATTACCCGCCAGGACGGGTAATGGCAACTATTGCTGCCTTTTTTTTTTGGGTGGGAAATTATCAAATAACTTCTCCCGCTCTGGGCGGAGCGGGAGGGCGTGTCAGACTTTTACTGACTAAAACCCACCCGTGTTCCTTCCGTTGCCTGTGTGCCAGGGCCACGATATGCCTTTTGGACAAACTCGCAACCCTGGCAGGCATTGGCCCTAACGGACCCCGTAGCTGCCTGTCTCAGAAATTTATGAAATAGGTTTTTATTCTTTACAGCTATCCTTTATTTATGACCGTGATAAACATCTACAGTAAATTTACTTATTACCGAATCTTTAAAAAAAACATAGTGCTTATAAATATAGAATTTAGCCTTGAAGTAACGACTCCAAAATTTTTAGGTGCAATTATAATTATATTTTATTAACCGAACCTTTCATCAGTTTTCAAATCTTGATAAATATTGAACGGACGTGGTCGCGGCTCCTGCCCAATCTAGGGGGTCCTATGCAGTCCATGTCCCTTTACGGGGCACCGGTATGGGCGCGTTCTCTGAGGCTTTGACCAACCCGGCGGTTGAACGCTTCCCAAAGGGTCATGGCTATCAGGTTGGTACGGGCCGTGGCTCGCCGCCACACGCGCGCCCGTGTGGCGGCGAGCCTCTATGCCGGACTGCCGCCTAGGGATCAGGAGGCAAAGTTCTCGAGCACATTTGGGAGTGGCGCGAGGAGACGAAACGCCGGCCGGGGCGTAACTCTGCTGCCGCGAGAAATCACGGCACAGCGGACGCAGCTCCGGCGGAATCTCATGGCACATGGAGAGTGCGATTGTCGCAACCCAGCGCTGGGCACGCCACAATTTTGTGGCTATAAGTCTCCTCTTTAAGGAGTGGCTAGAGAGGCACCACGGCGTTTTCACCTTCCGCCTGACGCAGGTCCTCACTGGGCACAGTTGTTTCAGGAGATTCCTGTTCAGGATAAAGCGGGAGGAAACACCCGGGTGGAGGAGACGGTGGAGCATATGGTGGAGGTCTGCTCGGCTTGGGCGGGGCACAGCCATGTGTGTCACGGAGGCGATCGGCGCGGGTCGATGGCGCGTTGTGATCCCCGCGCGCCTCAAAGAGATGTCAGCATGAACTGACGGGGTCCGTTAGGACCAATGCCTGCCAGAGTTGCGAGTTTGTCTGAAAGGGATATCGTGGAGGGCCACAGGCATCTGAAGGAATACGGGTGGGTTTTAGTCAGTAAAAGTCTGAGACGCTCTCCCGCTCCGCTCAGAGTGGGTTATTGAGAGCAGTTATATGATAATTTCCCACCAAAAAAAAAAGTACGGTCGGACATGCAATCTATTTCTATTATTTATTTGTAAAACTAAATTTACTATTGCTAGAAGAACAGCAGACACGTCTTCCTCGCTGGAACTCATTGTTGAAAAGAGATTTTCGTAACAAAAACATTGCTTCAAACAAAAACACTCATTACTCGCAGCTCGCAGCTCGCAGCGGACTCGCTGGTTAACTGACATGTTTGTTAACATGTTAGGAAACAAAAATCATGGCGCAGCGGATCCAGCGGCTTTAGAATGTAAAATACGTTACGGTTACGGTATTTTGTTGATATTGCTTGCGAGGGGTAATTCTGTATCAATGATCGGTGGGTCTGGGAATAATCTGGATTCACCGCAGGTACTTATACTCGTACGCCCCGGCAGAACGAGTACGCGTGCTCAAACTGTGGCACTGATTATATTGAAGGCCTATATTATATTATATTATTATTGATTATATTATCGTGACCTTCACTGAGAGTTCAGCGTCTTTGCACGATTATTGACAAGTGGTTTATTAGATAATAAAATAATTAATTGGTAAATATGAGAAGAGCGCTTGCAGTGGGTCACTGGGTCTAGTACTAGTAGGCCGGTGTTGTCATTGTGTTAGTACGTGAAGCGATAACTTTGTGTCCCTTTTTAGGAAAATTACGCGGACGGAGGAGTATGGCACAGTAATTAAGGGTGCTATCACAAAAAAAACGGTTTTCGTCAATTTCTTATCTAATTGTGAGAAAGCTTGAAATAATTGAAACATGAAGTCTGTGTAGCTATAAAAGTACAGTTTTCGTGGTGATAAACCATTCGTGTCAGTCTCAGCGCCTGTTAATAGTTTCATCACTTTTGCACTCTCGAAAATATAGCTTATTTTGCCGTTGATTTACTTAATGATGATATTGTATAATCATAAAATAAAATTTTCATTTTATCACACGGATAGCTGAAGCCCAGTGTGTGATTTTTAAATTTATTGATAAGGTTTGTTAAATAATAGGAAAAAAAAAACATTACCAACAGTTTTTTTTTTAAATATAGGTTATTTCAACATTATTTTCTGAGAATGTTTGTTAGTTGCTTGATAGTTCTTTTTACTACCTTTTTGAGTTGAACATTTCTTACATACAATATTTTTTTAAACTAAATTTTTTGTCATTTTATTGAAGAAAAATGTGCCTAAATTCAACACGATATCGCCAATTTTGTGTGAATATTATGAACCAACATTTTCGAATAAAAAAATGCTACTAATGGAGATGAAGGAGTATTCTATCTGTAAATGTACCGAAAAACTGCTAATATTTATCAAATTGCGAATGCGTCCTTAAAGTTTATATAAATATGGAGGAAAAGTTCAGAAATCTAATATTTTTATGCATTAGAAATAAATTAAATTAATAAAAAAACATTACACACGCTACCAGGCGTTTGACACACAGACACATAGTGCCTCATGACTAGAGGGTGCTCGCCCACGAGCGATTTTCTCGCCGATTTTTGTCATTTCGCCAGTTATATTTAAGTCCCATGTAATAAGAGGTGAGCCTATTGCCATCAACCGGGCGCAAATCCAGACTCCGGGCTGCTATTGAGAAATTCCAGATGGAAAAACCCAATACCACTTGGCCCAACCTGGGACTCGAACTCAGGACCTCATTCTCAGAAGTAGCGCTTGCGACCACTAGACCAACGAGACAGTCATCCAGTCATGGAATTCATACGTACTTTATAATAGCATGGAATTAGTGTACTCATGGATTAGTAAGTACTATGTAGATTGTAAATAGAGGGGGTCGAATTTCGACCAGTGGGCGACCACTAGTTACTATTGTAAATAGGTTAGCGTAGGGAATCTGTGCATTAGAACATAAGACCATTACTTCTCCTTCTAATATTAATTTAGTGGATTTTAAATTAGATCGCACAGACTGATAAGTGCGTGGCCAGATACGGTCGCACCGTGCTCCTATAAACAGTACGCAGCCGCAGTACTCGGCACACACCGCTCCCTGCCGGCCGCGCGCGCTCGCTCTTAGTGACGACACTTCCATCAATATAACAGTATCAACATGATCACCGCGGCCATCGCGCTCGTCGTCATCGTCGCGCTGTACCTGTACGGCACGCGCACCTTCAGCTACTGGAAGAAGAAAGGAGTCAAACATGACAAGCCGATAGTGTTGGTTGGCAATAATTCTCAAGTCTACCTCATGCAGAAGAGCATCACGCAGAAGGCGGCGGAAATGTACTGGAAGTATCCGAAGGAGAAAGTGGTAGGATTCTACAGATCCACGCACCCGGAGCTCGTGATCAGAGATCCTGAGATCGTAAAGCGCATCCTTTCAACCGATTTTCAATTCTTTTATCCTCGCGGCCTGAACCCGCACAAGAACGTAATTGAGCCGATGATGCGCAACCTGTTCTTCGCGGACGGTGACTTGTGGCGGATGCTGCGGCAGCGCATCACGCCGGCGTTTACGAGCGGCAAGCTGAAGGCGATGTTTCCGCTGATCGTGGAGCGCGCGGAAAAGCTGCAGGCGCGCGCGTTGGCCGCCGCCGCCACCGGCCGCCCTCTGGACGCGCGCGACCTCATGGCGCGCTACACCACGGACTTCATCGGCGCCTGCGGGTTTGGTCTCGACGCCGACTCACTCAACGATGAAGACTCTGCCTTCAGAAAGTTAGGAGCCTCAATATTTCAAGTTGGAGTAAAGGAGGTTTTCATAGCTATGTTGAAAGAAATGTTCCCAGAATGGTGTAAGCATCTAAAGTATGTCGAAAGAGTGGAACAACCTATGATCAGTCTAGTCTCAGCTATATTAAAACAGAGGAATTATGAACCTTCCGGCAGGAACGATTTCATTGATTTGTTGCTCGAGTGTAAGAAAAAGGGAAAAATGACGGTAGAATCAGTGGAAAACGTGAAAGCTGACGGCACTCCGGAGATCGCTAGGTTGGAGTTAACGGACGAGCTTATCGCGGCGCAGGTGTTCGTGTTCTTCGCGGCCGGATTCGAGACGTCGTCGTCGGCCACCAGTTTCACGTTGCACCAGCTCGCCTACCACCCGGAGGTGCAGTGCAAGGTGCAGCAGGAAATCGACGCGGTGCTGGCCAAGCACGGCGGCCGCCTCAGCTACGACGCCGTCAAGGAGATGACGTACCTAGAGTGCGCGTTCAAGGAGGGCATGCGCATGTTCCCGTCGCTGGGCTTCCTGATCCGCAGATGCGCACGCACCTACACCATCCCTGAGATGGACGTGACCATCGACCCGGACGTGGGCGTGATAATCCCGCTGCAGGCGTTGCACAATGACCCGCAGTACTTCCCCGAGCCGCATGTGTTCCGTCCGGAGCGCTTCCTGCCGGAGCAGCAAGATGAGAAGACCAAGTTTGTGTACCTGCCCTTCGGTGACGGTCCTCGCGCCTGTATAGGTAAGAACTGTTCATTTCTTAAGTATTGTCTTTATAGAGGAAATTGCAAAATTAGTTATGTAACTTTTATGAGGTACTATATGTATCGGCCCTGTGGACCTCAAGGACAGATAATAAACAGAATAAATCCAAATTATAAGCATGGTTAAAGTTAAGATAGCTTTGAAGCTCTCGGGACGGCACGAACTATTCTAAAACCGCTCAGAGCACTTTACAAAAGATTTGCTAGTCGGTAAGGCTTATAACTGGGGTAGGTTACGTCCAAGAGGTGTGACGAACATACTAACATTTTTGTGACAACAGATATACACTACAATATAACATCACACTACAACACATACACACTACAATATAAGATCACCCCTGTTATCCCCGAAAAGTTAGGCAGCGGTGTACCTTACACCTAGATTTCGCCTGTTATGTTTAAGCTCCATGTAATAGGGGGCGAGCCTATTGTCATCTACAGGGCACATATCCGGACTCCGGGCTGCCACTGACACAGTGTCACAGGACACTTCCCCCTAATGCATTGTAGTTTGTATATATTATCAGGATTCTGAAGTACTATAAGATGTCTGTTCGTGTTTGCAGGTCTGCGTCTGGGCCTGATGCAGTCCTTGGCGGGGCTGGCGGCCGTGCTGTCGAGCTTCACCGTGGCGCCAGCTACCACTACGCTGCGCCACCCCGTCGTAGACCCCAAGTCCGGCATTGTGCAGAGCGTCTTGAACGGTCTGCCGCTCTCCTTCATCGAACGCAACCCTACTGTGGCCGCGCAGTGAGACGACTTCATCGAACGCAACCCTACTGTGGCCGCGCAGTGAGAGCACTTGACACGCCTCATGTGATGTGAAATACACGAAATTGGCAGAGACCAAGTTGAACGGATGTTGCGCAACGAAAGATGTTTAATAAAAGAGTGAAAAATGAGCGTAAAATAATAATGTCGATATAACGCTTATACACCGACAGCGTTAAACATATTCCCCCTTATTACAAAACAAGGTTTATCTTCTGACCCTGGTTTAAAACATACAGCCATTATTGAAATTCGAACTTTATTCCGACTATGGTAAAGTTTCCAAACACAAAACTGACAACTTAGTACCGAGCTAAGTTTTCAGTTTTGTATAAAGAACGTTATTTCAATCACTGTTACGTTCTTATTAAGTACAAAAACTGGCTCCATGGTTTAAGCCATGTCAAAATATAAATCTTGTTTTGTAATAAGGCGGTTTGTGTTTTATTTGTTGTTGTTAGTTTTGTACAGTGCTTATGAATTAAAATACCTCGTAAATAATTAAAGCTACAGTGTATACCTATATATTGCGAAAAGTATCCATAAATAAGTTATTATTATAAACCTGACAACAAATGTTAGTCTAAGGTTAGTATTGTCTAGTTTTTAAAACCCGACGCGCAAACAGACGAGGCATATTATCTAGTAATAATGAATGTATACTATTGTAGAAAGGATAGCTGCTGTAACTTCCGTCTTTTCACTAGCCGTCCCCCGCCGCGACAACGCGGCTTGGAGCAAAATATTACCCACAACTTAACTTAAAGGGCCCTACAGGGCTCGTAATTATACCTCAGCTTTAAGCCATTGCAGCACACCTTTACCCATACATTATGGAATGCAAATAAATATATGAATATGAATATATTATTTGTTTACTTTTTAGAGGTTTTTTGTTTGTGTCGGGGTTTTAAAAAAAAAAAAAAATTAACTTTTTTCTATGCCACGTCTGAGTTCAGTAGCAATTGTCAAACTAAGGACGATGTGTTTCTATTTAGCTGGCCCACCTGAGCCACAGCAACGAAACCGATGTAGACTGTAGACTGTTAGTTTATTGAATGTACTTCTCCTTCTACGCCTCTATGACAGAAATGAGATTTAATTTCGGTTTCTATCCAGCGGGGCCCTCCGGTAATCTATTGCTTACAGACTTGAAAATTTTATTGGAGATACTCCTTCCAATGATATTTTCAAATTATTCATTTATTTTCAAAAACCTTGTATAGTATAGCAGAAATTACACTCGTAAGTTTTTTCTATCTAGCGGGCCTCTTTGTATCCATAATCCTCTTTATTTATAAACGCCACTTAAAGTTAAGTAATGATCATTAGCGTCAGTTTAACCATACATTTATGAAGTTAAAACGTCTCAATTTTATTTTTATAAATAAACCCCAATACTTACAAGTGAATTCGTACGCCAAATTAAAGACAGATACACAGAATGACAACCGTCAAACATATAACATAACACCCCCCTCTATACTTCGGGGGTTGAAAATATTAGAACCTCTTATTATAGGTAAGTTACAGCTATCACATGAAATCCGATGTAAAATCGACATTCACTCATACGAGTATAATTAGCACGAGAAAACTATTAAATACTAAGTTAACATAACCACAGATAATATAATACCTAACATAACATTAGTCTAACATAAGGTGAAAGAATTTGTTGCCTAATGAAAGTGTGAGGCAAGGAATACAGATCGGGTTTGACTGTGACCACCAATGTTTTTGTGTGTCGTTGATAGCGAATGGTGACGTACATTATGTGATGTGATTACCTAATTCCTGATTACCTAAGTCCTGTTTGTCCTCGTCTCCTCTCATTACCTAATTCCTGCCCGTCCGAACACAAAATAAAATGATTCCCTTTTAACTCTTCTGTCACTGACGTCCAAACCTCTAATAACTTCTTTCTATAATCTGACTCTAATACCTAGTAATGTTTTACTTTACGGCTCGTGTAGACGGCACGATATCGCGGGCGCAAAACTTTCCATTAAGTTTTCATAGACATTGATCTGTCACATTTACGAGTATCTGTCATTGCTTCATTCTTAACTCTTTTTATTACCTATGGTGGTATAGTAATTTTATTCTAGATGCATCGTCTTCACATAATTATAATTATATAATTAATGTACCTATAAAAAATATTGTACAACATTTTAAAAGAGTAACGGTGGAGTTTCTTGCCCATTCTTCTCCATACAAAACTACCTTTTGGAAGGGGCGACTAGAATCAATTTTTTTTGTTTGTAAATATTGATGTTCAAAAGTGCCTTATATTATGTGCCTATTTGTAAATAATTTGACTTTCACTTTGATTGTGATACTAGTGTCGTGTCGCGCCAGTCTGCGGGAGTAATGATATGTTCTTTAGACACACCACCAGACCCGGCTAAGCCTTTTGTTTACAAAAGGCTTAGCCGGATCTGGTGAGACTGGAAGTCGAACCAACCCACGCCATGAAGAATACGAGAGATAAATAAACAGAAGATCACACGCGTGGTCAAGCAGTGGCTTGATGAACAAATCTTTGGATGCCAACTAAAGCGCTTATTCTTTTATATTTAGGGAATGCGGGGTGCACCTTTGGAATTTCTTACTCATCATTCATTATATTGACTCTCTTAATCACAAAATAACCTGTTCCATAGTAGTATGTGTGTATGTAGCCGCGCTACTATCCTATTTACTAAACAGGCTCACGTATCAAAGGTAAATCTTTTTTGGATAATAGTTTGCACACTCATCGTTACAGTACGATTGTTTTTGCTGGCGGTACCTACTCAACGTGTATCGCGTTTATGACATTATATTTTTAGCAACGCTTTAGGTATTGAACTTTGTGCTAAAGTAGATAGACAATAATATACCTAATGAATGATAACACTGTTATCTTAGTGGTTTATGTAATCATCACACTTCATTATCACATAATATTAATTATGTGATAATAATTAATAATAATAATAATAATAATTATTATTATTCCCTTTTGTTAATGATTGACATATAAATTATATTTTTAAATATTAGAATATAAAAAAAATATATAAAAATATAAAAATTAGTTGTCCGCCGGTAGCGGGAGCAGGGTCCAAGCTACCGGTGGTTAGGGCTCCAGAGATAGGAACCTCGTCACGATGCGAGCCGTATCGAGGAGTACTGCCTTCTGAATCAGGCCCTTGGTCCAACCACCTAACGAGAGCCTCGAGAGATGTGTTCGAGGGTCTCGGCCATCAGGCCATTGGCCGATACGACAATCGGCACAATGATAGCCGCGCTCACATTCCACATGTCAACAACCTGGTGTGCTAAGTCGAGATATTTAATTTGTTTCTCTTTCTCAGCCTTCACGAGGTTCTCGTCATGTGGAATGGTAACATCGATAATCATTGCGCGGCGCGCTAATCAATCTATCACCACTATATCAGGGTTATTGGTGACAATAGTCCTGTCAGTGATGATAGACCGATCCCAGTACAACGTGGCATGTTCTTTTTCGAGAACTGGGGTCGGGCACATACTTGTAATACGGTACCTCAGAATCCACAAGTTTATATTTCAAAGCAAGTTGCTGGTGAATAATCATGGCTACTGTGTTATGCCTGTGCAAGTACTCCCCGTTAGCCAGACGAGAACAACCAGAGATAATATGTCTGATGGACTCACCCGGACGGTAGCATGCCTGACACACGTCAACCGTCCCATCCTTCATAATATGTCTCCGGTAGTTATTCGTCAAGATGACTTCGTCCATAATTGCACAGACAAAACCTTCAGTTTCCCCGAAAAGGTCACCAAAACGTAGCCAGGATACGGATGCTAAGAAATCTACATCTGGCTCATGAAGAGCCCGATAGAAGCGCCCGTGAAGCTCCTTGCCTTGCCATATATCCTTGCGGCCCTCGGCAGTAAGTATTACAGGTTTTCGCCAGTTCTCTTTAGCCATGTAAAGCGGGGTGAGTCCCATGTCCACTGCGACAACATCACGGTGCATAACCAGTTCAGTTTTTTAAAAATATTCCCTGAGACTGCACACCTCGCGGTTGTGGAGGGTCTTCGCATTTAAAAAGCCTCGACTCCCGCACTTCCACAGGATGTACAGTCTCATCACCGATGATCGTGGGTGATGCATCCGGTTTGCGGTCAGCAGTGTACGGACCCTCCTATCCAGGGCGTCCAGTTCGGTCTGAGTCCATTTGAGTATGCCAAAAGAGTACATCAAAACCGGCATGACCCAAAAGTTGAAGGCGCGCCTTGTTTCCGCCCGAAAGAAGGCTAATAAATACCTTTTATTATTAGTTATTATTAATATTATAAAGGCAAAAGTTTGTGAGTGTGTGTGTGTGTATGTTTGTTACTTCCTCACGCTCAAATGGGCTGGACCAATTTTGATAAAATGTTGTATGGAGGTAGCTGACACCCTGGATAAGACATAGGCTACTTTTTATCCGATATTCCCACGGGATCGAGACTTACGCGGGTGAAACCGCGGGGCGCAGCTAGTATTTATTATATTGCAAAATGTTGATTATGCTTCGGATTCTCGTTCTCATTGTGTACTATTTGTTCAAGTTCATCCGGAGACCAATGCGTACAGAAGAATCAACTAGGCCGTCCAGCATCTGCTGCAAGTCATGCAGCGATTCAGCCATTATGACGGTGTCATCTGCTAATCTTAAGTGTGAGATGTACTCCCCGTTGATAATGATTCCCCGTCCTTCCCAGTTTAGCGTCTTAAACACATCCTCCAATGCGTTAGGGAACAATTTCGGGGAAATTACGTCCCCTTGTTTTACCCCTTGACTCAGGAGGATATGCTCAGTTCGCCGATCCTGAGTTTGGACGGTCATAGTCGCGTTGTCATAAAGACATCTCAGCACTTGGATGTATCGCCAGTCGACTTGGAATCGCTGCAGAGACTCCCAAACAGACCAGGTCTCGATAGAGTCAAAATCCTTCTCATAGTCCACAAATGCAAGATATAGGGGCCGATTATACTCTTCAGACTTTTTTTATAATTTGTCGCACTGTGTAGATGTGGTCTATGGTGCTGTATTCTCCTCGAAACCCAGCCTGCTTCGGTGGCTGAAACTCGTCGAGTCTTCTCGCTAGACGATTCGTAACGACTCTCGAAAACAACTTATATACTTACGTTGCTATGGAGCGAAATAGGTCTTTAGTTTTTTTAAGTGTTTTATCACCTTTTTTAAAAAACAGAATGACCACACACCTTCGCCACGCTTCTGGAGTTCTCCCAGAGAACAGGAGAGAGCTGAAGAGCTCCCGAAGCTCTTTCAGTACGGGACTTCCTCCCGCTTTCAAGAGCTTGGTCGTAATCCCATCCACCCCTGGGGCTTTTCGAATTTTAAGCTATTTAAGCGCTGCCTCGATTTCATCTTGGCTGATTTCTGCCAGGTCTTCCGTGAAATGGCGGGTTAAAGTGGCTCTGGAAGGTTTCTTAGGCCATATTTAAATTAAGACCAAACAAACTCCAAATATGAAATAGTTTGGGACCTCAGTATTGTTTTGGGTTTTATACCTAATTTATTTCCTAATTAAACCCTCGGTTTAGAATGACTAACCTAACCAAAAAATTTGTAACCATAAAGGCCAATTCTACTAATTATAAAACGTTCAAATTCAAGTCGCAGCCGCAAAAGTTCTAAAATGTCATAAAAGGTATTCTACTAAACCAAAAAAGTAAGTTAAACGTGACGTTTACTGCAATGAGATTGCGACTAGATCGAAGAAAAATAATGTACTAAAACAGTATTCTGCTACCGCCTTATTACAAAACAAGATTTATATTTTGACATGGCTTAAACCATGGAGCCAGTTTTTGTAATAAGAACGTAACAGTGATTGAAATACCGTTCTTTATACAAAACTGAAAACTTAGTTCGGTATTAAGTTGTCAGTTTTGTGTTTAGGAACTTTACCATAGTCGGAATAAAGTTCGAAGTTCAATAATGGCTCCATGTTTTAAACCTGGGTCTGAAGATAAACTTTGTTGACATTGTAAAAAAACTTGGTATTCCACTAAAAATAAAAACGTCAAAACTGACGTAAGCATGAGATTATTTGTTGACCGGACTGCGACAAATAATTTTAGCTTCTGCTAGATAAATATCTTTAAAATATACATATATAGCTGCATAGTTATTATCTAAGCGCATGTATAAAACGCAGGACGGACGTTATGTGTATTTTTTTGTTTGTGAAGTGTTTGGATATTCTGGTACAGGATATTTATTTTAAAATGAGTGATTTTGGTTTGCGGTCACTTTATTTAACCCTGGCGCAACGAGCAGACGATGACTCAGACGAGACTCACTAAGTTGCTCGGGGCAAATTTAATGACGGAGCTGACGCCATACATCCCACGGGAAAGGCGCAAGTTGGACTCGATGCTGCCGCCAAAGTTAGTCTTAGTGTTACTTAAACACATATTATTTATTGACAAGCAACAAGGCAGTTAGATTCCAAATATTAAATTATCTACTTTTCCTAGGTACTGATAACCCTGGCGTTTTATGCCAGCGGGTCCTATCAGACCTTGGTAGGGCAGCACTGCTCCCATTCAGTTTCCCAGCCGAACGTCTCTAGGGCGGTTAAACAAGTGACCCTGGCCCTGAACCACCCACATGTATTTAGAAAGCATGTGACTTTCCCTTTGACAAGAGGGGCCCGAGAAAGGGCTAGGAGTGGGTAAGTCTAAAGACTACCACGTATATTATAGCCACATATAGTCGCCGGCACGTAACTTGGCAAGACTCGTTAGATGTTTCTCTCCTTTCTTTAACTTTCTTCTAAACAGACACGTTTAAAAATAAATTCTGGCAATAACCATAGAATAATGCAAAGCAATGAAAGTGATAATTTTTTCGTTGCATTAATTGTAAATGCGTAAACTTACTCAGACTACGCCAAAACCTTGCAAACTTACGTGCCGGCGACTATACGACGGAGTACAATCAAGTTAGTTATCCGTTGACATCGCTTGCAACAACTGAACAAAACATCAATATTTCTTTACTAAACTTAAGTAATTTTAATGTTAAATAAATTCTCTAAATGATGCTTGAAACCGCATTAAAATCCGTTGCGTAGTGATAAGACCGCCAATTGTGTCACCCTATGTAAGAACTGCTCGGCAGTTCTGATACTGCTGTTGCTTGAATTCTAAAAACAATCAATTTCTTTCAATAAAATCCTATTGCGAGTATGATTGTCTGATTTATTATTATTCGCCTAAACACTTACACTTGCATTACGTCGTCGCAGCCGAAGAGTTTCCTCATACAGACCGACAAAACGGTTAGCAGTGCTGCTATTTCCTCCATAGCAGAGGCATGCCTAAAAAACAAACACATAATTATAGTACTTATTGTTTTAGTTTAGTGATGTTAAACTTCACTGTAGGTGCAGCGCAGACAACAGACTTTTTGTGCGAAGAAGTGATTAATGAAGGCTTGTGAGCGAAGAAAATGTAATCACATTGGTGAGTGCCGCAGACTCCTTCGCACAAAAAGTCTGTCGTCTGCGCTGCACCGTAAGCTCACTCTATATCTATCTGTCTCGCGGTAGGCGTGAGAGTAGGCAGGTCGGCATCCTGCTGCACAGTGATTATTTCATCATGTCCACCACTGCCATCAGTTGCCGGCTCGAAGGACTAGTCAAATAAATCATACATTCAATAACAACTCTTAGGAGTACAGGCTTTGAGTACCTAAGAGTTGTTATTTATTTATTTATTTACTTAATACTTTAAGCACACAAATGTACAGAGGCGGACTTACTCCACTCTACTTACTTACTTCTCTTACTTATGTTCAATGTGCGAAGACCACCAAATTGGCGGATTGGCGATCGCAGTATGGTGTTAAAATGCATAAAGAACGCTGCTACCTATTCTCTAGTAAGTCCCTTAGTCGCCTTTTACGACACCCACGGGAAGAAATGGGATGGTATTCTTTACGTCCGGCACCACACGGAATGCCTGACTGGTAGAGGCGAACTGCATCCTCCCACGATGCTGATCAGGCGCTCTTCGAGGGGGAACAACAAAATTTTGTGGTGCTGGCCCACCACTCCTTGTTCGGCCCTCCTTTATTTGCCTCAGTTTTGCCTTCGTCCAGCCTTTGTACTGGTTGTAGTACTGCAAACAAAATAAATGATGTATTTGTTGTTTTCCGACTCTCATCTCTCGTGCGAGCACAGCTATTGGATATAATAAGTTACTTACCATCTTCCACTCCGGCCCAGATTTGGACAGTCCGCAGCATTCAAAATATCGGTGCACTGTCTCCAGAGCCTCTTGGACAGGGCATTGCCCTCCCTGCTTCTCACCTGGCCCAACGCCAATGATTGGTGCTCCTCCAGAAAATCTAGAAGGAGCTCCAATTGGCGAAGCATCATTTGGCGGGCCGGGATGTTGTGTTTTGTGAGGTTTTGTGTTATTCACACTTTCGCGCGGATATGATAGAGTTGCTAGTAAATAATCGTCTATTACCCACAACCACGATAAAAATACTCCATTTTTACTTGACTATGGTAAGCATAATTTCATCTGTTCCGTGTGGGTGGTAGTGTCGTAAGTG
The DNA here is from genome assembly GCA_948098905.1 of Tiliacea aurago. Taxonomy (NCBI): domain Eukaryota; kingdom Metazoa; phylum Arthropoda; class Insecta; order Lepidoptera; family Noctuidae; genus Tiliacea; species Tiliacea aurago. The sequence continues at coordinate 352,532 of OX402592.1, forward strand.
GGTAGGTAGGCCTCAATGATCTCTAACCCCAAAATAATTGTAAAAAAAAGGAAACTCCAGTTACCTTAACCGAAAAAATGGTTTACAATAACCGAAAAAAAGGTTCTAGTTTTCAACTTTCTCATTCCTTAACATTTTATATAAACTTATCAAATCTATCTCAATCAGAAACGGTTTGATTACCGGTCGTCGATTATTGGATCGGATGTACACGCGTGTATCCGATAAATTATAAGTCCGATTCTTCTGTCCGATTCCGGCTGTGTGTGTTTATTTATAAATTCAGTCGTTCTAGCTTCTCCTAGTTTGAGTGTGTGGCCTAGCAACTCAACTCGCTCGCTTGCTCGGTCGCTTAAAGGAGCAGATGGAAAATAAGGGTGAAAATATCTTCAGACAGTCGGATCGACAATAAAATCGAAAACAGCGTAAGTGCCGTTTCTGACTGAAGTACGATCTGCCTATCGGATTGGACGTGTATCAATTTATCGATGTAATACAAATGTAATAAGATTTATTATTCAGTCCCTAATAGCTATAACCGTAGTATCACACGTCTAATCACTGAATTTACCCGCACATCGGGAAATTATTCACCAAATGGCAACTCTGGTTTTGACACAATTGACATTCATTCTGACATATACTTTTGAAAAATATTGCGATGGCTAGGTACAATAGTCCAGAAAATCAATGTAGTTATAAATAAAATGTAATAAATCTTTATAGAATACTTTCGGACAAAAATAAATTATTTAAAATTGCATTATTATTTGAAATTACTAAAAATATAGTGACGTCTCTTTTTGACATCTATATTCGCGTAGCTCATGCGCGTCGCGATTACCAATACGTTCCATGTTAGCTTTCTAGCCGATTATTTATTTTAATGATTTTGTATTCTTAAAGATATAAAATAACAAACGGGAAATGAAAATACTATGAGTATGCACCTAATCAAGCAAACTATTAAAGATATTAAAAAATCAGAAAATAAGGTTGCTAAAAATTAAAGTATTATCACTAAGTATCACAATATCGTCTGCATACATTGAACCAAGATGAAAATATGATTAATTTCGTAAACGAGAACAAAGTTGACCGCTATGAGACTAGACTGCAATGATATTGCGACCGGATTGTGAACAAACCGAATTTTAAGATTAGCAGAATACCATTTTTTGGTCAATTCACAATGCATTCCGGTCTCATGTTTTTCATATTGCACGTTAATTAGTAGAATTGACCTTCAGAAGGCCAATTCTACTAATTATAAAACGTTCAAATTCATGTCGCAGTGCCGCAAAAGTTTATTTATTTATTTATTATTTATTTATTTATTTATTTTCCAATTTACATCTATCATTACAGGGGTAACCTAATGCGATAGTGTACTTATCTAAAGTTCTAACCTAACTTATTATTATAATTACATTTTGTAACTTATTACAAATAACGCATTCTTTGTGAATTCACTCAGAGAACAACAGAATAGGTCCGAGTCACTAGCTATGAGGTTGAGAGTGCGGAGTGCGCGCGTCAGTGGCGCCTCACTTAAAAGATTGGTCCGAGCGCGGGGCTCGGCCAGCAGCCGTGGCTGTCGTCGTCGCCACACGTACCTGTCCGGAACACACAAACCTATGTGTCATAAAAGGTATTCCACTAAACCAAAAAAGTAAGTTAAACGTGACGTTTACTGCAAAGAAACTGCGACTAGACCGAAGAAAAATAATGTACCAAAACGGTATTCTGCTTTTTTTTTTTTTTTTGGGTGGGAAATCATCAAATAACTTCTCCCGCTCTGGGCGGAGCGAGAGGGAGTGTCAGACTTTTACTGACTAAAACCCACCGTGTTCCTTCAAATGCCTGTGTGCCAGAGCCACGATATCCCTTTCGGACAGGCTCGTAACCCTGGCAGGCATTGGCCCTTTCGGACCCCGTCAATTGGTGCTGACGTCTCTTTGAGGCACGCGTGGAACACAACGCGCCGTCGACCCGGGCCTGGTCCTTATCGGACGGCGAGCTACCCATCGCTCACCGTCCGCAAGCCCGCGCCTACGGTGGCCGGGAATCGGCCTGCGATTCCCGACGCCTGGGGCGTCTCCTGCGGTGACTTAGGGCGGAAGGGCGGGCACCCTGCCTCACCCTCATGCGCTCCGCCTCCTCCTTCGCGAGCATTACTGTTTCGCAGAAGGAGGTGACGGCCTCCCATGCACTCTCGCTCCGAACCATGGCCTGAACCAGGGCCGGACGCGAGAGATCGTCGCCGCCGATCGCCTCCGTGAGGACACGGCGGTGCTCCGCCCAAGTAGGGCAGACCTCCACCGTATGCTCCACCGTGTCCTTCGGGCGATCCCGACTCCCCTGTGCCAGGACCAGCGTGTCGTCAGCGTAGCAGACTACGCTGACGCCACTGGGGAGGTCAGCGCGCAGCACCCAGTCGTACCCGATGTCGCACAGATGCGGCCCCAGAACCGATCCCTGTGGGACACCGCACGACATTTCTCGCCGGTTCCACTCTCCTTGGTGACCGGGGTAGATGACGGCCCTGTCCGTCAGATAGGCCTCGACCACGCGACAGAGGTAGGTCGGCATCCGGTGATACCGCAGTGCCTCCCTGATGCAACTCCAGGGCAGGGTGTTAAACGCATTGGCGATGTCAAGAGACACCGCCAAGACGACCCCACCCCGGGCCACAGCATCCCCCGTCGTGAGGGCTCGAACGCGCATGATGGCATCCACAGTAGAGCGCCCCTTGCGGAAACTAAATTGGCTCTCCGCCAAATCCGGCCCCACCCGTACCAGCCGCCCGACAAGGCGGTCTGCAATGACTCTTTCAAAGAGCTTATTTGCCCACCTCGTCGAGCAGCACGATGGGCCGGTAAGCGGACGGAGAGTCCGCTGGGCGCCCCGGCTTCTTAATGAGGACCAGTTTCCCCGTCTTCCATCGAAGTGGGAACTGGCCCCTCTCCATGCATGCGCTTAGGAGCCCCCTTAGTCGAGGCCCGAGAGCCTCTGAGGCCAGAACCCAGGCTTTTCCAGGCAAGCCATCGGGTCCTGGGGCGGTATTCTTGGCATTCAGCCTACGTACCGCCACTCTCAGATCTACCTCGGTCACCTCCGAAGCATCGTCGTCGTCGTCGGCGGTGTGGTCCGCATCGGGCACCGCAGGAGGCGGAGCCATGGGCGGAGGAGTATGTTCCCCTCGCGAAGGGAACAGAGCGCTCACCACGTCCTCCACGAGCTGGGGCCGGAGACTGCGTCAGTGGGGGAGCCCATAGGCGGAGTTTATACCGCACCATATTATAGGGGCGTCCCCACGGGTCTCCGTCGATGATCTCCAGCGACTGCTCGCGGGAGAGTCCTCTGGCCCGCTGGATCTCCTCTTGGAGGGCGTTCTTCGCCGCTCTGTTACCCTCGTACAGCTCCGCCTGAATGGCTACCGTATCCGGTGGGCGGATACGGAGCCTGCGGTGCCTGGCATACCGGCGTCGCGCAGCAACGCACGCCTCGCGTAAAGCGGTCAGCTCGCGCGACCACCAGCACACCTGGCGCCGGGCACGTCCGGGCTGGACCCGGGGCATTGCCACGTCACAAATGTTGGACATGGCCTCCCGGAACCACTCCGCCTCGTCGTTGATGTCGGCAGGCCTGTCCGATAATGACACCCAGGCCTGCACGATCGAGGCTTCCAGGAGGAGCTTCCGGTCCAGCTGCTTCAGCGCCCACCGCGGACCACTCGGGGCCTGTCGGACCGGCGCGCTCGAGGTCGGGGCGGAGACGTCAAACCGGATATACCGGTGATCGGAGTATGTCTCCACCCTCTCCATGACGCGCCAGTCGATGACACGCGGCGACAGAGCGGGGCTGGCGAACGAGATGTCAACCACTGATTCACCCCGCATTCGCAAACACGTGGGGACAGAACCCCGGTTTAGCAACCAGGCCTGTCTCCAGAGCCCAGTCCTCCACCATCCTGCCCCGTGTGTCCGTATACCGGGAACCCCAAGCCACGTTTTTGGCATTGAAGTCCCCGAGGACGAACACGGGGAGGGGATGGTACCCGACGACGACGACTCTCAGCTCCCGAAGGGAGTTGTGGAACTCGGCGAGAGTTCGGTTCGGGGAGAAGTATACTCCTACCATGACAATCTCCCCGAACCGTGCTGCTACGCAACCCTGTCCCCTCTTGACGGCCTCGAGGGACAGGGTACCGGCGGCGACCGACGAAATTAGGGTCACTGAGCCGCTCAGGTCCTCCACCTAGTCATCCCTGGGCGGAACATAGTACGGCTCAGCGACCACGGCGATGTTAATCGACCACTGCGCCATGCTCTGGAGCAACAGATCCTGAGCGGCGGCGCAGTGGTTGATGTTCGCCTGGAGGAGGCGTAATGGGGCCATTTATTGGCAATCCATTTGAGCTTCCTCCCGGGCCCCCTGAGATGGCCCTGCCGCGGTGTTAGCGGCGACGACGACGGTAGAGGCGGCAACGGTGGCTGCAATGGTGGCGGCTGCGGCGGTGACGACGGTTGTTGAGGGCTTGCCCCTTCCCTTGGGTTTGGGGGGGGAGCGCAGGCCTTACCTCCAGCCCGGTGATCGGCCGGCTTGCCAGCCGCCGCACATGCAAAACAGTGCGGCGTCGCATCACAAGAGGTGGCCTTGTGACCGGGCTGACCACAGCGGAAGCAGTGGTCGCTGCGGTCCACCTCCGAGGTGCAGCATACTCCCACGTGGTGACCCACCCGGCAGCGGAAGCACCTCAGAGGTCTGGGTTCCAGCAGTTTCACCTGCGCGGATACCCAGCCCACCCGGAGCCTTCGGCCCTCCCCGGCTATCTTTTGGGCCACCGACACGGGGCAGCTCACCGTTATGGTTTGCATGCCCGTGGTGTCAGGACGGATGGTGCCTGCCCGCACCTGCTCGGCAGAGCACCCCCCAGTCCTAGCCACGGCGGCCACAACGTCTTCCGCCGTCACGCAGTCGTCCAGGCCCAGGATGCGCATTTCAGCGGACTTAGTTGGTCTGGACACTTGGACCTCCTCCGCATCGAGGGACGCCCTAAGTCTTTCGGCGAGGGCGTCAGCGGTCGGGCCGCTGGCCGCGCCGGGGATCTCGAGCATCCGGGCCCCCGTCGCCGTCACCTTCATTCTGAAGCCCTCGGTGACGCCGATCTCCTCGAGGTTGACCGCCTTCCACGCCTTGGTGAGCACTTCTCGGTACGACACGCCCCTCTTTTCCGCTTCCGGCTGTAGTGTTATCACTACGGCTGCGGACTTCGGGGCACGGAGCCTACCTGCGGCGCTACGCTTCGTGCGTTGCTGCCGCCTCTCCTTCTTTTTGGCCGCCCTTGCTGCCCTTCCCGCCTTCCTGCTCTCCCCAGCTACCTGCCATTCGGAATCGGCCGTAGAGGAATTTGGAGGTGGAGGCGGGGGCGACCTTCCTGCCGCGACGGCGGGGGCGACCCTCGCCTTTGCGCAGCTGTCTGCGCAGCCGTCCCACCCTTCTTGGGCTTGGGCGGCACCTTTTTCGCCGGAGGCACGGGTTTGGCCGCGGCCTTGGCCGCAGGTTTAGCCGCAGGCTTAGCTGCAGGCTTAGCCGCGGGCGTGGCCGAGGCAGCCACTGTGGCGGCAAAAGTGGCCGGCCTGCTCGCCGCTATTGGTGGGCGAAGGACAATTCCCTCCAGTACAGAGAACCAGCTGCTGAGTGCAGCCAGCTCCTGCCGCACCAGGGTCAGAACCCGGTCCTCCGCCGGCAAGGGCAGGCCTTGCCCCTGCTGCGCTCCCCCTTGGGGCACCTCCCGGGGTCCAGCTCCTCGAAGCTGGGCCAGGTCCGCTCGGAGCTCCTCATTCTCCTTTCGGAGAAGCTCCATGGCGGCTGTCAAGCGGCCGATCTCGTCTGACGAAGGCCCGACTTGAAGTGCTTTCGCTGCCGTCAAAATGGAGGCCGTGGCAGTGGGTACGATCTTGTCTTTGGAGGACTGAATCCTCTTCAAGGCCACACCCCTGATCGCGGCTACCACGACCTCCTCGAAGCTACTGGCCGCTCCCTTCACCTTGGAGCTGCCAGCGGCTTCCGGCTCACCGCCCGAGGACTCGGAGAGGGCCGCCTTGCGGCTGGTCTCTCCGAGTTGAACCTCCTGTTCCATCGGTTCCTGGGTGGTGAGCCCTCTGCCTACCCCACCCCCCGTTTCCGAGCCCCGCCCCGGCTGCTGATTTTTTTGCGAGCCGTGCTTGGTCCATCGTCAAAGGACGACCCCTGGCCGTCCCCTGGTTTCGAGCGCTTGAAGAACTTGCTCTGCTTCCCTTCAGCCCCCTCATCAGCGCGCGCCAGGCTCTTAAAAGAGCCCTTCGCGCCCTTCGCGCCAGATGCGGCGTCGGACTCCGACTCCGCATCACTCCACTCCTCTTCTACTTCTTTTGGTTTTTGGTTTTTTGTAAGATTTTCCATAATTATTCCCACGAGTGTGGGGGATCTAAAAAGTCATTCCTAGGGTTACCCCCTGTGCCTAGGTAAGTGTGACATTTGTAACCCAACCCAGGGATTCCACTGGTCCCTGGCTGGGGGTGCGCTAACGACTGATGCGCCACCTATAACTACAAGTTACAGATGACACTACTCCTCAGCCATTCGTACCCTCGCCACGCACCAAAACTTGGTATTAGAGGAATTTTTTATAGAGGTTTACATCCTCGCGATCCGGGCGACCAAGCCAAGATCCTCGTCCCGTTCCGAGTCACAAAACATGACCGTGATCTCTTTTCGGATTACGATTTCGTCGCTGCTAGCTCGTTGGCAGGGTGAGTGCACAACGAGCGCCGCCCCTGCTTCTCCAAAATGGAGAAACGTCCTCCTGTTTTGGCCAATATTGGGCCCGTCCTCCGCGGACAATCCCGTCCCCGACTAACCTAACTTACCCTAACCTAATTATATGTACATTTTTATTCTAACTCTAACTTATAATATTTAACCTATCTTAATTATATTTACATAATATATATACAATATATATATCTATCCTAACTTAACCTAACCAGTGGGCTCATCCACCGCGGACTGTACCGTCCGCCTTCCCACTCTGCGTCTGCTCGACCTCCCTCTGTTAACAGAGGGGCTCTCCCCCCCACGCAGAAATCCGCCGCAGTCAATACCCTCTCCGACATGGAGAGACTATTGGCCGCGCCCAGGGTGCACCGGCCCGACGACTGCTCTTTCCCCCGAACGTGTTCGCAAGGAACGAGCAGCAGTCAGGCACACGAGGAGGTTTTCTGCACGTACCCCAAAATGGTATTCTGCTAAAGTTTCGAATGGGCATTGTAAAAAAACATGGTATTCCACTAAAAATAAGAACGTCAAAACTGACGTAAGCATGAGATTATTTTGTTGACCGGACTGTGACAAATAATTTTAGCTTCTGCTAGTTAGATATCTTTAAAATATACATATATAGCTGCTATTATCTAAGCCTATGTATAAAACGCAGGACAGACGTTTTGTGTATTATTTTGTTTGTGAATTGTTTGGATATTCTGGTACAGTTGGATATTTATTTTAAAATGAGTGGTTTTGGTTTGCGGTCACTTTATTTAACCCTGACGCAACGTGCAGACGATGCAGCGGCGTCAGAAAGACGGAGAGAACGCCGCTGTTCTGACCGCCGTCGTCACCTTGCAACGGTGCATTTTCCATGTGCGACCGTGAGTTTGTGAAGACCTACAGCCTCACTAAGTTGCTCGTGGCAAAATTTATAACGGAGCTGATGCCGCACATTCCTCGGGAAAGGCGCAAAGATGTATTCGATGCTGCCGCCATGTTAGTCTTAGTTATTAAACACATATTATTTATTGACAAGCAACAAGGCAGCTAGATTCCAAATATTAAATTATCTACTATTTCTAGGTACTGATAACCCTGGCGTTTTATTCTAGCGGGTCCTATCAGACCTTGGTAGGGCAGCACTGCTCCCATTCAATTTACCGTCTGTAGGACGGTCAAACAAGTGACCCTGGCCCTGAACCACATGTATTTAGAAAACATGTGACTTTCCCTTTGACAAGGGGGGCCCGAGAATGGGCTAGGAGTGGATAAGTCTAAAGACTAGCGCGTATATTATAGCCACATACGACGGAATAAAATCAAGTTAGTTATCCGTCGACATCGCTTGCAACAACTGAAAAAAACATCAATATTTCTTTACTATGCTTAAGTAATTTTAATGTTAAATAAATTCTCTAAAGGATGCTTGAAACCGCATTAAAATCCGTTGCGTAGTTTATATGAACAACGCGGTCTGTAATGTAACGATGATGCACGGCAATATTGACAATACAATATTATACCTAATATATGCATTTTAGACTCTTTGCTAAATTTTTATTCCCGGGGGTGATTGGCTGCATTGATGGTACTTGTGTTTGCATCATAAAACCATCAGACCACGAAGAGGCCTATTACTACCGGAAAGGATACCACTTGCTGAACGTGATGATAGTAAGTGTTAAGATTGATGTAGCTACTTAGTACCTACTATCCAGCGGCTACAATGGCGGGGTACGACGCCTATTCTGTCAGGGCCTAATTGTACAGGCATTACAATTTTCCTCTTAGGTATCTAAATACAATTAATATAATTTTCAAGTCCTCTCATGAAATTAAAAACAAGCTGTCAGCCTTTATAAAAAATAACATTCTTACAGGTGAAAGTGGGTATCCACTCAGGAGACACCTAGTCACTGGGGAGTGACTAGGAAGGGGTTCTTAACACCGAAGAGGGTAGCCCGGAACACTGGTTCTACAGTCAACATGTAAGGACGAGAAAATTAGTAGAACGACCATAGGTGGTCTGAAGGCTACATTTAGGTTAGTCGGTAAAGAAATGGTTAAATGACAACTATTGTGTACATACAAATAACTCGTTTCTGATTACCCCATTGGAAAATGGCGTGAGTTTATGTATGTTTTCTTTGGTGACCAACTAACGGTATAATACAATAATTTGGGGACCTAAAATTCAGGTAAAAAAACAACCCTATTATAGTTCTTTGCTCTTGTTTCATGTTTATTATTGTATATATATATTTAGGTAGATAAGAGTAGGGTTTAGGTATGTATGTATTTATTGTATACTAGCTGCTGCCCGCGGCTTCGCCCGCGTGGCTTTTTCTAAACATATAGACCTTCCTCTTGAATCACTCTATCTATTAAAAAAAACTGCATCAAAATCCGTTGCGTAGTTTTAAAGATCTAAGCATACATAGGGACAGACAGGAAGCGGGAAGCGACTTTGTTTTATACTATGTAGTGATAATGTAAATGGTACACCACTGACTACCAGCGCAGCGGGGCGAGCACGGCCTACTGTGACATGACTTGAGTCACACATTTTATCACAGTTTGAGCGATAAAACTGTCTTGTCATAAAATGCTAATACAAATTGACATGACATAATTTATCATGTCTTGTCACAAACATCTTGGGCAGCCCGTGCTTGGCCTGCTGCAGTATTGTCTCTCCTTCTCCCTTTAATCCATCCAAAAGGTTTCTGTAAAAGATCGCTTTTAGCGATAAGACCGCCCATTGTGTCACCCTATGTAAAATTTAAACATTTATATCTGTAACATTTATGGTGTAGGTACATAATAAAGAGTATTCTATGCTATGTTGAGGTCGGCGTTCAGTTTTGGATTCAGCCAATTACCAGTAGTTGGATTCAGATGATACCTATCCACGGACCGACTGCGCGTGACATGCGTAGCTTAACGGGTCCATCGACGGGCTGTTACTTAGCCTCGAGCCCATCATAGGTATTGTTTAATAAATAAAATTGATGTTTTTTTTTGTGTTATGTTGTTTATTAATTAACAAAATAAATGTTAAGAAAATATTCCCGTGGCGCATCACTTGCGTGGAGCACGGCGCGGCAGCGTCAACAAAGCCCTGAAAGGAAACCCAAATTAGGTTTTCATTTTGTACATAATTATTATTTATTAAATAAAATTTTGTTTGATTTTAAACTCAATTACCAGTAGTTGGATTCAGATGATACCTATCCACGGACCGACTGCGCGTGACATGCGTAGCTTAACGGGTCCATCGACGGGCTGTTACTTAGCCTCGAGCCCATCATAGGTATTGTTTAATAAATATAACTTTTATTTTAAACTTTTTTTAACTTTTTTTTTTTATTTTTTTTTGGTTTCGTGCAACTCGCCGATAGTAAGATAAACGACTTAATTCCATTTAAAAACATAAGACGTTTTATTTACAAAACAACAAATGGTTGGGGGAGCCCAGAGGATGTTTCAGCATGCATGTTCAGAACGACATATTCGTTCTGAATATGCTTGCTGAAAAATCCTAACAAAAGTGATGAACAGTTCAAAGGTCTAATTCTAATAATTAGTAATACGTTAATTAAATTACATTTACATATCTTGGCATTATTGGACACTACTCGGCAATTCTGATGCTGTTGATGCTTGAATTCTAAAAACAATCAATTTCATACAATAAAATCCTATTGCGAGTATTATTGTCAGATTTATTATTATTCGCCTAAACACACTTGCATTACGTCGTCGCAGCCGAAGAGTTTCCTCATAGAGACCGACAAAACGGTTAGCAGCGCTGCTATTTCCTCCATAGCAGAGGCATGCCTAAAAAACAAACACATAATTATATAGTACTTATTGTTTTCGTTTAGTGATGTTAAACTTCACTGTAAGCTCACTCTATATCTATCTGTCTCGCGGTAGGCGTGACAGTAGGCAGGTCGGCATCCTGCTGCACAGTGGTTATTTCATCATGTCCACCACTACCATCAGTTGCCGACTCGAAGGACTAGTCAAATAAATCATACATTCAATAACAACTCTTAGGAGTACAGGCTTTGAGTACCTAAGAGTTGTTATGTTCAATGTGTGAAGACCACCAAAAAACGACCTATTAACTTATCAACAGTTTTTATCAGAGCATCAAGTGGGTTCTGCCTGACTCATCATCATCATTTCAGCCGAAAGACGTCCACTGCTGGACATAGGCCTCCCCCAAAGGGGGGGGGGGGTTTGCCATAATCGCTACGCTTAGCAGGCGGATTGGCGATCGCAGTATGGTGTTAAAATGCATAGAAAACACTGCTGCCCATTTTCTAATAAGTCCCTTAGTATCTAGAAATGGGATGGTATTATTTACGTCCGGCACCACACGGAATGCCTGACTTGTAGAGGCAAACTGCATCCTCTCACGATGCTGATCAGGCGCTCTTCGAGGGGGAACAACAAAATTTGGGGTGCTGGCCCACCACTCCTTGTTCGGCCCCCTTTTATTTGCCTCAGTTTTGCCTCCGTCCGGCTTTTGTACTGGTTGTAGTACTGCAAACAAAATAAATGATGTATTTGTTGTTTTCCGACTCTCATCTCACATGCGAGCACAGCTAGTGGATATAATAAGTTACTTACCTTCTTCCACTCCAGCTCAGATTTGGACAGTCCACCGGCATCAGCATTCAAAAAATCGGCGCACTCGCGCGTCCAGAGCCTCTTGGACAGGGCATTGCCCTCCCTGCTTCTCACCTTGCCCAACGCCAATGATTGGTGCTCCTCCAGAAAATCTACAAGGAGCTCCAATTGGCGAAGCGTCACTTGGTGGCCCATAATATTAAAATCAGAAAAAAATATGATGTTGTGTTTTGTGTTATTCACACTTTTGCGCGGATATGACAGAGTTGCTAGTAAATAATCGTCTATTACCCACAACCACGATAAAAATACTCCATTTTTACTTGACTATGGTAAGCATAATTTCATCTGTTCCGTGTGGGTGGTAGTGTCGTTAGTGGGTAGGTAAGCCTCAATGATCTCTAACCCCTAAATAATTGAAAAAAAAACGATACTCCAGTTAACTTAACCGGACAAAAATGGTTTACAATAACCGAAAGATGTTCTAGTTTTCAACTTTCTCATTCCTTAACATTTTATATAAACTTAATCAAATTTATCCCAATCAGAAGTGATTTCATTACCGGTCGTCGATTATTGGATCGGATGTACTATTACTCTATAAATAATTTAAATAATTTATAGAGTGCATCCGATAAATGATAAGTTCAATTCTTCTGTCCAATTCCGGCTGTGTGTGTTTATTTATAAATTCAGTCGTTCTAGCTTCTCCTAGTTCGAGTGTGTGGCCTAGCAACTCAACTCGCTCGCTTAAAGGAGCAGATGGAAAATAAGGGCGAAAATACCTTCACACAGTCGGATGGACAATAAAATCGAAAACAGCGTAAGTGCCATTTCTGACTGAAGTACGATCTGCCTATCGGATTGGACGTGTATCAATTTATCGATAGTACAAATTTTATAATTCAGTCCTTAATAGCTATAACCTAATATAGCGTGCATCCGATATATTTTATATATATATCACACGTCTAATAACTGAATTTCCCTGCACATCGGGATAGTATTCACCAAATAGCAACTCTGATTTTGACACAATTGACATTCATTCTAACATACAGTATTGAAAAATATTGCGATGGCTAGGTACAATAGTACAGAAAATCAATGTAGTTCTTTATAAAATGTACTTAATAAATCTTTATAGAATACTTTTGGACAAAAATAAATTATTTAAAATTGCAATATAATTTGAAATTAGTAAAAATATAATGACGTCTCTTTTTGACATCTATAGTCATTCGCGTAGCGCATGCGCGTTGCGATTACCAATACATTCCATGTTAGCTTTCTAGCCGATTATTTATTTTAATGATTTTGTATTCTCAAAGATATAAAATAACAAACGGGAAATGAAAATACTATGAGTATGCACTAAATCAAGCAAACTAATAAAGACATTAAACAAATCAGAAAATAAGGTTGCTCAAAATTAAAGTATCACTAAGTATCACAATATCGTCTGCATACATTGAACTAACATGAAAATATGATTAATTTCGTAAACGAGAACAAAGTTGACCGCTATGAGACTAGACTGCAAAGATATTGCGACCGGAATGTGAACAAACCGAATTTTAAGATTAGCAGAATACCATTTTTTGGTCTATTCACAATGTCATCGCATTCCAGACTCATGTTTTTCATATTGCACGTTAATTAGTAGAATTGACCTTCAGATTACATTGCGATTAACTTACGCAAATACACCTATCTGACAATGACGCCGAGAGACATACAACATTGTGTGCAGTACGACGAGTCTTATCGGCTCTGTCACTCTCGAAAATCCATTTTCCAGTTTAAGGGCCGATTTCACCGATCGTATTACAAAACGCGTTTAAGAAAACTAAGTTCTGCATAAACGATTTCAAATGTCAATATTAATCTCGTTTTACGTCCAACCACTTTCACCAGCTACATTTTGATCGCGTTCACGAAAACCAAGTTTCCATGGCATAGAATGTAAATGTTGTCACATGAACGCAATTCGTTTAGCATTCGTTATTACCACGATTTAATTAAGTTACTTTCTTGTTTGTCTGTCTGTCTGTCGTTCCGGGTGGAAACACGGCATTTTTTTTTTTTGTTTGACGCTGGGAAAAATGCATTACGCATGCCCACCCATCGGGGGATGGGAGGGGTATGTGGGACTCCCCGGAAAATCCGGTATACCCACTAAACGATCCAGCGGCGCTCCTACCTCGTCTGCAAGGAGGTGGACTGGGAATCCGGCAGAGCCATAACATCCAGTCCCCCGCTGACGACCGCCCGCCTTACAGGTGGGCCCAACACGCCCCCCCCGTCGGGGAGGGGCCCAGGAATGACCGCGAGCGCTCTGTCATTCCCGCCCGACGTGGATGGTGAACTGTGCAATGCAGGAGAAGGCGCCCCCGCACGGTCCGTCTCCCGTTGTTCACCACCAGGGGGCATAAGACGACGATCGTACAATCGCCTTCTCATGCCCCGTCTTCGCCTGCGGAGCAGCGCTGCGGGAGGGTCGTCCTCCCGCGCGCACTCCGCGTCCTCCTTCTGCGACTTTACATCCTCGCAGAAGGAGGCGACCGCTGTCCAGGCCCCCTCACTCTCCAGCATCGAGTTGACGACGCTGGGAAGCGAGAGGTCCTGCCCGACCGCTGCGCTCAGACCGCGGCGCAGCTCGGACCAGGCTGGGCACACCTCAAGGGTGTGCTGAGCCGTGTCCTCCGCCGCGCCACAGTCGTGGCACGACGGGGTCTCCTCCCTTTGGATCCGGTACAGGTACGATTCGAAACACCCATGGCCGGACAACACCAGCACCAGACGGAAAGAGAGGAAACCGTGGGACCGCTCGAGCCAATCCTTCAGGACTGGCCCGAGCGCGTCCAGAGTTCGGCGGCCGAAAATGGCAGTGGTGAGGTCCTCCGTCCAGTGATGGACGATTGCGTCCCTCGCCTCTTGCCGCACGGCCTCCCGCTCTTCTGCGGCGGGGGGCTCCCCGACCGCCTTACGCCGTGCCGTCCATTCGTACACTCTGGTCAGCACCCACGCCTCGAGCTCCCAAGGAGGGGTGCCGGCCAGAGCGCACGCCGCCGAGAAGCCCGCCGACCGGTAGACCCGGTCCTCCAAGTAGCTGGCCAAGAGTGTGCGCAGGTATTGAGGCACTCCGTGATACCGGAGCGCCTCCAAGATTGTCGAGTGGGGCACAGAGTTGAAGGCATTGGCAATGTCGAATGACACCGCCAGCACTCCGTCCCCCGCCTCCACGGCCTCCTTCAGTTGGCCCTTGAGCAGGGCCAGCGCATCCACTGTCGAACGACCCCGTCGAAAACCGAATTGGGCGTCCGACAGGTCCGGCCCCATCGTTCCCAGCAGACTATTCAGCCGTTCGGCGATAATCCCCTCGAACATCTTACCGACCTCATCGAGCAAAACGATGGGCCGGTAAGCCGAGGTGGAGTCCGCCGGGCGTCCCTCTTTTCGGAGGAGGCACAGCCGCCCCTCCTTCCAAGGTTTCGGGAACCTCCCAGTCGTGAAACACGCGCTAAAGAGGTCCCGAAGCCTCTTCTCCATCTGAGAGGCGGCTATGGCCACCACCCTTGCGGGAACACCGTCCGGCCCTGGGGCCGTGTTCTTCGCGCGGAGGCGCAGAGTGCCCGCGTAGAGCTCCGACGCTGTCACCGGGAGAACCTCCTCCTCCGACGGAACCGCCTCCCGCGGGGGGTCCATCACTGGCGGGGTGAAGTCGGTCCTGGACGGAAACAGGGACCGGACCACCCCATCCAGCAATGCCGGCTCGAGGGTCTCCGTCAGCGGAGGACCACAGGGGCGCAGTTTACTCCGCGCCGCCTTGTACGTTCTCCCGAACGGGTCTCTGTCGAGACCCTCCAGCATCTCGGCTCTCGCCGAGTCTTTGGCCGCGCACATTGCCAACTTGAGGACCCTCTTTGCCTCGACATACGACGCATAGAGGGCCCTCTCGTTGGCTAGGTCTCGGGGCCTGCGCCTCCGACTCCGCGTGTAGGCCCTCCTGGCCGCTACGCAGGCGATCCTGAGCCCCGCCAATTCCTCCGACCACCAATAGACGGCGCGTCGGGGAGGTACGCCGCGAGACCGGGGCATGCTGGAGTTGCACACCTCGGTCAGGGACCCCCTCAGCTGGAGCTCTGCGGCGTCCACGTCCAGGACCTCGACAGGAGGCGTGAGCCAGTCCTGGACGAACGTGGAAACACGGCCTAACTCGACCGACTCTAACTTCACAAATTCTACATATCAGTAAAAATGTATGGCTTGGCTGTTTCGTTACTTACTTCAGAAACTAAATATTCGCAACACCTCCACGACAATTCAGAACCACGGAAACCACCACCCACGGAAACGGAACCCACGGTTCTCCACGGAAATTTCAGTTTTCTAGCGCTTCAGGAAGTAGCCAAACATTTTGATGATCATCAGTGTGTCAGTGACGAAATCTGTGTATTTTAGATATCAATAAAATCCAAAGTATTAAAGCTATTCAATTGAGACTTTGTATGTTTAATTAGTCTAATATTGACATCATATCCTGAGAATATGAACTATCTGGTATATCGGAAACCAACTCTATGAGGGTTCAAAAAAACGACGAAACAATTCGAGAAAAGGTAGGTAGTTACCTTGCGCTACGCTTGGTTCGTCTTGGCGGGGGCACGGTATTGCCCCCAGATTTAATAATAAAACTCAATAAACAATATTTTCTAAACAACACGACACTGATAGCTGTCAGTGTCAGGTCGGCAGCTCATGAACTCGTTTAGAGACTTGAACGCCGACAATCGGGCGTTCAGAATTTAAACTAGTTTATGCTTGAACTGCGTTCACTTTATGTTGGTGAAATCAAAAGTGGAGTTCTGAACTCAGTTAAACGCTTGAATTGAGTTCAGCGTGAATTGATCACGTTTAATTTCGTTGGTGAAATCCGCCCTAAGTTAGAAGATAGCATCTGTATCAAAGATAAGAGCACAAACAGATTTCTCACAAACAGCAGCATGCCGCAATAATTGGTTGGAATTGATCAAAATAAATACTTACCTCAATACTCAATATATTTACTGCTTCCACATGTGAACTTAGCCGCGTGTTACCTTTATTATTGTTCCGGGCAGTGTGCACTTCGTGTCATATGCGAGCATCAGATTACCGCAATAAAAATTGCTAAGGCCGGGGTCATAGCACTGGATTCAGAATTATAGGGGGTAAGTAATATTTGATATAATAACAAAATCTCTAATATTTACAAGATATAACAACTGAATCTATAGTTTTATTTGATATAATGATCAGTTAATATAATAAACGATTGGTATAATTTTAAAGCAACTAATTTTTATAAGCATAACATACATTGAATTTATATAATCGTTTGATATACCACTCAAAAGGCATAAAACCTATTTAATCTAATATGATAAAACGTGCAAGCAAGCATGCAGCATTCAAGCAAGCATGTAGCAAGCAAGCATGCAGCAAGTATGCAACATGCAGCAGGCATGTTTTCTGTCACGGCTCCGGCGCTGCAGGCCTACAGCGGACCCATGCGAGCTTATCGTCACAGATGTGTTTCACGCTCACCACCGAGGCTTCAGCTTGCTGGCCGGCCAGCCTCAGCCGCGGCTGCAAGAGTTGAAACCACCACCATCTGCTCCTCAGCTCGCGGGCCGCCTCGCCCCTACGCGCCTACGCGATTTTAAATAACACTCTAGGGGTAGGGCAGACAAGACTACGCGGAGTCGGTTTTGCAGCGATTCGTTTCTGTCACGCCGCTCTCGCAGCACGCTCAATCAAATTAATCGCAATATTATATATGTTAAACGATAGGCCTAATGATTTTGGATTACATAAACGTTATATCAAACAACGTTATACGAAATAAGTTTTAGAATAAATAAATGTTATATCCAAATAAATTATATCAACAGTTGGTATAACTCTCGTTTATTATATCTTGTGAACGATAATAAAATGAAATTAGACCAAATAAGTTTATACGTTATGAGACGCACCCAATTATAGGACAAGACTTTACCGTTTTTCCACACAAACTGGGATACTCAGAAATTAAAAGTACGGTTGACTTGGAATCACAACAAATCGCACCTTTCACATCATCAACGTGACCTTGCCACAAGTTGAAATTAATATCACTGATCACGGAACCTCATTGCGGCACATCAAAGAACAGATCGAGCAGATAAAATCAGAAGGTCAATTCTACTAATTAACGTGCAATATGAAAAACATGAGACTGGAATGCGATGACATTGAGAATAGACCAAAAACTGGTATTCTGCTCATCTTAAAATTCGGTTTGTTCACATTACGGTCGCAATATCATTGCAGTCTAGTCTCATAGCGGTCAACTTTGTTCTCATTTACGAAATTAATCATAATTATTTTCATGTTAGTTCAATGTATGCAGACGATATTGTGATACTTAGTGATACTTTAATTTTGAGCAACCTTATTTTCTGATTTATTTAATGTCTTTATTACTTTGCTTGATTTAGTGCATACTCATAGTATTTTCATTTCCCGTTTGTTATTTTATATCTTTGAGAATACAAAATCATTAAAATAAATAATCGGCTACAAAGCTAACATGGAACGTATTGGTAATCTCAACGCGCATGCGCTACGCGAATGACTATAGATGTCAAAAAGAGACGTTTTTTACTAATTTCAAATTATATTGCAATTTTAAATAATTTATTTTTGTGCAAAAGTATTCTAAAGAACTACATTGATTTTCTGTAATTTATTGTACATGGCCATCGCAATATTTTTCAATACTGTATGTCAGAATGAATGTCAATTGTGTCAAAATGAGAGTTGCCATTTGGTGAATTATATCCCGATGTGCAGGGAAATTCAGTTATTAGACGTGTGATTACGAAATCTTATAAAATTTGTATTAAATCAATAAATTGATACACGTCCAATCCGATAGGCAGATCATACTTCAGTCAGAAATGGCACTTACGCTGTTTTCGATTTTATTGTCCATCCGACTGTGTGAAGGTATTTTCGCCCTTATTTTCCATCTGCTCCTTTAAGCGAGCGAGTTGAGTTGCTAGGCCACACACTCGAACTAGGAGAAGCTAGAACGACTGAATTTATAAATAAACACACACAGCCGGAATCGGACAGAAGAATTGAACTTATTATTTATCGGATGCACTCTATAAATTATTTATAGAGTAATAGTACATCCGATCCAATAATCGACGACCGGTAATGAAATCACTTCTGATTGGGATAAATTTGATTAAGTTTATATAAAATGTTAAGGAATGAGAAAGTTGAAAACTAGAACATTTTTTTCGGTTATTGTAAACCATTTTTGTCCGGTTAAGTTAACTGGAGTATTGTTTTTTTTCAATTATTTAGGGGTTAGAGATCATTGAGGCTTACCTACCCACTAACGACACTACCACCCACACGCAACAGATGAAATTATGCTTACCATAGTCAAGTAAAAATGGAGTATTTTTATCGTGGTTGTGGGTAATAGACGATTATTTACTAGCAACTCTGTCATATCCGCGCAAAAGTGTGAATAACACAAAACACAACATCATATTTTTTTCTGATTTTAATATTATGGGCCACCAAGCGACGCTTCGCCAATTGGAGCTCCTTGTAGATTTTCTGGAGGAGCACCAATCATTGGCGTTGGGCAAGGTGAGAAGCAGGGAGGGCAATGCCCTGTCCAAGAGGCTCTGGACGTGCGAGTGCGCCGATTTTTTGAATGCTGATGCCGGTGGACTGTCCAAATCTGGGCTGGAGTGGAAGAAGGTAAGTAACTTATTATATCCACTAGCTGTGCTCGCATGAGAGATGAGAGTCGGAAAACAACAAATACATAATTTATTTTGTTTGCAGTACTACAACCAGTACAAAAGCCGGACAGAGGCAAAACTGAGGCAAATAAAAGGGGGCCGAACAAGGAGTGGTGGGCCAGCACCCCAAATTTTATTGTTCCCCCTCGAAGAGCGCCTGATCAGCATCGTGGGAGGATGCAGTTTGCCTCTACCAGTCAGGCATTCCATGTGGTACCGGACGTAAAGAATACCATCCTATTTCTTCCCGTGAGTGTCGTAAAAAGCGACTAAGGGACTTACTAGAAAATGGGCAGCAGTGTTTTCTATGCATTTTAACACCATACTGCGATCGCCAATCCGCCTGCTAAGCGTGGCGATTATGGCAAACCCCCCCTTTGGGGGAGGCCTATGTGCCAGCAGTGGACGTCTTTCGGCTGAAATGATGATGATGAGTCAGGCAGAACCCACTTGATGCTCTGATAAAAACTGTTGATAAGTTAATAGGTAGTTTTTTTGGTGGTCTTCACACATTGAACATAACAACTCTTAGGTACTTGTTATGTATGCGTATGAGTACTATGTAGGCAAGCGGGCTGCGCTCCGCTCCTCCCCGCGCCGGGTGGTAACATCTAATGAATAAACAGTGTGCAACAGACTAGCGAGTTTGATTGACTAATGTCACCGTCCTTCCGCATAAATACTTACATATATAACAGTACTCAAAGCCTGTACTCCTAAGAGTTGTTATTGAATGTATGATTTGCCGAGCACACTAAGACTACCCTAGAAAATCTTCTACTAGACACAGACTCGTCAACACCACTCCCGGCCTTCCGCGGATACCCTCGGGTAGCGGAAGGGACCGTGCAGATGTGGTGTGAGGACGATAACTCCCTGACATGGCTGACCCAGAACGTGCCCAGAATCAGACTCCCAGACACTGACCTCACCCTCACAGTACTGAGACAATCTGACGTTCCCACACGAGTCCGAGCCTCGCTTTTCGTCCCTCGTTACGACGGTGACGTGGCCCGGCTCCAGAGTATTCTAATCCGTCATTGCCTTTGTACAGGGCGACGGCCGTCGGCGGCGACAACTTTGGGACATTTTTGACCCTGGGTGTACCGCCGGAGGAAGCCGCAAAGGTCCTAGCTCGGGAGCGACGTATATCCTACCTGCTTGGTTCGATATACGTCCGCTTCAGCCCCACGACCAAACCACCTGACACTCAGACTGACAGCACGGACACGACAACGACACAACCGACACAGACAAAGGACACGGACATTGCCCAACTTGAGGAGGTCATGGCCAGAGCAGCAATGGCTGATGACTGTGACACCATACCGCCCTCATCCCCTGGCTGGCACGAGCAACTGCTCGCTTCGTCGCCGGGCGAACAGCACGAAGGCCAATACAGAGAAGAGGTGGTGGAGAGACTGTCCGATGGATCTGGTGGTTTGAATATTGCAGATTCCATTTTTCTATGAGGTGGTGGGTTTTTTGGTTCAGTGTTTTGAACCACTTTCCCAATTAACGGTATTTATAACCATTAACATAATTTAGTATGATGGGATCATCAGTTAAAAACATCCAGAGTTTTATAAAATATCTAATTATACCAGCGTGAGGTACTTTTAACTGCAGTTCTTCTTGTCGTTCATCTTGATGGCTCCTGTCTGCGTTGGGTTGAGTAGTTGCTCCTCCTCGCCGAAGATGTCAATGTTTTTGGTTGGTGTCGGTGACTTGTGGATGGTGCTGCAGTCATATTGTTTGCTCGTCGAATAGGACCCCGCGCATTTCCCGCCTGAAAATCGGTTCGTCGGATGCCTGTAGTATTCACTGGAGTCGGGGTGTAGATCAAGAAGCAATTGACTGATTTCTGATATTCTTTTCAGAATATCAAGTTTGTCTACAGATCGGGCCTGTATGAGGTCCTTCGTCAGGTTAACGAGGCCAGCGATCCCTGTGCCAAGCTGATTTTGCGCTGATTCCAAATGATTTTGGTGCAGGCACTAATGTGAAATTTTCAGGAACAAGCATTTTTGCTTTGAATGATACCTTGTGTTCTTTATCATTGGGTATTTTTTCTCCGAGTGCGGAATCTAATTTCTTAGCTTCCCCAAGCAAATCAAGAATTTCTGTGGAAATATCCACAGTAGAAGTTTCATAGACCACACTCGGGTCACTCGAAGTTTATCCTTGTAGCAAGGGCGGTAGGTATTTGTGAATTATTATGAGACGCGGTATTATGGCTTTCACGCCATCATGCGCAAGCGTTGCGCTTCCATCATGCGCAGGGTACGCGGCAGCCCCAACAGTATGCTGAAGGCAATAGCTGATAGGTGGGACAGCCTCATACTGGGACGTTGGATACGCCTACATGCCACTGTGGCGTAGTAATTAATAGTTTGTGTTGTTTTTCTGGTAGATTTAAGTACTAACACTAGTTTCTAAGTCTTGTGTATACTAACCGAATGGAGCTATGGGTCTGAAATAAAAGACTTTTTTTTTTTTTTATTAACGACCGATTTGACTACTGGGATTTCATCATCCTCTTGTGGTTCATCGATATTTCTGTTGTTTTTAACAAAACTTTGATATGCGTCATAAGGCGATGAGCTTAAAGATCGCAACGTAAAGATTACTTTCAGGATAGTCTCACGTACTACCTCATCGAGAAAGTACTTATTGTATTTCTGGATAACATCGCGTATTACCTCGCTAAGAAATACCATTTTGTTATCAGGATAACATCAGGTGCTATCTCATTAAGATAACGATAGAGTCATAAGTCTTAAAAAAAAAGAGAAATGCTGATAATATTCTTCGTCACGTTAATTTTTCCGTTTCCCATGACTAATTTTCACTTTATTAATACTTTTCGCAATGAAAATATAAGGATTTTTAAGGATGTAGATTGAATTATTGAAATACACAGCGTTACGGTGCCAACACACGAAGCACGAATGAGGTTTAGGTGACAGTTGACAGATGACATAGACTATCAAATGAATATTCTTTTTTTAGTCTCTCAACAGTGTGACGGTGTAATGTAATAAGTATGCACTACCATGTGTGTTAAATCCTGAGGATACAACATTGAAGTATATTAACGTTGTAACAAACTTATAAATGTATTTTCATTATGGCAACTGAATGTATTATTTTACTTTAGCAACACAGAAATAACGGTTAAGAGGTTATCATTATTTCTGAGTGGGAGAAACTTCATTTTAAATGTAGTGTAGAGCCAGTTGTCGTTTAGTTGTGAAATAGTGCAGTTGTGCGGAATAAAAGTGTTAGCAAGAAAATAGTGTATTTCTTCAAACTTAGTAATGACGAAATAATTAGAATCCAAGCTACATGCCTCTGTTACAACAAGGCCAACTATGAAGGAACAAAAGAAATGGCTTATTCCGATCTGCTGTCTTGAAAGGCAAAGATCGAGTTGTTTGAAAACTGTTTGAATTTATGCGACTCAGTTTGTTTGAGAAAATAATAGTGGAGCAAAGAGACCCCAGCAAGGCGCCGGGGTGGGGGTGGGGTGAACCGGGAGTGGTCGCATCGACGACGGACAGGGACAGAGGCGATACTAGTCAGCCAAGTATAAAATCATAGAACAAGACTTTCACGCCTCCTAGTTTCGAAGCGAGAAACTGTTTTCGTGCATATGCTGCATAGCTAGATAATGGATAGCTTACAAGAAAGTCCAAAGACAAATTGCAAGTTACACGTTGTTATTAACGGCTCATTTAAAGCTCATATAAGTTTCCTCGGAGAGGTTTTGCAGAATAGACAGTCTGGTCTCTCCGAGTGCGACCGCGCCCGCCGCCGCCGTCCTGACTACAAGTGCGACCGCACCCGCCGTCCTGACTCCTCGTGGTGGATCGGCCGCTACTTCGTTTATTGCCCAATTATATAAACTGCACTTCACAGCGTTCTCTCTAAGTTTTCTGAATTAATCCCCTCGTATATTTGAAACTTATAGCTACGGGAGTGCATTAAACTTGGCGACTAGCGATTGTTACTCACTTGCTGAATAGCTGTCGGCGCGCGGGATTGGGGGGGGTAGTAAGTATAGAGCACCCAGTTCACCTGTGTCGACTTCAGTGCCCTGCTGAGCTGCTAAATTTTGTTATAATATCATCATAGATATTGTAACCATTTATATATTATACACTACTCGGTACTCGGTACAGTCACAGACTCATTGGAGTGGCTCCATCAGCGTTGACCATTTCAAGGTGAATTACTTACAGCTGCTGAAGTCTGGTATCGGATTAGACCAAACTAGTCAATAAGCTTTCTCCTTATGTGTTAATACATACTGACACTCCAGGGTACTGGCCCGGCCGCCTGCAGTTACAGGCATAATTATGTTTTTTAATAAATAAATATGGTGTATTGAGCTGTGAGCTTACGTTACCTAGTGATCCGCACCACTCAGCCCCCTCTCGCCTAGGTAGCATCCCAGATTTCTGCAAACTTGATTTTTATTTGAATTTAAATAGTCACCTCAAATATGATAAAATAAGTTATATGCTTGTTAAATTAAGGATGAAGATTGAAGTTTAAAAGTAAGTTTGTAGCAGTCTTGCATTTTGCGCTATATTTCAAAGAGCAAAGCGAAGTAAAAGAGCAACCAAAAGTTAGGATATCAAGAAGGTAAGATTTCGATTAGGTAGTGCTTCTTGCAGGATTTTGGTTGACATAACTACATACCGTAAAGGCTTCTACATACTGGCGTGACACGTGACGCGACACAAAAGCCCCGCGTGTCGCGCGACGAGCGGTGCCTTTGTGTCGCGTTGCGAGTCACGCTGCTCTGTAGAAGCCTTAGACCGGGGTGAATAGAAATGTAGCGGTGAACCGAGACGCAACTTTATAATGGATTTTAAAGTTGAAATAATATCTATTGTTGCCAAAAAGGACTATAATGGTACTATCGGGTTATAGGCCTCCCCCAAGCACCGCCGCTTCGACCGGTTCTGTGCTTCCCGCATCCAGCGGATACCTGCGGCCTTCACAAGGTCATCGGACCTGGGAATCAAACCAACCCCTCATGCTCTTCAGTCGCGCTTGTGACCACTAGACTAACGAGGCAGTCATTACCTACTTAAATAACAAAGTTTGTCATAACATTTGCGTTTTCCAAAAATACCCCTCAAAAGGATTTTAGGGAGTGTTACAGTTTGTATTTAAGAATCTTAACGCAACCGCGTACCGGAAGATGTAGCGTTGCAAGGCCTCCTACAAGGTGGACCGATGACCTTGTGAAGGCCGCAGGTATCCGCTGGATGCGGGAAGCACAGAACCGGTCGAAGCGGCGGTGCTTGGGGGAGGCCTATGTCGAGTAGTGGACGTCTTTCAGCTGAAATTATGATGATGGTAATGCCAATAGGTTCGCTCCCTATTACATGGGACTTAAACAAAACTGGCGAAATGTGGGTGTACTAAAGGTACAACTCTACCTAACCCTTTGGGGATTGCAGGCGTGATGTTATGTAAATAAGTACTCGGGCCAAATTTTAAGTTTATATATCAAAAGAAATAAGATTCTGTTCATACAAACTACTCGTTTTATCGCCCCTTTTTACGCACTCAAATGGTTTAATTGTTGAAACATCGTTTTTGACGTTTTTATTATTCGATTTATAGGTTATTTATACCAATTGTCAAGTTAATCAAGCCAAGCAGAAAAATCCTCCCTTGTAAATTGACTATCCCTTTTCACCCCGTTAGGAGTTAATTTTAGTAAAACTCTGCTACAGGACGATGGGAACTGGCGTCCCCAAAATTGAAACTTAGTCAACAGACTTGAGACATATCTCATTTAAAAGGGCTTGGCTTACTGATCATTCTTTACTATGGCGACGACCATCAAAAGCATGGGGTTTCCAGGGAAAAGAAGGAAATGTAATGGTACCACACTGTAGTACAAAATATGTTTGATTATGAAAAAAGAAGTGAAAATCGTATTGGTTTTTTTTGGTAAACAACAATGAATGAAACGTCAATTTGATAAGAAACGTAAAGAGGGTCGTATCTACAAAAAAGGGGACTTGGTCTTATGGCGTAGTCCAAAAGGCTGTGGTCAGTCTGGAGTAAATACGAAGCTTGATGCTGCGTATGCTGGGCTGTATAGAATAACTAAGTCGCTTGGTCATGACCGGTATATGATACACAGCGTAAAAGGGTTTAGAGGGTACAAGAAGTTTAGTACAGTGGTGGCTGTAGAGTCGTTGAGGCCGTATGTTGGGTCGTTGTTGGGTCTGATAGTGATGATGATGCTGGCAGTCAATTAGATACAGAAGATCTTATAGACCTATTAGAAAGTTAACTAATGCACATCGTGTAGACACTTTGTTTCAGGACGGCCGAGCTGTTACATCTATGCTGACCCGCTAAGACGCTGGCAACACTGTCGGCGTGCCCTCACCCCTGTCAAGCCCCCCCTCCACGCACTTCAAGACGTCATGACGGGAAACGGTGCATAAATAAGCTTACACGTCTCATTCTCGCTCTCTTTTCACAAGGACAACTGACCAGGGCGAACCTATGTCAAATTACTATTTTATTTTACTTTGTATCGCTGTTTGTGCTGACAATTAAAATCCGATAAGTACTCGTATACCTAATCCCTTGATTTATATTTGACCTATTTTAATGATGGTAGTTCGATATTTATGTTTAACTTGTAATTATTGATTGTTAGTTTGCTTTTCATGTGACTTAATTATAACGGATTTTAGTTCAAATAAGTAGCTGTGATTTCCATAAATAACTAATTAAAATAAGTTGCTAAGGTTGTTTGAATTTCTTTATTATAAACCCTGTGTTTAATCAGTTCTTACACTAAGATATGGAATACGCAGCAATGGTCTTGATCTTATCACATCATATTTAAGCAACCGACCACAATACACAGAAATAACAAATATAAATATTCAAACTAAGTGTGAAATCAAATATCATTTTTTCCGTTAAATTATTATTATTAATTCATTTATTTCAGACATAGTCCATACATTATATAAAAATTAAAATCCAATTAAACACATTACATTCAAATAATCAACAATAATTAAATTACACATACACATTAAAATTACATAGATGTCACAATCAAATTAAAATATTACACATTAAAACAATCAATAACGGAATTAGACCTAAACAATACATAAACTCATGTCAAATAATACGAGGAGAAGCGCTAACATGAAGCTGCATCCACCTCTGTATCAGGGAAAGGTCCCACTGCTCTGACAACACCCTCAGGAGACTATTCGAGCTGCTTCGCAGGCGACTTAATAGTGAAGCGCTCCGCTTCCTCATGATCCCGAAAAAATCATCGGTTCGCGCTTCAGCAAACATAGTCGAAGCACTACAAAACCGCGGAAGCCCCAACAGTATCCTGAAGGCATTGTTGTACTGCACGCGCAGTGCGCTGTACGCCTGCTGCGTAAAGTTGCGTAAAGTTAAAGAGTTTACTTTTAGATTATGTAATAAAAGAGTAGCACTACTAGGGATAATTTTTCCAGAAAACGCGAGAACATGAAAGAACTGATTTTCAAAAATCTATATTTTAAATTTTTGTTCCAAACTCATATTTATTTATTTAAATGAACAGTTGAAACCTTTCGAGAATATTAATTTCATGTTACCTTAATAGTTACAAAGAATAAACAACGACATAAAAAAGGATTTGATTATGATAGAAGGGCAAAATGTGGTGAACTTTTGTGGGTAAAAATGGTTTCTCACGATTTGCAGCGAAAATTAACCTCCTACAAAAAAAAGTGAAAGCAAAAAGTTGTTGACAATAAAAAGATCTGCTTGCAACTTGTGTATTTAAAATTTTTCCACATGACCTCAAATTTTCCGAGAAAATCGGAAAAACCGTTTTAATTTTTTTATTTTGTAAAAATTGTTTGCTTGTCGCAAAATTTAGTGAAAAGATACCTTTTTTTTGTTCTTAAGTAGACGTTATTTTTTTGCAATTTAAATAAGTTTTTTCATTACATTTCTGACGCAAATCCAACCGCAACTATGACCTTTCCATTTCAACAAGCAACTCGGCTCTAATGATTGGACTGTCTCTCATTCATTGCGATTACACGTGGAAAAATGTTAAATAGGTACAAAAGTTGTTTTCCTTTTACTTTTTTTTTATTCGTAGGAGGATAATTTTCGCTGCAAATCGTGAGAAACCATTTTTACCCCCAAAAGTTCAGCTCATTTTTCATTACATGCATTTTCAAAATGTGATCCTCTGTTTCATAAGCACACGCACATTATTTTTCGTAACTGAGATTTTACTACACTGGATGTCAAATTGGTTCTTATTGATATAGCATAATGAAAAATGCTTTTATTGGCATTACAGCAAAAAATACACCATAAAAACTAAAAAGCGAAACTATACTTCACCCTCTGGTTCGAATCTGCCCCATCCAACTAAAGCGGAGCTACATAAAGGTTGAAACCTCCGAGTGTCTACGGGGGAGGATGTTTACGCCTGTTTTAATTATAAAGAAGTTCAGTGCGTCGCGTTTGCTAACGTAAAGAGCCAGGCACCTGAAGATTTTTATTTTGTTCATATCTTCATTAATTCTAATTGGCATTCCATCATCATTGTCGTGAACTTGTATTAATCACGTCGACAAAGTGGTAAAAAAACCGTGAAATATTTTTATTTATGGTACCTCACCTCCTTTGCACGTAAAGTGTGGATGATATTTTGTTTTTCTCGTCTGTCTCATGGTGTGGGGTATCGTTGGATAGGCCGTTCAAAAATATTCAGTGTCTGTGGAAACCGTTTTACGATTCAGGGATCCGTTTGCGTAATATTAAACTTAAACCGCCTTATTACAAAACAAGATCTATATTTTGACACGGCTTAAACCATGGAGCCAGTTTTTGTAATATGTACGTAACAGTGATTGAAATACCGTTCTTAATACAAAACTGAAAACTTAGTTCGGTACTATACTAAGTTGTCAGTTTTGTGTTTAGGAACTTTACCATAGCCGGAATTAAGTTCGAAATTCAATAATGGCTCCATGTTTTAAACCTGGGTCTTAAGATAAGCCGTGTTTTGTAATAAGGGGGTAAGAGTCATGTGTCTCCGACTTTAGCCCGCTAAATTGATGATTTTTGGATGTGTGAAAAAATTCATGGCAGTATTATATATAACGAAATTTACAGGAAAACTATCATAGCTAAGTAGGCTTTACAAGTTAACGAGTAATAGTCGACCAACATACATTTGTAGTTGGAGAATTGATCATGACGTATATCGACGTATGGGAGAACATGTTATTCAACTACAATGTTAAGTTTGTTTTTGGGATAAATTCATCCCAACTACGAAACCTAATTTAAATTAAAAGTTTTGAATACAAAATATAATAATAATAATAGCAAACCAATAACCCTTTTAATATTTTAGGGTATTTAGAACTATGGAGCGCGCCATGGTAGGCCTATCTAAGGCGTAACTCAGAGATCCGACGTAAGACTAAGGTTCAATACGTAGGACTACGGGTAGCGGCTCTGAAATGGAGGTGGGCAGGACACTTGGCTAGACGTGGTGATTTCAGGTGGATCCATAGAGTGGAGCAAAGCCCTAACGGAATGGCTGCCGACAAACGGTAAAAAGATTGTGGTCAGACCGATAGCCAGGTGGGTGAACGACGTACAGAAGACCGCAGGGAAGACCTGGTTGAGACTCGCACAGAGCGAGTAGCATGGCACACGGAAGGAGGCCATACTCAGCAGCGGGTGAAACAAGGTTGATGATTTTTTAACGTTTAATTAATTTGGACAATGTGTGGATACTTCGTATCTGCACAGTCCACGCATATTTTGAAAAGCCATCAATCACAACTAAGATATAACTAAAGCTTTTATTGTTATTTTTAATGTTTCTTAAATCAAAGCTTGCCACAAGTTCCAGGTGTTAAGTTTTCTTTGTATATTTTGTGCTATTAGAACTTGCAGTGAAATCAATTTGTCCGTGGACAAAATAATATGTTTTACATAATATTTGCCAACGTCCACAACTTCAGTCACTATTCCACGCAGCTTCGTGGCCAGTCAGCCCGCCACCACCTACACTGAGCACTGACACTGGAGCTGAAGAATATTAATTTAGATTTTAATTAAATTAGAGTGCGTTGTTGTGTGACCCACACACAATAACACAGTTTAATTATAATCTCAATTATATGAAGTTGAGATTGTAAACAAAACAATTTGTATTATTTGTAAGTTTAATTTTAACACTTAGAAGTACTTAGATTTATTAAATATCGTTGTCTTTATTATTAAATAGATACATTAAAGATAACGATTGATTCCTTACATGGGAAAGACATTCTTCACTTTTATCCAACAGAGATTAAAATTAAGGAAAATTAGCTTAGTAAAACTATACAAACAAAACGTTCAGTTTAACAAAAACTCGTCAGATCACAGCTCCGCGAAACAGTCATTAATTCATCGACGCCGCGACGCCGACAACAGGTAAACCGCTGTCACTGTCAGATTGCATACAAAAGAAAGAGATGCGCGATGAGACGACGTATGGCGTAAAAATGCAAAAAAATCGTATATTAATATATATAATAAAATTAGCTATTAACTAATTAATAAAAAATAATCCTTCAAATTCCCTAAAAGGAATCTCTTTCTTTTGTATGCAATCTGACAGTGACAGCGGTACATCTTATTATTAACTTTTTACAAACTAATATGCACTTTACTCGACTAAGTATTTCCGAGAATGTTCGTCAAGATTCGGCTGCCACCACGCAATGCCGAGGCCGCCACCACAATCCGTGGTCCAAACGAACAGTATCAAAAAAATCCCGGAAAGTAACCATGAGTAGAGTCCTATACATTCCCCCCCTATGATACAGTCAAGATCTTTGAGTCCAGGCTGCCTGCGTGGCTACAGCAAACGGCTGGTATTAGAGTGTGCGGGAGCGGCAGGGGCGTCCCGCGCGGTGAAGATGAGCGGGATTCCGCCCACGATGTTCTGCACAATGCTGGACACGGGGTCGGACACCAGCTCGCGCTTGGTCTCGGGTGCCGGCGCCACGCTGAACTTGGCCAGCACGGCTGCCAGTCCCGCCAGCGACTGCATCTGACCCAGGCGCCCACCTAAACAAACATGTTGTTCATTAACCAATTAATACTCCAAGACATTTTAGCTCCCTTCAAAATGGTTGAGCTGAATGGTGCTAATCCATGCGTCATGTTCGTGAACGGGCGCCATCAGTAGGGACTAATCCATGCGTCATGTTCGTGAACGGGCGCCATCAGTAGGGACTAATCCATGCGTCATGTTCGTGAACGGGCGCCATCAGTAGGGACTATCCATGCGTCATGTTCGTGAACGGGCGCCATCAGTAGGGACTAATCCATGCGTCATGTTCGTAAACGGGCGCCATCAGTAGGGACTAATCCATGCGTCATGTTCGTGAACGGGCGCCATCAGTAGGGACTAATCCATGCGTCATGTTCGTGAACGGGCGCCATCAGTAGGGACTGGGGTTTTTTTTTATCTTTTAGTTACGGACGCTTTTGACGTTTTGTATCGTTCTCACATGTTTAATTTTAACACGAATGATGTAACCAATATTTTGTAACCGTATGTTAATTTAAAAGAGTGTCCGTGGAGTTTCTTGCCCGTTCTTCTCCATAGGTACCTACTAAGCTTTGGAATGGGCAACTAGCTTCATCTTTATGACTGACCGACCCCTTGACAATTCAAAAGTGCCTGTAATTGGTTTATTTGAAATAAATGCTTTGAGTTTGATTTTCATTTGTATTTTGTTGTAAATAACGGGGAGCGTAAAATACTTTTGTTATTATAACGTAGAGTTTCAGTGTGTTCCGTATATATGTAAACATATTACCTAAACTTCATGAAAATAAGTATTTTCGATAGTTGTAAGTTGTAATTAGGGGTCGCACAACCATAGCTACTTTAGAAGACCGGTTTGACGATTCTTATTTCATCACAAAACCGGTTATCCGGGGTTTCGGTTATTTCGATTTTATTCTATTAAACTTTTTTATTATTCACAAGTCTTTATTAATCGGTCATTAATTCATTATAATGAGCTTTAGTGTTAAGTCGGAAAACACTTTTTTAAGAGGTAATAATTAATAGTTGTCGTTTAGCAATAAAACAAAAAACTCCTTTTTGGGTGAATGAAGTAAAAAAAAAACAACAACAATTATAACATCTGAGAAACAACTAAACATTGGCTTAAAACATCGATAAATAAAATTAAACTCCGATCTTATTTTGGATGCATTGGTAATGCGACCGTAAAATTAAAAGAATGTCTAAAGTGTCATCATTCAGTGAGGTTCTTAGGTGGTTACATAGGTGATGAGAAGATTCTTTCAGACTCCACACTCGTGGGAGGAACTTTCAACAAGTTATTGTACACCTGCAAAAGGTTTTTACCTTTTATGCCACCATTTTCATAATGGGCCATCTCTACTTTGATGATGTCAGTCAAATCATTTTAAAATTCCGTATCTACAGGCTGAAATTTTAATGGTTGTTTTCCCGCGGCAGAACAATTTGCCCTCAGTAGTACGATCGATTCATTGTGTTAAAAGTTACAAAATAAAAATAAAAAATATTTTTAAATAGTAAAAAAATATGCATCTACTCGAAAGCGTGAGAAACAATAGTTGATACACATGGCGTAGGTATTACACGAAGTTTCCACCGCACATGCGCGCTGCCGACAAAGTGGAGACCGATTCTTAAATGTTTATAGCAAAATAAGCTTTCGCCCGGAGTGATACGGCATAATCTAGTCCGCACGTGGCAAGCACCTCACCACGCACCCCGGCCCGGCGCCGCCGCCACCGCCATCTCAGTTGTCCCGCGATGCCCGCGACCGTCGTATGCGCAATGCGTTATCGCGGTTTGCAAAAATGAATTGGCATTATAATTATTCTAATTTGGAGTACCTCGCCATGGTACAACTGTACGCTAGGGCTAATTTGATTGTGTACTGAACGCAGTGGCTTGCACTTCGAATAATTACTTCGTTACCGGGAAGTGTACCTACTCGTACCTTTGTAAACATCGATCATTTAAAAGTAGGTTAGTTAATTAAAATCATTGTAAATAAGCTGATTCCAATTTTTTTAATACGCCCTAAATACTTCATTGTCTAACTCAGAAAATTGTTTTTTGTTGTACGCTATTTAAATCCATTTTCCAGTTTCGTGTTTAGTAAGTTGTAGGTAAAAAATTATTTATGACGGTCCTAAGCCCGTAAAAGTATGAAGGCAAAATTGGAATAACTTTTAGGTAAGTATTGTATGTATTTCTTTAACTCAGGAGAAGGTAGCTATCAGCTGTAGCACGACGGCGAACTACCGCGCGTCGCAGGCGCCTGCGCGCCGTGCCGCGCACTGTCGACCGTTGGCGCTATAACACTATTGGTTCTAGATCGCTTCCGAGTTTTGTTTTTCACAATTGTAAATCTGCCATTTATTAACATTTAACTTTATTTTTTTTATAAATTGATTGTACTACCGATACCAAATCATATCGCTGCGGGAAAACAACCATTAACATTTCAGCTTGTATATTGTATATTGTACAGCGAGCGGTAGATGTTCTGTTAGGCTGACTCTCGGACATGGAGTTCTCTAGTGCATCGCTTTTTAATGCGATATGTAAGTTGTACAGAAAATTTGCCACAAAAACGCCCCTGGTGCTCCTTTCATTTTGTGAGCACATAATTCATCTACATCTGCAGTAATGAGATTTGTGTCGCGGCGACAAAGAGCTTCGACTGTCATCTTAGCTATTTGCAAACATTTGCTTAGATCCGTAAGTATCTCAAAGTTTCTATCCTGAAATGTTGGTATTTCCGAGTTTCGTTATCAGCTAGTTATGCTACACGTCGGCAAAGATAGCACCAATGGTGTCAATATAATAAATTGTAATTGTGAAACTATGTGTACATTGTAAAAATGTCATATCGGTTAATACATTATTATTATAGAAAAAAAACGAAAAAATCGAAAACTCGGTTTTCACGAAACTAAAACTCGGTTTATAAATGTGACGTTAAACCCGGTTTAGCCGGTTTTTTCGATTTCGGTGAAACTGGTTTTGTGACCCCTAGTTGTAATGACTTGTTTTAGCTGTGTAGCTACAGATAAGATATTTTGTAATTTTTGCGAAGTGAATCGTAAACTTTTCATTTTCTTTTCTTTTTTTTGATCTGAGGGCGACATAGAGTAAAATTTCCGCCCGTTTTCAATAGATGGCTCTGTTGATACTTTACAGCATACGTTCGGAATAATAAATAGTTACATTTGAATGAATTTTTAAATAATAAAATTCTGGTACTCACCGATACAAGATCGGGGTCCGTCTCCGAAGGGCAGGTACACGAACTTGTGTCTCTTGGCAACCTCCTCGGGGGCAAAGCGCTCGGGGCGGAACTCCTTGGGGTTGTCGAAGTACTGCGGGTCGTTGTGCAGCGCCACCAGCGGGATGTTAATCTTCACGCCAGGGTCGATGGTTAGGTCCGTGCCCGGGATGGTGTAGGGGCGCACGCACTGCCGAAGCAGCATGCCGGACGACGGGAAGATGCGCATGCCTTCCTGTAGCACCCAGTCCAGGTACGTCATCTCCTTGACGGCGTCGTAGCTGAGGCGGCCGCCGTGTTCGGCGAGCACGCGGTCGATGTCGGCTTGCGCGCGCCGTTGCACCTCCGGGTGGTAGGCGAGCTGGTGCAGCGTGAAGCTGGTGGCCGACGACGACGTCTCAAAGCCAGCGGCGAAGAAGATAAACGCCTGCGCCGCCACCAGCACGTTGTCCATCTCCAGCTCTACCGGTTTGGGGCTGCCGTCCGGGTTCGTCTCCTCCAAAGACTCCACCACGATCTTTCCTCTCTGTTGCCATTCCATCAGAAAATCAATGAAGTCGTTACGGCCAGAAGGCTTGTAGTCTCTTTGTTTTTGGATCTGATTAACGAGCACCAAAATGTCATCCTCGAGGTCCTGACCAAGAAACTTCATACTTTTGAAGAAGTCGGGGAATATGGTTTTGCAGAAAATTACGATGGTTCGTTTGAAGGTAATGTTGAAAATTTTCATGCCGAGCTTTCTGAAGGGTGAGTTCTCATCGTTTAACGAGTCGGCGTCGAGGCCGAAGCCGCAGGCACCGATAAAGTCAGTGGTGTAGCGCGCCATGAGGTCCCGCGCACAGATCGGGTGCCCAGTGGCAGCAGCGGCCAGCGCGCGCGCCTGCAGCTTCTCCGCGCGCTCCACGATGAGCGGGAACATCGCCTTCAGCTTGCCGCTCGTGAAGGCGGGCGTCATGCGCTGCCGCAGTAGGCGCCACAGGTCTCCGTCCGCGAAGAACAGGTTGCGCAGCAGCGGCTCGATGACCTTGTGCGCCGGCGACAGGCCGCGCGAGTAGAAGTACGCAAAGTCCGTGGTGATGATGCGCTTCACGAGGTCGGGATCGCGGATCACCAGCTCGGGGATGGAGCCGCGATAGTAGCCTACGAAGCGCTCGCCGGGGTACTTCCAGTACGTTTCGGCTGCCATCTGAGCGATACTTCTTTGCAGAAGGTACCGTTTCGCGTCCGTCCCGAAAATTGGTATGGGTTTTTCATGTTTGACTCCTCTGTCCTTCCAATAGTTATGGTTTCTTGTCCCGTACAAATATAGTGCCACTGCACCGACGATCAATAGTGTTAGGATGATCATGTTGCTGTTACACTTTTCACGAATTAATGCCTCAATAAGAAAGAGTCTGCTGATTAAATACTATTCGATATCCGGCAAGATAATATTTCCCCGCCTACCACCCATGATTACGACACAAACTAGGTGGAAAATATTTTTGAATGGGTTTTCTAATAACGGGCAAAAACAAAGCAAAGTGTGATTTAAGGAAAAACAACTCAAAAATAACTAATATAAGAACCAATAGCTTTAAAAACAATATCTGCTAATGAGTGATTACTGCCCCGATAAGTGGCGACAATCAACGAGATGTAATATAAAGATAGTATTTTAAAATTAGTCACAGCTGTCATTGCGTTGATATCTAGACTTGTTTGGTAAACAGTCGCTGCTATGTTAGTGTACCAAAGAGTGTTCCTCTGGCATGGTATGCAGATGTGGCACTTGTTACACAGTCACACGCAGCATCCACTGATTTCTGATAGAGCTCATCATCACGTGGGTCTCGAATAAAGGAATCTTAACGAATCTCTCCTTAAAATTATTTAACATAAAAATTACAATTAATTTTATTTTAATTTTAAATTGGCGACTGTTGAACTAGTAGCCTCTTCGAGACAGCAAATAAAAAATAAAACTTGGTATAATTACTTAAATTTGCTGCTGTTCTGTACTATATGCGTGTGTGTGTATGGGAGGGGGAGGTTGTGTGAGCGTGTAGGGTGTTTGTGCCTCTACATTATGTAAGTTGATTTTATTTGATTATACTAAGGATTGTTTCAGTAGAGGTGTAAGATTGTTCTAAGTTCCATAATTTCACTGTGTGTTTTTTGGGTGTAAGAGGAGTATAGATCCTAAGTATACATACTTAGGATCTATACTCCTCTTAAGTAGTATAGTAGAAGTCGTCCATACGCAGAGTTGACCGCTGGGTTCGGGATTCTGAATTTTCTCTTACTTTGAAGGGCATTAAAATCAGTTCTTTTCGAAAGGTATAATTGGCTTTTAGATATAACAGTAAAAATGTACAGTTTACGCACCCTGTTATTAATACGGATGTTAGGCGATGTAGGCGGGGGTGACGATGTTCCCTTGACGAGGGAATAGAAATGGCAACCACTTGTATGTTAGAGATATCTTTATATCATTATAAAGATATCTCTAAGATACAAGTTACGTCCATTATAAAGTTAGTTTCCATTTCTATTCCAACACCGAACATCGTCACCCCCGCCTACATCGCCGTAGGCACGATTTATCACACGGAAATACACAGTATAGTACGGATTCGTGAAGACAACAGCTATGCGGAGCTGTTGTTTCACCGTAGACTTGATGGCGACTGAACTTGAAGACTGAGCAGAAACTTAATCTTGGTCTTTTCTTCGTGTGTGGCATCTTGTAGTTGGCCTTGAGAGGCCGTGACTACTTAACCGAGCTTTCCTGTGACTGCCTTAAGGTATGAGCTTAAAGCCTCCAGCCAGGGCGAACATAAATATTATAGACTAAACGACTGAGTGCTAAGGGCAACCCCTGTGGGGTACGGACCTCGGCTTAGGGCGTCGTTGGGGAACAGCAAGTTGGGGTCAGGCTGGATCAAAGTTTAAATCATGATTATTATCAGAGGTTACTATTAATGCTACGGCGCACCCAGCCTCGGCACGGGTGGCTGGCGATTCCACATGCAAGGAAAGGGGGGGGGACAATTTAGTCGGGGACTTTGCGTGGTACCTCAGCGGCGAGGATGGAATGCCGGTCTGTGTAATTTGTGCACTGTACTGGTGGCCCTATTGCTTTCCTGGAGGAGGGTAATGGGGTCATCTTGGTCGGTGAGAGTATGCCTTGGTCGGGGAGTCTGAAAGTGGAAGGCCTATAACTAGCGGCCTGCACAACCAGAGGGTTGCGATGACTATCCCCGGAATAGAAAAAACGCTTCGTAATGCGCTTCATGAACTGCTTGATGGTGGACATTTTAAGATCTAGGTGGAGGGTTTCGTTCCGAACGAACCAAGGAGCACCCGTAATTTTACGGAGAAATCGGTTTTGAAGTGCCTGCATCCTATGGATGAGATGGGGCTTGGAGTGTGCAAAAACTGCACAGGCGTAGGTCGTGATCGGGCAGATAATCTTGGTCAAAAGGCGACCTGCCTTATAGTTTTGGTCATGGGCGCAAGTAGCGAGGGAACCTAGTAAGCCACTTGATTGACCATCCAAACAAAACTCTCAAAAATGGACTCTCCCAGGGGAGCAGCATGATGCAATCCACATTATTATTATGTAAGCATGACGCAATCTACAATATTACTGCGTGACTCGCGTCTTAGGAATTTAGGGTTCTGCAAGTGGTAACATAACATCTCCCTCCACGATATCGGCAACTATTTGAAAACTCTAGTCGAAAATAGTGTCGATGGCGAAGCTGGATCTATCTCGGTGTTGCAGGCCTCCTTATCCTTAGCCTTAGTATCGATTCCATCAGTGGCTTTCTGTAGTTGGTTCAGTCTCTGACGACGAAGTGTAATGATGATAATGAGTACACATGCACCGGATAGTAGAATGTATACCGGTATAGTAGTGTGGTATATAGCTTCAATGTTCGATGACTGTAGCTTTACAGGTTCTTGTAGAGCGATTTCAGAGTTACTTGAATGCAAACTGCCAAGGTCAATGGTATCTAGGTTTATAGTTTTCATTGGTACGTTGTACGAATTTTCTTTTGTAATTGGTAAATCCATAATTTTCAATATCTTTCCCTTAGTTTGATCATGACGATTGCTTGCAGTAAACGCTGTAGTTCTTAGCATGCAGCCTTTAGGTATGATAGATAAGTAGCTTCCTTTCAGCATTCTGTAGTTGTCTTCAGAACAAGTTAAACGAACTTTCGTAAGTTTAGGGAAGCTTACAATGAAGTGTTGGTCGTCTAGTTGCTCCATAGCTTCAGAAGACAGGATGACTGATGTAAATTGACAGGACTCATTGATTTTCTGGTGTAGTATAAGCTGCTGGATACAATCCGATTGTTTGCCATGGTGGTGGCTTAAATTATCCTCGCATAGGTGACCGTGGCTATACTTCGGACATTCTGTCTCTATATACAATAGATCTTTTTCATGAACCGCTATGAAGGGATAAGTTGGAATCAGGACCTTATTGTCATGATCAGGAGCTAGGGATAATTTATAAAGGATAAAGTTAGTAGGATAAACTATCGGAAATTTCATAACTATCACTATTTTATTCCCATTATAATAATATCCTAGTCTAATTATGTCAAAATATTCTCTAAAACTAATATCTAGAAATTGATCCTTATTATATAACATACCTAATCTATTCATCATGTCCTTAAACATAACATAGTTCAATACAGAATTATGAATACTTCCAGCCCTAATAAATGCCAATAAATTTTGCAATTTGTCAAGTTCTTTAGACAAACTATCTATATTGTCTCCTAATATCATTAGTAACTGTGCCAAATGCGCATATTTAATGGTATCTGTTTCATATTTACCATTGCTAGCTAAAATAGAACTGATAATTTTCTCGATTTTATCTTGGTTTTCTACTATTTTATCTGTAACGTTTGAGCTACGCGAAACCCACTGCTTACTTAAACTTATTTGGTGATTCATTTCAGCAACTAAATTATTTTCATTCTGTTTTAAGATTGTAATGGCATTATCGTATTTTAATGCATCAGTATAATCTAAATTACCTGAAATGCTTTTTATAACTGAACCAAGACCATCTATGAGACCTCTTTCAACAAGCTTTATCTAAAGTGTTTCTAACTGTTCCGATATTTCTTCTAACTTAGTACCTATATTTAACGTGGGGATCATAGAGATATCGCGACATATTTTTTAATTGTGGCGTAAGTTTTTGCAATTGCTCGTTAACCGTCCCTAAACTATTGCGCTTAGCATCAAGATTTATAATTTGGAGAAAGGAGTGGAAATGTGAAATGATTTTTGTGGCAAAATACCTGGTCCATCGTTAACACTGTCTAACGTTATCTCGTCCGCTCGAGCCAGGGCGGGTCAGGACTAGTAGTATTTTCAGTGTCCTGAGCACTATAATTAGGCACCCGTTTTAAGCGTGATTTAGGCACGATGCCTCTTTTTTTAGTATAGATAAGAATTGGCAAATTCGCTAACACTGTATCATGATTATAGCGAGCTGCTAACTTTTGCCTATGGCATAAAGGATTCCTTATAAAAACTTGCTCTGGTTCGTAATCCTTTTCAGGTTCACGATTTTCATTACAATTTTCAGTAATTTCTGTACGGTGATGAAGTGAAGTGTCGTTAAGAATATCGTATACTTTTGACATTCGTCTACGGTGTTCCTGGATATATTGTTGTAATAGATGTTCTGATAAATTCATATCTAAAGGATCCCAGCGATCAAAATGACCGGAAACTATATCGATAGACCTATATTTTGTAAAGCTATGTATTGAGCTATTAATAAAAGCCAATATAGCATAAGTTATAAGATTGGTAAATGATTCTCTTCCGTGTTCTAATTTTAATATACCATTAATAAGTGCAGGGGTAATTAATTTGGAACCAGCTTGAACATTATAATATTCTTTAACTAAATGATCACACAATTGAATAAACCTAGTCAGCACATTCGGGTTCCCGTCAAACTCGGGTATCAACCGTAATGCTTTAAAAAAGGTATCTAAATCCAAAGACATTTTCCCAGAAAACGATTCTGTGTCCTCGCGATTGTATCTAAATTAATATCTCTTCTAGAATCTATCAATAATTCTCTACTACTTCTAACTAACTTAGAATTCCTGGATTTTCGTGGAAAGAAAATTTTGGAAGGTTATATTAGTACAGGCTAGGAGAAAGCGGTCACTAGAAATAATCTAATGTACTTACTTGAACATTATATCAGCCCCTTTGCGTAATCAATGTCTGGATTCCTCGATACAGCACAACGTGTAGATTCTGTATACTCTGAAGCGACTGGATAGCCGCACGGGCAGCTTTACAATTACGGAAATCTTCCTTATTACGCGAAACCGACCGCGAGTATCCTACCGACTGCGCCAATTACGTTCGGCTGGAGTCAAGGATGCAAAGGAAACCGATATGATTTACTTAAATGATTTAAGTAAATCCTTGTCGCACGCTGTGGAGGTGCTGCTCAGAAGTACGTCGCACCTTGTTGCACGCTGTGGAGGTGCTGCTCAGAAGTACGTCGCACCTTGTTGCACGCTGTGGAGGTGCTGCTCAGAAGTACGTCGCACCTTGTTGCACGCTGTGGAGGTGCTGCTCAGAAGACCCCCCAGCTAAATTTATTACTTATTTTCTTTTTGTTTTTGTTTCTGTGTTTGTTTACTAATAGTTTTTAAGAACATTTTACTAACAATTGGGCCTATTTGCCATGAATAAACAAATATTTAATTTAATTTTAATTTTTATAAATATATTCATCCGTGTGGTGCCGGACGTAAAGAATAGCACTCCCATTTACTTTTTTTATTGCGCTCCAGAAACGTGGTTAGTGGTTCTATAACATCGTTGTCTAATATTCTACCAATTTCATGCTTAAAATCACAAAATCCCAGACGTCTCTCAATGATGACGTGACGTCTGTCACCATCAGACAGAATCAGTCTGATCGGCAAAAGTCAAACGAGTTTTTTGATAGACTGTTTCAGTTCGACAGGCTCACAATGGGATAAACATGTAAGTACTTACAGTATTATTTTAATTCTGTTAGTTATTAGTAAATCTTATTCATAAAATTAATGCTTTTTCCATGTAGTTAGCAAATCACTTAGACCCTCCTGATGTAAATTTTCAAAAGTGTATTATTTAATTAGTAATGCCTCAGATTATAGAAAGAAGCAGATAGACCGCGCAGAACACCGAGAGTGCGGCCAACAAGGGCAAATACAAATTCAAAAGCGAATACAATCTCGATTCAGTACAGCACGAAGCGTCGCATCGTTAGTACGTCACGGGCTCTAACAGATAATTTCAGAATAATGCCGTCTTGTATTTTTAAACATTGTAAAAACTGTTCCCAAAAACAAAAGAAATAAGATGGAGTATCTTTCATAGGTAAAATATTGATTATTTGTCTATTTGGATTTATTTTACGTGTTTATTGTTAGTGACATCTTGAAACACAAAACCTTAACAAAAATCATTCGGTGTTGCTAGTTTATATTGAAACATTTACCCCTAAGTTAGGAAATAAGTATAGGATACAGGAGTATCGATTTACAAAAATATTTATTTTGATAATAGTGTTTTATTTATCGCCTTTTCTGGTTGGTATGTTTATAAATAAATAAGTATTATTAAAAAGTATTATTTGAAGGTATACACTCTTTTCTTGTTAACACTTTATTCCGCACAACTGCACTGTTTCACAACTAAACCAGAACTCCTTTGATAACATTGATTGATACTCGGTTCAGCATAGAAGTGTATCGAACGATTGTGAACAGCTAAATTCCCAACGTTCATTCGCACAATTTATATTTATTTATTTTCCAAGTTTTCCAATGCAATGATAACTCTGTCGAGGAGTTGCCTCGAACAAAGGTAGCAGGTGCGTCGGCCCAATTACTATTAACTATGATTTAAATATAATAACCACCCGGTAAATACATAAAACAATGAAGTAATGTAAAAAATTCAAAAGACTACTTGCGATTTTTGCTGAGACATGGCTCGTGGTTCTTGTCACTCTTGTGGTGGTGTGTCTTCGTAAGTGTAACTAGTTAATGGATTTTATAATACTTATTACATCAGTCGATTTGCTATATCATGGGTTATATGACGTCACCATAAAGTAAATATAGCTACCAAAAACAATATTATAAAATGTTGGTGTCTCAAAATAAAGATGTATCGCAAATGTATCGTTTAAAGGGTATTGTTAATTTGACGTATATTGTTAATAAAAACAACTGATTTAAGAAAAAAATAACTTTTTTTATTCATGTAATGAAATATTATGGCTATTTTTTTCATTATCATGGCAACCGTATACACACATAGAGGCATCTGTTCTTATAGTGCTGTCACGTGGTGGCTGTAACGCACACATGTCTACAAACGGGCCTCACTCTATTGTTTCTATAATCTGAGAAGGAGAGTATTACTTGTAAATTTAGAGGTAAAAGAGGTATAGGCAATAAAAATATCAATAGTACTTTGCAATTACTGACAGGCAGAAATAAACGATTTCGCGACGGAGATTCTATTCTAAGCTTTGCTAGATAAGTACTTGCGTAGTAACATCGTATTGAGTCGAGACATTTTAAATAACGGTTTTTGTTCGAATAACTGAATTAATTTTACCTAGAACTATAAACGAGTGTAAAGCTATTCAGACTACGGCAATCATTAATTATTTTGATAAAATTGACAGCGATTTACCAGTTGATAGAAGACGTGACCTTGTGAACATCTTAGAATTATACTCTGACTTTTTTAATAACGGTTTTCCGACAACACGTGTTAATACTGGTGAGTTGGAGGTAGGGATTGTAAATATTCGATTATTTTTAGTATTCGAATACTTCGTCCTGTTCCAATTTTTCGAGTGATGTTCGAACTGTTCGAGTGATGTTAGAGTTATTACTCTTATTATTATTTCTTTTTTTTTTATAAACGTTGCCCCACACTAGGAATTTCTCCTGTATCGTGGGTGCGTTTACAAACATTTAAAATCACATACACAAACAGCCAGACCCGGAACAACTACTTGTAGGTCATACAAATATTTGTTCCGTGCGGGAATCGAACCCGCGACACCCAGCGCAGCAGTCAATCGCTTAACCACTGCGCCAACCGTGCCTTGCCGTGCCGACGTGCGTCGTGCGTGCTAACTACTCGATATTCGAATTATAGTAAAATAATACTCACATGAGTTATTGGAAGTAATTATATTGGTGACCACTTGGAAAACGTCCGAATTCGATGCTAGCCCCGAGCAAATACCCCGAGTCCATTCCCGCCTTCTCAACCGTCCTCTCACAACGTCATTTTTCAAACCCGTGTTGCCAGTATAAGAAATACAATAATATAGTCCTTATATTCGACTAAGATAATTCAACGAATTATTAATATTATTTCAAAACCTAACACTCGACCATCCTGACGTCGTGCATGTCCTCATGCACGTAGGCTATTTAACTTCTAAAACCTAACACTCGGCCAGCAAAGGTGACAGCATCGAATTCGGCTCACAATTTTTTACACGTTATTTCTAAAACTTATACATTTTTTGCGAACTACCCTTGCCAGAATATGAAATAGAATACTTA
The DNA here is from genome assembly GCA_948098905.1 of Tiliacea aurago. NCBI lineage: Eukaryota > Metazoa > Arthropoda > Insecta > Lepidoptera > Noctuidae > Tiliacea > Tiliacea aurago. Next base: position 395,888 of record OX402592.1, read on the forward strand.
CAAATGAATTGTGAACCTTATGAATTATTACTAATAACCATTTATATTAAACAATTCAGTAAAATTACATTCCTTATTTACTAGAAGCACATGAGAAATTCATCATTCTTGTATGCTACATGTAAATGATCTAACACATAAATAACATACAAATCTATCTCAATTTTACTGTGTGTACAGTCTGTTGTCAACATTATCTGACCCACCCTAAAAACAAACGAATTTGGACTCTCTACTTGTAACATTAAAGCTTATTCAATTTATATGAGCTTATCAGACAAGTGCTCGAGGACTCGATGAACAAATACAATAATAATACAGACACGCAAATTTGATCTTTATAACGTTAGCATTAGGTTATAATAATATGTTAAAAGTACTTGTTATAATATAATTAGTGTAATAGCTTATTTTAAAAATTGTGTTCAAGTAATTCTGGTTTCGTGGTCTGTGTATAAGACCGAGTAAGATGAGTTGCGAGATCAAATCCTGCGACGAGGATAATTATTGTTTTGCTTTCAATTTAAAATTTATTCCAATACTATTTATTGTATTATTGCAAAGAACTATATGTAGACGGATAATCTTCAAATATAAACTTTCTAAAAGGGTAATATTTTCGCATAACTTGTAATAAGTGGGTAGTCGAAAAATAAATATTCGTATTCATAATAAAACTGGTATTCAAATACTACTAAGGGTATGCAGTGACTACGCGCAAACATATTTTACCTTTTTTTTTTTTTTTTTGGGTGGGAAATTATCAAATAACTTCTCCCGCTCTGGGCTGAGCGGGAGGGCGTGTCAGACTTTTACTGACTAAAACCCACCCGTGTTCCTTCCGTTGCCTGTGTGCCAGGGCCACGATATCCCTTTCGGACAAACTCGTAACCCTGGCAGGCATTGGCCCTAACGGACCCCGTCAGTTGGTGCTGACATCTCTTTGAGGCGCGCGTGAAACACAACGCGCCGTCGACCCGGGCCTGGTCCTTATCGGACGGCGAGCTACCCATCGCTCACCGTCCGCAGGCCCGCGCCTACGGTGGCCGGAAATCAGCTTGCGACTCCCGACGCCCGGGGCGTCTCCTGAAACATATTAAAAACTTAAAAAAAATATGAAAAAAAAAAAAAACATATTTTACCTTGCCTTACTAAATTGCAAAAACAACGTCTCTTTACAATTTTTTATTTTCTATTATAAAGGTAGTTTTTTTATTATCATGTCACAATGGAGTGATTATTTAAAATACAAAATAATCTATTTGCACGAGGAGAAGGTTTGCTGCTTGTGCTGTGCAAGAATAAACTTTATGAAAGTATTCTATATGGTTCAAATTCTTTAGAATATTGTGTCTAGCATTACAATTAACATCAAATTTCAATGTGACTCATAAAAGTTAAGCTGGTCTTGTGGTCACTAAGGTAGTGCGGTATTCAACGTTGTCCACGTTCGAAATCAAGTTAAACCTAAAAAAACTTATAACCGTATTGCTCAGCTGTTTTTTTTAATTATTTTATTACTTTTTTTTACATTTCTTTAATGGACGACGTAGGGTCTTGTCTTTTTAAACGGGCAGTTTGTATAGAAATAAAACTAAACAATTGCAAATTTAAAATGTTTATTATTTCATTAAAACACTTAGGTAAGATAAAGTAAGTAAATGCTCATATATTTCCAAATTAATATACATTTTATATTAGTATGTCTGATGCCATAATCAAAGCTAACCATTTATAAACATTAAAAAGGGCATTTACGCTTATGATTAAAAGTTTGTGTTGAGATGTGTGTTTAGGCAGGATAAATGAAAAATATATACTGGCGCTGTAAAACGCGTATGTATTCCGAAGAACAAAGAAAAGAACATAAAAAGCATGTAGGTAGACTTAAAACTAATTCACCGTCACAGAAACGCCTGATAAAGTCTTCAATGCAATAAGTTGCACGAAGTTGTTGTGGTATAATTTAAACGTCTTTCAATGGTTTCTAAATCTAAACATGCCCCCGGGCGTTGAAAGGCAATCTTTCAACCAGAATTTTAATTTAATGGCAGTGGGCATATCTTGCTGCACGCACGCCGAATCGTTCCACTTGCAGTTTTAATGTCGGCCACACGACTAATTCCGTCACGTCCTGGGTAGACTGCTGAGATACGGCCTAATCGCCATTTCAATGGTGGTAGATTGTCTTCCTTTACTATTACAAGGCGATCAATCTCTAAGACCGCCTTTGAAGACCTCCATTTTGTCCGCTGCTGTAGTTCGGAGACATATTCTTTATTCCACCTCGACCAGAAATGTTGACGTAATGCCTCTATTCTCTCATATCGCTTCAAGTGAGTAACTGATGCAGTTTCATACGACGGCACGGGTAAGGATGTGAGTGTGCGTCCTATCAGGAAGTGTCCAGGTGTCAGCGGCAGAAGGTCATTAGGGTCTGATGACAACCGCGTGAGCGGGCGCGAGTTCAGGAGTGCTTCGATTTGAACCAGTGCTGTATATAGTTCCTCGTAAGTTAAATGACAATTTCTTATTACTCTTTTTAAATGAAACTTCATTGATTTGATACCTGCCTCCCAAAGACCACCGAAATGTGGAGCGTAGGGAGGAATAAAAATGAAGTTAATCTCTTCAGTGGCCATGTCACCAGACAACGAACTGCTGTTAGCCTTCAAAAATTTGCCGATTTCATTATAAGCGCCTACAAATGAGGTTCCGTTGTCGGAATATATATGCGTAGGTTTACCTCTGCGAGACATAAAACGACGAAGTGCTGACAAATAATTTTGACTGGTTAAGTCACCCACCAACTCAATGTGAACTGCCTTTGTTGTAAAACAAACGAAGAGTACAATGTAAACTTTTACAAGTCTACAGCCACGACCTTGTCGAGACGCTGACAGTATAGGTCCAGCGTAATCAACCCCAACACATTCGAATGGATGACCACCGGACGCCACACGTCGTTCAGGTAAGTTTCCCATAATGGGATTAATTGGTTTAGCTGTAATGCGACTGCAAGTGACACAACGATGGTAACACAGTTTAGCCAGGTTGCGACCTCCTATTGGCCAGTAAGTATCTCTTATACAAGCCAACAGTAGTTGTGGTCCTGCATGCATTAGAGTTTTATGTTTAAATTCAAATAATAGTTTAGAAAATCGATGAGTGGACTGTATTACTAATGGATGTTTTTTCTCATAAGAAAATGAAGAATTTTGTAACCGACCACCTACACGAATTAATTTATTTTTATCTAAAAATACGTTAAGTTTAGTCAGTGGACTTCCTTTTGGTAAGCACTGATTTTTTATTAATATTTCGTAATCGGGAAATGATTCTATTTGAGAAAGTTTCACAATTAAGTTTAACGCATTTTGTAGTTCATCTTCACTAACATGTAAAGTGGTCGGTGGGTGCTTTTTACAAATATTAATAAATCGTAACATATATGCTACTGTGCGTTTAAGTCGAGATAGGTTTGAAAACCGATTAAAATCAATTAAAGGTATCGGAGTCTTAGAAGTAGTTACTAAAGAAATCTCAGATTTAGTTTCAGGTAGTGATTTTACCGCAGTGGTTGGAAAAGAAGGCCACTCGCTTGTATCCTGGATTAAAAAATTAGGTCCCGACCACCATAAATTATGACTCTGTATTTGACTGACATCAGTTCCTCGAGATACAAGATCAGCGGGGTTAAGATGTGTGGGAACATGTCTCCAGGTACAATTATTTGCATTAGTTTTTTCAACTATTTCTGCTACACGATTACGCACGAATGGTTGCAGCTTACCTGGTAACATTTTCAACCACCCCAGCACTATTGTAGAATCACTCCAAAATGTACTACTTTGAGTCGTCCATACGCAGAGTTGACCGCTGGGTTCGGGATTCTGAATTTTCTCTTACTTTGAAGGGCATTAAAATCAGTTCTTTTCGAAAGGTATAATTGGCTTTTAGATATAACAGTAAAAATGTACAGTTTACGCACCCTGTTATTAATACGGATGTTAGGCGATGTAGGCGGGGGTGACGATGTTCCCTTGACGAGGGAATAGAAATGGCAACCACTTGTATGTTAGAGATATCTTTATATCATTATAAAGATATCTCTAAGATACAAGTTACGTCCATTATAAAGTTAGTTTCCATTTCTATTCCAACACCGAACATCGTCACCCCCGCCTACATCGCCGTAGGCACGATTTATCACACGGAAATACACAGTATAGTACGGATTCGTGAAGACAACAGCTATGCGGAGCTGTTGTTTCACCGTAGACTTGATGGCGACTGAACTTGAAGACTGAGCAGAAACTTAATCTTGGTCTTTTCTTCGTGTGTGGCATCTTGTAGTTGGCCTTGAGAGGCCGTGACTACTTAACCGAGCTTTCCTGTGACTGCCTTAAGGTATGAGCTTAAAGCCTCCAGCCAGGGCGAACATAAATATTATAGACTAAACGACTGAGTGCTAAGGGCAACCCCTGTGGGGTACGGACCTCGGCTTAGGGCGTCGTTGGGGAACAGCAAGTTGGGGTCAGGCTGGATCAAAGTTTAAATCATGATTATTATCAGAGGTTACTATTAATGCTACGGCGCACCCAGCCTCGGCACGGGTGGCTGGCGATTCCACATGCAAGGAAAGGGGGGGGGACAATTTAGTCGGGGACTTTGCGTGGTACCTCAGCGGCGAGGATGGAATGCCGGTCTGTGTAATTTGTGCACTGTACTGGTGGCCCTATTGCTTTCCTGGAGGAGGGTAATGGGGTCATCTTGGTCGGTGAGAGTATGCCTTGGTCGGGGAGTCTGAAAGTGGAAGGCCTATAACTAGCGGCCTGCACAACCAGAGGGTTGCGATGACTATCCCCGGAATAGAAAAAACGCTTCGTAATGCGCTTCATGAACTGCTTGATGGTGGACATTTTAAGATCTAGGTGGAGGGTTTCGTTCCGAACGAACCAAGGAGCACCCGTAATTTTACGGAGAAATCGGTTTTGAAGTGCCTGCATCCTATGGATGAGATGGGGCTTGGAGTGTGCAAAAACTGCACAGGCGTAGGTCGTGATCGGGCAGATAATCTTGGTCAAAAGGCGACCTGCCTTATAGTTTTGGTCATGGGCGCAAGTAGCGAGGGAACCTAGTAAGCCACTTGATTGACCATCCAAACAAAACTCTCAAAAATGGACTCTCCCAGGGGAGCAGCATGATGCAATCCACATTATTATTATGTAAGCATGACGCAATCTACAATATTACTGCGTGACTCGCGTCTTAGGAATTTAGGGTTCTGCAAGTGGTAACATAACATCTCCCTCCACGATATCGGCAACTATTTGAAAACTCTAGTCGAAAATAGTGTCGATGGCGAAGCTGGATCTATCTCGGTGTTGCAGGCCTCCTTATCCTTAGCCTTAGTATCGATTCCATCAGTGGCTTTCTGTAGTTGGTTCAGTCTCTGACGACGAAGTGTAATGATGATAATGAGTACACATGCACCGGATAGTAGAATGTATACCGGTATAGTAGTGTGGTATATAGCTTCAATGTTCGATGACTGTAGCTTTACAGGTTCTTGTAGAGCGATTTCAGAGTTACTTGAATGCAAACTGCCAAGGTCAATGGTATCTAGGTTTATAGTTTTCATTGGTACGTTGTACGAATTTTCTTTTGTAATTGGTAAATCCATAATTTTCAATATCTTTCCCTTAGTTTGATCATGACGATTGCTTGCAGTAAACGCTGTAGTTCTTAGCATGCAGCCTTTAGGTATGATAGATAAGTAGCTTCCTTTCAGCATTCTGTAGTTGTCTTCAGAACAAGTTAAACGAACTTTCGTAAGTTTAGGGAAGCTTACAATGAAGTGTTGGTCGTCTAGTTGCTCCATAGCTTCAGAAGACAGGATGACTGATGTAAATTGACAGGACTCATTGATTTTCTGGTGTAGTATAAGCTGCTGGATACAATCCGATTGTTTGCCATGGTGGTGGCTTAAATTATCCTCGCAAAGGTGACCGTGGCTATACTTCGGACATTCTGTCTCTATATACAATAGATCTTTTTCATGAACCGCTATGAAGGGATAAGTTGGAATCAGGACCTTATTGTCATGATCAGGAGCTAGGGATAATTTATAAAGGATAAAGTTAGTAGGATAAACTATCGGAAATTTCATAACTATCACTATTTTATTCCCATTATAATAATATCCTAGTCTAATTATGTCAAAATATTCTCTAAAACTAATATCTAGAAATTGATCCTTATTATATAACATACCTAATCTATTCATCATGTCCTTAAACATAACATAGTTCAATACAGAATTATGAATACTTCCAGCCCTAATAAATGCCAATAAATTTTGCAATTTGTCAAGTTCTTTAGACAAACTATCTATATTGTCTCCTAATATCATTAGTAACTGTGCCAAATGCGCATATTTAATGGTATCTGTTTCATATTTACCATTGCTAGCTAAAATAGAACTGATAATTTTCTCGATTTTATCTTGGTTTTCTACTATTTTATCTGTAACGTTTGAGCTACGCGAAACCCACTGCTTACTTAAACTTATTTGGTGATTCATTTCAGCAACTAAATTATTTTCATTCTGTTTTAAGATTGTAATGGCATTATCGTATTTTAATGCATCAGTATAATCTAAATTACCTGAAATGCTTTTTATAACTGAACCAAGACCATCTATGAGACCTCTTTCAACAAGCTTTATCTAAAGTGTTTCTAACTGTTCCGATATTTCTTCTAACTTAGTACCTATATTTAACGTGGGGATCATAGAGATATCGCGACATATTTTTTAATTGTGGCGTAAGTTTTTGCAATTGCTCGTTAACCGTCCCTAAACTATTGCGCTTAGCATCAAGATTTATAATTTGGAGAAAGGAGTGGAAATGTGAAATGATTTTTGTGGCAAAATACCTGGTCCATCGTTAACACTGTCTAACGTTATCTCGTCCGCTCGAGCCAGGGCGGGTCAGGACTAGTAGTATTTTCAGTGTCCTGAGCACTATAATTAGGCACCCGTTTTAAGCGTGATTTAGGCACGATGCCTCTTTTTTTAGTATAGATAAGAATTGGCAAATTCGCTAACACTGTATCATGATTATAGCGAGCTGCTAACTTTTGCCTATGGCATAAAGGATTCCTTATAAAAACTTGCTCTGGTTCGTAATCCTTTTCAGGTTCACGATTTTCATTACAATTTTCAGTAATTTCTGTACGGTGATGAAGTGAAGTGTCGTTAAGAATATCGTATACTTTTGACATTCGTCTACGGTGTTCCTGGATATATTGTTGTAATAGATGTTCTGATAAATTCATATCTAAAGGATCCCAGCGATCAAAATGACCGGAAACTATATCGATAGACCTATATTTTGTAAAGCTATGTATTGAGCTATTAATAAAAGCCAATATAGCATAAGTTATAAGATTGGTAAATGATTCTCTTCCGTGTTCTAATTTTAATATACCATTAATAAGTGCAGGGGTAATTAATTTGGAACCAGCTTGAACATTATAATATTCTTTAACTAAATGATCACACAATTGAATAAACCTAGTCAGCACATTCGGGTTCCCGTCAAACTCGGGTATCAACCGTAATGCTTTAAAAAAGGTATCTAAATCCAAAGACATTTTCCCAGAAAACGATTCTGTGTCCTCGCGATTGTATCTAAATTAATATCTCTTCTAGAATCTATCAATAATTCTCTACTACTTCTAACTAACTTAGAATTCCTGGATTTTCGTGGAAAGAAAATTTTGGAAGGTTATATTAGTACAGGCTAGGAGAAAGCGGTCACTAGAAATAATCTAATGTACTTACTTGAACATTATATCAGCCCCTTTGCGTAATCAATGTCTGGATTCCTCGATACAGCACAACGTGTAGATTCTGTATACTCTGAAGCGACTGGATAGCCGCACGGGCAGCTTTACAATTACGGAAATCTTCCTTATTACGCGAAACCGACCGCGAGTATCCTACCGACTGCGCCAATTACGTTCGGCTGGAGTCAAGGATGCAAAGGAAACCGATATGATTTACTTAAATGATTTAAGTAAATCCTTGTCGCACGCTGTGGAGGTGCTGCTCAGAAGTACGTCGCACCTTGTTGCACGCTGTGGAGGTGCTGCTCAGAAGTACGTCGCACCTTGTTGCACGCTGTGGAGGTGCTGCTCAGAAGTACGTCGCACCTTGTTGCACGCTGTGGAGGTGCTGCTCAGAAGACCCCCCAGCTAAATTTATTACTTATTTTCTTTTTGTTTTTGTTTCTGTGTTTGTTTACTAATAGTTTTTAAGAACATTTTACTAACAATTGGGCCTATTTGCCATGAATAAACAAATATTTAATTTAATTTTAATTTTTATAAATATATTCATCCGTGTGGTGCCGGACGTAAAGAATAGCACTCCCATTTACTTTTTTTATTGCGCTCCAGAAACGTGGTTAGTGGTTCTATAACATCGTTGTCTAATATTCTACCAATTTCATGCTTAAAATCACAAAATCCCAGACGTCTCTCAATGATGACGTGACGTCTGTCACCATCAGACAGAATCAGTCTGATCGGCAAAAGTCAAACGAGTTTTTTGATAGACTGTTTCAGTTCGACAGGCTCACAATGGGATAAACATGTAAGTACTTACAGTATTATTTTAATTCTGTTAGTTATTAGTAAATCTTATTCATAAAATTAATGCTTTTTCCATGTAGTTAGCAAATCACTTAGACCCTCCTGATGTAAATTTTCAAAAGTGTATTATTTAATTAGTAATGCCTCAGATTATAGAAAGAAGCAGATAGACCGCGCAGAACACCGAGAGTGCGGCCAACAAGGGCAAATACAAATTCAAAAGCGAATACAATCTCGATTCAGTACAGCACGAAGCGTCGCATCGTTAGTACGTCACGGGCTCTAACAGATAATTTCAGAATAATGCCGTCTTGTATTTTTAAACATTGTAAAAACTGTTCCCAAAAACAAAAGAAATAAGATGGAGTATCTTTCATAGGTAAAATATTGATTATTTGTCTATTTGGATTTATTTTACGTGTTTATTGTTAGTGACATCTTGAAACACAAAACCTTAACAAAAATCATTCGGTGTTGCTAGTTTATATTGAAACATTTACCCCTAAGTTAGGAAATAAGTATAGGATACAGGAGTATCGATTTACAAAAATATTTATTTTGATAATAGTGTTTTATTTATCGCCTTTTCTGGTTGGTATGTTTATAAATAAATAAGTATTATTAAAAAGTATTATTTGAAGGTATACACTCTTTTCTTGTTAACACTTTATTCCGCACAACTGCACTGTTTCACAACTAAACCAGAACTCCTTTGATAACATTGATTGATACTCGGTTCAGCATAGAAGTGTATCGAACGATTGTGAACAGCTAAATTCCCAACGTTCATTCGCACAATTTATATTTATTTATTTTCCAAGTTTTCCAATGCAATGATAACTCTGTCGAGGAGTTGCCTCGAACAAAGGTAGCAGGTGCGTCGGCCCAATTACTATTAACTATGATTTAAATATAATAACCACCCGGTAAATACATAAAACAATGAAGTAATGTAAAAAATTCAAAAGACTACTTGCGATTTTTGCTGAGACATGGCTCGTGGTTCTTGTCACTCTTGTGGTGGTGTGTCTTCGTAAGTGTAACTAGTTAATGGATTTTATAATACTTATTACATCAGTCGATTTGCTATATCATGGGTTATATGACGTCACCATAAAGTAAATATAGCTACCAAAAACAATATTATAAAATGTTGGTGTCTCAAAATAAAGATGTATCGCAAATGTATCGTTTAAAGGGTATTGTTAATTTGACGTATATTGTTAATAAAAACAACTGATTTAAGAAAAAAATAACTTTTTTTATTCATGTAATGAAATATTATGGCTATTTTTTTCATTATCATGGCAACCGTATACACACATAGAGGCATCTGTTCTTATAGTGCTGTCACGTGGTGGCTGTAACGCACACATGTCTACAAACGGGCCTCACTCTATTGTTTCTATAATCTGAGAAGGAGAGTATTACTTGTAAATTTAGAGGTAAAAGAGGTATAGGCAATAAAAATATCAATAGTACTTTGCAATTACTGACAGGCAGAAATAAACGATTTCGCGACGGAGATTCTATTCTAAGCTTTGCTAGATAAGTACTTGCGTAGTAACATCGTATTGAGTCGAGACATTTTAAATAACGGTTTTTGTTCGAATAACTGAATTAATTTTACCTAGAACTATAAACGAGTGTAAAGCTATTCAGACTACGGCAATCATTAATTATTTTGATAAAATTGACAGCGATTTACCAGTTGATAGAAGACGTGACCTTGTGAACATCTTAGAATTATACTCTGACTTTTTTAATAACGGTTTTCCGACAACACGTGTTAATACTGGTGAGTTGGAGGTAGGGATTGTAAATATTCGATTATTTTTAGTATTCGAATACTTCGTCCTGTTCCAATTTTTCGAGTGATGTTCGAACTGTTCGAGTGATGTTAGAGTTATTACTCTTATTATTATTTCTTTTTTTTTTATAAACGTTGCCCCACACTAGGAATTTCTCCTGTATCGTGGGTGCGTTTACAAACATTTAAAATCACATACACAAACAGCCAGACCCGGAACAACTACTTGTAGGTCATACAAATATTTGTTCCGTGCGGGAATCGAACCCGCGACACCCAGCGCAGCAGTCAATCGCTTAACCACTGCGCCAACCGTGCCTTGCCGTGCCGACGTGCGTCGTGCGTGCTAACTACTCGATATTCGAATTATAGTAAAATAATACTCACATGAGTTATTGGAAGTAATTATATTGGTGACCACTTGGAAAACGTCCGAATTCGATGCTAGCCCCGAGCAAATACCCCGAGTCCATTCCCGCCTTCTCAACCGTCCTCTCACAACGTCATTTTTCAAACCCGTGTTGCCAGTATAAGAAATACAATAATATAGTCCTTATATTCGACTAAGATAATTCAACGAATTATTAATATTATTTCAAAACCTAACACTCGACCATCCTGACGTCGTGCATGTCCTCATGCACGTAGGCTATTTAACTTCTAAAACCTAACACTCGGCCAGCAAAGGTGACAGCATCGAATTCGGCTCACAATTTTTTACACGTTATTTCTAAAACTTATACATTTTTTGCGAACTACCCTTGCCAGAATATGAAATAGAATACTTACAAATGAATTGTGAACCTTATGAATTATTACTAATAACCATTTATATTAAACAATTCAGTAAAATTACATTCCTTATTTACTAGAAGCACATGAGAAATTCATCATTCTTGTATGCTACATGTAAATGATCTAACACATAAATAACATACAAATCTATCTCAATTTTACTGTGTGTACAGTCTGTTGTCAACATTATCTGACCCACCCTAAAAACAAACGAATTTGGACTCTCTACTTGTAACATTAAAGCTTATTCAATTTATATGAGCTTATCAGACAAGTGCTCGAGGACTCGATGAACAAATACAATAATAATACAGACACGCAAATTTGATCTTTATAACGTTAGCATTAGGTTATAATAATATGTTAAAAGTACTTGTTATAATATAATTAGTGTAATAGCTTATTTTAAAAATTGTGTTCAAGTAATTCTGGTTTCGTGGTCTGTGTATAAGACCGAGTAAGATGAGTTGCGAGATCAAATCCTGCGACGAGGATAATTATTGTTTTGCTTTCAATTTAAAATTTATTCCAATACTATTTATTGTATTATTGCAAAGAACTATATGTAGACGGATAATCTTCAAATATAAACTTTCTAAAAGGGTAATATTTTCGCATAACTTGTAATAAGTGGGTAGTCGAAAAATAAATATTCGTATTCATAATAAAACTGGTATTCAAATACTACTAAGGGTATGCAGTGACTACGCGCAAACATATTTTACCTTTTTTTTTTTTTTTTTGGGTGGGAAATTATCAAATAACTTCTCCCGCTCTGGGCTGAGCGGGAGGGCGTGTCAGACTTTTACTGACTAAAACCCACCCGTGTTCCTTCCGTTGCCTGTGTGCCAGGGCCACGATATCCCTTTCGGACAAACTCGTAACCCTGGCAGGCATTGGCCCTAACGGACCCCGTCAGTTGGTGCTGACATCTCTTTGAGGCGCGCGTGAAACACAACGCGCCGTCGACCCGGGCCTGGTCCTTATCGGACGGCGAGCTACCCATCGCTCACCGTCCGCAGGCCCGCGCCTACGGTGGCCGGAAATCAGCTTGCGACTCCCGACGCCCGGGGCGTCTCCTGAAACATATTAAAAACTTAAAAAAAATATGAAAAAAAAAAAAAACATATTTTACCTTGCCTTACTAAATTGCAAAAACAACGTCTCTTTACAATTTTTTATTTTCTATTATAAAGGTAGTTTTTTTATTATCATGTCACAATGGAGTGATTATTTAAAATACAAAATAATCTATTTGCACGAGGAGAAGGTTTGCTGCTTGTGCTGTGCAAGAATAAACTTTATGAAAGTATTCTATATGGTTCAAATTCTTTAGAATATTGTGTCTAGCATTACAATTAACATCAAATTTCAATGTGACTCATAAAAGTTAAGCTGGTCTTGTGGTCACTAAGGTAGTGCGGTATTCAACGTTGTCCACGTTCGAAATCAAGTTAAACCTAAAAAAACTTATAACCGTATTGCTCAGCTGTTTTTTTTAATTATTTTATTACTTTTTTTTACATTTCTTTAATGGACGACGTAGGGTCTTGTCTTTTTAAACGGGCAGTTTGTATAGAAATAAAACTAAACAATTGCAAATTTAAAATGTTTATTATTTCATTAAAACACTTAGGTAAGATAAAGTAAGTAAATGCTCATATATTTCCAAATTAATATACATTTTATATTAGTATGTCTGATGCCATAATCAAAGCTAACCATTTATAAACATTAAAAAGGGCATTTACGCTTATGATTAAAAGTTTGTGTTGAGATGTGTGTTTAGGCAGGATAAATGAAAAATATATACTGGCGCTGTAAAACGCGTATGTATTCCGAAGAACAAAGAAAAGAACATAAAAAGCATGTAGGTAGACTTAAAACTAATTCACCGTCACAGAAACGCCTGATAAAGTCTTCAATGCAATAAGTTGCACGAAGTTGTTGTGGTATAATTTAAACGTCTTTCAATGGTTTCTAAATCTAAACATGCCCCCGGGCGTTGAAAGGCAATCTTTCAACCAGAATTTTAATTTAATGGCAGTGGGCATATCTTGCTGCACGCACGCCGAATCGTTCCACTTGCAGTTTTAATGTCGGCCACACGACTAATTCCGTCACGTCCTGGGTAGACTGCTGAGATACGGCCTAATCGCCATTTCAATGGTGGTAGATTGTCTTCCTTTACTATTACAAGGCGATCAATCTCTAAGACCGCCTTTGAAGACCTCCATTTTGTCCGCTGCTGTAGTTCGGAGACATATTCTTTATTCCACCTCGACCAGAAATGTTGACGTAATGCCTCTATTCTCTCATATCGCTTCAAGTGAGTAACTGATGCAGTTTCATACGACGGCACGGGTAAGGATGTGAGTGTGCGTCCTATCAGGAAGTGTCCAGGTGTCAGCGGCAGAAGGTCATTAGGGTCTGATGACAACCGCGTGAGCGGGCGCGAGTTCAGGAGTGCTTCGATTTGAACCAGTGCTGTATATAGTTCCTCGTAAGTTAAATGACAATTTCTTATTACTCTTTTTAAATGAAACTTCATTGATTTGATACCTGCCTCCCAAAGACCACCGAAATGTGGAGCGTAGGGAGGAATAAAAATGAAGTTAATCTCTTCAGTGGCCATGTCACCAGACAACGAACTGCTGTTAGCCTTCAAAAATTTGCCGATTTCATTATAAGCGCCTACAAATGAGGTTCCGTTGTCGGAATATATATGCGTAGGTTTACCTCTGCGAGACATAAAACGACGAAGTGCTGACAAATAATTTTGACTGGTTAAGTCACCCACCAACTCAATGTGAACTGCCTTTGTTGTAAAACAAACGAAGAGTACAATGTAAACTTTTACAAGTCTACAGCCACGACCTTGTCGAGACGCTGACAGTATAGGTCCAGCGTAATCAACCCCAACACATTCGAATGGATGACCACCGGACGCCACACGTCGTTCAGGTAAGTTTCCCATAATGGGATTAATTGGTTTAGCTGTAATGCGACTGCAAGTGACACAACGATGGTAACACAGTTTAGCCAGGTTGCGACCTCCTATTGGCCAGTAAGTATCTCTTATACAAGCCAACAGTAGTTGTGGTCCTGCATGCATTAGAGTTTTATGTTTAAATTCAAATAATAGTTTAGAAAATCGATGAGTGGACTGTATTACTAATGGATGTTTTTTCTCATAAGAAAATGAAGAATTTTGTAACCGACCACCTACACGAATTAATTTATTTTTATCTAAAAATACGTTAAGTTTAGTCAGTGGACTTCCTTTTGGTAAGCACTGATTTTTTATTAATATTTCGTAATCGGGAAATGATTCTATTTGAGAAAGTTTCACAATTAAGTTTAACGCATTTTGTAGTTCATCTTCACTAACATGTAAAGTGGTCGGTGGGTGCTTTTTACAAATATTAATAAATCGTAACATATATGCTACTGTGCGTTTAAGTCGAGATAGGTTTGAAAACCGATTAAAATCAATTAAAGGTATCGGAGTCTTAGAAGTAGTTACTAAAGAAATCTCAGATTTAGTTTCAGGTAGTGATTTTACCGCAGTGGTTGGAAAAGAAGGCCACTCGCTTGTATCCTGGATTAAAAAATTAGGTCCCGACCACCATAAATTATGACTCTGTATTTGACTGACATCAGTTCCTCGAGATACAAGATCAGCGGGGTTAAGATGTGTGGGAACATGTCTCCAGGTACAATTATTTGCATTAGTTTTTTCAACTATTTCTGCTACACGATTACGCACGAATGGTTGCAGCTTACCTGGTAACATTTTCAACCACCCCAGCACTATTGTAGAATCACTCCAAAATGTACTACTTTGAATTGGTGCGCCAAGTGACTCAATCACCTTTTGATAAAGCCTCACTCCAACCAAGGCGGCGCAGAGCTCGAGCCGAGGAATTGTAGTTGGCTTGATAGGAGCTACTCTACTCTTTGCTGTAAGCAAACGCACCATAACTTCATTATTTGTATTAATACTCCTTACATAGATGCATGCACCATAAGCGGTTTGCGACGCATCACAAAATATGTGTAATTCTATCACCTTCCAAGAATCACAAAAAACTAAACGTGGGATGTGTAAACTATTCAAAATAGATAATCTATCAACGATATCTTTCCATGTCTTAGCGACATCTGGTGGTAAATAGTCATCCCATGATAATTTGTGTAACCAAAGTCTTTGCATTATGACTTTCATTGGAATGATACAAGGAGCTAATAGACCCAGAGGGTCGAATATTTGGGATGTAGCTGATAGAACTTCACGCTTTGTTACATTATTCGTTATTGATGTATTATTAATTGAAAAACAGAGCTCATCGGAGTCTGTCAGCCAGTTAAGACCCAAAGTTTTACTTGGCTCATTTGAACCAATGTTTAAATTTAATGATGAACTAGTGACTTGATCTGATAAAACCAGGATGTTGTTGGACTTCCACTTCCTAAGTGGCATACCAGCGGCAGCCAACTCGGCAGTGACTTTCTGGCGGATATTTGTGACGTCAGATATTGTATCCCCACCCGTGAGCAAGTCATCGACGTAAAAATCATGGATTATAATATCAGCAATCATGTCATCCTTACAATCTAAGCCAATTTGTTTTAAACACCGAGTTGCTAAAAAAGGTGCACTTGCTGTTCCATATGTCACAGTGTTTAATTCATAAGTCTTAATAGACTCTGAAGGGTTGTCACGCCACATTATTCTTTGTAAGTGTCTGTCATCAGGGTGTACAATCACTTGCCGATACATTTTTTCTACATCAGCAGAAAGAATGTATTTATGTTTTCTGAACCTAAGAAGTAAAGACATTAAGTCGTCTTGAACAACTGGACCTACCATTTGTAAGTTGTTAGATGAAACACCGGAAGTAGTAAGACTGCTGGCATTAAACACTACTCTTAATTTTGTGGTTATGCTATGCTCGCGCAGAACACCATGATGTGGAATAAAATATGCCAGTTTTTTTGAATCAACTGAACACTCAGACATATGTCCCAACGAAATGTACTCTTTCATGAAATCACAATAAAGAGTTTTTAAAGCTGACTGACTTTTAAATCGACGTTCAATCGAAAAGAGACAATGTTTTGCTCTAGCCAGTGAGTCGCCTAGAATATGATGTGATTGTTTGAGTGGTATCCTAACACAAAATCGTCCATCTGCCATTCGAGTGGTATTTTTTACAAAATGTTCTTCACACTTAGCTTCTTCATCAGAATATGAAGATGACTGATTGGGAACTTCCTCCAGTTCCCAGAAACGTGATAATAGATTTTGAATGTCATCTCCTAAAGATGAGTTGTGTGAAGTACTGACATTGAGTTTGCAATGTTAATTTTAAGAACTGATGGTGATACATGGACACTATTAATTAACGGACCTGAAACTAGCCAACCTAACCTAGATTCAAATAATATTGGTTTGCCTTCACCTAAGTTTATTTTTTGCCGCCCCAGTAGGTCCCAGAAAACATCTGCACCTATTATTAAATCCACTGCCGATGGCGTGTGAAAATGAGGATCAGCTAATCAAATATCACTTGGTATATTTAAATTATTAATGGATAATTTATGGCATGGTACTTCATCAGTTATGTTTGGTAAAATAAAACAATAAAGATTAGTAGTGAAGTTTTCACTTAATGATTTAACAGAGACACTGCACATTTTGCTAATGTTTGTTTTAGAGTTGTTAATGCCTTGTACAGATTCATTAACCTGTACAGTAGGTAAACTCAATAAATCACATAACTTATCTGTCATTATTCAAGAAGTACTGCCAGTGTCCAGTATAGCCCGAGCGAGATGTTCGTGGTTATTATTATCATAAACCTTTATTAATGCAGTAGCTAATAGAACCTGAATTTTACTTTTATTGTTGAGATAAGTAGTAGCACGTGCAGATAGTGTCACATTTGTATTGGGTTTCTTTTCAGCTGAGTTAACATCTACAGTAACAGTGCTGTCACTTTGCGAAGTAGAAGCAGTAGGCATAGTTTTCTGTGACGTACCTGCTACATGAACCAGTGTATTGTGCTTGCGCTTACATATTTTGCAACCAAAAGATTTGCAATGATTTGCGTAATGACCAGACCGAAAACAATTAAAGCATATCTTGTATTGAGGAAGAACCTCAAGCCGTTTTTCGTTGCTGAGACCAAGAAACTGTGGACAGTTGAGTAAATTATGTTTATCACTACAATGAACTAGTATTATTTTTATTTATCTGTGGTGATGTTTCATTGCTCACCGATATCATTGTTTTATGCTTGTTAGATTTAGGAGTACTATTATTATTATTAGCCTGATTGCGAGATAAATCTAGTGTTTCAAGCAAAACTGCACGATTCCTTAAGAATTCTAGGAAGATTTCTAATGTGATTGTTGTGTCTTTATCTAAATGACCTTTTTCTTCCTCCCACTGTCGATAAGTCCTTGAATCTAATTTGTGGGTAACTATATAAATTATCAACGTATCCCAAAACTTAACTGGCTCATTTAAAGATTCTAACGCACGTAGACTTTTATTTAAAGTATCAATGATGTTTTTTATATTATCTGAGGATTCTTTGTTAACCACTTCAATGTTAAATAAGGCTGCCACATGATTTTGAATGAGAAGCCGTTTGTTATCGAACCTTTCGCATAATAAATTCCATGCAATGGAATAATTATTAGCCGAGAATTCAATAGCTCGTATTACTAAGGCGGCTGTCCCTTCCAAGGAAGCTCGGAGATAATGAAACTTATTTATTTCATTAATTTGGTCATCCAAATGTATTAAGCTTGAAAACGTGTCATGGAACTCTAACCACTTGTCATACGTCCCGTCAAACTTAGGTAGTTGAATGGTTGGTAGCCTAACCAGTCTATTATTGCTAACGCGAGAAAACTTATCTTTATTAACAATGTCATTGTGTCTGGCTAGTAATTCCTGTGCCCTTGCAACAACTTTGAAATATGAGGCTTCAAATTCATTACGTTCTGATAACTGTGTATTCATATCCTCAGCTATACATTCCAACCTTAACTGAACGTCATCATATTGCGAATAAACAAGTTCAATCTTACCGAGGCGTAACTGCAATTCGTTCATCTGGGTTTGCGTTAAAGAATCCTTCTTAAAATCCTCTAAGTAATTAGAAAATACCGTTAATCGACCTTTGTAACTTGCTCTTTTTTTAATGAGCTCCTTTTCTTCCTTATCAGTCATTCTTTGGGAAGCAGGTAACCAAACTGAAATGTAACACGTTTATATTTTAATGAATATAATATTAGTATCGTTAATTACAATAGGATAAACACCTAAAGGGCTTACTAAGTTGCTAGAGCAACTGTTTAACAATAAAAGTTGCTGTTTTGAACTAGATATTTGTTCTAATGTGAAAATAGAAAACAAGATCTAAGATGCCAACAACCAATAAACAAAGTTCTAATCTGCTTTCTAGACAATAACATTAATGTGATTGGCGGTTTCACATTCACTTAATATATTATGAATGAACTTTACTAAAATTAAGTGAAAATATAACGGAATACAATACAATGTAGGTAATTGAAAGTATGATTTCTTATGATATTTATTGCAAGGTAACAAAGGAAACTGCTTAGATTAATGGTTAACAATTATTAAAAACCTTGTTTGCTGCTTAATTACCTTTAATTCAATAGATTGACTGCAAATTATAACAATAATTTGGTAACTTGAAAGGAAATCATACATGTTGAAATGAACAAAGAAGTTAGATACCTACGTACCAATATTGTACTAACCTTTACAATTCCATAAAAACGTTAAATACTACCTGAATAAGAGTAATGGGTTCTTAAATAAACGTAAATAGGACCACTGCACTGTATTGCACTATGCTGCGGGCTGCGATGTGACCCTTTGACCTTAGCCAGCTACTCACAAAACTCGAAACGGCAGTATTTTCCGATAAATTTTATATTTCCTGGAATTATCCTTATTCCTGGTTCACTTATCCGGTTCGATATGGACCAAATTATGTTGAGATGTGTGTTTAGGCAGGATAAATGAAAAATATATACTGGCGCTGTAAAACGCGTATGTATTCCGAAGAACAAAGAAAAGAACATAAAAAGCATGTAGGTAGACTTAAAACTAATTCACCGTCACAGAAACGCCTGATAAAGTCTTCAATGCAATAAGTTGCACGAAGTTGTTGTGGTATAATTTAAACGTCTTTCAATGGTTTCTAAATCTAAACAGTTTGTTATAGAGAAAATGAATTCATCTGTGAAATGCTTTACAGATTTATAGCTGCCTATACGTAGTGAATAAACGTTATTTAAATAGAAAAAATCTATTTATAACAATAACATCACCATATAATCTGCAACATTTTAATGGTTTAACAACCAATCCATTGAGCATTTACTTACATGGTGTGTTTAAAAATACCTACTCGATTAATAAATTCGTAGCGGAGTGGCGCACCGTCCCCTGCTATAACTTGCTGTAAGCGGCTACGCATACCGCGCACCATAGTCCAACACAAATCTTTGCCTCTCATGTGCTCCCAAGTCGATGTCACGATCTCAACCAAGTTGTGTTTGTTTCGCACTTCCGTTGTGTCCCAATTTAAAACCATTTGACCCCATAGATTTTCTATAGGGTTCAAATCAGAACTTTTAGATGGCCAATTAATAACTGTCACACCTTCTTGAGCAGCTAACCAATCCTGCACAATGCCTGCACGGTGGATGGAGCAGTTATCGTGCATGAAATAAATATGTGATGTTGGATAGGCAATTCGCACAGTCGGCAGCATGACGTCACGCAGAATCTCCAAATACAATCTACTATTAAACCTACCACCTACTTCCACCAATTCACCAGGTCCCATAGACGACATCCAGCCCCAGTAGCCTAGGGTTATTCTACCGCTGGTTCTACAAGGTAGCAAGCACTTCTCATTGTAGCGTTCTCCTTTCCTTCGCCATAAGCTTTTACGTCCATCTTTATCCGATTTAAATGATTTTTCATCAGTGAAGATCACAACATTTTCTTCCCAATTAAAATTTAAATATTCCTGGGCAAAACAGACCCTTTCTTCGCGATGAGCAGGTGTCAATGCAATTTTCTGTGCCGGTTTATAATTCCTTATCCCAGCAGCGTGTAAATGCCTTCTCACTGTTTCCACTGAAATATTGTGGTTTATTGCGGTTACACGAATGGGCAAAAATGGATTTTCAACATGGCTTGAAACAAAGGTCCGGTGGCGTTCGAATTCGGGACTATACTTGATGGCTTTTGCTCCTGGACGAATCCGCTGAACATTTCCATTGTCTCCATAACGTCTTAGCCATAGTCTGACCGTATTTCTCTAAAACAAAAAAAAAATAAACATTTTTGGAACCGTGTATGTAACTTGTAAGGAGTGAATGTAATGGTAAAATAGACAACTACGCGTTCATTAATCACAACCAATAAAATAAAATAGGTATAAAAAAACACTTACCTACTGCTATATTAAGTCGACGACCAATCTCTCTAATTCCAACATTCTGCTCATGTAAAAATATGATTTTATGTTTGGTATAGTCATAAGTTGCGACATGATGCTTTTTTACACCAACTTGCTTAAAAATACTAAATGAATTATGTGAAACGATTTACAAATGTGCGTTCGCAGTCACTGCTATTACGCGTAGTGTAACTTTTGTCACTTAGATGAATTTTTGATCTACCTCACGAAGCAAATATATGTTTTACTTCGTATCTAACCATTCTTGGTAAATATAAATTCTGTGAACTTAAAGTTTTTTAATTTACCCACCTGTTTACAAGATAAGTTATTAGGCGTAAATCATATTGGTCGTTCTTTAATAATGCAAGTAATATTGTAGAAATGAATACAAATTAAAAAAGAAACTGATAATAGGTGGACTGTGTTTTCGAACCCACGTGTTGTTCGTCGCCAATCCAGCATCAAACCGCTAAGCCACAAGAAATTGTTGGAACTACGCGAAATTAAAGATTTGGTTGTAATTATGTTGTGTGACTTAAAAGCTTTTCAACTTTAATATCAACGAGATAATGATTAAAATAGCTTAACAAAATCATTGTATAATGCCGGTGGCTCCGACAATGTTGGGTGGGTTTACCTTAACGTTACGTGTTAAAGATCAAATTTGCGTGTCTGTATTGTTATTGTATTTGTTCATCGAGTCCTCGAGCACTTGTCTGATAAGCTCACATAAATTGAATAAACCTTAATGTTAAAGGCAGAGGGTCCAAATTCGTTCGTTTTTAGGGTGGGTCAGATAATGTTGACAACAGACAGTACATAAATAATAAAATAAATAAATACAAGTTAAGTAATTACTTATTTAGTGTTTACTTAATTATAACAGCCCGTAACCTGGCTTAGCCTGTGACCTGGCTTTTAAACTACAATATATTAACATCCACAACTAAGTAGAAATACATGCCCCTGGACATAAGCTCGCTCGTGATGCTGACGTAAGTGAACTACACGTCGAACCCAGCCCTGTTACCTGGCCTGTATAACACCTAATGTGGTCTTTTATATCCATAACTAAGTAGAAATACACGCCCCTGGACATAAGCTCGTTTGGTATGCTGACGTAAGTCAATTACACGTCGAACTGTTGGAACGCCACAAGTCCATCACTATTTATGTAGAATATCGGAACATCCTTACTTGTCAAACTTTACTTGACACTTCCTTTTAATTCCGGCAGCCATTAATATATCTCTCTGTGTGTTCCATGTTCGCTTGCTAGCATTGTACTAAGTATTAATAATATAAATTACCTTGTTCTCGTTTAATATCCGTAATAACTGTTAACGCTATTTGTTGAAAGGAATATTATACCAACTGTGTTTGATAACTCTCGTCTTTCATTGTGATCACCCACCGAATCAAACCTTGTATCCAACAAATTTGGTAGCAGAGCGTGGTTTTGATTTCGGTTCTGGTCACAATGTCTACGACAACGCGGAATCCGCATTATCATCACATCGAACAGCTTAGTCGTGACAACTACGATACATGGGCAATACAAGCCCAGGCGATCCTCGTGAAGAATGATTTATGGGCCACGATCAGCGAAGAAAAACCAGATTCCGGTAAGGATCTGCTCGTACGGGCAGAGCTCTTCCTCATGATCTCACCAAAAGAATTGAGGCAAGTAAAAAATTGTAAATCCGCATCTGAAATATGGGCAAAATTAAAGTCGATTTATCAAAGTGAAGGCCCCGCAAGAAAGGCTACGTTGCTAAAGCAATTGATCCTAAAGAAAATGACCGATTCAGATGATGTACAGGACCATATGGCCGCCATTTTCTTCTGTGTCGACCGACTTGAAAACATGGATGTCAAAGTAAATAATGATCTACTGAGCATTATAATTCTCTACAGCCTGCCATCGTCATTCGAGAATTTCAGGATTGCCATTGAGACGCGAGATAAACTGCCTCTGCCAGAAGACTTGAAAATAAAAATAAACTAGATAGTTCCAACTAGAAGGTTGGTCTAGTTTATAGTTTCTAAAATTTAGTTTCAAATTGCTTGTAAATTAAAACGGATTTTAAAGAGATAGTTCTCAAAACTTAAATGCCAGTCGTGTCTTAGAATACAAAAAACATTATCGATTGGTTCACAAACAGTAACTATTAATTCTGAATCCTGTAATTCTGTTCTGTATAACCCAGTACCGGAACAAGGTCCCTTGCTGGATGACTAAATGTACTAGTACTGGTTTATACCGTAGGGGTTGCAAGAGTTGTGACCTAGCCCAGTTGTAGCTGGAAGGGTCTCACCTGCTTTTGTGGGTTGTTGACCTAGTCCAGCGCTTTGTCGATTTAGACTAGCAAATATGTAGCTGAAGGGGTTTCACCTGCTTTTGTGGGTTGATAACCTAGCCCAGCGCTTTGTGAGCTGCAGGAATCTCACCTGCTTTAGTGGGTGACGATTTAGACCAGCATGTTTGAACTGTAGGGGTTTTCTGTTGTAAAGAAGTACCTAGACCAGTGATATTTGATATGTAACGATGATGATGATGTGAATTAATGAAAGTCCTTTTTTAATTTTTTTGGATGAATTCATGCACTCGAGGACGAGTGATTTATCAGAATGGCCGTGACGGAAGCCATATTGTTTAACAGCTGCGAGAGGCGGCGACTAGATGGCGCTAGTGGAACGTGCACCATAGACAATCATTCATTCTATCGGTCATTTGACTTAAAACACTTGAAGTCAATTGAGTGAAATATTGTAACGTTACCCCCCACTAGCGGATCGCCTTTATAACGAGCTGCGCTGTTGAGTCGGTACGCATTTTGAACGGATGCGTCGTGGTGCACCGACCACTGTCTCTCGACAGTCAGTACTGCCCGGTTATTGGATGTGGAACGTTGTCTCCGACAAATTAGTACTATCCTGATTGCGGTGGATGCATGGACCACTGTCCCTGACAGTAAGTACTGCCCTATGTGACCGCCACTACCATTATTAGTTATTTAATTAATTTTGTTTCATTTCTATATTCTCTCGATTTAAAATAACTGATAGTTCGATTGAAATAGATTTCTGTATTGCCATATCTGAGTATTACTTCTGATGTCTAGAGCTATCCCGACAGATACGTTTAAACTATATATTTATGATACGGTAATTATTATTAAATAATATAATAATAATAAACAAATAATATAACAATAATAATATTATTAAAAGAAAAACTATTATATATATAGAAAAATTAAAATGAATAAGCAGAATCATAATACATAAGTACAGGTATTTAAAAACAATCTAAAATATTAAAGTACTTTTGCAGATAAAATAATACATATTTTAGAATAGTGCGAAATGTTAGTCAGTATCTATTTAACGATCTCCTGACTATGATTATATTATTACTTATGTAAATTAAAACATTTTACACAACAACTTATTAATGATCTCTAAAACAGGGCTTCCTCTCTCGTACCCTTTTGCTGTGCCCTACAGGGTCCATAATGATCTAAATTATATAGTTACCACCTAAGTACACATTATGGTAAAGCAATAAAGATATTGAGTATTGAGGTCGACTCCGCAGTCTTCAGTAGTAACTTCCCATTGCTTTTTGAAGTTTTTCGTTTTTAATTAAGTAATTAATGAACGCCTGCGTTCCTGCTTATACTACCGAATGTCACAAAACTGATACTGACTGATGCGTTCTTACAGATTATTCCTGACGAACGACTATTATCACTAAAATAATATAACAGTAGATTATGCAGAACTCATGGCCGATAGGGCCGAAAGTTTCCGGAGTGGCGACGGCGCACCCGACGGCTTCTCACAAGGTGGACCGATGACTTTGTGAATGCCGTAGGAATCCGCTGGATTCGGGAAGCACAGAACCGGTCGAAGTGGCGATGTTTGGGAAGGCTTATGTCCAACAGTAGCCAGGTCTTTCGGCTGAAATGATGATGATGTGATAATACTACAAATTAACGATTTTCGGACTTTTTCCTTTACTTGTGCTGTGAGACTTTACTTTGTGCCATATGATTCTAGGTCAACGGGGAGTACCATATAGGTTTTCATTAATTTGAGAGTATCAAAATATGTGGCGTAGATGCCCGTATTTTTTTAATTTGTTTACTTAGTAGTTTGCTTTTTATGAGCTCCAGGGAACCGTAGATCAGGTATTAGAAATTAATTTCAACTTAAAACCTCCATGCGTTCCTGAGAAAAAGGGTCTTCACTGACAGACAAACAGACACACAGACGGACGGACGGGCGGACAACGAAGTGATCCGTTATAAGGGTTCCGTTTTTTTTTCTTTTGAGGTACGGTAATTTTTAATTTCTAATTTGTATACTGTTTTAAATAATGATTTATATTGTAATTCTTTTCATTTTTAATTGTTATAATTTTGTGTAAAATTTCAATACAGTGTTAAAATTGTTACAGAAATAAATAAATAAAAAAATAAATAAATACGGAACCCAAAAAAGTAAGTTGGAATCTCGTTTCCCACGATATGTATGGGAAAAGGTTTTTGCGATTTCTGACTCAACTAGTACTCAAGCCTCAGTTGGTTTAATAGAGTTGTTGATCCTCATATGAAACAGGATCTATTGGCATCAAATTTAGTTTTTAATGAAAATTGCCATTTTTTTGCTGACTGTACAATTTAATCAAAATCTATGTCTGCAGATCAAAACGTCTCAAAAAGTAATAGATAGCCTCCTAAGACCGATTTCACGTAGATACAACGGTTAACGTACCCTTACTGCCCCATCTCAATAATCCACTCTGTATATGTCATGATGATTGACAGCTTAGCCCCATAAAGATACAGCATGATGATTAAATTTATAAATGTTCTAACCATTTGGCTCGTACTTTTACAATTTATTGTAAACTATAGAGGTATACAAACATAATGCAATATTGCTCATCCACCATAGCAAATAGCGCAATAATAATGTCGACCAGGCTTTTATGGAATATGTATGCAAAATTTGAACAGAATCTATGCAGTAGAATTTACGTGATGCTCTAACATACTTTCACACAAACAGACAAATATTCTAAAAATTATATTTCCGGCATTGGAATCGATCCCAAACCTCGTAGCAATTACTTTTATTCAAAAATATTCAATGTACTTTTTTGACTTCGCTACGATTTGATTATATATAATAATCATTTTTATTTCGAGTATCATAGACTCATATCTTAAATATGTTTAAACTCTTAGTCACATTACTTAATCAAATACATTGAATTATATGTATAGATAAGATTATAATGCATTTGTATATAACTCAATCTTACTCGTGTTTTGTCAACAGAAGATTAAATAAGTTTTAATATAATTATGTTGCAATCAGTGCTTGTATGAGTCATGACCCAACACACAATCTGCACGGTGAGCCACCATTTATTTTAATCAGCTTATCACGGCAGCCACACCTTGTAATACAATCATGAAAAGAATCAACAGTAAGAATGTCGTCGTCGCGCATCTGTGCCTTCAGCCGTAAGGTCATGGCACATTATACCAGCACCGCAACGGCACCGCTCCAACCCATTATCTTGTCATTCAAATTAGAGCATTAAATCGTGTGTCGTATATTCATAATGTCACCTCGCGGACAGCGCGCCGACTGCGAGCTTGCACCTCACGGACGACGCGTATTTAGGGTGTCAGCGGCTAGCCCTAGCCTAAATTCGAGGCGACGCCGTGCTGCAGCTGTGCAGTTGCGGTGCTGGTATAATGTGCCATGACCTTTACGTGGTGGGTGTTCATGATGATCGCAAAGAAAGACAGACTCAAGCTTGGGATAGTAACACATGTGTCCGTTATGCAACTGTAACCCTGGATGGTCCAGCCGCTCTGTAAGCACCAACGTGCGAGTTGTTTCTATCAATGTCACGTAGACCAGGGCTGGTTGCTTATAGTCGTTGGTAGACTCAGCAGTCCGAGTTTTGGGTCATCTAATCAAACCCGAGGATGCCTCGGTACTCCCCAAATTTTAGTGCTACTACAGATTTATGATGACCTGATTTTCTAGTTATACAAAAGTTTGCTTAAGACTCGTGGACCGTAATCCACAAGGCTATTTTCAAATTTAAGTCAGTTAGGCTCACTTAAACTTAGCCAGGTAATTAAAGAGAAAAATGGCTTTTGTAGAAACTTTTTGTAGGGCAGGTCGACTTATAAGTTTTATGAGATGCTGTAGAAAAAAAATCACTTAGTTATTTTTGGCAAAACAAGCGACCAAACAGTGGCAAAAGCGTATGACTTTCGTCAAACGCTTTTGCTACTGGTTTGTCGCTTCTTTTTTTATTTATAGTCTTATTGAATAATAAGACTATAAATATGGATTCGTGATGAAATTAAAGGAAAAACAAGATAATGAGACTATAAATGAGATTAAACGACCATCAACTACTGTGACTGTTCCTAAATGAAAAATTATGCTGATAATATTTTCGGTTTTCCTAATTCTGTCAATATATTAGTGTATAGCTCGGTTTCCCCCTTTGGGAAAAGGGCCGCATCCCGCCTCCATACGACCCTGTAGAGCTCGTCTCCAGACTGGACACTCTTCCGCCGACAGAGATTCAGCGAATTCCAAATATGAAGAAGTGCAACGCCTTGTCTCATTAATAGAGTAAGCAAAATATTAAAATAAATGGTAAATATAATTACATAGATCGGACTAACTTACCTAGTGACGTCCGGTCCGTAATTATGTGAGGTAATCTCGTTCTCGTTGGTTATTATGTAGTCATACTTTCATGTTACACGCTCTCTCACATTATTTGAAGGCCTACACCTCATTCCTCATAAAGATAAAAAATAAATGTTGTCTGTGGACGCCGCTGCGGGCGCACGCGCTTGGCATCTGTCAAATCATTCTTTCAAAGCCTATGAACGGGACTTCATTATAACCGATACGGGCATCTTAAAGTCCCGGCATAATGCATGCAGCACAATACAACTTTTAAAAGGGGATTAGATAAAACAATCCAATACACATAAGTTGATTATCTGGGAAGGGTTGGGATACAATGAGAACGAGATTACCTTTACAAAAAATTCAAATAAGGTTTAGGGCAATCACAAGTAAAAATTTAGAGAAATTAAATAATTCTTTAGCCAGTAAATTATGTGTTCAGAGTTTTAATCATATTTGTGACCCAAATGAGTTCTACACCGAGTTCTTTTCACTATTAAAGACGCAATTTAATGACACTTTTCCACAAAAGACTAAAAATATTTACACAAAGTTCTTATTTAGTGATTGGGCGACTCCAGGTATTCGTAAAACCAGGGAAAATCTTTTTGCACTTTAGGGCATAAAGCAACATATAAATTACTAGCTTTCATCAGCATGTTGCAAAATATTCTAAAACTTTTAAAAGTGTGTGCCAATTAGCTAAAGCTCTTTAAATTAGCAATAAAATAAAATCTGCTGATAATAAAATAAAAACTACCCGGCAAATAATAAATAATGAATCAGGTAGGAAAAAACAGCGTAATACTGAATTTAATTTAGAGACTGCACATGGGCGATGGGCCCATGTGCAGTCTCTAAATTAAATTCAGTATCAGAACATGGGCCCATCACTTCAGATGTACCAATAGCACAGGAATTCGAAAACATTTTTGCTAATATTCCCCTTAAAACTACTGAAACTTTAAATTCCTCACCCGCGCTTTCTGCTACCTTACTTAGAAACAATGAAAAGGCTTGCGCTGTGGAGTTTAGGTTTCAGCATACAAACCCCGAGGCTGTTATAAAAGCTTTTAAAGATCTTAAAATTAAATCAACAGAATATCTCTGGGAGATGTCTGTAAAAGTCTGTAGATCTATCATAGAAACCATTGCGCCCTATTTAGCTTTCATATTTAACACCAGTGTGGACCAAGGAGTCTTTCCGGATCTCATGAAACACAGTAAAGTAGTTCCTTTGTCGGAGATAGTAAAGAACCCAATAATTATTTAGACCTGTGTCAGTTCTGCCAGTTCTCAGTAAGGTGTTTGAAAAGTTGACGCTCAATCAAACGTTACGTCACTTTAATAAAAAAATCCATCTTTCATGAACAACAGTACGGTTTCACCAAAGGGCGTTGTACCACTGACGCCGGTGTCTCCCTAATAAAGAATATTTTTAACGCCTGGGAGGAAGCAAAAGATGCCATTGGAATCTTTTGCGACCTCTCTAAGGCGTTCGATTGCGTAAACCATGAGACACTTTTGCTGAAACTAGAGCACTATGGGTTATTAGGTATACAGCTCTTGATTTTCTAAGATCATACCTGAAAGATAGAAAGGTTAAAGTTCAAGTGAATGGCGTAAACTCATCGGGGTCTGAAATGGCAATGGGTGTTTCTCAAGGTTCAATATTGGGTCCATTCCTCTTTTTAGTTTATATTAACAATTTACCCCAATTATTTCAAAATCAACCGAAGATGACACATAATTGATATTTAAAATAGACCGACGGTCACAAAATCTTGACGACTTGAATAACTCTATTCTTCAGGTCCAAGATTGGTTTACGGTAAATAATTTGGTACTAAATAAAGCAAAAACCAAATGAATTCGATTTAATGCGGCTAAAGTAGTATTGTCCCTTTTTTGGGTACATTTGTAGACACTTTTAAATTGGAACTTGTTTTGTTACTCGTTATTATTTTTCGAATCTCGCTAGGATTTAAATATTTGTCACTATAATCACAACAATCTATGAGGTAATTTATCGACTTACAAACATCGTATAGTTTCGTGGATTTTTGATTAACAAAGTGACATTTTTTATACTTATTACAAATATTTTTTATAGAATGGTTTAACTTATGGATATTGAGGTACACATTATTGACCACATTTAATACAATAATAGTGTTATTTATAAATGTATCCAATATAATTTTCAATTGAGACAAAAGTAGGTTAGAGTTGTAATCATTTTCACCTACGCTTATTACAAGTTTGTCTTCGGTAGTCAATTTGGTATTTCTACAGTTTGCTAATAATTCTTTGCAAGGCGCATTTGGCTTTGTCAAAGCGACGAGTCTGTATTTTTCATATTGTGTATTTGTTCTTGAGTGAGAGATGGCTGCTGCTAGCCCGACACAACGCTGAGTACCGAAGATAAATATCTTCTTTTCAGGGTCCATATTGAGCCCGTCTGCAGCTGCACATGCCTGAGCACTGGCGATGCTCACAGTATCCTGCTTCAGTTCATGACGAATAGTAGGTTCATATACATTGCAATTATTTTGCATGAGTACTGTAATACGGTCCGTGGGGTTTTTATCTCCAGCTGTGCAACCGTGTCCAAATGTGTGTTTTACTTAGATCATACCTGAAAGATAGAAAGGTTAGAGTTCAAGTAAACGGCGTGAACTCTTTGGGGTCTGAAAAAGCAATAGGCGTTCCTCAAGGTTTTTTTAGTTTACATTAACGATTTACCCCAATTACTTCAAAATCAAACGGAGATGGTGTTATTTGCAGATGACACGTCATTGATCTTTAACGGTCACAAAATCTTGACGACGTGAATAATTCTATTCTTCAGGTCCAAGATTGGTTTACGGTAAATAATTTGGTTATAAATTATAAAATAATAAATAAGAAATAATTGGTTAAATAAGTTTTCGGGAGAATTTTACTGCGTACCTCGAATAACTCAAAAGTTGGTATACATCAATTATTATTTATGAACAAAACCAGTAGAAAAAATAAACAAATGAAATGGAGGACAAGTATATTGAACAAGTATGTACAAAACAAAGTTGGTAAGATAAGATAAGATATTTATTTTTTGTAAAAACATGAGTACATAATTATATAACACGGCGAGGAACCCAATGCCGTTTCTGTGACCAGTCTCTGGTGTACTTGTGTCTCAGTACTACACTGATGGTAGATAGGTAGGTAGTTGGTTTTCAATTCAGACGGCACGGTTGGCGCAGTTAGTTAAGCAATTGACTGCTGCGCTGCGTGTCGCGGCTGCATTTGTATGACCTACAAGTAGTTGTTTCGGGTCTGGCTGTTTGTGTATGTGAATTTAAATGTTTGTAAACGCACCCACGATACAAGAGAAATTCCTAGTGTGGGGCAAAGTTTAAAAAAAAAAAAAAAAAATTACACACAACACTTAACTCAAACTCAAAGCATTTATTTCAATTAGAACATTTACAGGCACCTTTGAATTATCATTTATCACAGAGTCGTTCAGTTTGAGTTACTCTGTGAAGCTAGTCGCCCATTTCAAAGCGAGGTAGGTCCATATAGAGAAGAACGGGCAAGAAACTCCATGGACACTCTTTTTAAACAAAATCATTTCGTTACAGAGGTTTCTTGTTCGACAAATACAATCACAGAACACATAAACTCAGAGATTACAATTTTCGTGCTTACAAGACACACACTCCTTTTTCAATGGCTGCCGGCCTGCCGCCCGCGCAGCAGTCGTATTTCCTAAATCTTCTTACTCAATTATCTGAATAAAACTTACAAACAATACTAAGATGCTTATCAGTTAATTCTTTTATTATTAAACAATGCTTATATTCACAAATGCAAAGGCGGTTTTAGATGAAAGCTTAATTAGTAACTTCACTACTTTTTACCACTTAGATCTACCGAAACATTGTCAATCAAACAACAAGTTTTCTTAAAGAAATGTGTGTGTAAAATAATCTAGTTACTTCAGAAGAAGCCCCCAAAGCCACCTCGAGTCCCAATTGCCGGATCCTCTCGACGATTGTCGCAACCCCACGTTTCGCTCATTTGACCGCCGCCTGATGCAACCTTCCCTGTGCCAGGACCAGCGTGTCGTCAGCGTAGCATCCAGTCGTACCCGATATCCCACAGATGCGGCCCCAGAACTGATCCCTGTGGCACACCACACGACATCTCTCGCTGGTTCCACTCTCCCTGGTGACCGACGTAGATGACAGCCCCGCCTGTCAAATAGGCCTCGACCACGCGACGGAGGTAGGTCGGCATCCGGTGTTACCGGAGTGCCTGCCTGATGCAACTCCAGGGCAGGGTATTGAAGGCATTGACGATGTCAAGAGACACCGCCAAGAAGACCCCACCCCGGGCCAAAGAATCCCCCGTCGCGAGGGCTCGAACGCTCATGATGGTCTCCACCGTACCTATAGCGTACCCTGCGGAAACCAAATTGGCTCTCTGCCTAATTCGGCCCCACCCGCACCAGCCCTCCGAAAACGTTTTTACTTTTTTTCATTCATTTATGGGACGGTAAACCTTACAGGCCCAGGGCGCTGAATCTTAAAATACGCCTCTGCCATGGTGATCATATTTATGACCACTAAGTTTAACTAAGGATTGTCATATAGCTACCCTAATGGTACTAAGAGTTGGCGAGGTGGTTGGGGTTGGTTGGAGTAAGCGATATAATAGTCAACAATTTCTCTATTTCAGTCATTCAACTCAGTCATTCATGCACACAACGATACTTTATTACATTATTTGCACGTCTTCCTTGCCATAACTTCTTTATATTATTCACTAATTGTTTTATTTGTAATCGTTTTAATATAATCTATTTTCTGTAAACATTGACAGCCGAACGAATGCAACCTATTGCGCCCGCGTCCCTTCGCTTGTCGTTCACTATAGACAATAGTTTCATCTGTCT
The DNA here is from genome assembly GCA_948098905.1 of Tiliacea aurago. Taxonomy (NCBI): domain Eukaryota; kingdom Metazoa; phylum Arthropoda; class Insecta; order Lepidoptera; family Noctuidae; genus Tiliacea; species Tiliacea aurago. The sequence goes on from OX402592.1 coordinate 428,370, forward strand.
ATGGCATAGACAAGTGATGTTTCGAGTGTCGGGCGCTTAGGTCGGGCGTGAGCACAGATCACAGACTATTTAGTACATAGTTACGTTTTATATTTAATTAATTTTGTTTTCTTTTTATTTATTGTAGGTGTTGTTTTATTTATTTTTATTACCCTAGTGGCATTTATGCGTATCCGTAGGTGAGTCCGTGGCATCACAGCGGGCCCTATCAGAATACCAGCGCTGCGGTATTTATTTTTTAAATATCGCGGCATTGTGCTGAGATAGGGATCTTTTTGGCATCGCACAAGTTTTGGTTGTTTTTATTGTTTAAGTTAGTTTTAAATGCTATATTTGTATACATGCGATTGTGACCAACCAGTCGATGCCCAAAAAGGTTCAACTGGCTGTTTACAATGGTGTGTATGTGGTGTGTGGTAGTACCCACGCTTATGTATGGAAGTGAATGTTGGGTGTGGCAAAAGAGGGATGAAAGTAGAATCAATGCTGTGGAAATGTGTTCCTTCTGAAGCGTGTGGCGTGACTATGAATGATAGGCTGAACAATTATTTGATAGGTAAGGCAACGGTGCATTTTAAAAGAAGATGTAGTCAATTTTTAGGGTTCCGTACCAAAATGGTAAAAAGGAACCCTTATGGTGAGACTAAGTCTGTCTGTCTGTCTGTCACACCTGGATATCTCAAGAACTACTAATGCTATCAACATGAAATTTAGAATAGTTTTAGATGACGTTTGCCCAACGGGCAAACGTTAAAAAAGGCTAGGGCATGTGGGGTATCATATGATAGAACGCTGTTTGCACATTCTCAAACATATTTTTTTTTATGTAGCATAGTTTCAGACCTGTGATGAAAAATGTAAAAAAAGTACCGTTCCCCCCCCCCTTATCTCCGAAGTTTGCAGAGATAAAAATCTGAAATTATTCTATATGATAGAAGCCTAAGTAAAGTTTACAGGAAAAATAAAATGATGTCTCTAAATAGCACAGTTTTTCAGAAATCATCAACATCATATATTCGTACGGAACCCTTGGTGGGCGAGTCCGACTCGCTCTTGACCAGTTTTTTATCAAAGTATGATTAGATGGTTTGGTTATTTTGAAAGGATGAATGAAAGGCGACTAACAAAAGGTATTTACAAGGCAGATGTGAGTGGAAACGCCGAGGGGGACGCTCTAGGAGTAGCCAACCTAATTGGGGTTGGTTTTTCAACCTAATTGGTGATGGTAGGTATTTCAGAAAAGTCAGATGCGTAGTACTCGGAACAGGCATGCGTATACGACCAGATGTACGAACGTAAACGAAGCAAAAGGAATATGTAAGTAGCGTAGCAGGTGGCGTTCTATAGTATCTGCCTACTCCCATGGGAAGAAGGCGTGACTTTATGTATGTATTTATATTTTATTTAAAAAAACATTTTGTAAAAAAAAATAACTGACTTCCAAAAAAACACTACAAAGTGAAATATAACTTTAATTTCGGAAGTTGGAGCCTTTGGATCTGCATTTTAGTTTTTTGCCACCGACTAAAAACAAAAAGTTTTTTTATTTTTCACTTTTTAGTGGGTCAGTTTTTAATTTATCTAAGTTACAATAGCCTAAAGTCAACTGCTCATGACCTTTTTTACAAAATAATGCTTTTCCCGATGCTAGGACGTTAATTGTTGAGGAGTTCTCCTGGTAAGAACCAGGAGAACTGCCACTCACCATATGCATTGTGACGAGCATAAATTGCTTAGCAACCATTTTAAAGTACCTAATCGAATAGCAACCCGTTAAATACTTATTATTATGTTGTTTCGGTGGCCATCTGTGGTCTCCATCATCCACTTCACCAAATGATGATTTTCGGGAGCAAATGCACGAGTTACTACAAAAAATACCCAAATCACTATAGGTTTGGCTATAAAATTCGAGGGTTTCCTTCGATTCTGATTTGGTGGCAATGGAACCGATTTTTAAAATTCTTTTTTTGTTTGAAAGGGTATACTCCCGAGGTGGTCCCATTGCCACCAAATCAGAATCTGATGAAGGGATCCCATGGAAATCGAGGAAAACCCTCAAATTTTATATGCAAACCTATAGCGATTTGGGTATTTTTTATAGTAACTCGTGCATTTGCTCTCCGAAAGCACCATTTGGTGAAGTGGAACTGATGATGGAGACCACAGATGGCCACCGGAATAATAATGAGTACCTATTTAACGTGTTGCGATTAAGCAATTTATGCTCTTCACTATGCATAATGGTGAGTGGCAGTTCTCCTGGTTCTTACCAGGAGAACTCCTCAACAATCAACGTCCCAGCATCGGGAAATGCAATATTTTGTAAAAGGTGATGAGCAGTTAATATTAGGCTATTGTAACTTAGATAAATTCAAAACTGACCCACTAAAAAGTGAAAAATAAAAAACTTTTCCAAAAAAATAATAACCGACTACCAAACATAACACTACAAAGTGAAAAATAACTTTAATTTCGGAAGGCGGTGGCCAAAAGCTCAAATACAGATCCAAAGACACCGCCTTCCGAAATTAAAGTTATTTTTCACTTTGTAGTGTTATGTTTGGTAGTCGGTTATTATTTTTTTGTAAAAAGTTTTTTTCACTTTGTCAAAGGCATTGGGACCACCTCGGGAGCATACCCTTTCAAACAAAAAAATAATTTACAAAATTGGTCCATAATATTGACGGAGATATCGGTGGACAAACATAACATACAGCCGAACATATAACCTCCTCCTTTTTGGTAGTCGGTTAAAAATAACATAGCATCACGTCTGTATTCCCCGAAGGGTCAGGCAGAGGTTTTTTCAGGCACATTTAGTTTCGGCAGTTATGTTTAGTTCCCATGGAATACGGGGCGAGCCTATTGCCACTAACCGTGCACAAATTCAGACTTCGGACTTTAACTGCGAAATTCAGACGGAAAACCCAATATCACTTCGCCTTACCCGGGAATCGAACCCAGGACCTTATTCCCAACAGTAGCGCTTGCGACCAATAGACCAACGAGGCAGTTTTATTATAAAAATGTGGCTGTTATTTGTATATTGTGGTGTCTTACGACTTCCACACGAACGAAGTCGCGGGCAGAAGCTAGTTAAATAATATAAATTGAATACAAGAAAAAAATAATTTTAATTAAATTATTTATATTATCATACATTTAAATTCCCTCCTATTAAATAATTGTTTAGATCCTTTGAATCATACAGGGAAAACAATTTACTGCATCACTGTACAATAACGTCATCAGTTGGAGCACGGGACCTTATAGGTCTCCGTGAAGGGTGAAGCACGGGTCCGGCCTTCGAGTGTAGCGTCTCCGATTTTTATGAGAGTGGGTGTTACATGGGCATTTGACATGACCTCTGAGGGAGTGCCTGGGACTTAATTTATAAATTGAACGAATAACCATTTTTTGTAAAAAAAAATGTCTGAATATCGGCGCTATTTCCCCACAACAGAATACCGTAAGATATTACACTATGAAAATAACTAAAGTATACTAAGCGGGCTGTCTCTAAATCAGTTAATTTTCTAACGGCGTATGCTGCTGAACTCTCTTTTTTTGTCAATATATCTTTTCATTGAAGCTTGGCGTCCAAAGTTATGCCTAAAAACACTGTGGTATCTTCGGCTTTCAACTCTTCACTCTATAAGAGCACACTCGTTTACTATACATACATACGAGGCTTTCAACTCTTCACTCTATAAGAGCACACTCGTTTACTATACATACATACGAGGCTTTCAACTCTTCACTCTATAAGAGCACACTCGTTTACTATACATACATACGAGGCTTTCAACTCTTCACTCTATAAGAGCACACTCGTTTACTATACATACATACGAGGCTTTCAACTCTTCACTCTATAAGAGCACACTCGTTTACTATACATACATACGAGGCTTTCCCGTAACCTACTCGAACAGATTTCTATGTAGTTTTTATTATATTTTTTATTTCTAAAGCACTTAGCCGATTTTGCAGTTTGGTTTTAACCACACAACAAAAACCTCTCAGAGTTTATCTATGTGCTGGCGAGCCGTTGATTTAAATTTTAAATGTTAATTACTAAACAATGATACATATTATAATACTTTTATACTGATGATAGTTAATTACATTAATACATACTGTGGCATAAATAGATTTTAAAGAAATAGTATAATATTATCGAATTAAAAAAAACACACCGGAATAGACTTTACATAGCTGTGATCGAGACATGAGACGCAACTCCCATCCTCAACCCGCTCAAAATCCAGCTACCGAAAGCACCCAGAGTGCTGATACCACTCCACACACAGTTAGAAGGAGAAGCGTTGTACCAAACCGTTACGATTAAGAGGGGAAATGCCGCGGGCAGTCGATAATGGCGACAGACGATTGCCTCGCTTCTACTGGTCGGCTATTTTTCGCAGACCGAAGCACGAAGACGCAGTTTCTGGTCGATACTGGAAGCGACCTTTGCGTCTACCCTCGTCGTCTGTTCAGCGAGCGTAGTACGAACTGCTAACTCGTGGCCGTGAATGGGACGTCCGTTCCGACGTATCGTTTCCTCAATCACAACCTTAATGTAGGACTTCGTAGAGACTTTAAGTGGTATAACAGCAGAGATTACTAAACCGATTCATCGGAGTGGACTTTCTGTGTTTTTACTCTTTGAACGTTGAATGCAAAAATAAATGGCTAATAAATAGTAGCACCAATATTTTTGCTATAGCCTCGAATCACTCAGATTCATCTTTATTATCTGTAAAGTTTACTTCTGGTGATTCAAGACTCCAAGGTCTCTTTTGTCGATTGCGTGACACAAAACGAAGTGAGGACATAGTCTGTCTCACCTTTCGTGGAACACCTAATTAGTTCCTACCATTAGGCGGAGCAGTGATGTGACTGAAGGTAATGGCTGCTAAGACGCTTGATTCAATTCCCAGAAGTTACAGCTGTTAGTGGGATGTTCAATTAAGAATCGATATTAGTTGGATTGCCAACCTGGGTACCACAGTCGTAGCAGTTAGCCACGAGCCATCCACCGCTTTAACCACGTACTTGTATTTTTCTGGTGCATGTTCGATGTAATGATAGTAATCTTTATTATTTCCGAAGTTGACTCACGATTACTGTACACTATCTCGGAATACGAAGAAGCAGATTGTATTCATTTGTAATAAATGGTGACTGACAAATTTTATAATTCGCGATCATTTTAAGTACTATTTTTCCTTAACCGATTAATTACTCAGGTCTGAAATGTTTTTAGAATTTTATCGTGCAAACACACTTTAACAATTTAATTAGGAAACAACGCTCTTTATTGTTTATCAAAAATAATCTATCTACTCACTAACTCGTTTATCAACCAGTATATTATTTGTCATGCTGGTAAAGCAAGTGGATTAGTTTGCTTACAAGCTTTTAAATAAAAAACTGGCCAAGTGCGTGTTGGACCACGCACAATGAAGGGTTCCGTAGTAGGGTAGGGTAACACTCGCCCCAGACATAGAACATACACTACTCGTACAAACTTTACTTTACACTTATTTATTTTGCTATTTACTTTTGTAAAAATAACAAAACATCCCTTTGTATAATTGATTAAACTTTGATGTCAATAACTTTCCTATTAGAAATGAGCTAGCCCAGTAATTAATTTAAATGCTAATGTAATTTGTCTACAAATAATAAAAAGTGTGTTAGGTCTCTGCTAAAGTACTAAAATAACTTATTTTTATTATTTTCTAATACTTACCTCCTTAATTTCATAATATTTTCTAAAACTTCACCTTTTGTTTATTTTTCTTTTCCTGTTTTTAATTCTTGTTAACTGTCTTACGAGTATCTTCTTAAGTTCTCAACTCATATACCTAGCTGTTACTTATCACTTTCCAGGTGCCATTTGGGGAAAGTTGTAAATATGATGACCCGCGGAGCCACAGTTCGTGACATGAATATCAAACTTAATGTGGCACTGAAGGAGCTGGAGGCATCAAAAAACCTTTCCAAACAGCTGCTGCAGGAAAGAGAGGACAGCGAGATTGAAGTCCAGAGGGTAAATGACAGAAACACTCAACTCAAGAGCCAGCTTGTAGAACTTCACACCCAGCACATGGACATACTTGACCAGCACCACCATCTCCGTCAACTAGTGTCAGACTTCCAACAGTGCAGTGACACTCATGAACAGGCACTGAAACGTATATCAGGCCTTGAAGCTGAATTGTGCCAGGCACACAACACAATATCCACCATCAATTCTCTGGAAGCCAGCGAACAGGTTGCCACCACTAATAACCTTTTCAACAAGCTGGTTGGTAGTGTATCCGGACTGGAGTGTGAAAATCCCACCGTCACCATAGACCTGACTGGGGAAGATACCTTAACTAAATGCCCTATCATATCTAGTCATAATAAAATTAAGAAATATATTAAAATCAATAAAAATATAAAAACATACAAGAAACTATTGAAAACTCATACCGTCTTATTACAAAAAAATGCTTAAGTACTGTTATATACCAAGACCACAAGGTCTAGGATTGTTACGGTATTCAAGTTAATATCAGGCTCAAAACGTGTTCTTATTACAAAACGAAGACTTTTCGAGGATCAGTTAGTACCAAAGAAGGTTCATAGTTCCACAGATAAAAACAAAAATGGCATTCTTTCATTCGTTCATTCTGCATCTATTTGAAGCAACGTTTCGTTTCTCTAAATATTGATATTATAATAACACTTGAAATGCATAAATAATTATTAATCAATACAAAAATATGTCATAAATCGTTCTTTGTTTAGGTCACAATATAATGAACAAGCACAACTTGTACTTTTGACGTGCTTTTTATAATCAAGTTATCATATTTTTTAACACCTCTAGCGTGAAGTGGAGTGAATTATTTATGTACGGCGCGGCACTCGTAATTTGAGACGAATGTTTATGTTGCGTCCATAAATAATAAATCTTAGTTTAATAGGTACTAGTAATTAGGTACTGTTGATAATATGTGGTTTGTTCGTGAGTTGTGTCTGGTTAAACCGTTGAAGATAAACTTAGTAAAACCCTAAGACGACCCACTGACCAAAACATGTTTTTTTGATTAATATTAGGTAAGCAATGCTTTGTATCATCTTATTTCGACTGCCTAACGCGAATGTTCATATTATTATAGGAAATAATTACGTCGTACTACGTATGACGATGTCTGTAAGATCGCCGAGACGTCTCCAGCATAATTATCCAAATCTTCCAAATCCATCAAGTCAATTTGTAAATAAAAAGCCACACAATAACAATAAACGCAAACCTCAAATAAATTAGTACCGAAGTTAGTCCATAGAAAAACTAGGGGTCTCGGCGGACTAACTTTAGTACCATAGCTTGTTCATGAACTAGTGATAAACTTCATTTTATAATAACGTTTTATTTAGTCATGGTGGCAAACCTAGTAACTATCCTAGTACTAAATTTAGATCGTGTTTTGGAATAAGACGGATAATGTTTATAAATGTAACGTTAATCTTAGGAAAGATCGTAACAACTTACAAACTCAATTAAATTTTTGTAATAATAATTTGGAAACTAGCAGACAAATGTATGATGTTGACATACAGAGCCTTCAGAAGGAATTATTGAGCAGGGAAAACTCACTAAAGGAAATATTTTGTAAGTATGAGTCTAGTCAACAAATGTTAAGTGAGCGCACGCAAGAGGCCTGTGAGTTGGTGGACCTGGTGAAGTGCAATGCAGAGATGTGTGAGTCACTGACAAACAATCTCACCTGTAATTGTACTCCCACTCCGCCACCTCTCATGTCACAGAATGTTGTTCCTACAGCTTTGCCTATTTTAACTCATACTTTAGAAACTGTAAGCCCCACTCAAAGTAATATCTTGGTCTATTCAGATAGATTAGAAGCAGGTTTTGGATCATTATTAAATAATCGCTCTAAACATACTATAGTTAACTATTGTTACCATAACCTGCATTTTAATGAGCTTGTTCATAAAATAAAACACACACAAATGAATGAACATACTACTGTAGTTCTTTTAATTAAAAACAGTCTGAATCTAACTAAATGGGACATAGTTAATGGTGTTGACACCCTACTTAAATTAAAATTAGGTAAATTAATATTATGTGTATTACCTTATTCTGATCATTTGCATGTTGAAGAAAACAATTACATTTATAGTTTAAACAACCTAATGCATATTTTGACATGTCGTCATAGTGACCGTTTATTGTGTTTTGATACTAACAATTTTGTTAGAGATTTTGTTTTAATTCGGGAACATATGTTTCTTCCCAAAAAAAGTCAACATATATTGGCTACTCTGTTAGCTTACAATATACACGCAGTTATTGATAATTTAACTGAGACTAGGTTAAGTGACGAAACAGTATTATCTAGTATTTCTAATAATCCTGTAATAGATTCTTTAAACTTTTAGACTCGACAAAAGAGAAGCATAATAAGAATATTTTACTATATCACCAAAATATAAAAATAAGCTCTCGCTTCTCTGGCAAAATCCAAGACGTGGAATTGTTAATAGATAAATATCATATGGATATCTTTGTTTTTGTGAAACCTGGTTAAGACCGGATAGAATGTTGTTTAATGTAAATAATTTTTCAGTTGCCAGTGCGCACAACAGGTCCTCAATAGGGGGTGGTACCTTGATATTATGTAATAGTTGTTTCAAACATAAGGAAAGGAAAGATATCACTGCTTGCTCTGTTGATCGCTTATGTGAGGTAGCATGTGCAGAGGTTGAAGGCTATACTTTCCTAAGTGTTTATAGACCACCAGCGTCAAACTTGTCGTCATTTTTAGTAATTATGGAAGAAATACTAAGCAAACTTTTTAAAGATAATAAATTAGTTTTTGTTTGTGGTGACCTAAATATTGATCTATTAGTTAATTCACCAGATAAATGTAAGCTTCTATCATTGTTTAAATCATTCAATTTAAAATATATATTTAATGAAGCGACTAGAATAACAGCAACCTCGGCTTCATGCATAGATAATGTATTTACTAATTGTAAAATAAAAGACTCATCCTTAATTAGTGGCGTCAGGTCAGACCATACTGGTCAACTTGTATCATTTGACTTAGGAAAAAAGTTACATACTGATAAAACCATTGAATTGAGACCGCTCACTAAAAATAAATTGAAAATGTTTAATAATAATGTCCTTAGCTATCTTTCAACATCTAGTTTTGATTCGCAAGACCCCAATTTAAACTATGGTACATTGTTTTCTACAGTATGCCAAGAGTTTAATAAAGCGTGTCCTGTAAAAAAAGTTACCATCAATTCTAAACCAAAATTTAATGAATGGGCCACTGCTGGCATTAGAAAAAGCAGAGATATTTTATATAACTTGTACTACGTAAAATCATTGACATCTGTTCAAGCCCTTCATAATTATGTAAGAAACTATTCTAAGATATTCAAAAGAGTCTGTGCTCAAGCTAAATCTAAATTAATTAGTAACAAAATTTGTATTTCTAATAATAAAATAAAAGCTGTGTGGCAGGTAATTAACAAAGAAACTGGAAACACAAAACAGCGAGATCGGAAGGAATTGTCTTTAAGAATTCATAATGAAACTATTTCAGATAAATTAAAAGTTGCTGAGACACTAGAAAATTTCTTTACCAACATCCCAATAGACCTAACGAAATCTCTTTCCTCATCATCTTTATTAGCTGAATCACTTCTCAAAGAAAACTTCTCTAAGGACATTCCAAGTTTTGAATTCAAGCCTATTTCTATTGTTACAATTAAAAAAGCATTCAAAAGTCTTAACATAAAGAACACTGAAGACTTATGGGGGATTTCCGTTATGGTTCTTGGAGATATTATTGACACAATAGCCCCTGTTCTAAAAGACATATTTAATCAATGTTTAGACAGCGGTATGTTTCCTAATTTAATGAAACATAGTAAAGTAGTACCAATTTTCAAATCGGGAAGTAAGAGTGATCCTTCTAATTATAGACCTATATCTGTGCTACCAGCATTGAGTAAAATATATGAAAAAATCATGCTAGACCAGATGTTGTCGCATTTTAATTCAAATGGGATTTTACATAGTAATCAGTTTGGTTTCACGAAAGGTAGGTCGACGACTGACGCAGGAGTAAAACTCATCAGTCACATTTTGGAATCCTGGGAGAAATCCCAGGATGCCATTGGCATTTTCTGTGACCTCTCAAAAGCGTTTGACTGCGTTGAACACAATACACTGATCTGTAAATTACACCACTACGGAATTCGTGGACAAACTGCTGATCTTGTTCTTTCTTATCTATCAAACAGGCAGCAAAAAGTAAACGTTAACGGGGTGACGTCATCGGGATCTCTAGTAAGGATGGGCGTGCCTCAAGGTTCAACTCTTGGCCCTTTCTTATTTCTAGTTTATATAAATGATCTTCCTTACATGATGGCTAACTTATCGGATATAATTCTATTCGCTGATGACACTTCTCTTATTTTTAAAATAGATAGAAAAGATACGGATGTCTTACACGTCAACGATAGTCTGGCTGTTCTTTCGAAATGGTTCGCAGCTAATAATCTCTTACTTAATGCGAACAAAACAAAATGTCTTAAATTCTCATTACCAAATGTACCCCAAGTAGGTCTTAGTTTAAAACTTGATGGTAAGAAGCTAGATGCTATTACGGAAACTGTATTTCTAGGAATTACTCTAGATTCGAAATTGCAGTGGGGTGCCCACATTAGAGCTCTTTCAGGTAGATTAAGTTCAGCTGCATATGCAGTAAGAAAAATAAGGCAGTTGACAGATATAGCCACAGCTAGGTTAGTGTACTTTGCTTACTTCCACAGTATTATGTCTTATGGCGTTCTGCTGTGGGGATCGGCAGCTGACGTAGATTCAATTTTCATTTTACAAAAGAGGGCAATCCGCGCGATCTATGGAATGGGTCCTCGTGAGTCCCTTAGAAACAAATTCAAAGAAATTGATGTACTAACTCTGCCCTCTCTTTATATCTTAGAAAGTATTTTATATGTTCGCAAAAACTTACTCAGTGAGCGTTTAACTACTATTGTGAACGGACGTACCGATCGATCGCGTGCGCGTGCTCTAGTAAAGAGTATTTTGCAGACGCATCACAACAACGTCGTCGCGGTGTACGTTGAGTCTATCGGGGTCACCACAATGACCCAGTTACAAGTGCGGAAATCGTCATGAAGTGATTATTATAATTGTTTAGGTGTCACACTCGCCTTACAATTCAATAATGGCTGCAAAACAGTCTATTAAAATAAAAACTGACCTGGAAAAGCAGTTGTATGACTGTTACATCCAGGAGAAAACGGATAGAGAAAACCTGCAACAAATGGTACGTCAACTGAATGGTCACATACAAAGCTTGCAGGAACAAGTACAAGGCCTTCAAGGAGAATTAAAATGCTGGAAAGCACAAGAAAAAAATGAATCCTCAGAGAAACAGGAAAGTGAGACCATATCACCTACTCAGCGTACTAAAAGTGACGTTGAGTACTGCACGGATGAGGATGAACTCGCCAAAGAGACTGGGTGGATTAGGGCGAAAAACAGGAAGAAAAGGAAGTTGAACACCTCTCTCACTCCACCACCACCACCACAACCTAGAACTAGCGCTCAGCAGCTACAACTCAATAATAAAGAGAATGCAACCACTAAAAAAATTCTAGCACCGCCTCCAATCGTAGTGGACGGTGTTAAGAATTATCAGACATTTTACGACTTTTTGACTGAATCTCAGCCAGTAGAAACATTTACCGCAAAAATGTTAAGCGGAAATAGTGTTAAAATAAATGCCAAATCGGAAGAGTCCTACAGAGTGATTGCTCGACGCTTAACAGAAAATAATTGTTTATGGCACTCATATGAGGATAAGCAGACCAGGCCAATAAGAGTAGTGGCGAAACAATTGCATTCATCCTGCTTGCCGGATCGGATCAAAGACGACTTAACGTCGCAAGGATTCCAGATTCAAAATGCGATTACCAAGTTAAGCTGGAAAACAAAAGAACCGCTGAACATGTTTATTCTATCATTTAAGAATGATGAAGATGTCGGTAAAATATACGGCATAAAACATATCCTAGGGTGTAAAGTTGAAATACACCCGCTTAAAACTTCAAAAATAATACCGCAATGTAAAAAATGCCAGGCTTATGGCCATACCCAAAAGTATTGCTCAAAAGAGCCAAGGTGTGTTAAGTGCACAGGTAAACACCTCACGGCTGACTGTAACAAACCTGCACAAGAAAAACCTAAGTGTGTCCACTGTGGCTTACCTCACCCAGCCAACTACAGAGGGTGTTTAGTTGCCAAAGAGATGCAAATGTTAAAGAACAGAAACTCAAAAAACAATCCAGTAACACCTGCCGTTAAACAGATTGTCAGAAACAACGATAAACAGACATCAAAACCAAGTTCACACTTTGCACAGACAAGCGCAATAACTGCACATGCATCTAATAGTGCTTCTTATGCACAAGCGACAAAACCAAGCACACAACCGTCAAGTCTTGAGGACAAGCTCAACCAGATCCTGAAGGGCATATCCTCATTTGATCAGAGACTAGAGAAATTAGAGTCAAGTACTAGGAAAAATCAATCATGAATAACACACTAAAATAATGGCGTGGAATTCAAACGGACTGCTGCAACACCAACATGAGTTGCAAGTAGTCCTAGACACAGAAAATATTGATGTGTGTTTGATCTCTGAAACTCACTTCACTAAACAGTCTTTTATAAAACTTAAAAGCTATAAGGTTTATAACTCGCTGCACCCTAACAACACGGCCCGAGGAGGTAGCGCAGTTATCATTAAAGAACATATCTGTCATTACGAACAGTGTACATACGAAGAACCAGAGATGCAAGCTGTGGCAATATCAGTTAAAACAAACAAATCTAATGTTACAATAGCGGCTGTATACTGTCCCCCAAGACACACTATAAACAAAGAACAATATGTACATTTCTTCAAACTCCTTGGACAGAGATTTATATTAGGCGGTGATTTTAATGCTAAGAACACTCATTGGGGATCGAGATTAACTACAACTTAGGGAAGACAGCTTCTAAGTGCAGTTAAAGACATGCACTGCGAGGTCAGAAGTACTGGAAAACCTACATACTGGCCAACTGACCACCAGAAACTACCAGACCTTATCGACTTTTTCATAGTGAAGAATATATCAGCCAATTATCTGAGCGTGGAAGAGGGGTACCACATGAACTTCGATCACTCTCCGATATTATTACGATTAAGTCACAAAATATTACTCAGAGAAAACCACTTGACATTAGTTAACAAGTTTACAGACTGGGAAAGTTTTCGCTTAGACCTGCAAAATATTATCGACCTAAAAACTTCATTAAAAAGCAAAGGTCAGCTCGATTCTGAAGTAAACAAGTTTAGCAATAATATCCAACAATGCGCATGGAACAACACACCACAGATTATTAAAAAATTTAGAGGAAATACATACCCAAAGGAGATAATAGATTTATTATCTGAAAAAAGGAATCAAAGAAAAAAATGGCAGCAAACTAGATTCCCGCCAGATAAAACTTTATTAAATAATCTTACAAAAAGATTAAAGAGAAATATACAAGCCTTTGAAGATGAGGCTTTCAATACTAACCTACGTCAGTTAACCAGCGACCATACTACACAATACTCTCTTTGGAAAGCGACAAAGTCACTCAAAAGGCCGATTACACAAATTCCCCCTATCAGAAATGGTAACGGAAAATGGGCCATAAGTAATGAGCAAAAAGCTCTAAGATTTGCACATCATTTAAAAGAAACCTTTCAGCCAAATGACAACTCTGTAGACAACCTACAGTTTGCCAATATTCTGCAAGATCTAAGAATTAAACTTGTGACCCCGAAAGAAGTTTCAAAGGAAATTCAGAACATTAACCTGAAAAAATCCCCAGGATATGACCTTATTACTGGAGAAATCCTGAAATATTTCCCGCGTAAAGCCATCGTCAAACTTACCATTTAATGCTGCATTCGTGTTAAAGCATGTACCTGAGCCATGGAAAGTGGCTGAAGTGATTATGATTGCAAAGCCGGGTAAACCACCACACGAAGCATCATCATACAGACCCATTTCTCTGTTGCCTGTACTATCAAAGCTGTTTGAAAAATTGTTTTTAAAACGCCTAAAACCAATTATAAACGAAAGAAACCTGGTCCCTGACCATCAGTTTGGTTTTAGAGAGAAACATTCCACCATAGACCAAGTACACAGAATTACCAACATCATTGAGAGAACGCTCGAAGATAAAAAAGTCTGCTCAACCGTATTTTTAGATGTAGCACAAGCTTTTGATAGAGTTTGGCATAAGGGTTTGACATACAAACTAAGATTAATGCTGCCCAATGATTTTCCCGATATCTTGGCATCATACATTACAGATAGGATGTTTTGAGTGAGGCACGAGGATGCCTATTCTGATTTAAACATTATTAAAGCTGGCATGCCTCAAGGTAGTGTGCTGGGTCCAGTCCTCTACCTCTTCTACACGTATGATATACCTGAGCTGGAAAATAATACAATTGCGACCTTTGCAGACGACACTGCCATTATGGCCACAGGGTCATGCCACAAGGAAGCAGTCAAAAAGGTTCAAATCGCTGTAAATAAAGTTCATGACTGGGCACAAAAATGGAGAATCAAATTGAATGAATCAAAGTCACTTCACATTGATTTCACCAACAAGAATTGTGATTACCACCCTATCTTCATAAATGGTCAACAAGTGCCATACGCAAACACAGCCAAATATCTTGGCATAACGCTTGACGCGAAACTGCGCTGGAAAGCGCACGTCAAAAAGAAAAGACAAGAACTAGACATGCGTTTTAAAAACATGTATTGGTTGATAGGACGGAATTCCTGTCTATCGATGCATAACAAAATGTTATTATATAAGCATATTCTCATGCCGATATGGACGTATGGCATCCAACTGTGGGGCTGTACTAAACCGACCAATATCAAAATGATACAGACATTCCAAAATAAGGTACTCAGGAGTATTGTTAACGCGCCCTGGTATATAAGAAATGACGACCTCCATCGTGACCTAAAAATGGAACCCGTCACCAACATAATTCAAAAATTTGCTGAGGCTCATGAACACAGACTCCACCGACATGTGAACGTCGAGGCAATTCAGCTGTTAGACAACACAAATATAGTGAGAAGACTAAAACGAACAAAACCATTTGAGTTAGTGTAGTGTAAAAAGTGTAGAACTCGTAAAAGTGACAATGACCCTCATATAACACATGAACAAAGTGTTTTTAATATAATATCAGACTCTAAGAAAGTGGAACGGACTTGTGTAAAGTGCAATAAACACTATTCTAAGTTTTAAAATAATTATCCAATTTAATTTTTTAAAAGAGTGACCGTGGAGTTTCTTGTCGGCTCTTCTCCATAGGAAACGACCAATTGGAACCGTGCACCTAGCTTCTGACGTTTCATAAGTGCCCATGTAGGCTTATGTGAAATAAAAATATTTTTGATTTTGATTTGAGGGATGAATTTATCCCAAAAACAAACAATATTGTAGTTGAAAAACATGCTCTCCCATACATCGATAAAAGTTACGGTCAATTCGCCAACTGCAAATTTAAGTTGGTCGACTATTACTCATTACTTTGTAAAGCCTACTTAGCTGTGATAGTTTTCCTTTTAATTTCGTTATTCTACTGCCATGATTTTATTCACATATCCAAAACTAACCCTTTAGCTGGCAAGAGGGGGGGGGGACACTTGACTTTAACAAAAAATAGCACTTTAAAGCTTGATATTACGCAAACGGATCCCTGAATTGAAAAATGGTTATCACAAACCCACAATATTTTTGAACTACCTGTCCAACGATACCCCATACCATGGGATAGATGAGAAAAAAAAGGGAGCTACCCTAAACAAAATTTTTATTCAAGGTTTTATTTTACGACTTTGTCGGCGTGATTAATATCAATACCCATGCCAAATTACGGCTTTCTAGTACTAAGAGTCTCTGAGCTAAGCTGGGGACAGACGTACGGACGGACAGACAGACAGACAGACGGACATGGCGAAACTATAAGGGTTCCTTGTTGACTACGGAACCCTAAAATAGACCAAGGAGTATCATTAAGAAATGAACTATGAAACATTTCGAGATTGGTTTATGGGTCTACTAGATAATTTGAAAGAGCCTATTATTATAATAATGGATAATGATTATTATAATCATCACCACCTTACCATTCAGTTCAATTAAATAAACCCCGAACACAGTCCAACCACAAAAGCGAGTTGGTAAATTGGCTGAACGAAAACGGGGTTACAGCAGACATGAACACGCTGATTTCGGAGCTTAGCTTATTACCTTGGTCCGACGTCATAGGTCGCCAACTCCTACATAATTATGCTCTAGCTAAATCATAGAAGGGCCTTGTGGGCGGCAAGAGCGCCGCACTTAGGAGCAAACGCTCATAAGTCAACCGAAATTATATTGTGACAGCGTACGGAGCTTTGCAAAAAACGAGAATTATGCCGTCTTGCGCTATTATAAATTTATAACGTAACGGAATAGAAGCCAAGTGAGTAGTGGAAGCCCGAGAGAGTATTTATTTTCACCAGTAAGTCCAAAAACCTTAAAATACAAGTGATATTTGTAATTATTACAATAATAGCTTATGCCCGCGACTTCTTTGGCGTGGATGTCGTAAGACACCACAATATACAAATAACTGTCACATTTTTATAAAAAACTGCCTCGTTGGTCTATTGGTCGCAAGCGCTACTGTTGAGCATGAGGTCCGATCCTCGGGTCAGGCAAAGCGTTATTGGCTCGGCAACACTCTGAAATCTGGATTTGTGTGGTTATTGGCAATACTGTATGTAGACAATAAGTATTACATGAAACCCATACATAACTAGCGAAATTTTTCTATAGGTAGGTACACCTCTGCCTATCCCTTCGGGGTATACGTGAGGCTATGTTATTTTTATAAGACATTTACATACATACATAAACTCATGCCTTCTTCTCATGGGGGTAGGCAGAAACTCACGCCGCCGGTTGCGAGTACTACGCACCTTACCTTTCTGAAGAACATCACCAATCAGGTCACTATAAATGTATATGTCCTCCTAGGGCGTCCCCTCCCGGCATTTCCACTCACATCGGCCTTGTATATTTGCCATCTACCTTTTGTTAGTCGTCTTTCATTCATCCTCTCAACATGACCAAAGCATCTAAACATACCATTTTATTTTTTTGTCACTAGGTATATTCTTTTAAACCGCACCGTTGCCTTATCACATAATTTATTAGCCTATCATTCATAGTCACGCCACACATGTTTTGCAAGGAATACATTTCCACAGCATTTATTCTACTTTTATCACACCGAACATTTCTTCTTCCATAAATAAGCGTGGGCATCGGCACACCATTGTGAACAACCAGTAGAACCTTTTTAGGCATAAACTAGTTGGTCAAAATCGCATGTATTTAACGACTCACTTTATTTCCCGCATTTACTCTATAAACAACTTCCCTGTATTTTATTTTATTTTATTTGGGAAAATAAACGGTTACACATTACAATGTTATGGTATAGAACTTAAAACTAAGTTATGAGTATAAATGTATAACCAACAACATTTTCCACATAATATAAAAAAAGTTACACAAACACGAACGGCGTGCGATATAAATTACCCACAATGGTTAAAATTAAATATAAAAAGTAAAACTAAATTAAAACATATACAGGAATAAATAATAATACTACGTTTGTAGTTATGGTCTCAGTAGTCAAAATATACAGAGACTCAGGACTAGTGATGTGGGAGCAAGTGACATACGCCGTACGTCCGTGTAAGAAGCTGTTAGTCCTGCGGTCGAGTCCGTAGTCTTCAGTAGCAATTTTCCATTGCTTGCGTAGTGTTTAGTTTTGAGGGTTTAGTTTTATCTAATGTCACAAAACTGGTACACTGACTGAAGCATTCTTACAGATTATTCCTGACGAACGGCTATCACTAAAATAATATAACAGTAGAATAAGCGGAACAGATGGCCGCTGGGGCCGAAAAGTTCTGGAGTGGCGGCAGCGTACCGGAAGACGTAGTCTTGGAAGGACCCCCACAAGGTAAACCGATGACCTTGTGAAGGCCGCAGGAATCCGTTGGATTCGGGAAGCACCCAACCGGTTGAAGCGGCGGTGCTTGGGGGAGGCCTATTTCTAACAGTGAAGATGTCTTTCGGCTGAAATGATGATGATGTGATAAAACTACAGATTAAAGATCTTCTGACTTTTTCGTTTACTTGTGCTGTGAGACTTTGCTTCTTGCCAAATTTTATGATTGTAGGTCAACGGGAAGTAGTAGTAAGGTTTGATTTATTTGCGAGTATCAAAATAATGTCTTATAAATGGACGTATTTTTTATTGTGTTGAGTGTTTTAGGGCTCCAAAGGGCCCGTAGACTTAAGTGTTTAATATAAATTTCAACTTGATACGTCCACGCGTTCCTGAGTAAAAGGGTCTTGACTGACAGACAGACGAATGGACGGACGTACAACGAAGTGATCCTATATGGGTTCCGTTTTTTTCTTTTGAGGTACTGAACCCTAAAAAGTAAGTTGTAGTCTCATTTTCCACGAAATGTACGGGAAAAAGTTTTTTGCGATTTCTGACTCTTCTAGTACTCAAACCTCAGTTGGTCTAACTAGAGTTATTTGATCTCCATAAGAAACAGGATGTATTGGCATCACAAATTCCTACAGGATCTTTAGATCTGCGCACATGTTTAGCCTGGAGAGTTAATTTCAAGTTAATGTCATTATTGTACTAATAACATTATAAAAACTCTCATACGACTCTTGCGGAGTGTTAGAGCCTCTAATTTTCTCCTGTTTTCGATCTTTACTTAATATGCTAATGAATACAAGGATATTTTTTTATGATTATATATATTAATACAAGGCGAAAAAATGTATGCAGGCATTTTTTGAAATTCCTTTTATTTAATTTTTTATTAAGACTACAAGCTATAAGCACTTGTTGAACCAAAGTTGAAATCGCGAAAAAAAAATCAGCTGTTCCCTACATTTAAGTTCGCTGAACTCGTCAAAATGTAGGGAACAGCTGATATTTTTTTCGCGATTTCAACTTTGGTCCCATAGTAAAAGTTGTTCATAATGATGAATACAATGACCCCTTAAGAGGTTTAGTATAAACAAAAACTAATGTTGTATACAACCTGTTTTTTTTGATATCCCATAACTCTAGGGTTATATTCTGTAGGTAAAAATAATACTAAAACTCCTAGAATAGGTGGTCCAAAAATGCATCGTTACGGAGATATCATTAATCATAATTAAATTAGGTCAAAAATTGTCACCAGTATGACGAATCTTTACTTTTGCGAGGTTGCCAAACTTCGCAGTAGTGTAGTAAAATAAATAGTAAAATAAAATATGTAGGTATGTTGGTATCGGGGCTTCCCGGTGGCAGCTAGTGAAGGGAAAGCTACCTTGGCGACGTTGTCATATTTCACGTAAAAGGGTGTTTTACATTAATAATCGTGACTTTGCCGAATTATTTTGTATGAAAAATGAAAAAAAAAAATAACGAAGGATTGGAACATAACTCATGCTAGTTGATTCTTTGATATGGCCTCAATCATACCCTAGAGTTATGGGATATAAAAAAAAACACGTTGTATAAGTGTATAATTTATGTCTGTCACCGTTGCTCTATTGAGACGAGAGGACCAAATTTCAAATTTCCAGCTGCGCTATAATTACATAAATAATATTTTCGTAATTTATAACATTGTAGAAAATAATCTGAGAAACGGAAAACAAACAAAAACCACCAGAAAGACTTCCGAAACGACTTTTAAAAACGTTAAGAATTGAAAACCTGCCTAAACATTACGCTATAAATATTATTTACCACAAATTGTGTTGTTGATGTCAAGATGACATAAGTACATTTTATTTGTCAGATTTTTTATTGGTAGACATGGAATAAATGGATTAGTAAGTACTATAAAGCAACTAGCGCCATTGCTCTCGATTTCGGTAAATTTTCTTGCGGAAAAAATTTACAACTTATCCAACTAGCCAATGCCACGTTCATTCAAAAGTTTGTGCAGGCGATTTTAGATCTTATTGTGATTACGTAAGGACTCAAATTCGTTTACTCTCACTTTCACGGGCCGAATCTGAATTCGAGATTAGTGTCTAGTACCTATATGCAAAATAAACCGATGTTTTTACCTAATGAAGGATTTCTTTTAAATAAATTTTATTTTCTGAGTTGCCACAAAGACATTAAGTAAATTCATTACTTAATGTCTTTGTACTTTTCTTCGAGAATCTTCGAGTGAGTACTGGAATCACCATCCGCCAACTATTCCGTAGATAATATTGTACATCTTTATTGATTGTTTAAATCCCTCTAGTTATTATTTCAGCCTCCATGCCAGATGAGGAACCAGTGTAATTTTTATAACATTTATTGTTATTCGGAGCTATGCCTTTATTCTCTGCACGGGCACAGATATAGCAGTACTTGTTCCTAACTCATATGAATAAAACTTTACCAAATTTTCTACCGACTATGGCTGCTGCTTCAGAAAGTGCACCATAGTAGCTCTTGTACGAGCGCTAAGACCAGCAGCCATCAGCAATGTCGTCAGTGATTACTACTCCGTTTTTCACCTTCCCTTCTTCTATTGCAGCTACTCTTTCGCGTTCCGCTACACTCTTACATGTAAGTGATACAAATAAAAACCTCCTTGTTTTTAATTTGTATCATATTTTAAGCAAGATTCTGTCTCTGTCAACTTAAAACCATTGACAAAACAGAACGATGTTTGAAATTCGTTTACCGCTCAATGTATTATATTTGTAGTGTGTAAGCAAGCCAAATTATTTTACCATTTAAAAAATAAGAGCACATCTTTGGGAATATGTAAACTAGGTACCTAATTGGTACTCAATAACCGAAATAAATGATAGACGAAATAATGAACTACAAAACCAACATTTTATACAGCACAGCGGTCATACTTTTATTGAGCACCAGCTTTACCCGGCCCGGCTTTGCACGGGTAGCGCTAAGTATTTATCCTACCCTACACTGTCTACCTACCCTCGCTGCCGACCCTACTTAACCTACCTGCCTATCCTACCTACCTTCCCTACCTACCTACCTACCCTACCTACCTACCTACCCTACCTGCCTACCCTACCTACCTACCCTATCTACCTACCTACCCTACCTACCTACCTACCCTACCTACCTACCCTACCTACCTACCCTGCCTACCTACCCTACCTACCTACCCTACCTACCTACCCTACCTACCTACCCTGCCTACCTACCCTACCTAACTACCCTACCTACCTACCCTACCTACCTACCCTACCTACCTACCTACCCTACCTATCTACCCTACCTACCCTACCTACCCTACCTACCTACCCTACCTACCTACTCTACCTACCTACCCTACCTACCTACCCTACCTACCTACCCTACCTACCTACCTACCCTACCTACCTACCCTACCTACCTACCCTACCTACCTACCCTACCTACCTACCCTACCTACCTACCTACCCTACCTACCTACCCTACCTAACTAACCTACCTACCTACCCTACCTACCTACCCTACCTACCTACCCTAACTACCTACCCTACCTACCTACCCTACCTACCTACCCTACCTACCTACCCTACCTACCTACCCTACCTACCTACCCTACCTACCTACCCTACCTACCTACCTACCCTACCTAGCTACCCTACCTACCTACCCTACCTACCTACCCTATCTACCTACCTACCCTATCTACCTACCCTACCTACCTACCTACCTACCCTATCTACCTACCCTACCTACCTACCTATCTACCCTACCTACCTACCCACCTACCCTACCTACCTACCCACGTACCCTACCTACAACCTACCTACCCACCTTTTTTTTACTTTTTACTTTTTTTTTCTTTTTTCATACCTTTTAAACCTTCCCTGAACTTCCACATTATTTTCTTTTTTCGACAACCAAATGACACTTTTTTTACTTCTGAAACAGAACTGTTTTGTATTCCAACAAAACAGACCAAAGAGATCGGACCTCATACTACGGAACTGACAAATTTTTGAACACACCTTGAAATATTTGACAACTAAGTGCCAGTTAAAAAGACAAAAGTTATCAAATGTTTCACAGCTAGGAACAGTTTGTATTGGAAAATTAAATTGTCGTTTTTAGTATTTTCCTTTACTTATTATTTATGTTTCCCACCGTTTAAACCTTCCCTGTACTTCCACAAATAATTCAAGACCAAAATTAGCCAAATCGGTCCAGCCGTTCTCGAGTTTTAGCGAGACTAACGTACAGCAATTAATTTTTATATACATATATAGATAGATAGTACGAGTAGTTTCATCTGATTATAAGGCATATACACACATCAACAGAATCTAGGGATACCTTAATCCTAAATTATTTATGAATTTATAGTTTAAAATCTTTTTAGTTTCCATAAAAAGTTTATATACAGATTTAAACCTCTTTTATTCTATTTTCAAAATTTAAAAACGTAAATAAAAAAAAAACAAAAGAAAAACAAAATACGGCGGCAAAATTGTAAATAATTCGTTACGTTATGGAAAATTAAAATTGCTTTATTAATATTAATTAATGAAAAGGGATTAGATTGTTTTTCTTTTTAATTTAACGTGCCGTGTGAGCTTTAAGAGTCATGTCACGTCGTCATTTGAGTCGAGATGAAATGTTACGAGCCGTGGGCATGTTAGAAAATGGTGCTATTCAACGCGTCGTTACTGAGGCCCTACACATCAGCCAAAACGTGATATCAAGGTTGTGGGGGATGTGGCTGAATGGCACACGGGTAGATATCGTGTTACTACGCAGAGACAGGATCGATTTCTCTAAATGACCGCCAGAAGACAACCCAATATCACAGCGATGCAACTAGTACAAAGGCTCCAGGAGGATCACCCGCTGCTGATAAGCGACCAAACCGTGCGAAGAAGGTTACACAAAGTTGGTTTTCATGCTCGAAGACCGCTACGTGTTCCAGCATTGCGGCGTGGCAATCGCGGTCGGCGGCTTTCGTGGGCTCGGAAGCATTTACCATGGAGTGACGAACAATAGTCTTTGGTGCTGTTAACTGACGAGTCCCAGTTTGGGTTTCTGAGAATATGCGTTTGGAGAACTCCAGGCAGAGTTAGGCGTCGACGGCACCCTCAGGAGGTCCACTCATACCGAGGTGGGACAATCATGGTGTGGCCAGGAATTCATCTTGGCGGACCCAGCGCGTTTGGATCCAAGGCAGCATGACTGCACAAAAGTACTACGAGGAGGTAGTAGAGCCTGTTTTTGTCCCACAAAGAATCCAAATGGGCCAGGAATTTCTACTCATGTACGATAATGCTCCATACGGTGCGGCTGGTGTCGGCTGCTCTCCAAGACAGCGATATTCAAGTTTTGGATTGTCCTGCGCAGTCTACCGACTTAAATCCTATCGAGCATGCTTGGGACATGTTACAAAGAAAAGATTTGAGGGATTTCCCGCCAAGTTTGACCACGGAACAACAACTTTACGAACACTTGCAAAGAACATGGGACCTCATACCGCAGCAAGAATAAGAATAAGAATAAGAATAATTTATTTGTTAAACATAGGTAATTACAGACAAAGATCTTAAAAATTAGGAAGTGCGCTATGTTTTGCCAATATTGACATACAAATATTTGATGAGTAAAAACAATCAAAGTGAGTATTATTCAATTACAATGATAAATGTATTACAATACAGTATTTCATTACCTAATTTTATTAACACATTCATGCAAATTAAATTATATTACAATTTATTCTGAGTCAATTTCATTTCATGTCAAACATTTCAGTCAATTAAATTCAAAAGATTAGTATTAATGTACATTATCAAAATTTATGTCAGCATTATAATTATATAGATTCGTCATTAAGAAACTCATCTAGAGTATAATAGCATCTTTCAAGTAGTAACCCGTTAAGTGTTTTTTTAAACTTTTGCAGTGGCATACATTTTATTTCATCGAGTATTTTATTATATAATTGTGGAGCAACACCAAATAAACTTTTCTTCATTAGAGAAGTTTTACATTTCACACGACATAATTCGTTAATATATTGAGCACGTATCGGCGTTTTCTTTACTGCACATAGTTTTTTAAATAAATGTGGATTTGCTTTCACAAATAATGCAGTTTCCAGAATGTATAGAGCTGGTAGGGGTAATATTTTTAACTTTTTAAAATACGGAATGCAACTATCTGTTGTTTTTAAACCACACATAGAACGTAAACATCTTTTCTGTATCCTGAAAACAATTTCTCTGTTTGTTGACTGTCCCCAAAAAATAACACCATACCGCAGAACTGAGGCGACTAGTCCATGATAGGCTGTTAACAGTGTATCAGTATTTACTTTTTTCGAAAGTTGATGTAACAAATATGCTGATTTGCTTAATCGCTTACAGATTTCCTCTAAATGAGGTTTCCAAGTCAGTTTATCATCTATAGTTATACCTAAGAACTTTACAGTACTTGCTTCTTCTATTTCAGTATAATTATACGCAACATTAACTAGTGGTTTCTCAAGCCGTTGGTGAAAGTGCATAACTTTAGTTTTATTTAAATTAATTACAAGATTATTATCGTTAAGCCAATTTATTATTTTATATAGAGAATTATTAATGTCATTTTGATAATTGTTTGGATTATTACATTCAATAATAGCTGTGCTATCGTCTGCAAAGAGTACCATTTTTTGTTCAGTGAAATTTGGGAGGTCATTTATATAAATTAAGAAAAGCGGCGGTCCTAGAACGCCACCCTGAGGCACACCATATTTTATGTACCTTGCTTCAGAGGTATATGTGGTTTCTACTTTGGTTATAGGACATATTCTAGAGATTTCCGTACATTGTAATCTATCACTTAGGTAAGATTCTAAAAGTTTAAGAATGTTCCCTCGGATTCCATAACCATGTAATTTTTGCAGTAAAATTTTATGATCCACAAAATCGAACGCTTTCGTCATGTCTGTATAAATCGCACAAACATGATTTCTTTTATCGACAGATGTCATGATACTAGATAGTAGGTCAAATAGTACCATATTTATATTGACATTTTTTCTGAACATCTTGACATTTCTGACATTTTTGTTCATTGCAAAATAGTTTAAATTTTTCGAAATAAGCATACACGGAATTATAAATTACTTTTTCAATTATTTTTGAAAACACCGGAATTTTTGCAATTGGTCTATAATTTGCAACATCAGTTCTGTCATTTCTTTTAAAAAGGGGCTTAATAATTACTTTTTTTAAACTATTTGGGAATATACCATCGGCAATACAGAGATTGATTACATGTGATAGTGGTGGCGCTATAACTTCCTTGACATATTTTATCACTTTGGTTGATATGCCATCGTATCCGACAGTATTCGTATTCTTAAGGCTGTTAATTATTTTAATAATGTCATCATCTGCAACAGGTAACATAAATAATGACTGCGACGTCAGATTTTCACAAACCGGTTTTTTTGTCAACGTACAATTTGCTTGTAGATTGTTTTCAACAGACTCAATAAAATATTTATTAAATTCGTTTGCTATATCCATAGGGTGCGTTAAAATTAAATTGTCTTTTGATATAGATAATATTGGTTCTTGGGGCAAACTGAATTTTGATTTGTTTATTACTTGCCAGGCTGCTTTTGATTTATTTTTTGAAGCATTTATAAAATGGTTATTTTGGGATTTCTGAGTCAGTTTTATTATTTTTCTATAAAGTGTGGAATATTTTTTGAAAACTAGTTTATTTTGTTAATTAGGCTTGAGTCTATATGCCCACAATAGCTGTCTCTGTTTTTGACTACATAATTTAATTCCGCGAGACAACCATTTAGTCTTTTTTTTTGTATACAGGGTGTTTGGCAGAACGTTGAACATACGAAAATGGTGGGTAGGTGGGGTCATCTGCTACTTACTCAGCCCTAATTTATTTGGCCCTGGCCGACTGGGTATTTTAAAAAAAAAAAAAAAAGTTTTTTTCTTGTTTCACCACTTTCCTAACTTTAAAGTGTATTTTTTTTATTAAAAATGGGCAATAAAACAGGCAATTTTTTTTTTTTTAATCTTTGATGTTGGCAGATTCTTATAAAATTATTGCTTTGTTCAGATGTTAGCTAGAAAAAAAGTTATGAGTCCTCAAACTTACAGAAAGATGTAAAAAATACTTGAATGTTAATTTCAACTTGCATTTAAAAAAAAAACAAAAAATGATTGAGGAGTTCCAATTCTAGCAAAACATCCCTAGTGTGTGAGCTTTCTAATGGTATGTAATTTGCTTTTATAAAAAAAAAACTTTAAGAGTTATTTCATAATTTTATCAAGTAGGAAATTTTTGACTAAACTCTACCTTTACGGAAAGTTAAATGTTTTGCGAAATTTAATACTGCAAAGTTGGTAAAAATTATGGATCGACGGCTTGCCAGTAGCAGTGGTGCAAATTGACATTCACTATTCCCTTGAGATGGTTACACAAAGCAGGTAGAAATTTTGTTTCACTCTTGCGCAGTCATAGCGTATTTTTGCTCTCTTTCGCTCTCGTGGCACCGTGACGCGTCAGAATGAATTCTTGACGAAACTCTACCTTTACGGAAAGTTAAATGTTTTGCGAAATTTAATACTGCAAAGTTGGTAAAAATTAAATGATCGATTGAAATTATGCTGTACCAGTTAGGTGCGTTAATGAAACAATTAAATAATTTTAAATAATTTATTTAAATAATAAATCATATTAGATGTTCAAATTGACGCCCTTCATTCGCAATACAGGTGCGGCATCTACGTCTGATTTCTACAGTTGTTGTGCGCAGCAGCATCTCCTGTCGCATAACTTCGAAAGCAGCATTAATTCGATTTATCAAATCTTCCCGACTTTCTACTTCTGTAGTGTAAACTAGTTCCTTTGCCCTTCCCCACACGTGAAAATCGAGCGGAGTGAGGTCGGGCGATCGCGGAGGCCAGGGAATTGGTCCTCCCCTGCCAATCCACGAATTTGGGAAACAATTATCCAAATGCTCACGTACAACTAGACTAAAGTGAGCTGGGCAACCATCGTGTTGAAAGACAATAGGCCTGTTTATGTCTACTTGGAACACTTCTTCCACTAATGGTGGTAAATCATTTATCAAAAAATCCAAGTAGTTGTTCGCGTTGATGTTGTCGGGCAAATAATGAGGCCCTATTAGCTTATCGCCAATCACTCCTGCCCAGACATTCACACTGAATCTCCTCTGGAAGCCTCTTTGTCTCTTCACGTGTGGGTTTTGATTTTTAAGTGCCCAATGGTGAAGATTGTGATAATTGACAATCCCTTCTTTGTCAAATTTGGACTCGTCTGTCCACAAAATACTTTTTAAAAAGTTAACGTCGTCCACATCGGTATGCAGCAAATGGCGACAAAATTGCACACGTCTCCCAAAATCACTGTCATCGAGACCTAGAACAAACAAAACATGTCTAAGAATTGATTTCAATACTGAATCTTTTCTTCCTCCGAGTTCAAACTCTACAATTATCCAAATTTTTCATCTTCAATTTTTAAGTACACTAATTGGCTTTATGGCTTAGCCATAAAGACGTAAGACCAAATTCACAAAAGGGCGTGCGACTTTCCAATTTTGTTCTAAAAAGGACCCATAAGTGCTGGCAAGTTTACCTACGCTGACCACCTGCGCAAACCGAATCCGAAATCCGAATCCTGTAAGCGCTGGCCGCCTGATTGTTACGTGAATGCGGCCGAATAGGAATAGTTTATTGAATTTAATTTGAAATTAGAATTGAATGCGCTAAAAACAACATGAGGCAAAACAACTAATAAAGAAAGTGACGAAATCAAGGTTAAATGGAACGATCAATTGAACTGTCTCATAATTTACTACATTCCACAAAATCGTATCAGATGCAGTGCATAAACGGCTTAATCTTACCTTGCACTGGAGTGTAGTGAAAAGCATGTCTACCATCTTGCCGGAGAACAGACCACACTTTCCATATGCTTAAGCCAAGTATTGAAGCTATCTGTCTAATGCTTTTGGTAGGATCCGCGTCAAACTCGGCAAGAACTTGTTCGTCAATGGTAGCATCGGGTCGTGCTGCGTTCACTCGTGGTTCTTGTAAGTTCAGGTTACCGGTTTGTCGTAAACGTCGGTAAGTACTCGCAAACGTCTGATGACTGGGTACTCGGCGGTTGGGATAACGCTCTTGATAAATTCTTCGCGCTTCACGCGAATTTGTATTAGCACTTCCATACGCTAACAACATGTCCGCGTATTCCTCACTGGTAAAAGCAGCCATTTCTTTACCAATAACAACAGGTAACAGTAATAACAAAAAACTTAACAAACTTAAACTTAAACTTAACTAGTGATAACAATAAAAGAAAACGAAGTGAACAAAAACAAACGTAAGCGTAACGGGCACGTGAGATCGCAGAGGCAGTTAAGTCTCGACTGAATAAAAGAAAAGAATTCATTCTGAGGCGTCACGGTGCCACGAGAGCGAAAGAGAGCAAAAATACGCTATGACTGCGCAAGAGTGAAACAAAATTTCTACCTGCTTTGTGTAACCATCTCAAGGGAATAGTGAATGTCAATTTGCACCACTGCTACTGGCAAGCCGTCGATCCATAATTTTTACCAACTTTGCAGTATTAAATTTCGCAAAACATTTAACTTTCCGTAAAGGTAGAGTTTCGTCAAAAATTTCCTGCTTGATAAAATTATGAAATAACTCTTAAAGTTTTTTTTTTATAAAAGCAAATTACATACCATTAGAAAGCTCACACACTAGGGATGTTTTGCTAGAATTGGAACTCCTCAATCATTTTTTGTTTTTTTTTAAATGCAAGTTGAAATTAACATTCAAGTATTTTTTACATCTTTCTGTAAGTTTGAGGACTCATAACTTTTTTTCTAGCTAACATCTGAACAAAGCAATAATTTTATAAGAATCTGCCAACATCAAAGATTAAAAAAAAAAAATTGCCTGTTTTATTGCCCATTTTTAATAAAAAAAATACACTTTAAAGTTAGGAAAGTGGTGAAACAAGAAAAAAACTTTTTTTTTTTTTTTTTAATACCCAGTCGGCCAGGGCCAAATAAATTAGGGCTGAGTAAGTAGCAGATGACCCCACCTACCCACCATTTTCGTATGTTCAACGTTCTGCCAAACACCCTGTATATAGTGACATTTTTTTCCGGAAAACATAAACGATATAATAACAAAAAGTCGTCTTTAAATTTTTCGTAAGACTCATTTGCATCTTTGGCTTCGTACACTTGCAAGAAAGATAGACACTTCAAGTGATTTTTGAATTTGGATAAATGACATGCTGAGATGTCTTGTTTTTTAGTTTTCCAGAATTTTAGTGTACAGATTTTGTTGATAGGTACTTTGAGTAACTGAGAAGTATGATCTGAAAGAACTAGATCGATTATTTCCGCTTTGCATTCTTTTCGGTAAGAGTGTGCAAAGTTATCGATGCACGAATTACTACTTAATCTGGTCGGTTCGTATAGAGCCAGCTTAAGATTAAATTGCAAAAGAAAATTTTCAAATTCTAATGTACTTTTGTTTCTTTTTGGTACATCGATATTAAAGTCTCCAGTTAAAATTATATTTTTATTTGTAAGTGAACGAATTTTTCGCAATACATTGTCCAATCTTTCATAAAACACGTTATAGTTGAATTTAGGTATTCTATAAACGCAGACAATAATAATATTATGAGACATCAGTTCTATACCACAGCATTCGAAAATACCAGTCACCGACTGTTTAGCTACAGCTGTCAATTCTCTACAGTGTAATCCTATTCGAACAAATATACAGGTTCCTCCTCGTTTAATATTTCTCGAAAAATAGGCAGCTAGGTAGTAATTAGGTAGATGCAGTAAACTCTCGTAACCTGTCTCAACAAAGTGTTCAGTGATGCACATAACATCTATGTTGGTTCCTTTATTAAAAAGCTCATCTAATTTAATTGTCAGTAAATCTAGTTTGTTGATAAGTCCTGCAATATTTTGATGAAGAATATTAAGGTAATTGCTATAGAAAAAACTGAGTTTTGTTTTGTGGTTGTGTATCAGTTACCAACTCTGTTTGGTTCTTTTGGGAACAATCAACTTCTGAGTGAGTGACATTCATGGAGTTTAGGTTTAGAATAAGGTCTTGCAAATCCGATATTACAATATTTAAGCCTTTGTTATTTAAACTCCCGTATCGATAGCTATAGGTGTCATAGGTATATGGAAGGTTGAGATTGGAGTCCAATATGTACGCATGTTTATACGTCTCCACATCCATGTAAGTTAAGTTATTGAAAGTATCTATACGGCTGTTAAACATAATATTATTGTTATCCATATATTTAAAAGTTGGTAGACATATTATAAAATTAGTGTGACTTAATGTTTGTAATTTTTCGCGAGTAAAAGTAACTAGTTCTATATAACTATGCGTTTTCCTGAAATCTTCCTCGCCAATATAAATAATACAGTAATCAGAATGTGTGAAGTTTCGCACTTTCGTCTCAATATTGTTTAAAATATGTTTCAATCCACATTTAGGCATACGATAGTGACACATATTATAATTACAGATACGAGTTCTTTCGCTCATTGTATATATTCTGTTAGACGTTTCACTACTTACAATACAAATTTTATGTTTTACAAGCGGCGTCGAAGGACTTTTTTCGGTAATACCGCTGGGTGATGTGGTGTTTTGAGTGCTACTAGCACTAGTACCGGTTTCAACATGTGTTGTGCAATAGTCTCTTATAATTTCTGAAGTTTGTGTCTGTTTTGTCTTCGTGCGACTAGTTACATTTTTCTTCGGAGTTTGGACTTTCTGCTTAATTGGGCTATTAGCAATTTTTTTATACATTTCATTTTTCTTTATTAAATCTATATTAATTTGCTTCAAGTTACTATTGTCCAAAGACAATACTTCTATTTCCTGATGCGCGCTTTTTAATTGCGATTTTAGATTTTCTATCTCATCTAAATATTGTATCTTCAGTTGCGTTTCATCGCCATCGTCTGACATTCCTGGCAAACTGTTTGTAGTAGAGTCCAATGTTTGGGAGATAATGTCACTGCTATCATTATTCGGTTCCGATCTCGTGCGAGTGCGCCGGAACGTAATATTATCTACTACATTTTCGAAGAAATTCATAGTGGTAGATTAATCTATGAATTTAAATTTCAAATTAATTAAAAAAGAATCTCTCGTCGTCTGGTTCGAACTCACGATCACACAGTTCTGCGTGAAATACTTGTTCCACACACCACGGGGCCAGGCGTGTTACAGTAAAGATGGCGAAAATATCGATCTACTACTCTTTATCAATGTGTATCCGGGTCACAACAATAGATGTCGCTATTTTCAATATTTATTGCAGACCAACAGTATCTTACTCTGTTATCTTATCACTATTGAAGCGGCGAAAACAGAAATTAAAAATAGTTCGTGTGATTTGTGCTAGATGGTGTTGTAGTGCATGATAACATTTGAATAAAAAACTAACTTTTTTTGGTCGATAATTGAATTAGTTATTATTGATTATAATAATTATTATCCTTTAGAACACTTTTGCACTAAAAATTGTAGAATTACGCATGGGGGTCACATGAAGCACCGTAAAACTTCGTTTCTTCGGTTTAATGTCACTATTTACATATTTTGAGATCCAGTATTTATTTAGTAAGCCGACCCTATTGATCGAAGATAACACTGTCACAGTTAGTTTGCATGTCCAGTTACACTTATATGTATATATTAAACACTCCAGAGATAGATTTAGTAATTTTAATAATTATTATATCGCGATCACAACTTCGAACAGTGTTTACTTGTCAGCGCCATCTGACGGACTCAAGACATTGATAATTTAATTTTAAGTATGAACAATCGATGTCGATGTGTAATTAATTTTAATGTAAGAGGTGGCAACGCTGATTATTAATTATATAAGATTTTTTAAATTTTAATTAAAATTAATA
The DNA here is from genome assembly GCA_948098905.1 of Tiliacea aurago. NCBI lineage: Eukaryota > Metazoa > Arthropoda > Insecta > Lepidoptera > Noctuidae > Tiliacea > Tiliacea aurago. Next base: position 460,629 of record OX402592.1, read on the forward strand.
GTTTTATAAGAAGAAATATTTTTTTTATATCATACTAATTTTCTACGGCGATTAAAAAAATTAACATTTTTTTATTGAAGACCTTAAAATAACCTATAATTCTTCTATTTACTTTATTAAGTATTAGAAAATTCTTCATAGATTTTCAGATATTTGATGAAATATAAAATATCTCTAGATTCTGTTGATGTGTGTACTTACTACAGAAGATTCAAAATTCAAATAGTTATACGCCGGACGAAAAGTTTCTACAGGCGCGACCACGGTGCGAAGGGATTGTGTTTTGTTTTCGTCGTATTTGATGAGACGGGTAGGCAGGGAGGCACGGGTGAAATTTGATTTCTTTTGCCCGCGGCTTCGCCCGCGTGATGTAGGAAAAAACATCACGCGGGCTCACGGCAATGTTCTACCGGGATCAAAAGATTAAGATTACCCTATGTGTTATAAACTATAATATATATTATGTGTGGCAAATTTAATACATTTTCAGTAAATACCTAAGTAAATCCGTGGATGTCAAAGCAAGAGCGCAGACAGAGTAGTTAGCTACAAGGTTACAAACTAGACATTGATATTATTTGCGTGTGCCTTTTATGAAGCCTCTCTTTTTAAATCCTATGTGCATAATGTTGGGTGGCAAAGTTACTTGTCTTCTATTTGCGGGATACGAGGTCTGTCGGTCAAAACCCATTGAATGACTTAGAAATAGAATCGTTTAGTTAAGAACAATAATATCTAATTTAAGCTCAGTACAATGTCTCGAGTACATTGCGTTGTGTGTGTGTGCGCACACTAAGACACACAACGCTCCGCCGCTGCCATAACTCACCGCCAACGACTTCATGTTCTATCTTAAACAATTTATTTAGAGTCCGCACCCCCGCACGCCTCCACACACCCCCGCACACGCCCGGCTCACTCAAATTTTAAATTATCATTTGATTTCACGCGGCCATTGTTCACGAAAAATAACAGAGCAAAGATACGGCGCGGAAGACAAATGCGAAGTGGCTTTGTTTGTGGCGAAATATCATAAAAATATAAGACGATAAAGTGGCGTGATTTATAATCGCCGTGGCCCGCCACCGTACTGCCGCCGCGCCCGCACCGCCGCCGCCTCCACGCGCCCGCACCGCCACCGCGCCGCCGCGCGCCCCTCAAACACCCGCGCCGCTACCACTACGCGCCCGCACCGCTACCGCCACGCTCCCGCACCGCCGCCGCACCGCTACCGCGTGTACTCCTGTCCTTTATTGCGCTTCGCTTTGTCTTGAAGGAAACTATTTTGTATAAGTTTATGTAAAGAAATATAAACGGGGCGGCGCGGCGGTCGCTGGCACTGGCTGGCAGTAAGCTGAAGTAACTACCGGTCGGTGCGCGGTGTGACCAACTAACGCGCACTTGTGGCTGACTGGAGATTAACAGTACGCAATGAACTGCGAAAATAATAGAAATTAAGTGAACTTCAAAACAAGTATTTTTGAACAAATCTTGGGGGTTGAGGACCAAGACTTCAATTTAGTCCCGCGGTCACGCCTATTCATTTATGGCCAACTGACGCATAGACGCGCGTGGGGCCGCGTAGCACACTGAGTCTTAACTGTCCTGCGGTGTACCAAACTTAATCAAATCAAAAAGCTTTTAATTTCACATAAGTTTACATGGGCACTTATGAAACGTCAGAAGCTAGGTGCACGGTTCCAATTGGTCGTTTCATAAGGAGAAGAGCCGGCAAGAAACTCCACGGTTACTCTTTTAAAAAAATTGGCTTTTACAATGTTTTCAAATTACAGTGTTAATAAGTATGAGAGGACAGCGTAGGCCCGTCAAAAGTACCAGGTACTTAACAAAATAGAAAATGGTCTACAGATCTACAGTCTATTAAGCCTACAATGTCCTCACATTAACAAAAAACCGGCCAAGTGCGTGTCGGACCACGCACAATGAAGGGTTCCGTAGATGGGATGAATTTATCCTAAGAACAAACTTAACATTGTAGTTGAAAAACATGATCCCCATACATTCCAACTGCAAATGTAAGTTTGTACGCACAATATTGAGTGACTAGCTTTCGCCCGCGGCTTCGCCCGCGTGGATGTCGAAAAAAAACAGCTTCTCTATCAGCACCATTCCCCCAAAATATTATACCCTATCTTAGTTGGAACCAACTGCAACGTAAGCGTGGTAAGCAGATAGGAGTGCAGTTTGATTTACAACTTTACGGAGGATATAGATAGCGTATAAATACCAACTTCGTTTTGTACATACTTGTTCAATAAACGTGTCCTCCATTTCATGTCAAGTCTATTTGAAAGAAATTTTGTATTGTTTATTTTTTCTACGTTTTTGTTCTTAAATAATAATTGATGTATACCAACTATTGAGTTATTCAAGGTACGCAGTAAAATTATCCTGAAAACTTAATTACCCCCTTTTCCGATTCTCGAAAACTCAATTTATTTTCTTTTTTTTTCTGCTAAAGGTAATGAGCACTGAGGTTCGAGTTAATCGAACCGCGCGTTAAGATTCTTAAATACAAACTGAAATCCCCAAAAACCCAAAAAAACCCTGACTCCCTAAAATCCTTTTGAGGGGTAGTTTTGAAAAACGCAAAACATATGAGAAACTCTGTTATTTAAGTAATCGCAGCAGCGTTAGTCTAGTGGTCACAAGTGCGACTGCTGAGCATGAGGGGTGGGTTTGACTCCCAGGTCGGGAAAAGTGTTATTGGATTTTCCATTAGGAATTTCTCAGTAGCAGCCAGCAGTTTAGTCTGTATTTATACTCGGGTGATGGCAATAGACTCGCCCCTATTACATGGGATATAGATACGATACGAACGTAAACAAAACTGGCGAAATGTGGGTGTTACTAAAGGTACACCTCGACCTGACCCTTTGGGGATTGCAGGCGTGATGTTATGTAAATAAGAACTCGGGCCAAATTTCAAGTTTATATAAATCAAAAGTAATAAGATTCTGTTCATACAAACTATATCGCCCCTTTTGACGCACTCAAAAGGGAAAATTGTTCAAACATCTTTTTGACGTTTCTATTATTGGACTTATAGGTTATTTATACCAATCTTCAAGTTAATCAAGCCAAGCAGTAAAATCCTCCCTTATATATTGACTATCCCTTTTCACCCCATTATTAGGGGCAGATTTTCAAAAAAACCTGATACAAGTTATTCTTTATTTTTTGTTTTCAGTAAAAATAATGAGTTTCAAGTTAATCGGACTGCGCGTTAAAATTATTCCATAAAAACTTTGATATCCCCCAATCCCCCTTCGGGGGGTAGTTTAAAAAAACAAAAAATGACAAACTTTATATTTTACTTAGGTAAGCATTCGTGCCAAGTTACAGGTTTGTTAACTCAAGGAATAAGATTTTTCACTCAAACAAAATCCCCCTTTTCACCCCCTTAAAGGTCGAATTCCCAAAAACCCCTTCTTAGCTAATGCCCACGTCATAATTTGGAGTTAATCAAGCCACACAGTAGAATCCTCCCTTGTTAATTTGACTACCCCTTTTCACCCTGTTAGGGGTCAATTTTCGAAAAACTCTGATAAATTGTATTCTTTATTTTTGGTTTACAGTATAAATACTGAGTTTCGAGTTAATTGGATCGCGCGTTAAAACTCTTCCATACAAACTTTGACATCCGCAAATCCCCCTTTAAGTAGTAGTTTAAAAAAAAACTAAAAATGACACACTTTATAATTTACTTAGGTTTTGTATTAGTGCCAAGTTTCAGGTTTATTTACTCAAGGAATGAGATTTATCACTCTTTTTCACCCCTTAAAGGTCGAATTTCGAAAAATCCCGTTAGCGGATGCATAGTTTCAAACCATAAGCCGAAATATTAGTGATTTTAACTTAAAAAGAACTTTCATTAAAAATAAAAAAAATCCCCCTTTTATTTATTTATTTAATACTGAAATGTACAGAGGCGGACTTAATGCCATAGACATTTTCTACCAGACAACCTTTGGGCGATACAGAGACAAACAGTGGTAGGTGCAATAGTGAGAATTTAGGAATAAAATAATATTATTTAAATATAAAGATATACATATACCTATTAAAACTATAAATATAATATATAAACCTAATTATATATATAAATCTATGCACAAATAAATATACATAAATATTTAAAATAATTAAGACAAACAATGGGAAAATAATACCGTTGTGATGATACTGCCAGCTTCTTGCGAATGTGCTCGCGAACTTTAACTTTAAAGGATAATCGGTTGGTTGCCATCCTGATTTCCTGGGGAAGCGCATTCCACAGAGATATAGACTGAACGAAAAAGGAAGAGTGAATGAAGTCTGTGCGGTGAGTGGGACATTGCAGAAGACGATTGTGAGATGAACGTAAATTTTTATTATGGTTGGTGCAAATGTACTGAAAGTGGGGGGCTAGATAACTAGGGGAAGAGGGAGAGTCAAGAAATGAAAACAAGGTGGTTAGCGCCCTTTGCTCTCTGCGCTGGCGTATGGGCAACCACTTTAGAAGCGACCGATGCACAGAGATATGATCATATTTACGCAGATTGAAAACGAATCGAATGCAGTATTATCAATGTGCAAGCCCAGATCCTTCACGTCAGTGCCAAAAGGAACGATCGCACCATTGAAAAGAACTGGAGGCAAGGTTGTACCATCCACCTTGCAAATGCCACGAGGACTGCCAATGATGATCGCCTGACACTTCGTAGGGTTTACAGCTACACCGAATCTATCAGCCCAGGTTTTAATGGCTACCAGATCCCTATTTAATTTGTCGATAGCGTCAGGTAATTCATCAACCTTTCCATGACAGTACAACTGCAAGTCATCTGCATACAGATGCTACGCACACTGAAGTTCGGAAGTTATAAAATTTATAAAAATAGAAAACAGAAGAGGAGAAAGTATACCGCCTTGAGGAACGCCAGCCTCCAAGTCACACCAGCATGAAGAAGAATTCTCAACATGAATGGACTGCTGACGCTCCCGAAGGTAAGAGGAGAACCATTCCAGTGCTTCGGGGGAGACCATAACATACGATAGAATGGCTAACAGGATGTCGTGACTGACGGTATTAAAGGCATTCGAGAAATCAACCAACACTAGAACAGTAATTTTGGTGTCTTCCAGTCCAGCTCTTATATCGCCAGTCACTTTAAGGAGGGCGGAAACAGTGCTGTGCCCAGGCCTGAACCCAGATTGAAGAGGGCTAATGAGAGAGTTGCGATGAACAAAGTTGGAGAGTTGTTTGTGGACACAGCCTCAAGCACTTTGGATAGGAAGGGAAGGATAGAAATTGGATGAAAGTCGGTAGGAAGAGAGGGATTGGAAACCTTAGGTAGTGGACGAACATAGGCTTTACGCCACAGGACAGGGAATAATCCGGTGTATAAGGAATAATTTATAATATGGGTAATCGCGGGTAGGAGGTGATCCAGAATAGTAATGATCATACCTCGGGTGATATTGTCACAACCCACCGCTTTTGATTTGATGGAGAGAATGATCTTTTTGATCTCTCCCGGTTCAACTGGAATGAAACAGAAAGGATTAATATGAGGACGCGTTAGACCAGAAATGAGAGACAGAGTATGTTGCTTTGTTAGACGATCCATGGTTGAAACAGTAGAGAAATGCCGGTTGAGAGCGTCTAAATCAATTGAATTAGGAAGGTCTAAATGTCGCGATTTGCCGATACCAAGAGTTCCAAGAAATTTCCAAATATCGGCAGAAGAAGAAGTACTAATAGTATCCAGAATATGTCGGCGTTTAGCATTGCGTATCATCTGATGGCATCTATTCCTTGCAGCCTTGAATAATCTCCAGTTCTCATCAGTACGATCCCTTCTAAATGCACGGAACGCGCGGTCCCTTCGTCGCATTGCCATCTGTATTCCTCTTGTCATCCATGGTGCAGGTGGGCGTTTTAACTTAACTTTTTTGATCGGCGCATGGATATTATAAAGATTGAGAACAACATCATTGAAGATGGCAACCTTGTCATCAACTAAAATGGCTTCCATCATAGGCTTCCAATCGACCACAGATGCATCCTCTTTGAGCTTCTCGACATTCATTCGAGCAAAACAGCGCCTGTACAGAACCTTGGGTTTAGGTTTGGGAGGTTTCAGGATATATGAAAGGAAAATCATGTCGTGATGAGAAAAGCCGGGAGCGTCATGTTGACCATGGGAGGAAACGAGGGAAGGATTGGAGGTGAGGATCAGGTCGAGCCATGTGTCATCGCCGACAGTGTTATGATGAGTAGGTTTGAGTGGTAACACCCTTTCACCCCTTAGGGGTTGAAGTTCGAACAACACCGTTGCATTAGCTTCCAACCATACGCCTAGATAATAAATTTAGTGATTTTACTTCGAAAATTAAGGACTTTTCATACACAACATCCCCTCTTTTCCCCCCTTTTTAAGCCTTCGGGGGTAGAATTATCAAAAACGCTGAAACACCTATAAATTAATTTTCAATCATCAGTCTATACACCAAATTTGAAGATCCTAACTTCAAAACTGACGGACTTTCATATAAACTTCCATCCCCTATTTCACCCTCTCAGGGGTGGAATTTCAAAAAACCCTTGCTTATTGGATACCTACTCTTTACAAAGAATACATCCTCCAAATTTCATGTCTCTAGGACCAGCGGTTTAGGCTGTGTGTTGATATATCAGTCAGTCAGTGAGTCAGTCAGGACTTTGAATTTTATATATATAGATTTACCATGTTATTTTAAGACCACAGACTTCTTATAGGTTTTCCTGTAATCAATGAGTAAAGAACTATTTTCTGTATTTTTATCAATATTTTAGGCTCAGTAGTTTCGGAGATAAGGGGGGGGAATGGTAATTGCTCATCTATTTTCTTAAATAATTTCAAAAGTATGTATTTTAAAATTATAAAAAAAATATTTTTTAAATCCTTAAAAGAAACCCTTTCATTTTATATGTCACACGGTACAGTCAGCAAAACTTGTTATTTTTAATTTCTAATTTTCCCCCCAAAAGTGACTTCCATATTCAAAATTTATTTATTTACGCAGCACGTCCGTGTTTGGGTCACAGAAGTTCATATGTGTACCAAATTTCAACTTAATCGGTTCAGTAACTTCGGAGCAAATCAGCTGTGACAGACGGACAGACAGACAGACAGACACACGAGTGATCCTATAAGGGTTCCTTTTTTCCTTTTGAGGTACGGAACCCTAAAACACAATATAAAACATGATAATACTGGGAATACGAGTTTAAAATATGTGGTTATTAGTATTACTCGTGGAACATGCTTTGTCGTAAGTACCAGTGAAAGAGTAACATATTAAGTATTAAACAATTTAGTAAGAAGCTAAAGTATTTCGTCTGCCAAGTCATTATCAAATTGATGAAGTACTGCAACAATATAAGAACCTATTCAAACAAGGTTGTGATTGTTGAAATATAAGTTTCTCCCTAGCAAAGTAAATTGTTAGCAAAATGAATTACTTTTCGCCGAATAGATCGCAAAGTTTTAAGTTTTAAACTCTGCGATCCTAGGAACAATGTCGTGTGTGATAATTTACTTCGTTGGAGTTGTATCAGTACTTAACTAAACAAACAGGAAAACATAAACTTTTAAAATATAAAAGTGAATAAAGCGATACGAGTATCTGCCACTCATCACATCTTGACAGTGTCTTTCTAAAACCCGATGTGCCGTACGAACAGCCGCGTATTAAGTGCGTCAGTTAGCAGCTCGTAGTATGACGTAGCAGCGGCGCACGGTGGGCTGAAAATCGGCTTTCATAGACTTAGGGATTTCAATTTGCAAGTGCCGGATTTTTTGCCAGATATAGCCAATGACGTATTATATATATACACGTTATCAACCAACATCTCGGCGCTTAAAAACGGCGAAGATATAAATTAAAAACAAACATAGCGTCGCGCGACAGGTTAGTGCGTGACTGAGCGCAATGTGGCCAATTGGCTTCACTTCATGTTGCCATTTTAGAGTGCGGACAACGTATCTATAGTTTTATACATCATTGGATATAGCTTCTATTAGTCATTACTATATACAAAAATGACACCCGAGTTAATTCTGCTCAAAAACGAAGGAATTATGTTTTTACGAAAAATTTGTATGAAGGTAGTAAGAAAAATCGAATTATCTCTTAAATGGAAAGTTAAACACGAATATCCTTACAGTGCTAATTATTTATGATTTTTTGTCGCCGATTTTCCGAAAAATATTATGCCATTTTTTTAAATCGTCAAAATAATTTTATTTATTTCTACATATGAAACGATTCCTTTTAGTGTTTATGTTGAAGAACACAGACTTTTAACAACACGTAACATAAAATAGCATCACCCCTATATCTCCGAAGGAGTAGGCAGAGGTTTATTAAGTACGTAGACAACTATGTTTGAGCTAGATATTTGTCACCACAAAATGAGTTTTAAAACTTTGCATACAACCAAAATACCAAATTTCAAATTGTATAACTCTTCTAATGAGTCTGAAAAGAAGTGATTAAGTAAGTACACTGATTTGGTCTCCTAATAAGTCTTATTATGTAATTTAATGATTTGCAATATCCCACAACAAAGAAAGAAAGAAAAATATTTTAGTTGGGACATGCACAAGAAATACAAATATAGCATTTAAAACTAACTTTAACAACAAAAACAATCAATACTTGTGCGATGCCAAAAAGGTCCCTATCCTAGCGTAAGTATAATGCCGCGATATTTAAAAAATAAATACCGCAGCGCTGGTATTCTGATAGGGCCCGCTGTGATGCCACGGACTCACCTACGGATACGTATAAATGCCACTAGGGTAATACAAATAAATAAAACAACAACTACGTTAAATAAGAGAAAACAAAATTAAATATAAAACTCACGCCCAACCCAACAGTCTGTGCCTAAATAGTCTGTGGTCCGTGCTCACGCCCGAAACTCGAAATATCACTCTTGTTTATGTCATAGACAGATAGACTATTGTCTATCGTGAGCGACAAGCGAAAGGACGCGGGCGCAATGCGTTGCATTCGTTCGGCTGTCAAATTAATGTTTATAGAAAATAGATTTTGAGACAACAATTACAAATAAAACAATAAGTGAATAATATAAATAAGTTATGGCAAGGAAGACATACAAGTAATATAATAAAGTATTGTTGTGTGTATGAATGACTGAATTGTGTTGTGTGTAAATCGGAAGAAGATTAAATCACCGAGAAAAACAAAGCGATCGAAACGAAGTCATGCCCCAAGGAACTTAGGACTCCGCTAAGGTCACCAATACCAACTGCGTGCAGTCCCCGGGTGAGTTAGAAACTGGTTTCCTTTTTTTGAAATGAAATGAAAAGAAATTTATTCATTTGCAAGAATTGTAGTACATTACAATAAAACACACAGCGTTACAGCAATTCTCTTGCTGGTGAGCTGAAGCTCCTTTATACAAATGTACTCTGTGAGCTGAAGACTCTATGACATTGACAGCTTCGTGACAAGCATCCTTCTCAATTAGAAAAGGACGGATGGTTGGGTTTTTTTAAGTTTCTAAAACAATTCACTAAAACTAGCATGCAAAATAATTGATTACATAATAATTGATACAAATATAATTAAATGAATGATAATAAAATTGGAAAAAAAAATATAATTCCTTCTTTTTTGAGCAGAATTAACTCGGTGTCATTTTTGTTTATAGTAATGACTAATGGAAGCTATATCCGGCAAAAAATACGGCACTTGAAAATTGAAATCCCTAAGTCAATGAAAGCCGATTTTCAGCCCACCGTTTGGCGTCAGCGCCTTAATAAATTACCGTCGTCTTTTTAACTTTAGAGGGAAGCGCTCAGTGCCACGCGGCGGCCCCAAACAATTAGTCGCCAACTATAGGCAGCGACGCATCATCTGCCGTCACACATTCTTATCTGTGGACATCTATCAGCGACCACACACACATAGAGTCCATTTCACGAAAGAAGTCCCGCGGAATTAAGTGGAACTAATTATTATTGTACAAGTTAGCAATGCCTGCAGCGCCACGTCGCGCCTCGTCTGCGGGACTTCTTTCGTGAAATGGACTTTACCTACGTTTAGTATGACAGTATGGAACTCCGCGGGGAAGCGAGGGGTCATCAGAACAAGTGCTTAGAACTTATGTGGAAACGAGCAGCGCTTCTGTGTGTGCCTGCAAAGTGAGGCTCATGTAGGAAGACAAGTACTCGTATCAGGACAGAACAAAGAGAGGGCATAGTCAGCGCCGCCACACAACACGCCTTAAATTATAATAACTTCGCAAAACAGGGATAAAACAATTTCCCCCGGCGAAATTCATTTCGCGGACATTTCATTATGTGCCGACATTGGATTAAGTTTTTCATGAAATTAAAGCGAGTGTGCGATGCAATTTCGCGAACTACGATCGTGTATACTTTTTGACATTAACAAAGAAAATTGTATTGTGAACATTTTCACTTTCCGTGTTCTTGTTTATGCTCTGATGAATATCGGGAATAGTTTAAGTATATGAAAGAACGACAATTGAGAGACTTGTAGCCACCTACAACCGGTGAGCTGACGTGCTAGGTATGTTGTGCGCATGGAATTAGTATGTACTGTTGTTGGCTCTTTGTGACATCTGATTAACGTTAGTCGACGTCTCTCAGTTGAGCTTTATCGCTGTATGATGAAGATGATGTGGCACGTTACCGTAGTACATACCTGCACCCTGCCTCCCGCGCCCCGCCCGGTGATTTGTATGCATGGAATATCCACGTAATTGGCAAACTCATTGCGTGGATCAAGGTGAGACTTAAAAAAGTCGGTCGGGAAAATAAGAAAAATTCCAGGCTTGGTGCGAGAGCCGACACCCGAGCGCCGAGTGCAAAGAGACGGGAACCGAGGAGGCAAGGCCGGGTCTTTATAATGCAAATGATACTGATTGTTCCCATCGCTTCGGATTCCACTAATTTACGACACCTCCACGTGGGACTCCAATTTCCGAAGACGTTTCGTTCGGCTGTTCCCGAGGCGGCAATATTTAGAGTGCTCTGGCGAGGACATTGTCGTAAGTTAGGATCACACTCAAACATCGTGAGGAATATTGTGCGTGCAGTTATTTTCCGAGATACATAAGTAGGTAGATAGTACCTACATATTTTTATAAAAGTCTTTGAAGTTTGAAACCTAACGAACTTCGCAACAATAAATTACTTCAACCTGACTGAGACTTATTCGTCAAGGTATATTGCGGTTCTACAATTAAATACTAAAGAAAAAAAAATAGTATCACATAAATATCGAGCACCCTAAACTAGGACTATTTTTGAATCTATACCATTGCATATAGTCTGTGTCGGTGAAGGTGAATACTACAGCTCTATATCTGCTTATTCACTTGAAAAGTTAAAATTAATAAAATAAAGATGGGAATGAAGCGAATGAATAAGTCAGTGTATAATTTAGTATAAGTAATAAGGATTCTGCTAGAGCGATTTTCAGATCACGCTAACTTTAAAGCTTGCTTAGAACTTTCTTGAAGATAATCTGTTCCCGAATAGGTATAAGTATTGTACATCTTTAGCCTTAATCCATTTTTTCCAAATATAACATAATATATCCAAATAAAACACACAAAAATGAATGAACAGACTACTGTAGTTCTAACTAGAAACAGTCTGAGCTTAACTAAATGGGACATAGTTAATGGTGTCGACACCCTACTTAAATTAAAATTAGGTAAATTAATATTATGTGCATTACCATATTCAGATCATTTGCAATGTGGAAGAAAATAATTACTTTTATAGTTTAAACAACCTAATGCATATTTTGACATGTCGTCCTAATGACTGTTTATTGTATTTTGATACTAACAATTTTGTTAGAGTTTTTGTTTTAATCCGGGAAAATATGTTTCTTCCCAAGAAAAGTCAACATGTACTGGCTACTCTGTTAGCTTACAATATACACGCAGATTGATAATTTAACTGAGATTAGGTTAAGTGACGAAACGGTATTATCTAGTATTACCAATAATACTATAATAGATTCTTTAAACTTTTAGATTCGACAAAAGAGAAGCATAATAACAATATTTTATTAGGTATATCACCAAAATATAAATCGCTTCTCTGGCAAAATCCTAGACGAGGAATTGTTAATAGATAAATATCATTTGGATATCTTATGTTTTTGTAAAACCTGGTTAAGACCGGATAGAATGTTGTTTAATGTAAATAATTTTTCAGTTGCCAGTGCGTACAAGAGGTCCTCATTAGGGGGTGGTACCTTGATATTATGTAATAGCTGTTTCAAACTTATGGAAAGGAAGGATATCACTGCTTGCTCTGTTGATCGCATAAGTGAGGTAGCATGTGCGGAGGTTGACGGACATACTTTCTTAAGTGTTTATAGACCCCAGCGTCAAACTTGTCATCATTTTTGATAATTACTGGAGAAATATTAAGCAAACTTTTTAAAGATAATAAATTAGTTTTTGTTTATGGTGACCTAAATATTGATCTATTAGTTAATTCACCAGATCAATGTAAGCTTGTATCATTGTTTAAATCATTCAATTTAAAATGTATATTTAATTAAGCGACTAGAATAATAGCAACCTTAGCTTCATGCATAGACAACGTATTTACTAATTGTAAAATAAAAGACTTGTCCTTAATTAGTCAACTTGTATCATTTAACTTAGATAAAAGTCACACGTAGATAAAATCATTGAATTAAGACCTATCACAAAAAAATAAATTGAAAATGTTTAATAATAATCTTTCAACAGCTAGTTTTGATTCACAAGACCCCAATATAAACTACGGTACCTTATTTTGTACAGTATGCCAAGAATACGATAAAGCATGTCCTGTAAAAAAAGTTAGAATCAATAATAAACCAAAGATTAGTGAATGGGCCACTGCTAGCATTAGAAAAAGCAGAGATATTTTATATAATTTGTACTACGAGAAATCATTGATTTCTGATCAAGCCCTTCATAATTATGTCAGAAACTATTCTAAGATATTCAAAAGAGTCTGCGCTCAAGCTAAATCTAAATTAATAAGTAACAAAATTAGTATTTCTAATAATAAAATAAAAGCTGTGTGGCAGGTAATTAACAAAGAAATTGGAAACACAAAACAGCGAGATCAGAATGAATTGTTTTTAAAAATTCATAATGAAACCATTTCAGATAAGTTAAAAGTTGCCGAGACACTAGAAAATTTATTTACCAACATCCCAATAGAGGTTACGAAATCTCTCTCCACATCATGTTTATTAGCGGAATCTCTTCTCAAAGAAACCTACTCTAAGGACATTCCAAGTTTTGAATTCAAGCCCATTTCTATTGCCACGATTAAAAAAGCATTCAAAAGTCTTAACATATAAACACTGAAGACTTAACTACTAGCTTGTCCACGTTCGAATCTGTGCTTTGAAAATGGGCGTCACATGTCCAAGTCCGAAATTGGGGTTTGAAAAAAGCGCTGAGAATATCATTTATTTGAATTTTTCAAATAAATTGTATTCTCAGCGCTATTTCCATTAAGGTTCTTGAAGATATAATTGACACAATAGCCCCTGTCCTAACTGGCATATTTAATCAATGTTTAGACAGTGGTACGTTTCCTGATATAATGAAACATAGTAAAGTAGTACCAATTTTCAAATCGGGTAGTAAGAGTGATCCCTCTAATTATAGGCCTATATATGTGCTATCAGCATTGAGCAAAATATACGACAAAATAATGCAGACCAGATGTTGTCACATTTTAATTCAAATGGGATTTTACATAGTCGCCAGTTTGGTTTCACGAAAGATAGGTCGATGACTGACGCAGGAGTGAAACTCATCAGTCACATTTGATTGAGATTTCTCCCAGGATGCCATTGGCATTTTCTGTGATCTCTCAAAAACGTTTGACTGCGTTGACCACAATACACTGATCTGTAAATTACACCACTACGGAGTTCGTGGACTAGCTTCTGATCTTGTTCTTTCCTATCTATCAAACACGCAGCAAAAAGTAAACGTTAACGGGGTGACGTCCTCGGGATCTCTAGTAAAGATGGGCGTGCCTCAAGGTTCAATTCTTGGCCCTTTCCTATTTCTAGTTTATATTAATGATCTTCCTTACATGATGGCTAACTTATCGGATACAATTCTATTCGCCGATGACACTTACTTTCTTATTTTGAAATAGATAGAAAAGATTCGGATGAAGAAGATGAAGACTATCGTCAACGATAGTCTAGCTGTCCTTTCGAAATGGTTCGCAGCTAATAATCTTTTACTTAATGCGAACTAAACCAAATGTCTTAAGTTCTCATTACCAAATGTACCCCAAGTGGGTCTAAATTTAAAACTTGATGGCAAGAAACTAGATGCTATTACGGAAACTGTATTTCTAGGAATTACTCTAGATTCCAAATTGCAATGGGGTGCCCACATTAGAGCTCTTTCAGGTAGATTAAGTTCAACTGCATATGCAGTAAGAAAAATAAGGCAGTTGACAGATATAGCCACAGCTAGGTTAGTATACTTTGCTTATTTCCACAGTATTATGTCTTATGGCGTTTTGCTGTGGGGATCGGCAGCCGACTTAGATTCAATTTTCATTTTACAAAAGAGGGTAATCCGCGTCGTCTATAGAATGGGTCCTCGTGAGTCCCGTAGAAACAAATTAAAAGAAATTGATGTACTAACTCTGCCTTCTCTTTATGTCTTAGAAAGTATTTTATTTGTTCCCAAAAACTTAGGCCTTTTTAAAATAAGAAGCGATTTCCATAATATAAATACACGTAGTAAACATGAAATTGTGATACCCAAAAGATTAACTAAAACAAGCAAGTCATTTCTTATATTATGTCTATGTTGTCTATGTTATAGGGTTTGGTTTCCGCACTTAGTCCTTCATGTGGATCATTGTGCGTGGGCCATGGCGGCCGTCAGTTGTTTATTCCAACCAGCCCACCTCCCTCCAGAAGCTGATTAGGTCTCCTGGTCTGCATAGAATATCTGTGAAGGATCTGGGTGACCCGAGGGTTTCCGTTCTCAGTAGTCAAAGAGCACATGTGCAACGGTTTCTTCAGCCTCCATGCAGGCCCTGCACAGAGGGCTGTCCGTTATGCTTATTGTGTGGAAGTGTTTGTTAAATGAGCAGTATCCCGTGATGGTCCCCGTCACCAGGCGCAGGCCGTTCCTGTCCAGGCGTAGCAATCGCCTGGTTAGCCTGCTGTCTAAGATAAGATAAGATTCATTTATTTGTATAAACATGGTATATACATACAACAGCATGCATGATGATAATAAATTACAATAAAGTCCAATCATGTTTAGCCTTTATTGGCGTACAAATATTTTAGTCACATTAATTATATAAAGAATTTAACCAAACTGCTATGTCAAACTTACAACTATATTATAATAAAATTAATGTCAGACAAGTTTTTCGACTAAAAATTCAGACACACTGTAATATGCTTTTTGCGATAAAAATAGTATCAACTGACGTTTGAACGCCTTGATATTTAGCTCCTTCCAACGTTTAGGTAGCTTGTTAAATATAGTTGGAGCCATGCAGATGATACTTTTGCGCATGAGTGCAGTTTTCGCAGGATATACGCGAATTATGCTCATATCCCGTCTATTACGTGGGACAGCGTCCTGTAAGCGTGGAAATAATTTGGGATTCGCTTTAACAAACATCACAGTTTCGAGGATATACAGGCACGGCAAAGTTAATATCTTGTATCTTATAAAATACGGTTTACAAGTATCAACAGTCTTTAACCTAAACATTGACCTAATGCATCTCTTTTGGGCCTTGAATGCGATGTTGAAATCAGTAGAATTTCCCCAAAAGATGATGCCGTATCTTAAGTGAGACTCAGCTATGCCGTGGTAGGCCACAATTAAGGTATCTACATTCACGACTGCAGCTAGAGAATGTAAAGCAAAAGCAGAACTACTAAATTTTTTTGAGAGATTCTCTATATGTGATTTCCAGTCTAGTTTTTTGTCAATGATCAGTCCGAGGAATTTAGTTGTATTAACGCTTTCAATGGTTTTATTATCAATATTTATGTCCAAATTATTATTTCTAGTCAAACGCTGGCTAAAATGCATTATCTTAGTTTTATTTAAATTGATCTTTAAATTATTACAGTCTAACCATTGTATTATTGATGTCAAAGAGTTGTGAATGTCAAGTTTATATTGGGTCATGTCATTATTATTATTAGCAATTGTCACTGTACTATCATCTGCAAATAGAGTCATGGGATGTGAAGCTGATTTTGGCAAGTCATTAATGTATAAAGTAAAGAGAGGAGGTCTCAATACACTACCTTGTGGAACACCAAAGGTAACGTAACGTTCATCTGAAACATATGTCTCTTCTTTTTTAGTAGCTATATTGATTCTAGTTATTTCTACCTTTTGCTTTCTATTGTCTAAATAAGATTTGATTAAGTTAAGTACATTACCTCTTATTCCATATGCGTCTAATTTTTTAATTAGAATGTCATGATTTACGTAGTCAAATGCTTGTGTCATGTCGCAAAAGATAGTACATACAGGTGTTCTTTTGTCCATCTTTGTCAATACCGAGTATAGAAAGTCGTAGATTGCCATACCTATAGTTTTATTTTCACGAAATCCTTTTTGCTCGTTACATAATATATTATGTTTGTCAATGTAGCCGTTTAATTCCTTGTGCATGAACTTTTCAAAGACTTTTGAAATTATTGGAATCAGTGAAATAGGCCTATAATATTCCATGAGCTCTCTATCCTCTTTCTTAAATATTGGTCTAACGATCGCCATCTTTAATGCGTCAGGGAAAGTGCCAGCGATAATCGAAAGGTTAATAATATGACACAAATGACTGCATATTTCGTCCGCTACTGCTTTTAGTATTTTGGTAGATATGCCATCGTACCCGACACTATTTGTGTTCTTTAACGCCATTATAATTCTAAGTATCTGTTGAGGTGTGCAAGGGGCCATGAACATCGAGTTCTTATTATAAAGGGAAGGCAATGTAGTTTTGTTACTTGAATAAGCTGTAGGTTGTATTTTATTAATAAAGTAATTATTAAATTCATTAGCAATTTGCTTCGCGTCCGTAATTGTGTCATTATTAGATTTAATTTTTAATACATAATTTTTAGATGAAATAAATTTTCCTTGATTTATTATTTGCCAGGCTGTTTTGCATTTGTTATGTGAAGTTTTAATTTTAAAGTTATTCTGTGAACGCTGCGTCAGAATAATGATTTTTCTAAAAAGCTTAGAGTAATCTTTATAGCGATTTTTATTTAACTGATTTGGCTTTAATCTGTACGTCCACAAAAGTTGTCTTTTTTTCTTACTGCATGTTTTAATACCTCTTGATATCCACCTTGGCTTTCTTATTAAATTGATTGTAATCTTAGATTTAAGAAAACAAAGGTTATAAAACAAAGAAAATATTTCGTGAAATCTACTGTAGGCAATGTTAGGATCATCAGTTTCATAGATCTCGGAGAAACAAAGTTTGCCTATACAACGTTTAAACTTAGATATGTTTTTCCTGCTATAATTGCGCCTAGTAGCACAGTATTTATCGATGGTACATATTTTATTTGCGGGGCATTTTAATAGTTGGGCCGTATGGTCTGAAAGAGCAAATTCCAAGATCTCCGTCTTACATTGTTTGTTGTAGTTATGCGCAAAATTATCAATACACGTTTGACTCACAATTCGTGTTGGTTGATTTATTGTTAGCTTTAGCTTGAAGCTAAGTAGAAGGCATTCAAACTCAATCGATTGATAATTTCTCTTTAACATGTCTATATTATAATCACCAGCTATGACAATATTTTTATAGCATTTAGTAGATAAGTGTTGTAAGACTGTTTCAAACTTATTAAAAAAAGCATTAAGGTTGCTCATATTTGGAACTCGATACACACATACAAAAGCAGTATTGCACTTAGTTAATTCAATGGCACAGCATTCGAAAGTGCCAGTTATTGACATTTTTGAAATATTCAATAATTCCTTCCATTCGTGTTCGTTTCTAACAAGGATACACGATCCACCTCTCTTAGCCTCCTTTCTGCTGTAGTGGGCGTAAACAATAGTTAGGTATATTTAGCTGATTTTCATAGCCTTCCATCATAAAATGTTCCGTAACGCATACCAAATCCACTTGTTTGCCCTCTTCCATGAGTTCATTCAAACAAACTGTGAGTGCATTAGACTTGTTGAATAATCCTGCTATGTTTTGGTGCAATAGATATAAATGCTTATTGACGAAAAAGGTCACCGCTTGACAGATTGTCCTTGCTATTTTCAGTGTCTTTCAATATCATCTGGTTATTAAATTGTATGTCACTAATTAAGTCAGATATATCCTTAAAAATAATTTGTAGTCCAGGATTATTAATTCTGCCAGTCCATTTGTTATACGTAGTGTAGTCATAGAATAGATTTTTGTTGCTGTCTAGTAGGTATGCGTATTCATGCGTCATTATATCTAAATAAAGTAAGTTATTAAATGTTTCCACTCTAGAATTATATAAGGTAGAGTAATGTTCGCATTTATATGTGGGCGTACAAATAATTAAATTAGTGTGGTTGATTCCTTGTAGTACTTGTCGGATATTTAAAATGATGTCGTAATAGCTATTTGTCGTTCTAAAGTCCTCTTCACCTAATATAATTATGCAGTAGTCCTCTAATGTAAAGTTGGATAGTGTCTCTTTTATGCCTTTCAGTAATACATGTGTACCTTCGTGAGGTGCTATGTAATGACAGAGTTTAGATTGAATAAGAACGTTTTCTGAAATGTTTAGAATTTTATTTTTACTATCTGTACTCAAAATACATATTTTGCATCTTTTCTTGGCATTAGGGTGTGGACTTGGGCATATTTTGTGTTTTTTGGACGGATGTTCTGTTGTTTGTCTTGTTTTGTCTTGTATGTTTTGAGCTGTGTTAGATAAGCTTTTGTCGCCGCTATTGCTTCTTGTATTAATAGATGAAGAGTATTTTTTTTCAGTAGTTTCATTTGTCTGTGTTTGTTTTGATTTTGTACTTTTCTTGGTCTTTGGTGTCGTTAGTTTAGTTTTTTCTGGGCTGCTGACAAAATTTTTATAGATGTCATTTTTCTTTTTAAATTCTTCATTTCTTTTTTTTAAGTTACTGTTTTCTAATGATAATAGTTCAATTTCCTCATGAGCGCTTTTTAGTTGAGATGCTAGACTGACGATCTCATCTTTTAGTATTTTTATTTGATGGATGTCTTCATCTTCTGATATATCAGGCAAACTACTCGTCGTGCAGTTCAAAGTTTGTGATAATATAACGTCGCTTTCTTCGCTTGGTTCCAATCGTGTACGGGTGCGTCGGAACGTTATGTTCTCTAGGAAATTCATTTTAAGAGTGATATTAAACTTTCAAAAATAATTTTATCCAGTGAGATTCGAACTTGCTTTATGGTTCTGCTCCTTAAGCGAGGTCGAGGTCATCCCGCCTCTAGGTCAAATGGTATTTAATTAATTCTAATTAAATTGGCGTATGTAGTGTGACCGTATGTGTACTGCTGATGTGAGTTATTGTCTGGTCAATAGATGTCTCAATCAATTTAATAAATATAATAATTAAACTTGTATCACTTAATGTGCGTTCAAGAAAGTCCAATTAATCGTGATTTAATTTTAATCATTGGTTGGTGTTTTCTTGTGGTGATATTATTCACTTGTTTCATAACATTTATGTTGGAATGAATACAAAAAGTTTTTCGTTCGGTGAGGATCGTACTTGTGCTACTGGCTACGTCAGTCCGAGATCGCTTCTTACGTGCCAGTCTGTCATGTACAGGAGTCATTCAAAACAGTCTTTAGGTCCACGATTCAGCTGATTGTCATTACAGTTGATTTTTTTGTATTTTTAAGAAGCGTGGGTAGGTGATTTCGATGTTTGGATATTTTATTTTTTTGCACTTTTAACTTAGTTTAGTGTATTTATTGCACTTTTTGTAAGCAAAACACTATGTACTCACTGCGTCTTGTTGTGTTGCACTTTCACTGTGTAGACTTTTTTGTTAAATTGTCAGTTGTTAATGATTTGTAGTGTGCAGATAAATTGGATGTTATTGTTTACACTCAGCGTCTTTAGCACGAATAACACACTAAGGATGGCATGGCTTCCCTGGATTGCCTGCAGCCCGGTGTCGAGGTCCACCAGTTCTCCGCTTGTGTGTGGGTGAACTCCTGTAGCCACCTGCGTAGTTGGTTAAAGGGGATGGGTACGATGGGCTCGGGTCCCCAGACTGACGTGCTGGATGCTCTCCTAGCAAGTTCGTCAGCTGCGTCGTTACCCAGTGATCCGCTGTTATCCATTGCAGTGTCACTGTGTTACGGTTGCACACCGTCACCCACTCTAGTGCATTGTGATATTCTAGTGTTAGTCTGGAGGTAATATATTTTTTATCTAGGGATTGCAGAACTGAGGCACTGTTGGACAGTATACGTATACGGGTGTCCGTAACTTTCCTGGCTTCTATGGCGTAAGCCGCTTGTATAATGCCCACACATTCCGCCAGAAAGACGGTGTTGAACACTCCCAGCGGGCTGGATATATTTATGTTAAAGTCCTGTGAGAAGACTCCGACTCTGGTTCCGGAGTTGGTCTTTGATCCGTCGGTGTATACTCTCATCTCTTTCGGGCCTGAGTAGTCACACCGTTCTTCTGTGAGTATAACGTTGTAGTGCTTCTGAAAGAAGTGTAGTTTCGGGGCTTTGTCGCAGGGTGATACCATCATCGGTTGTCGTTCGATTGCATCTTCCTTTAAGCGTGTGTGCTTGACCCTCTAGGGTCTTTGCTTAGGGATCCCGATAAGTAGAGCCGGAAGGCGGCCAGGGCTGCCTCCTCTCGCACGACGAGGTGTAGAGGTGGCAGTCCTAGCATTACTTGAAGTGCGGCAGTGGGTGCCGTCCTCATACTGCCCGTTATTGCCACACAAGCAAACCGCTGCAGTATAGCCAGTGGGTGACCTTGGGGCCGATGCCCCAGTTCTTTCCAAGCAGTCGTTTGCACTGCCATAGGGATATGCTGGCTTTTGTAGTGATGTAGTTAGTGTGTTTTGCCCAGTTCAGCTGTTTGTCCAAATAGATGCCCAAGTATTTGGTTTCGGTTGAAAGGCTAGGTAGTTCCAAAGAGTCGTGGCAGTTGTAGTGTCGCCAACTTCCTCTTTTTTTGTGAAGAGAATCAGTTCGGTTTTTGTTGGATTTACCGACACTTGGTGTTTGTTGCACCAGTCCTCTACTATATTCAAAGCTTGGCGTATTAGGTTGCATTAGGTGTTTTCGTGTGTGCCATTTATTATTATGGTTATATCGTCGGCGTAGCCTACGGTAAAATAACCTTTGTCGTTGAGTGTTTTCATCATCGTCGTTGGGTCATTTCTTATAAACAGTATCCGCTTTTATAACAAGTTGCCAGAATCGGTTACAGAACTGAGTGATGGAAAATTAAAACCCACATCATACGTGTCCTTATCAAAAAAGCGTATTATAAGATTTAAAGACTACGTTGAAGACAAGGAAGTTTGGCATTAATTCCTTGTGCACATGTGGCTTCCCTGGTACCTCATTAACGGCAAAAATATGTAAATGTCTATTAACTGCTCCCATGTTGCGATGTTTATGTTATTTTTTTTTACATACTTCCTTGACATAATGTTTTTCTTATTTGACATTATCATACCTACAATTTAAATTTCAACAAGGTTCTAATTTTTATTATTTTAATAATATTTTATATTGTTTTTTTTTTGTCAATGTGAGGACGTTGTAGGCTTAATAGACTGTAGATCTCTAGACCATTTTCTATTTTGTTAAGTACCTGGTACTTTTGACGGGCCTACGCTGTCCTCTCATACTTATTAACACTGTAATGTGAACACATTGTAAAAGCAATTTTTTTTTTAAAGATTAACCGTGGAGTTTCTTGCCGGCTCTTCTCCATAGGAAACGACCAATTGAAACCGTGCACCTAGCTTTTGACGTTTCATAAGTGCCCATGTAGGCTTATGTGAAATAAAAATATTTTTGATTTGATTTGATTTCCAAGATCTCAAATAAAATCAACAAAGAGTTACAAACAAAACACATTCATTGTTCTAAACATAATACTTACTTACTACAGGAATCGCAAATACTGCTTTACGAGTATAGTATAAAGTGGGCTGTCATTACCACTTAATAAAATATGTAGTCTACGTAATATTGTATTTAAATGAAATGACATGTATTACTGTTAAACTGGAATAACCGTTCGTTAGTGACAAACTGGCAAATAGTCACGTGGATGAACGGTGCGTGGTAAATACGCGGCTCATTTGTCTGGCGAGCTCGTAATACGCGAATGGATGAGCGGTGACGGCACGCGACATATCTACGGCATACATGGTATGGCGCAGACTGGTCTCACCTCAGCAGTACTGTGAATTTTTAAGATAACAATGATAGCTCCAACTGGTATCACGTACGTAACGTGAGCAACGCCTTATGATGGAATAGGGATGTCAGTGTGTTTCTAATGCATAGTTTTTTGTTTAAAATTAAGACTCCAGGGCCTGCAGTCTTTGCCGGACTACCGCCATGAGATCTGGAGCCAAAAGTCCTCACGCACATCTGGGAGTGGCGCGAGGAGGCGAAACGCCGCGGCGCCGGGGCGAAACTCCACGGGCGTGAAAAATCACATCTCATGGCGGCATGGAGAGTGCGCAGCCCAGCGCTGGGCACGCCACAATTGTGGCAATAAGTCCCCTCTTTGAAGAGTGGCTAGAGAGGTGCCCTCACCTTCCGCCTGACGCAGGTCCTCACCGGACACGGATGTTTCGGGAGATTCCTGTTTAGGATAAAGTGGGAGGAAACGCCCGGGTGTCACCCCTGTGTGGATCGCCCGGAGGACACGGTGGAGCATACGGTGGAGGTCTGCCCGGCTTGGGCGGAGCATCACCACCGTGTCCTTACGGAGGCGATCGGTTGCGGCGATCTCTAATTCAATTTTTTGAAAAATGAAGACCCCGAGACAATATCAGGAGCCAACACCTTCTAAATACTTGTTAAATATTTAATTGGTTCGTTGTACTGCTAATAATAGTACGATGCATGTAGTAAATTGTAATTCTGTACCTACTAGACTTTCTGATATATTTTGATCATGAGTGAAAAAAAAAACACTCCTTTGTGACAGACAAACAAGAAAGTGATCTCATAAAGGTTCCGTTTTCCTTATAAGACCGGAACTCTAAAAATTCCAACTCATTATGACTAATATAGAATTACTCATAATGAGTATTCAATAGGATTAATAGCAAAATGAAACTTACTTAATTTTACATTATATCCGATGGCAACATCCTTTACTCGGGTATAATTAGTAGTGAAAACGTTGACACTACACGGTGTGTCTCCAGAGATGTATTTTACAAACCAAACATTTGTTAAACGATTAAACACAACGCACACTGATAACTTGTAGCAAGATTACCGGAATTAACATAATTAATATGAGTATTGGAGAACAGTGTACCGGCCCCGACAAACGAGTTATTGGAATCCAGGCAGGCGCTTTACTTTGTGTAAATAATTTGATCACCACTGCTTTTAAAACGGTGAAAGAAAACATCCGGAGGAAACAGGCAGGTCCTAGAACAAAAAAAAACTTTTTTACAAAAAATACAACCGACTTCCAAAAAATAACACTAAAAAGTGAAAAATAACTTTAATTTTCGTAAGCACATAACATAACATCACGCCTTGTTTCCCCGATGGGTTGGGCAGAGGTGTACCTGTAGGGCACCCACATTTAATATTATATTTAATTTAATTTTGGAAGTCGGTGTCATTGGTTCTGTATTTTCGTTTTTTGTCACCGACTTCCAAAATTAAATTAAATATAATATTAAATGTGGGTGCCCTACAGGTACACCTCTGCCCAACCCATCGGGGAAACAAGGCGTGATGTTATGTTATGTGCTTACGAAAATTAAAGTTATTTTTCACTTTTTGGTGTTATTTTTTTGAAGTCGGTTGTATTTTTTGTAAAAAAGTTTTTATTTTTCACTTTTTAGTAGTGGTACTTACCCCACACAAATTGTAATCATACATTTTTTTAATGACAATTCCAATAAGACCAAACACGGGTAGGATACTTTATTTTATAACGGAGTTCCAGTGCCTACCTTCCGGCTTCATCATCAGATCAGTTGAGAACCTCCTCCTTTTTTAAGTCGGTTAAAAATCATTTATAGCCTGAGTGCATCTCATGACAATTCCAATAAGACCAAACACGGGTAGGATACATTGTTTTATAACGGAGTTCCAGTGCCTACCTTCCAGCTTCATCATCAGATCAGTTTGATGGTACCATTTTGATCAGAACTATTTATTTAAATTTGCTTCGCTTAACTATCTTAATCCAGATATCTCATCGCCACCCGTGAAATACGTATCATTGAGAAGTTCCGGTGGCCATCTGTGGCCTTCTTCATCAGTTCCACTTCACCAAATTATACTTTCTGAATGCAAATGATTGATTTGTTTATGAAAATATAAAAATCCCTATATGTATGCCTATAATATTTGAAGAGTTCCCTCAATTACTCAAGGATCCCAACCTCAGAACTGGATTTTGAAAAAAATGGGACCAATCTGGAAGTATATCCTCTCAATTAAAAAAAAAAAAATCCAAATCGGTTCATAAACGACGGAGTTTTGAGGTAACAAACATAAATAAAAAAAAAATAAAAAAAACACACGACTTGAGAACCTCCTCCTTTTTATATAGTCGGTTAAAAATCGAAGCCATGTGACATCTACCAGCCCGCACTGAGCCCGCGTGGTGGATAACTACTTGGAAAGAGGCAAACGGAAGTTCTATATTTTAAACATGGAACAGACCGCGTCACCGATACGGGCCGTCCCGCTTAATAGATATTTTTTTTAATTCACTCTGGCTGTTTATACATTCACAAGACCGCAGCTTTTTTGAAGTAAAACTTCTTTTGCTAGCGAACGGTGATTTCTGTTTTACTTCAGTCGTGTGGTCTAAAGCACACTCGTTTTTTTTTTTACTTTTTTTTTATTTAGGTATCTATTTATTTTCTCATCACAAATATTGTTGTTGGTTGATTGGTGTGTTGTTGTTGTTGTTTTTGATTGATTGATTTAGATTTTTGGATTGAATTGCATTATTATTGAAAACTATTTCGTATGTATTGGTTTCAATTATGTGCAATTCCGTACCTATATTATGTACACATTGGAAGTATTGGAGCTTGGACTTGGAGCACTAAAGAAAGTAGAAACAAAAGAATAAAGTTATGTGTGTAAAACACCAATTAATTATGTATAATTAAACATCAAGTTAACCACCTTGTACCTTAAAACACACCTACGTGCTACCTGACACAGAAAGCATTCGTATGAAATCAATCTTAGTAGTTTATGAGTGAAAGTAGTGACCGTCAAGTGGTAGACATTCATTATACGATCGTTACTGTTTCTAGGGTTCCGTTTTTTTCTTTTTGAGGTACATACGTATTATAGGATCACTCGTGTGTCTTTCAGTCTGTATGTCTGTCCGTCTGACACAGCTGATTAGAAAAAAAAAATTGCAAACTGTTCCGTGTAACATATCAAATTATGAAAGGACTTGTTAAGAGGATTTCGTATATTTTTTTAAAAATAATTTTGAAATATCTGGTTTTAAATTTAAAATAATAAATTTAAAATAATTTATTTAAAATTTGAGAAAAGTGACCATTCTCCTCTTATATCCGATACTACTGGGGCAATTTAAAAAAATACAGATAATAGATTATACTTATAGATTACAGGAAAACCTATAATAAGAAGTTTATGGTTTTAAAATAAGAAGCTAATAAAAGCGTATTAAAATGGTAAATCATTAAATATTGTGCGTACAAACTTACATTTGCAGTTGGAACGTATATTTTTCAACTATAATGTTAAGTTTGTTCTTGGGATAAATTCAACCCAACTACGGAAGCCTTCATTGTGCGTGTTCTGTCTGACACGCACAATGAAGGTTTAAATAGAACAGAAACTGTTCACCAAATATTCTAATATTAACACAATTAAGTACCAGAGAGCGTAGGCGTAGCTCCTAAAACATAACTCTTTAGAGAAACTAACATGACAGTTGTAAACCACAACACATGTAGTGCGACATATTTCTTCAGCCCTGCAATGATAATCGCGTAACTGCCTACAGCGCACTTTATTATGAGACTCTCTCGCGACACAAACTAGCGGTTGTTTAGTGCGTGGGGCCCGTAGAGCATACGATAATACGTGTCGCTGGGGTACCGTGGTCGCAGGCTGTACTGTACTGAAGCTCGACTCTTCAACATTTGCATTGTCACGAGGGCACGAACACACGCGTAGTGCTCACTATCCTGACCTTGTGACTGACATAGTACAGGGAGTGAAACCCCGGGATACTCTTATGTAAGAGTAGGATGTGTACGTGTGAGTGGATCCTCGATGACTATGGGAAGTTGATTGTCGTGTTGTTGGTAATGTGTTTCGCGGTGAGGGCAGATGACGCCGCGTGCGCAATTATATGGAAATCTGAGAGGTGTGGGGCACGGGCGGGGAGGGGGGGACGGGGGGTGACATTAGTGGATTGTTCGCGTTATGTGTGATAATAGGAGTTTAAGTGTCGCTCACGTGTTTCTACGTAGTCGTAATGACGAGGCGCTAGCGGCGACGCGCGGGCCCGCCCGGTGCCCACCATACCGGCGATGTAGTCAGGCAAATTAATTGTTAACACTTATATCAGTTTATCGTGTTATAGCTTATAGATAGTTTATCCTGTAAATAACATTAATTGGATAAGTATCGCACCAGGAAGAATGCATACGATACGTCATACTCTGATAAATCAAAATCACATACTTACCTACTTTGGTAGAATCGATACTTTAGATAATTTATAGATAATAATTATAAGCATTGTGTATTATCAGATAGCTAGCAGGTCGACGACTAGCTTAAGGAATTAGGAAAAAAGCCCCCCTCCTTGAGTATTCTAATGAAATGTGTGTGTAAGTGCAGTTGGCAATGTTATTTTATTGTATGAATATGGGTTTTTATTATTTATTTATGTATTTCGATGTACCAACGTTCGTATACACTACAAAAATTACAGGATGCAACATAAAATAGAGAACTAAATGTAACAAACAATTATAGGAAAACACAGCATTTTCCTATTACAACCTACTAGGTGAACAATCATACAATAGAGAAGCCAACTGTTATTTGTATAAAACAAAACAAAGAGAGATACAGCCGTCTCATATCTTAAAAATTAACAAAAAAAAAATTAAATGTATAAAATAACGCACTATAATTATTATACGCCTACACGCCATGAACCTACACATTCATGGCAGTGAGGAATTTGCTCCGTACACGGTTCTTCGGCGCGGGGCATAGAAAGGGGTGATACGAATGCGGAGATGTCTAGCCCTGGACTAGGGACCCTGTACTGAATGCTACTCAGGAACTTAGGACAGTCTGTTCATGAATAGACAATTCTCTTCGACTCGCCAAATTTCGTCAATTTATCCGAGTAAGATGCTTTTTTCTTTATTCTGCTAGAACTATACACCAAGTGCCACATGAACCTTTTTTTAATCTTTTCCAGTCGAAGTGAATGTGTCGCACAATGTGGCCTCCATACCACGCTGCAATAGTCCAAAGTACTCCTAACCACGCTGTTAAACAACACTATTTTGGGCCTGCTGTTGCGAAAGATTTTTCCGTTCCGAATGACGAAACCCAACATTTTAGAGGCCTTTTCACGGTATTTTCTAGGTGCGGGAGGAATGTGAGCTTACGGTCAAATATTATTAGTGCAAGTGCTGATTAAAGAACACGTGAATTAAGTGTCTTCCCCTTAACATAAAGTGAATAAGAAAGACGTTATTGGACGATTTCTTAATTTTATATTTACTTAGCAGTTTAGGTTATATTTAAATTACTTATTAGCGAATAGGCTAGATTGTAATGTGAATAAGGTATCACCAGCTGTGATACTTTATAAAAAGAAAAAAAATATATATATTACGCCCAAATCCCTTATTTGGTCTACTGTTTCAATAGTTGCACTGTTTCAATCGTTGCATTGCCAATACATAGGTATACCTTCAATTAGGAGAACTCTTCTTGAGACTTTGATGTGAAAGCATTTTTTGCCATTTAAATGCATGCCGTTACGCTCACACCAATCAATCAAACTGTTGAGATCGCTCTGCAGACACACTGTATCATTAATTGAATCTGTCACTCTTCCAAATTTCAAGTCGCCTGCGTACATGAAACTTACAGAGAATCGAAAAGAAGTTGGCAAATCGTTATTAACCAAGTCTCTGTGAGTAATAAGATGACGTAGCAGTTGGATAAAATATTCATAAATAGAACACGCAGTTTAGTGCTACAATATCGATAGTATATTATTAATTTATCAGCCATAATCGTAGGTGTACAATCGAAGCAGTATTACTAAATAAGTCTGAGCAATTATAAAAGCGTCTCTAGTCAGATAGTGGCAAAAAGATAATTTTAAAGTGTACAAGTTGAATTCAAGTATCATAATTAACAATAAACATAAAGTAAAATTGTGAGAACTCTCTTTTACATGAAATAGCAAGTGTAAAAGTTGCACATTACTGAAAAAGCAAAGATGGGCTACGGAAAGCATGAGAACAATATTCTGTAAAACTGCAACATTTATGAAAACGTAGACAATAGGCAAACAAGATATATCCATGTTATCACCATTTAACATGGATACAATTAAAAAGTACATAATTGAAAAGTAAATAAACACTACTTACATTATACAGTTCTTTATTCATCCCTACTGATAGAATCGTTCTTAGGGGTAGATTCGTCCCTATCGGCAGCAGCCCCTGGTTTGATTTTACTAAGATCTTTGTGAGACCGAATGGCGAACGACTTCGATTGTTCTTTTCCACGGACGAGTATCGTGCCATGCTTAACCCACAGGAATCTATATTTATGTAATGTAGCAACATTCTTACATTCACGAAATAATTGTTTTCTTTTTAACGTGATAAGTTGATGCATATATACGCGAAATGATGTTCCTGAGATATCCAGTTGATCGGACGTCAGGCCCTTAAATAAACGAAAGGCGCTGAGAAAATTGTCATGCAATATACGTGAGGCCAATTTCACGACAATGTTTTTTGGTTTGTTATTATTCTGGTGTGCATGTGGAACCCGATGTATTGAGATAATATCCCTGATGTTTATATTAAAATTGATTTTAGAGCCTATTATTAAGCTTATTATATTAAGCGCCTGCGTAAATTCGCATTCCGGTTGTTTACGCTTGCTGCGTACAGACACATTTTGTTCGCCACTAAATTCAGGCGCCTTACTTAAGTCGGAATCAGAATGAGAGAATTTGTTGTCGGAAGAATTAATTATTAATGGATTTTGTCTGATACCAAATACTAGACAAATTTAAACAAGCTAAAAAAAGTTTATTTATTCAGCGGTATTCGTTCCGGTCCGGCGACCACAGTGTGCAATGAAGTGTAGCTACTTAAACCGCTTCGCAAAAGTTGCTTTACTTGTATTGACGAAACTTGAGATCGCTAAGCGCTGGGTGTTGAATAATGGACAGACGACAACGGGGACAGCGGTGGTTAGCGCGGGAGGTATCCAGCGCTTTGCGGGTTGTCGTATGTCAGCGACAAAGTTCGTTAGTACACCTTCAAATTTAAGATTTTTTAACCACAGTTTAATATTAATATAACTTTGCTCCAGCCAAGCGGATCACCATAAAAACTTTACAGTTCGATAGGTCACTTCACTGGCTTTAAGCAAATTGTATATCATTGATACAATCTTCACTTTTTACTACTTTACTTATTAAAAATCTGAAGAGCAAAATTATGAACGTTGTGTCTTTACCAATAGCGTACGACGAGTCGCTATTAATATAATGTACCGCAACGAATCAGGACTGGTTCAGAGCCCACAGTAACAGATGACCGTATAAGGTGGGCTATTAACACCTTTCAGCCATACAAGTCCGCAGGGTGGGGTGGCATTTTCCCAGTCCTACTGCAGTGGGGGTAAATCATCTGATACCATGACTGGAGGAGATCTATCGAGCCTGCACAGCACTCAGACATACACCTCACGCATAGCACGAAGTGAAAGTCATTTTCATACGCAAACCTGGCAAAACCGACTATACACAACCCAACGTTTATAGGCCTATAAGCCTCACATCTTTTCTACTGAAAACCCTCAAGAGAGTCTGTGATAAACTCATTCGAGATGGACCTCTTCGTTTAAAACCCCTTCATAAAAAACAGCATGCGTACGCCACAGGCATATCAACAGAATCCGCGATGCACGGCGTGGTTTCCAAAATTAAATACGCTGTGGACCACAAATGCTCAGCACTGACCGCCTTCATTGACATCAAGGGCGTCTTTGACAAAACCATGTTCAATAGTATCAACATGGCCCTTGACAGACACGGCATAGGCTCGAAGTGGCTGGATCACCAATATGCTCAAACTGAGAGCTGTACAAGTGAACGACACTACTAGGGCTATAGTGGCGAAGGGCTGTCAGCCTCATCAAAACACTTAACTACAAACCTTACTTCAGCGAAGGCTACGCTGACGATATAACCTTAAAAATAAATGGCACCCACGAAAATATCCTAAACAACCTCATGCGCCAAGCCCTGAAAATAGTAGAGGACTGATGCAATAAACACTATCACTATCAGTGAGTCCTACAAAAACCTAACTGGTTCTCTTTACAAAAAAGAGGAAATTGTCGAGACTACAGCTACCACGATTCTTTGGGACCACCTGTAAACTGAAACCAAATACCTGGCCGTCTTTTTGGACAAACAGCTGAATAGGGCAAAACATACGAACAGACTACATTACTACAAAAGCCAGAACATCCCTGTGGCAGTATAAGCGACTGTTCGGCAGGAACTGGGGAATTAGCCCCATGATCACGTACTGGCGGTACACCACGGTCATCCGACCAATTATCACATAATTATGGCTCACTAGCCTGGTGGCCCAGGACAGACCTGAGCACAGCCCAGAGAGATCTCGAAAAACTGCAGTGGTTTGCTTGTATTGCAATTACAAGCTGTATGGGACTCGACACTGGGCTACAGGTAGTCCAAGGAGGCCATCCTTGGATAGTAGGCTAACCAGGCGTCTATTATGCCTGGAGTCCAGCCTGCGCCTGGTGACGGGGCTATCACAGGACATTGCTCGCTAAACAAACACTTCCACACAATATGCACAACGGACAGCCCTCCGTGCAGGGCTTGCATGGAGGCGGAGAAAACCGTTGTGAATGTGCTCTTTGAATGCACAGGCGTCCGTCATCCAAATTAGAACAGAAACCCTCGGGGCACCCAGATCTTTCACAGACGTTCAAAACAGACCAGGAGATGTGATAAACTTCTGGAGGGAGCTGGATTGGTTGGAATAACCACCGACGGCCGCCTTAGCCCACGCACAACTTTTAACATAGAAGGTATAAGTATGGACTTCCATAACATGATTTATAATACTTCACCGACAAACGAATGCATCTGAAAACCTCTATCTGTTATTATATGACACGTACCCTTTCACAATAATTGTACTTTTACTACTGTGTCTTAATGTCCAACCCAATTATTTTTATAATGATATATTATATAACTGACTAGGATTTCATAAACAAGCAGATTAAATGTTTATTTGAACTTAATAAAAAACAATTAAACATTAGATACGGCTAAACAATTCATTAAAACAAAATCAAACCAGACATTGCGTAGGTTCCGTTACATACAAGTATTCAATGTCCACGTCTTTGACGGTAAACTAAAAAAAAAAAATTTACTATAAACCATTACAAAAAGTAAAAAATATATATATATAATTTACGGACAATTGTTTAAACATTATTACTTCGCTAAATAAAGTATAAAATACTATTTATTATTCTTCAAATTTAATTTATTAATGAGTGTTCTAATTTTTTTTCATATCTGTTATTGTACTCTGTTAAGCTATTTTAACATTATTTCCATTGCAATAAATAAGTTTTATATACTGGCGAAATTAGTTCACTAGCTTTCATACAACATGACGTAACAATAAATGCTCAGCCATTTTTCCAATAGTGTTTCGGATCGTTTTGTTGCGTAATGAAAATTTGACTCCTAAAAGTATATTCACTGTGAGACGTTTAAAATAGCGGTAACTACTTACTGTTTTATAAGTTGCACTAGGAGATGGCTTTGTATTGCGTTATTTGCTATGAATATAATTCATTCGTTTATCATGTGAATTGGTGTGGAAATAAATAGATTTGTGGTTTAGTCACGTGCAATTAATTCATACACGTTATTTTATCTGTTACTTTTTCTGTTACGTAACAGATATGAATTATTAGGCGGTATTCATATTGTCTCATGTATGAATTTTAAGTTTGTTTTTTTATTTTACTTTTTGTTACATAAAAGAAAAAGATCAAACTATTCTTGCGTGAAAAGTTGTATTTTATGAGTAGTTTTTTTATTTCTATCTGAGAAACTTTTTCTCATTCAAATGTAAAATTTATAAACAAAAGATGGCTACCGTTCGAAAAATAACATTCATACAGAACTCTAATTATTAGAATCATGCAGAAATTTGTACTGCTTTACGAATTGTTCAATGATTTATGTCAATTATACTATTTATTTAAAAAACGTGTGCTATATAAACTTGCCCTTTCTGTTATTTTTCAGTTACAATCAAATAATATTCATATTCGTTTCCTATCCGTTACACGCGTACAAATATTTTGAATATCACCCTAATCATAATTACCAAGTTAATAGGATTATAATTATTGTATTGTCGTCTAGACTTTATATCAATAACACTAAGATACGCGTCTTATGATTAATTTAAATAAATAATGTATTGTTCACGTTAGGGATAAAGCAGCATTGTTTCTTTTTTAGGGTTCCGTACCTCAAGAGGAAAAAACGGAACCCTTATAGGATCACTTCGTTGTCCGTCTGTCTGTCTATCTGTCTGTCAGCCTGTCAAGACCATTTTTCTCAGGAACGCGTGTAGGTATCAAGTTGAAATTAATATCAAATACGTAAGTCCATGATGGTCCCGTGGAGCTCTAAAAAAATCAAGCTTCTAAGTCAACGCAATAAAAAAATACGGCGATTTAAGCGACATATTTCGATACTCTCAAATAAATCAAAACCTACAGGGTACTTCCCGTTGACCTAGAATCATGAGATTTGTCAAGAAGCAAAGTCATACAGCACAAATATAGGAAAAAGTCCTAAAATTGTAAATTTGTGTGTCTGTCTGTCTATCAGTCTGTCAAGACCCTTTTTCTCGGGAACGCGTATAGGTATCAAGTTGAAATTAATATCAAATACGTAAGTCCATGGTCCCTTGGAGCTCTAAAAAAATCAAGCTTCTAAGTCAACGCAATAAAAAATACGGTGATTTATGCGACATTATTGCGACATATTTTGATACTCGCAAATAAATCAAAACCTACAGGGTACTTCCTATTGACCTAGAATCATGAAATTTGGCAAGAAGCAAGGTCTCACAGCACAAGTATAGGAAAAAGTCCTAAAATTGTAAATTTATAGTTTTTTCACATAAAAACATTGTTTTTTGCGATTACAAACTTATATTTGCAGTTGGAGACTGACCGTGACGTATATCGATGTATGGGAGAACATGTTTTTCAACTACAATGTTAAGTTTGTTTTTTTTGATAAATTCATCCTAACTACAGAACCCTTCATTGTGCGTGGTCTGACACGCACTTGGCCGGTTTTTTTTTAAACTAGAGCGCTATGGGATTAGGAATACAGCTCTTGATTTACTAAGATCATACTTAAAAGTTAGAAAGGTTAAACTTCAAGTAAACGGCGTAAACACATTAGGGTCTGGAATGGCAATGGATTTCCTCACGGTTCCATATTGGGTCCATTCCTCTTTTTAGTTTACATACAATAATGATTTACCCCAATTACTTCAAAATCAACCGAAGATCGTATCGTCGAAGACCGAAGATCGATCGAAGTTCTCCAAACGCTATTCACAAATCCGAAACCGTACAGTTTTGATAGTTCAAAATTTCAAATACGGTATGAACACATCGGTACTTCCGACTGGTATTTGCTGTCGGAAGTGATATCAAACAGTAAAAATATTGTTTAAAAAAAACTTATTTACGAATTAACTGAAGTAAGTATACATAACGAAGATTGGTAAGTATAGAAAGTTTTCTTATTATTTTTAACGCTGGCTTTTTTTTTTCTGGGTTGGGAATTATCAAATAAGTTCTCCTGCTCTGGGTGGAGCGGGAAGGCGTGTCAGACTTTTACTGACTAAAACCCACACGTGTTCCTTCATTTGCCTGTGTGCCAGGGCCACGATATCCCTTTCGGACATACTCGTAACCCTGGCAGGCATTGGCCCTTATGGACCCCGTCAATTCATGCTGACATCTCTTTGAGGCACGCGTGGACCAAACGCGCCGTCAACCCGGGCCTGGTCTTATCGGATGGTGAGGTACCCATCGCTCACCATCCGCAGGCCCGCGCCTACGATGGCCCGAAATCGGCTTGCTACTCCCGACGCCCGGGGCGTCTCCTGCGGCGACTTGTGGTGTGAGGGCGCAAACCCTGCCTCACCCTCATGCATTCCGCCTCCTCCTTCGCGAGCATTACTGCTTCACAGAACGAGGTGACGGCCTCCCATGCACTCTCGCTCCGAACCATGGCCTGAACCAGGGCCGGACGCGAGAGATCGCCGCCACCGATCGCCTTCGTGAGGATACGGCGGTGCTCCGCCCAAGCCGGGCAGACCTCCACCGTATGCTCCACCGTGTCCTCCGGGCGTTCCACACAGTGGTGACACCCGGGCGTTTCCTCCCGCTTTATCCTGAACAGTAACCTCCCGAAAGACTTATCGCCACAATTGTAGCGTGCCCAGCACTGGGTTGTGACGATCGCACTCTCCATGCCACCCTGAGATCCCGCCGGAGCTCAGCCGTGATTTCTCGTGGCAGTGGAGTTTCACCCCGGCGTTTCGCCTCCTCGCGCAACTCCCAGATGTGCGCGAGTTGAGGAGTAGGTTGTGAGCGTTAAACCATCTGCGACGAGAAGCTCGCGTGAGACCGCCGGAGTCCCACAGCGCCGGAGCCGTGACAGAAACCATGCCTGCTGCATGTTGCATGCTGCGTGCTTGCTTGCATGCTCGCTTACATGCTCTTTGCATGCTGCATGCTTGCTTGCTTGCTCATTGCATGCATGGTGTATGCTTGTTTGCATGCTTACAGGGAAATAAAAACCCCATGTTCACAATCAACTGTTATAATGAGTGATAATACATCCAGCGCCGGAGCCGTGACAAAAGCCATTATGCTTTTGCATCTTAAAGCGCAGGCCACACCGCCAGCTGGCGGGCGGGCGGGCTAGGCGGGCGAACATCGTTTCACCTCTTTACATACTTCGGTTCACACCGCGAGCTACCGACTAACCATGTAAAGAGGTGAAACGATGTTCGCCCGCCTAGCCCGCCCGCCCGCTAGCTGGCGGTGTGGCCTGCGCTATAATATTTATGTATTGTATCAGTTGGATTATTAGGATAAAAAAAACATAAAATAATTTGATTTTTTTTGATCTGTGCGAGTCCCAATAAATGTTTTTTCTTTCTTCTTTCTTTTTAATTTAGAACTTGTAACTTTTATTGAAAACGGTTTTATGGCTTTTGTATATTATTATTAATAAATAAAATAAAATAAAATAAAATTCATTTATTTCGGGTAACTGGGCCCATAGAAGTCAATTTACAAAAACATAAGACATTTATAATATAATATAAGGGAATAAAATAATAGTAATAAAATTCATAATAATTTCAAAAATTCAAAATAAAATAAAATAAGACACCGTTACAATTAAAATATTATACAATTAAAATAATACATACAAAGACACACAACAGAATTAATAATGCCTGACAAACGGCCTAACCGGAACATGCCTGCTGCAGCAATGCAGCATGTAGGGGCAGTCCAGCCTGTCAGCAATCATCGCCAGGACTGAGTTGGAGCTGGCCCGTACTCTGCGTACCAGAGAGATGGTCCGCCTGCGCATAGTCGCATAAAAACAGGCGGTACGCTCCTCCGCGAACATACCCGAGGCGCTGCAGAACCGAGGCAGCCCCATCACAATCCTAAACGCATTATTGTAGAGAACGCGTAGGTCGCTATAGCACTTCTTTGTGTAACGAGCCCACAGGCTGCAGGTGTACAGGGATGTACAATAAGCTCTAAATAGTGTCACCTTCACCCTCCCTGAACACCTAGCAAACCTACGGGCTATCATGTTGGCTCGTATTGAGAGCGACCTCCGCTCTCTCTCTATATCCTCATTATCATTTAGGTCAGGCGTAAGAATATGTCCCAAATATTTAAATTTATTCACCCTCTCCAGAGGTGTCCCGTTCAGTTTATCTGACGGGACATTCTGGGGACTCACTGCACCGACTTCAAAAACCATGAACTAGCTTTTTGCCACATTATATCGCAAACCATGATCACGAGCATAGTCTTCACATACCTTTAACAACCTCTTCAGACCACATACCGACGCACTCAGCAACACCATGTCGTCCGCATAACTGAGATTATTCACAGACACTCCATCAATATGGCAGCCGACATGGCAGTTGCTGAGCGCGACGATCAGGTCATTCATGTATACGTTGAAAAGTGTAGGAGATGACCCGCCCTGCCTGACACCACATTCAAGTTCATATTGCTCTGACATCGCCCCCTCCCACCTCACACAATTCTTTTGATTGATGAGAAGAAATTAATGTAATGCTGTTTACGTGTTATTAATTTGTTATCCAAATCAATGCCGATCGATATCTTATAAGAAGAAACCAAAATAAAAAGATCAAATTTTCCAATAATAAACAGTGACTCAGTGAAAATGGCACATAATCAGGTGAAGTCTTAATCTTAATTTAATGCTAAGGTCTGTTTGAATGTTCACATGTGGCTCTAATTCAGCCTTGAGTAAAAGAGTTAAGCACTTGTGAAAAACAAATTAGCCGTGGATCGATGTGAAGAGTAGTAGTGGTTCACATTAACGCCAGTTAACCAGATGACCCACCTTTATGGATCCAAGCTCTTAGGGTTCCGCTGTGGTTCTGCTAAAATCATTTAATTCCCTTTTTAGGGTTCCGTACCCCAAGGGTAAAACGGGAACACTACGCCGCGCCGCCGCGCCGCCGCTATAGTGCCGCGCGATCTGCCCGCTGGTTTCGAGAACGGAGATCCGTTCTCGAAACCAACGTTGCCCGTTTTCCCACAGAAAAAAAAAAAAAATATGTACCCAAGTACACAGTTTGTATAAAAATTATAGATATTAAACTGTTGTTATTATTTTTCCGACATCCATCAATTTATGTGCACGAGTGTACATCTCATAAACAGCTCAATACCATTGACAACTTAATTTAGTCGGGTTATATGCGGACATTTAGTATGGAAAAGTAATGAAAGCTAATTTCTCTTAAAATACAACACTTGGGAATCTGAATTTTTGGTCACTATAACTTCTTTAGGAGCACTAATTTTTGTATAAATTTGGGAAGAACTCACAGAGGTTTTAATAGGGAAATCATCAAATGAAAATTTAACACCGTGACTACCGCCACCCCACCAATGGTATGGTATATCTCGTAAACTACTGGAGTAGTAATTTTGAATTTTGGGTATCAATTTTATCTCGCCGAGCACTCATTTTCTATGTAGGTTTGAGGAAAGCGACTAGCTCCTGAAACTTGGAATCAACACTTAAAGTCGTGGTCCTGCTGAACGAGCGCGCAAAAGTTATCATCGTTTATTTCTCGGTAAATACAAATGTTTCAGTTCTTTTTTTGTAACGAAATGAATCACATTTAAGAGCACTAATTATTTGTATACTTAGAATTGCTGTAGCATGCCCCCTTTTTCGGCGCTCATGGTGGTCCTGCTGAAGGTAGCGTGACTATCGCAGGACCACCTTCAAAGTCGATTATATCGAAAACTACTAAGGCACCAATTCTGTTGTTCGAGCACTAATTAGCACCAATTGAGCACTAATTATTTACCAAATATGGAAGCGATTGGCGTTGTGGTCCTGCGGTAGTCACGGACATGAAATCATCAACACCATATACGTACGGAACCCTCGGTGCGCGAGTTCGACTCGCTCTTGACCGGTTTTTTTCTATGCAACTGTTGCAGCCCGAGTGAACTCCAATAAGTCATTATAAATGCTTGTATTGACGCTGTGGGCCTTCTGTGAACTCTTATACTCTTGTACTTATGTGTTCGCCTTCTGATCTTTGTAAAATCTGATCTCTTGATTTTAAATCAACAGTCCTTACATCTACGGTAGGTTCCTCACAGGTACATAATATGTCACACACAGTGCCGTATTGTGCCGTTGAGCCGTGGCGTCGTCGTGCCGTAGCGGGAAGCGCAATTATTGCGTTGCGTCGTCGTGCCGTAGCGGGAAGCGCAATTATTGCGTTGCGTCGTCGTGCCGTAGCGGGAAGCGCAATTATTGCGTTGCGTCGGAGTGGCGCGTGGCGCGTCGAATATCCAGCGCCGCTAATATATTATAATAGTGTCGGGTTGTTGGCGGTAGTTGCCTTCACTATGTTTGCATTACGACCGACGACGACGTCGCTAATGTTTTAACAATTATTGTAGTGATTTTATCCAGTCTAGATGCTGATGTCATTTGCATTTTTCTGAAGGCTAGATGGTAACAATGGGTACTATGGTAATATCTACAGCTGCTTTACAGAGGTATTATCGAGAAATTGCTGAGCAATCAGAATAAAAATAGGTTTGACCTTTTCACAAAAATAATTATCTTTTTTCATGAGTAATGGTGCCACATGAAAAAATTAAAACTTGTAAATAGTTTCTTTGTTTTCTACATCATACACCAATGATCATGTACAAATTAAGTGGCAAAGCAGTCTTGCAGGATCTATCATGTTTTGGGTAAAACTAAATATTATGTTCGAAACATGACGGCGGCGGTACTTACGGGACCCGCTCCAATGAGCAGTGGGGCGAGCATGGCCTACTGTGACATGGCTTCAGTCACACATTTTATCACAATTTGGGTGATAAAGTTTTATCATAAATGCTAGCACGGTGACGTGAGATAATTTCTTGACATGTGACATAACTTCTTGACTTTAGTTGGGACTCCAACGATGCTTTTCAACACACTTGCGAGGGGAAAAAAATCATAATTATTTTGTAAATTTTTGTGAAAAATCGCTCGCTCTTTTTAGGGTTCCGTAGCCAAATGGCAAAAAACGGAACCCTTATAGATTCGTCATGTCTGTCTGTCTGTCTGTCCGTCCGTATGTCACTGCCACTTTTTTCCGAAACTATAAGAACTATACTGTTGAAACTTGGTAAGTAGATGTATTCTGTGAACCGCATTAAGATTTTCACACAAAAATAGAAAACAAACAATAAATTTTGGGGGTTCCCCGTACTTAAAACTGAAACTCAATTATTTTTCATCAAACCCATACGTGTGGGGTATCTATGGATAGGTCTTCAAAAATGATATTGAGGTTTCTAATGTCATTTTTTTTTAAACTGAATAGTTTGCGCGAGAGACTTCCAAAGTGGTAAAATGTGTGTCCCCCTTTAACTTCTAAAATAAGAGAATGATAAAACTAAAAAAAAAATGTGATGTACATCACCATGTAAATTTCCACCGAAAATTGGTTTGAACGAGATCCAGTAAGTAGTTTTTTTTTAATGGATAACGGAAATGGATAAATGAGAACCCTTCGTGCGCGAGTCCGACTCGCACTTGGCCGGTTTTTTAGAAGAAGTATTGACTCAAATCCTTCCACAAAAAACTTTTTTTAAAGTTTCGAGTTTCAAAACTGTCTAAGAGTATAGAATTGACTACACTTCAGAGTTGAGTAGGCTATTTGATACCAAGTGGATATTATTATGGCTGAAAAAGATGAAGTTAGTACTTTTAATTTACCTAAAAACCCTATGTTTTAACCCTAAGTTTGCCTTAAATGCTAGCACGGGTCAACCATGTGACTTAATCTAGAGGCATGACATGCTTTTCTTGTTGCTGAAATGCTGACTTCATAGTGTGGCATAGTTAACGGGTTTTTCGGTCCGTATAAGGGCCCCTTGCCCCTTATTAGAACATAATTCGGTGTCTAAAAGTATAATAGTTTAATTTAAATATTAAATAAATACTGTTACAAAGGCTCAAACGAAACAAACAAAATCAATCCTACTAAGGGAAATGCCGGTAACGAAACCATAGCGAAATCTAACTCGACGCCAATGCCATCTATCGAGCTTAGGGACAACTCTGAATCGTTATCAAGTTATTATTGATCTCTCCATGATTTCGCTGCCTGTCCGAACATTACAGTTGAAACAAAAAAAGACATAAGTCAGGAGCGGCTTACTAAACTAGTAATAAAACTAGTGACTTTAATAAAATAATAGTATGGTAAAAATAAAAGACTTGTGAATGGGCATACCATCCTCCACATTTAGAGGCTGCAGTCCACGCGCAATTATTGACACAAATAAGACACCATAGACTTTTTCAGGCGGAAAATCCGTTGGAACTCCCGTCTGGCAACTCGGACGGGTTATTTAGGAATCCCGAATGTTACTCCGGAATATTTTTTTACTTTGGGCCTCTTGCTTTCGGGCAAGAACATAATTATAATAATTTATTGCTATTAAGTGCAGTAATTAGCAGGAAAATAGTTTTTTTTTCAATATTCAAATCTTATCACCACCTCCGAACGAACGTGTTAAATTTTTCTTAGCCATCAGTCAAAATGTGACATTTGTGACAAAATGGGTGCACCCGTATTAGCAAATAAGATATATTAGAGTCCCAACTAAACGTCAACAATTTATTTCACACATCAACAAATTACCTTCGACAAAACGGTTGTATCAACCCAAACCGTGATTCAATGTATGACTCAAGTCATGTCACAGTAGGCCGTGCTTGCTCTTGCAACAAGAAAAGCATGTCGCACCTCAAGATTATGTCACATGGTTGCCCCTTGCTAGCATTTAAGGGGACGATTAACTAACTTTTAATGATTATAAACTGAAGATCACGTCTAAACGAGTATTGTTAATAATTTGAAAAAAATATATGAGAAATTAGAGCATTTTCTCAATAACTTAATTGTGAATATTTTACATTATGTTTATATTACATAGTGAAATTAATTTGTAAAGTTATATCTAACGCGGATAAATACCTGAGAGTGGCGCAAAATCTACCAAGCATATTTTTATGAAACCTTCACCAATTTAAAGATAATTAATTAATTATTGCCCTTTTAGTATACGCTTTTTATTAAAATACCTTTTGTTTTGTGTATAAGAAATTAATAATGCGACAAATTGGGGACAGCGCTCCTTGATGGGCGAGTCCTATTACTGGCTCAAGGTACGACGCGTTGCGTGAGCTCAGTACAGAACACGCAAGCTAACCACTCAAGGTCACTGGCATATATCTGCGTCTTAAGACAAATTGTAAGACATGGCATAGTTTATCATGTCTTTTTAGAAACGTCTGGGGAACGCCCGTGCTCGCCTTGCTGGTGGTCTCGGTTTAGAGTCAACCGTAACAGTACATTACTTATGTAAAATTCTTACAAAGAGATATCAGGAATCGGTCCCGGATTAATAACTCTCGTGACCTCAGAGGAGGCGTATTATTAAGGTTAGCGCGTGTTGTGCGATCTGCAGCCGCCCAACGGCCCGACACAGTCCAACACGACCTGACAGCGCTCTGATGTAAATAAATACATTAAGAGCGTTTACGACGTACGGCATTTCATACAAACTTTCAAGCCCTTCTTTTCGAAATGACTGAACCGATTTTAATGAAACGATGGGCGACGCGACACCGTTTGAACAAAAAAATCCAGAAAATGATTCTACCAGAGTTGCGTCGCCCAACAAGTCGCGCCAGTATGTAGAACCCTTAAAGTTAAGCA
Source organism: Tiliacea aurago (assembly GCA_948098905.1). Classification (NCBI taxonomy): domain Eukaryota; kingdom Metazoa; phylum Arthropoda; class Insecta; order Lepidoptera; family Noctuidae; genus Tiliacea; species Tiliacea aurago. The sequence goes on from OX402592.1 coordinate 502,904, forward strand.
GCGTGGCAGTCACCCATTGGTTATAATTATCTTTGCACCGCATGTTGTTGTGAAACTATCACGCTGATAGCACACCTCCGCCGCGAAACCATAGCAGTGAAACCGCAGTAGTTCAATTGTACTGGTTCGCGTCATGTTCCGCTACTCGCATCCGATTCGAGTGCTACCAGCGCGGCAGCGTTAACAACTACTTACCGTTCTTGGGACCTCGAACAATTATTTAGCCTAGTTCTAGTAATACTTGTAGCGTATATTATAAGTATGTATAAGGTCGACCTGAATAACTTTTACTATGGGACCAACTTTGAAATCGCGAAAAAAAAATCTGCTGTTCCATACTAAAGTTTATACCTACTGTTCTAAACTGTATGGGACACCTGATTTTTTTAGATCATTTGTTTAATATACATAAATTATGCCCCATTCCTATAATTTCAGTTGTAATCGCATTTCGTAAAATATCAAAATGTGCCTTCTGCACTGTTCCGTCGTAGTTCAAATTTCCTGAGTGTTTGTACGTCTCGTTATTGCCGCATTTATGATAAACGATAGCGCGCAGTTAAATACTTCTACATAACATCGAGTTGTTCGTCGCTCAGCTAACAATAATCTCCGACACGAAAGTATCGCACTAATGGTTTTGTTTGGTAAACTCGACCTTGTAGTGATTGATCTGATTTGATCCCAGGATCTCAATGACCGAGGCATGTTGCAGAAGATACCTTCAGAGCTTCTCACTTCATTTATAAGTGCAGGAAAGTATGTGAAAACTACAATCATGCACCACGTCATGTAATAATACCAAATATCCTGCAGATCAAGCTCATTGGGCGCCTTGTGTTGTTGAAATTTTGTCTCCTCATCTGATCTAAAACATTAAGGACTATCAAGGCTTAACACAATTTTTTATTTCAATTGTAAGAAATTATTCAGCAATAATTGAAGTAAGATAAAATACCACTATTACAACTATTCTAATGCCACATTAAAACGGTCGGTATTAGAAGGATAGTCGCGAGACAGGTTGGTCACAAACATTGGAGGAACGCGACAAATATCTGAACGTAAACAGGCGACGCGAAGATAAATGAGAATAGTACAAAATGCAAATAGTTACCGAACTGCAATTCTAAACTAGAAATTGGAGACTTTAAGTGGCGCCCGGCTCTCAGTGGTAACTTTAATTAAACCTAACTTCTGAGATGACGTCCCACTCAAGATAATCCTTACAAACTATCTTCACTGTTCACACGGCGAACTTTAAACTCTATTCAGAAGTATTAAGGTTTGGTGTGATTGCAGAGTTAGTTTGGGAAGCTATTAAGCTGTTGCGTCCTGCGGCTGGAGGAGACTAATTCAGAAACAAGATCGTGGAAGTGTTGTAGTTCGTTTAATGTGGTCGGGACTGGCGGGGCTGGCCCCAACGACAGCGCTCGACATGCACAGGTCGACCAAAAGATCACTAAAAGTATTGAAATGATCTTTTGCTCGACGTGTTGATTATCAAGAATTATTATATGACAACAAAAATACACTTCGCAGTAAATCTTTAAAAATAAAAGATTTTTTGTCAATTTCATATTTTGTATTTTCTCCACGAGCACGTATGACTTCATTAAGACGATGTGGCATGCTGTAAACCAAATTTTTAATATGATTTTGGTCTATATTTAATTTTGCCCATTATTCCACTAGCGCATTTCTTAACTCGTGTAATGTTAAGGGGGCAGGAAAGCGTTGTCTCACGCATCTCCGGAGCTCGTCCCATGCATGTTCTATGAGGGAAAGAGGGCTATCAGAGCCATCTACAACCTCCGCAGACGCGACTTAAGGGAACTGTATAAAGAAATTAACATCATGACGGTACCCTGCCAATATATTTATGAAAATATTATGTATGTTAGAAAAAACCTACATCTTTTCAGTAAGATAAGTGACAGGCATAATTTTAATACTAGAAATAGGAACAAATTAGATCAACCACGTTTCAGATTGTCAAAAGTACACACTTCTTTTGTGGGGTATTGTGTAAAATGTTATAATAAAATACGTGTCCGTATGGATTGAGGAGCCATGTCTCATATTTAAACGAGGGTACTACCAATATTTAGTAGTAAATTAGCTGATTTTGTAGGCCCGATCCTGGAATTTGTAGTAAAACCGTTAAAAAGGTATAGGATAGACCACTCGATATTCTTCAACTAAATGAGAAGAAATTTAAAACATGCATTAAACGCACACTATGTAGACAAGCATGATGATTATATATTATCGTAGATAAAAATGCTTGGCTTAATGCTGGTCCTGCTCCACAACCACTTGGGCTCACTTGTTAAAATTATAATATTTGGAAGAGATGCTTCCCCCCTTTTTTATGTTCTGACATTACAATCATATGTATTATATAAAATGTACTTAATCAAGTTTTAGTTGTTGAATACTTCAATAGGTAATTATGTTTATCCTTTTGCTAGTAAAATTTTATTTATTTTTGAAATGCATTGCAAGCTATAGTTTTGTATAATTTAAAAGCATTTTTTAAATTTTTGTAAATGTGAGTACCATGGAGCCGTTTATTATGTTATAATGTATGTTGACTTAAAAAAGTTTGGCAGTTAAGAGTATGTCATGCTCACTTAAATGTCTCGCTGATGGTGGCGCGTGTGTTGGATCATTCGGTTCGCTACAAAATGGTTGAGCTGGATGGTGCTGATCCACGCGTCATGCTCGTGAACGGGCGCCGTCAGTTGTGACTGGTCTTTTCCTATCTGCCAGGGCTTATTTGGAATATATTATATTGTTTTTTAAATAATTTATATTTTTACATTGTTCTCACATATAGAAGCGACAAGAATAATGTACCCAGGATTTTGTAATATCTTGATTTAAAAGAGTGTCCTTGGAGTTTCTTGCCTATTCTTCTCAATAGAGATCTATGTTTTGGAATGGGCAAATAGCTTCAACTTTCTGACTATCTGACCGACTCGTTGACAATTCAAAAGTGCATGTAATTGGTTTAATTGAAATAAATGCTTTGAGTTTGAGTTTTGAGTATGGGATTTAAGTCTGACGTCTTGAATATACATATTTCCTATTCCTACTCACAGTCGTACATGTTTAGACCATATGATATTAAAAACAAGACTGACTGCAGCTTAGTGCTACGTTGCACAGACATCTATTACTGATCATGATTCCGTCATACTATTCATGGACACTAAATCTACGACATCAATTAAAAAAACATACGGTCGCAACAATTCCGAAGGGTTAAATGAAAATAAAAATCAAAAGTCATTTATTCAAACTAGGCTGAGAATCAGCACTTTTCGAACGTCAAAAATTACATGAGACAGTCCCCCAAAAACGCCCACCGACAGGTGGGCGTTTTTGGGGGACTGTCTCACCACTTCCTAGTGCTTTAGCTGGGAAGAAGAACTGGCGCAACAAACTCCCCAGCAGCACAGCTGTCTGTTCGCATTTAAACATGAATTTATACAATAAAATGTAAAATTCAACACAAAACATTAAGTAAATTAAATTATTTGCCTTATGTTAGCTAGCACACACCACTATACTCGTACCAAAAAAAATATATATAATAATCGTCGAAAAGTAATCGTGTGCGTTACCCAGGCCAGATGTTGTCGAAAATGGTAATTTGAATCTAATAGATAATTAGTTTTGCGGCTTCTGTAATTGTTGCGCACATTTTTAAATTTGTTGCGCTTATAGTTTTTTAATTATTTCACAAAAACATTTCCTGCTGGGGTAACGTTATCCCAGCCAGACCTTTTTCTTTCTAATGGGAATATTTAAATAAATACTAGCTATAAAATTAGTTGTCTAGATGAAGTAAATGTTGTGCCTTATTTTGTATTTGTTCTTTCATCGGTTGCGAAGTTATTCGAGATTTTGCTGGGGTAACGTTCTTGGTTTTGCTAGATCTTTGAAACGGTTAAGCGGATTCTTATCATATTTTGTACATGACTTCTTAGGAATTAGTTTAAATTTGTTCTGCAATAAAAAAACCAAAATAATGCATAGTTTAAATGTTATTTCATTAAATAGAAAAACACTTCAATTGGTTCCAGCACTCTCAATAAGAGGTCTAAAGACTTACTTTAACGTTATTTTAAAGCTTGTAAATGCCTTCAAATTTATGTGAAGTTTCATTAGTATCCTGTAAGTATTTAACAAGTTATGATGATATTCAGTTCTTCACGAGCACGGTCTTGATGCGCGCGGTGATATTTGGCCACTGGATTGGATATATGAACTGAATGTTATGTCAATTATTAGTTGTTTAGTTCAGTTGTATATCAGTAAAATTTCAGCGTAGTACATTGGATAAATAATGACATAATACGATTAAAGTCATTAGGAAGTGAATGACTGAGGTAACCCGACCAAGTTTAGGTGGTTACGAAAAAGCGAAATCGCCGAACATTATGCTATCTTTTGAAATGTTTAGTATATTACGCCTTACAATTTCGGTACAGACGCGTACACTGTTAAATACATAATAATATAATAATATCTGTACTATGAAAACATTATTATTATCTTCCAGTTGCACATACTTATCAAAAATCACCGATATAACATGTCGTTCGGTGGGACGCGGGAGGGGTGGGGTGAAGGGGTAATTCATTGTTTGCATAACGCACTAAACATGCTCCATAATCACATAATTCATCTTGTAGAGTGCGCGTGCGCTTCCAGTTCCGTTTTCTTGTTTTTGCAAATATTTATCGAGTGCGTGAGAGCTAATATATAATAATAAGTGTGGCGAATTACTGTTAATGTGGAGTGCTTCTATTGATGATCATAATTATGGTGCGTGTTGCTTGATGAATTCACGAACAAGGTAAGCTTGCATAATGTAACTACAGAAATAGTAGCAAAATTATTATTAATATGTACATGTTGTTAGGTACCTACTTATCTAAAACTGTATTTTTTTAAGGCTTAAATATTTGAATTTAGGAACTTACTTATTATTTTCTTTTTTTTCGTACTTAGTTATTACCTGGACTGGAATTCTCAACAATGATAACGACAAATTTATCCTTCGCTACATAGTACTTAAAAAACAAAGTCGCTTCCCGTTGTCTGTCCTTGTTTGCTTAGATCTTTAAAACTACGCAACGGATTCTGAAGTTCAGTTGAAATGATTATTTTACCTGTTAATAAAAATTCTTTAATAAACATGTAGTTTTTTTTTAAACTTGTGTACATGTCTGTACTAAATTTGTAACACTATCCTACATATTTTAGAAGGTACCATAATGTTCTGCGATTTCGCTTTTTCGTAACCACCTAAACTTGGTCGGGTTACCTCGGTCATTCATTTCCTAATGACTTTAATCGTATTATCTCATTAGTTATCCAATGTACTACGCTGAAATTTTACTGTTATACAACTGAACTAAACAACTAATAATTGACATAACATTCAGTTCATAAATCCAATCCAGTGGCCAAATAACACCGCGCGCATCAAGACCGTGCTCGTGAAGAATTGAATATCATCATAACTTGTTAAATACTTACAGGATACTAATGAAACTTCACATACATTTGAAGGCATTTACAAGCTTTAAAATAACGTTTAAAGTAAGTCTTTAGACCTCTTATTGAGAGTGCTGGAACCAATTGAAGTGTTTTTCTATTTAATGAAATAACATTTAAACTATGCATTATTTTGGTTTTTTTATTGCAGAAAAAATTTAAACTAATTCCTAAGAAGTCATGTACAAAATATGATAAGAATCCGCTTAACAGTTTCAAAGATCTGGCAAAACCAAAAACGTTACCCCAGCAAAATCTCGAATAACAACGCAACCGATGAAAGAACAAATACAAAATAAGGCACAACATTTACTTCATCTAGACAACTAATTTTATAGCTAGTATTTATTTAAATATTCCCAATAAAAAGAAAAAGGTCTGGCTGGGATAACGTTACCCCAGCAGGAAATGTTTTTGTGAAATAATTAAAAAACTATAAGCGCAACAAATTTAAAAATGTGCGCAACAATTACAGAAGCCGCAAAACTAATTATCTATTAGATTCAAATTACCATTTTCGACAACATCTGGCCTGGGTAACGCACACAAAGTAATCTCAAGCAGAAATAACGTAAACAAAACGTATCTAAATAAAAGCTTCCAAGCATAATGGACGTGCCCGAAATAAAGCTACAGCTATAACTCGAAGTCACAAATGATAAGCTAGCACCATCGAAGTAAAATAAAAAAAACAGTTAATTATTAATAACAATAACAAAACCATGGTCAGCAAGACGACCAGTCACCACAAGCAGTACCCGTTCACGAGCATAACGCAAAGATCAGCCATCACCGCTCAGGCAAGAATAAAGTGATCAATTTGTTGAGGTCGCTAGCTAACCACTTATTGCAATACAACTCATAAAAAAATTAATGAGTAGATTTTGTCACTAATAAATTAAAATAAATTGACTTAGACAGTCAAATAAAATAAACAAATATAGGAACTCATATAACCTGACAGTAGGTAATCTATATCTGGAGAAAGAACATGAACATTGTCTTGACTTAATCACAGCGACCAACTATTCTTATCGTTTAAGTAGTCGATTGATAGAATAGTATGCCTTTGAACAAAGATTGGATTTAACTTTAACTTTAAACGCATTAAAAGGCAAATCTAGCAAGGAAGAGGGTAGCTTGTTAGAAAAAGTTATACAAGTCCAACAAATGAGTTATGAAAGCATGAGAAGAATTGATTTTAGTCCTGTATATAACATACTGATGACCTAGCAGCAGATTTTTTTACAAGACCACTTTCTAAAGCCATAGATAATAACACGCGCAGCATTACAAGCACCGGACGCAAAATAATTCTTAAGCCCTGGATAACAAAGAGACTTTTAAAATGTATGAGAAACCGTGACAAACTTTATATAAAATCAAAGAAAAATCCTGGAAATTAAATTATTCAATGCACATATCGGAGTTATAGGAATTATTGTAATTATATTTTGAAGAAAGCTAAGATTAATTATGAGAAAGATATGATTAGGATAGCCGGAAATAATAACAAAAAGTTGTGGGAAACTATTAAAAACATCACATACACCTTAAAGAAAAAGGACAAACCAACACAAAACACAATGAATTTGCCCCAACAATCCGTCAGTTTCAGTCAATGATATAAACTTGTTTTTCGCGGGTGTTGGTAAATCGTTGGCAAAAAAAATTACAACTAATAAACCGAATACACCATACACCACTAGTTCATCTCAATCATCGAATGCCTTCGTTAATTCAATAGTACTATTACCTACAGACGAATTCGAAATAAAATCATTAATAACTAACCTCAAGAATGATATGTGCAGTAAAGGTAGATAAAATCTCAGGAAGCTTCTTAAAACAATACTCTGACGTCATCGTCCCTCCCTTAACATTTATATGTAATTTGTCATTTACTACGGGTGTATTCGCTTTTAAAAGGTCCCAAATAGTTCCTATTTTCAAAGGTGGTGATAGATGCTGTGTCAACAATTATAGACTTATTTCCATCCTTCCCACACTATCTAAAATATTCGAGCGCCTAATGAACATCAGACTAGTTAAGTTTCTAGAAACAAATCAGCTATTGTCTCCATCTCAATTTAGATTCCGCGCACATAAATCAACATCAGATGCTGTTCATCAACTAACGGAATTTATAATTTCTAAGCTGGATAATAAGAAAAAGATCTTGGCCATCTATTTGGATTTAGCTAAAGCATTTGACACAGTGTCTATCCCCATCTTGGTCAACAAACTTGAACACTTAGGAATTAGAGCTTTACCACTGAATTTGTTTGCAAATTACCTGAAGGGTTAGAACACAGGTTGTTAGAGTGGACGGTTGGGCCAGTGATGAACTACCGATTGAATATGGTGTCCCGCAAGGCAGTATCCTCGGCCTGACCCTGTTTTTAGTTTACATAAATAACCTATGTAACACAGACTTAACCAACGGGAAAATAATTACATTCGCCGATGATACTGCAGGATTAAAATCACGCCCAAAATGGGTTCAACTAACTGTCTAAGTGGCTTAAAGACAACATCCTCACCTTAAATGTAGGCAAAACTAAGTTCATGACCTAGAAAGCAAGACCTACCAAATCTTCCCATTATCTCACACAATTGCAACTCACCATCCAACAGTTTATGTAATTGTCCACATTATCAAAAACCAATTTCATCAAATATTTGGGGGTTGTGATAGATGGCCGGCTGAATTTCCAATACCACATTGAGGCCTTGGTTCCTAGAATTCGTAAACTTATCTATATATTTAAATCTCTTCTTCATATTGCTGATAAAAAACCATAATAAGAACTGTTTATCTCGCATTGTGCCAATCTTTACTGTCTTATTGTATAACTTCTTGGGGTGGAGCCTCTAAAATGTACCTACTGAAACTGGAGAGAGCCTAAAGAGCCATATTCAAAGTAAGTTCTTTCCGTCCTATGCGATACCCCACGTTTGATCTATATCAGCGCTGTAATGTACTGACCGTTAGACAACTTTTTATTCTGCTGACAGTTACTAAGAAGCACTCGGAACTGTATTACGACCCCAAAACAATCTCAGGTAAGAGAAGAACCACCGATGTCTGCACGACAATTGGATATAAATTCAGTTTGGCACATAATTTTTACGGTTTCCTGGGTCCATGTTTATATAATAAAATGAACAAGCAGCTGTTAATTTATCCTCTTCTAGGACTGAGTGCAAGAAAAAAGTTTGTTCGTGGCTTCAAGGCATTGATTACAATTCAACGGAACATACTTCTGCCACCAGATTTGTTTTATTTTAGTTTTGAATTTTCTATTTTGTTTCACTTTTATTATTAATTTGTGTTTTATATTGTACAATCTGTATTTTCAATGTTTGATACAGTCATAGGTCTTATGGTAGTTGTCCGATGGAGGGTAAGCCTGGTGATCTATAATACAGGTTTTATCTACAACAGACACCAGTCTCTATTAAGTGTTACATTAACTTTGTACTGTGTTTGTGATTACGAGAAAACAATAAAGAATATTATTATTATTATATTGACCAAACGAGCAGCATGAGGTCGCGCATTATCGTGCATAAAATGGAATTTGCACCCATATTCACTAAGAAAGGACCAGCATGTTCATTTAAAACCTCTTCTATGTATCTGACAGCAGTCAGAGAACTGTTTTCTATGATCACTAACTCCGTGCGATCCTCTGAAAATATCTCAGCCCAAAGCATTATTGATCCTCCACCGAATGGCACCTTTTCTTCAAAACACGCTTGATGGTACCGTTCTCCTGGTCGTCTAAATACTCTTCATCTCCCGTCGTGCGTAAATAAACAAAATCTGGGCACATCGGAAAACATAACCTTGGACCAATCATACCTGTCTATTGTATGTGTTCTCGAGCAAACCGTAACCTGGCAACTCGATGTTCTCTGAGCAGTTTGGGGCCGTTTGCTGGTCTATAAGGCTTTATAGCAGCTTCACGAAGACATCGCAGAATCGTATCAGAGCTCACGTTGTTGTGGTGATTTTATTGAAGACTGTTTCGAACCTGAACAGCCGTGAGATGTCGATTTCTTAACATAGTGCTCACGATGAATTGGTCTTCTCGTGTAGTTGTGCAAGGTGCACCTGCCTGCCATTTCCTGGTCTCCTCATGTTCATGCCGGTCTCTTGAAATCGCTGGAGCTGTTCTAGCAGTGCTACGCTGACTTCTTCCGTCTTTAATCCGTGTACATTCTTCAGGTGTTAACGACATGATATTGCACTGAATTCTCCGATCAGTCCAAGGAACTATTTATAATGACAGCTCGGTTTGAAACAAAAGCAGAAAAAAATACTCTTTTCCTAGTTTTAAATTTTGATATTTTTCAAAATGCAAAATATTTTTTTTTTTATCTGTAACTTGTACAAATGGAGGTTTCATTTGTACAAGTTACAGATATTTTTTTTTAATAACTTTAGAGATTTAGAACAAGAATTATTAACCTGCTTACTACGTATTATTTATTGTAGTGATCTAGGTAAGTATATAATTTATGAATATATATCTCATATTATTATACTTACCTAGCGACCCGGAATTTTTGCGATCCAGTGTAATTTGTGTTCAGTACTTGTACCGCGATGGGTGGGACGCGATATCGGGCGATATTTACGCAGCGAGTTATTATTTGAGCCACTGCGCCGCCTGCCACCGCCGCGGTCGTTGCGGAAACAACTATCGGCCTGATTAACATATCGCGCCGCGCTGCACCGCAACGCAACACACTGGTTTGCTGCGGACCGCAACGAGAACAGTTGTTTAGCTTTTGCTCGTCCCTAATGTTTACTACACTTACTACTTGTGATTTATTCGCGTTGAATTCATCATGTGTATGGTGATGCAATCTTTGACAGAGACGTCTGAAACGAAGATGAGGCTCCCTTAAGAATTTCTTTAACAAGAACTGACAACAGAAAACATAGATATCTACCAAGACGAGTTGACAATGATTGTGTGTGTGTGTTAAAGTGTTCTCCTCATAATTATCACTTGCGTGAAGAGAACACGAATGAATAGGTTCAATGCTTTCCTTCATTATCTGATCACCATACAAATGAACTACCGATGCTAAGTTAGTATAATAAATACGTGAACCTCACGGATGGAATAGAAAGAGCTACATTGAGCGGAACCAACAGATGAGAGGATCGCACATGTCCAGACGAATCAAAGCGATATGCCCTTACTTAATTGTAAAATCTTTACTTACGCTGACGACACAGCTCTTATTGTGAATGGAGGAGACTGGTGCCAAACACAGCAAAATGCAGAAAATGCTCATAAAATGATAATGGGATGGCTGTCTAATAATATTCTGATACTGAATGTGGACAAAACCCTGTTTATCCCCTTTGCAATGCGGGCTGACCATCTGCCCCCGCCGATTTTTAAAGTTAAAGCACACTCGTGTTTGGTGTCTGCCCGTATCTGCAGTTGTTTATACATAACCAGATCTCCCTGCGTTAAATATTTGGGTGTGCATATAGATCAGAGTTTCCGTTGGCATAAACAAATTGAAACTGTCACTACTCGAGCTAGAAGACTCATATTTATATTTAAAAGACTTCGTCAGTCAGCTGACACAAAAACCCTGCAAATGGTGTACTTGGCTCTATGTCAGTCCCTATTGTCCTATTGTTTGACGGTATGGGGTGGGGCACCGAAATCAACAATCCTGCAACTTGAGATTGCCCAGTGATTGAGAAACTCAAAGCTTATGGAGTTAGGGGAAATTTTCTAAAATTATTTGAGTCATACCATAGAAAAGAACGCAAATTACGGAAGTTAGTAGAATAAATTTGACTACGAAACGAGAAGAAATCCATATATCCCTAGAACGTGAAGTAGTGTATGGTGTTCCACAGGGAAATGTATTGGGCCCTCCCCTTTTTACATTATATATAAATGATTTGCCTAAGTCCACAGAACAACCCATGAGCCTATTTGCTGATGAAAGTGTTGTGACGATTCCATGTAAAAATAGTAATCAATATGAGTATGATAATAATGAATCCCTAATTTCAATAATAAAATAGTTAAATAATAATCATTTAAAAATTAATTTAACTAAGACTAAAATCATGCAGTTCAGGCAACGTCCATTGACATTAAGTAATAAACTGGACATAAAATACAACAAATTATAAACATTGACGCAGTTGATACAACAACATTTTTAGGATTAATTATTGACACGAAATTAAATTGGGAAGCACCGATTATAGAGACCGAAATTTTGCTAAAATTAGTTCCTCAGCTTATGCTCTGTACACACTGGCTGAAATAACTAGTGTAGATGGGTCGATCTCCAGAGGCATTTTTTTTCGTGTCGGGCTGGATCCCATTTTAAAATCGAAAAACGTTTTGTAAATATTTTTTTATATGCAGTTCGGTGTCTAATCTACGTGAAGTTTATTTTAAATATAAAAAAAAAATCTTAAACCCTTCAATCCTGATCGCTCTGGGTTGAACCAACTCCCGATTGAATGAAAAAAATATTCTTTAACTTCTTAATGAGAAGGTTCATATGAAACAACTTATTAACGACATATGTAACAACTTATTAAATAGTTAATCTTCATAGTAATAAAATATTTTTAGTTATATTAACAATACTTTTGCCACAATTTGAATTTAAAATCGTGACCAGGCATTTTATCTCATCGCTCTGCGCTGAGGTAAAACATCGCGCTCATCCCTAGTTACAAGTTATAGACACTCTATTCCCCTCCCGCGGGCAACGCCAGTAGTGGTCTAACCGCCGAGGAGGATACCTGTGTGCCACGTTCCCGCGCTCCAACATTACGAAGGTAAGTTTATGATTGCTAAAAAGAAAGAAAAATTGTTTATTCTGCACAAAAAATACGTACATTTCAACTAATCTACACAATTATAATACACACATACAAAGTAGCCAAAACCCTCGTATCAAATACACTAAAATTTTTTGACAATCATTTCTATTTTCATTTTCATTTGCTCTGGATTTGATTCTCGAACTGTATGATTGATATGGTACGTTATTTAAATTAAATAGTAAGCTTGTGAATGTGTTTGTTATGTGAATCAAGTGATCGTTATGATGTTTTTTATGAGACGTAATCACAACTTTCTACTGCTTTTGAATTCGGCTATATTATTTATGATTTTGTGACTTTTTCTGATCGCTATGGCTGTGATTGCTCGGTCTAAAAAGACCAGAGCGATGATATTTTGCATTAATTGTACGTTATAAATCTATTTTAAGTAGTAGTACCGGACTGTAATGAAATGCAATGTAATGAGTCTTATGCCCGTTTTCACCGACATCCCCTAAACTACCACCTACATATGGGACCCTTAGCTTAAAAGCTCCCCCAAACTAGCCCATTAATTAAATTTCGTTTCACCATCATTTTTATCACATAACTATGGGACACATAGTTAAGTGACGTTTTGTTTTCGATAATAGTGGCCGATTCGTCTTCGAATCGATACTTTAAAACAAGATAGTTTTTTGTGAAATTCTCTGAAGTATACACTTTTATGGATACAGTTATTAATAAATTATGTTTTGATAGCAATAATAAATATTATTTCATTCATATTTTTAATTAAATTCATATTTTTTTGCTTATTTACATTACGAAACGTCGAGTGGTATCTGTGGTCTTATTTGTATTTGACACACTGTGATTTGATAGTTCTTTCCTTTGTGGAGTACTGACGTGAGATTTGATTGTTTGTTGTGACTTGTGCATTGTGCGTTATTTTAACAACTTTTTCTGATATTTTAATTGATTTATCGGAGCTATAGAATTATTTCTGAAATAAAATAAAAATGCAATTTAAATGGAATTGCAATTATGCGAATACAATACGAACAGAGGTTCCTACCTCACAAGTGTACATAAGGTTTACATTGTTAGTTGGGTATCGACGTAAGTATCGTCGACTAAGAAAAAAAAATACCACGTTCATGGGCTTAATTTTTTTTTTTTTATGTTATTTTATGGGCTACTTAGAAAAACTTTAACATGTTCAGTATCTACTCACTTATTATCAGTAAATTCTAAGGTGTGTTCAATCTTATCCAATAAATATAACACTGAAGATTTGTCCTATATATATCCGAAAAAAATCAGTTTCATCAATACAATTTTCGAAAAAACCAAACTATGGTCGTTTCCGATATATTTTTGGTCTACGGCTGTTATTTACGTCGAATATAATAGAAAAAGTTTGTAAATCTTCAAGAAATTCAAATAAATCACTATCCATTTTCGTTGCATAAAAGATCACTTACGTATGTGTCGGTTTATGAGCCCACATTTCGACCACCTAAATTTAGGGGACCTTTTAACGTTTAACTGACCCCTTACTGTTGGTGAAACGGAAACCACCTTCTAACAGCCCCCTAACCCTTCTTAGGGGATCTCTTAAACTTAGGGGATGTCGGTGAAAACGGGCATTAGTCATTTTATAACTATAAAAGACTGTAGGTATTAATGGTTGAAGTCAAAAAGTTTTTAATTTTGTCTCATTTACCTACAAGTGATTTAACTAAGTCCAAATAAATGAAACTAAGCCAAAAGTAGATTTTTATAATTATGTTAAGTAATTTGTTATTTTAGCAATTATTTTATATAAAATATTCCGTATTTTTGATATGTAAGTATGACTGATAATATGCCTTGACCTTTTTCTAAAATAATACATTTCTCTTACATATTAGTAATCTTGTTACACGTACACTGAATATGACTGAAAACGGCTAAATAAATAATATTTTATCAATATTATTTTTTTTTGTTTCACTGATTTCACCATTTATGATCGCTCTGGCACCAATTATGATTGCTCTGGTCGCGAAATTTTTTGAACTTAAATATTTCCATAACTGTTTGTGTAAATTGAAGGCCAATAGTAAGAATGTACTACTCGTATTTGAATATCATTCGTTTTAATGAGATACATAATTACCATTAAATATCAATATCTGAAAAGCACCAGAGCGATCACACGAATACGCCCGTTTTAGAGATTGATCCAGATGTGTTGCGCACCGCATACTACGGGTTGGTGGAATCTGTCCTAAGATACGGGATTATATTTTGGGGTAACTCAACTGTATTCAAAGCACAAAAAAAATGTATTAGGTCCATGTTCAAACTAGAAACCACTCAGAGTTGTAGGCCTTATTTTGAAAAATACAAAATTTTGATTGCATGGCTGAGGTGTTTCCACGCAACAGACGTGACAACACTCAGATTTGCGTACAACAAGAACTACTCATAAGCGGAAGAGTGTCTTTTGCATGGCTCCAATAATCAATAATAAATTGCCAAAAAGTTGGAGGTTTTTAAGTGACGTGCAGTTTAAAATGAAAGTAAAAAAAAAATAGCAGAAAGAGCTTATTATACCATAAGTAAATGATTTTTTATTTGAAAAATATTATGAATGATTTATAATTCTGACCTATTTGTTTTGACTACTTAATTTATATATTTTTTCTATGTTAACTGTGAGTGTTATATTTTAATTTGGATAATTTAATTGTAAGTGTATTATTTAAATAATTTTCTTAGCTTGTGAACTTAATTTTAATAAGTTAAAAATGTTTGCTTATACCTACCTACTTATCTACTTAAATATTTGTATGCCATTTTATAAGGCAAGCATGACATAACTGTATAAAATACTTTTAACAACTTGCATGCTGATTTTTTTTTCTCGCTTGTATACTCATGTTTGAACAAATAAAAATTATCTTATCTTACAATAAGGATCTAAGTTACATAATATTAAAGTAATTCATTGTTAACTCTTTTTCTCTCCTTATGTATTAGGCCCATATGAAATAAATTTAATATAATTTAACTAAAAATAGCAACAAATGTTCGGCTCGAAGTGACCGCGCCGCCCGGCGACCGACTGAGCAGACTATCCAGTTGGAAATGTTTGCTGTCTGGAGTGTTATTGAAACTTAAATAGTTCTACAGCTGTAAGACATTAATGATATCAACCTTGAAACAGTCAGTCCTTTTGATGTGCCTAGACTGTAAACTTAACCTAGATCGATATGTAGCGTATGATCCTGGAAAATCAAGACGCTTTTAGACAATACAACTGCCGCGTGTAGCAAATGAAACATTTCACAAATTCTTGTATCTATTTAATTCTTGACATCAAAGTAAAACCATAATGAGTGCACGAACGAATAAGGAATCGTAAACGAAACCGTCACGCGACACATTCAATTAACTGGCATTCACCGTGCCAGCAATTAAACGGCAGTATCAATAAGTACATTAAATAAAGAGGCTACGCCCCGGGGTCAGACCCGGGATACCGGGCTCACATCCCGGGATTAAGCGCTAACCCGCGGCACAGGCTGGGCGTCTCTTATTAGTTCATCCACTTAAACCTCTGCCGATATTCATTCTATATCTTTAAATCCCTCTTTGGTAAGTTTCCACGGCTGCCGAATGCCTACGTGTCGGATGAGAGCTTTCACAGAACCATTTTCTAAAACATTTCATTTTGGTGCTGCAAGAAGTATCGATACGAAGCAATTGAATGGCACACCTTAGAAAAGGGAGGTAAGTGGCGACTTTCATAATATTTGTTTCTTTTGTAGTCATGTATGGGTTTATACGCAGTTGTCTTGTCTCGTAGAGTTTGAGCTGCTCGGCAGAGAGGCTACGTGCAGCTACAAGTTGCTCGGCCCCAAGATATCGGTTTTATCATATTTTCAACTACAACTATTTCATCGAAAGCTTTTACTAAACCCGCGATGGACACAAACCGTTCAATGCGATCTTCTTTAATCTAAGCTATTTTCAGTTCAGCAATATTACTACTACCTCCTACTACTCGTACTACCTATTGGAATTATCAGTATTTGCAGAATATCAGACAGATTATGAAGGCATTATGAACAAGTTACTTACAACTGTCCTGTTCTCACGACTAACTACAAGTTGCATACAAGGAAATCTGTTTAGACGACAAGTATTTTAGTTTAGTTTGAAATACACACATCAAAAATGTCTCTAGGGATCAAGTACTTACATGTTTAACTATAAAAAATATCCAATTAATATTTACCAAAATAAAATCAAATCCTCCAGACTAGCTGCTGCTGCTGCTTCTTACCTTAATCTTATATCCTATGTTTAAGTTAACAACTTATCTCAATATTTTGTAAAAATTGCAATTTTTGCAAATTAATGAAAAATAACCTAAGTTGAAGTTGTCAATTACATGGCAAAAAAGGCAAAAATAAGGATTTTTTTATTTTGTATTGCAATGATTAAAAAAAAAACGTGTTGCCACCATTGACACGAATCATAGAACCACAGCAATTTGGCATGCTTAAAATCAGTTCATGAAAATCATTTTGAGGAATGGCCGACCACGTTCTTTCTAAAAAGTCAAAAAGTTGTTGTGGGGTGTGCACGGCATCTATACTCACAGAGTTCTTCTTGGGAGCATATCCCATGCGTGCTCAATTGGGTTGAGGTCCGGCGATTGAGCAGGCCACAGCAGAACGTTGATGCGAGCATTAGCAAGTGTGCGTGTTACGACTTTAGTCGTGTGTGGACTTGCATTGTCGTGCATTAGTCGAAACGAACCACCCAACCGGAATCAATAACGATTCAAAAAAGTTAAAATAATAATCTTCTATTGCGGCGGCGCGCGGCGATACTCTAACGGCCGAACCCAATAACCTATTTTCAGTGAAAGACAGATCGCTATTGATGATATACAGTATAATTCTATCTATCCTTGGATGGCATCTCACAACCATTGATAAACCCAACAAACAACCAGCTATATATCTAACAAAAACAATAAGTAGGTTTCTCTACTTCGCCCTCCCGTGCGTTCCGTTACAACCAACATCACTTTCAAAAACAACATGTGTAGTCTTATTATAAAACTTAATTGTTTCTTACTTCTAAATAAGTTAATGGATTAAGATATGATTCCGTAAAGCCTACAACCTGTTACTGACCTGCAAATTGCAAAAAACGTAATACAATTTTAATTTCGCGGAATAATTTTGTTTTTTTTTTCAACTTAAATTCATGTTGGCATGTGCTTGTACGGGGGTGTCACAAAGGGGGGGGGGGTTAACTTTCTGTTATTTTTGCCTAGGACGCACCGTTTTCGAGAGATTTGAATTTCTATTTTTTATAAAAAACACCTATGCACCACACCCACACCTTAATTTAAAAAAAAACATCTATTATCATTATTGCATGTACTAAAGAGTTCATTTTTTTTAGCTTGGCTACTTTACGTTTATCCCTGCAATTCGGGGAATAGACCAATCTGTCATCTTTAGTACTGTCCTGTCAAACAAATCGTTTATTGGGACGCATACTTTACCCTCCCACGAGTACATAGCGTGGGCCGGTAAGATTCCATAATGTCTCATAGATTATTGGGACGTTAAAACCATCGATAAATAGATTTTTCTATCTCCAGTATGCCAAAACTGGTGATAGATAGGTTATTGGGTTCACCCGTAAAACGTACTTGATCCCTAGACACTTTTGATGTGTGTAGTATCAAATAAGTACCTAGGTAGGTACTATATAAATACGCCTTGGAATTACACAAATAAGTAATAATAACGCTGTCTTATGTTTGAAATTTAAATACTAGGTATTTATTTTGTATCTCAAAACTACAAACGGGCAGGTATCTCAAAAACTACAAACTTGTTTGCTATTTCGAGACTCACTCAACAGTTTACTTATTTATCATTAGCATAATGAAATGATAATAATACTCAATAGTCAATTCTTTATTGCATTCCATATGTATTACATATGGTGTAACAAAGTAAAATATTAATATACGGACCCTGTCGGGCACAGCTAAATTAGGAGAGAGGAAGAGGGCTAAGTAGCAATTCAAGCTATTCAATATTATTATAAATTATTAGAAGTGTTTAGTTGGGTGTACAATTATGTACAGTAATATTAATATGTACCTAATGATTAATAACTCAGCACTGATAAACATGCATTCGATCACGCAACACTCCAAGCGGTACACAAGGATACATTTTCTTTGAACAAAATCTTATTTTCAAGGAGCTACTAGGTTACATCAGCGAGTTTCGTCTCCCATACGGCGCCGGATACGCGCGGCGGGAGTACGTACATTACCGTGTGCGAGTGATTCATCACCGGACGAGAACCTGTGCGGTTTACATTATGCAGCGCTTTCAGCGGCGGCTGGCGGTGGCGGCAAGCGGCTGCAGCGATCTGCAGCTGTGCCAGACACGTGCACCACACGTGTGCCCCAGATTACAACATTAGCAAAATTAAAGAGCTAGAGAATAGAATTCATAATATTAGCCGTCATTGTTTAAAAAATACCTGAAGATGACGATGAAAATCAAATATGTATGTGTGATGAATTGCCTTTATGATTACTAAAATAATATTAGTGAATCTTTATGTAATGATGCTTTCCGAAATTATTAATTATTTTGGCTTTATTTTCTTGAATCTCAAAATTGTTCCTAATTGGATTTTCGCTTAATTGAACTAAGGTGTTAGAAAAACTTTTCATTTGTGATATTCTTAGTATAACCTTTTCATCATCATTATTAGCCCGTAAACGTCTTCTGCTAGATATTGTTCATCTAATAACCTTTGGGGACATAGGTGGAAGGTTTTCTACCTGTGTCCTCTTACGCGTATTGGAGGTGAAGCTGTGATCGAAGAGCGGAAGTAAAACTCAAACTTATAATTGTCACACACGTATTATATAAAGTTTAAAATTAGGTTCACTATTTAGCTTAAATAACTAATTAAACTATTAGGGACAAAATAAACTAATGACTTAAATCTAGCCCGTGTTCCGCGACCGTTGACAAGCAAAAGCTTGTCGCTACTTAAGGGACACTATGGGTAACGCCCCGGATCGTGGCTTAGTGTAAGGTGCGGTCCCGACTAACTTATAAATACTTATCTAAATATATAATTATACAGGTGATGGCACAATACGTTAAAATTATAGGTAAAAACATGAACAGTCAGGTCAGTTCTAAACCTGTTGAACTTTACGTACCTACATCGAAGAAGTAAGAAGCAGACTCCTGTGTACCCCATTCAGGATAAGTCCAAATGGACTGAAGTATCCAAAATGTGTAATGATCATGATCAATTACTACACGTCCTCGGACTGCAGGGAAGTCTCCCGTCCCCTGCGTGCTCAGAACTATTCATTTCACACCTTCTCCCTCTCTGAGAAAACTCTTACCCGCGTCGTAATTAGGTGCATCCCCAAGATTATTCATAATATATATGTTGGATCCGGTCATTAGTAGGGACACGAAACGAATCGCAAGCGCGCCATTGGCGACATCCCGTGATCTACTCACACCTACTGCGCGCTTCTACAGAGTCGTGATGTATTGAGCCGACAGCGAGGAGGACATTAACCGCCTTATTACAAAACAAGATCTATATTTTGACATGGCTTATTAAACCATGGACGCAGTTTTTGTAATAAGAACGTAACTGTGATTGAAATACCGTTCTTTATACAAACCTGAAAACTTAGTTCGGTACTAAGTTGTCAGTTTTGTGTTTAGGAACTTTACCATAGCCGGAATAAAGTTCGAAATTCAATAATGGCTCCATGTTTTAAACCTGGGTCTGAAGATAACCCTTGTTTTGTAATAAGGGGGTTAGTGTCTGATCGCATCGGAGTTAAGACGTCGCGGAACTGTACTCGATTCGTTGTGCTCAATAAAATTATTGTGTTGATTATAATTTGTAGTGATTGTGTAAACTTGCGATTGGAATAAACGCTGTGTATCGCACCCAGTGTGTTTTCATTGCACGAAACCCATGTTCTGCCCACATGATGTCCGAATCTAACAGAGTAAATCCTGACGATCCGACATATTATATTCATAATATCATATAATTGAGCATCAACTTTTCAAACACCTTGCTGTGAACTGGCGACCAGTAACACTTATGACACACAACATAACATCACGCCTGTTTTTCCCAAGAAATAGGCAGAGGTGAACCTATAATAATACACCCACATTTCGCTAGTTATGTTCAAGTCCCATGTAATAGGGAGATATATCTATATCGCGGCGTTAAGCGGGTCCTCTGCGACATGTTTTCGTGTTATAAAAATACCTAACAGCGTTACCTAACCGATTCGGGGGCGCCAATTCGCCAAATCGATAAGGTAACAATGGCGTAGCGGACCCAGCATTAGTCTCGCAAAAACTCGAAAATGGCTCTACCGATTGTTATTAAACTTTGGTAAGTAGTTGTATGCGCGCTGGACTAGGTTCCAAACAAAAAGAAAAAGGCGCTGCAACCCGCCGGGCATTAGCTAGTTATTATAAATAAAAAAAAAACATAATTTTAAAATAAATAAAAAGTGTGTACTTACCTTCAAAAAATGATAGCCCCGCAATGTTGGGAACAAGGTCCAAGCTACCAGAGAGGAACCTCCTATCAATAGAGCTTCTGATTCAACTACGAGAGCATCTGCAAATGTTAGTATATGTACAGTCGCCGTCAGATATATTGTAGCAGACAAGGTGACCAAATACTTCTGAACAATTTAAAATGTCAATAAGTTCCATACACTACAAGTTACCATTAATATCTGAACATTCATTACTTCATTATCTGAGCAGATGCTTGTCAATAATTTCTATACACACAACTAACCAAAAATATCTGAACACTTACAACGCCAAGTGTATCTACGCAGACAAACACTGAGCTTACCAAATTCGTTACTGCGTGATATAAACGACGAACCAAAAACGACTATCGACTTGACAAAAATCAATTAAATTCCAGAACAGTCATTTGGTGTTCAAAAAGGTTGTTCCCTTTTTGAACACCAAATACACAAAAATATCACGCAGTAACGAATTAGGTAAGCTCTGTGTTTGTCTGCGTAGATACACTTGACGTAAGTGTTCAGATATTTTTGGTTAGTTGTGTGTATAGAAATTATTGACAAGCATCTGCTCAGATAATGAAGTAATGAATGTTCAGATATTAATGGTAACTTGTAGTGTATGGAACTTATTGACATTTTAAATTGTTCAGAAGTATTTGGTCACCTTGTCTGCTACAATATATCTGACGGCGACTGTACTTACTGCAAATAATGTGCAAGAATTATGGATCGTCAATTTTTATGCTATTTAATAGCTCTGCTGGAGGATTGAAGTCATTATGAAATCCAAAGAAAAAGCCAGGTTCAGTTAAGGAGACGATAACTGACTTTTAATGATTTTATACTGAAGATCAAGTCAAAACGAGTACCTAGTGTTAATGATTTGAAAAAAATAATATGTTAAATAAGAGCATTTTCTCAATAACTTAATATGTGAATATTTTAGATTATGTTTATATTACATAGTGAAATTAATTTGTAATAATATGTCTAACGCGGATAAAAAACTGAGAATGGCGCAAAATCTACCAAGCGTAATTTACTGAAACCTTCACCAATTTAAAGATAATTTAATTATTGATCTTTTAGTATACGCGTTTTATTAAAATACCTTTTGTTTTGTGTATAATATATTAATAATGCGTCAAATTGGGGACAGCGCTCCTTGATGGGCGAGTCCTATTACTGGCTCAACGTACGACGCGTTGCGTGAGCTCAGTACAGAACACGCAAGCTAACCACTCAAGGTCACTGGCATATATCTGAGTCTTAAAAAGTTCCCTCGCTTGTTAACTGGACCTGATAGATACCCGTCAGTTGAGATTTTACAAGTTGAAAATAACAGTTCCTAGGCGACAATGAATTTTTTGTACCTATTTCAAACTTTTTACAAGATATTTGCAATGTCGATTTCATCTGAGTATCTGGAATTTATTCAAAGTTAATACTGCCTGTATTCCCCGCAAGTGTAGGCAGAGATGTTTCGTTATGTCATGTTAAATATAGAAGAATATTATGAAATAAAGTAAAATAACATTTGATTTTCAATTTTTAATAATCAAACTTATTGTCTACTAAAAAATATGACCACATTTTATTATTCACTTATAACCCCATTTATTACATTTGATGGACGTCGAGTAAGCCAAGACCTTCTAAATGAGATATGTATCAAGTCTGTTGACTATGTTTCAATTTTGGGGACGCCAGTTCCCATCGTCCTTTGCGTACAGTGATAAGGGATTGTTTAAAAAAGCGTATGAAGTAATCTCTCGACCAATAAAGGACTCACACACACTTGTATTAAAGGATAATCCTGAGTTGGCCAAGTATGCTTTGCTGAAAACCTGCCTCTTGATGTGTACGTATAAACAAAAACCGGCCAAGTGCGTGTCGGACCACGCACAATGAAGGGTAGTTAGGTTGAATTTATCCTAAAAACAAACTTAACATTGTAGTTGGAAAACATGTTCTCCCATACATCGATATACGTCACATTAAATTCTCCAACTGCAAATAGAAGTTTGTAATCGCAAAAAACATTTTTTTTATGTGATAAATCTACAAATTTATAATTTTAGGAGTTTTTCCTAAACTTGTTCTATTACCTTGCTTCTTGCCAAATTTCATGATTCTAGTTCAACGGAAAGTACCCTATAGGTTTTGATTTATTTGCGAGTATTGAAATATGTCCCATAAATCGCCGTATTTTTTGATTGCGTTAACTTAGAAGCTTGATTTTTTTTAGAACTCCAAGGGACCGTAAACCTACGTATTTGATATTAATTTCAACTTGAAAAATACACGCGTTCCTGAGAAAAAGGGTATTGACAGACTGACAGACAGACAGACAGAGAAATTTACAATTTTAGGACTTTTTCCAATACTTGTGCTGTAAGATTTTTCGTTTTTGCCAAATTTCATGATTCTAGGTCAACGGGAAGTACCCTGTAGGTTTTGATTTATTTGCAAGTATCGAAATATATTATGTCGTAATATCGCTGTATTTTTTTATTGCGTTGACTTAGAAGCTTGATTTTTTAGAACTCCAAGGGACTGTGGACTTACGTATTTGATAATAATTATAACTTGATACCTACACGCGTTCCTGAGAAAAAGGGTCTTGACAGACTGACAGACAGACAGACGAACATCGAAGTGATCCTATAAGGGTTCCGTTTTTTCCTCTTGAGGTACGGAACCCTAATCTCATTTAAAACACACTATAAAAATTATTGAATGGACATAACTTTGCCCTTTGCCCTAGCGGTCAAACGGTTAACATACGTGTGAATTTGCTCTTTGGTTAAATACAAATAAAAACTAAATCTGGACTTATTTTACAATTATAACCATCCCAAGTGATGTATGATCCCATTATCAAGTGTTATTCATATTAAAAATCATCAAAAAGTGTGTAAAAGAACAATTTGTGGTGTTAACTGTTCAAAATTTTAAATTACGGCTGGTCAACCGGTGAGTGCATGACAAGACTTTTTTCGCACAGCGCAAGCTACTCTCGCGGTTACACAGCGCGCATAAGTAGCATATCGACGCATGCGAGCGCTCGCACCAAAAATTATTTATCGAAGACGGCGCAGTGTTTCCTACCGACTTTGCATTGCCTCTGGGAGGATATATAATTGTTTTTTTGTTTTTCCAAGTCTGGTTTTTTTAATTTACCATTATGGCCAGTGAAGCGGAGCAGTCCAAAATCTTTAAAAAGGATTCGACTCCTTCCCGTAATGTATGTACGAATAGAGGAAATAAGAGGCAAGCTAGTGGATCTCCATCTCCATCATCACCTATATGTAATAAAGAAGATATTCGGTCTATTATTCAAGAGATAATTAAGGCAGAATTTAGTGATATGTTGACACAATTTAATGAAAATCTGGTCAGCACTATGAACAATGAACTGGAAACAGTTAAGACAGAAATGAAAGAGATGGTTAAATCTATGCAATTTATCAACAAACAATTTGAAGACTTTGAGAGTAATCAGACGGCATCAAATGAAACCATAAAGAAGCTAGAAAAAGAAAACATGGAACTGAAAACAACTATTGCGAATATTAGCGTCCGAATTAATAACTTAGAGCAGCAATCTCGATCAAGTAATCTTGAGGTACAATGTATGCCAGAAACAAAAAACGAGAATGTGTACACTATTGTCACACAACTCGGGAAAGCTGTCAACTGTGCTGTTCAAGAAAAAGATATATTGAATTGTACGCGAGTTGCCAAAACCAATCCATCCAGTACCCGTCCTAAATCCATAGTAGTACAGCTGGCATCACCTAGGCTGCGCGATCAACTCCTAGCGTCTGTTATTAAACACAACCAAAATAACCCGCAGGATAAACTTAACTGTGGACACCTTGGATTTACCGGTCAGAAGGCACCTGTCTATGTGGTTGAACATCTCTCACCAACCAACAAAACTCTTCACGCTGCGGCTAGGATTAAGGCTAAGGAAATGAAATACAGGTTCGTTTGGGTCAGAAATGGCAAAATATTTGTGAGAAAAGTCGACGGCGCGGGGATACATACTCATCAAAAACATGAATAGTTTGAGTAAAATAATATAATTTGTTTCATATTATTGTAGAAGCATGTATAAGTACCCAACTATGTTTTAAAATTCAACAATTTAACAATCTATTATCAGAATTGCAGAGGTTTGAGAACCAAAACGAACACCTTTTACAGTAACCTTTGTTGTATGGATTATGATGTATTAATTTTAACCGAAACTTGGCTGAATAGTAATGTACTTAGTAGTGAACTGTTTGATGATAGGTATGTTGTATACAGAAGAGATAGGGAGACTACAGGTTTCCATCCCAATAAAGAGGGAGGCGGAGTTCTGATTGCTGTTTCAACCAAAATCAGTTCAAAGTGCATTGATACATGGCACAGTAAATGTGAAGATCTTTGGGTTACCATAGATATTTCGACTGCACATAAATCACGACAGCTAGCACTCTGTGCAGTCTATCTTCCTCCGCCTGTATGTCTTCCAACAATTGAGCACTTTATAGAACGCTGTAATAACGTGTTTGAGACAACAAATATCCCGGTTTGTATAGTTGGGGATTTTAATTTGGGCAAAATAGATTGGGCTCAAGGTTCCGTTAACAGTACACTACCTAACACTTGTTTAAGATTATTAGAATTTATGAACGTTAGTGGTCTTTCTCAGTACAATTCCGTAAAAAACTGTTCCGCGCGTATTCTGGATCTAGTTTTGTCCACAATATCTTCGAGCACTGTGAGTGAATCTAGTTGTTCTTTATTTGCTGTTGATAACCCCCATCCTCCGCTTGATATTACTATATCATTATTAAAAGAATCCAATCTCCCATACAATTATCTCAACAAAAGAAAAAACTTTTTTAAGGCAAATTATGAACATATTACTTCTTATATAAACGAACATGACTGGCGTCAACTTTTTGCGAACAGTAATGACGTAGATAGTATGTTAAAAGTATTCTATGGAGTGGTTAACACTGCAATAAGTGCATTTGTCCCAAATTGTAAGTCAATGACTTGCCGTTATCCCCCATGGTTTAATAAAGCAATTATAAGAACACTCAAAGAGAAAAATAAGTTAAGATTGCGCTTTAGGAAATATAAAAACCCGTTAGATGAATTGGAACTAAAGTTAGTTTCAAAACGTTGTCAAAACCTGGCCAAAACATTGTACAGTACATATATGGAAAATTTAGAGTAAAAAATTAAAGAAAATCCTAAACTATTCTGGACTCACGTAAAGGCTAAACGTGGTGGGTCTAGTGTATATCCACTAACAATGACTGACGGACAAACTGTTGCATCTAATGGTTCCGATATTTGTGATCTTTTTGGTACTTATTTTGCATCTGTTTACACCCCTGAACATGGCACAAAATTTAAAAACGACTCAAGTCTGGACACATTGGAAATTAATAGCCAGTGCCTAACAATACCAGAATTGGATAGTGATTCCCTTCTCAAAAAGCTACAATGTGTTAACACCAGGAAAGGAGCAGGTCCTGACGGAATCCCACCCTTATTTATTTCTGCCTGTGCATCGGCCTTGGTTACCCCGCTCTTAATCATATATACGTATAAGTTGTCGCTAGCTACTGGAACCTTTCCATCCGAGTGGAAAACGGCCAAAGTCGTTCCTGTGTACAAGTCGGACAAAAAAGACACTATTTCCAATTAAGTATCGGCCTATTGCGATTCTCTCCACGTTTGCCAAGATATTTGAGTCGATGATCTGTCCTTACATCCAACGCCATTTCAGACTTTATCTTGGCGATCAACAACACGGCTTCGTTGCGTCAAGGTCTACTGCCACAAACTTATTGTCTTTCTCGGAGTCCCTAATAGAATCTGTCGACTCTAACAAACAATTTGATGTGTTGTACACCGATTTCAGCAAGGCCTTCGACAAAATTCCTCATTCCATACTAGTTCACAAGCTAGCAACGTATGGTATCACTGGTCCCTTGCTGAAATGGCTGAAATCATATCTATCGAAGCGTGAATTTTATGTTGTTGTTAACGGCTTTCGATCTGCCAGCAATTATTACATGACTTCCGGTGCCCCACAGGGATCACATCTGGCTCCTATATTATTTATCATATATATTAATGACCTTACCCATTGCTTTCACTTTTCCGAGTGCTTTCTTTACGCTGATGACCTAAAGTTTGCTCGAAGAATCGAATCATCGAGCGATATCGCGCTTCTTCAAGATGATCTGAACAGACTTGTTGAATGGTGTGAGACAAACAAAATGGAACTTAATTTAAAAAAGTGTTACCATCTGTCATTTTCAAGAAAGTCACACCCTATACACTCGGAATACATCATAGGCAATAAGAAAATACAAGAAGTCGATGCAATTAGGGATCTGGGAGTATTGTTTGATAAAAAAATTACTTTTGTCCCCCATATCGAGACTATTATCAAAAAAGCATCGAAAAGTTTCTGTGTGTGTTTCTGCTAAGAAACACAAGGGGCTTTAGACAGGTTGGTACTAAAATAATGTTGTACAATAGCCTTGTACGAAGCGTCCTGGAGTATTGCAGTGTTGTATGGAGACCACACTACGCCACACATAAGTTACTTTTGGAAAGAGTTCAAAAACGGTTTCTGTGGCACCTCGCATTTTCTAGAAGGAAAAGTAAACAGCTGCTCTCCTATAATACTAGACTAGACTAAATATTTCAAAATGCACTCGTTATCAACTCGTAGAGAAGTTATTGATGCCTTGTTCCTCTATAAGTTGCTTAGAAATAAAATTGACTGCCCAAACCTACTGAGTCTCCTGAAGTTTCGTGCCCCAGTCCGATATCCGCGAAATCCTATCACACCACTTTACCCACCCTTGCGCAGAACGGTTCTGGGTGCTAACTCACCGATTTCTCGCCTGTGTAAAAATTTGAACAGTTGCAGTGATCTCACTGATATACATCATGACAGCATAGGACATTTTTATAAAATAATTATTAACTACCATTCCAATAATAACCAATGATCTCCTTAGCGAATTTTTAATTAAAAATTTTATTAAATTAGCTTTTATTATTTTTTTTTTTTGTTAAATTAATGTTAATGTTTTAATCTTATTGTTATATTATTTTGAACTCAATCTTTGATATTTTTATTTTTACTCGCGAATCACCAAAATTATTGAATAACTTTAATTGTATATTATATCCTTTTTGGCTTTGTATTATTATGTAAAACCATTAAATGGTGCATGTTGTGTTAGCCTGTAAGTGATTGTTGCACTTATAAATGTATCTATTATGTAAAATATTGTTAATGTATTGTGTAAAAAATTGTTGGCTAACCTAAATAAATAAATAAACTTTTATGACATTCATTCTTTAACTTGAAAATATAAAATATGTGTGCACAAGTATTAATGGAATTCTTAGTGAAGTATGATCCGAATGACTATTATTGTATAACCAATTATTAATCTACGACCGTATATTAATTATTTTGTATGCAATATACAATATTCTGTATAGCTAATCATGTGGACTATCAACACTAGACTGTAACAACTTTATACCATGTTTAAGGCAAATAAAGACTTTTCTTAACTTATCTTTCTGAAGCCCCACCAATGTTCGGGAACATTAAACCAACAACTTTAAAATAGCTCGCATCGACAGGTCTCGTTGTCACAAGGGCGGTACCCTTATTTAATACAGAAAGGCACTGTACTGCATCCCTTTAGATCCACCTATTCTCCTCTCTCACCTGGAGATCTCTCTTTGTCAGCTCGGCATGACTGGTCATCAACCAATCACCATCATCTGCGCTTATATCCCACCTAATAATGGCGCGGAAGATCCCATCTCTCTCAATAAGGACCTCACTGTCCTCTTCGGTATGAGCGCCTCCGTCATTTTGGCGGGAGACCTCAATGCCAAACATCCAGCTTAGAATAGCAACACGACTTCTACCACAGGTAGGATCGTGTTAAACCTAGGTGCCACCCTCAATTTCAATGTCATCGCTCCGATGAATCCCACTCATTCCCCTAGTGATCCCAATCAGCTTCCCGAAGTACTCGAAATACCACTGCTCAAAAATGTAAACCTCCGTTTGCAATCCATCGAGACGCTGTACGAGCTCAACTCTTACCACCCGTCCAGTGGTCATGCATCTAGGCCCCTACTCGGCTCCGCCCGATCCCAAACAGCCCCCTCCGAACCAAGCGATAACCGACAATAGGAAAGTAAGTGAAAAACTGATCCATCACGTCTCCTCACTTGGACTCCATCCCCGACCACATAGTGTCAGTCGCAGACACGACGGGCGTGATCAACTCGTTTGCAGAACACGTACAATCTGTAGTGACGGATTGTTCGCGGGAAGTTCCGGCCATTGACGACCATCGCTGAAATTTACCGAATGACGTGCGTGAACACCGAGAAGAACACGCCTACGACTCCTTTCCATGTGATGCAAATAAAGCCCACATGCGCAATCTACAGCGTGCTATAAAGAAACGCATAGTGGACCTGCGTACCGAGGGCTGGACAAGATGCTGAGTGAACTATTTTTTGTTATAATTTATTTTATCTTTTTTACAAACTTCACTGACATAATGTTTTTCTTATTTGACATTATTATACCTACAATTTTAATTTCAACAAGGTTCTAACTTTTATTACTTTAATCATATTTTATATAGTTTTTTTGTTAATGTGAGGACGTTGTAAGCTTATTATTAGACTTTAGATCTGTAGAGCATTTTCTATTTTGTTAAGTATCTGGTACTTTTGACGGGTCTACGCTGTCCTCTCATACCTATTAACACTGTAATGTGAAAACATTGTAAAAGCCAAGCAAACCCTAGTCTGAGCCTACCGGCTACTGCCCTATTATATCTGTCTTCTCAATATCCGCGGCGAAATCTACGAGCGGCTTATTTATTTGCGGTTCAAAGACTATGTCAAGGTAAAGAGCCTTATCCCCAACGAACAGTTCGGTTTTCGAACCCAACACTCATGCATTCAACAAGTCCACCGCATCGTAAAGAACTAAAGCGCTGGCTTTCAGCGTAGTGCAATGACGGGCGTGTTGTTCTTCGACATAGCAAAAGCATTCGACAAAGTCTGGCACAACGGCTTATATTATATAAGATATACCAACACGGAGTGCCAGACCGTCTCGTGCTCATCTTACGAGACTTTTTGTCGGACCGCACTTCTACTATCGCATCGAGGGTTCGCACTCTCCAGATCTCCACAAACGTCTTAGGTGCTTGGATTCAGAAATGGAGAGTCGAGGTCAACCCTGATAAAAGTCAGGCCGTTCTCTTCTCAAGATCGCGACGTGCCCTGGCTGGAGGCCTTAATTTATTGCAGCACCCATAGGAAAATACGGTGAAGCAGATCACAACCTCCTACCAATAAAAAAAAAAGAAGTATACTTATTCACTAACCTACGGAATTAGTTATCACAGATGAAAATCGTTTTTAGTATCAAGGGAGGTTAGATGCTAACGATATCCATTGTGATACCATAGACGATAAGCGATGTTAATATTGATGAGTGATCCGTCCAGAGTCCGGACGCAGACGGACAAACACTCTTTGTAGTGACACTTATGTTTCTCTGACTAACCACAGACTGAAACGCTGATAGCACACCTCGGCCGCGAAACCATAGCAGCGAAACCGCAGTAGTTCAATTGTACTGGTTCGCGTCATGTCCCGCTACTCGCATCCGATTCGAGAAGCGGAACATGACGCGAACCAGTACAATTGAACTACTGCGGTTTCGCTGCTATTGTTTCGCAGCGGAGGTATGCTACCAGCGAAAAAGTGCCACAGCTTGCGCGGCTACTGCAGCTGTTGTATCCGTAATTTGAACGTCAGAATTTATTAAAACGTAAGGAAAAACAATTTCGATAGGTACTCTTTATATGGAAAACAAAACAAATAACGAAATATTTGTTGACGTATAGAAAACTTGGCCTCGGACTCTTAACAGGGCATTTACTTCTGAAGATGCACTACTTCATTCTCAGCTTTATCGTATGGAATTATTTGATGATAGGTACCTACCTTAATTAGGGACCTGAAACATGAAATCAAAATCATAAAACAAAGTTTATGATTCTCATTTAAGTTTATGATTTATGATTATCATGAATGATTATGATTTGCTTATATCGTAGGAAGTACCTATATACTGCTACCTACATAAGGAACCTTGCGCGCAGGTACCGATCTGCGCAAGTTTCCTAAGACGTACTTGGTACTTGTCGACAGGGCTACAATGCAATGCCTCAAAAAGCCAATTGTTTTAATATGAGTAACGGTGGAGTATCTTGCCGGCTCTTCTCCATCGGAAACGACCAATTGGAACTATGCACCGCTTGTGGCGTTTCATTATGTGCTTGACGGAAGCCATATTGTTTAACAGCTGCGAGAGGCGGCGACTAGATGGCGCTAGTGGAACGTGCACCATAGACAATCATTCATTCTATCGGTCATTTGACTTAAAACACTTGAAGTCAATTGAGTGAAATATTGTAACGTTACCCCCCACTAGCGGATCGCCTTTATAAGGAGCTACGCTGTTGAGTCGGTACGCACTTTGAACGGATGCGTCGTGGTGTACGGACCACTGTCTCTCGACAGTCAGTACTTCCCGGTTATTGGATGTGGAACGTTGTCTCCGACAAATTAGTACTATCCTTATTGCGGTGGGTGCATGGACCACTGTCCCTGACAGTCAGTACTGCCCTATGTGACCGCCACTACCCTTATTAGTTATTTATTTAATTTCATTTCTATATTCTCTCGATTTAAAATAACTGATAGTTCGATTGAAATAGATTTCTGTATTGCCATATCTGAGTATTACTTCTGATGTCTGGACCTATCCCGACATGCTCATGTGTGTGTTGTGTGTCATGTGAAATAAAATATTTTGAATTAAATTGAATTGTTTCCTTGTTGTGTCCGGTACTTGAAAGGTATTGGGTAAATGTTTTTAAAATATTTTTGTCAACAAAGGTTTATGGAATGTCCTGAAACTTGCAACTGAAAATATTCGGAAAAACAGTCATCTGCCGCGCTTTGTGAAAAAAATGCTTGTTTATAAAAATACATTTATCTGTCTATGATCCGTTACAAAAATAGGGTGTCATCGACCTCTCAGTAACCGAGATAATTTATGTACGAGCACAGGAGGCAACAGAAGGCCTGCGCAAACAAATATTTTCAGATAATTTCGACTTGGAAAAGGTCAATGTACTCTGTACCTCAAGAAGTTGATGAGTTTTCTATAGAGCTGATAGTATTTCTGGGTGTCGAAGCTGTAGGTACCATCGGGCAGTACGTACACACGAAGCTATTTCTACGTGTCTGACCGTGTACTGTACAATGTTAGTAGGTATAAAATATTTGGAAACTGAATTTGGTACCTCCAATTTCCACTTAAGACGCTGACAACAGGTAAACGCTGTCACTGTCAGATTGCATACAAAAGAAAGAGATGTGCGATGACACAATGTATGGCGTAAAAATGGAAATAAAATCGTATCAAATTAGATAATTATTTATTTATTTAAACTTCACGCACACAATGGTACAAACTAAAGGCGGACTTAATAAAAATTAATCCATCGCCCGATGCAGTTTGGCATTTGCAATTTTATGGTATACTTTTAATTATAATTATAACTGTTAACGAAGGGATAATCGGCTCCAGCCGACGGCGGCCAGAATTTTTGATGTATTAAATTATGCGTAATTATGTTTTGAGTTCCATCGCAGTAAGCACAAAATACTTGAAAATATCATACTGTTTTTGTTTTGGATAAAATATTTACGGTTTAAGAGATACACTGCTTTAAAAACCACCTTTTTGACCATTTTCAAGAAATCTCCGGCTTAACAAACTTAAATGCGAAGCAGGGGCCGCTAGTATTTGTATGACTAAGATCGTAAGCTAACCGTGTTGGGATTCACTTACAGGTATAAATTACGTTCGATTACGATTAGGAATATAGCAGAATCTTTCCAGTGTAAAATAATATTCGTGTAATAAAATATCAAACGGTGCGCGTATCTATGAGCTAACTTATAGATCATGTTCACCTTCAAACGGTGCGCGGTGCGGTGAGCTAATTTAATTGTAGCCGTCTATTGTCGGCAGCACGTTGGGCGGGTTGGGCACTGAATAATCGCGGGCTCACAATAAATCCATACTGAGGCTACACAATTGTTTACCAATTAACCCTCTAATGGCTAAAACTGTGAATAATTTGTAGTAAATCAGTTGGCGCCGCGCGGCTTAGCATGATTCATGGCGAGCGCGGGGGTGAGGGCGGGGGAGCAGGGGCTGGGGGGGGAGTATGTACGATAGTTGTACGTACAAGTGCTAATTGCCTTGTGATTGTTTTAGAACGACACGCGTGACCACCGCACGCGTGCAGACAGAAGAACCACGACACAGTGAGGCTGGATTACACGTCACATAACGTATACAGAACGATGGCCACGAGGGGCCTATTTAAGAAAAACCAACCGGCGATATGTTACAATCTGACAAGTTTTTTTTCCTAGTTTTCTGCTTTATTAAACAGCCTGCCGTGAAACGGTGCTAATGTAATTTTTTGGCAAATATTATTTTATTTTATGGTCATTCATTACTCCTTGTAGCCAATAAAAAGGTAACAATGAAACTTGATTAGGTGTTTAGTCTCAAACTATTCAGTGTTTGTCCTTCTGTAACTACCTGCAGCGTGCTCCACCTGACCCACCCCGCCACACCCCGCCACACCCCGCAGGACGCCACGCGGTTTCGCACTGAAATTGCACTCATTATTAAATTAGTGTGACCTTCCATTTGTCTGGCCTTTCATGTATTATGCTCATTTGGCCGCAGATAATTGTACCTACCTAATTATGGAGACGCTGAGGCCGCGGTGATTACGTCACAGACAGAAGGTCGCGTAAGACATGCCTCTGTGAATTTTATAGCGGGCTTTTTTAGGAATATTTTAAACAGAAAATGGCGTATCTAATGCTTATTAAAAGGACAATGTCAGATAGTGGCCCACACTTTCATTAATTTACAGGAAATGTAAATTAATATAAATTATCGCAAGAAAATAGGACCCTTTGTTACTTAATATTGATGTTCTGTTACACTTGCAGATAAAAACTTTTTACAAAAAACCGCCTTCAATCAACACTTTAAAGTGACATTTTTATTTTTAACTTTTTGTGGGTCAGTTTGTAATTTATCTAAGTTAAAATAGCCTCATATCAACTGCTCATCACGTTTTATAAAATATTGTTTGTTCCGATGCCGGGACGTTCATTGTTGAGGAGTTCTCCTGGTAAGAACCATCAGTTCCACTTCACCTTATGCATTGTGACGAGCATAAATTGCTTAGCAACCATATTAAAGTATTGAGCAGTGGTTGCCCAGGGGCATCGGTCCCGAGTTGTAGCTCGTGAGTTCGAACCCAAGCAGGCACTTTACTTTGTGTATTTAATTTCATCACCACTGCTCTCAAAACTGTGTAGTAAAACATCAAGAGGAAATCGGCATTTCATATATTCAATAATTTTCAAAATCGGTCTAATCGACCGAGAAATCGGTGAACATACATGCAAAAAAAACATACGGACGAAAATATAACCTTAATTTTAGGAAGACGGTTAAAGGCTTCTACATACCAGCGCGACTTGTCGCGCGACGCGACACGGCACAAAGGCCCCGCGTGTCGCGGGACGAGCGGTGCCTTTGTGTCGCGTCGCGTCGCGCGACAAGTCGCCTCGGTATGTAGAAGCCTTAAAAAGTTATTGAACAACGGAATTTAAAAACCCAAGGCCTATTTCCTATTTTTATTGCGACCATCATCCGGGTTACTTTGTACGCTGCATACACGCCAATCAAAACGAGATTGATAATGAAAATAAATGTCATAGCGTATTACGACGTAGGAACGAATTTTATTATATTTAAATACTCACAAAGTCAAAGTAAGTTAAATTATTTATTTCAAATAGGCACATACCTAGGCTACGAGACAAATGATCCCAATATAGCCTACAATGCATTTATTGACACTTTTAAGTTGTTTTATGACTTGTATTTCCCGCTTACCCGAGTCAAAATTAATATTACAAAAAACCTAACTGGTTGTCCAAAGGTTCAATTATGCAGCAGAAAGAAAAGACACCTTCTGTGGCAACTGAGGTTAAATCCTAGTCAGGTCAATAAAACCAAGTTTAGAAACTACTGTAAATTGTATAAAAAAATTATAAATCTGACACAAAAGGCACAAAATAATTACAACATAACGAAAGCTAAAAACATGGCAAATTATAAACCAGAAAAAACACAATATTCCCAGCCAGCGTATTGATAAAATTAAATTTAGTAATAAAATTATAACAAATCCAAATGAAATTTCTAATGAATTTAATAACTACTTTGTTGATAAAATACAGCCCAAAGTATTGGATGGCAGCCAATCTAAAGCAAGTAGGAAAATAGACACAAGAAGGGAGTCAATGTTTATGGCGCCTAGCGTACCAGATGATATACATAAAATAATAATGTCACTAAAAAATACAAATAGCGTAGGTTATGATGGCCTCGCTACAAAGATTTTAAATCTGTAGCTAAGAAAGAAAGAAAGAAAGAAAAATTGTTTATTCTGCACAAACAAAACACACATTACAAAAATAAAATACAAATTGACGAAAAAAAAAAAAACACACTCTAATACAAGTAGCCTAATCGCAATCATATTTAAGACTATGAATAACCAGAAATAAAAATAAGAAAAATAATAAATAATAATTGCTAAAAGCATTAAGCAGCATTAAGTTACATACTTAATCTTAGTATAAGTGCTGGCATATATCCAGATGCTTTAAAAACATCAATTATAAAACCAATATTTAAGAGGGAAAATAGAGAGTTAATGGAAAATTATAGGCCAATCTCACTGATTCCGATTATTTCAAAAAAAATTGAGAAGTTTATTTACAAAGAGCTATACAAATACTTGGAAAACAAAAATATTTTGTGTGAGCAACAAAAAGGATTTAGACCCAGCAGAACAATTAATATGGCGATTTTTGATTTCATACTGAATGTCATTAATAATGTAGACAAACGTAACCCAATCTGCGCCATTTTCTGTGACATGACGCAGGCTTTTGATTATGTCCACCATCCTACACTTCTGAAGAAACTCGAAGCTTATGGTATCAGGGGTAATGTTTTAGACCTGTTTCAGTCCTATTTACGTAATAGATGACAAATAACTGAAATTAATAGAATTAATTTAGTTAATAAACAAGACGAGATATTTAGATCAGACGAGCGAATAGTTAGTTACGGGGTACCACAGGGAAGTGTGGCCGGTCCTTTGCTATTTA
Organism: Tiliacea aurago; assembly: GCA_948098905.1. NCBI lineage: Eukaryota > Metazoa > Arthropoda > Insecta > Lepidoptera > Noctuidae > Tiliacea > Tiliacea aurago. The sequence goes on from OX402592.1 coordinate 539,404, forward strand.
TATTATATGTTAATGACTTACCCGAATGCATTGAACAACCATTGACCTTATTTGCAGATGACAGTACCGTGACAATACCCTCGAAAAGTGTAGATACATACGAAAATGACATTAATATTTCTTTAAAATCGATTATAAAATGGCTAGACGAAAATAACTTAAGTAGTAGTATAAATATAAGCAAAACAAAGATAATGCATTTTAACCAACGAATGCCAGATAAGAGCAATCTGCATGTGCAATATTATAGTGATAAAGTAAACGATGTAGTAAGTACTAAATTTCTAGGGTTTGTAATAGACGAAAAACTTAGTTGGAAACAACACATAGAGTCACTTTGCAAAAAACTAAGCACATCCGCGTACGCTTTACATACTTTGTCGTCCATTGTAAATTTAGACGCACTCTTGACTGCATTCCAAGGTTTAGTCGAATGCCACCTACGATACGGCGTTATCTTTTGGGGCAACTCCACCGAAAGAGAAACTGCATTCAAAGCACAGAAAAGGTGCATACGGTCCTTTTTAAAACTGCAAACTACTGATAGCTGCGTGCCATATTTTAAACAGAATAAAATATTAACTTTACCATGCATATATATTTTAGAAATGGCAGTGTTTGTAAAGTTGAACCCTGATCGTTTTAACCGCATAGCTGACGTATTTCCACGAAATAGGCGTGATAATAGTAGGCTATGTCTCCCTAGTGCGAGAACGGCTTTAATGCGAAAGAGTGTCTGCTACATGGCGCCAGTCATTTATAATAAATTACCGAGGAGTTGGAAAGAATTAAACTTGACTTTATTTAAAAAAAAGCTTCGAAATTTTTTAGTAGACAAAGCGTATTATAGTGTGACGGAATTTTTAATGGACAAAGGACTAATATCTTGATTACTTACCTGCTTTTTATAATGTTTACAAATTAGAAAATATAAACTTAAAGACATTTAATTTTTATTTAATTAGTTTTAATTTAATTTAAATTTAATTTAATTTAAATTTAATTTAATTTAAATTTAATTTAATTTAAATTTAATTTAAATTTAATTTAAATTTAATTTAATTTAAATTTAATTTAATTTAATTTTTATTTAATTTAATTTAAATTTAATTTAATTTTTATTTAATTTAATTTTTTTATTTAATTTAATTTTTATTTAATTTAATTTTTATTTAATTTAATTTATATTTTGACTGCAGAATAATTATGTGTAAATAATTTAATAATAATAATTTAATAATTTCTTTATTGGCATAAATAATTTTAACAGCATAGTGAGGCCCTGACTCCTGCGCTAGGTATAACACCTGTGTTACAGGAGCCAGTGTCTTCTCCCAATTACATAGGTCGAATTTTTATGCAATAAGAATCTAAAACACATACAAATTAATATAGGTCATAATAAAAATGGAAATATAAATTGAAAATAAAAAAAATAAAAGTAAACATATAAAACATTCCTTACGTGGAGTAATTTATAAGTGTTTGATGTATAGTGTATATGGTGTGTAGTGTTTGTGGTGTGTGAGTGTGTAATGTAGGTATGTGGTGTGTGATGTAATAGAGACGTGTGTTTGTGTGGGATGTGTGAATTGTTTTATTTATACCTATTTTAGAAGGAGTTCGGTTTGCTTATAGTCATGAGTTAATAGCCATGATTTAACCTTACTTTTAGCTTCCTTCATTGTGAGTGGATTTATATTAAGCTCTTTGTTTGCCCTATTATACAAAAAAATTGACAAATACTTGTGTTGCTTTCTAGCTGATGCAGTTTGTGACATTTAACAAGTGAGCAGATGTTTCGTACTGTGCGTTTTTAAAAAATGCTTTTATTGTATGGCGTAATATGATGCTGCTTGATGACAGTTTCTAAAATATACATCTGCCGTACTGTTAATAATTGACATTTCTCATATAAAGTTATGGTGGGGAACCTGAATGGCCTGAATGTCATTACTTTAAGGACAGATCTTTGAGCCCTTTCAAGGCGAATCATATACGTCTTACACGCGCCGCCCCAAACCCGAATACAGTATGCGAGAACTGATTGTCCTAGTGCGTAATACACCGTGCGTAATAGCTCATAGTCAGCCACATCTCTGAGTCTCTTAAAAATCCAAACCAATTTTCTTATACGCGCGGTGGCAAGGTCTATATGCTGGCGCCAGCTCAGTTTTCCGTCCAGGATAACCCCTAAATATTTTACTGTTACCGATTTCCCTAAAGTCAGACATGAACAGGTTGTATTGTCCTGAGGTGAGTTACACAAATGTAATTTTATGTCAATATTTTTGGGATTGATCTTAGAGTAACTGAACTGAATTTGTGTCGATTTCAAAAGATTCAAAGTCAAGAGATTGGCTCTAAGCCACTGATTTACCTTATGCAGTCCTACCTCAGCGTTTTGTTTGACCTCATCCCAGGTCCCGCCATGAAAGACAAGAGCTGTATCATCAGCATACGTGAAAATTTTGCCATTAGGAAGCGTTTGCTGACACAGATCATTTATGTATATTAAGAATAGACTTGGGCCGAGGATACTTCCTTGTGGTACGCCATATACAACCCGGGCATCTGAGCTAATGTGTCCCCCAATTTTCACTCTCTGTGTCCTGTCATAGAGGAAATCCCTGAAAATTCCTAAAGCATTCCCCCGAATGCCAATACGCTCTAGCTTGTCCACAAGAAAAGGAATCGAGACGGTGTCGAAGGCCTTAGCCAAGTCGAGGAAGATGCCGACGCATTTTTGATTAGCATCCACACAAGATGATATGTGTTCCACAAGGTGGCTGACAGCATCCTCAGTGCTCTTTCTTCGTCTAAAGCCAAATTGTGATTCCGACAGGATCTGGTTATGTTCTAAGTAGCGTATCAGCCTACTGTTCAGAACTTTCTCAAGTATTTTTGATATTGTAGGAAGAACCGAGATAGGCCGGTAGTTCTCGACACCGTCCTTAGATCCACTCTTGTAGACTGGAGTTATTAGTGACTTTTTGAAAACTCGTGGAAAAACACCTTGCGCAATGCAGATCCCTATTAGCTTTGTTAGTTGAGGAGCAATGACATGTCTAGCCATTTTAAGAAGTTTTGCTGGTATGGAATCCCAACCAACAGCACAGTCATTCCTCAGGTTAAGTATTAATGTTTCGATTTCAGCTTCATCCGGGGAAAGTAATACGATAGAATTTAAATTAGTCGATATGTCAGTTCTATATGGTAATGAGTTAGAATAAGAGGAGTCAATTATATTATTTGCTAGCTGTTTGCCAATGTAAAAAAAATAGTTATTTATGTCATCTATAGAATTATAAGCATTTATAAGGTTATCAGCTACTGTTTTTTGTTTTTTCTGCTGTATAATGGTTTTAACCACTTCCCATTTATCTTTGTTATTATTTGCGCTTTGCAGAAGAGATCGTTCATAGTTGATTTTCAATTTTCTCAGCAATGAGTTGCAAAAGTTACGATATCTTTTATACGATGCTTGGAGTACATGGTTGTCTGGACTACACGAAAACTTTTTGCGTAGTCTGTCTCTATGGCGAATGCATCGTAGTAATCCTGGGGTCAGCCAAGGTTTAAGCATTCTTTTTCGACTAGGACTTTTATGTTTTGTTGAATTTACTTCTAGAGCTGTGGAAATTTTTTCAACAAAAAGAGTTGCAGCGTCATTTGCATCCGCTTCATCATTAATGAATGAGAAGTCAACTGTCTCTAGATGTTTAATCACACCGTCATAGTTGACCTTTGAAAAGAGATTAGTTTTATCACCTCTCTGTTGAGATTGGCAAAGGTTTAATACTACTGAGGCATGGTCGGTGACTGTGGAATTAATTACAAATACTGTAGCTGGCTGTGTCGTATTCAGTAACATGTGATCCAAGCAACTTTGGTCTCTTGTTGGATAAGTGTGTCCAGACAGTAGGCCCAATTCAGCAGTAACATTTAAATAAGTTTCACTTTTTCTGTCAATGTTGTTCGTCTTAATGTCAATGTTGATATCTCCAGTTAGCACAATGTTTTTGGCTTTAACTGACCGTATAATCCTGTCTACCGAATTCAGAAAACTGTCAGTACAGTATACAGACGGAGACCTATAGACAGCTAAAATGCAAGTATCCGAGAAAATATTTAATAACATAAAGTTAGCGCCTACAGGCTCCGGTTCTTCAACAGAACATTTAAGGTCTTGTTTTACGTATATAACAATGCCGTCATTTTGATTTAGCCAGTTTTTTGAAGAATACGTTGTGTAACCATCAATTATTGGAATAGGTTTGTTATGATGGAGCCAGCATTCAGTGAGAATAATGACATCGAAGTCAAATGAAAATCTTGCTAATTGTGCTTGAAAACTATCCATGTTCTTATAAACACTGCGGATATTCTGCGTTATAATATTCAAAGATGGCGTTGAGTTTTTTATCACTGTGTTACAAAAATCCGTGTCACAACAATAGCTATTGGCTGTGGAGATGCTGTCAACGTCACTTAACATATCATTATTCTTAGTAGCCATTGATATATATAAAGATTTCTTTGTGGCACAAATTGATATCAATTTTAGTCGGTAATAAAATGCTGACATTAGCTGAACAAAGTTGCATAAATGTAGACTTATACCAGAATAGTATGCGTGATGTGTCGAGCGCATCACATCGGTATATATTTTTGTAAATTAGTGTGTGTAAAATGATTGTATAATAAATTGTATAGTGTAAGATATGATGTATAAAAATGTTTTTAATTTTCGTGAGTAAGTTGCAAACTCCAGACAATATAAAAGAAAAAAATAGTACAACTATAATGATTTTAGACATGCAGTAAACAAACAAAAAATTAACTAGTCATTTAGTATCTTGTCGTACTCGTAGAGTGTTGAGATCGGTTTCATGTTTGATTAATATTTGCTTTTCCCCTTCAATCCTTCGAATAAAAATCTTGCCAAATGACGTCCAGTAAAATTTATAGGAGTTATCTTTAGCAAAGTTCCTAGCCAAATAATATAAACGCTGGGATTTTAGAGTAAGGAGCTCTGATACATAAATTGGTTTCGGTGGACCCTCTATTTTAACATGAGATGAATTCAACTTATTTCCACTGTTCTTTTTATTAAACTTGCGGACATTTTGTAAAATGCTCTCCTTAGTTGTCGTGTTGGTGAAGTCTACAATGATTGTTGATACACCTTCTTTTTTGTTGACGCGGAATATATCTTGAATGTCTTGTCGTTGTAAAGGAACTTCAAGAACAGTGGCGGCCTCTGTTACCAATTTGCATAGGTCTTCTTTAGATTCACCTTGCTTTTTTGGAATATTACGGATTTCTACTTTTGATAGGTTAATCATTCTCTCCAGATTTTCCACTCTATCCTCAAGTTGAGTAATGTAAGTAATATCAGCCTTTCGGTCCGCTTCTAGCTTTTCCGTTTTTAAAACCATGTCATCATATTGTTTGGAGGTAAATTGAATATTTTCTTTTATTTCGGTGTTCTGCGTGATAATTTCGGCCATCGCTTTTTGTAGCGCCTCCAATTTGCTGTCTGTCTGAGCTGTATGCGACTTTAATAGCGCACTGATTTCTTCCAAACTCTCATCATGACGTTTGCGCTTCCGGGATGTGATATTATCAGTATCAGTATCGGCCATAGTCAACTTTGGAGTAGATTCAGCTTTTGATGAAGTAAGTAAGCTCTGACCGACTTCAGCCTCTGAAGTGATCTTTGGTGGCGAACGGTTTAGCGGCATAATGTTTTTTTTTTAATGTATGTAGAATAACAGAATAATGCAGATAAATATAGAATGTACTATTTCATTAATACTTCCAAAACGTTAAAAAAATAGCAAAAACAAATTTTCAATGTGTTTTAAATCACAAAAAGAATCACACGGTGTCAGGATCGAACGCGAGCTTCGCAGTGTGTAAGTCCGCTGTTTATCTCTAGGCGCTACCAACCGTAACTTGTCTTTGACGAAATAGTTGATGTTATTTCTTAGGTAGAGGAACAGGATCAAAGTTTTTGTGACCATATAAGGTAGCGTTTTGGATCGCTGTGCGTTGCCTGACTCACCGCTTACCGACGAATAGGAGCAGTGCTGTTGCTTGTGACTCACTTGTTTACTTCTTACTTGCTTTGCGGTGAGTATTTATTGTAGCCAACTTTCTTAAATTCACTTACTAATACTGTTATATGTATTATTATTATGTACACTGTATTTTCCCTATTTTTACTTTAGTGTTGGTTAAATTTATAGTTATTTACTTGGTTATTTTATTAAATTTAGTCGGAGTAACTTTATGCACGTCTGATTGCGAGCGCGCGCGGGAGACGATGATCCAAAATGTAAATAACTACTGAACTACTTCATAATTCAATCATAATTAAATTATAATAAATGACATTGTATAACTTTATTATTATGTAGGTACTTTTGCATGCCTTCTGGCTAAATATGGCTGTTGTTAATTATATTTTTATGTCACCGTGTTTTTGTACCCATATTTGCGAAATAAATATCTTATCTTATCTTATCTTATCTTATCATAAAAGGCACTTTGGACGTCAAAATTTACAATAAAAAAAAATGGACAAAAAACACTACTGTTATTCTTTCAAAATGTTTTACAATATTTTGTGTAGGTAGACTAATAATTATACGACATTAGTTTTTGTTCGAAATCATTCATCATTGCACAATGCAGGAGTTCACTTGCCAAGGGTGTTGGCCATGTTTTTTAATCTGTGCGTTAGCCACTCGTATCTACCTGATAGACTGATGTACACTGTTGTTGTGCCAATTCCTAAAAATAAAACCGGTGATATTTCGGATTTATTAAATTATAGACCGATTTCATTAGCCACGGTTATTGCGAAAGTACTGGACAGTCTGCTTGACCACCAACTGGGCTGGAATATTAAGCTCCATGACGCACAATTTGGATTTCGATCTGGTTTGTCAACGGAAAGTGCTATTATGTGTCTTAAGCAGACTGTTCAATATTATAGCAATCGGAAAACCCCCATTTTTGCATGCTTTCTCGATCTCTCAAAAGCTTTCGACCTGGTGTCATATGACAAACTATGGCGCAAGTTCGAAGGTGAGACAGATTGCAGTCCGGAAGTTACATCTATTTTTAGGTATTGGTACAACAATCAGAAAAACAGTGTCAGATGGGCAGGCTCTTTCTCGGATGTGTACAGGTTGCAGTGCGGGGTGAGACAGGGTGGACTGACTTCACCGAAGCTCTTCAACCTGTACATTAACCGACTTGTCGGTGAACTCAGCAGTGCCAGTGTCGGTTGCTACATAGACGGCGTTTGTCTCAACAATATTAATTACGCAGATGATATGGTACTGCTGAGTCCATCGATCGGGGGTTTGCGAAAGCTGGTACGGATTTGTGAGTCCTATGCGGAGGCCCTTGGGCTCAGATACAACGCGAAGAAAAGTGAACTCCTAGTATTTAAGGGGCGGGGCAAAAATTATGTGACTGTACCTACAGTCACCTTAGCTGGTACCCCCTTAAACAGAGTCGCTCAGTTCAAGTATCTGGGCCACTGGGTTTCCGAGGATCTTAAGGATAACGCGGATGTGGAAAGGGCACGTAGGGCGTTGGATGTCCGGTGTAATATGTTGGCCCGCAGGTTCGCACGTAGCAGTAATCAAGTGAAAGTGACTCTTTTTAAGTCTTACTGCCAAACACTCTACACGTGGAGCCTGTGGGTTAACTACACACTTGGATCATACAATGCCTTGCGTGTTCAATATAACAACGCTTTTAGGGTGCTGCTGGGGCTACCACGATTCTGCAGTGCTTCGACTATGTTTGCAGAAGCGCACACTGATGGGTTTCATGCTCTTATAAGGAAGCAGTGTGCGTCGCTGCTGAGTCGTGTTAGGTCCAGTAGCAACAGTATAATAAGCGTGTTCGTGGACAGGTTCCCGACTCTCCACTGCTGCGCCACTGGATGCGTTTGCATACTGCATTGTGAGTAGTGGACAGTTCCGGGACTAATGTGTCCTTGACTGCTTTTATTTTGTGTGTGTTGTTTTGTTTTGTTAGTTTTATTTTGATGTGAATTAGTTGTTTTTAAAATGTGTGTGTTGAAATATGGATTTGTTCTGAAATAAATGTTACTTACTTACTTACTTACAATTGTCAATGTACATTTTGAACGATTTTTTCTATGGGACCAACCTTGAAATCACGAAAAAGAAATCAGCTGCTCCCTACATTTGTGTTCACTTAAATCGACAAAATGTATGGAACAGCTTTTTTTTTTTTTTTTTGGGTGGGAAATCATCAAATAACTTCTCCCGCTCTGGGCGGAGCGAGAGGGAGTGTCAGACTTTTACTGACTAACACCCACCGTGTTCCTTCAAATGCCTGTGTGCCAGGGCCACGATATCCCTTTCGGCAGACTCGTAACCCTGGCAGGCATTGGCCCTTTCGGACTCCGTCAATTGGTGCTGACGTCTCTTTGAGGCGCGCGTGGAACACAACCTGCCGTCGACCCGGGCCTGGTCCTTTTCGGACGGCGAGCTACCCATCGCTCAACGTCCGCAAGCCCGCGCCTACGGTGGCCGGGAATCGGCCTGCGGCGACTAAGGGCGGGAGGGCGGGCACTCTGCCTCACCCTCACGCGTTTCGCCTCCTCCTTCGCGAGCATTACTGTTTCGCAGAAGGAGGTGACGGCCTCCCATGCACACTCGCTCCGAACCATGGCCTGAACCAGGGCCGGACGCGAGAGAACGCCGCCGCCGATCGCCTCCGTGAGGACACGGCGGTGCTCCGCCCAAGCCGGGCAGACCTCCACCGTATGCTCCACCGTGTCCTCCGGGCGATCCACACAGCTGATTTTTGTTTACAGTATTTCAGGCATGCCAATAAAATCTTCCTCCATTCATCCGCAAACTACTATACCTACCTACTACACTATATAAGTACTATAATCTTACCTAAAAAACATAACGCAGGTATTTGGAACATGAATGCAATACTTACCTACATGAAACACCTTGACATGAAACACAATGAAACACCTTTTCAGTAAGAATATTTCTGTATTTAGATTCTTGCACACATACAAACTTGGTATGTAGCAATATTTAACGAACCATTTAATTACGTACTCAATTTAATATCAGTAAGGCTTTAGACTTCTTGAAGACAACCTTTAGGTTTCCCTTGTAGGTTTGTCCTGTAGGTTCCAAGGCTCGAAGAGAATCTACTTAAGGGGGATGCGCTAAGGTAGCCCGCGAAATTCTAATTTTATTACGTTTTTTGCAATTTGCAGATCAGTAACAGTTTGTATGTTGATCAAAATATGATTCGCGGCCATAACAAATATGGCTTTACAGAATTATAATCATTAGAATCAGTATAACAGCTCTGTAAGTTCAAAAAATCCTACTGAAGGATTTTTTCTGAAATAAAAGAAAGAAAGAAAAATCATTTATTGGGACTCGCACAGATCAAAACAATCATTCAGTAGGATTTTTTGAAGAGAGTTAGTTCTGATGATCAGATTTTAATGATTATAGTTCTGTAAAGCCATATTTGTTATGGCCGCGAATCATATTTAGATCAACATACAACCTGTTACTGACTGACTGAATAAAATTTGAATTTCGCGGGCTTCCCTAGCGCATCCCCCTTAAACTACGTGACGCCTCAAATATCATATTTTTTATTCCATTCTATTAAAAAAAAACAATACATTTCCGTAACTGTCAAATGAGCTACTTTTAAACTTCCTGACTACCTTATTGAAGCAAAACAGATAAATGAATTAAGAGCCAACTAGTCGCGGGCTCGAACTCACTGGCGGGCGCGGCCAAAAAGCACGCTGTCTCACCTAGCATCGTGTCCGACAGAGATAGCACCAGTGATGAGCAGTTAGAAGCTAGTCTACACGCATAACGTCTAGTCGCACGCACACAAACACAGTGCACGACGATTCATACTAAACCGCGCGCGTAAAAATATACGAAAACTCCTTTGGAAGGTGGGATTTTATGAAAAAACTACTGCATTAATCAATTACGAATAAAGTTTATTATGATCTTCGACAATTGAGCTTTGTCGGAACGAGCTTTATTTTTGAGATTTTATACTTCTTTTATTACTTATTTACGCCCAAAGTTGCGTTAAAATTAGCAGGAAAAACGAATCTTTGTTGGCTCATAACTTTTTAATGCCTTTGTTTTTTACTATTCTGCTTCTGTACAGACAAAATTAATAATAAGACAAAACGATATCATGTTTTACTTTAGATGTACAATGTGTAACAGTGGAGTAAAACCCCCCCGAAATTTGTATGGAAAAAGTATCGACTAGTTGCGCCTTAAGTGATAGATAAATGGTGCTCTTAAGTTTACAAACATTGTAAAAGTTTAGTCGTTTTCCAAAAAAAAAGAAGTAATAAGTCAGTGTCTGAGTTAAACAAGCATATTACAAATTAGAGGATTAATGGAGATAAGAATGCTTGGAAACATGCTGGTCCAGCTCCATACGACAACACTAGAGTCTACACAAAATCAAACTGTTTGCTATCGACATTGATTTTACATTCTGTAATCACAGAATGAACCTTAAGAAGTGTCTTTTAATAATTGAATTTAAAATTGTCTTAAAGTAACGTAAGTCAAAGGGTGTTAAAGTAACTACGTGCCATAGCTTAAGGGTAGGTTTAGTATCGATAAAGGAAACAAAAAAAAAAAAAATTAAAACAAAAAAAAATATTGCAAGATCAACCTAATTTAGTACCTACCAACTTAAAATAGCAATCGTTTAGAATTAAAATTATTTTATTTGACGGTCCTAAGCCCGTTACGTAGAGACTTATTTTAATTTTATTTTTATGTTTAATAAAAAAAATTGTTAATGTTTTTTTTTTTATTTTTTTTTCCTGGGTTCCTTTATCGATGAACTTACCCTTAGGCTATGGCACGCAGTTACTATATCAGCCTGTATTCATTAGGCAATCGACATTGTTGTCGATAGCCTACGTTAGTGGATCTGCACAAGGGCATCACTAACTCATTGCAAGATACAGGGCCCGTACTACGCGATGCATCCGCATAAATAAAGTATCGTATTGTGATTTTTATATTGATTGTCCAGTCACTTAGCGACAAACTTAGGTAGTGGTTAAAAATCAATGTATTTCGTGCACAAATAAATATGAACACAAAAGTAACGTAGTAAAAGCATAAAATATTTTATGATTTGTTGTTTTTCATGATTTTAAAGACAAATATAGTAAAATACTTTTACTTATATAATAAAATAAGATATATAAATTTATTTGTTAAAACATGTGTAACATGATATATGATTATGCACATATAGATGGAGACATAGTTTCAACCGGATCAACATGTTAAGTGATTCCTTGGTTTACCTACAAAGTTTTTAGTTTGGCTTCGGTTTCCACTAAACAATACGGCAATCTTAAATATTGTCACGATCGCGGTCGAAATCGGACTAGTTCGTAGAAACGACCATTTGCCTGTAACATGAGCGTTACGATCACGTCGCGCGGACACAGACACGCCCCCTTGCCACTTCTCCTGTTTTTAATATTTCTATGGCGGCGACGCAGATTTTAAATGGTCTAAGTTCTCTCTTTTGCAAAATAATGATGGTCAATGTCAGTATACCGATCCCACAGTAAAATGCCATACGACATAATGCTGTGGAAGCAGCTAAAGAACTAAATCAGTTTCAATAATAATTCTATTTATTTATTACAACCTTTTGTTTGATAAAATTTCTTGGTCATATTTTGTTATTGAAATTCAACCACCTATAATCTACCATCACGATGAATTACACCGGAGACTGGCCAGAGACGGCCCCCATTGGGTTTCCTTATTGATATACAATTATTATCTAATGTTATTAGGGTTCCGTAATGCTATCAACATGAAATTTAGAATAGTTTTAGATGACGTTAGCCGAACTGCTTTGCAAACAAGAAAGAAATTAAAAAATATATCTTTTTTTCAAAAGGGACTGAAAAGGGGTCTTAAAAATTTTAAGTGGGGCTACTCGGGCATGTGAGGTATCATATGAAAGAGCGCTGTGTGCACATTCTCAAACATTTTTTTATTTTTTTTTAGGCAGCACAGTTTCCGACTTTTGATGAAAAATGTAAAAAAAAATACGGTTCCCCCGCCCTTTTCTCCGAAGTTTGTATAGATAAAAATCTGAAATTATTGTATGTGATAGAAGTGTATGTAAAGATTACAGGAAAAATAAAACGATGTCTCTAAATAGCACAGTTTTTCGGAAATCATCAACATCATATATACGTACGGAACCCTCGGTGTGCGAGTCCGACTCGCTCTTGACCGGTTTTTTTTTTATTCGAGTAGCGGGTGGAAGACGCCGCTCCCCACCTTTGGGTGGGAAAGACTCATAGTAATTGGTTCCCTCTCTAGGGCGGAAATGAATTTTCGGGTGAAAGTCACCAATTCCTTTCAATTCTTATAATTATAACAATCTACGATTCCTGCTTTTCATAGACCTCTGTGTGAAGTAAATTGATTTATTGAAGGGATTAACTGTGATAAAAAGTGAATGCCCTTCTAAGATCATGTCAAATTACGTCTCTATGTAGATAGAAATGTTACCAGAAGTGGGATAAGCTTTGCTCTACATAACACTCAATAAACTCACAACCAAAAACAATTCCTCAAATAGAATTGAGATCTCTTGCCGAACTCAAACTATCTCAGTTCGCAAAGTATATACAAAAACGGCGCAGTGGTAGTTAGTCACGCGATAATGACGGGACTGGTCGAACTCGTAAGTCGCGCGACCCGCCGCCATGTTGGCATCTTTTTAGTTTATCACCAACCAAGGTCGTAACGCGACAAGTTGCGGGCTGTTGCGGGTTGACTGCTGTTAATAATATAATATTATAAAACATTTATTTTCTCAACACAAGTGAGACGGAAACGATTACATACAATCTTGGGCCTAGGTGTAAGAAGATGAAAGTGGTGTCAATTAATAGCTTATATTATATTATCAACCTTTCACTGAAAATTCTGCAGATTTTGTCAATCTGAGAACAGAGTTATACGAGATTAAGTAAAAGTGAGGTTATGTTAAAATAAGTTCTTCGACTTATATGTCGGGGTTGTGTGCCCTAAGTAACCAGAAGTATTGGCAGGTAACAGCTCTCTAAGAAGGCTACTGCTGACCTCTCTGCACACTTATGCATTAATACTATAATTTCCTCTTACATGTTCACGGTAGTAGGAACGTGCCTGCTTGATTTGGTATTATATGTTCCTAAAGTAATTAATATTAGTTCACGGGCTCGCAATGCAAGAGAGCGTCCGCAGCGGGGACAAAAATTATGGTGGTCTAGTAGTCTTCTTTGGTCATCAACATGTGGGCTTTGAGCCTAGTCCCAGCACGCGTGAAAAACATAGTCACTACAGTTTACCTAAAAATGGAACATTTTAATCTACAGCCACATCAACTATACCTGATTAACTATTGTGTATTATAACATTATTTGATAAATAAATAATGTATACTATCTCCGTATGCCTTCTAGTTATAAGTATGTACACCTCCCAGGATTGTAGCTTAGGTGCAAGCCATTGTCGAATCACTGATAGAATTGTTTCATCGTGTAAGGGTCGTTGGCCCTGTGTATTGCAGTGATCACTTGTTATCCCACAATTCACACAGCAATCCATAGTAAAATCCAAAAATAACAATTCCAAGTAAATAGTGTAAGCGATCTTCGGTGTCCAGTGTGAAAACAAGGGTCGTAGGTAGGGACAAATACAAAGCAGTGGTCGTGGAAAATGAAGAATAATCGGGAAAGTACTCAAAACGCATCGGAAAACACGAAACGAGTTAGCAAACAAGAGCAGTCGACAATATTTACTGTCTAGTGTCACGAAGACACTGCCTCCCAAGATACAGGATTTTCCTAGTTTGGGAGACAGGGTACCTATTCCTTTTGGACTTTCGACTTCAATGCAGTCACTAAAACGATATGAAATCGATAATCATTGTAATTGTTTTTTCAGTAATAAATTGATATTTTAGTTATTAATACACTTTTAAATGCACTATAATGCACAAGTATTTAAAGTGCATTTAATTACTTTGAGTTAATTATCTAGTTACAAAACTTTCTTTTTCATATTTCTCTGCTTCCAGATTGAGAATTGAGGTGATTTTTCATATTCTAACATAAAAAAATATGACTAATTTTTTAAATCATATCTCAACTTAATTCATTTGGGCCCACCGTTTTCCATCTCCTTTAATGCTAAACTTTTACATAATGCACGAACAAGGAGCTAACTTTGTGAGAGACTATTTATAAATTTAAGCAATACAATATCCTGACTCTTCCTTGTATCTATATTTTCGAAGTAGCTATGTTTGTTAAGCAAAGTCCAAGTCGTTTTGAAAGTCTAGCTGATGTATTCCCTAGAAATAGACGTGACAATAGTAAATTATACCAATTAACGTGTCAAACTACTTTGGTGCGCAAAAGTGTCTACTGTATGGCCCCAATTATATATAATAAACTAGCTTTCGCCCGCGGCTTCGCCCGCGTGGATGTCGAAAAAAAAACAGCTTCTCTATCAGCAGCATTCCCCCAAAACATTATACCATATCTTAGTTGGAACCAACGTAAGCGTGGTAAACAGATAGGAGTGCAGTTTGATTTACAACTTTACAGAGGATATAGCATATAAAAACCAACTTCGTTTTGTACATACTTGTTCAATATACCTACGTGTCCATCCATTTCATGTCTAAGTCTATTTGTAAGAAATTTTGTATTGTTTATTTTTTCTACGTTTTTTTCTAAAATAATAATTGATGCAGTATACCAACTTTTTAGTTATTCAAGGTACGCAGTAAAATTCTCCCGAAAACTATGAACCCCTTTTTCCGATTTTCAAAAATTCAATTTTTTTTTCTCTCTCAAAAGTATGAGCTCTGAGTTTCGAGTTAATCGGACCGCGCGTTAAGATTCTTAAATACAAACTATAACACTCTCTAAAATCCTTTTGAGGGGTAGTTTTGAAAAACGCAAAAGTTATGACAAACTTTGTTATTTAAGACTGCCTCGTTAGTCTAGTGGTCACAGGCGCGACTGCTGAGCATGATGGGTGGGTTTGATTCCCAGGTCGGGCAAAGTGTTATTGGATTTTCCATTAGGAATTTCTCAGTAGCAGCCCGAAGTCTGGATTTATGCCCGGTTGATGGCAATAGGCTCGCCCCCTATTACATGGGACTTAAACAAAACTGTCGAAATGTGCGTGTACTAAAGTTACACCTCTAACTAACCCTTTGGAGATTGCAGGTGTGATGTTATATAAATAAGTACTCGGGCCAAATTTCAAGTTTATATATCAAAAGAAATAAGATTTGATTAGTTCATACAAACTATATCGCCCCTTTTTACGCACTCAAAGGGGTAAATTGTTGAAACATCGTTTTTGACGTTTCTATTATTGGATTTATAGGTTATTTATACCAATTCTCAAGTTAATCAAACCAAGCAGTAAAATCCTCCCTTGTAAATTGACTATCCCTTTTCGCCCCATTATTAGGGGCAGATTTTCAAAAAAACCTGATACAAGTTATTCTTTATTTTTTGTTTTCAGTATAAATCCTGAGTTTCAAGTTAATCGGACCGCGCGTTAAAATTATCCCATAAAAATATTGATATCCCCCAATCCCCCTTTAGGGGGTAGTTTAAAAAAACAATAAATGTCAAACTTATTTTACTTAGGTTAGTATTCGTGCCAAGTTTCAGGTTTATTAACTCAAGGAATAAGATTTTTCATACAAACAAAATCCCCCTTTTCACCCCCTTAAAGCTTGAATTTCCAAAAACCCCTTCTTAGCTGATGCCCACGTTATAATTTGGGGTTAATCAAGCCACACAGTAGAATCCGCCCTTGTAAAATTGACTACCCCTTTTCACCCTGTTAGGGGTCATTTCCGCACGGTCTCCCGTGAGGCGGCGAGCCTCCTTGCTGGACTGACGCCATGGGATCTGGAGGCAAAAGTCCTCGTGCACATCACACAGTGGCGCGAGGAGGCAAAACGCTGGGGTGAAACTCCGCTGCCGCGAGAAATCACGGCACAGCGGACGGAGCTCCGGTGGGATCTCATGGCGGCATGAGTGCGATTGTCGCAACCCAGCGCTGGGCACGCCACAATTGTGGCGATAAGTCCCCTCTTTGAGGAGTGGCTAGAGAGGCGCCACTGCGTCTTCACCTTCCGCCTGACGCAGGTCCTCACCGCACACGGTTGTTTCGGGAGGTTCCTGTTCAGGATAAAGCGGGAGGAAACGCCCGGGTGTCACCATTGTGTGGATCGCCCGGAGGACACGGTGGAGCATACGGTGGAAGTCTGCCTGGCTTGGGCGGGGCACCGCCGTGTCGACGGGGTCTGTTAGGACCAATGCCTGCCAGGGTTGCGAGTTTGTCCGAAAGGGATATCGTGGCCCTGGCACACAGGCAACGGAAGGAACGGGTGGGTTTTAGTCAGTAAAAGTCTGACATTCCCTCCCGCTCCGCCCAGAGCTGGAGAAGTTATTTGATAATTTCCCACTCAAAAAAAAAAGGGGTTTCAGTTTTGGAAAAACTGATAAAATCTATTATTTATTTTTGGTTTACAGTATAAATACTGAGTTTCGAGTTAATCGGACCGCGCGTTAAAATTCTTCCATACAAATTTTGTCATCCGCAAATCCCCCATTAAGGAGTAGTTTAAAAAAAAAACAAAAATGTCACATTTTATAATTTACTTAGGTTAGTATTCGTGCCAAGTTTCAGGTTTATTAACTCAAGGAACCCCTTAAATCTTGAATTTCGAAGAATCCTTTCTTAGCGGATTCCTGCCTATAGTTTCCAACCATAAGTCGAAAAATTAGTGATTTTAACTTAAAAAGAACTTTCACTAAAAATATTTTTTTTTACCCCTTAAGGGTTGAAATTCTAACAACACCGTTGTGTTAGCTTCCAACCATAAGCCTAGATATTACATTTTGTGTTTTTACTTCGAAAATTAAGGACTTTGATACACGACTTAATCCCTCTTTTTAACCCTTCGGGGTGGAATTATCAAAAACGCTGAAACACGTATAAATTAATTTTCAATCGTCAGCCTATACACCAAATTTGAAGATCCTAACTTCAAAACTGACGGACTTTCATATAAACTTCCATCCCCTATTTCACCCTCTTAGGGGTGGAATTTCGAAAAACCCTTTCTTAGTGGATACCTACTTTTTACAAAGAACACACCCTCCAAATTTCATGTCTCTAGGACCAGCGGTTTAGGCTGTGCGTTGATATATCAGTCAGTCAGTCAGTCAGGACTTTGAATTTTATATATATAGATAGATAGATAAATTACCAAGTAGTTGGAGAGAATTAACAACAGTGCAGTTCAAGAGTAGACTACGTAAATTTTTAATGGATAAGACGTACTCGTACTACAGTGTGACTGGGTTTTTATGGGAAAATGATTATTGCTGAATTACTTTTATAATGGATTTGCCTTTGGTTATACTTTAATAATGTAAATGTTTGCATGCCGAATGGTGAAATATGGCTGATTTATAATGTATCTTGTCACCTATTATGTATTACCCTGTGGGGACACATATACACACAAACATACTCACACACGCACACAGACACACTAATACTTTATAAATGTAAGCTTATTAAGAAATATAAGCCAGTTGGCATTTGATCTCGAGCCTTTGATTACCATCCCAGTAGGTAATCCTAACAGTGGTGACCCCGATCTCGAAACAAGCGCACGCGCGAATCCGAGTTACACGTACACACATCGCGTGATAAAATGAAACGCCTACAACCGTCACACCTACAAAGGACCTAGAAGAAATGGCAATAATAGCAGACAAAATCATGGAATCCAACCAGACCGCCCAAGTCAATGAAGTAGCGCGTGGTGATGCGAAGTCCACGACCACATTCGACGTAGCAACCATCATGGCAGAAATAGCGAAGATAAACCTGAAAATAAATGAAATGGACAGAGGAAGAGGAAGATACAGAGGCAGAGGTGGACAAAGAAACTTCTCACGTAGCCGCTCAAGGTCAAGACCACGCAGGACATCCGAGAATGCAGATTGGCTGTGTTCGTATCACTGGAGGTATGGACAAAAAGCGAGGAAATGCATCGACCCGTGCAACTGGAAAACGAAGAACTCCCCACCGAAGTCGGAAAACTAGCAGAACTGCAACCGGTGGCGGAAAGTTTGACAGTTAAGGATCACCGCCTAATAGTAAGTGATAGAAAACTTAACATTAAATTCTTGATAGATTCAGGAGCATGTATTTCTGTGTTACCTAAAGTGTTAGTAAAGAAAAAAAGCGAATTAGATTTAAATTCTGATTTAAAACTATTTGCTGCAAACGGAACAGAAATTAAAACTTATGGAACAAAGACACTAATATTAGACTTAAAATTAAGGAGACCTTTTAGATGGACTTTCGTCGTTTGTGACGTAAAGCAACCAATACTAGGCGTAGATTTTCTAAATCATTTTATGTTAATTGTAGATATTAATGGTCAATGTTTAAAAGATAAGATTACTAATTTGGCAGTACGTGGAACGATCGCAAGTCAATGTGAACCAGCGATTTCTGCGTTACAAAAAAACCATCCGATGTATGATATAATAAAAAAATATCCAGATATTCTTAAACCTATGTCATTCAAAGAGACACCCAAACACACAGTTTATCATTACATTGATACTACGGGACCGCCTATATTTTGCAAACCTAGACCTTTAGCGCCAGAGAGGTATAAAATTGCCAAAGAAGAGTTTAAAAATATGTTAGAGACAAGCATATGTAGGCCATCTAAATCGGAGTGGGCTAGTCCCCTACATTTAGTACCTAAAAAAGGAGGGCAAGTTCGTCCTTGTGGCGACTACCGAGCTTTAAATGCTGTAACTAAACCTGATAGATATCCAATACCTAGAGTACAGGATTTTACATATCTACTAGCGAATAAAACAATATTTTCGAAAATAGATATAAAAAAAGCCTATCATAATATTTTAATTAATCCAGATGATATTTGCAAAACCGCGATCACGACACCATTTGGGTTGTATGAATTTGAACGCATGACATTTGGTTTAAAAAATGCTGCTCAAACTTTTCAGCGTTTTATGACAAACACCGTATTGTCAGGCTTAGACTTCCTATATTGCTATTCTGATGATATTTTAATAAGTTCAATTAACTCAGAACAACATAACGAACATTTAGAGCAGGTATTTCAACGTTTATGCGAATTTGGAATTACAATTAATTTAGAAAAATGCACTTTTAATGCAACAAGTATAGAGTTCCTAGGCTACCAAGTAACTACATCAGGCATCAAACCCTTAGAAGATAAAATACAAGCAATTGTCAATTATCCAAAACCGCAAAATGTCAGTGAATTAAGAAAATTTTTAGGCATGGTAAACTTTTACCGTAGTCATTTACCTAAAGCAATTGAATATTTGGAAACATTAAATAAGTACATTCATAAAGCTAAAAAGAACGACAAAACACTCATACATTGGACACCGGATGCTGAACAAGCATTCTTGAAATGTAAAAACAGTCTCACACAGGCAGTCACGTTATCGTTTCCAGTAACTAACGCGCCACATGCACTATTTGCAGACGCGTCAAATAATTGCATTGGAGCTGTATTGCAACAGTATATTCATGGGAAATGGTACCCATTGGGATATTTCTCAAGAAAGTTAACTGAAACACAAAAAAAATATAGCACTTATGACAGAGAGTTACTTGCTATATTTTTAGCTGTAGAACATTTTAGAAGCCTATTTGAAGGTCGTCAATTAATTATCTTTACGGACCACAAGCCTATAACGTTTGCCTTTTCAAAATTATGTAAAACAAACAATAAGGAAAGTCCGAGACGTATTCGACAATTACTTTTTATAAGCGAATTCACAACCGACATACGCCATATAAGTGGGCAAGATAACATTGTTGCAGACGTGTTATCGCGCATAGAAAGCATAGAATGTACGTCAAGCGTAATTGATTATGAAAAACTAGAGAAAGATATTGAAATTAAAAACGTTTTAAAAGATTCTAGATACCAATTTAAAAAGTTTCTAGTTCCGAATAGCGATCAATACATATATTGTGAAATATCAAAAGAAAACGCAAGACCTTATTTAACAGAAAATTGTAGGAAAGATATATTTTATGCGATACATAATCTTAGTCATCCCGGTATACGTACATCACGACAAATTATTAAAGAAAAATTTTGGTGGCCAAGTATGAACCGAGATATTGGCCTATGGGCAAAAACATGTATTAATAGTGAAAAATCAAAGGTAAATAGACATACTAATTCAGCATATGGTAAATATCCTTCTGTTGACAGATTTAATCATATTCATATTGATATAATAGGACCACTGCCTATAACCTCAGAGGAATACAGATACTGTTTAATAGTTTGATAATAGATAGAGGTACAGGTTGGCCAGAGGCATATCCATTAAAAGACATAACGGCAGAAACAGTAGCAAAAATAGTATATACAGAATGGGTATGTAGATTTGGCGGTCCGGTTCAACTTACGAGTGACCAGGGCAGGCAATTTGAAAGTAGATTATTCGCAATTTTAATGTCATACTTAGGTGTACAAAAGATAAGGACAACCCCATACCACCCTCAAAGCAACGGAGCAATTGAGCGATGGCATAGAAGTGTAAAGGCATCATTAATGGCCAGGTTAAATGGCAATAAAAATTGGACTCACGAACTTCCTAGTGCAATGTTAGGACTTCGTGCAGCCATCAAATCTGATAGAGGTATAAGCGCCGCACAAATGGTTTATGGCCGAGCTTTACGATTGCCAGGAGAATTTTTCGTAGAAATAAGTAATCAGAATTATGAACCACATACCATTGTACAGAATATTAGTGATACCATAAAACAATATAAGCCAATTGATATGAAATCTAATGAACCTAAAGTATTTTTTGTACATCCCGATCTTAAAGATTCTTCTCACGTATTTCTAAGAACTGACAAGATAAAGAGATCATTAACATGTCCGTATGAAGGCCCATACGAAGTGTTGGAAAGGACAGAAAAAGTATATAAAATTCAATTACCAGAAAGAGTAGTATCAGTTTCAATAGATAGGTTAAAACCAGCCTATTTATTAAAAGAAAATCAAATTGTTCAAAATAATGAAGAAAGTGTCAGAAAAACAAAAAGTGGTAGAATAGTACGAACTCCTGTCAGATTCTTATAAATACGTAATTAGTTAAGATATTACATTAAGTAGTGTAAAAAAATAAAATGTAAAGCAAACATGGGTAATATAAGTAGTATGTAAAAAGTGTTGACTAGACTTAGCGTCGTAAGAAACAATGTGAGTCGTGTGCAAGTCAATTATTTTGTTGAGCCAACGGAAAATATTATTGGAATGCCACTGCATAAAACACAAGACAGCATTCAACATTACTGTGAAGCAAACTAAATTAGTGAATAAATCTGTGTTCATTACTCATCAATATGGGAAAAACATATAGTATTGAGAAAAAAACTGAAGAAGTAATTATCGCCCAAAACGGAGCGAATAGTGCGAGCAATTCGCATTTAGAGCAAACTTTTGAAAAATATGGCATAATAATAATAATGATAGCAGCAGTACTTAGCATGTACATACTATACATGGTGTATAAGAAATGCAAGCAAGGTACTAGAAAAATGCTACGAAAAGAAATGGCAGTATGGCACAGTACCACTAGTTTACCATTGGCCCAGCAAGCACAACCACGACATAATATAGTGTAAGTGACGTGAAAAACATAACAAGTGTGTAAAAAAATAAAAATTAAAGTGAGTAAAAATAACAAAGTGTAATAATAAAAAAACAAGCAAATTAATATAAATATCTTTATTCCAGTGAACTGTTAAAACTTATTATAAATTAGACTAAACAATACAAAGCGTAAATCTGGTTAAGAAAAAGAACATTCTGTATTCCTAAAACAGATTGATAGCGTTAGATAACAAGAGTGGATGTCTTGTGGTTTTAATATGTATTAATTAATTATTATTGTTTGTGGCTATAAAATGATATACCCAAGTTTGTTATTGTATCTGTTTGTTTTCAAATAGAGTAAGTTAGTATTCATGTCAATTTTAGAAGCAATATTAGTTTTATTCTGGTTTTAATTTGGTAGTATTATATTATTATTTATTTATATTTTAATTGTTTTTTATGTTGGCAGGTGTTTTTTGTTGCATCAGCCAAGTCAATCCACAGTTTGTGTTTGTATTATGTTCTTCATGGGCATAAGGTCAGTCATTGCCGTCCCTATGATAGAGGTAACCAGTCCACCCTGTTTATGCCAATCCCTTGATCCCTCAGTTTAGAGGAATCTGAAAGTACGGCTTTTACCTTATAGATAATTAAGGGAGCATTGAATAATACTTTGTATGGTTTTGGTTCATTTCAGTTACATCTGAAGCATTTGTTGTCTGCCGTTGTATAACATAATCATTTTTGCAAAGTATCTTGTACTGTCAGCCATTGCATCACAGAATCATTTTAACGTATCCTGTACTTACAGAATTTGAATGTATGAGTGTAAAAATCACACAATTTTTCTTTATATAGTTTACAAAATAGGTATCATTTGTAGGTCAGGATAATTAAGCCACCTAGGTGGCTGATAAAAAAGTAACCTGTTGAGGCGAGGTGTGCTTCCATAGTATTGTCCTTGATGCGAGAGCTAGGTCACACAGTGGTGGGATAATATGCTATGAGCATATTGAGAGTATTTTATATTCAATAGTAACAAATGCTTTGCGAGTGTATAAACGCACAGGCAGTGTGCAGAGTAAGCTGTCTCGCGGCTTTCATACTCGTAAGTTAAAAGCATATCAAACCCCCTTTATGACAAGAGTCAGTGTCGTTAAGAGTATTTTATACTCAATGATAACAATCCAGGTACGGAGGTACGGTCCAGCACTCACAAGGGCGTATAATGCTTTTGCAAGTTTATAACACACAGACAGTGTGCAGGGTTGAGTAGGGCTGTCTCGCGGCCTTCTTACTCGTAAGTTAAAAGCATGTCAAACCCCCTTTATGACAAGAGTCAGTGTTGTTAAGAGTATTTTATACTCAATGATAACAATCCAGGTATGGAGGTAGGGTCCAGCACTCACAAGGGCGTATAATGCTTTTGCACTTGTATAACACACAGACAGTGTGCAGGGTTGGGTAAGGCTGACTCGCAGTGTTCATGCTCTTAAGTTAAAAGCCTATCAAACCACTTTTTAAAATTTTCTTAACCTTGATCATAGAAATGAAACTTACCTGTTATTACAAGTACATACCCGAGTTAGCTATACACACTGTTAGAGCTTTTTATCCAGCTAGTAACGGGAAGGTCACACGTACTGGCGTGTCTCGCACGCACTGAATGTTGTCACATACATGTAATGTTGATAAACGCATACCAGTTAGCTATGCACAGTAACATCGCTAAGGGCTTCACGAGCCTCTCTGGCAGCTCCTCATCCAGCTAGTATCGTTGAGATAACGAATACTGGTGACATCTCGTGTCTCTGGAGAGATAATGCTTTAGAAAATTTGCAGCAACTGGCAATAGGCAGTGCTAGTCCACCATAGTGCTTATACAGGGGGTCCCGTAAATAATGGATTAAACGTAACGGGTAGGTAGCTTACCTCATTTCCAACAACTAATTTGAACAGTAAAAAAAAAACCGATAAGGTAACCAAGAATTTTTTTTTTTCGATTTTTTCTATTTTCGGTACCAGCATTCAGTGTTTTTAATGCTGTTGCTGCAAATGGTATCATATTTAGGTGTGATTTTTGTCAAACATTTCTGAATAGTTTACTAATGTTATAAGATACCATTTTTTTAAATAACATTTTAATTGCCTTAGAAAAAAAATCTTGAATTGAAAAGTTTTGTTTTTACGATGAAAAGACCAGAACTGGAAAAATTCTCCTGTAAAAAAAATGTATGACACCAAAGTGTACCATTATTTTAAAAACTTGTAAAATTACTAAGGTTTGCAAATTGGTATAAAACTTACGCCTAGTCTTTGTCGTTACAAAGATATTGCTATGAATCTGACAGAGGTGCCAAATTACGAAATAAAATAAAATTTGAAAAAGTGTGCACAATTTAACTATTTTCTTAAAAATGTTAAGGTATCTCAGCGTATGAAAAAAATTAGGAGGTTAAATTAAAAAAAAAATACAAATAAATCGTTTATTTTGTTTTTACAGGAAATGTTCAAACTGACGTCCCCCTACGAGAATGCAAAGTCTGGACCTCCTAATAAAGGAAGCTCTTATCCGACGGACAAAATGGCTGTTGTTTATTTCTGATACAGCAGATTGGATGCGCTGACGTAATTCTTCTTCCGACGTTATTCGTTGTTTGTAAACTTTGTCTTTTAAACATCCCCAATAAAAAAAATCTAAGGGATTTAAATCCGGAGATCGCGGAGGCCACAAAATTGGTCCTAATCGGCCGATCCATCTGTCAGGGTAAGTTTCATTGAATTGCGCCTTTACTGCCGTCGCATAGTGAGCGGGGCAACCATCATTTTGTTACCACATTGCTTGCCGCACGTCTTCTGGAATATTTTCTAATAACGTTGGCAACTCATTCCTTAAAAAATGCAGATAGTATTCGGCGTTTAGAGTTGCTGGTAGTTCAAAGGGTCCTATTATTTGCCCATTTATTATTCCTGCCCATAAATTTATTTTAAATTAATGTTGGCTCCTGTCCTCTCGCATCAAATGTGGGTTTACCAGCTGCCAACTGTGCAAATTATGCAAATTGAGATATCCATCTCGCCGCGCGCCGGCATGAAGACTCGTCACTCCATAAAATTTTATTAAAAACTGTGGGTCCGCCCGTATCATTCTAAGCATCCTTTGGCAAAATGCTACTCTTTGTGGGTAATCACGTGACGTCAGCGTTTGAACACGTTGCACGTGATATGGGTGCAACCGGTGCCTTTTTAGAACTCGATGTACCGTCGATCTTG
Source organism: Tiliacea aurago (assembly GCA_948098905.1). Lineage (NCBI taxonomy): Eukaryota > Metazoa > Arthropoda > Insecta > Lepidoptera > Noctuidae > Tiliacea > Tiliacea aurago. The sequence continues at coordinate 564,544 of OX402592.1, forward strand.
GAATACCTGTGCGTTGCGCTATGACGCGAATTGAGACAGACGAATCTTCCTCGATTTCTCGAATAATAATTTCGTCATTGACTTGTGACGGTCGCCCTTCACTGGCACCCCCAACTCCGGTGCCAAGAATTCTTCCCTCAAGAAGCGCGTTATGCACTCTAATGAATACGCAAAAGTCGGGATGTCGATCCCGGTTCGGGTATCTTTCACGATACAACCTTGCGGCCGCCCTGGCATTACCTCTTGCTTCTCCGTAGATAAAATGCATTTCGGCATACTCCCGTGGCGTGTTTTCGTAACGAGGCATCGTACTACTGCACACACGTACAACCTCACACAAACGATTGTTTTCGAAGTCCGTAGGATTGCCAAGTCATTCGTCCAAAACACAAACAGTTCCAAATCATTAGGCAAAGCAAATTCCAAATACACAGCACAAGTCTAATTTTAAGGAACACAACAGTTAGGCACAGCGGGAGCGAAAGTAGTCTGACGTACGTATCAACTCGAAGAGAGATTCGTGAATGACGTGATGAAAAAAATACCTGCACAAAGACACCGATTTACCAAAAATACAAAAGCGGCGCTATCTATCCCTTTCACACTAAGTGAGGTGCAACTCCGCAGGTAGCGGTCCCAAATTCCGAACAGATGACGTCATCGGCTCGGAATTACGCTACACGCTTAACCACATGCTTAGATTACAAGCATAAGCCATTACGAGAAAGAAAAGTTAGTTTGTCACTTTTTATTTTCTGTTCTGTCTTCTTCATCACATTCATAGCAATATCTTTGTAACCGCAAGTACTAGACGTAAGTTTTATACCAATTTGCAAACCTTAGTAATTTTAAAAGTTTTTAAAATAATGGTACACTTTGGTGTCATACATTTTTTTAACAAGAGAATTTTTCCAATTCTGGTCTTTTCATCGTAAAAACAAAACTTTTCAATTCAAGATTTTTTTTCTAAGGCAAATAAAATGTTATTTAAAAAAATGGTATCTTATAACATTAGTAAACTATTCAGAAATGTTTGACAAAAATCACACCTAAATATGATACCATTTGCAGCAACAGCATTAAAAACACTGAATGCTGGTACAGAAAATAGTAAAAATCGAAAAAAAAAATATCTTGGTTACCTTATCGGTTTTTTTTTTACTGTTCAAATTAGTTGTTGGAAATGAGGTAAGCTACCTACCCGTTACGTTTGATCCATTCATTACGGGACACCCTGTATAAAGCGCTGTCAGTATCACGTACAAGGTGGTCAGTTAAAGCCAGGCACTCTCGCACATTAGGGTTGTGGGAGGCCTCCGGATCTTGGGTCAGGTTTAGGAGTCTGCCTCTGATGTATTTATCCGCTTTCTGTTGATGTCGTTCATGAACGTCGTGGACTCGTGGCCGTCTCAGGTCTCCACTAACAATGCACTCATTACACTTTCTATCACTTGGCATAATTGACACTTTGTCAAAGATCATCATTTCAATAAAGAGCACTGTAAACTTATTAAAAACTAGCAATTCGACGAGAGCGAATTTTTTTCTTGCGATGTCATTTAAGCGCGCGAAAGAAAAGTGACGTTTCTGTGTTGCCACTTGCCAACGCTGAGATAATAATCCAACTTAAAAAAAAAATATATTTTATCTCTAAAAATGCGATGCTAATACGTGTGTGTAAGGAACACTACTCTGTTTAATTAATTATATTTCAGATCGCCGTGAAATAAAATGATCAGTTAGAATGTATTAAAAGCAGTATTGGAATAATAACGCAGAGTACAACATTCTTATTTCTGAGTCAGCTCAGAAATACTGTTTATTGAAAGAATACCAATATATAGTTGAATAGAAAAGCACCTTCAATTAAAATACAGTTAAACTTGTTTGGCACAATGTAAACGGAATTAATTGAAACTATGGGACTCGTCAAAGCTCACACACACAGTCGCGTCTTACTGCGGCTCAGTGGGACTGCGCCGGTGTCAAGCGAAGCATTCAATACGCCACCTTTACCTTTTGCTAATTAATGTGGATCCGTGTGTGATTCGCAAAACCACGGCACACTCCGGCAGCGGACGGCACAACGGCAATTAATTGATTGGAGCGTTGGCAGTTGTTTGTCCGAGCCTTCGTTCCGGTACACGTCGTAATTACCATAATAGAGAGTAGTATGGCTAATGTTGCTCACCGATGTGCTGTGAGTTTGGTTAGACGAGCGTCGATGGTTCATCCCAACGCACGTACTTCAGTGTGAGACAATATTGGACCTAAATAAAGACGGACAGTCGAGCCAGTTTCCCTGAAAATACACCGAGTTGTAACTATCGCCGCCGATGGCAAGAAATAATGATTGAAACGACAATGCCAATGACAATGCAATTGTTTTTGGGATAAATTCATCCCTACTACGGAACACTTCATTGTGCGTGGTCTGACACACACTTGGCCGGTTTTTTTTAATAATGGCGGCAAAGCCATCAATGTTGTTATCCGCAAACATCACTTACGCACCACAAGCCACGGCAGACGCAGCAGTAGGTACACTCTGTGCATTATTACATTGAACGCGTAGGTCGCTGTATGCCCGCTGAGTGAAGTTGACCCACAGGCTGCACGTGGAGAAGGACTGACAGTAAGCTTTGAAAAGCGTTAATTTAACTGCCTTCGTACATCGTGCAAACCTTCGGGCCAGCATGTCACAACGAACAGCCGGCGACCTACGTTCCCTTTCAACGTCACAGTTATCTTTGAGGTCTTCAGGGACTCAGTGGCCCAGTGACCTAAACTTTTCCACTCTTCGCCAGGGTTTCTCCACACAGTGCAACATGAGGAATAAAAGAATATGTCATGGTACTTGCTTTGAAAACTATTAGTTCGCTCTTTGTGACGTTATATATTTGAGCCCATGACTCACCGCGTAACATTTGCATATACCGATCAGCTGCCTCAGAGCTCCGATCGATGGGCTCGGCAACACCATATCGTCAGCATATTTTATATTATTAATGCACACTCTGTTAATATGACATCCGATATTGGTGCTGCTGAGCTCAAGGATCAGCTGGTTCATGTATAGGTTGAAGAGCTGGGGTGAGCTGAGCCCCACCTTTTTTTTTTTTTTTTTTTGTTCACGGGGTGGAAAATCCTCATGGATGTCCTCCGCCCTGGGGCGGGCGGAGGGGTCTGTCAGACTCTTACTGACTAAAAACCACCCCAGTGTTCCCCTCCCACACTTGCACCGGGGATCTTGGGATCTGTTATTCCTTCCGCAATCCCCGGGAGCTGAGCCCCCCCTGCCTCAACCCACACTACAACCGATACTCGTCTGAGTGCGAGCTAACCCACTTTACGCTATTACTTGACTACTATACCAGTACCTACAAATATTGACACTTCTATGTATCTATTATAACTCTCTGAGTACTCATTTTATACTTGAGTTAATTTTGTTCAGACTTGGACCCCGAAGTCTCGAGTACGTCGGGTCGGATCCAATCTCTTGGTGGCGGCGAATAGATCATAAGAACATTTTGTGTTTATTAGCAGAACATTGGAGCAGAGTGAGAACTTCATACCTAGACCAAGATGGTACGAGAATGTCAAGTAATAACTTAGCGAATCTTTAACATACTCTTATTAGTTTTACAAGGGAATAAACCAGTTCTGTGCAAACTAATTAACTAGCTTTAGCTTTGTAAGTTCAAAATGATTATTTGAGCTACAAAGTTACAATCTACGTATGTAGTACCGGCAATACTGAAGCATACTCACTTTAGAAAATATTATTTTAACTGCGGCAAGTGCAGCTGGTGACAGAACACACCTCAATACAGACAATATTATGTATTTGTACAGGACGTGTAGCAAGAAATAAAAACAAACATAAATATTTTGCCTTCCTATTGTTTAACTGGATATTCAGACGTTCCCACTAAATATCAATGTACTTAGATAATTTACTATTTTTTATTTATTTGCAGTTGTAAAAGTTGCGACAGCCATATACAAAAAGCTCTGATAACATTGTATGAACTGCGGCAAGTATTGGTTAAAATACTACTTATTTATTTGTTAACATAATTATGTAAAGAAATACAGATCTTATGTTTGATGAATAGAGCGCTATGTTATGCCAGGACTGCCAGGAGGCGTATAAATATGGTGTGCAAATCTAGCTGAGGATTACAAGTTACTAAAAATATTTGAAAATCATGCATAATTATGGTATTAAAGTAGAAAATAAATTAAAAAATTACATACCTATTGTTCAATACTCTAATGATGTCAGACCTAAATGAGGAATTATTAAATGGTCAAAAAATCTATGTCATATTAATTAAAATGTCAAAATTATTGAATGTAATTATCTAGTAATAATTTTAATTCTAAATTTATTCGTCATTTACGTCGTATTCGTCTATAGTATAATAACATTTATCAATTAAGAACAATTTCAATCAAATTTAATTCGTCTGGAATTTTGTTATACATGCGTGGAGCCATATCCAGGGCGCTTTTTTTTACTAATGCAGTTTTACATTTATAATTACTCAAAGAATTTTTGTACTGACTACGAATTGAAACATTTCGTACATTGTAATTTTTTCAAAAAGATTGGGATGTGTTTTGACGAAGATACTAATTTCTAATATGAAAAAAGTTATTGTAAAAAAAAAAACTGACTTCCAAAAAAACACTACAAAGTGAAAAATAACTTTAATTTCGGAAGTCGGTGTCTTTGGATCTGTATTTTAGTTTTTTGCCACCGACTTCCTAAATTAAAGTTATTTTTCACTTTGTAGTGTTTTTTTGGAAGTCGGTTATTTTTTTTTACAAAAAGTTTTTATTTTTCACTTTTTAGTGGGTCAGTTTTTAATTTATCTAAGTTCACCTTACCGTTCCGTATCACCTTTTACAAAATATCGCTTTTCCCGATGCTAGGACGTTAATTGTTGAGGGATTCTCCTGGTAAGAACCAGGAGAACTGCCACTCACCATATGCATTGGGACGAGCATAAATTGCTTAGCAACCATTTTAAAGTACCTAATCGAATCGCAACCCGTTAAATACCTACTTATTATTATGTTGTTCCGGTGGCCATCTGTGGTCTCCATCATCAGTTCCACGAGATCCAGTCCAAATGCACGAGTCACTATAAATAATACTCAAATCGCTATAGGTTTGCCTATAATAATCGAGGGTTTCCCTCGATTTTCATGAGATCCCCTCATCATTGTGATTTGGTGGCAATGGAACCCCCTCGGGAGCATACCCTTTCGTTGTTACGTAATATTTAGTAACAACGTAGTTAATACGTAACAAACGTCAAAATGTTCAAGGGCCCGCCTCATATCTTTAATGACCGACAGATTTATGACTAACGCCGCCAATGTACCTAAACAAAAAAACGTATCAAGTGGTTTCTAAGAGCTAAGCATCCTTTGTTTAAGCTGATTTGGCATTGTGTATAGAATGACGTAATTAACAATCAAAACAATGGATCTGGGAAGTGTAAAGTATTTTTAAATACCACTGATTACAGATATCAGCTGTAATTGTATTGGTCCTATGTTATGGCTATTTCTGATAAAACTACTGAATCAATTTACACAAAATTTTGCAAGTTACATTATGAATAGATAAGAAATCTAACAACAGCGTTTTTTTGAGAGTTCTATGTAACATTTTTGTAATAATAAATCACAAAGTTCATGGCACTTTTTTTTCTTTTTTTTTTTGGGTTGGTAATTATCAAATAGCTTCACCCGCTGTGGGCTGAGCGGGAGGGCATGTCAGGCTTTTACTGACTCAAACCCACCTGTGTTCCTTCCATTGCCTGTGTGCCAGGGCTACGATATCTCTTTCGGACAAACTCGCAACCCTGGCAGGCATTGGTCCTAACGGACCCCATCAGTTGGTGCTGACATCTTTTTGAGGCGCACGTGAAACACAACGCGCCGTCGACCCGGGCCTGGTCCTTGTCGGACGGCGAGCTACCCATCGCTCACCGTCCGCAGGCCCGCGCCTACGATGGTCGGAAATCAGCTTGCGACTCCCGACGCCCGGAGCGTCTCCTGCGGCGGCTAAGGGCGTGACGGCGCGAACCACCCTCACGCGCTTCGCCTCCTCCTTCGCGAGCATTACTGCTTCGCAGAAGGAGTTGACGGCCTTCCATGCACTCTCGCTCCAAACCATGGCCTGAGGGCCGGACGCGAGAGATCGCTGAAGCCGATCGCCTCTGTGAGCACGGCGGTACTCCGCCCAAGCCGGGCAGACCTCCACCGTATGCTCCACCGTGTCTTCCGGGCGATCCACACAGTGGTGACACCCGGGCAAAGTTCATGGCACTTGAGGCCGTTTTTATTTTGAAAGTATACACTCTTTTCTTGATCATACTTTATTCCGCACAACTGCACTATTTCACAAATATACGACGACTGGGTCTGTACTACATTTTACAATTTAAAATGACGGGTGCGTCTCCTAACGTATAAACTCATACCGTCTTATTCCAAAACACGATCTAAATTTAGTACTAGGATAATTACTAGGTTTGCCACCATGACTAAATAAAACGTTATTATAAAATGAAGTTTAAATCAAATCAAATCAATCAAAAATATTTATTTGCTAGAATATGGTACATAGGGTGTTACAGTAAATTTGTTTCAGCATATCCTGCCATAACATGGCGTGCAAATGTCTTCACAATCAGCGATGTCAATTAATCCAACTTATAAATTACAGATTCTATTGATTTGTCTTCTAAATAGTCCTTAATAGTATAATATCTTTTAAATAGTAATAGTTGAAAAAGCATTTTTTTAAACTTTGTCAGCGGTTTATTACTAGTTCATGGACTAGCTATGGTACTAAAGATAGTCCGCCGAGACCCATAGTTTTTCTATTTATTTGAGGTTAGCGTTTATTGTTATTATGTGGCTTTTTATTTACAAATCGACTTGATGGATTTGGAAGATTTGGATAATTATGCTGGAGACGTCTCGGCGATCTTACAGACATCGTCATAGGTAGGTACGACGTAATATTTCCTATAATAATATGAACATTCGCGTTAGGCAGTCGAAATAAGATGATACAAAGCATTGCTTACCTAATATTAATTAAAAATCCATGTTTTGGTCAGTGGGTCGTCTTAGGGTTTTACTAAGTTTATCTTCAACGGTTTAAGCAGACACAACTCACGAATAAACCACATATTATCAACAGTACCTAATACTAAGATTTATTGTTTATGGACGTTTCGTCCATTCGTAACATTCGTCTCAAATTACGAGTGCCGCGCCGTACCTATGTAATTCACTCCACTTCACGCTAGAGGTGTTAAAAAATATGATAACTTGATTATAAAAAGCACGTCAAAAGTACAAGTTGTGCTTGTTCAATATTGTAACCTAAACAAAGAACGATTTATGACATATGCATTTCAAGTGTTATTATAATATCAATATTTAGAGAAACGAAACGTTGCTTCGAATAGATGCAGAATGAACGAATGAAAGAATGCCATTTTTGTTTCTTATCTGTGGAACCATGAACCTTCTTTGGTACTAACTGATCCTCGAAAAGTCTTTGTTTTGTAATAAGAACACGTTTTGAGCCTGATATTAACATGAATACCGTAACAATCCTAGACCCTGTGGTCTTGGTATAAAACAGTACTTAAGCATTTTTTTGTAATAAGACGGATTTGGTCTAATTTCATTTTATTATCGTTCATAAAATATAAACAACGTGAGATATACCAACTGTTGATATAATTTCTTTACATATAACATTTATTTATTCTAAAACTTAATTAGTATAACGTTGTTTGATATAACGTTTATGTAATCGAAAATTATTTGGTCTAACGTTGGAGGCATGGGACCGCTGGAGCCCTGCAGCGCCGGAGCCGTGACAGAAAACATGCCTGCTGCATGTTGCATGCTTGCTTGCACGTTTTATCATATTAGAATAAATAAGTTTTATATCTTTTTATATCAAATATAATGCAAAGTCCATATTCCTTGTAAGTCACGATTCAATAATATTGTTACGAGCTTGGGGTTCGTGACAATTAAAAACTGCCGATTTAATAATTAAACAATAGACACTTTAATTAAGAACACCAATTTAAACACACTACTACTTTAAACACAATTAAAACACAATCACTTACACTCAGTTGCAGAAAGCTCACCATTAAAACTTAATTACCTAAAGCAGCATTATCGCTAATGAATTCATTACTTTAATGAAGTTGCACAAACAAATTTTAGATAGCATTAGACATTTTTAATGCCACTTTAGTTAAAGAAGACTTTAAACAATATTGCCAGGAACAAATTACCATATTGAACGAAAAGAGTGAACATTTGCGTTCTGTTAATATCCGTACGTACAAGTACACCACAATTTTAGCATAAAATAAAGTAAATGTAGTTGATTTATGTGTATTCAGTGTACTCTGTGGTTTAATCTAGTTTAAATAATCTGGTTTAAGGGGAATGCGCTAAGGTAGCCCGCGAAATTCAAATTTACCAACGTTTTTTGCAATTTTTATACTTCTGATTCATATTCTAATGATTATAATTCTGTAAAGCCATATTGGTTATGGTCGCGAATCATAATTAGATCAACATACGTGTTAATGACCTGCAAATTGCAAAAAACGTAATAAAATTTGAATTTTGCGGGCTACCTTAGCGCATCCCCCTTAATCTAATAATTTTAACATGTGTGCAGTCTAGAGCTCCTGCCACACGTGGAAATCCATCAATTTCATAAAAACCTTCTGCAACTCTACGTAGTTCCGTCCGGTCACTTCTAGCTCACGGGATACTTTTTGTATAAACAAACTGACAAACAACCCGACCCAACCTGTTTCCGACAAACTGTTGATTTATTTATGTTTATTAAATCACCCAATACCTACTTGCTGGAAAGATCCAGTGGTGAAAAATCTCAAACATATTATAAGCTGTGTCAGGCCAATAATGGATTTATTTCTTTGCGTCACTGGTTCTAAATATTAATAAAATAGGTTACAAATTTGAAGAACTGCCTCCTTGGAAATTCTATACCTTACACGAAACTCTTTTCCATCATGTTTTAAAAATGAATTCACTCTGTCTGGGATTCGACGGCGAGGTAAATCTACTAAATAAGAATCAGATAATGACGAAAGACTGGTTAAAAACATCTTTCAATTACAGAAATGCATTCAAGTACCGTAGAAAACACTAATGTTGCTCTTAATGGATGCTTTTCGGCCCATTAAAATTAAAAAATCTGAAATGTCAAACTTAAAGTTCACAACCTGCTAATGGGCGCTAATGAAGTTACGTGCAACGTAAAAGTGTTTAAAATGGCCGGTTTCATTAGGTTTGACATTTCATTAGTTAAATTTAGCATTAAAATAAAATAAAAAATGGTTTTGTGCAATGATTTAATGCTACATTAGTGTTTAATGTAGTCTTTAAAATTTAAAGATCGTTTCTGCAACTGACTGTTAATGTCACTCTCAAATGTCGTTCAGTTGTTCTCGCTTTTCTCGTTTTCAAAAGTAAACTAACTCCGTCGCGGCCCATACCTGCCTTATATAGGGCCTCGGATAGTTCCCGAAACATCTAGAACATTCGAGTACATACCGGCCCCGACTGACCGGGTGTCGATAGTTCTAGAATCGAACTTTCTAGAATCATCTTGACTCTACTAGTTCCGCCACTCGATACTAGATGGCACTAGTAGTAGGCTTTTTAGTTGTGCGCGCAACACTGCCCCCTCCTAAGACATGCTTGTCCCGAGCATTATCGGCCTCATGATAACGCGCCAGTCGATCCACATGGACGATCTTAGGAGTACCTCTTGCCCCTTTCTGTATCCGGTAGGTTACGTCATTGATCTTTGTCACAATCCGGTACGGTCCGTCCCATTTAGCTTGAAGCTTGGGAGATTTCTCTTTGCTGCGGACTAAGTTGTGCAACCACACTAGTGAACCTTCGTCGAACCCTTTATTGTTAATTTTGCGGTCATAACGGGTTTTCATCTTTTCAGACATTTGCTGGCCTGATTGTCTGACGTGCTCATAGATGTCATTCATTTTGTTCCGCAAGTCATTCGCATAATCGTTAATACTGCGTGGGGCATCAGGTGGTATTCCGGTGATCAAGTCTGCAGGCAGTCGTAATTCCCTTCCAAAATTCGCGAAAGCTGGTGTCACCGATGTACTTTCGTGAACAGCACTTCGATATGACAACAAAAACGGTTGTATGTGTTTGTCCCAATCTCGTTGCCGATTTTCCACAACTTTTGCCAGGTATCGCTCCAATGTCTGATTAAATCGCTCCACCATTCCATCCGATTGTGGGTGGTAAGAAGTTGTTCTCGTTTTATGAGTACCCATTACTCGGCAAGTTTCCTGAAATATTTGGGACTCAAAATTCCTTCCCTGATCGCTGTAAATTTCCAAGGGTACTCCAAAACGGCAAAAGACTTCATGAACCAGTTTATCTGCAACTGTTGAAGCTTCTTGGTTTGGAATGGCGAAGACTTCCGGCCACTTAGTGAAGTAATCCATCACAACCATGAAATACTTGTTACCACTTTCACTCTCCGGAAATGGCCCCGCAACGTCAAGGGCTATCCTTTCCCATGGTGCACCAACATTGTACAATTTCAATGCACCTCTACTACGAATCTGAGGTCCCTTTACAGCTGCACAACTTGTACATTTGCAACACCAGTCCTCGACATCGTCCCGACAGTGGACCCAGTAAAACCGCTCCCGTATCTTCAGTAGAGTCCGTTTTACTCCCAGATGACCTCCTGAACAACCATTATGGTACAGCTGCAGAACGTCCGGTACTTGAGCTTTGGGGACAACCATTTGCAAATGACAGCTGTCTCCCCGAGCATTTTCCCATTTACGGCACAGGACTCCATCCTGAATCGCCAAGCTGTCCCATTGAGCCCAATAGCTTTTTGTGATCGAACTCATCGCTGAGACGTCGCTCCACCTGGGCTTGGGAGCTCTGGCCTTTATCCACTCCAGAATCGGCTTGATGTCCGAATCTTCCTGCTGTGTACGTTGTAGGCTTTCCTTCCACTCGTTGCTGAGGTCTGTCCTGAGCATTCTCACAGGTACCACTTCCGTACCCTCTTGCCTAGTACAATGCCTGCAGTCTTCAGGACAAGGTCTTCTTGACAATGCATCCGCGTTGCCATGAGATTTCCTTGGGGCTTTTTGAACATCATCCAGCACCCGCCCCGCAGTCCTGGCTATTACTCGTTTCCCTGCTGCTGGTGGGTGGTGCTGTTAGCCACACTACCCTCTGGAGATCGGCCATCTTCCTTTTCTGTAGTTCGCTCAGGGCAACTAGGTCGAAGGTGGCCCCTTTCCACAGAACACTATTACTCCTAGCGGAGAAGAATGTCAACTCAATACAAAAAACTAAAGGACATAAACAGACACGCCATCTCTTGTTATACCCAAGTCAATAATTGAAAGTATTTTTAGCGGGAATTTCGAATCTTCCTTTTTTTAGATTAGTTATGCTTTGATAAAATGCTGGCGATTGCACCTGCAAGATAACTTTTCAGTTTTCTTGCAGGTGCAAAAGCCAGCTGAGATAAAAAAAATAATAAACAGTATGTATTGATTGTATGTATAAATTTTATTCATTACAATATTGTGGTACATATTATTAGATAGGTAAAGTTAAGATAAGAGGTAGATACAGAAAACACATTGCTATTAGACAGAACATACCATTAATATACGGGCACGACTATTGGCACAATAATTATATTGTTGAGCTAAGGACTCAACAATATAATTATTGTGCCGATATTTCTCCCCATACTGAAACCTCGTGAGCGAGATCGATATACTTAGTTAACTTTTCTATTTCGGCTCGAGGTTTACATTATGAGGAATAGTGACATCAGAGTAAAATAAGAAGAGCAAATAAAATTATGAAATCAAAAACAAAACTAGGTACAGCAAAATTCGGATTCAAACAAATTAAATTTAGAATTAGAAACAACATTAAAATCAAGATTACAATGGAGTTAGACTAAAAGTAATTAAGTAAAATCAACAAATCAAAACAAAATCCGGGTAAAACAAATTCAATTCAAAATTGTATAAATCATGATTACAATGAAATTAGAAAGCAAAGTGAAATCATGAAATCAAAATAACAACAATTATTACAAAGTGGGATTATTCAAATACTCATGTTAATAATTATAAATAACAATTTAAATATTAATTTGGTACTTAATGAAGAAAAAAAACCAAATGCATTAGATTTAAATTACCTAATGTTAGAAGTAGCGAATGTGATATCACATTGATACGGAGAAAAACTGGAATTTATTATATAATCAAACGGTTTTCCTAGGAATCATTCTGGATGAGAAACTACAATGGAGGCCCACATAAAACATCTCTTGCAGGGCGGCTAAGCTCGGCCGCTTATGCTGTTAGAAAGATAAGACTGCTAACAGTTATAGAAAACGCGCGTTTGGTTTATTTTAGCTACTTCCACAGCATTATGTCGTGTGGCATTTTACTATAGGGTCGGGCTGCTGACATTAAATCCATCTTTATTTTCCAAAAGAGAGCTATTAGAACCATCTACGTCTCCATAAATCTCTTAGGGAACTATTTAAAAAGATTAATATTATGATCAGTATATTATAAAGTACTCTGTGATTATGACAGAAAAAATCTACATCTTAATATAAGTTTTGTGATAGACATAGTTTTAATACTAGAAATAAAGATAAAATAGATCAACCATTTTTCAAGTTATCTAAAGTACATAAATCTTTTATGGGGTAGGTACCTACTGAGTTAATTGTTACAACAAAATACCTTGTGATTTAAGCAATTAAATTAAAGAAAAAATTAAAACACATAATTGAAAGAACACTTTGTAAACAAGCATACCTATTACAAATTAGAGGATTATATTCCAAGATAAGAATGCTTGGAAACATGCTGGTCCAGCTCCCTAAGACAATCTAGAGTTTAGACAAAATCAAACTGGTTGCTATTTCAAAATCAAAATCAAAAGTCATTTATTCAAACTAGGCTGAGAATCAGCACTTTTCGAACGTCAAAAATTACATGAGACAGTCCCCCAAAAACGCCCGCCCTTCACCACTTCCTAGTGCTTTAGCTGGGAAGAAGAAGTGGCGCAACAAACTCCCCAGCAGCACAGCTGTCTGTTCGCATAAAAAACTTGAAGCTATACAATACAATATAAAATAATTTGCATTACGCAACACAAAACGTTAAATTAAATTATTTGCCTTATGTTAGCTAGCACACACCATTATACAAATATATATATATATATATATTTGCGCTGCGCAGCTAGTAAAATAATTTGACTTTGCTTTGACTTCATTTACAGATTAATATTTGTTTTCAATTGGCTTTTTAAAATATGTTTAAAGTTGCAATTGTTGCAAATGAAGACAAAATTTAAATTTAAACATGTTTTAAAATGCCAATTTTCTTTTTCAGTGCTGTGTGCGAGGCTTCTTCTGCAAACTTTCTATTCCTTAAAATGCAATATCGTTTGACACAAATGTGAAAAACACTGTTTCCTATATATTGTATAGAACCTTGTTTGTGTTTTTCACATTTATTCAAAAAATTATAGTCTATTTCGCCCAGTAATATTTTAATGGTAGCTTTAATACGCGATAGATGATGTTTTTCTTTTAAAACATTATTTACTTTTTGGGCACAGCTTTCGACACATATTATAAAATCGCGTGATGCGTACATTAAACTTTTTTTCATATCACTGTATTCTTTGAAATCTACAAAGATGTGCGTGGTATCACTTTCTTTTGCGATAAATAATTCTTTGCAAGTGGAACATTGATTTTTGTAGTGTTTTATAATAAAGCCACAAACATAAGCACACGCTTGTAATTCAGCAGCGTCCACAATTCCTTGTTCGAAACTATCGTCCTCCAGCTCCAGCAAAATCGCTCCTCTGTCGGCCTCTTCAATGTCCTCTACTTCTTTCACTTCAGTATTTAACAATTGTAAATTATTATGTTCATTTGAAAATAATAACTTACAATTGTTTATTATAGCATTATTTTCGTCATGTTTACAATTGCCAACACTGATGTGAGACAAATTGCTTAAGATTGCTGTTTTTAGCCCACCAACAAATTGTCCTACAGTAGGGTTGACGTTTGAACCACAATTGCCTCTGATGCAACCGAATAAATTTTCAATCGGATCTTGTTGAAGTCGCCGCGTAGCCAAACTTTTTATTTCATTGTGGTTCTTTGTTAGCGTGGTCCACAGCCGCTCTATGCCATTAATAGACCATATCCAGCCTTCTTGAGTCGGTGGAGTGCTTTTGCATCCCATAAATTGTATATTTTTAAAGAAAATTTTCATTTCTTTAAAATGGGCTAAATGAGGTGAATTCCTTTTCATGTTTGTAGCACATGGTTTTCCTCTTTTTAAATCCGGAGTGTCTGCATTGACACAGTCAAAAAGTTTGTCAATGTTACATATAACATTTGCAGTCACTGTAGCCTCAGCAGGTAGTTCTCCTGGAAATGTTCGAATAATTATTTTTATATCGATTTGTCGGTCACCAGGAAATAATACCAAAGTGAACAAATTATAGTGATACAATGTTTATAAGCAAATGAATTACCTTGAGATATTTTTGCGTATAAACCAGCAGCAACAGTGTGACTCAATACTTGGGCGGCAAGGTATACCCGCATTTTTTGTTTGTTATTTGGTTGCAAGTGGTCTTTAGTCAGTGATGGTGCAAAGACGAAATTTGGATTATTATTATCCACTTCAAAAAACTTTTCTATGTGACTCCATTTTGCCACACCTGCAAAAATTATATCAATACAATACAATCGAATATAAAAAGTCACCAATGGTGGAGCGTAATAAATAACGTAAGCCAATTAATAACTAAAACCAGCTGAAAATTGCGCATCCTAGGTAACAGAAGTAGTATTTTCAAAATTAAATAAGTCAACTTTTGTATTTTTGGCCCAACCGAGCCAAAATGTCAAGATTAAATTACCTGTGCCACTTCTGTCATTTGAAGATATATTTGTAGGACACTTAATGTTATACTTTAAAAACAAATTCCGAAAGCACTTAAGCAGGTGGGGCGTGTCGAACAACGTGACTACTTCATTATCATCAATAACAATGTGTGGGTGTTCTACCGAAGCACCAAGAAGGCGCAATGCTTTTCTGTTGACCCCATCTTGGTCACACACTGAAGCGGATATGTTTAGACCAGCTTCAAAGCAGTGTTGTAAAATCTGAAATATAGAAAACAAATGATTAATAACAGTTTGGCAGTTCAAAACCACACGCATTTAATCGTAGTGCGTGCGAAGCCCATGAAGATAAAGAGAATAACAATAATTACATTACCTCTTTTAAAAGTACAGCGAGCCTATCTGCTGTTACAGACGCTCCAGAAAAGTAGTAGGCAACAGGTTGCTTTACTTTTTTCCGTATACCAGCAACCATGAACACTAAAGCATAAGAAGCTACTTCAGGTGTACGTCCCTGTGACCCATGGTCTTGAAAACCTTCAATAATGTCCAACTTTTTATTATAATATAGGTTTTTCCTGATTGACATTTCATCAAACATTAATAGAAATTGGTTATCTGAGCTGTTCAGTGTTTTGATATAGTTTCCCAATACACTGAAAACTTGTTTGTTCATCCCAACACCCATATCTAATTTATTTAACAATGCCTTTAATGTAGATGGTGCAGGTAAGCAAAATAATCTCCTGAGCAAGCGGTAGCATGTGGGTGATCTCTTAAATAATCTCAGTGCTGTAATCTTAGCTTCAGGTGTCCATCTCCGGCCTTTTGATTTCCTTTTAAAGTTTTTAATTTGGCTCTGAAGTAGCAATGCAAATGAGGATGAAATCTTATTTTTAATTAATATATTAACACTATCATCCTTTTCTAAAATGTTTAAAACTGCACGATTTTTTAGGGTTTTCACTCTTTCCCTAAGGTAACAAATATTTTTTATTAGCCTTCTGCATTTACTTTGCAATCGCTTTTCTTTTTCAGTTTTTGTTTGTCCTGGTTTAGTCTGTATCATGTGTTGTATAGATGCAGATTGTATTTCTCTTTCTATTTTAATCTTTTTAAACAGAGCCAATGGTGATGAGTGGGATGAACCTGGCACAGGTTCATTTGGATGATATAAAGGAGTTGTCACCACCTGAAAAGAATGAAAAAGATTTATTATTTTTCAGAATAATATTATAGACACCTATTTGTAGGCCTACCACTTAACTGAGACGGTTCCTAGCAGTTACTTAGTAGCGAGATGAGAAAGAAATAAGAATGCCTTTGCATAGATTCTAATTCTAGATCTAAATCACTGTTATTATTAATGAGGCTCATTGGCGACGGAAAACTGTTGGATGCCAAGCTTCACAGCTTGGCCCATCGCCGCAAGATTGCCTGCTTGTCGGTCTTCTACAGATTGTACTTCGGTGAGTGTGCCCAAGACCTCCACAACCTCATTCCACCGGCCCCCATCTATTATTGGACATCTAGACGCACTACAGGTTACCATCCCTTCCTGGTTGCTATTCTACCAATTCGCACTAAGCGTTTCCAATTGTCTTTAAAGAGTGGAACTCTCTGCCTGCATCTGTGTTTTCGAACGCATACAACCCTAATCTCTACAAAGTGAGAGTGAACAGGCTTCTTCTGGGTAAGCTCACTCCATCGTCGACTGAGCAAACCCATCATAAATGAAAAAAAAAATAAAAAAAAATCTGCTATAGTTATAACTGTTCTAAAACGAAAACAATACCTGTGGAATATTTCTGCCTGCTTGGTTTGTGACATCTAATAGTGGCCATTGATGTGAGGTACCTGCCACAGGTTCAATGGTATGTTGTGGGAGTGTTTGTATTATCTGAAAATTAAATTATATTTTCAACGGGCTATTTCTTACCATTACTGAGATAAAGACTTTTGACAGGTGGACAGACGTAATAGGCTTAGTAATAGTTCCATTAACACCTTTTCGAGTATGGAACCCTATTAAAATATTTACCATATGATAAGCTCCTTCATTACTTTTTCTGGTTGATTGAGCCTGGTTTGTGACATCTGACAGTGGCCCTTGATGTGAGGGACCTGCCACAGGTTCATTGGTATGTTGTGGAAGAATTTGTTTTATCTGAAAAATAAATAATAAATTTAAATGGGCTATCTCTTACCATTACTGAGATTCTGAGATAAAGCCTTGTTACAGATGAACAGGCATAATAGGCTTAGTAATAGTTCCATTAACACCCTTTTGATTATGGAACCCTATTAAAATATTTACCTTATCATAGGCTCCTTCATTACTTTTTCTGGTTGATTGTGCCTGGTTTGTGACATCTGGCAGTGGCCATTGATGTGAGGGACCTGCCACAGGTTCATTAGAATGCTGTGGAAGAGTTTGTGTTATCTGAAAATATTAAATATAATATTTATTTATTGATTTAGAATCTCCAATAAAAGATGTATGCACAATTAAGTTAATAACTAGGCTAACAAAGTTCAAATATTAATAAATAGTTACAATTTGGAAAAGTTAATAATTCTTTAGAGAACAAAAAAAAAAGAAAGAAGAAAATATAACATTTAGAGATACTTAAATTAAATTTATTAAAAATTTCTTATACATAGACAGCGATTCGCAGATGTCTAAATTCGTAGATTTAGCTAACATGCTATATTGCCCTGAGTCTTGGCAGAGCGGTGTAATGAACAAGGTTAGTATTTGAGCATTTGATGTAAAACAAATTGTATGTTTTAAGCGTCGGAAAAGTTCACTGTAATCTATTATTCCCAGGGACCGTACAATCCCGGTTAAGAGTTAAGCCTTTTGAAGGGGTAACCCATTTACCTTTATCATGATGTAACCCATTGAAAGGGTTTTATACTAGAAACCCATTGAAAGGGTTACATGATAACCCATTGAACGGGTTTTATACTTGAAACCCAGTGAAAGGGTTACACGATAACCCATTCAATAGGTTGAAACCCAGTAACATGAAAAAATCATAATTTTATGTTATTTCGATATCCGCCAAGCACGCGTAGCATGACCAATTCTATCTCTATTCTACCCAGGGACCATTTTGGTTACCATTTTAGAAAAACCCTATCGAAAACCCTTTCCATTGAAAGGGTTTTTCTAAGCAATTAATCAAAAACCGATACGGTGTGGGTAATTTTGAATGGCTTAAATTAAACCGTTCAAAAGTGTTACCCACACCGTATGGGTTTTTATAGAAAACCCTTGCAATGGGTTACCAAAATTTAATTTAAGCCGTTCATAAGGGTTACCCGTATCGTATGGGTTTTTGTTTAACCGCTTAGAAAAACCCTTTCGAAAACCCTCTCAATGGGTAACCATAATGGTACGGTCAACATCAAAAGTTGATGAACATTTAGATTTTCAAAATCAATAATATAAATAATAATATATAATGTACAGTGATTTTGAAAATTTGAATGTGGTCATCAACTTTTGATGCTGACCGTACCTGATTGTTCCACTCAATATTTTGTGAATGATGATGTAGTCTGCGACTCCCACATCCCCCTTAAATTTAAGGTCAAGATATATAGAACAATGGTTTAGACCTGCTGTCTTGTATGGAGCAAAATGTTTGGCCACAAAAATTTAGCCGATATGAGAATGCTAAGAGGGATATGTGGTCGACACCAATGGATAGAATAAGAAATGAGTACATAAGAGGAAGTCTGAAAGTGGCACCGATGACTGAAAAGTTGTGCAGAAATCGGTTGCGGTGAAATCGGTTTTAACGTATTGGCATGCGATGCGGAGGAATGAGGAAAATGTCGTGAGGAAAGTTATGAGTATGGATGTCGATGGCTATAAAAGTAGGGGAAGATCAAAGATACGATTGATGGACTGTGTGAAAGATGATATAGCAAGAAAAATAATTTTATTTGTCACAGAAACATGTGCATACGAAAACATATCTTATAAACTCGAAGGTAAATATTACACAAAACAGATCTACATACTCGTATAATCACGAGCACAAAAAGACAAATGGTCGGAAGCTGCACGTCATGACTGTGACAACAAGGCATATAGGCTAGAAAGGGAGTGACTACCGAGATGATGACTAATAGAGAAGTAGGTATGTAAGAAAGGGACATGTTCGCCGACCACAAATAAATTGGGATAAGGGAGGAGAATGATGATGAAGCAGTCTAGATTCTTCCTACAACTGGTTAGAGTATCCATGATGTGTTTCGACCTGTCAGTGTTGCTAGTGAGTTGTTTAGCCAAGTGATCTCCGTAGCACAGACGGTAAAGGAATAGTTTTTCGACACTATCTAATTGCTACGAGCAAACCTCATAATGCAGATTCCATACCATGGAACTATATTGTAGGATTGGACAAACTAAAGTAAAAAAAAAAGTTGAAAAGGTCTTTTAAATTCCTTACTATTTCGCAAAACAAATCCCAATACCTTGAAAGGTCTTGAGACAAAATACAGGATGTGCACATTGAACTTTAGTGCTTGATCGAGTTGAATTTGCGGGTGGCCAATTTTGTGCAGTTTCTTTATTTCAACTCCCTTTATGTAGTATTTATTCTCAAGCACTTTTTTATTATGAGTGAACTACATGTAGTGTTCTTTACTAATATTGGAAAAAGCATTTTGTTTACTTTGCACCATTCTACAAGTCTGTTAATGTCGTCCTGTAGTATTATGGAGTATAAGTTATATTTGTTAAAATCGTAACAACTTGGGAAGTATTTGGAATATTCTAACCTGTACAAAATTTTCTTCAGGAGCAGCATGCCTACGTAGTTTCTTGGTAGTGAAGTCCACGTAAGAAGATTCTTTAAAATGTGTGTTGCACAGCATTCGATGTTCATTATAAATCTTCATTTGGAAATCAGGCGAAGACCACTTTCCATGAGGGAAACAGAGTTTCGCCCATAGTTCGCAACTGTAAGAAACAATATGTTTTTATAGACAATTCTTTAATTATGGTTTAGGTTGGTTTAGCGGTCGGTGGGTCGTCTTATGGGCGGACGTCTGTACAACGTTCAGCATTGACCGTAATTTTTTGAGACGAGGTAGATGGAAGTGTCTAACCAGGAAATCATTATTATATAGTGTGTAAAATAGTAGATAAATAATTATGTGTAAGGACTACATACAAGTCTGACAAATATAAGAAGATACGTACCGGAGATAGTTCTTACTTCCCGGTTTTGGAAACCGATGTAGAGTTATAGCTGGATTTTCACTCGAACAGCCACACATGAAGCACTTCCTTTTGTGTTCTTTCATCGTAAACAGAAACACAATTAAACTGAACAGAAAGTCAGAAATATTACTCAACTCAACAAAAAATGAAAACGACTCAACAAGCGCGAGATAGACAGGTAGACATTTTTATGCTGTGTGTTGCTATGTCATGTTTTAACCTTCCTCAAAATCTTGTTTATTATTTCTTCTATGTTAAGTGTTTTACGCAGCTATGTACTATAGACTTGTAGAGACGGATGGCTAGGGGCACAGTAATCAATATAAACAATTTTACGTGAAATATGTCCTTTTATTTATTGTTAATAACTTTTTTTACCAAAGGTATGTACAAGGAGATAAATGATAAATTTAACTATGATTGAGGTAAACTTTACAAAATATAGCAACACTGTAAAATTCAAGATTTTGACAGTATTTTTTTTTAATTTGAATGTTGCCAAAAAACATAAAAGAATACTTTATTATATTTTTGGCAACATAAATCTGGCCCCCGTAGGTATGTCCCTGATTCGACAGTAAGAGTCGACTAGCCCTGCCCCTTTCCCCACAGCCGTAGCACCTAGGGATGTATCCTTTACGATCGCGAACTGTAGACGCTGCAACCTCCCTGACGCGATGGGAACGATGATCCTGCCGCACAGCTTCCACCTCCAGTGCATGGGCCAAGGCGTCCTTAAGCGTCCCGTGGTGACCGAGCCTCACAGCAGCTCTAACTTCGAGGTCGCGAATGCCGTCGATGAATGCCTGCACCAGGTTCCCATCAATAAGCGCAGGTACGGACTGGTAAGCTTTACGAACCAGCTTCTCCACTTCAAGAGCCCACTGCTGCAGGTTTTCATTACTGCGTTGCACACGATCCTTGAGCTGCGCACGAAACACGTGTTCCAGGTGAGCATCGCCATACCGAGCCTCTAATGCCTCAAGGAGCTGCTCGTAAGTCACTTCCTTACCAAGAGCTTCCAGGACAGTTAAGGCCTGGTCGCGCAGGCCTAGGGTGAGAGCAGTCATGGCCTGACTGTTATTCCACCCGTTCGCCTTCATGACAGCCTCAAACTGGATTTTGTAGGCTGACCAGGAAGAAGTTCCGTCGAACGGTGGCACTTTGAATCAACGTAGCGAAGGTGTTGTAGCTACGGGAGCTGCGATTCCATCCCCAAGTTTAAGGTTACCCAACTCCCGCTTCACATCAGCAATGACGTTGTTAAACTTGCTGATCTGAGTTTCAGCTTCTGACAGGCGGTTGTCATGCTGGGCAACCTTCTCCTTCACCTCCTTCACATCTTTCCTGAAGGTTGCGTGAAGGTCCTTTATGAGGAGCATCTGCTCTTCCTGGCGGCGAGCCTGTTCCTCCTGACGGCCGGACTGCTCCTCCTTATCGCGCTGGAGCTGTTCTTCCAGCCGACGAGCCTGTTCCTCCTGACGGCGGGAGTGTTCCTCCTGACGGCGGGACTGTTCCTCCTGACGGCGGGACTTTTCCTCCTGACGGCGGGACTGTTCCTGCAGCATCATCACCAGGGCAGCAAAGTCTGGTGCTGCTGATGCTGGAGCTGCTGCGGACGGGTCGGGCTTCGTGGTCGGTAGCTGGCCCTCCGACCTTTGTGGCGTAGCTCCACCAAAACGTCTCTGGTCCGTCTCCTGTTGGCGTTGACTCCGGGTATGGATACCCGCCGTGTCGTCTTTAGGTAAAATCGGCATGATTTTAATCCTAGCTTCTGACATCAATTGTTACGAGCTTAGGGTTCGTGACAATAAAAACTGCCGATTTAATAACTAAAAAACTAGACACTTTAATTAAGAACACCAATTTAAACACACTACTACTTTAAACACAACTAAAACACAATCACTTAATGTCACTCTCAAATATCGTTCAGTTGTTCTCGCTTGTCTCGTTTTCAAAAGTAAAACTAACTCCGTCGCGGCCCATACCTGCCTTATATAGGGCCTCGGATAGTTCCCGAAACATCTAGAACATTCGAGGACATACCGGCCCCGACTGACCGGGTGTCGATAGTTCTAGAATCAAACTTTCTAGAATCATCTTGACTCTACTAGTTCCGCCACTCGATACTAGATGGCGCTAGTAGTAGGCTTTTTAGTTGTGCGCGCAACAATATCAATCATTAAATTAATTATTATATGGTGTGTAATTTATCAACATAATTTAGTTTGCCCTTCTGCACGATATGACATAAATTCGTTTAAATCATAAAAACAATTTTCTTTAAACCATTGTGTCAACTTTTTTTTGAACATAGTCAAAGGTAAATCTTTGAATGCGTCTGGTAATTTATTATACACCTTTATAGCCGTTATATAAGAGTTCCACACACAGGTGCACTCTCTGCTCCCCTACTCCCACAGTTCAACGGGACGGCAACCAGACACGATCAGGTAGAGATCAGGCGCAGGACCGACGGCTCCACCTGCTTTCCAAGGCACGTGGCGTCTCACACCTCCAACTTTCAATCTACAGGCTGGTACTGAGAAATTCCTAATGGAAAAATTAAACACCCTACCCGACCCGAGAATTGAACCCAGGACCCCACACAGCAGCCGCGCTCGCGACCACGATTTATTGACATCGGAAAGAGCCACCTATTTTCTTGAGCCTTGTTATTGTAGGTACAACCAATTTATGTTTGTTTCTAGTATTTATATTATGGATACTTATTACAGTATTTTTAAACAATTTTATATTTTTATGGAATTATAAAAATATACTGAGAAGGCACTGTCATTGCATTAATCTCCTTAAATTTCTCTCTGAGAGAGTGTCTTGGACTTAATTTATAAACTGATCGAACAGCTCTTTTCTGCAAAACAAAGATAGTCTGAATGTCGGCGGCATTTCCCCACAACAGAATACCGTACGACATTACACTATGAAATGATAATAGGCAAAGTACACTAAACGGGCTGTGTCTATGTCAGTTAAATTACGAATATTTTTCTAACAGCATATGCTGCGGAGCTTAGCTTTTTTGACAGTTTACTAGTGAACTACTTTTGAGATCGCGCTATTTACATCGTCAGTAACCAGCTGCTGACGTTTAAGTTTAAACAAAAGTGAAGTGTCATCTGCAAACAACACTATATCATGATTATCATATAAGAGGTAAGGCAAGTCATAAATGGTCACGTTATAATTCTATGCCCCATTTATCCTAACACAAGCACTGGAATCCTTGTATCCTTCCTTGTTGTTCATGATGAATGTTTGTAATAAACCCTTTTCGTATAATAATCGCCACGTTCCGTTAACTTTTCGATTACTTCAGCATATTCGTGGAAGATGAAACACACTGCTTGTGTGGCGATCGACCTTTGTCCATCAAGCCATTACCGTGTTTCCTAATGCCCATTATTGACCCAGACACGTAGCGCGTAGCACCGACCCGCTACGAAGCGTAGCACCGACCCGCTACGAAGCGTAGCCGTAGTGTGTACATTGTATCAGCTACGCAGCCTTGTTACAAAGTTCGGTACCGAGTACGTGAGCGATTTTTAATAAAATTGTGTTTTTGGCAGTTCATCAAATAAGTAAATGATTTTAAAAATAGTATCACTTTTGTTTTTTAGGACCTACTCGTATTGTTACCATACGGAGATGTTTTCATATATTACAAAAAAGGAGTATGTGAGGATCGTAGCAGGTGGCGTTCTGTAGTTTCTGCCTAGTCCTATGAGGAAAGGGCGTGAGCATATGTTTATTATGTGAGTACAAAAAATAACGATTTTGCAACAGTGCCATAACATTTTGTAAGTGTCTAACTAAAGTTATAAATAAGTTGTTCTACGTAGCGCACGTCGCTGTAGTTTATTTGTGTCGACAACCGAGCTTGCATGTATCAGTTGAAACTAAGTTGTGAATGTTACTCATGTTCTACTAACATGGTAATGTGTTCCGAATTAATTATATCACTGTTCCTACTGTAATACGGTTTTAAGTGAAGTTCTAAGAGTTTTTATTGTCATCATCGTTCATCATCATTTCAGCCGAAAGACGTCCACTGCTGGACATAGGCCTCCCCCAAGCAAGGGGGGGTTTGCCATAATCACCACGCTTGGCAGGCGGGTTGGCGATCGCAGAGAACGCTGCTGCCCATTCTCTAGTAAGTCCCTTAGTCGCTTTTTACGACACCCACGGTAACAAATAGGGTGGTGCTATTCTTTACGTCCGGCACAAAACGAGTCACTCGTTCGTCAACTCGTTTGTATTAAAAAGTAATGAACCTAACAACTGATACCCGCAAAGTCATTGGTTGTGCGGTCAATAGCATACAGCATAACGAAGGCAAATCATACTATGTTTGTACAACCCTGCATAGATAATGATGTCTCTGTGTGTAAATCAGCGAGCGTATGTATTTACAACCAAGTTATTACTTCTTTAAATACACCCTCGTTCCTCGACTTCGTGTCGACTCCTGTTCACAGCTCTTCTAACAGATCACATTCCTCCGGAAATGAAACTGTCAATGTTGATGACGATGCTACCTCCTCCCCGGGCTGTGGCGTCATGGGGGCCGGCTCACCCGGCGGTATAACAAGCCGTCAGTAATGCTTGTGCCCACTTGATATTATGTAAATCATCGCGATAATAATACGACGAGTAGTTGGCGATTCTATTGGAATATTTATTTATTTATTTAAACTTACATTTGTTTTTACAGATACCCAATGCAACAATGTAGTCATAATTTCCACACTCAGAGCCATCACCCAAAAAACAATCAGAGACCAACAAAACCTATTATGACTGACAAGGGGTTCAAATTTATACCTGCCGATTATCTTGGGTGGTTGACTAACAAGTCCCAAGTAGCGACTCTGAGTACGGCACAAGTCACCCAGAAGACAATATGTTAAGTGTCACCCTGTGGAATTCCGCCAAAGAACAAGTAAATATACCCAATCGCAAAGAGACGCTGTTGAGTATCTTTATTGCCCGCCCCAGCGGCAGAAGTGAAGTACTGTCATAGTAACCATTTTGACCGGTGCAGGTAGGTACTGATTAACTGAAAGAGCAAGCAGTGTTCATAACGACGAAAACATCACCCATCACTTTTGATGGTGGTGTTGGCATAATCTCCTGCTCGGCACATTTTGGTGGCCGCAGTATACGTTACATTGTGTAACGTGGCGCCCCGCGCGCGCCTACCTCACACGGTTCTTACGACTTGATTAAACATCGAGGTTTCCTTATTAAATGTAAGTTTAATATTAGTGTATTCTACACATAAACCTTCTGGAGTACATTTTCCGAATGATGGTGAAAACCGCATCAAAATCTCTTGCGTGGTTTAGAAGAACAATGCAGTCACACAGACGGACACGAACAGCGACTTCGTTTTATATTATTACAAGCAATGAGTTTGACCTGAGGCAAATACTGTGATAATGTTTGTATCAATCATCATGCTGTCTCTAAATATGTAGAGGCCTGCGAAAGAGGACTTTCATGGGACACGCAGCTTCTTGAGTAGTGAGATTCGCGGCTAGTTCTGTAGTGCTATTCTGTAGGTGGATCCGCAGTGCTAGCCCGAGAAATACCCTGCCAGGGTTGCGAGTTCTGGGCACGCCACAATTGTGGCGATAAGTCCCCTCTTTGAGGAGTGGCTAGAGAGGCGCCACGGCGTCCTCACCTTCCGCCTGACACAGGTCCTCACCGGACATGGTTGTTTTGGGAGGTTCCTGTTCAGGATAAAGCGGGAGGAAACGCCCGGGTGTCACCACTGTGTGGATCGCCCGGAGGACACGGTGGAGCATACGGTGGAGGTCTGCCCAGCTTGGGCGGAGCACCGCCGTGTCGTCATGGAGGCGATCGGTGGCGGCGATCTCTCGCTTCCGGCCCTGGTTCAGGCCATGGTTCGGAGCGAGAGTGCATGGGAGGCCGTCACCTCCTTCTGCGAATTAGTAATGCTTGCGAAGGAGGAGGCGGAACGCGTGAGGGAGAGGCAAGGTTCGCGCCCTCGCGCCCCTAGTCGCTGCAGGAGACGCCCCGGGCGTCGAGAGTCGCAAGCCGATGTCCGGCCACCGCAGGCGCGGGCCTGCGGACGGTGAGCGATGGGTAGCTCACCGTCCGATAAGGACCAGGCCCGGGTCGACGGCGCGTCGTATTCCACGCGTGCTGACCAACTGACGGGGTCCGCTAGGGCCAATGCCTGCCAGGGTTGCGAGTTTGTCCGAAAGGGATATCGTGGCCCTGGCACACAGGCAAATGAAGGAATACGGGTGGGTTTTAGTTAGTAAAAGTTAGACACGCCCTCCCGCTCCGCCCAGAGCGGGAGAAGTTATTTGATATTTTCCCACCCAAAAAAAAAAAAAAAAAAGGGTTGCGAGTTCGTTCGAAAGGGATATCGTGGTCCTGGCGCACAGGCAACGGAAGGAACACGGGTGGGTTTTAGTCAGTAAAAGTCTGACACGCCCTCTCGCTCAGTCCAGAGCGGGAGAAGTAATTTGATCATTTCCCACCCAAAAAAAAAAGGGTACAATCGGAATTGATTGTCAAGTTCTAAATTAACGCGAGAGAAGCCGCGGGCAAAAGCTAGTAATATTATAGTTGAAATCCCAGTCTATCGATACTCTAGACTGATAAAATGTATTACGTACTTAAATAAAAAATAAAAAACTCTTAACACACTACTAAAGTTTCTAATATAATTCAATCATGATTCAAAAGACACGTGGCGCCATCTATTATCATAAGAACGTTATTGTGGTTTTCCTCGGGAACAGTCCTTCTTTTCGGGATGAAAGGTGCCTTATGTCTGTTTCTGTACACCTGACAACGTATAAGCAAAATTTCAGGATGATCAGTTCAGTGGTTTAGGCGTGAAACAGTGACATACAAACAAACAAACTTACTTTCGCATTTATAATATTATAATATAATATACTACAATATAATATAATATTTATTTAAATAAATAATAATAATAAAACATAAATAATAGTTAGGAAGTTAGGATTAGGAAGTGAGGATAGAATAAGTAATCAGCTGACCTACATTCACCTAATTATCACTCGTGCATTTGTAAAGAGTAGATATCACATAAAAGCTTATGCATCACAGCTGCAGATACAACGTGGCAAGAGCCCAAGTCACTATGGTTCGCCGGTCTTAAGCACTGACCTAATACCCTACATATGTACGTAATATGCTCTGACTAGATAAACTGATCTTACTGCCGTTTCCACCTCTTTTATTTAAAAACAGGCCATTCAATTATAGTCACACATGTACTATTTTTTTAATTATTACTGTTTCCCAATCAAAATTAAATATATGCATGTGGGTGTTCTATTACTAGCATACCTACAAATAAACAAAAAAAAATGCAAAGTGAAAAGCGCCCATGTCCCTAAATTCGGATCTCCTGACATGACAACAGAATAACACTTTAAACGCCTGGAATCGAACTATAGGATCACACGATCTGCGATAACTTGGTAAACAAAGAGGATAAAGAAACCCATTATCTATACTTACTTGTATGTATATAACAGAGACCGGGCGGTACTCATTACGTTCAAACTTAGCTCGCATATTCGGCCAGATTAAGAGATTAAGCAACTTTATGGAATCGCCCCCTCGCTATTGGACGATTGAATTTTTCCACAGTTTAAGTACCTAAATGCAATAAGGTACACGTGGATTTTAGAGGAAGACTCGACTTCTCAAATATATACTCGTATTAAAGTGGAGATAAAAGAAATAAAATTATCTTTATTAGTTGGATTATGAGCTCTTTCATTGGGCTATTCTCGCAGCGAGTTTACGCAGTAAACATTATCTGATATGTTTAGGCACTCGTGAAGACTGTTTCACAATGCTAATTATGTACACCGTTACAACTAGATGTGGTCACTGCTACGGCTACATTTAATACTTTTATTAAACATCACTTGCTTGCACCACAGTTAGTAACAGACTGCCCCAAGAGCCAACGCGCTACGCCGGCCGCCAACAAGAGTGGGGGTGTAGCGCGCCACCTTGTTTGGTAAAACAGTATCATTAATTGACATCTTGAATACAAACCAAAACAATTCTAAATATTAGTTTAAAAGTTATAAAATACAGGAATTAATTAATGCATAACTTTAAATGTAAAATCAATGTTTAACAGAATAAATAGATCCTAACCATACCAAAAGTAACGCCATCTAGTGGTACAGGATGATGTATAGGATACAATAACAAACAATAATCAATAACATTACTTATTAACTACTGGTCGTCGTGGCAATCCACGGGTAAAACTCTGATAAGCAGCTTCAGTGAAACTCTTTCGGCTGAGTAAGGACGACCTGCAAATTCTAATTTCAACTATTTATTAGTGGCTTTTGTGGGCAGGATATTAAAATTCAGATTTGTTACAGTTGTAATGATGTCATTTGGTTTAAATAAGGTTTTTTTTTCTTTTGTATAGATTTTTTTATGTTGTCTGAATGTTGCAATGTAGAAAATGTTCTACAAATTTTCAGTATTTTAAGCATTAAAAGACTGTAGATTTGTAGAACATTTTCTATTTTGTTAAATACAGTATTTGTTGACAGGCCAACATTGTCCTGCCATACCCTCTATTACTGTAATTTGAAAACATTGTAAAAGCCATTATTTTAAAAAGAGTAACCGTAGAGTTTTTTGCTGGCTCTTCTCCTAATGAACCATGCACCTAGCTTCTGACGTTTCACAAGTGCCCATGCGGGTTTATGTGAAATAAAATATTTTGATATCGATTTTGACGCTCTTACGGGCCCCGCAGGTGAACTTTTGCTTTATCAATGAGTCACTTGCTCCACTTTAATAGTGGAGCAAGTGACTCATTGATAAAACAGAAGCCTGTTGTTAGTTATAACTAAAACAGTTAGTTATTATCAGTTTATTACCGGGTGCTTTATTATACAAATGTGTACCATTGCCATGCCCCGCTGCAATTAATTATAACTACACATAATTATTCGGTAACTAATGGTTCGTATCAATTCGTCGAAGTTCTAAATACCCGCTATTCCAGTTTAATCAGCAAATGGTCGGATATTTCTATTGCACTGTAAATACTGGTATATTTGTCGAGTCAGTGATCGGACTGAACGTACAGGTTCGTACAAATGATACGGATACAAAAAAGTTATAAATATTTGTCATGTATTTATTTATTTAACCACTTCGCACAATTTTTTTTATTTTATTTTTACATCTATCTTAACTTTATAAAAAAAAAAAATCTAACATCCTAAAACTGTAATAATACCCTTAAAATGTTGTAAAATTCGCACTCCTGAGCCAGAAGAAACAAAGCGACGCTATGTTTGTGGGTCACCGAATATGTCACATTGTATTGGTACTTTTTGATGAATAAACTTTATTAATAGGTACACACATTATAAATAGGCAAGAAAAAAAGGAAAAGCAAAATAAGTACAAAGGTGAAACTTGTTTGCCTACCTACAAAATTAAAAACATGTATCTCTTGTAAAAGCCATTAATTCTTAATACCAAGAACTTTCTAATATCATTGTCCACTTTACGCCAGTGGTCACCCGGTCCGGTCGCTACTGATCTCACTTTACCCCAGTACTCACCCGGTCCGGTCGCTACTGATTTCACTTTACCCCAGTACTCACCCGGTCCGGTCGCTACTGATTTCACTTTACCCCAGTGGTCACCCGGTCCGGTCGCTACTGATTTCACTTTACCCCAGTGGTCACCCGGTCCGGTCGCTACTGATCTCACTTTACCCCAGTACTCACCCGGTCCGGTCGCTACTGATTTCACTTTACCCCAGTACTCACCCGGTCCGGTCGCTACTGATTTCACTTTACCCCAGTGGTCACCCGGTCCGGTCGCTACTGATTTCACTTTACCCCAGTGGTCACCCGGTCCGGTCGCTACTGATCTCACTTTACCCCAGTACTCACCCGGTCCGGTCGCTACTGATTTCACTTTACCCCAGTGGTCACCCGGTCCGGTCGCTACTGATTTCACTTTACCCCAGTGGTCACCCGGTCCGGTCGCTACTGAGCTCACTTTACCCTAGTACTCACCCGGCCCGGTCGCTACTGATTTCACTTTACCCCAGTGGTCATCCGGTCCGGTCGCTACTGATTTCACTTTACCCCAGTGGTCACCCGGTCCGGTCACTACTGATTTCACTTTACCCCAGTGGTCACCCGGTCCGGTCGCTACTGATCTCACTTTACCCCAGTACTCTCCCGGTCCGGTCGCTACTGATTTCACTTTACCCCAGTACTCACCCGGTCCGGTCGCTACTGATTTCACTTTACCCCAGTGGTCACCCGGTCCGGTCGCTACTGATTTCACTTTACCCCAGTGGTCACCCGGTCCGGTCGCTACTGATTTCACTTTACCCCAGTGGTCACCCGGTCCGGTCGCTACTGAGCTCACTTTACCCCAGTACTCACCCGGTCCGGTCGCTATTGATTTCACTTTACCCCAGTGGTCACCCGGTCCGGTCGCTACTGAGCTCACTTTACGCCAGTGGTCACCCGGTCGCTACTGATCTCACTTTTCAATTACACGCGTGTGAAAGTTTAGTCGCTCACTAATTCATATTCTTGATTAAAACTTAGTGCTGTCGGGTACTGCCAGACACGGGTCCGTGCGTTATTGCAGGTCACGTCTTATAAACTGGCGACTAAATACACTCTCACAAGCTTGAGGGACAAGGCGACACTAGTGAAGGACTCCTTTAGTTTGTGTTGCTGTATCTAATAGGGATGCTGTGTTTATTGAATTAAGTGCGTTTTTCAGTGAAAAAATGCAAACTCCTCTCACGATAATTATAGGGATAGGATAGGGAACGATAGGGACCAATTGAATCCCTATAAAAATATGCAATGACATACAGATAGACAATTCCACGTTTTTAATTCATGTCGAGATGGCGTATCTATTTATTATTTAAGTGATTTTCCTATAGCTGTTACCCGTATAGTTCGCTGCTTTTGAAATTTTACTCATTCATGTGGTTCTACTAAAGCTATAGAAATGAGTCCTATTTCAGTACGTCATGTTCAACAACGGCAGCATTCAACAGGCTCACCGGCAAGGCGCGAGGCGCGAGGTGCGAGGCGGTGTGCGGCGTCAAAGAGCCGCGCATCTAACTCGTGCTAAGTTGAACAACTTAGATTGCTTACTCCCTCCATCCCCCTCACACTCCTCACGACCGGAGGTATCGCCTCAAAATTGTGACTGGTTATGTGGACTGACGTGACTCGCATTTGATCCCAGAGCAGCTACTGTACTCAAGAGCTAGCGAAGTTGATAATAAGTACTCTATGAATAAAATTTCTTATTATTATAGATAGAAACTCGATGGAGTTGCCCGTAACTCAATGTCTGTCTACCATTTTTCCAACTGTGTTGGGGTTGGCTTGAGACTTGCCGGTAACTATGTTTAACAATGCAATAGAACAAGGTGTGAAATACAGAGTCCGGTTGGCTAAGACAAAACTGGATTTGGTAAGTAATAACCATTATGTAAACACCTCTAGTATTACTAACACTATATGGATCCTTGGTCTGAAATAAAAAATAATAATTTGAATTTGAATATTAGATATTTCAGCTCGTTTTGTATGTCTTTGTATCAGCTGAATGACGTTATCACGACAAAACACTCCATCTTCTATAAAACTTACCTAGGAATACGGGACAAGTGCTTCTATAATGAATTGCAACCAAATTATAGATAAGTACTTGTGTTGCCAACTCTTAAAAAACTTGCCCACTACAGTGTGTTGCCAGTTACAAACTACACGTTCAGTTAATAACATAACATGACTGCTAACTTGCAACACTGCTGTCTCCAAACTTTTCTGCAGTAATGGCTAATTCGTGATTATTACAAGTTTAGTTAACAAGTGCTGTTTTTGTTCACATACTACATGAAAGGTTGATATTTAAATATGAAACAATACCCAGAGTATTGTGCTTGGAATTTGGAGGGCGATCAAAAGTTTACTAACACTCACTAGTCGCAACTAAATGGTACCTATGTGTCAGTGTCTTCACAAACTGACGCTGTAGTTAGTGCCTCGGGCATGTTTGCCGAAGCTAGCATCCACTGCTTCTATGCAACGGTGCGTAAGCGGAGCGCGTCTCTGGTGCGCAGGGTGCGCGGCAGCCCCAGCAGCGTGCTGATGATAGCTGACCGGCTCGACTGTCCATACATAGGACGCCGACGCTGCAATAACTTGCACGTCACATATAGTCGTCGTCATTAATGTAAGTTTAAGCACGGTGGATTTTGTTTCGTATTGTATCGTAATGTTAACGTATTGTTTGTTGTATGTGTAATGTACCTATTTAAAATTGTATAAGCCATTGTAACTTGAAATAAGAAATGAATAACAATCAAAACAACTCAAAGTTCTCAAACAGAGTTCTTCTAGTTTCTTACGTAAGCTGGTTTTTTAGTTAACTTTTTCACCAACAAACACACTGTCGATAACCTTTGTTGGATCCTGAGATACAGGACAGCTACGGTTTTAAAAGAATGTTCCCATTTCGACACAAAGCTTATGCATATAATTAGTGACGTGTAACAGCATAGTGCTGCGAAATGCTGCGGAACTGCGGATACGACACGATTGCCTCTTACATTACACCCGCGCGGGGATCAGCCGCGCTTGATATCTTGCGCCGCGGATATTCTTGCAGTGCGATTTAGCATTATGTAGGGTAGTGTTTTGATAAATTGAAACAAGGATTGTTACTAATATAAGTTCGATCACATGACTCCAGTTAGGTAAGCACTTATAAATAACGTCACATAGATGGAGCTAAAATATTGAATAAACTGAAGTAGTGACTATATTTAGTCCAAGAACAATAATATTACAACGTACAGATAAATAATACATACAAATGTACCGTCGATACAAAAAAAAGTCTGTACAGATAATAGAATACTGACAATTGGGGATTCTGTGTGACCTAGTTCCTTTGTGCAATGTCATACATGCAGCTGGGGCTTTGTGTGAATGTACCTATATGAGAAGAAAACACATGAGTCTGCGTAATTCTAAGTACCTACTAGAACAAAAGTAATAACAGTGCCGACGTACCGACGTGGGAGCAGGACAGCTTACAAGTGTCCATACAAAGTAATGAGGGTGGCTTCCTAAACAGGCGACCGTTAACGCACTAACTGCGTCAATCTAATTCGAACTGTCCCGGCATTATAGCGCTCGTAAAAACATATCGCGATGTGCCGAGCGCCGAGCCCGACACCGACCGACCGACGCCGACACCGACAGCCGAATGCCGAGGTTGGCACCGAGCCAGCCAACTGCTGCCAACTCAACTTTTTACCTCGCCGATTAGTTACTCAAAGTGTTACACAAAACGACTCAACGCGCTAACTTGCGCGCTTTCTTTTTGTGTGACATTTGTGACGTCATTTATTGTGCACATATTATACCTACTAACTTCCCACTTATACGTCGCGTTGCGAGGAAGCCAGTTGTCCAACTGACTTGGATGCTGGGTTTAAAACTCGACATGAGAATTAAGCTCACAAAAAGCTTGTTTATAGTTAGGATATCCGCGCCGAGAGTATTGTGCTGCGCTGCGCTACAGTTGCATGACGTCATCATTTATGTGCGTTAACTGTTTGTGCCATTATATTACTAGCAGTTGAGTTTTTGAGGATATCATAATATAGTATTCAAATAGTTAATTTTGAGGATTCGAATAAAAAAAATATCGCTAATTTCAAGTTTCTTTCCCCTTAGTTTTTTTCTTTCAAGATTCACATAGAAAATATGCTTCCACTTTCACCAATTTGCACAGGAAAGGTACAAAACAAAGTACCAAACGTCTTTTGATTTTAGATAACTTCGATAAACAAAAGCATATTGGCTTCGGTTTGGGATGTCTACAATTTCTGGCAGAACACCAGTGAAGCCAAAACAGGAAGATATTTAGCGATAATATTATTACAATAAGTATCGCAGTGCACCTGCAGGTAGTGTGGGTGACAGAGTTTATCAGTCCCAGTGAGGCTGCGGCGCACCGTGTGCAGCGGTGCCAAGTAGTGCCGAATAGTGTTAATAGTGACGCATGGCAGTTAGTTACTGTCTGGTATGTTTATCAAGAATATAGTCACTGTTTTCATTGGTTCCTTTTTCGGACGTCTCTTAAAATACTTTTTGCTACTGGAAATTGTAACGAGCTGTAGGTACTACCTGTCGGTAGCTTATGAAATTTGAAAACGGGGATGGCAGCGGCAGGGGGTGGGGCAGCATAGGTATAACATACACGTCTACAGTTAGTTCAGTAGTTCAATATTCCTGTGACTAGGGGCGTCTGTATGCGCCTCAGGTCATTTTCAAGAAGTGATCACATGAAAGATACGAATCATTCGTTCTAACAAGTGATAAATAATTATAATTCTGTAAGTAAGTTTGTACAAACACTTTTACACGTCAATAAAAGTGTTGAAACAATCTATACTCCATTTGAAATAAGATTAGAAATTTTTAAATGAACTTTTTTACAGTTCGTTCAACCTATTTCGACTTCTATTCCGTAGGCATAAGGATGGCATTAAAAGCTAAAACGTGGTAACAATACCGATTGTTTATAACAGCTGCCATTTGTCATGCCGGCAATGCAGTATAAGTCAAAATCGGTTGAACGGACTGTAAGAAAGGTTTATTTAAATGTCTAATCTTATTTCAAATTTAATGGAGTATAGTGACGTCGACGTAGACGCGCGTATGTAGCCGTATGTACTGACAACTTTATTGCTGTGTAGCCGTATGTACTGACAACTTTATTGCTGTGCAAACGAGGCAGTAGTTTATGGACGAGTGGCACGGCCCGGGACGGCACTCTGCGGCACAGTACGGCACGACGCTGAGCGCTGCGCCCACCGGACACCCGTTGAACATAATACACAGGGAGACAGTCACACTACTGACGCAACTTTACGTCTAAGCTCTATCGAGATATTTTCAACCTTATGAACTTCTGATAAGGTTGATAGTAAGTGAATGGACAAACTTGTGAACTGTTAATCCGCGAGCACGGACTAACGGCTTAATTATGCGGCCGCGGTCCCCGGGGTTATGTTTTTATTTTGGGACTAAAGCATTATAAATTCCTTAGAATATTCTTTTAATGCCAGCTTTATCTGAGCAAGTGCCATTACTCTCTGCGCCGGCTACACGTCGCCGTGACTAATTAAGACTCAATAATTGTAGGTCATAATAAATAAACTAAGTTATGGGAGCACTAGTTTGTACCGTTTGTTATTACGTTTAGGTTAAATTATTAAATGTTTTTTATGTGGCTGCGTGGAATAAATATTGGGAAAAACGTGTAGTGGCATCAACATCGCCACATGCGAACTACGTGTCACACTGACGTCATGCAAAATCCAGCATCGCGCAAGCAGAGTTTACCGCGCAACTAGCAGTTGACCGTCGGGCAGTTGCCCACCAGACACAACACCCGTCTGTTCGGAGGATCCTCCCTTATCTATAGAGTATGAGGGAACTGTACACCCTGTTCCTCATACCTCTAAAAACGAATTAACTTTTATACATTTTGAAACCAGTCTGTTTTGTACGAGTTAACTGCATTTATAAAAAATAATGATGATTTATTGAACTGAAAAACTTTCACATAGACACAAGCATGTAACATTCTAGTGTTAAGCGGTGCCGAGGTGCAGGGCGTCATTAGGTTCGTCTGTAACAGTGGTGTCGCGTCGCCGATTTCCATTCGAACGGTATTACATTGAATGCGCTGCGATCTGCATTTCCTTAGCTAGTTAAGTCGGGACTAAAGTGGATGAAGCTCCATAAATCATGTAGGTAAATGCGAGGTTTTTCCCAACACCCACGTTGCCTGGCAACCGTCCAACTGCATACCATCGGAAACTTTACGTTGCTCTTCGATTCAATATTATTTTCTTATTCGTTTTAATAGTGTTCTTTAGTTGGCGTTACACAATTTATGTTATAAGAATGGGGACAGATGGACGCGGTACGCGATAGTGCGTAGGAAATATGATAGATGGCGTAACTCAACACGATTTTCATCGCGTGGGTTTTTGACGCTCATAATCCCTGAGGGATTACAAACATGAGTTGGTGACCAGTTATTGCTTCTAGTTGAGTGTTTTATTATGGCGATTATGTCAAACTCCCTCTTCAGGGGAGGCCTATGTCCAGCAGGGGACGTGTTTTCGGCTGAAATGATGATGATGATGAGTGTTTTATACCTTTCATTCACTACAAACTCGACGAATGGAGGCGGTGAGAGCGGCCGTTTGTACGGACAGCGCGGCTCGCTCCGATAATCCAGACCATCTGCGTCTTTCACGCGGACAAATTTGAGGAATGCGATCATACTGTAGACGAGCAAAAAAGGACCACATGTAAGAACCTAACTGACGGCTAGATATTTAATTCCTTCTTTGAAGGCAATTCTTCTAAAATGAGAATGTAAGGCTTTATCGTGATAAAGCTGTACATTTTCTTGATTTATGTAACCTAATTCAATTTTAATAGGCTATACCAAAATAATGATAAATAATCAAATGATACGGCCGCAATTTGCAATAGTAATCCTTTCTGGGGAGCATATTTTCTTTTTCACATATTTACTTTTTTCATACATAGTATATAAACAGTTCAGACTATTAATTATTTATCTGTGCTATGAAAAATACCTTTATTTTAATAATATTATTTGATTTTTTTGTCTGGTGCAAAATTGAAATCCTGTAAATTGTTTTTAACCATTAATCTTTGTTGTACTTACTTTGATTAGTGAGCTCTTCATTTTCATACTAGGTGCAGCCGTTCTAAATAGCGCCAGTTAAGAGTTTCGACGTTAATCTGATTTGATAACCAGATAAACAACGCTAACATAATTTATGCAGAAAAAAGGAACATAATTGTCTTTATTCGCTCTCATGTTTTTTTATTCAATCTGGCCTTTACAGCCTCTTTAAAAATGAACAGTTGATTACTATTTAGCAACGTCTTAAGCTGCTCATTGTCTTTTGGAGGTAAGGTCAAGGCTGCGTGTCGACACTCAATGCATGAATCAGTAGACTGGTGGCGAGCTCGGCGCGGCTTAGCGGCCTGTCCGACAGATTAGCATACAATCAGTTTGCTCGTGTGACTACGTGGCGTGTGCGTAGCGGTTGCGGAGCGGCGTGTGGAGGCTGCGTTGACCGGGTGTTTCTCCATCCAGTGAGTTATGTGTCGGCTTCGGCTCACGTGTTGGTGTATGCGATTGAGGCGACCTCTGTTGGTGCACTATAAACTCTTATGTTATTGCAGATTTGGATTCCGTGATTTACACGTGAGACCAGCTGCATGCTGCGTTACACAGCATACATTTGTTTGACTTTTGATAGTCTATTGCTTAATTCAAAAAAGTTAAATAGATGGTGTATCTGCAAGATGATGCTGATCTACGTTAGACTTTATATATTTTAATTCGTTTTAATACAACACTAAGCCTAGTAGGTACAAGTGTAGTTTCAATGAATACTTCTTTAATATTATAAGATATTTGTTTGCATGAACTTGGACTTGGCTTTTCTAGTTAAAATGTTGCTAGTTTATTGCATTTAGCAATAAACTAGCAACATTTTAACTTCCATTTGAGTAATTAATCATTAATTTTATATTTTGAAGTATTTGGCTACAGACTTGCAAAATATACGTACGCAGACATATTGTGTTTGGATTCGTTTTGATCAGTATTTGATTCTACAATTACTCAAATTGAAGTTAAAATATTTCGAGTTTTTTGCATTTAAGAAAAGCCAAGTCCAATTTATGTTAAAATCAAATAAATAAATAAATGTCTGCTATTTTTTTTTCATAACTGTACTTGTGTGCTGGATATCCTGGCTGCGGCATCAGACCAAGAATTCCATAATATTAATTCCGTTATGTAGCATACATGGATGTTTCAAATTTTAGGTCACACATAATGTTTGAAAGTAAAATAAATACCCATAATGCGTCTAAGATACCTACCGCTAACAAATGAGTGGATAACCTTGAAACACACACATAGCGGTCAAACTTATAACACTCCTCTTTTTTCGTCAGGGGTTAAAATTAAACCAGTTGCTCCATCTATACTTCTTAATATATTTATTTTTATTTTTTCTATTTAGTTATAGTTAATCAAAACGGTACAAAACCAATTACATTAATTAACATAGAAGCAATATTAACATATTTTAAATAATATAAATATAATATTATCAAATAAATAATATTTTAAAATTACTCAACAAAGATTTGATAGATTTAATCTTTTTCAGAATAAAATGAAATTAAATTAATACACCATTTTATACAAATCTGGTTGACAGGAGATCCTCTGGCCTTACTATTATTGGTTCAGTAACATAAAGAACGTAGTACATACAGTCAGCGGAATGTATTGTTTAGCAGATCATGATGCGACCATTTCATGCAACTGATAATTAATGACATAGCTGTGATTTGAATATACAAACAATTTAAATTGACTGTCTTTAATTTGCCAAACAATCCATTTCCCTGACTGAGCATTTCAGATTTTGTGTTAATTTCAGCTTACATGGAAGTCAAATGATAAGAAACGAGATCATCATGAACAGCTTAGTAGCATAGCTGTCACGCTGACTGTACGCAGTGTGTAGCCGCAGTGTGTGTGGTGTGTGTGTGTGTGTGTGTGTGACCGGTAGTATTAGTGCGCTCAGTGTCAACCACGGTGTAACACACATCAACACGTGATCTGCGCGTGTGTCGGGCCTCTAATCCGGGAGTTATGACCGTCCGCCTGCCCGGCCCGCCCGCGCGCCCGTCCGGCTCGATGCGGTGACTGATGTTATTCTTGTCAGATTGTATTACGGTATCCATAAGACCGCTGTGCTGTGTGGTTGCAGAAGACCGATTAGGGTCTTTATTGCGGAAGTGGATATATTTGCATCTTGCGACGTTATCTCTACTTAAACTTAACATAACAAAACATTCAAGAACAGGAATCGGCTGCGCTAGATAAATTGAACACTACGTATAGCTTCAGACTTTTTGAAAATCAAAAAAAGCTGCAGAAAAACCGGACAAAATATAAAAGCGAACATATATTTATCCGCAACTGAAACATACTTGTTAAAAGCGCGCCGTAACCGTAACGGTTATAGCTCTGTTTGAATACAATAATAGTAAATCTAACATGCGGGTTAGCGCGACCCGTCGCGTCGGGCGGCTCGCACCGGCCGAGCGGCCGCGTCGCGCGCGCATTCCGTGCACACAACACACGGCGCGATTTATCGCCGCACTTAATTATCGCGCCAACGCGATCGGCAACCCTGCCCATACGTTTTATATCGCGCGCTTTGTTCCACGCGCTTTTGTTTCGTCTCGCACTTCACTAGCGATGTATTGTGCCCCGGCCGGCCGATCGCTTTGTCCGCGTTTCGGAATGTGGCGCAAATAAGTGACATCAGTCTTTGAAACACATGTAGGTCAGTGACCGTGTGCTGTCCTGTCGCACAGAACAAGTTTTTATGAGTTTTGTTTATGGCACTTGTTGGAAAATGTTTTGTGTTGGCAATACGTGTCGTAGGGGAAGTTAACCGTTTATATACTACACTTGATATTTGTGATTGATACCACTTCATTTGGAGAGAAGTTCGTTTGGAAAGTCATCATTTTGATGCATTGAGTTAATTAAACCTTAATTAATTTTCTAATAATATCAAATTATATTTGAGTTTAATATTATTTACTCTGTGTCATTGCCAAGAGCTAACTTTATAAGCTACGAAGATTCTTAGCTCGTAGCAAGGCTCGTAGCTCGTAGCAAGGCTCGTAGCTCGTAGCTCGAAGCATGTGAGTAGCGGCTGTAATGACTCCCACATTATTATAATCTTGATCAAAATCATTTACGGTAAAGTAAACTGTTTTTAAATGGAATTAAGCGCGTTTACGACTTACGGCATTTCATAAAAACTTTCAGGCCTTTGTTTTTCCAAATGACTGAACTGATTTTAATGAAACTTCATACGCATGCAGGATACAAAAGTCTAAAAAGTTAGTCGAGAACATTCCCGAAATGTCTCATTTAAAAACAGATAACTAGAAATCTGTTTCTATGGAAAATTTAAAATCGGTCTAATTTGGCTGTAACACATTTTTCGAAAACGTTCTAAACTAAATTTTTAGACTTGTTTCATTAAAATAAGTTCGGTCATTTCGAAAAACAAGGGCTTGAAGTATGAAATGCCGTAAGTCGTAAACGCTCTTCATGGCAAATGGGTAATATATTATACATTGTAACTAGCCGCTATAACTGACGTGATTACGGTAATTGCTAGTTTTTATTACTATTAGTATAATAATTCAGGTCTGTTCATAAATCAAACCAACCAATAATTTATATAGGTAGCGAGTCACACAACGCGGCCAAACTTTGTCTATGACGAAATTAACTCGCGCTGCCGATGCTCACGGGACGAGAAAGTTTTCGGCGAGTCGTTTGGTCGTCCGGCGTCCGGTTCGTCTGTCCGGGCGTCCGTCCGGTCCGGTCACGTGCGACGCAACTGTACTCGTATTCATGTTGTTGTTAAACTTTTATATGTTGTGGGTAGGTGTAGATTGACCTCTTCAGATGGAAAGCATTTTCCATCTGTTCATAGATCTATTACTTGATAGTATATAGCAATAGTAAACTGAATAAAAAAACTGATAAAACAGTAGTACACGTACGCTGACCTCTCATTGTACGGAAATCTTATACAATGCGTGATCAGCTTATACTGGAAATGTATAGCTTGATGTGTAGCCGTCTGTACAAGTATCCATGTTTTGTATGCTACATTAAACCTTATTGAAATACTTGTAGGTAGTAGCGAGAGTACGTAGCACAAGTACGTACGTAACACAACGAGGTTGAGCCGACACGCGAGAGGATCGCTATCGGATTGACTCGCTCTTGTTTGTTACTCTGTGGCCGCGTCACCTCAGTTCCGGGGATTCCTTTCTGAGGCTTCGATCTGAGCTTGCAGCGTGAATGGAAGAAAATGCTGCTCTGTAGCTTTTGAGATGCAGGAACACCTGACATTACTAAGCCGCACTATAGTTTATCTTTGGACGCGATTTTGGTAAATAAAAACTCGGGAATCTATTTTGTGATAGTTTAGTATACATTCACTTTACCAACATACTTGGCCTAGCTTTTCTGTCTCTCTGATGATAATGACCGCTCATTATGCTTTAGGCCAATTTTACAGTGCGTAGTGTAAATAATCTTTTATACTTACTCTATTATAATTCCGTTTATTAATATTAAATAGCAGCTAGATTGACGTTAGTTAGCAAATGGAAATTCGTAACATAATTTTGCTACGATTAAAGTATCTCAATTAACTAACGACATAATTTTTGGATTAAATTGACGAACAGTATTCGTGTTCTGAGCATCGAGTTGTATAGACGTTTTGCACAGCTGTGCCGAGTAAGATCAATAAGTGCTATGTATTATTGTACCTATTGAATAGTAAATAAGAACTATAACAGAGACTTGTTGTTTCAAGTCTGCTGCAAGTGAAATATTTCTTGTTTTACAGTAGCTGTTACATCAACGCACACTTATTTTAGAATAGAATAGAATACTCTTTATTATGTACACCATAAAAGTTACAGATATAAATGTTTAAATGGGTGTTCTTATCGCTAAAAGCGATCTTTTAAAGACAACCTTTGGATGGATTAAAGGGAGCAGGAGAGACAATACTGCAGGTGGTCAGTGGTGTACCATTAACATATACAATAAATACATACACAAAGCATACACTTAACTAACCTCTCTTTTACCTCTTTAAAGAACATAGCAACAATGGTCGTCCCAGTAAAACATCGCGACAAGTCCACTCGGCCCCGGCCTGGCCCCAGTGAGCGCAGGTGGCGGGTCCCGTGGGGCAGGGGCCCGTCGCCTGTCGGCCCGGCCGCTGTCAGCCGCGACCTGTGTCACGCCTGTTATTGGAGCATGTCATAACGACCCACCTCCCGCCGAACTGTCAGACATTACAAAATGGACAGAAGCTCCACTAAAGGATAAATAGTTTGCACTTATATAAATACAAGTCGTCTGCCCGATGGG
Organism: Tiliacea aurago; assembly: GCA_948098905.1. NCBI lineage: Eukaryota > Metazoa > Arthropoda > Insecta > Lepidoptera > Noctuidae > Tiliacea > Tiliacea aurago. The sequence goes on from OX402592.1 coordinate 607,098, forward strand.
ATTTCCAATCGGCAAATGACGAACTTCTATACAAACTTTCATCCTATATTCTCAAAGAAAAAAACCGGCCAAGTGCGTGTCGGACTACGCACAATGAAGAGTTCTGTAGATGGAATGACTTTATTTAAAGAACAAACTTAACATTGTAGTTGAAAAACATGTTCTCCCATACATTATAACTGCAAATGTAAGTTTGTATGCACAATATTGAGTGATGTTATTTTAAGCCCATAGACTTCTTATAGATTTTCCTGTAATCAATAAGAACTATTTTAAGATATTTTTTAACATTTTTGGCTCTGTAGTAGGATAAGGGGTGGTCAATTTTCTTAAATAACTTTAAAACTATTTATTTTAAAATTATAAAAAATATACCTCAAATTCTTACAACAAGCTCTTTCATTTGATATGTCACATGGTACAGTCTGCAAAACTTTTTTAAATTTTCTGATTTGCTCCTCATAACTGACCCTCATATTCAAAATACATTTATTTATGTTACACGTCCATACTTAGGTTACGTAAATTCATGTGTGTACCAAATTTCAACTTAATCGGTCCCGTAGATTCGGAGTAAATCTGCTGCGACAGACGGACTGACAAACAGCCAAACACACAGACACGACTGATCCTACGGGTTCCATTTTTTCCTTTTGAGGTGCGGAACCCTAAAAACTCAAAAATCTTTCCTTTCTTTCACTTTCGTTATATTAAGGAAATCTTGTGCATAATGTCATGCTTCTGGCCTAGCGTCCTGGCTGTGTTTTGTCACTTAGTGAATGAATTTAAGATTTTTTATGAGGTAAGTAGATCAATATATAGACTCATGCATAACCTAATGTACAACATGATAGGTTATTGACAATTTAACGTGACTGTATCGAGAGAGACCTGTTTCTCGAAGGCCTGTCGTTCACAACCGGGCTATTAGCAGACATTACAAGACTATTTAGTTTGCTTCTATTACCAAATGTATCTCTGTGTGTGTGTATGTGTGTGTCTTTGTATTAGAGTGTGTATTTTGTATTTTTTTTTATAATTTTTTTATTTTTGTAAAGTGTGTCTTGTTTGTGCAGAATAAACAATTTTCATTTATTTTTCTTTTTCTTTATATCCTTCTCGTGGGCCACACAGAGATCTTCTGTTCCTGCTCATCATGCAACGGCGTCGTCGCCGGCACCAGAAACGCGGATTAATCAACTGTGCTGATGTTTTATACGAGGCTCCGCGGCGCGTGTCGCGCGGCGGCACCACAGTGTGCTCCCCACACATATGAAGTTCCGTGGCGATGGGTTATGGGAGGGGAAAGGAAAGGACGAAACTGCCTTCATTTAAAATTACTTAATATAACTGGAAGGACCTGGGCTTTGTTGGGGGGTCTTTGCGCAGCACTGTAGCAACAATCATTATTTTGATAAAGAGTGTCCACTAGGGATTGCAATCTCCCAAGGATAATGCCCGGTTGGTGCAGGACTATTGCAGATATTATTATATATTTATATTATATAACTATCTATATTTTATTATAAATATCTATATTTTATTTACATAGATATTTATATGAAATGGAGGACACGTTTATTGAACAAGTATGTACAAAACAAAGTTGGTATTTATACGCTTTCTATATCCTCCGAAAAGTTGTAAATCAAACTGCACTCCTATCTGCTTACCACGCTTACGTTGCAGTTGGTTCCAACTAAGATATGGTGTAATGTTTTGAGGGAATGCTGCTGATAGAGAAGCTGTTTGTTTTCGACATCCACGCGGGCGAAGCCGCGGGCGCAAGCTAGTATACAATATTACATGAATGTTTACTTTGAAAAGTATTATATTTACTGCTTTAGTTATTGTGAATGTGAGCACTATGTGGGTAATTTTTTTCTTTTTCTCTAAATACTCTCCTTTTTAATTCTTTTTCTCAGTTAGTTTTGATGATGGTCTCCAATTTTAAGCGCTTTAATGCGGCCTACCCAAATGTCCTTTCTTTGATATTGTTCGTCGAGTCGTTGAGCTCCTAAGTCTTGAGTTGAGCTGCACGAGTAATGACAAATGCTTGCACTGATTGGACAGGTCCACTCAAATTTGTGTGGTTCTTTCCTCAAAAGACCATTTCAGACACGGATCTACATGGTCCTCACATGATCTGACCAAGATTATGTCTGGACTTTAAAAGAGACTTTGACCCCTGGGTTTGTTTCGCCATTTCTTCTCAGGGGTAGTCAGATAGGAAATGTCGGCTAATCTACATTTTTTTTTTTTATATGACGTGTAAAAGTGATTCTAATATCCTATTTACAGAATAAACGATGTCATTTCATTTATCAGCAAGAGTAGTGTGGGACGCTGCTAGATGGACCGACGACCTTAAAAAGGTGGCTGGGACAGACTGGATGCGAAAGGCGGAAGACAGGGTATTGTGGCGCAGCCAGGGACGGGCCGATGTCCAGCAATGGATTGCTATAGGCTGAGTTGATTGATCTGTGACAGCGACAGAACTATTAATCGTGCCAGCGTTCTTTTGGACCAACACCACATCTAGCATACCTCCATTTGAATTACTCCCCACATTCTTCTCATTCAGGCAACAACAAGATAAAAAGTAAGAATAATAGTTAAAAATTGATAAAGAAGCACTATTCAAATTTAGGTCCCCTAAAATTAACACAGATCCTTTTAAGTTATATACAAAACTTTCTACTTTAGAAAACCCACGCATATAGTCCGTGTCTTTAGCACTTGGTTTAATGTATACCGCACACACGTTAATAGTACAACCACACTACGCAAAACTTGCCCACAGATCTTCTCCACAGTCTGTTACAAATTCGCGGCGCTGCGCTGTCGCAACACAACAAGCGACCGCGCGGTGAGTAGAACGGGGGGTTCACACGGCTTGCCTCTGTCACGACGTAGAGTATTCCAGTCTTCTGGTGATAGTTCAACTTCAACCGACTCATCAAGAAATGTGTCTGTTATTGCAACGAGATTATGTTCCATCAACAGTATAATTTCGCCAGATACATAGTTTTGTTTTAAACCTCTCACGTTCTGGTAAAGAAAGAAAGAAAGAAAGATAATTTATTTGTCAAACATACGTATACATAAACTGACAAGGCAGACATGCAAGGTATTGAGTTAATATTTTGTTGTGAGCGTCCATGTTTTGCCAATAGCGGCGTACAAATTGTATAAGTTGTAAGTAATTAGTTAACAATTTCATTTAATTAGATTAACATTCATAATCATTTCATTAATAACTTATGTCAAGATTTAAAGTATATTATGGTCAAAAATAAATTAAATTATGTCCAGTATATATACATAATTATCAAATAGTATCATTATAATCATTTCATGTCACGTCATTTTAAATTCATTAGAAAATACGTAAGAAATAAACAATAAAAATAGATGTCTCGATTTTAAAGTCCAAAATAAATTAAATTAACTATGTCCACTATAATTAACTGTGTTCACATTATAAAATTGTATTTTTAACCATCTACATTAGAGGTCGGAATAGAAAAGTCCTTTTCCTCCAAAAAATGTAAAATAGTGTAATATGCTTTATTAATAAAAAAAATTTTCAGCTTATTTTTGAAAGGTGACAAGGGCAGTTCTCTCCAACTTTTAGGCAATTTATTAAATATCATCGGAGCCATACAGAAAATACTTTTGCGCATGAGTGATGTTCTCGCAGCATGAGAGAATATCCTACTGTTGTCACGCCTGTTACGTGGTACAACTTCATTTAATTGTTTAAATCGGTGTGGATTCGTTTTTACAAATACAGCTACCTCTAAAATGTAAAGACATGGCAACGTAAGTATTTTATATTTTTTAAAGTACGGCACGCAACTATCGGTAGGTTTAATTTTAAACATTGAACGGACGCATCTCTTTTGAGCCTTGAACACCGTTTCTCTTTCTGTTGAATTGCCCCAAAAGACGACACCATAGCGTAGATGGGATTCCGTTATGCCATAGTAGGCTGTAAGTAATGCCTCCACACCTATTATGGAAGATAATGTGTGCAGTGCATAAGCAGATTTGCTGATTTTCTTGCATAAGATTTCGATATGGGTTTTCCAATTCAGTTTTTTATCAATATGGAGTCCTAAAAACTTTGTTGTTTCTACCTCTTCTATAGGCTGCTCATCGTATTGTATATTTAAATTACTGTTACTGTCAATACGTTGACTAAAATGTATAACTTTAGTTTTAGTTAGGTTAATTTTTAAGTTATTATCATCTAGCCACTTTATCATTTAATTTATTGAATCATTTATGTCACTTTCATAGGTATCTACACTTTTACAAGGTATCGTTATGGTGCTGTCATCGGCAAATAGTGTCAGAGGTTGAGGGATGCCTTTTGGAAGATCATTAATATATATTATAAATAAAGGAGGCCCCAAAACACTCCCCTGTGGCACACCAAACGAAACTGTACGTTCTGAAGACTCAAATACAATGTCATGCTTACTTTTCATGTCAATTTGGTTAATATGTGTTTTTTGAGTTCTGTTATATAAGTATGATTTAATTAGATTGTTGACATTTCCTCTAATTCCATATGCATCAAGTTTATTTAATAATGTATCAAAGTGCACATAGTCAAAAACAATGTAAGTTCGAAAGTATGTGCTACGAAAGGGCTGATTGTTGGCTGGTGGGCTGGGCTGGGGTGGTTTTCCGATCTGCTTATGTAGACTAGCTGATATTTTATAATTCACCCAGGGCCTAATCTTTGCGTTGACCGGCCAGACATCAGCTGAGTGAAACAATTCATAGCTAGCAATGGATACGTTAACATTTCAAGCGAACATGCACCTGTACTTGCTGGACACCGCTGCTGCAGGTAGTTGCTATCTCATCAACACCTGATTCCATGTTCCACAGATGTAAATATTTACGTGGTACAACTGCCTTTAGTGATGTTACGGTAGGTCCAGCAATATCACTAATTGAAGTCATTTGTCGATGTTTCCGAGTTACAGTAATTCATTGGGAAGCCGGTACCTTGAGGGTTTCACCTATGGCATCCACGCTGGTCGTTATAGCCGGGGTTGATTGGTCAAGCTTGTTCAGACTGGCTAAGGTCAATGACCTCGGGTTTAAGTTGAGAACACGGGGGTAGCTGGGTAGTCGGTTGCGGTTTTTGTTGTTTCCGTTTCTTAGATTGTTTATAATAATATTATTAGTTGCTTATATAATATTTATAAGTATAAAAGATAATGTTGGACTTGGATACCTGATACACCATCAGAAGGCCAATTCTCGTAATTTAAAACGTTCAAAATCTAGTCGCAATCTCATCTTGGCGACAAACAAACGTCAAAAAATTTTCAAAATGTAGGGAAATAAGAGGTATTTTTGACAGATTGAGACTGTGAACGTTCTTAAAATTAGTAGAATTGCCCCTCAGATATCCAAGTCCAACATTATCTTTTACTGACAATTGGTAAACTGAAAGTGCAGATTCAAATATATTGTAACCCAAACAAATTGTACGTTTTCCGTCAACATATTCACGCAACAGGAAACTTATCAAACTGACATAAATAAAAATATTAAATACGGTAAGTAAATGTTTGTTTTTAAGGTTAAATTGTTTTATTTTTGTGTTTTTTACATAATTTTTTTTTTTTTTGCCAATTGAAGTGTTTATTTTTAAGTGACAAAAAGTTTATTTAACTATTTACATTATCTAAATATATATTTTTTTTTTTTTTTAATAACTAATATATATTATTAAAAGGAGTCCCTTTAGGCAAGGTTCCGAAGATACTGGCAGCGTTCCCCCTTTGATTAGCTAGACTAATTCTTTGTCCGAGGTAGCTGCCAGCTCTTGGGTCTCCTGTGATGTCGACTAACCTTTTTGTTATTTCGTTAAAAAGCCTTATAGCGCTAGGACCCCACGGACCGGGTCTCGACACCGAATGGGACAAAATCATATTAGGAGTCTAGACCCCTGTATTTGGAAGCTTTAGCTTTTTCAGCCGCTTCACAAGCCGCACCAGCTCTGTTGCTGGTTCCATGCAGATGGGAAGGGGCCAGCGTGTCTGAACAGGTTGCATCCCATACCAGCACCCGGCCCATCTTCCATGGAATCAAACTCATACCATCCGGTCTCTTGCCATCGTCTCTTGCAATACCAGTCGGCTCAAGTAGACTTGGCATGTTGACGGTGGCAAGGGACCGGCGTATAATATCGTTAAGTGCGGCATGTCTCGAGAAGCGGCCTGCACTTTTTTGGCATGACAGTCCGTGATGTCCTAGCTTGTCGACATCACTGCCACAGGGACATTTATGAGGAGCGCAGACCGGAACCCCAAGCCGTAGACAGGTTGCGATTCGGAGCGTGTCAGGCTCAAGAAATGTTCCTGTATTTGACGAAGGGTACGCGTGAAGCCAGTAGCCGGCCTCATGCGTACCCACGGCCAAAAGCCTAGCACGCGCCGAACCTGTACTAAAGCTCAAAAGATTGTCGTAAGTCAATTTGCAGTTTATGTCGTCCCAGCTCCTCTGTGAATTTGAAGAAACTGGAAAATTTTGACTTGGGCATGCAATTAAAAAAGCGTTTCTAGCTTCTTCCAAGCCAGCAATCTCAAAGTTTGAAGGTGATGCCCTTAAAATTTTACTTATGAGATTTGCTGAACTATGGACAGAAGATAGAAAGGCTGGTAAAGCGACACTGGAAATTTTGCGAATCCCTAAACCACCATAACGGATGGGTAGGGAAGCTTGGGTCCAAGATTGCTCGTTCAGCTGCATATTAAGAACCGATTCTAAGGCAATTTTGATTAAGTCGTCTATTTCTGTCAAAAGATCTGGGTGATTCCAAAAGGAGCAGCAACGGAGCACATACGTAAATTTTGGGATGAAAAGACAGAATTTTAAAATGCAAAGTGCGTAATGTGGACTAATTTCAAGGAGACGGTCAGCAGAATTTTGAAATTTAGTAATTGAATTATTAAAATATTCAGAAATAGATTCATCAAAAATTGGAGAACCTAAAAGGTAAAGGGAATTACTGTTAACTATTTTAATATTTGGAGCCAAAATATAAAATTTTTGTTTTACGTCATTTAAATTTAAGTCGCAGTTATTTATAAAAAGTTCGCATTTGCTAAAATTAAGCTCCAAACCAATGGCTTGAAATTTATTTATGATTAAAAAAAGGTCCGAAAACACAGTATCCACATCACCTCCTAGGGCTCCGTTGTCCAAATACCAAACGTTGAATTTAGAATTTAAATTGTTGATTATCGGATTTATAGCCAAACTAAAAATTGCAGGCCCAAGGGGATCACCCTGTTGACAACCTACTTCCGAGGACAGTTCATTAGAACGATATAAAAATTTTGTTGGGTCAGCGTAACTGAGAAGAAGATAATTGTATATTTCCGGTATATGTTGTTTTATTTCCGTCAGCAGGGTATCCCTATTTACCGAATTGAATGCATTTTTGACGTCTATTTTGAGCAACACGTCAAGCTGTCCGTAAGTTAGGAAAGAGCATAGGGCATGGACGGCTGCCTCACACCCTCCTTTTACACCGAAACCTAACTGTACGGGTTCAAATTCCGAATTTAATTTTGGTAAAATATGTCGAACAGCAATTTTGGAGGCCAGACGTCGTAGTGTTGATCCAACAGCAATTGGTCTCACCCCTCCGTCCTTTTTGGTGAGGGCAATGAGGTTCGAGAGATTAAAAGAATGGGAACAAATTCTGGATTGACATTACCGGAATACATAAAGTTGATTAATTTAGTGATCGAATTTACAAGTTGCTCGCCTGCATCGCCCACAGAATGCGATGTTAAGTCTTTCAAATGTTGGGGTGAGATTCCATCCAAACCTTCAGCCGAACCTGGTTTAAAAGATAAAATGGCATCCGTAACATCTTTGTTTTGAATTTGAAGGCATGCTTGCCCTGCTGTTGGTGGGTCGAGAAAATATGGGTTTACTGGAGCTGGAGGATGTTTTGTCCGTAAGGCCTGAAGGGTGTCAGGGGTATCTGGTGATAGCACGTCGTTGGAGAACAAAAGGCGAGCGGCACCTTTGAGATCTCCGACACAGATTTTGTTTTCGATGACTTTGTTGCGATTACGAGGGGCATCATGTTTGATTAGAGGTGCGGGAGAAGGCGAGGAGCTTACAGCACAGTTATTCTTAATTTTTTGTGTCAAGGATAAATTCGGTTCATCAGTTTTTATTATATGTAGTGTGCTGTATGAAAATAAAAATAGGTTCTGCCAGTCTTCAGTACAATTGCTTATGTAACATTTCTGGATTAATTGTGACAAATGTGTAGCAACGGTTATTCGACCTCCTCGAGGGATTCTTTTAACTATAGGTATACTATTTTTCAATTGGCTAAGATATGTCTGGAAAGAAGTTGGATCGTTCGCTACATAAGTAGGCGCACTCGGAATAATGGGATGGATGTCTAAAGGTGAACTGTTTTGGCTAATACATTTCCTGTGTGTTTTTGTAGTGTGTATGTTGAGGCCTTTCAAAGATTTGAATGACTTGTTGCACTGTGTACATGTAACGGTCGCGTGCGACGTGCCATCACAAGATTGGGTTACGGACTGCATTCACAACAGTTAAATACATTCACAAAAATGAATAACTTAAAACAAATTTAAAAACACAATAAAGTAACACTAAAAACATGAAAAAAGTCAAAGTCAAAATATGACGGCTGCTTGTTTTGGTAACAAAACGCATGCGTCGTTACGTAGGTGCGTCACAGGATGAGTGGCGGACCGATGGCGGCCCTAGCGACCGCGTAAATGAAAAATATCTTGATAGATTTTTATATGCAGGTCTGAGCCGTCAGGAGATTAAACTGGCTTAGAAATAAATATTTTAAGTGACCTGAGCCTGCTAGTCACTTTTGTTATACTTTTATTTTTTTGCAATTCAAAGTTGATAGATTTTTGTCGTGTCAGATTACTATATTCAATAACTACACTTTTAGATAAGTAATTTAATCAATTATTTTTTTGTACAACTTCTTTATGCATGCGGAGTTTGCCTGTAAGTGATTGTTGCGTCGCATGTTACCTTTAGTACGTATCCTGTGTAAACAATTGGTGGTGAATAAAATAAATAATGGATAAGAGGGCACAGTAATCATTATTCAAGCTGATAATCATGACACGGCTTTAGCTGTTGTAAAATATTCCTTTTACTATACTTTATATTTTGATTTTTAAACATTCGATAATGGCGACAATATGCTAAACAGCCTAAAGGTATTTGGAAGGTGTCATAGTCTGAGTAGCTGTATTCAGTATGTTAAGGATTATATTGTACAGCTATTGGCTTTTAATCAGCTTTTTATTAGAATATTTTTATTAGGTACTTAAGTTGTATATTAGTTCTCTATACAACATTTTTGTCCTGCTGGTATTGGAAACATGCTGGTCCTGCTCCATAGGACAATCTAGAGTCTAGAAAAAATCAAACAGGTTGCTATTTTAATTGTATAATTTACTAGCTTTCGCCCGCGGCTTCGCCCGCGTGGATGTCGAAAAAAAAACAGCTTCTCTATCAGCAGCATTCCCCCAAAACATTATACCATATCTTAGTTGGAACCAACGTAAGCGTGGTAAACAGATAGGAGTGCAGTTTGATTTACAACTTTACGGAGGATATAGCATATAAAAACCAACTTCGTTTTGTACATACTTGTTCAATATACCTACGTGTCCATCCATTTCATGTCTAAGTCTATTTGTAAGAAATTTTGTATTGTTTATTTTTTCTACGTTTTTTTCTAAAATAATAATTGATGCAGTATACCAACTTTTTAGTTATTCAAGGTACGCAGTAAAATTCTCCCGAAAACTATGAACCCCTTTTTCCGATTTTCAAAAATTAAATTTTTTTTTCTCTCTCAAAAGTATGAGCATACGGTGGAAGTCTGCCTGGCTTGGGTGGGGCACCGCCGTGTCGACGGGGTCTGTTAGGACCAATGCCTGCCAGGGTTGCGAGTTTGTCCGAAAGGGATATCGTGGCCCTGGCACACAGGCAACGGAAGGAACGGGTGGGTTTTAGTCAGTAAAAGTCTGACATTCCCTCCCGCTCCGCCCAGAGCTGGAGAAGTTATTTGATAATTTCCCACTCAAAAAATAAAAGAGGGTCAATTTTGGAAAAACTGATAAAATCTATTATTTATTTTTGGTTTACAGTATAAATACTGAGTTTCGAGTTAATCGGACCGCGCGTTAAAATTCTTCCATACAAATTTTGTCATCCGCAAATCCCCCATTATGGAGTAGTTTAAAAAAAAAAAAAATGTCACACTTTATAATTTTTTTAGGTTAGTATTCGTGCCAAGTTTCAGGTTTATTAACTCAAGGAATAAGATTTATTCCCCTTTTTCACCCCTTAAATGTTAAATTTCGAAGAATCCTTTCTTAGCAGCTGCCTGCCATAAGCCGAAAAATTAGTGATTTTAACTTAAAAAAAATTTTCATTAAAAATATATTTTTTTACCCCTTAAGGGTTGAAATTCTAACAACACCGTTGTGTTAGCTTCCAACCATAAGCCTAGATAATACATTTTGTGTATTTACTTCGAAAATTAAGGACTTTGATACACGACTTAATCCCCCTTTTTAACCCTTCGGGGTGGAATTATCAAAAACGCTGAGACACGTATAAATTAATTTTCAATCTTCAGCCTATACACCAAATTTGAAGATCCTAACTTCAAAACTGACGGACTTTCATATAAACTTCCATCCCCTATTTCACCCTCTTAGGGGTGGAATTTTGAAAAACCCTTTCTTAGTGGATACCTACTCTTAACAAAGAACACATCCTCCAAATTTCATGTCTCTAGGACCAGCGGTTTAGGCTGTGCGTTGATATATCAGTCAGTCAGTCAGTCAGTCAGGACTTTGAATTTTATATATATAGATAGATTATTTTTATGGCAGTATTTTAAATTCTGTGATTACCTTAACTCACACTGATATTGTTATTTTTTAGGAAATCGTACCTATTTATTTTTTACAATTTTTGTAAATATGTGAGCACCATGTATCTATCACATAATTAATTTATCTGTCATTGCTTCATTCTTAACTCTTTTAATTACTTATTGTGGTATAGTAATTTTATTCTAGGTGCATCGTCTTCACATATAATTATATAATTAATATACCTATAAAAATATTGCACTAGATTTTAAAAGAGTACCGGTGGAGTTTCTTGCCCATTCTTCTCCATACGAAACTACCTTTTGGAAGGGGCGACTAGAATCAATTCTATTTTTTTGTAAATATTGACGTTCAAAAGTGCCTTTTATATGCCTATTTGAAATAAACAATTTGACTTTGACTTTGACATTAGTTTTTGTTTATACTAAACCCGAAAAGGGGTCCCCTGTTCGGTTCTTGATGTGACCCCTTTTCGGTTTTAGTATAAACAAAAACTAATGTTGTATAAAACATATAATTCTCTTTAGAGTTACCTAGAAGAAATGAAAAACCCTGAGGCCGAGATGACTTTGATCCCTTTCTCACTTTAACAATAACTTTTTATTAACAACGCACGTGTGATGAGACAGTGACAGTCTACTCGTGTCTCCTACACAAGTCTAATGTGTATGTAGACAGTATTTTTTTTTCCATTTTAATTTAAACTAATAATTAAGATGTTAACTTGCAATGTCACTGTTTGAAATACTCGCAATCGGAGTGACAAGCAGAGTTTATAACTCGTTCCTAAAACACATTATATATTTAACTTTAATATATGCACTCCTGTCTACGGCTCGGGCGGATTAATGTCCCGGATAGGTGACTTGTTTATGTACTTATAGTAAAATCTACTATTTGTACAGTTCTAGCCAATATATAAGGTACTCTTTGGTACTAGCAGCCCTCTCTTTGACAAACGATATTATGACGATAGAACGATTTTGTGCTATTTCATCTCGCTTTACGCTACGACCATGATGTTTTGTTTAGTTGATAGCACATTGTACAGTACGGCTGAAATATCTTGGCGAGTCTGAACAGGCACTACGAAGTTTCGCGCATGTTCTCATACTCTTGGTTTCTCTCATTTGGTTCCTACAAATGTTGCTGTGCAGCCTTCTGCGCGAAGTTTAGACTCGCTAAGATATTTCAGCCGTACGTACTGCAGTTTAGTATAAATAGTTGATCGGTAACTCCTGGCAAGCGCGCACGCATTTGTTATTCTACTATTCGCTCGCGTCGCCGTCGTACGTTATCGTAAAACCAAAAGTGTTAGCTTTTTTATTTTATACCTAAGTAAAGTTATTGTAAAGTATGATTAGTGTGTTGTGTATTATTATACCTTTACTTCATTTTTAGAAAAAGATGCCGTTTTTAAATTATAGATACCATGTAGTTTGTGGGAATCAAAAGGCGAGTTATGATTGGTGCTGGCTGGCTGTGTGACTCGCCGCTCGAAAGCTTGAGGAAGTGATGATGATGATGATGATGATGATGACGTCACGCTGAAGAAGTTGCACGAAGGCTGCGCTGACGTTCATACTCGGGGTCACCAGTTTGGAGGCATGAAGAACAGGGTGTAAAGTTCACTCATACTCTATAGTAAAGGGAGGATCCTACGACCAGACGGGTGTCGTGTCTGGTGGGCAACTGCCCGACGGTTGATGTCGGGACGTTGTATATATGCTAGTTGCGTAGTAAACTCTGATTGCGCGATGCAGGATTCGCGTGACGTCAGTGTGACGCGTTGTTCGTATGTGGCGATGTTGATGCCACTACAATGATGGCTAAGAAAGCGATTAGATGTCAACTAATTGGTAAAGTATGTATACGAAACTGTACATTACTTTACCAACTTACGCGCCGTGTATTCTGCACACACAAAATTTGTACTAATTGTTGCAATTAATGATACGTAAAAATATATTTAAATAAATCAGTGTTTAACGAACAATCAAAGCGGTTGGTTTTATTTCATCATCCCAATAGAATCGCCCCGTTATCATATCACTAAGTGTAGGAATCTCCTACAGGATTAAACATTTCAGCCTTTAGATTATTGGTCCACCCTAAAATGCTGTGTAAAAAGGGTATCATCATCGTAATAATTAAGACGAAGCAGTAGATCTCATGGTTCAAAATATTACTGTTTACTGTTTTTGCTACGGAACCCTCTTCGGTGGACTTCGATGGAATTGACACTTTACGATAGGTTGACCGATTTATTAATTATGGTTAATTATCATAATCATAATTTCTTTAAGCACCCTAAGCCTTAGAGCATTAACCTTTGGTTAAATGCTCTAAGCGCTAAGCTTACGCGGGTTTCCCTATTAAAGATTTTATTTAGTTTGAGCTGTATAATAACTCATAAATCACTCTTACAAACTGTAAATAATTTTTTGACACTCTTGTACGTCTCTAAAAGAACTCTGAGTTCTAAATGGCTGGCATATTGATGTTGAAAACGCTTGCGTACTACTTGGGGAACTAAACATAGTAAACATGTCTCGTTTCTTGCTGGGAGGATAAATCAAGAGCGAGTGTATACAGGCATCTAAATAAGAGCGAGTGTATACAGGCATCTAAATAAGAGCAAGTGTATACAGGCATCTAAATAAGAGCGAGTGTATACAGGCATCTAAATAAGAGCGAGTGTATACAGGCATCTAAATAAGAGCGAGTGTATACAGGCATCTAAATAAGAGCGAGTGTATACAGGCATCTAAATAAGTAATTGACGAATGTTTACGACATCTGAGCACATTTGAATCTCTACGCAAATAAACAAACACCTATACTCCATTTGAAATAAGATTAGAAATTTAAATAAACCTTTTTTACAGTCCGTTCAACCGATTTTGACTTCCATTCCATAGGCATAAGGATGGCATTAAAAGCAAAAACGTGGTTACAATACCAACTGTTTATTACAACTGCTATTTGTCCTGCCACCAACGCAATAGAAGTCAAAATCGGTTGAACGGACTGTAAAAAAGGTTTATTTAAATGTCTAATCTTATTTCAAACGGAGTATACCTATTTATAGCCTTGCATATAACTCAAACTCACGTCAAGTCAAACATCAAGTATTATTACGCTAATTACAGCCGGGGGATGAAACATTACACACAAGTGTTAAATAATATCATCAATACAACGAAGAGATTGATCCCGCGCGGTTGCTATGCACCGCCGTCCCCCCTGTGGGCGGGCGCCGCAGGAGGGGACGGGGGATGGATGGGGTATATAATTAATTAATTGCCTGAGTGTAAGAAGCCAATGTAGAGCAACCCGAGCCGCTTGTAATGCGACAATCTGCTTCACGTGTTAGCGGATCTATTCTACTGCAGACATTTGTACATATCGTAAGAGGGATGCGCTGAGGTCGTGCGCCTAATTCTAATTTTCTTACGTTTTTTGCAATTTGTAGGTCAGTGTCAGGTTGTATGTTGATTAAAATAATTATGATTCGCGACCATAAAAAATATGGCTTTACAGAATTATAATCATTAGAATCAGCAACACAACTCCCTAAGTTAGAATTGGCATCAAAATGTCGTAATTTCATCAACTATTCATTCAATTGGGTTAATACCATGGTCAAACTTTATAATTGTTTAAATACATATTTGATGCGGCCGCGAATCATATTTAGATCAACATACAACCTGATACAATTGATACAATTGTTGTACTGACCTGCAAATTACAAGAAACTTAAGAAAAAAAATATTTCGTTGGCTAACCCTTTCGCCATAAGTGATTTATTTTAAGTACGATAATCAGGGTCTTATTTATAATACTGTTGTTCAATTTATTTGCTGATCAGATCGGCTGGGCTCAGATACACAATCTCAAGTTACTTCCAATGCTACTACTTGTGTCAATGTCAATATTTTAAAAACAAATAATTGGTCTTCTACATTATCTTTTACTTGATTACAGTAAGATTCATGACAAATTGGTGCCACCTAACTACTAGTAAATAACCGAATTAACGGATACGGAACATTTCCAAAATACCTACATTTTGACTCCAACAATTTATAGTATTTGACTATCATCAATAAAAGCTGTTTACCTTCTTAAATATTAGGTATCAACTTTCGATGGCGTCTTTTAAAATGCTTTCTTTTTCAAGATAACGAAAAAAACCGTTCAAAAGGGTGAAAAACTCCGCCGAGGATCATTGTACCATTTGTCATGGCACGGGAGAGGCCCCTAGAGGACGCGAGGCCTCCAATCATCAATTTTCGACGCGAGGATTCGGCTGGGATCGTTGTGAACTGCTGCGAATCGTTGCGGCGTACCGCGGCGTGATATAAATTGGAGGCGAGTTATGCGACGTTTTGTACGCTCAGCGTCACGGACCACCTGCGCAGCTTGTATTCGATATACGATTTTTTGGAACAATACAATATCTTTAAATATTTATTGGAACTTTATGCACAAGTAAAAAAAAATACTGTACAAAGGCGGACTTAATGCCTGAGTCATTTTCTACCAGTCAACCTTAGGGTGATGCAGAGACAAAACATGGTAACAACAAACATAGGGGAGAGATAACACGAAAATAAAAAATATATACCAATGTATATATTTTTGATTTTCGAGTTATCTCTAGTTGTATGTATGTTAATTAACATACATACTTTAGAAATAACGATTGGTGGAGGAGAAAATGAATCAACGCTGGGATGATTCTGACAACTTCTTACGAATATATTCCCGTGCCTTCACTTTAAAAATGTTAACCGTCCGGTTGCCATCCTGATGCTCAGAGGGAGCGCATTCCAAAGAAAAACCGCCTGGACAAAGAAAGAAGAATTAATTAAATCAGAGCGGTGAGAAGGACATCGTAGAAAACGATTGTTGGTGGAACGAAGATTTTGACTGTGGGCAGAGCACAAGTATTAAACATGGGAAGTTAGGTAAGAAGGAGAAGTGGGTTTGTCGAGTATGGAAAACAACATAGACAAAGCCCCCACCGCGTCTGTCTGTCTGTCTGAACGCGATAAACTCAAAAACTACGGAACCGATTTTCAAACGGTTTTCACCAATGGATGAGTAAGGTTTTAGTGTAAGTGTTATTCATTACGGTTTTGTGTAAATTAGCTGAAATATGACGATTATTGTTGAAAATGTCGGAAAAAATCATGCCTACTGGGAGCTTTACTGGCGTGAGCCGCGGAAACCGTACGAGATACATACAATTTATATTTTACAGGATTGTACACCTTAAAAAGTTCAACAAAAAAGTCCGCAATGGCATATTATGTCTATCTTCTAATGATGACCCACACTCCCACAGTAACCATTTTTATCTTTCAGAATTTGATACACATTTAATTATTATGTCCGAAGCTATTTTAACCCGTATTATATTAATCCTTATCCAATAAATATGTTATTTAAATTGGACATTTATTTTAGATTAAAATATACCTTTACATCGTATCATTTAAAACAATACTATAAAAGATATCACAGGTTAAAAACTATCCCGTAACAAAATAAATATGGTAGACGGTGGCGCGAGAGTCCTTTTCCTCTGCTAGTATGTACGACAGAAAAAAACGGCTACACAGCTTTGTATGAAATTTGGCACACTAATAGTAAATAACCTGGATTAACACAGGATAAATTTATCCCGGTATTAAATTTCCGTTGGGTAATTTATCGACCTCCACGTGGGCATATAAAACCGGTATCTATACTAATATTATAAAGCTGAAGAGTTTGTTTGGTTGAACGCGCTAATCTCAGGAAAAACTGCTTCGAATTAAACATTTTTGTGTTGGATAGTTCATTTATCGAGAAAGGCTTTATAACATCACGCTACAACCAAGACGAGCGGAGCATCAATGAAAAATGTTGCATAAACGGGAAAAAATCTTTTTGAGTGCTTCCGTTGCGTACGCTGCGTAAACAATTAAAGTTACGCAAAAATCATTTATGACGGAATTGTTCCTCTTTAAAATTAAAAAAATTTAAGTCTGTGACAGCATACGTCTATCTTTTAAGATTTGCTCACTATAACCTTTTATTAGTAATCATTTTTTTTCTAAAATAATGCATTATTTACGAAGATGTTTTTGCGAAGTATTTAATTATGAACAAAATTGCCCTTGACATCATAATATTATGATTTCAATGAATATTTAACTCAGGAGATAATAGATATAGATATTTAAAAAATAATAATATTACAAATGCAAAAAGATTGAGAGGATGGATGGATGTTTGGTCCGCTTTCACGCAAAAACTACTGAACGGATTTAGATGTAATTTGGTACACAGATATAGTTTATAACCAGGAATAGCAGATAGGATAGTTTTTATCCCGATATTCCCACGGGATCGAAACTTATGCAGGTAAAACCGCAGGGCGCTGCTAGTAATATAATAAAGCTGATGAGTGTGTTTGTTTGTTTGAATGCGCTAATCTCTGGAACTATCAGTCGGATTTGAAAAATTATTTTAGTATTTGATAACCCGATTCTTGAGAAAGCTTGTAGGCTATTCAACATCACGCTATAACCCAGATAGGTCGAGCAAAAACGAAGTAATAGCGCGGGCGGGCGATGCGATGCGATGCGGTGGGTCGAGGGCCGCAATTTTACGCGGACGAAGTTGCGGCCAAAAGCTAATATTTATTTAAATTACAATTATAACACCTTTACAGAATCATACAAAGCGATGTTATAAGTCACAATGTCTACTTACAGAGATAAGATAAAATAAATGACCAGTAAGGAAAATTACACACAATTAAATTAAATTTTATTATAAACATGACAACGTTGAAATAATCTTCTATATATATAAAATTCAAAGTCCTGACTGACTGACTGACTGACTGACTGACTGATATATCAACGCACAGCCTAAACCGCTGGTCCTAGAGACATGAAACTTGAAGGGTGTGTTCTTTGTAAAGAGTAAGTATCTACTAAGAAAGGATTTTTGTGAATTCCACCCCTAAAGGGGTAAAATAGGGGATAGAAGTTTATATGAAAGTCCGTCAGTTATGAAGTTAGGATCTTCAAATTTTGTGTATAGGCTGAAAATTAAAAATTAATTTATACGTGTTTCAGCGTTTTTGATAATTCTACCCCCGAAGGGTAAAAAAAGGGGATAATTTTGTGTACGAAAAGTCGTTAATTTTCGAAGTAAAAACACTAAATTTATTATCTAGGCTTATGGTTGGAAGCTAACACAACGGTGTTGTTAGAATTTCAACCCCTAAGGTTTGAAAAAGGGAATAAAATTTTCTTTTTAATGAAAGTTCTTTATAAGTTAAAATCACTAATATTTCGGCTTATGGTTGAAAGCTATGCATCCGCTAAGAAGGGATTTTTCGAAATTCGACCTTTAAGAGGTGAAAAAGGGTGATAAATCTTATTCCTTGAGTTAATAAACCTGAAACTTGGCACGAATGCAAAACCTAAGTAAATTATAAAGAATGGCATTTTTTTTTTATTTTAAACTACTCCATAAAGAGGGATTTGCGGATGTCAAAGTTTGTATGGAAGAGTTTTAACGCCCGGTACGATTAACTCCAAACTCAGTTTTTATACTGTAAACCAAAAATAAAGAATAAAATTTTCCGTTTTTCGAAAATTTACCCCTAACAGGGTGAAACGGGGTAGTCAATTTTACATGGGAGGATTCTACTGTGTGGCTTGATGAACTCCAAATTATGACGTGAGCACCAGCTAAGAAAGGGTTTTTGGAAATTAGACCTTTAAGGGGGTGAAAAGTGAGATTTTGTTTGTATGAAAGATCTTATTCCTTGAGTTAATAAACCTGAAACTTGGCACGAATACTAACCTAAGTAAAATATAAAGTCTCTCATTTTTGTTTTTTTTATACTACCCCCTAAAGGGGGATTGGGGGATATCAAAGTTTTTATGGAATAATTTTGACGCGCGGTCCGATTAACTTGAAACTCAGTATTTTTAATGAAAACAAAAAATAAAGAATAACTTGTATGAGGTTTTTTTTAAATCTGCGCCTAATGGGGTGAAAAGGGATAGTCAATATACAAGGAAGGATTTAACTGCTTGGCTTGATTAACTTGAAAATTGGTATAAATAACCTATAAATCCACACCTATAATCTATAAATAGACACGTCAAAAAGATGTTTGTACAATTTACTCTTTTGAGTGCGTAAAAAGGGGCGATATAGTTTGTATGAACAGAATCGTATTACTTTTGATACTTGAACTTGAAATATGGTGTACTTATTTACATAACATCACGCCTGCAATCCCCAAAGGGTTAGGTAGAGGTGTAGTACGCCCACATTTCACCAGTTTTGTTTAAGTCCCGTGTAATAGGGAGCGAGTCTATTGCCATCACCCGAGTATAAATCCAGACTTCGGGCTGCTACTGAGAAATTCTTAATGGAAAATCCAATAACACTTTTCCCGACCTGGGAATCAAACCCGCCCCTCATGCTCAGCAGTCGCACTTGTGACCACTAGACTAACGATGCAGTCATTACTTAAATAACAAAGTATGTCATAATTTTTGCGTTTTTCAAAACTATCCCTCAAAAATAATTAAGGGAGTCAGGGATTTTTTGGGGATTTCAGTTTGTATTTAAGAATCTTAACGCACGGTTCGATTAACTCGAACCTCAGTGCTCATACTTTTGACAGAAATAAAAAAGAGTTTTCGAGAATCGGAAAAAGGGGTAATTAAGTTTTCGGGAGAATTTTACTGCGTACCTTGAATAACTCAAAACTCAATAGTTGGTATACATCAATTATTATTTATGAACAAAAACGTAGAAAAAAAAAACAATACAAAATTTCTTTCAAATACTTAGACATGAAATGGAGGACACGTTTATTGAACAAGTATGTACAAAACAAAGTTGGTATTTATACGCTATCTATATCCTCCGAAAAGTTGTAAATCAAACTGCACTCCTATCTGCTTACCACGCTTTCGTTGCAGTTGGTTCCAACTAAGATATGGTATAATGTTTTGAGGGAATGCTGCTGATAGAGAAGCTGTTTGTTTTCGACAACCACGCGGGCGAAGCCGCGGGCGCAAGCTAGTATAAAATAATTTGACAACTGATCAAATTCGTATAGGCAGGTATGAGTTATTCTGAAATTGTCTATTAGATGTAGCTGAAAGTATCAAACTGAGATACTGAAATAACTCAATCACTATGGATAATTTCCCTGAAAATATACTACTTAAATTAAGATTTATTGTGATTAGGTACTGGAAGTGCGTCTCGGTAGAGTACAAAGCGCCATCGTTCAATAACTGTATTCAGCGTCAAAGTGCGCAATAAAGTTGTCCTCAATATTGAGACAAGTCGGTATCTGTCGGGAACAAGCGGGGGGCTTCTAATTCACGGCGTCCACCCCCAAATTAATTAAAAGTCGTTTAATAAAAACAGTAAATTTGCAGTGTATCGTTTTTTCGGCAGCGCACCGGCGCGTCCCAATTATTGGAGAACACGTTTCGATTTAATAAAGCAATTTAGAAAAAGAGCAATTTGCATCGGAATGAGGGAAGGGTTGTCTGGGAGGAAAGAATCGGGAACAAGTATAACGGACAAGCGGCCACCGGGGACGGAGGACCGGCGAGTGGCGAGCAACTCGGGCCACGCGGGGTTTACACGAGACGATGAAAGTGAGTCTATGATTAATGATTTTATTGCTGTAATTAGGTTTGTACAAACACTTTTACACGTCTATCATATTTAAAAAAAAAAGTAAGTTTGAAAATCCAAAAACCCCATTTTTGACTTTTTTTTATTTACTTTTTTTATTTTACAATTTAGTTTTAGGATTATAAGGCGGTAAATTAGGTTATATACTCACTTATAATCGGGAGATAACGGCCTCTTACTCACTCACTCCAAAAGTTCGGGACATTATTTATCATTTCTCATTTAAATTACATTTTAACATCATCATCATCATTTCAGCTGAAAGACGTCCACTGCTGGACATAGGCCTCCCCCAAAAAGAGCGGGTTGGCAGGCGGGTTGGCGATCGCAGTATGGTTTTAAAAATGCATAGAGAACGCTGCTGCCCATTCTCTAGTAAGTCCCTTAGTAGCCTTTTACGACACCCACGGGAAGAAATGGGATGGTGCTAATCTTTACGTCCGGCATCAAACGGAACACATTACGTTATACTTCAGTAATATATTTATATAACAAGTATATATACTTTTATAACAAGTTGCCAAAATCGGTTACAGAACTTATTGATGGAAAATTCAAAACGCACATCAAACGTGCGCTTATCAAAAAAGCATACCATAAGACTACGTTGAAGACAAGGAAGTTTGGCATTCATACCTTCTGTACATGTGGCTTCCCTGGTACCTCATCTTCATCCCAATAACGAAGTTTATTTTTATTTTTTTATTTATTTATTTTTTTTTTACAAACTTCACTGACATAATGTTTTTCTTATTTGACAATATTATACCTACAATTTAAATTTTAACAAGGTTCTAACTTTTATTATTTTAATCATATTTTATATTGTTTTTTTGTTAATGTGAGGACGTTGTAGGCTTAATAGACTGTAGATCTGTAGACCATTTTCTATTTTGTTAAGTACCTGGTACTTTTGACGGGCCTACGCTATCCTTTCATACGGTCTATTAACACTGTAATTTGAAAACATTGTAAAAGCCAATTTTCTTAAAAAGAGTAACCGTGGAGTTTCTTGCCGGCTCTTGTCCATAGGAAACGACCAATTGGAACCGTGCACCTAGCTTCTGACGTTTCATAAGTGCCCATGTAGGTTTATGTGAAATAAAAATATTTTGGATTTGATTTGATTTGAAAGCCATTTTCTGTATTTTTTATTTCAAAAGGGAGACGGGGATTTCTGGGCCCAATTGTAATAAGTTGAGATAGGGTTTAAAAAAAGGATTAATTTTTTCTAATTCACTTTGTGAAAAATCAGCCCAATCTACAATCTGGAAAATGAGATATCCTAAAATTAAGTTTAGGTTACGAATAAGTGTAATATCGATTAAATTATAATCTATTAACGTAACGGACATAACGAACCACACACCATTCTATTAACGTACCACATGTTAAATGATGAAAAAAATGCTTTTACCAGATGATTAATTCAATTACAATATTTAAATCTATTAGAATTAACGTATTAAACAGTAAATAAAATATATTTATCTACAATAGAAAGATACATCTTAAAATCAATTATTCACATTTACCTACTAATCGATTAATGTATTTTTAGTCTGTGCTGACATGACATGATTATATAGTGCTCTGTGCATGACACTGACAGTGACATGACAGCTCTCAATTCCAAATTCCCAATCTTATCATAACATTAAAATTATGATTAAAAATGTTAATTTAGCATGATTAAAATGATCACGAAGATTATTAGATTCTTTGATGATCACTCCAAAACTCTGTGAAGTGTAGATCACTAACTCGTTTCGTATCGTTTCGTGCGTGTACGTTTTGAGTGTTTTTCACATTTGGACTTATTTTAACTCTGGTTTTATTTCATTTAAGGTTATGAATTGTTCCACGCGTCTGATATACGCCAGCCACTTTTTGCTTGATAGGTCAAATTCTTCAATTTTCCCGATAGGCATCTTGGAGTACCACACTTAAACGATGTAAACCACACAATTTCTATTTGTTTTCCTCGTCGCCAGTAGTATTTAAGGAATATAATAGCGGGAAGCGATTAATGAAACTGCGATTCCGAGTGACAACTGATTTATATTTTCACCTACCCACAGTACTATTATAAACATACCCTACAATATCTCATTTTGACATTAGTTATTTTGGATTCAACGACCGGTCTACCGATTGAATATTGATACAATGGATCGTTGTGTATCCGCTGTAATACACTAGGTCGTCGAGTGTTACATGACGAAATGATACTACCAGTGATTCGTCAATGGCGTGCACCACAATCTGTAAGTGCTTACTCACCTCCTGTTTATTAGCTCACCGCGCTGGCTTGCAATCTTCGCGATATTTTCCTTCACCATTATACACTTACAAAATAATAAGGTAAGTAAATAAGTATAGATAAACATTTAAAAGGCACATGAAGATTGTTGTACATTGAACTAAGTAACGGACACAGTCTCAGATCCCAGATTGTCAAAATCCGCAAACTTTCCAGTGATGGTTTGATAGTATAGTAGCTACCAATTTCATCTTTTTACATCCAGGCCCAAGATTGTATGAAAGCGTATCCGTCTCCTTTCGACGCAGTACTTTCGGAAATATTGGGGGAAATGGTCAATTTCCATCTATTTTCTTAAATAACTTTAAAACTAAGAGCACAGTAAGCCCTTTCATTTAATATGTCACAGTACTGTTTGTAATACTTTTTTTTAAATAATCTAATTTGCCCCCCAAAAGTAACCCCCATAATTCGTTCGTGTTTGGGTCACAGAAGTACATATGCAAACCAAATTTCAACTTAATCGGTCTAGTAGATTCGGAGCAAATCGTCTCTGACAGACCTTGACATCGCGAAATAAAAATCAGCTGTTCCATACATTTTGTCGATTTAAGTGAACACAAATGTAGGGAGCAGCTGATTTTTTTTTCACGATTTCACGGTTGGTCCCATAGAAAAAATTGTTCAAAATGATGAGTACAATGACCCCTTTTCGGGTTTAGTATAAACAAAAACTAATGTTGTATACTACTGTCATGATTTTTTTTCACAACCATTTAAACTTGACTCTAGCATTCTAAAGCTTATTATTGCGCTAACAGCTCCCTAAATCCTAAAATAATTTTCACAGACCCGCAATATTTTTGAACGGCTTATCTAACGATACCCCACATCATGACTACACGAGGAAAATAATTATCATCCCCACGCTACCAATATTATTTTTTTCAAGTGTTTTTACCACTTTGTTGACGTGATTAATATGTGTACCCATCCCAAATTACAGCTGTCTAGTACTAAGTGGCTCTAAGCTAAGCCGGGACTAACAGATATACACCACATCCCAGCGGTGATTTGCTGGAGTCGTTTTCTGCTCTACCGGTCGTTATTTCTCCTGACAAAGTTTGCTCGGTTATATGTATGTATCTATCTATCTATGTATTAGTATGTGTGCTTGTATTTTGTAGTAGTTATTTCCGAGCTATCTATCCCCTACGTTGCACCTGCCATGTTTTGCCTCTGCATCACCCTAAGGTTGACTGGTAGAAAATGCCTCAGGCATTAAGTCCGCCTTGGTACAGTATTTTTTACTTGTACATAAAGTTTTAATAAATAAATATACAAACAAACAGACAGACGAGACGGACATGGCGAAACTATAAGGGTTCCTTGTCGACTGCGGAACCCTAAAAACTTAGGGTAAAACAGGTAGCGACATAGAAATTGTGCTATTAGTGTCACGTTGCGCCCGTGTTATCGCACCAGTCTGTACGAGCTTTTAGG
This sequence comes from Tiliacea aurago, assembly GCA_948098905.1. Taxonomy (NCBI): domain Eukaryota; kingdom Metazoa; phylum Arthropoda; class Insecta; order Lepidoptera; family Noctuidae; genus Tiliacea; species Tiliacea aurago. The sequence continues at coordinate 631,578 of OX402592.1, forward strand.
TCCTGCTTATATGTTCAATGTTTTCAAAATACAGTGTTATTATGTATGAGGACAGTGTAGGCCCGTCAACAAATACCAGGTACTTAACAAAATAGAAAATGGTCTACAAATCTAGAGTATATTAAGCTTACAACGTTCTGCAATTCACAAAAAATAAAAGAATCTGTATATAATAATAATAAAAGTAAAAACCTATTTAAACAAATTACATGCTTCCCATTACAACTGTAATGGGATTATATCCTGCTATTCGCAGTGTTTTAATAAAAGAACAACATGGCTTCGTTAAAGACAGATCTTGCATTAGCCATCTCCTCATTTTCACGTCCCAACTGTTTGATAGTCTCGATAATAAGCAGCAGATTGATGCGGTGTACACAGATTTTCAGAAGGCTTTGGATAAACTTGACCACACACTACTACTTAATAAAATTGCGTACAATGGAATCCGAGGGGATCTTTTACGGTGGTTTATATCTTACATAACTAACAGAACACAAAAGTTGGTTGTTAATGGCTTTGAATCGGGCTCTTTTCAGGTCACCTCCGGTGTACTACAAGGTTCCATTTTAGGGCCTTTATTATTTATTTTATATATTAATGACATAAAAGACTGTTTTCAAAATTCAAAATTTCTTCTCTACGCGGACGATTTAAAGGTCTATAAAATTATTTCTGATAAAAACGATTGTGTTAACTTCCAGCAGGATTTAGACCGTTTCTCTAGCTACTGCTCTTCCAATAAGCTTTACCTCAGTCTTCCAAAGTATCATGTTATAACATTTACGAAAAAGAAAAATATTACTGAGTTCGACTATCATCTTGCCTATACGCCAATTAGTAAAGTGGGTTTTCTCCGCGATCTTGGTGTTCTGCTAGATTCGAAGCTCCATCTGGATGCTCATATTGATAAAATTGTTAACAAAGCCTACCAAATGTTTGGTTTTGTCATGAGGTCTTCCAGGGATTTTCGTCGACCTTCCACCTTTTTGCACTTATACAAATCAATAATTAGGCCACAGTTAGAGTTTGCAGTACCTATTTAGAACCCTTTTACCTATTGTGAACAATTAGAACTAGTACAACGTAAATACCTTCGTGCAATGAATTATAGATGTTATCGGAATAAATTGTCTTACCATTTACTTCTTAAAAAGTATGATCTTCTGACCTTAAAATCAAGGCGGAAACTTCTGGAAGTTATGACTCTGTTTAATGTGTGCCGCAATCATTTTGATTGTCCGGACTTAGTTAGGAGTCTTTGTTACCTGGTTCCTCGAACAGTTCATGTGCGTGAGGTACGCACTCGACGTCTATTTGCTACTCGCCTCTGTAAATCAAACGCTGGCTCGCGTTCACCACTTCATCGTTTGGTTGAGACATATCTGTCCATCCATATCACAATGAGTTTAATTTAATCGACATACTTTTTCTTGGTAAAAATGCATTTAGGAAGCAAATCCAAGCAACCCTAAAGGATCAGCAAAGTATGTGACGTAATGTTTAATAATGTACGCACACAATTTACCTACATTGTCTTCTTTTTTTTAATTTAAAAATCCAGATATAATTTCTAGGTTAATAAATAAATATAAAATTTTATTGTAACTAAAAACAACTGATCTGAACTTTTAGTATATTAATATAATGTATGTGTTACTAGCTAGTTTTTAAATACTTTCCATTGTAATCCGTGGAGAACGTAGTGCATAGCATAATTGCTTAACATGTAATATTAAGATAGATATAATTACAATATCGTATTGTGCTACTGATTGTTTTTCCTTAAATAAATAAATAAATAAGTAACAAATCTGAATTAATATCCTGCCCACAGAAGCCACTAATAAATAGGTAGTTTAAATTAAAATTGTATGTATATAATCGGCAAGCATGTTCGGCTTCACGATGCGCAGTTTGGTTTTCGTAAGAACCTGTCGATCGAATGTGCTATCTTGACACTGAAACATACCGTCAACTATTATGTTAATAGAAAAACACCTATCTATGCTTGTTTCCTGGACTTGTCGAAGGCCTTCGACCTGGTAGATTACAACAGGCTCTGGACCAAACTTGGAGAGGTAGGGGCTCCCACTGAACTTATTAACACCTTGTCCTTCCGGTGCAACCATCAGAAAAACTATGTAAAGTGGGGGAATGTGTTTTCGGATGAGTATGTGAGTCATATTATGGTCTGAAGTACAATGAGAAGAAAAGCGAGTTTATGGTTATTAGAGGTAAGAATAAGTTACCGGAGCATGTACTTCCAGTCTATTTAAACGGAGTACCTCTAGAACGTGTCTCTCAGTTTAAGTACCTAGGACACATAGTAACTGAGACCCCTAATGATGATACAGATATCGAGCGGGAGCGAAGGGCGTTGTCGGTACGTGCAAATAATATGTTGGTGCATAGATTTGCAAGGTGTACAGTTGACGTAAAAGTGACACTGTTCAGGGCCTACTGCCAAAGCTTTTACACCTGCGCTCTATGGACCAGCTACATGCAGCGGACCTACAACGCTCTTCGCGTACAATATAACAACGCTTTCAGAAATCCGGTGGGGCTCCCACGTTTCTGCAGCGCTTCAGGCATGTTTGCTGACGCAAGGGTTGACGATTTTTATGCCATAATGCGTAAAAATGCAGCATCTCTGATGTGTAGGATCCGGGGGAGCGCCAACAGAATTCTGAAGATGATATCAGAAAGGCCGGAGCCTGCGGTGCTGGAGGCTTATTCGGCTTGACGTGGCGAGATGACGCAATGTTTTTATTTTTTGGTTTTTGTTTTAAATGTATTAATTATTATTCGAGAATGATACAATATTAACAGTTTTTAAGACCTTTGTAACTAACATTATAATATGGACAATTTTTATGTCTGAAATAAATGTATTTAATTTTATTTGTTTTATAATGTCAAATATTGAAAAGATTATGTGTTATTATGTTGTGTATTATGTGTAGGAAGACCGAAAAAAAAAGAAGTAAACATCGTAATTTGGGAGCAGACAGACATTTACATAGCTAAGCCGTTAATGAGGTACCAGGGAAGCCACATGTGCAGAAGGAATTATTGTCAAACTTCCTTGTCTTTAACGTAGTTTTAATCTTAATTAGAATATGCTTTTTTTGATAGGGACACGTTTGATGTGGGTTTTGAACATTCTCTCGCTAAGTTCTGTACCCGACTTTAAAAAAAACATACATGAGAATAGCAACTAGATATTCGATTCGTCCTTTGTGAGTTATTTACCCTAGGGAATTAAAATACTCCGGGAATTTAAATTAAACAAACATACAGATGTATGATTGTCTTCTACCTTCTACAAGAGTTGAAGGATAGCCTGTGCTGGGCATCGAATTTTTATTATTAGTAAAAGTAGTATCACAACAAATATATTTTACAAAATACGCAGTAACAGAGCCGAGCAAGCTAAAGGCGCGTCCACACTGTCCGCTGTGTCATGCATCTCTAATGCGGTGCTTCGCATGCCGCCGCTATCCCGCACTATCATAGACGATGGAAAAATCGCCCGATTCCGTATACAATAATCGTTGTCATTGAATAACAATCGCGTCGCCCGCGCTGCCGCCGCCGCCGCACCACGCCGCCGGCTCACAGCGCCTTTATTAATAAATTCTATTACGAATCACGAAGTGACACGGCAGGGAGAGGGGGGAAGGAAGGTTACTGTCGTCTATGATTTTCGTTTTCGTTTCTCGTGATATCGCGGACGTTTAGCTGCGCATTTGGTGTTGATATCTTTAGGTCCCATCTGTTGTGACGTAAATGCTAGAGATTAGCCTGTGTCTGTAACAAAACGATATTTTATAAACATAGCCGTTTGGCTGCCTGAACACTGGCCGGATATAGCAACAAAACCGTTTGGCTGCCTGAGCACTGGCCGGATATAGCAACAAAACCGTTTGGCTGCCTGAGCACTGGCCGGATATAGCAACATAACCGTTTGGCTGCCTGAACACAGGCCGGATAGAGCAACAAAACCGTTTGGCTGCCTGAACACTGGCCGGATATAGCAACATAACCGTTTGGCTGCCTGAACACTGGTCGTTGTGTTGCTATATCCGGCCAGTGTTCAGGCAGCCAAACGGTTATGTTGTATCTAATCTAATCTAATCTTTATACATAACCGTTTGGCTGCCTGAACACTGGCCGGATTAGCAACACAACGAAAGAGTGGAATCTTTTACTGAGCATTTTGTCAAAAAGGCACATCTTGTTCAAATATTGTTACCTACTATGGCAATCACAATCGACCGGACCATTCGAGGCATCTTCAGGCGTGGTGCATACCTAGTTACTTGTGCTAATTTCAAGCTGCGATACTACATTGCTGTCTGATCCCTAGATCACACGTATCATGGGGTTACTGCTACCCATACACCGTACATTTAGCCCTCATGCCGTGGTCAGTGCCAATTCTGTTGTAACTCATATTTATTTTTCTGCGATAGGTATACTTCGCGATAGTATCTATATGTAGATACATGTTTCGGCTACGATAAATTTTAGGCTACAGAAAAAAACTGCTAAAATTGATAAGCCTAATTGCGTAAACAAAAAAAATGGAAATATCTGTGAGAATAAATGCCTTTCATTAGGGTTCCGTACCCAAAGGGTAAAACGGGAACCCTATTACTAAGGCTCCGCCGTCTGTCTGTCTGTCCGTCTGTCACCAGGCTGTATCTCATGAACCGTGATAGCTAGACAGTTGAAATTTTCACAGATGATGTATTTCTGTTGCCGCTATAACAAAAAATACTAAATAATAGAATAAAATAAATATTCAAGGGGGCTCCCATACAACAAACGTGATTTTTTTTGCTTGTTTTTGCTCTATATTGATAACGGCAACAGGTAGACGCTTGAAATATTCACAGAATATGTAGATATATATTGACTTTAAAAATAAATAATTAAATTAAAATAAAACAAATATTTAAGGGGGGCTCCCATACAACAAACGTGTTTTTTGCCATTTTTATATAGATTATGGTACGGAACCCTTCGTGCGTGAGTCCGACTCGCACTTGGCCGGTTTTTTTTAAATAGATCTATCTTTCAATGGGATTTTCTAAACATTTCACACGTCAAACATTCAACACTGAAAGGCTTTTCACCGCGACCTGCAGTCATCATAGCCTACTGAACCCACAGGAGGTTATTCTGAGAACGACTTAAGTATTAGTACTTCTATGATGTTATAATCTTGGCGTCTCCCTTATATCCTACTAGGTACTTGCTGGTGTTATTTCTGTGAACTGCGACGGGGGGTGGTAGGGGGGAGGGGGTAGCGTGTCATTTCCGTCGGTCTGGTAGCTCAAGGGCTGTCCTTGTCTCTAATACTCTCCTAGTGACCTTGACCTTTTATATTTGTTTCTGAATAATTATCGGACTGGGGGTACAAACGGACAGTTTGTTTGCGGCGGATGTTATAATAAACTTTTTTATTTTCAGTGACAATAAATCACCTTATAACATAACATAACAGATATAAAAATAGAAATCATTTAATTATATAATAAACCAACGGGACCCTATGACTAAGACTCCGCTGTCCGTCCGTCCGTCCGTCACATCTTTTAAACCATAATAGGTAGACACTTAAAATTTTCACAGATTGTGTACATACTACTATGGCCGCTATATCAACAAATAATAAAAATAAAATAAAGTTAATAATTAACGTGATTTTTTCGTAATATTTTGACCGATCTTAAAATTAAAAATGTAGTTTTAAATATTATACGTTGGTACGGGTCCATTCGAGAGCGAGTCCGACTCGCACTTGGCCGCTTTTTGACCAGGCGAGCGAAGTGTCTCTGCTTCAATCTTCCTCAGCGTCTGCCAAAAGTTGCTTCCCTCTGTCAGTTTGTTGGTCCTCCTCTACAAGTCGTATTTTACAACCGATCTGGACGAAACTTGATATGCAGGTTTTACGACTTTACAGATTTTTTTTATCGTCGGAGATTTTTGATTGGAGCGGTACTTCCTCCAAAAAGGGGCAAAAGGAGAGCTACTAGTTATACCTACTGCCGACCGCCTTATGAGATCCGATTTCAATGTTTTTTTTTTTATTTGAAAGGTACTTTAAGTTGGTCTCATAGAAATTTTATGAAGATCTGATGAGGATCTTCAGCGTGATGAGCAGAATATAATAAATTCTAAAACTCAAAATGCAGTAAATCTCTCACTTTTAGATTTCAACCAATCGAATCGGCCATACTAGGTAGGGATTGATGGAGCACCTGGGACCCCCTTCTCATTACAAAACTAGGGAATTCTGAAAATAATTTTCAGAATTCTGTAAAACGAGGCTATATGTATAGCACGCAGTTACATAATATGTTAGTTTTACATTAAACTCGTTAGATGCACCGCCTTGTCGCTCGCCAAATGACTCGCCAAATGGTCCCGTCGACATTTTGTGTGACTGAGTTTTGTTAGGTGTAAAATAGCTTCAAAAGTAAAGTCTCATGTTTATCAGATGGTAGTTTCTTAGGTTTGGGTTAGTTTATTTCTGTTTAACTATTGTCTTGCCACTTGTCGTGAATTTTTTGGTTAAACGCGGTAGCTTCAATCAGTTTTCTGACTGCTGCCACGTCGAACGGAATTAATTTCGAAACTTTCGATCTTGGCCTATGCTTTTATTTGGCGATAGGTATTATAGGATATGCAGGCGCAGCAGAGATTGACTCCGCACGAAGTGCAGCTTTTTATGAAAAACTATTGTGACCAAATCAAATAACCTTAGTGGTATAATAATTGTTGCAAAAAAAAATTGTGCTCACGAGGTCTACGAGTACGGCGCACTGCGGGCGCAGAACTACTCGTTTTATAAATAGTCTGCAATAAATACGTTTTACCCCTCGGGCATGCAACATTTTCAAATAACAATACAACTCATGTTGTATGTACCTATTGGTTATATTTGCGAAAACTGAGGACTTCAAGTTGATGTGAGAGGTTGTGTCAGTCAAACAATCTCTCACATCAACTTGGAGTCAGTATAAACATACAAATTATTGTTTTTAATGTCTGCAGCACAAGTTTAGAAGTTTAACATCATTCAAGCCTTTTTAATTAATCAACTTTGATCAAATAAGTTAATTAATAAAAAAGGTAAATATTAATAAAACATATTTCTAATATCGCCAGACGTCAAAGTAAATACCTAACATAATAGTAATTATATCTTCGAAAGCGAAATACATGTCTTATAAATTAATTTAATTTTCTAATAAAATCTAGCAAATAAAAATGCTTGCTTACATTTTAGATATTTTTAATAGAAACAATTAATTAGTAATGAAACGAAACAATTTGTCATTAATTAAATGAACACACAACTTTATCACAGTCCGAACATTCCAGAGAAGTCGCCGGTCGGCTGGATTAGTAAAATCAATTTACATGAAAACTATTTAATTACTAAATGCCTAATGGAGATACAAATAGCTTCATATCATTAATCTTATTCATCGACTTTGGAGTAACACGTTTAATTTGGAAATAATTTGATAATCTGTAAATTTCCAATGCTTAAAGATGTGCTGATTTAATTTCCATGACGGTAGATGAGTGCATTCAGTTTAATTTGGCGCCAATCGAAGACAACGACGGGAAGTTTGTGAGAAAAAGTGTGCTGAGATAGGAAGGGGTCGATTTTCAGTCGTAACTCTAAATTGATCGTCACGTGACACGGCGGCTTAGCGCCCTCCGCATCTCGCGTCGCACGCCGCGCCCTCGTAACCCGAGATATGGGCGATTCGGCGGCGGGCCCGCATTGCTAAGTTCCACGGTTCCACCAATAATTTCCGATCCCTTCCTGCAGGGAGCATAAGGCAAGTTGCCCCTAGCCCCGAGGCCCAAACCCCTCAACTTGCGAGCTGCGCCACTTAGCGAGTTTGTAATCGTTTGTTATGAGGAACTGTTATGAGCTTTTCAACGATTTATTAGAACTGCGCAAGTATTCAGCCCCAACACCCCGCTACGATACTAGAACAGCCAAGTTAGTAATGTTATTATCTGAACAACTACTTATCTTGTGAATACTGTTGGGATCACGTTGCAGTGTCTACCACTAAATCAGTGTTTCAAGCTAGCTTCCCGTACGTATACGTTACTACGTACCGTATAATGATAAAATGAACTTGAATTTTTATAATTTTACGATACAATATTCTTTGACCAACGTCTACCAATCATAAAATAAGGCGAAAAGTACTGTGTAAGGATACAACATTCCAAGAACATCAGCTAATTCGTAAGAAGCTGCTATAGCTCGGTCAAAATCACGGAGCGGCGCGGAGCTCGGTCGGTTCAAGGTTACATTAATTCGCATAAAGCTGTAAATTGGTATGAATGTTGGAAACACCATTACAAATAAATTGTCAAAAGTCCCCATTGACCTAACGTGTGCAAAAAAAGCTATTCAAGATGAATTTTGCAAAAATCGGTTTTTTGCATTTTTCGGCTAAACGGTAAGTTTTATCATAAAAATAGATAAGACAATAAATTGTTCATTGTGCAATTATGTCTAAAAAATATTCTCACACTTTTTTTCCCAAGAATCACTATTTCGGAGATAATAAAGGCTTCTACATACCGGGGCGACTTGTCGCGCGACGCGACGCGACACAAAGGCACCGCTCGTCCCGCGACACGAGGGGCTTTTGTGCCGTGTCGCGTTGTGCGACAAGTCGCGCTGGTATGTAGAAGCCTTAAAGCGATGCAAAAATTTGAAAAAAATGTATTCTTCATAATATGCACACGTTTCCGCGCCACCCGTGACGTAGTGTACTTGGCGCGTTTTTATGGTTCCGTACCAAAATGGTAAAAAGGAACCCGTAAGGTGAGACTAAGTGTGTCTGTTGGTCACACCTGGATATCTCAAGAACTACTAATGCTATCAACTTGAAATTTAGAATAATTTTAGATGACATTTGCCCAACTATTTTGCAAGCAAGAAAGAAATTAAAAAAAACATATCTTTTTTGCAAAAGGGACTGAAAGGGGGTCTGAAAAATTTGAAGTGGAGCTAGTAAGGCATGTGGGGTATCATATGAATATGAAAGAACGCTGTTTGCACATATGCAAACAAATTTTTTTTTTAGGCAGCGTAGTTTCCGACTTGTGATGAAAAATGTAAAAAAAAATACCGTTTCGCCCCCCCTATCTCCGTCTGTCTGTCTGTTTGTCATACCTGGATATCTCAAGAACTGCTAATGCTATCAACTTGAAATTTAGAATAGTTTTAGATGACGTTTGCCCAACTATTTATGTTGCAAACAAGACAAAAATAAAAATAAAAAAATATTTTTTGGAAAAGGGTCTGAAAGGGGGAAAATTATATATATTACATAACATCACGCCTGTAATCCCCGAAGAGTTCGGCAGATATGTATCTACAGTACACCCACGTCTCGCCAGTTACGTTTAAGTCCCATGTAATAGGGGGCGAGCCTACTGCCATCAACCGGGCATAATAGGGGGCGAGCCTACTGCCATCAACCGGGCATAATAGGGGGCGAGCCTACTGCCATCAACCGGGCATAATAGGGGGCGAGCCTACTGCCATCAACCGGGCATAATAGGGGGCGAGCCTACTGCCATCAACCGGGCATAATAGGGGGCGAGCCTACTGCCATCAACCGGGCATAATAGGGGGCGAGCCTACTGCCATCAACCGGGCATAATTCCAGACTCCTCCGATATATCTTATATTCAAGCATACTGTCTTCTTCTTCTTCTTCCTGCTGGGTACAAGTAAATTGTTCAAAGAGCGATGCATCAGATGTCTCCTTCCTGATATCGTAAGAATCCTCATCTAATGGCGATTCAACATTGGAGCACGATTGACCTCGACAACTGATACATGCTAATGAACAAAAAAAAACAACTTTTTTGCAGCCGCATGTAGCATTAGCTACACCCTTTTTTGAAATTAGCAATTTCACGCCTGAAAAATTCTAACTAGGTTTAAATCCTTAATTTTCTATAGAATCTTTTGCGATCAATTTCGTGAAAAATACTAAGTTTCAACACCTACATATAAATTGGAAGCGCAAATGAGTATAATTTGTAGGACCCTTTTTGACGGCCGCCTGTGGTTCGAACAAGAACTCATTACAAGAGCGCAACGTCCCGCGCTGCCACGAAACGAAGCAGAAAAAGTAATTATGGAAAAATTATTTGCAATATTAAGAATGAATTCTACTCTTTCTACTTAAAAGGTCTTTTACCCTTTGCAATTACATGGGTACATGCAATCTCCTGCAGTCCTGACAACCACAGATGGTAAAAAGTAAGTAGTTGTCAGAGTGGAGATTCTTGCAGTGCCACCATTTTTAAGGATCTGTCTGTCTGTCCGTCCGTGCGTCCGTCGGTCCGTCGGACCGTCCGTCCATCCGTCCGCGACTTAGTCCAGACAGTTTGAGTACTAGAAAGCTGCAATTTGGCATGGGTATACATATTAGTGATGATTGATGACTATGAGAGCAGCGGTGGCCCAGTGGTAACGGTCTTGACTTATAAGTAGTAGGTCGTGGGTTCGAACCCAGGCAGGCGCTTTAATTTTTGTAAATTATTTCATCACTACTGCTCTGAAAACGGTGAAGAAAAACATCATGAAGAAACCGGCATGTCCTAGAACTAAAAATTCAAAGACATGTGATATCCACCAGCCCGCACTGGGCCCGCGGGTGGATTACGGTCCTCTCCCTCTCACAATAAGAGGAGGCCTGTGACCCAGCAGTGGGTATAGGCTGATTATATATACATAATCACGCCGACAAAGTGGTAAAATAAAATCTTGAAAAAAAAATACATTTGCAGGGTACCTTTATTTATTTTTTTCGTTTATCTGTAAAAACCTTTTTCGATTCAGGGATCCGTTTTCTTAATAGTAAGCTTTAAAGTGCAATTTTTTGTTAGAGTCAAGTGTCCTGCCCCTGCCAGCTAAATGGTTGTTTTTGGATATTTGAAAAAAATCATGGAAGTAGTTTATAAAACGAAGTTAAAAGGAAATCTATCACAGCTAAGTAGGCTTTACAAGCTAACGGGTAAAAGTCGACCAACTTACGTTTGCAGTTGGAGAATTGACCGTGCCGTATAATGATGTATGGACATGTTTTTCAACGACAATGTTTTATGTTTGTTTTTTGGATAAATTCATCCAAACTACAGAACTCTTCATTGTGCGTGGTCCGAAACGCATTTAATCGGTTTTTAAATAGACTTTCCGAGTTCTGCATTAGCTCCACTTGCGAGTGCCGTGGTGGATGTACGTGCATGCAGTAAGACTAGTCGTGACTGTTATCATTTCAAGAGGTACCTACCTCGTGAGCGAAGGTTTGTTACTTGTTTTATTATTTATCACCTGTCAGTTCATACTTACTTCGCTGTATTTCGAGATGTTCCTAGAATAAATGTAGAATCGTTCGTAGCATTCAAAGTTGTGTATACTGGGAGCAGAAGTCAAACAATATAAAAGTGCTGGAGTACGAAGTAGTGTGAACTGCAAGGTGCTCCGAGTCGAAAGTTCAACTGTCTCACAACATGTACCCACTTGTACGTAGTGTGTTTATTCGATGAGTTCATTTATTTGAGTGGATGACGGGACAGGAGGCTTCTGTCTGCTCGAACCTTACATGGAAGAACTTCCATGAGTACACACTAGTGTGACATACTTCGTTCGTTATAATAAGACTATAACTGGGTAATTAGGTAGAAGGTTTTCAGCAAACAAGGTAGTCAGTCTGACCTCAACTAAAGAAAATGTTGTTTATAAAGATTTAAATAATAAAGTTGTCTAGATGAATCTGTTGCTAAAACAAAATAACTATCAGTTCATAAGCCGCGATGAGGTACGTCTCGGTGCAGTCCGGTGCGAATGCGCGGATATCTGCGACTGCACGCTCTAATGAAAGTGACGCCGACATGACACGCGTGTTATTACGCTGTCCATATCTGGTACAATGAGGTGAGATCAATTAATAAAACTTTTGTTCGTTGTTTTCATGAAGATTATAATTTTCTCTGTTGTTGTTGTAACAATATGGCACGTCACGCCAGTCGTCCGCATGCGGTGAGGTGCGACGCGGTGCAGTTCAGCGCGACGGCGTGCGGCGTGCGGTCGGCTGCGTTTGTACGCTCTACTAGACATGACGTGGACATGATGCGCCTGTTATTGCGTTGTCCATAATATCGGACACCCTGAGGTGAGCTCAATCAATTAATTTGTGAAATTTATCAGTGTCATGGTCAGATGTCGACAGTAGGTACACATAAGTCTGTTGTGTTATTAATGGGTACGGAATACTAAATAGATTCTTGTCTTACTTGTCCGGTATTACTTGTCTCGCACAAAATAACTGCAGCCAACCTCTGCAGCGTCTAAACTTAATCAAAGCTAACTGAAAACATATTTTTTAAATTATCAAAGCTGCAACTAAATAAAATAAGACACCGGTCAAGTGTGTGTTGGACAATGAAGGGTTCCGTAGTGGCGATGAATTTATCCCAAGAACAAACTTAACATTTTAGTTGGAAGCACACTCACATTTTAGACAAAATTATCCCGGATACATTAATTAAATTCGATCTTAAATGTAGCGATGGACAACCGAGCTTGGGCAACAAGCTACTCTTCCCACTCGTATGAGACGCCTGGGCATCCGCAAAACTAGTATTAGTTTACTGGCTTTCATATCCTCGGTCTACGGCACTGAGAAATTAATCAGGAAAATCCTAGCCTCTACACTGATTAATTTAGACGTGGATGCCTGAAGACTCAGAGCCGCTCTGCAGAGTAGTACAGAACGATTTACTTGACACGTCTGCCACTACTGCGGAGCATGCGAGCCTGTTGGCTGTGGGTTAGTGGGAGTCGGGTCTGTGGCTTCATGCACAAACGTCGTCGAACATTAGGCACTTTGTTCGACGACACTACTTTCCGCCTCGCTGCTTCCCTGCGACTAGGAGCTCCTTGTTGTTCTCCTCATCGCCGTCACTGTGGCGAAGTTGTCAACAGCCTCGGACACCACGGCCTGTGTTGCAGTCGCAGAGCGAATCGCTTAGCACGGCTCACGAATATTAATGACATCATCCGTATTAGAACCACAACAGTAATGTTCATCACAACGGTAATGTTTTCCCATTGATTGTTTGGTGTGTTGGTATATTAGTGTATTTATAAAGTCTTATATTTATTTGTACTTAGGTATATATATTATATTTAAAGTTTTAATAGGTATATGTGTGTATATCCATAAATTTAAATAAATATTTATTCCACAATTTTCGTTATTGAACCTACCACTGCTTGTCTCTGCATCACCCAAAGGTTGACTGGTAGAAAATGCCTATGGCATTAAGTCCGCCTCTGTACACTCTGTGTGCTTAGTGTTAAATCAATAAATAAATAAATAACCCAATGGCTTGGCTCGCAACGATGGCAAGAGACCGGACGGCATGTCTTTATTTCCATGGAAAGTGGGTAGGCCTTCACTGTGGGCGCAACGTCTGTCGATACTCTTGCACCATCCCATCTTCCTGGTTCAGCGTTCCGTGCTGGCGCTGCCACTGCGGCGGCGGAAAACCTGAAGCGGCGAAAGTATAATAACCTTGTCGGTAACTATATTTTTGAGCCGTTTGGGGTTGGAGCCCTCGGGCCGTGGGGTCCGAGTGCTCATGGTTTGTTCAACGAAAATTATTTTTCCTCTTAAAGTGAACCTCATACCTACTCAAAATTAATATATATTATATTTATTTACGTTAGTTTAGTTTAGTCATGTTACAATAATTGGAAACAGCATCGATGCGTGATTGCTAACGCATTAATTGTCCGCGGCCGTCCGGTACGGTCCGGGCCGGTTCGGTCATTACGGCGTCAATTTTCGCCCATTGAGCAGCGTACGTACAGGGGGCGCGGGGGCGCGGGGGCGCAGCATGCCCAATTGCATTTGTTTTATATGTCGCACTCGCGGCAGTTATGCTGCTAATGATGTGTTGAATATCAATTGACAGCCGCAAGGGGTTTTAAAGCGTTCCGTACCTCAAAAGAAAAAAAAAGAAAACCATAGAGGATCACTCCTGTGTCTGTCCGTCTGTTGTAGCAAATTTGCTGCGAATCTACTGGAACGATTAAGTTGAAATTTACCTCACATATTATGAATTTTGCGACCCAAACACGAACGTGTAACATAAATATAAGTATGAATTTTGATAATGGGGTTCACTTTATGGCGGAAAAAAAAACTGCAAACTGCACCGTGTGACATGTCAAATGAAAGCAATTGCTATGGGGTTTTCAAATATATATTTTAATAATTTAAAGGGTGCACAAAAAAAAACGTTTTCCGTCAATTTCTGTGTAATTGAAACATTAAGGTCCGTATTTATAGAGCTTTACTCAGTATTCAAGGATTACTTAAGACTAGTTTCAACCAATCCAATGGCTTGAATCTAGTCTTAAGTAATACTTGAGTACTGAGTAACGCTCTCTAAATCCGGGCTTAGTCTGTGTAATTATAAAAGTGCAGTTTTCATGGTGATAAAACATTCTTGTCAGTCTCAGAACCTGTATAGTTTCATCACTTTTGCGCTCCCGAAAATATAGATTATTTCGCCGTTGATTTACTTAATGAAGATATTGTATAATCATAAAATAAAATTTTGATTTTATCAAACGGGAAGCCCAGTGTGTGATTTTTAAATTTTTTGATAAGGTTTGTTAAATAATAGGCAAAAAAAAACAATACCGACAATGTTTAAAAAAAAAATGGTATTTTCGACAATATTTTCTGAGACTATTTGTAATATTTTGATAGTTGTTTTTGCTACCTTTTTGAGTTGAACATGTCTGCTTACATAAAATATTTTTAAACACTAAATTTATGTTATTATATTGAAGAAAAATATTCCTAAATTCAACACAATATCGTCAATTTTGTGTGAAGAGGCAACGGAAATGATTTTTACATTACCAACATTTTTGAATAGAAAATTGCTACTATTTGAGATGAAGGGATAATCTATCTGTGGCAATTATTAATTACATTTGGTTTAGTTTAATTTTTCCGCAAACTACCGAAAAACAAATTAAGCAAATTCAAATTTTTGTCAAATTTACGAATTCGTCCTTAAAATAGCTAGTTTTAAAGTTATTAAAGAAAATGCCATTCCAGGCCTAAGAAGGCCCATCTCTCCAAAACTATTGAGCCTAAAATTAAAAAAAAAACCGACAATTATTGTTCCTTATTTATAGATAACAGGAAAACCTATAAGAAGTCTATGGTCTTAAAGTAACACGGTAAATCACTCAATATTGTACGTACAATTCATTTCTTTTGCCGTTGGAATGTATGGGGAAACATGTTTTTCAACTACAATGTTAAGTTTGTTCTTGGGATAAATTCATCCCAAATAAAGAACCCTCATTGTGCGTGGCCCGACACGCACTTGGCCAGTTTTTGATCATCAGGTAATTTTCACCTTTAGATTCGCCGGGTAGATTACAGAGGCGACGATAATTGGGGTAGTTCCCTTTATTGGCAGTGTCATTCGGTTGTATTACGACAAGATATGAAAATCAGTACTCTTTCCGTAGATGAGTGTGCGACGTAACGTTTCCAGGAACACATAATTATGTAAGCTTTTATTTTGGGTATTTTTTGAGTTATAGATAATGTAGGTAACAACAAACTGGTTTTGTGAAAGGCAGGTTTTTCATTGTGTTCTACGGTGTAGAGTTTTAAATGAAGGGAAACTTTAACTATCACAACTTGACAAAGTCTCCACTATTTTCAAGGATTTTCTACTGTATGCAGTGGAAAAGTGTCAAAGAGCTCGATGTGGCCGTAAACTTATAAGTATTACGAGAATGACCGCAAGCTGCTACTTCACGCTGCGGACGGCACTTGCCCGGTTCTGAGTAACCTATCCGGCACCGCACACCGTTAGCCGTGGTCCGGGTTGTAGTCAGCACTACATCAGAAGTAAGCAGAGTAAATCGCCGGGGTCATAAATTAAGAACAACATAGCAACCAGCCCCGAAGATTACAGGCGTGATAGTATGTTATCGTGGAAAGTAGATTTCCACAATTTCAAACTACAAATAAAAATATTAAAAGGTACGTACAGGTAGTTTTATTGAAATGCTTATTTTGTACAAGATCCATCAACGTAGGTACAGTCGAGTTCATTAATATATTAGCCCTTTCAGGCTTCAAAAATATATGACCGTCAAAAAAAATCATAATATTGTGACAACTATAAGCATCATTAAATTGTGGTCAAGATTTCGATTCATTAATATGTGACTGGTTTTTCTCAGTAACATGTATACAGCCAAAAGCACATTATTATATGAACAACATTAAGATCATATTATCTGAACATTGTAGGATTCACAATTATGTATGCACACATGAATACAATAATATCTAAACACAAGTAAATGTAATTCAAATTCAACCTTATTACTTACGTCATAAAGATAATTTTAATAGGAATCTTAAAATTGCATGGTCAAGGAGTTTGCAACATTATTTATCACTGGCTAGATTAACTTCAAATGACGTTGTGTTGTTGTTGTTGTATGTTTGTTTTTTTCGTTTTGTTTTGTACTGGAAGCTAGTACTGGAAGATAGCACTGGAAGATAGTACTGGAAGATAGCACTGGAATATAGTACTGGAAGTTAGAACTGGAAGATAGTGCTGGAAGATAGTATTGGGAGCTAGTACTGGAAGATAGTGCTGGAATATAGTACTGGAAGTTAGTACTGGAAGCTAGTACTCGGAGCAAGTACTGGAAGCTAGTACTGGGAGCTAGTACTGGAAGATAGTACTGGAAGATAGCACTGGAATATAGTACTGGAAGTTATAACTGGAAGATAGTGCTGGAATATAGTACTGGAAGTTAGTACTGGAAGCTAGTACTGGGAGCAAGTACTGGGAGCTAGTACTGGAAGATAGCACTGGAAGATAGTACTGGAAGATAGCACTGGAATATAGTACTGGAATATAGTACTGGAAGTTAGTACTGGAAGATAGTGCTGGAAGATAGTATTGGGAGCTAGTACTGGAAGTTAGTACTGGAAGATAGTACTGGAAGCTAGTACTGGGAGCAAGTACTGGAAGCTAGTACTGGAAGATAGTATTGGGAGGTAGTACTGGAAGGTAGCACTGGAAGGTAGCACTGGAAGATAGAACAATACACTTACTGTATTAGTACAGTAGTAGTACAGTACTTCCAGCACTATCTTCCAGTTCTATCTTCCAGGGCTATCTTCCAGTACTAGCTCCCAATACTATCTTCCAGTACTATCTTCCAGTACTAGCTCCCAGTACTTGCTCCCAGTACTAGCTTCCAGTACTAACTTCCAGTACTATATTCCAGCACTATCTTCCAGTTATAACTTCCAGTACTATATTCCAGTGCTATCTTCCAGTACTAGCTCCCAGTACTAGCTTCCAGTACTTGCTCCCAGTACTAGCTTCCAGTACTTGCTCCCAGTACTAGCTTCCAGTACTAACTTCCAGTACTATATTCCAGTGCTATCTTCCAGTACTATCTTCCAGTACTAGCTCCCAGTACTAGCTTCCAGTACTTGCTCCCAGTACTAGCTTCCAGTACTAACTTCCAGTACTATCTTCCAGTACTATCTTCCAGTACTATCTTCCAGTAATTAGAAAAACATAACGTCATTTGAAGTTAATCTAGCCAGTGATAAATAATGTTGCAAACTCCTTGACCATGCAATTTTAAGATTGCTATTAAAATTATCTTTATGACGTAAGTAATAAGGTTGAATTTGAATTACATTTACTTGTGTTTAGATATTATTGTATTCATGTGTGCATACATAATTGTGAATCCTACAATGTTCAGATAATATGATCTTAATGTTGTTCATATAATAATGTGCTTTTGGCTGTATACATGTTACTGAGAAAAACCAGTCACATATTAATGAATCGAAATCTTGACCACAATTTAATGATGCTTATAGTTGTCACAATATTATGTTTTTTTTTGACGGTCATATATTTTTGAAGCCTGAAAGGGCTAATATATTAATGAACTCGACTGTACTTAATTGTTTTAAAATTGGCTCGTAATTAAAAATGTTTTTCTAAAGCAGTGTAAAGTTACACGAGATGATTGATTACTTAGTTGAAGGAGACGAGTGCAAAAATAAAGTTTACGTATAGCAATAGATTGTTATGAGTTTTCTTGATAAATTACGTTTAATTATTAAATTAATTATTACCTTAGCATCTAGCTAGAGGCTCGTACATCATTATTAAACAGTTTATTATTTTTCGAGTATTTTCATAAATTATACTTTAGATATCATCTTAATACGTACGAAATAAGAAGTGCAGGTACTCTCGAATAATTTATTAGCAGACATTATTAACACGAGACTCGTGAGTGCTTATTTATTTAATATGTATTATTTATTTGGAAAATGATTTTCTTTGGTTTCGCATCTCTATCTGACTTACAAGCTTGTTAAAAACACTCTCTTATAAAACTGCTGTTTTTACAAATGCTAATCAGCACTGAGTCAAGCAATGTAATCGTCCAAATTACCTATAATATGCTGCATAGTGTGGATTTTATACAAGATTTTTTATTTTCATTCAGTTGAAGTATTAGGGGAAGGTATTTTATTGTAACATTTTAAACAGAACCCCATGAAAGATGTGCGTACTTTAGCCAGTCTGAAACCTGTTTGAAGTAACTGGTATATTACTGATAGTCTTTCTCCTCTTTTGTAAAAAAATAAAGATTTCTTATATTATAAATATAAATATATTGACTAGGTTTCGTATGTATACACGACAGTTCCCTTGGAAAGTCGCACCTGCGGGGGCTACTTTGCTGGTTTTTTTTTTGGGATGAAATGTACCTCTTAAATTTGCCCGTTTCTGTACACATGACAACGTTTATGCAAAATTTCAGGATGATCAGTTCAGTGGTTTAGGCGTTAAAAGGTAGCAAACAAATATACTTTCGCATTTATTATATTAGTTAGGATTAGGATAGGATTGTATAAGCACAAATAGTTTTCGTTATTTTTTATTTTATTTTATGGATTTATTTCAATTTTTAAAATATATACTTTATCCACTTTAAAATAAAATCAATTATATTTAAAGCATAAAAAAAAAATCTCTATTTCTCTTGTGAAGAAAAAAATATTCTTTTTAATTTTATCACTCTCAAACTCAAACCCAAAGCATTTATATCAAATAAACCTATTACAGGCACTTTTGAATTGTCAAGGGCCTTTGTAAGTACAGGCTTGCAGAAAAAGGACAGGTATTGGCCGCATAATCGCTTTGTCTCTTTCTAGAGAGTGATCACTTTTGTGAGACTAACGCTCAATTCATTCTCTATGTCTATGGATAGAACTCTGTGGCTCATAATAGTCTCATTTTGGAGTAAAAGCAAATATTGCTTACCTAATAATATCTTTTACTAACATAAACTCAGCAAATTGTAAAGGATCCAAATTTCTGTGAGAAATTGATAGTTTTTTAACTTTATTTCATCATTAAAAACTTTCTAAATACACGCTGGAATCCAAAATAATTTTTAATGTCTTTATATAACTTTGACCTGAACACTCGCACAAAAAGGCACACACAACGGAGTGCACTAAACAAATGCACTCGGCTTGGAGTTGAGAACAAGTGTAGAAGTGGATACAAATCCAATAGAGGCAGGGAGCAAACATCTTAGAGGCACGTTGTAGGTACATCTTAGAGGCACGTTGTAGGGAACAAAACATTAATTCAGTGGCGAGTCAACACTCGGCTCTGGTGGCACGAGGCTTGGCAGTGCACAGGAACGTGCAGAAGGATGACTTGCATCAGGTGAAGACGAAGCGAGGCCTGCAAAGTGTAGGTAAGATCATATCACCCACGACTCCATCCATATTCAAGTTGTGGTACTTGTTTTCAATAAGATGTTGTTTTAGACATGTCTTACTTGTTAACAATTTAACCGACTTTGTAACCCGGCTTCTTCGTAGTGAACAGAATTTATCAGAAACACATTATAATTAAAAAAATAATTAAAGTAAATTTATTAGGTATATGCTATTAGGGACAGAATCAATTAAACAAGTTCCCCTTGATACTCGTACATTACAAAGTCTATTGAAATAAAATGAGTATTATAGGTGCACACACATCAAATGTGGCGAGCCACTAAACTAATAGAACTTTCACAGAACAGCTGTGTATCTGTCTAAGGCCCGTATTTATAGAGCATTACTCAGTACTCAAGCATTACTTAAGACTAGATCCAAGCCTTAGGATTGGTTGAAACTAGTCTTAAGTAATGCTTGAGTACTGAGTAACGGTCTATAAATACGGGCCTAACACTCGCCTCCGTAAAAAGTGTGCTAAGGAAAATACCAGCATGAGACTAAATCACAAAAAGACGAGTCGCTTGTGAGGGTTTGTGAGATGAACGCTTAATTAGCTCTAGCTTAACCGAAAAAGTACTGACACATTTAGGCTTTCTATCAATCGACCTTCGAGAAAGATCCAACCACAGACAAAACTGAATTCTCGAGTGCCAGTCCACTTTCGAATTTAAAAAATAAAAACATATTTTAATTTATAAGACATCATGACGTAACGGTGTATTGTGGGATATTACATTTATATGTAATTATCAAAACAATTATCAAAACCCAATTTGGAACAGCGCCATCTCTACAGTACTTGTGAAAATATTGTGTGAGTTCAAGCTTCCTAGAATCTCACGGAAGATGTCACTATCAGTAACTCAACATTAAATTTTTGCAAATTCACAACTTCCATTAAGAAGGAAGTTATGTTCATGTTTGTTAGTTAGGGTTCCGTACCAAAATTGTAAAAAGGAACCCTTATGGTGAGACTAAGTCTGTCTGTCTGACTGTCACACCTGGATATCTCAAGAACTACTAATGCTATCAACTTGAAATTTAGAATAGTTTTAGGTCACGTTTGCTCAACTATTTTGCAAATAAGAAAGACATTTAAGAAAATATATCTTTATTGCAAAAGGGACTGAAAGGGGGTCTTAAAATGTTGAAGTGGGGCTACTAGGGCATGTGGGGTATCATATGAAAGAGTGAAAGAGCGCTGTTTACACATTCTCAAACATTTATTTTTTAGGCAGCATAGTCTCCGACTTTTGATGAAAAATGTGAAAAAAATACCACCCTTATCTCCGAAGTTTGCATAGATAAAATCTGAAATTATTTTATGTGATAGAAGTTCATGTAAGGATTACAGGAAAAATAAAACGATGTCTCTAAATAGCACAGGTTTTCAGAAATCAACAACATCATATAGACGTACGGAACCCTCGGTGCGTGAGTCCGAATCCCTCTTGACCGGTTTTTTTTTGTATGTTCACTGATTTCTCCGTCAATTGTGGACCGGCTTAATTTTTTTTTTTGTTAGAAAGGGTATATTCCCGAGGTGGTTCCATTGTCACCAAGTCAGAATCTGATGAGGGGACCCCATGGAAATCGAGGGAATTCCTCAAATTTTATAGGCACATGATGAATACCACAGATGGCCACCGGAACTACTTAATAATAAGTATTTCACGGGTTGCGATTCGATTATGTACTTATGGTTGCTAAGCAATTCATGCTCGTCACAAAACATATACCTAGTGAAGTGGAGCTGACGGTTCTTACCAGGAGAACTCCTCAACAATAAATTAACGGCCCTCTATCTGGAAAAGTAATATTTTGTAAAAGGACTCACCTTTTACAAATTATTACTTTTCCCGATAGAGGGCCGTAGCCACTGGTGGCCCAGTGGCTACGGCCGTGACTTACGAGTTGTAGGTCGTAGGTTCGAACCCACACAGGCGCTTTACTTTGTGTAATTTATTTCATCACCAGCGCTCTCAAAACGGTGAAGGAAAACATCGTGAGAAAACCGACATGTCCTAGAATTCAAAAATCGAAGACATGTGACATCTACCAAATCGAAGACATGTGACATGTACCAATCCTCATTGCGCCCGCGTGAGAGCAGGCTTGTCCACGCGGTGTTAGAGAAGTTATGAGACATCATACTCGTACAAGATGCTTTACCATAGCCCATATTACATGGCAGTAAAAATTTTCTACAAATTACCGGAACAAATAAAAGAAGAAACCAAATTCAATCTAATTAACAGAAAATTAAAAGAATATCTAACACAAAAATGCTTTTACTCGGTCGCAGAATACCTATATTTAATACAATAGGTATGATAGCTAGATAAATAATTATATAACAATATACTCGTAGTCATACAAAAAGCACACTTATTTAAGTACTCTTTTTATCAATATGTGTAAATTATTGTTATGGTGCCGTGCCCTAACCGGGTTTCATGTTGGAACTTACTTAAATTGTAACAACTAAATGTACACATGAATGCAATAAAGAATTTGAATTTGATACAGTTTCAAGCAAATTATACTGCGTTATTTGGAGGATAATAAACAACGTGTTTTTTTTGATATCCCATAACTCTAGGGTATGATTGAGGCCATATCAAAGAATCAACTGGCATATGAGTTATGTTCCAATCCTTCGTTATTTTTTTTTTCATTTTTTATACAAAATAATTCGGCAAAGTCACGATTATTAATGTAAAACACCCTTATTTGAAATATGACAACGTCGACAAGGTAGCTTTCCCTTCACTAGCTGCCGCCGGGAAGACCCGATACCAACATACCTACATATTTTATTTAACTATTTATTTTACTACACTACTGCGAAGTTTGGCAACCTCGCAAAAGTAAAGATTCGTCATACTGGTGACAATTTTTGACCTAATTTAATTATGATTAATGATATCTCCGAAACGATGCATTTTTGGACCACCTATTCTCGGAGTTTTAGTATTATTTTAACTACAGAATATAACCCTAGAGTTATGGGATATAAAAAAAAACAGGTTGTCTAATAGTCAAACATAGAAACATGTAATTGGGAGTTTCAAAGATAGATAGATGTAAGGGCCCATAGGGTGGTGATGCAAAGCAGCGTCATCAAAAAAGAGAATGTCACTGATTCTCACCAAGCATTGTTGCATTTATGCCTTTACATATCCGAGCTTCATCTCCATGAAGTGGTACTTCTGCCTTCAGCTAAGATATCTTACGGAGGGCGCTAATCTAAAGGGATTGGTTTCATCGGCGCTCACGCTGATTTACAGCCCACCTGACCCGCAGGGTCCTGAATACGGGGGGTGGAGGGGGTGTCAAACGTAATACTCACCGCCGCCACGAGCTGACACAGAGCAGTTTCTATAAGTCAAATTGCCAATTGTATTGTAGAGCTGTCTTTTTAGTTGAAGTGAGGAGTTTAACTCGGTATGTGGTTACTGTTGTTATTATAGATCGTGCGTTTTTTTCCAATAATTTGAAAATTACACACGGTTAAAAATGACATAGGAAATATTAAGGCTTCTGATTGCAATTAGACATGTACCATAACATATTTTTTTTAAAGAATTAAATGCGCGATCCTAAGTGGTGGAAAATCAAATCTATTTGCGGTTTATTTTATTTTATTTATTTGGGACAAAAAACAGTTATATACATTACAGCATTTACAAAAAGACGTTTTATTACAGTCGAAAAAACGTATAACCCACACTATTGTCCACGAAGTCATGAAAAAAAAAAACGGTGTATGAAAGCGAACGTATGTTTATAACCAATTTTTTTAATTTTTTTTTTTACGTATTTAGAAGAAAAATTGACGAATTGAAAGAAGTGGATGACAAGAGCATCCGTCTTATAGGCGACTTGCAAGAGAATGTGAAATATTTTTTTTGAAGTTAAATTGCGACAGCGCGAAAATATCAAAATCAATGAAATGTGTGTTATAGGTTTTTGAAAGTCGGCGGAGAGGGGCTTGCACCCCAGCCTTCGTTCTACATCGTGCAGTGTAGAATAGTCGAGGTGCGCGCACCGAGGCCGAATAACAGTTTTAGGTACTACGTAACACAGTCTATTCGAGAACTCAGTACAATAAAATTTTTCATTGCTTATACCGTACAGTATCACAACCATGATTAGTAAGCGTCTGGAATCCAAGCTCAATATAATATAATTTATGATCGAAGCTTACTTCAGAAGGCCAAGGGTAACTCAAAGGCAACTAGGGATGCCATCAAAAGTATTACTGATACGAGGCAACAAAAGACCTTACCAAACGAGTTGTCGAGTTTGTGTGAAAACCCTAAAGACTCAGTCGATAAAGTCAATAAGTACCTACTTCGCAAGCAGATTCCGCGTCTCCCAAGTTACAAAATGCGAATAGCCCGTGTTACTTGAAGGGTATTTTTGAGGTTTCTGAACAGGAATTAGAAACTGTTATTCTAGGCCTAAAAAATAATTGTGCAGTCGGTTGGGATGGCATATCTGCATCCTTACTTAAATCGGCCCGCCACATCCTAATACCAGTAATAAAACACATATTTAACCTTGCAATAACTACTGGGACCTTTCCTAGAGTTTTTAAGAAGGCCATTGTTCTGACTGTGTCGGAAATTATAGAACAATTTCAGTACTCACAACCATTTCTAAGGTTTTTGAAAAGCTTATAAACAAACAACTAACCAATTATTTAACTAAATATAAAATTATCGCTGAAACCCAATACGGATTTATAAAGGGTAAGTCAACTGAAGACGATGTAATAGATTTGACAACAACTGTGATTCAGTCTTTAGATAATAAGCTAAAAACCATAGCAGAATTTTTGGACCTGTCAAAAGCTTTCGACACAGTTTCAATTCCCATCCTATTAAACAAGCTAGAAGCAATAGGCGTAAGGGGCACGGTCCTAGAAATTTTTCAAAGTTACCTCACTGAACATAGTCAGTATGTGAGGGTTGGAAATTTCACCAGCAACGAAGAATTTCTCACATATGGAGTCCCTCAAGGCAGTGTGCTTGGTCCTACCTTATTTTTGGTGTACATCAACGACCTGTGTCAACTGGCAATTAATAACTGCAGAATTATTACGTATGCAGATAACACGGCGTTGATTGTGCATGCCAAAGACTGGCAATTAGCCTACAAGGAAACTGAAGACGCCCTCTTTACCGTAATATCCTGGCTGAACAACAACTTGTTAACCCTTAACGCACAAAAAACAAAATTTATTACTTTTTCTAGTTCTTCCGCGTCCCAACCATCGGAGTATTTAAAAATTATTGCGCACACCTGTCGTAACTCTAGTCCCAATTGTAATTGCCAACCTCTCATACGCACAACTGACATGTGGTATCTGGGTGTGCAAACTAACTCCCGCTTTAGTTGGGACAAGCTTACAGGAAATATAGTTTCCAGGACAAGGAAACTTTTGTACATTTTCAAAAAATTAAGATCTTTCGCTGACATAGAGATATTAAAACTTGTGTATTTTTCCCTAGCACAATCAATACTAATGTACTGCATACCGGCGTGGGGTGGCACGTTTGCTACTAGTATGCTGCAAGCCGAGAGAGCGCAAAGAGTGGTTCTAAAAGTGCTTTTGAAGAAGTCTATCAGGTACCCGACCATAACTTTGTACCAACAATGCTCTGTACCGTTCTGGGTAAGCATGGTGCAATCCCATATAAGCCGGACAACAAGCGCAGGAAGGACATCGTTTGTGAAACTTAATCGCATAGAACTGCTCTCGCCAGTAGACATTTTTTATATAAATAGTTCTCGTATCTACAACCGTATTAATAAAATAAATTACATACATAACTTAACAAAAAACCAATGCAAAAAAGAATTACAAATCATATTACTAAAGTTAAATTACTGGGATACTAAAGATCTTCTCAAACCATTCCAATAGAGGTATTTCAATGACACAGACGCATACGTACACTCATGCATATATTCTCACATACACCTACACATATAATCACGCGCATACACTCACACATACACAATCACTCACCCATACACAATCACTCATTTTACACTCTAGTGCACGCACACACAAATGTTCAATTCTTAATTTACTACGAGTATGTACTCGTAGTAAATTAAGTAGCTACATTTTGAATTTTAATTTTAGTTTATAGTATTCTTATTTTATAATTATTGTTATTTTTTATTAAGTTTTACTGTTTTTCTGAGTTCACTATGGACGTTCGAATTTTTATCGTATTTTTATGTAACCAAGTTTGGAAGGCGCTGGACCAGCGCCTACTACTGAACCAACTAATGAAAAATCATTGTTTCACAGACACCTGGTGTCTGGGATAAAGTCAAAGTCAAAGTCAAAGTCAATTGTTTATTTCAAATAGGCACATAAAAGGCACTTTTGAACGTCAATATTTACAAAAAAATAGAATTGATTCTAGTCGCCCCTTCCAAAAGGTAGTTTCGTATGGAGAAGAATGGGCAAGAAACTCCACCGGTACTCTTTTAAAATCTAGTACAATATTTTTATAGGTACATTAATTATATAAATTATATGTGAAGACGATGCACCTAGAATAAAATTACTATACCACAATAGGTAATAAAAGGAGTTAAGGATGAAGCAATGACAGATAAATTAATTTTGTGATAGATACATGGTGCTCACATATTTACAAAAAATGTAAAAAATATATAGGTACGATTTCCTAAAAAATAACAATATCAGTGTGAGTTAAGGTAATCACAGAATTTAAAATAAATGTCATAAAAATAATAAATTATACAATTAAAATAGCAACCTGTTTGATTTTGTCTAGACTCTAGATTGTCCTATGGAGCAGGACCAGCATGTTTCCAAGCATTCTTATCTTGTATATAATCCTCTAATTTGTAATATGCTTGTTTACAAAGTGTTCTTTTAATATGAGTTTTAAATTTTCTTTCATTTAGTTGCAATATATCACAAGGTATTTTGTTGTAACATTTAACACAGTACCCCATAAAAGATGTATGTACTTTAGATAACCTGAAAAATTGTTGATCTATTTTGTCTTTATTTCTAGTATTAAAATTATGTCTATCACTTATTTTATTAAAAAGATTTAGATTTTTCCTTACATACATAATATTTTCATAAATGAATTGGCAAGGTACCGTCATAATATTAATATTTTTAAATAGTTCCCTAAGAGATTCGCGGCGACTTAGATTATAAATTACTCTGACAGCTCTCTTTTGCAAAATAAAGATGGACTCAATGTCAGCAGCCCGACCTCACAGTAAAATGCCGTACGACATAATGCTGTGGAAGTAGCTAAAATAGACCAAACGCGCGGTTTCTACATCTATTAACTGTCTTATCTTTCTAACAGCATAAGCCGCCGAGCTTAGCCGCCCCGCAAGAGATATTATATGTGGTCCCCATTGTAATTTCTCGTCTAGAGTGATTCCTAGGAAAACCGTTTGATTAATAAATTCCAGTTTTGCTCCATTCAATATGATATTACATTCACTACTTCTAACATTAGTTAATTTAAATCGAATGCATTTGGTTTTTGCTTTATTTAGTACCAAATTATTTACCGTAAACCAATCTTGGACCTGAAGAATAGAGTTATTAACGTCGTCAAGATTTTGTGACCGTCGGTCTACTTTAAATATCAATGGTGTGTCATCTGCAAATAACACCATCTTCGGTTGATTTTGAAATAATTGGGGTAAATCGTTAATATAAACTAAAAAGAGGAATGGACCCAATATTGAACCTTGAGGAACGCCCATTGCCATTTCAGACCCCAATGAGTTTACGCCGTTCACTTGAACTTAAACAAAAGGTTAACTTTCTATCTTTCAGGTATGATTTTAGTAAATCAAGAGCTGTATACCTAATCCCATAGTGCTCTAGTTTCAGCAAAAGTGTCTCATGGTTTACGCAATCGAACGCCTTAGAGAGGTCGCAAAAGATTCCAATGGCATCTTGTGCTTCCTCCCAGGCGTTAAACATGTTCTTTATCAGGGTATAGGTTCTTTATTAGGGATACGATGATTTTTCATTAGTACAGACACCAACGATACCCTTTTTTCTGTAATGTTCATTTTTCACTTGAAATATGTTTTTTGTGAAACTTATTACGTTTTTTCTTAAAAAAAAAAAACAAAAACAAACTTATAATGCTTTAACAAATCTGCATAGAGAATCCTTGTACGGAAGCACCTGAAATGCGTGGCGCGAAGAAATTTTTTCTGAACCATTTCTATTGCTTGCTTATATTTATCATAATACGGGCACCAGATGGGTACCGCGTATTCCAACTGAGAACGGACTAGTGTTTTGTATAAGAAGAGAAAAGTAAAAGACTTCAAAAAGCCTTCTGGCTTTTTGAAGTCTTTACAAGACCGCATAACAAAACCATACAATATCTTAAAGGTTTAGGATTAGTAACGAACTGTAGTGTGGGCTATAAGGCCAATACAAATACAGTATCATATCTACCTACCATATTACTGTATTTATTTTATTTACAGTGAAATATAATTATATATAATACATACATAAACTCACGGCTCCTTCCCATGAACGAAATATTAGTAAGTATAATTATTAATTATACATAATATATGCTTTATTGTACACTAGATAACACATTATAAAAAGAAAAAAATATACAATGTGCGGCCTTATCGCTTAGAGCGCTCTCTTCCAGGCAACCTTGGAATGGACAGTAATTTTCTGAACATAAAATGGGGTTGCCTTTTTGGAAATAAAACGTATTTATTTACAATATACTATAGTAGTACAGTTATATGCTATATTGTCCGTTTGGTGCAGGACGTAAAGAATAGCACCATCCCATTTCTTCCCGTGGGTGTCGTAAAAGGCGACTAAGGGACTTACAAGAGAATGGGCAGCAGCGGTCTCTATGCATTTTAACACCATACTGCGATCGCGAACCCGCCTGCCAAGCGTGGTGATTATGGCAAACCCCCCTTTAGGGGAGGCCTATGTCCAGCAGTGGACGACTTTCGGCTGAAATGATGAATGATGATGATATGCTATATAATCGATACATAAATACTAACTATATAAAAGTAAGTGCAGTATAGTGTCTCATCATGCTCTCTAGATATAAACTGCAGTTGCAAAACAATAGAACATGTTAACACCATCAAATATTTAACGCCCGTATTTATAGAGCATTACTCAGTACTCAAGCATTACTTAAGACTAGATTCAAGCCATTGGATTGGTTGAAACTAGTCTTAAGTAATGCTTGAGTACTGAGTAACGCTCTATAAATACGGGCCTAAGAGTTTTGATAGACAGTCATTTCAGCTTTAAAGACCATGTGAAACTACTTAGCGCTTGAGTCAGAAAGCTCATATACAACATTATTTTGAGTATAAGTATGCGAAACCTGAATATAGTTTGTTCAGAATAAGGAACTGAATCGATTTCAATAATTTGTACACCATGTTATATTTAGTCCCAAAAATATTTAAGTGTGATGGAAAATGTTATCACCATTTATTTAATTACAATACAATCGCCGTACGGTTAGGTACCTACTGCCAAATTCCTATCCATGAGCGCAAGACGACCCTGGAGGCGCGGGGGCGGGGTTAGCATGTTTTTGTACGGACAACCCGGTAACATAACCACCTTATAACTTTGTGATTTTTCATGATACACTTTTGAAATTTTGTACATAGATTCTTTACATAAAAATACTACACACATTTTTCGGGTTTCGCATATTATTATATACTAAAACTAATATTGTATAATTATGTCTTCAAGAGGCTGAGACATGGTGTGGATGCTTTGTTATTAAAACAAATCTACGTTGCCTTATGTTAGTCTGTCATAACGTATTGCATCTCATCCTGGAGAGGAGAATCAGAAACTAACTTTATTTACTATGAATGTAGGTGCAGGTTTATGATATTGTACATAAATTAATAAGATCGGCTACAGTCTACCTTACGGCGTGCAAATTATTACATAAATTAAAATACTAACAAAATAATGTCAACAAAACAAAACATAAATTAAAGTTAAGTCAATTAATAATATTATGTATAGTCAGGTACATTATGTCTTACATAGTCAAATTTGCATTTAATTATAACAATCAAAATCTGGGCAAACTCATATCATTTAAAAAGTCTTTCACAGAGTAATAACATTTGCCTAAAAGTAGTGCAGTTGATTTAAAAATGTTTACAGAAAAATCTCCTAAAGCTGTTATAATACCAGGTGAGATTGCGCAACGCGCTATCCTAAGGGCTAGCGCATACACACAACTTTTAGTTGAACAACTGTTTTGTTGTGTATCATATGTTTAAAAGAATATATTAAAGCGCACATACTGTCAACTCGATAGTTGCTCGACAAAAAAGTCAAAAAGCTTTATCGATTTGCTTTTGATTTAAAAGTTGGACAACTATCGATCAAGCGCTCAATTTGTATTGCATTGTCTTGATGTGCGCAGACCATCGACTAAACAGTCGATCCGCGACTGACCGCGACTGCCAGTCTCGTACAAGCATTTGAAGCGGCGCCACGTCTTTTGTCCCCATGTTCAATGTAACGTATGAAATATTCCACTAGATAATCTATCACTGAGTACAGGATGTACACAGTATCTTCTTTTTTTATCTCTCATAAAATTTCTATAAAGCAAAGCACAAAAGAAAACTTTCTTGTTAATGAACATTGTATGTGTGTAGCACCTTTTCATGAACGTTGTCGAAAAAAACTGCAAGAAAACTGGTCGGATTGTTTAGGAGATAAACAAATCGACGATCGACTGCATCGATTGTATGCGCACGTCCATCGACTAAATAGTTTAGTTGTGTGGAATTCACGAGAAGTACACAACTCGACTAAACTGTTTAGTCGATGTACAAGTTGTATGTATGCGCTAGCCCTAAAGGTGTGCACTCATAATTACGACTAATTAATTATACCAACACTGTGAAGTACTTACTGTCCGTCAGCGCTTCCTACTTACTGCCGTTCTAAGGCAACATAAACATTTGAACTATCACTGCAACCGTAAACGTAGGCGAAGGGATCAAATAGTGTGCACTCCTAAACACCAACCACACACGTCTTTCATTACAAGATTTTTTCTATTCTTGGGTCCTTATCTATAATCAAATTAACTCTCGCTTACACATCTATTCTCTAAATAAGTCCCATTGTAAAAAATAAGGTGAAAGAGTACTTTTTTACACTATCTTATAGAGAGAAAAAAAAACTTTTGATCGTACCAGAGTAACCATGTTTCCTTTAAGCAATGTTTCATCTTAAACAGTTTTTTACTACCTTCTCAACATATACTATCACACACACACATACACACCGCCGCTCACACACCCACATACTCATCCACAAACACCGAATTACTAACTCCCGTCTACACTCTACAACTCATTAGGTGTTTCTCTATTTTTAACCGACTTCTAAAAAGGAGGAGGTTATTTTTTATGTATGTTCACCGGATTCTCCGTCAATTGTGGACCTCGAGTGTGAAATCGAGAAAAATCCTCAAATTTTATAGGCACACCTATAGTGATTTAGGTATTTTTAACCGACTTCCAAAAAGGAGGAGGTTATATATGTTCGGCTGTGTTTGTTTTTTAGGGTTCCGTACCAAAATGGTAAAAAGGAACCCTTATGGTGAGACTAAGTCTTGTCTGTCTGTCACACCTGAATATCTCAAGAACTACTAATGCTATCAACTTGAAATTTAGAATAGATAGTGAAGAGACGTTTGCCCAACTATTTTGTAAACAAGAAAAAAAATATATTTTTTTTTTTTGCAAAAGCGACTGAAAGGGGGTCTTGAAAATTTTAAGTGGGGCTACTAGGGCATGTGGGGTATCATATGAAAGAGCGCTATTTGCACATTATCAAATTTTATTTTTATTTTTTAGGCAACATAGTTTCCGACTTTTGATGAAAAATGCAAAAAAAATCTCCGAAGTTTGCATAGATAAAAATCTGAAATTATTCTATGTGATAGAAGTTTATGTAAAGATTACAGGAAAAATAAAACGATGTCTCTAAATAGCACAGCTTTTCAGAAATCATCAACATCATATATACGTACGCAACCCTTGGTGCGCAAGCCTGACTCGCTCTTGACCGGTTTTTTTTTGTGTTTGTTTAGCGATTTCTCCGTCAATTATGAACCGATTTTGCAAATTCTTTTTTTTTTAAAGGGTATTCTCCCGAGGGACCACCTATTGCCACTAAATCAGAATCTGATGAGGGGATTTCATGGAAATCGAGGGAAACCCTCGAATTTTATAGGCAGACTTATAGAGATTTGGGTATTTTTTATAGTAACTCATGCATTTGCTCTCAAAAAGCACCATTTGGTGAAGTGGAACTGATGATGGAGACCACAGGTGGCTACCGGAACAACATAATAATAAGTATTTAACGGGTTGCGATTCAATTAGGTACTTTATTATGGTTGCTAAGCAATTTATGCTCGTCACAATGCATATTGTGAGTGGCAGTTCTCCTGGTTCTTACTACGAGAACTCCTCAACAATTACGTCCCTGCATCGGGAAAAGCAATATTTTGTAAATGGTGGCACTGAGCAGTTGCCATTAGGCTATTGTCATTTAGATAAATTACAAACTGACCCATTAAAACAGTGAAAAAAAAAACCGGACTTCCAAAAAGACACTACAAATTGAAAAATAACTTTCATTTCGGAAGTCGGTGGCAAAAAACTAAAATACAGATCCAAAGACACCGACTTCCGAAATTAAAGTTATTTTTAGGTTTCCGTACCAAAATCGTAAAAAGGAACCCTTATGGTGAGACTAAGTCTGTCTGTATGTCAGTCTGTCACACCTGGATATCTCAAGAACTACTAATGCTATCAACTTAAAATTTAGAATAGTTTTAGATGACGTTTGCCCAACTTGTTTGCAAACAAAAAAGGTTTTTTTTTTTATCTATTTTGCAAAAGGGACTGAAAGGGGGTCTTAAAAATTTGAAGTGGGGCTACTAGGGCATGTGGGGTATCATATGAAAGAGCGCTGTTTGCAAATTTTCAAACATTTATTTTTTATTTTGTAGGCAGCATAATTTCCGACTTTTGATGAAAAATGTTAAAAAAAATACCGTCGGGGTGGACGGTATTTTTTATATTTTTTGCTTATTTCCGAAATTTGCATAGATAAAAATATAAAATTATTCTATGTGATAGAAGTTTATGTAAAGATTACAGGAAAAATAAAAAGATGTCTCTAAATAGCACAGTTTTTCAGAAATCATCAACATCATATATACGTACGGAACCCTCGGTGCGCAAGTCCGACTCGCTCTTGACCGATTTTTTCACTTTGTAATTAGTGTTTTTTTGGAAGGCGGTTGTTTTTATTTTTGTAAAAAAAAGTTAATAACAAAAAAATAATGTATGTTAATAAATTTACTAGGTATAAGATTTAACAAAATTAAATGTTGGTTAAAAAAAATCCAGTCTTTTATCAGAGAGGTATGTATGCCGAGATACAGGGTTTTCAGCTAGTTTGGCTGCAGATGCGCTCATATTGTTTTCAGCTAGTTTGGCTGCAGATGCGCTCATATTGTTTTCAGCTAGTTTGGCTGCAGATGCGCTCATATTGTTTTCAGCTAGTTTGGCTGCAGATGCGCTCATATTGTATTATACATATATCTATCGTACGAGTTGATATTATGTATGGAACTGAAAGCTAATAAAAAAGTTCAACGCAATGCATTGAACTTTTTTGTACAGCAGATGATTGACAACTAATCTCAAGATATGTAAATACACTAGCATATTTACCCATATTATGTGTGTAGTAAACTCATATCGTCAATGCATCACAACGTATTTGCTGAAGATATTTGTCCAGACGCAAATCGAATTCTTTTCCAATCACAGCATCGCCTAGAGAAATCATTTCGTTTGCTAGATTGATCGCTGACTCACTTAAATGTGTTGGATCACAAAATGTTCCATGTTATCGGCTTGCTATTGATTTGACGAGATTTCCTGAAGGTGCCTTTCTTACATGGTTTTGTCAGATATTGAAATTAGGCACTGTTTAAGTAAGTATTTCATTGTCCCTATATATATACCAAAGAAAGCAATGAAATACCGATTGTTCTTCTTCATCTTTTGGTGTTTCTCCAATAAATTCCAATATTTCTCTAAATCTACTCCAAATATTTCTCCTTGTCCTCCAAAATACGGATTAATAAACTATAGATACCTACTTAAAATTAAACACTCCATAGTTACGAGTACATACTTCATTTTGGAACATTTCGACTATGTGAAAATGGTTAGGTACACACAGCTCCATTAAGTGGTTACCTGCCCAAAAGACGTCAGTTCAAATCCGAGATAGGCCCAAGTTGGTTTTTGTATTTTTAAAAAACATTTTATTATAATTATGTATTGTTTTTGTGAATACTTAAATAAGTTTAAGTTAGTATTTTTTTTAAAGTCTGTTTTTAATATTGTTTTTTTTTTTTTCAATATAATGCCTAAAACAAACCGGTTGGGTAAACTTTTATTATTGCGTACAACGACTAGCAATAATACGGTTATGCTTTACGAGAAACTAATCAGGGTCCAAATAGACCGGAGGTTTCTGGGCATAAGATTGGAGGTTCAAATCCTAGGCGCGAAATGTGCTTTTTGTCATGCATTATATTTTTATTAATATAAAGTATTTTTCTGTTTTGTTTTATTTAGTAATATTTATAAAGATTTTAAAAATCAAGAAAAATAAAATATTTTAATAATCATTTAATAATATTTATTATTGCTAATATTTAATAAAACTGTGGAAAAATGCAAGTCAGTATTTGAGTGTTACGTCAAATGTAAATGAAGGGGCTAGGGTTGGCACGGTGACTGGTTCTTGTTCGTGTCATACCTGAGAGCCCATGGGCCTCTGCACAGCACTCGCATACCTTTATTAAGCGCCTGAGGGCACTGATCGATGGGCTCAGCAGCACCATATCGTCGGCGTTACTTATATTGTTAACAAAAACTCCATCAATCGAGCAACCTACCTGAGTGCTCCTGAGCTCACGGACCGGATATACGCATCTGTGACTGCATTGATACGAAATCACGTATCAATGAATATTGGATAATGTGCAGGCTCTGCTGTGCTAAGTAATAACTTAGCACAGCTCATTATCCAAGCGACATAAGGCATGGATTGCATTTAAACCAATCGCTGCATTGCACTAGTGATTTACAAAAGGTAATTATTTACAGTCTGCGGTAGTCCTAATAATTATTTACAAAAGCGGTAACAAGCCATGAGTCACACAAGTGACACATTCGCCAGAGTTAGCTGCAGTTGACCGTGTTGTTTAGAGTCAACCTTTTGGATACTCCTACGTCGTGTTGAGGCTTCTTGCTTGCGGCGCTATCAGGATTTACGTCCCCGGCTGGGCCTATTATACCCGCTATCATAATTACGGGGCTGATCGCACACCCACACAGTTGTACACCCACGCTGGCACATCCGCGGTACACCTGTTTCAGCGCTCTGTCGCGTTCATCGTAAATGCTTTGTTACAACAATTACATGACGTCGTTACACGGTGTAGTTGTCCTATGACTATCTCCTTATTGTAGGAACAATTGGCTCATTAGAATTATGTAGAAAGGTCGTATTTTTTTTTATAATTTTTAGTTACAGTATTAATTCAGTGAGTCTCTGTTTGACACGTGGGAATGTTGGATTTAAAAGCGTATAAGCGTTATATTGATCAATCGTTGTAATATTATCAGGCAAGTTAGAAAAATAATCTGATATAACGAGCCTGAAAAGGAAGAACATCGTAAGCGACATAATGTAGGTATTTCACTTTTTCAATAAATAAATAAAATCAATAAAAACCTCTCCTGTAAATTTTAATTTTTGTCGCTTACGATGTTCTTCCTTTTCAGGCTCGATAACATGATCAAACTTTTACAGACACACTACTTCTTGTTTATGTTATTTGAAGGACAGGTAGGCGGTTAGAGGTAGTATTGCTTAAACTACCTCTAACCGCCTATTACCTGTCCTAGTTAGGCACAACGTCGGAAAATATACAGCACTTCACAGCAGTTAATAAAAACTTTCGATAGTAAAGGCGGTGCCTTTGGATCTGTATTTTAGTTTTTTGCCACAGACTTCCGATATTAAAGTTATTTTTCACTTTTTTGTGTTTTTTGGAAGTCTGTTGTTTTTGTTGTAAAAAGTTTTTTATTTTTCCCTCTTTAGTGGGTCACTTTGTGATTTATCTAAGTTACAATAGCCTAATGTCAACTGGTCATCCACTTTTTACAAAATATTGCTTTTCCCGAAGCAGGGATTTTAATTCTTGAGGAGTGCTCCTGATAAGAACCAGGAGAACTGCCACTCACCATATGTGTTGTGACGAGCATAAATTGCTTAACAACCATATTAAAGTACCTAATCGAATCGCAACCCGTTAACTACTACCTACCGTTAATATCTACATGTGGAATGCAATAAAAGTATTGAGTACTACCCGTTAATTATTAAGTAGTTCTGGGGGTCAAATGTGGTCTTTCTCATCACTTCCACTTCAGCAAATAGTGCTTTCCTAGAGCAAATGTGTATCAAATCCCCATAGGTGCGCCTATAAAATTTGAGTATTTTTCTCGATTTCCATGGGATGACCTCGTCAGATTCTGATTTGGTGAAAAAGGGTCATCTGGGCAGCATACACTGTCAAAAAAACAAAACATAATCAGTCCACAATTGACGGAGAAATTGGTAAACATACATTAAAAAAAAAACATTGGGACGAGCATAATTAAAACCACCTCCCTTTTTGGAAGTCGGTTAAAAATACACTTTGACGGTCTGCTACTATTATAATAACAGATAGAAGTACTAATGAGAGGCTCCGATATTTTAAATTCAATTAATTCAGTATAATAGAATCATAGTTAGTAATACCTACTACACTAATAAGTCAATAATTACTGACAGTGCAGTCGCGCTGAGGTCAGCTGTCATCATATCAAGTGACTGACAAGTGACAGCCAGTGACTGCGACTCGAGATTGATGGAACTGTAAGTAGTTACCTCACTTTTGGTCAAGTGGTCTTGGCGAAGAAATGATCATCATCGCTTCTTTATCTAAGCCAAAAAGCGACTACAGATTCAAGTAAAGAAGAAATAGAATAGAAAAGCAGCAGCATCTGGATCATAAATGACACATCATAATCAATAGAATAAATAGCAAGGAGAAAACTACACACTTGTGCAATTATTACAATTAAATACTTACTTCGGGCCATACTATCTCTTTAAAGAAAAAGTTAGGTAATCAAAAAGTTTACTAGAAATATATTTATTATGTGGTATTTTATGAAACAAGTATCTTCACGCAGAACACTCGGGACTTTTTAACAAGTGTTGCTTTTCCGTGTTTTGAAAATAATACAACGAACACTACAACGTAACCCGATGTGTGCTCCTCATAACTATAGTCGCAGGATTCACTCCACGAATTAAGGAATTTGTTTGTGCAGGTGCCTGAGGGTTCCGTGTGCTCGTGGAAGTACTTTAAAGTAAGTACTTCCATGGGTACATCCAAGCAAGTTTGTAATACCAGCGTTAGAAGGAAATCATTTGTGATGGTTTGTTGTCTTGTTGACGGTATAATATTTGAAGTGAACAGGAGCTCGAAGAAGACAGTCGGAACCTAGTTGCCGATTGGATGCCTGTTTGATGAAAGAAAGGAGGTGTACTACATTGAAATTAGCTTCAAAATAAATGTAAATGCAAGCTAAGTTGGTGAAACTTTTCATTTTACACATCCACGCACTGTGTTATAAACGTTTGAACCGGAAAATACAACATTACAGGATGTGTATTGTGTAAGTACACACCACCTTGTATTAGGTACAAAATAAATGGAATGTTTGGAAGTACATACACAATCCATTATTTAATTAAATAGATGCGTTTAATGAATTGTAAAACGCGCGTCAAACTAATTGTATCACATAGTGTTACATCTAAGTGCTCTGTTATGTTCCGCTCGATACAGACACTGTTATGTTCCGCTCGACACAGACACTGTTATGTTCCGCTCGACACAGACACTGTTATGTTCCGCTCGACACAGACACGGTTCACAACAGCGTTCCCGTGTCACAATAATTTTATTACTAAAATCGAAAACCGAATTATACGGAGCTAATTTGCCGTAGATCTCATTATCAGATAGGTGGATTTATGGAAACGGCCCGAATGAGCGCGCTTGCTAATTGCTTTACAATGTTTGCGATATTCCAGTTTTGTCATAACAGTGTTTTGACGTGTATCGTCAGGTTTATGGCGCATCTAGATAATAGTTTGTTTCCTGGGCATATTTGTAGATAGAGTTTGATTCAAACTCTTGCATTGCTATTTTGTAGGTAATTTGTGTGTCGTCTAATGTCGTAAAACTCCCGAATAATGTATCAAATATGTACAAAGAACCAATATGTTTACCAATATTATTTATTAACCAGTCGTATGCGCCGGTCATTACAGAAACTATTAAAAAGCCATTTTGTCTCACGTGGATCCACGTTCCGGATATGAACGGTTAAAAGATTGTTCACAACTAGATGTGCAAAATCAATGATGCTACGAAAAAATGTTACCGTTATTGTGTTAGGTGTGGCTTTAGTCTACATAATTATGTAGGTATAAGAAATATTTAAAAAACTCATAATCACTATTTCATTTAGACTAAATGCTCAAAGTAACCAATATATTCCACTCATCTGAGGCACTCATAATGAAACCATTTCGATTGATATCTGAGAAGTTGTAAATCTTTGAGGCGTGCAGAATACCACAAATATATAAGATTCTATACATTATTGGTTGCAGACTGCTGACGTCACGGTGTCATCGCCCGCCCTTAACCGTTCACCGTGGATGAAATCGAAGCGCAGACATCTTGTTAATTTGCAAAGATTAGCTACGTAACAAGCGAAATTGCGCGGCATATCTAATCGCACCTCGTGGAGGCTCTTATAACGCACCTCGTTAGTACCTTCCATTATTTGAATATGTCAAATAAATTCCAGAATATTATTTACCTGATAATGAATTAATTTACGTTCACCTGTAATACGTGTGTTTAATTTGTACAAAATTGATGAAAATGAGAACGTGCAGCAATGAAACACGAGTAATTAACATTTCAATGTACCCGCTGTAATCAATTAGCCCGAACTAAACTAAATACTGCTCTACTCTTAATTACGTTTATTATGATCTTAATTAATGTTGTTGCACATTAAATTCAAATATAGTGTAAGGGGCTCAAAATACAGAGGTCATGTGGTGTACTTAAAACGTCTAAAAAGCTTTCTGAATGTAAAGGCCAGTTAAGCTGATACCATTACAGACGATTATTCCCAATCGTCACAAACATCGTCCTCCGAAACAACAACCACCGAACGCTGCCAAATGGTTGAACAATAACAATTTCCACTTATCTATTCATTCTCCGCAAGCTTAACACCAAAAAATAATCCGATTTCATGAAAAAAATATCATTTTCCTTCACGTCAGAGGGGATTCCGATGACGGGGACATACTTTATACGGATAATGTCACATGAAAATGACGAAAACGACACTTGAACAATGCCACAATATCTAC
Organism: Tiliacea aurago; assembly: GCA_948098905.1. Taxonomy (NCBI): domain Eukaryota; kingdom Metazoa; phylum Arthropoda; class Insecta; order Lepidoptera; family Noctuidae; genus Tiliacea; species Tiliacea aurago. The sequence goes on from OX402592.1 coordinate 671,265, forward strand.
ACACTTCGCGTAAGCCCTATCACTGTTTGCATAAAGTTTATAATTGCTTGAGGGAGTTAAAATGTGTTTGGTAGTTTGAGTAATGTCAGGGCAAATGTAGCGAGCGCAGTTTTCGGTCAAGTCCGTTGATCCTATTACGATAGTGGAGAGGCTCACAGTGCTAACGCGGCGGAGACAATGGCGGCATGTGTTGAGTTATGTGCAGGACTAGAGGATGTGTTCATTTTGATAAAAAATGTGCAGGTGGGGTGAGCGTACACAGTGTAGTTGTGACGGGGTATATCGGGATGTATACGTTGCTAGATGCGCTATCACAGAAAGCGCATACAAACTATTGATGTGATGTTGACTTGAGCCTCAGATAATGTCAACACATTGGCTTGTCTCCAACACCTGCGACTAGAAAGACTTCTATGCTGCCGACAATGACGTCATAAAAGTGGCAAAGTTTGGAATTGACCGGGCGAAGAATTTCCTTACTAATTTTAAACAAGTTAATGAACGGAAACCATATTAAAGCGAACTTGGAAAAAAAATTATTACTTTTTAACAGCTAGGCGTGACCGTTCTTGTTGGTTAATTTATCCAATTAACTCCGCAATTGACTTAAAAGTTGTAGCGACGGCGACGGCTTCAGACGAGACTTCAGGAATTCTGTTCTGAAGTGATGTATCGGTTTTGAAAACTTGTGTAACTTACATTAGAAATGTTAATTTAAAAGAGTGTTGATGAAATAAAAACAAGGGCAATTAACTGTATAAAACTAATTTATTTAATCAGATTAGGTTACAAGTTATAATCTTAGCGGAATGTTAGCACACAGAACAGTTGACACTAATGACAGATAAAGAGACGTCACATGACTATTTGTGTCAGATGGCTTTAGTAATCTGTGCAGTGCAGGCGTCCATACTTTTATCAAGTGTCCGTGGAGTTTCTTGCCCGTTCTTCTCCATAGTTACCTACTACGCTTTGGAATGGGCAACTAGCTTCATATTTATGACTGACCGACCCCTTGACAATTCAAAAGTGCCTGTAATTGGTTTATTTGAAATAAATGAAATATTATTATAAAAAAAAAACGATTAATTTATATTATTTTGTCTAGTTTTACCTGATTTTACGTTTTGAATGTGTTTCTACTTGTATTGGCCGATAGTTTTTAAGTTGCAAACTGTAAATGTCAGTTATTTTATTTAACTAAATCACAAAATTCATGCATCTTGCGATTCTTAAATAATATACATACCTATTTAATATAAAAGCGAACCGTCTTAAAATAATAATCGTAATTATGTACAAATACAGGGTTATTTTTGAAACGTCAATAACCTCTTAAGGGGTCATTGACGTTTTAAAAATAATCCTGTAAATAAAGAATTAAAATATTATGTACATAAATAACAACTTATAACTAATTAACATATAAAAATAACAAAATTATATATTATAACTAAACTAAAACCATTAACAAACTAAAATATGGCGTCGAAAAATTCCTCCGCATCGCTGTTGACTGGTAATGTACCCAAGAGACTGGCGGCATTGCCACGTTGCACGCGTTGTATGGCAATGCTTAGCCTCTGGCCAAGGTAAAAGCCAGCCCTTGGGTCACGGGGAGTGTTAACCAGCCGTTTGCAGATTTATTTGAAGAAAACATGAGCACTCGGACCACTCGGTTTCAACCCCAAACAGCTCGAAAATATAATTACCGATAAGGTTATTAATATAATTACCGATAAGGTTATTATACTTTCGCCGCTTGAGATTTTCCGCAGACGCAGCAGTAGTGCCAGCACAGCACGCTGAGTCAGGAAGATGCGATGGCGCAAGAATATCGACACACGTTCCGTCCCACACTAAAGGCCTACCAACCTTCCATGGAAATAAAGACATGCCGTCTGGTCTCTTGCCATCGTCACGTGCCAAGCCATTGGGTTCTAATACAGCTGGCATGCCCGCGGTGACAAGAGGTAATTACATCAGCTGTAAAAAAATAAGCTGCATTTTGATTAAAAAGCTTAAAAGGAAAAAAAAATATATAAAGCAAGGAGGAAGGATAAGGCATCAAAAAATTCGTCCGCATCGCTGTCTAATTAGCCTTTGCCCGCGGCTTCGCCCGCGTGTGTGGCAGAAAATATTCAACGGAAACGTACTACCGGGATTAAATGTATCCTATGTGTTTGTTAATCCAGGTTATAAACTATCATTGTGCCAAGTTTCATCCAGACAAACAGGCAAACAAAAAAAAATCTAAAAACTATATTTTCGGCATCAGACTCTTTAACACCTCGTAGCGATTACTTTTTTCCTGAAATATTCAAAGTACAGCTTTGACTTCGTTACTATTTTATTAGATATTTATCTTTAGAAGATCTTTTAATTTAAAAGATCTTTTATTCCACTAACATCGACAACTCGCAAAGTCACATTCGGACTCCTCTCGAAGCGACTCTTCCTTATTCAACATTTTTGTTTCCTAGTCTTGTTAACTATCAGAATCAGTGAATCAGGGTAGAATCAGTACCACTTTGAAACATACCTACCTTTGAAACTACGATTAAAATCAATAACAGTAATCTATCGCATTTACCAGCTAATGTATCCAGCTCATTTCACTAGTAGTTATCTGCTTCAATACCTCCCTATTAGAAAAAAACACTGGTTCGGTTCACACCACGCCACGAGTACAATGAAGCCATCTCAACAGTAGACAGAACGACCTAATGCTCGTGTGTGTACAACAAAAACATTAATCACGACCAGAAATCGAACGCGGACCGTCGCGCACGCCGCCCGCACAAAGGAATCGTACTTGAGTTGCCATGGCGCTACGAATACTAATCATATGGAGCTGCTGGGTACACATGACGAGCAGATTTTTACGTATTGGAATAATATTGCCGTAGTGATTATTGTTACGGTGTATGATAATGTTCGAATGTTTACTGAAATGGATTATTACGGAATATAGTAAAAAAAAACAAGGTGTCGTACAGCTCAAATCGCGGAACGGATTGGGTTGAAATTTGGCAATTTTCAAAAAAAAATGTTTATTGCCAATTATATTTATTAATTATTATTTAATCGATGAGGATCAAAAACTCTTTTAGACCAACTGAGGTTTAATACAAGAGTCAAAAATCACACAAAACTTTTCCCATACATTTCATGAAAAATGGAACTCCAACTTACTTTTTAGCCTTCCGTACCCCAAAAGGAAAAAATGTTACTCTTATACTCCGTTGTCCGTCCGCACGTCTGTCTGTCCAGACCATCTTTTTCAGGAACGCGTGGTGGAGGTATCAATTTAATAATTATTAATATCAAATACAGTAACTTAAAGCTTAAAAACATCAAGCTTCTAAGTCAATACGGCCATTAATGCGACATATTTTGATACTCTCAAATAATGTGTGGAAGTGTTTGTTTAGCGAGCAGTGTCCTGTGATGGTCCCCGTCACCAGGCGCAGGCCGTTCCTGTCCAAGCATAATTAACGTCTGGTTAGCCTGCCATCCTTTACCATAGCTTCCCTTGATTGCCTGCAGCCTGATGTCAAGTTCAAGGTCAAGCCACCTGCATAGCTGGTTGAAGAGGATGGGTATGCGATAGGTTCAGGTCCACAGACTGGCGTGCTTGATGCTCGCCCAGCTAGTTCGTCAGCTGCGTTATTACCAGTGTCACAGTGTTGCGGTGAGATACCGTTACACGTTCTAGTGCATTGTGACATTCTAGTGTTAGTCTCAAGGCAATATATTTTTTCCCAACGATTGGAGAACTGATGCACTGTCGGAGAGTATAAAACATTGCCAACTCCGCCTGGTAGACGGTGTTGAACATTCCCAGCGAGCTGGATATATTTATGTCATATGACTCCGACTCCGGTTCCGGAGTCGGGTTTTTGATTCGTCGGAATATACTCTCATCTCTTTCAGACCTGGGTCTGGGACTTCTGTAACTATTATGCTGTACTGTGCTGAACTGTGCTTTTGAAAGTTTTGTAGTTTTGGGGCTTAGTCACAGGGTGATGCCATCATTATTTATTTGGTTGTCGTTTGATCGCATCTTCCTATATGCGTGTGTGCTTGACTCTACATTCTTGCTCAGGGTTCCTGATATATAGAGTCTAACGGTGGCCAGGTTGCAGTTCTCATACTGCTAGTTATTGCTACACAAGCAAATCACTGCAGTTTTGGGCTGTTCTTAGATTGATTGGATGACTGTGGTATATAGCCAGTTAGTGACCTTGAGGTTAACTCCCTAGTTTCTGGCAAACAGTCGCTTGCACTGACACAGGGATATACTGGCTTTTGTAGTGAGGTAGTTGGTGTATTTTTCCCAATACAGCTGTTCGTCCAAAAAGATGCCCAGGCATTTGGTTCCAGTTGATAGGCTTAGGGTTGTTCCGAAGAATCGTAGTAGTGTCGTCAATTTCCTCTTTTTGTGAAGAGAATCAGTTCGGTTTTTGTAGAGTTCACTGATAGTTGGTGTTTATTGCACCAGTACTCTAATATTTTCAAGGCTTGGCGAATAAGCTTTCATAGAGTGTTTTCCTGGGTACCACCATCGGCATAGTCTACGGTGAAGTAACCTTTGTCATTGATTTTTGATGAGACAACCAGGTTCCATAGAAGCGGCGGGAGGACGAACCCCTTGCGGGCAGCCCTTCGCTACGATGGCCCTTGTGGTAACATTTACTGTGACTTGTACAGCTCTCAATTTAAACATATTGCTGATCCAGCCACTCAGGTTCCAGTTTATGCTGTGTCTGTCGAGGGCCATGGTGATATTTTTGAACATGGTTTTGTTAAAAGCGCCCTCGATGTCAATGAAGGCGGCCAGAGCTGAGCATTTCTGGTCCACTGCACATTCAATCTTCGAAACCACGCTGTGCAGCGCTGATTCTGTCGATCTGCCTGATTCTAAAATATTATTGACATGTACAAGATTTGTAGGTTAAACCTACTTACAGATATTAAATAATTTATCATTTATTCCGTGGAATTATTAAGAACTATTATTATTCGTAGAGTAGAGATTCAGTTGGTCACGTTAGGCGTGCAGATTGCTCCGGTGTAAGGTACGAGTATGTTTCTTTTTCGTGACTCCTTGGTGGGGACGCGTGGACAAAAAATAAATGAGCGCGAGCGTTCGGCTGGGCTTGATTTACGCGACGCTACGACGCCATTCCACACCGCACCTTGCTTTTGGTCGCCAACCTGTGTTGAACTGTGACTGAACACCACTTCGCTAACATTCTGTACTTAACCTATTATGTCAATAAAGAATTATTTATTTATTAAAAAACTTCATGAAATACTACTTCATCACTTCATTTCTAGAAGGGGCTTAAATTCTAATTTGATGACCCTTAAATTCTGCATCTTCTACAGTAATGAATTTTAAATAAGCGCGATAAAATATGATTAAATTACGGACGCATTGCAGTAAATTAATTTATTAATGTAAAGCTTTTGTTAGATAATTAATTATGCTAACATTTATTTAGGGCTAGGGCGGGTTCAGTTAAACAGAAACAAAGGAAAAACTTGTCATTTGCTGAAACAAATGAACTATTATAACAAGTTCATAACAACACGACGAGGGTACAAACAGAGGATTAAACGAAAACAATGTGTACCAACATTGTTTAAAATTAAAGAGTGTCATCTATTTTCTACAAAATGCAGAATGTGGAAATCGATGGAACTCGTCAACTAAATATTCACTTCCGTTCTAAGTAAAACATTTGAAAATATGTAGAACTCAAAGCGTGGAGCGTGTGCGCGCTGCGAGGCAAAAATCTACGATAAAACAAAAGTTAATATCGAGTGAGAATGCACAAAATATCCGTAGCGAGCGAGGAGAGTATTTGGCAGGTATTTCACATAACCGGTATTATTGGGCGTTACGCCGTAATCTCTTTATGCCGAGCGGCGCCGCCGCCGCCGCCGCGCCGGCCTTTTTACATTTTAATCCGGAGCTCGACCGGCCCGCTCGTCGGATATAGTAATCGGCTGCCTAATGGACCAAATGAACTCATTTACTTAAAAGAAACGCACCTAATTAAAATTCAACGAATTTCTTCCTACTTATATAAAGTATGATGAGAATTTATTGTTATTAGGGCTTGCTGTAAGTTGAAGATAAGTGGCCATGGCGATCGACGCATCCTAATCCGAATGCTAATTAGTCTGGATCAGCATCTGACGGGATGGACCAACTCTCAGCAAAATTAGTCTGGATCAGCATCTGATGGGATGGACCAACTCTCAGCAAAATTTGTGTTACTTATCTGCGTCGTGTTGACGTGTTGATTGAGTGTGTATGATGTCGCATGTCATTGATAGGCGTCCTGTTCGCACCGGTAACCAAACCTATACTTATGAGGAGTAATGGCAGACCAACACCGCCTTGGTCAAACTGTGTACAGATAGCTGCAGGAGGGGGGCTTAGGGAGTGAGGTTCGCATTGTCTTTACTGTGTACACAGATAGCTGCAGGAGGGGGGCTTAGGGAGTGAGGGTCGCATTGTCTTTACTGTGTACACAGATAGCTGCAGGAGGGGGGCTTAGGGAGTGAGGGTCGCATTGTCTTTACTGTGTACACAGATAGCTGCAGGAGCTGGGCTTAGGGAGTGAGGGTCGCATTGTCTTTACGTAGATGTGCTGTTAGTGTTTTTGATAATATTGCTCAAAGCTATTGTTAACCGACTTCCAAAAACGAGGAGGTTATTATGTTCGGCTGTATGTTTGTTTTTTTATGTTTGTTCACCGATGTCTCCGGCAATTATGAAATTTTTTTTTTTTTAAAGGGAATGTTCCCAAGGTGGACCCATTGCCACCAAATCAGAATCTGATGAGGGGATCCCATGGAAATCGAGAGTAACCCTCGAATTTTATAGGCACACCTATAGCGACTTGTGTATTTTTAATAGTAACTCATGTATTTGCACTCGTAAAGCACCATTTGGTGAAGTGGAACTGATGATGGAGACCACAGATGGCCACCGGAACAACATAATAATAAGTATTTAACGGGTTGTGATTCGATTAGGTACTTTATGGTTGCTAAGCAATTTATGCTCGTCACAATGCATATGGTGAGCGGCACTTCTCCTGGTTTTTATCAGGAGAACTCCGCAACAATTAACGTCCCAGAATCGGGAAAAGAATATTTTGTAAAAGGTGATGAGCAGTTGACATTAGGTTATTGTAACTTAGATAAATTAAAAACTGACCCGCTAAAAAGTGAAAATAAAAAACTTTTTACAAAAAAATAAATAACCGACTTCCAAAAAAACACTACAAAGTGAAAATTAACTTTAATTTCAGAAGTCAGTGGCAAAAAACTAAAAAATAGATCCAAAGACACCTACTTCCGAAAATAAAGTTATTTTTCACTTTGTAGTGTTTTTAAGGAAGTCGGTTATTTTTTAGATGGTCAAGGTTTGCCTCACTGTCGTAATGAACAAGAGATTAGATTTTATAATGGATGGCCAGACATACCGTTACACTTTATGTTATAGATTTAATATCATCAGGCGTATATTAGGATTATTTGGTAAAGTCAAATCAAATCTTGTTTCTTCTGAATAATTAATTAAATTCAAATACCTATGCTAAAACTAAGACACAAATATCTCGTTAACACAATTAACGCTGAACGTTCCGAACTATCAGTAAAGTGGTCACATACATACGTAAGGCGAATGTTTAGAGAGTCGTGCGACAAAGTTAGTCAAGTACCTGCGCGTATTACGTTCCGCGATACTTGTCCGTGCGAGCCGCCGCGGTATGTAGCGCACACAGAGACGGGACCGGGACGAAATTAAGCTACTCCAACCACCAACTTACTAGAAAGAAAGAATAACGTTTTTTTGGTAACTGTTCATAAAACTCAAAAATACAAATAAAAAAGTGAAATGTTTTAACAACAATTAGTGTTGTTACTCAAGTGATCAAGGTCGTGGTCATCATTATTGCCTTGATTACACTACCCTAGAGTACCGAGTACAGTACCAAGATAGAGTTAGTAGGTAAAGTACCTACCGAGCACTGTCCCGCCACTTTAGGTATTTGGTACGTGTAATCAAGGCAGAAACCACAGGGATATCGTGGCGCTGGCACACAGGCAACGGAAGGAACACGGGTGGGTTTTATTCAGTAAAAGTCTGACACGGCCTCCCGCTCCGCACTGAGCGGGAGAAGTTATTTGATAATTTACCACCCAAAAAAAAACACAGAAATCACAAATAAGCCTCTGTTCATCGTACTGTAGCACCGCAGGGCCACTTACGCATTAACCATGTCGGTGTGGCCACTCCTCAAATTGAAAGCCACATGTATGAAATATTGACGCGGCAATGGAGCGCACACGGCGTCACCAACCAACAGTGGGATCCACTGCTACATGCCATATTGATTGTAGAAAACCAATTTAGAACTACACTGTTGTACAAACATTCAAAAATCTGCCAAAGCTGCGGTCACATTTGTGACTTCCTGTTCCCGTCCCGACGCAGCGGTCGTCTCTGTTGAGTCACGGAGTTGAGCAAACACTTCTTCTGCGACTTGTATGTTTTAACTGTCGTAATTGGACGCGCTCCTCTTTGTTTTGTGCTCGCCGTGTGACATTGTCGAGTTTGCCGCGGGCTTGCGATTGCATTCCGCAAGTGGTATGAAAGTACGCCTGAGGTGTGTTCATAAGTGAATGAGTTGAGATTTAGATCTTGTGGCGGTAAATTGTAATATTGTGAACGTTTTGTCTTCAATGGATATGTAATAACTGCCTTGTAAGTGGTGTTCCCTTGTATCGCAGACAGAAATTTCATAGAATTTTGTTTCGTAGAAAATGTGTGAGGGCAGATAATGCCCTCTTTTGGCCCCCCTAAATGGGTCCAGGGAAGGCTAACTTCGAACTATCACACGGTACCCGAGGTGGCAGCGCGTAGTGTCCCATGCGCGCCCCTTTGAGACGTCACGGTCAGGTCACGGTCAGACTTGAGGTGACCTAGCCGGGGATTGCGGAAGTAATAATAGATCCCAAGATCCCCGGTGCAAGTGTGGGAGGGGAACACTGGGGTGGTTTTTAGTCAGTAAGAGTCTGACAGATGTTTAAAGATGCATAATATTATTATGACAGAATATTAAAACATACAATTTTATTTGTAAAAAAATCATTGATTTCTTCAAAGTAAGTATTCTGCGTATTGATTATTCTATGAAATGATAATATGAGAAAAATTGTATGTGAAACGAAATTCTTTGAAACTTTTCTATAAAACAACGTACAACCCACTGTAAGTAATTGTGACCGACAGTTTTATTTTTAATTCTCAAAGCTTTTTATAGAAAAAATCAACTAAAGAAAGAAAGAAAGTATAACATTTATTTGGACATTATAGGCTGGTTATACTTATGCTATTCCTAAAGGTTTACGTGTATTATTAATATTAAACTTAATTAAAAATAATAGAGAAATATCGATATTTGTCTAGTCGTTAAAGCTGTGTGAAGCAGGAGCGGGTCGCTAGTAAAAAATAAATGGCTGTAATTGATGCGTCTCGGGCCTCAACCCGGGGGGGTTTTAGTCTGTAAAAGTCTGACACGCCCTCCAAGTTATTTGAAAATTTCCCACCCAAAAAAGGGGTTGCCAGTTGTTCATGAAACAAAATACAAATAACAAAATCAAAAAGTACTAAGTAGTAACTAATTAAATGGACTTTCCTATACTTACCTGAATTAAGTACTTTGGATTCTACCCTATATTATTAATTGATTATACATCTGGTAACGAACGAAGGAGACAAGGCGTGATAATGACACTCACTTACAGTAACTATTTCGTCACGATCGAAGTGGATCCGTCCCCCTGAATTTCCCTTTGATGGGTGTTAAAGTGCCGCCAAGGAAATTTAATCGTTGCTCACACAGTTACAAGACATGACGTCATTACGGCACAGATTGCCGCCAGTAATACCGTTACTGATTGAATATCCTCCCCTCTCCACTCGGCTATGCACTATCGTGAATTTATTTTATTACTGGATAATCTGATTGCTGAGTCCAACGGTATTTATATAAAAGTAAACAAAAGTTAAACTTATAATGTTTTTTTTTTAAGTAAAATGCTTTCGTTTTGGAATCTACTACTTTCCAAAAAATATTTTCCATGATCAAAATATTGTTACTTTATTACTGGAATACCTAACAGCAGAACTATTAATTTGAAACAAATTAGAAATTAAAAATAATATCTGATTCCTCAAAAAGACTAAAAAAATCATAAGCTGCGTAGACGTGGACAATAAGCCCGGTTGTGTCGTCACATCACGTGCTCGCACATAAAACCAAATGACTAATCCAATTACCGGGCGAAAGGCCAATCTGCCTTCTCATGACCATAATTATACTAACCTTAGCTTTTTGAGCGGCTAATAAAGGCCTCCGTATTCTGTGTGTAAAATAAAACCGGTGGGCCTTTATTAGTGATTCCTCGTGTGTTCTCATTTTTGTCCTCGAAAGTAGGTTCAGAGGTTCAGAGGTTCGGCTATTTTCGGAAGTTGCTCCGAGTTTAATTAGAAAGAAGATATAACTGAATTTTGGGACATGTTGGTTGTAAATTAGTACTTTTGTCGTCGCCTGCCTCCCCGCGTTAGTCGTAGAGCGAGTGATGGGACTGTGGTAAAGGTTGCTCAAACTTTCTGTCGTCATTGTTTTTTTCTTGGGATGTAATAACTAATTAATAAAATCATTACTGTGCAGTCAAGAAGTTTGTGTTATAGTTCACCTTTGTTAAGTATAACTGCGTCAAAGATATTATATTTCTCTAACGATTATGACGAGTCGTCAAGGAAATCGTTTCTATCGAGGCCAAAGTACGCATATACTACTGACTTAATACATAAGTTAGTTTTTAACAGCCGAACGATCGGTATCTTATTATATCTAACTATTAGTAATCGTAATGATTCGTTATCTGACTAACACTCAGTTGCAGAAACGATCTTTAAATTTTAAAGACTACATTAAACACTAATGTAGCATTAAATCATTGCACAAAACCATTTTTTATTTTATTTTAATGCTCCATTATAATTTAACTAATGAAATGTCAAACCTAATGAAACCGGCCATTTTAAACACTTTTACGTTGCACGTAACTTCATTAGCGCCCATTAGCAGGTGGTGAACTTTAAGTTTGACATTTCAGATTTTTTAATTTTAATGGGCCGAAAAGCATCCATTAAAGAGCAACATTAGTGTTTTCTACGGTACTTTAATGCATTTCTGTAATTGAAAGATGTCTTTAACCAGTCTTTCGTCATTATTTGATTCTTATTTAGTAGATTTACCTCGCCGTCGAATCCCAGACCGAGTGAATTTATTTTTAAAACATGATGGAGAAGAGTTTCGTGTAAGGTATAGAATTTCCAAGGAGGCAGTTCTTCAAATTTGTAACCTACTTGATTAAGATTTAGAACCAGTGACGCAAAGAAAAAAATCCATTAATGGCCTGATACAGCTCACACCTTCAGATCTTTCCAGCAAGTATTGGGTGATTTAAACAGTTTGTCGGAAACAGGTTGGGTCGGGTTGTTTGTCAGTTTGTTTATACAAAAAGTATCCCGTGAACTAGCAAAATTAAGCCACCTCTATATTAAAATGCCAGACCGGACAGAACTACGTAGAGTTGCAGAAGGTTTTTATGAAATTGATGGATTTTCACGTGTGGCAGGAGCTCTAGACTGCACAAATGTTAAAATTATTAGAATAAGGGGGATGCGCTAAGGTAGCCCGCGAAATTCAAATTTTATTACGATTTTTGTAATTTGCAGGTCAGTAACACGTTGTATGTTGATCTAATTATGATTCGCGGCCATAACCCTTAAGGCTTTATAGAATTATAATCATTAGAATATGAATCAGAAGTATAAAAATTGCAAAAAACGTTGGTAAATTTGAATTTCGCGGGCTACCTTAGCGCATCCCCTTAAACCAGATTATTTAAACTAGATTAAACCACAGAGTACACTGAATACACATAAATCAACTAAATTTACTTTATTTTATGCTAAAATTGTGGTGTACTTGTACGTACGGATAATAACAGAACGCAAATGTTCACTCTTTTCGTTCAATATGGTAATTTGTTCCTGGCAATATTATTTAAAGTCTTCTTTAACTAAAGTGGCATTAAAAATGTCTAATGCTATCAAAAATTTGTTTGTGCAACTTCATTAAAGTAATGAATTCATTAGCGATAATGCTGCTTTATGTAATGAAGTGTTAATGGTGAGCTTTCTGCAACTGAGTGTAAGAGTAGGTACAGTCTGTGATTAACAACACCCCCCACCCCCCCCTCTAGTATTAATGAATTTATGCACTCAACCTTTTCATTATGTATGATTGGCCACCGGCCAATTTATATTAATTATTGCAATTCCAATATTTCATAAATTCATTGTAATATTAACAAATTAATCAGAAAAGAGCAAAATATTTGACAGCTATTTGCGACCTTGCCAACTTTACACCGTTGATTGTTTGTTTGTTTAAAAAAAACGTTGCTGCACACTAGGTATTTCTCCTGTATTGTGGGTGCGTTTACAAACATTTAAACTCACATACACAAACAGCCAGACCCGGAACAACTACTTGTAGGTCAATACAAATATTTGTTCCGTACGGGAATCGAACCCGCGACACGCAGCGCAGCAGTTAATCGCTTAACCACTGCGCCAGCCGTGTCGTCAACAATCATCAGCAAGAAGCTTTATCCCGTAACCAAAGCCAATGAGACGCATAATAGGACCAAATCATTTACACAGCGCCTTTCCAAGCAGGATTATCATTCTAAATCAACCGCCTGTTGGTACACAATCTACCCTCAACCACACTCGACACCTCTAGTTTGTCCAATTACCCGACTTAACCCAACAAGAGGGAGATTCAAATCAAATCAAATCAATTTATTGCAAACAGTCATGTTGTACAGAGTTTGGAATAAGAACAATAGTTTCAACCATGCACCCTGTACAGGCACAGCAAGACAAAACAAAAACAAAAATTTATAAATTACAATACATTTTTCTTTCAAGTTATCATTAATCACTACAAAACCGAGAACGGGATACCGTCCTGTTTATGGTTTCATCACTTTTGCGCTTTCGAAAATATAGTTTCGCCTTTGATTTACCTAATGAAGATATTGTAAAAGTCTCAAGGATAACTGAAGCCGATTGTGTGATTTTTAAATTTCTTGATATCGCTTGCTAAATAATAGGAAAAAATACAATACCAACTGGGTGAAAAAAAAATTGGTTTATTCAACATTATTCTTCTACTGTATCTTATATGGAAGTTAAAAAAAGTGCTTCAGCCACATGCAAGTAGACCATAATTATATTGATGTTGATGATATTTTTTAATGTTCAAAATCAAAAGTAGTTTCTTGTAAAAAGATGATCAAATGTCAGTCTCGCAACCATTTTTCGGAAAACTTGTTGCGAATATTAGTAATTTTCCAGGAATACTTAATTTATTTGAAAATTCCCTTCTAGCCACATGCAAAACAAAGAACACGACTTTTCAAATCACAAATAATTTTGTGCCGATTTCGTGCACGGCCCCTTAACGTACTTTTTATTTAAGTATTTTAAATACTTTGGAATGTAGCTGTTTGAATTTTCGAAATTATTATGCTGATTGAAGTCTCCTCTATAAAAAATTTTTTTTTCACTGTACTATTAGGTATTGTTAGCAATTGCAAAAGTATATTGAGGGAACTATAAAATACATCTGTCTCCCTGTTTTTCTGAGGCCAGTATACAACTACAATGACAACATTCCACTGTTACTTCACGTTTATCCACGATATTACGGCTGTTCTTTCTGAATTAATTAAGTTCCTCCGAATTATCTTTGATGACGTCTTGAGGGTTAAGGACACACTTTAATCGCTGCTCACCCGCTTATTATTGAAGGGACGATGTTATGCTTCGGTATGGCTTGCCTACAGTATTAAGTTCAGTGATTTAATTTCCTTTTTCCATACAATGTTACCATTAAAATACCAGGCTAAATTGAACTCTATGACTGTATTAAAGACGTAAAGTAGTTGTAGTATGATGAAAACATAATTGAATCGCTATTGACGGCATTATTTTCCGGAAGTTGTAGGAATGTTACTTGACATTAGGATGTAACTCGGATGTTAAACAGTGGCAGTGAAGCTCAATGTTCAGGCGGAAGTAAAATGTTACAGTTACACATAAAAACTTGTGACTATAACTTTTGTAAACTCGCTGAAGTTTTAACAGTGACAGTATAATTATTCTAACGCTTACAAGCTCGTCATATTGAGCAGTGGCAAAGGTGCGATAAGGAAGGGACTTACTAGAGAATGAGCAGCAGCGATCTGTATGCATTGTAACACCATACTGCGATGCAAGCAGTAGACGTCTTTAACACCATACTGAGACGCAAGCAGTGGTCGCCTTTAACACCAGACTGAGACGCAAGCAGTGGACGCCTTTAACACCATACTGAGACGCAAGCAGTGGACGCCTTTAACACCATACTGAGACGCAAGCAGTGGACGCCTTTAACACCATACTGAGACGCAAGCAGTGGACGCCTTTAACACCATACTGAGACGCAAGTAGTGGACGTCTTTAACACCATACTGAGACGCAAGCAGTGGACGCCTTTAACACCATACTGAGACGCAAGCAGTGGACGTCTTTAACACCATACTGAGACGCAAGCAGTGGACGTCTTTAACACCATACTGCGATGCAAGCAGTGGACGTCTTTAACACCATACTGCGATGCAAGCAGTGGACGCACAGAGCACTATATAATATTGGTAGGTAGATGTCTTTTGGCTGAAATGATGATGATAATGAAAGGTGATATAGTGGTCCACAGACATTTAAAGGTTTATTGTAGGTAGGTTGTAGGTTGGTACTTTTCAATTACTGTTTTTAGTTAGATTTCGATGGCTGTCATGGTAAAATAGATCTAAACGTACTTACTATGCATGTGTGAATCTGGGAACTTGTAGAAAACATCGAGTCAAACACAAACTCAAACTCAAAGCATTGATTTCAATTAAACCAATTACAGGCACTTTTGAATTGTCAAAGTGTCGGTCAGTTAGTCCGAAAGTTGAAGCTGAATTTGCCCATTCCAAAACATAGATCTCTATGGAGAAGAACAGGCAAGAAATTCCAAGGACACTCTTTTAAATCAAGATATTACAAAATCCTGGGTACATTATTCTTGTCGCTTCTTTACGTGAGAACAATGTAATATTTTTTTTTTTAAACAATTCATAATATAAGATTACAAATAAGCCCTGGCAGTTAAGAGATGACCAGTCTCAACTGACGGCACCCGTTCACGAACATCCGTTCCAAAAGCGTTTATTTTAATTTTCCTGTAAATTCATGTAACTTGACATCACCAAACTATTCAAAACGCCACAAAACTATGCAACCAACAAAGCTGGTTCGTTCCTTTCCAGCTGCTAATGAATACAAATCAATATTGATATGAACTGCGCAATCAGTTGCAATAGTAAAATCGCGATAAAACTGGCACACGGTACTGTCAACCATATTCACTCACAGTTTTACGAGTAGTCATCTACATTTGAACCTGCACTGGAGAGTACAATGGAACGTAGAATATCCGGTCTATACGCATAAAGTATATCACTTCTTTGTCACTCAAAGTTGTGTGACAGCCTCTTTTAACCGACTTCCAAAAAGGAGCTTATAACTATTGTGTTCGTCTGTATGTTTGTTTTTTATTTTTTTATTTATGTTTACCGATTTCACCGTCAATTGTGGACCGATTTTGACAATTATTTTTTTGTTTGAAAGGGCCCCGAGATGGTCCCATTGTCACCAAGTCAGAATCTGATGAATCCCATGGAAATCGAGGAAAATCCTCGAATTTTATAGGCTATAGCCATTTAGGTATTTTTTTATAGTAAGTCATGCTTTTGCTCTCAGAAAGTACCATTTGGTGAAGACCACAGATGGCCACCGGAACTACTTAATAATAAGTATTTTTCGGGTTTAGATTCGATTAGGTACTTTAATTATGGTTGCTAACCAATTTATGATCGTCTCAACGCTTATGGTGAGTGGCTGTTCTCCTGGTTCTTACCACGATAACTCCTCAACAATTAACGTCTCTGCATCAGAAAAAGCAATGTTTAGTCAAACTTGATGAACAGTTAACATTAGGCTATTGGAACTTAGATAAATTACAAACTGACCCACTGAAAAGCGAAAAATATTGTTTTTATCCAAAAAAAACATCCTACTTTCAAAAAAACACTACAAAGTGAAAAATAAAGGCTCGTGCAGACTGGCGTGATATCGCAGGCGCGACAGTCATGCCTGTCGACAGGCATGTCTGAATATGGCATGTGTGTAGTCTAGTCTGTACGAGGCTTAAATTTAATTTTGGAAGTCGGTGGCAAAAAACTAAAATACAGATCCAAAGACACCGACTTCTCAGGGTTTTGCACAGACCTTCATGAGATGTTATATGTTTCTACTGACATTCGACTCTTCGGACCGGTTTATTTGACTACCCGCAATAACCAGATAGCTCTATTATCATCACCATCATTCTCCTGCCCTCATCCAACGTATTCGGGGTCGGCACAGCATGCCGCAGTCATATCAACTTTCGCAAAATCCATCCAGCGTTTCTTTTTCGTCTTTTCCTAATCGTAGTACCTAGTCTTCAGTGAATGAATATTGCATTCACTCTTGATAGCTGAATAATAATGTTGACTAGAAGCCAGCCCTACCGAACGAGTGTTGCCATCTAACTGCACAGTGCACAGGTAATGAGCGACTGTTTAGCGGCGGTGCGTTGTGGCAACATTGTGACGCTGCTCACTCGGAAGTACCGGTGTACTGTCACTGAATTGACATGACTCACTAAATTATTCCACATTGCTATTTTAAGGCTACGTCCATTTGTGAGCTGGTCCATTAACTGAACAATGAATAGGTAGATACAATGCTTTGCTTGAACTGCAATGTAGGTAAATAAATGGTAAAGTTTTCCTGTAAGTCGCTTTACTTGCTTTGCAATGTGGTCTCAAATTAGAAAACAGTGTAACTTGCATATTATTATTTATTTAGTTATTTCACAACACGTCTATCATAAAGGCTTCTACATACTGGCGCGACACGCGACGCGACACAAAGGCCCCGCGTGTCATGCGACGAGCGGTGACTTTGTGTCGCGTCGCGAGTCGCGCTGGTCTGTAGAAGCCTTTACAAGATATCCCAAAGCGATAGGGTGGTACTTATTTTTAAAAATTATAACTTATATGGTTTGCAGTTATTCTTGAGAATTCATTCAATGAACATAAAAAAATGTCAATCCTTTCGGCGACTTCATAAGTGTCCGTAAGGCGCGAGTAATTGGCGCTTTTAGAAGCAAGTTAGTCCTGCCGCGCGGCACCGCTATCAGCTGCGGCCGTCTCCGCCTCAGCACGTAGTTGTCGGGCACGCACAGATTCACCTCCTTTAATACCCTCTGATTTTTGGTTTTACCATTGAGTAATTTAAAAATATAAATGGCGAGAGTCATATTCCTTCTTAATTCTAATTTGTTGTACCCAACCATGCCTAGAACAAATAAGGTTGGGTACATCAATGAATAATAAGGATATACTCCATAAAGTCTCATATACAGATAACGAATTAATTTATTTTGTATGCGTTCCAACATGAGAGAGCATTTAATTTCATGTGGTGCCCAAATGCTCGCATTACACTCCAACTGACTCCTTATCGGCGCATTGTACAAGGTTGTAATAGCTTTAATGTGTTTGAACTCTTGAGCACGACGAAGAAACCTAGGTGTGATCGCGAAATGACAACTCCTTGTTTAGGTGTACTCCTACATCACGTACCGTTTCCACCCTTTTCATCGTTGCGTTTCCCAGCTCATATTCGTGGTGGAGAGGAACTCTCATGCGGCTGAACGTCATGATCGAGCATTTCGACATATTGACATGTAGCTTATTTTTTCTACTCCACTCAACTTCTCTGTTTACGTCACTCTGAAAACTAACACAGTCCCTTTCATTTTTAATGGCCAATAACAGTTTAAGATCGTCCGCGAATAACAGACACTCGGCCTCGTTGCTCGGCCCACATCGGGCAGGACGTTAATCATAATGATAAACTGAAGAGGTCCCATGTTACTGCCTTGACTCACACCGGATTTGGTATAATAAGACTCTGATTTGTAGCCATCATATTCAACAAACTGCCGGCGGTCTCTCATGTAATCAGCAAAGAACTTTAGCAATTTGAGGGTGCATCCGATAGTCGCCAGCTTTGTCATTAAGATGTCGTTGTCGACCAAATCAAACGCCTTTTTGAAATCAAAGTAGGCGACATCGACTTGCACTCCCGCATCCACATGTGGGACTACATAAGGCATAAAATTTAGCAAATTGCTACTTGTACTGTGGGCTGGTCGAAACCCGTGCTGAGCGTCCGACAAAGAAGCAGATATTTGTTCGATCACGCATCGCTGTATGCCCGACTCAAATATCTTTGCTGGTGTCGACAAAACTGCTACCGGTCGAAACCCATTCACTTCCGATCCCGCTTCACCCTTAGGTACTGGAAATACCCGCGTGGTTTTCTAACGGTCAGGAAAATATGATGCCTCGAGACACAGATTATAAATGTGCATGAGCGGCTCCGCTCGAACCGCTCGGCAATCCCTAACAACAAATGCGGGAATGCCATCCGGGCCCACGGAACGTTTTGGTTTAAGTCATATATGCTAGTGCTTCATGTACAGACGCCAGCACATCAAACTACTACAATCTGTCAAATTTATTTATTTGATTTTCAACTATATCCCTACAACATAAGGTTCAAGGTTGATAGGGAATATTTTACAGTTTCGGGTAGCTTGACCTGCTGGCGTCTGTACCTGGCTCAAGTTTAGACGATCTATGTGCACCCGTGAACTGCTGCTGCCACTCACAGCCACCGCCGCGTCTACGTCCAGTCTGGCTTTTTGTGTGCTGTACACAGAATGGAAAAAATGCGCAAACTCTTGTGCACATTCTGAATCCGGTAAAATGCGTCTATCCTTTGTAATATTAGTACAGTTTTCCGTTCCCCTTTTTGTCCTCACGTAGTTCCAGAAGGACTTCAGGTCTTTAGTAAGCCTAAGCTGAATTTTTTCTTGATGCCGCTCATGCGCATCCTTTAACATCACCTTTAATTTTGCTCTGCACTCAGCAAACATTTCGCGAACACTCGTCAACCCACCTATTTTGTACTGTTTATGCAACCTAGCCATTATATAAGGAAAGGCCTTACCTTCTAAGCAAGTTACACTTTCCTTACCGTAAGGACCCACTCACTATATACATAAACAGGTGGCAGCAGCTTTTCCAGCAACACAATCAAAAGTTTTTGACCTATAAGTCTCAAAAGCAAACTCTCTCCCAAAAAATCATTAACAATATTGTCGCATTCGAATCCTTTCATTCAAATATCTCAATAATGACGTCACTACATCACCTGGATGGACTACAGTAGGGGTGAGGTCACTGTGCGGGCAGAAGGGAGGAGGGAAGCGAAAACCCACCGCTCTGAAATGCGTATTCATAGTGGATTAACGACCGACGATAGTGGGCCTTTCACGCCATTAAAAGTGTTAAAAAGCGACTGGTTCGATATTAGTGCAAGGTGCCACTTGCAGAGGGCGTGATATGCCTTCTTTATGGGGGGACTACTTGGGTACATTAGTCAGCTGTTTCTTTATAAGTTACTTGTGACTGTGTATTTATATTTCTGATCTGCTGAAATATAAGAATTTTTGGGGTCATTTTAAAGTTTTAATTTTTATTTATTTTTTAAAAACGTTGCACACTAGTGATTTCTCCTATACCGTGGGTGCGTTTACAAACATTTAAACTCACATACACAAACAGCCAGACCCGGAACAACTACTTGTAGGTCATACAAATATTTGTTCCGTGCGGGAATCGAACCCGCGACACGCAGCGCAGCAGTCAATCGCGTAACCACTGCGCCAACCGTGCCGTCGATGTGCATATATTTATATAAGTTTTGTGTAATGTTATCAGAATATATGTCATACTCACGATTGATAAACGAAAGTCTGAGTACTATTCAATCTTTCTATCATCTATTCATCACTCAAATAGTCTTGTTAAAAAATATCCATCCATCTTCAATATTTTTCCTGCGCGGTAATCTAGATGAGGCCGTTCTCGAATCTTAGCTTTTTAAAAGAAACCAAAAATCCCATAATTATATTCATTATCCCAGAAACCCTTGCTACCACCGCTGCACTGGCAACCCACAAAACGAGCCACTGTATTTTTTCCATAGGCACAATATATTACACGAGCACTATGTATAAAGGCTTTAGAAATGTGCCAGCGTTAACGTTCAGAGGGAACACAGATCGCCTCTCGGTACCTCTGTTACCTCCATACTGCAATAACAATGTTAATAGCCTTCGTTCTGTGTCGACTTCTAACTTACTGTTTTGACTTCGAGTTTTTGTGGTTTTACGAATTTAAGGTGTTTTTGTAGATTACAGTCACAGTCCAAAGTTCAAGTGAATTGAGGTGTGTTTCTTGGCTTGACACAAACAGTTGGTAGACGTTACGTTGTTACACGTCCTTTAACGGGATTCCTAACATGACCATAACAGGCTCTTAAAAGTTTAAAACTCAAACTCAAAGCATTTATTTTAATTAAACCAAGGCACTTTTGAATTGTCAAAGAGTCGGTCAGTTCGTCAGAAAGTTGAAGCTATTTGCCCATTCCAAAACGTAGATCTCTCTGGAGAAGAACAAGCAAGAAACTCCATGGACACTCTTTCAAATCAAGATATTACAAAATCCTGGGTACATTATTCTTTTCGCTTCTATATGTGAGAATAATGTAAAAAAAATAATTATTTAAAAAAAAATCAGAATTTATAAGATTAAGAGCGTTTACACCTTTAAGCCCTTGTTTTTCGAAATGACTGAACCGATTTTAATGAAACTTCATACGCATAGGCAAGATACAAAGGTCTAAAAAGTTAAAAAGTAAAGAACATTTTTGAAAAATAGTGCTACAGCCAAATTAGACTGATTTTAAATTTTCCATAGAAACAGAGATTTCCAATTATCTATTTTTAAATAAGACATTTCGAAAACGTTCTTTACTAACTTTTTAGACCTTTGTATCCTGCTTATGCGTATGAAGTTTCATTAAAATCTGTTCAGTCATTTCGAAAAAAAAGGGCTTAAAAGTTTGTATGAAATGCCGTAAGGCGTAAACGCTCTTAAGATTAAAGATTACTCGTACAAACACATAGTGCTCCCATTCACAATAGTTAAAATAATATCATAATTTTCAAAGAAAATATTCATATCATTGTGTAATACTAATAACTACTCAGTTAAGTATGTCAATGTGCATATAAAATGGGATGCATATAATGATATTATATACATCCCATTTTACATAATAATTAAAATGTCTAGTTTTATCACAAGGCTTATATTAGCAAAGCGAGCAGCTCAACCTCAAGCTTATTTGTGTTGTAAATAATCAGAAATTGTATAGTAATGTTTGATATCGTTCTGTAGTTACTCCATGGGGAAAAGGAGTGAGTTTATAAATAATATAATGTGTATCATTTTGTAAAAGTTTCCTCCAATCAACTATAACAAGAGATCGACCCATCATTTTAATTCCGTCAATGGCGAGCGAGCCGCTGCCGGTGTCTCTCAAACAGTTGTGTGCACAGCGCGGTATCTATCATCATCTATCAGCGCCGTTTGTGTTGTACGTCCGCCACCATCGTACAACACACGCAGAAGTCTCACATAGTACGTCCGCCACCATCGTACAACACACGCAGAAGTCTCACATAGTACGTCCGCCACCATCGTACAACACACGCAGAAGTCTCACATAGTACGTCCGCCACCATCGTACAACACACGCAGAAGTCTCACATAGTACGTCCGCCACCATCGTACAACACACGCAGAAGTCTCACATAGTACGTCCGCCACCATCGTACAACACACGCAGAAGTCTCACATAGTACGTCCGCCACCATCGTACAACACACGCAGAAGTCTCACATAGTACGTCCGCCACCATCGTACAACACACGCAGAAGTCTCACATAGTACGTCCGCCACCATCGTACAACACACGCAGAAGTCTCACATAGTACGTCCGCCACCATCGTACAACACACGCAGAAGTCTCACATAGTACGTCCGCCACCATCGTACAACACACGCAGAAGTCTCACATAGTACGTCCGCCACCATCGTACAACACACGCAGAAGTCTCACATAGTACGTCCGCCACCATCGTACAACACACGCAGAAGTCTCACATAGTACGTCCGCCACCATCGTACAACACACGCAGA
Organism: Tiliacea aurago; assembly: GCA_948098905.1. Taxonomy (NCBI): domain Eukaryota; kingdom Metazoa; phylum Arthropoda; class Insecta; order Lepidoptera; family Noctuidae; genus Tiliacea; species Tiliacea aurago. The sequence goes on from OX402592.1 coordinate 693,756, forward strand.
AGTCTCACATAGTACGTCCGCCACCATCGTACAACACACGCAGAAGTCTCACATAGTACGTCCGCCACCATCGTACAACACACGCAGAAGTCTCACATAGTACGTCCGCCACCATCGTACAACACACGCAGAAGTCTCACATAGTACGTCCGCCACCATCGTACAACACACGCAGAAGTCTCACATAGTACGTCCGCCACCATCGTACAACACACGCAGAAGTCTCACATAGTACGTCCGCCACCATCGTACAACACACGCAGAAGTCTCACATAGTACGTCCGCCACCATCGTACAACACACGCAGAAGTCTCACATAGTACGTCCGCCACCATCGTACAACACACGCAGAAGTCTCACATAGTACGTCCGCCACCATCGTACAACACACGCAGAAGTCTCACATAGACAAAGAATACGAATGTCGTCATCATTCTCATGCCCTTATCCCAATTCGTTTGTGGTCGGCGCAACATGTCTTCTTCATACGTCGTCATCTCGGTAATCACCTTCTTTGTAGCCATATTTCATACAGCTGTCCTTCGTTTTTTTTGGTCTTCCCTAGTAGCCATCCATATTGATGCTCAGAACTTTCCTCACGACATTTTCGTCATTCCTCCACATCACATGATACCATGACAACCGATTTCCACACAGCTAATGTAATAATGCGATTGTGATAAAGATATTGTGTCACCTAACCATTTTTATTTCTCGATGATTCGTTACTGGTAGTAATCTTTAGGAAACTTTTGATTCATCTGCTCTACTCTCTTACCTCTTGTGTCGAAAAGGTTTATTGAAGGCATTTGATTTGATGCCGAAGAAAGTCTTGAACTCAAGAACCAAAACAGTACATAATATACGTCGTTCTACTTTGGTATCATGCTATCGTGCATTACTTTAAATGGAACTACTGTTTAGTTCACTTACACAGTGTGACCCAGCCACTCGCCACTTTTTATAACGATACTAAGTGACGACTGTTTTGTGAGAGTCGGCTATTATGACATCATCATAATCCTTTGTAAACAAACTGGTTAATTGAAAGTTCAGTATATAAGGTCAAATTAAATTAGCTGTCGAAACTCCGCTGACGTGATGGGTACCTGCACACAGTTAACACGACAAAAAAAAATAAAAATTATTTTAGTAATGATTAATTTTTTTGGGGTCCGCGACCCGGCGAAGCGTGAGTTAGTAAAATCTGTTTTATCGTGTTGAGATATCGATACCTATCATGTTTGTGAAGTTTTCACAAAAATAACGGATTTTTAAAGTGACTACACTGCCGGTGCGCGGCGGTTGATGGCCCTACAATTTTTTTTTTTTTAAATATTATTTTTTTATCATGTTTAGGTATCGATACCCATAACATCTGCGGAGTTTCGCTAACTAATTTAATTTGACCCTGTATACTGCTTCAAAAATTTATGTATGATAGAAAAGAATTTCAACTCAAGGAAAGGTGTTCTGATAAAGGCCAGGAACTACTTATTAGTATGGTCGTATTAGACATCGATACAGCATTTAATAACCAGATCTCCCTTTTGTAACAATAACCCGCTCATATCTCGAAGACCCATACAGACTCTCAAGGAACATTCAACACCTTAAATACAAAAGTTCTTTCTAACAATTTCTAACTGCAAGCGGGAGTGTCAGCCATTTCCCTAAATACTTGAAGTACGGTTCCTATTACGTCTGTAAAGCGAGCCCTACGTGTGGCTACACTAGCTACTGCGACGTCGCACAGATTCACTTCGTAGAATATGCAGTAAAATCCGGGCGGAGCCGCACGGCGCGCGACTGCTGTAGCGCTGCTGGATACATTGGACTAACAATACTGTTCACTTGTCTTGTCAGGACATAGGAAGGCATACTAGTGGAGTTATACTGAGAGATGGCGTTTTGCTTCGAAGGCAATCATTTGCAATAGACTTACGTATAAGAAGCGGAATTTGTGTCATCTTTACAACATTATCACCTTCGTTTGTTTTATTGTACCTATTTCAGTTTAGCCTTTTTGCTTACAAAATATTAATATTTTATGTTGTTTGTCTTAGTTGAATAAGAATCGTAGGCTGGCTGGCTAGATGGATCGTAACGTAATACATACTTAAGTATGTAGAGAATTGTGTCTACCTATCTAACGTTAAGATTGCCTTGAAGAAGAAGACTTGAGTGATGTTTCTTTAAAGATTAAGTTTTTTCAATATGGGCTCTAGTGCTCCAAGCTCGCCTTCTAAGTAAGTAAAGATTTCAAACTGTATTCCTTACTTATTAATAAAGGTTCAACATCTTTACTTACATAATAAATTATCGCCGGAAGCCTTTAGCTTCAACGACAAGCTCGATGTTAAGGGCGCGACGCGACACATTTTTTAAGAAAACTTCATGGAAGGTGTCGCGCTGCCTGTCGCGCCCGCGATATCGCGCTAGTCTGTACGAGCCGTTATGAATAAGAGCAACATGGGAAAAAAAAAGAAAGATACAATAAAATTGATTATTTTGATATTGAATAGATTTGAAATTTGTAGGAGACAGTTTGAAATAACGAAGCCGCACTCAAAAGTAATTCCACATTCTACTTATTGCGAACTTTGACATTTATAAACATTCCTTTGTGAAACTTTCAAATGTCATGTTGTATTAATATAAGTACACCAAGAAACGTTACATGAACTCGACTTTACTACAAAGTCCTTGGAAATAATTCTCAACAAAACACATTCAATTTCGTAGACATTTAAATTGTAATTGGTATTTGTATATAGTTGTTGTATTTGTTTCCGCGAGTGTTCGAGAGAGGCTCGCGAACTTCGCAACTAGAAAGAAACTGGAATTAAACAATGAATATTACAACAAATCACGACGCGTTAACAACGGTACCTTTACTTAACAAAATATGTTTATTTGTGTTTGTATACAACTCGGAGGTGCGCGGGTCGGGAACTTACTAACACCACTTACAACCTTCCCCATTCACCCGGACAAAGCTAATTTCTATCCTACGCCACTTGTTATAAGATCGTTGGTAAGTGTATAAGTGAAAGTTGTTGTTCGTAAGTCGTAAAGCCCACTAGCACAATAAATAAATAGTTGTAGGTCTAAAGTTGTCTGAACAAACTTGGGCACGTCTTCTCGATTTTTCCCTCCGCTCGTGAATTATTTACCTTTTCCCTTGTTCCAATACAATAGTTGGCAACTCACGCTTTGGAAACAATATCATTGGGAATTATTTTCCATAAATATTTATGTATTTTATGGGCGTAAACGTCCCTGACCTTTGAAGATGTATTTCCTTATAAGTAGCCGGCCCTCTGAGGGGTCCGGATTCTGTATCTCTTTCAATAAAGGGTTTGTAGAGCTGTTTTGACTAACGATGACGACTACAATGGAACAGAAAGGCCATCATTTTGAATAAGCGACCTTTCATTCATTCAAAATTAACAAACTTACCTTCACCTTCAGTATGTTTATAACAGACCAAATGAAATGGCTACGATTTCCGGAACTCAATCAATGAAAATGTATAAACAACAGTTTCAAAGTGCATTCTTTCGAATCGGTGTGTGGCGGTATAACTCGCACAAATATCCAGACGCAGCACAAATATTTGTAGAGCTCACAGTTTTTGTGACGATGCCGGAATAGAATACACGACCTGCACAAAAAGATGACTCCACTGTGCGGCATAGCGCTGTATGCATCATGGCGCTGTGTAAACGGGAAGCATTGAGCGGTGAATCTCTGTTTTGCTAAGTTTTATCAGGAATACAGACTAGGTTGACGGAATAGGTCAGGATAGGCCTCGTGGGTCTAGTGATGAGCATCGCGGCCATCAGGGCGTCCTCCTGGGATCGAAACCTAGGTCTGGTAAGTGTTATTTTTAGTGGGTTATCCGGAGGAGTCCGGTTTATAGAAATAGGCGAGCCCTATACTTAAATAATGTGGGTTTACTGTACGGCGGTTATCTATACCTGTTTAAAAAATTAAATAATAAACAAAATGTCTGAAGGCTGATAAAGTGATAACACTTATTAAGTAGATATAATTTGCATCTTTCTCAATTTCCACAAAATACTCGAATGTCAAGAAGCTAATACACTTTCTACTTTACTTCAAATTGGTAGATTATTATCTTTCAAATAAGGTAACGATGTTCGAAATTCAACGCGTTGGATCTTACACCGCGCACCGGGCTGATTCCCTTCGGATCGAACAAATCGGTTGTACCTCGGATAAGGGGAGGTATTTTAATGAAAGCTGCTTGTTTATTACTTAGTTCCAATCGCAACCTCATTTGTTTGTTGTATTGTAAATTAGACAAACAGTGCAATCATACCTATAATATGTATTCGGTGAGTAGGTAAAGTCGATGGCACGTCGGTGGACCATGAGCTGGCCTAGGGTAGTTCGGAGGTTCAATAGTATAAGAAGCCAGCTTATACTGTTTTTTTTCCCACTGAAGTGTGGCCTGCTATTCGTACAATGACACCACAATTAATTTACTATAGACATGTACTTACATTCAGCAATTCAAGTTAAACTTCATTTATAAAACAAACAAAAAGATTTTCAATTTGTTAATTTGACTGGTACAAATTTCTGTTTAGTAAGTTAGTTAATTGTTCCTTAATTATGATTCACGAATTGCTTTTCCACTGATGTTCGACTATTGGAGAATTTTTAGATAACATACGATCAGATGTTGATGATATTAATCTGGGAGCTCCCCACACGCCGCCACAATCAGGCTGCCGCGCCCGCCGGGAGCCGCTCGAATAAATATCCAAAACATGTTTACGGCCAGTCCTCAAGGCGTTCACAATGTAATTTTCTTCGGCAATCTGTTCGGGAATATTACCGGTGGTATTTATTCTCGGGCTCATTACAGTCGCGGGATCCAATCGCGGGATAAGATTCCCGACGCCGGGATCGCATTGGTCGCGCACTCCCTAGAGTCAAGTTGAGATTTGAGTCACCAGTTTTACTGGAGCTGTTCTTCTAACACTGTCTGAGAAGCTTCCTTCTAGTAGGAGGGTCTTGTTTAGTTGGTCGTGGGGTTATGATTCGATATAGCGGTTATTGGGGGCGTCGAGGATACTCCCGCGTGATCGAGGTGTCGCAAAATAGTTTTTCCGGTTCGTTTTGCAGTCTCGTCGTGTTTACTTCGGATATGTCTCGGTTCTGTTGGTCCTGTATGTATGATTATGTTCTCTACCACGTGATTATAGCCTGCGTGAGCATATATATATAAATATTACATTGGAAGTCGTTCCAGGGGAAATATTTTTTATATTGAGTAAACGCTTCTACAGACCAGAGCGACTCGCGACGCGACACAAAGGCACCGCTCGTCGCACGACACGTGGGGCCTTTATGTCGCGTCGCGTGTCGTGCCGGTCTGTAGAAGCCTTAAGATAAAATATTTGAGGAGGAATATCTTTTCTATTTTTTTTTTACAAAAGTTGTTATCTTCTTATCATATTGCCTGAAGCTACGGTGTCGCCTAAGCTTTAATTAGGCTTAGGCTTAGGCAAAAAAAAACTTTAGTGGAAACTACGAATTTTAAACGATTCATTGTGTATTTTCTTTGATCACTAGGTTCCTCACAAGAAATATTGAACGTATCCTACCTAAGTTTCTCTAAAACCATAATTTTTATACGAACTGACCGACGCGACGGATCCTTTACAAATACTTTCAAAAACTAATTTGAATACGTTGCATGTCTGAAGGGAACCTAACAACCAAACTTTTGCAGTTTGCATTATCTTACACAGGTAGGTACTTTCACCGACTTTCTATATAAACTTTGATTTTTCACCTTTCTGACAGGGATGGAAGTTTCGCGGCGATCTATAAAAATAAACTGCTCCGAGCTGGCGAAGTCGGTAAAGTCACGGGCTTATCAGTTCGGGGCCGCTCGGCAACGGTCGGCGCGGCTCCGCACGGCTCGGGAGCGGCACGGATGCGGTCCGCGCACGTGTTCGGGCGGTCGTGACTGGCATACCGGATGACTCGTTCCCAGATTCCCTAATGTTGCACCTGACGACATTATTTGTTTAATTTTAATTTAAACGTTGTGTTTTGTATAATAAATGAACTGTTTATGTTATACTCGTAAGACGCGAATTCGAGAAGTTTCTGGGTAAAGTTTTGACTTCATGCCCTCCGGACGTGTCGGGAGAAGTTTCCGTAATATACAGAAATAAGTTATATGCGGCAGGTACATTTTCAGAAGGAGTTTTATATTGTTGTTTATGTTATCAGAACGATGACAGCCTGGACAATGATTGAGCGACTATTTGAAACCGGACATTATTATCCCAAGAAGGCTGAGGTAGCTTAGGATGTATCTAAAACTTTCCACTTATTTTCTACAAATATAGGCTGTAATAGTCGTAAGCCCTGAGCAAACATAATCATGATCATAATACTACCGTTCAAAGTCAATGCATAATACAAAATATGATAATACCTAACAATACAAAACGAATACAAAAAACTATCAAAATAAACTAGTCGTTTGAGAGAAATACTTTTATGAGGTACTCTAGAGGCGGGCCAGGTCTGGCCGAATAATGCTGTCACGGCCCAAGAGGTAATCTCCAGCAAAAGTATGGAAACGACCGTCTGTACTGTTGTGGAAGTTTCACCGGGGCGCGGGGTGCACCGCGCACTCGCTGGGGGAAACGCTGCAGATTTTCGTTTTACATTTTTTTTAAATCTTTAAATAAATATTTGTAAAAACTAAGTATTTAGAGGCTTTTTTAGTTTATTGTATGTGTAATATTAATTCATTGGAGAATTGGCTGGTCTCTACTACCTACTATAACTGCATTGCTGCCTCGTTGGTCTTTTAGACGCAAACGTGGCTTTAGATTCGAACCCTGGTTGGAGCATATTAGTGTTATTGGGTTTGTGGCAATGGTGATAATTTACAGGCAAAACGTAGGTGAGCACCAATGCCTACCCATCTGGAAAAAACGCGTGCGGTTATGTTATGTTATCATCATAACATTTATGCTATGTTCCATCTTTGTTATGTTATCATCATAACATTTATGCTATGTTCCATCTTTGGCTGCCTAATAGAAACCTTATCTCCAAAAAAAAAAATGCTATTTCTATAATGATGTTAAAATATAAACTAACTAACACCTTATCCAAGCATTTTTTTCTGAAAAAGATCGTTACCTTCCCTACCGAAAGTGTCCAAAAAGAGTAACGAGTAATTTAAATTATGTTTGCAGATGGACACGATTGGATGATAGTTTATAAAGGGAGATTCTAAACATTCTGCTACCCATGGCATACATTAATCCACTTGTGGCCCTTATCTCATTACTATCACCTGAGAATAAAATGAAAGCAAAAACGTAATTCTAGTTAACGCACAAAGAGTAACCTTTTACAATATGTTTATGGAAAAACATGGCGATTATGGCAAACCCTCCCTTTGGAGGAGGCCTATGTCCAGCAGTAAACGGCTTTCAGCTGAAATGAGGATATGGAAAAACTGAGTACAAAGTTCAATCCTCAGAATCAGTGTCAGTATTCTTGGTTTGCAAATGTTAATGTTGAGACCCTTTTAATCATCTTTGGCCTTGGAGATTTACGTGATTACGTAGCAATGTTATAATTATGTTGTGTGGTGGAATTTTTGTAGACATTAGTGTACTGAGACTGGATATGCAACCGAGATAACAACTTGGCTGCCAATCCAAAGTACACTTTTTTTAGAAAATATTTTTAGGAATCAGAAGTGGATTTTATTTAAAAAAAAGAAATAACGGTTAAGATCTACTTTAATGCAGTCAGAAAACATTAATAATTAACACACAAAAATAATGATTAGGATTCTAATGCTAATCTGGCAAAAATACGACACAGCTGCGACGTGTGAACGCTCCGACACCGACGGTTGCCAAGAGAAAAAAGGGCTGTCATCTGCTTGACGCTCAGTTTTATAGGCATGATGCTATTCGCTTCCCTTCATTCTCGTTCATTCCTAACACGGCCTCTCCTGATTTAGCGTCGTCCAACGACCGCATCTGATCTGTTGCTGGGTCCCGGTATAGGCAGCGCATCATGTCCACCGTTTAGTTCTTCATCAGATTCATCTGAAAGTCATAACACATATATAACACCTGAAAGTCAACTTTATAGATAACTCAAGCATTCATCTCTCAATCAGATAATTTATACATCACATTTCATTTCCATCTCACAAAAACGGTAATTCGAAAATGCATTCATCATCAAATATAAATCACCTACAGAGACGTCTCGCTTTTTTTTTTGTGTGATCCAGTAGCGTCTACATCGGACTATTACAAAGCCACCAACTAGGGCATGTAATATCGGAAGGTTTTCAATTCCGATACTGATTTCCGATATTAGATCTCAATATCGGAATTCCGATATTAATATCGGAATTTCGTTATTTCTTTAGAAATTGCACTTTTTATTTATAAATTGCACAGATTCGGTATGAGGTTGGATTGAGTGTAATAAAAACATTTTTAAATCGTATTCTTTAATTTGGTTCAAACATTTGTTTTGTTTTTTAGCACTGTATTTATTAAATCACATATTTCTCTTAATTTTCCTATAATTATTACTAATTAAACTACCTGACTTAGAATCAACAATAGTTCTTATAATTTAAAAAGTGCAAGCAAAACCAACAATTAGGAGCAACAATTATGGGATGAAAATGATCGCTTATGTACATTTGATGAGCGTTTGTTGAGAAATTCTGAGTAGTATGTGTATTTATTTTTTGATTAATCCCTGCAAAGAAAATAATTGTTTTTTGTAATGTAAATATTTAAATTGTACGTAAACTTTGACTAGTAATTTTGATAGCTACCCAACCTAGGTACCTAGGCGTGGAATAAACAAGCAAACCTTACCTATAACAGGTACCTAATATTAAATATTACCAGCTGTACGTAGGTTTTATGAATCTCTCTCTACATAACTTAATATTAGTTTTCTGCTTTATTTTATAAATTATTAACTTCTGTTTTCGATTTTATTTCGCGAAATGAAAATGGAGAAACCATCTTTTTACGATCTAATACAAACTAGCATCTTAAAAGCCTACGAACGAAAGAATAATTTTCGGCGTTTTTATTTTATTTTGAGGTAGCTTAATTATGAAATCATTTAAACACAGATATTATATTTTATACTGACTTGGAAAACAACAATTAGATAATAGTTCGTACTTACATATTTTAAAGCGACGTTGCATTTAGCCACATAAAACACAAACACGTCATAACTTACACAGTTCATGAGCGCAAGTCAGCGCAACTGATTGACAGGATATTTTGTTCGTTTGTGCGAATAAGTAAGACGTCCCGCGCAGGTAAAGAGAGAGCGAGACAGATAACACTATTATTGTTCTTGTATCGCATGCTTAGCGAGCTGACAACAGGAATACAGTAGCGCACTGTCGCGCTTGGCGCTACACAAGGATCTAAAATATAGGTTTATTTTAAAACTCAAAATATATAAAAAAAATCAGATTCCGATATTGGATCACTCGGTATCGGAATTATAATCTCGGAACCTGGGTTCCGAGATTCCGATATTACGATATTCCGAGATTCCGAGATTCATGCTCTACCACCAACCCAGTAACATCTACATCGGGTATCCAACGATATTGATCCAGTAACATCTATGAAGGCAGAGGGTCCAACATCTTAAATGAAAGTAAGAGATCAGATATAGCAGAAGTCAGCCTTTATTTCCACAACTTATTAATTCACTGTAATAATAGTTTAAATCAGACTACAGTATCTAAGCGCTACAACATGTGCACCGGGCCGAGCTTGCGACAAGAATGATCTCCTCGTCAGTGGTCGTCTCTGCGCCCCCGAAGGGGTCGCGAGGAATCGGTTTTGGGGCTTTTGGGCCCCTTGCCCGAGGCATTTGTCTCTCGGTCCCCATAATTGGGGACCCGTCATTGGGTTCTCCTCCCCCTCCCGTGGGAGGGGTGGGAGTGCTTTATAGCACACCTAGTCGCTGTGGGGGGGGAGTTCCCCCTCGGCGGTATCATGTGTGTCTGGTGTGTGACTGTAGGAGCGCCCTAAGTTCTTCACGACGCCCGTGCGACCAGACCCCTGCTAGGTGAGATCCCCAGTTCCCTGGGAAAGGCCCAGCAAGGGCCGATCAAGCAACGAGGGCGTCCGTTTTGGGCGGCGCTCACCTACAGTGGGTGCTGTCCTCGCCTCCTACAACGTAACCAGATCTAGCCGGTAGGCGTTGCAGGGAGCGGGGCGTTGTGGTGTTCGAGCGATTTGATTTGTGTGTGCGTCGCTCGTGTGGTTAATCATTGTGTTTCTCTGCGAGTGTGGAGTGATGTTTGTGTGTGCCGCGCGCGCGACGCCTATATTAACTTAGAACGCTTTGTGCGCGGCAGATGTCATGTGGTGAGTGTGGAGTTCTCTTGTTTGAGTAGGTCGCGTGTGACGTGAGGGCGACTTACTCAGGCGTCATGTCCGGTGGTTGCGCGACGTCTGCGATGATGTCGCGCGGGAAGCGCTTGTAGTCGGGAGGTCGCGCGTGCCATGGTGCAATGTCCCTGATGTGGTGCAACTCAGAGACGTCTGCACGTGCGAACATTTTCTTTGCCAGGTCTTGAGTGAAATCCTCGATGCTCTCGACCCGCAGGTCCCTGTGGATCACAGAGTTCCTCACGAACCGAGGGGCGTTTGTAATTTGACGCAGAGCATAATTTTGCTGCGTCCGGAGCTTCTTAACATGTGTCTCGGCCGTGAGGGCGAGCCACGCTGGGGCGGCGTAAGTGAGTTGCGGTCGCACGTAGGTCTTGTAGATCCCCAGCTTGACTCGCATGGAGAGGCGTGATGAGAGCACCGGGCGGAGAAGATTGCGGGTTACCTTTACCCGCGCGACGGTTGCGCAGACGTGCGGGCCTATGGTGAGCCGGTTGTCGAGCGTGACCCCGAGGTACTTGGCGGTCTTGGTCCACTCGACTTTGGTTCCCATGAGCTCAAGGCTCGGTGGAGTCATACGGCCGCGTGCCGTGACTATGATCGCCTGCGTTTTACCTGCGTTCACCGACAGTCTCCATTTGCGGAGCCAGTCAGGGAGGTCGTCCAGGGCGCGCTGCATTTTGACGGCCGCGTGGTCTGCCGACAGTGAGGTGGTGATGTACGCGGCATCGTCAGCGTACAGTGCGAGTTTCGATGTGTGCGTGGCAGGTATGTCGTCGGTGTACACAGTGTACAATGTAGGCGAGAAACAGCTTCCCTGTGGCACCCCTGTGGTGACGGGGCGTGCGCCAGAGAGCTCGTTTTCCACCGAGACCTTTATTGTCCTATCCTGTAGGAAGGAGGAGACCACCTGTATCAAGCGACGGGGCGCTGTGGTGAGGGTGAGCTTGTACACCAAGCCGGCGTGCCAGACCCGGTCAAATGCCTTCTCCATATCGAGGAATACTGCAGCGGCGTATTCCCTCTTGTTCACGGCCGCCGTGAGGATGTGCAGTACCCTCGACAGCTGGAGCGTCGTGCTGTGCTCGGCCCGGAAACCAAACTGTTCCGGGCGCGGCGTCAGGTGTGGTGTTAGGTGGCGCAACAGGAGGTTTTCAAACACCTTGGAGGTGGTGGGCAGGAGCGTGATCGGCCGGTAGCTTTCCGGCTTCAAAAGGTTCTTCCCGGGCTTGGGCAACATAATGACCTTCCCCAGCTTCCAGCAGGGGGGGAAGGTGCCGGTGCGGAGTATGCCATTAAATAGGTGAGCTAGTGCCGCCACCGTTTTCGGTGGCAAGTGACGGAGTGCGGCGTTCGTGATTCCGTCCGCACCGGGGGCCTTCTTTATCTGGGTATTACGTATTACCCTGAGTACTTGGCCCGGGGTAACGAAGATTGGGTCTTCATCAGGAGCTACTGGCGTCTTGAAGTACTCGCCAAGGTGTTGCTCGACTGTTGCGACGTGGTCGTGGGCATCGGTTGGGTTTGGCGAGAACTGACGCTCCAGGTGGGCAGCGAATATCTCAGCCCGGTCGGCCGCTGTATATCGAAGCGCCCCGTCGCTGTTTAACAGCGGGCGCACCGGGGCTGGGGTGTTCTTTAGACGTCGGCATAGCCTATGTACCGACGTCCAGTCACTATCTGCGGAGTCAATGAAGTCGTCCCAGCCCTCGGCAGTGAGCGCCTGTACTTCAGCCTTCACCTTGTCCGTGAGTCGGTTGAGCTGGTTCTTCATTGTAGGACACCTTGTTTGTTGCCACCGCTTGCGTAGTCGCCTTTTGTCGGCGATCATGGTTGCGATGTGTGCGGGGAGCTTGTGGTAGCGCCCCTGTGGGGCGGATGAGGTGCTTGATGCCGCCTCTAAGGCGCTCTGCATGCAAGCGGTGAGTCCCAGAGCCAGCTCGTTCACTTCTGTGACGTTGGAGACAGGCCGAGTGGGTGTGGTGGTCTCCATTCTTTGTTTGAAAATGTCCCAGTCCGTGTGTTGACGTGGCGCTGAATGGGCAACTCTGGTTGCGTGGTCTGATAGGCAGACGAGTACGGGCTGATGATCAGACCGCAGCTCGTCGTCCAGTACTTCCTGCGCGATCTGGCAGTTTAGGCCTCTGTGTACGACTATATCCAGTACGTCGGGTGTGTGGTTTATATTGTCCGGGTAATGTGTGGGCACCTCTGGCCCGGACACGTCGTAACCGTGGGCCTCTGCGTCGGCGAAGAGTCGTCTTCCCGCTGTATTGGTGCTGCCGCAGTTCCACGCTGGGTGCTTGCTGTTTAGGTCGCCAGCTATGATGGTGGGTTTTGTTGACGCGAGTAGCGTGTGTATGTCGGTGGCCACGAACGAGTCGCCTGGCGGCCTGTAGGCCGCATACACACATAGGTCGTCGCCTGGGACATGGAGTTGTACACCCAGCGCTGTGATGCTGTTGAGTGACGGGAGTGGTAGCTCCTGGTGGACGACTCTGCGTTTTACCAGTACGGCCAGACCACGGTAGTACCTGTTGGTGGTCGTGAGTTGCCCATCCATCCTGTAGATGATGTAACCCGGGAAGTGGATTTTGTCCGCAGGTCCCATCAGCGTTTCACTAATAAGCGCCACGTCAATGTCCTGTTCTTGCAGCAATGGATGGAGGAGAGCGGCCTTTTCTCTAAGGCCGCGGGCGTTCCAGTGCAGGAATGATCCCCTCCTTGCTGCGCGCTCGCTTATGTAGAGCGGCTCGAGTAGTGGGGAGAGTGGGGAGGCCTAAGTGACACATTGCAGTGCGTAACTCGGCCCGTTACACTTGCTGTTTACAATGGTGACGCCGACACGGCCATACTGACGTGCGAACGTCCTCGTACGCATAGTCTCATCAATCAGTGTCTAAAAAGACAACGATGCTATTAATGTTCGTTCATCCTGACTAGCAATCTAGTCCAGTTCATAATTTCAGGGTTTGCTCATAACTCTGGACCGCTCAACATTGAGCCTTAAGGACTTATACTAGCATACTGGTCCGGTTCATCCCTTCAGTTGCTACTTATTCTGGACCGCTCGTTACTGAGCCTTCAGAAATTATTCATTTTTTTTTTTTTTTTTTGTTATTGGTCCGGCCATTAACACTTAAGGACCCTGCAAAACTATTATCCCCTGGATTAGACAATGCCGACTAAATCAAGTCTTTTATTCAAACTAGGCTGAGAATCTGCACTTTTACATGAGACAGTCCCCCAAAAACGCCCACCCGTCACCACTTCCTAGTGCTTTAGCTGGGAAGAAGAAGTGGCGCAACAAACTCCCCAGCAGCACAGCTGTCTGTTCACATATAATACTTGAATTTATACAATAAGTACTATTTTATAAGAATTTATATAAGACTACCCAGGATCACCTTTTTTGCTAATTATTACGACTGCTTTAGTAATAATAGCAATTCACAGACATTGTATCACTAATAATCGACATAGGATTGCTATTCACTGACAGACATTATTAATCGATACAGGATTGCTATTCACAGACATGGTATCACTAATTGCCAAAGTTATATTTCTGTTAGGCATGGCATTATTCTCGTGGCTTGTTTCGTGAACAAAGATATCGTCATCATTACTGCCCGCCGTCACGTCATCATAATTTTCCACGATATCTACCAGAACTTTAATAACTTTGAAACTCAATCTGCATAAACTCAATATTGCATATCACAGGTGTGAGTACTATGTACAATAAGAGCTACTATTTACCGGGTAATATGTCTTCTTGACTTGAATGTGCCCTGGCGGCTGAGAGTATGTCATGCTCACTCAGATGTCTCGCTGATGGTGGCGTGTGTGTTGGATCATTTAGCTCCCTTCAAAATGGTTGAGCTGAATGGTGCTGATCCATGCGTCATGTTTGTGAACGGGCGCTATCAGTTGGGACTGGTCATCTCTTATCTGCCACAGCTTATTTTTTAATTATTTTAGTTTTTTTTTGTTTCTTTTGTTTTTTTTTATCTTTTTATCACGGACGTTTCTGACGTTTTGCATCGTTCTCACACGTTTAACTTCAATATGAATGATGTAACCAATATTTTGTATCAATATTTTAACTTAAAAGAGCGTCCGTGGAGTCTCCTGCCCGTTCCTCCCCATAGAAAGCTACTATTTGGAATGGGCAACTAGCCCCATATTTGTAACCGACCGACTTCTTGACAACTCAAAAGTGCCTGTCAATGGTTCAATTAAAATAAATGCTTGTTTGAGTTTGAGTTTGAACTTTTTGACTGCTGTCAGAATATTTATAGACTCTATTATTTTCATTAATATTTCAAAACTCGTTCCGGTTATTTTCTTTCACGGTACAAAAAAAAAATCTTATAAGCAGAATTTTCATACGATCGCCCGTGATCAGTCATTATTCATTTCGGGACACCAAACAAATTAACTGGATTTTAACTGCCTCAAAAATACGAAATTTGTATAACGCTTGTAAACACCCGACTAGTCTAACTTTTAGCCCTTATGTTACGCGTTTTTAACGCGGTTATCTTAATCGGGCATGGCGCACTAACGCGACCACCAACATGAATTTTAGCCAACATGATCGCCTGTGGTGCCACGTAATAGTGGTTTCTTTAATTAAGAAAAACTTGGATATAAATTTATCCTGTAATATATCCGGTTTTCTTCCGGCAATACAACGTCAATTATTTCAAGCTTGTGATTTTGTACCATGGTTAGACATTTAATTTGTAATGAGCACACTACGTTCCCCACATCTATACCTTTAAGAATCACTTGTTCATGAAATTGCTCATCATTAACAAGATTTCAATTACTATGCTCTATCTGGCATTCTGATCCCGAGTCAAATATAACAGGGAAATCTGTACCTCCTATGTGTCACACTCCACCAGCTGCTCTGGAGCACAGGTTCACTTGATTGGTGCTGATGCTCGGTGTGGAGCCTTCGTTCTTTCAGCGCTTGGGGCAGGCGTTGGCCATATATTCGTGCTTACTGCAAACATAGCACGTTACGTCTGGTTTCGGTTGTTCAGTTTTGGGTCGAATTTTATCATGACATTGAGATTGAGACAAAACTGAAATGGTAAATCCCGTCACCATTTTTCTGACCAATTTGCTTCTGGAATCTTCTCAATGGGTTGCCATAGACACATACCCGCTCCAGCTGCAGTTTTCTTATTATCAATCTGAAATTTGATAACCTGGTAAAAATAGTCTTGCATCATCATGGGTTTATAGAATTTTTGGACCAATCTGATATCGTCGCGGCAATTAGGTAGGGGTCTTAAGTGTGGTAAAGCTTCTGGCTTAGACTACACCTCAGCTGAGCAAATCAAACAGCTTGGCCCAGTTGATGAGTTGTGGTGGCTGCAACTATACAACAACTGTCTAAAATCAGCTTCAATACCATGTCTCTGAAGAACATTAAAGGTCGTAGCTAATCCGAACCCAGGTAAAGCACTAGACGATCCAAAAACTTTGACACACAGGACAGTTGCTAGACCAACTAACGAGTGTTATTGGCCCGAAGTTAATCCCGGAGCAAGCTGGTTTCATACCGTAAAATTTTGCTGCAGACCCTCAAACTCGTTCAACACAATGAGGATGGTTTCGGGACAAGGAACGGTCAGAAGCGCTGTATTTGTAGAACTGCCAGCTGCATACGATATAGTCAACCTCAAACGGTTGCTGTGTAAGGTGGAGACATTGATCAGCGATCAGAATTTTGATCGAATACTTCGAGAATTTCTCCACAACCACCGTTTTCTGGGCCACCTTCTCTCACAAAAAAAAAGGAAAATGGCCAACCTCAAGGCAGTGTCCTGACACCTCCTCTTTTTTTTATATCCATACCAACAACCAGTTATCCAGCCCGAACATATCACGCTTCCTCTATGCAGGCGACCTTGTCACAATTTGAGGAAGTTGAGGTCCGTATTACCTCGCTAACTGACTCGGGCCCAATCCGAGCCAAACCCAGTCTTACTTAATTCATCTCCGCAATAGAGACTCGTGCCGCAAACTTAAAACCGTTTGAGATGGTGTGTCCATCGAGCACAGCAACGACCAACAGTATTCTTCAGCGACTCGTCTGATCAAAGTGGGGTTGTTTGCCTAGGTGCCTACCATTATGCGGACCACTGGCTGGTACTATCTTTTCCTGCGGGTGAATTCACGTGGCCCGTGTGGAGTCGTTCTGCCCATGCAGAATCAGTGGACACAGCTTTGAATGAAACGTCACGTCGATGATCATCACTGGTTACCTAAAACCAACTCAGCAGGAGTAGTGGCACTAGTAGTTCGCAGAGTGGTGGCAATCTCTAGCGGAAGAGCCAATTTGGTATCGAACACACGAAACCCTTTGCACGACAACATCCTCGTGCCACAAAGGCCGTGCACTCTCACTCGGAACCATGGCCTGAACCAGGGCTGGACACGAGAGATCGCCGCCGCCGATCGCCTCCGCGAGGACACGGCAGTGCCCCACCCAACCCGGGCAGACCTCCACTGTATGTTACACCGTGTTCTCCGGGCGATCCACACAGTGGTGACACCCAGGCGTTTCCTCCCGCTATATCCTGAACAGGAACCTCCCAAAACAACCCTGTCCGGTGAGGACCTGCGTCAGGCGGAAGGAAAGGACGCCATGGCGCCTCTCTAGTCACTCCTCAAAGAGGGGACTATCACCACAATTGTGGCATGCCCAGCGCTGGGTTGCGACAATCGCACTCTCCATGCCGCCATGAGATCCCGTCGCAGCTCTGTCCACTGTGCCGTGATTTCTCGCGGTAGCGGAGTTTCACCCCAGTATTTCGCGTCCTCGCGCCGCCCCCATGCTTGGATTAGCTTGACAACCAATCATGGCATCCGCAATTAATTTTTAATTTTTAATATAGCTTCCATGCCAGCAGAAAGCAATGAAATTTGGTCTTGTATTAAATAACAGTGGCTATCATTAGTGGACGGTGGAACGTATCCCACTTCTGATGAAGGCAGAGGGTCCAACATCTTAAATGAAAGTAAGAGATATAGCAGAAGTCAGCCTTTATTTCCACAACTTATTAATTCACTGTAATAATAGTTTAAATCAGACTACAGTATCTAAGCGCTACAACATGTGCACCGGGCCGAGCTTGCGACAAGAATGATCCCCTCCTTGCTGCGCGCTCGCTTATGTAGAGCAGCTCGAGTAGTGGGGAGAGTGGGGAGGCCTAAGTGACACATTGCAGTGCGTAACTCGGCCCGTTACACGTGCTGTTTACAATGGTGACGCCGACATCTACATCGGATCGTTTATCGACACGGACCCAGTAACATCTACATCGGGTCTCCAACGATATTGATCCAGTAACATCTACATCGGATCTTTTATTGACACGGACCCAGTAACATCTACATCGTACATACACAACATAAATATGTGCAAACACTCACTTTCGAAGAACGCTGTACAGGTTTCAGGGCACCACTCCCCTCGCCAGGGTACCATGTACTCAGCCGCAGCTTGACTAGTTTTCCCGTAAGCTCCACTGAGCAACTTCAGTTCATAACGTCCGCTTGGCAGGACCTTAATAACTCGGTAAGGTCCGCGCATACCTGGGTCTAGCTTTCCTGTGGACTGAGAGTATTTAATGACGAAGACAAGGTCATCGACCTTAAACACACGAGGAGGATGCCTGCTCCGGTTGACACGCTGATCTTGCTGAACTTGGTTTTGTTTCAGCAATTCGGTAGCTCTGCTTCTACAAATCTCTCGCCAAGCTTCACGGTTTGGTGGTGATCCGTCCACTGCTATATCATGGATTAAAGACCGGATAACGGGCGTCGTTGCATCAGTACCAATTAAAAGATTTAAAGCTGAGAACTGTGTAGTTGTCTGTTTTGTAATATTCAGAACAAGTTGCAGCTTCCATACAGTCTCGGACCATTCAGCATTCTTATGATTGACTTCAATCCTTACCATGTTAAGGACAGTTTTCATGTAGCGCTCTACTTGCCCATTAGCCTGATGCATCTCAGCTGTAATGTGGTGCAGCTCTGATCCCAATCCTTTAATCCAATTAAAAAACTCACCTGATTCAAACATACGCCCACGGTCCGTCACCAATAGTCTGGGCACACCAAACAAGGAGATCGCGTTTGTCATGGCCCGTTTGAGCTCGCTAGTATCCTGGCGATAGATCGGGTAAAGAAGACAGTACTTGGTAAAGCTATCTACCATGATGAGGATGAACTTGTAGCCTCTGGACTCTGGTAGTGGCCCCAGAGCATCAACATGCACTGTGTCGAACGGTACTTCAGGTTTTCCCCACGATGTGATGTTTTGATGTGGTGCACGGGGTACTCTTTTCTTCGAGATGCATATGAGACAGTGAGAGATATACTTACTCACAAATTTCCGTAGGCCGGGGAACCAAAAATGCTTCAAAATAAGATCTAGCGTCATCTCTGCACTTATATGTTCATGCTCATCATGAAACACTCTTAATAGGCTTAGCCTGTGCCCCTTTGGTATGTAGCACAGGAGGCGAGATGTCTCACCAACGGAACTGTAGCGATAATATAAAAGATCGTTTTGATGTACATACCGATTAGAATCCAAGCTTCCACTTTCCAGTTGTTGAATCAGCTCACGAGTCTCATCATCGGCAGCTTGAGCTATTTGAGCCCAGTTACGGGGCTTTGTGATCTTGCATATGTGAGCTAGAGCTGGGTTGCGACTGAAATAGTCAGCATGAGACATATTGATGCCTTTTCTGTACTCGATGGAGAATGTGAAGTCCTGTAAGTAAACCCACCAACGAGCCACGCGGGGTAGTAGGTCCTTTTTGCGCTCAGTAGCCTTTAGAGCGTTGCAATCAGTGATTATTTTGAATTGCAATCCAACCAAGTAGTGTCTGAAATGTTGAAGCACCTTAACTACCGCCAGCGTCTCCAGCTCGTAAGAGTGATACTTACGCTCCGCAGCCTGTGTTACCCTGCTAAAGTATTCAACGACTCTTTTCTTACCATCTGTAGAAAACTGCATTAGGACAGCACCGTACCCCGCACAGCTCGCATCAGTGTGTACTTCCGTGGCTAGACCATGATCAAAGATTACCAAAATGGGTTCACTCGTCAGCCGCTCGATGATCTCCTGGGGAGCCTTCTCTTGTTCTGGTCCCCAAACGAACTTTTCATCCTTTTTGGTGAGTTTGGCTATACAAGCGGGTTTGACTGCAAAGCCTTCTATGTACCGCCTGAAGTATCCAGCGAGTCCTAAGAACTGCCGGACTTGTTTGACGTTTTGTGGCGAACGGCTGTTTACCAGGGCTTCTACTTTGCGAGGGCTCGGCCTTACCTGACCTTGACTTCGGTTGTAACGAATGTGCACTTACGCAAATTAATAGAAAAACCTGATGTCGTGAGCGTGTGAAGCACTTTCCTAAGGAGTTCAAGGCCTTCCTCCACCGTATGGCTCATCAATAAAACGTCATCTACATAAATTAGGACACTTCCCTCCTCTATAAAGCTATTTAGAGTTTTATTAATGATCCGCTGGTATACGACGGGGGAGTTCGTCAGACCATATGGCATCTTAGCAAATTCGTAATGGCCTTCGGGAGTAACGAAACCAGTCTTGTGTATTGAGGCCTCATGGATTCTAATTTGAAGAAAGCCAGTTGCCATATCTAATGAGCTAAAATATTTAAAACTACCCAACCTATCAATATAGTCGTCGATCAATGGCATCGGATAACGATATTTAATTGTGATTTGATTCAATGCACGAAAGTCAACGCACATTCTATCCGTGCCGTCTTTTTTCTTTACTAGAATTATAGGACTAGAATACTCTGACTGTGACTCCCTGACTATCCCCTTATCAAGAAGATCTTTAATTATGTCTCGTACCTTTAGTTTTTCTTGGTAAGACAATTTATACGGACGGTAAACAATTGGCGTTTGGCTCGTTAAATTAATGTGCATTTCGCCAGTGGTCACAGTAGAACTCGCAGTTCCAGAAATTAGGAAATCCGAAAAGTCATTAACGATAGACATGAGTGATCTTTATGATTACCTATAAGAGGCGTAACAACATTGGCGTCTGTAATAATGGCGTTTACTTGACGTAATGAAGTCTTAGTAGTACTAGATAATGTTAGGTACTGCCTATCTTTCATACGTACATAGGTTACGCCATCGCGGTTAAGTATGTCGGTTCCAATTATTATAGGTGTAGTAAACATACATGAGGAAGGTACAACTATAAAATCAGCTTCAATTGATATTTCAGGGAACTCAATGGTTAAGGTAACGTAAGAAGTTGAAACTATTTCTTTTTCGCTAATGCCCTTCAGTACGCAACGTCTAGTCTTTGGTTGGCATGACAGGTATTTTAAAAGTTTATCAGAAATCAAGGAAGTGTTCATTGCGCCACTATCAATTAGTACATCGACCGGGATGCCTTGGACTATTGCCGTAGTAATGTCATTACTCTTATGAAAATTTACTAAAGACTGATCAACTTCGTTACAGAGATTGATGTTACGTGCGTTACGATTTCCGGATCGTTCTTTTGCAAAACAGTTACTTTCAACATGTCCGGGCTTTTTACAAAAGGTACATGGGACTGCTGAATTTGAACTTGAATTTGATTTTTCCTCCGGTTTGTCAAAGTGCGCTTTCTTTTTTTGACAACGATAACTTTTATGTCCAGTTTGCCCACAATCAAAACATTTGACTTTAGGTTGACTCGCATCGTCACGTCGTTTGAAAGTTGGTACGCGATTATCTTGTTTACCGCGGCTAGGCTTGGTATATATCGATAGAAATTAAACTAAACTATCAGCAGTTAAGTTAGCGTTTGCTGCTGCATCCCTTACCTGCGCGTCCGCTATACCCCGAATAACTATATCTGTCATCAACTCTTCGCTCAAACACTTCACTATGCGAAGCCGTAATAACGATCGACGGGCGTATTCGGCATACGTACTGAACTTATCCGACGTGCTATTTATGACATCAGCAAGAATATTAGCAAAGTCGAGCTTACTTGGGCAAAGAGGTTTAAATTCCCGCTTAAAATTTGTCCAAAATCGATCGTTGGTCACCCACTCGTTTAACCAAACTTTAGCGTCACCTTTCAGACACTGTGCTACACGTGACAAACATTCTCGGTCGCTCCAACCATTCGAGTCCCGGGCTAGGTCGACTTCCTCGCACCACGAATTTATGTTGTGAATACTGGGATCGAAGTTCGAAACGTAATACTGAGATCGCGATGGGATGACGGATTTTAATGCTTCAGCTAACAGTAGAGTACAATTCGTGTGAGTATCGCTCGCGGAATGACAATCATTATTTTTATGTACACTACTAGCTGTACTATTAGGCATAGAGTTTTGCAATAATTCGCGGTTCTCACTAGTTACACGTTCAGGTGTCGACATAAGGGCGGTAGGCTCATTAGCACGAGACGGTGAACTATTATTCAACTGATCAGAATTTAATTCACTTTCGAATACTAAGGGTTGAGCACTTACCGGACCCGTATTGACGACATCGGCACGCCCCTTATTTTGTTCTAACACGTTCAATCGCGCCAGGATTACATCTAACGAACGTTGTAGCTTTTGATTCTTAGAACGTTTACGACTGGTACTATGCCTATCACGCGACCTATGCATATCGCGGGAATACGACCGTGATCTAGTCCGCGAACGACGCCTATCACCGCTGCTAGAATGTTCTTCCCGTCCACGAAAATCACGCGACCGACTACGAAAACGAAGGCGTCGCGATCCACCCACCATTTTAAAAAAATTACGCGCGGCACAAGAGTATTCGCAAATTTGAAAAATGGATAGCCCAAACGTGGATTTTATTTAAAAAAAAGAAATAACGGTTAAGAACTACTTTAATGCAGTCGGAAAACATTAATAATTAACACACAAAAATAATGATTAGGATTCTAATGCTAATCTGGCAAAAATACGACACAGCTGCGACGTGTGAACGCTCCGACACCGACGGTTGCCAAGAGAAAAAAGGGCTGTCATCTGCTTGACGCTCAATTTTATAGGCATGATGCTATTCGCTTCCGTTCATTCTCGTTCATTCCTAACAATATTATGATCGAGTTGAAGTCGTTAACAAAAATATTCAACAACCGCAGCGTGTAGCCCGCTTAGTGCGATCTATTGACCGCAACTCCGAACTTGTGTTGTGTGTACGTGAGCGGCATGTCTCCCGCGATAAATATAACCGTTTTAAACGGTGCCCGGAGGCTCCGCCCACTTCTTAATTTGTTTGCTGCCCACCTCCCGGCATCATTTGACTAATTGTACAAGTAAATCTTTACCTCTTCCTTGTCTTTTTCGGTCTTCTAAGCGTTTTTGTAAAGAAAGCTTCTAATGAATCAACATATAATGTCCCCACTGCTGGGACACAGGCCTCCTCTCTAGGAGAGGCAGCGGGCCGTAACCCAACACGCGGGCCCAGTGTGGGTCGGTAGATGTCACGTGTCTTAAAATGTTTAGTTTTAGGACATGCCGGTTTCCTCTCGATGTTGTCTTTCACCGTTTTGAGAGCAGTTGTGATGAAATTATTTCCACAATGTAAAGCGCCTGCTCGGGTTCGAACCCACGACCTACAACTCGTAAGTCGGGGCCGTTACCGCTGGGCCACCACTGCTCTCAAAGAAAGCTTGGTGTACAGAAATTGTAATTGCTGTAATTATTATAAAGCTCACTCATGTTTTTTGTATTCTGAAATGGCTTAATTTTCTAAACATTTTTTTCTTACACTCTTCTCTCTTTCCTCCACTCCTTCCTTTAAGAAACAGAGGTCAAAAAACCGGCCAAGTGTGTGTCGGACCACGCACAATGAAGGGTTCCGTAGTTGGGATGAATTTATCCCAAGAACAAACTTAACATTGTAGTTCAAAGACATGTTCCCCCAGACATTTCAACTGCAAATGTAAGTTTGTACGCATAATATTGAGTGATTTACCATGTTATTTAAAGACCATAGACTTCTTTTAGGTTTTCCTGTAATTTATAAGTAAACAACTATTATCTGTGTTTTTGTTTCAAAAGTTTAGGTTCAGTAGTTTCGGAGATACGGGGGTATGCTCAATTTTCATCTATTTTCTTAAATAACTTTAAAAGTATTTATTTAAAAATTATTAAAAAAATATATCTGAAGTCTTTACAATAAACCCTTTCATTTATATGAGAGATGTGCCACAAGATACCGTTTGCATTTTTTTTTAATTTTCTAATTTAAATTATCTAAAATGACCCTTTAATAAATATTCATTTATTTACGTTACACATCCGTCTTTTGGTCACAAAAATTCATATATTATGTGTACCAATTTTTAACATAATCGGCTCAGTAGATTCGGAGCAAATCTGCTGTGACAGACAGACACACGAGTGATCCTTTAAGGGTTCCGTTTTTTCCTTTTGAGGTATGGAACCCTAAAAATGTACTGAGAAAAACTGTGGGAATCCGCCGGATGCAGGGAGCATAGAAACAGGCATTGTGGTGATGCTTGGGGGAGGCCCATGTCCAGCAGTGGACGTCTTTCGGCTGAATGAAGTGGATGATGAAAATTAAACATGGAGTGGTTCAGCAGTGTGAGGATTTTAACTGTTGTGTGTTGCGTTTATAAGAAGACGAGATGACAATGGTGTATTGTCTATTTCACTAAATATCAGATGATGTACTGAAGCTAAAAATTGTATAAATACAGTATGTAACAAAAACCCTGTTGTTCCTTTTAGGGACGTATACATTTACCTACAAGCACAGCATTATAATTTAAAAAAAAATAAGTTTTGGCTAGTCGAAAAGTCAAAATCAAAGAATGAAAGAGGTTAGAAATCAGTTAAACAGTACAAATATTAATAATTACATATTTATTTTAATTATTTTTGTTGAACAGTTTTATAAATGACTTCCTTTATTACGTATGTATACCGATTCTTAAAACGTAGGTAGAAGGAACAAGAGGGTTTTTGTTACATGTTGTATAGTACTACTATGATACTACTCATTTGAGTGATCATTTATCTTTCCAGCTGGTAGTAACTATAGATAAGTAACGCTAGCGTGTGGTCGCGAGGTCAGAATATGAACGACTGTTAGTGAACCCTATGAAACCTTTAGCAAAGGTCGCGATATATCTTTCAGCACTTCTTGAATATTACGCCGCGTTTCGCCTGAATTTATAAAGTGCTGAAATCCCTCGACATGCTGAAATAAACGGTTTAACACCGTTACTGAACCACTTATCTCGTTTTACACGTTTATTATAACTTGAAAAGGTTAATGCCATTGGACCTGGAATCTTTGTACTGTTATGATTTTCAAACATCATTACTGATACTCAATCATAATTATCATTCATAAGTATTCATAACATATTATTCTTGTTATATAATGCGGATGCGGGACATAAAACTAAAGCATAAGTACAGTCATCCGAACCATGATTAAACCCTTGTAAAGAAATGTTGATTCGATCTCACTATTGCCTGAGCAGGCGTTTTACTGGTCTATGTACGTCACTGTACACAGTTAAATACAGCGACACATCCTTATAAAGAAATTAGCACGTAACTGACGTAACTCTGTCATCAACAGTTACCGCGACCTGTACTTTGTGCCGCGGTGTGCACTTTATGTCGCATCTTGTGTCGTGTCGTGTCGTGATTCCACCCGCATCTGGTTTGTATGTCAACTGTCAGCACAATGATATATTTTATGCTACTTTGTGATGTAAGCTTTTGTCATTTGAGTTGGCGTAATTGAAGGTAGTAAGTTAAGGATTTTTACCTCAGATTGAATGTATGTTTAACAACAACGTGCATACAACATAACATGCCGTACTCGTTCACTCATAGAAGGGGTCGGCAGAGGTAGAGTACCAACATTTCGCCAGTTGTCTTTTAAGTCCCAACCGGGCAAAAATCCAGACTGCAGTCACCACTCAGACTAAGAAATACCGAATGAAAAACCCAGTAACAGTTAACCTGGCCTGGTGACAGAATCCGGCACCCCACAGCCCCTCTCTCAGTAGTTATAGGTACTCACTGTTGCGCCCACTAGACCAACAGGCAGTCACCTAGTCGTATGTACTGTAATTTGAGGAGGTTCTTGCCGGCTTGTCTCGAGCCGTGCACCTAGCTGCTGACGTTTCATAAGTACCCATGTAGGTTTATGTGAAACCAAATATTTAGGTTTTTTTATTTTTTGTACTTAATACTTACGGAATTACTCAATAAAAAATATTTTATGTTGTAAGGAGGGTGTGTGAGGCAACTAGGCCAATCTCCGTAGACTCATAGGTGCTATCCTGACGACCAGTGGGCTGGGTTTATGACCGATAGAAGGGTAGTGCTAGAGACATTCAAATTTACTCAAGACCAATGTTATGGACAGCCAGGTTAGATATTTTGGATTGTTAGATATCATCTGCTTAAGTTTATTCGATACTAATAAACAATCTGACCCGGTATTATTACTCTCTTTACACAAACAACAATTCATATGAACGCTTAGTTATCAAACTAACATTTAGTTTTCTAAAAATGGAGTCTCAGTTAAGTCCTAAAAAGTTACTTAATAAGATCCACACATTTAATGTCCATTTGCCAGTACATAATATTGGTAATTTATACCATTATCAGCTGGACACGAAGCGTCCGATTGCGGTACAATCGAGATAGCGTAATGTCTGTGTCAGTTACGATAGCTGGCGCGCGCGCTGCGGTCTCGGCAAACAAGTCATGTTCTAGGTATACGATAACACTGTTTTAGTCACACTAATTTATATCAATTATGATCATTTAGCTTTAATTGGTTTTCAGGTGTTTACTTTCAACTAAACTGCAGTTTCGGTAACTATTCTCACCTAAGAGCGTTTACGACGTACGGCATTTCATACAAACTTTCAAGCCCTTGTTTTTCGAAATGACTGAACCGATTGTAATGAAACTTCATACGCATAAGCAGGATACAAAGGTCTAAGTTAGTTAAGAACATTTTCTAAATGTCCTATTTAAAAACAGATAACTGGAAATCTCTGTTTCTATAGAAAATTTAAATCGGTCTAATTTGGCTGTAACACTATTTTTCGAAAATGTTCTTAACTAAGTTTTCAGACCTTTGTATCCTGCTTATGCGTATGAAGATTGGTTCAGTCATTTCGAAAAACAAGAGCTTGAAAGTTTGTATGAAATGCCGAACGTCGTAAACGCTCCTAAGGCTAGCGCAGATTGGGATCGCAACGCATAGCATTGCAAAAATTCTACTTCAGAATTGAACATTTTGGTTACCATTTTAGAAAAACTCTAACGAAAACCCTTTCAATGGAAAAGGTTTTCAAAAGGGGTTTTCTAAGCAGTTAATCACAAACCCATACGGTGTGGGTAATTTTGGATGGCTTAAATTAAGCCGTTCAAAAGTGTTACCGTACGGGTACGGTAAAAACCCGTACGGTACACACCGTATGGGTTTTTATCGAAAACCTCTTCAATGGGTTACCAAAATTTAATTTAAGCCGTTCATAAGGGTTACCCATATCGTATGGGTGGTTTTGTTTAACCGCTTAGAAAAACCCTATCGAAAACCCTTTCAATGGGTAACCAAAATGGTCCCTGATTCTAACATCCATCAATTTATGTGCACGAGTGTACATCTCATAAACAGCTCAATACCATTGACAACTTAATTTGGTCGGGTTATACGCGGAGATTTAGTATGGAAAAGTAATGATAGCGAATTTCTCTTAAAATACAACACTTGGGAATCTGAATTTTTGGTCACTATAACTTTTTTACGAGCACTAATTTTTGTATAAATTTGGGAAGAAATCACAGAGTTTTTAATAGGGAAATCTTTAAATGAAAATTTAAAACCGTGACTACCGCCACCCCACCAATGGTATGGTACATCTCGTAAACTACTGGAGTAGTAATTTTGAATTTTGGGTATCAATTTTATCTCGCAGAGCACTAATTTTCTATGTAGGTTTGAAGAAAGCGACTAGCTCCTGAAACTTGGAATCAACGTTCAAAGTCGTGGTCCTGCTGAACGAGCGAGCGAAAGTTATCATCGTTGATTTCTCGGTAAATACGAATGTTTCAGTTCTTTTTTTGTTACGAAATTAATCACATCTAAAGGCACAAATTATTTGTATACTTAGAATAGCTGTAGCATGCCCCCTTTTTGGCGCTCATGGTGGTCCTGCTGAAGGGAGCATGACTACCGCAGGACCACCTTCAAAGTCGATTATCTCGAAAACTACTAAGGCACCAATTCTGTTGTTCGAGCACTAATTAACACCAATTGAGCACTAATTATTTGCCAATTATGGAAGCGATTGGCGTTGGTGGTCCGGCGGTAGTCACGGACATCTTCTATATCCCAACGCACACTACAAGCGGGCCGCACCACACTGTTTGTGCAGCTGTTATGTGCGGTGGTAACTATATTATTTTTTCAATAAATTTATACGATGCCATTGTATGTCACAGAATTTCATATTTGTGCAGCTTACATTTTCCAATAACTAAAAGTTCAGAAATCTTCGAAATTTCATCTCATCTCCCATGTTGCATACAGGACGGTTTGGAAACTCACCTATCACCTCATCAAAGCGCCGGCCAGGGCTTGTGCACTTGCGGGCTGCATAATATAGCATAATCGCGTGACACGGCCGCGGTGGCGCACGGCGGCGTCATCGTCAGTCCGAGCGGATTAATCTAAACAATCTTAACTAAGTTCAGTGCGCCTCTAGGGAGCATGCCAACGGGCACCGGGACAAGTAAACAACGAACAGCGAGAAAAAACTGAGATATTTTCAAGCTATATTTCCTACTCTCTAAAAGTTTTCTTATCTTTAGATTCTGTATCTTAGCTTCTAAGTACTTGGATATTGAATGATAATGCTCGTACAAGGATAAGTCCGGAGTCTCTTTAGGCAGTGAATATAGTTGCTTGTTTAAGTTAATGTTTGCTGAACTTCAAGAATTAGTTTGCGTCAGACAATACTTGTATCACAATTAGGTACACATAAACTCAAGCCTTTTTCCCATGGCGATCGGCAGAAACTACAGAACGCCACCTGTTACGATCCTTACATACTCCTCAGTTCTTCCTAATCTCTTCAATTAGGTATTTGAGTTTTATCGCTTTTTCCAATCCAAGAAACAATTAACTTCGCATTTGAGCTATCCGCTTCCGCGCGTAATTCAGGACGCGTGTGAAGCTGTTGTTGCGGGCAACGGTTGAGCGCACCTGGCCAGCAGTCGGGAACTAGTGTTAAACAACTATTAAGGGGCGGCCCGCCCGCGTGGTTCTGCACCTCTGCCCTGCTAACAAAAGTACGCCTGCAAAAATCTGCATTTCTTCAGATATGGAAACAATAACAGATTGTTTTGAGAATAATGCAATTTCACAGACAAAAGGGGTTGGAAAAATCAATAATTGAAAACGTTTCTACATATACGGTCATAGAAAATTACAAATGAATCTTAGAAGGTACTGTACAGATGCGCAATTGTACAGATGCGCAATTGTACAGATGCGCAATTGTACAGATGCGCAATTGTACAGATGCGCAATTGTACAGATGCGCAATTGTACAGATGCGCAATTGTACAGATGCGCAATTGTACAGATGCGCAATTGTACAGATGCGCAATTGTACAGATGCGCAATTGCGCGGGGCATAGTAGGTGCAGGTGTTGGTTTTTCTTTAACTATATTTTTTGTAAACCTAGTGACTAATGTTTGCATCATGAAAAGGTAAACATACTTATAAGATAACATATCATTTAAGAAGATGGCTCTGGATATTTTTTTTTGCGAGTATTTTAGTTAAATTAAGCTAAGCCACAATATTGCTGTGTTACTTATAAAAAAAAAACAATAAAAAAAAACAAAAGTATTGTGGAAGCGACTATTGTTTAATTTTTCTTTTTCTTTTTTATCACTTCTCTTTACCACTTTTAACCGTTAGTTAATCGTGGACAATGGTGTGGGTTACATGTTTGTTAAAACATAGTAACTGTTTTTTGTACCTAATAAATAAATATAGATAGAATCATGTTTTCGTGAAACAAGGTACTTCATTTAAATATTCTCCCTATAAACAGTGTAATCGTCAGAAGACATGTAACGATGAGTGACGTGTCGCAACCGGGCATAAACCTAATAACGCAGGCGTCTAGACGCTGCCTCGCTGCCTCGCTACCTCGCTACCTCGCTACCTCACTACCTCACTACCTCGCCGCTTCGCCTCGCCACACGGGACGTAGGAACAAATCCCGCTGCTCAATGCATATACATTGCGCAGCGGGATTTGTTCCTACGTCCCGTGCCAAGCTTCTGAATCTGCACGGCGTAACTCTACCGACCCTAACTTCACAAATTCTACATATCAGTAAAAATGTATGGCTTCACCGTTTCGCTACCGTCGTGGAGGTGATGCGAATATTTAGTTTCTGAAGTAAGTAACGAAACAGCCAAGCCATACATTTTTACTGATAAGTAGAATTTGTGAAGTTAGGGTCGGTAGAGTTACGCCGTGCAGATTCAGAAGCTTGGCTCTACATGAGATCTGATATCTTTTTCACAGGGCAAACCTTATGTGGTCGTCTTGGCAACATTTTACATGAAATGTTTTTGGTGGGATTTCACTTCTTTTTGTAAGTTGCTAGGTAGTTTTTAAGTGTTTATTTTTTTCTTCTTTTTTTGGGTGTATTTCTTGCACATCAGCAGTACCGGTTTTCATAGCCCATTCTCTGTCTCAGTTTACATACCGAATTTTGGGTTTCTAGCACTTCAGGAAGTACCCTAACATTTTGAAGTCTCATACAAACTTCCACCCCCCCATTTTAGAGGATGGGGGGTGAAAGTTATAAGTTTATCAATTTTTTTGTTGGTTGAATACTAAACTTATATTACATACCAAATTTTAGCTTTCTAGCACTTCAGGAAGTTGCCAAACATTTTGATGATCATCAGTGTGTCAGTGAGTGTGTCAGTGACGAAATCAGTGTATTTTAGATATCAATAAAATCTAAAGTATTAGAGCTATTCAATTGAGACTTTGTATGTTTAATTAGTCTATTATTGACATCATATCCTCAGAATATGAACTATCTGGTACATCCGAAACCAACTCTATGAGGGTTAAAAAAACGACGAAACACTTCGAAAAAAGGTAGGTAGTGCCAGGCCTGGCTCACTCCGCAGTTTAGGTATAAAACTACAAGTACGTGCGGCGGCCGGTCCGGACCGGTCAATCAGTGGGTTGCCGCGCGCCGCGCTGCTTAGTTCGCACGCGTTAATACGAGTAGGTACTTTATTCTCGCGCTTCTGAGTTCTCGCGTTACAAAAATAAAACCAAAAAAATTCTATAGCGTTGGTTGTTTAAATAATGACAGTGATCGAAGCCTGACGTTTCACATACTACCGAAGGATATTGAAAGGTGAGATTTTTTTATACACAATAGGTAGGCAATAAGCTTATTGCATTTCTATCTAGGTACTTTTGGGCCTTTAGGTGACTCGGATCATTACACTAAAAATGTATCCTGTTTATTTGATTAGAAGTTCGTTTGATTTTGTCATAAATAACGTAAGTATCGATAGCGTCCGCCGCCGCCGCCGCCGCGCCGCGCCGCCGCGCCGCGCCGCTTGTTTAGGCAGGTTATCAACTTGCGATGTTGTCGTAGGTATGGTGGTGGCGCAGCACGACGAACGTCTGTAGGTAGTCAGGCGTCAGTCATACGATATGACGAAATGATAAAGATTCCTAGTCGATTACCCAATAATAACATTTCTATTTTACCTTTTGGAAGAGGCAACTAGAATCAATTCAATTATTTTTTTTGTAATTCTTGACGTTCAAAATTGCCTTTAAGTGCCTATTTGAAATAAATAATTTGACTTTGACTTTATTTGTATATCGTAATTTGAGTTCTTTTTAGGAATAACTAAATTTTATTTCATTTAATTGCAAAAATAATTATCAATATTTGTAATTTTTGTAAAAATAATTTAATAAATATAATACAAAGTCTCTATTCATTTATATAAATGTGTTATTACTTCATTCAACACACCTATTATTCATTTACCTATTTCAATAATACTTATCGTCTTTCACTCGCTCCATACCACTAGAGCGGCTGTTTTGTCCTCGGCTTGTCATTGATTCGCTTCAAGGCTTCTACATACCAGCGCGACTTGTCGCGCGACGCGTCACGGCACAAAGGCTCCGCGTGTCGCGGGACGGGCGGTGCCTTTGTGTCGTGTCGCGTCGCGCGACAAGTCGCCCCTGTATGTAGAAGCCTTCACTCCGTTCGTTATAGCCGCTACAGTACAAAAACTATAATTCGTAAGTCGCAACCCTAATAAGTACAGTCACGAGCACCAATATGTATACACTCAGCAACTTTTAAAAGTGATTTCCTCCAAAT
This sequence comes from Tiliacea aurago, assembly GCA_948098905.1. Lineage (NCBI taxonomy): Eukaryota > Metazoa > Arthropoda > Insecta > Lepidoptera > Noctuidae > Tiliacea > Tiliacea aurago. The sequence goes on from OX402592.1 coordinate 725,743, forward strand.
GTATTGAGTGAAATTTTATTTTACAACGAACATAATATTTTGGAACCCAAACTATTATGAAATAGATCTTTTCTCAAAGTTACAATCGTTATTCCACGAGAAAATCGGTTTTGAATTCTGCTAAGCGTTTACATATTCGTGCTCATGACTGTACGCGGTGACGCGATGACGTCGAGAACGGTAATGATTGAAACGGTTAAACTAAAAGAAGCGCTCTCGCGTAGTAACACGGTTTATTTTTGCATGAATGCTTTGCGGGAAATGGGCTGTAGGCTATTATCGCTGTAGGTAAATATAACAGGAGCCAGCTAGACTGTGCTTTAAGGCTTCTACATACCGGGGCGACTTGTCGCGCGACGCGACGCGACACAAAGGCACCGCTCGTCCCACGACACGCAGGGCCTTTGTGCCGTGTGGCGTCGCGCGACAAGTCGCGCTGGTATGTAGAAGCCTTTATGTGTACGCGGCTAGAGTTTTTATCTATTTAATCGACTCCAGAGAGTGACCCTTCTGCACGTAGTACTATTACTTATTCTGTGGTAGTGCCCTTGCCCTTCGCTTGGCTCTTCTTGGCGGGGGCACTACCGTGCCCCCAGATACAAATACTTAGAAAAGAAAAATTGTTTGTGTGAGCAACAAAAAGGATTTAGACACAGCAGAACAATTAATATGCCGATTTTTGATTTTATACTGAATATCATTAATAATGTAGGTAAACGAAACCCAATCTGCGCTATTTAGTGTCTACTTGAAAAACTTACCAAAGTTATTGCTATTTTCAAACGACTCTAGCCATTAATAATGTCAAATAAATTGTCGAGACCACAAAAATTTACGAGAACATTTAGAATTCTGCAAATTCAAATGGGTTTTTAACAGAAGAAACAGTTTCTGTAAATAAATCAGAAAAGTACACATTTGTATCGTATCCGTAGTTGTGAGTGGTAAGAACGTGCAGCTATTTGGTAATAATGGACTTTAGTTAGTAGTTACGAATTAGTGCGATAAATTTTGACGACACGGTTGGCGCAGTGGTTAAGCGATTGACTGCTGCGCTGCGTCTCGCGGGTTCGATTCCCGCACGGAACAAATATTTGTATGACCTACAAGTAGTTGTTCCGGGTCTGGCTGTTTTTGTATGTGAGATTAAATGTTTGTTAACGCACCCACGATACAGGAGAAATTCCTAGTGTGGGGCAACGTTTTTAAAAAAAAGAAGAAAGAAATAGATTAATTGATTTAGTCGCCCCCCCCCCCCCTTTAACTAAATCAACAAATCTATTGATTTTGTGGCATGAAAGCTCGTATCCAAAGAAATTACATTATTTACCTATCTTAAATCTCTTTGCTCGTAGCTCATTGCAAAGCTCAAGGACGAGTTCTTTAGAGAGCCTATACCGTTTGACAAATATGCTATAATCCAAGTCAAAAGGTTTTACCGTGCTTCACAAAAGTTGCCTTTGGTTTTGGCGATTTGTTTCACACTGTTTTTATCAACATTTCATCTTCAAGAAACTCAAAAATTTCATCTTCGTCACACATTTAAAATAAACGGCAAAGAGATTGTTCTTTTGTTGTCTATAATTTTAAATAACGCCACAATAGTATTATATCCACAAATTAACATTTAGTTACGTCTTTTATATTAAATTAAAGAAAACAGTTAAATAAAACAGTAAATCTCATCTTATCTTAAAAGTTAGTTTTATACGGCTGATTAATACGAGTATGACTGCAGGGAGTTCAGTTTTCAAGTGTTTTCATGTCACAAAGGACTTCATGGTACAGCATAACGCACGTCAGACCTGACTGACCGGCTTTAGTCACCTGATCGCTGGCTCGCCTGTTATTAGATGTGTTCATGGTACAAAGCAGCCCGACAGTTCACTTTCTGTCGAAAATGAACCTGCTATAAGAGTTTATGGTAGCCCCCCTGCTGGTCTATCTATATTATCTACAGGTACCGTCTCCATAATTATTAAAGCTAATAAAGCTACACAGTATGTAATGACTGGTTCAGGCCAGTCGTCGGGCTCCGCAATGAGACGCGCCCTATATCACCGCCAGCAATTTAAATGTCGGCTCGCCTACTCGCCGGAATAAATTCAGCAAAGTGTCAAACAAGCGTACAACTTTCGCACCTGGGCTCACGGCCGCGCACAGTGTGGGGTAGCGCAACACACGAGCGGGAGCGACGGGGCCACTTGTGCGTGTCAACTGTAGAAAAATTTGGCCCGGATCTTTTCTCGCTTGAATGTCATTGACAGGGGGGTGTTGTTGGTAAACATTTATGACACTGTCACTGTCATTGCGTATTAACAAAACAAGTTATTTAGTTAGTTCCGATTTTGGCCAAGCGCTTAATTAACTTGTAGCGTTGTAGTTATTAGTACATGACAATAAAGTTCAATAAACATTCCACAACAATCAATCTTTTCAATATTTTTTGATTGCCGATTATGGAGGGGTTCTCAAAGCATTGTCTGCAGGTGTAAAATACTTGTTAGGTAATTTTGACCTAGATATTAAAATAATAACTATTAAAACGCAAATTTTGCGTATTTCCAAAGAACGAAAAATTGTTTTATTGTCACAGAAACTCATGCATATTAAAACATAAGGCTAAGTTTGTCTCAAAGTATGTCACTGAATACCGAAAACAATACAGAAATTAAATTAAATAATACCCTTTGTCTAGTATGGTATATGGCCTCGTTTTGTGTACAGATTCGCTTCATACTATGACTTGAAAGAGCGGTCAGCCATTCAAAAACACCTTAGTTAGAAGCCATCTACAAAAAATAGCTCCCGAGCGACACACCGACTGTTTTAAGAAAACTATTTCCAAATTACATTCCGGAGTCTCTGATGAACAGTTGTACCTTAGTTTCATTGTAGGCTCAGAATAAGAAATCTTTGCCAGGAAGAAATCAAGGGATGTAATAATTTCGTTCTTTGTTTGAAAGAAGTCAAACGTAACCGTTACACAATTTTTAATTTTTAACGAAGTTCCATATCGCAAGTTGTACCTACAGTTTATTTCACCTTTGATTTACTTGAAGATATTGTACATAAAATAAAAATTTGATTTTATCTCAAGGATAGCTGAAGCCGATTGTGTGATTTTTAAATGTCTTGTTATGGTTTGCTAAATAATATGAAAAATACATTACCAACTGGGGTTTAAAAAAAAAATTGGTTTAATCAACATAATTTTTCTGCTAAATCTTGTATCGAAGTTGAAAAAAGTGCTTCAGCCACATGCAAGTAGACCATCATTATAATGATGCTGGTGATATTTTTAATGTTCAAAATCAAAAGTAGTTTCTTGTAAAAATATGATCAAACGTCAGTCTCGCATCATTTAAAAAAAAAACAAAAAAACAATTCCCAGCTGCAGCCGACTAGAAAAGTCCGCTATAGCCTCCTCTGATCGGCTGGCCGTCATTGCTCAGACGCCAGACGCTCGTTCGTTATCAGACAGGGGGCACCACGAAGGCCAGCAAGACCATCGCCGCTGGCTATTCATACGAACCACCAGCGCGTGCAGGTGAGGTTGACATTTGGGTCAGCTAGATGGTATTGCTGTACTCCTTTTACCCCCGGGCCCTAGGGGTGGTTAGACCCTGCGGAAAGATTGCCAGATTAACTCGCAAAAAAAAAAACAAAACATTATTTCGTAACAATGACTGAAAGGCGAATATACTAATATAATTAAATTATGTCAAATAAAAAAAGCATTCCGGTTTTGCCGGTCGGTATGTGTTTAGGAGTCTATGTATGTATGTATGTTTGTTCCTTCGTGGCACTCTAGAGACCAAACGCGTGGGTCGATTTCGATGATTCTTACGTCAATAGATTTGTGGCAATTGGTCTTTCCTGCTGAATTTAAGAGGTGCCTCCGATTGCATAAGATTGTACGGCTACGACGGATAGTTCGGTATTGGAGACGTTTCGGTTCGGTATTTGACGTTCAAAAGTACAATTTATGTGCCTATTTGAAATAAATATTTTGACTTTGACTTTGAAACAGAAACAGGTCACCTTGTTTCCAGTGTTTTTAAAGTTCTCTTTTTAAATTTTGAGGTTAATTTCTGTCACCGCTCAGTTGCTTATTACCAAGGTGAGATGTCAAAATATTACACATCTTATGCGATTACTGTAAGGCTCACTCGTTTTTTTTTAAACACAAATCATCCCGATATTGCCACTCCAACCACATGCACCGTCCATAACAGCAAATATTAAAAATTCACAAGACAAGCACCAAGCGACACTTTTAATTGGTGACGTCACAGACATGAATGAGCATAGCTACGTCATGAGCGCATGCATCACTTGTAGGCGTTGCAGGCGAAACATTCCCAAACAGATTATTTTATCGATTGACGCTTTTAAGACGCAGATATATGCCAGTGATCTTGAGTGGTTAGCTTGCGTGTTCTGTACTGAGCTCACGCAACGCGTCGTACGTTCAGCCAGTAATAGGACTCGCCCATCAAGGAGCGCTGTCCCCAATTTGACGCATTATTAATTTATTATACACAAAACAAAAGGTATTTTAATAAAACGCGTATACTAAAAGATCGATAGTTAAATTATCTTGAAATTGTTGAAGGTTTCAGAAAATACGCTTGGTAGATTTTGCGCCATTCTCAGTTTTCTATCCGCGTTAGGCATAACTTTACAAATTAATTTCACTATGTAATATAAACTTAATCTAAAATATTCACATATTTAGTTATTGTGAAAATGCTCAAATTTATCATATTATATGTATATTTTTCGAATCATTAACACTACTCGTCTACACGTGATCTTCAGTATAAAATCATTAAAAGTCGGTTTTTGTCCCCTTAAATCGGGAGTGGAGTATATTTCTTTCATATTTTGTGCTTTTAAACAGAAAGTCATAAAAAACAATTTGTGCCTGGCCACGATTGAACCCAGAATCTACGATACAGAAGGCTACATGCGTCGTTAAAAATGTAAACCTTCCAATCGACAAGATTTTGAAAACTTCATCGTGTAGACTTCCTCCATCACTTTCCAGCAGGCGGATCGTCAAGAGAAGGACCGTCACGTAATATAAAAAAATACGAACCTACCTAGCGACTCGAACCTGCTTCTATCTATATACAATATTTATACTTCACCCACATTTCGCCGAAAAATCCAGTAACGCTTTGCCCGACCTAGGAATTGCACCCAGGACTTCATGTTCAATAGTTGCGCTTGCGACCACTAGACCATCGAGGCAGCAGAATTCAACCAACCAGGATAGTTATCCAGTTTATTGATGCACGAACCAATAGATCGCCACCTGATCATAATCCCAATTCTCAACTAATTACCGTCGGCAACTGTTGCCAATTAAACTGCGTTGGGAGTGTTCTTTGATTTATTAATGATTTATAGCCGCGGCCTGCGCGCGCCCGATAGCGATACCCGGCGAATTAATAACTAAATACTTATGTCCCGGCTGACCGGGAAGCTGGGGACTGGGGAAGTGGGGACTGGGAACTTGTGACAACCCGTTTAATGGGACGTGCGGGGAGTTCGTGCTTTGTCTTTGAGTTCGGCGGGTATTTAGATTGCGGAAGAGATAGTGGGAAGTGAAACTACTACGCTAGACATTTATGTATAGAAATGTGAATCATTCGGTGCATGTCCGAACACAGTAGTTTTAATCCTATTTTCCCTAACAGAAAGACCGAATAATGTTTTTTCCCAAACGGTAATTCTCTCAAATCCGTTTAACCTTAAAGTCTAAGGTCAAGCGACCTTAGACTTTATGGTTATCTAACACAAAACGTTAACATAACGCTTTATATTTTAGATCACTGTATAAACATCTTAAACAACGACATGGAATTAAAGTTTTTACTAGTATAGAAAATAAGTAGTAATACGTAATATAATATAGGTAGCACTTACCTGTTGGAGATCTAAAAACATCTCCAAGTTTGTCAGCTGTATCTCATCAAGTCATCACACATTCTGACACAACACTCACAAACACTGATCATAACAACACTAAATGCATCTATTCGTTGCGAATACTGCAAATTTCAGCCCAATCCGTTTAGTAGTTAAAAAGCTGTGTTGATAGACCAGTCAGTCACGGTTTCGGTTTATTTAAATAGAAGACTAGCTTCTGCCCGCGGCATTTGTTGGATAATTTGATTTGGCATAATTTTAATTGGCATAATGTTACTCGGTGTAATAACTTTTTACATTAGTGATATGGCATAAAAAAATTTGGGAATAACGGAAACCAAATTTTAGTTGTTTTTAGGTATATATTTTGAATTATCATGCAAATGTGTTAGTAGTAGTGTCTAACGTTGTTGAATGCTTTTAATAATGGAAACCAATTTTAAGTAGGTTAAGGTGTGGCAGGGTGGCCCTTGGGGGCTGTGTAACGTTTGAAATAATAACAAAAGTTATAATTATCATAAGACCTAATTTCATTTCATATACTTTTTTTTAATATAACGATGAAATGATATAAATGAATTATTTTTGAACATTTTCTATAGTGCACATTTGATTTAATATTCCATTAGTATATTATTCAGTTATTACAATATTCAAAATCAATAAGTATAATTTAGCATGTCTACTTTGTTTTGTATATTTTTGCAAAAACTGATAAGATTTTAAACGCCTGCCATATATAAGATATATCTGCGTCACCTGCGTTACCTGATTAGGTATATATACCTGCGTTAGATACCATCTATTGTTATTGAATCATTTGGGTTAGGTTAGGCTAGAACAGTGTCCGGGGATCACGGACGTAATAACAGATCCCAAGATCCCCGGTGCAAGTGTAGGAAGGGAACACTGGGGTGGTTTTTAGTCAGTAAGAGTCTGACAGACCCCTCCGCCCGCCCCAGAGCGGAGCACATCCATGAGGATTTTACACCCCGTGAAAAAAAAAAGGTTAGAGCAGTGACCATTAACGCGCGTAGGAGGAAGCGAGCGAGCCATGGCAGCGGCCATCAAGCGCCAGATTCCCTCTATTCTTGGTGAATCATTTGGGTTAGATGAGGTTGTAAATATGAAAATTATATGAAATGAACGTTACACTAAATGTTATCAGAGTAAAAGAAGATTGTATGAACATTAGATCACATGAAATTTGGTTATTTGTCTTTTAGCATGTTAAAATTATAATTATCATGTGAACGTTATTTCAAGTGATATTATACTGTCTATTATTATGGCAAATTATATTACACACCTATTGCATATAAATGTGTAGTAGTGTCCAACATCGTAGGAGTTAATCATTATGCGTAATTTGTTATGCGTCTATAGAATGTTGTAATTATGCGTAAATATATTTATGCTGTTGAATGTTATGCTTATACATTATTATGATTAAATCAATTATGCTTTAAATTATTATGCGTAAGCTGTTATGTGTAAATAATGTTATGCGTAAATATAATAAGGATAAACAAAACTATGCCCTGTTATATTATGTCTTAAAATTGAATGCAAATGGATAGGGAACCGGTTTTCTATAGGTAAAATAATTTTCAAAATCAGTTCATTAGATCCAGAGATTACCCCCTACAACCTCACAAACAGTACCCTTTTTATAGTATTAGAAAAGTATAGATATAAAAGACGAAGATAGATAAGTGAATGACTTTATTGATTTAATTACCACATTTTATCCTCACGACAAATATTGAAAACTTATCTTATTAAGTGTATTGAAATGTTCATGAAATTAATTTCATTCCCCTGTTCCTGGCTCGGGGCTATTTTGAAATTACTGCACCCCGCGCAGCGCTTAATAGGACATTATTTAAATTTGTATTTTGGGGCTATTTTTATTAGATATTGCCTACATGCATATTGCGTTGCGATGGGGATCGTTGATGGAGTTATGGGTTTGTTTACATTGTTTGGTTGGAAGCGTTGTTTTACAATGGGGGCATCATCTCCCAGTTATTTGGATCGCTGAATTAAGTGACGGAATTGTGTTGTTTGAGTCAAATCACCAGCCAGTGTCTAACAGGCCGGAGTAAACATAGTCTTCCAGAGTTATTACATAAGTACGAGATAGTTTGTTTGCTTTTATTATTCTTTGTACAGTTACTTCATAAACTTTTCATAAGAGTGATATCGTGACCTCTGATATTGCATAACTGTCAAAATCACAGTGATCTTTATTTTCGTAACGATAAGGTTGCTGTTGGGTTGCTGTTGGGTTGCTGCCGAAGAATAACAACAGTGAAATTACTGTAGGTAAGTATATTAAACTCATTATCTTTTAATCTCAATACTCAATAAAGCTAGCTTGTGTGTTTATCGTTGTGTGTGTTATCAAATTAATTACCCTTCACTATCATCCCCCCATCCATCAGACTGCATCACGTAGGGTGGCAGACAGGAGGGTCCTCCAAATGTGCTACCATTCGCGTTGTCGAATAAATTGAACACTTCACTACTTATAGCGGCGAAAAAAATAATCTGTAGGGGAGGCCATGTGTGAGCTGAGGGATTTATGCTCAATATTAAATTGTGAGGTAAACATTGCAAAGTGCATGTCTTGCGTAGCACTGAAATTGGATAGAATTGTATTTTTTTACACTACTACACATTTATTATACTTGCAGAAGGCGGACACCTCGATTCAGTGTTGTGGCTTGTTTTGGGAAAACATTTAAGCAATAGTGAGCCTCTACTCTGCTGGTTGACACAACCACCAGTTAATGCCGTACTGGAGCATACCTAAGTAACATAATATGTGTCATCAAGTCCTGGATTTTTCCACTGGCCCGGCAAGCATCGCAAGATCGGCGATTCGTCTAAGCCAAGGATTTTCAGACTTGGAGGGGAATGATGTAGCGACATCTATATCGCTACATGGAAAACTACACAACCAGCTAGCGAACTTCAAATGTCAAACACCTTTTTTTATTTTTTGGGTGGGAAATTATCAAATAACTTCTCCCGCTCTGGGCTGAGCGGGAGGGCGTGTCAGACTTTTACTGACTAAAACCCACCCGTGTTCCTTCCGTTGCTTGTGTGCCGGGGCCACGATATCCCTTTCGGACAAACTCGCAACCCTGGCAGGCTTTCGCCCTAACGGACCCCGTCAGTTGGTGCTGACATCTCTTTGAGGCGCGCGTGAAACACAACGCGCCGTCGACCCGGGCCTGGGCCCCAATTCTGTAACTTTGAGTTAAGCAACACGCCATTGACACTCTATCGACACACTACAGACATTATTTTGCCACTGTTGCAAATTTGGCATTCTGCAAAAACTTCAATGGCGTTTCAGTGGTGTCTCAGTAGTGTGTCGATAGTATGTCGATAGTGTGTCAGTACAATAGTTTTGAGTGTTGCTAACAAAAATCTACCATGAGGTACACCAAACCTACCACTTTTTAAATCCAATTTTTATCAATTAAATCTTTATAATATGGGTTTATTTAATAATATAAAAACGTATTATTATTAAAAACATAAAATTTCACTAAAAACATGCATTTAATAACGTTTAAAGAGTGTAGGCCTTAGGGACGTTATGGCGCGAGGATTTGAAATTATAAAAATGTATCGTATTTTTTTTATTCTACCAATTTTATTGCATTACCGGGTTAAACTTGACTATAGAAACCATTTAGACTCTGAGACGCATGCCCCCACGACGCACCGTTTCCGAGATATGGGCCTTCGATTATTATTTTGTTGTTTTTTTTTTATTAATAAAAAAAACCTTAAATTCATGTTGGGATGCTGCTTACACGGGGGGTGTACCTAAGGGGGGGTCTAATTTTGGTTATTTTTTGCCTAGGACGCACCGTTTTTGAAATATTTGAATTTAAATCTTATTAATAAAAAAATATTTGAATACTGAAGAAAAAAAACAATTTTTCGTGGATTTTTTACATCGTCTCATGGTTTTCGGTCGGAGTGTCAAGTTAGGTACCTTTACATACAAACCTTTAATTCAGCAGGATATTCCATTCCGCCGTCGGTGTCTCTGGAGAAAGGAAATGAGCTCGTCAATTAGCTCCCTTGCTTGCTCCCTACCAAGCTGAAACGTTTTGACAAACCACATCTTGGGAAGTTCATCAAGTGAGATTTGCGGCGCTGGCGCAAAAGCAAACCTTGGCGGTCGGCACTATAAGCCAATGACATAATACGCCACCGCAAAGTAGGTACAGAAGGCCTCATTATGGCGAAAAACTACGTCCACTTTATCAATTTCGATACGTAAGACGCACACACACAAGGACATTTAATTTTAAATTTAAAAAATAAACCAATTAATCCAATCAATAGGGAAAATAGGTGTCGTTGTTCGATGGCTTCACAATGGCGGTTTCATGGCCAAAACACTATTCATACACGATAGAAACAACTGTCAAATACACTTAAAATATTTACAGACTACCGTAAGTTTGGCCATCATGATGCCATTGTAACATTATAGTGGACCAAAGACTACCAATTATTACAATCGTCTTACTATGGCGTTTCAATGGCACTACAGTGGCAAGTGAATGACCATAAACAGTTTGCAGAATAGCAAATGTCAATGACTATTATATTGAGACACTACTGACACACTATTGACACGCTGGTTATTTTACAGAATTGAGCCCCTGGTCCTTATCGGACGGCGAGCTACCCATCGCTCACCGTCCGCAGGCCCGCGCCTACGGTGGCCGGAAATCAGCTTGCGACTCCCCACGCCCGCGGCGTCTCCTGCGGCGGCTAAGGGCGTGAGGGCGCGAACCCTGCCTCACCTTCACGCGTTCTGCCTCCTCCTTCACGAGCATTACTGCTTTTCAGAAGGAGGTGACGGCCTCCCATGCACTCTCGCTCCGAACCATGGCCTGAACCAGTGCCGGACGCGAGAGATCGCCGCCGCCGATCGCCTCCGTGAGGACACGGCGGTGCTCCACCCAAGCCGGGCAGATCTCCACCGTATGCTCCACCGTGTCCTCCGGGCGATCCATTGCACACAGTGGTGACACCCGGGCGTTTCCTCCCGCTTTATCCTAAACAGGAACCTCCCGAAACAACCGTGTCCGGTGAGGACCTGTGCCAGGCGGAAGGTGAGGACACCGTGGCGCCTCTCTAGCCACTCCTCAAAGAGGGGACTTATCGCAACAATTGAGGCGTGCCCAAAATGTCAAACACCTAAGTTAAGCCAAGGTATCCTTCTGTTTATTGCGCCACGAGTGATCGACCTTGAATCATCTTCAGAGCATACCATATTTGACTAGCTTTTGGACGCGGCTTCGCCCGCGTGGGGGTCGCAAATGATCCAACAGAAATGCACTACCGGGATTAATTAATCCTATGTATTATCCAGGTATCTGTGTGCCAAATTTCACACAAATCCATTCAGCCATTTTTCAGTCGTAGTAATAGCAGAGAAAAAGGTCATTGTATCCCGTGTACTCGTAGATGCGAAGCCGGTTGACTACGTTGTCAACCAAGCAGAGATAACAGCATGTTTCTATAGCAACCGTTGTCTACCATTTTCAAAGGCTTGAAATGGATAAAAACCTGTTTTTAGGGTTCCGTACCAAAATGGTAAAAAGGAACCCTTATGGTGAGACTAAGTCTATCTGTCTGTCTGTCACACCTAAATATCTCAAGAACTACTAATGCTATCAACTTGAAATTTAGAATAGTTTTAGATGTAATTTTCCCAAGAATTTTCCAAATTAGAAAGAAATTTAAAAAAATATATCTTTTTTGCAAAACGGACTGAAAGGGGGTCTTAAAAATTTGAAGTGGGGCTACTAGGGCATGTGGGGTATCATATGAAAGAACGCTGTTTGCACATACTCAAAACAAAATTTTTTTTTAGGCAGTTTAGTTTCCGACTTTTGTAGAAAAATGTAAAAAAATACCGTTCCCCCCCTTATCTCTGAAGTTTGCATAGATAAAAATCTGAAATTATTCTATGTGATAGAAGTTTATGTAAAGATTACAGGAAAAATAATGAGGAATCAGGAAAATAACGATGTCTCTAAATAGCACAGTTTTTCAGAAATCATCAAAAATATATATATACATACGGAACCCTCTGTGCGCGAGTCCAACTCGCTCTTGACCGGTTTTTTAAAGTGATGTTGGTTATAATGTAACGCACGGTAGGGTGAAGTAGAGAAACCTACTTATTGTTTTCGTTAGATAGATAGCCTTTATCAATGATTGTGAGACGCCATCCGAGGATGGATATAATTATATTGTCTATCATCAATAGCGATCTGTCTTTCACTGAAAATAAGTTATTGGTTTCGGCCGTTAGGTATTCCTAGTTTAGGAGTCAGGGTTTCAACTTTTGTGCGTCTTTAATTATTGTGAACTTTAGCTAGATTTAAGAATATTGTAAGTAACTCCTCCTAAACGGCTGAACCAATTTGATTGAACTTTTGTATTTATATTTCAATGGGTTCCTGGATGGTTTGAAAACACAATTGGACCCGGTAAGTGGCGCTGCTGTCGGTATAAGGCGGTACGAAGTTCGCCGGGTCAGCTAGTAAAGTATATAATTATTATTATTAATTATGCATAACTAGCCTTTGCCCGCGGCTTCGCCCGCGTGGAGGTCAGAAATTATCCCACGGGATCTTACTACCGGAATAAAAGGTATCCTATGTTTTAATCCAGGTCATAAACTCTATGTGCCAAATTTCACCTAAATCCGCTCAGCCGTTTTTGCGTGATTGAGTAACATCGAAAGCATTCAAACTTTCACATTCATAATACGAGCCAAACGGTTAAAGAACATTGCAGATAGTTGCCGATTGAACCTTTTATATGATTATCATCACGCTATATCTTTATGGAGCTAAGCAGTCAATCATCATGATACATACAGGCTAGATATTTAAGATGGGAAAGTAAGGGTATCTTTGTCGTTGTAGCTACACGAAATCGGTTTTAGGAGACTGCCCTTAAGTTTTTGAGGCGTTTTGATCTGAAAATGTACAGTACCAAGAAAATGGGCAATTTTCACAAAAAATATTTTTGATGCCAATAGATCCTGTTTCATATGAGAGAGTTACATCAACTGAGGGTTGATGCATCGCGGATCTGGTATACTTGCGTGAATGATATTTCGCGACAGACACTTGCGCGAACCCACTTGCATGAAAAGATGGTTGTCGTGATTTTGTGACGATTTTTCGTCATTGGTTTTCGAGGGTGCTGACAACGATAATGGATAATGGGGTCAAAATCAAAATTCAAGATGGCGCAACTGATGATTTGGAAATTTTTTGTCATGGGTGTCGTTTTCATGATTTTTGAGGTCTTTGATAATAAAACTGGGGTCAAAATCAAAATTCAAGATGGCGCTAATGAAAATTTGCATGACACGCACTTGGCTCGTTTTGATTTTTATAGACAAATTCATTTTTAGGGTTCCGTACCAAAATGGTAAAATGGAACTCTTTTATGGTGAGACTAAGTCTGTCTGTCTGTCTGTCTGTCACACCTGGATATCTCAAGAACTACTAATACTATCAACTTGAAATTTAGAATAGTTTTAGATGACGTTTGCCCAACTATTTTGTATACAAGAAAGAAATTTAAAAAAATATATCTTTTTTGCAAGAGGGACTGAAAGGGGGTCTTAAAAATTTGAAGTGGGGCTACTAGGGCATGTGGGGTATCATATGAAAGAACGCTATTTGCACATTCTCAAACATTTTTTTCTTTTTTTTTTGGCAGTACGGTTTCCGACTTTTTACAAAAAAAAAATAAAAAAATATATCCCCCTTATCTCCAATGTTTGCATAGATAAAAATCTGAAATTATTCTATGTGATAGAAGTATATGTATAGATTACAGGAAAAATAAAACGATATCTCTAAATAGCACAGTTCTTCGGAAATCATCAACATCATATATACGTACGGAACCCTCAGTGTGCGGGTGCGGTTTTTTTTAATGGAAAGAATACATGTTTTGTCTTAGGTAATAGATAAAATAAATAGCCAGTTATTATATTCTTTATTTTAATGTGAAAACTTTTATGAGAGCTTTCGCGATAACAGAGCCGCATCGGAAGCACGATTCACGTCAAGGCAACGCTGCTCACGGTCACGTCACGACCCGCGCGCAAGAGTTTGTACCTAATTATTTACGAGTTTCGTATTATAAACATAGGACAGTAGGTACCTACCAGGCAAAACGGGGTAAATAGAGATCCACGGGTGAATAGATACAAAACTTTAAACGGGTTTTCAAGGTTGAATTAATGTAGTTTATTACTAACAAGGTACGTATATATTTGTTTTTAGGCAACAAACAACGTTTTAATTATCGTGAAAAACCATTTTAAAAAAGCCGGTCAAGGAAATGTCTCTAAATAGCATAGTTTTTCAGAAATCATCAACATCATGTATACGTACGGAACCCTCGGTGCGCGAGTCCGACTTGCTCTTGACCGGTTTTTTTATAGGTTGTTATCGGCTACTTTGGATAAATATCCGTAGTCTACCGTTATTTCACAACTCCCGCGCCACCGTCAACCATAATTTTGTTACGCGTAATTTTGAATCTGTGATATCTTTTAAAGTATGATATCTAGTAAAGAATGAATATTCTAATGATATGATGCAAATGCATATTTGAATCTAAATTAAATGCCCAATTTAAAGGGTGATGCCCGATGTCCCCAAGTTCCAAGTTCCCCAAAATGATTCTAAATAACATATATTTTTATAATACCGGTTAAAGTAGCTTCGGAAATAACAATTAAATTTTTATGAAATTCTGAAAGATATAACGGTTCCTGTGGATCATCCTTATAAGACAGAAATATCTATTTCAAACTGTTTTGTTGAACCTTTCAAGCGGTCCAGTCCTGTAGAACATACATTTTATGTATCTCATACGGTTTACGCGGCTCAAGCCAGTAAAGCTCTTAGTCGGTATGATTTTTTCCGACATCTTCATCAACAATCGTCTTATTTCAGCCTATCTACACAAAACCTAAATGAATTATACACTTAAACCTTGTTCTTGAATCACTCCGTCTATTTGTAAAAACTGTTTGAAAATCTGCTCAGTAGTTTTTGAGTTTATCGCGTTCAGACAGACAGACAGACGCGACGGGGGACTTTCTTATATATTATGTAAGGAAGTTTTACTGGTTCCCGTCTTCTTGGCTATCATTCAATAGACACTGAGCAAACTACCATCATCAGAAATGGCCAAATATCATCTTAAAATCGTTCACAAACATGTAACTTCAAACTTCACAGACAGCAAAAAACCACCGAGGTCTATTTAAAGCAGCTGATCCAACAATAATGGCTTCATTCATAAATAATTCCACAAGTATTATCGATTCAGTACTAATTAATAAACGTATCTTAGTAAGTCGAAACCGGGCCGGAGTTGGGAATAAAACCGGGATTAGCGAGGAAGCGACGGCGCGGGATTAAGCAGTAGTTATTAAATAAGTTGGGCAGGTTCACAGCCGGCCAGACAGAATATATTGAATACATACACTAGGTATAAGATTGTATAACCGAAAGGAATTCCTGCTATGTTGTCTAGGCTATTTTCGGTTTAAGTAATAAATTATTATTCTGGGTAGGATCGTTCAGTTTAGGAAGTTTCCTAGAATTAAATGGTTTAATACAATATAATTCATGATTTGTCTTCCAAGAATAGTTCTAAGCGTTGAATATCACTCTCTAGAAACATTAGAACCTACTGCGCAGTAGAGCAGAAACCCTGCCCACCCCCTTATACCTGAATACTGTCACTAACAGCCCTGCAAGTGTCAGGATCCATATCGTGTGAAATAATATTTACTTTACTAGCACTGTTAAAAGTTTCGTTTTTATTAAATTTGTTTTAGGATATAGATAATTACTATATAACAAATACAAATTCTAAAACATAAATATTTGAACGTAGTCTGTTTCTTAGTTAAATGGTGTATGATGCGACATTTAATTCCTCACAATTTAAGACATAGTTCATGAGCTAACACTCTGTAACATTTTTTATTCGTTCACAACAGGCAGCGACTAAAACAAATCGAAAGTGCTCAGTATAATTTATATCTGTGTTTATATCTTAATATTAACATTTTGTATTCGGGCTAAAAGATAATTACCACTTGTAATGTATTTATCTTACTTAAAAGCGAGTAATGCTAGTAATTTCTTTATTTAAATACGCCCGGGGGAGGAATTACGATGTACTACGAAATAAGGCTCGTTACAGATGGCTGTACTGGCTACTAAACCTAAGAGCGTTTACACCTTGTGGCATTTCATACAAACTTTCAAGCCCCTGGTTTAAATACGAAATTACTGAACCGATTTGATAATGAAACTTCATACGCATATGAAGGATACAAAGGTCTAAAAAGTTAGTTAAGAACATTTTCGAAATGTCTTATTTCAAACAGATAACAGGAAATCTCTGTTTCTATAGAAAATTTAAAATCGCTGTAATTTGGCTGTAACACTATTTTTCGAAAATGTTATTACTAACTTTTTAGACGTTTGTATCCTGCTTATGCGTATGCAGTTTCATTAAAATCAGTTCAGTCATTTCGAAAAACAAGGGCTTGAAAGTTTGTAACTGCCGTAAGGTGTAAACACTCTTTGCTCTTAACTGAAACTGTTTACACTCGTTACGAAAACAATATTATAAACGAAAAATGGCAATAGTCTCAATGCAGAAACCTTAATAGCCTGCAAGCGTACAAAGACAGAGTTTAATACTTCTAAGAACGTTAATTGATTTGGCAAGGTTGAAGATCAGTAAGCGGTTGCTTTGTGGTTGAGTAAGTTATCACTTAACAGTGATCAGTTTGCGGTTAACTGTAATACTGTGCCTGTGGTCAGAACCAAAACTACCGTCAACTTATAGTGAAAAAGAAATTCTATTTCAGTTTCATTTTCCATTTAATTATGATTTTCCTAGTACCGTACGTTAATTATTATTCTACTTAGGTCATACTGAAAGTTTCTGGATTTTGATAAATAAGACCAGATATTAGACTTAATGATACATTTATTGTTTTTCAAAGTATATGCCCTCACAATTTATAGATTTTTGGATTCGCTAGGGACCTCTACAATGGCTTCTTGAAACGCATTTACCGCTGATTTAGTGCTCGTAAAACGTGTGCCTCTAAGTTTGTCGTTAATTTTATGAAACAAAAAAAAGTCGTAAGGTGCGAGGATTGGGCTGTATGGCAGATAGGTCATCAGTTCTACAATCGAAGCCTTAGATACACTTCCGTTTCCTTAGCGGAATGTGAGGTCGCATCATCGTGGTGAGCAAGACTCTGGGTAAGCAAGTGTTGACATACCAATCTATGGTCACTGTCCTTTGGTCTTCAAGCGACACTGTTGTGTAATGTCATGATTTGCCGAAAAAAGAAGCAACCATTTCCTTACCAATGCTTCGACTTTTCTTAATTTTCGTCGGCTAATCCTCAAAAGCAAAGTCCTAATCTGCCGACTGGTTTTTTCGTTCCGGTTCAAGGAAGTACACCCGGGTTTCGTCACCTGTCACGATATTATAGACAGCCAATGACTGTCACCACTCGACACGCAGTCGTTTCTAGCACGCGTAGCATGGCCACCGTAGAAACGTATTATAGAAAGATTTCTACCGTCCTAAGCATGGCGATGTTAAAACTGAAGAGAAGATATGTTTCTATTCGTCAGTCGACAAAAGTCTATAGTGTCGAGCATGATGACCAATTTTTCTCTACATTTGACACTTGGGGTAGAAACATTTCTTCGCGATAAGCGTTATATAGTCTACATCACATTTGACTTAGACAAGAATCTATATTGATTTTGAATACTCAATTCAATACTTTTACCGACCTTTCTACTCACTGAACAATATAGTCAGTGGGTCGTCTTAGGGACGGAGTTGTAGGAGTTGGAGTATATGCTTAGGGGCACTATGAGCTGAAAATAAAACAAATAAAACTAAATTGTTAAAATACTAGGAAAGAAATTGTTGTTCGTCGGAAACCATCCTTTAAGATGATGTAAAGAAAAATGATGAGAAGGCCAGCGAAAAAAAAGAATGGTGTTTTTTTAAATTCATGTTAGATTTTTTTTTTAAACTTAAATTCATGTTGGATTTTTTTTAACTTCAATTCACTTACTCGGGAGGGGGGGGGGGGTTAAATTTCTGTATTTTTTGCCCAGGACGCACATTTTTCGAGATATTTATCTTCCCTTAAATCATGCGGTATCCATCGAGTGCATAGCGTCCGATCCTTCAGATGTACATGGAAATGTTTTGCACTTGGCTCATTCCAATGCCTGATACAGTACAATTTGCTGACAAGTAATTTTGTTGTCAGTTTCAATCAGTTGTCGTACGGTATCAATATTGGATTCTGTAACCGCCGTCGCCAGCCGACCTTCACGTACATGCATGAAATTTTAACCAACAGAAAAATTAATATTATTTAAACAGCGGGTCCCAAACTAGGCACAGCCTGTATCTTGGTGACCCAAACACCACACAAAGTATTAACTTTGTGCAGAACTAATTAAATTATTAAAGGAGAATGCCGTTGTGCAGTACCAACTTGCGGGGGAGCGTGTCACAACCAAATTCAGTTCATAAAATGACTACCATTTTTTAAATCAGATGTACGTTTTGGTTATGAAAAAGATTCCCGGATTTCGGAGATCAAAAATAAAAGTTTTTTTTTACTTTGTACGTTATTTCCACGTATGTGTCACTGCCATTGCACTTCATTTCCGAATGTTGCTACTACCACAAAATACTACAGAATAAGTAATAGTACTACGTAATACTAAGTATAAAAAAAACAATTGTATATATACCTGCCAGCAAACATTTAAATGAAGAAGATAATTATATATATATAAGTATCGTAGGTACTGATTTGCTTTTTAGAATACGTGAAATTAGGTATTGTACTTATGTTATGTGTGACAAAAAAAAAAATTATTTAGGTCACGCGTTGCGTCATAATAATTTAAATTATTATTTTGGAATACATTTTAAGCATTTAATGAAAAGAGGACCGACTCAAAAAAGAAAATGTCGTATTTATTGTGATATATTGCATTATTTTGTTTTTTTTGCTAACCTAACCTAACCTCAAAATATTAAGTAGGTAAATGGCAAATA
This sequence comes from Tiliacea aurago, assembly GCA_948098905.1. NCBI lineage: Eukaryota > Metazoa > Arthropoda > Insecta > Lepidoptera > Noctuidae > Tiliacea > Tiliacea aurago. Next base: position 744,904 of record OX402592.1, read on the forward strand.
AATACAAATTGCGGAAATCCATGTAAAAAACAGTTAACAATATAGGCAGAACATTGGATTCTCCTCCAAATACACTGGATTTGTTTGTGGCAGCGGACTTTTCGTTTGGTACAGGGCGCCCTATATTTGTCGGCATTCTCCTTTAATTAGTTCTGCTAGCGCAAGATTTTTAACGCTAATTTAATAAAATAATAAAATTTACAAAAAAGTGTTAAGGTTAGCATTGAACACTCGTATGGGTAAAGACGACGAAAACCGGGTCACAAAAAGCGTTTTTATTTTTGGAAGTGGGATTCTTTCAGTTATTTTCCTACCCCCCTTGCTGTAGCTAGAGCGATTTCTGTTGACTTTTAACAGATTTAGTCATGACTCTAGGATGAACAGTTGACGTACGCGTAAAACCTCAGATTCCCTATACAATTCATCCGTAGAGAAACGCCACGGCCTTCCCAGAAGCACCACACAGTTGAGGACGGCCCGTTGGGCCCGTTCCAACTCAAGCATGCACTTCTTGGCGGCGCTGCCCCAGACACTTACACAGTATTGCAGGTCAGATTGACATAGAGCAATGTACACCTGTATACATAAATATTTTTGGAAGCACTGACATCGTCATGGAGATGATCACGTCCACATCGAAATTCTCTGAACCACGAATACACAGAGCTGCAACATGGGGCTTCATCACCAAATGCTGGGGAGTTTGTTGCACCACTTCTTCTTCCCAGCTAAAGCACTAGGAGGTGGTGAAGGGTGGGCGTTTTTGGGGGACTGTCTCATGTAATTTTTGACGTTCGAAAAGTGCTGATTCTCAGCCTAGTTTGAATAAATGACTTTTGATTTTGATTAAAAAAAATGCCTATCGAAGTCACTGACAACTCTCTTGTTGACATACGTCACAGCGAAAATCGTAAAAAAATAATTAAGCGAAAATTTTCACGAGTTAATTTCATTGTAATAGCGACACATAATTTTCTAAAGGTCGCCAAAATGAATAAACAAATGACAGCCTCGCAAATTAAAAAGTAACATGTTCCCAAAGAGTTCCATTTTCTAATTCCGTAACTGCTTTTTATGTTTTTTTATTGTAAGTGGCTAATTCCAGAAACTTTCAGTATGCCCCACGTATTCTAATTTCAAATGATTTACTTTTCTATTCTTCATTCTTTACTTAAGCTAAGTGCACAAACGCGATGCTTCTTCAAGAAGCAATACGAGCAAAATATAAATCCGATTATGATTAATTCGGCAGTGCTCGGCGAACAGAGCGGCTTACAGACGGGGACAGCGCTTTAAAGTCATGCTGTTTTTAATCATATATATGAGCAGAAGGTCGATGTTAAAATTTATAGTAGTTGCATTTAAAAAAAAACGATATAAGTACATGCTGTGACATCACGGGTAGTTGTTGTAGAGAAAAGAAAAGTTGGTTTATTGCCACTGAAACATGTGCCTATAAAAAAGAATAAGGCAAGTTGAGTAGGATTATTTCACAGACTATCAACACCTCATAAGTAATACACTCAGTATGAATGCTTTTAAAAAGCAATGCAATTTTAATTTTAATTTACTTGTTAATTATGAGGATTGGTCCTTCTGAGCCTCTAGTGACTCCATAGTACACAGTTTTACGAGGTGACAATTGCGCTTTAATTTGATCGAATCGCTTGAGAGTCGCCCCTTGTTTATTGGGCACGACTGATGCAAGCTCGCCAATTGTACTCCAAGGCTTATCACGATGAGAATGGTTCGTGATTTTTTTAAATCCTTCGTTACTGCAGTGTTCTTTTGTTTTTTTTCTTTCAAAGGCACAGGGCTAATAGAATGTTGTTTTCGTAGCAATAAATTGTCTGCTATTTTTACCCGACTGCTCCAGAAGGAGGGTTATGTTTTTCGAGTGTATGTATGTATGTCTATTTTTTGGCTCGCTCTGTAGGCTAAACGGCTTGATGGATTTTAACATATATGAGGTATCCTTAGACTCGTTTTAATTGTGGAAGTGACATAGGCTATAAAATTTTAATATGGCATATATGCGAATCAAAAAAGAGAGGAGGATTAAAAAAAATATTTTGTGATTATATTAATATGAGTATCAAATAAAAGCTAGTAAATAGACAATTAGTAGTAGTATAGTGGTGGTGGTGGTGTGGTGTAGTGTGTGGTTAGTATTAGTATTTTCTTTTATGGTGTACATATTACAGAGTATTCTATTCTATTATATTCCAAATATATATATAGTATATATTTTATTATATATATATATGTCGTGGATAACGATATTGTTTTAATAAAAGTTGCTCAATTGATTAATGTAGTAGAGGGGCAAACGCCGTGACGTTATTTTATAATGGCGGCACGTGGACAGAGTCGTTTTGGAAGGTGGGGATTGTCGAACGGGCACTTCGCATCGAGACGCGGACCAAGTCACTTCTCCAAAACGAAACTATTGGTTTGCCTAGTTAAATTATTATCACTTGTTATTATCTATCTAGTTTTTCTGATTAAAAGTGAGGTTATATTTACACTTCGTGTTATAATTCAACGACATCAACGAAATGGACCCTTTACCACTGAATCAAGATGGTGACGACCCTATCGCTCCGCCGTCGCTGACGTCGTCATATATATAATCTTTTATGCTACTATTTTGACACGAACTACAACCAACCTACATTTTCTTTAATAATAAAATCGTAGCGGAGTTAAAATTGTACATTTTGAAAAAAAAAGTAATTGGTGTGAGGTCTGGGATCGTTCTAATGCCGAAAATATAGTTTTTAGAATATTTGTCTGTTTGTCTGAATTTAAGTTCCAGCATCACGCAAATTCTATTCGGATACATTCTGTTAAATTTTTGTATATATAATAATATAAGTCTGGTCATTCGGTAGGTTTTAGTATATTATCACGCTATTTAATATATTGCATTATGTTTGTTTGTATTCCTCTATGGTTTACAGCAAATTGTAAAAAGACGAGCCAAACGGTTACAACATTGCAGATTGTTACAGATTTAACCTTTTAACTGATTATCATCACGCTATATCTTTATGGGGCTAAGCAGTCAATCATCATGGCATATGCAGGGTGGATTTTAAAAATGGAAAGTAAGGATATCTTAACCGTTGTAGCTACACAACATCGGTCTTAGGAGACTGTCACTTACTGAATTAAAATTTTGAGACATTTTGATCTGCATTCACAGATTTAAAAAATAAATTACAATCAGCAAGAAAACGAACAATTTTAACTTTTTTTATGCCAATAGATCCTGTTTCATATGAGAGAGTAGACCAACTGAGATTTGATGCATCGGATTTGGTACACTTGCGCGAATGAAATTTCTGCTAAAGACACTTTCATTCACTCTTAATTTTAATTTCCGACAGATCTTCTTCTACGGTCTACACAACTTAGTGATTCACAAACTTGATTTTAGGTGTGTCAAAATTATTTTTAAGATTAAAGAATCATGTTTGCAAACGAGCTTTTAAGATTGTCTTAACCAAAAATAGTAAATTTTAGTTTAGTTTAGTTCGGTGTACAAGAGAATGCGACTAATGTTGAAATAATCTATTTTTTTTAATATGATGTGTAAAAGTGATTCCGATATCCTATTTACAGAATAAACAATTTCATTTCATTTCTATAAACCCATAACATAAACTTCAGGTACAGACGGCTGCACATCAACGTAAACCCTATACATATCTTTAACTGCGACGCGCCATCGAGTGTTAGAAAGAAAGTATCTTTGGCATGATTGGTGGAGTTTTCTAAGTTTCTAAAATTGCCCAATGGTTGCACATACTAATAATTGGGAGCCAATTATCATGTATCACTAGGAATAAGCCACACCCACGAGCCCCGGCGCGTCCGCCGCCGCACCCGAGTTTTCCCAAACCTTCACGAAATTCAACGAAATTCACTCATCAGCCATCACATCGTTCGTTTGACATTTATCCAGTATCCATTTAATTTTTACGTCAGTCGGTCAGTCAGTTGACAGTTGGACTTTGGAGTCGTAGTAGTCGTACCATGGTGTGGATGTGGATGCCGAGAAATCTCATAGAGATCGGTAACAATAGAAAAAGTAATTGTGTCTCATTATTAGTGATAGTTGACTTGTAATAAAATAAATAAGTGCGGTTAAATATTATGGCGCCTCAATTGACGCAAATTGAAAGGGAGCTCATCATAGCGCTTCGATGGAGTGGATGTAATAGATATTTTTTAGGCTTAATGGCTTAACGGTGAGTAATATTTTTTTGTAATGATAATTCTTATTAAAATAAACAAAGAGTAATATTGAAAAAATGTTTCAATTGTGTTTATCTATAGAAATATCGAATTAAGTTAACAGAAGGGATAGTTACGTAGGTATCTTCTTTGTGTTCTTTCTTGGTGAGTTCCCGATATTGTTAGTTTTTTAAGGCTTCTACAGACCGGCGCGACTCGCGACGCGACACAAAAGCACCGCTCGTCGCGCGACACGCGGGGCCTTTGTGTCGCGCCGGTCTGTAGAAGCCTTTCAATGTAGAGTAACCGTGCAAGCTTAAATTCAGAGTCAAGGCTTCTACATACCGGCGCGACTTGTCGCGCGACGCGACACAGCACAAAGGCCCCGTGTGTCGTGAGACGAGCGGTGCCTTTGTGTCGCGTCGCGTCGCGCGACAAGTCGCCCCGGTGTGTAGAGGCCTTTATACATATTATTATACTCCATTTGAAATACGATAAGACGTTTAAATAAACCTTTTTTACAGTCCGTTCAACCGATTTTGATTTCTATTGCGTTGGTGGTATGACAAATGGCACCTGTAATAAACAGTTGGTATTGTAACCACGTTTGTGCTTCTAATGCCAACCTTACACGTACGGCATAGAAGTCTGAATCGGTTGAACGGACTGTAAAAAAGTTTATTTGTCTGTAAATTAAAGTAATTGAGTAATAATGGGCAAATAAACTATAGCTATTTGTTTCGTTCCAGAAAAAATCGGTTTGCTTCTGGCTTCGACGGTGACAAGAAAGCAGAACTTTAGAAGCTCACCACCGCTAACTCTACGCGAGAGCCACTACGGCGGCAGGCGATGCCGTTATGGTCGCTGCAAACTCTGCCGATCCCTCAACTTCGTACACCGTGAGTCCAGTGTAGCTTGTAATCACACTTAAGGCTCGTACTGACTCAAGGTATATCGCGGGCGCGACAGGCACCGACAAAGAAATTGTCTTTGTCGGTGCCTGTCGCGCCCGCGATATCGCGTGAGTCTATAAGAGGACGAGCCTTTATCACCTTAACTTATTCATCACTTACATAAAACATGGTGCTTTTTCCTACGTGGGTGGCGTGACATATACACGAAATTTTTTTGCTTCCTTATTTAATATTTATTTTTAAATAGTTAATTGTTCTTTTAAACTATATTTATGTGCTAAATAACTAATAAACCCACCTTCGCTCTGATATTTCCTTTTACATTCTCACTTTATAAACCACAACACTTAAAATACTCCGACAAAGCATGGACAGCAAGCTTGTGCACAGTATGGAGGAACTGGAAAAGCTGTTTAGCTCCCGTATGCGTGAGTACGAAGACAAGCTGCAGAGAGCTACAGTTGGAGCTGACCCTGCACATTCGGATGTTGCTGCGCTGTCCCTAGACTTTTCAGAGTTCAAATCCTTTGTTTGCAAAACATTCTCTCATTTTAAAACACAGATTGAACTCCTGTCGTTGAGCCTGGACACACATGAGACTGCTATGCGCAGAAAGATCTTGCTGTTTCACGGTATACCTGAGAAACCTAATGAAAAGCTGTGTGACTCAATTCTCTTCATAATATCCAAACAACTGATGATTGACGACATTAAGTTGGATCATTTAGACGTTTGCCACAGATTAGGAGCATCCCAGGGTAAAACCCGACCTGTGCTGGTGCGATTTAATGAGATGGTGCATCGTCGGTTAGTTTGGGATGGTAAAACTACACTCAAGGGCAGTGGCATCACCATTTCTGAGTTCCTGACGAAGACACGGCACCAGGTATTTATTGCTGCTCGCAAATACTTTAGCATCAACAGCTGCTGGTCTGCAGAGGGAAAGGTTTTTGTCTTGACGCCTGACAAGTCACGCCGGAAGATAGCGACCATGGGTGAGCTGGAAACGTTAATCGCGCTATTCCCTGCTCCCGACAGTGCAGCCGCACCCAAGGATCCCGTGCCAGCCTCTTCTACCTCGTCAGCAGTTGCATCTACATCGCCTGTTACAGAAACCCCCAAACGAAAGATTGTGAGGAAGGCTCGTCGCTAAGTTTACTCATATATATTTCTCCTTTGTATGTTTTCTTTGACCGCTTTGTGATACATTTGTGTAGTGTCGGTACACTTTATGATTTGATTAGCGTTTTTATTAATCTACCCATAGCATTCACTTTTCGCATAACTTTTTTTTTTTTCTTTCTCACAACTACATACGAAAACCTGCCGGTAGATTTATGTGACGTCTGTCAGTGTCATTTTTACTTTTTATATCTAAGTTGATGTTACGTTTCGTTACAATATGCGTTTGTTGTGGATGATATTCTCGTTAGTTCATTTATTTTTAGGACTTTTGTTATTGCTAAAATGTTCTTCATTTTTTTATGTACCTTCCTAGTTTTAAATGGTTTGTTAAAACTCTACCAACATCAGCGAATTGGTGCTTTTATTAGTAATTTAAGGGTTTTTAATTCTTTTTTTTTTTTTTTTTTTGTACTTAAGTTGTTAGTAGTTTGATAACTTCTTTTTTATTTTTTATTATTATTAGTTTTTTTTTTTTTTGTTTTAGTATTCTTTTTGTTCATATACCTATATATTATTATTATTTTTGCAAACTATGATCGATGCGGACCTTCATGATGATTATTTCTCGTGTTCCTCCTCTTCTAGCAGTTTCCTTAGTGCGGCGAGTGGTTCTTCCTCTCCTCTCACTCTCGGCGATCAGATTTCTTCTTTGCTTTCCCACCTCCCCAACAATCTCAACATAGCCCACATCAATGCCCAGAGTATTCCAAGCCATTATTCTGATCTTCTGGTTTCCATTAACAGTGCACATATAGATGCTTTGCTGATCTCTGAGTCCTTCCTCAAACCCTCTCTTTTATCTATACACTATGACCTTCCTGGCTTTGTTCTTATCCGTAATGACAGAACTGGGAGAGGTGGTGGTGGTGTTGCCATTTACCTGCGTACTGATATTCCCTACAAGATTATCAGCACATCACCTTCTTCCCACTCGGGGTCAGCGGAGCATCTATTTCTAGAAATTACCTTGCATCATGTTAAAATGCTTCTTGGAGTGATGTACAGTCCTAACCTCACTATCGATTACTTTGACTCTTTTGATTCGCTTTTAAATTATGTCTGTCCGTCTTATGACCACGTAGTCCTGATGGGCGATTTTAATACTTGCCTTCTTAAAAATGACAGTCGTACTCACAGACTTCAATCTCTCTTATCTTCTTTTAACCTTAGTATTCTCCCTCTTTCTGCTACTCATCATTTTCCTAACTGTCGCCCTTCTCTCTTGGACCTGATGATAGTCTCTAATTCTAATAATGTATCTGTCCACGGACAGCTCAGTGCACCTTTTTCTTACCATGACTTCATTTTTATGTCCTACAGGATTCGTCCGCCCAAGCGTAAGCCTCAATTTATTTTCCTTAGGAACTACAAGGGCATAGATCTGGAGGCATTGCTGCGTGATGCTGGTAGCATCGGCTGGACTGACGTTTTGGAGAGCTCGTGTATTAACGATATGGTACACATTTTCAACAGCACAATACTCAGCTTATACGATCGTCATGCCCCTATCCGTCGAGTCAAAGTCAAGTATGCTCCTGCTCCCTGGCTTACTCCTGCCATTAAGGATGCGATGGCTAGTAGGGACAGAGCCAAAAGGAGGTTAAAACGCTGTCCTTCCGAGCGCTACCTGAATGCGTTTAAAGTGCTGCGTAATCGCTGCAGTCGTTTGTGCAGAGATGCAAAGCGACGCTACTTCCATAATTCTCTCGACAACCGTAACTCTTCTGAAGTCTGGAGGTTTCTAAAAACTGTCGGCATTGGTAAGTCTCCAGCTGCTTCCAGTAATGAGACTGACGTGTGTGCTCTTATCAAACATTTCTCCCATCCCCCTGTTACGTTGGATCCGCACGTCAAATCAGTTACCTTGAATAAACTATCATGTTTGCCTATGCCGCAGTGTCCTTCTTTTGACCTAAAACCTGTAGGTGAAAGTGAAGTCAAAAAATCTATTTGTGCTATCTCCTCCTCTGCGGTTGGTAATGACAATCTCTGCTCAAGAATGATTTCTCCTATCCTCCCCACATTACTTCCCATCTTGACCCACATTTTTAATTTCTCCTTGTTTTCTTGTACAGTTCCTGAGGCCTGGAAACAAGCCCATATCATCCCCTTACCCAAGATTCCTAACCCGGTCTCTCCGACCGATTTCCGACCCATTTCTATCCTCCCATATCTCTCTAAGGTCCTTGAGCACATTGTTCATCAGCAACTTTCTGCCTTTCTATCTTCGAATGAACTTCTTAGTCCTTTTCAATCTGGTTTTCGACCTGGTCATAGCACAGTAACGGCTCTTTTGAAGGTTACTGACGAGATCCGCTGGGCTATGGACCACAAATCTCTCACTTTGCTTGTACTTCTGGACTTTAGTAGTGCCTTTAACTCTGTCGATTTCGACATCCTACTAGGGATCCTTAAGGCTTTCAATTTCTCTTCTTCTACTGTTAGTTGGTTCGACTCCTATCTTAAAGGCCGCTCGCAGCGGGTTCGTCTCGATGAGACCTTGTCTGACTGGTGTTCTCTTATCGCGGGTGTGCCCCAGGGTGGCGTTCTCTCTCCTCTTATCTTTTCTATTTTCATTAACTCCGTCACCAGAGTCATCTCTTCTCACTTCCATCTCTATGCCGACGATCTGCAGCTTTACAATCAATTCTTGAGGCAGGATGCGGAAGCAGCCGTGTCTGCCATGAACAGTGACCTGGATTTGATTAGCGAGTGGTCGCGGTCCTTTGGTCTGCAGATCAACCCTAAGAAATCCCAGGCCATAATTATCGGCGGAAGGTATATGCGGAATAGGCTCGATGTTGCGTCGCTGTCTCCACTCTGTCTTAATGGAGTTCAGATTGAATACGCAAATACGGTTAAAAACCTGGGGGTGACCATGGACTCTTACCTATCGTGGACGGCCCATGTTGCTCAAGTCAGTCGCAAGGTACACTACACGTTCCATTCTTTAAAATGCCTCCAGAGCTTCTTACCCTTGAATACCAAAATCTCCCTTGCTCAATCTCTCATACAGCCCATCATAGACTACGCTGATGCCTGTTATTTGGATGCCACCGAGGAGCTTTTAAATAAACTTGAGCGTTTGCAAAATATTTGTATTCGTTTTGTTTTTAACCTTAAAAAGTATGATCATGTTTCTAACTTCCGCAAGATACTCAAGTGGCTCCCTATTCGACTTCGCAGGAACTCTCGGATATTGTGTTTGCTATTTAACATCCTTCACAACCCTAGAACGCCATCCTATCTGCGGGAACGCTTTTCCTACGCTCGTCCTTCTGACGCGCCTTGCAGGTCCCATCTTAGAAATCTCCTTAAATCACCTCCCCACTCTACCGACTTTTACTCCTACTCCTTCTCTGTGCACGCGGTTCGGTTGTGGAATTCACTTCCGCCTGAAATTAGGGACTGCCAAACCGTTGCAGTTTTTAAAAGAAGAGTCAAAGAACACTATCTTTCCACTTCGTCATAGTTGCATATTATGTATTTATTATTTTAAACTTATATATATTTTAATGATATTCATTTTAGAAGTATGTATGTAAGTATATTCTCTTATTGTGTGTTTATTTTTAAATTAGTGATTAGTATAGTAATAATATTAGTAAGTTTTTTATTTTGATTTTATGTATTATGTTTTCTCTTTTAATCTTACACACGTTGTCTACATCTCTTCGTCTACTTTCCTTGTCGCAGGTATGCTGGAAGAGATTTCTTTAGAAATAAGCATCACCTTTGTACGTATTTTTCTGTTCTTTTTTTTTTTTTTTTCTTGTCTGTATATATGTGTGTACATAAACTGTAAAATAAAATAAATAAAAATGGTTTTCTTAAAAAGTGAATAACAAAATTATTTAAAAAATACCTACTACACAAAACAAACTACTACCTACTAGACAAATGTAGTTGAAAGTTGGAAGGGCGCTCGCCGCCCGGCACTCACTAAACCGGTTTTACGCGCGCCGCGTGGCCAGACTCAGTGAATGTTTATGACTATTAGTATTAACATTTTGACGACACGGTTGGCGCAGTGGTTAAGCGATTGACTGCTGCGCTGCGTGTCGCGGGTTTGATTTCCGCACGGAACAAATATTTGTATGACCTACAAGTAGTTGTTCCGGGTCTGGCTGTTTGTGTATGTGAGTTTAAATGTTTGTAAACGCACGCACAATACAGGAGAAATTCTTAGTGTGGGCCAACGTTTTTAAAAAACAAGAGAAAAACAAAAAACTATTTGATAAATCTTCAGTTCTTTACAAACCACCTCAACAAAGGTTCTCAATTCGACAGTTTGTTTATTTGTATAAGTTTATATTTTGAAGAATAATTTTTAACCATCCCATATCTATAAATTGGCCCGTACAATTTGTTGTAATAAAGAATCAGTAAGTATTGAAATTGACAAAATTTCTTTTTGTTTTAGATTTCAATAGACACAGTCAGGCGGCGGCGGCGCCTGAAGGACGCCGGAGAGATATTTCACCGCCCTGCCAAGAAACCTTCCTCCATCTCCTTCCCCAGGCTTCAAACTATCTCCATATTTTTTAACACAATTGCCCAGCGGTTAGGCCGCGAAGGCGTAAGAGACAGTCAAAGTTACTTTCGCATTTATAATATTAATATGGATAATTCTTCTAATAACGTGACAAAAATAATTTAATAGTTAATACCGTAAATTGAAATTTTAAACTTCTTTTCGCACCATTGTTATATTCTTGAGAATTTTTCCTTTAATCTATTGTATACTTAGTTTGGTTTTGTGGAGTTTGTTGCCGGCTCTTCTCCTTAGGAAACGACCAATTGGAACCGTGCACCTAGCTTCTGACCCTTTATAAGTGCCCATGTAGGCATAAGTGAAATAAAATATTTTGATCGTTGATTATGTTTTTTATATTTTGTTGTAATTATATTTTAAAATTGAGAATAGGTAGGTTTTTAATTATAATACTTAATGTTTAAAAATAAAAAGATTGTTATTCCGCATTTTATTTTGATATTTTTCCCGCGGTTTCACACGCGTTCCCGTAGGAACCTATCCTGTGTCCATTCAAAATATATATTTAGGAACCTAGATATTCTGTATTCCAATCGGAATAAAGACACACTACCTTAAGAATATGTTTGATTTACAAATTATTTTGGTATTACGTTTGTATGAACTACGCATCCATCGCCGTTAAAAGGAATAGTTTTTTTTCCGATTTAGCAACATTTTTCATTGATGCTCCGCTCCTATTGGTTGTAGCGTGATGTTATATAGCCTTCCTAAATAAATGCACTATCCAACACAAAAAGATTTTTTCAATTCGAACCAGTACTTCCTGAGATTACCGCGTTTAACCAAACAAACAAACTCTTCAGATTTATAATATTAGTATAAGTAACATATTTAGGAAGTAACGATAATAATAGATTAGAATTTTATTTGAAAATTCATAACCTTTGAAATCGTACCTTATTACTAGCGCAATAAGGTTGAACTCGCATGTATAAGCAAACTAGGTAAGGGGGTAGGTATAGGTAATTGTGTCACTAAGTTCAACCTTATTATTTTAGACAGTGTCGCGGAACGGCGGACTTACAAGAGGCTTTTTGTAGGCATAATTAATTAACTTAACTTCACACACGTTTGTCATGTGGTAGGTATCCATATTTTTTCAAAATTTCAAACACTTTGTGGGTTTTCGGCATAAAATTTCGTAAAAATACTTAGAATAGAAAAGCAAGGAACGCACGAAAACACTAGGTGACCGCCAACCCGCCAGTAAGTAGGTAACAAAACTCGGAAAAGGTAAAAAAACCTGTTTGAAATAAATAAAATAAAAAAAGTATTTCTCACATCAGAATAAACCTACCTGTCTACTTAAGAATATTCATCGAGATCTGTTTAAATGTAATAAGATTAGATAATACCAACTTAACGGCATTGCGCGGGCCGCCTGTTTTTATTACCATGCCATTATTTCTATTCGATTCAAGTATTCAGTATTCAACCAGCCTATTTCTTATCGCACATTATCTTATTCTACACCACGACGCGCATACGCACGTGAGGGTTCACGTACGCACTGCAGCACGAAACATTACAAGTAAGAACAGACAAAAAGCTATGTATCTCTTTCGTACGATTCTCGCTGTTGTTGCTCATAACGCGTTCAAGGTCAAAGTGGGGTAACTTGATGTGCTGGCGACTGTACATTACTTTTTGCCATGAACTGAACTAAACAAGACCTAAGTAAAACAAAAAGTAAAATAGTAAGAATGGCTTGTCATCGTCCGCGCCGCCGCGCCGCTCATATACTTTGAGTAAAGTTCACCCCTCGTCTGTAGGTCGTAATTGAGTGACGAACAAACACGCAAACACACTTCCAGTTTCTTATTATAATCCAAACAACGGACTAATCATGAACATTGTCGTTTTGTCTTGTGAGATCTTCAGGGGGTGTTACCAAAATACTGGTGACAAATGTTAAGAGACAGAGACTTCCGAAAAGACATTAAGTGACATCTAGGGACACGGCAGTTCTCCTGCGTTATCAAGATAACTAAACCATAATCAAAATCAAAATATTTAATTTCACTTATGAAACGTCAGAAGCTAGGTACACAATTGGTCGTTTCCTATGGAGAAGAGCCGGCAAGAAACTGCACATAATAGGGTGTTTTTCCAGGCATTGATACTATTCTAAACCGGAAAAATGCAAAACATTGAAATCCAATTATCTCAAATTAGATTTCACAGAATTGAAATGTATAAACATTACCTTCAGTAGGTAGTTTGATGTGATTTTAGCCTAGCATCTGAGAGGACAGCAATAGCATGGTCATTTTCGATTCATTAAGTATGGTCAAAATCATGTCACACAGCTTGCTAAGATGGTACTAGGGAAGGAAGAAACGCAAGATTCATTTACAAGGAAATGCCGGTGCCATCTACATAGTTTAAAAATAATGATTATAAAATAAACTTGTAAAAGTGTCTTAAAATGTACTTACAGGAATAAACATCATTTTCATTATTTCATTGTTCCATACATATTATTATTGAGCTTGCTTCATACATAATATGGAATAAAAGGGTCTACCAACTTATTTAATTGTTTCATTGTTCGCGATACAATATAGTAAATAAAAACTCTTCCAACCTGTTTATAAATTGTTTGTTAAACAATTTAATTAAGTATGAATGATGTCGTTGCCATAGCGACCAGTATTCAATGGTCAGAGAGTTATTAAATAAGTTTGGAGAAGTTTCCTCCGTTCGCGAGTACTTTACAAGTTTTCATTTATTTATTGCCGATTTATACAGCAGCGAGACGTAATGTGGGATCTGGCATGTACTCGTATAGAATGGAACTTCATGTAAACGGGATCGGGATGTTGTTGTTATATTATTATACAAGAAGTGGAACTTTTGGTTCAGTTGCCGTCACGTGCGGGTGTTCAGTTGCCGTCACGTGCGGGTGTTCAGTTGCCGTCACGTGCGGGTGTTCAGTTGCCGTCACGTTCGGGTGTTCAGTTGCCGTCACGTGCGGGTGTTCAGTTGCCGTCACGTGAGGGTGTTCAGTTGCCGTCACGTGCGGGTGTTCAGTTGCCATCACGTGCGGGTGTTCAGTTGCCGTCACGTGCGGGTGTTCAGTTGCCTTCACGTGCGGGTGTTCAGGTGCCGTCACGTGTGGGTGTTCAGTTGCCGTCACGTGCGGGTGTTCAGTTGCCGTCACGTGCGGGTGTTCAGTTGCCGTCACGTGCGGGTTCAGAATTCATCGATTTTTCTGTTAGGTTTTTCAAGTCAGGTGTTGTTGTATTCAACGAAAGGTATTTGGATACTTTTTTGGGGAGCTTGGGATTCTATTTCGTCAATATTTTACTGTGAAATGATTTTTTTTAATTTTTTTTTTTAACTTTAATTGACACGGTTAAACCAATTACGTTAATTAAAGTCACATACACATAGAAACGAAAATATACATTTTTTAAATTCTGTTAAAAACATAAAAAACATTATAACACCAAAAAAAAAAAAAAACAAAAGTACTTAATTAAAAACAACAAAAAAAAAACAATACTTTCATGAATCCCTCTCACAGTATCTCAGGCATACCAATAAAATCTTCGTCCATTCATCCGCAAACAGATCGTTTGTTGGGTTAGAATCCAAGAGATCATTAAGTGCGACCAGAGTGCTGGTCAGCGGGGTACTGGGGACTTAGCACGCGAAACAGTGCGACATGGAGGCACAGCAAACAGCCTGTGGTTTCTGCCGTGGCAGTAATTGTCTGGGACAAAGAAACGAGCCAGCACAGCATACAGGTCAGGTGCGTCAATAGTGCCACGGAGCGTCTTGCAGGCTATCTTGAGCTGATCTCAATGATGATATCTGTAACATTAACAAAAATGGTAGACATTCATAGTAACAACAGCCTCTTGTGAATTAGAAGACGTTTTCATTACTCACATTATTTTCTGCCACTGCTGATTTTCCTAGAATAAGGGCTTCGATCGTACTCGATGTGTCGTATTTTTCGATTATCCTGCTTTATGTTTTCTGTAGGAATAATAAATTGAGATGTATTCCAGGAAAACATATGATCGGAGTATTCACACAATCATATCCTGACTGATATTATAAATGCGAAAGTTTGTTTGTCACGCTTCCACGCTAAAACGGCTGAACGTTTTTGGATGAAATTTGTCACATGGGTAGACCATGACCTGGATTGTGACATAGGATACTATTATCCCGGTAGTACGTTCCCGTGGGATAATTTCCAAACTCCAGGTGGGCGATGCCGCGGGCAAAAGCTAGTTTTTAATAAAAGACGCCTTAGCAAAACAAAAGTAAATTAAATTGTATACTTAAAGTATTATTTCTGTTGTCCATGTTAGTAATTACATCTTGTTTCACATTAAGCTCTATTATTATAAGGTCATATTTGTATATTATGTAACCTTTAACAAAATTTAACTTTGTTAATGCTCGTTACACAACTAACTACTGCTCGTACTGCTACTAAAACTCATACTGCCTTATTACAAAACAAGATTTATATTTTGACATGGCTTAAACCATGGAGCCAGTTTTTGTTATAAGAACGTAACAGTGATTGAAATACCGTTCTTTATACAAAACTGAAAACTTAGTTCGGTACTAAGTTGTCAGTTTTGTGTTTAGGAACTTTACCATAGTCGGAATAAAGTTTGAAATGCAATAATGGCTCCATGTTTTAAACCTGGGTCGACGATAAACCTTGTTTTGTAATAAGGGGGCTAGTGATCACACTCTTTTATCTTTACTTCCATGTGTACCCGTGGACAGCGTTGTGGGTTATATTATTATTAAAATTGTTTGTGTTAAATTAGTTGTAAGTTCTTTTCTTAACTGTTTGCTGTTCCTTTCAATTAAAATAAAAAAGTTATCTTTTTAACTCGATTATAAAGTACCTCAGTACAACAAACTCTACATTATAATTAGAGCTCAACGTCGTGAACTATGCAAGTGGCGCCATCTGTGGGCCGCCATCAAAATGCAACTTATTGAAGTTTCCAACAAATATGTAGATTGGATCCGACGGACGGCGAAAAAGACAAAGACAGTTAATATAATTTGAATACTTGGAAGTTGATCCTCCGTGTGAATAGGTAGGTAGGTAGGTAGGTAGGTACGGATTGGGACAAGTTAGGCACTTGAAAAGGTTGGTGGAACAGGTTGCGGAAAGTTAAGGAGCGTATGTTTAGGGAAAGGGATGGAGATT
The DNA here is from genome assembly GCA_948098905.1 of Tiliacea aurago. Classification (NCBI taxonomy): domain Eukaryota; kingdom Metazoa; phylum Arthropoda; class Insecta; order Lepidoptera; family Noctuidae; genus Tiliacea; species Tiliacea aurago. Next base: position 760,997 of record OX402592.1, read on the forward strand.
TTCATACTACTCGTACGAGGTTGTGTTTTTTTACATTACCTATAATACTTAAATGAAAATAACTCGTAATTTGTTTTTAATTTGATTTCTAATGCTTTAATTTTGTTTCTTTTTACGTATATTTTTCATTTTTGCCAAAAATCAAAAATAATTTATAAAACGTGACTGTTTATAAATTACACTAGAATGATAAAATTTGATTTTTTCCTTATTATGTTAGAATTCGTATTAAAAATCTATATTAGACTCCATTATGATTGCAGTCTTAACGCGAATTCCCATACGTAACCCGTAGTAGGTATCTACTTATCCCGTATCCGTCTCTGACTTTCGACCATGTGACAAGCGATTCCATAATTTCACAACACTACAATGTGAAAAATAACTTTAATTTTGGAAGTCAGTGTCTATTGATCTGTATTTTAATTTTTCGCCACCAACTTCCGAAATTAAAGTTAATTTTTCACTTTGTAGCGATTTTTGGAAGTCGGTTCATTTTTTTTTGTTAAAAGTTATTTATTTTCAGTTTTTAGTGGATCAGTTAGTAATTTATCTAAGTTACAATAGCCTAATATAAACTGCTCATCAACTTTTACAAAATATTGATTTTCCCGATACCTGTATCGGGAAAATCAATATTTTGTAAAAGTTGATGAGGAGTTTAGTTAGCGTCAATGGTTGAGGAGTTCTCGTGGTTTAGAACCTGGAGAACTGGAACTAATGGTGACTTCACATATGCATTGTGACGAGAATAAATTGCTTAGCAACCATAGTGCCTAATCGAATCGAAACCGTGAAAATACTTATTATTAAATAGTTCCGGTGGCCATCTGTGCTATTCATCATCAGTTCTACTTTACCAAATGGTGCTTTCGGAGTGCAACTGCATGAGTTCTTATAAAAAAAACCAAAATCGCTGTAGGTGTGCCTATAAAATTTGAGGATATTCCTCGATTTACATGGGATCTCCTCATCAGATTCTGATTTGGTGACAATGGGACCAGCTCGGGAGCATTCAATCAAAAAAATAATTTTTAAAATCGGTCACAAAAACAATCACCGGAATAACAGTCTGGGGACAGGTTCGTTCAGATTTTTCAATGAAGCTGCTGAATCGACAATAGTGTAATAGATAGTAGCCCTTTACTTGCGACATAACACACACACACACACACTTAATAAATATTCCAACTTATATGTATACCTACATTATCAGCAAATAAATAATTTCTTTCTTTCTTTCATAGTTTTTAATGCCTATTTTCATACACAGTCAAATCATAAATGTGTTTCTTTTTTATAAAGATTATTAAATAAAGATCTAAGAATAGATTAACGTAGGTACGTCCTCACAAGTATATTATAAAACACAGGTAACACAAACCACTGCGTGACGCTAAATAAATCCTTAACATAATCCACAAATCGGCACATTACAGCCACAGAACCCCAGCTGGCATGCGGCCGCGTGGCTTCAGACGGAAGTTATTCAATTAAGGCACCGGCGGCGTCACATCTCCGCACGTCCGCGCACCTTTTTATACTCACACGCTTAACCGACTTAGTGCCAATTAATTGCTTGACTATTGTAGGCTCGGTGGAATAGAATGGGTTAAGTTTATGCGTTTGTAAAATAAAACATAAAACTAGCCAAGTGAGTGTCGGACCACGCACAATGAACGGTTCCGTAGTCGGGATGAATTTATCACAAAAACAAACTTAACATTGTAGTTAAACAACATGTTCTCCGATACATCGATACACGCCACGGTCAATTTTCCAACTGCAAAAAATGTAAGTTCGTAATTTTTTTTTTTTTTATACTAGTTCGTGTACTTGCTCTCGGAAAGCACCGTTTGGTGAAGTGGAACTGATGGTGAAGAGCGCAGATGGCCACCGGAACTACTTAATAATAAGTATTACGTTTAGTTACGATTCGATTAGGTACTTTAATATTATGGTTGCTAAACAATTTATGCTCGTCACAATGCATTATGGTGAAGTGGAGATGATGATTCGTACCTGGAGAACTCCTCAACAATTAACGTCCCTGCATCATGGAAAGTAATATTTTGTAAAAGGTATATCTTATGTATTTATCTAAGTCACAACAGCCTAATTTCAAAAAGCAGTTGACATTAGGCTATTGTGACTTGGATAAATTACTAACTAACCCACTATAAAGTGAAAAGTTTTTGTAAAAAGTTTTTTTGTTACGCGTAATTTTGAATATGTGAGATCTTTTAAAGTATTCACTTAAATGATATGATGTGAAAACAGATTTCAGTAACACAAACAGTAACATAGACCAGTCTAGTTATAACTACATTAATCCGGCTACAACTGGTTCAAACTGGATCTGACAGTTAATCACAACTCGAACCAGTATTTACCAGTACAGACCGACGAACCATAACATAATTGCATAATGTTGCCACGATCGCAGAGAGAAACCGCGGGAGTACTTTTAATTGGCATCGAGCAGACCTACGAAACCAAGCAATAGTGTTTAAACAACACAATAAATTATATTATAGTCATTAATCAATTTCTCATCGAAAACGCGTTTTATAAAAATTAACTATTTTTTATTTGTTCCCTTTCTCGTCAGTGTCGTGTAGGCATGATAAAGATAATAATATTATTATGTCAGGTACATTTTGTATTTATATCATAGGTCCAATTAAACCCAGTAGCTATACTTGATACCTAAGTATTTGTGTACAATACCTAGAATCGGTGATAGCGGTTTACCCTAGTAAAGTGGTTTCTAGCAAATAATAGTGTTATTATTTGCTAGAAAGCACACTGAATAGCTCGATAGTTCGTGATACTAGAGGCGCTTTATGTAATGTATTACATACATATACGTGCCTGGTCTATTGTTAACAGCGTTCAAGTGTAAGACGAAGGTTCGCGTCAATTCCGTCGAGGGGTATCTTTTGATTTGGGCTCCACAAATACTTGGAGTTACGTATTATCTGTGTCTAGCACTGAAGGTATAAAACGGTATTTTAATTAAAGGTTTGATCAGTTTGTAGTATAGAACTGTTCGTGAAAGAGTACGTTTGAGGGAGTAATACCACTAATATCTAATATTTTTTTTTACTCTGCTCTGTCTTTGTGTGTAAAGGCTTCTACATACCAGCGCGACTTGTCGCGCGACGCAACACGGCACAAAGGCCCCGCGTGTCGCGGGACGAGCGGTGCCTTTGTGTCGCGTCGAGTCGCGCGACAAGTCGCCCCGGTATGTAGAAGCCTTAATGCAATTTTCTAAGAAAATATAACCATGTGTCGAGGTACAGGACTGAGCTCAAATGGATGTCCATTCGCCAGAAGAAGTTTGCGCGCTTTGACCTCACTTTTCTCCCTTCTCTACTCTCCCAGCCCTCCTTCTTATCTTATGTCTCAATTCCAGTATCTATGTTCTTCACACGCTAAGAATCTGCGTTCTTCAAACAATCTTCTTCTACACTGTCCTTCTCATACTTCTGACTTTGTTCGTTCTTCCTTTCATATTCAGTCCATTCTTCTCTGGAATGTGCTTCCTCTTGATATCAGGACGGCCACCAGTCGGTATGCATTTAAGCGGAAATTGCAGAGATATTTACAAAACAAATAGCGTAGAGTCATCTCAATTACCTCCTTTCCTTGAATTTGTATTTATATTTATATATATATATATAAAATGTAGGGGTATATTATAGTAAACATGTATGTATGTGTATTATAAGTTTATAATCTATTTATGTAGGTATTTGTGCACCTATTTTATTAATAATTAATTAAGTATGTTTTATAATTATTGATCTGTCACTGAGTTTTTTAAATTGAGTTGGGCCCAATAGGCGGTAACGCAATGTGTCACTTATGCAGCATAAGTTATCAAAGAGCATTGAGTCAGTCCTTTAGATCATTCATCATTTGAAGAGTTTCAAAAGTAGGTAGTAGCTTTTGACGTTCATCCTCTTTAACTTTCAAGATAAAACTTGATGTGATGTGTATCTCAGCAATACATTACAAGCATTACTTAAGACTCGTTTAAAGCCATTCGATTGGTTGAAACTAGTTTTAAGTAATGCTTGAGTCTAAAGTAAGGTTCTGTAACACGGCCCTAAGAGTCTCAGATCCTGAACTCGCAATCTGTTACCACGTTTACTAAAATAACTTTTATATAATAGCGTAGTTCAAACTTAGGTTGAAGGAGGTTCTCAAGTTTTACAGTAAGGTACAGCATCGTCTTATACTCGTACCTTGTGCAAAAAAAAACATGGGATACATATATATTTTCTCATTAAAAAATCACATAAAAAATTCTATACGACTTTCCGATTTGTGTACGTGACAATCTCCTTACGCTCATAATAAACATTGGCTCAGTGAGTCTGTAGACCCTCCAAGTTGTCATGACGACGATGACTACAGCCACACATTTTTCAGGTAAAAATTATAAGTCGCACATAACGGTGATACTTAGGCAAATAGAAGCTATCAATATATATTTTACGGAGTACACGAGCGTGAGTAAGTCGTCGATTTGTAAAGAAATGTGCCGCTACGAGTACAACCAACAAATTGCAACGTTAGTACGTTATTATATGTTATTTTTATTACGAATGATATTGAAATGTGTTTCCCTATAATAGAACCGTGCTTATGTCCTTCGATAGTTGTTAGATCGCAAAATGCAGAAAGCATTGTTCTTATAAAAAATCTTTGTTCTCAGAAGATCAGAACAAGACAAATTCTCGTTCAAAACTTTAGGTTTCAACTTGACTATCAATATAATTATGTATAATATATTAAAGTCCATGACATAAGTTTTTTAATTATATTTTTCTGTTTCAGGTTTCGTTACTGTTTTATGAACAAAGATCCAAAGATCAAGTTCTAACACCAAACTTTGACCTTGTCAAGAAGACAGGATTTTCTCTTATTAAACGAAACCATAACGTGTGAAGCTAGATTTAGTAAAGTACAGTGATAGCAAAGTGTTCGCGCGCTACTGACACTGCAGCGTAGTCGTAGTCGCGCAAGTAGCAAGTCAGAGACGCGGGTCATATCTCGAGACTTACCCACACAGATTATTTGGGGCCACGACACTACAGGTAAAGCCAGGGAAATTATTTGTTAAGGAAATTGACTACCAACTTAAATTCATATTTATATCCATAAATTAAATTCACAAGTGTCTTCATTGACGGTTTTATAAAGTTGCTATAGCACGGCAAATTTTCGTAGGGTGTCAAATTTCCCTGAATGTAGGTACATACTTATAAACTTAACTTATTACTTCTTCGTTCTTCGTGAAGGTCTCAAAACACGTGGGTAGGCTCCTCACATGGTGGACCGATGATCTGGTGGAGGTTCCGAGAATTCACTGAATGCGGGAAGCACAGACCGGTCTTTGTGGCGATACTTGGAAGAGAATATCCAGCAGAGAACGTCTTTCTGCTAAATGATAAAGCTTAAGCTAAAACACGAAGATTTTAGCAGGAAACTAAATAAATAAATAATTTATTATTTTAATAATATCCATTATACAATTTTCATGAGTGCCTTGGTATTTGTAAAACATAAATCTTACAAAATTTCTTAGACAATTTTAACACTTGTAAAGGTTAATGCATATCAAGCATCTGTTGGTTAAATTGATAGTGCTTACTTGTGTAGATTTTAAAATAAGACTTAGAGTAAAAAAAAAAATGACGTTAGCGCCTTTTATGTGCCTGTTTAAAATAAATAATTTGACTTTAACTTTGAAAAGTGTTTGTATCGCAAACGTTTCTGAATAAGATTCGGAATTGTTAATCGGAATTAAATATTAGTTTTAGTGAGAAATGCATTAGAGAACAAAAAAGAACTAATAAATATTATCGTTTGCTAAAACGATGGGTTAAAGCTGATCATTCCGTCAAAAAAAAACCTTGTTCTGCATCTGCCTATAATCCACAATACGGAATATGATTGGTTGATTGAAATAAACTCAAAGAATACGACTTCCAAATCACCGTTTCTGTGGCCCGCAACCTGAGACGACCAAGTATCAAGTTTCAATCGGCCCCCCTTCCCACCTGCCCCGGTTTGCACTCCCAGCCTTGCCTGGACTTGCCTCGTACCTACTAAGACCTAACATGTTATATTCACATCTCAACTAACTCGAGCGACTACTGACCTACTGGAAACGTAGTGTCGCGTCGTATTTATGATATTTGTTTGGTGCGTCTGTTGATAACACCTGCCTAGGTTAGAGATTTTGTGTTTGGAACTTAGTTCTATAAGTCCGTAAGTTTTGAATATTTTGTGTTTGGAACTTAGTTCTATAAGTCCGTAAGTTTTGAATATTTTCTGATAGAAGTACCTAGACTATTCATTCAATGATTTGATTTGTTCATTTTTTAAGGTGTGTAAATACAAACCACCTACTAACTTACTACCTACTGACTAAAGGCTTCTACAGGCTGGTGCGATACCACGGGCACGATAAGGGTCGCGCTGTCTGTCGCGCCCGCGATATCGCACCAGTTTGTAGGAGCCTTAACGTATCGGACATGACAGTGGTGAAGGCTGGCTTCCAACAGCCACATGCTTAGTACTCAGAAGAACATAGCATAATATAACATTAATAGTCACGCACCTTACAAGTTTTCCTAATTATAAAACCAGAAAACCTCAAGAAGAAAAGCTGGAAAACATAAATCTAAAGCCTCTTAGTTTCTGCACTACCTACAGCGACGTCATCTTTATCATAATACTCATAATAATTAACAGACTACGGAAATTAGCAGAAAAGAAAGCCAGACAGAAAGCGCTCCGCGTGTATTATGAAAAAGATAAGGTTCTTTGTTTCAAAATGCTGGGAAAAATAATGTACATTCTACGTCAGAGCGCTCCGAACAACTTCTTAGATATAAGTTGATCTTATTTTTATTATTTTAGTTCAACCGGGACTACAGGCGGAGAATGGACTGTACTCTTTTTGCCCGTCGACTGAGAAATCCCTCTCTCAAAAACATAAGTTATTATTAGATGTAGGATTCTACTACTGCAACAAAAGGATCAACACCCATATTGATATGTGTGATGATTATAGCAACTTTCAAATGTATAATATATTTGAAATTGAAGCGAATATCTGACTTTTATGATGGTTATGATTAAGCCAAATCATAGTTTTAATTTTACTGGTTCAAGAGTTGTAGCAACTTTCCGACTAACCCCGTATATGGCAGTGCACTTTTGGATAATCACTAGCAATCATCTATTCAATGCCGTAACAAAAAAGCCGTTAAAACGAACGACACAACTTCACCAGAGACAATTAAAAATAATTGAATCAAACCATTCCTAGTTCACATAACCGCACGAACTCCAAATAGAAACTCCTATTCACAATTTCGGACTTCGAGTTCGACCCATCGGATGTAAACTACGATGTCAGTGGTACACTGGCACACCAAAGTCCATTTAGAAGTTTGACTAAGCCTAAAGTTGTCTCTCAAAGTGAACTATCTTAAAATAGGAGAGTAAATTTTATGTTGTTAGTTGGTATTGGATCGCTCCCAAAATAATGGTTTAGTTTCAGCTTTGATTATGAAGGGTTGTAAATTTTCAGTTTCATGACTTCCTGTTTGAAAGTTTGAGTTGAGTTGAAGGTCGTGGACGCAGTAAACAAGGAGATTATATAGTAAACGGTTCAGTGTTAAAATTATTGAACAATTCAACTTTACCCAAGTTGTATTTCATTAAAGTCTGTTTTTATAAAATATCCTGCTAGAGTTTAGTAGGTTCAACCCCTACTACATGGGACTTAAAAATAACTGGCGAAATGTAGGTGTACTATAGGTACACCAGTGTGTAACCCTCGGGGTGATGTTATGTTGTGTTTCATTTCAATTAATATTATTTTTAAATACAAAATTAGTGTTCATGACTTTAAAGTTTTACATTTCGTTTCGTTATTTCGAAAATGAACGACTTGTTCCTCGCCCGACGAACCCATATTATTGAAGGACTTGTGCCTCGTCCGACGAACCCATATTATTGAACGACTTGTGCCTCGCCCGACGAACCCATATTATTCAACGACTTGTTCCTCGCCCGACGAACCCATATTATTCACAATACGTACATAAACCCATTACAAGCATGTTCTGTACAAACAAGTCGCCGCACTAACTTCGTAATAACGCCCACGTTCCTCCGCCTGATGTTATCAGACGAGAGTACGTGAAATAAACTAAATTAACAATTTACTTTCAATAGGCCACGCGTCACGATGAAACCAACTGCGTCGATGAGACGTAACGACTGTGACGACGACGCGACGAGTATACCGAGCCTTTATACTGATCATAGATAGTTAAGACTGTAAAAAGAATGGTCTGCAAAAGGGTATCAAAGATTTTTGCCCTCGGCATGGTACATGATGTTACTACATATTTGATGCATACTTTTTTACACTCACACACGTACACACACACACAAGCACGTTAAACCGTTGGGTCCAGCGGGTCCAGCTGTCATTCGTGGATCTTTGACAGTCGTTACGTTTCGTCTAAAGTTCGAAAGTCTGACAACCAGTCTTAATCAAGGGATTTCGTGTTACTTAATAACTGTGTTATGGAGGTCAGATAGGCAGTCGCTCCATGTAAAATACTGATATTCATTTTTACACTAAGGCCTGTATCAATAATAGGCTTCCATCCGCTAAGAGAAGCTAATCCGTAAAAAAAATTGTCGAATTACTATGTATAATATGTCGACGGGTTCCTTATGGCTCTATGTCGGGAGCGTTTATTTGGAAAAATATTCAGCTAACTTGGACATCGAAATCACACAAATTCAAGATTGTAGTATCCGTTGCTATGTATATCCGTTGCTGTAGGATGACGTTAAATGCAACTACATTACGATATAGCCAGTGGTCAGCTGAGAATGTCGATGAACTGATTATTTAAGTCGATCCACCCGATTTTCGATTAGGCGCATCGTGATACGCCGTGATGCGCCAGCCATATCAGGAAATGGCCAGGCAGCTCACGATATGGCCATTTCTACGATCAGACCCTGACAGATACACTACAATGATGTAATAATAATATGCATTTACGCAACCAGTTACAGTTTCATTGATCGGTGGCAAAGAGAAATTGACAAATATTCCTCAGCCGTCGCTCAATGGAACTATAGCACGTCAGTTTGCACGCTACAACTACCGCAACCAAACTCGTTGAGCTTGGGTTCGTGTGGTGTCGCGGCGGTCAAGTCCACGTCACGCGAATAACTATCTAACTATGAGTAGCTGTGAAATTATCCAAGAAACTGGTTTACGGGATAATTTCGTGGTTTGGTTTTATCTTTTAGCTAAATATTTCAAATCAATTCAGAATAAAAAAACGACTTACACAATAGTTTCAGAATTACAATCATCACAGAATATCGTATTACGGATTTTTCAACAGGAACTGTTTCCTGAGGAATATTCATGTCTTAAAACTAATCAGGCCTTACATAAAAATAATCAATTAATAATTCTTCCTCCCTTTATTGATTCAGACAATTTAATACGCGTAGGTGGACGTCTTAAAAACTCCAACTATAGTTACAATGTTCAGGATCCTATCCTTTTATGTAGCAAACATCACTTGACGAAAGTTATCTTCGAAAGAGAGCACAAAGCACGCAGGGCCACAATTACTCTTACCTACTGGTCTTTAGCACGCAGAAACCTAGCTAAGCACGTAGTGCTTAACTCCGTTCGTTGCACTCGCTTCAAAGCTCAGCCTGTTCAGGTCATCGTGGGAAACCTACCAAGCGATAGGACTCATCTAGAGTACCCTTTTTTGAATAGAGGGCTTGATTATACCGGGCCAGTGCTGATAGCCGACCGTAGCGGTAGAGGAGGTAGCAACTTAAATCATACATTTGTGTTTTTGTGTGCTTTGCAGTCAGAGCCTCTTAAGCTGGTTTCCGACTTCACTAAGGAAGCTTTTCTTGCAGCCTTCATCCGATTTATTAGCTGTCGAGCAATGCGTGTACTCCGACAATGGCACTACATTTGTGGGACCTTTCAATGAGCTTTCACGCTTCTTAAAGGTTTTATCTAGTAGCATAGAGTCAGATCTTGCAACCAAAGACATTGAATTTAAACGTATGCCTGCCTACAGCCCACATTTCGGTGGGATTTGGGAAAGTGCAGTAAGATCCACCAAACATTTGTTGCGTAGTTATGAGCCTAACTCATTTAAAATATTATGAAGAGCTCTCATCTTGTCTGATTCAGATATAGGCTATTTTAAGTTCCAGATACTATCTTTATAAACTGATCCATCAGATTTTCTTTCTTATCTTTTTCCTTAACACTTCCTCGTCAGACGATCACTCATGTCGGTCCCTCATCCTCAGATCGCCGAGGTCTATATCCAGCGGCTACAGCGCTTCGACCGTATCGAAACACTACGACAACATTTATGGCAGCACTTCTTTGATGAGTATGTGTCTCTCCTGCAACAGGAAACCAAATGGCAGACAGCTAGGCAAGAGCTCAAAACAGGCACCATGGTCTTAGTGAAAAACACTAATCTTGCTCCTCTTCTGTGGTTGCTGGGTAGAGTGGTTGCAGTGGAGACTGGCTCTGATGGACATTGTCGATTCGCCGACATCCTGACGAAGAGAGGGATCATGAGACGTGCATACAACTACAAGCCCGCCCTCTTCCGGTCTCTTAATCATCATCATCTTCAACGCAGGCAACGCTTCACACCACACCGTAATCGCGGGCTCGGGATCCCACCTGCCACTGGCTCGCCGACACCTTGAGTGTCGATCGTTTCAGTGTACTCAGTACCCAAGAAATACAGTACTTGTCATATTATCGAAATCAAGTAGTTTTATTACGAAGTCACGACCACCAGCAGCACACCTGGAGTTTGATACTCAACACTATGTCTTATCCAGAAAGGAAACGTTTTTCTAATCAGTTACAGTAGATAGTGCCAAACTTGGGACCATATTTTTTTTTTGGATGGGTAATTATCAAATAACTTCTCCCGCTCTGGGCGGAGCGGGGGGCGTGTCATACTTTTACTGACTAAAAACCCACCCGTGTTCCTTCCATTGCCTGTGTGCCGGGACCACGATATCCCTTTCAGACAATTTAGCAACCCTGGCAGGCATTGGCCCTAACGGATCGTCAGTTGGTGCTGACATCTCTTTGAGGCATCACTATGTCTTATCCAGAAAATAAACATTTTTCTAATCAGTTGCAGTAGGTACTATATTATACAGGGTGTTTGGCAGAACGTTGAACATACGAAAATGGTGGGTAGGTGGGGTCATCTGCTACTTACTCAGCCCTAATTTATTTGGCCCTGGCCGACTGGGTATTTTTAAAAAAAAAAAAAAAGTTTTTTTCTTGTTTCACCACTTTCCTAACTTTAAAGTGTATTTTTTTTATTAAAAATGGGCAATAAAACAGGCAATTTTTTTTTTAATCTTTGATGTTGGCAGATTCTTATAAAATTATTGCTTTGTTCAGATGTTAGCTAGAAAAAAAGTTATGAGTCCTCAAACTTACAGAAAGATGTAAAAAATACTTGAATGTTAATTTCAACTTGCATTTAAAAAAAAACAAAAAATGATTGAGGAGTTCCAATTCTAGCAAAACATCCCTAGTGTGTGAGCTTTCTAATGGTATGTAATTTGCTTTTATAAAAAAAAAACTTTAAGAGTTATTTCATAATTTTATCAAGCAGGAAATTTTTGACGAAACTCTACCTTTACGGAAAGTTAAATGTTTTGCGAAATTTAATACTGCAAAGTTGGTAAAAATTATGGATCGACGGCTTGCCAGTAGCAGTGGTGCAAATTGACATTCACTATTCCCTTGAGATGGTTACACAAAGCAGGTAGAAATTTTGTTTCACTCTTGCGCAGTCATAGCGTATTTTTGCTCTCTTTCGCTCTCGTGGCACCGTGACGCCTCAGAATGAATTCTTTTCTTTTATTCAGTCGAGACTTAACTGCCTCTGCGATCTCACGTGCCCGTTACGCTTACGTTTGTTTTTGTTCACTTCGTTTTCTTTTATTGTTATCACTAGTTAAGTTTAAGTTTAAGTTTGTTAAGTTTTTTGTTATTACTGTTACCTGTTGTTATTGGTAAAGAAATGGCTGCTTTTACCAGTGAGGAATACGCGGACATGTTGTTAGCGTATGGAAGCGCTAATACAAATTCGCGTGAAGCGCGAAGAATTTATCAAGAGCGTTATCCCAACCGCCGAGTACCCAGTCATCAGACGTTTGCGAGTACTTACCGACGTTTACGACAAACCGGTAACCTGAACTTACAAGAACCACGAGTGAACGCAGCACGACCCGATGCTACCATTGACGAACAAGTTCTTGCCGAGTTTGACGCGGATCCTACCAAAAGCATTAGACAGATAGCTTCAATACTTGGCGTAAGCATATGGAAAGTGTGGTCTGTTCTCCGGCAAGATGGTAGACATGCTTTTCACTACACTCCAGTGCAAGGTAAGATTAAGCCGTTTATGCACTGCATCTGATACGATTTTGTGGAATGTAGTAAATTATGAGACAGTTCAATTGATCGTTCCATTTAACCTTGATTTCGTCACTTTCTTTATTAGTTGTTTTGCCTCATGTTGTTTTTAGCGCATTCAATTCTAATTTCAAATTAAATTCAATAAACTATTCCTATTCGGCCGCATTCACGTAACAATCAGGCGGCCAGCGCTTACAAGATTCGGATTTCGGATTCGGTTTGCGCAGGTGGTCAGCGTAGGTAAACTTGCCAGCACTTATGGGTCCTTTTTAGAACAAAATTGGAAAGTCGCACGCCCTTTTGTGAATTTGGTCTTACGTCTTTATGGCTAAGCCATAAAGCCAATTAGTGTACTTAAAAATTGAAGATGAAAAATTTGGATAATTGTAGAGTTTGAAATCGGAGGAAGAAAAGATTCAGTATTGAAATCAATTCTTAGACATGTTTTGTTTGTTCTAGGTCTCGATGACAGTGATTTTGGGAGACGTGTGCAATTTTGTCGCCATTTGCTGCATACCGATGTGGACGACGTTAACTTTTTAAAAAGTATTTTGTGGACAGACGAGTCCAAATTTGACAAAGAAGGGATTGTCAATTATCACAATCTTCACCATTGGGCACTTAAAAATCAAAACCCACACGTGAAGAGACAAAGAGGCTTCCAGAGGAGATTCAGTGTGAATGTCTGGGCAGGAGTGATTGGCGATAAGCTAATAGGGCCTCATTATTTGCCCGACAACATCAACGCGAACAACTACTTGGATTTTTTGATAAATGATTTACCACCATTAGTGGAAGAAGTGTTCCAAGTAGACATAAACAGGCCTATTGTCTTTCAACACGATGGTTGCCCAGCTCACTTTAGTCTAGTTGTACGTGAGCATTTGGATAATTGTTTCCCAAATTCGTGGATTGGCAGGGGAGGACCAATTCCCTGGCCTCCGCGATCGCCCGACCTCACTCCGCTCGATTTTCACGTGTGGGGAAGGGCAAAGGAACTAGTTTACACTACAGAAGTAGAAAGTCGGGAAGATTTGATAAATCGAATTAATGCTGCTTTCGAAGTTATGCGACAGGAGATGCTGCTGCGCACAACAACTGTAGAAATCAGACGTAGATGCCGCACCTGTATTGCGAATGAAGGGCGTCAATTTGAACATCTAATATGATTTATTATTTAAATAAATTATTTAAAATTATTTAATTGTTTCATTAACGCACCTAACTGGTACAACATAATTTCAATCGATCATTTAATTTTTACCAACTTTGCAGTATTAAATTTCGCAAAACATTTAACTTTCCGTAAAGGTAGAGTTTCGTCAAGAATTCATTCTGACGCGTCACGGTGCCACGAGAGCGAAAGAGAGCAAAAATACGCTATGACTGCGCAAGAGTGAAACAAAATTTCTACCTGCTTTGTGTAACCATCTCAAGGGAATAGTGAATGTCAATTTGCACCACTGCTACTAGCAAGCCGTCGATCCATAATTTTTACCAACTTTGCAGTATTAAATTTCGCAAAACATTTAACTTTCCGTAAAGGTAGAGTTTAGTCAAAAATTTCCTACTTGATAAAATTATGAAATAACTCTTAAAGTTTTTTTTTTTATAAAAGCAAATTACATACCATTAGAAAGCTCACACACTAGGGATGTTTTGCTAGAATTGGAACTCCTGAATCATTTTTTGTTTTTTTTAAAATGCAAGTTGAAATTAACATTCAAGTATTTTTTACATCTTTCTGTAAGTTTGAGGACTCATAACTTTTTTTCTAGCTAACATCTGAACAAAGCAATAATTTTATAAGAATCTGCCAACATCAAAGATTAAAAAAAAAAAATTGCCTGTTTTATTGCCCATTTTTAATAAAAAAAATACACTTTAAAGTTAGGAAAGTGGTGAAACAAGAAAAAAACTTTTTTTTTTTTTTTTTAAATACCCAGTCGGCCAGGGCCAAATAAATTAGGGCTGAGTAAGTAGCAGATGACCCCACCTACCCACCATTTTCGTATGTTCAACGTTCTGCCAAACACCCTGTATAGTGCCAAACTTGAGACCATACAATACATATTAGTAACATAATATTTCCTGCTGGATATGTACTCGTACGAGGCAATTTGTCTAAATTATGTACACTGAGCGAAATGGGGGTGGTGCTTGGGGAAGCCTATGTCCAGCAGTGGACGTCTTTCGGCTGAAATGATGTACCTACCAACTTATCAATTCGCTAAGAGGTTTTGTTATTTTTTTCCAGTTCCATAATTTTACAAGAAAAAAATTGTTAAACTATAAAAAAAAAAGTTTATTTTGACCAACAAAAGGATCATAATATATGCACAAAAAATTACAAAATTAAAAAAAAAAACACAATTATAAAGACCACTACCATAGAAAATTACAGACTTCGATTGCTCAGTATGTGAACCATACAGCAATGGTTCAGGTGCTGGCCACCGAACCTCTGCGCGAATGGTTCAGGTGCTGGCAACCGAACCTCTTGCTCAGTATGTGAACCATACAGCAATGGTTCAGGTGCTGGCAACCGAACCTCTGCGCGAATGGTTCAGGTACTGGCAACCGAACCTCTGCGCGAATGCCCTCAGAACCTATGAAACTATGTATCAGATATGTTTATCAAAACAAATAGTCAATCTTTCTAACAATGTTCACAATTTGGACTTTCCATAAGAATGATATACATCACAAAAAAAATTAAGGGTGTAACAATAAAATGGTAATGGGCCTGGGGTGTATGTATCCGGCCCGAAGTGTTGTGATAGTTCAAAGGGCTTGTGGCGATAATTAGTAATGCGCCGGTTATGTAAGTAGATACGAGTGTTTATTGTTATTGTTGTGTTAGTAGATTATGCTAATAGAAATTAGTCGGTTTACATTGATATTGATTTTTGCTGCAGCGTGTTCTTTATTTTTAGGGAAGTAAAGTATAAATATCCATAAAAAATATAAACTAGGTAGGTACCCTTTTATACATCTAGACCTATTTCATATAATATTAGACTACAATAAAACTAAACCATTTTCTATTTAATCACAAGTCAATCCATTATTCCTATTCAAACAAAATTGTAGGTATCATTCCCATTTTTTCGTGCTCACCGAATTATTTACTCACCATTTCGAACAGTAAATATTGTATGACAATCCAAATGAAATTTGTCAAAGTATTCGCAGCTTCCCTCCACAACAACAAAGCGGTTGTCAGTGAGTCGTGCAAATCAATTCGACTCATCTAAGCCTTCGCTCAAATCGCTCGCGAAAACGTAAACACAGTATGAAGTATTCATTCTGTTGAGCTCCGTACTTAACGCGACGGAGCACAAAAACAAATCCCTTCGCACAATAGACACGACCCCACAATAAAACCTATAAAATTTATATCTAACCTCGATATCAGTAGAGAGAATACGTAATGAACATTAGGAACAAAGGCGTGTGAAAAGAGCCGATACCGAATTGTGTAGGTGAGAAATTGATACCATTCGCACGTCAAACGAAATGTTACGCTACACAGTAGGCAATAACGTTCAGTTTTGATCGTTTCAATAAGGAACAGAATCAAACAATGTTACCAACAAAATATATTGGACTTAAGTAAACAAGAAAATAGAGTCTATTTTAATTTACGGGACGTGCTCTATAGAAAAAGCAAGAATCGAAGATAAGTGAGGTGGCGCGGCTCGCGCTCTGAAATATTAGTGTTCTGAAGGTTTTCTTTGAAATCGCATGTTGGTGCAGCGAACTCTTTTGTAGCTTCCCGTTTGAACATTTATATCAGCTACGGCGTAGCGAGCTACGGCGTAGCGCACTACGGGCTACGAGAGCACACCAATACATAGCTTTCGTAGCAGGCGGTTATTACCAAATGAATCTATTTATGTATATGAGAACGTTTTCGCAGGTACAAATACTCTATAATTTTTATGGTTTGACTTTGGTCACTAATGAGTGGTGGTGCGACGATTATTTATGATAATTAGGTAACGCTTACAAGGTAAATCTGTAGGTCAATCAATAAATCTGCCCAACCCTTTTTTTATTATTTAGGATGGGTTTGCTCTTGACCTTAGTCTAGGGCAGAGGTGACAGAGACAAAGTCGACGATGGAGTGACCTTACCCAGAAGAAGCCTGTTCACTCTAACTTTGAAGAGATTAGGGTTGTATGCGTTCGGAAACACAGACGCAGGCAGAGAGTTCCACTCTTTTGCTGTGCGCATTAAAAAAGTCATTTGGAAACGCTTAGTGCGAATTCGTGGAATTGCAACAAGGAAGGGATGGTAACCTGCAGTGCGTCTGATGTCCGATAATAGAAGGGGGCCGGTGGAATGAGGTCGTGGAGTTCTTGGGCACACTCACCGAAGTACAATCTGTAGACGGCCGACAATCAGGCAACCGTGCGGCGACGGGCCAAGTTATGAAGATTGGCATCCACCAGTTTTACGGTTCGCCTTCCCCCAACTATGTCGGGGGTTGGCATCCAGTCTACCTGCATGCAGCTGAATATCAGTATTTTACATGGAGCGACTGCCTACCTGACCTCAACAACCCTTAACTGGGTAATACGATAACCCCTTGGTAAGACTGGTTTGTCAGACTTTCGAACTTGTAACGACTGTCAAAGATCCACAAATGACAGCTGGGCCACGTGGTTTCCGAGGCACGGAGGAGTCTCGGTACGTAAATATGGACACCCATCCACGGAGCAACCACGGAATTCGTAGCTTAACCCGACGGATCGACCGACGCGACTGTTATAACTTAGCCACGAGCTCCTCAAGACAAGATCAATCTGTAGGTGTACTACAAGTATTGTATAACGAAATGTGATCTTTGTTTAATTTTGTTTTGTGAATTTTCCTTATACATATAACGTGGTATAGATTTTCAGAACAGAACAAATATTTGTATGATCTACAGATATTTATCCCGTCTATATTTATGTGTGTGCATGTGATTTGTGTGTGTAATGGTGGCCACATTACGAGCAGTAAGTACTTGAAAGGAGCCCATGAATTTGAAGCGTTTATTTATTTATGACTAACATTGTATGGTATTCCCCGAATCAATTTCGATATCGCTTACACACATTGTTATGTATCTGAAGATTGCTTGAACAAAGATCTATAGGTATTTTCTGTGCTTTTGTACAATTCAAGCAAAAGAACAAATAAATCGAAATATTTCATGTTATTCTTATAGATGAGTAAATATTATTTCCTCTCATGTTTCACAGTTGTTAAAATTAATTACGTGGGCGTGAACATTAAATATTTACATACATTGCATAATAATAATACTGTGTTTATTGTGTCCTTATTAAATATTTTTGTTTAAAATGGAAAAATACTAAAGGACTTACTAGAGAATGGGCAGCAGCGTTCTCTATGCATTTTAACACCATACTGCAATCGCCAACCCGCCTGCCAAGCGTGGTGATTATCGTGGTGATTACCGCCCTCTTGGGGGAGGCCTATGTCCTGCAGTGGACGTCTGTCGGCTGGAATGATGAATGATGGACAAATATTGTGCATTTCACCAGTCATTTTATTTTTCATACAACTCGAATGCATACATAATTATATAATATAAGTAATTAGTTATACACCATTAATAAGACCTTGACTACCACATTAACTTCAGTTATTGTATCGTAAAGTTCCTAAATGAATTGATAAACGACACAATTATTTTCAATAATTCAGTACGAGTAGGTAACTATCCCATTTTGATTACAGAAGATTTGTAAATAAACAAAATATTGACTATTGTGGCGAAGAACAACCTTTTCTTACCACGTAGGATCCCTAAATTATTTTTGTCTAACTGGCTTCGGTGGAGTAATTACAATTACAGCATTCTTCCTTGAAGAGGCTACAGGACAGGTCCCTGCTGTTACTGCGACTAGTAACCGCGATATGTTAAGATTATTTAATTTTTAATTTCATAACCATGTAGCACGAAACAAAATCGAAACTTTGAAAATAATGTTCCTGAATCAATAAATTAAGTTCACGAAATCATCATCATCTGCCTTTTCCCAAATATCCTGGGGTCGGCTTCCAGTCTAACCAGATGCAGCTTAATATGCAGCGACTCCCTATCTGACCTCAACAATCCTTAACTGGGTAATTAATACGATAACCCCTTGGTAACCCAGTTACACGGTAACACGAAACCCCTTGGTAAGACTGGTTGTTAGAGTTTCAGGCTGACAACCCGTAACAACTGTCAAAAATCTACAAATAACAGCCGGGACCAACGGCTTAACGTGCTTTCCTAGGCACGGAGGGGTCTTGGTACGTAAAGATGGCCACCCATCCACGGACCAACCGCAGCAAGCGTAACTTAACCTGATCGATCGAACCGTTCGGCTGTTATTACATAAAACTATGCAAACATCGGTTACTTGATTCCAAACGTCGCATATAGAAACGGTTTGGCTGCACCCACATGCATTCTTGTCTTGTTGGTTTAGAAAATAAAAACCGGCCAAATACGTGTCGGACCACGCACAATGAAGGGTTCCGTAGTTAGGATGAATTCATCCCAAAAACAAACTTAACATTGTAGTTGAAAAACATGCTCTCCCATACATCTATATATGTTACGGTCAATTCTTCAACTGCAAATTTAAGTTGGTCGATGATTACTCGTTAACTTGTAAACCCTACATAGCTGTGATAGTTTTCCTATTAATTTCGTTATATATGTTACCGGCCAAACCCGATTTCAGGACAAACTAGTTTAGCCTAGGCTAAACTAGTTCTTCCTATACGCGATAGGATTAACTAGTATAGCCTAGGCTAAACTAGTTTGTCCTAAGCCCGATAGGATAAACCAGTTTAGCCTAGGTCGAATCGGTTTATCCTAGTTAGAATTTACATGCTTTAGGATAAACTGGTACGTTCTAATCTGAAATCTGATTGAGCGTGCTGCGGGAGCGGCGTGACCGAAACGAATCGCAGCTAAACCGACTCCACGTAGTCTTGTCTGCCCTACCCCTAGAGTGTTATTTAAAATCGCGTAGGCGCGTAGGGGCGAACGGCCCGCGAGCTGAGGAGCAGGTGGTTTCAACGCTTCCCACCGCGGCTGAGGCTGGCCGGCAGAGCCGGGCAGCAAGCCGAAGCCTCGGTGGTGAGCGTGAAACACATCTGTGACGATAAGCTCGCATGGGACCGCTGGAGCCCTGCAGCGCCGGAGCCGTGACAGAAAACATGCCTGCTGCATGCTTGCTTGCACGTTTATCATATTAGACTAAATAATAGGTTTTATGTCTTTTGAGTGGTATATCAAACGATTTTATATTCAATGTATGATATGCTTATAAAAATTAGTTGCTTTAAAATTATATCAATCGTTTATTATATTAACTGATTATTATATCAAATACAATTATAGATTCAGTTGTTATATCTTGTAAATATTAGAGGTTTTGTAATTATATCAAATATTACTTACCATTTTAATTGTATTCCTTTATTCAGTTTACTTTGAAAATAAGTTTATAGAAGATACAAACAAAGTGAAATTAGTTCAGACTAGGACGTACCAGTTTATCCTAACGCATGTAAATTCTAACTAGGATAAACCGATTCGACCAGGCTAAACTGGTTTATCCTATCGGTAACAGGATGAACGAGTTTGGCTTAGGCTATACTGGTTTGTCCTATCGCGTGTAGGGAGAACTGGTTTGGCCTAGGCGAAATTAGTTCATCCGAAAATTGGGTTTGGCCGGTAACATACGTATATATACTACTGCCATGATTTTTTTCACGTGACTCTAACAAAAAATAGCACTTTAAAGCTTAATATTACGCAAACGGATCTCAGAATTGAAAAATGTTTTTGACAGACCCACAATATATTTGAACGGCCTATTCAACGAATACCCCACACCATGTATTAGACGAGAAAAAAAAATATCATCCTCGTTTTACGTGCAAGGGTTACCCTAAAAAAAAATGTTGATCATGGTTTTATTTTACGACTTTCTCGGCGTGATTAATATGTACACCCATGCCAAATTACAACTTTCTAGGTCTTGGCGTCTCTGAGCTAAGCCGGGGACAGACGGACGGACGGACAGACAGACAGACAGACAGACCGACGGACATGGCGAAACTATAAGGGTTCCTTGTTTACTACGGAACCCTAAAAGACGATTTTCTATACTATGCTTCGGATTATGATCATCTATTTATCGCCGTGACACTAAGTGAAGCCTGCGTCACACAGCGTGGGTGAAGCTACACGTGATTTAACATCAATAATCTGAAGCGTGGACAATTATTATAAGTTACAAGAAATGTTGACATTAATTGACTCCTAAATTCACCAGATTAGACAAATCCTGACTTTTATCTACCTAAAGAGGCCTGTCGTGGTCAATTGTGAACACTAAAAGCAGAATATTTCTGACTAGTGGAAAAGGTACTTACTAAAGTATGCGACAGTTTGATGAAAAACACGATGAAAAGCGATCGCAATTCAAACCAGCTAAAAGTCAGAGATTTGGCGGATATTAGTTTTAATACAAAATTGCCAAGCCTTGATTGTATAATTGGGGGAAATTATCTGGGAAATTTCATTTGTAATAAAAATAATCTTAATTTAAAGTTGTATAGGTACTTACGAATTGGCCACCCCATTCATTTCTTCAATAAAGTATTTATATCGAACGTTACTAACACCGCAGTCGGACTTTATTACATGAATACTAACGCTCTCTAAAATGAAATCACCTAAAAATGAACTTTAGTCCCTGGCCCTGACATCTAGCAATAGACAAGATTGTCGAACTTTTTATTGTTTGATTATGGGGCTTTTGACTACTTTGTTTGTGTGCAATTTGTGTTGTTTCATTGTAACGTGCGTTTTGTTTGTGCAGAATAAACATTTTTTCTTTCTTTCTTTCTTTTCTTTCACATAATAATAATATCTTCCAGAGCAACCTGAAGTAGCAGTGGGCTGGTCAATTGGTTATATATATCGGAGCAGACGAGTCCTGAAGTGTAAAGACCGCAAATCTTCAAATATAGCGTGGCAAGTCTCACAGCTAGATTTCAAGACGTCGCTAAAAAGGCCAATAGGACTGACTGGATACGATACGCGGGTATTGAGCGCCAAATAAGAGAAGTCAATTTCAAGCAGTGGACAAATATATCCTAGATCCTTTCACCATGCTAAGTTGGCGACATTTTGAACAAGTAATATTATTTAATACCATGTGCATTGGATTATCATATTTTGCATTGGATATTATATTTTCCGAAAGCCAATCAGCCTAACTTATTAGTAACTGCATCGCAGTACCGATTATACGCATAATAAGATACAACATGTATAAAATATTAAATAATTATTTACCCGTCCCCTGCATCAACAAAGTTCTAAGAATGGTCGTCGAGAGAATGGATTTGTTAATCTTTCCGATCGAGACCGAGAGTCACTTGTTTGATTTGTTAATCGCCGGAGAGTGGGAAGGGACGGCTCCCCTATACCATTATTTTGAAAACGGCTTGCCACAAAGTAACGCTTGATTCAATAAATTATATTATTAGTAGCCCATTCTTTTCTTAGTCGGCTTTAACGGTGCTCGCAGTAATAATCTTTTAAGTTATTTTTTGTTTTATGATCAAAGGAATAAAACTGTCGGTGAATAATTATGCTGATAGAGCATGGTGAATATGTTGTTCCGTGTGGTGCCGGACATAAATAATAGCACCATCCTATTTCTTCCCGTGGGTGTCGTATAAAGCGACTGCTCTCTATGCATTTTAACACCATACTGCGATTGCCGACCCGCCTGCCAAGCGTGGCGATTATGGCAATCCCTCCCCCTTTGGGGGAGGCCTATGTCCAGCAGTGAACGTCTTTCGTCTGAAATGATGATGATGATGATAATGCTGATAGAAAAAAGTTACAACCGACTTTTTGAGATAAAGTCAATGACCGAGAGGCACCCGGGACACAATGACCGAGAGGCACCCGGGACACAATGACCGAGAGACACCCGGAACACAATGACCGAGAGGCACCCGGGACACAATGACCGAGAGGCACCCGGGACACAATGACCGAGAGGCACCCGGGACACAATGACCGAGGGGCACCCGGTACACAATAGTGACCTTGGAATACAAACAACCATACTCGTGATTGTAGGACCATGGAAGGGCATTACCATCACCATTTCTCTAATTTAGGAACTAGACGGAGCTATCACCAATCAGCCATCTGTAGTGATTAGGTATGGATCATAAACAATCATCTTATTGGACTTTTTATGAAACTAGATAAACCTTAAACTAAAAGTAAGCAGCCAACCTTACTATAACTAGTACCAATATATTCAATCATTCTATTTAGCCGAGTAATATTTCGAACAAACGATAATATAGTATTCATACGTAGCCATCCATTACTATTTAGAATATGAATTGTGATGCTCTTTTCCTTGCGGATGAGAATCCCCCGAGGCGTTTTGGTTGAGCTGCGCTACACCGCGAGATATGTATCAATACATAGCCTCTATTGGCCATATCATAGGATTATGTTATCGGCTCACTAGAGCCGCTGTTCTGGCTATTTTGTTGACTATACAATACAATTTTGTCTAACGTTACTCGCGACCCGCCCTTGCATCGCACAGGTTGTACGACTTCACTAAACATCGAGATGTATTTATTAGGTTTATGTAAGTTTGATGTTAATGTGTTATACACGTAAACTATCCGGAATAAATCCTCTAAATAATGGCAAAAAACTGAATAAAAATCCGTTTCAAAGACTAGAAGAACAAAAGGGTCACACAGACAGATATGAAAAGCGACTTTAATTTATAATATGTATAAAATTTAAAGCTACAACAACATATTGTAGATAAAAAAACTATAATTTCATTGTCTGTCTATGGCCATCCATTGGTGAGTAAAGGCCTTTCTAATTGCACGCCACTGATCTAGATCCTCGGTTCTTCTCACGCATCAATTTCTAGCTAAATTGCTAAGATAATCGCACCACTTACCTTAATATCGTCCTACTAATAGGAACTGGTGTCCAGTCTCTACACAACTTATTTCCATTTATATATTTATAAAAAAAGGCACACTAACATATTAACAAGGATAGTAATAATAGGTAGTAATCACGAATCATCTGTGTAAATACGTCACTTATTGTGCACAACATTCAACTATCTTATTAACATAACTAGCTTTCGCCCGCGGCTACGCTCGCGTGGATCGAAAAAAAAAACAGCTTCTTTATATATTCCCCCAAAACATTATACCATATCTTAGTTGGAACCAACCTAAGCGTGGTAAGCAGATAGGAGTGCAGTTTGATTTACAACTTTACGGAGGATAATAATATAGATAGCATACAAATACCAACTTCGTTTTGTACATACTTGTTCAATATACGTGTCTTCCATTTCATTTGTTTATTTTTTCTACTGTTTTTGTTCTTAAATAAGAAGTGATGTATACCAACTTTTGAGTTATTCAAGGTACGCAGTAAAATTCTCCCGAAAACTTATTTACCCGATTATTTCTTATTTATTATTTTATAAGTTTTAACCAAATTATTTACCGTAAACCAATCTTGGACCTGAAGAATAGAATTATTCACGTCGTCAAGGTTTTGTTGCTGTCGGTCTATTTTAAAGATCAATGACGTGTCGTGATTTTGAAGTAATTGGGGTAAATCGTTAATGTAAACTAAAAATAGGAATGGACCCAATATCGAACCTTGAGGAACGCCCATTACTTTTTCAGAGCCCAAAGAGTTCACGCCGTTCACTTAAACTTTAACCTTTATATCTTTCAGATATCATCTTAGTAAATTAAGAGCTGTATTCCTAATACCATAGTGTTCTAGTTTCAGCAGAAGTGTCTCATGGTTAACGCAATCGAAAGCCTTAGAGAGGTCACAAAAAATTCCAATGGCATATTTTGCTTTCTCCCAGGCGTTAGAATTGTTTTTTATTAGGGTGACACCGGCGTCAGTGGCCTTTAGTGAAACCGTACTGTGGTTCATGAAAGATGGAATTTTTATTGAAGTGACGTAACATTTGATTGAGCATCAACTTTTCAAACACCTTACTGAGAACTGGCAGAATTGACACGGGCCTATAATATTGTTGGGTTCTTTATTATCTCCGGATTTGAACAAAGGAACTACTTAAGTGTGTTTCATGAGATCCGGAAAAACTCCTTGGTCCACACTGGTGTTAAATATGAAAGCTAAATAGGGCGCAATGGTTTCGATGACAGATCTACAGACGTTTACAGACATGCCCCATAGATCTTCTGTTGATTTAATTTTAAGAGCTTTGAAAGTTTTTATAACAGCCTGGGGGTTTGTATGCTGAAACCTTAACTCCAAGGGGCATACCTTTCGCCCGGGTGTCACCACTGTGTGGATCGCCCGGAGGAGGGATCGGTGGAGCATACGGTGGAGGTCTGCCCGGCTTGGGTGGAGCACCGCCGTGTCCTCACGGAGGCGATCGGCGGCGGCGATCTCTCGCGTCCGGCCCTGGTTCGGGCCATGGTTCGGAGCGAGAGAGCATGGGAGGCCGTCACCTCCTTCTGCGAAGCAGTAATGCTTGCGAAGGAGGAGGCGGAACGCGTGAGGGAGAGGCAAGGTTCGCGCCCTCGCGCCCTTAGTCGCCGCAGGAGACGCCCCGGGCGTCGGGAGTCGCAAGCCAACTTCCGGCCACCGTAGGCGCGGGCTTGCGGACGGTGAGCGATGGGTAGTTCACCGTCCGATAAGGACCAGGCCCGGGTCAACGGCGCGTTGTATTCCACGCGCGCCTCAAAGAGTTGTCAGCAGCAACTGACGGGGTCCGTTAGGGCCAATGCCTGCCAGGGTTGCGAGTTTGTCCGAAAGGGATATCGTGGCCCTAGCACACAGGCAAATGAAGGAATACGGATGGGTTTTAGTCAGTAAAAGTCTGACACGCCATCCCGCTCCGCCCAGAGCGGGAGAAGTTATTTGATAATTTCCCACAAAAAAAAAAGGGCCATACCTTTACATTCTTTCTAAGTAAGGCAGCAGAAAGCGCGGGTGAGGAACTTAAAGTTTCGGTAGTTTTAAGGGGAATATTAGCAAAAAAAGTTTTCAAATTCCTGAGCTATTTCTACCTCTGAAGTGATGGGCCCATGTGCAGTCTCTAAATTAAATTCAGTATTACGCTGTTTTTTCTTACCTAATTCATTATTTATTATTTGCCAGGTAGTTTTTATTTTATCATCAGCTGATTTTATTTTATTGCTAATATAAAGAGGTTTAGCTATTTTGCACACACTTTTAAAAGTTTTAGAATATTTAGCAACATATTGATGAAAGCTTGTATTATTCATATGTTGCTTTAGGCCATAAAGTTCAAAAAGATTTTCCCTGCTTTTACGAATACCTGGAGTAGCCCAATCACTAAATACGAACTTTGAGTAAATACTTTTAGTCTTCAGTGGTAAAGGGTCATTAAATTGCGTGTTTAATAGTGAAAAGAACTCAGCGTAGAACTCATGGGTCACAAATGTTATTAAATTAACTTAGAATTTATTAGATTAACTAATCAATAAAAATAAATCCATCACCGGATACAGTTGGGCATTTGCAATTTTATGGTATACATAAAATTATAACTGTTAACGAAGGTATAAACTGGAATAAAAAAGGCTTTCAAAATAATTAAGAGTCGTCTTTGAAGATTTTTTTGAAGTATTAAATTATGTTTAATTATGTTTTGAGTTCCATCACCTTATGCACAAAAGACTTGAAAATATCATACTGTTTTTGTTTTAGAAAAAATATTTACGGTTTAAGATTAAGAGATACACCGCTTTAAAAACCACATTTTTGACCATTTTTAGAAATCTCCACCTTAAAGAGTAGTTTAAAAAAAAAACCGGTCAAGAGCGAGTCGGACGCACTGAGGGTTCCGTACGTATATACATGATGTTGATGATTTCTGAAAAACTGTGCTATTTAGAGACGTTTTATTTTTCCTGTAATCAATGCATAAACTTGTATCACATAGAATAATTTCAGATTTTTATCTATGCAAACTTCGGAGATAAGAGGGGGGGGACGGTATTTTTGTTTTAATTTTTCATCAAATGTCTGAGAATGTGCAAATAGTGTCCTTTCATACGATACCCCGCATACCCTAGTAGCCCCACTTCAAATATTTAAGACCCCCTTTCAGTCCCTTTTTCAAAAAAGATGTATTTGTTTTTAATTTTTTTTTTGTTTGCAAAATAGTTGGGCAAACATCATCTAAAACTATTATAAATTTCAAGTTGATAGCATTAGTAGTTCTTGAGATATCCAGGTGTGACAGACAGACAGACAGACAGACTTAGTCTCACCATAAGGGTTCCTTTTTACCATTTTGGTACGGAACCCTAAAAACAAAAAATGTAACACTTTATAATTTACTTAGGTTAGTATTCGTGCCAAGTTTCAGGTTTGATAACTCAAGGAATAAGATTTATCCCCCTTTTTCACCCCTTAAAGGTCGAATTTCAAAAAATCCCTTTTTAGTGGATGCTATAGTTTCCAACCATAAGCCGAAATATTAGTGATTTTAACTTAAAAAGAACTTATTTTAACTTAAAAAGAACTTTCATTAAAAATAACATTTTATCCCGTTTTTTACCCCTTAAGGATTGAAATTCTATGAACACCGTTGCATTAGCTTCCAACCATAAGCCTAGATAATATATTTAGTGATTTTTACTGTGAAAATTAAGGACTTTGATACACAACTTCATCCCCCTTTTTAACCCTTCGGGAGTAGAATTATCAAAAACGCTGAAACACGTATAAATTAATTTTTAATCGTCAGCCTATACACCAAATTTGAAGATCGTAACTTCAAAACTGACGGACTTTCATATAAACTTCCATCCCCTATTTCACCCTCTTAGGGGTAAAATTTCGAAAAACCCTTTCTTAGTGGATACCTACTCTTTACAAAGAACACATTCTCTAAATTTCATGTCTCTAGGACCAGCGGTTTAGGCTGTGCGTTGATATCTCAGTCAGTCAGTCAGTCAGTCAGGACTTTGAATTTTATATATATAGATTATGAAATTAAGGCTTCACAGCTTAATCAAAACGTTTTAAAATCTATTAATAATGTCTATAATTCCAATTACAATGAAGTTGATGAATTCTAGAGAATTCAAACTAATTGCGAAGGTCAAAACAAATAGTTTGATAAGTACCTTAATCAATCAATTAAGTCAGTCTATGGCAATCTGTCTGCCAAATTATTGTTTATGGATCGACGTGAAAAGTTCTCACAATATTGACCTGGCTTGTAAGAGGCACCTTGCTGCTGCGACCTTGAGTTAGCTGAGAGATAAACTAAATACAGCTGGTTGTAATTCTGTTATAGAAAAGCAGTTACTACACCAATCATGGTAATCATGCGTGCAGTAATTGGGGTCCTATTATGTCAATCAATTCAGCCTATCCACTACAGCAGTCCACTGCTGGAAATAGGCATATCCCACGGTACGCCACAACACCCTGTCCTCCGTCTTCGGCATCCAGTCTGACCCAGCTACCTTCTTAAGGTCGTCGGTCCATCTAGCTGGGGGGCATCCCATACTACGTTTGCTGATACGTGGTCTCCACTCCAGGACTCGTCTGCTCCACCAGCCATTGGTCCTTTGACAAACGCGGCTCGCCCACTGCCACTTTAGTTTGATTACTCTGCAAGCTACGTCGGTAACTTCGGTTCTTTTCCGGATAATTGATTTCCTGATTTTATCCTTCAAAGAGACTCCGAGCATAACCCGCTCTGTGGCGCGCTGGGTGACCTTGAATTTATGGACAAGGCCAACTGTCACTGTTAACGTTTTAGCACCATATGGCATGACGGGCAGGATCATTGGTTGAAGACCTGAGTCTTCAACATTTCGGAATAGGCGACGAGAAAACTTGAAGTAGTTTTCCAAACGCTGCCCAACCTAACCGGATCCTTCTGTCGGCTTCTTTCTCAAAGTTGTGTCTATCTAGCTTGATGACTTGCTCTAATTATACAAATCTTGCAAATTGAAAACTTTCCATTGTTAATGAAAAAGTTCGAGAAAGGAAAATTTTATATCAAAATCAAAGTCAAATTATTTACCTATTTCAAATAGGCACATAGGAGGCACTTTTGAACGTCAAAATTTACAAAAAAATGGAATTGATTCTAGTTCCCATTATAAAAAGATTGATGCCAATATAAAAAGTAGTTATACAATTAAGTCCTCACTGAGGCTACGAGTATCGAACCACAAAAGACTCCTATTTCGCCACGAATGGACTTGGCAACAAGCATGCGGCAAATGGGTGAAGAATTACCTATATTTGTTCAACTATGAGGCAGGACGAAAGTTCTTTGGTTAATGACAACTACGTGGGATACAATTTTTTTTTTTTTTTTTTTCTAAAAGCTCGGGAGAATCTATTAAACCATTTATTCATTTAAATAAAAACATGCAATCTAAAGATTTCCTATGTGCGCCTAAAGATTTTATTTTATAATGACAGCCTAGAGTTATACGAGCTCAGACTACGACATCTGCTATCCGAGTAACACAAGTGATATTATAAAAACCTTTTATGAACCCTCTCTATCCGATCAGAGTGCAGCTGATAAAATGGGTTCCACACCGTACTGCAATACTCCGAAATAGTTCGAATAACGCTGTTGTAAATTAAAATAGTCAGAATTTTATTGGTTCTTTAAACATTTTCCTGTCCCTTTTTTTTTTTGGTGTGAAATTACCTAATAACTTCTCCCGCTCTTGGCGGAGCGGGAGGGCGTGTCAGACTTTTACTGACTAAAACCCACCCATGTTCCTTCATTTGCCTGTGTGCCAGGGCCACGATATCCCTTTCAGACAAACTCGCAATCCTGGCAGGCATTGGCCCTAATGAACCCCGTCAATTCATGCTGACATCTCTTTGAGACACACGTGGAACACAACGCGACATCAACCCGGGCCTGGTCCGTATCGGACGGCGAGCTACTCATCACTCACCGTCCGCAGGCACGCGCCTACGGTGGCCGGAAATCGGCTTGCGACTCCCGACGCGCGGGGCGTCTCCTGCGGTGACTAGGGGCGTGAGGGCGCGAACCCTCACGCGTTCCGTCTCCGTCTCCTCCTTCGAGAACATTAAGGAGGTGACGGCCTCCCATGCACTCTCACTCCGAACCATGGCCTGAAACAGGGCCGAACGCGAGAGATCGCCGTCGCCAATCGCCTCTGTGAGGCCACGGCGGGCAGATCTCCACCGTATGCTCCACCGTGTCGTCCGGGCGATCCACACAGTGGTGACTCCCGGGCGTTTCCTCCCGCTTTATCCTGAACAGGAACCTCTGGAAACATCCGTGTCCGGTGAGGACCTGCGGCAGGCGGAAGTTGAGGACGCCGTGGCGCCTCTCTAGCCACTGACGATAAAACCTGACAATTTAGATAACTGACTAGTAATTTGGTGATAATGGAAGTATCAACTTCTTAGAGCGGGCAGTTATTAATCGAGTGACAAGTTTGACAGGTCTGCCTCTTTCTACTTTTAATGAAATAACGTTTGTTTTAATTTAATGACATTTTGTTTTGTATGCCCCAATTATGTACGTTATTTAAATCAAGCTGAAGCTGAATAATATCGGATTCGTTATAGGTAGTTAATAATCAATTGAAATCAAATAATCAACTTTGCAGCTCAAATCATTAATAAAAACTATGAAAAATAGAGGCCCCCAAGACCCCTGAGGCACCCCTGATAGTATGTAACATTTTTGCAACAGTAAGGGTATCTTTTACCACCCTCAAGTAAAATGACGAGTAGGCTAATCACCAGTTTAAGTCGCCCGTAACTTCACGTACGAATTTCACGACGTTTGAATAGCACTACTCATAGGATTAATTGACTGCCAATAATAATTAGCGTGTTTACTTGACGGTTAAACGTTTAAAAAATGTCTGTGAATATGACGTGTGAGTCTGATGAAACGATTATCTTTAAAAAAAATGTATAAAATGGATTTATTTAATTTAAATTATCATTCGAGGATTCGTGTATCTCTTTATTTTTTCCGTGTTGAAACATCGCTTTGTTTGTTTTCTAGCACTACTTGTATTTTTGTATCAAACTATTTCGTGTAAAGAAAAGTTTTGCACTGTTATCTCTTCTTATTACTTTATCCATGATAAGTAGTTATGAAGAAATATAAAAATAAATAGGTAATTAAATTCATTTATTTCAGGTAATTACACCCTTTGACAAACATAATTGAATTAAGATATAATCAAAATAAATAAAATCAGAATAAATAAACTTAAATTATATCAAAATAAATCAATCAAATTAAATTAAATCAAATGCAAAGAAATAACTCAACAAAATATTTTTTTTTTTATAAAATACAGTACGTACCTATAAATCTAAGAAATAATAATAAAATAATTATTGAGTTAAGGTTAATAAACAAGACTTCTTTGAGTTTGAACTTAATAAACGTTTTTTATTAAATAGCTCACACAGTGCACAGTTAAAAGTTTTACAACAAAAAAAATTACAGGCAAAATCGCATACAAAGTGGTGCCATCTGGTGTTACAATATAAAAGTAAACGGGCAAACAACAAGACAGTAGCCTATAGCCTAGAATTAATTATAAAATTGTATCCAATAATAATAAATAATAATATAATTAATACTATCTCTCCGACACTGGTACAGCAACACAAAAGTACTAAATAACAAATTAAAATCGCACGCAATTATACGAGTATTCCAACCAACTTAACAAGATATAAAAACACATGACGTGACAACTAAAAATAGTGACGTATAAAAGTAATTCCGATATTCTAATAACATAATAAACAATTTCAATTCATTTCGTAATATTGAACGAATATAACGTATTATTTGATACGTCATTCACTTAACCAGTAAGTTGTTAATCGAAGCTTTATTTCACTTGTGAAATTGACAGAAGATACTCGGTACTTTTGCTTGACAATTTACGTTAATCGGGAAGTAATAATTAATTAATCAACGCTTTACTTGATGGTGGTGAATGAGGCCCTAAGTGTAACAGCAATTAGTAAGTTGTGATCCACCAAATCGAAGGTCTTTTTAAAGGCGGTGTATATTGCAGATGAATCTACATCTAATGCAGATGATTTATGGAGTATACTCGACTAGATTAGACAGTGTCGATCTCTTAGGGCGAAAACCGTGCTGCTTGTCATCCAGCACATTTTTTAAGTATGTTTTTTTTTTCTGGACATGTGATTCTACAATTTTACCACAAGCGGATAGAATAGACACTGTTGGTCTGTAATTTGCAGTATCATCAATATTATCAGATAAAAACATTGGCTTGACGTGAGCTATTTTCCACTGATCAGAGAATAAGGCTGTGCCAAAGAATAGTTGAAAATTGTAGTCAGGGGATCAGCCAGGTTCGCTGACTACTTTCTAAGGAAGAGACGAGGGGTTGAATCAGGCCCGGGT
Organism: Tiliacea aurago; assembly: GCA_948098905.1. Taxonomy (NCBI): domain Eukaryota; kingdom Metazoa; phylum Arthropoda; class Insecta; order Lepidoptera; family Noctuidae; genus Tiliacea; species Tiliacea aurago. The sequence continues at coordinate 793,118 of OX402592.1, forward strand.
CCTTTATCACAATCAACGGAAGACAAGTAATCTAAAACTTCTTTTAATTCTTCTTTTTGTATTTGTGTTGTTTCTTTGCGTCATGTTTAGCGCAAATAAACGTATTTCCTTTCTTTTCTTTCTTCTTTCTAAAAATAAAAATGGCGGATTTTTTATGCCAAAAGGTGTGTTTTCGAAAAAAAAATATCTCAAGCCTATCGAGTCAAAATGAAGGGTTTTAAAAAGGATATACAAATTATATGATAAATGATAAATGATTTATTTTCTGTAAGTAGTTTTGTACAAACACTTTTACACGTCAAACATATTAAAAAAAAACAAAAAAAAAACTAGATGAGGTCGGCGTTTCGTAACTGACTACTCTGAGAAGAAAGGCCGAAACAAACTCAGAGGTCACAGTCTCTTTTAAAGTCCAGACATAATCTTGGTCAAATCATGTGAAGACCATGTAGATTGGTGCCTGAAATGATCTTTTGATGAAAGAATCACACAGATTGAGGGGACCTGTCCAGTCAGTGCACGCATTTGTCAGTAGTTGTGCAGCTCAACTCAGAACTTGAGGAGCTCAACGATTCAACGAACAATACCAATGAAAGGACATTTGGGTAGGCCGCATAAATTACTCAAACTGCCAGACAATGATGAAAACTAACTGAGTAAAAACAAAAATAAACAATAACCCAATTAGTCTTCACATTTACAATACTTAATTAAAACAATATAATACTTAACAAAGTAAATATTCATGTCATAGTATTTTGGTGGTATGAGGAACAGGGTGTAAAGTTCACTCATCCACCATAGAAAAGGGAGGATCCTCCGACCAGACGGGTGTCGTGTCTGGTGGGCAACTGCCCGACGGTTGATGTCAAGACGTTGTATATATGCTAGTTGCGTGGTAAACTCTGATTGCGCGATGCAGGATTCGCGTGACGTCAGTGTGATGCGTTGTTCGTATGTGGCGATGTTGATTCCGCTACATCACTCCCCTCCGGAGACCGGAGGTCGATAGTGGACTGAGTCGTGTATCTTGCGATGCTTGCCAGTGCCAGTCGAGGGGTTCCAGTGTGTTGGAACCGGGTGCCGCATAGTTCTTGGTGAGTCGGAACTGTCTGTGGTGATTCCCCAGTGAGTCGGGGTGGCGCTGCGTTATGCTCCAGTGCGTCGGATGTAGTACAGCGCCGGGTTGTGGCTGACTGCTGGCGTCGACCAGGAGAGATATCATGTTCTCTGCTTGTGGACCGGCCGAAAGTGCAGTGTGCTGTGTCAAGGTTGCTGATGAGGCTGTGGGTGATGACCAGGAATGCGCGTCCGCTGCATGCTGGTGGTCAGGTTACCCGTTGAAGCCGTGGGTGCTGGCTGGCTGTGTGACTCGCCGCTCGAAAGCTTGAGGAAGTGATGATGATGATGATGATGACGTCACGCTGAAGAAGTTCCACGAAGGCTGCGCTGACGTTCATACTCGGGGTCACCAGTTTGGTGGTATGAGGAACAGGGTGTAAAGCTCACTCATCCACCATAGAAAAGGGAGGATCCTCCGACCAGACGGGTGTCGTGACTGGTGGGCAACTGCCCGACGGTTGATGTCGGGACGTTGTGTATATGCTAGTTGCGTGGTAAACTCTGATTGCGCGATGCAGGATTCGCGTGACGTCAGTGTGACGCGTTGTTCGTATGTGGCGATGTTGATTCCGCTACAGTATATATAAAATTCATCAATGTCAATGTGTATATAAAATACGGATATAATCTTGGTCAGATCATTTGAGGACCATGTAGATATGTGTCTGAAATGGTCTTTTGAGGAAAGAACCACACAGATTTGAGTGGACCTGTCCAGTCAGTGCACGCATTTGTCAGTTATCGTGCAGCTCGACTCAAAACTTAAGGAGCTCAACGATTCGAGGAACAATACCAAAGACAGGACATTTGGGTAGGCCGCATAAAGTACTCAAACTACCAGACCATCATTAAAACTAAGAGAAAAATGAAACAAAAACAATGACCCACATAGTCCTCACATTCATACTAATTAAAATAATATAATACTTTACGAAGTAAATATTCATGTCATTGTTAATGTAAAATGATATATAAAAAACAAAAAGAAACATATAAGTAAATAGTGGCAAAAAAAAATGTAAATGTATATAAATCAAATCAAGATTCACTGTAAATTTATTGGAGCAGCTCAATCCCAAGCCTTTTTGTCCTCAATATAGTCTTTAACAGTATAAAAGGCTTTCTGGCACAGTTTCAGCTTTATAAAACAGTTGGAATTTATTAAGGCTTAATTCTTGAATATGGCTAGGAAGTTTATTACAGAAACGTATACACTGACATCTAAATGAGCCACCTATTTTTTTAAGCCTGGTTGTAGGAACAAGAAATTTGTGCTTGTTCCTAGTGTTTACATTATGGATATCACTGTATTTTTTAAACATATTAATATTTTTATGTGCTTACAAAAGATTTTCATAAATATACTGAGAAGCTACAGTCATTATATTGATATCTTTAAATTTGTCTCTGAGGGAGTGTCTGGGACTTAATTTATAAATTGAACGAATTGCCCTTTTTTGTAAAACAAAAATTGATTGAATATCGGCGGCATTTCCCCACAACAGAATACCGTACGACATTACACTATGAAAATAACTAAAGTATACTAAGCAGGCTGTCTCTAAATCAGTTAAAGCACGAATTTTTCTAACGGCGTATGCTGCAGAGCTAAGATTTGTTGACAATTTATCTATATGCCCCATTGAAGCTTGGCATCCAAAATTATGCCTAAAAACACTGTGGTATCTTCGGGTTTCAAACTCTTCACCCCCTTTATGAGCACACTAGTTTTTACTTGTTAATGAGGTATTGTAAACTTAATACATTTAGTTTTCTTCTCGTTAAGAAGTAGGTTATTAACATTAAACCAGTTAACTACTTTTTCCAGGGCATTATTTACATTGTCAGTAACCAACTGCTGACGTTTGAGTTTAAATAAAAGTGAAGTGTCGTCTGCAAACAACACTATATCATGTTTATTCTTTATGAGGTAAGGCAAGTCATTTATATAAATAAGAAACAAAAATGGGCCAAGAATTGAGCCCTGGGGGACCCCATTCTTACTATAGATCCGGGATATCTTTTTCCATTAACATCAACTCTCTGAATCCTATCACTTAAATATGAAGTAAGAAGATCCAGGGAGGCATTTCGGATTCCGTAGTGGTGCAGTTTCCTGATTAATGTTTCATGAAGAACGCAATCGAATGCCTTGGACAAATCGCAAAAGATGCCCAAAGCATCGCATTTATCCTCCCATGCATTATAAACATGTCCTAAAAGTTCATGTTCATGTTTAAATGTAATTTAAATGAGAAATGATAAAAAACTACCCCGAACTTTTGGAGTGAGTGAGTAAGAGGCCGTTATCACCCGATCATAAGTAAGTAAATAACCTAATTTACCGTCTTATAATCCTTACAAAAAAGTGTAAAATAAAAAATCCAAAAACCTGACTGCGTAAAAAATGTACTTAAAAAATCTGGAAACAAGATTGATACAAATGAATACTATAAACATCTCATGCAGTCGGAGGCATCTTCTTAACAATAACGACCTGATGCCTCCAACTGCATGAGATGATTTATAGTATTATTTTATATAAATCTTGTTTCCATCTTATTTAAGTAATTTTTTTACGCAGTCGGGTTTATATTTTATTAATTTACTTTTTTGATTTTATATTTTGTTTTTTCTTTAATGTCTTTAAGTAAAACTCGACTATACCAGACAGGATAGCGTTTGTCTCGTGGTTTCCATGTGGTGCCGGACGTAAAGAATAGTACCATCCTATTTCTTTCTTCCTGTGGTTGTCGTAAAAGGCGACTAAGGGACTTACTAGAGAATGGGCAGCAGCGTTCTCTATGCATTTTAACACCATAATGCGATCGCCTACACACCTGCCAAGCGTGGCGATTATGACAGACCCTCCCACCCCACCCTCCTTTTGGGGAGGCCTATGTCCAGCAGTGGACGTCTTTCGGCTGAAATGGTGACAGGCTCCACGCGTTCCTGAGAAAAAGAGTCTAAGTCAAAGTCAAAGATTTATTTGCAAAACTAAGTGTACATTTTGGTGTTCTTTTATATTATAGGTGCTTACAACTTAGCGGCCTTTTCCAGGCATCGCAAATTTGAGGGTTAACATTAAATACAAACAATCATTATTCAAATCTACTTATTATACTACTTACTTATACTTATACTTTCTACATATAATATACATTTTACTATTAATTATTCAATTTTACTCATTTAAATAATAATTACACATTTTTTATAATTCAATACTTAACAATATAAATACATTTTTTATTAATTAGATCGCCTTATTTATTTATTTAGAATAGGAAGTCGGTAGGTAGTAGTGTAAGTGTTTGTAATGTGTGTGTAATGGTTACAAATTTATTTTTGGTGCAAAAATTCTTCAATTGAATAGTAACAATTTTTTAAAAGGTAGGTTTTTAATTTATTGTTAAATGGGGTAAGCCTGGTTTCATTTTTAATCTCTTGAGGCAGCTTATTATATATCCTTATTGCCATGTATTGTGGGCTTTGGTGTAGCATTTTTAGTCGTGAAGGTGGTTGGTATAGGTTAAGTTTGTGCCGGGTGTTGTAATTGTGTATGTCCTGTACTTTAGTGAATGTGTGCATGTTTTTGAATACGTATATACATATATCGTGTAAATATATACAAGGAAGAGTGAGTAATTTATATTTCAGGAAATAGGGTTTACAGCTTTGTCTATTATTTATTTGAGCTAAGATTCTAACACATTTCTTTTGTAAAATGAATAGCTTATGTATGTTCACACTGTTTCCCCACAACAAAATACCATAGCTTACCCATGAATAGACGTATGCGTAGTATGCGGATAGTGCAGTTTTTGTGTTAGTGCTGTATTTTAATTGGAATAGCGCGTAGGTGAATTTTGATAGTTTAATTATTAATTCTTCTATGTGATTTTTCCAATTTATGTGTGAGTCAATATTAATTCCTAGTAATTTAAATGTATCTACTGTTTCTATAGATGTATTTTGAAACTTTATATTAATTTGGAGGGGGGATTTTTTATATGACCTAAACTGCATTATTTTTGTTTTATTAAAGTTAATTTCTAGGTTGTGGTCTTGAAGCCAATCTGTTACTATTTGTAAGTTTTCATTTATAATTTGTTGGGGGTTATGAGTATTTTCGCATTTTATAAGTAGTGATATGTCGTCCGCAAATAGTACGGGTAGCACTTGGTTTCTGTCAAGGGATTTTGGTAGGTCGTTGATGTAGATTAAGAATAAAATGCATCCTACCACACTTTCCTGGGGAATTGAGCAGCTTAGGGCTCTCGTTCTAGATCTTATTGTTTCTACATAGTGGTTGGTGGTATTATGGTAATCTATTTGTACTATTTGTTTACGGTTTTGTAAGTATGATTTGAACCACTGGGACGCAGGTCCTCGTATTCCCGAGCAGTATAGTTTGGTCAAAAGTATGTCATAGGAAACTTTATCATAGGCTTTCGTCATGTCTAATAGAACACCTAAAGCTATTTTTTTGTCGTTTATGTGTTGAAGGGCCATTTGTGTGTATTTATAGACTGCTGTTGTAGTTGACCTTGATTTCATAAATCCATTCTGTGAGTCGTCCAATACGTTATTTTTCTCTAAGAAATTGTATAGCCGATTGCACATTGCTTTCTCAATGACTTTAGAAAAGGTTGGTAGAAGGGCTATGGGTCTATAATTGTTTGGGGAGGTAGTGTCGTCTTTTTTGTGTATGGGTTTTACTAATGACGTTTTCAGTGAATCCGGGAATAGGCCTTCTTCGAAGCTCTGGTTGATTAAAAGTGTGAGCGGCTTAGAGAGTTCTTCAATACATTGTTTTAGTAGGATGGGTGGGATATCATCAATACCGCAGCTATGTTTATTTTTCATTCTTATTATTTCAATAATCTCTTATTGATCTACTGGGCGTAGGTACATAGAACATGTAGGGGGATTTACAACAGGCTGCCCAAGCTTTTTTGTATGTATATTTGATTGGGTCTCACCAACTGTTGCGAAGAATTCATTGAATGTATTTGCAATGGTTGCTGGGCATTCTGTCATGTTATCATTTACTTTTAATTTTATATTTTTATATTGTTTAGGCTTGGTTTTGCCTATTTTTGTGTTTATGATTTTCCACATTGTTTTTGTTTTATTGTCGGATAACTGCATTTGTCGTATGTGTTCTCGTCTCTTTGAGAGTTTTATACTGCTTTTTAATATTTTATCAAATAAATTGTAATATTTTCTTATAATTTCATTGTTATTTGTTTCATTCAATATTATTTTTAGCGATCTTTTATGTTTACATGAGTGTCTTAGGCGGGTTGTAATCCATCCTTTAGCTTGTGTGTTTTTTATGTTTATTTTTTGTAGGGGTATGTGCTTATTTAATGATTTTATAATTAATGAAATAAATGCATTATAATTATCGTTTACAGTGTTATTTGGCTTAATTATAGTTTCCCATCTAATATGTTTTAATGATTTTTTGAAGTTCAATATTTTATTTTCTGTAAATACTCTTTTTTTTGTACGCCATGTTTTATTATCCGTTAGTAGGTTTTCTGTTTGATTTAATTTTATATTTGTTGATTTGTGATCAGAGAGGCCGTAATCGTGTACAAAAGTTTTGTTTATCATTTGTTTGTTGTTTGTGAAAATAAGATCTATGCAAGTCGATGTAAATTTTGTTACACGTGTAGGTGTTTGTACCAATTGGCTTAGGTTATGTGAATGCATAAAGTTTAACAGTTCGTGGCAGCGGCCGTTTTTTAAAAGTACATTTATATTGAAATCACCTCCTATTATGATGTGTTTATTTTTGGTTTTTAATGAATTTAAGACTTTTCCCATTTGTTCATAAAAAGTATTAATATGTCGATCCGCTCTGTATAATCCTATAATAATACAATTCAACTTAGGTATTTCTATTGCGCTTAGTTCTATTATGAATTCCTTAGAGTAATTAACAATATCCTTCCTCTCAATACATTCCAAATTATCCTTAACTACTAAACAGACTCCACCTCCTTCCCGAGTACTGCGACAGAAGGAAGACGCCATTTTTTGTCCAGGTAGGTGTATCGAGTCACAATAAGAATAAGTTTTCCATACCTCTGATAATGATAATATTGTAATATTAGAATCTGACAATAATTGTTCGAGCAAGCTTATTTTATTCCCTATACTTTGGATGTTTTGAAATGTCAGAGTGAAGTTAGTTTCGAAATGTTCTATTATGATATTGGATTCCTTTTTCGTTTTTTGTCGGACTATTATGCTCCTGGGTAATAATGTTTGTTGTATGTAGTGTATCTTCGTGTGTTTTGTGATCGTTTCTTTGTGTTATATAGCTGGAATTTAGGCTTGATGTTTTGCTAGTTACAGGTTCCATGCAATTATCGCATTCCTTACCGTTTACATACAGTTTATTGTTTTTTATAAAAGCTCTCTGGCCATTTTTTCTGGCTGCATGTAGTCTATTTCGGAGTTCATTTCGAAGTTGTAGTGTTTGCCTATCCATGAATTTTCCAACTGCCAATCCGGTATTTTGGAAAGCTTTAGCATTTTCTATTATATATTTTGCCATTCTTTTATTCATTAGGTCAATAGCTAATGGTCTTTTATCTCCCCGTTTACCGATGCGCTTTATTTTCTCTATGTACGGGTCTATGTCTACATTCATTATTTCATAGAAAGCTCTAGAAACGCGGTCATAGAGATCATCCTCAGTTTCGCGGTATTCTTCATGTAGTCCATAAATTTCTATTCTGTTCCCATTTTCTAATGTTTTCTAATAGTTGTTGTTCAATATTGTCGATTTTTTCATTTAGTGTGCTAATCTTTTGTTTGAGTATGTTTTGTTCTGTTGATAATGTATTTGTAGTTAGTGTTAGATCATTCTGAAGCTTCCTGATTGCATTGCTAAACTCTTTTTGAATGGTGTGTTTAACGTCCTGTGTAATAGTTATCTTCATGTTTTCCAGTTTAGTATCTAATAGTTGACTAAATTTGTCTAACGTTATGCAATCATTTTTTGCTATTATGTTTTCGTTGCAAGGGTCATTTGTTTGACTATGTAACGTGTCTCCCATGATATCATCAGGCGTTAGGACAAAATCATTTGTTGGGGCGTTTAGATCAGGTGAGAACACATTGCTGTTTGGTTTCCTTCGTAAAGTTACATTCATACAATCAGGGGTGTTTCGGCCTGTTTTTAAAGGGTTTTGTCTAATTTGAGTATTAATATTGTTTCGTTTAGGCATGCTGCATACACAAGCTTGACATTTCCATTCATTTTTGTTTTAGGTCGTCATTTTGTCGAATTGGTTTTTAATAATATTTGAACATTCAAGATCATAGAACTTCTGGCACAAATAACATTTAAGATATTCTTCTTTTGGAAGGTCCAGATTGCAACCCGCACATTTTGCCATTTTGGATTTAACTTTAGGTGTTGTTTGTTGTAGTGTTATAATTTATTAAGAGGCTGGTAGTGACCTCTAGCTACTAATTGGTGTACTATTTTGTTAGATATGGGTCGAAGTATCAGGTCGATTTGAAATGCTGAACGTGTTCGATTGAGATAGTTCTTGACCTTTTCTACAGATGGCGTTAAAAGTTGTATTACTGGAGAAATAGATGGCGTTTTTTCTAAATTTAAGCTCGTAAGCAAATGAATCAGCAAAGTCTAATTCAATTGTTTCTAATTTGAAATTATGCACTTTAGACTTGTTTAATTATCACAGTCATCGTATTTATCACGCACTACACAAGCAGATAGATCACCACTTTGGTTAGTTTAGCTTATATGTTTGTTTTTTTTTTTTTTTGAATGACAGGTTCCTTTGCCTTTTACAGCTGATTTTTGTTTATAACACTTTTACACATGATTCTAAGGATTGTAACTTTTACCACTTTTAGAGTTTACTTAAATGTTTAAAGCGTACTATTTCTCACTTCGGTATTTGCACTTTAACAATTTTAAACTTTATTTATCTCTTGTCTTGACTGATAGAAAGACGGACGGACGGCCGGACAACAAAGTGATCCTATAAGGGTTCCATTTTTTTTTCTTTTGAGGTACGGAACCCTAAAAAGTAAGTTGTAGTCTCATTTCCCACGAAATGTGTGGGAAAAGGTTTTTTGCGATTTCTGACTCTTCTAGTACTCAAACCTCAGTTGGTCTAATATCTCAGTAGATCCTAATAAGAAACAGGATCTATTGGCATCAAAAAATTGCTTTGAAAAAATTGCCCATTTTCTTCTAACTGTACATTTTATTCAAAATCTGTGTTTGAAAATCAAAATATCTCAAAAAGTTAAGGACAGTCTTCTCCGAGCGATTCTGTGTAGCTGCAATGGTTGTTAAGGTAGGGTTTACTGCCCTTTACTGCCCCATCACAGTAATCCACTCGATACTTGTCAGGGTCATAAGGATATAGCGTTGTAGCGGCATCAACATCGCCACGTGCGAACTACTCGTCATATTGACGTCACGCAAAATCCTGCATTGCGCAAGCGGAGTTTACCGCGCGACTAGCATATATACAACATCCAGACATCAATCGTTGGGCAGTTGCCCACCAGACAAAACACCCGTCTGGTCGGAGGATCCTCCCTTTTCTATAGAGTATGAGTGAACTTTACAGTTTTACACCCTGTTCCTCATACCTCTAAAGCGTGATGATTAAATCTATAACTTTCTCCAATGTTCTAACCGTTTGGCTCATCTTTTACAATTTGGTGTAAACTATAGAAGAATACAAACATAATGCAATATTGCTCATCCCCCATAGCAAATAGCATGATAATAAAATCAAAATCAAAAATATTTTTATTTCACATAAGCCTACATGGGCACTTATGAAACGTCAGAAGCTAGGTGCACGGTTCCAATTGGTCGTTTCCTATGGAGAATAGCCAGCAAGAAACTCCACGGTTACTCTATTAAAAAAAAAAAAAAACTGGCTTTTACAATATTTTCAAAGTATGAGAGGACAGCGTAGGCCCGTCAAAAGTACCAGGTACTTAACAAAATAGAAAATGGTCTACAGATCTACAGTATATTAAGCCTACAACGTCCTCACATTAACAAAAAAACTATATGAAATATGATTAAAATAATAAAAGTTAGAGCTTTGTTGAAATCAAAAAACATCGATTATGTCAAGGAAGTATGTAAAAAATAAATAACATAAACATCGCAACTTGGGAGCAGTTAATAGACATTTACATATTTTTGCCCTTAATGAGGTACCAGGGAAGCCACATATGCAGAAGGAATTAATGCCAAACTTCCTTGTCTTCAACGTAGTCTTTAATCTTATAATATTATTTTTTGTTAAGGACACGTTTGATGTGAGTTTTGAATTTTCCATCGCTAAGTTCTGTAACAGACTTTGGCAACTTGTTATAAAAGCGGATACTGTTACTATAGAATGACTTGCTTGTTTTAGTTAATCTAAATTTGGGTATCACAATTTCATGTTTATTACGTGTATTTATATTATGGAAATCGCTTCTTATTTTAAAAAGGCCTAAGTTTTTGCGAACATATAAAATACTTTCTAAGATATAAAGAGAAGGCAGAGTTAGTACATCAATTTCTTTGAACTTCTATTGTCTATGTTATAGGGTTTGGTTTCCGCACTTAGTCCTTCGTGTGGACCATTGTGCGTGGGCCATGGCGGCCGCCTGTTATTTTTATTCCAACCAGCCCACCTCCCTCCAGAAGCTGATTAGGTCTCCCGGTCTGCATAGAACATCTGTGAAGGATCTGGGTGACCCGAGGGTTTCCGTTCTGATCTGAGTGACGCCTGTGCAGTCAAAGAGCACATGCGCAACGGTTTCTTCAGCCTCAATGCAGGCCCTACACAGAGGGCTGTCCGTTATGCCTATTGTGTGGAAGTGTTTGTTTAATGAGCAGTGTCCCGTGATGGTCCCCGTCACCAGGCGCAGGCCGTTCCTGTCCAGGCGTAGCAAACGCCTGGTTAGCCTGCTATCTAAGGATGGCATGGCTTCCCTGGACTGCCTGCAGCCCGGTGTCGAGGTCCACCAGTTATCCGCTTGTGTGTGGGTGAACTCCTGTAGCCACCTGCGTAGTTGGTTAAAGGGGATGGGTACGATGGGTTCGGGTCCCCAGACTGACGCGCTGGATGATCTCCTAGCAAGTTCGTCCGCTGCGTCTTTACCCAGTGATCCGCTGTGTCCTTTTATCCATTGCAGTGTCACTGTGTTACGGTTGCACACCGTTACCCGCTCCAGTGCATTGTGACATTCTAGTGTTAGTCTGGAGGTAATATATTTTTTATCTAGGGATTGCAGAACTGAGACACTGTCAGACAGTATACGTATACGAGTGTCCGTAACTTTCCTGGCTTCTATGGCGTAAACCGTTTGTATAATGCCCACACATTCCGCCTGGAAGACGGTGTTGAACACTCCCAGCGGGCTGGATATATTTATGTTAAAGTCGTGTGAGAAGACTCCGAGTCCGGTTCCGGAGTTGGTCTTTGATCCGTCGGTGTATACTCTCATCTCTTTCGGGCCTGAGTAGTCACACCGTTCTTCTGTGAGTTTAACGTTGTAGTGCTTCTGAAAGAAGTCTAGTTTCTGGTCTTTGTCGCCCTCCGATGCCATCATCGGTTGTCGTTCGATTGCATCCTCCCTTATGCGTGTGTGCTTGACCCTAGAGTCTTTGCTTAGGGTTTCCGATAAGTAGAGCCTGAAGGCGGCCAGGGCTGCCTCCTCTCGCACGACGAGGTGTAGAGGTGGCAGTCCTAGCATTACTTGTAGTGCGGCAGTAGGTGCAGTCCTCATACTGCCAGTTATTGCTACACAAGCAAACCGCTGCAGTTTTTCGAGGTCTTTTCGGGCTGTGCTCAGGTCCGTCCTGGGCCACCAGACCAGTGAGCCATATGTAATAATTGGTCGGATGACTGTTGTGTATAGCCAGTGGGTGACCTTAGGGCTGATGCCCCAGTTCCTTCCAAGCAGTCGTTTGCACTGCCATAGGGATATGCTGGCTTTTGTGGTGATGTAGTTGGTGTGTTTTGCCCAGTTCAGCTGTTTGTCCAAATAGTCCCTTTGAACTTGATTCTAAGGGACTCACGAGGACCCATTCTATAGACCGCGTGGATTGCCCTCTTTTGTAAAATGAAAATTGAGTCCACGTCAGCTGCCGATCCCCACAGCATAACGTCATAAGACATAATACTGTGGAAATAAGCAAAGTATACTTTTTTTTTTTTATTTATTTATAATTAAATAATGCATATTTACAATTTAAGCCTTATAGTAAAATGGTAGGTATATAATAATGGTTCGACCTGAACTAGGATAAACCTGTATCTCAGGTGTCATAAGTGCAAAATTACATTAAGATTTTCTAAAATTGATGGTAGACATAAATAGTGAGTAACTTAACAGACTAATGATAGGACAGTCCATAATTAAAAATAATATTTAACTTAAAACAACCAGTAACTTTTTTGTGTCATCATAAGACAAATTTTGTAACCAAGTTGAAATAACATTTTTGCACTGTACCGTTTTTAATGCAGACATAGACAAAATTGCGTTTAATTTATTATACAAAAATGGGCCTAAGAATATAAAAAATCTATACATAAACGAATGCCTTAATCTATAATTATCCATACAGATGTCTTTACGTCTTTTATCAGTGGCAACTCTATCGTACGGCAATTTAGAGTGCTGTTTTATTAAAGTATTCATAATGAATAACTGCCGCACTGTCAGAACATTGCAAGATTTATATAAAACTTGGGTCGGGAACAGGATAGGCCGGAATGTGGATACTTTCAGAACAGCTCTTTGCGCGCGCTCCAGTGGTAGTAAAATTGTTTTAGCCGCTCCTCCCCATGAAGTAATACAATATGTAATTATCGATTGACACAAAGCATAATATACCTGTTTTATCACCTTAGAGTCAGCAAAAGGCCTAATTTTCTTGAATATGAACATCAACTTACGGACTCTACTGCATAATAGTTCAACGTGATTTTTAAATGTAAGAGTAGCGTCAATAATTGTGTTACATACATGCGCATGAATATCTGGAATGATCATAGATGTCTTTGAGTTGCGTAAAGAAAAACGTATGTATTTAGTTTTGTCAGCATTTAATGTCAGTAAGTTATGTTGTAACCAACTATTAACTATATTGAAACCTTGCTGTGCACATAACCAAACTTCATGTACTGTATTTGCGGAGAATAGGAGTACGGTATCATCAGCATAAGATATAATTTTCCCCGAATTTAGATTGAGACTGCAGAGGTCATTTATATAAATAAAAAATAAGGTTGGTCCTAATATACTTCCTTGCGGGACTCCAAAAGAAGTATTTTTTAGTTCTGAGCTAGTAAAATTACCAATCTTCACACATTGACAGCGGTCGTCTAAATAGTCTGCAAAAATCTTAAGCTGCTTACCTCGTATACCTATTTCCTCGAGCTTGTTCAATAAGATAGGAACAGACACGGTATCAAAAGCTTTTGCTAGGTCAAGAAAACTACCAATAGAATGATTACCTTTGTCTAGTTCTTGAGATATATAATCGGTCATATCTTGCACAGCATCAGTTGTGGATAATTTTGGTCTAAAACCAAATTGATTATCCGAAAGGATTGCTTTAGACTCTAAGTACTTCATTAACCTGTTGTTAATTATTTTTTCTAGTATTTTAGATGTAGATGAAAGTATTGAAATGGGTCGGTAATTCGAAGGTACTTTTTTGTCACCTGCTTTATGCACTGGGACGACTAAAGCTTTTTTCAGATAGTCGGGAAAAATGCCTTCAGAAAGGCAAATTTGAAAAATATGAGTTAACGGCGGAACAAAAATGTGTCTGAAATTCCTTAACACACTATTTGAGATACCATCCCATCCAACCCCACAGACTTTTTTCAGCCCCAAAATAACCCTTTCGACTTCGTCTTTGTCTGTATCCAGTAAAACAAATGAGGTTAGTTGACGATATTGCGATGACACAATGGCCCTGTTTCCGTGTAAGCTGTAATTTTTGTTATAGTTACATTTAATTTGCTCAGCAAGATTTTGACCCACATTATTAAAGTAACTATTAACATGATTTGCTGATGTATGCGGCGAGGCGAGCGTTTGTAATAACTCTGACGATGATTCATGCTGTTTTGATACAAAAGCGAAATTTTTTATATGGCGCCACATTTTTTTTTATACGTATTTTTCAACTTTTTTAGTAGATTGTTACAGAAATTTCTATATCTTTCATATGATGTTTGTAAAATGGTATTATCTGGAGAGGATTTTGCATGCATGTGAAGTTTATCCTTGTGCTGAATGCACTTTATTAGCCCGGGTGTGATCCATGGTTTTAGGTTATTGTTTTTCTTAGTTAGTTTTATGTGCGAAGTATTATTTACAATATCACATTGCACTTTATTAATAAAGTATGGCAGCGAAATGTTCACATCATCAGTTTTGTAAACTGGGTCAAAGTCAATATGATGTAATGCGTCTTCAAGTTTTTTCATATTTATTTTAGTAATGGTATTTGTGCACTTAGATTTAGGGATTTTTATTTTTAAACTAAGCAGGACTGCTCCATGATCGGAAACTGAAGGATTTGTTACTAGGGTAATGGATGCAAGGTTAGTTTTAAGCAAGGTGTGGTCTAAACAGGACCCACTCAAATGTGTTGGAAGCAAATGGGCCGGAAGCAGTCCCTTGCATGCACACATGTTAAGATAGTCTTTAGCAACTCTATCACTGTCTTCTGGGTTAATATCTATGTTCATATCGCCTGTTAGTACTATATTTTTGTATAGAGATAGTTTTTGGAGTGCTCTGTCCAACGACGCTACAAAATTATCAGTATGCTTAAAAGCACAAGGCCTATAAATACATAGGATAGCAGTTTCTAGGCCCACTTTTATCAATAATCTGCTACAATCTTGTATGGGAGGTTCTTCTACCGATACGTTCAAACTTTGTTTGGCATAAACAACTACACCGTCATTTTGATTATGAGCGGTCTTACTACTAAACATTTGGTAACCTGACAGACAAGGAAGGTTCTGTTGACATTTAGATAGCCAACATTCAGTCAATACAATAATGTCACACTCAGTATCCAGACGTTTCAACAGAATGAACAGGTTGTCCATGTTTTTATTTATACTACGAATATTTTGCGTAAGAATAGTAAGTGATCAGGGAGATATACTTTACATTTTTCAATCTCGCATGATTTTGCCACTGATAGGGAGACCACATCAATATCATTAAGTAACTTATCCATAATTTTATTTACTTTAAACTCCTAGTATAAAAAAGACTTATCGATTAATGCAAAATAAAAGATTAAGGGCGGCGCTCTTAGGCGCCTTCATTGTAATCTATAGAGTTAATGTACCTGCTTTCAGCAATTTTCCTTGCCGGGCATTCCAGCTCACCTGTTTTGTGGTCGCTGGGTTTTTGAAGCGCAAACATGTTGCACACTGTGATGGTTTATCGCTCCTAGTACAATCATTAGACTAGTGACCTTGTTGTCCACAATGTTCACACGTATGGGAAGTCTCCCGACATGTCCTTGCAGCATGCCCGTACTGATGGCATTTAAAGCACCTCGTCACAAGTGTGAAATCCCTAACTGGGCAGGATGTCCAATTTATAAATACTCGATTCTGGTTAATAAGGGCTTTCCTTATGTTGGCAGGTACTTCTAAAATACAATTGCAAGTAGGTCCATCTTTTTTCCCCGAATTATGACTTAATTTCAAAGAGGCCAGGAAAGAGTCACGAGGCAAATTAGGTAGCTTGTCGGCTAGGTTTTGTTCATAAATGCAGTCATATACTTCTTGGTCAGTTAGGGCTGAGGGTACTCCTATCACTATCATTCTTGGTCTTCTCTTTTGTGGCTCTTCCACTTTCAGGCCGGAACTACTAAGCTACGACGAGTTTCGTAGTTTTTCTATGTCATCCTTGGTTTCGGTGCTGATGATAACTCCTCCGTTTTTGGTTTTACGCATTCCTCTAACGTGCAGTTTCATTTGTTCTGGGCATATTATTTTTTGGACCAGAGATTTAGTGTCGTCACTAGTTAGCTTATCATCAGGATAAATTGCGATAGTGCTGAGATTACTGGGGCGCAAGTAGTTATTATTGTTCGTCTTTACCATATCAGCAAAGGACACATTTTCCATCTTTGTTGGCTGGGCGCAATTTTCTTTAATGCTGTCTTCGATTGTTTTACGGAAGTTATCAAGGCAAGCCGTGAGGTCTCGTTCTTCTCTCAGTGCTTGCAGTGAGTTTTGCACTTTTCTGACCTTATTTTTCAAGTCCTGGTAAAATATTGCCATCTGGGATACGCTGTAGTGGCATCAACATCGCCACATACGAACTACGCGTCACACTGACGTCACGCAAATCCTGCATCGCGCAAGCAGAGTTTACCACGCAACTAGCATATATACAACGTCCCGACATCAACCGTCGGGCAGTTGCCCACCAGACACGACACCCGTCTGGTCGGAGGATCCTCCCTTTTCTATGGTGGATGAGTGAACTTTACACCCTGTTCCTCATACCACCAAACTGGTGACCCCGAGTATGAACGTCAGCGCAGCCTTCGTGCAACTACTTCAGCGTGACGTCATCATCATCCTCATCATCATCATCACTTCTTCAAGCTTTCGAGCGGCGAGTCACACAGCCAGCCACCACCCACGGCTTCAACGGGTATCCTGACCACCAGCATGCAGCGGACGCGCATTCCTGGTCATCACCCACAGCCTCATCAGCAACCTTGGCACAGCACACTGCACTTTCGGCCGGTCCACAAGCAGAGAACATGCCTCTTCTGGTCGACGCCAGCAGTCAGCCACAACACAACCCGGCGCTGTACTACATCCGACGCACTGGAGCATAACGCAGCGCCACCCCGACTCACTGGGGAATCACCGCAGACAGTTCCGACTCACCGAGAACTATGCGGCACCAGGTTCCGACTCACTGGAACCCTCAACTGGCACTGGCAAGTATCGCAAGATATACGACTCAGCCCACTATCAACCTCCGGTCTCCGGAGGGGAGTGATGTAGTGGCATCAACATCGCCACATACGAACTACGCGTCACACTGACGTCACGCAAATCCTGCATCGCGCAAGCAGAGTTTACCACGCAACTAGCATATATACAACGTCCCGACATCAACCGTCGGGCAGTTGCCCACCAGACACGACACCCGTCTGGTCGGAGGATTCTCCCTTTTCTATGGTGGATGAGTGAACTTTACACCCTGTTTCTCATACCACCAAAACGCCATTTCCTACCTTACGTGATAGGGAATTGATCCTCAGTTTTTGCTCGGAGTTCAGTTTTCCATCCTGAGCAATGGAACAAACTTCATTCAGGCATTTTTCTATTGAAATCATCCAGTTGCTAATTTGATTGGTGTCCAAAGTCTCAATTTTTTCTTCAGCCGCGTGTTGGTGGTCCTGTCCTAGTTGTTGGGGCGATGTAGGAACCGAAGTCGGTACCGGGGGTGTTGTTAGTGGAGGGCTGCGTCGAATCATCGTGCTCCGATTAAAGGGGCTGCCTTCCATCTGTCACTTTGTATGCAGACAGTCCATTACTTTAAACCTTTAAACTTATCACTGTAATGTTTATTTGTATAGCATGCTAATAAGTTAAAACTAGGTCACTGTTTATTCAAACGTTAATTTAATTGTAATTTATATTTTGCATTGATGAGCACGTCTGCAATAAATTGCCGACATAAAGACGTCCGTTCGGAACGGATGGCGATTTTTTTTTTAAATACTAACTACTAACCTAGCTGTGGCTATATCTGTCAACTGCCTTATTTTTCTTATTGCATAAGCAGCTGAACTTAATCTACCTGAAAGAGCTCTAATGTGGGCATCCCATTGCAATTTGGAATCTAGAATAATTCCTAGAAATACAGTTTCCATAATAGCATCTAGTTTCTTGCATCAAGTTTTAAATTTAAACCCACTTGGGGTACATTTGGTAATGAGAACTTAAGAAATTTTGTTTTGTTTGCATTAAGTAAAAGATTATTAGCTGCGAACCATTTCGAAAGAGCAGCTAGACTATCGTTGACGTGTGACATCCGAATCTTTTCTATCTATTTTAAAAATAAGAGAAGTGTCATCAACGAATAGAATTATATTC
This sequence comes from Tiliacea aurago, assembly GCA_948098905.1. Taxonomy (NCBI): domain Eukaryota; kingdom Metazoa; phylum Arthropoda; class Insecta; order Lepidoptera; family Noctuidae; genus Tiliacea; species Tiliacea aurago. The sequence continues at coordinate 811,432 of OX402592.1, forward strand.
GATATGTTAGCCATCATGTAAGGAAGATCATTTATGTAAACTAGAAATAGTAAAGGGCCAAGAATTGAACCTTGAGGCACGCCCATCTTTACTAGAGATCCCGAGGACGTCACCCCATTAACGTTTACTTTTTGCTGCCTGTTTGATAGATAGGAAAGAACAAGATCAGCAGCTAGTCCACGAACTCCGTAGTGGTGTAATTTACAGATCAATGTATTGTGGTCAACGCAGTCAAACGCTTTTGAGAGGTCACAGAAAATGCCAATGGCATCCTGGGATTTCTCCCAGGATTCCAAAATGTGACTGTATATATTAATATATATATCAAGTAAGTGTGGGTGTGGTGTGGAGACTTACAGGGAATATCTATGCAAATTTGAAAAGAATCTATTCGGTAGAATTTGCGTTATGCTGGAATATGCATTCATAGCAGACCAAGAAAACCAAGACGAAGTGGATCTTGAGAGTTGAGAAGTTGGAGTCGCGCCATAACATAAACTTCAAGTCTTTTGTGGTGCGGGTTCCAACTCAGTACCTAGAATCCTTCATGAAAGAAGAGTTTTGGCCGAAAGGTGTGGCGTACCGACGTTTTCGTGGAAGGTTACGCGACACCACGCAGCGCAACACGACGCCGACACAGTCTTCACTTCGTGTACAATAATTTAATGTTACTATGATAAAAATATGTATGTTTAGGTTATCGTATTTATCTATGGGCCTGCGTAGCCTGAAATAAATGGATTATTATTATTATTATAGAGGAATACAAACATACTGAAATATTGCTCATCTCCCACAGCAAATAGCGTGATAATATATAGCCTACCAATTGACCAGAAAGGGAATAATTATCTAAACTATATTTTCAGCATTAGAATCGATCTCAGACCTCGTAGCAATGACTTCTTTTTTTAAATATTCAATGTACAATTTTGACTTCGTTACGATTTTATTATAATTATGTATAGATTTACAACTTGAATTTAAATTTCTATAAGGGTGGGGCGCCCACGAGCGATTTTTGTCAGATGTAATACATTCTGTTTCAATTCAATCGCTGAAAAAATCGCCGAGAAAATCGCTCGTGGGTAAGCACCCTAACACGTCAATGTCATGCGTGTAAAGTTTGTGATTAATAAAATAATAAGTTACAAATATTCTACACATTCCAAATTTTTAACTAGCAGAGATTTAGCTGTTACATCTTTCCTCACAAATATCCATTCCGTCTTATGTACAATTTGCCGAACAGTGTGGATGTGGTCTACAGTACTGAAGCCTTTTCAAAAACCGGCTTGTTCTGGCAGCTGGGACTCTAAGTATCTTGGGGAGACGGTTCGTGACGACCCTCGAGAACAGCTTGTATACGTTGAACGTCAGAAGTGAGATGAATCTTTAGTTCTTCCGCAAGGTGTTGTCACCTTTTTTTGCAGAACAGAACCACTGCATCTCTGCGCCACACCTCGGGCGTTGTTCCCTCTTACATTTAAAGAGACTCGCTAGCTCCTTCAGGACTGGAGCCCCACCCGCTCTAAGGCAACGATACCCGACTTTTAATGATTTTATACTGAAGATCACGTCTAAACAAGTAGTGTTAATGATTTGAAAAAAATATATGTTAAATTAGAGCATTTTCTCAATAACTTAATTATGTGAATATTTTAGATTATGTTTATCAATTCAATTCAATTCAATTTATTTATTTCCAAGTAACCAAGACTCATTTGTTAGTAAAAACTTATCCTACGTTAGTAATTATGATAATTCTACTCACATATAAAAGTAAAGTACTACTATTGACAGCGGCAGCATAGTCCGACGCTTCACCGCGGCCACACCATTCCATGGGAAATGGCGCAGCAGCGATTCACGTACGGACAGTCCAGCCTACTCGAAATTAGAGACAGGATGCTGTTGTTGCTGCCCCACACCCCACGCACCAGGGACGCACAGCGCTTACGCATCGTGGCAAAGAAACAATCCACATGTGCGTCCGCGAACATCCCTGATGCGCTGCAGTAGCGGGGCAGCCTCAACAGCACCCTGAACGCGTTGTTGTATTGCACGCGGAGGGCATTGTACGAGTTTTGAGTATATCTAGCCCACACGCTACTCATGTAAAACGTAGTGTGTTGTCGAACAACGAGCAAACCTGCGGGCCAGCATGTTCGCTCTAACCGACAAGGCCCTCCGCGCCCGCTCAACGTCGTCATCGTCCTTGAGATCAGGGGTAAGTATGTGGCCAAGATATTTAAATTTGTCATAAAGCAAAATTTTATAGTAGGTACATAGTGAAATTAATTTGTAAAGTTATGTCTAACGCGAATAAAAAACTGAGAATGGCGCAAAATCTACCAAAGCGTATTTTTCTGAAACCTTCACCAATTTAAAGATAATTTAATTATTGTCGTTTTATTAAAATACCTTTTATTTTGTGTATAATAAATTAATAATGCGTCAAATTTGGGACAGCGCTCCTTGATGGGCGAGTCCTATTACTGGCTGAACGTACGACGCATTGCGTGAGCTCAGTACAGAACACGCAAGCTAACCACTCAAGGTCACTGGCATATATCTGAATCTTAAGGAGCTCTGTCGTTATTTCATCATCGCCATATTATGTAGTGACTGCGAATTCAAAGACCTTTATGAGATTCGGTACCGATTCAAAGTATTTTGAAAGATTTTGCGCCAGCTCCCTCAATTGAGGAAATAGGGTACCCAATGTTTTACCATTTGAGGCCTTTTTAACCGACTTCACAAAAAGGAGGTGGTTCTCAAGTCGTATACATGTTTTTTTTTTTTTTTTTTTTTATATTTGTTACCTCAGAACTCCGTCGTTTATGAACCGATTTACAAAATTATTTTTTTATTTGAAAGGATATACTTCCAGATTAGTCCCATTTTTATCAAAATCCAGTTTTGATGTTGGGATCCATGACTAATTGAGGGAACTCCTCAAATATTATAGGCATATATATAACGATTTTTATATTTTCATCAACAAGTCAATCATTTGCATTCAGAAAGTATAATTTGGTGAAGTGGAACTGATGAAGAAGGCCACAGATGGCCACCGGAATTTCTCAATGATAAGTATTTCATAATATAAGTTTTTCATGAGATATCTGGATTAAGATGTTAATCTTAATCCAGATATCTCATCGCCACCCGTGAAATTTGCAGCAGAGGTGCCTCTGCCCAACCCTTCGATGAAACAAGGCGCGATTATGTTATGTGCTTTCGAAATTAAAGTTATTTTGCACTTTTTAGTGTTTTTGTTGGAAGTCGGTTGTTTTTAGAATGCAGGTTCCGAACAATAAAACAGTAATTGCAAGCAACTTATTTTAGACTACAGGAAAAAAAGTTATGACAATAATGTTTTTAAAATTCCTTGTATGTACTTCAATAGTTATAAGGCACATCCCGTGTATGCATCAGTAGCTCACTTCAAACAATAGTTTAGCGGCAGTGCCCGCGAGTGCCCCGAGCGCGACTCACAATTTCTAACTGATGTCTTGTTGGCTGACTTTTGTTCGAGCACAAAACTAGCACCTCGACGGCATCGGGTGAATATTCAACAACTAAAACTAAAAGACAGTTGTTCAAAGTTCGGCCAGAACGGTGTTTAGAATTTTTGAAAAGAATTTAAGGATTGTTAAATGATTTTCAACAATATATTATATACAACAAAAAAATATATATAAAATCCTTAACACAAGCCCTTTCATTTGATATGTCACACAGTACCTACAGTCAGCTAAACTTTTTTTTAAATTTTCTAATTTGCCCCCCAAAAGTGACCTCCATATTCAAAATTAATTTATTTTTGTATCACGTCCGTGGTTGGGTTAGAAATAAAATACAGGACACGGACATATGTGTACCAAATTTCAACTTAATCGGTCCAGTAGATTCGGAGCAAATCAGCTTTGACAGACGAACAGACAGACAGACACACGAGTTATCCTATAAAAGTTCCTTTTTTCCTTTTGAGGTACGGAACTCTAAGTTCTTTTTTCCCTTTTGAGGTACGGAACCCAAAAAACGTTGAAAAAGTATTTTTTTTTTCCTTATTTTTCTTTTAAATGTTGCCCCACACTAGGAATTTCTCCTGTATTGTGGGTGCGTTTACAAACATTTAAATTCACATACACAAACAGCCAGACCCGGAAAAAATTCCAATTTCCAATTTGGAATTTTCTTTAGTTTCTTGGTCCTACTATCTAGAATACTCTACCTTTTCTATTTATATCACAAGTAACGAAGTACGTAAATAAAAGAATACATGGTAATACCTTACATAAACGGCAGGACGAGAAATAATGTATGAAAATAAGCAAAAACGCTTTGAGCCCGCTTCGTTTGATGTTCGAGTGTACTGGAACGTGGCAAAAAAGCAAATTTTTCATCTACCCTGAAGTTGGAAATAGAATCTACATATTATGCGTTTTTATCTAAAAAAAATAATGAACAGCCGTGCACGCGTTCATCATAAATTATTGCAAAGGAGTCATTAGACGCCGATAGAAGTAAGATAACTAATACCTGAACGAAGAGCACTTAAGTCCTGAGGGTGAAAGAACGACCATTGAAGCTCACTGACAGAGAAAGGTTTCTTTCTGATGTGATTTTTTTTTGTGTGCTGAATTGTAGCAGGGTGTGTAAGGTGGTGTGGGCGCGCGCAGGGAGGGGGATGGCCGGGCTCAGGCTTGCGCACCCGGCAGTGTCTAGCCGGTTGGCGGAGCGCACGCACGTCCGCGCTGTGCCTCATTCGGCTCGGTCCCACGTTGGGCGCCATCAATCTATACCGCGATGTTGGCGTGTTATCGCCGCGTGTCAAGTTAAACCTTACCACGTGTGCCACTGTGAGGCTTGTGCTCAGTGACGGATCTACTGTAATTAAAAGTTCAAGTGTGTGTTTACATAACAAAAATTTAAGAAAAAAGTAAAAACTATTTTTTTTTAAGACCGTTTATGATTAAAACAAACAAAATAGTGAAAACAAAAATAACAGTGGTAACGTTCTAAAACTAAGCAACAATACAAGTGAAGTGGCTCGTGATATTTTCCCTCTCGAACGGAACTTGACAGAATAGGTAAGTACTTTCTCAGTAAGTAAGTTTACGATACATTGCGGATGATTGATAGAGCAAACTTACTGGGCCAGTGGGCCGAACAAATGTTTATTATCAATAAACAAACTTCTGGCTATTTCTGAAAAAGGATCGCGCGGCGGCTGAAAGGAAATAAATAGAAAGATGTCGTCAGTAACAGATGACAGACGTGTTATATGATCAAGGTCCAATGAACCGTTGCACAATTGGTATTAGTGTCAGTTAAATAAATAGGTCAAGTCTTATGTCCAAATTTTCCCTCTTGTATTTGGAGAAACTCTGTGAGTATTTTCAAATTGTTTTTAGAGCATTGTGCTTAATTGAAAACGCGCCAGCCACTGAGGAAATTATGTGAACAGAAAACTTGGGAACAAATTATAAGTAGAGTCGAGTGTCCCCCGAGCACACCCAGCGTTATTTGCTTTCAAACTTAACAAACTTTTTTTTCATATTCCCCAAGGAATTAATTAAGTAAGGATCACTTTGCGAACAAAGGGATTCGTATTCCTTCGGTTCATTATCTCCATTTTGGAAAATAGCTTGTAATTTAATATTCTTTTTTGCAACAATACTGAAGGAACTTTCGTTAAATTGACATTGCTTTTAAAATACTTTCAGATTAAGAGGTCAACGGTACTGATTTTTTTTTTTTTTCAATTAGCACGAAATCTGAGCACAAAGCACACTTGTTACTAATTACCTACCTCAGCTTTGTCTGCAACGTCTTCTTCCAAGTCAATTTGAAACAATCATTGTCTAGTTCCCCTCTTAGCATTCTGCACAATCAGCGTCAATTCATCAAAATCTCTTAAAATATACTTGTCAGGAGTATTAAAAGAAACAAAAAGCAATTTTTGGCGTTACGCGAAGCAATCTGTCACCACGCGCGAAGAGGAGTAAGTCAACAAAACAAAAAGTTGTCACTCCGGGAACCGCGAGCGATGAGCATCGATACAATATTCTGTATTAATATAAATACCGTTTGCGCGCGGGATCGAGGCTTCGAGAGAGCTTTGTTTATACGCGCACCATGATTGGTGGATGGGTCATTTCAGTTCGTATTATTGCGAGGAAAAATATCATATGAAAGGGTACGGAAAACATTGACATACTCATTCGGGAGGACCGCGATTAGATTGACGAAGCAGATGAGGGTTTGTTAAGCGTTTGTGGGTTTATTATGCTCGTTTGAGGTCATACGAGGACGATATGAACGATTGAAGAATATTGTTATCGAATAAGATTCTTATGGTGGTAGTTTCTTATCATTCTTATCATTTCGGAAAATTTTAATTAAGATATTGTAAGCACTTGGTGTATCTGAATGACAATAATAAGTAGAGCTTACGTCATGCTGTTCATTCGCCGCCGATAACTGTTCATTACTGAGTATCAGCTCCACGTTGTGTGATAACAGCGAACGGTTCACGATGGATTTGCCAAAGCGGATTGAGAGTTAAAATAATTCTGCATTATGCGTTAACGCAATAAAATTGTTAAGGTATTATGATCTGAGGCGAGACTTACCTCATTAGTACTGCAACACTAACATCAATTAATACACTTAATCTCTCCTGTCAATTAATGTCATCGAAGTAGGGGTTATCGACAATAGCACTATTTTACTCGTAGTAGTAAGACGTTAATTGGGCAATTAGGTTTATTTTCTTGAATGTTTTGCTTGTCAAATAGTAATTATCTAAAAGTTAATCGAAGCTTGATATGCATTTAATGATGGAGTTGATCATGAAGATACGGGAGTATAACCAGACGCCTGAAATGAAAAATAAATTAAAACAAAACACGATCAAAAGAAGATGAAAAAGAAAGTTCAAATACTACTGCATGTCCTCCAGACGTACCCACTCAATCGTTCTTACTTTTTCAACAGAAAGCGATGAGAATACATCATAAAAAGACACACACACATCAATCTTTCTCGAATAATGTCAAACAAATACCGCTCACAGCACTGACACAAAATAAATTGTTTCTCGAGAGTCGAGAGCAAATGTGATCAACAAAAACACGATCGTGACAACGCCGGTAACAATTAACAATCAAATCTTTTATCTTATCTTAAAGGGAAACAAAACACCCTCAATCCAGTTGTTGGGATATAAGGAAACTTATACATCAATATTCGAGCGACGCTCAAAGACAAAGGATCAATAAATAAAGAGAAATATGTTCGCTGCTTGAAGCTGATTTCTATGGATTCTCGGGAAAGTGAGTACAACAAAGGTTGCCTTAATTCTATCTTTCATCTCAGCTTGAAACTGAAGAAAATATTGAAATAAAGAAAAGGATAGAACCGAACTCCTTTGAAGTGGCGAACAGAACGACGCGACGGCCGCTCAATGATTCGGGTTCCAAAACTTTGCGCCGACAATTTCGACAACTAATTTCAAGAAAAACCTTTATAAGGATGAGTCTGCTTTGTAACCATCTTCTTTCGCTCTCATGTCACTTCATGCCCAATGCAAAATCGAAGAGTACGTGCACGTTTATGGTCCGGTAAACTATATCGAAGCCGATCGCGGTCCACGTCGGGACCTCCACTCTCAAACAAGCGTATCTCAGGCAGCTCGGAAGGACCCTTTTCAATACCAGTAAGCTTTCTGTAACTGGGGGAGATTATTTGACGTTTTATATAAATGAGCCTATGCCCAAGATAAAGTATCTATTGTGAAATCTAACCGGGATCGGAGCGGAGCTGATTTGGAAAAAAGTAATTTATCTCAGGCCAGGTTTTACAATGCGCTACGTGGAGGTCAATATCTGGAGAGAGAATAGAATTTAAACAATGGCCACGCCGAATATTGTGATGCAAAACTGGTTTTATTTGTTGAGCTCGATGCGATTGTATGCGAACTGTTGTACTGGTAAATATTTATTTCAGTATACAAGATAAAAGAATAAATCTAAAACGTGGAATGGTGCGTTATTAAAATACATTTATTTTGTACTGGACGAGGAGACAATCATGTTTGTTTATTAAAACAAAAATTTAATCACATTTGTGACAAAAACGGTTTTATAAAACGGAGGGTAAAGTAATATAATATATCATTTGAAACAGTGAGCAAAATTAGTATGAAATAAATATGAACTGCTATGGAGCCAAGGAATGTGTGGGAAATGAGGAGGCAATGGAGCGTCGATGTATTGAGAGAACGAATCACGTGCGTGTAATTAGTGTGAACGAAAATGTAATTCAAAATTGTGAGAAGGTATACAGATTTTGTAGACTTTTCCATTAAATTATATTCTCGGCACACAGTACACAATATATTTTTCAATACACTTCCTCGAAAACTGGTTCATATTGCACTACGATAAGTTTCACAATGCAATGTATTTCACACGCGTGCGATTTATTATTTTCCAACACGTGTGCGGGAATTAAAATTGCCACAGATAACTTATACCTATACTTAGTCCAAATTCGTTCAATCTCAATGCCTCTATTCACACCGTCTCGCGCCAGAGACGGTCCTCTATATTCGGAGGTGTTTTTTCTTTAAATCTCGGCTTTACGGCGGTAATATTTTTGGAATATTTAAATAATGTTTATAAATAGAATACCATGATTATTACAGTAAAAAAACGTTTATGAACAAATTAACATTTATTTGTGTTCTAAAAATATTTTAATTTTCTATTTTTCATATTTCTTTTTATCATGGCTTTATACCTTTGCTTCTCCTTCTACCTGGCGAGAAAAAAAGAAAATTAAATCATAGTTTCCTAATAATTAATGACAAAATATTTTTCGTTAATTTTATTTTATTTCTTCAAAAGTGTATTGAAAAACGTAGTTTGATACACGTGGAGATTTGTTATTGCAGTTCTCGGCTCAATAACAACCTCGCCTACGGGTCGGGTGTTAATTCCGGCCTCGAATGCAATAACAAACACTTGTATCAAAATGTACCATTGTGCCAGCAAAATTACTATCTAAGAACTTTCAAGGATTTTTCCTAGAAGGCATAGAAACAAACAAAGTGAATGGTTCCAGTGTGATTGGTACCCCATGCGATAAGTAGCCAGTCTAGCGTAATTTATCACAGACACACATTTCTTATCCTAGGCCGCAATGAGTGTTCCCAGACTTAGAATTATCTAGCATATCGAAGTGGTTCTTGTTACATCTGAGGGCCGAGCACGGGCGTGCCAAGACGTTTGTGACAAGACATGATAAATTATGTCATGTCAATTTGTACTAGAATTTTATGACAAAACAGTTTTATCGCTCAAACTGTGATTGTGACTCAAGTCATGTCACAGTAGGCCGTGCTCGCCCCGCTGGAGTCTGGACTGTTATAATAAAACTAAATAACTGAAAATATGCTGCTGTTCAGTCAATACACAATAAATGTTTCGAACACATTGATATTCTCCGGTTTACTCGGATGAAAACACATGACAGTATGACCAGATGGCAGATTGTGATAAGATAATGATAATATTAATTATTATTATTAAAATCTATAGAATATTCCTGGTTTGAAATATGGATTATCTAAATCCATATTTATAATTCTACTTAGAATTAAACTAAAAGGAAGATAATGTAGTCATCTGCCGGCAGTGAGGGGCGTGTCTCGGTGGGTCGGCGTGGCTCAATGGCACGGTGGCTCGGTGTCCATGACGGCTTAGATTCAGGCGAGCAGCAGTCACGCCGCCCGCACTGGCCGCCGCAATTTATTGGATCGCTTGAGAACTGACCGGCTATGAAATATGGTGACCGTGTGCGCACTGATTTATCACCACCGACAATGTGAAAAATGACACGCTCCCATTGAAAACGTTGAAACTATCGCGACCAGCCCCGACCTCTTTTGAGACGCTTTTAATTATCTCCGCAGCGGATTTTATAAGAACATCTTTATTTCTGCTTAGCGATTCTTTTTTGTTCGTTAGTAGTGCTTTTGTCGTTTCTTTTAGAAATGGAACGGGATTGTTATCGTAGTTTGTTTTGTAATTACTTAATACTTTACCTGGAAAATAAGATAAAGAGACTTGAGTTTCTTTTGGCGTTATATTCTTGGAGGTTATTAGTGAAGAATGGACAAGAAATAAACAATATTTCTTGTCCATTCTTATTGGTACTTCATGTTACATTCCAAGCAAATCTAACCATTTGAAGAACTTACAACTTTTTACACCATACTAAAATTCATCAGAAATTTCAAACTTTAAAATACCTTTTCCTCCACAACGAATGAATCAGCTGCTTACAAACTCGATATAGATCTACTCGACAGTAAGGCATACTGCAGTGTGATCACGTGGCCCTGTCGATATTCTATCGAGCGGCCCTCGGGTAATTTATTGAGCCGAGCATGCCTTTATGAGTTATGGCCTCCGCCGGCCTCGCCCTCGCGCCCTTCAGTTATGTTTATAGAGAGCAAAAATTAAAAAGTCTCAATTGAGCGGTCAAGTAGCCACCCTTATTGAATACCTTTACGAACCTTCAGCCAAACGAGGTCAAGCAAGGTTCAGGAAGTAGACCAGCAGATATTAATAAGTAGGTTTATAAGTAGATAACATCGCCATAATAATAGTATCGTTTCATCCTTTAAGTACGCCATCAACAAGGCACTTGATTGTTGTTTTGGGCTGAAGACTTTGTCAAATAATATTATGGGTTAGCGTCTAATTAGATAAGATCTTTATAAACCTTATAACAATGAAATAATCGTCTTAACGTTCTGTAGTAAACATCTAACCTTCAGAACATGATTGAAAGGTTTGAAGTGAGTTTTTGTTATGAAAATGAAAGTTTGCTTTGCGCATCAAACTACTCACTTTTACACAAACGGTCCTGATGGCACCTGAAACTACCTAATATACATTTATTATCTTTACAAATAAATACATAAACACATAAATCTCTTAACAAATATTAAGAACGTACCTATAAATCATTTTCGATGCAAGAATTCCTACATCATATTCAAATCCTTGTTTCTAATTGATGTTATGTCCACTTAAAAAATATCTTCTTCATAATGTGTAAATTTAGTTAATTTCAGAATGAAATAACTATTGAAAAACTCTTAAAATGTTTGAAGTTGTAGCGCAAACTGAACTTTATGTGGGTGTTTATGTTGATTTTCCAAAACACATATTGGGTTTCATGTTTAGAAACTAAAATGCGAACGCGGGATCGAACGCCACCTCAAGCACAGAATGCGAAGTACAACGTGTACGCTAGTTATATTACAGAATGATTAGCAAAACCAACCCACTACTCCATCAGCAGAATACCTACGTCCCCATTCACTCTTACCGTTAATGACTACACTGTTCTGCAGTAACGTTATCCACAATATAACTAACGAGACTGTTAAACATCAAAGAGCAGCGAGTTGACCTCCAGACATTAATTAGGGACCCACCGGCCCGCTGCGGCCTTCATCCGGCCCACTCCGGCCCTGTCCCGCCCGAATCGAATTAGTGGCCAGCTCAGTTATAATATTGAAAATCAGTTAGCAAGAAAGTTTTGCTAGTTACACCTGTTTACACAGTCATCAGAAGAGAGATACGAGTTCATCTTGCTTAGTTCATGATGAGGCTGTGTCACAAATTAAGTAACGTAATTATCATACTGTTGGTGCTGTCAGTAATGTGATGTTTTAATGCAATTTAGTTATTAATCATATTTCTAACATTACATTTACAACCAGTCATATCGTTGTTATTTGTCTAATAACTGTAACAGAGTTAGTTGACACTTAGAATCTTTGTTTTTAGCGTAATTACGAGAAAAAAGTGACTTAACCACTTTTAAAACGTATAATTTCAAATATTATGATCTAAAAAAAAACCGCAAAGAAACAAGAGTTTTTAAAAGATGGTAAAAATGGCAATCAAAAATTTATAGGACTGGACAGAAGTTGGTAAAAAATAAAATGGTTGTGTCCTCAACGGCAATTTACGTCCCTAACGGATTTGATTGCAACCAACCCTGTTAGGTACATTTACATGAGGTAAGAAATTTTTGGAAAATGGGATTGATTCACAAGAAAACTTCGAGTAAATTTATCGCGTTATAGGATGAAATTAAGTTAAAGAAGAAGAAAGAAGAAGTACGGGGGGGGGGAATAAGTATGGAAGAAACAGATGAAATAAAATTTTGTGGAATTAAGTTTCATTTGGTTAACTGGAAAATTATCCGGACACCGCGCTGCCTCGCGCAGTCTTCCGTCGAACTACGCGTAGACGTTTGTTAGCGGTTATCCTGAACGATGCCGCGATTCAGGCACGACGGTCATGGCCAATTCTGCTTCTGGCGAAGCAAAAAAGTAGGTTGAATCCATTAGCTGAATCGGTGAACTTTCCAGTTCCCATTTATATTAATATTTACTTGCATCTACAGAGCTCGAGCTCGTGCTGGTCGAGTCTCAAATAAGAGCTTCCGTAAACGAAAATCCGCAAATACTTATTTAGGCATCGATAGTCATTGAAAATATATATAAATTACTAACACAATCAAAATTCAGGCGTAAAAGGTCGAAAATATCCTTCTCACTCCATGTCAAGAATCTCTGTACGCACGGCTACAGATCAAGCTATACATTTCAACCAAAAAAAATTCAAATTAATAATCAAAAGTAAGACCAAAATGTACCAGTACCGAACCCTAAATAAGGTTGAATACATGGTGATAGCATGAAGGAAAAATACCAACAATATATTGTAGAATTGGTAATTCTACGGAGTCAAATTATTTATTTCTTAAGGCACATTTGAACGTCAAAATTTACAAAAAATAGAAATTATTCTAATCGCCCCTCCCTTCCAAGAGGTAGTTTTGTATGGAGAAGAATGGGCAAGAAACTCGATCGTTACTCTTTTAAAATATTTTACAATATTGTGTTTAGTGTACATTACCTAAATAATTATAAATGTGAAGACGATGCACCTAGAATAAAATTACTATACCATAAAAGGTAAAAAGAATTAACAATGAAGCAATGACAGACAAATTAATTATGGGATAAGTAATAGGTCAGTGTGTGAGTTAAGTTAATCACAGTAAAATAAATGCCATAAAATAATGAATTATACAATGAAAATAGCAACCTCTAGATTGTCCTATGGAGCTAGACCAGCGCGTTTCCAAGCATTCTTATCTTGGATAATCATAATCCTCTAATTTGTAATCCTGCTTGTTTACAAAATGTACTTTTAATATGAGTTTTAAATTTTCTTTTGCTTAATTGGATTATATCACAAGGTATTATGTTGTAACATTTAACACAGTACCCCATAAAAGATGTATTTACTATAGATAATCCGAAACATGGTTGTATGCCATGGTACAGTAAGTTATATTTCCTATTTTTTGAAATTTTTTTTTTTTTTTTTTCTTCTGGCTTCGCACGGTTTGTGCATTTAGCCAATGTCACGTTTTAGTTCTTGTATAGTATTGATGAAATGAATTATAAATGCATGATGATGATATCCCCACCCACTCCCCTTGAGTTTCAGTAAAGATGTGGCACTTTACTGAGACCTCACGCGGACTTCTTGAGAGAACTTGAAGCGAAGTTGCACTTTTTTGTTTCATTTGCCTACACTAATGCACGTTCACAAACACTTAATGGTTAATAATCCACCACTATTACACATTAATATTCGGCTAAACACAAATTTTGGAAAATTAAACAAACTGCTGAACATGACGCTTCACTTTCCCGCCAAGAAGTCCTTTTTTTTTTTTGAAAATTAAGACCAATTATTTCCGTTTTTATTTTTAATCTTTGGTCTATGGCATTGCTAATCCATGGCGTATAAACCAGCACAATATAAATGAAATCTTTTACGATTCGAGATTGATAAAAACCAGTTGAAGCATTCATGTTATTCCTAAATTCGTCGTTAACAATCGGTATGGAGTGTTTGCGTAATCGTAGCAGAATCGAATGGGACCGCACAAATCAAGTCGTTGAATCAATCATCGAATCGTTTGCTTTACTCTTCGGATTTAAATTCAACACTCCACATATAAACGGACATAAAATTGCGTTCAGCTATGAATACCTTAACGTATTGATTTTATTTCGCTTTACTTGTTGTTATTGTTCTGTTAATTATTTACTTTGAATTGAAAAAAAGGTGTAAGTATATAGACAGATTAGGCATTTGAAAACTGACCAATTTAAAATTGTTAAAGATTCAGTGTTTTCTCAGTAACAGGAATAAAAATACATTCCTACATTCTCAACTCAACTCAATGCATTTATTTCAATTAAACCAATTACAGGCACTTTTCAACTGTCAAGCGGTCGGTCAGTCAGACAGATGAAGCTAGTTGTTAGAAACCGTATGGAGTAGAACGGGCATCAAATTCCACAGACACTCTTGTTATAAATAAAAACAATTGAAGTTAAATCTTAAAAGCCAGTTTTTTTTGATGCACAAATTTACTTTTAAAATTATGCATTCTCTCAGTTAGAGCAATATTTCAAGCGTTACATTATACATTTAAATTGCAACTATGTACCAAGCTTTACACTACTACATTTTCTTAACCCATATCCCGTAATCCGAATAAATCCTGAAATACTAAAGCTCTGAAATACTTCTTGAGGAACATTAATTAAATAAATTCATACATTGAAGTAAGTTGGCGTAAGTAGTGCGCTCGTAAGCCCGTGTTATCGTTAGTTCTACTTCGATCCGGTCGTTTGTAACCTGCGATTTGCTTTCATACTCCATTAGTGGGATAAAAGCTATGTTTCAATGGCACATATTGGAGTAAACTGATGCTCGGCTAATCTGAGCTGGTTTATGTCTAGTTTGTTACCGTTGAGAGTATTTTTTTTTTTAGTTCTTGGGTTATGATTTAAGTTTGATATACTTTAAATAAATTGTATTAGCATTGAATAGAATGGAATTAATGCCAAAGCTCCATTCAATACACACCTCGGGTGTAAACAAGTATAAGTTAACATATACTCTGTGTAGGTATAGGTTAGTGCTATTTATGAGGGAAATTAAAGCTCAAGGCCTAAACTGTTTATTCCACAATAGTTCCATTAACTAACTTATCTAGTATGTGTGTCATAAATCAAAGACAGAACTCCACTCAGTGACCAAGACACAATTTCCAAAAGGTGGTAACATAGCCCATTATGAAATCGAATCAGAAACAGAACAATAGATCGAACTAAAATGGAAGCGCCAACCGACAGGTAGCCCCCAAACTCCATAAATTCCTGTTCCCAAAATTGGATTTAAAAGTGCTGAAAAGTTTAAATTCGACGACTAGCTGACTTTGGGCAGTGGGCAGTGGGAAGTGGGCAGTAGGAAGTGGACACGGGGCCGTTTATTGGAAATTTGTTAGCACTTCCATCACGAAGCGCCTGGTTTTTTATTTTTTTGATGTTCGGGTGACCGTGTCATGAAGTCACTTGAGTAAGATCTGGTACAAATTGTTCTTGGTTGAAAACGCCATAGTGTGCCAGAATGTATTATCTTAAAGGCTAGGCTAGTTACACTTAAGTAAGTAAAAGTGAATCATTTTCTCATTTAAAATGTGTTCATATTTATGTTATACTTAGGACGATAAAAAAAAAAGCATTTTTTAATTTCACTTTCACAGTATTATTTAAACTATCTGTATAGAATTATAGCCATTATTGGAAAGTGTATTTTCCAAAAATTCTGATTTTATTAATATTAAATTAACATGCGTATATTAATTTACCTTGGACGTTCCATCAGAGCTGTTAAAACTTATTGGTATAAAGTTTAAGTGTGAAATAAAAATACATAATTATGTGACAATGTAAAGGGGTAGTACATTGTGCACAGTATGGACAAAAAGAGAAATTGAGAAAATGTTTGATTGAAAAATGTTATGTCAATAAACTGTCGTCGTAATGTTCTATAAGTTGCTACTTCTTTATAACTACTGAAAATATGATCACCAAAATCAATTTTATTTAAGCTATATCCTACGTTCTAACTTCAAAAAATTGACAAAAACCGAATTTTTTTTTCTTTTATTGACTTTTGCAATTTTTCGTAGTATTTTATTAAGAAATTTTCAAAAACTAATTTTATTTCAAATTTTTTCTTCCAAACCACTTTTGGTCGTAGTTTAAATAGACAATTGCCTGCCTTACCTGTATTCCGGTGAGCGTTCCGCGAGCCCGAGTCCTGTTAGGTAGTCGTAATTCCAGGTTTCTTCAAAATTTTCAGTCGAAAAACACGTTTTTCGACCAAAACTCAAAATTTTTGTATAGCACATATTTTCAGTAGTTAGAAATCTCGTTAAAGAATTATTTATGTCTGTATAAATATAAAACGATTCATGTCTTGAAAATAAGTTAAACTCAAGTTAAAACTTTATACGTCACTGACAGTCCTCATGGACTCAAATAAAGCCAACTTTGGGAACAAAAATTAAGTAAATACTCGTATATACGCAATATGACAATTGAATTATTTATGCAAACTTAAAAAAAGGAACATAAATAATATCCTAAGGTTTGAAAGACGGAGTAGATCGCGCCAAACGAGCTCGGAAGCTCTCGAGTTTCAAACACTCAAATATTAACATTATGATTAGCAACTCTTTGAATTGAGGTAAATCTAAGGATACACGTACAAAGAACGCGAAGATATCTTTTAATCAGGAATAATAATAACCTTCGTCAGATGAAATGTTCGAAAAATTGGCAAGAATAAATAATTTCAAAAAAGGCAATATTCCAACAAAATCTGTATTTATTTAGCAGCATGTAGGTAGCCCTAGTGTGATGGGAACCATAAATTATAAGTATTCTATCCTGTTCTATAAATGTATGCATGGTCATAAATATCGTAAACCATTTAAATACAAATAAAACCGCTTTATCAACACATTACTTTACTGAAAGTGCGAACCCAAGTCTGCTAAAATACGATGAGGCGCTTACTGAAGTAGTAACAACGTAGAGGCGGAGGCGGGGGGAGCTGGTGAGTAACCACACCTGACGTTGGACCTTTATGTCCAAGTAGGGTGTAACCAAAAGTAGGCTTACCATAAAATATTGAAAGAAAAATCGCAAAAGATCATTCATCATCATATTTATAAGCCGGAAGACATCCATTATTATTGAGCGTTAGCTTTTGCTATAGAATGTCCAGACTAATGAGGAAAAACGGTTTTTATGGTGTGTGTGTGCCAAATATTAAAGTATTGGACTTGGCACGGTACGCGTGACCGCTGGCATTCAATACAATCTAAATAGGTTGTAATATCAATGTGATATTCAAATTGTTCTTCGAATTATTTGGCTTTAACACAATTTTTCGAAAATGCTCTTAACTAACTTTTTAGACCTTTGTATCCTGCTTCTGCTTATGAAGTTTCAGTCATTTCGAAAAACAAGGGCTTGAAAGTTTGTATGAAATGCCGTAAGTCGTAAACGCTCTGAAGGTGTAAGTTAGACGAAACACTCAAACCAATAACTTGTTTTAATTTCCCAGCGTGTCGTATGCAAGCATAAAGTAGTACGATTTAATTTTATTTCCCTTCAAAAGTTTGTTTTTAAATTAATGAAATTTGAATCTTTGAATCTAAACAGATTTAAAGAAAAACTTTAAAAAATCCACTCTAGCGCCGTTCTGTTATTCTTTGTGTTGTTCTGTTTTGAGTGACAACACGACAAGTACGTAGGTTCGTTCAATCAGCGCGTGTGTGCCGACCGCGACTTAAAACGACCGCCACACGGAGCTTATTGCTATGAAACTCGTTACAAAAACGTTTTCAACTCGACTATAACAAACTCGCTCGTTAACCGTTTGCGTTCCAAATGTTAATAAACTTGTGATTTCTTACAAAACTCATACATACGATGATAAAATGTATGATAATTCTGTTTATATAGCACTGAAAAAATATTCCCCGGAGCCAACAGTTACGGGTGAACTCGGCAATGGCGGCCGTTGGCGCACTCTAGCTTATATTTCCTTTTTATTATATTTTTATACAAGTGTGTGCGGTTTATTGTGTAATATGCTAGCTTCTGTTTGCAGCAGTGATTCAATTTCAGAATTATTTGGTGCTCATCTGTCGTGTACAGTGTTCGGCCTGTGTCGTAATGTTTCCGTTTTCAGTTCGTACCTATGTATTAAGAATTACATAATTTAATAGCGGTTATAAATATCGCAGGATTTTTATACGGTCAACTGTGGCATTTTTAACCATGAGTATTGTAAGAGCAGTGGTAACGGCTCCGACTTACGATTTGTAGGTTGTGGGTTCAAACCCAAGCGGGCGCTCTAATTTGTGTAAAAAAATTCACCACTGCACTCAAAACGATGAAGGAAAACATTGTGAGGAAACTGGCGTATCCTAGAACCAAAAATGTTAAGACATAACATGACATCTACCAGCCCTCATTCACGTGGTAGATACCAGCCCACGCTCTCTCAAATAGAGGGGGCCTGTGTCCCAGCAGTGGGAACATTATAGGCTGAGTATGCATGCAGTAAACTGTACTTAAATATCTCTCGATTACTAAAAATCTGTTATCAAAGTGATACAAAAGTAGAAAAATCGACTATTTGTAACAGATTTTTAGTAATCGAGAGATATTTAAGTAAAGTACCTACTCATGGGTAAACTTGCTCATGGAAACTAATGATGGCCCCAGTTGACGGTACTTGCTCAGTTATGTTTTTAATTTTAACCATTTTCGTTCTACTTGATATTTTCACCATAAAAGTATAGTCTGTAATCTTACAGAGAATCTAGTAATAGTTTAAATATGAAAATTAACTGTTATTCAGGTTCATGGCTTTTGAAAATGGAGTTTAGAAATAATAGACACTTGTTCATGTACTTATTGTATTTCTCCAACACACAAAATCAAAAATACTTCACAGTCAACACTAGGTATCTTTTTAAACACAGCTCGAGTTTTAGTAGGTACTCGTGTCTCGATGTCATATGACTTTTTTTTTGGTGGGAAATTATCAATTACCTTCATCCCGCTCTGGGCGGAGCTGAATGCGTGTCAGACAAAAAAAAAACACTACAAAGTGAAAAATAACTTTAATTTCAGCAGTCGGTGTTTTTGGATCTGTATTTTAGTTTTTTGCCACCGAGTTCCGAAATTAAAGTTACTTTTCTCTTTGTAGTGTTTTTTTGGAAGTCGGTTATTTTTTTTTTACAAGTTTTTTTTTATTTTTCACTTTTTAGTGAGTCAGTTTTTAATTTATCTAAGTTACAATAGCCTAAAGTCAACTGCTCATCACCTTTTACAAAATATTGATTCTGGAACGTTTATTGTTGAGGACTTCTCCTGGTAAGAACCAGGAGAACTGCCACTCACCGTATGCATTGTGACGAGCATTTAAATTGCTTAGCAACTATATTAAAGTACCTAATCAAATCGCAACCCGTTAAATACTTATTATTATGTTATTCCGGTGGCTATCTGTGGTCTCCATCATCAGTTCCACTTCACCAAATGGTGATTTTCGGGAGCAAATGCACGAGTTACTTTAAAAAATACCCAAATCGCTATAGGTTTGCCTATAAAATTAGAGGGTTGCCCTCGATTTCCATGAGATCCCCTCATCAGATTCTGATTTGGTGGCAATGGGATGCCCTTTCAAACAAATAATTTTCAAAATCGGTCCATATTGACGGAGATATCGGTGAGCAAACATTTTAAAAAAAAACCGGCCAAGTGCATGTCGGACCACGCACAATGAAGGGTCCGTAGTTGGGATGAATTTATCCCAAAAACAAACTTAACATTGTAGTGGAAAAACATGCTCTCCCATACATTGATATACGTTACGGTCAATTCTCCAACTGCAAATTTAAGTTGGTCGACTATTACTCGTTAACTTGTGAAGCCTACTTAGCTGTGATAGTTTTCCTTTTAATTTCGTTATATATACTATTGCCATGAATTTTTTTACATATCCAAAACCAACCATTTAGCTGGCAGGGGGAGGGGACACTTGACTCTAAAAAAACTAGCACTTTAAAGCTTAATATTACGCAAACGGATCCCTTAATTGAAAAATGGTTTTGCCAAACCCACAATATTTTTGAACGGCCTATCCAACGATACCCCACACCATGGAATAGACGAGAAAAAAAATATCATCCCCATTTCACGTGTAAGGGAGGTACCCTAAAAAAAAATGTTTTTCATAATTTTATTTTACCATTGTTTTGGCATGATTAATATGTATACCCATGCCAAATTACAGCTTTCTAGGACTAAGCGTCTCTGAGCTAAGCTGGCGACAGACGGACGGACGGACAGACAGACAGACAGACAGACAGACAGACAGACAGACGGACATGGCGAAGCTATAAGAGTTCCTTGTTTACTACGGAACCCTAAAAACATACATCCGAACATATAACCTCCTCCTTTTTGGAAGTCGGTTAGTAACCCAGCCGTGTGCCTGTGTGCCAGGGCTACGATATCCCTTTTGGACAAATTCGCAACCCTGGCAGGGATGTCTTATATATGCCTGGAATACTGCACATGCTACTAATAAGCATACTAGTTTGCTACTAGGTAGCAGCTCATTAGTAGCATGCTCTTTAGGCCTGTAAAATACTCATGCTGTTTTCGTATACATTGCTAGTTGCATGCTACTAAGTAGCATTTGCTTGAAAGTATCGGCTCTTGTACTACTAGGAAGCATGTGTATTCCACGTTCTATGCGACTGAGCTCGCAGGACTGGCACGACAAACAAGATGGCATTTTCCCGCCATTATACCTCCGTTCCAAGCAATGCGCCGTGATTGGTTAGTCGTGCTTTCTAAGAACTCAGCTGGTACTACAATAGTCAAAACAATACTTTTAATAATAAAATAAAATGCGATATAATTTACTATTGTTAACAGTCGGCGTTCCAAGGTACATACGTCCTCGTGTCAAGAAGACACAAACAAAAAAGACCAGTATACCTAGCCAAAATGTTATCAACGGGTCCATATTGGCTCAACTAAAGTTCTTTACCCGAAATTGTTCTTCCTAACGATTTGTAATCCGAATGATCACTCTTCCTAAAATTTTTCATCCTAAAGTTTTCATTCATACTATTTGTAGTGCTACCGGCGATGTTCATAACACTCATGTTTCCGAAAATTGTAATTAATAATATCATTAATCTAAATATATTTAAACTCCTACTGTTTTTTATCATAACGCTTTTATCCCTAAAACTATAACTATACATGAGATAATTATGTCTAAAAAACCAACTGTTTAGAATGATTTAAGGTCGTTTCACAGATTTTTGTCTTAAATGAATGAAATTCAGGTCAGAATGTCGTCTTGGGGGCACTATAAAAAAATACTTATAAAAATTTCGCGACCAATTTCGAGGTAGTTGGTCACAGTTCTAACCTAACCTAACCTATGGATATCTTTGCAGGTACACACCGCTATAAATAAAATTAAAATATGACTTTGAATAATATTGTAAAAGATGGTTATGTTGAGAAAATTTAGGAAAACAAATAAAAGTCTATTAGATGTTTATTGCTACTGACATTATGAAGTTAAATGCTTCGGAATTATGAACATTAGAGACAGAGTAGTTAGGAATTGTGATTGTTAGGATAAAAAATGTTAGGAAGAACATTTTCGGATTTCCAATTATCGGAGTTGAAAATTTAGGTGAACTTTGGCGCACCCGTTATCAACGACAACAACTACTAACCAAATTAACACATTAAAATAAAACGATTTCACAGTATCATAATTATCATCCAAGCGCTGCTATATTAAGTGTAAAGAAAATTAACTGATTGAATTATTATACAACCGTTAGGTATTTTATAAACATTTTATTATTATTTTATTCACAAATCACAATTTTGGGATTATTTCATGACCCACTATAACTAATAACAAGCATTGTTTTATGGCTCGAAGTACATTTATATTATACGGACATGGCCAAGTTAGAGTATCTGGCATAATTTAGAGTATCTGGCATAATTTAGAGTATCTGGCATAATTTAGAGTATCTGGCATAATTTCATGGCCAGAGATGACTTCAGTAGACAATATTTCATGGTTTAACGGGAAAAGATTGCAACCACTGAAGGCTTCAACATACCAGCGCGACTTGTCGCGCGACGCGACACGGCACAAAGACCCCCGTGTCGCGGGACGAGCGGTGCCTTTGTGTCGCGTCGCGTCGCGCGACAAGTCGCGCCGGTATGTAGAAGCCTTAAAGGTTTGTTAATCACAAATTGAATAATAATATTGAAATTTGATGAGAGCATACATAATAAGGTTATTCGCTGTCATTGCCAGACGATTAGTGCGTATTAAATTCAACCAGGCCTTAATTTTGTCACTAGCAACAACGGTCGAATAAGACCGGTTAGATTTTTGTATTAGGGGAGTATCCTCAATTTGATACCGATCGAGATCATAATTTTTTATAATGCTATATGGTAACATTTGAAATTTGTGACAGATACTATCAGACGACATAACTGGTTCTTCAAACAGGCAACACTGATAGAAGAACCAGTTATGTCGTCTGATAGTTCGGATACAATTCTAAAGACACTTGGACCCGATAGTCTAATGCCGAATAGAGCCTCTGATTTTATTTGATTTCTGCCCGCGTTATGCGTGTCCCATCGACCATCAGCTAGATGCTCATTTCATTTTTTTTTTCAGGAGAGCCAACACACTTCATCACTTTTCAACTTATAATTTGATTTAATGTCAATTGCGTCATCAAATTGAGGATCTTTTAGAATATAATAGAATATTCTTTATTATGTACACCAAACGAATTACATATATAAAATAATGTAGAAATAACCAATACATCATGTTAATGTCGTTGTTGTTGCTATGTTAATATGTAGAATTGCCTTGAAAGCCTTGGACTGTACACTGAGCTAACCAATCGCAATCACTAATGACCTTATCATCATGAGCCTGCTGCAGGGGCGACGGCTTCATCATGAGCCTGCTGCAGGGGCGACGGCTTCATCATGAGCCTGCTGCAGGGGCGACGGCTTCATCATGAGCCTGCTGCAGGGGCGACGGCTTCATCATGAGCCTGCTGCAGGGGCGACGGCTTCATCATGAGCCTGCTGCAGGGGCGACGGCTTCACCATGAGCCTGCTGCAGGGGCGACGGCTTCATCATGAGCCTGCTGCAGGGGCGACGGCTTCATCATGAGCCTGCTGCAGGGGCGACGGCTTCATCATAAGCCTGCTGCAGGGGCGACGGCTTCATACAACCCCATTCCTTTAGGACAACGACTCTACTTGAGTTTACTATTGCCAAAAACACGTACCTATAATAGTCTGGTTATTTTTGAAGAATTAACTGCACCTACAGCACTCTTAGAGTAAAAGGTCATGTGAGTAGAGGCTCACATGACCTTTTTCTCTTCAGTTGTCGGCAGTTTGCCATATACGCGGTTCCACCTCATGACATATTCTATTTCATTTGCATCACTACACATAACACTCGCTCAGCATTTGGCCATTATTTTCTTCTGATGGAAAAGTAGCCAAAAGTTTTAGTAAAATTAATTATTTGCTTCTCCGACCACGAATAAATGGTTGCGCACTCATTGACTTTATGAAGCTACATAGTCATTGTCTGTTCCCGTTTACTTGGGTCAAACTTGGGAATCGTGTTGTTCAGTGAACCTAATTTATCCTACACTATTATTATATATTGATTTAAAACATTGACAAGTTCTGAAAGAATCTATAATCTTAATGTAGAAGTCGACTCATCTGTGGTCTTGTTTTCAACCGACTTGCACGTCTCTCACCACGCTGGCTCGCGGCTGCCTGACAGAGCTACGCAAACGGCAGCTCTTACGGTTGCTTGGCTAGTTTCAGCTTGCACGGAAAGGAGAGACACGTTCTGATGCTCGGCAGTCCACAAGGCTCGGTGCTCGGTGGTCCGCAGGGCTCGACGCACGGCGCAGTGGTCTGCAGCGCTCGATGCTCAGCGGTCCGGGCTGCGGCTCCTCTGCTCGCTTCGCTGTCTAGCCTCTGGGTTGCGCGGTCGTTGACTCACTCATGATGGACGGCTCAGCCGGCTGCGTGACCGACTTAAGTCCTGGCTGCAGGTGTGATGCCTTGCAGGGCTGCATGACCATCGGTTAGCCATGAGTGACCCCGTCGGATCTGTCGTGGTGTAGACAACACGTTCTCGTTTGTCCCTCCTCCATGGAATAACCTTATTATATAAATGATATCCCAAAGAATTCGCAATTTAAAACAGATTCGGTTCCGCGTGGTGCCGGACGTAAAGAATAGCACCATTCTATTTCTTCCCGTCGGTGTCGTAAAAGGCACCCCCCCCCCCCCCCCTTTTGAGGGAGGCCAGCAGTGGACGTCTTTCGGCTGAAATTAGGATTATGACAACAGATTTTAAAATAAAGATAATTAGCACAACATAAAATATATTTTATGTACACTATGTACTATCGGCCAAACTTCCGCATACTCCCCTCTAAGGCGATAATCGTATAGCACGGCTCACGACTCGATTGCCCGATGCATGCATGATAATATTTTGACCAATAGGATGCACGAAGCGATATTTTAGTCGTGTTTGTATTAATATTTTAATAATGTATAGAAGTGTGACAGTCTCACTAGGCGCGTGCTGCTCACTTGTTTGTGAGATGATTTTTTTAATGGTCATAATATTCTATCCACTTTAATATTTTCCTCTCTTAGACACTTGGTAAAGGCTCCCGCAGACAGGCGCGACGCGATACTAGTGGCATAATTATATTCGTACTGAAAAAGCGTTCAATTATAGGATGGAGTGATTCATGAAGCAGGGTTAGGTGTATATTTCATTACGGTTTTGTGTAAATTGGCTGAAATATGACGATTATTGTTGAAGATGTCGGAAAAAATAATGCCGACTTGGGAGCTCTACTGGCGTGAGCCGCGTAAACTACCTTCTAAGGACGGCTCACAGTAACCATTTTTATCTTTCAGAATTTGATAAAAAAAATATTGTTATTTCCGAATCTATTTTAACCGGTATCATATTTATCCTTATCCAATCAAATATGTTATTTAAATTGGTAATTTAATTTACACAAAAATATTTTTTGTGAAAATTGCCCATTTTCTTGGTACTGTACATTTTCAGATCAAAACGCCTCAAAAACTTAAGGGCAGTCTCCTAAAACCAATTTCGTGTAGCTACAACGACAAAGATACCCTTACTTTCCCATCTTAAATATCTAGCCTGTATGTATCATGATGATTGACTGCTTAGCTCCATAAAGATATAGCGTGATGATAATCATATAAAAGGTTCAATCGGTAACTATCTGCAATGTTCTTTAACCGTTTGGCTCGTATTATGAATGTGAAAGTTTGAATGCTTTCGATGTTACTCAATCACGCAAAAACGGCTGAGCGGATTTAGGTGAAATTTGGCACATAGAGTTTATGACCTGGATTAAAACATAGGATACCTTTTATCCCGGTAGTAAGATCCCGTGGGATAATTTCTGACCTCCACGCGGGTGAAGCTGCGGGCAAAAACTAGTTTAATATTATAATCAGAATCAATTTAACCTAACGAGAACATTCACGTCTATGGACTGACAGCAAAATAGATTATAATTGCACACTTTCAAAAGTGATTTGATAGCGATTAATTTATAAAAACCCGTCAAATATAATATTTTCATTACAAATCATATTAGTTTTTTTTTTTTAATAATTGTGCTGAAATGTGAGTACCAATATTAAAATATTTCATACAACTATCACAAAGTTTTTACGCAAACTGCTACCAGAGATCATAATTTGTTGGTAGGTATCTATTGATAAAATTATTCCATCTTTTGTGGGTACACTCGGATTTTAAAGGCGCAATCATAACATTTAATAAGTAGGTAGTGTATAAAATGACCGTCTGTTAATACAACACGTAAATTAAATTAAATTCACAACGGCAACTTTTATAGTCCTCTAGTCCTCCCTAGTATTTCTTCCCTAAATGATTACTCAAACATCTTAAGAAGCTCGTATAAGATAAGAAACGATCATCGTTTTATAACAAGCTTCCCGGAGCTGCCCTTACCTCACGACTCAGGAGGCCTTTGAACACTCGCCTCAGTGCAACATGTGACAGACAAGCAATTGGATTAGAAGTGAACTCCTGTCTCTCTTGGTGCCCTGGTAGCAAGACAAGGCCTCACAGAGGTTTGATAGCTGAGTATGTGGTATGAGTAAGGATTTCATTGTGCTGTATTTGTTGTATAATTAAAATTGACGCGTAGCTTCTGGTAACGAGGTATTTTTTTTTTGCAGAAACCAAGCTCCAATAAATTATCAAAAAAATATTAGACTGACCCAAAAAGCTCAAAATAACGATATTGTAAATAATTCTGAGAATAAGACTAAAGTAGCATGGCAAATTATTAACAAAACTAAATTCAACTACAATATTATACCATGTTTATTGTATGTGTATACAGACCTCCAAGTTACCAGAATCTATCCGTGTTTGATTCTGTAATGGAAGATGTATTAAAAAAACTTAGTACAAATAGTAAGTAAATAATCATATGTGGTGATTCGAATATTGTCAGGTTATTACGTCTTTTTAGGTCATTTGATGTGTCAAATGTTTTTATTGAACCAACCCGAGTGACGGCTTCTTCTGCCACTTGTATAGATATTATTAAAAAAAAAAATGTAATTGTGATTACTTACACAAACAAATTGTAAATAAGTTGCCATCTGATCACAGTGGACAAACAATAAAATTTTGCTCCTATATTCCTTTACAAAAAAATCAAATAAGGCTTACGCCAATCACAAGTAAAAATTTAGAGAAATTAAATAATTCTTTGGTTAGTAAATTATGTGTTCAGAGTTTTAATAATATTTGTGACCCAAATGAGTTCTACGCCGAGTTCTTTTCACTATTAAACACGCAATTTAATTACACTTTTCCACTGAAGGCTTCTACATACCGGCGCGACTTGTCGCGCGACGCGACACGGCACAAAGGCCCCGCGTGTCGCGGGACGAGCGGTGCCTTTGTGTCGCGTCGCGTCGCGCGACAAGTCGCCCCGGTATGAGAAGCCTTAAAGACTAAAAGTATTTACACAAAGTTCTTATTTAGTGATTGGGCGACTCCAGGTATTCGTAAAATACCTGGAGTCGCGTCCAGGTATTAGTAGGATTTTTTTATTTTTTATTTATTAGTAGTAGGAATTTTAAAGTTTTAGTAGTTTTGAGGGGAATATTAGCAAAAAAGTTTTCGAATTCCTGAGCTATTTCTACATCCGAAGTGATGGACCCATGTGCAGTCTCTAAATTAAATCCAGTATTACGCTGTTTTTTCCTACCTGTTTCATTATTTATTATTTGCCAGGTAGTTTTTAGGGTTCCGTACCGGGTAAAACGGGAACCCTATTACTAAGGCTCCGCCGTCTGTCTGTCTGTCTGTCCGTCTGTCCGTCTGTCACCAGGCTGTATCTCATGAACCGTGATAGCTAGACAGTTGAAATTTTCACAGATGATGTATTTCTGTTGCCGCTATGACAACAAATACTAAAAAAATAGAATAAAATAAATATTTAAGGGGGCTCACATACAACAAACGTGATTTTTTTGCTCGTTTTTGCTCTATATTTATAACGGCAACAGGTAGACGCTTGAAATATTCACAAAATATGTAGATATATATATTGAATTTAAAAATAAATAATTTAATTAAAATAAAACAAATATTTGAGGGGGGCTCCCATATAACAAACGTGTTGTTTTGCCATTTCTATAGATAATGGTACGGAACCCTTCGTGTGCGAGTCCGACTCGCACTTGGCCGGTTTTTATTTTATCATCAGCAG
The DNA here is from genome assembly GCA_948098905.1 of Tiliacea aurago. Taxonomy (NCBI): domain Eukaryota; kingdom Metazoa; phylum Arthropoda; class Insecta; order Lepidoptera; family Noctuidae; genus Tiliacea; species Tiliacea aurago. The sequence continues at coordinate 839,425 of OX402592.1, forward strand.
ATTTAATTTGATTATTATTATAAAGAGCTTTAGCTAATTTGCACACACTTTTAAAAGTTTTAGAATATTTTGCAACATGCTGATGAAAGCTAGTATTATTCATATGTTGCTTTAGGCCATAAAGTTCAAAAAGATTTTCCCTGCTTTTACGAATACCTTTTTTTTTTTTTTGGTGGGAAATTATCAAATAACTTCTCCCGCTCTGGGCTGAGCTCGGCGTGTCAGACTTTTACTGACTAAAACCCACCCGTGTTCCTTCCGTTGCCTGTGTGCCGGGACCACGATATCCCTTTCGGACAAACTCGCAACCCTGGCAGGCATTGGCCCTAACGGACCCCGTCAGTTGGTGCTAACATCTCTTATTTCGTACCCAAATTCATTGCAAAATAAATGATTTCTGATATGTGATAAGCTCTTCTTGCGCCCTGGTAACTAAGGTCTAAGAATAGGCCTCACTTTGATTTGAATGAGTAACAATTACTTGGCTATCTGTTCGGTTGTTATATTGTGACGCGTGAAATGGTATGTTTTTATTTTATAAACGGAAATTTAATTTTATTATTACTATTTCTAAAGTAAATAAAACCCATCGAATTAGTTCATTGTTGAAACCAATTCTCCTCCAATATATTGAATGCGGTTGTGAAAAGTTAAATTATTGTATTTCCTCTTCGCCGAGTGGATTTCCTCTGGCTTGTCATAGAAGGGAGTCGAACAGGAAAATCGTGTTATTGCCGTTTTTTGATACCCACAGTTTTGAGCAGGAAGATATCCTCATGATTGTATTTCCGTACGGTGAAAAAAAAACCGGCAAAGAGCTTGTCGGACCACGCACAATGAAGGTTTCCTTAGTTAGGATGAACTTATCCTAAAAACAAACTTAACATTAGAGTTGAAAAACATGTTCTCCCATACATCGATATACGTCTCAGTCAATTCTCCAACTGCAAATATAAGTTTGTAATCGCAAAAAACATTTTTTTAATGTGATAAATCTACATATTTACAATTTTAGGACTTTTTCCTATACCTTGCTTCTTGCCAAATTTTATGATTCTAGGTCAACGGAAAGTACCCTATAGGTATTGATTTATTTGCGAGTATTGAAATATGTCGCATAAATCGCCGTATTTTTTTATTGCGTTAACTTAGAAGCTTTATTTTTTTAGAGCTCCAAGGGACCGTAGACTTACGTATTTGATATTAACTTCAACTTGATACCTACACGCGTTCCTGAGAAAAAGGGTCTTGACAGACTGACAGACAGACGGACAACGAAGTGATCCTATAAGGGTTTCGTTTTTTCCTCTTGAGGTACGGAACCCTAAAAACAGCTGAAAATTTTCAAATTACAAAAAAAACAGTATTTTTTACCCGACTGCGGCGAAGCCAAAAAGGAGGGTTATGTGTTTGACCTGTATGTATGTATGTCTGTCCCTATGTTCCCTCGTAACTACTAAACGGCTGAACCGATTTGGATGAGTGATATTTCGTTAGATTTGTCTTTATTGCGAACTGAAAAGTTGGAAACAAGATGAAAAGAAAACGAGTATCCTTTAAATACTAAAAATAAATAAATGCAGTCGGAGGCATCTAAAATGTTACGAACGCCTTCAAATTTGCCTCCGACTGCATTTATTTATTTTTAGTACTTAAAGGATACTCGTTTTCTTTTCATCTTGTTTCCAACTTTTCAGTTTTTGCAGTCGGGTTTTTTGTTTTTTTAATTAACTTTTTTTATTTTATACTTTTTAGTTAGGATTATAAGACGGTAAATTAGGTTATATACTCACATATAATCGGGTGATAACGACCTCTTACTTACTCACTCCAAAAGTTCATCTTGTTTCCATCTTTTTAGTTCATATTTTTGCAGTCGGGTTTTTTGTTTTTTTAATTAATTTTTTTTCAACAGGCAAGCCGAAAAAAAAAATTATTTGAATTTCAGTATAATATTTCCTTGTCTTTAATTTTTATAACCATCACATTTTTGTAATGTGTATTTATTTATTTATAAAGGTACACCAACAGCTTATACAAAATATCAAATAAAAGTAGATAACAGTCATGAGCTTATACAGTTGCCAATACCAGCATTCTCAAATGCAGTGATAACCTAAGGTAAGAACGAAATTAAACAAAACTTATAAAAATTAAAAATATGTGGTTTCAAACTCTATAAACAGAAGTACAATATGACACAAGAAATAAGGTCCAGTCGACGGTCGCGCAGAGGAATCATTTGGTAACATTGAGTACGTTGTTCGTATGGACACCGGGGAGATATATCACCGAAGGCATATGCTAGGTGTTTTGTGAAGGCCCTTTGGATACTTTCTACTCTTTGTGAGTGTACTGCATAGTGCGGGCTCCACACCACGCTGGCAAATTCAAGGTGGCTCCGAACTAAGGCGTTATAAAGCACAATTTTTGTTCTTACAAGCTTAAACACTTCGGTTTAAAGACATTTTATTTTCTCAAAGAACAATTAAATACAGTTCACTTATGGAGAAACTTAAATAAATTACCAATAGGTTGTAGTTTACATTAGGTACGACGTTCAAGGCGTCCATGAAATAGAACACCATATTTTCTGTGATAAAATATAAAGCAAGTATGTACACTAAATAAAATACAAAACAGTTAAGCTTATGTGTCTATTATAAAAAACTAAACTTATGTGTCTAATATATAATTCCTAAGGCCTTTTTTAAATGTTGGTATGCTTGTACACTCCCTAACTTTTTTAGGTAGTTTATTGTATAGCCGGACCGTCATACTGTATAGTGTTCCTGCCGTACAGGGTTCTCACTCTTGGTACTTCTAGGTCGTCTTGGTTTATTGTATAGCCGGACCGTCATACTGTATAGTGTTCCTGCCGTACAGGGTTCTCACTCTTGGTACTTCTAGGTCGTCTTGGTTTATTGTATAGCCGGACCGTCATACTGTATAGTGTTCCTGCCGTACAGGGTTCTCACTCTTGGTACTTCTAGGTCGTCTTGGTTTATTGTATAGCCGGACCGTCATACTGTATAGTTTTCCTGCCGTACAGGGTTCTCACTCTTGGTACTTCTAGGTCGTCTTGATTTCGGGTATTATATCTATAAGTCTTTTGTGTAAATGAAATATTTGTGTGTATGTTGGTCTTAAGGATCTTTCGGATAGTCATGCATGTTTGGTATGTGTACAATTGTTGTAGGTTAAATAATTTTGTTTTTTTGTAGAGTAATTCTGTAGGAGTATAGTAGTTATAATTGAAGAGGACTTTGATGATTTTATTTTGTGTTCTTTGTAGGTGTTGTTGATTTGTTTTTGCAGCTTGTCCCCATACTTGGATCAAATATTCCAGATGTGGCTTGACTAGCGTGTTGTAAATAGTATGTCTTAGCTTGTAGGGTACGCATTTTGCAATGTTACGTATGGCTCCGGTTAGTGGGAGTATTCGAGATCTTACGTAGTCAATGTGCGCTCTGAATGTCAACTTACTGTCCACAATTAGGCCCAAATACTTTTCATGCATTGATTTTCGTAATGGTTGGTTATTTATTGTAAGATTTGGAAATGATAGTATTTTTTTATTCTTTGCTGCGAAAATTATGTAAGCAGTTTTACTTACATTCATAGTTAGAAGGTTTTGACTAAGCCAAATATCCAAAACATTAAGATCTTTCTGTGCTTCTGAGACAATATCAGTGATGCAATCGCCAAAATAAAAAAGACATGTGTCGTCTGCATATAGTGATATGTGTCCAGTCAGTCCAGCGATACTAATGTCGTTAATATATATGAGGAAAAGCAATGGACCTAGGACCGATCCCTGAGGTACTCCACACTGTATATTGGCCGGGGCACTTGCAAATTTATCCAGTTTGACGATCTGTTGTCGATTAGTAAGGTAAGACTCAAACATTATTACTCAAACAGCTGTAGAAGTAATTCCTATGATTTTTAGCTTTTTCAAAAGGATAAAATGGCTAACAGTATCAAATGCTTTTTTTTAGGTCAATAAAAACACCTAGAACCAATTGTTTTTTGTCTATATTATCTTTTATTTTAGTAATTAAATCAACAGTAGCTGAAAGCGTATTCGAGTGTGGACGAAATCCATATTATAATCCTTAAGTCCTTCTCTTAAGAAATCCTAGTAGCCGTGCCGATTTCGTAACAATATTATCAATATGGCTTCTGAAGTTGACTTTACTGTCCATGATGATGCTAAGATCACAAACCTCATTCAAAGTTTCCAATAATGCTCCTTTTATATTATATAATGTGTAAATGTAAACAACGTAAATGTTCTTGTTACTTACTTACTTTATGTATAGGACAGCCTTAAACTCTCCACTGATTTTATTAGATTTTTTGTATTTTGAGGTCCTAAAAAAAAAAGACGTCCCAACACTAGTACGCACTGATCCGTAGGTGCCATTTGTGGACTAAAATTTTGAATAACAAATTATTCCACTAATGGCACGTGCGAAAAATATCGATAGGTGCCGTATGTGGAATACCTCAGGTGCCATTTGCTCAAGTGCCATTTAAGCAGGTGCACAATGTGGAATATGTCATATTCCGTCCTGCGTTAATTTGGCATTTTGTTTTTATTTAGTAGGTACTTCTTTTGTGATGCTGTGGGTACTGTTTGGTTATTTTTATATTCAGATGAGTGTAGATCTTTTTTACAATTTTTATATACCTACGTCACTAACGAAAATGTCGGCCTGTACTTACAAATCTACATATATAGGTACATTAATTTTGCCAGTTAGGTATAAGTAGCTAGACATTTTCTTATATAAATATATTTCTTACAAAAAATATTCTCAACCTTTTAAACTTTGATAAAGTAAAAATCAAAGAAAATCGCAGGCAGTTGCGAATGTAGCGACAAGTTGCAGAGTCAACTGAAGAAATAGGTCAGCGTGGAGCGATTCGATTGGCTGCAACCGGGCGTAATAGTAATGGCGGCGAATCTTTACAAAAGCTGTTTATTAGTACCTACTGTAAGCCTAATTAGTATAATGTACGTCTGATTATTATTATTCTATATATCCTTGAATTATTATACCTCTTATAGATGTTGTATTGACTGTATTAGGTAGCAACAGGTAGGCAGATGTTAAAGTTTAAACATTTTTAATTTATAGTGAAATATATTACATTGCGAATCAAAATGATAATAATTAAATGTATTATTAATTATCAACTAATTGTAGATGAATATTCGTTTGTTAATAGCCATTATATTAATTTAAGATAGTGTATTCATAATAGAAGGTAATGTTATACTTATAACTGACAGTCGTTGCGATAGACAGACATCGCGCAACGTGTTTTTTTTTCATTAATACTGGTACTTGCTGAGAGCCAACTATCCTCACTTATCTATTAACACTGTAGTTTGAAAACATTGTAAAAGACAATTATTTTTAAAAGAGTAACCGTGGACTTTCTTGCCGGCTCGTCTCCACAGCGAGCGACAAACTGGAACCGTGCAGCTAGCTTCTGCAGGCTTAGCATGGCGTTTTCGATCTCTACTCTACTATAGAATAGACATCGCTTGTCTACACTTCTCGTAATCTCTTCTTCGCGAGCACGAGGTCACACCTAGACTCGGGTTTCTTCGTAGACAGTGACTTGTCCATAGCAACGGGGTATGCGCTAGTGGTGTGTATTACTACCCAATTTTACCGTACTTTTGCGTTTCGTTCTCAAACAAATCTATGAAGCAAAGTGTTTTTAACGAATATTTCTTCAATTACAAAACGCAAATGGTCAAGGGGGATGCGCTGTGTAGCCCGCGAAATTCAAATTTTCGAACGTTTTTTGAATTCTAAGGATTTTTTGAAGAGAGTTAGTTGTTTTGCCGATTCTAATGATTATAATTCTGTAAAGCAATATTTTTTACGGCCGCGAATCATATTTAAATCAACTTATAACGTGTTACTGACCTGCAAATTGCAAAAAACGTTAGCGGGCTACCTTAGCGCATCTCCCTTTTAAACATATTGTTAAATGGCTGTAGCCAATGACGTATTATAGGTAATACAACATTGGCTGTGGCGCCACTAAGTTTTAAAACTCATTTGTATTGCATACACAGAGCACTATATAATATTGGTAATTGCATATAATGTACTTATTTAAATAGAGAGCCATAATTATACTATTTTGAAGGTGTCACGCAGGAAGTATCCTTTAAGGGTACCGCAGACTGGCGGGTCGCGCTATCACGTCGCGCCTGTCTGCGGGAGCCCTTGTTTTTACTAGGTACTTACATTGTTATTGTATTGTCTTTTATCGATATTTTATTTATTAGTAGGTTAATGCTCCATTTAAAACTGAGTGTGTAAGATTTATTAATTGAAAATAATAATCACTACATAGTAAAGGCTTCTACAGACCAGCGCGACTCGCGACGGGACACCACAAAGGCACCGCTCGTCGCGCGATACGCGTGGCCTTTGTGTCGCGTCGCGTGTCGCGCCAGTATGTAGAAGCCTTAATGCAACGCGAGCGAGGCCGCGGGCGGCAGCTAGTACTTAATACATAAATAATTTAGTGTTCAATGAGGAGATTTCGGCTCATAATCAGATGTTTTATATTCCCTGTGAATGTAGGTATCTAATAAATCAAAGTTAAGGGACAACATAGTGTAAAAACTGTAGGATACTTATATTGTTGTTCTTATTTTATTCTTAATTCCAAAAATCTATTATTTATTTTGGGCGACAGGTCCTAGCCGAGTTTTTCGCATAAACATTGATTGCACTATCTCCTAGCTTATTTTATAATTCTACAGAACTCACTTCCCGTGAGATCAAAGGCTCCCAAACAAGCTGTAATAGTATTTCTTTCCCGTCTTCGCTGAACTTTTTCTATAAAAAAACTTAAATAAAAAGCGCAATTTGAACCCAACATGTTAATTTCAGCTTAATATATGATAAAAGTAAAAAAGCACCGCCTAAAATTACTCGAATTAACGAAAAAACAACTAACGAATCGTTGTCTAGGTCATTTTGTATGTAGACTATTTATTTCGGAAGAAAGGTTTCTATCCCAAGCTGTCAACATCGGAGAAAGATTGTACGTCGTGCTCGACGTTGTAGACAGTTGTCTAGGGTAGAGAAGACAAGTCTCTTCACATTTGATTTTGTAATCGCCGTGCTACAGACAGTAGAAAAGTTTCTGTTGTCTACACTGAAACGTCATTTTTGTCTATTCTTCCGTCGACAAAACGCGTAGAGAGGGTTCTCGTGCTAAGCCTGCTGATGTAATATATAACATACTAGCTTTCGGCCGCGGCTTCGCCCGCGTGGATGTCGAAAAAAAAGCAGCTTCTCTATCAGCAACATTCCCCCTAAACATTACACCATATCTTAGTTGGAACCAACGTAATTGTGGTAAACAGATAGGAGTGCAGTTTGATTTACAACTTTACGGAGGATATATAAAGCATATAAATACAAAGTTCGTTTTGTACATACTTGTTCAATATACCTACGTGTCCTCCTCCATTTCATGTCTAAGTCTATTTGTAAGTAATTTTGTATTGTTTATTTTGTCTACGTTTTTGTTCTTAAATAATAATTGATGTACCAACTTTTGAGTTATTCAAGGTACGCAGTAAAATTCTCCCGAAAACTATGTACCCCTTTGAGGGGTAGTTTTGAAAAACGCAAAAGTTATGACAAACTTTGTTATTTAGGTAATGACTGCCTCGTTAGTCTAGTGGTCACAGGCGCGACTGCTGAGAATGAGGGGTGGGTTTGATTCCCAGGTCGGGCAAAGTGTTATTGGATTTTCCATTAGGAATTTCTTAGTAGCAGCCCGAAGTCTGCATTTATGCCCGGTTGATGGCAATAGGCTCGCCCCCTATTACATGGGACTTAAACAAAACTGTCGAAATGTGGGTGTACTAAAGATACCTCTACCTAACCCTTTGGGGATTGCAGGCGTGATGTTATGTAAATAAGTACTCGGGCCATATTTCAAGTATATATATCAAAAGAAATAAGATTCTGTTCACACAAACTATATCGCCCCTTTTTACGCACTCAAAGGGGTAAATTGTTGAAACATCATTTTTGACGTTTCTATTATTGGATTTTGGTTATTTATACCAATTTTCAAGTTAATCACGCCACACAGTAGAATCCTCCCTTGTAAATTGACTATCCCTTTTCACCCCATTTAAAGGGGCGGGGAAAAAAAACCGGATAAAAGTTATTCTTTATTTTTTCTTTTCAGTATTAATCCTGAGTTTCAAGTTAATCGGACCGCGCGTTAAAATTACTCCATAAAAGTTTTGATATCCCCCAATCCCCCTTTAGGGGGTAGTTTAAAAAAACAAAAAATGACAAACTATATATTTTACTTAGGTTAGTATTCGTGCCAAGTTTCAGGTTTATTAACTCAAGGAATAAGATTTTTCATACAAACAAAATCCCCCTTTTCACCCCTTAAAGGTTGAATTTCCAAAAACCCCTTCTTAGCTGATGCCCACGTCATAATTTGGGGTTAATCAAGCCACACAGTAGAATCCTCTCTTGTAAAATTGACTACCCCTTTTCACCCTGTTAAGGGTCATTACCGCACGGTCTCCCGTGAGGCGGCGAGCCTCCTTGCTGGACTGCCGCCGTGGGATCTGGAGGCAAAAGTCCTCTTGCACATCTGGGAGTGGTGCGAGGAGGTGAAACGCTGGGTCGAAACTCCGCTGCCGCGAGAAATCACGGCACAGCGGACGGAGCTCCGGCGGGATCTCATGGTGGCATGGAGAGTGCGATTGTCGCAATACAGCGCTGGGCACGCCACAAGCCGGCGATAAGTCCCCACTTTGAGGAGTGGCTAGAGAGGCGCCACGGCGTCCTCACCGGACACGGTTGTTTCGGGAGGTTCCTGTTCAGGATAAAGCGGGAGGAAACGCCCGGGTGTCACTACTGTGTGGATCGCCCGGATGACACGGTGGAGCATACGGTGGAGGTCTGCCCGGCTTGGGCGGAGCACCGCTGTGTCCTCACGGCGGCGGCGATCTCACGCGTCCGGCCCTGGTTCAGGCTATGGTTTGGAGCGAGAGTGCATGGGAGGCCGTTTCCTCCTTCTGTGAAACAGTAATGCTCGCGAAGCAGGAGGCAGAAATCGTGAGGAAGAGGCAAGGTTCGCGTCCTCGCGCCCCTAGTCGCCGCAGGAGGCGCCCCTAGTCGCCGCAGGAGACGCCCTGGGCGTCGGGAGTAGCAAGCCGTCTTCCGGCCACCGTAGGCGCGGGCTTGCGTACGGTGAGCGATGGGTAGCTCGCCATCCGATAAGGACCAAGCCCGGTTCGACAGTACGTTGTGTTCCACGCGCGCCTCAAAGAGATGTCAGCACCAACTGACGGGGTCCGTTGGGGCCTGCCAGGGTTGTGATGTTTGTCTGAAAGGGATATCATGGCCCTGGCACACAGGCAACAGAAGGAACACGGGTGAGTTTTAGTCAGTAAAAGTCTGACACGCCCTCCCGCTCCGCCCAGAGCGGGAAAAGTTATTTGATAATTACCCACGCAAAAAAAAGGGGTCAATTTTCGAAAAACTGATAAATTCTATTTTTTTTTTTTTTCTACAGTATAAATACTGAGTTTTGAGTTAATCGGACCGAGCATTAAAATTCTTCCATACAAACTTTGTCATCCGCAAATACCCCAATATGGAGTAGTTTAAAAAAAAAAAACAAAAATGTCACACAAAACACTTTATAATTTACTTAGGTTAGTATTGGTGCCAAGTTTCAGGTTTATTAACTCAAGGAATAAGATTTATCCCCTTTGTTCACCCCTTAAAGGTTGAATTTCGAAAAATCCCTTTTTAGCGGATGCCTATAGTTTCCAACAATAAGCCGAAATATTAGTGATTTTAACTTAAAAAGAACTTTCATTAAAAATAAAATTTTATCCCCTTTTTCACCCCTTATGGGTTCAAATTCTAACAACACCGTTGCGTTAGCTTCCAACCATAAGCCTAGATAATAATAACTTTAGTGATCTTACTTCGAAAATTAAGGACTTTCCATACACAACATCATCAAACCCCTTTTTAACCCTTCGGGGGTGGAATTATCAAAAACGCTGAGACATGTATCAATTAATTTTCAATCGTCAGCCTAAACACAAAATTTGAATATTCTAACTCAAAACTGACGGACTTTCATATAAACTTCCATCCTCTATTTCACCCTCTTAGGGGTAGAATTTCGAAAAACCCTTTCTTAGTGGATACCTACTCTTTACAAAGAACACACCCTCCAAATTTCATGTCTCTAGGACCAGCGGTTTAGGCTGTTCGTTGATATATCAGTCAGTCAGTCAGTCAGTCAGGACGTTGAATTTTATATATATAGATTATTTCCTCTCGCTTACTGTGGGAGCGATTTTGTGAAAAGGGACGGAAGTGTGTAACAGGAAGTGACAGCTTGAGCATGGAATAAATAAGTACTTTTTAATAGCATGGGATTAGTAAGTACTTACTTTATAATAGCATGGAATTAGTGTACTCATGGAATTAGTAAGTACTTTATAGATTGTAAGTAGAGGGGGTCAAATTCCAACCAGTGGACGATAAAAAAAAAAAAATATTCGATTAAAATTTTCAATATTTAGCTTTTTTAAATTTTAAGGTTAAATTCTGTCGCTACTCAGTTGCTTATAACCAAGGTGAGATGTCAGATGATACACATCATATGCGACTACTGTAATGGCTCCTCTTCACAATCGGCGATGATCGTTAGTCGTGTGATCGTCTGTAATCAGCACGATCATCGTGCGAGCATCCCACACGTTCGTCGTTGATCGCCCGTTAGTAATTTGTTGAGCGACAAGCATTCAAAATGGAAGCATAGTCTATTGGTGCTGCTACCATTTATTTAGTATCGATATACAACCACTATCAAAATGTGATTGAACAAAAAGTCGTAAAAAATGGAGGAAAAGAAGATGGTGATGTTTGAGCATTCATCGTAATAGAACGAACAATAACTATACGATTTAATAAGTAGTATTTGTATTTGAATTATATATTCACAAATACATATCTAATAAGATAACGTCTCTTTATTTGACTACCCATTATTATCCAATTAAAAAAGTTCGAGACGGCGTGGCGGCCCACGCACGTGTTCACGGCTTTGCTGTCCTCCGGTGAAAGAATGATCGCTGAATGATCGTGTGGCACGTGCACGCAACTAGCCGAAATTCCTTTTGATGCGTGCCCGAAAAACCGACAACTCGCCGATCGCCGCGACCACATGGCGAGCATAGACGATGATCGGTGACTACAGACGAGTAAGCCCTCTACACAATCGATCTCGCGGGTAATCGTCTATGATTGCCGATTGTGAAGAGGCGCCATCAGGCTCGCATGTTTTTTTTATTTTTCTTTTTCACAATATTATGGCGTCTGGTGGTCGCCATATTGAATTTTGATTACTGCCATGTCTTTAGTGACACTCTTAAGATTAATACAAATCGATTGTCGTAAGAATCATCAAAATCGACCCAAGTGTTTGGTCTCTAGAGCGCCACAAAGGGACAAACAAACATACATACACACTATGCTGATAAACACATTTCCTTCCTTTGCGTCGCACAGTCGGGTTAAAAGATAGAACTCCTAATGAATAATTATTTCGTAAACCCCGTACCAACGGTATATTTCCGAGAACTGGATCCCGTGTGAGTATTCGATTACTCGATACTCATCACTGGAGCGGGCCAGGGTAACTCCACTCATAATCGGAATGCGCGTCAATCGACTGATCTGGGATGTCAAACGGAACAGGAGCGACATGAGTGCGAATGAATACGTAATATAGTGGATGTTACAGTGCCGAGCTACTGAACCAAAGTAATTTAAATTAAAGGTAGCAGTTGGTACTCATGGATAAAGTAAAGCTCCATTTACACGGTGCATGTTTATTGCCTGGGGCATATCATAAAATTGAAGCAACAATTGACTGGCACCGTCTAAACAAGACGTACAATTGTTGTACGATACGAGCAAGTAAGTTGCCGTCCAAAACTGGTATAGGCGAGTGGGCTGGGTATCCGCACAGGTCAAACTGCTGGAACCCAGACCTCTGAGGTGCTACCGCTGCCGGGTGGGACACCGCGTGGGAGCATGCTGCACCTCGGAGGTGGACCGCAGCGAGGATTGCTTTCGCTGTGGTCGGCCCGGTCACAAGGCCGGCTCTTGCGAGGCCACGCCGCACTGCTTTGCATGTGCAGCGGCTGGGAAGCCGGCCGATCACCGGGCTGGAGGCAAGGCCTGCGCTCTCCTCCCCAAACCTAGGGGCAGGGGCAAGCCTTTCACCACTGCCGTCACCGCCGCAGCCACCGCGATTGCCACCGCCGCTGCCACCTCTACCGTCGTCGTTGCCGCCGCTAACACCGCGGCAGGGCTATCCCAGAGGGCCCGGGAGGAGGCTGCTATGGAATGCCAATAAATGGCCCCATTACGCCTCCTCCAGGCGAACATCAACCACTGCACCGCCGCTCAGGATCTGTTGCTCCAGAGCATGGCGCAGTGGTCGATTAACATCGCCGTGGTCGCTGAGCCGTACTTTGTCCCACCCAGGGATGACTGGGTGGAGGACCTGAGCGGCTCAGTGGCCATTATGTCGTCGGCCGCCGCCGGTACCACGTCCCTCGAGGCCGTCAAGAGGGGACAGGGTTGCGTAGCAGCACGGTTCGGGGAGATTGTCGTGGTAGGAGTATACTTCTCCCCGAACCGAACTCTCGCCGACTGGGACTGGACTGGGCTCTCGAGACAGGCCTGGTCGTCCTAAACCGGGGTTCTGTTCCCACGTGTGTGCGGATGCGGGGTGAATCAGTGGTGGACATCTCGTTCGCCAGCCCCGCTCTGTCGCCGCGTGTCATTGACTGGCGCGTCATGGAGGGGGTGGAGACCTATTCCGATCACCGGTACGGTTTGACGTCTCAGCCCAGACCTCGGGCACGCCGGTCCGACAGGCCCCGAGTGGTCCGCGGTGGGCGCTGAAGCAGCTGGACCGGGAGCTCTTCCTGGAAGCCTCGATCGTGCAGGCCTGGGTGTCATCACCGGACAGGCCTGCCGATATCAATGACGAGGCGGAGTGGTTCCGGAAGGCCATGTCCGAAATATGTGACGTGGCAATGCCCCGGGTCCAGAACGGACGTGCTCGCGCGCTTTACGCGAGGCGTGCGTTGCTGCGCGCCACCGGTACTCCAGGCACCGCAGGCTCCGTATCCACCCTCCGGATACGGAAGCCATTCAGGCGGAGCTGTATGACGAGTACAGAGCGGCGAAGACCGCCCTCCGAGCGGAGATCGAACGGGCCAGAGAACTGGCCCGCGAGGAGTCGCTGGAGACTCTGAACAGAGACCCGTGGGGACGCCCCTACAAATGGGTGCGAGATAAGCTCCGCCCATGGGCTCCCCCACTGACGCAGAGTCTCCGGCCCCAGCTCGTGGAGGACGTGGTGAGCGCTCTGTTCCCTTCGCGAGGGGAACATACTCCCCCGCCCATGGCTCCGCCTCCTGCGGTGCCCGATGCGGACCACACCATTGACGACGACGACGATACTCCGGAGGTGACCGAGGTAGATTTGAGAGTGGCGGTACGTAGGCTGAATGCCAAAAATACCGCCCCGGGACCCGACGGCTTACCTGGAAAAGCCTGGGTTCTGGCCTTGGAGGCTCTCGGGCCTCGACTAAGGGGGCTCCTAAGCGCATGCTTGGAGAGGGGCCAGTTCCCACTTCGCTGGAAGACGGGGAAACTGGTCCTCATTAAGAAGCCAGGGCGCCCGGCGGACTCTCCGTCCGCTTACCGGCCCATTGTGCTGCTCGACGAGGTGGGCAAGCTCTTTGAAAGAGTAATTGCAGACCGCCTTGTCGGGCGGCTGGTGCGGGTGGGGCCGGATTTGGCGGAGAGCCAGTTTGGTTTCCGCAAGGGGCGCTCTACGGTGGACGCCATCATGCGCGTTCGAGCCCTCACGACGGGGGATGCTGTTGCCCGGGGTGGGGTCGTCTTGGCGGTGTCTCTTGACATCGCCAATGCCTTCAATACCCCCTGCCTTCAATACTGCCCTGGAGTTGCATTAGGGAGGCACTCCGATATCACCGGATGCCGACCTACCTCTGTCGAGTGGTCGAGGCCTATTTGACGGACAGGGCCGTCATCTACCCCGGTCACCAAGGAGAGTGGAACCGGCGAGAGATGTCGTGCGGTGTTCCACAGAGATCGGTTCTGGGGCCGCATCTGTGGGACATCGGTTACGACTGGGTGCTGCGCGCCGACCTCCCTAGCGGCGTCAGCGTAGTCTGCTACGCTGACGACACGCTGGTTCTGGCGCAGGGGAGGTCGCATCAGGCGGCGGCCGAACTGGTGGCACGTGGGGTTGCGACAATCGTCTATAGGATCCGGCAATTGGGACTCGAGGTGGCCTTGCACAAGTCCGAGGCCATGTGTTTTTATGGTCCTCGGAACGCGCCACTGTCGGGTTCCCAGATAATGGCAGGAGGGGTTCACATCGGCGTCGAGTCGACGATGAAGTACCTGGGACTCGTCCTCGACAGCCGGTGGAACTTCGTGGAGCATTTTCGCCGTTTGGCTCCCAGACTGGAGCGGGCCGGGGCTGCCTTAAAGCGGCTCCTGCCCAATCTGGGGGGTCCAAACGCCTCCTGCCGGAGGCTCTACGCGGGGGTCTTGCGGTCCATGGCCCTTTACGGGGCACCGGTGTGGGCGCGTTCTATAAGGCTGCGACCAGCCCAGCGATTGAACGCGTCCCAAAGGGTCATGGCCATCAGGCTGGTCCGAGGATACCGCACGGTCTCCCGTGAGGCGGCGAGCCTCCTTGCCGGACTACCGCCATGGGATCTGGAGGCAAAAGTCCTCGCGCACGTCTGGGAGTGGCGCGAGGAGGCGAAACGCCGGGGTGAAACTCCGCTACCGCGAGAAATCACGGCACAGCGGACAGAGCTCCGGCGGGATCTTCTGGCGGCATGGAGAGTGCGATTGTCGCAACCCAGCGCTGGGCACGCCACAATTGTGGCGATAAGTCCCCTCTTTGAGGAGTGGCTAGAGAGGCGCCACGGCGTCCTCACCTTCTGCCAGACACAGGTCCTCACCGGACATGGTTGTTTTGGGAGGTTCCTGTTCAGGATAAAGCGGGAGGAAACGCCCGGGTGTCACCACTGTGTGGATCGCCCGGAGGACACGGTGGAGCATACGGTGGAGGTCTGCCCAGCTTGGGCGGAGCACCGCCGTGTCCTCACGGAGGCGATCGGCGGCGGCGATCTCTCGCGTCCGGCCCTGGTTCAGGCCATGGTTCGGAGCGAGAGTGCATGGGAGGCCGTCACCTCCTTCTGCGAATTAGTAATGCTTGCGAAGGAGGAGGCGGAACGCGTGAGGGAGAGGCAAGGTTCGCGCCCTCGCACCCCTAGTCGCCGCAGGAGACGCCCCGGGCGTCGGGAGTCGCAAGCCGATTTCCGGCCACCGTAGGCGTGGGCCTGCGGACGGTGAGCGATGGGTAGCTCACCATCCGATAACGACCAGGCCCGGGTCGACGGCGCGTCGTATTCCACGCGCGCCTCAAAGAGTTGTCAGCACCAACTGACGGGGTCCGCTAGGGCCAATGCCTGCCAGGGTTGCGAGTTTGTCCGAAAGGGATATCGTGGCCTTGGCACACAGGCAAATGAAGGAATACGGGTGGGTTTTAGTCAGTAAATTTGACGAACGAATGAAACAAGTTTAAAAAATCTTGAGAAGATGTAAAAAAAAAGAAAAATTTGACAGCGCAAATACGGGCAATACTTGAATCAATTGTACAAGAACGTGCAACTCTTTGTCGCCTGGCAATAAAATCGTTTCGGTGTAAGTTGCATGCATTTTTTTAAGAACGGCAAAAGTTGCGTTTAATAAATTATTGTACGCCATTTTATGGCAACCGCACGCGTGTAGACACTTGCATGCAATTTTTGAATGGCAATAATTAAACGTGCTTTATGGCATGCAATAATTGCTCTTGAAAGATACAGAAACTTGCACCGTGTAAATGGGGCTTTAGAAATGTGCATATAAGAGCGGCACCTGCGACAGAAAAGCTGAAAGCAAATTGTTTGGTTTGGTATTGGAAGATACCCATGCCAAACCAAACGACGTCATTTCAGCTGATGATCAGATGATGAGGAGGGATAAAATGCATGTGGAGAATGCTGTTTATAAATGTTGATTGAGAGGGAGGGAGAAGAAGGCCATAGAAAATATAAATGGATTGTGTGAGAAATTATACGAAAGAAAAAGAAGTGAACGTGGCGTGAAGGTTGACAGTGGGGCGCGGAAGAATACAACTTGTTGCACCGACAAAATTTACATGGGACTAGGGCGGGAAGATGATGAATTAGTAATTACGGACCAGTGCCGAGAGGAAACTGGACCAGTTCAGTCAGTCATGACCATCACTCCGTTTATCTGCATGCTACAGAAGCTGATGGACGCTACGGAAGGTGCCAAGTTTGTACCAAAATAATTCTGGGCTAGTCAGCTCAGGGGTAGGAGAAGAGGGAGGTTATTATAATATAGTCATATAGATTGCCATCGACACGCTAAGAAAAACATCATAACGAAACCTTGACTTTCTGAAACTGTTAGCACGTAGTGAGCATGCGTGATGACTGATGGTTGTTCTATTGCTGTTTGATACGAAACCTAGGACTGGATTAATATAGTAATTTCAAATATTAGGAAATACATATTTCAGTGACAAACAGTATTGAAAAGGGATTTAAATAAACAATATTATTATAAAGATTAGCTCTGACACATGCCCCCCCGTTCTGTCAGCGAAACTTCCGTGATTGAACTGTCGCAAACCACTTGCCCTAACTTTGCGACATTTGCGTGCGAGTTTATATTATTAAAACAATAGTATGTTCCATTTTCCTAGAAACTCTGAAATAACCCCTTTCTGGCTAATGAATAGACCTTTGTAATGAAGTGGAACTAAATTGCCAGATTCCATCAAGATATGCACAGCCTATAATAAATGTTTGTATGATAAGGTGGCTTGTTAGTTCATAAAAATTAACATTACTTCAGTTGTTTATAACTAAAGGTCGAAGCAGGCATAAATTATATTCCTTAAATATACCTGGGCTAATTATTGTTGGGATCATTATATCAGATGTATATATGTTTATATAGGTACCTCCTTAGATTATGTACACTATTTATGCATGACTTCTAGAACTTCAAAAACTTTTTACAAAAAAAAAACAACTGACTTCGAAAAACAAACACTACCTACAGAGTGAACAATAACTTTAATTTTGGAAGTCGATGTCATTCGATCTGTACTTTAGTTATTTGCCACCGACATCCGAAATAAAAGTTACTTTTCACTTTATAGTGTTTTTTTTTTGATGTCGGTAGTTTTTTTTGTAACAAAGTTTTATATATGTCCTTTTTTGGGCAGTTTATATTTATCTAAGTTACAATAGCCTAATGTCAACTGCTCATCACCTATTACAAAATATTGCTTTTCCCGATGCAAGGACGTTAATTATTGAGTTCTCCTGGTAAGAACCAGGAGAACTGCCACTCACCATATGCATAGTGACGATCATAAACTGCTCAGGACCCATACTAAAGTACCTAATCGAATCGAAAACCCATGAAATACTTATTATTAAGTAGTTTCGGTAACCATCTGCGGTCTTCATCATCAGTTACATTTCACCAAATGGTGCTTGCCGAGAACAAATACACGTGTTACTATAAAAAATACCTAAATTGCTCTCTATCTAAGGTGTGCCTATTGAGAATTTCCCTCGATTTCCATGTAATCCCCTCATCAGATTCTGACTTGGTGGGAATGGGACCATCTCGAGAGCATACACTTTCAAACAAAAATAAGTTTTCAAAATCGGTCCACAATTGACGGAAAAATCGGTGACATACATAAAAAAAAACCGGTCAAGAGCGAGTTGGACTCACGCACCGAGGGTTCCGTACGTATACGTATATATGATGTTGATGATTTCTGAAAAACTGTGCTATTTAGATACATCTTTTTTTTTCCTGTAATCTTTACATAAACTTCATCACATAGAATAATTTCATATTATTATCTATGCAAACTTCGGAGATAAGGGGGTAAGAACGGTACTACGAGTACGAACGAACTGCTACGAAAGAACGGTATTTTTTTAACATTTTTCATCAAAAGTCGGAAACAATGCTACCTAAAAAAAAAATAGTTTCTAAGAATCTACGGAAATTAGGTCGGGGGCACACGAGCGGACGGCCTGCCCATCTGCCGCGAGATTATAAGGGATGACCGCGGCTTAGTGTGGACGCGCCCTTATGTATCTGTTCACGCATGATGTTGACAACCTGCGTGTTGCTACGACACAAGTGTTAGGCGCTCTTTTCTTTGAGGTACCTATCTACGGTGAAGAATGAAAATTGTCACATCATCTTCGGACAGCCAATGACAGGCCCTCAAGGAGGTCACCAAAGAAACACCAATAGGAGCAGTTCACGAAGACTTCCAAGTGCTTCTTCGCTGAACGAAAAAGGCGAACGGCTTCGCCTTCTAACACATTAGAATCGACCTTGCTCTGTATAGCTTCATTAATTGCAATAAACCATTTTTATATTCCTGATAAACTAAGAGTTATCATTTACTATTCAACCACAACCATAACCTGAAGAGGAAGGCGGATAACGCACGAACATAATTTGGTCCTTCACGCCGCATCCAGTCAGCGAACTAGCCCAAAGAGGTGGAGAGTCAGACGTGGACACGAACGAGATACGCGCAACTCGGTAAGACGTGCCAGCCCAGACTCCTAACCAACTTCCTCTTCCCTTGTGTTAATATTGTTTCTCTTCTCGAATTCCAGTGTTCAGTGCATCATACTTACTCGCGAGATCAGGCAGGAACCGCAGCGGCTACAGCCTCTGCGCTCCAGACGCTAAAGTCGGGTTCACAAAATCGTGAGTACTCCAGGTTTCTATATCCACCAGAATGTCTGAACCAGGTGCTAGTCGTCTAAAGGTTACTTGTAAATCACCTCTTGAGTCTCCGTTAATTACAAAAATTGACGTCCTCACACGCAAAAGGGGAGTAATTAAGGGTCGATTGTCCAATTTGCAAAAATATGTTGAATCATTCCAACAGCCGTTAGACACTAGTAAAGTTTTTGAATTTAAATTACGCATAGATAGTGCTACCTCTCTGTTATCCGAATTTAATGATCTTCAGTCGCAAATTGAAGAATCGTGTGATAGTTTGGATGAACATCTCGAATACAGGGAACAATTCGAACAAAGGTACTTTAAGGTCATCGCGCAAGCTAAGTCTATGTTGCCTGAAGATGGCAATATACCTAAAAGTTCCAATAACTCTGATCGACTACAACCAGTGAAGTTACCCACTATACAATTACCAACCTTTGACGGTTCTTATGAGAATTGGTTAGAGTTTAGGGACACCTTTTTATCCTTAGTGCATAATTCCACACAAATAAGTTCGATTCAGAAGTTCCACTATTTAAAGTCAGCTTTGAAGGGTAGTGCTGAATTAGTGATCGATTCACTGGAATCTTCATCCAACAATTACAGTGTTGCATGGGAATTACTCACTAATAGGTTCAATAATAGCCGTCTACTAATACACAATCATGTAAATGCTCTGTTTTCCATACAAGCTATAACTAAAGAGTCACCATTGTCATTGCGAAAACTAGTCGATACGATTTTAAAACATCTACGCGCACTAAAAATACTCGGTGAGCCGACCGATTCCTGGGATACGCTCATAATTTACATGATTGTGTGTAAGGTGGACCCTGCTACCGAGCGAGAATGGGAACAATTTGCAATCACACAAATGGTACACTGCCCTGTCGATGCGAAGTGTGAGTTAAAGGTCGAAGATTTAATTCGTTTCCTCGGACGGAGAGCGGACATGTTAGATAAGCTATTAGGGACGCATAGTAAAAGCACACACGATGGTAAGAAATACACTAATGCGGTCACTTCTAAAGTACACTGTAACGCTTCTTCGTCCGGTATTACGAAACCACTGTCGCACAAAAAACAGTACAAACCTTGCCCCATGTGTAAGGAAAAACATCCGTTATTTTCATGCCAGAAATTCCTTGATCTGTCCATAGCAGACAGAAATAATTTAGTCACGCAAAATAAATTATGTACAAACTGCTTGCGCTCAGAGCACGCAGCGAACGACTGCCCGTTCGGACCGTGTAGGAAATGTTCTACGAAACATAACACACTACTACATCGTAATGAGTCAGAGGATAGCACGCGAAATCAATCCCTCTCATTAGTGACAGTAGGACAAGTTTCGCAACCCGCATTTGAATCACACACATATAATGCGAGCTGCGACGGCGACCCCACCACGCTACGGCCAGTCGCCAAACCGGTTCTGTTGTCCACCGTGTTAGTTGAGATAGCCGATATTCATAATAATTATCACACGGCACGCGCACTTCTCGATAACGGTAGTACACAGTGTTTTATCACAGAGGCGTTATGCAATCAATTACACACACAAAAAATACAGTCCACTTTCGATATAACAGGTGTAGGTAACTCGGTTTCCCAGGTCACACAGACCTGTAATGTTAAAATTAGGTCCCTAGTAGGTTCCTACACTACACACATACATTGTTTAATTTTACCTTCCATAACTTCTCAATTGCCAGCCGTGTCTTTATCTAAAGATGGTCTTAACATTCCTGTGAACATTCAGTTAGCCGATCCCTATTTCTTCGAGTCTCAACCCATAGACATATTGATTGGTGCTGACCATTTCTGGGATCTTCTGGAAAATGGAAGATTTCGGTTGAAAAGGGGTCCATACCTACAAAACACTAGATTAGTGTGGATCATATCAGGGCCACTGAATAATCGCACACATAGTTCTCATGTTTCATGTAACGTCACATCGTCATTGGATGAGCAGTTATGGAAATTTTGGGAGCTCGAGGAGATAGGCAGATCGACTGATCTCCACAGTAATGAAGAGAAGGCTTGTGAAGATAATTTTATAAATACCACCACACGTGGTTCTGACGGCCGGTTTTGCGTTTCCATGCCATTGAAGCAGTCCCCTGACGCATTGGGTGACTCATTCTGTCAGGCAGAACGTCGTTTCTACGCACTAGAGAAACGTCTGCAACGCACACCGGCCTATAAACAATTATACATGCAATTCATACATGAATACATCGCATTGGGTCACATGTCACGCATCTATACCTACGACAAACCACACTACGTCTTACCACACCACGGTGTGTTCCGCGAGCACAGTACTACCACGAAACTACGAGTGGTTTTCGATGCAAGTGCAAAAACCACGACCGGCAAATCACTCAACGACATACAACGCGTAGGTCCAGCAATACAGGGTGACTTGTTTGCTATTTTGCTTCGGTTTAGACAACATAGATGGGTAGGATGTGCAGACGTTGAAAAAATGTTTCGCCAAATTCAGAAAGATCCGAATCAGCGAAATTTACTTTTAATTCTATGGCGTGACAATCCTATGGACCCATTAGAAATTTACAGGCTCAATACTGTCACGTACGGTACCGCATCCGCACCGTTTACTAGCGTACGTTGTTTAAAACAGCTGGCATTAGAATGTTCTGAGCCATTGATTCGCACAATCATTCAGGATGATTTTTTTGTCGACGATCTGGTGACCGGTGCTGACAGTATTGAGGCCGTAAAACACATAGCCAAGAAAACGACAAATGTCCTACAGAGTGGTTGTTTCCCACTTCGCAAATGGATCTTCAACTTTGATCATGACACACAAGAGTTTCCGTCGCATTCCAAGGAACTTTCACTCGGGGAAAACGCACATCAAAAAACCCTAGGTTTAGGCTGGTATAATCAGTCTGACACTTTGCATTTTCATACTGAATACACAAATAACAAACGGCAATTAACGAAACGCATCTTATTGTCGGAAGTTTCTAAAATATTCGATCCGTTAGGTTTACTCAGTCCCTATGTCATGACTGCAAAGGTTTTACTTCAGAAACTATGGCTGCTGAAATTAGGTTGGGACGATGAGTTACCTAGTGACGTCACACACAGGTGGACACAGTTCGCAAACGGTATAGCATTGCTAAGTACACTACGAATACCACGACACGCTGTAGGTATCGATGCTACACGTATAGAACTACATTTATTTACCGATGCTTCACAAACAGCTTACGGCGCGTGTGCTTACATTCGTTCCATCACAGGCAATTCCATAGTTACAACGAAGTTACTGTGCTCTAAAGGAAAGGTTGCACCCTTGAAGCCCGTCAGTATACCACGATTAGAATTAGTGCCCTATTAGGCGCGCAGTTATATGAAAGAATCACAAAGTCACTTCATTGTACGTTTGATAGTGTTACATTTTGGACAGATTCCAATATTGTAATCGGTTGGTTACGCATGCATCCTAACTCTCTTAAGCCTTTTGTACAAAATAGGGTCGCGGAGCTACACGAATTAACAAAGGATATGCCCTGGAACCACGTATCTGGTAGGGAAAACCCGGCGGATCTAGTATCACGCGGTGTGGCCATGGACACACTTAGTTCATGCACGCTTTGGTGGGAAGGGCCGTCTTTTCTTTCGGATCCGTCATTTAACCTAGCCGATCCAAATAGTTATGACCACACAGATTATACAACACTTGATTTACCAGAGGTTCGGTCTCAAGCTCATACTCATCAAATCTCTGATACGGATAGTTGGTTTCCATTCCATCGTTTCACTCGGTTCAGTCACATGAGACGTGTTTGTGCCCTTATGTTACGTTTTGTGCATAATATGCGAAAAAAAGCCACTAAGCGTACTGGCCCATTGAACGTCAGCGAGTTAAACGAGGCACTAACTATTCTAACAAAAGCGTCACAGTCACAATCATTCCCCGACGTTTTAGATAGCCTAACTAAACACAACATTTTAAAACACTCACACAATTT
The DNA here is from genome assembly GCA_948098905.1 of Tiliacea aurago. Lineage (NCBI taxonomy): Eukaryota > Metazoa > Arthropoda > Insecta > Lepidoptera > Noctuidae > Tiliacea > Tiliacea aurago. The sequence continues at coordinate 862,457 of OX402592.1, forward strand.
AACTAAATTAAATCCATTTATAGATGAACAAAACTTAATTAGAGTCGGGGGACGTTTGTGTAATTCACTAGAGTTTTCGTATAGCAAAAAGCATCCAATACTATTATGCAGCAAGCACACATTCACACGGTTGCTATTTAGCGCGGAGCATGAGCGACTAATGCACGCCGCGCCGCAGGCCCTCTTGTACACACTCAGAAAAACGTGGTGGCCGGTGGGAGGGAGAAATCTCGTCAAACAAGTTGTACATAGTTGTGTTTGATGCGCTAGATTCCGTGCCAAGCCAATTGCACCTATTATGGGTAACTTACCTGCGCAACGCCTGTCTCCAGGGTTTCCTTTTATAACCACAGGTGTGGACTATGCGGGACCAGTTCTCATATTGAACCGTAAGGGTAGGGGTGCTAGAACCGTGAAGGCGTACATATGCATATTCATTTGTTTTACTACTCGCGCGGTTAGCTTGGAACTTGTAGGTGACTTGTCAACAGACGCATACTTATTAGCTCTCAAACGTTTTGTCTCGCGCAGAGGCAAACCATCACACATTTTTTCAGACAATGGAACGAATTTCGTTGGCTTAATGAATTTATTTTCAAAATTCCTTTCTGAATGTTCAGATAATATTATAGACTACGCTACGTCACAAGATATTAAATTTAGTTTTATTCCCCCTTACGCTCCGCATTTTGGTGGATTATGGGAAGCTGGGGTAAAATCATGTAAACATCATTTACGCCGTGTTGTAGGAAATTCGCACTTAACGTATGAGGAGTTCAACACTGTTTTGACACAAGTGGAAGCAGTCCTGAACTCCCGTCCTCTTAGTCCTATGTCCACAGATCCACATGACTTTCAACCCCTATGCCCAGCTCACTTCTTGGTTGGCCGTCCACTGACAGCGCCGGTCTGCGAGGACCTGATTGACAGATCTTCACACCGTCTCTCACGCTATCAACGGGTGGAGCAGATTCGTCAACACTTCTGGAGTAGATGGTCCACAGAGTACGTTTCCGAGATGCAGACCAGGACGAAGTGGAAGGCAAGGCAAACTGACTTGAAACCAGACACACTGGTACTCGTAAAGGATGATCACGCACCGCCACTGAAATGGTGTCTTGGCCGTATCATCAGCACTGTTCCAGGCAGCGACGGAGTTGCACGAGTGGCGGATATCCAGACCGAAAAAAGGGTCATAAGAAGGGCATTCTCCAAGATTTGTCCACTGTGGGACAACGAAGCCGAGTAAACACGTTGAAAGACCATCTTTCAAGGCCGGGAGGATGTTCACGCATGATGTTGACAACCTGCGTGTTGCTACGACACAAGCGTTAGGCGCTCTTTTCTTTGAGGTACCTACCTACGGTGAAGAATGAAAATTGTCACATCATCTTCGGACAGCCAATGACAGGCCCTCAAGGAGGTCACCAATGAAGCACCAATAGGAGCAGTTCACGAAGACTTCCGAGTGCTTCTTCGCTGAACGAAAAAGGCGAACGGCTTCGCCTTCTAACACATTAGAATCGACCTTGCTCTGTATAGCTTCATTAATTGCAATAAACCATTTTTATATTCCTGATAAACTAAGAGTTATCATTTACTATTCAACCACAACCATAACCTGAAGAGGAAGGCGGATAACGCACGAACAGTATCACTGTACTACACGCTGGAGATTTAGAGAACTGTTTTTGTACGGAATACCTATTTAAGTTGTAAAAACTATAAACTATTGCACTGTTCTGCAATAACGCATAACATAACATCACGCCTGTAATCCCCGAAGGGATAGGCAGAGGTGTGCCTGTACTTAGTTCAGACACATTTAATCGGGTATGTTGAAGTATAATAGTTTGCCCGACCCGGAGCTCACGCTCAGCAGTACCGCTTGTAACCACTACACCCACGAGACAGTAACTCTAACTTAAAAATAAGTCCGTTTGTTACGCTTTCACGCTAAAACGGCTGAACAGATTTGGATACAATTTGGAACATGGGTGTAGACTATGACCTGATGTAGGACATCGGATACTTTTTATCCCGATATTCCAACGGAATCGAGACTTACGTGGGTGAAACCGCGGGGCTAAGCTAGTATAAAAATAAAGGTGAAAGGCGAAACTATTGCCATTTCATCGCGTTAGCTCTCAAATTCTAGTTCGCTACAAAATGGAGTAGAAGAATGAAATAACAGCTCATAACGAGGTAGATTTGTCGTTGAAAAATAGCTTACATTTTTGCATTTTATTTTATGAAGGCCCCGTTTTCCTGTCGTGAAAACAACGACAAAAAATAAAAGAAAATTGCTTTACTCAAACAAAATTAATTTCACTCTGTCGTCCTTACGGAAATATCAATAAAAAACCATTTTCGCCCCGTTTTCATTCCAATTTTATCAAAAATATAAAATCATAAGCTCTTGAAAATACATGCTTTCATCCGCTATCTCTAGATATTTTCGGGAAAAATGCTCAGATAACAAACAAAAAGTCGTACATACTTTCAGTGAAAAACTAATAGGCCAGAATACGAGCTGCTAAAAACTTTACATACACGCTCGAAATGAAAAATATATTCCCAATTCACAAACAACCAAACAAACAAAAAAGAAAGTAGGTATCGAGTTAAATAAGTCTTATTTTGTGGAGCTATAAACTTGTGCCATTCTTTTGTAGGTCACCTACGCACATAATCTTTTCACCCGTAACAAAACTGATGATTCTGGCAATATTAGTAATATTCTTGCACACTTTTGACAGCCTCCGATCCGCACTAAACATTCAATATTAAACAAACTGATTGATTTATTGTGAGCTGATGGCGGGCTATCCTTTATGTTCCAACCTTTCCTTGTTTTGTGTCACAGAACATAAAATGATAGGTACCTACTCATTTTAAGGTCTGTTATTTCTTCAAAAAATAACCCTATCTGTCTTTAAATACCTACCTTAAACTCACTTGTATACCCGTCTGGCAATTCCTTCAAACACAAGTGCCCATTACTTGCGCTATTAGCACCTCTATTTGCCATTCCACTAAATTCGGCTCACACTACGGAAGATATATGAGATATTTTGTACCTCCGCATTTACTTAATATCATACTTATTGTTAGCATCAAGGCTTACGTCTTAAAGATAAACAGTATCACCGCACACATACTTGTATAAGCGTCCCAAACTGTTCAGTAATCCAGTAAAGACTTAACTTGCTCAACTAACTGTCGACCTTATTAAACTGCTACAGAGTTTACATTACAACGGAGATGTTAAAGCATGCACGACTAGAGAGCTGCCCTCCATTAAAACTAAACTTACCACTAATAAAGTTATCCGTAACAAAGTCCATTTCCGAGTAAACAAGACACATCTACTTCTGCGGCCGTACATAGCTAGCAATGTATAGCGCTCGGATCAGAGAAGCCGTTTGGAGTGCCCGTCGTTGTAGAGTCAGGATGGGGGCACGAGTTAGATTATCTTTGAAATCGTCCCACTAGTGCTGACCCTTTTTAAATTAATGCCATTTAAGTTTAATTAGATCTGACTAGAGTTGATTTTTTTATTTTCAATAATAGGTATGTATTAGTGTTTATATTTTGGGAGTGGGTTGCTGATATTCAAATATTTCTCTCGAATATTAGAATATTGGCAACAGAGTACAGTAAAGTACGTCATTATGATAAAAGAGGTCGTTCGGTAAAGTATATCGAGTCCAGGGATACAAGGTTAAACATACTATGTTACTTAGATAAATATACCGAAGAAAATGGTCTCGGAAAAATCTCCGCGATTGCTTACATAACTAAAACATTTTTTGTACATACAATTTGGGGGTCGAGGGCATTTTTGCAAAATGAAATTGGGAATAGGTACTCTATTCAAATATAACTAACAAAAACTACAATAGCTACAGCTTATATCTTGGGAGTGGGCGGAAAAATAAAATATCATAGATCTTCCACGTGTAAATGTTTATTTAAACAGGATGCTAGATTTGACGTGATGTTTTTAAACAACATTATCTACCGTTGAACATGTTTTTAAAACACGCAGGTTTTTAGGATTCTAGTTAAGTGCATCACACAATTACATACCGGCTAATTAGCCAATTAAAATATGAAACAGCCATAACTTTCTTGGAATTCGAGCTTTTAAGATGATTCAATTAATCTAATTTTCCAATGTTTAATAGTTTCAGTTCATCCCATCTCAAAATCACACCCTGCATAATGTCAAATCCACGCGTGACGCCTTGTCAAGGGTTCAGTTCCGCCTGAGCCAGTTGATTGATACTTATAATTGAAAGCTCTCGGATTACGCCATTAGGATGCTATGTTTTTATATACAAGCATATTATAATTCTAAGAGTATACTCACGGTAGATACAGATAGTTGTGTGGTAACAGGAAAAATAACTGATGATACCATTACAAATAAAGAATTATGTTGATAACTTTAAGATTCAATCCTATTAAGGTAGAAACTGTCACTATACTCTTAAGTGCCTACTCAAATGAGATGGAAGTTGCTCTATAGGTACCCAACTGAAAAGGGAAAAATACAGAGGTACTTTACAATAAAAACCGTTAATTCTAAAAGATTTAAATAGAATCAGATCAGAACATAGAACTGCTAAGCCCTGGAGAGGGCAGACGGAAGACGTGATAAAACCGTCTAAAAGCTGCCCGCTAACTTATTGTGCTAACTTAAACCTTGACATTGTTTGACTTAGGTGCACTCTATATCCTGAAACACGTGTTACAAGTATGAGGAGAAGATCTACTCTGTATACACATTTAGAGAGAGTGGTTCTGGAAAGCGATAAAACTAGGACTATTGGCTATAAATAACATTATATTCCTCAACCGTTAAATGATAGAAACACATGAGGCAGCACGTTGTTTTATGAGACAATATTGAAACTATTTGTAGGTTTAACAACAGGTCTTGGTTCATCTCAATCTCAAGATTTAAAATAAATCACTAACACGTATAAGCGTGTACACATGTTATAGGCCTTTAATGCACTGATCAAGTGATCACCTTGAACATTATAAGCAGAATATCGAAGCTCGCTATATCGAGTCATTCGTTAGCTAGCTTAAAAATAAACAGAGTAAGTATTCATTTAGTTTCTGAATATCAATATAGATTATGTTTTATTTCAATATCGTTTAATAAAATAATTTCATATTCTATAGATGCAAAGGGTTTTACTGTGGCAGTGTTCTTTTACCTCACCAATACCAAAGAAACGACATATTCTGCAATTGTCCTGCGACTGCATTACTAGAGTACTACCGTTGTTGGTTCTGTGAAATTGTATTGAAAAAACAAGATGGCGATGTTAGTTCCGATTTTAGCCACGCGCCAATGTGACCTTGTAGCGTTCTAACAGCATCATTAAATTTTTAGGGTTCCGTACCTCAAAAGGCAAAAACGGAACCCTTATAGGATCATTTCGTAGTCCGTCTGTCAAGACCCTTTTTCTCAAGGACGCGTGGAGGTATCAAGTTGAAATTAATATCAAATATGTAAGTATACGATCCCTTAGAACACAAAAAAAAAACTATCTTTGAAGCCAACGCAATAAAAAAATACGGTGATTTAAGCGACATATTTTTATACACGCAAATAAATCAAAACTTATAAGAAAATTCCCGTTGATTACAATCATGTTTGGTAAGAAGCAAGGTCTCACAGCACAAGTCAAGGAAAAAGTCCGAAAATAGTTAATTTGCAGTTTAATAAAAAAAAAATTGCGAATAAAAATTGACATTTGCAGTTGGAAAATTGACCGTGGCGTTTATCGATTTATGGGAGAACATGTTTTCAATTACTATGATAAGATTGTTTTTGGGATAAATTCGCATCTTTCGATTCACCAATACCAACGAATCTATATAATATTTCTGCAACTGTCTTACCGCTGCAGCACTAAGTCTTCTTAGCTTCCTTACATAGTTTCATCCTCCACCTCTCTCTCACTTTTGCCCCCTCTCTGACGACAGCATGTGTCGCTCCCCGGTCGTCTACGTAATCTGATGTCCGGTAAACTGATGGCATGCCAATGATGCAAGATGTTTAGTAAGAAGCGCTTTTTGCGGGATTAGCGGTAAAGCGATTTTGTTGAGGTTCATTAAAGAGCTTATTTGGTATTTATTGACATGACGGCAAAATGTTGAATTGACATGGAACCAAAGGACGGTACTGATAGCACTCGGTGCTTAGTTGTGGATTGACACATTTTAGATTTCATCGACACGCTTAGGAGAAGATGTCGAAATATTAAAGACCGATGACTACGTTGACTCTTGTGGTAGATCAAGACGTAGCCCAACTCTTGAACCCTTAGGTTTAATCTACAAAAGGAAAAAAATATTTGTAACTAACTAAGCCGAGTCTAGGTATCTGTTCCTATCCGATTCGTAGAATAATATAAATAAAGGCGTCCACGATACAGGAGAAATGCCACAACGTAGTCTGCCTTATGAAAGGTAAAACTGTGTCAAAGTTGAGTGTGTTTGTAACCCGGATGTTTTTATCAAAGGAAACGGAGGACAATTTAATTTCCTGAGGATGCAACAAATAGAGGATGTTACGGAATTGTCACGCTGTTGAATGAAAATGGGGTGAAGCGGGTTGGAGATGTGTGTTAGTTGGTCATGCACCTGCAATTAGCGATGACAGTATTTACTTTAATGCTATTTTAAGAGATAGCAAATACGTAGCACCATTTACTAAAAAACCCGGAATTAATATAACGGTATTAGAAGAAGAGTATAACTAGGATTTCTGTTTCTGGAAATGCGATTTCGGAACCCATGCCTTTCTCGTATCACGGCATCTCTAGGTAGGACCAGATGAATATTGGTTCTCGGGAAGCTACTGGTCCAAAGTTTTAGCTTCGTTTTCTTCACAATAGCTTCTGTCATGATTTATTTAAAAAAAAAAAAAATGGTTGTTGTGTGAGTGCCAGAAGGCAACACAGTGTCGGATGGCCGAATGTCATTTTCAAATATTAATAAGATTCTGTAGTGAATTTTAAATACTAAATATTTAATTTTTTTTTTTTATTTGTATGTGATTTGCCTCAAATGATTTTTGTACCAGTGTAGTCATGAAGTTTAAAAGTATCTCATTTGACAGTTATTTTAAAAAGTACGGGTTTTTTAACGGAACGGAATGGAAACATGACGTTTGGAGGGTCGCCTAGTTGTTAGGTTAATTCTCATGGAGCTCGGAAAAAAAAAGGTTGTCTTCAAGATGTCAAAAGCCTATACTTATTATTATATGGAGTACCTAATTAAATAGTTCGTTAAATATTGCTGTGTTTGTATGTGTTCAAGCAGTTAAATACAGAAATGCTCGTAATGAAAAGGTGTTTCTTTACACTTCCTTATGTAATCACGATGGGCAATTCTCTTCACATGCTCTGTCCTGCTCTAGATGACCATTATGATTTCCTCATAGGTATTAATTTTACAAAACGGACTTGCTGATATTATTATGAAAAATTACTGATAATATGCATGACACAAAAGTTAATCTCCAGTACCACATCCAGCGTTCGCTGCTCCGCATCACGTCAGCTTCGCTCACAAAGTCCTGTTACTTTAATTTCCGTTCTTTCGTACTCAATTTGCTCGCTCTTTGAAGCACGCGTATGCAAAGACGATATACCCTCCGATATTAAGCAGCCTTTTTATTTCAACTTTGTTGTTCCAACGTTCGTTTAGAAATAATTTGACGGGAACAAGTTACCTACTAGGGTAAAAACGTATGGTTAGTAAATCTTATGTACGATTGACGGAACCTTGGGCTACTGCTGTTGTGTAGTGCTGTGCGAATTATGTATTAAAGAGCTGTTCTGCAAAATCACCGTCATTTATGTTGCATCTCTTTCACAAAGAACACACACATAATTACAGCTGTATGAACTCACGTGTACCCATACAAAACACTACAAAAACCAAACAAAACTATCAGCCATACAGATCTAGCTCATAATTGAAAAGATAATTCAGCGCAGATCAGTGACAGCCACACTCGACTCAAATGAGATGGGTTCCCCGTCACTGAACAATGGTTGTCGGGCGCAGCCGCGAGGGGGCGCGTCTCTTACGTGTCGCGACAGACTTGGCACTCGCCTCGTGATTGTGCCGTTTGAAGTATTGTACGTGGATTGATTGATGGGAACTATGACGGATTCATCTAAGATGTTTTGGGAATGTGCGAAAAAAGTTTGTTGTTCGATGTTTTCACAAATTGTAAATGGTTAAATAACACCAATTGAGTGCACACAAAATATCAAACCTCTTTTAAATTGTGAAATCACGTTCATGATTTTGGAACCAATAAAAAACCATACCTTTTTTTTTTTGGCTGGGAAATTATCAAATAACTTCTCCCGCTCTGGGCTGAGCGGGAGGGCGTGTCAGACTTTTACTGACTAAAACCCACCCGTGTTCCTTCCGTTGCCTGTGTACCGGGGCCACGATATCCCTTTTGGACAAACTCGCAACTCTGGCAGGCATTGGCCCTAACGGACCCCGTCAGTTGGTGGTTCCAATTGATTGTTTCCTATGGAGAAGAGCCGGCAAGAAACTCCACGGTTACTCTCTTAAAATTAATGGGCTTTTACAAAGCTTTCAAGTTAGAGTGTTAATTTTATAATAACATTTCATTTCATTTTATTCAATAACAATTTAAATTGTGTCTGAATGTTTACAAATATACCAACGCAAATAATTAAAATACTAACTTAAAATAATAACAAGTTAAACACAGAATTAAAATCACACACACAGACTCATTTACATTAATATCATTTACATTAACAAAATTCAAAATATAAAACAAAGTCAACGAGAAAATAAATAAACACAAATGTCAGTAATAACTACCTAATAAGTTGATTTTAATTTCTAACACGTATTAATAAATAAATATATAAACTTAATTTACAATGACCACTACCCAGGCATATATTAAAAAAAGACAAAATAAAATAACTTAAATTCACTTTATGTCAGAACCAGATACTATTGTCAATAACATTAAAATTCAGACATGGATATTATTATCACCAGTATTTAATGTCACAATAAAAATTCTTTGATGTCAGCATTTCTAAAGTGTTATGTTCTTATTTGTAATAATGGTCTAGCTAAAACACATCAGTGAGAAACTCATCGACCGTATAATAGCATTTGTCTACCAGAAAAGATTTAACTTGCTGCTTAAACTGGTTTATGTTATATAAGGACTTCAATTCCATAGGTAGATTATTATACAATTTGATCGATTGAAAACTTGCCACATGACCAACCACTTCCATAAGTGGATGTATGTCATACTGCAAGTCCTTACGCCTAGTAGCTTCTCGCTTATTTCTTTCTTCTGCTGTTTCGAACCTGTTCAGTCTTTTCATAAGGTCAGTGAGTACTACTAGAATATACAAGCACGGCACAGTTAATATCTGAAGATCTTTAAAATACTCCTTGCACGATACCCAGTGTGGAATTCTCACTACTGTTCTTAATGCCCTTTTTTGAATGACAAAAGCTGTGTTAACATTGTACGGCTTGCTGCCTCCCCATAGAGAAATACTGTATCTGAGCCTAAACTCTACAAGCGAATAGTACACTACTTTTAATTGTTTGATAGTGACCTCCTCTCGAAGACTTCTTGGCATAGCAAGCCGAACTAATTGAACTTTCTATTGCTGACAGTTCCTTTTTCCAGTTTAAACTTTCCTCAATATAAATACCTAAAAATGTTACGTTATCCACTAACATTATATTATCATTATTCAAAGTTATGTCAAGTGTATCCTTATTTCTAGTCGTGGTCCTAAATAACATAGCATTTGTTTTACTGGTGTTTAGGTTAAGAGTGTTGATGGTAAACCAAGAATGGAAGAGAGCCAAAGCCATGTTTACTTTATTAGTTAGTGTTTCTATATCATTAGCGGAAATTATAGCACTTGTATCGTCAGCAAAAAGAACAACTCCAGCACCTATATGGTTTTGCATGTAAGTAATTAAATAATTTATGAACAATATAAAAAAGATTGGCCCTAATATTGAACCTTGCGGGACTCCCTTCTTTATTAGTTTAGTACCTGATTTGTATACTTTTTCATATTTTTCTTCAGTCACTTTAATTTCTACGTATTGCTTACGATTTTCCAAATAGGATTAAATAATTTTAGAACTGGCCCTCGAACTCCATAGTGTTCCATTTTAGCAAATAGTAGCTTGTGATCGACTCTGTCAAAAGCAGAACTTAAATCAAGGAACAAGCCTGCAACTTTTAGTTTCTTATTAATTTTGTCAACTGCTTCCTCCATTAAAGCAGCGATTGCGTCATTTGTTCCCACATGTTTCTGATAACCGAATCGCCAGAGATTCAGAATTTTATTGCGATTTAAATGCCTTAGGAGCCTAATTTAAGGAATTTTCTCAATTTTTTTCGAAATTATTGTTAATAGCGAAATCGGTCAGTAATTATTGCCATCTAAATGAGAACTTTTTTTATACATAGGTAAAACTCGGGCTATTTTGAGTTGGTCAGGGTAAATCTATACACATATTGACTAAATGTGTTAGTGGTTCTGCCAATAAGGCAATATGCTCTTTTATTAAGTACCTATCTTATTCTGTTAATCATGTCCTGGCATTAATGCATATCGTATACATCTGCAAATCTGCCTTTCCCTTCGGGAAGGGAAATATCGTCGCAACACCCAAATTCCAACCTAAGAAAAATAAACAACATTCTTCGACCAAAACTAGCAAACTGGACCATATTTTCGGCCACTAAATTATGTTCAGCATCGCATGAATCATACCGGCCCTTGCAGTACCCCTACCACGCTAAACGATTGGCTTTCCGTGAGTTATCGCCTTGCCGCGTTAATCGCTCGCATGATTGATGATCGCAGGCGCCGGCGAATTGTTAAATAGCCATTTTAGCTAAATACGGGAAGATGGTGGAGCGGCTGTACGATTTCAATTAGATACGACACTGTGACTGGGGATTGTTTTACTTGATTTGAGGATAAGTAGTGAGCTAATTTGGAGATGGTTGTAAATTTTGTGACGTCTTCAGGATACGTACCTAAAATAATTCATTTTAGGCGACTGGACTGGAACGCCGAGTGGTTCTAGAGTGCTGAGTGTTAGGATATTCAGTTAGTACTCAGATTACTCAAGTGTTTCAATATCTTGAATTATTCTTTAATAAAAAAATTAAAAATTGATATTGCAATCACGTACATTTCTGTATGCAAAGTCAGTTAATTAATTATTTAAGTCATGATAATCAGAATAGTAATAACAGAATTCTAAAATTCTCAAGTAAGACAGTGAGTAATGTGTTAAAGGTGGTTCGGCAATAGTTAGACTATAGTAATAAAAAAAAATAAAAAAAAATTGTTTACACGTGATTGATACACGTGTAAAATCGTGGTGAATCAAAAAAAAATATCGGGTGTAAAAAACCCTTTCCGAAGCCGAAAGCTACACATTCTACCCATTATTTGGATTGTTTTTTTCCTCTAGACCATACCTGGGAATCCACTGGGTCTGGAGATATTGAAGGCCAAACCCGCATTTTTTTATATAATAACGAATTCCTAGTGTTATTATAAAACTTTTTTCCAAGCAAACATTACCTGAATTTTCGATTTTTCTTACATTCATTTCGTTCATAGCCTTTTGCCTGGTTCGCGTTACATTGCGCGCAATAAAAATTGCAATTTTTTAATCCCTAAAAATAAAAATCGGTTCCCAGCAATAATTTTTGCGCAAAGCTACTTAGTTAGATGTACAGTATGCGTAGTTGACGGCTTTGTGATGTGTCTTTTTACACCCTTTTTTATTTATTTTTTGATGGGAAGTTATCAAATAACTTCTCCCGCTCTGGGCTGAGTGGGAGGGCGTGTCAGACTTTTAATGACTAAAACCCACCCGTGTTCCTTCCGTTGCCTGTGTGCCGGGGCCACGATATCCCTTTCGGACAAACTCGCAACCCTGGCAGGCATTGGCCGTAACGGACCCCGTCAGTTGGTGCTGACATCTCTTTGAGGCGCGCGTGAAACACAACGCGCTGTCGACCCGGGCCTGGTCCTTATCGGACGGCGAGCTACCCATCGCTCACCGTCCGCAGAACCGCGCCTACGGTGGCCGGAAATCAGCTTGCGACTCCCGACGCCCGGGGCGTCTCCTGCGGCGGCTAAGGGCGTGAGGGCGCGAACCCTGCCTCACCCTCACGCGTTCCGCCTCCTCCTTCGCGAGCATTACTGCTTCGCAGAAGGAGGTGACGGCCTCCCATGCACTCCCGCTCCGAACCATGGCCTGAACCAGGGCCGAACGCGAGAGATAGCTGCCGCCGATCGCCTCCGTGAGGACACGGCGGTGCTCCGCCCAAGCCGGGCAGACCTCCACCGTATGCTCCACCGTGTCCTCCGGGCGATCCACACAGTGGTGACACCCGGGCGTTTCCTCCCGCTTTATCCTGAACAGGAACCTCCCGAAACAACCATGTCCGGTGAGGACCTGCGTCAGGCGGAAGGTGAGGACGCCGTGGCGCGTCTCTAGCCACTCCTCAAAGAGGGGACTTATCGCCACAATTGAGGCGTGCCCTGCGCTGGGTTGCGACAATCACACTCTCCATGCCACCATGAGATCCCGCCGGAGCTCCATCCGCTGTGCCGTGCTTTCTCGCGGCAGCGGAGTTTCACCCCGGCCTTTCGCCTCCTCGCGCCTTTCCCAGATGTGCGCGAGGGTCTTTTTACACCCTGTATAGGCTATACTAAAATCAAAAATCAAAATCAAAAGTCATTTATTCAAACTAGGCTGAGAATCAGCACTTTTTGAACGTCAAAATTACATGAGACAGTCCCCCATAAACGCCCACCCTTCACCACTTCCTAGTGCTTTAGCTGGGAAGAAGAAGTGGCGCAACAAACTCCCCAGCAGCACAGCTGTCTGTTCATGCTGAGATAGGGACCTTTTTGGCATCGCACAAGTTTTGGTTGTTTTTATTGTAAGTTAGTTTTAAATGCTATATTTGTACTTCTTGTGCGTGTCCCGAATAAAATATTTTTATTTTTTTTTTTATTTAAAAACTTGAATCTATACAATAAAATGTAAAATGCAACACAAAACATTAAATTAAATTATTTGCCTTATGTTAGCTAGCACACACCACTATACAAAAAAATATAATTTATATAATAATCGTCTAAAATTATACTTAAGCACAAATAACGTAAACAAAACGTATCTAAATAAAATCCTCCAGGCATAATGGGCGTGCCCGCTTAAATAAAGCTATATCTACAACTCGAAGTCACAAATGATAAACTAGCACCATCGAAGTAAAATAAAAAAAACAGTTAATTATTAATAACAATAACAAAACCATGGTCAGCAAGACGACCAGTCACCACAAGCAGCACCCGTTCACGAGCATAACGCAAAGATCAGCCATCACCCCCCTCGCCATATTTGAGGGAAGGAGGCAACCCGACCCCCGACGCTACCGCAAGCAGTGACATCTAAGGGAGCATGACGAACTTGCTGCCGGTTGCTCAGGCAAGAATAAAGTAATCAATTTGTTGAGGTCGTTAGCTAACCACTTTTTGCAATGCAACTCATAAAAGAACACGTAATGAGTAGATTTTGTCACTAGTTTCCTGTTACAAATGAATTAGACATCTGTAGCCGAACTAGGCAAAAGCCTGTATTTCAGTAATGGACATGCTATTATTTGTTCAAATATAAAAAACCGGCCAAGTGCGAATCGGACTCCCACACAATGGGTTCCGTATCAACGTACAATATGTAGGTACTCGTAGCACAAATCGCCGAATAAAACACGTAGCTTGTATGGCCTTTAAAATTTTAACTTTATTTTATTTTTATTATTTGTTGATAAAGCAGCAATACAAATATACAATCTGTGAACATTTCAACTATATACCTATTACGTTTCATGAAAGACAGCCCGCTGACAGACAGACAGCAGACAGCGGAGGCTTAGTTTTTTTATTTAGTTCAGGTAAATGAAAATACTAAACGAAGAATATTTTTCATCTTAAATTCAATAAATCGCAAAGGTACATTTGTATTTCATAATGATACTATGAATTACAAAATAATTTTTGCTGCTACAGAAAATCACCCATATTTAAATAAAGTACCCTATTAATCGGTATTTCTAATATTTTTTTATTAAATACAGTTTATGGTACATGACATACAAAATTTTCAAAGTCCTAACTTGTTTAATTTTTGCGATAGAGCTCATACAAAAATGAACAATGGTGATGGACTGACAACTTTTACGGCCCCCTTTTCTTAATTTTTGAAGTTATAAAAATCTCAAAAGCAAAAACAAAATTTTCGCAGCCGCCATCTTGGATTTAAATTTTGACCAAATTCAATGTGTGAATTAGAAGAAGAAAGTCGCAAGTATGAACGCTTTTTCCTGTGACGATTTCTGCCAGTTTACTCCTACCGCATGCCGCGCTAAAAGGTGATATGGGCGATAAGAACAATTACAGGCCAATATCTTTTGCCACAATCACGTCAAAGGTGTTTGGCAGTGTGCTTAGTGCTCAACTTAGCAGTCTTAAACGTACCTATTCACGATAACCAATTTGGTTTCCGTTCAGGATTATCCGCTGACAGTGCTATTTTGAGTGTGAAGCATACTGTGAAATACTACACGAATCGCCGCACTCCAGTTAACGCATGTTTACTTGATCTGAGCAAGGCTTTCGAATTGGTTTCCTACGACATTTTATGGAGGAAGATGGAAAAGGTAAATATGCCGCTGGAGGTGATAAATACTCTAAAATACTAGTATGGAAACCAAGTCAACAGTGTGAGGTGAGTGGGTGCCCTCTCTAGACCGTAAGGATTGGAGTGCGGGTTGAGGCAGGGGGGGTTTAGCTCGCCTACGCTATTCAACCTATATGTGAACGATCTGATTGGCGCGCTTAGCAGCATGCGTGTCGGGTGTCATATTGATGGCGTATGTGTTAATAACGTAAGGAACGCCGACGACCAGCGGGGCGAGCACGGCCTACTGTGACATTGACTTGAGTTTATCACAGTTTGCGCGATAAAACTGTTTTGTCTAAAAATGCTAGTATAAATGACATGACATAATTTATATGTCTTGTCACAAACGTCTTGACAGGCCCGTGCTCGGCCCGATGGTGCTGCTGAGCGCGTTAATCTGCGGGCTTAGGACACTTGTGGCCACTTGCAAGCAATATGCCAGACTACATGGTCATGGTCTTTGGGGCCAGGGGTAGGTACCCAGAAGCTGTACCTTCAGTGAAGTTAAGCGGTATGCCCCTTGTGAGGGTGGACCAATTTAACTATCTGGGTCACTTATTGACCACTGGCCTGAAAGATGATGAGGATATTGACAGGGAGCGGAGGGCGCTGTGTGTGAGAGCTAACATGATTGCCCGCAGATTCAGGCGTGCCTCTAAGGTCAGGTGCACTATATTTAGTGCTTACTGCGCGTCTTTTTACTCATGCAATCTGTGGCCTCATTTAACTCAGAAATCATACGGCGCCCTTCGCGTTCAATACAATGACGCATTCAGGGTGCTCAATGTGCTCATGGGGTTGCGTCGATACTACAGCGCATCACGGATATTTGCTGAAGCTCGCGTTGACTGCTTCTACACATTGATGTGGAAGCGGTGAGCATCCCTGGCTAGTAGGGTGCGGGGCTGCACCAACAGCATCCTTTCTATATAAAATAAGCAGGCTAGATTGTGCGTTTGTGAGCCACTGCTGCAAGGTATCGGCTGGGCCTGTCACCTTGCAGCAGTGATGTCACAAATTGTTTTTGTGTTAATGTTTTACTAACTTACTTTGTTAGTATTTTGTTACTATTAGTATTGTTGCTTGAATGATTAAATTAAATTAAAGAACTTCGTTCCAAAAAATATATTTGTACTCTACTTGATGAGTTCTGGATAATGACATCCACATTGTCTTTGAATATGCAATTGGCAAAGAGGGTAAATAAACGCATCTCTTTTTATAATACTCTTAATTATGAATATCGATTCCTAAGGAGTAAACTACAATAAACTCCAAAAATACATTTTATTTACAGGCTAGCTTTTGCCCGCGGCTTCGCCCGCATGCAGGTCGGATATTATCCCACGGAAACATACTACCGGGATCAATTTACCCTATGTGTTAATCCAGATGTCATGATGATGTTAATCCAGCCATCTGTGTGCCAAAATTCATCCAAATCTGTTCAGCCGTTTATTCTATCGTAGTAATAGCAGAAGATGAGGTCATTAACGCCCGCGCCGCCACGAGTCAACCATTTTGATTTTTTGTTACGCGTAATTTTGAATGGGTGATCTTTTAAAGTATTCATTTAAATGGTGTCAATGGTGTCAAGGCATATTTTTATCTAAATCAAATGCCAAATTTAAATAACATATTTTATCCGGTAAACATTAATAACATACCGGTAAAAATAGCTTCGTAAATAACAATGATTTTTATATCAAATTCTGAAAGAAAAAGTGGTTGCTGTGGGTCATCCTTGAAGATAGACATATTCTATCACGGATTATTTTGTTGCACTTTTTAATATGTACAATTCTGTACAGCATTAGTTTTATGTGTCATTTACGGTTTACGCGGCGCACGCCAGTGAAATTCCGAGTCGACATGATTTTATCCGACATCATCAACAATAACCGTCATATTTCAGCTAATTTACAAAGAACCTTAATGAAGTATACACGTAAACCTTCCTCACAGAATAACTCCATCTATTAGGGTAAACCGTTTAAAAATCCGTTCGGTAGTTGTGTAGAGACAAAGTCGACGATGGAGTGAGCTTACCCAGAAGATGCCTGTTTACTCTACCTTTGAAGAGATTAGGGTTGTATGCGTTCGGAAACAGACGCAGGTAGCATACGGCAGGCAAATGAAGGAATACGGGTGGGTTTTAGTTAGTAAAAGTCTGACACGCCCTCCCGCTCCGCCCATAGCGGGAGAAGTTATTTGATAATTACCCACCCCAAAAAAAAAAAAAATGGTAGAGAGTTCCACTCTTTTGCTGTGCGCATTATAAAAGTCATTTGGAAACGCTTAGTGCGAATTGGTGGAATAGCAACAAGGAAGGGATGGTAACCTGCAGTGCGTCTAGATGTCCGATAATAGAAGGGGGCCGGTGGAATGAGGTCGTGGAGTTCTTGGGCACACTCACCGAAGTACAATCTGTAGAAGACCGACAAGCAGGCAACCGTGCGGCGATGGGCCAAGCTGTGAAGATTGGCATCCATCAGTTTTACGTCGCCAATGAGCCTCTTAGCTCTGCGTTCCACCGAGTCAAGCGCGGCAAGTTGGTATTTTGCTGAGCCATCCCAAAGGTGGCTACAATACTCCATGCAGGATCGGACCTGCGCTTTGTAAAGGGTCAAAAGCTGTCCAAGCGTATAGTATCGCTTTTCCGTATTTAGGATGCCCAGTTTCTTGGCCGCAGTTTGGGCTTTGTACTCGATGGTGGCGCCGAAGATGAGACTAGATGTCAACTCCATGCCTAAGAGTCTTCGTCCTCCTCTTTTATAAGGAACAGTTTACTCAACTATTCTCTACAAGTGGACGACTTACGCGGTTACGATACAGAATTGACTACACGTTTGAATATAAGCTGTTCTGACAAAGTTATTTAACGATGCAATAAAACAAAGCTATCTACGCGTCTCCCTACTACCCAATATAAGTGATTGGTTGTGGATTAACTGCCTCTAACAACGAATACTGGCGCACTATTATATTCCACAGCTATATCCAAGGCGATAATTTCCAGTAACTTAGCGTTATCTTGCAATATTTTCAACATTTTGGCAAGATTCCTGAATATTCTCAAGCAAAATCTGGGACAAATTCTCAAGAAGATTTTAAGTTATTGAAACATTTACAAAAGACACAATCAGGAACAGAAATGGTTTCTTTGAATTCCTCAGTAAAAAGACTAGCAGTAATAGCGATTAAGGAGTTAGAAACTTGTATAATATCAGACAGTTCACTCTACGTAGTACAGGAGCCCGGCAGGCGATGCCTCTATACAGAGCAAAACTTCGCAGATAGGACAATGGATCTCAAAGTTCGGTCGACGAGGAATTTTCAGAGCTTAATCAAATTAAACTGGGCGTTGTTAAAAATGTTTCAATTAGTTCGTTAATTAACAAGTAGGTATTCGGAAACTGAGACGTTGTTTGAAGTTCACGAATTATGGGATGACGGTGGCTACAAAATTCTAAAATAGAACCTCAGGAGTTCATTCAAGTTGAAGATAATGGGATTGATAATGTTGCTCCTTAGTAAATAGAGGTCGGCTTACTCGAGTATTGTACTGCCGGCTGAATAGCTCGTTTACGTTAATCGATACAAAACGATTGTGGGTTGGCTCAACACTACGCGATCAATCCCACTTGCGGTGCCCGTCTACGTTCTCTACGAATATACCATGTTAACTGGAAGATTTGTTCCAATTCAGACTATTTTATAAAGTTTCGTTCGCTACAAATTGCTTTACTACAATGTATGACCTAGTGGTAAATTTTAAAATCTAATATCTAAACTTTCTATTTTAAGCTCAAACAATAATAAAGAGTCATGCATGCACATGTAACATAATGTCATGGGATGTCAGCATAACCAGCACTATTTAGTATTGTTTGAGCTCAAGTTTTGAGTTTGAGTTTTTATTATATTTCGCTGATCTAGAGCTGCCTAGATCTATAATAAAAACTCTCTTGCTATTCTCTACTAGCTCTCTCTATACTCTACTAGCTCTCTCTATTCTCTACTAGCTCTCTCTATTCTCTACTAGCTCTCTCTATTCTCTACTAGCTCTCTCTAAACTCTCTATATATGTGTACGATAATAAATTACCAAATATATTTAAAACAAATTAAATTGTAAATTATATAAATGGCACCATAATAATAATTTCTATAGTATTAATAATGTTTTAATATGAATTTCAATGAAATATATTTCAATGTCATAATTTTGTTTAAGTAAGTAAGTTTGCATGCTTTAGTTTTAAGCAAAACATGTTCGACCGAATTTTTTTAATAACTACTATACTATACTATGTTGTATGAAAATAAAATATCTTATCTTAGCTTATAATTTTCGAAGCTCATTCGTTTAATCAAAGGATCAAACTAAAGGCCTGAAATTATTATTTTTTTTCTATGTATCGACACACGAGAATTTCTACGAGTTTGTTTAGTGTGTCCCTAAAGTTTGGACAGATGTCCGTAAAACCATTGATGTGGAACAATTGGCTGATTTTCAATAACTCTCCCCAAACTTATGAGTATGTTACTGTATGCTTCTGTGCGCAAACAACTACTTCACGCTTGGCCTGATTTCATGCCGTAAACGTCTGTAACTTATAAACTAGTTGGCCTAAATGCTGCCTAAAAAACATCCAACATGTTTACGCCAAACCGGGACCCTCATGCGCCAATAAGTCAAAAACTTTTTTGTTATTTCGGCGGCGGGGAGCGCGGGGTGCGGGCCGGGGTGTCGAAATCGGCACATTTGCTAAAGTGTTCTACTAACTTTCTCCATATGAACTCAACTGTCGTCGAGTTAACTTTTATAACCCGCGCTTTTATATTTCCAGATTTGACAACTTTCCCTGCGACCCTCCGCTATATTTTAGGGCCACATTCTCTGTCCTCTCAACATGCAATCTTTTCTGATTCGTTTCAATCACCCTTTGTTTTATGGGCGCGCGGTATTTTTTGTGTTTGCATGCTGTCCTTTGGATTGGCTTTCCTTTTCATTCACGCGAGAAGGATTAAAACAAGGAACACGCGATAAGAAGCACGAAGGTCTAAAACGGGTATAAATCTGTCAATCAGCGCTGACTTACTGTTCTAGAGGGTACAGAAGCCAGCTCAGCGTAAAGGAAAATAGTAAATAATCCAACAGCGATATCCGTGATTACATGATAACTTTACACCTAACATCACGCCTGTAGTAGCCGAAATGTCAGGCAAAGGTGTACTCATGGTACACTCACATTTCGCCAGATATAAATATTAAGAGGTATGAGGAACAGGGTGTAAAGTTTACTCATCCTCTATAGAAAAGGGAGATGTCTCCGACCAGATGGGTGTTGTGTCTGGTGGGCAACTGCCCGACGGTTGATGTCGGGACGTTGTATATATATTTATGCTAGTTGCGCGGTAAACTCTGCTTGCGCGATGCAGGATTTTGCGTGACGTCAGTGTGAAGCGTAGTTGGCATGTGGCGATGTTGATGCCACTACACATACATACATACATAAACTCACGCCTTCTTCTTATGGGGGTGGGCAGAATCTATAGACCGCCACTTGCTACGGTCCTTACATACTCCTTTTGCTTTGTTTACTTCATGCATCTGGTCATATACGCACGCCGGTTGTTAGTACTACGCACCTGACCTTTCTGAAGAACATCACTAATTAGGTCACTATAATGTCCTCATAGGGCGTCCTTCCCGGTGTTTCCACTCACATCTGCCTTGTAACACATGTACCTTTTGTTAGTCACCTGAAATTATTAAGGTGTATGAAACGGCGGGCGTCATTTTCCTCATTACAATTTACGCTTTAACTTCGGACGGAAAATTAGCTGAGTTATTCACCGAAATTCCTTCCGATTTATCGCTAAACGATCAAAGCAGTTGCCGAAGAAGGCGAACTCGACGTCGGTGAGAGTTTCAGAAATGTTCCACTGCTTACTAAACTCAATGAACTTTACAAAAGACAGACGTTAATGAACCTTGTACTTGTTAATTTTTCGTTTAACTTTGAGTTTACGTGGCTCTAATCGATGAGTTGATGGAAATTGAATGTAGCGCCCACTGACAGTTGAGAGAAGTTACGAGTATTATTGAATTTAAATAACAATAAAGCGGAGAGCACTTAGCGAACAAACAAGGGTTGTATTTAGAACAATTTGAACAGCGAGTGACGTCATGACTTGACGGATGTGAGTCGTGTACCGGAAGGCTTCCTCCGAAACTCACTCTTGTTCTAAATACGACACTACACTTGTAAGCGGGTCATGAACGTTACACAATGAGAAAGCCTACAACGAAATTAAGTTTAAATTAGTTCTCAAACAATTTCGTTACTGCGCAATATTATTTTATAACCTGCATTTTTCTTTGCTTTAATCTCCCTAAAGGCTAAAATCCATATTACTTTCAAAGCCATACCTAACTTATTATTATAATGAAACAAAAATCTACATTTCCAAGACTTGGTCACCACTAATCCAGTGACGGAAAAATTGTTTTAAACATTTTCTGCACTCAACAGTATATTCCACGAAAACAAACAGTTTCCAATATTTGAGGAAGACTGAACTTCAGCTGGGACGTCAATAGATTCCCAATACTACCTAATTTTTACCCGACTTCACCAAAAATCCGCCATTTTGATTTTTAATCATTTTAATATACCCTATGACACTCTCGCAATAAAGACAAATCTAACGACATACCATTCACCAAAATCGGTTCAGCTGTTTAGTAGTTACGATGGAACATGGGGACAGACATACATACATACCTACCTACATACATACAGGTCAAACACATAACCCTCCTTTTTTGGCTTCGCCGCAGTCGGGTAATTACTGCTTCTTTCTAGATATTTGAGGCCTTCATTTTAAAGGTCAATGTCTTCCGTAAAATAATAGCATGTAGTACCTATGACCACTTATTTACTAAAAACAAAGATTTTTTTTTTAAGTTATTTAATAAAGGCATCTACAGACCGGCGCGACACGTGACCCGACACAAAGGCCCCGCGTGTCACGCGACGAGCGGTGCCTTTGTGTCGCTTCGCGAGTCGCGCCAGTCTGTAGAAGCCTTAAGTCAGGATTCGCCAACAGTTTAAGCAAAACTTCAATA
This sequence comes from Tiliacea aurago, assembly GCA_948098905.1. Taxonomy (NCBI): domain Eukaryota; kingdom Metazoa; phylum Arthropoda; class Insecta; order Lepidoptera; family Noctuidae; genus Tiliacea; species Tiliacea aurago. The sequence continues at coordinate 884,450 of OX402592.1, forward strand.
ACGTCAATTTCCTTAACTCATTAATAATGTCTCTTTTCCGGTCCTTCCTAATTTTTTCTTGGCTTTCTAGTCCTCGGAATTTGAATGTGTTTGTGAGTTGTTTGTTACTTACTTACAGTTTTGTGTTTTATTTAGTGGAGTTGTTTGGGAAGGTGACAGAAATTCTACCTCGAATACTTTAGTTAAATTATGTTGTTATAATGTTCTATATTGGAGTCACTGCCACTGCGAACATCAGTTACTAACAGAGGGAGGAAACATCGAGACAGAAGGAATAAGTCGGTACTGTGAAATGTTATAAAGTGGATGGCCTAGCAGCGATAAAGTTTGTTCGTTAACTGTTACAAAAAAAAAAAAAAAACAACTTCCTAAATAGAACAAAATAACATTAATTTCGGAAGTCGGTGTCTTTGGATATGTATAATAGTTATTTGCCACCGACTTCCGTTGTAGTGTTTATTTTGGAAGTCGGTTGTTTATTTATGTAAAAAAGTATTTTGGTATGGTACCTACTTATACCATGCCAACTCGTATACCACTAGTTGCTATGTGTTATGTTATTTAAGATAGTTATTTATGATAGATAACTAAGATAGTTTAATTAAGGACCACGCTACCGCATTAGGATTTTTTCCTGTAATGATAGCAGTGTTTGTGATAAATGAATAAATAAATGTAAACAACATACAGGAAGTATTATAACATAACCAAGCTAGAAAAAGTGGAATAAATACGTAGTATCGAAGCTAACTCAAAAACTATCCAAGCAAAGTTAATAAAATTGATTCACAATTGACGTAAATACCGATGAACAAAAGAAAATATACGCACAGACAAACATAATATATAACTTCCTCCTTTTTTGAAGTCGGGTAAAAATAATTTTACATTATTTATTATTTAATTATTGGCCTGGCGTTATTCAAAAACTTGGAGATACTTTTCATTATTTTCATATAGTCATGGCATAATTTGCTATAACCAGCGAAACAAGACGTCTTTGTGAGCAAAACTGTATTAGAATACTGAATAATTTATAATATTATATTTTACGTTAATTTTTACAAAATATGTAAAAATTGAACGTCAATAGGTATTAATAATAATATTATTATTCCGTCACTCATCACCATCTGCCGTCTATGGCCAACTATGTTGGGACCGGCCGCGGCTCCCCGTCGAACCAACTATGTTGGGCCCGGCTCCCGTGGAACCAGTTTCTTACATGGACACTAGACCCATATGACCTCCACAACCCAGTTACTGGGTAATACGATACCCCTTTGTAAGACTGGTTGTCAGACTTTCGGGCTTCTGACGACCCGTAACGAAGGACTGTCAAAGATCCACGAATGACAGCCGGAACCAACGGCTTAACGTGCTTTCCGAGGCATGGAGGGATCTTGGTATGTAAAGGTGGTCACCCATCCACGGACCAACCGCGACAAGCGCATCCGAAGCAGAGCGATCGAGCCGTGCGGCTGTTATGACATAGCCACCAGCCCCTACATATTCCGTCATTAACACAGCAAACAGAACGTGATCTAATCACGAGTACATCTCTATTTTATAAGAGGCACTTTGTTCGCCAGATTGCGAGGAACGTATTGCATCTTAAACTCGCTTAATAAACGTAAATCCTGTACAAAGTGAACTGTATTTCGACTGCGGCTCACCAAAGATTTGTAACCGACTGCTGATATAATAAATCCACCGAATCGCGGAGTCGGGTCCCGCCCCACCACGCCCTCAGTACACCGACTATTTAACTCGGCACAGCTTTGCAGTTACTCAGACCTTAAAAAGTTTAAAGTTATTTTGCCACGAAGTAGGACGCAAGTGTAATAGAGTATCAGCTTATCTCGACTTGTGAGGGAAAGAAAGATGGAAGGAATGGGTAGTACTTGTCGAGATGTGGCACTGCTATATCAGAGTCTAGGCTTCATGTAGGCACGTAATAGTGAAGTCCAATATCTTGACCTAAAATAATAATTCTATATGATTATATTCAGACGTTTGGTTACGTCTTATTTATGTTTATTGATGCATCAAAAGTCTAGTAGAGACTTATTTCAGTTTTCACAAAGTAACGTTGAGCTTTCCTCAGATTCCTATAAAAGATCGACGAGACATACTTTTTGTAACGAGATAGAATCAAGAAATGTCTTCCGTTCGTCATATTAACCTTCGTAATTAACCTGATCACATCGCAATCAACCTAATCACGGGATTGTTGCATTTCCCACATTACGCCGAAAATTAATTTCGCAAAAAAAGAGAGAGTTCGTAAAATGACGGAGGTATCGTTGGAGGCAGGTAGCTAATACGACATAGGAATGATTAATTAGAGTCGGGCACGTGTTGCAAGCGGGCTCTCCTCACTAGGCGCCCCCCGCACCGCACTCCTCCCCCCCCCCCCCCCCGAGCTGACGTATGCGGATCACGTGGAGCGCCTACACTGGCCGAACTGGTGAGTGTTGCTGCATTTAGATAAATACTATGTCGGAACATTCGCAACACGGGTTTTAAGGTAACAAGAGCTAGTTATTGTTGTTTTTTAACAATGACAATTATTTTGTCGTTTTATCTGATATTGGAATTAAGTTGTGTTAATAACTGTTGGTATCGGATTTTAAGTGATCTCAGATATAAAGCCATAAATAATCTTTTTCGATTGAAAGAAATTTATTTCTCAAAAAGAACGTAGTTCACTTAAATATGAGAAAATTAACAACATATCTTAAGTAATAGTTGTGAATAACGATTGATAATTGTTGGGTAGACAAATACAACTTTAACCTATTTTTTTGTTGTGTTCACTGATGAAGAATCTCTTATTTCTTTCGCTAACTTATTCTTAAGCTGCCCTCCCTCAAACTGAAGGTTCTTCTTCCGTACAAAGTAAGTTTTAGATAGGTATTCGATGGATGTTATCGATAAAAATCTACGCATCTTGAGATTTCATAGCTGTGATTCCTCAAGGTATACATAATATTAAAGACATGAGACAAACATAATATTATAGTTATGACGGCGCAGCAAGTGGCGCCGTCTAGTTTAAAAACTGAAAAGAGTATGCTTGGATGGTTTGGTCATGTTGAGAGGATGAGTGAAAGGCGACTAACAAAAAGTATTTATAAAGCAGAGGTGAGTGGAAACGCCGCGCGCCGGGAGGGGACGCCCTACAAGGACATATAGTGACCAAATTGGTGATGTTCTTCAGAAAGGTTAGGCGCGTAGTACTCCCAACCGGCGTGCGTGTATGACCAGATGTATGAACGTAGGCGAACGTAAAGGAGTTTGTAAGGAGCGTAGCAGGTGGCGTTCTATAGTTTCTGCCTACCCCCATGGGAAGAAGGCGTGAGTTTATGTATGTATTATGTATCTACATGGTCCTAACATAATCGACCAAAATTATGTCTGGACTTTAAAAGATACAATAACCCCTGAGTTGGTTTCGCCATTTCTTCTCAGGGGTAGTCAGATAGGAAATGGCGACTAAATGCAACTGTATTACTGTAATCTGTGCTTTATAAATTATGAGCGGGCGCGCAGGCGACGTGGAGGTGAGGGTGGAAGCGAGACAAAACACTAGATATTTTCATGTAATAATATTAATGCCTGCGGATTAATTTTTATGTTATTTAATCATATTTATTCTTATAATGGGTTGTATAGGCATTATGTTCTAAGTACTGTTTATTTTATTTTGTTACCTATTTACTTATGTACAACTCATCAAACCTGACTTGTGTTCCGTACGTATTTTTCGGGTGACCACTGAAAATCAGCGCTGTGCTGTGGGTCCCCCATAGCACAGCATCATGCTGAGTCTTCTTGTCACAGTCATGACGTGCAGCTTCCGACTATTTGTTTGTTTGTGATAGTACTTAGATTTGTTTTGTGTAACCTTCGAGTTTATTACATATTATGTTTTCGTACGCACGTTTTTTCTGTGACAATTAAAATTATTTTTCTTTCTTTCTTTCTACATAGATGTAGAAAGAAAGAAAGAAAAATAATTTTAGATAGATCTATCTTATTTTTTATTTTCTTATATGAAGTGTAAAAGCGATTCCGTTATCCTATTAACAGAATAGATGATTTCAGAACAGTGTCATCAACTCGTCATAGATAGTAAAATTTGTCAATTAAATTAAATGTCAAAATAATGAGGAATAGACAAATTAGATTAATTTATCATTAAAAAATTCGACAATGCTGTAGTAAGTAGACTTTCTCTAATAGAAGGCTTTTTAAACTACTTGTTAATTTTTCCGTTGTATTTATAGTCCCTCCAATATTTTGGCAGCGTATTATAAAGAATTGTCGCCATACAGAATATACTTTTACGCAGTAGAGCTGTTCTGGATCTAGAAATGCAAAGTTTGCTATTGTCACGTCTATTTCGAATTACTTTATTTGACAATAGGGGGAATAACTGTGTGTTCGATTTCACAAACATAATAAGTATTGCGATTCGGTTAGACACTATAATATGGTTGCTAAGCAATTTATGCTCGTCACAAAGGATATGGTGAAGTCACCATCAGTTCCAGTTCTTCTGGTTCTTACCAGGAGAACTCGTCAACTATTAACGCCCCTGCGTTTGGGAAAAGCAATATTTTGTTAAAGGTGATGAGCAGTTGACATTAGGCTATTGTAACTTAGATAGAAGTGAAAAATAAAAATACTTTTTACAAAAACAAACAACTGACTTCCAAAAAAAACTACAACGTGAAAAATAACCTTAATTTCAGTGGCAAAAAACTAAAATAGATCCAAAGACACCTACTTCCGAAAAAAGTTTATGTTTCACTTTGTAGTGTTTTTCTTGGAAGTCGGTTGTTTTTTTTTTGTAAAAAGTATTTTGTGCTTTAAAAATGACATGCTTATTTGTTGAATTATCCCAAAAAATTACTCCGTATCTTAAATTCGAGGACACTAAGCCATGACAAGCAGTTAGCAGTGCATCAACATTTAATACCGGGGCCAATTTATACAGAGCTTATGTAGAATTACTAATTTTTTCGCCTAATTCCGTATGTGCTTTCCAATTTAATTTACTGTCTATAGTTACTCCAAGAAGTTTGGTTGTGTCAACTTTGTCTATCTTACTATCACAATACTGTACATTAAACATTTGGAATGGTTGAGCTTTAGGAAAAATGCATAATATTAAATCATGCATGCATGAATTATTTGCATTATTATTATTAAAATTGATCTTAAGATTGTTGTTTTGCAACCATTCTATCATTGATTCTACAAAATTGGTAATGTCAGTTTTGTATGTGTGTCTATTTTTACAAGCGTTTGTAATGGTACTACTATCGGCAAAAAGTAACATTGGGTGGTCGGTACTTTTGGATAGGTTATTAATATAAAGTATAAAAAATAATGGGCCTACGACAGTGCCTTGCGGTACGCCAAATTTAACAACACGCTCTTTTGACTTATGAATTACTTCTTGTTTGCTTTTATTTACCGTCGAAATTTCTGTAAATTATCTTCTGTTGCTTGAATAAGATTGAATAAGGCTGGAGATATTACCTCTGATGCCATATGCTTCTAATTTCTCAATTAGTATGTCGTGACGGACATGGTCCAAGGCCTGTGTCATGTCACTCAATATCATACATATTGGTATATTCGCATCTACTTTTGGCATGAAATTATCTAAAAAATATGATTGTGCCAAGTTTATGGTTTTACCATTTCTGAACCCTTTCTGTTCATTAGCCAGTATATTTTCTTTTTCGACATAAGTATATAACTGTTTATATAAATACTTTTCAAATATTTGTGAGATTATACTAATAAGTGATTTGGGTCTATAAAATTGCATTGACTCTTTATTTTCCTTTTTATATAGTGGAACAGTAGATATTTTGTGGGCCTCAGGAAAAGCACCAGTCTCTATACAAAGATTGAATATATGGCTTGGATGTTTTTATAATTTTAAACACCTCGATTGGCAGACATGGGGCCAGAAAAAAAGAATATTTTCTTTTCTGTATCAATGACGTAGCTTTTTTCCCAGATCCTGCTGTTGGATTAATTTTGTCAACGAAGTAATTATTGAAGGCATCTGCAATGTCCTTTGAGTTACTGATAATGTCATTGTTCACACGAATTTGGTCAATACAGTTTCTCGGAATGTTGAACTTTGAGTTATTTATTATTTTCCAAGTAGCTTTTGATTTACTATCTGCAATATCTATTGCGTGGTTATTTTGTGACCTTTGAGTGAGTTTTTCAATTCTTTTAAATAGTTTAGACTAATTAGTAAGTTTTATTTTATTAATCTGATATGGTTTAAGTCTGTATAGCCATAAAAGTTGTATTTTCTTTTGACTACATAATTTAATATCACGTGACACCAATTTCGGTTTTCTCATAGTATTAATTTTTTAACTTTCAGTTTGGGAAAGCACAATTTATAAAATAATGAAAATAATTATGTCAAGAAAAGATTTGTTTGGATTACACGACATGACATTAGGATTATTGCTTTTGTAAATGTCAGAAAATGATAAATTATTTATACAATTTTTAAATGTTGTCATAATTACATTGCATAACATAATACCACAGAGGGAGCCAGAGTATTGTCATCCATACACCACACTGCTACTGAAATATTTCAGACTAGTGTTTGCCCACGGCTTCGTCTGTGTGGAGTTCAGAAATTATCCCTCGGTAACGTACTACCGGAATAAAAGGTATCCCATGACCAAATTTCATCGAAATCCGTTCAACCGTTAATAGGTCCCTTCCCGGTCCATCTATTGTCTACGCGAGCCTGGTCGAAAGGTTTGTTGTTTCATCCAGCGCAAGTGAGAACTAATAACAAGCAAGTGAGAACGCGATAACATTGAACGAAAAATAGTGTGCGGAAATTTCATAAAACTTGTTCCAGGAAATACGTGTTTTTGAGTAAGTGCGTGCTTGTGAAATAAATATTTATTGTATAGAATATCGTTTACTTGTGCGAGGTTTCTATGAAGATGTTTCTTTACGTTAATAATATATGAGTACATTATGAATGGCAAAAGTTCAGGTAAAGTTTGTGCAAAAAAGCAGATTTCTGCAGGCTTATGAATTTGTTTCTCCAAATTTTTATTTTTTGCTTTCATAGAAACCTAGATATAGTGCACAAGATAGATACCTAATAGTTCAAGAATTACAAAGAAAGACGTGTTACAACGCCATAATCACGTACGAGCGTTTGTATGAAAAGTATGACGGGTTGGCCGCTCTTAAGTATGACGGGTTGGCCGCTCTTAAGTATTACGGGTTGGCCGCTCTTAAGTATGACGAGTTGGCCGCTCTTAAGTATGACGGGTTGGCCGCTCTTAAGTATTACGGGTTGGCCGCTCATAAGTATGACGGGTTGGCCGCTCTTAAGTATTACGGGTTGGCCGCTCTTAAGTATGACGGGTTGGCCGCTCTTAAGTATTACGGGTTGGCCGCTCTTAAGTATGACGGGTTGGCCGCTCTTAAGTATTACGGGTTGGCCGCTCTTAAGTATGACGGGTTGGCCGCTCTTAAGTATTACGGGTTGGCTGCTCTTAAGTATGACGGGTTGTTCGCTCTTAAGTATTACGGGTTGGCCGCTCTTAAGACTTGAAAAGGCAGGGAAGGGAGACTTTAATAGTCAGACTGTTGTATATAAAACAGATTGTTATTTTCGCATTTATAATATTAGTATGGATAGAAAAGGCATCAGTAATTTTGTGAGAAAACTGTCGATTTACGCATTTAATAAACCGTCAAATTCTATAAAATTAAATCGGTAGCGTGTACCTGTGGGAATATTAAAACGTGATACAGTACGGAAAGCGACACAATTGTGCGTAATTATTCGATTATGACGACGGACAGCGGACACTGACGCGCGTGCTCCTGACGCGTCATTTAGCCAACAACGCGGAAAATGGACTGACATCAGCGCCATTGTCGGGCTGAGCGGCGTATGAGTGCTGTCATTAAAACTTATTGCTATGAAATTAGGAGGATGTGCAAGAAGTGGGAGTTTGAGAATAAATAATGTAACAATAAATGGCTTTGCAAGTGACATTGGTCTAGTTTAACGAACTACCGAATTAGATTTTTGGAACTGGTTATAAATAATCTTTTTGTATTAGTTAACAATAGCAATAAAATCTGCGTGTCATAAGTAATAGGTTTTATGCTTCCACATTGGACCTTTAGGTACCTACAATAATTGTAGAACGTATAACAACGGCGCAGGATAGCGTATAAGTCGACGGTTCATCTCTGCTTATATTTTTAACCCCCGACGAAAAAGAGGGGTGTAATAAGTTTGCAGTGTGTATCTGTGTGTCTGTTTGTGGCATCATAGCTCCTGGATAGATGAACCGACTTTGTTTTTTTTTTATTTGAATGGTGTTTTAATCGAGAGTGTTCTTAGCTATATTTCAGGAAAATCTGCTCAGCCGTTTGAATAACCTTTTTTTATATACAATATTTTTTCCGTGTGGGAATCGAACCCGCGACACGCAGCGCAGCAGCCAATCGCTTTACCACTGCGCCAACCGTGCCATCCCAGAGATGTAAACAACTTAAAATCCTGTCAATGGGATAGGTTGTCAATTATATTACAAAAGTATGATAACCTTCAAATGACGCGCAGGCATCACCAGGATCCTGCAGGATACCCGACTCGCCAGAAGATCTCCTCAACAGTGTACGGCATCTACCTCGTTTGGGCTCATACGTTGCGTATTGACGAGCACAGTCATGCTAATACAAGCTAAGTGGTTTAGGTCATAATAAACTGCAGGTTGATTTTAAATGTAAACATTTTTATTAAATATAACAATTAAACATAGTCCTCAGGCAGTTAAAATATTTAACAAATTACCGCTTGAGTTAAAAAGCATACTGTATACAGGATCATTGAAGGCACATTTGAAGGCATTCCTGTTAGAATAACAAATGAATAGTTTAAAAAACACTAGAAAAACACGCTTTTAAAAATGCAAGTAAAAACAAAAAAACTTGAAACCTGATCGTGTTCAAAGTCCATTACGTGGCCTTTCTTACAAGTGCAAACACGACTATGATACGATATTCCATCATGGAATGTAGTTCCGTTCGTAGTGCTCTTAACTTGACATGTCATTGTTTGTCTAGATGGCGTTATATTGTGTTCATATGAATTTTATTTATTGATTATTGTTTTGTTGAATTTGCTTTTAATTTATTGAAATAATATGGTTTTATAATTTATGTTCAATGGTATTTTACAATTTCTGTTTTCTTTTTCTTACTAATATGTTCTCATTTAAATTGAGTTGCATATTTGGTTTGTTTGAACTTTTTTATTTTTATATTTGGACATCTAATACTTATGTTTCATGCTGGATTATATTCGAACGTAATGTGAATTGTTACTGAATGAAATAAATTGAATTGAATTGAAAATATCGAAGTTCTCTAATCGATCAAATTCGGCCGCATTTTCAGTTGTCTTCTAGTAATATAAAGTTGTCTACTAATAATATAAAGTTTAAAAAACAGAAACTAAAAGTTAAATTAAAAATTAAAAAATCCCCGACAACCAAAAACCTCCATAAAGTAATAATATATATATTTATAGGCTGCGTTGTCCCGGCGGGGGACGGCTAATGAAAACGTCAAACAAACGATGCTACCTAGTACTGTTAACTTCCTATTTACACTAGCCGTCCCCCGCCGCCGCCGCAACGACGCTTGGATCAAAATATTACCTTCAACTTATATTAAACTTAAAGGGTCAATACATTATTATTTTACCTTTTTTAGGACAGGCGTTTTAGTTTTGTAACGGCCCAAAAAATATCGCTTTAGGTAGGTAAGATTTTTTTCGAAATCCTTAGTAATAAACCCGCAATTTATTAAAAAAATCCTCCCCCATCTTTTGTATTCACACGTTCTAAGAAATTCTGCCTAACGAGAGGTCTGGTTAGAAATAGGTTGGTCAATAATATCGACCTTTCCTCCCTGCCCGCGGACTTCAGACCATGCCATTAATGAAACATTAGTTTTTGCCTAAAGCTTCGCAGTTAATGATTTTTTGTCCCTACATAATGATTTTCGTGACGAGCCCCCGACGCGGCCGAGACTAATGATTTTTCGTCCGACACCGTCGGTCAGCACAGATAACTCAGCAGCTCCATTAATCATTGCTGACGCCGACACTAGTTCCCACTTGTTCTCTGAAACTTTCAAAAAAATGTTCCGATTGGGAAGTCCCGGTATCCGCCAGCATCCTACCTTTCATAATAAAGAATCTCGGTTGAGGAAATTTTAAGTCCTCTTTTGATGTTGCCAAACTTACGATCCACTCTTTGACTTACGAAGGTACGCCCAAGAAACTAGGTTAATCCTTCGTAATCCCCTGTTTTAGTACACCTCTTTATTTCATGCCTCGTTTAGTGTGGTGTAGTTTAAGAATTTAGCATGAAACCAGTGAAGCGGTGTTTCGGTGGAGTCCTAACATAAATTGCGATGTCAGCACGTAAAGCGGTGTATTATACCTATCCGATTCATCAAAAATTAACAAAGCGACTCTCACCGCGCGATATACGCTGAATGTACTTACATAACTGTACATTGAACGTTCAGAGGTGGTCTGAGCCAGAAGATGAGTTGATTTATGTCTATCAGAAAGTTAATCAATCAAGTTTAAAATGCTTGCTTCACTATAGGCCTTTTTAACCGACTTCTCAAAAAGGAGGAGGTTCGAAAGTCATCTGTATTTTTTTTTAATGTTGGTTACCTTAGAACTCCGTCGTTTATGAACTGATTTGAAAATTGATTTTTTTATTTGAAAGGATATACTTTCAGATACGAGTAGGTCCCATTTTTAATAAAATCCAGTACTAATTTTGGGATCCATGAGTAATTGAGGGAACGCCTCAAATATTATAGGCATACATATAGCGACTTTTATATTTTCATCAACAAATCAATCATTTGCATTCAGAAAGTATAATTTGGTGAAGTGGAACTGATGAAGAAGGCCACAGATGGCCACCAGAACTTCTCAATGATAAGTATTTCACGGGTGGCGATGAGATATCTGGATTAAGATAGTTAAGGGAAGCAAATTTAAATAAATTGTTCTGATCAAAATGGTACCATCAAACCTGGAACTCCGTAATAAAACAATGTATCCTACCCGTGTTTGGTCTTATTGGAATTGTATGAAATGCACTCTGGCTATAAATGATTTTTAACCGACTTCAAAAAAGGAGGAGGTTCTCAATATATATATGTCTATATATACATGGGAACCGTGATTGATTGGTCTATCAACACAGTTCAAACCACTGAACAGATTGGGCTGAAATTTGGCACGTGGGCTTCCGCTATTATGGGATTTTTGGAAATTTGACCTTTAAGTGGGGGGGAAACGGGGGGTTTTGTTTGCATGAAAAATCTTATTTCTAAAGTTAATAAACTTGAAAATTGGACGAATACTTAGGTTCCTTTTATGTATGGTAGGTACCTAGTTTTAATCCCGGTTCCCGTAAGATTTTTTCTGACATCCCCGCGGGTGAAGCCGCGGGCAAAAGCTAGTATTATATATGTTCAGGCATAACTTATTAATTTGTTTATGAACTGATTTTTATAATGATTTTATTTGATAGAAGAAGCTTGCGCGGTCTCATAAACGTACATTACAGATCTGCAGCTAACTCTTCAATTATACGTATTTAATCCACTCGGTGTATGTTGATGATGTTATAAAACTTCCTGTCACTGTTGTTTTCATAGCAAGTAGTAGTTTACGAATTGGTGTGGTTTTTATTTTTCACTTTTTAGTGGTACCTACTACCACTAAAAAGTGAAAAATAAAAAACTTTTTTACAAAAAAAAACAACCGACTTCCAAGAAAAACACTAAAAAGTGAAAAATAACTTTAATTTCGGAAGCACAAAACATAACATTACGCCTTGTTTGCTCGAAGGGTTGGGCAGAGGTGTACCTGTAGTACACCCACATTTAATATTATATTTAATTTAATTTCGGAAGTCGGTGTCTTTGGTTTTGTATTTTCGTTTATGGCCACCGACTTCCGAACTTAAATTTAATGTGGGTGTACTACAGGTACACCTCTGCCCAACCCTATAGGTTTTTTTTTTGCGATTACAAACTTACATTTGCAGTTGGGAAACTGACCGTGGTGTATATCGATGTATGGCAGAATATGTTTCTCAACCACAATGTTAATTTTTGTTATTAGGATAAATTCATCCCAACTCGGAACCCTTCATTGTGCGAGGTCCGACATCCACTTGAACGGTTTTTTTAAATGAAATAATACCTTGAAAAGGCAGTCTTTATATCGTTGTCATTATGTAAAGGCCTTAAATACGTTCATCGTACATCTCAATCAGATATTCCCTACAAACTAATTCCTAGTCCCGCTACATCACCCCACTTGGGTTATCGCCACATCCGTTGAGGGTTTAATTGACCTGAAGACGAGTTGCCTATGACCTCAATTTTCCGACCCCTGCGTGCGTGACGTACCTACCTACAATGTACCGGTTTTTAACGTTACACGGAGCGAGAGCTCGAACACAAGGAATCATGTAATTGGAGGGAAGCTCGCATCATAAAGGACTCACTGTAATGATGAGCAGTTCACTGATCTGAGGATACGTGGAAAAGATGAGGTTGATGAGAGACTTTATTTGATAATTATTGAAGTTAATTGTGGGGCTGTTCATTTTTAATAATTATGGGTTTTAGTAGGACAACCTGTATTAATAGTCTTTAGCCTTATTTATCACTTTCCTCTTTTTCCAGTATTCCAGTATCTTAGACCACCGATCTCAATCTGCTGACTAATCTAAGTTTTTTCCTCATCCCGATTTGTCAAGTAATTTACCACGTGGTCAAACGTCACGTCACGGTGGCGGATGAGAGTCAACTAGTAGATAATAAAGAAAAAGCCCTCGTTTTGTCACTAGTGTGCTAAATAATCTTGCAATCACCAAACTATAAAGAAACTTCGTTCATGGGTTGTACTTTGGATGTGCTTTAATAAACTAGACTTGCCACTTATTAAAAGAGCCATGAACACGGCAGAAGGCCTATATCAGTGATGAGTGGAACAAGGCGACTATGATGATGAATTAACAAAATCAGTCGCATGACCTTCACTGACTTACAAATCTAACAAATCTTGGCAGTACATAGGCACAGTGAAACTTGGAGTCAAACTTAGTTCTATATGCGGCAAATTAACAATATTTCACCAAATCAGGTTCCGGGAATAGCTCTAAAAATATTACCAATACGTAAACTTAATTAAAACAACAGCAAAATTCAAAAGTCAAAGTTTAGCAAACAAAATCAGTTCCATCAGTTGTGGAGAGTAACTCGAGAGTGTAAATGTATGTTGGTATAAAGTTTGTAGGTAATGACGGGTGGCCCCGGGCCCCGCCACCCGGGCCCCGCCGCCCGCGCCGGTATCGGCACATAGTTAAAACTCACAGATCATTTGGCAATGGAGCGGTCGCAAACTATCCTAATTGCCAGCCTCGGTTTTAGATATCGCTGGGAAAATCCGAACTGATTAGAGGAGTGTTAGAAGCGAAGCGAGTAGCGGGGGATTAGTAGCTGAGTTAGATAATTACATTTTAAACTTAAAAAAAATATTTGTCTATATAACATTAGTTTTTGTTTATACTAAACCCGAAAAGGGGTCGTTCTACTCATCATTTAGAACAATTTTTTATATGGGCCATACCTTGAAATCGCGAAAAAAAAATCTGCTGTTCTTACATTTGTGTTCACTTAAATCGACAAAATGTATGGAACAGCTGATTTTTTTAAATCAAATATGGTGTATTTTCAAACTGTGAGCTGCCTAAAAGCTCTTTGACAGAAGATTGTGCACTGGTGGCTGGGAAACTGTAGAGAGTGAAAGAAAGTATTGAATAGACCAAAGTTCTTCCAAAAATAATATTATAAGGCGTCGATAAAGATGTTTGCAAATTTGATTCTGTCACCGACCAGCAAAAAATAACCTACAGGAAGTTTTCTTTCACAGAACTCTGCTAAGATTCAGCTTCTTATCGCCTTTTTAAAACTTCTCCATTCGACACAACAAAACTGTCGCCTCCGCTCCGCCTGTCACTCTGTACGCTACCTTAGCTTATCGGGTCACATTTTCAGCACGGGCCGCACCTATATCACTAACGACTGAAACGCCCATTGTGCGATAACCACCTACTTTATATACTTGTTAACTACAGTTATTTAGTTCCTATCTGCCGAATAACTTATTCCGTAATGTACGCCTATTGGTTGAAACTTTGTGTCATTTGTTATGTATTCATCTGTTTGGGAGCTTAGGATTGTTTGTGATTTGACGATTTGTTGTGTTTATTAATATAGGGTTTTCTTTGTTTTCAGGGTAAGCTGTCAATGGTTGAATGACCTCAGTCTACCTAAGGCGACTGCCCAAATTGCAAGTATTTGATTGAACTGTTTTGACTTTGAGTTACGTTACGCGTTTTACACAATAAAATAATAATTAGATGATTGGTGTGCGAGTGATTCTTAAGTTCAAGTTTGACGATACTCAAAAACTCTGCCCATCGTATAAGTTGAAGCCAGTGCAAAGATCTGTAACTAGGTCAAATATACCATTCTCAAAAAATCACAGAGCAAAGCAATGTAAATCGGAATGCATTTCACTCAATACTTCTCATTCTTGACTTTGAGAGCTCGTAATCTTATTCCGTGAGTTTCTTTGCGAATATCTGTAGAAACAATCTGGAACAAGTTGCTTTTGTAAATCATTATGAGTCTTACTTGAGAAGCTTGGGATTGCTCAAAAGATTATGATTTCAGTAAATATAATAGGTAATTAATGTTTACTTTCTTTATTAGGATCCGCCTGCTTCCTCGTTTTGTATAAAACGGCCGACGTTATCCTTAATGTAATCTGGGGTATTATCAAAAAGCCGTACGATGTCGTGTTTGCTAATCTTATAGGTACATACATCGAGTACATGTTCCAAAATTTAGTGGATTCTTACTAATGTTGACTCTAAATTGTGTTGACTTTATTTTTATCATCAACTCAATTCTGTATTGCTGAACTTAGATCCACATGACGCACGGGCCTGTGGACGGTGAGCGATGGGTAGCGCGCCATCCGATAAGGACCATGCCCGGGTCGACGGTGCGTTGTATTCCACGCGCGCCTCAAAGAGTTGTCAGCACCAACAGACGGGGTCCGTTAGGGCCAATGCCTGCCAGGGTAGCGAGTTTGTCCGAAAGGGATATCGTGGCCCTGGCACACAGGCAAATGAAGGAATACGGGGGGATTTTAGTCAGTAAAAGTCTGACACGCCCTCCCGCTCGGCACAGAGCGGAAGAAGTTTTCCCACCCCAAAAAAAAAAAAAGATTCACATGACAATAATCTGAAAGGTCTTGAATTGAACCTTTCAAAAGTCTATTCGACTTTCATACTAACTCCATATTGTGTGTATTTGTATCCATACGCGGCCCACGTTTATAATAGGGTTTGTTTTATTTATGGCGCAATCGTGGGTAATGCGCCACGTATCGGACGTGACTGGGACCAACCGCGCGCAGACAGAGTGCTGCGATTTACTCGTCTCATTTGAGATATTATAACAATTTTTGAGTTGTATTTCGAAGTTTAATTATGTGTTTTGGAGATTTTGGTGGGAGAACAAAGAATATTAACGTAGGTTTAATGTCGTTCGTGCGACAACAAGTCAAGATAAAAAGGAATCTATAAATGAAAGAATGTAGGTTAGCTACAGTAAAATTGGCTAACTGAAATAAAGTAAAGGCAGTCCGAGCTATTCTCGTAACAGACAACATTATTTTCCTTATAAATATAAGTTTCCAACTTTGTGTTATACAAACTGTAGGCAGATTAAAAAACTTCTGCAAAATATCGATGCCTTATTTGCGTATAAAGGTTTTTTTTTTTATTGGAAATTATACTGGAGTATTTGTTTGTTGTTGCACAATTATACTGGATTAGTTGTTTGTTGTGGCACAATCTGCTGTTTACTTTTATTCGTTCCGGAATAGTTAGTGAGTGTGTGCCAAACAACTAAATATTTACGAACAAATACGCAAAAAATCATTTCCATACTGATGTGTCGTTTGAATATTAATAGGAATAGAAAAAAGTCAATATTTACTGAGTAAAAAATTACAGAAGGTACGCAGCACTTGAAAAGATGCATTTTGTCCCTTTACAATGAACATAGTCAGTTATAGTCTAGTAAAGTAATAAATAGTTTGCGAACTGAAGTGTTGCCTTCATGTTTGTAGCAAGGTTTTGTAATACTTCTTAGTTTAGTCGTAGTAGTTAGTAGTCATAGTCTAAAGTTCTAAACCTGATAATATGTGTCTCTCCATAGTAATTAAATTAACGATGGGTTTTCAGCCAGCTCCAATTCTCACCTATAAATACTTGATTCTACAAGGATCAAGTATATCGAGACGAAACAATGACCAATAATGAATTTGCACGCACTTTATCTACTGTGATATAACTTTACAATGACAGGCAAAGCCTACCACCGTACGCATCACCTATGGACTCTCCAATCAAACAAGTTATTTGTTGCCACCGCGTGTAGCCATATTTTATTATAATACAACCGTATCGGCCATATTAATATAATATTACCTGAGTATTGATCGATGACTATTATAAGTAAGAGTATGAACGATCGACCTGTTGAGGATAATTCCAGTAATGTGTGGCTTCAGGTACTTAATCATATACTATTATGTGTTTTGATGAATAGGTATGGGTATTATTTTGAGATCGGTATCTTTTGTTAAAAAAATTAAGGCTTTTTTGACATAGATGCTTTTTTTTTTTTTTTTTGGGTGGGTAATTATCAAATAACTTCTCCCGCTCTGGGCTGAGCGGCAGGGGTGTCAGACTTTTACTGACTAAAACCCACCCGTGTTCCTTCCGTTGCCTGTGTGCCGGGGTCACGATATCCCTTTCGGACAAACTCGCAACCCTGGCAGGCATTGGCCCTAACGGACCCCGTCAGTTGGTGCTGACATCTCTTTGAGGCGCGCGTGAAACACAACGCGCCGTCGACCCGGGCCTGGTCCTTATCGGACGGCGAGCTACCCTTCGCTCACCGTCCGCAGGCCCACGCCTACGGTGGCCGGAAATCAGCTTGCGACTCCCGACGCCCGGGGCGTCTCCTGCGGCGGCTAAGGGCGTGAGGGCGCGATTCCTGCCTCACCCTCACGCGTTCCGCCTCCTCCTTCGCGAGCATTACTGCTTCGCAGAAGGAGGTGACGGCCTCCCATGCACTCTCGCTCCGAACCATGGCCTGAACCAGGGCCGGACGCGAGAGATCGCCGCCGCCGATCGCCTCCGTGAGGACACGGTGGTGCTCCGCCCAAGCCGGGCAGACCTCCACCGTATGCTCCACCGTGTCCTCCGGGCGATTCACACAGTGGTGACACCCGGGCGTTTCCTCCCGCTTTATCCTGAACAGGAACCTCCCGAAACAACCGTGTCCGGTGAGGACCTGCGTCAGGCGGAAGGTGAGGACGCCGTGGCGCCTCTCTAGCCACCCCTCAAAGAGGGGACTTATCGCCACAATTGTGGCGTGCCCAGCGCTGGGTTGCGACAATCGCACTCTCCATGCCGCCATGAGATCCCGCCGGAGCTCCGTCCGCTGTGCCGCGATTTCTCGCGGCAGCGGAGTTTCACCCCGGCGTTTCACCTCCTCGCGCCACTCCCAAATGTGCGCGAGGACTTTTGCCTCCGGATCCCACGGTGGCAGTCCGGCAAGGAGGCTCGCCGCCTCACGGGAGACCGTGCGGTAGCCCCGTACCAGCCTGATGGCCATGACCCTTTGGGACGCGTTCAACCGCTGGGCTGGTCGCGGCCTCAGAGAACGCGCCCACACCGGTGCCCCGTAAAGGGCCATGGACCGCACGATCCCTGCGTAGAGCCTCCGGCAGGAGGCGTTTTGACCCCCTAGATTGGGCAGAAGCCGCTTCAAAGCAGCCCCGGCCCTCTCCAGTCTGGGAGCCAAACGTCGGAAGTGCTCCACGAAGTTCCAGCGGCTGTCGAGGACGAGTCCCAAGTACTTCATCGTCGACTCGACACCGATGTTAACTCCTCCCGCCGTTATCTGGGAACCCGACAGTGGCGCGTTCCGAGGACCATAAAAACACATGGCCTCGGACTTGTGCAAGGCCACCTCGAGTCCCAATTGCCGGATCCTATCGACGATTGTCGCAACCCCACGTGCCACTAGTTCGGCCGCCGCTTGACGTAGATGCTAAGTTAAAGATTACGTACACTCATATCGTAAAGTTCTAATTAAGAAATCAAAAAATAGTACCATAATGACAGTCTTTATCCACGTGCTAAAAAAATAATAGAGACGAAATATTTTATATGTAACAAAATAATGCTTTAAATTAGATGTTTTCTGTTAAACTACAGCTCAAACAATGAGTTAGCCTGCAGATCGGTTTATAAACTCACACTCGTGTTTTAATAACCCGTGATAAGTAGAAGTTTCATAAATTACTATTTAACACCATGGGTGGTTTCCATAGGAGTACGTTTTTGTCTAGCCTCCGTATACTCAAGTCTTGAGTGTTTATTAAACAGCCCTCACGACAAGACTCACAGGGTAAATTAATCAGCGGGGACAATTTGCTAAACAAAAAGTGCAATTGACAAAAAATTTGAGCAATCAAAACTTTATGACCTTTTCATTTAAAAAGTTAATCAAGTCCAGTTACAACAAATCTCTCGTTTCTAAAATCTTTGCAGAACTAAATAAAACAAAAGAGCAATGTTGGCAAGTTAAAAACAAGTGCAACATTAAGGCTGGTCGGGCCATAAGCTAAGCGATTAGCGACGCTCGCTTACGAAACGCTTTTCATTTCCTCTTATATTCCATGTTTATTTCTATTGTACACTTTTGAGCTTACAATGTATGTTTAATTTTGCCGAGTGTTCGTTTTAATGCGAAGTGCGGGAGTTATTGTGGGCCACGATACATGCGGTGTGCACCTTGTTAGTAGTAGGATGTGTTACTATTTGTATTTGTTGAAATATTTATAGGTAGTGTGGTGTGTCTAGGTTTTATGAGTAATTCTATTATTAAAGTATGGAATGAATCGTAGGAACTGAGCAAGTATTGATTGCCAAGGGAATATCTCCGCCAGTCGTGAATTGTGTTGAAAACAGTTATCGATTCAGGGAAAATACTCGGAAAAAGTTTACAACGTTCATTAGTATAATATTAAGGTGATATTCCATCACACGTACCTAATTATAATATACTAAACCTAATCTGCCTTATTACAAAACAAGATTTATATTTTGACATTGCTTAAACCATGGAGCTAGTTTTTGTAATAAGAACGTAACTGTGATTGAAATACCGTTCTTTATACAAAACTAAAAACTTAGTTCGGTACTAAATTGTCAGTTTTGTGTTTAGGAACTTTACCATAGTCGGAATAAAGTTCGAAATTCAATAATGGCTGCAAGTTTTAAACCTGGGTCTGAAGATAAACCTTGTTTTGTAATAAGGGGGTAAGTGTTAAATTTTTTCATCGTACGGCTAACCTAATCCCTTAATTGAAAAACCCTGTTGTTCCTTCTACCTATGTTTTAAGAATCGGTATACATACGTAATAAAGCAAGTCATTTATAAAAACTGTTCAATAAAATAATTAAAATAAATATTTAATTATTAATATTTGTGAAGTTTTTACTGATTTCTAACCTCTTTCATTCTTTGATCTTGACTTCTCGACTAGCTAATACTTAATTATTTTAAATTATAATTCCACCAATCTTGTAGGTAAATGTATACGTCCCTAAAAGGAACAACAGGGTTTTTGTTACATACTGTATACTGGGATTTTTTTAGTCATTAATATTTTAGAAAATAATTCAAATACCAGTAGATTGTTAAATCTGTTTAAATCATTTAATTTGTCAAATGTGTTTGTAGAACCAACTCGAATAACTACGACTACTGCTACATGTATTGATAATATTTTTTGTTGCTGCGACTATTCAGATAAAGCTATTATTAATTTATGTATATTGTAATGTATGGTTTCACCAAAGGACGTTGTACGACCGACGCCGGTGTAAGCTTATTAAGACACATTTTTAACGCGTGGGAAGAGGCCCAAGATGCCATAGGAATCTTTTGTGACCTTTCCAAGGCATTTGATTGCGTCGATCACGAAACCTTGCTATTGAAACTTGAGCATTACGGACTTGGAAAACTTGCGCTTAGTTTACTAAAATCTTATTTAAACGAAAGACAAAAGCTAGTTCAAATAAATGGTATCAATTCACTCGGTTTAAAAGTAAAACATGGGTGTTCCTCAAGGCTCGATATTGGATCCTTTCCTCTTTTTAGTGTATATTAATGATCTACTCCATTTATTAAATAATCAACCACAAATGGTGTTATTTGCTGACGATACTTCCTTGATTTTTAAGGTAGATAGACGTGCTACAAATTTTGACGACAAAATAACGCCTTACTGCAGGTCCAAAATTGGTTCACTGCCAATAATTTAGTATTAAATGGAAAAAAAACTAAGTGCATACCAAATGTAAAAAGTAGTGATTATGAGATAGTATTGAATCAAGAGAAACTAGAATTCGTCGATAAAACTGTTTTCCTGGGGATCACGCTCGACTCTAGGCTTCAATGGGGTCCTCATTTAACACTCTTGCACGACGGCTAAGTTCAGCAGCATATTATATGCTGTCAGAAAAATCCGTCAATTTACTGATGTAGATACCGCGAGGCTAGTCTATTTTAGTTACTTTCATAGTATCATGTCTTACGGTATTTTGCTTTGGGGACGGGCTGCAGACATCGAGTCTATTTTTATTCTGCATAAAAGAGCCATCAGAGCCATATATAATCTCCGCAGGCGCGATTTTCTTAGGGAACTGTTTAAGGATATTAACATCATGACGGTGCCTTGTCAATATATCTATGAAAACATCATGTACGTAAGAAAAAATTTACATCTTTTTAGTAGAAGAGGCGAAAGATATAATTATAGTACTAGAAGTAGGGATCTATTAGCTCAACCAGGTTTCAAACTGGCAAAAGTAGACTCATCTTTCATGGGGTACTGTTTAAAATGTTATAATAAAATCCCTCCCCTCATACTTCAACTGAATGAGACGAAATTCAAATCTTGTATAAAACGCACACTATGCAAGCAGGCATATTATATAATAGGTGGGGGGATTACATCGCTGATAGAAATGCTTGGCTCAATGCTGGTCCAGCTCTACAACCACAACTAATTTATTAACATTTGAAAATACTGTTGGAGCTGATGAAGATTGGAAGACTATTTTTTTTATTGTATAAACTCGAATCTCTTTTGTATTATATAATATAATTGCATATCACAGGTGTGAGTACTATGTACAATAGAGCTACCATTTACCGGGTAATTATGTCTTTCATTGACTTAAATGTGCCCGGGCGGCTGAGAGTATGTCATGGTCACTCAGATGTCTCGCTGATGGTGGCGTGTGATCATTTAGCTCCCTTCAAAATGGTTGAGCTGAATGGTGCTGATCCATGCGTCATGTTCGTGAACGGGCGCTGTCACTTGGGACTGGTCATCTCTTAGCTGCCACGGCTTACTTTTAATTATTTTAGTTTTGAATTGTTATCTTTTTATCACGGACGCTTTTGACGTATTGCATCGTTCTCACATGTTTAACTTCAATATGAATGATGTAACGAATATTTTGTATCAATATTTTAATTTAAAAGAGTGTCCGTGGAGTTTCTTGCCCGTTCTTCTCCATTGAAACCTACTATTTGGAATGGGCAACTAGCTTCATATTTGTAACTGACCGACTTCTTGACAATTCAAAAGTGCCTGTCAAGGGTTTAATTGAAATAAATGCTTTGAGTTTGAGTTTATAGCACAATAGCATAATCAGCCTATATTGTCCCAGTGCTGGGATACATGTCTGCTCTCTGTAAGAAAGAGTGGACCGTAATCCACCCTGCGGGCCCCGTGCGGGTCGGGGGATGTCACATGTCTTCGAATTTGTAATTCCAGGACATGCCGGTTTCCTCACCATGTTTTCCCTCACCGTTTTGAGAGCAGTGGTGATGAAATAATTTAAACAAAGTAAAGGGCCTGGCTGGGTTCGAACTTACGAACTACAACTCGTACGTCGCGACCGTTTCTACATGGGCCACCACTGCTCCCCTTTATATATCACACCGGTTTTTCCAACAGTTATTGTTTTAATAACATTTTTAAATTGTAATTGAAAACTCATTAATGAAAATTGAGGTTTTAGAATGAACCTCAATATTGTCAAATGAAAGGCATCCACAGGGGCATTGTCATTGTCATCATCAGATACTTTTGCAACTGACCACAGGTAGTTCATTCCACAATAGGATTCCCAAAGTAGGCGTGAGCATTATAATTGCTAACATTTTTCATGTTAATAATAACAAGCCAATTATTGGGATACTCGTAAAACAATGAGTGTGCACTAATGAGTAATACAGTTTTAGCTAATTTTGATAGCCGTGTATTGTATGCTGTGAAATTATATATTTAGTTACAATAAATGTTGGCTAGTGATCATTTAGGTACATAATTAGTAATCGATATCCGCGGTGGTATAGAAGTGCTGCTTATTATAATTAGTAATCGATATCCGCGGTGGTATAGAAGTGCTGCTTATTATAATTAGTAATCGATATCCGCGGTGGTATAGAAGTGCTGCTTATTATAATTAGTAATCGATATCCGCGGTGGTATAGAAGTGCTGCTTATTATAATTAGTAATCGATATCCGCGGTGGTATAGAAGTGCTGCTTATTATAATTAGTAATCGATATCCGCGGTGGTATAGAAGTGCTGCTTATTATAATTAGTAATCGATATCCGCGGTGGTATAGAAGTGCTGCTTATTATAATTAGTAATCGATATCCGCGGTGGTATAGAAGTGCTGCTTATTATAATTAGTAATCGATATCCGCGGTGGTATAGAAGTGCTGCTTATTATAATTAGTAATCGATATCCGCGGTGGTATAGAAGTGCTGCTTATTACATACATGTACATTTGTGTTATTAACCAAAATGGCGGAATTTTGCACAAAATTATTGAAATAGATAATTAACATTATCCATAACAAGGCGATTGCCACACAAATGAAGCATTATATATTCTGCTCTCGGATTTGCTATTTAATGATAAAGTTAAAAAAAATATAGTAACACATTTTCGAAATTACCTTCCAGTTCAGATATCCAGTGACTCTGTTATGGGTGTTGGGTTCCTCAGTGCTACTCATAAAACCGTGCCGTCGGGATGATCGCGGATTACTTCGCCGTCAGGCGGCGGTCACGCGTGAACTCTTATAGCGCGCCCGGGTGTTGTACTACATTATTTAATTACTTCCGTTCTGCTTTAAGTGGAGTTTTTGGCGAATATATTTTAAGGTCAGTTCCTACTTACCTACCGACTCATTAATGTTCTACGCGGAAGACCCTTTTACATGTGACTATAAATGAGTAAGCAGGCAGGCAGGTAATTAACCAACTAGCGCAAGGAAACAAACAATAATTTATGTGTTTTGTGTAATGATAAAATTGATGATGATGATAAATGATTTTTATTTCTGTAAGTAGCTTTGTACAAACACTTTAACATGTCAATCATATTTTTAAAAAACTACATGAGGTCGGCGTTTCCTATCTGACTACTCTGAGAAGAAAGGCCGAAACAAACTCAGAGGTCAAAGTCTCTATTAAAGTCCAGACACATCTTCGTCAGATCATCACGATCATGTAGATTGGTGTCTGAAATGGTCTTTTGAGGAAAGAACCACACAGATTGAGTGGACCTGACCAGTCAATGCTCGCATTTGTCAGTAATCGTGCAGCTCAACTTAAACGAAAAGAGCTGAACTATGCGACAAACAATACCAAAGAAAGGACATTTGGGTAGAAAGAAATGACTCAAACTGCCAGATTATCATTAAAACTAACTGAGAAAGTAAAGAAAGGAAAAAGTAAGTAAAATATAACCCACATAGTCCTCACATTCACAATAATTAAAAGGATAATAGTATACTCCACAAAGTAAATATTCACGTCTTTCTACATTGTTCTCAGATGTATAATTTCAACATGAATGATGTAACCAATACTTTGTAACAATATTTTAATTTAAAAAAGTGTCCGTGGATATTCTTGAGGAACCTACTACGCTTTGAATGGGCAACTATCTTCATCTCTTTGACTGACCGACCCCTTGACAATTCAAAAATGCTTGTAATTGGTTTATTTGAAATAAATGCTTTGAGTTTGAGTTTGTGTATAAAATTATCATCAAATGTCAGTGTTTATCCACCAACCTGAACTGGGCCCGCGTGGTGGATTACGGCCCACTCCCTGTCACCGAGAGGAGGCCTGTGTCCCAGCTGTGGGAACATTATAGGCTGATTATGCTATGCTATATAAAAATAAAAGTTACCAAAATAAAATCACAGCATGCAGTAGGTAAAAATTGGAGCAGCTCAATTCCAAGCCTTTTTGTCATCAATATAATATTTAATGGTATAAAAGGCTTTCTGGCACAACTTACGTTTAATGAATTATTTGAATTTATTTAGGCTTAAATCTTGAACGTGGCTTGGAAGCTTATTATAAAAGCGTATACATTGACATCTGAACGACCAACCCACCCACCCAACTATTTTATTGAACCTTGTTGTAGATACCTACAACAAATTTGTGTTTGTTCCTAGTATTTATATTATGGATAACACTGTATTTTTTTAAGCAATGTTATATTTTCATGGGCTTAAAAAATATTTTTAATATATGTGGGCCCCACTGAAGCTTAGCATCCAAAGTTAAGCCCAAAAATACTGTGCTTTCGTCAGGATTCAATTCTTCACCCTTTATCAACACATTAGTTTTCACCTGTCTAACATGAGGTAGGGTAAACTTAATGCATTTAGTTTTTTTTTGTCATTAAGAAGTAAATTATTGACATTAAACCATTGGAACTACTTTGGAGATCGCGCTATTTACATTGTCAGTAACCAGCTGCATAGGTAATTAGAAGATAATACATAAAATTCTGTCACTTTTCTCATTTGTTCTTGTTACCCGACTGCGGCGAACCCAAACAAGGAGGGTTATGTGTTTGACCTGTATGTATGTATGTCCGTCCCTATGTTGCCTAGTAACTACTAAACAGCTGAACAGAATTTGATGAATGATATGTCATTCGATTCGTCTTTATTGCACGAGTATCACTGCGTAAATTAAAATTATTAAAAATCAAAATGGCAGATTTTTGGCGACAAAAGTTGTGTTTACAAAAAAAATATCTCCCAAGTCTATCGAGTGGGGTATCAAAATGAAGGGTTTTAAAAGGTGATTACTAAAATATATACAAAATATATGTAGGTATGTAATTTAAATGAAAATTAATAAAAAACTATCCCCAACTTTTAGAGTGAGTGAGTAAGAGGCCGTTATCACCGGATTATAAGTGAGTAAATAACCTAATTTACCGTCAGGAGGCATCTTCTTAACACGACAGTAACGACCTCTTGCCTCCGACTGCATGAGATTGTATAGAGTATTAATTTATATAAATCATGTTTCTTAACCAATCAGGTTTTTTATCCAACTTCAAAAAAAGAAGGAGGTTCTCAATTCACCGGAACCTTTTATTTTTATTTTTTTAATTGGTTTAATATACATTTTTTTTACAATTTCTCTCAACATCTTTAATAAGTAGAAATCTTGAAGATTTACATAATTTCACTTACACGTGTAACTGGGCAATGTAGCGCCTGCCCACTATGCCCAGTAAGCCACCGTGCCCAGCAGAGTGTGCCCAGCGTGCCCAACGCAGCCTCTATTACACGCTGCATTAGGCAACCGTGCAGTCGCTTCAGTCATGTGACTGTGTAGACCTATCCTTAGGTAGATCAGTGTGAATGTGATAGTAAATTATTTTAATTTTTCGTATCTGCTTATTTTTTTTTAAACTTCCAGCAGATCGATCATCCAAAACTTGTGTATAAAATACTACTAAATATTATTTTATATTAGAGAGGGATCGACATCTTCAACAAGATAAAAAACAATTAGGTAGTAATTTGAAGCTCATCTCAAATTTGTTTTTTAACATTAAACTAAATTAGATCGTCGTTTAAAATATTTACAAACAAGTATTTTGGTGTGGGTTTTTGAAGCATCTGCTTTCTTATTTCCTTTCTCGAATTTCAGACTTTGTGAAAACCTTGAACATGTAGCTACTCTGTCGTGTTGTAAGATCACTAGCTGTAGGTAGTAAAAATAACCGTCTGGGCACAAAATAATATAAATAGCCGAAAAGTAGGAGATAACTATATTCAAATACGTAGGTTTTCCAGTACTCATATTAGCACCAAAATACCTACTGAACTAAAACCTTCATCTGTCTATATATGATAAAATCGTAGCGAAGTTAAAATTGCATATATTTTTGAAATAAAGTAATTGCTACGAGGTCTGGGATTGATTCCAATGCCGAAAATATATTTTTTTATATTTTTTTTCAGTTTGTCTGAATGTATGTTCCAGCATCACGCAAATTTACCGGATATATTCTGTTCAAATTTTGCATAGAAGTTGGTAGGCTATATTATTATCCCGCTATTTGCTATGGGGGATTCCTCTATAGTTTACAGTAAATTATAAAAAGACGAGCCAAACGGTTAGAAAATTGCAGATAAATACAAATTTAAGCCCTATCTTTATGGGGCTAAGCAGTCAATCATCATGACTTATAGGTACAGGGTGGAGAGCAGTAAGGGTGCCATAACCGTTGTAGCTACATGAAACCGGTCTTAGGAGACTATCCTAAACTTTTTGGGAGATTTTGATCAGCATACACAGGTTTTGAAAAAATGCCAGTAAGAAAATGGGCAATTTACACAAAAAAAAATGTGGTTCCTATAGATCTTGTTTCAGATGAGGATCAATAAACTCTATTAAGAAAAACGAAACCCTTAACATGGGAGGATCACTTCGTTGCCCGCCCGTCCGTCCGTCCGTGTGTCTGTGCATCAGTCAGTCAAGACCCTTTTTCTCAGGAACGCGTGGAGGTATCAAGTTGAAGTTAATATCAAATAGATAGGGGTCTACGGTCTAGCGGGAGGAAACGCCCGGGTGTCACCACTGTTTGGACCGCCTGGAAGACACGGTGGAGCATACGGTGGAGGTTTGCCCGGCTTGGGCAGAGCACCGCCGCGCCGTATGCTCACGGAGGCGATCGGCGGTGGCGATCTTTCGCGACCAGCCCTGGTTCAGGCCATGGTTCGGAGCGAGAGTGCATGGGAGGCCGTCACCTCCTTCTGCGAAGCAGTAATGCTCGCGAAGGAGAAGGTGGAACGCGGGAGGGATAGGCAAGGTTCGCGCCCTCGCGCCCCTAGTCGCCGCAGGAGACGCCCCAGGCGCCGGGAGTCACAGGCTGATTCCCGGCCACCGTAGGCGCGGGCTTGCTGATGGTGAGTGACGGGTACCTCGCCGAAGAAGAGTTTGTTTGGTTGAACGCGCTAATCTCAGGAACTACTGGTTTGAATTGAAAAAATATTTTTAAGGCTATATGTTATAAAACATCACGCTACGACCAAGAGAAACGGAGCATCAATGAAAATGTTGCAAAAACGGGAAAACAATTTTTTTTGAGAGCTTCCGTTGCATACGCTGCGTAAACGATTAAAGTTACGCAAAAATCATGTATGACGGAATTGTTCCCCTTTAAAAGTACAAAAAAAAGTCTGCGACAGCAATTATGTCTATCTTTTAAGGTTAACTCACTATAACCTTTTTAAATAAGTAATGAAATTTGTTGTAAAATAATGCATTATTTGCGAAGGTGTTTTTATAAATACGATATTAACCTGTATCTAAATAAATACGTTATTCATCACAAGTAAGTATTTAATTTTGAACAAAATTGCCCTCGACATCATATGATTTCAATGAATATCTTGGGAGATATCATAGTTTTAAAATAATAATATTATATAAGCGAAAGATTGTGAGGTTAGATAGATGTTTGTTACGCTTCCACGCAAACACTACTGAGCGAATTTAATGAAATTTGGCACACTGATATAGTTTATAACCAGGATTACCTGATAGGATTTTATCCCGATATTCCCAAGGGATCGAAACTTACGCGGGTGAAACCGCGGGGCGCTGCTAGTTTCTTTATAAATATACGTGACAAGTACAGGTATCTAAGGTATTTTATTTCGCACTATTTTCATCTGGTTTGATTCCATAGCTTATAAGCCCTTTATGTATAAGTCAATTAATTAGATGATAGTTATTTTTTACAGGGATCAGTATCTAATGTGAGTTTTTAGAGAACAAAAGACAGGTTACATTGTTGGGTACCTTTAGGTACTGCGAGCAAGGCTTTACTGCTGGTTCTACAAATGTTTTTTATTTACAAGTATGTAACGCAAATGTAGTGATTTGCTATGATATCTCCAAATAATATGCGGTTTCTGGAGATTTTTTTTGCCAGAAACGGACGAAACTATTCGTTACAGAATAAAATATTACAGCTATTATAGATATAACGCGTATTCCCGTGATTTAACGTTTTGTTCCGTAATGTACGGCGACAGTCGCCCCAAGAAACGGAGCCGGAGACTTGTACAGAACCTTACTATGATACCGTGCCAAGTCTCGCTTTTAAAATATTTTGCTCTGAAAAATAAAAACAATCTTACTTTTTAAAGAGAATATAAAAGATCTACCTATTCTTACTTATATGGTGCATACATTAATTCACAATTATTTTGTAGATACATTATAATTATGCTGTAAACTGGCAGGTGCTGTATAGTTGTGACTTGGTAAAATGATATAGGTAGTCACAATGACGTATTATAAACAGACGCGTCATACACGAACATTGTGCACTCAAAAACAACGTAAGCCATAATTGTAGCTACATACTTGCATACAATCATACAGCGCGTGAAGAAAAGGAAAGACCTATACCGATATCTGTCGTTAGAAAGAGATGAACATACATAGTTAGTTAGGTCACTAGCTGCTGCATGTTCATTGGCACGTACATAATAATAATTATTATTATTTTAAATCTCAGGCAATTGCCTGGCATTTGCTTTGCCATTATTGAGCGCAGGTAACGCATCTAAAGGACATCAATGGGTAGTCATATTTCTTTTATCATAGACCTTACACCATATTTATTCGGAAAGCACATTAAGCTGTTGGTCCCGGCTACTATTTCAATAAGATTGACAGTCGTTACGGGTAGTCGGAAGACCGAAAGTCTGTTAACTAGTCTTTCTTACCAAGAGGTACCGCGTTATGCAGTAACTGGGTTGTGGAGGTCAGATAGACTTTCGCTCTATGTAAAGTACAGATATCCAGTTGCATCCGGTCAGACTGGAAGCTGACCCCGATATAGTTAGGAGAAGGCAGGTGATGATGATATTTTCTAGACACACTATCGATAAAAATATACATCTTTAAGAGGATAATATACGATCAACCGTACGTCAGTAATACTCAAAGAGATTCAAAGTACATTAAAAACGTTCTCAATAATTCTTAACATTTAACCTACGAAAAGCACCTTTCCTGCTACGGAATAAATACGCTGCCAAGGTCTAATTAAATGAATGAGCTAATATAGACGTACGCTTTAATTTATTGCGAGTACAAGTCAGATTTTAATTTCAACCAATATTTCACTGCCTCAACAAGAGATTATAAAGAAACAAAAGGCTAGAAACCTTAATAAACATTCGTCAATAGTAATATCTTAACGTTTTCTATGACGTCACAACTCACACGCACACGAACTGCTCATAAATTCATACACCGCGAACACGCGGTACATTATCTTACCCGGTATTACCCGGCTTAATGAAATGCGCAGAATACCGGACCTTGTTAATGATTTTGATGCTGTTTAATTTGGCTGGGTCATCCGGGTGGGAATTTTAGCAAATAAGTTTTAGATGTTATCTTGGTCAGGTTAGTGATGTTGTTAAATATTGTGGGTTGGGTGAATAATAATCATAAGTTTATTGTACAAAGAAAAACACATAACATTAGTCATACAATTAAGAGGATCGTACAAACAGAGGTCAAAAGCAAGTTGAACAGCTGGCTGAATATAGAGCCAACTTTCTAGATTATGTGGTAGGTGACCATGTGCTCTGGGGATCTTAACGGGCTAAATATGTAACTTTAAAGCCCGAAAACTTCGATCTTCGTTCATCAAAAATAGGTTAAACTTACCAAGCTCTAAGTTAAAAATGCACTCAACAAGTACATTAGTCATGTCAATTAAGATTTACAATAAATTACCAGAAATAAATAAAGAAGAACAAATGTTGAATATATTCACTAATAAATTAAAACAATTTATAATAAATCAATGCTGTTATACTATAAATGAATATTTCAATGACAAATTTTAAATTAGGTACTTAGATTCCTATAAAATAATTACAATATTGTTTACAACAACTAAGTCGTCAAATAAAAGCCCTCTTCCTCTCTCCTACTTTTGCTGTGCCCGACAGGGTCCACAATGATCATTTTTGTAAAACCTACCACCTAAGTTCACATGTGGAAGCAATAAATATATTGAGTATTGAGTATCACCAACAGTTGTATAATCTTTAAAATATTTTTTAATTGTGATTCTGCATGAAATTGAAATAATTAACAAAAAAACGATTATCCTCAACTAAATATTCGTAGAAAGAAATAGTTCGTCCTCAACCACTATTTATAAAATAATCCCTAGTCCTGAAGGCTGCTAACAATAATTGTCCTCTTTTGCGTTAGATTCACTATAGTGGAACCTTTTAGTGCTCTTGCTGACTATTAATATTCTTATTGATGGATCTAAATAAAACGAAAAAAAAAGAGGAGATACTTAAATTGATAAATATTTTTCTTGAAAATGTAATTAAAATGAATACGCTCCGATTTTCTAGTACCAAAGTAATTAGAACATTCTACAAGTACTTAAAAGTTTCCGCCACTTACAGGCTTCAGGCTAGCCTACTTACAGATTCTAAATTGCTTTACTTTATTTTATCATCCATGAACTACAATAAAAGGTATTGTAGATCAGGGATGGTACTTTGGAATACAATAAAGGTACCTACTAAAGTTTATCACACAGAAAATAGAGGTTCAGATTAAATGTTATTCCACGCCAATATTTACAATTATTTCTATAGCGTATACATTTTCCACTTCTTACCAAAACCCCATCGGGTGGACCCCTCGAGTATTCCTTTTGTTGAGATTATTGAGTGAAAGCGAAAAGGGAATCCTACAGAACCTTACGTAGTCTATGCATGACCACTGTAATGTTATCTGCCGCTCCCCTCGGAGATGTTTGTGAGCGGGGGGTTCACGGGGTCTGACAAAAGTGTCTAGTTAGACTGGTCAGGTTGTAATGTGGGTAGGTATAAATCGGGTATGTAGCAGTGAGTCAAGTGCGGTCAGCGGTCGGTCTTATGACATGGAGATGATTGTCCGTTCTTTGTTGTATTACTTGTAAATACACGCGAACGAGCGGGATGCTGTCAACGTAATTGGCTCGTATGTAATCCGTGTTATTCTTTTGTTGTTAAGTTTTTGATCTAACTGGCCGGAAGGTCGTCATGCTTGGGATTCCAGTCAGAAAGGGAAGAGATTTTGAATCAAAACATCTAGCTATTTGATAATCATAAATATTGAAGTTCTTAAAATGTTACTACACTGTGTGAACAAAGCGTTATATAAGTACCATGCATACCATGGTACCATGGTACTGTGTTGTAATCTATGCATATTTTGTTTATGTGCGTATCCTCGAATCTCCACCATCAAAAATGTAATTGCTAATAGTCGTACTGTAGGCTGCTTGCCAGTGGTAACAGACCCAGTATAAGCTGGCCTCTTATTATTATGACACTCCGAACTACGCTAGGCCAGCAAGCTCATGGACCTACGTCAGGTCGACTGCACATACTCTCATTTTGGATCATAATATACCTACATAAAACATACATGCTTACATAGATATTGACATACAAGGCATGGGATCGAAAAGTAATTCGTAAAAGAATGCGGGTTATCGGTTATGGGAACCCATAGTGTTCGGATCGAGCCGATGGCATTTATTTACTATCTACATATATTGTATGTGTCGGGATAGGCTCAGACATCAGAAGTAATACTCAGATATGGCAATACAGAAATATATTTCAATCGAACAATCAGTTATTTTAAATCGAGAGAATATAGAAATTAAATAGAATTAATTAAATAACTAATAATACGAGACTGTCAGGGACAGTGTTTCATGCACCCACCGCAATAAGGATAGTACTAATTTGTCAGAGACAGCCTTCCATATCCAATAACCGGGCAGTACCGACTGTCGAGAGACAGTGGGTCCGTGCACCAAGACGCATCCGTTCAAAATGCGTACCGACTCAATAGCGCACCTCCTTATAAAGGCGATCCGCTAGTGGGGGGTAACGTTACAATATTTCACTCAATTGACTTCAAGTCTTTTAAGTCAAACATCCGATAGAATTAATGATTTGTCTATGGTGCTCGTTCCACTAGTGCCATCTAGTCACCGACTCTCGCAGCTGTTAAATAATATGGCTTCCGTCACGGCCATTCTGATAAATCACTCGTCCTCGAGTGCAAAAATTCATCCATAAAAAATTAAAAAAGGACTTTCATTAATTCACATCATCATCATTACATATCAAAATATCACTGGTCTAGGTATTTCTTTACAACAGAAAACCCCTACAGTTCAAACATGCTGGTCTAAATCGTCACCCACTAAAGCAGGTGAGATTCCTGCAGCTCACAAAGCGCTGGGCTAGGTTATCAACCCACAAAAGCAGGTGAAACCCCTTCAGCTACATATTTGCTAGTCTAAATCGACAAAGCGCTGGACTAGGTCATCAACCCACACAAGCAGGTAAGACCCTTCCAGCTACAACTGGGCTAGGTCACCACACATAACTCTTGCAACACCTACGGTATAAACCAGTACTAGTACATTTAGTCATCCAGCAAGAGACCTTGTTCCGGTACTGGGTTATACAGAACAGAATTACAGGATTCAGAATTAATAGTTACTGTTTGTGAACCAATCGATAATGTTTTTTGGATTCTAAGACACGACTGGCATTTAAGTTTTGAGAACTATCTCTTTAAAATTTAAAATCCGTTTTAATTTCCAAGCAATTTGAAACTAAAAGTTGGAACTATCTAGTTTTGAGATTACCGAGACCAAGCACAATGATTCCATATTAAAATAATAGGTATCTCATTCATGGTCAATAACACACACACTATTCCCCACGGGAATACCGAGGAACCCTTGACTCTATGGTCTTTGCTTCTAGGCAAAACGCGATTATACAACCCAGAGCTACCGCCTACCGCGTACCCATGGACTACTCATTGAGCACTACGATACTCTGTTGTAGTCTCCGACCCAATGAACCGAAAACATGTTACATAAACTAAAGTGATGTCAACTCATCTATTTCGTCTACAATCTCAATTGGTACTTGACATCGGGCATCTTCCGAACACGGTCATGAGCGTTTGTAAGTACGCTTGTTAACTAGAGATTTTTAAAACATACCGATCGCCATCTAACACTTCAACAATTTGAAAGGGCCTCTATACTTGACGTCAAGCTTTGATTACGCTCCTCGTTCTTTCTGGCTACAGGAGTTCACCCACACACAAGCGGAGAACTGGTGGACCTCGACACCGGGCTGCAGGCAATACAGGGAAGCCATGCCATCCCTAGATGGCAGGCTAACCAGGCGCTTGCTACGCCTGGACAGGAACGGCCTGCGCCCAGTGACGGGGACCATCACGGAACACTGATCACTTAAACAAACAATTCCACACAATATGTATAACGCACAGCCCTCTGTGTAGGGCTTACATGGAAGCTGAAGAAACCGTTTCGCATGTGCTCTTTGACTGCACAGGCGGCACCCTGATCCGAGCAGAAACCCTCGGGTCACTCAGATCCTTCACAGATATCCTATGCAGTCCAGAAGACCTAATCAGCTTCTGGAGGTAGGTGGGCTGGTTGGAATAACACGCACAATGGTCCACATGAAGGACGAAGTGCGGAAACCAAACCCTCTAACATAGAACGCTTCTCGTTCTCAATAAGCACGAATTCCCCGACAGAGAACTTACTTACGCTTGCCATTGTACTATTAAAACGACTTTCATCATAACGCGTGGACTTCTCAACGCCTTCAGATGCCAATCTCCTAATGTCATCAAGGTCTTGTCATCATAGTCTTAAGCCATTAAATGAAGTGTACATCTGATTTGTCAGAATTAAATAAAGTCAAAATTTGACAGAACTCTTTACAAGAGGCATCCACAGTGGCATGCCAGCCTCATCATAACTCAAACTATTCTAAATTAAATCTACACATACAATATAAATTATTAATGTCTAAAGAAATCAGTAAGTAGGTTTGCTATCTCGGGAGAAGGCTGCGCCAAAACTTTAACATATCTACCAATATCATATTCATTACCTTTTGCAACACTCAACAATGATTCTCTTTCCTTCTTAGTCTTAGTACGCTCTTTATGTAGATGGTGAACATCTTCAACCGATCTGCATGTTTCACAATTGGGATTTACTTTGTTCATCAAATAACTAAACTTGCGAGATGGGTAGTTACCAGAGCGTAATCTATGAAACAGAACAATATGATACCTATTCATTTCCTTGATAGCCAACCACGGTATACGAGGAGGCCGATACTGTATAGTTTTATACCAGATACCCTTTTCCCTACTTCGTTCGTCAAAGTACTCTTTAAACCTAACTCTTTATTTCATTTTGAATTAAACTGGAGTACCATATTACTATAAATCAATGAAAAATTAGAAGAAAATTAAAAGTAAAAAAGGAAATTCAAAGTCGTAGTCAAAGATCTGACTACACATTTATCGCGCATCTCGCAAAAGACAAAATCAAACTAAACATGTGAGAGCAATTCATAAATCAGCCTTAGACCATAACAAAACACAAAGTAGGAATCTTATCCGTGGCCTGTGGCTTTTCACTAAGCCCGTTCAACAAACCCCATGTTTGTTTCACTGAATTCACCTGAACTCCGAGTCCCACGGACTCTATGGTCACTACAAGACCCGACCTCCACTAGAACCACCCGCGCACCGCGCTTCCACGGACTACTATAAGCAGATACAGACTTCTAACGGACTACGGCTACGAAATGGCTACTGGTACGGTTCGACCAGCTGAACCAAGTTCACCACTATCACTCAACTCAACGTCTTCTACTTCAAATGGCTATCATGCACGTACTTGTAAATACGCTTGAAATTGAATGCTCTCAATGTGTAGCGATCACCGTCAAGAACCTCTATGACCTCAAACGGTCCCTTAAATTTTGAATCTAACTTTGTAAAGAAATTTGGTCAGAAATCAACGGTAATGGATAATGATCGGTCACTGTATTATTATTAACGTCTCTATAATCTATGCACATACGGTCTGATCCATCATACTTTATAACCAAAAGGGCTCGCCCAGCAAACAGCGTACTACTGGGTACTGATGGGTTAATTCGCATTAATTTACATTACTACTACTGGGTCTACTTATTTAGGCTTGCAACAGTAAATTAACCCTATCGCGCATGATTCGACTTTCGTCCGGAGACAGTCTGTAAGAACGTCTTTGCACTGTACAATTAGGGTCTATCAATCTTACTTTCAAATAGGCATTGCAATCAAATATTCGAATACCGAATTGTACGAGTAAATAACTCGCACATCACTCGAACAGTTCAAACATTCGAACAAGGCTGAAGAAGTATTCGAATACTAAAAATTATCGAACATTTACAATCCCTACCTCCAACTCACCAGTGTTAACACGTGTTGTCGGAAAACCGTTACTAAAAAAGTCCAGAGTATAATTCTAAGATGTTTACAAGGTCACGTCTTCTATCAACTGGTAAAATCAAATTTGGTCATCTCCAAAAAAACCGAAAATAAGTTAGTTAAGAACGTTATTTTAAAAAAACAAAGTCTTTTATCGCTTGTCATTTACAAAAGTAGTCAAATCCACTTAAATTAAGGCAAAAACCGGTTACCACCGGTATCTAACTCAGTCAAATCCTTCGAAGTTTATTAACAAATTTAGTCAAATCCTTTCAGTCAATCAGGAGCGAGACGTCAAATCCTTTCAGCCAATCAGGAGCGCGAGATTGTTTTAACTGACAGAGGTTTAAAATGACCATCTTTCTCAGTGTTGGTAACGAGTTGACTCTGTACTTATTTCGTGCTGATTTGCTACGTTAAAATGGATAATGTGAACATTTTAGTCAAAGAAACAACCCCTCAGTTATCACGAAAAAGAAAACGACAAGAATCCAATCGACACAATTAATTATTGCCGTAGTCTGAATAGCTTTACACACGTTTATAGTTCTAGGCAAAATTAATTCAGTTGCTCAAACAAAAACAGTTATTTAAAATGTCTCGACTCAATACGATGTTACGACGCAAGTACCTATCTAGCAAAACTTTGAATAGAATCTCCGTCGCGAAATCGTTAATTTCTGCCTGATACAGCAATTGCAAAGTATTATTGATATTTTTATTGCCTATACCTACATCATTTACTCTTCTACCTCTAAATTTACAAGTAATTCTCTCCTTCATTAAAGACGATGTTCTCTCCTTCATTAAAGACGATGTGTGCGGACGCGTCACGGTCGAATGAGACTAATGGACTTAGTGTACAGGCGGTAGATGACAAACTTCAGATGATTTTAGAAATTAAGGCTTCCATGCCGTTACTAAACAAAAGCATCTGGTCTTGCATGATATTGGAAGCTGAGTCTCCAGAAGTGGGGTGGTCTTCGTATCCCACTTCTGATGTCGGGATAGGCTCAGACATCAGAAGTAATACTCAGATATGGCAATACAGAAATATATTTCAATCGAACAATCAGTTATTTTAAAGCGAGAGAATATAGAAATTAAATAGAATTAATTAAATAACTAATAATGGTAGGGCAGTACTGACTGTCAGGGACAGTGTTTCATGCACCCACCGCAATAAGGATAGTACTAATTTGTCGGAGACAGCCTTCCATATCCAATAACCGGGCAGTACCGACTGTCGAGAGACAGTGGGTCCGTGCACCAAGACGCATCCGTTCAAAATGCGTACCGACTCAATAGCGCACCTCCTTATAAAGGCGATCCGCTAGTGGGGGGTAACGTTACAATATTTCACTCAATTGACTTCAAGTCTTTTAAGTCAAACATCCGATAGAATTAATGATTTGTCTATGGTGCTCGTTCCACTGGCGCCATCTAGTCGCCGACTCTCGCAGCTGTTAAATAATATGGCTTCCGTCATATGTATATTTTTGTTTATAGCAGAGATAAAGAATTTAATTATATTACACAGGGTGCACATGTGACGAGAAGCGGGAGTAGGTCGTGAGTTTTATCAAACATGTACCCCCTTATTACAAAACAAGGTTTATCTTCAGACCCAGGTTCAAAACATGGAGCCATTATTGAATTTCGAACTTTATTCCGACTATGGTAAAGTTCCTAAACACAAAACTGACAACTTAGTACCGAACTAAGTTTTCAGTTTTGTATAAAGAACGGTATTTCAATCACTGTTACGTTCTTATTACAAAAACTAGCTCCATGGTTTAAGCCATGTCAAAATATAAATCTTGTTTTGTAATAAGGCGGGTTGTGTTGTCTTAATTCGATTTATTTTTTTTATCTTACTGGAAACACTTGACTATAAACAATATTTAGTGGCAACATCTGGCACATGTCAACCCATTTATCTGTTTCATCACTATCTGTAGGCATTTCTTTCACCACTTATTTTCGGTAAAATAATGATTGCAAGGAAACTTTTACACATCGTGGGTCTAAATCGCCAACACACAGAGAGCAACCCCGAATAAGGCATAAATAGTCGTTACCTCCACTTTAAATATACTGCGGCAGATTTAATCGATATAATAGAATATTTTACGACATTACTTTCTTAACTACAGAAGGCACGACATCAAGCCCAGGTACGACGGTTCTAATATTTTTATAATATCATAAAACGCGTTTATCTTTCAATTTAGCTAAGAGCTCCCCGCCCGTGTGTTCGTTAGCGTGGAGTTAGATTATAGTTAGAATAGTTAGCGTTAAGTAAACGTAGCGTATGTGCGACAACTTCAGCTCATACTTTAAACCTAATTAGTTATTGCAAAACACGAGTTGAAGCGGTCTTACTTAGACTTACTTCGGCTTAAGCTATAGTTACTTTGTAAGCTTTATTGGGTTAGTGGGGGAGCTAGGCTGCGCGTTAAAGCTTTTAAAGTTTCGGGCTTGATCTTAAGTTAAAAAAACTTATCGAAGAATCGCTCGCCACTTCCTTATTTAATACTTAGATAGGTATTTTTTTCTGAAATAGGATATAATTAATTTATTTTAATCTGTCCTACTTCCTGAGCATGTTTGTTTTTATGTAATGCTCTGTATTCTTAAAACCAATTTCACGGATCCTATGATGCCTAGTTAAAAAATTAAAGCAGAAATAAATCTGTGGTCCCACTACGCGCGTTGTGTTATGTGTTACGCGGTGGGCTACGGCGTAGCCCGAACTAAGCTACGGCGTAGCCTGCAGTGCTACGAACGCACGGTGTTCACGTTACTGAATATTTTTAAAGCTGGGTACTGACCGACGTTACGAGGTGTAATGTAACATGTTACACGGCGAGCATTCATGCAGTCAGTACGTAGTGTTACGGGGAAACCAGCGAGCAACGAGCCGCTCGATGCTCGCTTTGAGTGCTCCACCCGGCTGTCGGTTTTTTGACGAATCCTTTGAGTGTTACGCGGTTCAGTCAGTACGCTGCAACAAATCGTCACGAGCGCTCACACACACGTTGTTCCTTTTATTCCGTATATTTATCCGTATACATTTATATCTTGGAGCATGCAGTGGGACAAAGAAAAAACTCTGCATTTTGTTGAAAAATATAGACAAGAACCATTGTTATGGAACCCGGCTCATCCAGCACATTAAGTATAACAAATTGAAGAAAGAAGACGCTTGGGTCAGATTGGAGATTGTAAGGATCCCAACACAACCACGTCGTCGGACATCTAGACTGAGACTAGTTGGAGAATATGGAGCACAGAGTTCAATAGACCATGTTACACCGATTTCAGAACACGGCGTAACATGCTCGATGCGTAACATGCTCGATGCGAATGTTACATTACACCCCGTAACTTTGGTCAGTACCCAGCTTAAGAGTGTCGCGTCTACTGACCTCACAATGATTGAATCTTTAAGGTACATC
Organism: Tiliacea aurago; assembly: GCA_948098905.1. Classification (NCBI taxonomy): domain Eukaryota; kingdom Metazoa; phylum Arthropoda; class Insecta; order Lepidoptera; family Noctuidae; genus Tiliacea; species Tiliacea aurago. Next base: position 924,019 of record OX402592.1, read on the forward strand.
TTATTTATTTATTAACTATGTACGTCAACAACGACACAACCGCCAACCTTATAGGAAGTTACATTATATTTTTGTTAAAACAGAAGTAACTGCCACCCACGCCTTTCTATTAATGCTAAACGAATAAAGTTGTTAGTTTTAACGATTTGAGGCGATGAGTCCTATTCAATGAGCACGTTTCGACGTCGTGATCCTCAAATCTTACTATTATTACTGTACGCGGTGTTCTCAACTCTCAATGCCAGGTGGAAGCGTTTAAAAGAATTAAAATGAGTATATCTCTTGAAAGCAATTCAAGTTCTAAAGGGTATGTCCTAAGTATTTTACTAAAACTACTAAATGAGAGAACCTTTCCAAACCTTCGGTTTAAAGGCTTAGGAGGACTACCTCAAATACATTATGTAGTTTTACCATAACATTAATTAGTATTAAGAACTACGTACCTACAGGTTTAGGTACGTACCTCATGCGGATTATCTCGGTTTACTATCTATAGTTTTAGACTCGACTGGGCGGGCATGTTGTCTCTACAGTTCAGTTTGCACCTTCACCGGTCAACCGCCTAAAAACAATAGGCTTCCAATCCAAACACCTCGACGAAACCCACACCAATGAACGTACATTCTCATAAATACAGTGGAGAATATTTACTGGTTATCGAAAGTTGCAAATACTCGTATACTTCCATTTTGTGTGAAGTAGCAACCGGCCGCGACCTGATTGATTCGCCCGCTCCGCACCGCACGCACATTTGTAACAAGCCACCCACGCGCTCCCGAGACAATGTACGGAGGAGTACAGAAGGACTTCTAGTAACAAAGGATACTAAGTTATACCCATTTCATAAAGATATCTTTTTTTTTTTTTTTTTTTCATATTATTTTTCTTTAGATGATAGCAACAACATCCCCGGTCAATCTGCAAAACATTGGTCACGCCAGTGTGCGTAAAGTATGGGTGATATCCTATCCTAACTAATAATATAAATGCGAAATTAAGTTTGTTTGTTTGTTACCTTTTCACGCCCTAAACCACTGAACCGATCATCCTGAAATTTTGCATAAACGTTGTCATGTGTACAGAAACGGACATAGGGTACATTTCATCCCAAAAAAAAGTACTGTTCCCGAGGAAAACAACAATAACGTTCTTATGATAATAGAAAGAAGAAAGAAAGAAAGAAAAATAATTTTATTCGTCACAGAAACACGTGCCTAGGAAAACACAATCTCGAGCAAGTAAACATTAAAAAAAAAAAACCTATCTACATTATAATCACGAGCACAAAAATAACAAATAGTCGGCAACTGCACGTCATGACTGTGACAAAAAGGCTTGCACTCAGCATGATGCTGTGCTATGGGCGACCCACAACACAGCGCTGATTTTCAGTGGTTATCCGAAAAAATACGTACGGAACTCAAGTCAGGTTTAATGAGTTGAACAACAAAATAAAATAAAATAAACAGTATTCATAATATAATGCCTATACAACCAATTATAAGATAATAGATGGCGCCACGTGCCTTTCGAATCATGATTGAATTATATTATTATAGAAACTTCATAGTGTGTTTTTTTTAATGTAAGTACCTAATACGCAAATATATGAATAAGAGAGTGAGAGGGAGAGTAGAGTAGCAGAGTGTGACCCGAACTGATTGTCAAATTCTAAACTAACGCGAGCGAAGCCGCGCGAAAAAGATAGTTTTTAATAACTATAACTTACGATGATCATCCGATGTGTCTTGGGTCTTCAGTCCTTCTACTAATGTCGTCGCTGAGTCAGTTATTTTTTCACCATGTACATGCGATATTCTTGGAAACCTCGTCCAGACACCAGTCGCTATAAAACACACTTAAGCATATCGATTGTATTTCGTGCATCCTTTAGACATTTCTTTCTTTCCCTATTGCGTCACCCAGTCATGGTGCATTGTCTATTCATTTTTGTTTGGTCCGGTTTCACAATTACACACTGATTAGATAAGAGCCTTCTGTAGTTCCCCATACGATATCCCTCCGCACCTGTAGCTCAACCCCTTTGTTTTAATCCCCCCCAGTTAATATCCTTGGGTGAAGCACGAGGATATAATCAAATAATTCGGCTGGAACAATTGTTTGTCCGCTTATAAGTGAAATATTAATATGGGACGTTTTTATCATCTGTATACGTTGAACCTAACGAAAAGTTTTACTTTCGTTAGTGAAAGGTTCAAGTTATCTGGTATTAGAATCGTGTCGACCGGTATCTCAGAGAGTACTTTATAATCCTGAATGTAAGTAATAGAAACCAATTCTGTTCTAGAAAAAAGATACTGAAAAATGAAGGCAAGGCTTTTCCCATAAAATATGGGTTTCGATAACAGTCGATGTTTAATTTATCATGTATACAGTGTGCCGCTACAGTGGCTTTCAAGGGTTGCTACGGGTGGTTGGACTACTTTGTAGTATCCCTAATTTAACCTTTGTACTCTTAGCTGAAGACGAAACATATCTAATATGAAAATAAGATGAACTCTTCAAAAGCATAGAGGTATGAGGAGTACGTAATATCAGTATGTAACACAAAAGTAAACACCACTACTCGGATACGAACAAACACCAAATCCATCCTGTAAAACTACACACAGTTTAACAACTCCACGTTTGTCAAATTAAACCGGCGACACTTGCATACACCGGTTGACATAATGCGCCAACTTTCGACTCAACCCGACATAAATCATTCTGCCCCCCTCTCGTCACCCTCTCGTCACCCGAGGATGACGGGATGGCGTTATCTTACCAAATTAATTCTACTTACAAATCTTTGTGCCTACGCCCTTTCACGATGAATGGAACTTCGAGAGGGTGAACTTTATGTGACTTGCTATCAGTCGGAGTTACGCCTTTGGTTTGTAAGATTAATTGCCTACGATGTGTGTCAACGGGCTTTTGGATTCATTACTGAAAAACTCCATTAAATGGTCAAACTTCGTTTTAGTAAAATGTAAAAAAAATTGTGTAGGAGGATTTATCATCGTATTCAAAACTGTTTTTTTTTTTTAAGAATACATCCTCGCAATTTCTTTGTTGCAAAAATGTCATTAAAATATTTCCTTCTCCATAGCCTTCACTGTAGTGACACATAAGGGTCATACCCAGCAATGTAACACGCAATAGCGTTCCTACATACATGTATATTCGCAGCTCAGCACTGAAATCGTTTTACATCGTGTCTTCCAATTTAGCATTTTACCGCTCGCTCGTAGCTCTCTCATTGCAAGTAATATAATTTGATGTCGGCCTGTAATGTATTCCTTTTCTTTATACATTGTTTCCCTTCGTATTTGTTACGCAATTCAATCCCGAAATACCACCGAGGATGAAGTCAACAAAAAGATTCTAAAAACGGATCGGAGAGAATCATGTAATTTAGAAAAGCGGGTTCTGACTGATGTTGATCTATTGAAAAGATGCCCGAAGATCAAATCAGATGTGCTTTTATCGCGTGGCCACGTTTGTAAAGTCACATTAGAGCATGCCACGAGCCACCGCGATGCAGCTTGCGGGGCGATGGAGGGAAATAGAAGACGCGCGCGCGTGTCGCTGGAAGCTAGTAGCGTCGCAAGCATTGCTCGCGGTCGTGAACAGGGCCTTAGCTTGTTGAGCCCACGATACACGTCCGACCCAAAAAGACCTACACAGTAGCAAACAGCACACACGCAAAGCTCGTCTTAATCCCTTTCAAGAATTGTTGTTCAAATATCAGAGAATGGACCCTTTCAATTACAATCAGGCGCTTAATTAGAAGGGAGCGTGCGAGTGTTTATGAAGGTCTGCCGGGTCCGAATCCATGGGCCACTATGTAGGACTATGTTGGGTTTGTCGACGGAGCATAATCTGCCAGCTTTGGTTATTGGCGGGATTTTGTTTACTTGTTATTGCATTGGCTTGGTGCTGCTGTGTCGTACTTTATAGCTGTCTCATGTTAAAACAAATATTAAACTTTTTGAAATTGGTGATCAAGGCTGACTTTGCGCATGGACAACATCTTAATTAAAATTTTATTTCAGAAAGAAAGTTGCATAAAAAAGTACAAAAAAATAAGTAAGAATAAAAACACCTTTTAAAATAATATAAAACTACATGCTTGTGGCAAAACGTTAAATTCCCTCGATACATCCCATACGTCATAGAATCGAATAACCAAAACTAATTATTTGCGATCTTTATTCGTTCTTTAGTCTGTCAATATTAACCTACCTGAATTTAGTCCAGATGTGACCGTATATCAAATACGTTTGCAGATAAAACCGAAAACGATCATTATAATTATTATAATATAGGTATCTATCTATACGGAAACTTGATAAGATCAATGACCTCCCAAAAGTGAGATTACATTTCACGTGAGCGTGGCGTGGTAAGCAGAACGCTTGACCTAGTCTCACAGAATACCGGTAGCTTACCCTCGTGACAGGTGCGTACTTAACGTCGCTCTCAGGTCGCTCATACGATAAGCACTCGAGTGGGATTCCTTACGATGTGCTTTAAATCAACACGAGAATATCTGCTTTAAAATTGGAAAACAAGAGTTTAAGGAATTAACGCTGATTTTCCATTTGATCGCGTTAATTTTCGTTACGTATCATGTTTGATGCTGCTGTGAAAATCCGTAGGTAAATGATCATGTCTTGTTTACAACAAATTCAAAAAATACTTAACATCGTATGGTAATGCAGCTGCGAGTTGTGTGACAGATGGGACAGACTTTTCATTGTAACTATTGTTTGTAAATGATAGAAGATTGACAGACAAAGCGGCGAAATTAACTTTAAGCAGAAACATACAAAATATAGAAATATGATCTACGAGCATGATGACGTAGCCAAACAACGATTTGCATACGTACAGGAGTCGACAAAAAGAATAAAACATAATTTAAAGCAGGTACTAGCTTGATCACTTTTGTTGTTTCAAAAATATCCTTTTTGTTAAAAGGATCGTTTTGAAACAAAAAATGTTCTGGATTTCGTTACATCGTATTAAGAGACAAAACGACATACGACCTAGCTTACTCGTATTGTGCCAACTTACTGAAATTTAATGAGATGATGAAGCCGTTCCACAACTCGTGAAGTGTGAGTTACGTAATTAGCAGCTCCTAATGAGCCAATGCGTAACACAACGTACGTGGAGTATTTAAGAAGGCATGAGTAATTATGTACACATTAGCTGTGACCCGCGAATACGCTCGCATACCTAATAAGTTCTACACCACGATACAGTTGCTCAGGGTACCAAGATATTATTCTCATCATTTAAATTGCTTCCAGAATATGAAAAAAAATCTTAATCTAATAAGCTGGCCTCTCATTGCACGAAAATCCTATACAATGCGAGATCAGCCTAAACTGGATATGTATAGCTTGATGTGTAGCCGTGTGTACCACAAATTTAAACAATTATAACGTTCTAGCCATTGATAAAGTGAAAATATGTCGCTGAAGCGAAGCGGATAACTTTGTCCACAGTAACACAGCATTCTATTACCCGTAGAACTCATACAAATGGCTGGTATGTCAGTATACATCGAAGCCTATGCTATGGCCGTACACCGCGTGTGCTATGGGAACACGCCCGGTGTACGGAACCTACGAAATTTCCGCTATAACCACACAATGAAAGTTCATTTCCAATTGTCTATGCCTAGTATTTTAGCAAATAACAACACTTATATGTATGAGTAAACTTCCAACAGTATACAATAGAGTACGCATTCATATCTAATGCTTTCTCTCCTGAATGCGACACTTAAATAAAATTCATGTACCGGATAAATTATTCCGCAAACTTTATCTTGTTTTTATAATATCTTGAGCAACGGGCAATCACTTCGGGCATTTGCCTAAAATATTGCGCATTGTGACTTATTCAAGCAGATATTTTTATACGGACATCATAAAAAGGCTGTTCTTCTTTTATATTTTTTAATAACTTCTACCTGAAAGTATCTCGGAACAAGTAAAACGTTTATTGCAATAAATAAACAGAAAACATTCCATTAGAATATCGATGCAGGAATAAAAACGGATAAATATAAAAGGGTGTTGGTATAAACAAGCGAACGCACGTAAATTCGGCTATACGAATAAACCGCGGTCCAATATCGTAGAGAATGAATCCCGAAGACAAATTGTGTGGGATCGCGCGATAAAACGCGCTTGTCGACGCAATATCGCGCGCCTGCAAATAAACTCGCGCCGCGACTGTTTGTGCGACGGAATTAAACGCCGCCAAGTGATCGCCTTGTTTATGTTCACGCTGCTATATGTATTATGTGGTTAGCATACGACACACGTTTTTGGTTGTTAGAGGAAATTCGTATCGAGAGTTAAAAAACCGGCCAAGTGCGTGTCGGACCACGCACAATGAAGAGTTCCGTAGTTGGGATGAATTTATCCCATGAACAAACTTAACATTGTAGTTGAAAAACATGGTCCCCCATACATTTCAACTGCAAATGTAAGTTTGTACGCACAATATTGAATGATTTACCATGTTATTTTAGGATCACAGACTTCTTATGGGTTTTCCTGTAATCTGTAATTGCGGGAAAACGCATAAGAAGTCTGTGATCAGTAAGGAACTATTTTTTTTTTTCATCATTTTAGTACGAGTGGTTTCGGAGATAAGGAGTAATTTTTCATCTATTTTCTTAAATAATTTCAAAAGTATTTTTTTTTAATTATAAAAAAAAAAATAATTATGAAATCCTTAAAACAAGCCCTTTTATTTGATGTGTCACATGGTACAGACAGCAAAAAAAAAATTTAAATTTTCTAATTTTCCCCCCAAAACTCACCTCCATATTCAAAATGTATTATTTATTTACGTAACACGTCCGTGTTTGGGTTTCAGAAATTCATATGTGTACCAAATTTCAACTTAATCGGTCCAGTAGATTCGGAGCAAATCAGCTGTGACAGACGGACAGACAGACACACGAGTCCTGTATGGGTTCTTTTTTTCCTTTTGAGGTACGGAACCCTAAAAATTCCATAGACAATTATAATTATTACTTGGCGTAAGTGGCCCAAGAATCAACACAAAACTGTCTCTAATACAAACGAGCCCTCGAATCATGAAGCACTTATTCCCCAAACATTACTGTAACTCTTCCATTCTGCGCTAATAGGGCAGAACTACAAATCACACAGCCAATAAGAGTGCGTGATTACATGTACCATAAAGCGCCATGGTAGCCGGTTTGGCAGCGGCCGGCGCATCAATCATCCGTAATTTGACGCGGCTAAAACGCGGCTCAGTGTGGTGCAAGTGCAAGGTTGTGGCGTGTGGTATTTTTCCTCAAACAAACATATGCGTTATCGAAATTTTAATACTTTAAAAAAAAAAAAAAAAAAAGCAAATCTCTTCAGTTCATGACTCACGTAATTTAAAAGAAAATGAAGATAGGTACAGGCTGTTCATATTATTACAAATGTTGTTTTAACTGTGCAAAATAAAGCAATTATTATTGCGCGAAGAGCGGAACAATTTGTTGCCTACAATAGCTGTGCACGCGTTTAAAGAGATTGCCAATCAATCCCGTTATCCCGGAATTATGAACCGTGACGATTTAACGAGAAATGTTCGCCCGCACAGGACGCGGGACGCGGGACTGCGCATTGTTTTTATTTAATTTAATTGTAGGTGAGCCTTTGCTGATCGTTACGATTTGTTCCTTATCGCACGCTTCGCGGCGTCTCAAAAAAATATCGACAAAATTTACAATTGAATAAGAATTCTTCTTTGTCACGTCTTCAATTTGTTGTGTAAAAAAGATTACAGCATCCGAATTTACAATAAAATTGTAATAAAGTTGTAGGAGTTGGACTAAAAATATTACGTATCCAATACTCTCGGCGTCGTCGTTAATTAAGTCGCCAGAGAATAGTGCTGTCTGACCTATGTAGCTGTTTCTGCCACAGATTTATTACATTGGAATTCTTGCAAAAGGACAGCGATTATTACTTATTTTCGTTATAGTACAGACAATAAAGTCCGGTCATCCCCGAGGCGACATAAAACAAAACCCATTAGAATCCCGTAAAGTTACGACCCTATAAAGAGTTCTCCGTCATTAAAACAAAAAGTTAATAATCATATGATAATTTATACGGAACAGTGTAGCATGCATTTTAATTAGGACAGTAACTCAAGTCTGAAGTTGGGCCGCTCCGAGTTGCCGGGTATCCGGCGCTGGAGTTGAGGTGATAAATAGTGCTCCCGGCCACTAAATCACACCTTTATATGAAGGCATCCGAATTAAGGCGCTTCCACAAACGCTATTCTTATCCGGAATTGTAGTGTCACCTTTGTGTTGAATTAGAAAAATATACGAGGGCTCGTAATAAATATTAGGAGCGACGCCTTTACAAAGCTACGTGATGAATTACAGACGTAATATTTATGCGTTCACATAAAAAGTGAGTAAAGAAATTGTAGACGACGTAAATTAAGATTTTAATCTTGGGATTTTAGGCCCATTCTTTTAATCTTAATACACTTTGTATAACTATTAATCTTTTTTACGGTAATAATTTATCTTTAGTTTCAACGTTGGAAGATTTTTTTTCAGATAGTTTCTTCGTGCTATTTGGAATATACTATTTTACACAAGAAACCATAGTTTTGATTCAGCAACTACCGCGAAGTTTTAATTACACACAAAATACACCATCAGAAAACATTGGATATTTTTTCAGCATGTATTAGTTACGCAATCCTTCGTACGAATCCTTTCAAATGTTCCTCGGCGCTGAAGTGCTGACCTGCATACCCGACGCCGTGTGCTCGGCGCGGCGCGTGTTGTGCGACTGCACCGCTATTCCGGCCACGTGGCTGTAGTTAAGTTATGACGCGCCCGTGAGCCCTAGATATTGTTTATGCGGTGCCAGTAGACACCTGAATGGATATTGTGTGTCGAGTAAAATAACGAGTTATTCGGTGAAGGTGTGGGAAGTAGACAGTTTCTAAAATAAGATGTTATAATAAGAGACTGAAAGTAGAATAACACATTCTATTTTCAGCCAGTGTTGTTGCTGTGTGTGTTGCTGGAAGAATAGCACCATCCTGTTCTATCAACGCAAATCATTATTTAAAAGAACAGACTTAAGCATATCGCTGATGTCTGAAATGTCTAGAATCTTGTCAGGGCATGCAGTTCCATAGATTTAGCATAAGCTATATAAACCTTCCCGTGGGTGTCGTAAAAGGCGACTCAGGGACTTACTAGAGAATGGGCAGCAACGTTCTCTATGCATTTTCACACCATATTGCGATCGCCAACCTGCCTGTCAAGCGTGGCGATTATAGCAACATCCCTCCTTGGGGGAGGCCTATGTCCAGCAGTGGACGTCTTTCGGCTGAAATGATGAAATTAAATGATGACTTTCAGCCTATGAAACTTCGTGGAGCATTTCCGACGTTTCGCTCCCAGACTGGAGCGGGCCGGGGCTGCCTTGACGCGGCTCCTGCCCAATCTAGGAGGTCCAAACGCCTCCTGCTAGAGGCTCTAAGAGGTGCATGGCCCTTTTCAGGGCACCCGTGTGGGCGCGTACTTTAAGGCTGCGCTCCAGCCCGCCGATTGAACGCGTCCCAAAGGGTCATGGCCATCAGGCTGGTCCGAGGATCCCGCACGGTCTCCCGTGAGGCGGCGGGCCTCCTTGCTGGACTGCCACCATGGTATCTGGAGGCAAAAGTCCTCGCGCACATACGGAAGTGGCGCAAGGAGACGAAACGCTGGGGCGTAACTCCGCTGCCGCGAGAAATCACGGTACAGCGGACGGAGCTCCGGTGGGGTCTAATGGTGACATGGAGTGTGCGATTGTCGCAAACCAGCGTAGGGCACGCCACAATTGTGGCGATAAGTTCCCTCTTTGAGGACTGGCCTGGCGCAGGTCCCCACCGGACACGGTTGTATCGGGAAGTTCCTGTTCAAGATATAGTGAGATGAATCGCTCGGGTGTTACCACTGTATGGATCGCCCGGAGGACACGGTGGAGCATACGGTGGAGGTCTGCCCGGCTTGGGCGGAGCACCACCGTGTCCTCATGGAGGCGATCGGCGGCGGCGATCTCTCGCGTCCGGCCCTGGTTCAGGCCATGGTTTGGAGCGAGAGTGCATGGGAGGCCGTCACCTCCTTCTGCGAAGCAGTAATTCTCACGCCTAGTCGCCACGGGAGACTTTTAAACTCAAAACTCAAACTCGAAACATTTATTTCAATTAAACGTATTACAGGCACTTTTGAATTTTCAAAGAGTCGGTCAGTTAGTCAGAAAGTTGAAGCTATTTGCCCATTCCAAAACGTAGATCTCTATGGAGAAGAACAGGCAAGAAACTCCAAGGACACTCATTTAAATCAAGATATTACAAAATCCTGGGTACATTATTCTTGTTGCTTCTATATTAGAGAACAATGTAAAAAATTAAATTACTTATTAAAAAAAAACAATACAAAATAATATAAGATAAAAAGATTACAAATAAGCCCTGGCAGTTAAGAGAAGACCAGTCTCAACTGACGGCGCCCGTTCACGAACATGACGCGTGGATCAGCACTATCCAACTCAACCATTTTGTAGGGAACCGAATGATCCAACACACACGCCAACGGAAGGAGCTACGTCTGCTAACAAACTGCTGTGCAGTTTGGCAGAAGTAAATATTCTGTATTTATATTATTAATCTGAATAAACACTTTTTCATTTCATTTCATTTTTTTTTTTATCAGCGAGCCATTTAAGTGAGTATGACATACTCTCAACTGTCACGCTTTTTTAAGTCAACATACATCTTATCATAATAAACGGCTCCATGGTACACACATTTACAAAATTGAAAAAATGCTTCTAAATTATACAAAACTATACCTTGCAATGTATTTCAAAAATTAATAATATTTTACTAGCAAAAGGAAAATCATTATTACCTATTGAAGTATTCAACAACTAAAACTTGACTACATTTTATATAATCGATATGATTGTAATAAAAATAAAATTGAATAAAAAAGGGGGGAAGCATCTCTTCCAAATATTATAATTTTAACCAGTGAGTGTTGTGTGAAAATGGTTATGGAGCAGGACCAGCATTAAGCCAAGCATTTATATCTACGACATAATCATCCAACCTATAATATGCTTGTCTACATAATGTGCGTGCATGGTTTAAATTTCTTCTCATTTAGTTGAAGAATACTGAGTGGTATTTTATTATAACATTTTACACAGTACCCTATAAAAGAAGTGTGTACTTTTGACAATCTGAAACGTGGTCGATCTAATTTTTTCGTATTTCTAGTGTTAAAATGATGCCTATCATTATCTTACGCGAGACGACCCTGGCGTCGGGAGTTGAAGGCCAATTCTCGGCCACGGTAGGCGCGGGCTTGCGGACGGTGAGCGATGGGTAGCTCGCCGTCCGATAAGGATCAAGCCCGGGTCGACGCCGCATTGTGTTCCACGTGCGCCTCAAAGAGATGGCAGCATCAACTAACGGGGTCCATTAGGGCAAATGCCTGCCAGGGTTGCGAGTTTGTCCGAAAGGGATATCGTAGCCCTGGCACACAGGCAACTGAAGGAACACGGGTGGGTTTTTATCAGTAAAAGTCTGACACGCTCTCCCGCTTCGCCCAGAGCGGGAAAAGTTATAAGATAATTTCGCAACCAAAAAAAAAGGGTTATTCTATTTTGGTACAAAAATATCGTAAAATAAACTAGTGTACTCTAATAACAGGCAAATTTTCGATGGAAAGTGAACTGTCAGACTATTTTGTACCATGAACACGTCAAATTTATGTTTTTATTTTTTTTAAAAACGTTGCCCCACACTTGGAATTTCTCCTGTATTGTGGGTGCATTTACAAACATTTCAATTCACATACACAAACAGCCAGACTCGGAACAACTACTTGTAGGTCAATATTTGTTCCGTGCGGGAATCGAACCCGCAACACGCAGCGCAGCAGTCAATCGCTTAACTATCTGTGCCAACCGTGCCGCCCAGGCAAATAACAGGCGAGCCAGTGGTCACGTGACTAAAGCCGGTCAGTGGTCACGTGACAACATTTCACTGGTCTGACGTGCGTTATGCTGTACCATGAAGTCCTTTGTGACATGTAAACACTCGAAAACTGAACTCCCTGCAGTCACATTAAGCAGCCGTGTACATCTTTTATTGAACCGTTCTCTTTCATTTAAAATAAGAAACGTAAATACATATTATTACGTGGATATAATACTATTGTGGCGTTATTTAAAATTATAGACAACAAAAAAACAATCTGCTGTTTATTTTAGATGTGTGACGAAGATGACAAAAACAGTGTGAAGGAAAGTTTTGAGTAGCACGATACAAACTTTTGACTTGCAGGACTTGCTTGTTTGTCAAATGGTATAGGCTTAAGAACTCGTACTTGAGCTTTGCAATGAGCTACGAGCTTTCACACTAGTAGCACAGCGAATCGGATGCGAGTAGCGCAACATGACGCGAACCAGTACTATTGAACTACTGCGGTTTCGCTGCTATGGTTTCGCGGCAGAGGTGTGCTATCAGCGTCATGGCACGCCCTACGAAATCAATAGATTTATCGATAGAGGTTAACGTTTGTACTAAATTAATAAATCTATATCGCACTAATTCTATTTCTTAGTCCATTATTAACAAATAACTGCACTTTTGTACCACTCACAACTACGGACACGATACAAATATGTACTTTTCTGATTTATTTACAGAAATTGTTTCTTCTGTTAAAAAACCCATTTGAATTTCCAAAATTCTAAATTTTCTAGTAAATTATTTTGGTTTCGATGATTTATTTGACACTTACTTAATAGCTAGAGTCGTTAGAAAATAGCAATAACTTTGATAAGTTATCCAAGTAGGTAGATACTTACCTTTGTTAAGTATATAAAAGGGTCTCCTAGTCGTGTTAAATAAGAGTGTTTGCTTCGAAACATAGTGATTTATAATTCCCTTGTTCATTATAAACTCTACGGCGCACCGGTCAACGATAATGTAGCAGTTCTGACGTTTATTTATTTACCAACTTACATCTATCATTACAGTGGTAATCTAATGCAATAGTGTACTTGTCTAAAGTCTTATCCTAACTTATTATTATAATTACATTTTGTAACTTATTACAAACTAGCTTTCGCCCGCGGCTTCGCCCGCGTGGATGTCGAAAAAAAACAGCTTCTCTATCAGCAGCATTCCCCCAAAACATTATACCAAGGTAAGGTAAGCAGATAGGAGTGCAGTTTGATTTACAACTTTACGGAGGATATAGCATATAAATACCAACTCCGTTTTGTACATACTTGTTCAATATACCTACGTGTCTTCCTCCATTTTATGTCTAAGTCTATTTGTAAGAAATTTTGATTTGTTTATTTTTTCTACGTTTTTTTTCTTAAATAAAAATTGATGTATTATATACCAACTTTTGAGTTATTCAAGGTACGCAGGAAAATTCTCCCGAAAACTATGTACCCCTTTTTCCGATTCTCGAAAACTATTTTTTTTTTCTGTCAAATCTATGAGCTCTGAGTTTCGAGTTAACCGGACCGCGCTTTAAGATTCTTAAATACAAACTAAAACACTCCCAAAAATCCTTTTGAGGGGTATAGTTTTGAAAAACCCAAAAGTTATGACAAACTTTGTTATTTAAGCAATGACTGCCTCGTTAGTCTAGTGGTCACAGGCGCGACTGCTGAACATGAGGGGTGGGTTTGGTTCCCAGGTCGGGCAAAGTGTTATTGGATTTTCCATTAGGATATTTCTCAGTAGCAGCCCGAAGTCTGGAGTTATGCCCGGTTTATGGCAATAGGCTCGTCCCCTATTACATGGGACTTAAACAAAACTGTCGATATGTGGGTGTCCTAAAGGTACACCTCTACCTAACCCTTTGGGGATTGCAGGCGTGATGTTATGAAAATAAGTACTCGGGCCAAATTTCAAGTTTAAAGAAATAAGATTCTGTTCATACAAACTATATCGCCCCTTTTTACGAACTCAAAGGTGTACCAATAAATTGGTAACAAAAATTGACATTCAAAATAATTTAAATTAGAAATTAGGACAATAGAGGCAACCTCTAGCTATAATGTACATAATTGCAAAAATAAATCAAATAAAAGTTTAAACTCAGTCAATAGTATCAACCTGGTGCATCAAAATATTCAAGGATTTCTAAACAAAGATTTAGAAGTAGAATTATTTATGAATTTTAACAGTATTGATATTCTTTGTATAACAGAACATTGGCTTAAAAGCCACCAGTTCTTGTTCAATTTTAATAATCACCAGGTTGGTAGTTCGTTCAGCAGAGTAAATGCTATACACGGGGGCTCATTAATTTTAGTAAGTAACCAGCTTAAATTTAAAGACCGTAAGGATATTGTGAGCCTATCTGTTGAGCGGACAGTTGAAATAGCCTGTATAGAATTGGAGCAGTTTATTGTATTAAGTGTGTACAGACCCCCTTCAGGATTGTATGACTGCTTTGAAAGGGTAATGGATGAAGTGTTGCACAAGATTTGTAACTCGAACAAGTCCATTATCACTTGTGGTGATTTTAATGTTAATTTGTTAGAAAACTCGGGTTCTTGTAGTAAAATAATAAGTCTGTTTCAGTCATATAATCTTGTAAACCTGTTTTTGGAGCCCACAAGAATAACCCCTACTAGTGCCACATGCCTAGATAATATTTATACAGATATTATACCAAGCCACAAAGAAATTATAAATTTACTAGATTCTGATCACTGTGGGCAAAGGATTACTATCCAAAACCAAAACAACAAAGTGGCTAAAAAGGATATCACTGTTAACCCCAAAACTGCAAGGCGCTTGGAAGCTTTTAAAGGTAAACTCAGTAACAAATTACCAGTTTCATTTATGCATACTGATCATAATAATCTATATAATGATTTTTTTTATATTTACTGTCAACAATTTAATTCCACGTTTATTCCCAAGACTATCTCGGTTAATAGTAACGCATCTTTCAGTGATTGGGCTACCATTGGTATTCATAAAAGTAGAACACGGCTTTATGAGCTGTACAATGAAAGGTATTATGTAAACACTGATGAATTCAATTTGTATGTTAGAAATTATTCAAAATTATTTAAAAAAGTTTGTTGTATGGCAAAGTCGCGTTATTTGAGTTCGAAGAATAAAAACAGTAGTAACGTAATTAAAACGACTTGGAATATTATTAATAGTGAAACGGGAAGGTCTAGTAACCGAAATACTGACTATAGCCTGTCAATTAATGACAACATAATAAAATCAGACTCACAAGTCGCCGTGGCCTTTGAAAATTTCTTTTCAGATATTCCAGTTTCAACTACTAAATCCCTAAACTCATCACCTTCTGTTGCTGAGTCTTTGCTTAAGGAAAATGTTAATGTTTGCGAGTCGGAATTTCATTTTGAACATATTACCTGTAGAGATATAATTAAAACCTTTCACACTTTAAATGTAAAAAAGACTGCAGATCTGTGGGGTAATTCTGTAGAAGTTGCTAAGTCTATTATAGACATTGTAGCACCTACTTTAGCTCTTATCTTTAATAATTGTATTGACTGTGGGGAGTTTCCTGACCTTATGAAAAATAGTAAAATAATACCGTTGTTTAAATCAGGTAGTACATCAGACCCCTCAAATTATAGACCTATTTCAGTACTACCTACCTTTAGTAAAATTTTTGAGAAATTAATTTTAGACCAATTGCAAAGATTTTTTAATAAACATAAATTACTACATAGCAAACAGTTCGGTTTTACAAGGGGCCGTTCGACTACTGATGCCGGTGTTGAACTGTTAGGACATATTTATAATGCATGGGAAGATAAATGCGATGCCTTGGGCATTTTTTGTGATTTGTCCAAGGCATTCGATTGCGTTTTTCATGAAACGTTAATCAGGAAACTCCGCCACTACGGGATCCGGAACACCGCTCTGGATCTTCTTATTTCATACTTGAGTAATAGGATTCAGAGCGTTGACGTCAATGGGAAAAGATCTCCCGGATCTATAGTAAGAATGGGAGTCCCACAGGGCTCAATTCTTGGTCCTTTCTTGTTTCTTATTTACATTAATGACTTGCCTTACCTCATAAAGGATAATCATGATATAGTGTTGTTTGCAGATGACACTTCACTTTTGTTTAAACTTAAACGTCAGCAGCTGGTTACTGACGATGTAAATAGCGCGATCTCAAAAGTAGTTCACTGGTTTAATGTTAATAATTTACTTCTAAATGAAAAAAAAACCAAATGCATTAAGTTTGCGCTACCTCACGTTAGGCAGGTGAAAACTAATGTGTTAATAAAGGGCGAAGAATTGAATCCTGAAGATAGCACTGTATTCTTGGGCTTGACTTTGGATGCTAAGCTTCAGTGGGGCCCACATGTAGATAAACTGTCAAAAAAGCTAAGCTCCGCAGCATATGCTGTTAGAAAAATTCGTAATTTAACTGACATAGAGACAGCCCGTTTAGTGTACTTTAGCTATTTTCATAGTGTAATGTCGTACGGTATTCTGTTATGGGGAAATGCTGCCGACATTCAGACTATCTTTGTTTTGCAAAAAAGAGCTGTTCGATCAATTTATAAATTAAGTCCAAGACACTCTCTCAGAGAGAAATTTAAGGAGATTAATGTAATGACTGTGCCTTCTCAGTATATTTTTGAAAATCTATTATATGCCCATAAAAATATAAAATTATTTAAAAAATACAGTGATATCCATAATATAAATACTAGAAACAAACACAAATTTGTTGTACCTACAACAAGGCTCAAGAAAATAGGTGGCTCGTTTCGATGTCAATGTATACGCTTTTATAATAAACTTCCAAGCCACGTTCAAGATCTAAGCCTTAATAAATTCAAATCATTCATTAAACGTAAGTTGTGCCAGAAAGCCTTTTATACTGTTAAAGATTATATTGAGGACAAAAAGGCTTGGGATTGAGCTGCTCCAATTTTTGTACATATTGAGGTAGTTTATTTTTATTGTTTTTTTTTTTTTTGTTTTTGCTAACTTTATTATTTTATAAACAGTGACATTTAATTATTATTTTATACACAATGACAGGAATATTTACTTGTAAAGTATTATATTATTTTAATTATTGTGAATGTGAAGACTATGTGGGTTATTGCATAATATTTTTTTTTCCCTTTCTTTTATTCTCAGTTAGTGTTAATCATGGTCTGGCAGTTTGAGTCATATAAGTGGCCTACCCAAATGGCCTTTCTTTGGTATTGATAGTCGCATCGTTGAGCTCCTTATATTCTGAGTAGAGCTGCACGATTACTGACAAATGCGTGCACTGACTGGTCAGGTCCACTCAACCTGTGTGGTTATTTCCTCAAAAGACCATTTCAGACACCAATTTACATGGTCTTCACATGATCTGACCAAGATTATGTCTGGACTTTAAAAGAGACTATGACCTCTGAGTTTGTTTCGGCCTTTCTTCTCAGAGTAGTCAGATAGGAAACGCCGACCTCATCTAGTTTTTAAAATATGATTGACGTGTAAAAGTGTTTGTACAAACCTACTTACAGAAATAAAATCATTTATCATTTATCATTTAAATTGTTGAAACATCGTTTTTGACGTTTCTATTATTGGATTTATAGGTTATTTATACCAATTTTCAAGTTAATCAAGCCAAGCAGTAAAATCCTCCCTTGTAAATTTACTATCCCTTTTCACCCCATTATTAGGGGCAGATTTTCAAAAAAGCCTGATACAAGTTATTCTTTATTTTTTGTTTTCAGTATAAATCCTGAGTTTCAAGATAATCGGACCGCGCGTTAAAATTATTCCATAAAAACTTTGATATCGCCCAATCCCCCTTTAGGGGGGAGTTTAAAAAAACAAAAAATGACAAACTTTATGCTTTACTTAGGTTAGTATTCGAGCCAAGTTTCAGGTTTATTAACTCAAGGAATAAGATTTTTCATACAAACATACCCTTTTCACCCCCTTAAAGGTTGAATTTTCAAAAACTCCTTCTTAGCTGATGCCCACGTCATAATTTGGGGTTAATCAAGCCACACAGTAGAATCCTCCCTTGTAAATATGACTACCCCTTTTCAGCCTGTTTTGTAAAAGGTATCCTTAGGGGTCATTACCGCACGGTCTCCCGTGAGGCGGCGAGCCTCCTTGCCGGACTGCCGCCGTGGGATCTGGAGGCAAAAGTCCTCGCGCACATCACACAGTGGCGCGAGGAGGCGAAACGCTGGGGCAAACTCCGCTGCCGCGAGAAATCACGGCACAGCGGACGGAGCTCCGGCGGGATCTCATGGCGGCATGGAGAGTGCGATTGTCGCAACCCAGCGCTGGGCACGTCACAATTGTGGCGATAAGTCCCCTCTTTGAGGAGTGGCTAGAGAGGCGCCACGGCGTCCTCACCTTCCGCCTGACGCAGGTCCTCAGTGGACACGGTTGTTTTGGGAGGTTCCTGTTCAGGATAAAGCGGGAGGAAACGCCCGGGTGTCACCACTGTGTGAAGCATATGGTGGAGGTCTGCCCGGCTTGGGCCGAGCACCACCGTGTCCTCACGGAAGCTATCAGCGGCGGTGATCTCTTGCGTCCGGCCCTGGTTTAGGCTATGGTTTGGAGCGAGAGCGCATTATGGGAAGCCGTCACCTCCTTTTGTGAAGCAGTAATGCTCGCGAAGGAGGAGGCGGAATGCGTGAAAGAGAGGCAAGTTTCGCGCCCTCGCTAGTCGCCGCAACGAACGCCCCGGGCGTCTGGAGTCGCAAGCCGTCTTCCGGCCACCGTAGGCGCGGGCTTGCGGACGGTGATTGATGGGTAGCTCGCCGTCCGATAAGGACCAGGCCCCGGTCGACGGCGCTTTGTGTTCCACGCGCGCCTCAAAGAGATGTCAGCACCAACTGATGGAGTCCGTTAGTACCAATGCCTGCCAGGGTTGCGAGTTTGTCCGAAAGGGATCGTGGCCCTGGCACACAGGAAACGGATGGCGTGTCAGACTTTTACTGACTAAAACCCACCTGTGTTGGTGGGTTTTAGTCATTAAAAGTCGGACACGCCCTCACGCTCCACCCAGAGCGGGAGAAGTTATTAGATAATTTTCCAAAAAAGAGAAAAAAAAAGTGGTCAATTTTCGAAAAACTGATAAATTCTATTATTTATTTTTGGTTTACAGTATAAATACTGAGTTTCGTGTTAATCGGACCGCGCGTTAAAATTCTTCCATACAAACTTTGTCATCCGCAAATCCCCCATTAAGGAGTAGTTAAAAATTCACACTTTATAATTTACTTTGGTTAGTATTCGTGCCAAGTTTCAGATTTAAGGGTTGAAATTCTAACAACACCGTTGCATTAGCTTCCAACCATAACCAGATAATATATTTAGTGTTTTTTACTTCGAAAATTATTAATTACTTTGATACACAACTTAATCCCCCTTTTTAACCCTTTGGGGGTGGAATTATCAAAAACGCTGAGACACGTGTAAATTAATTTTCAATCGTCAGCCTATACACCAAATTTGAAGATCCTAATTTCAAAACTGACGGACTTTCATATAAATTTCCGTCCCCTATTTCACACGCTTAGGGGTGGAATTTCAAAAAACCTTTTCTTATTGGATACCTACTTTTTACAAAGAACACACCCTCCAAATTTCATGTCTCTAAGACCAGCGGTTTAGGCTGTGCGTTGATATATCAGTCAGTCAGTCAGTCAGTCAGGACTTTGAATTTTATATATATAGATAATGCATTGTTTGTGAATTCACTCAGAGAACAACAGAATAGTTCCGTGTCACTAGCTATGAGGTTGAGAGTGCGGAGTGCGCGCGTCAGTGGCGCCTCACTTAAAAGAGTGGTGCTCGCGCGCAGCTCCGCCAGCAGCCGCGGCTGTCGTCGTCGCCACACGTACCTGTCCGGAACACACAAACCTATGTGCCCTAAAATGTACGCATTATGTACCTTCCCTCTAAGTACTTTGAATATGTACGAGATGAGTGCGAGATCCCTCCTGACCCTCAGTTCGTTATATCCAACCATACCCAAAATAAATAAAGTTGGGTACATAAGCGGGTAAAATGGGTATACACCATACATGCGCAAGTACAAGTACCTCACAAACTTGTATATATATATTTGTACTCTCTCCAGCATGAGCCTATATTTAGATTCACGTGGAGCCCAAATGACTGCGTTGCATTCTAATTGACTTCTAACTAGAGCATTATATTAAGGCGATAACCGCCTTAATGTTAGAAAAACCACGCACCATACGGAGCATAACACCTAAATTACGATAGGCTTTTCTGCAGCAGCTTGTAACGTGGTCACGAAACGTTAGCCCGATATTGAATTATTTCACTCCTAAGTCTCTAACTTCCGTAGCCCTATGTGTGTATAAAAATGTATTGCAGCAGTTTGGCCCAGCAGACTTTTTCGGTTTAAGCTGTTGCAGTGCGCAACATACGTCCGACAGTTATAAGTAAGTTAATACCTTGCAGGTCAGACGGAAATGCTCACGGTACTAATAGACAATCTGTCAGGTTAACTTGCTAAGTTGAACTGTCATGAACTTGGCAAGTATTTTGAATGTTGATGGTAGCCCCAGATTATTTTCATGATTACCTATATGTATTTTTCCATTGACACGTGAATCATGTTAGCAGTTTAGACTCTACCGGCCGAACCGAACGGAGTTAAGTTGAATACTATTCGAGCATCGGGCAATCCCGATTAATATCATGCGACTAAAGCTACATAATTATAATTAGATACTACTCGTACTTACTCTAAACATCAAATTGATTAATATTCAGTCCTCCGTTAACTAGAAATGAACGATATTACCTATTATAATTAATACAGAGCAACTTATTAATGGCGAAACATTTCCCAATTTCAAGGATGTAAACCAGTCAGCTACAAATACACACCCAATGTTTTGTTAATAATTAAAGTTTCGTGTAATCCACACACTCACTGTGCAAATGTTACAACAAAATACCTTGTGATATATTGCAACTAAATGAAAGAAAATTTTAAAACTCATATTAAAAGAACACTTTGTAAACAAGCATATTACAAATTAGAGGATTATATACGAGATAAGAATGCTTGGAAACATGCTGGTCCTGCTCCATAGGACAATCTAGAGTCTAGACGAAGTCAGACAGGTTGCTATTTTAGTTGTATAATTTATTATTTTTGTGACATTTATTTTAGATTCTGTGATTGCCTTAACTCACACTGATATTATTGTTATTTTTTAGGAAATCGTATATATTTTTTAAAAATTGTGTAAATATGTGAGCACCGTGTTCTATCACCTAATTGATTTATCTGTCATTGCTTCATTCTTAACTCTTTTTATTACCTATTGTGGTATAGTACTTTTGTTCTGGGTGCATCTTCTTCGCATATAGTTATACAGGGTTACTGGTAATTCGACGTATATCCGTCAGGGGCTGATAAGGGGGCCAAAATGCAACAAATTGAACACCCCATATGTATGGCCGAAATTCAATAGTTTTCGAGATAATAGAATTTTAAGGGTTTTTCGATATTTACTCAAAATTTGACATTTCATTCCAAATAATAAAAAAACTACATATTTGAATGGGTACCATTAAAAATGATGTTGTAGCTGGCACTTCAATTAAGCTATGGACATAATTAAAACTATTTAATTTAACAAAATAATGAAAATATTGAGCGATATAAGAATAATATCTTACCAATATTTTCATTTTACGCTTCAAAAATGTTGTCTCGTCACAAAAATTTCTATGACATTAATCGTACAAATAACTAAAACAACTTGCTTATTCTGTAAGCTTTCCAGAAAGCTATAAAAGTCAATTTTAAAATACATAATTCGTGCCAAGGCATGTGTTTGAATCGGCGCGGGGAGAGAAAGGGTCATTTGTATGAAATAAAATGCATAAAAAAATGTACATCAAATTTTATTACAAATTATACACATCTTGTTCAAAATGAGCCCCTCGATTACGAATGCAGGTTCGAATTCTCTTCCTAACTTCGGTTTTCGTCACTCTTGATGTGAACGTTGTTCTCATCTGTTGCGCCGCGTTTATTATTCGCTGTCGAAGTTCTTCGACTGAATTTATTGGGGTCACATAAACTAATGCCTTCATATGACCCCAAACGTAAAAATCAAGTGGTGTGATATCAGGGCTTCGTGCTGGCCACGGAATTGGCCCTCCCCTCCCAATCCATTGGTTTGGATATCTCTCGTCTAGCCACTGTCGGACAGTAATCCGGTAATGTGCTGGGCAACCATCATGTTGAAACATGAGGTTGTTTTTTATTTCTTCGGGAACATCCGCCAACAAATCGTCTAGGTTGTTTCTCGAAAACTCCTCGTAATTTTCGCCGTTCAAATTTTGGGGCAAGAAATGAGGGCCCACCAAATAATTATCAACGACACCCATCCATACGTTCAGGGAAAATCTCATTTGCGACGGAGTTTCTTTTAGTTTTTTTGGATTCCTGCCTGCTGCCCAAAAATGTAAGTTATGGTAATTCGTTATTCCATCCCGGTCAAACTTTGACTCGTCAGTCCACAAAATATTTCTTAGGAAATGTTCCTGGTCAGCGTCAGCGTTTAACATAAACCGAGAAAATTCGAGTCGCCTGGCAGGGTCTCCCTCGTGCAATGTTTGAACAGGTTGATGAAGGTACGGGTGTCTACCTGATAGATGTACTACCGACCACACTTTCCACTGGAACATACCGAGCTGTCTTGCAACAATGTTCGTTGAGATGTTTGGGTCATCAATAAAACACTGAAGAATGGTGTCCTCTTCGTCAGCCGTGTACCGTCGAGGTCTGCCAGCGTTGTGCTCTTTGAACACTGCCAGTTTCAGACAATCGTCGATAGGTGCTCCCGAAAACAGTAACGTGGGGAAGTCGACGATCGGGAAAGCGGCGTTGGTATTCTCGCCGAGCCGCAGCCGCGTTTCCATCGGCAAAACCATAACAAAACATTATGTCTGCGTATTCGTTATTAGGATACGAAGCCATGTTATCCGAAATAACAATGATAACAAAAAGAATAACAAGAGAAACAAGAATTAACAATAATGATCGATAACAAACTAACGGGATGAGAGATTGGTAGCAAGATAACAACACACGTGCTTGCGCGGTGGAGAGTCAAAACTTACTAAGAAAGGCGACGCGAGCGCAGCAGACGCCGTGTACTCCCCCGCCCGCACACCCCGCCCTCACACCCCGCCCCATCGCGAAGAATTTCGCCAGGAAAATCGGTTGTTTTAGCGAGGATCATAAACTAAAAACACAGATAATTTCTCTCCCCGCGCCGGTTCAAACACATGCCATGCCACGAATTATGTATTTTAAAATTGACTTTTATACCTTTCTGGAAAGCTTACAGGATAAGCAAGTTGTTTTAGTTATTTGTACGATTAATGTGATAGAAATTTTTGTGACGAGACAACATTTTTGAAGCGTAAAATGAAAATATTGGTAAGATATTATTCTTATATCGCTCATTATTTTCATTATTTTGTTAAATTAAGTAGTTTTCATTATGTCCATAGCTTAATTGTAGTGCCAGCTACAACATCATTTTGAATGGTACCCATTCAAATATGTAGTTTTTTTTTTATTTGGAATGAAATGTCAAATTTTGAGTAAATATCGAAAAACCCTTAAAATTCTAATATCTCGAAAACTATTGAATTTCGGCCATACATATGGGGTGTTCAATTTGTTGCATTTTGGCCCCCTTATCAGCCCCTGACGGATATACGTCGAATTACCAGTAACCCTGTATAATTGATGTACCTATAAAAATATTGTACAAGATTTTAAAAGAGTACCGCTGGAGTTTCTTGCCCATTCTTCTCCATACGAAACTACATTTTGGAAGGGGCAACTAGAATCAATTCTATTTTTTTTTTGTAAATATTGACGTTTAAAAGTGCCTTTTATGTGCCTATTTGAAATAAACAATTTGACTTTGACTTTGACTTTGACACTGGGTATGGCAAGAAAATGTCTTGGGGCAACCCTAGCCGTAAGGTCGGGCGCAACCCTAGCCGTAAGGTCGGGCGCACATTACCGACCGAGTTGGCGCGTGCGGCAGATTGTACGGACTCTCACCGCAACACCGCGAGTCGGAACTTGAGGGGTTGTGTCTCGATCGCAGTTAGAATAATCGGGTTCACGTAACTAGCATAACTTCAGTCGTAAGATATTTTATCTTTGTAGGAATGTAGGCCATACGGCGTTTAGTCGCAGGTAGCGTAACAATTGTCATGTGTGGAGTTGGTTACGTGATGCTCTAGATCTTGATAGGGCTTTAGTAATAACACGTTGCTAACTATCGCTTGCCTAGGAGATTGCGAACTGCGTTACGGGCTTTGTAAAGTTGGAAGATTGATCTTTTAGAATGAAACGTACTATGACGACGGATATACATTGGTATTATGTAACACTGCATGGTTTGAAAAAGGAACATGTTATGGAATTTAATAGACGAGATATACATAGACAGGTACGATTTTCAAATAAAGTAAGTCTTCTTGCTTCATAATTAAGTAACTATATAATTGAAAAATTGTACGAACTCTTCCATAAACAACAAATTTCAACATATTATACATTTAATCTGCAGCCTACAATGCCACTAAACAGTATCATCCCGCGCTCGGTGCAATGTAAACTCGGTAACGTTTACTTAAGTACAGTTGGAGCGGCCGCGCGACCGCAGTGCCACCGCGCCGTCGTGCGGTGCGCTCTGGCACTAAACCTGCGTCGCACTGCCAGGGCTGCCACAAGGAATTACTGAAGAACGAAGTTATATTCTATAGTACTGTTACGAACGCCGAGCCTGTAGAAATCGAAATGTATAAATTCAAGTAGGAGACCCTATTTTTGCACATGGGCACAAGTAGCGCGCGGATCGCCGTGGGCGAGACGCTAAAAAGTGTGTAATTTTGATTAGTTTTAAGGCATAATGTGTACTAATTAAAATAGATAGCTTAGTTTATTGTTGTATAGTCATGTAAGAAAACTTTGAGACCAAAAAAGAGTCATTTGTAAACATTTTAATTTGAGAAAATATTACGTAACTTGAAAACTCACTTTTTTGCCTGGTGAGATATTGTCTCCAAATTTGTTTAACAAGGTAGCATTATGTATAAAAATAACATCCCCGTTAAAATCAGGAGAATCGGACCATGGGTTCCGAAGATATAGGGATCAATGTATAAGGGATTTGCACCCAGTCGGGTTTTGGACACTTAATGTTCTAGAAACTTTTCCCCCTATGGGAAAAAGTTAAATATTTGAATGTAATGAGATTAAGGGATAAATGGACCGCCTTATAAAACAAAAACGGTCAACATTGACCGTAGAATAAGTGAGATGGGTTGAGTCAAAGATCAGGTCATAACGGATTTGATTCTTTTGTAACGTTTAAAAATCATGGCTCCCATTAAAGTCACAACGGGCTGTTTATAAGGCGCGTCATTTGAACGTAGAGCACAGTCGATCTCCAGCTCTCAACAGAACAACATGTGAACAAGTAATATAAAGTGTATCAAGTAATATAAAGTGTATCAAGTAGTAAATCAAGTATTAAATAAAGGCGAAGGACCAGGAATAATCTTTTATTCCAAACACCCAAATATACAGTCCACTTCACGTACCTAGTTATAGTTTTGTGGTAATGTGATCTTTAGGCATGGTTAGTTAAGACTAATTATATATAGGAAGTTCCTTTAAATATGTACGATAATATTATTTGTGTTGTAGGGTAACACAATACAGAATTCCATGAATCCATTCTTGGATTGCAACATTCAAGTAGAGAAGTCATTCAAGTGAAATCAGTTTTATAACTGTTTACAATACGTATGAACTAGGAATTTTCTTTAATGATAATTAAGTAGCGTTAAGCCGAAAAATTTAATTCAAAATCACCGCCCAAACGTTGATAAGGCTCTAAAGTTTATTTAACAGGGGCTTTAAGAAATGCCGGGACTCACTGACTTGTTTATCCGTGATGAAAGAATTGATGGCGCAAGTGGTAAGCGATGGGCTTCAAGATAATCGCTTCTAAAATTGCTGGGCGATACCTAAGAATAGTTTTGTGCGAGAATGGATTTTTTACGGGGATTTTCGTTCAGCACCTACTTAAAAAATATTACACAATAATATTATTCTCGGTATAGATTGCTTTCTCCGGTTTAATACCGTCTGGAATAAATATTATTTCGAGTACGTAACCTCATAAAGAAAAAGTCTTCTTACGCGAAATATCTACCTTCAAAATCAAATCAAACAAATTGCAGGCATGCTTACCATTTTATTAGCAAGAAAAACATTTTACGAGTGTTCGCCCTTCACGGGGCGAGACAGTTTCCATGATTCATTAGCTACAACAGCCTCCCGCTGGGCTCGTCCATGTTCGCTGTTCGTCTCACGCTTCCACCGCCGCGCGGCGGCGGGCACATAGCACCTATTAAGTCGTAAATTAATTTCACCTTCATCCCACGGAGGCACGGGTCTCCCAGTAATGAGGTGCACCCTATACTCCTTTTTATACTTATTTCATAACATAACTCGGTCGTATAAAAACGTAAAGGAAAATGGTTTCTGCGAAATTTTGCTGAAGCTATTTAATCCTATTTTACAATGAGCTTACTTCTTCACAAACAGATAAGGCCGAGTTTACATTCCAAATATTCGTTTTGTTGATCTTTTTTTAGATAAAACATGCCCTGATATCTGTGCAGTTCAGTTAAATCTTCTCTCCCGCTATAAAAAAGCGGTGAATTATCTGCTCCACAAAATTTTGCGCGATCCAAATCACGTTTTATTTTTCTAATTCTGTTTTCGTTTAGATTGCCTTGCGATATTTTTTCTCCTAACTTCATCAAACAAATTTCATTATTTGCAAAATGAAGCTAAGAGCGCTCGTAACAGCATCGATGAAAATTCAATTTAGAAAACTCACAAACTTTACGACTAGTGAATGAGCGTCGAGATAAAATTATTATGTAATTTATGTGTCTAACATAAAATCATCGTTATAATAAAAGGCATTCATTTCGTTTTAAGCCCAAAAGCGATAATAATTTGTTCAATAATTTTATGATTTCAAAAGGAATACCATTTAACGAATAACATTGAACGAAACGCTTAGGAATGTAACTGTTCGTACACCATACAACAATTGATACAAGCTAATGACGTGCGAAATTAAATCAAATGAACGAGTTAAAAGGACTAAAATCGCATTAAAATCCAAAACGACACCAACAAAAAAGGTTTTAACTCCAATTATTACCCATTCCGTATCTGTCTTACACGGGACCGTGAGCAAAAAAGGGACGAGGGGACAAAAAGAGCCCGCGATAATGGTCCCACGCACTACCGACAGCCTCGGGCCATTTTAGGGTTTAGTACAATGGGAACGCTTGAACGGTAATCGACGTTTTATAAGAAGCACTACAGAGCGGTTACGTCACCGCGACCTTTTCACTGTACTACTTGATAGCCTTTGTGTTGCTCTCATTAGAGCCACTTTGGATTCTCTTTCAGTGGCTGAGCTTCCATCGGATAATGCAGTTACGACAGATACAGGCCTTTTGAGTGGCTTGTACAAATTTCTCACTTGTAAACCGTTTGTTTAACCTTTTTACAGCCAAAGAGCTCTGCAAGTAATACAGTTTTATTTAAAACGGGCCTTGAACGCGCTCCAAGAAGTCAATCGTAAAGCGTTTTCTCGCTGATTCATACAAATGAGTCGCACCGTGTTGTCGTAAGAATTTTATTACTCGTTGGAGCTATTTTGCCAATGTGGCTTCAAAATACGAAAAACGGTGAGAAAATTGCTACACTCATCATCATTACTCACGCCAGCGACAAAAGAAAGACTTCTAGACTTGGAAGCGAAAATTTGATATCCGATCAAACATACATTTATCTTCGCCATTTGCGGGCAGACAGAGAAATTTGATAAGCGCCACTCGCAAAAAGCCCGATTTACTTAATGCAAGATAAAATTTAGACATCCTCACGGTAACGGTGAGGTTGTTCTAGAAAATTCCCTTTAGAAGCGGAATATTCGAGCAGGAGAGGGGAGCACTCAACGGAACGCTAATGGCATCGTTTTAAAAGGAAACGAAAATAATAAATTATTGACATCATCTTTTCTATCGCGCCTTGGAAATTATTTATTTTATCTGTACAGTGTTAATACAGCGTCGGTTGGAAATAATGCTCTTTGCACCGGTCAATGAAATGGAAACAGATGTTAAATGTATGAAATGCTGATGGAATTTCCGATAGCGGTGAGATTTATTCCGTGTTTTCTGCGTATATTGTGATCGGATTAATACTGGGCGACTCTGGATGGCGGGGTCAGATGAATATTGAAATATTTTTTTGAATAAAACCTGAATCGTTGTTTACGAGTAATTCCTAAATGCAAATATAGGTTTATGTATGCTCAGTAAATGTTTGTCGACTTCGCGGTCAATTAATTTAACGATGCTATTTAAAAATTAGAGTAAAATTTTGCCATAATATTTATGTTCCTATTCGAATTTGCAATTCATAGAATTGTGGTAATACAAACAAAACGAATGCCTAGCGGGCTGACCGTCGGCCTGCCAAGTCTCGAGTTCACCTCTGCCTTTTCGGATTCATTGTGCGTATTGTATAATTAGGTATCACTTGCTTAAAAAATGGTGAAGAACGTGAGAAAACTGGCATGCTTGAGAGATATTTCTTGATGGAATGTGAAGCCAATGCAGAGATCCATGGGTGGCATAAAACTCTGTCACCAGGTTGGTCACTAACCACACGAAAAAGTAAGAAAAGAACACACTTTTGAAATGCAAAAATTGAAAACGATCAGCAAACAACAATATGACCAAAACGAAATCTGTAACTGAAACAGACGAAGTACTACTGAACTTACAAACTCAAAACAGTTCAGTTAAACTAATTGTACAATACAAACAATGCGGTAACCGTGTGGCCCTAACGATCACTGCAGGTGGAACTGTGGAGCTCGGAACTAACAGGACAGATACAAGTAACAGAGTATACAATACGGTCGCACAAAGGAGGCATCGTATGAGATAACAAGGGGGAGAAGTAGCGGCCCCATTACGCTGCCTTGAGGTACTCCACCCTTTAATGAATGCTAGGACACCGCTAAAGTGAAGTGTTCTTGTTGCTTTAATGGTTTTATTCACACGTTTGGTGTGGCTTTTAATTACTTTATAATAATAAAATGTGACATTAATGTTTTGGTGTTTCTTCGGATGGTTTTGCGAGTGGCTTACGTAGCGAAGCGATTACAACTTTGAATATAATATATTTATAGGGAACAGAAACACCCACACAGACACATATACACACACACAGTTTGTGTACAGAAATAAAAAATCGTTTGTTTAGGCGACAAACATTGATATAATATGGTTTCATTATTATAGTTATAAACTTTATATATTGTGTTGACCGATGAAAATAAAGAACAGTGGTGGTACGGGGTTGGTGCCAAGTGGCGATTGCTGCAAAGACCCACTGGCGACTAATAATAATCTGGCTTTGGCACGCGTCCGACTCAGTGCAACCGTGTTGGGATATTAAGCATCGCAGTGTGATTTGACTCGCCACATTGGTCTAGTGGCATAGCACAGCTGCTAAACATGTGGGCTTGTGTTTAATCCTTATGTCAGCAAAAAGTATTATTAATTTGGCAGAATAATGTATCGAGATGACGACTATAGGCTTCTACATACCGGCGCGACTCGTGACGCGACACAAAGGCACCGCCCGTCGCACGACACGCGGGGCCTTTGTGTCGCGCCGGTCTGTAGAAGCCTTAATAAATAAGTAATGTAGGAAAAAAACATTTTGCGCCGTGGCACTTGATCACTAAAGTGGCATACCTATTTATAAATGATACTGGAATATAATATTTACTGAAAGTATAACGACCGATCATTCCCTCTAATGAAAGCTAAACAATTGGTATCATCTGAGTATTTTTTTTATTACCCTTTAAATTACTGTTATTTATGTAGTTTTCACATTTACAGCGTGCTCTATCACATGAAAAGTAATTAAAGTAAACTGTGTCCAGACACAATACTTGAACAATTTATACGTGTTTGCAACAAGTTTGTGAGCAAAATAAATTTATCGTGAGATTAGTGCCGAACTCACTCACGGATCGATTTAATTACGAGCCTCTTCAAACTAATGGGTGAGGCCCACTTAATGTACAAATAGGCCGGTCGGATTGTAATCTGGATAGAGATTAGGCAGGGATTGAAGAGGTCATCGCACAATCCTCCCCGCCGCGCGCCGGTCATCAATGTAGCGCACTATACAATTATTATGGTATTAGTTTCGGCGGTGATGCTGTGTCCACTTCAATGGCAGCTGATTGCTGTATTGTTTCGATTGCCATTCCAGACAGAAAATCCATTGATAGATTTACCTTCAATTAACTAAGAACACCTTTTTTAATTACATTTCTAATTAGAGCATTATAATGTACTAGTATTCAACTACTTAGAATGTTCACAAAATAATTAAATCTAATTTTAGAGCACGTTTACCTAACTTTTTGAGGCTAGGCCTCATAAATATCATCAAAAATTTAAGGTCACACTACGAAAAGGTAGATTTCATTAAAAACTTTCTTCTTGTAAGAATCTTTTCATAAAATATTTAAGGTAAGTTTTAATAAAATACAAGTAATGTTCATAAGCGGCGCGTTGGTGCGAAATAGTTTTCTACAATAAACAGAATGTTTTGACAAAGTTAGTTTTCCGTTATCTTAAGGAGAATCTTCGTCGTAAAAAGACACCGTGCTTAGTTGGAAAACGATTCGGTGTGTGAATTCGAAATTGATCGTAAACTATGTTAATTATTCCGCTGCGACAAAGGAGTGCGGCGCTCCGGCTTTGAAGTTTGACATATTAATGCCCTATACTAAGTCAACGGAAACTCCACTGTGCTCATAAAAGCTTTTAAGACGTGTATCCTCTCGATAATCGACTTAGTCAGGCGGATATTGATATAGAATTACGTCGAGAGAAAAAGAGAAATTGAACACTTTTAATGAATTGCCGTTTAGTACTAAAAGTTGCTTTAATTAAAATAATTGCAATAGGTTTTAATAATTTGAGCACTTAATAAAAAGTATGGAAGCAGTAGGTAAATACTTTGAGCTAAAATGAGTATTACTTGGCACTAGACTGTTTTACTGAGTTAAGTTTTGTAATTTGTAGATAAATTAGAAAATTATAAACTTTATTTGTACTTGCTCCTTCGGGTACGGAGCAATATTTGAGCAATTTCTAAAATTACACGTCCACGAATTCGAGTGTTCACCTAAAGTTCAGAGTAATATAACCCTAAGAAGTTACAAGTAGCAACTAATCGAGTCTGATGAGCAAGGCCAACAACTAATCGAGTCTGATGAGCAAGGCCAACAACTTTAAATTATAACCTACTAATGAAAGTTGACGTAAGAAGACTTTCGTTCAAACTCTTTCTACTAAAACATTCATTTACTAATTAGGGGAGCGAGTGGAGATAAAAAACGTTCGCTCTCTGCCGGAAACAAATTGTTTTACAGATGAAACTGTGTATTTTGTTCATACTGAACTTTCTAGAAGTAATGTCAGTGTTTTTAAATTCCGCGAGGGAGCACTCTTCCTTCTAAGTTTTGCTGGAAAATAATATTTTACAAAACGCTGCTTGTATTTTGACGTTGAAATTATAATTCTTTGTCAAATTGAAGAAGCAATATGAAACCTACAAAGTGTTCTTGAAGTATTATTTTATTCTACGTAAACGGTATTTATATCTTGCTTTTTCGGCATCTATACCATGAATAAAGTAGAACATATGCATTGTTAATGAAATGGTTTGGCAAAAGTAGAAGTATTTATTCGACACTTGAGATCAGTTTAGATACAAGTATCTGAGGGAGTGCTAAAATCCAACTTAAAACCAGCTCAGAAAATGAAGCGGACGATATAATGGTATTACGCGTCACATCGCCAAAATGTATGGTAACATCACACCATCTCGCAGTTCTCGTTTACATGGCACGATGGCGACACTCGTCGTGAGCTTGTGGCACAACGCGCCCCCCGGGGCATGTTTGACAAATAGAGATCTCGTGCACCGAATTTGGCTTGAAAAAAATTGTCGCGAAACGACCTCACGAAACCTATATCTACAACCAAATTATATTGACCTCCTTCCAACCGGATTACGTTGAAAAGAAACGGGTAAAGCTACCCGTGCTGACAGGTCACGGAGCGTTGGCCGTGATACGTAGACTGCAATAAAGTAAATTGCTCGCATTTGCTATACGTATTTGGTACAACGAGGATCTTTATGGCGCCGATAATGTTATGGGCAGGTAATGTTCTGTTTCGAATATACGAATGGACGTTTCATTGTTTTACGATCGTCTTTGTGTTCTTGATATTCCTTTGTGTGACGTAAAGTCGCTGTTAAGTTTAGCAAATTACGAGCACATTGAAGATTTTTCCTTTGGAAGTACTCTGATAATAGGTATGTCGGATTGTCAGGATTTACTCTGTTAGATTTGGACATCATGTGGGCAGAAGTTGGGTTTCGTGCAATGAAAACACACTGGGTGAAATACACAGCGTTTAATAAAATTACAAATTAACACAATCACTATAAATTTAATCTTCCATAATAACCGAGCATAACGAATCCAGTACAGTTCCGCGACGTCTTAACTCCGATGCGATCAGACCCTGAATCTTGAATGTCCTCCTCGCCATCGGCTCAAAACATCACGACTCTGTAGAAGCGCGCCAGAGGTGTGGGTAGATCACGCGATGTCACCAGTGCCAGTGCGGGCTTGATTAGTTATTTGTCCGTACTAATGACCGTCTCCGACAGGTATATTATGGGTTCCTATATTATTAGTATCCAAATATGGTTAAAGCTTTAGTTATAGCCAAACGATATTTTTGTGTTCCATCTTTTACTTTCATAATTATCTTACATATTATTCCAAATGATGAATCCAACTTTGAAGGTAGTCAGCTTTTTTTAATATACTTAGTTACCCAAAAAAACTACAGAGTAACATCAATTTGGGAGAAACTACGTTTAAAACGCTCTACATCTTTCCTTAAGTACAAAGGATCCGAAGCCATTCATCTTGAAGCCAGAACCACTACCTATCTATTAGAACCATTAATTAATTGATCTCTTTACTTTGTTTCTCTAAATTGAAGGTACGCGGAACATCGTAGTTCCCACCGTTGTTCAAACTCCCTATTATTGTAGTTTAGTAATTGGTAATTCCTGAAACGATATCGAGGCGTGTGTGAGATTCATTATTAGTTCTGTTATAATTAAGTACAATTTATACCTCACCGTAGTTAACCCCCACACACCTCTTGTGTTACCTAATGTTAATTTATGTTTCATCTTTGATCATAATGTGTTGCTAAGGATTTTGTTGCTATGGGGTTGAATAATTAAAGTTCAGTAACTAGGAGAAATACATACCTACGCTCACGATTAGGAAAAATAACATAACATCAAGCTTTGTTTCTTCTAAGGGGTGGGCAGATGTATACCTATAGTATACATTTCGCCAGTTGTGTTTAAGTTCCATGTAATAGGCGGCGAGTCTATTGCCATCAACCGCACATAATTCCAGACTCCGGGCTGCTACTGTGAAATTCATTCAATTAGGAACAATAAAGTACTGATAAAGGGAATTGCTGTGGTTATATATTTTTTATTTAGGATGGGTTTGCTCTTGACCTTAGTCTAGGGCAGAGGTGACAGAGCCAAAGTCGACGATGGAGTGAGCTTACCCAGAAGATGCCTATTTACTCTAACTTAATAATAACTTATACTTTATACAATGTTCAAGGTTAATCTTAGATGTCCACAATAATAGTAATATCATCCACAGTTCTACAATAAATGATATCTACAACATTTAATATCTCCCAGAAGATGGCTAGTAGCGTTATATTTGTTTAGTTGGGTCGTTGAACCTCAGCAGGAGTGTCGGTAGCCAAGTTCTACGAACCACTCGTGTTTCTGAATTTATTTTCTAAAAACTTTTGGCATGGGTTTATCTAGTGCCAAATCAGTGCTCATTTAATTATATAACTCCGCACGCTCTCTGCAACCTTTATTTTTCACACTACATGTCTTAGTTCTAGATAACTTAGATTTTCCGTTCTTTCAAGTCTAGGCTGATATAAAATTTTATCTCTTTTTGATAGGTGCTAGCAGTGCTATGTCGCATGCCGAACAAAAAGGAAGGTAGAAGGTAGTAGGTAGTTACATTTTGTATAAACCGAGTGAGCCAATCGAGGTTTATTTTAGTTTGCTCTTGTGGGATAAGCTGAGGCATGAGGTAGGTAATCGAGATAACATTCGATCACGGGGGGTCACATTCCCGGAGGAACTGAATAGAGATGAATTTAATAAAACTTGTCTAGCCTTTGCATGTAAATAAGTAATTAAGCTCCCGAATGGTCAGTAAAACATAAACGAGTATAACTTTATACATCTACCTACATATACAGCGTTATTTTTAAAACGTCAATAACTTCTTAAGGGGTCATTGTACTCATCATTATGAACAACTTTTACTATGGGACCAAAACTGAAATCGCGAAAAAAAACCAGCTGTTCCCTACATTTATGTTCGAATAATTCGTTAAAATGTAGGGAACAGCTGATTTTTTTTTTCGCGATTGCAGGTTTGGTCCCATAGTAAAAGTTGTTCATAATGATGAGTACAATGACCCCTTAAGAGGTTATTGACGTTTTAAAAATAACCCAGTATATAAATGTGTGCGAGCTATTTTTGTAAGTGCATTAACGGTATGTGATGAAAATATGACCTAAGTTAGAGCAGTGCCTCATCATTTCACTTTTCATAATACACATGTCATTGTTTTTGATCTGAATATAATTAATAGCGTTTGTATTTAAGATGTGGGTCTAAGCAAATCCCAGCACGAGGGGCATTCTAGGTGAGTGTTTAATAAAAAACGAGCCAATTGCGTGTCGGACCACGCACAACACAATGCACTGTAGTTGGGATGAATTTATCCCAAGAACAAACTTAACAGTATAGTTGAAAAACATGTACTCCCATACATTCCAACTGCATAAGTAAGTTTGTACGCATAATATTGGGAGATTTACTATGTTATTTTAAGACCATAGACTTCTTACAGGTTCTCCTGTAATCTATAAGTATAGTAGTGTAGTGTAGGTATTGTATTGTACTGAGTGTATTTTATGCTTTTTCAAAACTTTAGGCTTAGTAGTTTCGGAGTTAAGGGTGCCAATTTGTTTGTGTTTTCATAAATAACTTTAAAACAATTTATTTTAAAATTATAAAAAAAATATACTTAAGACGCTGACAAGAAGCAAATGATAAAAGTAGGCTTGTCTTAAACAAAATATATATGCCTAATCTATATAGTTTGTGGTAACGGAAAAAATATATGTTATTCTCGATCATATTTCTCAGAAGTTGGTTGTTACCAAAACACGTTTAGAAAAAAAATCTCGATACAAATTACCGGTAAACTAACCCTTTACTTTGAGTTTCAATCTAAAATATCTGTATTAAGGCTTCTACATACCGGGGCGACTTGTCGCGCGACGCGACACGACACAAAGGCACCGCTCGTCCTGCGACACGCGGGGCCTTTGTGCCGTGTCGCGTCGCGCGACAAGTCGCGCTGGTATGTAG
Organism: Tiliacea aurago; assembly: GCA_948098905.1. Lineage (NCBI taxonomy): Eukaryota > Metazoa > Arthropoda > Insecta > Lepidoptera > Noctuidae > Tiliacea > Tiliacea aurago. The sequence goes on from OX402592.1 coordinate 959,904, forward strand.
AAGCCTTTAAATATCAACGTACTGTTGGTATTTAATTAATAAAAAGAACGTCTTCTTTGTATGCAGAACTTGGTGGTTTTTTATTTTCGATTACTCAACTTATTTTTGAGTAAATTATTAATTAAATATTTTGCAATAAATTACAAGCGTTATGTTATCGCGCTTCTCTTTCTTTTTTATGCAGTTTGACAGTGATAGCGGTTTACCTGTTGTTAGCGCTTGAATACTCCCACAGTAAGCCCTTTCACTTGACACATCAGTTCATATCACACGGTACAGTGTGCACATATTTTTTTTTCTTATTTCTCTCCCAAAAGTGACCCCATATTCAAATTCATTTATTTACGTAATTTGTCCGTGTGTGGGTCACAGAAATTGATATATGTATCAAATTTTAACTAAATCGGTCTATTCGATTCGGAGTAAATTGGCTGTGACAGACGGACAAACAGACAGATAGACATACGAGTGATCCTATAAGGGTTCCGTGTTTTCCTTTTAACATTTTTTGCAAAGAACAAAATGGTTTCCGTAAAAATAAGACAGTAAACATGGCTATTTCTGATTTTTTAAATAATGTTATGTCTGCAGTTGACAAAAAGACTCCCATGTGCGCTATTTACACCAACATGACTTAAAAAAACTGCCTTTGCACTCTTCCAACTATCGAAAAAAGTAAACAGAGATGCGTTACTGGTTGCCTATCACGGTCTAGTAGCTTCGATTCTACTACGGAGTTATTTTTCGGGCAATTCTTCGGATAAATTATTAATATTTAAGGCACAAATAAGATGTAGTATAAGAGCCATGTGGGTCGGAAAACAGATGATAGTTGTGCACCTCACTTTAAGTCCTTAAAAATTCTTATATTGCCGGCGTTATACATAATAATATTAGAAACTAGTATTTTCGTGAAAACAAATTTAAACCTTTTTGAAAAAATATCAAATGTACGAGATGTTGCAATTTGAAGTCAATACAAAAATTCCTTATGTAATCGTAAATGTAAAAGTGCATTAATAAAAAAGAGTGTTCTGGGTATGGCCCCACGTATTTACAATAAAATTGCCGACGCCATAAAAATAAATAAATAATACATTTCAAGAAAGAAATGAAATTATTACTTGTTGATAAATGTTATTACTGTTGACGAATACTTAGATGATAAATTAATTTAGGATCGAATCACTATATTTTCTTTTTGAATAAGCCTTACCTACTGTAAGTGTGACTTAAGTAATTGACATTACTTGTAACTAATTTTAATTGAACACCATATTTGTACGCCTGAAATAGAGCGCTATGTTATGCCAGGCATAACATAGCGCTGTATTTCATCTAAGCTAAGATCTGTATTATTTTATAAACACCTATGTTAACAAATAAATAAATGATAATGATTAAGAGGTACGGAACCCTAAAAACAAAGTCGAATTCTAAATTGTGAAGTTTTAGTCAAATTACACTCATTAGACACCAATAACATATCACATAAGCCATCAACTAAATTTATTGTCGTCAAACCAAACATTGATCAAGACTAACATCTTAATCCCCATATCGGTTGGATAAACACAAGCCACGCACTAGTAAGTACCTACCACGTGTAACATCAAAGGAATGCTGCGTATGTGTCATCCATTATCACTGGTTAGCATCGAGTTTGTCGAGACGATTGGACTGCGGTCAGCGGCGGGTTGGCACGCTTAGAGTCAACGCACATTTATATCACGTACGTTCTATGAGCCCTAGTTGCCTGAAATAAATGAATAATAAACACTGCACAGAACATCGCCTCAAGTCGCAGCGTTAAGATTTTTTCTATGAAACTCCATATTGTAACGCACATTGTCTTATAAGCGAGGGGCGGCCTTTAGTTGACGACGAGCCGATAAGGCGAGGTGATACCGATCCGGTGTAGTGCTTATGTGCCTTTAAATGTAGGATGGCAAGTAACTTATGACGCAATGACTTGACCATTACATTGTTGTTGCAGCCCTGCAACTAATACTCTTTACAATTAGTGGGAAATGTAACAGAGCAGTCTCGGGATTGCTGATGATTGACATTGCTTTGCACGATATAATTACTTGTGCTACCGTTGTAGCTACACTTTCTTATTTCAAATTATTTTATGGGATAAATAAATCAATGTGATTCCTCAAAATAACTAAATTTAGAATTGATCCTTAGTTGTTCTCCTTAATCCATATTTAATATATAAATGTGAAAGTAAGTCTGTCTGTCTGTTACCTTTTCACGCCTTAACGGCTTATTGGATTTCGATTATATCCGGCACACGTTTATACCATGATCTGGGTTAGATCTTGGGACATATTATACTTCTCCTGTAGTATGTTCCCGTGTGGTGCGTGCGCGGGTGATGCCGAGGGGCAAAAAACTAGTTTAATATAATTATTTCTTAAACTAGTTTTTATTTCTTCTTAAATTACCTACAGATTTTTTTTCTGAAATTAAAACAAAATTCTATATCTTTGTTGCAGATCTAGTTTCGCCCCAGTGATGTAACTGCCACCGTTCACAATGAAGGCGAAAGTGAAGTGAGCGGCCAGTCTGGGCTCCGGAATCAGCCACGATGAGGCGAACTTGAACACGATCTGCGTTACCATGACAACCAAGATGCTGCTCTCGTTGCTACTGCACTGCTTCTGTGTCGCCACCACAGCTTCAATACCTAGTGGAGGTAAGTGCTGTGAAATAAGAACAAAGAATTAAAGCTATCTTATAGTTTTGTTACTTGTATTGGTGAAAATTGTTATTTGAGGATTGATTATGATACGCCGTTTTAGTAAATCAAGATAAATGAGAAGTCGTGATTACATGTTTTTTATTTATTTATAAGAAATTATGTAAGTCGTTGGAGTTTATATAAATTTATTAACTCGTACATTAATTTAAATTATTATGAGCTTAGCACAGTTATTGATGGATTGAAGGAATAACAAATAAATTGATGTAATGACATTAATATTTTCGTCACATAATTAATTTATGTCTTAATATTGGAAACGTGTTTGATTTTAAATGAAGTTTTTAATTGTAAGATTAAGTTCTTATCATAAATAATTGGTGGATTGGAGAAGCTGTGGCATAATTTATTACTTAAAAACTAATTTATATTTCAAGAGAAAACTGAAATGATAGCTTTTAGCTCGTATATAATAACTATTTCAACACTTGGAATTTTTTAACAAAAATAGCTGCAAGTTTAACAGATAAAGAAACTTGTGATATTCGCTGAGAATCTCGCTAAAATATTCCCTTAAACCCCGGCCATAACGTATTCTATTCGGGAAATAAAACAAAGACCATACTATCCAGAATGGAAATATCTCAAAAAACACGTTCTATTGCGCGTTCTGAATGAGATGGAAAAAGAGGATTCGTACATTCGGAGCAGAGGTTTAACATAAAATTCTAGTAAACGGGAGCATGTAACAAAGTTTGTAGTAAAGGGTGCGAGATTCGAGAGTTTTAATATAAAGTATTACTACATGGAGGTGAACACACATAGTTGATAGTGAAGTGTGACAAAATATAACTACCTGTGAATGTCAGCGTGAATAAATAAATATTCCGTGTTCCAGTACATTTTGGAGTCTATATGTTATGAAAACATGACTTGTAATTTATGAGAGTAGCGCTAATAATGTTAATATTTTCAAATGTAACGAACAAGATTAGAGTTTGTTGTTCGTTAACACATGTAATATTTTGGTCTTATTAAGACTGTGGCTGACTGTCTTAATAACCTATTAGAAACATTAAATGATTTAACTTATTTCTCAGTCAGTCACAGATGCATGGCGCAAACCGGAAACCAAAATAGTTCTAGCATACTAATTTCCATTAGGTACACACAGCGTCAGTATGTGCTAACCCCTCAAGTTTTAAAATGTTACACTGCTACAACATTGAATTCGTTACGAATAATCTAAAGAATAATTCAAAGTGTTTATTGTTTCGACTTGGATTAAAACCATCGCATCACTGAATCTCGTCATATTCATACCGGCAGTTTGACTAACTAGCGAACGTGCCCGGATAGGAATTGCAATTAAATTGTTATCTACTATCGTCCGAGTCATTTTATTTTTAGGTCTCTGTCTAATCGATAGGTGATATAATTTGAGGGTATCCTTAAAATTTACCAACTTACGTTTTCTTTATAAAATTAATCCATACCCTCAAGTTATAACTACAACGTTTTATGTATACGTTTACTTAAAGGATGTCACTCGTCTAGGGACCCGTTTGTGTCAGTTGGCAAAATATGTATATTAATATGATAACTGTAAATTATCAAATCAAATTGTAAAATATAAATCTTTGTAGTGAAATAAGATCGAAGTTTTGTTACATAATAGCAATAATAAATATTGTTAAATTATTTTATTTTTCTTGATTTTTAAATTCTTTATAAATATTACTAAAACAAAGTAGAAAAATTATCTTTATTAAAAAAACATAACGCATGAGAAAAGCACATATCGCGCTTAGGATTTGAACCTCCAATCTTATGCACGGCAAGCGGTCTTGAAACCTACAGTCTATGTAGACGTTAAATAACTCTTCGTAAATTTTAAACTTATTATTGCTTTTCGTTATACGCAATAATAAAAGTATTAACGTTTTATTAAAAAAAAACAATATTGAAAACAGACTCTTATAAATGAATACTAACTTAAACTTATTTATTCACTAAAACAATATATTATTAATTCAAATAAAATGTTTTTGAAAAATACTAAAACCATCTTGGAACTATCACGGATTTGAGCGCACATGTATTTTGGGGAGCAACCACTTAATGGGGCTCTGTGTACGTGGGAACCAAATCAAAACAACCGTCATTCGACGAAACTTTGATTCACGTTACGCAACAAATCATGTGCGTTACTTAATATCAATCATAAATGATGAATAGGACGAGCAAAAAATATTCCTTGACACAGAGCAATATCAATCGGAGCAGATCAATCCGACAGTGGAGTGTCCCGCGGAATCCTCACGAGTGAATGAATGCGAGCTAGATACCGTTCGTTCTTCATTCAGCGCCAATCGAATGGAATGAATCGTGTAAAACCTGTTCAGAGTGATTTTTTATTGAGAATATGGTAAGTATGCGAGGTACAGCGATTTCGGGTTGCAGGCAACATTTTTATTCGGAAATGTGGAATCGGAAACTAAGGAAATAAAAGCGAGGACGAAGCGATACAAAAAAGGAAACTATGATTGGCTCGTACACTACATTTATGATCCTGTGCCGTTCAGTCAACACCCCTTCTGATAAGTCTTCCTCCTTTGAAGATAACATTGGTCTTAACGGCCGAACCCAGTAACCTATTTTCAGTCAAAGACAGATCGCTATTGATGATAGACAGTATAATTCTATCTATCCTTGAATAACGTCTCACAATCAATGAAAAAGACTAATCTAACGAAAACAATAAGTAGGGTACTCTACTTGGTCCTCCTGTGCGTTCCGTTACAACCAACATCACTTTAAAAAACAACGTGTATAAGTATACTCGTAGCCTTATTATAAAAGTTCTTTGTTTCTTAGAACATTTGTGTGAGTACTATGTACAGTCATGAGCAGTAACATGTAAACACTCAGCAGAATAGTTCAAAACCGATGTTCTCGTAAAATAACGATTGCAACTATGAGAAAAAATCTATTTCATAATCTTTTGGATCCCAAAATACTATGTTCATAGTAAAATAAAATTACAAAATTTAATTACAATTCGGCACAATAAGTAAGTCTTTGGTTCTAGTATTTATGCTATGAAGGTCGCTGTGTTAAGAATATAGATTAATATTCTTTTTTACATAAATCAGGTTCTCGTATACATATTGAGCTGCGACTGTCATTATGTTTATTTCCTTAAATTTATCATATTATAAATTGTTCAAATGGCTCGTTTCTGCAGCACAAATATTGCTTGAATATCGGCTGCATTTCGCCACAGAAAAATGCCATACGAAATTACACTACAGAAATAACTAAAATATACTAATCGAGCTGTTTCTACATCAGTCAAATGACGGATTTTATAGACCGCGTAGGCTGCAGAATTTAGCCGTTTCGATAATTTGGTTACATGTGGGCTCCACTGTAGCTTCGAGTCCAAAGTAATACCTAAGAAAACAGTGGTGTCCACAAGATCTAATTCCACCACATTTACTAGTTTTTATTGGTTTTTACCTGCTTAATACATTTAGTCTTTTTCTCATTTAAAAGTAAATCATTAACACTAAACCAATATACTATTTGAGAAAGAGCATTATTTATATCGTCAGTACCTGACTGCTGTCGTTTAAGCTTAAATAAAAGTGATTCGTCATCTACAAATAACACTATTTCATGACTGTTCTTTATAAGGCAAGGTAGGTCATTAATATATACGAGAAAAAAAAAAAGCCCAAGAATTGAGCCCTGTGGAACTCCCATAGTGACAATAAAATCCGGGGAATCGCTTGCCGTTAACGTCCACTCTTTGGATCCTATTACCCAAATAAGAAGATCCAAAGCAGTGTTTCGAACACCATAGTTATGCAATTTCCTGACCAATGTATCATGAGAAACACAATCAAAAGCCTTAGATAAGTCACAAAAAATACCTAGAGCATCATCTGACCTCTCCCAGGTCTCAAAAATATGTGCAAGAAGCTCAACCCCAGCGTCGGTGGTTGAGCGACCCCTTGTGAAACCGAATTGTACTGTTTATGTTTAATATTTTATGTTTATTAAAATGTCTTTGCAATTGATCCAGCATCAATTTTTCAAATACTTTATTAAATGTGGGAAGCACAGAAGTTGGTATAAAGTTTGTGGAGTCTGATATGCTGCCCGATTTAAACAAAGATATAATTTTACTAATCTTCATTAAGTCAGGAATTACACCACAGTCGATAAATTTATTAATAATAATTGGCAATTCAGGCGCTACAGCGTTGATTATGCATTTTGCAACCTCTACGGAATTTTCCCATAGATCAGCTGTTTTTTTACATTGAGTGTATTGAAAGTTTTAATAATATCTCGAGCACTAACATAGTCGAACTTAAAAGTCATGGATACAAATATTATTATTCTCGCCCATACCGTAACAATTGGGCCCCCAAAACGGTCTGTTCCGTGTATCCATGGTGCTGTAAAACGTTCACCTTATTTTCTCCACACGCGGACTCGTTTAACATCACTGAAAAACTTGACCTTACATTCGTCTGTAAAGACTACAGCCCTCCAGTTATCCATTGCCCAGTTCAAATGCTAGCGGAGCTACCTTAAGCCTGCTGCTCGATGGGCTTTTGTCAGTTTGAGTCAAACAGCACGCACTCGGGAACATTAACCATCTTCGAGGAGACGATTACGAGTGGTTTGTTCACTGATTCTGGTACCAGTAGATTGCCGCAGCTATTTTGTAAGGCCCGGGTGGTTACAGTACGCTGTCGTCATGCAGTTAACCTGATATAACGGTATTCCTGGGAATTTGTGGCTCTAATTCTTTTTGATTTAGGCCTCCTAGCTACACTCCCGGTCTCCTGAAAGTGTTCCCGAACACGTTTCGACCAGCCCGTCGCGACACACCGAGAAGTATTGCTACAGATCTCTGAGAGCCTCCTTCCTGAAGCATAGCAACAGCTCTTAAGTAAGTAGTCCATGATACAAGATTTAATTGCATTTTGCTGAATAAATAGACAACGCGGAACACCACACCTTGTTATGGTTACTAGACAATATATTTCGGAGATTAAATTACTTACTGCTGTTTTATTTCAGTTAATAACAACTTAATTTGCTCAAGTTCTCTATGCTTTACCAGCCTTATTTTATTATAGTTATCTTCTGTTTCTAAGTTTTCAGTTTTATTTTTTGTTTTTATTATTCTTAAAATAACATTTTAATTAATATTTTCTTATTTAACAAAAGTGCCACAAAAATAGGAAGCATAATATCAGCGTCACTAATTAAGAACGATGAAAACAAAATGGTTTCCGTCGCAGTAACGCGATATTGTGCACGAGTATTAAATATAGCGGAATCTTCAGCGGAATTAGAATAATATGGAAAAAAACCGTATGAGATTTCTCGGGAACCAACATTCGTTTGTTTATAAACAGTTTAAGGCTTTAACGCTGAGGCGTTAACCCAAAATTATTTTTTTGTATTGAGGGTAACGAATATTAATTATACAAAATAGTATGTATTGAACAACCAACGTACTTCAAAATATGCAAAATAAATACTGTATTTTAAAACAATAAAATATATTTTTAATTTTACTACCTATTGCAGTTTCCCAAGACTTGCACGTTCCCAAAGGATAAAAATAACCACATCCTTGGATATTTTCATGAGCGAAATTGTACGACTGTTTTAAGTTTATTCTCGAAGTGTTCCCAACTTGGATATTCCGCTAAAGCGAATGTTATTTCGACTTAACAACTTTGAGAGATTCTAGGCAGATAATCATGTTACTACTATATAAATAACTGTCTGTGTCTAGCAACGTTGTTGGGTACAATCTGTATAGTTGTCTATTTCAGGAGATGTTCTGAATTGTTTGTTTTAAGATAGAACATTCCGATTAAAAGTATTATTCCTATATACAATAGAAATAGATTTACTAGTAGTAATCAGTAGCTTTGTAAGACTCGCATTTTGTATACATAGTATAAAACAGTAGAGGAAGACCAAAGAAACGATGGATGGACTGTGTGAGTGATAATATGGCTAGGATGGGGGTGACTACGGAGTGTGTGTGTGTGGAAAAAAAAAATTGGACCAAACACTTGTATAAATTTTATAAACCTGCCAAACTGTGTGACAGTTTGTCGGCAGGATTAGCGCTCGTCTTAAAATATTTGGTTTAAACAATAGAATAGTATACTTCTTCATCTAAGAAGGCCCATGGACATGTTGCGCCGATCACAAGTAAATTGTGATAAGCGCAGGAGAGTGATGATAATGAGTACAAAACAAAGACAAAGTCCCTCTGCGTGCCTGTCCGTGTGCCCGCTCCGACCTTCTAAACTACGCAATGCATTTTGGTCCTGTTTTCACCATCATTAGCATTAATGGGTGTATAGGGTAGCCAATTCGAAGGTATACGACTTTAAATTAAGATAATTTGTATTAAAAACGAAAATTACCTAAATTACATAATTCAAATTCTCTATTTCAGACATTTAGTCCACTTTGTTAGTAACAATTTGACTTATACACTATTTTAGTAATAACTTTAGCATAAATAGAAAAAATATAAATAATGCAGGCTTGACAAGTTTGGTTTTCGACAAATTTTCGCATACTTATTAGGTTTTCCACTATTAGAATCACAAGTATTCTGCTATAGCAGCTATAGCAGCATATATCAAAATTGACCATGACACGTCCCTTTAGATAACCCGATAGAATAGAATCAGGACCTATCGAATCTGAGGGTCATTAATATCAATATTTCTTGGAATTTATTGTTTCGGAAACCATCCTCTCAAAGTTTCGATTGTGTTTCGTACTGCATGGTTTCTGGCGCCATGTTATTGTAACCACGTGCTTCTATATGATTGAGTTGATGAAATAAAAATCTAAAAAACTTAACATTATTGCGATTGCCAGTCGCAGTAACAGCAGGAACTGTCTTGTAGCCTCTTCAAGGAAGAATGGTGCAATTACTCAACCTAACCAGTCGAACAAAAATAATTTAGGGGTGCTGCCGTTTTTTTTCTATTCCCGGGATGGAAAATACTCACGTGTGTCTTCCGCCCTGGGCCGAGCGGAGGGGTCTGTCAGACTCTTACTGGCTAAAAACCACCCCGGTGTTCCCTTCACTCACTTGCACTGAGGATCATGGGATCATGTGCGAGTTCCGCGATCCCCGGTTGGTGCCGGCCCGCCTCTGCGGGCCACCTCAAGTCTGGTTCAAAATCAAAATCAATATATTTTATTTCACATAAGCGCCTAAATGGGCACTTATGAAACGTCAGAAGCTAGGTGCAATGTTCCAATTGGTCGTTTCCTATGGAAAAGAGCCGGCAAGAAACTCCACGGTTACTCTTTTTAAAATAATTGGCTTTTACAATGTTTTCAAACACAGCGTTAATAGGTATGAGCTGTTTAACCCCCCGCGACGTCTAAGAGGGGCGCGCGTGGAATACTACGCGCCGCCACCCGCCACCATGAGACCCGAGTCTTACATGATAGGGGGCGGCGTACGACCCCGACTCAACCGTACCTAGACCCATTTAAGGGGTCGAAACAGGGAATTTTCTGCCCTCTGACGACGCCTGGTGCGCCTGCTGCGCCTGCTGCGGGACGGGTGAGTGAAGGATTATCTAGAGAGAAGAATTATATAGAGTGATAATTAGGCGCAAAATAAAAATAAAGGCCAAAACCCCTTTAATAATACTATAAACGCGAAAGTTAGCGAGTATGTATGGTTGGATGGATGGATGTTTGTTACCTTTTCACGCAAAAGTTAATGAATGTATTTTCATGAAACTTTACAGTAATATAACAGAACAACACATAAGTTACAATTTATATTAAAATTGTGTGATTTCGCCATAATATAATGATAAGATGAAGTAAGTCGGAAAAATCCCTGCCTCTGAGAGGTATCCTGGCGTGCGCTGCCTAAACCGTTAGTTACAGGAAGGCAATAACGCGCCATGGCCGAGTGCACGGCCCGAACGTGGGCAGACGCGTGAGGGCTGACATCGTTGACGATTTTTTCACAGCTAATTCAATTCGAAGCCATTTAAAAACTTGTATGTATGTTACTCAATCAAGAAATAACGGTTGAACTGATTTGGATAAAATGTGGCACACTGATAGATCATGACCAGAGATAGGACATAGGATACTATGTATCCCGGTAGTATCTTGCGGGACAATTTCCGACCACCACGTGAGTGATGCCGCGGGCTTAAGCACGGCTACACATCAAGCTATACATTTCCAGTTAAAGCTGATCTCGCATTGTATAGGATTTCCGTACAATGAGAGGTCAGCGTATACTGGAAATGTATAGCTTGATGTGTAGCCGTCTGTACATTAATATTTAAGTTAGATGTAGCACAGATATAACACATATCTCGATGTTTTGAAATATCGGCACATCAGTAGATTTCCCCGTGCGAAGCAGGGGTGGGTCACCAGTTTTGAATAAAAGTCTACATTCTGAAATAAAAAAAACAAGTAACAAGACTAGATGCATTATTAAAATAAACTTAAAATCCTACATGTGCCAAATCAAAAATCTAAATACATAATCAAATTCAAATTCAAATAACAATATAGAGAGAACTGAGAGGGCAAAAAAAAAGCATTTTCTAAATTCTGGCCGCGCCGAATGAAATGGACGATTGCACGACCACAGACGTTGTACTTTACAGTACATGACGCAGGTAAACAACCTATGAATATCGGTAAAACAAAAGGTTTGGGAAAATGCGAGCAAGATTAGCTTTTTTGCTTAGAAAATAAATTATTTGGCGAAGCAACGTCGGAGAACGTTTTGCATGTCGGGAGAACCGCAGATAGATCAATATGAATACGATTTGAATTGAGGTTGACGTTATGTGGAGATGAGCACTGGGAAGTGTTCGTTAGTGAAGAGTGTACGGAATAGATATTTTTAGATCGTTTGAGAACCAGATAATATGAGAATTTTAAAATAGAATTTGAATATAAAGGCATTTTGGTGTTGTGCGGATTTGCTAACGCATTCGGGATGTGTGAAAACTGCATCGCACCTCAATCATGCTAAAAAAATAATACTAGAGATTTCAGAAACTTGAAAAATGAATCATTCTATTCTGAGACCAAAAACAATTCATGTAATGTAATCGACCACTTAGTTTTAAAAAAAACTTAAAATAATCCAGGAACACGATACTATGGAAGCCGATATCTTTATTCTTTATCGACACAGTAATTGGATAAAGTGTTAAACAATTTTATACAAGAAGAAGTTTTTGACAAATTTTTATGTATTCGTTTGCGTCGTAAATCGTCGTCGGGATAAAAAACAAGATAACATCGTCGGTTGAAGTGAGCTGCTGAGAGGCGGGTCAGCGAGATCAAAGGGTCTGCCGCACACGGCGGTACCTTTGAGTTCATCGCAGCGTCCATGTGTGCAGTTATCAGTCTATTTATAAAATTCCAGGCTAGGAGGGTTCTGAGGAAATTATTCTGTCGAAATCATCGGATCCTTTTCAGAAAAATGAAAGCATATGGAAAAATATTTTAGGCGGAAATAATTCGGGAAAAACGTCCAGCAGCTAAGTGTTGGCAAATGTTTTAAATAAGGAAAATGTAGAGTGAATGTTATATTTTATAATAACATTGTTAGAAAACGGAATAATTCGAAACAGTAGGTACTTTTTACATCTAAAACAATAAAGTACTTGTGGAAACAAAAGCTTAAGATTCTTAAAGCATTTAATTGAAAGTGCAAAACAACAATTTTTCATTCAATTAACCCTTAAAAATCAATCAATTGTTTTTTTTTATAGATTTTTAAGGGTTAATTGAATGAAAAATTAATTAACTATAAACAAAATAAAATTTAAATAACCCTTAAGTGCTTCAATTATCTGAACGAATAAACGAGAAACAGAAATTTCCTTAAACCTTTTAATTTTAATTATTGAATGGTTGTTCTTTGAAAGTCAAACTGTCTGGAAAATTTAATAAGAAACCGAAAGAAGCTGAGGTTAACGACCTGTTTGATGACTGACAATAACTTGGCCATAATAATACCAGCAGACTGATTGAAAATCTTTGTATAACTTTTGAGTAACTTATACATCTTCATAAATGCAGTAAATAAATATCTTAATAAAAAAGTGCCTGTATTATCCAAGATTTTTTTTCCTAAATCTGATAAATAACGATTTATCAGATTTAGGAAAAAAAAAGTTTAAGTCCTTCTTTGATATAGGTACATTGCTTTTGATCGATTATGTTGAATGATTATACATGAATTCAATAACAAATACAAAAAAATCAAATGACAATTTATTATTTATGTGGTAGATACGCGTATTGGAATCGATTCCATAATAAGATATTTTGTAAAATAGACATAAAAACATGTTCAGAATATTCTTCGCATCACTTATAATATAATCATAAAAGGATGTATTAGTTCAAGTATGCTCACATTAAACCATGGCACGCTATGTTATAGCCCGCGTTCCACACCATTAGTTGCCAACAGTGTGGTGAGTCAGCCAGCCAAGGGCTACGTGTACACTGTATCGTACCGTGTGAGTGTTCGTATTGTTCAGTTGAAGTCATGTAACTTGAATGTTATGGGCATACGGCAGTCCAAATAAAAAGTAATCATTTGTAACTCTCACAGAAAGGTACTTGAAATTGGTTAGATAGAACGAGGTTCTAGTCGAATTAACTTGCAATTAAATTATTAAAATGTTACTTTGTTCATTTTTAAATAGTAGTAGTAGGCAATGGAAACGTAGATATAACTTTAATAGTGCTAATTGAAGATGATATAAAAACATGTAATGACACAAACTCTTAGTCATTGCAATAAAATATGTATTTACTCTGTTGGCTCAGCGACCTAATATCATAAGAATAATAATTTTACTGATAACCATCATAAATGAGTAGACAAATACTAGCATGTTCAGTAACTGGCTGGTGGAGGTAAGATAGGTACTCAGTCGCTCCGTGTAAAATACTGGTATTCAGCTGCATCCGGTAAGACTGGAAACTGACCCCCAACATAGTTTGAAAAAGGCTGGCAGATGATGATGAAATACTAGCATGTTCAAGTTAGTGGCACATATTACACCGCAACGTGCCTGCGCCACAATATATTACAGCGCAACGTGCCTGCGCCACAATATATTACAGCGCAACGTGCCTGCGCCACAATATATTACAGCGCAACGTGCCTGCGCCACAATATATTACAGCGCAACGTGCCTGCGCCACAATATATTACAGCGCAACGTGCCTGCGCCACAATATATTACAGCGCAACGTGCCTGCGCCACAATATATTACAGCGCAACGTGCCTGCGCCACAATATATTACAGCGCAACGTGCCTGCGCCACAATATATTACAGCGCAACGTGCCTGCGCCACAATATATTACAGCGCAACGTGCCTGCGCCACAATATATTACAGCGCAACGTGCCTGCGCCACAATATATTACAGCGCAACGTGCCTGCGCCACAATATATTACAGCGCAACGTGCCTGCGCCACAATATATTACAGCGCAACGTGCCTGCGCCACAATATATTACAGCGCAACGTGCCTGCGCCACAATATATTACAGCGCAACGTGCCTGCGCCACAATATATTACAGCGCAACGTGCCTGCGCCACAATATATTACAGCGCAACGTGCCTGCGCCACAATATATTACAGCGCAACGTGCCTGCGCCACAATATATTACAGCGCAACGTGCCTGCGCCACAATATATTACAGCGCAACGTGCCTGCGCCACAATATATTACAGCGCAACGTGCCTGCGCCACAATATATTACAGCGCAACGTGCCTGCGCCACAATATATTACAGCGCAACGTGCCTGCGCCACAATATATTACAGCGCAACGTGCCTGCGCCACAATATATTACACCGCAACGTGCCTGCGCCACAATATATTACAGCGCAACGTACCTGCGCCACAATATATTACACCGCACCGTGCCTGCGCCACAATATATTACAGCGCAACGTACCTGCGCCACAATATATTACACCGCAACGTGCCTGCGCCACAATATATTACAGCGCAACGTGCCTGCGCCACAATATATTACACCGCAACGTGCCTGCGCCACAATATATTACAGCGCAACGTGCCTGCGCCACAATATATTACACCGCAACGTGCCTGCGCCACAATAGTGTCCTCACATTAGGGCGCTCGGCCATCGATCGGAACACCTGCTTGTTTGTTTGAGACATTCGGAGCTGACTCATGTTTTTAATCCTGCTTAGCGACCAGTGAGAGCCCAACCCTTCAACCTGTCTAGGTTCACATGGAAGGTCGGTCCTTGCAATGGATATGACTAGATTTTTTAAGGGATGTTCTGCTCTGGTTGAGTAACAATGGCATAATTTACTTTTTAGTTAGCTCAGTCCATCTCAAAATGCATTAAAAACAGACCACTGTTGGCTTGTCCATTCAAAATATTTTTTAACCAGTTACTGTTCTATTTTTTTCTTTGCTGTAACTTCTTTTTGTTATGTTACTTAGGGCGGGCGAAAAGTAATTACTATTACTACTCGAACCACAAGTACTAACGTGTAGGATTTAAACCCATTTAACCTTTATAGGGAAAACCTCAGAGAATCTTCATGAAGACTTCAACTATCGGCTCGGTCTAAAAATATAACCTTTAACATCAAAGGTGGGTTAATTCAATTGAGGTAAACGAGTCCAGGCCGCCACAGTGTAAAAAGATACAAAAGGTTAGCGGACCAACGGGCTATTGCATTACAAAGAGTAATGGAGAACTTTCTCGGAAATACTCCTCACGGGTCTTAAATATTTAATCTAATGGCACAGTCTAACTAAACTAACAAACACGAGCGACAGTTAGTTAAAATGAAAGTAAGTTAGTTTACCTGGAATTTTTTAAACACCTTTTGTTATAGGTACACAAGTATAGGTATAGGGTTTTATAAACAAAGTCGTAGTGTACATACCTACTCAGAGATTAATGGACTCACTTTACTTACAAGCTTTATCCTAGCGTGTACTAATGTAGAACTTACTTACTTACTTAATATTATACAATACTTTAAAGATATAAAATTACTTAAGGAAAATTCTATTGTGCCAACATGGTGGTAGATAATGCGTCGTCGTGCTGATCAATGCTTGTCAGATTGTGTGGTCTTACAATTATTACTTAGGTTCAAATAAACCAAACTCTTACTAGTTACATAATTATTATGACTGAAAATTTTAAACTACAAAAAGCCTAGTCCTCATATTATTATCACCCTTCTTTACTACTCTGCGTCTTAACAAGCCTATCTAGTGTGCCTACCGCCTTAATTAAGTAGATCGAGCTAACTACCTGTTCTCTCACATTTACTGAACATTGGATACATTAGCCCCCGACAGTCAGTCGGTTTTATGAGCTAAGTGCTCTTATAAGACGATCGTGTGAGTTACTCCGTGTTATATTAATTTCCTGCTAGTTCATGTAATCAATAAAAGGAAAAGGTCCGAATGTTTATTGGTGCTCTGTGGAGTTTATTTTGCAGAATTGACGTCAATAGAAAGAACTGTATGGGTAAATACTTTTGCAAATTGGAGCTGGACGTAATTTCTGTATCATTCAATTATTTTAAGAGACTTTATTTAAAATATAATATATGTCGGATCCGGTCATTAGTACGGACACGTAACGAGTCGCAAGCGCGCCACTACTGGCGACATGACGTCATCTACCCACGCCACTGGCGCGCTTTTACAGAGTCGTGATGTTTTGAGCCGACGCGACGGCGAGGAGGACATTCAAGATTCAGTGTTTGGTCTGATCGCATCGGACTTGACGTCGCGGAACTGTACTCGATTCGTTATGCTCGGTTATTATGGAAGTTAAAATGTGTAGAGATTGTGTCAATTTGAAATTTCATTAAACGCTGTGTATCGCACCAAGTGTGTTTTCATTGCACGAAACCCAACTTCCGCCCACATGATGACCGAATCTAACTGAGTAAAATCTTGACAATCCGACATCAGAAGTGGTATCAAATCGTGCTAATGAGATATGACACGCGGGAAAAGTGACAATAACAATAGTGGCGGTTACTTTTTGAAGTGAAAAACAAACGAAGAAGAAAGACTTTAAGAAGCCGTTGCCTGTGCCTGCTACGGGCGCCGGGGCAACGACAAAAACCCAGCCAGTGAATAGCAAGTTGGTGTTTCCGGAATTCGACCTCGACAAACCAGATTCCGATGCGCGATCATGGTGCGCTAATGCTGAGCTGTTTCGACGGGAGTGCAGTGGAAGGAAGCCAGCTTATTTTGACAATAAGCAAGGCGTTGAAGGGGAGTCCTTCATCTCCGCATCTACATGGCTGTCGCAGATAACCTATACAACTACAAAAAAAAAAAAATGGGCGCATTGCAAGCCAGCGGCGGCTCACTGGTGTGCTTCGGGTGTGGCGCGCCGGGCCGCATCGCCGGTTGCTGCGCGGTGGGCTGCTCCAGCACTGCTGTACCACAGCGGCCGGGACCAGCGCTGCTGTACCACAGCGGGCGGGGACCAGCGCTGCTGTACCACAGCGGGCGGGTCTAACGGCGGAGAAACGAGTCAAACTTTGCATCGTCGAGCCTCCATCAGGAACATTAAAGCATAATGGTGAGTGTATCAAATTCGATTTTGATTCTGGTGCTGAATGTTATTTAATGAAGGAGAGTATTACTTGTAAACTTTAGTTGGTATAGGCAATCAAAAAGTTCATAGTACTTTGCTATTGCTGTGTCTGGTAGAAAATAACTATTTCGCGACGGAAATTCTATTCCACGTTTTGCCAGTTAAGTACTTGCGTAGTAACATCCTATTAGGTCAAGAGATTTTGAATAACGGTTTTTGTGTAAGCATGACTGCAACTGAATTAATTTTGACTAGAGAGAAAACTATAAACGAGTGTAAAGCTAAGTTCAGACTACGGCAATAAAGAATAATTTTGATAGAATTGATTTGATAGAAGACGTGACCTTGTAAACATCTTAGAATTATACTCCGACTTTTTATTAACGGTTATTCGACAACGCGTGTTAACACTGGTGAGTTGGAGGTAGGGATTGCAAATATTCGATAATTTCTAGTATTCGAATACTTTTTCAGCCTTGTTCGAATGATATTGGAATTATTCGAATAGTGTTCGAATTATTCGAGCAATATTCCAATATTCGATTGCAATGCATAGTTGGAAGTAAGATTGATAGACCTTAATCGTACAATGCAAATACGTCCTTACAGATTGTCTCCGGACGAACGTAGAATCATGCGCGACAGGGTTTAATGAATTGTTGCAAGCTAAAATAATTAGTAGTTCGCCGTATGATGGATCAGATCGTATGTGCATAGATTATAGAGAGCTTAATAATAATACAGTGACAGATCGTTGTCCATTACCGTTGATTTCTGACCAAATTTCACGACTCCATGATTCAAATTACTTTACAAAGTTAAATCAAAAATTTAAAGAACCGTTTGAAGTTATAAGTGGTTCTTGAACCGTACATACAAATACGCACACGATAGGCTTAGGAAGATGCCAGCGGGTCACGTACCAGTCGATATTGATGTTGATAAGGATTTTGATAATGAGCAAGCTTAAGTTGTGGTAGAAAGTCGAGTAAAGGATTCTATCGGCCGTAGTGTGTTCGACCGTACTAGTGGTTATTACGTAGTCGTAGCCCGGTAGAAATCGGTGTCTCTTGAGGCAACTCAAGTAGTCCGTGGGTGCGCGATGCGCGTTTAACTCTGGCGGAGGTCGGGGTCTGGAGAGACCGTAGTGTGTAGTCAATGGGTGATGCACACGGGCGATCCACTTGATGGATATGCGAACAGAAGTTTTGATCCATGCGCTGGATGTGAGAGCAATGCGATTGCTGGTCGGCTGGAGAGCCGTGGCGTTAGAGGTTTTACTCGAGGGTTTCTGTAAGCTTGGCAGTTTTTGTTGTTGTAGAGTTTTAAAGGTTGATTCGAACGACTATGATACATGGCCCAGAGTATTGATTGTTGAATTTTCGATTATTCCCAATTTGACCATATTTGATGGCGATCGGTATGTTTTAAAATCTCTATTTAACAAGCGTACTTACAAATACGCTCATGATCGTATACGAAAGATGCCTCTAAGTAATGTTCCTAATGAGTTAAACGTAGAGGACGGTGATGAAAGTACCTCCACCGAGTAGTAGACACATACCATGGCTATTTGGTCGCACCGTCCGTACGCACTAGTCTGTAGTCATAACTGCAGCTCACTTGTGAGCTGTTCAGGGGGCGATGGGCAGCTGGTGGTACGGCGGGGACCTGGGTCTCAATGGAGACTATTGTTGTTTTGGTCTTGTACTGACCTGGGAGTCGCAGACTCTATGTGATGTGTGTGGTCGTATCACATGAGGTAATGACGATATGGATGGCATAAGTGTCACTAGCTGCTGCGGCAGCTGGGCCATGAGCGTTGTATGTGATCGAAGTTGATTTAGTTGCTGAGTAAATATGATGGAGACTTAGAGGAACCTTTTGTTTGACAACTGTTATTTTCAAGTTGTGCTTGGTCTCGGTAATCTTGAAACTAGATAGTTTCAATTCACAGGTTAGTCTAGTTTAAAGTTTCTAAATTGTTGGTTCAAATTGCTTGGAAATTAAAACGGACTTTAAAAAGTAAAGTCCAAGTTAAAGAGTCAGTCTTCATATTAGTCAGGATTGGATGAGCAGATACTGTGGCGATATTTTGTATTTTCCAGATAAAAACACACGAGGACGTGTGCATCGCAGGATGGCCGTGTCGGATCCGGTCATTAGTACGGACACGTAACGAGTCGCAAGCGCGTCACTACTGGCGACATGACGTCATCTACCCACGCCACTGGCGCTCTTTTACAGAGTCGTGATGTTTTGAGCCGACGGCGAGGAGGACATTCAAGATTCAGTGTTCGGTCTGATCGCATCGGACTTGACGTCGCGGAACTGTACTCGATTCGTTATGCTCGGTTATTATGGAAGTTAAAATGTGTAGAGATTGTGTCAATTTGAAATTTAATTAAACGCTGTGTATCGCACCCAGTGTGTTTTCATTGCACGAAACCCAACTTCCGCCCACATGATGACCGAATCTAACTGAGTAAAATCCTGACAATCCGACATATAATATATTAAGTTTTCTGTAAGAGCAGTGGAGGCCCAAGAGCAGCGGTGGTGTAGTGGTAACGGCTTTGACTGTAGACGAGTTGTAGGTCGTGAGGAAACCGGCATATCCTAGAACCAAAAATTCGAAGACATGACATATGACATCTATATACCAACCCGCACCGGGCCCGCGTGGTAGGTTACAGCCCACTGTCTCTCGAAGAGAGGAGGCCTGTGTCCCAGCAGTGGAAACATTATAGGCTGATTATGCATACAGTGAACTATACTTAAAATATCTCTCGATTACTAAAAATTTGTTGCAGCCATTTAATATCAAAGCGAAGCAAAAGTAGATAAATCGACTATTTGTAACAGATTTTTGGTAATATTTGAATAGATGGAATTCAAATAAAAATAAATCGAGAGATATTTAAGCAAAACTCATGGGTAAAGTTGCTTATGGAAAGTAAAGGTGCCACAGTTGAGTGTACTTACCTTACGATTATTCATCTCATTGTGATTTCTAAATATAATAAATGTGTGTATCAAAATGTCAGCGATGACGTAAGCGATCCTAATGTGGAGCTTAGCATAAATCCTATTACATAATGTATCGTAACGCAGCTTACTGTGACAATATTGCCGGCCGGTTGACAACCCCTGACGGTTTTCTAATAACGCGACTACTATGAAACTTGATTGTGCTTACAAAAATAGTACAATATTCAATATTACAGAATAGGATGAAATAATAAAATGCAAGGCCTTGTCAAAGTTGTTAAATTTTGTTTTTTACTTTTACATAGTATTCTTCCAAATTATATACTTTCAACGTCAAGACTTTAATGTAAGTGTACCTACTTTAATTTTCAAATACTAGTAAAATGTTAATAAACAAAAGCAAAATGTAAGAGCGATTATCAAAAAGAGGACGATACCATTATTACTCTTTATATATTATAAACAGACATTTGGGGAGCACTAGGTGTCATGTGGTTTGAACCAAAAGCCACCATGTTTTTGTCTCATCAGCCGCAAAAACTACCAAATGGATTTTGATGGAGATTTCATTGCTCTGAAGCGGAAACCGCAATTAAAAAATTTAAGTAATGCATTAAAATGTTGTGTCTAAGCGAAATAATAAAAAATCAAGACCAACAAAATAAAGTACGACCAAATAAAATACTCTTTTACTGAGTAGAGCGTTCTGAAAATTTTAGGCCACTTTAGAATCTCCGCATATTTTATCACAAATAAGTTTCTCCGTGCCATCTCGCTACTAACAAAAACCATGTTCTCATTTTTGTTTAAGAATCTTCAGGATGCTCGGAATATTGAAACTGTAAAATCTGTCTACAAACACTGCATAAAATTGACAAAGCAACATAAATATTTGTTTACTCAGTCATTTATACCAAGTAAAAGTAATTTAATAAATGGAATACGGAGCGCGCCGTAGTAGGATGAACGTACCAACATAATGTAATAATATAGGGAGTTTTTGAACAACAGACACAGATGCGCACAGTGTATCACTTTTTTATAGAGCTCGATTTAATCAAAATTACAAATTATGTTTACATACAATACGTTCAAAGGAAAGGAAAATATACAGTGGACGCCAGATGTGTGTTCTCACTAAAGTTTTCTTGTTGTAAAAGGATACTTTGATGCTTACGATTGCCCCTTATTTCCGAACTATTAACCCTGAGCTACGCCTACTGGAGGTACGTAAAAGCTTGTTGAAATCACGTACTAGAATAAGGTCGTGGCAGGCAATAGTGGCTGAGTAATGACATGTTCTTAGGCCATCACTCGCGAACAACTTAATAGACCGTAACCTTCAGTTGTCTTTGACAGTGCGCAGAATATTAAGTAAGCTCTAAACAGATTATACAGCGAATCGCGTACAAGAAAATGTTCTCATTTTGATGACTGAACGAAATAGAAAATATATTGACAAGAGTTTTTTTTTAACAACTGGATTGTTTTTGTCGGCATTTCAAGTGTTGCAATGGACAAGAAAACGACATAGTATTTAAAAATAACTCTCCATAGATGTCACGATGTATTAAATTGAAATTTATACTTCAGGTCAAATAAAGAAACATCGAAATTCATCTCATCATCAGTATCTCTTCCTTTGACAACTGTTTCAACTGGATCCGATTGAATCAAATAGGACATCACTACTATACTCCATTTGAAATCCGATTCCGATTTTTACATCTACTTCGTAGGCGTAAGGATACATTAAAAGCAAAAACGTGGTTACAATAACAACTGTTTATTACAGCTGCCATTTGTCATGCCACCAACGCAATAGAAGTGAAAATCAGTTGAACGGACTGTAAAAAAGGTTTATTTATATATGACTAATCTTATTTCAAACGGAGTATAGTGCCAGCCAAATAGGGATGTCACTTTACGTTTCTATATCAGCATATTACATGGTTGTCGACAAAAACACGTAAAATTATGCGCATACACGGTACCTCGAAATATTTGGCACAACACTATAGTCCCGGAGATGGAGCGCGATATTTACCAAAACATTATTTAATATGTAAACACGCCGAACGTTTACACACATAAACAGATTTCTATTGTTTACTTTGCTTACTTACATAGATGGGAGTTTAAACTATTTTGTTAGGTTGGTAGAACGCGGGTTTTAATGTGAAACGTTTGCAATCCGCTGGTATTCACGATGTAAAGATGATTTCAGATTGATTGAGTGCAAATACTGTGTCTAATCTATTGGAAATAATTATTATGACTAAATTAATTGTTTGTTCAACGCTATGTGGACTAAACTTAGTGCCAAGTCGCCTGTTATGTAATAACAAAATAACATAAGATTCAAATTGAAAAATGATAAAATAAAATATATATAAAGAAATAATTATTGCAACAAATAAAAGGAAACTTATTTAAAAATAAGAAAAATATGGCTAAGGTAATAATCATAATTACCTCGAGATCTGAGAGTCCAGTTGAATGAGATTTTATCTTAATTTATATAGTAAAGTAACGAGCTTAAATTTATAACTTGTTCTTAGAAAAGTGTCGGCAAGGACCTAGATTATTTTCGAAGAGTGTGTAGTGTTAAAAATAAATATATTTACGTGTAAAACATTATACAGCTTATAAAAACGCTTGACCCGTAATAAAAATTAGTCGGTCTCCGGGCCTAGGATGTTAAAACAAAAGGGTTTTTTTTCCTTTGATTTTCTCTGAGAACATTCGTCCAGAGGTCGCCGGGCCAGCGTCCATTAGGAGACTCTTTAAACAAATAAAAATAAAAAAGTTCATTAAATAAAAGTGAGCGATTCAGATGGAAACCTTTCAAAATGGAAACGTAGTTATTTGTGTAGGTAATAGTTACTCTAATTAGTTGCTCAGATTCTCTCTATATTCATGTAGAAAGGATTTGTGAAGGAGATGTTTTTTGTGCTTTTAGTGTTATTAAGTTTTTATGTCAATCAAGGAATGGAATCCCAAGCTTCTTAAGAACTTATTTGACGCTTTTATTAAGTTATCTAAGAGCAATGTATAAAACAATAAGTGAGTTATTTATTATGATTTCAGATCAAACTACACCAAAAGACATTTTACGGATTCCTTTTCTGACCGGCTCAAGCCGATTCCGTGTCGATACCTGAGGTCATTCCCTTAGTTAGCGTCATCGTACCACTAATTAGAGCTGGAGCTCAATTTTTTGCCCAAAGTTTGTATTAAAAAAAGACGAAATCCATAACATTAAAGAGAGAGATAAAGATACATTTATTTGTTTAAACATGTGTAACATGATACATGAATATGCACTTATAGATGGAAACATAGTTTAGTTTTACCGGAACAACACTTTGCCTCACTAGGCGTACAAAATGTTTACCTTTTAATAATTAAGTTGGCAGCTATAAATTCATTATTAGTGACAGTTTCATTTATAAAATTAAAGTGCAATATTAATCAATAATTAAATATACAATCAAAGTCAGTACAAAATGTGGTCGATATTAATTACAGACGAAATAATAATATTATGTCAATATAATAATAATAAAATTAAAGCAACAATAAAATTCAAAATGTATCAGTCAAAAAATCAACAATGTTATAATAACACTTATCAGTAAGCAACTTTTTGAGTGTTCTCTTAAATAAATTAAAATTCAATTGCTTAATGTTATTCGGAATTTTATTGTACATCAATTGATGATGCGAAAAGATTTATGAACAAAATTTACAACAGGAACACCATTTCCTATGCATACAATTCTCGTACATATTCGTGTTCCTAGCTGTCTCCGCCCCGTGCGGTCTGTTGGGCATTTCTGGAGTAAGACGTGTAATTCCGCGAACATTGGGGCAGGCAGACCGCTGACCTCGTTCTGACTATCTACCGAATGTATTTCTACGTATCGAGTTTTCGTGAGCGACTCGGTTAGGTTCTTGCCGGAGGCGACAAGCAGCTGATTTTGATGGGATAGTTTTTTTTCCATGTTTATCTAGCTTATACCGTGACTTCCGTTCGCGATGAAGTCAACTACCTAAACATATTCGATGGCACTCAGAAATAATGTAGCTTTTTACCAGTGAAAGATATTTTTAAATCAAGATAACCTCTTACAAACAAACCAGTTTAACTATTGATAATATGAGTTTAGATGAACACTGTTGTTAACTGTACAGCAAGGAACATAAGTACCAAAAAAAATGTTTGTCTAAAATTTTTACCAAGTCGTTAATTTTTCTGCCGCCATATACAGGCATTGCTTTATTTACTCATTATTTATGTGCAATAGGGACAATTTTAGGTCAATTATTTTAGTGAACCGCACCTCATCATCATCAAACCTCCTTTATATGTACGACGTTTATGTTTTGTTCTGTCCCCATAACATAAAGCACTTTATTATTTGCCATTAAACGTCCTTAATCATCGCTTGAATTATTTATTTTTCATAACTGCGGGTGCTAAGCAGCAAGTACTTAGTCCGTAATATTCAGCGTAACATTTGTGTGAAAAATTCAGCGCTTTTAAAAACTCGTTTCCTGTAGGTGTTAGCACGTAAGAGGATGTTGTGTGGGTTGTACTTATTACCGAAGGGTAGAATGCAGTAGATCCACACCGGTTTTATTAAAATAACGGAAACATAGAGCTGGGACAAGAATTAAATGAACTAGCAATAAATGAACTAGCAATAAACGTTTGCTGAAACATTATTTATAGATAAACAACTCAGGATTTAGTCAATTTATGGTAACATTTTTTCAGATTACCTTTAGCACTAACTACTGTAGTAGTTAAATAGCGTTTTATTTAGTCAATTTCGTTGTAACTTTAACAAAATGATTATATATATTCAGCTTCATATTACACGTTTGTTACAAATAGCTTTTCTGCTTACACGTTGTTGGTTACACTATTACACGACGTAAAATCTGGCTTAAAGGATGACACCGTGTTCTCATAATGTAAGTCGACAAATTCCAGTTTATTTAATGCAACAAGCGTGCAGTATAAGATTTTGTGAAATAAATTCGTGGAGTAAAATACATAATACATAAAATTATGCCTTTTTCCCTGCATAAATGTAAATAAATAATTGTATAATAGCAAAACTATGTTTAGTTTTGCTATTATACGATTATTTATTTTAGGACTTGTTGATTTTTTGTGGTTATTGTAAATATTATATTCCATAAATGTGTTCACGCTTATTGCTGTGTCACAAATATTAGTCGAAGCTTTTCACATAGAAAATATTATATTGATGAATTATTGGTAGTACCTATTTATAAGTTTGTAGAGCTACATTTGCACCAAACTCATGACTTTCATAACAAAACGTGCAATAAGACAATTCCACATACGAACTTTAGGTTAAACATAACGTTCTAGGTTCTAACATCGACACCGAGTTACAAAGAACGCCACATTACATAACAAAATTTTAACAAACTCCTCGTTGAACTTTGAATGGTATTTTATAAAAAATTCAATAACACAAGTCGCCAAGTTGCTGAGAAACACGCGTGTGTGTGGTGGGAATACTGTGTGGGGGTGCGCAGAAGTTTAAGAGTTTCTTCACTTAGCATCGTTGACTAACTATGACATTAGTAACTCTTACATAAGCTGGCATGGACAACGTAAACGTAACGTAAATTCGATGGATTTTTTAATCGAAACTACTACACTGTTCTTTAGCATTTGGTTCAATTTTTTTCCAGAAGCACAATTAATATCACCCATGGATATTAATAAAGTCTTAATACTAAGTAAATATTATGTGCGAAACGAGCGTTTTCAATTTTTTAACCGTTTGAATGCACATTGAGTACGTTTAGTTCGCGCGTTCGGCTAGGCCCACCGGCTATCGGAGGTATTTGGTTTGATGACCTATAAAAGCACTACAACTTCATGAAGATCAAGTATGCTTTTCATACGTTACCATCATAACCTATCCTCTTCACTTGGATATACTAGCGAAACTTATACTTGGTTCGGCATAGTTCGTGGGTGCTTGCTATCCTATCACATAATTTACAGACTGCACCTTCTGACCCGATATATTATAGTAAGAAGGCTGGATTCACGAGGACCGGGTGTGCTAAAGCAATTTAATAAAAAGCCCGGGCGAGACCTGGCCGTATCTCGTCTGTTACCGCCTTTACTCCGCTACAACCTATTACGTTGAAATGATGCAAAGTTCCGCCATATGGAAATTGTTTACTAAGTGCCAACAATAATTGTGTTAAACATTTTTATTAAAAATTCTTATTTCATAGAAAGTATGTCCAATTTAGATGTAATGTATTGTGTTACACGAAATATATTTGTCATTTTATTCTTGTTGGGAGTTTGGAATTTTTAGTTACGGTTTGGTAATGAAAATGAAGATGATGTTATTTTTGATATTGTCATATGATTTAACATATTACATGAGGATAGAGAGCTGTATCCCGAGACAGCATGCATTGTGAAGACACTACTGTATCCCCAGACAGCATGCATTGTGAAGACACTACTGTATCCCCAGACAGCATGCATTGTGAAGACTACTGTATCCCCAGACAGCATGCATTGTGAAGACACTACTGTATCCCCAGACAGCATGCATTGTGAAGACACTACTGTATCCCCAGACAGCATGCATTGTGAAGACACTACTGTAAAAGTCACCGATTCTAAATTCAAATTCAAATCCAAGCTCCCGGTACAAAGATTGTCAAGCCAACGTTCCAGCCTCTTTAACAAACAACAAACCAACGACATAAGTTAATTCCGTCTGGAGCGGAACACGTCCTCACAAATACCACTTACACTGAATTTATTTAGTGCACAACACATAAATACAAGTCGCTGGCAATTGAAAGTAAGTGTAGGCCACGCCCCCTGTCGCGTAACTTTAACATGAGATCCTTTGTCGTTATTTCCGACGACTGAATGATGGCGATGGGGGAAATGGGGCATAAACTAATGAGGATAATGTTTGAGAGGGAAATCGGGGTATAACCGGTTTTGAATGGTATTAGGGTTGTAATTTATGAGCTTGGTTTCTAGGTCATGGTAGTATTTGTAAATGTTGTTTGATAAGAATGCAACAACATTTTAAAAACCTTATCACGTTTCTTAACACTTTAAATGATTTATGAATAAATCAAATTCGTAGATTTTCATTTTGATAAGTTGGCGAAAAACGAACACAAAACTAAAATAGATATTAATATGTTTCACTAACCACGATCATTATAGCGCCACTCCATTATCACGGATGCCCGCTCCGATGCACAAACTGGAAAACACAATGGAAATAATTAACAAACAAACGAATACAATTCTATCATCGAATTAACAACAAACCAGACTTTATTACACTAAGCTCATGTTATTAATTAAACTCACATAACTCATTTTAATTAATAATGTAACTGCATTAGTTAGTTAGTAAAACTAATTTTAGTACTTTGTATATTTGCTTTCATTCTACGGTTGAAGAATGGGTCCCATAATTGGTCCCACTATAAATTAAGGGGCGGTTTGATGCCGCGTTATTTGATTAAAGTGCGAGTTGTGCCAAGTGCTATAAAGGAGTTAAATGGTGCAATTATGCGCTCTTAAGCTGTGGCGTAACGCGGTAATGTATTTTGCTGGACACAGCATCCAGGCGGTTTTATTATGGTTGCATACTGTGCATGTTGTGTTACAAAAATGGTTTTATCATTATGAATTTGTACACTCTGCTAATTAAGTTAAATTATGTTCGTCGCAGCTCGACGCTCTCTAGAAAATTCTAGAAATTAGTCACTTTATAAAACCCGAGGAAGATATTGTTGACTCTGATTGGTATATTTTGACTGTTGGTCATAATCTTAGTTTTAGAAGTATTGAGTTCCAGGCCGATTTCACAGCTAACAGAGTTAGTTCAGTAACCATTGTCTCTAGCTCAGATGCTGCTTCTGAATAGACAATAATATCGTCTGCAAATCTAAGGTTACTTAGGTTCTGCCCTTTTATATTAAAACCTTTCTTTTCCCAGTTTAGTTTTTGCATGGTGCTTTGAAGGAAAGTTATGAAAATCCTCGGCGGTAGGGCGTCGCGCTACCTGACACCTCGATTGATCACTGGAATACGTGCACAACTACATATAACTGGGTAAACCGATCTCATTCGCTAAGTCAAGGCATCACTATGAAGTGAAACGCCGAACCAACCTATATTGGACAAGTTCTAGAATACCAAAGAACTACTCAAATCAAAACTACCTGTAAACCTTAAAAATAAAGTCCTAGATTCCTATATTCTGCCTAGCGACAGTTTCCGGGGGCCCGGTATTGAGTGTGCAAGTTCACCCCTGCCATTTTATCTGTGTATTTCATAACATTGATCAGGCAGGGGACATACTCCTTCTATAGTTCAAGGTCACTAATCCTTTAGAACCACCCAAACCCATTCCCCAATATGTTTTGTTTCCATGTTCTGCAATAGTCCAGCACCAATCAGGGGTTGTCCTTGGGTGCACTCGCATAGTGCGTACAGGGATAATCGTCACTTGGTGCCTCATTTCATTAAAAGCATCTTAAGACTCGGATATATGCCAGTGACCTTGAGTGGTTAGCTTGCGTGTTCTGTACTGAGCTCACGCAACGCGTCGTACGTTCAGCCAGTAATAGGACTCGCCCATCAAGGAGCGCTGTCTCCAATTTGACGCATTATTAATTTATTATATTACGTCGCTTCATTCTTCAGATACAATTAACCATGTAGTGCCTTTATTCCACAAGGCTCTATTCGCACGTTTAAAGAATCGACTTTTAGTCGATTGTAATTTTTTTTTTTTTTTTTATCTGTCAACCTCACTAGCGCGGTGTCATGTTTGTGCTGTGAACTTCATTCCTTTTTCTTGCGAGGCATCGTTCGCACGTGCCTTACACTAGTGAATACTTATTTCGTGCTCAACAATCGCCATTATAATGCCGAAAAGAAGAAATCAGGATAGAATTGAACGTTATCAACGTAAAATTCAAAAACTGGAAGAACAAAGAAAATATAAAAGAATTATTTATTCGTCATCGGAGGACTCCGATGAAAACTCAGGTTAGTAAACCGTTATTTATTAAGTGCGTTGGTGACAAAATATTTTAGAGAAATATTATCTCGATTATTATGCCTGGAGGTTGACCGTGTGTCATCACGAAGGTAACTTACCTATGCCTAGAGGTTAACCGCGTGTTAGCACAAAGGTAAACCGTAACTGTCTAATGGACGATTACGTTAAAACAAACAAAATGCCTGGAGGTGGATCGTGTATCCTCACGATGGTTATTTATAATACCGCTTTAGCGTTGTAATATTACCTGAGAGATTAACCGCGTGTTAATACAAGGAAAAAATAAAAATTACGTCTACCCTCAATTTTTAACTTTTATTTTTATTGTTTTAGACAACACAAGTCATAATGACTCCTATCCAGACCCCATAGGGTTAATTGTTCAGACTGGCATGAACGACATTTCACCGGATGAGGAGACCAAACCTGATGGCGAACAGGAATCAATCCCAGTACCGGAATTGGATCCTGATATTCTCTCCGCCTTAGGTGAGTCCACGGAAGAGACGCCAAAGTTTGGCCCTAAAATTCATGAAAACCTATCGCGGCTTTGGCTACCTATTCTCCGAAAAGGGATGAATAAGGAGACAAAGGAGAGGCTTCAAAAAGAGTACCTTATTCCTGAGAATTGCCCATTATTACAAGCGCCTAAATTAAACCCAGAAATTTCAGCCGCAGTAAATGAAGGTACCCGTGTTCGTGACAAAAGAGTAGAAAGAGTACAGCAGCAATTAGGTCACGGAATAGCCGCTCTTAATAAGGGTTTAGATTGGCTTCTTGACGATGGCAAAGACAAAGTCCAAGCCATTAAATTTTTAAGCGATAGCTGTCGCTTATTGTGCGATCTTCACTTTGAAGAAACGGAGGCGAGAAAGAAGTTCGTCACTCCGGGCCTGGATAAATCATTTTTAAATATCATGCAAGATATTGATCGGGATGAAATGCTTTTTGGAAGCAAACTTTCAGAGAAAATAAAGGCCACAAAAGTGATTGAAAAACATGGTTTGCAAATCAAGAAGCCCGCGCCGAACCAAAAAACGCCTTCTATAGCATACCAACCACCAACGAACCGGCCCCGATCCCAGGGAAACTGGGGCGGCCCTCCTCGCTTCTTGTCGAACAAGGGGGGGAGGGGAGGGCCAAGGAGGACTGCCCCAGCACCTCGCAAGCCCCAGACAGGCGCAGTTCAACAGAAGTCATCTGCCCAGAGCAAACCGCGTGCGGCAGCTCAACAATAGAGGTACACGCTGGGAGAATCCAGCATTTTTATAATTGTTGGCTTAAAATTACTGGTAATCCGTTAATTCTTAAGTGGATATCTGAAGGATATTCCATTCCATTTAAAAAAAAAGTGAAACAAGTATCAGCCATGCGTAATTCTGTATCCCCGAGCGAGCGACCGCCTATGTTACAAGCTATCAAAAAATTATTAGAGTTAGGAGCTATATCCCCATGTCATAGATCCAAAAATGATTTCGTTTCCAGAATCTTTTTAACTCCTAAACCTAATGGAGGCAAACGGTTTATTTTAAATTTAAAAGCTTTAAATAAGTTTGTTTCCACTGCTCACTTTAAAATGGAGGACCATAGGACTGCAGCTAAACTTTTACCTAAAGATGGTTTTATGGCAAGTATTGACCTAAAGGAAGCATACCTTTTAGTCCCTATTTGCAAAGAACATCGTAAATACTTACGTTTCCAGTTTGATCAAATATACGAGTTCAATGCAATGCCCTATGGTTTATCTGTTGCCCCTAGGGTTTTTACGAAGTTAATGAAGGAGGTTATTAACCATCTAAGACACAGGGGTTATAGGTCAGTAATATTTCTCGATGACATTTTTTGTATCGGTAATACTTTCGATGAATGTCGTGACAACGTTAATGAAACACTAAAATTGCTCAAATGCTTAGGTTTTGTTATTAATTACGAAAAAAGTTGTCTTGAACCTCGACAAATTTGTAAGTTTTTAGGTTTTATATTTAATAGCGTCGATTTGTCACTAGGCCTACCAGATGACAAACGAACAGGGATTATGCAATTGGTCATTAAGTTCTCTTCTCTTTCTAAGTGTTCCATCAGGGAACTATCACAGTTGATCGGAGTACTTACTGCAGCCTGCCCTGCAGTTAGATATGGTTGGTTATACACCAAAACTCTCGAACGTCAGAAATATTTAGCCCTTCAAAAGTACGGTGACTTTGAGTCAAGAATAAGCCTGTCGGAGGTTATCTTACCTGACCTAGAATGGTGGCGACGGAACATCAACGTAACATACAACAAACAACCAGGACTGGCTGGGGGGCAGTCTGTAACGGTAATCGAGCAAACGGTGGCTGGAAAAACCAGGAATTATCTTTCCATATCAATTACCTCGAACTACTAGCGGTTTTTCTAGGTTTGAAGTGCTTTGCAAGCTTACATTCTAACTGTTCCGTATTGCTTCGCGTGGATAATACAACTGCTATCAGCTATATTAACCGTATGGGAGGAGTTCGGTTCCCACATTTAAATGAACTGACCAAAACAATTTGGCAATGGTGTGAGAAGCGAAATATATTTCTATTTGCGTCTTACATTAATACACGTGACAATATAGAAGCCGATGAAGAATCTCGGAAAACTAATGTAGACACAGAATGGGAACTATCGGATTGTGCCTTCCAAACGATAGTTCAAACATTAGGTGAGCCAAAAATCGACCTATTTGCTTCCCGCACCAATGCTAAATGTAGCCAGTACATTTCATGGAGACCGGACCCTGATTCTATAACAGTTGATGCTTTCACAGTTAGTTGGCAATCAACTTTTTTTTATGCTTTTCCACCGTTTGCTTTAATCCTAAAATGTTTGAGGAAGATCATTGACGACTCAGCCACCGGCATCCTAGTCTTTCCTTATTGGCCTGGCCAACCTTGGTTTCCATTGCTAAAAAGAATGCTCATGTCAGATATTGTTTTCTTGGATCCTAATGAGAACCTTTTGCATTCAAATTACAGATCTCGCCACCCACTTCACAGCAGCCTTACACTGGGGGCCGCGACGCTCTCAAGACAGCATTTACGAGACTGAATACCCCAGACGTAGCGCTAGACTTAATGCTAGGCTCCATCTCGGATAATACTATGAAACAATATTCCGTCACTTACAAATATTGGTGGCAATTTTGTCTCCAAAAAAATCTTAATACCTTTGAAGCTTCGGTATCATCAGTCATAGCCTTTCTGGTGGAACTCTTTCATAAGAGAGCATCATACGGTGCTATCAATAGCCATCGATCTGCCCTTTCATTACTCCTCGGGAATAACATTGGAGCAGATGAGAGAATAAAACGTCTACTCAAAGGTATTTACAGGCAAAAGCCATCTCGTCCCAAATATAACACCACTTGGGACCCAAAAGTAATACTGGACTACGTTTCCCAATGGTACCCCAATACCAATCTTGACCTTACTAAACTTACAAAAAAATTGACAATTTTATTAGCATTATGTACTTCCCACCGAGTACAAACCTTCTCCGTTATTAGAGTGCAAAATATCAGTAGATCCCCCATTGGTATAAAGATAAACATAACTGACATGATAAAGACTTCCGCAGCAAATCGAGAACAACCCGTTTTACATTTACCGTATTTCGTAGAAAACCCAAGGATATGTCCTGCAAAGACTCTCGATGATTACCTCGAGGTAACATCTGATTCACGATCCAAAGGAACCGATAGTCTTTTGCTTACCGTTAAAAAACCATATAAAAAAGCATCGTCACAAACTATCAGTAGGTGGATCAAGCAGACCCTAGCGGAGAGCGGCGTCGACGTCACAGTGTTCAGTGCGCACAGCACGCGCCACGCCTCCACCTCGGTGGCGGCCTCCGCTGGAGTCTGTGTTGACACCATCAGGAAGACGGCTGGCTGGGCTAGCTCGTCTCAGACGTTTGCTCGGTTCTATAACCGACCGTTAATTGATGATGGACTTTTTGCTCGATCTGTCTGCGCCATCAGTAGGTAATTTAGACCTAGAGTAATACGTTACAATAATATGTAAGTTTATAACTAATTAAATCAAAATAAATTTGGGTATTTATTGTTTTTTTCTATTGTTCTAATAATGATTAATTAATTTCTAATTATTTAATATTAAGACCAAATTTCTGTTTTTTGTTATTAAAATGAAAGTTTTCTACTGATAAGTAAAGTTTTATTTACTAATCTGAGAACCTATCTCTAAACATCTACATGGTTAATTGTATCTGAAGAATGAAGCGACGTAATATAATATAAGATCAAACGAACTTCTTGAAGTGAAGTTCGATCATTATTATATGAGTCGCTTCATTCGAAGATACAAAGTCCTCACCCACCCAAACCCATCGTAGAAAACAAATCTCTAAACAAGAATGAAGTTCACAGCACAAACATGACACCGCGCTAGTGAGGTTGACAGATAAAAAAAAAAAAAAAAATTACAATCGACTAAAAGTCGATTCTTTAAACGTGCGAATAGAGCCTTGTGGAATAAAGGCACTACATGGTTAATTGTATCTTCGAATGAAGCGACTCATATAATAATGATCGAACTTCACTTCAAGAAGTTCGTTTGATCTTATATTATACACAAAACAAAAGATATTTTAATAAAACGCGTACACTATAAGATCAATAATAATATCTTTAAATTGGTGAAGGTTTCAGAAAAATACGCTTTCTAGATTTTGCGCCATTCTCAGTTTTTTATCCGCGTTAGACATAACTTTACAAATTTAATATAAACATAATCTAAAATATTCACTTAATTAGTTATTGAGAAAATGCTTTAAATTAAGATATATTTTTTTTCAAATCATTAAAAATACTCGTTTAGACGTGATCATCAGTATAAAATCATTAAAAGTTTGTTATCGTTGCCTTAAAGGGCCTCCGCGAGTTGGCTTCGGCCCGAGATATGACAAATTCAGTTAAATAATATAAGAGCCCACGCACTGATGAGAGTTGATTTAACCGACTTAAAAACTTAGTTATTTTGACCCTGAACATTTTTTTGTTGACGAAAATTATCTCACGAAAGTTTTCTCGGTAACGAATTAATTAATAATAACCCTCGGTTCCTGAAAGCCCGACCAAGTATTATAAATAATAGCTGACAAATCTCATAATAGCTGGTAACATGTTAAGGGACATTAAACGCACGTCTTCTACGTGCGTTTACTGTCCCTTAACATGTTACCAATAACACTTCTATAGCGCTACAAAACGTGGCGCGTGGGCAAAATCGGAACTAAAAACGCCGCCATTTTGTTTTTTTTATACATGTCAAGTGAAATTTCCCAAAAAAATTGCACAAAAATGTTTACCAACAGCACCCCCCTGTCGACGTCATTCGAGCGCCAAACGATCATTGTATCAGTGTAGTTGCGCCTCGTTTGGTGTCAGACGCGCATAGTGTTAACCTAGGTTTACCTAAATAGCAACAAGCAATAACATGCACATGATCCTGGATCCACCAGCTCAAGACCTTTCGTGCCTGGGAAAGCACGTTAAACCACGGTCCCGGCTGTCATTCGTGAGTCTTTGAGTCGTTATGGGTCATCAGAAGCCCGAAAGTATGACTGCTTGTCAAACTTTCGGGCTTTTAATGACCGTCTTACCAAGAGGTATCGTATTACCCAGTAAATGGATTGTGGAGTCAGATAGGCAGTCCGTCCATTTAAAATACTGGTATTCAGCTGCATCTGGTTGGACTGGAAGCCGACCCCAACATGGTTGGGAAAGGCGGGCAGATGATGACGTGTCTAAGTTTGGTTATAACAAACGGTTAAAAAAACTCACCCTACGCACCGACTGCAAAATGAAGAAACGACAAAATAAATGGAATTTAATCATCATAATCAAAAACTCTGCGCTCCAACAAAGATAGCTGACGTGGCTCAAAAGGCTGGCCAACTTAAATGGGACTAGGCAGGACATGTCTGCCGCATGCCATGACCAACTGTCGGCCCAAATGGCACAGAATTGGTGCCCTGCGAAAGTGCGACGGGGTCGCGGCAGACCACGTAGGAGATGGCGGGATGAACTGGATAAGTTCCGGCATAACTGGAAGGAAGACGCGCGGGCTCGCGAAGGATGGAAGGAGTGGAGAGCCTTTGCCCAGCAGTGGGACAGCGCAGGCTAGAAAAAAAAAAAACTCGACAGCAAAACATTTCACAAAGTTATCAGATGTCAATTTTCGTCAAAGCAAAATCTTAAAGTGCACCCAAGTCGCGGTTTGCAGGTAAAGCAAAGCTGACTTCACCCGACCTCGTTCAACTTCAGCAAACTTCGGGTGTAGTGAAAACACACCCTTTTTAACTACCCAACAAGTTAGAAGAGGTAATTCTTCACTTAGTATCGGGGTGCGTTGCGATGGAAGTTTTCTGCGTGATTGAGTTTTAGTTTGTAAGTTTCATGTAGTTTATAAAATATTTTAACAACGAGGAGTGTAAGTTGGTATGGGGAGATTTAGTGACGTAGCTAATAGAGGTAAGGTCGAATGGAATTAATATTGCATCAAAAGCCCGTGTTATTGGTTTTTTTTTTAATTCTCGTGAAACGAGAAAATAAATGAATTGAAGAAATGAGATGAAAATAATTCTGATGAAAACTGTCATGTTTAAACTACATTTTTGATTGATTGAAATCCTATACATTTATAAATGTTATGGTAAAACAAGGACTTTTGGAATATCTCCCAGTTTATTTTTATACCAATAGTTGCCACTCACCTTGTCATTATTAACATCTAATTTATACACTTCCTGCCAGACACTATATATTCACACGGTACCTGAAACAACAAAAAAATACAGTACATACTTCACGTGCTAATTTTATACACTTTTTGTGCCAACTGAACTGGGTTTTGTCGTAATTAAACTATGTCGTTTTGTGTTTATTTTGTCCAAATTAACGCGAGGAATTTCATGTGGTAGCTCCGGACTATATTTCAGAGTTCGTAGTGAAGGTAAAAAGAGACTACTGCATTTACAGAATACTATTTACTTATTTGATGTAAAGTTTGGAGTAAATGTAAGGAGGTTTTATGCACTCTGCTGATTATTTTTTATTTATCCAGCATGTTATTTATGGTTTTTACCAAAAGTCCAGGAGTTAAATTCAATTATGGGTAGGTGGTATAAATATTACGTTTTTGAAAATATTAAAAAACACAAATGTGTATCACGAAACCAATCATACCTGCACATACAATCATCATTACCAAAAATCTAGTGAACGTTTCAAAACCCTGTTTTAAATCCCCATCGGTTACGAACAACACATCATCATTATTACGACCGCATTAACAGATACCCGCTAAACACTACACACACAGGGTGTCCAATAGACCATGTACTACATACCCCCGTTCCCCCACCCCCTTTGGACAATAAATACCCAGTTATGGGCGTCGAAATAATTAGTGGGTTCATTAGGGAGCATACTGAGTCATTATCTCATATGAGATGTGGGTCATTGGCTGATAGGTGGCGCCATCTGGCTCTGAGCTCTTGAAGGTAAGAAGTGGTAATAAGGGGCATGGAGTTCTTGTTATTATAAAACCGCCCAAGTGCGTGTCGGACTACGCATAATGAAGGGTTTCGTAGTTGGGATGAATTTATCCCAAAAACAAACTTAACATTGTAGTTGAAAAACATGTTCTCCCATACATCAATATACGTCACGGACAATTCTCCAACTGCAAATGTAAGTTGATCGACTATTACGCGTCCAAATACTCCAACGACAAAAATTTGCACTTTAAAGCTTATCACACAACCGGATCCCTAAATCGAAAAATAGTTTTCACAACCCCGCAATATTTTTGAACGGCCTATCCAACGATACCCCTTTACGTACAAGGGAGGTCCGTACGCTACAATTTTTTTTTCTCGAGATATTTTTTTCCGCTTTGTCGGCGTCATTGATTATGTATACCCATGCAAAATTACAGCTTTCTAGTACTAAGATTCTCTGAGCTAAGCCGTGGACAGACAGACAGACGAACATGGCGAAACTATTAGGGTTCCTTATTGACTACGGTACCCTAAAAACCCAATAAGACTTTACCCGACCCGGGAATCGAACCCAGAACCTCATGCTCAGCAGTGCTTGCAACCACAAGACTAACCAGGTAGACTTACAGAGACAGATAAACAAAAGCAACTAAACTACAGTGACATAGTAAAGGTTACTGTAAATCGAGTTACACGTTTCCAAGAATAGAAATATACTTATTCATGTTCGATATATCGTTTGGTTTGTTTGCCGAGTATTACAGTAGAACAAAGAGTATCTTTTTGAGCGAAGATTACTAGCCGTAGTTTGTTGATTATTGACCTTATCCTACGACAAGCCATTGTTTGATACAATGAACCTCCTGTAGGTATTTTAGAAAGTTGGTCGTGGATGAAACTTAAATCAAGAAAGTAAATACTCTTAGGATAAAAATCGTTCTGAATAATGATTAAACTTTTTTAACGGTAGGAGCAAATGTACATTGAAAATATTGCTTTCACGTTAATAAATATAATAAATGCAAAAAAGTAAAAAATTAAAACCCGACTACAACAAAAAGGCCAACTAAAAAGGTGTAAACAAGACATCGATGTCGTTTTGACAATTAATTAAATATTAAATCGGTTTTCGCATAGCCGGAGTCACACGTCAATACATGAAATCGTACAGGTTACGTGTGACTTCGGCTATACGAAAAATGATTTTATTTTTATAATAACCAATGTATTGTTAGAAAGTATTCGTTAAGACCTTCTTTTGGTGGGCTGGCTGTTTGTGTATGTGAGTTTAAATGTTTGTAAACGCACCCACAATACAGGAGAAATTCCTAGTGAAAAAGAAAAGAAAAAGAAAAGAAAAGATTTGATACCAAACACGATACCGGTTACCCTTTACGTCCGTTATAAGGCTTGGTAGATTTTTGGTGAAGTCATATATAAGGAACCAGAGCGGAGTGAGACAAGAAAACGAGCAGCGTAACGTTTTAGCTCTTTATTCTACACGGAACTACTATTAAAATACACTGACATGTGGTTTTATACCCTTCGACATCTACAAACTGCAAAATAGGTGGCGTACCAAGCAACTTCCGGAAATAATATATAAATATTTAATCAAGTTTGCAATACTTCCGTTCACTAACCTGAGACGGTATTTACAGTACCGGAAGTCGGTTGCAGAAAGTCTCGAATAATTAAATAAATCATTTACAAAATTATCTGGATACCCAATCAACTAAATCTAGTTATTACATATTAAACTAAAAGCTAACATTCGGCCTTCCTGACATTAAGTTTGTCCTCAAACTATAAATTACACTGGACTGTAAAAAGTAAGGCATTAAATAATCGTAGTTGTTAATTTCTCATTTTCATTATCCCATTCGTGCTTTTCAATATTAATTTACATCCATCACTCATTGCACCGTAAGCTTCACACTGACTAAGCACTCTCACCTGTCAGCCACCGTACGACTTCCAATGAGCGACTCATAATATGGTAAGGCTATCAGTTACACTGTCTTATTTCATAATCTCAACATCATTTCCTGCACATGCCACACATTGCACCGCAAGCTTCACTGGTCAAGCACTCTCACTTACCAGCCACTGTACGACTTCCAATGAGTGACATCTCATTCTACATATGCCAAACATTGCACCGCAAGCTTCACTGGTCAAGCACTCTCACTTGCCAGCCGCTGTACGACTTCCAATCAGTGACATCGCATTCTACATATGCCAAACATTGCACCGCAAGCTTCACTGGTCAAGCACTCTCACTTGCCAGCCACTGTACGACTTCCAATCAGTGACATCGCATTCTACATATGCCAAACATTGCACCGCAAGCTTCACTGGTCAAGCACTCTCACTTGCCAGCCACTGTACGACTTCCAATGATTGACTCATAATATCTCAACATCACATTTGCTTATGCCAAACATTGCACCGCAAGCTTCACTGGCCAAGCACTCACTTGCCAGCCGCTGTACGACTTCCAATCAGTGACATCGCATTCTACATATGCCAAACATTGCACCGCAAGCTTCACTGGTCAAGCACTCACTTGCCAGCCACTGTACGACTTCCAATGATTGACTCATAATATCTCAACATCACATTTGCTTATGCCAAACATTGCACCGCAAGCTTCACTGGCCAAGCACTCTCACTTGCCAGCCGCTGTACGACTTCCAATAATTGACTCATAATATCTCACTCAACGTCACATTTGCTTATGCCAAACATTGCACCGCAAGCTTCACTGGCCAAGCACTCACTTGCCAGCCGCTGTACGACTTCCAATCAGTGACATCGCATTCTACATATGCCAAACATTGCACCGCAAGCTTCACTGGTCAAGCACTCTCACTTGCCAGCCACTGTACGACTTCCAATAATTGACTCATAATATCTCACTCAACATCACATTTGCTTATGCCAAACATTGCACCGCAAACTTCACTGGCCAAGCACTCTCACTTGCCAGCCACTGTACGACTTCCAATCAGTGACATCACATTCTGCACATGCCAAACATTGCACCGCAAGCTTCACTGGCCAAGCACTCTCAATTGCCAGCCACTGTACGACTTCCAATAAATGGCCTATGCTTTGGGTGGGAGATGCACTGTGGGATTTCGCTGGCGGTTGACCACTCAACGTGAGCTGCTTCATCAACACATCTATCAAGCCAACTACCCCGCGACTTCCATCTCCTAATCATCTATATCTCTCGTAAGTAACTACGTATTTTCATTTTTAGCATAACTAAACTAATACCTATATTTTTCGGTTTCGTATAAATCATTACTTTTATCTCTATTTCTTTAACACAGACTAACTTTTAACAAAAGAATATATTTACTTCATATTTCCTTCACTTTCAAGCAGTAACTTAATCATAAAATTCATAGTTAAATCAATTATTTATGTTATTATTTATTTATTTTTTTATTCGTTCAGTTCAACCGTATCATGTGAAGAAAGGTAAATCATAAGCTTCTGTAGATTTCCTTAATGATGTAACACAATTTTCCGTTTTTATAACCTATGACCAATTATGTACTCCACAATGAATGTGTCTTTCCTTAATCACCTACCTATTCAACTTGATCATTCTTTTTCAGAATCTGATCCTGAGCTTATTTCATTAATACTTGTGCTTATCCATGGCTGTGTCAGATCCACAGCCTAAATATTACAATACTTTTTCCCAATGTTACATCCTGGTATACTTGAGACTTCATACCTATTATTATCTAAAACTTTTGAGATTATGTAAGGACCCAAATAGACAGGCAGGTAATAGTTAGAATTTTAAAGTCCCCTATTGCTTATATCTTAGCTTTTTTTTTTTTTTTTTTACTTTCCTAATCAAATCTATATTTCTATTTACATTGGTATTTTAATATGCGTTTGCTAACTTCTGTTCTCATTTCACTAATGTTCCGAAATATAAAAAAAACATTCAACCCGAATAAAATTATTATTAATAGAAGCATTTTTACCATATTTATTTTGTGAACTATAACTAAATCAGTAGATTAAACCCGTTTATGTTCGTTATTATCTTGTTCTCTATTTTTGTTTGAAAAACAGTCTTCAGTTTTATGTCCATATTTTTGACAATTTTCGCATTTAATAATGGGCTTAGGACATTGTGAAGCTCTATGGCCAGTTTGTTTACAATTAAAGCATACATAGGGAGTATTGTTTGATTGCCTGCATTGGTTTGCAAAATGACCACTCTTACTACAAATATGACAAATTACGGTGGAATTATTTAGCAAAGGGGTTTCAGACTTATTTTTAGGTACCAATTCGCTTTGATCACGGCACATGTCTTTAAGATATTTTAACAAATCTTCAGGTTGAGCAAAACGGGCTGAAGATGCTCCTGCTCTAATAGTGCGGTCCTCAAGACCATAAATGATACAATCTACCGCTTTCTTGTCCGATATATCACATGCATTCAACAAAATCATTTTCTCGTAATAGTAATCATCGAGCGAATCACCTATTCTATATTTCTTATCTAGCATTTCAAATAACAATGCACCATAATTGGTGTCAGAAGGAAAAGCACGTTTTAAATTATGTTGCCATTCTAGCCATGTATATTTTATAGTTTTAAGCCCTTCATACCATTTTTTGGCATGCCCTAATAATCGAGGCAAGGCAAAATGGGTAATTTGTTGATCAGACCAACCATAGATATTAGCACATTCGTCGACTTTAGATAGCCAGGTATCTATTCTTTGATTTTTAACGGACGGGTCAAATTCAGGAATTATATTTTTATCACATTTTAATGAAGAATATGAAGAATGATCAGGTTTCACACGGGAAGAAATAAAGCTCACTAAATCATGCAAATTGATTGGCAAATTAAAATTAAGTGGGTTACTTTCCAAACCTCCATCTGGAACTCTTGAAGATCCTGGCACTGCCTCTCGTCCAGGCTCCGCAACATAGCTCCTATTTTCTGCCACAGGTCCTGGTTCAAGAACATTACAGCAATCTGCTGCTACAGAAGCAACCTCGCCTCTTAGTACCGGATTCAAACTTTTGCTACTCTCTCTCGTTCGGCGTGATCTTCTGGTTTTTTTTTTTTCTTTTGTGGGTACGTGTACGACTGTTAGATTTTGAATGTCTTTTATCCCTTCGTTGTTTTGAATGTCTTTCTCTATACGAATATGCACTTGTTTCACTTGATGAAGAGTCACTACTTACACCACGAGTGCGTTTGGGCATAATAAAGTTCACCACAGAAACACACCGTACCGTTTAAAGTTCACCGCTGAGGCACACCGTATAGTTCACAACAATGTCTGTTTTAAAACTCAGAAATACATTATAAAAAAAAAATATTGTTTTAGATTAAAAACTTGTTAATTCTTAGTTCACTTGCACTTTAGGTACTTATCCCACTTCTGATATAAGGAACCAGAGCGGAGTGAGACAAGAAAACGAGCAGCGTAACGTTTTAGCTCTTTATTCTACACGGAACTACTATTAAAATACACTGACATGTGGTTTTATACCCTTCGACATCTACAAACTGCAAAATAGGTGGCGTACCAAGCAACTTCCGGAAATAATATATAAATATTTAATCAAGTTTGCAATACTTCCGTTCACTAACCTGAGACGGTATTTACAGTACCGGAAGTCGGTTGCAGAAAGTCTCGAATAATTAAATAAATCATTTACAAAATTATCTGGATACCCAATCAACTAAATCTAGTTATTACATATTAAACTAAAAGCTAACACATATAACCCATAACCCGGCGCTTACGACGAAACCTCATTTGTCAAAATACGACAAGCAGTTTAGGAGTTATGAGGGAACAGGTGAACACACATAAATGCAAACATTACATAGCCTTTCCTTTGGCTTTTCCGTAGTCAGGTAAAAACAGGAGGATTTTAATGATTTATTATTTAATAAATGATCAAACAAACGTATGATTCGTTTGTGATAATAATACCTATTTACTATCAATTTATCTTATTAAACGCTTGTATTAACACTGAAACGACACGGGATAAGCTTTTTGTTATTAAATAATTAAATTAACATAAAACAAATAATTACGCTATTTAGTCGTCCATTAATGAAACAATTAATTAAATAATTACCAAAAAAGGGACGAAACCAAGACGAAGTTACCAGAAATAAAATAATATAGATAATCTGATGAGATAGAGAAGTGTTAATTTCAATAAAAGTAACAGTTAAACTCGTTACGATTCACATTAACGGTTATTGTAGCAGTTACAGTAACTATAGCGTTATAACCGCGTTATTCGTACCGCCGGGCAATTAAAAGTGGTATAAATTGTATCTAGCGCGGTCCGACGCCAATTATTATCAAAAACAGAACAATAATTATAACGTTTCGATGTATTTAATGATTTAATTAATGGATAACAGAAAATAGCTCGTTACACAATGTATTTATGAGCACATGACATGTGTAGTTACATAACTACACATATGCTCATAAATACACTGTTCAAATATTTCAATAACATTATTGAAATGCCATTGTTTTATTGACAAGACGTCATCCTCGGGACAGGAATTCTGGGGAATTAAATACCAATGTAATTTTGATGAAAGCTGACTGGGCATTTTTCCTGAAAGAGTCGTATAATAGAATATACAAAAAGTTAGCGCAAATACTATGAAAAAGTAAAAAGAATCTGTTTTTCTCAAGTCTGCCAGCCAATTCCAGCGAATTCCGTGAAGCTCTTCAATGCCAACTACTTTGATGGACATCTTCTATGCAATTGGAACGGTGAATGCAATTCTTGTTGGGTTCGTTTGTTATGTTTTTGTATTGTTGTTTGTTAATTTTAATCTTGTGTTTTTATATTATAGACTGTACATCACAATTAGTAACATCGTCTGCAATCATGACTTATTTATTTTATTAATCCAACTATACTAATTAAAACGGCGAAATCTGGGTGTACTACAGGTACACCTCTGCTCAACCCTTCGGGAAAAGAAGGCGTGATGTTATGTTATTTTATGTGTAAAAATCAAAACCTACAAATTACGACACTCATCAAAAATACCGATATCTTTATTACACCGTTCAATATAAATGTATACAGAGTAACTATAGTAACTATAGCATCTAGAGGGGCTCGCACACCTGGCAACGGCCACTAATTATTATAATTGAATCTTTCTTATCCCTTTTCTTTTACAATCTTTTTCCGCTGAGATGCTTGCGCTGAAAATTGTATAAGATTTTTATGTTCCGGATTAAGTTGGAGCGGCGAGTTCAGGGTTACTTTTTATGTTTTTAAGCAAAGAGTCGTGGAAATTGCCTTGTAAATGTTAAGTTTGCTTTGTTTCTTTTAAACTGGTAAAGTGGGCTAAGAATAGAAAATAACATGAGTGTCGTAGCAGTTCCATACCTAGCAATAACATGAGTGTCGTGGCAGTTCCATACCTAGCAATAACATGAGTGTCGTGGCAGTTCCATACCTAGCAATAACATGAGTGTCGTGGCAGTTCCATACCTAGCAATAACATGAGTGTCGTGGCAGTTCCATACCTAACAATAGGGAATTTTTCGTAGAAAATTAACTAGTGTAGCTAGCGCACTAAGACCGAACCGACAAAGAATAGATATTAAGTAAGTTTTGATTTTTAACATACTTCTAAAAAAGGACGTTACTCGATTCGACCGTATATATGCTTTTTTTATGTTTGTTCGCGCCTAACTTCGTCGTTTATGAACCGATTTTGATGATTCTTTT
The DNA here is from genome assembly GCA_948098905.1 of Tiliacea aurago. NCBI lineage: Eukaryota > Metazoa > Arthropoda > Insecta > Lepidoptera > Noctuidae > Tiliacea > Tiliacea aurago. The sequence goes on from OX402592.1 coordinate 1,004,773, forward strand.
TTTGTTGGAAAGGGTATACTCCCGAGGTGCTCCCATTGACACCAAATCAGAATCTGATGAGGGGATCCCATGGAAATCGAGGGGAACCCTCAAATTTTATAGGCAAACTTATAGCGATTTGGATATTTTTTATAGGAACTCGTGCATTTGCTCTCGGAAAGCACCATTTGGTGAAGTGGAACTGATGATGGAGACCACAGATGGCCACCGGAACAATATAATAATAAGTATTTAACGGGTTGCGATTCGATTAGGTACGTTAATGTGGTTGCTAAGCAATTTATATTACTATGCATATGGTGAGTGGCAGTTCTCCTGGTTTTTACCAGGAGAACTCCTCAACAATCAACGTTCCAGTATCTGGAAAAGCAATATTTTGTAAAAGGTGATGAGTAGTTAACGTTAGGCTATTGTAACTTAGATAAATTAAAACTCACCCACTAAAAAGTGAAAAATAAAAAACATTTTACAAAAAAAAATAACCGACTCCCAAAAATAACATACTGAGCCAAAGACACCGACTTCTGAAATTAAAGTTATTTTTCCCTTTGTAGTGTTATTTTTGGGAGTCGGTTATTTTTTTTTGTAAAAAGTTTTTTTTTAAATCAAGATATTGATTAGATTATATCATTTCTAAATACACCTACAAGTAAGATTCTAACTTTAAGTCATTACTTATAATCACAATATTAACAGGCAATCAACATAGGTTTACCCAAAACATATTGTCCATACAAGTACAAGCCCTCAAGGAATACAGACAGAAGTGTGAGATTGATAAATACTAGACCCAAAACTTTGCAACTACCTACATTTGGGACTACGGCGATAGAGCAAATAATTTGGACGATCAAACCGGTTCATAAACTGCTGTAACTTGTGTCTAAGGGACAGTTTCTCAACTCTTGTTTTAGTACTTTACATGTACCGATCAAACTTGGATTTAGTTTAGAATAGTAATTATTTTGTTAGCCAATATATCCCTCATTTATGCTTCGTTTTTAAAACCATTTATTCAATGAAAACTAGATAAACGAAAGTGTGCAATATTGAAACAGCAACGTCACTCTAGACTATAGACTGCGCAGGCCGTTGACTATTAAGACGCAGATATATGCCAGTGAACTTGAGTGGTTAGCTTGCGCGTTCTGTAGTGACCTCACGCAATGCGTCGAACGTTCAACCAGTAATAGGACTCGCCCATCAAGGACGGCTGTCCCCAACTTGACGCATTATTAATTTATTATACCCAAAAAAAATGTATTTTAATAAAACGCGTATACTAAAAGATCAATAATTAAATTATTTTATAATTGGTGAAGGTTTCAGAAAAATACGCTTGGTTGATTTTGCGCCATTCTCAGTTTTTTATCCGCGTTAGACATAACTTTACAAATTAATTTCACTATGTAATATAAACATAATCTAAAATATTCACATATTAAGTTATTGAGAAAATGCTCTAATTTATCATATATTTTTTTTAAATCATTAACACTACTCGTTTAGATGTGATCTTCAGTATAGAATCATTAAAAGTCGGTTGCCGTCCCCTTAAGTAGTTGTAGAGAGATAAAGAAAACTCTCTGGTTAAGTAAATACTTAAAGGTAATTCCATTGGTATACAAGAGAACACGGCTGGGTTGTAGGTAAGTCTCATGACTATTCTGAGCACTTGCACACACTAGGATAGGATTAGAGAGGTACCGTGCTTGGCACCACGTGGCACACGTGGAGGCCTGTCAGCACAAGCGTCGCAGAGTAGGTCTTGTAGTTCAGGCCGTAGGTAGAATTTCGTTCAGTACAGCGTGCGATTTAGTACAGAATGTGGTTAAGCACAGCGTTCCATTCAGCACGGCGTACGGCACAGGGTACCGTGCAGACGTCCAGCCATCAGCGTGGTCTCAAAACCCAGGAAATGTGTGTAAGGGTGCACATATTTATTAGCTGCGGTGCGAAAACATCAACCGCGTGCGATATGCCGCCAGCCTCGTAGCCCGTTATTATATGTGACACGAGGCATAGATAACACAAAGTAGAACACCAACCGCGTGCGATATGCCAGCCTCGTAGCCCGTTATTATGTGTGACACGAGGCATAGATATCACAAAGGAAAACACCAACCGCGTGCGATATGCCGCCAGCCTCGTAGCCCGTTATTATATGTGACACGAGGCATAGATAACACAAAGTAAAACACCAACCGCGTGCGATATGCCAGCCTCGTAGCCCGTTATTATGTGTGACACGAGGCATAGATAACACAAAAGAAAAACAGCAAGCATTGCAGATGGTGCATTCAATAGTTTAGAGCACATTGGACATATCATCATCTATACTAACATTATAAAGCTGAAGAGTTTGTTTGGTTGAACGCGCTAATCTCAGGAAGTACTGGTTCGAATAAAAAAAAATATTTTTAAGGCTATAGGTTGTATAACATCACGATACGACCAAAAGGAGCGGAGCATCAATGAAAAATATTGCAAAAACGGGAATCCAAATCCTTTTTAGAGCTTTCGTTGCGTACGCTGCATAAACTATTAAAGTTACGCAAAAAACATGTATGACGGAATTGTTCCTCTTTAAAAGTAAAAAAAAAAAATCCTTATCCAAATAAATACGTAATTTATCACAAGTATTTCGTTTTGAACAAAATTGCCTTGACATCATATGATTTCAATGAATATTTTAGGAGATATCATAGTTTAAAATAATCACATCACACTATATCACTCTAATTTTATAAAGGCGAAAGTTTGTGAGTGTGTGTGTGTGTTTGTTACTTATTCACGCTCAACCGGCTGGACCAATTTTGATAAAATTTTGTATGGAGGTAGCTATCATCCTGGATTAAAATATAGGCTACTTGTTATCCCGATATTCTCACGGGATTGAGACTTACGCGGGTGAAACCGCGGGGCGCAGCTAGTAGCTAATATAACGAAGAACTCACCTTCGGGGCATCAGGATCGAGGCACATGACATAATCCAGAGGACTAAATACTGTTGTGAAGCCACAACGTTACAACATGTTTTATAACTTTAACTGTACTTAATGTCGCCAGCATGTTTTCAGTAACACAAAAACATGTTGCTGAAACAATGTTGAGCAAATTTTGTTTCAGACCATGAATACAACCCTTTATTCAATACACATTTAGCGTGGAATAAAAACATATCCATTGCTAAAAATATAATACATAACAACATAGTATAATACCAACTAAGTCTGTCAGTATATCTTACGAAATCTCCGTACTTTCGTAAAATGTCGTACATAAATGTACGAAAAAGGCAAAAGTTACAGTGGCCATACATATTTATACGGAAAGACAGATAATGTATCATTTATATTAATATTCATGCGAAACGGATTGTAACTGTCCAACAGTTTAATGTATTGGAGTCGCGATAAAAATGTTCTGCTTCATTAAACTGTATCATTAAAATATTGTATATGAGACATTCAATTTAACTTTAACATCGACAGATTTAAACATAAAAAAATGTGTTTAAAAGATTTTCAGATTTAAAATGAAACGTTATATTAAATTAAATATAAATGTATCAAAATGACTTTACTCGATGTTCACAAAACCTTTGTTTTACATTTTATACTGTGTCCGCCTTATTACAAAACAAGATTTATATTTTGACATGGCTTAAATCATGGAGCTAGTTTTTGTAATAAGAACGTAACAGTGATTGAAATACCGTTCTTTATACAAAACTGAAAACTTAGTTCGGTACTAAGTTGTCAGTTTTGTGTTTAGGAACTTTACCGTAGTCGGAATAAAGTTCGAAATTCAATAATGGCTCCATGTTTTAAACCTGGGTCTGAAGATAAACCTTGTTTTGTAATAAGGGGGTGTGAGTCGTGGTCCGATCGTAGAAATGGCCATTTCACGGTATGCTGCTATTTTATGATTTGATAAATGATTTTATTTCTGTAAGTAGGTTTGTACAAACACTTTTACACGTCAATCATATTTTAAAAACTAGATGAGGTTGGTGTTTCCTATCTCACACTGAGAAGAAAGTCCGAAACTCAGAGGTCACAGTCTCTTTTAAAGTCCAGACATAATCTTGGTATCATCATGTGAAGACGTCATGGTCTTCGTCTTTCTGTCACCAATCTACATATATTGGTGACTGAAATGGTCTTTGGATGAAAAAACCACACAGATTGAGCTGTGCAGTCAGCGCGCGCATTTGTCAGTAATCGTACAGGTCTCCACTGTTTGACCACTAACATCCGCCATATATCCTTCAACGCTCTGCGTTCGACGATTTGCCCAGCGTATCGACCCAGATATGCGTAAAAACATAACCTTGTCTTTGCTGCCGCGCAGTCGGGTAATTCCTATTTGACGTATTCATATTTATTTATTTATTGATTTATTTATTTATTCTCAAAGCAACTACAATGTGTAACAATCACAGTATATCAGTGGGATCACAATATAGGTTTTGACCTGATTGTCACCCAAAGCGTAATCGCACAACATGACCAGCAACAACAATATTATTAATGACGACTAAAATAGTAAAAAGAAAATTAAATAGGTTCACAAAACTACAGCTATAAATTCTGTGCGTCATATACGAATAAGTCATATTTTAAGGTCCCAAAAATACTAAATAGACTAGTAACTGCGACCAACTTGGATGTAGTTTTCGCCGGCCGCTGCCGCGGCACGGGTGCTCTGGGTTCTACCCTAACCTAACTCATTTGATCAAGGTGCCACTAGCGGCCAGATGCAACTACTTTGCGATATGCACAGTAGTCAGCTGGGAATATCGATAAATCGTCGATCCGTCCGACTGTCGATTAGATGCATCGTGATAAAATCGGCTAAATCATGAAATGGCGGCGCATCGTGAAATGGCCAGGCAGATCATCGATGGATACACACATTTCTACTATCAGACCACGAAATTACCTTAGCCTTAATTAGCCCCACATTAGGAATTTCTCCTGTATCGTGGGTGCGTTTACAAACATTTAAACTCACATACACAAACAGCCAGACCCGGAACAACTACTTTAAGTCATACAAATATTTGTTCCGTGCGGGAATCGAACCCGCGACGACGCCCGTGAAGACGGCACGGTTGGCGCAGACAAGTTAAGATGGCTGTAGCTAAATTTAAATCCAAACTAAGTAATTGTACCTACTGCACTAACTTACCATTTAAACTTAATAAACACTGCTTCACCTCAATAGATCCACCAAAAACCTCCTCAATAATTAATTGAAATTAACAACAAAAGTAATTTAAAACCGATACAAGTCCCACAAACGAAAAGCAATTATTGAAAGGTGTTTTTCGTCACGACTTGAAAAATCAACATGAATTTGCAACTATTTCCAGCGACTGCCACTTATAACTGTCCTCTTCGAGACTCTTCACTGAGGGTCGTTGAGTGTTGATTTCCTCTGTGTTTGTCACAACACACTTTATTTATTGTATCGACTGTATCGGCACAATCCAATTTTATTTGTTACGAATAAAGGGCTAACCCGATTGAGGCAGGTTTGCAGGATCTTTTAAACTAACGCGTTCAAATAATGGCGGATATTTTTCTAGTTTCGGATGGTTGAACATTCGATTGTTAGACATTTGGCAATTTTAATCCGGTTTCAAAACCGAACTGTTTCCGTAGTAGCTATTTTATTTAATATTTATGTTGCTTACTATAAACCTTCTGGACTACAATGTTGAATATGCAAAATGTTGAATTCGCAAAATGTTGAATTCGCGAAATGTTGAATACCAAAATGTTGAATTTGGAAAGTACAAAAATATAATTCTTACTAAATAGCCAAGTAACTGCGACCAACTTGGACGTAGTGCTCGCCGACCGCTGCCGCGGCATCGCTCGCTGCGCTCGCTCGGCTCGCGGGTGGTTTGTCACAGTTCTAACCTAACACATATGGTCAACATTTTGCAAATTCAACATTTAGGATTCAACATTTTGCAAATTCAACATTTAGGATTCAACATTTTGCAAATTCAACATTGTGGTCCGGATGGCTTTCAACTATTTGTTATAAATTAACTGTGTATTAGAAAATTATGTTTTTTTTTCCTATTGGAACTTTTTATTAAGGTTCCGTAGTCAACAAAGAACCCTAATAGTTTCACCATGTCTGTCTGTCTGTCCCCGGCATAGCTCAGAGACTCTTAGTACTAGAAAGCTGTAATTAGGCATGGGTATACATATTAACCACGCCGACAAAGCTGTAAAAGTAAAATAAAATCATGAAAACAAAATATTTTTTGGTTGACCTTTACACGTGAAGTGGGTGATATTTTTTTTTTCTCATCTGTCTCATGATGTGGGGTATCGCTAGATAGGCCGCTCAAAAATATTGAGGGTCTGTGAAGACTATTTTTCAATTCAGGGATCTGTTTGCGTAATTATTTAAAAAATGAATGGCAGTAATACATTATAATAAAATTAAAAAAAAAAACTATCAAAGCTAAATAGGGTTTACAAGTTACCGAGTAATTTTCGACCAACTTACATTCGTAGTTAGGGAATTAACCAGACGAATATCGATGTATGGGAGAACATGTTTTTCAACAACAATTTTAAGTTTGTTTTTGGGATAAAGTCATCCCAACTACGGAACCCTTCATTGTGCGTGGTCCGACACGCACAATGAAGAAGAATTAACTTCTTCTATGTGACCACAAAACAATCTCCACTTCTATCAAATACAAATCAAATCAAATCAAAAATGTTTATTTGTTAGGTTATGGTACAATAGATGTTACAATAGTGGTTCCAGCATACCCTGCCATAGTATGGCGTACAAATATTGATATACAAAAACAGAGCCCATCATTTAATAACCTATTTATAATTATGAATAATAGATAATGAATAAAAATAAAATATGAATAATAGTTAATTAATACCGATTGAGATTTTATTGTAGTAATAATAATAATTATAAATAATGAATTAAGTAGTTTTTGCATGTCATTGATTTTAAAGGCTATTTTATTACTATATTATATTATTAATGATTTATCCTCTAGTATTCTTGAACACTGTAATAATTTTTTTCTAATAACAGTCTGAACAATACCCTTATGAACAACGGCAATGGCAAGTCTTGAGTACTATTTGGCTAATCTATATATATAAAATTCAAAGTCCTGACTGACTGTCTGACTGACTGACTGATATATCAACGCACAGCCTAAACCACTGGTCCTAGAGACATGAAGTTTGGAGGGTGTGTTCTTTGTAAAAGTAGGTATCCACTAAGAAAGGGTGTTTTGAAATTCCACCCCTAAGAGGGTGAAATAGGGGATGGAAGTTTATATGAAAGTCCGTCAGTTTTGAAGTTAGGATCTTCAAATTTAGTGTATAGGCTGACGATTGAAAATTAATTTATACGTTTCTCAGCGTTTCTGATAATTCTAACCCGAAGGGTTAAAAAGGGGGATTAAGTTGTGTATCAAAATCCTTAATTTTCGAAGTAAATAACACTAAATATATTATCTAGGGTTATGGTTGGAAGCTAATGCAACGGTGTTGTTAGAATTTCAACCCTTAAGAGGTGGTTTTAAAGCAAAGTATGTCTTAAACCGTAAATATTTTTTCCAAAACAAAAACAGTATGATATTTTCAAGTCTTTTGTGCATAAGGTGATGGAACTCAAAACATAATTGAACATAATTTAATAATCCAAAAAAATCTTCAAAGACAACTCTTAATTATTTTGAAAGCCTTTTTATTCCAGTTTATACCTTCGTTAACAGTTATAATTATAAGTATACATACCATAAAATTGCAAATGCCCAACTGCATTCGGTGATGGATAAATTTTTATTAATTAGTTAATCTAATAAATTCTAACTTAATTTGTGACCCATGAGTTCTACGCCGAGTTCTTTTAACTATTAAATACGCAATTTAATGACACTTTACCACTGAAGACTAAAAGTATTTACTCAAAGTTCGTATTTAGTGATTGGACGACTCCAGGTATTCTTAAAAGCAGGGAAAATCTTTTTGAACTTTATGGCCTAAAGCAACATATGAATAATACAAGCTTTCATCAATATGTTGCAAAATATTCTAAAACTTTTAAAAGTGTGTGCTAAGTTGAGCTAAACCAAAATAAAATAAAATCACCTAATGATATAATAAAAACTACCTGGAAAATAATAAATAATTAATTAGGTAGGAAAAAACAGTGTAATACTGAATTTAATTTAGAGACTTGCACATGGGCCCATCACTTCAGAGGTAGAAGTACCACAGGAATTTGAAAACTTTTTGGCTAATATTCCCCTTAAAACTACCGAAACTTTAAGTTCTTCACCCGCGCTTTCTGCTGCCTTACTTAGAAAGAATGTAAAGGTATGGCCTTTGGAGTTAAGGTTTCAGCATAAAAACCCCCAGGCTGTTATAAAAACTTTTAAAGATCCTAAAATTAAATCAACAGAAGATCTATGGGGCATGTCTCTAAAAGTCTGTGGATCTGTCGTCGAAACCATTGCGCCCTATTTAGCTTTCATATTTAACACCAGTGTGGACCAAGGAGTCTTTCCGCATCTCATGAAACACAGTGAGTGAGTGAGTGTTCAAATCCGGAGATGTAAAGAACCCAACAATATTATAGGCCCGTGTCAATTCTGCCAGTTCTCAATAAGATGTTTGAAAAGTTGACGCTCAATCAAATGTTACGTCACTTTAATAAAAAATCCATCTTTCATGAACAACAGTACTTTTTCACTAAAGGTAGTTGTACCACTGACGCCGGTTTCACCCTTATAAAGAACATTTCTAACGCCTGGGAGGAAGCACAATATGCTATTGGAATTTTTTGTGACCTCTCTAAGGCTTTCGATTGCGTTAACCATGAGACACTTCTGCTGAAACTTGAACACTATGGGATTAGGAATACAGCTCTTGATTTATTTAGATCATACCTGAAAGATAGAAAGGTTAGAGTTCAAGTAAACAACGAACTCTTTGGGGTCTGAAAAAGCAATGGGCATTCCTCAAGGTTCGATATTGAGTCCATTCCTCTTGTTAGTTTACATTAACGATTTACCCCGCTTACTTCAAAATCAACCGGAGATGGTGTTATTTGCAGATGACACGTCATTGATCTTTAAAATAGACTGATGGTCACAAAACCTTGACGACGTGAATAATTCTATTCTTCAGGTCCAAGATTGGTTTACGGTAAATAATTTGGTTATAACTTATAAAATAAGAAATAATCGGGTAAATAAGTTTTCGGGAGATTTTTACTGCGTACCTTGAATAACTCAAAAGTTGGTATACATCAATTATTATTTAAGAACAAAACCAGTAGAAAAAATAAAGAAATGAAATGTAGGACACGTATATTGAACAAGTATGTACAAAACGAAGTTGGTATTTATATGCTATCTTTATTATTATCCTCCGTAAAGTTGTAAATCAAACTGCACTCCTATCTGCTTACCACGCTTACGTTGGTTCCAACTAAGATATGGTATAATGTTTTGGGGGAATACTGCTGATAGAGAAGCTGTTTTTTTTTTCGAAATCCACGCGGGCGAAGCCGCGGGCGAAAGCTACTGGTTAAATATAATAATTGCCAAAACAAGTCTCATCTTCCAAACATTTACAGTAATGATTGGAATCGAGCAACTATAATCCCACTTTACTTTATATTTGGCCTGGCGTAGCACAGCTGCTACACGCTACGGCCTACGGCCGCTACGAGCTACGAGGTTACGAGTGCTACGACGTAGAGGACATGCAAACATTCGGACCGTGATGTAAAACAAACTCAATTACTGCTACGGACTACTATCTGGCCTCAATTTTACTACTGTGGGAATTTCGTGATGAATTTGACGGTAAATCTAAATTATGTAGTAATTTGAACTACAGTACTATGTATGTAAATGGGCTTCATTTGTTTGTAAAAATGATGCAGTTTCTCGTATAAATTATATTTTGACGTCTTTTAAAAAAAAATATTGATGATTTTTACTCTTAGTTATTTCGAGTTTTACGTAAAAATGATAAAAATAACCTTTAAACTTAAAATTGTACTTAACATTGCATGACTTTTTCATGAAATTATTTATTTATTTCTTTAATACACAATATAGTTACACGCTAGGTTTAAACTAGTGAGCACATGAGCATGAAAACCAACCACCATTCCCTGACCATTCAATCGAGAATTTGTCTAACTTGTTCTTAGTCAGTATTTTAACAGTCAATAATCGAGTCTCTCTTTTTGACACAGCGTTAAATTATGTTAACCTCAATAGAAGTACCTAGTATAAAGTTCCAGCTATTTTTATTCCATTCAAAAGGCAAACAAGTTTCACCATCTAAAATAGAACCACCGCCTTCCGGAGCTCAAAATATAATCCTTACAAATTGGCAATAGAGTCTAGGCCAATTAGTGCTAACTTTTGTTGCTCTTATGCTACAAAACCAATTCCACTTTTAACGAGAAATCTCTTCAGCAAACAGCATCAGAGCAGTTCAACTCAACATCTGTCAACTTACGTATGACATAGGTACCTACAAAGCCTCAAGAACATAAGTTTGGGCACAACATCGCAAAGGATTTTGCGCTTTAGTGTTCAGTAATACGGGTTCTTATCCCGTGGTGTTTAAGTGTGAATGTGAGTAATTTGTATGCAGATCGGTACATGTCAACAGTGAGTTGGGACCGGATTCCAAAGGAGCCTTTTAGTGACGTTTAGTACTTGTGTACATTTTATACCTTTCCGTTGATTGTCGCTGAATTAATGTACGTGGGTTCGTACTTACAGACTCCACGTGTACCTGCCGTACTGATGGCTGGGTATAAGGTAGGAACGAGCTGGTGGGGTATTGTTCATGCTGGTATGTTAGAACATGGTATCGGTTTGTGGACCGATAGTGATTGAAAACTGGTCAACAATATAAACGTAACGTACGTAGTAATATTTATGTCGTATTGACTGCCACGGTGGTCTAGTGTTCGTAAGCGTTACTGCTGCGTATGAGGTCATGGGTTCGATTCCTGGGTCGGGCAGTGTTATTGAGTTTTTTCATCTGGGATTTCTCAGTAGCAGCCCAGAGTCTAGATCTGTTCCCGGTTGATGGCAATAGGCTCGCCCCCTATTACATGAGACTTAAGAGCGTTTACACCTCACGGCATTAAATACAAACTTTCAAGCCCTTGTTTTTCGAAATGACTAAACCAATTTTAATGAAACTTCATACACATAAGCAGGATACTAAGTTCTAAAAAGTTAATAAAGAACATTTTCGAAATGTCTTATTTAAAAACAGATAAGTAACTGGAAATCTGTTTCCATGCAAAATTTAAAATTGGTCCAAATTGGCTGTACCTTACACTACTTTTCGTAAATGTTCTTAACTAACTTTTTAGACCTTTGTATCTTGCTTATGCGTATGAAGTTTCATTAAAATCAGTTCAGTCATTGCGAAAAATAAGGGCTTGAAAGTTAGTATGAAATGCTGTAAGGTGTAAACGCTCTTAAACATAACTGGTGAAATGTGGGTGTACTAATAGGTGCACCTGTGCTTACCCTTCGGAAAATATAGACGTGATGTTATATATTTATATAAACGTAACCGTAGAGTGCCTGAGTGTGACATGTTGATAATTAAGTATTGACCATCACTATGTTCTTTTGGTCATACCAATCAGTATAGTTCATTAATCAATCAATCAATTAAATATTTGAGCCGGAATTTTTATGTTCATTTCGGCATGAATATATGTATGTAAAGTGTCACGGTAATAAATATTCTGTCACAATACTGCAATCATCCATCTATTGGTCTGAATAACAAATGTAGAAACGTTCATAAAATAGTGCGTACACATACATAAAGCCTTTTCGAGGGATCACGAACCTTCCTCCCTCTTCTTTACTATACTCCATATGAAATAAGATTAGACATTTAAATAAACTTGTTTACAGTCCGTTCAACCGATTTTGACTTCTATTCCGTAGGCATAAGGATGGCATTGAAAGCAAAAACGTGGTTACAATACCAACTGTTTATTACAGCTGTCATTGGTCATGCCACCAACGCAATAGAAGTCAAAATCGACTGAACGGACTGTAAAAAAGGTTTATTTGAATGTCTAATCTTATTTCAAACGGAGTATAGATTATTGTAAAGGAACGCAATTACTCGTAATTATGCAATATGTTATTTATGTACTAAAGCGATTAAGGTTAAGTGGTTTAATTAATATTATCCGATACAGCGTATTATATGATTAGCATTACCTAATAACAGCTAATCAGTTTGCAGTATAATCCAGTACACTGATATTAGTCAGTATTCTCCTCAGAGGTTTTGGTCTTGATCCCCTCAAAATTAATATAAAATAAAATAAAAAGTTAAAGAGGAAATTAACCGGTAAACTTAGAAATTGAAAAAAATGGGGCGCTTATATTATGACACCTATAAAAAACAAGAGAAGATCAACAAAACGAGATATCTACTTGAATTTGAACTGTATTGCATTCCACGAAAAGGTTAAATATTCAACAAAAATATATGTAGGTATATCAGCTAGTAACATTATTTAAATAAAGAAAAGCCATTAGCTAAGTATCAAAGCCACCTCCACCACGCAGTCAGAATAACTAACCGATTAACTCCAGTTTAAAAGCAGTCGTTTAAACATTAACCATAGAACAGGCATCGCTGGAACTACGTCTAGTAAAATTATGAGTGGCATTATTTCACTCGTTAGTTATTCCGTTACGTGTAAAATTTACTAGTAGACTCATTAAAACTTGGCCTAGGTCCAAGGCCCCGATAGTGTGTGGCCTGGCCTAAGCACATTTCGGCTCGTTACGTATGTCCGAATCAATTTCGTGAATAGTTTCACACTGGGTTTATTTAAAATTGTTTCCTGTGTGCGTTGAATATTTTCTTTAGGTCAAGAATTTTGAAAATAACAATATCCATAAATAAATAATGTGTTTTATTTTTTTTTAATCAGTAAAATAAAATACTTAGTTGCACTTGATGTCAAAGGAAAGGAAAAGGTTAGGGAAAGAGGAAGGGGGAGGTTTTAGGGAAAGGTTTTGAAAGGTAGTAGCTAAAACGTCCAAAATTACGAGCAAATTTTTCAGTAGAAACAAGAATTGTATAAAAATAACAGTTCTACGTCTTATGAAGACACTTCATAATACAATATTTTTTGTGATTGGTGACCATCAAAATTCATGAAAATTGGTTTTGTTGCCTCAAAAACATACCATACGGACAGATAGCACATTATACAACATTATAGAACGATTGTTTTAGGATAACTTCAGTTGATACCAAAAATTCATTCATAGCCTGATTATTCACCACAATATATTATTCCATACATATGTAGGTATCAAAAAATTACACACATTAAAATATTCGTCGTACATATTCGTAACATATTCCGACTTTCTCGTCAGCAGTAAAAGTATGTAGGTATAGGAATTTTTAACATACATTAACATAATGCATATTCAGAGTGGAGCCTTACCTGGCATAATTACTAATACATATGTATGCATATTAGAAGGATATTTGCAAAATGAGCGGAAGGAATTAAGGTGCCTGTAACCCGCCATCTTATGTTAGCTATGCGGGTGTTCGTATGATTGACTATAAATTAGCTATTTGATCGCTTTATAATGGTGGGTTCAAACAGGTTAATTTTACCATGTTGAAAATAATAATCAAGTAGAATATAAATAGTTACGCATAAAATAGTAGCCTTCGAGTGTAATGATATTTTGTCAATGTTTGCGTACTATCACGTATTAATAACCTAAAATGGATATTATTTTTCCTGCACGGGTGTATAATAAGCTATCTTATTTAATGAAGAGTATACATCTACCTGTATTGGCAGATTATCATAAAACCAGGATTTTCATACAATAAAATTGGTATTGGTACATTTATATATTTACCCATTATTTATTTATATTCAACAAACAAGTGACAAAAGACTCAAATGTGTTAGTAACAATATTTCTTAACAACTATGTTAGTAAACTTAACCAACACACTTAACCAAACACTGCCCCATAGTTATGAGAATGTGTGTTGAGCTTGTAGCAGGCTAGAAGCTCAACACATTAAAGAAAATCATAACCCTTCTTCGTGGCGTGACGTCTGTATTCCCAGAAGGCTAAGGGACGGCCTATTGTCAGCCGTACACTAATTTTGTCGATGTCGTGTGTCATGTCATAGGGGATGAGTTTAACGCTATTACGTATATTTACACAATCTTAACCCTAGTTATATTCCCCGTGTAAGTTTTATGTTAAAAATAATTGAGTTGTGTAAGATATAATTATGCATGTTGCAATACTTTCACTGCCACCTACTCAAATTAAATTCTTTTGAGTATTTTATACTAGCCTTTTCCCGTGGCTTCGCTCGCGTTTAGGTCGGAAACTTACCACCGTAACGCGCAAGCCAGTAATGCTCCCAGTCGGCATGATTTTTTACCCGATATCTTCAACAATCATCGTCATAATTATTTCAATTTACAGAAACTCTTAATGAATAATTTAAGTGTATACACTTAAACCTTCCTCATGAATCGCTCCGTACATAAACAGACTGACGCGGCGGGGGGACTTTTTATATTAAGCAGTGGTTCATCATCATCATAATCAGCCTATAATGTTCCCACTGCTGGGACACAGGCCTTCTCTCTTCAAGGAGAGGGAGTGGGCTGTAATCCACCACGCGGGCCCGGTGCGGGTTGGTAGATGACACATGTCTTCGATTTTTTGGTTCTAGGACATGCCGGTTGCCTCACGATGTTTTCCTTCACCGTATTGAGAGCAGTGGTGATGAAATTATTTACACAAAGTAAAGCGCCTGGCTGGGTTCGAACCCACGACCTACAACTCGTAAGTCGGGGCCGTTACCACTGGGCCACCACTGTGCACTGCTCTCAGCAGTGGTTATTAGGTACATCATTATATTTATTGAAAAATGCTTTGGTGTATTATTGTTATTAGAAGACATCATCCAATAACATTGACATAGCATGATTATATCCTGAATGTTCAATTACTTGAATGAATTGATTGTCCAACAAAAACTTTTTGGTTTTGTAAGTATTCGTGCTAATAATTAAAAAATCTGTGGTTTTGACCGTGCTCAACCAATTTAATTAAGAAATAATTAGTATTCCTTTTCACTGTCCAACTAGCACGGCCCAAATTTGAAAGCGAAAGGCAAACGAATAACGAATCGACCTTAAATTAAATTCGCTTCTCAGAAATTTGGTAAATATCGTGAATTGATTGCACGGCGCACGCCTCGATCGCTAACATATCGCCCCGTGCAAACTGGTGCACAAACACTCGGGCACAAATTAACTGGGCAGCCTGGCAGAGCGCAGAGCATAGTACACGAACGAGGCTTGATGCGGGCGTTCACAATCACTGCGATATTACGTGGTAGCAGTAAACACTGATAATATTATAACGCTTATTGCTAGGTGGGTAAAGTGTAACCTGGATTTTGCTTCCACGTTTTGTGTAGAAGGATTTCTCTGCGAAGGTAACTCAAAACTGTGAATGGTTTGTTGCGTTTTCATTATTCTATCATTCTGAGCTATTTAGGTATTACGATTAGGAAGCTGAAGAAAATTATTTTGAGCTGGAAAAGGTAGGTAGTGGCATTGGTTCGTGTAAATATTATACCAAGACCAATGTGCTAGGATCTTTATTTGACTTACTATGGAATGGGCTGGATAACAAAGTACATTTAGAATAGTATTACAATAATGAACTAATTATTTTAGAAAACTCTCTAAAGTAAACTTCACTCGCGTAATAAAATTCAAAATTCATGTGAGACATTTATAGAGACAGGACTTGATAGACAAGTAAACGTCTCAGTGTTAAACTAATAATCCATGGAGCTGTCAGTTATGTGTTCAAAGCTATCGGTCTGATGCTGTCGGCAGTGACGTACCGAGCTTATGTCAGTCAGCGGCAGTCGAGTGCGCACGCGGGTGCGACTTGTGAGAGATGGCTCTTCAATATTTGAGGGATACATGATTTCTTAATGCCTAGTGAAATGTACCGCAGTATTTGGGAAACGTGTGTTCTGGTAATGCAGTCGATGTACGGTCAGGTAAATTAATTGTTTTTCAAACTAACACACTACGTAAACTTAACTATAGCCACTACATACTGCCAAACTGTCAAGAAATGGCGGTTGTGATTTGAATATACGGACAATTTAAGATGTTAATCAATTTGGTAAACAATTCGTTTCTCTGACTTTACTTAATAAGTGTGAATTGGTGATTCTGTTATCAATTTATACGCCAGATAAAAAGTATCTTTTGGGGTCACGCAAAGAAAAGGAATGGTTTAGTGACTGCAAGCAATTATAGAACAACTTGTAGACTGTGGCAAGTTTTATCTGGAGTCTGCTAGGTTACTTCCATTATCTGGAGTCTGCTAGGTTACTTCCATTATCTGGAGTCTGCTAGGTTACTTCCATTATCTGGAGTCTGCTAGGTTACTTCCATTATCTGGAGTCTGCTAGGTTACTTCCATTATCTGGAGTCTGCTAGGTTACTTCCATTAAACCATCAACATTTTGTAAAGGCATCTCCATGGCATTCCTGCGCCACATATCGTCACCTAAACCTACGTTAACAGGATTAGTATCAGAATCCAGATCAAAACGGAACACAATGTTTTCCATACGAAGGCAACTCTTTGAGAGAAACGTTTCAAGTTCCATCCCGACAACGCGAGCTACAGCGGCCTTATTTGATGACGTTTACGTCAATCTGACAGCTGAACCAATATATTCCCTCAAAGAATTTTAAACTATGTCGTAACGGATTAAGGTGGATAATCTAATGGGGATGTGAGGACTGATTCAAACAATAGTGCAAGTCAGGGATATGATGGCGTGTATTGGAAGTGACGGGATCTCGTGCATGCCGTCACGGGAGTGGCGACTGATTGTTTTGTTAGTTGGCTGGGATATGAATTACATTCTCGTTTCTGTTGTTGATGCGTGCGCTATATTATACTGCATTTTCCATAAAACAATATATTCTTGTTGTAGTTACTTAAATGTTGTCTTTCATTTTCATAGGCAGGTTCATATGTTAGGTACCTAAGAGGATATAGACGGAATAACTATACTCGGAAGACGATCTGTTCCTTGAAGCAACAAACATAATCACGCCTGTATTTATCCGAAGAGTAAGGCAGAGGTGTACCTATAGTACACTCACATTAAATCCTATTGACCCTTGAAGAATATCAGAAAAAAAGGATTGTTTTCATGTTTTAATCCGGATACGATGCAACGTTGTTTCACATTAATTGTTTTAATGACTGTTTCTGAAAGTCTTTAAGAGCACTTATCTATAAACTGCAAACGTCGCAAATGGCTCGACAAGAAATAAAACCAAGTGAACAACTTAAGAGAACTCTGACCTTTAGTTTAAACAGCACTTGGACTGAAACCCAAAACGATTATATTAAAATGACTAGTAGTAAAAATAATGATTTTACAGTACCTACTTGTACAACTATACTTCCATAGTATAGTAGGTACCTACTTGTACAACTATACTTCCATAGTATAGTAGGTACCTACTTGTACAACTATACGTTCCATAGTATAGTAGGTACCTACTTGTACAACTATACTTCCATAGTATAGTAGGTACCTACTTGTACAACTATACTTCCATAGTATAGTAGGTACCTACTTGTACAACTATACTTCCATAGTATAGTAGGTACCTACTTGTACAACTATACGTTCCATAGTATAGTAGGTACCTACTTGTACAACTATACGCTCCATAGTATAGTAGGTACCTACTTGTACATCTATACGTAACATAGTATAAAACAAAGTCGCTTGTCGTGTCTGTCTGTGTGACCGCTAGTTGTTCTTACTACACAATGGATTGTGATGCGGTCTTCACCAACATTTAGAGAATTTATTCCGGAACGTTTACGAATGTGTATATTACATTAATATGTATTTATATTAGATACAGCACAGAAATCTCGATGTTAGCATGTCGCCACACCAGTAGATTGCATGCGTGCGAAGCAAGTCGCTAGTAAGATATAATTTGGTTTGTGTCCAATATTAAAAATAGCGGAAATGCAGGGTAAGTAATATATGATATAATTACAAAATCTCTAATATTTACAAGACATAACAACTGAATCTATAATTTTATTTGATATAATGATCAGTTAATATAATAAACGATAGATATAATTTGAACTATTTTTTATAAGCATAACATACATTGAATATAAAATCGTTTGATATACCACTCAAAAGACATAAAACCTATTTAGTCTAATATGACAAAACGCCTTGTAATAAACACAAAGCAAAATTTCAGATATAACAGTTGATTGTGAACATAATGATGTGGTTTTTATTTCCCTGTAAAAAAAAAAGACAAGCATACACCATGTATGCAGCAGGCATGCAAAAAAGCATTCACCATGCATGCTGCATGCAAGCAAGCATGCAGCATGCAAGCATGCAACATGCAAGCATGCAGCGAGCATGCAGCGGGCATGCAACATGCAGCAGGCATGTTTTCTGTCACGGCTCCGGCGCTGCAGGGCTCCAGCGGTCCCATTCGAGCTTATCGTCACAGATGTGTAGGCGGCAAGCATTGAAACGACCTGCTCCTCAGCTCGCGGGCCGCCTCGCCCCTACGCGCCTACGCGATTTTAAATAACACTCTAGGGGTAGGGCAGACAAGACTACGTGGAGTCGGTTTTGCAGCGATTCGTTTCTGTCACGCCGCTCCCGCAGCACGCTCAATCAAAGTAATCGCAATTTTATATATTTTAAACGATAGGCCTAATGATTTTCTATTAAATAAACAATATACATATTAAAGGTTAGACCAAATGATTTTCGATTACATAAACGTTATACTAATTAAATTTTAGAATAAATAAATGTTATATGTAAAGAAATTATATCAACAGTTGGTATATCTCACGTTGATTATATCTTATGAACTAAATTAGACCAAATGATTTTATACGTTATGAGACGCACCCGGAAATGCACACACAGCGCTCTGCCGTAGAAGATTTTGAGCTGTCAGTTGTCCAATTGTAACTCGCAAATGTAACGTCACGAGTACGTCACTGCCACACAGACAGACAATCAATTGGAAACTCCTCCATCCATTGACATCCATCAGAAACTATCGCGGACATTTCTATAGCGAACTAGTGGAAAAGCAAAGCTCGCAAGTGGGCCGGGCACAAAGCGATGACGTTACGCCACAAAGCGCCAATGACTCCACAAAGGTGGCTCGATGACGCACGGCACAGACGCGGCACGACGCGGCACAGAAGCGGCACGGCGCGGCACAGATGCCGCATTGATACCGCGCTGTGATTAGTGGGCGCTGCTTCCAGTAACGCGGCCGGTGATAACTTGTTTCGTGATTTTCAGTCGTGTAGACTGTGGGCTCTATTACACAGAACTGGGGAATGCTGTTACGTAGTTGTCCAGTGTGGTTTTAATTATGATGTTCTATCTCTTTCTATGCATATCGTTAAAGTCATAACAACGATAAAAATGTCAGTATTACGAGAAGTAGCCCCAATTAATTTGAGAGAGAATATCATCGGCATGTCATTGAAAATCAACCATGTTAACAGAAAACATAGCTAAACAGGTATTATTTTCAGCTGTCCACATAAACTCGTGTACCTGTACGTGAACGTCCCGATATTTCATAAGTCCCGACACAAATCGCTTCGTAAGCTAGAACACTAGTCTAGCAATATTTCCGACTATTCGTATGCAGTTTGTTTCCCCAGTTTTGTTTCCATTCCACGATACCGTTGTCTCTAGATTGGCAAGGATAGAGTTATGGTGATTTTATTCAATACGTTGGCAGATTGGGCAGATAGCGTAGAGTCATTTCAATTACCTCTTTCCCATGAATTTGTATAATTATATTTATAATATAGTACTTATTACAGTAAATTTGTATACGTTTATAACCTATTTATGCACTTGTGTAAGTACCTATTTTATTTATAATTGATTATGAAAGAAATCTAGGGCAGCATAGCTATTCACAAAAAAAGATAATGACATTTATTTCATTTACTAATTTGCCTTGCCCCCGACAGCATATAGCTGTCGCAAGAATGGTGGCAGTCTGTTTGAGTTAATCTGACAACATTTACGAGGTTTTGTATTTGTGAACAGCCTTTAGAGGACTTTTTTGATAACATTGATTGGTGTTCCATTCGGCACGGAAGCGTATCGAACGGTTGTGAATAGCTATGCAGGAGAGCTAGATAGACACCAGAGAGCCATCACTTTGACTTTCAACAGGATTGACAGAAGCTGTTCGGTGACTTATGTTAGTCCAATACATTTTTGATTTTTCCACCATCGCTGGCGCTGATAGAATGTCACTTTGTGTAGTCCTACGCCATGGAATTAATAAATCGTATCATCGAAAAACTGCCGCACAACTTTGCCTCACCTACAGAAAACTGGCGATGACATCATTAAAACGATTTTAACGCAAACAAAATTCAGCTAATTCCACGTTCGTACAGTGAATGGAAGTGACCTGATTGCGGGGCGCACGGCGACTTATTGTGCCAAGCGCAGTCGACGCGGCTTTGTTCGGCGCCAACTGAGAAGCAGTTGCGACGCATTCAGTACTCACGTACAGCTTTGAATTTAGAGCTGTGTATTGTACCTGCTTGAAGTTACGTTATGCATGTGTGTTCAATTTTGGATTTGTATGTAAAGTTTTACTTGGGATTAAGCGGAGGTGTTACCTTGATTAACATGACATAATTCCATATATATCAACGTTCATAATTCCGTACGTTTACATCAAGGGTTAAGTGAAAATGAGATTATGTCTGTCAAAGCTTTACTTGTGTAGTTTCTCACAGAGATTTCCCTATGGTGCCAGCTATATTCCCAAATAAAAGTAAAGAGTCTTATTGTGTCTGTAAATATGGGTACTGCTTAACCATTACTATAACGGCTTTAATTATTGACGAATTTCCAGATTTGAGCCGAATCTAACAATGCAGATATATTAGAATCAGTTCAATTTAATCTGGATTTATGCGACAGTAAACTCTCCTTCTGCATCTATTAATATGATACTACAGAGAAATGTAGGAGGACGTACAAGTAGAACTAAACCTCTTTGAAATTAATACGTATTTCCAATATGGCGACATTGTGTGTACCGCTATTGTAATTCCGTATGTATTTAGCAACGGAATCGGTTCTTAATAACTACAAACAGGCATAATTCCGCACCGGGTAAAACCGGGTTGTATGTAGGTAGTAGGTACTATTATATAAGGCCGCCTACAAACAAAGATCGCAGAGATTGCAGCTAATCGCTCTCTAGCGTAGTGTTCACGCGACAAACCTTACATTATGAAATTAAGTGAGAAGTTCAAGTATTAAATAGCGGAGAAAAAGACCCGCATGACTTGTTGATGAATTTGATCAAATAACGAATTTAGCTGGTTTCACAGCTTTTTAATAATAGTAGTAATAGTACCTACTAATAATAGCTTGAAAAGGAACGCTGCTCATTCCGTATCATTGATGTATCTACCTATTATTTTTGAATTTCAATGATTACTGCTATAAATTAGGATCATTGAATAGACAAAATAACCTCTTAATTCCGTACTTAGGACGGTGTACAAAAACCGGCCAAGTACGAGTCGGACTCGCGCACGAAGGGTTCCGTAGGTACCGTATTATCTATAAAAATGGCAAAAAATCACGTTTTTTGTATGGGAGCCCACCTTAAATATTTGTTTTATTTATATATTTTTTTAAATTGAATATACAACTAAATATTCTGTGAATATTTCAAGCGTCTACCGGTTGCTATTATCAATATAGAGCAAAAACAAGCAAAAAAATCACGTTTGTTGTATGGGAGCCCCCTTAAATATTTATTTTATTCTGTTTTTTAGTTTTATTTGTTGTTATAGCGGCAACAGAAATACATCATCTGTGAAAATTTCAACTGTCTAACTATCACCGTTCATGAGATACAGCCTGGTGATAGACGGACAGACAGACGGACAGACAGACAGACAGACGGCGGAGCCTTAGTAATAGGGTTCCCATTTTACCCTTTGGGTACGGAACCCTAAAAATGATTGTTCATACATTTGAAATCGGCTACTGACAGATAGAAAATTAGTGACATCATTTGTTTTCTGTTTCTTTATAGTGTTGCTAGTAGTGGTATTTCTGTGCTATTCTAACATAGCGGTGCTAGAGAGGCGCCGTGAGCCAGATCGTTGGACAATAGTGCGGGGACAATGCGAAGCTTGCCACCTTTTGTGCAATCGATTTTTTTCGCTTAGAAAAACAACGCTTTTTGTGGTGGTATCGTCACGGTGTCTTTCTTTATCGCTGCCTGTTTTTCCACAGAGCGTAGCAATTTATCTCTTTATATTTTTTATTCGATTTCAATTATTGAAGATGGTTACGGTGTTATTTATTCGATTTTAGGGTTCCGTACGTCACGAGGAAAAAACGGAAGCCTTATAGGATCACTATCACTCGTGCGTCTGTATGTCCGTCTATCACAGCTGATTTGCTCTGAATCTATTGGACCGATTAAAGGCTCATACAGACTGTTGCAATATCGCGGGCGCGACGAGGGTCGCGCTGACTGTCGCGCCCGCAATATCGTGCCAGTCTGTACGGGCCTTAAGTTGAAATTTGTTACACATATGAATTTCTGTGACACAAATACGGGGATGTAACGTAAATAAACGTTTAAAAAAAAACATATGTCATACTCGGAAAGTAGTGTTTGTTTGATCCGAGTAGCGGGTGGAAGACGCTGCTCCCCACCCTTGGGTGGGAAAGACTCATAGTAATTGCTTGTTTCTCTAGGGTGGGCATGAATTTTAAAAATAGAACTAAACTTGGTTATGTCGTCGGCTACGAAAAATTTTACATAATTAAAAAAAAATACGGTTATAATAAAAAAAAAAACTTCGGTCTTGTGAGTGTACAAACAGCCAGAGTGAATTAAAACAAAATACCTATTAAGCGGGACGGCCCGCGGCGGTGACGCGGTGTGTTCCATGTTTTAAATTAAAAAAAGAGTATATAATTTGGCGGGATACTAACTGTAATCTGCACCGAAATTTAGAATCTCGGTTTTATAGACTAACATTTGATTAATTAATAAAAATTTGTTCAAGCGATTCTGAAATGTTAAATGTTAATAAAGATAAAGATAAATATAAAGATATTTTATTTTTGTAAAACATGAGTGAGTACAATACATGCACATTGTGGATGGAATTAAAATAAATAAAAAGGAGCTACATGTTTTGCCAGTTAAAGCGTACAAAAAAAAAAAAAACACAGAACTTATTTTTCCATGCATATGCCTAACTACATTATCAATACATCAGTTTAGAAACAGCTTAACTAACTAACATAAAAAAGTTCATTAACCATTAACAGACTAGGAGAAATGTCGCAATTTTCTTAATTTCGTTCATTTAGAAACTCTGATAAGCTGTAGTAGCATTTGGCTAAAAGTTTTTTTTTTAAATGCAACTTAAACAACCTAGTGGGCAGCTGTTTCAGAGGTATTGGGAGCTTATTATAAATTTTTGGGGCCAAACAGAATATTCTTTTATGCATCAAAGCCGTGCTTGACCTTATTATACACAACTCATCCTTAACCCGACGACTACGAATGCTAACGTCTGATTGTTTGCTAAACAACGTAGGATTAGTTTTAGCGAAATTAGCAGCTTCATATATAAACAGAGACGGAAGACTTAATATTTTATGCTTAATGAAATATGGTTTACAGCTTTCGGTCATCTTTAGCCCAAACATGGCCCTAATGCACCTTTTTTGGGATTTAAAAATGGTTTCTTTATTGGTCGAGTTTCCTCAGAATATTACACCATATCTTATCATTGAGCGCAACTATGCCATGATAAGCTGCAAGAAGTGCATCTATACTTATAATGGGTGTTATGTATATAGTTTATAGAGTGCGTAAGCCGAAGAACTAATTTTCTTATATAAATCTTCTGTATGCGCTTTCCAATTAAGATTATTATCAATTGTCACCCCTAAAAATTTTGTTGAGTCTACTTTGTGTAGTACTGTCCCTTGATAGTAGACGTTAATTTTTGGTGCGGCTACACGTTGGCTGAAAAACATAATTTTTGTCTTATCAAGGTTAATTTTTAAATTATTATCATTTAACCAGTTGATTATTGATGTGATAGTTTTGTTAATATCACTTTCATATGTCTCATTGTCTCCAGAATGTATAATGACCGTACTGTCATCAGCAAAAAGTGACATTGCAAAATTTGTTACTCTTGGTAAATCATTAATGTATATGATGAACAACAGAGGCCCCAGTACACTCCCTTGTGGGACTCCATATTTTACCAGTCTTTCTTCTGATGTGCATACTATTTCTTTTTTAGTAGCTATGTCTATTTTGGAAATTTCTGTGTATTGCTTACGGTTTTTCAGGTAAGACTCTATGAGCTTTAATATATTTCCTCTAATGCCATAAGCTTCCAGTTTGTCAAGCAGTATGTCATGGTCAACATAATCAAACGCCTGTGTCATGTCGCAGTAAACGGCACAAACCGGTGTCCTTTTGTCTACATTAGCCATAACTTCCCTAACAAAATCAAAAATAGCCAAATTAATAATGTGTGTTTGATTCCGTCATACTCGAGGGCAAACCGCCACAGGCATGGAACAGAGGTGTGGTGATCCTTTTCTTTAAGAAGGGTGACAATACCCTCCTTAAGAATTATAGGGGTCGCTCACAATGGGCCTTATCAGAAGGCTAAAAGTCACCCAAAGGGCAATGGAGAGGGCTATGCTTGGAGTTTCCCTACGTGATCGAATCAGAAATGAAGAGATCCGCAGGCGAACCAAGGTAACCGACATAGCCCGAAGGATTGCCAAGCTTAAGTGGCAGTGGGCAGGGTACATTGCTCGCAGAACTGATGGCCGATGGGGCCGAAAGGTTCTGGAGTGGCGACCGCGTACCGGAAGACGTAGCGTTGGAAGGCCTCCTACAAGGTGGACCGATGACCTTGTGAAGGCCGCAGGTATCCGCTGGATGCGGGAAGCACAGAACTGGTCGAAGTGGCGGTGCTTGGGGGAGGCCTATGTCCAGCAGTGGACGTCTTTCGGCTGAAATGATGATGATGATGAAATGTTAACCCAAGTTTCGGATAAAGACGAGGCAAATACAATAATCGAAAATGTTTTGCCAGAAACTGTTATTCTATTGTATTTGTACCAAAACGTCATCTATATCCAGGTAGGTGAATAAATTATTTCAACAAAATTTTGATAGATGGAGCTGCTAAAGTGCGAACTGTTTGGCCCACACGCTTTTTTTTGTTAATTAAACGCCATTTTGTGCATGTGAAGTGTAAATAGCGCGCGACATTTTTCGTCACAAGTTGTGTTTAAAACGCTATTGTTTTGACAATATTAAACAGTGACTAGTGAAAATATAAACCGTAAATTGTTTTTCGCTTATTTGATCTTTGGAATGATACGTTTATGATGTGATTTTTTGTTAGTTTAAATAGCCTCACGAAAGAAGAGGGGGTTATTTCGACTAACCTAAAGTCATAATTACCCTGCTTAATTTTTGTTTGGTATTGCGAAACACTAGTGATATGATGATGTTCCATTATATCGATACTCTATGCATAACAAAAACATTGGCACATGCTGCAATAAACTGTACAGTGAACCACTGTTAGTAAATTAAATCTCTAAATGGTGACAAAACCTTTTACTATGGTTGTGAAATGTGAACGTCATGCAGTTTGAAGAATTTCTTATCTTGCCATAAAACTCTTTTGCGCTTTGATTGGGTTGGGCATCCTGTGCATGTGTTTGTTTTTGTATTGTTTTAGATGGTGCGAAATTATAAGGCAAAAAATGTTAAATACTCACTAGACGAACTACATAACGCTATATGTTAGCAATCAAAAATTACTAGTTATCAAGCTGCAGATTTTTATGGAAAGATAAAATAAACAATTTACAATTCTATTTGAACTAATTTAAAATAACGTTTTTTAAATAAAAGTTTATTCGTGGTTGTTGTTGATCTAATTTATCGACAATGTTGGTTGGCATACGTCTCTGCACTACTACTTACTCGTATGTAAAAAGTCGAAATTGCCCCCCTCCAAGGTGTTTAAGTATTTTCTTACGTTACTGAACCATGTCAGGAGACAATAAGCCATAGATTGGTATGAATTATGCCATAAATATACTCTGGCTCTGAATTTCAAATCGAAAACGGCTATAGTAGGATAAATATGTGGCATAGTTGAAATAGCCCCATTGTGCGGTAATTGTTACTATTTCTTCCCAATTTTTTTTAATTTCGGAAGTTGGTGGAAAAAAACTTAAATACAGATCCAAGAAAGACACCGACTTCTAAAATTAAAGTTATTTTTCACTTTGTAGTGAACTCAGTTATTTTATTGTTGAAATACTAATGCGTTGTTCATAAAGGTCGTTTTGAAAGCACTTTTCGTTATAATTTCTAAATGGACTTCAAAATTACTTCAGAAAGTGTTTTATAGAGATTACTTTATAACAATTAATCTAATTTCCGAATTTCAACTTTACAAACCATTATGAAGCTCTTTAATTTAGTAATTCCTAACGACCTCCCGGAAGGCTGAAGGTCATGTTTCATCAACTCATTAAAAACTAAACAACATCGTTATAGCTTCAAAATTAATCATGAAACAAATCGCGCGACACGGCGACAGCAACACTGACGCGACGCGCGACAAAACGCCTTGACGTCGCAACAATAACCCGTCAGCTCCGATACTACGAATACAATTAATATCCTGACACCGCCCAACCAAACGACCCTCACCCCCTAATTACCAATACATTTTCAACCTTATGCTTACAAAAATAAAGCCCTAATTCCCTTCATACATTGTATTTGGATAAGGTTAAGTTGAGCGAGTAACGATGAATGGACATATTAAAGATTAATTACGATAGCTTGTTGTCTTATTACTCAATAGATGTTTGTTTCAGTAATTTAATTAGGCGGAGAATCCTGTTTCTTTGTTTTGTACGTTTTGAATTATGGTTTGCGATATTTTTATGATAATATAATCTGATGCTAATTTGGCTTTAACTGCAATTTTTGCATATTTATTATAGTTCTACTCAAAGCAGATTTTTGAAAGTTTTTCAGTCATTTTTAATCATTTCAATTATGAAATTCTGAAGCAAAAGTACCTACCTACCACACATCTATGATGTGTTTATTACAATACCAATTCAGTTTCATTCACAGATATTTAAAATGATCGACGCAGTGACTAATAAAATAATGCCTTTTCTAAAATCATTCATAAAAAAACTTCACTAATAAAATCTATAAATCCCAAATCAAATAAGTGTCAAACTCGTTTCTCAATTAAACCGTTATTAATACGATAACCCTACAACCGCTACGTTAATTGTCAGCCAAGTATTCGCTATGACCGCCTGACAGGCACAATTTGGTCGCGTCAGACCCCTGCGGCCGTCGTGTCGCGATGACAGCTGACGGCCGATGGCACGAGGCGGCCGGATCAGCTGACAAGCAGTTTTGTATAACTAAAAAAGTTTGGAACGCGATGATTTGAGGGTTCCGCGTGATTCGATTAATGTCGGGATGAAGTTAAAAGGACTTATTTGATCGGGTTTTATTTAGTAAGGATTTACAAAAAGTCATTGGGGTAACTTACCTCATAATTAGACTCTCTTATTGTTTATATTTTATTTCTTAGTTTTCGAAACATAAAGCTTTTACAATAATTTATTTGCAGTTGGACGCTGGTAATGACGTTCGAAGAATTATAAAAAAAAAATTAAGAACTCTTTTTTGGATACTCGAAGCGAGACAGACATTAATTTACGCCTACAACGAAATATGAACCTGAAATACGAAAAGTTAAAAAAGGACAATCATTTTATTACTTATCACAACCCTTCTCTCCATTATTAACCTTGACTTCCAATCTAACGTTACAGTTATTACGTGTCGAATGATTTCCATCAAACGATTTCATGTCGGACACAAAACATATTCAACCCTTTGAATAGACAGAAAATGTGGAGTGACAATACAATTCACGAACGGGGTCGCGCTGGCCGACGGCGGGCGCGTGTCGGGTGTCGGCAGCGGTGGGTTATGAGTGACGTGAAATACATCGAGTAACGCGCCATCGAGTGTCCTATCGATTCGATTTCGATCATGTACAAACTGGTTATTGGTAACTGGTCTTGCGAACCATGATGATTTGCGAATCGGTTTCATTTGGTTAAAGTCGTTATGGATTGAAGTGTTTGAGAGTTAGGGATGTCCGATTGTAGTGGATTGAACACAAAACTTATTAGTTTAATCGAATAAGCTAAAACATAAATGATTTAAACTGATATCATGTATTTGTAGTTGGAATTATAATATCATAAGAATAAAAAAATTCAAAAAAGAAGTTTCCCTGCAGTTGCGAACAAAGTAGCTTTTCCTCTTTTTAAGCAACTTCCCAAAAAGGAGGAGGTTATAAATATTCGTCTGTGTTGGTTTTTTTTTAATGTATTTTCACCGATTTCTCCGTCAATTGTAGACCGATTTTGAAAATATTGTTTTTGTTTGAAAGGGTATGCTCTCGAGGTGGTCCAATTGTTACCAAGGTTGAATCTGATGAGGAGATCCCATTGAAGTCGAGCGAAATTCCCAAAAAAAATAAAAGCATACCTATAGTGATCTCGGAAAACACCATTTGGTGAAGTGGAACTGATGATGAAGACCACAGATGGCCTCCGGAACTACTTAATAATAAGTAGGTATAACACGGGTTGCGATTCCATTAGCTACTTTAATACGGTTGCTAAAAATGTATGCTCGTCACAATGCATATAAGTAGTGAAGTGGAGCTGATGACGACTGACGACAATTTACCATTTCTATTCAGTCAATTGCAAACTTCCGCAAAACCACAACTATGAACCAAATCCCCTGCGTAAAAACATAGCAGATTTTCGCCAACAACTGAAAAATTATTATAGCTACAGGTAAGTACCAAATTTTGTAAAATATAAACCTACTTTGTTAAACCTATTAAAGTATTTTTTTTTCTATTATCGGTTGCAGTTTTAATCTAACCTAACCTAACCATTTTTTAGGGTTCCGTACCAAAATGGTAAAAAGGAACCCTTATCGTGAGACTAAGTCTGTCTGTCTGTCTGTCACACCTGGATATCTCAAGAACTGCAAATGCTATCAACTTGAAATTTTGAACAGTTTTAGTTGACGTTTGCCCAACTATTTTGCAAGCAAGAAAGAAATTTAAAAAAATATATCTTTTTTGCAAAAGGGACTAAAAAGGGTCTTAATAATTTGAAGTAGGGCGACTAAGGCATGTGGGGCATCATATGAAAGAACGCTGTTTGCACATCCTCAAACATTTTTCTTTTTTTTTAGGCAGCATATAGATTCCGACTTTTGATGAAACTTGTAAAAAATAATACCGTTGCCCCCCTTTATCTCCGAAGTTTGCAGAGATAAAAATCTGAAATTATTCTATATGATAGAAACGTATGTAAAGATTACAGGAAAAATAAAACGATGTCTCTAAATAGCACAGTTTTTCAGAAATCATCAACAGCATATATTCGTACGGAACCCTCGGTGCGCGAGTCCGACTCGCTCTTGACTGGTTTTTTATTTTAATAATTAACCTAATCTAACTACATAGTTCAACTAATAACAACTTCTAACAATGCGACGGGGTCGCGGCAGACCACGTAGGACATGGCGGGACGAATTGGATAGGTTACGGCAAAACTGGAAGGAGGATGCGCGGGCTCGCGAAGGATGGAAGGAGTGGAGGGAGGCCTTTGCCCAGCAGTGGGACAGCGTAGGCTAGAAAAAAAAAAAACTACATAGTTTGGTTCCGTGTAGCCTACTAAAAAATATTAATACAAATACAATTAATACAGTTACTTAATTATTAATACAAATAAATACAAAAACAATTCATTAATCTTATTTTTGTCTTTATATATTTTGTCATAACAAATCATTTGACTAATTAATGTTTATTGTCTAAAGATTGTTTGCTGTAATAAATCATTTGATTAAAGACCGAATGCCTTATTGACATTATCCTTGGTATTAATCTGCCGAGTAAAAATTAGACCAAATGAAAATGTGCGTACTAAAATCATTCCAAATATTACATTGGTATAAAAAAGATTTCTAAAATTTGTTTGGAGAATTAAATTTTGGCAAAACTGCAGGATCTCGACATTATGATAATGTAACTTCGATAAATTACAAACTGACGACTAAAAAGTGAATAGTAAAAAACTTTTTTCAAAAAAAAAAAAACAACCCACTTTAAAAAAAAAAACACTACAACGTGAAAAAATAAATAACTAGTTTCGGAAGTTGCTGGCAAAATACTAAAATACAGATCCTAAGACACCGACTTCCGAAATTAAAGTTATTTAATTTTTCACGTTGTAGTGTTTTTTTTGGGAAGTTGGTTGTTTATTTTACTTTTGCAATTCGCGATAAATAAATAAACAGCTAGATACTGATATTCCTTCTGTTTTGACTGACTGACTTTTTTCGAAAATAAGCTTTATTAATAAAAATAAAACTTTTACCAACTCTGAAGTTCATTTGAGACATTATGAAACTTTTAATCCAATATTCAAATGAGCTCCAAGGGTCACATTTATCTAGACTAGAAAATAGATTTAATGTCTCGAGCGATCCTCTGCAAATTCAATATTGTACTAAACCAAGTTTAATAACGTAAAAATACTCTGAATCGAAACTGCCCATTAAAGGCGTCACTCGCTTATTTTGCCACCGGAAATTAAACCATACGTCTTCTGCATAAAATTGAATTTAGTGTAAAAGGATAGGGTTATAACTCTCGGTATTTTCGATATTTTTATTTGCAATGGAGGCTCGTCCCGTCGCCGTCGGTCCGCTTGGAAATGCTAATAATGGGTTCTGCAACCTTTTGCTGGAAACCAAAAAGAAAGAAAAGGTTTCTAAAGAGTTTTTTAGAAAAATGTTCTGTGATGCTACCTAGATTATTTTTGCCTCACTGGGAGAGATAACAGATGTTCTGAAAATGGTTAAAACATTAAAAATTCTTTAAACACAGCACAATGTATTTCTCGCTCTACAAGCAAACCAAAACCCTGCAATTTTCTAATTATTCCAGGCATGCATCGTAAAAATAAACTGCCATAACTTTTTATACGAAAAACCAGTTAAAGCACAACAGCGTTCTTCTTTTCGTATACAAAGGAGAAACTTCTCAAATTTCCAAAGATATAACTCAACTTAATGCAATCCCATAACGCTGGCTTATAACAATCAATTTCTAGCAGGCGAGAACATTTTTAGCGGAACAAGCGCCCATTCCATTGCTGCGGCAGTAACTATAATCGTGAGTGTAGCCTGTTCTAAAGTAAAACGCGCAATGGACTCTGATGTATAGATTACACTGGATGTTGTCGGCTCTGTTTACAGAGTGATGAATATGAAATGTAATTTAGGTTTTCGTGTTATAAAGGATCTCTTACACGATAGCTTATATTGGCATTAGGAAAGCGTTAATTGACGCATGTCGAACACTTCTAATGGGCTTCCTAACATGGTAGATAAAAGTTGACAAGTAGAGCT
Organism: Tiliacea aurago; assembly: GCA_948098905.1. Classification (NCBI taxonomy): domain Eukaryota; kingdom Metazoa; phylum Arthropoda; class Insecta; order Lepidoptera; family Noctuidae; genus Tiliacea; species Tiliacea aurago. The sequence continues at coordinate 1,036,627 of OX402592.1, forward strand.
TGTTGTGAAGGAGCTTGTCCGGGAGTAAGCAATGTTTATTTGTTCCAGTTTTAAGGGTAGCCCGTGCAGTTACAGGCACTGCTTTATCTCTTGAATGGCCATCCATGCGCAGACTCTGGTATTGTAGATGTTCATAGACAGCAGTGGCCACAATAACAGACATAAAACTGTCTGTTCCATTCTCTCTACCTCCGTATTAGCAAGGGGCCAGACCCGATGCAGCGCTTATTAGGGAGCGAAACATGGCTGCCTGATGTTATGGCCGCCACGCCGCCCGTCGCGCATTGCAACGAATATTTTTTTTTTACAATGTTTGTAAATATGTGAGCACCATGTATCTTTCACATAATTAATTTATCTGTCATTGCTTCATTCTTAACTCTTTTTACCTATAATGTGGTATAGTAATTTTATTCTAGGTACATCGTTTTGACATATTTTAATTGTATAATTAATGTACCTACCTGTAAAGAATATTGTACAACATTTTAAAAGAGTAACGATGGAGTTTCTTGCTCGTTATTCTACATACGAAACTACCTCGTGGAAGGGGCGACTAGAATCAATTCTATTTTTAACCGACTTCCAAAAATGAGGAGGTTATATGTTCGGCTGTATGTTTGTTTTTTTTTATTAATTTTTTTATGTTTGTTCTCCGATATCTCCGTCAATTATGGACCGATTTTGAAAATTATTTTTTTTTTACAAAGGGTATGCTCTCGAGGTGGTCCCATTGCCACCAAATCAGAATCTGATGAGGGGATCTCATGGAAATCGAAGGCAACCCTCGAATTTTATAGGCAAACCTATAGCGATTTGGGTACTTTTTAAAGTAACTCGTGCATTTGCTCCCGAAAATCACCATTTGGTGCAGTGGAACTGTTGATGGAGACCACAGATGGCCACCGGAACAACATAATAATAAGTATTTAACGGGTTGCGATTCGATTAGATACTCTAATATGGTTGCTAAGCAATTTATGCCCATCACAATGCATATGGTGAGTGACAGTTCTCCTGGTTCTTACCAGGAGAACTCCTCAACAATTAACGTCCCAGCATCGGGAAAAGCAATATTTTGTAAAAGGTGACGAGTAGTTGACTTTAGGCTATTGTAACTTAGATAAATTAAAAACTGACTCACTAAAAGTGAAAAACAAAAACTTAAAAAAAAAAAAAAGCGACTTCCAAAAAAACACTACAAAGTGAAAAATAACTTTAATTTCGGAAGTCGGTGGCAAAAAATTTAAATACAGATCCAAAGACACCAACTTCCGAAATTAAAGTTATTTTTCACATTGTAGTGTTTTTTTGGAAGTCGGTTATTTTTTTTTACAAAAAGTTTTTTTTTTTGTAAATATTATTATTGACGTTCAAAAGTGCCTATTTGAAATAAACAATTTGACTTTGACTTTGACGTTGATTGCCATACTACGGCTTAAGGCAACGATAACCGGCTTTTAATGATTTTATACTGAAGATCACTTCTAAAGAGTAGGTCGTGTTAATGATTTGATAAAAAATATATGTTAAATTAGAGCATTTTCTCAATAACTTAATATGCGAATATTTTTGATTATGTTTATGATAATGCTATATATATAATAATCCTGCTCTAGGGTTGTGACTTTTGTTTGACATAATATATATTTTACTACTTCAATAGACTCTTGTATGATGATATTAATTTATTTAATTGACGACGAGGATTAAGTAGTCAAAATGAACGCGGAACAATTTATACAAACACAACGGGAGCAACCACAGCAAATTTAAGACGTTTTGCAACAACTCGTGTTACAACAACAGCGACCGACAGCTATGGTTCCCACACCAGCAACACCTGGTACGGAGTCTACCAACTCGGCGATCACCAACAACAACTGTAACAAACTAACAATTATTAAAAATTTCAAGTGCGATACGTTTAACCCTGCTACTACGTCAGTAAAATATTTTTTTGATTTTTTCGGAAACGTATTGGAGCACCCCCTTTAATAAAGGCACCGAAACTACGTGCCTATGGGAACCTCAAACTCAAACCTAAAGGACTTACAGACGTAACAGTTGAAATCCTTGGAAGACAGAAAACTTGGCCTGTTGTGGTTAAGGAAGACGCCAACCACATGCTTTTTGGATTCCAGTGGAGCGTGATGTATGACGTGACGTTTCCAGAGCCCGTCTATTCGGTTAAGCCTACTCAACGAGATTCCAGAACACTTAATCAGGTATTACACACGTTCTCACCTTTTTTTGACAACTAGGAAAAGTTAAAAAATACGCCGTTAACATCTATATTAAACATGGTACCGTACCTAAACACGTCCTTGCCCGTCTCGTTAAGTTCGTTATGTGCAAAAACATAGAAAGAGAACTTCAGCGTTTAGTGGACGAGGGAATAGTTACCAAAGTTGATCCAAATGGCAACACCCACAGTCAACGTATTCAAAACAAATGGCCAAATCAGAATTTTTGGTGATTTTCGCAGCACTATTAAACCTGCCATGATAACACACGCTCATACAGTTCCGCTATTTGACCAGTTACGAAAATGGATTTGAAAGATGCGTACTTGCAATTTGAGATCGCTCCAGAATCAAAAAATTACCTGACAATATCTACTCACAAAGGATATTACCAATATAATGGCATACCAAAAGTAGCGATTTACTTGGATGATATCGCCTTAACAGAGAAGGATGACGCTGAACACCTCGAAACACTGTCTACTGTGTTTGACAAATTACAACGGGTTGGCTTCAAAGTCAACTTAACAAAATGTTTTATTGTCATTCCTCCAAAGAGATTTCGAGTACCTAGGACTCACAATCAGCAAGGAAGGAATAGGACCAACTAAATCGAAGATTGAAGCAATAAAAAAAGCGACACCACCTACTAACGCTCAAGAACTACGGTCATTCCTTGGCCTCGTAAATTTCTACGATAAATTCATATCTCACCTGCACAGCTTCTGCGCGGACCTGCATGCACTAACTGGCGCGCGCCAAAAGTGGCAATGGACAGATAAAGAAAACACAGCGTTTGAAAATACTAAAATGCTGATTTGTGAATCAAAACCACTTGTGGCCTTTGACGTGCCGTATTATTTCATAAAGCGAATGATCAAACTCAACCTATCGCTTTTGCGTCAAGAAAGCTTAGATCACCGGAAGCTAAATATTCAGTTATTGATCGAGAAGCATTAGCCATATTTTTCGGCATCCAAATGTTTGACCAATACTTACGTGGCACAAAATTCACACTCGTCACTGATCATAAACCCTTGATTCACGTATTAGGCCCACAGCACAATTTACCAAAGCTTGTTAATAATCACTTAATACGTTGGGCTTTGATCATTGGTAGCACTTAATGGTAAAACTTAATTTTATAGCTGACTTCCTTTCCAGGATGTCCAATCCTGATGAGAGGCCGTCCCGTGTAGAATTGACAGTACACAGAATAATAGCACAACTAAAACATAACAGTGTTTCAGATATAGCGTTGAGAGAAGAAATAATAAGGGATGCGTCAAGGAATGATCCTATTTTCAAACAAATATCGGAGAACATTAAGTCGGGTTGGCGGGATAATTCATATTCAGACATCTTAAAACCTTATGCTCGGAAACGCACCGAGTTGTCGATTAATCATTCCGAATACGCTCAGGAACGTTACTTTGAAATACAGGAACTTGTGCAATGAAAGCACTCGCACGTTTTTACGTTTGGTGACCATCGATCGACGATGATATTGAAGAGTACATCAAATACTGTCGTAAATGCCAAGAAAACCGGCCAAATAACCCTGAATTGCCTGTGTATTCCTGATCCGTTCCTGACAACCCATGGGAAAGACTTCATGTTGATTTTGCGGGACCATTTGAAGGAAAATACTGGTTTGTTCAAGCAGATGCTCTCTCAAAGTGGATTGAGATCGAACCAAATAACTACAAACAAACTGTGTGAAGAGTTAGACTCTATATTTACAACGGCAACGCTTTGTTTTCCACAATTCTTGGTGTCGGATAACGGGACACAGTTTACCTCCCGGAAATTCCAAAATTATTGCAGAGACAAGGGTATCTTACATATTAAGTCAAAATCTACCAAGCGTATTTTTCTGAAACCTTCACCAATTTAAAGATAATTTAACTATTGATGTTTTAATATACGCGTTTTATTAAAATACATTTTGTTTTGTGTATAATAAATTAATAATGCGTAAAATTGGGGACAGCGCTCCTTGATGGGCGAGTCCTATTACTGGCTGAACGTACGAACGCGTTGCGTGAGTTCAGTACAGAACACGCAAGCTAACCACTCAAGGTCACTGGCATATATCTGAGTCATAACTTCGGACGATCCTGTAAGCATTTTATAAGCGCTAGTGTGCTTATGTTGACTTGCTGCAATATTGTAGATGATAATTGGTTCTGATTATTAACCATAAGTTCGTAACAGTGGGTACGCTTTTAGTTGATTTTAGCCAAAATATATTTGTAATAATTTAGTAGCAAGATTATATTTGTATGATATTTTTTTGCATAAAATCAGTCTATTATTTATGCATTAACAAAACGTCTTACAGGAAACGTATGTTTTCATGAAAGTAGCGACTTTTAATGGCCTGAATTCCAGCAACCCTAGCAATTATTACTTCTTCAGAAATGAGAGCGTTCTCAAGGCAATGTGTTGCCTATAATATTATGGTAATAGCACATAAGTAAAACAATCTCAAATGTAATTATCTATAGTATGTGCTGTATGTATGTTCAAACCTTGAAAACAAACATGTGATTTGAATTTCAAATTTATCTTTAAACGGTGAAGCCAATGTCTTGAATCTTTACAATTTCTACGCAGAATTTTGGAACATGTAAATATACATGTTTCACGTAAATTTTTCAATACCAAAATAATAGATCCTGCTAATCCAAATGTGAAAGTTTGTATGTTTATTACTCAATCACGCATACAGGCTGAACGGATTTGGATGTTTGGCACACGGGTACCTTCACCACGCACTGGATTCCGACATAGGATATGTTTTTATTCCGGTAGCTCGTTTCCGTAGGATAATTTCCCACATTCACGCGGATGAAGCCGCTGGTAAAAGCAATGTTCTTAGATTTTAAACTAACTTTTGAAGGCAAAAGGGTCAGATAACGAGGTTCAATCGTAAACCAACTCTGCAACTAGGTTGCATGTATTATGACTGATATTAGGTAGCCTCGTGTCCACATTGCCTAATGCCATTAATATGGTGGATGTTTTAATATTGAGTAGTTCTAGATATTACTAAATACTAGTGGTCACGCACTTTCAACCTACTAATCTATAAAGTACTTTTTAATTCCATGAGTACACTAATTCCATGCTATTATAAAGTACTTACTTATTCCATGCTAAAGCTGTCACTTTTGTCACCTATCTATCTTCACGTCACGAGGCCCTGGTACTATCCCAGATAGCAATTTAAACTTGAATCTGACTTGCAATAAGTTTGATGTATCAAAAGTGAAGGTTTGATCCAAATTAGCCATGGCAAGTATATACACTTGAGGCAAGTTTAAATCGAACTTTCTAGTTTCCCAACAACAAACTTGCATAATATTTGTTTCTATAAAGTTTATGCAACTTTGACATTTCCAACTTGCATGATGTCTGTTTCTGCAAACTATACAAAGTGGCGCGGACCTCATCACATTAAATGATACCACGTATACTACATGGTATATACTTTGTATATATTTTGGTATACGTGGTATCATTTAATGTGATGAGGTCCGCGCCACTTTGTATACAATGTTGACACACCTGCTTTTCTTTGTTGCACATCCTTTGAAGGCTTGAAGACCTCTTGATAATAGTGGTCGCTGATTTGCTTCGAATATTCGGTTACTACATATCTCTCTCTCGGTATTAGGCGTATTGAAACAATTTTTGATATTCGGCCCAATACCGAATATTGAATCACTTCGGCTGAATAACGAATACTTAAAAACTGGTAAAAATAACAAAACACTATACTTACTTAAATTAATGTAACTTTTATGAAGGATAAACACGCTAGTTCGAGAAAGCGTAATTTATTGTAATATTTACCTATCTAAAATATTAATGTATATAATAGTAATAGTAACATGCAAACGTAAATATATTTTCTGAGAGATCAAAAACAGGCAACTAATCAAAATCAAAACGAACTACTTAGTATATAGTTTATTCATGACAAAATGAACGCTAAAAAAATCAACTGAGGAAGAATTTCACCAATCAAACTGAACACAACACAACAGAAGCACCTAAGTAGTCCACTCTATATTGTCACTAATTTTTGAATCCACTGGTACTGGCACAGACTCTAATCGTACAATTTTATTACAAATCGAAAGCCATTTTGGCGTCAAGTCAAAACAAAACAAGTCTGAACTCGAACTCGAAGAGAAGAGCCCGAACGCGAGATGCGATGCGTCAATAAGTGTCACCAATGAGATTGAAAACGTCACACTTATTAGCTAATCATAGCGTGCTGCACTCATAGAGTGCCCGCGGTGACCAAACATGTTTTTTTGCGTCCGTCCCACCTCTTACCCCGCTACTCCTTCCTATCTTCCAGTGTCAATGGCGGAAAACGCAAGTTTGTACCAACCTTAAAATAAGTTTCATCAATGCAAGACTGCTACAAACTTACTTTAAACTTCAATCAACATCCCTAAATTAACAAGCTTGCAGCAATATTGCCATAAACTTATTGTATCATACTTGTGGTTAAAAATTAAATTCAAATAAAAATCAAGTTTGTGGCAAACATAATATGGTAGTGTGTGTATTGTTTTTTTTCTTAATTTAATTTATTTCTAATGCATATTCCCTTTTTGTTTTTATTTAAGCTTTCTGCACTTGTCCTCCATATAAACTTTTACTATGCAAAATTTCATACTCTTCTGTCCGCGTAATTTTCGTAAAAAAGGGTACAAAGTATTCGCTCACGTATTAATATAATGATGTAGTTACTACTTAAATCTACTTGTGTAAGAGTTACCAATTGCTGTAGGTGTAATTTGAATTCTAATAAAATCCCCAGATTACTGAGCAGTCAGCTCTTAGCAAAAACAACAATGCAAAACAAAGTGTCAAAATATTGGCTTGAAATGAGATAAGTTATCAATTATGAGGAAAAAGCCATTGTTTTTCAATTTCTAATTAACGGAAACATTTGTAATTAACCTTACTTTATAATCCAAAGTTGTATCAGAAATCCTTGGCAAGTTATTTTCATAAATTAACGAATTTCACTCTGGATTTACATTTTGTATTGGAATAATGCGTCAACAAGAAGTATATTTATCTTTTCATATATACGTTGTACAAAATACCTACTTCCGTAAAATTTTACATGAAAAACATTTTTAAGTATATTTGTTTTCATTATTTTCAGAAAATAATTTCTGAAGCATCAGGACTTTTCACAGTACCGTTGTTTTTATCGATTACCTGTAAAACATCTTCGAATGTATCGTAATTAACAGTCACAAACTTCAAACTACACATACTTATTACATAAAAAATATATACAGACGAATTGAGAACCTCCTCCATACATATGAAGTCAGTTTAAAAGCTCAAAATATACTTCACTTCAATGAAGCAAATAAACCTTTCAGCTACTAAAATCTCCACACCCTCATACATCGAACAAATACCATCACTCAAGTGCAATCCTAACAAATAGCTGAGTAAACGTCGCATAATAGTGCACATTAGAGATAAAGGCGGGGCCACACCGGCGGGAGATAATGTCGCGCGGCAAATGGCCGCCGCGCTGCCGTTACGCCGTAATGGCGTGCGTTCTTGTGGTTACTGCCTATGATAGAATATCGGGGCTATTGTGATGTTCTCACGGGGACCGTGTAGAGATAGGGTTGGATAGATTATTATGCTAGTAGTTGATACTGGTAAAGTTATGATTCTGTGTCCGAATTATTTGGCGGTTTGAGTGTATTTCAAGTCTATCTTATTTTTTACTGTATGTAAGTAATATTGTACATTATTAGATCCATTCTTTAAATCAAAATCAAATCATTTATTTTTGCTGAATACACTGTTACAATGGTGTTATAAGAATTACATGTTTCAAGTGATTCTACCGTAAGGCATGCAAAATTTATACAGTCATAGTTATTCATCAATTAATCAAAAAAGACATTGGAATAAATAAAATTAGATGAAATAAGCACGATATAGTTATAATAAGTTAAAGTCATAGTGGAAAATAAATTATAAATTAAATAATAAAAATATTTAGATTATTCCAATGTCAATGTCAAAATTAGTTATTAAGAGATACATGCATAATTAATTGAATAATTGATTTTACTTGATGTCACTGTGAGGTCTTTAGTTTGGCAAAATTATCATTGAGGAAGTCATTCAAGTTATAGTAGCATTTATTAATCAGATTTTTTTTTAGACTTTTCTTAAATAGGGCCGTATTCATTGCCCTTATTTCTTTAGGTAATTTATTGTAGATTACAGGAGCCATATGGAAAACACTCCTGTACATTAAAGAGGTACATGTTCGGGGTACATAGAGGCGTAGTGCGTCTCGTTGTTGCCTATCTTCTTCTTCTTCCTTAGCTATTCCTTAGCCTTCTTTCTTAGCTATTTCCAGACTATTTACATATTATAAAACAAAGTCCCCCGCCGCGTGTGTCTGTCTGAACGCGATAAACTCAAAAACTCCCGAACGGGTTTCCAAACGGTTTTCACCAAAGGTCGGCGTAATTTATGAGGAAGGTTTAAGTGTACAATTAATGAAGGTTTTGTATAAATTGGCTGTAATGACGATTATTGTTAAAGATGTCGGAAAAAAACATGCTGACTGGGAGCTTTACTGGTGTGAGCCGCGGAAACCGTAAGAGATAAATAAAATTAATGTTATTTTTAGGATTGTATATTTTAAAAGATCAAAAAAAAAGTCCGCGATAGCATATTATGTCTATCTTCTAGGGATGACCCACAGCAACAATTTTTATCTTTCAGAATTTGATAAAAAACGAATTGTTATTTCCGAAGCTATTTTGACCGGTATATTATTAATCCTTAGTATCCAATTAAATATGTTATTTAAATTAGGCATTTAATTAAAATTAAAATATGCCTTGATATCAAATCATTTAAATTAAGACTTTAAAATAGGTATATCACAGATTCAAAATTACACGTAACAAAATAATTACGGTTGATTGCTACGGTAGAAAACAATACTAAACGGAATTGAATGAAATGGCGGTGAAATGGCACACAGATAGTTAATAACCTGGATTGACAAATAGGATAAATTAATACCGGTAGTAAGGTTCCGTGGGATAATTTCCCACCTCCACGCGGGCAAAGCCGCGGGTAAAGCCCCGGGCAAAGCCGCGGGCAAGGCCGTGGGCAAAATATAGTTTTTTATTTATAGTTGACTGTTATTTCTTCCTTCTAATGATAAGTAGGTATTTACTGTTAGCTTAGTGTCTATTTTTGTTATTTGTTTGCTTTTGCTGAATAAAACATAATTTGTACAAACATCATTATTGCTTTATTGCCCACAGTTTTCTCAACTAATTTAACTTAGACTTTGTACACAAATATTGGAAAAGCCGTAATATTTTTACATGAACCAATTTTCTTGGCAGTTTAAGATTACATTGAAAACATTGGTAAAACAAAACATTTCTTAACTAAATCATTGCTAAAAGAAAGCATTTGTTGTTCACTTTGTATTTTCACGTAATTTTTGTCAACGGGATATTATTCATTATTACTTATTAGGCGAAACTTCTGACTAATAGCTATTTGTTCATCTTTAAGTTCATTCCTTGCAATATCGCATCACTGACTTCCTTCTAAACTTGAATATTTTAGATGACGCCCTTGGTTCTTTCATCACCACCAATTTTGAATAAAAATCACACACGTTATTCCTTCCAATGCATACTCATGAAGAAGTCCCCTAACAAGTTAGCCATACGATTACGAGCTGGCACCAGCCGGTTAGATTTCACTTTACATTTCTGCCCGCCCATAAAAGTCCGCAATATAAAACGGTGCAGACGCAGTAATGTATTCAGATCCAATTGTGAACAGTGCACCAATACTATGTAGTGGTCGTTACACGGAGCGACCGAGGATTTACAATTCAAGATTGTGTTTAAGTGGAGACTTGCTGCCGTCTAATGGTCCTTATACTTGACAGCGATTTTGTAGAATATTCTTTGTGAAAAATCATGTATATTTTAATAACGATTTAAGTTAAGTGTTAATGTTATAATTTATTTATAAGTCTCTTGAATTTGGGTTCAACGTTTGGGAAGGTATTTTATTTCAAAGTAACAGAGGTTCTCACTTCTACGCAATAAGTACAGATAAGACACCATTATTCATGAGAAAATTTACATAACTACACTGTAAAAAAGCTTTTCACAAAAAAAATAACAATCGAGCTCCAAAAAAACACTTTAAATTGATAAATAACTTTAATTTCGGAAGTCGGTGTATTGGATCAGTATTTTAGTTTTTTGCCACTGACTTCCGAATTCAAAGTTATTTTGAACGTAGGTTGTTTTTTGTTTTTTTTGAAAAAAGTGTTTTATTTTTTACTTTTCAGTAGGTCAGTTTTTAATTTACTAAGTTACAATAGCCTAATATAAACTGCTCATCACCTTTTACAAAATATTCCTTTTCCCGATGCTGGGACTTTATTTGTTGAGGAGTTCTCCTGATAAACAGGAGAACTGCCACTCACCATAATGATGCATTGTGATGAGCATAAATTGCTCAGCAACCATATTGAAGTACCTAGTCGAATCGCAACCCGTTAAATTCTTATTATTTTGTTATTCCAGTGGCCATAACGTGGTCTTCATCATCAGTTCCACTTCACCAAATGGTGCTTTCTGGGACCAAATGCACGATTTACTATAAAAAATACCCAAATCGCTATCGGTGTGCCTATAAAATTTGAGGATTTCTCGATTTCCATGGGATTCCCACAGCAGATTCTGATTTGGTGGCAATGGAACCACACAATCGGGAGCATACGCTTTTTAAACAAAAAAAAATTTAAACCGGTCCACAATTGATGGCGAAACCGGTGAACATAATAAAAAAAAAGACAGCCGAACATAATTTTATTATAACCTCCTCCTTTTTGGAAGTCGGTAAAAAATTACTTGAGCTGTTGTATTTCTACCAGCGGCTTTATGACGTTACTAAAGAAGTTTGACTCAAATTGGTCCTTCGGTACAATATATTTTGTCGTTATTGCCAGAATTCTTGTTGACCTTTATCCCTAAAGAGTATTCACGTAACAAGAAATAAATTATGCCTAATCGTCCAGGCTGTCCGCGTATCTCGACTAACAAATTTCCTTTATTGAAAAACGTTTTGATGTTATTTTCTGGAAATTCAAGCCACTTTCGTTTCCTTTGACGAAAATATAACGAGCTTATGCAAAATTTGTTTATATCTCGGAATTTTATTTCAGATTTTGCTATCATTCTGAATCGGAGTAATTTTATTTTTTCCTCGATATATTTGTGGCCGTTTTGAAACTTTTCTTAAAACCAGGATCCCTTTAACGCTAACATAGGACACTCTACTTCAGTCACTCTCACTTTGACAGTGATACAATCTTGTTCACAGCGCGCAGCGTTGAAATAGTGTTGAAACTATTCTATCATATATAATGCTCATCAATGTTCCGGAGTGAAACAAGAACGAAACAAGATAAGTGTCTGATCAGTTTCAAAACCCTTTTATAAAACCGATGGAGTTATGAAAACCGTTCCGAATCACAATATCAGATCAACGTTGATGGAATTTATATCTGTTGCCGCTATCATTGTTCCAACTTTGATGGAGTCGCCAATGAATCGCGATGTGAACATTGGATAACTGGATTGTACCAACGTGGCATACAATGTTTAGCATAGATGACAGATAAGTCGGAGGAATATTCTACTACAAGTTACTTACTTCGGAATTTTTTAATTTGAATGAGGACGTTACATTTGCCGTGCAAAGGGAATGAGATGACTTAGGTATATTTGCTCCTGCCGGCCGTGTACGAGTCAATGGTCGGCAGCGAGGAGTCTTGGGACGCGGTGGTATCCTTCTGCGAAAGCAGAGTAGCGCAGTCGTGTCGCAGAAGGGAGCTGCGGAAAGGGAGCGGGAGATCTCGTCCGCTCACCCGGCCCGCAGCAGACGCACTGGGCGTCGGCGGAGAGCAGACAATGCCCTCTTCCAGCCCACCTAAATGAGTCCAGCCCACTGGACCCGAGGTGGCGGCGCATAGTGTTCCACGCCCGTCTCTTTTAGACGTCGCGGGGGGGTCAAACACCTCACCCCCCTCCCCGGACTTGAGGTGGCCCGCAGAGGCGCGCCGGCACTAACCGGGGATTGCGGAAGTAATAACAGATCCCAAGATCCCCGGTGCAAGTGTGGGAAGGGAACACTGCGGTGGTTTTTAGTCAGTAAGAGTCTGGCAGACCCCTCCGCCCGCCCCAGGGCGGAGGACATCCATGAGGATTATCCACACTGTGAACAAAAAAAAAAGAAGGTATTATTGGTCACAAGGTTGAGCACGCTTGTTAAGTTCCAATCAGCCAAAGGGGAGTACGGAGTATGGGCTAGAGGTTACTATCAACAAATCTGTTTGATGACAATTTGAGCCAGACCCATTTATGTACTTGTAGTGGTCATAGGATAGGAACTGTGTTTGAAGTCTGAACCAATATCAGTGTTTGGGAATGACCGCGCTACTTTGTTGTTTGAGTGGTGCACGTCAGAGAATAGGTTGTAGTTGAAAAACCATTTGTTTGTTTTTGTAATCTTCTAAATGTAATTTTAAATGAATCCTGTAGAAAAAGCTAAAGTTCAATACCTATATCAATTTAGTGAATTTTAAAGCTCACAATTTGACGTCCCATTTTACAATAACCTTTAATAATAATAATTAATCATTATTTTTCTGCACGCATGCCTGTACCTCGCTACCTTCATTATACAGGCATTGCGCAATTATTAAAACACTTAAACGCCTAGCCATTATTTGTATTTTGTGATGAGCGAGAGATGCGCTCGGAGAGCTCACAGCGCTCAAATAATTACGCTAAATATTTTTTGCGAGCTCACAAAGCGATACTCGATATTGCCGGCAGCTTCTGTTTGAGTTTCAGCACTTAATTTATTATACGATGGTGAAATTTTCGCTAATTTCGTGAGAAACTTTAGGAAACCGCCAACTTTACCAATTAAACTGAATTCGATTTATTTTAGTAAACGCCTCTGAAAAGGTTCACAGCGTGTTCTTGTGGGATTTACAAAAATGACTTTTGGAGATCCGATCAAGTTTTCGAATTACATTTTACGGCTTCTGCCGACTTCGGGAACTGTATAATACGTAATATCAATTGGATTTCAAATTCTGTATGTGCTGAGGGGCAGTAGATGTGATAGAAAAACTTGGAATACTTTTATTGACCTTTTTACCTACCGACGTGATTTAAGACCTCGCCGAATTTATATTTGAAGGAGAAACATGAAGTTACCTACTAAATTAACTTTCTTCCGTTCGTTTTTATTTCTTTACTGCAAGAAATCGTCTTTGCTTTAAATTGATCAGCTTATCGCAATACAAAGTTGTGACTTTATTTTATAAATTAATAATTTCTTTGATTTGGTTAGACTGGAAGCCGACCCCAATATAATTGGGAAAAGGCTAAGCAGATTGATTGATTGAATCATTTCTTTGATGTAGCATCCAAACATGTACCAACGATTCTGGAATTAAATAAAACAACAGTTCTTATAAAAGTATCGGTAAAAGGAAAAAGCTTTTAATAAGTAGGAATCAAGTTCAATACCTGAATATATTTTTTTATTTAATAATCCTATTGGTTGCATTTTACCAATAACATCATTTACTTTTTATCTACTTTAATAACTCGATACAATCATCTCAAAATCTATTAAGTATCTCGGTGCAGCCGCAATCAGTATTGTTATAACATCGGATATTGTTTATCTGTTTAGTACCCTGGTATTTACTTTGCTTACCAAGTAGTGCTCTTTATTGTATTGCTCACGTTCAACTGTATCTACCGATCTTGTGCTGCCCTGGTACTGTTTATTTTATTATTTGGAGTAGAACTTAAGTAGATAATAATATTTTAATTCTATAGCTACATTCAGTTCATATTATTTTCTATTCTAGAAACTTTTGGAAATAAATGTGGTATTTGGTGCAACATTTCCATTCACTAAAAACCACAGTCTGCTGGACCACTTAGTTTAGAGTGGTTTTGATTCGTTTTGTTGCGTAACTAACCTTGTTACGTCCTAGTGCTGCATTTTGTTCGTCTCTGTGCAAAAATGGCCTCTAACTTTCCTTATTTTAGTAAGTAAGTACTCATTACCAGTGAACATAATTATCCTTTCATAATATAAACATAAGTATTTCTATTAAAATTACATCAAAACTCTACTTGAAACAAGTCCTGTAAGTTAAAGAGAACTCGAAACTTGTCTGCGTTCATTAAACGAAGGGCACTCAAACAGGAGACGTGGATGAAAAATTCCAGACTGAACCAACCGGCAACCACTCTAGGACGATGACGACTCGTTAAATGTGCACGAATGGGACGAGACGAGGGTGAACCAGCAAATGCAACAATGAAAGGTAATTTGAAAGTTCTTAAAGTAAAATTAATGTATATGTACCTACTGAAAGTTTTTTAATAATGTCTGCCTTTATAAACTGAAGTTACATGAGCATGACATTCACAATACAAGTCCAGACCTATAAAGATAATTTAGTTCTAAAATACAAAAGAGAATTTCTATAAAAAGTAATAAAAACGATAATAGTATTGGAGACATAGCACCCTGGGGTACTCCAACTTTATTACTTTTATGTGTCATTAGATAAAGCTATTGGAGATAATAGACAGTATTTATAATTGCGTTTGAGATTGGGTTTTTCAAATAAAATAATCTTTCTCCGAACACTCTAGTCGAACTATTAGTGGCATATTAATAACGTGGCAGAACTCGGGGGGATCTCGATATATCGAGAATAAATAATGAGTTATTCGAAAATAAAAGCTTGAACAATTAATAACAGTTCAAGCACAATTTAAATTATTATAAAGCAATCGTCACTTAAACTTTATTTATACCCGTCGTAGTTTTTGCAAACTACGTAGGAACTGAAACATTACGAGAATTTGGCGGTCGCAATTAATATTGACCTGACCACAGAAACGGATGGACTGTGTGAAAGATGATATGGCTAGAAAGATGGCTCTCGAGAGCCCATCTGCGTCGCCTAGCAACGGCACCGTCCGCACACGAAAATATTCACAGATTTTCCCCCGATTTGAAAAATACCCGTAGTGACCCTTTTAGTCCTAATTAAGTTAAATAAAAACAATCAGAGTAAAACACTTTTAATGAAATGAACCCTTTTTTTGTTCCAAACGATTTGTATTAAACTTATTTTGTTGCAAACTGATTAACAAGGATTAAAGCATTCACAAAGGTTTCATTTGTATCCTAAGACAATTACTTCAGTTTAATGGAGATTCTTTAATAAAAAATCATTATGTAAGGACATTTTTATGATATGAAAAAAAAATGTAACCCGAACCTTTTGATTGGCGGTTAATACCCCAGGATACCGCAAAAGTACAGAAAAAATCTGCCACATCAGCATAAGGTAAATGTACGTAGCTGTTAACGTTAATACTTATTGCTGAAAGTCACGCAGTACCACAGTAAAAGGCTTCTAAATCCTAATGCTCGGCTGAACTCGCTCGGTCATCTTTCATGAGAACCGTTTTAACTCGTTTTCCATTAACAATTGAGATTCGCGAGGAAAGGGGTTGCATTTTCTTAGCCTTGAACTTGAATATATTTTAGCTTATTAATGTCCATCTCTGAATATGGCTACCTACTCGCGTAGAATCGCAACAAGAAAATAATCTAAGATTGGTCCTAGCTTATGCTGCCTACGTAAGATTTATATTTAATAAGAAGTAAGATTTTAATAAGTAAGATTTTATTTAACAACAGGGCGACTATATTGTTGCAAAAATCAAATAACACTGATCGGTAAACGGTTACATTTTTAACCGACTTCCAAAAAGGAGGAGGTTATATGCTCGGCTGTACGCTTTTTATTTTTTTACCGATTTCTCCGTCAATTATGGACCGATTTTGAAAATTCTTTCTTTGTTTGAAAGGGTATGATCCCGAGGTGGTCCCATTGCCACCAAATCAGAATCTGATGAGGGAATCCCATGGAAATCGAGGGGAACCCTCGAATCTTATAGGCAGACCTATAGCGATTTGGATATTTTTAATAGTAAAAAAATGGTGAAGGTCAGGGTCATTTGGTGAAGTGGAACTGATGATGGAGATCACAGTTGGCCACCGGAACAACATAATAATAAGTATTTAACGGGTTGCGATTTGATTAGGTACTTTATTACTTACCAGGAGAACTCCTCAAAAATTAAGATCCCAGCATCGGGAAAAGCAATATGTTGTAAAAGGTGATGAGCAGTTGATATTACGCTATTGTAACTTCGATAAATTAAATACTGATCCGCTAAAAAAACTTAAAAAACTTTTTACAAAAAAAAAAAAAACCGCCTTCCAAAATAACACTACAAAGTGGAAAATAACTTTAATTTCGGTATTTTTCACTTTTTAGCAAGTTTTTTTTATGAAGACAGATACAGAAAATGAAGAGGTAGCTAAAACAGTAAGTAAATGATCAATGATTTTATTTCCGTGAGTAGGTTTGTACAAATACGTCATTAAAATATTATTCAATTAAAACTGTCCATAAAAACTCCAGTATTGTATTACTCCCAGGAAATGATGAGGTGTGGTCTGAGTTCTGACACAGCACAATTATATTATTTTACACTCATAAAAATATCTCTTTCTAAAATGTTAATATTGCTGAGACAGGGCAACGTATTCAGGTCGCAGTGTCCACACGTTCGCGCAACGCCGGACATAGCCACGTTCATTAAAAATATGTCATATTGACATTATTACGGTATCCACTCGTTGCAGATATCTGGGATATTTGATTTCTGCGACGAAATCATACAGTATATTTAATTTTGCGTGCCGACAGTTTCGTTCAAAGCTTATTGGATACAAGTGTATTTTTTTATTGTGTTTTCTTACTTTGTCTGCTTTACTTGTTTGCGTTGCATTTTACTTGTAAGTTGTTTTACTGTTGTTAATGTTTCTGTTTTATGCTCATGCCGATGAACTATTTTACATTACGAGAACCTGGTAATTCTTCTGTGTTTTTTTTTATAAAGAGTTTACAATAGTCTTTTACTTAAAGCTTCGCCCAACGAATACATATTCACGATTTGTTTGTGGGAACGAGTGAGTGCTAAAACCTAACGAAATAAAACATAACGTGACCATGACACATAATGTTTTGTTTAATTAACCAGATTTTATTATTAATAAATAATTGACCACATACCTATTCAACCTTAAATATTTCTATCAATTTATTCAGAAGACCTTTAATTTTAAAAGGTCATCGGTCAAACACTAATTCAGCATACCCGCAGAACATACAAGACCTTCAGCTGTCACATAGCGAGCATCTCAAACACTAATTCAGCATACCCGCAGAACATACAAGACCTTCAGCTGTCACATAGCGAGCATCTCAAACACTAATTCAGCATACCCGCAGAACATACAAGACCTTCAGCTGTCACATAGCGAGCATCTCAAACACTAATTCAGCATACCCGCAGAACATACAAGACCTTCAGCTGTCACATAGCGAGCATCTCAAACACTAATTCAGCATACCCGCAGAACATACAAGACCTTCAGCTGTCACATAGCGAGCATCTCAAACACTAATTCAGCATACCCGCAGAACATACAAGACCTTCAGCTGTCACATAGCGAGCATCTCAAACACTAATTCAGCATACCCGCAGAACATACAAGACCTTCAGCTGTCACATAGCGAGCATCTCAAACACTAATTCAGCATACCCGCAGAACATACAAGACCTTCAGCTGTCACATAGCGAGCATCTCAAACACTAATTCAGCATACCCGCAGAACATACAAGACCTTCAGCTGTCACATAGCGAGCATCTCAAACACTAATTCAGCATACCCGCAGAACATACAAGACCTTCAGCTGTCACATAGCGAGCATCTCAAACACTAATTCAGCATACCCGCAGAACATACAAGACCTTCAGCTGTCACATAGCGAGCACCTCAAACACTAATTCAGCATACCCGCAGAACATACAAGACCTTCAGCTGTCACATAGCGAGCATCTCAAACACTAATTCAGCATACCCGCAGAACATACAAGACCTTCAGCTGTCACATAGCGAGCATCTCAAACACTAATTCAGCATACCCGCAGAACATACAAGACCTTCAGCTGTCACATAGCGAGCATCTCAAACACTAATTCAGCATACCCGCAGAACATACAAGACCTTCAGCTGTCACATAGCGAGCATCTCAAACCTCAAACACTTATAACAACCTCTCATAAGTAATCATAATCTTTAAACTAAATGCAAATTAGACAAACGTACACAAGCTGAAACATTCACAGCATAATGCTGACACGTGTCCCGACATAGAGCTCCGTTTAGGACACAAAACAGTCCGAAACATTGAGTACTTCATAAAGGACGGATTAGACGGATTCGTACAGCCCCAAGCCTTTGTAAAGCTTTGAGTGATTTAGTTCTCAGAGCTCTCAACTGATGTTTGATAAGACAGAAATTGTGTTGGCGATTTAGATGATCCTTGACAACAGAATTAATTGATTTATGAATATTTGCTGATTTTCGAACGGTTTCCTTAGCAACACAAAAAAACAGCCAAGTGCGAGTTGGACTTGCGCACGAAGGGTTCCGTACCATTATCTATAAAAATGGCAAATAAAACACGTTTGTTGTATGGGAGCCCCCCTTAAATATTTGTTTTATTTTAATTTAATTATTTATTTTTAAAGTCAATATATATCTACATAATTATTCTGTGAATATTGCAAGCGTCTACCTGTTGCCGTTATCAATATAGAGCAAAAACGAGCAAAAAAATCACGTTTGTTGTATGGGAGCCCCCTTAAATATTTATTTTATAATTTTTTTTAGTAATTTTTGTTATAGCGGCAACAGAAATACATCATCTGTGAAAATTTCAACTGTCTAGCTATCACGGTTCATGAGATACAGCCTGGTGACAGACGGACAGACAGACGTACAGACAGACGGCGGAGCCTTAGTAATAGGGTTCCCATTTTACCTTTTGGGTACGGAACCCTAAAAAACAGATGTAGGGGCTATATTTCTGTCGATGCATAAAAGGTACTGTTCATCATTCATCATCATTTCAGCCGAAAGACGTCCACTGCTGGACATAGGCCTCCACCAAAAGGAAGGTCGCCACGCTTGGCAGGCGGGTTGGCGATCGCAGTATGGTATTAAAATGCATAGAGAACGCTGCTGCCCATTCACATTGAGAAGGTACTGATAGTGAAGATGAATAGATAAGTAATCTACTGTAATAATTTAAATAACTGCCTTTAATCCTCAATCACATTACTTTATTATTTAGCTTGAAGGCAACATTTAGGTACCAAAAAACAAATGACTACACACTTAATCCCTCGTCCAAATCCTCCACTACACTAACACTGTGTGCCACATTAAGCCCATCAGCTTCAATAAGCGGTCCATCACACCACCATTAAGGATTCGCCCGAGGCAGTATCTTGACGTCAGTGACGCGTGGCTCCCCGACTCACCGTATCATCTCGCTCAATTTATGTCAATTACGCGCACAAAGTCGTAGCAAAAAATGAAAATATCGAATAAAAGTGCCCGCACACGTCCCAGCCCCAGCATTCCCTACGTTTGAACCTTTCAAATATTCATCCTTACCTTTTGACGTCTTTGTATTACCTTTTATATATTCATATCGATTCGTACGGGATCGCTTTTAAGTCTTTATATCTGTTTGCGTTTATTTGAGACGTTGAAATGTGGACTTTTTCGCGCTTTACGAGTTTTGATGGAAGGAATCAAAGGTTTTGACAAAATATTCGTTGAGAAATTTTTCTTTGTTTGGTACTTCGTTGCCGTTTCTTTATGTACCTATAGGTATTTGAGTCTTACAATAATCAGTATTATTGAATTGGTTTGGTAGTGATTTATTTACAGGATCAAAGTACATTAGCTAGCCACTCACCGCAGACTTGATGGGTAGATACATGATAGATACTCATCAAGTGTGCGGAGATATTTTTATTAAAAAAAAAAAAAAAGGTTTGATGATTTTTTGGTGGTCAACGACCGCTGGCAGTGTTGTTACTTGAAATGTGAGTAGAGAAGCATCACGGTTGTGAAGATTCACAAAAATAACAGATTTTTTAAACTGATATTTAAACTTGATGACCCCGAAAAAAAACACCAAATTAATTTGTTTTTAGCATTATCATGTTAAGATATGGATGCCCATCACGTCTGCGGAGTTGCGCTAGCTCATTTAATTTGCCCCTGTGTAGCGCCGCGTCTATTTTTAGTTTTTTTATAATAAAAATATTATTTCCTTTATTTCACTATATATACATATAAATTATATTTTTAAATATTAGAATATAGAAAAAGAATATAAAAACATTTAAAAATATAAAAAATAGTAGCCCACCGGTATCGGGAACAGGGTCCAAGCTACCGGCGGTCAGGGCTCCAGAGAGAGGAACCTCCTGACAATGCGAGCCGTGTCCAGAAGTACCGCTCTCTGAATCAGGCCCTTAATCCAGCCGCCCAACGCGAGCCTCCTTAGGTGTTGGTCGAGGCTCTTGGCAATTAAGCCATTGGCTGATACAACTATCGGCACAATGATTGCTGAGTCCACATCCCACATGTCGACAACCTCGCGAGCCAAGTCAAGATACTTGATTTCTTTATCTTTCTCGGCTTTCACGAGGTTCCCGTCATGAGGGACCGTTATGTCAATAATCATTGTGCGCCGCTCTATTCGATCCACCACCACTATATCAGGTTTATTGGCAGCAATAGTCCTGTCAGTGATGATGGATCGGTCCCAGTACAATGTGATATTTCCATTCTCGAGAACTGGGTCGGGCACATACCTGTAGTACGGCACCTCTGATTCCACAAAGCTGTATTTCAGAGCAAGTTGCTGATGGATAATCCTGGCTACAAGGTTGTGTCTATGCAAGTACTCTTCGTTAGCTAGACGAGAACACCCGGAGATAATGTGTCGGATTGATTCTCCCGGACGGTGGCATGCCCGACACACGTCAACCGTGCCGTCCTTCACAATAAATCTCCGGTAATTCTTCGTCATGATAACTTCGTCCATAATTGCACAGACAAAACCTTCGGTTTCCCCAAAGAGGTCACCGAAACGCAGCCAGGCTACGGACGCTAAAAAGTCTACATCGGGTTCATGCAGGGCCCGGAAAAAGCGTCCGTGAAGCTCCTTACTTTGCCATACCTCCCTGCGATCGTTAGTGTCAAGCACTACAGGTTTGCGCCAGTTCTCTGTAGCCAAGGAGAGCGGGGTGAGGCCCTTGTCCACCGCGACCACATCTCGATGCATCCCCACGTCGGCTTCTAGGAAATATTTCCTGAGACTGCATATCTCGCGGTTGTGGAGGGTCTTAGCGTTTAAAAAGCCTCGACCTCCACACTTTCGCGGGATATACAGTCTCATTACCGAAGAGCGTGGGTGATGCATTCGATATGCAGTCAGCAGCGTACGGACCCTCCTATCCAGGGCGTCGAGTTCGGTCTGAGTCCATTTGAGTATGCCGAAAGAGTACATCAAAACCGGCATGACCCAACCGTTGAAGGCGCGCACCTTGTTTCCGCCTGATAGAAGACTATTAAATACTTTCTTCAGGCGGCCAAAGAAGCGCTCCTTCAACGATTGCTTCATGTCAGTAGAATTGATGCCCAACGCTTCCGACATACCCAAATACTTATAGGTTTCGGATGCGGAGAGGGTTCTAAGGTTTATGGAATCCGAGAGTTGGATTCCCACGGATTCCACAATCTTCCCTCGCTTTACATGCATGACAGCACATTTGTCTACACCAAATTCCATCCTGATGGCGCTACTGAAAGTTTCAGTTACTTTCAGTAGCTCCATCAGTTGCAAATTGTTGGGGGCAAAGAGTTTTAGGTCATCCATGTAGAGGAGGTGAGATATAACCTGACCACCTCTCCTCAACCGATAGCCTAGACCTGAATCCTCCAACAGTGTGCTTAGAGGATTCAAGGCTAAGCAGAACCAAAGCGGACTCAAACTATCGCCCTGAAATATGCCTCGCTCGATCCTTATCGGTTCGCTATTCCTCTGGATATTTCGACATCCTGGATAGCGAAGAACCGTCCTCCATTGCCCCATACACGACGCCAGGAAGGTGCGCAGAGTTGCATCTACTTTATACAGCTCCAGCATCCTCATGAGCCATGTATGTGGCACCGAGTCATAGGCCTTCTTATAATCTATCCAGCATGTCGACAGATCCTTTCGGGAACGACGAACCTGTTGGCTAATGGCCATATCAATGAGGAGTAACTCCTTAGTACCGCGGGACCCGTTCCTACATCCATTTTGAGAGACAGACATGATGAAGTTGGTGTCTATATGTTTGTTAATTTTAGCTCTCAAAATGGATGTAAGAACTTTATAGACCGTCGGTAAACACGTGATCGGCCTATAATTTTTGGGTTCCACGGTGCTACCTGATTTATGGAGCAGGTGGGTTATTCCTGTCGTTAGGAACTGGGGTAGCGAACCAGACTCCAAAGCAGTCTGGTACTGAGCTGCCAAGCGAGCGTGCGACCCAACAAACCATTTAATCCAGAAGTTGTGCAGCCCGTCCGGTCCTGGAGACTTCCAATTAGGTAACGGACGGACTGCACGAGCTACATCTTGGGGGCAGATGGTAATAGCCCCCATTTCTGGTATTGGATCGCAGGCTCGCTCGACTTCCCGAGCCCAATCACCTTCAATGTGACTGACAGGCACCGACCAGATACTGCGCCAGAAAGAACACACGGCATCATTATCCGGCAGGCGCGTGTCAGCCACATCTTGGTTCGGTCGCTCCCAAGTCCTATAAACCCACCTTTCATCGCTCTGGAAGGTGCGATTCTGGGTGTATCGGTCTACCCGCCGCTTATACCTACGAATACGGTTTGCCCAGGCATACACTTTCTGCTTCAGGAAGTCTATGCGCTCTGTGACACGAGACATATAGTCCTGAGGGCTGGTATCAGTCCCTGAGAACGCTCGTCTCACAAAGCGCATCACTCTTGGGCGAGTATTGCCCTCCCTGAAGCAGATTAGTTTGCCGATGAGCGCTCTGGCCCCACCAATACGACGCTCAATTCTGCACTGCCAAGCTGGTACGACTGGTTTTGGTCGTGTAGCTATAGAGACATTAGAAAATTTTACGTTAGCTACACGACATGCCGCTACAGCCGCGCAGTACAGAATCGAATGAGTATCAGTGAGGTCTTCGCAGTCATCAAAATAGTTTGACAACTGCGAATCCAGAGCCGCCACCAGCGCCCTATTTTTGTTGTGCATGGGCAAACGGGGTAAGCGTGGTCTAAGTTCAGGTGACATAAAACGATATTCCCGAATCGCACCCTCCAAAGCACTCCTCAATTTTTCATTGCACTGGGTACTTACGTTTGTAGCCCTGTCATCTCTCCCCTCGTCAGCTTGGCTTGTGTTAGACTGTGGTGGTACTACAGCAGCCCGCGGTAGGGGGGCGATGACATGGCTACTCCGCATTTCATTTCGCAGGCGATCAAGTACAGTGTCATCCAACATATGATTACGCTGGATGACCCGCACCTGATCCGATAGTCGTTGTGCCGAAACGTTGACAGCTGGCTCAAGCACCTGAAAAAGAGAGAGCATCCGAACACGGTACGCGGTCAGATTGTTTCCTCCATCTGTAGCCCCATAGTATGAGCGCATGACATTCTCATTGATGGATTGTGTCCATCTCATGCGCTGCACACTTCCGCCGGGAGCTGGGACCCTATCAGAGGCCGGTGGGCCTCGAGGTCCTAAGCCGTCCGACGGCCGGCGTCCTCCCCGTCGACGAACAGGTGGTGGCGTCGTGGGCGGAGAGAAATACTCGTCGCTCGAGCTCGACGCAACTACCGCGGCCGATGTTGTCACAGCGTTCACAGTGGGGCTGGGTACCGGCGGCGGCGAGGCGGAGCTGAGCGACGAGTCCGGAGGTGGTAGGCGTGCGCGGCGAGCTGCTGATCTCGTCAACATTCCGTTTCTTGGTTTCCTTATCACATTTTACATTTTATTGTAGGGCTTTGACAGCCGTCTTCTTGCTTTTCGGTATATTTTTTGGTTTTTCATTTTCTTGTTGTTATGGTTTCTTGTATGTATTTTTTAAAGGTTTTAATGTATTTTTTTTAAATTTTCTAGAACTAAATTAATAAATAAAGAAAATATGGGATAAGAGAAATATGACGTTTGTTGACTTGCCAGTGTTGCCCTTAAAATATTATTATTATTATAAAATATTATTATTCAAATATTTTAATTGTTTGATCGCCATTACACTAACATCCAAATTGTTAATTGTTTGTTTTTTGTTTGTTTCTTTGTTATGTTTTTGTTTTTATTGATTGATTGATTACATTATTCTTCTAACTAAATTTTAGGTTAAAATTAATTTATGAAATCGTATATACTATTTGCAATTCATCCTTACACATTACGCTCAAATAACCAAAATAACTATGAGCCACAAAAAATATTGTCATGTAAAGTTTAGCATTATTACTTGTGTTAATTGTTTTGACACAGTTATATTCGTGCATTTAATTCAGAGTCGGAGCTGTGCACCAACTTTTCGAACGCATTTATAACAGAACTCGTCTCTCGTTTAGTATAATATCTGTATAACGTAGTTTCAAATTAAATGTTTTACACAGCCGGGCTCCCAAACGGGTTGGCGTGAAGATAAACTTTAAATTGGTCCACCGTTTTCTCTCGACACTCCAAATTTTCTGTAAAGTTTGTGCTACATGAATAGAGATTAACTATAGTGTGGCTTTGACGGCGACGTCCATAGGAGCTGTACCGAGAACCGACAAGATCTATTAATATTTACTACAGTAGATTTACTACGCATAACAAAATACCGGCTAAAGACAAAGTTGAAACTCACGTACCTATATCTTAAACTAAGTTTGTGCGCTTACTCGCACTACGTAACAAATGACGTTTAGAAAATGACGGGTTTGCGGTCCGTGACAGAAGTTTTGTACTCAACGCACTTTCAGCGCCACGTTTATAATAATTATAAACGTGGCGCTGAAAGTGCGTTGTACCTACTGCTGCTTCTAGCCGCTCGCTGCCGCGGGCGCGGCGCGGGCGCAGCGATGCCATGCTCTGTAATACCTGTATCTAGAGGTGGCGGTAGTTTCTCCGGACACACTCTTTCACTCTATGCACCTACGTAGGTACTGATAAAACTGTTAGTTCAACATGTTTTTCATATCGTCACACATATTATTATAATTAATACATCAGTTAATGGAAACCCAATTAAAACCATTATTGTGAATTGACACAAATAATGCTAGCGAAATAATGTGTCATTAATTCATTATACTCGTACACGCAACACGCAACACGCAATCTGATTATGATTGTTTGTTTTATACAACAACAAACAGCTGTTTCAATTAGTAATTTATTTGTGATTTTTATGTATATAATATTATTGGAACTGCAATATATTCACAGACGATAATCTATTAGGGCTTCCAAATAAATATACAACATTTTTAGAGGTGTATGATGTATCTTACGTTTATCCACGCATTTCTCCGAAACCATAAATCGAACTGTGACAATTTTTTTTTAGTTGGCTTACATTTACTTCAACTGAGAGAACAGTGCAACTTTCAACCAAATCGGTGCACTATTTTGTGTCACAGGGAAAACATCGCAAAACCTTGGTCAAATTCTAGTGCATGTAAGAAAAATCAAAATGTTAACTACTTATTATAAACAAATATTCCAGTGTTTACTTAAACTAAAAATTACGAAATAAAAAAGGTAATTATTAAAAAAAAATATTGACTTCAGAATTAAATTAACTGACAGTTATGAAATATTTTATATAATACATTATGGTACGCAATAAAGAATTGAGAAATAGTATTTTTATATAAATACGTGTACCTACACGAAATCAACCAACAAAATAAAATCAAAAGTAGGTACAAAACAAATTAGGGACCTACAATGTTTTTGAGGTTTATATGTGTTGGTCGTTATAATATGTATAGCTAAGGTAATGTGAGATAACTAGTACTACATTAAAAAAAAATGTTTCAATTGTTAGTGATATTTTTTTCAAGTTTTATAAGCCGCAACATCTATAATTGTTACGCTGAGGAATTATGTGATAGGCACCGGTGCGGTTTAAAGAAAACTCTAGTGGCAAAAACTGAATTGAGACTGCTTAGATTGAAACGCCCTAGAAGGGCAAAGTGGCCTTCCCGGAGGACACGGTGGAGCATACGGTGGAGGTCTGCCCGGCTTGGGCGGAGCACCGCAGTGTCCTCACGGAGGTGATCGGCGGCAGCGATCTTTCGCGTCCAGCCCTGGTTCAGGCCATGGTTTAGAGCGAGAGTTCATGGGAGGCCGTCACCTCCTTCTGCGAAGCAGTAATGCTCGCGAAGGAGGAGGCGGAACGCGTGAGGGTGAGGCAGGGTTCGCGCCCTCACGCCCTTAGCCGCCGCAGGAGACGCCCCGGGCGTCGGGAGTCGCAAGCTGATTTCGGGCCACCGTAGGCGCGGGCCTGCAGGCGGTGAGCGATGGGTAGCTCGCCGTCCGATAAGGACCAGGCCTGGATCGACGGCGCGTTGTGTTTCACGTGCGCCTCAAAGAGATGTCAGCACCAACTGACGGGGTCCGTTAGGACCAATGCCTGCCAGGGTTGCGAGTTTGTCCGAAAGGGATATCGTGGCCCTGACACACAGGCAACGGAAGGAACACGGGTGGGTTTTAGTCAGTAAAAGTCTGACACGCCCTCCCGCTCAGCCCAGAGCGGGAGAAGTTATTTGATAATTTCCCACCCAAAAAAAAAAATAAAGGGCAAAGTGACCTTATTAGTGATGTTTAGAAAGGTCAGCTGCGTAGTACTCGCAACCGGCGAGCGTGTATAACCAGATGTATGAACGTAAACGAAGCAAAAGGAGTAGATAGGATCGTAGCAGGTGGCGTTCTATAGTTTCTGCATGTGAAGAAGGCGTTACTCCACAGCGTGCCGCTTTAATGGCGACATTAATTTAACACACGTATATGGTTTTGCGTTTTCGTTTTATTAAGATATTTTAATTTAATTAAACGTTGTTATTTATTGATGTCCTTACATAATACAATTAACTAAAATAGCATCTTGGAGCAACATGTACTTAAATAACTGTAGCGCAGAGGTAATTTGGTGGAGTCATAACATCACATCAATGAAATTAAAGCAAATAATGTACAAAAGTAGGTGATTTGAAGGAAAGAGCGAGCCCTATGGGCGGAGAGCGCCCCCCCCCTTCCCCCTCCACCCGCCACGCGCTTCTAGTTCAAGTTCTTATTTCTAGAGCTAGCTGGGCTCGTATCCTTGACACACTTCTTCATACTCGTGCGCATAAATATTACGACGGCGTAATGTTTTTGTGAATATTTCCGCGAAAAAGTCGCCTACCTATTGATTTATTTATTTAATTTTGTGTAATTAGGACAGTAATTGAAATAAGGTCCTGCGATACAGATGCTTTGATTTGTTTTCGTTAGTTTTCTACCTAGTAAGTACATCGTCTGCGACAAGGACGCTTTTATTTGCATTATCAGTGCTTGTGTAAACCTATGATCGTGAATGTCTCGTTATTAAAAACGATGTGTACGCGGAAAACATTGACGCGGTGAAACAATTACGACTTTTTAAGTCCGGGTTAACATGAAACGTCGTTTAGCCCTTTGTATCCGCCATCGCAGAAATCTTTAAAGTTTAAATTATAGAACATTTACTTAATGATGACAGTGGATATTAGCTATTAAGAGAAGATGATAAGTGATTACGCACCTCTGTGCTGCACCCGCACCGCGGGATCGGACTGATTTGTACAACGCGCGTTGATGACAGCTGGCGAAACGAGATGTTGTCGCTCCTAGTAGAACGTAAGCCAACTAGTAAGTAGCGCCATGAATGAATTTTTGCACAGATTGATCCCAATTTCGGTTACTTTATTTTTTTTTGTTTTTTTGATAATTTTTATTATCAATTTACGAATTATTTTATATTTTTTATGATTACTGGCCCTACCAGTGTGTTTAAATTAATGTTGCCATTGCAGCGGCACGTTTTAAGTATAATTATGTTTAATGTTTAATAACCCCACAAACTAAAGGATCATGTTCAATTAAGTCAGAGTTAGAAAATTATTACAATACTATGGTTATTAACGGTTAATACACATAAAATACAACACGGCAGAAACATTTAAAAATATTATTATTAATATAATATTGTCAACGATCGATCGCTGCTGGTTAGTTTGTTGACTTTGGAGAATCTTAATCGGCTTCTGTGTATTCCCACTTAGCTTTCACAACAGCAAATCCTAAATTTCCAAAAATACAAAACCTTCACAACATTTAGCCCAAAAAAAGAAACAAAATAGTAAGACAGTAATATTTTATTGATGGCTCGACTATGTCCCAGTGTTAGTCCCGGCAATCCCGCCTATACAGCCCCCAGGGGGGTTGTAACACTACAACTATCAACTACCGTCGTTATGACGTCACAAGCCCCTCTTCAGCAACTTGCCGCGACTTCTATTTACTTGTTTTGCTGGATTTTCGTGAATATTCATAAGTTGGGCGCGGATTTTAGTAATATTACGAGTGTGTTTCATTAAATTTTATGTTTGTGCTATGATAGAAGTGTGCTAAAGTTTTACTCATAAGGAACTTAGTTCATTTCTGGTTGAATTACATCTGTCGGTGATAATTACACAGCAATCGTGTAATGCTCATCTTCTGCGCTATGGAGGGTGGTACAAAATTGTAGTACATTGTGATTCTAAACGTGATATTATTATAGGATTATGTAATCAAGAAAATTCCGTACGAAAAATGGTTTTCAGATATGAAAAAATATATATATTTCATTCACAGTCTACATTGAATGAAAATAAAAAACCATCGAAATCAAATGCGTTCCTATTTCGAACACAATCCACACACAACTCCATTTTTTTTACAAAATACTGTGTATTATGATATGCACAGCTATTAGTTTAAACCGCTGCGCACACTGGCGGTAATTCAGCCCGTAATTGAATTCCTATCCGGCTCAGCACGTGATATGTAGGGTCGGCGCTCACTTGCCATCAATTACGCCGTCGGCTTTTTTGGCGGCAATATTAACGTTGTCTCATATGTATACATGCTGTATTGTGCCTATCGGTGTGCGCGGGGTGATGTAGTATGTAGGTGTGCTCGAGGGAAAAGTTTATCATTTCCTAAAGTGGAAGTAATGTTATGTGAGTTTACGGGATACATTCCAGCCCCATACGGAAGGCCATGTGCAATAATGCAAACATAATGATGCACTTCCATTTATACAATCTTTAAATTAAGAAATGTATAGCAATTAGCTACGTAGTTATGTATTTACTTTCCATTACAATAACAATTATTTTGATTATCTACTCCGATTAAAAAAAAACGTTAGCAGTGACTGCTCTACCAACAAAAGTCATGTACCTATCTCGCTGAACTAACCCTTTTCAAGGTTATATATAGTAATCTCATTTTTATCCCCTCAAAAAATATAAATTCCCGATAGACTGAGAATGTTCTATCTATCAATTTACAACAGAACATCGAAACTTTGTAACGATACAACATTTATGGAATGTAACTATTATGACTATGGACGTATTGACTCATACTGACTGCCTCGTTGGTCTAGTGGTTGCAAGCGATACTGCTGAACCGCAGGTCCTGGGTTTAGTTCCCAGATCGGGCAAAGTATTATTTGGTTTTCCATCAGGAATTTCTCCATCAAGAGTCTGGATTTGTAACCGGTTGATGGCAATAGGCTCGCCCCCTGTGACAGGACATAAACATAAATGGCGAAATGTGAGTGTACACTGTATTATTATAGGTGAACCTCTGCCTAGCCCTTCAAAGATTACAAGCGTGATGTTATGTTATGTTACTTATAACAAACTCTACAATGATAAACAGTCAACTGTGGGTCAAAACAAGCTGGGATTCCGGATGATGCTAATTTGATGAGCATGACACGACCCATACCTACCTTACTTTGGAAGCTAAGTAAAAAATACTAAGCGCAGGTAACACAAGTATGTATACGCATACAGTTCCTCATATTACCAATCTACAGCGTGAATTTAACCTCAAAATCTAATATTATTATCACTAACCTATAACGATTCATAATTAAAACGCATAAGTACATACTAAACAGACGCCTCACACTTAATCTCTAATCAAAGCAAGTAACCGTGCAGTTAACGCCTGGTATGCTATCAACGAAAGTGATATTTATTCACCGAGTGACCTCCGAAATTTACAGGCTGTGGTGATTACGGGCCTCGTTTGGTGATAACATCGATCGGGCATTTGCAAGCCAATGGGACATTAATAGCCCATTGCTTACTAAAAGCCTATTTATATTGGTACATAAAGATGCCGCTTTCGAGCTCCGGCAGAATAACAAAAGGGAGAATATCGTTATTCCCTGTCTTTAAAGGTAGTTAGTTTATAATTTGAGCTTTGAGATGAAGAGTAAATGAGTTTAGTCATTCGGACTAAGGTATTACTTATTATCAGCGTTGTTATTACCTATGTTTAATCTTGCGCATAAAATTGACAGAAAGATAAACTAACATAATACCATATTTCATTTAATAATTAGCGCAAATATCAGACAAATTTATTTAAGTGATCTAAATTGCACTTAAATAAAGGTTATTTAAGTTTGATGAGTACAAACTAATTTAAACAAGATACAAATAAAAAAAATTAAAATTAATAAATAGGTACGAAATGAACAATGAAAACTGTTAAAAAAAGATGAATGATTTTCAAAACAATAGCTATGTAATGGACCCCACGAACGTGTGAAAAGGGGGATTTTTATCCTTCATTGGCATCGTTGAATGAGTTTTTTAAAGGGCAATAAACTTGTCATAGGTCATTTAATATTATAACGCTCTCATGTCGAGTTACGAGCTTAAACTCGTTCGCAATATGTCCCATCTTATATTATTTTATTTTCCAATAATAAACTGCGGAGAAAAATAATAAGATACGTCAATTTTATTATTTTTAGTAAATTGGTTCAGAGTTCAGACAGCTATTGTGATTCATTTTAGAAAATAACTCAGTTTTTCGCTGTTCAGATATTTACTCAAAAATAAAGGTGATTAGTTGGAAAATTATCTAGAACATGTTATGATTACTTATCTAACTTTAGCATTTCTACAGAATGATGTTTCTAATTAGAGCAGAACAATATTTGTAATAATACTCGTAATATATTCTAGGTACAAAAAGAATGTTACTACAATAATTTGTTGTTCTTCTCTTAGATAGTTTTTATTCGTCTAATAACATGAGGAAAGGTTAATGTTCTGCAAATATACATTAATAGCTACATATTTTGCCAGATTTGATGACATTTTACCAATAAAGACAAACGATCCTTTTATTAAACACCGATAAATTTTACATAATTTGCTTTCCAATATATTTTAAAACAAACATTAAAATCTGGCTGTTTACACGGTTCCCTGAAATTAATTTCAAATTTCAATCAAAACTTTTGTTCAACAAACAGTAAGTTTGTTCGTAAACTGAGTTAAATAAAAACAGTCGAGGTGTGAATAACAATACAAAAGGTGTAAATGGTAGTGAGAGCGGCCATTTTACGTGGAATTGATAGGCGGGCGCCGGACGAGCGTTTATTTCGTCGGCTGCGTGTCAAACTGCGCTGACATAAAACGCTCAGTGAGCCTATCCGATGGAGAGTGAACACATAAACTGCGTTAAGTTTCCATCGGTGACATAAAATGGGTCGTTTCAACGGATTGGTAGTATAAAGAGTGACAACATGTTTGTAAGGTGATGTCCCGGTAGCGTAAATACAAAGGCGGATGCAACACAGACACCCATAGTCTGTGCTGCATTATCTTACGAATGGCTTATAGCAGTAATAATCCGTCGGAACCTAGCTGCAACCCAGCGGTTTGTAGTGCAGCCGCATTTGTTTGTATATTTCAATGAAAAGGTGGATGCAACGCAGACACCCATAGTATTATTTCCGTTAGATTATAAACTATTGAAAACTTATGAACTGGTTGAAACAGGTTAGGTTAGAACGGTGAACTTTCGGGAGGACACGGCGTGGCATACGCTGGCAAAGTGTGCCGCTTGGGAGGAGCCACGCCCGCTCGCTGCCGGCCGTGGTCGAGTCGATGGCCGGCAGTGAGGAGTCCTGGGACGCGGTGGTGTCCTTCTGCGAAACAGTCGTGTCGCAGAAGGAGGCTGCGGAAAGGGAGCAGGAGATCTCGGCCACTCACCCGGCCCGCAGCAGGCGCACTGGGCGTTGGCAGAGGGGTGACAACGCCCTCTTCCGGCCCCCCTAAATGGGTCCAGGGACGGCGGACTTGGGGACGTCCGCCGCCCCCTATAACACTGGACCCGAGCAGGCGGCGCGTAGTGTTCCACGCGCGCCCCTATCAGATACATCCCCCCCAGAATTGAGGACCCCGCAGAAGCGGGCCGGCACTAGCCGGGGATTGCGGAAGTAATAGTAGATCCCAAGATCCCTGGTGCAAGTGTGGGAGGGGAACACTGTGGTGGTTTTTTGTCAGTAAGAGTCTGACAGACCCCTCCGCCCGCCCAAGGGGGGGGGACATCCATGAGGATTTTCCACCCCGTGAACAAAAAAGGTTAGAACGGTGAACAGAACTGTGAGCCGATCACATTCAGACAGTTTTCAAATGTCTGTAGTGTAATCGTGTATGTAATACTTTATTCATACGGACGCGGCTGCGGACAAAACAGCTAATGTCTGTGTTGCATCCGTCTTCGTATTTACGCGTCCCGGTACGTATTGTACCTACATTTTTACGAAGATACGCTTTTTTCCGCATCGTGTACGTCATGGTCAAGATTTCTTTATCAGGATATCAGCAGGTTATTTGTCTTCAAATGCATAATCAGCCTATAATGTTCCCACTGCTGGGACACAGGCCTCATCTCCTCGAGAGGGAGTGGGGTGTAATCTTCCACGTGGGCCCAATTCGGTTTAGTAAATATCACATGTCTTCGGCTTTTTGGTTCAAGGACTTGCCGGTTTCCTCACGATGTTTTCCTTCACCGTTTTGTGAGTAGTAATGATGAAATTATTTACACACAAAGTGAGGCGCTTGCCTGGGTTCCGACACATGACCTACATAAGTCCTTCGTAAGTCCCCGGTACCACGTGGCCACACCGCTCCAGAGGTACTGAAAACGTGAGTAAGTGAGAAAGTAACAAATAGCATCAACATTCTACACTGATATTCTTTATTTCCTCTACTAGCACGGTAATCGTTAGAATATAAATAATACTAGCTGCGCCCCGCGGTTTCACCCGCATAAGTCTCGATCCCGTGGGAATATCAGGTTAAAAACCTATGTGTTAACCCAGGTCCTGGTCTACGCATGTGACAAACTTCATCCGTTCAACTCTTTTAGCGGAACAAAAAAACAAACTTACTTTCACACTTAAAATATTAGTTAGGATTTTATACTAATAATTTTTTGTTTTACAAAAATATTATAACCGACTACCAAAAATAACACTACAAAGTGAAAAATAACTTTAATTTCAGAAGTCGGTGTCTTTGGTCGGTTATTATATTTTTGTAAAAAGTTTTTTATTTTTCACTTTTTAGTAGGTCAGTTTTGAATTTAACTAAGTTACAATAGGTTTATGTTAACTGCTCATCACCTTTTACAAAATATTGCTTTTCCCGACGCTGGGACATTGATTGTTGAGGAGTTCTCCTGGTAAGAACTAGGAGAACTGCCACTCACCATATGCATAGTGACGAGCATAAATTGCTTAATCGCAACCCGTTAAATAGGTACTTATTATTATATTGTTCCGGTGGCCATCTGTGGTCTCCAACATCAGTTCTACTTCACCAAATGGTGCTTTCCGAGAGCAAATGCACGAGTTACTATGAAAAATACCCAAATCGTTATAGGTTTGCCTATAAAATTTGAGGGTTTCCCTCGATTTCCATGGGACTCCCTCATCAGATTCTGATTTGGTGGCAATGGGACTACCTCGGGAGTATACCCTTTCAAACAAAAAAAATAATTTGCACAATCGGTCCATAATTGACGGAGTAATCGCAAAACAAACATAAAAAAAAAAAAAACATCGCCGAATTGAGAACCTCCTCCTTTTTGAAGTCGGTTAAAAAAGCATTTCAAAAAGTATTTTCATTACGTCTCAATATATGCAGCTGAGCTTTATGACCGTACGTATCATCAACATCATTTCAGCCGAAAGACGTCCAGTGCTGGACAACAGGCCTCCCCCAAGCACCGTACGTATACCACCATTAAATCTGTGACTAAAACCACGAGGTATACACACACGAAATTACATTTTGTCAATTTTACAGTAAATATATTTGATACTAACTAAATGTTATGATAAAATATTAAATTACAATTATTTCCTTACATACATGTGAGCCCTTTATTACACATCGGGCCACAATAACGTACACAATTAGAATCACGTTGGTATTTACAAATCATAGAAGCGAGGACTTATGTATTTATAAATGTATAATGTACCTACGTGAGACCAATGTCGATATTATAGACATAAATAAGTAGTAACAGAAGGTTTACTTCTAAATAGAACATATAACATCACGCCTGTAATCCCCAAAGGATTAGATAGAGGTGTACCTATTGTACACCCACATTTCACCAGTTATGTTTTATTTTGTTGTGTGTGTGTTGTGTTTTTTGTTGTTTTTGTAGTGTTGTTTTGTTTTGTTGTGGTCTTTGTTTGTTTTGCTGTGTTTTGCTTTTTGTTTGTGTTGTGTTTTGTTTACTAAATAGAATATACTTAAAATAAAAGAAAACCTGGATAGACACTGAGAGTAACAAAATATTGCTAGACCGCGCCCAGATATGTTAATTTGCCGAGAACTTAAATTACAAAAAAAATCTGCTTTATGGCTAAAGTATACATAGTGCGTTGAAAAATGTAGATTTTCTGTTACTTTTTGTTTTGTGACATAGTGCTGTGACGAGATATCGGTAAAATTCAGTTTGGACTGGATATTGTGTCTTTTTTTGTGGTTCGAAGTGTTTTGGTGGAAAGGATTGTTTTTAGGCTTCCGTACCCAAAGGGTAAAACGGGAACTCTATTACTAAGGCTCCGCCGTCTGTCTGTCTGTCTGTCTATCCGTCTGTCTGTCCATCTGTCACCAGTCTGTATCTCATGAACCGTGATAGCTGAAGTTGAAATTTTCACAGATGATGTATTTCTGTTGCCGCTATGACAAAAATTATTAAAAAATTGAATAAAATAAATATTTAAGGGGGCTCCCATACAACAAACGTGATTTTTTTGCTCGTTTTTGCTCTATATTGATAACGGCAACAGGTAGACGCTTGAAATATTCACAGAATATGTAGATATATATTGACTTTAAAAATAAATAATTAAATTAAAATAAAACAAATATTTAAGGGGGGCTCCCATACAACAAACGTGTTTTTTTGCCATTTTTATAGATAATGGTACGGAACCCTTCGTGCACGAGTCTGACTCGCACTTGGCCGGGTTTTTTTTAATGACGATGTCATCAAGGGTCTATTTTTAGTGTATAAAGTTTTTCTATTGGTGAAACAATTTTTAGTATTTTGGTATGTTTTAACAAGTTCTGGGCTCTAAAAGCTTAAAATTAAGAATTGAATAAACATTTATTATGTAGGCCTGACGTTAAAAAATCATAACCACATAAATACTTTACCAGTCTTTTATGTAGTAAAACTAATTAACATACGTTTCCTCTAATGAAAAGGCGTCACAAACCACAACAAATAATAAAACATATCCAAGAAATTAAGCACAGGAATGACGGCTCAGTTAAGTTGGAACACGCCATTACATTCGCGGCTCCCTTCGTTACACCGCTGTTAATTTAATAAGCGAAGCTTTGTAAGACACCTGTGTCATAATGTGAGCATTTATTGTCACAGAGATGCTCTCATAGGGAGAGTGATGTTAATGTTAGCTAAGAAGCCTCTTCAAGAATAAAGGAAGATATTTAATTGATTCTCTAAAAACTCATTGACCTTCTAATAATGTACAAATTTTTTAATTAAATGAGCCTCTTAACTTATTCTGCTTCTCATGGCATCCGCTTTTTTAAAATAAATGTAACTCTTTTTAACTTTGTGGCCTTTTCTCTTAGTGAAGCGAGCGCTACTTCCAAGTTGGTTGCAGTTAATTTGCTATTTAGTATTTTAATTAAGACAAGAAAATGGCATTTTTTTGAGGCACACAAAAAGAAGAACCTTTTTTACCCGACTGCAGCGAAGCCAAAAAAGAGGGTTATGTGTTTGTCCTATATGTAGGTACGTATGTATGTCCGTCCCTATATTCTCTCGTAACTACTAAACGGCTGAACCGATTTTGACAAATTATATTTCGTTAAATTCGTCTTATTTGCTCGAGTGTCACCGGGTAGGTATAATAAAAATCAAAATGGCGGATTTTTATCATGAAAATGTATCTTTAAAAAATATATATATCTCCTAAACCTAACGAGTGGGGTATCAAAATAAAGGGTTTTAAAAGGTGATTACAAAAATATGCAAATTATATGTTTAATAAATATAATTTGGAATGAGAAATTATTAAAAACAATTCCGAACTTTTGGAGTGAGTGAGTAAGACGGCGTTATCACCTGATTATAAGTGGGTAAATAACCCAATTTACCATCTTATAATTCTTACTAAAAAGTGTAAAATAAAATAAAAAAATCTAAAAACCCGACTGCGTAAAAAGATAGATTAAGTACTATACTTAGATAAAAAGATAGCGTAGATATTTTTTATACATAAAATTCAAATTCATATTTATTTATTTTGGGACAATTAGATCCAAAGGTACAAATACAAAAACTTAGAAACTATTGTTAGTACTTAAATACAATTACAAAGGACAACACTCATCATACCTATCTATAGATAAATAATTTTACACACAAATGCCCTTGTGCTGAGACACCACGCCCCGTCAAGATAACCCATAGGGAGACACCACCCTAAAAGATAGCAGGCGAACGAAATGCCTCAACACAGGTGCACGTACATCTGCAGCTACAGTTTTCAGGATGCTGTTGTGACTCCCCCGCACCCTCCACATAACTGACATGACTTTTTTTCGAATGACGGCATGAAACCCGCCAGTATGAGCCTGCGCGAACATGTCGGAGGCTCTGCAGAAACGAGGAAGTCCCACATTATCCTGAAAATGTTATTGTATTGGACGCGCAGAGTGTTCAGGGATGTTTTGGTATAACTAACCCATAGATTAAAGTGTCCATTAATATTTTTAGGACATCAAATTGGGAATTATTTGGGGTTCGATTAAATAGATGCCATTGTCTGATTCATGATACATATCAAAGAAAACTATTTTAACAGTTACGGAATAACAGCCTCGTGACCTGCGATCAACTGCTATTATTGATCGAAGCTAGTGACACAAATACATCGTAGTGTAAGTGGTACAGTCCCATTGGTACCCTGGGGTTCGAAGCCCCATAAAATAGTTGAGTAACATTTATGAGGGCTTGTAATTTGCTCCGCAGTTTATAAGACGAGTAGTGGAACGTGTGACACAGAGTTATTTGATTAACTATTCTTTGCAGATGATCATAGAAAATGACCGTCACTCGGGGAGGCTGTTTTACCACTAAAATTGAATACCAGTTAAGTGCTTAAGCAAAGTGTTATTGTGTTTTTCTATTAAGAATTGTCAGTAACAGCATGGAGTCTGGATTCTTACCAAATTGATGGCAGTAGGCTCGCCCTCTAATAAATAGCTGCCTATTATAGACTTTAACATAACTGGCAAAATATGGGTATACTTTGGTCCACCACTGCCTGACTCTTCGAGGAAAACAAGCGTGACGTTATGTGATGTAACAAATAATATCAAAATGGTTAATTTATCAATGACTGATATAATACTAATACAATTCTGTAAATTAGATTGGATCCCTGAGAGCGAATTAACTACTCTTTAGACCGAAACTAATTCTCACCTAGATGGCGCGTGAAATTGATTCCTCGTCCTATTAGTCATTAAATTGAGTGGACTTTTAACGGCATCTTTAATCGTTTTTGGATAAGATTTAGTTAGATTAACTAATTGAATCTAACCCGACCGATTTTAGAAAATATAGAAGAGCTAGATAGGTGCTTCAAAAGAGATGGTCCAAGGAGGTACCAGCATTGCTGGGTACCCATTTAAAGGGTAATTGTGGGTTAGGGTACAACTATACAAGGATCTTTTCCTGGAATGTCATTCACGCGCCTAAAGACCCCTGTAGTACTGTAGGTATCTACATGAGCCTTTTGAACTATGTCTATGAGTGAGTAAGAGGCATAATGCAACAACAACTACTGCATGTGACCTAAAAATTATTGCATTTGTGCAAAGTTCCACCACTTATGAAGCTTTCTGCTAGTTTCATAACTCACTCAAGTAAAAAACAAGGCGCAAATAGGTAGTTAAGTGATGATAAAGGGTTATTATAAAAGTTGGCCGACACACAAGTTTGTAAGTAGCTCAAAGTATGCCAAACTTTAATCAGAACATTTAGGTCCAAACATAAGTGGGGAGGGAGGTCAGTTTCACGACTGAAATAACTTAGAAATAGTTTTAGGTAAAATGTGGATGAAACGGCTACTGTGACAGAAACCAAAGTCTTAGGCACAGAGTGTAGAGGGTG
Source organism: Tiliacea aurago (assembly GCA_948098905.1). NCBI lineage: Eukaryota > Metazoa > Arthropoda > Insecta > Lepidoptera > Noctuidae > Tiliacea > Tiliacea aurago. The sequence goes on from OX402592.1 coordinate 1,075,880, forward strand.
TATTTTAAACTTACCTGAGCTACTATGAGATAGAAGTTCGGTACATGTGTAAAAGAGGTCTCTAAAGTGTTATGTAGGCGTTTGACACGTGTAAACCAAGTTCCACCAAATTACAGGTTCCTATCAACGAACCTGTAATTTATAAAAAAGTGTACATAATGGAAAAAAAATAAACAATCCATTTACTAAGCGGAAAATTTGTATATTGTCCTCTTTCACCACGTGTGGATTTACCTTATTTGCTTGTAAATTACCCTGTTCCTAATTCCTTCAGGTCAAAATAATGCCTGTTCTCAAATGGACAAAGATATCGTTTTTGTCGAAAATATAACCAATGAAAATGTCCTGTCTTCCTCTTGATGTTATCCCCCACCGCAAGTTAAAGCAGAATTAAATTGTATACTAGTCGTAAGACACCACAACATAAGTACTAAAATAACAGCCTCATAATTTATTAAACTTTCCTGTATACTACATTTGTAGTTTTGGTCTCAGCAGCCAAAATATAAAGAGAGTCATGACGTGACGCGGGAGCAAGCGACGTACAGTGAGAAGCAGCTTATTCTGAGGTTCACACCCGCAGCCTCAGTAACAATTTCCCATTGGTTGCGAAGTTTTTAGTGAATTTATGAACGCTTATACTAAATGTTCCAGCATACACTACCTAATGGTGCAACTTTTTTTTTTTTTTTTGGTACTGACCTATTGCAGATGGCTCCGGAGTGCCTTTTCTGCTTAACCGATCATTGGCGGGGCCAGAAGGGCCTCTCGCCGTGTTAGAAAAATAATTTAAATAGCACAGCTAAGGGCGTCCCATAGTGGGACTCGAACCTAGGCTTAGGGCGCTATTGACTACTGAACCATTGGGGGTATGCAGTATCTGATTATTATTATTGGGGACATTTGATGTGATTACTTGCTCCGCGCGGGCGGGCGGGGGCAAGGGACGGGGGGGTGACATACTATTCTAGCTCGCGGTGGTACTCGCCGGCGAGTACGGAATGTATGTGTAGTGTTGAAAGATTTGCGAAGTAATTTGACATTCTCTTGATATAGAGTGATGTCATCGTCGCTGTCTGTTAGGGCGTGTTTTGGTCGCCGTATGCGTGATATGCATGAGGGCGTGTATCGGGCGGCTGATGCCACTAGTGGGTTAGTGTGTGTGGTAGCATTATCAAAGAAGCGTTTACTAGCTTTTTTGAAAAATTGCCTGATGGTCGGCAAATTTAAATCGACATGTAATTGGTCATTACGTACGAACCAGGGGCTTCCCGTGGCTCGTTGCATGAGGCGATTTGGGGGGAGGGTTTGCATTTTAGCTAGTCTTGACCGCTTAACGTGTGCGAACACAACGCTGGCATATGTCATAATAGGGCGTATACACGTAGTATAGATTCGCACCTTTGACTTAAGGGCGAGTTTACTACGTGTATTGAGTAGGCAATGGAGTCGATGCAGAGCAAAGGCAGCACGGTTGCGTACTGTCTTTATGTGTTCTGTGAAAAGGAGTTTACTATCGAGGACTACCCCTAGGTATTTGGCCTTCCGTTCCCAAGGGATTGGTTGGCCAGACATGGTGATGGGTCTAGTGTGTGTGTGAGCGTTGCTGTTTTTGCCTTTCTTGACAAATAATACAGCAGCGCTTTTAGACGGATTTAATTCGATTCTCCATTTTCTGAACCATTCTTCTAAAGAAATAGCTGCAGATTGGAGTTGTCTAGAGATACTATCTGTGTTTGAACTAGAATAGTAAATGGCAGTGTCGTCAGCGAATAGAGCCAGCTGACACTTTTTGTGTTTAGGTATGTCGCTAGTGAAGAGCGAGAATAGGGGGGGGGGGGAGAGAGCACGGAGCCCTGGGGCACGCCTGCGCGGATCGGATGCGGTGCTGAGAGTGCATTTCCTATGCGGTAGCGAAAGGTGCGATTTGACAAATAGTCTCGTATGATGACCACGAGACGGTCAGGCACCTTAAGTTGGTACAGCTTGTAGATCAAGCCGTTGTGCCAGACTTTGTCAAATGCTTTCGCTACATCAAAGAAAAGGGCTCCGGTCATTCGCCCCGCTTGGTAGCCTGCACTAATGTGCTCGACTATGCGGTGAACTTGACGGACACAACAGTGTTTGGTTCGGAAACCAAACCAGTTTATGTGATTCGGCATGTGACATTAATCTTTTGTAGATTATGCGTTCATACATTTTCCCCAGAGTACTGAGGAGACTTATCGGTCTGTAGCTGGACGGTTCAGCTTTCGGTTTACCCGGTTTATGAAAGCCAATGACAGTGGCTTCTTTCCACACTTGTGGAAAGAGATTGTTGTTCATAGCAGCATTGAAGATGGCTGCTAGTAGAACGAATAATTGAGCTGGGAAGAATTTAACCAGTCGGTTATTAATACCGTCAGCACCGGGTGCTTTTCTGATTTTAAGGTCCCTAACTAAATCTAGAACCTCATCAGGTGTTACTGGGGGGCGGGGTTCATCGGGGTCCTCGTGAGGGGGGAGGGCGGATCTACGTTCAACCTCTGCGTTCACCATGTCGCAGTGTTTTAGGTCGAAGGGTAGTAAACTTGGCGAGCATTGGGCGTCCAGGCTGTCGGCCAGGCACTCGGCCTTTTCCTCATCTTCAAAGGCCAAGCTTGTGTCGGGGCGGATGAGAGGGGGAATGTCAGTAATTGTATCGGACTTTAGCTTTTTGGTGAGTTGCCAAAATGCTTGATGAGAGGGCTCTATGGTGCTCATGAGTTCGTCCCAGCGTTCATCGCGCACCTCCTTAATACGTGACTTAACAGCGTGCTGTAAGCCATTCTTAAGGGAGCGGTTGGTGGCGTCTGGGAAGGCGTCATAGGCACGGATGGCTGCATTCTTCCTTGTCAACAGATAATGATGCAACACTGACACACGCATTCTTATAGATTATTCTTGAAAAACAGCTATCGCTATAAAAATATAACAATAGATTGTAAACACATGGGATTTCCATTAACAGTCATATAACAATAGATATATTTAGGTGTAGGTATTACTTTTATTATAACCATAGATGACAGAAGAGACCTTAACTTAATGTTTTACTGTGTATGTTCTACGATATAATATATTACAGTATTATCACAAAATGTATAAAAAGAAGTAAGAATTCCTTGGAGCTCTAAAAAGAATCAAGCTTCTAAGTCAACGCAATTAAAAAATACTGTCTTTTATGCGACATAATTATTATTTTGATACAAATAAATCAAAACCTATAGGGTACTTCTGGTTGACCTAGAATCTCACGGCACAAGTAAAAGAAAAATTCCGAAAAACTCGTTAATTTGTGGTTTTATGATATTTTTAGGGTTCCGTACCTCAAAAGGAAAACAACGGAACCCTTATAGGATCACTTCGTTGTACGTCTGTCTGTCTGTCTGTCAGTCTATCAAGACCCTTATTCTCAGGAACGCGTGGAGGTACCAAGTTGAAATTAATATCAAATACGTACGTTAACGGTCCCTCGGAGCTGACATCAAGCTTCTAAGTCGACGCAATAAAAAAATACGGCGATTTATGCGACATATTTGTGTTCTTCACAAGCTAAGAACCTGCGTTCTTCCAACAATCTTCTTCTACTCTGTCCTTCTCATATTTCTGACTTTGTTCATTCTTCCTTTCATATTCCGTCCATTCTTCTCTGGAATGCGCTTCCTCTCGATATCAGGACGGCCACCAGTCGGTATCCATTTAAGCAAAAATTGCAGAGTTATTTTCAAAACCAATAGCGTAGAGTCATCTCAATGAATGTATTTTCCTTGAATTTGTATGTATATATAATGTAGGGATATTTTATAGTAAATATATGTGTATTATAACTAAGTTTATAACCTATTTATGTACTTGTGTACTTATTTTATTTGTAATTAATTATGTGATATTTTATAATATTATTATTTTGTCTCAGTCAGTTATTATATATTAATATTTTGCAAACGGATGCCTGAATCGAAAAATGGTTGTCAGACACCCACAATATTTTTGAGCAACCTTTCCAACGACATCTCACACTTTTCAGTTGCATCCGATTAGACTCGAAGCCGACCCCATTATAGTTGGGACAAGGCGGGCAGATTGATTTCTTTCCAACGATGACACCCCACACAATGGGATATAGGAAAATAAAGAAATCATCCCCACTTTACGTGTAGGAGCGGCCCAATAAAAAAAAAATAAGATTTTACTTTGGCGGCGTGATGTACTCATGTCCCGTGTCTAGTACTAAGTGTCTCGGAGCTAAGCCGCGGACAGACAGACAGCCAGACAGACATGTTAAAACTATAAGGGTTCCTTGCTGACTACGGAACCCTAAAAAGGTCGATCGCAGCTGTCATTTCGCTCTGGCAAATTAAAAATCAAAGTTTAGGTTGTGATTGGCTGCGTCGTGTCCGGGTCGTGTAGGTAGACGATAGACCTAAGACTTATTACTTATACTTTTGAGCACTTATCTTCATGCTTATGTAATAAATAGGCATACATGAAGAGATAAGCAGTAGTCCGTCCCAAGTTCCGCAGTCCTTAACATCTGATCATGGCTGAAGAGGTTCTTACTTGCCTACACAATGCAGCAATGTCAAGTCGTGATTCCATTATATAAGCCCCCTTTATTTTGTGTAGGAAGCCATTTATCAATTGGCTTCGCTGACTCTTCGCCCAGTTACGGTGGGACGAGTGACCTATATTCAAAATAGCTTTTTATTGTGATAGTTGTAGCGTAAATAGGAACGATTTCAATGGTGTTTGGAGATCTGTGGGCCTAGAACGAACGCGCGAACAAACGCAACGTTAATTCGAACGACTTTATATTAAAATTATTCTTATCATACTTAATATTTATTTAATTTGAAGACTTCATTCTTATTAGCTAATACGTGGGGCATACTGAAAGTTTCTGGAATTGGCCACTTACAATAAAAAAAAAAAAGCAGTTACCTACGTAATTCAAAATGGAACTCTCTGGAAACATGTTACTTTTTAATTTGCGAGACTGTCATTTTTGTTTTTTCACTGTGGCGTCCTTTAGAAAATTGTGCGTCGCTATTACAACGAATTTAACTCAGATGAAAAATGTCAGTCAGGAGCAATATGTTGATCCGTAGGTTTGCAAAGTGCTCGAAAGGTGTGAAAAATACTCTGTTTAGGGCATACTGCCAAACTTTTTACACCTGCAGTCTATGGGTTGACTACACGCAAGGGGCTTACAGCGCCTTACGTGTCCAGTACAACAACGCATACAGGGCGCTGTTGGGGTTGCCACGACACTGTAGCGCATCAAGGATGTTCGCAGAGGCACGTATAGACGACTTTTATGCAATCATGCGAAAGCGTGTCGCCTCGCTGATGCGGCGAGTGCGGGACAGCACCAACAGCCTCTTGGTCACCGTGGCCAATAGGGCGGAGGGTCTAATGCTTGGGCACTGGACCAAGACACAAGTATTTCCATCAAATCGTGCCTTGAAATAAGGTTGTTGCTTGTACCTAGCCTATTGCTTTTTCGATCATTTTTGATTTTTGATTAGACTATTGTATTATTAATGATGTTGACACTGTTAATGGTAGTTTTGACATTATGATGAATGATTTTGACATTATTATTGATTGTTTTGACATTATTAATAATTATTGCCAAAATTTGCTAAATGTATGTTACTAACACTAGTGTTTAAGATGTGTATGTAATTACTAACAAATTGGATTTTATTATCTGTTAATGAATTTGAAAATTTTCGCTTAATGATTTTTTCATAATTTTCGCTGTGACTTAAGTTAACAAGAGAGTTGCCAGAGACTTAAATTAGCATTTGGTGATGAAGCCCCATGTCGCAGCTCTGTGTATTCATTCAGAGAATTTAGACATGGACGTGATCATCTCCATGACGATGTACGTGAAGGTCGGTCGGCGATGGTGGTTACAGAATCCAATATTGATACCGCATGACAACTGATTGAAGCTGACAAAAGAATGACTTATCAGCAAATTTGTACTATATCAGGCATTGGAATGAGCCAAGTGCAAAACATTTTGCATGTGCATCTGAAAGTTCGGAAGCTTTGCACTCGATGGATACCGCATGATTTAACGGAAGATCAGAAACGACTGCGTGTCGAGTGGTGCCGTAAAATGATAAAAAAGTTTAATGGAGGACAGTCATTGGCTGTCTATAACATCGTGACAGGTGACGAAACCTGGATGTATAGCTTTGAACCGGAACGAAAAAGCCAGTCGGCAGAATAGGTCTTTCCTTTTGAGGATTAGCCGACGAAAGTTAAGCACTTGCTTCCCCAGAGTCTTAAAAAATGTTCGCGATAAGCGTCCTCGTAGCAATGTCCTCCTTCACCACGATAACGCGTCCTCATATTCCGCTAAGGATACGGAAGTGAATTTATCTTCAAATGTTTGGCTTCAAATGTAGAACTGATGACCTATCTGCCATACAGTCCAGACCTCGCACCTTACGACTTCTTTTTGTTTCATAATAATAAAGACAAACTTAGAGGCACACATTTTACGAGCACTAAATCGGCGGTGAATGAGTTTCACGAAGCCATTGAAGAGGTCCTTTTGGAAGACTGGTCCAACTGGTTTTTACAATAGCATAAGCATAGCATAATCAGCCTATAATGTTCCCACTGCTGGGACACAGGCCTCCTCTCTTCGAGAGGGACTGGGCTGTAATCTACCACGCGGGCCCAATGCGGGTTGGTAGATGTCACATGTCTTTCAATTGTTGGTTCTAGGACATGCCGGTTTCCTCACGATGTTTTCCTTCACCGTTTTGAGAGCAGTGGTGATGAAATTATTTACACAAAGTAAAGCGCCTGCCTGGGTTCGACCCCACGACCTATGAATCGTAAGTCGGGGCCGTTACCACTGGGCCACCACTGCTCTCAAAACGGTTTTTACAATGGTTCCAGCGAATCCAAAAATCTATAAATTGTGAGTGCATATTCTTTGAAAAACCATAAATGTATCATAAGTCTAATATCTGGTCTTATTTATCAGAATCCAAAAACTTTCAGTATGAAATGAAATGAAATGAAATGAAATGAAATGAAATGAAATGAAATCGTTTATTCTGTAAATAGGATATTAAAATCACTTTTACACGTCATATAAAAAATAAAAAATAAATCTAGATGTAGCCGACATTTCCTATCTGACTACCCCTGAGAAGAAATGGCGAAACAAACTCAGGGGTCAAAGTCTCTTTTAAAGTCCAGACATAATCTTGGTCAGATCATGTGAGGACCATGTAGATCCGTGTCTGAAATGGTCTTTTGAGGAAAGAACCACGCAAATTTGAGCGGACCTGACCAATCAGTGTAAGCATTTGTCAGTAATCGTGCAGCTCAACTCAAAACTTAAGGAGCTCAACGACTCGACGAACAGTACCAAAAAAAGGACATTTGGGTAGGCCGCATAAAGCGCTCAAAATGTCAGACCATCATTAAAACTTAACTGAGAAAAGAAAGGAAAACATTTAAAGAAAAAAAAAAATGACCCACATAGTGCTCACATTCACAATAAATTAAAGTAGTAAATATAATACTTTTCAAAGTAAACATTCATGTAAAATTGTATACAATATTCTGCAATGTCAATATGTATATAAAATCATGCATAATAATTAAAATGTCAAGTTTTATCACAAGGCTAGCAGAGCGAGCAGCTCAATCCCAAGCTTTTTTGTCCTCTAAATAATCAGAAATCTTATAGTACCCTTTTTTACAAAGTTTAGTTTTAATACAGATTTTAAATCGTTTAATGGGTAAGTTCCGAATGTCAGTAGGAAGTTGGTTGTAAAAGCGTATACATTGACCCATGAAAGAGTTGCCTACTCTGTGGAGGCGAGTGCGATGTACAGCAAGATTGTGTTTATTCCTGGTATTTAAACTATGAATATCGGACATTTTCTTAAAATTTGATTTATGACCTAAGTAACAGCTATAAAATGTTAATAATGTACTTAATTGAAAATATACCCCTGTGTATATTTTCAATTAAGTACATTATTAATATTTTGATGATAATCTAGGTACTATAATTCAGAATTGATACAAACCTAAGTTCGGAGTAAAAATAAAACTAGTTCAATTAATAATTAGAAAGTCTTGAAATTATTGATCAATGAAAGTGGCTCCAAAATATAAATTTGGAGATAGAAAAATTATAAGGCTCCCAGCCCAGCCCAGCTGAAGACTAACAGTGCCCCATAAACGTGGCTTAAGACATTTAAACGTTAAAAACGTTAAACATTCGCATTACATAACTGTAAGTAACGATTATACAAGACCCTCATGAGTACTTGTTACTATTTCCAGATTATTTCTCCTTTTATCGAACATTATAGTCAGTGTGAAAGGGGCACTAATGTGCAAATGTTTTATTCAAGAATGGAGTTGAATTGATGATTTCCAACGACTAATTAAATTGTAATTGTTTTGTTGGAAATCATCAAATCGGTTTCTTATTTATTCCAAAGTTTTCTCAGAAACCTGATTAAGAGATAGTAATTCTCATTCGTAAAAAAAGGCGATCAAAATGTTATTTTTATCTGGAACCTTCGAAACAGCTGAGCTACAGAGCTAACTTGGTATTTTATGTTGGGATCTAGTTTTATTGTCTTAGGATACGAAAAAAATTGAAATGTCTGTGTAATGAAATGTCGTTCTTTTAGTTTGTGTGTTTAGTAAGTCCTAAAGAACGCGGAATGGGTGCTATACTAAGAAATTTCCTAACTATTCCAAATTTTTCATTTTTAAGAATGAAATCAATACCTATTGTGTTTTAATCAAAAGCTTCTGGCTGTTGATATGCCTTTTTTTTTTTTTTGGTTCGGAAATTATCAAATAACTTCTCCCGCTCTGGGCGTGTCAGACTTTTACTGACTAAAACCCACCCGTGTTCCTTCCGTTGCCTGTGTGCCAGGGCCACGATATCCCTTTCAAACAAACTCGCAACCCTGGCAGGCATTGGTCCTAACGGACCCCGTCAGTTGGCGCTGACATCTCTTTGAGGCGCGTGTGAAACACAACGCGCCGTCGACCCGGGCCTGGTCCTTATCGGACGGCGAGCTACCCATCGCTCACCATCTACAGGCCCGCGCCTACGGTAGCCGGAAATCAGCTTGTGACTCCCGACGCCCGGGGCGTCTCCTGCGGCGGTTAAGGGAGATTGATCCCATCAAAAACATAAATGTGAAAATGGGAGCAAAGTTCACTTAGCTTCAGCTTACGTTTTTTGCAATTTGCAGGTCAGTAACAGGTTGTATGTTGTGGCCTTACTTAGTTATAATCATTAGAATCAGCATTACAACTCTCTAAGTTCAAAAAATCCTACTGAATTATTATTTCTGAAAAAAAAAATCAGTAGGATTTTTAAAACAATTCAGCTGTTCCCTACATTTATGTTCGAATAACTCGTCAAAATGTAGGGAACAGCAGATTTTTTTATCGCGATTTCAGGTTTGGTCCTAGTTGTTGGTGAAGTTGTTCATAGTGATGAGTACAATGACCCCTTAAGAGGTTGTGCGTTCATTCCGGGACATGTTGTATATACAACGTTCCGACATCTACCGTCGGGCAGTTGCCCACCAGACACCCGTCTAGTCGGAGGATCCTTCCTGTTCTATGGAGGATGAGTGAACTTTACACCCTGTCAATCATGCCTCTATATTTAAATTTGAACAGTCGAATTATTTACAGAAAGAAAATAACTTAGGATAATTTGAAGCTCAAGATTATTTGACTTGGCTAGTTTATTCTTACCAGCAAACCAAATTATTAGAAGATACCTTATAGAATATGAGATATATTATGTTGATCTTATAGAATATAAAACAGTAACCTGCTTAGAACATAAAGAAGATAATTATGGTGATTAGCCAAATATAAGACAAGTTGTGTGTAAAAACTTAAAACGAAAAGAAGACCTTGTATTACCGGTAATTGAACTCCACTAGTTCAATTACCGGTAATACAAGGACTTCTTTTCGTTTTAAGTTGGATATGGATGGAATTTTAATTGAACACCATATTTGTACGCCTCCTGGCATAACATAGCGCTATATTTCATCTAAGCTAAGATCTGTATTTATAAACACCATTGCTGTGTGGATTGTATTTATAAACACCTACACCCTTGCTGTGTGGATTGTATTTATAAACACCTACACCCTTGCTGTGTGGATTGTATTTATAAACACCTACACCCTTGCTGTGTGGATTGTATTTATAAACACCTACACCCTTGCTGTGTGGATTGTATTTATAAACACCTACACCCTTGCTGTGTGGATTGTATTTATAAACACCTACACCCTTGCTGTGTGGATTGTATTTATAAACACCTACACCCTTGCTGTGTGGATTGTATTTATAAACACCTACACCCTTGCTGTGTGGATTGTATTTATAAACACCTACACCCTTGCTGTGTGGATTGTATTTATAAACACCTACACCCTTGCTGTGTGGATTGTATTTATAAACACCTACACCCTTGCTGTGTGGATTGTATTTATAAACACCTACACCCTTGCTGTGTGGATTGTATTTATAAACACCTACACCCTTGCTGTGTGGATTGTATTTATAAACACCTACACCCTTGCTGTGTAGATTGTATTTATAAACACCTACACCCTTGCTGTGTGGATTGTATTTATAAACACCTACACCCTTGCTGTGTGGATTGTATTTATAAACACCTACACCCTTGCTGTGTGGATTGTATTTATAAACACCTACACCCTTGCTGTGTGGATTGTATTTATAAACACCTACACCCTTGCTGTGTGGATTGTATTTATAAACACCTACACCCTTGCTGTGTGGATTGTATTTATAAACACCTACACCCTTGCTGTGTGGATTGTATTTATAAACACCTACACCCTTGCTGTGTGGATTGACATTGACACACGATTTTTTTTCAATTCAAGTAATTAATAATCTGATTTAGTGTTCTGCTTTGTGGGCACTATAATTTGGTAACACGATTTTATGCAATTTCGTAGAAAATTTTAGGTACGTGATTTTCACCTTGTTATTTTAAAGTTACAATAACGTCATGTGTCGAAATATTCTTTGTTTTCATTTGTTATTTGATCTATTTATTATTACATGAACATCGAATGTAAATTAAAAATGTTTCTAGTTATTTGTAACACAATATCCCTGTAAAAGTTTAAATTCTACAATTATTTATCAAAACAAAACTTTGATATGAAATATTTTAGTTTAACAATAAATGCAGCAATATCAAAACTTTAACTATTAATTGAAATGAAAATGTACTGTAGTGATTTATTACTTATCAATGTTCTGTTACTGCAAAGAGAAAATTACTTTTTTAGGTATTTACGATTCCAGAAAAACTAATAACTATATACATGATACTGACGTACTAACATCTTATGGAGAATTGATTACTATCAAAACATAAAATATCTATGTTTATTATGTTAAAACATGTTTCTATACATCCAAAAACATTCCTCTTTGACACATAAGGGCGCGGGCTCCTCAAACACTCAGCTCGACATAATTTGAATGAAATAAACTTTCCAGATGGCGGGACACCCCTGAGTATATTTCTTGAATAACGGCCGTCAAATTCGGGACTGTTCTATTAAAAGTTGCCAGATTATGGACATTAGCTCCGGGGGAGACATTCCAAGTTTTGCATAATACCTGCTGTACCTACCCCGTGAGGGATGTTTTTTTGATGTTCTGCCCTTTGGGATCTGTTGGACAGAAGGAAATGTTAGCTTAATGGCGTCCGTTATGAAAAAAATTACCTAGATATAATAAAAGTGAATATTTAAAGATTAAATGCATTATTACCTTTACTTTAATGATTCATTTTCATCTTTTGTTGTCTTTTCTTAAAACCTTAATAATGAAGAATCAGCACCGCCCCTTTTATTCCCGTGGGTGTCGTAAAAGGCGACTAAGGGACTTACTAGAGAATGGGCAGCAGCGTTCTCCATGCATTTTAACACCATACTGCGATCGCCAACCCACCTGCCAAGCTTGGCGGTTATGGCAAACTCCCCCTTTGGGGGAGGCCTATGTTCAGCAGTGGACGTCTTTCGGCTGTAATGATGATGATGATGATGATGAATGAAGAATCTATAATTTTATATTATCTCTCCGATAAAACATTCTAAGGATTACAAACAGCTTTTACACTTTTCAAATAATTGAAAATACCAAAATTGGTATCATGAAGACTTGTCATCAATTTATTTCATACGGGACCCAGTAGAACACTTCCAAACAAACTTCCCGTACCCTGTACCCCGGGACTCCCGAGCCAAGTTCCCGCGTTTTAATATTTGAAATGAGCTGTTTTTCTTTGAATTTATACGAACAGCCTGTAACTTTACTATATATACCTACCTTTTTTAAAGGTTATGGGCCTCCGAAGAACATTTCTTTATGTTCTTTTTAACTTGCTCAGAACTTATAAAAATATTTTTTCTTCAGATAAATCCTTATTGAGATGGATATTATTTTGAAAGGCTTAACTACTTTACAAATATCGTGTGTGGCTTGAAAATCTTAAATTGACGAATAGTATAGAATTCGTCTTATTCACTCTTGTGACCACACTTGACACTTTAAGCATGACTTATTTTCCTAAAGTCAACCACCTCGTATTATTTGCTGTCTGTCTCTATTTACAATCTCAAGTGTATGTTTAAAGGTTAAGGGAAGGTCAGAGGACAATAGACCTTAGGACGGTAGACATGCTCATCGTATTATTTGTAGTTGATTAAATCCGTAAAGTTTTAAGATTGTTTGATCTGCTTTAAACAAAGTTTAAGCCCGTTATGATCTTGTATTAAATTGAAGTCCTAAATTCGGCTCACATGTGAATTAAACCATGAACAATAATAAACATTGATCACAGAATGTTTTCGTCAACCAATAACTTTAGATTCGAGCAATAAATCCAACTACGCAGCCCTATAACATTAGCCCCAATTCCCATCGAAAGCGAAAGATAGAAATCCAAAAAAGCTATAAACAACAATGTATAAAGCGACACTAACGTCGAGCAAATAAAATAAATCAGCGCGTAAATAACGCTGTTAACTATATATTTCCCAAAACGTGGGGAACGAGCGTCGATGTTAGCAACACTTAAATAATTTTGGGCAAGCGATGCTATAGAGTGCTTAATTTATGGTGGACTACCGGCTTTATTTATGGCTGGGAGCGTAAAAGTGGAGTTAGCTGTTGTAGCTACAACGAGTAATGGGTAAATAATAGTTGTTCGTAAAACTATCGTAATCGCTCTGTAAGAGAGGGGGGCTCACTTTCAGCACACACTCTGGATAGTAATTGTGTTTTAAATTGCTCACACTTACTGTCGCTGTAGAGGTAATTTTGAAACAAAAATGATATACCTACTTTTAACTTAGAAAATTATATATATATATAATAAAATCGCGAAAATATTGTATAAGTTACACAGTACAAACCTTTAACTTATACAATATTTTCGCGATTTTTTTAAATATAATATTGCTAGTTCAATAATTTCACTACGATGTTTTTAACATTACATACATAACATCACGCTTGTGATCCCGAAGGGTTAGGCAGCAGTGTGCCTATAGTCCACCCACATTTCGCCAGTCATGTTTAAGTCCCATGTAATAGGGGGCGAGCCTATTGTCATTAACCGGGCACAAATATAGACTCAGGGTAGCTACTGTTTTTTTTTTTAATGGAAACCCAATAACACTTTACTCGACCTGAGAATCAAACCCAGGACCTCATGCTCAGCAGTAGCGGTTGTGACCACTAGACCAACGAGGCAGTGTTTTCTAATATCGGTGTAAATAAGAAAAATAAAGTAATAAACAACAAACAAGTGAAATAAATGAAATAACTATCTAGTGATGAAGTATTACCATGTAGTAAAAACTGACCAAGTGCGAGTCGGACCACGCACAATGAAGGGTTCTGCAGTTGGGATGAATTTATCCCAAAAGCAAAATTAACATTGTAGTTGAAAAACCTGTTCTCCCTTATATCGCCACGGTCAATTTTCCAACTGTAAATGTAAATTTGTTATTTTTGTTTGTGATAAAACTACAAATTACCGGTTTTCGGACTTTTTCCTTTATTTGTGCTATGAGAACCTACTTCTTGCCAAATTTCATGAATCTAGGTCAACGGGATGTACCCTATATGTTTTGATTTATTTGCGAGTATCAAAATATGTCGCATAAATAGCCGTATTTTTTTATTGCGTTGACTTTGGAAGCTTGATTTTTTAGAGCTCCAAGGGATCGTTGACCTACGTATTTGATATAAATGTCAACTCGATACCTTTACGCGTTCCTGAGAAAAAGAGTCTTGACAGACAGACGGACAACGAAGTGATCCTATAAGGGTTGCGTTTTTTCCTTTTGGGGTACGGAACCCTAAAAAAAAAACCATAAATCGCAGCCTTACTGACGGCCAAGCGAGACGATCAACAAAATTATTGCCATGTTTTCCCAATAGAACAAACAAATGATTAAGTACAGCAATACAAAACTACACTGACAATAATTTACACTAAACACGCCTATAAAACGGGAATAATAAAATTATAAGATCGAAACTTCGTCAATAACTCTGTGATGGGCGAAGAACAAAAGCTCAAAGTGGCCATTGTCCCTCGAACATCAAATTACGGCCACATTACCCGTGATGGCGGTATAATATTTCCCCTGTTATTGCGACACCCTATTTATTTGGTTCATTATATAAGTTTTTTATTGCAAGGTCAGGAGGAAGCACTGATAGTTAGTTTACCATAAAATATTAGATTTATTTAATGGCCAAATATGAGGGGAGCGGATGACCGGAACGATATTTTCAATGATTTCGGTGAGTGGTTCTCTATCGAGTTAAGGCTTATTAGATGTTTCATATATCAGCTACAGCCATAGCTTTATGTAAGAAGGCATGCCCTTTACGCCTGGAGGCTTTTATTTAGGCAGGTATTAAGTTCTGTTTACGTTTATTTTTTTCTGCATGTGTATAGTTTTCGATTACTCATCGAACAGCCACATTCTCACTACATACTCAATTCGTAGTATCTTTATGAATTCAAAAAAGAACAACGTCATGCACGCACGTTTCACTACCACAGGGCCGTAATAAAAAAAAAACATCGCTTATTCGAATTCACGTCGTATCGCGCCATTTTTGTTCGATTTATTATTGCAAAAATAATTATTGCAATAATTATATTATTACTTATATAAAGACCTAAGACCTTTGTTTATTGTATTAGATACTCAGCAATTAAACTTTCCATGAATTTACATAGAGTTCTTACAACACTGTACAACACCCTATGGTTTCAGAGCCTTTTTTATAGGATTCATATCATGGGTGTAGATAAAGTCTTGTATGCAACAAACACTCATGGCTTCGCCTCGTGTGATAACCCCACGTTCGTGTTTTAATACCTCTTATTATACAACAGTTGCATAAATAACTATTTATGTTTTGTGTTGCGTAATTTAAATTATTTTGCAGACTATATTTGTATATCTCCGTAAATAGTTTTGTTTGGTGCCGGACGTAAAGAATAGCATCATCCCATTTCTTCCCGTGGGTGTCATAAAAGGCGACTAAGGGATTTACTAAAGAATGGGCAGCAGCGTTCTCTATGATTTTTTAAAACCATACTGCGATCGCCAACCGCCAAGCGTGGTGATTGTGGCAAATCTCCCCCCTTTTTGGGGAGGCCTATGTCCAGCAGTGGACGTCTTTCGGCTAAAATGATGAATGATGTTGTATAGAATCAAGTTTTTCTAACTGAACAGACAGCTGTGCTGCTGGGGAGTTTGTTGCGCCACTTCTTCTTCCCAGCTAAAGCACTAGGAAGTGGTAAAGGGTGGGCGTTTTTGAGGGACTGTCTTAATTATGTAATTTTGACGTTCGAAAAGTGCTGATTCTCAACCCAGTTTGAATAAATGACTTTTGATATTGATTTAGCTTGCGGGATATTTAAGACACGACGATATCGGATTTTTATAAGAAATACGTAACAATTTTGGAGCATTTTCAGTACATCTTGTCGACTATATAAAGTTACGAGTATTTAAAACAACAAAAAAAAATTACGAACAACACGACCACTTTAAAGTAAATACTAATCGTTTTTACTAGACATTTATTTCATTCAATATTCTGAAATACAAAAAAGATCGCCTTTCTCCCAATTTAAAACTTCCCCACGCACGTTTTTACCCAAACCTGATGTATTAGACAAACATGAACGCGTAGATACATACATTATTAATATAGGATTTTAATGAGTTGTGAGCAAACAAGCCAAGAAGCAATCACTGTTCGATTAACTGTTGGCGAGCAAAAAGTTGTTGAGTCGACGCTTACTAATGACTGTTTCATTACATTAGCACAACAAGTGTATTAGCTGAAGTTTTCAGCTTTTCTAACTCACTTGAGTCTGTTGCTGTTAGGAAAATGAGAACAACAGCTGTTGATTAAAAAATGGGGTTGGTTCGGTGATTGATTGTTGTTTATTAAGATAGTAACAGATCTCCTGATCTAATTAAAATAATTGTATTTAATAACGTAACGTAATGTTACTTGAATTAATTTTTTTTTTTAAATTCTGGTATTTGTCCGAAAATCTGTAAATGTAACTGACATTAGTTTATTTTGGTGAGTAATAATCTAATATAGAAATAGTTAAGGAAAAACGGATCACAGAAAAATATTTAATAAAGCCTACAAAATGTCTAACGTCACTTGTTTTCCATAAATCAAAATAAATGTTGCCATTAAAAAAAAACAGAAACTCAGCTCCAATTAGCGCTACACAAGCGTGACTGTTCTTTTTATATTCACCACTAAAATCAGCCATAAAACAATATTTTATCCATTTATAATACTCATTCAGTCCACTCAACAAAATATTGTACCCGTTAATAGCACTTACAGTGTGCGTGACAGGCGAATATTATACCTTCTGAAATACGTCGTAAATACAGGTAGTAGTGTTGCTGATGAAGGCTCTGCGGTGATAGTGGTCGATTTTTTCTGAAAGAGTGGATAGCAGGAAGAAATGTAAGCCACACTTGCGATGAGCACCAGAATACAAATTGTAATTGTATATCACTGTTTCCTGATGTAATGACAACCTTTGCCAAAATAAAAATTCCTATTACTTTTTAAAGGCATAGAGATTTATCTGTTAATACTCCCAAAATATTAAAGGGAATAGCACTAGCTACAAAGTTCATCCTTCAACCACTATTATGGTCATCCGTCCGTCCATAGTCACGGTCGCCCTACAGTGCTGCGTCATCACTGTAACTGAGAGTGTAACTCGGTGCTAATTACAAGCCAGTAGAAACATGCCCAGTGATTGATGGGTACACTTTCTTAATATTACGCCTAGCCAACTTTGGACAGAAATTATTTAATTACAACTTCGTGGTTCGTTACAGAAATATATAGAACAGAAGTGTAATAATACCTAGCATAAACTAAAATTATGTTTTCCAAAAATACAGTGTCTGGCACAAATAAATAACATCACGCTTGCAACCAAAGACAGTGTTTGAGTGAACTACTTTGTAACTTGCCTAGCCATAAAATAGTGGGTCCAACTGTGTCATAAAAGTAGATCGATTGCTAGTGTCTTACGGTACTCGAGGGATTACTCTTGTGAGTGCCAGTATCACAGTATGACTACAGTGAGGAAAAAAATGCCCATGTGAAACCCCACCGTATGTGTCGATCGATCAGTTGAATATTTGAAGGTCTACCTTTGATAGTTTGTATCGTTAAATGAAGACAAACCTCACAAAGATTTAATCTGAACTGGTATAAATTATTAATTTTTTTTTCGACGGACATCACTCCAATCTGTGGAGTGATTTGGCGACTAAAATACTGGACTTTAATTCTACGTGGTGAACAGTTAGAAGAAGCCAAACCACCCACGTGTTCCTAACGGTCACTTCATCCGGATCTCTTTGGAAAACTTAATTTCTCATTGTTTTAAACATTAGTTGCAAAATCAGCAGTTCCCTACATTTTAACGTATTATGCGAACATAAATGTAGGGAACAGCTGATTTTATTTTCGTGATTTCAGTTTTGGTCCCATAGTAAGTTGTTCATAATGATGAGTACAATGAACCCTTAAGAGGTTATTGGTGTTTTACCAATAACCCTGTTTTATAACTCATGGATCCATGAGTTATAAAAACATGCACTAATGCACAAACAAAAAACATGCAACTAAAAAGTACCTATGAATGTAAATTCATAGGTAGGTACTTTTTCTTTTCTGCACTACACTGGATAAAAAGGTACTTCAACTTTGATTATTACATACTAGAAAGCAGAGCACTACATAACAACGTACACTACTTTAACATACCGTTCCTCTACCCAATCACAGCTATTTACACAAAACCTCGCGAGCTTATCGCCCTCAGTAAGTGCCACCCCATTGGCAATAATGGCTCCAAAATTAAGTTACACTCAAATGTTACGGCTAAAAACAGGAGGGCGATTTATTTTGGTCTTAAGCGCTGTTTCATTGAGCTGATACGATTTGACACTTGAGTAGTTGATGGGAAGTCTCCTGAGTGCCGAGCTGATGGCTGATGGCTTTCAAACAGATTTTTATTATGACTGAGGAAGTGGGACTGATATACAACATTATTTTTCAAAATCAAAATCAAAAATATTTTTATTTCACATAAGCCTACATGGGCACTTATGAAACGTCAGAACCTAGGTGCACGGTTCCAATTGGTCGTTTCCTATGGAGAAGAGCCGGCAAGAAACTCCACGGTTAGTCTTTTAAAAAAAAAAAATTGGCTTTTACAATATTTTCAAAGTATGAGAGGACAGCGTAGGCCCGTCAAAAGTACCAGGTACTTAACAACATAGAAAATGGTCTACAGATCTACAGTATATTAAGCCTACAACGTCCTCACATTAACAAAAAAAACTATATAAAATATGATTAACATAATAAAAGTTAGAGCCTTGTTGAAATAAAAAAAAAACGATTATGTCAAGGAAGTATGTAAAAAATAAATAACATAAACATCGCAACATTTTAGTAAGTATATACGAAACCTGAATATAGTTTGTTCAGAATAAGGAACTGAATCGAATTCAATATTTTTTACAGCATGTTATATTTTGTCCCAAAAATATTAAAGTGTGATGGAAAATGTTATCACCATTTAATTACTTACAATACAATCGCCGTACGGTTAGGTACCTACTGCTAAATTATTATCAATGAGCGCAAGATGACCCTGGAGGCGTGGGGGCGCCGTTAGCATGTTTTTGTACGGACAACCCGGTAACATAACAACCTTGTAACTTTGTGATTTTTCATGATACAGTTTTGAAATTTTATAAATAGATTATTTACATAAAAATACTAGACATGTATTTCGGGTTTCGCATATACTAAAACTAATATTGTATATGCAGATTTTCATTAAAGTATTTTTTTATGTGTAAATTTGGAAGATGTTAACAATATACGTCTTCTTATTGGTTGCTGTTGGTCATGTCCAAAACTAAGCATATGACTATAGTAAATATTATAAATAAACACCATTTATGAAAGATTTCATGAGGAAGTCGGGATTGTCTGATTTAACTTACTCGTACAAGTTACCACAGAGAGAGCAAGCGTGGTGAAGATTTCCTGCTCCTATACCTAATTCCTTCACTGAATCACAAAAGACTAGCAAACAACTAGTTATATTACCTATACAACAACAACAACAAACAACAACTAACTAATATAATTAGAGGCAAAAAACTGGTTAAGTGCATGCACAATGAAGAGTTCCGTAGTTGGGATGTATTCATACCAAGAACAAACTTAACATTGTAGTTTAAAAACATGACCTCCCATACAACTTAAATATTTTTTTAATTATAAAAAATGCACTTGAGACCCTCATAGTAAGCCCTTTAATTTGATATGTCACACGATATTGTTTGCAAAATTTTTTTGTTTTCTTATTTGTGTCCCAAAAGTGACCCATATATTCAAAATTCATTTATTTACGTTATGCGGTCGTGTTTGGGTCACAAAAAATCCTATTGTACCAAATTTCTACTTAATCGTCCATTAGATTCGGAGCAAATTGGCTGTGACAAACAGGTAAACAGACAGACACACGAGTGAGTGATCCTATTAGGGTTCCGTTTTTTAATTCGGACGTATGGAACCCTAAAAATAATAGCCTAAGCTCTCAATTAAAACCACCCCTTACCCGCACCTTATTCCCCAAAAAAAGAAAAAACAAACATTCGGCCATTAATCTGTTGGCAGGCGACAGGGCGCGAGACAAATGACGTCACACAATCGATATAAAACTATTTAGCTGTTTTATTGGCTATAAAGATAGCCGTTGTTTATGCCCGGGATAAGCATACGAGGTGTTGATTAAAGCTGTGTTTTGTTTACGGGTCGATTCAAATAAGCAGGAAATATGGCGGAGTTTTACAGTGTAGGAGTGGAGTTCTCGTGCATTTTAGAGGGTTGTCGAGATGGAATGTTTGTAGGATGTGGAAATGTAGGAAGTATTTTTGCCCACACAGTAATAATCGGAAAAAAATACTTAGTATGTTCAAAGCACCTAAAATGCATTGCTAAAATAAATCCATGAAAATTGAAGAAATCCCCTAAAATGATGTCTACCATGAATATTTCTTGAAACGAAAACCCATACCATGTATTTTTGTTTACTGTCACTATGATAAATGACGTAATGAAAACTGTAAAATCTTTCCTACCAATTTGTCTATGGACATCACTATGAAATTAATGGATATTTAAATGAAGACAGTACATAAAACCTAAACACAAATGGTCACAAAGAAGAGAATCGAATATAAAAAAGAAAGTCTACAGGTAAGCTTATAAAATCAACACGTGCCATGTATTATTCCTATAAGCGTAGATACATATGGGATAAATAGCCGAAGGCCAAGTAAGAATTAACGTGTGCCCCAAATAGACGGTGTCGGTCCACATTGACAGACTGTCATTAGCGGGAAAGGTGACGCGGTACAATACTCGAGGATACATTGGAATATCGGAGGATTAGAGACTTATTATTATAGGAAGATTAAGATTTGAAGTGATTATGTAGAAAATAAATGTACAAGTACATAACTTACATAACGTCACGCCTGTTTCCTTCGAAGGGTAAAGCAGAGAGAGATGTGCACCTATCTGTAGTACACACAAATTAACCGGTTATGTTTACAAGTACCTCGGCCGATATTGTTATATTAAAACCAATTCTAATGTACCCATACATTAAAATGGTACCTACGAAGTGAATTTAATAAAATACTGAGCTCGCTGCTCAGTAAAGATAAAATAATTATAATTTAAAAGCGACGCTTGATTAATGCAATTTTAAAGTGTACTTACAATATTTATTTATTTAAACTTCTCGCACACAATAAGGTACAAAGGTGGACTTAATGCCTTAGGCATTCTCTACCAGTCAACCAAGCTTATTGCAAATTTATCGCCATTGACAAAACAATACGATATTGCTGCCAACCTTTTGGGCACTTTTGGGAATTTTTGATGATCAATGAACTTTTCCTCATTTTTTAATCGACTACGGCAAAGCCAAAAGCAGGATTTTGACCGGTATGTATGTATGTTCATCTGTTCCCTCATAACTTCTAAACTGCTTATAATATTCGACAAGTGAGATATTGTTGAAAGCATCTTGATTGTCCGCTGGTGATAGGCTATAAGACGTCACATTTAATTAAATATGGTGCCCTCTAGAGGGCTTGAGGTCAAAAAATAGTTTTTTTTTTTAAATGATGCCGTAACACGTATAAAATGAAAAGGCAAAAGATTAGCAATTAGCACATTTCAAAAATATAATTATAGAGTCTATAAAATGGGACCAAACGTGTTCAAATTTGATGCGTATTGCAATTACACTTAGGTACCTATTTATTAATCAGGTATTTACTTTAAAAACCTTGTTAGAATTAATTAACGCGAATAAGTTGGTAATACGAGTAGCAACTTACAAAAATTAAAGGCAAAACACTTTGTACTGATACGTAAAGATACTTTTCTCGTCACAATTTCGTTTTGGAATTTCCCTACAATAAAGACGTTTTTCATGATATTATCTTCGTAAATATCACTACGAAACTTGTGAAATAAATTACTAAGATATATCCCAATCTATAGACATAACCATAAAAAGTTCATAATAGCACATTACCGACGTATTGCTTGGGGGCATCGATTTATTGTTAGTTGGTGCGTGCGGCTTTGCTTGCATGCACCCGATGATTGGGAATATTTTTTTTAAATCACGCCTAAGATGTGAGCCAAACATATTTTCTCTCCAAACGTACCCAAGCTTTACCTACACAATTATATAATAAAAATTATAACCCCAAAATAATTTAAATAAAAAGTAAGTTCAAAAACTAAAACCCGACTACTGAAAAATCACGCTCTAAAAAGTATGAAACAAGAAAATATTTTCATCTGAAGTTATTAATAAGAAGTGTAAGCTATTGCTCTTTACCTGTAAGCTGTTTTTTTTTAATAGACAATATAATATTGAATAGTTTGTACACACTGCTACATAATATTATCAAGCAATACATTTCACATTCTGTAAATATGATATGAGAATCACTTATACACGTCATATTAAAAAATTAAAAAATAACAATGGACAGATCATGTGAGGACCATGTAGGTCCGTGTCTGAAATAGTCTTTTGAGGAAATAACCACACAAATTTGAGTGGACCTGTCCAATCAGTGCAAGCATGCTGAGAAAAAGAAAACAAAATAACCCACATAGTGCTCTTATTCACAATAAATTAAAGCAGTAAATATAAAGTGTAATATTTTTAAAGTAAATATTCATGTAATATTGTATATAATATTCTGCAATGTCAATATGTATATAAAATCATGCTTAATAATTAAAATGTCGAGTTTTCCAGTTTTATCAAAAGGCTAGCAGAGCGAGCAGATCAATCCCAAGCTTTTTTGTCTTCTAAATAATGAGAAATTTTATAGTAACCTTTTTTACAAAGTTTGGTTTTAATACAGTTTTTAAATCGTTTAATGGGTAAGTTTCGAATATCAGTAGAAAGTTTGTTGTAAATGCGTATACATTGACCCATGAACGAATTGCCTACTCTGTGGAAATGAGTGCGATGTACAGCAAGATTGTGTTTATTCCTGGTATTTAAACTATGAATATCGGACATTTTCTTAAAATTAGATATATTTTTGAGTACAGATACGAGACGTTTTACTGATAATCCCCAAAGGTCAGCAGTTTTTTTACATCAATATCTTTAAAAGATTCTATAACACCTTTAGCGGTAACAACCATGAATTTAAAGTGTTTATCTTATTCTGGTACACATTCTTTATGACAGAGTTTTGGTGGTTATAATGGGAATATTAGTGAAGAAATTTTCAAACTCAGTTGCCACCTCCACGTCTGCCTTAATACGACATCTCGTCTACATCATTGATTTCTAGATGGAAGTCACGATTCCGTACTGTCGTTTTTCCCGTTTAGAATTAGTTAGTTTAATTTTATTTCCAGAAGATATTATTTTATTTTTAATGGGTATGGCTTTTGCTGAGGAATAGGCTTCCTACTACCTACCTACCTACTGCAAAGAAATGTCTATACGTTTTTTACATTCGGGTGGTTCTGTATTTAACAAAATGATTTGATATACACCTGAAACGTTTTCATTGTCTTTTCCAAAATCTGGAAGTATTGAGTTGAGTTACATATTCTAAACTGGAAAGCATAAATCACTAGATCACGTGAAGAGTACCTAAACTTCCGTACCGCGTTACAGCAGAAAGAGCGGTTCGTGAAAAATGATCGCTCGCCATCGCAGCGCCCTCTGCCGTCACACGTGAATAATTTCTCAAGCTTATCCGGGTTTAACACCATCACTAAATTTTTGAAGTTTTTTAGAACAAAAACCAATATAGGATAAAAAAGAAGAAAAGACTAAATGATAGTAAAAAAAAACAGAAGCCAGGTTGCGTGTAATTATATCAATAATATTCACATAAAACACTCTCCTGAAAAAACTAACAACTACTTTGTAAAACCCCGAAGAAACCTGACGCTAAGACAAGGAATCCTTCTTAAATATTTCAGCGTTTCAGCATTGTTGTATATAAACAGTATCTGCCATATTCCCGCTAGTTCCAAGTCTCAAGTCGTAACTTAATGCCGTTCGCGGAAGGAGGGAGTTTTCATTACTCGTGCACCATTGCAATGCAATTTATTAACTCAACTGTTCGAACAATAATTATGGGTTTTTTTGACTGCCTATGATAATATAAAAGTCTGTTTATGAAAATATCGATATCTCGAGGGCGAAGTCTGTTCAAAAATGAGTCACTCTTTACACAAGAAAAATACATACATATTTAAACTCACGCCAACTTCCCATGGGGGTAGGCAGAAAATACAGAACGCACAAGAAAAAATGTGTTATAATAATTTTTCGTGATCAAATTGCTAGTCAGTGTATTAAACAACAAAGATTATTAATACATCCATGGAATTTTATTAAAAAAAAACTAACCAAAGAACAACCCCAATAAGAGGCAAGCCTACGATATGTATGTAAAAATCATCGAGTGCTTTACATTAAACCAAGGTGTTCTCGCCACAGCGTGCAGCGGTTGATGTTGTCGCCACAGCGTGCAGCGGTTGATGTGTGGCAGTTTTGTCGCCACAGCGTGCAGCGGTTGATGTGTGGCAGTTTTGTCGCCACAGCGTGCAGCGGTTGATGTGTGGCAGTTTTTATTTTACACTTGAGTAATCTGACACCCACTAAAGTACACAAATATTACCTAAATATCTGTTACACATAAAAATGGAATTGAGGTATTAATTCTATCAGATTCAATTTACAATATCGTGATGCAGAGCCCAAGTGGCTGAGAGTGCGGTCATCCTTGTGGCGGCCATTTGTGCAGATTTACGGCCTTCTGCCGCGGCCCGCCATTGTTCGAGACGCCACCGGACGCGGCCCTACGTCGTCAATACTCCGGTATGATTTACAAGATGAAGGGGGGACGAGGGAGGGGGAAGGAGTTCTAAGATTTGATTGGTGGAGTCGGTTGAAACTAGTGGTGAGGTTGTGAGATGTTCTTATTTCAAAAGTGAGGTGTAGTTTGTTGTTGGCTGGTTTTGGAATAATCTGATAGTGTGTGCTGTGTGACCCCGGGGGGCTGACACCAATACACTAGTTGTGATAATTTTTTTCCGTAAAAGACTTGTCAAAAACATGTTTTGATTAAATTATGTATCATACATAAATAGATGTTGCTATTTTGTTCACCTTTTTGTAATTTTGACAAATGTTCTACACGTTCTTTAAACAACTATTCTTTAAAACTTTTATGTTTTATGTGTAGACGATAACCGAAACTAGTAGACACATGTTTTATACCTTGGTGTAAACGGGGGGTCGGGATTATGGTACAAAATAAAAGAGAAGAATCTATATATTTAGACAAAAAATCTTAAACTTTCTGCTAATACGTCGCCGATACTTACAGTAATTGTTTAACCTTAAAACACTTTTCAAAAGAACAATGACACAAATGAGTATTACTAAGCACTTCAACACAGACACAAAATGTGTTAAGAGTAGTAAGTTATATAGTTCGATCTATCATAATACTGATTTTATATTATGCTTTTGTTAACCACCTTGAGATTGAAATTGTGGCTTGTGCACAGGTACAGAGAGCCCCATAACATTCAAATGGAATCCTGTAAAGATTCAGAAGTATAATTGAAGTAGATAATTATAGAAGAAGTATTTTATCTAGGGCGATATTACTAAGACATTTTCGTCGTTGTAAGAATTTTAGAAGTTAGATTATTAATAGTTTATCAATAAACTTAAAGAACTTCAGCAAGTAATTTCTTAGAAACTTCAAAACACAACATTTAAAACAAACGTAATAGTTATAAAATAATACCTTTGAGCATTAACGAAGTCGAAAACCAGTTTCAATCTTTTCCAACTTCAGCTAAGTACATTCGTATGTAGGCACAAGTTATATTTAACTAAGCTAACTTACTTTGTTTCAGTTTCCAAAGTAAATAATCAATGTTAAGTAAACGACATTACCCTTTAATACGAACGATCAAATAATACTTGACGTTTACGAGGAAACTCGGTGCTACGCGCTCGTAGCTACGCGCTACGAAGCTACGACGCTACGGCGTGCTCGTAGGCACTAAGTTACTATGTTAGCTTGATATCAAAACTTATTACGTTCTCGTCAGTTTATGACCATTTTATATAACTATGATATATCTTTGTGGGATATGTACTCGTAGCACCGGCTACACTGTGGCTACGTAGTACACCAACAATGGGTAGACCAACTAAGAGACTTATAACATTTTAGATTTCAAAATCTGAAATGGGTCGGTACTTTGTGATAACTCGTGATCCACTAAAGTAAAATAGGGTTTTATTAAAAATCTGTAGCTGTTGTTTGAATGAAAACAATTACGAGTAAGAATCATTGGTATTTCGAATCGGTAATTCCTTTAAAACGTTATACAATGGCAATAATAATTAGGTATAATTCATTTATCAAAATAATATGGAAACGTTTTTTGAATGAGCTTAAGATGCCAACATGTTCTTCAACAATTAAAGCTCAAACATAATATTTCTAAAACTCTGATGCATCGCCATTGAGAATTAATTTGAAACACTATCACGTACGGAAAATACACAAACTAATATAAAGACTATTATAAATATTTTATGAACACTGCGTGATTAATTACAATACGTATTGGAGCTCAGTTGCTGCTCATATTCCGTAAATTTATATAAAACATATTTATATAACAATTACATTAAACTCATATTAACTGTAATAGGTACCAATAATTTGGTTACAATTGTTATAATGTCTGTTTAACAAATGGAACGGAACAAATATGAAATAGTTGATTAAGCAGCTTTGTGGCTTTGTGATAATACAGCGATTTATTGACTTAAACCAGGGACATTGGTTACTTAAACAATGGTCGGATACAGCCTAAAAATTCAGCAGGGGATACAAATGTCAAGAGGGTGGTCTGTCGTGGAGGAACTATATGGAATTATATTAAAATGTTCTGGTATACGCAACTGGCAGTAACGACCTAAATTATTGCCTGTTACTGTGTCAATGTGGTATTTTCTTAACAAGAAAAGTATGTGACCACATTCTCGTTGCATTTTGGTAAATTTAGACCTGACTTATTCCAAGTATCCTTAAAACTACTTTTTCATCCACCATAAAGTAATTAAGGTCCGTGATAAAATATGAATGTGCAGGCATTAAAGTCATATTCGAAAATTCATTTGTGTATTTTATTTAGCTGGAATTCCGACCAAAACCAGATTTTTATTTATACAATTAAGTGACCTATTTAATTTACCAGTAAATTAAAATCAACTTGATAAAACAAAATTATAATTATAACAAGTAACCACAACTGAATATTCCATCAGCTTGTTTAATTACAGTCTGATTAATTCATAGTATTGTATTATGTATCCGCGTACATATATCTTGGCAAACAATTAGTACAAACAGGCTGGCACATATCTATCATATCTGCTATTTCTATTGATTAATATGAATAATGTAGGGAAATAATCAGAGAGTAAATTCTATAAATTGATAAAACAGGTGATTTATTTACAAAGAATTGTTTGACATCTAACTTCAATCGCTTTAGTTGTTCGTATACAGGACGCCTGAAATCAGCGAACGCGGCCGTCCACCCCGCCGCAACAAATCAGGTTCATTGGATTCCCATAACGTTCCTGAAATAATTTCATGTCCCTTACACCCTGTATATATTATGTATCAGAAGTGTTTATTAAAAAGTGTGAAGGATATGTTATAGTTTATCTAAAAAGACTGTAAAAGAATCTTCTCTAAAGTTTTAATTATGTTAAAGAAACAAGTAAAAATATACATACAACACTATAATAAATCTAGTTGCATCAGGAGTAGTTATAATTGAATTAAGTATTGTAATGTTATTAACGGGGAAAAAACAAGTGTATGCTTCATCTATTTAAATTGTATAAACGATATACAAAACACCATAAGGCAGGTTTAAACCAAACGAACACAGAACCAGAACAAGAGCAAGATCATTATTTTCTTGATTTTCTTGAGACTTTAGTATGGATAGACCGACGAGAGAATGCTCTATCCCTGTTTACACAAAATGAATTTAGTGGAGTGGGATAGAACGTGCATTATTCACTCGTTTGGTCTAAACCGACCTTTATACGTATGCCGTGTGAATGTATGTATACAATATTTCTGGCAAATAAATTACTCTGACTTTTCATCATTTACTGGCTAAAAGTACAACCTCAAGATTTGATACTAGCTTTCACATTTTTTTCCCCATGTTAAAAAACAGATTTTCCACCACATCACCCGTCTCAAAATAAATACATCTTTCTTTAGGTATAATTATAACAGCTTCCATCTTTCTAATGTCGCTCAAAGAACCTCGCAGGAACTAAGACTTTATATGAAGACATTATAAGTCTCCATATAAAGTTGGTTCTCTTTGACCCAAAGCCAGGCGGATGCAATAATCGTCGCCATGGAAACCTTTGAGAGCCTTCTTATAATATACATGCGCTAAGAAATTGTTACTGATATTTTTTAAATGTTTTTCTTATGTGACGCCTCTGTTGTTGCTGGGGAAATGTGGGTGGTGAGAATGTGGAGGTATTGGAGGTTTATATTATAATTGGAACGTGGTGTAATATCAATACAGTCAATTTATTTTATTCGTTCAGAACACGATAGCATTCAGATTCTCAAATAGAAATACTACTACGTTCACAATGTAGGTATCTTCATTATGTTCAAATTTATTTATTTATTTTCAAATTCTTGAAATACTATGATCTTCTTGCTGGAAAGACATCATACAAAACAATTAGGGAATACCTACTACCAAATTAAATACAATTTATAACAGATAAATAAGACTACAGTACATAGTGTTACGAGCTTGGGGTTCGTGACAATAAAAACTGCCGATTTAGTAACTAAAAAATAGACACTTTAATTAGGAACACCAATTTAAACACACTACTACTTTAAACACAAGTAAAACACAATCACTTAATGACACTCTCAAATATCGTTCAGTTGTTCTCGCTTGTCTCGTTTTCAAAAGTAAAACTAACTCCGTCGCGGCCCATACAAGCCTTATATAGGGCCTCGGATAGTTCCCGAAACATCTAGAACATTCGAGTACATACCGGCACCGACTGACCGGGTGTCGATAGTTCTAGAATCGAACTTTCTCGAAGCATCTTGACTCTATTAGTTTCGCTACCTGATACTAGATGGCGCTAGTAGTAGGGTTTTTAGTTGTGCGCGCAACAATAGTAATACATAAAACAGCCACATAATTGATATATTAATATTCCATATTCCACACGTTGATCAAATCTCAGGTCATGGCATGCTAAGACAGACCCCAATGGTCTAATTGTGTGCTTTGTTTGAGTGTTGTAACTTGTAATTTATAAAATAAATAAATAATAATAATAAGTTTATTTCCCAAATAAAACAATATACTGGCAAAAAAAACATTACGAAAATTGTCACCTAAAGAAACGTTTCCGTTCAACAATTAACGATTTTGTAAACTATCGTATAAAAGTGAGCCGTAACGCGTCATATAAAAGGGTATCGACGCTCGACGTGACGCGCATGTCTAGGCGCCCGCGTATCGACAATAAAACCCAAATGTCCCGCGGTCCCGTACTTTGTAGCACGTTTTATTACTTTTATTTACTTTTAGGGTTCAAAGATTGAAACTTGATGTTATTTTTTTAAGAGTACAGTGATAGATGGTTTGTCGTAAAGGTCATCTGTGAACGGAGAAACCCATTTTTTTTTTTTGACAAAGCTTTCTGGAAAATAATAGTCTCACTAAAAAAGCGTGGTTGTGTTGTGCAGTAACTGAGGTTGAGAATCCACTGTGATTGACTTAAATAATTGATTGAAAGTCAGAACAGATTTTCAGCTAAGTCGTTTTGCTCTAAATCTAATTTAAATAAGGAACAAAAGTTTGCAAGATCTCATAAATTAATTCCATACAAAAAAACATTGTTTAAATGACAAATAAAATGTGCTAAAACACTCATTAACATAATGAAATTACGATCCTCATAACTCATAAATCATAATCAACACGAAACAATGTTAGAATTACAAACACAACATAAAATAGTAACTAAATGAAATGAAACCATCAAACATAATAGTAGAAATAATTACAACAAGCGGCCGACAGTGGCACTACAGGATGATTAGTGGCCATTTCACGCCATTGTGTGAAAAGCCATGCTTTGTGAAAATTAATACTAGCTTCAGTGCTCAGCTGCTAGTAATTTTGACTAGTTTTAGATAATTCAGTGTGCAGTTTTCTACAAGTCAGTTAGGTTGGTTTGCGAAAATCTGTGAGTAATTTAGTGAAGTGGTTTAGGAAAACTAAGAGGTTTTTCGTTTTGCTTTTGAAGTAAAAGTAAAATGATTCTTCGGGGAAAGTATTTCGTTGCGTTTTTACACGAATTGTGTATTAGTGATCCTTAAAAAGTGTTTGACGGTTAAGTGTTGTGTGATAGGGGCAAGCCAAACTGGTATTAAAAGTTATCAGGTTTTTTTGATACTTAAAATAATAATAATATGCATTTAAACTGAAGACATCAAGCGTGGTCACAAACCTTGATGTCCTGTGTTGACTGATAAGCTAATGAGAATCATAAAATAAAGAAACTAGAAAAATATTCCGTTTAGATGCCTAGCAATCAGTTTATTTACGAGTGATATAACTGAAAGTGCTTAGTAAAGAAGCACACAGTTAACAGACTATTAAAATAAAGCATTATGTAACACAATTCATAAACTTCCATTTTTATCCGTCCCTATACAAGACCACGATAAAATTCTATAGAATAATGCCATAACCATTTCGCTAAGCGGTTAAAAATACTTGACAACGATACATAAACATTTGGGTCAACATTTAGCTGAATGAGATCTAGAGTTTTCTACGCAAGATTTTGTTTAGAGATTTTCTTTTCTACCGCAAGCAAAATTAATTTACGAAAGTGCCACTGCCATTTTTATAATGGAAAGGATCACTTTTTATCTTATTTCATTAGATTCCACCACTACAGTGTCCTGTTAATATTCATTAGTGTAATTACTCCCTTCGCCCCCCGCCTCCCCCCTGCCCTCCCCCTCTACCGTCCCCTCCCTGGCTCTTTGTCACCGAAGCTCTGAAATTCAGCCACTTTGCGGAGTCAAGTGACTTATTATTTATGAAGTGCCTGATATGAATTTTTCCTAAATAAAATTCATGATCTTTTTAAAAACGGTGAATTTTATAAAATTTGTGTTTTTTTAGTAGGAGCTTCTCAAATATTTTATTTTGATATTTGGCATGTGGGTTTATTATCTTGTCTCGTTTTAAGACCAAATTAGTTGGTTAGCTTTTAGGATAGGGCTTACATTCTGTAAGCAAAATTATCATCTAATGAGCTAATAATGTGCCAAAAGGGAGTGGGGAGCGAGCACAGAGCTGAGTGACAGGTCAGCATTCTTAGTAAAATAATTATGCTAGATTATTGAAAAGGTTGCAGCACATAGTACGAAATACCATTATGGTTAACATCTAAGTCAACTACTCCATCTTTTGCATTAAAGTGAAAAAATAAAGTTCCTTAACCCTTTTCGTGATTCTTAGAAAAGGTAAAATCCATGATTGGCGTCTCATTTACCTTCGTGTTATGTAAATAAAGCAGTACTTTACTAAACACTAAAATAATAATGATTAAAACATCAATTTTAAAAGTATTTATGTACCTAAATGAGAACTAAGCCAGTTCAACAAATGTGCTCGCGTGACGTGCCTAAACCGACTAAGGAAACAAATGCAAGCAACGCTTGTAAATGACTTTACTTTTCGACTTTTCAGCATAAATGACAGAAGGGGTCTAAAGTAAATAAAACGGGACGTCTTTACACTACAGAACATTTAATCAGACTGCCTGACACAACACAAGTTACTACTCTTAATCTTATTTTAACATTTGTTTATAATATGCTTTAGTACAAAAATAACTACATATCAGGAAAACTATCGTGGTTTAGTAAAATAAGGAGTTACCTATTGTTATTTTTTTTTTGTTGTAAAAAGTATGTAAACAGAACGACAGCGCTCCTAAAGGCGAGTGGTCGACACAGACACCTGCATTCGACCATCAGTGCCAATCTTAGAGACAAGGAATTGCCTCATGCATCTGTAATTCCACCAGTAACAATTTCCATCAAACTGGAGCACAATACCTATATTCTACTTGGAAACAGAAATAGTCATGAGGAAAGCCTGTTCCTAACACATTCTACTACCTTTATGTTTCACGGTATGGAAAGTTGGAACTCAAAGTCTACCTGCCTTTTCCTAACTTTATTGGGGTATGCTTATAGTCTAACCGGATGCATTTGAATACTAGTACCTATTATACATGGAGCGACTGCCTATTGAACCTCATCAACCTAGTGACTGAGTAACATGATACCCCTTGCCAAAGACAATAAATTATTTACTTAACAATAGACGGGACATAGCGAACAAAATCATAATCCGATACATTTGTCCTAGTGGGCATAAGTCGCTCAGTCTAGTGTGGTACGCCTGCATGTCAAGTCGCATACGTGTCCACAAAATAAAAATATTTTCTAAGAAAATATTTGTTGTTGCGCATTACGATATTGCAAATCTCGTTACGGTAAAACGACAAGACCTTTTTTTTTTTTTTTGAGAGGGTAATTTACAAATAACTTCTCCCGCTCTGGGCGGAGCGGGAGGGCGTGTTATACTTTTACTGACTAAAACTCACCCGTGTTCCTTCAAATGCCTGTGAACTTCGGTTTTAAATTGAGATGGCGTCACTGAGAAATGGGATCACAATTTTTCAATGCCATTTCTTCGCATATCCTCTCTATAGTATCTTAAATCTGTTTGCCCATTGGTATGACTAGTCGTCAGACTTTTGGACCTTAGGGATTACCCGTTACGACTGTCAACGATCTACCAATGACAGCCGGGACCAACGGCTTAACGTGCTTTCCGAAGCACGAAGCAGCCTCGACATGTAATGTATGGTCACCTATAACTTTTTTTTATACAATTAATAATTACACCCATGCTTTAATATCCTCTATAAAAGTTTCTGAAACAGTTAGCTTTATCATCCAAACGAGTGTTAGGTATAATTTTGTACTAAATTTCATTATGCAACTCCTTTTCCTCACTACTCAATTCGTAGTAGGTATCATAACGAATTCCTAAAAAAGAACATTGTCATGCTCCCGCGTTTCACTACTAATTAAAAAAAAAACTCATAGGTTGAGGTTATTGGTATTCACGTCGTATCCCGCCATTTTTGTGCGCTATTAGAAGGTATTTCAAAAATGTATTATAGAGGATTCATATCATAGGTCCTATTTCGTCCCGTGGGTGTCGTAAAAGCTCTCTATGCATTTTAACATCATACTGCGATCGCCAACCCGCCTGCCAAGCGTGGCGACTATGGCAAACCCCCCCCCCCCCCCTCTTTGGGGGAGGCCTATGTCCAGCAGTGGACGTCTTCCGGCTGCAATGATGATAAAAGTTTGCATGCAACTGTACATAATTAGGTAATAAACAACAGTTGCATAAATAACTATTAGCTCGTCCCGCGTCATACCCACATTCGTAATGTCAGTCGCCAAGGATGATTAGTACCAAGTTAGTAGTACATTACACATGCAGCCGTATTAGTTCAGTTATATAGTAATCTGCAATAATTATAGTGACGAGTTACTGCGTATTAAAACATAGGCATGCGATACTATTAGTGATATTAGCTGGTTTGACTTACTGCATTATTAGGCCGCAGATTACTGGATTATTAAGCATAATGTTAAGCTAAACATTACTGGCGAAATGTGAATGTAAGTACTATTAGCTACACCTCTGCCTATCCCTTCGAGGAATACGGGTGTGTTGTTTTGACGTAATGTTATGTTACATTAAAAGTTTTGTTTTACAAGTCGGTACAGTTTCTCACTCAAACTGCTACCAGGATGGCGGTGTAGTAAGTAGTTCCGGCGGATTAACAAAAATCAATTAGCCTAGTTTACATCGTGTATTCCCGTTGTCCCCGTACGCCGTGTCCTCGTCCTACGGGGACAGCGATACTTCAATTAAATATTTAAAAATACGTCCCGTTGTCCCCGTGGTTTGGTTTTACATTCAAAAATATGTTTCTGGCACTCGCCGGCCGCTGCCGCGGCACCGCTCGCTTCGCTCACTCGGCTCGTGCGTTGTGTGGTCACAGTTCTAACCTAACCTAGCTGTTTCGATTTATAAAAGGTTTACGTCGTACGTTATGGGGACACGGGAAATAAATTTAATCATGTCCCGCTGTCCCCGTGACGGGGATATGGCATACGGGGACAACGGGAATACACTGTTTATATTACAAACCTAACCTAACCTTTATAAATTATCCAATGTAATTTCAATTATCTAAATAATGTTTTTTTCTACCACCGTAATATAAGTATAGCCCTTAACTTTGTGGTATTCCCATTCAGTATTATTATTTTGAACTGTTGAAGATCTGCAATTATCCGAGTTTGTAATTAACACATGCTTTTTATACCATAGAGCTAGTTATAACACAAAACTAAAAATAAACAAGTCAACCGTTATTACATTTGAAACTAACACGGACAGAAGAACCTACATTCTATTCTATTCTATTTTTAACCGACTTCACAAAAAGGAGGAGGTTCTCAAGTCGTGTGTATGTTTTTTTTTTTTATTATAATTATGGCAAGCCAAGCCGGTCTCGACTACAATGATAGCTACTTATTCAAGTAGTGCTGTGCGAGCGTGCGCACAGATAGCACAACTTTATTTGTGTTGTGCAATGGCAGCTCAACGGAATGTTACCATTTTAAATATTACAAAATTTGTGTAAAAAAAAAAAGTACAATTATTATTTATCTTATTTTTTTAAATTTTATATTATTTATCTTCAAAGTATACTTTAAATGCTGCATCGTCATCATCGTCGCTGCCACACTTTCCCTAACAAAAGTAACTTTTTTTTTACTGAAATACAGTTTACAAGAAATATAATACTATTATCTGTGGTGGAGACCGCTGTGGTGCGTACCCCGGGGTGTTTGATTTGGGCGCCATATTTACGATATGATTTATTGTGATTTTGAAGAAATTGCATAAGTTTAGATCAAAGTGTATGAAACTGCACATAACTAGGAATTAAAACACTCGTGTCATTCACAGCAGTTTCATAGACTACTATTAAGTTTTCTACGAAAATTGACACGTCTTCTTTCCGTTCGTGATTTACTTACAAGTATTCTTAGTAAATAGAAAACATTTATGTACCTAGTTATAAAAATATTCAATCCACCTATCGTTCCTAGTGAATAGACATGACAGCTAAATAGATTCCATAACGAATTCGCTGTAAATAGTGCCAAAGCAATACCGAACATATCTAGCACTGTTGAAATGAGCCAGTTGCATCGCGTGCCACACTTTTTGCCAAATCGCGTGCAACTGACACGACTCGCGTCTGCAATCGCCTGCGAACGCTCTAAATATACACTGTATTGCACCATATATGTACAGTATTGCACTATATTGCACTCGTTCGAATCGTTGCTGGCTTATACAACATTAGTTTTTGTTTATACTAAACCTCTTAAGGGGTCATTGTATTCATCATTATGAACAACTTTAACTAACTAAAAAAAAACAGCTGTTCCCTACATTTAAGTTCGCTGAACTCGTCAAAATGTAGGGAACAGCTGATATTTTTTTCGGGATTTCAACTTTGGTCCCATAGTAAAAGTTGTTCATAATGAGGAGTACAATGACCCCTTAAGAGGTTTAGTATAAACAAAAACTAATGTTGTATTTTCTACTAAATAGATGGTGATTGAACGTCTTTGATAGTGTAGATGTTTATATGTTACAAAGTTGTTAGTTCAATCTAAATCGAATTACCTAGCATAATTTAAGGAAAAAAAACAATTACGATGTTTTTTTAATCCTCATAAAGAGTTCTAACCAAACGAAACTAAAATCAAATACTTTTATTGGTGACCAAAGTACCAAGACCAAAGTAGGTGTTACAAAATGTATAATGTAGATAGGTATTTATAATGTAGGTAGGTATGTATAATGTAGGTAGATAAGTATAATGTAGGTAGGTATTTCAGTCCTGCCACAGTTTCTGACATAATGGTTCTTTCAACACGAAGAGATGTGTTTTATTCTTTAAGAAGTAGTTTCACTAATTTCGCCTGTACTTTTAATACCTAGGTATACTTACAGTACGAGTATTATCTAGTATTATCTACAGTAAGCACTCAATAAAAGAAGTAATACCTAACGAATCCTACATGACTATCAAGTTACACCAAGTATTCCACAACGAATCGCATAATAATAATTTCATCCATTTGCTTCACCAACACCCATTTCAAATCGGTACGCTTAGCAATAACTCCGCCCTGCAATATCAGAAAACGGTTAGTATCACGAAAATTGTTCTGCTTTCAGCGTTATAAAGTGTTGCTTCTACCTCAGTTTAAATCCATTTAGAATATATCTTTTCAGGTACCGGGAATTTTGAAGCGTAGCGCAGTGAAGCTAAGCGGAGGGTAGCGAAGCATGCTTCTGTAAATGTAGCGCAGTGTGGTTTATTTCTTTTGGCACCCGAGGGAGCTCTGAACGTCATTGTTACGAACGAGAGTTTTGTGTTTTTATATTATGTCGTAGTTCTTTTTCGTGATGGTCTGGTCTTGGGAACGAGTTATACTTTTTTTTTTTTTTGGATCGTCGGTTGCAGAATGTAAAGTTTGTGGCTCACCTTTCAGAGTGTATATAGATTGAACAAGGTTGTCAGTGTTGTCTGACAAACCGAGTTTAATCATTTGGGATAGTGGTCGTGTAAATTCTTGCGCGAATCTAATACTGCCTGTCTTTGTGTTTTAGTATTATTCATTCATATACCTCGCCTACTATGTGAACTGCATTTATAAATAAAATATAACGTGTTGATGTTAATAAATTATACTGTGTTGATGTTAATTAGTTTTACAAAATATCGTGTTGAAATTAAAAGTTTTTTTCTTCAACCTCTTCTGATTATAATTGCTGAAGCCATTAAATCGTATTTCCTAACATCTCGTTAAAAATACGTCAGTGTTCCGGGAAATATCTGAATCTTCTTATGTCAGTTTTCTCAGAACCAATATTTTCAAGAAAATTAATACCTACATTTACCTACAACCTCTAATACTGTGGGTTTCTTCAACTTTTGCCAGGAAATTCTAATTACACTTGTATTATCTTACTAAGGTTTTCAGAATATTAATTATCTCTTCTTTGACGTTAGGGATTTTCGCGGAATTTGTGTTGGTGCTGATAAATTACCTATTTGAATTATGACTCATATACAAAAATTATGTACGCTATGCCTTTTTTGCGTTAGCTTTAATGAAAGATGTTGTGATTGAAATCAGATCAATAAAAGAAGAATTTTAGCGAGATATAAATCCATGACCGCCGCGATACCTTCTAACATAAAGGAATGGAAACAGGATGGTATGGAATAGTTTTAAGAAACCTATTTCAAATATAAGTACAGATTTTCATTGTTAATGCTAGTGAATTCTTAAATGAATAATATACTTCGAAAAATTAAGATTCGACTCACACTAGGAAAAAATATAACACTACTAATTTAAAATTTTCGAAAATCGACAAATAAGTTAGAAGAAAGCTATCCAATTACTCGTATTTACAAAACCGTACATAGACAAGCATGCCTCACCTGGGTACCAACACGCGCTATGGAAGAGACACGTTATGAGACAAAAGCCTCAACCTTGGTACTCGCGGACTGAAGTCACAAAAGAACTTCATCGCTGTCATTTCCATTTTCTTGCTGCACCACAGACTTATCGTGTGGGGCTAGGAAAACAGAGGGTGGAAGATGCTCTTGTAAATGTTTGCCTACCTAGGCTTTAATAAGTTGTGAAGTTGTGACTTTATTGAATCTAAACACCTTTGTGTAGAGATGATATATTATACAACCAGCTGTTGTCCGCGACTTCGTCTGCGTATATTTTTGTATTTCATATTTATACAAAAAAAAAACTAGCCTGTGCCCTGTTCCAGGTCCCAAGCTACCTATCTGTCATAAC
This sequence comes from Tiliacea aurago, assembly GCA_948098905.1. Taxonomy (NCBI): domain Eukaryota; kingdom Metazoa; phylum Arthropoda; class Insecta; order Lepidoptera; family Noctuidae; genus Tiliacea; species Tiliacea aurago. The sequence continues at coordinate 1,114,372 of OX402592.1, forward strand.
GATCGGTTTAGTGGTTTAGGAGTTACTTTCACGTCTAAACAACTACCAATACAACAGTTTTCTCTGTAACGGACCGACAAAATTACTTTCGATTAGAATATTATTAGTATTGGTTAGGGTTGATGGCGATAGGCTCGCCACCTCTTACATGGAACTTAAACATAACTGGTGAAATGTGGGTGTAAGGTGTACCTTTAGGGCTAGGCAGAGGTGTACCTCTGCCTAGCCCTTCGGGATTACAGGCGTCATGTTATGTTTATGTGTAGTATGGATAGATAAATAATGTTTGAAGCAAATCCGTAATTAATTTAGAACTTAGGGGTTGAGAAATACCTGGAATAATGATAACCTTTATTTTTAAAGTATTCACACTATAACTTTAAATTTATTCTGCTGGTGAATATTTAATTTGTGTTTGCTTATGGGTTCTTCAGATTAAGTAACTCTGTTGCTTTGTAAGTAGAAGATTATCACGTAATAGTGAACCGTTCTCCGATTATTATTTCATCTCAGTTATTTTACAGTCACAAAAAAAAAGAAAAAGCGTAACAATTTCATAGCAAAACCACTCAGCCTACAATAAATGACCGTCTCTACGTTTATTTCCAAATAAAAAATAGTTTTCCAACACTTTTTTCCTCATGTAATGGCTAACTCTAACAATTCCCACCGCGGTTCTAGTGGCCCGACCGCAACTTTATGTGCTCTGCCGTGTTTCCTTTATAAGAGGGCGGGCAAAGGCTCCGTTCTTATTTCCGGTTCGGTGGTGTGACGGCACGTAGCCGACACGTAACCGGCACGTAACCGGGAACTAGCGCCGCTCACCGACACATTCCAATAATAATATGTTGTGTTCCTTTTCTTAAGATTTGAATTTGAATGGAAAGTGAAGTTGGTTTTGAAGCGAAGAAAGCAGAGGTTTTAGTTGTAGGTGTAAGAAAGTAGGCATAGTCTACCTTTACCACTTTTGACAACGACTCCCAGTGAATTGACACCCTTAGTGAACTATCTAACTGTCACAGACAAACAGACCTGCCGTTTTATGACGTGCAAGTTACAGTCAACCTTAGGATGATAATGCAATTACGAGGTTGACTATACCGCGCAGGTAAACAATATTGCTGGCCAAGTATAGATTGAACGAGAAACTAATTTTGAAATGTATCGAATATTATAATAAGCGGAGGCCAGGGCCAGGCGGAGGACAGGGTGTTGTGGCGCAGCCTGGGAGAGGCGTGTGCAGCAGTGGACTGCTACAGGCTGAGTTGATTATAAGTTATTATTAAGTATATCGAATCATCATCATCATTTCACCCGAAAAACGTCCACTGCTGGACATAGGCCTCCCCCAAAGGGGGGTTTGCCATAATCGCCACGCTTGGCAGGCGGGATGGCGATCGCAATATGGTGTTAAAATGCGTAGAGAACGTTGCTGCCCGTTCTCTAGTAACCCTTAGTCGCTTTTTACGACACCCACGGGAAGAAATGGGGTGGTGCTATTCTTTACGCCCGGAACCACACGGACATAATTCACGGATATATTACATTTATATCGAATGCTATATTTTATTTAAAACTTAAGACAACAAATCAAAATATTTTATTTCACATAAACCTACATGGGCAGTTATTAAACGTCAGAAGCTAGGTGCACGGTTCCAATTGGTCGTTTCCTACGGAGAAGAGCCGGCAAGAAACTCCTCGGTTACTCTTTTAAAAATAGTTGGTTTTTACAATGTTTTAAAATTACAGTTTTAATAGGGAGGACAGTGTGGGCCCGTCATGAAGTGCCAGATATTTAACAAAATACAAAATGTTCTACAATTCTACAGTCAGCCTCTACAACGTTCTCACGAATTAAGAATAAGATTGCTTGTATTTTCATTCGTTCTTGAGTAGGTATAAACATAAATGTATGACAAGACAAGTTTTGAGTGATAGACCTTGTTTTGAGTGATAGACCTTGTTTTGAGTGATAGACCTTGTTTTGAGTGATAGACCTTGTTTTGAGTGATAGACCTTGTTTTGAGTGATAGACCTTGTTTTGAGTGATAGACCTTGTTTTGAGTGATAGACCTTGTTTTGAGTGATAGACCTTGTTTTGAGTGATAGACCTTGTTTTGAGTGATAGACCTTGTTTTGAGTGATAGACCTTGTTTTGAGTGATAGACCTTGTTTTATTTACACTCTGAAAGATCCCTACTTTAGACAGATTAAGACACTCGCGCATAGTAATTATTTTTTCTTCCTGGTTTTGAAGGGGATATCAGTTAGAGTAGAAATGTTGATTAGTAATTCTCCAGATTTTCAATTTAATGTCGGAAAATGAAGTTGCTTAGCAAACTTTTCTTTTATATTTTACTTAATCCTGATCCAAAAAAGTAAGTCACTAAAGTACCTACTTCAATGTGAACTTATTATAGAATTATCTCTGTACGGTTCGTACACTTGCAGAGTTGTTGTTGTTAAGGTTGAGGCGCGTAGAGAAAAGATCACTTAGTTCCCGTTAGGTTTATTACGTATAAATAGTGTTTACAAGTAATATTGTTGACGATTCCTTTCTCTAATGTTAGTCACCGCGTAGCAGTAATCGCACTCGCTGATTTATTGTAATGTATGTATATTTATAGTAATAGAAATGACGCACGTCTGGTGTAAACCACCGCGTCAGCAAAACATGTACAGTGTAAGACTGTACATCTTGGCAACTCCAAAAGGAGAAACAAATGAGAAGAGAAAGGAAAAGCCATCACAAAGTTAATAAAGTAAATTAATCAATCAAATTGAAAGGCGATGTTCCTGTTCCCAGATTGAGGTCCCAGCTGCAAGTCCTTTGTTGTTTGTGCTGTGACTGTTTCTTGCCGGTACTCTGGTTTTCGTATAACTTGAAGTTCAATATCTTCAGGTGGTTGACGACTAGTTTTATTCTTAGCGTTGTTTGTGCAATATTGCGGACAACGATTCCTCCCAACCACAACAAGTACAACTATGATGGCGGCTGTCAGCAATGAGTAACAGATAGCATATTGATGAATATCGTGATTTGTTATTGTTGGTAGTGAAACTTCATTTTTCTTTTGAGTTACAATTTTCTGTTCAATTATTGCAATTTCTTGATTCGTTGCCTTTGACTGAAGGATGTTTGGGGCATAGCGATATGTTAAGTTCACTATCTTGTTAATGGATGTGTCAAATGTTGGTGCTGTGAGCTCATAATCCATCTTCATTTGACTGCTGTATTCGCGTTGAGCGTAGATGGTCATGTCGGTGGATTGTAATACGCATCCCTGAGATAATGTCACTATGCTTGATGACGAAATGATTTGTGCTGTGACGTCATTGCTACAAATGATTCGCAACGAACACGTTTCGCAGCAAACCGCCAGCCAGCTGTTTTGTGTTCGTAACTCTATCCAAGTGTCCTTGCATGACGTGCGTTCGACGTCACAAGGTCCGCTGTTTTGATGTGATAGCAGTTTGGCCTCACACGGAGCGCTTTTGCCGTGTAGGTCAAATGATGGCAGGTTTTTCTTGCATAAGAAGTTCTGCGATTTTTGTTGCATGCAGTGTTTCAAGTCATCTTCAGACATAGACACGTACACGTTCTTCTTGAAATTGACAGCAATGTACTTGTTTGATAGCTGCACATAATATGTAGTTTCCTTATCAATGACCGGTAAAGGTATAGCTTTGTATATGTCGAAGTCTTCGTTAGCTACAAGTGGAATATGTGCTTCGAATAGAAAGTAATTTTCAGTAACTCGTGCTTTCACATTGATCAGCTTGTAAATATCTTTAATGTTTTCTTTGTAGTTTTCAACTGGTAGCGATAAAGATTTCGGAAGGCTTCCGGATATTTCCGTTAGTTTTTGCATCAGACGAACCGGAGTTATCAGATGAACGTCTACATGTCCTTGGTAGACGTTCGTTAGTGTATTGAACAGCATCTCCTGAAACGTCCTCAAGCTGTTGATCAGTAGGTACGTCGTTAACGAAGCAGAATTGATGTAGGTGGTGGCGGAAAGTATTTCCATTTCCGTTTCGATAGATGCTATGTTCATGTTGGTCTGATTGATGAAGTTATCAATGGAGTTGAGCTGACGTTGAATATTGTCTTCACTTTGTTTCAGTACTTGATTCTCAAGCTCCACGATAGTTGTTTGATTTTTGATTAACTCAAGTAAGTAGTTCTCGTTGGTTTGCAGAGATTGTATGTCGTTTTGGTATTTCTTAGCAAATTGTTGGTCTAATATTCCAAAAAGACTATTAGCTAAGTAGCCGACTCCGTCGACTAGACCCCGTTTCTTTCTGTTGCTCAGGTGTTTGTGGGGATTTATAAGCATGGAGTTATAGGAGTTTAGAAGTTCTATTTCATGACTTAATTGTTCCATAGTTGATCTGCAGTGTTGTAGATTCGTTTTATGGCATAAGTTCTTGATGTTCTCGAAGTAAGTTTGAGTACGACGAGTTCCTTGCCAATAGTTTGTTAGATTGTAGTACATCATTAGTATCCACTCATCATGCACTACTTGCATTTTGCCGACGGTGTCATAGTATATGGGCCGCCCGCGTTCCAAACTTGTAATCTGAGCGGTCGACGCCGGCGCTCCGCGCGTGCCATCAATGGCGCTATAAGATCCCGTTACAAATGTAAACAATGATAACATTGATATTAGTAGCGTTGAAATAGGATTCTTTGACCTCTTCCGCCGCTCAGTTTTCGGATTCTGTTGAGGCTTATGTTTCGTTTCGTTTTCCTCGGCATCCTCCATTTCAGAGTTCAATGGTAATGGCGATAGTTTTGTTATTGGGCGTTTTATTATTCCTGCTTGAGTTTTCACGGTAGTAACTCGAACATATCCATCAGATCCTGGATGAGTCTCCAGTATACGACCCAAGGCCCATTTTCCTGGCGGTAGATTGTTTTCTTTTACCAGTACTACATCGCCTTCTTTGACGTTTCTAGTAGGCTTGTTCCACTTACTACGTGTTTGTAGAGTAGTAAGGTAATCGTTTGACCAGTTTTTCCAATATTGTTGAAACATATGCTCGATAAGCTGCCACCTACGACGTAAATCGATGTTATTTACGTTATTGTAATCCGAGAGTGGCATGGACAATATTGGGCTTCCTGTTAGGAAGTGTCCAGGAGTGAGGCAGTTGTAAAACTCTTCTGGATCTTCAGTTAGCGGGCACAGCGGTCTTGAATTTAAGCAGGCTTCTATTTTTGCTAAAATCGTTATGAATTCCTCGTATGTCAGTTTCTGGTCCCCAAGTACTCGTCGCAAATGGTGCTTCATCGACTTGACGGCAGCTTCCCACAGACCGCCAGCAGTTGGCCAGGCGGGGGCATTGAAATGCCACTCCACCTCCAATTTGGCCAGTTCGTTGAAGAGATCTGGTTTCAGTAGTTGTTTGAACTCTTCGAATTCTTGACGAAGTACCTTTGCAGCGCCGATAAAGTTTGTACCACAGTCAGAGTACATGTGGCTGGGGGTGCCGCGCCTTGCACACAGTCTTTGGAAGGCTGCCATAAACGTTTCTGTGCTAAGGTCTGACACGAGTTCAATATGAACGGCTTTCGTCACCATACATATGAATATGGCTATGTATCCCTTTGAAGTTTTTATGCCTCTACCCTTGTTGTGTTTAACATCCACATGACCGGTAAAGTCTACTCCTGTGTGCGTGAAAGGTCGGCACGGAGTGATCCTTTGTTGTGGTAGGTCGCCCATCAGTTGATAGCCATCTGTCTTGTTGAAGCGGTGACAGCGTACACATCTTCGAAGTTGTTCCTTGACGGCACGGTTACCGCCAACGATCCAGTACCGCTGTCTTATATAAGTCAACGTCAGCCGAGCTCCTCCATGTAACGTGGATGAATGAGCTTGTTCTATGAGAAGTTGTGTAAATCGTCCTCTATGTGGTATGATGATTGGATTCTTCATCTCCCCGGGTAGGCTTGAGTGCTTAAGACGACCTCCGACACAAATAATTCCCGTTTTGTTTATATAAGGATTCAATTTGCAAATTGCGCTTTTCTTCGGTACTGTTTCGTTATTAGCAAGTTGTGTAAATTCGGAATTGAACTGCAGTCGCTGCGCGTGAATTATGATACTTTTACGCGCTGCGCTTAGTTCACTTGTTGTTAGGTACGTAGTTTCCGATTTCGTCTTATTGCGCATATTTTTAATGAAGCGTAATATCCATGCGATGACCCTGTTTACTTGTGTCAATGAGCTGCATTTGTTCAATAATTTTGTGATTATGTTATGTTCGTTATTCCCTTGTGAAGGGTTTTTGATTTGAACGTGATTTATGCAGCCAAAATTCGTTTGGAAAGCGCAAGGAATATCTTCCGATACATCTTGTTTTGTTAAAAGTTCGGGGCCTTGCCACCATAGGTTGAACTTCATCAGTTTGCTTGGCAAAAGACCTCTTGATGCGCAGTCTGCGGGATTCTGCTCTGACTTGACGTAGCACCACTGAGCTGCAGGAATGACGCTTTTGATCTTTGTAACTCTGTTGGCTACGTACGTCTCCCATCTTGATGTTTCGCCTTGAATCCACGCCAGGACAACTTGTGAATCCGACCAGGCCCGTATTGATACGTTATATCCGCAGAATGTTTGCTTGGTTTTCTTCATCAAGTCAGCCAGTAGTTGAGCGCCACACAGTTCCAGTCTAGGTAATGTGGTTTTCTGTGTCAGTGGAGCCACCCTTGTTCGAGCAGCTAGTAGAGTTACGATGGGTTGGCCATGCTCGTTGAACACTTTGCTGTAAATAACACAAGCGTAAGCCTTTTCACTTGCGTCACAGAAGCCTAATAACTCGGCACATTTTTGTGTATCGCCAATCCATCTGTTTATCGTTATTTTGTTGACGCATGGCAGTTCTGTTTTTAGGTTCAGCCACTCAGATTCGATGTTGCTGGGCAGTACGTCATCCCAGCTAAGTTTACTCATCCAGAGTTTCTGGAATAGTAGTTTGGCTTTGACCGTCACTGGGGAGAGCCAACCCAGTGGATCGTAAAATCTCGATATGGCTGAGAGTAAGGATCTCTTTGTTAGCTGTTTTGAGTTTTCCACAGGCCAGTTGAAGTGGAAGGAGTCGCTGTTTGGATTCCAACCGAGTCCTAATGTTTTGGTTGATTCTTCACCTTTAAAATCAAACATGTTTTGAGTTGAAATTTGATCCTCGCGTAAGTCTTCCAGTATAGCTCGGTCATTGGCTGTCCACTTTCGTAAATTCATGCCTCCGCCTCTTAATAGTTGGATCAAGGATTGTTGCAGTTTTTTCGCTTGTGTGAGATTGTTATGGCCGCTAATGACGTCATCCACGTAGCATTCTTCTAAGAGTATCTTGGCCGCTTCCGGATGTTTGTGACCATCGTCAATGGCCAGTTGCTTCAATGTTCGCATAGCTAGCCATGGTGCGCATTTAGTCCCGTAGGTTACGGTGCAGAGCTGGTAATCGCGAAGATGTTGATCTCGTGAGTCCCGCCATACAATTCTCTGTAGATGTTGTTGTTCTTTTGAAATCCAAATGCAGCGGTACATTTTTTCAATGTCAGCAGTGAATGCGTATTTATAAGTTCGCCATTTAAGTATAAGAGCTTGAATATCTTTTTGTAAATTGGCGCCCTTTTCCATGACATTGTTCAGACTGAAGCCACTAGTAGTTTGTTGAGATGCGTTAAATACGACCCTCAGCTTTGTTGTTGTGGAGTTTTCTCTCAAGACACCGTGATGCGGCAGAAAGTAGATGTCAGTAGGTATCTGAGGTGCACGTTTCATGTGACCCAGATCTGCATACTCTTCCATGAATTGTTTGTACATATGTGAAAGTCTTGCTTTCTTCTCTAGCCGTTTTTCCAACTGTAAAAACTGTGAAACAGCAATTGTTCTAGATTTGCCTAGTTTCTCTTCGTAGTCTGAAACGAGAGGCATTTTGACGATGTACTTTCCATCAGATGATCTTCTCACAGTTTCTTTATAAAATTGTTCGCACTGGTCGTCCTTGGGGATATCTGTCGTATTTTGAATTTCTTCATTCTCCCAAAATTTTGTGAGATCCTCTAAGTTTAATAATGTAGCGTGGCAGTCAAACGTTTGCTTCATCTTTCCGCATAGAATCCACCCAATTTGCGTGTGTTGTGCAACTGGGGAGCTGTTATTGCCTTTCAATACACCTTCTAGGATAATTTCGGAGTATACGTCGGCTCCTAGTAATAGGTCGATTTGCCGAGATACGTTGAAGTCAGGATCTGCAAGTTTTAAGTTTTCTAAATGCGTCCATGCGCCTTTCTCGAACGTTTTCGTAGGTAAGTTGTTTGTTAGCTTCGTCATGATAAGTGCTTGAGTTTCAAAACTGTAATCGGAGTAAATCGATTGGCAGGTAAATTTTAGTTTTCCCCTGCATTCTCTAGAAACAGAGCCGATTCCCGATACCGATGCGTTGATCCCGTTCCGAGGAAGACGTAACATTTGTGCTGCGTTTTCTGTTATCAAGTTTACTTGTGAGCCTTGATCGAGTAGCGCACGCAGTGTTACATAAGTCCCATCCACGGATTTGACTTTCAGTTGGACCGTAGTTAGTAGAACTTCCATGTTGTCTTTAAACAAATGGTTAGATGTTGGTTGTTGAGTTGATGATGAAGAGCGTTGCTCAATGTTGTTTTTTCTGTTTGTTGACGTTATGTTTTGTTTGTCCGAATTGTGCAATAGTGTGTGGTGTTTCAAGTTACATTCTTGGCACGTTTTAGTTGATTTGCACTCGTTGTTTCCATGACTGAACAAACAGTTTTTGCAGAGCTGCAATTTTGAAACTGTGTCATTTCGTTTGCCGAAGTCCATTTGAAGGAATTTGTCACATTGGCGTAGTACGTGACTACCGTTGCAGAATGGGCATTTTCCATGTAAAGTGTGGTAGTTGTTTGTTTTATTTTGATTGACGCTATAGTTATGTTTCTTCATCTGGGTTTGCTTGTTGAATGTTTTCCAGTTGGATGATTTTTCTGGAGCTGTAGGGTTCGCTTTCTTAGCCGACTTCATGGTTTCGTATGCCATGAACTGTGTTTCGAGGAAATACAAAAAGTCGTGCAGTTTTTGTAGTTCTCTATGATCTTGGAGTTCCTTCATGTAGTCACTTAAAGTACTGGAGTCCAGTTTTTGTGACATGATATGCACAATGATCGGGTCCCAGGTTGATGTGTCAATACCGATGTTAGAGATACCGTTTAGGCATTCGGTAATGACGTCATGCATCTTCTTCAAGTTGAATGAATCTGCATGTTGTATGATTGGCAGATTTAGCATGTTGTTCATAAATGAAGTAAACTGCAGGCGACGATTGTCGTAGCGCTGATTTAATATATCCCAACATGAGTTATAGTTTTCAGTGCTAATGGTCAGATGCTGCACTAAGCGTTCTGCTTCTCCTCGCAGCTTGGTCTTTAGATGTTGCATTTTCTGCGCGTTGTTAATCATTGGATTTTTATGTATTGCTTCCAGAAACAGGTCTTTGAAGGAGATCCACTGGCTGTAGGTGCCTGAGAACTCAGGGATTTCGATCTTAGGTGTCGATTTCTGGTAGTGGACGGTGGACCAGATTTTGGCATTAATTTTCCTCTTCAGCTCATCGTATTTCTGTTCGATGTCCGTGAACATTTGGTGGTAATGCTCGTTGGATCCTTTCAGTTGGAAGTCTATTTCCCAGTGAAGTTTATCGATAGGTTCCCATTTCGATTTCAACGTCGTGAGGTGGTCTTCCAGTTCCCATCTTTCCGTGATAGTTAGTACGTCAATTTTGGAGATAATACGGTATATTGCGTTGAAGTTGCATTCTTGCTTGTTAAGCAAGAGTTGTATGTTATTACCGTCGTCATCTTCTGAAGTCCCACCTAGGTCGAACTTCACGTTTTGCTTGCCCCAAGTTGCCAGTTTGTTAGTTATGTCCGTTTTAGTTGATAAGAACATTTCTTTAGTTTTCCCGTAGATGTCATCCTTGAAGTATGCTATATTCTTATCTTCTAGTTCTAACAACAGTTGGGCATGCCTGCTTTCGAAGTCTTGCCATTGGTTTTCTAGCGACAACAAGCGTTTCTTCAAGTATTCCACAGTTTTTCGTGATGAAGAATCCTTGCGATAGTTAGCACATAATGTCTTGATGTTCTCGAAGCACGTTGACTGCAATTCCAGTTTATCCATATTGATGCTTCTTGTTGTTACCGTTGCTTTGTTAGATGGCTCAAGAGACCTGGCACGTCGTTGACGGTGACAGGAGAGCGTTGTGTTGTGTTGTGAAGGCTACTGCGTTGCTTGTAGTCTTCTCCGTTTCAAATCTTGAAATCGTTATCTTCCTTGATTTGAAATGGTCAGTGGAACTCAGCACCCATGCGCCTCGGTTGCGATATTATGCGATTTCTCAATCTAACTGGGGCGACCCGCTTCTGGGAGACCAGCTAAACCGATTCGCTACCGTAAAGAGACACAACAGCACCAAATATCCGGCTCGAAGGACCATAAAATGTACGGTTCGTACACTTGCAGAGTTGTTGTTGTTAAGGTTGAGGCGCGTAGAGAAAAGATCACTTAGTTCCCGTTAGGTTTATTACGTATAAATAGTGTTTACAAGTAATATTGTTGACGATTCCTTTCTCTAATGTTAGTCACCGCGTAGCAGTAATCGCACTCGCTGATTTATTGTAATGTATGTATATTTATAGTAATAGAAATGACGCACGTCTGGTGTAAACCACCGCGTCAGCAAAACATGTACAGTGTAAGACTGTACAATCTCAGCCTATTTGCATACGAAATCTCCGTACCATCGAACGCAATAAATGTTCGTAACTTAAATAATCAAGTAATGTTTGTGTTGTCAGATATCTCGCGCCATGTCTAGTTGGTAAACGCCGCTGCGGCGTATTACGTTGGGCGACGGCTCCACGATGGTGCCAATGTTTGGCCAATATCGCACGTACGATAGACGCTCAACCAATGTTTTGTTAGTAAAATTGAGTTCGCTAGGGATGTCTGAATTGAAAACTCGTAAGTGAAATTTTTTACAGATACTATTTTTGGATGGGTTGTTATGTTGGTATCTAGCTATCATAATAATGATAAATTATTTATTTCTGTAAGTAGGTTTGTACAAACACTTTTACATCTCAATCATATTTGAAAAAAAACTAGATGAGGTCGGCGTTTCGTGTCTGACTACTCTGAGAAGAAAGGCCGAAACAAACTCAGAGGTGTCTTTTATAGTCCAGATATAATCTTGGTCAGATCATATGAAGACCATGTAGATTGGTGCATGAAATGATCTTTTGATGAAAGAACCACAGAGATTGAGGGGACCTGTCCAGTCAATGCACGCATTTTTTAGCTGTCGTGCAGCTCAACTCAGAACTTAATGAGCTCAATGATTCAATGTATGAACGGTATTGACGTTCAAAAGTGCCTTTTATGTGCCTATTTGAAATAAACAATTTGACTTTGATTTTGGTACGCCGCATAAATGACTCAAACTGCCAGACCAAAAAATAAAAAATAAAAACTAACTGAGAAAAAATATCAAAAATAAGTGTTTTTATTTAATTCTTTTACATAATATATTCGCTAACAGACTTAAAATAATAATATGTACATGTATATAAAAAAGAAGGGGGACAAAATCATAGGGCATCAAAAAATTCGTCCGCATCGCTGTCAACAGGAAAAGTGCCCAAAAGGCTGGCAGCATTGCCACGTTGTATGGCGATGCTAATTCTTTGGCCGAAAAATAGACCAACCCTCTGGTCACGTGAAGAGTCGACCAACCGCTTGGCGATATCTTGAAAAACCAAGCGGGCACTCGGACCCCATGGCCCTAGTGTTTCAACCCCAAACGGCTCGAACATATGACTCCCAATAAGATTGGAATATTTTCGCCGTTCAAAAATAAACAATAACATAGGTATAGTTTTCACATTTAAAATAACGAAAACAAGATAATACTTTACAAAGTAAATATTCATGTCAGTGTTAATGTAAAATGGTATATAGATATTGGCAACAAAAATATAAATCAAATCAAGATTCACTGTAAGTTTAGTGGAGCAGCTCAATGCCAAGCCTTTTTGTCCTCAATATAGTCTTTAACAGCATAATAGGCTTTCTGGCACGGTTACCGCTTTATAAAAAAATTGCATTTAGGGTTTGCATTTTTGTCCCCAGACAAAGTTTTCGTTCAAGTATAAAGTTTGACCTAGCTTCTGACGTTTCATAAGTGCCCATGTAGGCTTATGTGAAATAAAAATATTTTTGATTTGATTTTGATTTTTGACCCGTTTGAAGTTTAAAGATTTTTAAACGGTCCCCTTTAAAAATCTTTATACTTCAAACGTTGTTAATAAAACTTGTTAGGGTTCCGTACCAAAATGGTAAAAAGGAACCCTTATGGTGAGACTAAGTCTGTCTGGCTGTCTGTCTGTCACACCTCAATATCTCAAGAACTACTAATGCTATCAACTTGAAATTTAGAATTGTTTGAGATGACGTTAGCCCAACTATTTAGCAAACAAGAAAAAAATTAAAAAAAATATCTGAAGAGAAATTAAAAAATGTATGGCTTGGCTGTTTCGTTACTTATTTCAAAAACTAAATATTCGCATCACCTCCACGACGGCGACGGTAGCGAAACGGCGAAGCCATACATTTTTACTGATATGTAGAATTTGTGGAGGTCGGTAGAGTTAGGCCGTGTATATTCAGAAGCTTGGCTCTACATGAGATCTGATATCTTTTTCACAGGGCAAACCTTATGGGGTCGTCTTGGCAACATTTTACATGAAATGTTTTTGGTGGGTAGCTTTTTTGCAAAAGGGACTGAAAGGGGGTCTTAAAAATTTTATGTGGGGCTACTAGGGCGTGTGGGATATCATATGAAAGAACGCTGTTTGCACATTCCCAAACATGTTTGATTTTTATTTTAGGCAGCATAGCTTCCGACTTTTGATGAAAAATGTAAAAAAAATACCACCCCCCCCCCTTATCTTCGAAGTTTGCATAGATAAAAATCTAAAATTATTCTATGTGATAGAAGTGTATGTAAAGATTACCGGAAAAATATAACGATGTCTCTAAATAGCACAGTTTTTCAGAAATCAACATCATATATACGTACCGGAACTCTCGGTGCGCGAGTCCGACTCGCTCTTGACCGATTTTTTTTTTTAATAGGGTGGATTGTTGAAAAGTTGTCATTTATGAGTTTATGTGCAATAATAACGTCATGTGATAAAATACCACCTCATATCAAAAACTTACCTACATTGCAAAAATAAATACCTACCTATGTTGCATTGGTTGGTACCTACACATACAGATACGATTCAGCCCTGACCCAACATTGGCCTCAACATATGTAGGTAACACAAACATTATGCAAATCACGTTGGTCTCAGGTGGCGACCTGTCACTCCTATTTGTTAATTTCAAGATTTCATTCAACTTGTCGTAAGGGATAACAGCTTGTATCCCAACGAACCATACAAATGGAGGAATGACAATTGTTTGTTTTGGAGGATTTTACACTAAAATAGATAAAAATAAATCTTAATTACAGTTACACTAGTAGTTTCAAAGTCAAAGTCAAATTATGTATTTCAAATAGGGACACAAGAGGCACTTTTGAACGTCAAAATTTACAAAAAAATTGAATTGATTCTAGTTGCCCCTTCCAAAAGGTAGTTTCGTATGGAGAAGAATGGGCAAGAAACTCCGCCATTAATCTTTTAAAAATATTTTACAATATTTTGTTTGAGTACCTACATTAATATGATTATACGTGAAGACGATGCACCTAGAAAAAATTTACTATACCATAATAGGTAAAAAGAATTAAAAATTAAGCAATGAAAAATAACTTAATTATGAGATAGATACATGGTGCTCACATATTTACAAACATCGTAAAAGTACCAATATGTTTACCTAAAAAAATTAAAATAATCAGTCAGTGTGTGAGTAAGTATAGGTAATCACAGAATGTAAAATCAATGTCATAAAAATAACAAATTACACAATTAAAATAGGAACCAGTTTGATTTTGACTAGACTCTAGATTGTCCTATGGAGCTGGACCAGCATGTTTCCAAGCATTCCTATTCTGGATATAATCCTCTAAATTGTAATATGCTTGTTTACAAAGTGTACTTTTAATATGTGTTTAAAATTTTCTTTAATTTAATTGCAATATATCACAAGGTGTTTTGTTGTAACATTTAACACAGTACCCCATAAAAGATGTATGTACTTTAGATAATCTGAAAAATGGTTGATCTATTTTATCTTTATTTCTAGTATTAAAATTATGTCTATCATTTATCTTATTAAAAATATGTAGATTTTTCCTTACATACATAATAATTATTTTCATAAATGAATTGGCAAGGTGCCGTCATAATAATCAGTTTAGTTATCAACACGAAAACAAATGAAAGAATTAATTTATTTCGTGTTGATAATCGCAACTAAATGTCAACTCTAATTGCAGAAAACTGCTATTGTTTTTAGACATACCACTTTATTACAAAACAAGATTTATATTTTGACATGGCTTAAACCATGAAGCTAGTTTTTGTAATAAGAACGTAACAGTGAATGAAATACCGTTAGTTGTCAGTTTTGTGTTTAGGAACTTTACCTTAATCGGAATGAAGTTCGAAATTCAATAATGGCTCCATGTTTTAAACCTGGGTTTGAAGATAAACCTTGTTTCGTAATAAGGGGGATAGAGTTTTGTTTGTGATAAAATGATTTGTTTTTATATTAGGTAATGGTTTTAATTTATAGTGCTAAAACAAATCGTATTTCTTCTACCCGTGTAATGAAAAAGCCATTAATTTAAAGTTCAACAGGATCCTCTAATTTAAAGTTTTTAATTATTTATGACGGTTTGTATCTTCTAAAGCAGTCCCCAGAATACTTTAATTGTGTTTGGAGTTTATTATGAGCGACAGAACTAGGTAACGAAGAAGAATGCAACGAAACACTCATTATTGTCTGTCCAAAGTATCTATTGAAAAAGGTACTTTGGACGACATATCACCATAGTTTGGATAACATTTTAATGTAAAGTCAGGGAAATTAATTTCAAAGCAAATTGACTATCAACTTAAATTCAAATATTCAATGTTTTTCAATTATTTGAGAGTTGCATGAAATGGCTATAACACGGAAAATGGATGTAGGGTGTCAATTTGCTTAAAAAATATTTTCCCTGACTGTATTATAAATATAAAAACTGGCCAAGTGCGTATCAGACCACGCACAATAAAGGGTTCCGTAGTTGGGATGAAATGAAACCCAAAAACAAATTTAATATTGTAGTTGAAAAACATGTAAGTATCTAATACGCCACGGTCAATTTTCCAACTGGAAATGTAAGTTTATAATTGCAAAAAAAAAAAAAATATACTAATAATATTACAAATGATCGATTTTCGGACATTTTTCTTTACTTGTGCTGTGAGACCTTGTTTCTTACCAAATTTCATAATTCTAGGTTAACGGGAAGTACGAGTACCCTATAGGTTTTGATTTATTTACGAGTATCAAAATATGTCACATAAATCGCCGTATTTTTTTATTGGGTGGAAGAAGTTTTTAGAAGCTTGTTTTTATTACAACTCCAAGGGAAGGCCCCTTGGAGTTGTCAAAAATCAAACTTCTAAGTCAACAGACTTACGTATTTGCTATTAATTTCAACTTGACACTTCCATGCGTTCGTGAGAAAAAGAGTCTTGACAGACTGACAGACAGACAGATGGAGAACGAAGTTATCCTATAAGGGTTCCGTTTTTTCCTTTTGAGGTACGGAACCCTAAAAAGGGTGGGCTTTCAAAGCAATGAACTTCATGATGGGAAGGAGGGAGGAAGAAGACACTACTAAGGCGAAAACGACAGCATGATTAAATGTAGTAGTCCAAGTTTGTCACCTAATAATACTCGCGTTAGGCAGCTGGGTCAAGGGTTTGATTCAGAAAGCGACTTTCTGACACGGCTCGTATTGTTAGGAGGTTACTCTCTGAAGCAGTGACTTGGACAGCTTGGATCCTGTTTGTCTGATACTGATATGGGCTACAATTTTTATGTTATTTTTGTAATTTATGATGTATGTAAGTTTAATGAATTAAGGAGATAAAAAGAATGACGATGCTACAGCAAAAAAAAATCGCGGTTTTCTGAAAAATCTCCTCTAAGCTAGAATTCTTTTAACCTTTATTCCGTGTCCATTGTCACAGGTGTACTGGCGGGCGTGAGCGGCGGCGACGGCACGCGCGCGGAGCGGCCGTACTTCGACGACGTGTCGCCGCGGAACGTGTCGGCCGTGGTCGGGCAGGCCGCCGTGCTGCGCTGCCGGGCCAAGCACATAGGGAATAGGACTGTGAGTACACTGTTGTACTATGTATCTTACTCATAATAACGCCATCACCCTTCCACCTACGCCTGGAACCTGAACGTATCTCGAAGGCCTATTATTGGTATCACACGTTTTTTTGCCAGTAAAATCTATGGTTTATAGAAAGAAAGAAAATGCGTTTGTTGTACGCGTTGTTTGTGTGGAAACTCAAAGCATCCTTCCTGACTCGACTATGTGCATGTACTAATCAAATAGTGTCTGTAATAATAAACTTCGCTGTGTGTACATGCTAAGACGCTGATATATTTTTTTATTTAGTTTAATGTAATTAATTTAATATTTAATTCCTATTGTAATTTAATTTAATTTTGATGCATGTAAATTCATTTAAATTTATAATGGATTGTAATTTTTTTATTTTGTAATTTTACTATGGGTTTACTTAATACCTGAATTAAACGATTATTATTATTATTGTCATAAATAAAAAAAACTCCTTACAAGTAATAAAAAAATACTTATGCCTAAAGAGCCTCAGCTCAGCACGTCAGATGGCAGCACAGGGTCCTACCAAATGAGGCTGATTTTCGCAGCAGTACACGAGCACCATACGCTCGAATATGTGGAACAATTTAATAATATAAACAATGATTTAAATATTACTAGCTCTTGCCCGTAGCTTCGCCAGCAAGGAGGTCAAAAATTATCTCACGGGAACGTACCACCACAGTGATAAAAAGTATCACAATTATGTTCTCACCTAGGTCATGGTCTACCCATTTGCCAAATTGCCGTTCTAGCGTGAATGCGTAACAAACAAAAAAAGTCACTTTTGCATTTTTAATATTAGTTAGGATCGGTCGTGTGTAGACATGGTCGTCAGAGTAGTATGGAGGGTGTTTGACAGACACGGTGCACATAATATGGCGAATCGCAGCTGATAAAACAAACAAACCGTACATTTTGTCATTGAATAAACGTGTGTGAACAAAAATACTTACCAACACTCAGGCCCCGTGAATGTTGGTTAGTATAATTTCTACAAAAAGCTGTAAAACTTGATCAGCAACGCTATCAGCCAAGTGTGATGGTTGTGGATATAAATTCTTTTGGGTCTAAACAGTCACCCTGTAGAGGTATTCACTGCATCCAACTTACTGTCACGTTCAGCAGAGGACGAAAAATGAGAAAGACGTGACTCACTTCACTCGTTCGTACCATAAATCAATATTAAAAAGCACTTCAGAATCAGATGCAGTAAACTAGTTACCTAGAATAAATAGCAGTTTATTGAATGACAACAAACCGAGCAATCAACTCCCATCGTCCTTCGATTCCTCCGCCCCCCGTCCACTTCAAACTTCAAATCAAACTTCTACAGTATCAATTACAAACTGAACCTTAGAACATTTTGCTACTATTATTAATTACAATTTCCTCCGACTATTTCTACTCCTAAATCAAAACTTGGAATCCCTTAATCAAGATTTATAACTATCGTTTAAGACATGTTAGAAGACCAGGGTATTCCATCAACATAATCCGAAACATAAATTACTGTTATTAGAGCAATGATTGCGACCATATCCCCTTCGGTCAGCCGAGCGAGATATTAACCCAAGCGGTTATTATCTTAGTCATTAATACCTTGATTACTATGGTCTATACATACGCTTTGTAACTAAGTCAGAGTACGCAATGTATACGCAGTGATGTGCGGAGTTAGATGGATGGAGATGGATCAGGAAGATGTTACCGGAATCATTGAGTTATATATTCTCGGTAATGGAATTTGAAATAAGCGGAAACTTTCTAGATGGATTGTCTTGTTCAAAGTTGACATCTGCTGGACCTCACTGTTCACTTTGAAAGATTGTTTTATCAATCTCATCCTTATAATCTCATAGCCACTATGCAATGCAACTGGAATGTTTCATTATGTATGTAATGCCTTACATCATCCGACGTCTAATCGTCGTCATCACCAACTCAGTGGCTTGTACTCTACAGCTAACAAAAATCTTTCAACCAGTTATCACTTGACATTGCCATAACAAAGATAGCCAAACTCAGCATCCCAACCACAGCCGCAGATTGAATCATACAAATGAAAATTCACATGACCTTTGCCCTATAAGTCCTGCGACCACCTGGCAACCTCTCGAAATATCATTTTTCAATGTCGATGTCCTCATTGGTTCGATATCCCTCCTCAGGTTCGCTCCACTGGCCACCATATTAATGGTGGAGGGCTTCCTAACCCATTCGAGAAAATAAATAGCCATCTGACATGTCCTACGATGCATTATAATATATTGTTCGGCGTGGATTATCTGCCGTCATTTTCTTGTAAAAAGGCCGCGTGGATTACGAACCCTTTTTTGGGGTTATTTTTCTGTTTTATTCCGTTTTGATGGGGTTTCTGTGTCGGGTTGAAGTTTGTGCTGAGTGGTAGAGGGTTAAGTTACTGGTGTTTCTTGAGTTGTTGTTTGATTTTATTTGATTTTGGACAATCGCTGAATTACAAAGAGGAAATGGAAATGTCTTTGTAGAACACGTAAGTAGTAGGATAAGGTTATAAATTAACTCCATAATATCTGAAACATCAATAATGGTTATTTCGCACCCCCCACCGAAATATATGGTAATCGATAATTCAAAGCAAAGCATTTTTTTTTTTAATTTATTGACGATAATAATTTTACTGAAATTACAGGTCAGTATGCAACGCATCATTATTGTAATAATCGCGTGTAAACTCAACAATATGGTAGTCTATAAATAAAACTTAACGATTGCATGACTTGTTATAACTTGTTATGGTATTATTCGTGCAAAACGTGTGTTTAGATTTTAAGGGAATAATATTGTAATGTTCATTAAGGGACCATTTAAATTATTGTACCTACTTTTTTAAATATAACGGCACAGCAAGTAGCGCCGTCTATTTTGGTTACGTGGCGGCTTACGGTCTTGGGATGACAGAAAAAGATGTGAAGGGAGCGGCTATTTGTACCACGTCCACGACGAACTGCTATATTCCGGCACAATCCTGATGACATTAAAGCTGCTGAACCACTAATACGATGATCACTTCTGGTAAAGGCTATACTAAGCCGGTAAATATAGGTAAGTACATAGAAAAATACAAAATATATTACAAGATGTAATTAATACTCTATCCACCGAATATGCAATAAAACTAAAACTACCGTAGTACCACATCACGATATGATTCGGCGGGGAGTGCAAGTTGTGTCGGTTGATGGTTATCGGCTTATTGAGCCAAATTACATGAGACTTAAACATACCTGACAAAATGTAGGTTTACTAAATACCTCAGCTCTGCTCACACCTTTGGGGTACACAGCCGTGATGATGATGTTGACTATCTGATACAAACTACGGTCATTTACAAGCAACTGAAGCTGAAAATTTAAATTGATACAATTTACCCAAATGTTTCCTCCAAAATAAACATTCTTTCAATCGTAAAATTACCGAAAATCAGCGCTGAAATAGCTCTTGTAATGTACTGATATTGTCATAATGATCATACTCGTTAAAATAGCTTCAACAGCAATTTGGCACAAATGTATTTGGGTCACCGCAGGCGCTGCCCGCACCTTTATGTGTAGCTGTATGTTCTTTTTAGGGTTCCGTACCTCAAAAGGAAAAAACGGAACCCTTTATAGAGGATCACTTCGTTGTCCATCTGTCTGTCTGTCAAGACCCTTTTCTTCAAGAACGCGTGAAGGGATCAACTTGAAATTAATATCAAACACGTAAGTAAGTCTACGGTCCCTTGGAGCTCTAAAAAAATCAAGCTTCTAAGTCAACGCAATAAAAAATACGGTGATTTATGTGACATATTTTGATACTCGCAAATAAATCAAAACCTATAAGGAGTTCCGTTGACCTAGAATCATGAAATTTAACAAGAAGCAAGGTCTCATAGCAAGTAAAGGAAAAAGTCCGAAAATCGTTAATTTGTAATTTTATCAAATAAAAAAAGTGTTTTTTACAAATACAAACAAACATTTTCAGTTGAAAAATTCATCGTGGCGTATAAAGATGTATGGGGGAACATGTTTTTCAACTACAATGTTAAGTTTGTTTTTGGGATAAATTCATCCCAACTACGGAACCTTTCATTGTGCGTGGTCCGACACGCACTTGGCCGGTTTTTTCCTCTTGCAGTAGCTGCGGACTTGATTTTACACATTCGTATTTGTATTTATTTATTTTTGCTCACCATAATATGTACTAAGTTTAGACACATTGCATTGATTCATGCCATGTAGACTATACAATATACCTTTCTCGTTAAATAAAAATAGCAATAGCGGGGTGATGACAATCTGGTCACTTTTAACGCCACCAAAATACAGGCGTGTCTTTTTACCGCTAAAAGGAGTCGTTTCGACCAAACTCCTACTTTTCGGTTCCTGTAACTGGTCGGCTCGAGCTCGAGGCATGGAGGTGACATCTAGTCTCAACTTCGGCGCCACCATCGAGTACAAAGCCCAAACTGCGGCCAAGAAACTGGGCATCCTAAATAGGGTGAAGCGATACTTTACGCCTGGACAGCTTTTGACCCTTTACAAAGCGAAGGTCCGATCCTGCATGAAGTATTGTAGCCACCTTTGGGATGGCTCAGCAAAATACCAACTGCCGCGCTTGACTCGGTGGAACGCAGAGCTAAGAGGCTGATTGGCGACGTAAAACTGGTGGATGCCAATCTTCACAGCTTGGCCCATCGCCGCAAAGTTGCCTGCTTGTCGGTCTTCTACAGATTGTACTTCGGTGAGTGTGCCCAAGAAGTACGACCTCATTCCACCGGCCCCCTTCTATTGTCGGACATATAGACGCACTGCAGGTTACCATCCCTTCCTGGTTGCTATTCCACCAATTCACACTAAGCGTTTCCAAATGTATTTTATAATGCGCACAGCAAAAGATTGGAACTCTCTGCCTGCGTCTGTGTTTCCGAACGCATACAACCCTAATCGTCGACTTTGTCTCCGTCACCTCTGCCCTAGACTAAGGTCGCGAGCAAACCCATGCCAAATAAAAAAAAAGCTACAACTCTAACCGTCTTGTTTTTATTACATCTTTAACATCCCACTCAATTAGTATTTCAGTTTCTGTACCAGATTCTACAAAATCCACTTTCAACGACCTTAATTAAATTCTGAGATAAACTGTCACATTTCTTGAAAATAAACATTTAGCACCGTCCCCCGTCGTAAACTGCCGCCGGATGATCATAGTAAATCCTACACATTTCTTCTTCAGGGAACAACGTGAGCAGGACAGAATAAATCTTCTTAGCCCTTGACGAGGATAATAGAATAAACAAATATCCTACACACTTTTGCGGAAATATAAAACGACGTTGGCTGACCCATTTCAATGCTGAGGTTAATTCTTCAAAATTCTGCGAGCGCTCGAGAGGAATTGAGAAAAAACCTCTCGGTCGCTTAGCCGTTACTTAATTTTATTATTTTAAAGGCTGTAAACAGTCTGAGGACGTTCCATCTTGCTTAATTACAGGGCGGGCTTACGGGCTCACCCCCAGCTTACTCTAATTACGTAGAAAAACAAAAACCCAACAAAAGGAAGGGGAATTTATTTTCTAATTTCTCAGTCTGGAGAGCTCTCGAATTAAAAATATAATTCAAACGTTTATTGTTGGTGTAATTTTAATCAAAGGGCACAGGCCTATCTCTTTGTGATGTAGTCGCGTTATGGATAAATAAGTCGCCCGGAGCCTCTGAGGCGGAGGTAAACGGTTTCTATGGCTCGCTTAAAACGGTATGGCAAAAAAGTAAATTTATTTAAACGAAATAAAATGTCGCATAGTTTTGAGTTATAAAATGATTTCTGCATACAAAACTGTCATTGACAGTGATAAACTTGTTACCATACAATTAGGTACATGGTAACAAAAACTTCTTTACCTTTTTTTACATCAAATATGTAATCAAAACGTATCCAAAATCACAATACGATTTACTAGCCGCAAGTAGTTACTCGTAAAGGTCTTCACTTGGAGACATGTTTATAACTATTTTGGAGCACGTATGTGGGAGTCCCTACAGATTCAGTGGCCGAGACAATTCCCGTCTCTCAGGAGATTCTGCGAATAGAAGGATATACGGTACGAGTGAGAATAGCCCCAAATTCCATTAATATTAACTGACACAAATCAATATTCGAAGAACTTCTAAACAAAAAGAGACCGGATCAAACTAGGTAGTTAGATCAACCTACTTATATTGAATAGTGATGTAAACGACTTCCATCCTAATTTTAACAGACACGAGAAAGGCTCATCGCAATATGGAGTGGTTTCTAATTGATATTCGGCAGGTAAAGTTGGATTCAAACTTAAGGCCGGCTTCGCTCGAAAATTCTGGTGTTTGAGTCAAGTTGGCCAGTTTTTGAGACCCTCGGGACTTAAGTTCGTAATTCAAGTTATTAGTAAGCTTGACGTTTCGAATTACATTTGACGTTTGATAATTGAGTTATTATTGACTTTTTCGACTTTTGTGATAGTTAATTTATGGTTGATGTTGTGTTATTTTCAATGAAATGTTCATTTAATTATGAATTATCGTGAAAATTAATCAGTTTGACGCGTGTGATGTTATTGAACTTATTGATGAGTTCGAGAATCATCATCATCATCAACATCTCAGCCGAAAGACGTCCACTGCTGGACATAGGCCTCCCCAAAGCACCGCCACTTCGTCCGATTCTGTGCTTCTCGCATCCAGTGGATTCCTACGGCCTGAAATTGAGGATACTTCAGAATAATTAAAATTAATTAACTATCAACCGGTGTGCATGTACTATCGCGGACACTGGCGCCTAACCACTTTTCGACCTTATTACTAGGAGCATAAGGTTGAAAAGTGGCAAGGCGCCAGCGTCCGCGATAGTACATAATACAAGGATCTTTTGGCATTCGAATAGCGTTGACACAGGGACGCTGTTGGTGAACGTTTGTGAGCAAGTGTTGTGAAATGTATTGAAAAAATTCCGATGTTGGCCGCGCGCCAAAAGATCCCGAAAGACACACATTCACACTTCACATTCCTCATTTTAAAATAATGTAACATAAAACTAAAACCTCTTTTATCTCTTCCCAGGTATCATGGATGAGAAAAAGGGACCTCCACATCTTGACTTCCCACATCTTCACATACACAGGAGACGCAAGGTTCAGCGTCCTACATCCTGAACCCTCAGATGACTGGGATCTAAAGATAGACTACGTGCAGCCAAGAGACGCAGGGGTCTACGAATGCCAGATCAATACGGAACCCAAAATCAACATGGCCATCATTCTAACGGTCGAAGGTGACTTTTTATCAATATTTTTAGAAGAGTTCAAGTTAAACTGGTGGTTTAAAATTATGTTCAGGAACAGTTTGAGTTGATCCCCGATTATTGTTTTACGTTAATCTTAACATATTGTAAAGCGCAGTCCCCCGCCGCGTCTGTCTGTCTGAACATGATAAACTCAAAAACTACTTAACTGATTTTCAAACGGTTTTGATCAATGGACGGAGTGATTTATGCGGAAGGTTAAGATGTATACTTCGTTAAGGTTTTGTGTAAATTGGCTGAAATATGACGATTATTGTTGCAGATGTCAGATTCAAATTCAGATTCATTTATGCGTGAGCCGCGGAAACCATTCGAGATACATACAATGTATGTTCTTCAGGATTGTACATCTTAAAAAGTTCAACAAAAAAATCTGCAATAGCATTATGTCTATCTTTTAAGGGTAACCCACAGAAACCGTTTTAATCATTCAGGATTTGATCAAAATATCATTGTTATTTCCAAAGTTATTTTAACCGGTATTATAACCCTTATCTAATAAAATATGTTACTCGTATTTCAATTGGGCATTTAATTATGATAAAAATTTACCTGTACATTATATAATTTAAAAGATATCACAGATTCAAAATTATAAGTAACAAAATAATTATGTTTGACGGTGGCGCGGCAGCCAATGACCTCTGCTACGAGTATTACGACAGAAAAACGGGTGAACGGATTTGAAAAATAACCTAGACCTGGATGGACATATAATAAAATGCCGGTAGTACATTTCCGTTGGATAATTTACGACCTCCACACAGGCGCAGCCGCGGGAAAAAGCTAGTTATATTTATAATGAAATGCTGCCTAGATTATTATTTTTCCGTGAATTAGTAACGTCTTTCTATGTTAAATTAATTAATTAGTCATTCCAATATGTTCCTCTGTTTAATTCCTTTTTAATTTTATTCCATAGTATTATAGAATAAAATTAAGCGAATCTTTGTAATATTAAATAAACAATAGGTATGTAATAGGTACCTGCCAACTGAAGCCGAAAGTAATCAAGTTGATATTTTTCAAAGAAAATAGAATTGCAATGATTGCCAAGTGCTCCAGAAACCTTTGATACATTTTCATTAGATTTGTAAGAACTTTTAATTTACGCAAATATAATAATTTTCCAGCGGAAAAAGTGAATAGATTTCTCTAAAAGAACGATTTATTCTAATTTTAATGCAATACACAGCTTTGAAAACAATTTAATTATTTTTAATGACCTTTGAAACTTAATTGAATATACTCGTATAAGCCAACTTTAATGGAAATCTGAGTTTATCTTATCAAATTAGTTAATACGCAGTAAACAGTTTACCTCTTATAATATTTCGCTGTAATAAGGTATGCCATCTTCACTAAATTAAAATCTAATTCTTATTAATTCTAGAATAAAATAGAAAGAAGCCCTCAAAGACCTTCACCAAAACTTGATACCTCAGGCTCTACACGTCATGTTCAACACATTCAACAGCATAACATAATTTTGTTCCATTTCAAAGATAATAGTAATATAATTTAAAAGCTAACAGTCTTAAAATAAGACTCATCAACAAATTCGTTAGCATCGCTGTCAACATTAAAAGTGCCCAAAAGTCTAATCTTTAATTTAACATAACATCATAATCAACCTATAATGTTCCTACTGCCTCCTCTCTATGAGTGATAAATAAAAGACGGTAAATAATATATTAAAACATCACTCAAATTACCTTGACGTTTAAAACTATATAATATTTATTTAAATAAACCGTATTTTGTTATAAAACACATGGTATACTCAAACAGAATGTATAATGGCGCATTGAAATGGTTCCTACATATTTTACGATGGGGTCAGGACGACCCTCGAATTACAAGCGGGGTAATCATATCCGGCAATGAAAACCTAAATAAAATGAGCGAAAATAGTAAAGGGGTAAAATTGAGGGTACTTGGGAAAAATTACATTGTGCCTTTATAGGCTTGAGAGTTGCCCTTATTTACCTGCAATCGTAATAACTATAATACAAATAATATAGCCCTTTCTTATGGATTCGCTTTTATGCAGTGCATAATTTCTTAATTTTTGCACCATTGCATTAGAATTTATTGTTTAAGGCACCATACTGTTAATTTTTAGTGTTCCGTACTTAAAAAAGAAAAAACGGAACCCATAGAGGATCACTGGTGTGTCTGTTTGTCCATCTTTCACAGTCAATTTGGTACACATGAATTTCTGTGACCCAAACACGGACGAGTAATGTAAATACATAAATTTTGAATATGTGGGTCACTTTTGGGGTGCAAATTAGAAAATAAAAAAAACGTTTTGCAAACTGTACCGTATGACTTATCAAAAGAAAGGACTTGTTTTAAAGATTTCAGATATATTTTTTTTTATAATTTTAAAATAAATACTTTTAAAGTTATTTAAGAAAATAGATCAAAATTTAACAATCCCCCTTATATCACCACACTATCCAGTTGTGTTATACAAAAGACCAAGCCGCGTGCGAAAATAATATCGCAACACCCGGTTTTAAAAGAAACATATCCGGCCATTATCCACAACGTCCTCGTATAACAAGAATAAACAATACAAAAAGCCTTGGTCCTGTCGTCCGGGATCGTACACAACGCGTGAAAAGTGACGATGGAGTAATCCCGCATTCATCTCTCGTCATATTAGTAGTGGCTCTAATGCCGCGGTACAAAGTGGAACACATCTATCTACGTCATACGAGACGCCCCTCGTCTTTGTATCGCACTTGTTCAGTTATTTTGCTGTTTAAGTTTTATCGGATTTAATAATGTTAATTTTTTGTAGTTGCTGTTGACGTTTTAGGATGAATCAAATCAGAACAAAAACCTGCAGGTTTAATCTTCATCTATACATATTATTTTGAATTAAAGTTGCTTTTCGAGTCTGTCTGTGTGGCCGCGTCGTTCTTTTACGCAATGGATTTTGATACAGTTTTCACCATGATTTGGAGAATTTATTCCGGAAAGTTTATGTTTATAATACAATATTGAACTTAAGTATAATAAAGAAATCTCATAGTTTCATCGAGTCGTAAAAACCGTGCAAAGCAGGGGCGGAGGTCGCTAGTATTTTATAAAACAAAGTTAAAATAGTTCACAAACCTTTTAAACAGTCGATTATAGGTTATTTATAAACGGTTCAGATTTTAAGCCAAGCAATCGCAATACGTTATTGTCGAACGTGACTGAGGGAATATTACTCGTGTTACGGAGGCTTTACTTTCTATAATAAATGAGAAAATTGGCAACGCCCTCCGACCAGAAGGTATCAAAAGGACCAGTAGGTTCCAAACGCTTCGATATTATGATGTGATGCAAGCACGATAGGGTGTAAAAAGTTGTTGCTGGGAAATGACTTTTACTGTTGATGGGAAAAGTCATTGTACGGCAGTGCTCAATGTTACGACCGCGAATATTGTGCTTATGGGTGCATGCCACGGTACAGGAATTGTGGGGTTATCTAAAGTTAAGTTATAACATTTCAAACTAGCTTCGTAAAAATATAAAAATAAAAGTTGGAAATTTGATCTTCAGTATCTCCGATCAAAAGGCTCCCAGTTATGCTCCAGTACAAAAAAAAATATCACAACTTCAGGACTTACTAACTTAAGGAGACTTGTCACTATGCATTTTTACCCTCAACTAGGACAAAGTGTAACATACTGAGGCAGAGGTTAAAAATCTAATAAATAAATAAAACCTAAGAAGTGCAATGTAATAGGTATAAAAGTGACCGTTATATTAACTACCCACCACCCACCCACCACCACCACCACCCACCCACCTACCTACTATTTATTTAATTAACTAAGAGCTGATGAAAGCCCTTAAAATTATGAAGCCATAAAACGTCTTTATGAGACAGTTTCTTATTCATTAGATTTGTGGATATACGTAATTATTATCGCGCTATACTCATATTATGTTTTATTCATCAATGTATTTTTGATCGAAATCAAAACTACAGTGAAATAAAAATATTTATAATATTAGTTTATTTTATTAAACATTCGTTTAGTAACCGTGGAGTTTTTCGCAGGCTCTTTTCAATAGGAAATGATCTTGATCTTCTGTCGTTTCAGAAGTGTCCCATGTAGGTATACGTGAAAAAAATAGTTTTGAATTAGAATTTTGATGTGGAAACTAAACTTGCAAATATACAACCTGTTTTTTTTGATATCCCATAACTCTAGGGTTATATTCTGTAGGTAAAAATAATACTAAAACTCCTAGCTAGGTGGTCCAAAAATGCATCGTTTCGGAGATATCAGCAATCATAATTAAATTAGGTCAAAAATTGTCACCAGTATGACGAATCTTTACTTTTGCGAGGTTGCCAAACTTCGCAGTAGTGTAGTAAAATAAAATGTGTAGGTATGTTGGTATCGGGGCTTCCCGGCGGCAGCTAGTGAAGGGAAAGCTACCTTGTCGACGTTGTCATATTTCACGTAAGGGTGTTTTACATTAATAATCGTGACTTTGCCGAATTATTTCGTATGAAAAATGAAAAAAAAAATAACGAAGGATTGGAACATAACTCATATGCCAGTTGATTCTTTGATATGGCCTCAATCATACCCTAGAGTTATGGGATATCAAAAAAAAAACGTTGTATAATGCACAAACCTATACCTAACAAAAACCGAAACATCAGTACCTATTTCAACGCAAACAGAATACTACCATGATAACAATTCAATAGAAATTGATCACTTCCTATCAGATCTGTGTGCTGTCTTAATGAACGATCAAAGCGAGACATCCAATATAAATGGAGGGCGCTGGTCCTTTATTGAATAATTTAATGTAATCTTTAGGGGAGAATCGTTCCGTCATCAATTCTAAAGGAATTATTTATAAAATCAGTGTACGTGAATTAGATATGATAGCTTGGTTCAGTGGCCCTTTGGTACGAAACTGTGCAATGTTTTCCATTACTTAGTAGATACAGAATATTTTGAATATTTATAGGTCGTTACTTATTCTGGTTCGATATGAGCCCGGTTTGATCATAAATAAATAAAGGGCTGTATAAGTCTTTCAGAAATACGATGTCAGTTATAAAGTTTCATAGTATAATTCTGTAAAAAAACGCCTGCCATCAATGTAAACATGACGGGCTCTGACCGATAGTGCGAACATACAATTGAATTTGGTAGTTATTTTTCACAGAATAACCTGGTTCCCTAATCTTTGTTTCAAAACTTAATTGAACCTTACACGACCCCGTTGAATATACTCGTATAGTTAAAGCACGGCAATTACTAACACTCAGCGAAATATTTCTGCTTACCATTAGGGACAAAAACGCTGGTATTTTTTCATCCGATTATGAATCTTTAGAATTAAAGCGGCCAGTGGGTTCTTTGTAATACTTTGTAACAAAGCGGGTCAAGGTCCAACCAATTGAGTGGGTTAATTAAACAAATTGCTACGTTAAAAAAAGTATATAATTTTTTTGTTGTTTTCACTAAATTTAATTTTGCATTACAGGTCAAGGTTTTATAAAAATGTGTGAGGTTTTATTAATTGCGGACAATAAATACTTAAGAAAATCACGAAGGCCATGTTTGGGAGTTATATTTCTGAAACAAAATAAAAATGTTTCATTCTTCACTTTGATAAAAAAAACTTTTTACAAAAAAATAATAACCGACTACCAAAAATAACACTACAAAGTGAAAAACATTATTATTTTTTTGAAAAAAGTTTTTTATTTTTCACTTTTTAGTAGGTCAGTTTTGGATTTATCTAAGTTACAATAGCCTAATGTTAACTGCTTATCACCTTTTACAAAATATTGCTTTTCCCGATGTCGGGACGTTGATTGTTGAGGAGTTCTCCTGGTAAGAACCAGGAGAACTGCCACTCACCATATGCATAGTGACGAGCATAAATTGCTTAACCGCAACCCGTTAAATAGGTACTCATTATTATATTGTTCCGGTGGCCATCTGTGGTCTCCATCATCAGTTCCACTTCACCAAATGGTGCTTTCGGAGAGCAAATGCACGAGTTACTATAAAAAATACCCAAATCGCTATAGGTTTGCATATAAAATTTGAGGGTTTCCCTCGATTTCCATGAGATCCCCTCATCAGATTCTGATTTGGTGGCAATGGGACCACCTCGGGAGTATACCCTTTCAAACAAACATACAGCCGAATTGAGAACCTCCTCCTTTTTGGAAGTCGGTTAAAAAAACAAATTATGGACTCTTTGTTGTCTTTCAGTTTTGATTATCCAGTAACAGGTTTTTCGAGAATAGTTTGGTTTCCATTACTCTTAGGAATACCACATGAATAAGATAATATTATTGTCATTAAAAAAAGTTTACGTTAATCGTAACCATTTTAGCCACCTCCGGTAATTATCTGTCTGTTTATTGTTTCGCCCTATAAAGCTTAAACTCAAAAACTGTGTTCCTCTTCACACATCATAAAATAAAAAAAATAAGGACAAATATGTAAAACATTTTCTGTTTAAAGACCGTGAAGGACATCAATTAAATAAATAATCATTCAATTTACAGCCGACTTGCATGACTTGTCAAAGTAAAGCTCATAGATGCGTTCACATCAATCCCCACACGGTAGATCGCTCTAAAAATACCGACCAATGGGACTCGCAGAGATTAATCAGAAAAAAAATATATACGAGAAAAATTCTGTCGTTGTTTTGTTTCAATGGACTGAGAAATTCTTCTGTCCCTGCTCATGTAGCAGGAAAATGCTTTTATCTTGCAAATATGTGCGATATTTATTATGTCCTATAAACTGATGGAAGAGGAATTTGCTGTATTATCATTTTTGTTTTGGTTCTATGTCAACTTTGGAATTTGCTGTACCTAATTGGTACATTTTTATGAAAGTTTGTGTCCTATATTCTATATTAACATTATATTAAAAGAGTATTAAGCATATCAGTGTTGGCAAATATTATATTCAAAGTTGGTGTAGGAGTAATTAATTGATTATGAATAGTTCAAAACTCTTTGAAAACCGAGTCGTCAACTTCGAGAGTTGATAATGATAATAGTGACAAAGTTGTCAATATTAATTAAATAACAGCTTACGATGTTAAAATTAAGGCCAACTAGTGTACCTAATCCTTGAAATATATCAGCTAGAATGAAGTCAGAAAGACCACGTTTTAAATTCATCATCATTATCATCATTTCAGCCGAAAGACGTCCACTGCTGGACATAGGCCTCACCCAAATAGGGGGTTTGCCATAATCGCCACGCTTGGTAGGCGGGTTGGCGATCGCAGTATGGTGTTAAAATGCTTAGAGAACGCTGCTGCCCATTCTCTAGTAAGTCCCTTAATCGTCTTTTACGACACTCACGGGAAGAAATAGGAGAGTGCTATTCTTTACGTCCGGCACCACACAGACAAAAACGTTTTAAATTGACTATGAATAAATAAACAGGAACCCAGACGTGTGTGCGGATGCGGGGTGAATCAGTGGTGGACATCTCGTTCGCAAGCCCCGCTCTGTCGCCGCGTGTCATCGACTGGCGCGTCATGGAGAGGGTGGAGACATACTCCGATCACCGGTACATCCGGTTTGATGTCTCCGCCCCGACCTCGAGCGCGCCTGTCCGACAGGCCCCGAGTGGTCCGCGGTGGGCGCTGAAGCAGCTGGACCGGGAGCTCCTCCTGGAAGCCTCGATCGTGCAGGCCTGGGTGTCATCATCGGACAGGCCTGCCGACATCAACGACGAGGCGGAGTGGTTCCGGGAGGCCATGTCCAACATTTGCGACGTGGCAATGCCCCGGGTCCAGCCCGGACGTGCCCGGCGCCAGGTGTGCTGGTGGTCGCGCGATCTGACCGCTTTACGCGAGGCGTGCGTTGCTGCGCGACGCCGGTATGCCAGGCACCGCAGGCTCCGTATCCGCCCTCCGGATACGGTAGCCATTCAGGCGGAGCTGTACGAGGGTTACAGAGCGGCGAAGAACGCCCTCCAAGAGGAGATCCAGCGGGCCAGAGGACTCTCCCGCGAGCAGTCGCTGGAGATCATCGACGGAGACCCGTGGGGACGCCCCTATAATATGGTGCGGGATAAACTCCGCCCATGGGCTGCCCCGCTGACGCAGAGTCTCCGGCCCCAGCTCGTGGAGGACGTGGTGAGCGCTCTGTTCCCTTCGCGAGGGGAACATACTCCCCCGCCCATGGCTCCGCCTCCTGCGGTGCCCGATGTGGACCACACCGCCGACGACGACGACGATGCTTCGGAGGTGACCGAGGTAGATCTGAGAGTGGCGGTACGTAGGCTGAATGCCAAGAATACCGCCCCAGGACCCGACGGCTTGCCTGGAAAAGCCTGGGTTCTGGCCTCAGAGGCTCTCGGGCCTCGACTAAGGGGGCTCCTAAGCGCATGCATGGAGAGGGGCCAGTTCCCACTTCGTTGGAAGACGGGGAAACTGGTCCTCATTAAGAAGCCGGGGCGCCCAGCGGACTCTCCGTCCGCTTACCGGCCCATCGTGCTGCTCGACGAGGTGGGCAAGCTCTTTGAAAGAGTCATTGCAGACCGCCTTGTCGGGCGGCTGGTACGGGTGGGGCCGGATTTGGCGGAGAGCCAGTTTGGTTTCCGCAAGGGGCGCTCTACGGTGGATGCCATCATGCGCGTTCGAGCCCTCACGACGGGGGATGCTGTGGCCCGGGGTGGGGTCGTCTTGGCGGTGTCTCTTGACATCGCCAATGCGTTTAACACCCTGCCCTGGAGCTGCATCAGGGAGGCACTTCGGTATCACCGGATGCCGACCTACCTCTGTCGCGTGGTCGAGGCCTATTTGACGGACAGGGCCGTCATCTACCCCGGTCACCAAGGAGAGTGGAACCGGCGAGAGATGTCGTGCGGTGTCCCACAGGGATCGGTTTTGGGGCCGCATCTGTGGGACATCGGGTACGACTGGGTGCTGCGCGCTGACCTCCCCAGTGGCGTCAGCGTAGTCTGCTACGCTGACGACACGCTGGTCCTGGCACAGGGGAGTTCACATCAGGCGGCGGCCGAACTGGCGGAACGTGGGGTTGCGACAATCGTCGATAGGATCCGGCAATTGGGACTCGAGGTGGCATTGCACAAGTCCGAGGCCATGTGTTTTTATGGTCCTCGGAACGCGCCACTGTCGGGTTCCCAGATAACGGCGGGAGAGGTCCACATCGGCGTCGATGTGACGATGAAGTACCTGGGACTCGTCCTCGACAGCCGGTGGAACTTCGTCGAGCACTTCCGACGTTTGGCTCCCAGACTGGAGCGGGCCGGGGCTGCCTTGAAGCGGCTCCTGCCCAATCTGGGGGGTCCAAACGCCTCCTGCCGGAGGCTCTACGCAGGGATCGTGCGGTCCATGGCCCTTTACGGGGCACCGGTGTGGACGCGTTCACTGAGGCTGCGACCAGCCCAGTGGTTGAACGCGTCCCAAAGGGTCATGGCCATCAGGCTGGTACGGGGTTACCGCACGGTCTCCCGTGAGGCGGCGAGCCTCCTTGCCGGACTGCCGCCATGGGATCTGGAGGCGAAAGTCCTCGCGCACATGTGGGTGTGGCGCGAAGAGGCGAAACGCCGGGGTGAAACTCCGCTGCCGCAACAAATCGCGGCACAGCGGACGGAGCTCCGGCAGGATCTCATGGCGACATGGAAAGTGCGATTGTCGCAACCCAGTGCTGGGCACGCCACAATTGCGGCGGTAAGTCCCCTCTTTGAGGAGTGGCTAGAGAGGCGCCACGGCGTCCTCACCTTCCGCCTGACGCAGGTCCTCACCGGACATGGTTGTTTCGGGAGGTTCCTGTTCAGGATAAAGCGGGAGGAAACGCCCGGGTGTCACCACTGTGTGGATCGCCCGGAGGACACGGTGGAGCATACGGTGGAGGTCTGCCCTGCTTGGGCGGAGCACCGCCGTGTCCTCACGGAGGCGATCGGCGGCGACGATCTCTCGCGTCCGGCCCTGGTTCAGGCCATGGTTCGGAGCGAGAGTGCATGGGAGGCCGTCACCTCCTTCTGCGAAACAGTAATGCTCGCGAAGGAGGAGGCGGAGCGCATGAGGGTGAGGCAGGGTGCCCGCCCTTCCGCCCTAAGTCGCCGCAGGAGACGCCCTGGGCGTCGGGAATCGCAGGCCGATTCCCGGCCACCGTAGGCGCGGGCTTGCGGACGGTGAGCGATGGGTAGCTCGCCGTCCGATAAGGACCAGGCCCGGGTCGACGGCGCGTTGTGTTCCACGCGCGCCTCAAAGAGACGTCAGCACCAATTGACGGGGTCCGAAAGGGCCAATGCCTGCCAGGGTTACGAGCCTGTCCGAAAGGGATATCGTGGCTCTGGCACACAGGCATCTGAAGGAACACGGTGGGTTTTAGTCAGTAAAAGTCTGACACTCCCTCTCGCTCCGCCCAGAGCGGGAGAAGTTATTTGATGATTTCCCACCAAAAAAAAAAAAAAAAAAAAAAAAAAAGGGCCAAACCATAAGCTGCTATTGGTAATGCTTTTGAAATACCATCTCACCCTTTTATAATACAGATGAGATAGTTAATCATTACAACAGACTGCCACTCACCCAGATTATAAAATAAAAAGCTAACCCTTTTAACTTAACCGCAACCCGGAAAGTTTAGCGCACACGTTGTTGTTGTCACTTAAATTTTATTTCATCGTTATGAAACATTAAAAACTCGCCCCTACAAAATAACTCTATTTCTGAGTGTTTGCATCGCTCGACGCTCCGCAGCTTATGTTTTTAATTATAAAACGTGAATTATGAACACTTACCGTAAACAATTTTGGGTGGATTTCTTTAAGTACAAGGTTGGTGACGTTTAAAATATTCTGTCTGCATTCCACGTTTCACCTGTATGGAGTTTTTCTTGGGAACCATGCACTTATCTGACGTAAACATTATCTATATATATAAAATTCAAAGTCCTGACTGACTGACTGACTGACTGACTGACTGATATATCAACGCACAGCCTAAACCGCTGGTCCTAGAGACATGAAATTTGGAGGGTGTGTTCTTTGTAAAGAGTAGGTATCCAATAAGAAAGGGTTTTTTGAAATTCTACCCCTAAGAGAGTGAAATAGGGGATGGAAGTTTATATGAAAGTCCGTCAGTTTTGAAGTTAGCATCTTCAAATTTGGTGTATAGGCTGACAATTAAAAATTAATTTATACGTGTGTCAGCGTTTTTGATAATTCTACCCCCGAAGGGTTAAAAAGGGGGATGAAGTTGTGTATCAAAGTCCTTAATTTTCACAGTAAAAATCACTAAATTTATTATCTAGGCTTATGGTTGGAAGCTAATGTAACGGTGTTGATAGAATTTCAACCCTTAAGGGGTAAAAAACGGGATAAAATGTTATTTTTAATTAAAGTTCTTTTTAAGTTAAAATCACTAATATTTCGGCTTATGGTTGGAAACTATAGCATCCGCTAAGAAGGGATTTTTCGAAATTCGACCTTGAAGGGGTGAAAAAGGGGGATAAATCTTATTCCTTGAGTTATCAAACCTGAAACTTGGCACGAATACTAACTCAAGTAAATTATAAAGTGTGACATTTTTTTTTAACTACCCTCTAAAGGGGGATTTGCGGATGTCAGTTTGAATGGAAGAATTTTAACGCGCGGTCCGATTAACTCGAAACTCAGTATTTATACTGTAAACCAAATATAAAGAATAAAATTGATCAGAGTTTTTAGAAAATTTATCCCTAACGGAGTTAAAAGGGGTAGTCAATTTTACAAGGGAGGATTCTACTGTGTGGCTTGATTAACTCCAAATTATGACGTAGGCATCAGCTATGAAGGGGTTTTTGGAAATTCGACCTTTACGGGGGTGAAAAAGGGTGATTTTGTTTGTATGAAAAATCTTATTCCTTGAGTTAATAAACCTGAAACTTGGCACAAATACTAACCTAAGTAAATTATAAAGTTTGACATTTTTGTGTTTTTTTAAACTGCCCCCTAAAGGGGGATTGGGGGATATCAAAGTTTGTATGGAAGATTTTTACGCACGGTCTGATTAACTTGAAACTCAGTATCTATACTGAAAACAAAAAAATTAAGAATAAATTGTATCAGGTTTTTTCAAAATCTGCCCCTAATGGGGTGAAAAGGGATAGTCAATTTACAAGGAAGGATTTTACTGCTTGGCTAGATTAACTTGAAAATTGGTATAAATAACCTATAAGTTCAATAATAGAAACGTCAAAAACGATGTTTCAACAATTTACCTCTTTGAGTGCGTAAAAAGAGGCGATATAGTTTGTATGAACAGAATCTTATTTCTTTTGATATATAAACTTGAAATTTGGCCCGAGTACTTATTTACATAACATCACGCCTGCAATCCCCAAAGGGATAGGTAGAGGTGTACCTTTAGTACACCCACTTTTGCCAGTTCTGTTTAAGTCCCATGTAATAGGGGGCGAGCCTATTGCCATCAACCGGGCATAAATCCAGACTCCGGGCTGCTACTGAGAAATTCGTAATGGAAAATCCAATAACACTTTGCCCACCTGGGAATCAAACCCGCCCCTCATGCTCAGCAGTCGTGCTTGTGACCATTAGACTAACGAGGCAGTCGTAACTTGATAGAAATAGAGAATACTATTTAATAATAAAGATCGTAATGATTAATACTACACCATTTAAAGGAGGTGGAGGTGTTGCTGAAATAATTTTTAGGGGAAAGTACGAAATCCAAGCGAACGAAGTCGTGGGCGAAGTCCTGACTGACTGACATCAGAATTTTTTAATTATTATAATAATAATTTGATTTGAGAATATAATAGGTTGGGGAAAAAGTTTCTTCGCATTTTTTAAGAAAATTCAAAACATTTTTTAATATAGTTTATTTACATTTAACTAAAGTATGTAGGTACCATTTTGTTCGATAACTTTTTGCCATCTTGTAGGTAGGGACATGATCCCATTGCTATGGAAATTTTGGGACTTCTGATCAAAATACCGCGACAAATGGGTTTGGCAGTCCTCTCGTGATGTTAACCTGACACTGCCTAAAGAATTCTGAAGAGACGGAAATAGGTGGAAATCTGAAGGTGCAAGGTCAGGAATATACGGCGGACGCATTAACACCTCCCAGACAAACTCTCGCTGAGTGGCTAAAGATATGTGAGGTCTAGCGTTATCATGATGAAAACCCACACCCTTCTGTTGATTAATTCCCGCTTTCTCTCAACTTCTTGCTTTAACCTCATCAGTTGTTCGCAGTAGAGTTCAGAATCGATGGTCCTGCCTGGTGGTAACAGCTCATAATGAATAATGCCCTTCCAATCCTACCACACACACAGCATCACCTTGTTGCGAGTATACCCGGGTTTCGCCATAGTCTGTGAAGCCTGACCGGCCTTTGACCACGACCTTTTTCGCACGTTCTTGTCGTACGTGATCCACTTTTCATCACCAGTTTATCAGCTTCTTCAAAAATGGTTCGGTTTCATTACGTCGTAATAAAGAATCACAAATGAGTACACGGTTCATTAGGTTTCTTTCAGTGAGCTCGTGAGGTACCCAAATATCGAGCTTTTTTGTGTACCCAGTTTTTTTCAAATGTGCCAAAACTGTTTTGTGGTCAATTCCCAGTTCTTCAGCTAAGTCGTAACTACTGATATGCCGATCTTGCTCCACTTTTTCAAAAATGACATCCATTATATCCGTAATAGGGCGACCAGAGCGACGTGCATCTTTGACATCAAAATTTCCGGATTGAAAACGCTTAAACCAAATTTGTGCTACTCTCACAGACACGTGCACTAGGTCCATAAACATCGCAAATTTTTTTCACGGCTTGCGTTGCATTTTTACCTTTTTTGTAGTAAAATTTTAAAATGTATCGAATTTCTTCATTAGATTCACTCATCTTGACAGTACGAAAAACAAATGAAAATCACACATTTTCCTAATTTGAATTTGGAATAATTATGTTCTTTAAAATTTAAACTTTCAATGATACCACAACCAGCAGATAAAAGTAGTATAGCCAAAGAGATTTTATTACAAGTTCATACATACTATAATGCGAAAAGACTTTTTCCCCAACCTAATATTTACATTCCATACATTGTAGGCGAACTCTAAGATTTGGTTTTTAAAAATTGGATCAATATTATCAAGGTGAAAAGGGATTTAGATTGTATGAACAATCATAGCAAGAATACGTTCTTAAATAACAAAGTTTGTCATGACGGTTGCGTTTTTCAAAACTACCCTTCAAAAGGAGTGTTACAGTTTGTTTTTAAAAATCTTTACGCGAGGTCCGATTAACTCGAAACTCAATGCTTATACTTTAGACAGAAAAAAAGAAAAAAAAATATGGAGTTTTCGAGAATCGGAAAAAGGGGTAATTAAGTTTTCGGCACAATTTTACTGAGTACCTTGAATAACTCAAAAGTTGGTAAGTATATAAACATTATTATTTAAGAACAAAAACGTAGAAAAAATAAACAATACAAAATTTCTTACAAATAGACTTAGACATGAAATGGAGGACACGTTTATTGAACAAGTATGTACAAAACGAAGTTGATATTTATATACTATCTATATCCTCCGTAAAGTTGTAAATCAAACTGCACTTCTATCTGCTTACGACGCTTACGTTGGTTCCAACTAAGATATGGTATAATGTTTTGGGGGAATGCTGCTGATAGAGAAACTGTTTTTTTTCGACATCCACGCGGGCGAAGCCGCGGGCGAAAGCTAGTCGTATATACGCTTGGGAATAATGTAGTTTTTATCAGTATTTTTTTTTTGTAATCATATCAGAATTTCCATTTACAAACAAACAACTTTACCTCTACGTGATATGATGAGATAGTGATGATCAGTAAGCTGTGTGATTTTTAGAAAAAATACGAACGTAGTTACGAGTACTTGTCCTGACTCTTGCCGAGAATGAAAATCTGTACAGCCAGTAGGAGTTATATATTTTTAGCAATAGATTTACTTTCGTGTTTCTTTACGAATTTTGTTTTTCTTTTTTATCAGTGTCAGTTTCGTGAATATGCTGTTTTTGTGTTTTGAATAGTAAAGTTAAGAATAATAGCTGAAAGTGATTTTCTAAGCCTTACCAATTTTCGCAAGAAAACAATGTTGTTACAGGTATAAGAATAATTATTATTATGATACAATTCCCTGTAGATATTTTGTGCAATTCTGAAAATATTCTTCTGGGAATTTACTGCTTAAATAAATCCTTGGAAACATTTTATGAAACCATTACAATAAAATGATTCATTAAATCTGAAATTTATGTTAAAGTCATCAGTTTTGTAAACCTAGCCTGGATTATATAAATACTGTGTCAAAAGCATTCCGGACGATACAAAATTAAATAAATGCTGAGAGAGCCTAACAAAATTAGATAAACGAACGCGCGGAGTAAATGTTACGTAAATTCGAACGAATTTTAAATTGAATAAACTTAATTCATATAATCTATGCGTGATACTAATTGTGCTAAAACCTAATTCATAAAATCTATGCGTGATACTAATTGTGCTAAAACCTAATGCATTTATTCTATGCGTGATAATTGTATTTTCGATTGAAAAATCGTTCGAATTTACGTTACGTTTACGTCACGCCGCCGTGCCGTCACGCGTTCGCGCTAGGGCTTCAGAAAACCAAAGTATCTGTGACTGTAACAAAGTATCCGCAGTCCTGGTTCTATCTAGACTAGATGACATACTTATACCAGCAGCATTTCTAGAAGAAAAATCCAGTCCATCTATTCCACAGAATACAGAGTGTAGGACTCGAAAGTCCATTATCGATTACGTGAGTGATGTGCCGGAACAAATCCGTTTCGTTACCGAAACCGATGTTGCCTAAATGAGCTCAATTTTTTACCCGACTCGTTTTCATAGTGGCCAATTTGTTAGTGCACGCTTCGCTGCTAGATACATCATGCGAGCCTCTCAAATTCACCTCACAGCCAATTACAGCGCTTGTTATTGTTGAAAAATGTCCGACAATGCCTCACTGAGATTGTTTCGTATAGTTTTATGGATAGTTGATTGTCCGGAGTATTAAATTGGATAAGAGTTCTCGGGTGGCAAAATAAGTTGTTTTATTTAAGTATTTGTTTTATTTTTCTCTCCATTCGAAGATGACGGCCATTTTGTTAAACCTGTAGGGATTGATAATTTATTTC
This sequence comes from Tiliacea aurago, assembly GCA_948098905.1. Lineage (NCBI taxonomy): Eukaryota > Metazoa > Arthropoda > Insecta > Lepidoptera > Noctuidae > Tiliacea > Tiliacea aurago. The sequence goes on from OX402592.1 coordinate 1,154,371, forward strand.
AATTTGTTACCGGAATTTCAGTTGAATTTAGAGTGACAATTGACCGTCTGTCCACCGAGTAAGGGCGGGGGCACACGATGCGTTGCGGTGGCGGTGCGGCGCCGGAGCGGTGTCGCTGCGTCGTCTTACATAGAAATATCTGTGGCATGTCACACGATGCGCTCCGGCGCCGCACCGGACTTGCAACCACCGAGACGAAGCGAGGAGGGGTGATTGCGTTGCGACGTCGGAGCGGCACCGTTCAGTTGTTTATGCGTCACAAGGAAGGATACACGCTCGCTCGTTTCGATTTATTTTCTCCAACATCCAACGCTGCTACGGCGCCGTTGCGACATAACAACGTTGCGGCGCCGCACCGCTTGTGTGCCCGCTGATACGGTGAAATCTTTGCGGTGCGGCGCCGCAACGCATCGTGTGCCCCCGCTCTTACGGTCGCGTTTTTAGAATAATAGGTATTAACGTGTTTACTTCGAGGAGCGAAGAAAATCGAAAGATAAGACGCCCACGCTGATGTTGCCATGGTGCTGGGAGTAGCAACCAGTCCCTAAATTGATTGTTCGAAGGAGTCATTAATTTCTTAGCAAAAGTGTAGAAACTTGTAAAAACGTTAATAAGTATTTGAAAAAAAAACCATTTCATCAACAACTCATTATATCAATAGATTTATTAGGAGTTTAACGTTAATTTTGTTTCTATAAGTAAAAAATGGCTTAAATGCTGTTTCTGAAATCTAGTTAAGCAGAGACAATGGTAAGTGCACACGTAGAAATATCACTTTTAAACTCCCTCTACAATTTACTATTCACGGCGGGGTCTTAACTATTCTAATTGATAAGCCCTCACAAAACTCCCAAGTTTAACTCATCTGAGGCACAGTTTTAATTCCATTACGTCATCTCCCATTTTCTAGTCCCTAGACTTCTGTACAGACTGTGATTTGAATAATAAACACCGCATCAAGGTCGTCTGTCACAGTTTGCCAGTCTGTCCCCAGTTCACTCATTTCATTCCACTACTATCTCTATCGCTAATTCTACCAAATCTAATACTATGTTCAACTCTTTCGATGCACCTCTGGTAGGGTCACATGCTGTTTTGTATTCCTCGCCCTCTCCTAAGCTGTTGTCTTGTGAATTCCAGATGAGTCCCTCATCCCCGCGACCTCGGCCCCGCCCCGCTCCTCAGGTACCAGTTTCGTATCCTTCTCTTCATTTTTAATTACATTTTTCATTTGTTTATTCATTAGTACTTCATTATACTTTCATCTGTTCGTAGCGGCTTAATTTTCGTGTTTTCGTTGACAGCACGAGATGTTTTGTTGGATATTATTAGATGGAGTTTGGTTGGGCGTGCGGCATAGCGCTTTTTCAATTTGCATGAACTCGACGTGAAATGGTCCATGCAGTAGAGTACAGTTTGTGTAGTTCATGTTGGTTGGCCTCCATCGAATAGAGTAAAGTGTAAACAGATGCATGGTTGTCACTGAAGCTACCAAAGAAAAGAAAGCGTAACTGTTAATTCAACGAAGGGGAAAAGAAATATTGCCGTAACAAAATTACCTCGAAACTTGGCCGGCGAGCTATTACTGTCAAAAACTGTGCCGCAGAAAGTAGAATAAAATGTTATTTCCAACATCCAAATCGGTGGGTTGCCATAATAAAAATAAACGTTTTAGTCGTTACGTCAACCAGTGTTTGGAATTGAGTAAGTTAGAGAAAGCCATAATGCTAAGTTAAACACTTTTTAAAGTCAAATTAGGTTTAGTCGAAGTGGAATTGGCTCGGCTTGGCTTTTAAAGTTGCATCATCATTATTGTCTTGTTCGAGTAGGCTCTTAAAAGAGTTATAAAGGATTTCAGCTGAGCTTGGGTACCAGTGATTTATTTACATTCAAACTTCAATTTATCTTCATACGAGTGTAATTGTCTGGAAAATTCCATAAGTAGAGAACTAAGGACACTTTACGTCAATGGTCTTAAGGGATTATTTATGTTCAAAAAATGTGAATAAATTTTTGCACGTGGCATTAGGCATCAACACTCATTTATCGAGGGTTTTTGTGATGATCTTTAACAACCTGAACACCATTTCATGTTAAACCCCAAAACCGGCGTAGCTCCTAAATGTTACTAGTTTCATTGCCAGAGATTTGAAAAAATCTTACCTATCAGCCCTGAATTCCCATTTGCATACGATTTGTAAATATGCAAGCATTTTCTTGTGCTGTAACTATCATTGGATTGTGTACTTTAATGTTATGTAGTGAAGGTTCTGTTTCATTTGTTGCAGCTGCTGCGGCGACCATTTGGGGTTCGCAGGATGTGTACGTGAAGAAAGGCAGCACAATATCGCTGACGTGTTCAGTGAATGTGCACTCGTCGCCGCCTTCCACCGCCTCCATTTTATGGTAAATCTTATTGTTCGTAATATTTACGTGGACGATGCGAATATCTGCATTTCCATTTGGTTGAAGTTTACTTTTAGCCTTTGACGAGCCTTCTGGGCTTCTTATCTTAGTTTCGTTTTTGAGTGTTGGTGAAAATTACCATTTGCTTCTGAATCAACATGTATGAAAATAAAATACCCTGAATCTCTTTACTCAATGAAATATACTTTTTGATGAGTTTTAAATTGGGTACCTATCCATGAAAACATGAACCCCAACACAAACAACCAACACTCTGAACAAAACTAATTCAAGCAAAACTTATTGAAATAAGAATGTAGTTTCTCCATTCTGAACTTAATTAAGAATTTTATTGCCAGTACAAGTTTTTTCTACCATTAATCCATCCAAAGGTTGTCTGTAAAAAGTCGCTTTTAGCGATAAAACCGCCCATTGTGTCACCCTATGTAAAATTTCAACATTTATAACTGTACATTTTATGGTGTACATAATAAAGAGTATTCTATTCTATTCTATTTTACAAGAGAAAACTAAGTTTTTCGCAAAGTCAAAACCAATCTATTTTTAACAATCCGTGTTCATAATTATGTAAACCTTACCACTTAAATTGTCACCAAACTAATTTATTCCAGTGGTAATGCTATTTAAACTTGCAAATTTACACAAACTAAAACTAAACCTTTGTATTCAAACTCAATTTTAGATTTCAAATGAAATTATTCGTAGCTGGCCCTTGAGACAGCAATGTGTCATTGGTATTACACGTAAACACAAGCGCACATAACCGCCACAAGGCACCGTCACAGCGCAACGCATTTTCATCCAAAAAGTGCAGCGCGGCCGCTGTAATGTGCGTCGGTTCACAGAAAATTTACAAAAGTGATGAAGGAGCATTTTTGTAAAGCGTTGCATTGCGACGCGGCGCGGTCCGCCCCAAACTCAAACTCAAAGCATTTATTTCAATTAAACCATTTACAGGTACTTTTGAATTGTCAAGAAGTTGGTCAGTTACCTAGTTGCCCATTCCAAATAGTAGGTTCCTATGGAGACGAACGGGCAAGAAACTCCACGGACAATCTTTTTAAAATTAAAATTAATCCTAATCTCATCATGATCATTTCAGCCGAAAGACGTCCACTGCTGGACAAAGGCTTCCCCCATAATCACCACGCTTGGCAGGCGGGTTGGTGATCGCAGTATGGCTTTATAAATGCATAGAGAACGCTGCTGCCCATTCTCTAGTAAGTCCCTTAGTCGCCTTTTACGACACCCACGGGAAGAAATGGGATGGTGCTATTCTTTACGTCTGGCATCAAGCGGAACCCCAATCTGCGCTAGGCTTAACACTCCTCTTTTCCCACAGGTATCACGGCAACTCAGTAGTAGACTTTGACTCCCCCCGCGGTGGGATCAGTCTGGAGACGGAGAAGACTGAAGGCGGCACCACCAGCAAACTGCTGGTGACCAAGGCTGCCCTCACAGACTCCGGGAACTACACCTGTGTGCCCAACAATGCTCATCCTGCTTCTGTGTCTGTGCATGTGCTTAATGGTCAGTGAAATAGATTATGTAGTTGAATAATACCTTTGGAATTGACCCTGAGTTTATCTGTGTCCAATATCGGTCTGCGTGGTTAGGCCTTCTAGAAGGTGGGAAAGTCGCGGGAATCGGCTGGATACGGGAAGCACAAAAACTGTCGTTGAGGCGATGCTTGAAGTAGGTCTATGTCCAATGACGATGATAATATAGAATATCAGTTTTGGTCAGAAAATCTCTTTATAAATAATATTGGCAAACTTGAATCATAGCCTTTCATCTTTCTAATATAACAAGATACAAGAGTCTCATGTTCTATTACTCATATTTTTTTATTTTTCTTCTGGGTGGGAAATTTTCAAATAACTTCTCCCGTTCTGGGCGAAGTGGGAGGGCGTGTCAGACTTTTAATGACTCAAAACCCACCCGTGTTCCTTCATTTGCCTGTGTGCCAGGGCCACGATATCCCTTTCGGACAAACTCTCAACCCTGTTAGACCGCAAGATTACTCATGTTAGATCTGCTCACTTTTACACACTGTCAGGAAATATTCGCCAAATATGTTTTTTTTCAACAATATTTACCTTCCGTCCAGGCGAGCACCCAGCAGCGATGCAGACCAGCAACCGAGCGTCGTCCTACCTCACATCACAGCTGAGCTGTGCCATCGTCACCTACCTGCTGTCGTCGGCTGTCTGCAGATGATCGGCTTAACTGCCAGCCGGTCACGGGGGCACGGAGCGTTCTTTATTTAAACATGCATGCAGACGGGCAACTTAAGTTGCACAACTCTTGGCAACTGCTTTACAATCTTGGTATTGCTGTAAACTGATCCGTGTTGCTGAGACGTCAATATTTGCATGAATTGCGCAGTAAAGTTGCCCTTGTGTAAGCGTATCTTGATAATTATTAATTCCATTTTATTGAAACACGACATTCCATTCAGGAAAATGGAAAAAATTATTCTATTTTTGTTATTTTTGCAACGTTTGCTTTTTATATCCGGAAATCTAATTTTGTAACTAAAGTTATTTGATCAGTATAAATTAAATGTACACATCCTTTAGGCATGCAATACAGTTTCAATATTGAAACAGGATTCGAATGTTCATCTCACTTCTCTTTTATCGTTAGCACATCAGTTGTGTAGACGGACCAATTGAGTTACTTCATTTAGTTAGTAGCCAAAATACTCTTTTGAAAGTTAATACAGTGGAATAAATTGTGATATGTTGTTTTAATGTTTACATTTATATTAGAAATAACAACAAAAGCTCCACCCCCTCTAACGTTGTAGAGTTAATATTAAATTAAATAATAGTCTTATTTTAGGAATTGTTATAAAAATAATTTACATTTTCGCAAAATTTCAATTTGTGATTGTAATGTTACTCGGCAGTATTATTGTATAATTTATTTAAATAAAGTAAATGAAATATAATTTCGTTAAACTCGTTTAGTAATGCTCATTTAAATGTTATTATTTTCGAAAAATAATAGTAATTTTGTTAACAAATTATTATTTAAGAAACAAGTGAATGTAAAACATTTTTTGTAAATAAAGTAAACTATACGTAATAATGTAGAATAAATAAAGTTATATCAGATTGCATTGTAAATATTTCGTATTGTTGTAAATACAAAATAAACGAGTTTAATACATAAGATTGGATATTTATAGTACCTAGTGGTTCTACCATTCGAGTGGTAAAAAACTGATTTCCTTATTTTGTTCTTAGAACAACCTATTTAAAATTAACTTAAGCCTCTTTTCGTCGGAAATGGGAATTTTTACCTCATGATAGATTAATTAATGTAGAGTAACATTTTTGGCAAGATATCTAATTAATAATTACGTTATTTCTTGAAGCGTGGTTCGGAAAATAATATTTAATACAAAATATTTCTGCCTACATATTTTGTGCTTACATGAGTCATCAATTTTAAAGCGTAGATAACAAGAACTGATTTCCTGATTTCAACCACAACATTAATTTCCATAAAATTCGTTCAATTATTACTTTTAAGTCTACATGAACATAAATCAAATGTTTATCCCCCCCCCCCACACTAATACGTGATTCACCTGTGGGCGTTCCAATGTCAAGTCATTTTGTGTTCAGAATTCCAAACAGGCCACTTGGGCAACAAGCCTACGGTGAAAATTCGCCTTTACTACAGACTCACCTTTGTATCAAACTTTTCCTTCTTATGTAATGAAACATTCTAAGAACTAGAAAAATACATATTTCTGATGACTAGGGGCTTTAAACTGTAATTACTAGGGAATAAACGACAAATAATTATTAAGAATCTATTGACTGTTTTCCACTAAAACTTTTATGTATAAACTGAATTTTCATCGCAGGTACTAGAATTTAATTTCCATGTTAATCTAGATCCGTACAGAGTCAATTTACGCTGCGTAACACGAGACTTATTAGGTTTACGGCGTGGAGTAAATTTGGGGTTATTTAAGGCGGAGTGTCTAATTGATTCCCCGCGCAGCTCGTTACTCACGCGTTTATTGAGCTCTCGTACCACTCTAGAGCGACGCCGCGAACTGTTCACTTTTTCCATCTTCTTGTATACTTGTAAAGTAGTTAATACTGAAATATTGCGATAGTACGGTAGCTGAAATATACCTAGCTATGTTCCTTTAAATAAAGCGTAGTATGATGTTATTAAATGTAATTCGACGAATTATTTGTACGGTTGAAAGAAAAAGACGTTTTTAATAGTGGGTATTGGTGTGAGTATCCGACAACTGATTATTGAAGGGGTTTATTTGTTTCTTTTGTATCTTGTACATAAAATTGTAATAAGAAAAAAGGGAGTATTAATAAATATTATTAAAAATTTCGCATTTTATTTTTCTCATCATAATATCACGAGATCATTAGTAACGGATACCAATCCGAATGAAATATAAGTATATGTAAACAAAATTGTGGATAATACAAATTGATGTTTCGAAGTGCAAAATAATGAAATGTAGGGTGGTGCCATATCGGTTACATTATATCAGGCGGAAACAAATTTGATATTATTTATGATTTTTGCTTTCAAACGAAAATGTCTAAACATGTTAACGCAAAATGAAATCAAATACGCCACGTATATGAAGCACTCACGTGAACATCTTATTTGGCTTCTCATAATAAAATCGCATTAAAACCAACTCAGGAAAACCGATTTAGTACGAGAATAAGCAAAAATATATCCTTACTCTTTGAAGTGGAGTGCCAATCTCGCAAATTATATTTTTCTTTCCATAATCTTGCTAAGTACAATATTTTCTTTAGGAGGAATAAAATCGTCGGGTGTATCAACTGGTTGCTACCTTTTTAAGCCGTTGTCGTCTCGATGTGATGACACACGCGCGCGTATATTTAGCTCGGCGGATTACCGGCGAGTCTACACCATGCTTTATATTACTTTGCTGAATTTAGCTCGGCGGATTACCGGCGAGTCTACACCATGCTTTATATTACTTTGCTGAATTTAGCTCGGCGGATTACCGGCGAGTCTACACCATGCTTTATATTACTTTGCTGAATTTAGCTCGGCGGATTACCGGCGAGTCTACACCATGCTTTATATTACTTTGCTGAATTTAGCTCGGCGGATTACCGGCGAGTCTACACCATGCTTTATATTTAGCTCGGCGGATTACCGGCGAGTCTACACCATGCTTTATATTACTTTGCTGAATTTTTTATAGGACTCGTAATCTCGGTTACGGGGATTTTTGTATCGGGATTTAGATTGGTGATTCATGGCGTTCTGTTTTAGTGAGCCGCCTGCTATAGTAATCCCTTTCTATGGATAATATAGCATCACCTATCACTTTAAATAATGTTAAACTTTCTTCTTCGTTTTCCATTTAAAGCTTGTCCTAATAACATTTGTTACGTTCAGATTTATTTCGTCGAATATTGCTGATGCAGCAATATCCGTTTTTAAAAGAGAGCTCTAGTTTACCTTAAACTTTGTTTATCCCTGATAAATCACTAAAGAGTGTGAAGGTTCCTAATTGCAATAAACATTGAATCATTTTACCCAACTAACTCCAATTGAAAATCTAACCTAAGCCCAGTATCCTGAGCATCGCTCCACATTGATTTATCCCCACGAGTGGACAGCAATAGACAAACGTACAAATAATTCCAGCCCGGCCGCTATCGGGAATGTTCGACCGAATAAACATGGGTTGTTCGCACAAGATTGCACAAGACTCCGACCATCGCACAAAGACTAGACACCTGTAGTATGAATGAGACAAGCTGCAGAACACGTCTACGGAAGTAGGTACTGTAGAGTTTTTAACCTAGATGGCTTTCTCATTCAACCTCCACAAATGTTTGAAAAGTCAATGGCATTTATAAGAAGACAGATAAACAATTTTTCATATTTTGAATTAAAAATATTCGGGAGTCAGCCCTGTTGGCTGACAGACGGTGTATGTATGGGGGTCATACTAATAATAAAGCTGAAGTGTTTCTTGAGAAAGGCTATTATTTTAAGTTCATGCTCAACTCTTAGGAGCCAAGAATAAAGTTAGAACATAGTGCGGGCGGGAAATTTGGCCACTATTTTTGAACATTCTGGTGTCTTACGACTTCCGAACGAAGTCGCGGGCAGAAGCTAGTTGTAATATTAATGTGATTTATCCTAATGATCGAATTGCAAGCCTATTATGCGTTTCATTTTATATAGCTATAAAACCCCGGACCACAGTCCTTTATAAACTTTCACCCGCACAGGTCTCGATCCCGTGGGAATATCGGGATAAAAAGTATCCTATTTTATCCTAGCCGTTTTAGCGACAAACAAACAAACTCACCTTCGCACTTATAATATTAGTTATGGTAACATAACGCGAGTCTTGTTTACATATAATCTGTACCCTAATTTCATAACACATTCTGAAGGGCAATCCAAACAATACGACAACATTTTAAATGCTTATAGGTAAACGAGGGCAGGGCGCGAGACAGATTAAAGAACCCATTGACAGCAAAAAAACGCGATGAATATTGTTCAATAGTCAAATGTAAAAAGAGATTGTCATTTCGAGTTTGTTACGCAATAAAAATACTGAGGTATTTGTATTCCACTGATGAGAAAACACGACGCTGACGCGGCCGAAATTGGTTATCAAGAAAGAGATGACGACGAAAATTTAATTGGATGCTACTGAAAAGGCTGAAAATTAGCTAAGTTTTGTGCGGGTACAATAAATAAAAATAAAATAAATAAAATCATTTTATTACAGGCATTGTAGGTACAGTCGCCAGCACATCAAGTTACCCCACTTTGATCTTGAACGCGTTATGAGCAACAACAGCGAGAATCGTACGAAAGAGATACATAGCTTTTTGTCTGTTCTTACTTGTTATGTTTCGTGCTGCAGTGCGTACGTGAGGGTGTGTGCGTATGCGCGTCGTGGTGTAGAATAAGATAGGTACTGTGCGATAAGAAACAGCTTGGTTGAATACTAAATCCTTGAATCGAATAGAAATAATGGCATGGTAATATAAACAGGCGGCCCGCGCAATGCCTAAAATATCTATGAAAGCTTATACTTTAATCAATATATTTTATTTAAATTATCTTTTACTTAATCGTTCATTCTTAAATATTTGTTGGAAAGTTACATAAAAGTATTAAGTTTGTATTATGTACTCTTATTACATTTAAACAGATCTCGATGAATATTCTTAAGTAGACAGGTATAATCTGATGTGAGAAAAACATTTTTTATTTTATTTATTTCAAACAGGTTCTAATTACCTTTTCGGAGTTTTGTTACCTACTTATTGGTGGGTTGGCGGTCACCTAGTATTTTCGTGCGTTCCTTGCTCTTCTATTCTAAGTATTTTTACGAAATTTTATGTCGAAAACCCAATACACAATGTGCTTGAAATTTTGAAAAAATATGGATACCTACCCCATGACGAACGTGTGTGAAGTTATGTTAATTAATTACTTATACCTACAAAAAGCCTTTTGTAATCCGCCGTTCCGCGACACTGTCAAAAAAAAAAAAGGGGATCTTAGGAACGGAATTATCTATTCCTACCGGAGTTTGCTTATTTATACATGCGAGTTCAACCTTATTACGCTAATAATAAGATACGATTTCAAAGGTTATGAATTTTCAAATAAAATTCTAATCTATTATTATCGTTACTTCCTAAATATGTTACTTAGACTAAAGCTGAAGAGTTTGTTTGTTTGGTTAAACGCGGTAATCTCAGGAAGTACTGGTTCGAATTGAAAAAATCTTTTTGTGTTGGATAGTGCATTTATTTAGGAAGGCCATATAACATCACGCTACAACCAAAACCAATAGGAGTGGAGCATCAATGAAAAATGTTGCAGAATCGGATAAAACTATTCCTTTTAAGAGGCCGGATGGATGCGTACTTGTAGTTCATACAAACGTAATACCAAAATAATTTGTAAATCAAACATATTCTTACGGTAGTGTGTCTTTATTCCGATTGGAATACAGAATATCTAGGTTCCTAAATATATATTTTGAATGGACACTGATTAAACAAGAGTTATGAGAAAAATAAGTTTAAATTCCTCTTACTTATCTCATCTTTATATCATTGTTTCAAAATATGTATTTGGGAAAATAGATATTCTGTAATCCAATCGAAATAAATACACACTACCTTAAGAGGCATGGGTAGTTCAGGGACAGGGGTAGCATGCGTAGTTCATACAAACGTAATACCAAAATATTTAGTAAATCAAACATATTCTTACGGTAGTGTGTATTTATTTCTATCTATATTATATATATATGTTATAAGAGGTTATGATACGAGTTATGAGAAATTTAATATTTCTATAGAAAACTTATTTTTCTCATAACTCTTGTTTAAATCAGTGTCCATTCAAAATATATTTGGGAACATAGATATTTTTTATTCCAATCGGAATAAAGACACTGTTTGATTTACAAATTATTTTGGTATTACGTTTATATGAACTACGCATGCTACGGCCCGGCCCCGTTGCGTACGCTGTGGAAACGGTTAAAGCTACGCAAAAATCATGTATGACGGAATTGCTTCCCTTAAAAAACTATATTACGAGAATATGAGTTTGTTTGTTACGCATCATAATGAAATGTTGCACGTAACACGTTGTCAGGGGTACAGAAAAGGACATGGGTTCCCTTATGAACCTATTGATATGAGAACTCGGGTGAAGCCGCCTATAATGCGAAAGTGAGTTTGTTTATTTGTTACGCTTTCAGTTTTGCAGCACGCAGTGACGTAGCTAGTAATGGGGCTCCATATCAAAAACTCTTGGCGGGGTCTTTTGCAAAAAGGACACTGACGTTTTTTTAAATACTATAAATATGCCGTCGGGGCCCCGTATATTAGATACGGTGGTAGCTACCAAACTGCAAAATTCCATTATGATCGGTTATGTAAGTAGTTATGGAGCCAAAAGCAGGCAAGTAGGGCTCTTGGTGCCTTAACTACACAACCGATCATCATGGAATTTTGTATACCTACCTATCAGAAAAGGACATAGGATAGGTTCCTACGGGGACGCGTGTGAAACCGCGGGAAAAATATCAAAATAAAATACGGAATATCAATCTTTTTATTTTTAAACAATATTATAATTAAAAACTTAAAAACCTACCTACTCTCAATTTTAAAATATAATTACAACCAAATATAAAAAACAAAATCAACGATCAAAATATTTTATTTCACTTATACCTACATGGGCACTTATAAAACGTCAGAAGCGGCGCACGGTTCCTATTGGTGGTCCTATGGAGAAGAGCCGGCAAGAAACTCCACAAAACCAAACTAAGTATCCAAGATTAAAGGAAAAATTCTCAAGAATATAACAATGGTGCGAAAAGAAGTTTAAAATTTTAATTTACGGTATTAACTCTTAAATTATCTTTGTCACGTTATTAGAAGAATTATCCATATTAATATTATAAATGCGAAAGTAACTTTGACTGTCTCTTACGCCTTCGCGGCCTAACCGCTGGGCAATTGTGATGAAAAATATGGAGATAGTTTGAATCCTGGGACATGGAGGAAGGTTTCTTGGCAGGGCGGTCTCTCCGGCGTCCTTCAGGCGCCTCCTGACCATAGAAATCTAAAACAAAAAGAAATTTTGTCAATTTCAATTCTTACTGATTCTTTATTACAACAAATTGTACGGGCCAACTTATAGATATGGGATGGTTAAAAATTATTCTTCAAAATATAAACTTATACAAATAAACAAACTGTCGAATTGAGAACCTTTGTTGAGGTGGTTTGTAAAGAATTGAAGGAAGATTTATCAAATAGTTTTTTTTTTCTCTTTTTTTTTAAAAAATCGTTGCCCCATACTAAGAATTTCTCCTGTATTGTGGGTGCGTTTACAAACATTTAAACTCACATAAACAAACAGCCAGACCCGGAACAACTACTTGTAGATTATACAAATATTTGTTCAGTGCGGGAATCGAACCCGCGACACGCAGCGCAGCAGTCAATCGCTTAACCACTGCGCCAACGCCAACCGTGTCGTCAAATAGTAATAACATTCACAGAGTCTGGCCACGCGGCGCGCGTAAAACTGGTTTGAGTGAGCGCCGCGCGGCCCTTTCAACTACATTCGTCTAGTAGGTAGTAGTTTGTTTTGTGTAGTAGGTATTTTTTTTACACTTTTTAAGAAAACCATGTTTAATGTAAGTGATGAATAAGTTAAGGTGATAAAGGTTCGTCCTCGTACCGACTCGCGCAATATCGCGGTCGCGACAGGCACCGACAAAGACAATTTCTTTGTCGGTGGCTGTCGCGCCCGCGATATCGCGTGAGTCTGTACGAGCGTTAAGTGTGATTACAAGCTACACATTCACATCCGATTCTGACTTCTATGCCATACGCATAAGGGTGGCATTAAAAGCATAAACGTGGTTACAATATCAACTGTTTATTACAGGTGCCATTTGTCATGCCACCAACGCAATAGAAATCAAAATCGGTTGAACGGACTGTAAAAAAGGTTTATTTAAACGTCTTATCTTATTTCAAATGGAGTTTATGTTAACTCTGAATTTAAGCTTGCACGGTTACTCTACATTGAAAGGCTTCTACAGACCGGCGCGACACAAAGGACCCGCGTGTCGCGCGACGAGCGGTGCTTTTGTGTTGAGTCGCGAGTCGCGCCGGTCTGTAGAAGCCTTAAAAAACTAACAATATCGGGACGGGAACTCACCAAGAAAAAACAAAGAAGATACCTACTTAACTATCCTTTCTGTTAACTTAATTCGATAGTTCTATAGATAAACACCATTGAAACATTTTTTCAATATTAGTCTTTGTTTATTTTAATTAATAATTATCATTACAAAAAAATATTACTCACCGTTATGCCGAAAAATATCTATTACTTGGCATCCATTCCAATTTCCACTCGCAGCGCTATGATGAGCTCCCTTTCAATTTGCGTCAATTGAGGCGCCATAATATTTAACCGCACTTATTTATTTTATTACAAGTCAACTGTCACTAATAATGAGATTAATGAGACACAATTACTTTTTCTATTGTTACCGATCTCTATGAGATGTTACGACTCCAATCCAAATTCCAACTGAGTTCAACTGACTGACCGACTGACGTAAAAATTAAATGGTAAATGGATAAACGTCAAACGAACGATGTGATGAATGACGAGTGAATTTCGTTAAATTTCGTGAAGGTTCGGGAAAACTCGGGTGCGGCGGCGCCCGCGCAGGGGCGCTTGGGTGTGGCTTATTCCTAGTGAGACATGATAATTAGCTCCCAATTATTAGTATGTGCAACCATTGGGCAATTTTAGAAACTTAGCAAACTCCACCAATCATGCCAAAGATACTTTCTTTCTAACACTCGATGGCGCGTCGTAGTTATAGATATGTATAGGGTTTACGTTGATGTGCTGCCGTCTGTACATACAATATATACGCATTTCACCCATAGTGACTACATGTCATACATAAGCATTATGTATTTTAGTATTCATTATTCATTACTTAAATTTAATTTTAATATTTTAAGACTGTATTTTAAATATTTAGTTAGTTATTCCAAAATAAATAGATTAAAATGCAATTATTGAAATGATTGAAATTGAAATTATTGAGATTATGAAATAGTTTGAGTTTTTACAAATTATAATAATTAAATTAATTCGTTCATAGTTTTTCTTACTAAGTAAGTACATTATCCATACGTACACGTAATGTCACAACATTATTATAATTAAATTTATTTGTCATTTTTTACTTTATAACATCAAGAGTCAATACTGAGATTGAACAATTCAGTTCTAGTCACGAAAATTGTGCGGAATACTGTAGTTACAATATTATTTGTACAGTTTAACAATCGTTTTCGAAATGAAGCTCTCGTCCTTCTCAGAACGGCAAAGAAGTCACCCCACAATAAATAGCCATCGGCACGCTCAGAAGAAGAAGAAGCACATATAGAAGCAACAAGAATAATGTACCCAGGATTTTGTAAAATCTTGCTTTAAAAGAGTGTCCTTGGAGTTTCTTGCCTATTCTTCTCCATAGAGATCTACGTTTTGGAATGAGCTTCAACTTTCTGACTAACTGACCGACTCTTTGACAATTCAAAAGTGCCTGTAATAGGTTTAATTGAAATAAATGTTTTGAGTTTGAGTTTGAAGAATATTAGGCGACGATAAGTAGCGCTCTACTATTCTTGATACTCTCAGTCTTCAACGTTGAAACTGCAGAGAAGTGCGGCCGCTGCGATGAAACGTTCGGCTATTGTGCTTCTAAGCAGGTATTTAGTTGTTCGATGCTTTGAACAACATTGAGTCCGCAGTAGCAAGTAACTATTCCTCAAAGAAGGTAGATACGATGTGGTTTCATAAATAGTAGCTACTTAATTTTGAAAGCCTCGCATGTTATGATGAAGTTTCTTATGATATAATTTTCTTTATTCGAGTAACCAAGACTCAAAAAGATTTGTTAGTAAAACTTACGATTATCTAACATAGTCGTAAGTTTTACTAACAAATCTTTTAAGCAGAGACACTAAACAAAAACAATACAAAAAATAATGATTGGTCACCGTTGCGACATTCCATGAGAGATGGCACAACAGTGACCCACGTAAACACAGTCCAGGCGACTCGCAACCATGCCTAAGACACTGTTGGGGGTGCCCCGCACCCCGCGTACCAGGGAAGTGCACTTTTTATGACTTGGAATAAAAAAATAAATTATTATAGTTATCAGTGTTCAAGCATATAGATCCTGACAAGACTGCTTAGTGTTTATGTACATATTAGTGTCATGCATGCACTTGCCTCTAAAAATATATAATCAGTAGTAACGGCAAACGATTTCGTTAGTCAGAGATACCTATAAACGCTAAAGGTAAAAAAAGTACATTACTGCAGCGGCCTGCAACAGGGGCATTGATGGACGAACGTGAAAATGTGGGCCGAAGCGAAGCCGAGGCACTCATACGTGAGTCCATCAATGACTGGTTGCGCCCAAGGCTTGTATAGTGCTTTTCTCAAATAATGCGCGGAAATTCAAACAAAGTAAATTATTTATTAATTCCATATTCAATGACGAACAACGATAATTTTTTACGCGCCAATATGTTCATTTGTTTCTTTTTACTTTAAGACGCAGATATATGCCAGTGGGGGTTCTTGGCGGGAAAGTGAAGCGTTATGTTCAGCAGTTTGTTTAATTTTCCAAAATTTGTGTTTAGCCGAATATTAATGTGTAATAATGGTGGATTATTAACCATTAAGTGTTTGTGAACGTGCATTAGTGTAGGCAAATGAAACAAAACAGTGCAACTTCGCTTCAAGTTCTCTCAAGAAGTCCGCGTGAGGTCTCAGTAAAGTGCCACATCTTTACTGAAACTCAAGGGGAGCGGGTGGGGACATCATCATCATGCATTTATAATTCATTTCATCAATATTATATAAGAACTAAAACGTGACATTGGCTAAATGCACAAACCGTGCGAAGCCAGAAGGAAAAAAAAAATAAATAAATATGCCAGTGACCTTGAGTGGCTAGCTTGCGTGTTCTGTACTGAGCTCACGCAACGTGTCGTACGTTCAGCCAGTAATAGGACTCGCCCATCAAGGAGCGCTGTCCCCAATTTGACGCATTATTAATTTATTATAACAAAACAAACGCTATTTTAATAAACCGCGTATACTAAAAGGTTAATAATTAAATTATCTTGAAGTTGGTGAAAAATTCGATCGCTAGATTTTGCGCCATTCTCAGTTTTTTATCCGCGTTAGACATAACTTTACAAATTAATTTTACTATGTAATATAATCACAATCTAAAATATTCACATATTAAGTTGTTGAGAAAATGCTCTAATTTAACATACATTTTTTTAAATAATTAACACTACTCGTTTAGACGTGATCTTCAGTATAAAATCATTAAAAGTCGGTTATCGTCGCCTTAAGAGCATTTACGACTTACGGCATTTCATACAAACTTTCAAGCCCTTGTTTTTCGAGGTTCGAGGTCTCCTCACGATGTTTCCCTTCACCGATGTCAGTAATGTCCAAGATAAGCTCACAAAGTACATATATCTACTAACACATTACATCATTAACTCACTATCCGTGTTATATTTTTCTTCCACAGTGAAATCAACGCTATCACAATATCATATTTAGGCGTCAGTACACCACTGAAGTTGATTTATTTCAGCAAATATTTCACAGTGAAAAATACCAGCGTAACTTGGTCCTAACTTTAGTTGCAAACTGCGCGGTTTAGTGCAGCGCCTGCTAAACTTACGTACAGTATCATAACTTTAGCTCCTACGGCTATGTTATAATATTTACCATTTCATCGTAAATCATGGCTTATTTTACTTTTACCTTTATTCTTTACTACAAAGTAGCTCCTTGCGTAAAATTGTACAAGTTTATGAGAACTTGAATTCCGGAGAACAGCACGAGGGCGTTTCCAGTTTAGTTGTGCCTACAATAAATGATACGCAAGAAATAGACTAGTGAGTAGACGCACTTTATTCGTTGCGTTATAATTAAAAATCATAAAACCCTTGTTTTTTTTCAGATCGTAGCAACAAGTTGAAATAAAAACATCGGCCAAGTGCGAGTCGAACTCGCGCGCAAAGGGTTCCGTACCAATATCTATAAAAATGGCAAAAAAATCACGTTTGTTGTATGGTAGCCCCCTTAAATATTTATTTTATTTTGTTTGTTAGTATTTGTTGTTATAGCGGCAACATAAATACATCATCTGTTTGAAAATTTCAACTGTCTAACTTTCACGGTTCATGAGATACAGCCTGGTGACAGACGGACAGACAGACGGACAGCAGAGCCTTAGTAATAGGGTTTTCGTTTTACCCATTGTGTACGGAACCCTAAAAAGAATTTGGGAAAAAAATTGGGGTTACTACATCATGGAAAGTTTTGGTTTCGCCTACAGCTAGACATAAACAAGTTTTGGACTGAATAGTCGAGTAAATGTCTGTCTAGACATCAAGAAAATACCGCCGAATAGAATCGCCAAGAACATACCTACCAATGTGACCTTTTAATCGCAAATAGCTCCTGAAAGATTTAACTACAAAGATTACCTTCGGGAGCATGCTTAGTCATTTCAAAAGAACAAAAATACCTCAAAATCTCCGATTGTTTACTACCGTCAAATACGATCGGAGAACAAACAACCTAACCCGAAATATAACCGCGATACACAAACACTTCACGAATCTCTAAAGCGATTCGTGAAGTGTTTGCCTGTCGCGGGATACGCCCCGAGGAGATCTTAACTGATGACGTAGCGATGTGGCGGGTTGTAGGGAAGACGATGCGTGACGTCACTACTGACGGAGATCGTTGGATGGTTTGATAGTTGTTTGACTGATTACGCTAGTTCAGTGTGATGTTAGTACTGACGTGGATAATGTTTGAATAGTTTCTTAGTCACACGGCTTGTTAAAATAACACGGCGGCGTTACAAATAAAAAACAATTGTGGCTGATTTAATTATAACCTTCAATTAATATTATTTAAATACATTATACAATCTAACAGTAAAATATTTGTCGGATCGTCAGAATTTACTCCGTTAGCTTCGGTCATCATGTGGGCAGAAGATGGGTTTTTCGTGCAATGAAAACACACTGGGTGAGATACACAGCGTTTATTGAAATCACAAATTGACACAATCACTACAAATTATAATCACCACAATAACTGAGCACAACAAATCGAGTACAGTTCCACGACGTCTTAACTTCGATGCGATCAGACCCAAAACATCATGACTCTGTAGATGCGAGCATTAGGAGTGGGTAAATATGAAGTATATAAAGGAAAAATAAATAAAAAAAAACAACTAACAATACATCAGTTTGTTTTAGTTGTTTTACTGATTGCATAAAGATTGAGAGCAGTGGTGGCCCAGTGGTAACGGCCCCGACTTATGAGTTGTAGGTCGTGGGTTCGACCCCAGACAAGCGGTTTACTTTGTGTAAATAATTTCATCACCACTGCTCTCAAAACGGTGAAGGAAAACATCGTGATGAAACCGACATGTCCTAGAACCAACAATTCAAAGACATGTGACATCGACCAACCCGCACTGGGCCCGCGTGGTAGATTACAGCCCACTCCCTCTCGAAGAGAGGAGGTCTGTCTCCCATCTGTGGGAACATTATAGGCTGATTTTGTATAAAGATTGTGGAGGATTTATAATTGGCAGACCATTATTTGTTGGTGAAAATAGGTAGGGTGTGTTTCAATGCAGGTTTTAAAATAAAGTGATATTCTAAATGTGGGTGTACCTGCTATAGATACATCTCTGCCTAACCCTTCGGGGAACAAGTTTGATGTTATGTTTATATGTTTTGTGTTGACTATCTAGGTTGGTGAACTATGTCCATGAATAATTAGAGAGTCATCATTAGAAGATTACGCTAGTTTGATCATCAAGTACTTTGGCATAATCCACCATCTTGTATATCTAGATGTGATGGGCACCATAGCCGCATAACACATAATAGGCAAAGTAAGAATCCAGCTGATTTAATTTATATATCAGTATTTCACTATCCAAGCAGGTTAGTCCCGATAAAAAAATATTTACAATTTATGTTATTTACCCCCCCTGGCCCTAATGACTGCCTGTAAACGGTTTTTCATTGACCGAATGAGTTTACTGATGGAATCCTGTGGGATTTCCTGCCACTCTTCGACTAAAACAGTTTTAAGGTCTTCTATTGATGCCGAAGCTGGACATCTTCCTCGTACCCGCCTTTTCAGCTCGTCCCATATATGTTGAATTGGATTTAAGTCAGGCCTGAGGGCTGGCCAGTCTGGTGTGGGAATCCCGACTTCTACAAGGTACTGTCTAGTCACTGCAGCGGTGTGCCAGCGGGCATTATCGTACATTAGCATATTCTCTGAGTTGTTGCTGGACGTCCACGCCTGTCAGTTCTCGATTTTGGAGAGAAGAGGTGACAATAAATCAGTCATCTCTCACTGAAGTGCATCGCTGTCGGGCAGATCCTGATCTCCGGACTAAGTTACCAGTCTCCCTGAACCTCTTGTATATCTTCGAGACACAAGACTGGGTCAAAAAAAAAGCTGTCGAGCGACAGTACGCTGAGACAATGCTTGCTGGATTAGAATGACGACTTGAGCGGCTTCTATAGGTGTAGTTTCCATTTTCTTTTAGCTTTAGTATTCCCAGTGACGTGAAAGATTGCACTGATGATCAAGTTTCGTAAACGCTCCCGTTTTATAGGACTACCAAACAATATGGAGTTTTGTTTTAAAAATTGATGCTTTTTAGTTTTACGTTCCATTACATAAGGTGAATAATCTTTAGTTATTATATTGAAAGAAGTTGAAAGATAACAAAATTGCATTTCAAATGATATGCCACAATCCAAAGTTCATTGCATAGAAGTTTTAAAAATTTGTTTCGAGCAGCGAACGATTAAGTGATTCCAGTTTATTGCTCGCGAGTGTAGAATGCACTGATAACATCATACAAATATTTTACTTTAAAAAGCATAAGTCCACCTTTTGATAATGGGAGTATAAGATCCAATAATTCCCTTCTATTTAAAAATACAAAAGACCTTCTAACTATACCACATGAGAATATAAAGGCTGATATTTATTTCGTTCACCACTAATAAAGCCGGGTTCAATCGACCACAGCCTGCAAGGAGTCGTCTGACCAAACAGATTAGCGGACATAAACACTCACTATTTACATATAGATTCAATGGATAGACTGGGAGAGACACAGACTGTGGTAGGTACTATTGGTACTGGTATTGGTTTGCTTACAGTCTATTGGACTTCAAAAGACTTTAGGGAATCTTGCGTGCACTAAAGCATGGCCTTGTAAATAAATTAAATTTATTTGCGCCTAATATGACGCATACAACTAATAACAAAGTACACAAAGAACAAATGGGGAAAATTTGCGTTACAAGCGCGCAAAATGTCATACCACAGCATAATGCTGCTACTCAGGTGCGAAAAAGAGCCACGGCGCTGAATTTCAGCGACAGCCGGCACTGAACAGTGGGGAATAAATTAAAAGCTGAACTGCTGAATGAAATGGTCGCAACATGTGGCAGTAATTAATCGATCACTGAACCAGTTAAAAACTACCTGTATCTTATTATTAGATGTTAAATTGTTTTAAAACCAAATATTTTAAGACGAGCGCTAATCCGGCCTACAAACTGTCACGCAGTTTGGCAGGTTTATAACATGTGTACAAGTGTTTGGTCCAAAATAAATGTTTTTTTAAATTTAATGTCGTCGACCAGTACCTAGTTTAAACCTAGGTAAACAAACTAAAAAATAAATAGATAAATAAGAAAATATATAAATAAATTAAGGATTAATTAATTATTGAATTAAGGCAACAATCATTTTGCAAAATATAATATTTAAAATGGCAACACTCGCGCCGTCATCAGGCGCACGCACAGGGGTACAAAACTAAAAAAAAATGTGTTATCACCAGTGGTCGGAATAGGTAGAGCTTATTATTTACCTAAACTTCGAGGAAGGAAGTAACATGGAGTGGGTAGTACCTCCTCTAAAATCCCGGAATAATTATAATGATGTTGAATTATAATGAGGCACACTATAAGGCTGAGATCTATAAACGTTACTTAGCTCATGCTTTGACTTACACACGTTCCCTCTGTTTTGCACTCGTAGTTTGACAGTTTTACAAAGTGACAGGAATAACGTTTAGCCTTAGTACGTGCTAAGTAACGTTTATAGATCTTTTGGCCCGAGTTTTGGTAAAATAAGTAAAATAGGTAGGATTTCTTAAAAACATACAAGATAAGCTTTACATTTAATGAGATAACTTCTTGTAGTTTCTCCAAATCAAACTTTCCAAAACTGACTCTGTAAAAGTATTCCAAAAAACCTTCGAAAACGTTAAGTTCCCGTCAGCTGATCGATTGAACGACTTAAAATAAACGTCATCAATCAACTCTGAGAGTTTCCATTTCCTTCTCTAGACGTTCCTAACGAGGTTTCGAGAATTTTTCCAACAAATATACGATTTTGCGAGAATTTGCCCAAAGTCAGCGCTTTAAGCGCTACTTCACATCGACGAATAACATCAGAGACAATCAGATTTCTAGGTACCGAAGTAGGTAACCTTTTAATTATATAAATATGTACAAGTAGCGGCTTATTTTTGAAATCCAAATGTGACACAGAGATCAATCGATTTACTATGGCTTTATAATTGAATACATAATTCTCTATGACTTAACTTATGTATTGTTATGATGGAAACTGACATTCGTTGTGGTTACCTTTTTCAAGACACAATGAATGAAGTTGTATTATTGAATGAACGTGTCATGAAGTTATAATATTTTGTATTTCAGATATTCTCTTGAGTATGTGAAAATGGCATCCTGATAATTGCGGCCTAACGCAAGTTTAAACAAAGCTAAGATTGAAGTTAAAGGTACAAGAGTACAAACTCACGCTAAAGCTTTAATTCCAACTGTGCCGGTTTAAATTGTTGAACCGACTACTCTACCTTTAGACGAGCTCAACATAATAAAGAGATATATCCATAACTCGATGGAGCACCGTACAACACACGAGGGAAGCGGGAACAAACAAAAAGCACAAAAGCAACCCCCGGATGCCGCGGCTTTCTGCCCGCGACTGAGCCCAACTCTCTAAATTGTGCCCGTTACACTGCCGGACTCAGCAGAATGCCAAACGAAAAAGTTTTGCCTTTTTTTCAACTCAACAGTCCACACAAATGTAATCATTTCGAAAAAGGGCGATTTAATTTTCTACTTACCGGGTTAAATAATAAATCTGCATGTGGTTGTCACGGTGAATTTTTTATTTTTGCGGTGATGTGAAAAATATTCATGGAAAATATTGTGTTGTGGAAATTGATTAAATTATGAACAGCAAAAAATATTTAATAAATTGCATACAATGTGTACATATTATACCAAATAACATAATCATTTCACGTACCCACTGCTGGGACACAGGGCTCTTCTCTGTGAGAGGGAGTGGGCTGTAATCCACCACGCGGGCCCAGTGCGGGTTTTTAGATGTAGTATGTCTTAAAATTGTTTGGTTCTAGGACATGCCGGTTTCCTCACGATGTTTGTTTTTGACCGTTTTGAGAGCAGTGGTGATGGAATTATTTACACAAAGTAAAGCGCCTGCCTGGGTTCGAACCCACGACCTACAACTCGTAAGTCGGCCCGACTTAATAAAGAACAGTGGTGGCCCAGTGGTAAAGGGCCCCTTTACCACTGGGCCACCACTGTTCTTTATTTATTTATTTCCTTTGGAAGACTTACAGCTAAACAAAACAGACTAAGAAATTGAAAATGTGACTGACAGCCAATTACAAGTCTTCACATAATTATAATTAACATATTAATAATAATATAAAAAATCTCTTACACGCACATATTTATTATTTATGTGAGCATGTTAATAAAGCGTAAGTTGCAAACAAAATGCAAAAGTGGAACAAAAATATCAATTATATGTTACGAAGCTCAAGATTACAGTTGATTATTTTCAGTATATTCCTGGCTGTCACTAGCTCCCATTTTGAAATAAGTACACAAGTAATTATTAGGTGCTCTGGGCCAGGTATAATGACCACAAAAAAATGGAAAGCAATTATATTCCAATAATAAGCACACTATTTCTTTTCAAAACCAAAATGTTAACTAAGAAATAATGAGGCCACTTAACACGCACAGCCGTGTTCCTATAAAAAAATAAAGTAATATTACAGTGGTTGGTCCGTAAATAAGGATTATTAGGTCGGATAAAAAAGTGCGGTCGCATTAGCACTGAAAATCAGAGAACAGTAGGCTCATTCACATTATCCTTATACTTCATGTAGTCATTTCGAGAATTACCCAAAATACCTGTTATTATAGTACCGACACTAAGGTTAGAGGCTCTACACACGGGAGGGAGCGATACGCAGCGATTGTCAGACTCTGACTCTAAACCATTGAAGGTAAATGCGTTTTTATGTCTCGACTATAATATTTGTTTCTTAGCAAAAAAAAAGTGAAGTATAAATCAAAATAAATGACAAATT
The DNA here is from genome assembly GCA_948098905.1 of Tiliacea aurago. Classification (NCBI taxonomy): domain Eukaryota; kingdom Metazoa; phylum Arthropoda; class Insecta; order Lepidoptera; family Noctuidae; genus Tiliacea; species Tiliacea aurago. The sequence goes on from OX402592.1 coordinate 1,177,997, forward strand.
CTTCAGCGTGGAAATTATTTCATTCAATTCAATTATTATAAAATTAGAGATTTGTTCATAATAGCCATTTTGGTAACAGCTTGAAAAGCACATTCTGCAAATAGCATAAATTTATTTAATTTAATATTTGTAGTACTTGCACCGTGAATTGCAAATAAAAACCCGAAAGCACGTTAAAAATATACCCGTTACAAGATTAATGTCAAACGGTAGGCATTTTTGCAGTTTGTTTCAGGATATATTGGGCGAAGTTTTTCAACGTGGACACTTGATTGATTAGTGTCCGACGCTGCGTCGGGTTTCCGATCGTATCGATAACGCGTTGATGTCACTTCCATCGACTTGCTTGAAAACAAATCGAAAACGAATGAATGCGTTTTGTTGGTCATGATATAAAAGTCCTAAAAAGGGACTAAATAGAAAGAAATTACAACTTGCTGAAATTAAATAGGAATATATTCTCATTAATAGTTATTGCAGTAAATTTTGTGAAAATCATGAAATCTTGTTTTATTGTGAAAAATCATGGTTAATAAAAGTATGGTATTGGTTCCCAAACAATAAAACTAAACAACAAAAAAAATATTGCGCTAGATCATTGAGATAACACATGAAAGCATCTTCCTTCCTAATTTTCCAACATATTCGATTACCCTAAATAGTACAGACCCGTTTCGAAGAGTCCGTTACGGAAATGTAATCAAGCTGACCAGGGGCGGACCTGGGCGCGGACAAAAAGGTCACTTAGCCAAGATCACAGCCAAGGTTAGCGGTAACTGAGTGGATGGTTTTTGCTTCAACGGAACATTGCAGATCATATTTTTTTGCTAAGATATTGATACCAGAGGTATACAATTCTGCAACATAACAAATAAATGCCTACAAGTGAATAGATTCTTAGGCTTCCGTGTAGACCGCAAATTACGTGCAACAATGTTTCGGCATTGCTGCGACTGCTGTCGTGTATGGCACGTCGAACGGAATTAATTTCGAAAATTTCGAAGTAGACCTATGCTTACTATCTGGTGATAGGATATGCCTGCAGCAAATGCACAGATTGGCACTGAACGAAGTGCAGCTTTGTTCGGACAATCTGTTGTCTCCTATCCAAATCAAATAACTTTAGTGGTATATTATTAATTGTTGCAAAAAAGTTTGTGATCGCGAGGTCTACTGTTCGAAGAACTACTACTTTATTTATTGGAACTTTAGAAACCCGGTATCAGACACCTTGATACCCACAAAATCGGCATAAGACTCTCTTTCACAAGAACCAAACGCCAAAAACGCACGCACGTCTCTTCCCGTCTGAAGAGCCTTATGCCGCGATCGCATTTGTCGACTACGTAGGCACGCGATCCAACCATCTCGCCCAACCATTGTTCTGTTGCTGCCAACATAATTATAACCGACAGCCGACGGCTATCGTTCCTGACACCACCACTTCCAATTTGGTACTGGGGGAACCTACAGTACCCCGGTATTCGGGGGAATTTGGAAGCATCAGCAGCTACTATGTCTGATTCAGCCAAATAATTTCAGAGTTAGTGTTAGGAACATGAAAGGTGATAATTAACCTCGGTCAGTGTTATTTCATTAATTTTCGTTGATTTTGTATCGTGTTGTAAGTTCACTGGCTTGGCTGTAATTTTGCTAAATTGTGATTGGGAGTGATGAGTGGAGATAGTGAAGGTTGTCTTGTTATCATTTTATTCTGGCGTCCTTAAGTATTGTCGAAGTAAATCTTGTTCTTAAATGCTCATATTTGTGTTGTTATTTTAATAGCAAATAATTGCTGCAGCTCACACAATATAAAGGCTCCTACATACCAGCGCGACTGGTCGCGGCACAAAGGCCCCGCGTGTTGCGGGACGAGCGGTGCCTTTGTGTCGCGTCGCGTCGCGTGACAAGTCGCCCCGGTATGTAAAAGCCTTTATATGATCCCTTGGATTCCTATTAAAACTGTGACTCCCAAAATTGGTGAAAACGTATCCAAATCTTTGCCGCCAACATACGGTACTAAATTATGCTTTTCGTCATAAAAATGCGCCGTAAAAAGCAATCTAAATAATCTTTTGACAACTTAATTTAACACCTCCATACACATTATGACCCGAACGAACATAAAATCATCTTTTATAAACAAAAATTGATTCGTCATAAACACCAAGCGATGCCTTTAAAAACCAATAAAAAGCATCGTATACACCCCAGAACACATAATCACAACCGCGGCAATAATAGTAAATCACATAAGCGCCCATAAAGGTATACTACATAAAGATGAATATGGCATATCAAATGTAATTCACCAATCATAATTTCTTTATCGGCCGATGTGAATAACAAGTGATGGTGTTAAATATGTATGTATTGTTCGTTTACAGGATGATGCTAAAAGTGATTTATAACAAACAGGGGGTGCTGACTAGGTAGATACGCAGGAAATCACAAATGATGAAAGTAGGTATGTGAATAAACAACTGTTTTTCATAATTTTTATCCTTCCTTCCTTATCGGAGCGTTTTCTTGGGTCATTATCAAGGCCACCACCACCGCTGGGATGATAAATAAGTTATCATTTATCTCTAAGAAACTATCACTCGAATCTTGTGACCGATATATCATCCATTTAGTTCTGATTCAAACGTTTAGTTCTGATGACTATACAATAATAATGTTACGGTTTCATATTATGATTATCGCTATAGTTGTAATATGCGACAGATGAAAGCCAATTATTTTACTATTGATATTTTTATATAAATTATCATCAATTCTTTCATAAATGTTATACTTATAAAATACTGTAAAACATTTAAAAACAGTAACTATAGAGTTTCTTGCCCATTCTTCTTCATACGAAACTACCTTTTCGAAAGAACATCTAGAATCAATCTATTTTCTGATCGATTGTGACGTTCTAAAGTGCCTTTTAATGACCTACTTGAAATAAATGATTTAACTTTAACTTTCAATGAAAATCTTTATTTTCCCACGTGTTTTCCATGCAATATCCGTCTATTTTCCTTGGTCCTACAACAAACACTTCCCACGTACTCTATAAACGTGTCCCTTATGTCCTTTGTTACTTGTTATCACTTATGTGGACATACCATGAAGTTACTACTACAGCTTTCAGGTTGTATATTCATGTTATTCGCAAAGGCTTGCTTTTAAATTAGATGGGATTAAAATGTGGTAGATTTGAAAGTACCTAGATGGATTTTTATTTGCACTATCTTACTTGATGTTAAATTACGTATAGTCGGTCTCGAAATTGCTTTACAACCCTAAGGTTCCATATTACTTGCACGTCATAAAACCACAAGATCTGTTTGTCTACGTGACAGTAGTAAGATAGTTTCAACCTTAGTGAAGTTTCAATTTACTTGGGATAGTTGTGAAAAGTGATAAGCCGGTTACAAGGTCGACTGATACCTAACATGTTCGTTTCCTAAAAGTGCAGTTAGCATGTTTATGATTTGACATGGAAATACTAAAGGCGTATACAGACCAGCGCGACTCGCGACGCGACACAAAGGCGCCGCTCGTTTTGCCGCTTTGTGTCGCGTCGCGTGTCGCGCCGGTCTCAAAGCCAAAGTCAAAGTCAAATTATTTATTTCAAATAGGCACATAAATGACACTTTTTAACGTCAAAATTTACAAATAAAATAGAATTGATTCTAGTCGCCCCTTCGAAAAGGTAGCTTCGTATGGAGAAGAATGAGCAAGAAGCTCCACCGTTACTCTTTTAAAATGTTTTACAATATTTAGTATAGGTACATCAATTATGTGTAGATAGTAGATAATTATAGTAGATAATATGTGAAAACGATGCACCTAGAATAAAATTACTATACCAAAATAGGTAAAAAGAATTAATAATGCAATGACAGATACATTAATTATGTGACAGATACATGGAGCTCACATATTTACAAACATCGTAAAATAAAAAATAAATAAAACGTTTTCCTAAAAAAAATAATATCAGTGTGTGAGTTTAAGGTAATCACAGAATGTAAAATAAATGTCATAAAAATAATAAATTATACAGTTATAATAGCAATCAGTTAGATTTTGTCTCGACTCTAGATTGTCCTATCTATGGAGGTCTGTAGAAGCCTTAACAATTTAAAGGCAAACTAACATGACTTGAGTTCAACGCGTTTATTTTTATTTACTACTTTCACATGGGTGTTTTCGTCACAATAAACAAAAAGTTTAATTATGCGTTACTGACATCATGATATTAACAAATTAATAAGTAACTGAACAGCTAACTGTGCTGCTGGGGAGTTGGTTGCGCCACTTTTCCTTCCCAGCTAAACCACTAGGAAGTGGTGAAGTGCAGGCGTTTCGAGGAACCTTTGTCATGTACAATTTTGACGTTCGAAAAGTGCTGATTCTCACAGCCTGGTTTGTATAAATGACTGATGATTTTGAATAATAACAGGTCAATTTTAATAAAAACTGAAATGAACAAACATCACATTTGCCTTTATCTAAGTCGGGTAAAAGTAAACAAGTAAGCAACCCCGCACTTACCGGCGCAGTATAGAACGTCGGTAATGTACCGGTTGGCAGGTGATGCGAGGTGCGCCAGTGCGTTAAAGCTATACCGGTAAAATTTACCGCGAGACAGAGATTGTTCAAAGAATAGCCAACTGATGTAGGACCGATATCTACAGAGTTTAAAAATTTGGTTGTAAAATTTGTTTGAAGGTTTAATATTTAAAGGTTTTGTGCTGTACAACAAAATAAATATCAAATAGGCCACACACATCACTCAATACGGAAAGAGTTGGAGTTGTTTTAGGTGGTCCTGTTTGTCATTTTTTTTCTTGAGCTTGGTATTGATTGAACATTTGACCCTGAAGACCTGATTACTGAAAGTTGTGTGCTTGACCTAATTATTATTAGAGTTTTCGACTTAGCAAGGAAATCTAACAAAACATAATCCCGTAGACAAATCAGTAGCTATAAAAAGAAAATAAACTTATTCTAAGTTCCCATCATTCCCACTATGATGAAAAAGCGCTTGACAGCGTTTATTTTATAGACCTGACTCCGGCCATCAAATAAGTAGGCAGCGGCTAGAAGATAAACAAAAGCGCTTTAACTAACACATAGAGATTACGTATCACTGGTGTGATGGCGGCGTGACGTCACGGGTAACTTTTTATTGGCAGCCGGGAGGTTTATAGGGCTATCTGCCGGGTGACTAGAGGAACTTTGGACTGAACTGAACTTTGGGCTTTTTTTGTCTTATCCGTGTTTAAATTATATATTATTTATATCTGGAAAAACATTGGCTCCTAAAACACAGGCTTTTGGCCTAGTTTAGGAGGCATCAGTTCGCCCTTTAATGTGACTCTATTGTACAATGTACAACATTTATTTAATCCTTGTGTACATATAATATATATGTTTTCAAAGTGTAAATATAAACATTTTTTTTTTTTTATTATTATTGCGGTAATGTGAAAATATGCGAGCTTACTTCAGAAGTTTAATTCAGCCGTAAATGGTGATTTATTTTTAAATCTATGCAATAGTCTTAAGTGCAGCTATTTTCACATTATCTAAAGTATGAAAATGTGGCAAAAATTCTCAAAAATTATTATATTAGAAGTTACGGCCCAACTTATCAAAAACTACATTTTTAAAACATAAAAAGAATCACATTTTCTTGGATAACACTGTAAGTGCATGAGTAAGTAACAAGAATATTTAATTTTGAGCGACTAGCGTTTATCTTTAGATCAAAATGATGACGTGTCTTTACGCATTAGAGCGGTTGATGGAATCATTTATAACTTTAGTTGCACGAGTTATCTTAGAATGCTGATCCTAGCGATAAAAATATAAAGGTTCTTTTAAATCGAATTTTCTAAAAAGATAAAATAACTCGTAAGTTATTTAACTGGACATAGGCCACCCCCAAAAGAGGGGGGGGGGGTTCCATAATCGCCACGTTTGGCAGGCGGGTTGGCGTTCGCAGTATGGTTTTAAAAAAATACATAGAGTACGCTGCTGCCCATCCTCCAGTAAGTCTCTTAGTCGCCTTTTACGACACCCACGGGAAGAAATGGGATGGTGCTATTCACAATATCGCTCTGATTTAAAAACCTGCTTTGACTATAAAACTGCATCACCAAACAGTCTCACTGCATCATCCTTCCACAGCACTCTGTCCACGAACACAACATGCCCCTACCTCCCCTCTCCACTCAAGTCCGCAGTTTCAGTAGCAACCAACCAATTTTTGTCTCGACCCGACAATACGAAGTTATCTTTCGATTTCACTCACTCAGCGCTGTTGGTCTCTTGTCTCGATAAACGCGACTTGTATCGAAAAGTTTGTTGCTTGTTATAAACACAGAATTGCTGCCACTTTTCGAATACGTTGTCATTCGGGAGCGGGTACCGATAATTACCTAAGAACAACTTTTGATTGACAACGTGAAGTTTCGGATGTGTAAGGTTTGGAACTATGTAGTAGGTTTAAATGTAAGTTTATTGTGATTTGACTTTGACAAAAGTATTAAAAGAAAAATAATTTATTGTTTTATTTAGATACTAGTTTTTCCCCGCGACTTCGTTCACGTGGAAGTCGTAAGACACCACAATATACTAAAATAACAGCCACAGTTTTATAAAATACTGCCTCGTTGGTCTAGTGGTCGCAAGCGCTACTGTTGAGCGTGAGGTCCTGGGTTCGACTCCCGGGTCAGGCAAAGTGCTATTGGGTTTTCCATCTGGAATTTTCTCAGTAACAGTCCGAAAGTGTGGATTTGTACCCAGTTCGCCTCCTATTACATGGGACCTAAACATAACTGGTACAATGTAAGTGTACAAACTCAAAGCATTTATTTCAATTAAACCATTGACAGGCACTTTTAAATTGTCAAGAAGTCGGTCAGTTACAAATATGACGCTAGTGGCCCATTCTAAATAGTAGGTTCCTATGGAGAAGAACGGGCAAGAAACTCCACGGACACTCTTTTAAATTAAAATATTGATACAAAATATTGGTTACATCATTCATTTTGAAGTTAAACATGTGAGGTCAGAAGCTTCCGTGATAAAAAGATTAAAAAAAAACAATTCAAAACTAAAATAATTAAAAATAAGCTGTTCCAGCTAAGAGCTGACCAGTCCCAACTGACAGCGCCCGTTCATGAACATGACGCATGGATCAGCACCATTCAGCTCAGTCCTATAGCCATCCAGCTCAGTCAGTACTATATAGGTAGGTACACCTCTGCCTAACCTTTCGGGGAATACAGACGTGATGCTATATCATTTAATTTAACATCTATTACTGAATAAATATAACAGTAGATTATGCAGAACAGATGGCCGGTGGGACCGACTTCTAACTCTTCTAGTACTCAAACCTCATTGGTCTAATAAAGTTTTTTTATCCTCATAAAAAACAGGATCAATTGGCAAAATCAAAATATATTATTTCACATAAAACTACATTGGTCACTTATGAAACGTCAGAAGCTAGGTGCACGGTCCCAATTGGTCGGTTCCTATGGAGAAGAGCCGGCAAGAAACTCCACGGTAACTCTTTTAAAAATAATTGGCATTCACAATGTTTTCAAATTACAGTGATAATATAGGTATAGGAGAACAGTGTAGGCCTGTCATCAAGAATCAGGTAATAATCAAAATAGAAAATGGTCTACAAATCTACAGTCTATTAAGCCTACAATATTCTCACATTCACAAAATATAAAATAATATATCAATTAAATATTAAAAATTACTACTGCGTATCACCGACGGACATAAGATTCGTTTGGGGCCCGGCCTAAGAAGATAAGATAAATTAATTTTTATTTGTTAAAACATGAGTATAAACTCGAAAAAAAGAAATCAATCAGCATGCAAGTTAAACATTAGTTAAAAGTTAAGTTAATAACCCGATGGGGTTACAATAAGTCCAAATACGAAGCTGAATCCTGTGAGTATTCAATCATTTTCTTTGTTCATGCTAGATAACCTAGGGTTACATGTGCTTTATGACAAGAGAGTTTGTTGCAGGTCTGGCTGCTCATGCTAGCGTTTTGAGATGGTTGTAATTCGCAATTGAGACGTGATGCATTGGTGTGGAGGCCCAAGTTTTGGGGGAGGGTGTGTGGCCTGCCACAATATTTATTGTGCAACTTTAGGTTATATGTATGTTACGATAAATATTATATTGTGTAAGAAGGTTCTTGTTTAATTGAATCTTTCCCATATCAGCTTATACATATAAATTTACTTTAGCATGGTCCCATGGCATTGATCCCAGACCTCGTAGCAATTGCTTTTTTTCAAAAACATCCAACATGCAATTTTGACTACGCACTACGCTATGATTTAATTATAATATATGTATAGACATAGTAATTCTGTTGTTATATTTGGTTGTTTCTGATTTATAACAAAGAACCATCTTGTAAAATACTTTGAATGTAATTGTTCCCATACATCCCACAGTATGGGAACAATTCTATCCAAAACAAAATTAAGGTGACACGTTGAGCAATTCCTCCTAACATCTTACACAATTCAAAACTTCTCAAACACAATACAAAAACGTAGAACCTCATTACGAAAATGTAAAGATCAACATCAGAGCCTTCGAATGATAACAGGTTTTTATCTCACATCAAATAGCAATCACAGACTGAAGCGTCCTTCTATCCTTTGATCCAGGCTGCTTTGTGCCACCGCCTTACTTTTTGCTTGCCATTTAAGGACGCTCACTTTAAAATACTTTTTTTAAGCTGAGAAAAGTATTAGTAACTTTTCTGGGCGCCAATAAAAATATTGTAGTTAGAGACTTTGATAATGTGAAATATGGAGATTAAAACGAATCCTCGTTCTATAAAAGCTTATCGATCGATTGATATAAAATAATTGATTTTAATGATAGCTGAGTTGTGATAAGTAAATCATAGTATAAATAACGAATGAATAACTCCACAAGTTAAAAGTAGAATTCTATGTAGATGACTTAGATAAGAGAGACTTGAAATTGTTTAGTAAAAGTCTAACAAAAATACGTCAACCATCATAAAAATTAATAAGCACCGAGCGTAACTTTCAATTTCTAATAAATGAAAAACTCCGCGATACAAAATACGAATAATGTATAAACAATAGAAAGGGAAATAAGGCAGTATTATGTTAATATAAACAGGCACCTCGTCACGGGGTGAATGACGGGACGAATATTTTGATTAAAACTTATGAAAAAACTCTTTGGGCGCCCGGCCTAAAAGACGGGCGCGAGCGGACGCCGGGCGTGCGGGGCGCCGAGATATGAAAATATTATTAAAGTTATTGAAGGGTTACACTCGTTGGGAGTTGGACGAGCGATTATTGTAATTGGATGGAGCTGTTTATAGAGTATGAGGCTTTTCGAGTGCGAGAATGTGGGTCAAGTTTTGGCATAAAATGTTTGGGCCAACTATTAAGGGCTTCTCGGTTTCATGGGATCAGAATAGGTATGTAATATTGTATTGTTTACTATTGTTATGAATTAAATTGAATTTTTTCTTGTAGAAGAATAGGCACATAACCTCAAATACCTTGATTTTATTGTCAGTACTTTTTTGTTTGAGTAATTATTCTTGGTTGAGGCAACTAGTTTCAGTTTGAACTAAACTCATCTTGTTCTACACAAAAACATAATAACACCACGCCTATTTCTTAAAGGTTAGACAGAGGTGTACATATATAGTCCACCTCTGTTTAACGCCAAAAGCCAATAAAGAAGCAAGTCTACAATAACTCAAAACTTATCGCTTACAAATCCGTGACTTAAACCGGGCTTGCGAAACATACCGACCAAACTTGTTAAAAATGTATCAATTTAACTTTTCACGATAACATCGCTGAGTTTGCCTTCGCCCCTTGACAGACCGCCATTCTAATTTCATATCGAAAAGTTCAATGATTAATCTTTTATGAAACAATTCAAAATATTCTGGGGAGTTTGGCAATCTTTCGGATGTTACAATCTGAAGAGAGGATAACATTATTAAACTTGAGGCCGCCATACATTGTTGTTTACTGACACTATACGCCATCGTTAGGTGTTTTGCGATACATTTTACGCAAATGTGTTTTTGCTTAGCAGCGTAAGGCCCGTTAACACGGCACGGCTTCATTACGGCTAGCGCACCGTACCGTAGAATATTCGTCTATCCTTGTATATGGGCATACGGCGGCGGCGGCGGCGTCGTACCGTAGCGCCGCTGTGTCTGTCAACAAGCTTCCATAGTGATCCATACAACAATGACGACCGTGCCTATATACGGCAAATCAATCGTAGTCTTTCAGGGCAAGAAAAACGTGTGTGTACAACGGGCCTTACACAAACGTTTTTTTCGCCGCGAAAAGCTAAGATTGGTTAATTAAACTATGGTTGTTGTGGCGCCTGCGGCGTTAGAATGTTGGATATTTACGATATTATTTATTGTTTTTTTATGAAACTCGGTATTTCTTCTACTACTCGGTATTTCCTGGTTATTTAACAGTTTCTTAAACATCTAATTCGAAAATCAAATTGGCTTTTATTATCTCGCAGTAGTTGAGAAAATTAGAATATTTTCCTCGGGGATAAAGGTATCTTCGTCTTTGGCGAGCTTGAATCCCGCTGCACACAGGACCTAAGACATTGCTTTATCTCCTTAGTGAATAATCTACTAATAGTGATTAGTAGTGCAAGCGGGCCTAATACGAATGGAAATTCCTTAGTGCATAACAATCTTGTCTACAAAACAAAATTGACTCATGGCGTACCTACAAAAATGTAGTCGATCATCGGCATAAGTATCGTAAGCCGATTACTTAATATCGGTTGGCTTTAAGCTAAGCTCATTAGGTGAAAATAACAAATTTATGCATCCCTAATCCTTGGTTTATAATGATACCGCAAAATAAAAAGGTGCAGAAAACCAGCTCCATACAATGAGCCAAAGCACTGTAGCACATACACACGCATACGGATGGCACCAGACAGCACTCTCAAACTGTGTCCAAACAAATGCCAGTCGTGAGTGTGCTACTCTTATATAGGGTTAATAACATTGTTCTTAAAACTAAGTGTTAGTAAACAACACGATACGACGGCACCATGTAACTGACAGCCGCGAATAACAAACGGACAGTTCACTCTGTCAGCAATCATTTTCAGAACTCTGTTAGGGCTGGCCATGACTGCTGGCTGCCACCATGGATGCTGCGCGCTTGCACATTATTGTGTAAAAGCTATCTACACGCGCCGCTGCAAACATCCGTGACGTTACTGCAACGCCATGGCAAAGCCATCAGTTTTCTGAACGCATTATTAAATTGGACACGAAGGGCTCAATACGCCCGCGAATACTTATCCCACAAGCTGTACCTGCGGGCTATCATATTCGCACGCACAGAAAGAGCCCTCCGTTCCCTTTCAATGTCAGCGTTGTCTCTAAGGTCAGTGGTGACCAAGTGACCTAGATATTTAAATTGCTCCACTCGCTCAAGAGGAACACCGTTTAGCCGTATGGGAGGCACCTCGAGATGGTATTTGATCCCCGCCTCAAAAACAATGTACTGAATTTTCTGAACATTAAACAATAACCCATGTTCAGTTGCATAACGCTTACATGAGGTCAACAGGGTCCTAATACCGCCAACTGACGCGCTCAGCAGCACCATGTCGTCCGCGTAACTTAAATTATTGACAGACACTTTCAATATGACAACCGACATGATGACCGCTAAGCGCCTCAATCAGGGCATTCATATATAAATTGAAGTGGGCAGGGGAGGTCAACCCTCCCTGTCTCACTCCACACTCCAATTGATATGGCTCCGACAGTATACCTGCCCACCGAACATTGTTGACCTGGTTTCCATACCAATGCTTGAAGATACTTATAAGCTCAATAGGCAAGCTTATAGTTTCAAGTTTCTTCCATAATATATCGTAGAAAACCAAATCAAAAGCCTTAGACAAATCGACGAAGCAACCGAAAACAGATGTACTCCTTTTTGTGTAGTACCTGCCTGCTTGAAAGACAAAACTGCACTTTCCGTAGGAAATCCTGGCCGAAACCCGAACTGATTCTCGTTGCATAAGACGTTCCTTTAGTTGTGTATCAAGCAGACCATCAAGGACCTTAGCGACTGTGGTCGCTAGAGAAATAGGTCTATAGTTCCCCTTTTCCAAAAGATCACCTGTTTTACTTTTAACAATAGGAACCACGATCGTCCTCATTAGGTCGGAAGGCAAAGAAAAATGAAAGAAGAAAAGAAAGAAAATACATTTATTTAGCACAGACTAAAAGGCACACAATATACAGCAGATAAAAATAAAAAACAAGTCTGCCTCACGGCTGCGCCAAAGATTATAAACAATCTCATGCAGTCGGAGGCATCTTCTTAACAATAACCACCTATTGCCTCCGACTGCATGAGATTGTTTATAGTATTAATTGAAATAAATCTGGTTTCCATCTTTTTGTAACTTCACCTTTTACGCCGTCGGTTTTTGATTTTTTTTTAAGTTCACTATATGCGCAATCGGGTTTTTGATTTTTTGAATTTACTTTTTTTTTTTTAATTTTTATTTTCATTGGAAGTACCCATATGTACATGTGTGTGATGGTGTGCGTTTTATTTCGCGCGTTTTATGGAACAGACCTTCTGAAACTATGTATTCTGTACTGTTACCTTACGCAGTTCATCAATACGTTCACATACTGACGGACAGGTAGTGACAGGACAATCAGTTTGGACCTAAATGATCGATACACCATTTTCAAGCCATTAACATCCTTCTTTGATGGTAATAGTGCCCATAATTGAATACACATATTATGGAGCAACTTAAGCGTGTTGACAATGAAGGGAAATCGTCTTGAAGTCGTAAATATTTTACGGCCGACCGACGATACACTAAGTCTTGTATATGAAATTACAGAACATAAACCGAGCCTTGATGACGTAACGAACGGTTGTCGTAAAAAGAGGCCAAGTATAAGTTCGACCCGCACACTTAGGGTTCCGTACGTTGTTCCGTACCATCAAAACAATTAAACATACTTAACCTTCTTGTTATTGTTTGCAGTTTTAAATTAAGGCTTTTACATACCGGGGCGACTTGTCGCGCGACTCAATGGCACCGCTCGTCCCGCGACACGCGGGGCCTTTGTGCCGCGTCGCGTCGCGCGACAAGTCGCGCCGGTATGTAGAAGGTTTAAGAGTTAGAACCTATGCATTACAAACCAACTAAATTAGACGCTTGTAAGTGTTAGAGTTTTCAAGAGAAATAAAGATAAAGAAATATTTATAAAACTACCTTGGGTTCGGGCTTCTTATTTATTAATTATTTAGGTACATTATTTGCCATATAGCGACCATAGTTACTAAATATTCTGTGTAATATTCAACTGGCTAGCTATTACAGTTATAAAAAAACCGCCATGTGACAGAACAGCTTAGTAACAGTAACAGGTCCCGTTGGCACCCTTTACATATGGAACTCTAAAAAGATGTAGTTTTATTGGCACTAGATGGCGCTAGTGTGTTCTGGCACGCTAGCCTGCTCGCCAGTTCCTGGCACTGTCGCGTTATATGAGGGAACGTTTCCGAGAGTTTTATCAACACTACTTTTAAATATTCTTACGGAAATGTTGGCGAAAGGACTCTTGCTTGTGATGAGATAATAAACTAAAAATAATATCTGCCTCTTTGCTGGTATCATACTTTGATTATATCACATTTCAAAACGTCCTGTCGTGTTATATACATATATAATGACTGCGATTTTAAACGGGAATATAATATTACACCCGTGTTCACTAACACAAAGCCTAAAAACGTGCACTGATGGATTTCCAACCATCGGCTTAGTGCCGAGAACTGAAACTCCAACAGTGCGCATGTATTAGGTGATATAGCATTTAGACGTAGCATAGACATTTAGATGTAGCATAGAGCTACTGAAAACGGGCATAATTGTTACGAATTATTATGAATCATTACCTAGAGGAAGTTTAACTATGTATTTCCTAGAAAATCACAATATTGGGTTTCCAGTTCGTTGGTACAGAACATTATTGCTGCAACCCGGTACGTCACAATTCCGGCTGTAGCCTGAGATTAGAACGTTTCTGATTAACGACGATAGGCTCGTCCCTTATCTAGTCAGGGCTTAATACGGCATCGGTATATTGTTGGGTTACGTTCCTTAAAACCAAGCAGTTTAAGAACCATTACCGATAAACTTTACACTTGGGAATACCACTATTATTAGTCTTGAACCATAATGTGTTGCTGTAAAGGTGCAAGATTTTTTTAAATGTCGGAATTAAACCTGTAGCAAGGGCTTATTTCGTAAATAATCGTTATGGAAGAAGTAGACTTGAGCCTTAGAAATTAATTCAGTATTTCGCAAATAAATGAATCTATCTATCTATCAGTGGTGAGGAATGGCATACAAGATGCCGTTGCTTTTATAATTACACCAACACACAGCTAAACACGCCGATAGTTCCACAAACATTGATTAATTAAGGGAAGGCTCAAATGAGCTTATTATCGAGCGGCATATTAACAGCATCGCGCTGATTAACGCGGTAATGATTACTGTTCCTCCGCCATATTGCGAGGCGTTGTGTTGTGGGGCGAGTGACTGGAGGGTACCAAGTGGTGGGGGGTTGCATGGCATTGTACGGATTGCATTTTGTAATGTTCTTGAATTTTGATCAGCTGTTGATAGAGTTTTTGAATAAGAGCATCAATTTGTAATGCAGTTTCGCAAACAACGGAACATTGAAAATCATATCCTGCATGCTCAGAATACCTCAACATTGAAAGAAGTTATGAATGCTACTGATAATGGAATACTCGTAGCTAAGGGCGAAACCAATTTAAATTGCCAAGCTGAGGAGCAAGTGAACAATGCTACAAACTTTAATCTTAAGGAAGAAAAATCCCATATTTATCTCGCCATTATACCGTGCACTTAAATATCGACGTTATTATCATTTTCTTCAATTGCTGCCTTTTCTTCTTGACACTACGAATCACTAACACACAAGACATGTAGGCAAGATTATGATCACTAAGTATCACTAAATGAGTTATTAGTGTGATGATAATCATGTTATTCTAGCTAGTGCACAATAATCAGCCTATAAAGTTCCCACTGCTGGGACACAGGCCGCCTCTCGTCGAGAGGGAGCATGCGTAGTTCATACAAACGTAATACCAAAATAATTTGCAAATCAAATATATTCATAAGGTAGTCTTAGCAAATAGCACTAAACAGATTTGAAAAAAAGATAACAACGGTCAAAAGGTGGTTTTATTTTTAACAATTACTTTTCACAGTAAAAAAAGAAAACTAAATAAACAGAACAAAATTAAAGTAGGCAGAATTGGCGATCCAAACGGGCAGAGATTCCTCTTAAGATGTTGACTCCACGGCAAAAAGGGACGAAAATGAGCGTGCAGCGGCTTATATAGGCGTGCGGTGACGGCTGTCTGTCGTCCCCTCCTTGCAACGGCTTGACAATGACTTTTCCGCTAACACGGCCTCTCCTGACTCGAAGACGTCCTCGTACTCCTGTATCTCATGCTGCAGGGCTTTTGCAGCACTGGAGGTGATAGGGGTTCCGGCATCATCTCATCAGAAGGCACAGTGTCTGACAGCTCGCTCAGGCGTGGACTCCACGTCATCAGCTGAAAACACAAACAGCTTGTTGTTACTATCCTGATTTTCAAAAATTACACGTAATTTCTATTCAGAAATTACATTCAGAAATAATGCAACCGAGACGCTGCAGACATCTCAGCCGCATTATCACTGTCGGCCATCTAATTTTACAATAAGGGCAAAACTCCGGGTGCACCGGAGACCCACTGAACAATGTTCACACAAACAACAAAAAGTGTAAGAAACAGGCACGACGTTAGCATATTTCTTACAACTCCACATGGCATAGGCACGACGTTAGCATACCACATGATCTCAACACTTGTATGGCATAGGCACGACGTTAGCATACCAATGATCTCTACACTTGCATAACATAGGCACGACGTTAGCATATTAGCAAGTGTAGCACACAGTTACCTTAAAAAAGACAGCACATGCGTCAGGAGTCCATTCCCCTCGCCACGGCACCATAAACTCTGACGCAGTCTGGGTTCATTTTCCATAAGAGCCTGCCAATAGTTGCAGCTCGTATCGACCACGGGAAAGGACTTGACCACACGGTACGGCCCGCGCATGCCAGAGTCGAGCTTGTCAGATGCTTGTGCCTGTTTGACAGATTTTGGAATACGTACCTCAACCAAAGCTTAGACCTTTCTTTCGCTCAGCTGTACCTGACCCTGACTTATGGTGCGTCCTAAGTACTCGTCGTGTTGATTGACCGAATAGCCTCGATGATGCGTTCGGTCGTACCAGCATCGCGGTTAGTCACAGTGCTCACGGAACGACCCGGCGAGGACGGGGCTGCCGACTCTTTACGCTCTGCCGTAGTCTCAGCTGGCTCCCGCGGCTGCAGCGGCTTCGTTGGGGACGCGCTCGCACTCGCCTCACATGGTCGTGGCGGAGGCGTGCGGCGCTGCTCCTCCAATGATGTCAGCGGATCAGATTTTTCAACGTTTATATTACCATGTAACATCACCACTTACTACCCGCAGTAATTATGATAATAGAAGAAAAAAAACTTCTACGTTTTTGTTTACGAACTTAAGAAACCGTTACTTCTTCCTTTTTCAAATTTGAATAGCCAATTTGCCTCAGGTTTAACTCAGGTTGCAGAACGATCAGGGCACGTGAGAGTGGAATCCCACTTCTGATCTTAGCAAATAGCACTAAACAGATTAAAAAAAAAGATAACAACGGTCAAAAGGCGGTTTTATTTTTAACAATTATTTTTCACAGTAAAAAAAGAAAACTAAATAAACAACACAAAATTAAAGTAGGCAGAATTGGCGATCCAAACGGGCAGAGATTCCTCTTAAGATGTTGACTCCACGGTAAAAAGGGGCGAAAATGAGCGTGCAGCGGCTTATATAGGCGCGCGGTGACGGCTGTCTGTCGTCCCCTCCTTGCAACGGCTTGACAATGACTTTTCCGCTAACAGTAGATATATTCTGTAATCCAATCGAAATAAATACACACGTATTTATTTCGATTGGATTACAGAATATCTATGTTCCCAAGTATATATTTTGAAAGGAGAATGCCTTATGAATATAATTATTTGATTTACAAATTATTTTGGTATTACGTTTGTATGAACTACGCATGCTCCCTCTCGACGAGAGGAGGCCTGTGTCCCAGCAGTGGGAACTTTGTAGTCTGATTATGCTACGCATGCTACGCCGGCCCCTTAAAGGCGTGAAAAGGTTAATAGACAGACAGAGTTACTTTAAAATTTATAATATTAGTATGGATTATTTATAGCGGACCCAAGCTATGTTCGTCATCGGAAAAAATACTTACCTGCATGTTGATAAAAACATGTTTTACAAACATGATCGATGCTAGACATGGACTGAATTTGTTTGCATCCGAGCCCCACCCTAGCCTTGTTAGTGTATTGGCTGGATCTGGTACTCTAGATAAAACCTGCTTTCCGATAAAATCACCTAACCTAAGTATATATACAAGAAATAGGTACTCACCGCTCTTTCTATAAAGACATCTAAAAACGGCACAAAAGACAGCAGACATGTTCAACTTTATCCGGTAAGTACCAGGACAGCAGGAATCCTTGAGAGCTATACAACAAAACGCTCTCATGTCCAGAAGCACATAAATCAAGCGCGCCATACATCACCCGGTCAAAAGGAGCGCCTCACTAATGGTCCGGTGATACGACGCAGTGGACGCTGAACGTCTTATTTTAATTATTGTGAATGTGAAAACTATGTATTTCATTGTTTTTTTTTTCTCAGTTTGTTTTAACCGTGCTCTGGCAGTTTGAGTAATTCATGCGGCCTACCCAAATAACATTTTTTTTGGTATTGTTCGTCGAATCGTTGAGCTCGTTAAGTTCTGAGTTGAGCTGCACGATTACTGATAAATGCGTACACTGACTAGACAAGTCCACTCAATCTGTACGGTTCTTTCATCAAAAGACTATTTCAGACACCAATCTACATGGTCTTCACATGATCTGACCAAGATTATGTCTAGACTTTAAAAGAGACTTTGACCTGAGTTTGTTTCGGCCTTTCTTCTCAGTGTAATCAGATAGGAAACGCCGACCTAATCTGGTTTTTAAACTTTGACTGACGTGTAAAAGTGTTTTTACAAACCTACTTACAGAAATAAAATCATTCTTATTGGGTTATTAGGTATTAATTAATACGTAGTACTAAAAAATACTGTTATTGTATACCCTGATGTAAGAACTGTAGCACAGGTGTACTACAGTTCTTACATCAGGGGTATACAATAATGGTATTTACCTGTAGGTACAGGTGTGATAGTATGCTAATTTTCAAAGGAAAATGTTCAATAACAGTAGAAACATTCTGCACTTTTTAAATTGGTGATTGTACTGTAATTTTTTAATAATAAATAAGAAATCATACGATGAACCTTGTACTATCCCCAGACGACAATTCCCATCAGTTTTCATAAAACGAATTCTTTCACCACAAAAACAACAAAGAAAAAAAACATACTGTTACAGCTCTTTAAGAAACATTCTTCCATCCGCAGCAAAACTGCAACAAACAAAGAACAAAATTATCAAAACTTACAGCACTATAACCCAGCTGAAGCGCGCATGCCCCTGGGCTGTGGCCGTTCTAAGAGGGGAATAGCCTATTAAAAGCTGCACACCTTTCATATCACCCAGGCAGAGGCGATACCCGGAGGATAAAATTTAACTATGACGTTAACTTCGAGTGCAAAATAAAACATGCATTTGAGTTCATCGTTTGTGCATTTTCTGGACGATAGCGGTTAGTTTTTTTAGAGGAACCTACTGGCTAGAAAAGAAAATATTAAAGATAAAAAAGAAGAAGATGAAATGAACAAGTGAAGTGATAGTTATTGTTTGTTATTTATTTTAATTATTATCGATCGTTTGGAAAAGAAGAAGAAGTGAGCCTCGGACGCGTTAGTGAGCAATTAGCATTAATATAAGAATGGGAGATAATATACTAATGGTAATTAGTTATGGTATAGGTATTACTAATCTCAATAATAATTAGGCGCATGCAGCCTGCCGCCCGCGACTGTCAGCTTAGTGAATAGGTTTTTAGCTCTATATTTATCTGCTTTATAATAAAATAAACCCGCTGCTAAAACCGTTGAAAGAATTCTAGTTGTATAACTCCTGAAAGTAGAGACGAACTAATTCTAATTAACACCGACTCACAAATAAACAACGCATCCAGCAACTAAAAATATTTTTAACACATCAGTTCTAAAAAAAACAAAACGTAATCCTTAAAGAAAAACACGGAGCAGTCGTTTTATTAAATTTAATGTACAGACGTAACTAGAACA
This sequence comes from Tiliacea aurago, assembly GCA_948098905.1. NCBI lineage: Eukaryota > Metazoa > Arthropoda > Insecta > Lepidoptera > Noctuidae > Tiliacea > Tiliacea aurago. The sequence goes on from OX402592.1 coordinate 1,197,540, forward strand.
AACAGACGGAGGCGCGCCGCGCCCTCCAATACGAACAAGTCTCTAATACGAACATTTTCCTTCACAACTTCACTTCAAAAACTCAATTTACAAAGTTCCCATACAAAATATAAGGAAATCAAAGGAATGCGGGAAATGTCACTACTTTAACCAATTCTTGACAATAAACAAGTTGACTATAAGACATGTTCTGCCAGGCAAGTCGCTCTGCTGGGAGCCGACAGGCGCGCCCGGGCGCAGAGCGAAGCTCACGAAAATACACATTCGGCGTTTTGTATAAAGTTGGGATTTCTTTGCGTATATCATATGAAGTACAAAACTACTCATCAAACGAAATTAGACTCTATTTTACAAGTCATAAAGCACAATTTAGGTAATGTAGTGTTGTATATCTCAAAGGAGCGATTTAAACCATGTTCAGAAATGCTTGTGGTGAAAGCTTTCTTGGCAGAGTTCTGCTTGCTGTTTTATTTTTTTAAATAGCGATTTATGTTCGTGGAGATGTTAAGGTATTCTAAAGGGTCTCGGTTCTCTTGCTTCTATAAAATTATGCGTTACGAGACGTTGAAAAATGAAATAAGTTTATGAGACGGAAATAAATAGCGTTGGCTCTGAAATTGTGGCTTTGTTGCATCAAATAGATTTATTAGTAAGTTGGTAAGATTTGCATTGTTGGTTCATGTGTTTATAAACTTGGCTGTTTTCGACGGCTTATTTTTCCCTCGTGTTATTAAAAGAACAGATAAAGTACTAATCGGTTCTTACTTTGTTCTTTGTTACTATACTCATATCTTATAACATTCGTTTCTTGCAAGTTCCATGCACCGGTAAACAGTTGATTTGTTCAGTTTCCTTTGTTATTTTAAACCAGAAATGGAAATAAATATGAATATCTTGTTTTCATCTTGACTTAAACTCTTTTCTCTACAATGAAACAGTATTGTTTGTAACAGCTTTGTGAATTCGAAATCCGTTGAAGTCTGTTCTATAATAAAGACTGACGAATTGAAGTCCAAAATTATGTTAACACGCCCACAAATTCGTCACAACTTACCGACTCTTTCCACCATAAACTCCAATCCTACAAACTGACTTTATGCCTATTTCAATTTTAGTCCAAAACCTTCGAAACTCCCGAAACTCGTCTATCTTTAAGCGAACAAATCTTCTGTCGTCCATAAAATCGTTTACTGCCGACTTTCAGTAATCTTTTCGCAATGTAAGCATTTCAATCAAATCAAAATCATTGTAGTAAAGCTTCTGTAAGGCAGTGCAGGCTCATAATTGGGGTAAGGAGGAATAAAAGTGTCCGTCTTGGATCGTAAAAATGAGGAGAGGTGAGCTTAAGGAGGTGTTATGAGCCCCTGGAGGAGAGAAGTGCTGTGAGAATCACTTTATATGGCTTGTGGTCTGAGCTTGATGTCTAGAAAAACTGGACAAGTGAAAGATGTGTTGGTATAGTCAGTGCTAAATGATTTGTCACAGATTGTAATAAACAAAAAACTGTTAGGTAAGCAAAATTGCCAAAAATGATAAAATTATTGGACGTGATTGTGACTGGTGAATTTAAATAATATCTTCCTGTATGTCATAATTATGATGTGCTCCAGCGCATTTCTGTGTAAGTTTTTGTGTTCAGATTACAGCTTTGGTGGTCTTAGAAAGTCTTCCTAATTTTCTTTAACAAAACTGAGTGTCTAGAATTGGAATACATTCCAGTTGAAAATTTTGCTCAGACTATATTTATTTATTTTAACTGTATGCAACATAAGGATGGACTTTATATTCATAGCTATTGAGAATTGTTTTCGTCTTCACTCTTCAAGGTCTGAGGAAATACATGTGTTTACGGGAAGTGGTTGTAATAAAATAAGAGGCTTTGTATGTAAAAGACGATGCTACTTACTTGTTTACGGTATACTTTAGATGCTTACACTCATGTTCATATTATTATTAAACTACTTGCAGCAGGTGAATTATTTCAGGGATTTCCTGTATTTGCCATATTTCAAATTATGTGTCCTAATATATTCTAGAAATGCAGTTTCTAAAAATTACCTCAATGCAATGACTTACTGTGGGGTAAAATGTTTCAGACATAAATCAAATATTTTATACACAACTCTACTCTAAATTTTGCTATAACCACCATTATAAAAGTCATTAACCAAAGAAGAGATATTCTCTTTAATATTAGAGAAGAACCTACCTATCTAAGTTATTTATCGACTCCACAGAAAATAGCCAATAAATAGCATGAACTTGCAAACTAATCGCCGCCGAGTACCGCACTAATTCATGACCCTACGTATGTTGGACTGGTACTTAATAATGCCTAAGACCGGTACCTGCCCAAGGTACCATTAGCTAACTAATTTAGGAACCTAGGTGAATCAACAACTTTCTCTGACACACTTTATATATTAAAACGGAAACGTGCGTATTTTTACGTGGTATTTAAGTTTTCCTTGAGTGTTTACATATTTAATTACACCTGTGTTTAGTAAATTTCCAAAGAAAAATAAAAGAGAAAAGTACAAAAAATCGATCTTAATTTAGAGAAGATTATTGCTACAACCGCGTAGCAGGCGTAGCAGTCCGCTACGTCGTAGCAGATTCGTAGCCGTAGCAAGTACGCTATTTTTGACCTACTCGTAATTTTATTACAAGATGAAACGTAGAAACAACAACATTACTATGCTAGAATAGCAGTTTTTGAAAACTGGGTAATAACCGGAATAAACCGGGTAGTTCAAAGTGAATTATTAATCATTTCAACAATGAGCTGCTAACACACTTTTTCGTTCTACAACAGCAGTTCGTATTGTTACAACAGCTGAACTAGTTATCATTTGATAAACATTGAGAACTGAGTTTTGAACTTTCCGTCGTTCGCAACAGTTTCTATTTACTTGTTTTTACGACATATTGTTATTCAAATATCGTGGCCTCAGACATATACTTGAATGGCAGCGAAACTTTGACAACATAATGATTGCTCGTAAATTTTATGCTAATATTATTTACTTGCGTTCTCGATGTACTGTCTATGGCACAAAAGAAGACGGTTCGTTTTTCTCGGAATATTATGGAGATTTTCCGTGAGGTATGTGGTCAAAAATAACGTTAATTTCCCACGACACTACTGAAAATGACACCACCAGTGGTGTCGTGGGGAATGACAGAAACCACTATTCCCCGCGACACCACCGAAGTGATGTCCGCTCAACTGCTTTTGATGTATAACATAATTTGACGAATACGAAGATGTAATGTAGGTATTTTCGTTAATTTATAAGTATTTAGTCGGATTTTTTTTTATTGCTGATTGGTCCTGCTCTTCTGGTTGCTTTGTGTATAATGAACATAAGACCAAATCTGCTTGATTTGAAAACTCCATAAAGGTTTTAAATTTTTGTGTTGCGAACCAAATGATCAAGTCTTCAGGGAAAACACACACAGGAACACAATGATTTTCGTTATTTTAGAGGTAAAGCTCGTGTAATTTCAATAAAATTTTATATAATTATATAATATAAAAATACGCAGAATATTTGCTGATCAATCAGGACATAGAACGTAATAATTTACACAAAAGTAAAAATAATAGTCTTCCGGGCTGGATTTCGGCCAATCTCAGCGGAGACTGGTCACGCCGCGCCGCGACGCGGGAGACATCATAGTGCACAGTTGTGTGCGCACACACAGGCGCACTCTCTCTTCTCACAATCTCAGCGGAGACTGATCACGCCGCGCCGCGACGCGGGAGACATCATAGTGCACAGTTGTGTGGGCACACACAGGCGCACTCTCTCACTCTCTCTTCTCACAATCTCAGCGGAGACTGGTCACGCCGCGCCGCGACGCGGGAGACATCATAGTGCACAGTTGTGTGCGCACACACAGGCGCACTCTCTCACTCTCTCTTCTCACAATCTCAGCGGAGACTGGTCACGCCGCGCCGCGACGCGGGAGACATCATAGTGCACAGTTGTGTGGGCACACACAGGCGCACTCTCTCACTCTCTCTTCTCACAATCTCAGCGGAGACTGGTCACGCCGCGCCGCGACGCGGGAGACATCATAGTGCACAGTTGTGTGCGCACACACAGGCGCACTCTCTCACTCTCTCTTCTCACAATCTCAGCGGAGACTGGTCACGCCGCGCCGCGACGCGGGAGACATCATAGTGCACAGTTGTGTGCGCACACACAGGCGCACTCTCTCACTCTCTCTTCTCACAATCTCAGCGGAGACTGGTCACGCCGCGCCGCGACGCGGGAGACATCATAGTGCACAGTTGTGTGCGCACACACAGGCGCACTCTCTCACTCTCTCTTCTCTTCTTCTTCTCTTTTCTCTTCACTTTCATCCCGATAGGACGGCAATCCGTCAAGACCGGAGAGAGATAAGGCGCAAGACCAACGGCTTAACGTGCTTTCCGAGGCCCGGAGGTATCACACCGCCAACTTCCAAACCCCGGCCTGTTGACTCGTCAGAGACTCTACTGAGAAATACCTATGTTATTATATGTGTACACAGGGTTTCGCGATTTCCGGTTTGGTCCCATAGTAAAAGTTGTTCATAATGATGAGTATAATGACCCCTTAAGAGGTCATTGACGTTTTAAAAATAACCCTGTATAACTACATGTTCTCCTGAATTAAAATAGAGCCGAGATCAAACCATAAACTCAAGCATGGTATAGGTACATACACAGTTACTCCTTTACTAGGTACTTTATTAAATCCAATACGACCACTTTAAATGAAAAGTTTATTTCTTGACTGTTTTCAAAGTACTGCTACTTCAAGTTTTACTTACCATCCAGTAAACTGTTGAGTCAGAACAGAAACTGCTTCATGTTTATTTATTTTTAAACTTAAAAAGTAAGTAAAGGAAGTTTTTCTTAACTCTTCGTAATATTCATGCCTGTAGTTTCTAAAGGGTTAAGAACCTATACTACCTCAAATGGCTTAGCATGATCCTCCGTTATGTCGAAAATACTGCAGCATTAATATTGAAATAAATATATGGTAAAGTTGAGGATTAATGTTAAGTACTATGTTTGACGAAAACACGATTCCATAAAATTTTCTTGATAGAAAATAAAACCAAAGTTACTTCCAAACCGAACGCTGGTATTCAAAAAATACTTCAAATAAACTAGATAATGAAACTTTGCATATTAAATGAATTAACTTTAAAGCAGGTCATAAGTTTTTTTTTTTTAATTACCATTATTTTCACCGTAAAAAGAAATAAACTAAACTATCGGTGCCTTGGAGTCTTAAAGTCAAAGTCAAAGTCAAATTATTTATTTCAAATAGGCACATAAAAGGCACTTTTGAACGTCAAGAATTACAAAAAAAATAGAATTGATTCTAGTTGCCCCTTCCAAAAGGTAGTTTCGTATGGAGAAGAATGGGCAAGAAACTCCACAGTTACTCTTTTAAAAATGTTTCACAATATTTTGTTTATGTACATTAATTATATGATTATATGTGAAGACGATGTACCTAGAATAAAATTACTATACCACAATAGGTAAAAATAATTAAAAATGAAGCATTAAAAAGTAGCTTGATCGATTGTAATGTATCTCGTTGGTATAAATAAACTTAATTATGAGATAGATACATGGTGCTCACATATTTACAAATATCGTAATATAAAAATATATGCTTTCCTAAAAAAAGGAAAAAAATAATAATAAGTCAGTGTGTGAGTTTAGGTAATCACAGAATTTAAAATCAATGTCATTAAAATAACAAATTATATAATTAAAATAGCAACCAGTTTGATTTTGTCTACACTCTAGATTGTCCTATGGAGCTGGACCAGCATGTTTCCAAGCATTCCTATCTTGGATATAATCCACTAACTTGTAATAGCTTGTTTACAAAGTGTACTTTTAATATGTGTTTTAAATTTTCTTTAATTTAATTGCAATATATCACAAGGTGTTTTGTTGTAACATTTAACACAGTACCCCATAAAAGATGTATGTACTTTAGATAATCTGAAAAATGGTTGATCTATTTTATCTTTATTTCTAGTATTATAATTATGTATATCACTTATCTTTTTAAAAATATGTAGATTTTTCCTTACATACATAATATTTTCATAAATGAACTGGCAAGGTACCGTCATAATATTAATCTTTTTAAATAGTTCCCTAAGAGATTCGCGGCGACGTAGATTATAAATTGCTCTGACAGCTCTTTTTTGCAAAATAAAGATGGACTCAATGTCAGCAGCCCGACCCCACAGTAAAATGCCACATGACATAATGCTGTGGAAGTAGCTAAAATAAAACCAAACGCGCGGTGTGACATCTGTTAGCTGTCTTATTTTTCTAACAGCATAAGCGGCCGAGCTTAGCCGCCCCGCAAGAGAGGTTATATGTGTTCCCCATTATAGTTTCTCGTCTAGAGTTATTCCTAGGAAAACCGTTTGATTAATAAATTCCAGTTTTTGTCCGTTCAATATGATATTACATTCGCTACTTCTAACATTAGGTCATTTAAATCTAATACATTTGGTTTTTTTTCATTAAGTACCAAATTATTGACCGTAAACCATTCTTAAACCTGAAGAATAGAGTTATTCACATCATCAAGAATTTGTGATCGTCGGTCTATTTTAAAGATAAATAAAGAAAAAGAAAGAAAAATTGTTTATTCTGCACAAACAAAACGCACGTTTCAACAAATTTCAGATCAATGATGTGTCATCAGCAAATAACACCATCTTCGGTTGATTTTGGAGTAACTGGGGTAAATCATTTGTGTAAACTAAAAAGAGGAATGGACCCAATATCGAACCTTGAGGAACACCCATTGCCATTTCAGACCCTAATTTACGCCGTTTACTTGAACTTTAACCTTTCTATCTTTTAGATATGATCTTAGTAAACAATCAGTAAACATCCTAAATTAAGACCTATATCTTTAATCTCATGTTTATGTAAGATTTTTCATTTAATGATAGTAAAACGTTTAGAATGGTACGCTGAAAGAGAAAAAATATTATCACCTTGCACCGTTGGTTTTAGGAGATCTTATTCATGCCTCGATTCATTAGCCCGTTTGGTTACCTATATTCAAATTGGATTTTTGAGAAATATCCCTACACTAGCATGCTTTTTAGATATTCAAAACGCCTACAATAACGTCTCGATTGACGTAGCAGTTAGTATTCTAGATAAACTTAAAATTGGATCAAAATTTTGTTCTTATATATGGGCGTTATTGAGTGAAAGATATTTAAAGATCAATCTGATAATAGTGATGAGTTAACAGCTAGGTGGCCTAATAAAGGCCTGGCTCAAGGCGATCCTTTGTCGCCATTACTTCTTAATTTAATAACTCACGAACTGTGTCAGCTTCCGCTTGATGTAGTTGTTTCTCAATATGCAGACGATTTTGTGCTTTATGTTAAAAACAAAGACATTAAACGTATGTACAAAATGCGTTAGATTCTATTGTAGGGGCTTTGGATGAACTTGGTTTGGAATTATCATCGAGTAAATCTACCTTTTGTGTGTACAGTAGGGGCAGGCGTAGAATACTTCCTACTTTAAAGGTAAATGAGCATCACTTGGTTTTTTCAGATTGCGTTAAATACCTAGGTATGTGGCTAGACAGAAGTCTGCGTTAGGGCAAACATATAAATGAAACAGTTAGTAAATGTCTAAAATTTCTAAATCTATTAAAAGTTCTAACGGGTAGCTCATGGGGAATACACACAAAACATATACGTAGGTTGTATATTACTCTGATTCGAAGTCGAATTGACTATGGGTGTTTTATGTATGATTGTAGTACAAAATCTCATGTTTCAAAGCTAGATAAGTTACAAAATCAAGCCCTGAGAATTATAGGTGGCTATATCAGAAGTTCCCCAATCCATGTAATGGAATCTGATTTGAGTATTCCGCCTTTATTTTTAAGAAGAGAGTTTTTAGCTTATAAATATTGTTTAAAATTAATGTCATGGTCAAATAGCATAACAGTTAGCTTGATTACGGATCTAAGTGCCCTTTGTAGTACCAAATATTGGGAAAACAAAAAAGTACCCTTATTAGTTAAAAAATTTAATGATGTGAAACACATAGACGTTCTTTCAAACGATATTCATAAAATGTATACTTTAGAAACTTGGACAACAGCTATTGAGACTAAAAATGTAATTAATATTGATCTAAAATGTATAAAGATACCTAAATCCAATTATAATCCAAATTTATTAGTGTTCGATGTTTTAGCTGAATTAAATTATATAAATTGTAGTTGGCACAAAATTTTTACAGACGGTTCAAAGGGTACTTCCGGCCTAGGTGCTGGGGTTTTTGATCAAAGCTTAGGAACTACTCTCGGTTTTAAAGTAAACTGTAATGTATCAATAATGACACTGGAACTCATTGCAATATATCAAGCGATCTTTTATAGTCGAAATCAGAATTTAAAAAGAGTCGTTATTCTTTCAGACAGTAAAAGCGCACTACAGCATATTGCTCGATAGCATATGATATTCTTGAAAGTTGAAATATTTTGTTTAAAAATAATATAGAAATTAAGTTGCAATGGGTTCCAGCTCACATTGGACTATGTGGTAATGAGGAGGCTGACCGATTATCCAAACTAGCAGCAGTAGAGGGTACAATAGTTGACTACTTACCTGATTATTGGGAATACATATCTAAATTTAAAGTAATTTGTTATAACTCCTGGAAACAACACTTTGTTAATATCAGTGAACAAAAAGGTATATGGTATAGGACCATACAAGGCGAGCCGTCTCGTGTGCCTTGGTTTGATGTTGATCGACTTGGTAGGAATTATGTTAAATTAATATTAAGACTTCGCTCTGGACATTATCCATCAGCGAAGTTTGCATTCCTTATGAAAAAAGCTGATTCGCCGAATTGCAGAGTTTGTAATCAGATTTAGGACGTACAACATTTGCTGATGGATGGTGTCCGGAACAGGCGCGAGAGGGAGTCATTTTTGAGGGAATTTGACTTAAACAAACATGATATGGGGTTAATTCAGTCAGTTTTATCGCAAGCAACGTCAGAAGGTGCCAAAAAGTTGGGTAGTTTAATTACAGTACTTAAACTGTGACTTCCATCTTTGTTCAGTATTATAATAAGTTATGTGTTTGTATGTTTTATATATAAGTATTAATGTTATTTTTACAATGTTAAAAGGCACGATGGGGTTGGCGTATCTTTTCAGATAAAAACCCCTAAATAAATAAAGAGAAAAACAAAAAAAAATCTTTTAGAAATAATCTTAATAAACAAAGAGATGTATTCCTAATCCCATAGTGCTCTAGTTTCAGGAGAAGTGTCTCATGGTTTACGCAATTGAACGCCTTAGAGAGGTCACAAAATATTCCAATGGCATCTTGTGCTTCCTCCCAGGCGCAAAAAATGTTCTTTATTAGGGTAACACAGTGTCAGTCAGTGGTAGAACGCCCTTTATTGAAACCGTACTGTTGTTTATAAAAGATGGAATTTTTATTAAAGTGACGTAACATTTGATTGAGCATCAACATTTCAAACACTTTACTGAGAACTGGCAGAATTGACACAGGCCTATAATTTTTGGGTTCTTTACTATCACCGGATTTGAACAATGGAATTACTACTTTACTGTGTTTCATGAATGATCTTCTCCCTGCCACCCTGTCTGAAAAGAGTGGAAGAGTGAGGTGGCGCTGAAGTAGTATAGACTCATAAGCAGAAGTGAGAATCGGCAGTATCACTACAGCAGGCTTAGCATGATGCTTTCTATGTCTACCCTTCTCGGTAGAAAACTGTCAACTGTCTACACGGAAACGTCATTTTGTCTACTCTGTCGTCGACAAAACGCTTGTCTACGGTTCTCGTGGTGAGACTGCTGCTAAGCATAGTGTTCAGTGCTTTTATTTAACTTGCCTGGTTTGTTAGTATGTATGCGTCAAATCTTGCAAGCTGAATTAAAACCACTTTCTCTTATCCTACAGAGTTGAAATGTTACATATTGATTCTTGGATTTTTATGATGCATGACCTGATTCTACACCCAGAATTGACTCGTGACGAAGGTCAACTCAACGGTCAACAGTACGGATAAGAAATTTTATAAACACATGTTATTATGATAGTCCGTTCCAAAGTTTACCATGACCAGGCTGCCGCACCCAGATTTGGCTCCTATCAACGGAACTCCTCAATGGTCAACAGTACAGACAAGACATTTTATATATGCATTTAATTATGAGAGACCCTTCTAAAGTCTACCATGACCTCACTGCTGTCCATCTGTCTGTCCCCTTAGCCTGTCTAGCTTAGCTCAGAGACCCTTATTACTAGAAAGCTGTAATTTAGCATGAGTATACATAATTATTAATTACGCCAATAAAGTGGTAAAACAAAATCTTGAAAAAAAATATTGTATTGTACCTCCCTTGTACATAACTAAAGTGAGGATAATATTTTTTTTCTCAAACATTTTGTAGATTTTGAAAACCATTTTTCGATTCAGGGATCCGTTTGCGTAATATTAAGCTTTAAACTGGTGACATTTATTTAACTCGCGGGTAGGACTAGTGGCCTACTGGCCATACAAAATATAACAAGATAAAATACATCGTACATTGAAAAATTAAAATGTTTTAACAACTAAATAATAAAGTTCTCTCTTTCCTTCAATTCGCCTACTTTTTGCACGTTATTCGTTTTAATTTTTTTGAAGCGATGTTATGATCCGTGACCCCGGCAAATGACCTCTGCGCTACAGTTCTTTAAGTAGTTGCTCCAAAATGCTATTTTAGAAAATTGATAATAAATCAATAAATAAAAAAATAAAACGAAACGACGACTTTATGAAATTAAAATATCTTCCTAAAAATAAAACGCTAAACCGTATAGGTGTCTTAAATTAATGTCGCCATTAAAGCGGCACGCTGTATAACGAAATTAAAAGAAAAACTTATCACAGTTAAGTAGGTTTTACGAATTAACGAGTAATAGTCGACCAACTTACATTTGAAGTTGGAGAACTAAACGTGATGTAAATCTATGTATGGGAGAACATATTTTTCAACTACAATGTTAAGTTTGTTTTTGGAATAAATTCAGCACAACTACGGAACCCTTCATTGTGCGTGGTCCGACACGCACTATGCCGGTTTTTATTTAAGTTCCCTGTTACATAAATAAAACAACACTTAAAAGTTATATAACTGATTGATGAGGTATCATAGAAGTATCACAGAAAACCTCGATAAATGTTAATGACTAAGGACCTCAATTTGTTAAAGCATCCCGCGCTTGCTAGCCACTCTTTGCCTCTCAAATTGATGAGGATGACATGAACAATATATGACCTACCTAGACTGAACCCAGCATGACGGGGAAACATAGGTTCACTGAGAGGCTTGAGCCTCTTTCCTACATACAACAAAGGGTAAAAAGATTACTTATGCTGTTACTTTATTACTTGCGCGGCCCGCGGCTCCACTCGCCTCAATGTAGGGTGACTCCCCGCGCCCCTCTCGTTCCCTGGTCGAGTATACAACGTTCTTAACATTCATAGCAGAGCTGCTGTAAACTCGTTATTGGTATTTTCCTATACAGTATGGCTACAATGTAACTATGTGAAACCTAGCTTTAAAGTTTACAGTATTATTTTTAGCACGTTTTAAAACTGAAGTTTGTGTTTAACGTATCCGGCACTTTGTGATTGGTGTGCCAATTTCGGGGTGGAAATACAATGTCACTAGATTTTGAGATGTAGTTATATGTATTTAATTTAGCTGATTGTGAAATCTTGTAGTTTGTCCGTAGAACTCAAAATAGACGATACATATTGATTTGACAGAAACGCAAAGAGATACACAATTACATAAGTATAGAGTGACCGAAGTCGCAGACGTTTTAGGTAAGTCTTACGTTGGGATTACAATAATTTGAGTGTGTATAAGAATAATTAGCAAATCACAGCACTACAATATATAATTACTAGCGTGTTCTGGGAAGTCGCGATAGTTGGAAAAGTACAACCTATACCAAAGAAAATAACATAGCTGCCATAATACATGCACGAACCTAGTTAATAAACCAAGGGAAGGCCGCAAAGAGTTGTAAAATATGATAGAGGTGCCCTTCGGAATAGTTTCCGAAGGTTCCGTCTTCCCGAGGTGACGTGGCGGACGAGTGGCGGTCTGCATTCAGTTTTATGGGCGGTTAATAAAGTTTGTGCCACTGGAAATGTTATTAAATTCGAGACGCTGCGACGTTGACGGAACGCTCCTGTCTGCGTAGTGAAGAACACAGACTAGGAGCTTGGATTCAAATTGTGGAGGAACATTTTAAAATGAGATGCCAAGTCATACAGTTTGACTACGATGTAGGGTACCTATTATCCGTAAGAAATACAGACTTGGAACCCTTTAAAGAGGTTGGAGGGCTAAAGTTAAAAAAAAAATGTTTTGTTATTGCATGCCAGCCTATATACCTAATTTCAGCTTTCTAGGACTTTGGGAAGTGCCCTAGAGGTTTTGGTGAGTGAGTGAGAGTGAGTGACGAAATTGACGTAAAGGTTTTGGCTCGTCTCCCGGCCGCGCCCCAGATCTATGTTTTGGACTTCATCATTTGCCAGCTAGCTTCCAGTCGAATCGGATGATGATGAATACCAGTATGTTTTGCACTTCTACAATAAAGTTGTAGTACCTTCATGACACTATCTACCTTGAGGGTATTAGGGGAAATTACATTATTTTCTAGGCGTACTTTGTTGCACCAAAGATCCTTTCTTATGTGGTGCCAATCATCAAAATTACTTTTACATTTTGACGTGATCAAAAACATGCTTGACAATTCGACTATAAAAAAAAACGGAAGTCATACTCGTTAACTCCATTTCTTTCTACTTTTATTCGACAATCAGTATTAATTAAGAAAGATTGCATTCATACTTTAAAAGTAAAAAAAACAAACGTTTATTACGATCCATAACCGTTTTCCAAAATCAAAATCTATTAATTTATTTGCTTCAATATATTATTATTTGGTACATGCGGTGATACATAAAAGAAAAATTATTTCAACCTTATCCTAACTAAACATAATTGCGTGCTAATATAATAAAAATAATTTTTGCATTATTCATTCATTTGACTATTACATATTTGTATTCATATTAGATTATTTTTGAAATTTATTCATTATAATAAATATTATCATTACTTAAACTTAAAAATGTAAAAGCATTTATCATGTAGATACTCATTAACTTCATAAAATGGGCTTTATTGATCAGATAAGTCTTTAATTTATTTTTAAATTACATGAAAATCTTTGCTTTCTTTATATTATTAGGTAATTATATATTATTTATTGTAGGGCCTATACAAAATACACTCTTGTCAAACATAGCTGTTCTGTGCCGTATTGCACAAAGTGTACTGGCAAGCCTGGTCCTTTTAAGCGTTTCATATTTTTTTATATTATTTCTAATGTTTAATGCTAGTTTATAGTTATACAGTGATGGGAATATCAATATTTTTAAATAAATGTGGTTTACAAGTATCTGTAGGTTTTTATGCACATATTGCCCGGACACATTACTTTTGGGCTTCGAAGACAGTTTCTCAGTGGCATTCCCCAAAACAAAATGAAAAATCAGAATGCCAATTCTCATTCAAAATCTAGTCGCAATCTCATCTCAGCGACAATCAATGTCAAAATGTAGATAAATTAGAGGTATTTCTGATAGATTGAGACAGACTATAAAGTGAACTTTCTTAAATATACGGAAATTGCCCCTCAGTTATTCGATTCTATCTCCCGGTTTAAAAGCCGTGTCGGCTGGCTACCATCCAGGCGGCGCGCGCGATGTTAAGTTGCATTAGAGCCGTCACGCCATCGCTACGTTTGAAGTCGCATCTAACACGCCGAGGGCACGTTTTTCTCACTTGCCACTACGTATTTCATTTTGATTTCGACTTGGCTTTCGAATTCGTAGATGTTTTCCAGAATTTTCCATTTAATTTTGGAGAAGGTACTGAAAATGATGTTTTAGCTAAGCTTGTCGATGTGAATTGGTTTTAAAAGTCGCTAGTATACCGGGTTTTTTTTGTGCTAACGTTGTTTGTGTATTTTAAGTACTTTTAGCTTGTTATGGGAAGTTAAATGAAGAAACGATTCGTTAAAAAGGGTTACCTAAAATGTATTATTATTTAAATCGAGTTTAATACGAATTTAGATTTTAAAGATTTTCACTTCAATCGCATTTAGATGCATAATCCTCTAATGGTTATTTTACGCTAAGCTCAGCTTTCAATCCTCAAACAATAATACAGTTTTTTCAGTCATAAAAATATTTTTGTGTAACCACATAAAAACTATGAAATTATTTGAGTGCACGCGCGTACCGTCAGCATGTGCCAATGGCGTTCGGCGTCGCACATTTTATAAAAAACAATTTTTCATCGCACCACTACTCGTATCGGGGAAAACAGTCAACGCGTCGCGTCGAACTTTAAATCGAATTATCTCGCAAAAAAAGTTCGTCTAAACCGTTTCGTAAAAAAAATTCGTTTGAAAACCCATCCGTTCACGTTTCGCTCCTACAGCCACGTTTCCGCGCTGTTTCTGTTCAAAAAGTTTGTTTGGACTGTGCGAAATTCGTTTGCTGAACAAATATTCATTTTTTTCGCCGTGCTCTGTATACAGCACTTTGCATTGTTTTTTAAACGGATGTCCTGTTTACTTTTGTCGGGGCCACGGTCGCGGTTTTATAGCCGTGTTTATTATGTCTCGTGTATGGCCCGCTTTATTTATTATGTCTCGTGCATGGCGTGCTTTATTTCGACTTTTGGCCCCGCTCGTCTCTGTTACAGTTTGAAAGATTTATTACATTTTTAATTGTAGCGGAAGCGCGCGCTGTAAACAGTTTCGTTTGATAATGTTTGTGCAAGTTTGCGGGATACATTGCTAGATTACTATGTTACCAACGTTTCCAGCTGAATATACGTTTTAAATGTTGTTTATTTACTCTAATAATTCAGTGCGGTAAACAGCTATACTTTCCGGTTAGTAGGGCGATGTTGGAGTCTCTCAGGGGTTTGCAGCCCCAATGTAGAGGATAAACACAAACAGCAAGTCATGAAGTAACAAGTAAGTTGCTATACTTAAACCTCTTTCTAAGAGCGTCATCTGTCAACATAATTATGTTGTGTATCAAGCAGTCTACTATTTAACTTTAATCAAAGGAAAGCAGAGATCAAAGAATCTATAAACAAATCGGAATAACAAAATAAGATAAACTTCAAGCAGACTTACCAAACACAGTACCAACAAAATAAGCAAGTAGACTCCTTTAAAACATTGTGTGCGCAATAATATTCAAATAAAATTCAAAGCAGCAAGTAATAAGAGTGTGTGATCTAAACCGCTCACACGTCTGTTTGTTACAAAGAAGAGCGCCATTCCGATCACGTGCTCAGAGAGGAACAATATATCCCACGGGAATTGTAATCACCATCTAATATTAATAAACGCACTCTTTGTGGGGTGTGGCTAGAGTTTAGTAGAGAAGAATATTAAAGCACTGCAGGTAGCCCGCAGAACTCAAATTTCTTACTTTTTTTGTAATTTGCAGGACAGTTACAATGACCACATTTGAGGCCAATTCTAAATTAGAAAATTGTATTGATGATTTTAATATTCTAATTCTGTAATTACATTTTGTTACGGTCGCGTATCATATATTATTTTGATCAATATACAACCTGCAAACCAAACCACCCAACCTGCAAATTGCAAAAAAAATAGTAAATTAAAATTTCGCGGGCCATCTTACCGCATCATTCTTTAGGTTTTGTAAGCTGAGAGGGAAGTGGATGACGGACTGGGTTTGCACGGAGTACACCAATCGGCAATCACAGCATTGGACACCAGCGCCACGCAGGCTGACGGTCTGAAGAATAAAATCTGCTAATAAGGTAAGTATTTATGAACCGCAAAGTGATGTAGCACAATGTGAGGGCGTAGTGGAGCCAAGAGTGAAATGACAATTGCTCACGCGTCTCAAACGACGTTTTTAACACACTAGGAAAAATAAAATAAAAAAAAAACATAAAAATGCGTTTGCTCTATAACGGTATGCCAAAAGCATAGTGTGATAATAGTCCAAGCTATGTTCAAATTGCTTTCAAAAAGAATCACCAGCACAAAAATAAAAATCTTTTTAGCCCAGCAAAACATCGTACATAAAATATTAACCAAAGTATCGTTCACAAAAAAAAATTAAATCACTCCAAACCATGTATCAACAATACCTAAATAAATAATATTATCGTAAAAACACTCCGATTCTAAGCTGAACTAAACCCATACCATTTGCAGTCCTATATATTTCAGCGCCGATGCCTATGCAAACCTTACTCTTTTGTATAAACAGAGGAAAACGCAAGCAAATCCTGGACAAACACTAGTAGTTGGCAAATAAAATCTGTATCGGACTAGAAACGGATAGACATGAATAAAATATGTGTGTGTGTGTGGGTCTTCAGTGAATGTGTGGGTCTTCAGTGAATATGTGTGGCTCTTCAGTGAATATGTGTGGGTCTTCAGTGAATATGTGTGGGTCTTCAGTGAATATGTGTGGGTCTTCAGTGAATATGTGTGGGTCTTCAGTGAATATGTGTGGGTCTTCAGTGAATATGTGTGGGTCTTCAGTGAATATGTGTGGGTCTTCAGTGAATATGTGTGGGTCTTCAGTGAATCGGGTTATTGACGACAGACGTGTGTAGGCCTGCTTCTGTCTGTGTCGGTAAATAGAGATGGTATTATGTTTTTTATTGTGTTAATATGATGAAAAGTGAGTCATTGAATTTGTTTGTGGTTGTAGATTTTTAACTAAAGCGGCAGTGGGCAGAGCACATTGCTCGCAGAACAGATGGCTGATGGGGCCCAAAATATTCTGGGAGTGGCAACCGCGTGCCGGAAGACGGCCTCCTA
The DNA here is from genome assembly GCA_948098905.1 of Tiliacea aurago. Lineage (NCBI taxonomy): Eukaryota > Metazoa > Arthropoda > Insecta > Lepidoptera > Noctuidae > Tiliacea > Tiliacea aurago. Next base: position 1,214,559 of record OX402592.1, read on the forward strand.
CAAGGTGGACCAATGACCTAGTGAAGGCCGCAGGTATCCGCTGGATGCGAGAAGCACAGAACCGTCGAAGTGGTGGTGCTTGGGGCAGGCCTATGTCCAGCAGTGGATGTCTTTCGACTGAAATTATACCTTTGAGCTTTGATATAAGTTTATTCTCATAATAATACACAAATTCACTTAGGTAAATAAGAATAATTAAAACTAAAACATACGTTTTTTTCTTATCCACAACGGGAAGCTCTTGGCCTTCATCTCACCCGATGGTAAGTGACGATAAGGCCGACGGTGGAAGCGAGCTTCACCCGGAATCCTCAACCACAGAGGAACTGGCTATTTTACCTCTAAACACAACAATCCATACAATTGTTGTTATGGCGACAGACAGATAAGATGGTGGTAGCTAGCTAGGCGGACCTAGAACAAGCCCTACCACCAACCAAACAGAGCCAGATTTCGCCCCCGCTGGGGATCGAACCCGGGACCTTTTAGGTCTGAGATAGGTGGTCTTACCACCTAGACACAGAGGCGGATAAAGGTCAACATTGTTGGGCGTTTTACAAAACCTAGACATTTGTACAATCATTATTTTGTGGGTAGATAAAAAAATCAACTCAATGTTCGCTTGGTACGGCGGGGGCTCAAACATCAAATACAAAAGTAAACAAGTTTCCGTTCAAGACAGTTAAGCGTAGCTGGATGTAGCCCGATTTTTTAAATTTATTTATTATTGTTTTTTTACAATTTTTATAATGTAGGTACTGTTAGAGTAGTTTTTTAATAATGGTCATGGATTTGGATTCCGTGATGTTTGATGATGATGATGATTATTTCAGTAATTGATTATATAATTTGGATCCTTACTTAATTTTTTCTACCGTAGTATGTGCGGGAGTCTCAATTTAATTTGTGTTTTTTTTTTCCTTCTTTTTAATATTTCAGCGTTTAAGCACCTGTTTAATTGTTTTGTTTTTACAGAATAATTGAATTATAGTGAGATCATACCGTATCGTGAAGTTATAATGACCGGCAAAAATGGAAACTTCATATCATATTATTTTTAGGGATCCGTATCTCAAAAAAAAACGGAACCCACAGACAACGAAATGATACTACGAGGTATCACTTCGTTGTCCGTCTGTATTTCTGTCAGTCTGGCAAGACCCCTTTTTTCTTAGGAACGCTTGGAGGTATCAAGTTCAAATTTATATCAAATACTTAGGTCTACGGTCCCTTAGAGCTATAAAAAAATTAAGCAACTCTAAGTCTGTCTGTTAACGCAATAAAAAATACGGCGATTTATGCGACATATTTTGATAGGTACTTGCAAATAAATCAAAACCTATAGGGTACTTCCCGTTGACCTAGAATCATGAAATTTGGCAAGAAGCAAGGTCTCACAGCGCACAAGTATAGGAAAAAGTCCGAAAATCGTTCATATTTTGTAGTTTTATGATATAAAAAAAAATTGCGATTATAAACTTACATTTGCAGTTGGAAAATTGACCGTTGCGTAGATCGATGTATGGGAGAACATGTTTTTCAACTACAATATTAAGTTTGTTTTTGGGATAAATTCATCCCAACTACGGAACCCTTCATTGTGCGTGGTCCGACACACACTTGGCCGGTTTTTTAAATCTCATTATTCACTAAGTCTCAATTACACCTCAAACCTGCCAGCGATAATAGGACATTAATAGGCCGTTTGCACAATATACTCAGGGCCAGTCGTAAACCACATCAATGTTGCCAGCCTTCCATTATCCCGTACGTATTTATTGCTCGCTGCCCATAATTTCACCTTACTTTAACATTTACGATGTGCCGAGTTAAAATAAAGCCACACTCAATCTGAGAGCGAAATACGAAGGGATCTCAGGCACTCTCCAATATTCAATTTATTTTCTAACAACTACACTGAGTACACGTTCAGTATATGTGTACCTAAGACCACAGAGTAGAAAAGTTCTTTGAACATCACAGCTGGAAGTCAGTTGGAACATTCTCTGTGGGTTGTTTTTTTAGGCTGTGGCTGTGAATGCGGCTTGCAATACAAATGTACGCACGAATTCTCAAAGGACGTCCACTGATTGAAAAAGAAAACAGCTTCGCCGCTGTCCGATTGATTCTTTGTGCCCTCGTCGTGTATATCTTGTCTTAGATAGACCGGGAGCCGGCACTTTGAACGGAAATCGATTTAATTTTTAATTTCTAGGAAGTATTGTTTTTCTAGTGACCTGTATTCTGCAGAGGACGGTGTTTTTGACTTGAGACTAGAGATGCCGATGCATTCCACTAGCTTTTATGACAAGTCTTTTGCAGTTCAAGCAGTGCAGTTATGGAATGCCTTGCCCGTGTCGGTAAGGCGTGCTCAATCTTTGTCCACTTTTAAGATTCAGGTAAAAAAACACTTCCTCTCTCCTTAAACATCATCATTACATAACACAGTTCCCTGCTCTTGTTTCATGTGTATTATTGTATATATTTATTAGATAAGTGTATGCTTTGTGTATGTATGTATTTATTGTATACGTTAATGGTACACCACTGACTACCTGCAGTATTGTCTCTCCTGCTCCTTTTAATCCATCCAAAGGTTGTCTGTAAAAGATCGCTTTCAGCGATAAGACCGCACATTGTGTCACCCTATGTAAAATTTAAACATTTATATCTGTAACTTTTATGGTGTACCTAATAAAGAGTATTCTATTCTATTCTATTTTATTTTGTTACGACACCGTATACATTGTTTTGTAGTTGGTACTTTGAATTAGAAGTTCAGACCAAATAGTGCCAAGTAGTAAGTAACCCGCTAAAGGTCAGACGGAGATATTTTGTCAGACGTCAGTATATCATTTTCTATGCAACACTAGGGTATCTATGTAGTATAGGGTCGAAATTAAGTAGTATAGTTACATCATCGTTTAGAACTTTCCACTCCAATTTGATTAAAACTTGAAAGGTAGTGACAGCGTCATTTAAAGCCACTTACAGTCTTAATGTGTTGCGTTTAACGACCCTAGTTGATACCTATAAAGGGTCATCCCTACCACGCCGTAAAACCCTGTTCCATCAATTAACTTTTACTACTTACATGACATGATTACCTACCCGATAATCCTATTTCGATTAGACCTATAAATCAGTATAAAGCAAGGGTAAGTATTTTTTTAAGCTGTGAAAAAGTTCAATATATAAATATGTATTTCCGTCAGTAACTCAATAATTTTAATGGTAATTTTAGTTTCAAGCATTTCAAAACTGAAGCTGGCGTGATCTTACTGATATTTTAGAACTAAATAATGAAATCAAAGTCAAAATTAATAAGGTCATTAACAAGGTACTTAGTAAACAGTGTATTTTTGAAAGTAATATAACAATACCAGCGCATCAATCCTGCAATGACGATTATAAATTAGTAATTATTTTGGTAATTTTGACGTTATGTAACTTTTGAAGAGATTTATATTTTAGATTAGGGTACTTTTGCAGAGGTTTTCAATCAATGCTTTATTACCGAAAAATGAACTGCATAAAACACCAAACAAAATAAAACATTATTTTTGTGTTGTCCCGGCTCCCGGTCTCTCTCAATGGTTCGTACAAACAGTGTCCGTTCCGGTCTGTTCGTTACGTAGCACTTCTGCACGTCACTCGTTAGTTGTATGCAAAAATGCTGAGAATTCTCTACGACGTGCACATTTTACTGTATCTGAAACATAAAGGGAGGTTTGTTTAGAGCTTAGTTAGAATCTAGCTTACTTTGTAGTAGGTAGTCGATTTAGAAAGTACTGAATACTAACGATGTTGCCATCGCAAATGTTCGCGCTCACATAAAAGGTAGTTTTTTTTGTAACTGTAATGACTTTGTGCGGATTTCTATCAGCGCAAAATGACTTTGTGCGGATTTTTTCCATTGGCTGAAAAAATCCTGATTTCCGGGCCTTCAAAGTTTTCCTTTGAAAAATTCAGTTTTATATATTTATTCATCAATACATACATTGTCTGGACTCAGCCATTTGCCCCCATAATAAAATAAGTAAGTAAGTAAGTTTATTTATTTGTGTAAACATGGTTTACATACATTGCATGCAAGATATTAAATACAGAAAGAAATGTTCGATCATGTTCAGCCGCTTATCGTAGCGTACAAATTGGTAAGAAGAGCTGGCGCACAAACCGCGACTATATTTATCAAAATCACATTATAAAATTACTTATTAAATCATAATTACATATACGTTATTAATTTATTATACAATACAATGTCCATACATTCAAATTTTAATTTCATCAACAATAACATTCATTGTAATATACAATGTGTTTTTTTGATATCCCATAACTCTAGGGTATGATTGAGGCCATATCAAAGAATCAACTGGCATATGAGTTATGTTCCAATCCTTCGTTATTTTTTTTTTTTCATTTTTCATACAAAATAATTCGGCAAAGTCACGATTATTAATGTAAATCACCCTTACGTGAAATATGACAACGTCGACAAGGTAGCTTTCTCTTCACTAGCTGCCGCCGGGAAGCCCCGATACCAACATACCTACATATTTTATTTTACTATTTATTTTACTACACTACTGCGAAGTTTGGCAACCTCGCAAAAGTAAAGATTCGTCATACTGGTGACAATTTTTGACCTAATTTAATTATGATTGATGATATCTCCGAAACGATGCATTTTTGGACCACCTATTCTAGGAGTTTTAGTATTATTTTTACCTACAGAATATAACCCTAGAGTTATGGGATATCAAAAAAAACAGGTTGTATAAATAACATTTCAACAGTCATTGCAAATTTTAATTTCATCAACAATAAAAACAATACACTATATAATATGGAGTAATCTTATAACACTGTGGACAAAACAACATTAAATAAAAGACAACATCATCATTTCAAAAAACTAAGAAAATTGTCCTCTTTCATAAATTCCGAAATACTATAATATGTCCTTTCAATCAATAATGTCCTTAATTTGCATTTAAGAGCAGATAAACTCAAAGTTCTCCATGATTTGGGCAACTTATTAAATATGGTTGGGGCCATGAAAAAGATGCTCTTGCGCACAAGAGTTGTTTTAGCGCCGTGAACACAAAGTTTGGAATTATCAAGTCTATTCCTTGGAACAACATCAGACAAACGCTGAAATAAATTAGGATGAGTTTTAATGAACATTATTGTTTCCAAAATGTATAATGAGGGTAATGTCAATACGTTATGCTCTTTAAAATAAGATTTACAGCTATCTGTTGTTTGCAGTCTAAACATTGATCTAAGGCATCTGTTCTGAGCCCTAAACGCTATATCATTGTCTGTGCTATTCCCCCAGAAAATAACTCCGTACCTAAGAATTGATTCAGCTAATCCATAATAAGCAGTAATCAGTGCATCTTTGATGAGAACCGCTGCGAGTTGTTTCAAAGCATAGGCTGCACTACTTAATTTTTTGCTAAGTGCTTCTATTTGAGGTTTCCAATTCAACTTATCATCTATAATCAGTCCCAGAAATTTTGTTGTGTCAGTTTCATTCATATTAATATTATTAAGTTGAACATTAGGATATTTAGCTGTACGTGTACGTTGTCTAAAATGCATTACATTAGTCTTTTTAAAATGAATTATTAAATTATTATTATTTAACCAGTTTATGATAGATATAAGCGAATTATTTATGTCATGTTCATATGTGTCATTGTTATTACAAGCTATTGTCACAGTGCAATCGTCAGCAAAAAATGTCATCGCTTGTTCAGTGGAAAGTCATTAATATATAAAGTGAACAACGGAGGCCCCAGCACACTGCCTTGAGGTACTCCGTATATGACTTCTCGTTCCTCGGATCTTGAAATTACCTCACGTTTACCGTTAATTCCACTGATTTCGGTAACTTGTTTACGGTTATGAAGATATGATTTAATGAGTTCTAAGACGTTACCCCTAATTTTTTTTTTTTTTTTTTTGGGTGGGAAATTATCAAATAACTTCTCCCGCTCTGGGCGGAGCGGGAGGGCGTGTCAGACTTTTACTGACTAAAACCCACCCGTATTCCTTCATTTGCCTGTGTGCCAGGGCCACGATATCCCTTTCGGACAAACTCGCAACCCTGGCAGGCATTGGCCCTAACGGACCCCGTCAGAAGACGTTACCCCTAACACCATAAGCTTCAAGTTTCTCTACTAGAGAATTATAATGGACGCAGTCAAAGGCCTGTGTCATATCGCAGAAAATGGAACAAACAGGTGTCCTCGTATCTACATTTAACATGACATTATGTAAAAACTCATAAATAGCCAAATTTATACTCTTGTTTTTCCGAAACCTCTTTTGTTCATCAGCTAATATATGATATTTTGCTAAGTAGGTATTCATTTCACCATATATATATTTTTCAAACACCTTAGATATGACTGGTATAAGCGCGATCGGTCTGTAGTTTGCCATCAATTCGTGATTCTCTTTTTTATATAGCGGTTTTACTACCGATTTTTTTAATGCCTCGGGATACCTGCACTTATATCAATAATGAGTCATTATCTTCAAAAAATTGTCTCACTATGGATAACGATAACAATGAGACATAAAATATTAATAATCATCAATCACTGCACATTTGACTCATAATTATTAAAAACACAACATTAAATAAACTTTCTACATTCTGAAAACTAAAATGTTAATAACACTGCTCTAATCAACACACACGCAAACGTTTCAAATTCCAACAAAGTATACCGTTTGTAAATAAAGTTTAATGAAAAGTCGACTTGATCGTATCAATCCGACAGTTTCCAGTCATTCACTCGGTAATAGGTTAGTATTTCTACGAATCACGGGGCTTGGCAGTTTCAATCATTACTCATTTGGTTTGCCAATTATTATGAACGATTTGACTAAATGTTGTGTTGATATTGTCTGTTAGTTAACATTGGTTGGAGCTCTGAGAATGGAACTGTTCGCGCACGCTTAGTTACTATAAAGAGCTTTCAATGTGACATGATTATTACTAGTTGTTCAAAACCATCCCCGTTGCGAATGCTGTATCCATCAAGAGAGCGACGCCACAAGATGACCCACACCACCCTATGCACAACTTTAACCCAGTACCATATAGGCATAAAATCCGCAAAAAAAAATATCTTGTGTGCGTGAGCAGCCGATGGCCACCCCTCCACAGAAAGATGTCATTCAGATCTTTGGCAAGAACTGCTTAAACCTCCTGATTTCTTTCTTGAACCATCAGAGAGCTTCCCATCTGGGCACAAGTTACCGTTGCCTACTTATAAAACCTTAAAAATGGACTTCGTAAAATAGGCAGCTGCAAAGACAACCTCCACAAGTGAAGGTTCATGGACGGCTCAGATCTCCGGTGTATATGCGGCGTTTCTCCACAGACAATGGTTCACCTCCCATCTTGCATAGCATGGACGGCTCCGATATACGGTGTGTTGTGTATGCTGCGTCTCTCATCTTGCTCCGCATGCCACCTGAACACGTGAGGACTGAATGGCTGCGTCTTTCATCTTACACCGCATGCCACCTGCACACGTGAGGACCTAATGGCTGCGCCTCTCATCTTGCACCGCATGCCAGCTGCACACGTGAGGACCTAATGGCTGCATCTCGCATCTTGCACCGCATGCCAGCTGCACACGTGAGGACCTAATGACTGCATCTCTCATCTTGCACCGCATGCCACCTGCACACGTGAGGACCTAATGGCTGCGTTAGCGAACTGTATTCGCGTTGCTGAATTTTAGGCCAAACAAATTTAAAAAAAAAACGGTTGTTAGAAGAATAAAGAAGTTGGAGGGTTGAAGATAGTTAGCAGCAACTGTGGCCGGCGACACGGACGTCTCTCCGCCTCAGAATTGCGTTTTATCGGTGCCAAGTGATTTCTAATTCTATCAGTTTGTTAGGTTTTTATATGTTTTTGCTTGTTAATAATAGTAAATAATTATAGTTGATTGGTTGGGCATATTTTTTTATAAACCTGCTTGTTATGCTTGTTATAGATAATATCAGCAGTGGGATACGGCACGAATCGCCTGTACTGCTTGTGGCTGTTCTGAGTATCGATTTTTATAACAATTTGTTAAGATTTTGTGATAACTGTTTTTTTTATAAATACTGCCACATAGATTCGTAAAGGGTTACCGTTTACTTTTTCCTATGGAAGTTCTAGTTCTACACGGGACATCACGTGTAATGACTGATCCTTTAGAACCTATCCTTGGCTGATTAAATGCGATTGAAACCTGATCGATAGGTTTCATTGAAGTTATTAGAACATAACACTTTCGATGCTTAAAGAGATGTTTTTATCATGGTCCGGGTGATCAAGCAGCAGATGAGGGATGTCTCGCAACCAGAAATGGCCAGTTAGAAGAATTAAGAAGTTGAAGGGAACGTGGGCAATACAGCTGCATGGAGAGTGGGGATAGTTTTAGTCGTTTTCTTTTGGATCGACAGCCGACGGCGACGTACGTCTCTCCCCCTCAGTATTGCGTTTTCTCGGTGCCATGTGATTTGCAATGTTTTTATTCATTCTATCAGTTGTTAGATTTTTCTATGCTTATTTCTGCTTTTGAAAAATAATAAATACAGTTACTTGATTTTGCGTATTTTTGAAGTGAACATTTCTTTAGAGTCGTTGAGCGACCTTTGCTAGGGGAAAACTTATGGTTTGGCGTCACCGAAATGCTAACCGTGACATGCTAATGGGACGAGTTGCGCCAGACTAGCGATCGACACGCAGCGGCCTGTGTACATGTATACGCATATTATATGTCCTATAATTATATACATTTTATTCCGAAGTTTAAAGTTGTCACTTCTGTCTGCAGTCCCCATGACTGCCAATTTTTGTTTTATAAACCAGCCTCTGATCTATAATACTACCAGCTGCGCCCCGCGGTTTCACCCGCATAGGTCTCGATCCCGTCGGAATATCGGGATAAAATGTATTCTATGTATCATATCCCAAGTTATGGTCTACCCATGAGCCAAATTTCATCCAAATAAATTTAGCCGTTTTAGCGTGAAAGCGAAAAAAAAAATAATTTCGCATTATTATAATATTAGTTGGAAGGAAATATATTTTTTCGTATTATTTTTGCTAATTACACTATAAGAAGAAGAAGATTATCGTGATACAAAATAATGTTTAGAACATGATTGGTTCAAAGCGTGGCTGTTGCGGAGCCTTTTATTTATTTTATTATACACAGTAAAATACAGAGAGATACGACATAATCATGAACCTTTTTTGTACTCTCTTAGTTGATTTTGGACAACGCAGTGAATTATGATGAGAAAATAACGAGGCATTAAGAAGGAACATGTCCTTAATATAATTGTCACCACTCAGCAAAATAAATGTAGTGATCTCATGTGATCAAATTTCTCAGTAGCAACCCGGGGTCTGAATTTGCGCCTGGTTGATGACAATAGGCTCGCCCCCTGGCGAAAGAAAGAAAGAAGAAAGAAAATACGTTTATTTGCGGTAAACATGACGCAAAAAAGAACATAAACACAAAAATAAGAAAAGGTTGGGGGAAACATGCGTCACATCCACGCAAAACGGTGAAAGGTACTGAAGATACACCTCTGCCTAATTCTTCGGGGAATACAGGCGTGATATTATGTTTATGTACGTGATAAAACTTCTCCCTAATCTCCGTAAACTTAAAATTTAGACACACCCTAAGCGATTTGAAAACAAGTGTACTTTTTCGAACTTTGAGCACAATTTCTGCGATCCTTGAAGTCATGGAAATAAACCGACATTGTCCACATATTTCAGTGGAAAAGCAAACCTCAATAACGTGGGGCTCTGTGCAATGAAGACTAATGTCTCTGCTACGGAGGACCCTTAGACCGACTTCTCACCGAGCTCGGCATCGGAGACGAGCAACAACGGCTTTGTTGTGAACGTTTGTCTCAACATTGTACTGTTTAGATGTCGTTTGCTACACTATTATAGTTGGAAAATGTATTTAGGTTAAAAGACTGATTCGATTATAATTGAAATTTATGAATGAAACCAATTTTTTTCTGCGTTAGCACTTTTTGTATCCTCTACTCCCGCTTAACTCGTGCTGGTCAGAATATTTCAGCTTTTTGACGCTTAATTGTCTCAGAAAAACATTAAGTTTAGACGGAAGCACGAAACGGAACTTTGTCCCGTGTGGTTCCGGACGTAAAGAATGGCATAATCCCATTTCTTCCCGTGTGTGTCTTAAAAGTTGACTAAGGGATTTACTAGAGAATGGGCAGCAGCGTTTTCTATGCATTTTAACAACATACTACGATTGCCAACCCATCTGCCAAGCGGGGGGAGGCCTATGTACAGCAATGGACGTTTTTCGGCTGAAATAATGAGACGGAAACATACCTACTACGTCTGTTTTCTGAAAACTTATAATTATAAAAACTACAAAAAGCATGTCATAGTTTCATATATAAATAATATGTTTTCTACCTAATACATAAATATTAATTCGATATCACCATAAATTCTTGAAATAAATTCACACGTCTGACCTGTTTTCATCCCATTGCTGTCCAACACACCACTATAAGTATCTGTATGTATATTGCAAAAAGTGTCTCCCTTTCGGGAGCTTTGTCGTGATGAAGACAAGTGTCCTTGTAGTTGGGTGATGCAGAGCAGCGACTGCCATCCGGGCGATACTTAGTGCTGTCCATTCTGTCACTATTTTGGGGAAAATGTGTTGAAATTAAATTGTAAATGTCAATTGCGTAGGAATATACATAGTTTACAATTACTTCAAAGGATTGTTTGAACTAGTCTATATCAATAAAATTGTATTGTTTTTCCTAGTCTGCGCTATCTCACTGCTGGACAAAGGCCTCCCTCCTCCACTCCTTCCATCTCTGGCAAGCCCACGCATCCTCATTCCAGTTTCGACGGAACCTAATTTCAGCTTGTTTTATTGGTCTTCGAAAATATTTTTGCCAGTTTATTTATTTAAAAAAATATTTTCCCCTGACAGGGTTAAAAGATTTTAGCTTTATTCATGAATCGAGACATAAAACACTTAACCAAGTACACACACAAAACCAGATCAGTATAATCCTGGATAATCAGCAAAAATAATATGAAATTAATCTGAACGTATGCTTTTGAAAGCTTCCGTGTTATGGTTAGCGAACCCCGCGAGGAAAAAGGAGTAAAGGTTACATCCAAGCAGATTTGGAAATAAAAGAAAAACAGAATATATTATGATCAGCTTTTATTTTCGGAAAGTCGTAACATTTGAGTGAGGGGAATGTTTCTGCACGTGTAGATAGGAAATTGGTTGAGAATTACCTTTCGGAAGGGACGACTAGAATCAATTCTATTTTTTTGTAAATTTTGACGTTCAAAAGTGCCTTTTATGTGCCTATTTTAAATAAAAAAGTTGACTTTGAACTCTTCAATATGAAGTTGCTTTAAACTGTAAATGGCCCATTATTATTTTAACCCTTTCCATTTTATTGAGGTACCTTCTATTTTAACTCTTATTTGCAAAAGCTATTAGGTAATGGTAAATGAACTTGGTTCTGGAAAATATTCAGTGGCATTGTCTTGGAAGATCCATACAAAGATTTGCGAAAGGATGACCTTGATTCCGGCAGATAGGATTGGTCTACACTAACTGAATGTTGAGCGGAGCGGGTAGAACAAAGAGAGCCCTTACCCTGCAGTGGCACAACATGGCCTCAAAATAAAAGTAGTTAGGTAAATACCTATTAATAATATAATGTAGGTAAAGTTTTATTTACCAACACAAGCATTATGTACCTACTGTGAAGTACCTACATAATAACTACGTATTAACTTTCAAATGAAGTCCGATAACATTGTTTAAAATTGTTCTTGATTAAAAATACTTTTTCATGGACTTTTATCTCACGCGACATCCTTGTATTTCCAGTTTCACTAACGTGACCCAAATTCTGATGATGGTGTGAATTCAGTGCAAAAACATATTGAAATTAAATTCCGCACGAGAGGTATGGCATATGTCAGTCACGGTAAAAGTTTTTGTCGTTCCGGTTTACTAGTGAGTATTGGGGCGTGTTGAAATTAAAGAGCTATTGGATTTTAGAGTGAAATGAATGTGTGATTTTGTTGTGTTGTATTGTTATAAAAAAAAAAAATTGACGTACGATCACTATTAAATGACATTAAGTGAGCCATTAATTTAAAGCCATGGTTATGACACCGAGTTAATATAAAATGACAGGGACAATCATACTAAAGCAGCCCTCCAAGATTATCTTCATGGGACAACGCCAATCCCTTTAACTCGAAATCTTCACAACATTACCACCAGGGAATAGATCTTCAAATTAACTGGCTAAGGAAGAAGCACGAAACAAGTGGGAAGAAAAAGAATACAAAAAAAAACTGTAAACGTTTCATTGAAATACATAAAGGCCCACATCAAAATTCACTTTGCTCGCGGGGAGGCGCAATAAAAGCCGTGGGACGGGAACTGACGCGCGCTGAGCCTGTGATAAATAAAATAAATGCCCGTCAATCTGATCAGGGAGATCTTTACCAAGACCCCCCAAGATCGATACTCCACACTGTTCTGATTACATTGCTGGTTTAATACCAAATGACAAAAGTAACGTTGAAGAAGATAAGCAATGGAATCAAGGAGTATGTTTTGTTGCAGCTATTGTCAGTTGTGTAGAGGATTTTTTAGATGGGACGGCTTCAAGGGTTTTGAAGCAGTATCTTGGGGATCCTGAGTAAGCTATTGTTGTACTAGAGTTTGTAAACGATATTTGTTTGCAGACTAATGCAAACAATGTGATAAAGTTGGGAGTTGTTTGAGAGATCAAAAGATTTAAAATTTATTCTTAACAATGAAAGTTGTGGAAACTTTTTAAATAATTCATCAGAGTAATGAAATAAGACTTGTGATAGCGAAATTTATGTTGTTTATATATTCGTACTTTATTATTTCTGTTTTGCTTTAGTACTAATATGTATTTTTCGTTAAAAGAAATAGTAAAATCAAGTTCGACGGTATTACTTTCAGTCTGGTTAACAACAGAACATGCGGTAAATTTATATTTAACTGTATTTATTACTAGCAACCCGCCCCGGCCTAGCACGGGTAGCAGAGCATATATGCATACATTTTGTTTCTATCGTAGTGTCCTAACAGGCTGTTACGTGGAGTATGTGGGTTAGATTCAAATTTGTATCTGATGTTCATCCAACTTGGGCTATTATACATTGTCATATTTCAACCAATTTATACAAACCATAATGAATTATAAACCTAAACCTTCCCCATAAATCACTCCGTCCATTGATGAAAACCGCACTGAAAAAAACGTGTTGCCTTTAACAAAAATCTTGTTTAATGTGATCACGCATCTTGACTCCATACGAGCTTAACATGAAGCTAGGCGAACTTTGTTAAATTATCATAGTTCCGTCAACTAAGTAATTAATTAGTTTAATTACGGGTAGTTATTTAATTTGGCTCAAATGATAGTTTAAGAATGATAATTATAATGCTAACAAGTTGCTTGTTACCATGATCTTAGATTATTATTTGATACACAAAAGTCAAGAAATAAAATCAAACAAAGCATGGTATGATGTAACAAAGACCGGAGATTATTCTGTACATGTCACATTGTCGATATAAATAAAATGAATTTGTTCTGGCAAATATGCTATCTTGTTTATAGTAAATCTATAAATAATTATTCCAAACATTTTAATGCCAATTAAGAGAAAATGTGTTTATTAGTCTGATTTTTGTTAGTGCGTATGAAAATCCATTCGGTAGTTTTTGAGTTTATCGCGTTCATACAGACAGACAGATGCGGCTGGACTTTGTTTGATAAAATATAATGTAGTGATATGTTACAGAATATATATTTTATTTTCTTATAAAACCATTTTTTTTTCTTTATTAGTTAAAGGGGGTTTTATCCACACGGATATGCCAACCCCATCGTACCTTATCAACTATTTAACTTTGATTAAAATAAAGTACAACTATAACGACATATTACTATACTGTAATTGAAATGGAATCATTGACTAGGCATCATCACCAATAAAACCATTTCGTTGAATAATTATATGAATATGTAATATATCATTATAAGTTCTATGGAACGGACTACAGTCCGTTCCATAGAACTTGCAGACTAAATGCCAAATTCAATGTTCCATTCATTTTCATAGGATTTAAGAGACTGAAGATAGCTGGCGAAATGTGGGTCTTCTTGTCGTACACCTCTGTGGGTCTACTTGTCATACTATGTTAATGTGAGGACGTTGTAGGCTTAATAGACTGTAGATCTGTAGACCATTTTCTATTTTGTTAAGTACCTGGTACTTTTGTCGGGCCTACGCTGTCCTCTCATACCTATTAACATGGTAATTTGAATGGGAGTTTCTTAGCGGTTCTTCTCCTTATGAAACGACCAATTGGAACCGTGCACCTAGCTTCTGACGTTTATAAGTGCCCATGTAGGCTTATGTGAAATAAAAATATTTTTGTTTTTGATTTTGATACACCTCTGCCTAACCCTTCGGAGAATGCAGGTGTGATGATATCTTTTGTGTGTTTTAAGAGCTTTTTTCAAAACAATTAAAAAAGCCGGCTGTTAAACAATACTCAAACTCAAACTCAAACTCAAAGCATTTATTTCAATTAAACCATTGACAGGCACTTTTGAATTGTCAAGAAGTCGGTCAGTTACAAATATGAAGCTAGTTGCCCATTCCAAATAGTAGGTTCCTATGGAGAAGAACGGGCAAGAAACTCCACGGACACTCTTTTAAATTAAAATATTGGTTACATCATTCATATTGAAGTTAAACATGTGAGAACGATGCAATACGTCAAAAGCGCAATAAGTAGTTTTTCGTTTTTTTTATTAAATAAATATTAAATCAAAATGGCACTTCTATAAATCATAGGGGCTTATTCCAGCTTCTTTAGTATTATTCAACTGAAGCATGTTTGATCAACAAGGTCGGTAGAGGTCGTCTAATTTAAAACTGCACCCCCTTCCACTAAAATGTCTATACAAACGTTTCTATGCAACAAGCAGTAAAGTGGCGCACAATTTTAAATAAGATTATCTATACTCGTATAGAAACATTGATCGCTTCCAACTTTATGTTTATAACGCTAGAAGTTCTATCAAAACCCAAAGATAAATCGGCAAACTTTTAATAGGCTTCAATTTTTATATGTCAAATACAAAGAGTGAACAAAATTTCAATCCGTGTAAGATATTATACATCAAATTTAAACAAACACCAATTCGGGCCATGAATAACACATAGAGGAGGTCCATCGATCCTTTCACTGCCTATCGATATACGCAGGCTGGGAACTGCCAACTTAGCTGCTGCACTTGGTGAAAACCTTATCCTTTAGCACTAAAGTTGAAAATTGAAAATCCTGGATGCAGTATACTCGGATTCACATTTTCAGTTACAAAATTCTTGCTGCAATCGGAATAGATCTTATTCCATTGACATAAGATTGGAGCCGGTGGTTTTCGGGTGCATATTTCTCGTGGTTCATATTTTCCCTAAGGACGAACTCAGTGTTAGGTTTATGATAATTTTTAGACCTCATCCGGTTATTATTGCTGGCTATTAAATTCCCGACTGAGATGTTTCTATAAAGATCTTTTTGCTTTCACTTTGAGATCAATTTCAATAAAAAATGACTGTAGATTATTTTCTGGGAGATTTCTTTTCTAATTTCTTTAAATTGAAATGATGGATTGGATCTATTGTTATTGGAGTTCTTAATTGGTGTTCGTCGGAAACTTGGTCCTCAAATGTTCCATTTCACAGTTCTCATTTGCTCGGTGATATTGCTCGGGGTTCTCGTCCATTGATCGTCGTGGCACCTGAGCAGTATTGCCTTAAGTGGTGCGGTCATCGCGTGACCGCCCGCCGTAATTGCTCCGCAGACAACGCTATAACGTCCTCCTGCCGACAGGCAATTTTACTGCACCCATGTTTGATTATTTTTAGTACCTAAATTACTGTGATTTGACCGCATGCCAGCAACGTGCCTTATATAGTCTGGAGGTAAAGTCATGTTACCGGATGTTTTTGTCGCATTTTGTTAAGTTAATGGAACTGCATTTTTTATTTCAACTTACCTGTAAAGTACCAAAGTACGTACGGAAATTTGTTTTGAGCTACTGTTTTTAATAGTGTATCACATTAAGTGATGTATTTATAAAGGTTCCTTTTCTTTTGAAATAAGAAAAAATTATAAGATTTATAAAAAGTTATGTTTTTGACGCCACATCGATCATTCATAGTAATTAAATTACTCCGTATAAAATAAATAAAAATAAAATATACGCATTAGATTTAAAGTAGTTTCGTTTCAATGAAATTAAAGTCAATGCAGCAAGACATTCTTTTACTAAAAAATTTACATCCAAAATACATTTCACAAGCCAAAAACGAACCGATTAAAGTTCCCCAGATATTGCAGCAAAACATAATCCCAGCAGTAAAGGGGAAACGTGTTTAGTAGTTCAAAAGATGAGATTCCGTTAGATAGCAGTTACTAGGGTAGCGTGTTCAGTGCCCATTGTTCAACTGATAACTATCTCGCACTAAGTAGTACAGTTGTTAGTCTAACTTAGTCTGTTTCTGTCTTTTAACGTTTTAGAAGTACTGCTGGGGCTCGTCATGTGTTGTTCGTTTTGTTGGCTGCAAGTTGGAATGCTCTGTCTTCTTCACGTGGGTTAAGTGGGTCACCTGAGTAAATAATTATAAAATATTACTTGACAAAGTTTATGCACTTTAGATGCAGATTAGATTACCTACTAGTAGGTACCTATTTCCGTTTGTTGCCGGACGTAAAGAATAGCACCATCCCATTTCTTCCCGTGAGTGTCGTAAAAGGCGACTAAGGGACTTACTAGAGAATGGGCAGCAGCGTTCTCTATGCATTTTTAAAACCATACTGCGATCGCCAACCCGCCTGCCGAGCGTGGCGATTATGGCAAATCCCCCCCTTTTTGGGCGAGGCGTATGTCTAGCAGTGGACGTCTTTCGGCTGAAATGATGAATGATGATGATGAGGTACCTACTTATAGAACTTTACAAGGTTTAATATTAAAATAACTGAAATGATCCTTATCACGGTCGCTAAGCTCGACAAACTCTATGGAACAGCTGATTTTCACGGTTCCAGGTTTTCAGTTATTTCAATTACACCGTTTATTTTACTTCAAAAACATCAGTCAGTGAAAGCCAGATTAAATATTTATGAAAAAAAAACACAGTATGTTATCAAGCAAAGAAGAATTTTAGACTAACTAAAAACTTCCTTAAAATAATTAAACTGCAGCCCACTTAAAAGATAAACAGTCCCACAAGAACCACCCACTACTTTCACCACTCGCCACCTCGCAGGATGCACTTAGCGGCCCAGCAGTAATGAGCAGAGATAACACAAGTGATAACATCAGCAGCACTGAACGAAGCTCTGTCGGGGACTTAACTGAGGAGTTTTGGAGTTAAATGGCTAGAAAGGTTTAATCAAACCATGATGATCATGCAAACTTTACCAACATGAATTAACGTAGTTAAACACGCTGACTTCGCAAAAGTACCGTGTTATGTCGTGTACTGACTGTCAAGGAAATAATGTTCCCGTGTCATTCTGGCTACCCATTGCTGATTTGAGTTTGTGACCCGTTCCTGATAGAACTCAGTTCTGATCCATAAAATCTCAGAAATTTTGGAGAAGCAGACTCCTGTCCCTTGAAACACAAGAGTATTATTTAATTTTTAAGCACTGCTTATTTTTACTTTCAATATGTTTTATATTAATAAATATGTATTAGCTTGTTTTTTAACGATAGTTAAATACCTAAATCCACTATGTATACGATTTTTTGGAATTTAGCATTCATGGCAACATTAAAATCTATTGATGACAGCATCAAATTAGAAATGTCTTAATTGTGACCTTTCAATGTGACATACTCTGTCTTCACTGTCTTGCTTTGACTTGTTTACCTAGTTTTATTGGTTTTGTGGTGAAATATAGAACACGAGAATTGTAATCCAGGTGTGCAGAGATGATCGAATCTAAAGCAATGCCATTGGTTACAGTTGCTGCCAGTATGTGTGATGAGCATCGTCTGGAGATGCCGACAACAAGCATGACCTCCGCGCAGTCTACTCAGGCATTCGATGAAGTTCTAAGATTAGAATGATCACACTAATCATCACACTAATAGTATAAAAGCGAAAGTTTGTGACTAAGTGTGTGTGTGTGTGTGTGTTTGTTACTTCTTCACACTCAAACGGCTGGACCAATTTTGATAACATTTTGTATGAAGGTAGCTGACACCCTGGATTAAGATATAGGTAACAAATAAAAAAAACAAAACAAACAAATACAAACACACACAAAACAAACAAACAAATAAAAAAAACCAAAACAAATAGCAAATATTGAAAATATTTCTATTTATCTAATGAATAGCAAATATTTTCAATATTTGCTATTCATTAGATTACATCCCGACAGCTGTCCCAATAAAGCCACTGACAAGTATTGTCAGTAATAAAGCCTCGTATTCACTGGAAAAATGGCTTGCGAAACCAGTTGCTTGAACGTCGGGCGATGTCGACCAACGTCCCTAGACATCTTGGCTCACGACCTTTTTCATCGTTTTCAACGTTGCCACACATGTCATACGATGTCGCTCGATTTAAATGACGATTGACTCGTCGTAAGAAGTCCGGCCGTTTACGATGCACGACGCAATGCGATAGCGCGTTGGTTTGCAGTTGCAAGGCAACAAACTATCGTCATCTCTGTGAGATTGTCAGTAACACCAAGACATTGCTAGTCTTCTTTAAGGAGCTAGGGTGGATCGAACAATCGATTTTCCCACCCGTACGCAAAATTATTGACGTGGAGTTGTGTTTGAGTTAAAAAAAGAAAAAAGAAATCCTTACGTTCATTAATCAAAATACAGTTTTAACAGGATTTGTTGAACGAAAACACATAGGTACCACACAAACCATCGTGGGTTTAACATCGGTATAGCCGGACACGGCAACTCGGTGCCACTACATATTAATTATTAATTAATGAACAATTAGGTAGGTACATACATATATTTTTTCTAGATCGCACTACTGCAATCTAGAAAGTATGTTTTTAATACCTTTGAGCAGTTGTTAATTTCCGTAACTTAAACTCTTTGGTTTACTGTCACGGGGTCTGTATACACGGAGCTACCTGCTCTTTAAACAACGTTTTTCTGGTGAAACCCAATATTACAAAGATATGCTATGAATAACTTTTTTTCTTAATTTGACCGAGATTTATCTTTTGAGAGTATTTGTGCGAATGTAAGCGAAGTCTAACTGCGACACTCAGATTCCCGTAGCATGCCATTCTTCTTTACACAAGACGACACTGACACTAAGAGCCTATACTATCTCAAATGGCTTAGCATGATCCTCCGTTATGTCGAAAATACTGCAGCATTAGTTTTGAAATAAATATTTGTTAAAGTTGAGGATTAATAATAAGTACTATATTGGACAAAACACGATTCCATAAAATTTTCTTGATAGAAAAAAAATCCAAAGTTACCTCCAAACCGAACAATAAACCGCTGGTATTCAAAAAATACTTCAAAGATAATGAAAATTTGCACATTAACTGAACTAACTATAAAGCAGGTCTTAAGATACTGACTTTACCGTGCATTTATATCTTGGAATCCTCTTTATTTGTTTTCAAGCAAGAGTCTTTTTCAGCAAGCGACAAGCTAGTATGCCCCTCGATCTATAATACCAACAAGTTATATAATCCCAAGACGAATCGCACACTCACATCGAACAACAGTTATATTATGTGTATAATATTGTATAATAAAATTCCAAGTATTAAAAAGGGTTCTACATACTGGCGCGACACAAAGGCCCCGCGTGTCGCGCGATGAGCGGTGCCTTTGTGTCACGTCGCGAGTCGCGTCTGTAGAAGCCTTAACGTGTGGTGCCGGACGTAAAGAATAGCACCGTCCTATTTCTTCCCATGGGTGTCGTAAAAGGCGCGACTAAGGGACTTACTAGAGAATGGGCAGCAGCGTTCCCTATGCATTTTAACACCATACTGCGATCGCCAACCCGCCTGCCAAGCGTGGCGATTATGGCAACCCCCCCCCCCTTTGGGGGAGGCCTATGTCCAGCAGTGGACGTCTTTCGGCTGAAATGATGATGAAGTACCTTAACGACACTCCCATTTTTAGGGTTCCGTAGTAAACAAGAAACCCTTATAGTTTCGCCATGTCCGTCTGTCTGTCTGTCTGTCTGTCCGTCCGTCCGTCTGTCGCCGCCGCGCCGGTTTAGCTCAGAGACGCTAAGTCCTAGAAAGCTGTAATTTGGCATGGGTGTACATATTAATCACGCCGAGCAAGTCGTAAAATAAAACCATGAAAAACATTTTTTTTAGGGTCCCTCCCTTGCACGTAAAACGGGGATGATATTTTTTTTTTCTCGTCTAATACATGGTGTGGGGTATCGTTGAATAGGCCGTTTAAAAATATTGTGGGTCTGTGAAAAACATTTTTCTATTCTGAGATCCGTTTGCGTAATATTAAGCTTTAAAGTGCTATTTTTTGTTAGAGTCAAGTGTCCCCCTGCCAGCTAAATGGTTGGTTTTGGTTATGTGAAAAAAATCATGGTAGTAGTATATATGTATAACGAAATTAATAGGAAAACTATTACAGCTAAGTAGGGTTTACAAGTAAACGAGTAATCGTCGACCAACCTTAATTTGCAGTTGAAGAATTGACCGTAACGTATATAGATGTATGGGAGAGCATGTTTTTCAACTAAAATGTTAAGTTTGTTTTTGGGATGAATGCATCCTAACTACGGAACCCTTCTTTGTGCGTGGTCCGACACGTACTTGGCCGATGTTTTTAATTCAAGAGTGTTCTTACAAAAATATTAATTGATAAATGGTTCTATAGTGTACTTAAGTTCCTAGATTATAAGTTGTAAGTCATGAATTGTAGTATCATGATTGTCACATTATAAATAATGAATTGTTACCAAATTAGAATTAATTTTATACAATTTATTTAATTTAATTTCACAAATTTATTTAATGCATGTACAATCCAAATTTATTAGATTTTCTTTAGTACTTAAATAATTATGTAAAATTTGCACGCCGAAATTAATGGCAGAATAATAGATCAATATACTTATCTTTAAGAACCTCCTGTACCTTATTTGGGCAAATAAATGTTTTTTTTTTGTTACTTTTTTTATTTGGATTTTTTCACCGTAAACAGAAATAAACTAAACTATCGGTGCCTTGAGTCTTCTTGGTCTTCTTCGTCTGCCTTGAGTCTTCTCCCTGCCACCCTGTCTCGCTTGCTCGTGACCACCAGCAGTAGTGTGCGAGCGAGATAAAGAGTGAGGTGGCGCTGAGGTATAATAGACTCTTAAGCAAAACTTGGTGTAAAAGAGATGATACGCTACGATAGTCTATTTAGACACCGAGTAAAGTGTAAATTACCCCAACATTTCTAGGAAAGTCCCCGCCACACCAAAAGGTATTGATTTCTAATAAGGAAGTGTTGCGCGAGTTCGCCTACTTATCGGAAACGTCGCATTAACCTGCTACATCCAGTCACCTAAATGTCAACAAGGCTTTCATTCTCGTTAAAAGATAATAATATTAAGTTTATTACCTACCTAATATAAAGCTAATAGATATATATTGTTTAGGCGCCAACTATTGTGAAAAGTTAGTGTAATAAAGACTATTTTTGTCATCGAACATACACCTCAACGAGTATCCTTAAGACCGAGATATATGCCACGACATATATGCAACGCGTCGTACGTTCAGCCAGTAATAGGACTCGCCCATCTAGGAGTGCTGTCCCCAATTTGACACATTATTAATTTATTGTAAACAAAACAAAAGATATTTTAATAAAACGCGGATATTTAAAGATCAATAATTAAATAATCTTTAAATTGGTGAAAGTTTCAGAAAAATACGCTTGGTAGAATTTGCGCCATTCTCAGTTTTTTATCCACGTTAGACATAACTTTACAAATTAATTTCACTATGTAATATTAATATAATTTAAAATACTCACATATTAAGTTATTGAGAAGATGCTCTAATTTAACATATATTTTTTTCAAATCATTAACCCTACTCGTTTAGACGTGATTTTCAGTATAAAATCATTAAAAGTCCGTTATCGTCGCCTTAAGAACTATATTCAATAAGTTGTCGGTTCAAAATATTTTACAAAATAAAAACAAGCGACTTCCAAAAAACAATACAAAGTCAAAAATTACTTAAATTTGGAAGTCGGTGTCTTGATCTATATTTTAGTTTTTTATCCACCGACTTTCGAAACTAAAGTTATTTTTCACTTTGTAGTGTTTTTTTGTAAGTGAGTTGTTTGTTTTCCTATTTTTTTTTTTACTTTTTAGTGCGTAAGTTTGTTATTTATCTAAGTTACAAAAGCCTGTCAACTGCTCATCATCTTTTAAAAAATATTGTTTTTCCCGATGCTGGGACGTTAATTGTTGAGGAGTTCTCCTGGTAAGAACCAGGAGAATTGCCACTCACCGTATGCATTGTGACGAGCATAAATTGCTTAGTAGCGCAGTAGTAGCGAATGTTGCGATTCGATTAGGTACTTTAATATTAAAGTACCTAATCGAATCGCAAAATTCGCAAACCGTTAAATACTTATTATTAAGTAGTTCCGGTGGCCATCTGTGGTCTTCATAATCAGTTCCGCTTCACTAAATGGTGCTTTCTGAAAGTAAATGCTAATGCTAGGACTAAATGCTGAAAGCAAATTACTTTAAAAAAAATACCCAAATCGCTATTGGTATTGGTATATAAAATTCTGATTTGGGAACAATGGAACCACCTCGGGAGCATACCCTATCAAATGAAAAAAAAAAATCAATATCTGTCCACAATTGACGGAAAAATCGGTGAACATACATAAAAAAAATAAAAAACGAAGACGAACATAAATAATAACCTCCTCTTTTTTGGAAGTCGGTTAAAAATAGTAATTTCTATCAAAAAGGGAACTTTAATTAATTAAAACAGTAATATTACTAGCTGATGAGAGCACTTTACAATGTTTCTGACAAGTGTAACTGTGGTTGCAGTAACAGACTCCGTTGAACAACTTTGCGCTATCTATTTCAAAGTAATTTTAACCATAATCATAATAATTAGCTTATAATGTTTTGGTTGCTGGAATGCAGGCCTCCTCTCTGTGAGAGGGAGTGGGCCGTATCCACCACATGGGCCCAGTGCGGCTTACTAAATGTTTAATGTCTTCGAATTTTTGGTTTCCTTACGATGTTTTCATTTGCCATTTTGAAACATTTGAAAAAAAAATTATTTATGACGTTTTTAACCTGTGAGAAAGCGCGCCTCAGTTTGTTACACGGAGAGGCGCGCGCGAGCAATTTACTCACACTACTTTAAATACATGTCGGGATTGGTTCAGACATCAGAAGTAATACTCAGATATGGCAATACAGAAATATATTTCAATCGAACAATCAGTTATTTTAAATCGAGAGAATATAGAAATCAGTTATTTTAAATAGATAGAATTAATTAAATAACTAATAATGGTAGTGGCGGTCACATAGGGCAGTACTGACTGTCAGGGACAGTGGTCCATGCACCCACCGCAATAAGGATAGTACTAATTTGTCGGAGACAGCCTTCCATATCCAATAACCGGGCAGTACTGACTGTCAAGAGACAGTGGTCCGTGCACCAAGACGCATCCGTTCAAAATGCGTACCGACTCAACAGCGTAGCTCCTTATAAAGGCGATCCGCTAGTGGGGGGTAATGTTACAATATTTCACTCAATTGACTTCAAGTGTTTTAAGTCAAATGACCGATAGAATGAATGATTGTCTGTGGTGCACGTTCCACTAGCGCCATCTAGTCGCCGCCTCTCGCAGCTGTTAAACAATATGGCTTCCGTCACGGCCATTCTGATAAATCACTCATCCTCGAGTGCATGAATTCATCCAAAAAAATTAAAAAAGGACTTTCATTAATTCACATCATCATCATCGTTACATATCAAAATACCAAATATCACTGGTCTAGGTATTTCTTTACAACAGAAAACCCCTACAGTTCAAACATGCTGGTCTAAATCATCACCCACTAAAGCAGGTAAGATTCCTGCAGCTCACAAAGCGCTGGGCTAGGTTATCAACCCACAAAAGCAGGTGAAACCCCTTCAGCTACATATTTGCTAGTCTAAATCGACAAAGCGCTGGACTAGGTCATCAACCCACACAAGCAGGTGAGACCGTTCCAGCTACAACTGGGCTAGGTCACCACACACAACTCTTGCAACCCCTACGGTATAAACCAGTACTAGTACATTTAGTCATCCAGCAAGAGACCTTGTTCCGGTACTGGGTTATACAGGACAGAATTACAGGATTCAGAATTAATAGTTACTGTTTGTGAACCAATCGATAATGTTTTTTTGATTCTAAGACACGACTGGCATTTAAGTTTTGAGAACTATCTCTTTAAAATTTAAAATCCGTTTTAATTTCCAAGCAATTTGAAACTAAAAGTTGGAACTATCTAGTTTTGAGATTACCGAGACCAAGCACAATGATTCCATATTAAAATAATAGGTATCTCATTCATGGTCAATAACACACACACTATTCCCCACCGGAATACCGAGGAACCCTTGACTCTATGGTCTTTGCTTCTAGGCAAAACGCGATTATACAACCCAGAGCTACCGCCTACCGCGTACCCATGGACTACTCATTGAGCACTACGATACTCTGTTGTAGTCTCCGACCCAATGAACCGAAAACATGTTACATAAACTAAAGTGATGTCAACTCATCTATTTCGTCTACAATCTCAATTGGTACTTGACATCGGGCATCTTCCGAAGACGGTCATGAGCGTTTGTAAGTACGCTTGTTAACTAGAGATTTTTAAAACATACCGATCGCCATCTAACACTTCAACAATTTGAAAGGGCCTCTATACTTGACGTCAAGCTTTGATTACGCTCCTCGTTCTTTCTGGCTACAGGAGTTCACCCACACACAAGCGGAGAACTGGTGGACCTCGACACCGGGCTGCAGGCAATACAGGGAAGCCATGCCATCCCTAGATGGCAGGCTAACCAGGCGCTTGCTACGCCTGGACAGGAACAGCCTGCGCCCAGTGACGGGGACCATCACGGAACACTGATCACTTAAACAAACAATTCCACACAATATGTAAAACGCACAGCCCTCTGTGTAGGGCTTACATGGAGGCTGAAGAAACCGTTTCGCATGTGCTCTTTGACTGCACAGGCGTCACCCTGATCCGAGCAGAAACCCTCGGGTCACTCAGATCCTTCACAGATATCCTATGCAGTCCAGAAGACCTAATCAGCTTCTGGAGGTAGGTGGGCTGGTTGGAATAACACGCACAATGGTCCAAATGAAGGACGAAGTGCGGAAACCAAACCCTCTAACATAGAACGCTTCTCGTTCTCAATAAGCACAAATTCCCCCACAGAGAACTTACTCACGCTTACCATTGTACTTTCATCATAACGCGTGGACTTCTCAACGCCTTCAGATGCCAATCTCCTAATGTCATCAAGGTCTTGTCATCATTGTCGTAAGCTATTAAATGAAGTGAACATCTGATTTGTCAGAATTAAATAAAGTCAAAATTTGACAGAACTCTTTACAAGAGGCATCCTCAGTGGCATGCCAGCCTCATCATAACTCAATTAAATCTACACATACAATATAAATTATTAGTGTCTAAAGAAATCAGTAAGTAGGTTTACTATCTCGGGAGAAGGCTGCGCCAAAACTTTAACATATCTACCAATACCATATTCATTACCTTTTGCCACACTCAACAATGATTCTCTTTCCTTTTTAGTCTTAGTACACTCTTTATGTAGATGGTGAACATCTTCAACCTATCTGCATGTTTCACAATTGGGATTTACTTTGTTCATCAAATAACCAAACTTGCGGGATGGGTAGTGACCAGAGCGTAATCTATGAAACAGAACAATATGATACCTATTCATTTCCTTGATAGCAACCACGGTATACGAGGAGGTTGATACTGTATAGTTTTATACCAGATACCCTTTTCCGTACTTCGTTCGTCAAAGTACTCTTTAAACCTAACTCTTTATTTCATTTCGAATTAAACTAGAGTACCATATTACAATCAATGAAAAATTAGAAGAAAATTAACATGTTATCAATAATCAGGAAATTCAAAGTCGCAGTCAAAGACACATTTATCGCGCATCTCGCAAAAGACAAAATCAAACTAAACATGTGAGAGCAATTCATAAATCAGCCTTAAACCATAACAAAACACAAAGTAGGAATCTTATCCGTGGCCTGTGGCTTTTCACTAAGCCCGTTCAACAAACCCCATGTTTGTTTCACTGAATTCACCTGAATTCCGAGTCCCACGGACTCTATGGTCACTACAAGACCCGACCTCCACTATAGCCACCCGCGCACCGCGCATCCACGGACTACTATAAGCATATACCGACTTCTAATAGACTACGGCTACGAAATGGCTACTGGTACGGTCCGACCAGCTGAACCAAGTTCACCACTATCACTCAACTCAACGTCTTCTACTTCAAATGGCTATCATGCACCTACTTGTAAATACGTTTGAAATTGAATGCTCTCAATGTGTAGCGATCACCGTCAAGAACCTATATGACCTCAAACGGTCCCTTAAATTTTTAATCTAACTTTGTAAAGAAATTTGGTCAGCAATCAACGGTAATGGATAACGATCCGTCACTGTATTATTATTAAAGTCTCTATAATCTATGCACATACGGTCTGATCCATCATACTTTATAACCAAAAGGGCTCGCCTAGCAAACGGCGTACTACTGGGTACTGATGGGATTAACCCATCATCACATTAATTTACATTACTACTACTACTGGGTCTAATTATTTAGGCTTGCAACAGTAAATTAACCCTATCGCGCATGATTTGACTTTTGTCCGGAGACAGTTTGTAAGAACGTCTTTGTACTGTACGATTAGGGTCTATCAATCTTACTTTCAAATAGGCATTGCAATCAAATATTCGAATACCGAGTTGTACTCGTACGAGTAAATAACTCGCACATCACTCGAACAGTTAAAACATTCGAACAAGGCTGAAGAAGTATTCGAATACTAAAAATTATCGAACATTTACAATCCCTACCTCCAACTCACCAGTGTTAACACGTGTTGTCGGAAAACCGTTACTAAAAAAGTCCAGAGTATATCTAAGATGTTTACATGGTCACGTCTTCTATCAACTGGTAAAATCAAATATGGTCATCTCCAAAAAAAAAACGAAAATAAGTTAAGAACGTTATTTTAAAAAACAAAGTATTTTATCGCTTGTCATTTACAAAAGTAGTCAAATCCACTTAAATTAAGGCAAAAACCGGTTACCACCGGTATCTAACTCAGTCAAATCCTGCGAAGTTTATTAACAAATTTAGTCAAATCCTTTAAGTCAATCAGGAGCGAGACGTCAAATCCTTTCAGCCAATCAGGAGCGCGAGATTGTTTTAACTGACAGAGGTTTAAAATGACCATCTTTCTCAGTGTTGGTAACGAGTTGACTCTGTACTTATTTCGTGCCGAATTTTAATTGATTTACTACGTTAAAATGGATAATGTGAACATTTTAGACAAAGAAACAACCCCTCAGTTATCACGAAAAAGAAAACGACAAGAATCCAATCGACACAATTAATTATTGCCGTAGTCTGAATAGCTTTACACACGTTTATAGTTCTAGGCAAAATTAATTCAGTTGCTCAAACAAAAACAGTTAAACAAAAAATGCGAATCGTTAATTTCTGCCTGATACAGCAATTGCAAAGTATTATTGATATTTTGATTGCCTATACCTACTAAAGGTACCACATCATTTACTCTTCTACCTCTAAATTTACAAGTAATTCTCTCCTTCATTAAAGACGATGTGTGCGGACGCGTCACGGTCGAATGAGACTAATGGACTTAGTGTACAGGCGGTAGATGACAAACTTCCGATGATTTTAGAAATTAAGGATTCCATGCCGTTACTAAACAAAAGCATCTGGTCTTGCATGATATTGGAATCTGAGTCTCCAGAAGTGGGGTGGTCTTCGTATCCCACTTCTGATGTCGGGATTGGTTCAGACATCAGAAGTAATACTCAGATATGGCAATACAGAAATATATTTCAATCGAACAATCAGTTATTTTAAATCGAGAGAATATAGAAATCAGTTATTTTAAATAGATAGAATTAATTAAAAAACTAATAATGGTAGTGGCGGTCACATAGGGCAGTACTGACTGTCAGGGACAGTGGTCCATGCACCCACCGCAATAAGGATAGTACTAATTTGTCGGAGACAGCGTTCCATATCCAATAACCGGGCAGTACTGACTGTCGAGAGACAGTGGTCCGTGCACCAAGACGCATCCGTTCAAAATGCGTACCGACTCAACAGCGTAGCTCCTTATAAAAGCGATCCGCTAGTGGGGGGTAAAGTTACAATATTTCACTCAATTGACTTCAAGTGTTTTAAGTCAAATGACCGATAGAATGAATGATTGTCTGTGGTGTACGTTCCACTAGCGCCATCTAGTCGCCACCTCTCGCAGCTGTTAAACAATATGGCTTCCGTCATACACATATTTCTATTTTTATAGTACTTATTGGCTTATACAATGGATTTATATGAATAAAACATGGTTAACAAACAAGTAATAAAATAAGTAGGTATTTCAATTAAAACTTTGAAACATAAATGCAACTTCTAAACCAAATAACAAATCAACTTATTGTTTTTTCTAATTTTGACAGTCTTCATTTATAAATCACAATAAAATATCTTACATAATAAAAACTAAAAAAAAATACTCTTCCATGAGATCTAGACGAGTATGTCTCTCGAAACACATTGAACACATATATGTGATCTGTGCGATACAGAGTCATTGCTGGGGCACGTAATGACCAAATTACCGCACAATAAGATAAAGATAAAGATAAAGAGATATTTATTTGTAAACATGTGTAACAATATACATATAAATGCAAATGTGGATGTCAAAGTGAAAAATTCGAGTTCAACATGTTTTGCCACCATTGGCGTACAAAATTAATTATAGCCACTTGAAATATAACAGTATTTAGCAAGAGAAAAAAAATAAAAAAAATTGTAATAACAAAATTAAAATATAACACAAATAGATTAGAAACTGTCATTTAAAAAATCTTTAACATAATAGTAACATTTTTCAGTAAGTAACTTCTTAAGTTCTCTTTTGAATAGGTTTGGCTGGTTTATATTTTTAATAACCTCTGGTATCTTATTGTATATTAATGGTGCCATACAAAACACGCTTTTATGAAGGAGTGCTGTTTTCGCAGAGTGAGGCTGTAAGAAGTTCTTATATTTAGTTCGTCTATTTCTAGTGACATTGTCTGACAAAAGAGGAAACCAGTGAGGATTGCTTCTAACAAATAAAGCTATTTCCAAGATGTATAGTGACGGAAGTGTCAGCATATGGTATTTTATAAACAGTGGTTGACAGCTGTCGGTATTTTTGATCTTAAACATAGCCCGAATACAACGCTTTTGCATTTTAAACACCACGTCGGTGTTTGTCGAATTACCCCAAAATATTAGACCGTATCTAAGCACCGATTCAATAAGTCCATAATACGCCATGAATAATGCGTTTCTATTCACTGTTGGCGCCAGTTTGTACATCGCAAAAGATAAACTACTTATTTTTGTACAAAGGTCTTCTGTGTGACATATCCAATTGATTCTACTGTCAATTTTTAAACCGAGGAATTTGGCTGTTTCTACTTGATTTATTATATTATTATCATATATTAATTTAAATTTAATTGAATTTTAAGGTCTTTGACTGTAGTTTATTACATTTGTTTTATTTATATTTATTTTTAGATTATTATTGATTAGCCATTTTATTATAGATGTTAGTGCTTTATTTATGTCATTTTCAAATAGATTTTTATCATTACATGTAATATTTACTGTGCTGTCGTCTGCAAATAGTGTCATGGGTTGCACAGTTGCATTAGGGAGGTCGTTGATGTAGGTAATAAATAGCGTAGGTGCCACTACGCCGCCCTGGGGAACACCATATCTAACATATCTTACTTTGGATTGGTATTGTTCTTCTTTTTTTGTTTTTATGTAAAATTTTGTAATTTGTGCGATTTGTTTTCGATCAGTTAAGTAAGATCTAAATAGTTCTAAAACGTTTCCTCTTATACCGTATGCCTCCAATTTACTAGCCAATATTTTGTGATCCACATAATCGAAGGCTTGTGTCATATCGCAGAAGATGGAGCACACAGGGGTAGTTTTATCAACCGCAGACATTATATTTTTTTAAAACTCAAAGATAGCCATATTTATATTTTTATGTTTTCGAAAGCCTTTTTGTTCACTGCATAAGATATTGTTATTTTCTAAGTAATTATTTAATTCTATATTGTAATACGTTTCAAAGATTTTAGAAAATATAGAAAGGAGAGCAATGGGTTGATAATTTTCAACTAATTCTTTATCATTTTTTTTCAACAAAGGTTTAACAATTACTAGTTTAAGATCCTTTGGAAATGTGCCATTTGTTATAGACAGGTTGATATTATGACTTAAGTGATGACATATCTGACTATTAACTTCTTTTACAACTTTTGTAGAAATTGCGTCATATCCGACACTTTTTGTATTTTTTAGGCCATTTATTATCTTAAATACATGAAGAGGTGTGCTTGGAGCTAAAAACATTGAATTAGGTCTATGATTAATTAGAGATGTTACTTTTTTACCAGCACCCAAGATTGGTTTAACTTTATCAACGAAGTAATTGTTAAATGTGCTAGCTATTTCTGTAGGATTTGTGATACTTATATTTTGGATTTTAATGTTTTCTATGGGTTCTCTTGGTAAATTTGGTCGTACTTTATTAATCATTTGCCACGTTGTCTTTGATTTATTATTTGACATTTTAATTCTGTAATTATTTTGCGCACGCTTTGTTAGTGATATATTTTTTTTTAGTAATTTGGAATAATTAATATAATTTTGTTTCTTCGTCTTTGTTGTTTTTTGTCTAAGTCGCCAGAGCAATAATCTCTTTCTTTTACAACAATTTTTAATTCCGCGTGATATCCACTTTGATTTATGATTAACTTTTATCTTTAAGCTTTTCTGCGGAAAGCACAGATTGTAGAATAATTTAAAATTATCTATGAAATATTTATAAGCATTATCTACGTCCTTAGTTGTGTAGATTTCTGAGAAAGAAAAATTATTCAGGCACATTTTGAATTTATCAATGTTTTCTTTAGAGTAATCTCGTTCCGTTTTATACCAGTATTTAAATTTGAAAAGCTTTTTTATTGGAAGCTTTATAATTGGGCCGTGTGGTCTGATAACCCAAATTCCAACACTTCAGTCTTACACTGTTTTTTGAAGTCATGGGCAAAGTTATCTAAACAAGTCATGCTAATCAGTCTAGTAGGTTGTTTTAAAGCAAGCTTTAAGTTGTAATTTAATAACAAACATTCGAAATCTAGGGATACATTATTACTTTTTAAAATGTCAATATTAAAATCTCCAGCTATTAAAATATTATTACAACTAATTTTTGAAATAAGCAGAAGGACTTTTTCAAGTTTTGAAAGAAATGTTACCACATTGTTTGGATTCGGTACTCGGTAGACACAGACAATAATGACTTTGTAATCAATAAGTTCGATAGCACAGCATTCAAATACATTGGTTATAGTAAGTTTCTTGACATCTGGAATTTCCCTCCATTTATGCTCCTTTTTAACTATGATACACGCTCCGCCTCTTTTGCTATTATTTCGACTAATACAACTAGCTAAAACATAGTTATTTATATGGAGATATGTTTCGGATCCTGCCATCATAAAATGTTCCGTAATACATAGTACATCAACTGATTTGCTTCTGTCTGCAAGTTCTTCCATATTTATCATCAACAGATCAGTTTTGTTAAATAATCCAGCTATATTTTGATGTAATACATACAGGTGTGTTACGCGCATCATTACTAAGTAAAGCGCTGACACAACGGCACGAGGCACACCGCGTGCGCACCATCGACCCAGTTGCTACGAGGGGAAAATGCTGACACAGGACATGCGGCCCGAAGGCACTGACTACGTGACCGAGCCCGCTCACTTCGTATCCACCCATCGATCGAGTCATTTGCATTTTCCAATAATTGTAATTTCTTATATTAAATAAATTAGTTTGTAATAAATTCGGTTTTTTTTTAGTCCTCCGGCAGTAGCCTACGTAATTGGCGCAGTCGGTAGGATTCCCGGGTCGTACTTGCGTATACCGGTATATCGCACCGCGTTCGCTATGATAGACTTTCAACGTCGCGCCGGGAGATCCAGAACAACGAGACTACGCCGGAGATCCAGAAATCGATACCGCTCAACGAAGACCAGAATGTTCATGTAAGTCCGCTGAATTTTTCTTAGTGGTTGCTTGCTTCCTTTTGTCTGTAGATTCCATATACCTTGTCCAACATTTTTTATCCACGTAGATCAAGTACACTTAGATTAGTTAGTAGTAGGAATAGAAATATAGATTTTATACGTGACATAAGTCCCGAAATTGAACCCGAGATGGCAGACTTAGACGCGGTATTTAAAGCCCTCCGCTTAGTTCCCGATTTTGATGGGAATCCAAATGTACTTACCAGGTTTATTAAATTGTGTGACCAGTTGACACACGAATTCATCCGGGAGGAACAACCGTTAATTAAGTTAGCTCTGTTAAATGGCATCTTAAATAAAGTTACGGGGCCCGCCGCCCGTCTGATTAACGCCAACGGTATACCTGATGATTGGGCAGGCATACGTAGTGCTCTTATTAATAATTTTGCTGACCAGCGAGATGAGACTGCCCTTTACAATGATTTGGCTTTGCTTACACAAGGTTCCGGCACGCCACAAGAATTTTATGAGCGCTGCCAGAGTCTCTTCAGCACCGTCATGACATATGTTTCATTGCACGACACCCTAGATTCAACTGTAGCCGCCAAACGGACTGCTTTCGTTGTGAAGCACACAAACAAGCAAAGGTAAGCTTTACTTATTTCGATGTCGTCCTAACTTAATGCGAAAAGGTCCGCCATAGTCAACACCGACTATTGAAAATGGCTTGACTTGGTTGATGCGAGTCGCTGGTAGATCGCTCATAAAAGGCTCAAGCGGTGTAGGGCGCGTACGGAAACATTGTAAGCACTTAGACAAACAATGACGGATTGCGCGTTTTGGTGATAGTATCCAAAATTGCTGTGTCAAAAGATACTGCACTGTATTTATACCGGGATGACAGTTTTCACGGTGAAGTGCTTCGATGATCATGAACGTTAGTTTAGAACCCTCAGGTAGCAGCGCAGGATGCTTATGCTCATACTCGAGCCCAGAACGTGATAGGCGACCGCCCACCCTAAGAATTCCCGATTTATCTAAGAAAGGGTAAAGTTTTTGCATATATTTTTGCATAGGTTTTGAGTTTTTCAAACGAGTTATTTCCTCATCGAAATGCAATGATTGTACTCTGCGTACGAAAATCAATAAAGCGTTATGAAACTCTGTTCGATTTAAATGATGTTCAGAACTTCACGAAGATTTTTTACGAGCGCATTCTACGAAACGAATGCAATATGCGAGTACTCGTTGTGCTTTACGAATTGATGAGAAACTTTCTAGTAAAGAATCAATGACGTTAGTGTCGTTATGAACAAACAGAGAAACCACGCGCTCTTCCGATAATACATCAGCTTCGTTAACATTGTCACTGTTGTTTAGCCAAGTGTTAGAAGGTTGCGCGAGCCAACAGGGCCCCGCCCACCATAACGAATTGTTCACCAACGCAGCAGGATAAAGACCTCGAGAGGCAATGTCAGCTGGATTATCTGAACTGGAGACATGGTTCCAGCGAGCTTCCGGAATAGTATCCTGTATATGACTCACTCGGTTGTTGACAAAAGTCTTCCAACGTGACGAGTGAGATCGAATCCACGATAATGCCACCATCGAATCTGACCACGCGAGATATTGAAGACAGAAAGAAGACAGATACACTACCATCGACGGAAGTGACACGTAAGTAGATTACAGCTCCATAACCTGACTCGGAACTATCAGCAAAGCCATGGAGTTCATACGATTTCATATCTTTTACAGAAATGCATCGAGGGATCTCCAAGGACTTGATGACAGGTAACTGTTCATTATAACAACGCCATTGTTCGACAATTTCACACGGCGGAGAATCATCCCAATCAATACCCAACATCCACAATTTCTGAACTAAGCACTTCGCTAAGAAAGTTATAGGAGTTAGGAAACCCAAGGGGTCATAAATACGTGCGAGTTCATTTAGAATCGTTTTGTGCATTGGCGATCGATAGGTTTGACCTCAAACCAGAATTTGTCTCTCCTGGGACACCACTTCAGGCCCAAGATCTTCAGGGTGCTCGTCTTTTCAATGTCTATAGACACAAAGTCAGTAAGACAGTGTTCCGGAGGTATATCAGCAAGCACCTCTGGTTTATTGCTAGCCCACTTACGCAGCTCAAACTGCCCTCTCTTTAAGAGTTGGATGACCTGAGTTTTGACTTGGATGGCTGTCTGGATATCAGAACTGCCACTCGCGATATCGTCAACGAATGTATCAGAAGTCATCACTTCGCGAGCGAGAGGTAAGTCAGTTTCATCTTCTACAAGTTGTTTGAGAGTGCGGCAAGCAAGAAAAGGAGACGATGATACTCCATAAGTTATGGTATTTAATCGATACTCTTGAATCGGGTCCGTTGATTTGAATCGCCAAAAAATTCTTTGAAAATCTCGATCGTCAATTGACATACTAGTATTTCTAAACATCTGACGAATATCGGCTGTAAATACAACAAAATGTGTCCGGAAGCGAAGAAGGATCTCGGCAATGTTAGCCTGCAGTTTAGGACCTACGAGTAAAGCTTCATTTAACGACACACCACGAGCGTCTTTCGCAGAAGCGTCAAAGACCACTCTTAGCTTTGTCGTTGCGCTGTCAGATCGCAAAACGCAGTGATGAGGTATGTAATAACAACCCTGGTTGATTTCCTTTGAAGGAACTAGACTCATGTGACCACTTTGTAAATAGTCAGACATGAAGTCGCAGTATTGTTCGCATAAAGCCTCACTAGCCGCTAACTTGCGTTCTAATGATTTAAAACGACGTATAGCAGATTCTCGCGATCCAGGTTAAGTTAGATTCATGTCTTTATCTTTGAAAGGCAAGCTAACGGTATACCTCCCTGAGGCATCGCGGGAATGTTCGGTAACGAATTTCAGTTCACAGAGTTCTTCGTCCGGTGTTAACTTGGAACACTGAAGAATTTTGTCCATTTCCCAGAACTTCTTAACCTGCTCATTGAGAAGATTATCGTCTGAAACGAAGAACGACTTTGGTAGTTCGTGATTATCATTGCAACTGACGTTTCCTAGTAGGATCCAGCCGAACACAGTGTTGAGTGCAGATGGTTGCTGCAATCCTCCACTAACACTACCTGGTAACAGGAGTGAAGGGAAGACCTCAGCACCGAGAAGGACATCGATTTGACCAGGTAAGTGACAATCAGGATCCGCTAGGTTAAGATTTCGAATTTGATGCCACGCAGATTTGTTCAGCTTAACGACTGGTATATTGCCGCAGATCTTAGGTAATGTTAACGCTTGAATACTAAACAAATCGTTGTCGTGGACACCTACGCTTAAGCAGATTGTACCACTAGCGGATGTTGAAGCATGACCTAGGCCGTGAATCCTACGCGTTGACTGCGTTTGTTGGAGACCTAAACGCACAGCAGCACGTTCAGTTATGAAGTGGGCCTGACTTCCGGAATCAATCAGCGCACGAAAAGTCTGATAACGACCCGATGAATCACGAATTTCGATATTAGCTGTGGACAGCAGAGCCATGGAACGATCACCGATATTGGTAAGTACACTGACCTGCGAGGTAGTGGCCTTTTCGGTATTATCGGTTTTCGAAACATCTAGATCTTGATGTAGCAAGGTGTGATGTCGCTGACACACTTGACACGTAAACATTGATTTACAGTTTTTGAGGCCATGTGATGGCTTCAAACAGTTGAAGCACCAATGATTGGTCTTCACATAGTCAAGTCGTTCCTGAACAGATTTGTCAGTAAACGATTTGCACTGATTAATGGAATGCTCTTCCCCACAGAACAGACACTTGTACTTTCGAGGTTCAGTTGGTGGCACAAGAGCAGTTCGTGAAGGACGCGACGATGTTGACGACGATGGTGCAGTTGCGTTCGATGTGGTTAAATTCGATGATGAGGGCGCAACTACAAGGGGTTTGTCAACTACTGTATTCGATAGAAATGTCGAAGTAGGTTTTTTACTTACGACCGCGGCGTTAGAATTTCGTAAACCACTCGGCTTATGTGGTATTTCGTTGGCAAGGTTATCGCGACCACTTTCGGAGAAGTGTGTGTCGCGAACCGAGGCCTCGCATCTGGTGTACAGAAAATCGTTGAGATCCTTGTACTTTGGAAACTCATGAAAAGCAGTAACTAAAGCACAACGCAATTTTGAATCCATTTTCGATAATAAATGGTAACAGATTACAAAATCCCAATGATCCGTCGGTAGCCCTTGCCGTTTGATAATCGATAGATTTTCGTTGAAAGAATCAAGTACACGTCGTAAATCAATGGGTGAGTTGGCTTTCAGGTTAACGTTCAATATCTCCTTCCAGCAAGTAAAGGCAAGTTCCCGCTTGTCTTTATACCGCGCAACCAATGCAGAGTATGCTTCGTGGTAGTATAAGCCCGTCACAGGAAAGGTTCGTATAAGTGCTAACGCATCACCAGTGAGACTAGAGACGAGGTAGTGCATGCGCTCCGTATCCGAAAGTGAACCATTCTCGTGAATCAGCGAGATGAAGATATCGTAGAATTCGGGCCACAACTTTATGTTACCACTGAATTGCGGTAAGTTAATTTTAGGTAATTTTACTTTGAGTACACTCAACGACTCATTATGAGATTTATTTGGCTCGTCGTTATATTCGTTAGGCTCATCGACCTTTGTTAAGCGTCGGTGTATCGCTAAAATCTCATAATATCGTTCGTCGAAGTCGGATCTGATACTATCTTGTTCCGCTTGTTGTTCATCTGTAAGTTCGCATAAGCTAAGTATGTCATCATGGGCTTCTTCAAAGTTATTTACTGATTTAGTTAAGTCTGATTAATGTGCCAAAAATTTACTTAAATCACATTCATTATTTTCCGCTAGACGAGCGACTTCAAGCGTCTTAGATAACCTATTGAACGCTAAAGTACGTTTTCTACGCAATACCGGTAAGTCGCGTTCAGTTGGGTATTCGACTTCAACCGATTTAGCTTTACTCAATCTGCGTAATGATTTTTTAGAATAATAAGGCATTTTGTTTATTAGTTAGCCTTAATAACGTTAAAACAATCTATATTTAACAATAAGATTCTATAATGAACAAGTAATGGCACCGTTAAGTTCAACTAAATAACAAAGAAATAATGTAAACAACCGTTTCAAACTGAATAGAACGCCCAATCCGGACACCGTACGTCAACTGTTCAATCGCAGTTCATTCATTCAATCACTACAACGCTAATCCAACAAATTAAATTTTGTCGTTGAATAGAAAGAAAAAAGAAACTAAACGTTAAACAAAATTCAATTTATCTATGGTTCAATTCAATTTCAAATCGTAGAACAAAGAAAAGAACTACTCGAACCAATATGGCGGCGAAGAAAAAATACAAACTTCAAATCATTCAAATGCTTACTTCAAATGGAAGGTAGATCAAAATAACTAAGCGAACCAGAAGCTTACAAATGTTCTAAGTATGGTTAACTGTGGTTATTAACGTTTCGATTCGATGTTATATCAACTTTTATGACAATTTCGATAGAATATAACAACGAAATATGTGTAGCCACACGAGTTTATAGCAAATGAACAAGACTGCATCGGACACACAAAGAATTTATCGATGATAAAATTATAAAAGATCGATGCACGTTTGAAAATACACTTTTTGTTTTTTAACGATTAACGAAATAAACTAGTGTAATGTATAGCAATCGACCCAAAACGAATATGTATTGCCCAAAACTGGGAAATAGTTGGGGGTAAGTGGGAAAAAAATAAAATTTTAATTTCTTTGTGCTGAATGTTGAAAATTACCTAAGATTTTATGAGAACTTTACTGTTATCGGGTAAACGAATGAACACTATCTAATTATATCCGTTATTCCCTGGTTTCGGCACCAAAAAATGTACCAAGCCGATTGTGGTACATTGGAGGGCAAGCTCAGTTTTCGATAAGTACGTATTTTAGTTGAATATGATCAACTGCGCTTGCTCGCGGGGAGACCGTCAGACCTTCCAAGTATAAAGTGCGTCACTTACCTGGCTAGCCTCCTGTGGCTTCTCGAGGGAATCTTGTCCTGATGTGGCACGTGGCTGGCGTTGCACGACGACCGGCCGTCCGATTATCCACTCACAAATTGGTGCACCAAAGTCTGTACTGCACTATATGAGCCTTCAGGAATCACGATCAGTCCAGATAGAAGCCGTTTAGCGACGATTATCCCTCACGCCAAGGATTTTTAACCGGGAGCGCGCACTTAGGCAACTGCCATTATTGCCATCTTGGATTCGACTCGTATCTCATTCGTTCGCAAGCACAGTGCGCGCATAGATAAAAAATGTATGGTTACGGAACAATCCTACTAAACTAATTATTCTAATTTAATCACATTGCAAAAATATTTTTTTTTTTCTACCAATGACAGGCTTTATTCACACATCAGTATTACAGATACAAACTAAAAAAACCGGCCAAGTGCGAGTCGGACTCGCACACGAAGGGTTCCGTACAATTATTATCTAAGGTAAATAATTGCGGTTTTCGATTTATGACGTATTAAAAAAAAAACTACTTACTAGATCTCGTTCAAACCAATTTTCGGTGGAAGTTTACATGGTAATGTACATCATATATTTTTATAGTTTTATCATTCTCTTATTTTAGAAGTTACAGGGGGGGGGGGGACACATTTTACCACTTTGGAAGTGTCTCTCGCACAAACTATTCTGTTTAGAAAAAAATGATATTAGAAACCTCAATATAATTTTTGAAGACCTATCCATAGATATGCCATACTTATGTGATTGATGAAAAAAAAAATGAGTTTCGGTTCTAAGTAAGGGGAACCCCCAAAATGTATTGTTTTTTTTCTATTTTTGTGTAAAAATCTTAATGCGGTTCACAGAATATATCTACTTACCAAGTTTCAACAGTATAGTTCTTATAGTTTCGGAAAAAAGTGGCTGTGACATACGGGCGGACAGACAGACAGACATGACGAATCTATAAGGGTTCCGTTTTTTGCCATTTGGCTATGGAACCCTAAAAATCAACAATAAACTCAAAGGTAGCCCAACATAAAATCCGCAAAAAAAAATCTAACAGAATTGTTCACTAACTACCTTCTCCCCGTACTGCGCTCCCTGTGCTCAATCCCTAACTTCTGAATACCATTTAATAATTCCCATCAGCAGGAGTACTGCCGACGTAACGGCGGTTTAATATTTTTCTGCGGTTGGTCCGCTTGCTTGTTAACATGAAGCCTGCATAAGTTAATTGTTGAGGAAAGTTGTAGTACAGAATACGTGAAATGTTTTCAGTATTCGCAGTGTAGGAGTATTCCAAGCATTACAATTATTGAGAGAAATGGAAATAATAATGTAAATAGGTACCTTTTAATTGGTAGACAGACGCGCTTCCAAAAGGATCTGATGAAAATGTAAACAAATGGATCAGGAAACGTACCTTTGGATACCTATTTATAGTGCCACCTATAAATTGTGTGCTTGATTTTATTATTTGAATACATAAACCCGAAATTCTAATTTTAAATCACCTTAAAGATGTTTTTCATTTGATAATTGAGATTAATTTAGAGGAGCTCGTGGCTTAGTTTTTTTTTCCTTTATTAATAAGAACTAAAGTTCTTATTATTTTATTACAATCTAGCCTAATAGACTAATAAGCAATTTAAGTCTAACTTATTATTTTACGTGATAGATTACGTTATAACTATAGTGTCAATTTGCACTTTTACACAATTCCGCAGCACTTTCTTAGAGTCTGATAATTAATAAAAACACTTTGTTCATGTGTTATATGTATGTATAGCACAGCATTGTTACTATTATTCATTCACTATTTGTATGGTTTTATTGTCTGTGGCTTGACCGGAACTTTACCCGCGCGCCACCACATGCGGCGGCACCACTGTCTTTCAAAAACACCGAACGTTCATATCAAATACGCGCGTGGCTCCTGACAAAGTATTAAGATTTTCCAAGATCTTTCACGTAAGTGGTACCCAAAACCATCTGTGATAGTGGAACTGCAGAAGAGAAACTGTGTCCCGGGACAGGAACAAGGTGGTCCAGACTTTGGTGAGTTCGTTTTGTTAAGCCACCATATTTTTCTAATAAAATTATTCAAACAGGTGCTATCGGAGTAAACATTTTGATCAATCGAGCCAGGATTTACCAGTTACGAAGTTAATGCAACTACATATCTATTTATTTAAGTGTATTACAATATAAATTTCAATTACACTCCGTATTTTGTGTAAGCACGCGGCAGCTACTCACACACACGTATCTAATACGTAGAGAAATTTATTTATATTTCTGTTATTATCGAACGCGCAGATTTTAAACATATTCTAAACTTATTTCTATACACATTGAATCCTGATCCAGCGTATATTTCAATTACAACAGCGTTAGTAAAAGTTTGCATTTTGCCATCGAGATATAAGTACTAACGTACTAGAGAAGACACCGTAAATTCCTACTTTGTCTCGTTCAACTGCGGCGATCGCGCCGCACCTCACTCAGTCGCTCTCTAGCTCTTTCGCGCCTAGTACTTCCGACAATAATAAATTATATAGAATAAATACACTTCCGCAGCAAATCTAGCGCTGTGGTAAATTAGTTACGGTTTAGACGAATTGTTATTATTTTATTCAAATTACGAAGAATAGGACAATTCAGTTATTTGACGTAGCTTCTCTAGTACGTTAGTACTTATATCTCGATGCATTTTGCAAACTTATTTACGACTGATTTACCGACGCCGGCCGGCCGCCATTAGTGGGTACCTACCTATTTACATTGTGAGCGAGATCGTAATTTTGTTTCAAGATGCCAGACGTCAAATTAGGTGATGAGTACTATGAGTTGGCGCAGCCACATATTACAATGAAGGAAATGTGTTTCGTGAGAATACAGGCCCTATACGATGTTTTCAAAAAACTTGCTGACAAACCTGAGTTTGCCAGTGAATTTAAGGAGCGTTATCAAGACTAGCGTTGCAAAACTTCGGAATTATACGCAATAATTCGGAAATATTCAAAAGAATACTACGATTGGAACGAATGCTACCCCAGCAAGAATGCAGAGTAAGGGTGCCCGCCTACGAGCGATTTTCTCTCTGAATGAATTATGAATCTGAATTTAAATCGTATTATTATAATATATTGGAGGGAGGTTGACCAGACTCGCCGAATATTAGATATTACACCGTGCTTCGAATCAACGCCATCTGGCGGGAAGGTATAGAACTGTAAATGAAGAACTACCCTCGTTAGTCGCTCGGTGACGCCAGCGCTCGCCTGCACGTGGCAATGGCACGTGATCCCCGAGCCTTGCTGACGTTCATTCAATAAATCAACGAAGTATTATTCGATGCCTATGTACCTACTATGCGGGAATATTTGCGCATAAGTAGTTATCTACTTGTGACTAGGTACTTATTATTTTATTTTAGTATGGACCTTGATTATAGAATGTGTCGATTTTGTGTGCGGATGTTGGCTTAGTTTGCTTCGTAAAAATGTTTTGGCTTTACGATGTACACACGGCTACACATCAAGCTATACATTTCCAGTTTACGCTGATCTCGCACTGTACGCAAATCCTATACAATGCGACATCAGCTTATACTGGAAATTTGATGTGTAGCCGTGTGTATCTACCAAATGGACAAAAAAATGGAAATATTACGGACGATGTTTTACCAAAAAGTTTGTAGAATAGGTAGTGTTCAATCGAAATCAATAGTTCTAAATGTTCTAATAAATCCCTACAGAAATAATTGAAATACGTTACCATTTTATTAGGTACCTCAGTAGTACCTTGGTACTAATCAAATATAACTAATATAACTCATCTTAGTTCCTTTACCTTCCTATGTATTCACCTCTCTATGTAGGTACATAGTATTCTCGCAAAATAACGTTTTCGCACCTAAATCGCATACAAAAACTTATTACGTAAGTACTTATCTAAGTAGATGAAAAGTAATATTCGGAAGTTTTCAAATCGTATTATACTCAGTTTTATGAATAAAGGCGTAGTAATATGAAGTCATTGGCATTAACGCCATCTAGCGACGAAAAGCTGTACGCTCGGCGACGCTACTGCTAGCCTAAACGTATCGGCCCGCAGCCGTTCATTGATAAAATCAACGAAGTATTATTCGATGCCTACGTACCTATACCTACTATGCGGGAATATTTGCGCGTAAGTAGTTATCTACCTGCGACTACTTATTATTTTATTTTTGTTTGGTTGAGTTTATAGAATGTGTCGATTTTGTGCGGATGTTAAGTACAAGTTTAGTTTACTT
Source organism: Tiliacea aurago (assembly GCA_948098905.1). Classification (NCBI taxonomy): domain Eukaryota; kingdom Metazoa; phylum Arthropoda; class Insecta; order Lepidoptera; family Noctuidae; genus Tiliacea; species Tiliacea aurago. Next base: position 1,257,576 of record OX402592.1, read on the forward strand.
CTAAATGTAATTAAATACTTAGGTAAGTACGTACTTACCTAAGTAGGTAGGGTACTTTTTTACGAGGACGTATTACAAAAAAAAAATTGTTTGTAGAATAGTGTTTTAACCGAAATTAATAGTTCAAATAAGTAGGTACATATTATAGAAGCACTTTAAATAATATTATAACGATTAGAATTACCTACTCTTTAGTAGGTAGGTTGACTTGAATGTGCCAGGGCGGCTGAGAGTGTCATGCTCACTAAAATGTCTAGCTGATGGTGGCGTATGTGTTGGATCATTAAGTTCCCTTCAAAATGGTTGAGCTAAATGGTGCTGATCCATGCGTCATGTTCGTGAACGGGCGCTGTCAGTAGGGACTGGTCATTTCTTAGCTGCCACGGCTTATTTTAACTTAGTATTTTAGTTGTTTTTTATATGTTTATTACGGACGCTTTTAACGTGCACGTCTTTCTACATTGTTCTCACATGTATAATTTCAACATAAATTATGTAACCAATACTATGTAACAATATTTTGATTTAAAAGAGTGTCCGTGGAGTTTCTTGCCCATTCTTCTCCATAGGAACCTACTACGCTTTGGAATGGGCAACTAGCTTCATCTGACTGACTGACCCCTTGACAGTTCAAAAGTGCCTATAATAGGTTTATTTGAAATAAATGCTTTGAGTTTGAGTTTGAGTTTGATACCTAATATAATATAACTATTTTATAAACTCATCTTATTATCTTCATAATATGTTTTTACCTCTTTAACCCGTTCACACCTAAACTGCATACAAAAACTTATTACTTATGTAGGTACATATCTAAGTAGATGAAAAGAAATATTCGGAAGTTTTCAAATCGTATTAAACTCAGTTTTATGAATGAACGTGTAGTAATAGTAATATAGTCACTGGCATTAGGCCCTCTAGCGGGTAAAAGCTGTAGTCGTCACTACTGCTCGCTTGCACGTATCGGCCCGCTGCCCTTCATTCATAAAATCAACAAAAAAGAGGTCAAGAGCGAGTCGGACGCACGAAGCGTTCCGTACATATGATGTTGATGATTTCTGAAACAACTGTGCTATTTAGAGACATGGTTTATTTTTTTTTAATATTTGAATTGATTGAATGAAAGGTAAATTGCGGTTTACGATTTATGACGTATTAAAAAAAAACTACTTACTAGATCTCGTTCAAACCAATTTTCGGTGGAAGTTTACATGGTAATGTAAACATAATATTATTTTTTTTGGTTTTATCATTCTATTATTTTAGAAGTTACAGGGGAGGGGGGCACACATTTAACCACTTTGGAAGTAGTGTCTCTCGCGCAAACTGTTCAGTTTAGAAGAAAAATATATTAGTAACCTCAATATCATTTTTGAAGACCTGTCCACAGATACCCCACACTTTTGTTTGAGTTTGATGAAAATAAAAAAAATTGTTTCAGTTCTAAGTATGGGGAACCCCCAAAATTTATTGTATTTTTCTATTTTTGTGTGAAAATCTTAATGCGGTTCACAGAATACATCTATTTACCAAGTTTCAACAATATAGTTCTTATAGTTTCGCAAAACAGTGGCTGTGACATACGACCGGACAGACAGACAGACAGACATGACGAATCCATAAGGGTTCCGTTTTTTGCCATTTGGCTACGGAACCCTAAAAAGTATTATTCCATGCCTAGAAGGTACTATGTGGACGGGAATGTATCCGCTTAAGTACCTAGTTATCTACTTGTGACTAGATAGGTACATAATATTTTATTTTTATATGAAAATCTAATAAATAAATCTGACAGATTGTAGTAGCTTGATGTGTTGGCGTCTGTACATAGTAGGTATTCTCGCAAAATAAATCTTTCACACCTAAACTGCATACAAAAACTTATTACGTAAGTATATAACTAAGTAGATGAAATAAATATTCGGAAGTTTTCAAATCGTAGGTATTAGTTATAGGTACTTAGTTTTATGAATGGAATAACTGGCAGTGACACACCGCCCCGAGACTACTCTATGCGTGACCGAACATGTACTTAGCTACATATTCTTTGTAAAAGCTCGTACATACTCGCGCGATATCGCGGGCGCGACAGGCAGCGACATAGAAATTGTCCTACTAGTGTCGCATCGCACCCGAACATTCAAAAATTTTATTATTTACTCTCGGCGGTAAGCGGATCCGCGTGTACTATCGTGAAGTCTATGCCAGTCACATTGTATGGTCCGCGTTAGAAAAACGATATGAAAATAAGCGTGCATTAGCAACTAATTACCTTGATAAATTATTCAATTTTAAACCATTAGTAAACGAATCTGTCTTGGGACTTAACGATTTTTTACAGACATATCAAGAAAACGTTAGGGCCCTACAGATGTTACAGGTCAATGACCTTGCAGGTTTTATGTTGTTTTATGTCGCTTTGCGTAACTTGGACCCTATAACGAGGCGTGAATTGGAAAAGGCGTTAGGATATACAGATATACCTACTTATGAGGAATTGATAAAATTTGTGGAAAAATACGTGCGTGTTCTTGAAATGTCGGATTGTACTACTGATTCTAAGAGAGACAGTCAACCCTCTACTTCAAAGTCAAAAAAGACGCAGCGACTGACCTTATCATCAGCTGTTAGTACAAGTACAGACCAAACTGTTAAGTCAACGAAGTCCAGTGAGTGTTTGTATTGTAAAAAGATGCATTCTATTTATCGATGCACCGACTATATCGACCTGACACCGGCACAGCGTCTCGATAAAATTAAACAATTAAAGTTGTGTGAAAATTGTTTACGCGAACATTCGGTCGACGACTGTCAGTCCAAGGTACGATGTACGGTCTGCAAAAAAAAAGCATCATCACACACTGCACATAGATTCTGTTACAAATTCGAATCCCAGTGCAGTCACATTGACGTGCTCAGCTAATGTGACAGTTTTGCTCGGCACCGCTATTGTACACGTCGCAGATTGTGGGGCCAGTACCACACCGTACGTGCTTTAATTGATAGCGGAGCTTTGACGAGCTACATAACTCAAGACTGTGCAAAACGCTTAAACCTGGCACGTCGAAAATATCATTTTGAGCCTATCGGGTTGGGTGGAAATTTAGTTAAGGAGTTTGGGCTAACCACTTGTAAGGACAAACCGCGACACCAACCTGGTCCTATACTGCCAACAGATGCGGTCATTGTTCCTAAAATAGTCGGGTGTTTGCCCACAATGCCATTGCCTGATAAAGTGATAACCGAGTTTCAACATCTGAAGTTAGCAGACCCAGAATACTATAGACCCGCGCCGATTGACATGCTGATAGCAGGTGATCTGTTTCCGTACATATACGACAGTCAAGAGATTCTTCCACGAGATCATGGTTTACCTGTTGCAATGAGCTCAATATTCGGATACGTCCTAGTAGGTCAAACTGAACTTGGTTCCTGTACCGCGTCAACCGCTACCAGTACTACTCGCGATGAGTCATTATTAAGCCGACGAGTACCACTATGTCGCATCGTGTGGTATTTGATGCGTCAGGTAAAACAACAAATAATATGTCACTCAACTCAGTCGTGTTACCAGGCCCCAAGCTTCAAGCTGATATCAACCAGCTTTTAATAAACTTTCGACTACATGAAATTTGTCTATCTGCTGATATAATTATGTAAAATGTATCGGCAGATACTGGTCGACCTTAGTCAACGACCGTATCAACATATTTTATGGCGTTACTCCCTGGATCAACCAATTCAAATATTCTCTTTGAACACCCTTACATATTATGGTGTAGCTAGCTGCCCTTATTTGGCTATTAAAGTCTTACATACTTTGGCGGATAATGAAATGACAAACTTTCCTAGGGCTGCTCCACTAATAAAAACTGAATTTTTTATGGATGACTTTCTCTGGTCTGTAACTACTGTAGACGAAGCTGTAACACTGCAACAAGAATTAATGAAACTATTAAAGTCAGGTGGTTTTATACTCCGCAAATGGTCCAGTAATTGCACACAGGTCCTAGACAGTTTAGATGAGGATTATCGTGATACGCCGGTCACGTTTGATGATTAAAAAAAAATTGGCTATTAAGGTGCTGGGGCTTCAGTGGTTACCCACTTTTGATGCATTTTCGTTTACTATTTCTCAGCCAAACCCTTTTTTATTTTATTTTGGGTGGGAATTCATCAAATAACTTCTCCCGCTCTGGGCGGAGCGGGAGGGAGTGTCAGACTTTTACTGACTAAAACCCACCGTGTTCCTTCAAATGCCTGTGTGCCAGAGCCACGATATCCCTTTCGGACAGACTCGTAACCCTGGCAGGCATTGGCCCTTTCGGACCCCGGCAATTGGTGCTGACGTCTCTTTGAGGCGCGCGTGGAACACAACGCGCCGTCGACCAAGGCCTGGTCCTTATCGGACGGCGAGCTACCCACCGCTCACCGTCCGCAAGCCCACGCCTACGGTGGCCGGGAATCGGCCTGCGATTCCCGACGCCCAGGGCGTCTCCTGCGGCGACTAAGGGCGGAAGGGCGGGCACCCTGCCTCACCCTCATGCGTTCCGCCTCCTCCTTCGCAAGCATTACTGTTTCGCAGAAGGAGGTGACGGCCGCCCATGCACTCTCGCTCCGAACCATGGCCTGAACCAGGGCCGGACGCGAGAGATCGTCGCCGCCGATCGCCTCCGTGAGGACACGGCGGTGCTCCGCCCAAGCAGGGCAGACCTCCACCGTATGCTCCACCGTGTCCTCCGGGCGATCCACACAGTGGTGACACCCGGGCGTTTCCTCCCGCTTTATCCTGAACAGGAACCTCCCGAAACAACCGTGTCCGGTGAGGACCTGCGTCAGGCGGAAGGTGAGTACGCCGTGGCGCCTCTCTAGCCACTCCTCAAAGACTTACCGCCGCAATTGTGGCGTGCCCAGCACTGGGTTGCGACAATCGCACTTTACATGTCGCCATGAGATCCTGCCGGAGCTCCGTCCGCTGTGCCACGATTTCTTGCGGCAGCGAAGTTACCCCCCGGCGTTTCGCCTCTTCGCGACACACCCACATGTGCGCGAGGACTTTCGCCTCCAGATCCCATGGCGGCAGTCCGGCAAGGAGGCTCGCCGCCTCACGGGAGACCGTGCGGTAACCCCTTACCAGCCTGATGGCCATGACCCTTTGGGACGCGTTCAACCGCTGGGCTGGTCGCAGCCTCAGTGAACGCGCCCACACTGGTGCCCCGTAAAGGGCCATGGACCGCACGATCCCCGCGTAGAGCCTCCGGCAGGAGGCGTTTGGACCCCCAAGATTGGGCAGGAGCCGCTTCAAGGCAGCCCCGGCCCGCTCCAGTCTGGGAGCCAAACGTCGGAAGTGCTCGACGAAGTTCCACCGGCTGTCGAGGATGAGTCCCAGGTACTTCATCGTCACCTCGACGCCGATGTGAACCCCTCCCGCCGTTATCTAGGAACCCGACAGTGCCGCGTTCCGAGGACCATAAAAACACATGGCCTCGGACTTGTGCAATGCCACCTCGAGTCCCAATTGCCGGATCCTATCGACGATTGTCGCAACCCCACGTTCCGCCAGTTCGACCGCCGCCTGATATGAACTCCCCTGTGCCAGGACCAGCGTGTCGTCAGCGTAGCAGACTACGCTGACGCCACTGGGGAGGTCAGCTCGCAGCACCCAGTCGTACCCGATGTCCCACAGATGCGGCCCCAGAACCGATCCCTGTGGGACACCGGACGACATCTCTCGCCGGTTCCACTCTCCTTGGTGACCGGGGTAGATGACGGCCCTGTCCGTCAAATAGGCCTCGACCACACGACAGAGGTAGGTCGGCATCCGGTGATACCGAAGTGCCTCCCTGATGCAACTCCAGGGCAGGGTGTTAAACGCATTGGCGATGTCAAGAGACACCGCCAAGACGACCCCACCCCGGGCCACAGCATCCCCCGTCGTGAGGGCTCGAACGCGCATGATGGCATCCACCCCTTGCGGAAACTAAACTGGCTCTCCGCCAAATCCGGCCCCACCCGTACCAGCCGCCCGACAAGGCGGTCTGTAATGACTCTTTCAAAGAGCTTGCCCACCTCGTCGAGCAGCACGATGGGCCGGTAAGCGGACGGAGAGTCCGCTGGGCGCCCCGGCTTCTTAATGAGGACCAATTTCCCCATCTTCCAACGAAGTGGGAACTGGCCCCTCTCCATGCATGCGCTTAGGAGCCCCCTTAGTCGAGGCCCGAGAGCCTCTGAGGCCAGAACCCAGGCTTTTCCAGACAAGCAAGCCGTCGGATCCTGGGGCGGTATTCTTGGCATTCAGCCTACGTACCGCCACTCTCAGATCTACCTCGGTCACCTCCGAAGCATCGTCGTCGTCGTCGGCGGTGTGGTCCACATCGGGCACCGCAGGAGGCGGAGCCATGGGCGGGGGAGTATGTTCCCCTCGCGAAGGGAACAGAGCGCTCACCACGTCCTCCACGAGCTGGGGCCGGAGACTCTGCGTCAGCGGGGGAGCCCATGGGCGGAGTTTATCCCGCACCATATTATAGGGGCTTCCCCACGGGTCTTCGTCGATGATCTCCAGCGACTGCTCGCGGGACAGTCCTCTGGCCCACTGGATCTCCTCTTGGAGGGCGTTCTTCGCCACTCTGTAACCCTCGTACCGCTCCGCCTGAATGGCTACCGTATCCGGAGGGCGGATACGGAGCCTGCGGTGCCTGGCATACCGGCGTCGCGCAGCAACGCACGCCTCGCGTAAAGCGGTCAGCTCGCGCGACCACCAGCACACCTGGCGCCGGGCACGTCCGGGCTGGACCCGGGGCATTGCCACGTCACAAATGTTGGACATGGCCTCCCGGAACCACTCCGCCTCGTCGTTGATGTTGGCAGGCCTGTCCGATGATGACACCCAGGCCTGCACGATCGAGGCTTCCAGGAGGAGCTCCCGGTCCAGCTGCTTCAGCGCCCACCGCGGACCACTCGGGGTCTCCGCCAAACCCTGTAATTTCAAAGAGAACAGTGTTATCACAAATTGGTCGTCAGTTCGATCCTCTCGGTTTTGTGGCGCCATGCACATTTTATGCCAAATGTCTAATGCAGCAGCTTTGGGCTCGCCAGCTTGACTGGGACCAAAGTCTACCATCAGAGCTTGCGTCACAATGGCAGTCATATATTGATGAACTGCCCTTGTTGTCGGACATACGGCATAGCCGCCATGTAAAAGTAACTTCTCATTTCTTTTGTCAACTTATAGGTTTTTGCGATGCCTCAACACTCGGCTATGCGGCAGTTGTATATCTGAGAACAAAAGGCCTTGCAGGTGAAGTAAAAGCCAGTCTACTCATCGCAAAATCCAAAGTGGCTCCTCTAAAGACCATCACCATTCCGCGACTAGAGCTCATGGCGGCCCACTTACTAGCAAAACTTATAAAATACGTTCAATCTATACTGCGTGACCGGCTTAACATAGATGAGCCATTGCTATTCACGGATTCGTCGGTGGTGCTAGCCTGGCTAAATACGCCCAGCTATACACTCAAAACATTTGTATCCAATAGGGTTTCCAAAATCAACGACAGTGTCCCTACTGAATGCTGGTACCATGTAAGCGGTGTGGCAAATCCAGCCGATATATGTTCTCGCGGCACTTTACCTTCGGTATTGTTAGCAACGACAGAGTGGTTCACGGGCCCAACCTGGCTCCAGCAAGACCAGACTCAGTGGCCGATTAAGACCATGGACGAGTTTCGTGACTGCAATCCTCCCGATCTCAAGTGTCCCACTCGGTTCTTGTATCCACTGAGTCTGATTCATACTTCTCTTTATAATTTAACTAAGAAATATTCTAGTTTCAGCAAATTGCTCAACGTCGTAGCTCGATGTTATCGATTCATACGTAACTGTAGACTATCTGCTTATGAACGCAAATCCCTCACGGTGTCGGATATAAGAAACGCGCATGACATTTTAGTAAAAACTGTTCAAAATCGTCATTTTTCTAATGACATCTTGTCACTAACAAAAGATGGTAGCGGTAGTCAATCATTGCGAAAACTCAACCCTTTCATGGATTCCAACTGTTTTCTCAGGGTGGGGGGTAGACTTTCCCAATCAGATCTAACTTATGAAAAGAAACATCCGCTATTACTCCCTAAAAGGTCTCATTTTACAGAAATCTTAATCGATCACTACCACAAAATGTATTTGCACGTGGGCCCGCGCACACTTCAAAGTTTAATAATCCAAAAATATTGGATCATTTCAGCGCGATGTGCGATTCGATCCCGCACTAGGAAATGTATTTCTTGTTTTAGGGTGTCTCCTACAAATCGACAGCCACTAATGTGGGAACTACCTAAGTACCGTTCTCAAGATATTCATGTGTTTCACACTTTTGTTTTTTTGGCGTTGACATAGGCGGACTTTTTCCTACTAAAGAATCAACTCCTAGAAGTGCCCACATTTCAAAATCTTATCTTTGCGTATTTGTGTGTTACGCGACACGGGCTGTTCATTTAGAGGTCAAGCACCCAGTGTTTTTTAGCATGTTTCGACCGATTCATGGCGAGGAGAGGTGTCATTCTGTCGTATCTGACAATGGTACCAATTTTGTGTCTGCGGGCAAACAGCTAGCTGAAATAACCAAATTTTTAAATTCGGAATCGAATAAAATAAATAATGGCTTCGTATCTCGTGGAGTAATATGGCGATTTAACCCACCAGCCGGCAGTAATTTTGGCGGACTTTATGAGGCTGTTATAAAATCGACAAAATTACATTTAAAACGCACCATTGGGACTAGAGCTTTATCATTTGAAGAACTGGGAACACTGTTTGCTTGTTGAAGGCGTACTAAACTCAAGGCCTTTGTGTGTTTTATCCGATGATCCGAACGAGTTTCAAGTTTTAACCCCTGGTCATTTCCTCATAGGTAGGGAGCTACTGTCAGTACCAGAATCTGATCTCACGGACGTATCTGGTTATAGACTAAACCGATGGCAGGCTGTCCAACAGTTGTCACAGCAGTTTTGGAAACATTGGAAGCAGGATTATTTACATACCTTGCAACAAAGGCAAAAATGGCACTTGTCAAAACCTGAATATTGGTGACCTAGTGCTAGTTAATTCGGACGCGCCACCCCTTAAGTGGGCGCTAGGAAGAATCTTCAAGCTCCATACTGGTCCGGACGGTGTTGTTCGCGTAGTTCATTTAAAGACTGCAAACGGTAACGAGTTCACACGTCCCGTTTCTAAAGTCAGCCCTTTGCCTCTAGATCAGGACTCATAATGATCTAGCTATCGTTCTAAACTAGTTTTATCCTAGTATTATACAGTCCACTCTCTCTAGCAAGTAGCATTTTAATTTGTAATATTAATTTAAGTATTATTACACAAGTACATACATTACATTCATTACCTCACATAAAAATACATACATTTTCTACCACATGTTGGCATCGTAACTGTGAAATCCTTGCAGATTTCGTTGGGGGGAAATGTATGGTTTTATTGTCTGTGGCTTGACCGGAACTTCACCCACGCGCCACTACATGCGGTGGCGCCACTGTCTTTCAAAAATACCGAACTTTCTTATCAAATAAGCGCGTGGCTCCTGACAAATTATTAAGATTTTCCAAGATCTTTCGTGTAAGTGGTACCCAAAATAATCTGTGATAGTGGAACTGCTGCTGTGCATAAGAGAAACTGTGTCCCGGGACAGGAACAAGGTGGTCCAGCCTTTGGTGAGTTCGTTTTGTTAAGCCACCATATTTTTCTAGTAAAATTATTCAAACAGGTGCTATCGGAGTAAACACTATTTATACACTACACTAACTCAAATGGTTTAGTTCTCTTTAGCCTACGCACATGTCCGATAATAGCCGCATGGGTCTATTTTTTCGGTTAAGCTATGCTTGCCGGGGTTGGTCGGTGGATGGGCGACCATTTTTACATACCGAAACTCCTCCGTGCCTCGGAAAACACGTAAAGGCGTTTTTCCCGGCTCTCATTCTCAGGCATTTTTATTTTCAGGCAGCATCGCTAAGTTTAGCAGAATATGATGAGAGGTTTTTCGATATCAGTGTGTGTCCGTGAAATGTGGATGTTCTTAAGGTACACCTCTGCGTCACCCTTCGGGGATATATAGGTGTGATAATTATTATTATGTCATGTTATCTTACTTTACATGTACTCCAATTTTATTATGTAGTAGGTACATATATATATATGAGGACATACAATTATTAGACCTATTACTAAAATAAAACAATATTGATAGGAAAAATATTTTATATTTAAAACAATTCTCATCTTAAATTATTTAAAAAATCTAACAACAATCAAATAATGAAAATAACAGAAACATAATGATTATTCAATCTTATTTTTCATTTAGGTTTGCGACTCTGATTTGAATATTTTAAGTGTTGATGCTGCCACGGAGGGGCCAACCGTGACTTCTTTGTATGGAATCACCATCCTCTTGGAACAACACCAGGCTGAAAACGAAAAGTTAAATCATTAGTCAATAATTAACATAACTTTTAAATAAAATGAAAACATCATTGTTTTCACACACAGAGCCCGATACCTTTTTTGCTTAAAATTATAGTTTATTTTTCTCCTTGTATTTCATTAAAGGTATTAAATTACATGAATGTTAATCTATTTAATTTTTTTATTGAATCTACAATAAATTCATACCTTATGGGACACCAATATGGGATAAATATCTTTCGACTGCATGAGCAACACTCCCAAGGTTCCGAGCTATTCATTGGTTGGCACGAGCAGAAGCCATAACAGCTGCTGCAGCATGTTGCATCTCCACCTGACATAAAACGCTCCGAGCCTCATCTAGTGGAGCCAGACGGTGACCTAAAATACGTAATATAAATAAAATTATCATTTTCAACAGTCATTATATGCCTTAACCGCAATGTGAATAACTGTAGGGTTAGAAAATACAACTCATTGCGGTATTTTGCTGCCGAGTTGGACGAGTCAGAGGCACTGTTGTAGCATCGGCTGTGGTAGGACTTGGTACTGACGCACGGGTCTGGACAGGACTTGGGGCTGCAGTGATCTCGATATGGGGCTCAACATAAACAAAGTTCCCACTTTCAGTGTAGAAAGTCGAGCAGAATGTATTGTGTCTCAGGCACTCTAGCTGCACGCCTTTCTATTCCTAAAAAATATTACAGTACATTTGAATACTTTTGCACAGCGATAAAATTAAATATTGATCTAAGATAAACAAGTATGCACTTACTTCGTATTAAAAACAATCCAATTCGCACGAAATACTGAAATTTAAAATTACGCACGTCTAGTTGAAGTTGACATAGCGGGATAGACTAAAAACGCATTTGTGCGCGTTGCCAGCCTACAAAGTTTTTATTGATTCTAATTTCCGTTTTCAGGGCTTATCTGACGTATTTTTAACAGTTACAAGTATATTAAAATGAAATAATATAAAAACTATAGACATAAGACATAAAAAACTAAATGAATTCATAAAAACTGTAAAGAAAAATTAACCGGTAATATTACGGTCTTTATGTTTTCCATGCGGCAATATTTACACCAAATATGATTCTGATATGAATTGAATTGAATACGGTTCTGCTAATATGTGTCGCCATTTTACCAAAATTAGAGGAATTGCTAATGATCTGCTGGGAATTCAGGAAATGAATTGCTTTTAGAGGAATTGCTTAATGTGGCCGTTTTAGGCCCCCTGTGCTCAATAATATGTAATTTTTGCTCAATGTTTCTTTTCTTTTATTTTGTGTGTTTTTTATTATGGTTTTTTATTTTGTTATTTATTTCAATTTAATTTAATACAATTTTATTTTATTTAATTCAAGTTAATTTTAAGTATAAAAGATTATTGATATTAGTTCGAATTAAATTGTTATCCATCTTTATATTAATTATTATTGTATACTACTGAGATCTTAATTAAATGCTGTGCTTACCTATCATTTAGATGCATGCAATGCTACTGTATTTGTAAATGATGTGTACTTTGTATGTCTTTGTGTGTATTTAGTTGGTTTGCCTTAATAAATAAATAAATAAATTCGTCGACCTTTGACAGACGTTACGGATCGTCAAAAGCCCGAAAGTCTGACAACCAGTCTTACCAAGGGTTATCGTATTACCCAGTGACTGCGTTGTGGAGGTCAGATAGGCAGTCGCTCCATGTAAAATACTGGTATTCAACTGCATCCGGTTAGTCTGGAAGCCGACCCCAACTGTTGGGAACAGGCGGCAGATTGAATCAAGATTAATTTTATAACCTTAATTTTCATAGATAACTTTTTAATTACAATTTATTTATTTATTTGCTCATGCACATCACACATTTACAATAAATTACTGTCGGCTTTATATAGTACATGAACGCTGTCAGGGCACTGCAAAACATAATGTTGGTTTGCTGTTGAGTTACATTAATTTGTAGGTAGGTACATAATATAAATTTAGTACAAACTTATAAAAACACAATACATTACAATAAATTAATTACAAACAGTCTGTAGTCAGATAGTATTAGTAGGTAGGTAGTCAAAAAAGATAAGAGATAGGTAATACAATCATGTCATGTCAAGTTATTCTTAGCAATTACATTGAATTATTATTATTATTATTACAAAGTACACATCATTTACAAATACAAAAGCATTGCATGCATCTAAATGATAGGTAAGCACAGCATTTAATTAAGATCTCAGTAGTATACAATAATAATTAATATAAAGATGGATAACAATTTAATTCGAACTAATATCAATAATCTTTTATACTTAAAATTAACTTGAATTAAATTAAATAAGATTGTATTAAATTAAATTGAAATAAATAACAAAATAAAAAACCATAATAAAAAACACACAAAATAAAAGAAAAGAAACATTGAGCAAAAATTACATATTATTGAGCACAGGGGGCCTAAAACGGCCACATTAAGCAATTCCTCTAAAAGCAATTCATTTTCTGAATTCCCAGCAGATCATTAGCAATTCCTCTAATTTTGGTAAAATGGCGACACATATTAGCCGAATCGTATTCAATTCAATTCATATCAGAATCATATTTGGTGTAAATATTGCCGCATGGAAATATTTTTTTGAAAATACATACTTACATTTCCTGTTGGAGAATTGACTGTGACGTACATCGATGTATGGGAGACCATATATTTCGACTACAATGTTAAGTTTGTTTTGGGATAAATTCGTCCCAACTACGGAACCCTTCCCTTCATTGTGCGTGGTCCGACACGCATTTGGCCGGCTTTTTATTGACTAAAATGGCATGGTGTTGCCATCTTGGTATAATGTAGGTACCCAGCGCTTGTCTAGAGTTGGTTACTCACTATAAGACGCGTGAGGAATCGCCAGTGATACCATTAATTAATCTTAAGACCATAAAATGTACCATGTTCTGACAAATAAATGATTATGATTATTACTTATGAGGGTTGCCTGAATGCAATGAATAATAGGTTTGAATGCACAAACCACAGATTCCTTTCCTGCCATCCTTCATATACACAAAAAAGTAGTTTATATGCAAAATAGTAAAATTTCTACTTAACTGTGTCGCACACGGGACAGGTTGGTAAAGCTAAAAGTTAATAATAGTCTGTTGTTTGTGCGAACTATAAACCGTTACAGTCTGTGATTGTTTGTTTAACAACGATAAAATAACATGGCATTAGTCTGTGGTCGTTATCAGGGAGATTTTTGTGGATAGTTTGGTAAAGCCTCTGAGAGGAAAAAGTACTGCAAGTGATGTCAGTTCGTGGAATGTCACCATTTATCATGGGTGGCAGAGGCTTTTCAATAAGTAAAGAGGCGTAGTAATGTACCTACCGTGTACCCACGCATAGTAGTTTCATGTGAGAATAACGTATTGTCGTTTATTACTGAATAGGACTGAAATGAACAAAGTTTTACAAACTTACTTAAAAGTAATCTAGGGCTGGAAAATGTTGACACATCTAACTTTTCTTTCCATCTAAAGGTTGCCTGAAGGACGTTGCTTATAATAACTGACAAGACCGCCAGTGGAGCAGAAACATTGTAGGTACTGTTACTGTTTTAATAAGGTTATTTTGCTAGTTAATCCTATTTAAGAATGCAGAACAGACAGACTTCCACTGTCCAGACTTATAAGAAAATCAGCATTATTTGGTGTTTTTACCTACCCAACATTTTAATATCGCATCTGCAATGTTCATTCCCCATAATCCGTGGCCACTTTAAGCTATGTCCACATGCGCCGACGTCACGAGTCGCGAGCAAACACCGCGGCCACCGCAGGGCTATTACATACATTTATACGTGTGCAGCGATCCTAACGGACACTGTCACCGCAAATCAGTGCGCTATGGATGTAACGTGATTTTTGTGGGCGTCGCGTGTGGCCCGCCTATCGGGTTCTACCTCGAATTAGTTGTTGGAAACTGGGATTTTATATTGGTGTAGTCGGGGAAATTAATATCTTTCTATTCTAGATTTTGGTCAGTCTATAAAACTAGCTTATTCTTAGTGCAAGCTAATAATAAATAGTGAAACCTACTTATGATTAAGACTTAATATAACAACCGAATACCTAGAATAGATTAGAATACTCTTTATTAATTAATAAATAAATTATGTACACCATACAAATTACAGATCATATAAATGTTTAAATTTTACATGAGGTGACACAATGGGCGACCTTATAGCTAATAGCGATATTTTACTGACACAAAAAATAAATACACACAAATACATTAGCGTCAAGCATAATCATTTTCATATTTGTGAGTGTTTATTTCATTTTCATATTGTTTTGAAATTGTTAAAAAGAGATACAAAATTACATTTAAATTATGTTTGTACTTTTATAAACCAACCTTTGCGTGCCATCGCATTCAATTCAACAATCGTTTAAATTCCATTTGCCCTGAAAATAAAAACACTTTTACAAAATAAAAATTCTATCAACACACGTATACCAAGAAACAAGCTCTAAAAGTACCGTAACCAGCTCAATATTTTCCATCACATATAAAAATAGGGGCACACATCGTTGGTTCGCACATAAATCGCGGCAATCTGAAGTGTGCCGTACAAACCGCGTGATGAATAATGTGCGCCGCGCCTTATCGAGCCACCGCGAGCTTTGAAGTAACGACTGCAATTAATACACACGTGAAAAATAGGCAAATTATGACATAAGTACACAAAACAATGTGGGAAACTTGACTTTTGAACTTCTTATATGACCAGCTTTATACAAAATTATTTTAAATTGTTGAAAAGTATTCCCAATTCCATTAAAAAAGAAAACCAGCCAAGTGCATGTTGGACCATGCACAATGAAGGGTTCCGTAGTTGGGATGAATTTATCCTAAAAATAAACTTAACGTTGTTGTTGAAAAACATGTTCGCCCATATATCGATATACTCGTACGTCACTGTCAATTCTCCAACTGCAAATGTTAAGTTGATCAACTATTACTCGTTAACCTGTAAAGCCTACTTAGCTGTGACAGTTTTTCTTTGAATTTATTCACATACACAAAAACAACCATTTAGCTGGCAGGGGGAGGGGGGGCTAACAAAAATTGCACTTTAAAGCTTAATATTACGCAAACGGATACCTCAATCAAAAAATGGTTAACACAGACACGCAATATTTTTGTACGGCCTATCCAACGATACCATACCATATGATAGACGAGAGGAACCCAAAAATACGCCAAAAATGAGGCAGGGTATATCATACCCGAGACAAGTTTGCGCAAGGATATCCCGGCCGGTGCTTCTCGCCACACTGTGATCACGTCACTAGCGCGTCCCGCACGGCCCTGCCTCCAGCTACTGAGCGAGCTAGTGTCGCCAGACGAGGATTTTAAAATATACACTACTTTTAAATTTTACCAGGGTGTGAGATACCGTGGCTGATGCTCGCCGGGTTAATAAGTACACCCATGTCAAATTACAGATATCATTACTAATATCAATATTTATCCAAAATACTGCTTACAAGTTTACATTAAAATAAAGACGTTGAAAGTATTACAAACTAAAAAATATTGCGTCTTCACCTGTGTAGGTAAATAAAGATTAAATAATACATTATGGAGTGAAAGCACCTATGAATATAAATAGCTTTTAGTATGGCATGGGAGTAACTCTAAATTCGTGAAATAAGGTTGTATTATAAACTCTGATTTAATAGGGACTGATATTCCTATCAAAAATGTATTTCTTTTCCTAGATTTTTTGAGTTGCTCTTAAAACAAAAGTTTGTAAATGTTATTGTCTTGGCTCAGTCTAAAAATACAGTAAAGAGTGTGTGTTCGTCCCTAGGTCGATACTCGTACTTAAAAACGTTCAAATATTCAAATCGCCATCTCATCTCAGTGATAATGTCAAAACTTGTCAAAAATTTTGGTAAATTAGACGTTTTTTAGACAGATTGAGACATAGATTAGAATGCAAATTACAGGAATATAACGGAAAGTCATCCTTTTTGTCAGACAAATATTTCATCAATTGAGTACCTCTCTACATTTGTATTTGACACAGTGAAATTAATTTCCAAATCGGCGTGGTAGCATCATTAGCGACTGCCATTGTTTCAAACTGTGCTGAGTGAGGCATCATCACATTGTCATGCTAATGCTCCCGTCGGATATTTCAATCGTAATTTTTAATTTAGTCAATTACAATAACTTTGCAACAATTAATTATGTGTCGAATTTATCATAAATTTTCATGAATCGTGTACATTTTGGAGAAATAATAGTAGTGTCACGATATCATCTACATAATATGCTGAAGTAACCATAGTAAATTATCTAATCCATGCGTTTAATATTGATTACGTTAGTAATTTCCAAGTAATTACTTGCTATATCAGTAATATGGTTTCCACAATTAACTCATACTAATAATTGCTTTGATTATCATTTATAGTGAACTGACGAGATCCTGTTGCTACATCCATGTTAAACAATAACACCAACCTACTTTATTTATTTTTATTTTTTCTGTCTAACAACCCAGTAAAATCAAAGGCACCAATTTAATATGAAAGTCAATTATAACGAAATACGTGTTCAAAATATACAAATCGAAAAATAATGTCCACGAAAGGTTGAAAGTCAAATAATTTTGTTAGTATTTGCCCTTCTTGCCCTTCGTTCAACGTACACGGCGCGGCACGGCATGTAATTGACTCCAAAAGCCGATTTGATCTTTTGGGAAAATTGGTTTTCCATAAAGAAGGCGCTATCTGACCTGTTAATATCAGTTAAGGAAATTATTTCGGGACTTAATGAAATACAGTGTAATGTTTGGTAATGCTGATGAGTTTGATTTCAATGGAGGTTTTAAGTAAGAAGTGTGTCAGCTCAACGAAATCTGTTTTACTTAAGAGTCAACTTAATTATAACGGATTGAGTGCGTGCCTAGACGCCATTCATTTGTACCTGGTTTAAATTGTACCAGTAGCTTTTGTATCTTTTTTGGCCCTCGAGACTATATATAAAAACGTGTGTAGAATATAACCTTCTCAAATCACTCCAGTGAAAATAAAATAATAAGTAGCTTCGACAAACAACCTACAAAAAGGCAAAGTACGTTTTTAGTTTGACGGCAACAAAGTGGCATCTAGATCATTATATTATGCATATATTTCAAAGCTTATCTTCTACTTAATACCTTAGAGACAAACCTGAGACACACTCCAAACTAGTTTAATTTCGTCAGCAAATATCAAAAGTTTGTCTTAAAATATGATAATAAAATCTAAATTAAATTAAGGAGCAAACACAAGCTATAATTTAAATGGAAACTTATCAAAAAACGTCTGTCACAAAAGTTCAAAACACTCCTTATTCATTAACTGTTGAACAACAAAACAGTTTTAAGACAACATTTCAGAGCGAGCACAATTTTACTGGAACTCTTTTATACTTAAAGTCAAAAAGTCAGAGGAAAGTAGAGGGCGATGGGATGTTTATTTTATATCTCAATTAATTAGCGTGGCTCGTAGCGAGTTTAATCCCGTATTCATGACACAGACTTAATAAGTGAGTTGATTCAAATTGCAAAACTGCTAACTCAACAGGCGACTGTGTCGGACGGTGTGCGATGTTGTGGCAAGACTGCTTGCAGCTATTTTTTGTGCCAGGATTTCAAATATTATTCTTTATAGTTGTTTGAGGAAAATGCGTTTGGGTATTTTAGAATTGTATCAAAGGAGTACTTAAAGTACTTTTACGGCTTAAATGATTATGATAAGTATTTAACTATGTCATTGTTGTAGCAATTACAACCAGGGACCATTTTGGTTACCCATTGAAAGGGTTTTCCATAGGGTTTTTTTAAGCAGTTAAACAAAAACCTATACGATAAGGGTAACCCTTATGAACGGCTTAAATTAAATTTTAGTAACCCATTGAAAGTGTTTTCTATAAAAACCCATACCGTGTGGGTAACCCTTTTGAACGGCTTAATTTAAGCCATTCACAATTACCCACACCGTATGGGTTTTTGATTAACAGCTTAGAAAAACCCTATCCCCTACCCCATCGTATGGGTTTTTCTAAAATGGTAACCAAAATGGTCCCTGGATGGAATAGATATAGAATCAGTCATGCTACGCGTGCTGGGCGGCAATCGAAATAACATAATAATATGATTTTTTCATGTTACTGGGTTTCAAGTAGGTATAGAACCCATTGAAATGGGAAATCATGTAACCCTTTTACTGGGTTTCAAGTATAAAACCCATTCAATGGGTTATCATGTAACCCTTTCAATGGGTTTCTAGTATAAAACCCTTTCAACGGGTTACATCATGATAAAGGTAGCCCATTGAATGGGTTACCCCTTCGAAAGGCTTAACTCTTAACCGGGGTTGTATGGTCCCTGATTACAACACTAGGAACATTCTGAAGTCAATAAAACTAGTGCTCATGGGTGTTGAATACCTGGCAGCAAAACCAACAATTTCAGACAGACGTCACTAGTGGTACTGCCGTTATATCGCACAACACCACAAAGGAAGTTGAAGGTAAAACAAACTAGTAGCATCGTCCTCTACTTTTTGCTAACAAAGGCTCAAACAGCGGGCTTAATTTCCGAATTTGCGACATATTCGTATGTATGACAGTGTTTGTATTCTGTGCACGACGTATTTTGGTTTTGTGAATTCAATCCCTGTATGGAGGTGCAAATGACTGCGTTGTCCTCAAATTCAGGTCATGTCACAAACAGAGAAAACCTGCTGTTTCTAGCTGCTAAAGTTATGATATTTCTCTAACTACGTGTTTCCCATTTAGATGGAATTCATTTTATAAAGTTTTGAAACATTGGCAGAGAGAATTGCAGGGAACGAGCGAGCGACCTTACAGAGAAGTGTATCAGCCAAAGACTGCATAGATTATCAAAGTATAAGATCTATACTTATCTTTTTGGCAACTTTGAAGACTACTACCAAAAAAAAATCTACATAAACACGTCTCAAACTCAAATTCACGATCGCCCCCAGAATACCCAAAAATGTTAAAAGGCCTAAACAAAATTGTCTCTAACCTAATAGTGTGAACCTCCTTCGGAATCGCGGCGGTGCGTGACGACACCGAATTGTGCGCACCTTCCGTTAAATTTGCTCCGACAATAAGACCCCCGGGAATCGGCCCTGCGAACACCGTATGATATTATCCCGGAGTGACCACGGGACCTTCAATCTACCAAAACATTGGCGTAAGACATGAGAGGACAAAGATTTATAGAGGTTTTATATTACTAGCGGTTTTGACCCTTCTGTCGCGTAAGTAACTACCCAATGTTGTGTGGAACTCGACTGAAATTGTATTAGTATTTAAAAAGCCACACAAAAACACAGATGGATTATGTAAAAAAATAAAAAAATCGGTGTCTTTGGATCTGTATTTTAGTTTTTTCCCACCGACTTCCGAAATTATTTTTCACTTTGTAGTGTTTTTTTGGAAGTCGGTTATTTTTTTTTACAAAGAGTTTTTTATTTTTCACTTTTTAGTGGGTCAGTTTTTAATTTATCCAAGTTACAAAAGCCTAAAGTCAACTCAAACAAACATCGTCAGTTCCACTTCACCAAATGGTGATTTGGGAGCAAATGCACGAGTTACTATAAAAAATACCCAAATCGCTATAGGTTTGCCTATAAAATTCGAGGGTTCCCCTCGATTCCCATGAGATCCTCTCATCAGATTCTGATTTGGCTGGACCTCGAAAGCATACCCTTACAAAAAAAAAAATATTTTCAAAATCGGTCCATAATATCGTAAGTCCGGAGATATCGGTGAACATACAGCCGAACATATTATATAACCTCCTCCTTTTTGGAAGTCGGTTAAAAATTGATCACATTCTTATAAGCAACATAAATGGCGACAATGATCTAAGCAATTATACAGAAGGCAGTCAATCAGTATTCATTTGTGGAACAACCGCATCAATAGCTATCACTGACGGAGGTGATTATGTAGATACTATTGCCGGACACAGCCTACTAGTCACAGCACTAATTTATGGTATCGGCATCCTATATTGTCGTGTTTAAAGTGATGTCCTTTATTCTACAATCTATGTCTTCCGACGTACAATGTATGCAGATACGAATCACGTTAGATTTACTAGCACACCAGGTGTCTTGTTCTAGCTTTATCTTACTCTCGGTGGCCACCAAGTTGAATCAAATCTGCTCGTAGCAGTAACTGCTGTAGATTCAATTGCTCTTAGACTTTGAGAAAATATTTCCATTATCAGGCTTAGCCAGGCTTATTATACGGCGAAGAAGGAAGTGAATTTTGTGATGATGGACAAAAGAGATGTTTGGAAGAAGACGACGTGCTGCTCCAACTCCAAAAAAATTGGGATATGTGCAGGTGGATGATGATGAACAGGTTTAACCGAAGAATTGATGATTGAACTTTCTTGAACCCCTTACTGCCTCATTACACTAAGTCAATTTTGTTACCATATTATGCTTTGAATAATACTTCTATTAGTCCTGTTGTGAATTACAGGACATAACAGGACTAATAGAAGTAGCAGCATAAAATGGTTGCAGTTAGTTGCCCAAGCATTCTCTTGACATAATTCCATAGTTATTTTTTTTTTCTTTTGTTCCTTATAGAACAGGCTAGGGTCTGAGACCATGCTGCCTAGTCATTAGTTATATCGTATTTTTTTTTGTAAATTCATCAGTTTATTTTTTGATGACTAAGGTAGATCCAGTTAATACCGCTTCAACGTGAATAGAGGAGCTGTTTTTATAAAACCACCTCGTTATCCCAACCTTTTTCCCGGATCCGAAGTGAATGAAATATTCAGTGCAAAATTAAAACTTTTTGGATCGACTTCATCAAATAGCCCGTATTGCAGGTGTCGTTCGCAAAAAGTAAATTCCACACAGGACGTGGTGCGCCGTACGAACAAACGAATTGTTTTCGTTTTGCTTCCTGTTCGTCGGCAAAGAAGAATGTTTTTTGTATTGTTGAACAAATTCATGGAGAGGATCCGAATTTGGGTTGAATTTGTAGTGAAAGACGTTGCAAGTGAAAATATTATTGTTAATATCAGCAATTTGATAGTGATTCTTTCCATGGCAAATTTGGACTAATATGATATCTTAAATAGTCCTAGTCCCAACCAACCCACAGTTCACACACACACTGCACACTGGCGGCACAAATCAAAACCTTGGAATTTTAGATATTCTATCATTGGCCCATACGTATCAATAGTTTTTTAGTGCGAATGTGTGTTCCTTATGGAAGAACATTTTTCACATCAACTCTTGGTAGTTACTCTTAAAGTGTGTGCGACTGTGCGTTGTTAAGACGGACCTATTTAATTGCCTAGTTTTTCCTGTCCTGTGCGATGTTGTTAGTAAGACATAAATATGGCAACAGTGGGCCGCCTGTGACTCGGACCACGGACCAGTTTTCTGATTAGCATCAGACGCTGCCCTTTGGCTTACCTTTTGACGTTCGATCATATTGACCGTTTGTGCGTACCTTTTTCGACATCTATTGCAAATAGACTTATCAGTTATATTGAATTTTATATTAACTTTGCGAAAATGTTGTAGCTTCTTTACATTATGAGATGATATTGATGAAGTTAAATGTAAGACATTATTTATAATGTTGTTATAAACTACAACATCAAATCATTTGAAGGGTATCTAATATGACCATCTCATTAATACAGCAAGCTTTACCTAACAAGTCGTGACAAACATATTCAGCGTGATACTCCTGGAAATCAACACTTCAAACGTGGCTGCAGTGTTTCTTATTTTTTTTTCCTTCAAAATGCTTTTAATTTTATTGCTAAGCACTTCCTTGTTCTAGAACACAATTTTAAAATTAATCCTCAAAATGCTACATTCACACATCTAGTTGAAATTGTTCTCATATCATAAAACACCTCATAAGACCAACTTTAACATAGCGAGCAAAATTAATAACAAAAAGTTAAAAGTGCAAACCGAAAAAACTGACTTTCCTTCCTGGACTTGCATCAAAAATGCGGTCAGAGTTCTGGGGCGAGGCACGGCGCGGGCGAGGCTCAGTGACACGGTCTATGCAAATGTTTCCCCGAACAAAGGGGCAAATGAGACGACTTCTTTCGCCTTATGCATAACAATTTTGGCTAATTCCCTACACCGGCTCTTAATCGCACCCGGACACACTCATATTTTTTTGTTACTCTACTTTTAATGCTGGATTTTACGGTATGTACTCGGTAAGTATTTAAAGGGTGAGATGATTTACAGTTATTATGAAATTGGTTGACTGCTTCGTTGGTCTAGTGGAGGCAAGGGCGATTGCTGAGAATGGGATCCTGGGTCCGCTTCCCAGATTATGAAAGTCTTATTGTGTTCTTCAATCAGGAATTTCTCAGTTTCTCAGTTGGCAGCCTGAATCTGGAATTTTGTTCGTATAAATGCAACTAATGCTACCTCTGTTGTATGATTATAGAACTGGTTAGATTTTTAGTCCAAATAACTAACTTATCTTTGTATGTGCACTTGTTTCTGAGAAAAATTAACTAATTTTTCTTTTTTTAACTGATAAATTTAGAGGCCTTGTTCGTGGAACTATGTTGGATATTGCTCCGTAATGTTTTTAACTCTTAGTATTTAACTTAGTAATTTCTTGTTTTTCTTTTTGCATGCCTTTTTAGTGTTTAGTTTTAACATTAACAGCATAATTTAATTGTAAGTACCTAATTGTAAGCGCACATTGCATTCGTTTTTATAAGTTGTTATTATAATATGTGGAAAATGTTGTGGGTTATACTCTTACTCACTCTACAGCTGAAATTTCATGTAATAATTAATGTGTAACTGTTTATTTTGCCAAATAAATAAAATAAATAATTAACATGAGACTCAAATCTAATTGGCGATATATGGGTGTACTGAACACCTCTGCCTAATCCTTTGGGAATATAGACGTTATGTTATGTTTTGATTTACAGTTGTACTAAAATACTTAGTGATACACTACTGTGTATCG
The DNA here is from genome assembly GCA_948098905.1 of Tiliacea aurago. Taxonomy (NCBI): domain Eukaryota; kingdom Metazoa; phylum Arthropoda; class Insecta; order Lepidoptera; family Noctuidae; genus Tiliacea; species Tiliacea aurago. The sequence goes on from OX402592.1 coordinate 1,281,139, forward strand.
TTGCGGTTGTTCTGTCGTACATATTCTAGTAGCTACATGAAAACTTAAGGAACCAGAGAGAAACATCTTGTTCAATGCCAATACATTAGTAATGAGTTTAAGCGCGGACGAACCATTTCATTAGCTACCCTAATAAAGCTGACTGTAAGATTATCTTCTATTTATTGTGCGTTAGTTACAGTTTAACTACTATAGTTTGCAATTTAACGATACAGACTGAGAACTATCTAAGCAAGGTTTTATTTTCTCTCTCGCAAGACTTAAAAGGAAGAAAATAGGGATGGACTTTCAGTTATGAAGACATTACTTACTTTAAGCATGTAAAGGGTTATAAGATAAAGCTTTCACAAGATCAATTTCCATAGAACAACAAACAAATTAAACGTAAACATATAAGTAAATGTTTACATTTTCAAACGATCCAAAACTCAGGGGGTATTTTTACCCGCCTGTAGGTAGTCAGGGAAATTACTTGTTAGCTAAATTTACATCCTACGCTAATTTGCCATGTCATACAACTGTCAAATAATGACAGTTGTGATTTAAATATACGGAAAACTTTAGTTGGTAGTCAATTTGCTCAACAATTAATGCCCCTGATATCAACATCTGTCTGATCTGACATAATTACCTATCATCCGTGCTCGACAGAAGATGCCAAATAAACCTGTACCATTTCATCAGCCTAAAATTATAGTTAGGTGAATTCCCACATACCGTACCAAATCAAGGTTGTGGAACCTTGATTTGGTACGGTATGTGGGAATTGGTGGCCCTGGCGCGGGTATCTAAAAACAAAAAAAACGGCCAAGTGCGTGTCGGACCACGCGCAATGAAGGGTTCCGTAGTGGGGATTAATTTATTATCCTAAGAACAAACTTAACATTGTAGTTGAAAAACATGTTTCCTCATACATTCCAACTGCAAATGTAAGTTTGTACGCACAATATTGAGAGATTTACCATGCTATTTTAAGATCACAGACTTATATTTTCCTGTAATCTATAAGTAAAGAACTAGTTTCTGTATTATTTTTTTTCAAATTTTTAGGCGTAGTTGTTTTGGAGATAAGGGAAAGAATGGTAAATTTTCATCTATTTTCGTTAATACTGAAATCCTTACAACAAGCCCTTTCATTTGATATGTAGCACGGTACAGTGTGCAAAACTTTTTTTTTTCTCATTTGTCCCCAAAAAGTGACTACCTACCACATTCAAAATTCATTTATTTATGTTACACGTCCGTGTTTGGGTCACAGAAGTCCATAATTATGTGTACCAAATTTAAACTTAATCGGTCTAGTAGATTCGGAGCAAATCTGCTGTGATAGACGGACACACAGATAGCCATGACAGACAGTCAGACACACAAGTGATCCTATAAGGGTTCCGTACTTCCAAAGGAAAAACGGAACCCTTATAGGTAAGGGTTTCATTTTTCCTTTGGAGGTACGGAACCCTAATAAAATGGCCACGGTTCACTCCGGTTCGGTCCCGGTTCTCTCCCGGCTCGATCCCGGCCCGGGCGTGCATTATTCATGACACCGGCACGCACGCCCGCGTATGAATTGAAACGAACCGGCGCGACGTTCGCCTTTTATGGCCCCAATGTAAATACGCTCCTCGAGCGATCCCTTTCGGATGGATTTGATTTTTCAATGATAAATTTAAAATGACATTATTTTTCAAGGAGATGTTTGTGGCTTTTCGGTGTTGAGATTTTAAGTTGTTTGTTTGTTCTTTTTTTTAAATAACCACTGTAGTTTTAACTTTATTTAACGTTACAAAGTCTTTGCTGTGTGAAGTTTTAAAGCAAACAAATGATAATAAAATGCAACGCTTTTCGTTCTAAAAAAAACGCCTAAATATTTGAGCGTTAAAAACGGCATGGTCGAATTTACAGTTTAGTTAGATGTAACTTCTCTGCACTCGAAAAAGTCCCCTCTGAAATGCGGGCGTTATTTTTTTACTTTTAATTTTTATTCTTTTTAACTAAACAAATGGCAGCGGGAACGGACCGCCAGAGTCAAATGGTCCTACTGTAACTATGTATAATATACAGTAATACAATATCTAAATCATTTTTAATATCAGTGTCTTCAAACGACATAACCTAGTCTAGTCGTTTGTAGACACTGGTATTAAATAGCAGTCGGGGGATTTAATTGTTAAAAAAATTTACATCCTACGTCAATTAGCCGTGTTATAGACGTTTCATACAACTGTCAAAGAATGACAGTTGTGACAACGGACACATGGACAGAGAATTTTATTTGGGAGACTATTTGCTTAACAATTGAATTCCCTGATTTTACAAACGTCTTGTATTTGTTGTAGTAGTGTGCGAGAAAACGTTATGAGAAATTATGAAACACAACTATCATAAAATATCTGTGCGAAAAACTTCAATTCTCGAAAACTCCATAAACTCGTAATTCTTTTTTTTCTGTCAAAGGTATGAACACCGAGTTTCGAGTTAATTGGACCGCGTGTTAAAATTCTTCCATACAAACATTGAAACCCGGCGATCCCCCTTTAGTGTTAGTTTAAAAAAAACAAAAAATACGAACTGTATTATTTGCTTCGATAATTATTCGTACCAAATTTCAAGTGTATTAACCTAACGAATAAGATTTTTCACACGAAGAAAATCTTCCCTTTTTAAAGGTCAAATTTACAAAAACCCCTTCTTACTTCTTAGTCAGTAAGAAGGGGTTTTTGTAAATTTGACCTTTTCCTAGTCCAAAATTTCACGTCTCTAGTCCCAGTAGGTTAGGAGAAACTGACTGACTGACTGACGTATCAACGCACAAGCGTTGATACGTCAGTCAGTCAGTCAGTTTCTCCATTGACTATAAATGGAGAAACTATACTACTATACTATAGTTGATTTGTTAATTAGATCAAAATAATAATACATTTACAATTTGTTTGTTGTTCAAGTGTAATAAATTTCAAAACTGATGACATTCACGTGATCAATGTCCCGAAAAACCTTGAAATTGGCACCCACTTTGATTTTTATATTATTTACTTCTTTTCACCCAAAAGGGTTGTTTTAGAAAAAGCATGAATCACGTGTTTATTTGTTTTTTGACACGACTAATCCAGTGAATTTTCGAATTGATACATCTACCTTAAATTATTTTTCCATACAAACTTTGAACCACCGTTACACCCCGTTAGGGGTTGAATTTTCTAAAATCAGTTTTTAGCGGATGCCAATGTGTAATAATAATTATCTGTGTGCCAAATTTTTGCCCAATCCATTCAGTGGTTTGAGCTATGTGTTCATAGATCAGTCAGTCAAGGTTTCCTTTTTTGTTGTTTTTTATATATAAATAGATTTATACATAAGTATAAGATGGCATGTTACGCCTTCCCCAAATAAATTAGGATAAGGGCAGGAGATCGATGATGAAGATTCGGGCCAAGTTTCAAGTTTATAGATTTTTTTTAAGAAGATTTTTTCATAAAAACTGTATCCTCCGTTTCACCCCCAAAAGGGTTATTTTTTTTAAGTCTGCGACTTTTTCATTATTTGACATATACCTAGGTTATTTCTACGAATTTTCGAGTTAATCAAGCCACGCCGTAAAATCCTCCCTTGCAAAATTGACTAGTACACCTTTTCCCCACGTTAGGAGTGAACTTTCGAAAAACCGTGATAAAATTTATTCCTAATTTTTGGTGTTAAGTCTAAATACTGAGTTTCGAGTCAAGGCTTCTACATACCGGGGCGACTTGTCGCGCGACGCGACACGACACAAAGGCACCGCTCGTCCCGCGACACGCGGGGCCTTTGTGCCGTGTCGCGTCGCGCGACACGTCGCGCTGGTATGTAGAAGCCTTTAATCGGACCGCGCGTTAAAATTCTTCTATACAAACTTTGACATCTTCCAATACCCCTTTAGGTAGTTTAAAAAAAGAAAAAATGCGAACTTTATAATTTACTTCGGTTAGTATTCATGACAAGTTTCAGGTTTATTGAATCAAGGAATAAGATTTTTCATACAAACAAAATCCCTCCTTTTCGCCCCCTTAGAGGTCGAATTTCCAAAAAACGTCATAATAACTATCAGTGTACTTTTCACCTCAAGCCGTTCAGTGGTTTGAGCTGTGTGTTGATAGACCGACTTCAGTCACGGTTTCCTTTTTTATACTTATACAACATGTCCCAGAATTAACGCACAACGTCTTAAGGGGTTATTGTACTCATCATTATCAACAACTTTTTCTACGGTACCAAACTCGAAATCGTTAAAAAAAAATTTTGCTGTTTCCTACATTTTGACGAATTATTCGAACTTAAATGTAGGGAACAGCATTTTTTTCCGATTTCTGGTTTGGTCCCATAGTAAAATGTGTTAAGGCTTCTACATACCAGCGCGACTTGTCGACACGGCAGAAAGGCCCCGCGTGTCGCGGGACGAGCGGTGCCTTTGTGTCGCGTCGCGTCGCGCGACAAGTCGCCCCGGTATGTAGAAGCCTTTAATAATGATGAGAACAATGCCCCCTTAAGGTGTACGTATGGATTGAGGAGCCATGTATCATATTTAAACGAGGGTACTACCAATATTTAGTAGTAAATTAGCTGACTTTGTAGGCCCGATCCTGGAATTTGTAGTAAAACCGTTAAAAAGTTATAGGACGTTTAAGGTGGCTCCTCAATCCAGACATCTGGATTGAGGAGCCACATTAGAACTCGAAAACTAGCCAACAGATGTTTTTGAAAATTTTGTAGGATTTAGTAATCATTTTGTTTTAATTTTGTTCTGTACCCGTTACCACTGGGCCACCACTGCTCTCACTTTCCTCATCTAATGTTTGTCTATTACATTCTTTACATTACTATAGCAATAATGTTGTGAAAAATAACAGCGAAACAATAATAAATTTAAAATCATAAAATAATTATCATTCGATTCATCACCGGTTACTGAATTTAATTTCATTAGTTAAATTGTTTTTTTTGTACAGTCAGCGTCAAATAGTTAGTGACACTCAGGGTATCGAAATAAATAGACGCAACCAAAAAGTCAATAATATCGGTACAAACAAAGTTTCCTTATTATTGTCAACAATATATTCGCTCAAAAGGTCGAGACGTTTGAAATGTCTTAAAGATCGGTTCAGTCAAACCGCCATAAAGATGGTGACAGTCATCCCGCCAATGGTATCCAAGCATTATAAGTGTTCAAAAATATGGAACACATAGAAAAATAAACTAGCATGTAAGGGCCACACACGTCAGGTACCTTTTCCGATTCTCCAATTCAGAAACCCGATCGGACGAGTTTCGCATACAGGCGTTTGATTGTATTCGGTTTCTACGCTCTCGTGTGCCAGAGCTTGTGGCGATTGTATCGAAGAACGCTTGAACGCATGAAATAAAAAATTATTTAAAAAGAATGGAGATGACGAATTTCTATTAGCAATTCTTTTGTCAAAAGAATGAAAGAAAAGACAGCGATGTTATTGGGTATACGCAGAGATTGTACGAAGTCAATTCTATCGTTTAAGTCGTCATGACGTATGTTCCATAAACATACGGGATACTTTTCGACAATTAATCAGCACCACGTACGTCCGCACCGCACGATGGCCAAGGCGACCCGGACTTCTGGAGACAAAACCGTACGAGCGAACCGAATGCGTGCACAGCTACATAGAAATTCTACTGCGAGTGCGCCTTCAGGTACCCGATTCGCTTGCTTGAACGGTCGTCGGATCGACCCGACGCACTGCCCGTACATCCTGGTCGAACGTTAGCTTTTTTAATCGTTTGGGCAGAATCGTGCGTGTGTGGTGCACGACTATTTTCTATGGAATTGACGCCTTTGGGTGCCTTGATTCGATAACCGCATCGGGAACCCGACGCAAAAACCTGACGTGTGCGGCCGCCCTTTTAAAAATAAACGGTTTCCCAAAGATGAAAACCTCTTTAGGCAATCTTGTGTTGTTTGCATGTCATTATATTATCTATCAGTCATTTCAATGTCAAGTGCATTACTAAAGCAAGCTAGAAATAATATTGAAGCAATAATAGTGTTTCATGCTTAAATATGGCTACTTATCGCATTAGTGACACCACAAAACATCGAATTATATATTTGAGGGAGGAAGGTGTCCCCGTAACAGATATTTCAAATGAACTGGGAATATCTGTAAGTATCGCTTTAGATGAGTTAACTATCGAATAATTCGCATCTCTTAAGATTCTTTTTCTTTCTTTTATTTAGAGAAACACCGTATACCGTTGGCTACAGAGATGGCGCAGTGATGGTGCATTGCAAAACCATGTTTCATTTGGTCGTCCACGTCAAACGAGTACAAATGAAGACAGATATAGTGCAGCGAGCTATTAGCAAGCGTTTTATAAACTCCAGGAGTATGTCTGTGGAATTTGGTACTTCACAGAGCACAATAAGACGACGCCTGCGAGAACATGGATTACACCATCGTATTCCTGCTAAAAAGCCTATATTGACACCGAGGCTTAAAGCGCAGCGTTTACAATTCGCACGATATTATTTAAATTTCAATTTTGATAATGTGATCTTTGTAGATGAAAAAGTTTTTTGTTCGTCTGCCCAGGGACGCTTATCTCTATACCGAACATCGAAAACAAGGTATGATGAAAGAAATGTCCTCCCTAATAACCGCAGCGGCCGAATCACCTTAGGATTTTGGGGATGGATGACCCAAAGCGGACCAGGAGAGCTAGTCGAAGTGGGAGGAAGAATGAATGGCCCCCGATACAAAGACATCCTCGAAAACGTTGTGGTTCCAATAGCCCGGATTTTTTATCCCCATGAAAGGATTAGGTTTGTCCAAGATAACAGTTCCGTACACAACTCCAGAGTTGTTCAAAATTACTTGGATGGTAACATGGACCTGGAGTTAATTAAGATGCCGCCTCATAGTCCCGATCTAAATCCGATCGAAAATTTGTGGGGCAAAATGGTTCAGGTATGGGACAGTACTCGAGCACGAACCACCGCAAATTTAAGGACTCACGTCGAAGAAGTTTGGGAGTCCATGAGAGGAGACAATTTTTGCTATAATGCGGTACAATCTATGCGAAGACGTCTTTCTGACGTAATTCTAGCAGACGGTGGATATACACGATTTTAGTTAAAAAAATAAAGATAATTAGAGCAAAAATGTTTTTGTTTATTTTTACATCCGATGAGAGTTTTTAGTGCTCTGTACGATCGAAAGTGCTCATTTTAATCAATAGGTACAAAAGTTAAATTCAATAGGAAATAATTTCGTATTATTATAAGTGACATGAACATGATATTGAATCATAGATAAGCACTCTTGCTCTATAAGATATATAAAGTCCATTTCACGAAAGAAGTCCCGCAGACGTGGCGCTGCAGGCATGGGTTATTTTAGGAATGTTGCTAACTTAGCGTATAATAATAATTAGTTCCACTTATTTCCGCGGGACTTCTTTCGTGAAATGGACTTTAGGTACACATACTCATTATCAATGAGGTTTACATCTATTTCCAGTCAGCTATTTATTGCTTAAAATATAAGCACATATAAGTATCGTAAACGGCTATGCACGAAATTATTTACAAAACAAAAGACATGTCTATGACGTCATGCTTAAAATGAAAAGGACAGCAGAAGTTTCTATCACTTTCATTTTGTGAAATGCTGACGTGAGAAATAATATTTAAAATTTAAAGCAGTAAGGTTTATTTTTCTAATGTGTTCCATATTTTTGAACACTTGTAATGCTTGGATACCATTGGCGAGATGACTGTAACCATATTTATAGCGGTTTGACTGAACCGATCTTTAAGACATTTTAAACGTCTTGACCTTTTGAGCGAATATATTGTTGACAATAATAAGGAAACTTTGTTTGTACCGATATGATTGACTTTTTGGTTGCGTCTATTTATTTGGATACCCTGAGTGTCACTAACTATTTGACGCTGACTGTACGTAATAATATAATAATATCTTATATATTCTATATAAATAAAAAGAAAAGTCCTGACTAACACACAGGGTACTTTTATTCCCGGTAGTACGTTCCCGTAAGATATTTTCCGACACTCACGTGGGCGAAGCCGCTGGCAAAGGCTAGCTATCTCATTTAAACTAAAACAACAATTAGGTTACATGCAGATACTCGTACTCGTAGAATGATTCATAAGCAAATAAAATTATGTATTCATAGTTTGAATTATTTAAGGTCACCCAATACACAAAATTGTATAGGAATGTTTAAATTATTAATATCTTTTGAAATACTGAGTGTGTAGGATGTTTGATGATGCCAATATTTACTAGAAATTTCTACTAAATATTGGTGTTATTTTTATCCGATTTGATCAACTGCTTTAGTAGCTACGAACATATATTTTTTATAAACCGTCAGGATTGACGAGCCACATAAAATGTGTTGTATCACCGAAATTGTATAGTCTTTCCATTTTAATTTTTTACTACAAATTAGAACTCATTTACTACTAAATTATACTAAAAATACGTTTTAATTGGTTGATGACTTTCCGAGAAACAGCGTGGTGAAATTTATGGGTTTTTAAGAAAAATCAAAGCATTGTAGCTATCTCAAATTCAGTCGTACAAAACCCATTTTTTTTGTAAAGATTACGCATAAACACTACTAAATCCTACCACATTTTCAGAAACATCTGTTGGCTAGTTTTCGAGTTCTAAGGTGGCTCCTCAATCCAGATGTCTGGATTGAGGAGCCACCTTAAACGTCCTATAACTTTTTATCGGTTTTACTACAAATTCCAGGATTGGGCCTACAAAATCAGCTAATTTACTACTAAATATTGGTAGTACCCTCGTTTAAATATGAGACATGGCTCCTCAATTCATACGGACACCCCTTAAGAGGTTGTGCGTCAATTCTGGGACATGTTGTATAGAAGATATAGAAGTTTAACACGGAGCCACCTAGTATGGTTTCAAGTTTCAACTGTCAAACTTGTGTATTTTTCAAGTGTCTTGAAATTGATTTCTTCGGGCATAACGCTTTTTCGTTATGTGACGATTTCTGCCAGTTTACGCCTACCGCAACCCGTGTTAAAGAACTTCATTCCAATAACAGCCGCACGGGTCGATTTTCAAGGTTAAGCTACGCATGCCGTGGTCGGTTATTTGATGGGTGACCATCCATTACATATTGAGATACCTCAGAGCCTCGGAAAGCACGTTACGCCATTGGCCCGGCTGTCGTTCGTAGATCTTTGACGTCGTTAGAAGACGTTTGAGGTCGTTAGAAGTCCAAAAGTCTGACAACCAGTCTGACCAAGGGGGTAACGCGATAGCGTTACCTAGTAACTGGGTTGTAGAGGTCAGATGGGCAGCCGCTCCATGTAAAATACTGGTATTCAGCTGCACCCGGTTAGGCTGGATGCAGACCCCAACATATTTGGGAAAAGGCGGGCAGATGATAAAACTTTTCTTTTGCTGTCCAGAAAAGGGTTAAACTGGTCCCTCTCCGAAAAATTTAAATTAATATTCCATAAGAGCAGTCAAAAAATTCACCCAAAAAAATTGCTTCATAAAATTATGAGCTATGTGTTTTAATGCGTCCACAAAATGCTTCTCCCACGCTACGGCCACGTTAAAAATTCAATTAAAAACTTCATATGTGTTTTTTATCAAGTTAAAAAACTCTAGTCGTGTCTGTTCGACGCCAAAATATTATTAACACATGGTGTGAGGAAGAAGAGAAAGTTGGGAAGAAATAAGTATTGATAGGAACACAATTGAGTTTATTTTGTCTTTAATCAAAATCTACCTATCTACTTGAGTTTTCCTGCTACATTTTGCAAGATAATGGGCTTGGTGTTGCCTGTAGGTACCGTTTAGAAATGAGCAAATGCTTGCTGCTTGTCGGTCTTCTACAGATTGTACTTTGGTGAGTGTGCCCAAGAACTCCACGACCTCATTCCACCGGCCCCCTTCTATTATCGGACATCAGACGCACTGCAGGTTACCATCCCTTCCTTGTTGCTATTCCACCAATTCGCACTAAGCGTTTCCAAATGAATTTTTTAATGCGCACAGCAAAAGAGTGGAACTCTCTACCTGCGTCTGTGTTTCCGAAGCATACAACCCTAATCTCTTCAAAGTTAGAGTAAACAGGCATCTTCTAGGTAAGCTTACTCCATCGTCGACTTTGTCTCTGTCACCTCTGCCCTAGATTAACCTTCGGTCCGTCGCATGGGGTCTTTGAAAGCCAAGGTGTTAGAAAAATGTAAAATTAACACATTTAAAATTATCCAGGAGTTTTAGTACTTCAGGTACCCTCCGGAATTAGATTATAGTTACCGTGCATCACCGCTAACTTCAGATCGCGCGCCAGCGCAGTGAGATACAGGACGTGTTTTGGACGCGAGGGCTGTAAAAGACCCCATGCGACGAACCCCGTAAGTAAAATCGAATTGTTTGATTTCTTTTGTAACATGTGTTTTATTTACTTTTTTATTGTTTTACATCATAGTTAAATTATAATTGACTTTTAAAATGTGTGAAGAACAACAACGACGTATATTGAGTTGGTTAGAAGATGAATCTGAAGATGTTTGCGGTGGCGAGGAGGAAGAAGATGAAGTCGCTACATGTCTGGATGAAAGAAGTGATTTAACACGGATTCGGAGCAAGAATGTGAAGATTTGGTGCCTACAGAACAACATGAGGTACCTTCGGAGGAACCGGATCAGGTTTTAGAATCGTTGGATGAGCAGCACATGGAGTTGGAAAGTTCATATAGTGATGATGATGATGAAGAGCCCTTGATAAAATAAATATACTTATATATAGGCATTTGAATTGTGCCGTCCTCAATTGCAATCGGGAGCACTATTTCAACTTTGCCTCGGGAATTGAAACAGATCATAAGGCGATTCATACCCCAGCTTCAGAATATTCAACCTGATGGAAACGACATCGCTCCTATGAGGAAGCGCTGCATATATTGTCAAAGACGAACAAATAGAAAATAAATAGGGTAACATAAATGGCCTACACATACTAAACTGGTATGTACTGACTGTGTCCAAACGGAAAATTAGTCTGATTTCGTTTGATAAAAGTTGTGTTTTTTTTTTGTTGGTGCGAGCCAAATTTTATGTTACAATGTTGATTGTTCTTATGTGATCTCATATAGGTATAATATAAACTAAAATTCATTGATTTAGTTGGAATAAAAATATGTTTTCTATGATGTGATCTCGAAGAGAGAAATTTATGTTCCTAATTTTAGATTGGAAGTTTAAACAGTAAATAAATTAATTATTTTGATATTTTTTTTGTAATTCTATTGTCATTAAATAAATAAATAAGAAACTGCTGGAATAGTTGCAAAGATACAAGTTTTAAGGGTTTTTATAGGCGTTTTATTCTTGAGGTTTTGAGGGACCCCACGCGACAAACCGCGTTATTAAAAGATGCGCGACGGGCCGAAGGTTAAGGTCAAGAGCAAACCCATCCTAAATAAAAAAAAAAAATGCAAATGCGCTTACAAGATCTGTCAATATTTTGTAATTTTCTGGTTATTAGATGCTACAAATGCCAACAATATGGTAATGCAGCAAAAACATGCAGAGAGCAGAAATCTACGTGTGGGCACTGCGGGGAAGAAGGACACTCGATATCAGAGTGCGCGAAGACAGCTGACACATCGAAATGTGCAACCACAAGACGGGAGATGCTGAGTGCCCTCGCCCTGCTAGGAAAATAGCGGAAAACAGGTACATCAACTCTATTGACTACAAATCAAATCAAATCAAATCAAACTTTATTTGTGAACATAAGTACAAAAAGGTGTTATTTATACATTTTGGCTGATCTGTATGTTCGGCCAATAATCGGCATACAAATATAAATATAATATTAGTAGGCTGGTTATCTTACTATCATAATTAATAAATTCTAGGATAAAATAAATGAAGCACTTGAAAAATGTCATGAGCCGTATAAAATAAAGTAATTGAATTTCATTATTAATTATTAAAAATGTCAAAGAAAATTAAATTTAGTCATAATTTGTCATATAAAAAGTCTTCAATCGAGTAATACGTCTTTTCAACTAGAAATAGGAACAACTTCTTTTTAAAATGGCTGACATTTTCCTCACTTCTGATACACTTTGGCAATTTATTGTATACTTTTGGAGCCATTACGAAAATACTGTTCTTGTGTAAAGCAGTTTTAGAACCAACAGTTTGTAGCCGGTCTGCTCGACGCTGACTACCTACTCGGTCAAATTTATACATATTATTTTTGACGAACATAGATGTCTGGTATATGTACATTGAAGGCACTGTTAAAATTTTCATACTTTTAAAATATTGTTTACAGCTGTCAATGGTTTGCAGGTTACAGATCGCTCTAATACACCTTTTCTGACACTTAAACACCACATCTTTACCCGAGGCGTTTCCCCAAAACATAATACCATATCTTAATGTTGAGGCTACTAGACCATGATATGCAGTTAGTACAGTGTTTCGATTGGCCGTTTTACTTAGCATACGCAGCGCGTGAGAAAATTGGTTTACTTTACTACATACTTTGTCAATCTGGGTGTTCCATTTTAATGTGTTTTCAATATTTAATCCCAAAAATTTTGTCACATTCATCTCATCAATCCTTTTATCATTATATTTTATATCTAAATTTAAATCCTTATTTACTGTATGTTGAAATTTCATTATTACTGTCTTGTCTAAATTTATTACCAAATTATTATTCTCTAGCCAATCTATTACTGATTTTATGTTAGAGTTAATGTCTGATTCTAATGTATCTAATTGGTCACTGTTGAAAAGTAGAGTGCTGTCATCTGCAAACATTGTCATGGGATAGGTCGATGCTTTTGGGAAGTCATTTATATATATAATAAATAGGAGAGGTCCAAGTATGCTACCTTGTACATATATCACTGTTCTCGGGCTAGATTTAAATGTTGTTTCATGTTTTTTACATATTCTATTAATAACGGTTATTTGCTGTCTATCTTGTAGGTATGATTTAATTAAATTTGATATGTTACCTCTAATCCCGTATGCGTCAAGTTTTTTAATTAATATTCTATGGTCTACACGGTCAAAGGCTTTCGACATGTCCATGTATAGAGCCAGAGCCGGTTTTCTTTTATCTACGCTGTTGCTAACGAGTTGTAAAAAGTCATAAATTGCCATGTCAATGGACTTATTTTTCCGGAAGCCCTTTTGGCTATCGACAAATAATTTATTTCTCTCGAAATATGAATTGATTTTATTGTTCTCTTTCAAATATTTTTGACAAAATAGGTATCAGTGCTATAGGTCTATAGGAAGACATGTTGTCTTTATTACCTTTTTTGAAAAGCGGTTTTATGATACTAATTTTTAATTCCTTTGGAAAAACACCATGCAATATGCACATATTGATCAGGTGACTAAGGACGGGTGCAATTGTTGTAGATACTGTTTTAATAATTTTTGTGCTAATACCGTCATATCCAGTGCTGGGAGTATTCTTTAGAGACATAATAATTTTATGAATATCTTGTGGTATTGTAGGTTTCATAAACATGGACGAATTTGGAGTATTTATTGGTAATTTATTACTATTATTTGAACTATTAATTGATTTGACTTGATCCGCAAAATAATTGTTAAAAGCCTCTGCTATATCAAGAGGGTTGGTAAGTACTTTATCATTTGATTTAATTCTCATTGTGGATTGATGTGGTAAATTATGTTTGTTTTTATTTATGACTTTCCATGTTGCCTTACATCGATTCTTAGCCGAGTGAATGTAACGGTTATTATGGGCTCTCTGCGTGAGATTGACAATTCTTTTAAGCCGGTTAGACAACGTTTTGAAGTTTTTTTTATTATGTTCAGTCGGTGATAACCTGTATTTCCATAGTAAATCTCTTTTTTTCTTGCTGCATAGTCTAATACCGCGACTAATCCAGTTTGGTTTTACTTTCGTCGATATTTTTATTTTAATGTTAGGAAAACATAAGTTATACAGTAATTTAAACCAGTCATAGAACAATTTGAATGCTTTTTCAGGGTCTGTTTCCTCATAAACATCAGAAAATGACAATTGTTTCAAATAGTTTGTGAATTTTTCTATATTTTCTTATCATTATACATGTGCCTCCATGTCTGGATTTTCTAGTGAAATGTGCGGCTAAAGTAAAATTAGGTATATGTAATAGGTTTACATCCGACAATATCATATTGTGCTCAGAAAAACATAATACATCCACAATTTTCCCTGAATCATGTAGTTCCTCTAGCAGCACAGTAAATACATTGGATTTATTTAAGAGGCCATTTATATTTTGATGCATAATATTGAGATTTTTATACACGAAAAAAACTATCCTCATCACAGTGCTTTGTGTCATTTATAGCAGAAATATCATTTTGTGTTATGATTTTACCCGTGCTAAGATTTGGTATACAATCAATATCTTGGTATGTAGTATTCAGTGCGTTTAGGTTTAGAATAAAGCTCTCAAGGTCTGTTACAATAATGTTTAGAGCTTTGTTATTTATACTGCCGGTCCTTTGGTTATATGAGTCGTATGAATACGGCAGATTGAGGTTTGAGTCTAGAATATACGCATATTTATGCGTCTCGGCGTCCATGAAAATCAAATTATTAAATATTTCTATTCTACTATTAAACATTAAATTAGCATTGTTCTCCATATATTTAAATGTTGGAAGACTTATAATAAAATTAGTATGATTTAATGGGAGTAGTGTTTCCCGGATATTTGAAACAAGTTCCATATAGTTATTAGTTTGTTTGAAATCGTCCTCGCCAACAACTATAATACAGTAGTCAAAGAAAGTGAAATTACGAACTTTTTCATGAATATTACATAAGACATGTTTAAGACCACATCGTGGAGTGCGATAATGACACCTACTATAGTTAGCGAGCTGAGTTCTTTCACTCATTTTATAAATCCTGTTAGATGTTTCACTGCTCACAATGCAGATTTTATGTCTCATAGGAAGTGGTTGGATCTTCGGCTGTTTGATATCTTGAGGAGTGATTTTTGTCTTGTCTTCTTGTGTACATAGTTTAGATGTAGGGTATTCCGTAGTTTGTGTTTCTCTTGTTTTCATGCTGCTGTTAATAGTGTTCTTCAACGGTGTTTTCACTTTTTTCTTGATTAGGCTACTTGCAATGTTCTTGAATATATCATTTTTCTTCATTAATTCATTGTTTTTCTGTTTAAGGTCGCTGTTTTGCAGCGATAGCAGCTCAATTTCATTATGTGCACTTTGTAATTGGGATTGAAGTTTTTTGATTTCATCTTTATAGGCGATTAGTTGAATGTCCTCTTCGTCCTCAGATAACTCAGGCATGCTATTTGTTGTACTGTCCAAATTTTTTGATTCGTTTCCATTGTCATCTTTTTGTTCCGAGCGTGTACGGGTGCGTCGGAATGTAACATGTTCCAAGAATGAATTCATAGTTTAAATTTAATTGCAATCCTTTGTAGCTTCGGTTACTTTTAACGCCTGACAGTATTTTAATAGCAGGATAATATATTGCGACAAATCGCTGATATCCAAACTATGCGTGTAACGGAGCGCAGTCCCAAAGTGCTGGTGTTTAAACTTTAAATATTCGATTTTCGAACGAAAGATTTTGTGTCATAGATTTCGTGGTGCGCTTGGATTGGTCAGATGTTTGTTTTTGTACAATATCGATGAGTCAGCTGTGATCTGTTTACATTCTTGAAAAAGCAACCGCTTTTCAGTAATATGGTTATTCTTTAACATTTCTATCACTATTATATGAACAAGTTTACATTCACATTTGTATTTCCCGAGTGAATTAATCCTTTTCCATGCACAGTTCAGAAGTTTCGTCCTGTTTACAGACCAAATTCACCAACAGTCACCGGTACCGAATTAATCGGTTTGTTCACACAGACGAGGTAACCCGCTGCTGCAAATATTCACTTGCAATTATTGCTCGTTTATAGGTTCGACCAACACAGTTTTGTAGATTTTAAAACAGGATTACTATTTTTAAGTTATTTTTATTACGGAGCCAATTGTTAACCGTGACATTGACAGCTGTCATCCTCCTACGAGGGCGATATAGAGAGTCATAAGGTACTCAAGCTCAGACTTCCGTTTAATGCCTGCTGCTGACTCAAAACACAGTGCACAGGCCTAAAAACCCTCTATTTTGTTGATGTCTAAACACATTGGTCGCCAGCAGCAAAAATCGAATATACACATAGCCTCGATCGTGATTTAATTTTGTGCAACATTGACTTTACCTCACTTACCAATTCTGCTAACGCAAAATCATTTATCATATGTCTTTATAAAGTGCAACAAACTTATAATAATCATATCCTTTTAAACAAGTCAAAGTTTTGTCGAAACAATTTTGCACATTCTAAAATATACATACGCCTAGTATGTATATTTTAGAAAGTGCAAAATTTTTGTCTTAAATCATAATACTAGTTATTATTCATTCAAACTCCTTACATTTATTATGAACTCACTTTACCCTTACATTTATTTATTTTTAATTTTAATATGAAATTACGTAAGTATACTTTTTGTTATTTTTATCTTAAGGTAAATAGTATTTTTGTAAACTAGGTATAAAAGAATTAATTAATAAAATTGTATTATGCCAAGACTAGTCTGTGTGGTGCCGGACGTAAATAATAGCACCCCCCCCCCCCTATTTCTTCCGTAAAAGGCGACTAAGGGACTTACTAGAGAATGGGCAGCAGCGTTCTCTATGCATTTTAACACCATAGTGCGATTGCCAACCTGCCTGCCAAGCGTGGCGATTATGGCAAACCCACCCTTTGGAGGAGGCCTATGTCCAACAGTGGACGTTTATCGGGCTGAAATGATGATGATGATGATTCCAAGACTTATAATGGTAAACATTGTTAGGAATATTGTTCTACAATTACCATAAATTATGAGCTCATGACGCCTGTGTTTATCCTAGTACAGGCATCTAACATTATTAATACCTTTGTAAACTACTTCTAAAATTTTAAGGTAATATTTTTCCCATTTTAATACTAAATAAATATTTATTTATATATTTAATTTAGCCAAATTTTTGGATTCATAGTCAAAAACACTGTCATATTCCTATTATTAATTCAATTAGACGACAAAAATAAAATTCTATGTAAAATTATCCTTCGTGCAACCATACTGAATAAAATTAAACAAACGAACAGTAATCAAAAAAGCTCACAATCAAAATAAATAATTAAATGTTTAATAAGACATAGTCACGCATACGTATCTAAGAGCTCCGCAGCAAACAAACTAAGTCCTCCTGTAACTCACGCCGTGGAAACGAAGCAAAACTCTACTCTTTGACTTGGAAACAAATAGTTAATTACCTAGAGAGCTCGTTAGGCATGGATTGTGCCAAAGTTGCCTCTACTTTTTACAGTGCAGCCTTAAGTTCGCGGGATTTTAAACGAACCAAGAAGCATCTCGTTCTACTTACGACGTTTTTTTAGACTACCGTTGTAGTGAATGGAATGCTTGAGAAATGGAGGTGACTCACTGTGATGGAGTTTTGTTTCGTTTAAAAGACTTATTGGGCTGGTTAAAAAGGGATGTTTGTTGTTTATTTTGGGTAATTGGTTGGTAGGGATGTAAATTAGGAGCTATTTCCAGGGAACCGATTGGCTTATTACCTTGCTCATTAACATGAGACGAAGCTTATTAGCAGAACTAGGACTTTATTTGCTTACACAAAAATGAAACAAAATAATCACACCAAGTACATGACACAGATAAAGAATAAAATGAAAGTTATGCCATTTAAAGAAGTCAAGGAATTGGCCCTTACAAAATAGCTGCAACGTGCTGCACAAGAACAACAGCGTAACCTTCATGTTTAAAAAGTATTGGAAATTTCACTTGATGTCACTCCACAGCAACAATTTTCTTTTATTCAGAGAGTGTGGGCTCAACTCATACATTCCATCAATACAAAAAGAAAAAAAGAGTTTATAGACAGAAAGAAAGAAAAATTGTTTATTCTGCACAAACAAAACGCACATTACAATAAAATATTATAAATTGCACACAAACAAAGCAGCTAAAAGCCTCGAATTCAAACAATAAAAGTTTGTCAACTCGTCCATAGCTTGATGTCAGCGCCAGAAATAAATATAAGCCGCAACGATCAAAGCAACATTAAAGTGAGCCCTTCGAACATACTTGACACATACTTTTACATACTTGAAAGCCAAATAGTCGGATACCTACTAAACAAAAACATCGAACAGATTAGCATAAAAACCGGGGTTCCACCTCATAAATTAAAGAGCAAAAGAGCAAGAGCAAAGAGCAATCGAAAAATGAGCATCGAAACACAGATCCTTCAAAAAGGAATTGTTTCATATCATTTGAAGGCGAACATCCCAAATTATACAGCGCTGGTTCACAAAGAGAACACCTCCGATGCAGTAAATACCTATGAACTAAAACAGTGTATGGTCGTGTTTTAAATCGCATTAGAATAAACAAAGGGACCCGCGAGCATTTGTTATAGTGCTTTTATTACACCGCATATTGGCCAAATGTGCGCCATATTGGTTTATTTATATTTTTCTTACTGTGATACTTAATAGGATTTTTCCTTGGAAATATGTCATGTAAGCAGATTTCGTAGAAGTTTTATGAGCTATGTTAGTCATATTTCATGGTTCGGAGAAATTTTAATTTAGCAGTTCTTTGGAATGCCGGGAACCTTTTGGACGTGTTAATCCGAATGGTTTTTTCGGAGAGTCGTGTATTGACTTAAGGAGTGAGTGAGTTTACTCAGAGTTCGAAAAATATTTGTTTGCTAAAGGGAATATAGGTTGTGTTCAACGTTACCTTTGGACATTGACTCAGCACTCGGCCCGGCTGACGCGCGGCCCAGTTAAAAATATTGATTTGGTTGCATCTCACACGCATAGGACACAAAGATTTTATGTAATAGTGTGTGTGAAGAAAAAGTAGTATATAAGCCGTATAATTTTGTAAATAAATCAGATTTGAATTTTATATTCTGGTCTCATTACCCTTCACTGTGGCCAAGACACCTTTAGCCATCTCTGATCAGTCTCGTGAGTCTGCGCGACTGGCAGTGAGTTTACCCTTCCCAAAACCTGGAAATCCTGTCTACTATCCGTCTGTAACCTTAGGTCGCATGGTGCAGACATCCTGAACTTATTTATATATTTATTTATCACATACTAGGTATATGGTAGGTTAGGGCTGTAGGGCTTATAGGGCTTAGGGTCGTAGGGCTGTTAGGCTTGTAGGTCTGTGTAGGTTCCCTTAACTTATCATACTTATATTTTCAGGTTGAGTATACGAAAAATCATAATTTCACTAACTAATAGCAAGAAGAGACAACTCGTCGACTGTTTCAGTCAGACAATGAAGATCCCCAGATTTAACAATTGCAGGTAGTTCTACTGAATTTCATTTGTTTGAACTAGGTAGGTACTCTTTGCAGTTGCCTCACACTACCTAATAATTTGATAGTCAGATATGAGCAGAACATTCAGAAAAACAATTTAAAAGCGGTGTCGGTAGGCTAATATATGCTACGTAAGATTCACTATATATTATTCATAGAGACGCACGCACGCTTGCTTCGTCTGAATACATCGGCGTGAGCCTTTATTGCCAGACCCAAATGTGTTTATATACGCTGTGTCTCCGCGAAACTCTTTTATGGTGTGTTTATGGGATTCAGGATTGAACTGGTTATTTTAAATCTAGTCTTCCTTGATTTTCTAATGATTTAATAAGGTTCGTAAGATTTACGATACTATGAATTTACGATAGTCTAGATATTCTTCGACCAAATTACGGTAAAACAATATTGTATAAAAAGTTGCCTAATTTGTAACAACACAACACAAGTTTAGTTTTTCATGAATATTTAAATACGCCTACGGCCATACGGCTACTAAAAAACACAAAAATAAAACGCAATAATAACTGGATGGCAACGATAGATGGAAATAGAAACAATCAATCCTCTTCAAATGCTTTCAAAAGAACAAATAGTGTACAATGAAAAACAGTGATTGCCCACTTAAAATTCATCAGCGAACTTCGATGCTTTGAACATTTTCTGGGGCAAATAATAACAAAAAGGCTTTGGCCTGGATTTTAATGCTAGGGATGTGCAGAAATAAATTCACGAAGATTTTTCAGTGGACGCGGTGGGACTGCGTAATTTGTATGCTGCGTAGTATCGGGGTTCCGTATATATTCCGGCGGTGGAAAATTAAATGTTAATGTTTAATTTTGAGATAGGTTTAACAAATAGTCTTGACGCTTCATTTTGAGCTGATAAATGCCTTATTTGAACTAGTATTGGTTTTGCAAGTATCGAATAATCAAAATTTTGACGTGGTGATTTAAACTCTAATGAAAAGCTGTCGAAATATGAAAATTCTTGAGCTAGTTTAATTTATCTGATGTTATGAAGATAGTCTGCTTTTTTGCTATGTAAATATTGACACAATTATAATTTGTTATCATGCAAAAGTGTAATTTGGAACTTTATCAAATATTTTTTACCAAACCTTAGTAGGTAATAAAATAAAGATAATAATATAACTCTTATACATAACATCACGCCTGTATTCTCCGTGGAGTTCGGATAGGTAATTAAATCTTTACTCGTAACCGAACACTGTCAATTAAATCAACTAACTAATTATGAAAATACAACCGACTTCCAAAAAAACACTAATTATGTGAAAAATAACTAATTTTGGAAGTCGGTGTCTTTGGATCAGTATTTAAATTTTTTGCCACCGACTTCCGAAATTAAAGTTATTTTTAACTTTGTGGTGTGTTTTTGGAAGCCGGTTGTTTTTTTTTTTGTAAAAGTTTTTTATTTTTCACTTTTTGTGTAATTTATCTAAGTTACAATAGCCTAAAGTCAATTGCTCATCATCATTTAGAAAATATTGCTTTTCCAAATGTAGGGATATTTATTATTGAGGAGTTCTCCTGGTAAGAACAAGGAGAACTGTCACTCATCTTATGCATTGTGACGAGCACAAATTGTTTGAAAGAAAGAAAGAAAGAAAAATTGTTTACTCTGCACAAACACCTGTTTTGCAACCATATTAAAGTACCTAATCGAATCGCAACCCGTTAAATATTTAGTATTAAGTAGTTTCTGTGGCCATCTGTGGTCTTCATCATCAGTTCCACTACATCAAATAGTGCTTTCCGAGAGCAAATGCACGAGTTACTATAAAAAATGCCCAAATCGCTTTAAGTGTGTTTATGAAATTTGAGGATTTCCCTCGATTTCCATGGGATCGCCTCATCAGAATCTGACTTGGTGACAATGGGACCTCGGGAGCTTGCTCGAGTTTATGTTTTCCTGAGCACGTGTTTCTGTGACGAATAAAATTATTTTTCTTTCTTTCTTTCTTCTTTACCCTATCAAACAAAACTTCTTTACCCTATCAAAATCGCAATTGACGGAGAAATCGGTGAATATACATAAAAAATAAACATACAGACGAACTTAGAACCTCTTTGACAGTAGTTACGGGTCGTCAGAAGCCCGAAAGCCTCACAGCTAGTTTTAATAAATAAATAATAATACATATTAAAACGCCACGGCATAAATCACGTTACGGCTCGACGAACACCTAGTGCAGCTAGAAGAAGAGCTCGGAAAAATAAGGTGGCACACTCTTGGGTTGAGTGAAGTCCGAAGAGAGGGGGAGGACACAATAACCCTTGAATCGGGCCATCTTATGTATTTTCGAGAGGGAGACCAGCTACCCCAAGGCGGAGTCGGGTTCCTGGTAAACAAATCCCTTTGTGGCAACGTTGTAGAAGTTTAGAGTTTCTCGAGCAGGGTAGCGTACCTCATAGTGAAACTAACTGAGAGGTATAGCCTCAAGGTGGTACAAGTTTACGCACCGACCTCGTCACACTCGGATGACGAAGTGGAGGAAATGTTCGTGGATATCTCCAAGGCCTTGCATTGCACTACTAGGGCCCACTACAACGTTCTCATGGGAGATTTTAACGCTAAAGTGGAAGTACAGAGCTGCAGCGAATCGGTAGTAGGATCCTACGGGTTTGGCAGCAGAAATCATAGGGGGCAAATGCTTGTCAACTTCCTTAAGAAGGAGGGGCTTTTCTTGATGAACTCCTTCTTTAAGAAACAGTCCCAAAGGAACTGGACCTGGCGAAGCCCCGATACTATGATGAAAAATGAGATAGACTTCATCATAACGGATAAAAAGCATATATTCAGGGATGTCTCAGTGATCAACAGGTTCAACACCGGCAGTGATCACAGACTTGTCCGAGGCTCTCTGAATATTGACTTCAAGCTCGAGCGAACTCGGTTGATGAAGTCTAGGCTCCGTCCAAACATGCTGCAAACTATGTTAGGATCTGAAGCGTTCCAGTTAGAACTGGAGATCCGATTTGCTGCCGTGGAAACAACAGATGACGTTGACCAAGCGCTCGACCAAGTGGCGGAAATCCTCAGGGAGGAAGGCACGCAATTTTGTAAAATGCGGCGTATGGGTAGGGTGTCCAAACTTTCGGAAGAGGCTCTGGAGCTCATGACGGAACGACGTGAAAACCCACCTATCACTTCGTCGGAACAATGGGTACTCAACAAAAATATTTGTACACTGGTACGACGCGACCTCCTACACGCCAATACGCGCTCTATAGAGAAAGCAATTGAGCAAAATCGGGGGTCGAAAGTGTTCGTCCAGTCACTTGGGAGGAGCCACCTGACGAAGTTGACCAAATCTACTGGGGATGTCGTCGTTTCAAAGCCGGAGATCCTTTCGGAAGTAGAAAACTTTTACAGCCAATTATATGCATCACATTGCAGACCACATGGTCCACAAAAAAACACAATAAAATAGTTACATAATACAAAAAAATAATATAATAAAATTACATACAAACACAAACTTACACCTTTTGTTAATTTTTAAAATATACGCGGCTATTTCCAACCACCGCTTGTAGGTCTTGGTAACATACATCCTATCAGCGATGTCCTTAACTATAATGTTTCTACACGTACCAACCCGGGACATGAATGATGCAATTATTTTTACCATGGGGTATCGTATTTCCCAGTTACTGGATTGTGGAGGTCAGATATGTTGACGTTTCAGTAAAATACTGGTATTAAGCTGTATCCGGTTAGACTGGAAGCCAACCCCAACATAGGAAAAGGCGGGCAGATGATGGTGACGCAACGCAATTAATAGAGAAAAATACATAATGAGAGAGAGCACAGAGGCACTGCACTGGTACTGGGAACATTGTTTTATATTATTAAAATATACGGAACTTTTCCACCGGCCACCGCTTCTCTCATCCCCAAACTATGGAGCGTCCGTCACCCGCGGGTTGGACCGTCAAATCCTGCTATAAATATACCCACGAGCTCATTTATATCCAGCACTCTTATTATTTTTTTACTGCTTTAATTTATAATATGTAATTACAATTGTTGATAAGGTTAATTGTACATGTGATATGTGCTTGCAACTTGATCCATGCCGTTGAAAATTTGTTAATAAAGGATTAATAAGACTATTAAAAGACAGTCATCACAAGTAATTGGAAGATATTAAATCAATCATTCATTCATTATCTGGCAACTCGGCCCATATATAGCATAAACAAAATTTTAATACTGCAAAACAAATGCATATTAAAATAGAATATGCATTAAACATTGCATTATGCATTGTTTTTTTTATATTAATATGCATTATGCTGAGCGATGGCCGTTTTGCGTGAATGTGACGCATATTTTCCCTCAACTTGTTCTTTTGTGTTAGTGGTTTTTTTTCTTTGCGTTATGTTTACCGCAAATAAACGTATTTTCTTTCTTTCTTTCTTTTATTTATGTTTATAAATAAACTACGGTGAACACGAAATGCTGACTAGTTCGGCGTCGTGTTCCGCTGTGTGGCGCCACGTATCCACGAAATCCATAGTAGGTACACTACTTCCGTAGGTATCACTTATCATCTAATTTTTCAATCCACTATGCTTTCATATAAACATTTAAGCTATTGAAAAATAGATATGACTGACATCAGTATTTCAGGTGTTCTGTGACAACGTTTTAGCTGTTCGAATCTAACAGGTTGAGTTATTATTCTAACTCCATAGACCATATTTTATGTTATTATTATTAATTTCAGATAAAAAATATGAACGCAAAGCCTTGTTAATTAGTTACTGCTTTTCGTTGAACTGATCTAACATACCCCGCTTTATCCAAAGAGAAAACAAACTCCGGTCTAGGAGAACTGCACACGTGTTTTACTTTCAGTGAACAAACCTCCCTCGCAAGAACTAGCAACCAGCTGTCCAATAACAGCAATATAAATCCCAACTACTTCACTTAAATTGTCCGTTAAAATCAAGCTGGAACAAC
The DNA here is from genome assembly GCA_948098905.1 of Tiliacea aurago. Lineage (NCBI taxonomy): Eukaryota > Metazoa > Arthropoda > Insecta > Lepidoptera > Noctuidae > Tiliacea > Tiliacea aurago. Next base: position 1,305,645 of record OX402592.1, read on the forward strand.
AATAGTTCACACCACTACAATAAAAGTTAAATAAAGGCCTGGCGGCCACTTGCCTCCGGAAATCCATTCGTTGAGGCCGCAGGCTCTAATTTCCTGTTCATGGCCGGGCCGCATAAACGTGATTCTTTGCGAGGTGCCCTGTACCGTGTGGAGTAGTACGAGTTAATGGTGTTGAGAATATGCAGTTTTGTTAACGGTTTATGCAGTAAAATCGTGTTCATTTAAGGAGGGGGGAGAGTGTTTGTTTACATGTTTAATTGAAACTGGAAAACCCGTTTGATTTACAACATAAATACTGGTGATTTAGCCAGCGTGGTATAGTTCCTAAGGGAACTAAATATTGTCTTTATTAATTCAAATAATAAGGCTTGGCACAAACTTATTCAAGGAGCATTCAACGACTATGTACATGCTACGAAAATGCTACGCTACTTTGTAGCAGTATCGTGTGCTACGCTGTAGTCGTAGCACTGTCCTTTTTAGGGTTCCGTAGTAAACAAGGAACCCTTATAGTTTCGCCATGTCCGTCTGTCTGTCTGTCTGTCCGTCCGTCCGTCCCCAGCTTAGCTCAGAGACGCTTACTCCTAGAAAGCTGTAATTTGGCATGGGTATACATATTAATCACGCCGAGAAAGTCGTAAAATAAAACCATAAAAACATTTTTTTAGGGTTACGGGAACGGGGATGATGTTTTTTTTTCTCATCTAACACATGGTGTGGGGTATCGTTAGATAGGTTGTTCAAAAATATTTTAGGTCTGTGAAAAACATTTTTCAATTCTAAGATCCGTTTGCGATTAAGTTTTAAAGTGCTATTTTTTGTTAGAGTCAAGTGTCCCCTCCCCCCCATGCCAGCTAAATGGTTGGTTTTGGATATGTGAAAAAATTCATGGCAGTAGTATATATAACGAAATTAAAAGGAAAACTATCACAGCTACGTAGCGTTTACAAGTTAACGAGTAATCTTCGACCAACTTAAATTTGCAGTTGAAGAATTGACCGTAACGTATATAGATGTATGGGAGAGCATGTTTTTCAACTACAATGTTAAGTTTGTTTTTGGGATGAATTCATCCTAACTACGGAACCCTTCATTGTGCGTGGTCCGACACGTACTTGGCCGGTTTTTTTTTTCCATGAACATAATATTCGTCAAATATAAATTATTATGAACAGCTAACCAGTTTTAATATCACAATCTTTAAAGTCTAACGATCCCCCCCCTAACCCCCTCCTATAAATGTTGAATTTACATACTTGTCTTATCAACAAAAAAGAGATAGAAAAATACCTATATTATATTTAACAAAGTAACAAAAACCTGCCCGTAGGCTTTTCACGAACCGGAAATTAGTATCTTCAGGCGTTTCTCATGAAAAGCCGGGAGCGGTCCCGGAAGTGAGGAATTTCCCGCGGCCCGAGTGGCCATTGGTAATGTGCCGAATTAAATGGGGCCATATTGGTGAATGTTCTACTACCTGTACTAACTGTGAACTATGAATACTGTACGGTGACAGATGAGATAATATGGGATGTCCAGGCAGGATTTAGAGAAGGAATAGGCTGTATGGATCAGATCTTCTCCTTAGGGTGCATATCCGAAATCATCTGGCAAAGCACAAGAAAGTCGACTGTGCTTTCGTTGACTTGGAGAAATGACAGTGTTTAAAGGGAAGAACTGTGGTCGGCACTACCCGTGTGCGGTGTGCACGGCGCTTGGTCCGGATACTGAAATCTTTCAAAATCAAAATATTTTATATCACATACAACTACATGGGCAAACTCAAACTCAAAGCATTTATTTCAATTAAACCAGTTACAGGTACTTTTGAATTGTCAAAGAGTCGGTCAGTTAGTCAGAAAGTTGAAGCTATTTGCCCATTCCAAAACGTAGATCTCTATGGAAAAGAACAGACAAGAAACTCCAAGGAGACTCTTTTAAATCTGATCAAATTTGCTGGCGAACCTTAATACAGGTTATCATGTAACCTAGCTAGGACGCCAGATTCAATTATGTTGTTACTTACGCTCTTTAATATTTTTCCCTAAATTGTTAAATCATATTTGTGTAACAGACTGTACCACACTTTTTGAAATAATTTTTTTTTTTTTTTTATCGGGATACTACAAAATCCTGGGTACATTATTCTCTTCGTAAACATTTTTTACGTTGTTCTCACTTCTAGAAGAGAAGTGAGAACAACGTAAAAAATGTTTTATTAAAAATCATCATAATCACGGCTGTAGTCCCCGAAGGGTTAGGCAGTGGTGTACCTATAGTACACCCACATTTCGCCAGTTATGTTTAAGTCCCATGTAATAGGGGGCGAGCCTATTGCCATCAACCGGGCACAAATCCTGTCTCCGGGCTGCTACTGAGAAATTCCTAATGGAAAATCCCAATAACACTTTGCCCGACCTGGGAATCGAACTCAGGACCTCATGCACAGCAGTAGCACTTGTGTACTTAACAAATAAAAATGTTTTAGAAATCTACAGTAAATTTTAAGCCTACAACGTCCTCACATTCAGAAAATATAAAAACAAATACAAATAAAATAATAAAAGTAAAAACCTTGTTGAAATTAAAATTTTAGATACATAATGTCAAATAATGAAGAGATGGCAAGGAAGTATGTAAAAAAAAAGAACTTAATTTGGAAGGGTTTTTTTCCTTTAAACAAGGATTCTAGTGCTTGTGATAGGATAAATGGGGCACACACAGACTGGCTCTGCATCTCAAGGGGTGTTAGACATGGCTGTGTAGCGGCACCGTGGCTGTTCATATTGTACATTGATAGTTATCTGATAGATTTGAAAGAGAGTGAGTGCGGGTTGAGGATGAATGTGTTGCCTTTCAAATTCCTTCTCTACGTAGATGATCAAGTTCTACTTGCATCGTCAGCAGAACAGTTGCAAGATATGGTGACTATGATGGATGAAGCATATATGTAAGAGAAAAGGAATGAATATAAATGTGAATAAGACGAAGGTGTTTGAAAGAGAAGAGGATGTATCGGTGTGTCATGTGAAAATAAATGAAGAGTGTGGAGCAAGTAAGTGAGTTTGTATATTTGGAGTATCAGTTTACAAGGGATGGAAAGGTTCATGAAGATGTGGAAAGGAGATTAAATGCGGGAAATAAAGTGAATGGACCAACCAGTCGATGCCCTAAAAGGCTCGACTGGCTGTTCACAATGGTGCGCTGGTGCCTACACTTAGGTATGGAAGTGAATTTTGGGTGTGGCAAAAGAAGCATAAAAGTAGAATAAATGCTGTAAAATTGCGTTCCTTGCGAAGCATGTCTGGCGTGACTATGAATGGCTGGAAAATGATGTGATTAGGCAACGTTGCAGTTTGAAAGAAGATGTATTGACAAAAATTGAAAAGAGTATGCATAGATGGTTTGGTCATAACAAAAGGTATTTACAAAGCAGAGGTGAGTGGAAACGCCGGTAGGGGACCCTAGGAGCTGTAGGAGGTCATATAGTAATTGGTGATGTTCTTCAAAAAGGCCAGGTGCGTAGTGCTCGCAACCGGCGTGCCTATATATGACCGTAGGCGAAGCAAAAGGAGTATGTTAGGAGCGTAGCAGGTGGCGTTCTATAGTTTCTGCCTACCCCCATGAGAAGAAGGTCTGAGTTTATGTATGTATGAATACTGTATTATTTGTTTAAAGTACCTGCTTTAGTGAAAGGCAAAATTTTCAAAGGACCAATGAATACAAGAATGAATATTTTAATTGAAGTTATGATCATAAAAGAAGTATGTTAGTCGATATCAGTCGTGGGCTTTTTAGGATCTTTAAGAACTACAAATATTTTGGTAGTACCAAGTAGAGATGTTTTTGCTTTTACTATTCTTCTTCAAAAGTTTGTAGATATAACATTTTATTAAATAAAATCCTTTTGACACTAAACTACATTCGTGAAGGCGTCTGTGCCGAACTAAAACAAAGGAAGGCGGTAGTTCTAAAGGAATTCTTCACAATAGCGTGTCTCGGTTCAAGTAATTAATTATTACAGAACTGAATAATTTGAGTTCGCGCCGCTGAATTAAGTTAAGAGCTTTGTCGAAGTAAACGGTAGTAAAGATGGAGGAAATGACCTTTATTGAGGCATGTTTGATGTTTAATTACGCAATAACGTCATGCCAACGTTCCCTGAACGGAAAAAGACAAAGGTAGCACATCTACATTTCCGGAGTTATGTTTGAGTCTCATAAGTAATGATAGTGGGCTGTTGCCACTAGCCCCGCACAAATCCAAAATGCTGAGAATTAAAAAAAAAAAAAACAAAAAATTGTCTCATGCTAAAGTTTATAAAACCCGGAACTTAAATTCCCCAAAATGAAACGATATAATTGTCCTGTGCCTTCAAATATCGTACTATATTTTCACTTAATGCTAGTAGTAATTCCTATAAAAATACATCTATTCATCTAAGCCACTAAATCCCAAGAATCTCGACTCCAACGTACAGGAGGGCCATTGATCAATACAAGCCATTTCACCAGCATTCGCAAGCCAGCCACATACCCGTACAATTTACAGAGCTACAACACTTACACTACATGGCCGTACTACGTAAATCACTCTTATTTTTGTCGGTTAATACTCTTAGAACTTCCCTGAATAGTGCTAAGTCGTAAATAGATTTATGTTTGAACTACGTTTTTAAGTGAAAATTTAGAATTCCTGGTCTTTGTATCCGTAAATCATTCTAAGTAGATTGATTTGTATGCATTCGTCAATATTGTATTAGATATTGTCCTTGGAGTGCATCCGTGCCTTGTTAAGGTACCGTAAGAAAATAATTGCAATATATTTTACTTTCAGTTTGTGAGACCGATGCGTATAGCTCTTGTCCCACAAATATTTTTAATTCCTATTTATACTTGATGTATCCGTTAGATAACAAGTATATCAAAACTGGATAATTAATCTGCCGTACGATAAGCTCAAAATACATAAATTATTTTGGCCAAAACTGCAAGCATAGCCACTATTGAAATATTCAAGACAATAACTAAAGCCCGTTTCAGGCATTAAATTCGAGCAGTATTCATCAAACGACTGCGATAAGGTTCCACTTGGATATTGTGAATTCCTTCAGTTTCAATATTCATTGTGACTACAATTTACGTCTTTCGAAGTTCATCCTGTTTCTTTGTTTCAGATTTTTGTTTAAAAGCCTTTGAAAGCTTTCGTTCAAAGATTAGGTATAATTAATTTGTTCTATGGTGGCTTCAAGATTTTATTTGAACTAGCATAATTTTTATTCGATTTCCGAGAATCTTCTCAATACACATATTTCGCAGAAACATAAATTAACAGTATTTGTGATACAGAAATAGTAAGTATGGCAAACTTTTGTGCTTGTATTTTCATGGCATTCTGAGCAAAGAGGGTTTATTTACGGTATAAATTATTGTTTATGTGTAAATCGCCTTTTATTAAACAAATTATTTTAATAGCTTAATAATTAAGAGGGATATTAAGAACTCAGTTGGTGTCTTTGAAATCAGACAGACAAAATAGAAAAAAATTGGCATTCAGTACCTAAAATGAAAGATTTCAAATATAAATTCACTTAGAAGATTAAATTGTGCGTCACATCATTTCAAAATGACAACAACAAGTGTTTATTTAACACGTGACTAAATCAAATGGGCAATTCCGTAACAAATAAAGCTGACAGAATGTAAGTCTTTAGCACATCCAGTGGTCCTTTGTCTCTCATTACGAGTAGGCAACTAATTGCTAATTATAAATCTCTGATGAACTTCCCGCGATGTCGGGCGTCCGCGTGGAAGTTAGAATACCTTAGTTCTCGGCAATGTAGGTTTGTATCAGATATTTGCATAATCGGATCAGTACCTCCAGAGATTACCTCTTATAATAACACCAGCCTATTATTGTCCTACTGCACGGCAAAGGTATCTTCTCGTACTGAGAAGGCACGAGCATTGATCGGTTTATAAGACGGGTTGGCGATTTCAGACTTATATTAACTATACTTAAGTCCAGATTTCCTTCATCGATGTCAATAATGTCCAAGATAAACTTACAAAGTACATATGAATTGAAAAATTCACATTGGTATCACTTCATCATGATCATCATTCCAGCTGGAAGACGTCCACTGCTGGACATAGGCCTCCCCCAAAAGAGGGGGGGGGGTGCCATAATTGCCACGCTTGGCAGGCGGGTTGGCGATCGCAGTATGGTGTAAAAATGAATAGAGAAGAACGCTGCTGCCCATTCTCTAGTAAGTCCCTTAGTCGCCTTTTACGACACCCACGAGAATGGCATCACTTCACTTACCCGAATTTGAACCCACAACCTCGTGCATCAGATATTCTGTTGGAAAAATTTAATGAAGGTTTGAATAAGATGGACTGGGAATATATTGAGAATCTGGAGGATGTGAACTCTATGGTAGCAACATTTGATGAGTATATTTTAAATCTCTTTGACTTGCACGCACCCCTTAAAAAAGTTTTAATCAAAGAAAAGTCTTACCCATGGATAACTTATACTGTTAAGGAAATGATGAAGTTGCGTGACAAATGCCATCTTAAGTCTAAAGCTACTAAATCTGTACATCACATTAACTCATACAAAGAGCTTAAATACTTAGTTAGGGCCGCTTTTGATAGTGAAAAGTGTGCATATTTTAAAACTTATATTAATAAAAATTTTAAACAGCCAAAGAAGTTATGGTCACATATTAAATCATCGATAGCTATTTCAAAAAAAACAGAGCACAGTCTACCACACTTTTGTAACAACCCCGAGAAAATAAATGACCACTTTTTGGATGTGCCGGGCAGTGGTGGGGTCAGTAATGCTGATCTAACTTACTTTGAGCACCATAGATTTTGTAATAGTCATTTCGAGCTTGAGCCAGTTCAGGAGGACATGGTGTTTAGGCTTTTATGTGGTCTTAAGTCCAATGCCCAGGGTTCTGATCATATCTCCTTGGAGATGCTGATGATGACTCTTCTTCGTGCGCTTGCAGCCATAACAGCCATTGTCAACAGCTCAACTCAGTCATTCATGCATACAACGATACTTTATTACATTATTTGCACGTCTTCCTTGCCATAAATTCTTTATATTATTCACTAATTGTTTTATTTGTAATCGTTTTAATGTAATCTATTTTCTGTAAACATTGATTTGACAGCCGAACGAATGCAACCTATTGCGCCCGCGTCCCTTCGCTTGTCGTTCACTATATATGGCATAGACAAGTGATGTTTCGAGTGTCGGGCGCTTAGGTCGGGCGTGAGCACAGACCACAGTCTATTTAGTACATAATTACGTTTTATATTTGACGGAAGCCAAATTGTTTAACAGCTGCGAGAGGCGGCGACTAGATGGCGCTAGTGGAACGTGCACCACAGACAATCATTCATTCTATCGGTCATTTGACTTAAAACACTTGAAGTCAATTGAGGGAAAAATTTTGTAACGTTACCCCCCACTAGCGGATCGCCTTTATAGAGAGCTACGCTGTTGAGTCGGTACGCATTTTGAACGGATGCGTCTTGGTGCACGGACCACTGTCTCTCGACAGTCAGTACTGCCCGGTTATTGGATATGGAACGCTGTCTCCGACAAATTAGTACTATCCTTATTGCGGTGGGTGCATGGACTACTGTCCCTGACAGTCAGTACTGCCCTATGTGACCGCCACTACCATTATTAGTTATTTAATTAATTCTATTTAATTTCTATATTCTCTCGATTTAAAATAACTGATTGTTCGATTGAAATATATTTCTGTATTACTTCTGATGCCATATCTGAGTATTACTTCTGATGTCTGAACCTATCCCGACATCAGAAAAGGGATACGAAGACCACCCCACTTCTGGAGACTCAGCTTCCAATATCATGCAAGACCAGATGCTTTTGTTTAGTAACGGCATGGAAGCCATAATTTCTAAAATCATTGGAATTTTGTCATCTACCGCCTGTACACTAAGTCCATTAGTCTCATTCGACCGTGACGCGTCCGCACACATCGTCTTTAATGAAGGATATAGGCAATAAAAATATCAATAATACTTTGCAAATTGCTGTGTCAGGCAGAAATTAACGATTTCGCGACGGAGATTCTATTTCAAGTTTTGCTAGATAAGTACTTGCGTCGTAACATCGTATTGAGTCGAGACATTTTACATAACGGTTTTTTGTTCGAGCAACTGAATTAATTTTGCCTAGAACTATAAACGTGTGTAAAGCTATTCAGACTACGGCAATAATTAATTGTGTCGATTGGATTCTTGTCGTTTTCTTTTTCGTGATAACTGAGGGGTTGTTTCTTTGACTAAAATGTTCACATTATCCATTTTAACGTAGTAAATCAATTAAAATTCGGCACGAAATAAGTACAGAGTCCACTCGTTACCAACACTGAGAAAGATGGTCATGTTAAACCTCTGTCAGTTAAAACAATCTCGCGCTCCTGATTGGCTGAAAGGATTTGACGTCTCGCTCCTGATTGACTGAAAGGATTTGACTAAATTGGTTAATAAACTTCGAAGGATTCGACTGAGTTAGATAACGGTGGTAACCGGTTTTTGCCTTAATATAAGTGGATTTGACTACTTTTGTAAATGACAAGCGATAAAAGACTTTGTTTTTTAAAATAACGTTCTTAACTTATTATCGTTTTTTTTTGGAGATGACCAAATTTGATTTTACCAGTTGATAGAAGACGTGACCTTGTAAACATCTTAGAATTATACTCTGGACTTTTTTAGTAACGGTTTTCCGACAACACCTTTTAACACTGGTGAGTTGGAGGTAGGGATTGTAAATGTTCGATAATTTTTAGTATTCGAATACTTCTTCAGCCTTGTTCGAATGTTTGAACTGTTCAAGTGATGTGCGAGTTATTTACTCGTACAACTCCGTATTCGAATATTTGATTGCAATGCCTATTTATAGTAAAAGTAAGATTGTCTCCGGACGAAAGTCGAATCATGCGCGATAGGGTTAATTTACTGTTGCAAGCCTAAATAATTAGACCCAGTAGTAGTAATGTAAATTAATGCAAATTAACCCATCAGTACCCAGTAGTACGCCGTTTGTTAGGCGAGCCCTTTTGGTTATAAAGTATGATGGATCAGACCGTATGTGCATAGATTATAGAGACGTTAATAATAATACAGTGACGGATCGTTATCCATTACCGTTGATTTCTGACCAAATTTCTTTACAAAGTTAGATTCAAAATTTAAGGGACCGTTTGAGGTCATATAGGTTCTTGACGGTGATCGCTACACATTGAGAGCATTCAATTTCAAACGTATTTACAAGTAGGTGCATGATAGCCATTTGAAGTAGAAGACGTTGAGTTGAGTGATAGTGGTGAACTTGGTTCAGCTGGTCGGACCGTACCAGTAGCCATTTCGTAGCCGTAGTCTATTAGAAGTCGGTATATGCTTATAGTAGTCCGTGGATGCGCGGTGCGCGGGTGGCTCTAGTGGAGGTCGGGTCTTGTAGTGACCATAGAGTCCGTGGGACTCGGAATTCAGGTGAATTCAGTGAAACAAACATGGGGTTTGTTGAACGGGCTTAGTGAAAAGCCACAGGCCACGGATAAGATTCCTACTTTGTGTTTTGTTATGGTTTAAGGCTGATTTATGAATTGCTCTCACATGTTTAGTTTGATTTTGTCTTTTGCGCGAGATGCGCGATAAATGTGTAGTCAGATATTTGACTACGACTTTGAATTTCCTGATTATTGATAACATGTTAATTTTCTTCTAATTTTTCATTGATTTATAGTAATATGGTACTCTAGTTTAATGCAAAATGAAATAAAGAGTTAGGTTTAAAGAGTACTTTGACGAACGAAGTAGGGAAAAGGGTATCTGGTATAAAACTATACAGTATCAGCCTCCTCGTATACCGTGGTTTGCTATCAAGGAAATGAATAGATATCATATTGTTCTGTTTCATAGATTACGCTCTGGTCACTACCCATTCCGCAAGTTTGGTTATTTGATGAACAAAGTAAATCCCAATTGTGAAACATGCAGATCGGTTGAAGATGTTCACCATCTACATAAAGAGTGTACTAAGACTAAGAAGGAAAGAGAATCATTGTTGAGTGTGGCAAAAGGTACTGAATATGATATTGGTAGATATGTTAAAGTTTTGGCGCAGCCTTTTCCCGAGATAGCAAACCTACTTACTGATTTTTTTAGACATTAATAATTTATATTGTATGTGTAGATTTAATTTAGAATAGTTTGAGTTATGATGAGGCTGGCATGCCACTGTGGATGCCTCTTGTAAAGAGTTCTGTCAAATTTTGACTTTATTTAATTCTGACAAATCAGATGTTCACTTCATTTAATGGCTTACGACAATAATGACAAGACCTTGATGAAATTAAGAGATTGGCATCTGAAGGCGTTGAGAAGTCCACGCGTTATGATGAAAGTCGTTTTAATAGTACAATGGCAAGCGTGAGTAAGTTCTCTGTCGGGGAATTCATGCTTATTGAGAACGAGAAGCGTTCTATGTTAGATGGTTTGGTTTTCGCACTTCGTCCTTCATGTGGACCATTGTGCGTGTTATTCCAACCAGCCCACCTACCTACAGAAGCTGATTAGGTCTTCTGGACTGCATAGGATATCTGTGAAGGATCTGAGTGACCCGAGGGTTTCTGCTCGGATCAGGGTGACGCCTGTGCAGTCAAAGAGCACATGCGAAACGGTTTCTTCAGCCTCCATGTAAGCCCTACACAGAGGGCTGTGCGTTATACATATTGTGTGGAATAGTTTGTTTAAGTGATCAGTGTTCCGTGATGGTCACCGTCACTGGGCGCAGGCCGTTCCTGTCCAGGCGTAGCAAGCGCCTGGTTAGCCTGCCATCTAGGGATGGCATGGCTTCCCTGGATTGCCTGCAGCCCGGTGTCGAGGTCCACCAGTTCTCCACTTGTGTGTGGGTGAACTCCTGTAGCCAGAACGAACGAGGAGCGTAATCAAACTAAGCTTGACGTGAAGTATAGAGGCCCTTTCAAATTGTTGAAGTGTTAGATGGCGATCGGTATGTTTTAAAAAATCTCTAGTTAACAAGCGTACTTACAAACGCTCATGACCGTGTTTGGAAGATGCTCGATGTCAAGTACCAATTGAGATTGTAGACGAAATAGATGAGTTGACATCACTTTAGTTTATGTAACATGTTTTCGGTTCATTGGGTCGGAGACTACAACAGAGTATCGTAGTGCTCTATGAGTAGTCCATGGGTACGCGGTAGGCGGTAGCTCTGGGTTGTATAATCTGGTTTTGCCTAGAAGCAAAGACCATAGAGTCAAGGGTTGACTCGGTATTCCCGTCGGGAATAGTGTGTGTGTTATTGACAATGAATGAGATACCTATTATTTTAATATGGAATCATTGTGCTTGGTCTCGGTAATCTCAAAACTAGATAGTTCCAACTTTTAGTTTCAAATTTCTTGGAAATTAAAACGGATTTTAAATTTTAAAGAGATAGTTCTCAAAACTTAAATGCCAGTCGTGTCTTAGAATCAAAAAAAACATTATCGATTGGTTCACAAACAGTAACTATTAATTCTGAATCCTGTAATTCTGTTCTGTATAACCCAGTACCGGAACAAGGTCTCTTGCTGGATGACTAAATGTACTAGTACTGGTTTATACCGTAGGGGTTGAAAGAGTTGTGTGTGGTGACCTAGCCCAGTTGTAGCTGGAAGGGTCTCACCTGCTTGTGTGGGTTGATGACCTAGTCCAGCGCTTTGTCGATTTAGACTAGCAAATATGTAGCTGAAGGGGTTTCACCTGCTTTTGTGGGTTGATAACCTAGCCCAGCGCTTTGTGAGCTGCAGGAATCTCACCTGCTTTAGTGGGTGACGATTTAGACCAGCATGTTTGAACTGTAGGGGTTTTCTGTTGTAAAGAAATACCTAGACCAGTGATAGTTGGTATTTTGATATGTAACGATGATGATGATGTGAATTAATGAAAGTCCTTTTTTATTTTTTTTGGATGAATTCATGTACTCGAGGACGAGTGATTTATCAGAATGGCCGTGACGGAAGCCATATTGTTTAACAGCTGCGAGAGGCGGCGACTAGATGGCGCTAGTGGAACGTGCACCACAGACAATCATTCATTCTATCGGTCATTTGACTTAAAACACTTGAAGTCAATTGAGTGAAATATTGTAACGTTACCCCCCACTAGCGGATCGCCTTTATAAGGAGCTACGCTGTTGAGTCGGTACGCATTTTGAACGGATGCGTCTTGGTGCACGGACCACTGTCTCTCGACAGTCACTACTGTCCGGTTATTGGATATGGAACGCTGTCTCCGACAAATTAGTACTATCCTTATTGCGGTGGGTGCATGGACTACTGTCCCTGACAGTCAGTACTGCCCTATGTGACCGCCACTACCATTATTAGTTATTTAATTAATTCTATTTAATTTCTATATTCTCTCGATTTAAAATAACTGATTGTTCGATTGAAATATATTTCTGTATTGCCATATCTGAGTATTACTTCTGATGTCTGAACCTATCCCGACATATTTTATTAATGCTTTATTTTTATTTATTGTAGGTGTTGTTTTATTTTTTTTATTACCCTAGTGGCATTTATGCGTATCCGTAGGTGAGTCCGTGGCATCACAGTGGGCCCTATCAGAATACCAGCGCTGCGGTATTTATTTTTTAAATATCGCGGCATTATGCTGAGATAGGGACCTTTTTGGCATCGCACAAGTTTTGGTTGTTTTTATTGTAACTTAGTTTTAAGTGCTATATTTGTAGTTCTTGTGCGTGTCCCGAATAAAATATTTTTCTTTCTTTCTTTCTTTCATCAGAGGCGAGGCCTTAACCACTGGGCCGACTCACTACACGACATTATACACGAATCACGACATTCGATTCCCATGGGCGTACCCATAATTTTTTTAGGGATGTGGCATACGTAAATAAACTCGATGAGTAGTAGGAATTAACAATTATTTTTATTTACTGACCTTGTTTCAATATAACCTGCGAGGATTCTGGCTAAATTAAGCAAAATTTTCGTTTTCAAATTTATTTTGTGCTTCGAGAACCCTCTTCCAATGCACACTTATCATGCAGAGGCCGACCAGCCGGTTTTCTGTCATTGTTGACCGGAATCATCAAGGATATCTTCCAATACTCGCTATAACTTATTGCAGTCTGTGCCGGAGAATTTGCATGATGTGTCCGCAGATTTTTAAAAAGTGGTATTCTAAAATATTTATGTCAAGATCGTCGGCGACTGACTCTGCTTCGGCTATCAAACTTTCGCTTTGAACATCGGCATTTTCACGGTGTTTTCGCAAGGTGTCGCTTATTCTTTTTATATGGTTTGCACACTCAAGCAAGATCTTTTCGACTACAGAGCATTTACTGCCGGTTGCAGCATTGCGGAATATTTTGCTATTCAAATTTTTTATGTCACATAACTCGCAGTGATCGGAGTAGGTAGATTGATTTTTGGTACTTGTATCATAAATGCACACAGAAAGAATAACATGGATAAGCCATTTTTCCGGAAAGTAATTCCGGTATTTCCGGATTCAATTAAATATTGTTAATCAGAAGTCAGTATGTACACAAGCCAGGGACAAGTAACGTTTTCACAACACAGTAACAAACAAAGATGCGCACTCTACGAACCGAAGTAAACGAGTGAGCTACCTGGCATGTCGTCGGCGGGCGTACGCATTGTTCTGATATCCGGTTATTGTACCACCCATGATCCTTTGTTCTGATTGGTCGTTGGGTTTTGTCAAATCGTGACTATGTGCCGATAAAAAAAATATGAAGAATATAATATTGCTCATTTTATTACAATTCCTACCTTTTATTTTTTGAGGATGGCAAATCATCAAATGACTCCTTCCACTCTGGCAGAATGCAATTCCTAAGTTCCGGTTTTTTTTTAATAATCCACCAATTCCGGAGGAATGTCCATATTAATATATACGTTTCGGATCAATGGCCCCAGTTCAATCTACCTACTCCGATCAGTAGGATTATGTGACATAAGCCTACATGGGCACTTATGAAACGTCAGAAGTCAGAAGCTAGGTGCACGGTTGCAATTGGTCGTTTCCTATGGAGAAGAGTCGGCAAGAAACTTCACGGTTACTCTATTTAAAAAAAATGGCTTTTACAATGTTTTCAAATTACAGTGTTAATAAGTATGAGAGGACAGCGTAGGCCCGTCAAAAGTACCAGGTACATAACAAAGTAGAAAATGGTCTACAGATCTAAAGTCTATTAAGCCTACGAGTACAACGTCCTCACATTAACAAAAAAACAATATAAAATATGATTAAAATAATAAAAGTTAGAACCTTGTTGAAATTAAAATTGTAAAAAAAAAACATAAACATCGCAACTTGGGAGCAGTTAATAGACATTTACATATTTTTGCCGTTATTGAGGTACCAGGGAAGCCATATGTGCAGAAGGAATTAATGCCAAACTTCCTTGTCTTCAACGTAGTCTTTAATCTTATAATATGTTTTTTTGATAAGGACACGTTTGATGTGGGTTTTGAATTTTCCATCGCTTAGTTCTGTAACAGACTTTGGCAACTCGTTATAAAAGCGGATACTGTTTATAAGAAATTACTTTGCTAGACTAGGCTATTAGGCAAACACTAAATAAGTTCATAATTTGTAGCTGCACAATAGAATTGAAAAGCAAATTTTCTGGTTGCACTGGTACCGTCTTTTGATAGTGTAAAAAGTGCCATGACCACCTGGGTGCAATGCTTCTTGAAAATAGCGATAGTTTTATATTTCTGGGACCAACGGGTTTCACAGAGCAGTGGTGTTTTTAGTGGGCCAGTTTGTTATGTATCTAAGTTACAATAGCCTGATGTCAACTGCTGATCACCTTTGCCCGTCCGATCACCGTGACTTCATCATATGCATTGTGACGAGCATAAATTGCTTATCAACCATATTAAAGTGCCTAATCGAATCGTAGCCGTGGAATAATTATTATTAAGTAGTTCCGGTGGCCATGTGTGGTATTCATCATCAGTTCCACTTTACCAAATGGTGCTTACGGAGTGCAACTGCATGAGTTCCTATAAAAAATACCAAAATCGCTGTAGGTGTGTAATATGTATTCACTTGGAGGTGCGGAAATAAGCAAACGAGTGTCTTGATTGAACGCTGGTTTATTAACAAAAAATACGTGCTTTTTGATCGGTTTTTTAGTGATTAATGATAATATTACTACACAGTTGAAAGAAAAGTATATTTTCCAGCGCGTAAAACCATTTTACCTCTATACAGTTAAAATGCTTATAAAAATAAAATACAAACCTTCACAAGAAGAGCAAAGTTAAAATCATAAACCAATAGCTTTATTCGACAATACCGCGGAACCCAGGACCGAGCGAGCGCGGCGCGCGGCGTCCATCTTTTTTTATTTATTTCCAATCGCGAAGTAATCTTGCAATCTGCAGCTGCGCTATAATATTGTAAGAGAACACGCCATTAAAATATAGTTACGGCTGTTGGGTATACCAGTAATAACACGGTATACGGTTTTTTGATACCGGGATGAAGAGTAGGGTTTTGTTTTTATTTGTGTTTGTAAATTCAGTTTTAATTGTTTGAATTAATATGGACCCCTGATTCAGTTCACAGATAATAATAATAGCAATAGTTTAATATATTATTATGTGTGTTTTATGTTTTGGTTTACAATCAAATACTGACTATTATGACATGAAAGTGCCTACCAAGGTACCGAAATAGTATCTATTGTATTTGGAATAAGCTTTTTCCTTGAATTCTATTTCAGAATCTATCGAGAAACCATACATTACAAAACTAATCATAATGTACGGTAGGCCACACGTGACAGTATTACTAAAACTAGTATAAGTTGACCTTGCATTCTATAGAAAGTCCGTACTACGCTGGGCCAGCTCAAGGTCAAAGCTTTACCACTAACGTGCGGCCTACTGTATAAAAAATGCCAAGTGCGTGTCGGACCGCGCACAATGAAGGGTTCCGTAGTTGGGATGAATTTATCCCAAGAACAAACTGAGAACGTGTTTTTCAACTACAAAAACATGTTCTCCGTTAGATTCCAACTGCAAATGTAACTTTTTACGCACAATATTGGGAAATTTACCAGGTATTTTAACACTAAGGACGCTTATGTCCAGCAGTGGACGTCTTTCGGCTGAAATAATGATGATGATGATTTTAACACCATAGACTTATTATAAGTTTTCCTGTAATTTATAAGTAAAGAACTTTTTTTTTCAAAAATGGTTTTAGAGTATTAAAAATAATATATCTGAAATCATTACAGCAAGCCCTTTCATGTGATATGTCACACGGTACAGTTAGCATTTTTTTTTCTAGATTGTTCCCCAAAAGTGACCCTCGTATTCAAATTTCAATTATTTACGTTGCACGTCCGTATTTGGGCCACAAAAATTCGTATGTGTATCAAATTGATCGATTGATTGTTTGATTTGGTTTATTGATTGTTTTATCTGATCATAGAATAAAGTGTATTATAGTCATCACCATACTATGTATTTAAATTTCTGTATGTTTTTGAACAAATAAATTATTCTTATTCTAACTTTTCTTAAATTTCAACTTAATCGGTCCTGTAGATTCGGAGAAAATTGACTGTGACAGACGGACAGACAGACAGACACACGAGTGAACCTATAAGGATTCAGTTTTTTTTCCTTTTGAGGTACGGAACCCTAGAATTGAATTAGATTCTCAAATCAAACCATGAATAGAAATCTCTTATCAAAAAGAGATAGATCCATTCACAGGATTAACATTTTGGGGTTCCAACCTGTATGACCTATCGATTTTCAACTGCCAAAGATAGTTAAAGTCAAAGTCAAATTACCACAAGGTATTTTGTTGTAACATAGTAGTTAACACAACTAACTACCTACAATAACTACCGGGGTATCCGTCAACGACGAATAAACCCCTGCAGTACCCCAAGATGACAATCTGATAGATACTTTAGATAATCTGAAAAATGGTTGGTCTATTTTATCTTTACTTCTAGTATTAAAATTACGTCTATCACTTATCTTATTAAAAAGATGTAGATTTTTCCTTACTTATGTACATAATATTTTCATAAATGAATAGGCAATAACCTATCCTGCGTTTGCAACTTAGCTTCCAAGCATTTAAACAAATAAGTGTTTTTGGAAAAATAACATTACTACATAACGTTCAGTTTGCGCTACAATTTTCATACGGACGCATTCGCAAAATTTTACAAAATTTTGCAGTTTTCCGTTTTACATTTGACGGCAAAATTAAATTAAACCAAATGTCACTAATAACTGCCACAGATATATTACTCCTTTATCTCAAATAGTGGCAATTTTTTATTCGATATGTTGGTTCATAATATTGTAAAAAATAATTTCCGTTAATAAAATTGACGATATCGTGTTGAATTTAGGAACATTTTTCTTCAATATAATAACATAAATTTAGTTTTTAAAAATATTTTATGTAAGCAGACATGTTCTACTGAAAAAAGTAGCAAAAAGAACTATCAAAATGTTACAAATAGTCTCAGAAAATAATGTTGAATAAACCTATATTTTTTTTAAAAACGCTGTCGGTAAGGTTTTTTTTCCTATTATTTAACAAACCTTATCAAGAAATTTAAAAATCACACACTGGGATTCAGCTATTCGTGTGATAAAATCAAAATTTCATTTTATTATTGTACAATATCTTCATTAAGTAAATCAACCGCGAAATAAGCTATATTTTCAAGAGCGCAAAAGTGATGAAACTATTAACAGGTGCTGAGACTGATACAAATGATTTATCACCACGAAAACTGTACTTTTATAGTCACACAGACTTAATGTTTCAATTATTTCAAGCTTTCTCACAATTAGATAAGAAACTGACGAAAATCTTTTTTTTTGTGATACGTTAATGATTTTTCTTTAGGTGAAAATAACATCAATTTGGCAACGGATTTGAATGTGACATTTAGTTCAAAAGCATTCTAATGTATTACTTTACTAGACGCAACCACTCTTTCTCCGCCTACAATATAAGCAAGCTTACCATCCCGACTATCGCCTTGGGAATCTCGTTTAGAGGCAAAACACGTGTCGAATTACATTTTAATTAATTTGCATTTGTTCGCAGAAGATTGCAAATTACTGCGAGCTCTTGCGTAATGGTCAGGTTCCAAGAAAACGATTGAAAAGAAAATGTTTCTACTGAACTACTAAGATGAAGGCAAGAACTGTGATGTTGTGTTGGAAGTGCGTGGTTACTGTGGTGTTTAGACAGCTGACCTAATAAGATTGATAAACTTATTGATTACGGGAGGGGGTTATGTATGTAGGCTTGCTAAGATGACTATCTGAATAAACATCCTTTTTTTTTTAAGTTTTGTGAAGATTATAATATCCTTCATTGTGTCGACAATGAAGGATATTATAATGGTTTTAATTTAATTTAATTAAGTTTTAATTAACGTCTATATGCTTACAACCTATATCTTATATCATTGTTCATCTCGAAGAGAGCACCTGCCATCTTATCTCTTCACCATCCTTGGTGGACTGGTAGAGAATACCTCATTAAGTCCGCCTTTGTGCCTTATTTGTGTGTAAAAAGTTTAAATAAATAAATATGTGTCTTAGGGCCAATTTCACCGATCGTATTACAAAACGCGTTTATGAAAACTAAGTTCTGCGAGTTCAAATGTCAACTTTAATCTCGTTTTACGTCCAACCAATTTCACCAGTTACATTTTGCTCGCATTCACGAAAACCAAGTATCCATGGCATGGAATGTAAATGTACACAATTACATGAACGCAATTCGTTTAGCATTTGCAACATGCGATAGCGACCTACTGCGCTTAAATTTTATTACCACGTTTTTATTAAGTCACTTTCTTGTTTGTCTGTCGTTCCGGGTGGAATCTTGCAACTCAAATTTTGAGCACTTCCCGATTAGCTATCCGGCTGAAACTTTCAGGGTAGCTCACAACTCAATGACAATGCATTTTAAATCCATTTATTAGCATGCAATAACCTAACCTCAAAAAAACATAAAAACCGCTTTATCTTGTAAAGGAACTGAGATAGAGCAAAAATAACACTTTTTGGGGGCTTTCTAAAGGAGTTTCACTAATCATGACACATTGATCGAGAGGTTTGTAATCCTGAAAACATAGCCTAAATATTTCATATTTTTTGCTTTTAGCTTTCAAAAATTAGCAGCAAAAACTGTTGTTATGCAAGTTGATGATGATACTGCTATTTGACATTAAACTTCACTATAGCAATATTCATAATTTGTGGACCATTTTACGAATCTTCATATTAGGTACTGACAAGCACATGAATGCCATTTTACGATTTTTAATAATAATTCATAATATTATCCTATTGTGATTCTGCCAAAGCGGTCTTTTTAAACCTCTTCATTCTCATCCCAGCTTTCGTTCTATTAGAGTCTTAACAATTTCATTTTAATTAGCCAAATACTAACAAAATGAATATTAATAATAAAGACAACAAGCAATATTTTCTAAACAACACGACACTGACAGCTCTTGAAGTCGTTTATAGACTTGAACGCCGAAAATCGGGTGTTCAGAATTTAAACTAGTTTAAGCTTGAACTGCGTTCACTTTATGTTGGTGAAATCAAAAGTGGAGTTCTGAACTCAATTAAACGCTTGAACTTAGTTCAGCGTGAATTGATCACGTTTAATTTCGTTGGTGAAAACCGATCAGCTACTTCATTTTTACCTGAAGGAAAAAATAATTACAGCAATTAATTATATTTTTGGTCCTTATAGCCAAACTGACCGGATCATATCAAACGACCTAACAAAGTTGATTTTATAACTAAAATACAAACGTAGTGAGTTTATCCTGCCACCACGCAGCATTAACTCTACGCTTATATCGATCGCTATAGAGCCGTTACACCGTCACAGTTACCTGAACACTGACATTTTCAGCCTCCACTCCTAAAAATGGACTAGGATTATAAAAATTGTGTGTTTTATTTTTAGTAACAGCTAGCTTTAATAATGTTTAAATAGATTCAAACCACGACTCGCTATAAAATAAAATCATTGTTCTAGGAATGGGTAAAGTGAGTAAGGAAACTGACAAAATCAGGAAGCTTTAAACCCGTTACGGTTAATTTACTTTTTACCTCGATTCACCGAAAAATATTATTATTGGAAGAGAAGTGTTACGAAGCTACACCATGGTGACTTTTATAAAGTAATTTTATTCAAACTGCTGGGGTCGTAGTTTCAACCACTTATGTAGTTATTGGTTGAATCCAAGACTCTAGATGCAACAAGACTTTAGTTTTGTTTTTCTCTGAAACTAGTTTAAAGCCAATTGATTGGTTGAAACTAGTTTTAAGTAATGCTTGAGTTTTAAGTGAGGTTCTGCAATATGGTCTTACTTTCAATCACTTAGTTATTGGTTAAAAGCAAGATTCCTGGATCTATCCAGAGTATGTTCAAAGTTTCTGGTATCAAAGACTTTGGAGTGTAGTAGTAGGTATAGTAAAAGAGGCTCTGGTTTTGTGTTTTTTTTGTCATCCTTGTTCAGTGTATTTTGGTCGAAATATTAGGCATTGTATCTGTCGAACGCTACGCGCGGTCACAACTACCTGCACAGTGAAATTTCGACAAACAGTGTTCCGCAAATTTCTACGGGAGCGCCTCCCCACCGCAGCCGCTTCTAGCATTTGCATCTCATTGGAATGCAACCGCTGGATGTAGCGGATGCGATGCAACGCGGCGCGGATGCGGTAATATTACGATATGTTTTGTTAGGAGATTGTGGTTACATTTTTAGGGACATCAAAAAGTTGTTGTCATGTTGTACTGTTCGCAAATGTCGATAAACCACACACACTCAGTTCCGTATAGGGTTACTTATGATTTGTCCCTGAGAGTTGGTCAGTAATACCTAGGCTAGCAAAATACCAAATTGGCTAGAAAAAGACCTTCTAAGAAATTTAAGTAAATAAAGCTTATTTTTTCTTTTATGTACAACATTAGTTTTTGTTTAACCTAAACCCGAAAAGGACACATTGTACTTATCATTTTGAACAACTTTTTCTATGGGACCAACCTTGAAATCGCGAAATAAAAATCAGCTGTTCCATACATTTTGTCGATTTCAGTGAACACAAAATGTAGGGAACAGCTGATTTTTTTTTCGCGATTTCAGGGTTGGTCCCATAGAAAAACTTGTTCAAAATGATGAGTACAATGACCCCTTTTCGGGTTTAGTGTAAACAAAAACTAATGTTGTATACAGGTAATCCATTAACGTCACAATATATAGGTACACACATTTCTTTTGCAATTAATTCCAATCTTCTACTTACGCATGCGCAAATTACAGCACAGAAAACGGAGTCATAATTCTAAATGAAGTACCACATCCACCGAAACGGAAGCTCGTTAATGCCATTATACTCGGGGTCGAGATTTTGCAAGCAATTTCCGCCTTAGCGACGAATGCAAATACGAATGAAATGTGTTATTTATCGCGTGAATTACAACTCTTGGTGTTAACTACTGCTACTAGTGTGCTAGTGCTGGATGCCTGCTCAGGACATTTGCATAGCCCCGAATTATAGATTCGACATTGCTTCCTAATGTACGAGAATGGTGGTGCTTTTGGCAGGACTCGAAATATTGTACGGCTGTTGAATAGCATTATAATAAAGATTATTTTTTGATAGTTGTGTAAGTACTTAATCTTTTTGGATCTTTAGGTTCTCGTTACTAGCAAGTTAATAGTTTTAGGATTTACACATAAGCATATTCATCATCATAATAAACTGGAATTATTGCCACTTATTATCTTTTTAATAGGAATCAAATTGCACCCCAGTCCTGTGTGGATTATAACACATTATTGGTGTTAGCCTGACCACCTTTGGAGGCATTTGCATACTATCATAGTTCCGACACTGCTCCGTTATGTTACGATAATGATCTTTTGACACTATTTGGGTTATATTTTGAGGATTTAGTTGAATTTTTCTCTATTTTTGTTTACTTTATTTAATCTCTGTCTTAAGTTAAAGCCTTTTTTCCGAAAATTTTGAAAATGTCCTCTGGGGTAAGTCCGTGACTTTCTTCTCCGTATAATCCATTAAATCCGTTAAGATTTTTGAACAAAGCGTTTAGAAACTGTGACATATTTTTTTTTAAGGCTTTCTAATTTTCGTCGTCCTTAGTTTAAAAAAATTTTTCCTCCTTACTTTATAAAGTGAGGATCAAAAATGACCCGGAGTTTGTTTAAACGAGTAGATCGTCTATTTTGATTCCAATTAAATTGTTCTTAATTAACCAAAAAAAATAAAAACTATACTCATATATTAATGTTGAAAGCCTTTATCAAAACAAGGCATTTGTTGACGTAAGACGCTTTGAGGCCCAGTTTAAACCCAGAGCTACCGTCTTAAACTGTGTCCGAGAGTGTCCCGAGGGACGGACGTTTGACCTAATTAAGCCAAGTGGCGTGGAAAATTACAGTCTGATGGGGCCTGTTCGACCGTAATTGCTGAAGGGTAGCCGATTGACGTCGCGAGGGTTAAGGTGTCCGCCTATCTTGGAAAATCTTCGGAGGTAATCTTTTTAGGGTTACAAGTTATTTAGTTTGGATATTGAGCTGGTTTCGTGTTTTGGTATGTTTTGATGTTACGGGATTTGTATACGTGGTAAATACTTGGCTGTTCTAGAGCTTCTAAGTTTTGAAACTTGTTATTTTTAAGTTAGAAGAAAACAAACGCTACTCTGCTATAATAGTCTTTTGGCGCTCGAATGGTGTTCTTCTTCCTCTTCGTGTCCCTGGCAGGACTGTAATTCAAATCTTGTTGGCGCAAAACTTCGCCACTTCCCCTCCTACTTACTATCTTCTACCAAAGGTTCGTCTCCCTGGAGGGTGTAACCTTTTGTGGTCCACTTAGAAGTCCCTGAACTGTCTCCGGACACAAGCGGGAAGATGTAACTCCAACCTGGTTAAGTGGGGCTACCTCCACGGCACGACAGCAGGGTGTGGATGTGGAGCTATGACAACATACTATACTCCACCTCCTCAGGCCCTTTGTGTCCCAAAACATGCAGTCAAAGTGACTTCTGTGCTGCCACCGACGACGCCGTCGAATGACGTTAACAGGGGCGCTGTTTACCGACATATTTGTCCAATAAATTGTGTATATTGTGTGTAGTGTGAAATGTTTCGAAAAAAGACGGCCAATGGCGTGTTGGCCTACGCGCAATGAAGGGTTCCATAGTGGGGACCTAAGAACAAACTTAACGTTGTAGTTGAAAAACATGTTCCATTGAAAAATACATTCCAACTGCAAATCTTAGTTTGTACGCACAATATTGAGAGATTTACCATGTTAGTTTAAGATAGACTTCATTTAGATTTTCCTGTAATCTATAAGTCAAGAACTATTGTCTGTATTTTTTTATTTATTTTAAATGCAGTAGTTTTGGAGATACGAGTAAATTTTGGACAATTTTCGTCTTATTTTCTTAAATAATTTTAAAAGCATTTATTTTAAATATATAAAAAAATACTTAAAATTCTAACAACAAACCCTTTCATTTGATATGTCATACTAAAATTTTATTTTTATAATTTGCAACTCAAAAAGTGAGCCACATATTCAAAATTCATGTATTTATGTTATTTATCCGTATTTGGGTTCACAGAAGTTCATATGTGTACCAAATTTCAATTTAATCGGTCCAATAGATTCGGAGAATCGGCTGTGACAGACGGACAGACAGACAGACACACGAGTGATCCTATAATGGTTCCGTTTTTCCTTTTGAGGTACAGAACCCTAAAAAAAAGATGGCATGTTAGTTCCGCTTTTGGTCACGCGCCAAAAGATCCTTGTTCAGCTATGTATAGAGACAGAACGAGCATTGGTCACCATGCAGCTCTCTACGATCTTAGAAGACAACATCAGCTCATTAAATCCAGATTTTCTTCACAATAAATAACTACGAGTAAATAAGAGTACTAAAATAAAACGTCACGAAGCAAAACTAAGAATAAAAAGCAACATATCTTTATTTAGCTCATTAGCTCCGTCAGTGGAGCTAGTGCAGGAGACAGCTTGATTCAGTCGTTTAATTAAAAGCGAGTAATTACTTGTAATACCGAGCTCCCCGACTACGCTATAGTTAGTTTAGGAGTAGTGCTGTGTGACATATTAGTGACGTACGGACTCTCGTTTCGACTGTCAAATTATTGCTAGGAATTTTGCCCCTACTATGTGAGAAAACGATTAAATAGATAGTAAATATATTTATCTGTATAGTACTGCCATAACATAAACAATTTACTTATAAATCACAGTAAAAAAAAACAAATAAAAAGAAAAAAAAAACAGAAAAAAAAAGAAGAAAAAAAGAGGGAAAATAAAAGAAAAAGAAAAGGTAAATTAAAATTTTGTTTGCACTGGGTTGGTAACCAGCCCTTGTATTCAAACGGTCCATTATTTTCACGTAATAACATTGACGGCCCATAAGGTTCAATGTTTTCACGTGAACAAGACCTGCGCAATACTTATCCTACACGGTGCTATTAAAATTCAATCAATCATCACATTCATCACGCAATCAATATCAATATACCCTAAATGGTCAAAAACATTGCGCAATTCATGATATTATACAATTTAATGGATCGTTTAGGACCCGCCAAACACTAACACGTGAATCTGACATTGTGAAATCTGAAAAATAGTGACACTTACTTTTAATCACTCAAAAGTCAGCTCATTCTCCAAAATCCAGCAATATTAATTCTATTGGTGGAACTCGAATAAAAGTCAGCAGTAAAACACAATTATAACTAGCGGCGCGTACGGATACTCCGCGGTCCCCAATAACGGTGCGAACGGAAGGGCCGACATTATCGTATAATTATCGAAAACCTATAGTAATATCCGACGCAATAACCTAAAAATCAATCAGTCGTCGTCGCCTCCCCGGAGCCACGGAGCCAGGGACTTCGGGAAAAAATTGGAAATCAATCTATTTCTATAACCAGGCGTCTCCCAAGTATCCATTATCATAATGTGATGGGGACCCAATACTATAATCAGATATCTGAAACCTTCAGTGTTATGTATTATATATGTATATTTTTATGAGTCCGGAATATGGGACGCGTTCCGTTTCGCAAATGCTGCGTATTTTCGGAATTATTGTGCGACGCCTGATCGCTTTATGAATTTGATTGTGTTGTGGCGGGTGAGGGGAATAGATTACATTTTGTGTATGAGGTGAGGGTTTCGGCAAAATTGCTAACAATAAACATATCATTGGAACTGAGTAAAAATATTCTATTTAAGCACTAACAACATTGACATTATCAACAACACAGCAGTAAAAAACATTAACATTATCAGAGAAATTAAAAATAATAAGTTCATAAGTTATGTAAAGTCAGGGAAATTATAATACTCCTCTCTTGCGCGGGCCCAGTGCGGTTTGGTAGATGTCACATGTCTTCGAATTTTGAGTTCTAGGACAAACCGGTTTCGTCACGATGTTTTCCTTCACCGTTTTGAGAGCAGTGGTGATGAAATTATTGTACACAAAGTGAAGCGCCTGCCTGGGTTCGAACCAACGACCTACAATTCGTAAGTCGGGTGCTGTTCCAGCTTAAATTGTCCGTATATTCAAATCCCAACTTTCACTCTCCGACAATTTTATGAAAGGGCTATAACACGACACATTGATGTAGGGT
Organism: Tiliacea aurago; assembly: GCA_948098905.1. Lineage (NCBI taxonomy): Eukaryota > Metazoa > Arthropoda > Insecta > Lepidoptera > Noctuidae > Tiliacea > Tiliacea aurago. The sequence continues at coordinate 1,331,505 of OX402592.1, forward strand.
ATCAATTTGCTATTAATTAACTTTTTTTTTGGGTGGGAAAATATCAAATAACTTCTCCCGCTCTGGGCGGAGCGGAGGGCGTGTTAGACTTTTACTGACTAAAACCTACCCGTGTTCCTTCCGTTGCCTGTGTGCCAGGGCCATGATATCCCTTTCGGACAAACTCGCAACCCTGGCAGGCATTGGTCCTAACGGACCCCGTCAGTTGGTGCTGACATCTCTTTGAGGCGCGCGTGGAACACAACGTGCCGTTGACCCGGGCCTGGTCCTTGTCGGATGGCGAGCTACCCATCGCTTACCGTCCGCAGGCCCGCGCCTACGGTGGCCGGAAATCGGCTTGCGACTCCCGACTCCCGTTGCGTCTCCTGCGGCGACTAGGGGCGTGAGAGCGCGAATCCTGCCTCTCCCTCACGCGTTCCGCCTCCTCCTTCGCGAGCATTACTGCTTCGCAGAAGAAATTAATTAAACAATTAATTTACCTGACCTTACATAATGTATGAAAATACTTTTAATTTGTCTGATAATGTTAATGTTGTCAATTACCGCTATAATATTACCAATACATAGCGTAGCAGTACTAGATATAACTCTCTCATTAATTTAACTATAATTAATTTAATCGCGATACGAATTGAATTGAATTGGAAACGTAATCAATAAGCTGAGACTGTAATTACATGTGATAATTTAGTTTATATTATTACCTCAGTAGTAACATGTCTGGCGAAACACCTTATTAATAGGTACTGTCGGTACATACTACATAATAATATTTAGGTACTGTACAGTCAACCGGATGTCCGAAGTACCAATGTTACATTGAGAGTCCCTGTATTTCGTAGTACTCGTAGTAGGAGTTTTCGTAGTAAAAATGAATTGCATAAACATTAAAAATAAATAAGATTGTATAGCTTTTTTTCGAAGGTCTTCTTTATTCACTATTTCAACCATGCCTTTTAAACGTTTATTTTCCTCCATATTCCCCAAAGATATAAGAAACTTCTCTCAAGCATCTAAACTTTAAAGATCTCAGCATCCCTTTACAGATATCGTTCGCAATGTTTGTAGGTACGACTATCTACGCGGCACAAAGGGCTTTTAATCAAGTTGATCCCGTCCGAGTTGATTGTAGCCCGGGCACACTATGACCACAGTCGGGCACACTGTGGGCACGGTATGGGCACACGCTGGGCACAGTCTGGCACGGACACTTGGGTAAAGGGGTACATTGGAGCGATTACTTAATGAAATTGTAATTGTGATTTAAGGGTCGTGTTTGGGTACAAGTATTATAGGTGAGGGTTGAGTCATGGAAGGTATCTTGAGAATTCTGTGTTTAGATATTTAGGTGAATAAATAAAAGGTAGGTACCTATTGATATTTTCCATTTTTAGGGTTCCGTACCTCAAAAGGAAAAAAGGAACCCTTATAGGATCACTCGTGTGTCTGTCTGTCTGTCTGTCCGTCGGTCACAGCTGATTTTCTCCGAATCTACTAGACTGATTAAGTTGAAATTTGGTACACTTAAAAACTTCTGTGACCAAAACACGGACCTGTTACGTAAATAAATAAATTTTGATTAAGGTCACTTTTAGTGGGCAAATTAGAAAATTAAAGAAAAAGTTTTTCTGACTGTACCGTATGACATATCAAATGAAAGGGCTTGTTTTAAGGATTTTGAATATATTTTTTTATAATTTTAAAATATATACTTTTGAAATGATTTAAGAAAATACATGAAAAATGACCATTCCTCACCCCTATCTCCGAAACTACGGAGTCTAAAATTTTGATAAAAATACAGAAAATAGTTCTTTACTTATAGATTACAGTAAAACCTATTAAAAGTCTGTGATCTTAAAATAACATAGTAAATCACTCAATATTGTGCGTACAAACTTACATTTGCAGTTGGAATGTATGGGTATCATGTTTTTCAACTACAATTTTAAGTTTGTTCTTGGGATAAATTCATCCCAACTACGGAACCCTTCATTGTGCGTGGTCCGACACGCACTTGGCCGGTTTTTCTGATCAAAATCCAAAGAAGAAAGAAAATTTTTGAAAATAGCACTGAGATCCCACTCTACACACTCGTTACTTATGTATATTTAAATCGCTGGGTTCATATTTAACGACCTTTGAAAATAAATAACAAACTCAAAGGCCAACGTCTCTTCTAACGTCACGACATTTCAAAAAGATCACATTATGTAAGAGATCCGGTATCCGAAAGGTTATTCAATTTGAAAGAGTGAAATAACGTGTCATCTTAAATAATTGGTTGCTCTTATTTTACTCAAGAAATTACGTAACATGAGATGTAACACGTAATTAAGAGGTAGTTTATCGTAGACTTGATAAGGGGGACTAGATTAACTATAGGCTAGGGCAGAGTAAACGCGATTACATTATTTCTGTATTATAAAATACGGATAGTATAAAATAAACCCGGACTACAGTGGCTTGATGGATCACACAAATAATAACGTGAAAACTAATAACATTTTAAAGACAAAGACAAAGACATTTATTCGTCGGATATAGTAGGTACAGAGTTGGATAAATTGGGTTATGTTCAAGACACATCCACCGCTACAAGCGGCATACGAATATTTAAAATATTGCACATAGGCATAAAACTTAACCTAAATACTACTTTTAATCTATTTTACGACACAAAACACTTAAGAATATAGACATAAAGATACTTAAAAACTCTATTAAACAATATAAAAAACACAACAATAACAACATTTTTATTACAAAACCTAAATAAATCTAATTTTTATTATTCTTATATTCAAGGAATTCTTTTACTGTGTAAAAACCTATTTTGTAGAAATGAAATGGTAATTCTCTTATTCGTTTTAGAATATGGTTGTACATTTTTATGGACATAAGGTAGCTGTTTCTGTAGTGGAGAGTGCTGTTACAAAATTGGTTTTTTAATTTGGTGGGGTCCCTTTTTGTAAATTTATTGTTTTCAGCTACTGTGGAGAAGAAGTGTGAATTTTTCCTAACAAATATGCCTATTTCTAAAATATAAATAGAAGCTAGGGTTAAAACCTTTAGTTTTTTAAAAATTGGTCTACAGCTCTCATAAGGAGGCGCCCCAGTTATTGCTCTCAAACATTTTTTTTGCGCTATGAAAGCTCTTTGGATATGTGACGAGTTACCCCATAAGAGTAATCCGTACCTCAATACAGACGCTACGTAGCCGTGATAGGCGCTGAGCGCAGCTTCTTCATTTGCTGTTCTGCGTAGTTCTTTTAGAGCGTATACAAATCTGTTTATTTTTTTACATACATTTTCAATATGTATTCCCCAATTACAATTTTCATCTAGTACTAGACGTAAAAATTTTATACTATTTTCTTTGTTGATCATTTCGTTATTGTGATTTAAATTAATTTTTGAGGGGTTTTGTTTATAGTTTGCAAATTGAATGAATTTTGTTTTAGATAAATTTACTTTTAAATGGTTTTCATTTAGCCAATTTATTATATCGTTGGTAGTTTGATTTACTTCCTGTTGATGTAATGTTTTGTTATTTTCTGGTATTATTACTGACACATCATCTGCAAATAGTACGCACTTATGTTTAGTTATACTTGGTAAATCGTTAATATACAAAAGGAAGAGAAGAGGCCCAAGGATGCTTCCTTGAGGTACTCCAGACTCATTGTATCTAAATAAAGATTTGTATACCAATGCAACAAGTTTATCAATAATACGGGATACCTCAACACACTGTTGTCTATTGCTGAGATAGCTTTTCAGCCATTCTAATGCTGGACCTCTGATGCCGTAGCACTCACATTTAGCTAGAAGTGTATTGTGGTTAACGAGATCAAACGCCTTGCTCATATCTAGGAAGATTACTGAAACAGAGCGTTTTTTATCAATATTGTCTGTTATAGACCTGACTAGCGAGAATGCTGCCAGAGTTGTTGACTTACCTTTTTGAAACCCATTTTGTTCTTCATTAATAATTTTATGTTTGTTTATAAATTGAACTAAACGACTATGCATTATTTTCTCGTAAATTTTTGAGAATATTGAAATAAGAGTGATAGGTCTATAATTAGTTTTATCTAGTGTACTCTTGCTTTTATGAAGGGGTTTAACGATTGAAACTTTTAATTTTTCAGGAAAGAATCCCTCAAACAGCGATAAATTAATTGTGTGGCACAGTATTGGTGATATGATTTCAACTCATAATTTGAGTATGTGCGTAGAGATCTCATCATACCCTACCGACTTTTTATTATTTAGAGACACTATTATACGGAATACTTCTGTGTCAGAACATGGGTTTAAAAATATGCTGGAACTATTCCTAGAGGGTTGAGATGAACAGGTATTTCTTGCAGGTTGAGGTTTAATATTAGCAATATCAATAAAAAAATTATTAAAAGAGTAAGCTATTTGACTCGGATCGTTTAAGATACAGCCATTGTGATTTATTGCATTTATTTGATTAAATGTTTTATGAGTGTCTGTTCTATTTTTGATGATGTCCCATGTAGCTTTGTTTTTATTTTTAGATTTTAGTATGTAGTTAAGGTTTGAATTTTTTTTTGAGTGGAGGACGCATGATTTTAGTATTTTATTATATTTTAAATACTTAGACCGCATATCATTATTTTTATTTTTTAAGTAACACATTCTTTTAAGCTGTCTTTTATAAGTGCAAGATTTCCTTAAACCTTTGGTAATCCATTTGGGTGATGTATTATTGACGTAAATTTTAGTTTTCCTTAAGGGGAAACATAACTTATAGAATAGTGAGAAGTTTTCATGAAATATATTAAAGCTATCGTTTGCGTCAGTGTTCTCGAGAACATCAATCCATGACAAGTTCCCAATAGCTTCCACAAATTTTTTGATGTTATCATCTGAGTAATCCCTGTTTACTTTATACCAATATTTTAGGGCCGGTTTCCTCTCTTCAACTTGTTAATGTTTGGCAAGTGTTGTGATCTGATAGAAAAACTTCGTGAGTGTTTCCAGTTGCATTTTCTATGTTACTTATAATCTGATCTAAGCAAGTTTAGTTGTATCGTTGCTTTCTTTTAAGGTATCAATATTTAGGTCACCTGTAACGATAATACGTTTCTTTCGTTTGAGTAATTTGTGCAATAGTAGATCGAATTTTTCAAAAAATAGGTATGTGTTTGAATTTGGAATTCTATAAATACAAATAACAATACATTTTAAAGAAAGTATGTCTACTCCACAACATTCAAAAATTTTTTCAGTACACAAATCCTAAGGTAATTCTATGTTCTTAAAGTCAAATAATTTATTTATCAGGATACAGACACCTCCAAGCTTTTCTCTTTTCCTCGAAAACGAGCATGCAAGATTATAGTTTTTAAAATTAATATTTAATTCATCTCCTGCTCTTACAAAAGTCTCAGAGAAACAAAGAATATCTACGGTAACATTTTTAATTAATAATTCATTTAAACAGAGTTGGACAGAGTCAATTTTATTGAGTAAGCCAGCGATATTTTGGTGCAAAAGAGTAGCGGTATAATCATAGTAAGTGCAATCAGAATTTTTATTGGTCACGAAAAAGATTATTATCCATAGTAGAATCTGGTTTTTGCTGAGTACAAGTAGAATTTTGTCTAGTGTTTACTGAGAAATAAAACGGAATGGTGCCCTTTTTTGGAGGTGGATTTGCGACAATTTTAATTTCTTCAGATTCAGGAACAGGATAATGTCGTATAGCTAAGTTGTCATAGTCATTTCTGTCTATCTAGTAGTTAATTCATTTCTGTCTATCAACTAGTTAATTAATTTCTGTCTATCAAGTAGTTAATTCGGTTGCTAGTGTCGTATAAGAAGGCTTTCTTATATTTTGTGACATTTGATAATGATAGGAAGAAACATTGCTTAAAATTAATACAAATACCTTTTAATAGATTATTGAGCTTCCATTCATTTAAGTATGGGTTGTATGTTACACTTAAAATTATAATGTTTATAAATTGTAGCTTACGTAGTAACGCAGCCAATTCCATGGTAATTTTTGTAGGATTTTTATCATTCTGTGCAACACTCAGGATAATATAGTTTTCAGGAGTATCTTCTATATAGTTGTAACAGTTTTTGAGAATATCTGGAGTTTGGCCAGATGGTTTTATTGTAGAAGATATTCTATACCGTTCAAATTTTGTATTCTGTCTTGTACGAACGTGTATGTCTCCTAATCCAGCACATTGTTGACCACCAAATATGTATATCTTCCGGTACTGGTTGAACTCGGAACTAGTTTCTCCAAAAATACAAAATTATGTGATTCATTTTCCTACAAAGAATGACATACATACCTACAGTTATTTATGTACAGTCAAACCTCCATCATAATGACTGATGTTCCTATTTATACAGTTATTACAATATTTTCAGGGACAATAACTTAGAGAATATTATCTAAGGACAACAAAGATAAGGAAGGATTGTGTTCAAAGTTTTATTTAAAATAATACTGTTTTTTAGAATTTAAACGCTTTAAGATAATTTCTAGGATTTTTTTTCAGTTTTCTGAAAGCGTTATCAAATCTCATAGCAGTAAATCTATTATCATATCTGATTTCGGCTGTGATATAATGTGATGTGATAATGAATAAATTCTTCTAAAACAGATCTGCATTTTTCGAAACTTGAAAATGGATTATTTCTTATAATTATAACAGAAACCAGACGAAATATTATCACACAATGTCTAAAGACATACCAAAAAACGTTAGTAGTAACAGCATTTGTTACCAAGCCAAGGCATATATGCGGCAGAAATGTAATGAACATTATGGAATGAAATATTTCACACATAAGCACAACAGAACTGTTACAATGATGCAGCTGCCCTGCCAAAAACAATAACACTAGGAATTCACTCTTGGATAACCTAATTTTGTAGGCACAATTGCACATCTGGAAATTAAAAAGAAATAAGTTATTTTGTATTGACATTTTTTTTAAAGAAGTTTGTAACACCAGTGTTATTAAAATTAGTAATTCTTGATATTAGTCTAGGCAACTGGCCCACCGCCGAAGAGGAAGCGACTAGCTATCATCGCTTTTCTCGCTCAAGAAACGAACATGTAAAGAAAGAAAATACGTTTATTTGCGGTAAACATGACGCAAAGAAAGAACATAGATACAAAAAGAACAAGTAGGGGGAAAATATGCGTCACATCCACGCGAAATGGCCACCGCTCAGCATAATGCTGCGACCCTATTCGAGACAGACGCTGGTTTTCAGCGATAGCCGACGTTGACGTGATGACGTCGACCGGTGCAGCATACAGTGAGATTATAAATAAGAAACAAAATAAATACAAACTACTTAGATAAAGTTTAAAATATATAATATTTACAATGGCAACATTTCGTAAAAAGAAAAGATTAAAAAAAGAGATTGTCCCGTGATGAAATCACATCATTTATAGTTGATCGCTGACTGTCCACACCGCCCGGCGAGTACCCGTTTGTTGAGCTGTCAAAGAGAGTACTCGCTCGGTGACGCTCACTTGGCGGGCAGAACAGTCACTGAGACACTCACGCTTGGTGCATACGCATACCAGCGAGTAATCGCTCGTCGCCGTCGCGCACTCGCTTGGTTGCTCGCGAACTCGTTTTTAGTAGCTAGCTACTACTCGCTTCTCGTTAATCGGGATAAGTTAGGCGCTTAGCATTGGTTGAATATTTAATGTAATTTAAAACTAAGTAATAAAACATGAAGGCACTAATAATACATTATTATAATTAAATACTTCTAACGTTTTTAAATTATGCATCCATTCTTGAAATTTTATTCACCTCCTAGAGAGTAAATGCCTTTTAAATGGGCATTTAACTTTAAAATAATCTGGATAGGTTTCTAAAGTAAGACATCAATCAAATAAATGGCAAAGTAAAACCTATTTTCTCACGAATCATTATTATTCGATCAGAAGCCTCAGATTTGTTATTAAACTCAGACGATCGAATAGTATTGGGTGCGCACCCAATACTATTCGGTCGTCTAAAATATTTTATTAAATTTAAAACGTGAAAACAATGTTAAATACCTTGTACCGTGCTTGTATACCAAGCAAGGTTCAAGTAGGTATTAACTTTGGAGGGTTGTTATTCGTAATTATGAAGCAATCAATTTTGTAGGTTAATTATAAATAACGATGCCTTATCAACCTGTTCACACTTTATTACTATTTACGTAATTATTTTACACGTTTAAGTCTTAAAGGTAGTATGAGGTACTAATGACTAGACACGTGTTTCGACGTGTCTAGTATTTTTAAACGACTTCCAAAAAGGAGAAGGTTATATGTTCGGCTGTATGTTTTATTTTTTTTATGTTTGTTCACTGATATTTCCGTTAATTATGGACCGATTTTGAAAATTATTTTTTTGTTTCAAAGTGTATGTTTCCGAGGTGGTCCCATTGCCACTAAATCAGAATCTGATGAGGGGATCTCATGGGAATCGAGGGCAACCCTCGAATTTTATAGGCAAACCTATAGCGATTTGGGTATTTTTTGTAGTAACTCGTGCATTTGCTCCCGAAAATCACCATTTGGTGAAGTGGAACTGATGATGGAGACCACAGATGGCCACCGGAACAACATAATAATAAGTATTCAACGGGTTGCGATTCGATTAGGTACTTTAATGTGGTTGCTAAGCAATTTATGCTCGTCACAATGCATATGGTGAGTGCCAGTTCTCCTGGTTTTTACCAGGAGAACTTCTCAACAATTAACGTCCCAGCATCGCGAAAAGCAATATTTTGTAAAAGGTGATGAGCAGTTGACTTTAGGCTATTGTAACTTAGATAAATTAAAAACTGACCCTCTATAAAGTGAAAAATAAAAATCTTTTTGTAATTAAAAAATAACTGACTTCCAAAAAAACACTACAAAGTGAAAAATAACTTTTAATTTCGGAAGTCGGTGGCAAAAAACTAAAATACAGGTCCAAAGACACCGACTTCCGAAATTAAAAGTTATTTTTCACTTTGTAGTGTTTTTTTGGAAGTCGGTAAAGTTTTTTTTTACAATAAGTTTTTTTTATGTAAAGAATATATGTACAAAATTCAAAAACTGTATCATGAAAAATCACAAAGTTATAAGGTTGATAAGTTACCGAGTTGTCCGTACAAAGACATGCTAACGGCGCCACCGCGCCTCCAGGGTCGTCTTGCGCTCATTGATAATAGCTTCACTGTTGTGGTCACTGTTCTAACCTTTTTAAATTATGATTTTACGTCATATCATTTAAATTAGTACTTTAAAATTTAACACAGATTTAAAATTACGCGTAACAAAATAATTATGGTTGACAAGTTATTGAATAATAGTCGTCCAACTTACATTTGCAGTTGGAGAATTAACCGTGACGTAGGTATATCGATGTATGGGAGAACGTTTTTCAACAACAATGTTATGTTTTGCTATTGGGATAAAGTCATCCAAACTACAGAACCCTTCATTGTGCGTGGGCCGTACTTGTAAAATAATGTGTATCACTGCACACTGTCAACAAAATTCACATGACGAAAAGAAAGAACATAGATACAAAAAGAACAAGTAGGGGGAAAATATGCGTCACATCCACGCAAAACGACAACCGTTCAGCATAATGCTGCGACCCTATTCGAGACAGAGCCCCAGCGCTGGTTTTGAGCGATAGCCGGCGTTTACGTGATGACGTCGACCGGTGCAGCATACAGTGAGATTATAAATAAGAAACGAAATAAATACAAACTACTACTAGAATGATAATATCTTAATTTTGACGCCAGTATACTGCGAAAGTTGTATAAAATAGGTATTACTACACCTTTAGAACAGGTAGGCAACTTAAATTCGCTGAAAATATGTACTTATACAACCTACTCTCTTACTGAAAATATGGGGAAAAATTAAGATATTATCATTCTCCCTGTGTTCTTACTTATAATTAAAGATATTTGCCACAAAGTTATTGTATACAAAACCCGACTGCGTAAAAAGTTAACTTAAAATTAAAAAAAAGGAAACAAAATTTATATAACTTAATACTATAAACAATCTCATGGAGTCGGAGGCATTAGGTATTTATTGTTAAGATTATATGATATATTTAAAGTAAAAATAGGTGCGGTAACATATTTTTCTTAATAAATTTGAATACTGAAAGTTGATGTAAAATCCTGAATTTCATGACGTAATTCCCATCCCGTCGAGTCAACTGATGTGTCTCACGTCAAAATCTAGAGAGAGTAGTTATTAAATAAAGCATTCCTGTTCAAACTCATTCACTAATCATTAAAACTCTTAAGACGGCACTACACTCGCGTGTGACGTCACGCCGTGAATTCGCGCCGTGAACTGTGTCCCTCCACACTGGCAAAGCTTCACAGTCTTGTTCGCGACTATCTTGGACGACGAAGTGATTTCTGCTGCTGCTGTCTCACTACTTGCCATTGCGTATTACAATTATCTTTGTGTTAAAGATAAGAAGCATATAAAAAAGAGATGGAGGAGAAGGCATTAGTGGATGACACGAATCCATCGCAATGTAACATTCATATTTAATTAGCAATAATAATAAAAAGTCAATCTACAACGCACGGAAAACCACTCCCTACGCTGTCTTGACGCTACTGCGAAAAACTGCGAGTGTGGATGCGTTCACGTTCGCGCGCCGCCAACCCTTTGTCGCGGGCCAATAAACCGACACTGATCGGGGAACGGCGCGAAGCGCGAACAACATCTACACTCGTGATTCGCAGTTGTCGCGGGCTTTCGCGGCCGTTCGCGCCGCGAGTGTAGAGCCGGCTTAATGGCGACTCCACATTAGTGCCGTGAATTCACGCGCGAATTCACGCCATGAATTTACGGCACAAGTCGGGCCCTCCACATTCACGGGATGCTCACTCACAGTTGTTCTTGAAACCCACCGCGAAATGGACGTAGAAGCTGCTGCTGCAATAATTTGTTTGCTGTAGCAACATATCAATATTTAGACGTCCAAAACAAGAAAGTTATTAGAAAGCGTTGGAAAAAAGAAGATGATGGATGACTGAAATACATCGTAACCGATCAAGGTATGTTTGCTTGTGTACTTGTGTAGTGAATTTTTGAATTGATGATTAGAACAGTCTTTATTAATTATATAAAATTCATTTCAGACTTTCTATGGAGAAACAGTTATCAGAATTACATTCTGAACCCAGTGGCGAATTTAAGAAATTAACTCGTATCTAAAAAGTAAACTGGCATGGCCGTGAATGTGTACGCGTGAACGCCGCGCGAACGGAGCGCGTACCCTTTTCCGCGGGACAAAATACCGACTCTGGTCGGGGAACAGGCGTGAATGCGCGCGAAAACCGTCCACATTCTCGTTCACGCCTGTTCATGGAGCTTCACGGCACTAATGTGGAGCGCCATAGCATACCCTGAATGAAAAACCAAACTATATTCAATTCAACAAAGCCAACCTTCACCGTCCTAGTACCCAATTCCATTATAAGATCCATTAAGTAGTACGTTCACCTATTTCGGGAGTAATCTGTAATTAAGATACGAAATCCTACGATTATGAGACATTGTTGAAGCGCTGACTGGATTCTATTATAATGTCAGTCAAGACGCCGCGCCGAACGGACTGAGTGTTGGCAATTCTAATGAGATATGAGGGTAGTTCCACGGTAATGTTTCGCAGTTTTTTAACGGAGATATTTGTATTGAGAATTTTTTTAGTGATGGCTTGAAGAGTTATTCCCAGGTCGTCACGATACCTAGTTTTCTGGAGCCCGTTAATCGTGGGAATATAAGTTGATTCCATTTAGGATACACTAGGGCTAGGGCTTTGGAATAGGCCTATAATAAAGGCTGTATTGATGATTTAGAAACAGACTCAGTTACATCTTTAATGCCAGCACTTTCGTTTTTGCAACTTTTTTTAGATAATCCTCTGATATGCATGAGGTCCTAAAGAAGACAACTATTAGTAGGTTTATTATTTGAGATTTTCATGTAATGGTGTCAGCGCTTACCCTATATCTAAATTCCCCTTGTACAAAGCTTACAAAGGGAATTTCAAAGATAGATGCAAAAGAAAACAAGCCACTAAAGTTTATAATGTCTCTCAAACGTATTACCCAAATATACTGTTACCCGGTTATTCCGGTGTTTTAAACGATGCCTTCTAAAAATAAAGGCTTTCCCGCTATTATTGGGATAACAACGTAAATAGGTCAACTGAAGGACGTACAAAGAACCACTGGATAAGGCTCGGGGTATAGTGAACTTTTATAAGAACCTAACGGTCATCTTAGAGAAGGTAAGTACGAGTACCTTGTACTCGTAAACGTAAGTGTACGATTTTATAAATTTTATTTAAATTCCAGAGATTAAATCATCTCGATAGATACCTACTTTAAAACTGCGGAAACTGATACGTATATTGTTAATTGTTTATCAGAATCAGGAATTTAATTAATAGCTCGAAGCAATCAATATTTGAATTTAAAAACCAATGAACTTTTCAAAGAAAACGGAGCATAAAAAATTTATGTTTTGTATTAGTAAATATTTTCACTATCTATTGAAAAGATTTACCTAGTTGTCTTCTTCGTTTCTATATTCACTTCATAAAAGTTATAAGACAGTCTACACTATGACCATACACAAAATCGAATGCGATATCTGGGTGTATTCCCGTTCGTCCCACTGACTTCGTCCCCGTAGTGGGACGATCGGGAATTTACAAAAATAATATTAAATTTGTTCCCGATCGTCCCATTCATGATTTTAGGGGGACGAACGGGAATAATTTATTAATTATCTTTTAGGCCTCTTGGTCCCACCAATTAATTTCAGACTGGTTGTTTTCATGGTAAAAAAAAAACAAATTTAAAAATAAAAATCAGTCATTTATTAAGGAATAAAAATCACAGTTAATATCACAGAATCAACTTTACGTACCTAGGTATCAAAATACACATACACTGAAACATTAAAACAAAATAAAATTCTCCATAAAACTAAAAAAAATTATTAAAAAAACAGTCAGCTTCTTAAATCAACTTCTTTTTGAAAAAAGAAAACGTCCTAATTATTACAAAGTCACACAGTTTGCTTATGTAGGTATACAGTGGCACATTTTTGCGTTAAACATTATATAAGTGAGCAGGATAGTGAACTCGTTAATTTTACACATAAATAGCGTCAATAAACTATAACAAAATCATAATAAAAATACCCAAAATATCACAAAATCAAGAAGAATATAAAACATCATAAAGAGTAACAATAATAAAAAAATTACATGGATTTAAGAAAGTAGTTGAGACCATAAAATAAAAAATAAGGCGATAATAATTATTGCACACAAAGATTAAATCAACGTACAACCATCGAGCACTTTGCTTATGATTAATATTTACGTAAGTTTTTCTAGAAAATGTCCTATGGTTATTTCTGAATTTAGAAGTTGCATTTGGCAATTCATAACATATTGGTCTGTCAACAATGAATGTAGCTTACGCCGTTTCGGCAATACATGCTGTCGCAGTGGCTTCAACCAAATTTCGTAAAAGTGTGGTGCAGTTTTGGTAAACGACACCGTACCAATAACTTTGCCGAAGGGTGGCATTTTAAATTAAATAGTGCTATAGGCAAAAAAAAAACAAATATTTTAAAATTGCTTTCGGTGTTACATCAAGACTCCAACTTATACAGCGTGAAAATAAAACAAAGTCCAAAACGGCGTAAGCTACATTCAATGTTGACAGACCAATATGTTATGAATTGCCAAATGCAACTTCTAAATTCAGAAATAACCATAGGACATTTTCTAGAAAAACTTACGTAAATATTAATCATACGCAAAGTGCTCGATGGTTGTACGTTGATTTAATCTTTGTGTGCAATAATTATTATCGCTTTATTTTTTATTTTATGGTCTCAACTACTTTCTTAAATCCATGTAAATTTTTTATTATTGTTACTCTTTATGATGTTTTATATTCTTCTTGATTTTGTGATATTTTGGGTATTTTTATTATGATTTTGTTATAGTTTATTGACGCTATTTATGTGTAAAATTAACGAGTTCACTGTCCTGCTCACTTATATAATGTTTAACGCAAAAATGTGCCACTGTATACCTACATAAGCAAACTGTGTGACTTTGTAATAATTAGGACGTTTTCTTTTTTCAAAAAGAAGTTGATTTAAGAAGCTGACTGTTTTTTTAATCATTTTTTTTAGTTTTATGGAGAATTTTATTTTGTTTTAATGTTTCAGTGTATGTGTATTTTGATACCTAGGTACGTAAAGTTGATTCTGTGATATTAACTGTGATTTTTATTCCTTAATAAATGACTGATTTTTATTTTTAAATTTGTTTTTTTTTTACCATGAAAACAACCAGTCTGAAATTAATTGGTGGGACCAAGAGGCCTAAAAGATAATTAATAAATTATTCCCGTTCGTCCCCCTAAAATCATGAATGGGACGATCGGGAACAAATTTAATATTATTTTTGTAAATTCCCGATCGTCCCACTACGGGGACGAAGTCAGTGGGACGAACGGGAATACACCTATCTGAAGCCAAGTTGAAGCCGCTAAATCTAACGACGCGAGGTTGAGTGGACATCCCACTTGATTGTTAGTCACACGTAAACCACTGACTGTTAGGTTAACATATCTATCTGTATTGGCATAACTTGTAGCAGTGTTATCCATGATATTCTTTCGTCTGGAATATTTATAAATAATTAACATTCTCTAACAAACTTCCAATACAAACTTTTTCTGTCTTAAAGCAGGGCAGAGAATGTTTTACTTATTTTGTTAGCCAGCTTGTTGCTACAGATATTGTATTTTTTGTTTTAGTTATCTGAACTTGGTTATCATAAAACTGCGGAAATTAAAAATAATAATCACTTGAGTCGTTTACCTACAATTCCACTTCAAAATTAGACTAAACCGTTTAATCTTAAAAAAAAGTGAGAAACTTTGACATTGGAATTATTCACGATAATCGCTGAAATTCAAAGACAAGACATTCTAAGGTCATTTATTTAACTTTTCCTTCTGTAACAGTGGGGCCTCGTCTTTACAATACCCGGGAGGATTTCATTTGGGCAATTACGGGGGCCCACTAATTGCCAACCATCTCAGAAATGGCGTTCGCCAGAGAAATTGTTTTTAATGAAAAATTCACGTAAAGCCTGCGTTGAAGTTTTACTTTTTTTCCGCTCCGTGTAATAATAAACATTAATGTAATGATAATCTTTGAAGTTGCGCCGGCTGATGGATGGCCGGGATGCATTTTATTGGAGTAGTGGCAGCTTGCGACTTGGCTCCTTCTGGTTTTATTACTGTTTTAGTTCTTGGAATGTTGAGTTTGTTTCTAGAGAAGCGGAGGCTTTCTTATCTTATCCCATGAGTGTCCCTACTTTAGTGTACGCATTGTATTGGGATACCTGTGCCTTTATGACATTTTATTATTTTAAACTGAAAATAAAACAAATACTTATCGCAGTTTTTTAATGATCTTTGAAAGAATTTTTCTGTACTCCAAATTAGCAATTTAATTAGAACACAATGTAGGAAAAAACGTGAACTAACAGACAGTGCTTTAAAATCTTTCAATAATAAGCCATATTCCACGATATAACCCGACGAAGATCAAACATAATAATCTGAAGCTATAGGAAACGTGAATGAAAATTCTAATATTCCGCTGCAAAATAATCCTCCGTCTGACGTCATATCCCTCCACGTGAGGAACAATGCACGCTTTGGTTGACGTCGACGTGACGTGACGTCGCGTCGATTCGATATTACCTGACAGCAGTAGATTAGAAAATAGAACTGCTTGGATTTAAGTAACTGGAGAAAATATGTGAATGATGAAAAAGAAAAGGCTACAAATAATACTGGATCGTAGCTGAAATTATTATAAATTACGACGATTTTCGCTATCTGGTTTATTTTTATCAAAATAATAGGTAAAAGCAACCTCTAGGACAATAACAGTAACATAAAGCAGTTACCAAATCGTGTGCTAAAAGTAATAATTAGGTATGTTAATAATTGATAAATTGAAACCATGGAGATGGCCCATGATTAGCAGAGGAAGCTATATTAAAATCTGCTATCATTGACGATTGATTTTTCTATTGAAGCTTGGGGGACGTCTATGTCCAGCACTGGACGTCTCTCGGCTGTAATTATAATGATGATGAATATGGAAAATTATGATTATCGTCTACCAGATGAACCCCGGAGCTAACACTTTGACATTGAGCTGGCCTAGCGTGGTACCGAATTTCAATAGAATGTGAGGCCAGCTTATAAGGTAGTTACTGGGGTTTTTAACACTGAAGTGGGACTTACCGTACAATAATACAATACCAAATTTAAAAAAAAACACAAAATACAGATGCCGGTTTCTATGATGATTTTTATCTTTTAAAATCCGATGATAAAAATCATCATAGAATAATTTAAAACAGTTATCTAAACAATACAAATTACACTCAAGCACAGAAGAAAACCAAAGTAATATACATACAAAGCCGTCCTGGGAAGACTGCACTTCATCCAACTTCCAAGTTCCGGTGCTTAAGACTGTTTAAGTGCGTTCGAAGCGCGATCCGAACCACGGCGCGCGAGTTTAGATTCTAATCAGCGCATTAGATGGTATCAGCCATTGTAAGTATTGTTAGGGATATATTTTATAGAGTTATCTTCTGATTCATGTAATGATTTTGAGTGTTAAGTAGATGGAAAAGTTTGGGTGCCCGTTTGTTAAAATGGTTCTACGGTGTTTTTATTGGTAACTTTTTAGCTGTATTTGCATGTGTAAGAATGGGAGTAACTTAAATGACTTACTGACTTAGGTATCTCCTCCAAAATGTATTTTTCTTAATACAGTTGACTATGGTATATGTATGTCCAGCAGTGTACTGCGATAAGCTGAGTTGATTGATTGAATTGATTGTGGTTCCTCGGCAGAAATTAATCTTTTCGTCTATAAAAAACTGGAACTAGGTACATAATATTGTATACGTACATCAGTAGTAACACATGCACTACGAAAATCGTCCTTAGTACAACAAGAAAAAGGCTAAGTTGTTAACACCGGTGTGCAGTTACCTGTACCTACGTGTCAAAAATAACAGAACTTTCTCGATAAAAATTGTTTCCATAAGCCATAACACAACATCACTTGCACGCACACACAAACCCAGAACATTATTGCTCCTGTTTCCAAGCAACACCTCACTATAAGAATTCCAGTACGCGTGTACTCCCTCCCCCCTTTGACCCCTCCCCCCTAGGACATGCAAGCCTAGGACATTTATCTCTTGCTCAAATCCATGTGGCAATATTAAATATTTCGCATCGCATCGCGTCGCGTCTCTACACAGTGTTAGAATATCTCCGTGTTACCACCAACATTAACGTTCTAGTGTGTGTCTACGAAGCTTAATGGTTCTAAAATGAGGCCACGAATATATTCCGAAGATTCCTTTAGATTTGATTCGTTGAGATCTTTATCCGTCGGTAGAGTTTTATTGATTTTGCTATCAAAGAGATACGTGTTTTAAATGTTTGTTGGTAGTTCTGACGGGCATCACACTGACGCAGGTAAAATGTTATATCGGTCTTTTGGGATTTGTTTTCGTTTCCTTGTTGAATTTCTAAGAAAATATGTTTTATTTCTCTGATTTTATCCTGGTTTAGAAAAAAAATATGTGTATCTTGTGGTCAACAATCACTATGGTAATAATACTATAATATCATTATGTAGTTGATTAAGTATTAGGTAGGAACCTAAACTGTTGTCCCAACCTGAAATAGGATTTTAAAGTTAAAATTGAGGGAGTCTAAAGAGATCAGTAGAATGGCGCCTTAAAAGTGTTACTAGTAAAAGTTAACCCACATAGTCTCAAGTCTGAAACTTACAAGAATTGCCAAGCAATTACACACGCTCGTATAACTACCGTCAATGTTTGTAAACTCTCGTCCGCGCTGTTTAAAATTCGGTGGTGCAAGTTGTCTCTTGGTGTAAACTGTAAATTGACGTAAATCAGTTTTGGCAACATTATA
The DNA here is from genome assembly GCA_948098905.1 of Tiliacea aurago. NCBI lineage: Eukaryota > Metazoa > Arthropoda > Insecta > Lepidoptera > Noctuidae > Tiliacea > Tiliacea aurago. The sequence continues at coordinate 1,349,638 of OX402592.1, forward strand.
AACTGCTCTTCATGTCTTCACGTATTAAGTTTAGTCTCTAATTGGCTTTCAACTTCGTCAACTATGATGAGCACTGATATTGAAGTGAATGGCTGTTATTCATTCTCCTGCCCTGATTCCAATTTATTTGTGGTCGGCGCAACATGTCCCTTTCTTCCACATTTCTCTATTAGCTGTGATCTCCGTAGTCACCTCCTTTTTAGCCATATCATCTGTTTTCAAGTGATATGTGGTATATTTTTATAGTTTGGCTATTGAAACCTAAATATGTGTAAAAACGATGTTAGAATAAACGTCATTCAAACAAACAGTCAAACAAATAGTTTTCTGACAGCTGCACGCAGAGATTCAACGCCGGTGGCGCGTACGTCGTTACCGACGAAACGAAATGTTGCCATTGTAAATATTATATATTATAAACTTAATTATCTAAGTAGTTCTTTTTTCTTATTTATAATCTCACTGTATGCTGCACCGGTCGACGTCATCACGTCAACGCCGGCTATCGCTGAAAACCAGCGCTGGGGCTCTGTCTCGAATAGGGTCGCAGCATCATGCTGAGTGGTGGCCGTTTTGCGTGGATGTGACGCATATTTTCCCCCTACTTGTTCTTTTTGTATATAAGTTCTTTCTTTGCGTCATGTTTACCGCAAATAAACGTGTTATCTTTATTTTATTCTATTCCTAATCCCTAAAACATTTTACTTAATTAGGAATAAAATATTCATGAAAATTGTAAAAACTAAATTTGAAATACTGCGACACAATAATCTAATTAAAAAGCTGTCCTGACAATAGTCCTAATAATCTGGTTAGACTAGAAGCCGAACATATTGGGATAAGGCTCGGCAGATAATGATGAAGAATCCTCTTAGTAGGTACCACTAACAAAATCTACATATTTATGGTAAGTAAAACTAATACCTTCAGATAGCTGATATCAACAACATGATCTGCCATAAAAAGCAACAAACATACAATTTGTAACACCGAAACCGATGCCACGAATATGACTGGGGAGGCAGATTAGCAATGCAAATGTCAGCGTATGCCAGGGTCCCATTGCGGGCCAAGTTCACTAAGTGTTGCCGTTACATCGACTGACAGTTTCGGCTTTTGATTGCCTTTGTGAATTATGTTAGATATTTCGTGTCTAGCGATGTGTTTACATAGGGTTATAGATGTAAGGAGTTGGGGTTTGTGTCTAGAAGGTTGGTTAAAGTTGGGCACATGTTTAATGTTTAGCGTTTAGATGAATTTCTACACCTTGAGTCACTCGAGAGTGTGGATAGTTATGCTAATATTAAAGAGAGATAAAAAAGGAAGATTGAATTTTGTAAGTCATCTTGTAAAATCAATGTTTCCAACCTGAGATTCCTCACGACTAAAAATATTCATCTATGAATAGAAACCATTCAATTCGGAAAAAATAAAATCTTTCCAAAAAATCTAAAACTTATCTGAAATGTAAATCCAACGTTTAAATAAACCGTGTCTGTTTTCCACTACAAAAAAACAAATAATCCTTCTAAAAAATCAATTGACATAGAACCGTCAAGAACCCCAAACGTGCCAACAACAGGTACTCGTACAAAGTCCCACAAACTTGGACAAACAGTTAAGAACATTGAGTTGTTTAAAGTCGTCTTTTGAAACACTCCACCGACTTCATTATCCTTTCCTTTGCGGCTATCTTTTGAAGAGTAGTTTAGCCTCAGAAAAGGCATGTGGAGGTTCTGTGCTCCCAGTTTCCTCTCAGCTCGCTCTTACAATTTCACTGGATGCGGTCGCGAAGCTTCGTTTTCTACATTTCCTGGCGACATTTCGTTGAGTGAATTTGCAAAGTGATTTATAACGGTCACCTTATTTCGTATATTACCCATGTACACGAGAGCACGAGATTTGAAATGTTATTGCGGGATGGTGAAAGGAGATTAGGATGTTTTACATATTATATTTCGTTTTATTTCCTGGTTAACCTGCTACCGTCCTTATTTTGAAGGAGAATTTAAAAGAATTATTAACCACTTAGCTTGGAACTGTTTTGATTTTTCGATTATTAAAGAATGGCTGATTTTGCATTTAGTCATTTAGGGATTTGATCTTAATATCTTATATAAAATAATAAAATCGTAGCGAACTCAGAATTGTACATAGAATATTTTTGAAAAAAAAATATTGCTACGAGCTTTTTGCCACTTTGCCTGACCCGGGAAATTAATCCAGGACCCCATGCTCAACAGTAGTGCTTGCGACCACTAGACCAACGAGGCAGTTTCTTATAAAAATTGGCTGTTATTTGTATATTGCGGTGTCTTACGACTTCCACGCGAACGAAGTCGCGGGCAGAAGGTAGTATTCAATAATTTATTCAACTCAAACTCAAACTCAAACTCAAAGCATTTATTTCAAATAAACCAATTACAGGCACTTTTGAATTGTCAAGGGGGTCGGTCAGTCATCAAAATGAAGCTAGTTGCCCATTCCAACTCATCCTAAAACATACAAATTCATATACTAGCGAGTGGCGACATCAATTTAACACACATACTTAAACAGTTTCGCCTTTACGTTTTATGAAAATATTTTGATTTATTATTTATTAATTTACTTAACCAGCTGTACTTAAAGAACACATAGGTAATTAACACAGAGGTAATTAGCCGCGATCATGGACCATAACATCGAATCAATGAAATTAAAACAAATAACGTGCAAGAAGTAGGCGAATCGAAGGAAAAAGAGAGCTTTATTATTTAATTCCTTTGGTTTTTTTTTCAATTTATAATTATTTGTCTTAATATAATATACAAAAAAAAATATGACTACTGGCCACTGTGCCAAATTAATGGTGGCACCAGTGTGTCAAATTAATGTCGCCACTGTAGCGGCACGCTGTATATATTACTTTTAGCTTTGATTAGTTTCAAGGAAAGGTACCCTTTCCTTGAAACTAATCTAAAACTGAAGCGAAACAAAATTATCATTTCGCGCTCGTCGTAAAACTCCATCGTAAAAGTCGATTGAGGGGAAGAGGTACTCTTATTTACTGTACATGGGTACTACATGGGTAAAAGTCTTTCAATCTGTCACTATATATTTCAACTTTAACTACTCTCACACTAAAAATAATATCTATAGCTTCTGTACTTGCAACTAGAGATCTACGTGAAGATTGTTTTATTTTATTGACCTCGTCTGCATACGGCATCAGCTTCACACAATGTGTACTAAAATATTTCACATTCCATCGTAACCATACTAAAATATACGACTGAAATATTCCTAGGGTTCTTTGTAAGTACATTCAGACGCGTACATGATGGCAAAACATCCTTAACCCAGCTAGATCTAGACCCGGATAGACGTCCAAAATAAAATACGCCGCGATTTATCACCGGCGCACCACTCAAAGCGGGTGGTTAATAAAAATTCCACACTAGAAGTTATTTTGCAGAGGCCTCGGGGGAGTCTCGTATCAGAATCTAGCGTAAAACGCCCGCCGTCGTTGGCGCGAACATGACGGTGGAGGGTGCAATGTATGAACTAAATGAGGATTAGAAGTCATAGGTCTAGCATAAGACTGATGATGACATAGTGGAATATAGTCTGTGTGATAAAACTAGAAAAGAACCGATATTAAATAACCAAAAGATTTGGTATACAGAAAAAAGAACAGAACCCGTTCTTCCGCTTAAGAAAAAATAGACCTAGTAAGGGTTAAGAAAATCGCTTATTCATTTTCTACAGCGTTTAAAAGAAGTAACATTTAACGAGATGATAATGTTCATGGTAACACGCTTTGTCAACATCACAGAGATTAATACTGAGATATAAACGCCCCACTCGCTCCAACCCAGTGAATGGCATACAAGAAGCCAAATTTAAAGGAAGGAAACCCAACCAACTAAAACAAGACAAACAAATCAAAGCTCGCACATTAGCATCATATCAAAGTTGTTAAAATGCTAATGTTACGCTAGTAGGGCAGGGAATGGCTCCCTGGGGCACGCCTAACTATCGCCGTAATTAATGCTCAGCCATTATTTAGAGGAGTGCTTACACATAATGTTTGCGATTGTGCGAAGTATAGATGTGTAGGTTATAGAGGTGTGCTCGAGGTTGAAAGGGTTAAATTTAAATATGAATGTTTTTTCTATGAATGATCTGGGTGCCGTTGCACTGGTGGTGCGTTGACACATTGCATGTTGTTGTTGCATTGTTGGAGCTTAAGAATTTCAGCATTGTTCTTTCTTTAGTAGTACCTAGTTAAGTTTATAGCATCGATTTTTAGGTTTCCAAACCTCAAAAAGAAAATACGGAACCCATAAAGGATCATTTGGTTTTCCGTATGTCTGTCTGTCTGTCAAGACCCTGTTTTTTCCGAAAAGCGCGGAGGTATCAAGTTGAAATTAATATCAAATTCAAATTTATTTATTTGTACACATAGGTATAATGTTGTATCACTACGTGCTGCCCCGTAAGGCGTAAAAAAAAATTCTACAAAGAATAGGTGTACAGAATACTGCTAAGTAAAAGTCTTAAAAACTTTTGCAATAAACATAGACAAACAAAATAATAAAAATTATGGTAACAATAGTTATTAATTAATTTATATAGTTCTACGGTACCTTGGAGCTCTAAAAGAAACTAAGCTATATAGTCAATAAAAAAATACAGCCAAATCACACAATACAAAATATTTGTATGTATGTACAAAATTACATTTGCAGTTGGAGATTTGACCGAGACGTATACTCGTAACGATGTACGGGAGAACATGTTTCGCAACTATACTACTAGTTTTGTTTTTTGGAAAAATTCATCCCAACTACGGAACCCTTCATTGCGTGTGGTCCGACACGCACATGGCCGGTTTTTTTATATTTTAAAATACGGGCATTAATTCCTAACGCGCGTAAAATCGTAACACATAAACGAAGGAAAAGTTCTAAGCTCGTATTAATATCCTCTAGCAATGTATACTGCAAACACATCCATGCGTAATATGTGCATGTTAATATTGCAAATTATATTGTTCTAACCCAAACGTACACAGATACCTATGTGGTGTGCTAATTAGGAGTTTCCTGACCGTTGCCATAATCACGTAATAATGTAATGATTCCCGCATTAACTATGTAATTGCGAAACTGCTTCCAAGTCCCTTGTACTAGCGTTACTTAACATGAAAATGAGACTTGAAATTACTTGTTATTATTTAAGTCCTTATGTTTCATTGCGGTGTTACAACAATAGAAAGTGTTCTTCTATTCAAATTAGTGTTTAATTTTTGAGAATACTTCTGTCATGTCGTTTGGTTTTAGAATTTCAATGGCTTGGCTCCTGTATAGTCGAATTAAACTATTATTTTGTAAAAAAAAGATATCAAAGGCAGGCTATGATAAATATAATTATTATTTATAATCGTAGAGTAATGTTATACCAATCATAAACCCAGAAAAAAATATAATAAATCTGAATTATATACTGTCATCACCATCAAACAGCAACCAGTAATTCCATAAAACTCTATAAAACAAAAAAAGGTGAAAATATAGTCTTGCTAACTCTGTGTTTAAAACCATATCCCCCTTATTACAAAACAAGGTTTATCGTCAGACCCGGGTTTAAAACATGGAGCTATTATTGAATTTCGAACTTTATTCCGACTATGGTAAAGTTAGTACCGAACTAAGTTTTCAGTTTTGTAAAAAGAACGGTATTTCAATCACTGTTACGTTCTTATTACAAAAACTGGCTCCATGGTTTAAGCCATGTCAAATATAAATCTTGTTTTGTAATAAGGCGGTATGGGTTTTTGTTTCCCCGCCCCCGCTACCGCCTATGCCTCAGGCCTGGCCACGCTAGGCATCCCTCTATGAAATACCATTGCTCCTTCCTAGGTGAGAATATGCTGTAGAGTGTAAAATTTCCCAAGGTGACAACCGTTAGGGGCATTTTTCTGTGTAACTATGTATGCCCGTGTAATATTAAGCCCGGGGGATTTTAAAGAGTGCAAAATGCACCGTTTTTTCGCTAGAAATTTTCTGTAAAAGATAATGGAGGCTGCCTTTTTATCGGTTGAGTGTTAAAAGTGTTTTTAATGCAAGTACTAGTACCTATCTACACTTTTATAACGTAAATTACGTAGTTGTGATGATATCATTCTTAATGCTTTAGAAATCTTTGGTATTTCTCTGTATTAAATAATTAATATTAGAAAGTAAAATGTTGGAAGGGGTCCAGTTGGTATTCCTTACTGATCAAAGTTCCATAGAAAAAACAAGCATTACACTAACTGCGGATCTAACGGTGTATTTCAATTCAAAAACCATTCGCAACATGAGTGATTTTCTTAAGCGTAATTTTTAGGCGGCGCGGCTGAAATCATATCGTAAACCAAACGTATAATAAACTTTAATTTGTTTAAAGAAAGTAGACGTACATATATCATCATCAGCCCATAAATATTTTAGTAGAAAACATTTTTGTAGTTAGAAAAAAATATATGTTACATAGCATTTTTTAGGCGTCCCAATCAGTTTTTCTGGGAATTACCATCGCTTAAACGAAACTACACTAGCTTACTAGAAATTACTTATAGAATAGAATTATCTTTAATCAAGTATCTTAGACTCAAAAATGATTAGTAAGGTAAACTATATTATTTTATAATACTACTCGTACTACTTTACTATTTTATTTTTATTCAGTATTAGTTTTTTTATCTGATGATAGTTGTATTCTTATATTTAATGCAATAGTTTATCCTAGAGAAGAGACATTCGAAAAGGACTGTCCGCGCGAAATTTTAACTTTTGGTGAGAGTAATGTAATTATTATGACGCTGACAACACCAGCACTAGCAGCTAAACCGCAGTCACTGTCAGATTGCATACAAAAGAAAGAGAAGCGCGATGACCCAACGCTTGTAGTTTATTGCCAAATATGAAGCAATTATCTATTTAATCAAAAATTAGTTGTGTAATCGAAAATAATAAACAACCTAGTTCTGCATACAAATAAGACGTTCTTGTTAATAATTAAATACCAACCGTGCGTTGATATTTAATACAGATATTTTGTATTGAAACTCAAGGTAAAGGGTTAGTATACCGTTAATTTGTATCGATTTTTTCTTTTGTCTAAACGTGTTTTGGTAACAACCGAGTTCTGAGAAATATGTTCAAGAATAACATATATTTTCCGCTACCACAAACTATATAGACTAGGTATTTTTTTTGTTTAAAACAAGCCTACTTTTATCATTTGCCTGGATGTTGTAAATGATATTTAATAGAATGGGTGTGGGGGGTATACATGAGTTCCACACTGCTTTTGACCAAATTACAAAATTCCCCCGTCAGTAAAATACAACCATCAGCATGTGTCCAAACGTCCATCGCCAATTTTCACTAGTGTCTCTGCATAATGTCCCAAATCTGCGTCATTAGAAAGGTACACTCTCATATTCGTTGATAAGCTTATTTTCTTTACTTTTGGCCGTAAGCTCGATGTCATGAGACAGGTTTTGATTTCATCTGCAGGTGTGCCTCTCTGGATCACCAGTAGTTTGTCGGAAGTCACCATGCCTCCCATAATGTCATAATCATAATCGGTTCAGCGGTTTAGGGCGTGAAAAGGTATCAAGCAAACAAACTTACTTTCGCATCTTTATTATTATTGTTAAGAGGATTAAAAACTATAGATTGTAAAAAAAAATCATCTCATTTATTCTGTATAAAAACGTTTTTATTGTTATTTTATTTACAATTTGGTGTAATAAAACAATTTGGGTGTCAAGACTTTATAACTTTGATGACAGAAATAAATTCTTGTGTCAATATTTCGGATTCTGCCCAATTCTGATGTCGACAATATATTAGAAGTTTCAGGATTAAATAAATTCCTCATATCATAGTCACATATCAAATCATAGTTGTTGAAATTCACTCACATCTACAATATTCACAGCCACTCTCCTAAATTCAAAACAGCTCGAACATGACAAAATTCGTGCCCCACCACCCACAGTGAACACGTGATATAGCGTCACACGGCATCAAATACAATCCTTTTAGAGTGGGAACCACGCCAGGCGGTGATTGCATTGGCAGCAGCCTCTGTATTACACACTACATTGTGTTTTTGCAAACAACTGCACAGATTAATGCTGCAGTGTTACATTGATGAATTGGAAATTAAATGGTCTTGTGAATCAGATTTGTATTGGGGTTTTTATTTGTATTGTATTTTTTCGTCATTAGTGTATGAAAAGAAAGAAAACGTTTATTTGCGGTATACATGATACAAAGAAAGCACACAAACTCAAAAACTAACAAGTTGGAGCAAAAGATGCGTCACATCCACGCAAAACGGCCATCGCTTAGCATAATGCTGCAACACTGCGGGACAGAGCCCCAGCGCTGGTTTTCATTGACAGTCGGCGTCGCTGTCATTCGTTATTCATTTTAATAACACGATATTGTCGGAGTCAACTGTTCAATGTTATTACTAAGTTTATTCATTTATTAATTTGTTAATGTATTGTAACTATTATCATTTTATTAGGCTTCCGTACCTCAAAAGGAAAAAACGAAATCCTTATAGGATCACTCGTGCGTCCGTCTGTCTGTCTGTCTGTCCGTCTTTCACAGTCGATTTACTCCGAATCTACTGTACCGATTAAGTTGAAACTTGGTACACATATTTCATGTAACCCAAACACGGACGTGTAACGTAAATAAATTAATTTCGAATATGGGGGTCACTTTTGGGGGGCAAATTAGAAAAAAAAAGTTCTGCAATTGGTAACATGTGACATATCAAATAAAAGGGCGTGTTGTAAGGATTTTTGAAGTGAAAACTTCGCTAAGCGCGGTGAGCACTTTTTGGGTGAACAAAAATCATGGAACTGGCGTCATCGTCACCGAACGCTTTCCATGAGCTATATGTATACTGTGTTCACGTCTATCGGCAGTCCCCAAAGACTGCCCCGCATGTTTTTTATTTATATACCAACACAAACTATCATTATAGGATCGGGAATGATTTTAAAGTTGACCCTCACTTACCGTTCAACTTAATGTTGAGCAGGTTCAAAATCAAGTTCACGAAGTCGTCTTCACTGCTTTAAATTAAAATCCGTCCCATTCATAACTTCAGCGCTCTTATTTACCCGCAAATCACATTACAGGCATACCAACACATAAATATGACTACCCACTAGACATGGCGGTACAGCAGGCTGCCAACATAATCATGTTTTGGCCGGTCGCCCGAACAAAACTGATTCTTTCTCTCCTTGCTCGTATCAGGAGTATTTGTCCAACACGCTTCTAGATGCCTGGGCTGCCACACGGTAACTAATTGCAGTGGGACAACGACTTTCTTGTTTAACAATTTTAATACATATCAATGCCCTGGTAACAGGGTGTTGGGTTAAACAAAGGACATACTTTAAGGAAGTGTAGTATTAGTAGAAAATAAACGACCTTGAGTGGAATATAACTTATAAATATATATCTTCGCATGACTCACACCTGTTTTTAATTTTCGTATTTTTTTTTATTTTATAGGGACATAAAACAGTTACATGTTCAATTTTAGTAAATAACAAAATAGGTTATTAGATGTAAACATGTAACCCACACCACACACATGTCCGCGGAATAATCTGTTACGAGAAATAAAAGAGAACAAAACCACGCATCTACTGGAAGCGAATTAGGTTAGGAAGAATAAAAATAAACTTTGAAAAAAAAAAAACTTTTTTTAAAGAAAATTATTCTAAGTTATTGTGCAAGCAATTGAATAGCCATTCTTTTGAATTTAGTTTGAGATAGTGAGAATATATCAAGATCGAAAACGGAGGGGCGCCCTTGCCCCAGCATTGGTTCTGCACTTTACAGTGTGGAACATGGTACTGGAACTTGTGGTATTAATTTCAGTGTTGCTCTTAAAGTTAAACATTTTCATGAGTACTACGCCTTAAAGTGTGCATTGTTTAACCTAAGATACAGGAGGATTACAAAGTAAACACACTCCCAGTCTGTATGGGCCACTCTAAATACATGCCGATATTTACCATTTACATACTGTGGTGAGTTCCTCGCCTATTTTAGTTACTGCTTGACATCATAACAATTTAAGACGTTTCTTGTCCCGCATTTTTTGTACTATTTATTTTCTAGGAAAACACTTGCTTTGACAAACTGTAAAAAGGCTTTTTTCCTATAAACACACAAATTAGATCAAACCCTTCCTAGAATGTTGTTAAATATTTTGTTCAATTCTATCCCGGATTGCTTTAAAGGTCGTCACATCAAAGGCTGTCTTAAAGAGAAACGTTTATCCAGACGAGTATCAGTTAGATTAAAATAATTCAATAAAAACGAGGTATTTGATAATAATCAGTTTTCTCTGAATCGTTGATTTTCATCCACTTGGTTATGTTCGGTTAAATTTCCCTCGAGTGTGGGATGATGAAAGTCTGAGTCTACTTGAAGTATGTCGATATAACATAAATGAATAAAATAGGTATATTGTGGTCTTAGGTCTTGACGCCTTCAGCTGTCTAGGCAATAAATAACACCCACATCAAGTCTGATCTTGTAAGGTTACTTTTGACATGAGAATGATACATCGACTAAATAATGGTACAAAATATATCGACACTATTTAGGCTCGTACAGACTGGCGCGACGCGACACCTGTAGAATAATTACCTTTCTTGCCCGTGTACTACCAATGATACTACAATTATAGGAATATTTTTTTGTGCTGCTGTTTTTATTTTTCTATTAATTATCTTCCTGTGCGATTCCCAACAAACACTTTTTCTTTCTTTCTTTCACTAAGTTGCCAATAGTTATGCCATAACGAATGTTGTGCCTGAACAAAGTATCTTTGGTCACCAAGCCTAAGCTTGGTGAAAAATTACCAATGTGTATCTAAATACACGCCGCGTGTATTTAGATACACATTGGTATACGTTAGTATACAATAGGTTCCTACGTTCCGCGTAGTAGTGCTCATGGGGGTGAAACTACTGTAATTAAGGGTGCGTAGTAACCGAGAAAAAAACAGATTTCACCCGCGCCTCCTTGCCTAATTGCCTACCCCTCTCATCAAACACGACGAAAATAAAACACAATCCCTTCCCCAGCAGAAACTTTTCGCCGGCGTATTTCTAGGTATTTGAATTTGAATCTTCTGTTGTAAGTATACGCAAAATAATCAGATGAAACAGCTCTATTCAATATACTTAAGAATAACTTGAATTCATTCGGCCAAACCTTCTGCAGGCTTAGCATGGCGTTTTCTATCTCTACTCTATTGTAGAATAGAAATCGCTTGTTTACACTTCTCAAAATCTCTTCTTCCCGAGCACGAGGAAGCCACACCTAGACTCGGGTTTCTTCGTAGACAGTGACTTCTCCATAGCAACGGGGTATTCGCTAGTGGTGTGTATTACTACGCAATTTTACCGTATTTTCGCGTTTCGTTCTCAAACAAATATTTATGAAGCAAAGTGTTTTTAACGAATCTTTCTTCAATAACACGAATCTTTCTTCAATAACAAAACGCAAATGGTCTATTTGATGTTATACATATTGATTTATGGCTCTTGTGCATACAAGTTAAAACTGATTTGTGTGTATTGCGTATAATTAACAGCCATTATTTAAATAGAGTGCCATAATTATACTATTTTGATGGCATCACGCGAAGTAAGTATCCTTTAAGGCTACCGCAGACTGGCGGGTCGCGCCGTCGCGTCGCACCTGTCTGCGGAAGTCTTTATGTCTTTCACTAGGTAGGTACTTACATTGTTATTTATTGTTGTTTAACTTATCGATATTTTTTCTTTTATTAGTTTAAGCTCCATTAAAAACTGGGTGTGTGAGATGTAGTCAGTGTTTTTTGAGAAGATTTTGGCTCTTATTCAGGTGTTTTATATTCCATGTGAATGTATTTAATAAATCAACGTTAAGGGACAACAAAGTGAAAACATTGTATAAGGATCTTTTGTTGTTCTTAAGTTATTGTTAATAAGAACCAAAAATCTATTATTTACAATAGTTTTCCTGGCCCAGTTCCTCACATAAACATTTCACCATGTCCTTGCTTATTTTATAATTCTACAGGAACTCACTTCCCGGGAGATCAAAGGCTCCCAAACAAGCAAAGCAATCTCTTTAATAGTATTTATATCCCATCTTCGCTGAAGTTTTTCTATATAAAAAACAGAGTACAAGTACAAAACTTTCTGTTGTCTACACAGAAACTTCATTTTTGTCTATTCTTCCGTCGACAAAACGCTTCTCTACGGTTCTCGTGCTAAGCTTGCTGCTCGGTAAGTACAGTCAAACAACCTTGCACATTGCAAGAACAAGTAAACTGATAACAAATATCTAGTTTAAGTTGAGACGGAAAGGCCATTCCGTCTCATTCACACCTTTTTGTAAACTTTTGAGTAGTTACCAAAACTAAAATTTTTCGCTCATTGAACTAAAATCATGGCTGCCATTGAAATATGAGGTAAATAAAGGCTTGAATTGTTTTACTCCGAATGTACGGTGGCGATCACAATTTAGGAGAGATTTGCATGACAATCGAATGTGATTGCGAGCTCCGGTGCTACACTGTCATTTAAACATCAGTAGGTTTAGTGGTTTTCATTTACTGCCGTTATTTGGAATATTTTTCAGCAGCTAAATTGAATTGAATTTCCTATATAACTTTTAAGCTCAAGTCAGGCCATAAAAATAAAATAAAGGACTACTAGCCTTTCAAAACCTTGTGAATTGTGTGATGCCATTACTAAAGATTTTATCATTACTTTTGCGTCCTATCTTTGTACTAATTTATATTATTTGTTGATTTAAGATGTTTATGATCCGAAAACTGACATTCAACGTATTCCGTAGAATCGATTTATATATTTATTGTAGTGGAGATAATATAATTATTCCAAAGTGTTTCCGTCTCAAATTCTAAGAATTTACAAGTCAACTGATCAAAATAAATAACACAATATCAAACTTCAAAAACAGTTCGAAGCAGCTAACAATTAAATTAATTTAGTACCTCTACGTAGAGTTTCCACAAATACTTACGTAAATTATTTACAAATTGGGTTGAAAAACAAAATGTTTGCAACAAGAAGGCTGTATTAGCGGGACCACAAACGAACAAATAATGAGAAACCAGAAACCATTATGTTTGTGAAATCAACATTCCTAATAATTTTCTTGAGATGCTAAATAATTGTGTATAGGTAGATATAAGGACGCAGTTACGTAACGTCTATTTTTTGCATGGAATTGGTAAGTACTTTATAGTTTGGCGAAGGTAAAAATATAAAAATAAAAAACATCATCATTATTTATTGGGGTTTTCAAAAATTAAAATCTAGTTAAATAAAAATAAACAATATGTCCGTAAAGTCTGAAAAAAGAAAATAAAAATCAGCCAAATGCGTGTCGGACCACGCACAATGAAGGGTTCCGTAGTTGGGATGAATTTATCCCAAAAGAAAACTTAACATTGTAGTTGAAAAAAAATTCTCCCATACATTGATATACATCACGGTCAATTCTCCAATTGCAAATGTAAGTTGGTCGACTATTCTTTGTTCTTTCTCTTTCTTTTTTTTTTAAACGTCTCCCCATACTGGGATTTTTTCCTGTATTGTGGGTGCGTTTACAAACATTTATAACTCACATACACAAACAGCCAGACCCGGAACAACTACTTGTAGGTCATACAAATATTTGTTCCGTGCGGGAATCGAACCCGCGACCGCGTATTACTCGTTAACTAGTAACCCCTACTTAGCTGTGATAGTTTTCATTTTAATTTCGTTATATTATTTATTAAAACTTTATGCACAAGTAAAAAAATACTGTACAAAGGCGGACTTAATGCCTGAGGCATTATATCCTACTACTGCCATGAAATTTTTCACTTATATCCAGAAACAACCATTTAGCTGGCAAGGGGGACACTTGACTATAACAAAAAATAGCACTTTAAAGCTTAATATTACGCAAACGGATCCCGAAATCGAGAAATGATCTTGACAGACCATAAATATTTTTAAACGGCCTATCCAACGATACCCCACATCATGGGATAGACGAGAAAAAAATCTCATCCCCACTTTACATGGAAGGAATTTTTTTTCGTGATTTTGTTTTATGACTTTGTCGGCGTGATTAATATGTATACCCATGCCAAATTACTTTCTAGTACTAAGAGTCTGTGAGTTGAAGATGGGGACAAACGGACGGACGGACAGACAGACAGATGGACATGGCCTGACGTTATGTATCCATGTCTGACGTTAATTGACGGATTTTCCAAACAGCGTAAGAGACTGAACTTAGCCGCACTGCAGTGATGATAAGTAAAGGCCCCACTGTGGTTTTGAGTCAAGCGTGATCCCCAGGAAAACTTATTTTCGAAGAATTCTATCTCCATAATTAATAATAATATAACGTGACATTCATTACTTCTAACATTCGGTAACGTGAATCTTATCTATTCAGTTTTCTTCTCATTTAATACTATATTATTTACAGGAAAACAATTATGTACCTTAAGCATAGCGTTAATTACGTCGTCAAGCTCTTGTGTATGTCTGTTTACTTCAAAAATCGGTGATGTGTCATCAGCAAATAACACAATTTCTGGACGATTTTTCAGTAAATGAGGTAAACCATTTATATTCTATACTAAATAGAAAAATTAACCCAGTATGGAGCCCTGGGGTACACCCATTTGGACTTGTATTTGGAAGGATCGAGACATGCGGGCGAAACCGCAGGGCGCAGCTAGTTATCAATAAGCGCAGTTTTACTTACGCCATTTTCACAATAGTTACAACCATTTCAACAGAAGAATTTCAACACTGAACATCTTATTCAAATCGGCGCAAAAACCTAAAACCCTTAGAAAACCCTGAACCCTTGATTAAGAGGCATTAAACGGAATGGCTCCAAGATTCATAGTGGATAGTGATTGTCAGTGTCACAAAATATATGGACCCGTGTGAAAGCTATCGAAGCCGCTAGGTCTCATCGGCTTGTTTTAAAGGGAGCGCCATAAAAAGGACAGAGATGCTCCCATGGGTCCTTCGATCCGAATGTTAGGATGTGTTCGCACTGTGACAAGGGTTGAAGCGACGGGACAGGAACAGTAGGTTAGAACAAAACGAAAAATAATTTCAAGAGCCATGTTATCAGAGATAATTGAAAGAAAACTAAATATTGAAGGAAATTCGTAATCCATTGCTTCTTATGTTTGAATAATTCGTCTGTTCAACAATGTAAATAATGCAATGAATATTTTGAGCTGTTGTATGAAAGGCATTGCCATTGTAAGTGTATTATTACGCAATAACCCCGTGGATGTCGTTAACGTCAATATGTCACCAATAATATCTATCCGATAGTGTCAATATTGTGGTCTAATTTTCCCTTTGAAAATAACTTCATAAATATAAAATATAAAAAATTGCCCCACACTAGGTATTTCTCCTGCATTGTGGGTGCGTTTACAAACATTTAAATAAACTCACACACACAAACAGCCAGACCCGGAACAACTACTTGTAGGTCATACCCTGTTCCCTGCGGGAATCGAACCCGCGACACGCAGCGCAGCAGTCAATCAATATTGTTACAATAACCTTATTTTATTTAGGTAGGCTCTAAGGGTAGGCTATAACTCCATTTGAAATAAGATTCGACATTTAAATAAACTTGTTTACAGTCCGTTCAACCGATTTTGACTTCTATTCCGTAGACATATGGATGGCATTAAAAGCAAAAACGTGGTTACAATCCCAGCTGTTTATTACAGCAGCTATTTGTCATGCCACCAACGCAATAGAAGTCAAAATCGGTTGAACGGACTGTAAAAAGGTTTATTTAAATGTAATCTGTGTCTATCTGTGTCTATGTGTGTGTATGTGTCTAATCTTATTTCAAATGGAGAGTCATAGTTCATATTCCTTTATCTCACTTTTGACAATAATTCCCAGTAAATTGAAACTTCACTATTGATGAATTTCACCAATGAAACTGAACGCGATCAGCACCTATAAACCGCGTTCACGAGCTGTCAGTGTCATCACTGTTATAGAATATTGACACTGACAGCTTTTGACCGCGTTCGATTTCATTGCTGAAATTTGCCGTAAGGTTAAAATATCTAACTGTCACATGGACAAATAGACCTTGTATGACATGCAAGTGACATTAACCTTAGGATGGCAAAATAATTCCGAGGTCGACTATACTAATACCGATATTAAGATAATACAAAACGTGACACTACAATACAATAAACGTTCCATTTGTTCCTGTCTTAATACTAAAACATCCGCCCACTGCCATTTCTTGCGACAACAAGTCGCATCTTCGCGCGACTCACGTACCGCGCCCCACTGCGGCCAATACGGCAAACTGCCTAATAAATTCGCAGAAAGGACCTCGCAAAAATGGATGCTTATCACGAACTGGCTCGGTTTCGCACTCCCCCCCTCCCCTGGCTTCTAAATAGCTCTGTTTTTGTCTCTGCCTGAGAACACTCTGTCATGACACAGATTTCATAAATAAGACGTTGCCAATAACCATTTATAGATTTTCCGAAGTTCAGTGAATTGATAATTTAATTTTGTTTTTGAGTTTCTATTTACGTCTAAAATACTTTAACAACTTGTTGATTGAAGTTTAACAACCATAGTAGTAAGTTTTTAAATAAATCTTTTGTCTGACAAGCAAGTCCTAAGCAATCCTAAAACAATCTACTAAATCCAAGCAATTAACCCTTTAGTAATCCACGTCTGATTAGCAATTAGCCGTTCACTTTCCAATTTGTAGGTCAGAACAAAATTCGTACCCCAGAGGTTATTGACTCAAGAATCGTGACCACAGCTAGGTGACACAGCTTTAACACGAAATCCATTTCAAAAGCTCAGAAACAAATCAAGATCCTATTGTCACAAAAACCTTTTATTTGCACCAACAGTAGGACAAAACATAAAATGTGACCAGCAAGAAATCGCGAGGTTTAATGAAGTCTCCCTAATTAATGTTACAGTGAAATGGACCAACATCAAACACAAAGAGAAAGAAGATATAACGAGAGTAACGAAATGAAAACTCAAATATAATTCAGCGAGTTTATTCCATTATTAAATTGTTCGTGAAAGCAAGATAACCTCAGTTTAACTCCGTAAGAAAGTTTCGTTTAACTTCGGTTTAACGAGGTGAGGGGACCTGCCACTTTCCGACTTCCTAGCAGCCAGCCGGTGTTTTTGTTTCGGAACAAACTTACGTGCATTGTTACCGGCGATGCTATCACCAGCAAGAAGTATTAGAATACTGTCTTTCACACGTATTTTCTTTTGAAGCTCTATTTTATATATTATTATTCATTAGCCACGGTGCGCTGTTACTCGTAGCACGGTGAGCTGTTGAGTATAAATTATTCCAAACTAACAAACATAGTCTGCTAAAATGTATTCTTTATTCAATTTCTTAAAAAACGGCGCATCACAATAACCCGCAGTTCCGTGCAGAAAATTTTGAACGTGAAATGTATTGTCGGCATTTCTAAACCGAGATCAAGGTGATCCGTGTTCGCTTGCGGCAAGCCAACGCGAAACTAGGAACACAAAGTGAATCGATACTTCTTGGAGATCAGTAGCTATAGTCTATTGAGTCACAAACTACAGTAATTCACAAGTTTAGTCGACCATTTATTAAAGGCTGCAAAACAAAACCTTAACTTAAAGCTATGTTCCAGAATCACGAGCTTTTTAATTCCGCCTCGCCTTGGACGAAAAAATACTGCGTTATTAAAATAACTCCATATTAGATGCATATTTCTTAAGCAGATAACAATAATTTACGGCGCGTAAACATCCTAAACCCGTAAGAGGCAGGATTTTTTCATTTCATTACGGGTCCCTATAAAGTAGATAACACAACGCGCCGTTCCCAACGGTATATAATTACAGAGTAAAGAAAAATGTACGCAGCCAGCGACTTTGACGGCGCACCTCGGTTTTCGGAACAATTTTATTTTTTATGTGTACTCGAAAGACGTGTGATTAAAAGGTAACGAACAAGTCTTGGGAGCTTCGCGAAATTGGGTTTAGATTTTATGATTAGAGAATATTAGCTGTGCGTAGTGCGTTACTTGCTTTGTAGAAGGTCCTATGTGGAGCACATTGAAGGTACCTATCAGTATTTATGTTCTTCTTCTTAATAGTATTAAGGACTATTTTTTATTTTTATTCAAAACGAACAACAAACAGCTACAATATAAAACATAAAAACAAGAAATACACAAAACGAGTAGACAATATTGCAGCCTACAACGCTGTTCACAGATTAACTATAGAATACGATACAGTGAAAATAATGAAAATAATCGCTAGGGTTACAAATACTAGATATAATTTTATTCTAACTTATATTAACTATTGTGTTTAAGTTAAAGAGGTATTATGTATATAATATACAAAAAATGGTACAAAAAAGAAAATAACAAAAATATATAATGATATTCAAGTAAGCTCCTTCAGTATAAGACTTATGACCCAACAGGGAGCACATGCAAAAATGTATATTATGTTCAAAAGTCGCATTGTAGCAATCGACCATTCTGCGAACAGGCGTACGCAAGCCAGAGCTGGAGTTGCGTAAGGTGCGCGCTGGTAAATATTTTCAGTGAGCACTTCTCACTGAAAATATTTACCAGCGCGCACCTTACGCTTGTGCGACTATTGTAGGAGTTCTGGAAGATACATTGCTGCTGGCACCTTACGCTTGTGCGACTATTGTAGGAGTTCTGGAAGATACATTGCTGCTGGCACCTTACGCTTGTGCGACTATTGTAGGAGTTCTGGAAGATACATTGCTGCTGGCACCTTACGCTTGTGCGACTATTGTAGGAGTTCTGGAAGATACATTGCTGCTGGCACCTTACGCTTGTGCGACTATTGTAGGAGTTCTGGAAGATACATTGCTGCTGGCACCTTACGCTTGTGCGACTATTGTAGGAGTTCTGGAAGATACATTGCTGCTGCACTGCAGCGTTTAATAAGTGGATAGTAGTCACAGTTTCTGGTCACCACGTCTTGTTCAAACATAAATTTTTAGCAGGCATCAGTGATCATACTCTAGGAATGGAAGGTAAGAAGTTACTCCTAACTATTCTGAGCCGAAACAAATAAAGTCAGCAATCTGAGAATCTGAGAGCACTTACAACACCTTAATTCACAGCAGAGGACAATAAATGGTGTTAAAATAGTACTATAATAAAAATCATATAATAGTCGGGACTGACAATAAAATGGCGATGTGCAGCCATAATCGAAGTCCTATAAATAGTTTTACCAAAGACGAAGTGTTCGAGGCGATGGGGGAGGAGTAAAACATTTCATTTCGTCTGGCCACCTTCCAACGGACACTGAACCAAGATTTGCACCAGCCAGATTTAAAATCAGATTCCCCGGGCTACTCGTATTAATACTTATCGTTACTTTTTTTATTTACGGGCTGGTGGCTCTTAGTAACAGCTGCACGGGTCGATTGATAAGGTTAAACTACGCTTGCCGCAGTTGGTCCATGGATGGGTGACCATCTTTATATACCAAGAACCCTCCGTGCCTCGGAAAGCACGTTAAGTCGTTGGTCCCGGCTGTAATTTCTTGGATCTTTGACAGTCGTTACGGGTCGTCAGAAGCCCGAAAGTCTGACAACCAGTCTTACCAAAGGGGTATCGTATTACCCAATAACTGGGTTGTGAAGGTCAAATAGGCAGTCGCTCCATGTAAAATACTGGTATTCAGCTGCATCCGAGAAGCCGACTCCAACATACTTGGGAAAAAGCAGGCAGATGATGATATATTTTAGGGTTCCGTAGACAACAAGGAACCCTTATAGTTTCGCCACGTCCGTCTGTATGTCTGTCTATCCCTATGTCTGTCCACGGCTTAGCTCAGACACTCTTAGTACTATAAAGCTGTAATTTGGCATGGGTATACATATTAATCACGCCGATAAAATGGTAAAATAAAATCTTGAACAAATAAAATGTGTTCCCCTACATGTAAAGTGGGAGTGTTTTTTTTTCTCATCTATCCCATGGTGCATCGTGTGCTATGGGGTATTGTGGGACTTGCGGGTATATGAAAATCATATTTCAATTCAGGGATCCGTTTGCGAAGCCTTAATTAAAGTGCTAACTTTTATTAGAATCAAGTGTCCTCTCTCTGCCAGCTAAATGGTTATTTTTGGATATGTGAAAAAAAACATGGCAGTAGTATATACCTACACGATGTTTGAAAGCTGGGTGCAAAGCCGTAAGGGCTTAATTGGCACCATTTGATGCATTTTGAGCCATAAATGTCTTAAAGTTGTCAAAAAATAATAAGCCCGTTTTGACATTTAACTTGAATCATTTATCGTGAGTATCGAGTAGCGAGTCGCATGGTTACTTTGGGTAATCGCGACGTTAGTAATGGGCCTATTATTTTTTGACAACTATAGACGGAGTAGGTTTTTCTTTATCTGCTTTTTTTTGTTGATTGCTGTTGTTTGTTAAAGCTGGTATGTTATTATTTTTTACATTTTCGTGGTTCATCTGATGTGCATCTAATCTAATAAACGAAGAACATTTTTGTCATTGAAAAAAAACCAGTAGAATCCTTTTAAAATTTGAAAAATAAAATAACCTCAAACCTTTTTAAAATCATGCTCAAAATGCTCCAAATGGGGTCAACTATCACCCCCTTAAGACTTTGCACCTAGCTTCCAAACAACCTGTTTAACAATGTTTAAAGGAAAATATCACAGCTAAGTAGGCTTCACAAGTAATGGTCGACCAACTTACATTTACAGTTTGAATGTATTTATACTACAATGTTATGTTTGTTCTTGAGATAAATTCTTCCCACCTACGGAACCCTTCATTGTGTGTGGTCCGACACGCACTTCGCTGGCTTTTTGATCATTTGTGACTGTAAGAGAAACATTTTTCTGGCAAGGACCCGACAAACAACACGTCTGAGTCTAACTACACTTGGGAGTAGTAAAAGCTGACTAAGTAATTATTTGAGGAAGATGACAATTCGTCAATGTGCTGATACCTAGAATTTAGATTACAAAATCATAGCGATGTTATAACTATTTTCAATCTTGTTTCACTAAACTATCTAATAACCATTAAACCATAATTTATCATAAAATCGATTGGTTGAAAAGCACAATTATTTCAATCAAAGCGGTGATCGATCATTATTCAAATCACCACATTTATAATTATGCTAATAGGGGTTTAAAGCTGTTTTGCGACGCTAAACGAAGTTTTGCTTACGTTTTAGACGAGATAAACGTTGGTTTACGACTATCATAGAATTTTGATGATCGCTTCCCGCTAGCCTACCCACTAGGCCCATAATCGTATTGATGTCTGTAGTTTCAAGACGTATTACTACCCACCCACGTATAGATATCCCTTAGCTCTTGTTACAAGGCTTTAGAAGTCTTACAAGCCCAGATTTTCAATAAAAATACTTGTCAATTTGCTCACAAATGGGTTGGACTAAAATTGTAATTGACGTTGGATCGCGACGATAAACACGCTGAACGCCAATAAATTGGTAAATCCTCTCAACACGCAGAGATATTAAATTTTATTGTTGTACAGCGATCGTAAAAATTCGACAATGTTCAGTCGGGCGTCGCGTCGCGGTACGGTGCGAAAGTCGGACGTTGTAAAATAATCTAAATTTGTCTATGCGCGGATATTGTTTGTGTTTTGTTTCTTTTCGATTTGGTCATGTGAATACCGGTTGTTGGTTGTGTGGAATGGTGATGGCTTTAAAAAAAAAATAAGGACGTTTTTGAAGACTCAAACGAAGTCACAATATAATTTCACGAAATTATCTTCGTAAATACATTCTCTTCTTACATCACACATACATACTCTAATCACAATAAACTAACTAATATTATAACTATGCTAGACGAGATCACCTAGAGCGAAAATTTAACAGATTTAATCAAAAGTTAGAATTTATCTACGGATATGAACTTCAGCGAGGAACATCTAGGCGACTTTTGAACCAAAGTCAAATGGAAACAGCGATGGACCTGATGTACAAACATCTTAAAGATCTGTCTGAACCTATATACATAAGAATAACCACCAGATCTTACGAGAAAAATAAAATTGTGACTAAAACCATATATAACGAGCCATTCAAACCAGAATCCTACAAGATGTGTGACATAGGATGTACTCACTTCTCACAGGATTGTATACACAAGTTTATTCAAACACGGCGACGAAATCGTTCGGCCGTGTACAACGCTACCCTATTTCCCATATTTCTGCTACAAATACCTTGAAGGCGGCGACCAAAAAGTCTATTTTACGAGGGTGCTTGCATTAAGTCCGATTTATAAGAATAAATACAAGGTAAGTAACGGCTGCGACAAGCCTCCACGTCTTTCTCGTTTATTTGAATTTACGTATGTAGTCGAGTACAGGTTTATTGGGCGAGGGCACTTTACCAATGTTCACTACGTTTATATGAAAAGTGTTTTATTAAGTTTTTTGGTTCATAATGTTATTTGATTTCGTACCTGAGTAGAGTTTACTATTGTAGTAATTTAGATACAAAAAGTACCTATTCGAAAATAAAAGTGGGCTATATAATATTGACTTAAACGTGGATAAGATTCAAATGCAAAGAAAAATAAAACCGGCCAAGTGCGTGTCGGACTACGCACAATCAAGGGTTCCGTAGTTGGGATGCATTTATCCTGAAAACAATTAACATTGTAGTTGAAAGACATGTTCCCATCCCATGTGCAAATGTAAGTTTGTACGCACAAACGTTTTTGGGGGACTGTCTCATGTAATTTTGACGTTCGAAAAGTGCTGATTCTCAGCCTAGTTTGAATAAATGACTTTTGATTTTGATTTGATTTTTGATTTAAATATTGAGTGATTCACCAGGTTATTTTAAGATCATAGGACTTCTTATAGGTTTTCCTGTAGCAAAGTAAAGAACTATTCAAAGTGTTTTTTCAAAATTTTAAGCTCAGTAGTTTCGGAAATAAGGGGGTAAATTTTCATCTATTTTCTTAAATAACTTTAAAAGTATTTATTTTAAAATTTATAAAAAAATATATTTGAAATCCTCACAACAAGCCTTTTTATTTTATATGTCACTCGGTACAGTTTACTAAACGATTATTTTTATTTTTCTAATTTCCCTCCTTTATGATATAGTGACCCCCATATTCAAAATTAATTTCTTTACGTTACACGTCCATATTTGGGTCATAGAAATATGTGTATTAAGTTATAACATAATCGATCTAGTAGATTCAGAGCAAATTGACTGTGACAGACGGACAGACAGACAGACACACGAGTGATCCTATAAGGGTTGCGTTTTTTAGGGTTCCGTAGTAAACAAGGAACCTTAATAGTTTCGCCATGTCTATCTGTCTGTCCGTCCGTCCGTCTGTCCCCGGCATAGCTCAGAGATGCTCAGTCCTAGAAAGCTGTAATTTGGCATAGGTGTACATAGTAATCAAGCCGAGGAAGTCGTAAAATAAAACCATGAAAAAATTTTTTTTCTAGTGTATCTCCTTTGCACGTAAAACGAAGATGATATTTTCTTTTCTCGTCTAATACATGGTATGGGATATCGTTGTATAGGCCGTTTAAAAATATTGTGGGTTTGTGAAAGCCATTTTAATTATTATATTTCAATTCTGAGATACGTTTGCGTAATATGAAGCTTTAAAGTGCTATTTTTATTATTATCGATCTTATTATCGAGTCCAGTGTCGTCGTGCCAGCTAAATGGTTGGTTTTGGTTATGTGAAAAAATTCATGACAGTAGTATTTAACATTAGTTTTTGTTTATACTAAACCCGAAAAGGGGTCATTGTACTCATCATTTTTAACATTTTTTTCTATGGGACCAACCTCAAGAAATCGCGAAATAAAAATCAGCTGTTCCATACATTTTGTCGATTTAAGTGAACACAAATGTAGGGAACAGCAGATTTTTTTTCGTGATTTCACGGTTGGTCCCATAGAAAAAGTGGTTCAAAATGATGAGTACAATGACCGCTTTTCGGGTTTAGTATAAACAAAAACTAATGTTGTATATAACGAAATTAAAAGGAAAACTATCACAGCTAAGTAGGGTTTACAAGTTAACGAGTAATAGTCGACCAACTTAAATTTGCAGTTGAAGAATTGACCGTAACGTATATCAATGTATGGAAGGGGGCATGTTTTTCAACTACAATGTTAAGTTTGTTTTTGGGATAAATTCATCCTAACTACGGAACCGTTCATTGTGCGTGGTCCGACACGCACTTAGCCGGTCTTTTTTTCGTTTTTCATAACCCTAAAAATGTTCAGGTGGGAATAATCATTTAGTAGGTACCTACCTATTCTCAGTTCCAAAGTCCACCAACGTAGATTACCTACAATAGGTCCGGACCTATATAAATAAAATAAAACAAAAATAAAAATATTTTATTAGCAGGCATCGTAGGTCCATAGCGTGTTAGTTTACAAGTATAACTTCAAAACTATGTTAGTAGTAACAAATAACGCACACAATACAATATAATATTAAAACATAATCCCATTTAAGCTAATAATATATGTTTGGTTTTTTTTTTGTTACAAATTGGTTCTGTACCTCAAAAGGAAAACAACCGGCCAGGTGCGTGTAGGATAAGTAGATACATGATTTGGAAGTTTTGAGGATACTAAAATTAATAAACAATATTCGTCCCACGGTTAGGTAAAATGGCGCATATAAAATCCTCTAGAATCACTGTAGGAACACACAATATTATTTGGAAAGTGTACAGGGTTATCTGTTTCACACAAAGTTATTTAGCACAGCCCTTCACAGTGAATAAAATAGTAGCAAGCACACACATAATAATATATGCATAGCAACAACAATTTAAGACGCAGATATATGCCAGTGACCTTGAGTGGTTAGCTTGCGTGTTCTATACTGAGCTCACGCAACGCGTCGTACGTTCAGCCAGTAATAAGACTCGCCCATCAAGGAGTGCTGTCCCCAATTTGACGCGTTATTAATTTATTATACACAAAACAAAAGGTATTTTAATAAAACGCGTATACTAAAAGATCAATAATTAAATTATCTTTAAATTGGTGAAGGTTTCAGAAAATTACGCTTGGTAGATTTTGCGCCATTCTCAGTTTTTTATCTGCGTTAGACATAACTTTACAAATTAATTTCACTATGTAATATAAACATAATCTAAATTATTCACATATCAAATTATTGAGAAAATACTCTAATTTAACATAATTATATTTTTTTCAAGTCATTAACACTACTCGTTTAGACGTGATCTTTAGTATAAAATCATTAAAAGTGGGTTATCGTCGCCTTAAGCCAAAATGCAAGAAGAAAACATGCATTACGTGCCATTACGTAAATCTTGACTAGACAAATATTTTGGTTCTATTGATTCAGGCGCTGTTTTAACAAGTTACCCGAACCAACCAGTGATGAGAGTCGGTCGAGTCAATAGTTAGTCATTCATAAATGACTAACTATTGACTGATTGATGTTGACTAACGATTATCGACTTAGACCAACTAATAATTATGCATCGGTGCAATACTCGTAGAATATAATTATTTGATTAAAGATGAAATGTGTTTAAATTATAAATAAATTGTGTTGATAGTATCCGAAAGGGATCCGTTTGCGAAATATTAAGCTATAAAGTGCAAAATTTTGTTAGAGCCAACTGTCCCACCTGCCAGCTAAATGGTTGTTTTTGAATATGTGAAAAAATGGCAGTAGTATATACAATATGTAACAAAAACCCTGTTGTTCCGTTTTATGAATCGGTATACATACGTATTAAAGCAAGTTATTTATTAAAACTGTTCAACAAAATTAATTAAAATAATTATTAAATTATTCATATTTGTAATGTTTAACTGATTTCTTACCTCTTTAGTTCTTTGAATTTGACTTCTCGACTAACCAATGCTTAATTTTTTTTTATTATAATTCCACCAAAGTTGTGCTTGTAGGTTAATGTACCTATACGTCCCTAAAAGGAACAACAGGGTTTTTGTTACATGCTGTATAATAAAAAATAAAAAAACATATATTTGATACTTTAAATACATGTTACAAAATATACAACGAAGTTAAAAAAAAAAATTGCCACAAGCATATTGTATAAAAGAAGGAAGTTAAAAAAACTAAAACCCAACTACGACTATAATTACAACTAAAAACATAATTATAATATAAACAAGACATCGTAACAAAATAACATCGGTTTCGGATTTCGTATAACCGGAGTCACACATAATTACTGATCATGTAATTAAGGCACAAATCAAGATTCAAGTTTCAAGCCATCATTTTATGTGACGTCATATAGTCTATAACCCGCGGAACAACATGTCGCTTCAAATGATACCTCGTTTGTCAAAATACGACAAGTAGTTTAGGAGTTATGAGTGAACAGATGAACATACATACATACCTAACCTGTAAAAATCATAACCCTCCTTTTTGTTTTGCCGTAGTCGGGTAAAAATAGCAGCGTAACGTTAATAAATTCGAGTGATGAAAGGTGATGTATTTTTGAATTTCACTTCGTAATTCGAAACATCCGTGTCGTCAGCTAATATAATTATAATCTTTCAAAGTCTTGGTCCACGTGCTGTACCTCAGATTATTTACTACTACTTTGTCAGATTTAAAATAACCCAAAATACCTTCTGAAATAAAAACATTTTAAGAAAATAAAGATTATGGCACACTAATCCAAAGTTGTAACAATGGCCTGCTCAATTCAGTTTAGGGCATTTGGACTCGAACCAAACTCTTATTGCAGGCTAAGATATTACGGTCTTCATTACACATTCCAGTGCAGTGTTACTATCTATTTTTACTCGACTACGGCAAAACAAAAAGGAGGGTTATGATTTGGACCAGTATTTATGTGTCAGTTTGTATGTACTCGTATGTATGTATGTTTATCTGTTCCCTCATAACTTCTAAAATAGTTATCATAATGTGACAAACGCATCGTTGGAACCGTCTTGATCGTCAGCTGTTTATAGGCTATGTGACGTCACATTGAATATGGCGCCCTCTAGAAGACATAAAGTCATGAACTAAAAAAAGGGGATAACCGTGGTCGTAAGCCACCTACCCTAACCAAACAATACATTTTAACAGAAGTAAGCAATCATATAATAAGCTTCAGGGCAAACTGAATTCGACCACAGCTATCCTCTGAACATCACTAGACATTATGTATTAAATATATTAAATTGAAATATATTACGTGTAAGTTGTTTATTTAATAAACGATAAATATTGAACAGTTTGTACATAACAATTTCAGACGAGAATGTTTTCTTGTTTCATACTTTTTAGAGCATGATTTTTCTGTATTCCGGTTTTAGTTTTTGAACTTACTTTTTCATTATTAATATTCATAATCAACCTATAATGTTCCCACTGCTGCGACACAGGTCTCCTCTCTTCGAGAGGGAGTGGGCCGTAATCCACCACGCGGGCCCAGTGCGGGTTGGTGGATGTCACGTGTCTTCGAAGTTTTGGTTCTAGGATATGCCGGTTTCCTCACGATGTTTTCCTACCTTATTAATATTACTATAGTACTTAAGATAATGAAGACAGTATTTTTTATTCACTTTTTAGTAAAAATGACACCGATTTAGAATATTGGTGCTGCGCGCAATAAGCGCACAATACTTACACTCAGGGTGTTGTGGCGCAGCCTGGGAGAGGCCTGTGTCCAGCAGTGGACGGCTATTGGCTGAGTTGATTGATCTTCGTACAATACTTTATCTAAACTCATCCAATTTGGTCAAAAACACAATAAATAATTAAGTATCTTATAAATATACATATATAAATATGGCGCCCTCGCCAACATTTCGATGCGGTATGCTCCACAGCAGCCGCCACTATAAAACAACACTAAAATCATTGAAAATGTCCCCAAGTATTGTATTATATTAGATAAGTTGGGCTCAGTAGGTGGCCACGCCAATCACGGCATCAGTGGCGCAGGTGTAGGAAGAAAATAATATATAATGATGAAAATAATAATGATGTTCAGAATATCGTGGTATGGCTTATTATTTAGGACTCGTTAGTGTTTGTAAACATTAAAAAACAGTCTGATATTTTCCTTAAAAACTCACACTATTCGCACGAACTAGCATCCAGAAAAATAGCCACTGAAAACTACAGAATTTTCCGGGATTATTGAAAGTCCATAGCCCTTTTACCTTTTAAATTCACCCACAAAATGACGTTTGTAAGCGATTTAACAGAATAATCAGTAAAATGTAAACACGGCATCCCTTTCGAGAGCTGGGAGCCGGAGCCGTACATCATAACGAGCGGACATGGTCATTAATATTTGATTACGTCGCGATCAGTCCAGCCGGCAGTCGATTACTGCCAGGAAATGGTCCGCTAACACAATCGACAGGAAAGTACCGAAGGACTACTAATTACGCGGGTTCGACACTTTCTTAACCAAGTCAATCCAAGGTGCTAACATAATCGTTTGCAGAGCCGTACCTCTGCAGGGCAAGTGAAAGTGATAGTTAGCAGTTATGCCAACATGGTTTAAAATTGCGTGACACTTCCCAAGATTTTGCACTTCACAAGATTACTCCTCCAGGTCTGCACATAAAAATGACTCATCTGGAAGTCTATGTCCCATCAAAATATTGAGCATCACGCACAATGGTCCACATGAAGTGCGGAAACCAAAACCTCTAACATAGAACAATATTGAGCATGCATATCTTGCAAGAAGATAGATGCTACGCAGTTCTCGTATCCAATTTTAAATACGTTATCTGCATCGTTCTAATTCGTTTGGGTCGTTACTAAGTGTCATTTGGAATAGTCCTTCTGCACCCATTCACCTCCTGGTTGTCAGTCGCGATGCGTCCTCTGCCGTCAGATTAACGCAAACCAGTTTAGGTGAAGGCGTCAATTTGACGCCTGATGATGCGGTGGGTCCTTATTTGATAGGTTAGGTTTACTTGCAAATGGCCCGGACATGGGAGTAATATTAATTTAAGGAGGAAAGTTTCCGGAAAGATCGACATCGCAGAACTTTTCGTGGGCGTCGTTTTTGCTACAAAAAGGCTGTCTATCCCTGTTTCATTAGTAGAAGGTGGCAATGGATTTCATTTCATTTTAGTGGAGTTTCCTTTGGGGGAGCTATATCTCTTTGAAGAGAACTAAGGAAAGAACGTTCTATTTTTACACAAAGCAAAGTAATTAGTTAGTAGTTTGTTAGTTATGGTTATTAGTATTTTTTTTTAATTATATTTTCATAGACCATACGCCCTACGTAAGTACCAACATAAATAGACTATTCATTCGATGATTAATTTAAAAATAAAAACTGAATAAAATCACGTTCAGGTTTTGAAACCGTAATTTACATTTCCATTTAAAGACTTGCAACCAACCTAAAATGCTTTTGATCACCTCCATTGAATCAACTTAAATCCATTTTACATTATTTTTCTAAATTACTCCTAAGTTAGAATTAAGTTGTTTACCTGCCTATAAGTACGACTTATTCATTTCGATTCGAGGGCCCACTTAAGTAGGTGCTTACTTAGAGAGCGTATTTACGTGTACATAAACAGAGTTGTATTTCAAGATAAAATTTAACTCTTATCTTGGCTATTTTCTCATTGATATTGTGTGTGTTCTATTTATATCAGCGAGCCTTTCCATATCTGTAATTGTTATTTATGGGGGATTCGTCAAGGTAGCTCGCGTAATCCAAAATCTTGAAAATTTGAAACAATAGAAATTTGAAGTTTTCCTCGAAACCAACAAACGACGTCTGCAGCTGCAAACACCAAAAAATCAAACAACAACTTATCTAAATCCATCACCGGACCTCACAACAAAGATATAATAAACAAGCTTGATCAGCATTAAACAAAGCGTGCACCTCAGAGAAATCAAGCGATACGGTCACTTCCGGCCCCGGCCGCTTCTGAATATTTGACGCGCGGGGAAATGAGCTCGGCCGGTCAAGCGCGAGCTGACGCTAATGTTATAGCGTTAGAAGATGGCCGGCCGGCGGTACCAGGCCACGTCGTGCGGATGCTAAGGACGTTTGACTGGAGACAAGTCTGGGCTACGATTGGAGACTTCTTGGCGGGAAAGTGAAGCGTCATGTTTAGCAGTTTTATTTTATTTTCTTAAATTTGTGTTTAGCCGAATATTAATGTGTAATAATGGTGGATTTTATTGAAATATAATTAATTAAACAGAGTAGTGTCCCTTACACACACGTATTAGCATCGCATTTTTAGAGATAAAATATATATATATTTTTTTTTTAAGTTGGATTATTATCTCAGCGTTGGCAAGCGGCAACACAGAAATGTCACTTTTTCTTTCGCGCGCTTAAATGACATCGCAAGAAAACGTTCGCTCTCGTCGAATTGCTAGTTTTTAATAAGTTTACAGTGCTATTTATTGAAATGATGATCTTTGACAAAGTGTCAATTATGCCAAGTGATAGAAAGTGTAATGAGTGCATTGTTAGTGGAGACCTGAGACGGCCACGAGTCTACGACGTTCATAAACGACATCAACAGAAAGCAGATAAATACATCAGAGGCAGACTCCTAAACCTGACCCAAGATCCGGAGGCCTCCCACAACCCTAATGTGCGAGAGTGCCTGGCTTTAACTGACCACCTTGTACGTGATACTGACAGCACTTTATATAAGCACTATGGTGGACAATAGCACTGCCTATTGCCAGTTGCTGCAAATTTTCTAAAGCATTATCTCTCCAGAGACACGAGATGTCACCAGTATTCGTTATCTCAACGATACTAGCTGGATGAGGAGCTGCCAGAGAGGCTCGTGAAGCCCTTAGCGATGTTACTGTGCATAGCTAACTGGTATGCGTTTATCAACATTACATGTATGTAACAACATTCAGTGCGTGCGAGACACGCCAGTAACGTGCGACCTTCCCGTTACTAGCTGGATGAAAAGCTCTAACAGTGTGTATAGCTAACTCGGGTATGTACTTGTAATAACAGGTAAGTTTCATTTCTATGATCAAGGTTAAGAAAATTTAAAAAAGTGGTTTGATAGGCTTTTAATTTAAGAGCATGAACGCTGCGAGTCAGCCTTACCCAACCCTGCACACTGTCTGTGTGTTATACACGTGCAAAAGCATTATACGCCCTTGTGAGTGCTGGACCCTACCTCCGTACCTGGATTGTTATCATTGAGTATAAAATACTCTTAACAACACTGACTCTTGTCATAAAGCGGGTTTGACATGCTTTTAACTTACGAGTAAGAAGGCCGCGAGACAGCCCTACTCAACCCTGCACACTGTCTGTGTGTTATAAACTTGCAAAAGCATTATACGCCCTTGTGAGTGCTGGACCGTACCTCCGTACCTGGATTGTTATCATTGAGTATAAAATACTCTTAACGACACTGACTCTTGTCATAAAGGGGGTTTGATATGGTTTTAACTTACGAGTATGAAAGCCGCGAGACGGCTTACCCAACCCTACACACTGCCTATGCGTTTATACACTCGCAAAGCATTTGTTACTATTGAATATAAAATACTCTCAATATGCTCATAGCATATTATCCCACCACTATGTGACCTAGCTCTCGCATCAAGGACAATACTATGGAAGCACACCTCGCCTCAACAGGTTACTTTTATCAACCACCTAGGTGGCTTAATTATCCTGACCTACAAATGATACCTATTTTGTAAACTATATAAAGAAAAATTGTGTGATTTTTACACTCATACATTCAAATTCTGTAAGTACAGGATACGTTAAAATGATTCTGTGATACAATGGCTGACAGTACAAGATACTTTGCAAAAATGATTAGGTTATACAACGGCAGACAACAAATGCTTCAGATATCTATGGAAATTTCCATAAATGTAACTGAAATGAACCAAAACCATACAAAGTATTATTCAATGCTCCCTTAATTATCTATAAGGTAAAAGCCGTACTTTCAGATTCCTCTAAACTGAGGGAACAAGGGTTTGGCATAAACAGGGTGGACTGGGTAAAAGTTAGAATATTAAAATTTTGTGTTTAGGCTGACGATTGAAAATGAATTTACACATGTCTCAGCGTTTTTGATAATTCCACCCCCGAAGGGTTAAAAAGGGGAATGATGTTGTGTATGGAAAGTCCTTAATTTTCGAAGTAAAATCACTACATTTATTGTCTAGGCTTATGGTTGGAAGCTAGTTGTTAGAATTTGAACCCATAAGGGATGAAAAAGGGGATAAAATTTTATTTTTAATGAAATTTCTTTTTAAGTTAAAATCACTAATATTTCGGCTTATTGTTGGAAACTATAGGCATCCGCTAAGAAGGGATTTTTCGAAATTCAACCTTTCAGGGGTGAACAAGGGGGATAAATCTTATTCCTTGAGTTAATAAACCTGAAACTTGGCACGAATACTAACCTAAGTAAATTATAAAGTGTGACATTTTTGTTTTTTATTAAACTACTCCATATTGGGGGATTTGAGGATGACAAAGTTTGTATGGAAGAATTTTAACGCGCGGTCCGATTAACTCGAAACTCAGTATTTATACTGTAAACCAAAATAAATAAAAGAATTTATAAATTTTTCGAAAATTGACCCTTTTTTTTTTGCGTGGGTAATTATCAAATAACTTCTCCCGCTCTGGGCGGAGCGGGAGGGCGTGTCAGACTTTTACTGACTAATATCAACCCGTGTTCCTTTCATTGACTGTGTGCCAGGGCCATGATATCCCTTTCGGACAAACATGGCAGGCCCTAACGGACCCCGTCAGTTGGTGCTGACATCTCTTTGAGGCGCGCGTGGAACACAACGCGCAGTCGAACCAGGCCTGGTTCTTGTCGGATGGCAAGCTACCCATCGCTCACCGTCCGCAAACCCGCGCCTACGGTGGCCGGAAGCCGGCTTGCTACTCCCGACGCCCGGGGGTCTCCTGCGGCGACTAGGGGCGCGAGGGCGCGAACCTTGCCTCTCCCTCACGCGTTCTGCCTCCTCCTTTGCGAGCATTACTGTTTCACAGAAGGAGGTAACGGCCTCCCATGCACACTCGCTCCGAACCATAGCCTGAACCAGGGCTGGACGCGAGAGATCGCCGCCGCTGATAGCCTCCGTGAGGACACAGCGGTGCTCCACCCAAGCCGGGCAGACCTCTACCGTATGCTCCACCGTGTCCTCCGGGCGATCCACACAGTGGTGACACCCGGGCGTTTCCTCCCGCTTTATCCTGAACAGGAACCTCCCGAAACACCCGGTCCGGTGAGGACGCCGTGGCGCCTCTCTAGCCACTCCTCAAAGAGGGGACTTATTGCCACAATTGTGGCGTGCCCAGCGCTGGATTGCGACAATCGCACTCTCCATGCTAGCATGAGATCCCGCCGGAGCTACGTTCGCTGTGCCGTGATTTCTCGCGGCAGCGGACCCTGCGTTTCGCCTCCTCGCGCCACTCCCAGATGTGCGCGAGGACTTTTGCCTCCAGATCCCACGGCGGCAGTCTGGCAAAGAGGCTCGCCGTCTCACGGGAGACCGTGCGGTAATGACCCTTAACAGGGTGAAAAGGGGTAGTCAATTTTACAAGAGAGGATTCTACTGTGTGGCTTGATTAACCCCAAATTATGACGTGGGCATCAGGGGTTTTTGGAAATTCAACCTTTAAGGGGGTGAAAAGGGGGATTTTGTTTGTATGAAAAATCTTATTCCTTGAGTTAATAAACCTGAAACTTGGCACGAATACTAACCTAAGTAAAATATAAAGTTTGTCATTTTTTGTTTTTTTAAACTACCCCCAAAAGGGGCATTGGGGGATATCAACATTTTTATGGAATAATTTTAACGCGCGGTCCGATTAACTTGAAACTCAGAATTTATACTGATAACAAAAAATAAAGAATAACTTTTATCCGGTTTTTTATTAAATCTGCCCCTAATAATGGGGTGAAAAGGGATAGTCAATTTACAAGAGAGGATTCTACTGTGTGGCTTGATTAACTTGAAAATTGGTATAAATAACCTATAAATCCAATAATAGAAACGTCAAAAACGATGTTTCAACAATTTACCCCTTTGAGTGCGTAAAAAGGGGCGATATAGTTCGTATGAACAGAATCTTATTTCTTTTGATATATAAACTTGAAATTTGGCCCGAGTACTTATTTACATAACATCAAGCCCCAAAGACCCAAAGGGTTAGGTAGAGGTGTATCTTTAGTACACCCACATTTCGACAGTTTTGTTTAAGTCCCATGTAATAGGGGGCGAGCCTATTGCCATCAACCGGGCATAAATCCAGACTTCGGGCTGCTACTAAGAAATTCCTAATGGAAAATCCAATAACACTTTGCCCGACCTGGGAATCAAACCCACCCCTCATGCTCAGCAGTCGCGCCTGTGACCACTAGACTAACGAGGCAGTCATTACTTAAATAACAAAGTTTGTCATAACTTTTGCGTTTTTCAAAACTACCCCTCCAAAGGATTTTAGGGAGAGTTATGGTTTGTATTTAAAGAATCTTAATTATAATATATTGAGTTTTCGAGAATCGGAAAAAGGGGTACATAGTTTTCGGGAGAATTTTACTGCGTACCTACCTTGAATAACTCAAAATTTGGTAGATCAATTATTATTTAAGAACAAAAACGTAGACAAAATAAACAATACAAAATTTCTTACAAATAGACTTGGACATGAAATGGAGGAGGACACGTAGGTATATTGAACAAGTATGTACAAAACGAAGTTTGTATTTATATGCTATATATATCCTTCGTAAAGTTGTAAATCAAACTGCACTCCTATCTGCTTACCACGCTTACGTTGGTTCCAACTAAGATATGGTATAATGTTTTGGGGGAATGCTGCTGACAGTGAAGCTGCTTTTTTTTCGACATCTACGCGGGCGAAGCCGCGGGCGAAAGCTAGTTAAAATATAAATAAATAATAATAAAATACTACCAAATTAAAACCAGAATAAAACTAATATTGCTTCTAAAATTGACATGAATACTAACTTACTCTATTTGAAAAACAAACAGATACAATAACAAACTTGGGTATATCATTTTATAGCCACAAACAATAATAATTAATTAATACATATTAAACCCACAAGACATCCACTCTTGTTATCTAACGCTATCAATCTGTATTTTTTTATATTATCTATTTAGAATGATTTCTTTGATATTATTATTATGATAATAGAGTAACTTACCAGTCCTTTTGAGAAAATGTACCTAAATAGCACAACAGGAGTTGACTTGTTATAGTAAATAAGAAATA
Source organism: Tiliacea aurago (assembly GCA_948098905.1). Lineage (NCBI taxonomy): Eukaryota > Metazoa > Arthropoda > Insecta > Lepidoptera > Noctuidae > Tiliacea > Tiliacea aurago. Next base: position 1,385,136 of record OX402592.1, read on the forward strand.
AAACATCCTACAACTGGGTACAGAAATCAATCAATATGGAAAACAAAGATGAATGTTGTTGGTGGACCTTAATAACAATCCGGCTTATATCTACACTCCTGAATGACAATTTATCAAGATTGATACTTGAATGCAACAAACATATGCTATGCCGAAAAAACAGCTGCAGACCACTGACTTTGTTATCGGCTGTGGGTACAAAGATACAATAAACTATTTGATACCTATCAAAATTCAATATCTCAACTTCTGAATACCATTTCAGCTAGTAAAATCTGAGATGAATTAAAAATGCATTAAGTACAGATTTACAATGAATTTGTACATTTTAGACCCAAACAAAATAGAAAATTCAGTTTCATTCTGAACCTAAAACTGGTACTTAACCCCTGCTAGGGCAGTGAGAATTCCATTATAGGTACTTAATTGACAGAAAATTACAAAGCTCCCAGATATAACCCTGTTACTTTATACTGCTAACTTGTACACTATTCAATTATTTTTTCAACCTATCAAAATAGATAGGTATCTACTTATATGATTTCATTCTATAGGTACCCGCAGGATCCTTCCTATGACCAGATAGGTTACAAATAAAGGGTTCATTATAAATACATTGTCTAATAACTTCTTTAATAGAATTCTCATACTTCAACTCTATCTTATAGCTCTGCTGTATTGACCTATAATAAATGTAATCAGTGGTCTTGACTAAATTACCAGTAGTGAGTGACACTTAGGTACCGAAACAAGATTTCCTACCAACCCACCCTGATTATTTATTCGTCAAAATATCAAGACCGACATGATAAGCACCTTTAGACAGACACCAATTTACGTGTACAAATCGAAAATCGCCCGAACATTAATCATGGAGATCTAACACCTTGAAACAAGTGCCTTGAAATAACTATATTAAAACAAAGTAAGAGTTTATTTACATAACATTACGCCCGCATTCCCAGAAGGGCCGGACAGAGATGGGTGATCTTATTCAAAGGCTATAAAATCAAAATGTCTAATTAAACATATAACCATTCCAACTAAGTACTAGACTACACATTTAGCAGTACCTAGATAACAATGATAATCACAACACTAAAGTAAAATTGTCAAGGAAAAAGGAAACAAAGGGGGGGGCGGCGCATTGTGAGGATAAAGTATTGATGGATTGTGATTAGAACATGAACAAGACAAGGCAAAAAAAAAAAAAAAAAAAACGCAGAGCTTCTTACAACGATCTGGGCAACAAAACCTGCCACCTCAGTGCCAAAAACACATATTATAATACGCAATTAAACGTAATAATAGAGTTCATGAGCTTATTGCAATCTCATGCAGTAAGTTCCACACTGAATCCCGAATAAGTGAACGTTAAAGCTTACGGAGACATATAACACTGCTATTCCCAGTCACGAAAATATTCAAAAGTATTCAATCTCACATACAGAACAAACTTTACTAAACAAGTTGGCTGCCGTTTTGGCTCTAATGTTGACTCTGTGGACTAATAAAACAAATACTTCATTATAACCGTAAGTTACGATAAGCGAAATAGTAAGTTAAAGTAATATTAATCCTTTAACTCTCACAGTACAACAAATACAACAGCTCAACTTAAAGTTGACATCAATTGAGAAAACACAATGTGGGTTTTCTCGCTGTTGATTATGCCTCCTTGCTGACTAAAAATAGCAATAACAGGAATAATAATTATATATAATAGGAATGCTAATTCCTAACAAAGTAACGGTAATGAACAAAAATAAAAAGTACCTACTTAACAAACCAGAATATTTATAACCAGATATTGCAGACAACTCTAAACATCTACTCTGTTTAATTAATTATATTTCAGATCGCCGTGAAATAAAATTGGGAATCAAACGAGCTTATCTCTTAAGCGAAGTCTTGATTCTAATTTTATGAACGGCGATCTGAAATATAATCACCCACCCGCCACTAGCTAACAACCCCAACGCTGCAATAATCAGTCTACCTAATTCACTTATCCTTTCAGGAAACCCTAGTGAATGTAAGTATGCGGAACTACTCTGTACAGAAAACAGAGCTTGTTCCTTACTTAAGGATCTTTAAAATAAGTGACATTTCTGTGTTGCCGCTTGCCAACGCTGAGATAATAATCCAACTTAAAAAAAATATATATATATATTTTATCTCTAAAAATGCGATGCTAATACGTGTGTGTAAGGAACACTACTCTGTTTAATTAATTATATTTCAGATCGCCGTTCATAAAATTAGAATCAAGACTTCGCTTAAGAGGTAAGCTCGTTTGATTCCCAATTATTAACCATTAACCCCTTTATTACAAAACAAGGTTTATCTTCAGACCCAGGTTTAAAACATGGAACCATTATTTAATTTCGAACTTTATACCGACTATGGTAAAGTTCCTAAACACAAAACTGACAACTTAGTACTGAACTAAGTTTTCAGTTTTGTATAAAGAACGATATTTCAATCACTGTTACGTTCTTATTACAAAAACTGGCTCCATGGTTTAAGCCATGTCAAAATATATAAATCTTGTTTTGGAATAAGGCGGTAAATGTTCGTGAATGTGCAGTAGTGTAGGCAAATGAAACGAAACAGTGCAACATCATTTCAAGTTCTCTCAAGAAATCCGCGTGAGGTCTCAGTAAAGTGCTACGTCTTTACTGAAACTCAAGGAGAGCAGGCGGACGGGGATATCATCTATCATGCATTGAATATAATTAATTTCATAATTATTTAAACAAACTTCGTACTTGTTACCTAATCTTACTAGGTTATGACCTAATGTAATGTACAAAGCGCACGAAGCCCTAAAAAAAAAAATGTCTGGGTTACCTTTTTTTTAAGCTGGGTTAATTTCATTTGTTTGATCAGGGGCCGATTTTTCAATCATCAGATAACTTTTCTATAAAGACGATTATAAGGCGGTTTGACATATTTTCTATAAAAAAAATGTCAAACTACAATTATGGTCTTCAGTTAAAAGTGAATAAGAATGAAGATAAAAAAATCTGCGCTAAGGTATTTTAGGAAAAAGATCAGAAAAATCCTGGTAATCATGGCAATCACCAATTTGTTTGAAATAATAATGTGATGTAGACAATTTTTTTTCTAAATTACAACTAAAATCTCACCACCATCGCTCTATTTCATTTTTAGGCGTCCCTTTTATTGCAGAAACCATTACTGCGTATTAAACTAAAGGTCTTCTATCAACAAGTCCGTCGTACTACACGTCACCAGCACTTCAGGTGAGTGACAAGTCTTAATTCATAACGTAATGTTTCTAAGACCTCGATAAATGTCGCTTATTGTGAACCATATTTTCAGAATCTATTACCAGCCTATTATTATAATACCAGCCCATTACTATAATACCAGCCCATTACTATAATACCAGCCCATTACTATAATACCAGCCTATTATTATAATATCAGCCCATTACAATAATACCAGCCCATTACTATAATACCAGCCTATTATTATAATACCAGCCCATTACTATAATACCAGCCTATTATTAAAATATCAGCCCATTACTATAATACCAGCCCATTACTATAATACCAGCCTATTATTATAATATCAGCCCATTACTATAATACCAGCCCATTACTATAATACCAGCCTATTATTATAATATCAGCCCATTACTATAATACCAGCCCATTACTATAATACCAGCCCATTACTATAATACCAGCCTATTATTGTACCACTACAAAGCAAAAGCCTCTTCTCACACACAGAAGGCACCAGCATCGACCACCATGCTTACTCAAGACGGGTTGGAGATTTCCGACTAAGTACTATGTTTCTCCTTCACCGATGTCAGTGATGTCCAAGATAAACTCAGATATACATATAAATTAAACAACCACATTGGTCTTTCCCGGAATCTACTAATAACTTAATAGTCTACCAAATCTCACCAAAAACCACGAATGACCATTATTAGTTGAGAATTAGCACGTCCGCAAAGTAAACGAGAGAAAACATTTCACTTTAATGTAATCAAACGGAGATAAATACTAAAAAAAAGATAAGAAGTGTTCGGCAAATTAAATTGGAAACTTTCCTTTGTTTTCCACTTAATTCAACATAAGTCCCTGGAAACTACAATTGAAAGACGACCTTAGGAAGACGAAAGATAGGATTGAAAATTCCTTTCAATAACAACAGTATATGGATAGTTTCAGGCGGGAATAAAAAGAGGAAATTTTGTGTCGTATCGGATTTTAATTTCTTCTACGTAGAATTAATGACTTTGCTTTCGTTTCGATCGCCTTTGTCGACTCATACGTTAGAAAGTCGATTGGGTTTAAGTACTTGGCGCTACTGCTGCAACACTTTATAACACTATTCCTGGAACAACTTTTGTTTTGGACTTTGGAATCGGATTTTAATTTCGTGTGGGTGGAGCGAGTTCCATAAACAAGAAAAAGAGAATAAATATGAAATTCTACTTACACTGGTTGTTCTCTTACTGAAATCTTGTGTATTTGAACGTTCTGTTTATTTAATTTCGATTAACCTATATTGTTTTAACCTCTGAGTTACCTTTGCCTTTTAACCATTCCTTTTAATACGATTATTCACATTTCCTCGTTGTACCTTTAAAGCTAGCTGTCAAAGTGATGGCCTGTTTATTTATACCTTTGCCATAAAAACAAATCTTTAACCAATAACCGGCTAATATTCCAATATTTCTAGCTACTCCCGCGTCATACAAATAAGTAGAAACAAACTCACTTTAAGTCATGTTCATGTCCATATATCAAAACTTAAACGGTCCAATGTCTTTCAAAACTCCACTGAAAGTTAGTAATACAGGAAGCACAAAACCCCTTTTGGAAACTACCAAACAACATCTTCGCAATGCAATTTGTTTAAAAGAATTGTAAAGAACCCCGCTCCCGAAGTCTTGGCGCATGAAATTGAACCTTAAATCTTGGTTACGAAGATTTAAATTAGATTTGTTGTCGCTATAATATATCTTACAGTAGTGCTTCTCTCACACACTTATGCACTTAAAGCCAATGCTTTTAAACTAAGTTTTTTGAAAATATGTAACGGCTAATGTTCTATTATTTATAACTTAGGCGTTTTCCTTGCAGAAAGCGTAGGGAACCGCAGAATTTTACAGGTATTATGCACAGCAACGCTAGAACTTGTATTTTTATGTAATCATGCTTATCCCTGCATTATTCCATACATATCATGCGTTGTAGGTACTTAGGACACCTACATTTTTTGGCTTTAAATCAAGCGTAACATTTAAAGCTACAAATCGTTCTCACAAAGTATTCCCTACATGAGTACATGCGGATTCTTGCTCGTTTTTTGGTTGCACTAGTGACAGGAAAGAGAGGAATAGAAAGTCTTTTAGAATTTAATTTGGTAAGTACAACTTGAAAAATAGTTCAATGAGCACAGACGTGTAGAGGTAATAATTATGAAAACAAACAGAGGAGAAAGACAGTAGGATCTTCATATACGAGGCTTGATATTATAAAAATAAATTCAGAATCTACCTACCGCCGAAGTAGAAAGCAATCTTATCAAAAATAAAATGTTGGTGATTCTACAATCGGTAGACCAACAAGACCACAGACCCAATATTATCTACTTATCTGCCAAAAAATCTAGTACTGTATTCTTCACACAGTTTGAATCAAATGACTGACGAGATTCTATTTTAGCATCACTACATACCACACAACCATGTGTAACATAGTTAAAGAACGAACAAACAAGAAAAACAAAAACGATAAACAAAAAAACGGCCAAATGCGAGTCGGACTCGCGCACGAAGGGATCCGTATCATTATCTATAAAAATAGCAAAAAAAATCACGTTTGTTGTATGGAAGCTCCCCTTAAATATTTGTTTTATTTTAATTAATTATTTATTTTTAAAGTGAATATATAACTAAATATTCTGTGAATATTTCAAGCGTCTACCTGTTGCCGTTATCAATATAGAACAAAAATGAGCAAACATTTATTTGAGGCGCGCGTGGATCACAACGCACCTTCGAACTGGGCCTGCCGATTTATTCTGAAAAAATCTCACCGTGTAAACGTAGGTGAAGTGAGCTTGAAGTAAGTTGTTAATAGTGTCAATCCCTCACTGACAGTTCACTCCACGCTCACTTCACCTAAGTTTTCACGGTGACATGGTTACAGAATAGCACTGCTGGTCCTTATCGGCCGGCGAGCTACCCATCGCTCACCATCCGCAAGTCCGCACCTACGGTGGCCGGGAATCGGCCTGCGACTCCCAACGCTCGGGGTGTCTCCCGCAGCGACCAGGAGCGTGAGGGCGCAAATATTGCCTCTCCCTCACGCGTTTCGCCTCCTCCTTCGCGAGCATTACTGCTTCGCAGAAGGAGGTGACGGTCTCCTATGCACTCTCGCTCCAAACCATGGCCTGAACCAGGGCCGGACGCGAGAGATCGGCGCCTCCGTGAGGACATGGTGGTGTTCCGCCCGAGACGGGCAGACCTCCACCGTATGCTCCACCGTGTCCTCCGGGCAATCCACACAGTGGTGACACCCGGGCGTTTCCTCCCGGTTTATCCTGAACAGGAACCTCCCGAAACAACCGTGTTCGGTGAGGACCAGCGTCACGCGGAAGGTGAGGACGCCGTGGCGCTTCTCTAGCCACTCCTCAAAGAGGAGACTTATCGCTGGGTTGCGACAATCGCACTGTTCATGTCGCCATGAGTTCCCGCCGGAGCTCCGTCCGCTGTGCCGTGATTTGCCTCCCGGCAGCGGAGTTACGTCCCGGCGTTTCGCCACTCCAGCACCTCTGGATACTGTTACTCAAGTTTTGTAATAAGCATGGTTCTAAGGTTAATCAACTAAAGTTTGAAACTAACTGTTTCATATTTTCATTTTGGTTACTCTCCGAGGTTCGACAACAGACACACATAGGTACTCGTATAAAGGTTATTTCAAAATGTTCATACGCTGTTTGCGAAAATATGGGGGAATAGCACAGACGCTCCCTCTGCACCCTACAAAAAAAAAACCGATACGAATAATAATTATAAACATAGAGCGAACTTGCAAGGTTTTAAGGTTCTAAGGTTGCAAGCCATACTTTCAGAAACACAAAAATCTCACCTTAATGGTATTAATATTTTACAACTATGTAAACTAGTCCGCAAATACCCAGAATCTTACAAGGACCACACACGGAAAGACATACAAACAAAATAGTCGTTACGCCATAATGCCTGCAACAAATACGGTTGTAAAAAAAACAAATAGATAGGAAATAATTTAAATATTTAGTCATATTATGGAAAATAATTATTTTCCTTAAAAGCGCTCTTCTCTTCCTCTCTGCTACTTATTTAACATTTTGCTGTGCCCGACAGGGTCCATAATTTTATCTATATTTATTAATACTTACCACCTATAAGTGCACATTATGAATTCCAATAAAGATTAATTAATTGATTGATTGATACATGAGTGAGTAATAGCCTACATTAATAATGATTCCATCATTAACTTGCTAATTAAAATGAAATAAACTAAAACCGTCAGACTAAGTAAACTTGAGATATATGTACTTCTTTATAATAAAGAGCTCGTCGCAACTACAATTACTTTTGTCATAAAATTTAATTTACTAAGCGAGCAGTGTTGCGCTGAGAGTGAGATTGTTATTTGAAAAATAAGAAACATGGTTGTTGTGGCAAGACTTGCTGTTTTTATTACCATTTCATTGAAAAAAGACATAAAACAGCAGCTATTCAATAATAAACAGACTAGATAACACAAAAACTTGTTAGGCTAAGGTCATTTGTCTGCCGCCACCATCAATGAGAAACGAGGTTATTCGAACCGAACGTGACATCGTGTTAAGGCTTCTGCATACCGGGGCGACTAGTCGCGCGACGCGACACGGCACAAAGGCCCCGCGTGTCGCAGGATGAGCGGTGCCTTTGTGTCGTGTCGCGTCGCGTGGCTAGTCGCGCCGGTATGTAGAAGCCTTTAAGTTGGGTGGTGTACCATAGACACGCGGTTACAGTAAATGTATGTATCGCTACTTCGGCGCCGTCATCTCGTTCGCGGTGATGTCCCGTTGACGGTGGCGATGGACAAACGGCCTAAAGTCAAAATAATTCATTATAAGAACTGACTGGATAAATGAGTGACAGGATAAATTGGATTCACAATTGAATACTAATCTAAAGATAAAATAAATGTCAGGTTTTCAAGTACCTCCTTCTGCGAAGCAGTAATGCTCGCGAAGGAGGAGGCGGAACGAGTGAGGGACTTGCAAAATTCGCGCCCTCACGCCCCTAGTCACCGCGGGTGACGCCCCGGGCGTTGGGAGTCCCAAGCCGATTCCCGGCTATCGTAGGCGTGGGTTTGCGGACGGCGAGCGATGGGTAGCTCACCATCCGCAAGCTTTAGACTAGAAGATTAGGACCAGGCCCGGTTCGACTCGAAGGCGCGTTGTGTTCTACGCATGCCTCAAAGAGATGTCAGCACGAACTGACGGGGTCCGTTAGGGCCAATACCTACCAGGCTTGAGAGTTTGTCCGAAAGGGATATCGTGGCCCTGGCACACAGGCAACTGAAGGGACACGGGTGGGTTTTAGTCAGTTAAAGTCTGACACGCACTCCCACTCCACCCAGAGCGGGAGAAGTTATTTGATAAATACCCACCCAAAAAAAAAGATTGTCAAGTATCTGCCATTTTCTTTTTAATTCTCTGAAAAATATCTCGTTTGCGTTACGTACAATTTCAATAAGTAGGGATATAAAATATATTTATATTGTTCTTCAAAACTTAAATAAAAATTACGTAAATAAAAATTGCATTATGGTTAAAAGTGAAATATCGAATGACGATGCCCCATGGACCAAAAATGAACAGGGTCAAATTAAATTAGCTAGCGAAACTCCGCAGACGTGTTGGGTATCGATATCTAAATACGATAAAACGAAAAAAAATCATTGTATTTTTTTGGGGTCAACGACTTGAAATATGAGTTTCAAAATCAGTTGTTTTTCTGTGTAAACTTCACAGATGTGATAGGTATCGATAACTAAACACGATAAAACAAAAACAGTGTCATTAACACTTTCTCTCTCTTTTTTTCTTTCGTTATGTCGTATTTAGATATCGATACTCAACACGTCTACGGAGTTTCGCCAGCTAATTAAATTTGACTCTGTATAATACTTACTAATTCCATGGTTGGCCCAAAAGGGATTGTCTAGACAAAAATAACTACGAAACATCACAATTTAATACTTTAAGAAAGCACCCAGAAGGAATTTATTTAATACCTTTAGCATCGATAACACTTTCGGCATTGTGGATCCGCTGTCCATCCCTCACATTGGGTGCCGCATAAAAATCATATTTGTAGAGGCTGCCAGTCAGCAGAACGTTGGCTAAATGCAAATATTGGGACCGGCCATGTGTGCTTAGATGTTGCGATGCTCAGATGTTCCGCTTGATAGCGATATCGAGGAGTGTTACTGTTGCTACTATTTGCTCGAAAACCGCTGATTTTTGAATGTATTGTACTAACAATTTAGTTCGAATGTTTGGTTCATGCAAAACTGTTTGAGGATAAACAAAGGCGTTCAGAAACGGAACATAAACATTTTTATTGGAAGCTGCGGTTCGGAAATAGTTGAATAATTCGGAGAAAATTTGTATTTCTGGTCTGAAAAATATGTAACGGCGCAGGATAGCCTTTAACAGTAGATAAGTTGTCATCGTATTAGTGGTTCAGCCGCTTCATTATTATCAGGATCGTACCGGAATATACCAGTTCATCGTGGACGTGGAGTGGCTGACATCTTCTATCATCAGAAGTCAGCCGCCACGCAACCATCGATGCGACGCTCTGCTAGAGTGACTGTCAGCAGCCAGTGTGACTCTTATCCGACCTTTTCGGAGATCCCAGTAACTTCGTGACAAAACTAGATAGCCCCACACACTGCGCCGACATAGATATAAATATACAATTGATTCTTGAGTCAAAAAAATGAATGTAATATATTTATTTTTTAAATACATAATTATAATAAAAAACTTTTGTTCAAAAAAAAACCCTACAAAGTTAAAGATAACTAGGAACTCAGTGTCTATGGTTTTGTATTTTCCAGTTTTGCCACAGACTTCCGAAATAAAAGTTATTTCACTTTGTAGTGTTTTTATTTTGCAAGTGATTTGTTTTTTTAGGTACTTACCTATTTATTGTTCACTTTTTAGTTGTGGTACATACCCCACACAAATTCGAATACCTGCTATGTAAATAACAATAACAGAGAGTTACTATAAAAAAACATCTTCCACGTAGAGTATGTGGGAAAAATACGTATTTAGTGGGTCGATTTGTATTTTATCTAAGTTACAGTAGTCTAATGACAGCTGCTCATCACCTTTTACAAAATACTACTTTTCCCGATGCAGGAACGTTAATAGTTGAGGCGTTCCTCGATCAGCACCCCCCCTCGAACGAAGCGCGCTCGTGCGGAGCGGCTGCCTCTTCATCATAATTATGCATTGTGACGAGCATAAATTGCTTAGAAACCATATTAAATTAATCGAATCGCAACCCGTGAAATACTTATCATTAAGTAACAGCAAGTGCACGAGTTACTATTAAAAATGCCCCAATCGCTATAGGTGTGCCTATAAAATTTGGAGATTCTCCCATGGAAATCGAGGGAAAATCATCAGACTTAGTGACAATGGGAAAAAAACAAAAAAATTGTATTCGAAATCGGTCCACAGTTGACGGAGAAATCGGTGAACATACAACAAACATACAGACGAACATATTTATAACCTCCTCCTTTTTGGAAGTCGGTTAATAACTTTTTGCTGACTTTAATAACGAAATAGTTTAAAATGCAAAAGACCTTTAGTTTCGGTAATTTCTTGCTAACGAGTTCCCAAACTAAAGTTATTTTGCACTTTGTAGTTATTTTTTTATACGGAAGTCGGTTATATTGTTTTTGTAACAAGTTTTCTTACAATGAACAACATATTTATACTGTATTAGTTCTAAAAGCGTGTAATTTTTATGGTTCTGAGTTTAAAGATTCTTTATTTATTCTAAAAGAACATAAATTGTTCACTTACCGAATAAATACATGACTAAGGTAATTGTGTCCAGTAGCTATTTTTCGGGAGTAAAAGAGGTCTACATCAAAATGATGTGCAACATTTTTGTTATGGGTGTCATCTTCATAGTTTTCGAGAGCGCCGGAGCCGATATTCAAGAAATCAAAATCCAAAATGGTGACCATAACCAGAGGTGGATAGTAAATGGGTTGCTTTCACACGTGCAACTGTATGTAGAAGCTCTTTCGAGGCCAAGCAACCTCTCTAACATCGTTTACAGAGAAACATTTTCTTAATTAAAACAAGTTTTTAAGATAAGATCTTTAAATCAACAAAGGAATTAACAGCGCTCTTAAAACGTGATTCTTCTTTACTATGATAACATTTCAGCATACTCCGCCAGAAGGCAGTCGATTTATTGAGTACGGCAGTCTGGTACTGGTAGTCAAACGGAGACTTCGTCGAATTGACAATATGGACCCTGAAGACGCAAAGACTGCATTCGAAAGGGCTGCAATGGAGAACCCCAGGGAGCGCTTCCCACCAGGCAAGATCGGAAGATTCTTCCTTTGCAATAGAGGGGTGGTACCTACAACTGCTCTGTCAGAGACACATTATTGTTTTCCGACATGCACGCGAACGAAGTTACGGGCACAGCTAGTATACATGTATTTTTTTATGTGAAACATCTACGAGTACAAGCGCACGTAAAACCGATTGCTGGTGGGGTGACGCATGCAGCATGGCGATTGGCCACTATACAGTCATGTAGTTTTTAGGGTTCCGTACCAAAATGGTAAAAAGGAACCCTTATCTCTGTCTAAATCTGTCTGTCTGTCTGTCTGTCACACCTGGATATCTCAAGAACTACTAACTTGAAATTTAGAATATTTTTAGATGACGTTCACCCAACTATTTTGCAAACAAGAAAGAAATTAACCTTTCGGATACCGGATCTCTTAGATTTGTTATTAAACTCAGACGATCGAATAGTATTGGGTGCGCACCCAATACTATTCGATCGTCTGAGTTTAATAACAAATCTCAGGCTTCTGATCGAATAATAATGATTCGTGAGAAAATAGGTTTTACTTTGCCATTTATTTGATTGATGTCTTACTTTAGAAACCTATCCAGATTATTTTAAAGTTAAATGCCTATTTAAAAGGCATTTGCTCTCTAGGAGGTGAATAAAATTTCAAGAATGGATGCATAATTTAAAAACGTTAGAAGTATTTAATTATAATAATCTATTATTAGTGCCTTCATGTTTTATTACTTAGTTTTAAATTACATTAAATATTCAACCAATGCTAAGCGCCTAACTTATCCCGATTAACGAGAAGCGAGTAGTAGCTAGCTACTAAAAACGAGTTCGCGAGCAACCAAGCGAGTGCGCGACGGCGACGAGCGATTACTCGCTGGTATGCGTATGCACCAAGCGTGAGTGTCTCAGTGACTGTTCTGCCCGCCAAGTGAGCGTCACCGAGCGAGTACTCTCTTTGACAGCTCAACAAACGGGTACTCGCCGGGCGATGTGGACAGTCAGCGATCAACTATAAATGATGTGATTTCATCACGGGACAATCTCTTTTTTTAATCTTTTCTTTTTACGAAATGTTGCCATTGTAAATATTATATATTTTAAACTTTATCTAAGTAGTTTGTATTTATTTTGTTTCTTATTTATAATCTCACTGTATGCTGCACCGGTCGACGTCATCACGTCAACGCCGGCTATCGCTGAAAACCAGCGTCTGTCTCGAATAGGGTCGCAGCATTATGCTGAGCGGTGGCCATTTCGCGTGGATGTGACGCATATTTCCCCCCTACTTGTTCTTTTTGTATCTATGTTCTTTCTTTGCGTCATGTTTACCGCAAATAAACGTATTTTCTTTCTTTACATGTTCGTTTCTTGAGCGAGAAAAGCGATGATAGCTAGTCGCTTCCTCTTCGGCGGTGGGCCAGTTGCCTAGACTAATATCAAGAATTACTAATTTTAATAACACTGGTGTTTCAAACTTCTTTAAAAAAAATGTCAATACAAAATTACTTATTTCTTTTTAATTTCCAGATGTGCAATTGTGCCTACAAAATTAGGTTATCCAAGAGTGAATTCCTAGTGTTATTGTTTTTGGCAGGGCAGCTGCATCATTGTAACAGTTCTGTTGTGCTTATGTGTGAAATATTTCATTCCATAATGTTCATTACATTTCTGCCGCATATATGCCTTGGCTTGGTAACAAATGCTGTTACTACTAACGTTTTTTGGTATGTCTTTAGACATTGTGTGATAATATTTCGTCTGGTTTCTGTTATAATTATAAGAAATAATCCATTTTCAAGTTTCGAAAAATGCAGATCTGTTTTAGAAGAATTTATTCATTATCACATCACATTATATCACAGCCGAAATCAGATATGATAATAGATTTACTGCTATGAGATTTGATAACGCTTTCAGAAAACTGAAAAAAAATCCTAGAAATTATCTTAAAGCGTTTAAATTCTAAAAAACAGTATTATTTTAAATAAAACTTTGAACACAATCCTTCCTTATCTTTATTGTCCTTAGACAATATTCTCTAAGTTATTGTCCCTGAAAATATTGTAATAACTGTATAAATAGGAACATCAGTCATTATGATGGAGGTTTGACTGTACATAAATAACTGTAGGTATGTATGTCATTCTTTGTAGGAAAATGAATCACATAATTTTGTATTTTAAACAAAATACATCTTTTTTGCAAAAGGGACTGAAAGGGGGTCTTAAAAATTTGAAGTGTGGCTACTAAGGCATGTGGGGTATCATATGAAAGAACGCTGTTTGAACATTCTCAAAAAAATTTTTTTTAGGCAGCATTGTTTCCGAATTTTGATGATTTAAAAAAAAAAAAATACCGTTCCCCCACCCTTATCTCCGAAGTTTGCATAGATAAAAATCTGAAATTATTCTATGTGATAGAAGTTTATGTAAAGATTACAGGTAAAATAAAACGATGTCTCTAAATTGCACAGTTTTTCAGAAATCGTCAACATCATAGATACGTACGGAACCCTCAGTGAGCGAGTCCGATTTTTTTTAAATATGAAAACGACTAAATAATTTTTTTATTGAAACAAACACAGTATTTTTCACTTTTCGTAAAACTAAATAACTGTCGGTGTATGATCCGCCACGGTCGGCGGCCTGTAGCGCTCTGTGAGTGCACCGTGCACGGATCAATCTAGCTCGAATAATCGCCGAGACAGTTCTTGCTGTTTTTGTTTTTGTACTTCCCGTCATTTGTCCCTATAGGTTCATTAGAAAACCAGCGTCAGACAGCATCTATCTGGCATTAATGCTGAAATGAACTTTTTTGGCGCAGCCGTGAGGCGCAGGCATTATTGTCGTTAAAACATTATGTTCACTGTTTTATTTTGTATTTCAAGAACTGTGTCCAAATAAACTTTATTCTTACTTTACCTTAACCGTTGTAACTACACGAAATCGGTCTTAGGAGGCTGTCCTTAATTTTTTGAAACATTTTGATCTGCACACAGATTTTGACAAAAAAATACAGTCAGCAAGAAAATGGGCAATTTTCACAATAAAAAAATTTATGCCATGAAATCATGTTTCTTAGGAGGATCAAAAAACTCTACTTGACCAACTGAGGATTGAGTACTAGAAGAGTCAGAAATCGCAAAAAACTTATACCATAAAGTCAGTTGGAGTCTCATTTCCCACAAAATGAAAAATGAGACTTCAATTGACTTTTTAGGGCTCCTTACCTCAAAAAGAAAAAACGGAACCTTATAGGATCACTTCGTTGTCCGTTCGTCTGTCTGTCAAGACCCTTTTTCTCAGGAACGCGGACGTACTGTATCACATTGAAATTTATAAAAATATATATATCTACGGTTCCTTGGAGCTCTAAAAAAATCAAAAAATACGGCCATTTATGCGACATATTTTGATACTCGCAAATAAATAGAAACATTTGGAGTACTTCCCGTTAACCTAGAAACATGAAATTTGGCAAGAAGCTAGGTCTCACAGCACAAGTGCGATCATCGTTAATTTGTAGTTTCATCACATACATTTTTTTTCTTGCAATTTCAAATTAATTTTGCAGTTGGAGAATTGACCATGACGTATGGCAGAACATATTTTCAACTACAAAGTTAAGTTTGTTCTGGGGATAATTTCATCCCAACTCAAATTATTCAAAGTCAAATTATTTATTTCAAATAGGCACTTACTCGTATTAGGCACTTGATTGTACAGATTGTACTTCGGTGAGTGTGCCCAAGAACTCCATGACCTCATTCCACCGGCCCCCTTCTACTATCGGACATCTAGACGCACTGCAGGTTACCATCCCTTCCTTGTTGCTATTCCGCCAATTCGCACTAAGCGTTTCCAAATGTCTTTTATAATGCGCACAGCAAAAGAGTGGAACTCTCTGCCTGCGTCTGTGTTTCCGAACGCATACAACCCTAATCTCTTCAAAGTTAGAGTGAACAGGCTTCTTCTGGGTAAGCTCACTCCATCGTCGACTTTTTCTCTGTCATCTCTGCCCTAGACTAAAGTCAAGAGCAAACCCATGCTAAATAAAAAAAAAAATAAAAAAGTCTTTAGAACCTCTTAATTTACAACAAAAAAAAAATGATTCTAGTTGCCTAATTATAATAACATAACATCACGCCTGTAATCCCCGAAAGATTAGGCAGAGGAGTACCAAGTACACCCACGTTTGGCCAGTTATGTTTGTGTCCCATGTAATAGAGGGCGAGTCTATTGTCAATAACCGGGCACAAATCCAGACTTCAGACTGCTACTGAGAAATTCTAGATAGAAAACCCAATAACACTTAGTTTGACCCAAGAATCGAACTCCCAACAGTAGCGCTTAGACAGTAGCAGCAGCAGTAGACTAACGAGGCAGTTTTTTAGGGTTCCGTACCTAAGGGGTAAAACAGGAACCCTATTACTAAGGCTCCACCGTCTGTCTGTCTGTCCGTCTGTCACAAGACTGTATCTCATGAACCGTGATAGTTAGACAGTTGAAATTTTCACAAATGATGTATTTCTGTTGCCGCTATAACAACAAATACTAAAGGACAGAATAAAATAAATATTTAAGGGGCTCCCATACAACAAACGTGATTTTTTTGCTCGATTTTGCTCTATATTGATAACGGCAACAGGAAAACGCTTGAAATATTCACAGAATATTTAGTTATATATTCACTTTAAAAATAAATAATTAAATTAAAATAAAACAAATATTTAAGGGCTCCCATACAACAAACGTGATTTTCTTTGCCATTTTTATAGATAATGGTACGGAACCCTTCGTGCGCGAATCCGACTCGCACATGGTCGGTTTTTTTATTTTATAAAACTGTAGCTGATATTTCAGTATATTGTGGTGTCTTACGACTTCCACGTGAACGAAGTTGCGGGCAAGTATAAAATAAATGTATTATTCAATAATTTTTATGCCATGTTATATTTTTTTTTTATAAATTCGTATGGATAAATAGGTACTAAAAGAAACCTTTGTGATTTATTTGATATTTTATGACATGTAATAAAAATAATACGATTTTAAAATAAAATTCAAAAAATAATAAGACCATGTTTTTTTTTTATCACAGTGCTAATGGCTCGGGCATAATCTGTAAACTAGTCCATCAAACACAAGCTTTTCTAAAAACTATATAAATTTAATATTTTTTTACAAAATAAAAAGTTTTTATGTGCAGTAAAGGGGAAAGAGGCGTGCAAGTCATATTTGCACGTCGGCAGTAAATAACTTTGTAGCTTCACCTCTTTCGTTGCGACCGCGCCAACGGAACCCTTTGTCGGGGCAACACAAAAAAACTAGAGACCGATTTTCCCGCGCGAAAAAAACATAATCCGCTCCTACGTTCCTCGTGATGTCGATGTAACTAAATTTTTGGAGATTTTTTTAGTTTAATCCTGAAACAAAGGCTTTTATCTGCAGAGTGTAAAATTAGCTCCAGCTTTAATGTTAATGTCATAAAACATGTAAATAAAGTGCAAGGCTTCTCTCTAGATAATTCGTAAAGGCTCGTGCAGACTTGTGCAATATCGCGGACAAGACACGACACTAGTAGCACAATTTCTCTGTCGGTGCCTGTCGCGCCCGCAATATCGCACCAGTCTGCAGGAGCCTTCATCATCATCATTCTCCTGCCCATAACCTAATTTACTTGTGGTCGGCGCAACAGGACTATTAGTCATCATCGTCATCTCCCTTTCTAGCCATAGGTATTATCTTTCACACGGTCCGAGTCCATCTACCGTTTCGATCGTTTCTTTGGTCATCCACTACTCGTATAGCCATCCATATTCATACTCAAAACATTCCTAGCCATATTTCCCTCAATCCTCTGCATCACATGCCCATACCATGACAACCTATTTCCACACAACTTTTTAGTCACCGGTTTCACTATCAAACTTCCTCTTTTTTTTAAAGAAAGAAAGAAAAAATAATTTTTTTTTGCTTGAACATGTGTATAAATACAAAATTAAAATAAAATAATACATGCATGCAAGATCATAATAAGAGTGGCTCACGACATGTCTGCCATTTCTCATGGCGTGCAAATATCTTAGGTACAATTATTGTTACGGAGACAATGATTTTTAACTTTTACACTTATACATTAAATACCAGTCATACTTTAACAAATTTCTTATAATCAATCATTTACATTATACAATTATTTATTATTTATTTTCCTTGTTCAATATTACAGATTACAATTATCACAATAACGATTTACATCACTTTTAATAGGCATTCAGTTATTTATCTTAGATACTTATTTCTTATTATATCCATTCGCGTAACACCACACATCCTCTTAGCATTTTCATTTCTTATGCATGCAATTGCCTTTCATTTATATAACCTGTGATGGCACCTTTATTCTTGAAGCTGGAACTATTGCACCATTCTTGAGGGACCGCTCCTTCATACAATAACTTATTGAGTAAATATTTTGTTGAATAGAATATAATAGAATACTCTTTATTATGTATGTACACCATAAAACTTACAGATATAAATGTTGAAATTCTACATAGGGTGACACAATGGGCGGTCTTGTCGCTACAAATACAGTAATATTTTACAGGCAACTTTCGGATGGATTAAAGGGAGAAGGAGAGACAATACTGCAGGTAGAATTTATATTTAAAAACAATTGATTTTGCGTGCTGAAAGACAAAATAAGAATTTAACTGAATCTGTTCTTCCAACAGGATTTAATAGTATAATGAGACGAATGTAACATGGCAAGCGTTTTTTGTGTGGAATATTATTGTTTTAGGCGCGTAAAGAAGAGAACTAGAAATAAATAGCTAAAATTCAGTATTGCTTTTTATATAATGGCAACGCCGTTTCCCTCTTGGGACTAGGGCTTATACGCGCTCTACAGTAGGTACCTATTCTAAAAGGCCTCTTTTAAAACATCCTCGTCTGCACTAAAGGCGACGATAACCGACTTTTAATGATTATATAGTGAAGATCACGTCTAAACGAGTAGTGTTAATGATTTGAAAAAAATATATGGTAAATTACAGCATTTTCTCAATAACTTAATATGTGAATATTTTAGATCATATTTTAAGCTTTGCGCAAAATTTACCAGGCGTATTTTTCTGAAAACATCACCAATTTAAAAATAATTTAATTATTGATCTTTTAGTATACGCGTTTTTTCAAATACTCCTTGATGGGCGAGTCCTATTACTGGCTGAACGTACGACGACGCCTTGCGTGAGCTCAGTACAGAACACGCAAGCTAACCACTCAAGGTCACTAGCATATATCTGCATCTTAACATGAAGTCATTGAAGGACTGCTCCTTCCTCCGGTCAAGAATCTCCATATTTTGAGGTAGTTTTGACAACATCTCTTTAAAAGACGTTCGGTGGAGTCAAAAAAGCTTTGAAAAATAACAGAATACGGGTGTGGAATCTACCACTGCAAATTATTTTTGTCCGATGTTATTGTTAAACGGAATGAGAACCAGCGATTATTTTAATACCTTGACGTTTAGAATAAAATTCAACCACACGACGTCCAATTTGTAACAAATTATTTCAAGCTATAATAATTGACTAGTTTATTTTGCACCCACAAGCTATTCTACAAGTTGATTAGATAAAAACTACAGCTGCTTTCACAAAACATTTTGCATTTTAATTGCTGTATTTTAAGCTTTTGAAAAGACTGAAACATCAAACGATGAAAGTCTAGACCGGATATCTTGGCTGCAATTCTGCAAATTATACCAGTCACAGGTCAGCTATATTTTACTGCGCCAGACAAAATTATCGCACTGAAACCAACAGATAAGCCTCAGTCAAAAGGTCAGAACACCACATAACTAATGTAATGATCAGCCACGACCAGCCACTGATGTGGAGTTCCACTGGAATAGTCCAGAGTAGCCGAGCGAGACTCCAAATCGCCCATTTGAAGTCAAAATCCCACTATGCAAAAGTTTTTGCAATAATCCCCAACATTGAGTCCTAGTCACTCCGCTTTTACGACAAAGGAGTCTAGACTTAAATGCGAATTTTATTAGGTTCACTTTTGGTTGGATTCCAAGCAGAATCTAATAAATTTTGTCTAGCATGCAACATTTGCTTCGTCACCCCTCAAGGGATATTGCAGTGTGCTTAGCACGAGCGTTGGACTTTTTAAAAAGTCATGATTTAGTTTTTATTTGTGTTTGGAAGTTCGATGGATACGGTATACAAGAGTTTGCGTCAGTGCTTCCATCACGACATGAATTTTGTAGAATAAATGTTGAAGAAGTTTGAATAATTAAAAAAAAAATTGCACACAACATGTTTTGCTTAAAGTATCTACTACATAATTATTTAGAATGTGATTAACTGTAAGTCTTGTAAAGTCTTCACTGTGTGCCGAGCCATCTAGCAAAGGATATTCAGTCAGAAAAGTTGGTAGCAGGGTGTAATTATACACAGCCCCAGCAGCAAAATAATTTCTCAAATCGTTGTTTTCCTTCAACCATATGATGAAAACCATCTAAACAAGCCTATTCAAGCTTCAATCAACCCAAAAACAACCCACCAAAGTCATCAGCTCTCCAAATAGTCAGGTGTCAAGTCACGACTCCAAACACGTGTCGCTGTGCATCTGCAGTGAGGCGGTCACGTCAACACGCTACGTGACGTGTGTCGCCCGCGGCATGCAACTGATTTGCTAAGTTTTGGCGCTATTGGGAATGGAAATAGACTTCATACATACGTGAATACATGATCATCTTCTAGCCTTTAAGGTATACTTTAATAAAGCCTGACGAATCCTGGGCAGTCAGCCCCGCCGCCACCTTGCTGACTTAATAGCTAATATTTTTATTAATGTATTTAATGAAACCTCAATTAATTCCGATTTAATTTCCAAAAAATACTAAATAGCCAATCAACTGCGAGATACTTCCAAGTTGGCCAACTTGGATGTATCTGTATATTGGTCACAATTCTAACCTAACCTAACCCATTTGGTCGGGGTGCCCTAGTTTAGTTACTGCGACTGTCTCGACTCGCGCGCCTAACCTAACCTATTTCGCATTCACAGTAATTATTTTCGAAAATGAGAAGAATTAGAAAAGTATTATCAAAATTAAAAAAAAAACAACAAAATAAGCGAATAAAACAAAAAAAAACCTAACCCATTTGGTCTGGGTGCCCCCTAGCTTAGTTACTGCGACCCCCTATAAGAAAAGTCCAAAAAATTAAAAAGGTGCATTTATAAAAAAAAATTTAGAGGATCAATTAAATATTTCTATACTGACATATTCATAGTTCGTGACAAGACGATAGAAGAAGTCCTCAGAAGAAGTTAAATAAAAGCAGTGCCTATTTAGAACACACAACTTGCTACTTGAACTTACAGTTAAATTATGCGCGTGACGTGTATCGGCGAGTACGCGACCGTGCTGCCAATCTGCTGCTTAGGAGTTGTGTGGATACGGATTAAGACGTTGACGGTGTTAATCGATGCTGGTCACTAGCTTAAGTATACGATGAAATTGATGCTTATGAGCCAGTTTCTGTCCAAAAACGAGGTGTGAAAGCTGGCACGAAATTAATCCCTCGACATTTTTTAAATAGACTTAACGCCTGTCTTTTAGAGATTTTAAATAGAATTTTTCAAAGTCCATCTAATATTTTGAATGAGCCACAGTCAACTCGAAAAGGTTTGGAAAACTTTCGTAAGAAAATAAGGTATACCGTGTTTATGAGCGTTTACACCAGCATTTGATACAAACTTTCAAGCCCTCGTTTTTCTAAATGACTGACCGATTTTAATAAAACTTCATACACATAAGCAGGATACAAAGATCTAAAAATTTCGAAAAATAGTGTTACAGCCAAATTAGACCGATTTAAAATTTTCCATAGAAACAGGGATTTCCAGTTATCTGTTTTTAAATAATACATTTCGGAAATGTTCTTTACTATTTTTTTAGACCTTTGTATCCTGCTTATGCGTATGAAGTTTCATTAAAATTGGTTCAGTAATTTTGAAAAACAAACAAGGGCTTGACAGTTTGTATGAAGTGCCGTAAGGTGTAAACGCTCTTAAAGTATTCAAAAGTCAGCAAGATGATTGCGAGGCTGGCCGCCAAGGGTGTGTCGAGCTCTCGCGGGAGCTATTTTAATACTTGTACAATGAAAATGCAAGCAATAATGCACGTAATTTTTTCTTCAATTCCCAGTCCAACACCAAGTTTCTAATACATATTAACATCCCAATCCTTGGGGACTACACCAGAGCTATAATTGCATATTGACTATACCAATCTTGGGCAATTTTACAACATGTCTGGGAGCAACTTGAATAATTCCGCTCGCGCTGTAACGTTATTGTGTGACAGAATCCTAATAATTTTAGTAATAAACTTGTCCCTTGGGATTGCGATCTTGGTCGTGTGTTGTGTATATGAAATTATGTTCGTTATGAACTCATAAAGAGGTATAATGTGTCATGTTTTATGTCAGAAATTGTTGTGTATTATGACAGTCGCAGAAAGACACAAAAACTTCATTATTGCTCCGTGAGAAAGGGGAACAAAGGACTAGATGATTTTATAAAAGGTCGTAGTCGGTACTCGTAGCTGTGGCGCTTGATCAACTATACTGGAATGCCAAAGATTTTACCTAGGATCATTTATTACGTTTAGTTTCTCAGTAACTTGCCTGTTGTTGTCGCTTAACTGTACAAGTATTCCTCCTACCTATAAATCATGTAGTTGGTAGTAATAACGAGAAACAAACTCGTGATTCTTTCTACCACAAATTGACATCGACACGAGCAGCAAATGCTAGCGTATACAACTACCAACATTCGAGACCCAGTTTACAAATATTCAAATATACACTTTCATAACAATGTGTTAAAAACCAACCTAATTAAAATCTACTCTTCACTTACAAGTACCTACATACTCGTACCTACTTATACGAACAGAAAATTAAATGATATTCCCGAACTAAAATACGGAAGGAAGGTAAATTTTTGTGGAGAGCGCTTCAGCTATCTACAGCGATGCGAGATGCGCTAGAGAACCACAAATGATACGAGCCGAGCTCCAGAGGTCCTACCACTGACATCAATAAATTCAGAACTATCTTTGCACTGAAGTAAACTGCAGAAACTTGGACTAGACCACTTTTGGTAATACTGGGAACTGATTTATTTTAACTTATAGCAGTAATTTGGAGGGGCAAGGTTTTAATCAGGTATGTGCATAATATGTGCAATAGTGGTTACGTATAAAAACTGTTCGAGGGTTAATAAAATTTCTTGCTTTTTTAAATAATTATTTTATTTATCACATATAAAGTTTGCCAAACTGCTTATCAGTTTGTAGACAGTTCTTGCCTAACAATTGATTACAAATTGATTGATAGTTTACATAATCGATATGCTTAGTGTTAGTAGTATAACTTAATTGTTCTAACTTAACTACCTGTAATAAATATGCAGTCGCGAACAAACACCTCACATTTAACAATATCACATTTTCGCTACACGCAAGGTTTATTACAAACATACATATAAGGGCACAATGAGAGAGTACATGTATTTTTAGAACTTTAGGTAATCGATTGCGGTACATCAAAAGAGCCTCCACGAGGGATCGGTTCACTCTTCAACTCGTGCCAACAAGAGACATGAAGACCGATGATTTGTTACAGTAAGCGGAGGCCTTTACTAGCTTACAGTAAGCGGAGGCCTTTACTAGCTTACAGTAAGCGGAGGCCTTTACTAGCTTACTGCCCATTAGTGTGTACTGTTCAAATCCCGTTTGATTTACTATTATTATACTCTGTCCCAAAAGTATCTCATGAAAAAGTAAACAAATAAATCAGAAACTGGATGACAATGTGCAGCGCCACTTATAAATTGAGTGCTTTGATTTGATTATTTGAATACTTGTACCCGAAATTATAATTTTAAATCTCTTTATAGAAGTTTTTCATTTGACAATTGAGGTTAATTGTATACTCTAAATTTTCGTCCATGTTTTACACAACTATCCTGGGGTCGGCTTCCAGTCTGACCAGATGAAGCTGAATACCAGTATTTTACATGGAGCGACTGCCTATCTGACCTCCCCAACCCAGTTACTGGTTATCACGATACGCCTTGGTAAGACTTGTTGTCAGACTTTCGGACTTCTAACGACCCGTTACGACTGTCAAAGATCCACGATGACAGCCGGGACCAACGGTTTAACGTGCTTTCCGAGGCATGGAGGAGTCTCGGTATGTAAATACGGTCACCCATCCACGGACCAACCCTGAAAAACGTAGCTTAACCTGATGGATCGACCTACGTGACTCTTATTACTTAACCACGAGCTCCCCAACCTAAATAGCCTTAATCATTAATGACGTCAGTAATTTAATTTAAACAAGCTGCAAATGTGTATACAATATAGAATTATACACCTTTCATAATAATTAATTGCAGGAAATGCCATGGAGTGTAATTAACGAGCAACCTACGTAATGGCTTCATGTAATAGCTTGTTATAGTGGAGTGAAGCTAAACGTTTATAAAACATACACCTAGCTAATAATCTACTAAATCCTTAATATCCATACATTAATTTTGCAAATAAATTGCTGAATAAAAGTCAGAACAGTATAAGTTAAGTTGGACATTGCTAAAGTAGCTTTATCTGGACGGGCAAGTTTTACAATACTGTAAGAAACAATAACCTTTTTTCCCCATTCCTGTAGTATTTATTTCATATCAATCAGCCCACAAGCTAGACCTTATTTCCCTGCCCAAAATATTCATAAATACATTATTAAAGTAACTTGTTCCAACAAAATATAATAACATGCAAATATTCAGAAAAATAGCTATTATAATTTCCCAAATCACAGTATTCTAAGCAGTGATCCATACAGAATGCGTGGAAGATGGTGCTCAATGGCGCGTGGTTTACAACCAATTGTACGGATGTGTGGCTAGATGGGCCACGACTTGCGCCCATGAATTTTATTGGAATTTGATTATACGAAGGCTGACTTTGATGGCGTGATTATGGATGTAATGAGATTTCGAACGTGCGTAGCTTTATATGATAGGTATTGCTGAATAATTGTACCGTAGGTACTAAAATAATTGATCTCTTCTTTTTATTTACCTCGAATATACTTTTGCGTGTACCGTGAGGTGCCGCACGTAAAGAATAACATCATCCTATTTGTAGCAGCAGCGGTGAGGTTTGGTGAAAACTCAGGTGTTTTTAAGATTGTGTTGAGGATTTTGAAATTAAAACGAAGCGTTAGTTTCAACGATAAAATTATGTATTCGCCATCTTGATTACAACGATCGAGGAGAGGGGTAGGGGAACAATATTTTGACCTAAAACCAATCACTGTCGAGAGATAGGTATGACGTAGTGCAGGCTGTCGTTTCTTGCCTCGAGATGTTGCTATTAGTCCCTGTTGTGCGTTAATGGAGTAGAAGTTCCAACACTATTTCTTCCTGTGGGTGTCATAAAAGGCGACTAAAGGACTTACTAGAGAATGGGCAGCAGCGTTCTCTTATGTATTTCAACACCATACTGCGATTGCCAACCCGCCTGCCAAGCGTGGAGATTATGGCAAAGTCCTCCCTTTGCGGGAGGCCTATGTCCAGCAGTGGACGTCTTTCTCCTAGAATGATGATGATGATACTTTTGCGAGAGCTGTTTGAGTAGGTTATTAAAATTATCATTTTATAGAAATGTAAAACTGTTCTAAATAAAAATATATTACGATCGTATGTAAGTATTTTGCTTCTAGCAACGAACGAGCACCCATATAATAGTCAGACAACGGAAAAGATTGCCTCTGTCGCAAGGGATGAAATAGCAATGAATTAAATCCACCCGTCCCGTCACCAAGAGACAGAGTTGGGAAGTCTCAAGTCTTGCAACCCCACCGACACCGGTATCTCTCACACATCGGTGGCAGATATACGAGTAAGTGCGCTGGTAAAGCACAATCAATCTGCCCGCCTCTTTCCAACTGTGTTGGGTCGGCTTCCAGTCTAACCGAAGGCAGCTGAATACTATGTTACGTGGAGCGACTGCCTATCTGACTTCCACAAACCAGTTACTGGGTAACAGGATACAACTAAGAAAGACTAGGTAAGACTTCTGGGCTTCTGACTACCCGTAACGTCAGTCAAAGACCTACGAATGACACGTGCTTTCCAAAGCAAGGCCCCTCCGTACTTCGGAAAGCATTATGTAATATATGGTAACCCATCCAACCGCCCGCTGTAAGCGTAGCTTAGCCTTCCATCGCCTCGTGTGGCTATTTTATAGGGTTCCGTACCTCAAAAGGAAAAAACGGAACCCTTATAGGATCACTTCGCTGTCCGTCTGTCCGTCTGTCAAGATCCTTTTTCTCACGAACGCGTGGAGGTATCAAGTTGAAATTAAAAACAAATCCGTAGATCTACGGCCCCTTGGAGCTGTAAAAAATTAAGCTTCTAAGTCTCCCCAATAAAAAGTACGGCGATTTTTGCGACATATTTTGATACTCGCAAATAAATCAAAACCTATAGGGTACTTCCCATTGACCTAGAATTATGAAATTCGGTAAGAAACTAGGTCTCACAGCACAAGTAAAGGAAATCGAAAATAGATCATTTGTAATTTTATCACTTAAAAAAACATTTTTTTGCAATAACACAGTTGGAAAATAGACCGCGGCGTATTTCGATGTGTGGGAGAACATGTTTTTCAACTAAAATGTTATAGTTGTGTTTGGGATAAATTCATCTACGGAACTCTTCATTGTGCGTGGTTCGACACGCACTTGGCCGGTTTATTTAACCACGAGCCCCTAGTGTTGTGGTAAAGCAGACACCTAGATAAACTATTTCACAAGGAACTCTACTAATCATAATGTCAAACCATGTTATTGAAAAATGTCAATACCTAATAACACAAAGTATGTGCAGAAACATGAGAATGTATCCAGACAAAATTGTTGTTGAGCGCATCTTCACGACTACATCTAAAAGAGAAGCTGACATTGAATAATATGTTCACAGCATATTTCCATAAAAATTGTTAGAAAACGAAACGAATTTTAAACATTATTCAAGAAAATGTTGCACGAAACGTATAAATAATGTCCATTGCGAAATATACGATTTAAATTTTAGATTTAGAGAACTGATCAATGGGATTTAGAGGTAAGTAATGTTCACACGGTGCGGTCAGAATGTCGCGGTTTCACAGCCGACATCGACTTAGCAAAGCGAACCTCTGTATCTGTATTCAGTTACGTGGGCGACTGTACCTACTACTGGAATATATAAGTATTAATTCGATGGCTACACTAGAGTACAACTACGCTTCAACTGAATTTGACGCTGTCTTTAGCGATAATTTCCGTTTAATTTAACGCGTTTAGTTATAATTGTTTTAATCGGGTGCCAGTTCCGAGACAACTAAAATTTATCGAATACTTGTTTACTGTAGAGATGATATTTTCCTGAATAATTAATCAATGCAAATAATTTGTGGTTTCCCTGAAATCGCCTGAAATGTGCCTAAAATAACACATCATCATTACCTAGCTTTCTCCCAACTATGTTGATGCAGCTACCACCAGTTACCAGTACCATTACCAGTATTTTAAGTGGAGCGATTACCTTTCTGAACGCCACAACTCAGTTACGGGGTAACACGATAGGGTTCTTAAGACGGAGATATATCCCAGTGACCTTGAGTAGTTAGCTTTCGTGTTCTGTACTGAGCTCACGCAACGCGTCGTACGTTCAGCCAGTAATAGAACTTCCCCATCAAGGAACGCTGTCCCCAATTTGACGCATTATTAATTTATTATACGCAAAACAAAATGTATTTT
This sequence comes from Tiliacea aurago, assembly GCA_948098905.1. Lineage (NCBI taxonomy): Eukaryota > Metazoa > Arthropoda > Insecta > Lepidoptera > Noctuidae > Tiliacea > Tiliacea aurago. The sequence continues at coordinate 1,412,718 of OX402592.1, forward strand.
AATAAAACGCGTATATTAAAAGATCAATAAATAAATTATCTTTAAATTGGTGAAGGTTTCAGAAAAATACGCTTTGTAGATTTTGCGCCATTCTCAGTTTTTCATCCGCCTTAGACATAACTTTACAAATTAATTTCACTATGTAATATAAACATAATCTAAAATATTCACATATTAAATTATTGAAAAAATGCTCTAATTTAACATATATTTTTTTCAAATCATTAACACTACTCATTTAGACGTGATTTTCAGTATAAAATCATAAAAGTCGGTTATCGTCGCCTTAAGACTAGTTGTCAAACTTTCGGGCTTTGGACCCGTAGCAACAGCCTAAAACACCGCATTTGAAAGAAAGTATGTGACAGTATTAATATTGCATGTTGTCGCGAAAGTTTTTACCCACAGTTAATGAGTTTAGCTTTGTTCAAAACGCTTTAACAAAGAAACGTTACATAAAAGAAAGCTTCCAACAAAAAAAGGCACACAATTACTAGCTATCTAATAAAAATCTAGGCCATTTTCACAGAATGTTCATATAATTTGACGTAGTATAATTAAAAATAATGAATGCTGTAATTCATAGAACTGGTTGTCGCGTAATATTAATATTCACGCCTCGAGTGTCAAGATTTGAATAATTTTCGTTTATAATATTATTTTTATTCATTTTAATTTCTACTGCGCACAAATTACTGTGTAATTATATCAGTCTAGTTGTTTCACGTGATCCTGAGATTTAAAAGGTTGCTCACCCTTAAATCTTATTGTCTGACACGTAAGGCAATTAGGGTATCTTGAGAACGATCAGCTATATCGAGATTTTTTATTTATTTATTATTTTTACAGTAATTCTTTACTCGAGTTTTTTGTCATAAGATTAAGACTAGGAGCTTATTTACAAGCTCAACCAACATGTTTACAGCAAATAAACCTATCAGATTTTGGACCCTTTTTTTTTTGGGTGGGAAATTATCAAATAACTTCTCCCGCTCTGGGCGGAGCGGGAGGGCGTGTCAGACTTTTACTGACTAAAACCCACACCACACCCCTTCACAGAAGGAGGTGACGGCCTCCCATGCACTCTCGCTCCAAACCATGGCCTCAACCAGGGCCGGACGCGAGAGATCGCCGCCACCGATCGCCTCCGCGAGGCCACGGCGGTGCTCCGCCCAAGCCGGGCAGACCTCCACCGTATGCTCCACCGTGTCCACGGGCAATCCACACAGTAGTGACACCCGGGCGTTTCCTCCCGCTTTATCCTGAACAGGAACTTCCCGAAACAACCGTGTCCGGTGAGGACCTTCGTCAGGCGGAAGGTGAGGACGCCGTGGCGCCTCTCTAACCACTCCTTTTTTTTTTTTTTTACTCATCAAAGAAGGGACTTATCGCCACAATTGTAGCGCGCCCAGCACTGGGTTGCAACAATCACACTCTCCATACCGCCATGAGATCCCGCCGGAAGATTTTGCACCCTTCTGGCATGCAAGTGTGCCAGCTACAGGCATATGTATTTTCGCATTTACGGAATTACCCCGCCTGGTGTCTGATTAGCATTAAGATCAACTTCAAAACCCGGGTTAGTGAAATATAAACATTTTTAAAATACCATAATACTATTTAATAAAACGTTACCTGTCAAGTTTGATTACAGGCTGTCAAGTTAAAAATAAATGGAATTTGTGATGATGTAAAATAAGCAATGTTATTCATTTTTCATACTAATTTGTTTGTGAATAGCTGAAATATATTCTCATTTTCAGAGCTGTAAAATCAAAGAGATGCAAAATAATATCATGTTTACGAGAAATCTAAATCTTCTGTTCTCAATCAATTCAATCTAATCTTCTGTTATAAGTTGAAATTAATCTTATATTTTAAGCGACGTCCAAAAAGGTGGAGTTTATAAGTTCGTATGTACGTTTTTAGGGTTCCGTACCAAAATGTTAAAAAGGAACCCTTATGGTGAGACTAAGTCTGTCTGTCTGTCTGTATGTCTGTCACACCTGGATATCTCAAGAACTACTTATGCTATCAACTTGAAATTTAGAATAGTTTTAGATGACGTTCGCCCTACTATTTTGCAAACAAGAAATAAATTTAAAAAAAATATATTTTTTTGCAAAAGGGACTGAAAGGGGGTCTTAAAAATTTGAAGTGGGGCTACTAGGGCTTGTGGGGTATCATATGAAAAAACGCTGTTTGCACATTCTCAAACATTTTGTTTTTTTTTTTAGGTAGCATAGTTTCCGACTTTTGATCAAAAATGTAAAAAAAAATACCGTTCCCCCCCCCTTATCTCCGAAGTTTGTATAGTTAAAAATCTGAAATTATTCTATGTGATAGATTACAGGAAAAATAAAACGATGTCTCTAAATAGCACAGTTTTTCAGAAATCATCAACATCATGTATACGTACGGAACCCTCGGTGCGCGAGTCCGACTTGCTCTTGACCGGTTTTTTTTTTAAATGTAAGTATATTCACCGATTTCTCCGTCAATTGTGGATCGATTTTGAAAATTATTTTTCTGTTTTAAATGGTATGCTCTCGTTTTCGGTAGTCTCATTGTCGCCAAATCAGAATCTGATGAGGGGATCTCATGGAAATCGAGGGAAATCCTGAAATTTTATAGGCACACACAATTGGCGTATGTTTTTATAGTAATTCGTACATTTACTCACGGAAGTACCATTTGGTGAAGTGAAACTGATGATGAAGACCACAGATGGCCACCGAAACTACTTAAGTAATATTAAGTATTTGACGGGTTACGATTCGGTTAGGTACTTTAATATGGTTGCTAAGCAATTTATCCTCGTGACAATGAATATGGTGAAGCTACAGTTCTCCTGGTTCTCACCAGGAGAGGTCCTCAACAATCAACGTCCCTGCATTGGAAAATGCAATAATTTGTAAAAGGTGATGAGCAGTTGACAATAAGCTATTGTAACTTAGATAAATAAAAACTGACCCACTAAATAGAAAAAAAGAAAAACGTTTTACAAAAAAAAACAACCGACTTCCATAAAAAAAAATACTACAAAGTGAAAACTGACTCTAATTTCGGAAGTCTTTGGATCTTTATTTTAGTTTTTTGCCACCGAATTCCAAAATTAAAGTTATTTTACACTTTATAGTATTTTTTGTTTTTGGAATTTGGTTGTTTTCGCTCGGACACTACTGCTCGCAGTCACGCGGGCAAGCGAGACAGAGCGGCATCGGCAGGGAGAAGGCTCCAAGGCGCCGATAGTTTAGACAATTTCTTATTACGGTAAACAAAAAAAAATACCTGTACCCTGAACCTGTAGATAATAAGATTTCCCACTTTTACAACAATTAAAAATTGTGATTTTTGTCGATACTTAATTATTTCAATGTTTAAATGTCAAAATTAATTAATATTTACATTTAATTGTAAAATATGTAACAACTTACAAACAATAAATAGTAAGTTTGGTTGAACCGAATGTTAAACATAGTACGGCCCATCCCTATTATTACTCGAGTGTCATCGAATTTTAGAAAAATGAGCTTATGGGTCTGTAGAGCATCTTCTTCTTCCTATGTGACAATCTCTTTCAAAAAATTTGATCTGCCATAGCGCCCGGTTACCTAGACCTACTTACAGTTAATATTCGGCTGTAAAGTGCAATGTGCACATCACGACAAACACGCGAAGTATGACGTGTCACAAGAGGGCTTCCAAATTTATAGGATTGAACACAATGGCATCGTGATTGTTTGTATGCAATAAAAACCGGTGAAGAGCGAGTCGGACTCGCGCACCGAGGGTTCAGTACAAATATATATTGTTAATGATTTCTGAAAAATTGTGCTATTTAATGACATCGTTTCATTTTTCCTGTAATCTTTACATAAGCTTCTATCATATATAATAATTTCAGATTTTTATCTCTGCAAACTTCGGAGATAAGGTGGGAACGGTATTTTTTTTTAAATTTTTCATCAAAAGTCGGAAACTAGGCTACCTACAAAAAAAAATTGTTTTGAGAATGTGCAAACAGCGTTCTTTCATATGATACCCCCCTTTTAGTCCCTTTTGTAAAAAAGGTATATTTTTTTAAATTTCTTTCTTGCTTGCAAAATAGTTGGGCAAACGTCATCTAAATCTATTCTAAATTTCAAGTTGATAGCATTAGTAGTTCTTGAGATATCCAGGTGTGACAGACAGACAGACTTAGTCTCACCATAAGGGTTCCTTTTTACCATTTTGGTACGGAACCCTAAAAAAGGGGTTTCTAGGAAAACTGCGACATTTTTTCACTGTATGTATTTTAGAAAAACGTATGACCCATACGAAAAGTATACACAGCACGGAAAATATATGCTAAATAGAGTAAAGCTATTCACATTTCTTTCTTGATTAGTGAGCTTAAAAGCTTTAAAAACCCTTAAAATACATTTACTGTAATCATAATTAAAACACTAACACGTAAACCTAGTGCAAACATATGTTTTAGTAAAATACGAGATCATTGTCGCGACCGCGGCCATCACTCGCGGGTTGTAACCGCGTCAACACGCGACTCGCGGCTTGTAATAATGTAAACAAGCGTCACTTTATGAGTGGCGAGGACTTTTAGTGAAGGTTATTTTTAATTAACTTTAAATAGCAGTGGAGGGGCAAAGAGCTCGTGGATAAATAATAACAGCTGCACGAGTTGATCTTCAAGGTTAAGCAACGGTTTCCGAGGTCGTTCCGTGGATGGGTGACCGTCCATAACATACCGAGACCCCTCCGTGCCTTAGTAAGCACGTTAAGCAGTTGTATCATTCGTAGATGACAGTCGTTATGAGTAGTCAGAAGCCCGAAAGTCTGACCACCAGTCTTGCCAAGTAGTATTGTGATACTTAGTTACTGGGTTGTGGAGGTCAGACAGACAGTCGCTTCATGTAAAACACTGGTATCCAGCTGCATCCGGTTAGACTGGAAGCTGACCCTAACAAAGTTGGGAAACGGCGGGCAGATTCCAGAGGTCTTTTTGCAAGGACTCGTGTGGGCCTGCTACCAACATACCTTTTTAAGGGGTTCCGTACCCAAAGGGTAAAACGGGAACCCTATTTTACTAAGGCTCCGCTATCAGTCCGTCTGCCTGTCTGTCTGTCTATCCCTCTGTTACCAGACTGTATCTCATGAACCGTGATAGTTAGACAGTTGAAATTTTCACAGAGGATGTATTTCTGTTGCCGCTATAACAACAAATACTAAAAAACAGAATAAAATAAATATTTAAGGGGCTCCCATACAACAAACGTGATTTTTGTTCCGTTTTTATAGATAATGGTACGGAACCCTTGCAGCCTTGGTGCGCGTGTCCGACTCGCACTTGGCCAGTCTTATTTTTATTACCATCAAGTAACGCTAGTTCCGATTTGAAGGTTGAATGTGACAGTTTGAGTAGCGCCAGTTAGGATGCCAAGTTCAGGCACATGACAGTCCAGCTCTGTCTCTGGAGTGGCGACGCATCTGCGATGTTAACTGTTTAGGTTAGTGTGAGCTCAGCAGTCACTTCACTTTACTAGATAACTGCACGTCGGTAACTAGCAATTTAAAATTCTTGAAAGAATAATAAATCAAATAATTCACTTTATCTTTGGTTTTACAACTTGCTTCTCCCATGTCGCCAGAATAAAATCCATCAGATAACGTCGTACACTCGCACCATTAATATCATGTTCCAGCACACATTGCTAACCTATTCAAAGTATTTCAAGGGGAAATCCGAAAAAAAAAATCCGAATCCCGACCCTTGCCGAAACACGTCCAATAAAATACGATATTAACCCTTGCCGTAACATTTACACGGTCATAAGTTTCGGATTAAAAAAGGGGGGCTGTGGGGGACGCAGTGAATAGGAAGGAATCGCCGCTGGATGAGTAGGGTCCCTATTGTCGAGCGGGCTTACGTATTAACTTGGTGGCTGTACATACGTGTGAGCGTATTTTTAGGCTTCTGGTTTTTTTTACTGTGCGAGGAATCTTTAGCTTGATAGGTACTTGCAAGTCCACCTACGCAACTTAACTATATAGAGCTTTTGACACACGTGTCCTCAAAGGGTAGCCTGTTAAATAGCTTCACATTAATCACACCCCAGGCAATGTTATCTTCGCCCGGAAGACGGAGGACACGGTGGAGCATACGGTGGAGGTCTGGCCGGCTTGGGTGGAGCACCGCCATGTCCTCACGGAGGCGATCGGCGGCGGCGATCTCTCGCGTCCGGCTCTGGTTCAGGCCATGGTTCGGAACGAGAGTGCTTGGGAGGCCTTCACCTCATTCTTCGAAGCCGTAATGCTCGCGAAGGAGGAGGCGGAACGCGTGAGGGTGAGGCAGGATTTGCGCCCTCACGCCCCTAGTCGCCGCAGGAGACGCCGTGGGCGTCGGGAGTCGCAAGCCGATTTCCGGCCACCGTAGGCGCGGGACTGCGGACGGTGAGTGATGGGTAGCTCACCGTCCGATAAGGACCAGGCCCAGGTCGACGGCGCGTTGTGTTCCACGTGCGCCTCAAAGAGATGTCAGCACGAATTGACGGGGTCCATTAGGGCCAATGCCTGCCAGGGTTGCGAATTTGTCCGAAAGGGATATCGTGGCCCTGGCACACAAGCAAACATTAAAAAACTTCTTGAACCAATATTTGGGAGATCTATTTTAGCAATTAACGTTAATGGACGATAACGTTAATTGCTGATAATGATGACAAATTTCCCCCAATTTTTTTTTCATTCAAAAGTATAAAAATTTTACTACTTTTCTCGGTAGTCGTACTACAAACGCTCACGATGCTATAATAATATGACCCATGTCGGTGACGTGTCATCCAAATGTTATTACTTAAAGTGACGCTAACGTGGAACTAGCACGGTATCCCCACATTTTATATCTGATACAACATTAAATAGACTCTATGGCATAGATATAGAGTATAGTTTTGTGCGAAGTGCTTCACCATTACGAGTGTTGAAAATTAGGTACGTTTGAGGCATCCTAGGATTCCTAGGAAATCAATGTTGCAATACCAACTGTAGTATACTAGAGCTATGTTCCACAACGGAAAATGTAGCCGCAGCATCTTCATCTTACGTCACAGACCGTCTTATTAAGTAGGTGTGTTCTAAGACAAAAACATTTTTGAGTGCGGCTGGCTTTATGAGTAGGGGAAGACCGAAGAAACTATGGATGACTGAACTGTGTCAAAGATGATATGGCTAGACAGTGGGTGACTACCGAGATGATGACTGATGGAGAAGTAAGGAAGAATATGAAGACAAGCTGCGCCGACCATTATTAAATTAGGATAAATGCAAAGGTATGATGAGTTGATGATGCTCTAAGACAAAGTCATTATCGTAACGTGCAGAATTTGATGAATACCTTTAAGATTATTTTCACAAAAATCACATTTCAACTTCTAAATAATTCACATACTGGTTAGCCCATCCATCATGTGGCCGCTAAACTAAAAATATTCATAGCCAGACGTTTCGCGTTTGGCGGAGTAATGCCGTCACTAATTGATATGGAGTACGCACTCGGCTCAAGAAAATGGCGTCGACGTGAAAGCTTTTTGAATATTCATCGGCGACGCGAAATGTGCGGTGGTGTTGCTAGCTCCGTGCCGTGGGTTCATCTACTTGCCTGCTTCTGATGGTAATACAACTGAAGACGTTGGTCTTAATTGGATAAAAGTTGAAAACGTTAAGTGGTACAGGCGGTATCAAAAGTAGGTAGGACATTCAAAAGTGGATGTAAACCTGACATTATGCAGTGAACTTACAACAATTTTGTTGAGATTATTCTACTAAGGAGTACCTACTCCTAAATATTCAGTTCTAATTAATTTGGAAATCCTAAACTGTTAATTTACTGGAAGTCCCTAAAACAAACACCTAACACTGAGTAATAAATTAACTATTTCAGGAATCAAAGACTCGTATACTAAAGAGGTGCTACCCTAAATCATGAAACCCTTTCAATTGAATCAAATTTAATAGCTTCAGAATCAAGATAAATCGATGTAATACAGGCCGGAACGAGCAGCAGTATTTATTTATGTTAGGCAGTGAAAATGTAAATATCTATTTGTCAAGACGTTAACCAAAACGGGGACGTAGTTCGGACACGCTCCGAGGGCGGCATGCGGCAGGGACCAACTTGAACCAATTTCTTTAGAAAACAGTTGGACCTCCTTGTCAAAGAGATTGTCTGGGCAAGACCAACCTATACGTTCTGCTAATAAGCAGGCTCGGTATTATGTAAAACAGCTTCGGTGAAACTGAATACGATTCAGTCTCAGTACCCACATACGTTATGGAAACCGAGAAATAAAGTCTTATTTATCACTTTACTAAGAACTTACCAGTTTATGTTAATAAACATATGTTAGTAAAAATATGTTAAAAATATTCATTTGAATGTTAGCCTTTCTTGCACCAGTCAGCTTACGGAATTCTATGATATCGACGCTTATACTCTAGCATCTAAGCTCCATGCCACACATTCGCAGTTGCAGATAAATGCAACAAAAACCGCTGGAACGTTATATCTTTGACGTTCATTAATCTCAAGCATCTCAAAGCTAAAGCCGCAATTCGCCAATACTCAGGCAACATCAGGCAGCCGACGCATGCTTCGGCATTTCCTAGACGCTCGAAATCTTGCCTGAATTTTTCAGTAAACACGAGCTCGACTCAAAGCGGTGGATTCGTGGGCAAACACGGAACATTCCGCGGTAAGCCCGGGTAGGTAAGAGCGTACGTAAGCCCGCGGTACGTAAGCCTGGTCTAGACGCTGTACATCTTTGTTGATCTAGAACATGCCATTGGCAAATACTTCGCCTTGTTCCAATGTATGGGAAACAAATCTGTTGGCGTTTGTTTTATTCATGGCTGATTCGTGAGTCGCGGAATAAAATGGTGGCGCCTGCACCTGTACGAAATTGTGTTGCATTTTTGATTAATTTAAACATACAGACCGACAATGTTGCAGTAGCGTAGCTTGTTTGAGTTGAGGTACAGGAGCCTAGAAGGAAAGTCTTAAAAAGGTCCTCGTTACGCTATGTATGATGACGATATTGATGAGATTTGTATAGCCAACACTGAATTCTGACGATTTTTTCATCCAAATAACCGATAACGAATAGCAGTTTGAATTCCGCATCCCTGAGCTAAACTTTAAATAATTATTTCCTTAACTTGCCACTACCGTGCCTGCAGACATTACAAAGTAATACCAATTGGCCGTCACATTTCGTAAACCACATAATTCGAACCACCTACATTGGGTGCATTCACGCTATTCACGAAACATATCTCAAACTGACAGCTCGCATACCAATCAAACGAACGAACTCAAACATCATACGTCACTATCGCGAAACAATAACAGGCCAATTTGTAAATAGCGGAATATCGGTCGTAATACGTGATCGGATCGGCACGGGCATCGAACCGAAACTACGGTACGTCAAAAAGCAATCACTGTACTAACACGGAATCATTCGGCGGCGCCGTCAGCCGGAACAAAAGCGAATCACTTTGATCCGAGGTTAGGGTGACCACGATTGGGCGTGTAATGAGACTGTCCCGGCCGGGGTCTCACAAGTAGTGATTGGTTTTTACGAGTGAACAGGTGTGAGGAATGTTGTCAGCCTATCGCGCCGGATACCGTTGTTGTCAGCTGAAGAAAAACGTACTGTATTATTAAACTCTACAGGTGCAATCTTTTGTAGCTCATGTACTCAGTAACTCCGAAATGTTTAACAACAATATTATTTAAATATTTCTAATGCAACATCTGACACATGCGGCGGCGCGGCGTGGATAATGTGCGCAACATCATCAATACCTTTCTAGTGAACAGAGCGAATTGAAATTGCGTAGATGAGCGTGATAAATTATTCCAAATTTTATCGAAAATACTAAGACAAAAGTGTAATCTGTGTTTATAAGAAAATAGATTTTCTTGGCATCTGTGCTTTATTCTCATTTTAATTAGGTACATATTAATTTATGAACAACATCAAATATAAAATCGTGAATCGTTTTAAAACAGTACTCATAATAATTTGTGATTCACAAGAAATAATAAATTCATGCAGCGTTTTAAATTTTAAAACTTTGAAATATAACATTTTGCTGAAAATTAATTAATAGCGTGAGTTGTCCCTATTAAACAACTTTACAAATAAACCAAATGAAAAATTTACATGCACAGACTAACCCTGAATTTAAAAAAGCTTTACAAAACGTTGACAAGTTTTATTAAAACTATATTTTCATCGTAGTTTTTTACGCAAAGCGTCACTAAAATACGTGTTAGGTAATTCAATTTCTCAAGTTTATTTTTTATACTCCATGAAATCACTTAAACAGTCAGTCAATAACCAGCGCAAGAACTATTCAAGTCATAGGTAATTATGAGTTAAATTTATTAAAACAAATATATTTACTTAATGATAATTAGATAGGTACTTCATCCCTTATTTCATTAAAGAAAAAGAAAAAAATTATAATAAAAAAACATAATAATTATAACGATTGTAAAAAGACGCTTATCGAAGCCTAGTCACTTTTACTCCACGTAATAGTGATATTTTTTTTTGTACTGGACCATGCCTTGGTAACCACTGGTTACGGAGATATTGAAGATCAGGGTTTCGGCAATTTTACAATTTTTCACGAAAACAAGTTATAAATGTAAAAAATAACTTTAAATACCCGAACTTCTGTACCCTTGCATGCACCGAAAAGCACAACGTGCGCGCTGCCATAAACAGCACTTTCTCACACCAAAAATAAAAGTCGTTTCTCTGCAGTAATTTTTGCTCTTGTTAAATGTTACTTATTTAGATGTACAGCGTAGATAACGGCTATGTGACGGGTCTTTTTACACACTACGAGATATTCTGTGTGGTGGCGGACGTAAAGAATAGCACACCTTATTTCTTCCCATGGGTGTCGTAAAAGGTGACTAAGGGACTTACTAGAGAATGGGCAGCAGCGTTCTCTATGCATTTAAACACTATACTGCGATCACCAACCCGCCTGCCAAGCGTGGCGATTATGGAAAAACCCCCCTTTTGGGGCGGCATCGGCGGAGCAGTGGACGTCTTTCAGCTGAAATGAATCCATTATTTGCGTACGTCCTGCATTAATCCACTATCTCGTAGCTCCCCTACGGCGATAGAGCATAGGCGCTCGCAGATAGCTTCAAACAATGAAATGAAAGGCCGCGCGATATTTCAATGCAACGCAAAGCCGAGCGCGCCGCGCGGGCCCGCCTACCTGCGCACAGATTATTATCCTACCCACCTGCAGGAAAAGTTCACTTGTGATATGTGGCCTTAGTAGGGAAATCAATATTTTCCATTATGCTATTATTTTCTTTGATTTTTGAGAACCAAGTTTCCCGTTGCGACTGAAAATAACTTACTAGAATTGGGGATACTTGCAATGAAAGAAGAGGGTGCAAGGTTGCGAACTTTTACCTAAAGGTGGGTTTAGACCAAACGAACATACAGAACAAGAGAAGAGCATTCTTGACTTGATATTCTTGACATTTTTGTATTGATAGAGGGATATGCCAACGAAAGAATGCTCTTTTATCTCTGTTGACACACAGAGAATTTGATATAATGGGGACACTGAAAGGGCCTTCACTCGTTTGGTATCAAGTTCTCAACTAACCTTAACTTGGCAATGCAAGGGCTGATCAAAGCCTCCAAAAATAAACAGTCTCTCCTCTCTTTCTTTTCAATGAAATGAATGTAAAAAACGGTAGCATAACATTTTGATACTCGAAAATGGCAAACATGTCAAAACCACACAAATCTATCGATGTGAACAGTTACAACTCAGTTCTCCGAAATATTGTTTTCATTAAAATGAGCCAAGTAGTTCGTATTAGAGATATTAGATACTACCACAGACAGAATACCTCATCCGTAGACGATTCTAGGAAATGCAAATTAAGAAAATTTGTGGGACTCTATAAGGACTCACACAAGTATAGTTGGAATGAGCTATCAGCACATATCAGAGGGGGGTGCGGGAAGGGGCGGTTTGGTTTACTTAGCGGACTTAGAAGCAACTTAGTCGCCAACTATTCACTTAGTGCCGACCAATGAACTACTTTACTGCGGACTGCGCGGTTGTGGGAGATGTGGGAAGAAGTGGATGTGGACGTTGAAAAATAGTCAGACAGTGGTCTAACGAAAGAAAGAAAGTAACTTAATGTGTAGGGGATCTACTATTGACTTCTAATAAATAAAAGTAAAATTAATCTAGTTCTAAGGCCCGTATTTATAGAACGTTACTCCGTACTCAAGCATTACTTAAGACTAAATTCAACCAATTCAATGGCTTGAATCTAGTCTTAAGTAAAGCTTGAGTACTGAGTAACGTTCTATAAATACGGGCCTAAGACAAATTAAAAACAGTTAGAATATGTCGAATTACTAGATTTACCATGCCTGACTCAACGGAATGCCATTAGTTTGTTTAGCTTTATAACAAGAGGAATTTCAGGATACGCCTATGCCATAAAGGTTTATTTTTTTACAACATTGGTTCTTTATTCCACAAGTTCTAACCTAACCAAACCCATTTGTTCTTTATTCCACAAGTTCTAACCTAACCAAACCCATTTGTTCTTTATTCCACAAGTTCTAACCAAACCCATTAGGTCGGGGTCCCCTAGCTTCATTACTGCGACTGAGAAAAGCAAATGGTTTATACTTAAGGCGACGATAACCGACTTTTGATGATTTTATACTGAAGACCACGTCTAAACGAGTAGTGTTAATGATTTGAAAAATATATATGTTAAATTAGAGCATTTTTTCAATAACTTAATATGTGAATATTTTAGATTATGTTTATATTACATAGTGAAATTAATTTATAAAGTTATGTTTACGCGGATAAAAAACTGAGAATGGCGCAATATCTACCAAAGCGTATTTTTCTGAAACCTTCACCAATTTAAAGATAATTTAATTATTAATCTTTGAGTATACGCATTTTATTAAAATACTTTTTGGTTTGTGTATAATAAATTAATAATGCGTCAAATTGGGGACAGCGCTCCTTGATATGCGAGTCCTATTACTGGCTGAACGTACGACGCGTTGCGTGAGCTCAGTACAGAACACGCAATCTAACCACTCAAGGTCACTGGCACATATCTCCGTCTTAATACAACCTCAGCCTACTAGTGTAATTAATATACCTACCTGAAACCAAGGTGCTAGTTTTGCAGTGGAGCTTGGTGGACTGAATAATATTAACTTCTTTACGACTATGTTAGCCCATTGCTCATGGCCAGTGACGTCAGACTATCGACATTACAACCATGGAGGATAATGTATTGTTACCCACCAAATTACCACATCCACGTCTTGCTGGTTCATGTCTAACTGCAACTGAAGTTAGCCGGCGCAAAGCGATGCCTCTAACGAGAAGCCTTGGTATGCTAACACGCCGCACCTACGAGAAGGACATACTTACTTTTAGTATTGTTACATACTTGGGAACTAGGTATGCTGAGAATGTCGATTTATAAGCACAATGTATTATTATGTTATTCGTCGTACATACTTGTGCCAGTATATACGACGAACTACTTAAATATTTGAATTACGAATTCAATAATAAAAATATGTGACAAGTCATGTGCAAGGCATGTATATCATAATAAAACAAAACAAACTATTACTACAATACAATCAATGTATACTCCCCAGCAGCACAGCTGTCTGTTCAGATATAAAACTTGAATCTATACAACAACATGTAAAACAATTTGCATTACGCAACACAGAACATTAAATTAAATTATTTGGCTTATGTTAGCTAGCACACGCCACTATACAAAAAAAAGTCAGTAAATAATAATATAAATGTTTATTTTCTCTACACAAGCTATACTCTTAATGCTAATCTATGACAGTAGTGCACGAACAGGAGCTAACTGTGTCAGACTGGTTGAGGCCTTTTTTTTTTTGGTTTCCTTCCGTTGCCTGTCCAGGGCCACGATATCCCTTTCGGACAAACTCGCAACCCTGGCAGGCATTGGTCCTAACGTACCCCATCAGTTGGTGCTGACATCTCTTAGAGGCGCGCGTGGAACACAACGCGCCGTCGACTTGGCCTTATCGGACGGCGAGCTACCCATCGCTCACCGTCCGCAAGCCCGCGCCTACTGTGGCCGGAAATCGGCTTGTGACTCCCGACGCCCGGGGCGTCTCCTGCGGCGACTAGGGGCGCGAGGGCGCGAACCTTGCCTCTCCCTCACGCGTTCCACCTCCTCCTTCACGAGCATTACTGCTTCACAGAAGGAGGTGACGGCCTCCCATGCACTGTCGCTCCGAACCATGGCCTCAACCAGAGCCGGACGCGAGAGATCGCCGCCAACGATCGCCTCCGTGAGGACACGGCGGTGCTCCGCCCAAGCCGGGCAGACCTCCACCGTATGCTCCACCGTGTCCTCCGGGCGATCCACACAGTGGTGACACCCGGGTGTTTCCTTCTGAACCGGAACCTCCCGAAACAACTATGTCCGATGAGGACCTGCGTCAGGCGGAAGATGAGGACGCCGTGGCGCCTCTCCAGCCACTCCTCACAGAGGGGACTTATCGCCACAATTGTGGCGTACCCAGCGCTGGGTTGCGACAATCGCACTCTCCATGCCGCCATGAGATCCTGCCGGAGCTCTGTCCGCTGTGCCGTGATTTCTCACGGCAGCGGAGTTTCGCCCCGAGACTGGTTGAGGCTTAAGGTAGGTTTATAAAAAAAACCTGTAGTGAATGAATGAAAGAATTTAAGTAGATGATAACATAACCTACGCAAATGCCCTCAAAGTCTCTATACCGTAACGCACAAACATGAGTCCTTCGAATACATACTGGTATTCCTTGATTTGTCACTGATTGTAAGTTTGTCAAATATTATTTGTTTTCCGATTCCAGTTGGTTTGATACAAATTGTATCATCATCATCATTTCAACCGAACGACGTCCACTGCTGGACATAGGCCTCGCCAAAGGGTTTGCCACAATCGCCACGCTTGGCAGGCGGGTTGGCGATCCCAGTATGGTGTTAAAATGCATAGAGAACGCTGCTGCCCATTCTCTAGTAAGTCCCTTAGTCGCCTTTTACGACACCCACGGGAAGAAATAGGATGGTGCTCTTCTTTACGTCCGGTACCACGGTACCAAATTGTATATGAAACAACAAATTGTTACTTAGTTTAGGGTAACGTCAACTCGGATTTCATTTAAAGATTTCAGTTCGCGCAACAAAGTTGATAATCTAAGTAAGTAACGAGCAGTCCAGAGTGAACGTACGGTTTCTAACAGTACCAGTTCATTCTTTACAATGTAAAATGAAACCGCCTAGCATATAAGTAATAAACAATGGCATGAATTTCATTTTGAACTCCAAATCATTTTCTTTAAAAATATTAATGGACACGCTAATATAATAAATGAGCCTCCTTTTGTGAGTCTCAAATAATTATTCATCATTTTGGTTTCCTAAAACTATTAAATCAATACGCTAATATACTAATCGTATTTTTGTGATGTGACCTCGCATCACAAAAAGACGTTCCTCGCTCGCCGGCCGCTGTCGTGGCAACGCTCGCTTGGCTTGCGCGTGGTTCGTCTAATCTAACCAAACCGAACTCATTTGTATTACTTACTACATATATATACATTTTCGCAGAAAGTTAAAAAGTGACTCATTTAAAAAAAAAAGTTATCATCATAAGAAGACCAAAAAAGTTTTTAGAGGATCAAACAAAGGCGATCATTGTAAGAAGATCAATGAGTTTTTAGAGGATAATTTTAACATTTTCCCATAAACTCATTCATGGCTCTTTTCTGGCGTCTAACTGACAATTTTAATGACGAGTTTTTTTTTTAATTATTTTATTTGCTTACTAGGTGTATGTTATTTCTTTACTAAAAGTTTTTGCGATTTCAGACTTTACTCTAGTAGTACTCAAACCTCAGTTGGTCCTATAGAGGTTTTGATCCTTTTATGAAACAGGAGCGATTGGCATCAAAAAAAGTTTTTGCAAAAACTGCCCATTTTCTTGCTAACTGTACATTTTTTTTTTTAAATTTGTGAATGCAGATCAATAATATGTCTCAAACAGTTAAGGACAGTCTCCTAAGACCGTTTTCCTGTAGTTACAACGATTAAGGTACCCGTACTGCCCTATCTCAATCAAATCCAACCTGTATATTGTAAATATTTACTTTAAAATAAATATAATGTAACGGTGGTGTTTTTATGTGCCGTTGAAGCTCTTGAGTTGGCTCAGAATTTTGGTAACATATTTTGTATAGGCGTCTCAGACTTTCTCTAGGTACTACATGGATTCTTCTATGTTGACTTTTACCATAGATTATTCTATGTCTTTACCTTTAATTAAGGTAGAGGAGAGAGCCTAAAGCTTGGCCACTGTCCAGAAGTGGGCAATGACTTTTTCTTTTAATTTAAAATAAACACTACATTTTTATAGACTGCAAAATACAAAACCAACTTTAATCACAACCAATTGAAATTCAAACCAGACATAACGAAACAAAAACAAGCAATCAGCTGCATACGTTATTCGAACCGGTCGAGATGCAAAATTAGCACAATTGTGGTGATATGCCGGCCGGCTACCAGACAATGAATGAGCAAGTTCGTTTGCACGTTATTTAAGTCGCAGTGGATCGGGGCCTAATTTGGGCCGATTGTCGCCCATCGACTGCTGGCTCGATTGCTTTGTTTGGCCGGCTGGGACCCACATGCCGCGCAATGAACTGAATGTAAAACTTGATTAGGAGCTGTCGTTACGGCGTTTGCACGTGCTAATGACTGTGTTGGCGGTATCGGGCTTGTAAAGGATGGTATGGTTTTTGGGTTGATCAAAAAGGTCTGATAAACAAAAATTCTTTTTGTTAGCTTGGGTTTTAAAGTCAGAGCCAAAATAGTGATTTAGCTGGATGGATAATAAATATAAATAAAAAAGTTTATTTCAATTACAAAGGACATAATAATATATAGAAACATGCTATTGGAGATCACCTTTTAAGCAATGAATTGCTTGTGTTAGGAGACTCAGCGCTTCCACTTATCATTATCTTATGCAATTGAAATGTAAACAATGTATGCAAAATTAAAATAAAATAAAAGGTTACTTAAAATTATACAAACAGCACTGTAAATGAATAAGTGTTATGCCTAAAACAGGGCCAAAACGCGCGAATACGTGTGATGCTTATGCTATGGGTGAGTGTGAAGAGTGAGGGTGTGTAGTGTGTGAGATATAATTAGCATAATTTATGGATTAGACATAACATCACGGCTGTAGTCCCCGAAGGGTTAGGCAGAGGTGTACCTATAGCACACCCACATTTGGCCAGTTACGTTTAATAATCAATCAAACGAAAAATCAGCTGTTCCATACATTTTGACAACATAAATGTATGAAACAGCTGATTTTTTTTTCGCTTGTTACACCTTGCATAGAGGTAGTCGGTTATAGGCGGAGTTGTTTGATTGATTATAATAAAGAGAGTGGTTTGAAGTTAAATAACTGTACTGACCAAAGATCCACTAGTTAGCTCTCTGAATACAATACTACCCACGTTTTGCATGTAATTACATCCGAACTGCCTCGTTGGTCTCGTGGTCGCTAGCGCTACCACTATACCAACATGCTGCATGCATGCTGAGAATGAGGTCTTGGGTTCGATTCCCAGGTCGGGCAAAGTGTTAGTAGGCTTTTCCATTAGCAATTTCTCAGTAGCAGGCCGGAGTCTGGATATGTGCCCGGTTGATGGAAATAGGCTCGCCCCCTATTACATGGGGCTTAAACGTAACTGGGCAAATGTGGGTGTGCTATAGGTTCACCTCTGCCTAACCCTTCGGGGATTACAGTCGTGATGTTATGTTATGTTAAGTCTCATCCGTCCAGCTAAATCACTATTTTGGCTCTGACTTTATAACCCAAGCTAACAAAATGATTCTTGTTTCGCGATGTCATGTTTGGTCCCATAGTAAAAGTTGTTCATAATGATGAGTACAATGACCTTCGTTATTTATGTAACATCTTGTACATAGGACCGTCCCCCCTAGTCTTCGTACTCTACTATAATAATAACTAATTTCTTCTACTTCTTCATTAAATACTTAGTATACAAATTTAAGCCATTATTAAAGAAACACCCCATACAACTACCTACTACGGCACAAAATTAAAAGCACTAACTAGCCTACATAAGGCGTAGTTCGCACAGGACCGCTACATGCGACTTGCAACGAGCATCTTAATTTGAATAACAAAGGTGGCTGCATGTGGCTGAATAATTAACTGCGTACAAATTACTACAGCGGGCGTCGCTTTTGACGACACCAGCCAACGGTTCTACCGCTGCCGTGGTACACGCCTAATGGTAGCTAATTATTGAATAAGTATAATTATAGAAGCTTTAGATTCTATTCATTGGTATTGTAAGAGACTCGTTTGGGCGGCAGTGGAACATTTTGTGTAGGTCATTTTCAATTTTAATGCGGGAAAACCCCATGTGATTAAAATAATATTTTTAATGTTTACTAAAAAGGTTTTTTTGGTGGTTCATAAGTAAACAGATAAGTCATAGACAATATTAGAGGTTAGACTAGACTTCCTTTGTCTTTGATTTTATGACAAGAAGCATCAACTGTGTTACAAATGTCAGTGTTACAAGTTACAAGCACTATTTGTCAAAACTTTTTTACAGTGCTGTAAAAATCACACACGAAAATCTTAAGCGTTTTTATAGTAGCTACCTACCAACCTACATGACATGCAAGCACCCCTTCAAGTTGTTGTACCACGGCTGTGTACAAGCGAAGACAGTAACACTCAAAACAGAAACGGATAAAGTACTAAAGGAGTGCCGTAAAATATTATTTTATGTTCAATAAAAACTTATTAGAGTTAAACATAGATACTTGAACGAAAAACAGGTGTAAGAAATATATTCCGATTCTTCTAAATGGTGTTCTTCCAACATTAGGTATGAATTTTGATTCCTTTGGAAGAAACAGGCTTGTTTTTATTTCGTTAACCTACTTTTTCTTTTAAAAGGTGTTTTAGGCTGTCTGACCTCAGAACATTTGCGATGTATTTTGTGTTTTGACACTCCTACGCTATGTTAGGAGAAAAATACTCATAACTCATAAATTAGTATTTTCCTCCTAACATAGCGCACGAGTGTAACATTATAGGCTGATAATGAGTCATAATCAGCCTATAATGTTCCCACTGCTGGGACTTCTCTCGATGAGTCAGTGAAAGGGAAGAGAAAAACACGTAAAAATGAAATTATTTTAAATTGATTCGCCACGAACCGTTGAGGGGTTAATATGACTGTGTAAAAGACGAGTGAAACCTTTGTCAAGTATAAGTTACGGGTTCTAAGAAATTCGTGTTCATAAAGGTTAACTTCTACGAAACACTTAAAAAGGTACTTATCCAGGCCCGAAAAACTATTTCACTGAAGTAACTGTCTTCTTGTACCTACATAAATCTAACACCAATATCGAAGGTGAAATTGGTAACAATAACAACACGGACACGAATTACAGTTGAACATTCAGTCTTAAATCCTTTATTCAATTTAAGCTGACAAGCAGTACTTTTTGAAAGTTTTTTGTAACTTTTGAGAACGGTGGTGGCCCACTAGAAACGGCTATGACTAATGAGTTTGTAGGTCGTAAGTTCGAACCCAAGCAGGCCTTTTACTTTGTGTAAATTATTGCATCACCACTGATCTTAAGATGCAGATATATGCCAGTGACCTTGAGTGGTTAGTTTACGTGTTCTTTACTGAGCTCACGCAACTCGTCGTACGTTCAGCCAGTAATAGGACTCGCCCAACAAGGAGCGCCGTCCCCAATTTGACGCATTATTAGTTTACTATACACAAAACAAAACGTTTTTGAATAAAACGCGTATACTTTTTTTTTATTATAAAATATTCACATACCTATTAACTTATTGAAAAAATGCTCTAATTTATCATATTATTATATATTTTTCAAATCATTAACACTACTCGTTTAGACTTGATCTTCAGTATAAAATCATTAAAAGTCGATTATCGTCGCCTTAAAACAGTTTAAGGAAACTAACATGTCTGATGCTACGGCTACATTGCCGCGATAACGCGAACTACACTTCGCGCGCTATCTTGTACACCGCTCGACGTCTCGCTGAGGAACAGAGAGCGCGCGAAGTGAATTTTGAATGAAGAAGTGAAGTGAAGCAGCATTAGAACTGAACATACAAAGACATGTGACATCCATCAACCAACACTGGGCCTGCTTGGTGGATTACGGGCCTCTCCCTCTCCTAAAGAAGAGGCATGTGACCCAGCAGTGGGAATATATGTACAAAAGACAGCCGCGAAACGTCTACCCTTCACCACTTCCTAGTGTTTAGCTGAGAAGGGCCGCAACAAACTCCCCAGCAACACGCCACCATCTGTTTAGTTTTAAGAACAGACAATTTTAATTATTTATTTGTAACTATTTGTACTGTCTTTTTCAATCACTACTTTACAATATTTTTAATAGCGTATTGTTCTTTCATCTATATAACAACCACTCTGTCACGCCCCATAAAACAAGGTATTAAGATGTTATGGGCTTTAATTTAAAATGGCTCCGAATAACTTCTCTTTATGTCTCGAAGCCGACATTATTTATCTGAAAACTTTCAATCTATGTTAAGTACTCTCCTTATTACTTCATCAAAATGAAATTAAATTGAGTTTTGGGCTGGAATTTAAGGGTGGGAGTTTGGGTAGTTAGGGAATATGTTCTAAGTGGTCTTAGGTAGCTTAGGTAACGGTTGACTAACTGTGAGATTATTCAGTGGAGGACAGAAAACAGAAGAAGAATGGCCTGCCCATTCTTCTTCTGTTTTATCTAGATTTCAATGAAACTGGCAAGACATTATTTTGAGTTTTAGTGTTAACATGTTTATACGTAATTTGTAGGTAAAGCATGGATATCGTAGTTATGTATGCTTGCAAAGTTGCTTGTAGTGTCGGTAAACTTATCAAAAGTAAATACAACGCTCTTATGAAGTTTAATACAAGTTTCATGTTAAATACACCATCTTCTGAAGGAACAGATTTTCACGATAACACGACCATCAGTTACAACATTACTGTTTCAATACAGAAATTTTGGTGGAAAGTGTACAACTTCGAATCTCTCCTATTCCAAATAAAATGTAAATGAATTCAGAATCTTGGCGTCCGCTGAAACGGATCAATTTATCTTTCCCTTTAAAGGCTCAATCATAATTATACAGCATTGCAGGATCCATTCATCAAATTCTTATTCACAAAAGTCGATAAGTTAACGGTTTTCATTTTGTAAATTCAATTTCAGAACTGTGACACTCGCACTAGTGATGTGCTAGTGCGATATCGATATTTCACGCCGCTCTATCTTTTTAACGCTTTTGCAATCTGTGCGAAAAAAATTAATGGTCTATCAGCCGCGTATTGTTGGATGCGAACTAAAATGCAGCGAATTTATAAAAATGCAAAATCCTTGCAGTACGAGCTTAGCGGTCTGCATTACAAAAGAGAAAATTATGAACACGTGTATGGAGTTTTGTGAATAAAACTTTTGTGTTGCTCTGAAAGCAAAACTCATGAACTGTTCAGGTGAAACCTATATAATATTTTCAGTCAACTAAAAAGATTTAATGTAAGTACAATGTTGATGCTATTACTTTTGGATTTAGTTTTAATGCAGCGAGCTAAAGATGTAAAGCAGCTAGATTATTCATTTGATAAATGTTTACAGTTACAATTAATCCTAGAGCTATCAACTAAATGAATGCGAGGGAAACACATGTTAAGGATATGAGTGTCAAAATGTTTAGAGTATTGGATATGAGGGTTTTGGCTACTTTGTATGTGTATTTTAATTATGTTTATATTTGTTAAAATGTGCGTTTTGTTTGTGCAGAATAAACAATTTTTCTTTCTTCTTTTTTTTTTCTTTCTAAGGGTTCCCCCGCGTCCTAACCAAACGCGATGATCGCGCGTTCGTACGAGATTGATTTTGGTTAGGATGCGGCCTAAAGCATTATTTTTGTGGTTAATTGAGAAAAAAAAAGGATAATCAAATTAAAACAAGAATAAAGTAAATAGTTTGTCGAACAACATGAAGCCAACACTACGCGGCAGCAATGCGGCATCGTTAATCAGAGTCTCCGTTGTTAATATCACAAATATTTATCTTTGGCCGACAACGTTAATGAAAATGTCCATTGGTTGCTCACCTGGCCGTTATTAATTATAATGAAACGTCTAAAGTATCAAGATGGTTCTTTGTTTAATTTTATTTTAATTAATGATCGCAGATTTTGATTATGGGTTAAGTTTTGACTTTACGTACCGATTAACGTCATACTATCATAAATATTTATGTAATCTAACAAAATGTTTTTTATTTGAAAATGTTTTGTGCTAATTTAATCCTAAATACTCCTAACAAGCGCTACAAAATAGTCAGACAGAAAGTAAAAGCCTACAGTACCCAACAACATTAGCAAATCAATGTAATAATTAGGTACTCTGTAATAATTTTGTCTACAATATATAAGCCATCCAAGACCTAAAGAATCTATTATCATAATAATATTACCCACAATATGTTTCACTAATTAACCCAAGTAATACAAGAAAAATAGGTCCCTCTTAATCCTATCATAATGGCAGACAACGACATTGTCTGCCGCACGGAACAAATATTTGTATGACCTACAAGTAGTTGTTCCGGGTCTGGCTGTTTGTGTATGTGAATTTAAATGTTTGTAAACGCACCCACAATACAGGAGAAATTCCTAGTGTGGGGCAACGTTTTAAAAAAAAAAAAATCAAAAAATCAAATCAATATCTTACCATTATCATTTAATCAACATATCACATTAATTATCACTTCTTCCATTCCACTTCTAAAGAAAATCGGGAAACTAGAATATTTACTTACTTATTAATATCACAGTAAAAATCAAATTATTTATTTTAAATAAGCACATAAAAGCACTTTTGAACGACAAAATTAAAAAAAACAAAAACTTTATTGATATAAAAACCTTTGACATTGCTTAAGACTAGGATACATAACTTGCTTAGCTAAAGGTCATACGGATAAGGTAAACGCTGACTCCTAAGCTAGGTGATCCTGTGACTTAGGAGTCAGTGTTCTGCTGTCACTGAGATACCAAAAGCCTTTTATGTTGTGTTCTAAAATTACAAAAAATAGTCATTGACATTGAAGGTTACAATTACAATTGAATTGATTCCCTATGAAACAGTCATATGGTTCAGTCATTCGTCATCATAATTTTAGCCGAAAGACATCCACTGCTGGACATAGGCCTCCCCCAAGCGTCTCCACATCCACCGGGCCTGTGCTTCACGCATCCAGCGGATTCCTGCGTCCTTCACGAAGTCATCGGTTCACCGTGTGTGAGGCCTTCCAACGCTGCGCCTTCCGGTACGCAGTCGCTATTCAAAAACCTTTCGGCCCCATCGGCCATCTGGTTCGAGGGTGCAGTCAAAAAGGTCTATCTCCAGCAGTGTATAGCAAAAGGCTTTCGATGATGATTGATGATGATATTTAAGTACCTACCTATACCATGTCTTGACGATAAGATGTTACGATAAGAAGCATACAAATCTTACTATAAATACAACATGTCCCAGAGTTAACGCACAACCTCTTAAGGGGTCATTGTACTCATCATTATGAACAACTTTTACTATAGAACTAAACTTGAAATCGCGAAAAAAAAAACTACTGTTGCCTACATTATGTTCTCATAACTCGTAAAATGTAGGGAACAGATGATTTTTGTTGCGATTTTGGGTGTGGTCCCTTATTAAAAGTTGTTCATAATGATGAGTACAATAACCCCTTAAGAACTTGTGCGTTCATTCTGGGATATGTTGTATATAAATTTAATATATTATAATAATATTCTATTATACAAAAATGTACAAATTATAAATGTAAAAGTTTTTAGTAAGTTGTTATGGTTGGATGTTTGTTACACAATCATGCAAAAACGGCTGAACGGATTTACTAACTTACATAGGATACTTTTTATCCCGGTAGTACGTTCCCGTGGGATAATTTCCGACCTCAACGCGGGCGAAGCCGCGGGCAAAAGCTAGTTATACCTTAAATTTAGGTTAATCAATTCATAAATCCACTTTTTTCAATTAAATTCTACCTTTAAAGTAAAAAAAAACAATTAAGCAAATTGCAAGTATCAAGAAGGTAAAACTCCAAACTAGATTAACATTCCAATATCAGAAAAAGAAAAGCCTGTTTCACGGACAAGTTTTGCCGATAAATCATTGAAACAGTTATAATTTAAGTGAAATCTGATTATGGTGGAAAGTCTGAAAGAAACAACGGAGGTGAAGTCGCACAGAATAAAATTGTGCTGAAATGTAGAAGCGATAGACTTTTGTGACTGATTTTGTTACCATTAAGGTAATAATCTTTTTTTTTATTCTTATTTGGCTTGACCTGTTTTTGTTTAGCAAAAGAGATTAAAATACGCCACAGTAAAACTCCTAAGTTCTTTTTGAAGTTATGAGATGATTTAATTTACATTATTACCTCAGCTCGCTTGTTTAAATTCTACATAAACAGAAAGTTTGTTTATAAATGGCACAGAACTCATTGCTGTTTTGGAGTTTGGATTGTGCTTTTAGAAATCTCATCAGGATGGTTTTATAATTCCAAACCCCTATTCCGAGAGCCAGATCAATTATCTAAAGATTGAAAATAATCAAATCTCACTTTGACTGCTGTCATTTTATTTCAAAAAAATAAGGACAACTAAACTTTATTCGACATGACAAAAAAAGATAGAAATAGACGTTATGAAACTATGAGGAAACTCTCCAAAACACTGCACATTTTCACTTACCGAGAACTTCCTTTACCTAAGTTAAAGTAATAATCATTCAAAAAGATGTTCCAGGCGAGGCTCGAACTCGCAACCCCGGCATTGCTTCACGACATACTGCTTATAAGTACCGTGCGCTAACCAATTGCGCCACTGGAGCTATGAGCTTCCACCCCGATTACCGTATATCTAGCTTTAATACGACTTAGTTTAGGTGTACAAATCACGAGATTGCAGTTTCTCAGAAGATCATAATTATGACTCCAGAAAAAAAAGCTGGATCCATTCTAAAGAAAAGGTACTGCTGGTGTTACAAGCCTATGAAACTTTTCCATTTTATTTCGAGAGGGTGCGATGCGTCAGTGTTCCTCCTGGCTCCTGGGTGTTACTGCTACAGGTGTCTCAAGCTACGAAGGTGTTTTTCTATGTACTCTACCTACCTTGATGGTGGAATGCAAAGTATGGATGAAATATTTTAGGACTAGTCTCTTTAAATTGCAAAAGACAGATTATCACTTACTTTGTGGGACATAGAACCCCAACTGACCTGGTGAGCTGATGCTGATCTGTAATCCACCCTTCACTTCTTTAAACCGTTCGAAAATAAAGCGCGATTCATTAAATAATCAGTTACATTAACACATGGATCTCCTTCTACCTGCTATCACCGCTTAATCTATGACATAACCCAGAATTAAATTTGCAAATGGCTCGAAAGTTAACTGCGGAATTTTACTAGAAATTGATTAATGCCCTGAGCGAGATCAAACAATTATTGAATTGAATTATAACAGATATTAGCGGAGTTGTTTGATGTCTTTCAACAAGTTCTGTTGGAACTTGTTCCCGACGTCCGCGTCGCCGCTGACATTTGTCTTTATTTGGGAGACAGCCTGACGTTGATTGAGACCGGCGAAAGCTGAACAATGATAAATATGTAATTTGTACCTATAAAGTGACATAATGGTAGCTGACGTTTTAAGAACTTGAAATCGTTGATTTTAGATCGAATATCATTAGTAATTTTTGGCCTACAATACTGCATACTTCAGATACATTCAAGCACGGTTCGGTCTTCTTTATATAAACCTACTTACTGACTCCCATAAGTGAAAAGTTCTCTCAGTGTTACTTACAGTAAAATTACAGGAGCATGACATTTTTTGTCCCGTGTGGTGCCGGACGTAAACAATAGCACTCCCCTATTTCTTCCCGTGGGTATCGTAAAAGGCGACTAAGGGACTTACTAGAGAATGGGCAGCAGCATTCTCTATGCATTTTAACATCAAACTGCGATCGCCAACCCGCCTGCCAAGCGTGACGATTATGGCAAACCACCCCTTTGGGGGAGGCCTACGTCCAGCAGTGGACGTCTTACGGTTAAAATGATGATAATGATGATGATGACATTTTTAAACTCTGATAATATGAGACGCATATTTTTGTCGTCTTTATGAAAGTATGAAGCT
Organism: Tiliacea aurago; assembly: GCA_948098905.1. Lineage (NCBI taxonomy): Eukaryota > Metazoa > Arthropoda > Insecta > Lepidoptera > Noctuidae > Tiliacea > Tiliacea aurago. The sequence goes on from OX402592.1 coordinate 1,439,202, forward strand.
TTTTGTCATATGTGTTCATTAAAAGCTGAGCATCTTGCCTTTTTAGGGTTCCGTAGTCAACAAGAAACCCTTATAGTTTCGCCATGTCCGTCTGTCTGTCTGTCCCCAGCTTAGCTCAGAGACTCATAATACTAGAAAGCTGTAATTTGGCATGGGTGTACATCTTAATCACGACGACAAAGTGGTAAAATAAAATCTTGAAAAAAGTATTATTAGGGTACCTCCCTTGCACGTAAAGTGGGTTTTTTCTCGTCTATCCCATGATGTAGGGTATCGTTGAATAGGCCGTTCAAAAATATTCTGGGTTAGTCAAAACCATTTTTAGATTCAGGGATGCGTTTGTGTAATACTAAGCTTTATAGTGAAATTTTTTATTAGAGTCAAGTGCCCCCCATCCCCCAGCCAGCTAAATGGTTGTTTTTGGATATGTGAAAAATTCATGGGAGTAGAATATTTATAATGAAATTAAAAGGAAAACTATCACAGCTAAGTAGGCTTTACAAGTTAACGAGTAATAGTCGACCAACTTACATTTGCAGTTGGAGAATAATAATTGACCGTGACGTATACCGATGTATGGGAGAACATGTTTTTCAACTACAATGTTAAGTTTGTTTTTGGGATAAATTCATCCCAACTACGGAACCCTTCATTATGCGTGGTTCGACACGCACTTGTCCGGTTTTTATATAGGAAACCTCGATAACAACACGTCATGGCGAGCATTTAGATGTAACCTATATTCAAAATCAATTACAGTAGCAACAAGATAATGAAGATAAAACACGAAGAAAAATCTAGAAATAGTATAGGTTTATACACATAGACAATAAGTATAGTTATATGTATATCAACGTAATTACAATGCAAAAATAATCGTAAAAGCTGAACACGTCAAAATATTAAAGGTTGTATTTTTGTGAAACAAATTCAATGATGGATGGCAACGAGCGATGTCTCTCCCACCTACATCGAGATAAACAAAATGGCGACAGCCTATCTTTCTGGTTAATCTGAAAAGGATAGATAATCTTGTGTTTACGTTAGAAGTAGACGATTTTGTTATTCAAGTTGTTGGTTACATTTTATGATATTGTTAACAAAGGACTTTGTATTGAGACATGATCGCCTTTCATCCTTTTCTTTACTGTTGTTTAGTTTTTTTTTTAAGCTAAAGGGGTTGCGGCATTCCAGTTTTCTTTTTGTTTTTGTAACGATAACAAAGCTGCGGCTTCGGCTACGTGGAGCTCGGAAATTCTCCCACAGGAAAGTACTAACGGGATCAATAGTCCGATGCGGTACTTGCCCGTGGTCCCCCAGTCTAGTCCCCCTTGGGGTCCGCGAACAAATATTTTTTCCCGTGGAACCCCCATGGGGGACAAAGGGGTACCATGGGCAAATTATTTGGCCGGCGGTACCCCGCTAATTGTCAGATAAATAAAATGCAAATAATCTCTTTGCTTATGCATTAAGTGACGGATGACCTATGATAAAGAACCTTCTGGACTACAATGTTGAATTTGCAAAATGTAGAATTCGCAAAATGTTGAATCCGAAAATGTTGAATTTGGAAAGTTCAGAAATATAATCCTTACTAAATAGGCAAGTAACTGCGACCAACTTTTGGATGTAGCGCTCGCCGGCCGCTGCCGCGGGACCGCTCACTACGCTCGCTCGGCTCGCGCGCGTTTGGTCACAGTTCTAACTTAACCTAACCTTTTTGTTCACGGGGTGGAAAATCCTCTTGAATGTCCTCCGCCCTGGGGCGGGCGGAAGGGTCTGTCAGACTCTTGCTGACTAAAACCCACCCAAGTGTTCCCTTCCCACACTTGCATCGGGGATCTTGGGATCTGTTATTACTTCCGCAATCCCCGGCTGGTCTTGGCCCGCCTCTGTAGGCCACCTCAAGTCTGGGGCGGGGGTGAGGTGTTGGACCCCCCCCCCCCCACGAGGTCTGAAAGGGGCGCGCGTGGAACACTACGCGCCACCACCTCGGGTCCCGTGCGACAGGGGGCGGCGGGATTTAGGGGGACTAGAAGAGGGCATTGTCTGCCCTCGCCCGACGCCCAGTGCCCCTGCTGCGGGCCGGATGACATATCCCGCTCCCTTTCCGCAGCCTCCTTCTGCGACATGACTGTTTCGCAGAAGGATACCACTGCGTCCCAGGACTCCTCGCTGCCGACCATCGACTCGACCACGGCCGGCAGCGAAAGGTCACTGCCTACTCCTGAGATGAGGGCACGGCGTGGCTCTTCCCAAGCGGCACACTTTGCCAGCGTATGCCGTGCCCTGTCCTCCCGGCAGTCGACGCAGTGATGACACCGGGCATCCGGCTCCCTGTTTATGCGACACAGGTACTTCCCGAAGCAACCTTGCCCGGAGACCACCTGCGTCACCCGAAACGACAGGGAGCCGTGCCTCCTCCCGAGCCAGGGTTCGAGTACCGGCCGGACCGCCTCGATGGTGACGAGGCAGGGCGTGAAAGCCTGTCCCGCCATCCCACCACCAGGGCTGCGCGAAGCTGTGACCGACGCAACTCCAAATGTCGCTGCATCAGCCACTCGCCCCGCGCCCTCGCTTCCTCGCGCCACCGATACAGTGACGCGAGTACCTTCGCCTTGAGGTCCCATTGCAGGGGCCAGTACGCAAGCCGCCTCGTAGGAGATCGTGTGATATCCCCTGATAACGCTGACGGCTATCGCTCTCTGCGACTTTCGCAGGACAGCGATGCTCCCGGCCGTCAGGTCAGCCGCCCAGATCGGGGCCCCATACAGGGCCATCGATCGCAGAACTTAACCTAACCCAACCCAACCCGTGTGAGATGGAGTTCCATGGGCAATAAAAATATATTTAATAAAGAAGATTCAGGGGGTTCCACGGGCAAAAATGTTTGCTCGTGGTACCCCAAGGGGAACTAGACTGGGGGACCACGGGCAAGTACCTGTCCGATTTCCTAACCCAGGTCATGGTCTACCTGCGCGCCAAACATCAAAATCCGTTCAGCCGTTAAAGCAACAAAAAGAAACAGACAGGCAGTTACTTTCGCATTAATTTATAATATTATAGATCTGCATTCAGAAGCGAAAGAACACGAAAAAGTATACTTACATATTTTATAAAGGTGTCGTCAATCCATTCACGATTTCTTTTCCTACAGTAAAGTTGTTGGGTACGCTACTGCTTTTATTCCGCTACTCATTACAGTCAAAGGAAAATAGGTTATTGTGCCACTCGCAAGCGTGTCTTGCGCTGTGTACTTACGCGTTTTTATCTTTGAACCAACGTGTCTTTGCTATGTAATGCTAACGAGCAAATAAGCAAACAATATGAGTATTTTCTAGGTATCGAAGAAGGCAATTATGTAAGTCTCTCAAAATGTAAGTGGTCTTTCAAAGGTCCATGGTGAACAGTGGGCATTTACGAGGCGATACTATGATCTGGATACATTTAAATATGACATTTTCTCCTACAACACTGAATAAAAAAAAACGTACAGACGAACATATAACCTGGACTTCACTTTATGGAAGTACGTTAAAAATTACAAATCCTACTCTAACTATGCGACAAACGTACATCAATAGTAACCCTCGTCGTAATAATCACGTTCTCCCAACCTTTAGCAATAGTCCTTTGTAACATAGATCAAGTCAGCCAGATTTGCACCGGTCCTGTAATCCACACGAGATCGAAGACATCACGTCAACAGACCCTGTGTGAATCCAAACAGAAGACAATCAAATGCTACGTGACAATGTTACTAAGGAGCAACTTAATTTTTATTTTACGATGACAACTGAATTTTCAGAATCCATTAGAACCATTTGGGATTCAAAATGTGTATCGGCAAAATCCCTTCAGTAAATGACTGCTGCTTATTTTATCAATTATCTTTGTTTTTTTCTCGATTCGAAACGATTTGAATATCTTCTTACCTTTAAACAAAGGCCGAATCTACTTCAGAAGTTTTATGTAACGATTTTGGACAACGCTTTCGTAATTCTATCTGCCTGCTCAAATAAATATCTACATAGTTGGCTTCTTTGATCTTCGAAAAAGAACTTGATATTATAATCGCAGCATAATGTAACAGCTATTTATGGAAAGTAAGGGGATTTGATTCCAATTATAATATTTTGTAGCCGCATTTGAAAGGAGAAAATAAAATTGGAGATTATAGAAAGGTCCAAGTATTTTTTTATTAAATTGGAGTTTTGGATATTTTTACCCCAATGGCCGTATTATACGCCTCTCTTAACTCCGTTGTACATAGTTATTGTTAACATTTACTTAAGTTTGAATATTTGTAAAAAGATTTTGTGGTTTTTAGGCAAGTACCTACCTATACATTTATTCCCTTTCTCACACCTTTTGAATCATTCACAATATAGTTCTTACACTCAAGTACATACACCTAAACGTATAATCTCCTCCCGCGGATCGATGCACTTACATAAAGCGGGTACCAGTTCGGCGACTAAGACAGGCGCTATGCGGTCGCGTCCCGACACTTAATATTAGCTCGCGTGGCCCGCATAGTTTGGCCTGAACGTGGGACACACCGAACTATTATTGCATTTTATACTGTAGCTATTTAAATTAAACTAACTTTCTAAGCATAAAAAATAGAAATAAAATTCTTTAGTCAGTTACAACGTAATAGATGGCGACTGTAACCACACTGCGAGGAACGGGGCGAAAATAAATATATAAAACTCGTTCAGTAACGATAGGGACATTATGATTTATTTTTAATTTTTTTGGGTGGGAATTTATCTAATAACTTCTCCCGCTCTGGGCGGAGGGAGTGTCAGGCTTTTACTGACTAAAACCCACCCATGTTCCTTCCTTTGCCTGTGTGCCAGGGCCACGATATCCCTTTCGGACAAACTCGCAACCCTGGCAGGCATTGGCCCTAACGGACCCCGTCAGTTGGTTCTGACAACTCCTTGGAGCGCGCGTGGAACACAACGCCCCGTCGACCTGGGCCTGGTCCTTATCGCAAGCCCGTGCCTATGGTGGCCGGGAATCGGTCTGCGACTCCCGACGCCCGGGTCGTCTCTTGCGGTGACTAGGGGTGCGAGGGAGCGAGCCTTGCCTTTCCCTCACGCGTTCCGCCTACCTAATAGGTCTAAGTAACCTCACTCCGAAAAGTCCCGAACAAAAGGACCAATGTTGAACAGAAAAATACAAAAAATATTTTGGTCCTAAGCATCACAAGTACTGTGACTGCAACTTTCCAAAGCAAAGTATTTTCAATTAACAGACGGATTCTCCATAAATATGGATCCTTCCATAAATAAAAATACACTTTATATTTTTATCTTTTGTAACAAAATCAAAACAACGCTATTTGTTTTTCATTACTGGCGTTGAAAGTGGAGCGGGCTATAAAACCATCGATGGTACTCAGATACCAATCGGTGTATTCTGGTGCAGTGTGATATTATAATTTTTTTGTCTTCTATGACATAATAAGTTTATAAACTACAATGTTTTAATATCAGAAATTGATTAAACAGTAAGCTCAATTTATATCTCTTCGAGAGCCATTTCGCTCGCAGAGCTTAAAGTGACTTACAGTGTGAGCACTGTTTAATTATCAGGTAGGTTCAGCTCCATTAATCATGCTAAATATTGAGAATTTCTATAGTTACACGAGACGAGTTCACGAGTGCACCAGTTTCTATGGTTACACGATCTATAGGTTGATCTATAGAGTGAGGGTCTATAGGTTATACCCGCCACTGGTTTCGTCGATATCTGACAGGCTATTTACACCAAGTCACATTGTAATTAAACGAAAAAAACACAACATAACAGCACGCCTGTAATCTTCGAAGGGTTAGGCAGAAATGTGCCTATAGTACTCCCACATTTCGTCAGTTATGTCCCATGTAATAGGGGGCGAGCCTATTCATTGCCCAACCGGGCACAAATTCAAACTCTGATAAAAATATCCAATAACATTTTGCCCGACCTATCGAACCCAAGAAATTAAAAAAAAGTTGTTCAAAAGTTGGCTTATGATTTCTAATAATTATCTTTTTAGGGTTCCGTACCCAAAGGGTAAACCAGGAAGCCTATTACTAAGGCTCCGCCGTCTGTCTGTCTGTCTGTCTGTCCGTCTGTCTGTCCGTCTGTCACCAGGCTGTATCTTATTAACCGTGATAGTTAGACAGTTGAAATTTTCACAGATGATGTATTTCTGTTGCCGCTATAACAACAAATACTAAAAAATAGAATAAAATAAATATTTAAGGGGGCTCCCATACAACAAACGTGATTTTTTTGCTCGTTTTTGCTCTATATTGATAACGGCAACAGGTAGACGCTTGAAATATTCACAGAATATATAAATATAATTGACTTTAAAAATAAATAATTAAATTAAAATAAAACAAATATTTAAGGGGGGCTCCCATACAACAAACGTGTTTTTTTGCCATTTTTATAGATAATGGTACGGAACCCTTCGTGCGCGAGTCCGACTCGCACTTGGCCGGTTTTTTTATATGCACGTGTTTCTGTGACACGAAAACATGTGTTCGTTCTACTTTCTTTCATTTTTCTACACTTTATTAATGCAAACGATACGGCATAAGACAAGAACTGCAATATTTATTCGTGACCTTCTCCTACTAAACCACTAACATAAATCGCTCCAAAATGATTACTCGCTTAATACCACTTCCCACAAATCCTGGGCAACATAAAATGCAATATAGGCAAACAAATGGAGCCCATATTAAATAGGGCAAGTTTCAGGTGTAGTAGTAGTAACAGCTAGGGACCCGAGTCAGACAAGTGAAGGGCCGCGCCTAAGAGCTCATTCCGCGAAATTAAGCAAGGGAGTACGTCTAAGTCGTACGGCTTAAGGTTTGATATGTGGATCAAGGAAGAAGGTGGAGCGAACTGGCTGTCTGATTGTGTTTATTCTAATGTACTTACAATGAAGTTATTTATAGGTGCTCTCTGGTACTTTACACTTTCAATATTTTTACCCTGTTGTTTTTTTGTTTTGGTCCTTGCAGTCGGAAAGAGGATTTGGTGATTTTGTGATTAAGATATCAGAGAAAATTTCTTACTGGTATTAAAATAAAAGAATGCCATTTTATTTGTGCAAAATTTAAATTATGTCAGTACGAAATAGCGAAGGATAGAATGAACATTTTTGTGCTTTAACAAGAAAATTTGTAGGTAGGTAGGTACCTATTCCTACCATCAATCACAGAAACGGAAACATGTTTTTCCTTTTATCTGCGCTATGACCTATCACTCATCCACACGCTTCTGCCACTGGTTTACACCACATGTAAAGGCAACAGGACAGAAGCCTTAAATCGCGTTAGTGTCGAGCGAGTGTTTATAATGCCCGCCCCGCGCCCCTTGTTACCGAAATAATCGAGAATAATCGGGACTGAACCGGATTTGGGCAGTTTCGTCTAGTTAGGGACGGAACAAAAACGTTGTAATTACTTGGAAGTACTGTGCGTGTACTCGTAAGAAAACTAAGGTTGGAAAATCTGATTATTTTCAATAATGTTCCATCGTATGTGAATGTAGTTTCTATAGCCCTTTCCTGCAAACCTTCAAGGTTACTTGAAAGGTATCCAGGAAGTTAATTTTCTTTATTTCTCGTATTAGTAAGAAAGAAAATACGTTTATTTGCGGTAAACATAACGAAAAGAAAAAAACACAAACACGAAAGAACAAGTTGAGGGAAAATATGCGTCACATTCGCGCAAAACGGCCATCTCTCAGCATAATGCTGCGACCCTATGCGAGACAGAGCACCAGTGCGGCGGTGGTTTTCAGCGACAGCAGGCGCTGACGTGATGACGTCAAACCGGTGCAGCATTAAATGAGGTAAAAATAAACAAAATAAGAACTTGAAAATAGACGTAAGTACTTAGAAGCCATGAATTTATATAATATTGTTATAAATAAATTTGACTGCATTGAACTGTCCAACATGTTATGCTATGCGGTTTCCCAGGACAATCCACAAGCGAAAGGTGCGCGCTGGTAAATTATTTTCAGTGGGCACTTGCAAGTCCAACTCTGGCTTGCGTTCGCCTGTTCGCAGAATGGTCGATTCCTACAATGCGACTTTCGAACATATAGACATTTTTGCATGTGCTCCCTGTAGGTTCAAAAGTCTTATACTGAAGGAGCTTACTTGAATATCTTTATATATTTTTCTTCTTTCTTTTTTGTACCATTTTTTGTTTATTATATACCTCTTTAACTTAAACACGATAGTTAATATAAGTTAGAATAAAATTATATCTAGTATTTGTAACCCTAGCGATTACTTTTTTATTTTCACTGTATTGTCTGTATCTATAGTTAATCAGTGAACAGCGTTGTGGGCTGCAATATTGTCTACTCGTTTTGTGTATTTCTTGTTTCTATTGTTTTATATTGTAGCTGTTTGTTGTTCCCTTTGAATAAAAATAAAAATAAAATAAGAAATCAAATAAATACAATACTTCTCGTTTAGTGAGCTAAACATGTTTAGTATAAAACTTGCCATGGTAAAGACCATCCTTTTCGCAAAGTAACTAGTGTGGTTGATGGCCCTTGGTCCAGACCATAGAAATATAAAAAACAGCTATGGTCGGACGTATCAAGTATCTCTCATGGACACCACTTTACATAATTCATGAGTTTAAGAATCACCTTAAAGACATCCTAACTATTAATAGGCTATTAACTTATTGCTTTTCCCAAGATCAATAATATCACATTTTTTCGATTTCCACGACGTTCTCAGTGTCGAAAGGTAAGAATTGTTTAATCCAAAATCTCCGTAAAAAGACCGTTAGTATTTTAATCTTCGTCTCGTATCGACTTTGTCGTTTATTTTGTACATTGTTTTTATTTATTCATGCCTTAAGCTTTCTCATTTCTTAAGCGCTCTCTAAATATTAGATCGCTTGCCGTGACTTTAATTTTTTTAGTCTTCGTAACTTGATCCCCTAGAAATTGCTTTGGAATATAAAATAAAAGGAGAGTTGACATGTTTTCGTTTAGAATAACAATTGGTTTTAAAGCTGCAATATAATAGATAGATATTATATAATATATGTATATTATATTATATATTTTTATAATTGTGATCAATTTTATTCTATAATTAAAACTTTTAAAGAACAAACTGGTCGTCACAACTTTTTCAATTTATTGACTCTCCACCTACGACCGCATACGCCTCAAATACTAGTGGCATGTTCTATGACTGTACAGATATCTACACAATCAGTTATTTACAAAAATATTAAATAATATATAAAGACGTAAAAAATAAAAGCACAAAAACATGAAACCAAAAATCTCTCGTGATTCATTTCTGGTGTCTCCCTGTTGGATCGCGGTCATAGCTAATTAAATCGCTTTCAGTATTACCGGCTCATTGATATTGATTGGCGATCAGCTTTAATAAATATGCCAACATATTTTACACAACACACAAAGGTTTTTGATAGCCACAGCCGGGATTTGAAATTTACTGTATTTTATTTAAATAAATTGATAGGTAAGCCGCTTAGCGGTTTAATGCAACCGTCACAGGTATCAAACGGTTTATAATTATAACCTGGTCAATAGATTGAATGATTAGTGAGCTATGGTTTATTTTGATACACCAAGCTCAAAAATTGGGGTTGCTTACGTTCTCTGAAGTTCTACATCATTGTGTGTTAACTATTTAAAATCTCTGATGGTTTTAACTGTAAGATAATGTTCATGACAATTCAATACCAACTAATTAAATAGTGAGTAGGTACTAACCAGTTTTTAATCCGCAACCAAGTGCTTGAAAGTAAAATAGTTACATATACAGTAAAATTTTCATGTATCAAAACCATTCTGAACACAGTCGAACAGCGCCAAATTAATATCATTTCAAGTTAAATAAACATATTCATATTTTTAGAGTATATTTGCGGACAGGTGCACCCGCTTCAGCGAGCTGTCAGCAAAACGAATGAATTGCCTCATATTTATGTAATTACATTGCACGAACGACACTAAATAATGTAGGATTGCTGGCTAAATTAATTTTAATCACTACATCAATTTAATTGTTTTATAATGATGAAGATCATCAAATCTGTCAGCATTTAAGCTGAATTTGTAAATTAGTACACAGAGTTTAGCTATTATTTACATCATTTTGTAATGATTTTCTTGTCTGCTCTAGTCGTTTGCGCACAACCCCGAAATCAAATTCTGGTCCTTCGGTCCGCATTTGTTATACAGCCAAATCTAATCCGCGAAACAAACGTAATTCCGCCTATAATCCACTAACACAAACAGACGATAGAGAAAGTATGGAACTTATGAAATTATATTATTCTCAGGACACAACAACTGAATACTAATTCAGTGGGGACGGCCGCGAGCCGGATCCGATCACGTTGCTCTCTCGTGATTGTAAATCAAATTAAAATAAATAAATAAATCTTATATTTTTATGCTGATCGAAGAACAGATAGAAATCTGAGGACACGACTTGAATTTCTTTGTTGTTCCTAGCTTCAAGCGTCAGCTGGAAATAGGTTACCTATTTTTCTGTTTATTTCATGACGTGTTAGTAGGAACCAACATTATATTATGTACTATTAAGTAGGGTTCAAGATATATTCGGACTATGAAAAGAACAACTTTCAGATGCGGTAGTATCTGATAGATTTACTCAGTCCTGAAACTATCACTGTGCTGCGTCATAAGCGCAGTTTTCTGATTCAACAAACGGTTGTAAAAGAACATTGACCTCACTTGAGTAACGTATTGGAGAACGTTGTATTATCTGCTGTATGCTGATGATCATCTTTCTGACCATATTATCACTTGAAATTGAAAAAAAGAACCAAGTAACTAAGCTTAATAATTAAGAAAACATCAACTACAATTATTGGAGTGAGCTGTAAAGTGTAAGCCATGCATGTGCGGGGGCAATGGATCGCCTTACTTTGACGATAAAGTTGGTGTCAGAGCAGACTGTGCAGTTGGAGCATTACTCTATGTAGGTATGTCTGCGAAAATGTCACCTACCTTGAAAGATATGAATGCGTTTGTGGTAGAAGAAGTTCTTTTATTAACTTTACATAACATCACGCCTGTAATCCCCGAAAGGTTAGACGGAGGAGTATCCCACATTAGAAAACCCACATTTCGCAGTAGTATGTAATAGGGGTCGAATCGAATGCAGGACCTCATTCTCAGTGGTAGCGCTAGTAAGTTCTACTAGACAAAATCTAACTGGTTGCTATTTTAATTGTATAATTTATTATTTATATGACATTTATTTTACATTCTGTGATTACCACTCACACACTGATATTATTTTTTTAGGAAAATTACTTTTTTTTACAATATTTTTAAATAATTGAGCACCATGTATCTATCACATAATTAATTTATCCGTCATTGCTTCATTATTAATTAGGATTACCTATTCATCATCATCATTTCAGCCGAAAGACCACTGCTGGACACAGGCCTCCTCCAACGTTTGGGGGGTTGCCATAATCGCCACGCTTGGCAGGCGGGTTGGCGATCGCAGTATGGTGCTGAAATGCATAAAGAACGCTGCTGCCCATTCTCTAGTAAGTCCCTTAGTCGCCTTTTACGACACCCACCTATTGTGGTATAGTAATTTTATTCTAGGTGCATCGTCTTCACATAATATAATTATAATTAATGTACCTTTACTAATTATTGTAAAACATGGAGTTTCTTGCCCATTCTTCTCCATACGAAGCTACCTTTTGGAAGGGGCGACTAGAATCTATTTTATTTGTAAATTTTGACTTTCAAAAGGGCCATCTATTTGAAATAAATCATTTGACTTTGACTAGTATCAAGTAAACGAAGAAAAAATACTTCGAAACAGCCATTACTTTGCCCAGGGAAAGTTTAACCTTTACACATTGTAATAGTGGTGTACTTACTTTAACTTGTGGGTGGGAAGTAGGTGCCCTAGGAGGTTGAGAAGAGTGGGCGACTCTTTGGAGCAATCTGTTGTAAGTTCTGACCTTTGATTAGAGCTGTTTCTCAGAATAATTTCAATACATATTTTATTGTTTTTTGTAGTTGCCTCTTTAATACCGAGGTGTACTTTTATAGTCCAAAATGAAACGAATTAATATGTGATTACAATTGACAATGTTATAAACCACACAGGAAAATATATTCTCGTGAGGTTTGAAAACTTTGCCCTACAACCATGTGACAAAAGTTTTATTCACTGCATAAATAATAACATTAACAAAACATACTAACAGTACCAAGGACACGAAGGAAATATTAAGTGAGAATTTCTCAAAGAAAAATACATCAACAACTGTGGGTGGCATTACAACTTGGTACTTAAAGTGGCACAAACTTATCCCTTTGTTTCTGTGCCCACTTTCACGGACGCTAATTTATTCAATTTTATGTATATTTTGTTTACTCAAATCGTGGTTCAGTTTGGAGTTGTAATGTGTCACTTATAATTTGAGGAGTGATGGGGTTTAAATGTTACTTCGATTGCTACTTAGTTTGTGAACTGTAAGTAGTGTCCTTACGATTATTATGCTATGCCATGCTTGGAAATATAAGCTTGAAGACTAAAAAAAAACCGACAAAGTGCGTGTCGGACCACGCACAATGAAGGGTTCCGTAGTTGGGATGAATTTATCCCAAGAACAAACTTAACATTGTAGTTGAAAAACATGATCCCCATACATTCCAACTGCAAATGTAAGTTTGTACGCACAATTAATATTGATAAAAAATATTGAGTGATTTACCATGTTATTTTAATATCACAGACTTCTTAAAGGTTTTCCTGTAATCTATAAGTAAAGAACTATTTTCTGTATTTTTATCAAAATTTTAGGCTCAGTAGTTTTGGAGTTAAGGGGATGGTCATTTTTCATCTATTTTCTTAAATAATTTCAAAAGTATGTATTTTAAAATTATAAAAAAATATATATATGAAATCCTTAAATCAAGCCCTTTCATTTTATATGTCACAGGGTACAGTGAGAAAACTTTTTTTTTCTAATTTGCCCGCCAATAGTGACCTCCATATTCAAAATTAATTTATTTAAGTATCACGTCCGCGTTCGGGTCACAGAATTTCATGTGTACAAAATTCAATTTAATCGGTTTAGTAGAATCGGAGCAAATCAGCTGTGACAGACGAACAGACAGACAGACACACGAGTGATCCTATATGGGTTTTTGAGGTACGGTTGAGGTACGGAACCCTAAAAACTGGAACTGGTGCTGAGAATCGCAGATTTGATTCTGATTAAAATTAGTCATTGTCATGTAGACTCATTTTGTACCGTCGCATTGCAGTAGAAACATAACTGAACAAAACGAGTCCAGTTTTTTATGTAGCTAGAGCCAGAGCTCTATCTAAATTATAAAGCGCACGTCACAAGTTGTCTCTAAATACAATATTCCCACGAGTGGATCGCGACAATACTGGCAGGAGTGAACAAAAAGGCCGGGGGAACCGCAAAAAAAGTTAAATTAATCGAGCGCTCCCCTCTTTATAAAGTTTTAATCAAAATTGGATTTTTGTTCGTGCTGCGAAACATAGCGAGGTGTCAAATGGGTTCCTGTTTGGATGGCTCCGAGATTTTCGGAAAAACCAAGCTTTTGTGTTTATTTTGTTCAGGAAGTAACTGGTTTTTTTGTGAATTGCGGTAATTTTGCTAATTACTTTGTTTCGTTTGTATAAAAAAGTATAAGAAGCTAACGATGGATCCGCTCGTGTTATGATTTATATATTTATACATACAGATGAAGTATCAAATGAAAGTATTCTAACTCAAATCACCATGATGCAACATCAGACGTCTCAAATCGCCAACCCGTCTTGAGCAAGCGAGGTGAGCAATGGTCCTGCCTACTTTGTATGGGACGAGACCTGGGACCCAAGTCTGCTATTTTTATAAATTCAGTCATTCCAAGACGATCCCATTGTCATGCCATTGTCATTTTGCTAAAAGTTCGTAATCTGCTAAATTCATAATGGTCGATCATTGGGCCGTCAATGTTCTCGTAATAGAATTGTGTTATTATAATGGCATTATCGTATTGTCATTATTATAAAACCCATTAGTAGAAATGTCATTCCTTTGTCATTATGTACGAGATTACCAATAAATGCAATTTCTTTCAATGTAGTGTCAGTGGCCGACCATTGGAAAGTCACAATGACGCCATTATAATAGTAGATTACCAAACTTGTCAAAATCAACAATTATGAAATCAATGATCGACCATTCTGACACTATTGTAATAGCAGACTTGAGGCCCTGCCCTGCTGTGGGACAGTAGGCTGATCATAGTTGCTGCACCGCGCCGGCGCTGCTGCTGCGACTGCGGGAAACCCCAAGTAGCGTAAGTATAATAAACTTATCGGTATAGTTATTTATGATACTAGTGCGGTAAGTTGGTTTTTACAATAGAGTAGACGAATGTAAGCCGGAGACGAAGTCGAGGGCTTACCATAGGCACGAGTTTGTAAATACCAATTTCCGCGCGTGTGTCATACAACGTTTTTCACAACACATTTGCGAGAAAACAATACAAATAGGTAATGAAACAAACTTTTTCATTAGACTATTTTTAATACCAAATAAGAAATTATACAGATAGGTCACTACTCTTGGAACATATAGTAAAATATTAATCATTATTAAAATTCAGTGAAATTTGCTGCTTTGGAAGCTTAACTGACTGACTGACATTATTAATTTCACACGTATTATGTTGAAGAGGAGGTGTCAGTGGTCGCGTGAGGTAGAAGGGCGCGGTTCCACGGCATTATTTATATTTATAGACTTTGATATCTTGTCGCCTATTTCAATTTTATTGTGCACAGAGTCTTCAATATAACCCTCTGCAACATTATTAGAGCGCCATCCTCCGTGGCGTTGCAGTATGTTGATATCGGCTCCGGAATTCGATAGTAATGTTGCACAGGTTTTTCTAAACCTGTGACCAGTATAACCAGCTGGATTTTCCAATTTCAAGAACGTGGCTATTTCATTCGCTAAACTACCGATTTTGTTAACGCCAATGACTTGCCGCATGCATTTACCGTTTTGGTACTTTTGAAAGAATCTATTACTCTTTGCGTTTGTAATTCTTAGAGCTTGATACTTCTTGAAAATTGCGTAAAACTCACCATATATGGTGAATGTACGAGGAACAAGCAATATGTCCGCATGCTTTTTGTTATCGCTCACATTTATGTTGGCTAATTCTTGCCGTCTGCACGCCCCAGATATACTAAAAATGAATATAGCTGTAATGGATTGTTGATTATTATCATTAGACGTACCTATATTAGGTCAGGATAAGGTTCTGTTAAGTACTTATTATCAAAATTTACATGGAATGAGTAAAAAAAAAACGAAATCTAAGAAAAACTCGAATACTTTGAATATATTGGATTAGTTGAGCAACACTATTCGAGTAGCTCGAATAGTAAAATTTTGTGAAAAGTGCATGCCTTGAATATAACAAAACAAAAGCATTTACAACATGTATGCAAACTGTATCTCAATTTGCAACAATTTGCGCCACTGCTGCCAACTGATATTAATAACGCCCGCCAAATGACTGGTATCGAGCTAACCACCATGTTAATTGATGCAGTTATACTAAGTGAGCGTGTGTGTGTAATTACGTGGGACACTTCATTATTGTATTGGGATACTGAAAAATTAATGAAGTTATTTAAACGAGCGAATCGACACTATTTTTTTTTTCTGTAAGCGATTCTGACGAAGTTAATTTAATAGTGTGCGAATCCACAACTCCAAAAATATGTATGGCAATTGGCACATATTCTTTTATAGGCAATAAAGTTAAGCAAAAATTACACTAGCGCACAGAAGTTATATGAATAAAATATTTTGAAACATAAATTAATCAAACATATTATCTTTATTAAAATATATTTTTTAAATATCAATAGATAGGTAACTTGTACATCTCGCTCAGAGAGATAACTCTTCAATTAATTTATGTTTATTATCTATAGAGATTACAATACAAATTTATTCTGAATAGCAGTCATCGCGTTTTTTTCGAAATATGTGGTGAATAGAAGTGGTGAAAATTTTAATTTCGTACGTTTTTTTCTTTTTTGTCAAGCGTTTATGACTGGTAAAATGTTAGTTTGTGCATAAATAAATCCGACACCTATGTCTAAAGTTTACACCTGTAAATTGCCGGGACGCAGTTTTTAAACTTCCCATAGTAAAACACGCTTTCTGCTTCTTCGAGAAATTGTATGACATAAATTTTACATAAAGTATAATTCTTGTTTTTTATGTCGATAATCAGAAATAACCAAATCTTCACAGTGTGGAAACTTGCAATGCTTTGTTCTTGTGTGAACAAAGTATTTTTGTAATGTTTCTAAATTCGGGAACTTTTCAATTCCGAAACCATATATAAAAATATAGAATAGTTTTGGGGTATAGTTGTGATTTTTCTCTGCTCGTTGAGTGTTTTTATCTAAATGGCGTTTAGTTTCGTTTTTGGCACGCTTTAAGTAATAATTATCTACATACATTATTTTCACTGTTTCAAGTAAATTATCCTACCTATAATCAATTTTTATGTTTTATTTTTATTAATTAATTAATTTCTTATTAAATATCGTTTGTTCATGTCTGTATTTAAATGTTGCTGTACCAATTGCCTAATACATATTTCTGGAGTCTTCGATTCGGCAATAAATAAATCAACTTAATGCGAGTCGCCTACAGAAAAAAACTTTATTACAAAAAAAAACAACAACCGACCTTAAAAAAAAAACTATAATATAAAAAATAACTTTAATTTCGTCGTCGGTTGTTTTTATTTTTGTAAAAAGTTTTTATTCTTCACTTTTTAGTTCAGGCACCTACCCCACACAAATCGTATACCAATATACTTGTTATGTAAATATTAGTAACAGGAAGTTATTATAACATCATCAACATACTTACACTAAGTGGAAAAAATACGTATTATTGCAGTTCATTCAAAAACAACCCAAGCAAAGTTAATAAAATGTATATGGGACCACCGTACAAGCTGGTTCTACCAAATGAAAAAAGAATCACGTAAATCGGCCTTGTAATCACAAAGAAATCGATAAACATACAAACAAAATACATAAAGACGAACATAGAACCTCCTCCTTTTTGGAAGTTGGTTAAACACTATATTATTTAAAAGTACCGATTCGCCGATAATTCTTGCGAGTCAACCAATAAGCCGATTTTATTTTGAAATAAAATCGCATAGAAGACGTATTAGTGAATAACGCTACCTGCTAGTTGCGTTTTATTTTAATGTTGTAATAAAAAACTACACTCCCGGACACATACATCGAGCCACCGTGCATTTATATGTTTGTGGGCCTAAAACATCAAAAATTGGATGGATAAGTCAGAGAAAAAGTTTTAATGCAGTTTTGGAGCTGATATACTGGCATCATTCAGTATCGGCATTGTCCCAAACAAAGCGAGTGGGGCGGGCGCGGAGCGGGTGCGGAGCGGGCGCGTGTCGTCTGAACGCAGCCTTATTTTGTAGTATTCCGAGGAACAATGACAAACGGAAATGATAGTGAGTGTCTCGATTCAGCCGATCTATTCTGAAAAAAATCTCACCGTGTAAACTTAGGTGAAGTGAGCTTGAAGTGAGTTGTCAATAGTGTCAATCCCTCACTGACAGTTCACTCCATGCTCACTTCACCTAACTTTTCACGGTGAGATGGTTACAGAATAGCACTGCAGGTGTTCGGGTATACTTGCAACAGAGGCAATTTCAAACGCCCATATCCATCTATCCAAAAGCATACAATAACTAATTCAGCTGCTGGGGAGTTTGGTGCGCCACTTCTTCCCAGTGAAAGCACTAGGACCTGGTGAAGGGCAAGCATTTAGAGGGACTGTCTTAAGTAATTTTGACACTCAAAAACTGCTGATTCTCAGCCTAGTTTGAATAAATTACATTTGATTTTTATTTTTAAACTAGCGTTCCCGCGTCCTGAAACAAATAATAAAATATTATGTAAATGTGATCACAACATCCAAAAATAATTTTCAAATAATGTCTCTTCAAAAAAAGTAACTTATTATAATATACAATAGGCACAATTTAATTTAGCAACCGCACCCCTATACATTCCTGATACATTAAACGTAGACAGTAAATAAAGCGAAGATTTAACATGCTACGAATTACTTCACCCGTAAGCGGTTGAAGCGATGTATTGCTAAAAGCTAATTAGCAATGCTAATTCCATTCATATGTCGTAGAGCGGGAACGGAGCGGAATAAAATTATAGTGATGTGCTCGACTGCGGAATTACTTATAGTGATGTGCTCCCGGCTGGAATTGACGGAGGTGCGGTTGGAGGAGAGGCTGCGATTTTTATAGTAGGGAGTTAAATGTGGATTTTTTATTTATTGATTTACTTATTGATCCATTTACTCCTTTATTTATTTAACACTTTAAGCACACAAAATGTACAGAGGCGGCCTTAATTCCATAGGCATTTTCTACCAGTCAACCTTTGGGTGATGCAGAGACAAGCAGTGGTAGGTGCAATAATGAAAATTGTGGAATAAATAATATACTAGCTTTTGCCCACGGCTTCGCCCGCGTCGATGACGGATAATACCCCACGGGAACGTAGTCATGTGTTAATCCAGGATATAAACTATATGTGTGCCAAATGTCATTCGAATCCGTTCAGCCGTTTTTGTGCCCATCCGGAACATTATCATCATCATGTTTTCAGCCGAAAGGCCTCCACTGCTGGATATAGGCCTTTCCCAAAAGGGGGGGGGGTTGCCATTAATAGCCACACTTGGCAGGTAGTTGGCAATCGCAGTATGATGTTAAAATGCATACTACTCTGTATAGATTATTATAATCATCCAATTTTAATCTAATGATAGAAATAAGTATTAGTTCACTAGTCTACGATGATTACAATATGATAGAGGTAGCATTTACTTTGTGGTAGGTACTCGTATTTGTTATTATCTTGATCATCATCATCATCATTTCAGCCACACTGCTAGACATAGGCCTCCCCTAAGCTAGGCTGCCGACAAACTGTCACGCAGTTTGGCAGGTTTATAAAATGTGTACAAGTGTTTGGTCCAAAATAAATGTTTTTTTTTTTAAAGGGGGCTGCCATAATCGCCACGCTTGGCAGGCGGGTTGGTGATCGCAGTATGGTGTTAAAATGCATAGAGAATGCTGCTGCCCATTCTCTAGTAAGTCCCTTAGTTGCCCTTTACGACACTCACGGGAAGAAATGGGATGGTGCTATTCTTTACGTCCGGCACCAAACGGACAATTATTTTATACAAAATTAGACAATTACAAATACATAAATTTATACAATTACATTATCTTGATAGGTCAAGACAATAAAATTATACCAACAACGTGGCGCTTTTGAGTTTCAAGGTGGAATTAAAATTTTCTTATGTTATTTTGTAAATTGCAAAATAATTGCAATAAAACAATAACAAAAACTAACCCCCTCTTTATAATTATAATAATTGATGTTTTTTTTTTATTGTTTGTTTTTTGTAATGTCATATTGTATGCTGAACAAAATATGATTCGCGACAGTAACTATTAAGCAGTTACAGAATTATAATCATTAGAATCATCAATACAAGTATCGTAGTAAACTCCGTCTCACGAAAGAAGTCCCGCGGAAATAAGTGGAACTAATTATTATTATACAAGTTAGAAATATTTCTACAATAACCCTCCACCTCAGACACCTTTCTCTATTTAATATTGTGCATTTTATTAACCAGTGGGCCATAATTACGATGTTGTTATATTAAAAAAAATATATATATTATTCCGTCGCATGCCTGCAGCGCCACGTCTGCGAGACTTCTTTCGTGAAACGGACTCTAAGAATAGACCTCAAATGTCATGATTTCATGCAATAGTCATTAAATAGGGTAATCAAAATCGTCGGTCGTTTCTTTAGAATAAGTGCCAAATTCACGAATGAACGCGATCAACACGTCTGAACTACGTTCAAGAGGTGTCAGTGTCAATGTTTCACTACAATGATGACACTGACAGCTTTCAGCTTAGATGTGCTGATCGCATTCAGTTTCATTGGTGGAACCCGCCCTAAAAGATCAGCTCATACTGGTTTTGTTACCACGCCGCGTCGCGCGGTTGTGCGACCTACATCCGTTACCCTTCCCTGCAATAGATCTCTTGTCTTATTATATCTCTCGTGTTATTATATCTCTCGTCTGATTATATCTCTCAGCTTATTATATCTGTCGTCTCAATATTTCTTCAAAACATTAAATTAAAATCATCGGTAATCTTATCATCGTTCTAATTTTTTTACGTAATAAAATGCAAAAACGGAATAAAAACCAAAGGAAAACTGAACCCTTTTAATAATTCAAATTTAATTAATCTTATAATTGGACCGATTTATGCAAAAATGATCCAACCCACAATCTCGACAATTTCGAGTTTTTGTGACTTATGTACTCTAAATAAGGTATATTTTAACATATCAAAGACTCGGAACTCTATGTTAATAATTGACGAAAATCCGTATGGTCCAAACCACAACTGTCATAGCGAACATCATTTTTTCATAATGCATAAATGTTTCAAGCTATTAGAATCATTTTTGCATTTTCTTGGTTGCCCTGATATAGGTTTTTTGTTTTTTGCTATAATGATTCAAACTACTTGGAACAATAATGCTTTTTATACAATATGGAAAATATTATAAAAATCATTCTGCTTAAATGTTCCAATAACCTTGAATCATTTTAACTCAATTCCAAATAACATTCGACTACAGAAGTATACTGATTCAGACCACATGACTATTCTATTTAATTAAAGAAAAACGAAAAATTCAATTCTTAAAAAACGATTCACGGTTAAATATAAAATTATCATTAATATCTCGGCTAAAAAGTAAACAAAATATTATTTTTATACCGAAAACTTTAATGAAATACGTATATAACTATTTAAACCTTCTATCTTTTATTGCATTTTTTTGTACCTGCAATAAAATTGTATGTTTTGCATGAAATTTATTCTATTTTTTTAGAATAATGTGGTCATGTAGACAAACTTATTGAAGATCATTTTTGCATATTTCTAAACCAACCATTTCAAATGCGCTAAAGTTTTGCAAAAAAGATTCAAGTGAGGTGGATCGTTTTTGTAAAACTTTAAGCGCAGTGAAAAATTACTGTTAAAGTTTTACAAAAACGATCCACCTCACTTGAATCTTTTTTGCAAATAATGCTGCTGCGTGTTTTCTTCATTTAAATTTTAACACAAAATGAACTTCAGAGCTTGAAACGTTTTTGCAATTTTGAAATGAAAACTATATTATACTTTAATTGAATAAACAAAAAGGATCCACTTCGCAATTTATGGCAAATTTGTTTATTAAGTAATTGTTGAGTAAATACTATTGTGTCATTAAATATTTTTCAAAACAAAAAACTGCACTCATTGCAAACATTATTACTTTATTAGGTTGTGGGTAGGTACTTTAAATAAACTTACCTACTCGCGCCGCTGCAAACGCGTAATATGTGCGGCTGCAGCGGGCGGAGTGGGGAGCGGGCGTCGTCATTTCGTACTGATCTCGTCTATTGAAACGTTGTGTGAAATTTATTGCTGCGTAGTAAAAATAAAGAAAAGTGCATGAGTAACATCTCATTGTAATTGAATTTGTTAAATTGTGTTTTGTAAAGTTGGTGATTCGAGTTTTTATCAAAAGTTTAGTCTTAAACCTAGAAATGAATAGAAAAGATTCAATATTAAAAAGTGTACGTAAAAGAACAGATGCAGGGCAAAAAGATGATGGTAAGTAATTTTATTATTGTAGATAGCTACTGGTAATAATTATTAATATGTCTCGTAGATATTTTACGATCGCGTTGTGTTTATGTACCTACTCATATTCTTTTAAATTGTTTTCATTGCAGTAACTTCTGTGGTTTATGTATTTTATAATCATATTTTGTTACAATAATTACTATTACGTGCAGGTGACATTATCTACTTAATCTACGGATGAACTTTTAGGTATATTTAGCCGCTAAATAACCTTTATGCCCGGCTTGCTACCTATACATTTTACTCAGAATAAGTTGGTAGGTAGTACCTAGAAACACAGCTATAGGTGAGCTCCAAATTATTTGGAACTAACCTACCTACTATCTAACTACAGCCGACCGTACGTACCTACTTACTTATTATTTACCTATTTGCATTTTTTTTGTTTTGCCGTAGAAGGTGGCGGTTCGCTTCTTAATTATTCACATCTCTCAAAGAAATGTAAGAGGAGTGATAACATTATAAGGATGGTTCAGAAAGACTATTGCAATAAAAACTCTCGTCAAACCGCTCAAAGTAAGCTAGGTAAGAACACATAATACTAGGTATCTACTTATTTCCACATTGTTTTTAAAGTGTTTTTTAGAAAAAAAACAGCTGTTTTATACAAAATGTTTATACCTACTTAACCAAAATGTGTGAAACAGCTGATTTGCTTTTTCGCGCTTTGTTTGAGACCCTATATTGAACGTGGCCCGACGTAATTTTAAATAGGTGGAACGTAAAGAGTTAAAGTACTTATCAGGGATACAAAAATATACACGACGGCTCCATATTGTTTCAGATGACGAAAATCAACAATCTTGTACGTCATCGCCAATCAGAGAAATGTCTCCAGAAACGGAAAAAATTTTCAACATTTTGACAAATGAGATGCTTGAAGAACCTTGTGAAGACTCTTTTGTTGAACGGTGCTCTGAAAATCCACTTCAGGGGATTGTTAGTATTAAAGATAGTTCACATTTTAATGAAAGGCAAACATATGTAGAAGCAAGCGACAGTAATGATGAGGAAACGGTATGCCCTTTTAAGCCAAAAGATGTCATAAACTCTATGTCGGGGTCAGAATGCACAGTAGTTCAGCGCATTGACAATACTCAAAGTCGACAAGAAACATATATCGAGGCAAGTGATGACGAGGAATTAGCCTCTTGTTTACAGCGAGATTGCACGAATGAAGTACGTAACTTGAAAGATCGGGAAAGATCTTTTATTTTAGAGAATGCTATTGAAGAAACCGAAGTTAACAAATCGCCAATCAATGTTAGCCAAATGGCTTCTGGTGAAGTTTTCCAAAAACGAATATCTGAAGGTAAGGTACTATTTAATACCAGGACAGTAAAATGTTCGTTAGACTAAAGTTCAAAATACAATAATCAACATCTTAATTTTATTGCAATTAATCTTTCAGATAATGATGATGTCAGTAGTCCAACGCTACTATCCAATTTGTCAATTCCTCCGCCGTCATATTCACCTCTGACTCCACATATAACAAAGAGTGTTCCTAATGATGCGCACATTGCATTTGACCAAATAGTTGAAGAACCAACATCACCGAGATTAGAAGGTACTATTATTTACATTAAAATTCCTAAATGATGACTGTTTTATGTATGTATGTATGTATGTAAAATTATTATTATAAAAACAAAAAACCCGACTGCTTAAAAATAATGAACTGAAAAGGGAAAAACAAGTCTCACAATGTATATTCAAATTAGTTAAACTAAATACTTTAAGGCGCTGCAGGCGGGGACAAACAATACTTTGTTACCTACTGGCACAGAAGGATCTAGCAAAACTACGTTTAAAGCAATCCCGATTAATATCATATTATTGTTAAGAAAATTAAATTGGATTGTCAGAACCACTTATTTTTCATGTTTCAGATAATGATGGCGTTACTAGTCCAACGCTACTTTCCAATTTGTCAATTCCTCCGCCGTCATATTCACCTCTGACTCCTTATATAATGAAGAGTGTTCCTAATGATACGCACATTGCATTAGACCAAATAGTTGAAGAACCAACATCACTAAGATTAGAAGATAATGATAACCTAACATATAACAGTGACGATAGCGTAAGAGATCCAGATTTTATAGCACAAGATACCACAGATTCAGAAAGTGACACTGATTGTGATGAAGTAAGAATCAAAACCACACAGGCATTAATCCATTCTCCGAGTACGGCAACTGAAAAAAGAAAATCAACGGAGAGACTTAATGTTGAAGATGTTATGGAAGAAATAGAACGTGAAACAGAAAATAACACCGAAGGAAGTGAAGAAGCGGAAAAAAAAATTAATTACCGACAAGAAATTGCTAACGATATCGTATGCAGTTTAGAGAATGCACCAGAAAACGAAAATGAAGGTCGTAAAAAAAGAGGAAGGAAACTCAAACAAAAATACAGTCGTCAGGAAATTAAAGAAAGGAAATACAAAAATTTACCTTACCAAACTAAAAAGAAGGAAGTATCATCTAAAAAATTCATAGATTTTAAATGTTCATGCAAAAAAGATTGTGCTAATTTAGTTTCAAAAGAAGATAGGGAACGAGAATTTCATAGATTCGTACATCTTGAATCGTACGCAGCTCAAGTTTTGTACATAACATCTAACATTACAGAAAGCAAAAAGAAACGAAGTTACGTTACATTATGCTCCCCGTCGAAGAGGAAACCTCGCGAATTTATTCGCACGTATACACTTGGCAATATACCTGTTTGTCGAGACATGTTTTGTAGAACTCTGCAAATAACACCTCAAAAAGTTACTGTCAGTCTTCGAAAAAAACGCAATGACAGAGAAATAAAAGATAAAAGAGGAGAAACAGCAGGCGGATGGAATAAAACGCCACAAAGACATATTGAGCTTATTATCGATGTTATCAAAAGGTTGCCAAAATACGAGTCACATTATCGTAGAGAAAAGAACAGCGATGCTTTATATCTGCAGCCAGGAATGACGGTACCAAAAATCTACGAATTGTTCAAAATAGAATTCGAAAAAGAATTTGGAAAAGATGAAAAATGTCCATCCTTCAATGTTGTTAGACATATTTTTGTACAAAAATTCAATTTGAGGTGCAAGAGCCTTAAGAAAGACACGTGTAACAAATGTGATCTTTATGAAATGACATTGAAAAATTCTACTACCTCAGCTGAAAGAGCAAATGCCCAAAGAGAAAAAGAAGAACACCAAAAAATTGCCGAAGATTTAAGGAAGAAGCTGAAGGAAGATTTTGAACAGGCTAAAACTTGTGAAGAAACTGAATGTCTGACTTACGATTTGGAGAAAACCTTGCCTTTACCTAGAATACCGACCAATATAGTTTTCTACAAAAGGCAGTTATGGGTATACAACTGCGGTATACACTCGGCTTCCAACGGTGTTGGGAATTGTTTTGTTTGGGCTGAAGGCGAGGCAGGCAGAGGGGCCCAAGAAGTGGGTTCATGTTTGAGGAAATATATTAAGTGCGTGCTACCTCCTACAGTAAAAAAAATTATTTTGTGGAGTGACTGTTGCGGAGGGCAAAACAGGAATATCAAAATCGTTTTGATTTTAAAGGCTTTATTAAATAGACACCCCACTCTCGAGACAATCAGCTTCCATTACCTAGAATCAGGACACACTTTCCTACCAAATGACAACGACTTCGCTAAAATTGAGACTCGACTCAAGCAATATGAAAGGATATACTCCGTGGATGATTATATTGCCATTATGAAACAATGCAAAAACAAAAATCCTTTACAGGTCCATAAAATGGAAAGTTGTGATTTTGTTGGATCTCAAATTCTAGAAAAGAAAATAGTTAATAGAAAAATATTTAATGATAAGAGCAAAGTAAACTGGCTCAAAACAAAAGAAATTTTAATCACAAAAAAGACTCAACATTCTTTGTTCATGAGAACTTCCTTTAATGAGGACTACAAAGAACTGAATATTAAAAAGAAATTAAAAGGTGTTGATTTGGGTGTCATAGAAGAAGATTTGCAAGAATTATGGCCTTCAGGAAAACTGATTAACAAAAAGAAGTTAAACGATTTGAAATCGTTATTCCATCTCATACCAAATGATTGCATTGGTTATTATAAAAAACTGAAGGGAGACGATGCAATAATAGACGATATAGATGGTTATTGTGATGAACCCGACTTTGATTTGGATGAGGAGTAGGGTAACATTTGTGTTTTTTTAAATAAAATAAAAATAATAAACATTTTTAAGCTTTTATTTTTGTCATAGTTTGGAACATTTTTGCATTTTTCTTTCCGCAGCCTACACAGCTAATTCCATACAAAATGTATTATGTAATAATGATCCACGCGCAAGTTTTCTTGAATATCTACGAAACTATTAAAATTTATTTACTAAATACATGCATGTAAATTAGTTTAGAACACTTAGAATAACATAAAATTAAAAACATAACATTTAGAACTACAAAGCCAGAGAAATACCGAAATAAACTTTAAACTCTATTATCTCGAAATGAGGTTAGTGTGGACTGAATCATTTTTGCTTAAATCGGTCCAATTTTAAAAGGAAAATGTGTATTTCGCTTAACTTTTTCCTTCTATTTTAATAAGTAAGAAATTAATCCCATCGGAAAATCTAAGAAGTATTTTTGTAAGATTTTTATTCGATGGCTTTTCTTTATAATACGATACCGTCAAACGGGAATAAGCGAAGCCTCTTAGTTTTAAATGCCGAAGTTCGGCGCTTTGAATGGGAATATCCATTTCATGACTTTTTTTACTTTTGTAAGATTTCGTAGCCCCAGATTTTTATTAAATGGAACTGGAATTTGATTCCTTCCTAGGGATTTATTTCCGCTTTAGTAGTACGCCCGCCTCCTTAATATACTTCACACTTATACTTTACTAGAATTGAAGATATTTTAGCTTGACGGCGCCCTCCGCATACTAGAACATACTGGCAACATGCATATTATACGAATAGAATAGGATACTCTTTATTAAACATAAGTAGGTACACCAAAAAAATACGAAGCTGGTTTTTACCACGGGGTGAGATGTTTTCACGTAGAAAGTAGTAGTAGTACCTACCAGCGCTTGTCGGCGGCGACAAGCGCTGCTTTTCAACACTGGTCGGCGCAGGCAGTTTTCATAGTTTTTTTGCCAAATCACCATGAACCGTCGCCGATAAGCGCCGACAAGTTACTATCTGAGTTAGTCGGCGCCGATAATCACTGGCTTTCAGCGCCAGAAAAATGGCTTACGGTTGTATTCACGTAGAAAGCTGGTAAAGCTTTCTACGTGAATACAGCCGTAAGCCATGTTTCCTTCCTTTGGATGAAAGCTTATCAAATCATATCAATCAATATCATCGGCAAATCGTAATTGTTAAAATTACGATTAGTAAGTACTCTCCTCTTTTTTTCGTTGTTGTGCGTTCATGAGTAACCTTTTGCTTGTCAAACATCAACATAACGTAAATACCTACAGGAAGACAGAGGAGCATGAGTCTTAATGATTTCTCAATCTTAAAACACAACAGCCCTCAGTCTCATCAAATAACACTCTCAGCAAATTAAACCAACTCATTAAAACCCCACACAAGTGCAATAAACTATTCGCACCTGGAACTAGCAACTAGTTATAGTTAACGAATAAAATATGAAATCGCTTCAGAAAGCGTCGAGCAGCGCAGTTAGCGCTATTTTAAAACTTTACAAATCGAAAATCATCGGCGAACTTTTGCGACCAACTTCCCTGCACAGTTTATTATTTCATTTTGATTTTTATTTATTCGTTCGCGATTTTCTACGGCACCACGACGACTAGTGAATTTCAAATTCATTTGGTACAGTTAAAAATATTTCGAATTTTATTTTCTATGTGAAATAAGTTGATGTTTTCAGTGGCTTATTTTTAGTTTTGAAACTCTTATGTTTAATGTGGATTGAATTTTGCGCTTCTGCATCTTCATTGACGTCTTATTTTCTTATTCGTTGGCAGATTATATATTAAATGCATAGTATTAATACGAACTTGATGACATTTCGGGTTGTAGATACCTATAGAAATATTTTCATGTTTGCAACACCAAATCTCATTTTATAGACAACAAAGATCCATATTGTTAGTGATACTTATAGCTAGTGTTAGTAACCAAAGTAATATTATTAAGTATAAGAGTTTAAAACACTTTGCACAGAAGATGACCAAGCAGGGTACATTTTTAAACAAACACCACAGCATCTTTAAACAAATGTAGATAAACTTAACATTACCCGTACACAATATTCACAAATTCGAATTTCAAATAAGTCAGATCGAACCGTTACCTCCAATAAGAAAATGTACGTGTTTGCGGATAGCACACATTGTGTCGCAGTGAGCCAACAATGGCCGCCGTTGCTGTAACCGATACGCGAACAATGTGCCTCATAACTTGACTGGTATCGCCTCCTTTGTAATGTCCTAAAGGTGTATTTGTTCATGTCATTTGTAAACAAACTCCGGATGTGTTAATAAGAAAATTTATTTGTCCCCCTACATTTTGCGCGATGATCTGTTAACTTTTGGTCAGAAAACCCATCAAGATAACCAAACACAGTCACACAACAGAATTTATTTCAAGCAAATACGTTTCAACAAAAAGACAGCTTCACCATATTGCCGCTCTTTCACACGAATTTGCTCCTCTATAGAAATAATTGAGTCGCCACCCTTTCTACGCCTATGCCACTCGTTACAGACACGTATGACATTGTGTAAAAGGTCAACTCCGTTGTAATTATTGCCAACGCCATATTGAGGGTCGGGGCTTTTTCATTTCGGGCCGGGATCGGCCGGGCACGCCCCGAACCATTCATATCGCAGATTAGATATCGCCGGTATATTGTGTGAATAACTCATATATTTTTCAGTTTGACCCGTTCTGGCGACGAGAGGATCGCTTATAATCCTGTCTTTCTGATGTTTTTTTCGGGGTTTATATTGATTTATAGGTCTTTACGGGAGTAAATGAGCTGGGATTTTATCAAAAGAGCTTCTTTTGATAGATCATTTATTATGAAAAAAATTAAAAATCCCCGAACATCAAAATATTACCTACTTAATTTAACTTTTATTTCCTGCATTTTAAACTATAGATATTACTAGTAGACACGCTACGATCGACACGTGCTTCACCGAAATCTGCGCAGCAATACTTACATAATTTTCGCACAGTGTAGCTAGTTAATTTATCCTCATTTATTTTTCCTACTCCATCATCAGACCCTGATCACCATCATCATCTATAACCTAATCATTGAGACCATTCCAATGAGCCCAAACACGATACCTCTGCTGTAAGTCGGTGAAAGAGTTGGGTTACCAGCAAATCCTTGTTGATACTGCAGCATCAATTCAAGATTACTATGTTCTTATATCATTGAAGTTACGGAATACCAAATTTCAACTCGATCAGAACTGTGGAAGATACTCACATCCATTCATCAACTAGAAAAGAGCTCTTCAAACGCTCAACAGTTTTCCTTGAATTATAGCTAAGTACACTCTCGATCAAGTCACCTTTCAAACAAAACAAAAATAAACTAAATCAGTGCAGCCGTTCGGGAGCTACGATGCCAGAGACAAACACACAGAAACACACGTTAATTTTATACTCGTAACACCCCTCTTTTTCTGTCGGGGTAAAAAATATGCCATGAAGTTATATCTAATTAAGTATTAAGATTTAAACAAATCGACTATAAGAATTTAGCCATTCCTGATTCTACCAACCAATCAATCACTACTAGATAAAGAAAATCATGACTAGGTTATCGTTAAACTGTTGGCACTCTGTAAGCGCTAATTATCGCTATATACGAGTACATTATATTTTCTTCCAAAACAAAATTAAAAACAGTGCAAGCAACATACATTAAAGTCAACCTCACACGAAGCATATCAGTTAAGGCTAAGTACAAACAGTATAAAACGTCGGAATCAAGTCTCGGTAGGGATGTGCTTGATTTATGCGCGCGGTACAGGCGGCAACACATGTGCCTCGCAAGATAGGATTACACGTTATGTGCCTCACTTGGAAGGTAGCCGTGTTGCAAACTCTGTGCGAGACTGTCCATGAGACGAAGACTTTGAAATTTGTAGTTCTCGTACTCTCTATTTAAGACGGAGATATATGCCAGTGACCTTGAGTAGTTAGCTTCCGTGTTCTGTACTGAGCTCACGCAACGCATCGTACGTTCAGCTAGTAATAGGACCCCCATCAAGGAGCGCTGTCCCCAATTTGACACAATATTAATTTATTATAGACAAAAAAAAAGGTATTTTAATAAAACGCGGATAATAAAAGATCAATTATTAAATTATCCTTAAATTGGTGAAGGTTTCGGAAAAATACGTTTGGTAGATTTTTCGCCATTTTCGGTTTTTTATCCTTATTTATTTATTATTATTTTTTTATCGGTTTACAAATTAATTTCACTATGTAATATATACATAATCTAAAATATTCACATATTAAAATATTTAGAAATTGCCCTAATTTAACATATATTTTTTTCAAATCATTAACACTACTAGTTTAGACGTGATCTTCAGTATAAATCATTAAAAGTCGGTTATCGTCGCCTTAAGAATAACATTTTAGAAGAGCACACTACGAGTTTGTAAGCAGTGGGGTGCCAACACGTGTTACTGTCCATACATGCATGTGCATGTCAAAAGTCAAAAGTCAAATTGTTTATTTCGAATAGGCACATAAAAGGCACTTTTGAACGTCAATATTTACAAAAAAAAATAGAATTGATTCTAGTCGCCCCTTCCAAAATGTAGTTTCGTATGGAAAAGAATGGGCAAGAAACTCCACCGGTACTCTTTTAAAATCTTGTACAATATTTTTATAGGTACATTAATTATATAATTATATGTGAAGACGATGCACCTAGAATAAAATTACTATACCACAATAGGTAATAAAAAGAGTTAAGAATGAAGCAATGACAGATAAATTAATTAGGTGATAGAACATGGTGCTCACATATTAACAAAAAATTTAAAAAATATATACGATTTCCTAAAAAATAACAATAATATCAGTGTGAGTTAAGGTAATCACAGAATTTAAAATAACTGTCATAAAAATAATAAATTATACAATTAAAATAGCAACCTGTTTGATTTTGTCTAGACTCTAGATTGTCCTATGGAGCAGGACCAGCATGTTTCCAAGCATTCTTATCTTGTATATAATCCTCTAATTTGTAATATGCTTGTTTACAAAGTGTTCTTTTAATATGAGTTTTAAATTTTCTTTCATTTAGTTGCAATATATCACAAGGTATTTTGTTGTAACATTTAACACAGTACCCCATAAAAGATGTATGTACTTTAGATAACCTGAAAAATGGTTGATCTATTTTGTCTTTATTTCTAGTATTCAAATTATGTCTATCACTTATTTTATTAAAAAGATGTAGATTTTTCCTTACATACATAATATTTTCATAAATGAATTGGCAAGGTACCGTCATAATATTAATATTTTTAAATAGTTCCCTAAGAGATTCGCGGCGACTTAGATTATAAATTGCTCTGACAGCTGTCTTTTGCAAAATAAAGATTGACTCAATGTCAGCAGCCCGACCCCACAGTAAAATGCCGTACGACATAATGCTGTGGAAGTAGCTAAAATAGACCAAACGCGCGGTTTCTACATCTGTTAACTGTCTTATCTTTCTAACAGCATAAGCCGCCGAGCTTAGCCGCCCCGCAAGAGATTTTATATGTGGTCCCCATTGTAATTTCTCGTCTAGAGTGATTCCTAGGAAAACCGTTTGATTAATAAATTCCAGTTTTTCTCCATCCAATATGATATTACATTCACTACTTTATACATTAGGTAATTTAAATCGAATGCATTTGGTTTTTGCTTTATTTAGTACCAAATTATTTACCGTAAACCAATCTTGGACCTGAAGAATAGAGTTATTCACGTCGTCAAGATTTTGTGACCGTCGGTCTATTTTAAATATCAATGATGTGTCATCTGCAAATAACACCATCTTCGGTTGTTTTTGAAATAATTGGGGTAAATCGTTAATATAAACTAAAAAGAGGAATGGACCCAATATTGAACCTTGAGGAACGCCCATTGCCATTTCAGACCCCAATGAGTTTACGCCGTTCACTTGAACTTTAACCTTTCTATCTTTCAGGTATGATCTTAGTAAATCAAGAGCTGTATACCTAATCCCATAGTGCTCTAGTTTCAGCAAAAGTGTCTCATGGTTTACGCAATCGAACGCCTTAGAGAGGTCGCAAAAGATTCCAATGGCATCTTGTGCTTCTCCCCAGGCGTTAAAAATGTTCTTTATTAGGGAGACACCGGCGTCAGTGGTACAACGCCCCTTGGTGAAACCGTACTGTTGTTCATGAAAGATGGAATTTTTATTAAAGTGACGTAACATTTGATTGAGAATCAACTTTTCAAACACCTTACTGAGAACTGGCAGAACTGACACAGGCCTATAATTGTTGGGTTCTTTACTATCTCCGGACTTGAACAAAGGAACTACCTTACTGTGTTTCATGAGATCCGGAAAGACTCCTTGGTCCACACTGGTGTTAAATAAGAAAGCTAAATAGGGCGCAATGGTTTCTATGATAGATCTACAGACTTTTACAGACATCCCCCAGAGATCTTCTGTTGATTTAATTTTAAGATCTTTAAAAGCTTTTATAACAGCCTCGGGGTTTGTATGCTGAAACCTAAACTCCATAGGGCAAGCCTTTACATTCTTTCTAAGTAAGGCAGCAGAAAGCGCGGGTGAGGAATTTAAAGTTTCAGTAGTTTTAAGGGAAATATTAGCAAAAAAGTTTTCGAATTCCTGAGCTATTTCTACATCTGAAGTGATGGGCCCATGTGCAGTCTCTAAATTAAATTCATTATTACGCTGTTTTTTCCTACCTGTTTCATTATTTATTATTTGCCAGGTAGTTTTTATTTTATTATCAGAAGATTTTATTTTATTGCTAATATAAAGAACTTTAGCTAATTTGCACACACTTTTAAAAGTTTTAGAATATTTTGCAACATGCTGATGAAAGCTAGTATTATTCATATGTTGCTTTAGGCCATAAAGTTCAAAAAGATTTTCCCTGCTTTTACGAATACCTGGAGTCGCCCAATCACTAAATAAGAACTTTGTGTAAATACTTTTAGTCTTTAGTGGAAAAGTGTCATTATATTGCGTCTTTAATAGTGAAAAGAACTTGGCGTAGAACTCATTTGGGTCACAAATATGATTAAAACTCTGAACACATAATTTACTGGCCAAAGAATTATTTAATTTCTCTAAATTTTTACTTGTGATTGCCCTAAACCTTATTTGAATTTTTTGTAAAGGAATAGAGGAGCAAAATGTTATTGTTTGTCCACTGTGATCAGATGGCAACTTATTTACAATTTGTTTGTGTAAGTAATCACAATTACAAAAAATATTATCTATACAAGTGGCAGAAGAAGCCGTCACTCGGGTTGGTTCAACAAAAACGTTTGACAAATCAAATGACCTAAAAAGACTTAATAATCTGATAGTACTCGCGTTACTTTCTAATAAGTTAATATTAAAATCACCACATATGATTATTGACTTACTATTTGTACTAAGTTTTTTTAATACATCCTCCATTACAGAATCAAACACGGATAGATTCTGGTAACTTGGAGGGCTGTATACACATACTATAACATGCTTATCGAGCTCAACACAGGACAATTCACACATTTTGATTTCAATCTAAGTTACTTTGAATCATTTAAAAATCAAAGAACGATTTAAAACCCTCAACAAATCCTAACTTTAAATATTTCCACTACCAAGAACACAACTAATTACAATATTCCGCAGATGGCAACCTACCCCGGCCTTTTGGCAATATTAATTTTAGCATACATTAACAGAATATTACAAGCAAAATATGTGAAAACATAGCTGTGAGGAACAAAGGGCGCTAATCACCTCTCATTGTTATATCCACAAATAGGCGGCAGTCGTGGATTATCCGTGACTTCGAGTTACTGCTGACTCATGTTACACCGAGCCGAACAGAGTCGGTGGACTCAGTGGACTTTCTTCCAAGTCTTGATATTCATCAAAGTTATCAACCTGTAGGGACCACTGCTAATTAGAATAGAAAAAAAAAACTATTTCTTATCCATCACGTTTGAAAAACGAAGAGGTTCCAGCTCCTTAAACTCATAACATCATTCTAAACTAAAGGCAAGTTGATTTTTTACGGTTTACGCGGTGTAATTTTTCTTAAAATTAGTTGCTAAAATTATAACGTTTTGGTTACGCTACACTGGATGTAAATCTGTCCCATAAATGTGTGGACAGCTGGCTGGCTGTACCATAACAGTCAAACATGGGCATAAACGAATTGAAATAAAATACTAATTAACTACAATTTTCAAACAAGATGACGAGTGATGAATGATTGAGAATAATATTTATAATTCTGTGAATTGGTTCAAAAAACACATGTACACATCAAAAATAAATTATGTTTTAAAAGTAGATGAGTTCGTCCCGTTCCATGCCCAGCTAGGCGCCACGCTCGCTCCAGTGTACCACAACTTCTCATCATGGCCACCCTACTTCGTCCGTGGCGGAAACTGTAAAATGTAACGTGACGCAAATTACTTTGTCTATTTTATAATTTAGCATCGGCGGGGGCCTTTGTTAGGGATTCAGATAACTCATCGCAGCCTCCTGGACCGACGGAGCTTGAACTAATTAGTGTCTTGACTATTTGCATTTTCAAGTGCTCTTGGGAGTGAAGAGAAAAATAGGTGCTCCGTGTCGTGTTCGTGTGTGTGATCGGGAATCGGGTCTAGTTTTAGAGAGATGGAAGATAAGCTAATAAGCTGATTGTCTTTTGTCGAACATGACCGATTGGTGCCTGGTGGGATGCTTTTGATCAGTAGTTTGCAATAGTTGATTATAAAATTGTAACACCTAATACATAGTGCAATAGGCTTATTGCACAATGCATTAAGTGTTACAATTTTGTGGTGTTATAACGTTTTTGGCAGTCAAAGTGTCTACTTTGACTGCCAAAAACGTTAATACATTTTTATAACTTTTTAGTTAAGGAACAAAACAAAATGTAAACAGAAACATCACAAAAACCTCAATAGGTTTGTCCGGATGTTGAAAAACTTTTAAGCAATCTTAATATTATCGAAGGTTTTTGGTTAAAACATACTACAAAAAACATTGTGAGGCAGTTCGTAAATAATAACTAAAACGTACAAAAACAACGACGGCGCGGGTCAAACAGTCCATCGATGATAATACCAATTGAATGAAATTTAAACAGAATGATGCATTTTCAAAGAGGTTCAAAGAAATGTTTGTATTTATTTTTATAATTATTATTTGTTATTTTCGACTGAATTTTTGTTGGAACATCATTAATTAGAGTAGGTATTAAATAAGCGTTCGTTCGTTTCCCGTAATAGTGTATTGTTGTATCTCGGTACATACATTTACAAGTGTTCTTCAAGGCTGAATAGGTACCTATTGCAACTGACTCACCTAAAGTTTCTTCTTAACCACAATTGACAAGCAGTTTCTGATTCTTTAATACGAAGAATAAATTTTCAGACAAAAGTGCACTCACTGCCTTTGAACACAAGATGACTTCCAAACATTCTAAATTTTAACCATTTCACGAGGAAGCCAGCGCATCGAGTCGTGACATACCTCCAAACGTAGAATCGCAGACAACCTCTCGAAACTATACTTATAAGAATCTTCAAGCCGCACCGAATTCTTCACATTCAGCTGCCGTAAATTTCAGAGAAGACGTTTCAATATCGTGGCGCGCATATTTTGTCATTCCATTGCGGCGCATGCAGAGTGCGCGAGTGTGGGCGACGGGGCGAGCCAGCGATGTATGCTCGATAGGGGAGCATCGCGTTATGTGCTTGTGAGGCATGTGACGTATGGTGCAGGTACGGCTTTTGAACTTTATCATTGTATAGTATCTATTTAATAGATAATTATGTAAACACTGACACAACACACACAAGTACCCAGGTAGCTGTCGCTAAAATGTCAGCTGTCAGTCTACATGAATGGCGGGAAGTGGAAGGTAAAGCATACCCTGGACTAGGACTTGGACTTGACGGTGAGGCTGAGACTCCTGTGAGTACATTGTGATAACAATCCTGCTACAGATATTAACGGATACCACAATCATGTTTAGTGTAGTCTCTTTTTATTTAAAAGTTTTCCTTCAATCGGATTTCTTCTAAATCCCATATAGTATCCGTAGGACATATTCGTGTGTACTGTGTATCGCAACCGCAATACACAGTACAGAAACCAATCTCTTAGAAACTATTGAGCTGAACATTCAATATAATGTACCTAAGAGTATGAAAAATACAACAATGTATACCCTTAATAAACCACATCCTTCTAAATATCTCATCCGAATTTACATTTCTGATAAACCACTGTTTGTAAAACCTAGAGCACATTCATTTCCCTCAAAATTCAAATAAAATGGAATGCAAATTCAAATCCTTCGCAGAGTTAATTTTAATAAAACCCAAAATAATTATTGCCACAGCCAAATTCGCGTTAATGAGATAAAGACGCGTAATGATTGACGCGATTCGATTCAATATTTAACTATTAATGAAGCCACGTTTGAATGCTGGTTAAATCGCCGTTGATCAATCAGCGCGTATTGTCCGCGCTGAAGGGGCGATTGGGCGCGGTAATGACGGACATAGCATACGTTTGATTTTGTTGATGTAGGCTTTTGTTATGTGGTGATGTTCCGGTGATCGGTTTTATTTACATTAAACTGCAAGTTTGAATACATATGTATACATATGCTATTCCAAAACTCTCGCCGTGAACACTTTAAGTGAAGTGAGTGTGAAGTGAGCTGTCATTCTGCCTGATGCCAGGGATTGACAGATTGACACTTCAACTAAGTTTTAACAGAATACATCGGAGGATGGTGATTTTAGTCAAGTGCTACTACCTACTAAACAATTTTCGCTGTGAAACTCATACCTGATTCGTGAAAAAAAAATCAAAGGGACTATACAGTAGTAGACAGACTATTTCGATGTAAGTACCTATTAATAGTTTTTTATACCGATTCGGACATGGTTTTTGTAAGAAAAGTGGTTCTGTAGAACGGGTAGAACTACGCGGTAGGTGATTTAGTAGCCTGTGTTCATCGAGGGGGGTGCTTGACGAATACAGGTGACTAAATCGCCACCCTGTATATGTATAAATATTACTTTTTGACGTCTATTTATGATAATGTAAAGGTGTTAAAGAGGAGAGAGTGACATCTATCATAAAGATCTGACCCCGTAAATGAGACAAAAAAACTAATCTTTCATCTCAATTCTTACTAACTCAATATCATGCTTGGCGGTGTTTTTAGACTTAGCTAAAGCCTTCGACACAATCTCAACAGTTCTTCTTCACTAGATGCAGTACGGATAAAGGGAAAACCGCTTAAGTGGTTTCACAACTATCTTACCAACCCGGCAAAATACCTACGTGAGATCAAGCGGACACTTAAGTGGTCAACTTCATATCAATTTTGGAGTTCCGCATGGTAGCTTAATAGGCCCAACACGTTTTAATATATATGAATGACATATTGAACCTTACTCTCTCAAATGCGGAACTAATTTCCTACGCAGATGACATGGTCATCACGTTTCATGCCCGCACCTGGGAACAGATCTACAGTCTCGCAGAAGAAGGTTTAGCAGCAGTAGCCCAAATACTCAACCACAATCTACTTACTCCCAATTTAAATAAAACAAATATAATTACATTTTCAAAACACATTCATCTAGCCCTCCTCGCAATCTAACATTAAAATTCCACAAATATCAGAACCAACTGAAAACCTCACGAGAAGACTGCTCATGCGAATTTATTAACCAGACATCCTCAATTTGTCATTTACGCCTACTTATTGATGAAAACTTATGGTTAAAAGCGCACATTCAACTTTTTTCTGTCCGAGTAAGGAAACTAATACATATAGTTAAGAAATTAAGAATCCGTACTCAAAAGACATCCTGCGAACGGTTTATTTCGTAATATGTCAGTTCATTGCACAATATGGCATACCAATTTGGGGCGGAGATGGAAAAACGACAATGATTGAGCTCGAAAGAGCCCAGAGAGCTGTTATAAAAGTACTTTAAAAGAAGCAATTTTTCTACCCAACTGAGTCTCTGTACAAAGAGTTTCAAGTTCTCCGCGTCCGCCAACTGTTTATCCTCAATGCGTGCCTACAAACACACAAGAAAAATAAAATCAGACCAGACTACCACTCGCACATTAACTTCCAAACGCCTCTTCCACATTCCGCTACAAAGAACCACCTCTCTCCTAAACAGACGATGTCCCGCCTACCTACACACTTTTGCATACTACAAGGTCATCAGTATTTTGCCCTAAGACTCAAAAGATTTCTCCCTCTCTATATGTAAAAAAGTGGTAAAAAAATGGCTCTTCTGAGGTCTTTCATACGACGAGTCCGAAAGCTTTCTCATAACATAACTCACACTCAGAATCTAATTACCACGACAGACACACCCACATACCTACACACTACACTACACACGGACATACACTTACACAGTCACACCAATCAAAAACAACAGTTCGTCAATTGTCAATTATTATTCTTTAGTTTTAAGCCTTGACCAGTACACACGGCTACACATGAAAGAAGAAAGAAAGAAGAAAGAAAAATAATTTTATTCGTCACAGAAACACGTGCCTAGGAAACACAAACTCGAGCAAGTAAACATTAAAAAAAAAAACCTATCTACATTATAATCACGAGCACAAAAATAACAAATAGTCGGCAACTGCACGTCATGACTGTGACAAAAAGGCTTGCACTCAGCATGATGCTGTGCTATGGGGGACCCACAACACAGCGCTGATTTTCAGTGGTTACCCGAAAAAATACGTACGGAATTCAAGTCAGGTTTAATGAGTTGAACAACAAAATAAAATAAAATAAACAGTATTCATAATATAATGCCTATACAACCAATTATAAGAATAAATATGATTAAATTACATAAAAAAAATATCCGCATGCATAAATAAAGTAGGTATCTATCTAAAACATTTTTATTACACGGGAATATCAAGTGTTTTGTCTCGCTTCCACCCCGACCACCGCTCCCCGCGCGCCCGCACACAATATAAATAAATAAAGTACAGACAGACTACAGTCCCGTCCCTTGCCCCCGCCCGCCCGCGCGGAGCAAGTAATCACATCAAATGTCCCCAATAATAATAATCAGATACTGCATACCCCCAATGGTTCAGTAGTCAATAGCGCCCTAAGCCTAGGTTCGAGTCCCACTATGAGACGCCCTTAGCTGTGCTATTTAAATTATTTTTCTAACACGGCGAGAGGCCCTTCTGGCCCCGCCAAAGATCGGTTAAGCAGAAAAGGCACTCCGGAGCCATCTGCAATAGGTCAGAAACAAAAAAAAAAAAAAAAAACAGACTACAGTTGCATTTCCCGTTTGCGTCTAGAAGCGTGATGACGTACTGTGTGTGACTGTAGTCATCGAGCCGGGCGCCCGCTCGCTACCTACAGCTGTGGCGCGGCGCACGAGTCCAGTGAAGTCACGTGGCGCGCTACGCGTGACTATAATTCTGTGTAGTGACCGTGAGTTACTACCGCCAAACGACATACCAACAGTGGGCCACTGGCTTACGCTTGCTTGTCGGCTTACGCTTGCGTCTCACTCGACGCTAGATCAAACGTGAGGTGTGTATACTACTTACGTAACAGTACCCATCCATCGCTTCCGGCATGAGGGAGGATGACGAGACGCATACGACGCATCCGACGGATCACAATGCCGCCTCAAGCCGCCTGGATGTTGATATACCTTGCCCATAGATGATAAACCGCTAAGTAAGTATATCACATCAAGCTATACATATCCAGTTTGGGCTAATCTAGCATTGTATAGGATTTTCGTACAATGAGAGGCCAGCTTATACGGAATATGTATAGCTTGATGTGTAGCCATGTGTACAAGTTAAGTTCCTATTTTGTTTAATACAATTTAAATCTTGTATTTTTTTCAAAACAATTTAAGTTTTAGCTTTTTGTTTGATCTTATTTCAAATTTTAATTTAGTTGTTTTTATAATTGTTTGCAATTTATTACCCATTTCCATATATTACCGTGAAAACCGAATGTATCTAAACTCAGGTCCCCAAGATACAGGCACCGCCTAGTTTGAGGACCACCGCCTATAACAAAATGAACGTCACCAACAGACAGAATTAATAAGTTTGTTTTTTTATGTTAAAATAATTATAAGATAATAATTGTAACAGAGTTTAAATAAATTGAATTATTATTATTTAAAAGGTATATTTGCCACACAATATTCAGAGAATTACAGTTCAAGGGCCAATAAACAGAATTGTAAAAATGGAAACCTTATCCATCTAGTCTAGACAGTCTATTTTTGCCACAGTGCCTAAGGTAAATATAATTTAATGAAATATAAACCCTGCATGGATTTTGAACAAAAATAACTTTAATATCTTCTTCTATTCATATAATAAAATGGTAACGAAGTCAAAACGGAAGTTTTGACTTCGTTACTATTATTTTATATACACATTGAATATTTTTGAAAAAAAAAATTGCTACGCAGGTTTGGGTGGGATCGATTCCAATGCCGAAAATATTGTTTTTATAATTTTTGTCTGTTTGTCTAATTGTATGTTCCAGCATCACATAATTTCTATCGGATAGATTCTGTTCAAATTTTGCATAGATATTCCATACATGTCTGGTCAGTTGGTAGGTTATTTATTATCATGCTATTTGCTATGGGGGATGAGCAATATTGCATTATGTTTGTATTCCTCTACAGTTCACAGTAAATTGTAAAAAGACGAGTCAAACGGTTAGAACATTGCAGATAGTTACAGATTTAATCATCACGTTATATCTTTATGGAGCTAAGCTGCCAATCATCATGACATATACAGGGTGGATTATTGAGATGGGGCAGTGAAGGTACCTTAATCGTTGTAGCTTTATGGAATCGGTCTTAGGAGACTATCCTTAACTTTTTGAGACATTTTGATCTGCATACACAGATTTTGAAAAAAATATATAGTCAATGAGAAAATGGGCAAATTTAACCGAAAAAAAAATATAATAGTGCCAGTAGATCCTGTTCATGAGGAGGGTGAGGATCCTGTTGATGAGGATCAAAAAACTCTATAAACTGATCCGAGGTTTAAGTACTAGAAATCGCAAAAAACCTTTTCCCATACATTTCGTGGGAAATAAGACTTCAACTTACTTTTAAGGATTCCGTGCAACCGTCAAAAGGAAAAACCGGAACCCTTGTAGGATCACTTCGTTGTCCGCCCGTCCTTCCGTCAGTCAGTCTGTCAAGACCCTTATTAATATCAAATACGTAGGTGTACAGTCACGAGCACTAATATGTATATACTTAGCAATTTTTAAAAGTGATTTCCTCCAACTACGTATATTGATTGTAATTTTATTTTACTACGAGCATAGTATTATTATGAAATATATCTTTTCTCAAAGTTGCAATCGTTATTCCACGAGAAAATCAGTGTTGAGTTTTGCTAAGTGTTTACGTATTAGTGCTCATGACTGTACTGCACGGGCCCGTGGAGCTGAACAAATCAAACGCAATCAAAAGTACGGCCATGTGTATACATGTGACATATTTTGATAGTCGCAAATAAATTAAAACCTATACCTTGAGTCTGACCAACGAAAGCTGTCCAAGAAAAAAAGCGGCATTTAAAATAATTAAGAGCTGTGAACCCTTGCTATACACACTAAAAATATGAAATACTAATGTAAGTATCGCAGAATATTTCCTGAATAATAATTACTACCAACACCCTATATGAAGTGTACCTATAGCAAGGGTTGAAAGCTCTTGATATTTTTAAATAGCCGCGTTTTTTCTTGGACAGCTTTTGTCCAAGAAAAAAAGCGGCCAGGGGAAGTATAGGTAGAGTCGGACGACTCTACCTATACTTCCCGTGGACCTAGAATCATTAAATTTGCTAAGAATCAAAGTCTCACAGCACAATTAATTATTATTTAACAAGCTACAATTAATAGTAATTAATTTGTAGTTTTATCACATCATCATCATTTCACCCGAATGCCATCCACTGTTGGACATAGCAGGTCCCAACCATCGCCACTTCGACCAGTTCTCTGCTTCGGAATCCAGCGGATTCCTGCGGCTTTCACAAAGTCATCGGTCCATCTTGTGGGAGGCCTTCCCACGTTACGTCTTCGGTCGCCACTCCAGAACCTTTCGAGCCCATCGGCCGCTTGTTCTGCATAATCTACTGTTATATTATTTTAGTGATAGTCGTTCGTCACGAATAATCTGTAAAAATGCATGAGTCAGTGTATCAGTTTAGTGACATTAGGTAGTACATACAGGAACGCAGGCGTTCATTAATTCACTACAAACGAAACACTTCGCAAGCAATGGGAAACTGCTACTGAAGACTGTGGAGTCGACCTCAGGACTGATTGCTTCTCACGGACAACTTTACTTCGCTTGCTTATTTGGCTGCTGAGACCATAATTACAAACGTAGTATACAGGGAAGTTTTATTATGAGTATATGCGGGAAATAAAGTGAATTGCGCTATACATACGATTGCGACCAACTAGTCGATGCTCAAAAAGGCTCGACTGGCTGTTCACAATGGTGTGCTGGTAGCCACTGGCTTATGTATGGAAGTGAATCTTGGGTGTGGCAAAAGAAACATGAAAGTAGAATCAATTCTGTAGAAATGTGTTCCTTGCGAAGCATATGTGGCCTGACTATGAATGATAGGCTGAAACATTATGTGATAAGGCAACGGTGCGGTTGCAGTAGTCAAAGTCAAATTGTTTATTTCAAATAGGCAATAAAGGCACTTTTGAACGTCAATATTTACAAAAAAATAGAATTGATTCTAGTCGCCCCTTCCAAAAGGTAGTTTCGTATGAAGAAGAATGGGCAAGAAACTGCACCGGTACTCTTTTAAAATCTTGTACAATATTTTTATAGGTACAATTAAATTAATGAATAAATATAATTATATGTGAAGACGATGCACCTAGAATAAAATTACTATACTACAATAGGTAATAAAAAGAGTTAAGAATGAAGTAATGACAAATAAATTAATTATGTGATAGATGGTGCTCACATATTTACAAAAATTGTAAAAAATATATACGATTTTCTAAAAGATAACAATATCAGTGTGAGTTAAGGTAATCACAGAATTTAAAATAAATGTCATAAAAATAATAAATTATACAATTAAAATAGCAACCAGTTTGATTTTGTCTAGACTCTAGATTGT
Source organism: Tiliacea aurago (assembly GCA_948098905.1). Taxonomy (NCBI): domain Eukaryota; kingdom Metazoa; phylum Arthropoda; class Insecta; order Lepidoptera; family Noctuidae; genus Tiliacea; species Tiliacea aurago. Next base: position 1,482,632 of record OX402592.1, read on the forward strand.
CCTATGGAGCAGGACCAGCATGTTTCCAAGCATTCTTATCTTGCTAATCCTAATCTAATTCTTGCTAATGCTAATCCTCTAATTTGTAATATGCTTCTTTACAAAGTGTTCTTTTAATATGAGTTTAAAATTTTCTTTCATTTAGTTGCAATATATCACAAGGTATTTTGTTGTAACATTTAACACAGTACCCCATAAAAGATGTATGTACTTTAGATAACCTGAAAAATGGTTGATCTATTTTGTCTTTATTTCTAGTATTAAAATTATCTCTATCACTTATTTTATTAAAAAGATGTAGATTTTTCCTTACATACATAATATTTTCATAAATGAATTGGCAAGGTACCGTCATAATATTAATATTTTTAAATAGTTCCCTAAGAGATTCGCGGCGACTTAGATTATAAACTGCTCTGACAGCTCTCTTTTGCAAAATAAAGATGGACACAATGTCAGCAGCCCGACCCCACAGTAAAATGCCGTACGACATAATGCTGTGAAAAGTAGCTAAAATAGACCAACCGCGCGGTTTCTACATCTGTTAACTGTCTTTTCTTTCTAACAGCATAAGCCGCCGAGCTTAGCCGCCCCGCAAGAGATGTTATATGTGGTCCCCATTGTAAAGTCAAGTTGAGAGTATGAATTAAAGGCGCCTAAAAAAGGGTATTTACAAGGCAGATGTGAGTAGAAACGCCGGGATGGGACGCCCTCGGAGGACATAATAATAGTGACCTAATTGGTGATGTTCTTCAGAAAGGTCAGATGTGTAGTTCTCGGAACAGGCATGCGTGTATGACCAGATGTATCAACGTAAACGAAGCGTAAGGAGTATGTAAGTAGCGTAGCAGGTGGCGTTCTATAGTTTTTGCCGACCACCATGGGAAGAAGGCGTGAGTGTGTATGTATGTATAGATTTATCTTTTATAAAAATAACATAGCATCACGTTCTGTATTCCCCGAAGGGTTAGGCAAAGGTGTAATTACCTATAGTACACTCACAATAAATTTCGCCAGTTATGTTTAATTGGGGGCGAGCCTATTGCCATTAACCGGGCACAAATTCAGACTTCGGACTGTAACTGAGAAATGCCAGATGGAAAACCCAATAACACTTTGCCTGCCCCGGGAATCGAAACCAAGACCTCATGCTCAACAATAGCGCTTGCGATAATAGACCAAACGAGGTATTTTTCATATAAATGTGGCTGTTATTTGTATATCGTGGTGACTTACGACTTCCACGCGAATGAAGACGCGGGCAGAAGCTAGTTACTAATAAAACAGTCATAAATATAACTTTGTACCCAAACGACAGAACACACATCGTAACTCAAAATAAATCGCCACAACTGAAATTATTATGATTTAATAATCCTCTACAAGTTAAAGTAGAATTTATTTAATTCTCGTTCAGCCGGACGAGCGCTAATAAATTACGCAAAAGATTAATCTAATGCAGTGAGTCCTCCATGATTTATTATGAGGGCAACAGGTGCGCTAATAAGGGTTAATATTGGAAAAATGTAACCGTTTAATTTGAAGTTTATTGTTGCAAACATGCCGCTTGTGACGCAGTCCCGTTCTATGCAAAAGCTTTAGAGTGTTTAAGCATAATCAACCTATATTTTTCCCCCTGCTGGGACACAGGCAAGTGGGCCAATCCACCACGCGGGCCCAGTGCGGGTTGGTGGATGACACATTTCTCTCCGAATTTTTGGTTCTAGGACATGCCGGTTTCCTCACGATGTTTTCCAAAGTATTTTAAAGAGTTTGCTGATGTATACATAAGTGCAATTTTTTACATAAGTGAAGATGTGTGTGTACTTTCATAATGAATTGGCAGTCACGTCAGTTTCACAAAAATGTTCCACGACTTAAAGAAATCCGTGGATTTATTAATTTAAAAATAAATCACAATAAAAAACAAAACACCTTTAATAAATAACAAGTAATAGATAATAATTTGATGTAATCATTTGCATGCCGAATGGCAAAAAATGGCTGATCTTTGTACTGTACCTATTGATGTATCATCTACCCATATTTGCAAAAATAAAGTTATTCGATTCTATTCTAAAAAAAATGTTTTATTTTTGGCAGCTGTTGTTCCCATTTTGTGCTACGATCCCATTTACATCCCAACATAAGTACATACATGATATGATGCAGAAACATTAAAAATCATTATAAGCCTTTAGCAGCCAACTCCTGAATCATCTTCAATCGCACGTCATTCGGCAACTCTCATCTAGTTGCTACCATCAGCCACCCGGCGAAGATCGTCGCTCCATCACAGAACAAAATGGATATTAATAATTGGTAGTGCGGCAAACACACACACAAGAAAAATTCCTTTAGACAAACTTAAATTAACAATAATTCCATATTCCCCAAACCCAGAATTCACCTTCATATTCCAGTCCCAACATCTGCAAACTGATGCCAGCTTCTAAATCGATCAGCGAACCAGAACAGTCCCCAGGTATGCTCTCTCAATATTGTGTCAAGCCGAGCTCTGAATCCACACTACCATGTCGTGTTATGCATTTAATAAAGCCGTAATACCTATGCTAATACGTGTCACTTGGGCCACTGAGAAGGTGGTGCAGAATGTTTAGTTTGTGCAAATGTTCAAACTAATCAAAAAATCGATCATTTCTACGAGTGCAGAGCTACTCTTGGTGTCAGTAGTTACTTGTGGTCTTGCAAATTGTTTAACTCTGTGTTGGCGCTATGTGAGGTTTATGAATCGGGCGCTTTTAAAGACTGGTAGTTTTAAAGGCTTGTGCAATGTATCCAAATGGTTTTAAATTTGTACTTTTTTGTCTCAACTGACACTTCTGATTTACAAATTATGTGGGCCTTTTGTGCGTCATCATCATCTACAACCCGACTTCAGCCACTGCCATAGGGTCCAGCGATGGCTGTAGGCCGCTCTTTGTCCGTAGCAATCTCCACGCTCCTGAGCAAGCCTCACCCAGGTTTTATCCGCAAAAGCAACAACGTCGTCTGCCCATCTCGGCGCCGGAAAACCGACACTCCTACATCCAGTTCTTTGATGCCACTAAATCACAGCCTTTCCATCCTGTCACTGCCCTTTGAGGGCACGATACACAGTAACCCATAATCCATTAACTGCTAATTATTTCACATTTCGGAACCTTCTACTCCTAAACATATTCCCACATTCCCGCACCTGTCATACTGCGTAATCTCACTACATCACCTCCACCCGCGAGCTCGCAATATCCCAACATCCTATTAGTGTTCACGTGCGACGGCTCACGTGGCTCCCAACACCAACACAACTTTGATTAGCTATAGTTTCACCGACTGTGCTTTCTCATATGTATTGGGCTTCGACCTGGATCATAGCAGTAGATGTATTTCCTGTTCATTTCTCCATAATATAGGTTGTGGTAAACATAGTTTCACGCCACTGCCGTCAATGTTTGCATGTCTCATTTGAGGCAGATTGTACAGCAATAACTTATTTTAACCACATTCACATACCTAAACAAAACAAAGGGACACACGCGCGTACATAATAGTAGGTAATATATTATGTTCTATTCTAGCCTACCTACAATCTATGCAAATAAATTGTTACTTTACTTTACTTTGCTCATACAAAGGAATTCGAATCACAATTTATTATTCCTATGTCACCAGCATGAACCGTCTATTTCCCTATAAGCCTGCTTGCTTGTTTATAGCACGTTAAAATCAGTTCAGAGGACTCGCTGTAAAGTCAACGCCGTTATCTTATCATTAAATCCAAGTTCAAAAACATCACTTATTACAAATCACAATAAAACCATCCACACTCCGCTGATTATTATTTTTCAACACAAAACAACAAAGAGTGAGCGTCAAACAGTCCCATAAAACTCAGCCCGGAGCCTAAACACGAAACTTTAACACAATCCTCTAAACAAGAAACACCAACTTTCTGTTATTACTCTTCTTTATTTTATTATCAAAAATGTTTACGAGTCATTATACGAACTCCCGTCGTTTCGGGGCCTTGATAAAGATAAATTTGCTCAGCAATTGCTCCAATGATTAATGATCATGAACAACAGGTGAGGCTTTTTATATTCCAGTCTCTAATCCTGCCTAGTTACCTACCTACCTGTCCGTATTGTTTTACAATTCGCTCGGGAACGCGCCGTCACCTGAGGCCGTCACTCAGGGTGACACGTCTGAACACTATGACATTTTTTTAATCTTTTCGGAAGTGAGGTTGATTAAAAAATCGGGTATTGTTACTGTTTTTGGCGGCGGATTGGGAATAAAGGAATATTCGTTGCGTCAGGCAGCCGGCTGGACTGGATTCCGGGAAATTGTTCTGCTGTGGGTTGTAAGGAGTTTTGTTGCGTTGGTGCCAGGGACGTGGCGTACGTCATAGGTAGATGAAAACTTTCTAAATGACTGATGACTGAGGGGTGTGTTTTAACGATCTGAAGGCTGGCGTTTTGATCAAAACTTTCTTTATTAATTCTCTGCCATTCATTGTTGTGTCGTCTGAACATCCGATTTACTTTGAACAGAAATAAAAATTGGTTACTGCTACAGAAACACGTGCATGTAAAAAACCGACCAAGTGCGTGTCGGACCACGCGCAATGAATGGTTCCGTATAATAGTTGGGATGAATATCCCAAGAACAAACTTAACATTGTAGTTGAAACACATGTAAACCCATACATTCCAACTGCAAATATAAGTTTATACGCACAATATTCAGTGATTTATCATGTTATTTTAGACCATAGACTTCATATAGGTGTTTCTGTAATCTGTAAAGAGTTTAAAATGTTTGCCTCAGCAGTTTTGGAGTTATGGAAGGTAATAGTCAATTTTCATCTATTTTCTTTAATAAGATTAAAATGGATTCTTTTAAAATGATAAAAAAAGTCCTTTTTGATTTGATATGTCACAAAGTACAGTTCGCAAAACTTTAATTTTCAAATTTTTCCCCTAAACATGAATCACGTATTCAAAATTCATTTGTAACGTAAATAACGTTACAATTTCGTATTTGGGTCACAGATAACTCATATCCTGCCAAATTTAAACTTAATCGGTCCAGTAGATTCGGAGCAAATCGACTGTGACAGACAGACACACAAGTGATTCTATAGGGTTTTTCCTTTTGAGGTACGGAACCCTAAAAAGATAATTTAGGTCGAATAAATGATATTTAGTAGGTACCTAAAACATTACAAATCTATAATTACGAGCACGGAACAGAAATAGTTGGCAGCAGCACGTCGTGAACTCGTGACTGTGACAAGAGGCTTCCACTCATCATGATGCTTTGCTATGGGGGCCCACAGCACAGCACAAATTTTTAGTGGTCACCCAAAAACGAGGTAAGGAAACTAAGACAAAACGTAACGGACGGAATTTAGGACAGATGCAGTCCACTTCCATTTCATAATGCCATCCACACACAGCAGTTCCCAAAAGTCCAATTTATGTCAAGCCCCCAAAATATTAACCATAATCTTCTTTACTTTCTAGTCAAAATCCTTATAAAAACCATAACATGACCCACGATAGTGCACAGCCAGAGGAATAGTATGTTACGCGGGTGTGTGATCTGCCAATGAATAAACGATTCCGGTCGGTTAATGCGATACCCCTGTGTTATGGCCCCCATGGCTCTCGCTCGCTTTACAAACATGCACGTTATTTTGTTGTTACGGGTTCTAGAGCAAAATTATGGGGTATTAAGGGGCCTTTATTGAAATTATTTAGCCTAATGTTATGGGAGATAGGAAAAATTTAATGGCACTGTTTTTATATGAGAGCCTGTTGAAGAGTTGTTTTGTTAGAATTTAATAACTATAGCAGAACCACTCAGAATGATGATACGATTGATAGACTCTGCTATTGTATTGGATGTCTCTCAAAGTGAAATCACGATGATGGAAACGTCGAAAATGTATGAGACTGACATAAGTTACCGAACGTCGTAGAAATACGAAACGCTTCGAAAGCGTTTGTCACTTATTTAGGCCCTCTGGTACCTAAGCCAGTTATTTAACACGTACCTCAAGAAAAACACCATTGGCGATGGCAAAATGGTTGGTGATTGATGCTAATAACTACGTAGGTACATAATACACAATCAAACACCTTCTTCGCCATGGACTTGGCGGATTTACAGAACACCATCGTGTCACGATCGTTACATACTCGTTTTGCTTTAGTAAGGTCACTGTTACCCATTCTTCAGACATTCTTTACTACTCAAGTTATACTAACTTGCAATAGTCATAAGTTTCTGTCTCATTTTGATCTAAACAATAGTATTTTGCACAAAGTGAACATCTAGAGGACGTAGAGTCTCGCTGAAATAGGTTATGTAAATGCAAAGAATATAAGTTCATATCAACATCGGCGATGCAAGCCGCCGGGTTGCGATGGAAACATAATGATGCATATTGTGGGGAGAAACGCAGGGGCACCATTGATTTTACGTCTGAATATCTCAATAAGACTAGGACTTTCTACTTAGAAGGCACTAAGGAGTCACCCAACAATATTTGTAAACTATACTGATTATGTTATACTCGAAGATAAGTTTAACACTTACACAACTTAGATTATCATTGCAATGCTTAGATTAGAAGAAGAGGCTCATATTTTCATGATAATAGCAAAAAATCTGTTGCATGTTTTTTAGTATGAGACGAGTAGGTCCCTATAAAACAGGTACTGGGCAACCAAAATACTAAAACAAACATATTACTAACAAAAACCCCAATTACACTTTACTCTACTTGGGAATCAAACCCAAGTTTATTAGTCTGGCGGTAACGAGACGACCTCTATAAAACACACGTTAAAACATAATTTATATGAAGCTAGTACAAAGGGCCGAACCTTGCTGTTCCTACATATTTGAATAAACCACGCTCTTAAATTATACATAGGTACATAAATGTAATACCTTCGTGTACGCGAATTAATGACAAATGTTCTTGACCTCAATTGTTGTATTCATAACTTTGTCTTCACACGAATAAATAGGATTGGGATAATAATATAGTTGATTATTCATGTTAGAAAACTTTTTTTTTTTAAATGAAAGCATCGCCTGTTGTCTAGTTTTTGGGTATTTAAATCATGAACTATGTGTATACGTTCTTTTAAATCTCTAACCTCAATCAGAAAACCTAAACAGGCTACCCGTTAAAAAAAAACCGGCCAAGAGCGTGTCGGAAGGGATGAATAGTAGTTGGGATGAATTTATCCCAAAAACAAACGTAACATTGTCGTTGAAAAACACGTTCTCCCATACATCGACATACGCCACGGTCAATTTTCCAACTGGAAATGTAAGTTTGTAATTGCAAAAAAATGTTTTTTTATGTGATAAAACTACTAATTATTGATTTTCAGACTTTTTCCTTTACTAGTGCTGTGAGAACTTGCTTCTCACCAAAATGATTCTAAGTCAACGGGAAGTAGTTAGTTTTGATTTATTTACGAGTATCAAAATATGTCGCATATATCGCCGTATTTTTTTATTGCGTTGACTTAGAAGCATGATTTTTTTAGAACTCCAATTGACCCTAGATCTACGTATTTGATATTAATTTCAACTTGATACCTTCACCCGTTCCTTAGACCCTTTTTGGTCTTGACTGACAGACAGACAGACAGAAGGAAAACCATGTGAATGAATCCGAGAATCAAATTTAGATCAACATACAACCTGACACAGACCTGCACATTGCAAAAAAGGTAAGAAAATTTTAATTTCACGGGCTACCTTAGCGCATCTCCAGATATTTTTCATTTGTCAATGGAGGTTAATTTTACAACCTCAATTTAGTTTAGTGTAGTTATTAATTGGAAAAAGTGGTGAGATTTAAAGTTGAAACCTTCTAAATACAGATGAATGTGTTAATAATTCCTTTTAGTGAGTGATTGCGTAAGAATTTAACCTGAACAGGGTTTGTTTACAATTTAGTATGTAAGTATTTAGTATGTATTTATTTTGTATGTAAGTATTTAGTATGTAAGTATTTAGTATGTAAGTATTTTGTATGTAAGTATTTAGTATGTAAGTATTTGGTATGTAAGTATTTAGTTTGTAAGTATTTTGTATGTAAGTATTTAGTATGTAAGTATTTCGTATCTAAGTATTTAGTAAGTAGCGCCAGCTACAACTTCACTCCCGTATATGCTGTCCTTCAGCTCGGCACTTGTGCCGCGGCGTCGCCTGGCAAAGCACCACTATAGTTCTTCTCAAATTGTGATTTATTCGCGACAAATGTCGAAATAAACCGTCACCGCCGTTTTATATTGCAGTCCCCGCGTGCGTCTTTTATTTACATCGCACTTACAAAGATTCGAGCGTTTGTAGGCCACCGAGAGGTGTGGAAATATCTACACCTGTATACAATTTACATGGTGTTGTATGTATGGAAATCAAGTAAAATATAATAGTGACTGCGTAACATTCATATTCAGTTTCTGGTAGGGTTCTTGACCATCTTCCGGGCTCTGGGATTGTTCTGATAGCCGTGGAATACCTCTCCAGTCCTCAAGCACCTCAGGACGTGTTGCCCCCGTGTCGCTACGTCACTACGTGCTAGCGACCGTTTGCGGGGGCCCATTATTGAGTGTGCAAGTCACCGCTGCCATTCTGCAATTTTATCAGTGTATCACATAACATTGATCAGGCAGTGGCCAGTCTTTCCATTGTCCTAATTAACCACTTTAGCCACCCAAACCCATAGCCCAATATGTTTTGTTTCCATATCCTGCAATAGTCCTACACCAACCGGGGCTTGTCCTTGGGTGCAACTCGCATAGTGCAAATAGGGATAATTATTATCCGTTGGTGCCTCATTTAATTAAAAACGTCTAACGGGTCTCTGCGAGTTCGCTTTGGCCCCTCATACACCTTCCAAAGGTCCGGGACCCCAGGGTCCCGAGAGTTATGTGAAAGACGAAATAATAATAATATGTACATTTGTATGTATAAAAAAGGAGGGTACAGAATCATAGGGCATCAGAAAATTTGTCCGCATCGATGTCAACAGGAAAAGTGCCCAGAAGGCTGGCAGCATTGCCACGTTGTATGGCGATGCTGATTCTTTCGCCAAAAAATAGGCCAGCATACTGACGTATTTAAAAAAAAATACGCTCGGTTGCGGTATATTATCGTCTAATACGATTGTAAGTATTATTTTACAATCGTATTTTCAACTGACGGTACTCTAAAAGGTACCAATCCTGCATTTTATTTGCATTGACTTGAATTTTTACGGTCACGACGTAATAAAATTTTTAAAGCACATTTTATTTCTCATAAAAATTTACTTTTGCGGTTCATTATTTCAAAACAATAAAATTACAGCCAGATTGGATTATTTTTTGTAAATTGATATAATATAATAAAGTCATCTTCGAAACATTATCCCTGTTCATGTTTCTCGTACCTTAAAAATATCCACCGCATCTATTCATTTGTATAGTCATTTAATTATTTATTTATCTACCTATATTTTATTACGGTCTAGTAATCAAATCAAATCAGTGTATTGCAAACATGTCGTACAGAGGTTGGAATAAGAATAAAAGTTTTAACATGCACCCTGTAAGGGCACTGCAAAACAAAACAAAAACAAAACTTAAAAATAATAAATTACATTACAATACAATACATTTTATATCTTTTGTGTCATTTTACAATTTAAATTTCAAATCAATAGAATAGAATAATTATTGTTTATTGTTAATGTAGCTTTCTAATTATATTATTTATTATAAGAATTAAATGATAAAAAAATTATCAAAATAAAATGAATCAATTGAAATAAATTAAATATGTAAATTAAACCTCCCCGTATGCCTGATGCCTGCTGGTCCCTTATGGATACGTTCGAGGAAAAGAGCAGTCGTCGGGCCGGTGCACCCTGGGCATGGACAACACTCTCTTCGAAAAAGGTAGTGGAGTTTTTCGGAGAGGGTATTGTTTATGGCGAATTTCTGCGAGGGGGAGAGCGTAATGCTCCTCCTGGGTGGATGGTGGCCTACTCCCCCCTATGCTTACAGAGGGAAGGTCGAGTGGGCGCAGGTTAGGACCTGAAGGTCCGTGGAGGAAGTGCTCAATATGGGCCGAAGGAGGGCGTTTCTCTACGTTGTGGAGAAGCAGGGGCGGCGCTAGTTGTGCACTCACCATGCCAACGAGCTGGCAGCGGGAGAACGTGATTCTCCTGACTGCACCCGTCGATATCGTAATCCGGAAAGAGATCACGGTCATGTTTTGTGACTCGGAACGGGACGAGGATCTTGGCTTGATCGCCCGGATCGCGAGGACGATAACCTCTATAAAAAATCCTCTAATACCAAGTTTTGGTGCGTGGCGAGGGTATGAATGGCTGAGGAGTAGTGCCCTCTGTAACTTCGTAGTTGCAGGTGGTGCATCAGTCGTTAGCGCACCCCCAGCCAAGGACCAGTGGAATCCTTGTGTTGGGAAACAAATGTCACACTTACCTAGGTACAGGGGGTAACCCTAGGAATGACTTTTTAAATCCCCCATACTCGTGGGAACAATATGGATAAATTTTTAAACAAAACCAAAAACCCAAAAGAGGTGGAAGAGGAGAGGAGTGATGCGGAGTCGGAGTCCGACGCCGCATCTGGCGCGACGGGCTCTTTTAAAGAGTCCGGAGCCTGTGGAGGTGAAAGCATCAAAGAACGCAAAGTTCTTAAAGAAGAAACGCTCCAAGCCAGGGGACGGCCTGGGGTCGTCCTCTGATGGCGGGCTGAACTCCGCCCGGAGAAAAATTGGCCGGCGGGGAGGGGTCAGAGGACGGGGTGTGGGCAGAGAGCTCACCACCCAGGAGGCCAGCGAGCCCAGCCGAGCCAGCCCTGCCGAGTTGGAGCCCCAACTTGGAGAGACCAGCCGCAGGGCGGACGTCACTGAGTCTTCGGGTGGTGAGCCGGACGCCGCTGGGAGCTCCAAGGCGAAAGGAGGGATCAGCAGCTTCGAGGAGGTCGTGGTAGCAGCGATCAGGGGTGTGGGCTTGAAGAGGATTCAGTCCTCTAAAGACAAGGCCATACCTGCTGCCACGGCCTCCAAAATGGCGGCAGCGAGAGCCCTTCAGGCCAGGCCTCCGTCGGACGCAATTTCCGAGATGCGGGCGGAGGTCGGCCGCTTGACGGCCGCTATGGACCATCTCCAAAAGGAGAATGAGGAGCTCCGAGTGGACCTGGCCCGGCTCCGAGGAGCTGGCCCCCGGGAGGTGCCCCAGGTGGGAACGCAGCTTGGGCAGGGCCTGCCCTTGCCAGCGGAGGACCGGGTTTTGTCCCTGGTGCGGCAGGAGCTGGCTGCCTTCAACAGCCGGTTCTCCGTACAGGAGGGCATTGTCCTGCGCCCCCCGCTAGCGGCGAGCAGGCCGGCCACCTTTGCGGCCACTGTAGCTGCCACGGCCAAGCCCGTGGCGAAGCCTGCGGCAAATCCCGCGGCCAAACCCGCACCGGCGAAATCGGTGCCACCCAAGCCCAAGAAGGGCGGGACGGCTGCGCAGGCGGGTGCGCAAAAGACGAGGGCCCCAGCCCTGGCGGCGGAAAGGCTGCCCCCACCCCCGCCTCCTAATTCTTCTCCAGCCGACGCTGAATGGCAAGTAGCTGGGGAGAAAAGGAAGGCGGGTAAGGCCAAAAGGGCGCAATAGAAAAGAGAGGCGGCAACGGCGCAAGAAGCGAAGCGCCGCGGCTAGACTCCGCGCCCCGAAGTCCGCAGCTGTAGTAATTACACTACAGCCGGAAGCGGAGAAGAAGGGCGTGACCTACCGCGAGGTGCTCGCTAAGGCGTGGGCGGCAGTGAACCTGGAGGAGATCGGCGTTGCCGATGGCTTCCGCATGAAGGTCACTGCGACGGGGGCTCGGATGCTGGAGATCCCCGGTGCGGCCAGCGGCCCTACTGCTGACGCCCTAGCCGAAAGGCTTAGGGCGTCCCTAAATGCGGAAGAGGCTCGGGTGTCCAGGCCTACCAAGTGCGCTGACATGCGCATTTTGGGCCTGGACGATTGCGTGACGGCGGAAGACGTTGTGGCCGCCGTGGCTAGGACGGGAGAATGCCCTGCCGAGCAGGTGAGGGCGGGCACCAGCCGTCCTGACAGCACGGGGCTGCAAACCGTTATGGTGAGCTGCCCCGTATCGGCGGCCCAAAAGATAGCCGGGGAGGGCCGAAGGATCCGGGTAGGCTGGGTATCCGCGCAGGTCTAACTGCTGGAACCCAGACCTCTGAGGTGCTTCCGCTGCCGGGTGGGTAACCACGTGGGAGTATGCTGCACATCAGAGGTGGACCGTAGCGAGGATTGCCTCCGCTGTGGTCGGCCCGGTCACAAGGCCTGCTCTTGCGAGGCCCCGCCGCACTGCTTTGCATGTGCGGCGGCTAGCAAAGAGGCCGATCACCGGGCTGGAGGCAAGGCCTGCGCTCCCACCCCCAAACCCAGGGGCAGGGGCAAGCCCTCCACCACCGCCGTCTCCGCCGCAGCCGCCACTATTGCCGCCGCCGTTGCCGCATCCACCGTCGTCGCTGCCGCCACTAACACCGCGGCAGGGCCTTCACAGGGGGCCCAGGAGGGGGCTGAAATGGATTGCCAATAAATGGCCCCATTACGCCTCCTCCAGGCGAACATCAATCACTGCGCTGCCGCTCAGGATCTGTTACTCCAGAGCATGGCGCAGTGGTCGATTAACATCGCCGTGGTCGCTGAGCTGTACTTTGTCCCGCCCAGGGACGACTGGGTGGAGGACCTGAGGGGCTCAGTGGCCATTATGTCGTCGGCCGCCGCCGGTACCCCGTCCCTCGAGGCCTTCATGAGTGGACGGGGTTGCGTGGCAGCACGGTTCGGGGAGATTGTCGTGGTAGGAGTATACTTCTCCCCGAACCGAACGCTCGCCGAGTTCCACAACTCCCTAGGGGAGTTGAGAGTCGTCGTCGTCGGGTACCATGCCCTCCCTGTGATCGTCCTCGGGGACTTCAATGCCAAGAACGTGGCTTGGGGTTCCCGGTATACGGACACACGGGGCAGGATGGTGTAGGACTGGGCTCTGGAGACAGGCCTGGTCATCCTAAACCGGGGTTCTGTCCCCACGTGTGTGCGGATGCGGGGTGAATCAGTGGTGGACATCACGTTTGCCAGCCCCGCTCTGTCGCCGCGTGTCATTGACTGGCGCGTCATGGAGGGGGTGGAGACCTATTCCGATCACCGGTACACCCGGTTTGACGTCTCCGCCCAGACCTCGAGCGCGCTGGTCCGACAGGCCCCGAGTGGTCCGCGGTGGGCGCTGAAGCAGCTGGACCGGGAGCTCCTCCTGGAAGCCTCGATCGTGCAGGCCTGGGTGTCATCACCGGACAGGCCTGCCGACATAAACGACGAGGCGGAGTGGTTCCGGGAGGCCATGTCTGAAATATGTGACGTGGCAATGCCCTGGGTCCAGCCCGGACGTGCTCGGCACCAGGTGTGCTGGTGGTCGCGTGAGCTGACCGCTTTACGCAAGGCGTGCGTTGCTGCGCGCCACCGGTACTCCAGGCACCGCAGGCTCCGTATCCGCCCTCCGGATACGGCGGCCATTCAGGCGGAGCTGTACGAGGGGTACAGAGCGGCGAAGACCGCCCTCCGAGATGAAATCCAGCGGGCCAGAGGACTGGCTCGCGAGGAGTCGCTGGAGACTCTCAACAGGGACCCGTGGGGACGCCCTTACAAAAGGGTGAGGGATAAACTCCGCCCATGGGCTCCCCCGCTGACGCAGAGTCTCCGGCCCCAGCTCGTGGAGGACGTGGTGAGTGCTCTGTTCCCTTCGCGAGGGGAACATACGTCTCCGCCCATGGCTCTGTTTCCTGCGGTGCCCGATGCGGACCACACTGCCGACGACGACGACGACGATGCTCCGGAGGTGACCGAGGTAGATCTGAGAGTGGCGGTACGTAGGCTTAATGCCAAGAATACTGCCCCAGGACCCGACGGCTTGCCTGGAAAAGCCTTTGTCCTGGCCTTGGAGGCTCTCGGGCCTCGACTAAGGGGGCTCCTAAGCGCATGCTTGGAGAGGGGCCAGTTCCCACTTCGTTGGAAGACGGGGAAACTGGTCCTCATTAAGAAGCCAGGGCGCCCGGCGGACTCTCCGTCTGCTTACCGGCCCATCGTGCTGCTCGATGAGGTGGGCAAGCTCTTTGAAAGAGTAATTGCAGACCGCCTTGTCGGGCGGCTGGTGCGGGTGGGGCCGGATTTGGCGGAGAGCCAGTTTGGTTTCCGCAAGGGGCGCTCTACGTACGCGTTCGAGCCCTCACGACGGGGGATGCTGTTGCCCGGGCTGGGGTTGTCTTGGCGGTGTCTCTTGACATCGCCAATGCCTTCAACACCTTGCCCTGGAGTTGCATAAGGGAGGCACTTCGGTATCACCGGATGCCGTCCTACCTCTGTCGAGTGGTCGAGGCCTATTTGACGGACAGGGCCGTCATCTACCCCGGTCACCAAGGAGAGTGGAACCGGCGAGAGATGTCGTGCGGTGTCCCACTGGGATCGGTCCTGGGGCCGCATCTGTGGGACATCGGGTACGACTGGGTGCTGCGCGCCGACCTCCCTAGCGGCGTCAGCGTAGTCTGCTACGCTGACGACACGCTGGTCCTGGCGCAGGGGAGGTCGCATGAGGCGGCGACCGAACTGGCGACACGTGGCGTTGTGACAATCGTCGATAGAATCCGGCAATTGGGACTCGAGATGGCCTTGCACAAGTCCGAGGCCATGTGTTTTTATGGTCCTCGGAACGCGCCACTGTCGGGTTCTCACATAACGGCGGGAGGAGTTCACATCGGTGTCGAGTCGACGATGAAGTACTTGGGACTCGTCCTCGACAGCCGGTGGAACTTCGTGGAGCACTTCCGACGTTTGGCTCCTAGACTGGAGAGGGCCGGGGCTGCTTTGAAGCGGCTTCTGCCCAATCTAGGGGGTCCAAACGCCTCCTGCCGGAGGCTCTACGCGGGGATCGTGCGGTCCATGGCCCTTTACGGGGCACCGGTGTGGGCGCGTTCTCTGAGGCTGCGACCAGCCCAGCGGTTGAAAGCGTCCCAAAGGGTCATGGCCATCAGGCTGGTACGGGGTTACCGCACGGTCTCCCGTGAGGCGGCGAGCCTCCTTGCCGGACTGCCGCCGTGGGATCTGGAGGCAAAAGTCCTCGCGCACATCTGGGAGTGGCGCGAGGAGGCGAATGGCCGGGGTGAAACTACGCTGCCACGAGAAATCGCGGCACAGCGGACGGAGCTCCGGCGGGATCTCATGGCGGCATGGAGAGTGCGATTGTCGCAACCCAGCGCAGGGCACGCCACAATTTTGGCGATAAGTCCCCTCTTTGAGGAGTGGCTAGAGAGGCGCCACGGCGTCCTCACCTTCCGCCTGACGCAGGTCCTCACCGGACACGGTTGTTTCGGGAGGTTCCTGTTCAGGATAAAGCGGGAGGAAACGCCCGGGTGTCACCACTGTGTGGATCGCCCGGAGGACACGGTGGAGCATACGGAGAATGTCTGCCCGGCCTGGGCGGAGCACCGCCGTGTCCTCACGGAGGCGATCGGTGGCGGCGATCTCTCGCGTCCGGCCCTGGTAGAGACCATGGTTCGGAGCGAGAGTGCATGGGAGGCCGTCACTTCCTTCTGTGATGTTCCGATTTCTGGCCACCGTAGGCGCGGGCTTGCGGACGGTGAGCTATGAGTAGCTCGCCATTCGATAAGGACCAGGCCTGGGTCGACGGCGCGTTGTGTTCCACGCGTGTCTGAAAGAGATGTCAGCACCAACTGACGGGGTCCGTTAGGACCAATGCCTGCCAGGGTTGCGAGGTTGTTCGAAAGGGATATCGGTGGGTTTGAGTCAGTAAAAGTCTGACACGCCCTCCCGCTCCGCCCAGAGCGGGAGAAGTTATTTGATAAATAATTTCCCACCCAAAATTGATAAAAGGAAATTGGAGGGTGTAGGCTTG
Organism: Tiliacea aurago; assembly: GCA_948098905.1. NCBI lineage: Eukaryota > Metazoa > Arthropoda > Insecta > Lepidoptera > Noctuidae > Tiliacea > Tiliacea aurago. The sequence goes on from OX402592.1 coordinate 1,498,639, forward strand.
ATGTTGGCGATTACTGATTCTCTGAAGGGCCGTGCCGCTATGTATCTTACCAAGATACAACCTGACAAGATCTCTTGGGCAACAATCAAGGGCATGCTGGTTTCCAAAATTCTTCTTCTTCATTTAAGCGTGTCGATGGCAATCTAAATGGACTCAGCCCAGAATTCGACTCGTGTTTGGCGCCATCACTAGCGTCCATCGTTTCCTGTAACGTGCAGCTGACAGGGCATGCAAGAGATGATACTAAGTGTCCCATCTTTTGCGGAACAGCACCATATTTACACTCCAAGGCGGAGTAGTCTATGAATCTCCACCTGAACAGGTTTTCCTTGCTTCAGCCAACCAGGGTTCAAAGTCAATTTAAATACTTAAAACCCTGGTCGAGGCAACTCATGTCCGGGTGGGAAATCTATAGCAAGTGGGACGAATTGTTTGAGTAATGCAGCACTGTCTCGCCACAGCTTTAGTCTTTCTTTTGAATGCTCGCCAATGAGTGGGACGACATACTTAAAAAAAAAAAAAAACTATTTTGGCTTTTCAGCCTTTGTGGCACGAGGATGTTGTCGTGCAAAGGGTGTCGTGTGTCGGATACCATTTTGGCTCTTCCGCTAGAACTTGCCACCACTCTGCGAACTGCTGGTGCCACTATTCCTGCTAGTGGATACAGTATTTGTACCGGAGTTGGTTTTAGGCAACCAGTGATGGTCGTCGACGTGACGTTTCATTCAAAGCTGTGTCCGCTGATTTTGCATGGGCAGAACGACTACACACGGGGCAGGTGAATTCACCTGCAGAAAAAAAAAATAGTGCCAGCCTGGTGGTACGCACAATGGTAGGCAAACCACCCCACTTTGATCAGACTAGTGCTCGATGGACACCCCACCTCAAACGGAGTTAAGTTTGCGGTGCGAGTCTCTATTGCGGAGATGAAATATGTTGTTGTTGATGAAATATGTGGCTGGGTTTGGCTCGGATTGAGTTTGATTGATTTAGCGAGGTAATACGGACCTCAACCTTCTCAAGTGGTACCCTGCTTTGTATCAATGTTTTAATTTAAAAGAATGTCCGAGGGGTTTCTTGCCCGGTCTTCTCCATAGGAACCTACTATTTGGAATGGGCAACTAGCTTCATATTTGTAACTGACGACTTCTTGACAATTTGTAAATGGTTTAATTGAAATAAATGCTTTGAGTTTTGAGTTTGGTGGCTTGGGACAAGGTTGCCTGCATAGAGGAAGCGTGATATGTTCGGGTTGGATAATTGGTTGTTGGTATGGATATTAAAAAAAAAAAGGAGCGGTGCCAGGACATTACCTTCAGATTGATAATAAGAAAACTGCAGCTGAAGCGGGTATGTGTCTATGGCAACCCATTGAGAAGATTCCAGAAGCAAATTGGTCAGAAAATTGGTGACGGGATTGACCATTTCAGTTTTGTCTCAATCTCAATGTGATGATAATATTCAACCCAAAACTGAACAACCGAAACCAGCCGTAACGTGCTATGTTTGCAGTAAGCACGAATAGATGGCCAACATCTGCCCCAAGCGCTGAAAGAACCAAGGCTCCACACCGAGCACCAGCACCAATCAAGTGAACCTGTGCTCCAGAGCAGCTGGTGGAGTGACACATAGGAGGTACAGATTTCCCTGTTATATTTGACTCGGGATCAGAATGCCGCATAGAGCATAGTAATTGAAATCTTGTTAATGTTGAGCAATTTCATGAACAAGTGATCCTTAAAAGTATAGATGTGAGGAACGTAGCGTGCTCATTACAAATTAAATGTCCAACCATGGTACAAAACCACAAGCTTGAAATAATTCACGGTGTATTGCCGGAAGAAAACTGGATATATTACAGGATAAGTTAATATCCATTTTTTCTAAATTAAAGAAATCACTATTACTTGGCACCACAGGCTATCATGTTGGTGGTCGCGTTAGTGCGCCATGCCCGATTAAGATAAACGTGTTTTTAACGTAAGGGTTGTCGTTCGTACAATAGAACCTATGATAAAAACTACCTTAAATTTAGACTAGTCGGGTGGTTACAAGCGTTATACAAATTTCGTATTTTTGAGGCAGTTAAAATCCAGTTCATTTGTTTGGTGTCCCGAAATGAATAATGACTGATCACGGGCGATCGTATGAAAATTCTGCTATTAAGATTTTTTTTTTGTACCGTGTAAGAAAATAACCGGCACGTTTTTTTTTTTTTTTTTGAAATATTAATGGGAGAAATAAAGTCTATAAATATTCTGGCAAAAATTTACGTAAAGTAAATTGTGGTCAAACGAAATCTGGTAGATATCATATCATGGAAAATTACGATGACTTGACGGTGGGCAGTCATGATGACGTTATCCTTGTTCACGAAACAAGCCACGAGAATAATGCCATGCCTAACAGCAATATAATTTTGGCAATTAGTGATACCATGGCTGTGAATATCAATCCTGTATCGATTAATAATGTCTGTCTGTGAATAGCAATCCTACATCGATTAATAGTGATACGATGTCAGTGAATAGCAATCCTATGTCGATTATTAGTGATACAATGTCTGTGAATTGCTATTATTACTAAAGCAGTCATAATAATTAGCAATAGACGTGATCCTGTGTAGTCTTATATAAATTCTTATAAAAGTAGTACTGAAATATAGTATAATTTCAAGTATTATAATGTGAATAGACAGTTGTGCTGCTGGGGAGTTTGTTGCGCCACTTCTTCTTCCCAGCTAACGCACTAGGAAGTGGTGACGGGTGGGCGTTTTTGGGGGACTGTCTCATGTAAAAGTGCAGATTCTCAGCCTAGTTTGAATAAAAGACTTGATTTAGTCGGCAATGTCTGGTCCAGGGGATAATAGTTTTGCAGGGTCATTCAGTGTTAATGGCCGGACCAATAAAATATAAGCAAAAAAAAAAAATAAAAAAAAGAGAGAAAAAATAAATAAAAGGTAAGTTCTGAAGGCTCAATGACGAGCGGTCCAGAATTAGTAGCAAAGTCTGAAGGGGTGAACCGGACCAGATTGTTAATCCCTGAAGGCTCAATAACGAGAGGACCAGAAGTAATAGCAAACTGAAGGGATGAACCGGACCAGTATGCTAGTATAAGTCCTGAAGGCTCAATGTCGAGCGGTCCAGAATTATAAGCAAACCCTGAAGGGATGAACTGGACCAGATTGCTAGTCAGGATGAACGAACATTAATAGTATCGTTGTCTTTTTAGATACTGTTTGATGAGACTACGCGCACGAGGACGTTCGCACGTCAGTATGGCCGTGTCGGCGTCACCATTGTAAACAACACGTGCAACGGTCCGAGTTACGCACTGCAATGTGTCACTTAGGCCTCCCCACTCTCCCCACTACTCGAGCCGCTCTATATAAGCGAGCGCGCAGCAAGGAGGGGATCATTCTTGTCGCAGGCTTGGCCCGGTGCACATGTTGTATCGCTTAGATACTGTAGTCTGAATTAAACTATTATTATAGTGAATTAATAAGTTGTGGAAATAAAGGCTGACTTCTGCTATATCTCTTACTTTCATTTAAGATGTTGGACCCTCTGCCTTTATATACAAACAATGGTGAGCAATTTATTCCAGTACTTTTTATTTATTTATTTTTCCTTTCTTCAAAAACTCTTGTAATGTGTAGTAGTAGCACTTCTGGTTCAAATAAGTGAACAATTTTGTTTTAAATATATTGTTACTTTGTATTTCTTTTAAAGACTTTGGAATGTTATTTAAATCTTGATACATATTACATACGGGCCTGAATGGAAAATGGATAGTTTTGAAACCGGTAATGCTAGATCGTTTTGGTGTCGCAAGTTTCGTGGCTGGGAGTAATGATCTTTATTTAAGGGGAAAAGTGATATATTTTTTAACCGACTTCACAAAAAGGAGGTTTTTTAATGTTTGTTACCTCAGAACTCCGTCGTTTATGAACCGATTTGGAAAATTATTTTTTTAATTGAAAGGATATACTTCCAGATTGGTCCCATTTTTTTCAAAATCCAGTTATGATGTTGGTATCCATGAGTAATTGAGGGAACTCCTCAAATATTATAGGCATACCTATAGCAATTTTTATATTTTCATCAACAAGTCAATCATTTGCATTCAGAAAGTATAATTTGGTGAAGTGGAACAGATGAAGAAGGCCACAGGTGGCCACCGGAACTTCTCAGTGATACGTAATTCACGGGTGGCGATGAGATATCTGGATTAAGATAGTTAAGCGAAGCAAATTTAAATAAATAGTTCTGATCAAAATGGTACCATCAAACTGATCTGATGATGAAGCCGGGTGGTAGGCACTGGAACTCCGTTAAAAAACAATGTATCCTACCCGTGTTTGGTCTTATTGGAATTGTCATGAAATGCACTCTGGCTATAAATGATTTTTAACCGACTACAAAAAAGGAGGAGGTTCTCAATATATATATATATATCTAGCCATATGTACATATAAAAGGAAACCGTGACTGATTGGTCTATTAACACAGCTCAAACCACTGAACAGATTGGCCTGAAATTTGGCACGTAGACATCCGCTAAGAAGGGGTTTTTGGAAATTTGACCTTTATGGGTGGAAAACGGGGGGTTTTGTTTGCATGAAAAATCTTATTCCTAGGGTTAATAAACTTGAAACTTGGACGAATACTTACGTAAGTAAATTATAAAGTTTATATATTTTTTTTAACTTAACTTCAACGGATGGGATGTCAAAGCTTGTATAGAAGAATTTTAACGCGCGGTCCGATCAACTCGAAACTCAGTATTTATACTTAAGACCAAAAATGAAGAACAACTTGTATCAGGGTTTTTCGAAAATCTACCCATAACGGGGTGAAAAGGGGTAGTCAATTTTACAAGAGAGGATTTTACTACGTGGCTTGATTAACTCGAAAATTGGTATAACCTCTATGTCAAATAATGGAAAAGTCGCAAACCACTTTAAAAATTAACCTCTTTGGGGGTGTAAAGGGGGATGGATACAGTTTGTATGAAAAAAAATCTTCTTTCGTTGATCTATTAACTTGAAACTTAGCCTGAATACTTCATCATCAGTCTCCTGCCCTAATCCCAATTAATTTGGGGTCGTCGTAACATGTCGAATTACACTATAGATTTAATACATACAAAAGGAAACAGTGACTGACTTACTGACTGATCTATCAACACAAAGCTGAAATCACTGAATTGATTAGGCTATTTGGCACACAGATAGTTATTATGACGTAGGTAACCGCTAAAAACAGATTTTTGAAGATTTAACCCCTTAAGGGGTGTAAAATAAAACTTCCTGTCTCTGTTGTTTTCATAGCAAGTAGTAGTATACGAATTGGTGTGGGGTAGGTACCACTAAAAAGTGAAAAATAAAAAACTTTTTTACAAAAAAAACAACCGACTTCCAACAAAAACACTAAAAAGTGAAAAATAACTTTAATTTCGGAAGCACATAACATAACATCACGCCTTGTTTCCTCGAAGGGTAGGGCAGAGGTGTACCTGTAGTACACCCACATTTAATATTATATTTAATTAAATTTCGGAAGTCGGTGGCCATAAACGAAAATACAAAACCAAAGACACCGACTTCCGAAATTTAGTGTTTTTGTTGGAAGTCTGTTGTTTTTTTTGTAAAAAAGTTTTTTTGACAAACAAACATATTTCAAAGGTGTACAGAGATGCGAGTGTAAGAATATTGTGTTCTGTGTAATGTGGTCTACAGCTGTCCATGCCTTTTGAATTTGAGTTATATTCGTCAGGATTCTTATGCTCCTTTTTTGTTTGTAGCGTGAACAGCTTATCTGCGTTCGTACTATTACCCCAAAGCATTATACCATAACGGAGCCATGCTTGCGCGTATGCGTTACAGGCTGCTTTAGCAGATTTGAAATCCGTAGATCTTTTCAATTCCGATAAAGCATAAGAGAATTTAGAGATTGTTTTACTTATGTGTGCTTTATGAGATTTCCAATTGAAGTTAGTGTCAATATTAAGGCCCACTAATTTAAAATTATCAACGTTGTCTAATTTAGTTTTATTACTTATAGGTAAAATTTCTTTCGAGAGGTCGTTTTTGATAAGGTCTAAATTGCATTATTTTAGTGTTAGTAAAATTTAGTTCAAGGTTTGTGCGTTTAACCAAGTAGATATGTCAGATAGAATTCGATGGATGTCATTGTTAAGGGTCAGGTTATTTGTGCATGGAAATACAACTGAAATGTCATCTGCGCATAAGACGCTTACAGCATCAATTATTTTGGGGAGGTCGTTGATGTGGATAAGAAATAATATGCATCCGAGTACGCTACCTTGTGGTATAGATTTATTTATATTAGTTTTTTCAGGTTTAACATTAGTGATGTTTACAATATTATGGTTGTATTGCTCAATTTCTACATATTGTGTACGGTTTTCGAGGTACGACGTGAACCATTTATGCGCTATGCCACATACACCTATGCCATCCAATTGATTTAAGAGGGTGTTGAAATCCGTAGATCTTTTCATTTAATTTTCTTTACATATTGAACTCTATCGTATGCTTTGCTCATGTCTAAGAGAATGCCTACAGCGTATTTCTTCTTATTTATGATATTTAAAACCTGTATATCTCTATAAACTGCATTGGTTGTTGATCTATTATTTTTGAATCCATTTGACTGTCGTTAAATATATCAAATCTTTCGCAAAAAGAATACAGGCGAGTCGACATAGTGATTTCTGAAACTTTTTAAAAGGTAGGCAGAAGAGCAATGGGGCGATAATTATTACAGTCAGTCTGAGAATCTTTTTTGTGTATTGGTTTGATTACTGAGATCTTTAGCAAATTTGGGACGGTTCCTTCAGTGAAGGATTGGTTTATTAAATAAGCAAGTGGCATGGCTAGTTCTTTTGCGCATTTTTTAATTAATGAGGATGGGAGTTCATCAAAACCAAAAAACCACCAAAAATAGCTTCGCTTGTTTTTAAGGCTTCTTATAATTGTGTATTTTATAGCCTATTTATAATCTACAGGTTTGACAAATATTGAGTTATTATTTTTTACTAACGGACCAAACCTGAAAGCGCGAAAAAAAAATCAGTTGTTGCCTACTATGTTCGAATAACTCGTCAAAATGTAGGGAACAGCTAATTTTTGTTTTCGTGATTTCCTGTTTGGTCCTGTAGTAAAAGTTATTCATAATGATGAGTACAATGACCCCTTAAGAGGTTGTGCGTTAATTCTGGAATTACCTGATAATAGATAGGATTTTGTTGTGGCGCGGGAATCGTACACCATAAGGCACCATATTGCAGTCGATCTTATAATACAAACGATTGCCTTCCAAAAATGTGGGCATGTGTTGTGTGAAGCCCTTTTATGCACCTTTCAATCCGAAATCTTCAAACTTAATTAGTGGCAGAAAAGGTATGCTGAGGGACTACTCAACGAATTTCTTAGTGGGATGACTATTCACTACAAGAAATTCTTCCATGAAAGACTCGTACAAGCACTATTCCATCCCGTCCCATTCCTAGACCCAGCATGTAATTACCCGTTGATAGCATTAGCCGTTAACATCACAAACATTGTGTGCCGTATCCCTAGTCCCAATTATGGGCAGCATCGTGCTCATATATATTTCAGTATTTACTCGCGGGGAAGCAAAGCGGATTTCCCTAGAATAAAGCTAATAATACCGAAGTATCGGGGAGGAGTGCGGAAGAGGAGCGGTGAGCGGGTTTTGAGGAGTAAACGAATATTAGCTTTGGTAAGTTATTTTTGCCTTAATTTATAAATTTGAGAGAAAGCTGCTATTCTTTCTCTGTAAACCTGTAAAATTATTTGGGAGTTGACGAAGTATAATTAACCCGAACAATTAGGAAACATTTCAACAGAGTTCATATTTTAGGTTTAGTTTTATATCAAATTTTACATTGTTTTTACTTTTTTTTGAGAATGCTGGTTGACCTCTAATTGGCGACTGTGTAAGTCCAAGACTATTGCTACGTATATTTAAAATATATTGTATGCAGAAGCTGTTGGTAAACCTTTATTAATAAATAAATATCAATTCTTTCAGGGGCTCATCTCAATAGGTGCTCGTCGTAAAATTATATTTGGTCAGTAATAATGAACCGCTACTGTTACAGTTAACGCAAGCTTGTTACAAGTAGCATATTATTCTGGTTTCTATGCAAGGTGTTACAGGAGGATTGACATTCCTATAAACCTCGTAAAGAGTATCTTGTTTTTTACCCGTATACAAAAAATAAATCAAATCCAATGAATACTTTAGCCACAGGAAATTATTTTCCATTTTGTTATTTTTCAACATGATGTAGATCTGAGTCCGTAATAATATGTAAACATTGTAAGGCGCGCCTAACGCGCCGCGCAAGGTCAGTAACTTTTCGCAGATATAGAGTCTTTACTTTTTATGCAGTTGATTCTGCTATTTATTTTGTTTGAAAACTGCAATTTTTAAATTTTCCATTAACTACTAATCTTCGTGTTTTAAAATGTTTCGATGGACTGTGCTCGTTTTAATTTAATGTCGTACATCCAGAGCCAGATTGTATAAGGACTTTATGGGGGGGTTATTTTTTCCATATAACTCCATCCCGCTTCCTCCACTCCCTTGCCCCCGCGGACCTCCCAGTCGTCAATCCCGAGCGCCCGAGGCGAGGACTCGTTGTTAACTATGACAAACACAATTACCCACTACACACAACACAGCTCACCACTACACACAACACAGCTCACCAATACACACAGAACGCAGGACATCACAACACGAGCTACAAGTGATTACGGTCACTACCAATCACTTGATGAGACCCTGGTTTATAGTTAGACCTAATTGGGTAGTTTGTATACTGTTGTTGGAAATATTTGTAGAATCTTGAGGGTTAAAGGTCAACTTATTTTATTGAATTTAGTACTGTGAGTATATGGCAAGAAAACAATAGCTATCAAGTTTGAGAAGTAAAGAAAAATAGAAACATACTTAAATGTAATATGTTGGCTTTTACGAACACAAAATCTAAATTATATGCTAATAAATAAAATTCATTTAATTCAGACCTAATTTTGGTCCATATTTTGTTAGTAAGTATTACTCGTACAATAATATCTTAAAACTATGTTAGTCATGACACGTTCGATTAATGCGCTAATATCATAAAATCCAAATAAATAATTGAAAACAAATTAAAATGAAAATACAATTGAAATAAATAATTGCAATTAAATTAAAATTGAAAATAAATTAAAATAATTCATTGAAATAAATTGAAAAAAAAAAAAAATTAAATTGACATAAAAACACTTCGATCAATAATAGACTAGATTAAGGATCAGGAACAAAACTAAGTCGCTCAAGTGGCCACGTTTGCACACATTTAAACATCTACAATTCTTAGAAAAAAGTTGAATAGTATTAACAACTTCAGTTTATTATAAACCTTAATGCTTAAACATAAAGTTTAATTACCATTGCAAAATATATTTATTTAAGTCCTTTCATCGGAGAAAGTTTATAAGCAATAAATTTAAAATGTCGCTTGAAAATAAAAAGTCATCAGTATAAAAATATTTATTCTAAAATGAAACTTAAGGTCAAAGTAATTAGGTTCAAAATATTTTGTTTACAATTTCGTGCTTATTCTATTGTGGAACTAGAAATAGTTCTTGGTATTACATTTCAATGCTCAGAACACAGTAAGTATTGAAAGACGTAGAGTTGCAGAATATATTTTTTTTTAGGTTCATTTTCTATGCTGGCAATTATTTTTGACCGATTCAAAAAAGTAGTAGATACTATTTTACATTGCCGCTATTACAACAAATAGGTATAAAAAAAACTTATTATTTTATCAAAACGTTATCTTACACCAACTATTTTAATACTTTATGATAATTACCTGCAATTTGGGAACCGCTGTTTTTAGTAATCTACGCCTTTGCGTGATTCCAGTTATGTTGAATCGGTCAAAATGAATCGAACATATTCTAGAATTTTTACAAGGGTTGTATATTTCTTCTCCTCTTTCTTTTGCGACAATAGATACCCATTCTGCACAGCGAAATGGGTCACTAGGAAATCTTCAAATAAAAATACCATTACAAAATAACAACACTACTCCATGCATTCCCTGTTCAAGAACAGTCGATGTTCGATACAATAGTTGGTGCGTCGTAACAAACATTGGCCAAACAATTATAATATTAGCTAATTGAATTAAATTTACAATTTAATTCTGTTTTTACTTTATGAAAAACACTTACTGATTTAAACTTACCGAAAAAAAGATATTCCTTCCAAAACCTTGGTGTTACGGTGGTTATTTACACAGTTTTTGAAGGCGCACTGCGGCATTTTGACGTCTTAATGTTGGCTATGATTGGACCATACTAATTTGAAATAAGACCACAAACGTATTCGTGGTCTTATTTTTCGGGCCGTTTTTGAAGCGCTTATCGGGAATCTAGTCTATTATTGATCGAAGTAAAAACATAATAATTTAAAATAAATTGAAGTACATGAATTCATCAGGCGACATGCAGCCTGATGAGCCTTCCCACTGCTGCCGATATTGGCCCGTCTGCAATCATCTTTAGGATTCCGTTGCCACTCCCTCGAATTAAGACGCTAATGTAAGACTCATAATAATACCTAAACGAAATCATCCATTACTAACAAAAAAAAAACACTCAACCAAAAGACATGACATTTTCCACGTGATTGGGCACCGTACATCGACGCAATTCTTCACACATGCACACCAAACGTGCTGCTCGAGGACTTAAAACAACTACCTACCCACAACTCCTTCACCACACATCTACCTATAACCTCACTAATAAACCCGAAAACGTTCCATATCACAACGATATGAGGAGTACGCCGGCGGAATGCCGAGCAGCCCGAATGATGCGGGAAGAAAATAATGTATATGCCCAATTAGTCTAACGTTAGGTTATCCCGGTCCATTCGGTACATATCAATGAGGTGCCCGTTACTTTATTTGCCCAGTTCTGATGAATATGTTTGGAAAAGATTTGGAGAATTGTAGTGGTTGAAGGAGTATTAGGAATCTTATGAAAATAGTAAAGTGGTATTTTGATAGTATTAACTCCTATGTTTTATGTAATTGATTCCAAAAATATGTTTTCGTGATATTACTGATATATGACCATATTCTGAAATCACCAATCTTGACCATTTTTGGTCCTTTTATCCCTAACTCAGGGGTCTATCCAGTGACAGCTTTTTTCGCACGTCAAAGAACTGATTGAACCGAAAATTCTGCCTAATATTTTATATTGCACCCTGTACTATTCACGGCTGTGAATATTGCTTGAATTTCGACGCAAACATTCAAACAGCTCTAAAGAAGGGCCTTTCCATCAAACCTAAATCCTAAACGAAGCATTAGCGACACAACAAACCCAGCTAGTCAGCAAAACGTCCGAACGCACGTAATCCGCTAACCCCCAAATAAATAACGCATAAAGGTGGGATCGTGACGGGCGGCCACATTCCTCATAATCCTGGGTTATCTTTATGAAAACTATCCGCTGTCTGCCATCAGTATGCTGCGGTCGACGGCAACCAATCCGTCAGCGGCGCGGCACGTGATGCGAATCGCTTCGAGGGACAACGAGGTAGGGAGAATGGAAATGCTTTATAATAGTTTATGTTCTGATAATATGAGTACCTAGACCTACCTGAAGTTCGTTGACTAAGCGCTCATGCAGCTCATCATGGCAGTCAGCTAGGCTACCAACCCGCTGACAGGCTAATCTTTTTCCTACAGCTTGAGCTAATGTTTTAATAGTAAGTCCATTCATTTATTTACATAAGAGATAATTGAATAATTTACATTTAAAATACATTTACATTTTAAATCTGGTAGTTTATTATAAACTTTGGTCGCCATACAAAATACATTTTTAGAAAATAGTTTATTATTTCGTCTAGGTAAGCATGCGAACTTTGCGGCTAGGTCTGGATACAACGTCATTAGGCAGATGGAATTAATGCTTATTTTTTTTACGGGTTCTTTATCTAAACTGAACTCACCTTGAAGCTATGGCACGCAATTTTTTTAACACCCTGTATACAGGGGCAAATTAAATTAGCCAGCGAAACTCCGCAGATGGGATGATATCTAAACGTGATAAAACAAAAAAGAAATTAGTAAATTAATTTTATGAGTTTTTTTTTATAATGTTTTTTTTTTTATAGTTAAACACGATAAAATATAAATAAACAGATTTTCTCAACTCATACTTCCAGTAACAACACTACCAGAGGTTGATCCCAATTGTTTTGGAGTTTACTTAAGGCGACGATAACCGACTTTTAATGATTTTATACTAAAGATCACGTCTAAACGAGTAGTGTTAATGATTTGAAAAAAATATGTGATAAATTAAAGCATTTTCTAAATAACTTAATATGTGAATATATTAGATTATGTTTATATTACATAGTGAAATTAATTTGTAAAATTATGTCTAACGCGGATAAAAAACTGAGAATGGCGCAAAATCTACCACGCGTATTTTTCTAAAACCTTCACCAATTTAGAGATAATTTAATTATTGATCTTTTAGTATACGCGTTTTATTAAAATACCTTTTTTTTGTGTATAATAAATTAATAATGCGTCAAATTGGGGACAGCGTTCCTTGATGGGCGAGTCCTATTACTGGCTGAACGTAAGACGCGTTGCGTGAGCACAGTACAGAACACGCAAGCTAACCACTCAAGGTCACCGGCATAATATCTGCGTCTTAATAACCAATTTTCATTTAAGGCCCCCGGTATGGAAATTTTATGAGAAGTGATTATTACAAGCCTTTACTCAAAAGCATAACGTTTTTCTGCACAACGTACCTTGCGCACTTTTCAAGAAGTAAGCTCCAGTCGTGCGTCAGAGCTGACACACACACACACTTTTTTTTAAATCAAATGTTTTAATTTTATCGATACCCATATGTCTGCTGAGTTTAGCTAGCTAATTTAATGTTATCATGTATAACATGGCCAAACTGTATAATATGGCCACGCTCACTGACACGGGGCCACGTCCAGTAAAATATTCAGGCTATACATCCGCGCTGTTATGAAATGTTACGAACACACAATCGTTATGCTTCGCTATTGACTTAGATTCAATGACGTCATTGGCTGGACATGCCAGCCTTTCGCTACATCTACCAATGTACACTATATTTGCTTTTTAGGGATCCGTACCAAAACAGAATACGACAATAGCGTTTTTTGTTAACATTACATTTGTTTTTTCAATTTGGGGCTGAATAGAAGCTGCCGTTGAATTTGTGAGTTGCCTCATTATAGGTAGATATGTCACTATCGCTAAAGAACATCGTTGGGTTTTCTGATACTTTGCGAGTCATCTTAGGACACACCCTTTTTACGACACACTTTTTTGTACAGTCATGAGCACTAATATGTAAACACTCAACAAAATTCATAACTGATTTTCTCGTGGAATAACGATTGCAACTTTGATAAAAGATCTATTTCTTAGTAGTTTGGGTTCCAAAATACTGTGTTCGTATTAAAATAAAATTAAAATCAATATAGTTGGAGGAAATCACTTTTAAAAGTTGCTAAGTTTATACATATTAGTGCTCGTGACTGTACATGCCCGTCGTGCTTTGAAACATTGCAAATGGCTGGTCTCAAAACTTAATTGTAATTATAAAAAGCAGTCGATACACTGCTGCAAGGATGTTTTGGTGCTTGAATCACGTTTACATGGGGGCGCTTTTGGCATACATTTTATGAAACGGTATTGTGAAATGTATTGAAAAACCAAGATGGCGGCGGTAGTTCAGATTTTGCGCACGCGCCAAAAGATTCTTGTACAGCTACATGTGACTGTTACAAGTGCGAACCATCGGTGGCAGCCATCGTTTTATCTACAAATCTACGTAGGTACACACGGCTACACATCAAGCTATACATTTCCAGTTTACGCTGACTTCTCATTGTAAGGAAATCCTATACAATGCGAGATCAGCTTATACTGGAAAAGTATAGCTTGATTTGTAGCCGTGCGTACATACTGATAATATTATACCTACACCCGTTTGACCTTTTATAGGCACTTGTATGTAGAGTTTACTTTAACTTAAGTAATTGATAGTTGTCTGCAAGATTACATTCTGCTTGGCTCTGCTCAAATTAAACATAGGACCCTTTACATACTCCTCTTAGTTATTCATCCTTCGTCTCAGCTGCTCACTTTGATCTATGTACTGGAACCAATCTAGGATTAGATTTTGTTTGTAATGTATTAAGTAGGCAGGGTGTATAGCTGCCTATACTGTACCTCATTTATGAAGGTTTGTATTTGTTGTAGATACATGAGCAAACAGGCTGATTGCTTATTTGGGAGGGAGCTACCACCGTACATCAAAAACGTCTAGGATTGCCAATAACTAACCACGGTACTTTCATCCATAACCTACACAACCTTTTGCTAGAGTATTCTATGGTAACACTCGAACCCTTTTTTTTTTTTGTTCACGGGGTGAAAAATCCTCATGGATATCCTCCGCCCTGGGGCGGGCGGAGGGGTCTGTCAGACCCTTACTGACTAAAAACCACCCCAGTGTTCCCCTCCCACACTTGCACCGGGGATCTTGGGATCTATTATTACTTCCGCAATCCCCGGCTAGTGCCGGCCCGCCTCCGCGGGCCACCTCAAGTCTGGGGGGGAGTTTGACCCCCCCCGCGACGCCTGAAAGGGGCGCGCGTGGAACACTACGCGCCGCCACCTCGGGTCCAATGTGATAGGGGGTGGCGGACGTCCCCAAGTCCACTGTCCCTGGACCCATTTAGGTGGCTGGAATAGGGCGTTATCGGCCCTCCGCCGACGCCCAGTCGGCCCGCGTCTGCTGCGGGCCGTTTGAGTGGACGAGATCTCTCGCTCCCTTTCCGCAGCCTCCTTCTGCGACACGACTGTTTCGCAGAAGGACACCACCGCGTCCCAGAACACCTCACTGCCGACCATCGACTCGACCACGGCCGGCAGCGATAGGTCACTGACTACTCCTGATATGAGGGCACGGCGTGGCTCTTCCCGGCAAACAACCGAACCCTAGACCAACTAAGAACAATTATAGAGGTTTTAACTAACAGAATCGATCCATCTAACAGTAGGTTTTCAGCAATAACAAAATACCTTAAACTTATGCGAGTTGATATCAGTTTTCAAGTTTAAATTTGTTCTTTATTTACCGTGTTTCATAAATAGCTACCTTTTGAAACATATAGAAAACTTATTAACGTCCCAAACGATAATAACAAAACAAAGTGCGTAATAAAAACTTGAAGCTGGAAAGATTGAATCTATCCTGAAAGCAACGGCTTCTTTTATACAACTTACACGCCAAATACGACCCTTAGGAGCACAAGGACATAACCTAGCGTGTTCTGGGGACTAGTAACGACAGATATAAGACATATACATGTATGTATACACGGTATTATGGTACTATTAAGAATCTCGACGGATTAAGGAAAACATAATTGGTGACAAGAGTTAGAACATCGACGAAAACTTGAAAGTAAATTATAATACTTGTTAAGAATGAGACGTTCCTTAAATAAAATACCTGTCATTCTGTAGGTATTATTAGTATATTATGGTGGGTATGAGCATGCGCAGGACCATTCACCTTTACTTTTGGAATATTTTGCTCAACTTATTGCAATCGCAAATGGATTTTCCTAAGTACACCAAATTCCCGAGGGAACATAGTCTAAAGAACTGTACATTCACAGTAGGTACGTCGGATAGTGAACCCGCGTATTTTTCTGTTGCCGTACATCTGCGTCAAGTAAAACTAAAAACAATTGCCGACACAACATTCCCTCGCCACCAAACCGCAGATCCATCACAACAAGGGCTTTAGCAATAAAACCCGACTGGAAACATCTATATTTTGAAGACATAAAACTCATATTTGAGCATCTGGCTGCTCCTGCCTCAATATCTCAGTAGCAGGACCGAATACTTGGTGTTTTTCTCCCTTTTTCCAATTTCCCGGGGCGTGCTCGCAGTACCGTATTTATTATTATTTGTTTTCAATTGCAAAGTAATCTGCGGACTGCAGATGGCGTAAGATGAGAGTCGCGTGCTCAGTGCCGGCTGGGGCGGGAATGCGACGCGCCATTTTGTAATGTCTCTGAGTCGCGATCGAGATTTGCGTGAGGTCCCGATAGTGTAAGGTAGTGGTCATGTGTGGTGTAAGCGGTGCGTGGGGGTTATTTGAGGTTATATTTTAACAACAGACTGTTACTGTCTAGTGGTGGAGATTTTCGGTTGGCACGTCATAGTACTCCTAATCTATTGGCTGTGCGCCTTTATGTCTGTGCACCAGCTGTTGCTTCATAGCTTTTGTTTGATTCAAAAGTACGTTCAGTTGTGACAAGGCTTTAGTACATTTGAACCCTGAGTTACATCCTGAATGTCATGTTTTCATCAACTCATTATAGTTTTACATTCGCAAACAAGTTAGAATACGCTTTCGTAAATTGTATTCTGTCACGTCTTCGTGAGCTTATTATGTCAGGCGCGATTACAGAACTATTCCGAGAAATTTTGAGGGAACTATCAACTACTTTGCTAAGCGACGTCATTTCATTTACGTGAGGTGTAATCAATCCATTTGTTGAGCGAGAAAATTGTGTTTACATGTAGTTTTCGAAGTCTGGTTTGAAAAATGAGTTACTTGTGTTGGTAGGTATAGTCGACTTCGTAATCACTTTCACAACAATTCCAAGTAAATTGAAACTTCTATAAGATTGAAACCGAATAGACCTTGTCGTTTTTTGACGTGCAAGTGATATTCAACCTTATGGTAAAGCAATTACGTAAAGTATTGAGCTACAACCGTCGCCCTAGCGTAGGTGACTAAACAATAGAATTACAAGTCATTACTATCACAGTAAAATGAGCCACTGTAGAACCTGAAAGTTAATAGTAATAGTCTATTTATTTGTCAGAATATTGTTACAGAGTTGTTACATAGTTTTAAAAGTTCATAATATTCTGCCGTTTCCAGCGTACAAATACATTTTCAGGGTTTTGGTTAGTTTGTTAGATATAACAACTAATTAAATAAATTAGGATAACATTCAAATTGAAAATAAGTCAAATATTAGGTATGGATGGTACTGTGTTGTTAACTTAGCAAATGTAAATTTGAGGCCTCAAAACTTTCTTGTATGTGCTAACTTTCGGGCTCATATTTCATAACTCATTTTACTGTAAAAATGTTGTCATTCTCCGCGTGTAGGTACGCATAATTATTACTTTGTCGCTTAGGAATGCAAAGAAGGCCGTGCGGATTTGATATTAGATTTCACTAGCAATCATTATAACGGTGGCTATTAAGTAAGCGCACATAGTTAGTATTATAGGTGTTGATCCTTAGCATAGCATGATGTTATAGGTGTTGATCCTTAGCATAGCATGATATTATAGGTGTTGATCCTTAGCATAGCATGATATTATAGGTGTTGATCCTTAGCATAGCATGATATTATTGGTGTTGATCCTTAGCATAGCATGATCAGCCTATAATGTCTACACTGCTGAGGCACAGGCCTCCTCCCTTCGAGAGGAAATGGGCTGTAATCCACTACGCGGGCCCAGTGCGGGTTGGTAGATGTCACATGTTTTTGAATTTTTGGTTCTAGGGCTTGCCGGTTTCCTCACGATGTTTTCCTTCACCGTTTTGAGAGCAGTGGTGATGAAATTATTTTACACAAAGTAAAGCGCCTGTCTGGGTTCGAACCCGAACCGTAAGTCGGGCGGTCACCACTGGGCCACCACTGCTTTCCTGAGTTCCTTGAGCCTTGCTTAAGACTATTTTGCAGGAACAATGGTTGTACAGTTAACGGAAGTCCATGATAACAATTTACCACTGCAAGCGCCTTTATTTCGTAGCAGGCCATAACACTACCATTGTAAGTGAACTACTGACTTGCTGTTTACCTTACACGCACAGAATCAATTTAATATGTTGGGAACTGCTATTGTTAACAGTAAAAGAGGCCAATCTGTTATTTTAAGTAATTCCTTTGATTTTTCAACGTGACATGTATTTTAAACAATTTAATATTTGCTTTATTCTCCGAATGCTGTAAATCCTTATTTAAAACATGGTTCAGTACAATACAACCAATAAATAAACGTTGTCAATTCCATTCGGAAATATAAATTGACAACGTTTTAACGTAACAGTGATTATTTCGCAGATTTTCATATTTATAACAAGCTATGTGGTTTCTCTTTATTATTTGTAGAATCAAATATTAACGGGCTGAAAAATAAAATTTGATATTATTTAACACTTTTCCAAATAGCCAGTTGTAAGAATATTCTTTAAATAAAGACCATTACAAGATGAAAGTGAAAGCCAAGTGAAGTCCAAGCCTTAATAGGTCCGCCATGGGATCTGGAGGCCAAACTCCTCGCGCACATCTGGGAGTGGCGCGAGGAGGCGAAACTCCTCGCGCACATCTGGGAGTGGCGCGAGGAGGCGAAACGCCGCCGCCGCGGTGAAACTCCGCTGCCGCGAGAAATCACGGCACAGCGGACAGAGCTCCGGCGGGATCTCATGGCGGCATGGAGAGTGCGATTGTCGCAACCCGCTGCGCACGCCACAATTGTGGCGATAAGTCCCCTCTTTGAGGAGTGGCTAGAGAGGCGCCACAGCGTCCTCAACTTCTGCCTGACGCAGGTCCTCACCGGAGACGGATGTTTCGGGAGGTTCCTGTTTAGGATAAAGCGGGAAGAAAGGCCCGGGTGTCACCACTGTGTGGATCGCCCGGAGGACACGGTGGAGCATACGGTGAAGGTCTGCCCGGCTTGGGCGAGGCACCGCCGTGTATTCACGGAGGCGATCGGCGGCGGCAATCTCTCGCGTCCGGCCTTGGTTCAGGCCATGGTTTGGAGCGAGAGTGCATGGGTGGCCGTCACCTCCTTCTGCGAATCAGTAATGCTCGCGAAGGAGGAACGCGTGAAGGAGAGGAAAGGTTCGCGCCCTCGCGCCCCTAGTCGCTGCAGGAGACACCCCGGGCGTCGGGAATCACAGGCTGATTCCCGGCCACCGTAGGCGCGGGCTTGCGGACGGTGAGTGATGGGTAGCTCGCCGTCCGATAAGGACCAGGCCCGGGTCGACGGCGCGTTGTGTTCCACGCGCGCCTCAAGGAGATGTCAGCACCAACTGACGGGGTCTGTTAGGGCCAATGCCTGCCAGGGTTGCGAGTTTGTACGAAAGGGATATCGTGGCTTTGGCACACAGGCAACGGAAGGAACACGGGTGGGTTTTAGTCAGTAAAAATCTGACACGCCCTCCCGCTCCGCCCAGAGCGGGAGAAGTTATTTGATAAATTCCCACCCAAAATATTTTGCGTACGGCACCGAGCCTTACCTAGACGTGCACGCTAATAGGATGCTCAGGAGTCAGGCAAGATCTCTGACCCTAATCTCATGCTGAACTACCGAACTTATAACTGATGGGTATGATCCTCATTCAACCATGTAAATGACGATGATATTACGTCACTTCACTAAACAACATCGTTGTTGTTACACCACAAAGCCACTGTATTTTGTTGCTACTCCTCTACAGGTCGTATACAACCGATCTAGACAAAACTTGGTATACAGGTTTTTTGACTTAATAGATTTTTTTAAAGTCAAACGATTTATTTCAATTAAACCAATTCCAGGCACTTTTGAATTGTCAAGGGGTCGGTCAGCCAGAAAGATGAAGCTAGTTGCCCATCCCAAAGCGTAGTATGTTCCTATGGAGAAGAATGGGCAAGAAACTCCAAGGATTCTCTTTTAAATCAAAATATTGGTTACCTACATCATTCATGTTGAAATTATACAACATTTTAAATCAAACTACCTGCCCCCGCTGCCGCTCCTCCCACTAAGCCCGCTACCTAACAGACAGACTCGTTCGAATACGCCAAAATTGAGCCGTCAATAGAAGCGAGAAGCAAGTGATTAAAATGTGCCTCACCGACGAAGCTTTTTATTTGCGGCGCAGGTCAAACCTAGATAGACTGCTTTCTTGCTTATTCTTGGCATTGTTTGCAAAACAGGGGTTTTAGCAAATAAGCTGACGGCTTCTTTAAGAATATTTTCATTTGGAAGCAAGGAGGTTGTTTTATTTAGATTTATTTGTTGCCTTGCTAATCTAAGATACAACGTTTGAAAGAGAGAGGTGCTTTGTGTCTATATTTATCAATATGGCTTTTAATTCGACGTATTCCTTCCAGGACGTGATAGTTTGACTTATTTGCTACATTGAAGCACCCCGTATAGCCTAGGTGACAATCCATGGGGTTCTAGAACACCCAAGATATTGTGTACCTTCAACATGTTGTTAGTGGAACATAGAATGTTGCTCTAGCTACAGCGAGCGAGCGTACATGGTTCTTAGCAGCGAACATGATTGATTGATATGCAGATCGTGTACCTCCAGACAAGCTGCTTTAAGGCTTGTGTAGACTGGCGCGATACCACGGGCGCGACAGGCAGCGCGATACTTTCCTTGAAGTTTCATAGAAATTGTGCTACTAGCTAGTCGTCACACTGTCGCGTCGCGCATGTCTGCGGGAGCCTTTAAATTACAAAGTTTTTATTTTTAGATTATATTCGTAGTCTCCTCTTTTTATTGTAGTTTAAACTTTAACACCATTCTTCATTCAATAGATGATTATGATCTTCAAGCTAAGTAGAAGCTATATTCCATCTCGATTTCATATGAAACGTTCATGCTCAGCGGAAAATATTTGGCCCTGATGGCAGGACCCGGGGCCAAACATTTTCCGCTGAGCATGGTCAGAAATTCACACGATACTCATGACAAAACCAATAACAAACCTTGCACTGTTCATTTCACTGGCATCACCACACCATACCGGAAAAGATAACATAGATTACTTCTCTCAGATAACCACTAGGTACATTAACACCAGCAGATTATGCCGAGCAACTTTCGGAACAGCATCCCCAAAATGTTGTCGTCCAACTTGCATTATTATCTGCACAACTATGCTGAAATTTGCACCAGCGCCGTGAAAATTAGTGTTACTGGGGAATTTAGGGTGCCTAGATTATTGTGTTTGTGCCTAGTTCCTTCCTTTAGGATTTGTAGCCTTGTGTGCCTTTGTAATTCGGATATAGGTTTGTGGGTTTCTATTTTGGTCCATCCAATCATTTTTAGATTTTAAAGGTTTATAATTGATCATCACAACTTAATTTTATACAGAAGTCAAAGTTTAATCATTTATTTCAAGAAGGCTATTAAAACCTTTAACTGGGGAAAAAAAAAAAAAAATCTTTATTGACATAATAGGATCCTGAACTAGGTGTACCTGTATGTCAAGAGTCAGCGCCCTCTCCCATAATATTTGGCTTGGATAATAATGTCAACATAGGAATCGACAAACATGTGTGCTACAAAATACAATTTTAAAAGAATTAAAAACAAAATAAAGTAAAATACATTGACAGAAATGAAAAGTATGAAACAATATATGAGAAAAAACATCAAAAATATAATTTATTTTAAATTATCATATTGTGCTGTGTGTGTATGGAGGTGGGTACGTGTGCGTGTGGGTGTGTTCGTGTTTGTGTATGAGTAGGTGTATGAAAGTAAAAGTATATTCTATGTATAATATATCGAGAAAAAAAAAAAAAAAAACTGGTTTCCGTAATGCCAAATTCTACACTCAGTTGAAGCGTTACGATTAGGATTAGCTTAATAACTATTCTGACCTGAACAGGCAAATATTTGTATTAAATATGTATTATAATACCCATTCATAAACTGACACTTCCGGAAATGATAAGGTTTGACAGATAGAACAACGGTGCACCCCAAACTCTAACTACCTAACAGCACCGTTACAGTACAGTACCTAACGGTTGAGGACTTAGTCTCACAATTTACAGTTTGACAAATAGAACAACGGTGCACCCCAAACTCTAACTACCTAACAGTATTGTCATTTTCACTACAGCCACAGAAGAATACGGTCTAGTTTTGCCTATTCTTCCCAAAATATTGTGTGTTCCCTTTAATCAACTTTAAAGCAGTCGTAACTTTTATTTTACTAATTTTGCGACACACCCACGATCGTATACCTACATAAGCTACGACAGTTCCACGTCTAAACTATGCCAAGCTTACCTACAGCCGCCATGTTTAAAGCTAGTCCATCAAATACGATATGAGTGAGCACGTGGCTCATTGCTCCGCAGTTTTACGGCGAGTCATAAATCCTGGCTGGTGGAAGTGTTGTACAACATCGATCGTGTCTCTGGTACACGCTATAATGATGTATTGGATACTGGCTTGGATATGATGTACGTAAATGTATGGGGTTGAAAATGTGAAATGGAGATGAGCATCTTCACAAGACTAAAGGAAAGGTGTACAAGAGACTAATAATAATTCTACTTGGATAAACAGGGTCAAATCAAATAAGCTAACGAAAGCACACACGTGATGGGTATCGATATTTAAACGCGATAAAATAAAAACAAATCATTAGATCATTGATGTATTAAATAGGAAGATATGGTACGCGCTCCTCGATGTGGACCGCATAAATCAGGGGAAAGGACACAATCGACCTACATTACTCTCGGTTTGCGGGGAATACCCGAATCGTAGTTTGTTTCCGAGTTGTTATGGGTACGTAACAGTGACAATTATTGCTATCTCATTTCTTTTAATTTCTGGACACTATTTGTGAATAAATCAAGCTCAACATCCCGGCACACCTTATTAAACATTCTACATGCTCTTAAAATGTATCTATTTTGCCTATAGACAGTTTTCACAATAGGTACATGAAGGAGATGAGGTCTCCGAAGAAACACAGACGGTACACGAAGTCCAACCCTGGCCGCCAGCTCAGGAACATCAGTAGACCCGTTCATTATACTAAATAGGAAAGCAAGATCTGCAATTTTTCTTCGCTCGTGTAAAGGAAGAATATGAAATTTCTTACACCGACTAGTATAGTAAGGAAGATAAGTATTTGAACGATATTGAGTGTACCTTAAAAATCGCCTTTGTATACTTTCAAGGCGATTAATATAAACATTGTAATTTGGATTCCAAGTTTGAGAAGCATATTCGAGATGGCTACGGACAAAAGCACAGTACAGAATTTTCATAGTTTTGACATTCTTAAACTCAGAGGAGACCCTAAAAATAAAACCTAACGCTTTAGAAGCCTTGTTGACTATATTGTCAATGTGCGCATCAAACAAAAGTTTTGAGTCAAAAATTACTCCAAGATCCTTGATGACGTTGACTCTGGCAATTGAGGTATTCGATAATTTGTAATCATACCTAATAGGGTTTGGCTTACGAGTAAATGTACACACATTACATTTTGAAATATTTAAATCCAAACTATTTCGATCGCAGTAAGCATGGAACCGGTCCAGATCCTCCTGTAATAGGTCTGCATCCTCAATGGTTGAAACTTGACTAAGAATTTTCATGTCATCCACATATAATAAAATTTTAGAATTTAGGAAACAAGAGGCGATGTCATTTACAAAAATATTGAATAAAAGAGGTCCTAATAAGGATCATTGGGGAACCCCCGACGGAAAGTACATCGTTCTCGAGGTATAACCGTTGAGGACTACAGTCTGGCATCTATTTTCAACATATGATACAAACCATCTGTACAAGCTATCCCTCACACCAATCTCTAGTAATTTGCGCAATAAAAGCGCATGATCTATTCGATCAAAACATTTGCTGTAGTCAGTGTATATAACGTCGACCTGAGACCTCCTGGACATATGCTCTGAAAGATAGTCGCTAAAGACCACGAGATTGGAAGTGGTGGACCGACCTTTTAAAAATCCATGTTGGTGTTCGGAGAAACTTAATTTAAGTGAAGAAGAAAGTTGTACGTGTACGATTTTCTCCATAATTTTAGCGAAAACGCAGAGTTTGGTATCGGTCTATAGTTTTCAACGGTGTCCTTCGGGCCTTTTTTATGAATCGGCGTTATATACGCTGACTTCCAGATTGTAGGCACCACTCCCGAGTCAAATTACCGTTTGAATAATAATGTCAATGGAATGGATAGACATCTGGCACATTTGGTTATAATAATTGGTGAAATATTATCTGGACCAGCGGATTTATTAATATCCACTTGCAATTTAGCAAGCGAAAAACCTCCTCCTCCTGCACATCGATAGAGCAGATGTCTGATACGAGACCAGTAGACTGATCCACTCTCGCAGAGGCTAAGAATTCATTTGCGTCGCGTCGCTCTTGAAAGTTCGAAAAGAAATATTCGCCAAACATATTGCAGATTACTTCCCCGTGACCAGACGACACTTCACCGAACTTTAATACAGATGGGTAACAGTTGGTTTGCTGTTTAGATTTAACATATTGCCAAAAAGCCCGAGGATTTTTATCCTATGTGTTAAGACGGAGATATATGCCAGTGACCTTGAATGGTTAGCTTGCGTGTTCTGTACTGAGCTCACGCAACGCGTCGTACGTTCAGCCAGTAATAGGACTCGCCCATCAAGGAGCGCCGTCCCCAGTTTGACGCATTATTAATTTATTATACACAAAACAAAAGGTATTTTAATAAAACGCGTATACTAAAAGCTCAATAATTAAATTATCTTTAAATTGGTGAAGGTTTCAGAAAAATACGCTTGGTAGATTTCGTGCCATTCTCAGTTTTTTATCCGCGTTAGACATAACTTTACAAATTAATTTCACTATGTAATTTAAACAAAATCTAAAATATTCACATATTAAATTATTGAAAAAATGCTCTAATTTAACATATACATTTTTCAAATCATGAACACTACTCGTTAAGACGTGATCTTCAGTATAAAACCATTAAAAGTTTGTTATCGTCGCCTTAATTCAGGTCATCAACTATCTGTGTGCCAAATTTCATCTGAATCTGTTCTGCCGTTTTTGCGTGACTGAGTAACAATCATCTAACCATCTGAACATACAAACATTCACATTTATAATATTACTAGCAGTCCCGGCGAACTTCATACCGTCCTATACCGACAGCAGCACCAACACCTACCGGGTCCAATTGTGTTTTCAAACCACCCAGGAACCCGTTGAAATATAAATACAAAATTTCAACCAAATCGGTTCAGCCGTTTAGGAGTTAGGCGACAAACACACGTACAGAAGAATTATACAGGGTTACTGGTAATTCGACGTATATCCGTCAGGGGCTGATAAGGGGGCCAAAATGCAACAAATTGAACCCCCCATATGTATGGCCGAAATTCAATAGTTTTCGAGATATTAGAATTTTAAGGGTTTTTCGATATTTACTCAAAATTTGACATTTCATTCCAAATAAAAAAAAAACTACATATTTGAATGGGTACCATTAAAAATGATGTTGTAGCTGGCACTTCAATTAAGCTATGGACATAATTAAAACTACTTAATTTAACAAAATAATGAAAATAATGAGCGATATAAGAATAATATCTTACCAATATTTTCATTTTACGCTTCAAAAATGTTGTCTCGTCACAAAAATTTCTATGACATTAATCGTACAAATAACTAAAACAACTTGCTTATTCTGTAAGCTTTCCAGAAAGCTATAAAAGTCAATTTTAAAATACATAATTCGTGCCAAGGCATGTGTTTGAATCGGCGCGGGGAGAGAAAGGGTCATTTGTATTTGTATGAAATAAAATGCATAAAAAAATGTACATCAAATTTTATTACAAATTTTACACATCTTGTTCAAAATGAGCCCCTCGATTACGAATGCAGGTTCGAATTCTCTTCCTAACTTCGGTTTTCGTCACTCTTGATGTGAACGTTGTTCTCATCTGTTGCGCCGCGTTTATTATTCGCTGTCGAAGTTCTTCGACTGAATTTATTGGGGTCACATAAACTAATGCCTTCATATGATCCCAAACGTAAAAATCAAGTGGTGTGATATCAGGGCTTCGTGCTGGCCACGGAATTGGCCCTCCCCTCCCAATCCATCGGTTTGGATATCTCTCGTCTAGCCACTGTCGGACAGTAATCCGGTAATGTGCTGGGCAACCATCATGTTGAAACATGAGGTTGTTTTTTATTTCTTCGGGAACATCCGCCAACAAATCGTCTAGGTTGTTTCTCAAAAACTCCTCGTAATTTTCGCCGTTCAAATTTTGGGGCAAGAAATGAGGGCCCACCAAATAATTATCAACGACACCCATCCATACGTTCAGGGAAAATCTCATTTGCGACGCAGTTTCTTTTAGTTTTTTTGGATTCCTGCCTGATTTAGGTGCCCAAAAATGTAAGTTATGGTAATTCGTTATTCCATGCCGGTCAAACTTTGACTCGTCAGTCCACAAAATATTTCTTAGGAAATGTTCCTGGTCAGCGTCAGCGTTTAACATAAACCGAGAAAATTCGAGTCGCCTGGCAGGATCTCCCTCGTGCAATGTTTGAACAGGTTGATAATGGTACGGGTGTCTACCTGATAGATGTACTACCGACCACACTTTCCACTGGGACATACCGAGCTGTCTTGCAACAATGTTCGTTGAGATGTTTGGGTCATCAATAAAACACTGAAGAATGGTGTCCTCTTCGTCAGCCGTGTACCGTCGAGGTCTGCCAGCGTTGAATTGTGCTCTTTGAACACTGCCAGTTTCAGACAATCGTCGATAGGTGCTCCCGAAAACAGTAACGTGGGGAAGTCGACGATCGGGAAAGCGGCGCTGGTATTCTCGCCGAGCCGCAGCCGCGTTTCAATCGGCAAAACCATAACAAAACATTATGTCTGCGTATTCGTTATTAGGATACGAAGCCATGTTATCCGAAATAACAATGATAACAAAAAGAATAACAAGAGAATCAAGAATTAACAATAATGATCGATAACAAATTAACGGGATGAGAGATTGGTAGCAAGATAACAACACACGTGCTTGCGCGGCGGAGAGTCAAAACTTACTAAGGAAGGCGACGCGAGCGCAGCAGACGCCGTGTACTCCCCCGCCCGCACACCCCGCCCTCACACCCCGCCCCATCGCGAAGAATTTCGCCAGGAAAATCGGTTGTTTTAGCGAGGATCATAAACTAAAAACACAGATAATTTCTCTCCCCGCGCCGGTTCAAACACATGCCATGCCACGAATTATGTATTTTAAAATTGACTTTTATACCTTTCTGGAAAGCTTACAGGATAAGCAAGTTGTTTTAGGTATTTGTACGATTAATGTCATAGAAATTTTTGTGACGAGACAACATTTTTGAAGCGTAAAATGAAAATATTGGTAAGATATTATTCTTATATCGCTCATTATTTTCATTATTTTGTTAAATTAAGTAGTTTTAATTATGTCCATAGCTTAATTGAAGTGCCAGCTACAACATCATTTTTAATGGTACCCATTCAAATATGTAGTTTTTTTTTAATTTGGAATGAAATGTCATATTTTGGGTAAATATCGAAAAACCCTTAAAATTCTAATATCTCGAAAACTATTGAATTTCGGCCATACATATGGGGAGTTCAATTTGTTGCATTTTGGCCCCCTTATCAGCCCCTGCCGGATATACGTCGAATTACCAGTAACCCTGTATATATTAAGATAATAGGTAGCGTAGTGGGATTAGGTGCTGGTAACGATTGATTAAGCTGCTTAATAACGCCACCTATCTGGTAATGAACATATAATAATAAATTTCCTAGAGAATGGGCAGCAGCGTTCTCTATGCATTTTTAAAACCATACTGCGATTTCCAACCCGCCTGCCAAGCGTGGCGATAATGGCAAATCCCCCCGTTTTTGGGGGAGGCCTATGTCCAGTAGTGGACGTCTTTCGGCTGAAATGATGATTATGATGACCTGGTAATGAATTTCAAAGGCCCATCTTCTTTGACCTAAAAAACCGACTTCCAACCTTACCTATTTACCATAGTATCTTCACAAAGGCTTTACAAAGTCTCCTCCGCACTAGGCATAACATACTTTATTCAGCATATCACAGAAATAAACCTGAAATACGTACTTAAGTGAGATATCTCTCGCTACCTACTTACATGATGGAGCGAAAAATAGTGGAAATATAGTAAAGTATTCCCTGCGCCCTATTATAGCGGTTATCGTAATGTGTCGGTACTTCTGAGGCCACAAGATAAACATCTCGTACGTAACGAGAATCAATTATACGAGGGTAGTAGTAAGGTTCTATGTACGTCGGGAAATGTTGATGGAATCGGGACAAGATTTAGATGTGGATGATAGATGTGTCGCAGAATTGTGTCGCATTATTGTTAGATTTTTGCACATTCTTGGAGTTGTTTGGCCTTCAATTAGGACAAGTGACACAAATTGAATTCCTGCTGAAGACCCGAGCAACAAACGCTTGCTAACTGATGTGGAAAATATCAACACGTCATTCTTGACGTGTAACATTTTCCTCTCGCTCTGTGGGAGTTATTTCGTGAAAAGGGACGGAAGTGTGTAACAGGAAGTGACATCTTGAGCATGGAATAAGTACTTATTAAGAGCATGGAATTTGTAAGTACTTTATAATAGTATGGAATTAGTGTACTCATGGACTTAGTAAATACTACACAAATAGATTGTAAATTCGACCCCTCGGTCGAATTTCGACCAGTGGGCGACCACTAGTAATGAATAATTATTCGAATCAATATTTCAGTGTACATTTTTGAGGTAAAGTTCTGCCGCTGCTCAGTTGCTTATTACCAACGTGGGATGTCAGATGTCACTCATCATAATTAAACAAAAATTATTAGACTGTAAGCTTTCCGAAGAATAAATTAATAAATTTATTATACGACTACTGTAAGGCTCTCTTTTTAGGGTTCCGTACCAAAATGGTAAAAAGGAACCCTTATGGTGAGACTAAGTCTGTCTGTCTGTCACACCTGGATATCTCAAGAATTACTAAACTTGAAATTTAGAATAGTTTTAGATGACGTTTGCCCAACTACTTTGCAAACAAGAAAGAAATTAAAAAATATGTCTTTTTTGTAAAAGGGACTGAAAGGGGGCGTGAAGTGGGGCTACTAGGGCATGTGGGGTACTCGTATCATATGAAAGACGCAGTTTGCACATTCTCAAACATTTATTTTTATTTTTTTAGGCAGCACAGTTTCCGACGTTTGATTAAAAAAAAATACCATCCCCCTCCTTATCTCCGAAGTTTGCATAGATAAAAATCTGAAATTATTATATGTGATAGAAGTTTGTGTAAAGATTACAGGAAAAATAGCACAGTTTTTCAGAAATCATCAACATCATATATACGTACGGAACCCTCGGTGCGCGAGTCCGACTCGCTCTTGACCGGTTTTTTTTTTATTACTAAGTTTCAAGGACACGTAAGCGTCGATGTATTCGTCCGCATCGCTCTCATCTGGAAACGTGCCCAGAAGACTGGCAGCATTGCCACGTTATGGTGTAGGTTTAATAAAGTGTAGATATGTTATCTATTAACTGAACCCAAAATAATGGTAGTTACCATTCTTCTTCATTCGAGGTTGTTATATTTGAGAATATAATCACTCTGTTACAGATAAGACATAGGTTGAAGTGACCTTAGGAAGATGATTGCCGTGTAGATCAATTCTAACGCTAATGGAAACTATAAGAAACACATCATAATATGAACTGTGCGCAACAAGAACGCACGGAGTAATGTGCATGGCTAATAATAATTAAGTGGCTCATAATTATCAGCGCCGTTGACTTTCGACACATTTATATAAAAACATGTTGTTATTTGCAAAGATATAGACTTCATAGACATAAAGTGATGGTACGAGTACAGTCAATATTTTGAGGTTTTGGAAATGTGGCTTGGCTTGCATGAATCCGTTCGTATTATTTTACATAAAGCTCGAATACAACTTTTCAGTGCTTCTGTCCCACATACACTATCGATTTGAATCCTCCATGACATATCGTTATCAATATACAGTTCAATAAATTTTGTAACATTAGTTTCAAGTATTTGGTCACCTTTGTGATCATCACCATTCATCATTTCTCATCATCACGTCACATGAACAACACGTGGACGGCCGCTAATTTGTATGAAAATGAATAGTTTATTCACACGGACCAACCGTGTGGGCGATACCGACCACATCAAGGCCACGTCGTAGCCACAACGCAACCAACAGCGAGACCACGCACCAGCGGCCAGCCACATCGCAAACACAACGTTGCGTCGACCATTTAATTTGATTTTGGAGGTACCACCACGCAACTGTAAGAAGCTGCAGCGACACTATTCACACGTAACTACTGCTTGCCTACATTTGCTCGCTGCGATGTGGTTGTGAGTGTGATCGGGCCCTCAATGCTTCGTCATTTGGTAGAAAACTACCAGTAGGGACCTGAAAACGACAGGTTTTTGATGGGAATCCGATATATTAAAAAATTGAATAACAAAAGACGATAAGCAGCTTCATACATTTTCCTTTTCATAGTAAGAGTTAAAAAAAATACACATAAAGTATCGTATCTCAACGCTGGGCATCGTGTAATACCCCTGGGCACCGCGCACTTCACACTGGGCCTAGCTACAATATAATCCTGTGTTTTACGCGAAATCAATAGTCACGTGCGTAAAGATAAGGCTGGGCGGCAATATAGCCGGACCCATGGCAGCTACTCGATATAGCCGGACCCATGTCAGCTACTCGATATTACGGCTACGGCGGATATAACGGGAGCCGGCCGGCCGGTTTTATTCCCGTACCAGCTCACGGCGCGTGACGGAGGGATGTGTTTCGCCCTTTTTGGTGATTGTGGATTGAAATAGGCTGGTATAAGATGTAGAGAAATTATGTGGGGTATAAGGTGCTGTATTGGTTTATTAGGTTTTTGTCGGTGACTCTATCCGCTGCTTTGTGGGCGCTTTTTGCCTCGACATTTGTCTTAACCAATAGTGTCGATTCGATTTATGTTTTTTATTTCGAACGGTTTAGAAACCCAATAAATAGGGTTACTTTTAAGAAAATTCCTGTTATCAAAAGTACTCAAATTCCTGTAATCCAATTAAACATTAACAGACTTGAGGTGAGAGGTTTGTTCTCATTCCGAGAAATATTCAGATACAGTGGTACCCAATTGATAAGGCGCGTCGTGAATCTTCGTTCGCACAGAAAAGAAAGTATGGCCCCGAAGATTAACGAAAGAATGCTTAAAACTTACAATCAACCTTAGGTCACTATTATAAGGTTCATAATACACTGGAGCTGCTAGCGTGCACTCGATCAGAAGTATGGCGGCTGACAAACATGCCACGCGGCGCGCGCTAACATGGCGGCAGCTGCCGACCAATAGCGGTACAGGAAAAAGAACCGCGGTGCGTGGAGCGTGCCGATTGGTCAATAGCATTTCCCGCACTTTTAAAATTCACCTTCTGCGCAGGTACATCGGTAAGCCATATCAATTAGGTACTACTGTACTACAGAGCATACGGAAACATCAATTGATGTAATATACCGTAATCTATTTAATTTCTACAAAAGATTTAATTCTTCCTAAATTGTGGCTTAGTAGGCAGATTTTGTGGTAAAAAATCGATAATGTCGTGAGATTCCACGAACTAACGCCCAGTTCCAGTCAACTGAAGAGACGCCTAGGGATAATGTTATAATAACATTACCGTCCCTCTGAAATTCTCGAGAACTTAGCAGAAACATGTCTACCTTAAATTTTGTTGAAGTGTATTCTGTAAGTGTTGAGGTAGCTTTTGCACACTTTTGTGACTCGTCTGAAACAAGTACGTATATTTACAAGATGTAAAGTTATCTTAGATTATAAGGTTGCTGCAACTCTAACGGCTCGAAAACACCAAATCCGTCATCGGTCGAATTATGCCCAGACGTCGTCGGTCGAACTCGGCCGATCGAACCAAACATAATCATGTAAACGAAAGAGCGTCGTGCGCAGTACCCCGAGAGTAAGTTTGCAACTGAGTAAACGTAAATAGCGCGTTTGCGTTAAGATTTTTATTCTCACCCTTATATTCTTAGCATTATGATCTATCGGTCAAATTTAACGCAAACGAAATAGTTACGTTTACTCTCTTGCAAACTTACACTTGGGGTACAATACTTCAACCGACTTCATAGATGGTTGGTTCGATCGGCCGAGTTCGGCCGACGACGAACGGGTATAATACAGTTCGGCCGAAGACGGATTTGGTGTATCCGAGCCGTTACATGCAACTTTTACAGTGACAACTCGGCCCGTGTCAACTAGGTCCGAATGATATCTCACTCTTGATTTCGGTGATTTGTACAAATCGATATTTTAAAATAAAATAAATCATTACCGATTTATTATTTTTTTTTCCGAGAATTTTGTTTTTTATTTACATACAAAGTAGAAAAACATAATTATCTACAACGCCTATTTAAATGATGATACCCATAAAAGTAGCCTTAGTTCATTCGTTTTTTAAATTGTCTATACTAAAACAGGCAAGCATTTCTTTGCTACAAAAATGACAAACATCGACGGTTATCTGATTTCAATTGAAATGTTTTCTATCTCAATCTTGCACAAATTTACCTAAGCTTGAATTCTAGATCATAAAAGACAAGAAGGCGATTTCTGCTATATAATAATAATTTTGTATTTAAATAAATATAAACAGTCTTTATTGCAGAACAAGTATATAGCATTCAATTTCATTTCAAATTTATTACATTTATTCATAAAAAAAAACAATTAAATCAGCAAGTTTAAAAAAAAAACAATATTATAACTAATTTATATGAGGTCGATACTTTTCATCATCAACATCAACTCAGCCTATCGCAGTCCACTGCTGGACATAGGCCTCTCCCAGGCTGCGCCACAACATCCTGTCCTCCGCCTTCCGCATCCAGTCTGACCCAGCCATCTTCTTAAGGTCGTCGGTCCATCTAGCTGGGGGGCGTCCCACACTACGCTTGCCGATACGCGGTCTCCACTCCAGGACTCGTCTACTCCATCGGCCATCGGCCATCATACTTTTCATCAACATCAAAATATTTTATTTCACATAAACCTACATGGCCACTTATGAAACGTCGGAAGCTGGTTCCACGGTTCCAATTCGTCGTTTCCTATGGAGAAGAGCCGGCAAGAAACTCCACGGTTAGGGTTACTCTTTTAAAAATAATGGGCTTTTACAATGTTTTCAAGTTACAGTGTTAATAGGTAAGGGAGGACAGTGTAGGCCCGTCAACAAGTACTAAGTCGATGCCGACGATGCCGATACACTCCACTTTTTTAGGCGTTTTGACGACGTAGTATCTGGTATTATTATTCGGGCCGAGTTGACTCGGGTCGAGCTGCCACTGACCTGTTTTATTTACCTTAAGCAATTTTTTTTTATTTTTATGAATTGCATCTCGTAGCAGACCTAGAGAGGTCGTTGCTACTTAACCGGATATTCATGTGGCTGCCCTAAGGTTTTTAATCTTAAAGCCTCCAGCCAGGGCGTAAATTAACCTTAAGCAATATTTTATTTTTATTTTTATAGTCTTCGTGACCAGTGCGAAACTACTCGTGACAAGCCGAAAACTAGCCGTGACTAGTCCAAAATTAGTCAATACTTTTCCGAAAGTCGTGTTGCGTTGATAAGTGTGCCCAAAATACTATAGCTACCATCAGTCTTTAGGGCACGCTACCAGTTGACAACGATGCGGACCCGAGGAATGTGTTGATGCCCTGTTTTAGTTTAAATTTTTATATTATTGTAACATTTTATTGTTTTTTTTTTTTAAACTCACTATGTAAAATTGTAAATAAATAATAAATAATGTAGGTATTCATTCTTTCATGGAAAGGAAACAGTCGTTTTTTTCTTATGAGTAGATGTTACATTCCACCACCTGACCTGACAAAAGGTGACTTTTACGAATCGAAAACTTTAGGGAACATAGAGAATAAACCTCGTAACCGACCTTTAGCACTTTTGACAACGATTCCCAGTAAGTTGAAACTTCACTTAGGTCGAAACTTATGTCTGTCACATCTACAAATAGACCTTGTCGTTTTTGTGACGTGCATGTGACATTCAACCTTAGCGTGATACAGCAGTTACGATCTCGACTATACCTGGTTATTGGTTTACCAACAGCTTCAGCTTCTTATAATATATCTGACGTATTGGTTGTTTTGTTCTTTTGTAGCGGCATTAACATCGCCACATGCGAACAACGTGTCACACTGACGTCACGCAAAATCCTGCATCGCGCAAGCAGAGTTTACCGTGCAACTCACATATTATATACAACATCCCGACATCAACCGTCGGGCAGTTGCCCACCAGACACGACACCCGTCTGATCGGAGGATCCTCCCTTTTCTATAGAGTATGAGTGAACTTTTACACCCTGTTAACAAAACCCCTTGGTGACATGGCAGATAAAGAAGACCTAAAATACTATTATGTCGCCCACAAAAACGGACCTTTCAATACCAGGTGCGCATCAGACCTAAGGAGGTACCTAGTAGCGAGTACTTCTCCCATACTTTTCATCAATCAATTGCTAAGCATTTATTTAATTTGGGAACAGTCTAGCCTAATTCTATTACCCGCCATGATGGATGGCGTCCGTTGTTGGCCGTCGTGTGGAGTTTTATAAACAATGCATAGACGTGAAACACAACGCTTTTTAGCCATATTTTTTGACAGTTTGCTTGTCGAGTTTGTTGGCAATCTGTCATGTTGTATTTGAGTGTTTTTAGGGAAAATTTCAAAGCTTCGTATTATGTGTTGCTACGTGCCGTAAGGTATCATTAACATACAAGATTTTCTGTCTCTCCTAACTACCTAACTCAATCAAGAGTTTGTAGGTCGTAGGTAAACCTAACCAACTAAATTACATAAAATTAACGCCACGATACAATGAACCCTATCTATCTATAGTTGCAATTGTAATCAAAAAAGTTCGTGTGAGGGTTTCATTAAACAAAACGAGTTTCACGTTAACGGGAACTGATATCATCTGCCTTTGAAATCACATGAAAATTTTAGTTAATAATTTGATTTCAATCAAACAATTGCAAAACTTTCGCTTCGTTACCGCCGAGTTGTTGTAACTTTTGATTTATTCACAATTCATTTGTTGAATTTGAATTTTTGATTTATATAAAATACAATCCGTTTATTTTTTTAATGAACGAAAAGTTTATTCGGAAATTATGGGGTCGTTGTATACTTATTTATGCTTATTATTTTGAAACGCCCGCCCATGATAGTTACGTCAGCAAAAAACATTACAAAATATAAATCAGGGTTCAGATAATAAAGGCCGCATCTGTTTTATAATTTATAATATTATTTGATGTTAATTTAATAACCTATCTATATTTTCACGCTGTTAAGGCAAAACATGACTGTAATATAATTTATTGTAACATCTTGCATGCCATGTCTGTATACTCATGTTTTGGACAAATAAATGATCTTATCTTATCAGTTCAGATAAAATCTTAAATTAATATTTCAGCATCAAATCAATCACGCATTAATTATATATAATGTAGGGATATATTATGGTAAATATGTATGTATGTGTATTATAAGTTTATAATCTATTTCTGTAGGTATTTGTGCACCTATTTTATTAATAATTAATGAAGTATGTTATAATTTAGTATTTTTACTGTTATTATTTCCTCTCAATGAGAGCACCCGCCATCTTATCTCTTCACCACCCTTGGTTGACTGGTAGAGAATGCCTAAGGCATTAAGTCCGCCTTTGTACCTTATTGTGTGCGAGAAGTTTAAATAAATAAATAAATCTCACTAATTCAAATTCAAAAATTTATTGCTCAACACAGTACGTAATAATAAATAAAATGTTTATTTGTAAACTTTAAAAACATACATAAGTACACAAGGATTAAATAAATGTTGTACAATATAGTCACATTAAAGGGCGAAATGATGCCTCCTAAACTAGGCTAAAAGCCTGTGTTTTAGGAGTCAATGTTCCTCCAGATATAAAGGCATACAACTGGTATTGGATGTCGTGCAAGTACTTAAAGAAACAACAACATAAAAACAAAAACAAATAAAGAAGAACAAAGGACGATGGGAACTGGCGTCCCCAAAATTAAAACTTAGTCAACAGACTTGAGACATATCGCATTTAAAAGGTCTTGGCTTACTGATCATTCTTTACTATGGTGACGATCGTCAAAAGCACGGGGTTTTCAGTAAAATTAATAGAATAGATTACATCGCGACATTTAACATAAACTGCGAAATGTGGACTTCTTCTTCTCTTCTGCCTACTTCTTCGTGAGTTATAGGCATGATGTTTTATTGTTTTATGTTCCATATTATATAAGTCGGTAATTATTATGCTTTATCTCTAGTATTGTGATGATAAATAGAAAACAAACATCTATATTTTCGTTAGATAAATGAAACTCATAGATGGTTTTTTCTGGAAACCCTATATATTTCAGACTTGAAACAAACAGTTTGTAATTTTGTAGGCCGTAACGAAAAATATGAGACAAAATTAAGTCTGTTGGAACAAAAAAAAAATATGGGGACGAGGTCTATTGTAGATTGCCCATCGTCCTTTTAATTAAAAACAAAAAGTGGCCTAATCTAAATACAGTACTTATTAATTCTATTTTTATTAAGAGACAATTGTAATAAGATTCTCGGTTTCGTCGTACGTTAACTTCTGCAACCAGTTTGTTAGTTTTATTTTAACTTCGTGTTTAAAAAAAAAAAAAAGTCAGGGACACTCAGGGAGTATATGGGTATAAGTTTATTTATTTTATTATACAGTCGAGAGCTAGTTGCCGCATACTGACGGCTGGCAAATTTGGAACGGCATTGGACTAAATCGCACACGGGAGTGCCTTTGCGTCTTTTCAGCTTATCATAATCTAGATGTAACGTAGAGTGTTTCCGCAGCACAGCGCGGAGCACAAAAAGCTGTCTCACAGTCAATACTTCGGCTTCTGAATAAAGTTGAATGGTCGAAAAGTCCCTGCGCTTAAAGTACATGACTTTCAATGACTTTTATAATACATTCCAGATGTCAAGTGAATGCGCAGTCCACTGTGTTGACAACTAAATCATGATTAACTAAAGGCTTCTACAAACCGGCGCGACATGTCGCGCGACGCGACACGGCACAAAGGCCCCGCGTGTCGTGGGACGAGCGGTGCCTTTGTGTCGCGTCGCGTCGCGCGACAAGTCGCCCCGGCATGTAGAAGCCTTGATACGTCAATAACAATCCAATACAAACCTTAAACTTCTTTTCCCACAAATCAAAAGCCACGGCAGCTATCTCTAAAGCCACAAACATAAGAACTAGGTCTGGTCGCCGGTGGCGCCCCTAGCGGCAGCGACAAAGACTAACAAGTTAATTTGCGCGCCATTGCATCGCAATCAGATTACAGCGCTGTTATTAAATTAACTGAACATTATACCGGCAAGAATCCTTAAAATACCGATAAATTAATTTCCTTTTCTTGTGCGGGTTTACTGATACTTTAGTAGTGATTTATTCCTCGCCTTTGTAGTGTGCGCCTGTAATGGAATGAAAGATTTGATCTCCCCTATAATGTTGGTATTAGAAGCTGCTTTATTATATTTCTTTATAATTTAATTTTTTTTCAATAATTTTTCATTGGACTTTCCTAATGCTTTAAAAACCAAAAATAATGTATTATACGAGTATCCTTGTATGTACCTGATTGTCATAAGCAGCCATAAAGACCTGACCATTACAAATGTTATGTTCCGTACGGACGTAAACA
Source organism: Tiliacea aurago (assembly GCA_948098905.1). Taxonomy (NCBI): domain Eukaryota; kingdom Metazoa; phylum Arthropoda; class Insecta; order Lepidoptera; family Noctuidae; genus Tiliacea; species Tiliacea aurago. Next base: position 1,536,540 of record OX402592.1, read on the forward strand.
ATAGCACCATCCTATTTCTCCCCTGGGTGTCGTAAAAAGCGACTAAGGGACTTACTAGAGAATGAACAGGAGCGTTCTCTATGCATGTTAACTCCATACTGCGATCGCCAACCCGGCTGCCAAGCGTGGCGATTAGGGTATTCCCCCCCCCCCTTCACTTGTTGGGGGAGGCCTATCTCCAGCAGTGGACGTCTTTCGACTGAAGTGTGATTACAAATGCAAATTTTAGCGAACAGTCGTCAAGGGGTACCACAATCAGATTCCACTGTCCATCACCCAAATATCATATCTGTCAAAATCAAAGATCTGTTATTACCTTACATAGAATTGAATACCGAGCTAATAATTATGGTCATAATCAACCATAACTTTGAATAAGCATTCCTATTTATTTTTAGGGTTCCGTACCTCAAACGGAAAACGGAAGCCTTATAGGGTAGAGGCCCTTGGAGGTGTGTCTGTCTGCCCGTCTGTCTATATGTCCGTCTGTCACAGCTAATTTTCTCAGAATCTACTGGACTGATTAAGTTAAAACTTGGTACTCTACTACTTGGTATGAGTTTCTGTGACCCAAAAACGGACGTGTAACGTAAATAAATGAATTTGAAAATTAAAAAAAAGGTCTGGTAACTGTACCGCGTGAAATATCAAATGAAAGCTTGTTGTGGTTTCAAATATTATTATAATTTAAAATAAATACTTTATAACTATGCGATGCTAATATCTCAGTATATTGATACGATATTTAAAGAATAAATACCGCAGCGCTGATAGAGCGGATTCTGATAGGGCCCGCCTGTATGGGAGAACATGTTTTTCAACTACAATGTTAAGTTTGTTCTTGGGACAAATTATCTTGGGATAAAAAACATGGTAAATAACAAATTTATTGTACGGAACCCTCACCACGTCCGTTTTCCGGTTTTTTTGCCATCGTCTTCAGGTAAGTCTAATCTATAGCCGTGAATTTCCTAAGCTCGTCGTATGTATAGTCAGGCCTCAGGAGCCAGGCTATCGCCTACAATCCACTACTATAAATCGTACGGACATTGTTACGCCCCTATAGATAAGGCGCAAAACACAGATAACGCCGCCTGGATTGATCTTCAATGAGTGGAAATTCATTTATCTCGACTAAACCTTAAGTGAAGTGGTTGGCTAAGGAGATATAGACTTTATGTGTTGAGGATAAAGTTGGAATTGGATTACGAGCTGTGTGGCAAGGGAGAGGTTAACGGGACGTTTTCCTAGGACAGATTTTTAGCAGCTCTTAAGAATGATTTTGTCAAATTCGATTTATGATGTGTTTTCATAAGTGCTGGCTTTTCTCTTCTTTATTGTTTTACTTTTGCTACTTCAGCTCGCTTATTAGATTTTAGTTTTCAAGATAATTTATTGAATTTTGTTCATAGATTACATTAGTCTCTAACTATTTGAAAGAATAACATTCCTTATCACATAAACTAGAATATCTCCCCGACATAGTCGCATTAAAGGAACCACCCTCTAACCCAAGGAAGCACATAATTTGTGACCGCTATCGACACGAAGATAAAACCGTTCGATTCGGCACGACTTTAATTTCTTTCCCGACGACGATAAATGCTCTTCTGCGCACCTCTCTCTCACAACACATATGTGAGAGGGAGAGGAACCACGCTTTGTAGACAAAGAAGTTTAGTTATTGGTTCACGGCTAAGAGGTTGAATTGTGTTGTGTTTTTTGTGATAACTGTTGACTGAATCGTGGGATAGAGGGATTGTGTGTGGGAGGATAACGTGATTACACTTTGAGGAATTTCCGAGGAATTTTGTCGTAGCTCTCGAAATATTGCTGAAGAACATTTAGTTCTTATTGAACGATCGACTGGCTTTAGCCGCGAGCCTCTGCTAACAGACAGACATATTGTACTCATTATTTTATTGCTAGCCTATGTTACATATTTTACAGAAAAGTACTTGTACGAGTAGTCCAGCTTCCAACATAGCTCCCAAACGGATCTAAAATAGTTTTAAAGACTTTAAATTTTCCCGAGAATTAAAGAGAAACATGTAACGTTCGCTTGCTCGTAAATTATAGGATTAGAGCCGTGGTCGTGGTAGGATCGGAGTCTTTATACAGTAGTAATACGTCTTGTATGTAACGGTTTAAAGTTGTTAATGTGGACTCGGGTTTTGTATTTTAAAGTAATGGGCTGTTTGTTTGATGAAGCGACACAAGATGAAATAAATTAAATTTTTATCCATTTTTCTTTTCCTGAGTGAGATAATCTTAATCGTTTAATCAATATGGAAAATCTAACTTCCGTATATCCACACTTTATGTTCCGAATAATGTAACCAAAACTTATCTGAAGGACTCATAATTTAAATTATGTATACCTACCTTCCTAGAAGCTTAGAACTTATTTGAAACAAAAGAATCCGTAGAAATCCAAAGCTCGTTAAATGATGGGTTTAGTCCATCATGTTCAACCACCTCAATCTTTACCCCTGACCATGTTGAACGTTACATGTTGAACCCCCAAATGTTTCCATGTTCAACCCCCCAGTGGTTGAACATGGATTTCAATATATTGGTCATCTTTTCTTTGTCCATATTCAACCCATTTTTGTTAGGTAACTAATAATGACATTAAAATAATACTGAGAGTAGAAGTGTTATGTGTATAATTGCAGCACATTCTACATTACCGTATGCAGATATGCACTGTGCATTTGCTCTAAGGAAGTGAGCAGGAGTAAACAAAGAGGCCGGCCACTTGGGGGCTGATTAAATCTGAAGTGACGCGGAGGAATGACCGGCCCTGTGCGGAGGAGCACCGGATTTAGGTGGAGCAACTATAACACCGTACTGTAATTGTGGGAAAATTAAACGTAATTAATTTCACAGATACAAAGGTCACTATTACAAAACCCCACTCAAAACTCAAGCATTACTTATACTTAGTTTACAGCCATTTCTTTGGTTGAAAGTAGTTTTAAGTAGTACTTGACTCTTGACTTCTTGAGTGAGGTTCTGTGATACGGGCGTAAAACACCTTTAGTATTTTACCAGACAATCTCAAGAAATCTTCTCGTCTTCATCGTCTTCGACTTGAAACTTTTAGAAAAGATAAAAACGGTAAACCAAGATGAAAGAGGCCTTGATTAAAAAACGTGACCAAAATACTGGCACGACAGAAATTGATTGTCTGCATGTTGCTTCCTGAAAATGGCTCATCATAATATTTTCTTGCTAAGTATAAAAAAGAAAACGTAAGTGAAAATGACCGGATCCGACATATAATATTTATTAGAAATGTTCTAATAAATATGTCAGATCCGGTCATTAGTACGGACACGTAACGAATCAAGCGCGCTACCTCTGTGCATTGGTGACATCGCGTCATCTACCCACACCGAAAGTTCAAGATTCAGGGTCTGATCGCATCGGAGTTAAGATGTCGCGGAACTGTACTCGATTCGTTGTGCTCAGTTATTGTAGTGATTATAATTTGTAGTGATTTGTCAATTTGTGATTTCAATAAACGCTGTGTATCGCACCCAGTGTGTTTTCATTGCACGAAACCCAACTTCTGCCCACATGATGTCCGAATCTAACTGAGTAAATCCTGACGCTCCGACAAATATAACATTCGTCAACTTAACATTCCTAACAAGAATAACACAGAAACAGCCTTCTTAAGATAAGCGCACATTACAGCCGCAGAGGGCCGCAGTGCAACGCATTTTCACACAAAAAAACCAGCCAATTGCATGTCGGACCACGCACAATGAAGGGTTCCGTAGTTGGTACAAATTTATCCCATAAAAAAACTTAACATTGTAGTTGAAAAACATGTTCTCCATCGATATACGTTACGGTCAATTGTCCAACTGCAAATGTAAGTTGGCCGACTATTACTCGTTAACTTGTAAAGTCTACCTATCTGTCATAGTTTTCCTTTTACTGCCTTACATACTGCCTTTACCAACTTACATTTACTGCCATGAACTTTTTCACATATCCAAAAATACCCGATTAGCAGTGTCCCCCACACTTGACTTAATATTACGCAAACGGATCCTTGAATCAAAAAATGGGTTTGACGGACCCGCAATATTTTTGAACGGCCTATCCATCGATACCCCACACTAAGGGATAGACTAGAAAAAATATCATCCCCACTTTACGTGCAAAGGAGGTACACTAAACATTTTTTAGACAGGCAGACAAACGGACATGGCGAAACGATAAGGGTTCCTTGTTGCCTACGGAACCCTAAAAAGTGCCTGTAGTGTAGGTTTGGTCATAGAAAATGTACGAAAGCGGTGAAGGAGAATTTTTGCAATGCGTTGCGGTGCGCTCCGCCCTAATCTGTTCTAGTCTTAAAATGGCATGTGTTACCTTCATTTTGAAAATTACGGTGATAATAAGCCTCACTCCGGTGTAATAACACTCCAAGCCCATGTTTAATCTGGGAGCTGGTACCTGCCGGAGTTTAATCTAGGCTACCTGCGGTGACCGGAGATATGGCCTGCCACGCACCAGGCCCCGGCCCGCTTAATGTCATCGTTGAGACTAACCACCAGACGGATGGAAGAGCTACAAATCTATTTGGGAATTAGAACGGCTTGTTTTTGGAACGATTTGTAGTGTGGATCCAGATGTTTTAAGTTAGGATTTTTTTTCGGATTATACGAGTACGTAAAATTACAAATTTTGGAGAAAACCACAATATGCGAGGTGCTACGTATTTTGGGATCAATTTCTACATTTAGATAAGACTGAAACCAGTATTATGTGTAGTAAACAATTTAAAGTCATTTTTTTGTGATGCAGAAGATTCAAATGTCCATGGATTTGTTACTAACGTTATACCAAATCTCAAAACATTGATTCTTCGGAAAAATCCATAACTACCTACACCGACATCAAAACAAGTACAGGAAAAAAAACATCTATCTAAAGTTTAGCTCTGAATTCTGAACATGTTGTCTTAACTTCAATAGCGATAGAACTATGTTAAAATATGCAGGGCGCTATGCCGTAAGTTATAATAGTCGACTTAGGATAGCTCGGGAGCCAGGACAGGCGATAAGCTAACGACCCATCATTTCTTGCGCATCTGGAGACCTTGCCGATACCTGCGGAATATAGAACATGTTTGGATACATGCACTAGTAAAAGCTTTTTTACCCGACTACGCGAAAGCAAAGACAGGTTATTTTTTAGGGTTCCGTACCTCAAAAGGAAAATGTCTGTCTGTCTGCCTGTCTGACCGTCTGTCACAGCTGATTTGCTCCGAATCTGCTGGACCGATTAAGTTGAAATTTGGTATACATATTAATTTCTGTGACCCGAACACGGACGTGAAACGTAAATAAATTAATTTTGAATATAGAGATCACTTTTGGGGGGCAAATTAGAAAATTATAAAAAAGTTTTGCTGACTGTACCGTGTGACATACCAAATGAAAGGGCTTGTTTTAAGGATTTTATATATTTTTTTTTTATAATTTTAAAATATATACTGTTGAAATTATTTACGAAAATACATGAAAAATGACCATTCCGCCCATCTTATCTCCGAAACTACTGAGCCTAAAAATTTGATAAAAATACAGAAAATAGTTCTTTACTTATAGATTGCAGGAAAACCTATAAGAAGTCTGTGATCTTAAAATAACATGGTAAATCACTCAATATTGTGCGTACAAAATAACATTTACAGTTGGAATCTATGGGGATCATGTTTTTCAACTACAATATTAAGAATATAATAGGATAGAATAGAATACTCTCTATTATGTACACCATAAAAGTTACAGATATAAATGTTTAAATTTTACATAGGGTGACACAATGGGCGGTCTTAAGTTTGACCTTGGGATAAATTCATCCCAACTACGGAACCCTTCATTGTGCGTGGTCTGACACGCACTTGGCCGGTTTTTTTTCATTACATGAGGTGTATATCGACACGTATCTAGTATATCGATACTAGCAAATGGCTGATTTTAGACGACAAGAAGTAAGGTCTTGAAAAGTAGTAAGTTAATACAATCTGAGATTGAACTAAGATAACTGCCACAAACTGCATGTTGGAAAAGTGATCTTGTTTTGAACTTTTAAGTTGCAATCGGATTTTTTTATATTTAAAAAAATCTTAAATTAGTGTCAAGGTTGTGACATTTTCTTTTAGCAGGTTTTGATTTTTATGTCTGTTTTGGTTTGAGTTTGAGTCTCTGATTGAACAGATTGTAGTGACCTCTTTATAAAATTGACTTTCATAAATCAGCTAGGACAGTAAGCGTGCAATTTTACATCTTACGAGTTGAATATAAGAAAGTGAATATCGAATTGTAACTTTGCCATCAACAAAGTGATCAGTCAAAGTCTTAGTCAGAGTACTTTAAAATATCTTCACAGCTTCATTTCCCCTACTTACTGAGTTAACAGTTTGCTCATTGACATACAAACGTAAATCTATTCACCGAAGCTAAACCAACATCATTTAGTCGCGACGCTTTCAAACTACTCCAGCAACTATCTGCAGCACATCTTCTGCTAAGTACCACAGATAACGCAACTCCTGAGTACACAATTAGTACTTGGCTGCACCAGAAGTGACGTCACCCAACAAATACATCCACCATTCGTGGTATCATAAATCTGCACACCTAAGACTAGGTGTTAGTTTAAATTGTCCTGTTTAAGACGCTCTATATCACTAACTTAAGTACTGTCTATAAACACGGACGAAATTAGACTCTACCTATCAAAATCTAAAGTTGAATTTCGTTTGGAAGATGTTATGACTGGGTAAGTTGGAGTACTTTAATGGATTCCAAATACATTAGTCTCTGTGCTTGCCTAGACGTACAAACAAAGTGAAAATAATTTATTAATACAACGCGACCATTAATCAGTATAAATGTTGCCAATGGCAATGCAACTGCTTTCTTAATAACTTGTTTAAAATTTATGATTGTTTCCATTCCGATCCGCTGGAAGAAAAATGTGTATACCTACTGGTTGTATTAGCTGTTTAAGATTCTGTGCAAGCTGCTGCAAACAGTAAAGTACGTTATTTTGCTGTTTGCGGGACGTTGTAGAAATGAACAAAAAGAAAATTGTAAAGAATAAAACAGACTGTATGGAATGTGAAGGAGAACATTTGAGATTAAAATAAAAAGATGGGATACCTTTTGTGCTGGTTATACGAATTGACACATGAGTGGTGTCAGGATAAGTGCGAAATAAAAACATCCAGATATCTAAGGCCCACTCTTTAATAAAGTCAATGACTTACAAAAACTGTACATCTACAACATTAGTTTTTATTTATACTAAACCCGAAAAGGGGTCATTGTACTCATCATTTTGAACAACTCTATGGAACCAATCTTTAAATCGCGAAAAAATCAGCTGTTCCCTACATTTGTGTTCACTTAAATCGACAAAATGTATGGAAGAGCAGATATTTATTTCACGATTTCAAGGTTGGTCCCATAGAAAAAATTGTTCACAATGATGAGTACAAAGACCCCTTTTCGGGTTTAGCATAATCAGCCTATAATGTTCCCACTGCTGGGACACAGACCTCCTCTCTTCGAGAGGGAGTGGGCCGTAATCCACCACGCGGGCCCAGTGCGGGTTGGTAGATGTCACATGTCTTCGAATGTTTGGTTCTAAGACATGCCGGTTTCCTCACGATGTTTTCCTTCGCCGTTATGAGAGCAGTGGTGATTAAATAATTTACACAAAGTAAAGCGCCTGCCTGGGTTCGAACCCATGACCTACAACTCGTAAGTCGGGGCCATTACCACTGGGCCACCACTGCTCCCAGTTTTTATTTATACTAAACCCTTTTCGGGTTTAGTATAAACAAAACCTAATGTTGTATATCTATGTCGGTTATTAATAAATAAATAAAGCTACTAAAAATACTCAAGATAGATAGGTACTATTCCGATGTAGGTGCTCAACCTAAAATGTGACGCTTGGTAACCACTAAGCGACAATAAAATAGAGAAGTTGCCACAAAACATTTCACAACAAACTAGAAGGCTTCAGTTTCTGAACGATTTGCTTGATAGAATTTTAATAATATAGCTGTTATAGCACCAATTATACGCACGTCTTCATATATTACATAAGATGTGGGTTCAAGGATTACGGTCGCCAGTTCCAAGGAACGAGAACCCTTGTCGGATTCTGCACTCGTCAGTCGTTTATAAGCAAGAGGGATTTATTTTACCAAAGCACGAAATATCATTAAACCGACTTACAATTATTATTTTATGAAGAAAAAAGCTTTTGGTTTTTTAATATAAGATCGTCAAGGTCTATTTAAGCTGCTTACTAACACTAATGAGTCTTGTAACTTGAATAAATAAATGAGATATTATAAAATATATTATAATAAGCTTTCAGTAATAATATTTTAATTAGTCTGTTATTGTCTATTGCTAATATATACAACATTAGTTTTTGTTTATACTAAACCCGAAAAGGGGTCATAGTACTGATAATTTTGAAAAAAAAAATCTATGGGACCAACCTTACATACATAAACATAACATAATCAGCCTATAATGTTCCCACTGCTGGGACACAGGCCTCCTCTCTTCGAGAGGGACTGGGCTGTAATCCACCACGCGGGCCCAGTGCGAGTTGGTAGATGTCACATGTCTTCGAATTGTTGGTTCTAGGACATGCCGGTTTCCTCTCGATGTTTTCCTTCACCGTTTTGAGAGCAGTGGTGATGAAATTATTTACACAAAGTAAAGCGCCTGCCTGGGTTCGAACCCACGACCTACGACTCGTGAGTCGGAGCCGTTACCACTGGGCCACCACTGCTCCACCAACCTTGAAATCGCGAAATAAAAATCAGCCGTTCCATACATTTTGTCGATTTAAGTTAAGTGAACACAAATGTAGGGAACAGCTGATTTTTTTTCGCGATTTCAAGGTTGGTCCCATAAAAAAAGTGTTCAAAATGATGAGTACAATGACCCCTTTTCGGGTTTAGAATAAAAAAAAACTAATGTTGTATAACTAGGTAGTCATATTGCAAAAATTGCTTCGAAATCATCCATTTCCAGTCATGCAAACGCGTTGGTGAATTGGTAATGTTGGTGTTATCTAAACTAATATTTTAAAGAGTTAAAATTGTTTGTTTGTTTGTATGACGTAATCTCTGGAAATATAAATCTGACGTCAAAAAATCTACACCATTGCCGAGCGCCCTAAAATGTTTTATGATATTATAGAACCTTTGACCTCGTAGAAGAGCAGAAGCTAATTGATATTAAAGAATGCTGTTTACATTCTTGCCATCATTTCATAATTAAGTATCTAATATTTTAATCAACAACCGTAAATGGTTGGCTTATTTTTCGCGACGAACCACCATACAATAAAGTCACTTTAAATATAGAGATACCAACAAACTTAAAGCTTCGTTCAAAGAGATCCTCGAATCTTGTGCAGTTAGAACACAAGTTAATGTAGCCACTAGCCACTGGCCCTGAAGATGTAACAGAGCCGGTCATTTGTGGCTACAAGCAATCCGAAAGGTGTTTGTTTCAAGAGGTGAACGCTAAGGAACTTTGGGCAGTAAGTCAAGTCACTTTAGTTTCCCGAAAGTTACTGCTTCTATTACAATACTTGTTGAGAAAGTTTCTCGGCGTCTAGATCATAAAGATAAGTTATCAGTAGATTGTGTAGTATCTATGAGTATTGTTGAAACAGGGGAAAGAGTTAATGTGCCTGTTTCTTAGGTGACCGGTCACCTGAAGGAACAGGACTGGAAAATCGATTTGGTGATTCCAAGGAATGGGACTTGCAAGGCATAGCATTAGCAGATCAATTCAGACACTTCAGTGTTTTTTTTTTTAAATACTCCTGATTCAAAGTCAAATTGTTAGTTCAAATAGGTACATATAAGGCACTTTTGAACGTCAATATTTACAAAAAAAAAATAGAATTGGTTCTAGTCGCCCCTTCCAAAAAGTAGTTTCGTATAGAGAAGAATGTGCAAGAAACTCCACCGTTACTCTTTTAAAATCTTGTACAATATTTTTTATACGTACATTAATTATATATTTATATGTGAAGACGATGCACCTAGAATAAAATTACCAAACTTAACAACAAATGCAGCTCAAGGTTTCTTACTCCTAATATTTAACGCATGAGTAATTCGCCAATCACAAAAGGTATTCCTAAACACGTAAATTATTTGCTCAAACCGTTGAAATTCTGTCTGAGTTTATTTCGCACGAACAATTCCTTGTAAAATGTAAACTAGCGTAATTTGTTACTCTGGACTCGAGATCTGGACGCGTTGATTGCGAAACACCAATTTATTTATTGTCGTTGGCTTTAATCCCTGGATATATTGCTTGACTCAAGTCCCCGGGACAAGATACCGGAGCCTTCCATCGAAGACCGACTTCGAATTATAGGTTTCATTGGAAATTGCCCATTGAGGCGTGTGCGAGGTTCGTGGTAAGTAACAAATTAATTGTGTCGGATACAGTATTTCAAATAATACTGTGAAACCGTTTTGTAGTGTAGGTATTAACATAAAGTCTTCATAAATTTGACTAAGAAACTGTGCCACCCATAGATCTTATATCTATGGGTGGCACAGTTTCTTAGTCAATCGGAGTTTTTAATATTTCTATGGTGCCTAACCTAAAGCAGCAGCGAAAATTCCTAAAAAATTTGGAAAATCCAAAAGTGCACGCCTCATAACGCTCACGTCGTTTTTTTCTTATTACTGCTAACAATAAGATAAATAATCAAATGAAATAAATTAAAAAACAATTATAAATAATAATAAAAAAAATACAAAAAACAATTATAAAAAAAAAAACAGAAAACTGCTATGGCTTAGCGGTGCCATAATTATCAGGTGAGGAAAAAAAAATACTATAATAAATAGATAGAGAATAGAAAATATACACAGTCGTATATTAGTTTTTTATGAATAATAATTAAACGACAGTGAATTGAACGCTCGTATTAATTGAGAAATTCCGTAGTGTATAACTTTAAAATACTTTATATAATAAAAAAAAATCCGGTACGATAAATTTTTCGACCAATTTCCCTGCCACATACACCAATCTATAAACAGACACACGGACGTCCAGAAAAGATCATTTTTAATATTATTATTTACTATGTTATACAAAATAATTGTTATTGAATTATATTTTATTTATTTATTAAAACTTTATGCACAAGTAAAAAAATACACTGTACAAAGGCGGACTTAATGCCTGAGGCATTTTCTACCAGTCAACCTTAGGGTGATGCAGAGACAAAACATGGCAGGTGCAACGTACGGGATGGATAGCTCGGAAATAACTATAAAATACAAGCATAAATAAATCCAAATACATAGATAGATACATACATACATAATAAAATAAAATAAACTTTGTCACGAGAAATAACGACCGGTAGCGAAGAAAACCACTCCAGCAAATCACCGTTGAGATGTTTCGGCCAATTTCTGACGAATATGTTCACGTGCCTTCACTTTAAATGATAACCGGCTGGGTGCCGTCCTGATGTTCAAAGGGAGCGCATTCCAAAGAAAGACCGCCTGGACAAAGAAAGAAGAACGAATGAAGCCAGAACGGTGTGAAGGATATCGTAGCAGACGATTGTTGGTGGAACGAAGATTTTTACTATGAGCAGAGCATAAGTATTTAATTTTGGAAGTCAGGTAAGAAGGAGAAGTGGGTTTGTTGAGAATAGAGAACAACATAGACAGAGCCCTCAACTCTCTGCGTTGACGAATGGGTAACCATTTCAAAAGCAGTCAGTGCGCGGATACATGGTCATACTTACGCAGATTGAAAACGAATCGAATGCAGATATTGAGAAGGCGGTCAAGTTTATTGAGGAGATGTGCATTCAGGACATAGTAACACACATCACCATAGTCAATCATGGGAAATATTAGGGACTGTACAAGCATTGCCTTTATGTGTGATGGAAGAAGATTTTTCAATCGATAGAGCGACCGCAACGTTCCGGTGACTTTTTGACTTACAGTCGTTACCTGCTTTCGCCAGTCAAGACAATTGTCGACATGCAGACCAAAATTCTTAACATCGGAGCTAAACGGGATGACTGAATTGTCGAAGATTACAGGTGGCACAGTTAAGCTATTCAACTTTCTCATACTGTAGGGGCTCCCTACTATGATAGTCTGACACTTGGTTGGGTTAACCGCTACCCCAAATCGATCAGACCAGTTTTTAACGACATCTAAATCCCGGTTTAGCTCCTCAATCACATCGGATATGTTGTCAACACTTGCCCGACAATAAAGCTGCAAATCGTCAGCATAAAGATGATACGCAGTCCGAAACTCGGTAGTAATGAGGTTAATAAAAATGGAGAATAAAAGAGGAGATAATATACCGCCTTGAGGGACGCCAGCTGCAAGATCACACCAACTCGACGAAGAGTCTCCAGCATAAACAGACTGCTGTCGCCCCTGAAGATAAGATGAAAACCATTCCAATACCTCCGGAGAGACCATAAGATAGGAAAGGATGGATAAAAGGACTTCGTGACTGACGGTATTAAAAGCATTGGAAAAGTCAATTAACACTAAGACTGCTTTTATGTGTCTGACAAATTATTTGACTTGATATTAGTACACTCATATTAACCTGTAAGTGCGATATAAATAAAAAAAAACGATTTCAGTTTCGAGAAACCTGCTTTTTTTGAAATGTCGAAAATTGCGTTTGGCACTATTTTCCAAGCTAAACAGATCTATTGCAACTATTGTTTGTGACATTTTCATTAAGATCATTTGTCAATGATGTTGAACGCTAATAAGAGCTAATGGCTGAGAGTTTAAAAAGTTAATAACAAGGTGAATGGCAAAACAGACCAAAGTAATTTCCCTGTTCTAAAAGACTAACCCAAAAACCTGTTTTTCAGCTACATGCCCAAAGCCAGAAAATAAAACTCCAGCATATTAGCACACGTTGACGTAACCTACTATTAGTGAAAACATTCTAAAGGCTTTAAAGCAATTGCATCCAATACGACACTAGTGTTGAGATTTTGCCGGTATCTAAAGAACATAGATTTTTCCAAATGAATGTCACATTTTCAGCGTGGCTGGTTGAAAGAAGACGGATTATTATCAATGGACCATAAACTTAAGCGGCTTACCTATACATTCAACGTAAGAAGGGTCGTATTTGTAAGTCTTTGATTTGTTTCCAGATTGTTACGTCCGCCATTTTACCGCAGATCTTGTTGATCTGAAAGTTAGATCTAAAGCCCATTATGCGATTTTGTCGTACGGACAATGCCGATCAAACAAAGCGATCAGTAGCCGTCCACACACGCATCAAATCAAACAATGGCTGTGCAGTGCGTACAAACAACCCCGTTAATTAACTCATTAAGTTCCCTCGTCTACAAAACGCCATTTAACGAACCAAACGGTTCCAAACCTTTCAATATACGCCAAAATACCTGACTATTACACGGCACAAAAATAAAACGAGCTAGCTTCAATTTAGTCCGATGTCCCCGTGCGGAGCCGTGCGGTGCCGCGCGGTGCCGTGGTCTGCTACAGCAATAAAATAAAATTTTCAAATGAAACGGAGTACGTTTCAGTGTTTCCAACGAAAATGTTTCAATGTGAACGCACTCTCCTATCGTGCATTTAATGCATCCAAACTCCTCGCAGTTTCCAGAGTGATGAATAGCTGCAACAAATTATTAAGTTTGCACGTTGATGCACTGCTTTTCGCTTTGTTTCGAACTCGATTGTTTTATGCTGTGGCATTGTTTTTATTTGTTTATCGTATAATTGGATGCGGATTAAGTATTTAGTTGCTGACTGGTAATAGTATGCGGCGCGGAGTCTTTGCAGTTTCGTTGTGTTGATACAGGTAGGGTTTGCAGATTGCACGGTATTTCTTTTTAAATTACATTTATTGAAAAATATCCAAATAATCATCCTAAAAATATTTAATTAAAATTATGCTTCGTGAGATTTCTGATTTCCAGTTCATCTATTCTAAAACAACTGTTGAAACAAGCTGACCGAAATAGATTTTAGATCTTAAAATAATCAGTTCAATCATTGTTCGCACACAGACATGAGCTCATTCATAATCGTGAAACAGATGAAAAGCGTCTTATTATTATGATTGTTCCTTTCGAATTTCGAAAACAATTTTAAAATCCACCCACTTTTGAAGTATAACCCTGCACAGTTCAAATGTAACTATTATGTACGTGCTCCTTTAGTTGAGTGAGCTCCTTAATTTGGCCATGTTGGAGGGAGAAATCTGTGCTAATGAGCTGGGGCAGTAATTAGTCATTTATTCCGAGTCAGTCAGTTACCTTCGACTTGAGGGTAGGGAATATTTTCCACTGTTTAAGTTATGCCTCCCTCTTCGCATACGATTTTCTGGTTGGAATAACAATGTGGAACATAATGGTTGACGTATGTGTATCTACATGTGAGGTTTGTTGAACAAAGATCTAGTTGGTTTAACTATGAATGATTCGAATTTAACGTTATTTGAACACATATTCTGACGTATGACCCATATTCAAATGCTCTCTGAGGAGCTCTTGGCTAATAATAACAACCGCATGGATCGATTCGTCAGGTACACTTAAGCTACGCTTGCCGGGGTTGGTCCGGGGATGGGTGACCGTCTTCACATACCGAGACTCACAAATGCCTCGGAAAGCACGTAAAGCCGTTGGTCCCGGCTGTCATTCGTGGATCACTCTGACAACCAGTCTTACTAAGGGTTATCGTATTACCCAGTAGCTGGCTTGCGGAGGTCAAATAGGCAGTCGCTCCATGTAAAATACTGGTATTCAACTGTATCCGGTTGGACTGGAAGCCGACCCCGACATAGTTGGGAAAAGGCAGGCAGATTGATTGATTCTGACAAAGCTCTGTATACCCAGGCAACTGTTAAGAAACGCTTAGCTTTCGTATCCATTTCCCTTCATCGTACTACGTGTTTACTGCCATCCTAGAGACCTTACTAAAATGAATATAAATTATGACACAATTTTTAAGACTACTACATACATTTTATACTTTCTTTCTTTTTTCGTTTCTTTTTTTTCTTTCTTTACTTTTTCTTTCTTTCTTTCTTTTTTTTTCTTTCCTTTCTTTACTTTTCTTTCTTTGTTAAGTATCTATTCATGTATATGTTTATATTAAAATTAGTGATTATTATAACAATAATATTAGTAAGTTTTTATTTTTTTTATTTGATGTATTTTGTTTTCTATTCTACTCACACACGTTGTCTACATCTCTTTGTCTACTTTCCTATCGAGATTTATTTAGAAATAAGCATCACCTTTGTACATATTTTTCTGTTCCTTTCTTCTTGTCTGTTTGTATGTGTGTATATAAACTGTTAAATAAATATTCAAGTATTTATTTTTAGTTATCATTAACAAGTTCAAAATCATCTCATCTTAATAATTTTCGATAAACCACAACATAAATTAAATATTATTCTTAACCAGTCTCTAGTCTGTCATATAAACACTTTAGCAAGAAAAACTTACTACCTTGTACCTAATATTTTTATACCCAGACAAATACCAAAATAAAACTCTGGAACCTGGTTCTCCCTGGAGGGTTGCGTCGAAGCCTTCAATAAGATCTGGACCTACTCGTCACGGCACATTAACTTCAATAGTCGCATCGTCAAGGGTGACATGTTGTCTTCAATTGATGTCGGGATCCATTTATTGTCTTGTATTGCTTTTGGCATTTTTGAAGTTGTGCCTAAATTATTGATGCACGACGACGATTTTTTAAATCATATACTGTTAAAAGCTATATCTAATAAGTAATATTTTTCAAGACATGGTTCCTACTAACTTTTAACTCTAAAAGGTAAGATTTTTTACTGTTTGTGAAGTCCCAATTGCATTAAGGCACCCGAAGACAGGCGCGACGCGACTCTAGTAGAACAATTGCTATGAAAATTTCATGGAAATGTTGTACTAGAATCGCGTCACGTCGTCGCGTCGCGCCTGACTGTGGGAGCCTTTAAGCTATGCAACTAATAGGTTAGAATTTTTAACAAAAAAACTGCCTTTTACTGCACCAGTATGTACAGGCATTGTACACGCTAAACAAAACCATAGATACAAATAACCTCACGTATTCAAAAATAACACACCATTTATTTTACACTGCTTCTTTAGCCATTACAACATAGCATATTGTGTCGATCGGAGTGCCAGCGGCGGACCTGTTACCAGAAGGTAAAAGTGCACGCAAAAACTAACGTTCACGCTAGGGCTGCAGCATAACAGATGTTCATTTTCTTTAAAAAAAAACTGGTCAAGTGCATGTCGCACAGCGCACAATGATGGGTTCCGTAGTGCGGATCATTATCCTAAGAATGAACTTAACATTGTAGTTGAAAAACATGTTCCCTGATACATTCCAACTGCAAATTTAAGTTTGTACGCGCAATATTGAGAGATTTACTATGTTATTTTCTGTATTTTTTCAAAATTTCAGGCTCAGTAGTTTCGGAGTTAAGGAGGGGGGGGGTGGTCAATTTTCATCTATTTTCGTAAATAGTTTTAAAAGTATTTATTTTAAAATTGTGAAAAAAATATATTTGAAATCCTTACTACAAGCTCTTTCATTTGTTATGTCGCACGGTACAATTTGCAAAACTTTTTTTTTTAATTTTCAATTTTTTCCCCCAAAAGTGACCCCTATGTTCAAAATTAATTTATTTACGTTACACGTCCGTGTTTAGGTCACAGAAGTCCAAATGTGTACCAAATTTCAACTTAATCGGTCCAGTACTTTCAGAGTAAATCGGCTGTGACAGACGGACAGACAGACAGACAGCCAGCCAGACAGACAGACACACGAGTGAGTCGGGTTCCGCTTTTTTCCTTTGAATTACGGAACCATAAAAACTAGCCAAGTGCGTGTCGCACCACGCACAATGAAGGGTTCCGTAGTTGGGATGAATTTATCCCAAAAACAAACTTAATTGTAGTTAAAAGATATGTTCCCCCATACATTCCATCTGCAAATGTAAGTTTGTACGCACAATATTGAGTGATTTACCATGTGTATTTTAAGACCATAAACTTTTTATATAAGATTAATATAGAACTATTTTCTGTATTTTTTTCAAAATGTTGGGCTCAGTAGTTTCGGAGAATGGCGAATTTTCATCTATTTTGTTGAATAACTTTAAACTTATTTATTGTAAAATTATTAAATAAATATATCTGAAGTCCTTACAACAATCCATTTTATTTAATAATTATGTCACACGATACCGTTTGCATTTTTTTTTTGTTTTCTTTTTTGCCCCCAAAAGTACGAAACCCCTCATTCAAAATTCATTTATTTACTTTACACGTTCGTGTTTGGGTCACAGAAATTCAGATGTGTACCAAGTTTTAACTTAATCTGTTCAGTAGATTCGGAGCAAATTGGCTGTGACTGACGGATAGACAGACAGACACACGAGTGATCCTATAAGGGTTCCGTTTTTTCCTTTTGAGGTACGGAACTCTAAAAATAGGCAATCAGGGGGACTGACGACAGAAGTGAAAACTTAAAACTTTGGAATAGTATTAGTAGTAGTCACATTTTCACGCATGTCGGTCACTTTAGTATAATATGTCGGTGACGCGAACTATTATTATTTTTCAGTTTAGTTCGCAGCGAGCGCTCGAAAGAGTGCTTGTATGTGGAGCTACTGGTCCTCCGTTCTCTTTTTGGGCTCTGGCATGGGCTCCACAAATGATAGAAAGACTAAAACCGAAATATTAGCCAGCTATGATTTGATTTGAATAAATAAATTGAAATTAATTGTCTATCAGATTGTGCGCTTTTATGATTTCTAACGCGACGACATTAGGGCTTCTACAGACCAGCACGACACGCGACGCGACACAATGGCACCGCTCGTCGCGCAAAACGCGGGGCCTTTGAATGGCGTCGCGTGTCGCGCCAGTATGTAGAAGCCTTTATCGTGTACGTCCATGTCAACGTCACGGTATCACGATAACACAGGTAAGTACCCAAGTATAATGTATGGAAACATATGAAGACGCTTTAAAAATTCCGTCCATAATAATATTATTGTCACGTTAGAAATTATAATAGCGCACATTGTCACACTGCGTCAGTTAATCATTTTATGTGACTGGCAATATAGTAACAAAATCAAAGCAAACAGACAACAATACTGCAGTAGTCAACCCTGTAGCATCTGGCATACTTTTAAAGACAAGTGGAACGTCTTCCATAGAAGAATGTTCTCATAGATATTTGCCTTCCGACACATCCTTAAAGCCACAGTTATTCATTTTCAAGACGTTCCTGAATATATTGTAGGAAAATTATTGAATTTAAGGGTTTGAAGTTGAAACCCTTTACATAATATTCTTATAAGTAGGTGCTTAGTACTTGTCATTTAGATGCAGTAGACGATCAACGGAACAACGACCACTCACACTTTGGCAGATGGATTGGTGAACAGTTTGTTGGTTTTAGAAACCAGGAAAACGTTATGTAAAAATATCGTCCAAGTTGTGATAGTTTTCTTTTTAACTTCGTTATAATTATATACTACTCTGCCATAAACTTTTTCACATATCCAAAAACACCCATTTAGCTGTCAGGGGGGGGAGGGGGTCACACTCGACTCTAAAAAAATTTTGCACTTTAAAGCTTAATATTGCGCAAACGGATCCCTTGATCGAAAAATTGTTTTGACAGACCCACAATATTTTTGATAGGCTTATCCAGTGATACTCTACAGTACTCTACACCATGGGATGGACGAGAAAAAAACAACCCTACTTTACGTGCAAGGGACCTGGGATTCCTCTCTTTATAAATAATAATGGGGTATATACCTAATTACCCCATTATTTATTTTTTTAAAGATTTTATTTAAGTAAGTAAGTAAGTAAACACTTTGGCGTGATTAATATATATAGCCATGCCAAATTACAGCTTTCTTGTACTAAGAGTCTCTGAGCTAAGCCGCGGACTGACAGACAGACGAACGGACATAGCGAAACTATGTTGACTACAAAACCCTAAAAATGAACAATTGCTCACCTTTAAATCATAAGGGTGAGCAACAACCCTAATGATTTAAAGTCGCTCAATTGTTCATGTTTGAAACAATGATCTTGTCACCAATTGTTTTCTAACCGGAGCTTTTCTAGACCCTTTTCAAAATTCGAACCTTTTCATAATACGTTATGGTAACAGTTCCCAGCCGCACCAGATGCGGCTAAATACCACAGCGTCTGTTTTGAGTACTATAAATATAGCCAGCACCTGTAACTTTTCAAATTTAAATAAGCTATACAACTGTAAAGTCACATCCACACGTTCCGGCTGCGATCGTCCGAATTGCCGGCCAGCTGTCAAACACAGACACATCACCGTCGAACAGGCTTTAATAATAATGAATTACCGTCAAACTAAAGGACGGTACTCGACCCAGTTTTCCATAATGTGTACTCACAAAACCCCATCTTGGTTCGCAAGTTATAAGGTTGTTTTTCGGTTGTGTGATGATTATTTTTAACCAATTGTCTTGGTTTGGAAGTTTTACTTGTTCCAGTTGTGCGTGGGCCTGACACCGGTGTCACGATCTATGAAAGATGACTTGTACCTATAACGGACGTCTTGGGCGGTTTTGTCTAAGAGCTCTCTTATCACTGGACACTAAGACCAAACGTTTGAAAGACTAGGGTAGCCGGACCTGTTTTTCTCTGTGAATTTCGGAATTAGGTATGTACGAAAATATCTTGGAGTTGGTAAAAGTATCGTTTTGGTGCCGTTGTCACGTTAGTAGGTGAGATAAGTGCGGAATAACAAGTAAGTTACGACTTCTTATAATAACTGTAGAATGATTTTATGGAGCTTTTCCGTTTCTGAAATGGAGTTATTCAAAGTTTAGAGAACCAGGCAGTACAATACAAGTGTTGGTACTGTAATAAAATCATACACCTCAGGTTCAGTATTAATAATGTTTATTCTAACACAATCAGGTTATTAACAATCACTTATTAATTATTAAGAATATAACAAAAGTAGCACGGATCCGTAAGATATGCACACAGCTCAACGCCTCGACATAGACTGAATCTGTCCAAGCAAATCAGTTACGAACTGAATGATCCCCACTTTAAACGGAAGTGAACACTCGGCCGGCTATACGACCAATCAGAGCAGTGTAAACAGTACAGACAATCACTTGACTAACTAAAATACATAATGGCTTATAATTAACTGTAAATAAACTTTTTATTTAAACAATAATGATTTATTAATTATACAAACAAATATACTTGAATACCGATATCCTACAAATGAATACCTAAAACGGATGTATAAAGTTCATGCAACAACTAGCGTCATCTGTCGGATATGGGAAAAAGTCTTATTCTTAATTATTCTTTTACAAAATCATTACATTCGGCCATCCGACATCGTGCGATCTCCTGACGCACGATTTTACAATTATAATGACAGTTAGTTAAATTAAAATGAGCCTTACTTATAAAATCATTACATTCGGCTACTCATTGATCTCAGATTCAATTCCAGGGCATGGTTTATCGTCATATTTATTAGCTTCAGTATAAAGATGAAACTGATGTGTATTTGATGAACTTTTATGGTCAGAATGTAATGAATATTTATGCAGGGTCTTACACGGTCAGTGGAAACTACGCTTCTAAATGGATTTTTTTTGGTTTATATAAACCCGGAATTTTAGGAATTTTATATCGGTCATTACCTAAACCTTTTGTGATTTTGTTAATGCATATAATTTCTATTGCTTTAAAAGGTATTCCCCTGGTAATTGTGTTTTTGTGCAAATTTTGGGTATGGAATGGACAGAAAGATTTGGTAGAAAAAGATAACATTTATCTGCGTTTATACGATAAGTTCCCCTCTTGTAAGTTATATTCTTTACCAGATTTATTCTATATAAACATCCTCAGAACTACAAAAATCTAATGCAGAGACTTCGACTAATTCGGGTTTGTTCCTGGCTATTTGAATGTGGTTCGGCAAGGTAAGTTTTAGGAAATTCAAATCACTGGAGTTGCCAAGGATTTCCGTAATAAAATACTATCGTCTTTATATACAGCTATAGTTGGTAATTCAGTTACATTTTAGCCAATTAGTATAGCAGTCTGCATAACCTCATCATTAATGATTAGTACTTCCACACTCGATTAGATTTCATCAATTTTAGGTTTGATAATAGTAATTGACACGGGTGTAATTGCAGAGTTACCAAAACCCTTGATTATGATATCAACTAAGGTAATAAAATACGTTAAGGAAATCATAGCGCCAGTATTATCACATATAATTAACCTATGCATTTCTGACGGTTTATTCCCAACTAGCCTAAAACAAGTAATTATTAAACCGCTTTTTAAAAAAAATAAAAAAACTGATATACAAAATTATAGACCGATTGCAAAAATATCTGTGTTTTCTAAAATTGTTGAAAAGGTAATTTATAATTCTGTTTACTCTTACTTCGAAAAATTCAATCTTTTTTGTAATGAACAGAAAGGCTTCAGGAAAAATACAAATATTAACATGGCTCTATTTGACCTGCTATCTACTGTAATGGCATCAGTAGATAAAGGTAATCCTGTGTGTGCTTTACTAACAGATATGACAAAAGCATTTGATTTCGTTGATCACAAGATTTTACTCCAAAAATTGCATGGGTATGGCGTAAGAGGAAACATCCTGAAGCTTCTGGAATCATATTTGAGTGACAGAACCCAATGTACTGAAATCACTAGAATTTGTCCTATCACTAAATTAGAGACAAAATACATATCTGAACCAAGACATGTAAAATATGGTGTACCTCAAGGTAGCGTACTGGGGCCGCCCCTTTTCATAATATATATTAATGACCTCCCATAAATCATAGATCATAAAATGGTATCGTTTGCAGATGACAGCACAGCTATTGTGGAATGTACTAATCCTAATAATTATCAAAATGACATATATAATTCTTTAAGTGACATTATAAATTGGCTTGACAATAATAATCTTGTGATTAACCTAAGTAAGACTAAAGTTATACATTTCCATCAGCGCCGTAAGAATCCACCAATTAACATTGCCTATAATAACTGTCCAGTAGAAGAAGTAACAAATGCAAAATTCTTGAGTATAACCATAGACAGTAAACTAACCTGGAAACCTCACTCAGAGGAAATCTGCAAACGTCTGAGTAAATCTGCGTATTTGTTATTTCAGTTATCCAAGAAAGTCAATAGTGACACTTTATTAACAGCTTACCATGGATTGGTCGCATCTATTCTGAGATATGGTATTGTTTTTTGGGGACAATCAACAAATAGGGAACTCATATTCAGGATGCAGAAAAGATGTATACGATCGATGTATGGTCTAAGAACGACGGATAACTGCGTTCCTTACTTTAAAAAATATAAAATACTAACGTTGCCATCTTTGTACATATTGGAAACTGCAATATTTGTAAGAGTCAATCAACATTTATTTGGAAAATTTTCATCAGTTAAGAGAACACCAATCCGTGCCCAATATGAAAACTTATTATGTCAGTATAAATGCAAAACTGCATTATTGAAAAAGAGTTTCTTCGGTAATGCTCCAAATATTTATAATAAAATACCTGACATTATTAAATCTATGCCTATAAATAAATTTAAAAACTCCTTTCAGGGGTTATTAATTGACAAATGCTATTACAGCGTGGATGAATTTTTGAATGACATTGTTATTTAGAAGTCTGATTGTGCGTTTTTATTTTTGTGTGTCTCCTATTGGTGTAATGTAACTGAATCTTTGGCATTATGATGTAATTTGATTTCTGGTCTTGTTTCGATTTTGACATGATTTAATTTTATTTTTGGAATTCTTTGAATTTTTATGACATTGTGATTTTAATTTATTTCTGGTATTTGTTTGGACTATGACATTATTATTTAATTATGTTTCTAGAATTGTTTGGATATTGACATTGTTTTTTTTTTTTCTTTTTGTGTTGCTTTAATTTTTTTTTGTATTATTTGAATTTTACCATTTTAATTTAAATTCAATTTTATTGTATTGTCTGCTTAGTGCGACTAATTTTGTACGCCATACATGGCAAAACATGTAGCTACCTAACTTACATAAAAGACCTAAATATTGCACTCATGTTTTACAAAATAAATATATCTTTATCTTTATCTTTATTATTGGTAGCTTTGAGACAGTTTTGGAGGGGTTAAGACTATTTGCTTCAGGTTCACGCATAAGACTACACTCACTGCCAAATCTATGTACGTTCTATGTTATCGCTTGACTTAGGTTCTGTTCGTGGAATAAGCAGTGTAAGTTTGCAATTTTCGTTATTATGCCTGTGACACTTTAGACACTTGACAAGAGGTTCGGGACATTTGCAGTAAGGGTGTCCTTTACTACGACAGTTAAAACAAGTTAGTGAGCTATCATTTGAAGTTTATTTTGAGGCAAGGTCATGTCGCTTTTCATTTGTGGGAAACAGTTTCTGATAAAGCACGCTGGGAACAGAAAACAAATCTTGCGATTCACTACATTTAATGCTTGCGCTCCACTTGTAATGGATTTATCAAAAATACCGTGGGTTACAAAATCTAGGGCTATTAACATCTTTATATAAGCATTAATTTGTTGTAAAATTATTCAGATAAGTTTTCATTACTTTGTGTCATACGAGCTAACATTTTTCCAGAAATCTACCATAATTTAGCTCACTTGGAAAAGCCTTTGTGAATTTGGCTTGCCACTCAGTCAAAGTCAAAGTCAAATTGTTTATTTCAAATAGGCACATAAAAGGCACTTTTGAACGTCAATATTTACAAAAAAAATAGAATTGATTCTAGTCGCCCCTTCCAAAATGTAGTTTCGTATGGAGAAGAATGGGCAAGAAACTCCACCGGTACTCCTTTAAAATCTTGTAAAATATTTTTATAGGTACATTAATTATATAATTATATGTGAAGACGATGCACCTAGAATAAAATTACTATACCACAATAGGTAATAAAAAGAGTTAAGAATGAAGCAATGACAGATAAATTAATTATGTGATAGAACATAGTGCTCACATATTTACAGTCCAACTAAATACTGCACTAGGTAGGGTTTCGAACCATTTTTTGGCAAGCCCGGCAAGTTTTTGTAGAGCACAATATATGGTCTGCTTCTCGTCCCATTCGTATATTACAGCACATTCATTCACCTTCCTAACCCAACTTCCAATACTCTGAGATTTACTAGAAGGATCGAACTCCGGTATAACGTTATTCAAATGACTATTGTTTAAGCTACGTGACGTTCTACAAAT
This sequence comes from Tiliacea aurago, assembly GCA_948098905.1. Lineage (NCBI taxonomy): Eukaryota > Metazoa > Arthropoda > Insecta > Lepidoptera > Noctuidae > Tiliacea > Tiliacea aurago. Next base: position 1,560,980 of record OX402592.1, read on the forward strand.
TCCTTCTTGAAAAACACTCAAAAGACTCAGTACCTCTTTTTTTTTTTTTTTTTTGTCCAACTTGAAATCCTGTTCTGTTTCTTGCGTCGTGGTATTTGTGTTATCAGTCGTCGCGCTTGAAGACAACGAGGTCGAAATAGACCTTCCTTTTAGATCACTTCTTTGCACGTTTCGTCTTTGTGTTTGCCTTGTTCGATCTCCCGCCCAGCTAATCTGGCGGCTCCTCTTATGGAGTTTTGGCACCATCAGACTCCATGGCCTCAGAAATATAATAATACATTGATTAGAACATTTACACAATTTGGTAACACATCACATTAATCATTTTTGAATAATCATCATCACAAAAATATTTTTTTTGTGCCTTAAGCTCATTTTATAATATTATCTCCATAAAGTTTAGTACATTAACGGAATATCCAATTCAAAAGGAACTCATTAAATAAATAAGTAAAATGTCTTAGTAGTCACATCAACAGCTAACAAAAAAAAAAACATCAGAAATAAACTATGTATTCATTATTGTTACTAAATTTTGAAAGAGGAAATTTTTAACTGATCCTCTAAGAATTTATAGACTTTCTAATGATGTGCGCTTAATATAAATGTTTTTTTTTTTTTTTTAAACAAAACTTTGAGCTTCCAAAGTTGCAATTATTTTTATTTTTTTCTCAAACAGCTTGTTTTTGTTTTCTCACTGTTGGTCGCAGTTACTTGGCTATTTAGTATTTCTAGGATCCCAAAATGATCAAATAATTATCATTTTTAAGTCTGACGTACTTAGTCACACTATCTGTAATAGTAAATCGATAAATTCATGCTTTACTTACGTGCTTGCGGATAGCTTTGTTCGCATCGGGCACACTTGGCCCAAGTCTTTATTAGCACACTTGGCCAAACAAAAACTTCTAAAAGCACACTTGGCTTTTATCTTAAGCACACTTGGCTTTTATCTTAAGCACACTTGGCTTTTATCTTAAGCACACTTGGCTTTTATCTTAAGCACACTTGGCTTTTATCTTAAGCACACTTGGCTTTTATCTTAGGCACACTTGGCTTTCATCATAAGCACACTTGGCTTCATCTGTAGCACACTTGGCTTCATCTCTAGCACACTTGGCTTCATCTCTAGCACACTTGGTTTCATCTCTAGCACATTTGGCTTCATCTCTAGCACACTTGGTTTCATCTGTAGCACACTTGGCTTCATCTGTGGCACACTCGACTTTATCTGAAGCACACTAAACTTTACTTTAAGCACACATAACCTAACATTTCTTAAATCACAATTATTGTAGGCATTTTTGTAGGCAAATCCCACTTCTGAAATGTAATAAAATCATACACCTCAGGTTCAGTATTAATAATGTTTATTCTAACACAATCAGGTTATTAACAATCACTTATTAATTATTAAGAATATAACAAAAGTAGCACGGATCCGTCAGATATGCACACAGCTCAACGCCTCGAAATAGACTGACTCTGTCCAAGCAAATCAGTTACGAACTGAATGATCCCCACTTTAAACGGAAGTGAACACTCGGCCGGCTATACGACCAATCAGAGCAGTGTAAACAGTACAGACAATCACTTGACTAACTAAAATACATAATGGCTTATAATTAACTGTAAATAAACTTTTTATTTAAACAATAATGATGTATTAATTATACAAACAAATATACTTGAATACCGATATCCTACAAATGAATACCTAAAACGGATGTATAAAGTTCGTGCAACAACTAGCGCCATCTGTCGGATATGGGAAAAAGTCTTATTCTTAATTATTCTTTTACAAAATCATTACAGTACCATATATATAAGATATTTCTATGGTTGGTACTAAATTACATAATAATATGTTGTGTATCTGTCACGGTAAGTGTGATTAATTGAAAATTATTAATAATTGTAAGTCGAGGTAGAAGTAAGAAATTAATCACATTTATCGGTGATTATTGTTATTATGATTGTAATGTTGAGTTTATGATCGAGTGTATGGTTGTTTCATTTTATTTTATTTTAGTTTATTTATTATTTTAGTTCAGTACCTGTAAGTACTTTGGTAGGTATTATCAATAAATACCTTTAAACAAAGGAATAGAAGAAATATTTAAATTTTTAATGTTATTTTACGGAGTCTATGATTGTATAATTTTTATTTTATCTGTTCTTGTTTGATTTAAGCAAAAACAATGGCCAAACAATTTTGTATGTAAGTTTATTTTAGTTATGTATTTGTAAGTACTACCGACATTTTTAGGTTATTATAAATAAAAACCTAAAATGTCGGTGTCTATTTCTACAATATGCTGTGGATGGATATGTACGTGAAAGTTGAGACACAGCGATTGACATATATCAGGTTGAACCAGGCAGAACTCCGTTCCGAGGAATACGTTCATCTGCGGGATGCCACTAAGGGCCTGTACACACCACGTTTTTAACCCACCGTTGACGCGCGTTTTAGAAACGTGCATCGACGGCGCGCTTTTATCCTACAGATTAGTCTGACTTGCGTGCGTATCGCGTCTGTATCGCTACAAACGCGCGTCGACGGCGCGTTTAAAAACGTGGTGTGCATAGGCCCTTATGCTAACGGCAATGCACAGAATGTCGGCAGGACAACTATTCTCCCAGCAACATACGTCGGAAGTCCTCGGCATATGCATGAATACGCTCAAGATGGTATGTCGTATGTACGTCATTATGGCACACCAGATTTGTTTATCACGTTCACGTGCAATCCACCAAGAATTATTACCTGGTCAACCACCCATTGATCGCCACGATATCACTGCAAGGGTGTTCAAAAGAAAATTAAAATCACTCATGGATTTTATTGTCAAAAATCGCGTATTCGGCGAGACGCGTTGTTGGACGTATTCAGTCATGTAGCAAAAGTATTCAGTCATGTAGCAAAAGTATTCAGTCATGTAGCAAAAGTATTCAGTCATGTAGCAAAAGTATTCAGTCATGTAGCAAAAGTATTCAGTCATGTAGCAAGAGCGCGGATTGCCATATGCACATATCTTCATTTGGTAGGTTGAGAGTTATCCTTTCCCGAATGAAATTGATGATGTAGTATCAGCTTTAATGTATCTTGTCACCTATTATGTATTACCCATATTTGCAAAATAAATGTCAGGCGACTTTAAGGCGTTTGTGGTGCGCGTACCTAATTGTTTTGTGCCCCTCGTCATGGAAGAAGACTTTTGGCTGCAGGATGTGGTGTTCCGTCGCTTCCGCAGGTAAGTACTAATGGACAGCACATAATCACGCTAGTGCAAAGTGAAGTTCTACTAACATAGTCTTAATTACGACTTTTTAATAACAGAAGTTTTGTTTTGTTTACAATAAAAATATGTACCTATGTTTAGGTTAAGGGCCTATATTTACTATGCCTATGGGCCTATGTGTTGCCTGAAAAAAAATGGATTTATTATTAGAAACAATTACTGGAAATGATGGTCATCCACTAGATCGCCGCAGATCCTTGAAGTCCTTGATTCCGACCGATACAACTAATTACCGCAAAGAGAATATAATGCTACGCAAGAATTATGCGTTGAATAATAAAATAATATAATACATTACATTCAATCAACTCAGCCTATAGCAGTCCACTGCTGGACATAGGCCTCTCCCAGGCTGCGCCACAACACCCTGTCCTCCGGCTTTCGCATCCAGTCTGTCCCTGCCACCTTTTTAAGGTCGTCGGTCCATCTAGCTGGGGGGCGTCCCACACTACGCTTGCCGATACGCGTCTCCACTCCAACATTACTTTATCTCATATAAAATAATATACAACAATAGAAATCATTATTATTAGTATAGTATTCCAGTTTGAATTGAATGACAGGACAACGTCTGTAGGGTCAGCTATTTATTTATAATTTTCAATTAATCACACTTACCGTAACATATCTACAGAATTGAAAGTTAGCTTACATTTTCATGCAGGTACCGGGTGAAATTATAAACTTCGACTTTCCTCACGCAAACCCATATTTTTCGATATTTCCAAACATCGACACCATCTTGGGTTTTTGGTATAAACTCTCGAATAGGATCTCAAGGACCACGTGACACGTCTTCCAAGTTACAAATTCCAAGTCAAAACACTTTAATTGCTATTACCGAGCAATATAAATAAGTAATTCAGACAATATTTTTAATTTGTAAGTAGTTCTCAAAGCGACGGATAAGTACGGTGTAATGAGAAAATCGGAACCGTGTTACTTAGCTAAGTACATTAAGCGAGATTAGATTAACTTACCTTTACTTAGATTAGTTTACTTAGGTTAGCTTGAGGGAACAACTTTATCAAATTTTCAGAATATTTCTTGTGTATTTCTGTTAGTTTTTAGGTCAACGTGAAGGTAAGCCAATTAAGTCTGAAGATGATAGAAATCGGCACACACATGTGTATGCCGATTTCTATCATCTTCAGACTTAATTGGCTTTAGACCTTTACGATTTTTTTGTTAAAGCGGTAGAAAAATTAAATTAATAACGACTTTTTCTTATTACTTCGCTAAGGTATAGAATCTGGTTATAATCTCGTATATCAATAAAGTTAATGATGTCAATATTGCTGATATCTGACATTTTGTAAACATCAAATATCAGCAAAAGGACCAAAACATCAAAGGACCTATAAAAGCTTATTTAGACGGGAGAAGATGGCTGCTTACCCACTATGTAAAAGAATGGGTTGACAAACTAAACCATGTCTGACCTCAGGTTTGCTCTCCTGGGTTTCCTAGATAACGGTCACCATACGAAAAACCCCCGTACGTTACTGTTACGTACAACAGTGGTCGTATAATCATTATTACGAACGTATACTTGTTCTACTATTTACTGGAACTGTCGCCTTCGATTCGATAGACTGCATGCAACCAAATTTCAAAGCATGGCTTTTATACTCTTTTCCAAGCTCCCAATATAAACAGATATTTGCAAAATTGACACATAAAAATAAGCTTTTATGTTCTGATACAAAGACAATATCAGATAATGTAGCTCGGGATGGCTCTTGTTGCTCCTGTTACCTTACAAATACACGTGTCTTGTTTACATCGACCTTTAATGATGTAATGAGATTATCGTCACTCTTTGAAGGAACATTTACAGGAAAATTTTAACGACTACAAGCTATTTACTAAGTACTTTCCCTGGAAATACTTTTATAAAATACATTAATCAAAAACAGAATTAATTCCAGTTAAGTATTGTTTTATTGTTCATATTGAAAATGGCGGAAGTTTAAACACCGTTTTATTAATTTTGACCAGCTTTATTATGTGAACCACCTGTGACAACAAAATAATTTTATCAATTATATTCTATGAGCTGCTTCTGTATATTTCATAGACAAAGTTTAATAGATACAAGCTGTAATAGGATCTACGAATTCAGAACCTTCTATTATCGGACATCTAGACGCACTGCAGGTTACCATCTATTCCTTGTTGCTATTCCACCAATTCGCACTAAGCGTTTCCAAATGTCTTTTATAATGCGCACAGCAAAAGAGTGGAACTCTCTACCTGCGTCTGTGTTTCCAAACGCATACAACTCTAATCTCTTCAAAGTTAGAGTAAACAGGCATCTTCAGGGTAAGCTCGCTCCATCGTCGACTTTGTCTCTGTCACCTCTGCCCTAGACCAAGGTCAAGAGCAAACCCATCCCAAATAAAAAATAAAAAAACAGCCATGGCTTGAGTTAGAACTCTTTCACACAGGGCTCTGCTACTACAATACTAATCATTATATTGCAATTTCAAAAAAAGCTACGTAAAATACAAAAGAGTTATTTCCTCATCCTGAGAAAATTATAATGTTAAACACACCACCAGCTATATTTCAACTAACCCACACGTTGAGAAAATTGTGTTAAAATTATCATATTTTCACCCCACGAATGAATTTTAAAAGGGGAATTCAGCCAAGACAATTTTAATTAAGTCCCAGAGAGCTCATTATCTTTAGCGTCACCGCGCGGATGGAAGGACCAAGATTTTTTTTTTCAACAAAAATCTTTTATGTAAAGATAACATTATCTGGCGCAAATGTACCAACTTATATCTACTCGCGTTAAGTTTCTTGAATTCAATTTTACTTTTGTAACAACTTGCAATTGTTTTCAATTGTGGTGTGCGCTGTTTAAATTATTTACTGTGTTCTGAATTGGGGTTTGGGTCGATGGGAATATTGAAATTGTGGACTGTCGCTCAATAAGCTGGTGTGTATTAGTTTCTTTTTAGAGTCTAGATACAAATAGTATTATTTCCGGGCTTGAGGTATATCTTCAGGGTTTTTAATGAACAGGTCAGTAGATAGCTTATTTTTTCATTGTAGTTGTCATAAATATTTCTATTTTTTTTTGCATACAGTTCATTGTAGTTGTCATTAAACATTTCTATTATTATTTTTTGCATACAGTTCATTGTAGCTGTCATAAACATTTCAAAAGGCCACAGAACAGCCACTAGCGTCATTCTGTCACCGTCGTCCTCAGCTTCTTCCTATTTCAACACTATAATATCTTAAGCAGACCTGAAAGGCCTTTGATCTGACTAGCAATGATCGCGGCAATAACATAATTGATCCGCACATTGTTTTAGCTGTAATCGATTATAGGCCGATATTGCTTTTTATTTAGATAGCCATTCGGGGAATAATGTAATATTACTGGTAGGTATTTAATTAGTGTACAAATATTAAGTATTGGAGTTTCATAGAAAGGCCTGATATTAAAAAAAGTAAGCGAAATATTCTCTTTAAATACCTTTATGCATAAATATGAATATATTCCTGCAATGTTACTGTTTGCAGTTTGATCTCGTACTACAGAAAGATCTACCGGATATCGGATAACGGCTCCAACAAAATTGAACCGAAAAATAAATACTTCATTCGTAACACTAACAGGAACAAATAATTGATATAACTCTGAAAAAACTGCAACAGTTCGGCTTATCCCTGGAAGCTTTACCGGGACAAGCGAATTAAGCAGTGATTTATTTTTGTAAATAGAAAGCGGGTTATTTTATTATACGTGTATTTTATTAATTAAAAATCCGTTGTCGACGGAGTTATTTTATCCTCCTTGATTAAATTCCGTTAAACCGCGTTTGAGGGGTTAAAAGTATAACGTTTTGAGTTAAATTAGAGCTACCACTTTAAAACGGAGTGGTTTTGGCTTTTAGTGTGTCCTGAAATTTTCATAATGTTTTCGTTTGACATTTTCCGCCTATGTTCTAATTAGCTTTGCTTTCTTTAGATGTAATATAATAACATACCTAATTATATTATCTACGCAACAGAAAAATCTACTTAAAACGTGCCATGCCAAGTGTAAATGCGATTTTCAGTTAACTTACATATTAGGTCCGAAAAAAGAGAAAATTATATACCGAGCTACGATTAATTTAATGCTAGCTCTGAAATTAACTTAAGTTCTATTATCTAGAACACAATATTAGTTTTACATAAATTAGTGCTAATAGACTAGAGACTCTGTACTATTATTTAAGTTAGTATGTAAAATTAAAACCGACGTATAAATTCGGGGTACGTGGGTGTCTAACTCTATCTATTCACGGACGCGAGACATCGACCTTGTGAACCGAACCACCACTACTATTGGTTCTACAGTTCTCCTGGACTTAAGTTACCTACCTGCAACTGTGAGTTTGAAGGCAAGCTGAGAGCCTTAAGACGGAGATATATGCCACTGACCTTGAGTAGTTAGCTTGCGTGTTCTGTACTGAGCTCACGCAACGCGTCGTACGTTCAGCCAGTACTCGCCCATCAAGGAGCGCTGTCCCCAATTTGACGCATTATTAACTTATTATACACAAAACAAAAGGTATTTTAATAAAACGCGTATACTAAAAGATCAATAATTAAATTATCTTTAATTTGGTGAAGGTTTCATAAAAATACGCTTGGTAAATTTGGCTCCATTCTCAGTTTCTTATCCACGTTAGACATAACTTTACAAATAAATTTAATTATGTCATATAAACATAATCTAAAATATTCACATAATAAGTTATTGAAAAAATGCTCTAATTTAACATATATTTTTTTCAAATCATTAACATTACTCGTTTAGACGTAATCTTCAGTATAAAATCATTAAAAGTCGGTTATCGTCGCCTTAACAAGAGGCAATCACATTCAAAGCGATTTAGCGATTATATGACTGTGTATAACGATTGTCAACAGGATTGACATAAGCGGTTCGGTACCTTATGTCAGTCTCATACATTTTCGAAGATTTTGCCATCGTTATCGCTGATATAATATCTAGCCTTTTCCAGCCCTTTGTTTTTAATACACTTTAGCAAAATCTTTTGAGACCTAGGGCGCTATGGGGTAAAACTTAATTGTTTTAAAAGTATAATAATACTTTTTGCAACCGCTAGCTTTTGGCCAGATTTTGCGTTAAGCTATTATATATAGGAAAATGGCACCATTCCTTAGAACAGGTTATCATGAAGAAGAAAATTTGTGTGATGGTTCCTACAGCTGATTCACTTAAACCCTACGCGTAAACCCTATTACAAGTAGGTAGCAGTAAGTATCTACAATTCAAAATCAACGAAAACTTAAGATAATTCGCATTTTTCAGTCCCCTCGTACTTTGAAAACTCACTTCCTGACATATTGCTCCCTGGTAGTTCCCCTAGGGCTCGGTAACTAAGTGGTCCTTTACGCACGAAGTGACACAATTAGGGTCAGTGTTCGTAACTCGGGTCGCGTAATGAGTCCAGTCCCTGATACATGGGCATCAGTTGAATTTGTAACTGACCGCGGACGGAAGGACCAGGAATAAAGTTGCTGAAACGACATCTGCTGATAATATACAAAGGTGCTATTGATTGCTAGGTCCTAATCCAAGCTTGACTCTCATGACTAGAACCCTAAAAAGCCATTATCCTAAATCTAAATATTTGTATGCCCTCATTATTTATTTTGAATAGCACTTTCGCAGTAGTACGTAAGTACTCGTCGCCCTGTCTATTCTGTGGAAATCTTATCGTGTAAACTTAAGTCAAGTGAGCTTGAAACGAATTTTCATTCCACCTGTAGTCAATGATAACCTTTAAATGCGTTACCCACGCTTAATAATGGCAATTGCCTGACATAGAATTAGTCGCGCGCCATCCAGTGACGCGGCAACACGTCGCTATCACTCGTAATTCTCAGCAACTTATTTGTAAAGAAAATGTCTTGCGTGTCTATACGTTAAAATACGTTCTACTGTATTTTTTTATTAAAACATATTAAAATGTTTTTTGTTTTGAAATTCCTCTGACTGCTGCAACCCACGCGTACGTGCCAATGAACATGCAGCAGCTAGTGACGTAACTAAATATGTATGTTGCATCTCTTTCAAACAACAGATATCGGTATAGGTCTTTCCTTTTCTTCACGCGCTGTATGATTGTATGCAAGTATGTAGCTGCATTCATGGCATACGCTGTTTTTGAGTGCACTAATGTTCGTGTATGACGCGTCTATTTATGATACGTCATTGCTATGAAGTGAACTGTCATCCTATCTGACGCTAGCATTGATTTATAAGCATATGGACTTGCCATACCTATAAAATTAGAGTGACTACTTACAAAAATCGAGCACTTAAAATGGCCGCCTTTCGTAAGGTTGTTACTGCGAGTGCGAGAGAGAAAGCAAGCAACCGTTTGACAGCACATGCCGAGTTTTGTACCACAAAACTTGGCACTAAACAAGGCGACCAGTCACGCATAGACATGATTTTGACGTCACGAAGTCTTGCAAAATTTTGTCCTTGACAAACATTTAGATGTCTCTCTTTTCATAAGGAGGTCTTGATTAGTTAGAAAGAAACAAAACGCTTTATGACATGTCTGTGTCGATAAATGATAGATATTTTAATAACTTTTCTTCATATAAGTAGTAGATTATGCCATCTCCATAGTATTCTCACCTCAATGGACGCTAGGGAATCTAGGGATTGACAGCTTTTAAAAACACACTTCAACCAAGAGAGAGAACTTTTCACGGTGAGATTTTATAGAATAAAACGGCTGCTTTATTTATCTCAAACTGATGATTCATTCCTATTTCACAAATAGAAAAATATATCTGTCTGTAAAGCTTGAAACTTCAAATTCTCCAAACTTGGACACCATTTAAAAATCTGCATATTGTTACGAAAATTATCACCGGCCATTAAAAATGCCACAACTTTAAACAACGTCACAGCAATAACCTCTTCGCACGACCTCTTCTGTCCATTGCTGATGACGTAATAACTATGGTGAAGTGCATATAAAGGAGCCTCGTCTTTACAGCCGTCTAGTGTGCAGTCGCCTTTACGTCGTCCGGCGGAGATAAATATTCATGTCGCACTTTATAGCCGCCTTTATTAGGTTTCCATGCTGTTGGGTTTAACTCCATGTGTTGTGGTTATCATTATTGGTGTTAATGTGGCATCTGTTTGAAAACTTGAGGTAAGGGATGGTGTAACTAACAGACAGTTTTTTTAAATTATTGGTGACTAGATTTATGTTGGAGATGAAACTATCAATGGTGATACGGATAGAAAATGTATCCCCAAACATTATGCATATTAAACTAAACATTTTTTTATGCAGAAATGATCCCATTTGGGAATCGAATACTGGCAAGTTTATGTAACAATACTCAAAAACTTAAAACGCAAACCCCTTTATTACAAAATAAGGTTTATCTTCAGACCCAGGTTTAAAACATGGAGCCATTATTGAATTTCGAACTTTATTCCGACTATGGTAAAGTTCCTAAACATAAAACTGACAACTTAGTATCGAACTAAGTTTTCAGTTTTGTATAAAGAACGGTATTTCAATCACTGTTACGTTCTTATTACAAAAACTGGCTGCATGGTTTAAGCCATGTCAAAATATAAATCTTGTTTTGTAATAAGGTGGAATAATTTTAAATCCAGAGTAATTTTTTTCAACAAATCTTACTACACTACAATAGATTTTTAAACACAATTCACCAAGAAACCCCTTAAATCGAATCCTTCCATTTTCAAATTAATCAAATTCCTTTCGTTACCATCAATACTGGTAGGTTTACAATTCCGTCTGTCAATTAGTCTGAGTGAACTCAAAGACTATCACAAAAGAGGTTTGTTGGAAACTTTTTAAAAAAAGAAATGGAAAAAGTTCGCTCATTATAACAGGTTTAAGGGCGGCCATTGAAAGGGGGGAGCGGCTGTAGTCCGAACTCTTCTGATTTACGAATGTTGAAGACAGATGTTTGTACAGCCTATAAATATTCGCCCTTTCAAAATAATATTCTTGAGAAAATTTTACTGCTTTATTTTTCTTGTTCCAAGAGATTGTAAAAAAGAGAATGTATTTTAATGAAGCAAAATCATCAATCATTCATTTCAATACGTAAGATTGAGAAGTCGTGAGTGTGTTGTAATAATATAATTCTTGTATCTTGTCTTATATTCTTGTAAACTAATCCTTAAATATCTCCAGCCAATAAGTCAAGCTTCCATTGTAAATCTAAACACTTAGCCGGGTGAGTCTTGGGAACTATCCGCCATCCCGCCATCCCGCCATCCCGCCATCCTGCCAGCCGTCAGGGGCATGCTCACTAATCCCCACTCGCTATCTCAGTCTAGAAAAATAAGTTTAATTCCTTGATTAAGGCGACACATTCGTCTGATGTTAGACCAGTGAGCTAGAATGTTATAACTAGAAATAAAAGTTTTCGAAATCCTTTTTAAAGCAAAAATAGAATATGCTACATTATGAGTTTTCTAAGTTTTTATTTTTTACTGAATAACAGCAGAAGGTCGTACCCGTAGAGGTTTATTCATAAACGTTGCCAAGCCATATTTTTTAACGTTTTAACGTATCTTTAGCAACCAACGTTTATAAATAAACCCTTATGCTACCAGAAAGTTCTATTTTATTCTCCAGACAAGCAGAATCCAGAATTCTACAGATAAGCTATTTTTCTTTTCCGTTTTCGTGCTTTCGTCTTAGTTACAACATTTCACCAAAATTATAATTACAGTATGAATTGAATAATTTTTACTTCATAATACCGAGGAATATAGAATTTCCTGAAGTTATCAAAATCAATTTTTCATGTACAAGGACTACACCGCATCCATTCTTTATTGGCAGCTGGACCTTCAGTCCAAGTCAACAGTTAAATTCCTGCAGTTTCGCATGAAGTTAATATATTAGCTGCTCTCGGTACAGCCCGCTCTGGCTAATAGATTTAGTTAGTTTAGACTATGAGATCAAATAAAAAATGATAAGGACTTGTTAGTGTAAATGCGGACCCAAGCAATGTTGAGCTTGAGCTGTCATTCCACCTGATACTGGGGACTAATACTGGGGACTGACAATATGGACTGACACTATAGACTGACACTATGGACTGACACTATAGACTGACACCATGGACTGACACTGTGGACACCGCACTCCTAACTTAATTCACATAAGTTTTCACGGTGAGATTTGTACAGAATACATCAGCCTGACGTGACCACCTGCTCGTGTAGTAAGGGATAGGTAGGTTGGTGCATGTAATACTAACAAAAACTTGTCAATTACTAGAATGTTAACACTGGCCAGGGGCGTGGCCGGCGTGACGTATGCGGTGATTAGCGCCGACTGCGCTGGTCACTGAGATATGGCGCTGTTCGCCGCTTTTTGTGAGCGCTGTAGCTGATGGAAGGTTACGTGGAGAGTGTATTTTATTGTAATCATTTGTAAGTATAAAATAAAAAACTATAAAAATTTGAAAACTAAATTCGAAACTTTCTGACGTGTCCATCATATTAATTGTGTGGTTATTAAACTGACAGATCTAATTGATGTGCGTCAGTTTATTGTTTTAAAAGAGAGAAAAGATAGCAATTGCGTCAGTTTGTTTGTGTATATCAGAATCGGCTCCAATAACTAGTTTTCCAATTTGAGGTGGTAAAGGTCAAAATGTTATTGTTAAAAAGGAATTTAGTGTAATTTGGTTTAAAATCTATAGACGCTGAAGTTTGGTGTCCTGACATCGAGTATTTGGCCAGGTTTTGCTGTTTAGTTATTTTAGTTTAAAATCTACGTTGAGATTTTGCTGTACGAATATACCATTCTATCGTGAAGTGACTCAAGTGACTGATAAATGATTTTTATTTCTGTAAGTAGGTTTGTACAAACACTTTTACACGTCAATCATATTTTAAAAGCTAAATGAGGTCGGCGTTTCCTATCTGACTACTCTGAAAAGAAAGGCCTAAACAAACTCAGAGGTCACAGTCTCTTTTAAAGTCCAGACATAATCTTGGTCAGATCATGTGAAGACCATGTAGATTGGTGCCTGAAATGGTCTTTTGAGGAAAGAATCACACAGATCGAGTGGACCTGACCACGCATTTGTCAGTAATCGTGCAGCTCAACTCAGAACTTAAGGAGCTCACCGATGGGACGAACAATACCAAAGAAACGACATTTGGGTAGGCCAAATAAATTACTCTAACTGCCAGACCATGATTAAAACTAACTGAGAAAAAATAACAATGACCCACATAGACTACTGAACCAGTCTGATGCAGTGTACTTGACCAATACCAATTGCCCACTGATACCGTTAAAATCCATGGTTCCCAGTATCACCCAAATCCATTTTGCAATCTGCGTACAAAAACTATCTGGAACCAAATCTGAAACCAAATTTGAAAATACAACAACACACAGCATATAAAATACTCGCCACACATTTTTTCCAGAAATGATCATAGTGTTACATGCAGCACACCGTACCTGTAGCTAGGTATGTAGCACTAGCGGTAGGGACAGAACAATTTGGCTTGGAACACCTGGTGAAATCAATTTTCTGGTATGCGCACATACGGAGCCCGTATATTTTTAGACTACAATTTTACGAATAAAACAAAAAATCTATTTGTGTTCACGCTTTAATTATGTCTAGTTGATTGAAAAATGTAATGCAATCTATAGAGATTTGGCGTGAATTTTTGCTGTTAAATCGATCTAGTTGATTAAATATTGTGACATTACGAGTATTACATACCGGATGTTTCTTTTAACCGTCTTGAAAAAAATTGGGTATATTAGGTGAACGGAGTTAGCATAGTCCTTTTTTTTTTTATAAGTGATTCTATCCTTTGAAGCTGGCCGATAGTTACTCGCCGCGCATTTAGTAGGGTGCGTATGATTTGCTTTTCAATATTTTAACATTGAAAATGTTTTTTTGATAGATTCCGTATAGCTCCCCAATTTCGCTCAGAGTGAGACATCGGCCTGGTGTCGTGAGTTTTAGAGGTGCGTAAATGGTTGAGGTCTCAAAAAATGCATCTCGGCAAGGTCTATTATATGGTGAAATTTTTTTTTGGAAAACTCCAAAACTTTTTTGGATAAATGCAAAAATTTCGAAAAACTTCGAAATAGTCTATATTTCAAAACCAAAAAGCAATACCGAAAAAAATAAAAAAAAACCCACGGGGTATTGAGTTGCGCTACATTAAAAAAAAACCGGATCTCTCTATCTTTTGCGGTCTAGGCTGTGGCTTTTCCTTTAATTAGCGAAATTTGTGATAGTGCGCTGGATGCGCGAGGCGTTAAAGCGTTTAGAGTACTTATACTTTGTATTTATTTACTTTAAGTTTATTAGTTTTGATTCGATTCACACGAAATAATTATTTGTGTTATTTTATTATGTATTTATTTACTTATTTACGTATAATAGTTTTGATTCGATTCACACGAAAAAAATAATTAATGTTGTTTTATTTACGTATTTTTTTATTTAAAACAAAAATATTCACTTTTGAGTTACTGGTATTCGTGTTTATCTCGTATCATATACTATTTTTTTTTTTTGCCAAAGTGGGATAGCATTGCTTACTGATATCGATCGAAATACAGTCACCTTAGAAACAAAAAAAAAGAAATCTTTCTTTTCCACGGCATACCATTTCCGTATAATTGATTGTGGCTGTTAAAAATATTATTATATATTACCATTTATTATCTTTCACAGGGATTCGTGGAGTAACTCGTAACAGTCCCTCTGTTACGAGTTTACGACAGAACACTTTTAAAAACATTAAAAATAAATTTTGCATAATAAATGGTAATAGTATATGTATTTTTACAAAATACCACCCTTCGATACCTACGCACAAGCCGAGTGCGCGAAGCGAGCGGTGCCGCGGTAGCGGCCGGCGATTGCCAGAAACGACTAGAATATATAGAAAAAAAAACTTTAGTAGGTTGGTTGTAGGTTTTAAGTTAAAGTAATTATATAAATCTATTTATGTAATATATCAGTTGTCCATAGTAGAACACAAGCTGGTAGGTTATGTTAGGTTAGGTTATAATTTGTACACTTATAGTGCATAGTATATTTCTTTACTATTTTTCTTTTCGAGTATCGTATAAATTTAATTGTAAAGAATTTTTAATAAATAAAAATGTGAAAAATTGATTTGTTTAAACTCAAATTATTTGTACACTTATAGTGCGTAGTATATTTCTTAACTATTTTTTCTTTTCAAGTATCGTATAATTTTAATTGTCTAGTATATCAAATAATTTGTACACGTACAGTCATGAGCACTAATATGTAAACGCTTAGCAGAATTCAAAACCGATTTTCTCGTGGAATAACGATTGTAACTTTGAGAAAAGATCTATTTTATAATAGTTTGGGTTCCAAAATATTATGTTCGTTGTAAAATAAAATATCAATCAATACAGTTGGAGGAAATCACTTTTAAAAGTTGCTGAGTGTTTACATATTAGTGGTCGTGACTGTATGTGTGTAGTATATTTCTTTACTATTTTTCTTGTGTCATTTAGGAGCGCACGTGCGGTAGTTACTTCTTCACTATTTTTCTTTTCGAGTATCGTATAATTTTAATTATAAAGAATTTTACTAATAAATGTGAAAAACGGATTTATTTAATTCATTTTCAATACACCCGAAGATCTGTGGATTTTTTTATCGTTTGTCTTTATAAATTTTTTTATTTCTTATTTTATCATTCTAATATGAAAAGTTTACTTCAAATGTGTAGTATTTATTGATAGATCAATTTATTACTACGTTATAAAAAAAAAAAAAAGACTATGCCATAAGCTTCTACTCCGATCACTTAATTATACCCAATTTTTTTCAACACGGTAAAAAAGGTCATATGGTATATTTTGAAATAGATACTAAACGCAAATGACTCTCTCCAATGCTGTTACCCGATTTAACATGGGAAGGAGCTTAATGTCGATAATCTAAAGGACAACATACTCCAAAACGAAAACTACTAATGTTGTTCGAAAAGATAAAACATCCATTTAATACTTTCCTCCGGCCATCGAACTTTCCTCTTCACCTTTCACTACACATCAAAAATATGAAATAGACGGAAAATAATTTCTTTTGCGCATTCCTTATTGACACCCTTTTAGCCCTTTAACGGTCGAACGAACTCCCTGGAGACGGCTCAAGGACGACCTTTGTTATCATAAATGTATGGAAATATAGCCTCGTTATCCTCTTACAAGAACATATCAATTGCAAAGAGAAAAGGGACATCACGAATATGTCAATCAAATATATACAGAAGTGTGTACAATTGGTTTACCACACAATTATATTTACACACAAATAAACTGGAAAAAAACATACATAAAAACTTAGTTCATTAATTTCAAGATTTTCGTAAGTTCTCCGTGAAGTTAAAAAAGCCACCAATCTTCAAACAGCGCTCACAATGTACTATACGTATGCATGGCTGAGTACGGCGTTTCCCTTTGGGGAAATAGCACAGATAAACCAGCGCTCTTCACCCTTCAAAATAAATTAATTGAATCCTAGTAAACATTAATCAAATTGACAGCTGCAAACCTCACTTCCAAAATTAAAATATTTTAACCCTCCCCAGTTTAAACATAGGTAAAGAGACATAATTTTGTTCGTAAGCATCAAGAATTTTATACAAAACGCGAAAACGGTCTATCAAAACGCGATAAACTCAAAAACTACTAAACGGATTTTCATACGGTTTTCACCAATGGAAGAAGTGATTCATGAGAAAGGTTTGAATGGTAGTAATGGTGTGGTATAAGTCATTAAGGTTTTGTGTGAAAGTGTCGGAAAAAAACATGCCGACTGGGAGTTTTACTGGCATACGCGTAAACTGTAAGAGACTTCTGACAACCAGTCTTACCAAGGAGTATCATAATAACTATTAGTACAGTAAACTATTTAAATGTTTATAGGCATGAGGAACAGCTTAGGGTGTAAAGTTCACTCATCCTCTATAGAAAATGGAGGATCCTCCGACGAGACGTGTCTGGTGGGCAACTGCCCGACGGTTGATGTCAGGATGTTGTATATATGCTAGTTGCGCGGTAAACTGTACTTGCGCGATGCAGGATTTTCCGTGACGTCAGTGTGACGCGTAGTTCGCATGTGGCGATGTTGATGCTGCTACAAATATATCAAAAACCCTAGTAATATTAGATTTAGTTCAGAAGACTGAGGAGCTACGTTTTTAAAGCTTCATCTCTCCCACTACTTTCCTGTGCCCACCCGAGTCCATAATGATCACATATAGTTTTAAGTTACTACCTAAGTTGAGTTGAAGACACATTGTTGAATGCAAACAAAGTATTGAGTACCTATTGGGTATTGTTCCTGAAGTTTCATGGATGACTGGGAACTGTTCAAGATGTTTCTAGGAATATTAGTGAGGCATATGATATCGCTTTGTTGTGGTTTCCTATAGTAATGTTACTTCCTGGTTCGGTGGAATTAGCGTAACTAGATGTTTTTCTGATATCTTAAATATTTAGTGGAAATATCAGACAAAAGATGACATGATTAACACTGTAATTAAAAAACATTGTAAAAGTCCATTATTTTCAAAACAGTGACCGTGGAGTTTCTTTACGGCTCCTTTCCATAGGAAACGACCAATTGGAACCGTGCTACTGACGGTTCTTATGTTCTCATGTAGTCTTATGTGAAATAAAATATTTTGATTTGTTGAATGCTTGTGCTGACAATATGTACAAAAATTGCACCTATTTATTCTACGAGTATACACAGGATTCACAGATTGACCTAACATATCGATTGACCCACGTGGGCGCCATTAAGCACGAAACATTTTTCATTTATTTCAGGGCCAATCTACCTATTGTATTAAAGAAAATCATAATCCTATCGCACATTTTTTACGTGTAAATCATATTTCTCGCGTTAAAATTCAATATTTTCGCACAGTGGGTAATGACGCAGAATATTTTTATCTGTTGCGCATTAATAACAGCGCGGCTCAGTCGGCGCACAGTCACAAAATAGATGCATACAGAAGGTCGGCTATAAACAAAGAGATAAACGCACGCACGCATAGACACGCTACACGGACAGCGAGTCCAAGCACACTCGCGTGCGACAGGCATTCGTTTGAGATAGTTTGAGTTCGAAGTACTCAATACTCAAATGTTTATTGCATTCCACAATGTATATGCTTAGGTGGTAAACATTAGGTTAGAGAACAATCGTGGACCCTGTCGGGCACAGCAAAAGAAAGATAGTAGGTGGAGACGAGGGCTCACAGTTTATCTTAAGTACGTACGCTTCTCTTCTATAGTCTGTTCCAAATGTATCTGAGGAAATCGTAAAAAAAACCAGTACCCCGAGTGTAAGTTTGCAAGTGAATAAACGTAACTAGCGCGTTTGCGTTAAGATTTTTATTCTCACCCTTATATTCTTAGCATTATGATCTATCGGTCAAATTTTAACGCAAACGAAATAGTTACATTTACTCTCTTGCAAAAAAGTCACTCACTAAAGGAAATTAGTAACATATTCGTCTGTACTTATAAGTTACTTTAGGTCTACCACTTTTATCATTAAGTATTATTTGAATAACATTATGAATTAGTAGCAATTACTAGCAGTATGAGAACTACACCCACTGACACACTACAAGCAATGCTTGGACTGCCACCCCTACACCTCATCGTGCGGGAGGATGCAACCCTGGCCGCCTTCAGGCTCTATACATCGGAAACCCTGAGCAAAGACTCTAGGGTCGAGTACACTCGTATAAAGGAAGATGCAATCAAACGACAACCGATGATGGCATCAGCCTGCGACAAAGCCCCGAAACTACACTTCTTTCAGAAGCAGTACAACGTTATACTCACAGAAGAATGGTGTGACTACTCAGGCCCGAAAGAGATGAGAGTATACTCCGACGGATCAAAGACCAACTCCGGAACCGTAGTTGGAGTCTTCTTACACGATTTTAAAATAAATAAATCCAGCCCGCTGGACTTGTTCAACACCGTCACCAGGCGAAATGTATGGGCATTATACAAGCGGCTTATGCTATAGAAGCCAGGAAAGTTACGGACACCCGTATACGTATACTGTCCGACAGTGCCTCCGTTCTGCAATCCCTAGAGAAAAAATATATAATATACCTCCAGACTAACACTAGAATGTCACAATGCACTGGAGCGGGTGGCGGTGTGCAACCGTAACACAGTGACACTACAATGGATAAAAGGACAGCAGCTAATGTACTAGCTAGGAGAGCATCCAGCGCGTCAGTCTGTGGACCCGAACCTATCCCCTTTAACCAACTACGTAGGTGGCTACAGGAGTTCACCCACACACGAGCGGAGAACTGGTGGACCTCGACACCGGGCTGCAGGCAATCCAGGGAAGCCATGCCATCCTTAGATGGCAGGCTAACCAGGCGTTTGCTACGCCTGGACAGAAACGGCCTGCGCCTGGTGACGGGGACACTGCTCACTAAACAAACACTTCCACACAACACACTAGGCATAACGGACTGATGGAGGCTGAAGAAACCGTTGCGCATGTGCTTTTTGACTGCACAGGCGTCACCCAGATCAGAACAGAAACCCTGGGTCACCCAGATCCTTTATTGATATCTTAAGTAGACCAGGAGACCCAATCAGCTTCTGCAGGGAGGTGAGCTGGTTGAAATAATCAGCTGACGGCCGCCTTGGCCCACGCACAATGGTCCACATGAAGGATTAAGTGCAGAAACCAAACCCTATAACATAGAACATTATGAATTATCTATAATTGGCAAATTATCGACAAAAACTGAGGTTATAAAATTAATCTCAATTTTCAACCTAGTTAAGATGAACTAACATTAGAATTTTGGGTTCAATTATTCAAATAATCAAACCTAAGCACGCAATGTTTAAATGGCAGTACAAATTAGCATCCACAAGTGTGTTTTCTGATTCATTTGTTTACATTTTCTTCAGATTCTTTCGGAGCAGATCATACATTATGTGTGCGTCCGCCTGTTGTCATTAGCTGTATGGATCAGTCCTTCTGTACCTATTTATGTTGTGGCACAGTGTTACAATCGTGAGCAGCCAAGATCAAAAGGTTAGCAGAATTGAGCGTAAATAAGTAATTTGTACAGTCAGACACATTGGGCATTACGTGCTCATCAATTATGGTGACGTGAGTATAAATTGAATGGTAAATCGCGTGAGATAAAGTTTGTGAGTCACTCGAATACTAAGTCGATTTTATAGTTGAGAAGCTCAATTCGATTAACGAATATTGATCGTAAATATTAATACGTGTTAGCGATATTGATATGTTATAAGCTGAGTCTCATGAGGGTAAAGTAATCACTAGGAGTCTGGTCGATTCAATTCTATTGGGTAGGGTAGGGCATAACATTGAGCATGTAATCAGATTTGATTTACACAACCGATTGGTCCTACATGACATTCCTTTTTCAATCAAAAGGTTGTAAAGATCCTTCCTTTTCCTTTCAAAGTCCATTCTATAATGTACCTATTACTATGAATTTGTTCCAGCTGAAAAGATTTACATTTCCCTACAATATTTCCCAACATATTCGAATGTTATATCTTGTAATATCTTTTTACTTCAAATAGTAGCATTTTCCAGTGAATACGTTCTGAAATCCGCTGAAATACAGTTAAACGGCCCTCTGTGCCCGTCTCACAACACTTAAAGCTGTGGACACAACGGTTAATGGTTTTCACATTAGTTAGTGAATGGGTTTTGATGAGAATGTGAGCTTAATTTCTTGGAACTGTTTGTAGTACTTAGTTTGCAGAGGACTGAAGACTTTGAATAGTGGTTCCATGTATAAATACTGGACAATTAGAACCGTTCTAAACTCTTGTAAAGCTTTTGTAAAAAGAATATTAGGCTGAATGATTGTGAAGGACCATGATATAATAATTATGATAACTTTGTTTTCGTAGCAAGTGACACAAAACTTACTAAAGTAAAAGTTATTATTGTTATTTGTTTATTGATTTAAGGCGAACCCCAGGCAGCCAACCAGCGACCCGAGTAAACACTTAGATTAGTAAATTTCATGGTCACCTCCCTAGAATCCACATTTTCTCTCAGCCAAGAAACAATATAGCCTTTCTAAACATCTTTTCTTATCCAAATGAACCTTCCTACCCAAATATAGACGATCCATCTTAGAACCCGGTCCAACCACATGTGCACTCGGCCTTAAGCCCGGGATCGCATGCTTTTAACTGATTGCCGTCGTTTCGGACCGATAGCTTAGTCTGCACGTACTTAGCTGTTCATGTAACTTTTCAATTTAACCAGTTAAGCAGCATCTTTGACTTGCTTTGCTAACTTGAAATGTTAGCTACCGGATTGCGGAGATGTGTATTAGCTTTATATCTGGTCTACCTTTGTAGGTGGACCATGGCTTCGTATTTGAGTCTTTAGTTCTTATTAGCTTCTAGCTGTTATTTGTGGCTTAGCATAGCATAGTATTTGATAAAGGCTCGTACAGAGCGGCGTTACAAGTCACGCGAGTCTGTGTGAGCCTTAAGGCCCATTGGCAAGAACCTGGCAGCTAAAAGAACTATACTTATATACGTTATGTTGACCACTGCAACGAATAGATATCTCAAAGAGAGGTAAGGAAAAGTAATTTTAATAGTAATAGGATATTACGCCCATTTTTGAAAATTGTCTCAATAAGATTCAATAGTGCTAATGAACCACTAAAAAAATCATATTTTTTTTATTCAATCGTTAAGTGCCATAAAAATGCATTTAAATTTTGCATTTTCAAATTTCGCTCGTAACTTGACGAAAAAAAAAAAAAACGCTGGACGCAGTGGACGCCATATTGCTCTGTGGTCATGACATCAGTTGGCTGTATAAACAAATGCAGTGATATTTTGGTACGCCGATAGTTGATTTGACACTTCTAAGTTTACATAGCCCTATGACGTAATAACATGGTGACTACTATTTGGTGTTATGAAACAGATTAAAAAAGCTGAACCTTTTGAACTAAATTTTAAAATTTAGTTTGTTATTTTATGAACTAAAACTAACGTTTTCCGACTGCTTTTTGCCTAAGCTATCTCAATAATATACTTTTAGATATTTTCTCATATAGAGTAAAATACCCTATAGCCAACCGACTAGAACTGCTACAAAATTATATGGGGTAGTCCTTAGTCAATCATTGCTAACAACAAAGATATAGCATGGTCCATACTGATTCTTTAAGTTGTAAAAAAAACATGAAAAGTACAATGTATCAAATATTTCATGTAGGTGCCGTCAAGCAAAATCAAACTCTCTCGTCCTGACAAATGATAACTACCAAACAAAATCCATTAGTCTTTGCGACAAACATCAATAATTCCAAGAGATCCGAGTTACTCGTACGTCTGGCTATCGAGCAGTATCTTAATATCACGTCAAATAATACAATAGTGCCACTCATTCCACTTGCCTTCCTTTTGACGTCCGTTCGACCGAGCAATTCGTTCATTGTTTCTTTTCATTCACTCACTCCCGGCCGTTGAATGAACGAGTCTGTTGAACGGGTCGGCTCAAAGACAACTCTTTTGTCGTTCGAGATGAAAAAGCTACGATTGGAAATGTCATTTTATGTTCTGTCCGTGTTAAAATAGAGTTTCTGCACTTTTTGTGACTAAAAGAAAAAATGCAATTGGCGTAAGAATGGAACGTTTAAGAAAGTCTTTGAATGCCAGCCAGTTTGTTACAGGAATTTATTTTAATTATGTTACAGTAAAACTGTTTTCCTTGCAAGTTTAGATTTATTTCGTAGGTAGTATTTATAAGAAATCATACTACTCGTAACATCCCCAATTTGGTCCTTATGACCGCTTTCGAATGCAAAGTTCCGCATTCGATTTCAAAGTCTGACAGAGTTAATACAGCTAAAAAACACACAAGATAGCAAAAAAATATTTTTTCACATTCTGGCAACTTCTGCACATTCTGGCAACCTCGTTGAACGCTATAAAATCGCTACAAAATCGTGGGGAAGCTCCTGACTTTTGATTTTCGCCATTTTGGAGGATTAGGTGTCCGCGCAAAGTAAGCGATAGAACCGTTCAGTCAGTACGTGCCGGCGCCCATATCCCACGGCTGTACGTTTTTAAATCTTTTATACTTATCTGGGCGTCCGTCGGCGGAAAAATACCCTACTTTTTTATTAAAAGTTGCCTTTTTTTCAGTGGTGAAATGGAATGGTGTATGCTGGCTTATAGTAAGGAAAAGTAGGTAGGTATTATAGGTATATAATTTGCCATTTTGCCGTTTTTGGTTTTCTTGTTGAACTTCGTGTATAAGAGCTACCTATATAAATACTATCTGATCGCCCATTGGGCCCTATGTAACTCAAAAATCAAAATCAAAATCAAAAATATTTTTATTTCACATAAGCCCACATGGGCACTTATGAAACGTCAGAAGCTAGGTGCACGGTTCCAATTGGTCGTTTCCTATGGAGAAGAGCCGGCAAGAAACTCCACGGTTCCTCTTTAAAAAAAAAAAATAGCTTTTACAATATTTTCAAAGTATGAGAGGACAGCGTATATACCGGTAATGTAACCTGATACTAAGTACTAGGTACCGTACTTAATTACGTGTATGTAGGTACGTGGTGTGCGAACAGAGAAATGTTAGTTTTACATCCCCTATATGAAAATATTTCAAATTCCCCTGGGCTATTTTTACTGTTGCTGATAAAAGTTGAAAAATATTAGGAACATGTTCCTACCAGCAACCAGAACTGTCGAAACGTAGTACCTACCTGCCTACTATAATATACCTTCCCCAAGCGAAGTCTATCCCAAAGAACTCACGCCCTGGGAGTAGCACAGCCGCCCTGCTTCATGATTCCATTACGTATTCTTTTTCTGTATGCTTTATGCTACATCAGAAAGTATTCCAGCACTAATTAAACCTCAGCTCAAGCCACAAAAAAACGAGCGTGTATACATTAACAAGAATTTACGACCATAAGTCAATTTCAATTTGTGAGTACCATAACCAAAATAGCGGGTGCAACTCTTTGGCAAAAGTGCAGTTAAACTCCAAATAAATGGCCCCGTTAATTTAATTTAATCGGTTTATTCAATTAATTGCTCACGGTAGCGCAAAAATACAATTTTGCCTTTATTTTTACAGGCACTGGTAAGTCTTGATGACTCATTTACCTGTGGGAGTGAGCTCTTCGTAAAGTTAATTGACTGTTCGGCTATGAGGATTATAATGTCAAAAGAAAGAACCTTTAATGATTTTGTGTTAATGCTTTTATAATGGATGATAATGTCGAAAGTTTTGTTGATTCCTGACGCAGCATGAAACATAACTTCTGCTGGTACTTTTTTGGATTGAACAGAAGTGGAGAACGCCAGTAACAGCAGAGTGGGTTTCTTAGTATTGCTAATATTGCATTTCTTTTACGTTGTTCTCACATATTTACTTTGGAAAAAAACAATAATAATGTACACACGGCTACACATAAAGCAATATATTTCCAGTATAAGCTGATCCGCATTGTATAGGATTTCCGTACAATGAGAGTTCAGCGTATACTGGAAATATATAGCTTGATGTGTAGCCGTGTGTACCCAAGATGTAAAACCTAACTCATGGTCTGGCAGTTTCTTTTTTCTTTTTTGGTTAAATAATCTAAGTAAATCTATAATATAGTATAATAATATGTAATAGTACAATATAAACAAACTAAAATATGGCGTCGAAAAATTCTTCCGCATCGCTGTCGACTGGTAATGTACCCAAGAGACTGGCGGCATTGCAACGTTGTATGGCAATGCTTAGCCTCTGGCCAGGGTAAAAGCCAGCCCTTGGGTCCCAGGAAGTGTCAACCAGCCGTTTGGAGATCTCATTGAACAAACCATGAGCACTCGGGCCACGAGGCCCGAGGGTTTCAACCCAAAATGGCTTGAAAATTAAGTTACCGGCGTCCTACGGCCTGCTACCAACGCACGCTAACGGCGGAATTTCAGAGGCCTGACTGGCCCCATGCTTAGCCTCTGCCGGAAACCCCCTTCTACGTCTGCCACGTGCTGCCAAGGTAAGGTACCCTTCTTACTTTGAGGTGTGATAGTGCTCAGAACAGTAAACAGTGACCTTACCCGCGACCTAGCCTACTACAAATTATATGTATGAACTAAACTTAACCCGCCTTATTATATGTATGAACTAAACTTAACCCGCCTTATTACAAAACAACATTTATATTTTGACATGGCTTAAACCATGGAGCCAGTTTTTGTAATAAGAACAGTAACACGTACACAGGACGTAACAGTGATTGAAATATCGTTCTTTTTACAAAACTGAAAACTTAGTTCGGTACTAAGTTGTCAGTTTTGTGTTTAGGAACTTTACCATAGTAAGGAATAAAGTTCGAAATTCAATAATGGCGTCATGTTTTAAACCTGGGTCTCAAGATAAACCTTGTTTTGTAATAAGGGGGAACGAGTTTCCTTCATCTCTGACACTAACCTATTTGTGAGCGGCCTGCGGAGTCTACCTGCGCAGCCTGTCAACATATTAAATGAAAGGGCTTGATTATTTAAGAAAATAGATCAAAATTGACCATTGACTGACTGATGACTTATCTCCGAAACTACTGAGCCTAAAATGTTGAAAACCATGCAAAACTAGTTCTTTGCTTATAGATTACAGGAAAACCTATAAAAAGTGTATGATCTTAAAATAACAAGGTAAATCTCTCAGTATTGTGCGTACGAACTTACATTTGCAGTTGGTATGTATGAGAGAATGTGTTTTTCAACTACAATGTTAAGTTTGTTTTTTGGATAAATTAATCCCCACTAGAGAACCCTTCATTGTGCGTGGTCCAACATGCACTTGGCCGGTTTTTTTACGAATTGAAAGCCATTTAATACAGTTTCTACATCGCCTCCCACCTCCCGCGTTCCGTTTGGTGCCGGACGTAAAGAATAGCTCCATCCCATTTCTTCCCATGGGTGTCGTAAAAGGCGACTAAGGGACTTACTAGAGAATGGGCAGCAGCGTTCTCTATGCATTTTTAAAACTATACTGCGATCGCCAACCCGCCTGCCAAGCGTGGCGATTATGGGGGAGGCCTATGTCCAGCAGTGGACGTCTTTCGGCTGAAATGATGATGATGATGATGATCGCCTCCCAAGGTTCCATCATCAAGATACCAAATATTTTGTGGAATTTAGCTGTCGAATAATTGGGTGAATGGCTATATTAAATCACTGGCCCGAAGGGGTCACCTTGTTGACAGCCAACAGTAGATTCCAAAAGGTTGTCCCGATACAGTAATTTAGAAGGGTGTCTGTAACCATTGCCAAAGAAAACTATAGATTTGGGGTATTTCTTTTTAGTTTCTGCCAGCAAGGACAAATAGGGACAACCTAACTTGATTTAGAAGAGTATCCGTGGATTTCCTAACCCGTTCTTCTCCATAGAGATCTACGTTTTGGAATGGGCAACTAATTTACAATTTCTGGCTAACTGACCGACTCCTTGACCATTCAAAAGTGCCTTTCAGTTTGAGTTTTTTGGGTGGGTGATATTTATTATCTGAATTTGAGCTTTTACTTAGAACGGATATCCATAGTCAAAATAACGACCTTCGCATAATTAGGTTTCGTTACCTCTACAGTACAGTACCTACCTAATAGGTAGTACTGTAGAGGTAAATGCCGTCATATGCCTTCCTTTTGTAATCTCTGTCTGCCAATAACCAGAATCGAGATCTAATTCTGCAAAGTATTGCGCTCCAGCTAAGTTATCAATAATATCATCTATCCGCGGAATTGGATAATTATCCCTACATATTTTCTTATTCAGCTTCCGATAATCGATGCAGAAACGCCACGAGTTATCGGGCTTCTTGACTAACATAACCGGTGCTGCCTATGAGCTTGTCGACTCTTTGATTACACCTTACTTCAACATTTCCCTCACCTGCTCAGCTATAACTTCACGCTGAACTGGTGAAGTTCTATACGGGTGACAATGTACCGGTTCCTCATCCAAAGTTTCAATATCTACTGGAACTATCGTCGACTTCTCTACTTGCTCATGCGAAAAAGCAAATCTATCTACATTTTTTTCTAATAAAGCTAATAAACCCCTCTTCTCTTCTAATACTCGTATTAATCAGTCATTGATTATATTATAAAATGTTTGGACGTACTACACTAATAAATAATAATCCTTTTACGGATATATTTATATTTTATTCAAAAGCTGCCAGTGCCATTAACTAGCAGTTAGGATGAATCATCCTAACCGCTAGTTGGCACTGGCAGCTTAATAAAAATAAATATTTAAATTAGAATATAGATTTGAAAGGATGGATTGTCACAGCGACAGACTTTAACTAGCTTTCAAACAAAAAACATGTATTGATTTGAAGAAAATATAAATATATCCGTAAAAGGATTATTATTTATTTATTAGTATAGTACGTCCCAATTCCATTGGAATAATGAGCACCAAGATGCGTTTGATTGTATTAAGAGGTTAATATGTAGTGAGCCAATTTTATCATATTTTTCGGCGGATAAATCACTTACTACGAGGTTATATGTCGATGCGTCGAATGAAGCAATAAGGGCCGTGCATATGCAAGGAAGCATAACGATGTGTCCAATTGTTATGCTTCTAGGAAGATATCCGAGGCTGAGAAAAATATTCTACGACTGAGAAAGAGTGTTTATCGTTAGTTTCGGCATTGAGGTACTTTCGTCATTATTTATGGGGTTTGAATTTCCAAGTAGTTACGGACCATCGAGCATTACGTTGGTTGCAGTCGAAGAGAGACGGACCATCGAGCATTATGTTGGTTGCAGTCGAAGAGAGATATGTATCGATTAGCACGATGGGCTTTAGCTATTCAAGAATGGGATTTTGATATGGTTCATTGTGCAGGGAAGAATAACGTCGTAGCGATTTTTTTAGTAGAAATCCATTAATAGAGACAGGAGATCAACAGATAGAACCCAATTTAGAATCTTTTGACAGTTTAGAGGTTTTTAGCAAAAATATAGATTCTTTGGCGGGAGAGCAGACGAACGATCCTTTTTGTTATTGATTGATTTTGCAAATACGTGAGCGTCCGGATATAGCTCACGGTGGCTTCTTTTTGAGAAATGAATTCTTGTATAAAAAGGTGCGTAGAAATGGTGAAATATGTGATGTATTAGTTTTACCTAAGAGTATGTTTCAAAATATAATGCATGAATCGCACGATGAAGCATGGACTGTAGGACACTTAGGACTGGCAAAAACATTGAACAGGTTTCGATCCAGATATTTTATGCAGTATACGGATATGGAAATAGAGCGGTATGTAAGATCATGTGTACCTGTCAAGAAAGAGAAAAATGTGGCAGAATTGATGCCGATCCGGGTATCAAACATTTTTGAAACGGTAGGAATCGATGTGTCAGGTCCTTTTCCACGTTCTAAGAAGAACAATCGGTATATAATTGTTTCCGTAGAGTATGCGTCGCGATTTCCAATTTGTAATGCTGTTCCTAGGGTTACAGCAGAAGTTATAGTGGAAATTCTACCTAAATAATTGATTGGAATTTTGGGAATTGACTTTTCTTTTAAAAATGTTGTCGATAATGCCCTGATTCTATATATTATGCGGGATTGTTGTATCTTTGGGCATCAAGTCATAAAGTCGATTTTTTAACATATTTTTGGGATTAGATAGCTCCATATATTTGCGCCACTTGAATTCTTGAGAGTTTGAATGACAATAGTATGGAATATTTCTCCTACTAATAAGGTTGATGGTATCTTCTTTGAGCCTTGTTGTAATGTTTCATTTTAAGGATGACAATTACAGCCTTTGAATATTGGTACACTTTGTGCAAAATTTCAGATTAGAATATAGATTTGAAAGGATGGATTGTCACAGCGAAAGACTTTAATTAGCTTTCAAACATAAAACATGTATTGATTAGAATAGAATAATTATAAATATATCCGTAAACGGATTATTATTTATTAGTGTAGTACGTCCCGCACATCACAACACAAGAACTATTATAGGAAATCAAGTTATTTACTTTACTTATTTAGAAAGAAAGAAAGAAAGAAAAAACATTTATTGGGACTCGCACAGATCACAAATTAAATGCGGTTATTGTAAACGTAACTCTTGCATCTGCACCCTGTTTGTATCAAGACAACACTTCCTTAGGCTTTTAATAGATACCGAACCATTTAAGTTGCAAGAAAATCTTTTAGGTGAATCGCCAAGGCTTATTATATGCAGTCGTCTTCAAAACAGTCACTCTAATAAAGGACTGTTCCATGCCGGAAACCACACGTGACTAAAGCAGCATCATTATAATATTTTCTTTCTTCATATTATAAATAAGCAAAATAATCCAATAACCTTCATCATTTCCGTGGAATACCAATACAAACTCATTGGGAATTCCCACAAAATTCTGTATTTCTTAATTATTTCCGCATAGACGACAAAAATGTTGGCGTTTGGGGCACAGAATACATGGGTACAGAAGGCCCACTCCGTACAGCGGATGAAAACAGGCGCACAAACACAGACACGCACGTACGGCGATCTCAAACGCGCTGTGCGTAGACACATGTCTATGTGTGCGTGCGCTTCTACGCGCTGTACGTAGACACATGTCTAGGTGTGCGTGCGCTTCTACGCGCTGTACGTAGACACATGTCTAGGTGTGCGTGCGCTTTCACGTGCTGTGCGTAGATACATGTCTATGTGTGCGTGCGTTTTCGCTTGCTATATGAACTCGGCTTTCTGTTCCTATCTATTCTGTATTTGGGGCGTTCAGCCCGAGCGGGTGAGACCATAAAACGGGCCACGACTGACTGATGGCAGCTGCGAAGCTTTACGAGTGCACGAACGGGGCCGATCAAAATACTCGACTCTTGAATTTCAAGTTTGGCTATGAAGTCAGAGGCGATTAATAAGGAGTTTACAAATTCATCAATATTTGTTATTTAAAAACACTGTTGTTTAAGGAATACATTCTCTGTGCTAGGAATATAAATAAGTGGATATAAGGACTATGATATCTCACAAAATAATGAAAGTAGTAACCAACGACAAATAAAACAATTATTGAAACTTTTACACGATAAATATCTTACACCATTACAAAAAGAGTTTCTAACTTAGTTATAGATATCAGAGAGCTAAGTTGGTAGCGGAACTAACAACACAGTTCCCAGTACGTCTGTAGTCACTATATCTGTCGCATAGTAATGTAAAACCATACATAGCTTATATTGTTTTTAAAGAAAAATGCGTTTATTTGCATTACAGCAAAAAATACACCTTAAAACCTATAAATAACATAAAATAATTAATTATAATGCCAAAAGGGCCTCAGCTCAGCATAATGTCAGATGACAACACAAGGTGTACCACCTGACGCTGATTTTCAGCTGCAACCCACGAGTGCCATACGCTAGAATAATAAGCACATAGGGAAGTGTGTGTCCGTTAATTAATTAAGAGAGTAAATTAAAGGTGATAATATAAAAAAGCTCGAACAAAATAAAATAAAATGTTGTGATATACATGTGTGTGAGTGTTGTGTTTAATGTAAAACTAAAATAAATACCCAATATCTGTGTATTAACTATATTAAAAAATTATAAATAGAAAGTACCTATCTGATGATAGAATGCAAAAACGTGTGATTGATCGTTTGGTTTCTACGAAGGGTATATGCCATTCTAAAAGACGACAACTGCGTTAGTGAAAACTGTTTAATTGCACCTATAATATTGATTAAATCAATTAACATCGCTTGTTTCATAGCCCTCCGCTATAACTTACTTACAAAGCTTACAGCAAGGATTTGATTGACGTAAAAGCTCACAGGCCACGTGCAGGGCTTGTCAAACGTGTTTTCAAAGAAATATAGCCCCAAACCGACTGGGATGGCTTGTAAAGTTTTCGTAATTACGGTTTTATAAAGTCTATATTGGTCTCATCTCGGGTTTTGAGTGTCATCAAGAAAAACAAGGTAAAATATTAAACCCATGCACGACATCAGGCAGCTGCATGTCAGGAACGCTTCCACTCGCATGATGCTGTGCTATGGGGGACCTACACTACAGCGCTGATTTTAAGTGGACACCCGATTAGGTTCCTTTAAGGTAGATAGGTATATACAAACGACATAATCAAATAATTGATTTGCTCAAACATGACTACAATACTTACAACACACATTGTCGCCATTTAACACATTAAAAGTAAAGTAAGTAAGTCATCATTTCAGCCAAAAGACGTCTCTCCCAAAAGGGGTGGATTTGCCATAATGGCCACGCTTGGCAGGCGGGTTGGCGATCGCACTATGGTTTTAAAAATGCGTAGAGAACGCTGCTGCCCATTCTCTAGTAAGTCTCTTAGTCGCCTTTTACGACACCCACGGGAAGAAATGGGATGGTGCTATTCTTTACGTCTGGCACCACACGGAACAGTACAGAAAAGTAAGTAAGTAAGTAAGTTTATTTATTTGTGTAAACATGTTGTACACACATTGCATGTAATATATAAAGATAAAAGCAGATCATCACGTTTGAGGCAATGGCATGCAAATATTAATAAAATAATGTTAATGCGCTACTGGTGAGCATGAGGTCCTGGGTTCGATTCCCGAGTCGTGCAAAGTGTTATTGGAATTTTCCATCTGGAACTTCTCAGTAGCAGCCCGGAGTCTGGACTTGTGCCCGTGGAACTTAAACGTAACTGGCGAAATGTAGGTACACTGTAGGTATACCTCTGCCTAACCCTTTGGGGAGTACAGGCGTGATTGTATATTATGTTTTAAACCCCTATTGTCAGCTCAGCTACATGCACGTATACACCGCTTAAGAAAAGCAAACTGACTACTGAACATGAAACTTTCAACAAACAATTCAAGGAATGGTCACTTTGACAGACGGAAAGTTTGATCCTTGACAGTCTTTTACAGTTCAAGCAGTACGGTTATGGAATGCCTTGCCCGTGTCGATAAGGCGTGCTCAATCTTTGTCCGCTTTAAAATTATGGTAAAAAAAACACTTTCTCTCTTCTTAAACAGCATCATTACAGAATACAGTTCCTTGCTCGTTTCATGTATATTATTGTATATATATATATTTATATAGATAAGTGTATGCTTTATGGATGTATGTATTTATTGTACATGTAAATGGTACACCACTGACTACCTGCAGTATTGTCTCTCCTTCTCTCTTTAATCCATCCAAAGGTTGTCTGTAAAAGATCGCTTTTAGCGATAAGACCGCCCATTGTGTCACCCTATGTAAAATTTCAACATTTATATCTGTAACTTATATAGTGTACATAATAAATAGTATTATATTCCATTCTATTCTTGACGTTATCCTTTAACTTCACCACACCTAAAATAGGTGACTTAAAACTTATCAGAAATTCACCCGTAAGAATCAACAATAAAATACAAAATCGCGTTGCTCATTCTTATTCCCAATCAGCAACAGAATCAATAATAAAGAACCTTGTGCATAAAAACAACCTGATCTACCTTGAAGTATTTTATTCAATGAGCGACCGCCCAGAGGACCACCGGCACACTGGATGTCTTACAAAATTCCATTTCAAATAAAGTCATTACGCACACCCGAAATCCCTTGGAAAACTGTGAATAATGACTGGGAATTATACTGTGTTTTATGCCTCCGCTCCTCCGGGCCACAGAGGAGGACGGAGGGACAGGCAAATTTTAACGAATTACTGGAAAGATTGGAGCTTTTGCCTGAAAGAATTGGTGTGTGAAATTAGATTGTTGGTTTGGGAAGCTTCACATCAGTTTATTATAACAAAGAAACGGTGAGACGGGCCTGTGTATTTATAGGAAATTCAGTCACACCCTCGTTCTTAAATGGAAGTAGGTTATTAGGTTAAACTCAAATATACACTTACTTAGGGCGTAAGTAGGTATAACCTCCCAAATAGTTATGTTATAAGCTGGTGTAATTTATAACCTTCCAAATAGTTATCATATAAGCTGGTGCGTATTTATAACCTCCCAAATAGTTATCTTATAAGCGGGTGCATATTTATAACCTCCTAAATAGTTATCTTATAAACTGGTGCATATTTATAACCTCCCAAATAGTTATCTTATAAGCTGGTGCATATTTATAACCTCCCAAATAGTTATCTTATAAGCTGGTGCATATTTATGTTATAAGCTGGTGCATATTTATGTTACAAGTTGGTGCATAATTATGTTATAAGCTGGTGCATATTTATGTTATAAGCTGGTGCATATTTATTTTCCAGCACAACAAAAACTCAAACACTGCACCTCAGTCACACTTTCTCCGTACAATTCCTAAATTCGCATTACCTCACAAACTTCTCTTAATTAATACAGCTCCGTCAGAACCCAAACAAAACACTCAAAAAACATAATCAACAAAATGCTTCACTCACAAACGAAGCACCATTAAAAAATATATCCTTAATTACTTAATTTTTTCAACGTGGGTATATTTGGGTACAAAGTTATCTAGGAGGGCCGAGCTACCATCAGGGGGAGCATGTAATTATCAAATGAGATTTTTATCTCCCTTTTAATATCTTTAATTTAATCACTTTGGTATTCATGCTGTCCAGTAATGGAAGGTTGGTATGAGATGTGCTTTGTATGGTTTATGTAGAGAATAATGAATTATTATGTTTGTCAACTTATTAAATAAAACCGGTAAAGTGCGTATCGGACCACGCACAATTAAGGGTTCCGTAGTGTAGATTAATTATCCTTCGAACAAATTTACTTAACATTGAAAAACATGTTCCCTCATACATTCCAACTGGAAATGTAAGTTTGTACGCACAATATTGAGAGATTTACCATGTTATTTGTATTTTATTTGTATATTAGTATTTTTTTCAAAATTTTAGGCTCAGTAGTTTCAGAGATAAGGGGGCCCCCCCCCTTAATAGTCAATTTTCAAATATTTTCGTTAATATTTTTAAAAGTACTTATTTATTTTAAATTATAAAAACTGAAATCCTTACAACAACCCCTTTCATTTGATGTGACACACGGTACAGTTCGAAAAACTTTTTTTTGTTATTTTCTAATTTTACCCCCAAAAGTGACCCCATATCCAAAATTCATTTATTTACGTTACACGTCTGTGTTTGGGTCACAGAAGTGCATATGTGTAGGTACCAAAGAAGAACGGTCACGGCCCTTAGGAAATTTACGCGGGCCCGACACAAAAGGAACGTATCTCAGTTATTTTGTTATATTAAATATAACAGAAATAAATTAACACTATTCTGAATATCAGTGGCTAACTCCTATAAATTGCCATTTAATTTTGGTTGCGCAAAATATTTTAAAATTATTTTATTAATGAATATCAATTATATCTATTTAAAATGACGCCAATTTAGATAAAAACACAAAAAATAGACAGCCATCAAGCTTTTAGCTCCATTAGAGCTAAAATATTCCTGGTGGAACACAATATATGGGAGACTTATTTAGTGCCATTATTTTCAGTTGCAGTAATCAGTCATGTTGCATGTGCATGTGTTATGTTGTCATGTTTCAGTGGTAGTATGTGTGTTGTTGTGTTGTAATCTCCTAATCTTAATTTCAATACTTCCAGCGGCTCAGGTAACCCAGTAATAGTAACAAATCATGCTATATCACTCTTTCATTAGAAGCTCGTGCGCAGTGCTTGGCTTTCTGTCCCCCACAGACCAACCGATAACTAACTGGAGGAAAGTTAGTGAAAGACTGAAATCCACCACATTTGCCTTACTTGGACTCCATTCCAGACCTCATAGTCTCAGTCGCAGACACGACGGGCACGATCGACTCGTTTACAGAACATGTACAATCTGTATTGACGGATTGTTCACGGGAAGTTCCGGTGAAGGAAGATCATCGCTGGAAAGCTATTCGTGCCTACGACTCCTTTCCCTGCGACGTGAACATCGCCCACATGCACCATTTACAACCTCATAGGTTGAACTGCGAGACGCCATTCAAAAAAGAACCTTTGGCTCATTTGTCTATGGAATAAAAGCAATAACAGAATATTACTGCACGTGCTACCACGGTAAAAGGACGCTGGGAAGTTGCGCACACGTCATTAGTGTTATGTATTACTTGGGGTGGGTGGGCTAGACATCACGATCACTTTCACCATCCCGCACTGGGTATGGATTATGTTTGAAAAGAGACATTGACATTGAATAAAACCTTGATTTCCAAATATTAGTTTTAATTGTGGTTCACAAACGGCACTGAAATAGAGTATAGATTGATAAACTCAAACTCGGTGTATTTAGCACCTAGCTATCAAAATATTCCCCTATCTATCCAGCTTCATAATGATACCATAATTTCTAATCTGCAATGAATCATCAATTAAAACGATTTTAATAAACCCTAACTCGATTGATAGAATACAAGTTAAAAAATTACATAATCCAGTTCCACTTGGATAATTCCATGATTATTGTATCGTGATTGAGTTGCATACAATTACGAATTTTGAAGGTAAATAGTATAAACAATATTTTTTTGTATACCGCCTGAACAAAAATAGGCAATATTTAGGTGTTAGCCATTGATTTCGAATATAAGAAATGAGAGAGAGAGATGAGATCAGCTGTTGGATGTCAACAGGGTGACCCCCTTGGGCCAGTCATTTTTAGTTTGGCAATAAATCCAATTATTCGACAACTAAATTCTGAATTCAACGTTTGGTATTTGGATGACGGAACCCTAGGAGGTGATGTAGACACATTCATAAAAGATTTAACTTTTTTAAAAGAAAAAATCAGTTCCATTGGCCTTGACCTTAACTTTTCAAAATGTGAAATTTATCTTCCCCAAACCACTGACAGACAGACTACCATAGCAAAATTTAATACAATAGCACCAAATATCAAAATTACGGTAAAAAATTCTCTTCACCTCCTGGGCTCCCCAATTTTTGACGAATCCTTTCCAACTTTCATTGAGGAGAAAATACAAAATTTTAATGATGTCTCGGAAAGACTTTTTAAAATTAACATCCTTTCGGCCTTCACACTCATTCGATACTGTTGTTTTGGACCAAAATTTACTTAAAGCCTTCGCTCCTCACATCTATGGAGACATCCACAACTTTTAGAAAAAGTTGACCAAATTATTAGGAACACACTAACTTCTATCCTAAATGTGGCCCTGGACGACCGAGCGTGGCAGCAAGCCACACTTCCCATTCGCCTGGAAGGTCTCGCGTCCGCAAAATTTCAAGTATCAGTTTACCGGCCTTCATCTCCTCGGTCCACAGTACTGATAAATTAACCAGGAACATTTTATCTTCCTCACTGGTTGATTTTGAGGTACCGTGTTTGACCGACGCTTTGAACGCTTGGAAAATGGCTTGTCCCAATACGGATTTGCCTGAGAACCCGTCCTCTCATAGACAGTGGGACGTGCCGCTCTGCAGTGTTATTCGGAATACCCTGATAAACTCGTCACTTAATACTGCTGAGCGTGCCCATCTGCTGGCTGTGGGAGAATGGGAGTCAGGTTTATGGCTTCAGGCGCTACCGTCATCCACCATAGGCACTATGATGGATGACTCATCGTTTCGGCTCGCTACGTGTCTCCGCTTGGGCGCACCTTGTGTTGCTCCGCATCGGTGTCATTGCGGTGAAGCCGTCGACGGTCTCGGACACCATGGCCTGTCCTGTTGCAGGAGCGCAGGTCGCATAGCTCGGCACGCCAGCATCAACGATATTATCCGTCGAGCTCTTGTCACCGCCGGCGTACCAGCGGTATTAGAACCAAACTGATTGGTACGTGACGATGGGAAGAGACCAGACGGCATGACGTTATTGCCTTGGAAGGTGGGTAGGCGTCTGGTGTGGGACGCAACCTGTGTCGACACCCTTGCGCCATCTCATATTCCAAGCACGGCTGGCTGTGCTGGCTCCGCTGCTGCGGCTGCTGAGACCCTCAAGCGGCGCAAATACTGTAATCTTATGGGTAACTACAGTTTTGAGCCGTTTGGGGTCGAAACGCTCGGGTCATGGGGCCCGAGTGCGCGTCTCCTTTTTAAGGAAATTTCTCGACGACTGATCGACACTTCACGTGACCAGAGGGCTGGCTCGTTCTTCGGCCAAAGAATTAGCATTGCCATTCAACGTGGCAATGCTGCCAGTCTTCTGGGCACGTTTCCGGAAGACAGCGATGCGGACGAGTACTTCGACGCTTAAGTGTCTTTTTTACTTTTTATATTTTTCATGTTGTAATTTTTTTTCGTATTTATTTATATGAATAAAAGAAATATATATTTTAGCTATATTTTAAATGACAAAAAAACTGAGATATGTCTTTCGTGTCGGGTCTGGGTCACAAATGACCGTTCTTCTTTCAGCTTAATCGGTCCAGTAGATTCGGAGCAAATTGGCTGTGACAGACAGACAGACACACAAGTGATCCTATATGGGTTCCGATTTTTTTTATTTTGATTTACGGAACCCTAAAAACTGAATAGGTGGAGATTATCGTTGTACACTTGTACAACGATACACCACAGATTTTTATCAAGTCGGATGCCTTATTCTCGCTTTCAGTATGCCGTCAATACCTACTTCATTAAGTTCAGAGCCGTAACGACACTAAACATATATTGATAACCGACTTTTAATGATTTTATACTGAAGATCCCGTCTAAACGAGTAGTGTTAATTTTTTTTTTTTTAGAAACGTTGCCCCACACTAGGAATTTCTCCTGTATTGTGGGTGCGTTCACAAACATTTAAACTCACATACACAAACAGCCAGACCCGGAACAACTACTTGTAGGTCATACAAATATTTGTTCCGTGTGGGAATCGAACCCGCGACACGTAGCGCAGCAGTCAATCGCTTAACCACTGCGCCAACCGTGCCGTCAATGATTTGAAAAAAAAATATGTTTAATAAGAGTATTTTCTCAATAACTTAATATGTGAATATTTTAGATTATGTATAAATTACATAGTGAAATTATATTGATAACCGACTTTTAATGATTTTATACTGAAGATCACGTCTAAACGAGTAGTGTTAATGATTTGAAAAAAATATATGTTTAATAAGAGTATTTTCTCAATAACTTAATATGTGAATATTTTAGATTATGTTTATATTACATAGTGAAATTAATTTGTAAATTTATGTCTAACGCGGATAAAAAACTGAGAATGGCGCAAAATCTACCAAGCTTATTTTTCTGAAACTTACACCAATTTAAAGATAATTTAATTATTGATCTTTTAGTATAAGCGTTTTATTAAATACCTTTTGGTTTGTGTATAATAAATTAATAAAGCGTCAAATTCGTGACAAAGCTCCTTGATGGGTGAGTCCTATTACTGGCTGAACGTACGACGCGTTGCGTGACCTCAGTACAGAATATGCAAGGCCGCAAGCTAACCACTCAAGGTCACTGGCATATATCTCCGTCTTAACACTTACTACTAAACTAAAGGGACTACTGATATTAGCAATAAAATAAAATCAGCTGATGATAAAATAAAAACTACCTGGCAAATAATAAATAATGAAACAGGTAAGAAAAAACAGCGTAATACTGAATTTAATTTAGAGACTGCACATGGGCCCATCACTTCAGAGGTAGAAATAGCTCAGGAATTTGAAAACTTTTTTGCTAATATTCCCCTTAAAACTACTGAAACTTTAAGTTCCTCACCCGCGCTTTCTGCTGCCTTACTTAGAAATAATGTAAAGGTATGCCCTTTGGAGTTAAGGTTTGAGCATACAAACCCCCAGGCTGTTATAAAAACTTTTAAAGATCTTACAATTAAATCAACAGAAGATCTCTGGGGCATGTCTGTAAAAGTCTGTAGATCTATCATCGAAACCATTGCGCCTTATTTAGCTTTCATATTTAACACCAGTGTGGACCAAGGAGTATTTCCGGATCTCATGAAACATAGTAAAGTAGTTCCTTTGTTTAAATCCGGATATAGTAAAGAACCCAACATGTTCGCGCCTGCTCATTTTGTTTGGGCAAATCAGCACCCGCGTGTTTTACTGCTACATGCAACTTTTTACTTTTTTTATATTTCTATCATGTCGGTAGGCGTGGAAGAGAAAATTTTGTATTCATTATTTCGGCTCCGCTAACGGAGGTTATCAAAAATACTAAATTATACTAGTTTCAATTTCTTCATGAGTTTTACTAAAGGAATTCCAATCTTGTGCTTAAACAAAGATTTGGCGACCGTGACAGGACTGTCTATAAGAAAATTGAGTAATATAGTAGAACACGAGTGGCGTCCTACTTACTCGGCGATACTGAAGAGCCAAAGGAGAACGAAATTGGAAGTTACTGCAGTGCAAGCAACCAGTCTGGTCTTCCGTGCCAACGAATCAGCTAAAGATCGTAACGGGATTCCATGGATTCATCAATATCACCAAGTTAAGTGCCTCCTTGTGTTCCGTTCTACCTCACCAAAATACAAACAATTTCCAAATTCCATACATAATCCTTTCTAAAATACCTCTATTCCAATAACTAGCCTTTATTTGTGCTATTTTCCTTAATGTAATAGGTTTTATCGTGCCAAATAAGTGTATAGGTAAAAGTACCTACATATACCGTCCACTATAAAATCATATTGAAATTTTCCAAATTAAAGTCCTTGTTCATTAAATTATTCATTTGCCAAATAACGTACATATAAGTAAATAAATATTATTCCTAATTGTCATACTCCTACCTCGATATAGCTGTCGGTTTTTTATTCCTATATTAAGCCGATTTGCCGAAATTTCCAGGCGTTATCCTGAGGGCCAAGTCGCTCGACTGAGTATTGCGGCCATCATTGCCTGTTTGCTGAGTGAGACACTGCAGCCAGCCGAGATCAGATCCCAGGATATTCCACCGAGAGGAGGAGCGTGAGACTATCATTATTTTATTCCTTTTCCGCATTAGTTTAGAATTTAAACATTGTCGATATAGTCAAATTCCATTGGTTTTAAGTACCTATAATACTAAAGAAATAGGTAGACGTTTAATCCATTTTAACTAAAGTTATATTATTATTTATACGTCAAAATGCCGCTAGAAGGTGGCGATAAATTCTCTGCCAAGGTATCTTTAAAATAATTATTGGTATAACGTAGTTCAATTAAAGGACCAATTACAAAATTTAAAAACTATTTAGACAAAATAAGTGAATTACCCGAGTTATCAAACATAGACCTTGCGGAATTGAGTTTAAGATTGACAACAATTATAGGCCCGTGTCAATTCTGCCAGTTCTCAGTAAGGTGTTTGAAAAGTTGATGCTCAATCAAATGTTACGACACTTCAATAAAAATTCCATCTTTCATGAACAACATTACGGTGTCACTAAAGGTCGTAGTACCACAGACGCCGGTGTCACCCTAATAAAGAACATTTTTAACACCTGGGAGGAAGCACAAGATGCCATTGGAATCTTTTGTGACCTCTCTAAGGCTTTCGATTGCGATAACCATGAGACACTTCTGCTGAAACTAGATCACTATGGGATTAGGAATACAGCTCTTGATTTACTTAGATCATACCTGAAAGATAGAAAGGTTAAAGTTCAAGTAAACGGCGTGAACTCATTGGGGTCTGAAATGGCAATGGGCGTTCCTCAAGGTTCGATATTGGGTCCATTCCTATTTTTAGTTTACATTAACGATTTACCCCAATTACTTAAAAATCAACTGAAGATGGTGTTATTTGCAGATGACACGTCATTGATCTTTAAAATAGACCGACGGACACAAAACCTTGACGACGTGAATAATTCTATTCTTCAGGTCCAAGATTGGTTTACGGTAAATAATTTGGTTCTAAATGAAAAAAAAAACCAAATGCATTAGATTTAAACTACCTAATGTTAGAAGTAGCGAATGTGATATCATATTGAATGGAGAAAAACTGGAATGTATTAATCAAACGGTTTTCCTAGGAATCATTCTAGACGAGAAACTACAATCGGGACCACATATAATATCTCTTGAGGGGTTAAGCTCGGCCGCTTATGCTGTTAGGAAGATAAGACAGTTAACAGATGTAGAAACCGCGCGTTTGGTCTATTTTAGCTACTTCCACAGCATTATGTCGTACGGTATTTTACTGTGGGGTCGGGCTGCTGACATTGAATCCATCTTTATTTTGCAAAAGAGAGCTGTCAGAGCCATTTATAATCTACGTCGCCGAGAGTCCCTTAGGGAAATCTTTAAAAGGATTAATATTATGACGGCACCTTGCCAATTCATTTATGAAAATATTATGTACGTAAGAAAAAACCTACATCATTTCAATAAAATAAGTGATAGACATCATTTCAATACTAGAAATAAAGATAAAATAGATCAGCCATGTTTTAGATTATCAAAAGTACATACATCTTTTATGGGGTACTGTGTTAAATGTTATAACAAAATACCTAGTGATACATTGCAATTAAATGAAAAAAAAATTAAAAATCATATTAAAAGTACACTTTTTAAACAAGCTTATTACAAATTAGAGGATTACATCGAAGATAAGAACGCTTGGAAACATGCTGGTCCAGCTCCATAGGCCAATCCAGAGTCTAGACAAAAACTGATTGCTATTTTAACTGTATAATTTATTACTTTTATGACATTTATTTTACATACTGTGATTACCATAAATTCACACACTGATATTATTATTATTTTTTATTTTTTTGAAATTAGGAAATAGTTTAATTTTTTTTTTACAATGTT
This sequence comes from Tiliacea aurago, assembly GCA_948098905.1. Lineage (NCBI taxonomy): Eukaryota > Metazoa > Arthropoda > Insecta > Lepidoptera > Noctuidae > Tiliacea > Tiliacea aurago. Next base: position 1,603,215 of record OX402592.1, read on the forward strand.
TGTAAATATGTGAGCACCATGTATCTATCACATAATTAATTTATCTGTCATTGCTTCATTATTAATTATTTTTAAATATTTTTAGTAATTTTATTCTAGGTGCATCGTCATCACATATTATAATTATATAATTGATGTACCTAAACAAAATATTGTAAAACATTTTTAAAAGAGTAACGGTGGAGTTTCTTGCCCATTCTTCTCCATACGAAGCTACCTTTTGGAAGGGGCGACTAGAATCAATTCTATTTTATTTGTAATTTTTGACGTTCAAAAGTGCCATTTATGTGCCTATTTGAAATAAATAATTTGACTTTGACTTTTGGCTTTTGAAAAGTAAAGGGAAGGGTGGGTTGCTAATCTCTTCGGACGAGGCTATCATATAACTATGATAGAACTTCACTTATTTATTGACACACTTGTAAATCCTGAGAGAGTACCTATAGTAAAATATCAAATGGAAGAATAAAGGCTTTTACAGACCGGCGCGACTCGTGTCGCGACACAAAGGCAACGCTCGTCGCGCGACACGCGGGGCCTTTGTGTCGCGTCGCGTGTCGCGCCGGTCTGTAGAAGCCTTAATACTACTTACAAATGATTGTATTATTCTTTTTCGGGGTTCCGTACCTCAAACGGAAATGAAATGAAATTTAAAAAAAAAAGAAAAGGAAAATAGGATGTCGGAATCACTTTTACACGTCATTATTATAAATAAAGAAAAAGAAGCTAGATGGAGTCGACATTTCCTATCGGACTATCCCTGAGAAGAAATGGCGAAACAAACTCAAGAACCCTTATATGATCACATCGTTGTCCGTATGGCTGTCTGTCACTCTGTCTGCCTGTCAGTCTGTCAAGACTCTTTTTCTCAGGAACGCTTAGAGGTATCAATTTTGAAATTATTATCAAATGCGTAGGTGTACGGTCCCTTGGAGCTCTAAATAATCAAACTTATAAGTCAACGCAATAAAAAGATACGGCTACCTAACCGACATATTTTGCGCTCGCAAATAAATCAAAACCTATACCGCCTTATTACAAAACAAGATTTATATTTTGACATGGCTTAAACCATGGAGCTAGTTTTTGTAATAAGAACGTAACAGTGATTGAAATACCGTTCTTTATACAAAACTGAAAACTTAGTTCGGTACTAAGTTGTCAGTTTTGTGTTTAGGAACTTTACCATAGTCGGAATAAAGTTCGAAATTCAATAATGGCTCCATGTTTTAAACCTGGGTCTGAAGATAAACCTTGTTTTGTAATAAGGGGGATAGGGTACTTCCCGTTGACCTAGAATCATGAAATGTCTTGTTGTGTGTTTTTCAACTACAATGTTAAGTTTGTTTTTGGAATATATTCATCCCAACTACGGAACCCTTCATTGTGCGTGGTCCGACATGCACTTGGCCAGTTTTTGTCAACTTAAGCATCATCTTTTAAAAGATTTACTATTAATAACAATATTAACTGACAGTTTCTTTAATATGATCTAAAATTCCACTTAACTAACTCGATAGCATACAAATTGCAAAAAAAAACAGAATCAGAATCCGAACTTTATTTGCTATGAATGTAGGTACACAGGTATAATATGTTATACATACATTAATGAGATCGGCTACAGTCAAAGCCAAGGCCAAATTATTTATTTCAAATAGGCACATAAATGGCCCTTTTGAACGTCAAACAGTCTACCTTACGGCGTGCAAATTATTACATAAATTAAAATATGAATACAAACAAAACCATGTCAACAAAACAAAACAGAAATTAAAGTGAAGTCAATTAATAATATTATAGTCAGGTATACGAGTATGTCTTACATATTCAAAATTGCAATTAATTTTATCAATCAAAATCTGGAAAAACTCATATCATTTATCGTCGCTAAGACGACAGTGAAACAGCTAGAAACGGCCCACAGAGCAATATTGAAGGTAGCCACGTTTAAACCGATTATGTACCCAACAACAACCCTCTACAAAGATTGGAATGTCCTTAACGTTAGACAACACTTTGTCTTGCAGACCATTCTTCTACAACACCGACTAACGCCTTTAATTACAGTCACGAAACGTCGGAAAGAAATGGTCTGCACTATCCCAGCACCGTACTATAGATTCACGAAACGATTCTTTTTTTACCTTGGTCCATATTTGTACAACAAGATAAACGCAAACTTACAGATTTATAGCCTACCATATTCCAAATGCAAAACTGCCGTCCGTTCGTTTCTGCTTTTGAAAACCTATGATGAGACTGAGGATCTCTTAAAATCACTCTCATAACTTCTTGGCTCAACATAACCGTTTAATAGCCCAATAGTAATTTCTCCAACACATACACACATACCCACACCCCCTACGCGCTTATAAACCCGCACTTACGAACACCAAACACTCACACACGCAGTACACAAACAACAAACACTCACACATACATCACGTCTCACTTAAAACATTCTCTTTTTTACTATGATTTTATACTTATTTTTTTTATAACCATATTTTTTCTTTTTTTTTTGGTATTTGTAACCAATTACAGTATTAAATTAATTCGTATTATTCTAGTTAACAAGATTGATAATAATGTATGTAATGTAACTAATGACTTGATTTAGGAGCATTACACGTAGCATTCTTTTTAAGATTTTAATCGAGGGAGGCAAACTGTCTCTCCTTAACACAGGTTGCTTTGCTACCTAGCTAGGAGAACAGTAGTTCACCCCTACAGATATTTGTTAGTTTTACTACTACGCTTACTTAATTATTAAGCTCTATTATGTACGTACTACAAATACCTTTTATTCAATAAATAAATATTTGATTTGCGATTTGATTTGATTTAAAAAGTCTTTCACACAGTTTTTGAGTGAGACATTTGCCAAAAAGTAGTGCAATTTAAAAATGTTAACAGAACAATCCTTAAAACCATGAGGTATTTTTATTATAAATGATAGGTCCTATTGTCTTATTACTTTTCCTTAACAGTGCTGTTTTGTAATTACCTGAATGTAGCAAGTTCTTGTATTGTTATATCAAGGGGCCATTACGTGTTCTTATATAGTCCAGTGACGGAAATAAGTTAAGATTGGTTCTTAAAAAATTGCCACCTCCAATATGTACAGACATGAAAAAGTAAGTATCCTCAGAGACCGAAACAGGTTCACAGCTGTCTGTGCTTTTAAGGTTTGGCATAGATCTAATACACCGTTTCTGGGCCTTAAAAATCTCCTCCCTCTCATTACAGTTACCCCAAAATATGATTCTAAATCTCAACACTGACGCAACCAACGTAGAAGTGTATCATTGCTAACTTTGTGGGATAGGATATACAGTACGTAGGCTGATTTATTTAACTTCTTACATACGTCATCGGTATGCGGTTTCCAAGTCAAATTGTTGTCAATCAGGATGCCTAGAAATTTCGAATTTTTTCAAGTTGTATCAACCTGATACAACTTGTGTAGCGAAATTTCCAAGTTCTTTTTAACTTGAGTAGTCGTAGGTACTTTTTAAATGATATGAGTTTGTCCAGATTTTGATTGATAAAATTAATTGCAATTTTGACTATGTAAGACATATGTACCTGACTATAATATTATTAATTGACTTCACTTTATATTATACATAATCTCGAGGACGAGACAGTATTACAATCAAATACTGAATACAGAAATAGAAAACACCCAATCCAAAAGCTATAAGTAAAACCAATACCTGCGGATATAGAACGCGTTACACAAATAGTTGAGTTCTCCTGGTAGAAACAAACTCTTTGCAGAATCCAATATACGAGGCGCCGATATATCATGCGAAACATTATACATCACTTGGACTATGTTATCCGTTCCTATTGCGGACATCGTATGCAGAATAGTATTCGAGAAACTTTGCCTTGGAAACATACGAAACGGGAGAAGATTATAGAAGCTTGACAGACGATATTCAATACAAAACAAGCCTAATATAAATTATTTTATTTTATTTGGGAAACAATCAAATACCAATTCGATGGGCAGTTTTTTAGGTATCTGGTTCATCTTAATTGACCAATGTTCGCTCTCTCTCTGTACAAATTCAAAGATATACAATATGTAACAAAAACCCTGTTGTTCCTTCTACCTACATTTTAAGAATCGGTATACATACGTAATAAAGCAAGTCATTTATAAAAACTGTTCAACAAAAATAATTAAAATAAATATTTAATTATTAATATTTGTAAATGCCTAACTGATTTCTTACCTTTTTAGTTTTTTGAATTTGACTTCTAGACTAGACAATTTTTAATTTTTTTAAATTAGAATTCCACCAATGTTGTGCTTGTAGGTTAATGTATACGTCTTTTAAAGGAACAACAGGGTTTTTGTTACATACTGTATAGATGTACCTACCATTAGTTTGCTCATGACCATTTGCCTTCTTCGACTCAGCTTTAACTCCAGCTTCTCTTAGACCGAGGCAACAGTTTCATAAACATCACGTTTGTAATCCCCGAAGCGTTAGGCAGCGGTGTACCCTAGTCGCCTCTAGTCGCCGCAGGAGACCCCCGGGCGGCGGGAGTCACAGGCTGATTCCCGGCCACCATAGGCGCGGGCTTGCGGAAGGTGAGCGATGGGTAGGTAGCTCGCCGTCCGATAAGAACCAGGCCTAGGTCGACGGCACGTTGTGTTGCGCGCGCGCCTCAAAGAGATGTCAGCACGAACTGACGGGATCCGATAGGGCCAATGCCTGCCAAGGTTGCGAGTTTGTCCGAAAGGTATATCGTGGCCCTGGCACACAGGCAACGGAAGGAACACGGGTGGGTTTCCGTCAGTAAAAGTCTGACACGCCCTCCCACTCCGCCCAGAGCGGGAGAAGTTGTTTGATGATTTCACACCCAAAAAAAAAAAGGAGGTGTACCTACAGTACAGAGTAGGTACACCCTCATTTCTGTAGCGATGTTGTCCTTCTGAAAATGAATGCTTTCTTTTTAAGACCAGGCAGTCTTAATCAAATTTCCACGCAAGCTCCGCCGCATTCTCCCCGCCACTCCGTTATGTGCTAAACGCTAACACATCAGTAATAAATTTGAATATCGCGTGCGCTCTTTGATCGTGTTCGACCACGAAACTAAATAGCGTACACTAAGTCTCAATTCTTATTTCGTTTATAACTAAAGTAATAATTAATCTAGAGAAAAAATATCTGGTGGGTGGATAACAAACTATATTTTCTTGCTGTGAATATTTGTTTTGGACATAAAAGCCCGAACAATCTTGTTTGCTTTTATAATTATCCTTAAAAAAGACATGATTTTCGAATAAAAAATGTATCGAGCGAAAATATTACAATTACGTAACTGTCTTCAACACGGAAAGAAAAATATCCAATAAATCATATGCTAAAGTTTCATTTTGATTGTACATATGTGTGACTGTTTCAGAATATTCATGCAACTTAACATACAAATTGGGAGCCTCCTCTAAAGTCTACCGACCATTGACGAATATCTTACACCGCATTATAATAAGTCATATAACAAGGCCGCCTCTTATGAGAGAGTTCCTATGAGTTCTTATGAGAGTTTCTATGATAACCGCCAAACGGAATGAGCGGGCGTTATGACGCCCGCTCATTCCGGTTGGCGGTTATCATAGAAACTATAGGTACTTCATGTACCTATATTTAAAGCCTAACCCAATATAAGTTTATGTAGAAATACAAGCACTAAAAAAATCAATCGTAACGAAAACCCCGGGAGCAATAAGTCCCGTATATTACCTCACAGCGTACCCTTCTCAACTGCCTGTTATCAGTATATTTTCACCCATGCTACCGTGCAAGTCGCGGCCACTGCCACTACCACACATTATTCACCTCACCAAGCAAAAACAACCCCTTTCACAAAGACAAAAGGTGCACAAGAACTGTAGGGGTAAGTTGGTAGATGCATAACAAGTCGGACCGGGGTTGCCAACAATTTACAGAGTCCATTCGTGGCGATTGCTGGTATTATGTTTCTGTTAGATATTTGAAAATTTTCACGTTTTTATTGTTGTTTATGATAAGATGTATAGGATACCTTTGCTGGCTTAGGAAGTGAATAGTTCAGAGATATATCTTATGTTTCTAAGCTAAAGGAAATGGGAAGAATTACAAGTGAGAGATTTGTACACAACCTTTTAATGTGTTATTATCACTAAGTTATCTATATCATTAAGTTATCTGTTATCCTAAGATCAGTATAAGCATTTCAAGTAACAAGCAGAAACGGATGGTGAGGCATAGGATGTGGCATTTTCAACTCATTACCAATCTATCGACTTTTAAAAAGTCCAACTACTGTAAACTAAACATCAATTAAGCGATAATAAAATTCAAAGTTAACAATTCGTAACACAATTGACTCAATTCAAGCTACTAAGTTGATCTCCGGTTGAAGTAGTTGCTACAGCGGGCCAGGTAAGCCACGATAATGATTACTACACTTTGTTTTGTTACGAGTTACATTAAAAGAATTTGGTCGTAATTAAACAAGAGTCAGGAAATTTAAACGCGTTAAATACCAGGCAACTATGGGCGTTGTTAAAATAAATCTGTATCTAATTTATCTCTATCACAGATAAATTCGGTTCACACTGTACGACGCATTGGTGTCTCTTCTCAAAACTTGAACCACACATTCGGGTCTTGATCTTTCGTCAAATTGATACTCGAGAAGGGTTGCGAGTGACATACCTTCGTGCAGGTTAATGCTGCCATTCCCACCCCCATAATACCTTAGTCACCACTAACGATATCCACAGGGCAAGACCGTCACCCTTCTAACCTTTCCTATGTTGGCATCCTCAAGCTTTATAATTATCTTAAACGGCACCAACCCCTTCCAACGAGTATTTACCCATAAAGAGAAACACTAATTACTCCATCAGGGCAAAGTAAAACATCTTCCAAATAAAACCTATTAAAATTAGCATATGCCGCGTTCTCAACAGTAATTACATCATGGCTTTTAATTACTTCCCAACCGTTTACCGGCTTAGTAATTAAATACAGACAATTTTACGGGAAAATCTTGAGGAATACGAGATCCTGTCTGAGTTGTCAGTCAGATGTAGCTTCTAGAAAAGTGTGTATAACGACAGAACTGTCAGGGGACGATTTTGTGAAAATTGTTGATGAATTCATTGTTGAAACCGACTCTGTTCGCTATATAATTTTATTGCGTGTTGCTGAATACAAAACTGAAGTGATTTTAACTTGTGACACAAAACAAACCACTGACATCATGAAAGAAACCGGAGGTCACTATTAAACAATAGTCCAACAGTTTTCTTGTCTTGACGCTATAAGCCCATGAGTACCTAGTTCACGATGATCTTCAGCGTCAGGTTTTGTCTAGATCTAATAAAAAACACAGAAGATCTCCAGATTTTCACGTCAGTTTGAGCTACTTTATCTTAAAATAAGCTGCTGCCCGCGGCTTCACCCGCGCGGCATTTCCTAAACATATAAACCTTCCTCTTGAATTACTCTGTCCATTAAAAAAAACCGCATCAAAATCCGTTGCGGAGTTTTAAAGATCTCAACATACAGAACACACAGCATACAGACAGACAGGAAGCTTGAAGCGACTTTGTTTTATACTATGTAGTGAAGTCTTGATAGAATATGTTTGGATTCTATTACCAATCAGCAAAAACGATAACATATCAGTAGGAATAGTGATTATAGTCGCAGTAACGGACCTGGGTGGAGCGTGAACTTCGGGCGCGTATTTTGCGAAGTCGAAGCGACTGACAATGGGAACTTACCCCGAGCCGGAACAGTTGCCGACACCGAGTTATGGACACTGGATGTACTTGCCATTCATCATTTATCTCGAATATTGGTAAATGTTTCATAAACCTTCAATCATGGTTTTAAAGTACACTGTAGTGTCACTTACGATATACCGTATGAGTACGTAATTTTAATACTGGTATGTTGGTAAAAGTACTGACAAATCTACTCTCTTTCTTTGCATACTTTTTACAAAAATATTATGTGACTTTCTGAAGTCGTCAGTGGTATTTTCAAGCGACTTGGTACATATAATTATGATAAACAGATCGAAGGACAAGAATATAATGTTGCAATGAGATTTTGAAAAGATGCCTAGGAGACAAGACAGAAACTATACAACCCTACCTATCCTTAATATCGAACCGTAATGGCAGCATAGCGCTGGATGTGTCTGCAAATGATACATCAGCTGTGATACGCCTCAAGTGAAAATGACGCGTTTAATGCTTACATCTAAATATTATTGCCATTTAATAAACTGCTACTTTGCTCTTGTATGATTACATTAAGCGCGCCGTTATCTACCCCTAGCTATTACTTCAGACTACAATTTTCTTCAGCAAAATGAGATTTTCTATCTGAAAAGTCATTACGCGCGATAATGACTTATTACATTAGTGGTGTCGTTGAACGCAGCTCTAGATCGGGGTCAACTAGTTTACAAACTCGCTACTGTCTAGCTGTCTTAATTCAGTTCTGCTGTCACAGCTGACCGCTGCGGCACCGCTGCGATTTGCTGACGATAAACTTGCGTTAAACTGTTGTTCACTAGAGTGGGACCGTTTAAAACGGAACTTTTTCAATTATTCCTCTTGTAGTTTATTGGATTCGATTCCAAGCTAGCAAGTTATTTGATTTGCAAGTTCCTGCAATGCCGTTGAAAACTTGTACAACTAGTTATGAAGAGAGATTGAGGAAAATTTCCAGAGATGCTGAGATTGTCTGCTAACAAAGACCTCATAACAAAAGTCAGTCGCTGCTGGGGAAAAAGTATTTTGTACTTGAGACGCGGATACGGACCGAGTTGCAATCGAATAAATATTTGAGATTGATGTGATGACGTCGTTGGAGCATTAAGAAAAATTCGCACACGTATCGTCTAACATCGTTGTTGATTTAATTATGAGCTAAAGTCAATCAATAAGGTAATAGTATCTATGTCGCAATCAACTAGCTTAATTAGCCTTTCAGTTAACAGCCCTAACCTTTGGAAGTAGCGCTTGTCGGCTGCTGCTGCGGGACCGCTCGCTTCGCTTGTCGGCTGCTGCTGCGGCACCGCTCGCTTCGCTTGCTCGGCTCACACCCAGTTGGTCACAGTTCTAACCTAACCCTAATAAATATCTAAAATATCATTCAAGCCGCTAGTTGAACGGCGCCGTTTAGTAAAAAGGCTAGGCTATTAACTGAAAGGCTGATTAAGCTAGTTGGCTGCGACATATACACAGCATAGAAAATTACCTCATTGGGACTAGATATCTACGGGCAGGGGCGCCAGCTTTTAGAACACCTTGTGAGAGAGGGGGACCTCTGGCATGAGTATGAGCACCCACAAAGTTTCGGGGGGGTCGAAAATTTTAGCAAATCCGATTGCTGAAGTTTTCACAATAAGAAGCGATTTCCTTGAAATAAATACACGTAGTAAACATGAAACCGTGTTACTCAAATTTTGATTAACTAGAACAAGCAAGTCATTTCTTATAAACAGTATCCGCTTTTATAACAAGTTCCAAACTCGGTTACAGAACTTAGCGATAGATAATTCAAAACCCACATCAAACATGTCCCTAACAAAAAAACAAATTATAAGATTAAAGACTACATTGAAGACAAGGAAGTTTGGCATTCTTTTTTTCTGCACATGAGACTTCCCTGGTACCTCATTAACGGCAAAACTATGTAAGTGTCTATTAACTGCTCCCAAATTACGATTAAAATGAAATGAAAAATGAAAATGGTTTATTATTTTTACAAGTAAACCTTAACAACTAGTGACTGAAGCCTCTTTTTCAGCAGATATGTCTGTGTTAGGAAACTCCGCTCTTTCAAAATGTTTATAAGTATCATTTACTTGTTTTATGTTAATATTTTTTTTTTTTTTTTTACATACTTCCTTGACATAATCTTTTCTTTATTTGACATTATATATTACCTACAATTTTAATTTCAACAAGATTTTACTTTTTATATCAACACTTACATTAGTGGCCGACGACTGTAGGTGACGTGCAAGTCACTACAGCGTCTAATGTAAGGACAGTTGAGCCTGTCCGCTATCATCATCGCTGTTGGGGCTGCCGCGCACCCTGCGCACCGAAGACGCGCTCCGTTTACGCATCGTTGCATAGAAGCAGTCGACGCTAGCTTCGGCAAACATGCCCGAGGCACTACAGTGTCACGGCAGCCCCATCAGTGCTCTGAAGGCGTTGTTGTATTGGACACGGAGGGCTTGGTATGCTTTTTGGGTGTGGTTCACCCACAAGCTGCACGTGTACATTGGGGTACAATAAGCTCTGAAAAGTGTTTGCTTGACCATCTTGGAACAACGTGCAAACCTGCGAGCTATATTAGCTTTAATTGACAAAGCCCTCCGCTCCCTCTCAATGTCAGCATCGTCCCGGAGACCGGCAGTAACTAAATTCCCTAGGTATTTAAAGTCGTCCACTTTAACCAAGGGAATCCCGTACAGTTTGATGGGTGACTGCATACCATAAACTGACTCTTCGACACATTATGTTTTAGACCGTGTCCCTCAGCGTATGCCTCGCAAATCTGCAACAATGTTCTAATGCTACAAACCGATGCGCTCAGCAGCACCATGTCGTCCGCATAGCTGATATTATTCAGGCAAATTCCATCAATATGACACCCGACATGAAGACTGCTGAGAGCAACAATCACCCCATTAATGTACAGGTTAAAAAGTGCTGGGGAGCTCAACCCTCCCTGCCTCACCCCGCACTCCAACCCATATAGTTCCGACAGAGAACCCGCCTATTTAACGCTGTTGATCTGGCCTCCATACCAACATTTAAACAAGTTGATAAGTTCTATGGGGAAAAATAAATAAATAACTTTAAAAAATGTATATAACTTAATATGCAGTCGGAAGCAATAGGCCTTTATTGTCGACTAATCGTAAGACACAATATACTAAATAACAGCCACATTTTTATAAAAAACTGCCTCGTTCGTCCAGTGGTCGCAAGCGCAATCACTTTTTAAACTCTTCATTTTGATACCCCACTCAATAGCTATGGGTGATCTTTTTTTTTTTTTTTATTATTTTAATATACCCAGTGACACTTGCGCAATAAAGACGAATCCAACGACATATCATTCATCAAAATCGGCCCAGCCGTTTAGTAGGCAGGAGGTACCTCCATTTTTTGCTTCGCCGCAGTCGGGTAAAATGTCTTTCCGCGCGGCGGGTCATGTGAAAGAGATTAAGATCAGTGTTGATGTGTATGCTCACGGGTGCGCGGGCGCCGCACCCACTATTACTATTTTATTATTACTATTGACTTCTCGTGGGTCACGGAGCCCCCGTCTACGGAAATCACTTCAATGGTGTGAGTTGAGCAGCTTTTACACAACAATACAGTTTCAAACAACGGATGTTAAACACACTGTATTTTCATAAGCATGGGTAGCAAACCACAATCATTTATCTACTTAGGATTCTATTTCGTTCAGCTTTAACTAAAATAATAACCCCGTTTACTTTTCTCCGGAATCTCGTCAATATTGTGAAGGATAATCCGTAACAGGAAACTTTAAGACAGTCTAGTTTTTCAACTTTGCCGCAAAACGTCTTGCTGCTTCTAAAAGTGTATGAAACAATATTTCCCGATATTAAAACTGTATTTCGAATCGAGTCTCAACAAAAATTCGATTTAGTAACTTTTGTAAAACGTGCCAAAGTTTAGCGGAGTTCCGAACTTGTCGTCATATCGTGGGCAGAATACACGCTCGGATCGTTTGCAATGTAAACGTTATTCAGATATGATAAAGGCTATTTTCGTTTGCCACATACGCTTAAACCCGTTATTATTAGGAAAGATGTGATAAACATGAATGTAAATATTTAGTCAGTCGCTTTCGCTTCCGACGTTCATATTTACGTTTCTGGTGCTTTGATATATAACATGTAATTATATGCACAGCTTTATTTATATACTTTAAACTTATTTTTGATGAGAAATTCGTAAGATGACACAGTAATAAAATCTTACTTACTCATGCACTTACTGAAGTCAGATAAATTATTTCTAAAAGCACCTTCCTATTTTAAAAGGGCAACGAAATTATCTTCCAAAGATAGTATGATAAAAAAAGCTCTGTAAAGACCTTTTCTCTGTATCCAAATCCTGACAGATTTATGTGAATGCTCTCACATAGGTAGTCCAAGAATAACTCCAAATAAAAACAAAATAGGCTATCCCAGAGAACCGTTTAAATCATAAACCGAATAGTAATATGTGGTGAACGGCCGTGTATCTGCTAGATTATGGTAAATGGGGCGGCAGTGTTCGAGATCGTGAGCCGACCACTTATAAAACATAGTTCAGCTGCGAGCTCCATTTACCCGCTGGTCACTCTAACCGGATCGAGCCGGTTAAATCCGGTAAGTGGGCCTCCGTGCTCGAATAAATCCCCATATTATTGTTATTGCCGGAGAGGATCCCTCCTTTGTATACGACAGTCTCGTGACGTCATGATCTGCTTTCTGATGCTATATCTTTTAATAAAGGTACGTTAGTTGTTTGTACTAACTGACTGTGAGTACTAAGTAGTATTATTAAGATATAAGTATTACTAAGTAATATTAAGATGATTTGCACAGTAGACTTGAACAGCGGACCGAATATGAACCCTTGGGTTTCGTGCCCGGTTGATGGCAATAGGCTCGCCCCCTATGGGACTCAAACATTGCAGGTGACATGTGGGGTGTACTATTCGCCTCTGCCTAAGACTCTGCACAGGTGTGGTTTTGGTCCCTTCCTCGTGGTCTAACTTAGTAGTCAAACTGATTTGACCACGAGGAATTTTAACATTCTTCGTGGTCAAACTGTAACTATATAACCTCTTTGAACATACTGTATACGATGTAGTCTTATTGTACAGGGAAAAATAAAATGACAATTGTATTTCTGTGTCACTTGTATTATTTTCCTGTCTTGTTTGCATTTGCATTTTCATGTTTCAAAAATTTTTCACGTGGACTTCGAAACAGCTTCAAGCAATGCACTATTACAAATTTTTCCTAAAGTCCAAATTATAAACTGCTTTTATCATTTCTCAAACAGCCAATGGCGATGAGCAAAGAAATTGAACTTGAAAAGTAAAAATGAAAAGAGAGTTGTTGGCTTATGTGCTGTACTCGCCTTATTACCTGAAGACAAAATAGAGGAAGGATGGGAGTATATTAAATCTGATAGTCTCAACACCGCGAAATGTGAAAAATATTTAAAATATTTCGTGACTACATGGATGAAGAATAAAACATTTAAAAAACAATGGTCCGTATATGGTCAGCGACATCGTACAAATAATATAGTTGAATCATGGAATGGACAACTGAACAAATCGATGAAACGATATCATCCAATCACGGTTGCTCGTTTACTGGCAACTTTATTGAAAAAAGAAAATACTGATCCAAAACCATATCCTCGACGCCAAGAACAAAATATTCCGAGACGAATTCATAATAAAGTGTCAAATGGAATTTATACATGGCTAGGTTACTTTTTAAATAAATTACGTTAAACAAAATTTTTGGCTATAACTGTACAATTTTATTTCAAGACTATCACACAGGGTGTAATTTTTTAATAAATTTGATAGTTTGACCACGAAGAATGTTAAAATTCCTCGTGGTCAAATCAGTTTGACTACTAAGTTAGACCACGAGGAAGGAACCGTGGTTTTATGCTATTTTTATGACCGGTTTAGAAAATAGTGTATTATCATATTTTTATAGAAATAATAGGTTTAAAATTTGACGGGTATTTAAAATGATAAAATCAGTTTATTCAACCTAACAGCGTTACTTTTATTAGTATCAAAAGAATATTCGTAAAAATAATATAAAATGAATAAAATGCAACTAAATACTAAAGTAAAAATATTGTAATTTCAAACTGCACTAATACTAATAGTAGACTGATCGGGTTAGGTTGTTACAGCGGATGGTTGTTACAGGGGGAAGGTTGGTACAATGACCTAGTTAGGACAAAGCTATTCTAATAAAATATCTCTGGTTTAAAATAAACTCCGAGCCATATACCTAAGGTATAGAATGAGGTGCATGACACAATGAGGTGCATGACACAATGAGGTGCATGACACAATGACAAATACTTGCGATCATCCGTATTTATGTTCAATAAAAATAGATTACATCTGTACGTGAAGGTTTCATAATCTTACGATACACTCGAAATACAATAATATCTGTTCTAGGATGCGTCATGCAAGTCATCCATCCCATCCTAGACAGAAAACGGTAGCACGGCATACACATTGTTTACGTAATACCATCACTTTTTATTTTTTTTCGCCTCCTCATCCAATTTCTTTTTAAGTGAAGCCGGCATCTCTGCAGGAGGAGGACGGGGCATCTTAGTATACACCTTGAAACCGTCGTAAACAAACCACTGCAGGCCCGTGAGAGTGCCAATCATGAAGATACGCAGCACCAGGCCACCCCAAATGCCCATGAAACCCACGTCCTTCAGAATGCTGCCTATGGAAGAGCCTGGGTCTTTGTTCAACTTGGACACGATGGTGTCCGAGGGATGTGACACTATTGCGCACAGCACGCCCGCCATGTACCCTGCTGTGAACGTCAATACTAACTGTTCGCTCTTCGAGCACTGGGATCTCGGCTTCGGCGACACTTTTTCGTACAACAGCTCCAGAATCTTCTCAAACGACGCAAACTTCATCATGGTGTAAGGGATCTGTCGGCCCCACAGTGGCGTGATTCCTTTGTAGAATGTTCCAAACCCTTCCGTGCTGAGCATGTGCGGCATGGCTCTGCTCATCTTTGACGTGTAGCCCGGCATCGTCTGCATGCGCACTTTGACAGCTTCCAACGGCGCGAGAAATATATCGGCGACAAACTCTGCAGACGCTGCCGCGGCTAAATACAAACCTGTTCTGTACAGGTAAGCGGATTCCTCATCCACCATTTTGGCGAATTTATATTTGAAGTATTCATAGCCAGAGAACTTGGCAGCGCCTTGCATTGAGTACCCAATAAATGTAGGCGCCCATCCCTTAACAAGGTTTTTAGGACCGCCTTCCTTGTAGGAGATGAGGAACCCTTGGGCGATGGACTTGTACTTGGCGGGGTCTACCTGTATGCGGCACTTAACCAGGTCGAGCGGCGTCACGAATGTGTGCGTGGTGCCGCACGCCACCATGCCACCCGCCCCGCACAGGATGAAGAACTTGTTGCTGTGGATCTTGCACGAGAAGTCTTCCGCATCTGTCTTAGACATTGTGTTTGGTTATTATTATATTTTCTTTAAATACGAAGAAGGAAGCCTTCCATCCGAACTACCTGGTGTACCGTGGTGTGATATTTATACAATAAAAAAAACTATTCCATGTGGAAAAATATTAGGATTACTTGTCAGTGGTTCAAACTGACAGTTTTTCAAGACTGGCATTTATCTAGTCGCGTGTGTGGGAGTGAATGGTAGAGTGCACAGAGTTCATTTGTATATAGGAGGTAGAGTGCTACAAGGAGGCTACAAGGATATTTTGACGCCTGAATGACATTAACAGCGCCTTATTCCCCTAAACTTATTAGAATATTAATATG
This sequence comes from Tiliacea aurago, assembly GCA_948098905.1. Classification (NCBI taxonomy): domain Eukaryota; kingdom Metazoa; phylum Arthropoda; class Insecta; order Lepidoptera; family Noctuidae; genus Tiliacea; species Tiliacea aurago. The sequence continues at coordinate 1,618,881 of OX402592.1, forward strand.
AGTCCATGAACAAATATTTTCTAAGTTGTTTGTTTTTATTTTTTTTTAAAGGGACATAAAACTGTTACATGTTCAATTTTAATAAGTAACAAAATAGGTTAATCTTTGAGTAGAGTATAAATACTCAAAGAGGTTAATAGATGTAATCATGTAACCCACACCAATGTCCGCAGAATAATCTATTGCGAGAAATAAAAGAGAACAAAACCACGCATCTACTGGAAGCAAATTAGGTTAGGAAGAATTAAAAATAATATTGAAAAAAAAATTTTTTTTTTAAATATAATTCTAAATTATTGTGCAAGCAATTGAATAGCCATTTTTTTTAATTTAGTTTGAGATAGTGAGAATATATCAAGATCGAAAAAGTGTGTGTTATAATTATGTTTCTAAGAGACGACGGAGGGGCGCCCTTGCCCCAGCATTGGTTCTGCACTTTACAGTGTGGAACAGCTGGGGCTCGCGCGCCTCTCGCCGTAATACAGTTCTGGGTACAATATAACAAAGTTTATTGGTGATATCAGTGCAGTCAAAGTTGTTGTTACATATGCCATGCAGCATCACAGCCATAAGTAGGGTGCGCCTGGACTCCAAGCCTAGAAGTTTGTACTGTTTTAGCAGTTGTGCGTATGATAGTTTTGAGCGATAGCATTTATAGTGAGTGGAGCGTAAAAAATTTATTTGGACCATTTCAAGCCTTTTTTAATATTTATCATTTATAGGACACCATATTGGGGCTGCATATTCCAATTGGGAGCGTATTAAGGTTTTATATAGGATAATAAACGTATGCGGTCGTTTGAAATCATTTGAGGATCGCATAACGAAACCATACATTCTATAAGCCTATAGAATGTATGGTTATTAATAATGTTATCAATGTGAAGGTTGAAATGCAATTTTGAGTCAAGTGTAACTCCCAAATCACGGATATGGTCAACTTGTTTAAAAGTAGCGCATTGTAAAGTGTAAAAGGTATTAATTAGATTTTTGTTTTTTTTGTGAATGATATTACATTGCACTTAGGTAAGCTAAGGTGAAGTTTATTGTGTGAAGGGGTTTCCTTTAGGAATAAATTTAATTCAATTCAATTTATTCAGTAACAATTCACATTGCGTTCGAATATAATACAGTATGAAACATGAAACATATATATTAGATGTACAAATGTAAAATTAAAAAATTAAAGTTCAAACAAACCAAACATGCAACCCAATTTAAATGAGAAAATATTAAAAATTGTAAAATACCATTCCAACATGAATTATAAAACCATATTAAGTCAATTAAAAGCAAATTAAACAAAACAATAATCAATAAGTAAAAGACATAAAACCATAATATGTCAATCAATTAAAAGCAAATTAAACAAAAAAAATAATCAATAAATAAAACACATAAAACCGTCTCATGTCAATCAATTAAAAGCAAATTAAACAAAACAATAATCAATAAATAAAAGATATAAATTATAAAACCATATTCTGTCAATAATTTAAAAAGCAAATTAAAACAAAACAAAAAAACGATAATCAATAAATAAAAGTCATACATGAACACAATATATCACCATAGACAATCAATGACATGTCAAGTTAAGAGCACTAGACTATTACAAATCATCTAATGAGTAGAGACATTTTTCTAACAGGAATGCCTTGACTCGTGCCTTGAATGAGCCTGTATACAGTATGTTTTTTAACTCAAGCGGTAATTTGTTAAATATTTTAACTGCCTGATACTGTGGGCTATGTTTAATTATTCCAAAAGCTGGGATGATTTTGTTACCAAAGTCTTTTCTACGCGTGTTTTCCCTTACCAGCCTATTCTCGTCTGTTTCATAGTCATATATATATTTTTAAAAGTTATTTAACAGTACTATTACGTAAAGGCCTGGTACTGTGAGAATACCAAGTTCTTTAAAATATAGTCGGCATGTATCACGTTGAGAAATGTGGACAATAGTTCGGATCGCTCTTTTTTGGAGAATGAATGCCCTGTGCCAGTTATACTGGTAGCTGTTTCCCCAAAACTGTATGCTGTACCTCAGTTTGGACTCAATCAGCGCAAAGTATACCATTTTTAAATGTTCTATGCTCACTTCATCCCTAAGAGTTCTTAAGGCATAGCAAGCAGATGATATAGATGAATCCAATGCTGCTAATTCTTTTTTCCAATTTAACAATTCATCAATAAAAATTCCTTAAAAACTTGACTTCCCTGACCAGCTCAATTTTATCTTCATTTAATTTAATGTCCATATTATCATTATTACGCGCTGTAGTTTTAAATAACATAATGTTAGTTTTAGTCGTGTTTATCATAAGCATATTCGCACTAAACCATGTATGAAAGGCCTGTAGAGCTGCATTCACCTTAACAGTAAGGTCTTGAATGTCATTAGCTGCAACTATGGCATTTGTGTCATCCGCAAACACCACAAGTTGTATGTCCGGTAAAAGTATACGTATGAAATTGATTAGGTCATTTGTGAATAATATATATAACAAAGGGCCTAAAATTGATCCTTGAGGCACACCGGCTGTAATATTTAACATAGATGACCTGTAGTTGTTTTTATACCCGTTTGGTTGTGTAGAATCAAGTTCAACAAACATTTTTCTATTTTTAAGGTATGAAGAGAAGAGTTGCAAGGCTATACCTATTACGCCATAGTGCTCCATTTTTGTGATAAGTAGTTTATGGTCAATAGTGTCGAAAGCCGCGCTCAAATCCAAATAAATACCAGCTACCCCAATTTACAATTTATTTTATTAACTACATCATTCAGTACCGTGTAAATGGCATCTCCTGTACCTACATTCTTCTGGTATCCAAATTGTCTTGGAATAATTACCTTATTCAAATTTAGATGTCTACTTAAGCGGTCTTTTAATACTTTTTCGAAAATTATAGCCAAAGTGGGCAACAAAGAATACCCCAATAAGTGTTATTTTTACTCTATCTCGCTTCCTTTACCGCACTAATCATGACAAAAATATTTAGGTTATGTACTCAGGTTTCACAAACCTGAGTACATAACCTAAATATTTTTTTTTCTTTCATTCTGAGAGCGTTGTTTTCAAGTCCCAATTTCGGCGTTATACAATCCAGGCTTTTCGTTCCGGTCCCAAATTCAGCATTAGGCGCAATATACAACTACAACCTGTGAACACAACAAAAAAGCAACACAAATAGCGAAATGTGGGTGTATTACGAGTACACACCTCTGCCTGTCCATCGGGGAATACAGGCATGATATTATGAGTTTACAACATGTGCAAAATAATTTCACCAATTTGAACAAACTCTCATACATACATACAGGTCGAAATGTTTTCAATCGAATGTGTGCACAAAAAAATGTGTTATTAATAAATACTCTTGTAAATTACTAGCTTGTAAAAAAGATTAGCCAAAATGATCACCAAACCAAACAAATATTATAAAATGTTGTCAGTGTCGGACACTTCCGACAGTGAAGGAGATACAATAATAACTCGCCGTCGTCAAGTCTTTTTAAACTTATGAAATATTCGAATCCACATTCCAGTTTAATGAAAGCTTTCGTTTAACAAGCATAAAAATGGAAAACCTGATGGCTGCTACCACGCAGTACTTAGCTGATATGCTTGGTATTTCAAAGACGAGTGTATGTCGAGTTTTAAATCAAGTGGATAATTCTGTACTTAGTGCAAAACATGTTTCCGGGCTTAGTGTAGTGGCCAGAAATTATAGATCATGATCCAAAAGTGGCGGGAACTGTTTCCCTGATTTTTTTAATAAGTAAAGAGGCATGAGTAATAATGTGTATTCAGCCTAGCCAACCTAATATTTATTATTAGTCTGCTACTATTATTTATTAGTCCAGTAACTTTTTTTGAAAAACAGGAAATATTAGGACCTGTAATTTTTACACTAGTAACTAATACTAAAAACTAATATACTAGTAAACTAATAGTTTCGAGAAATAGGGCCCAGAAGGCTTGTAAAAAGTTTAGCCAAAATTATTAGACTTAAAACCAAGCAATTATATAAAATGTGGTCAGATTCGGACACTTCCGACTGTGAAGGAGATACAATAGTAATTCGCCGTCGTCTAGTCTTAATAACCAGAAACACTTATGAATTATTCGAATCCATATTCCAGTTTAATGAAAGATTTCGTTTAGCGAGCATAAAATTGGAAAACCTGATGGCTGCTACCACGCAGTAGCTGATATGCATGGTATTTCAAAGACGAGAGTATGTCGAGCTGTGAATCAAGTGGTGAATTCTGTAGTGCCATTTTTCTGGAGTTAGTGAAGTGGGCAGAAATTATAGATAAATCGTGATCCAAAAGTGGCGGGAAATTTTTCCGTTTTTTTTTAATAAGTAGAGGCATGGGTAATATGTGTATTCAGCGTAGCCAGCCTAATATTTTTTATTAGTCTGCTTAAATTAGTCATTAGTCCAGTACCTGTTTTTGAGAAACAGGAAATATTAGGACTTGTAATTTTTACCGAAGCTAGTAACTAATAATTAATATACTAGTAAACTAATAGTTTCGAGAAATAGGGCCCAGGGGGGCACGGGGCGTTGTTGGTAGACATTTGTCGTACATTTATGAGTGTCAGATAAATTTTATTGACAAAACAAGACGGCGGCATTAGTCCCACCCGATTTCTTCAAGACAAGAACCTTGTAGCGTTAAACAACCATTGAGAATGAAATCCTCTATCATATAATCGGGTGTAAGATAAGAAGGCCCAAGATTTATTTTTGACTATTTACGGCTGCTTTATCCTTGGATTATTTGGATCGTTCTGGCCAGAGAGGTAGAGGTTCTGAAACTTGTGGCCAAAGTTCCAAAGATTCAGAAGCGCAAGCTTCATGCCTTACTGGAAGAAAATTGGTAATATAAGATACGAACGATATGTTTTTCAAAATATTATCAGTCTACAGCAGTGCACTGCTGGAGCTCGCGACCTTACGGACATCATCATCATAATCGTCAGTCTACTTCTGCACTTATGCCCAGGACTACTTCCTTTTGAACGACATAAACACATCGGCGTGAACTGTACGCCACGATAAAGTTTCCAGTTGTATGATAAGCATACAAAAATAATGATTTTATAACTTTTTAACAGACTTCCGAAAAGGAGGAGGTTACATGTTTGGCTGTATTTTTTTTAATGTACGTTCACCGATTTCTCCGGCAATAGTAGACTGATTTCGAAAATGATTTTTTTGTTTGAAAGGGTATGCTGTCGAGGTGGTTCCATTGTCTCCAAGTCAAAATCTAATGAGGGAATCCCATGGAAATAGAGAGAAATCCTCGAATTTTATAGGCACACAGCGTTTTCGGTATTTTATATAGTAACTCATTCACTTGCACTCGGAAAGCACCATTTGGTGAATGGAACTGATGATGAAGACCACAGATGGCCACCGGAAGATTGATTCCTTTTTCGGCACATTCCTTTTTGGACATATTCCGTTTTCGACATATTCTTGTTTCGGCACATTTTAGTAAATAAATTATACTATGAAATACTGTGACTTTGCTTGCGTAATAAAACAAAATAATATTTATTAGTAAAATTTTAAATTTCAGAATAATGATGCTTTGTTGTATATAATGATTTATGCCGAAAACAGAATGTGCCGAAACAAGAATATGCCGAAAACGGAATATGTCCAAAAAGGAATGTGCCGAAAAAGGAATCAATCCACCGGAACTACTTAATAATAAATATTTCACGGTTGCGATCCGATTAGTCACTTTAATATGGTTGCTAAGCAATTTCATGCTCGTCACAATGCATATGGTGAACTCACCATCAGTTCCAGTTCTCCTGATTCTTACCAGGAGAACTCCACTTAACGCCCCTGCATAGGGAAAAGCAATATTTTGTAAAAGATTATGAGCAGTTGACATTAGGCTACAAGCTGACCCACTAAAAAGTGAAAAATTGAAAATCTTTTTACAAAAAAAAACTCAACCGGCTTCCAAAAAAAAAACACTACAAAGTGAAAAATAACTTTCACTTCGGCAGTCGGTGTTTTTGGATCAGTATTTTAGTGTTTGACCACCGACTTCCGAAATTATTGAAGAAATTATTTTGCAATTTGTAGTGTGTTTTTAAGTCGGTTGTTTTTTTTGGAAAAAGTTTTTTAATACATATTTTCGTTAATCGTTTATTTTTCCGCTGTAGTATAGTGGGTGGGTGGGTGAGAGAGAGAGATTATAACATCATAACACAGAGAACTCTACTCCTGGAAGTCCACGGCTATCCGAAACCCTTGACAGACTCTTTCGTTTGTCATCCAGACTGCTGGTTCAGCACCCCATAACTTTAGTGTTGTACTAGGCACTCTCATGTCATTCTAAGAAAACAAACAATCGAATTAAAAATGTATTATTTTCATTTTGATCCACTTCGCCTTACAACTAAGTTAAAATAATTCTTAAAATATTTTTTACTAAAATAACTAAATATTTTATATTAATTTTAATATTTGTATACACATATTTACAAACAAAACTATTGCTTTTTGTACTTTTTATAGAACGATTAATAAGTGCCAAAGAATGGTAAAAAATGTATAAAAATATCTCACAATAATGCGTAGTTTCAAATAATTGAACTGATTGTTAGTTAGAACTTAAAATATGAAATACAAAAATAAATAATTGATTATTTAAAGTCCTTTTCCTTAGAATTGCTAGGGATGAGCAATTCTTATTTCATTTACTTACTCTATCAATGCAATCAGTCGATATTGCTATATCGACTGATTGCATTGATAGAGTAACTCGGATGACATGTTCAAATACATGTCAATCTTTATGGAAATTACTTCGATTGTTTGACAAAAGGGTTTTGTATTTGTGTGATAGAAAAGAAGGAAAAGAGACCTTAAATTAAATTAATTCCCATACCAAAATGAGAATAAACTTATTCACTGGCTTTTCATATCAATGGCAAATTAACTAGTGGTGTATCGTTAATATTATAAAATAATCGATTTTATTTTTAATCATAACAATCATCGATATTACGTCGATTAGTATAATCGTCAACTATCTACGTATTATGCATTCAATCTCACACAAACATTATGTAATACTGCCGACGAGGCTGGACCGGCTGCGCGGTGCCTACCCGGCCCGATGGAAACATGGGGCAAATATTTTGTGGGGACGGCCATATTAGTATATGAATAAAAACCTGATCAAAATAATCGCAGTCATTGAATCGATCCTCGCACGAACATTTAAATACAACAATTCCGTCGACACATAATATTTAGTCACACATTAAACAGAACCAGTCTATCATTTCAATGACACATCAATCTTAATAGCGTAGTGAGACTTAATCGATACAGTCCAATCAGTAATCCTTAGCGATTCATTCGACAAATCGATTTAGAAATGTTTACTTTTCTATTTTACATAAGAATTGGCAGTCGTTGAATGTTCTGGCAGTGTTATAAATAAAAGTATATTTACAAGTCTCACTACTGGACACTAAATAAGCAGTTACAGAAAGCGCCTTCTCACCCAAGAATCAGTCAACATAGAAAAACCAACGACATTGATAGTTTCCTTTCGTTCGGTGCTTATGTATGTACGTTGTGCCTTTAACTGTGTCCACATTTATGACATTTGCGCGGACCAGACACCGTGACCGTGACAATCACGTGACGCAAAACCAATTCACCTATCCATTCCTCATGGGAATGTCACGATCCCCGTAAGCTTAAGCGTAGCTAGTATAGTGGCATTGTCACGAAGTATTGTCCGTTGAAATGTGCCAAATGTGTACGCAGCTTTTGGGAAGCGCTATCTGTAGCTAGTCATCAGACGTGCGTGGTCAGTGCTCGCGCGGCGCCACGCGCACGGACACGTACAGGCACGTGCGTGGTCAGTGCTCGCGCGGCGCCACGCGCACGGACACGTACAGGCACGTGCGTGGTCAGTGCTCGCGCGGCGCCACGCGCACGGACACGTACAGGCACGTGCGTGGTCAGTGCTCGCGCGGCGCCACGCGCACGGACACGTACAGGCACGTGCGTGGTCAGTGCTCGCGCGGCGCCACGCGCACGGACACGTACAGGCACGTGCGTGGTCAGTGCTCGCGCGGCGCCACGCGCACGGACACGTACAGGCGCAGCGGCGCTGGCACGGAGGCGTGGCGCCGCGCGCGCCGCCGCCCGCCTTCCGGCGACGCCACGAACCGGGCTTCCAGCTCAAACTGCCTTTCCATCACCACCTATGATCAACATATACAACACAAATGGTCAGCATTATGCAAATAATGTTAAAAATCCACATTATAACAGACGTACATCACGTTTGTCAGACAATGGCATGCAAATATTAGGTAATAAAACTAGCTATGCCCGCGACTTCGTTCGCGTGCATGTCGGAAAACAATAATGTGTCGCTTAGAGAAGGTGTAGTACCACTCCTCTATGGGAAAAGAAGAATCTTCCTATTTTGCCTGGTGGGAAGCGCTACCTGGGGTTCTTTACTACAGCCCCTACTTACTACTTACTGTATCGAATACAGTCACTGCGTCTTTAGGGTCCATAAACAAATGGCAATGCGACGAAGTGTCACTTTGATTTTTGCTCGGTCGGGGTTCAATAACACTGCCGTACCTACTCAATATATCGACTGCCCCTCTAGAGGAGTGTGCTGAAATGTTATCATGGTAAAGATGGATCACGCTTTAAGAGCGCTGTTGAAAAGGAAAATTCCTTTGTTGGAGATCCCAAATAATTATTTGAAAAACTTGTTTTAATTAAGAAAATGCTTGTCTGTAAACGGTGTTAGAGAGGTTGCTTGCCCCTCGAAAGAGCTCCTACTTCACTTGCCCGTGTCAAAGCAACCCATTTACTGAGATCCACCTCTGGTTATGGCCATCATATTAGATTTTGCTTTCCTGACTATGGGCATAACGAAAATTTTGCACACCATTTTGATGTGCAAAATCTCTTTTTATTCCCGAAAACCATAAAAATTACTACAGTGCTTTAAGAATTAAATTAATCCATATCTATAAAAATCAATGCCACTTTTCGTTGTAATTTTATAACTCAAGAACGGGCTCACCTATCAAAAAAAAAAGGTTTAGGCTTTGTTCGGACTATTTAGTAGATGGTTTATATGAAGTTTTTTTTTTTATAGGTAGCTAGGTAGGTAGTGTAGGTAGGTAGGTAGGATAGGCAGGTAGGGTAGGTAGGTAGGGTAGGTAGGTAGGGTAGGTAGGAGGGTAGGTAGGCAGGGTAGGTAGGTAGGGTAGTTAGGTAGGGTAGGTATTCTTTTACCCATAGAAAACCACGTTATTTGTGATTGTCATAGAGTAAAAATGTTTACCGCCCAACGGAGTGGGCACGGGTCAGCTAAGAAATTTGTCTATTCTTGCTAGAATAGAGATAGAATTGGTCATGCTTTTTTTTTTTGGGTTCTCGTAGTACAGTATAAATATGTGTTCATCGTTAACAAAACTTATTACAAAAACACCAACTTCCATAAAAAAAAACTACAAAGTGCATAATAACTTTAGTTTAGGAAGTTGTTAGCAAGAAATTACCGAAACTATAGGTCTTTTGCACATTGAAGTGTTTTGTTTTTTAAGTCGGTACAAATTTTTAGATTTCTCAGATTATAGAATAGTAGCACTATACTAACTCAAACCGCCTTATTACAAAACAAGATTTATATTTTGACATGGCTTAAACCATGGAGCCAGTTTTTATAAAAAGAACGTAACGGTGATTTAAATACCGTTCTTTATACAAAACTGAAAACATAGTTCGGTACTAAGTTGTCAGTTTTGTGTTTAGGAACTTTAACGTAGTCGGAATAAAGTTCGAAATTCAATAATGGCTCCATGTTTTAAACCTGGGTCTGAAGATAAATTGAGTTTTGTTCGTTTTAGTCTTCGCACTATATTTGTGTTGTCTAACAGCTGAATTGCCTCGACGTTCACATGTCGGTGGAGTCGGTGTTCATGGGCCTCAGTGAATTTTTGAATTATGTTTGATTATGTTGGTGACGGGTTCCATTTTCAGGTCACGATGGAGGTCGTCTTTTAATTCTTCATTTCACCAGGGCGCATTAACAATACTCCTGAGTACCTCATTTTGATATCGGTCGGTTTCATACAGCCCCACAATTGGATGCCATATGCCCATATCGGCATGAGAATATGCTTATAAAATTACATTTTGTTATGTATCGATAGGCAGGAATTTCGTCCAATCAACCAATACATGTTTTTAAAACGCATGTCTAGTTCTTGACTTTTCTTTTTGACATGCGCTTTCCAGCGCAGTTTCGCGTCAAGCGTTATGCCAAGATATTTAGTTGTGTTTGCGTATGGCACTTGTTGACCATTAATGAAGATAGGGTGGTAATCACAATTCTTGTTGGTGAAATCAAGGTGAAGTGACTTTGATTCATTCAATTTGATTCTCCATTTTTGTGCCCAGTCGTAAACTTTATATACAGTGATTTGCACCTTTTTGACAGCTTCCTTTTAGCATGACCCTGTAGCTATAATAGCAGTGTCGTCTGCGAAGGTCGCAATAGTATTATTTTCCAGCTCTGGTATATCATACGTGTACAACAGGGAGAGGACTGGACCCAGCACACTACCTTGGGGCACGCCAGCTTTAATAATTTGTAAATCGGAATAGGCATCCTCGTGCCTCACTCGAAACATTCTATCGGTAATGTATGATTCCAAGATATCGGCAAAATCATTGGGCAGCAATAATTTTAGCTTGTATATCAAACCCTTATGCCAAACTCTGTCAAAAGCTTGGGCTACATCAAAAAATACGGTGGAGCAGACTTTTTTATCTTCAAGCGTTCTCTCAATGATGTTGGTAATTCTATGTACTCTCTGAAACCAAACTGATGGTCAGGAATTAGGTTTCTCTCGTTTATAATAGGATGTAGGGGTTTTAAAAACAATTTTTCAAACAGCTTTGATAGTACAGGCAACTAGGAAATGGGTCTGTATGATGATTCTTTATGAGGAGGTTTACCCGGCTTTGCAATCATAATCACTTCAGCAACTTTCCACGGATCAGGTACATGCTTTAGCACGAATGCAGCATTCGTAAGTCTGGTGACGATGGCTGTACGTGGTAAATGTTTCAGGATTTCTCCTGGAGATTTTTTCAGGTTAATGTTCTAAATTTCCCTCGAAACTTCTTTGGGGGTAACAAGCTTAATTATTTGATCTTGCAGAATATTGGCAAACTGTAGGTTGTCTACAGAGTTGTCATTTGGCTGAAATTTTTCTTTTAAGTGCTGTGCAAATCTTGGAGCTTTTTGCTCATTACTTATGGCCCATTTTCCGTTACCATTTCTGATAGAGGGAATTTGTGTAATCGGCCTTAAGGGTGACTTTGTCGCTTTCCAAAGAGAGTATTGCGTAGTATGGTCACTGGTTAATTGACGTAGGTTAGTATTGAAAGCCTCATCTTCAAAGGCTTGTATATTTCTCTTTAATCTCATTCAAATTATTGTAAGGTATATCTACTATGACATTAATAGATAACTTTATTCTTAACGATCTTCACTTAGCTGCTTCCAGCTTTTAGATAGTTTCTTATAGATTTTAGAGCCATGCAAGACACTTTTCCGCATAAGTTCCGTTAACACAAGTAATTTCCCTGCAATTATGTTTGCACAAAGTGACTTAGTTTGATGATCTATTCATCAAACTAATGCGTAGATGACGGCTTCGTAATGGGTTTTTTCACCCTGTATTAATATTATGTCAGTATCTCAACATACCTGGCTCTTCAAATGTCTCCTTAACCTGAGCGCCCACGTGCCGTCTCGCTTAGACAGCACGAAGTCCTTGTCGTGGTCGCCGTAGGCAACCCGGTAGTGCGCGCGCGCGCCGCCCTCGGCCGGCAGCAGGCGCAGCAGGGCCGCGCGGCCCCACGTCTGCTGCGGCGTCGCCGTCACTACGATCAGCTCGGCTTCTGGCTCCAGGAGGGAGCGGCGACCTGGTGGAGAATCAAGGTGGAGTAAGATAGGGGCTATGCTAAGAGAGCTTTCATAACATACCAAACGGCTTTACAAAAATAATCGAGAATCGATTTCCTCGAATAGTTTTGTTCATCTGCTAATAGCCACACTGCAAAGATAGTTGCTCCACTAGCTTAGTCATGGGTTCCCGTATTAACCCGCATTTTTTCACTAAATCGAACGAAGAACACCAGTATTGTTATTTATTTAAATGATTTACACGGCTTAAAAACCAATTACATAAATCAAAATTCATCGATCAATCATCAATTTAATCAATTGCATTTATTTTGTTTATTTTTATCACCTTAAATGTTGCACCGGTTGACTTAGGTTTAAAGATATTTGTATCCTCAAAAACGACACAAAGTCACTTACATGAGAACAATGCTTAGCATAAATTATAAATATAAAGTTCGTCACAGACGTCACGGTAGCAATTATGAGACACCCATCCAATGCATTCAGCTTTTATGGGAGGGTGTTATTTGTGATGTAATATTCAGATAATTGAGTTTTGAATGCATTGAATGAGCGTAACTTTTTTATACATGAGGGTATTTTGTTGTATAATTGTGCTACTTCAAAAGTTAACATTTTTTGCCAAACTAAGGCTTGTATTTATAGAACGTTACTCAGTACTCAAGCATTACTTAAGACCTGATTCAAGGCATTGGATTGGTTGAATTTAGCCATAAGTAATGCTTGAGTACTGAGTTTCTAATACGGGCCTTGGTTCTCATCTTCGGTAAAATCAGAAAACTAGCGAGTGCTACGTTTTTTACTTTAGTAAACGATAAAATTGTCTTTATATTTTTGTTAAGTGCCTTACGAATGAAAATACATGTATTGTAAATATATAACTGTCTAATGTTCATTATTTTGGTTTCTTCATAAATGTTGCATGTTGATGATAAATATGGATAGTTAAAAATCATTTTTTTTTTTTTTTTGGGCAACTTGGAGACTTGCTAGCTTCACCTTGGCCGCACTACCCCAAATTTCAACCAGATATAGTAGATGTGGTTTTACTAAGGCGTTATAGATGGTGTGACGCAGTCTTTGCGGAATACATCGAACTATGTTTCGGAAGGATCCAAATAGTGACGTAAAATTTAATTTTATATGATCCAAGTGAACATTCCACGACAGCGAACTATCCATTCTTAAGCCAAAATATTTATCACAAGATTTTTGCTGTAATGGCACGTTGTTAATAAGTAATGGATTATGTGCCGGTATTATTTATTTTTTTGCTCTAAACAAGATATAGCATGTTTTAGAAATATTCGTTGATAATAAGTTATATTAAAACTATGAAAAAAGGGTATTTAAATTATCTTGAGCTTGGGAAACTAAATCATGAATGGAAGATCTGGAATAAAACAAGCAATTTTAATCAGCGTATAGAGTAAGATGGCCATGTAGTTTAATTTCCTGGATATTATTTATGTAGATTAAAAAGAGCAGGGGCCCCAAAATTGAGCCCTGGGGAACTCCACACGTTATAGGTCATGCTCCACTTTGATAATTATTATCCGTTCTAACTGACTGTGACCTGTTTTTTAGATAGGGATCAAACATTTTTAAGGTACTGTCGGTGACTTTGATGGTTTCTAGCTTTTTAAGTAGCAAATCATGACTTACGGTGTCTAACGCTTTTTTTAGGTCAATAAAGATACCAAAGACTATGCTTTTTCCATCTACATTTTGCTTAATTTTAGTAACGAGGTCGACTGTAGCTGATAGAGTGCTTCTTTTTGGTCTAAACCTGTATTGTCTGTCTGAAAGAAAGTTAATAGAAGTCAAATGTTTATATACTCGGTTGTGTAGGTTTTTTTCTAATATAGTTAGACAATACAGGCAATACTGAAATAGATCGGTAGTTACCTGGGTCCATTTTAGAACCCGATTTGTGGATAGGAGTTACCTTAGCCATTTTCATGGTATCGGGAAAATTACCTTCAGCTAGCAGTTTGTTGAAGCAGAGATGTTTGATTTCAGAGGTGTTTGATTTCAGAGGTGTTTGATTGTTAGGTATGTCAATCAATCAATCAATTCAGCCTATAGCAGTCCACAGCTGGACATATGTTAAACTAAAAATAAATAAATAAAATAGGCCTCTCCCAGGCTGCGCCACAACACCCGTGAACACCCTTACAGACTCTGCATTAGGTTTGTAACAGAACTATTTTTATTAAATCGTGTACCTATCTAATTAGTAACTAGAACATTTTTCTTTTCAATTCGTTATAAATAATTTTGATTCCACATTTTTAAATACGCCTTTACTAGCAGGCGCATAATTCTTTCAATGTTATTATGTCCCGAATCCTATGCACAAAGCAATTATGACGGCCCTAAGCCCGTAAAGTATTAAGGAAATTTTTGGATCATTTAATTTATTTATACATGAACATCAGCTGAGCGAGTCAATAACCAAGTTGATACCTACAGCGGGCGGGTAGGTATTAGGTGCGCGCACGACGCGACGTAGGTAACTAACTGGTGGCGCTACTACTGGTTTCATGAATTTTGCGAATATTACGTTATCACTTTTTTTTTTAATTTTAAGATCTACAATGCTGTGTAAGTTGTTGATTAATAGTATTTTGTAAGTTAAACCACCCGTCCAAGGTATTAAATCAATTAAAATTTAACCGTGTATATCACGTTTTCATATATCACGTTTACATTATACGTATACGACATAATACGATGAATTCCCACGATAATGTGCGTTTACATATATCACGTTTAAATAATATATCACGTTTACATAATATATCACCTTTACATAATTATATCACGTTTACATAGATCACGTTTACTACGTATCACATTTACATAGGACACATTTTCGAAAATTTGGACGTTATGTCACTTCATACCAGAAATTATGTGATAATCATAATAACATTGATAAGTAACTTAGATTAAAGTAGATATATACTTACGGCGACTACGCCTCCTGCGTTTCCTGACGATCATTGTGCCATTAGCGAACACTATCGCCTCATCCGGCGCTCTTCGTCTTCGACCGTTCACCTGAAAAGAATATCATGATAGCATTTATTACAGCTGTAAAAGGTTTGAGGAGCATGAGCTGTAATTGCCAGTAAATTACTAGCGACCTAGTAAAATAATGGGTTACGGCCTGCCTCTTACCTTCTAGGAATAGTTTTAGGGTTCTGTACCTCTAAAATCGCGATGTGATATCATATTGAATAGAGAAGAACTGGAATTTATTAATCGAACGGTTTTCCTAGGAATCACTCATATAACATCTCTTGCGGGGCGGCTAAGCTGCTTATATGCTGTTAGAAAGATAAGACAGTTAACAGATGTAGAAACCGCGCGTTTGGTCTATTTTAGCTACTTTCATAGCATTATGTCGTATGGCATTTTACTGTGAGGCCCGACCTCACAGTAAAATTAACGGTTTTTTTTTTAATTTTTCGTCAAAAGTCGGAAACTATGCTGCCTAAAACAAAAGTTTTTCGAGAATGTGCAAACAGCGCACTTCCATATGATATCCCACATGCCCTAGTAGCTCCACTTCAAATTTATAAGACCCCCTTTTAGTCCCTTTTGCAAAAAGATATATATTTTATTTATTTAAAGATATATTTTTTTTATGTTACTCAGCCACTGGCCATAATTGTCAACGTCAAATGTGAGTCTCTTTCCTGCGATATGACAGATAAAATTGTGTATAATTAAGACTATTGCTCTTTGTACCTATCTATCACATAATTTAATGTAGCTGCCATGGCTTCATTTTAAATTATTTTTACCTATTGTAGTAATTTTATTCTAGGTGCAGCGTCTAATCATCGAAAATGATATAATTAATGTACCTATACAAAATATTCCAAGCAGGGACGTGTAATGTAAATACATTTATTTTGAATATGAGGGTCACATTTGGGGGCAAATTAGAAAATTTAAAAAAAAAGTTGCAAACTGTACCGTGTTACATATCAAATGAAAGGGCTTGTTGTTAGGATCTAATTTTTAATATTTTAATATAAATAGTTTTAAAGTTATTTAAGAAAATAGATGAAAAAATACCATTCCCCCTTGTCTCTGAAACTACTGAGCCTAAAATTTGGAAAAAATATACAAGAAATAGGATTTAATTATAGATTACAGGAAAACCTTTAAGAAGTATATGGTGTTACAATAACATGGTCAATCTCTCAATATTGTGCGTACAAACTTACATTTGCGGTTGGAATGTATGGGAAAACATGTTTTTCAACTACAATGTTAAGTTTGTTCTTGGGATAAATATCCATCCCAACTACGGAAGTAGTTGGGATCAATTGCGCGTGCCGATCCGACACGCACTTGGTCGGTTTTTTTTAGACATCAACACGCCCTGTAAATTGGCGGTTTAAATAAAATGAACGCATTAAACAGCCTTATAAAACCCCCCACATCATCAACAGTAGGTACATCCTCATCGTTTCCTCGGCTTTGATAGTCCAAGAGTAAGTAAAAAGTGTCACTCACCTTACAACTGAAGCAACCTTCTGTAGATATCAAGTCTTTATCTCCACCGATCTTGTACTGGTCTCGGACGGGGAAGACGGGAGCGTCTCCTATATCATCAGGAGGCAAGGCTCCGTCTAATGCGGTTAGGCAATGTCCCGCGCCCACGAGCTGGTAGCCGGCCGGGCAGCCGCACTGGTAGGATTCACCGAACGAGTTGCAGCCGTACAGACAGCTTGCGGTAGCACAACCACCGGCCAGCTAAGGAAACATAGGTGCCATTATAGTTGCAGCCGTACAGACAGCTTGCGGTAGCACAACCACCGGCCAGCTAAGGAAACATAGGTGCCATTATAGTTGCAGCCGTACAGACAGCTTGCGGTAGCACAACCACCGGCCAGCTAAGGAAACATAGGTGCCATTATAGTTGCAGCCGTACAAACAGCTTGCGGTAGCACAACCACCGGCCAGCTAAGGAAACATAGGCGCCATTATAGTTGCAGCCGTACAGACAGCTTGCGGTAGCACAACCACCGGCCAGCTAAGGAAACATAGGTGCCATTATAGTTGCAGCCGTACAGACAGCTTGCGGTAGCACAACCACCAGCCAGCTAAGGAAACATAGGTGCCATTATAGTTGCAGCCGTACAGACAGCTTGCGGTAGCACAACCACCGGCCAGCTAAGGAAACATAGGCGCCATTATAGTTGCAGCCGTACAGACAGCTTGCGGTAGCACAACCACCGGCCAGCTAAGGAAACATAGGCGCCATTATAGTTGCAGCCGTACAGACAGCTTGCGGTAGCACAACCACCGGCCAGCTAAGGAAACATAGGTGCCATTAGGAAAAATCGACAGTAATTTGCTGTGTTTGGACCCAAGAATCGATCTGATACGAAAGATGTTACAAATAGTCCGGTAATTTTTTGATCCCATCGATTTAACCCATAAAACTTGATTTTCACGGTACGATTTAACTGCCTGCGACATACCTTATCTTGAAGCAATAATGAAAGTTGCATTGTCTAAACAGCGTTTAGACGATGCAAATAATTTGTTGCTTAAATTTTATTGTACGTCACAGGCAAGAAATTTGCATCGTGAATCCCGGGCATTAGCATGCCTCTTCAAACTAAACGCCAAAATGTGTTTTTGAGCTGTCCATTATTTGTCCTTACATGCCAGTTGGACAACAACGTTTGTGAACATGGCACATCTATTTAGTCATGTCAAAAGTTCCTTCCATCTTCTACCTCTTCACTAAGTTACTTGCCTGAAGACACACAGCATGTCCGGCATCCCAGCCGTACCCAGATGGACACCCGCACCGATACGCGCCTCCCACGGCGAAGCACGGTGACGTGCCGCACGGACTGGCAGAGCAGACGTCTTGTGGGACACACACGCCGCTTGAGGACCGAGTTGTACCTGAGAAATGGCACGTATCTCCTTCTATATCCTTTAAAAATTAGGGCTGCGGTCTGGTTTGGACTACTGATTATTTATTAACTCCCGACGAAAAAGAGGGGTGATACAAGTTTGTAGTGTGAGAAACTAGTTTGTTGTGCTAGAAAAAATATTCAACAAATCAAGTCTGTGTTGTTCGATTACATATAATAAGTTATCAAATTATTTTTTTACATCATCTGGACTTGAAAGTTTAAGAGTTAAAATAAAACGCCTCGAAAGTTTGGCCGATGAGAAATGCGTTCCTGACACTTGTTAGCTGAGTACAAAAGGCAACGTGTTTTACGAATTTAAACTTTATTAGTTCCTAATCGTGTCCAACTAAATTTAATAAAGGTATTATTTTAGTGTAAAATTACAAATATTAAACACAACGCCATCTATTGCGTTACCCTTGAACTATGTGTATGGCTCAAAACACTCTTGTTATGCACGATGATGCTCAAAGCAACATAGCTCTTACTTCATTAATAATACCTACTCAGTTTTACTTTTATTCTCGACATGTCATAAATGTTTCGCTGTTTCTTAAACAGTACATAAGAAGCTTAGAAAAACGGAAGTTAATCAAAAGTTTCTAGGGATAGTTTTTGAATTTCTGTCAAAAGATGAAATTCTTCTGTCTAGTCGTATTTCTATAAAATCCTGCAACGGAATCAGTAAAATTTCTTCCACAAAAGAACGTTATTATGGAGAGTAGACGTCATTTGAGCCGAATAGAAATGATCAGAGCCGTGGGAATGTTGGAAGCTGGTTCTCGGCAACGTGCTGTGGCAATCACTCTGGGCACTTTTTCACCTTAGTTAATCCTAGCATTAAAATGTAATAAAAAGATAAAAATAAAAGTTTTGAATTCGAATGAGTTCATCCAAATCATGCCGTGTCGCCGTTAACACGGCGTGATTTGGATGAACTCATAAACAGTATGCCGAATCGCTGCAATTGTGTTATACACGTTAACGGTGAAAATACAGACTACTAACTACTTGCTTATTTTACGCAATAAAACACTTTAAAAACTTTTATTTTTATCTTTTTATCACATTTTAATGTCAGGATTAACTAAGGTGAAAAATCCAGCATAAGCAAAAATCGCGAAGTCTTTATTAATGCAATAGCAGAGAGTACTTCGTCGATCTACACATACGAAAACATTGTTTTTAATCAATCTAAACAGACATTTTTATTTAATTTCAATATGGCAATAAAATATAATAAAAAAATACCTTGATCCCTAGACACGTCTGACGGTCTGATGTGTGTAGTTTAAGACGGGCTTTAAAAAACTACGTCGCTACATACGAGAATTGGCTTTCTGCTCTATGCTATGACAAAATAGAAAGGCATAATGAGCTCTAAACCTACCAGCGGGGCAGTCACAGCGGTACCCGCCCGCGTAGTTGCGGCACGGCGACGGGCAGCGGCCGTCGGCGCACTCGTCGCGGTCCAGGCAGCGCGCGCCCGCCGCGTCCAGCCGGAACCCGCGCGGGCACACGCAGCGGAACGAGCCCAGCAGGTTCACGCACTTGCCCGGCGCCGGGCACAGGCCCTCCTCGTGGCACTCGTTCACGTCTGTGGAGACGAATAAATATATCGAGTGTCTATGAATCATCATTATCTATCCGCCCCCTGCTTGTCCCACGTTACATAGTTTCTGTGTCAATCACTAATGCAATCTTGGTCATGATTATCTATTGTTGAAAGACCTCCGGGTGGCTTACTTTATTATTGAACAGGTGTGATCTGCACGCCACTTTGTAGATAGCTTCGTAAAATATCAACACAAAAAACCTGGCGTTATTGCCGGCTAAACAACTTTGTCAAATAACTTAGCAGTAATACAACTGCAACCAGTAGGTTCAAATATAA
This sequence comes from Tiliacea aurago, assembly GCA_948098905.1. Classification (NCBI taxonomy): domain Eukaryota; kingdom Metazoa; phylum Arthropoda; class Insecta; order Lepidoptera; family Noctuidae; genus Tiliacea; species Tiliacea aurago. Next base: position 1,638,763 of record OX402592.1, read on the forward strand.
ATCCGAAAGTACTTTTTTTTTTAACTTCGTTAACGCAACTCACCAACACACGCATCACCCCTCTTCTCATACCCATCTTGACACGAACACTCATAAGACCCCTCAGTGTTGCTACAGATCTGCTGACACGTATGCGTGCCTCGTTCACACTCGTCCACGTCCCGGCAGTTGGCTCCATCCTCGTCGACTTCATAGCCAGTCCTGCAGAGGCACTCGTAGGAGCCCTCCGTGTTCTTGCACAGCTGCTCGCAAGGGGGAGGTCGCACGCTGCACTCGTCTACGTCGGCGCACACGTCGCCTGCTGCCTTGTAGCCGCGGCCGCACACGCAGCGGAAACTGAGAAAGGGATAATGTCAGCATGCTTAGAGCTAATTTGGATGATGAAGAACTACCGTATTATATTTAAATAGCGCCACGCCCAGCTTCGCACGGTTTTTACGACTCGATAGAATTTCGAGTTTTCTTTATTATAATGTAGTTTACTATGAATGTATTCTACACATAAACCTTCCGGAATAAATTCTCTAAATGATGGTGAAAACCGCATCCAAATTTGTTGCGTAGTTTAGAAGAACAACGCGGTCATGCAGACGGAAGCGACTTCAATATAAAATATGTGTAATTGGGTATGTAAAGTAAAAATTAACCTATGCCGATTCCAAAACCATTTCGAGATTTTAAGCTTCTAAGACTTATTTTTCTATTAATAGGTCTTAAAATTATAAGATCGTATTTATTTTCACAAAATACTTAAAATCACTTGACTTTTATTTGACCTCTAAATGACGTCACAAAGCAGCCTGAATTGGAAACTTTCAGTGCCTCTTGTAATTAAGTTGTTCTTTATGTGTCAAGTGTCATGCCAACGTCAAATTTACATGAAGCACTTAATATTATTCTATTCAGATTATGTAAATAGTGTAGTTTTTCACCAGCGGCGGACAGTATGTACAAGTCGAATCAGGAAAACTTAACTTACGTTAAAATGATCTTCACAATAAAATAGTCGCCGCCCAGACCTGTACTAAACATTTACTTCCTCGCACCATTTCCTTTTTAAGGTTTCTTTTACTAACAATCAATTTGTGTCGGCTATTTGTTGTGGTGTTTATACTTGACGGTATGAAGAACTTAGCAGAAGTAGTCTTGAATCCATTCATTTTATTAAGCCATATCTAGGTATAAAGTAAAGTACGGAAATCGCTAAAGTATGAAATGTAAACAAATTAATTGTCAAATTTGACAGTTTGACTTTACTGAATTTTGGTTTTAATTATGTGACAAACTTGGCAAAGATCCTAAGCTATTCAGTTCTACTAGTGACGTCAGTACGAACAATACTTTAAAATAATATATAAAAATAACTACAGCTTGTAAAAACAAAAAGATGAAATTATGTGTTTCAAATACTCTTATCATTAAAATAAAAATATAAAAAACATACCTGAAAAATACTTTACATACCTAATTAATGGAATATTACTGTATTTCTAGTTATATAAAAATCCTATGACATTCATCCTTTTGCCTTGAACGCAATTTATACATGTTAAAAATGTTTTCAAAAGCGCAACTACGGACTAAATTTTGGGTTAAGAACCCAAGATTGTCAGAACTCCAACGCAAGGTAAACAGAAATCCTTTAAGAGCTTGCTTGCACACTCTACTACACTACACCAAAAGTCAACTGACCTGCCAATAGTATTAACACATCTGCCGGGCGCGCACAGCCCCGGCATGGCGGCGCACTCGTCCACATCAAACATGTCAATTCCGTTCCCCACGGCGTGGTTCTCCCCCGTGAGGCCGGGCACGAGCCCCGTGCTCCCCCCGCCCCCCCCGCCCAGGTTGATGGGGGAGCACAGCTCCAGCCGCTCAGCAGTGCCAGGTTGTGGGCACAGCTCACATTCTGGACCCCATGCAACACCGAGTGTGCAGCAACATTGAGCCCTGGAAATTGGAAATAAATCTTAGTAGTAATCAGTTAACTGTTTCATACAATCATGTCTCACGACTTTGTAACAATATTTTGATTTAAAAGAGTGCCCATTCTACTTTATAGGTACCTACTACGCTTTGGACTGGGCTGGCTTCATCTTTCTGATTGACCGACTCATTGAACATTCAAAAGTGCCTGTAATTGGTTTAATTGAAATAAATGCTTCTGAGTTTGTGCTGAGTAGGGCCTGCATATCCACTAGGTACAGTTGTGCAATGAAAAAGACATCTGATAGTCGATCATTAGCTACTCACTTAGTAACATGTGCAGGAGGGATGGGCGTGGAAGCGATGGCTCTTGGCCACGGCTCTGGCATACAGCGACCGGACACCAGGGACCTGTGGCACATGCCAGTGCGGTGATCTGAAAGATTATGATTGAGAATAAGATCAGAAACTAAAATCTATTCAAGATCCCAATATGAAATATTGTAAATACTTGGTCATATAGGGTAAGTTTTTGTTATAAAATCTTTATAAAAACTTCTAGAATTACATCAGCAAGATCCATTTTATCACCAATACTTATCGTACTCACCAATACAAGCCATGCCATCTTCACTGGGTTCATATCCCGCGTCACAGTCGCAAACGAAGCCTCCCTCAGTGTTGATGCAGACACCAGGGGAGCAGTGGTCAGGGTTCTCGGAGCACTCGTCGATGTCCTCACACGCGTCTGGCGCGTCGTGAGCCGATGATGTTCGTCTGTAACCTGCGAGATGAAGGGGATGAGGGTACTGCAAGAGTTTACTTTGATGGATTTAATTTGGTGGTTGAAGGAAATAGAATGATGTTATTATATAGATAGCTGAAAAAAATATAGGTCTGTTGCCGTCGCCGATGAAGTCGCAAATTCCATCCATCATGATATACAGGAAATGGAAGTAATATTGTGGAGCTAAAGAAAACCTCTACGACATGACCACTGACCAGTTTAAAGGCTTCTATATACAGGAGCGAATTGTCGCGCGACGCGACACTGCGGCACCGGTAGAACAATTTCCTTGAATTTTTCATAGAAATTGTTGTACCGGTGTCGCGTCACACGATAAGTCGCGCCAGTATGTAGAAGCCTTAAGTCTTAATAATTGCCTATCGTGCTTTGGAAGTACAGGTTACAGGTTTTCTATCCTATCCTATTACAGGCACCAGTTATTCATAACAATTGTATACCTGTTTATGCCTATAAATTATTATTTTAAGAAGATTTTTCTTGTTTTAATTATTTTTGGCTTCGTAAAGCAGACATTATCAAAAAAATCAGTATGTATTCTCCATCTTCTTACTGCCAAATAAGGATCAAACTGAGTATCAAGCACTTACCTTCAGGACACTTGCAGATATATGATCCAACAACGTTCTCACACGCATGTGGGCACACTTTGTTGTCTTGCGCGCACTCATCGATGTCCTTACAGTGCACGCCGTCGGGGGCGCCCGCGTAACCATTCGGACACGTGCAACGGAACGAACCGGCCGTGTTGTGACAACGGAACGAACACATCGCGAGCCCTTCTGCGCATTCGTCTATGTCTACACATGTCTGTAACAATTAGGTAGACATATAAAATCAAGGAGGAATATTTACAAGTCAACTATTCAATCGATGATATTAACTATTCAGACCGATACCACGTAGTGTACTGCATGACAGCTGAATTACGTTCATTATGTTTAAAGACGATCAATATCGTCTCTGGTCGATGTCGCTCGATCGCAATGTAGTTGCACGTTTTAAGAAAGTGTTTGCATGGCTATTTATACCTACTGATAATCGTCATCGTTTAGTCTAAAAATGCCGATCACAAAAAAAAATCTATAAAATATAATAAAACGTTACCGACTGATATGATGATATTCATTTGATAAAGATCTCGCAATGGGTCACCTGCTCAGGTCCTTGAGTGAATCCAAAGTTACACCGACACTCGTAGCCGCCGGGGGTGTTGGTGCAGGTGCCGTTCCCGCAGACGCCGGGGTCGGCGGCGCACTCGTCGGCGTCGGCGCACGCGCGGCCGCCCGGCGCCAGCGCGTAGCCCGGCGCGCACGCGCAGCGGAACGAGCCGTCCGTGTTGATGCAGCGCCCGCCCTTGCATACGTCGGGCCGGACCTTGCATTCGTCCAAGTCCTGACCAAATTCAAACGTTACATAGTAAAGTACACACCGTGTTAGGTATACGGGATGATAGCGATTATTTAGCTGGGATGCAAAACCAGACTGGCTGACTAAAAGAGGCTTCACTGATTTTAATGTAAGGAGAAAGATTTTTTTTTACCTGAGTTAGATTTGGTCGGCCCATTCCACCTTGACAAATTCGAAGGAATTCAGGGGAATCAGGAGCCGGACAGCGTTCACAATATCTACCCCAAGCAGCACCTGGAGACAAGAAAATATATTCAATCTAGATATAGTAAATCACAAGATAAAATCAAATAAAAAAAACAACTCGTTGGTCCTTAGAGTCACCTGCTCCTTGTAGCAAGATTATGAAAAATTTAGATACGAGTATCACACGCATTCGTTCCCTTGCTAGAACACTACTTGTCATAATTATTTACATTACATTTTTTCCACAAATTATACAATTGAAATTCCAAATTCAACATATTTCACTTAAACCTAAATGGACACATTATATGAAATGTCAGAAGCTAGGTGCACGGTTCCAATTGGTCGTTTCCTATGGAGAAGAGCCGGCAACAAACTAAAAAAATAGTAATGTTAGTTACCTTCAGAACAGCAACACTCAGGTCTTCCGAGCTGCAGAGGCCTGGCTCGGTGGCATCGTCCTGATTCCCACTCGTCGTAACAAAGCTCTTTACGTTCATCCACACAAATTGCGGCTGCTTTGTCAAACCGCCAGCCAGTAGGACAGTCGCAGACGTACCTGGACAATAAAACTTTGTAAAAAAACACCCACAAACATTATCGAAAAAGTAATTCTTATGTACCAACCTCCGTGGTACCAACATAACATAAGATCAATATTTGTGGGCGTCCAAGCAAAAAGGGTCCAGTAGTGAGGTAATGAGATAAGACTAGATTCCGTATCTAGAATAGTCAATTGTTATTAAGGATTCAAAATATTCAAAAACTGGGACATTTTTTTTATCAGACTTTTGAAGTTGAAACTAAAAATGCTTGATTTGAGAAAAAGCAAACATTTTTCTTAACATTTCTGGTGCAGAAACATCATTATTATAAAGTCATTGATACTGTATGAACTTGTAGATAATTGAGCATTCATTAATAATCAATTAAAATCGCGAAATGCATTTTTTTCACCCAACTTTACAACTTTACGGAACACTTTTTGCTTGGACACCCACATTTGTACACTTTATTTGCAACAAAGGCCTTGCCTTGCCGCGCCTTGCCTTGCTTTTGCCTTTGATTTTTTTTCTTGCAATGAGGAAAGAAAATTGCTGATTCTGCTTTTAAATCTCTTGAATAAGATTCAAGAGATTTAAAAGCAGAATTTCATCAAAATAGCATAATCTTTTGTTTATTTTGTATGTCACAAATGGCACCAAAATGCCACACGGCGGACAGCATGCAATAGTGTCCAAAGACAAAGTAATTTCAAAAAGTCCAAAAGTTTGTTTGGTAAATAGCAGGTAACCAGTTCTTATGCAACCTAGATAATGCTTCCTGTCCGAGATCTTAAGTTCCATACAAAGTACTTATGTTACAACTTACCCTCCGTTGAAGTTCCTGCACTCGCCGCCTGCGCACACGTACTGTATCTCCTTGCACTCGTCGCGGTCCACGCAACGTTTGCCTACTAACCGCCACCCCGCACCGCATGAACATTCGTATCTGAAGGAAACAAAGCAAGTCATATAGAAGATATTAGAACTCCAAGCTGGTTCCAGGAATATTTGGATACTTGGACATATGAGCTGTTTTTCTAAGGATTTTGCTGTGCCCGACAGGGTCCATAAGGATCGAATATAATTTTAAGTTACTAATTTGTGGAAAGCAAATAAAGAATTGAGTATGATAAAAGTGGCGTAATAATGATATTGTTATATTGTACAGTATCGACCAGCCAAAAAACACTGTGGTTCTTTCAAGGATTTGAGCAGTTTTTGTCAACTCCTCATCTTATCGTGCTTCTCCAACTGATAAAGATTAGCCATAAATAAGGACAGCAATATACCATCGCGCGGTCTCCTAATATAGTAAGTGCTTATTTATAAGCAATCCCGACTGGCAAAGTATGCCCAGTGTTGCAATACCCCGTGTACTCGCAAAGACCCGTAATTTTCCAAAGCAACCTTAAAGATCTAACTCACCCTCCGTTAGTATTAGTACAAGACGGCGAGCCATCCCGCCCGCACGGATGCGGCAGCTCGCCGCACTCGTCCACGTCGCGGCAGTGGCGCGCGTCGGCCGTGAGCGCGTAGCCGGGCGCGCACTCGCAGCGGAACGAGCCCAGCGCGTTGCGGCAGCGCCCGTTGCGGCACACCATGCCGCCTTCACGACACTCGTTTATATCTGGAGAATACCACGGTTATCACGGTTTGTGCACCATCTCTTCCTACCAATTTGTACGCCACGATACGCGGCTGAACATGTTAGAACTTTTCTGTATTTCATATTATCTTGCATGCAATGTATTCATGTTTTAACAAATAAAATTTTACTTTACTTTACGACCATATATTCAGACTATGATCAAAAAATTTATAAGTTATATACTTATCGGAACATTATCAATACAATGCACAATTTTTGTACAATAGTCGAATATGGTAATTTAGGTATACCTACACAAAATGTAAACACAGACGCCTGAAGGTATACACGTAGGCCTTCGGGTACTAAATTGGTTTCAAACAAATAATTCCCGCTAGAGCTACAAAAGTGCGTTTTTAAACATATTATTCGCAGTTGATTTAACATTTTATTTTATTTTATTTATTTATTGGGGATCTCCAACAAAAGATGTACAATTTTTTTTTACAATTTATAGAGATATAAAGTTTTAGTTTAGTGCACTTCTTCAATAACATGAGGCCACAGCATGCTATAAAATATGGACTGAATTAACTAAAACAAACTCTACTTTACCAAAACTTAGAAAAAAAAATAGACAACGATAAAATACAAACACAAGAGACAAGAAACATGATTTGAACATTAAATCCCACTCACCGATACAGTCATTGTTGGCACCAGGTTTGAACCCTTCATCGCAGTGGCAGGTGTACGAGCCGGGCAGGTTCTCGCACGTGCCGTTGCGACACATGGGCCGCAGTCGCGAGCACTCGTCCACGTCTCGGCACGCATCGTCGCGGAGAGTATAGCCAGGCTTGCAGTCGCACCTGGGGAGAAAATAAGTACATATTTGATGAGTTGTGATGGTAAAATTGGCTAAGAACTAGCACTTTCCAAACGACAATTTTATTTAACGGGCATAAACTAGCCTGGACTTCATTATTTTATAGATACCAGTCGTCGTTATAAATATATATCTACCGCTGTCTATTGCAAATTACTGTCGTCATGATCGTCTCGCAACAGTTACCGAGCCAGGCCGGTTGATTCATAGCTAATTTATTGATCCTGTTGTCCGCCACTGTGCTTGATATACTGTAGCTATATAAGTTGGGAAGTTGTCCACCATAAACACACGGTCATTGCCAAATCAAAGTAACTGTCATAATTCAAAATGCCTTCTCACCTATAAGATCCTATAGTGTTCCTACAGTCTCCATGCTCACACAACCTCTCGTCGGCGCACTCGTCAAAGTCTTCGCACTCGTCCAGCTCGGCAGTGAGCCTGTAGCCGGGCGGGCAGCGACACTCGTAGGCGCCCGGCAGGTTGACGCACTGCGCCAGGCCGCGGCACGGGTGCGCGGCGGGCCGCGGCCGCGCGCACTCGTCGATGTCGCGGCACAGGTGGGACGTGTTGTCGTGTTCGTAACTGAAGAGGAACAAACAATATAAGAGAGAAAGAGATGAATCCCAAACATTACTAAAGCATTTCGTTCATTCATGACAAACAAAAGTTGTGCAGCATTGTCGCAACAACATGATTATCATTTACAGACACTGTGACATGTTTCTAGCAACACAAGATTACAAAATATGTTGCAGCAACGTTGTTGTGGAAGTTTTGATTGCAGTCATCAATACGGGACTTAAAATAAACATACATATTTTCCCTTACCCATGATCACATCCACACTGGAACCCAGTCGGCGTATCGTGACAAGTACCAGGCTTGCATAACTGCGGCATGATATCACACTCATTGATCGGCTTGGTCTCATTGGTCATGGGGTTGATGTACTCTCCAGGCTTCTCTCCGCAGAGTGCCATATGTTCGTGGGAACCCTTGTCGGGGCAGGGCTCGCAGGGCGCGCCCCAGGCTTTGCCCACGGAGCAGCAGCACAGGTACTTGGTCTGAGGGACGCCGGCGGCGCCGGTACAGCGGCCGGTGTCGGGCTCCCAGTCCATGTAGCATTGACGTTGGCGGACGTCCACACATTCCTCTGAAAACGAGAAACATTGTATTAAATTGCGTGTATTTAAAAGTAAGGCAGTCTACAGCAAGTGTGAGAAAAGAAATCAGGAAAACTGGACAAATTCAGCCTAATGCAAAGAAGAACGGTAAAACTATATAATTACACTAAAACAGGACGACGCGACGTAACAATTGAAAAAAATCACCTAATACATAGTAGTAGACATCTAAAGCCAAGCATCAAATCAACTCATACTCACTTCCATTAGGCATAGCCACATAACCCTCAGGGCACAGACACACGTACGACCCCTGCATGTTCCTACATATCCCAGGTCCACAGATATCAGGTCTGGCGCACTCGTCGATGTCCTCGCAACGCTGCTCATCCGCAGTGAGCTGCCAGCCGTCGCCGCACGTGCACACGAAGGAGCCGAACGTGTTGGTGCACGTGCCGTGCTCGCAGAGGGCCGGGTGTTGTGCGCACTCGTCGATGTCGGCGAGGGTTACTACGTAGGATGGCTGGTAGGAGGATGAATATTTGTCAAAAATCACGGTAATGGTCCTTTTTTTAGACTGGTTTACAACTTGGAAGTCTACATTTGATTGAAAGACAAATCAGATTGTTTATTTTACTTATACATTTTTGATGTGAAACATCTATAGGCGCAGGTAAAACCGATCGCTGGCGGGGCAACGCATGCTGCGTGGCGATTCACCGCCCACTCCGCGCGCGTGGTCCCCCCACTACGCGACCCTGACTTTTTATCGATGTTTGTTTGTTTGATTTTGATGTTTCACATCTGCCAGACGTCCCGTGCAGGCTCACAATTTTTTTATTTTTTATCTCTATACATTATTAAATATGTTTATATTTTACAAAAAAAAAACATTTAAAAATAATAAATAAAATTGTGGTTCGCCGGTATCGGGAGCAGGGCCAAGCAACCGGTGGTTAGGGCTCCAGAGATAGGGACCTCCTCACGATGCGAGCCGTATCGAGGAGTACCTACTGCCTTCTGAGTGAGACCCTTGAACCAACCACCTAACGAGAGCCTCCAGAGATGTTGATCGAGGTTTTCGGCCAACAGGCCATTACTTTATTTTTAAATAACAATTAAAAAGAACAGTGTCTATGCTACGCCGGTCAGGGGTCCAGAGAGAGGAACCTCCCAACAATAATATGAGCCGTGTCCAGAAGTACCGCTTTCTGAATCAAGCTCTTGACAATCCTCATTATTATTATTAAGATTTAAACATAACCAATTACCAGACCAATTGATGACAAATTACTTGTAAACCTTTGAAATAAACCATAGACGTTCGGTTGACTTTATTAGAAGGAAAGTACAATTAGAAGGAAAGTACAATTAGAAGGAAAGTACAATTAAAAGAAAAGTACAATTGATAAGAATTGTAATACTTACAGGTTCAAGTACTGGTTGGTATCCAGGACCACCAGGGCAGAGTTGCCTGTAAGCTTCTGAACCTGGCTCCGGACATAAGTCACAGTAGTTGCCCCAAGCAGCACCTGCAATTTACCAAAATCTCATGAAAATTGGTGTAAATGGCTGTAAAGTCTCAGTTATTCTTCAAATTATTGTTAACTTACCAACTGAACAGCAACAAGCAGCCATGGTGCCATCTTCAGATAGTTCGTCACTGTCGCGACAATGTTCGGCGCCAGATTTCAGGTCCACCTTACCGTAACAGCGTGCCTTTCTCGAATCTAAAACGACAGAATTAGTTATATTTTCATGATTTCAAAGTTCAATCGAGAGTACACCAAATATAGTATTACGAACAAAAACTCATTGCTCAACTGGCCGTGATTGATAATACTGAACAAATATATTTTTAATTATAAAAATGTATTTTACATAAATCAGATTATTATCAACAAATATTTACGCCTTGCGTACTTCAGAACAAAAAATATTGTTGTGACTGGTCTAACAGTTAATGTTGCACAAATAAAGCTTACCGTAACAGGCAGTGCCGTCCGACACGAGCTCATAGTTAGGCGGACATCTGCAGATGTAGGAGCCTTGCGTGTTGATGCACTGTCCGTACTGGCACGACTGCGGCGACTTGCACTCGTCCACGTCCGTGCAGTTAAAACCGGGCATCACTGTGGAAAATTGTTTTTTTTTTTACTATTTACAGAAATAAATATCACACAACATTAAAAAAAAAATTTGCATTAAATAGCAGATCGATGTAGAAAATTCACATTTTATTGATCATCATAAAAAAAAATAGGCCTTCGCCGTCTCAGAAATGCATACGGTTTAAGTACTGAGGGTTAATTCCAGTAGGTTTTTAAAGAACTTTTGCATTATAATCTGTCTCAATTTGTCAAAAACTTCATGTTTGCTTATATATTTGACAAGTTTTTGAAATTGATTGGCCACATAATAGTGATATATTTTGTTTATCAGGAACAGCTTCGGAAAATATCGTGCTATCCGTAGCTCTCGTGCCAGCTATCTAATAAAACTAAATTTATAACATATGCCCTAGCTAGAAGATGTAAACTTATCAAAGAAAAAGCTAGTAAGTATTGGTGTACTTACAATCATCAATACTATCAGACTGGTAACCCTTATCACAGATACACTTGAACATGCCGTACGTGTTCACACAGCGACCGAACACGCATACGTTGTCAAAAGTCGCACACTCGTCCATGTCTGTGAAATAAAATGTTTTGTTCAAGATCAAATAAAAATACAATGGGCATGTGTTTTCAGATGAATTTAAAATAGGTTTGTTTTTCTTTTTTTTTCGGAATTTTTACAAAGCTTGCTTTTATGCCGATTTAATTCCGAAAAATATTTCATTTTGTAACTAAAGTGGAACACGTCTCAATATTATCATCTTAGAATATAATAGAATAGAATACTCTTTATTATGAACACCATAAAAGTTACAGATATAAATGTTCATCCTCATCAGCCTTCAGCAACACAATGCTGAACATGGGCCTCTCCAATCGCACGCCATTTAGCTTGATCCTCGACCACTCTGATCCTGCTATTATCAATCATTCTGCAAAGATCGTCGTCGTCTAGCTCGAGGGCGACCGGTGGATGATGTCTAAGAATTTTAAATTGAGCGATACTGTCAGTGCTTCCTATGAGACACTCACCAAGACAGGACCTGCCATCAGGTGACTTGGTGAAGCCGACGTCACAGTAGCATTCGTACCCGCCGGGCGTGTTCGTGCAGTGACCGTTCTCACACAGAGTGGGGTCGTTTGCGCACTCGTCGATGTCCACGCAAGAGTAACTGAACGGGAATAAATAGTTATTGTGACGATTTCATAAAAAAGAAAGACTAAAATGGTGTAGCATGGATATGAAGATCAATTAGTGCTAGAACAGTTTTTTTTGTAGAACTAATCAGTATCTTAATTTATGAGCAAACATTTAGCATAAAGCATTAGCAGGTATGGTAATATTATCTAATTTTTGCAGTGGCTGGACCATTCTAACTTCACCAGTTAAAAAAAAACTTTTAAGAATACCCTCCGTTAGCCTCAACTACAAAAGACTATGGTGGCAGAGAAGGGCCTTGGCAATTTAAGTCTGAAGATCAAAGGACTTGGATGAAAAAGACAACTAGTGGAATAGTTCATGTCACATACCCGTCTCCCTTATATCCCGTATCACATAGACACATGAAGGATCCATCAGTATTGGTACATGTAGCGCGTGGGTGACATCCACCGTTGTTGGTGAGGCACTCGTCAATATCTTCACATTCAGTGCCATCGCCTCGCCATCCATCGCGACAACGGCATTGGAAGGAACCCTGATACAAAACGGTCCCATCATATTGGTGTTCTAAATTGGTGATAGAGGTAAAGTAGTCTCAAAGACAATTTAATGTTATGAATTGCAGGGCCAAATCTCGGACCATTACAAAAATTGGCCTTTCATCACGATATTCAAAAGCAGAACAAGGACTGTAAATGGCCTTTAACAATTTTTTTAATAACACGAAATGCACATTACTCCTAAAAAAATCCTACGAAGAACCCAAAGACCAAATCAAAAATCCTCTACTGAAAAGACCAGAGTGGTCTTTTCAGCAGAGGATTTTTGATTTGGTCTTAACTTACAGGTAAGTTAATACAATCAGCAGCAGGATGACAGTCACAGGTGCCGAGCTCGCACTCATCGTCATCTGTACAGGCGGGACCTTGCTCCGGCTTCACGCTGTAGCCGTCAGGACAGCGGCAGACGAAGCTACCGATCGTGTTGTGACATTCACCAGCACCACAGAGGTCTGGAACCTAGAGAGTATGATATTTTTAATGCTGTTGTTATAAGTCTTGGGAAAATATAGCGATGTTTAGTGGCACTGTAGCAATGTTATATGTTATATATCGTCCAACGACAACAGCAATTTTAATTAATACAGACAGAGATGAAAAGAGCGCTTTTGTAATTAGATTCTTAACCTCCCAGGTATTTTACGAGCAGTTTTCTAACCGGGTTTTTCAATTGAAAGAGACGAAAAATCAATCATACTCACATCAGCGCACTCGTCAATATCCTGGCACGTTGGTTTGGCACCATCAGGCGAAGGCAGTAGTCCATCAGCACAGGTACAGACATAAGACCCTGGTGTATTCCTACATTCTCCACCGCCGCAGGGACGTGCTCCTTTACCGCACTCGTCGATGTCACGACACGTACGCCTGTCTGCACGGAGGTGCCAGCCATCTCTGATGGACATAGATTACATAACATACTATCTTAGCAGTTTCCTTGAAAGGTCATATTTGCTGACGCTACGAGCACCCACAAACGATGGATGGACTGGGTCAATATCTCCTCACAGTCAGACTCGTGTTTATCACAATAGTGCTTTTCACTTTGTAGCGCAGGGGAAATATACACAGATCCTACGTCACATAGTCAAACTCAGCTTTAATATAAATCTGCCAGTAATTTTTAAAAGAAATAATTAACTACTACATTTTGAAAAAAAGTATAACGATATCCAAAGAAACTAAAATCCTGGTTCTTTCCCACTCACCTACAAGTACAGTGATAAGACCCTGGTGTGTTGACACACTCGTGCTGGCATCTGGTGGGGTCTTCCGTGCACTCGTCGATGTCCTCGCAGTGAGACTTGACGGTACTCTGCGCGTAACCGTCGTCACACACGCACTGGTATGTGCCCATGAGGTTCTCGCAAGCGCCGTTACTGCAGATTCCTGGTTAGAATAGATTTGTCTTATGAATTTAGGTTCCTCTTGATTATTTAGTATGTATTTCGATTGAACACTTTGCGGGGCAAAATAGTGTTTCGCGTCTCGTCGAGTTAAAATGTATCTTTAAATTAATTTGCGTCAAATAAAAAGGGATTTGATGTACCGTAAGGTAATTAAACAGCTATAACAATATCTACGTAGTTCCATAACGAAGGATCCACAAAAACCAAAACAAATATTTTTTTACAATATGAAGATAAACTACAATGATGTTACCAGAAGTAATAGAACATTCATCCACATCCTTGCAGGACAGTCTATCGGGTGACAGTTCCATGCCAGGTCCACACTCGCAGCGGAAAGATCCTGGAGTGTTGATGCAGCGACCACCACGACACAGCCCTCGGGTTTCAGAACACTCGTCAATATCTGTGCAAAAAATATGATTAATGATAATATGATGTCAACATTCATTCATTTCATTCTCTTATTGAAGAAGAATATTTTTTTTTGACCCCAAGTAACATAAGAAAAGGATAGACAGAAGATGATGCAGATAAAAAAGATGAGCAAATATGGTCCTATAAGTCAACTTACCAACACAGACTTTAGAAAAGTCATCAGCCTTGTGTCCGGGATGGCAGTGACAGGTGAAGCTGCCTTCAGTGTTCCGGCACTCGCCAGAACCACACACACCGTCTACAATCTCGCACTCGTTCACATCAACGCATGTGTGGTTCTTTGAATCCTGTCAAAAAATTTATAGTGATAGTTCTAATCTTAACCACATATGCAAGCTGAATATTGAATCATTAAATTATTGTTAATTATTAGTAAGTATTTACTAGCCCATAATGTTCAAGAAAGAGAATACAAACCTTCTCATAACCAGGGTAACAGTCACAAGTGAAGCTCCCGACCAGATTCCTACACCTTCCGTGCCCACACAACCCTGGGAAGGCCGAACACTCATTGACCTCCATCTGTCCGTGCACGACTCCAGGTCCGGGTACTTTATGCCAATTGTCTCCAGTGATGTTCCCCCAGTTATCTTCGTCTCCATGTCCCCAGTTATAGTCAACACCAGAGCCATCCACACCACCGCCGACGCCAGTCCCACCACCATGGCCGTCACCTCCCCTGATGACGGATCCATTGCCTAATGACTCTACAGGTCGGTCCCAGATGGTAGGGCCGTGAGGACCAGTGCCTTCCGCAATGCAGAGGTTGCGGTATGAGTCCGTTCCTGCAAAGTCATTAAAGTGTTTTCAACAGAAAAAGTTAATACAAAGTTGATTACTTACTTGAAGGGTACCTATAATGAAGAGGACAATCAAAAGTTTCTCAAAGATTTAGCAACTTGGACCACTGATTCTCAATGAGTGACTTTAATATCTTACCCTTCTTAGGACATGGCTCGCATCTGTGATCGCCCCAAGCTTTCCCAAGAGAGGAGCAGCAGCAGACGGCCCGCAGTACTTCAATCTGCATAGGGCTGGAGCAACGCCCTCCGATAAAGTCCGTGTAGCAGTACTCACGACGAGTATCCACGCAACGGTTTCCTGTAAACCACGACCGATATTACCAGCCAGTACATAGTTACCAGATTCAACATTTTATTACATTATGACACACACACACGACATTACTGATTAAAACGGCCTTCATCTTCAGAGTTGTCAGATAGGAAACGCCGACCTCATCTAGTTTTTAAAATATTGACGTGTGATCATCATTTATCATTTATGCACTCAATAGTTCACAGATAACAAGTCAATGTGCAAATTATATAATATATTTATTATTAATTATTATTAGGCGAAATTTATTGACTGACTGACATATCAACGTGCAGTCGAAACGTCTGGGACTAGTAACGTGAAATTTTTCACACCGCTTACTTTTGGGAGCAATAAGGAGTTTTTGGAAATTCGACCTTTAAAGGGTTCGAAAGGCGGGATTTTTTGTATGAAAAAGCTCATTCCTTGAGTTAATAAACTTGAAACTTGACACGAATACTTATCTAAGTAAATTATATAGGTACTTTGTAGTTTTTGTTTTTCTAAACAGACTATCTCCTAAAGGGGGATTGGGGTGTCAAAGTTCTAGAAACTCAGTATTTATACTTAAAACCTAAAATAAAGAATAATGTGTATCAGGATTTTTCAAAAATCTACCCCTGACGTGGTGAAAAGTTGGTATTCAAAGTTGGCTGGTAGTCAATTTTACAGCAGAGGATTTTTCTGGGTGGCTTGAAAAATTGGTATAAATAACCTATAAGTCAAATAATGCAAAAGTCACAAAAGACTAAAACTAAAATTTTACCCCTTTGATCATTCTCCTGCCCTAATCCCAATTTATTTGAGGTCGACGCAAATAAAGATCATAATCTATGAAATATGTATAATAGATCATAATATAATCTATCAAATTACTACCATTTAAAGGGGAGGGGGGGGGGTTGTGAATTTTCTAAGGGAAAGTACGGAATCCAATGCGATCGAAATCGCGAGCGATGTTGCTGAATGACTGACATAACAGAAATTTTGCACAAGGGTTCCTTTTATAATGTAGGCGAGCTCTAAGAAGGAGTTTTGACCTTCATAGGCACTCCCTTTAAAGGTCAAACTTCCAAAAACACAATTTTCGTTTGTATATCTCTTTCTAGATAGAAGAGCTTGATATGTTACACAGATACACGCACCAGTTACGGCAATGTTTTATTTGGTCTGTTGTAGGTTGAGGAACTTGTGGAGTTGTGGAACAGGCGAGACAGGCAGGAACGGTATTTTCGGTTGCAATTTTTAAAAACCTGTATTTTTTAAGCGTGTCGATGAATACCCCTCACTCCTAGTTCAACTATTTGTCGTTGTCAACTTGACCTGTCTTGCGCTTTGCTTAAACTAACTATGGCTCCTACAAACGATTATAGTATCGCACGGCATTTCTGTGACCTTGCAAATACTAATCTGATATTAGTCTACACACAATAAAACCGTACATACCAGTAGTATCAAGAGTAAGTCCTGGTGGACAGTCGCATCTGTAGGAGCCGTCTGTATTGACACACGTGCCGCCGATGCACAGCTCAGAGTCCAACTGACACTCGTCCACGTCACGACATGTTGCACCATCCAACTGTGAATAAATAGGTTATGTTGTACATTTTCCTTCGTTCGACTTGTGTAGGCGAAGCACCATGATTTTAGTCGAATGACTAATAATAAGTTATTTATAGTACGTCCGCTAAAGGACGATCATATGTGGCATGATAAAGTCATAATTAATTAATGTCGAATATCGCAGTACGTCTGATTAAAACATCGCTTTAACTTTCTCCCGTTTGGTTTTCACGGTCATCAGATAGCGTTCAAATGTAAAGAAAGCATAGTTGATATGTAATCAAGACTGAAAATGCTTATATTATGTACGATACAACTGCAATTATGTAAAACACTAATAACCATGTAACCCTGGCACTTGTAGTAAAATTAACTTAACATTTGATATGTATAAGCCATCAGCAATTAGAATATTATAATAACTTCACCTCACATTGTCAATTAGATGATCGCAAACAATGCGAGGTAATATTAATAACAAAGGATGTACCTTTCAATCTTACACAATCATTTAGTCAATTTCATAATGTTTTGCAATATTGCACAATGATTTCACTGTGGCGTCATGTCTCAAGGCCAAGGAGCCCTACGCAGTTGTATCTAAGAGTTCTGTATGAAAAGATGTTTAATAATTACCAGAGACCTCCCGCTACTTGCGCTTAGGAGTAAACACATATATAGGGGAGAAAATCTCTAACTTTAAGTTCTAATTTTGTCAGCAAGTTCAGTTCTCAACAAGTCTCCGGTGAAGCAACAGCTCCTCATAACTGTTGGCCTCACAAGTCGCGAATTATCTATAAATAGCTCAGGGCAGTCAAAGTATTACCATAGTTTAGGATTATTATTGTTATAAACGTGTATTCTTGTGTGATTAACCGTGTACTTTAATTAATCCTTTCTATTTGTGTGACTGTATTTTCTAACATTGCGTGTGAACGATTATTCTCTTAAGTGCTCTTGTGTTCGTGTAAATAACTGTGTTTTTGACCTTACAATATAAAAGTTATCTTCGGTAACAAGTGATTTCTTATTTATTATTCCCTCGTCAAGGGAACACCGTCACCCCCGCCTACATCACCTGACCCCCCCTGAATAACAACTTGCTTGTTTTAACCTGTAAAATCTCGTATCCGTAGGAAAGAAAAGACGCAAAACATATTTTTGCATTGCGCGAAGCTTTTTTCTGGCAGCATTGCTTACAGTATGTGTGTATAAAATGTTTTCAGTAGTCTGGCTTTAGAAAAACAAGATATGGAACTTTCGTTTTTCCTTAATGAAAACTTGGAAAAGAAACAAATCTCGTATCATGTATACAAAAGAACTCAATGGATGTCACCAATCATAATCTGGTTTAGACCTTGGCGAATCCTTTGGGACAGGGGCAGTGTTCGAGGTCGCAGGGCTCACAGGGCGAGCCCCACGCCAGCCCCACGCTGCAGCAGCACTCCTGGCGCAGCAGCGGCCGGGCGGCGGCCGCCTCGCACTGCCCGTCCGACACGCGGCGCCAGCAGGAGCCGCGCCGGTTGTCTGGAAGAAAGCACTTAGTTATGCCGAGAACGATATAGAATTAGAGGTATAGTCACCCGAAATTTGACTAAAACCTCAAGACAGACATAAATTTTACTGTACATGGATAAATTTTACTTCCATGGAAATTATCATATTGCAGACTCTTAAGAAAATGGCAAAACATAATTACTTAATGAATATTAAACCGAACTAGAATTACATAAACATTGTATTTATTTTCAATAAATGATAGAAGGAATGTCAAACGAGAACATGCCAACGAGGTGGAAAGTTTTTTTACACTGCATGCCGTATTCATTTGTTGATCTTACCTATACAATGCTGTGCAGTGGCGTCGAGAACAAATCCGTTTTCACATTCACATTCGTAGCTGCCGTGAGAGTTGATGCAGCGCCCGTTGTCGCAAGGATTCGATTGTTCTATAAAACCATTTTAAATGTTTAACATTTATTGCAAATGTAATCATAAGAGAGGACCGGAAAAGGGGTAGTAATTAAAATATAGCAACTTTTCTGTATTCGGTCAAATAAATACCCTATGGGATAAACCTACATTTTAAAACCAATGATACGTTCGAAACGTAACGAAAAAGGCACAGGCATTTTAGAAATGATTGCACATTCCAATAATAATTTTCAAACTTGTCACGAAATTTTACCATAATTTTATTAAATTACAAATCATCAGTTAAGTACACGAATTAATATCATGATAAAATTAAGCAGTGCAATGAGATCGAATTGCGTGAAATTAATGTTCAATTATAAATATCTGCATCCACAACGGATGGTTGATGACCAAGCTCTGATGTTGGTCAAATGATGCTAGTCCAGGGTTAGGATGCCCGATGGATGGAACATTAAGATGTGTTGGCTTGTCACACAAAGGTTGGTAACCTGTTCCGACGGGGATCATAGGGGGAATGTCTCCCCGATCGTATTCCTTGACGATGAAAAGAGTCTCACCCTCGCATTCGTCTATGTCTCGGCAGATTTGTTCGTCGGGTTCGTAACGAGTTCCCGGTGGGCATACGCAATTGAAGCTTCCCAGAGTGTTGCGGCACTGACCACCGGTACAGTACTGGAAAGAAAAGAAAACTATATTTCATTCATTTCTCTATATATAAAGTGTCAGCACACTTTTTTGTCTTTCACTCCAAAACGCTCAAGCGTTTAACCGATTCATCAATTCATCAGTTTCAACAATTCCAGGGGTAAGTGACATCTGTATTACAAATGAATAGCTAATTTATAATACTTACAGACTGGTGCATATCACATTCATCGATATCCCTGCAGATCCCATCATCGTCGGGATGGAACCCAGGGTCGCAAATACACTTGTACCCTGGTTCTAAGTTCTCACAAGTACCGTGAGGACAGATACCAGGTATCATGGTACACTCGTTGATGTCAGTTCCTCCGTTGTCTTTACTTGCGCCTTCGGGGCAGAGTATGACGTACTCTTTGCTGCCATGTTCAGGACAAGACTTGCAAGCTACACCCCAGCCTAAGTGGAGACCTGAAATACAAAACAATGAGTAAAATAAGTCCACATTAGCTTCGCTAAATTCATTGTCTACTTTGTCCTTTGGAATATTATTTGCATTAGATAGCAGCATCGATATTATACTGTTAAAATTACCTTTGCTAGAACTACAGCAGCATTGAGATCTAGTGACTGGGTTCTGTCCAGGCAAAGTACAGTGTCCTTCTTCATATTTCTCGTAGCACAAGTCTTGAACCTCATCTATAAAGAAACATTCGTTCATTACCAAGTTGTTATTTCATAAAAACATCCTTCCAGCATAAATGGTATTATAGGTGTTACCCGTTCAGACGTGGCACAACCGCGTGGTTCCAGCAATCTAGAAAAGTAACAGTTCAGACATGGCGGTAATAGTGTGGACTATTACCGCCATGTCTGAACTGTTACTTTTACTTATTTTGTAGATACGAGTTATTTCAAATCATCATCATCATTTCAGCCGAAAGACGTCCACGGCTAAACATATGCCTCCCCCAAAAAGTGGGGGATTTGCCATAATCGCTACGCTTGGCAGGCGGGTTGGCGATCGCAGTATGGTTTTAAAAATGCATAGAGAACGCTGCTGCCCATTCTCTAGTAAGTCCCTTAGACGCCTTTTACGACACCCACGGGAATAAATGGGATGGTGCTATTCTTTACGTCCGGCACCACACGGAACATTATTATATTTGGTTATTTCAAATAACTAGCCGATAAGTACCTAAGTAGTAGACAACGTTAATCCACTTACCAAGACAAGTCCTTCCATCATTACTAAGCGAGAAGCCAGGCAAGCACTCGCATCTGAACGATCCAGGCGTATTGTGACAACGTCCGTTCCTGCAGACGCGTTGTTCGGAGCACTCGTTGACGTCGATACATGCACCACGGTCAGGCGTGGGGCGGTAACCAGCCTCGCACACACACTGGAAGGAGCCCTCGCTATTCACGCAGCGACCACCCTGAAATTAAATATAAATTAATCTTTAAATATGTTTGGCCCAAATGAAACGCGTCCCTGCGGAACGCCAATACAGTAGTTTAACGTTTCTGAACGGAACTGTGAATAATATTATTTGTGCATAATAATGGCACATACTTGTGTTGCATCGGATTATTGTCTAATAACATCACTAATCTGCTTGTTCAACACTAATCAATAATAATAATTCAACACTAAACGCATGGTCCTCATATGACCTGACCAAGATTATGTCTTGACTTTAAAAGGGACTGACCTCTGACTGAGTGGCTTCGGTGGTTTTTCTCAGAGAAGTCGGATAGGAAACACCGACCAACTATGTAGTTTTAAAACATGATGTATTTTAGACGTGTAAAAGTGTTTTTAAACAAATTTACAGAAATTAATTTAACATATCATCAAGAATCAACAGTACCAAATGCTTATCCTAAGACTAACCTGGCAAACGCTTTTGTCAGAACACTCATCGATATCCGAACAGTAACCACCAGCGGTGATAGAGAAGCCTGGTTCACACTCGCATTCATAGGAGCCCGGTGTGTTGCGACATCGACCGCGGCGACAAACTCGAGGGTTGTCTCGACATTCGTCCACATCGCGACACGCATGGCCTGTCTCGGTTGACTCGTAACCGAGGTTGCAGACGCATTCATATCTGACAATGAAAGGAAAGACTGTTAGATTAATTAGGCAACAATTATTTTACATCTAGAAACTCTTTTCATGCTTTAAAGTTTTATCTTCTTTATTACTTCTTTTATCTAAAAACAGTGATAATTGACAAAAGATAGTTTACAAATCAAATCAAATCAAAAATACTTTTATTTCACATAAGCCTACATTGGCACTTATGAAACGTCAGTAGCTAGGTGCACGGTTCCAATTGGTCGTTTCCTATGGAGAAGAGCCGGCATGAAACTCTACGGTTACTCTTTTAAAAATAATTGGCTTTTACAATGTTTTCAAATTACAGTGTTAATAGGTATGAGAGGACAGCGTAGGCCCGTCAAAAGTACCAGGTACTTAACCAAATACATAGAAAATGGTCTACAGATCTACAGTCTATTAAGCCTACAACGTCTTAACATTAACAAAAACAAAGTACATTTTGTACTTACCCCACGTCACTATTTCTACAAACTCCGTTCGTGCACATGCCTCCGTGCGTCGATTCACATTCGTTTTTATCGCTACACCTTAATCCACCTTCAATCGGATCGAAACCAGGTGGACATCTGAAGAAAACAATTAACTTTAAATTTCATATTCTTAATTCCGAAAGGATCCAAAAATTCCAAATGGTCACGCAATGTTTTAAAATAAAGTACGAATACGTAATTTTCTCACCTGCAGTCAAATCCACCTGGTCTGTTGATGCAAGAACCTCCTTTACAATACTCGAGAGCACATTCATCGATATCGATACATGTCGGGTTACCATCCTGCACTACTGACTCAGCGCCATCCCAACAGTCACATTGGTACCTGGGTCGAAGAAAAAACATGATCAATTGAATTTAAACATTTGGTTATCTAATTGTTTCTAGTAGGAAAGCCTATGTTCGTTCTGTATCTTAGTGCTGACTAGTGCGCCAGCTAGGTTATTTCTTTATTACGTTTAATAAATAAAGAATTCAGCCTGCATTATCCCACTGCAGGGCAAAGGCCTCCCCTTCCTTTTATTAACTGTAGTTTAAAATTTATGTACTTATTATACAATAGTTATTTGTGCAAGAAGAGCGCAAAGTTGTTTTTTGCTGCGAGTGTTGATTTTGAATCCCGAGTAAGCGAAGGATTCTCTGAATATGAATCATGAGCGCAGCGAGGGATTCAAAGACACGAGATGCAAATAACTTTGGTTTTGTGTAACACAGACAACTTTTCACCTCAGCAGCGAAAAGATATTACCTAAAGGTAAAACAATACAACATGGTAAAAATTAAACCACATCTAAATTTGTAAAACAAACAACATCAAATAGTTTAAAGTTAAAATATAATAATTACATTTTAAACCTTAACAGAAGATTTGCAATTTTACGGTTATACAATAAAATTTTACGGCTAGCTACACATATTATGTGTATGTAACCGTCAAATTTGATTGTTTCTTTTTTGAGCCTACTAGGAATGGAATTTAAAAATCGAACTTCATCTCTCGCTTTTTTCGTATCGAAGTGAATGCGACAGAACAAAATGAAATTCAAATTTTTCAAATTTTGTGAGTAGACCCAGCATGTGCAACTGTTCTCGGAATTTAAAAAATAATAATTAAAAATTTACATTGTCTCATTCTCGCAGCAAAATCGAATTTTGCTCACTGTCTTGAAACAGCAAAACTTACTTATTTGAAGAGCTGAGGTGAAAATACATTTTATAGGATGCTAAAACCGCATCAAAATCAGTTACATAGTCAAGAAGAACAACGCGGTCACACAGATAGACACGAAAAGCGACTCTAATTTATAATATGTTTAGATATAGATGATGAGCTTACCCTTTATCCTTGTCCACGCAAGTTCCAAGTCCACAAATTCCGTTTCTGAGCATGCACTCATTGATCTTAGCTATCGCTGGTGGTTCGTATGAGCCACCTCCTCCCCCTTCTTCATCTCCTCCGCCACCAGTCACGTTGCGGCGCCAGTTTGGTGGGATAACACCGCCACCACAGAGATGAGTCCATTCAGCTGGAAAATACATTGAACGTTAGTAGGTAATTTTGTTTATGTGATGTCGGAAACTATCCCATGGGAACGAATTACCAGGATTACTGTGATATCTTGTATTCATTTAAATGATATAATGTAAAGGCATATTTTAATCTAAATTAAATGCCCTATTTAAATAACATATTTTATTGGATAAAGATTAATAATGTACCGGTCAAAATAGCTTCGGAAATAACAATGAAATTTTTATTAAATGCTGAAAGATAAAAATGGTTACTGTGGGTTATCCTCTGAAAAGATACGACATAATATTCGCGAACTTTTTTGTGGAACTATCCAAATGATGATCCTATATTTATGATGTACAATCCAATAGAATATAATTTTTATGTATCTCTTACGGATTATCGGCAGCTCCCAGTCGGCATGTCATATTTCAGAAAAGTTACAAATGAATTATATTATTACTCTTAAACCTTCCTCATGAATCACTCCGTCGATTGGTAAAAACCGTTTGAAAACCCGTTCGGTTATTTTTTGAGTTTATCACGTTCAGACAGACGACACACGCGGCAGGGGCCTTTGTTTTATAATAATGTAAGGATGGAAAATATGTGTGGTCATCGTAATTGGTTTATCATTATATAGAACAACTCCCAATAATTTGAATCCGCAACAAGGTTGACACTACATAAAACATTGGTCTTGAAGCCAAAATGTACCTTGACGTCCGCGATCCGATGTGACGTGCAAGTAGCATTCAACCTTAGGGTGGTATACCAATTACGAGGTCGAAAATACACAAAGTTATCACCACAAACTTTAACGTTATTAGAAACCCAAACCTTTGGCAAGTTCACTATCACCTTATTTTCCGGTTTTCTTTTCATATTCATCGAAATATTGAGGCCATAAAGATGTATATTGTTATCCAATACTCACTAGATCCTCTAGGCGGGCAGGGTGTGCACATGTCCCCCCAGGCGCGCCCCATGTTGTACCCGCAGCAACAGTCGCGGTTCGACAGCGGCATCGGCAGCCGGTCCGCACACTCCCCAATCTCGCTCATGTACGTGAAACAGCTACCCACGCGGCCATCTGTATCAGACACACAAAGGATACATATGAAATCATATTTATTTTGTACTAGCTGCTCCTCCCAACTTCGCTTCAAATTTTCTAAAATATAAGTAACCTTAGTTACAAATCGGTCCAGCTGCTTCGGAGAGTAGCGGAACAAACAGACAGAAAGTATCTTAAACTACCGTATATACTTTCTAATGCATTTAGTAAAAAGCTGTTATTTTGACATTACAGACAGACACTTCAATTCTATTTGTTTTGGGTACTAAGTTAACATTTGTACTCTAGTATTTAACAACAAGTAAGTTAGTTGTAAAATTTTTGGAATTCAAGAAAATTACCTATACAGAATTTCTTATCTGGACTGGGAATGAAGTGTGGGTTACAGAGACAGTAGTAATCGCCTTCTGTGTTAACACATTTGCCGTTCTGTAAAAATAAAAAATATTATTAACATTATAGCAATCTGCCTACAGGGCCCAACTAATCTAAAAAGTAACATCGACTCGAAAAAAACAACACAGTTTGCTCTATACCAATAAGTGTTATAAATGGTTTTATCACCAGTTGAAGTTACCAAAAAATGTACACGATATTTCAAAATATCCACCTAAATCAATTTCTCTGATAAAAAAACCGTTACTCACAGGACAAATATCAGGATCCTCACATTCGTCGATATCCTCACAGTTGTTGGTGACTCTGTGTCTCCTCTGACCAGGGGGACACTCGCAGGAGAACGAGCCGATGGAGTTGATGCAACGACCTCCCTCACAGAGGCCAGGGACTGCTGCACATTCGTCTATATCCTGGAGACAGGAAAACCTTATTTTAAAACATCTTCAATAATAACAAGAATTGCTGGTTGCAGAGTTGGTTCAGACGCGGCAAAGATGCAAATCTAATTATTTCTACTCAATCTAATAAAAGCTTAAAAACCAAAATCCTTTTGCAACCGTATCCTTACCTGACACTCTTTAGTAGCCAAGTTTCTCAGATGTCCCTGCTGACAGTCGAGGTCCCCACAGCGCTCGCAGGGATGACCCCAAGCGACGCCGACGGTAGCACAGCACAGCTGCTTCGTGCACACTACGCCTTCCAGTGCCCCCGTGCATAGGGCTCCTCTGGTGTCCGTATAACAAGGTCCTGGAAACAAGCACCCAGAAATGTAGGAGGAATTTCAGTCCTGGATTAGATACTATTAATATTTTGAATATCATTCAAGATTCTTGAATGATGTCTTTTAGATAACAAGCTTTTTTAAGAATTTTAAAGGGTTTATATTCGACATATATCTGGGTAGATAAAGCCTTCATCCTTGTAACTAAACTTTTTATTACACACTTTGCAGTGGTTATTAATTTATAATTTTAATTTGTGCGATAAACAATTTTTCTTTCTTTCTTTAGGGATCATTCCAAGAAAACAAAGATTTTGTGGTTGCCTGTTTATCTTTTCGTTATCTGATGGAAAAGTTCTGTGTTTTCTAACATAATTAAAACTTACCAGTTCGTCTGTCGATCTCACACCTCGTGCCTGATAGTCCATGGAAACAGACACATCTGTCCGGGGCTATACATCTACCGCCATGTAAACAAGGTTCCCGACATATTGCTGGAAATAAACAACATATTTTGTTATTTGGACAAAAAACCAAGACCTAAGAAAAGAACCTAAATATTATAATAATTATGTTATTAATGAAGAAAAATTAAGTAATAATAGTTTATATCTATCTGACCTCCATTGCTGACTATACCTTGAACTATAGAAATAACGCTTCTGTCAGCAGTACCTAGACTTCTGACACAAGCATTATTTCTATAGTTTTACTTACGTTCAGTACAAAATTCACCACTCCAACCGGGTGCGCAGGAGCAAGTGCTGTTTGAACAAGTACCACCGTTCATACAGATTCGACGACAACCACCTTGCGTTCGTACTGCAATCGAATAAAACGTCACTATTAATTTTCTACCCTCAAATAACTATTTATGAACAGAAAAGCGCGTATCACTGTGGCTTGGCAATCTAGTTATGAGTACTCATATTGTAAGTTATCTCTCATTGGTAATCCTTAACAGTAAAAAGTAAAAAGTAAAAAAACTACAGCTAGGTACTGGTGATTAATTTTATTGTTCCACTTTACCTATGTAGCGGCATCAACACCGCCACATGCGAACTACGTGTCACACTGACGTCACGCAAATCCTGCATCGCGCAAGCAGAGTTTACCGCACAACTAGCATATATACAACATCCTCCCTTTTCTATGGAGGATGAGTGAACTTTACACCGTGTTCCTCATGCCTCTAAACCTATATTGAATCTGTTTGAATTTGATTTTGAAAAAATCTTATCGACGGTGGAACAAAGTTTCGATTCTGTATTTTTATAATTATATTTTCACAAAATGATGAATGAATATAGATTATTGGCAATGTGGTTTTCTACACGCATTTAAAAGATTATTTTTGTAAAAGTTTTTACCTGGATAGGGGTAAAGACCACCACCGCCGCAAGAGGGCGCCTCGACTCCTGTTGCGCATCGACACATGTTGGGGGCCACGCATGCGCCCGGGGAACCGCAGTCAGGGCGGCATAAAGCTGGAAATATACATAAAATTAATTAAATAACATATAATATAACACCATCACGCCTTTATTCCTCGAAGGGGAAGGCCGGTATTTAATATACCCTCATTTAGACAGTTATTTTTAAGTCCTTTTACAGGTAAAGCAAAAATAAAATCTAAACACTGGGCTGATACGAACACATTCAATTCTTTGCTCGATCTGGAAATCACGCTTTCTTATCGTTCTCGCTCTGATCCATCCCTCATGACTCAGGCAGAGTAAATCATTATAAATTAAAACTTACGGACTATACAAAGTAAGGATTTCGGCCGGGACGTCCACCCGGGACAGCAATGCGTGCTGTTGCGAGAGCGGCATACGTGAGGGCTACAACAAAAACAATATTTATTTATTTTTTCATGACACAATACCCATAATAGAGAAAAATACATAAAGATAGAAGAGTACAAAATATAGACACAGTGTGTAAAAAGACAATATTTTATATGCACATGGTTTTATTCGACCACCTATTTAAAATCTCTAAAGATTATCTATTGCAAACAGCAGCTATTTCGAGTGAAAGAAGCATAGATTTTCGTTCTTACCAGGCTGGACTAGTCTCTTTTTCAATGATTTTTTATGTCAGTTTTGTTTGTTAAGACTTTTTGTTGCTTTCCACAATAATCAAGTAGTTAGAAAAGGTGACCTATATTTTATTCTAAGCGAAATTCTTAAGCACCTTTTTGAGCTCGTCAGCTTGTGTATACAAAAAGTACAAAATACTCGTAGCACGTAGGCCACCTAGAAGCTCATAAAATGTTACCTTCGGATCAACAATGCAGATTTCAGCGGCTTTTGTATGACAACTAACGAAGCGCTCATTAAACTCAGACAGGTGTTGTTTAAGTCTGATTTATTATCTAAGCCATTGTAAATACGTTCTCAGCAAGTTTTTCTAATGCTACTGTTTGGGTATAATAGAGTTGTTTAAAATTTGTAACTTCTTCACCGACTTTGTATCCTACGAACAGGCCTTTTCTCTGCGCTTGATAACCATTTCTAACACACTGACTGATTTCCCTTTAGCTAACCAATTTCAAGAAACGGATTTAACGAAAATTATATAAAAATTACCCACCCACCGACAACGCCTACCAAAGGACTTGGAATAGTCCTTTGATACGCAACTTGATAATTAAAGCCATAACCAACAATAATTACAACCAACAATATAAACAACGTTTTTGAAGAAACAGAAGCTCTATTGAATGTCAAATTCATCTTCATCGGTCAATTATTAACACTTAGAAATAAAAATGTCTTAGTAACAAATTACGCAACACTAATAGAGGAGCTTATGACTGATCCCAATAACCTTGCTCCACGTACGACCGTATCTAAGTTGTACCGAATAGATTCTCCCCGCTTGGTTAAACTAGACTAATTTGTTCTAGGGTCAGAGAGTATCGCAAGTCTTTACACTGAAAACCTTGTATCGAAATCGAGATTTAGTGCAGTACTGCACTTAATTATTTATTAGCACTGTTTTGCTAAATATTGGCTTATCATTCAAGAGCGTTGCGGTCATTTTAACAATTATTTTTTAATAATATACTGATTTATATTTCACTTATTTTTTATTCATATTAATAAGGTGTGATAAATCGTTGCGGAGTTAAGCAGGATAACAATATTTTCTTAATAACAATAGTGTCATATCAAAAATAATTTAATTAAAATATTGTTTGCATGTTCAACATAGGAAGTGATAGTCCCTCATCGTTATGTCATAATATTATCACAGCAATACTAATATGAGCGGTACTATCCATTGATTAGCAATTGATAATCTCAGCAGTACTCAGCACGGATAATGTTATTGATCCATTTATCATCTTTAATCACGTTTTAATTAACCTCTGCTAATGTCATTCCCTGTTTCTACAACAACATTTCAACGATTTTCATTATCTATATACTCACAGAAAGAAAGAAAAAACTTTCTTTCTTCTGTGAGTATTTTTTTTTTCTTTCTGTCGTCTTTTCTTAAAAAAGAAAAGACTTTCTTCTTCTATACTTTTACTTAACTTATTTCATGAGTGATTTTGAACTTGTTATATTTTTATTACCAATTCCATCATTATTTGCATCTTCTAAACTTTGCTGTCCAAATTCGTTTCTGTCACTATCATCCTTGCATTTGTTGATTGCATCCACGACCTTGGTATCTAAACCCGCTTCGTCACAGCCTGTCCCACTGAACTCGGCGTTGGTTCCGCTATTGCCCTCTGTCCGGCTCCCGAAATTATAAGCGTGAAAATCACCTACGCGCCGCCGCCCACGGTATGAGTACTACACATCATGTATCATGTTACTGGGCTCTACATAGAAATTTTTAGAAGAAAGATACTACTCTTATTTTTTTTATTTGCACCATAATTCGTTAGATTTGACTTCCAATCGCCTGCATCTGGAAGCTTAAGATATTTAAGAATTTGAAGCTTGTCTATAACTTTTTGTGAGAATGTTTTGCACTCTGGTGTTTCTTAGTGAAAATGGATCAGAATTTTGGACCAGCGTAGCGATACTACCTGTGAGTCCTGTGACCTGTAGTGAATTTTGATAAAAAAAAACCTTGGTCGAAGGCTTTACTCAAATCCATAACAGCAATCAGTAACAGTATTTTAAAAAGTACATGCACTTTAAAATGGTCATGATCCAATTACCTAAAAGCCACTTTTTCGTTGAACCACAAAATCAAAGGCAGGACCTCACAGTTAGCAGCCAAGCTTACAACAAATGACGGTAAAGAATAAATGTATGTAAAACGTGTGACGCTTAAAGATGGGAATAGCGCATACGATTATAAAATCGTACAGTGTGAACTACCAAGATTTGTATCAAAGCGACCACCGCATGCGCTTCACGTACGGTTCCAAGGACTGACGAACGATGCACCTCCGATTAAAATGTATTTACATCACATTCTTTTACTTTGATGGTTAGCGCGATTGATTTTTCCGTTTACAATATACACTGGATCGCAAAAATTCCGGGTCGCTAATAAAAATCGTGATATCTACATAAATTATATACCTAGATCGTTAGAATAAATAATAATATATGTAGTAAGCAGGTTACTAATGCTTGTTCTAAATCTCTAAAGAGTAAAGAGGTATCATTTGTAAAAGTTACACATAAAAAAAACTGCATTTTGAAAAATTTCGAAATTTAAAATTAGGAGTAGAATATTTTTTCTACTTTTGTTTCTAACCAAGCTGTCATTATAAATGGTGTATTCAGTGCAATATCATGTCGTTAACACCTGAAGAATGTACACGGATTATTACCATGGTACAGTCGAGTTCATTAATATATTAGCCCTTTCAGGCTTCAAAAATATATGACCGTCAAAAAAAATCATAATATTGTGACAACTATAAGCATCATTAATTTGTGGTCAAGATTTCGATTCATTAATATGTGACTGGTTTTTCTCAGTAACATGTATACAGCCAAAAGCACATTATTATATGAACAACATTAAGATCATATTATCTGAACATTGTAGGATTCACAATTATGTATGCACACATGAATACAATAATATCTAAACAAGTAAATGTAATTCAAATTCAACCTTATTACTTACGTCATAAAGATAATTTTAATAGCAATCTAAAAATTACTGACTGGCTAGATTAACTTCAAATGACGTTAAATTTTTCTAATTACTGGAAGATAGTACTGGAAGCTAGTACTGGGAGCTAGTACTGGAAGATAGCACTGGAAGATAGTACTGGAAGCTAGTACTGGGAGCTAGTACTGGAAGATAGCACTGGAAGATAGTACTGGAAGTTATAACTGGAAGATAGTGCTGGAAGATAGTATTGGGAGCTAGTACTGGAAGATAGTACTGGAAGATAGCACTGGAAGATAGCACTGGAAGATAGTACTGGAAGATAGCACTGGTATATAGTACTGGAAGTTAGTACTGGAAGATAGTACTGGAAGATAGTATTGGGAGCTAGTACTGGAAGGTAGCCCTGGAAGATAGAACTGGAAGATAGTGCTGGAAGTACTGTACTACTACTACTGTACTAATACAGTAAGTGTACTGAAAGCTAGTACTGGAGATAGTACTGGAAGCTAGTACTGGGAGCAAGTACTGGAAGCTAGTACTGGGAGCTAGTACTGGAAGATAGTACTGGAAGCTAGTACAGGAAGATAGTACTGGAAGCTAGTACTGGGAGCTAGTACTGGAAGATAGCACTGGAAGATAGTACTGGAAGTTAGAACTGGAAGATAGTGCTGGAAGATAGTATTGGGAGCTAGTACTGGAAGATAGTACTGGAAGATAGCACTGGAATATAGTACTGGAAGTTAGTACTGGAAGATAGTACTGGAAGATAGTATTGGGAGCTAGCACTGGACTATAGTACTGGAAGTGAGTACTGGAAGATAGTACCAGCACTATCTTCCAGTTATAACTTCCAGTACTATCTTCCAGTTATAACTTCCAGTACTATCTTCCAGTGCTATCTTCCAGTACTAGCTCCCAGTACTAGCTTCCAGTACTATCTTCCAGTACTAGCTCCCAGTACTAACTTCCAGTACTATATTCCAGTGCTAGCTCCCAATACTATCTTCCAGTACTATCTTCCAGTACTAACTTCCAGTACTATATTCCAGTGCTATCTTCCAGTACTATCTTCCAGTACTAGCTCCCAATACTATCTTCCAGCACTATCTTCCAGTTCTAACTTCCAGTACTATCTTCCAGTGCTATCTTCCAGTACTAGCTCCCAGTACTAGCTTCCAGTACTATCTTCCAGTACTATCTTCCAGTACTAACTTCCAGTACTATATTCCAGTGCTATCTTCCAGTACTATCTTCCAGTACTAGCTCCCAATACTATCTTCCAGCACTATCTTCCAGTTCTAACTTCCAGTACTATATTCCAGTGCTATCTTCCAGTACTATCTTCCAGTGCTATCTTCCAGTACTAGCTCCCAGTACTAGCTCCCAGTACTAGCTTCCAGTACTATCTTCCAGTAATTAGAAAAATTTAACGTCATTTGAAGTTCAATCTAGCCAGTCAGTAATTGTAAGATTGCTATTAAAATTATCTTTATGACGTAAGTAATAAGGTTGAATTTGAATTACATTTACTTGTTTAGATATTATTGTATTCATGTGTGCATACATAATTGTGGATCCTAATTGTAGGATCATATTATCTGAACATTGGTTCAGATAATATGATCTTAATGTTGTTCATATAATAATGTGCTTTTGGCTGTATACATGTTACTGAGAAAAACCAGTCACATATTAATGAATCGAAATCTTGACCACAATTTAATGATGCTTATAGTTGTCACAATATTATGATTTTTTTTGACGGTCATATATTTTTGAAGCCTGAAAGGGCTAATATATTAATGAACTCGACTGTACAAGAAGGAAGAAGTCAGCGTAGCACTGCTAGAACAGTAGGAGTATCTTTATCAACGGTCCAAAGAGAACTCCAGCGATTTCAAGAGACCGGCATAAACATGGAGACCAGGAAATGGCAAGGTGCACAACTACACGAGAAGACCAATTCATTATGAACACTATATTAAGAAATCGACATCTCACGGATGTTCAGGTCCGAAACAGTCTTCATGAAATTCACCACAACAATGTGAGCTCTGATACGATTCTGCGACGTCTTCGTGAAGCTGATATAAAGCCTTATAGACCAGCAAACGGCCCCAAACTGCTCAGAGAACATCGAGTTGCCAGGTTACGGTTTGCTCGAGAACACATCCGATGGATAGATGAAGATTGGTCCAAGATTACGTTTTCCGATGAGTCCAGATTTTGTTTATTTATGCACGACGGGAGACGGCCTGGAGAACGGTATCATCAAGCGTGTTTTGAAGAAAAGGTGCCATACGGTGGAGGATCAATAATGGTTTGGGCTGGGATATCTTCAGAGGATCGCACGGAGTTAGTGATCATAGAAAACGATTCTCTGACTGCTGTCAGATACGTAGAAGAGGTTTTAAATGAGGATGCTGGTCCTTTCTTAGTGAATATGGGTGCAAATTCCATTTTTATGCACGATAATGTGCGACCACATACTGCTCGTTTGCTCAATATGTATATTCAAGACTTCGGTATTACCTGCATGGAGTGGCCAGCTCGCAGCCCAGACTTAAATCCCATAGAACATGCATGGGACGAGCTCGGAAGATGCGTGAGACAACGCTCTCCTGCACCCGTTACCTTACACGAGTTAAGGAATGCGCGCTAGTGGAAGAATGGGCAAACATAGACCAAAATCGTATTTAAAATTTGGTTTACAGCATGCCACATCGTCTTAATGGTATATAAATACGGGTAGATAAAATATAATACGGGCTCGTGGAGGAAATATAAAATATTAGATTGACAAAAAATCTTTTATTTTTTAAGATTTACTACGAAGTGTATTTTTGTTGTCATAAGTTATAAGCGAAATTTTTTATATATTAATCAGTCATCTACAATATACTATAGTTTCGCAAATTAGTCTTAAGTATTTAAGAAACTATCACGCCATTTATTAGCGACCCGTAATTTGTGCGATCCAGTGTATTATAGTGTTCTCATGCAACTGGGGTGCTATTGAATAAATGTAAAGTAATAGTAAAAGGAATTTAGACCAAAGGATCAACATTCCTGATCAGTCCATGCTGTGTTTTGATAATTACAACTGCGACCCTGTTTCTGCTCTTCACTATCTCATCAACTGTTGGCATAGGTCAGGCAAGACTTTAAAGTTATTGATCAGATTTGATGAACGCCGGGAGGGGACGCCCTAGGACCTTTTTGTAGATGTTCTTCAGAAAGGTCAGGTGCGTAGTACGGGTAGTCGCAACCGGCGTGCTTGTATGACCAGGGCCCCAAGTCTGCTATTTTTCTAAATTCAGTCATTCCAACACGATCCCATTGGCATTTCGCTAAAAGTTCGTAATCTGCTAAATTCATAATGGTCGATCATTGGTCGGTCAATGTTCTCGTAATAGAATTGTGTTATTATAATGTCATTTTCGTGTTGCCATTATTATAAAACCCATTAATAGAAATGTCATTCATTTGATATTATGTACGAGATTACCAAAAAATGCAATTTCTTTCAATGTAGTGTCAGTGGCCGACCATTGGAAAGTCATAATGACGCCATTACAATAGTAGATTACCAAACTTGTCAAAATCAACAATTATGAAATCAATGGTCAACCATTCTGACACTATTGTAATAGCAGACTTGATGCCCAGATGTATGAAAGTAAATGACGCAAAAGGATTATGTAAGGATCGTAGCAGGTGGCGTTATGTAGTTTCTGCCTACTCCCATGAGAAGAAGGCGTGAGTTTATGTATGATCAGTAGTTACTACTGCGTCTCAGACTTCACGTGTTTAGACAAGTTTAAAAGATCATTCCTCATTCCACCGTCTATCAATGGCTAAAGCCACCATCACTAGCAACACCTTTAGTTATTCTGATCGACACCAGTACCAAATCTTGCTGCTTCAACTTACCCTACGAACTGGTTAGGTTTGCGCTCTGAGAGCGTGCGCGGCGCGCGGGGCCACAGGCGCGGCGGGCGCGTGGGCTGCGGCGAACGCGCGTCACCTGCAGCGACGTGTGCGTACGCGCACAGCACTACCACTGCCGCCACGAGCCGCCACATTGTCATCTTGGAACCATCACCCTGGAACAATGAGATATTGGGATTATTTAAACATTTTAGAGGTCTATTTCTCTTTTGCGCAATAAAATATTACTTAAGTTTTTATCACTTTTCAGTAGAATCGAAATCAGCTTTTCAGTATTCTGGAAAGCTCGCAAATATGTTCCTATTTATGATATAAATTAAGCTTTATTTTTTTATGTTCGGATCCTGGGACTATAAATTAAGCCGGTATCTGAGATCCTAATTGAAGTTTTAAACCATCACAATTTGATGAAACTTTGTCCATAAGATATGAATTAAAAGAGGTTATGAATGAACATTCCTTATCATAATATAGTTCATAAAAAAACTCGTTACGAATGACACTACAACGTTATTCTATTGCCATGAAATACCGCACGAGTATAAAAATAAGATAACTCGTAACACGGATAAGATATCGCCAAACATTAGCTATTAAATAATTATATAGCGTATAATAAAATTACTAGAGTGTCAAGCCTTCAATACGGTAACCTTATAAAATCTTAATAAACAAACAGTAATTGGGGCAAAGATTACGCGGTACATTCTTATCGGTAACTGCATTGATAATTGAGTGTTTACACAATAAAAGCACATTCTGATGTCAGTGCCAAAAACATTTTTAGATAGGTACACTGTCTGAAAGCTTGATATAAAAATTGTTCGAATAAAATTTTACTGAAGAATAATACAATGATATATGAGGTAGATACTGAAATTCAATATAAAAAATAAAACTATTGGGATAGGTAGGTACTCCAAATTTTTTTTTTTTTTTTTAAAGAATCTGTTAAAAATTACATAAGCAGTACTAGTTAGTGGAAAATGGATCAGTGAAAACGGTCAATCTAAGGGAACACACACTAACATTTAAAAAACTATTTGGATGATCATAGGTTAACTTCGTTATCTACAAACGTACTTGAAATAAAATATTGGACGTTTAATTAATTTAAACAGATTTCAGCAAATGTGATGTCGATCATTGGTGACTGACACATTCATCTATTTTATCGTTTTTAAGGTGTATTTTTGCTGTAATGCCAATAAACGCATTGTTCTTTCTTTTTCTTTCTTTCTTACTTTGCAAATTAGGTGATTTTTTAATCATTATTTACTAGTGATGGGCCGAATGTGGTTTGAACCAAAACCGAACTTCGGTTCAATTTCGCGAACCGAAACCGAACTTCGGTTCAATTTCGCGCGCTTTCTCGAGAGCGACACGTCGTTACTTGTTTACGCATTTACTTCAATTATTGCTAATTACCGCAAATTGTTACCGCGGTCGTCGAAAAAATGTAACCAACTTCTGCCAGATAAAGGCTTCTACAGACCGGCGCGACACGCGAAGTGACACAAAGGCCCCGCGTGTCGCGCGACAAGCGGTGCCTTTGTGTCGCGGCGCGAGTTGCGCGGGTCTGTAGAAGCTTTAAGGCAGAGACTTTGGTGTATTTGCACCATAACCTGCCTCTAGTAAATTTTAAATATGAGTAGATACCTAGATGAGAAAAGTTTGTTTAATTTGATTGTTGAAAAAAGTACCCTTTATTTGTAATAAAAAATACTTGACGTTAATGAATGTTTAGTTTGTGAACCAAAAACGTAATTTTTATTCAATTTACGAATTGTAATCCAGATGTTTGTTAGAAGAATACTAAGCTTATTTCATTTTTGTAATAGTATGTCTAATTTTTATGTCTAATTAATTTAGCAGAGATTTTCAAT
The DNA here is from genome assembly GCA_948098905.1 of Tiliacea aurago. Classification (NCBI taxonomy): domain Eukaryota; kingdom Metazoa; phylum Arthropoda; class Insecta; order Lepidoptera; family Noctuidae; genus Tiliacea; species Tiliacea aurago. The sequence continues at coordinate 1,675,436 of OX402592.1, forward strand.
AAGAAGAACTGATTTAATTTAAGGTTTACATTTACAATGTTCCTAACTAAAATAAATGACCTTGAGTGAGTAAAAGACATAGTTTTATTTTACAGTAATGCTATTCTAATTCCAATAAATTTCAGTCAAAATAGTGCAAGTAGGTATTATTTTTCTTGTGCCGAAGTTCGGTTCAAGCTGCCGAAATTCGGTTGAACCGAATGTGAACCGAATTTCGACCCATCCTTGTTATTTACCCTTTATTTTTTCATACATTTAGCTGTTTTAATAAAAATAACTCATTTAAACGTTTATATCGTTTTTTTGTTAATGTGAGGACGTTGTAGGCTTAATACACTGTAGATCTGTAGACCATTTTCTATTTTGTTAAGTACCTGGTACTTTTGACGGGCCTACGCTGTCCTCTCATACTTTGAAAATATTGTAAAAGCCAATTTTTTGTTTAAAAGAGTAACCGTGGAGTTTCTTGCCGGCTCTTCTCCATAGGAAACGACCAATTGGAACCGTGCACCTAGCTTCTGACGTTTCATAAGTGCCCATGTAGGCTTATGTGAAATAAAAATATTTTTGATTTGATTTGATTTAAAAATTAACAATCTTCTAGTCAAGGGACCTGGGACCTGGGACCATATAACTTTGTCACATTAAAAGTCGGAATCTAAAATTACCTTCAATATAAAGGTATCTAGTCACTGCTTATATAGGATATAGCTTGAATTATGTAAGGTCACTAAATTAGCAACGAAGCAATACCTACTCGTGAAAACCTTGCGTAAGATCCTTATTTCAAACCCAATTTAGATCAAAAGCAATTTCCAAAAGAAAACGAAACAAGACCAAAAAGATTACAAGTTACAACACAAAAATACCTTTTTGGATAGAAAAAGACAGAACAAACACCGAAAGAGGAGCAAGCAACGCGGCACATACTCGTAGATGGCAGGCGGGGCGGGGCGGGGCGGGGCGGGGCGGGGATCAAGCAATCTGTGCCGAAATGATAACGAGGGCCGTCGACCGCGCACGCATCACAATCACAATCTGTAGCTATAATTAGTAAAAATTCTTCATCGGCTTTGTTCTACAAATAACGTCACTTGTTAGTAAAAGCAACAACTTACGTTAGTTGTGGACTAAATTATAAAGCTGTACTGGCAATGAATGAATAACTGGCAAGTTACTCAGTATCTGTATTGTCCGATGCTCTACATCTATTGACGCTTACAAAAGAACCTTCTGTGGACAAATTGACGCATTACAGTGCTTTGTTTCATGACGTGTAAAAGTGATTCCGATATCCTATTTACAGAATAAACACTTTCATTTCAGAGCCAGAACATAATTTCTTAAGAGTTTCTAGTAAGTTGCCAGACACACACTACCACTTTTCCCCCAAGACTGACTCTTATCTGCATGAAGGAGATAACATCATTGGCTTATTTGGCATACGCTTAAACTATGGAACACCACGTGCTTTTAACCTGATTTTTTTACACGCGTATTTCAGTTTTTACTTATTCATAATCAATGTTGCTTTTGAATGTGCTCTGATTTGACACAAACGTCGTGGACATATCGTTTAAGTGTATGTCATCAGTATCGCGATCACAGTTAGTTTGAGGTGGCATTGTACCGAGCGGACAGGAACGACTCAAAGTTGGGCGCCGATCAATGGCATGAGTCACGCAGCGTGAATGCCGCCGCCCACGACACCGTCTTCCTTACTTACTACATGGCCATTCGCCGGCCACACACTGGATATCATACTAATCAAATGTGACGAATTTTACGCGGCATTCGGATGGTGTCTATTGAAAAAATAATTCAATAGAAAAGCGGAAGCACGAGACAAAAAATAGAAAAATGCGGTTGTTGCGTCAAGACAAAAAAATGGCCCTCAGTGACCAAGGGGTCAAAAACTCATGAATTTCTAGTGATTTAGTTACCTACAGAAAATGTATCTAATAATCCTTTTTTTTTCTCAGTATTCACAATATTGTTATTTTTAGTAAGCATAACGAATGAATGAGAACATTATCCGTTAATTATATCTAGCATTACTTCTAAAGCATCTAATTATGTACTATTTCAATTAAGCTCACCGTATCAAATTACTCTCCGACTCAAGCGCTCGTGATTTACCGATCCTTGATGAGTACCGTTAGATGCTGACCCACATCCACTCCCGTCAAATCAATCGTATCCTAAGCAAACATGACTCTTTTCAATATATCCTGAATGATCACAAATGAACTTTCACATTACATTGTGATTTAAATAAATAAAACTCGATAAGTGTATGGATAGGGAAGATCTAAAACTATTTGGGTGATTTTTGATTCCAACAAATGGTTGTTACGTGCTGTCAATAAGAAAAGAGCTAGCTATATTATTTTAATTATTGTGAATGTGAAGACTATGTGGGTTATTGCTTTTTTTTCCTTTTTATTTTATTCTCAGTTAGTGTTCATCTATATGAACATATACAATCATGGTCTGGCAGTTTAAGTCATGTTGTATGCGGCCTACCTAAATGTCCTTTCTTTTGTATTGTTCGTCGCATCGTTGAGCTCCTTAAGTTCTGAGTAGAGCTGCACGATTACTGACAAATGCGTGCACTGACTGGTCTGGTCCACTCAATCTGTGTGGTTCTTTCCTCAAAAGACCATTTCAGACACCAATCTACATGGCCTTCACATGATCTGACCAAGATTATGTCTGGACTTTAAAAGAGACTGTGACCTCTGAGTTTGTTTCGGCCTTTCTTCTCAGAGTAGTCACATACGAAACGCCGATCACATCTAGTTTTCAAATTTTGATTGACGTGTAAAAGTGTTTGTTCAAACCTACTTACAGAAATAAAAATCATTTATCATCATCATTTATCATCATCATTTATCATTAATCATTTATCATTAGCAGAGTCAGATGTCACTTCAGCTGCATAGAATTCAGGCTGAGATACAGAACGAGAGAACAAACTTATTGAAAACCGTGACATTGATCATTTATAATGGTGTATTGAACAGTCTAAGAAAACTTTAAATACATATAAGCGCTACTATCTGAACATCATAACTGTGCAAATGACGATCTCATAACATTATAGGTTCTGCTGCATACAGTACCGCAAATGTAAGTTTGCAAGTGAGTAAACGTAACTAGCGCGTTTGCGTTAAGATTTTTATTCTCACTCTTATACTCTTAGCATTATGATCAATCGGTCAAATTTTAACGCAAACGAAATAGTTACGTTTACTCTCTTGCAAACTTACACTTGGGGTACAGATCATTATCACGAGCATGTTAGCTCGTACATCTCTACAATCTCAACAGGTGCAGAGAAGTCTAGAACAGGTGTAGTCCTTTTTTTCCTAGACCACACACAGATTCCATTGCGCCAATTCAAACTTACATGTTTTTACAATTTCTCAGAATCACGTCCGTTATAATTATTATTAGGTTCACTTATTAGTACGGCCGATCTATGCTGATCACAATTGGCTGTTAGCACCAATGTATGACAAAGCCCAACCGCACCTTAATATGCTAAATAGCGTCTAAAGTTATGACCATCATTAATATCAATGGAGACAGAACTAATTCTGACCGATGAGCGGGTTAAACACATGTTTTACTACAATTTAATTTATGCAGTGCAGAAGTTTCTGGCCCTTTTTATGGCACATTTGAAATTATACTTTGCCAAAATATAGTATTGTGAGCGTGGACCCTAAGACCGTCTTCTGGATCGTATCCATAACAATGAAAGAAAGATGATAGAAAAGCTATATAGAACATGTTTGTGGAAGTGTTTTGACATCGCCACTACAGAATCTGCTAGATATCGAAGATGTCAACACCAAAACAGATCCATATAATATGAAATTGCCTCATTCGCGCCGCTATCCTTTACGAAATACTCATTAGAATAGAATAGAATACTGTTTATTATGTACACCATAAAAGTTACAGAAATTAATCTCACCCATTCAACTTTACCTTTCTCATCGTTAACCTTCGTCCTTGACCAGGTCCAAATCAAAGCATCACCCAATCAGTGTCAAGTGTCACGCAAATAGCGTGTCAACAAACGCAATGATCAACGATGATGCGTCTAACGCTACGGTCGCCGCTCGGGAGGAAACGTCGGCACGCGCTTAGATCAATATAGTGGGGAGGGAGGACCAATGTGTGAGTGACAGCGGTTTTGATGAAGTACGGGTATCAACGGTCAACGGTGATGGATGGGATAGATTTGAAATAATTAATGTTGCTGTATGTTTCTATGTTTTGGGGTAAATCTGATTATTCATTTTATTAAGAATGAAATCCTGATTAATTGACAGATTTATCCCCAAAACGTCTGGCAAGCAAGATAAAGATTATTTTTGTAAAGGAAAACACTTATTAGCATGGCCAATTTGTAGGTACCAATAAATAATTGTGAAATAAATAGCATTAAAGAAACAGATTACCGAATCTTGTGATAACACAGGAAAGACTACAGAAATTGCTTACGCCTATGCCTTGCAATACTGTTCCTTAAAGGCGAGCGAGTGCCCCCAATTGAGGGGTTATTAACGCACGCCACTGACTGCGCCCGCGCCGACTTCTAACGATCCGATGCAACAAACAAACTCAACTGACGGCGATGCAGTTAGATTGTTTAAGTTAACTTGCTTGTATGAGCTTTAAAGTGTTGCTAGAACAGTTATCGAATTGTTGGGAGTTTACAAAGACATGGACGTTATATGGGTATATTGTAAACAATAAACATAATAAACAGACCGGGACCCAACACGCTTCCCTGCGGCATACTTTTTAGGTCAACACATTTTTTTCCTAGAACAAAATGTTTTTGAGGTAACCAACGACGATGGTGATATGCAGTGGCATTATCTACTCTAAAAGGCTGTAAATGAGTAAATATTTTGAGCGAGTGAGCAATACGAGTCCTTATGAACGGCCTACATACCTACCAAAGGAAAATCTAGAGGATGGTAGATATAAAATGAAAACTAAAGAATACGATATACGTATCTGCTTAGCTTCAGTGTTTGTCCATTCATTCACGCAATAAATCATGAAGGACGCTTTTCTATAAGCCGGTTATGTCACGTTCTGCTGAAGCCTGCGGTAATCCCGACTTATCTTTGAAAAACTGTAATTAAGTCATTGATTGAAACCAAATGACTACTATATAGATGAACAGCATCGATTTCATTTTCGGTTTCTTTAAATATTACCAAAAGAACTGCTACTGATAATAATATGCTTTCTGTCATATTTGAATAATTCTTACTACCTATGTAAAAAGAGAATGCTGTACTTGAGTCATCTTCAATAAAATAAAAAACCGGCCAAGTGCGAGTCGGACTCGCGCACGAAGGGTTCCGTACCATTTTCTATAAAAATGGCATAAAAATTATGTTTGTTGTATGGGAGCCCCCCTTAAATATTTGTTTTATTTTAATTTTAATGTTTATTTTTAAAGTGAATATATAACTAAATATTCGGTGATTATTTCAAGCGTCTACCTGTTACCGTTATCAATATAGAGCAAAATTGAGCAAAAAAATCATGGTTGTTGTATGGGAGCCCCGTAAATATTTATTTTATTCTGCTTTTTAGTATTTGTTGTTATAGCGCAACAGAAGTACATCATCTGTGTAAATTTCAACCGTCTAACTATCACGGTTCATGAGATACAGCCTGGTGACAGACAGACAGATAGACAGACAGGCAGACAGACCGACAGACAGACGGACAGACGGCGGAGCCTTAGTAATAGGGTTCCGTTTTACCCTTTGGGTACGGAACCCTAAAAATGTAAAATTCTATTATTCCAAAACACTACAAAATTATGTGAATACTTATTCGTCGGCATTTTTCCGTCAAGAGGGTGGTCCCCAGCCGGTACAGAGCCTGGCCATTAATTAAAATACTTAATTATACCAGCTTCGAGAGAACAATAATTAATTATAACCCGTATGCTACATTTAATGGTAACTTTAGTTAATTGATTGTACTAAATAATTTATTGGTTGGTTATGGAATGCGGTAATAAACGTTCCTAGGTATCCTTCTATGATCGGTAATAAGTTATTGATCAATAATGATAATCCATAGATGTTGGACTAAACTTGTAAGCTCACGCAGGCAGATTTCAGTCCTACGTTCCAAGAGGCGTTTAACATTTTGATGGTCCTTGGTGACGCTGATGACGTTTCAGCGAGCAAGCGGAATAGTAAAACACAGATCGCAGAACGCTTACATTCCTTTATAACTTTATCAGGTACCGTAACTGAACGTCATCATAAAACACATATTAATAACAGCATCAATATTGAGACTTAACGTGTCCAAAACTATAAATAATTCTGAATGTTCACAATAAAGCGTAATCGTTAGTCTACTAGCCATAAAGAGAGTTCAACGACCTCGCCTGCATGCAGACAGCTAGGCGCCAAAACATTTGACATTGAATCCAGTGATTGATCGATCCATAATCGATGATCAATCGAATCACTCGATGTTACGCACTGCGCAGCTTTGAGTAACTGTTTCTGTGCTTAGTTTAAGTATCGGTGATGTAACTTGCATGTAGCTTTTAAGCTTATTCTTTATGGTACCTCATGCAATAAGTAAATAGGTCCCTTTATTTAAAATATAATATTAATATTCGTTCAGATTGTCGTCTACTCAGTTAATTCAATATTTCGTAAATATGAAACCCTGTAAGACAGCATTTTATTTTATTAATATTACAAAATCAACATAATTATGAATTAATGTCGAACCATAAGGACAGTTATTTACAATTTTTTTTTTCTATTTGCTGACGCTTTTAATGGGTACTTACGTCTTTTTAGGGTTCCGTACCTCAAGAGGAAAAAACGGAACCCTTATTAGGATCACTTCGTTGTCCGTCTATCTGTCTGTCTGTCAGTCTGTCCAGACCCTTTGCTCAGGACCGTGTGTATTTATCAAATTTAAATTAATATCAAATACGTAAGTCGATGGTCCCTTGGAGCTCTAAAAAAATCCAGCTTCTAAGTCAACGCAATAAAATAATACGGTGATTTAAGCGACATTATTGCGACATATTTCGATACTCGTAAATAAATCAAAACCTACAGGGTACTTCCCGTTGACCTAGAATCATGAAATTTGGCAAGAAGCAAGGTCTCACAGGACAAGTATAGGAAAAAGTCCAAAAATTTTAAATTTGTATTTTTATCACATAAAAAAATTGTTTTTTGCGATGACAAACTTATATTTGCAGTTGGAGAATTGACTGTGACGTATATCGATGTATCGGAGAACATGTTTTTCAACTACAATGTTAAGTTTGTTTTTAGGATAAATTCATCCTACCTACGGAACCCTTCATTGTGCGTGGTCCGACACGCACTTGGCCGGTTTTTTTTTGTTTACATCATCCTTACATAATTATAGTTATAAATTCAACATTAAGTATGTAACTAATATTTTTGTAACAATATAATTTAAAGAGTGTCCATAGAGTTTCGTGCCCGTTCTTCTCCATGGGTACCTACTACGCTTTGGAATGAGAAACTAGCTTCATATTTCTAACTGACTTATTCTATGTCGTCGTGTGTCTGTAAAAGGTTTAATTGAAATAAATGCTTTGGATTTAAGTTTGAGTTTGAATATTTTGGAAGTGGATTGTATTATTGTAAAAATAAATTACATAATTCAACCATAAGTCTGTAGATAATGACAACTTATGCAAACATTAAAAATAATAAAAATAATTCAGTCAGTAATAAATAATTAAAACTGTTTACTCTACCTGTCTGTCTTTTGTGTCTATTTTGATACCTATACTATACTGATATTGGTAAAAGATAACTGACTGAAAAATGTTGGTCCTTTTACTAAAAGTCATGTTCCTTTAATCTCATGGGCAAAGTTCAACTGACGTGTAGGCTCACTAGAATTACGATAATACCTAACACATAACAAAAAAAATCTGCATGTCGTAACCAACCTTAATAGGAACACTGAAACACCTCACAAAACCAACACAAACTCGATAAGATTATGTTGCCTCATTATGTTGCAAAATAAAAGTTTAAAGACCACGACGAGTATCAATCATGTTGATTGATCGCTCAGGTAAACAGTGCGAGCGACGGCACACTATTGGAACAAGACTGTGTGACACTAATCTTAATTAGAGCGCGTGGACTAATTAATTTAAGGTGTCTGAATTCCGCCGGCGAAGTGGTTTGGAGTTCCATGGGTTTTAGTTTTGACCTGTATAATTATGCAGGCTGTTAAAATGTTGTGAGGAAAGTTTTGAGTATCTATGTGGATGGCTATCAGATAAGAGTAGGGGGGTACCAAAGAAACGAGGAATGGACTGTATGAAAGATGATATGGCTAGAAAGGTGTAACTACTGAGATGACGACTGGTGGAGAAGTAAGGAAGAAGAAGAAGACATGCGACAGCTAATAAACTGGGAAAAGGGAAGGACAATGATGATTTTAACTGAACATAATTATGGCAATAAGAGGAGACTATACGCAATAATGCCCTAAATAGTCTAGGACCTAGACTATTTACAATTTATTACCTAGACAAAAAATATCATGTGTAACGAACGTATAATGGACCAGCAACTGTAAGGTACGGTGAGCTATCAACAGCACCATCATTTCGCGACAGTAATATCCCGTAGGAGATTTTATACCCACACATTTCTTAGAATATTGACGAAATAAGAATTGAAGCTTCTGGTGGTATCGACAACAATCAAAGACGTGTGAAATGTGGCTATCAAATCAAATCAAAATCATTTATTTGCGCAAATAATAATATAAATATGAAAGGCATTTATTGCTGTGCTATCTAGATCAATTTTCTGGGTAATTATAAGAAAGTGATTGTTAAAAAATATATTCTACTTTTGTGGATTGTAGATTTGTGGGTACTTCTGGACGAAAAACGTCATCTCTCCAACCTGTCATGGCTGGGTGTTGATGGTCATTTAGTTGTTAAACAGTGCAGTTGTGCGGAATAAATTAGTGTTAGCAAGAAAAGAGTGTATACCTTCAAATAAACAACAACAAATTCAACATGATATTTTTTCTTAAAACTCAATCAGAACTTCCAATGAAATGGAGTAATTATCTCGAATACGCCTGTATCTGTCAAGCGAGTCATAATAAAACTTCATTAAAAATGGAAAACAATGCACAAAACGGTAGATATTCTATTTTGGGATAGCAAGAGATTTTTACACAAACAAGTTTTTTCTTCTAACCGATATGGAAGGTCCCAAGGGTCATTTTCGGATAAGCCAACTATCAGCCCCATGTCTGCACCACGAATATGACGAAACTGACCCATTCGGTCTAGCTTCGGCGATAAACATTTAGGTCAAGGCCATTTCTTTTAGTGATTCATTAAAACATCTGCTTGTATGGTAAATTAGAATGAATTTATTGCAGTTAAATGGTGTAGACGACCCTACAATCAAATTTAAAAAAAAATTGATCAAAGAATTGCCTATAAAGCCAGTTAGTATCTGAAATCTCCCAAACTGGACAATATAAATGTATAAATAATGAGGAAAATCTAAACTCACCCTAATAGTAGATTATTAACCAAGGGGATAAAGCAGTGTCTTCTGTCGCGGATGACGATTTAAATCGCGAGCGTAACGAAGGACTCGAGGTTTACTCCCGAGCGTAGCGAGGGTGTTAAAAACTTAAATCACGAGCGAAGCGAGGGATTTAAGACGAGTCCTGAGTGTAGCGAGGGATTTAAGTTCACCCAAGACTAAGACAGCTTTATCACCGAGGAAAATACTCTACTTTTCGTACCATTTGCGAAAAAAAACACAATAATAATATGAGATAAGCATTTTAGAACATTAACTTATTTATAAAAATTAATTAAAATAAACTTAACGTTTATGTATTTGAAGAAAACAAAAACGCGGCAAATTCCTAGACTAATATTTTTTTGTCGGAAAAGCAAAGGCATCAAGCTCATACGGCCTCGTCGGTTTTCGTAATTTTATTTAATAATCATAACTGCATAATAAATGCGTATTCCTTTTTCAAAAAGATGTATAATGCTTTATATACAAACTCAATGGTGTAAACACAGATGTAGTTCAATATAAATTTCGGTAAGTATTCCAAATTTAAATCACATTCTCCCCCTAGAGGATGAATGAAATTCAGTACAATTTTCTTTCCCTGTTTTTAACTGATTAAAAATGACTATTGTTATGTTCGCTTTTTGTGGCATAGAATGTCACTTTTTTGAGCAAGTGGTACAAAAAATTAATTTCTTTGAAAAGATAACCTTATAACGAATTAAGTTGTTTTTTGTTTCAATTATAGCTAATTTATTTATTTTTCTCATTGTTCTTGGAAATCACGAATGTTGTGAGTGAATATTATTATTACGTAGGTAGGAATAGGAAGGTGCTTCTAAGAACAAAGTTATAGGTAATATAATTGTTATTAGGTACAGAAGGTTAGCTTTAATTTTTGCAATACTGAGCTTAGAAGATAGCCATTTAAAACCAGGGACCGTACAACCCCGGTTAAGAGTTAAGCCTTTCGAAGGGGTAACCCATTCAATGGGTTACCTTTATCATGATATAACCTATTTATTTATTTATTTAAACTTCTCGCACACAATAAGGTACAAAGGCGGACTTAATGCCTTAGGCATTCTCTACCAATCAACCAAGGGTGGTGAAGAGATAAGATGGCGGGTGCTCTGATGGAGAGAAAATAATAATATTAAAAAATATTAAATTCTAACCTATTTATATTACTATTAATAAAATAGGTGCTCAAGTACATAAATAGATTATAAACTTATAATACATATACATACGTACATATTTACTATAACATATCCCTATATTATAAAGGGTTTTATACTAGAAACCCATTGAAAGGGTTACATGATAACCCATTGAATGGGTTTTATACTTGAAACCCAGTGAAAAGGGTTACATGATAACCCATTCATTCAATGGGTTCTATACCTCCTTGAAACCCAGTAACATGAAAAAATCATAATATTATGTTATTTGGATATCCGCCCAGCACGCGTAGCATGACCAGTTCTATCTCTATTCTACCCAGGGATCATTTTGGTTACCATTCTAGAAAAACCCTATCGAAAACCCTTTCAATAAAGGGTTTTCGATAGCTAAGCAGTTAATCAAAAACCCATATGGTGTGGGTAATTCTGAATGGCTTAAATTAAGCCGTTCAAAACGGTTACCCACACCGTATGGGTTTTTATCGAAAACCTTTTCAATGGGTTACCAAAATTTAATTTAAACCGTTCATAAGGGTTACCCATATCGTATGGGTTTTTGTTTAACCGCTTAGTAAAACCCTATCGAAAACCCTTTCAATGGGTAACCAAAATGGTCCCTGTTTAAAACAGGTGCACTTAGATATACATTCAGACAAGCATCGAAATTTAAGTAAAAACGCAGAACCGACTTGACGAAATTGAATCAGTATTAGAAACATTCCCTGTGGCAACAATAAAAAAAGAAACCAAACGAATGCCAATCCCTGAAACTTTTCGTAAAAAACACCGAAACCCAAATTCCGGATCATATATTTTTATACGTTGTTTAGACATGTCATTATTTCGGATAAAACTTTCCTGATATCAAGAACAACAAAAGACAAATAAATATAAATATTTTGATTTGACCTGAATTACAACAAAATACGTAGGTACATCGGTTTTAATTCACCTGCCACTCCACCACTACCAGGGCAGCATAGAAACATGGAGGTTAAAACTGGCATTCAATTAACAGAGATATTTGCTCTTCATTATATAAAGGAAATTAAACGGTTTTCAAATCTGCAGTCTTGCCTCGATTAGCAAGACATTATCAAAGAATAAGGAATCAAATTCCGAAAAATTGGTCTTTTGGTCCTAATGCATTTTCCAGCTAGGTACGTGCATGGGCGGATACCTAAAATTATTTACATAAGGACCATGAAAACAACTGCTTGGCAACAGCAAATAATAGTATAATGCGTGAAATAGCTTCACTTAAGTTTTGTAGAGATTAGTTTGTACGGATTCACTTGAACAAACGGCGTGTTCAATATCGATCATGCGATTTTGTTATGATGCGAACATTTTGTTCTATATTTAGAAGTAGAACGAGACCACGGATTAGGATAAACATACATGTTTTAGGATTAACTATTGTTGAAGTAATGTGATTTACACATTTTTGGCAATCCTTATAGGTGTCAAGAACTGAGTAATCGATATAGTATGGTATCCATTAAGATTAATTAGCCAATTATAATAAGATCTGAAAACTGCACCAAACATTAATGAGAATGAACGGATCAGATGAGATGCTCACTTTAGGAGACAATAATTCATACGTAGATGAGGCTTTAATTAGCAATTATGAAAACCTATAATAGTAAATCACTTAACAGCATTTGGTGTTCTAATTAATTAACTCGTAAAATTCATAAACAAAATAAGTATATATCAGCACTATCTAAACACCATCATCACACTGATTCGAGCTCTCTAACAGCCACGGGACTTGTAAGCAATGGCTCCACATTACAAATCAGCCTATTTTGATCATAAGGAGGCCATTCATGGTCGACTAGGAAGCGCAGGCGCCGGTGTACGTTTCAGGACGATCAAAGAGCCACTTAGTGAGGCACTCGTGAAATGGAGATAGTTCTCGAGAGCTTGTTTGGAAATAAATGTGCTGTTATGTCAATATGCTGTTTAGACGTTGGTGTTACTGGAAGAAAAGACAACGAAAATCTTGCGTGATTTTGCAAACAAGAATGCTGGGAGCTTGTAGAGTAAACATCTAGACGCAATGCAGGTTACCATCCCTTCCTTGTTGCTATTCCACCAATTCGCACTAAGCGTTTCCAAATGACTTTTACAATGCGCACAGCAAAAGAGTGGAACTCTCTGCCTGCGTCTGTGTTTCCGAACGCATACAACCCTAATCTCTTCAAAGTTAGAGTAAACAGGCATTTTCTGGGCAAAACTCACTCCATCGTCGACTTTGTCTCTGTCACCTCTGCCCTAGACTATGGTCAAGAGCAAATCCATCCTAAATAAAAAATAAACTTCAAGCAAAGTGAATGAAGAAGATAAATATGTAAACCTTAAAACCGCGGAAGAACATTTTGAATGCTTTATACCCACCCCTTTATACCCACCCCTTTATACCCACCCCTTTATTTATAAACGTTGCTTAACATTAAGTAATGATAAGCGACTATTTTAACCATACATTTTGGAAAATGGCTCTTAACTTTATGCAACATTTATAAATAAACACCATAGTTTATAGTAAAGTTTCTGAAAATATCCTTAGAAGACTGGATTATTCATTTTAAAAATAAAAAAGAGAGCATTGTAATTATAAAGGACATCATAAACATTAATAAAGACATTAGAAGCAAGTTGTCATGTAACAGCGCAAATAGTGCGTGATGACAGATTGTTGGGCACGCCTGCAACAGTTTGTAATCTATCGCGCCTAATTGACTCTAAGGGCGAGAGCACACTTGAAAAACCACTTGAGGAAACTTTGGTCCTAAGAGGCGAAGAGCCGGGACCACTTGGATTTTCCCGTCAACATTCACACGTATCCCAGCTAAATCTTTCGGGGTAAAAAAATTGTCAACTTGAGTGTCGTTTTGACTTTCCTTGATTTAATAATCAGAACATGTTTAAGGAAGCAAAATAAAGTAATTTTTTTGTGAGGTACTGATATCCGTAGGTAAACAAATCTCTCCGAAATCGAAATAAATCCTTTGTTTAAAAAAAAACATTTTTTAAAAAGACAAGATCCTTGAAAAATTGAGATGCAAAGTAGAACGAAAATATCAAAGTAATCTTGAAACAAATCCGTAAACTTGTAAACAGACAATAATGTATTGTGTTTGCAAGTTTTCAACTGAGAAAATACAGGATGGCTGGAGAAGTGACGTCTAAAGGTAAAATTTAGATGCCTTTTATTGCGGGGCTTCCGAATCACCCCCATGTTATTATTGGTAGTTTAGAGATAGATTTTTTTAAATGATTTTTGTGTTAATTTTCACCTGACTTCGGTTTTGATTTTTGTTCTCGTTCTTTTGAATGTTTGTGGATGTTTTTTTTTTGTTCATCCCATTACGTACGTTTGATTAATCACCATAATGTCAAGTACCTCCTTGTAAATTGTGGTTTACCTGGGCCTTATGAAACATGACTGAAATTGAGTAGAGTTCAAAATTACTTACTGCTCAAGCTTAAAAATAAAAAATGGTGTCAATGGCATCTAAGTATTTCTAAAAACTGCTAAGGATCTTCAATAACAAAAACGTTTAAAAAACCAGACCTCTATCGAGATTAATTTTATATAACTTGTCTTCAAAGTAAAAATGAGTAACCTTTTTAGGAAAACTTGACAATTTTTTTTTATTATAGATGTCAAAAAATAATAGGCCCGTTTTGACATTTAACTTGAAGCGATTTATAGTGAGTATCGAGTAGCGAGTCGTATGGGTACTCCACTAGTGACGCCGCGATCTCGCGATACTCACGATAAATTGATTGAAATTAAATGTCAAAAGGCCTATTATTTTTTGACAACTATACATTTTTCTTTAAATTGTGATTAATTATAAATTCAGTAGAGCACAAGTTTCAAAAATACTCTTCTATCATTAATTCGAAATGTCTTATTTAAAATCAGATATCTGGAAATCTGTTTCTATGGAAAATTTAAAAGCGGTCTAATTTGGCTGTAACACAATTTTTCGAAAATGTTCTTTTCTAACTTTTTAGACCTTTGTATGTTGCTTATGCGTATGAAGTTTCATTAAAATCGGTTCAGTCATTTCGAAAAACAAGGGCTTGAAAGTTTGTATGAAATGCCGTAAGTCATAAACGATCTTAAAGGAAAATAATATCTAGGTTATCTATTTTCCTTAAAAAGTTACTCGTTTTTACTTTGAAGGCAAGTTACAGAAAATAAATCCCGATAGAGGTCTGGTAAGTTTTTTTTTTTTGTTATCGAGTGTCCATAGCAGTTTTAAGAAACACTTAGAAGCTATTGCCACCAATTTTAAAATAATGTTATACTTATCATGAGTCTAACTTTTGTGGCTATTATGCTTGAGCTGTAATTTTTTACTCTCAACTCAATTTCAGTCATGTTTCATAAGGCCGTCAACCAAAAATTTTAAGGTGGTACGGTACTTGACATTAGGTGTGGTGAAAAAAAATAAAAAGTAACATCCACAAACGTCCAATAGAAAGAGAGAAAAAATCAAAACTGACGTGAGGTGAAAATTATGAAATAAATCATTAAAAATAATATATCTCCTAAACTACTGATAAACGAGTAATCGCGGAACAATACGGGTGATTCGGATACCCCGCAGTAAAAGGCATCATAATTTTACATTTAGACGTCACTTCGCCGGCCACCCTGTGTATGTTTAAAAATAGTAGCGTATTCATTCTGAACAATAATTTTGCTATCCTTGATTTTCGAATTCTGTTTTGTTTTTGAAATGTTGGGCTATGAATTTAAAATGGTCTGCAATATCAGAAGTACACCTTTTCAAAGTTATTTCTTTTGCAACTTTTCATTAATAATCTTAAAAGCCTGAATAAAATGTAGTTGAAATAATTATAACGATCTCTAATAAAAAATTGTTAAAATATGCGTGGTTGTGATTGCCTTAAATGAACGACAAGTATTCTGTGTTAGTCTAATTATCACTTTGGAAAACATTAGATAATCTGCCAAAAATTGTGACTCAAGAAAAAAGATTTTAACGAGAACATTTTGCTATCAACAAGTTTTACAATATTTTTTCCATCAAATAGAATTCGCCGCAGAAGTATTAATTTTCAGTTTTTGAAATCCTCAGTTAGGTTAGATGCCAAATGTGCACCACTTTACGACTATACATTTATTAAAAAGAAACTTCAGCAAGATGACATCATCTCCAACCGTATAAGTTCACAGCGACATTAATCCACATTAGAAAATAACAAATCCGAACATGTGCTCTAAATCTGACCAACTAATGAACAAATACGCGCCTTATAATGGGAGTATTTAAAAAAACAAACAGAACCAACGAAGGCATATGTTAAAACTGTGTCAAAGCAAGTTGGAGTGCAGCTGTGCAGACAATTCTCATGAAGACACCACTTATTGTGCTAATGTAGGTTACACTTATTGAAAAGGATTAAGACTTTTCTTAAATGTTTGACCTTACAAGGAAATGTGGAAGGAAATTAAACCTAAAACAAGATCATATGGCATAATTAAGTATATCCCAAAAAACCATAAGACTGCATGCGATACGTCGATTATTCTTATTTGATTCTATGAGACCCATTTGATGTGATACAATTTCTACTAACCAATAAACCTATTCGGTTTCATTAATATTTTGCATTTAATGAAGTTGAAAAATGTTGAAAACCTCATGCAATAGGATCTTGTTAGCTTTGGATTAAAACATGAAAACCAAAAGTCTTTTTTAAACTTCTCTACAGACAGCACCAACCATACAAAGACATAAATCCAGAATTAACAAATTGATGATGACATAACATAAGTACAGAACTCGTAACGTTTTATCGCTGGCGACAATACCGTTTAAAGTGACAGATAAGTACTAGTTGTAATTCATAACGACGGGTTGTAAAATCGCGAACACAATGGAGAATTAGCTGTTAAATGTAGGGCCAATGCCGACCGGTCCTAGGACCCAACAGAGATGCTATGCAAATGACAATCATTACAGCTAAACGCGTCGGATCATACTGTATAATGCAGAATTGAGGTGTTAATTTACATTGACATTACAACACGTAAAAGGCGTGAAATCCGACATTAGACTGTAGGAGCATTTATGTACAGATAACGTCATTCTATGATCACCAAATTTGCTAGCTAACCATTGTGAACCAATTAGGATATATTCAAATATTTCGACTTTTAAAGGACCAATTTTAATGTAAGCTTTGGGCTGGTAGAAAAGACAAAAATAGGAAAATATCCAATGGATACATCACACATTCATGAAATAGCTTAGTAAAACATAGCAATAAGCTAAACATTTATATCTGTAACTTTTATGGTGTTCATAATAAAGAGTATTCTATTCTATTCTATTCATCAGCTATCTGACCTGACGGAAATTTAATGAACTAACAGAGCATTTAGACAAAGGTGGTGGCTGAAAGTTTGTTGTACAAATATATAAAAAGCTTCAAAAGAGCTTAAACAATATAGGTGTTTTGAAGGAACCAGCTATTTTGGAGGGATGTCAGGTATCTGTAAGTATCACCTGGTACAATTTCAATAACAAGCGTAAAGTTTGCAAAAGCTGTACTTTGTACAAAACAGAAGCCGTAGCAAATAAATATGACAATTAAATGGAGAGCGATATTCCCACACAAGTGAATTTAGTGTCGGACGTGATATGCTCCCGCCGATTGCGCAAATCGGCTAGCCTTCGGCCGGTTCCTACTCTGATAAGGGACTCATCGCTGACCAATGTTTAACCCTGGCCCTATTAACTGAGGATGTAGACATCATGCCGATTGTAATGGCAAAATTATGTTAGAACTGTGAAAGTCATCGTCACTAAAAAGTTCGAAAAAGATTGAAATTGTTCTCGCCGCGTAAAGCGAACTTTTAGATTACTTGGAAAATATTTAAAAAGTTTAGGCGGAAAAATTTGCAGTGTAATCTAAATAATTTCCAATTCGAAAAGTTTTCTAAAGTATGTTGTAATAATATTGCATGCTTTAACATTTTCAGGCCGAACAAAAATTTATTAAATATGAATAAAGAAGATATAAAAAATCAAATATTTTTTTAATACACATTACGTAATACAATACCAATCTCTAGCTCTATTCAAGAGACAACAGGCGGCAAACACCCAGGATCCGTCCATAACAAAATTAAATCAACATTATCCTGATGGAATTATTATCACAAATTACCATGCCACTGGATTCCTCTGTGGAGGGCAACCAGAATACTGTTCGATGTTCAAGAGTGGTTCGTGTGTAGATGATGATACGACCGGATGGATGATAAACGCGCACGGTTCCCGCGCCGACCGAAAGGGAGGACCGACTCGATCCACGGCACGCTCCCGACTGACAACTAAAATTGCGAGCTTTATCATCGACCATACAATGCGCGCACGCGCACGTTTGCCCAGCCACTTAGATCTGTGTGCTTCCGTTACGCTATTAGTGTTGTCTTTACCAAAATGTTTGTTGCTATACTTTGAGTACTGGTAATTTGTGTACTTAATTAATTTCTGCTCCATGCATTAGAACTTGAAAGTTTTTCACTTCGAAGCGTTGTTGTAAGTTATGTACGTGATGCGACTTTTCAGTGCTTGTGATGGCTGAGTCATAAGGTAAAGATAAAGCTATAATAAATTGACACTATTTAAATCGAGCATTGAATAATAACAATTTGTATTATCACATCACATAATCGTAAACATTTTAAAGATATATACGAGACACCACATTCGTAGTAATTAACATAACAAAGCGTGAAACCCAAAAGTGATTTAATATTTTGGCGATCGTCAAGTTTGGGCATTAATGCTGAATTATGTCATAGCAGCAAAGGACTTGTATATAATAAAATTATATATTCCTATATTAAATAGCTTTACAGCCTTTCCACACAACAAAAGCTCATATTTTCCTAAAAATCTGCTGAAGGCTTTTTACGCATCAGACTTTCACTCCTTCTCAGTACTCGCGTTATTGCAGTGCGATATTCGCTTAAGAACAAGAAACGTTTGCGTGGCCTGTACGACCAAATAAAAGAGAAAACTTACCTTAGAGGTTAAAATTTTCTGTTCTCTCAAAATCCACTGGTGTCCAGATAAATTAGGTCATTACTCTAAGTTATAACCCCACAGTTTTGTTTACCGACGCGCCAACTAATCGTGCACTCGAGTGCTCCTCTGATACCCCACTGTTCATTAAATAGCCTTCATTAACATGTTTAAATGAATTTGTGCTTAATGGCCGGTGATACGCATTCCCGATTATTGTTGTGTTAGATATTCTTAATATTACTGTGAGATACCTTATGTAGTGTTAAATCTAAAAGCCGGTCGATGTGGCGGCGCTTGAGGGAGACCTATGTCCAGCAATTGACGTCTTTCTGCTGAAATAATGATGGTGTTAATCTAAAAGCTGGCTAAATAATTTCGATTTAAGTGTTAAGCTTCTACTTCATTTGCATGATGACAATTCAAACGATGTCTGGTTTTCCTTCAACCATTCAATGCTTTTAAATACAAAATGAAGCCAAAAACCAATAAAACTGCGATTAATATCCACAACATAGTCACTGTACACAAAGGCTAATCTGTACAATTCTAATAGCTATGACCATTTACGAATAGATTTCTAGCATACAAATAACGATGACTAACTAACTGCAAAGATCTTTAGAAAAAAAATCGTAGGTATCAAACAGTGAGTAACACCAAATAGAAGTTTAGGCTTCTTGCACTTTTGGGATAAAATGTAGTTAGTTTATTTGCTGTTAAAACTGTTATTCATTGACTTTGTCAAGTGAATCTTTCCTTTTGGGAAAGTGGGAGGAGTTGGTCAGATTCCTGCTGATTGTAAATAGGTCTTCAGAACATTACAATGGTTGTCCTGAAATTAACCTAATACAGAAAAAAACCAACAAAACTCCATTACTGACTTGTCAAATCAAATCAAATGACATGCACAATATACCTCCAATTTAGACGAGTACTAATGACCCAAAAATAGTTGCACCCAATCAAGCGTTGAACCCGCGAATTCTAACAGAAACCATACGCGCAGCCACTGCGCCGTTCGAGCCCTCAATTTGAATAGTCCAACAGTAAACAGTAGCCAGTAAGTTGTACGGACATATTCAAACAAGTCAACGTCGCCTTGACTCCGCAAACATACATTATTATTGCAAGTTAGTTCGACACTAGTTACTTAGTACCTTCTTTGCATCTTGTTCGCATGTAAAATGCAAGGCATCCCATAAAATAATTATGAATTTGTGAGGTGACGTTGAAGTTATTTCAGTGTGCGCGATTGGATACCAATTGGACCACCCGATTGTTATCGCCGGAGGCTATTTTATCTATATTTCTATTTTAATGTTACCAAGAAGAATCCGTTCTCAAACACTATATTAGGTACTGAATGAATAAACCTGAGGAAAGCATGTCAAGACCGTTGGGGGACACCTCAATATAAAGCTATAGACGCTCAAAAATTTAATGAGAAGCCTGTTCTAATGGAGGTACATAAAATATTTAAAACTAGGAAGGTTACCCTAACCTCAGCTCATATCAGGATTTCTTATGAACTTGCTGCTGCATCGCTCATTTTGTGTTTATGTTTGGCTTACTTACTCAAAATCCAAACAAAACTGCGTCCAGCCTTACATTTTGGACAGTACGTACTTTTGTTTGTTACATCATTTTGTTGATAGACAACAATTACTCACATTTAACGTGCTATTCATACGTGATATTAGTTTGACACGAGATTGATCGCTGCCTTTGATTTCCTCGCCGATACAACACCTCCATTTTAGTGCCCAGTTCTGTTTGACCACACTCGATTTGGACTGCGTACTGCGTAGGCGTCGCGGCGTCGTTTGGGATAATGTCTGATCTGATGGTAGTTGTTATTGATGCGAAGAGTTGTTAACCAAATATAAGCTTTGATTTTTTTTTTGTTGTGGAATATCCAACATTAATAGCAAATCAATTAACGAATATGATTTTAATATTTTGTTGACTAACACGCATTGACTTAACAATATTTTCGAATAATAATAATATCCCCACTGCCCTATCTCTACTAAGTCTTGGTCTGTGCCGGTAGAGTTAACTTTGCCTAAACAGGTAGGATGACGAGCCAGATCAAGAGAGATACAGAAACCCGCAGGGCACCATGTGGCGAGCCGTTGGGCAGTAGCAACCCCACGGACCCAATCTCCCGGGAGAAGTCTTGTTCCTCACCTCTGGCTTGCTGGAGTGAACAATGACGAAGAACAGAGCTCCCGCCTCTTTCTTGCCTTTTTTGGCCGGCTTGAGTGGAGATTCGCAAGAGCAAACGTACCGTACCGTAATTCCGGGATTGCCTTGATAGCCGTGGAACCTCTCCACTCCTCATAATCGCCTCGGGATATATTGCCCCCTTGTCGCTACGACACTATATGCTAGCGACCGTTTTCTGGGACCCATTATTAAGTGTGGAAGTCACCCTTAGCATTTTTAACCGACAATTTTCCGTCAATTTTGGACCGATTTTGTTTTTTTTTTTAAATAGGTATTCTCTCGAAGTGATTTCACTGTCACCAAATCGGAATCTGATGATGACGGGGATCTCATGGAAATCGAGGGAAATCCTCAAATTTTTTTAGGTAGGCCAAAAAAATTTGAGAATTTCCCTCGATTTGTATATTTTTTATAGTTCTTTGAGCATTTGCTCTCGGAAAGCACCATTTGGTGAAGTGGAACTAATGATGAAGACCACAATGATATATCTAACTTTGAAAGATGTATTAATGATTATAATTCTGTAAATACATATCTGTAAAGGCTTCTACATACCAGCGCGACTTGTCGCACGACGCGACACGGCACAAAGGCCCCGCGTGTCGCGGGACGAGCGGTGCCTTTGTGTCGTGTTGCGTCGCGCGACAAGTCGCCCCGGTATGTAGAAGCCCTTATAGTCGCTAATCATATTTTGATCAAGTTATAACCTGGCACTGACCTGCAAATTGCAACAAACGTAAGATAATTTGAATTTCCGGACTGCAGCTGTGGATTCATCTTAATTGAGAAGCATTCATTCAATGTTACAATTCATTTTATTGCAGCTTTGGCGGTAACAGTGAAGTCTTATAATTATGCGTTTGCACTGAAATTAAAGGTATACTGCGTGCAATTACTTATCTTTAATTAGCCTTTTATTTAATGACAATTGTCTTATAAGCACTAAACGTGTCTTCAGACAACTAACGGTTCTTCTAAGCTATTCTACAAGATCATTATTTTGGACCTAAGCGGCGGAGTTGAACTTGAACTTTGACTTCGATGACAAAGCTTTTTACTTTATTATCAGCAGCCCTATCGACTCGTAGACGATAAAAAACTTTTTGTAAAAAAAAATTACCGACTTCCAAAAAAACACTACAAAGTGAAAAATAATTTTAATTTTGGAAGTCGGTGTATTTGGATCTGTATTTTAGTTTTTTGCCACCGACTTCCGAAATTAAAGTTATTTTTCACTTTGTAGTGTTTTTTTGGAAGTCGGTTATTTTTTTTTTACAAAAAGTTTTTTATTTTACACTTTTTAGTGGGTCAGTTTTTAATTTATCTAAGTTACATAGCCTAAAATCAACTGCTCATCACCTTTTACAAAATATTGCTTTTCCCGATGCTGGGACGTTAATTGTTGAGGCTCCTGGTAAGAACCAGGAGAACTGCCACTCACCATATGCATTGTGACGAGCACAAATTGCTTAGCAACCATATTAAAGTACCTAATCGAATCGCAACCCGTTAAATACTTATTATTATGTTGTTCCGGTGGCCATCTGTGGTCTCCATCAACAGTTCCACTTCACCAAATGGTGATTTTCCGGAGCAAATGCACGAGTTACTATAAAAAATACCCAAATCACTATAGGTTTGCTTATAAAATTCGAGGGTTTCTCTCGATTTCCATAAGATCCCCTCATCAGATTCTGATTTGGTGCCAATGGGACCACCTCGGGAGCATACCCTTTCAAAAAAAATTATAATTTTCAATATCGGTCCATAATTGACGGAGATAGGGTATAACCTCCTCCTTTACCAATGAGGTCAAAAACACCATCAGTGCTAGAAGATCAGCTAAGCTCTGCTAAGGTGTTATCCTGTTTGCCTTTTATGCTGGCTACCTACTGGCAGAACCTCATGCTGTAAAGTCCCTGTCCCGGTCGCATAGGTTGAATAGAAACATTGTCATAACCTTTTCAAAGTCTCGGCATCTCTTTGTCATCTGTTTTTATTTTCCGAAGTAGCACTTGCATAGCCTTACTCATCATGACATGACCTTGCAGTATGGCCATGTGTTCTGGAGGCCTAAAATGGACGCTTTGGCAGAATCATAATATGATTTGCGTACAATTCATACATCCCGCAATTCATTTGTTTGACAGCTGCTATTTGACATTAGACTTCACTATAGCAATTCATAATTTGTGGACCATTTTACGAAACTGTAAGCAAAACTGTCAAACAGATGAATTCCGGGATATGAGTTGTCAAAGCCCAAGTATTTATTGTGTGATTTTTAGTGATACAGTAGGTGTTAGGTTAAAGTTAGGTTATTATAACTCAAAATAACTACCCATTTGGGCATACACTATTTAAACAATACAAGAATTTAAAATCGAAATTACAATTAACAAACATTTTTTTTTAATACAATCAATTTTTATAATAAATATTCAAAACACAATTATTAACACATTCATTTCAAGAAGATGATGAAGAAGTCATAATATATATTACATCAAATGCCACTGGCTACAATAATAGATAAGTCAATGGATACAATAGAAGCATGTCACTTTAAATACGTAAAAATAAGAAAAAGAAATAATTTAAATGATCAAAAAAAGTAAATTATCCAATTATATTTTAATTATAATTATTATGAATAAAGAGCATGTCAGGAATATTAAAACCTAAAACAAAATGAGTACCAGTTAAAAATTGCAATGAACACCCGACATTCGACACTTAGGTCCACAGATTTTTTCCGATAGGAACTCTGAGATATTATAGTACGATTTACTTATAATAATTTTTTTTAAATGCCTGTTAAACAAATTAACATTTAAAATTTCAATTGAATCTGGTATGTGATACGCAGATCATAATATGATTCTCCAAAGCGTCCATTTTAGGCCCCCTGGTCATGTCACCTACTCAAGTGCGTAATGTGTGAACATTATTTTACTTAAATCAGGCCATAAAGCTGTCCCACAGATTGGCGGCTGCTGGATTATAAAAACTTCTATGATGTACTGGAGCTATAAATAAAGTCTTAATTTTGACACAGTTTGCTCTGTGAACAGAATTAGTATGGACTTATCGCTGATATTAGGTCATCGGTGCATTTACGAGATTTATGAACGCTGTTTATGTAATGCAGTCAGGATAAACACATTTGCATCTATAATACGTCTATTAGGTACCTACTAAGTATATCTGACTGATCTTTTGATGGATAAAATAACAATGTGGGAAAACTCGTCTCCAAAGCGTAATGTTGAGTTTTCCAATCAAAATGACGTCAACGGTTAGCTAAATGTTCACTACCGACTCAGATTATAGAAAGAAGCAGATAGACCGCGCGGAACACCGAGAGTGCGGCCAACAAAGCAAATACAAATTCAAAAGCGAATACAATCTCGATTCAGTATAGCACGAAGCGTCGCATCGTTAGTACGTCACGGGCTCTAACAGATAATTTCAGAATAATGCCGTCTTGTATTTTTAAACATTGTTAAAACTGTTCCCAAAAACAAAAGAAATAAGATGGAGTATCTTTCATAGGTAAAATATTGATTATTTGTCTATTTGGATTTATTTTACGTGTTTATTGTTAGTGACATCTTGAAACACAAAACCTTAACAAAAATCATTCGGTGTTGCTAGTTTATATTGAAACATTTACCCCTAAGTTAGGAAATAAGTATAGGATACAGGAGTATCGATTTACAAAAATATTTATTTTGATAATAGTGTTTTATTTATCGCCTTTTCTGGTTGGTATGTTTATAAATAAATAAGTATGTATGTGTCTTCGTAAGTGTAACTAGTTAATGGATTTTATAATACTTATTACATCAGTCGATTTGCTATATCATGGGTTATATGACGTCACCATAAAGTAAATATAGCTACCAAAAACAATAAAATGTTGGTGTCTCAAAATAAAAATAAATCGCAAATGTATCGTTTGGGGTATTGTTCATTTGACGTATAAATACTGTTAATAAAAACAACTGATTTAAAAGAAAAAAAAAACTTTTTTTTTTAAATATTATGGTCAAATTTTTCATTATCCTGGCAACCGTACACACACATAGTGCTGCACACCTGTTCTTATAGTGCTGTCACGTGGCTGTAACGCACACATGTCTAGAAACGGGCCTCACTTTATTGTTCCGCGCGGTCTATCTGCTTCTTTCTATAATCTGAGACTACCGAATACAACTATATTATGGTTGATCGGTTATAAAAAGATTATAATGCCAACTTTAAATTCGTTTTGTTCACCTCCAATGCCTTGTAGCTCCACAAGGTTCACGAACTTAGAACTCACAGAAAATTACCAAATACATATATCCCAAAAAGGCTATGCGCTAATAAGTAGATTGGAAACTGTCTAAAACATAGCAATACGGAGGCGTTAACATCAACAATAGATAATTGTAGGCTCGACTTTATTGGCAGACCAATTATTTGAGAGCATTCTAAATGGCTACAACAAGCCGTGTTTGGATAATATGTAATTGTCTTTGAATTATACAGCTAACATGATTGATACGTAGGAAGTGGATATTTCGACTGTGGCGCTACAATTTTGATTGCAACACCATTTAGGGTGCAGTATGGGCTGATAAAAGTGAGCCATGAATTGCTCTAATTTACTAATCTTCACAAGTCACAATATTAATTGGTATAGCCATTGTATGTTTTGTAGTGTTTAATTTATTTTTCGTTACATATGTAAATCTAATCTTACATCTGGCGTACAATAAAGTATTTTTTTAAGTAAGTACTTACATTTTTACGTTTTATAGTAAAATCAAAATCAAAAATATTTTTATTTCACATATTCGTACATGGGCACTTATGAAACTTCAGAAGCTAGGTGCACATTTTTACGTTTTACAGTAAAATCAAAATCAAAATTATTTTTATTTCACATAAGCCTACATGGGCACTTATGAAACGTCAGAAGCTAGGTGCATGGTTCCAATTGGTCGTTTCGTATAGAGAAGAGCCGGCAAGAAACTCCACGGTTACTCTTAAAAAAAAAAAGGCTATTACAATGTTTTCAAATTACAGTGTTAATAAGTATGAGAGGACAGCGTAGGCCCGTCAAAAGTACCAGGTACTTAACAAAATAAAAAATGGTCTACAGATCTACAGTCTAGCCTACAACGTCCTCACATTAACAACCTTAAGAGAACCTTAAGTAAATTGACCAATCAACTGTTGAGGGTCGTTAGCGAGGATTGGAGCAGTCCGATCCACAGGTATTGACTCGAAGTTCATCGGAGTGCCAACCGACTATAAAGATTTTTTAATGACTATTGAATTTTATAAAATACTAGCTGTACCCCGCGGTTTCACCCGCGTAAGTCTCGATCCCGTGGGAAAGGGGTATAAAAAATAGATAGTAGCCGATTCTCAGACCTACTGAATATGCACATAAAATTTCATAAAAATCGGTCAAGCCGTTTCGGAGGAGTGTGGTAACTAACATTGTGACACGAGAATTTTATGTATAAGATGTATTTTAATGCTATAATTAATTTTAATGTGTTGTATTTTAATGATGTAATGATTTTTGTTTTAATTTTATGTATTGTGATTGGTATATTGGGACTTGGTTCCATAATAAATAAATAAATTAAATTAAAATATATAAATAAATATAATATACAAAAGTCAAGTGAGAAAAAAAAATACATGTAGGTGATCCCAGCCCAATCAACAAAAATAACTGGCGAAATGAGGGTGTACTATATCCCGGTAAACCGGGGAAAACAGGCCAGATGTTATGCTAAGTTACCTAGTCAACAAAACTCCAGGTAACCTATATGCTAAAGCAGAAAGGAAGAAAAAAGCTAAAATCCAACAGACAGATAATACTTACCTTGCTATTAACGTTCCCTTCCTAAATGTCTAACAATCAATTTAATCCCACATCAAACATATTACACTTCGTCTCATGGCCACTTCTACTGGGCACGCCACAATTTGGGCGATAAGTCCCCTCTTTGAGGAGTGGCTAGAGAGGCGCCACGGCGTCCCCACCTTCCGTCTGACGCAGGTCCTCACCGGACACGGTTGTTTAGGGAGGTTCCTGTTCAGGATAAAGCGGGAGGAAACGCCCGGGTGTCACCACTGTGTGGATCGCCCGGAGGACACGGTGGAGCATACGGTGGAGGTCTGCCCGGCTTGCGCGGAGCACCACCGTGTCCTCACGGAGGCAATCAGCGGCAGCGATCTCTCGCGTCCGGCCCTGCTTCAGGCCACCTCCTTCTGCGAAGCAGTAATGCTCGCGAAGGAGGAGGCGGAACGCGTGAGGGTGAGACAGAGTTCGCGCCCTCACGCCCTTAGCCACCGCAGGAGACGCCCCGGGCGTCGGGAGTCGCTAGCTGATTTCCGGCCACCGTAGTCGCGGGCCTGCGAACGGTGAGCGATGGGTAGCTCGCCGTCCGACAAGGACCAGGCCCGGGTCGACGGTGCGTTGTGTTTAGCGCGCGCCTCAAAGAGATGTCAGCACCAACTGACGGGGTCCGTTAGAACCAATGCCTGCCAGGGTTGCGAGTTTGTCCGAAAGGGATATCGTGGCCTGGCACACAGGCAACGGAAGGAACTCGGGTGGGTTTTAGTCAGTAAAAGTCTGACACGCCCTCCCGCTCAGCCCAGAGCGGGAAAAGTTATTTGATAATTTCCCACCCAAAAAAAAAAAAGGGCCACCTCTACTATGATGCCCATTATTCTAAGGTTCGACAAATTTCAATCGCTAAAGAAGGACATTCACCTTCCCATACTATCATGTTTATTAGTTAAACATTACGCTGTAGCAATTTTTTTGACAAATTTTTGTTTATTTTTCTTATTGAAAATGACACACGCTTAATTTTGAATTTTGTGTCTTGTTGCCGCACGTACCAACAGACTTTACCGAACAAATAAGTGCCGTATTGTGTGTGTCCAAAGTATTGTGTGATTTTTCTTTTGAAAACAACATTGTTAAAATACATTTTCCTGTTTGACTTTTGCCCTCCTTAATGGAGGCTTTTTGAGAGATCCTGCTGCCTATGCTATGCCTGTTCAATTCAATTCAATTCTAAGCTTTACTATACAGATCTCATGTGTGTACAAAATCTTAGTACTTAATAAATGAAAAGAAAGAAAGAAAATACGTTTATTTGCTGTAAACATGACGCAAAGAAAGAACACAAATACAAAAAGAAGAAATTGGGGGAAAATATGCGTCACACCCACGCAACACGGCCACCGCTCAGCATAATGTTGCGACCCTATGCGAGACTGAGCCCCAGCGCTAGTTTAATAGTTACAAGGTTCACATGGACAGTTAGTTGAGCAGTTGAATAATTTGTCCACTTTATTAATGCTGTCCGCTGTCAAAACGTCGAAGGACCTTTAAAGGCAGAGAGTTCAATAAATATTTAGAAAAGGTGACTAATTGTCTATTGTAGGTTTCCCTCTTTCAACCTTCAGATTCCTTTTACCATTCAATTAATATAATAAGCCTTTCTCTAATTTTATGCTCAAGTGCATTCCACTTTGCACGTTGAATGAAAAGCAACGTCATTGAACGCATGCGCAGCACCCGTTGCTGTACCATATTTGCCTCAATTCGAGACCATCTAATGTTTACAATAAGCCACTGCCATAATACAAGAGATATTTGCATAGAAGCAAGATAAAACGTACCAAACTGATACATTTGTTTTTAGGCGCTCATATTTCTGTGATTACGTACTAGAGGAGGTATTCGCTCGTCATCATATGGATTAACACGAGAACAGGGAGATAAGATTGCGAAATGGGTTGTTGCTATGTAAGAATGTTTAAAAACTACACTTTGTACCTGGGTCTTAAAGTGATAGAGCTGGAACCTGGGTCTTAGAGCCTTTAGAAAGATGTTTCCTTTTCAAACCTTGTGAAACCTCACTTACACAATAATATTTCATCACATCTACTAGTCATCAAATACTAGACAAGTTGGAACGGCTAGATAACTTTAATCCAATTCATAATTTCATAGCCCACTGTGGAAAACTCTCTTATGTATTACGTACTGAAGCAGTTTTGAAGCAGTGAGAAACTATTGAAAGAAAATTTTATCCTTAACAAAACAGTGATAAGTATATTATCTTGGCAAAAATTATAAGTAATATCCAACTTCAAAACAAACAAAGAATTCCTCTTGTAAGTAACTTGGACAGTTTGCGAATCACATTCCAGGCCAAGAGTTAAAACATGACTCATCAGCTTTGATTAGGAATTGAGGAGATTATTCTTATATGTACCTAATATTTGCCTTATAAGAGTTGATTATTCTCACAGTTAGGTAGTTTGTGTTAGGTACCTATAGCGTATACAATTTAACACCACATTACTTGCCGTATGTTGGACGAGGTACCAATTTGTTTGTGTATTTTGTGTTAGGCGCTAAGGGATTAGAATCACTTAGTTGGATACGTATTGGCTTCTCTATTTAAGCCAAAAGTGATTCAATTAATCAATCAATCAACTAAGCACTTCTCTGCCGCACATAGGCCACCCCACAGTTGCACCACCAAACCCGGTTCTTCACCTGCCATTCAGTCTATACCAGCGGCATTTTATGGTCATTGTTACCCCAGTGACAGTTTTGGCGTTGCTGAGCACATGATACTATGGCATGCCCAGTTGCACATTACCTATTTCTTTGTTATTCCAGCAGGTATATGCAATCATAAATAAGGTGATGTTAGTTTTACAGAACCTACTCAACCTCTTGAAATAAGACGCGACTTATGTGCCACATCTTATGTCTATTAGGATCGAAAGATGATAGGATATTTAAGTAACCCTGTCTAATAAATCTACCTAAACAACTGTAGACAGCAGAAACAAATTCCATATCATTTAATCTCTCCATCTTCGGAAGTACAATCTCCAATCTAGCTGGAGGCTACTTACCCCAGATCGGTTCAATGTATGAGACTGATCAGTTAGCTAATTATAATTAGTGAGCTCGTAACGCAGGTTGGATTTTATCTCGTGTTTGTGAACGCTATCTAATCTCTGTTTGCCGCAGCCTCCTTGCTAACCTGACCCAATTTCTGAACTTCGAATGTTTTCTTTCGAAGGTGTTGGTGATATTTTCTTGTGATAATATTTCTTGAATCTATTTTGCTGTATAATCGTTTCGGGTGACGCTGCTCTCGGGGCATGGCTGCTTCGAGAAGTACCAGTGTCGCATATACAGGGAGCCGGACGCCCGGTGTCACCACTGATTCGAATGCCAGGAGTAAGCAGTGACCTGTCGCTGCCGGCCGTGGTCGAGTCGATGGTCGGCAGTGAGGAGTCCTGGGACGCGGTGGTATTCTTCTGCGGAACAGTCGTGTTGCAGAAGGAGGCTACGGAAAGGGAGCAGAAGAACTCTTCTG
Source organism: Tiliacea aurago (assembly GCA_948098905.1). Taxonomy (NCBI): domain Eukaryota; kingdom Metazoa; phylum Arthropoda; class Insecta; order Lepidoptera; family Noctuidae; genus Tiliacea; species Tiliacea aurago. The sequence goes on from OX402592.1 coordinate 1,706,008, forward strand.
CTCATCCGGCCCGCAGCAGGCGCACTGGGCGTTGGCAGAGGGCAGACAATGCCCTCTTCCGCCCCCCCTAAATGGGTCTACGGACGGCGGACTTGGGGACGTCCGCCGCCCCCTATCACACTGGACCTGAGGTGGCAGCGCGTAGTGTTCTACGCGCGCCCCTTTCAGATGACGTGCAGAGGGTCAAACACCCGCCCCCCTCCCCAGACATGACGGCACCGGCTGGGGATCGTGGAAGTCATAATAGATCCCAAGATCCCCGGTGCAAGTGTGAGAAGGGAACACTGGGGTGGTTTTTAGTCAGTAAGAGTCTAACAGACCCCCTCCGCCCACCGCGGGGTGGAGGACATCCATGAGTATTTTCCAATCCGGAAACAAAAAAAAATGTAAGCTGAGTATAGAGTTGAGTGGCGTGCGATTGGACAGGCAGCAGTTGAGTGCTAAGCTGGTGATGATGATGATTATGATGGGATGCACAACATATCGAATCGGATGTTATATTTTCACATGATGCACCGTCCTCTACAAAGCACGAAATTACTGTAAGATCACCCTCTCAATAGTAACTGTTAACACTGGAAGCAACGTCTCACTTTTTTAAGTGAATATCTACTACATAAGGTTCGTTTCGTCTAATAAAGCAATTTACAAAATCCCTTAGTAGATTGAATAGAAGAGCCTGTACAAAATGTCTTGAGCAAACTCACAATGTTCAAGATCCTCAGAATCCCATAGGCATACAGTATTCAGTATTGTGAAACATCTTAAACGAAACAAAACGGTACAAATTAATAGCGCCAGCCAATTTGCAGTTATCGCGGCTATACATTAACTTATTACGTTATCTGCAACCTTGACTGGTTTTTAACTATTGCTATGAGCGTTATCAAACATGTTATAACTATTAGCGGTTCACTTAAGACATTTGCGAAGATCTCTTCAAGAATGTAAGGTGATATCAGCTGTCTTTTGATCATAATTTAAGGTCTTCCAGTGCAACGATTTCTTGAGCCTTTTATACCCTGGTATTAATCAAATCACTTTCTCAACATTCAGCAACTTTGTGATCATCATTTTAATACCAACTGATTTTACTTTCGCCCTATGAATAAGGGACTCGTGCACCACCACCAAGTGCTCGATGACAGACGGTGTTACTTGACTGCTTCTGAGGGCTACTCGTTCTGGTCTGCAACGGGTAATCCACTTTTGAAGTGAACATTATCGTCTGCGAGATCTATCTTAGACTTCCTTGTTCAATATTGGTTGATATTAAAATCAACAGAAGTTTAGCATATTATTGGGTGGGTATAAGTGGGTTTATGACGACTGGTCATTGTCATTGAGAGAATACTTCTTCTAACATTTCAATGATTTCATATACTTACAATTTCCATCATGTATTTTGCTGTTTCCGTGATCTAGTTTATGTTTTCTGACGCTACCAACAGCTGTCTGATTATTCAGAAAAAGCACTCTATTGTGTCTTACCTCAAATTTAATCATAGGTAAGTAGTTAAACAATCCGTGACAGCAAACTAGACAGCGAGTTTCACTTTGGTTGGATCCCAGAGACAGAAGCCTCAATTCATAATTATTATGCCATTTATATTATCTGTGGCCGAAGGTATCGAGGAAAACTGCCTGAGAACTATTACAATATTTATTCCTATTTCAGTAGCTTATATCAACATATCAAGAAACTAGATTGCTCATCGAGTGTAATAGCAAATCTGCAAACAGTAGGGAGTGTTATGTAACGTAAAGTAAAACAGTACAGTCGGCACTCGTACTTCTGTGAGATAATATTTGTTTTATGTTAAACATGCAAGTATCTTGTAGGTGCCTAGGTAAGTATGTGTGAGGAGTACCTACTTCATGACATCATATTGAAGCAGACTGCTGTTCGACGCTGGATAAATAAACAAAAGAGCGAAAAATGTATTGCTGTCCTGAGTGGCTGAGTATCAATCAAACATTGAAATAGTTTCATAAAAGTTTCAGGGTTTTCTATGGATTATAGTTCTATGGAGTATAGATGGTTGGATAATGGACAGGCCTGCTACTGTAGTACATTATATTTATATTATACTCTACTGTACTACCCACCTTTCAAATAGGTTCACTCGCGTAAACGACTTGGGAAGTCGTTAAGAGAACTCCAGGAATATTCATTGAAGTCAGATTTTCTCAATACGAGAATTAACTCATGCCTTGGTGAAAACATTAGCTAGACTCCAACGGTGGTAGGCGTGGCGGCAGAGCTACAGAGTCCAGCTACGGTATCATCAGTCTCATACGGTATCATAATGTGCCTTGGTAAACCTGAAACTTTACCTTATCTAATTTTCATAATAAGACATTCTCCTGAAAATAATGAAAGTGTTATAAATACCATATACAAGTATTTCTTATCACCCGATGCACAACGCTCGAGATAACTCAGACAATTGGTATGCGACCTCATAATGTGTGTGTTCTGTTATGCACCGAACATTGTGCAAATATTTTCGCATTTTTTGGCCCACATTACGTTTGCAAACACTCCACTATGCAATATCGTGGAGTAACGCTATCTCTGTTTGTTCCTTCTTGTAATTAATTAACTGTAACGTTTTTGTGACAGATGGTGTGCCTGGTTGTGCCTACAACGCTACAAGGTTCTTTTGGCGTGTGTCCAAACTCGGAACTAACGCCGCCATCTTGTTAACCGACATCCAAAAAGGAAGAGGTTATAATTATGTTCGGCTGTATTTTTTTTTTTTTTGTTTTTGCAAATATCGGTACAAAAGCACGGTGACATAAAACATATAATTAACAACAGCCATATTTTGCCAGAAGGCATGCAAAAGTACAAAAAATACAATAGAGATGGCAAGTACCTAAATAATAATAAAGATAAACAATGTCAATTATTATAATTTAATATGATTGAATTATGAAGTACTTCAATAGTTATTTTTACACAATTCTTCTGCAGTCAAAATAAAAATGTAATAAAATAAAAAATAATGTCTTATTATGTCAATATTTTTCTAATTTGTAAACATTTTTATACCTATTTCATTTTTAATATTTTTTTTATATATAATTATGTTCAACGATTTCTCCGTCAATTGTGGGCCGAGTTTGATAATACTTTTTTTGTTTGAAACTACTCCCGAGATGGTCCCATTGACACCAAATCAGAATCTGATGAGGGGATCCCATGGAAATCGAGGGAAATCCTCAAATTTTATAGGCACACCTATAGCGATTTGGGTGTTTGTTTATAATAACTCGTGCATTTGCTCTCGGAAAGCACCATATAGTGAAGTGGAACTGATGATGAAGACCTCAGATGGCCACTGGAACAATATAATAATAAGTATTTAACGGGATACGATTCGATTAGGTACTTTAATATGGTTACTAAGCAATTTATACTCGTCACTTTGCATATAGTGAGTGGCAGTTCTCCTGGTTCTTACCAGGAGCACTCCTCAACAATTAACGTCCTAGCATCGGGAAAAGCAATATTTTGTAAAAGGTGATGAGCATTTGACATTAGGCTATTATAACTTAGATAAATCCAAAACTGACCCACTAAAAAGTGAAAAATAAAAAACTTTTTATTAAAAAAAATAACCACTTCCAAAACTACACTACAAAGTGAAAAATAACTTTAATTTCGGAAGTCGGTGGCAATAGACTAAAATACAGATCCAAAGACACCGACTTCCGAAATTAAAGTTATTTTTCACTTTGTAGTGTTTTTTTGGAAGTCGGTTATTTTTTTTTATGAAAAGTTTTTCTTTCTTTTTCTTTCTTTCTAGGTAGGTATACCTACTTACATACATAGTCTTGCTAGCCTGGTTTCCATCAAGACCTTGGGAAAATAATGGAATGAAACGGGGTTGATTACATAACAGAGTTTTCTGGAAACCTGAAACATCAAGCACTGTCAGGTCAGCCACATTATCTTTATCGAAGGGTGACCTAAAAAGAGCCGGTCTAAAAAATAACGGCTTTCATTTTTAGAAAAGAAGCAGAATTAATTGAAGTCATAATGAGGTGGAAGTTAGGTGTCTTTCCTTTGTTAGCAACCCAAAAACTTCTTAGCCAAAATAGGAAAGAGATTCGCAATCGGCGTCCTATGGGAGTATGGGGAAAAGACGTACATTACGTAGGAAAGAGAATCTAAGTTAACCAAACACCATCGTCAAAATAAAACCTGCTCATTGTTATTAACGATCTGCATAACCTGGTCACGTCTAGTTTTGGGGTCAGTTGCGCAACAGTTGGGCCACGCGGTGCCATTATCTGTTGCTGAATAATTGACGTTATACTTCATTCAATCTCTGATTATGGTCCCAAATTTAGTTCGTTAGCCTTATCGTAGTGCAAGTTTAACTTGGAGATATTTGTCTATTCTTCCATAGATGTGTAGGTATATAATGAAAATAATCTTTGGATCATCGCATGGCATAGGCAAGGTGTTTGAAGTGCACACTAAACAAGCATGTCTACACGAAAATGATATTACTTCACATAATATATATTCTTTAAAAGTTCAGTCCACTTTTCCACTTACCTGCCTGAGACTGGGCTACACTAAAAATCCTGAAACTACATGCTACAATGATATATAACTTGAAAATCGCTACAGCATTCTGGCCTTTTAATAGACCCAAAATTCTTGGGGACGAGTCAAAATGCAATCCTCTGCCCACATTCTAAGTATGGGGAAAAAGTCGCATGAGCGAGACCTAGGCATCATTTATCCTGATTACTAAGATGATTGCAACATCAACCACATGCACCATAACTTAGAGCCATCTCCCGATGACAGCTACAAAAACCGGTCGCTATAACAATCTCATCGCTTGTTAACATTGTATGCAGGGCAATAATGAAGATTGGCTGCCATCACGGACGTGGCGGGCACTCGCCCCCGCGGAAACGTTGCTGCACCTGGCGACTAAACTAGCATTGACACCCGTCGGCACTTGTGTGACGTTATTTACCCATTATATGGGTTCCGTAGTCAACAAGGAACCCTTATAGTTTCGCCATGTCCGTCTGTCGGTGTGTCTGTCCCCAGCTTAGCTCAGATACTCTTAGTATTAGAAAGCTGTAATTTTATATGGGTATACATATATTAATCACGCCGACAAAGTGGTATTATTAAAACTTATTTTTTTTATGGGTCCACCTGACCTCCGTTACACGTAATTTGGAGATCATTTTTTTTTTCTCATCTATCCCATGATGTGGGATATCGTAGGATAGGCCGTTCAAAAATATTTAGTGGCTGTAAAGTCCTTTTTCGATTCAGGTATTCGTTTGCGTAATATTAATAAGCTTTATAGTGCAAAATTTTGTTAGAGACAAGTTTTGTACATTTTGTAAATTGTGAACATGTGAAAAAAGTTCCGGGACGTAAAGAATAGCACCGCCCTAATTTCTTCCCGTGGGTGTCGTAAAGGGCGAGTAAGGGACTCTAGGTAGAGAATGGGCAGCAGCGTTCTCTATGCATTTTAACACAATTCTGGTATCGCCAACCCGCCTGCCAAGCATGGCGATTATGGCAAACCCCTCCCCCCTTTGGGGGAGGCCTATGTCCAGCAGTGGACGTCTTTTGGCTGAAATGATGATGATGAAAATTTTAATTTTAAGCAGTAGTACATAAAACGAAACTAAAAAGAAAACTATCACAACTAAGTAGGCTTTACAACTTAACAACTACATTTGTAGTTGGAGAATTGACCATGACGTATATCGATGTATGGGAGAACATGTTTTTCAAATACAATGTTAAGTTTGTTTTGGGATAAATTCATCCAACTACGGAACCCTTTATTGTGCGTGGTCCGACATGCACTTGGCCGGTTTTTTACACTAAGAGTTGGAAGCAACACTTATTATCGTGTGAAAAAAAACAAGATTTAAATAGAAAATCAATGGTCAGTTGGAAAGGCAGTCGGTTAGTGGACCGAGGGATGGTGGTTAAAGTGAAGTACCCTGGATTTACCTGTCTTTTAAAAGAGTCGTGGAACACGATTGTCGCTACGTACTCATGTTGCCATTTATATTAAACTCTTTCGGGTCGTAAAAGGCTACTACAGACACAATGTCTGGCATATACAATGCATCTGTTCGATATCGGGTGCGACTGTGTGCAGCTCGCCAACCTCCCTAACGACGTAAGCGCGGTTTGCCGTGTCCTCTCGGGCGATCGGTGGCGGCGGCGGTCTCTCGCATCCGGCTCTGGTCCAGGCCATGGTAGGGAGCGAAAGTGCATGGGAGGCTATCACCTCCTTCTGCGAAGCAGTAATGCTTGCGATGGAGGAGGCGGAACGCGTGAGGGAGGGGCAAATTTCGCGCCTTCACGCCCCTAGTCACCGCAGGAGACGCCCTGGGCTTCGGGAATCGCAGGCCAATTCCCGGCCACCGTAGGCGCGGGCTTGCGGATGGTGAGCGATGGGTAGCTCGCCGTCCGATAAGGACCAGGCCCGGGTCGACGGCGCATTGTGTTACACGCGCGCCTCAAAGAGATGTCAGCACAAACTGACGGGGTCCGTTAGGGCCCATGCCTGCCAGGGTTGTGGGTTTATCCGAAAGGTATAACGAGGCCCTGTCACACAGGCAACTGAAGGAACACGCGTGGATTTTGTCAGTAAATGTGTGACACGCCCTCCCTCGGAGCGGGAGAAGATATTTAATAACATCCCACCTAAGAAAAAAAAAAAAACAAGGCTTATACAATGCAGTAGTAGGTACCACGTACCCACGGTATCCACCTTTAAACTAAAAACATTCTGCTATCCGCTCACCAATCTGTTTGCGAGAAGACTAGTTTTACTCTAGTAATGTCTACTAGAAAACTATCCTCACAAGTACCTACATACGACATATTCTTGTGATGTCTCTACATTTCTAATTCAAGGAGGCACCCTACTGACGACGGACCGTAACTTATCAGCCTGATGCTCTACTAATTTTACAATTTACCATGCTCTACAATTTGCTATACTTACACCTACGCAAGGATAAAAATATGTGATGGTTATGTCACTTACGACTTGATACTGATCGTGGAGGTACTTAATAGTCCTTGAGGTATTTCTTGTAATAACACCTAGTAGTGTGATGGGTGTCGTCAATAAAGGAAATACGTGGAATAATAGGGAGAGATCAATTTTGGCCATGTTTAGGCAGGGCCCTTACCTACAGGCTACAAGAGAAAAGCCAATATAAATGTATATTTAATACTTCTCTTGGCTGCTTCAAGACTTAAGTCTACCTAACCTGGATGTCGCAAGCAAGGCAAATATCGAAGGATTTCAATGCTTGATCAGATTAGCACAAAGCATCTACCAAAATTATTATCAGATTTTCTATTCACTGCCCACAATAATTAGTCAGGCGTTTGTTCTGAAATACAAAACACAAAAATTAATAACATGTTGTTCTAACACTGTATACTACCTACCGGTGACATAATGTCTCGTAGGATAGCTACGAGTACCTATAAATAAAAATGTGTTCGGAATTTCAAACGAAATGGTGATAATTCTGTGGCTAGAAGGATTTGAGTCATGTGGGTAGGTAGGTATAGAAACCACATTACTTAGCTAACTCTCAGTATTATTATTATTATGTGTACATAATAATAATAAAGCACTGGCAACTTTTGTTCCTGTATAAACGGAAAAAATTAAAAAGTGCGCAAATTTGGTCAAATTATAGTAAACATGTTTTTATTTTAATAAATCTTAGTACAAAAAAAAATATCGTTAACGAAAGATAGGTTTTATGGTGACTTGCCGGCCATGATGCCGGCCGGATGTGCTGGCGAATGTACCTAAACAGCTGTGCGCTCGCTCGATTTGCGATTTGTAGGTTTTTAGGTATTTTATTAGTATTTCAAATCGGGAAAAAACAAATTAATATTGAATAATGGAAATTTGTTCTATTACTGATACTGCGCCATCAAAAAATATTTGTGCACTGGTTACGTTTTTTTACTGTTTATCACAAAAGATTTAAGGCTTTATAACTTACACCTTCGTTTGCTATTACATAAATAAATTGAATTATTCATTAGGGAAAATAACTTACTAATTACTTAAACTCCGTCTATTATATTAAAGCACTCGCGCAAGCAGAGTTTACCGCGCGACTAGCACAACGTCCCGACATCAACCGTCGTCGGGCAGTTGCCCACCAGACACAACACCCGTCTGGTCACCAGCCTGTTCCTCATGCCTCTAAGCTACTGATGTGCGGCTGACTGTACCCATAGGTAGTGATAGTGGCCTATTACTAATGATAACCATGCAGTACAAACAGAATACAGTGTTAAATACTAGAGAGTTTGCACCTCCTACAAAATAATAACAGTTATTGTGTAAAATACCTAGTTGAAATTATTCACTTTAGAGTTATTTTTTTATGTAAATGGTAAATTGATTAATTCTTTGTATTTATCGTAAAATAACGGAGTTTATTATACGTTTATATATAACGAGAGGGTGATATTCGTTATTTTTCGAATGTAAATGGAGTTTATTTACTCAAAAATTAAAGTTTGTATAGACAGCGTGCTGCTTTAGTGACGACATTAATTTAATGCACATAGATGGTGTCGCGTTTTCTTTTTACCCGACTGCCTCAGAAGGAGGGTTATAATGAAGATATTTAAATTTTATTAAACGTTATTATTTATTGATTTATCAACAATTTCCTAAAATAGCATTTTGGAGCAACCAGTACTTAAGGAACTGTAGCGCAGAGGTCATTTGCCGGGGATCGGATCATAACATCACATCAATGAAATTAAAATGAATAACATGCAAAGAGTAGGCTAATTGAAGGAAAGCGAGAGCTTTATTATTTAGTTGAATTTTTCAATGTACGAATTATTTTTCAATGTACGAATTATTTTTCAATGTACGAATTATTTTTCAATGTACGAATTATTTTAACTTAAGTATTATATTTTTTATGATTACTGTTCACTAGCCCTACTCGTGTGTAGCGGCACGTTTTATAACATTGATTCGTTTATCTATGTAAGTAAGTATGTAGGTAATTTTGAAATTATTATAATTAAGAAATCAACCCAAGACCTAATAATAACTCATATAAAGAATCTTTACAAATCAAATAATTGAAGAGCATACAGTCATATATTCAGACGTGTCTGGCCCATTTAGCCCGTACTTTGCCCATCCTAGACCTCAATAGGTGATACTTGACTATCCGATCAACAGTAATGATGATGGAGTAGGCCTGCAGCTGGGATAATCTTGCCGCCCACCATTCATAGTCACTAGTTTTATTAATATAAATGTAGGTAAAGAATACTAACGAGCAAATAAAGAGAAGATGAAGTTTATCGATAGTTCAAAACCCAGTCCAAGAATGCATTCCTATTCAATGAGTGATTGTGATTAGTGACTATAAGACTGAAGCACCGAGAAGTACCTACAATCGATGATGGAAACTCGAAATGAGAAGTAGGCAAACCCCATTGATCAAGGAACGATAAATATAATAACATCGATAAATATAATAAAAATATATAACATCGACGTAGAGCGAACCGCACCTACTACGCACTACATACGAGTAGTCGACAGTTGGATTGTATAATGTTAGTTAGGTACACGTCCTAACAATGCAGTGTGCCGCGTTTACCCGAATGATCGAACGAATTTTTCTTTTACCTTCTTATTACTTATCAGTGATACAATAATTAGGTACTGTGTTTCATCATTTCAGCCGAAAGACGTCCACTGCTGGACATAGGCCTCCTCCAAAAAGGGGGGGGATTTGCCATAATCGCTACGCTTGGCAAGCGGGTTGGCGATCGCTGTATGGTTTTAAAATGCATAGAGAACGCTGCTGCCCATTCTCTAGTAAGTCCCTTAGTCGCCTTTTACGACTTACTGGTACACGGTACACTGTAGGTACTGTTTGTTTTGTAGTTAATAATATATAAACAAAGATGCGACAAGTTGTGTGGGCAAGAAATGTCATTACGGAAAGTTGTCTTGCGTTAGTTGCTGACGTTTCCTGTTTTGTCACGATTTTCCGACCACATCACATCCTTCAGTTAAAGTCGGTTTACAAATCATAATCAAATGATTCTTCGTCGACCTGTCAACGTTTCAAGGTTTCACACCAACACGGCATTCCTCAGTCAATTACAAAGAAGCAAATGCCCCACACGACTTGGTTGCTTGCTATTATTCCGCAAGTTCTACAAATAATGCAACGGTGTGGGAACGCGCTATCTTGATTGGACCAATCAGCTGCTGATCTCAGATAAATGTATCAATCAGTCCAAACACGCAAAGGATGACGCTGACGTCATGGTCTTGATACTTTGAAAGATTGTTGCATGCAGTTAATTTTATATTATACCTACCAACTATCGTGTTAAGAAACCTAGGACCCCATGTCATCTTAGTTAAAGAGGTGCTTGAAACTGTAGACTCGGCAGAATTTTCTGGGCATAACAGCAGATGCCAAAATTCAGTGGGGCCCACATATATCAAGTCTAGCGGGGAGGCTCAGTTCGGCCACCTACGTCGTCAGGAAAGTAAGACAATACACTATACTGACGTTGATACAGCTCGGTGAGTCTATTTTAGTTATTTTCATGGCGTTATGTCCTGCGGTATTCTGCTGTGGGGCAAAGCCGCTACAGATATTCAATAGTAGATTGTTATACAAGGATCGAAAGGAATCAATTCCCATTATACGAGGTATTTAGGCTATAGTCCGAGTAGGAATTGGTGACTTTCACCCGTGTTAAACACACTCTACATTTCATTTCGAATATAAAGAAACTAAAAAAATGTATAAAATATTTTATTTTGTTGTTTGCTCGCCACTTCATATAATCATTGTATGTATTTAAATATCTTTCCTTTGAAAATGCTGGCAAAAGATTTTCGATTAAGTACTGTATTTGCCTGGTCAATCTGGGGTCAACATTTCAGAATCGCTTAAACAAATTTTTCAGCAAAGACACCAATAATTATAGACCCGTATCGGTTTTGACGGTTTTTAGCAAGGTTTTTGAAAAAGTAATGTTAAATCAAATGCTCAATCACTTCAATCGTAATGACATCTTACACGATCACCAGTATGGTTTCACCAAAGGACGTTGTACAACTGACGCCGGTGTCACATTATTGAAACACATTTTTAACGCATGGGAAGAGGCACAAGTCGCAATAGGCATCTTTTGTGACCTATCCAAGGTATTTCATTGCGTGAATCACGAAACACTGCTCTTGCCATCTTCTTAAGGTCGGTCTAGCTAAGTCTCTAGCCATCTTCATAAGGTCGTCGGTCCATCTAGCTGGGTGCGTCCCACACTATGCTTGCCGATACGCGGTCTACACGCCAGGACTCGTCTGCTCCATCGGCCATCGGTCCTTCGACAAACATGGCCAGCTCACTGCCACTTCAGTTTGCTTACTCTGCAAGCTATTTCGGTTACTCCGGTTCTTTTCCGGATAATTCAATTCCGGATTTTATACTAGACTACTACAGGGGTCTCTAGGAGGCCTATGCTGTTTGGGAAATCCGCCAATTAACAGACGTGGATACAGCGAGACCGGTATATTTTAGTTACTTTCATAGCATCATGTCTTACGGTATTTTGCTGTGGGGACGGGCTGCAGATATTGTTTCTATCTTTGTTCTGAAAGAGAGGGCTATCAGAGCCATCTACAACCTCCGCAGATGCGACTCTTTATGGGAACTGTTTAAAAAAAATTACATCATGACGTACAAAAACGTACCTCGCCAATTTAGGAAAATATTATGTAGCTATATAAGAAAAAACTTACATCTTTTCAGTAAGATAATTTCAAATCAGTAAGGCATAATTTTAATACTAGAAATAGGAACAAATTAGATCAACCACGTTTCAGATTGTCAAAAGTACACACTTCTTTGACTGTGTAAAATCACTACGTACCTAGTATAAAACAAATATGTCGCTTCCCGTTTCCTGTCTGTCCCTATGTATGCTTAGATCTTTAAAACTACGCAACGGATTTTGATGCGATTTTTTTTTTAATAGATGGAGTGATTCAACAGGAAGGTTTATATGTTTAGAAAATGCCACGCGGGCGAAGCCGCGGGCAGCAGCTAGTGTTATAATAAAATACCACTCGATATTTTTCAACTAAATGAGAAGAAATTTAAAACATGCATTAAACGCACACTATGTTGACAAGCATAATAAAGGTTATATGATTATATCGTAGATAAAAATTGCTGGTCCTGCTCCACAACCAGTGGCGAGCACAGAGATCTCACACAGGGTACGCACGGCTAAGCAATGCAAGGGAAACAATACAATGTGTTTGTGTATAAACAACCTGGGGGCCTAAAATGGACGCTTTCGCAGAATCATAATATGATCTGCGTACAATTCATATCCCGCAATTCATCTGTTTCACAGTTGTGTAAGGAGTTTCGTAAAATGGTCCACAAATTAAGTATTAATATAGTGAAGTCTAATGTCAAATAGCAGCTGTCAAACAGATGAATTGCGGGCTGTATGAATTGCACGCATGATTCTGCCAAAGCGTCCATTTTAGGCTCCCTGTTAGCCAGTAATAATTATTATAAAAGTTTATGGAAATATCGAGAAGCATTACCTTTTTTAGGGTTCCGTACCAAAATGGTAAAAAGGAAGCCATTTATGATTTATTTTCTGTAAGTAGGTTTGTACAAACACTTTTACACGTCAAAAAAACAACTAGATGAGGTCGGCGTTTCGTAACTGACTATTCTGAGAAGAAAGGCCGAAACAAACTCAGAGGTCACAGTCTCTTTTAAAGTCCAGACATAATTTTGGTCAAATCATGTGAAGACCATGTAGATTGGTGCCTGAAATGATCTTTTGATGAAAGAATCACACAGATTGAGGGGACCTGTCCAGTCAGTGCACGCATTTGTCAGTAGTCGTGCAGCTCAACTCAGAACTTGAGGAGCTCAACGATTCAACGAACAATACCAAAGAAAGAACATTTGGGTAGGCCGCATAAATTACTCAAACTGCCAGACAATGATGAAAACTAACTGAGTAAAAACAAAAATAAACAATAACCTACATAGTCTTCACATTTACAATACTTAATTAAAACAATATAATACTTAACAAAGTAAATATTCATGTCATAGTATATATAAAATTCACCAATGTCAATGTGTATATAAAATACGGATATAATCTTAGTCAGATCATTTGAGGACCATGTAGATTGGTGTCTGAAATGGTCTTTTGAGAAAAGAACCACACAGATTTGAGTGGATCTATCCAGTCAGTGCACGCATTTGTCAGTTATCGTGCAGCTCAACTCAAAACTTAAGGAGCTCAACGATTCGACGAACAATACCAAAGAAAGGACATTTGGGTAGGCCGCATAAAGTACGCAAACTACGAGTACCAGACCATCATTAAAACTAAGAGAAAAATAAAACAAAAACAATGACCCACATAGTCCTCACATTCATAATAATGAAAATAATATAATACTTTACGAAGTAAATATTCATGTCATTGTTAATGTAAAATGATATATAAAAAACAAAAAGAAAAATATAAGTATACAGTGGCAAAAAAAAATGTATATAAATCAAATCAAGATTCACTGTAAATTTATTGGAGCAGCTCAATCCCAAGCCTTTTTGTCCTCAATATAGTCTTTAACAGTATAAAAGGCTTTCTGGCACAGTTTCCGCTTTATAAAACATTTGAATTTATTAAGGCTTAATTCTTGAATATGGCTAGGAAGTTTATTATAGGAACGTATACACTGGCATCTAAATGAGCCACCTATTTTTTTAAGCCTGGTTGTAGGAACAACAAATTTGTGCTTGTTCCTAGTGTTTACATTATGGATATCACTGTATTTTTTAAACATATTAATATTTTTATGTGCATACAAAAGATTTTCATAAATGTACTGAGAAGCTACAGTCATTATAATTTATAAATTGAACGAATTGCCCTTTTCTGTAAAACAAAAATTGATTGAATATCGGCGGCATTTCCCCACAACAGAATACCGTACGACATTACACTATGAAAATAACTAAAGTATACTAAGCGGGCTGTCTCTAAATCAGTTAAATCACGAATTTTTCTAACGGCGTATGCTGCAGAGCTAAGCTTTTTTGACAATTTATCTATATGGGGGCCCCATTGAAGCTTGGCATCCAAAGTTATGCCTAAAAACACCGTGGTATCTTCGGGTTTCAACTCTTCACCCTTTATGAGCACACTAGTTTTTACTTGTCTAACATGAGGTATTGTAAACTTAATACATTTCGTTTTTTTCTCGTTAAGAAGTAGGTTATTAACATTAAACCAGTTAACTACTTTTTCCAGGGCATTATTTACATAGTCAGTAACCAACTGCTGACGTTTGAGTTTAAATAAAAGTGAAGTGTCGTCTGCAAACAACACTATATCATGTTTATCCTTTATGAGGTAAGGCAAGTCATTTACATAAATAAGAAACAAAAATGGGCCAAGAATTGAGCCCTGGGGGACCCCCATTCTTACTATAGATCCGGGAGATCTTTTTCCATTAACATCAACTCTCTGAATCCTATCACTTAAATATGAAGTAAGAAGATCCAGGGAGGCATTTCAGATTCCGTAGTGGTGCAGTTTCCTGATTAATGTTTCATGAAGAACGCAATCGAATGCCTTGGACAGATCGCAAAAGATGCCCAAAGCATCGCATTTATCCTCCCATGCATTATAAACATGTCCTAAAAGTTCAACACATCAGTAGTCGAACGACCCCTTGTAAAACCGAACTGTTTGTTATGCAGTAATTTATGTTTATTAAAAAATCTTTGCATTTGATCTAAAATAAGTTTTTCAAAAATTTTACTAAAGGTAGGTAGCACCGAAATAGGTCTATAATTAATAGAGTCTGATGTACTACCCGATTTAAACAACGGTATTATTTTACTGTGTTTCATAAGATCAGGAAACTCACCACGGTCAATACAATTATTAAAAATAACAGCTAAAGTAAGTGCTACAATGTTTATAATCGACTTAGCAACGTCCACAGAATTAGCCCATACATCTGCGGTCTTTTTAACATTTAATGTGTGAAAGGTTTTAATTACATCTTTACAGGTGACATATTGGAAATGAAATTCAGAATCACAAACTGGAACGTTTTCTTTAAGTAATGACTCTGCAGCAATGGGTGATGAGTTTAGAGATTTAGTAGTTGATACGGGAATCTCTGCAAAGAAATTTTCAAAGGCCGCGGCGACCTGAGAATCTGATTCAATTATATTGCCATCAATAGCTAGGCTGTAGTCACTACTTCGGTTGCATGACCTTCCCGTTTCACTATTAATGATATTCCATGTCATTTTAATTATATTACTACTATTTTTAATTTTTGAACTCAAGTAACGTGATTTGGCCATACAACAGACATTTTTAAATAATTTTGAATAATTCTTAACATAAAAATTAAATTCAGCAGTGTTTATATTAGCCCGTTCATCATACAACTCATACAGCCGTTTTCTACTTTTATGTATACCAATGGTGGCCCAATCACAGAAAGAAGCCTTCCTCCTCCGTCCTTATGGTGAGACTAAGTCTGTCTGTCTGTCTGTCACCCCTGGATATCTCAAGAACTACTAATGCTATCAACTTAGTAATTTAGAATAGTTTTAGATGACATTTGCCCAACTATTTTGCAAACAAGAAAGAAATTAAAAAAATATATCTTTTTTGGAAAAGGGACTGAAAGGGGGTCTTAAAAAGTGGGGCTACTAGGGCATGTGGGGTATCATATAAAAGAACGCTGTTTGCACATTCTCAAACATTTTTTTCTTTTTTTTGGTTGCATATTTTCAGACTTTTGACGAAACATGTAAAAAAATACCGTCCCGTCCCCTTATCTCCGAAGTTTGCATAGATAAAAATCTGAAATTATTCTTCTTTTATTATATTTATAATTCTTCTTAATTCGGAAATCATCAACATCATATATACGTACGGAACCCTCGGTGTGCGAGTCAGACTCGCTCTTGTTTTTTAGTTAAATCTAACCCTTCACACACCTTCCCTTTGCAATCAATTTAACTTTTTCTTCAAAGATAACATAAAAAAACCGGCCAAGTACGTGTCGGACCACGCACAATGAAGTTTTCCGTAGTTAGGATCAATTCATCCCAAAAACAAACTTAACATTGTAGTTTAAAAATATGCTCTCCCATACATCTATATACGTTACGGTCAATTCTTCAACTGCAAATTTAAGTTGGTCGACGATTACTCGTTAACTTGTAAACCCTACTTAGCTGTGATAGTTTTCCTTTTAATTTCGTTATATATACTACTGCCATGAACTTTTTCACATATTCAAAACCAACCATTTAGCTGGCAGGGGGACACTTGACTCTAGCAAAAAAGCACTTTAAAGTTTAATATTACGCAAACGGATCTCAGAATTGCAAAATTATTTTCACAGACCCACAATATTTTTGAACGGCCTATCCAAGAATACCCCACACCATGTAATACATGAGAACAAAAAATATCATCCCCGTTTTACGTGCAAAGGAGGTATCCTAAAAAAAAATGTTTTTCATGGTTTCATTTTACGACTTTCTCGGCGTGATTAATATGTATACCCATGCCAAATTACAGCTTTCTAGGACTTAGCGTCACTGAGCTAAGCCGGGGACGGACGGACAGAGAGACAGACAGACAGACAGACGGACATGGCGAAACTAAAGAGTTCCTTGTTTACTACGGAACCCTAAAAAGCGGCAAATTTTAATTTATTTGGCAATCATGTCATTTTACATTTTTTACAATAAACTTACTAAATAATAACTTAGGCAGTCAATCACTTGCACCAAGTAAAACAATCGAAACAATATGGAGAAAAAACTTTGAAAAAAGGAACTAATTCGAACGAATGAATTAGTCGGTAATTTGGTAAATCCGAATAAAAGAAGTCGACCCTCTGTTTGTCTGTCTGTTGTTGATTGCAGGGGGCAATTCAGAAGCCGTAAGAGTACTCTTACGGCTTCTCAATTTAGACGGGTTGCAACGTAAGCTATGCTTTCAAAACTCAAACACGCGCACACATTTTCACGCACACAGTCACCCTTTTGCTGTGTACTACACGAGATGCGTTGTATGAAGAATAAGCAAGGCGTAGTACTGCTTTTGCTCACGGAAGCGCTGCCTGCGCGGTGAATTAGCGGTACGCGCCATCTATTAATTTTATTGGAAGAAGACCCTTCTTCCAATAAAAGTAATAGATGGCGCGCAAATCGTGTTAGATTAATTTATTTTCATGTTTTTTTTTTTGTTATAGTTATTTATCATTTAGAGGGGCATGTATGTATGGGACTACAGGGTATGCATAGCTTATTTGCATGTATGGAGTGCACCCACTGTCCACAACCACTTGGGCTCACTTGTTAAAATTATAGTAGGTATTTGGAAGAGATGCTTCCCCCCCTCTTTTTTATGTTCTGACAGTACAATCATATCGATTATATAAAATGTAATCAAGTTTTAGTTGTTGAAATTTTTATTTATCTTTGAAATACATTGCAAGCTATAGCTTCAATTTTGTAAATGTGAGTACCATGGAGCCGTTTACTTATGATGTATGTTGACTTAAAAAAGCGTGGCAGTTGAGAGTATGTCATGCTCACTTAAATGGCTCGCTGATGGTGGCGCGTGTGTTGGATCATTCGGTTCCCTACAAAATGGTTGAGTTGGATGGTGCTGATCCACGCGTCATGTTCGTGAACGGGCGCCGTCAGTTGAGACTGGTCTTCTCTTAACTGCCAGGGCTTATTTGTAATCTTTTAATCTTATATTTTGTATTGTAATGTAATCGTATTTTATTTTTAAAGTATTATACTGAGGTCGCGTAATAGCGCCAAGTTATCTTTAAGTCTTTATTAATTAATGTATTTTGTATTTAATAACTAGTATTAATGTATTTACTAACTAATATTGCCCTTTACACATAAAAATAGTTTTAGGTTTTACAATTCGTTCGCAAACATGTAATCTTTACTTTTTGTTGACACGGCAAAATGTTCTGTACTTATGTTTAAAGTAAATGCGACCTTGTTAAAAATGTTACATTGCAAAAATCATAATAGAACATGGTTGTAAAAATGTCTTACGATGATGCAAAAAAGCAGCATACTAAGAGTATTTTTCTAAATTTGAATGAAAACATAATTTATAGTAGTTTTACAATTTTTTGGAATCTTAGATAACACTTATGTATAAGCACTTGAGTGAGATATCTGAGATACAGGTTTATTCCTAGTTCAGGTAGAATCCAATTATTATTTACCTTAACTTCTAGTCTAAGGCCCTATTTTAATATTTATGTAAATCAATTATTTCAATAAAACAATTTCAATTTCAATTTCAATTGGTTTTTTAAATAAGTAATTTATTTTTTTTACATTGTTCTGACCTATACTCGTAGAAGCAACAAGAATAATGTACCCAGAATTTTTTAATATCTTGATTTAAAAGGGTGTCCTTGGAGTTTCTTGCCTGTTCTTCTCCATAGAGATCTACGTTTTGGAATGGGCAAATATCTTCAATTTTCAATAAAGTTGAAAATCGATTAAATGTTATGATGTCACAGTCATGTCTTTGAATTTTATGTTCTGGGACATGCCGGTTTTCTTATGATGTTTTTCTTCATCGTTTTTAGAGCAGCAGTGGTAATTTACACATTTAGGACCAAAGGGCCACACTGCACCATATTTTTTTCACATAAAACACAAATAGAGAAAACATTTTAGCGTTAAAAAATATTTATTTCACACATAGTATTAAATCTACACAACAGCAAACAAATTATTAGTCCGACGCTTAATTGGCTACTCATCACAGAAAAATGATATTCATTTATGCTTATAAGATTTACCTGAATAAATTGTGACAATCAATTACATTGGTAGGCCCGGCCCTAAGTCTGTCATCATATAAATACAACATCAATATCATAAAAGAATAAATAGGTAACATATTCATAATATTCCAGTATTCAGACTCGCCCCCTATTACATTAGACTTAAAAAACCGGCCAAGTGCATGTTAGACCACGCACAATGAAGGGTTCCGTAGTTGGGATGAATTTATCCCAAAAACAAACTTAACATTGTAGTTGAAAAACATGCTCATATACGTTACGGTCAATTCTCAAACTGCAAATTTAAGTTGGTTGACTATTACTCGATAACTTGTGAAGCCTCCTTAGCTGTGAGTTTTCCTTTTAATTTCGTTATATATACTATTGCCATGAATTTTTTCACATATAGCTGGCAGGGGGGGGGGGACACTTGACTCTAACAAAAAATAGCACTTTAAAGCTTAATATTACGCAAACGGATCCCTTAATTGAAAAATGGTTTTGCCAAACCCACAATATTTTTGAACGGCCTATCCAACGATACCCCACACCATGGAATAGACGAGAAAAAAAAATATCATCCCCATTTCACGTGTAAGGGAGGTTTAGGACCCTAAAAAAAAAATGTTTTTCATAATTTTATTTTACCATTTTTTCGGCATGATTAATATGTATACCCATGCCAAATTACAGCTTTCTAGGACTAAGCGTCTCTGAGCTAAGCTGGGGACAGACGGACGGACGGACGGACAGACAGACAGACAGACAGACGGACATGGCGAAACTATAAGGGTTCCTTGTTTACTACGGAACCCTAAAAAACAACTGGTAAAATGTGGGTGTACTGTAATCCTCTGCCAACCCCGCCGGAAAGACAAGCGTGATCCAGACCGTTTACGTTTGTGTTATTTGGCTATGTCATGCGCAAGGGCAATAGTCGCGCCGCGGTTACGCAACAAAAACTATTCAGTTTGGTAGGTAGGTATTTACAAAATTTTATAAAAGACAATCTTTGATTTCTTAGAGGGCGTACACGGTGCAATAGCAAAAAAAAATACAAAAATATTATCTCGTGACTGAGAAGGAATTATGAATAACGGCTAATATGGACCCGCGGTAGAGGAAAGTGGCCGCTTTTCTTTAGATCGTAATTTGTTGCTTCGTGTCTCAATATGAAACTTTATAAAAGGTATTAGAAAATTCTAGACACACCGAGGGTATAAGCCGTTATTCATAATTCATTCTCAGTCACGAGATAATACTTTTTTAAAGGAGTGGCGCTAGTGTACCGTTGTACGCCCCCTTAAAAACGTTTATTTCTTAATTATATTTTCATGTTTCAGGCAGTCTCTCTTCTCATTTAGACAACCCCATTCGATAAACTCCTAGAACAATTTTTAGCCTTTTAGGTGGAACCCTAAAATAGGGTTCTTTGGCCGCAATATTCCTGTCTTTAGAGCAGGAATATATTATGAACTTTTCAAGACTTTTTTCTTGGACCCAGTATATCATAGATTCGCTGCCATACACCTGGCAGACAATTTCAGCCTTTTTAGATTTTCATTGCTGTCTTTAGTCCTGCCTTTAGTTCCTGAATTTTCATTTTTGTCTTTAAACATATTCTAAGAAAACGCGATTACTGTGCAACCAATAAAGCTAAGTTTAAAATGACCCAGACGAGAGCATGTTTGTAGTTTCATTTTTATTCGAATGCCAATTCAATCCTACCAATAAAGTCTCTTCACTACACTCACTTCAAGTGTTCATTACATCGTATTGCATCACACGCATTACACACGCATCACATGCATTATATCGTCTATATGTCGCAAGCAATCTGTATAATTCTGCTTTTTACAAACGGCGTCGTCCGTTTACAAACGCTCGCAGTTTTGAAATATGCCGAATGCAAAATGTAAATATATTTCTAAAGGCGCTTGCTCGGCTCGCGCGCGTTTTATCAAGGTTCTAGCTTAACCTAACCCATTTGGTCTCGAAATTATAATAATTGCACGAGTTGCCAATTTACCTTCTGCATATTTCAAAACTGCGAGCGTTTGTAAACGGACGACGCCGTATGTATAATGACGAATCATACAATCTGCATATAATTATATAATATCACATCGTAATTAAGTCGCACACATATTATTGGAAGCCTTTAGCATTACATCTTCAAAAAAAAATTAATCCCACTGAATTACATTTCTGGTTTAAGAGACCGGCGATGGATGCGTAGTTCATACAAACGTAATACCAAAATAATTTGTAAATCAAACATTTTCTTAAGGTAGTGTGTCTTTATTCTGATTGGAATACAGAATAGGTTCCCAAATATATATTTGGGGATCAGAATCCTTATCATATGATCATATGATAAGGATTCTTCCTTATCATATGATAAGGATTCTGTAGTGAACATTACTGCAAAATTAAAATTACCGGGCCATGGCAGAACAATGTCTAGAGCAACACTGGTCTAGAGATAGACAGTCAAAGCTGTGAACTGCTTAATATTATCATACCATATTACGTAACATTTTTACAAAAAAAAAATAAGGTTTCACTGAAAATAATCCCTCCTTTAGAAGTAGCACAAATCACTCAGTAATATTATTGAAGAACATTGATCTTAGCTATAAAACAAGTCTCTCTACTCAATCTTTTAGCAACAGCGGCCTTGCCATTGACTTATTTGTCTTTAGACTGGGCTAAATTAATATAATACTTATAGGTATTTGAACAATAAGAATAAGATCAGTTATTTTGACTGCGTCCTGTGCGCGAAGGACTAAAAAAAATGGCCTACAAAAGTGGTACTAATAGTGCTGTCACAGACATTATTCCAAGGTAACATGTGGCCATACTTTTATGAGAAACGTCCTCATCACAGAACATTTCTAAAGAAGTTTCTTAATCCCTAAGATACAAAATGACGATGACATCTACATAGATGATTATTTAATTTTAAACCTTATTACTAAATACATACGATCCTAATTAACCTAAGCATCGCTTTACCTAGTTCCGTCTACACTGGGTACTAATTTCTATAGAAGTATTAACTAATAATATTTTAACTAATATCAAGGCTGGGCCAGGTGGAGCATCCAGACTAGTCATGGTGGGAAATAACTCTTGAGTTAGTTACCGATGCGGTGGTTCCCAAAGTAGAGATCGTCAAATTTAAAACTGCACGCCCCCTCTACTAAAATTTATATTCAAACATTCAAAATGTGTATGCAACAAGCAGTGGGGGCGGGTCTTGGTCACCACTTAAGGCGCTGACAAGAGGCAAATGATAAAACTAGGCTTGTCTTAAACAAAAAAATTGCCAAATCTACACTGGTCAGCAAATAAATCGAGCCACCCGCTACCTAAGAACTCTGATTCGATTTTCTCAAAAAGTATAAAACTTACAACTATCAAAGTTATACCTACAAAAAGTGCGTTTCATGGTGATTAAAATGACTACAAATTAATTCGAAAGTACCCTCAACTCACATTGTAATCAAGCAACAAACACAATGCTAACGATTTGCTCTGTTTTCACCAGAGTTTGAAATTAGCGTTATTTTTCTCTACAATGAGGGTAGTCGGATATTTCTCATCATTTCTTTAGTTTTTGTCCATCGTTTGCTCAGACGCGTGTGTTTTTGCTACTTTTTTCGATTAATAATGGATACAACACCTCAGGAAGCAGCTCAAGCTGTAGCATTACTTCAAGCAGGCATTGCGCAACGTGAAGTCGCTCTAAGGCTTCGAATCAGCAGATCTTCGGTGCAACGAGTTTACAGACGATACCTAGAGACTGGAGCATTCGATCGCCGTCCAGGTACGGGCAGACCTAGGGCTACATCAGCAGCAGATGATCGTTATATCCACCTTACTGTTCTGCGAAATCGCCACCTCAACGCAGTTCAAGTCCAACAAAGTCTGCGTGACGAACGCCAAGTGGTCATAAGTTCAGATACCGTCAGAAGGAGACTTGCTGAACGGAACCTGACCCCAAAAAGAGCTGCAACAGGCCCAGCATTAACGGTAGCACACCGTCGAGCACGACTTGAATTTGCTCGAGAGCATAGGGATTGGACATTAGAGCAGTGGAGTAATGTACTCTTCACTGATGAGACCAGGGTGAGTCTACATGGAAGTGATCGACGTCAGAGAGTATATCGTCGCCCTGGAGAACGTTATTCTCAGTGTTGCATCGAGGAAACTGTTGCTTATGGAGGAGGATCTATAATGGTCTGGGGCGGCATCTCGTTAACAGCACATACAGCGTTAGTTTTCATCGAACCGACGGGTCGTACACGTGGACTGACTTCTCATCGCTACATTACTGAAATCCTCGCAGACCATGTGGTACCTTACGCAGGATATATCGGACAGGATATGCAATTGATGCATGATAATGCACGGCCTCATGTTGCTCATGTGGTGACCCAGTATCTACGCGACGTCAGCATTCGTACGATGGACTGGCCAGCTCGAAGCCCGGACTTGAATCCGATAGAACACTTATGGGATGAGCTGAAACGTCGGGTTCGAGCCCGGGTACCTGCTCCAACAAGGCTTCCAGAGCTGCGAATCGCAATTGAAGAGGAGTGGAATACAATTCCTCAAGATTTTATCGTCAGGCTCGTAAGGTCGATGAATACAAGGATGCTGGCAGTTATCCGAGCAAGGGGAGGGAATACGGAATATTGATCAAAAACTTTTTTTTGATTTTATCTTTGTTTTTGGCTTTAATTTTTTTTTTCACTTTATCATTACTAACGATTGTCACGACTGGAAAACGACTCTTCTTTGTAAAATCCTTAATAAACACTGAAATATTGATTAAACCCAATGAGTTTCCTTTCATTTTAATCACCATGAAACGCACTTTCTGTAGGTACAACTTTGATAATTGTAGGTTTTTTAGTTTTTGAGAAAATCGAATTAGAGTGCCTAGGTAGCGGGTGGCTCGGTTTATTTGCTGTCCAGTGTATATAGTTTGTGGTAGCGGCAAAAATATATGTTATTCTTGAACATATTTCTCAGAACTTGGTTGTTACCAAAACACGTTTAGAAATAAAATCTTTGAGTTTCAGTCCAAAATATCTGTATTAAATAACAACGTACGGTTGGTATTTAATTAATGACAAGAACGTCTTATTTGTATGCAGAACTTGGTTGTTTTTTATTTTCGATTACTCAACTCTTTTTTGAGTAAATAATAAAATAATAAATAAATTGAGTAAACAATAATAATTGCTTCATATTTTGCAATAAATTACAAGCGTTGTGTCATCGCGCTTATCTTTCTTTTGTATGCAGTCTGACAGTGACAGCGGTTTACCTGTTGTCAGCGTCTTAAGATTAAGGTCACATGCGACGTGACTCTCATTTACTACCCCATAGGTACACCCTAAAGTGGCCAAGATAAGCCAACAATGACCTCAAGGCCAAAGTCGCCACGGCGTGGGTCGCTACAATTGCAGTATACGTACAAAAACTTTACACAAACGAAGAGTACGATTACATTTGAAGTTTTTCAAACGGACTTATTTCAGTATACACCTAAATCTTTTTTTTTCGGGGTTTTTTTTTATCACAGCCAGAATCATGATGCACGGCTTCTAAGTTATGAGACGGCGAGCTATTAATAGGTTGGCGGCACACCCGGCCGGCTTTGCTATTGGCATAGTGCGTAAATTATAACCCTTCCTACATCAAACGTATCTTCTGAGATACATTTTAAATATACCACCAGCCTTTAAATAATTTTAAGCTATTTCTTCACAGTACCCAGTCAACATTCCTTGTCAGCAGGGGCTCTCATACACGGGGCATTCTGGGCTAAAACTCATCTTTCTGCAAGACACAGGAGTCGAATTATATGCAATTTAGTACATAGGACACGACCAGGCCGCCCAAAAAAAAATTCGATCCGATATAAAATACTTTACACGTCCAGCGTACGTACGACTTACATCGACTTTTCTTTACCTTTCAAACTTTTTTACACACACGGCCAAACAAAAAATAAAAGTTAAGACATGTATTTCAGAGGCTATGTTTTTTATGTGAGTTTATTTGCTATATTCTACACTTCTACAGCCTGAACTACTGACCCGATTTCAACAAAGTGTTGTTTGTTTTTTTTATGTATCCTGAACGTTCGAAGGGAGCAACCAGTTCAATTTGGCGGAAGCTAGATGTCATATTCCATACTTTGATTTTAGATTAAATCTCTAGTTGGATTTTGTTGCGGTGAAAATAGAGCAACCGGACAAGATCGTCCGCGCATATAATTAAAGCATTACAACATGGTGTCTTAAACCATCTATTTACCCGCCCCCTGAACCGCGGCTGACATTCGGACAGACGATTAATCAAAACCGGTCTCCAAATTTAAACACCTTCGTCATTGAGGCTTTAGCATATTCAGAGCATTTCCCCGATACGCGTAGGCTTTAAATTCTCCAATTTTTTCGCCATCTTTGTAAAGGTACTGTCTGAAACACGTGTCGCAGAAGAAGGCAGGGTTGAAGGGAACCCTACTGCACCCCACCACGATCCATTTGGCGGAGAATTCGGCGCAAGTTGTGCAGTATACTGTTTGGTTCTGAGCTATGGCGGTGGAACATGGGTAGTTGTAGAGGCGTAAAGGGTCCGTCGGGTTTAGGAGACGTATTTCCGAGAATAGGAACACGTGCTCGCAGCTGCCTTGGTGGACGTAGACCTGGGGAGAGAAAATGTCATTATCAAATACACAGAAAGAAAATACGTTTATTTGCGGTAGTCATGACACAAAGAAAGAACACCAAACACAAAAAAGAACAAGTTAGGGGAAAATATGCGTCACAGACTGGATGCGGAAGGCGGAGGACAGGGTGTTGTGGCGCCACCTGCGAGGGGCCTGTGGCCAGCAGTGGACTGCTAGAGGCTGAGTTGATTGATTGATGCGTCACATCCACGCAAAACGGCCATCGCTCAGCATAATGCTGCGACCCTATGCGAGACAGAGCCCCAGCGCTGGTTTTCAGCGACAGCCGGCGCTGACGTGACACCTCTCGTGCACCTATTTTATTCATAATTAAACATGTTATTTTTTAATATTATTATTTTCTCTCAATCAGAGCACTCGCCATTTATCTCTTCGCCACCGCTTCCTCCCGCTTTATCCTGAACAGGAACCTCCCGAAGCCCTGCGTCAGGCGGAAGGGGAGGACGCCGTGGCGCCTCTCTAGCCACTCCTCAAAGAGGGGACTTATCGCCACAATTGTGAAGAATTCCTAAGGCATTAAGTCCGCCTTTGTACCTTATTGTGTAAGAAAAGTTTATATAAATAAATAATAAATACCAGACGACTTGCTTCCAGAAAAAAATATAGTACATTTTGGTAGAATCCTATTAATTATGCTTAAAGAATTATGCTCCGCCTTACATCACCTGACTGCGATTACAATTACGTGAGCCACCATATGCTGCTACCTAACCCTTTGAGATATACAGGTGTGATGTGTTACTTACATCCGGATAGCCCAGCTTCAGTACCAGGTCTTGTAATTTGACAGCACACATGTCCTTCTTAGGAAACTCTCCGAGACCCTTTTTCCGCGCCCACTCACGAATAGGTTCGCTGTAGTCCACGCATCCTTCCCGTGTGTCCACGTAGAACACGTTGTTTATGAACAGGAAGCCGGAGGGGAAGATTTCCTGGGAATAAAGAGTTGACGGGTGATGAAGAATGCAGGTAAGGAAGGTAAGTAAAAACACGAAAGTTTTTCTTTATATAATATGATCATTCTCCTGCCCTTTTCCCAATTTATTTGGGGTAGGCGCGGCGCAACGTGTCTTTTGACACGACTGCCCAAAAAGGAGTGTAATGGGTTCATGTATGTATGTATCTAGTTATTTGTGCCACCATAACTCTTGAATGCCTGAACAGATTTAGATGTATGGGGTAACCCCCGTAATAATCTTTACATCATCCCGAGTGACATAGACTATAAATATTTTTGAAAAAAATCAAGAAGACTAGACAGATAAATAAAATTATCATTGCGGTCGGGGGACCTCTGAGATTAAAGTGTTCCACAGAATGGTCCCTCGACAGCAATAACAATTTTGATGTGAAACATCTTTATGCGTGGCGCACGTAAAACCAATTGCTGGCGGGGCGACGCATGCCGCGTGGCGATCGGCCACTATACAGTCTATATGTGTAGTGCGAAGTTTCACATCTGCCGGTCGTCACGTGACGGCTCAATTTTTAGGGTTCCGTACCCAAAGAGTAAAACGGGAACCCTATTACTAAGGCTCCGCCGTCTGTCTGTCTGTCTGTCCGTCTGTCACCAGGCTGTATTTCATGAACCGTGATAGCTAGACAGTTGAAATTTTCACAGATGATGTATTTCTGTTGCCGCTTTAACAACAAATCCTAAAAAACCGAATATAATAAATATTTAAGGGGGCTCCCATACAACAAACTTGATTTTTTGCTCTTTTTTGCTCTATATTGATAACTGCAACAGGTAGACGATTGAAATATTCACAGAATATTTAGTTATGTATTCACCATAAAAATAAATTATTAAATTAAAATAAAACAAATATTTAAGGGCGGCTCCCATACAACAAACGTGATTTTTTGCCATTTTTATAGATAATAGTACGGAACCCTTCGTACGCGAGTCCGACTCGCACTTGGCCGGTTTTTTTATTTATCTGTTTAGTCAGCGAGTAAGTAAGTGACCTTTCTCTTTGTATGTACAGATTAACTAATACAACTTGTTTTTTAACTTTTAGTTCGTGTTTTGGCAGGGCAGTCGTGTTTTTAATTTTTTAAATTATTTATTCTTATTACTTTCATTCTTGTCTATTAGTCGTCATGTCGGTAATTTATTTACATAACAAAAGCTTTTCCTCTTAAGGAGATTAGTACACCAAAGCTCTCATTTCGGGCGCGATTAGTTCACCTAAAATCATTCCCAGTACATAATCTGTCTAATCACAAAACAAGTTTTAACTTGGTCCAAGCTTTAAACTTTCAGCTCTTTTTGTATTTCAAACCTTATTAAAAGTATAAAGTTCCTAATACTAAATTGACAACTTAGACTCGGGTTTTAAATTAAAATGGTTCTGTATTTAGAACTTAAGAGTAAAAGTCGAAATTCGAAATGGCTCGATGGTATAACCCCCTAAAGGGTCTAAAGATAGATCTTGTTTTGTAATAAAGCTGACTAAGCTCACCAAAGTTCTTCCATTGGGCAAGACTAGGTCACGAGGTCACTGAAACTCGTTCTTTCAGCAAGAACAGTTCAAAGCTCTTCTGTGGAATTTTAGGTTATCAAAGCTCATCCCCTGGACAAGCAAGATAAAACTCACCAAACCTGGGCTACGGCAAGACAACATAAAGCTGTATCACTGAGATGGCTACGAAGCTTGTTTGCTTGGGCAATTGTGATGGTGATGACCTCAGCCATAGTCTGTTCCAAATGTATCTAATGAAAATGTTAATAAATGGATCAAAAACGCACAATTAAACTCCACTTTTAAATTGAGTGCTTCGATTTGATTATTTGAATACTTAAACCCGGAAATCTTATTTGAATTCCCCTTATACGTAGATGTTCTTCATTTGGCTATTGAGGTTAATTTTATAACCTCAATTTTCGTCGATGACTTTTCAATTACAGTTGGGTAATGTTATTCAAACAATAATTGATAGAAAATGCAGTCAGATATAAAGTTGAAACCTTATAAATACAGATGAATGAGTTACTAATTTCTTTTAGTCATTAATCGCGAAAGAATTTACCCTGAACAGGGTTTGTTTCTTTCATCAGATACTTTAGGAACAGCCTATACAACGTGTTTTTTTTTATATCCCATAACTCTAGGGTATGATTGAGGCCATATCGAAGAATCAACTGGCATATGAGTTATGTTCCAATCCTCCGTTATTTTTTTTTTTTCATTTTTCATACAAAATTATTCGGCAAAGTCACGATTATTAATGTAAAACACCCTTACGTGAAATATTACATGTCGACAAGGTAGCTTTCCCTTCACTAGCTGCCGCCGGGGAGCCCCGATACCAACATACCTACATATTTTATTTTACTATTTATTTTACTACACTACTGCGAAGTTTGGCAACCTCGCAAAAGTAAAGATTCGTCATACTGGTGACAATTTTTGACCTAATTTAATTATGATTGAAGATATCTCCGAAACGATGCATTTTTGGACCACCTATTCTAGGAGTTTTAGTATTATTTTTACCTACAGAATATAACCCTAGAGTTATGGGATATCAAAAAAAAACAGGTTGTATATCAGTTGATCTAGGATCACAGACACAAGCACACAACCTACCTTAGCTTTAGTATTGGGCAACATATCGGGATGGTTGGAGACATCCACTCGCATGTCGAAGTCGTTGTGACAAACGAAGCGGTCTCGAAGATCCGACAGTTTGTTCTGGCCCGTCAGCACCATGTCGCAGCAGAATACCGAGTGGCGGGTGCGGGTCTGTAGTGTGACAGATAATACTTAAATACAACAACAAAAAACCAACACAACACAATACTACAAAAAAAATGAAAAGATAATTGTAAAAACATGAGTGTACACTGTACAGTACAAATTGGAGTTCGTAAGACAGGGTGTGAAAATCAAAGTCAATTCAAATAGGCACATGAAAGCCACTTTTGAACGTCAAAAATGTACAAGAAGTTAGAATTGTTTCTAGTTGCCCCTTCCAAAAGGTTGTAGTAGAAGAAAGGTATGGAGAAGAATGGGCGAGAAACTCCACACTTACTCTTTAATGTTTAACAATATTTTCTATACTTTAATTATATAATTATATGTGAAGGCAATATAACGAATAAGCCCATTGGTATTACACACTAATTGCACATTATTTTTTTTTAAATTTTTCATCAAAAGTCTAAAACTATGCTGCCTAAAAAAATTTTTTTCGAGAATGTGCTAACAGCGTTCTTTCATATGATACCCCCCCACATGCCCTAGTAGCCCCACTTCAAATTTTTAAGACCCCCTTTCAGTCCCTTTTGCAAAAAAGATATAATTTTTTTAATTTCTTTCTTATTTGCAAAATAGTTAATAAATAGAAATAAATAAATATTTTTTTTATTTCAGAAAAAACGTAATAAGGTTCACAAAAAACAATATTTCAAGTAAAAAATAAAAAAACATATGAAAAACGTTGAAACGATGAAGATGATGATGTGAAATGAATGATGATCATGAGTTGGGCAAACGTCATCTAAAACTATTCTAAATTTCAAGTTGATAGCATTAGTAGTTCTTGAGATATCCAGGTGTGACAGACTTAGTCTCACAATAAGGGTTCCTTTTTACCATTTTGGTACGGAACCCTAAAAACAGCTGATCTATGAGGAAATTCCGTAATGAAATGGCCACCGTTGGTTGACTGGTAGAGAATGCCTAAGGCATTAAGTCCGCCTTTGTACCTTATTGTGTGCGAGAAGTTTAAATAAATAAATAAATGAAATGAAATGAAATCGTTTATTCGTTTATAGGATATTAAAATCACTTTTACACGTCATATAAAAAAAAAAAATCTAGATGTAGCCGACATTTCCTATCTGACTACCCCTGAGAAGAAATGGCGAAACAAACTCAGGGGTCAAAGTCTCTTTTAAAGTCCAGACATAATCTTGGTCAGATCATGTGAGGACCATGTAGATCCGTGTCTGAAATGGTCTTTTGAGGAAAGAACCACGCAAATTTGAGCGGACCTGTCCAATCAGTGTAAGCATTTGTCAGTAATCGTGCAGCTCAACTCAAAACTTAAGGAGCTCAACGACTCGACGAACAGTACCAAAAAAAGGACATTTGGGTAGGCCGCATAAAGCGCTCAAAATGTCAGACCATCACTAAAACTTAACTGAGAAAAGAAAAGAAAGGAAAACATTTAAAGAAAAAAAAAATGACCCACATAGTGCTCACATTCACAATAAATTAAAGCAGTAAATATAATACTTTTCAAAGTAAACATTCATGTAAAATTTTATACAATATTCTGCAATGTCAATAATTATGTATATAAAATCATGCATAATAATTAAAATGTCAAGTTTTCTCACAGTTTTATCACAAGGCTAGCAGAGCGAGCAGCTCAATCCCAAGCTTTTTTGTCCTCTAAATAATCAGAAATCTTATAGTACCCTTTTTTACAAAGTTTAGTTTTAATACAGATTTTAAATCGTTTAATGGGTAAGTTCCGAAGTCAGTAGGAAGTTGGTTGTAAAAGCGTATATATTGACCCATGAACGAGTTGCCTACTCTGTGGAGGCGAGTGCGATGTACAGCAAGATTGTGTTTATTCCTGTACATATAATAGATTTTCAAGTATATATTGAGAGGGTAGCCTCTCAATATATACTTGAAAATCTATTATATGTACACAAAAATAAATCAAATTTTAAGAAAATGTCCGATATTCATAGTTTAAATACCAGGAATAAAGAAAAAAAGAAAGAAATAGATATTCTGACTGTAGAGTCAGAATATCTATTTCTTTGAATATTTCACGAAGTGAATCTCTTGGACCTAGATTGTAAATGGCTCGAACAGCCCTTTTCTGTAAAACAAAGATATTATTAATGTCCGCACATGTTCCCCAGAGAAGGATCCCATACGACATAAGACTATGAAAATAACTAAAATAAACAATTCTGGCAGTATCTACATCAGTAATCTGTCTAATTTTTTTAACAGCATAGGCGGCCGAACTAAGCCTTCCTGACAATTTTTCTACGTGTGGGCCCCATTGTAATTTACCGTCAATAGTTATTCCAAGAAAAACTGTCGACTCAACAGGGTCCAACTCTATTCCATTAAGTTGAACAATAGTAGTTAGCTGCCTGACATTTGGCATTGAAAATTTAATGAGTTTAGTCTTTTTCTCGTTCAGGAGAAGATTATTTACATTAAACCTATGGACAACTTTAGAGAGTGCATCGTTAACATGTTCAAAATTGACTAGCTGACGTTTGATTTTAAAAATGAGTGAAGTGTCATCTGCGAATAATACAATCTTGTGATTATCCCTTATGTGAAAAGGTAAGTCATTTATATAAATTAGAAACAAGAATGGACCTAGAATTGAACCCTGCGGAACGCCCATAGTGACCGCAGATCCTGCAGATCTCTTGCCATTAACATCAACCCTCTCAATTCTGTTTTTCAGATAAGAAGTCAGAAGGTCGAGAGCACTGTCCCTCAAACCATAATGGTGCAGTTTTCTGATGAGTGTATCATGATGAACGCAATCGAAGGCCTTAGACAAGTCGCAGAAAATGCCAAGAGCATCCCGCGACTCCTCCCAGGCCTCGAATATGCTCTTCAGTAATTCCACGCCCGCGTCTGTAGTTGGACGACCCTTAGTAAAACCAAACTGTTTCAGATGTAGTAGATTATGTTTATTAAAATGTCCTAACAATTGTTTCAAAATTAATTTTTCAAAGATTTTGCTCAATGTAGGTAATATCGAAATAGGCCGAAAATTCGTAGGATCAGTTCTGCTGCCAGATTTGAACAGAGGAATCACTTTGCTAAGTTTCATCAGATCAGGAAATACACCAGATGCAATACAAGAATTAAAAACAATTGCTAAAAAGGGTGAAATAACATTAATTATTGAAGACATGGTATGTACTCATAACCCCCAAAGGTCCGCAGTTTTTTTTATATCAAGGTCTTTAAAAGATTCTATAATGTCTTTAGCGGTAACGACCGTGAATTTAAGGTGTTTATCACATTCTGGTACACATTCTTTTAGTATTGAGTAAGCAGAAGTGGAGGACGACGATGACAGAGTTTTGGTTGTTAAAATAGGAATATTAGTGAAAAAAAAATCAAACTCAGTTGCCACCTCCATGTCTGCCTTAATATCTACATCATTGATTTTTAGATGGAAGTCACGATTCCGTACTGTCGTTCTTCCCGTTTCCCGTAGAGGTTGCAAAATGTAAAATCAACACTGTCCTGAATTGGCAATTAGTTTTCCCTAGGTATTTTTTGTGGCTTTTGATAGTGTTTCTCATGATACATTGGTCAGGAAATTGCATCACTATGGTGTTCGAAACACTGCCTTGGATCTTCTTATTTCTTATTTGGATAATAGGATCCAAAGAGTGGACGTTAACGGCAAGTGATCCCCGGGTTCTATTGTCACTACAGGAGTTCCACAGGGCTCAATTCTTGGCCCTTTTTTAATTCTCGTATATATTAATGAAAACCTACCTTGCCTTATAAAGAACAGTCATGAAATAGTGTTATTTGCAGATGACACATCACTTTTATTTAAGCATAAACGACAACAGACAGTTACTGACGATATAAATAATTCTCTCTCTCAAATAGTACATTGGTTTAGCGTTAATAATTTACTGTTAAATGAAAAAAAGACTAAATGTATTAGATTTCTGACACCTAAACTTAAGCAGGTAAAAACCAATGTAAGTAGGTACTAGTAAATGGGGTGGAATTGGATCTTGTGGACACCACTGTGTTCTTAGGTATTACTTTGGACTCGAAGCTACAGTGGGGCCCACATGTAACCAAATTATCGAAGCGGCTAAGTTCTTAGCAGCCGACGCGGTCTATAAAATCCGTCATTTGACTGATGTAGAAACAACTCGATTAGTATATTTTAGTTATTTCCATAGTGTAATGTCGTATGGAATTTTGCTGTGGGGAAATGCAGTCGATATTCAAGCAATATTTGTGCTGCAGAAACGAGCCATTCGAGCAATTTATAATATGATAAATTTAAGGAAATAAACATAGGCGAGCACCCTAAATAGTAGGATAGTGCTCACACGTCATGTGCTATGCAATTATACATTAAGAGATTGAATTTATACATTATAAAGATAGTATTTACAATCTTCAGCAGCTCCAACAATATTTTAGAATGCTAATCAATTAGTTTATGCGCCCTTGTGGACCAAGCATTTTTGTCAGCGATGTAATCCCCCAACTTATAATATGCTTGGCTGCATAGTGTGCGTTTTATACAAGATTTAAATTTTGTTTCATTTAGTTGGAGCATGTGGGGAGGTATTTTATTATTACATTTCAAACAGCACCCCATGAAGGACGAGTCACAGAAATTCATATGTGTACCTTTCAACTTAATCGGTCCAGAAGATTCAGACACACAAGTGATCCTATAATGGTTCCGTTTTTTCGTTTTGAGGTACGGAACCCTAATACAAGTTGGCAAAATGATAATTCGTAAAGAGCACGTCGAAATCAATAAAATCACAAATTTTCAAATCTCCCAGAAAACTGTCCAGGTAAAACTACCAAATGACTGGACTAACGGACCAACTCAGGTTTGAGTAGGTACTAGAAAAGTTAGAAATCGCAAAAAAAAAACTTTTCCTATACATTTTGTGGCAAATGAGAAGTAAATGCCTCATTTATATTACTAGCTTTTGCCCGCGACTCTGTTCGCGTGGAATTCGTAAGACACCACAATATCTGTACTAATATAACAACGCGTCCGAGCCGCGCGGGATGGTACCTCGTTGACATAGACATGCACAGTTCGGCTCTTCTCGGTAATGCTCGGTTGCCGTCTGTCTGTCTGTCTATCTGTGTTTGTCTGTCTGTCAGTCTGTCACCAGGCTGTATCTCATGAACCGTGATAGTTAGACAGTTGAAATTTTCACAGATGATGTACTTCTGTTGCCACTATTACAAAAAATACTAAAAAACAGAATAAAATAAATATTTAAGGGGGCTTCCATACAACAAACGTGATTTTTTTGCTCGTTTTTGCTCGATATCGGCAACAGGTAGACGCTTGAAATATTCACAGAATCTTTAGTTATACAGGGTGTTTGGTGCATCGTGTGCCAAATTAAAATGGTCGACTGAAGGGGTCATCCGCTAGCCTTTCAGACCCCTTAACACCCCTCATGCTCTGTGGATTTTTTTTTATCGACTTTTTATTGTTTTCCAAAAAAAAGACCCAATACATTCAAATACAGATTTAAAAAAAAATATAAGGCGTAGACTCTGTATTTTAATTTTATTTCGATGTGTATTGTTTAAGAATACTTTTAAATACAAAATTAGTGATATTAGTCACCTAGTTTTTTTTTTAATTCACTCTCAAAGGTAAAACTTAAATTAAAGCTGTACATGTTACAGCTATTTATAAGGCTACAAAAAAAAAACCAAAAGCGACCGGGATCTTCCAACTCCCTCATTAATTCTCCAGTCTATCCTCTTTCTAATGATGTGCCACATGCCATAAAAGTATTTTAACAACTTTGTGAATTCGCTAGAATTGTGAATCAAGTCACATAAAACTACATTCCAAATTCTAATGAAAAAATATTTATTGCGGAACTGTTACTTGAGAAAGAGGTAAAATTTGTTTTCTCACTCTTTCACAGTAAAATCTATCTTCTATCTCTTTCTTGCATACCTTAAATCGGTTTGAACAAATCGCGCCGCCCGACCCGCCATTTTTTTAGTCGAGACATGACTGCCTCTGCTACCTAACGTGTGTGCTAGTTCACCATACTCCGCGATTCTTTTATTACTTTGTTATCGTTAAGTTTTGCTGGTTCTTGTTACATTTGTTTAATTTTTGTTGTTATTAACAATACTTTGAGTTTTTTGTTATTGCAATGGCGACATTCTCTAACGAAGAATATGCGGACATCATGATGGCTTACGGAGCCGCTAATGGCGTCGCTCGTGCAGCGCAACGACTTTACCAGGAACGCTTTCCTGGTAGACGATTACCTGGCCGCAGAGTCTTCCAAGACACATACCGACGCATACGCGAGACTGGCAGTGTTACTTTTAATGAACCAAGGGGCCATATTGTGCGACATAATGTTGAAGTAGACGAGAGAATACTGGCACTTTTTGAGGAAGACCCTACAAGAAGCATTAGAAATGTGGCATCACATCTTGATATTTCAATATGGAAAGTGTGGAAAGTACTTCGTCAAAACAAAAAGCATCCATTCCACTACACTCCGGTGCAAGGTACGTAATTTTAAACTAACTTTAAACCCGTGCAACTTTGTTTGACCTTGCCTTTGTTTAGCAGGTAATGGGTATGGTATGGCGTCACTTCCAGGTAGTGAATCTATTAGCACGAACAGCGGGTCCTTTCTTGTGCAATTACTTATTGCACAAGAGAAATTTAAAAGAGTTTTTTGTTTGTTGCAGGTCTTGAGGGTGGCGACTTTGAGAGACGAGTGGCTTTTTGTCGGTTTCTTTTACACACGGATGTGGATGATCCTGATTTTTTTAAAATAATACTGTGAAGAAAGAAGGTTTAGTGTAAACGTTTGGGCAGGAGTGATTGGGAATCAGGTAATTGGACCGCATTACCTGCCCGATAATCTCAATGGCGAAGACTACCTGGAATTCCTACAAAATGACCTGCCCGAATTAGTGACCGATGTGCCCGTATTTAATGAACGTGTGCCCATTGTATTTCAAAATGACGGCTGTCCCGCGCATTGGCGATTGACTGTGAGGGAATATCTCGACAATGTGTTCCCCAATGCATGGATTGGACGCGATGGCCCTATTCCATGGCCGCCACGTTCCCCAGATCTAACTCCGTTAGACTTTTATGTCTGGGGACGTGCCAAAGAGTTGGTATATGCCACGGAGGTCCCAACTAGGGAGGTATTAGTCCAACGCATAGAAGCGGCATTCAATACTATTAAGGAGGAAATAAGACTTCGTACAACAACTGTTGAAATACGAAACAGGTGTCGGGCCTGTATTCGCAACAGAGGCCAACAATTTGAGCACGATTTGTAACAATGATTAAATAAATGTTAAAAATGCAATTTTGTTTTTTTATTTCAAGTAAATCCCACGAAAGATACAGATATGAGACACGAATTTACCTAACCATAAGAATGAGATAGCAGATTTATAGGTTTGACAGGTATCATTTAAGAGATTTTTTTTTAAATCATAATTTTGAATATTAGCCTTAGGTGACTCGATTCACAATTCTAGCGAATTCACAAAGTTGTTAAAATACTTTTATGGCACATCATTAGAAAGAGGATAGACTGGAGAATTAATGAGGGAGTTGGAAGATCCCGGTCGCTTTTGATTTTTTTTTTGTAGCCTTATAAACAGCTGTAACATGTACAGCTTTAATTTAAGTTTTACCTTTGCGAGTGAATTAAAAAAGAACTAGGTGACTAATATCACTAATTTTGTATTTAAAAGTATTCTTAAACAATACACATCGAAATAAAAATAAAATTCAGAGTCTACGCCTTATATTTTTTTTTAAATCTGTATTTGAATGTAAAATTTGGGTCTTTTTTTTGGAAAACAATAAAAAGTCGATAAACAAATCCACAGAGCATGAGGGGTGTTAAAGGGTCTAAAAGGCTAGCGGATGACTCCTTCAGTCGACCATTTCAATTTGGCACACGATGCACCAAACACCCTGTATATTCACTTTAAAAATTAATAATTAAATTAAAATAAAACAAATATTTAAGGGGGGCTCCCATACAACAAACGTGATATTTTTGCCGTTTTAATGGTACGGAACCCTTCGTGCGCGAGTCCGACTCGCACTTGGCCGGTTTTTTCTTTTTGCTCGGCTCCTAGGGGTCGTAAATAGCCTATACAGGGTGGATTTTTGAGATGGGGCAGTAAGGGCAGCTACCTTAACCGTTAGCTACAGGAAAACGATCTTAAGGCGACGATAACTGACTTTTAATGATTTTATACTGAGGATCACTTCTAAACGAGTAGTGTTAATGATTTGAAAAAAAAATATGTTAAATTAGAGCATTTCCTCAATAACTTAATATGTGAATATTTTAGATTTTGTTTTTATTACATGGTGAAATTAATTTGTAAAGTTATGTCTAACGCGGATAAAAACTGAGAATGGCGCAAAATATACCAAGCGTATTTTTCTGAAACCTTCACCAATTTAAAGATAATTTAATTATTGATCTTTTAGTATACGTGTCTTATTAAAATACGTTTTGTTTTGTGTATAATAAATTAATAATGCGTCAAATTGGGGACAGCGCTCATTGATGGGCGAGTCCTATTACTGGCTGAACGTACGACACATTGTGTGACCGCACTACAGAACACGCAAGCTAACCACTCAAGGTCACTGGCATATATCTGCGTCTTAAGAGATAAAGAGACTGTGTTAATATTTTGAGAAATTTTGATCTGCATTCACAGATTATGCAAAAAATGTAGGCACGGTCTGCGAACCCTGCCTACATTTTTTGGAAAGGAAAATTACAGTTTCTAGGAAAATGGGGAATTTTCACAAAAACTTTTTTTATGCCAATCGATCCTGTTTCTTATAAGGATCAAAAACCTCTATTGGGCCAACTGAGGTTTGAGTACTAGAAAAGTCATAAATCGCATCCTGGCCAGCGAGGAGTCCTGATTTAACGCCTTGCGATTTCCACTTTTGGGGTCACATGAAATACATGGTTTACTCCTCTTCTGAACCAGCCTATTTGGCGCGAAAATGGGTGTGCGCCACGAACGAACTGAATCAGACCGATTGGCGAATCCCGCATAATTGACATCGGCCTCATTGAGGCGAAAGAGAGGATACTACTTACAAATCTATACTTAGGCTGGCTGTAAGTATAGGGCCTGTAGACCCTCACTCGGTACAGCATATCCTTGCCTGGCTCCAAGTCTAAATCAGGGGCATCATTAGTAGGCTTCAGGGTTGACATGTGATATACCTGCAAGTGGAAAAACATACTATTAATGCAGGTAATGCAGCCATCATCTGCCTAGCCTTTTCCCAACTATGATGAGGGCGGCTTCCAGTCTACCATAAATGACTTGCCAAATAGATAAGTTCGTCATGTATTTTGTTCGCTAACGAGGTTTCTTTATTATTTAAAACGCCCGCCAATGTTGACCATTTAGCTATTTTAAAAACTTTCACAGAAACTGAGCAATGGTTAAACTTAAACAAACATAACTTAGAAATAAACTTAGCTAAAACTAAAATATGCCAATTCAGAACTTATCAAAGAACCCCAGTAAACCTAAATATATGAACGCAAAAAATAAAATTAGAAGAAATAAATAAATGTACACTTTTAGGCCTAACATCAGACTCAAACCTAACATCAGACTCAAACCTAACATCAGACTCAAACCTAACATCAGACTCAAACCTAACATCAGACTCAAACCTAACATCAGACTCAAACCTAAACTGGAAGAAACGTAGAAAGTACAAGAGCAACATTTTCCTAATTTATTTATGCTCTAAGCATATTAAAATGCAACACAGACTATAAAACCGCCTTATCTGCCTATTATGCGTACGCCTACTCCTGGCTAAATTATGGTAATATTCTGAGAGGAGAAAGTACTGACTTTTTGGACCTCTTCATTCAGCAAAAGAAATGTATTAGAATATTAATGAACATAGATCAACGAGAGAGTTGTAGGCCACACTGTGTTAAACAACAAATTATCAGCAATTTATATACTGCAAAGTTGTATATTCGTTAGGAAAAATAGGCACCTCTTCAAATCCATTATCAAGCTAAATGAAAACTATAACCGACGGAACAAGAATAGATTAATACTACCCATCAATTGGGAAAAGCCCATACTCAAGATTAGTTAACATATTTAACACGTTGTATGCTTTACGACCCACCGGTGGGCCTAGCGTACATTCGGGCCAAGTCAAAAACAGGAAATCGGTAAGTTTCATCAACTTGAGATTTTCATTCCAAAGTTTTTAAAATGCGTTAATTTGTATGGAATAACAATATTAGCGACTTTTACCGTCTAGTTTTTAAGATATTGTAAAAGGCTCTCGGGTGGGTCCCGTAGCCTCGTACAAAGGATTATGTATTTTCCAACGGCTCACCCTGAAAAATAGCTGACGTGGCTCATAAGGCTGTCCAACTTAAATGGGACTGGGCAGGACATGTCTGCCGTATGCCTGACCAACTGTGGGCCCAAATGGCACAGTATTGGTGCCCTGAGACAGTGAGACGGCGTCGCGGCAGACCACGTAGATGGCGGGACGACTGGATAGGTTCCGTCAAAACTGGAAGGAGGACGCGCAGGCTCGCGAAAGATGGAAGGAGTGGAAGGAGGCCTTTGCCCAGCAGTGAGACTGCGTAGGCTAGTGAAAAAAAAAAAAAAGAATGCCCTTACAGGGCGCATGTCTTAATACTGTGTGATGAAATTTTAATGCATGCCTACTAACCAGTGTTTTACATGTTAGCAAATAAATAAATAACCAGATGCAGCAAAGTCAAAGTCAAATTATTTATTTCAAATAGGCACTTAAGAGGCACTTTTGAACGTCAAAATTTACAAAAAAATAGAATTGATTCTAGTTGCCCCTTCCAAAAGGTAGTTTCGTCGTTCGTATGGAGAAGAATGGGCAAGAAACTCCACTGTTACTCTTTTAATAATGTTTCATAGAACTCATTTGGGTCACAAATATTATTAAATCTCTGAACACAAATGTATTGGCCAAAGAATTATTTAATTTCTCTAAATTTTTACTTGTAATTAGCCTTAACCGAGTTTTTTGTAAAGGCTTAAAGGAGCAAAATGTTATTGTTTGTCCACTGTGATCAGATGGCAACTTATTTACAATTTGTTTGTGTGAGTACCTAATCACAATTACAAAAAATATTATCTATACAAGTGGCAGAAGAAGCCGTCACTCGGGTTGGTTCAATAAAAACATTTGATAAATCAAATGACTTAAAAAGACTTAATAATCTGACAGTGTTCGAGTTATTTTCTAATAAGTTAATATTAAAATCACCACATAAAATAATATTATTATTGACTTACTATTAGTACTAAGTTTTTTTAGCACATCTTCCAGTACAGAATCAAAAAAAGATAGATTCTGGTAACTTGGAGGTCTGTATACACATACTATAACATGCTTATCAAGCTCAACACAGGACAATTCAATGGTGTGTTCAACAGACAGTCCAATGATGTCTTTCCAATCTTTTGATTTAACAGAATTTTTAATTCCAATTAATGATCTGCCATGTATCATACGTTTTCGGCTAAAATGGCTAACTACACAATAATTTTCATAATTAATTGACAACACTTGATGATCTTTTAACCAATGTTGCTGTAGCTGAATACCAGCATTTTACATGAAGCAACTGCCTATCTGAGCTCCACAATCCAGTTACTGGTTAATTCAATACTTCTTGGTAAGACTGCTTGTCAGACTTTCGGGCTTCTGACAACCTGTGCGGCTGTTATTACTGCAACAATCCCGTAATGGTAGTGTACAGGTAAAGGTAATGTAGGTACAGTCAGTAACATAAATTGGTTAAC
Source organism: Tiliacea aurago (assembly GCA_948098905.1). Taxonomy (NCBI): domain Eukaryota; kingdom Metazoa; phylum Arthropoda; class Insecta; order Lepidoptera; family Noctuidae; genus Tiliacea; species Tiliacea aurago. The sequence continues at coordinate 1,747,377 of OX402592.1, forward strand.
ATCAGTCCAAAGTTGTGTCTAATTCTTTCAAAAATACTTTGAACCCAAAATATGAATATTTTGGGTTCTACAATACAGAATTATTAAAGTTCCTAAATGATCAGCGACTTTCATCTCTGTATATTGAAGGCCTACTTGACATGTAAATTGCTAACTGCTGAAAGAATGCTCCAAGAGTACACCTTACCTCTTGCGTAAACGGAAGACTCCTAACGCCTCTGTACTTAAGCTTCTTAGTAAATAGACCTTTACAATCAGTCTCCATCCGCAGCTTATTCTTTTTGAGGATACATAGGTCTGGGGCTTCGCTCTCTTCAGGGGGATCGATGTCTTCTACTATTTTCCCAGCTATTACTCCCATGACAGGGACGTTGGTCTTCATCACTAATTCATTTCCTGTTTTCAATTGTTCTGGACTGTAATAATGCCAATAATGTGTATTAGTAAGCATCAATTGGATCTCTCATTGATGAATGGATTTGTATTAATGAAATGATTTGCAAGATGTCACCTTTATTTTGTAAATGTAACTGGTTTTAACAGTTCTAGTGTTATACCAATATGCAGCTGACAGTATGCAGATGACAGTATTTTTGTTAAATTGTCTCAAAAATACTGCAATGCATGCTTTATTGCCAATTACATAATATATGAAATTATGATGAAATATAATGTTAACAGTTAATACTTATGTTTCATCATAAATAATGTATCAATATTTTATTTACAGAATATGATTGTGTAATAATTCTACCTCACCTGCAATAATCTTCCAGCTGTTGAAACTCATAATCAGTCAAGCCACAACCAACAAACTCTCTAATTTTATTTGAAAAGAACTCTTTCAGGTTATTACTGTGTTGAGGCTTCCCGTGTATGGGCAAGTACTCAAAAACCTTTGGCAAATTCTTCGTTATTATCGGTGCTGTTACCAAAGAACCTTTAGCCTTGTATAATTGGGGCCCGCTGTCTTCAGCGAACAACTTTACATTGCCATTCTGGCCAATGGGTGGCATCACACGTTCTTCGAAAACAGTTCTTGTTCGTCTTGGATCATGTGTTACCAGGTGTTCTGGTAATCCATTTTCTTGACTTGCTTTCATTTTAATTTTCGGATTGGTATTATCAGCTATATGAATGTCGCCTTGTGATTCCATTTGATTTTTTGGAACAGTACTTCCATTTACATCCTTCACCTCTCCTGAAGCAATATCAGGAGCAGGGTCTTCATGTAACGTAATTTCATTTTTCACTGCATCAGCATCAGACTCCATGATTTCAACAATAACTTCATGTATAACATATTTATTCTCAGTGCCTGAAAACATTTTTAATTAAATGGTATTTCTTTAATCCTTTCCTCAAAAACATGGGTTATGAATGAGAAAACAAGCATCTACAGATTTTGGTATTATCTATGCAATCAGGCAAAATCTTTGCATGACTGAAAGCACTAAAACTAACAACTAACAGAAAATAATAGTGTTTCTAAGCAGTTTTAGGGTCCCATGGCCAAATGGCAGAAACCTTATTTATTTTTTTTATATCACAACTTTGATGTTTACAACCATACGTAAGCAAGGTTTCAATTTGACTCATATGCTCAATGTTTAGTCCATATACAGTAGCTCGGATTGCCGATTGAGTTCGACAGAAGCCAAAGACAGCCAGAGCCGAAAGTGATGCAGCTACGGATGCGCGTTGACGGTACGAAGATGAAATAATTTGTGCCTTAGGTATTAATATTATACCTGTTATTATAGTGTCACTACTCTCCTCGTCCATGTTTTCGCTGTACACCGTAGCCGGAAAATCTTCCGCAGACATTTTCTCTTTTTTTTTTTTTTGTTTGACATTGACACCTGTTTGATCTGTAATATATATATTTTTTTTTTTTAATTCCTACTCATGACCATGATACAAGTTTTTCAGTCGCATACATAAATGGGAAGAACTTGTTTTTATAAAATGATGAAATTAATTCTATACAATGCATGATAGATGACATCCTTGCCCGCACGCTCCCCACGTTTCAGTAAAGATGTAGCACTTTACTGAGACCTCACGCAGACTTCTTGAGAGAACTAGTGATGTTCAGCACTGTTTTGTTTCATTAGCCTACACTCATGCACGTTCACGAACACTTAATGGTTAATAATCCACCATTATCACACATTAATAGTCAGCTAAACACAAATTTCAGAAAATAAAACAAAACTGCTAAACATGACACCTCACTTTCCCGCCAAGAAGCCCCTCACATCTAACTGATCTGGATCAGACTGATCACAGCATCACATCCACAGATTACTAATATGTAGCAAGCTAACCCTTAGATGCATCATTTTTTATATTTTCGTGAAAAAATACACTTATTACGAAATGAGGTCCCTAAAAAACGGGAAAAATAATAAAAAAAAATATTTCAATATTTAAAGTTTATTATTTATTAAAAAACATGTGTTATCATTTTTGATAAATTATGCACTTAAGGGCTAATCACATCCAAGAGAACACTAAAAAAAAACAAAAATTAATTAGTGTGGAAAACCCTGAAACAGTTATTATTTCTATTGTCACAGAGTGACACATGACATTTCTCACACATTACTGACGTAAGTTTTTTACATTGGGCATATTTACACTGGTTCCTTTTGGAACCATAAGATTTTTCACGAGATTTTTTAAGATTTTGCCCGACACCGTCAAAACGTACGTCATCAGGAGGTAATGTTTGAGCACCTATCTTTGGTCTCTTTTGCTTGGTTACAGGGCCTGCAGCAGTTTGTTCTTCTTCTACTTCCTGTTCCATATCTTCAAGATCTTCGAGCAATTCATTTAGATTGTCATAGTAATCCAGAGCATCTTCATCGATGTTTGCTTCATCCTCTGAGATGTCGCCGTTTTCCAGTTGAGATAATAGTGTTTCAATATCTCTGTCATTCATATTCTATGTCGTATCAATAGAGATCTAAAACCATAATAAAACCATGCAACCTAACACCAAAAGACATAAAAATTGCTCCAAAAACATAGCAATGTAAGAATAATTATGTACATCCATAGTAAGAAAAACTTACACCGGTAATGCATAGATTATCATTTTTGATAACAATATTCCAAAGCAAATTTAGTACCATGCCACAGTATTCAGTTGTAAAATAAACAAAATATAGATTCTTACCTTTCAGAAAGTATTTTTTTTTTGTAAATAACCGTTATTTTAGTCTAGATATGAACCGATATAAATATTCAAATTCGTACCCATGTAAGTATTACGACCTTGCAGCTTGTAATGTCAAATTCAACCAATCACAGCCCAGATCGTATTTTGTCATGTTGACAGATTATAAGAATGACATGTAAACAGTCGTCCAGAAACGTTTCGTTACTTAAATATATTTTATTCGGAAGTTATGCGTATGAAAAAGTCAGTTATCATTTTTGATAAACTATGCACTTAAGGGCTAATCACATCCAAGAGAACACTAAACGATAAAAATGGAGGCAACACTCTAAATACCTAAGGCTGCGTACAGACAACACGCGCCCGCCTCACTCGCTTTGAGTTGTATAGAATTTGAGTCTTATGTATGACACATCAATATAACACATATAATTATATGTATTCTATTCTATTCTATTCAATATAGATCTCAAATTGCATTTATCGAAGTCGACCCGCACACCCCACGCGCCCGCCTCGCGTTTTTTGAATAATAAGTAGAATAAGCGGGTGTGAGGTCCGAACGCAGCCTCAGTGAAGGCGACTGTGGTCGGACTCTCTCGTTCTGAATACATATTTAAGAACGAGACAGTGATGTGTGTTTTCTTTATCATATGTATGTATTCAGAAAGAGAGTCCGACCACTGCTGACAGTCGTCTTCACTTAGGTACAATGCTATAATTAGTGTTGCCTCCACTTATTGTTTTATGTTAATTAATTAAACACTTGAATTAAGACTTAGAAAAACATATTTTATTACAGTTCCATGACATAGATATAAAACTACTAGTACAACAGCATAGATAATATATCACTTTGTTTAAACACAGATTATATAGAACACCTTCCCCTCTAGACAATTATAAAAGAACAATTTAGTTGTACGTATAGATAGACAGCTATAGGTCTAAGATAATACGCGGTTTTACAATTCTACCACTTCTTGTTGTTTTATCATTCCGACCACTAGACTCTCCTTCATGATATTTTCTTCTACCTCCATCCCTGATGTACTAGGGCCTGACATTTCAATTTATTTTGATGTCACTGAATTGGGGGAAGGGAAGGTCAAATCCGTTAATGAAGCTATTTCAAAAAACATAATTGATATTGACCTTTCAGACGAGATATCGGGTTTCCTCATGACTGTGTTTACATGCTTGAGGAAGGAAGAGAATGATAAACCAGGCCATCTGCGGTTTTTGGAATACACAGCGAAAATTGATGGCATAGACATAGCAGTTAGGTCAGTCGTAGAAAAAATTAAGAATCAGAAGATAGAAATTAATTTCCTAATATGTACGCCTATAGTTGAGCTAATAACATTATTTAGATCATTCTATGACGAAGTTAGAACGGGGGTAACTCGCTTTAGGGTCAGAGAGTCCGTTGCAAAGAGAGGGGTTAAGCGTACAAGAGAAGGTAAATTTGTCCCTGCTACAAAGAAACAAGAAAATACTCAGAATATTTCTCAATACAGCCTCACCAATCAACACATAGCATTACTACAAGGTGTTACCTTAGCCCCCGAAAGAAGAACGGGTGTGTTAAGAAGCTTAGGGCCACTTACTCAAGCCATATTGTTGATAATGGAGGATAAATTCTTCGATAAGCTCAAATCAGCTTTAGGAAATAGCTTACAAATGTTACCGATGGCTTCGGAAATAATTGCTTCACTCAAGGAAGCCAATCATCCGGGAAATGTTTCGGGGGTAATGAAAGAACTAGGAGCCATACACACTTTTCTTTTAAGTTCTGCAAATGCTACCCTATGAGCAGGTAACCAAATAAATTCAGTGTTTTTCTTTAACAATTTACACAGAGGTGACATTAAGTTGGCCATATCCGGAATATATCTACGAACATAATTGAATGAGCCTAATATTTGTCTTAGCTCATCTCTATTTACAGGTTCTTTCAAGCTTAAAAGAGCCTCAACTCTTTCTTTATCTAGAGACATTCCATGCTCATTAAAAACCTGACCAACATACTTTACTTCTGTCTGCTTATACTGAAACTTATTCTTATTAAATATAATTCCTAACATTTGAGCCTTCTTAATCACACTTAATAATGCTTCATCATGTTCTTCTTCTGTATTACCCATAACTAAGATATCATCAGCCCAAATCACTACATTTGGAAACTCTTCGAAGTGAATTTCAAGTATATCCTGGAATAACTCAGGTGCATTCATCAACCCATATGGTAAGACAAGATATCTATATACTCCAAGTGGAGTTGCAAAGCAACATTTCCATGATGATGATTCTGAAAGAACTAGATGATGAAATCCTTCAGACAGATCTAACACTGAAAACAATCTTTTACCTTTCAATTTAAAACTTAAATCTTCAAGTGTGGGCAAACTTTAGGCTTTTTAACAATTATTTTGTTTAAATCTAATGGATCTAGGCATAATCTTATATTACCATTTGGCTTTTCTACAATTACAATTCTGCTGACACATGCATTTTCATTAATCTTATCTACCTTCCATAAAGCATCTCTACTTTCTAATCTTTTCAATTCTAATTTTAATGGCTCAATTAAAGAAGTTGGCAATCTAGGTGAAGGGTGGCTAATCTGTTCCTCTGTATGCTTAGTAGGAATTTCCACTCTTCCCGGCATTCTTCCTATACCTTCAAAAACATTAATATGTTGCTTTATAAATTTTTCTTTGTTATTGTTAACTTCCACCAAGTGCACACGCTTAACTAAATTTAACGATACACAACCAGGCAATCCCAATAACATAGTATTACAATCAACCACAACAAAATTCTCATAACATTCATTATCTTTAAACTTACATTTTACAATACCAATAGGTTTAACATGCTCACCAACAAAAGATTCTATTTTAAAATCAGTGTTATACAATTCACACTTTACTTTTTTTACAATTTTATTAAAAATTTCCTCAGGCATAATGCTAACGTCAGCACCAGTGTCTAATTTACACTTAATATTTTGGTCTTCAATCTGTATATTTTCAGTCCACTCATACTTATTTAAACTAGACATATTTTGGACCGCACCACAAAATAAGCTTTCATTTGAACTAGTTGGATCAGACAACTCCGAACATTTAACTTCACCAACTCTCTTCACTCTACAGCTAACAGCAAAATGATTCAAAATACCACACTGAGTGCACTTTTTCCCGTATGCAGGACACTCCCTTGGTGCATGTAATTGCTGACAACGCCTACACTTGAACATTGTACCATCACTTCTCCCAGACTTTTCCTTGCTGGACCCATTAAAAATTTTGGGACTGTTCTTCCTATACTTTACAGAATCAATTTCTAACATCGGATTCATTTCCTGTACTTGAGTTCTACTGACTTCACTTGCTCGACAAATTTTTGCCACTTTGTCAAGTGTCAATCCTTCCATACGTAACAAACTTTCTTGTACATTTTTATCCTGTAGGCCTTGAACTAGCCTGTCACGTACCTAGTAATTGATCCTCCAATGTCTCTGTTAGAGATGTACCAAAATTACAGGAAGAGATTAGCTGCCTTAGAGAAGTATAAAAAATTTCAAAACTTTCGCCATTTTGTTGCTTCCGTTCATTGAATTTATAACGCTCAAAAACTTCGTTATATTTCGGGTTTACATAAGCAGAGATCGCTTCTAAAACCTTGTCGTAAACTTGAAATTCCGCCTTTGACAACTTAAAACTCATGATTACTTTGGTCGACTCGGGACCCATCATATTCCTTAGTAATGATAACTTAATCTTATCAGCGGCTTCATCCTGTCTAATATTCACAAGGTAATCTTCAAAAAGACATTTCCAGAATTTCCATTCCGTAGCGGCGGACTGCGCACGAATGTCAAAATTTGGTGGTAACTTAACGGAGTTTTCCATAATGTAGCTAAGAAGGAAACTTGAAACTTAGCACTGTAAATTTAGTGTTTCTTCGACTGCGCCATGTTTTATGTTAATTAATTAAACACTTGAATTAAGACTTAGAAAAACATATTTTATTACAGTTCCATGACATAGATATAAAACTACCCATTAAATTACTTTCCTCTATGTATAAAACTACTAGTACAACAGCATAGATAATATATCACTTTGTTTAAACACAGATTATATAGAACACTTATAACTATACCTTCATGATCACAGCCGATGATCTGCCAATCTGACATTTCTATTTCCAACAACAATAATTTGACATTGAGTGTAGACCACTCTTTGGACCACTCTGTGGACCACCACTGTGTGAATGAACTGTGGTTTTAGAGCATTTAAAATAAAATGCTCTAAGACCCTGCTAGAATTGTTTCCACACACTGTTGTAAAATTATCAGTTGAGGAGCGTCTGTTCAAAAGGTCGTATTTCACTTTTCATCTTTTATTTTTTTTTAGAACTCATAGCAGAAAACTCCATCGAATGAGCGTAAAAACTTGTTCAAAAGGAGCGTATTTCCCATATAATAAAATCCAAAAAACTTGGATTCCAATCAAAACGGATGTATTTCTGCATTAAAATGTTCCCTTGGATTGTTTTAAACAAAACAGGCATATTTCTTCAACAAATAGCATCTTTTATATATTTTTCTGTTCAAAAGGTCATATTTTTTTCCATACATAACAACTTTAATAAAAATTGTTTCGTTCGAGTAAATAACGGTATCGAGTCAAAAGATGACGGCTGTACGTTGAATATCATTATCAATAGCAACCCTATAAAATTTTGAACTTTGGAAGTTATTATAAAGTATATTTCTAGAAGTGACAAATCAAAAGGTCGTGTTTCTGATTTTTTCCGATCAATAAGTCTTATTTCTGAACTAAAATTAAATAAAAAAAAAGTTATGCTGTATTTTTTTTATTTTTAAAAAAGCATGTAATATTGTAGTTAAATCTTCACAATGATCTAAATTTAATTTAATTTTAGAATTTTTATAATAGGAATTAGATGTTTTTTTCTGTTTTTGTAAAGTTTGTTTATCATAGAAATACGACCTTTTGAACAGATGCTCCTCAGTTGTTTCCTTTTTACCTGAGTGCGGCGAAGCCAAAAAAGGAGGGTTATGTATTTGACCTGGTATGTATGTCCATCGCTATGTTCCCTCGTAACTGCTAAACGGCTGAACCGATGTTGATGAATGATATGTCGTTAGATTCGTCTTTATTGCGTGAGTCACTGGGTATATTAAAATGATTAATTAAAATCGAAATGGCGAATTTTTGGCTTTAAAGGGGGCTCCCATACAACAAATGTGATTTGTTTGCCATTTTTATAGATTTTTTATTTTTTTTATTTATATGTAGTAATCAAAAAACGGTACAACACCAATTACATTAACCGCTAACCTAAAAGCATCAATAATATTCATATCAACATATTTTGTATAAATGTTAAACAGATTCAATTTATTTTGCTTTTGCATTTTAAAACTAACATGGAACAGTAGACTCCCTTGCATACTTTCTCTCACAGAACACCAGAAATATACGCATAATTTTACTCCATTCATCCGCAAATACATCACATTCAGGTTTGGCAGCCAGAAGAGCGTTGAGCATCTTCAAAGTACGACACACTGGGGATTCAGCTCTGGCGATGGTTTTGGATGAAGGCTGCGCAAACAGATTGTGCCGGCGCGGCGCCGCCACGCCGCGGCGCGCGGTGGCTCGGGCGGTGTCCGATGTATTTGTCGGGCACAAATAGTCGGCAGAAAAGGCCGTGGAGCTCTGGGCAGTTTATATGTCCCCGTAAGGTATTACAAGATTGAGGATTAGATAATGGTACGGAACCCTTCGTGCGCGAGTCCGACTCGCACTTGGCTGGTTTTTGCTATTTGCAGGACAGACAGGGACAGTGTCAGGTTGTATCTTATTCAAAATCGAAAGCCACAGAAAATACGGCGTTTACAGCGCAATTCGGAATGCTCCCTAGGCTAGGTGTACGGCCCTTTGAGTATCCAAAACTAATATAAACGAGGTGTACAGACGGCTACACATCAAGCTATATATTTCCAGTATAAGCTGGTCTCGCATTGTATATGATTTCCGTACAGCGCGAGATCAGCGTAAACTGGATTTGTATAGCTTGATGTGTAGCCGTGTGTACCAAGCTGATGTCAAAAGTGCCTGCCTGCTTGTCATATTAGTGTCAACTGGTTAGGTGACAAAAAAAAGAATTGTGTCCTGTCACAACAAATGAACAAACTATTAACGATTGAATAAAGTGAACTAATTTAATAATAAAACATTTCGCAACATGCTTACTTTATGGAATTTGTTTGAGGCATCATTGCTTTGCTTGAACGCAGTCTGCGTCTTGCACGAAGAAAGATTCATGCAAAAGAGTAAGTTCGCAACTTAACCTATTGTCCTAATTACTTCATAAACTTAACTCAAACCTTGCTATTTTACTGTGATAATTACTTTGTTTTAGTGGGTTGGGGATCCAACAATCAGAACCAAGGATTTGAAGATCAATCAACAGTCAAGTTCCAAATTTTAAACTTAGTCAGATCTATTAGGACAGTCACCAGAAGTAAGTACATAAAACATTTAAATTGCGAAATTAAAGCGTTTTTACTCTTGACATGTTACAAAGCTGTTTTAAAATATTTAATTGTTGTAGGTATATTTATAGTAGTTGTGTAAATGTAATCCGTCTAGCTAGTCTAGCAAGCAATTTTTGTATTTATTTTCTCCACTAAAAATCTTTCTTGTTTCAGTTCCATTGATCATATTGAATATACTTACGATAATATTTAAACTATTACTGGGATAAAAGAAGAAAATTGAAATTTAGGTTTATAAGAAGAAAACTATTTACCAACAATGTAGCAAGACACTCGCTATGGAAACTAATTCAAATAAACTCAAAGAGATGTCAAGTTAATAAAAGTTTGAGAACAACTTTTATTAAATTGACACCTCTTTGAGAGAGACTCATTATAAAATAATAGTTCATTTATAACCAATTTTTCAAGTTAAAATATTATTTCCTGCATTTCAAACAACTTCAAAACTTGTACAAATGTACAAATTGTAAATGATTGCAATATAATTTTCTATGCAAATACATCAAGCTGAATTTATTTTATTTCCTACTAGCTTATGCCCGTGACTTCATTTGGTCTTCAGAATTGGGTCCACAAGAGAAATGACAAATGTTGAAAGACATAGTGTTCCTATAGTTTTTAAGAGAAATAATTCTGAAGCACATTGTTTTCATATAACTCTAATGAAAAATGGAACCCATATAGGATCACTCGTGTGTCTGTCTGTCATAGCCGAGTTACTCTGAATCTACTGATTTATTAAGAGTGAATGTTCCAAGCTCCCTGGTTGAATTTCAATTTAAACATATTTACCCTATGATAGATAAAGCTTTTCGGCAAATAAAAATCAAATTGACCAAAGATCTATGGGGATTATCAATCAAAGTTTGTACATCCATAAACGAGACTGTAGCACCATACTTATCTTTAATATTTAATTTGTGTGTGGATCAAGGAGTCTTCCCAGATTTAATGAAATTCAGTAAGGTTATACCACTTTTTAAATCTGAGGACAAACATAAGACACCCAACAATTATAGACCAGTATCCGTGTTGCCAGTATTCAGCAAGGTGTTTAGAAAAGGTAATGCTTAATCATTTTAACACCAACTAAATCTTACACGATCAGCAATATGGTTTCACCAAAGGACGTTGTATGACTGACGCCGGTGTCACCTTATTAAAACATATTTACAGCGTGGCCCAAGATGCCATAGGAATCTTTTGTGACCTGTCCAAGGCATTTGTCTGCGTAAATCACGAAACCTTACGCTTGAAACTTGAGCATTACGGACTAGGTAAACTTTTGCTAAGTTTAGTAAAATCTTATTTAAATGATAGACATCAGCAAGTTCAAATAAATAGTGTCAATTCACTCGGTTTAAAAGTAAAAATAGGTGTTCCACAACTCTTTTTGGTATACAGGATGGATTTTTGAGATGGGGCAGTAAGGGCAGCTACCTTAACCGTTGTAGCTACAGGAAACCGGTCTTAACAGACTGTCCTTAACTTTTTAAGAAATTTTGATCTGCATTCACAGATTTTGAAAAAAAATCAGTAGGAAAATGGGCAATTTTCACGAAATCTTATTCGAAAAATATCGCTATCTAAGTCGAGATTGCAGGGTCTGATCGCACGCCTCATAATTTTTTTAAGTGGCGCTATTTAAAAAATGAAATTTATAAAAAGAAATACGACAGTGTTCAGGAACTCAAAGATTTACTTACCACGATTCTGTATGGTGTCTGTGTGGTGCCAGACGTAAAGAAGAGCATCCTATTTCTTGCTGTGGGTGTCGTAAAAGGCGACTAAAGGGACTTACTGGAGAATGGGCAGCAGCGTTTTCTATGCATTATAACACCATACCTACTGCGATCGCCAACCCGCCTGCCAAGCGTGGCGGTTATGGCAAACCCCCCCAAATGTAAGTTCGAGTCTCATTTCCTTCGAAATGTATTGGAAAAGATTTTTGCGATTTATGACTTTTCTAGTACTCAAACCTCAATTGGTCCATTATAGGTTTTTGATTCATAAGAAGAAGAAATAGGATGGATTGGCATAAAAAAAAGTTTTTGTGAAAATTGCCCATTTTCCTGCTGACTGTACATTTCTTTCAAAATCTGTGAATACAGTACAAAATTTCTCAAAAAGTTAAGGACAGTCTCTTAAAATCGTTTTCCTGTAGCTACAACGGATAAGGTAGTTGCCCTTACTGCCCCATCTCAAAAATCCATTCTGTATATGTATTAATGATCTACCCCGTTTATTAGGGTTCCGTACCTCAAAAGAAAAAAAACAGCACCCTTAAAGGATCACTCGTGTGTTTGTCTGTCTGTCTGTCACAGCCGATCTGCTCCGAATTTACTTGATCACTTTAGTTGAAATTTGGTACACATGGAGTTCTGTGACTCAAACACGGACGTGTAACGTAAATAAATGCATTTTGATTATGGGGGGCAAATTAGAAAATTAAAAAAAGGTTTTTCAAAGTGTACCGTGCGACACATCAAACGAAAGAGCTTGTTGTAAGGATTTCAGATATATTTTTTTAATAATTTTAAAATAAATACTTTTGAAATTATTAATGATAATAGATGAAAATTTACCACTCCCGCCCTTATCTCCGAAAGTACTAAGCCAAAAATTACAGAAAATAGTTCTTTACTTTTAAGTAGATTACAGAAAACCTTTATGAAGTATAATTATTATGATCTTAAAATCACATAGTAAATCTCTCAAATGTGCGTGGGAACATGTTTTTTAACTGCAATGTTAAGTTGGTTCGTAGGCTATTTTAATCCTTACTACAGAACCGTTTATTGTGCGTGGTCCTGGTCAGACACGCACTTGGCCGGTTTATAAAAAAAACCAACCACAAATGGTGCTATTTGCTAACGATTCTTCCATACTCTATGGGCATCAAATCTTGACGACGTAAATAACGCCCTACTGCAGATCCAAAATTGGTTCACTGCTAAAAAAACCGGCCAAATGCGAGTCGGACTCGCGCACGAAGGGTTCCGTACCATTATCTATAAAAATGGCCCCCCTTAATTATTTGTTTTATTTTAATTTAATTATTTATTTTTAAAGTCAATATACATACATATATCTACATATTCTGTGAATATTTCAAGGGTCTACCTGTTGCATCACGTTTGTTGTATGGGAGCCCCCTTAAATATTATTTTTTTTTGTATTTGTTGGTATAGCGGCAACAGAAATAGGTACATCATCTGTGAAAATTTCAACTGTCTAGCTATCACGGTTCATGAGATACAGCCTGGTGACAGACGGACAGACAGACAGGCAGACGGCGGAGCCTTAGTAATAGGGTTCCCGTTTTACCCTTTGGGTACGGAACCCTAAAAACGAAATGCATGTTGCTTTACCGAATGTTAAAAGTAGTGATTGTGACATAGCTAGTTTGAATAGGGAGATACTTGAAATCGTTGATAAAACTTTTCCTTGGGATAACGCTCGACTCAGGCTGCAATGGGGTCCTCATTTAACATCTCTGGACGGCAAGTTCAGCAGCATATGCTGTAAGAAAAATCCGTCAATTCACTAATGTAGATACCGCGAGGTAGGCTATATTTCAGTTACTTTCATAATAACATGTCTTACGGTATTAGTAGTTAAAGTATTACTTACATAGTTAAAGAAAAAAAAAAAAACATACATCCGATTACATAACCTCCTCCTTTTTTGAAGTCTGATAAAAAGAGGCATCAGAGCAATATCTAAATGGCCTCCACAGGCGCGATTCTCATAAGGGCACCATCATGACGTTACCTTAACAATATATCTATGAAAATATCATATTATGTACAAAAATCATCATAAGTAGGGTAAGGAAAAATCTAAATCTTTCCAGTTAAAGAGGTGAAAGACCATTCCACGTACAATGGTCCACATGAAGGACTAAGTGCGGAAACCAAACCCGCTAACATAGAGGTGAAAGACACAATTACGGGACTACACAAATCAAATTTTACTTTACTTTACAAATAGGGACCAATTAGTTCAACCAGGTTTCAGACTGGCTAAAGTAGACTCTGTCCCTATGTATGCTTAGATCTTTAAAACTCCGCAACGGATTTTGATGCAGTTTTTTTTAATAGATAGAGTGATTCAAGAGGAAGGTTTATATGTTTAGAAAAAGCCACGCGGGCGAAGCCGCGGGCAGCAGCTAGTCTTGTATAAAACGCAAACTATGTAGCCAAGCATATTATAATTTGGGGGATTACATCGCTGACAAAAATGCTTGGTCCACAAGGGCGCATAAACTACATACACACAGAAGTACTACATGTTAGAAGTAGTGAATGTCACGTTGTATTCAACAAAGAGATACTGGAATTCGTCGAAAAATCTATTTTCCTGGGAATCACGCTTGACTCTAAGCTGCAGTGGAGTCCTCACTTAACATCACTTGCAGGGCGGCTAAGTTCAGCCGCCTACGCTGTTTAGAAAATCCGCCAATTAACAGACGTGGATACAGCGAGACTGGTCTATTTTAGTTACTTTCATAGCATCATGTCATACTTCGACCGATCATGACTTACGCCTGCGTAGTCTTCGCTCACGCAAAGTCATATCACATTCATAAGATGCAGACGCTTCAAAACCGATTTCTCCGTAGAATTACGAAAGCTCCTTGGTTCGTTCGGAACGAACAACTTCACGTAGACCTTAAGATGCCTACCATCAAACAGTTTATGAAGCGCCTTGCAAAGCGCTTTTTCGAATCCGCGGAACGTCATCGCAACCCCTTGGTTGTGCAGGCCGCTAGTTACAGGCCTTCTGCCATTAGTCAGACTCGCCGACCGAGGCACACTCTCTTAGATCCGGATGACCCCATCACTCTCCTTCAGGAAAGCAATAGGGCCACGAGTACAGTGCACAAAATACACAAACCGACCTTCCGTCCTCGCCGCCGAGGTACCACGCGAACTTCCCGAGTAAATGGTAATAAAAGTCCTCCCCCCCGTCCCTTGAATGTCGATGCGCCAGCCGCCCGGTTAGAGGCTGAGAGCGCCGTAGCAATAAATATAATATCCCCTGATAATAATCATGATCAAAATGTTGATCCAGCCCGTCCCCAAATTGTTAGTAATTTTGTGATCCCCCAACGACGCCCTGAGCCGAGGTCCGTACCCCACAGGGGGTGCCCTTAGTGCGCTGTCGTTTAGTTTTTAATATATATAATTTGCGCCCTGGCTGGAGGCTTTAAGATTAAAAACCTTAGGGCAGCCACAGGAATATCCGGTTAAGTAGCAACGACCTCTCTAGGTCTGCTACGAGATGCCATTAAAAAAAAAAAAAAAAAAAAAAAAAAAAAAATCATGTCATACGGTATTTTGCTGTGGGGACGGGCTGCAGATATTGTTTCTATCTTTGTTCTGCAAAAGAGGGCTATCAGAGCCATCTACAACCTCCGCAGACGCGACTCTCTACGGGAACTGTTTACAAAAATTAACATCATGACGGTACCTTGCCAATATATTTATGAAAATACTATGTACCTATGTTAGAAAAAACCTAAACTGACAGGCATAATTTTCTCGTTGACTCGTTAATCTTCAACTAAATGAGAAGTTTAAAACATGCATTAAACGCAAGTAACGTAGATAGTAGCTTATTATAGGTTGGATAATTTTAACGTAGATAAAAATGCTTGGCTTAATGCTGGTTCTGGCTCCACAACCACTTGGGCTCACTTGTTAAAATTATAATATTTTGAAGAGATGCTTTCCCCCTTTCTTATGTTCTGACATTACAATCAAATTTATTATACAGGGTCAAATTAAATTAGCTAGAGAAAATCCGCAGGGATGATGGGTATCGATATCTAAACACGAAAAAATTAAATGAAAAAATACTTATTTGTTTTTTTTTTTGGGTCAGCGGACAGCTTTTGGTGTTGTAACTTGAAGTATGAGTTCTGAATCTGTTTTTTTTGTTTTATCATGTTTAGATGCGGTACCCATCACGTCTATGGAGTATACCCAAAAAAAAACGTTTTTTCGAGTGACTACACTCACTGCGGTAGAAGACCCCAAAAAAAGTCATCAAATTATTTTTTTTTTTTTTATCATGTTTAGATATCGATACCCATAACGTCTGCAGAGTTTCGCTGGCTAATTTAATTTGACCCTGTATAAAATGTAATCAAGTTTTAGTTGTTGAATGCTTCAATAGGTAATAATGTTTTTCCTTTTGCTAGTAAAATTTTATCTTTGAAATGCATTGCAAGTTATAGTTTTGTATAATTTAGAAGCAATTTTTTATAGTTTTTTTTTAATATTTTTATAAATAAAACTGAACAGCATTTCTATGAACGCAACTTTATGGATTTCCGTTCTATATTGTCTATATACCAGAAAGTGTTGCTAGTATAAAGCTAATTACTAGAAAGTTGGCAATATTGGTTAAAGGTATAATATCTTCGCTAAAATCATAAAATAACTCAAGGTCACAATTTCTATATCACGGGTACCCAAACTGAAACTTAATCTTAACCATTTATTTTTGACGTAACTCTTTAGTTTTAAACTCCTTCAATCGTGCTCAGATCAACACTAAAAACAAAAGTTTCCCGTGGGTTTTTATTAAGATTATTTTGAATACAGTAAATTAATAAATAATATGTGTTTGAGGAAGCGAATGGGATTTATTTATTTTTTTCTTAACGCAAATTAAGCAGCTAAATGCGGGTAGTCTGTTTTTACTAGCTAGCAGCCCCGATCGATAAAATTGGCGGCCATATTTTATCAAAGACAAACAAAACGCCGGTCTTTTCCGCTCTGAAGCGTCTGTTGTTTCGACGCGGAAAATTGGTAAATGATGGCAGCAAATAATTATTTTGGGTTTACTCATGGAGGAACCCAATACGGGTAAGTTACATTGCGTACTATTGATAAAATTCATGATGTAGTGAATCTAATGAATGTACTATGAAAGAATTGTGATGGATGTGCCTTGTGCTCATGTTTGTCCTAATCAAAATGGCGTCTGAAATGTATTGATCGGGGGATTTTGATACTGAAACGTGATTTTTGATGTGTAATGTGATCTTTGTGTGATTTTAGTGCGGCAACGGCTAGCGCAGCGTATGGTGGGCAGACAGGGTACGCCGTAGCACCAGCTGCGACAGCGGCTACGTACGGCACCCAACGTGCGGCCGCTACAGGCTACGACACTGCTTATCAGGCGGCAGCGGCCACGCAAGGTGCGTAAAACCCGCCAAATGTTACGAAAATATTGTCAATACACTACTTGTTTACAAAATAAACATCCGTAGGAACATAAATTTCACTCATCTCCCTAACGACAAGTCTCCGTAAAATCGATAACACCGCGACTTGATTTGCCTAATTGAATTATTGAAGAATGGCTACAGAAGCTGTTCAAAAGTCTGAGCAATGTATTATTGCTTCTAACAAACAGTTTCCTGTCACTGACCTGTGATTCAGTCACATGTATAACTGTACCTCTTTTTGGTTGGCTGACTAAGCTCAATAGAGATAATAAATCAGCTTGTATCACAAAGATCTAGATTTCTCCATCAGGTGAATTACATTGTTTAGTTGCAATATTTTGTGATTTCTGTCAGTAAGCTAGATAATTACAGATCCTGTAATAAAAACATTATAAATGCTATGCTTCAACAATACATGTTTATTATCATAAAATGTTGCATGTAAATGCCTTGCACCATGAACTTTCAATAACCGTTGATTCAAACCAAATCATTAGATTGATCAATCAATTTTGATTTTTGAAACATTTTGTACTGACCATAGGTTTCTAATCATCTGCCAAGTTACATGATGTACTTAACATTAACTTTATAACATGTTCATATTGTATTGTCACTCTCGCATTTTAAAAATAGTAACTATTTATAAAAAAAATCTGCATAGTTTTTAGTTGTTAAAATCAGACATCTAGTTTGTCACATGGTATTTCACAAGACAATAATTAATCTATAGACATTGTTTGCTAAATTTGCTTGGAACCTTGCTCAAACTATTTTCACTATTGGATTCATTTGTGGATAACTATGCTGGTTGCATGATTACTTAAGTGTTTTATAAAATATCTCTATCGAAATATTAAGCATTATTGCGCAAATTGTTGAAAAAATAAAATAAAATATCTTCATTCAACATGAACAAATGCTCAGATATACTATAATAATTAATTTTACTTTTAAGCCGCTTTGTTGTACACCAGAAGCAAAAATAACTCTATTTAAGGCGTTTTGCCAATCCTTGTACACGTGCACTCTGTGGGTTCGATATACGCAAAGGGCATATAACGCCCTCAGAGTTAAATATAATAATGCCTTCAGAATGTTGTTGGGGCTTCCACGTTACTGCAGTGCGTCAGGGATGTTTGCCGAAGCACATACTGATGGTTTCAGTACCATCCTGCGAAAAAGGATTGCGTCCATGATGCACAGAGTGCGTGGGAGCGCCAACGACATTCTGAAGGTCATCAGTGATAAGCCGTGTTGCACCATTATGGTGCATTGGGTGCATGTACATGTGCATGTACCCGGTGTGTCAAGTGAGTGCAACAGGTATTGGAATTAAAAAATTGAGTTGTATTTGTTACTAACATAGCATAAGTTTTGTGTATTACTAACATTATATGGATCAAGGTCCAAATTAAAGTATTTTTATTTTATTTATTTAAATAAAATCCTACATTAGGAATGAGAAAATAAGCTGTCTGTAATGCTGTCTGTAGTGACAACACTTAAAAAAGAAAAATAAATAAATATATTAAAAAAAATATGAAAATGTAGATAGAGCAGCAAAAAAATGCATGAAACAGAAAAATTGTCAGACCTATTCTAAAAGCAATCACTGTTATTGATTTAATTATTCCACAAACAAAGATTTTTCCTATCTATCATGCCCTTGCTAAACAAAGAGCACAAGCTAAGAGATCACGGCTCCTCATCATCAACCTGCCCTTATTCTACTTAGTTAAGAGTTTTCACAGCATGGGTTCTTCCTTCATAGAACTCTTTAAGCAATCTGTAGCGCACCTGCTTTTTCTGGCCATATCATCCATTGTTTCATTGGATTCATACCCAAAACTTTCCTCACAAGATATTCCTCCACATTAGATGCTAGGATCGCGATAAACGATTTCCATGCAATTATTTGGCCACCCTTGCAACTTCCAGATCTTTCTCATGTTCCTTGGGGTCAATGGACAATGTTTTTTTCATCTATACTAATATCCTATCTACCAGCACATTATTATTCACTCCATTTTCATTTAAATCATGCTTCACACACTCGCATTTATCTTTAGTCGTCCTCTCCCTCTACCTTGTTCATATGCTTTATTTTCTCTTACATACTCATTTCTACTTTCCATTCACTTAACCAGTCTTCACATTACATCTGCTAATAACCTGTAACTCATGACATGATACTAGTACTGGTAACAGGTGTGGTTTTACCAGCAGCGGCTCACGCGCACGCCCACGCGGCTGCAGCGGCGGCGTCAGCTTACGACGCCAGTAAGTCGGCGTACTACCAGCAGGCCGCCGCGGCTTACCCCGCAGCGGCCCCGCCACAGCCGCAGCCGACCTACGACGCGACGGCCGCCAAACCAGCATACTCTACACCCGCAACTTACGCTCAGGTGAGTTGTCAATTTGATGTGTTGTGACTACCCTTGTACAGTCAGGAAAATGCATTGCGTAGCTCTTTGACACACTAAATTAATTTGCTGTGTTAAAGGATTTTTCTTTGACTGAAAAAGAGTCACAATTTAAGTTGATAGTCTGTTTGCTAATCAATCTGTTTCTCTGACTGCATATTTTTTCTTGTCTTTTTCATCAGTGCAGACCACCTTACTGATGATTCCCAAGTATAGATAATGCAAATTTCGTTATCCAATCAACTGGGATTAGACTTAGCAAACCTAATCCCAGTTGATTCTCTGTGATTATGACTCACTGTGATGATCTGCAACTGATTGTTATTGTTGCCAAAGCTTGTAGCAGTAGTAGCTATTTGTATAATGTTGTATTCTTGTATCTCCCATATTTACCACATTTATGTTACATGAAAATAATAAAAATTCATAGGGTTCATTTAGCATTTTGTCTAATTTAAGTAGCTGTTCATTTAACATCTTGTCAAAAATGTTCTTAGTTGTCTGTACAAGTAACTGTGTCGCATGTATTATATTTTTCGTGAAATTCTTGTACCAATTATGATGACTACGGAATTCTTCTACCTTATGCATGGTATGACACACGCGGCGGTGTATTTTTTATTTTCAAAGCATGTCCTGTGTCTCGCTGTCAAAGCCTCTGTTCCTTCCAAATATCTGTCATTCTTCTTCTCAATTTGGGAAATTTCTGACCATGTCTGTCCCGAAAACACATCCACACATCCAGATGGTCACGCCACATACGCCGCGCTCGATCACAGCGGAAATACCCTACAGGCGTCCAGTGAGTGCCAATCATCATTTTATAATGTGGTTGACTAACCATTAGCCTAGCCTTCTCAAAACTATGTTTGGGTATAAACCACCTAAATTATACCTGGATTTGAGCAACCCAGCAGTTACTAAGGTATATTGGCATTATAAGGTTAGACTGATTGTTAGACTTGGGCTTCTAACTGCCCTAATGGTGTTATACGTATGTGTATGGTAACTGGAACTGTAATGTAATGAATGGTCTCCCTCTCAACCAGCACAGCCTCCTCGCTCTTCAAATGTTCTACTCCGAAGCGTTAATCCGAAGTATCGGCCATTCGGCCGGTCGTTTTATAACTTCCATAGTTTCCTTTTTTGACTTTGAATCCTTACCCGACTTAGGGCGAATTTCACCAATGAAACTGAACGCGATCAGCACATATAACGGCCGAACCCAATAACCTATGTATCACCAGATTCGGCCTACTGGAGATATAAAAATATATCTATCGATGGTTTTAACGTCCCAATAATCTAGGAATCATACCGGCCCACGCCATCTACTGATGGGAGGGTGTATCGCCTACAACAGATATCTCTTTGTATGAAAATGCCGAAGTATGCGTCCCAATATTCGATTTGTTTGACAGGACAGTACTACAGATGGCCGATTTGGGTATTCCCCGAATTGCAGGGATAAACGTAAAGTAGCCAAGCTAAAATTAACTCTTTAGTACTTGCAATAATGATCATAGATGTTTTTTTTTATTTAAAGTAATAAAAAAAATTGAAATTCAAATATCTCGAAAACGGTGCGCCCTAGGCAAAAAGTAACAAATTTTACCATCCGCTTACTGACACCCCACGTGCAAGCACCATTCCAACATGAATTTAAGTTTAAAAAAAAAAATAACAATGCGCTAAGGTAGCCCGCGGTCAGTAACAGGTTTTATTTTGATTCGCGGCCGTAACAAATATGGCTCTACAGAATTCTATCTTAATCCAGTAACTTATTTAGAAGTAAGAAACAAAGAAGTTTTAATATAATCCTAATTACACATGTTGTTTTTTAAAGTGATGTTGGTTGTAATGGAACGCACGGGAGGGCGAAGTAGAGAAACCTACTTATTGTTTTCGTTAGATAGATAGCCTTTATCAATGATTGTGAGACGCCATCCGAGCATAGATGTAATTATACTGTCTATCATCAATAGCGATCTGTCTTTAACTGAAAATAAGTTATTGGGTTCGGCCGTTAACCGAGTTCAAGAGCTGTCAGTGTCAATATTACAAAGAAAATAATTACACTGACAGCTCATAAACGTGGTTTATGTGCTGATCGTGTTCAGTTTCATTGGTGAAATTGGCACTTACAAGTCACATTTTTGACTTTGGCTTATCTCTTTGACTGTATTTTTTTTTTTTTCGCCGTTGTTAGCCGTAGTCAAGCAACGGCCGAACATTCGGCCGATACTTCGGATTTGTGTTCGGAGTAGAACCCCAGAACACAGCCAAAATGGCTATACTAAGCCAGACATGCTACCTAAATCAAATCAAAAATATTTTTATTTCACTTATGCCTACATGGGCACTTATGAAACGTCAGAAGCTAGGTGCACGGTTCCAATTGGTCACCAAGAAGTTTCTTTACTTTTTAATAATTGTAGTGAATTAAGTATAAGCACTTGCTACTTAGAACTTAGTAATCTATAGTTTGTAGTGGAACTATAACTATAGATGACTAAATCATTTAGATCCATCTATTTTAGTAGATTGTATAGTCTGTTCCTTAAAACAAAGAAAACCAATAAATTAAGGTGAAAGGAGACTCAAACACCTGTTATAATTAACATAATAAGCTCACAAGACTAAGCTTAGCATTCATTTTTAGGGTTCCGTAGTAAACAAGGAACCCTTATAGTTTCGCCATGTCTATCTGTCTGTCTGTTTGTCCGTCCGTCCGTCTGTCCCCAGCTTAGCTCAGAGACGCTTAGTCCTAGAAAGTTGTAATTTGGCATGGGTATACATATTAATCATGCCGAAAAAATGGTAAAATAAAATTATGAAAAACATTCTTTTTTACTTACACGTGAAATGGGGATGATATTTTTTTTTCTCGTCTATTCCATGGTGTGGAGTATCGTTGGATAGGCCTTTCAAAAATATTGTGGGTTTGTCAAAACCATTTTTTCAATTAAGAGATCCGTTTGCGTAATATTAAGCTTTAAAGTGCTATTTTTTGTTAGAGTCAAGTGTCTCGCCCCCCTGCCAGCTAATTGGTTGGTTTGGATATGTGAAAAAATTCTAATAATAAAAAATTAAAAGGAAAACAATCACAGCTAAGTAGGCTTCACAAGACGAGTAATAGTCGACCAACTTAAATTTGCAGTTGGAGAATTGACCGTACCGTATATCGATGTATGGGAGAGCATGTTTTTCAACTACAATGTTAAGTTTGTTTTTGGGATAAATTCTTCCCAACTACGGAACCCTTCATTGTGCATGGTCCGACATGCACTTGGCCGGTTTTTAGACCTAAAAATATTGACTCAGAAATTTTGCTTTTTACATATTCAGTCCAGTAGATTTATTTTTTATTGCAAACTACTGAATTTATTGTTATGGAAGTCATCAATTCTATCTACTCGCTTCGATGCTCGCCAGTTTATATCAACCAATTATGAGGTGGGATGGGAGCTCCTGTTTTAATATTTGAGGGGTTATTTTATATTACAGAATATCCTAGATTTCATCACAGTGTAGGTTTATTTATATGAACTACATTTTATTCATAGAATCATGTCGGCTTTTGTAAATAATTTGACATTCTTGTTTCTTATTTCATCATTTTTTCACTCGAAGCTTTGTTTTATATTAATACACCTCCTTTAGAAATAAAGTTGAAGCAGATTCAGGTTAAATTGTTACTAGGCCAAGCCAAAGTAATGATTAAAACGAAGGATAAACGTGTTTCAACCTTCAGAACACAGTCGCGGTACTTGTCGATTGATATGATGAAGCCATACATCATCAATTAAGTCTTATTTGTGTGTTGTTGTACCAATCGATAGTCAATTTATATATAAAACTTTTCAAAGTACCTACCTATCCGTTCCTCTACCATCCTATTGATTGAAAAGTTCTCAAGTACGTTATGTCCTTAATATGTTACTCTGTTTACATGTTTTTCATCGAGGAATTTTCTACATTATGCCTATTATTCTGCTATAGGCTCGCTCTCAGAAGAATAACTAAGATAGGGGGAGTCATTAAAATATAATCACTGCTCTCTCTTACTACCTTGTGAAATGAGTGAGTTTCAAAGAGTACCCAATAGTTTTTCAACTGTGACTTGCAGGCTAATTCACGTAACTAAAGAAGTGCGGTAGCAGTGCAGTTGCAATTAAGTTTCGATCAAAACAACGCATTTCGTATTCTACTATTCTCTACGGCTGGCAGATACTATACATATTCAGCTATCACTCAAACTTAAACTTCATTGCACCTGCACTGCAACTTGATCGGCGTGTCATGAAATTACGTGAATTAGCCCTCTGGTAGTCAACGTCTTCAGTTAATAGCTTAGATGACCTCTTTGTTAGTTATTACTCTAAGGGAACTATGGTTTGTTCCAAAAGTATCTGATTAAAATAATAATATAAAATAAAAGTGTAAACAAATGGATCAGAAAATGTACCTGTGAATGTCAATTTGTAATGTCACTTACAAATTTACTGCTTTGATTTTATTATTTGAATACTTAACCTGACGTTTTAGTTTTAAATAATCTTAACCTTTGAATTCCGGGTCTGACTGTTTGTGTATGTGAGTTTAAATGTTTGTTAACGCACCCACAATACAGGAGAATTTCCTAGTGTGGCACAAGTCTTGTTAAAAAAGAAGGAAAGAAGAAGAATTAAAATTAAATAATGTTATTTCAACATAAATTTTAATCAAAATGGAAGAAGTTGTTGGAGAAAGTGGTACACACAGATGAATGTGACTGATTCCCTTTAGGGAATGATTTCGTAAGAATTTAAAACCTGATCAGCTGTTGTGGTTTGTTACACTTTCATCAGATACTTTTGGAACATGCAGTACCTCTTTTACTGGTCCTACTTTAGATAGGATTGTTTTGTTTTGAATGTACTACGTGGTTGCAAGGATGGAATAATGTCTGTTTGAAGTCCAACTCCGTGTACCAGGGCGGCGCGCGCGGCGGCAAGGCGGCGTACGGCGGCGTGTACTCGGGCAGCGCGGCCGCCAGCTACCCGGCGCAGGCCTACAGCGCCGCGCCCGCGCAGCCCGCCAAACGTCAGTATATACACGTCAACATAGGTACCGTACTCTTCGTACAAGCGACGCCTAGGGACTGCGGTTCTAGCGCTAATTCAAATAGAATACTACTAAAACATTATTAACAGAAACATGCACAGGACAAAAGGACTAAAACTCCCGTCCTGTCTTTCATTATCTTAACCGCACTCCCTCGCTGTCGCGTACTGTACTTGTTTGTGTATCTTAACCACGGAGCAGTAAACAAATGGAGTGCTAACAAGCATAAGACGTTAACACATTGTTCTAATTCACTACTGTCCTGGAAACATACGCAAGTTATTGCAGAAATCGCGCACGTTCTCACCTCATTCCATTTGCTTATCACTCTGTGTTCTCAGCCTTAGTGTGAAAAAGACAATCTATAAAGCTATTTTCTTTGTCATTATCATCAATCATACTTCATTTTGTAGTAGTCGGTAGTAAAATGTATAATTTATTTTAGCACTTGACATGTCTAGAATAGAGCTCAGTAGCTTGTCTTTGTCTTTTTAACACAAGGCCAATGAGCAAATTAGTTCCAAATACAGTTGGTTTCAAAGTCTAGAATTTTAAGACATTTCAGTATGATTAGCCAGCCCAATCTACAAATTTATTTTCGCCAATCGTAAAACAGTATCTAAAGGTTACCGAGAAAATTGTTAATTTAATAGTAAATTATACATATCCATAATATTGGCCTCGTGTAAGATAGGCGTTATTCATAGGGCCAGGCCACAACACTGCGATGCGACGACGCGTCGCAAAAACGACGACACTACTTACAATACGATTAGACGTAGATTGACGACGTAGATTTCTACGGTGCGTCGTCGCATCGCAGTGTTGTGGCCTGGCCCATAGTCTTTGGTATAAGCAGAAGTTGCTGCCTATTTGTAGAAGGCGATAACGCAAATATGTGGAATGTAGTACATGAAGATATTCTGCGTCAGATAGTATATTTTCTATGCATGCATTACATTTTCAATACGGCCACACTTTCGCCCACTGTACAATATTTAGCACATCATTGATTGAGTAGGAGGAAATAGTGCATTTTTTTTTGGATTAAACTAGTATCACATTTAATCATTTTAAACTTCAAAGCAACATAAAAAGAGAATAGCGCTTACTGCAGATTTTGAGAGTATTTTAAGCACTTCTTTTCTTCTTACTCCAAGGTACCATAACATTGTAAATTCATACATTACCATTATTCTACAGTTTTATAATCTCGGAGGCGAATGTCATCTGTCCTCTGCATCCCAACTAATGGCAGATTGATTACCAGCATAATTGTTTCCAATTTTGTGTTGTAATTTAAATGACTTGTAAAGACTGATTTTAATTCTAAATTCAAACCGTTTCGTAAAATGCATCAGCTCTTTTATGTAGATTCTTTGTGCAGTTCAGATTTCTTTGAGAATGTTCTAGAAGTATTTAGTATTACATTTGCCATACAGGCAGTAAATCGAAAGCTCTGGCAAAAGCCTTTTTCGATAGCACTATCGTATTCGCTTATCGACGTTGGTGACAAGGTCGAACAGCTGTCTTTGTGTCAAAAGCCTGCTAGATTTCCTAAATAACTAGCTTTTTTAAATAAATTAATGATTATAGTAGATACTAGGTTATCTCTGGTACATAATAATTTGCCTCGTAAAGTGCCACAATAGGCTGAAATACTGACACAATTGTACACCCTCACAGAGCCGACCAACAGAGGCAACACTGCATATGACACAGCTCTGTACAACGCAGCTACCATGTATGTGGCTCAGCAGAACAAGACCGGCGGCGGGACGTAAGTATATAAAACTACATGCTTTTAAAACCTGGCTCTTATACAGGATGGATTTTTGAGATGTGGCAGTAAGGACAGGTACCTTAACCATTGTCGGTACAAGAAAACGGTCTTAGGAGAACTGTCCTTAACTTTTTGAGACATTTTGATCTGCATTCACAGATTTAAAAAAAAATATAGTCAGCAAGAAAATGGGTAGCTTTCACAAAGGTTTCAGTACCTACTAGAAAAGTCAGAAATAGCAAAAACTTTTTCCATACATTTCGTAGGAAATAAGACTCCAACCTACTTTTTTACGAGGGCAAAAAAAATGTACTTCACATTTTGAACGAATATGCGTTATAATTTTATTTGCTTTGAGAACCATAATAGTATAACTGACAGGCTGCTTAGCACAACCAGATAGTATTGTGTTTAATAAATATTTGTGTTCGTTGAACAGTAGCAGCTGGAAGAACTATCAGAAGACGGGCGTAGGTGCGGGCCAGACTCGCCGACCTAAGCCTCCGCCCAAAGCGCAGCAACTGCACTACTGTGATGTGTGCCGCATATCCTGCGCGGGCCCGCAGGTAACAACATGCCTTCTACACAATCATGTACACTCAACTATACAACCATGGACACAATCTGACATTGAATACACCTTTGTAAGCCGTAGTATTGCGGTTTTCGTTGTTCAACTGTTACTGCCAACTTGTGGTTGACTTTACATTTCTAGATCTAACATGTCTCATTATCTAAGGTGCATTCAACATAAATTACGCGGTTCGGATTTCCACCATCAAGTTTTCTTATGACATTTGACAATCTTGCAGCAAGTTTTGTAAATATGTACAAAAAATGTAAGTCTGAAGTTTGATCAATAAAGTTTGCTGATGTACATTAAAACGAACGAGTTCTTCGTTCCACGTCTTGAGTATGTTAGAGCAACGATGCGAGTGAAGATCTATATTTCAACGAAGTCGTTTTTCGGTAAAAATAGTAACATCAGTCAAGGTTGTTGACATTTTATTAATAGAAATGTTTGAAGAAACTACTTATTTTTAACTCAAGGACGGCGTGGTGCGAATAATCGGTAATCTTGGTAATAAAATAATATCTCAAGCATTTATTTAAATACATTAATTAAAAACAGCATAAAAAATATATTAGTATCTATGTGTTCATACAAATATCAAAACATACACAAATAAATTTTTAAGGTAAATGATTGTGTTAGTGTTTCTAACTAGTTATGTACAGCTAACCTAATCACGCTTGTACAAGCAATCAAATCTATTTCCGGCATGGTTTTTAGTAGAATTTCTTGGATTTTCTTCAACAAATAAAAAGTACAAATCAATAATATGCAAATTGAATTAAGGGACTAAATAAGACAAAAACGATGTAAACATAAAACATTATACTTGAAAGTTTCAACTTTTAATCAATACATTAATAATCTCTTAAAATACTGAAATTGAACATAAAAACGAACTAGTTGATACGCGTGTTAATTTCGGATCCTGAATCAGACCCTGTCTGCGTGGCAACTAATTCATTATGATTACTGTCCAACTAGACTTGATTGTCTGAGTAATAAATGAGATCGAGATTTTCTGTTTCTAAAAAAAATATTCGTGTTATAAATACTAAGCACGCCCTGTGAATTAAATGTAATTTGTTTTTAATGCAAGTAAAAGCGGTTTTTTTTAGATTGATATTAAAAACGTACCATTGTCGCGTTGGGTACATTTTTGCTAGCGCTTGGATTATATTTGAGTCATGCGTCAAACTGATCACGAAAATAAGCCTACAGTGCGTGATTTTTAGCATTTTCAGTTAGCTGCTGTTAATGGTGTCCCATGGGAACGCGTGCTAGGCCTAAAAGCATAACGTATTGAGTAGTTTATTTTTATTGGCCGTGGATGTATGATTTACGTTTACTTGCATCACAAATAGCTAAATACGTTAGAATTTTAGATTTAGAAAGTTTTAGTTTTAAATATGTTCTAAAAAGTCTAAAAAGTTAGTTATGAACATTTTCCAAAAATAGTGTTAGCCAAATTAAACTGATTTTAAATTATCCATAGAAACAGAGATTTCCAGTTATCTGTTTTTAAATAAGACATTTGGAAAATGTTCTTAACTAACCTTTTAGACCTTTGTATCTTGTTTATGCGTATGAAGTTTCATTAAAATCGGTTTAGTCATTTGTGGTGCAAGTGGGCCTTAGGCGTTTGTTTGACTAGAGTGAAGTATGAATAATTGTTTGAGTTGAGCGAGAGAGTGTCGACGTAACGTATACCGTGTGGGCCCGCAGACGTACAAGGAGCACCTGGAGGGCCAGAAGCACAAGAAGAAGGAGGCGGCCGTGAAGCTGGCGGCGGCGGGCGCGGCGGCGGCGCTGGGGCGCGGCGCGGGCGGCGGCGCGCTGCGCTGCGAGCTGTGCGACGTCACGTGCACCGGCGCCGACGCCTACGCGGCGCACGTGCGCGGCATCAAGCACCAGAAGGTCGTCAAGCTGCACACCATGCTGGGCAAGCCCATCCCCTCCACCGAGCCCACCAAGATCGGACAAGGTACCGCCGCCATCTCTACTTGCTATCCGATCACGTACAACACTGAACGAAAACTATTGAGAAGGTGTCTATATATGGTGTGGCGAAAATTAAGGGTGTTGTACAGACCATTGAACTGAACAACTTTCTCCCGGGGACCAACATTGTAATCGAGAAAAAAGAAACTTCGTCCTTTACAAAACTTCAATACCTCCTCAAACAAATGTATGGGACAACTGATAATTTTTCATGATTACGATGTTGGTCTGCAGGGGAAAGTTGTTCAGTTTGATGGTGTGTACCACACCCTTAATTTTCGCCACACCATAAACGGACACATTGTAGTATATCAGTAATATTCTTCCAAAATGTTTCTTAATAATTTACTTACCTCCAACTCACTCTGCTCCATGTTGTGTTACATTTTACAGTTGTCCCTTGTTAGATGCTTGCTTTCCTATATTTTATAAAATTATACCTTACCTAATAATTATTACTTAAAATAAAATCTCAGTAAAATATCTAACACCAGTTGTGCAGTAAAATATTTTCCACTCACAAATAATGTTGTGAATTTCCTTGTTTTCATAAAAAAGTAAAGTTATAGAAGACATTTTAATTTACCTCTCTTCTTTATTTTTATGTGTTATTGATTCACAAATTTATATATATACTTATTTATTTTTGAATGTAATATACTTATTAAATGGAACAGAATTATTTGCATCATTATTATATACATTTCTCAGTACTAGTAGATGGAAACTTCTCCCTATTTTATTATAATTATCAATGTCAGTCAGTTGAAGTTTCCTCAGCTGTTGTAGAAACTTGTTAAATGTTGTTTATCAGATATGCTCTCCAAGTACTTCGCCAGTCGTACGGAGAACATATTTGCCGATGCCCCGCATCTGTGCTGACACCCGCATCGCCACAACGCCATATCTGTATAAAAGCGCGCGTCTAGTTGGCAGTTAGTATTGCAAATAGTCAAATTTTCTCAGCGTTAACCATTTCGGCACCCAATACAGATATGTGGAGTGTGTTATATGGGCCTTTTTTATAACAGTACATTGAACCAAACAATAAAACAAAAGCAAAAATAGAATAATAAGTAAAAATACGTGTAAAAAAGGCCCAAAAAGATCTTGTCAAAACAAATCAACAATCAAAACTTTTGGCCAACAAGTAACAAGAGAAAATTTGACTTTTCCGATCTATCAGCCAAAAAGACGGTGGCGGGGACGCCGAAGATCGCATTCGTAGCGTCCGGCGGGCTCAGTACCGTCGCGGGTACATCGACCAAAGACCCAAATCCTGCCCAAGGCGAGAAAGACAAGGACGGCGAGGACAAGGACGAGGACGGCGACAATGAGCCCGAGGTGCAGCCCGTGGGACAGGACTACATCGAGGAGATCCGCGGCGACGACGGCAAGGCGCTCAGCTTCAACTGCAAGCTGTGCGACTGCAAGTTCAACGACCCCAACGCCAAGGAGATGCACATGAAGGGCCGCCGCCACCGCCTGCAGTACAAGAAGAAGGTACGTCGCTGTAGGTTAGCTATGTCCCGAGAGCCGCGTCGAACTGCGTCAATGTGATACTCGCTGCTAATAACATAAAATAAAATAAAAGCACGCATTCACGCCTGTAATACCTGAAAGGTTAGGCAGAGGTGGGTACTTGTGTAGTACATCCACGTTTCGCTAGGAGTCACTAGCTAGCATAACAGGTGAGCTAATGCGAAGTGCTCTTCATTAAAGTCAGAGCCTCAAGTCTGCTATTACAATAGTGTCAGAATGCTCGATCATTGATTTCATCATTGTTGATTTTGATAAGTTTGGTAATCTACTAATAGAATGGCGTCATTATGACTTTCCAATAGTCTGCCACTGACACTACATTGATAGAAATTGCATTTATTGGTAATCTCGTACATAATGACAAATGAATGACATTTCTACTAATGGGTTTTATAATAATGGCAATACGACAATGCCATTATAATAACACAATTCTATTACGAGAACATTGACCGATCGATGATCGACCATTATGAATTTAGCAGATTACGAACTTTTAGCAAAATGACAATGGGATTGTGTTGGAATGACTGAATTTATAAAAATAGCATACTTGGGGCCCTGATCTTGTGTTGTATGGTTTTGTTATCCCATGATTACTTAGTAAAAGGTTTGAGGTGCGCGTGAGCCTGGCGGTCGCTCGCGATCGCCAAGAGATCCGCGCGTCAAATGATTACAACTTTCTAATGAGGATAATACTCCCTTTCCAACCACCATAACAAGCATCAAATATTCGTGCAATAACCGCAACCCATCGTTGTGGCGCAGGTACAACCGGACCTAGAGGTGAAGGTGAAGCCGTCGATGCACCAGCGCAAGCTGGCGGAAGCCAAGGCGCAGCGCATGATGGTACGTGACGAGATGTGGGCGCGACGACGCATGCATGACGTACGTATACATACGTTGATGTGCTTATACACTGCTACTAGGATCTCTTGGCGCTTGGTCAAAATCGGAACTAAAGCCGCCATCTTGATTTTAGGGTTCCGTAGTCATTAAGGATAGTTTCGCCATGTCCGTCTGTCTGTCCGTCCGCGGCTTAGCTCCTGAGACTCTTGGTACTAGAAAGCTGTAATTTGGCTTAGGTATACATATTAATAACACCGACAAAGTGATAAAATTAAACCTTAATATTTGTTGGAAAAATCACGTTCAAAAATATTGCGAGTGTGTCAAAACCATTTTTGGATTCAGGGATCCGTTTGCGAAATATTAAGCTTTAAATTAGGTATGTAAAGTATTTTTCAGGTATGTTTTTTATATTAATGATAAGTGTATTGGAAACACATAATTTCATCTTTTAGGTTTAAAGAATCTTTATTTCTCATAAGGACACAGTTCACTTATATGAGATTTAACTTTTAAAACATAAATATTCATCGTCTAATGACGAAGCATGCAGATGTAGAATAACTAAAACTTTAACAACAACGTACGAGATCAACGGCAAATAAAACAAAAGTGTAGGTAGTTACATAAAAAATATGTAATACAGCTGGCCAATTTGACACCAAGGTACCCTCATCTTGTACTGATTATTTCACTTTGCGAGAAACAAACAACAAATACTTTGAATGTGTTTGTGTGTGCTAGTATAGTGCGCGCACGAGTTTTTTTGCTTGTGTGCGACAAGTATAGTCTCGGAGACCGCTGAACTGAATCTTTTTGTTTTTACAAGCTGTAGTTATTTTTATATATTTTTTTAAAGTATTGTACGTAGTGACGTCTCTAGACGCTGAATAGCTTAGGATCTTTGCCACGTTTAACACTTATAAGTTTAAAACCAAAATTCCGTAAAGTCAAACTGTCAAATTTGACCATTAATTTGTTTACATTTCATATCTTAGCGATTTCCGTACTTTAGTTTAAAGTTATGGCATATTAATAAAATGAATGGATTCAAAGACTACTTCTGCTAAGTTCTTCATACCGTCAAGTATAAACACCACAACAAATAGCCGACACAAATTGATTGTTAGTAAAAGAAACCTTAAAAAAGGAAATGGTGCGAGGAAGTAAATGTTTAGTACAAGTCTGGGCGGCGACTGTTTTATTGTGAAGATCATTTTAACGTAAGTTAAGTTTTCCTGAGGCGATACATCGATGTGATTCTACTTGTACTGTCCGCTGCTGGAGAAAAACTACACTATTTACTTAACTAAATAGAATAATAATAAGTGCTTCATGTAAATTTTACGTTGACATGACACTTGACACATAAAGAACAACTTAATTACAAGAGGCACTGAAAGTTTCCAATTCAGGCTGCTTTGTGACGTCATTTAGAGGTCAAATAAAAGTCAAGTGATTTTAAGTATTTTTGTGAAAATAAATACGATCTTATAATTTTAAGACCTATTAACCCGGGGTCATGGGGGTGAAAAAGTGCTACACGGACGTTGGGGTGGGTCTCACAGACCCGTTAATTAGATAACAAATTATCCAATACTTTATAGATAATAAAGTTAATTTTTATTAGGGTTAAGTTTTTTAGGTATTTATGTAAATAAATGAAACACAAATTTTGTATTATATTATGTTTGTATCATATTTATCGGACCTCTTAAAAATAACGACAAATATCAACAAAATCTTTTTCTTCTACTTAAATGTAATTCTATTATTAATTAACAATTAGTCTTAATGTTTTAATGGCACTTTTTTGTAGGAAACTAAATTATCTTTAGAAGAAAAAACTAATTAATCACTCTGAATCATTATCTTTGGTTCAGTCAGCACAGAAAGGTACAATATGTTCTAAACAAATATGTTTGTTGCAACTCTCGCAGGTGTAATTTGTTTTACAGTCTTTCTTGGCTGGACACACTTGGCACCTTTTGCGAACATTAGCCTTTTTTACCGGAGGTTCCCTTGAAGAGTCACCAACAAAATTTCCATTTTTTTGTCGCAACTGACGTGGAAGCGCTGATACATTTTGGCGTTTGGAGTCCTACATTTTTAATAAATCGAATAAATTTTTAATAAAACGGCAACTTTCATTGTAAACAACAACAAAAAGAACTATAAAAGGATAAATACACGGATAATAAATAAAATAACATCTATACAAAATGGCGCGATATTGTTACACTAACTGCGGGGATGGGTCTCACATAGGTACCTCATTCAAGTTTGGGCACGTGTAACTCTCACTGTGGCTGTCGCACGAGTAACGTGTTACCTGCGATGCTTAGAACAACTCACCAGCTCCAGCTATTGAGAAGAACGGCAAAGTCGCACGCATAGTAACCGAACTAGATACGATATAAAATGTGACGGGTCTCACAGACCCAACCCCCATGACCCCGGGTTAATAGAAAAATAAGTCTTAGAAGCTTAAAATCTCGAAATGGTTTTGGAATCGGCATAGGTTAATTTTTACTTTACATACCGAATTGCAGAGTTAAGTCCTGACAGCTAAATTGTTGTTTTTGGATATGTAAACAAATTCACGGCATTAGCTAAGTAGGCTTTATAAGTTAACGAGTAATAGTCGATTAACTTACATTTGCAGTTACAATGTATTGGAGAACATGTTTTTCAACTACATGTTAAGTTTGTTCTTGGGATAAATTCATCCCAACTTCGGAACCCTTCATTGTGTGTGGTCCGCCACGCACAATGAAGGGTACAAACGATCCTCGTAGCACTGTACTTGTTATACGTCTAAGCACAGTTCTTGCTAAAAACAATAAAACTGAACTGTACTTCGTTCGTGAAAAAAACTACTTACGGTATCCGGCCGTAAATATAGTCACAAGCTTCAGAGACTGTCAGTCACACGGGACGCTATACAAAGCAGAACTTTTTCTAAAGAGCGATATGTGTGTGTGTTTGGTGATATTGAGGGCTGGGTACCACACTTAGTTTTGTCTTGAAACACGATTTAGTGTGTAGTGGGTACACATAATTATATGAAACGTGACATGAAATGAAACACGTTAAAACAAACATAACGTCTAAATACTGGGTCAAGTTAAATTAGCTCGAAAGTCCGCAGACGTGATGGTATCGATATCAGATTACGATAAAGGCAAACAAAATATGATTTCAGTTCTTTTGTTTTGTCCGGTTTAGATATTGATACCCATCACGTATGTGAAGTTTACACCACAACTGATGTTATTGAACTGATACTTCAAGTAACTACAATAATACATTAGGTCAGAGTCCAAAAACAAAATTCATCAAATCGTTTTTTTTTTTTGTATCATGTTTATACAATATTAGTTTTAGTATATGCGAAACCCGAAACACGTGTCTAGTATTTTTATATACAAAATTTTAAAACTGTATCATGAAAAATCGCAAGTTATAAGGTTGTTATGTTACCGGGTTGTCCGTAAAAAAAACATGCTAACGGCGCCCCCGCGCCTCCAGGGTCGTCTTGCATTCATTGATAATAATTTGGCTGTAGGGACCTAACTATACGGCGATTGTATTGTAAGTAATTAAATGGTGATAACATTTTCTATCACACTTAAATATTTTTGGGACAAAATATAACATTGTGTAAAAAATATTGAAATTGATTCAGTTCCATAATCTCAACAAACTATATTCAGGTTTCACATATACTAAAAATAATGTTGTTTAACAATCACGTCTGCGGAGTTTCGCTAGCTACTTTAAATTGACAATTTGAGTGCAACATGAAATGTAACAACAACTAGGCGAACTTGTTTCGAGGTCGCGTTGCATTTCATTTTAATATTTAGACTGTATGTTCGTTTCAATGTATCGTACACTTCATGGTACGTTTCTATGTGTAGAACCATTAGCTTTGATGAAGGGACTGCGGTGCGTGTGGTGTGATATCGCATGTTCACTGTTTTTATAAAACACTACACGCTTCGCTGTCGAAATGTTGGTTGAGATTGTTGTCAGAGAGATGGTTGAGTTAGGAGTAATGATTATATTGTGCAGGGAATGGAGGAGGAGGAGCGCATGTACTGGGAGGGCGGCATGGAGCCGTGGTGGGGCCGCGGGCCCGTGCCGCCGCCCATGCACCACCACCACCACGTCAGTATATGTGCTGTGCACTGCTTCTACGCCTGCTCCATTTGTGGATAGACCTTCCCTCTCGCTTTCTGTGATTTTGTTGTGAAAAATATTAATAATAAATACAGAATAGATAAGAGAAATAAATTATTCCTGTTTTGAAAGAATTGTTATACTGTTATGCAGGTTCAAATTAAATTAACTAGAGAAATTTCACAGACGTGATGTATGACGTAAAACAAAAAGGAAAAAAAACTATGAAAGAAAACTAGAAAATACTTTTTGTTTGTTTTAGTAAGTATAGAAGTGTGAACTGTTATTTCTGTGAACAGGGCATGGGCATGCCGTACGGGCCGGTGGGGCGGCGGCCGGAGACGTCGGACGACCGGCACGTGCTGGCCAAGCACGCGGAGATCTACCCGGCCGACGCGCAGCTGCAGGACATACAGCGCGCCGTGTCGCACACCGAGCGCGCGCTCAAGGCGCTGTCCGACGCGCTGGCCGACCAGGCCAAGCCTAAGGTCAGTACACACTGGACTACGTTCCATGATAAGTAGACCCCGTTATCTTGTCGCACGGACGTCTCTTTTTGTAGGGAATCAATGTTTCAATTTATCGACCGTCTCTATAATATCGATATTTGTAGTTTATATTATGCACATTGATTTTTTGCCTTTCA
This sequence comes from Tiliacea aurago, assembly GCA_948098905.1. Taxonomy (NCBI): domain Eukaryota; kingdom Metazoa; phylum Arthropoda; class Insecta; order Lepidoptera; family Noctuidae; genus Tiliacea; species Tiliacea aurago. The sequence continues at coordinate 1,783,526 of OX402592.1, forward strand.
AATCTCTGCTCAATCTCAATATAGCGTGGGTATAAACTTCTTGATTAAAAATAAAAGTAGATAACCTCATTGGTCCTACGGGATGCAATAACCTTAGATAAAGAATTTACCGAAACCCCTTACTTTCACTGGCGATGTAGAACTGTATAAAGTTATTTATAATTATTCTGGAAAAACTATGATAAACAATCATTAACTAACAAACACCTGCAACTTTTATTTATCCCATTATTTTTTATCCGTTTGTAGTAATTGTCTTTGACTCATTGTCAATATAACAAGGTTATACATATAAGTACAATACCATTGACATTTCGATAAATTAAAATATTCAATCCCTACATAAAAATAAACGGCAGTGCGACAAGATAACGAGGTCTAATGCTAAGCTACGTACGCGCGAAAATGTTGAATTCAGTCATCCATTCCCTTGCCCTTTACACCAATTTATTTAGAGTCGACGCAATGTTTTCTTCTTTCAATACTTCTCTACTAGTCGTCATGTCGGTAGTCACCCCCTCCCCCCACCCCCTTCATGTCAATCCATCGTTTCTTTGGCTTTGCACACGCTACCACTACTTACGAAAGTACCCGTTCGTTAATATAACACATCCAGCTTTAGAATGAGACTGTCACACTCGTACAGACGAAGCTCTACAAAATGCTGAACTAAACTTCTCTCTTCCCGATGTGCCATTTTAAAGGCTTAACTGTACGACAGATGTAATGTTGAAATTATGAAAGTTGTGACGTGTGTTACATAAATAAGCTTTCCTGTAATACATAAATTAATCGAGGATAATAATACCATAGCAAATTTTTATAATCATTTCAACAGGGAGCAAGCAAAGCTGTGAAAGCTGATGACCAGAAAGGCGACAAACCTGAAGGAAAGGAGGATGGTCGTGACAATCAATTGTGAGTAAATGTTGTTCTATTTACCATTGTGTTCACGTATTTTGCTTTTGTTCTTACTTTAGTTATTGCACTTATCAGTTCACAATTAACACTTTTTTGTTTGCATTTTGGTTATGTTTATGCACACTTTTGTACAGTTGTAATCGGAGGTTGAATAAAAATCAAATAAAGGATGAACCAATGGAGGTTGACCAGGATATCTCGTAAGTTATTAGGTGCAATAAAACCGACGTAGAGTCGTAGACAATCGTAATTAGTTCAGTGTAGTTTGTGTAGATAGACTGCAGTCAAATGTGCAAGATAAGGTAAGTTAAGGAAGTTTGATGGACAGTTTTACTAGTAGTTACATATTGTAGTGTAGGTACTGTAGGTAGTCATTTCCGAGTTCCAAAGTTGTGTTAGCATATTTTGTTTTATTTTCCGTCGGTCTTTTGATGTGAAACATCTATAGTCGCACGTAAAACCGATTACTAGCGGGGCGACGCATGCCGTGTGGCGACGCTTCGCCACTATACAGTCTATATGTAGTAGTGTGTAAATAATTTCGATGTTTCACATCTGCTAGGCGTCCTGTAACGGCTCATTTTTTTTTAAATGTTTTTACCAACGACTATACAGCCCGTAGACGCCTAATGCTTGATCTAATGCACCAAAACTATTCTGTCAACTAGCTGAGGTATGAGGAAGCGGAGCACTGCGTTCTGATTGGCCCTACCAAGGTCATTACGTCTCACTAGAGGTGGGCCAGGTTTAAATAAAACACGAAGGTATCGATATTTTTGTTAAATAATTGTACATTATAAAATGTTTATTAATACCTATAAATATATTCCGTAAAATGCCATGAACATATTACACTATGTGTGTTGATGGGAACCAGTTGTCTCGCTTGGTTGCAACAATCCATTTATTTTTTATATCAGGGTCTTGTGGGTACCTAAAATCAATTATCGTTTCACAATTAATTTAATGTCTCAATTTTAATTAGTGATTGAAAAGATCATCGTATAAATAGTAGACCCGGTTTTTGGTTTATCGAATAATTTGTATCTTATGATTTGGTGTATCATTAGCAGTGTTAGGAATAGGTAGTGCCTATTTGCCTAAACTTCGAAGAACAGAGACGAGACTTTTGGACCTTAGGACAAAAATTTTTCCGGGACATCTGTCCCGAAATTCGGGACAACATTTTTAAATACATTAAAAAAATATGTTATTTGAAATAAGTAATTCGTCTTTATTTTCCTAAAGTCTAGATATAACATTTATAACTCCATAATAATAACTTATCCTGTATGGGCTCTAAAGGAAAAATAAAACACATAGAATATTGTTGTAACAAATATATGTATATTTATATTATTTTTTAAATATGACGTAATTGGAAAGCCTGAAACAAAATGTACAGACGGAAAAAACTTCAGTTACAAATTTCTGTTTATCTATCTATGTCATATTTATTTTACTGACGTTGAGTGATGCAATTTTATCTCAAATCAAAGTACAAATTAACCTTTGAAGTATAACATTTAGGACAATCAGTTTTAATAGTGAACTACTAACTGTTCGGTTTTGATACAGATCTTGACGCATTAAAATTGCTAAGAATTTGAAAGTCTTTATTTGTGTTACAAATACCATACAAAATAAAGAACGATTTTAATTTAATACTTTAGAAATATATTTCATTAAGATAAAATACAAATATCGTTTCTTTTTGAAATGATAAAGTCGTCCTACTAAAGAGAATACTAAAATTATATAAATTACCGTTTTATTATTTTAAAGACAAAATGTCTTTTTTTTTTTTTTCAATTATACATTTGAACTTTAGAAATCTCATTAAACGTAGCCGAGAGTGAGCTAGAAAGAAGATATTTACTTCGAAACGTGTACGGCTCCTTATACAAACATTGTGATTTATTAAGATCAACAAGTCATTTACAAAATAATCTCCAAAATAAAAATTTGACAATTTTATGGTTGTAACGACTGTGAATGTTATTTATTATGTTATGTCTAGTCGCAAACTTTAGGTAAGTATAGACGAATTACTTATTCCAAATAACATTAATGTATTTAAAAGTGTTGTCCCGAATTTCGGACACATGTCCCGGTAAAAATTTAGTCCTAAGGAAGTCTCCGTTTCTTGTCTCTGTTCTTCGAAGTTTAGGCAAATAGGCACTACCTATTCCTATCTGATCATTAGTTATGTTTACCAAATAATAGAGGAAAAGAGATAGCTAAAAAATTACGTTCAGAAGAAAGGGACGCAAACATAAAAGACATCAACGAGAGTGCCTGCACCTTTTTTCACCTACAAGTATGACCAGTATAAGATGAACTCCGATAATAATATCAGAAAATAATTCTAATCTATGTATATATATAAAGTTCAAAGTCCTGACTGACTGACTGATATATCAACGCACAGCCTAAACCGCTGGTCCTAAAGACATGAAATTTGGAGGGTGTGTTCTTTGTAAAGAGTAGGTATCCACTGAGAAAGGGTTTTTCGAAATCCCACCCATAAGAGGGTGAAATAGGGGATGGAAGTTTATATGAAAGTCCGTCAGTTTTGAAGTTAGGATCTTCAAATTTGATGTATAGGCTGACGATTGAAAATTAATTTATACGTGTCTCAGCGTTTTTGATAATTCCACCCCTGAAGGGTTAAAAAGGGGGATTAAGTTGTGTATCAAAGTTCTTAATTTTCGAAGTTAAAATCACTAAATATATTATCTAGGGTTATGGTTGGAAGCTAATGCAATGGTGTTGTTAGAATTTCAACCCTTAAGGGGTGAAAAAGGGGATAAAATTTTATTTTTAATGAAAGTTCTTTTTAAGTTAACATCACTAATATTTCGGGTTATGGTTGGAAACTATAGGCAGGCATCCGCTAAGAAAGGATTTTTCGTTTTTTTCTTTTTTTTTTTTAAACGTTGCCCCACACTAGGAATTTCTCTTTTATTGTGGGTGCGTTTACAAACATATAAACTCACATACACAAACAGCCAGACCCGGAACAACTACTTGTAGGTCATACAAATATTTGTTCCGTGCGGGAATCGAACCCGCGACACGCCGCACAGCAGTCAATCGAGAAGAAAAGAAATTCGACCTTTATGGGGTGAAAAAGGGGAATAAATCTTATTCCTTCAGTTAATAAACCTGAAACTTGGCATGAATACTAACCTAACACTCAGTTGCAGAAACGATCTTTAAATTTTAAAGACTACATTAAACACTAATGTAGCATTAAATCATTGCACAAAACCATTTTTTATTTTATTTTAATGCTCCATTATAATTTAACTAATGAAATGTCAAACCTAATGAAACCGGCCATTTTAAACACTTTTACGTTGCACGTAACTTCATTAGCGCCCATTAGCAGGTGGTGAACTTTAAGTTTGACATTTCAGATTTTTTAATTTTAATGGGCCGAAAAGCATCCATTAAAGAGCAACATTAGTGTTTTCTACGGTACTTTAATGCATTTCTGTAATTGAAAGATGTCTTTAACCAGTCTTTCGTCATTATCTGATTCTTATTTAGTAGATTTACCTCGCCGTCGAATCCCAGACCGAGTGAATTTATTTTTAAAACATGATGGAGAAGAGTTTCGTGTAAGGTATAGAATTTCCAAGAAGGCAGTTCTTCAAATTTGTAACCTACTTGATTAAGATTTAGAACCAGTGACGCAAAGAAAAAAATCCATTAATGGCCTGACACAGCTCACACAGCTTTTAATATGTTTGAGATTTTTCTCCACTGGATCTTTCCAGCAAGTATTGGGTGATTTAAACAGTTTGTCGGAAACAGGTTGGGTCGGGTTGTTTGTCAGTTTGTTTATACAAAAAGTATCCCGTGAACTAGCAAAATTAAGCCACCTCTATATTAAAATGCCAGACCGGACAGAACTACGTAGAGTTGCAGGTTTTTATGAAATTGATGGATTTTCACGTGTGGCAGAAGCTCTAGACTGCACAAATGTTAAAATTATTAGAATAAGGGGGATGCGCTAAGGTAGCCCGCGAAATTCAAATTTTATTACGATTTTTGTAATTTGCAGGTCAGTAACACGTTGTATGTTGATCTAATTATGATTCGCGGCCATAACCCTTAAGGCTTTACAGAATTATAATCATTAGAATATGAATCAGAAGTATAAAAATTGCAAAAAACGTTGGTAAATTTGAATTTCGCGGGCTACCTTAGCGCATCCCCTTAAACCAGATTATTTAAACTAGATTAAACCACAGAGTACACTGAATACACATAAATCAACTAAATTTACTTTATTTTATGCTAAAATTGTGGTGTACTTGTACGTACGGATAATAACAGAACGCAAATGTTCACTCTTTTCGTTCAATCTGGTAATTTGTTACTGGCAATATTATTTAAAGTCTTCTTTAACTAAAGTGGCATTAAAAATGTCTAATGCTATCAAAAATTTGTTTGTGCAACTTCATTAAAGTAATGAATTCATTAGCGATAATGCTGCTTTATGTAATGAAGTGTTAATGGTGAGCTTTCTGCAACTGAGTGTAAGTAAATTATAAAGTGTGACTTTTTTGTTTTTAGGGTTCCGTACCAAAATGGTAAAAAGGAACCCTTATGGTGAGACTAAGTCTGTCTGTCTGTCACACCTGAATATCTCAAGAACTACTAATGCTACCAACTTGAAATTTATAATAGTTTTAGATAACGTTAGCCCAACTATTTTGCAAGCAAGAAAGAAATTTAAAAAAATTATATCTTTTTTGCAAAAGGGACTGAAAGGGGGTCTTAAAAATTTGAAGTGGGGCTACTAGGGCATGTGGGGTATTATATGAAAGAACGTTGTTTGCACATTCTCAAACATATTTTTTTTTAGACAGCATAGTCTCGGACTTGTGATGAAAAATGTAAAAAAAGATACCGTTCCCTTATCTCCGAAGTTTGCATAGATGAAAAACTGAAATTTTTCTATGTGATAGAATGGGCAGAAGGTTTATGTAAAGATTACAGGAAAAATAAAACGATGTCTCTAAATAGCACAGTTTTTCAGAAATCATCAACATTATATATTCGTACGAAACCCTCGGTGCGCGAGTCCGACTCGCTATTGACCGGTTTATTTTTTTAAACAATGTAAGGCGGAGATTTCTAAAAATGGTCAAAAACTGTGATTTTTCAAGGAGTGTATCTACCGTAAATATTTTTTCCAAAACAAAAAAAGTATGATATTTTCAAGTCTTTTGTGCATAAGGTGATGGAACTCAAAACATAATTAATTTTCTTAATATAATAATTAATCTTAATTATTTTGAAAGCCTTTTTTATTCCAGTTTATACCTTCGTTAACAGTTATAATTATAAGTATACCATAAAATCGCAAATGCCCAACTGCATCCGGCGATGGATTAATTTTTATTAATTAGTTAATCTAATAAATTTTAAGTTAATTGAATAATATTTGTGACCCATGAGTTCTACGCCGAGTTCTTTTCACTATTAAACACGCGATTTAATGACACTTTACCACTTACCACTGAAGACTAAAAGTATTTACTCAAAGTTCGTATTTAGTAATTGGGCGACTCCAGGTATTCGTAAAAGCAAGAAAAATGTTTTTGAACTTTATGGCCTAAAGTAACATATGAATAATACAAGCTTTCATCAATATGTTGCTAAATATTCTAAAACTTTTAAAAGTGTGTGGAAAATAGCTAAACCTCTTTATATTAGCAATAAAATAAAATCAGCAGATGATAAAATAAAAACTACCTGGCAAATAATAAACAATGAATTAGGTAGGAAAAAACAGTGTAATACTGAATTTAATTTAGAGACTGCACATGGGCACATAACTTCAGAGGTAAATAGCTCAGGTATTTGAAAACTTTTTTGCTAATATTTTCCTTAAAACTACTGAAATTTTAAAGTCAAAGTCAAATTGTTTATTTCAAATAGGCACATAAAAGGCACTTTTGAACGTCAATATTTACAAAAAAATAGAATTGATTCTAGTCGCCCCTTCCAAAAGGTAGTTTCGTATGGAGAAGAATGGGCAAGAAACTCCACCGGTACTTTTTTAAAATCTAGTACAATATTTTTATAGGTACACTAATTATATAAATTATATGTGAAGACGATGCACCTAGAATAAAATTACTATACCACAATAGGTAATAAAAAGAGTTAAGAATGAAGCAATGACAGATACATTAATTATGTGATAGATACATGGTGCTCACATATTTACAAAAATGTAAAAAAATATATAGGTACGATTTCCTAAAAAATAACAATATCAGTGTGAGTTAAGGTAATCACAGAATTTAAAATAAATGTCATAAAAATAATAAATTATACAATTAAAATAGCAACCTGTTTGATTTTGTCTAGACTCTAGATTGTCCTATGGAGCAGGACCAGCATGTTTCCAAGCATTCTTATCTTGTATATAATCCTCTAATTTGTAATATGCTTGTTTACAAAGTGTTCTTTTAATATGAGTTTTAAATTTTCTTTCATTTAGTTGCAATATATCACAAGGTATTTTGTTGTAACATTTAACACAGTACCCCATAAAAGATGTATGTACTTTAGATAACCTGAAAAAATGGTTGATCTATTTTGTCTTTATTTCTAGTATTAAAATTATGTCTATCACTTATTTTATTAAAAAGATGTAGATTATTCCTTACATACATAATATTTTCATAAATGAATTGGCAAGGTACCGTCATGATATCAATATTTTTAAATAGTTCCTTAAGAGATTCGCGGCGACTTAGATTATAAATTGCTCTGACAGCTCTCTTTTGCAAAATAAAGATGGACTCAATGTCAGCAGCCCGACCCCACAGTAAAATGCCGTACGACATAATGCTGTGGAAGTAGCTAAAATAGACCAACCGCGCGGTTTCTACATCTGTTAACTGTCTTATCTTTCTAACAGCATAAGCCGCCGAGCTTAGCCGCCCCGCAAGAGATATTATATGTGGTCCCCATTGTAATTTCTCGTCTAGAGTGATTCCTAGGAAAACCGTTTGATTAATAAATTCCAGTTTTGCTCCATTCAATATGATATTACATTCACTACTTCTAACATTAGGTAATTTAAATCGAATGCATTTGGTGTTTGCTTTATTTAGTACCAAATTATTTACCGTAAACCAATCTTGGACCTGAAGAATAGAGTTATTAACGTCGTCAAGATGTTGTGACCGTCGGTCTACTTTAAATATCAATGATGTGTCATCTGCAAATAACACCATCTTCGGTTGATTTTGAAATAATTGGGGTAAATCGTTAATGTAAACTAAAAAGAGGAATGGACCCAATATTGAACCTTAACTTAAGTTCCTCACCCGCGCTTTCTGCTGCCTTACATAGAAAGAATGTAAAGGTATGCCATTTGGAGTTAAGGTTTCAGCATACAAACCCCCAGGCTGTTATAAAAACTTTTAAATATCTTAAATTAAATCAACAGAAGATCTATGTCTGTAAAAGTCTGTAGATCTGTCATCGAAACCATTTCGCCCTATTTAGCTTTGGAGGAGTCTTTCCGGATCTCATGAAACAGTAAAGTAGTTCCTTTGTTCAAATCCGGAGATAGTAAAGAACCCAACAATATTATAGACCCGTGTCAATTCTGCCAGTTCTCAGTAAGGTGTTTGAAAAGTTGATGCTCAATCAAATGTTACGTCACTTCAGTAAAAATTCCATCTTTCATGAACAACAGTACGGTTTCACTAAAGGTCATTGTACCACTGACGCCGGTGTCACCCTAATAAAGAACATTTGTAACGCCTGGGAGGAAGCACAAGATGCTATCGGAATTTTTTGAGACCTCTCTAAGGCTTTCGATTGCGTTAACCATGAGACACTTCTGCTGAAACTAGAACATTATATGGGATTAGGAATACAGCTCTTGATTTTCTTAGATCATACCTGAAAGACAGAAAGGTTACAGTTCAAGTAAACGGCGTGAACTCTTTGGGGTCTGAAAAAGCAATGGGCGTTCCTCAAGGTTCGATATAAGGTTTGAATATCCATTCCTCTTTTTAGTTTACATTAACGATTTACCCCAATTACTTCAAAATCAACCGAAGATGGTGTTATTTGCAGATGACACGTCATTGATCTTTAAAATAGACCGACGGCAACAAAACCACATGACAACGTGAATAATTCTATTCTTCAGGTCCGAGATTGGTTTACGGTAAATAATTTGGTTATAAATAACTTATAAAATGATAAATAAGAAATAATCGGGTAAATAAGTTTTCGGGACAATTTTACTGCGTACCTTGAATAACTCAAAAGTTGGTATACATCAATTATTATTTATATATTTATTTAATTAAGAACAAAAACAGTAGAAAAAATAAACAAATGAAATGGAGGACACGTATATTGAACAAGTATGTACAAAACGAATTCAAAATGCTATGTATATTATTATCCTCCATAAAGTTGTAAATGAAACTGCACTCCTATCTGCTTAACACGCTTATGTTGGTTCCAACTAAGATATGGTATAATGTTTTCAAACTCAAACTCAAAGCATTTATTTCAATTAAACTAATTACAGGCACTTTTGAATTGTCAAAGAGTCGGTCAGTTAGTCAGAAAGTTGAAGCTATTTGCCCATTCCAAAACGTAGATTTTGGGGGAATACTGTTGATAAAGAAGCTGTTTTTTTTTTTGACATTTACGCGGGCGATAGCTAGTTATGATTATGTAACTATTAACTTACCGATGAAATGTTATGCCATCTTTCCAGAAACTCGAAATTTGCCCATTGTTACCACACCAACGTATTGTGCACATTTTTTATTGACTAACGCGGATGTGTTTACGGCTTACAGAAGTGGTCGAATCTGAATCGCAATTGTTGAGTGGTGACCTGTATCAGATTTATAAGTGTGATGTGTTGACAGACATCGGTCGCCTGTTATTAGGCGTCTATGGGTTATATGGTCGTTGGTTTTTACTATATAGGGTCAAATTAGATTTACTAGAGAAATTCCGCAGATGTGATAGAAATCGTTATTTGAACACGATAAGCAATATAAAAATAATTAGATTATAATAAAACCCTGTATGGAAAACAAGCTTGGTGCGATAGCGACTTATCAATGATCTCCGTGCCTATGCAGTGGTCTGACAGTGATGCGTGCGCAGGTTCTCGTTCGCGGCGGAGGGCGAGGCGGGCGAGGCGGGCTCGGCGCCGCCCGCGCGCGCGCTGAAGGGCGTCATGCGCGTGGGGCTGCTGGCCAAGGGCCTCCTGCTGCGCGGCGACCGCGACGTGCGCCTCGTGGTGCTGTGCCACGACCGCCCCACCGTCACGCTGCTCAAGCGCGTGGCGCACGACCTGCCCGCGCACCTCGCCAAGGTCAAGGTGAGCTGATGCTTGTTGTGTCCACTCATACACTAAGAGCGAGTTTCGCTAGTGCGACTGAACGCGATTATCACATTTAAACCGCCTTCGAGAGCTGTCCGCCTCGTTGTCGTGAAAATAATAGCCCTTAAACGCGATTTAGAAAGTTTCATTGGTGGAATTCACAGTACTAAACAGAAGACAACCTTTTATATAACTAATAAAAACCGGCGCATGTACACAGCCCGTACGCCCAATATTCTCGAAACTACATCAGTCTAATGCCAGTTTCGATTCGATATGTGAACACACAAACTGTATGTGTCCGCAGGGCGGCGAGGACGCCAAGTACAAGGTGGAGCTGCTGGCGGCCGAGGGCGGCGTGAGCGTGTCGGACGGGGCCGTGGGCGTGCACGTGAGCCTGACGTCGGCCGTCATGCGCGAGCCCGCAGGTCAGTGCCCGGAGCCCCGCAGGAACCCTGCGATGTTCGACGCCGCCAATTTCACACACACACCTCTGTACTATCACTTCTGATCGCTCCTGGCTCTTTACATGTTCTAGACAAAACTTACGCGCTGACGATACTAAGACGGACGAGTGGAAATTGGTAGTCGAAATCGTCACTTTATACTCCACCGAACGGAGGACCGATCAGCTCAGAACAAACTATCTAGAAATCTAGATTATGGTATCATATATTTTATATTCTTTGTATATGTATTTTACTAAGTATTTTTGTTTTTACATCTCTGTGTGATGAAAAAAGATAATTTGTTCAAAGTTTACCGCCCGGCGCCAGTCGCGTCGGGCACTGTGTTGAATGCTTATTTTTAGGTGTGAGTAGGTAAGATGCGGCGAGAAGAAAGGATTTTTGATCATCTTTTTCGATATATCCCGTGCGTTGACTCCGCACTGGTATATCACTCTACTGAAACGGAGCAAACATTTCCTTGTATATCTATTCTTATATATTTATTATTTTCTTTATTTACGATTCTATATCATACCCTATTGATTTATTAGGCCTCAATAATGTGAGTCTTGTCATTTGCGAATTAAAATAACTCGACACGTTTTGTACGATCCGTAGATTCTCCGTACTGTCTGTTACGATTATTTACCGATCAGCACACGACGCATGTCTGTATGTTCGCCGCTACGTTGGGATGCGACTCGCTGTCGCGTAAGTTCTCACCCCGTGCGTAGCGCGCGTCGCCCCGATACTGTACTGTTAGGGCTACTCATGTTTGCCCCGTTTTTGTCGATGTTTTGATGGTCAAACACCCTTTGTGTTGTTGTCGCTAGACGGTGGCGACATAAAGCGAGACGACAAGGATGTGCTACCGCGGCAGAAGTGTTTGGACGCGTTGGCCGCCCTTCGGCACGCCAAGTGGTTCCAGGTACATCGCCAGACATTATAAACGTGTGCGCACTCCACCCTTCACATACTCTCTTAAGTCTAGACCCGACTAACGGACTCGAACTATCTTTGCTCCTTACTCCCGAGTCACCACTTAATCGAGCTTTATATTTTTGTATACAATTTAATGCGGGAGTGCGCACGTATTTTTTAGTCACATGTTTATTATTTTTTCCATCTAAAGTAGTAGTCTTTTATGTTAAATTCGAGTCAATGTGAACTCCCATGAACATGTGGCTACAAGTGCTTGTTATGTGTGCCCAAGCTGCGTTTCCCCGCACTCTGTAGCTAACATCGGGAGGGTACACGTGAACAGGAAACGCAGTTTCTGTAAAGTGTCGTCCACAAGAGTGGGTCGCTAACCCTAGTCCCGTGCGCAGGCTAGGGCGGCCACGCTGCAGTCGTGCGTCATCATCATCCGCATCATGCGCGACCTGTGCCGCCGCATCCCCAACTGGACGCCGCTCAACCCATACGTGAGTATGCTCATCACTTATATTACGAGTCGCTACCGGATCGACTATGGCACTTCTTCGATTCCTACCTGATTTATGAACCGAATACGCTATTCTCAGATCCGTGTGGAAGACGGGTTTTTGGAACGAAGCTTTTTATCACGGCTTGCAGATAGGAGTAAACTGGCAGATATCGTCACGCGAAAAAGCGTTCATACTTGCGACCTACTTCTTCTAATTCACACTTTCTCTCTCTTTCACTCTCGTTCACATTACTAATTATGCCTAGAGTGTAACAGCATAATCTGAGAGTTAAACCTGGAAATTGCATCAGAAATGATCACTTAGGCATTTTGGACATGATGAGACTTGATGACGAGTCGTAAGGTGCTCAAAGTGTGTGGGGAACTAGCGACGCGTTGAGTTGTTCGGCGTTCCGCAAAGTTCACCGCCGGTTGAGCACTTCATGACGATATGGCACTCTGATCCTAACACGATATTATGATGTTTGTTTATGGTTGGGGAAAAAGTTTCTTCGCATTTTTTAAGAAAATTCAAAACACTTTTTAATATAATTTATTTACATTTAACTAAAGTATGTAGGTACCATTTTATTCGATAACTTTTTGCCATCTTGTAGGTAGGGACATGATTTCATTGCTATAGAAATTTTGGGACAAAATTGGTCAAAATACCGCGACAAGTGGTTTTGGCAGTCCTCTCGTGATGTTAACCTGACACTGCCTAAAGATTCTGAAGAGAACGAAACAGGTGGAAATCTGAAGGTGCAAGGTCAGGACTATACGGCGGATGCATTAACACCGTCCATAAACATCGCAAATTTTTTTCGCGGCTTGCGTTGCATTTTTACCTTTTTTGTAGTAAAATTGTAAAATGTATCGAATTTCTTCATTAGATTCACTCATCTTGACAGTACGAACAACAAATGAAAATCACACATTTTCCTAATTTGAATTTGGAATTATGTTCTTTAAAATTTTAACTTTTTACATACTATAGTGCGAAAAGACTTTCCCCCAACCTAATAGATAGTTTGTTGCTTGTAATTTCTGAAATTCTGCGAACCGGCAATTCGCAAGGCAGTGGATACAAACATAATTATGATCCTATACCGTGACCATCCCAGTCCTGACCTCACGTCTAATTAATCATTTTTTTTTTAAATTATAAAAATAACTTTATAAAAAGAAATACGACAGTGTTCAGGAACTCTAAAGATTTACTTACCACGATTCTCTATGGAATGAATCCTAGCACATTATCAGCTGCTCCGCTCTGTAGTAAAGAGAATAAACCTATGCTTACGTCAAAACGGCTACCTATAATTTTGAACTCCTCATATCTTAGAACATACAAGTAAAATTTCTAGGTGAGTCCAAATGCAAAGATTCAAGTTTTTAATTTTAAGGTGAAATAATACCCAAAGTAGAAGTTTTGATTTTTATTTTTTTTTTCTATCAGTCATTCGAGTCTTCATTTCCTACGAAATGTATGGGAAAAGTTTTTTGCGATTTAAGACTTTTCTAGTACTCAAACCTCAATTGGTCCAATAGAGGTTTTTGATCCTTATAGGAAAGAGGATCGATTGGCATAAAAAAAAAGTTTTGTGAAAATTGCCCATTTTCCCGCTGACAGTATTTTTTTTTCAAAATCTGTGAATGCAGATCAAACATTTTCAAAAATTTTATGACTGTGTCTTAAGACCGTTTTTCTGTAGCCACAACGGTTATGCTAGCTGCCCTTACTGCCCCATCTCAAAAATCCAGCCTGTATATTGGTCGTGTGTGTCCAGGCCATGGAGTTGCTGGTGTCAGGCGTGATGCAGTCCGCGGGAGCCGCGCTGTCGCCGGGCGAGGCGCTGCGCCGCGTCATGGAGGCCGCGGCCGGGGGCCTGCTGCTGGAGCACGGGCCCGGCCTGCGGGACCCCTGCGAGAAGGAGCTCGGCGTACGTACTCACACACTGTACTGTAGCACTAGCGAGGCGCTGCGGGACATGTGCGACTGTCTGCTTATTAAAAAAAAAAAAAAATCCTTCATTCATTCACAAACAGTCAAAACAGCTCGGTTTAAAAGCATGAAATTGCGCAAATATCCCTTTTTTAACGAAGGTTATAAAAGGATAAATCAAATTCATTCATATGACGATGAAAGTTGGTATGGGAAGTTCGTCATTTTGCCTCCTATCGGGCGCACAGTTTTTCAGGTACCTCATTAAAACTGCGTAGGACCATTGTGCACACGGTTAGTCTCTTCACTGTGTCATAAAATCGCGGCTAAGTCGAAGATTATCACTAACACAGTATGGTTTATACAGTAAAATTGTCATTAGACTGCATCAAAAAAGAAACATTTATTATATAATAAAAGCTGTATTTGGACATGATGAGACCTGATGACGAGTCGTAAAGAGCTCAAAGTGTGCGATGAGCTAGCGACAGTGTTGAGTTATTCGACGCCCCGCAGAGTTCACCGCCGGTTGAGCACTTCATGACGATACGGCACTCTGATCCATGCAAACATCCATAAAGATACTTATATTACCTGTGCTAAGTAGAAATTAGTCATCTATAAGGAAGAGGGCTATTTCTTTTAATTTGTGAACTTACATTGTTCTTCTTTTAATAGTGATACTCATTGATTAATTTTCAGGATGCCCTGGGTAACCTGCCACCCCAGAAACGTGAAGATCTGACTGCCTCTGCACAACAATTCCTTAGACAAATTGCCTTTAGGCAGATACATAAGGTAAGAACGATTTTTTTTAAATGTTTGTATGTTTATTTTGTCTTCATCATGTCCACTTGAACTTTTGAGAGATTTCAATACTCAATATTTGATTTTGCTTCTTTTTTTTTCATCTCTTAGCAGT
The DNA here is from genome assembly GCA_948098905.1 of Tiliacea aurago. Lineage (NCBI taxonomy): Eukaryota > Metazoa > Arthropoda > Insecta > Lepidoptera > Noctuidae > Tiliacea > Tiliacea aurago. Next base: position 1,798,589 of record OX402592.1, read on the forward strand.
TTATAAAAACAAAATGGTTTGCCAATTAACTTATTTTACAAAGCCTTCTTTTTCACACAGATTCATGCATATTATTCTGACCTTATCGCAGTTTATTTATGTTCGCGGATTATTTATTTTTCTTCTATAATTTTTTATACTTTTATCTTAGCTATGTGTTTTTACCCGACTGACTATTATTTTATAATACATGATTGTATCTATTGACTCGTCTGGGTCGCGCGATAGTTATAAGTTAGGTTTTGTTTTCATAAAATCAAAATGGCGTATTTTAGACGTCAAATAGTATAATGCAGTTGGTGGCAGTTATTTTAGTTCAATCTTAGATTTGATGCCACCAACTACATCTACTAGGTACTAGAAAAGAGAGCTTGTTTAGATCTTTTTAGTTGCTGTCGGATTTTTTAGTTTTTCCCCAAACAATTCGATAGTTTTTTAGGGTTCCTCCATACCTCAGAAGGAAAAAACGGAACCCTTATAGAATCACTTCGTTGTCCGTCTGTCTGTCTGTTAGTCTGTCAAGACCCTTTTTCTCAGGAACGCGTGAAGGTATGAAGTTGAAATTAATTTCAAATAAGTAGGTCTACGGTCCCTTGGAGCACTACGAAAATCAATCTTCTAAAAGTCACCGCAATAAAAAATACGGCGATATAATTATGTGACATATTTTGATACTCGCAAATAAATCAAAACCTATAGGGGACTTCCCGTTGACCTAGAATCGTGAAATTTGGCAAGAAGCAAGTTCTCATAGCACAAGTAAAGGAAAATGTCCGAAAATCGTTCATTTGTGGTTTTATCACACAATCAAAAATTGTCTTGCGATTACAAACTTACATTTGCAACTCAACTACGGAGCCCTTCATTGTGCATGGTCCGACACGCACCGGCTGTCGCTGAAAACCAGCGCCGGCTGTCGCTGAAAACCAGCGCTGGGGCTCTGTCTTGCATAGGGTCGCAGTATAATGCTGAGCGATAGCCGTTTTGCGTGGATGTGACGCATGTTTCCCCCAACCTGTTCTTATTTTTGTGTTTATGTTCTTTGTTGCGTCATGTTTACCGCAAATAAACGTATTTTATTTCTTTCTTTCTTTCACTTGGCCGGTTTTTATTTTGTTTCTGCTAATTTTTATATTGCGTTACATAGGTACTGGACATGGAGCCGCTCCCGAAGCTGAAGCACACGACGGGCGCGTGGAAGTTCCCGCGCAAGCGCAGGCGCTCTAACACCGACACAGAGACCGATACGCCCAACGGTACGTACATACATGCCTCCACCGCCGACCAGGAAGCGACTAACTATGGACAATTTATTTCCGTTTAAGAAGTTTAAAATAGATTCAAGTCCTGTGGTAGTAAAAAATATTTATATACTAAAAGTGGCTTGCTGGCTGTCCACATTGCTGGCGAGAATTCTCTCTCCACTAGTTTGTCGCAGCGACAAGAGCAATCAAATAAAAAACTCATTGAGTAACACTCGCTTGGCGGACAGAATAACTGTTACTCGCCAACTTGTTGCTAGTTTTACTTGCTTTTCGCAAATCGTCGACAGCGGGACAAGTGCCTAGTGTGACATGGATCTAAATATTCGCGGCCGGCGATGTCATTTGCGAAGGAAGACGTCATTATGTCATTAATATGTTTTATCATCTATTCATTTTATTTAGATTCATGTCGCGCCGTAATGTATCTGGGCGAAAACATGTCTCGTCTCTATTAGGCCGGTTCAGTAGCCCCGCAGCGGACAGCACAGTTAGTGTTCGCAGAGGCGCGAACCACAGCGCCGTTTTGTTTCGCGTCAAACAAGCATTGAACTGTCGACCGCACGTTCACACCTTCACCGTGCCTCTGAGCAGCCTCCTCTGGCTGCCTAGCGCACTACGGATTTTCAATAGCATATACAGACTTGTACTAGTTTTGTTACTAATGACGTGCGGCCAAATGTTTTACGCGTTCTTTGTGTGTACTCCGCGCGTTGCACGATCCGGTAGTAGAACGACTCGAACCGGCGACTCGGCGCTGAGCGGCTCCACACTGAACCGACGCCGACGATCAACGCGAGAACAAAACCAGCCTAACATACAGACCAGTATTTGGACATGATGAGACCTGATGACGAGTCGTAAGGGGCTCAAAGTGTGCGGTGAGCTAGCGACAGTGTTGAGTTATTCGACGCCCCGCAGAGTTCACCGCCGGTTGAGCTCTTCATGACGATACGGCACTCTGATCCTTTTATAAATAATAGGTTCATCATCCAGGGGATAGATTCGACATAGTCATTGCGTGCGGCTGACGACTACGCGCTTGAAATTTTAACTTAAAAAATAAGATCATGTTTTAAAACAATTGCAATCAAATGGACGAGATTATTGACCGTGTCAACTAATGTATTTGAAATTTTTTTCAGGCGAAGGCAAGGTGGTTAAGACGGAAGAAAAAATGGACGCGTCGGAGAACCAAGCCAAGAAGTAACGCTCGAGCTCGCCGCGTCGCCTGCCGCGGCCGTCTCCTCCCTCGCAGCCCGCCCCCCTCCTCCCCCCACTGCCCCAGTACCTACCACTCCGGCCTGCTTCCTGGCACCTGTCGAGCTGCCCTGGGGAGGCTGTTCCCGGCCCCGCACGTTGCCCATCGCCAGCGATAGAATACTGCACCAGATTAAACGAACCCATTCATAACAAAGCTGCGAGCCAGGAGCGCGTCAAGGTCCTCGAAAAATCAGGACTAGAGCGAGTCGCGTCACTTTTATTCTACATTAGTTAATACGTGCAAATCTATCCAATATTTTGTATTATGTATCTGTGTATGAGTTACACATTTTTTTTTGTCACACGAACTTGTGGTCATGATCTGTCCAAAATATTCTAGTACACAAAAAATGCCGCGGTTACAGTAGTGTTTAATATAGTTAGGTTTAGACTATTCTATATAATGTAAGTAGTGTTAGCGTACGCGAAGAGACAGGGATAGTCGGATTGACAAGATACTGATCGCTGTGAAGGAATTGTCATAGAGATGGTTGCAAATAGAGTAAATGGTTCTGCCTCGGACTTGCGATACTCAAGGATATTATAATTAGTAACATTACATTAGCTTCGTTTTCCTAACATTAGCTACGAAGCTGTCGCCAGTCCGCAGGCAGTCGGACGACTGTAGCATTACAGTATTTGACATTCACATTTAGTTCCTCACCGGGCCGGCCATGCTGGCACGGGTACGTTCTCCTGCGACGATGCAGTTTATTTTTAATATACGATTACCCTATATTTATTAGTTATATTTTTCGTCTATGTATTTTTGTGCTGTCTCTAAAGACGGCGTTATGTGAAAGTATACATAGTATTGTACCCATAATTGGTGTAAAGAATCTGCTTTAGTGTCGTGTCTTCATCGGAATCAGTAATAATTTTGAGATATGTGGCAGTAGTGTTGTCTAGTACCATGTGGTACTTCGTTTTACTCATACGTGAGGTAGGAAACAAAGCAGTCTCTGGTGTAGGCATTAAGGACAGTTCAATAGTAAGCGAATGCATCTGACGTTTACATGTGATTTATACATTTTGTAAACATCGTTCACATTGCAATAACTAATGCCTTATTTCACGCAAGATCTATGTTATATACGGTTAAAGTTCGTTGCTATTCCGATACCTACTAATGTTAGTTAGCAATGACACACGAATCAGTGTTTTGGCAAGGCATACAGAGGCAACATTTTACTACAATAATTGATGTCTAAATCTCATCACACCACGTTACAATAAGATTTAAAATTCGGTGTGATGTATCTAAATATTGTTTATTTATAATAGGGTTATATGTTGTGACCCATTAAAATTTAGATAGATTTTAATAAATAATCCATTTCGGACTAGATTCTGTGAAACCTTTATTTTATTCTTTAACTGTACTTTGGGAGATTAATGTCAATAAAGATAATGATGAAAGTTAAATCTTCTTTTGATTTCTTATATAGCTGAGGCATTCCGATTTATATGCTATATTCTGAAGGCGCTGACAAGGCGTCACCGGTACTCGCCCGTGGTCCCCCAGTCCAGTCCCCCTTGAGCGCAGGCCACACCGCCAGCTGGCGGGCGGGCGGGCGAACATCGTTTCACCTCTTTACATGGTTAGTCGGTAGCTCGCGGTGTGAACCGAAGTATGTAAAGAGGTGAAACGATGTTCGCCCGCCTAGCCCGCCCGCCCGCTAGCTGGCGGTGTGGCCTGCGCTTAAGGGTACCACGAACAAATATTTTTGCCCGTGGAACCCCCAACACATTTTCAAAGAGTTTTAACATGTAAAGCCCTATGACAAAGGGGCCCTCACACCGCACGCAAATAAAGGGGTACCATGGGCAAATTATTTGGCCCGCGGTACCCCCGCTAATCGCCAGTTAATTAAAATGCAAATACTTTGGATGTAGCGCTCGCCGGCCGCTGTCGCGGGCGTTACACGCCACAGACGACAAAAATCCGATTTTGTTGAAATTTCGGAGTCCGGGATCTATAAGGTCCCGTGCTCCAACTGATGATCAGTACAGTCAAGTAATTAAGAAAAATACATAATTTAATAATAATCAATAGGATTTATTTTAACGCATTTTTTCAAAAAAATGGCCCAAAGAAATTTCATTATTATTTAAAATAGAATGTTTTTAGGGTTCCGTAGTAAACAAGGAACCCTTATAGTTTCGCCATGTCCGTCTGTCTGTCTGTCTGTCTGTCTGTCCGTCCGTCCGTCTGTCCCCAGCTTAGCTCAGAGACGCTTAGTCCTAGAAAGCTGTAATTTGGCATGGGTATACATATTAATCATGCCGAAAAAATGGTAATATAAAATTATGAAACACATTTTTTTTTTTAAATATCATCCCCATTTCACGTGTAAGGGAGGTATCCCTTACACGTGAAATGGGGATGATATTTTTTTTTTCTCGTCTATTCCATGGTGTGGGGTAATGTCCGTGACTACCGCCGCCCCACCAACGCCAATCGCTTCCATATTTGGCAAATAATTAGTGCTCAATTGGTGCTAATTAGTGCTCGAACAACAGAATTGGTGCCTTAGTAGTTTTCGAGATAATCGACTTTGAAGCTGGTCCTGCGGTAGTCACGCTCCCTTCAGCAGGACCACAATGAGCGCCGAAAAAGGGGGCATGCTACAGCAATTCTAAGTATACAAATAATTAGTGCTCTTAAATGTGATTCATTTCGTAACAAAAAAAGAACTTAAACATTTGTATATACCGAGAAATCAACGATGATAACTTTCGCGCGCTCGTTCAGCAGGACCACGACTTTGAGTGTTGATTCTAAGTTTCAGGAGCTAGTCGCTTTCCTCAAACCTACATAGAAAATTAGTGCTCTGCGAGATCAAATTGATACCCAAAATTCAAAATTACTACTCCAGTAGTTTACGAGATATACCATACCATTGGTGGGGTGGCGGTAGTCACGGTGTTAAATTTTCATTTGAAGATTTCCCTATTAAAAACTCTGTGATTTCTTCCCAAATTTATACAAAAATTAGTGCTCTTAAAGAAGTTATAGTGACCAAAAATTCAGATTCCCAAGTGATGTATTTTAAGAGAAATTAGCTTTCATTACTTTTCCATACTAAATGTCCGCATATAACCCGACCAAATGAAGTTGTCAATGGTATTGAGCTGTTTATGAGATGTACGTACACTCGTGCACTTAAATTGATGGATGTCGGAATAGTAATAACAACAGTTCAATATCTATAATTTTTATACAAACTGTGAACCTGGGTTTTTTTTTTTTTTGGGGTGGGAAATTATCAAATAACTTCTCCCGCTCTGGGCGGAGCGGGAGGGCGTGTCAGACTTTTACTGACTAAAACTCACCCGCATTCCTTCATTTGCCTGTGTGCCAGGGCCACGATATCCCTTTCGGACAAACTCGCAACCCTGGCAGGCATTGGCCCTATCGGACCCCGTCAGTTAGTGCTGACATCTCTTTGAGGGGCGCGGGATAAGTCCCCTTTTTGAGGAGTGGCTGGAGAGGCGCCACGGCGTCCTCACCAGGTCCTCACCGGACACGGTTGTTTCGGGAGGTTCCTGTTCAGGATAAAGCGGGAGGAAACGCCCGGGTGTCACCATTGTGTGGATCGCTCGGAGGACACGGTGGAGGTCTGCCCGGGTGGGCGGATCACCGCCGTGTCCTCACGGAGGCGATCGGCGGCGGCGATCTCTCGCGTCCGGCCCTGGTTCAGGCCATGGTTCGGAGCGAGAGTGCATGGGAGGCCGTCACCTCCTTCTGCGAAGCAGTAATGCTTGTGAAGGAGGAGGCGGAACGTGTGAGGGAGAGGCAAGGTTCGCGCCCTCGCGCCCCTAGTCGCCGCAGGAGACGCCCCGGGCGTCGGGAGTCGCAAGCCGATTTCCGGCCACCGTAGGCACGGGCCTGCGGACGGTGAGCGATGGGTTGCTCACCGTCCGATAAGGACCAGGCCCGGGTCGACGGCGCGTCGTATTCCACGCGCCCCTCAAAGAGATGTCAGCACCAACTGACGGGGTCCGATAGGGCCAATGCCTGCCAGGGTTGCGAGTTTGTCCGAAAGGGATATCGTGGCCCTGGCACACAGGCAAATGAAGGAATACGGGTGGGTTTTAGTCAGTAAAAGTCTGACACGCCCTCCCGCTCCGCCCAGAGCGGGAGAAGTTATTTGATAATTTCCCACCCCAAAAAAAAAAACCCAGGTACACAGTTTGTATAAAAATTATAGATATTGAACTGTTGTTATTACTATTCCGACATCCATCAATTTATGTGCACGAGTGTACATCTCATAAACAGCTCAATACCATTGACAACTTAATTTGGTCGGGTTATATGCGGACATTTAGTATGGAAAAGTAATGAAAGCTAATTTCTCTTAAAATACAACACTTGGGAATCTGAATTTTTGGTCACTATAACTTCTTTAGGAGCACTAATTTTTGTATAAATTTGGGAAGAAATCACAGAGTTTTTAATAGGGAAATCTTCAAATGAAAATTTAACACCGTGACTACCGCCACCCCACCAATGGTATGGTATATCTCGTAAACTACTGGAGTAGTAATTTTGAATTTTGGGTATCAATTTGATCTCGCAGAGCACTAATTTTCTATGTAGGTTTGAGGAAAGCGACTAGCTCCTGAAACTTGGAATCAACACTCCAAGTCGTAGTCCTGCTGAACGAGCTCGCGAAAGTTATCATCGTTGATTTCTCGGTAAATACAAATGTTTCAGTTCTTTTTTTGTTACGAAATGAATCACATTTAAGAGCACTAATTGTTTGTATACTTAGAATAGCTGTAGCATGCCCCCTTTTTCGGCGCTCATGGTGGTCCTGCTGAAGGGAGCGTGACTACCGCAGGACCACATTCAATGTCGATTATCCCGAAAACTACTAAGGCACCAATTCTGTTGTTCGAGCACTAATTAGCACCAATTGAGCACTAATTATTTGCCAAATATGGAAGCGATTGGCGTTGGTGGGGCGGCGGTAGTCACGGACATAAATTGATACCCAAAATTCAAAATTACTACTCCAGTAGTTTACGAGATATACCATACCATTGGTGGGGTGGCGGTAGTCACGGTGTTAAATTTTCATTTGAAGATTTCTCTATTAAAAACTCTATGATTTCTTCCCAAATTTATACAAAAATTAGTGCTCCTAAAGAAGTTATAGTGACCAAAAATTCAGATTCCCAAGTGTTGTATTTTAAGAGAAATTAGCTTTCATTACTTTTCCATACTAAATGTCCGCATATAACCCGACCAAATTAAGTTGTCAATGGTATTGAGCTGTTTATGAGATGTACACTCGTGCACATAAATTGATGGATGTCGGAATAGTAATAACAACAGTTCAATATCTATAATTTTTATACAAACTGTGTACCTTTACTCAAATTGAAATAAGATTAGACATTTAAATAAACATTTTTTACAGTCCGTTCAGCCGATGTTGACTTCTATGCCTTTGGTGGCATGACAACTGGCAGCTGTAATAAACAGTTGGTATTGTAACCACGTTTTTGCTTTTAATGCCATCCTTATGCCTACGGAATAGAAGTCAAAATTGGTTGAACGGACTGTAAAAATATATTTAAATTTCTAATCTTATATCAAATGGAGTAAGGTAAGTACATATTAAGAAAACAAATAACGTGTAATGTGATACCTTTGTTAATGACGTGGGTAGGTAGGTACTCCAATAATGATTTTTCTGTATTGTAAGTACCTACCTTTTGTCAGCGACAGCGATGGGTATTTCTTATTTATCTCTTTCCTACTAATTTACCGTTGCTGCAAGCAGTACCTAAGTATTAAAAACCTAATTTACTGCATTAAAAAAATCTGTATGTTTGAAGTAGTTTTAATTAATAATGATTAATTTAATGGTATATAATTTAATAATAAATAACTTACTAACAATAGATAATAATTTGATGTAAATGAAATGATGTTTGTTTGTTTTTTGTAGATGTGTTTTGAGTAATGTTTACTTACTCGAGTTTATGTTTTCGTATGCACGTGTTTCAGTGACAATGAAAATTATTTTTCTTTCTTTCTAAATATTTGCATGCCGAATGGCAAAATATGCTTGCGAAGGAGGAGGCGGAACGCGTGAGGGAGAGGCAAGGTTCGCGCCCTCGCGCCCTTAGTCATCGCAGGAGACGCCTCGGGCGTCGGGAGTCGCAAACCGATTTCCGGCCACCGTAGGCGCGGGCTTGCGGACGGTGAGCGATGGGTAGCTCACCGTCCGATAAGGACCAGGCCCGGGTCGACGGCGCGTTGTATTCCACGCGTGCCTCAAAGAGTTGTTAGCAGCAACTGACGGGGTCCGTTAGGGCCAATGCCTGCCAGGGTTGCGACTTTGTCCGAAAGGGATATAGTGGCCCTGGCACACAGGCAAATGAAGAAATACGGAAGGGTTTTAGTCAGTAAAAGTCTGACACGCCCTCCCGCTCCGCCCAGATCGGGAGAAGTTATTTGATAATTTCCCTCCCAAAAAAAAAAAGGCCATGGGTAACGATAGGTTATTTTTTTTTATAAATATGTACCCAAGTACACAGTTTGTATAAAAATTATAGATATTGAACTGTTGTTATTACTATTCCGACATCCATCAATTTATGTGCACGAGTGTACGTACATCTCATAAACAGCTCAATACCATTGACAACTTCATTTGGTCGGGTTATATGCGAACATTTAGTATGGAAAAGTAATGAAAGCTAATTTCTCTTAAAATACAACACTTGGGAATCTGAATTTTTGGTCACTATAACTTCTTTAGGAGCACTCATTTTTGTATAAATTTGGGAAGAAATCACAAAGGTTTTAATAGGGAAATCATCAAATGAAAATTTAACACCGTGACTACCGCCACCCCACCAATGGTATGGTATAACTCGTAAACTACTGGAGTAGTAATTTTGAATTTTGGGTATCAATTTTATCTCGCCGAGCACTAATTTTCTATGTAGGTTTGAGGAAAGCGACTAGCTCCTGAAACTCGGAATCAACACTCTAAGTCGTGGTCCTGCTGAATGAGCGCGAGAAAGTTATCATCGTTGATTTCTCGGTATATACAAATGTTTCAGTTCTTTTTTTGTTACGAAATGAATCACATTTAAGAGCACTAATTATTTGTATACTTAGAATTGCTGTAGCATGCCCCCTTTTTCGGCGCTCATGGTGGTCCTGCTGAAGGGAGCGTGACTACCGCAGGACCACCTTCAAAGTCGATTATCTCGAAAACTACTAAGGCACCAATTCTGTTGTTCGAGCACTAATTAGCACCAATTGAGCACTAATTATTTACCAAATATGGAAGCGATTGGCGTTGTGGTCCTGCGGTAGTCACGGACATTGTGGGGTATCGTTGGATAGGCCGTTCAAAAATATTGTGGGTTTGGCAAAACCATTTTTCAATTAAGGGATCCGTTTGCGTAATATTATTAAGCTTTAAAGTGCTATTTTTTGTTAGAGTCAAGTGTCCCCCCTCCCTGCCAGCTAAATGGTTGGTTTTGGGTATGTGAAAAAATTCATGGCAGTAGTGTATATAACGAAATTAAAAGGAAAACTATCACAGCTAAGTAGGCTTCACAAGTTATCGAGTAATAGTCGACCAACTTAAATTTGCAGTTGGAGAATTGACCGTAACGTATATCGATGTAGGGGAGAGCATGTTTTTCAACTACAATGTTAAGTTTGTTTTTGGGATACATTCATCCCAACTACGGAACCCTTCATTGTGCGTGGTCCGACATGCACTTGGCCGGCTTTTTTTTTTCATATTATTGTTTGCGGCGTTTAGTTGGCGGTCTAAAGAAGTCTAAAGAATCGTTGCGTTATCACTGATACCAATTTATTTAGGGTAACATAATTATATGGTTTTTTGAACTCTTTATTGTGTTTGGTTTAGTTTGGAATTCCTTTTTTCAAAATAATTTTCTAAAATCCCGGATTATAATTAAATCGTTAAATTTGCAATTGTTACAAACTACGAAAGTTAAATACACCGAACTCAATGAGACACTTGAGCTTGAATTTGGGAAACTAATCCATCGATATTTGGATTAATTCCACTGATACAAAGACGTAAAGAATTTTCCAAATGATCGTCAGTCAGTCTTGTACGATGTGTTGATTTATTAACTTTCATCAATGAAAAGAACTGTTCGCATTTATAAGTACTGCCAAACGCACAAATCAATCTTCTTGCGAATTTTCTAAGCTGCGGAAAATTGTCATCTTCTAGGTATTTTTTTATAGAAATCGCATAACTCTACGTCTTCACATTTGGATTTTAGGAGTGAGTTTTCTTGAATCTCGATCAACTCCATTTGTAAGTGTATTGGAGCATTTTGTACATTACATTTTGTAGGAGTAGCAAATAAACTGAAACAGTCTTCCATGTTTTTGAAGTCGCTAAATCTGTTCGAAAATTGTTCCGACAGTAACTTGAGTTCTTCAGCATATTGAGCATAAGCAATATTTTCATACGCAGAGAGCGTGTTGAAATGGTAACTATTATCAGACAGCATCTGTGACTCCCACAAGCGTAGTTTGATCAGAAACGCTTTCAAATGGCTGTACAAATCATTTACTAACGGTTCTTGTTTTTGAAGTTTCAAATTTAAATCATTGAAATAGCCTGTAAGATCGACCAGAAAAGCTAAGTCACATATCCATTTTGGGTCACTTAATTCAGATAGTGGTTTATCTTTTATTTTCATAAAGTCTGCTATCCCATTTCTAAGCTCGTAAAACCGTTTCAACATTTTCCGACTTCACAATAATATGTTACGTCGTTATATTCAGCTGATATTTCATCCAAAAACGCCTTGAACTGACGATGGTTCGCTCCCTCGGGATCGAATAAAGTTGATGGTTTTTACTACCACATTCATAACATTCTGGAGTCGAATGGACTTAGAACACAAGTTCTGTTGGTGGATAATGCAATGAAGGACTATCAAATCATCTTTTTGCACATTTAATTCTGTTGCTTTTTCATTCAAAATTCCGATGAAACCTTTACGTAAGCCGACCATAGAAGGTGCACCATCAGTGCATACTCCAATTAATTTTGACCATGGTAAGGCAAAACTTGTGAATACCTTTTGAACTTCAATAAAAATATCCTCTCCTGTAGTGGTTGCAAAGCATGCGGCTGTAAAGCAAGCAATTCCTCAGTAATAGTGAACTCCATACCAACACCTCGAATAAATATAGCCAGTTGAGCTGTGTCAGACAAATCGGTGCTCTCGTCTAATGCTATGGAAAATGATTCAAAACCAGCCATACGGTCAGTCAATGTTGTTTTTATATCATTAGCCATCATTTCTATACGTCGAACAATAGTTCGTCTTGACAAACTAATTTTTTCAAATTCATTTTTCTTTTCGGGACACAAAATACTGCAAACTTCTAACATACACTCCTTGATAAATTCTCCTTCAGAAAATGGTTTTAATGCCTTTGCCAATTTTGAGCTAACTATAAAACTAGCTTTCACAACATTATCAAGTTGTTCTTTGTTGAAACATTTGTTGCTGTTTTTCCAAATTTGCGGTAAGCTTCTGGATTTTGTCTGTTCTTAATTGTCCTGTCAGTGAGTGCAGCGTAGCATGCTTAGTTGAGTAATGCCTCTTTATATTGAATTCTTTCATTACTGAAATTGATTCATTACACAGCAAACAAATAGGCTTACCATTGTGCAAGATAAAAAAGAATTCTTCAGTCCATTTTTCTTGAAACTGGCGACCCTCTGTATATATTTTTCGTTTCTTTCCACCAGACATCATTTTTGTTTACTTTTCGTTCAATAAACTTAATAACAAACTATAGTTAGTAACCACTCAAGATGCACACAAAGTCACAAAACATGTTGACGGCTCGAGCAGTTCGCTAGGATATCGCTTGTCCAAGTTATCACCTCGGTAGCTCAAACAGAACTGAACTAACGTTCGTTTTTTTTTTTTTTTTTATGAATGGCATCTCGTAGCAGACCTAGAGAGGTCGTTGCTACTTAACCGGATATTCCTGTGGCTGCCCTAAGGTTTTTAATCTTAAAGCCTCCAGCCAGGGCGCAAATTATATATATTAAAACTAAACGACAGCGCACTAAGGGCACCCCCTGTGGGGTACGGACCTCGGCTTAGGGCGTCGTTGGGGGGATCACAAAATTAGTAACAATTTGGGGACGGGCTGGATCAACATTTTGATCATGATTATTATCAGGGGATATTATATTTATTGCTACGGCGCTCTCAGCCTCTAACCGGGCGGCTGGCGCATCGACATTCAAGAGACGGGGGGGAGGACTTTTATTACCATTTACTCGGGAAGTTCGCGTGGTACCTCGGCGGCGAGGACGGAAGGTCGGTTTGTGTATTTTGTGCACTATACTCGTGGCCCTATTGCTTTCCTGAAGGAGAGTGACGGGGTCATCCGGATCTAAGAGAGTATGCCTCGGTCGGCGAGTCTGACTAATGGCAGAAGGCCTGTAACTAGCGGCCTGCACAACCAAGGGGTTGCGATGACGTTCCGCGGATTCGAAAAAGCGCTTTGCAAGGCGCTTCATAAACTGCTTGATGGTAGGCATCTTAAGGTCTACGTGAAGTTGTTCGTTCAAAATGTTTCGCGGGCCGGATAATATCTTACAGCGGGCCGGATCCGGCCCGGGGGCCGGTTGTTGCCCATATATGATGTAGACACAACATTTTAAAAAGTATGCTTAGATGGTTTGGTCACGTTGAAAGGATGAATGAAAGGTGACTAACAAAAGGTATTTACAAGACAGATGTGAGTGGAAACGCCGGGAAGGGACGCCCTATGAGGACATAATTATAGTGACCTAATTGGTGATGTACTTCAGAAAGGTCAGATGCGTAGTATTCGGAACAGGCGTGCGTATACGACCAGACTTCGGACTGTAACTGAGAAATTCCAGACGGAAAACCCAATAACACTTTGCCTGACATGATGACAGGACCTCATGCCCAACAGTAGCGCTTGCGACCAATAGACCAACAAGGCAGTTTTTTTTTATAAAAATGTGGTTGTTATTTGTATAATGTGGTGTCTTACGACTTCCACGCGAACGAAGTCGCGGGCAGGAGCTAATTAAATAATATAAATTGAATACAAGAAAATAATAATTTTAATTAAACTAATTCTATTATCGTACTTATAAATTCACTCCTATTAAATAATTGTTTATATCTTTTGAATCATACAGGGAAAACAATTTACTGCATTACTATACAATAACGTCATCAGTTGGAGCACGGGACCTTATAGGTCCCAGACAGGTGAAGCACGGGTCAGGACCTAAATTTCGCGAGGGGATAGTACCTAAATTGTTCTATTTAGTACCTACATTGAAAATAATTTATTGTACCTTTTGGGTTTCGGCAGAAAATGAAAAACAACCGTCTGTGGCGTAAACGCTACGGACGGCCCATTTTTTTTGTAGAAGTTAGCGAGGCAAATGATTCAATAAATATAGGCTTGTACACTTGTGTACAAAAAATTGCCAAATCTATAAACACTCGCGAGCAATAAACTGGAATCACTTCATCGCGCGTTGCTCAAGACAATTTTTTACAATTTCTATGCAATGAGCTGTGGATTGTGGTGTACTGAAAGGTAATTTGGTTAGCTTTCAAATGTTAACTAAAATATTTAAAATTGTCTACGTAAAGTACAAAAATCACATTTAAGGGTAAGTACTAATTATTTGTATACTTAGAATAGCTGTAGCATCATAGCCTGTCCCCTTTTTCGGCGTTCATCCTCCTGTCTCGGTCCTGCTGAAGGGAGCGTGACTATCACCTTCAAGTCGATTTTCTCGAAAAGGTACCAATTTTGTTGTTCGAGCACTAATTATTTGCCAAATATGGAAGCGATTGGCGTTGGTGGTCACGGACATAATCAAAATATGTCGCATAAATCGCCATATTTTTTTATTACGTTGAATTGGAAGCCAGATTTTTTTTTTTGAGCTTCAAGGGACCATAGACCTACGTATTTGATATTAATCCCAACTTGATACCTCCTGAGAAAAAGGGTCTTGATAGACTGACAGATGGACAACGAAGTGATCATATAAGGCCCAGCACACACCGCTGGAGGCGCGGCGCAGCGCATTTCCTTGAAACACGCGGGCGGATTCCGTTCCGCGGACCCCGACCAGGGCCAAGAACCCTTGAGAGCCCTCGAGCGGAGACGCGCGGCGGCGCGCAGCTACTCCGAGCGCGCCCATGTCATTTAGTGCTGATCGACAACTCGCTCTCGTTCGTAATGGATGTGGACTGGGACATACAACTCTCCAGGCATCTGACCGGGCGCGGGCTAGTGCGGCGGAGCGCAGAGCAGCACGGCGGCGACTGCACCAGTCGCGCGCATGCTCTTGTAGCTTGAGGGCGGTTGGAAGGTTTATATTAAATTGTTGTCTTCAATTGCTCTCTGCCGCGCCTCCAGCGGTGTGCGCTCGGCCTAAGGGTTCCGTTTTTTCCCTTTGAGGTACGGAACCCTAAAAAACATGTCCGGGGCAGTGGTCCGTGTCCAACTAGTTGGACCATCGAGTCTTTACTAGGGGCAGTTGTCAAACTTTAAAAATAGTTTGACCACAGCACCTTTTGAGAGTTCCGTGGTCCAATGCATTTAAAAATGCGGTCAGTGGGGCGCCGTCGGTTTGCTGACGGAAACGCTAACCCTAGACGGTCGACGTCAGGAGAACCCCGAGGTTCGGTTCCTTTAAATCCTGCAGACAGAAATAAGAGCCGCGCAGCGAGACTCCCGTGGACCTGCTGACGGAAACGCTAACCCTAGACCGCCGACGTCACGGGGAGTTAGGTTCGGTTAGGTTTTTAGAGTTGGATAGTTAGTTTTTAAATGACCAATTCATTTAAAAACTAACTTTCCAACTCTAAAAACCTAACCAAACCAGGGAACTCTTAGGGTCAGCTCACACCGAGACGCGACGCTGCGCGCACACTTTAAAAGAGCGACTCAAAATATACCTAACTTTATTTTCTACACGAAAAGATACACATTTCATTGTGAGAATTTGGAATACGTTACACCACGCAGCACTACGCCTCGTGATGCCTCGCGGCGTAGAGCGATGCATCGCGACGCAGCGGTGAATCGCCGGAACGCGCGGCGTGCAAGAGCAGCGCTGCGCCTCACGAAGCCGCGCGACGCCCCGAGCCGCAGCCGAGGCTGCCGTGGCGACTTGTCTCTACTATTTGCATTTCTGTCACTATAGTGTTTTGAGGATACATTATACAAATATTCATAGCGCTGCACAAAAAAAAATAACTTCTCCTCGATCTCATAATCTCGAATCATAATGCACCCGCCAAATATACGTCGTTCTCATGTGTCCGTATGGATTGAGGAGCCATGTCTCATATTTAAACGAGGGTACTACCAATATTTAATAGTAAATTAGCTGATTTTGTAGGCCCGATCCTGGAATTTGTAGTAAAACCGTTAAAAAGTTATAGGACGTTTAAGGTGGCTTGACCTTAGAACTCGAAAACTAGCCAACAGATGTTTTTGAAAATTTGGTAGGATTTATTTTGATTTAGTAGTGTTTATGCGTAATCTGTACAAAAAAAATGGGTTTTGTACGGCTGAATTTGAGGTGGCTACAATGCTTTCATCTTTCTTAAAAATCCATAAATTTGACTTCGCTGTTTCTCGGAAAGTCATCAACCAATTAAAACGTATTTTTAGTATAATTTAGTAGTAAATGAGTTCTAATTAGTAGTATAAAAATAAAATGGAAAGACTATACAATTTTGGTGATACAACACATTTTATGTGGCTCCTCAATCCTGACGGTCTATAAAAAAGATATGTTCGTAGCTACTAAAGCTGTTGATCAAATCGGATAAAAATAGCACAAATATTTAGTAGAAATTTCTACTAAATATTGGCATCATCAAACATCCTACACACTCAGTATTTCAAAAGATTTTAATAATTTAAACATTCCTTTACAATTCTGTAAATTGGGTGACCCATTGACATAGATAGTAAGGACCAGGCTAACCGCGCGACGAAATGGCACCAGCGCGCTGGCCCTAAAATGACAGTTTAGGGCCAATGCGACTCAGTCGAACGCTGTCCACGCGCGGAGGAGTTAATCAGTACAGTTCAGTCATTAAAATGCCTAGTTGCGTAGTAAAAGGCCGCAAAAATTATAATACAAAGGTTAAAAAGGAACATGGGATATCATAACATCGATAAGTAACCATATATTGCCTTTGTTCCAATAAAATTATTCAATAAACACATTTGAATCCACATTCGAAATCCACAATGGCGGCCATGTCACGCGCTGCCGGCAGCGCCCGCGACGGTAACGAAGTAACCTTGTACGGACGTCATTTTTTATTTGTGTTTTATTTAATAATTAATAAATTAATAATAATTTTTATTCAATTGTTTTCAATTTCAAATAAAGCTGATCGAGATTAATTTGTTTTATTACGTTTTCTGTCAAAGTATGGACGCCTCAGTGGTTAACTTATTTCCGATAAAATGTGATTAAAATAACATTTACGCACGTACATGTCGTACGTACAAGGTTACGTCGTCGACCTATGCAACGTGACACTCACGTAGTTCATGTGAGTTGTCACAGATGGCGCTACTTTTTGCTTGTATGAAAAAGTTGTAAGTAAAATGTTCTGATGGGCGTATCCTTCCTTTTGAAATCATTGGTTCCCGTGAGATATTTTCCGACACTCACGCGGGCCAAGCCGCGGGCAATAGCTAGATATCTCATTTAATCTAAAACTACAATTAGGTTACATGTAGGTACTCGTACTCGTAGAATGATTCATATGCAAATAAAATTATGTATTCATAGTTTGAATTATTTATGGTCACCCTATACACAAAATTGTTAAGGAATGTTTAAATTATTAATATCTTTTGAAATACCGAGTGTGTAGGATGATTGATGATGCCAATATTTAGTAGAAATTTCTACTAAATACGAGTATTGGTGCTATTTTTATCCGATTTGATCAACTGCTTTACTAGCTACGAACATGTATTTTTTATAGACCGTCAGGATTGAGGAGCCACATAAAATGTGTTGTATCACCAAAATTGTATAGTCTTTCCATTTTATTTTTAAACTAAAAATTAGAACTTATTTACTACTAAAAATACGTTTTAATCGGTTGATAAGTTTCCGAGAAACAGCGTGGTGAAAATTATGGATTTTTAAGAAAAATTAAAGCATTGTAGCCACCTCAAATACAGCCGTACAACACCCATTTTGTTTGTACAGATTACGCATAAACACTACTAAATCCTATCAAATTTTCAAAAACATCTGTTGGCTAGTTTTCGAGTTCTAAGGTCAAGCCACCTTATTAAACGTCCTATAACTTTTTAACGGTTTTACTACAGATTTCAGGATCGGGCCTACAAAATCAGCTAATTACTAAATATTGGTAGTACCCTCGTTTAAATATGAGACATGGCTCCTCAATCCATACGGACACGTTCTCATGCGCTTGCACATGGTAGACTGCGGGTGGACATGCCGCGCGGCGTCGTGTTGCCAACGACATTGCGATGGACCTCGCGACGTTGCGATGCGCCTCGTGACGTTGCGATGGACCTCGCGACGTTGCGATGCGCCTCGCGACGTTGCGATGCGTCTCGCGGCGCAGCGCCAAATCACTGGCCCCTTCCAGTATCGTCACGTCGCGTCTCGGTGTGAGCTGACCCTTTAAAGGTGCTGTGGACCAACTATTTTTAAAGTTGGACAACTGCCCCTAGTAAAGACCCATGGTACAACTAGTTGTACAGATCAGTTGGACCACTGCCCCGGAATGTAAAAAACCAGGCTGTATAATAAAACAGAGTAATTTGGCAGTTGTATATATTTAACTATTACAGAATATTTCTTTACAATAATTTTTTTGTACAATAAGGAGATAAAAATCTGCTTGTGTTCAATAAAAATAAAATGCAACACAAGACTAAAGTTGTCAAAAACGTGACAATATATATCTTTACAAAAAAAGTGGCCGTTTCAGGGCAAAAATATATTACATGGTCACATTATACAGATAATTACAATACTATAAAATTTAATACAATGTCGATACATATTTTACTCATTCATAATTAAACCAAACCAGTAAAACAAAGCTCATTATAGAAACTAGTTTTTGTTTGTATATTCGGGACCAACAATTTGCATTTTATTCCTTTGAACTTCAAATAACAATAGGGAAAATTAAGTACTTAAAGGATATAGGTACAGTAACTTTGAATTTCATAGTAACTTAATTTAAACAGATTAGATACTAGGGCAAAGCGAAAATTTGGATTGAAAATACTGCCAAGGAGATCAAATATTACCATCATAAAACTGAAAATTTATATTAAATATAAAAGAAGCTGCCAATCCTTACAAAAATAGGACGTTAAATGGCAGTGATGGTTTTACAACAACGTTCCAGATATAGCCCGTAAGTATAACAATATTGTGTTTTGTGTCGGCGTGGCGGGGTGTCAAACATTAGCCACGCCGGAAGAAATGCTTGGTAACCAAATGTTTATTGTCTAGTGAAGTTATTGAAACCTACGCGGTGTGGTACAAGTCTCCTTCATCTTTCGTCTGATCTTCATCGGACATCAACGCTGGTTTCAATAAATCTCTAAGTTTTATTAGTAGTTAATTCCAATATGACTCAAGACAGAACGACGACAGCCTTACAGAGTTTTAAGGGGGGGTGTACACTATATCTGTGTAATACCAGACATTAAGTTCATATTTATTATCTCGAGATTTATGATCCCCTAAGAGACGCGTAAATATGTCATAAAACGGTTTTAGAAACGTCATCGTCTTTGATTTTTTTAGTTCTGCTTGAACATTTTACACAAGAGTAGCTTCGCGTTAAGAGAACTCTTGCTCAAGTACTGAAATTATGTGAACTTTTCATCATTTGTATTTGATTCTTTGAGATTTTCACATACATACCATGATATTAATTTGCCAAAAAATACGGTATTAAAAAAAAATACGATTACATGTTACTTTATCATGAGTTTGGTTATAAACAACACAACACTAGATTTTTTATGGATAAATATTATACATATTAAACAATGATTTAACAATCTGTTTAAAAACAGTTTATTATAAGAGGCAGATGGAAGCCAACTTAAACATGCGATAAATGTTGAAATCGTCCAATTAAAAGAATTTTTTCTCTGAATTTTACACTTTTTTTGTATTTTTTTTCTTTTTTTCTCCTTTTATGTTTTTTTTTGTTTTTATGGTTTTATTTTTTTGGAAGTTCAATTTTATATATTTTTTTGTTTTTTCTATTGAGTGTCGAATTTTTTTTATAACTTTTCAAAAAATCAAACAGTTTTGAGAGACACTTATTTAAAGTCTAATCAGTTTTCTTACATATGTAACTTGTTTTTAAAAATTATTTATTGTACTATAATTATTCAGCGCGGCCAAGTGCCTCTTATGTAAAATCTTTATAAAACTTATACATATCGCGATATAAAATGCCAGGCGTTTTAATATTACATCAAATAGTGTCAGTGCTTCGGGCTATGAGGGACAACGTCCAGATGGTGAAACTTTACAAATAAAATTACAAAACAAAACTTAACAATTTCTAGTCTAGATTTAAAGTCTAGTGGTTAGCTATTGTAAACTTAACGAAACAATATTGCCCGGCATCGATGAAAACATATCGGTGGATGCCGACGCTTAACCAGAACAATAAACTACATTATGTGATCTAACAACTAATTTAATGCACTAAAATTATTTTCCAAAAAATCTGTAGAAATATATGAACTTTGATAAACAACAGAATTTCGATTCGAGTTCATGCGTTAAAAGCTTTAAGACTGTGGCCTAGTAAAGAAAGTTAATTTTATATTGTTAGTTCATGATGACGTGCCCGATTACTTGTGACGTCATAGGTACAGAATTCCTCGCTTGTGCAACTCATATTATACAATCTTTGTATTACTTTAAAGATATGCATCGTTAGTATCCTCACATATTAATAATAGGAATTCTGCTAATCACATACAGGAGCACAAGAACGCACCAAAATATTATTTTACACATTTCTACTCATTTTACGCGCGAAAAATGACAATAGCAAAATGGTAAAATTAATTTTGAGGCGCCTTGTCGTTTTCTATGACATTTGCTCAATATTATTATTAATTAATAGCACAACATATAAATTTAAGCTTTTCTCAATTTGAGAAAACTGATAAATTAACATGTTGATTAACATGTAAATTATTTAATAGGATTATCTAGCGAGGAAAGATTATAGAAGGCGTATAGTAATTTGACAAGACTTTGAAATATTCGTTGGACGTATAGTGTATATTATTTCAGTCAAATGATGTTGAAATTTGACATTTCCTTACATTTACAGTTGAAGAAAACAATGTGTAAATATACTTTATAAAACTTGTATGTGTCCTTATACGGAAGCCTTCAATAATCTTATGGTATCTAGCAACTGTTACATTACATCGTATATAAAGCGGAGCCCAGCGCCAAATATAAGGCAACACAATCATTTAGCACCATTATTTAAGTTTTACACATTCAGCTTACTAGCAAACGAATGGATCATCTTACGCGTGTGTATCGTCGTGGTTGACGACAGTGATCGAATGGTGACTCGGATGATGTTCATGATAAGCTCGGGAACTTACAACTAATATCTGCTATGGAGTGGAGAAATATTTTACCCGACAAACTATCTCGCGAACATCATTTGAGTCACGGTTGTGTGTGAGTGCGTCAACGGTTCGTAGATCTTAAGCGTAAGTAACGTTGTGGTTATTGAGCTGCAACCATTGCATCGGAGCGTAACAACTTATGCGCCTACCACACGTGCATGCTTGACCACAGTTTTACTTGCGCATGCCAGCTTGTACACTGAACACTGTGCGTGTAGTTGGTAAAACGGTAGTATGCGCAAACCCCAAAGCTAGGCTTGATGGTTTTTAAACTTGCTTGAAATTCTGGCATGCGCAAGCTATACTTGTACAAACTTGTCTGCGCGTGTGATTGGTAGTTCAGTGTTCAAGCCGCTCTCAGTTAAGTCGAGTGGAGTAACTGTGCGCGCACGGTCGTAAAAATGGCGGATTTACGTACATACAATCGACAGTTCGCTACTGAATTCATTGAGTTATATAAATCTCTGCCCGCACTGTGGAAGATCAAATCCAAGGATTATTCTGACAGGAATAAAAAGAATGACGCATACGAACAAATGATAATTAAATTGAAAGAGGTATGTATGTAAGAACAGAATATTTTTATAGGTAGATATTAAATTTCATAAAATGCATATACTGTTTACAAACCCTATTTATTATTTCAAATACCAACACGTGAATACGTAATTTAAATTTATGTTTGGTTTTCGATTAAAGTTGAACAATGTTTAAGTATTCAAATTACATTAAGTTTTAATTGTAATTGGCACCTTATTCAATAGTCATCTACCCATTCATATCCTTTTTAGGTAGAACCTGAGGCTACGAAAGATACAGTCAAGAAAAAAATTAATTCTTTGAGAACTTGCTATCGGAAAGAGATGAAAAAAGTGAATGCTTCCACAAGATCTGGAGCTGCCACAGATGATATTTATGAACCGACGCTGTGGTATTTTCACCTACTCGATTTTTTAACCGACCAAGAGACGCCCAGAGAGACAGTGTCAAATTTTCATGACCTCACACAGGTAATACAACATCCCAATTTGTTTTTAAACAAGGTGTTAAGGATTTAAACCAGGATTGTAATATTGTAGGTTACAAAAAAACATTTTGGAAGAGTAGTTAGTTACTTTTATTTTATAACAAGTCAACAATGTGTACCTATGAAAAAAATTAAATCGTATTTATATTACACATTGCATTTTGCCACGATACAGTGCCTTCATTATTAAAATAATTCGAAAATTCTTCTCTTGTCGCTTTGGCATCTTGAGAAATGTTTCTATAATGTCCTCCTTGTAATTCTAACAAATGTGACGAATCTGCTCTTAAACCCGATGTTAAAGTACCTTGAATTGTATCTTCAAAGTCCAATGTATTAATTGGCGTATAAGTGGTACTGTATTTTTTTCTTAAAAAATTATGCAACACACAGCAGGTCATGACTACAATGTCTATGTTTCCTGGAGACAAATTAATACTTGTATGAAAGATTCTGAACCTAGATGCTAATATGCCAAAGGCGTTCTCAACAATTCGCCTTGCCCTAGATAATCTATAATTATAAATTTTTCGCTCATTTGTTAATTCCCTTTGGTTGAATGGTTTTAAAAAGTTGGGAGTTAGAGCAAAGGCTTCGTCACCAATAAAAACGTAATTTAGAATTTTGTTAGAATGATTTAAAAGTTCTGGTTCCGGAATATGCAACGAGTTATTTCTCAATTTATCGTAAAATTTTGTCTGCTCAATAACACCTCCGTCAGAATTCCTTCCATTTATACCAAATTCGCATACGATAAATTCATAATTAGCGTTTACTACTGCCATCAAGACCATACTATGGAACCCCTTATAATTATAAAAATAGGAACCGCTTCCTGGCGGTGGTATAATTCGTACATGTTTTCCATCAACTGCTCCCAAGCAATGAGGAAAATTCCATTTTTGCTCGAAGTCATGTGCTATTTGTTTCCATTCTTCTTGTGAGCTTGGTATCTGAAACAACATTTTTTTTCAGAATGAAACAAATACAGATGCAACCTTGGATTCACCTCTTCCTCGTCCGCAATCTCAGGCTTCTACGAGCACGTCAGACCATCCATCTTCATACCTTGCACCTACTTCTCCTGTTGTCCAATCTTTACCACCTCGAAGAGTACAAAAAAGGACAAGGGATGACAATAAACTCAATAATATAATAAATGAAGTCGGTAATTGTATCACTAATAAATTCACACAATCACAGCCTGACAGACATGATATTTTTGGACAAAACATTGCATTTAAATTGAGAAACATGACAAATGAGCAGCGTATATATACTGAAAAACTTATTAACGAAGCAATATTTGAAGGAGAACTGGAAAATTTAAATCGTCATTGTTATATTGTCAACCCTGGATCAAGCGCTATAAACCTACAGTCAGCAGCAGCTGACACTTCTGCTAGAAATTATGCAGTAAACTCTGGACCAGACGCTATGAACCTACAACCAGCACCTGACACTTCTGCTAGAAATTATGCAGTAAACTCTGGACCAGACGCTATGAACCTACAACCAGCACCTGACACTGCAGCTAGAAATTATGCAGTAAACTCTGGACCAGACACTATGAACCTACGGCCATCTACAGCATCTCAGTACTTTTTGAGTTATATGCCATAAATACTTGTGTGGTTATTAACATTTACATTTTTTTAATAAACTTTTTAAAACTCACCTTCATGTATTCATTTCGCAACACCATGAAAATAGCTCTGCATGTATCTGGAATTATTTTAGATAATGCTTGTTCCGAAATTGCCGCAGAAAACCTCAAATCTTGATACGATCTCCCAGTTGCCAGAAACCTTAAAGTAGCGGTTAATCTCTCGTGAGGGGATATACTCTCACGCATAACCGTGTTTTGTCGTTGAATGAGAGGCGTAACCAAACGCAACAATTCACTATAGGCATTTTCCTCCATCCGTAAATAATTCCGCCAATCGCTTGGCTCATCTCTTAAATCCTTGAGTAGATGTATATGTGAATGAATTTTTCTATTCAACAGCCATTTTTTTGTCCACTTTGATCGTTTACACTTTGACTTTTGTATTTTCTTTTTTTTCACTAGCAAACACTTGAAAAATAATAGCAGAAGAAATAGCTCTTCATTGGGAAACATTGTTTCCACGCCGACGATGTCGACAAGAATGTGGCTTGCGCGTACTTAACTGTGCCGTGTGGTAGACACGTCCGCGTTCAGTCTTTTCATGCGACAAGCATGCGCAAATAAAACTGTGGTCAAGCATGCACGTGTGGTAGGCGCATTATTGTAGCACCTTTAAACAATTACTTCAAACATCCAACACGTACACAATATAATTTTCTTTCGTATATTATCACAGGGAATTTCTCATCTCCCATCGTACGCTCTCCCACATATAACGTCGCGCGGCAGGACCTGGCTCCCTCCGCGCAAAGCATGCATATCATTATATTATATCATTCTATACAATATATATATTTTTTTGTCATTTACCCTTTCCTCATCTCAAAAATACTATTTACATAAAAATCATACACGACCCTAAAATGAATATTTATGTATTTTTAATTTCTTACTATTTACACGTATTAAATAACTTATAAATAAACAATAATAAATATTTAAAAACGAATAGGACGCCTTTTGTCGAGGCAGCGTAACGACTTGTTGCGACGGTCTCTTCCGTCACAGAAATGAAACTAGACTTTATCGACTAGTGAACATGGACTCTACTACACGTGACTACGAGTCTTGGTTCAGTCTTGTTGACAATCATGTGCTAGGACATGCCTGGAGGGCTACAGCTAATTTAGGAACAACGCTCTATCAACATTCACGATCCTGACACATTAAGGCCGGGAAGCCATTCTGAATACAGCCTACAACAAAGAAACGTTCAAAATTATTAGTTGCATGTGATTAAGAGTCTATAATACCTCAGCGCTACCTCACTATCTCGCTAAGCGAGCAAGCGCGACAGGGCAGCAGGGAAGCCAATAGTCCACCAAGGCGCCGATAGTTTAGGTAATTCCAAACTAAAAAAAATTAACACGGTATCTGCTTTATATTTAGTTAAGTTATTATGCAAAGATTTTGAATACTAGCGGTTTATTGTTCGGTTTGGGGGTAAATTTGTAATTTTTATTTGTCGAAAAAAAAAATATGGGGTCGTATTTTCGCCAAACAATGAATGTTGCAGTATTTTCGATATAAACAGAGGTTCAAGCTAAGCTAAGCA
Source organism: Tiliacea aurago (assembly GCA_948098905.1). Taxonomy (NCBI): domain Eukaryota; kingdom Metazoa; phylum Arthropoda; class Insecta; order Lepidoptera; family Noctuidae; genus Tiliacea; species Tiliacea aurago. The sequence continues at coordinate 1,824,140 of OX402592.1, forward strand.
ATTTGAAGTATTGCAGACTCTTAAGTCAAAGTTGTACACTTTCTTTTGCTGCCGACTGTACACAATACTACTTTTTTGGTAATTACAATGTCTGTTATTTACGCAATTCGTTGGTTGCAGATGTTTATCAATTACAACTACCTTGATATCGTTAGCAATCGAGTATGTTGAACGCATGTGTTTCTTCCAAACATTAGTTTAGAGGTATAATTTTTATTGTGACAACAGAAGCATGTAGTGAGCGAGAAGTATATATTTTCACTTAACTTTGGTCCGAATTGAGCACTGGGTTTATATTATACAGGTCGCTAAAGAAATAATAACACTGGGTTTGTGAAATTATTGAACTAGTTTTCCACTTTAAAACAATACAACAAAACTTTAAATTAAGTATTTGAGATCTATTACGTAGGGCAAAAGAAAATGACAAAAGCTGCATGCTCGCTTTTGCACATTCCCTATAGAATGAATGCCCGTAACTTTGGGTCATCAGTGCTCGACCTTTGCCAGAATCTAGTACATCGTTACACTATATTTCAACGCGAGATGCACTCATCCGGCAAAACGGCACTTCAACTTACGCAGTAACTGAATGTTTGTTTCAATAAAAATTCCACCTCAAAACGAAGCGAAACAACTAATAAATACAACATGGCACTATGGAATGTAAACATATAATTTTCATAGTGGCACATTTATAGTTTTTTTTATAATATAAATACTCAACTGTTGTTAAATTTTCATATCATCATCAACATGGATACAATAAATGTGCGCAGCGCGCGCTATCATCGCGGCCAGGCATCGGCCAGGCGGCGCGACGCGGCCGTGGCGACATCATCGCGGCCAGGCGTCGGCGAGGCGGCGCGACGCGGCCGTGGCGACATCATCGCGGCCAGGCGTCGGCGAGGCGGCGCGACGCGGCCGTGGCGACATCATCGCGGCCAGGCGTCGGCGAGGCGGCGCGACGCGGCCGTGGCGACATCATCGCGGCCAGGCGTCGGCGAGGCGGCGCGACGCGGCCGTGGCGACATCATCGCGGCCAGGCGTCGGCGAGGCGGCGCGACGCGGCCAGGCGCGCGTGCGCGGCGCGGAAGGCGGCCACGATCTTGTCGAAGGCGTCGCGCTCGTACACGGAGCGCGCCGTGTTGGTGAGGTCGAAGGGCTCCTCCACGCACAGCAGCTTCCACTGGTGCGGGTCGTTCTTGTGCGCGCGCGCGGCGCGGCACACGCCCACGGGCACGCGCGCGCCCGCGCGCACCGAGATCGCCATCTTGTCGTAGCTGCACCAGATAAAATATATACTGCACGACAATAATGATGGACGAACGTGAAAATGTGGGCCGAGGCACTCATACGTGAGTCCATCAATGCCTGGTTGCGGCCAAGGCTTGTATAGTGCTTTTTTCAAATAATGCGTGGAAATTCAAACAAAGTAAATTATTTATAGATTCAATGACAAACAATGATCATTTTTCGTTGTTTTTTAATGTGAAACATCTATATGCAATCGTAAAACCGATTGTTGGCGGGGCGACGCATGCCGCGTGGCGATTCACCGCTCACTCCGCACGCGCGGTCCCCCCGCTATGCGACCCTGACCTTTTTTCGATGTTTGTTTGATTTCGATGTTTCACATCTGCCAGGCGTCCCGTGACGGCTCACAATTTTTTTTTCAATAAACAGCTTTCTATTTGCAAGCCAGTTCAAAATGTAAATAAAACCTTTAATAAGTTACCTCTGTGGTTACCATATTTCGGAACAAAAGATCGTTCCATTTTTAAATGACACGATAGATATGAATTTACTATGTAATTTATTTGACCACTAAACCACCACATATATGGATTTTCATACAACTTTTGGTGACCGCGGCTCGCATGATTTAGCCAGAACAACAATTTCGATTTATCTCGAAGAAGGTTGTCAAAATAATGCTCGAATTTCCGGTTTCGGTTTATGCTGCAACCAGACTGCAACTGTTTTCATTGGATGTCGAAATAAACAAATAAATCGCTGTGTATACTAACGGGAAGTCTGCGTAGTAGCGCAGCATGTGCAGGAACAGCTCGGCCAGCGTGCTGCGGTTGCGCGCGCGCCGCGCGGCCGCGCCCGCGTCGCCGCGCGGCAGGATGCCCGGCTGCGTGCCGCCTGGCGGGACCACAGGTTAACACGATATCTACTACCACTGTTACACAAAAATAACAGATCCAACCAACCTGTCATTTTTGTACGGACGTATTTATATCTCAACTGAATATCTTCTTCTTTTTGTTCAAAGTCGAAAATCGTATCCGAAGTATTGACTAAAAATGACAGTGTAGTGTGAAATTATAAAATTACGTTTATTTATTTATTATTTTAGTCATCTGGTTAGACTGGAAGCCGACCCAACATAGTTGTTTAAGGCTAGGCATATTACTTGATTTTTTTGTTTAGTACATTCCAAATTGAACACTTTCTTTCACTACGTTTCTGACTGTTATAATAAATTAACATTTAACAGTAACAGCGGCGGTAACAGTTTTTGAAATTATTATAAGTATTTTGTGTAATTATTATATACGTTATTTTAAGTGACCATAAGTATTTTATATTGGTAGGAACAAATGTTATTTATTATTTTTATATATCTGTTACGATCATACACCCACCCACTGACAGATAACGCACTACTTAAACCGCAGGGTCTAGAACCGTGAAATGTAGCACAAAAGTTCCTTTCATAACAAGGCGACAACAAAAAAAACGATTTAAAAAAAATCACTCTCTGAATGGGGTTAAAAGTTTGTATGGAAGACCGTTATTTTTTTTGCCGATGATTTCTCATTTGATTTGATTTGAATACATAGAAATGAAATAAAGTCGCTTTTCGTGTCTATCTGTGTGACTGCTTAGTTCTTCAAAAGCACAATGTATTTTGATGTGGATTGCATCATCCTGTGGAGAATTTTTCCGGATGGTTTGTGTTTATATTACACAGTAATCTCAATGTGTTAACATGTCGCCATTTTAATATATAAATTGCATCCGCGTGGAGCACGGGCGAGTCGCTAGTAGGTAGGCAGGAGAAATGTATAGCAGGTGTATGTGATGGGTCTCCTGACCATCGATCGGGTCGGTCTTAATGATTGTAAGTATTGTATACTCACACTGTAGGAAGTGTATGACCATGAGCGTGAGCGAGTAGGAGGACAGCGTGCGGCGGCGCGCGTCGTTGATGTCGTGCGCCTGCGCCCACAGCTTGGTCAGCGCCACCAGCGGCCGCACGCGCCAGTCCACTGCCAGATTGCAAACAATGAGCTTTTCAAAACAATGTGCTTTACTTCTGTCAATTTTCACCAATCAATAACAAACCCCTTTTTAAGCTACAATATTAAATAAAAAAAAACCCCTGTATAAGCAACAATTATAATTTTCGTTTTTATAATTGTCGCTTATACAGGTATAAGCTACAATTATAGCCCTGTGTGAGCGACAATTTAAAAAAGGCCTGTATAAACGTATTCATACAAGGATCAGAGTGCCGTATCGTCATGAAGTGCTCAACCGGCGGTGAACTCTGCGGGGCGTCGAATAACTCAACACTGTCGCTAGCTCATCGCACACTTTGAGCTCTTTACGACTCGTCATCAGGTCTCATCATGTCCAAATACTTGTTAGAAAAGAACATCTTGGACTGTCTGCGAAAAACTCACTCATAACACAAACATAGGGTGTTTTGTAAAGAAGAAAGAGATAATTATAAATTATTTGTATTTTTTTATTGTTTGTTAATCCCCGGAGCTTGAAACGAACATCCATCATATACGTTACAAATCTGTTTGATAAGTGAGTGTAATTTAACTGATTTACAGTAGAGTTAGGGGAAATACCAGATAATATTAAGGTGTGTTTTCCCTCGCAGTAAATATAATTTTCGATAGATGTTTAGATAGGTATTATTAATTGTATACCAACAAGAAAAACAATTTTCGTGGCCTACTATTGAGTCTAAATCTAAACAATATAGGACAGACAGTTCCCAAGTACCGGCGATATGTAAGAAGTCAGGATCAAAAATATTGGGAGGAACAGAATGTTCCAACTGAACAGAACAAACAAATTTCTACTTTATCTCAATGATACGACGTGTGTTTCAGAACGAAAACTTAATACACCTGGAATTCTGGAAATCGTAATAATTATATAAAAATTAAATATCACTATGGTCATACACGCTAATCTCCGAAACAGGTCATACCGATTTCAATGAAATGTGGATGTGTAGGGTTGGTTTCAGCATGAAAGATAGGATAGTTTTGGAGATTTGCGTGAATGAAGTCGCAGGCGAAGTACTAGTAATTATATATAAACTGGGTTATAGTGTCATTTCAAGTATAAAGAGGGGTGTTATCCTCGAAGTTTGATAGCTGAATGAATCTGCTGTGTGAATCTGTGTCTGTCTGTGGCATCGTAGCTCTCAAACGGATGGTCCGATTTCAATGTGGTTTTCTTAGATGTTCTGATAATTTGTTAACAGTTCTTGACGTTGGCAAAACAAAGTAAATTAATCAGACGGGCAACTCCCTCATTTTGAAGAAAGTTCGCCTTATCTGTCTCAATCGGTCAATAATACCTGTAATTTTACATTTTTGACATTGATGTCGCTGAGATCAGAGGGGCAATTCTACTAATTTTAAGAACGTTCACAGTCTGATTTCAGTCTCAATCTGTCAAAAATACCTCTTATTTCCTTACATTTTGACAATTTTTTGACGTTTGTTTGTCGCCAAGATGAGATTGCGACTAGATTTTGAACGTTTTAATTTACGAGAATTGGCCTTCAGATGGCGATTATATTTTGAACGTTTTTAATTACGGGAATAGGCCTACTGAATAATTGTCAAACTGAATAGTTGGCTTACTGAATAATTGGCCTACTGAATAATTGTCAAAATGAATAATTGGCTTACTGAATAATTGGCCTACTGAATAATTGTCAAAATGAATAATTGGCTTACTGAATAATTCGCCTACTGAATAATTGTCTTACTGAATAATTGGCCTACTGAATAATTGTCTTACTGAATAATTGTCTTACTGAATAATTGGCCTACTGAATAATTGTCTTACTGAATAATTGGCCTACAGAATAATTGTCCTACTGAATAATTCAAAAGTACTCACGTCTTGAGTAACAATGTAGCAGGTTCGTGTTTCTGATGCCGACGACGTTGTTGCAGTTGAGGTCCACCTGCAGGCCGTTGCGCGAGTCACGGAACTTGAGGATCGGCACCTTCGCCTGGATCAGCTCCGCGTCTTGATACAGAGCAGTGGGCGGAATAAGCACGTTATTATTAGAATTAATACTGGTACCTAAAATAACAGTCTTCTTCTTAGGAAACCCAAGCTTTTAGGGTTTCCTAAGAAAGCTTGATACTATCATAACAGTGACGGCTGTAATCATTAAAATGACAGCACCGCTATAATAATGGCGGTTGCGTTTTACGTCAATTAAGATCGTTTACGACTCACATTTCACACAAACTTTCAAGCTCCTGTTTTTCGAAATTGTTTTATTTAAAAACAGATAACTGGAAATCTCTGTTTCTATGGAAAATTTAAATCTCTCTAATTTGGCTGTAACACTATTTTTCGAAAAAGTTCTTATCTAACTTTTTAGACCTTTGTATCCTGCTTATGCGTATGAAGTTTCATTAGAATCGGTTCAGTCATTTCAAAAACAAGGGCTTGAAAGTTTGTATGAAATGCCGTACGTCGTAAACGCTCTTAAGGACGGCAGCGTTTTCGTAAGAATCCCAAGTTTACGGGAAGGAACAGTTGCAGAAGGCATGGTGATTTGAGTAGTCATTTTTTATTTTATTTCAATACTGGTTATCCTATTGGTTAATTTACTCCGCTCCACCTCAGTGGAGTACCAGCCTAATTAAGGGTGGCTTCTTTCTTTTTCATGTGGTTACTTGGTTTCTGACTAACCTGGTGTCAGTTTATATGCCACCCATAGGTCTCTGACTTGGCTTCACATACTGTCCAGAAATATCTCTCAGTCGATGTTTTCCTTCAAACGGTAGCTAAAATAACGAAAATGAAGACTCGAAGATCATAACGAAGTAATCTAGATTTTTGTTATACAACTTTGAAGTTTTCTCTTTCAACTCAGATCAATGCTTGACGCATTAGCCGATACTTTCACCAGATGTAATACTCACTAGGGTCGAAGCTGCGGATGTAGCTCAGTATGTAGTTGAGGTGCAACAAGGCATGCGCGCGCGGGTCCAGTTCGTCCACCGACCGCACGTACAGACACAGGTCCATGTCTGACGAATCCAGTCCGAAGCCCGACATCGTGGACCCCACCACGTACAGACCGTAGCGAGGGAATATTGTCTGTGTCAACAAAGGCGTATGATAAAAAATCTTATACAGGGTTATTTTAAAAACGTCAATAACCTCTTAAGGGGTCATTGTACTCATCATTATGAACAACTTTTACTATGGGACCAAACCTGAAATCGCGAAAAAAAAAAAAAAAACAGCTGTTCCCTACATTTTAACGAATTATTCGAACATAAATGTAGGGAACAGCTGGTTTTTTTCGCGATTTTAGTTTTGGTCCCATAGTAAAAGTTGTTCATAATGATGAGTACAATGACCCCTTAAGAGGTTATTGACGTTTTAAAAACAACCCTGTATAGCTAAACAGCCACGGGGGTTGCTGGGGAGTTTGTTGTTTTTTTTTTTCAGCGTAGTATGGTGGGTTTAGAGGGCTGTCTTATGTAATGTTGACCTTAAAAATGTATTGATTCGGATCGTATTTTTAATATATATTTCTGAATTTGCATCCGTTCTGAATTCTTCAAAAAGTTTTAAAAAGAATATAATTTTGTATGCACTCAAAATTTAATTAAAATTTTTGAGTATAATATGCTAGGCTATTTTATTTATTACGATGTTATATGTATGTTATTATTTTTAGTATTACTAAAAAGTGTGGGGCCGTTTTTACTGTTTATTAGTCTTACACTCTGTAAGACACAGACTCTGCATAGAGGTAGAAACATTTTATAACAAACCTTTATTGTGATGAAAAGATATCTCCAAAGGTTCATTTTCTTTCTGAAAGTCTCTTCTGTCTGCTGTGACTTTATGAACTTGTCCCAAATCTCTTGAGACAATGTGTCCCATTGTGAACCTAGAAATTTTTATAGTATTACAAACGTGTGCCTTCTGTACCTACGTTTATCAAAGTATGCGAGGGTATGTGAGGATGGTAATTTGCAGGTATTTTTGTTAATAATTAAGGCTTCTGAAGCATGTGTGGTAAATAAGACAAAGGCCAAAAACTTCGTAAGGACACTTACTACTGCTACTTCGCATACTGACGAACTTGTCTCTTTTTGAGGTTCAGTATATTTTGTGGCGTTTGAAAGAAAGTTCCCTATTATTATGGTTTTAATTAAAGAAATGGACTTGATAAAACAGCCTTGAACCCAACCTGTTGAAGACTCACTTTTATCATAAATTATATTTTAAGACATATTCATTATTATAATTATGAGCATACTATTGACATTTTCTATCTTCCTTCACATTCGACTACTTATATTATTTTCTCAAAAGTTAACATTTTCATAATCATATTGGAACATTTGTACAGTGTTTATTTGTTAAAAATGAAAGCGAAACGAGAATAAAAACAACCAAGTAAGTAGTTATTTAGCATCACGATGTTTTTTTTTAACTGCGTAAGTCTTTTTCTTAGCTGTCTGTTTTTTTTTACATTTTTGGAAACCAGACACACACGCACGTCACTGTCAGATAAATACATACATCGTTCTCCCGGTAAGTGTCGAGTTACGACCTTCTCGTCATATTTCAGACACTTGCGTCTCTCTTCCGCCAAGTGTCAGATACTCACGTCGCTCTATCGCCAAGTGCCAGACAAATACATCACTCCTCGCTAAGTGCTATACAAATACGACCCACTCGTCAAGTTTTAGTTACTTACGTCACTCTTTCGCTAAGTGTCAGACACGTACGTAACTCTTCTGCTAAGTGTCAGACACAACGTGTGTCTGACACTGTACAAATAAATACACTACTCAACAAAGTCTAGGGAACAAGGGTATTCTGTAATTATTTTAATTTTAACACTTTTTAAGCAACATTTTATATCAATAGAAGCGTAGTTTATTACCGATTATAATTGTTTGATTAAATAAAAGGGTTGCTAGTAAAAAACGGCAGATGATGATGATTCTGGAAATATGTGCCAATAACTGTTTTTCCGTGTTCAAATTTTGAGGAAGGTCACGGAACGCTCCTCCCGAGCAAATCCCACGCATGCTCTATATCTATAGGATTGAGATCAGTGGACTGAACAGGCGCTCTGATAGCGTGATATTGTTCTCGTAGAGCACATTCATCACCAGCCTGGCTGAGTGTGCAAGCGCATTATCTTGCATGAACATGAAATCTTTGCCATACTGTTGTCGGAGAGGGATGACCATAGGTTGCACAATCTCGTCACAGTATTGTTCTGAATTGAAATTGCCTTGTATCAAAAAGAGGTCCATTCTTCCACCCAGGCGAATTGCAGTCTGCACCATAATCGTTCCGCCCAGCTACGAATATAATTCCTAAGAGTTCTGGAGTCGACTCTAGCGACCAGGAACTCGCCAAACGCGCATCCTTCTTGAATCGGGATGAGATCCAAAATGTGACGAAAAAGACGAAGAAAGAACACGAGCCCACTGAGCCTTCGATTTCCGCGTCTCGAGCTGGAACTCTAAGCGGTTTGTAAGCGTGAAAATTAACTTCATGTAATCTTCTGGCGGTTTGGTCACTGATGACCACTTGGAGCTGAGACTGGAATGTTCCTACCAGCAGGCGAGCTGTTATTTGAGGCTGCCTCGCAACATTTTGCAGAAAGCGGTCTTATCTCTGAGTAGTGACCCTGTATCTTTCTCGGTGACGGTGGTTTCATCTCCTGTAGGGTTTCATCTCCGGTAGGTTACAGGAGATGAAACGCGCCCACAATCGACAAATTACGCTTGGCTGCGTGTAGACAGCGTCGGCACTTTCACATTGACTGCACCCGCGTGCTTCCAGCATATCCAAAGCCCGAAGCTATCCTAATGCTATCAACTTGAAATTTGGAATAGTTTTAGATGACGTTTGCCCAACTATTTTGCAAACAAGAAAGGAATTTAAAAAAATATATCTTTTTTGCAAAAGGGACTGAAAAGGGGTCTCAAAATTTTAAGTGGGGCTACTAGGGCATGTGGGGTATCATATTATGAAAGATGGCTGTTTGCACATTCTCAAACATTTTTTTTTTAAGCAGCGTAGAGATTTTGATGAAAAATGTAAAAAAATACCGTTTCCCCCTCTTATCTCCGAAGTTTGCATAGATAAAAATCTGAAATTATTCTATGTGATAGAAGTGTATGTAAAGATTACAGGAAAAATGAAACGATGTCTCTAAATAGCAGTTTTTCAGAAATCATCAACGTCATATAACGTACGGAACCCTCAGTGCGCGAGTCCGACTCGCTCTTGACCGGTTTTTTTCTTTTAATTTCGAACAATTAATTAATGCAGGTTCAACAAACATCCACAAACTTTTGTGGCCAGTACTTCTTCTAAAGTGTTTTCTTAAATAAGTTGATATACGAGGGCGGCACTGAAAATTTCGGGAATCAAGGAAGTGACACAACATTACTATTTAAAAATGTATTTATTGCTTTTCGAAGTATTCTCCGCGAAATTTGACACATTTTTCCATACGATGGAACCAATCATTGAAGCAACCATTCCATTCGGAAGTTGGGGTCTCCAAAATGGCCGTTTTGTAGGCGTCCACAGGTTCTTCAGGTGATGAAAATCTCTGTCCACGCAATTTATTCTTTATTTTAGGGAAAGTATAGAAATCATTAGGGCTTAGGTCGGGGCTGTATGGCGGATGGTCTAATAATTCTATGTTTTCTTGCTCTAAAAACTCTTTTGTTCTGTGCGCGGTGTGAGAACTCGCATTGTCGTGATGGAGGATGATGCGGCGGTTGCAGTTCTCTTTACGGAGTTCAGAAACGACCTGTGGCAAACAAATACTAGCATACCATTCTGCATTAACCGTTCTTTGTCCCTCAAGAGGAATAGTCGTAACATGGCCGGTTTTGGAGACAAACGTGGCCACCATTTTTTTTGCAACACTCCGTGAACGAACAATTTTTGTTGGCTTTAACTCATTTTCGAACGCCCAAACTCGTGACTGGTTTTTTGTTTCGGTTCGTACGCGTATATCCAGGATTCGTCACCTGATACAATGTTGTATACAGCATTTGAGGATCCTGCGTGGAATCTTTCGAGAGTTCTGACGCACCAAGTAACGCGAGCCGCTTTTTGCTCTTCACAGAGCGAATGCGGTATCCATCGGGAAAACAACTTTTTTACACCTAATTGTTCATGCAAGATTATTTGTATTTGACTCATGCCAATGTCTAAAGTTGCCTGAATTTCGCGGTATGTCACATGTCGATCTTCCTCAATCAGCTTACGCACAGCATCAACGTTTTCTTGGGTGACTGCAGTTTTTGGACGACCTTGACGGGGATCATCACTGAGCTTGACACGTCCACGTTGAAATTCAGCAAACCAGCGATAAATTGTGGTTTTGGATGGGGCTTCATCACCAAATGCAGAAATAATCCGGTCAACACACTGTTTTTGTGTTAAACCACTTCGAAAGTCATAATAAATCATCGCTCTTGAATTTTCTCGAGTCAATTCCATTTTCTCAACGACTAAACAAGTTTGACAAAACCTTGTGACAAGACCGAGAATCTTTTTTTAAATAAATAAATAAATGGTATTCGATTTTTAAAACCAAGGAGTTTTCAATTAAAAAGATTTTAATATGACAGGAACAGTGGAAATATTCCATTCCCGATACTTTTAGTGCAGCCCTCGTAGTTGGCATGTTCCCTTGACTTTGTTGAGTAGTGTATAATAAACTTACCGTTTAACAAGTCGTCGGGCGTGAACTTGACCTGGAACGGGTAGGCTCCATTCAGGTACCTCTCGGGTGCGATGCGTCGTTGCGGACGCGCATCCCGGCCGCGGCGGCCGCGCCATTCCCGCACCTGACCGTATCCGCCTGTGTAGTGGCCGTTTGTTGTACGTTCCGTGTTGCGGGATGACTCTTCACCTGTGAGGTTTTGATACATTAATTGAGAATGTCCAACACACAAAATCAATAATCGTCTGTTTAAATAAGGCTGAGAATCAGCACTTTTAAACCATCAAAAGACCTTCGCCACTTTCTAGCTGAGAAGAAGTGATGCAACAAACTCCTCAGTAACACGTCTCATCATCATCATTCAGCCGAAGGACGTCTTCTGCTGGACATAGGCCTTCCCCAACATTTGGGGAGGGTTGCCAAAATCGCCACGCTTGGCAGGCGGGTTGGCAATCGCAGTATGGTGTTAAAATGCATAGAGAACGCTGCTGCCCATTCTCTAGTAAATCCCTTAGTCGCCTTTTACGACACCCAGGCCAATAAATAGGATGGTGCTATTCTTTACGTCCGGCACCACACGGACTCGGAGCAACACGTCTGTCTTAACGCAATAGGCCAGCAACGGTGATCAATGCTTGTGTCTTCTATGAAACTATGAATAACTAACAAGGTATGACTACAGCTTGTACAATTTAGGAAATGCAATACTAAACTTTTCAACCCTTGCAATTTCTTGCACTAATTATGTTTAAGTCGCAGAATCGCAGGTTAGGTACCTTTTTGTTTTTTTTTTGTTTTCGGGGGGAAACCTTCAAAAGGCACCTGGCCTTTGGGGAAAAAGACCAGGGAGTGTGGGATTCTTACCTCACTAAAACCACCCCAGTGATCACCATCAGCACATGAAGGGGATCCCGTTACCTCTTAATAGACCAATCCGGAACCCCCTTAGTGCAACACCTGTTAGGGCACGTCACTGGGGAGACTATAAACAGTCTCCCCTGATCCTCGCTATGCACGGCAGCACGTGATCACAGTGCCACCGTATTCCCTAAAAATCGCTCGTTGGACAATCAGTGTCCCCACTCTGATCGCCCGCGATTCCAAAGTCCCGCCTGTATTAAATGATACAGGTGGGGTTTCGGTGTGCCTTCTTCGAGCGGGATCAGCTCAAGGTTAGGTACCGACATTCATAAAATAAAGCGTAACATCATAATATCAGGTTACCAGTCGTTCTTTCGAAAAAATGAGGTCTATACAGTTAAGCTGACAACAGGTTACCATGAGTCAACGCATTAATTGAATTATAAGAAATAGGATAGCCTAATTACGGGGTGACTGGCACGGTCTGGTTAAACCCTGATTATGAATTGCTTTGCGAATTACCGTAAGTAGTTGAGACATGCAAACGTTCTGCGAGACTACTGCTGGTCGCTCCGGGCATGTTTGTCGACTTGTCGTTTATGGAACCTTCCATTTATTTTTTAAGCTGTTTAATTTATGTCTTTATCAGATTATTTTATCAGGATCTCTGTATTCAATAATGCAGCAAAGGCAGCCGAATTTACTAGACCCGTTTCAAGTGGAATGCTAATGATGAATAATGAGTTGCAAGTACTTACACTCATGCAAATGAGTAGACGCTAGATAAAATAACATCAGCTATCTCTCGAAATACGTGCAATGCACTATCTTGAAAATGCTACTATTATGTTAAAGATTTTTTAAATGATAGTTTCTAATCTATTTGTGTTTAATTTTAATTTTGTTATTTTCTTTTTTCTCTTTCTTAGTTGTGTTATATTTCAAGTGGCTATAATTAATTTTGTACGCCAATGGTGGCAAAACATGTTGAACATTTTTCTCATTTTACATCCACATTTGCATTTATATGTATAATGTTACACATGTTTACAAATAAATATCTCTTTATCTTTCTTTGATGATGATGTATTATATTGGTTTGACATCAAACGTCTTAGCAAATTAAATAGTCAATAGATTTTACCCTTCCTCTACAAGTTTCTACTTGTCGTGTAAAAATATCAATCAATCAATCAATCAATCTTTATTTGTGAATATAAGTATACAAATTTTAGTCGAGCTCGTAGCGTAGTCGTTTAGCTCGAGGACATATCCTACCAATGGAATTGGTAATAAAACTGAATCTATACAATACAAAGTCACGTTCGAGTAAATAATGTCAATTAAATGTATTAATAAATAATTAATCTACACTAATATTATAAAGAGGTAAAATTTGTTTGTTTGTATGTAGGGGGTAATCTCCGGAACTAGCGATCCAATTTTAAAACTTTTTCCTGGTAGAAAGCTACATTATTCCTGAGTGCTATAGGCTATAAGCTCTATTTATATCAAGCATATTAGCAGAGCTATCACATTTTTTGTCTTGCAAGTCGGAAAGAAATACCTCTTAAAACAGAATTCACGCAAATTCTACCGGATAGAGTCTGTTCTATTTTGCATATTATATTCCCTATCTGGTCAACCGGTAGGCTATATATTATCACGCTATTTACTATGGGGCATGAACAATTGCATTATAATTGCTCTATTGTTTACAGCTAATTGTAAATAGCCGAACGGTTAGAACATTGCAGATAGTTGCCGATTTAAGGCTTCTAAATACGCGACACGGCACAAAGGCCCCGCGTGTCACGGGACGAGCGGTGCCTTTGTGTCGCGTCGAGTCGCGCGACGGCCGAACCCAATAACTTATTTTCAGTGAAAGACAGTACCCTGAGTGTAAGTTTGCGAGTGAGTAAACGTAACTAGCGCGTTTGCGTTAAGATTTTTATTCTCACTCTTATACTCTTAGCATTATGAACTATCGGTCAAATTTTAACGCAAACGAAATAGCTACGTTTACTCTCTTGCAAACTTACACTTGGGGTACTGATCGCTATTGATGATAGACAGTATAATTACATCTATCCTCGGATGGCGTCTCACAACCATTGATAAAGGCTATCTATCTAACGAAAACAATAAGTAGGTTTCTCTACTTCGCCCTTCCGTGCGTTCCATTTCAACCAACATCACTTTAAAAAACAACATGTGTAAAGGTTATATTAAAACTTCTTTGTTTCTTACTTCTAAATAAGTTACTGGATTAAGATATAATTCTGTAGAGCCATATTTGTTATGGCCGCGAATCAAAATACAAAAAAAACGTAATAAAATTTGAATTTCGCGGGCTACCTTAGCGCATTAATGTTGTTTTTTTTTTTACTTAAATTCATGTTGGCATGGTGCTTGAACGGGGGGTGTTAGTAAGTGGGGGGTTAAATTTCTGTTATTTTTTGCCTAGGGCGCACCGTTCTCGAGATATTTCAATTTCATTTTTTTTTATTACTTTAGATAAAAAAAAAAAATCTATGATCATTATTGCAAGTACTAAACTAAAGAGTTAAATTTAGCTTGGCTACTTTAAGTTTATCCCTGCAATTCGGGGAATAGCCAAATCTGCCATCTGTAGTACTGTCCTGTCAAACAAATCGTATAGTGGGACGCATACTTTGGCATTTTCATACAAAGAGATATCTATTGTAAGCGATACACCCTCCCATCAGTAGATAGCGTGGGCCGGTAAGATTCCATAATGTCTCATAGATTATTGGGACGTTAAAACCATCGATAGATTAATTTTTATATCTCCAGTAGGCCGAAACTGGTGATATATAGGTTATTGGGTTCGGCCGTTAAATGATTATCATCACGCTATATCTATAAGGGACTTTATGGGACAGTCAATCATCATGATATATATTATTTACAGGCTGGATGTTTGAGATGGGAAAGTAAGGGTATCTTTAACGTTGTAGCTACAGGAAATCAGTCTACGGAGATTATCCTTAACTTATGGAGACATTTTGATCTGCATACACAGATTAAAAAAAAATATTACAGTCTCCAAGAAAATGGGCAATTTTCACAAAAAATATTTTTGATGCCGAGAATAGAACCCAAGACCTCACCTCATGCCCAATAGACCAACGAGGCAGTTTTTAGGGTTCCGTACCCAAAGGGTAAAACGGGAACCCTATTACTAAGGCTCCGCCGTCTGTCTGTCTGTCCGTTTATCACCAGGCTGTATCTCATGAACCGTGATAGCTGTAGACAGTTGAAATTTTCACAGATGATGTATTTCTGTTGCCGCTATAACAACAAATACTAAAAAAGAGAATAAAATAAATATTTAAGAGGGCTCCCATACAACAAATGTGATTTTTTTGCTCATTTTTGCTCTATATTGATAACGGCAACAGGTAGACGCTTGAAATATTCACAGAATATGTAGATATATATTGAATTTAAAAATAAATAATTAAATTAAAATAAAACAAATATTTAAGGGGGGCTCCCATACAACAAACGTGTTTTTTTGCCATTTTTATAGATAATGGTACGGAACCCTTCGTGCACGAGTCCGACTCGCACTTGGCAGGTTTTTTTTAATAAAAATGTGGCTGTTATTTGTATATAATTGTGGTTCTTACGACTTACACGCGAACGAAGTCGCGGGCAGAAGCTAGTCAATTATAAAATAACCTTATTTTTACATGCATGTCAATGGTAAATTATAATAAAAGGTGTAATGTCATGTTTCATAATTATTGTTAATAATGTAAATTAAATGTATTATTAACGAAACACACTGCATTGCATTTGCATTTTTAATGTATTTTATGATTCATAAAAAGTTATAAATATGTCTAAACAGACAGTCAAAGCTGTGAACTCTTCGAAAAAATTGCGTCCAACTGTTGGCCGCAAAATGCACGCACACCAAGTTGGCCCGTTTGTTTTAGTTATTTTGCAGCGCGAGACATAAATAACTAGCTTTTGAACACGGCTTCACCCGCGTGGATGTCCGATACTATCCCACGGGAACGTACTACCCGCCGCCGCCGTTAACTATAATTACTGTGCTATCATATAAATGATTTAAACGATGTAAAGGCATATTTTAATACATCTTATGTAAATTAAATGCCAAATTTAAATAAGATGATAGTGGATAAGGATTAATAATGATCCGGTCAAAATAGCTTCGGAAATAACAATGACATTCTTATTAAATTGTGAAAGATAAAAATGGTTACTGTGGGTCATCCTTTGAAGATAGACATAATTATGCTGTCACGGACTTTTTTTGTTGAACTTTTTATGATGTACAATTCAGTAGAACATGATTTGTATGTATCTCTTACGTTTTACGCGGCCCATAGCATTAAATCTCCCAGTCGGCCTGATATAACTACCCTACCGGACCACAATGTTGAATTTTGCGAATTCAACATTGTACTCCAGAAGGTTTTTTACGACATCTTCTACAATAATCTTTATATTTCAGCCAATTTACACAAAACCTAACTGCATTATACACCTAAACCTTCCTCATGAATCACTCCGACCATTGGTGAAAACCTTTTGGAAATCCGTTCGGAAATTTTTGAGTTTATTGCGTTCAGACAGACACACGCGGCTTTGTTTTATAATAAGGATCAAAGGATTCTAATAGCAAAATGATAGTAGGAATGCGTTTTTATTCAAGGAATTTCTGAACTGAAGGGGACCCCTTCAGTACAAAAACGAACTTAAGTTCGAACGAAAGAAAGTTCCCCTGTTTAGGAAATCAGAACACATAATAACGTCGCTTATTTTCTACAGGAATTACAGAATGAAAGCCCCCTATTAAGATAAAATGATACTGAAGTGCTGTTCCTATATTATAAATGGGTACTATATACGACAGATACTAGATTTTCATCCAGTCAAATATATTTGGGCACAAAAGATTTCATTAAAAAAAACTACTACGAGCAATGCCCTCCGATACGTGTGTGTGATGTTAATGAGTTCGCGCTTATATTATTAATTAGCTGGCGTTCGATTAAAAAATGGCTTAGCAACGGCAATAAATGAATATTAAGGTTAGTTAAGTGGCGATAATTCTATTTGCTGCGGAACTTTCAACAGGTGTTAAGTTTCTAGCGAGAGCAGTATCGTTACTCATTATTATTATTTATTGATTCGTTATGCGCAAACCGATTAGATTTGTCAAGGACTCTTGCAAGGAAAATAACTTAAATATATGAACTTTAAATTTCTGTTGTTATACGCACTTACTATCTAGTAACAGAATCATGTCATACATAGCTCCGTTATCGACTATCGCAATATGAAAATGGTTGAATTCCTATTTCCGCGCCATGCTACACGCATAGTTGATATTTCAACATTGATGGGTTTAGCTTACCTTTTAAGGGCAATAGTATCCCCATTTTTGCACAAGATTTGAATGCACACTGCAAATAACTTCAATTAATTTTGGTCCAAATATTTAGTGCTCGAGAGATTTCCTTACGTGATAAGCACACTGCTTAATGCAAGTGCTAAACATGTGAACTTCTCACGATATTGCAGCTTAGCCTGCTGACTGCATCTTTGCAGTCCGGTCCTCCGTGTATTGACGCATTTTATAGTGCGCACAATTCGAGAATATTCGCCTTTACAACATTATTTCACTTATTGCGTAATTTCTGTGTCATCAGGTACCTACTGCATCCTGGGAGTAATCGTTTCAAAATAGTTTACACTATTGAATACCTAATTTTATGATGCCTATTTTTAGAGAGAAGATACAAGCTTTTGCAATGTGTGCATCATGTTAGGACCTTGAAAAAGTTTTATTGAGTTGATTGTCGATTTGGTATTAATCTTTGACCGACTGTGTGTCTGCCAAACTACAGACTTCACAATGAAAGCTCAACTTCGAATAGCTTTCAACAGAAATAAGCCCTGAAAATTAAATTGTTAAAAGTAAAACTTTTATGGATCAGATATTACTTTCCGTCTTCACCAGCGATCCTCAAAATCAGTTCGTGATTTTGGGGAATGCTGGTGAAGATCGGTGTACTTTTATAAGAAGTAATATTGAGCTTTGAAAGCCTTGGAATCCTGGTTTTGGTTTTTCATTAACAGTACTAAAAGTAGATCTGTAACTATTGCCGGTGCCCACTGTACCATGTGAGTCCTATTCTTAGTCGCGAACCACATGGCATATCGAACGACTCTTTAGATTTTTATGCTAATTTGGAAATTCAACGGGCGCTGTTGTCTGAAAGCGGATACATTGCCGCTGTTATTTGGGTCGTCAAGCTAAGTAATGTTTTCTCGTTCTATTTATTAACGAGATCAGCAAAATTCTAGCCGTAGGAGCGTTGAAACGTGTCTAGCACTTTTTACGTCTCACGATCTTACGTAAATTTGTATTCCAGCAAGATTAATAATTTTTCTATTAAAATATCTTATGTTTTCAAAATAAAACGTGTGTTTTCATATAGCATTTGAAATAATACAAATTGTACATAATAGCGACTTGTAGTCTTTCTGTTAGTGTTCACTATTGTTAAGAATGCACGTCAGAATCAATAGGTGTTTTTGCTAAACTTCGTGCGTCTTCAGAATGTGCGCGTCATTTTGACAATCGCCCATGAGGTCAAATGGGGCGGGATACACCTGTGCGAGTGTGCGCCATTTTTCTATTTTCTTCGCCTCATATCAGTATAAACACGCTTCACGAGAGAGTCATGCCGATCTATTTACTTATCTCTGACGTTCTCAAGGCAAATAATTTAGATATTATTTACAATGTTATCTAATATTCAAAGTTGAACGTCACATTAAATACACGACGCATTCCATTGTCACCTTTATGCTGATGCATTAAAGTATAAAATGATAGCGTCGAGTTTAAAGTATTCCAAACATCTAAATTTAACTCAGCAGAAAATGTGTCTACAATGGGATTTTATTCTGGGGCTACTAATGTATAGGACAGCACGTGTGGCTCTGTATACATGAGCGCCAAACAATTACGACATAGTTTCATAAAAAGTAGGTAATTTGGGCATCAATAAACTTGTTTACATGTTTTTTGTCCCATAGTTTATGTGTAACATAAACTGTGTGTTGTCATGTCGCGCAGTTGGGGAGAGGCTTACAACCACTGCGATACGCGAAGCTGTTGATTTAAACGTGCAAAAGGAATCCGAGAGCGTTATCACATCACGTTTTTTGTTAAAATAAAAACTACGCATTTAGTGAGGCGCCAGGAAATTGAGAAATAAGATTAAAAATAAAATGTTAGACACGCGACAATGTGAGAAGTCGCGTGTTGCGACTAATTAGCAGTACTGGCCCACTTTTGTGAAGGATAGTGAGTTTATTATTGAATGTACTGGAACAACATAGGTACACATTGTACTTTATCATTTATGATCAGAATGTGTGATTTGATCAGCCAATGAAATGTTAAAGTTCAAAAGTACTGTTTAAGTTTTTTATGTACTACCTCCATATTTTCACAACACTGATCATTATTTATAGGGTGAAAAGTTTTAAGTAAATTGTTAGTGGCAAGTTAACTTATAAAGATTAAATATCCATAATCCCACAGGGACATTGCACAGTAAGCAACCAGGGTGTGAAACAAATAGGTATATCATCAAAGGAATCATGACATCGCTCAATAATATACCTACTATTTGCAACATGCTTATTAGGTAGATTATGTACCATTGACATGTCAGATATAAAATGATCAATGTTATTAGTTGTTATGCTGTGAATCTTCTTAACATTAACATAACACTTTACATAATATCACACCTTGTTGACATGAAAGGTTAAGTAGAGGTGTACCCATACACCCACATTTATTAGTAAGTTGTACATCTATCCACAACCAATTAGAAAACAAAAGCAGTACAATCTCAGTGCCAGTTGCCGTGGCGATATGGGGTGAAGTAATTAAATAAGTAATCCATTTTTTACAGTTTCTACAAAACCAAAATAAAGTAAGCAGGATATTTTCAAATACATCTTACCGGGTTAAGTACTCAAATAATTGTTGAAAATTACTGTTTGTCTATTTGCAGTTACTTTCTTCACCTTGAGCTACTAGGTATAGGTACTTGTGGTTTTTACATTTCAAATATTTATGATTCTTTCAACAATCTTCATCCTACAATAGTAGGTAGGTACTGTACATTACAGATCAACACAATTTCATATGAGGGTGGCATAGAAAATAAGAGCAACTGTTTATTGTAAAACTAATAAATTCAAATGAGATTGTGATTTTGGAAATTTCGAAATTTTTCCTTACTTATTTGTCATACTGATAAATAAGCATAATACACTGAAGCACACTGATAACAGAGGGATTTTTACCTGTTTCTCCCGACTTGTTGGAGCCGGAAGCGTTGCTTGAGAGGCTGGAGTCATCAGAGTCGTAACCGAAGGCTGTGTTGTCTCCCGCCGGCGTCGCCTTGGCGTTGGGGTTGCGCTCGCGACGCGGTTGCCAGCGGCGTGGCGTGGCGTGGCCGGCCGGGGACCCCGCCAGGCTCGGCAGTCCGTCCAGCGGGTAGGGCCGTGCCGCGCGCTCCTGCCCGCTCATCATGAACATCTGCCCCGGCCCTCCGAAGGCCCCGCTCCCGTGATACATCATCGGCGCGCCTTCGTTCATGCTCGCCTCTTTACCCTGCCGGCAGGTCAAGTTATATCTATGAGCGAGGTTCACGTTCACCGGCAAATTTTTAGACATGAATTTTTAGCATACCGACCTGTATTTCGACTGTTAAATCCGATGGCGTCCGGCGTGGCGGGCGACTATTGCGTCATAGTAGGCGTAGTAAATTAATTAGAGTATGGTGCGACGTCGAAATCTAGTGATTCTATTTATCTTGAGTACGCCGAAATTCGAGACGATCGTCAAGTGGGACGTTCTTTCCGATATGATGGCTTCCGGCCTTCAATTGTGTCGATTGAAACGTGTCGCTGGACTCTCACTGTGTGAAAAAAACTAGGTACAATTATTTCGACGCCGGTAATAATAAATCTACCCACGAATTATGGCAAATCTGTAAAATCTAATGAGGAAGATCCGCCATGACTTTAGGGAGCAACACTAGCGACATCTGACGGATAAGAGTGAAGTAGTACACGTGATTTTACTTTTTTCTACTTCAAATTCCGAAGTTCCATTCTATGCCAGTGTTTTATAAATATTTTTTTTCCTACAATCTTTCCGATGCTATAATCACTGTTTCTAAAAAAAATTAAAACGTTCGTGTAAACACTGCTGAAAATTGAAAATCTTAATCACATGACATAATTATGTTTATTTCACTATATTTTTTTCCTTTGGCAATAGTTGGGTGGCAATGACATTTCAATAAACGTTCCAGTACGAAAAAAACTAATTTAATGCATCTTATAGTTGAGTCCTTGTTTTCCGAACGGGTATTGTATGATGCTACCCTTGTCTAACAAAATAAATGTACAAAATATTTATTTTTCATGCTGCTGTTTGACATGACATTAAGATTTGCCAGACACACGTAAAAAATATTAAAATTACGTACAAAAATAATTTAATTTCCAGTTAAAAATTGTTTACAGTGGTAATGGAAAACGTCTTGAAATCAGTGTAATTATTAATACACTTATAATATTTATTTAGCGAGTGATGACGTTGAATGGGGACTATGTAACCTTAAAAGTGTTAAAAGAAACAAACTTTGCTTTCTCATTGTTTGATATTCATCGTTATCTCGGTGGTACAGTGCGTTGATATGTCACATTTCGGAGATTTTATGGACGGTGTGCCCGTTAAAATATCGGAAAAGTATAAGCGACCGCTAAGATTCGATTTACCCTATACTGTTAACGAATGTCCAATAAGAGCGCAGAATGTCGTCGACTGCGCTAATTATTCGTGTACGTTCGAGAAGAACGTCCTTGCTAAACTCAAGGAGCTTAGGAATGCGAAAGAGACGAAGAAAAATGAGAGGCGGCACCGTCTGCAGTTGCTACAAGAGGCGGAACAGAAGAGGCTCGACACGATAGCCGCCGCCGAGGACGAGGAGCGATTGAAGCAGCTCAGCGTGTCCGAGGTGTCGTACCCCAGCACCGATGACATCAGCCCCCTGTCTGCCGACGAGAGAGCTGATAAAAACTGTGATAACACTGCTAAAGTAGATAGAACCTCCAACCACGCTGAAGTGCCCACACATATTAACTACCCTACCACTAGTATTGCTGCTGAGTCTCAACTTAACATACTGCAGCCCACACTAGTGAAGGCATATCAACAGGAGAATAGCTTGCTTGACGACCCTGATCCACTGCAGAATTTGAAGTTAAATACAAAGATATCTAGAATAGCACACAACCGTAACATAGATACACTAACATTTAGAGATTTTGAGAATGATACATCAAGTCCATTTGATAATGTGGAGCTAAAGACTATAAATGATATGGAGCTGCTGGCCCAAGTGCTACAAGATCAGAATGAATCAACTACTAGTTGTCACCCCCAGTCAAACTATGCTCCAGAGCATGGGTACACCACTCCAGAGCATGGGTACACCATGCCTATCTGTGCATCTCAACCACATGTTGATGGTGTCACATATTTACCAGCAACATACTTAGAACATCCCATGCAAAATACAAGTATGATGTATGGTTCTCCACAGCATTACCCCATCTCAAACGGGTACTATATCCCAGCAGATAATGAGACTGCCAATATGTATATGCAAAATTACCAATATTATGTTCCCCCTAATCCATACCCTGCTGTAGAACAGTATTATGGTAACCAGTTACCGACAACATCAGGAGAGATCAGTCACGAACCGAATGGTTCTACATACATTCCACAGCCTTACTACTTCCAGTACCCCCATGTTCCTGTGACGTATCAGCCCGTAAATGTGCCAGAGCCTTATCAAATGGTTGCACAGAACGAAAATACGGATCAAAATCAAGCAGCTGCAGGATCACAGACTACAGTGAAGTCTAGATCACGGAGTGTGCCGGACATTGTTAGGGAATTAAATGAAGAGTTGGCTAAACTGCGGATGAGTGAGAGATCATATAATGTTAGTCCGGCTCCTAAGACCCAAGCTCCTCAGGCAGCAAATCCTGCTACAAGTGATAGAAAAGAGGAGAAGAGGAGTCGGAGGAAATTGGAACATTTGCCGAATCCGTTTGAGAAGTTGTCCCCAAAGTTGCAGGATATGTGTCGGAAGATTCATGGAATGGGTTTTCCTCTTGACAGGGTTGCGAGGGTGTGTACGCTTGTAGGTGATAATGATAAGAAGGTGAGTGTGCATTTTGTTTACAGTGGGATTATACAGTTTTTGGGGCTATAAAGCAACTGCTTGGGTAACAGTTTCTAGATTACTGCTTTTTGTTCTATCATTGGAGGATTATATCCCAACTGAACCATTCTTATCCAATGTGGCACAATTTCTTGGACTTTTTTATGCCTACTAACTTAAATACATAGTAAAACCTAATGTAACTTAATACAATACAGTATGGTACCTTGAATTCAATACCAATAATTCAGAGGTCATATTTCTTAGCAATTAATTTGACCTGTTTTGGTGGAGTAATATTTTTTATCTGTAAACGTTTTAGGGATAAGTTTGTTGGAAATGTGGCCACTGAAGCAACAATACACACTGTGTGTATTGTTGCTTCAGTGGTGAATCAAGTTGTGGTTAATGAGAATTGCTGAATTAAAAAATCCTTTGCCTTAGCTTCAATATCTGCCATTAACATTAATAAATTTCAAAACGTAATCATATGTTACACTGCAATTTAAACCCTGTGCCAAGGGCATAAGGACTTCTTTTGTGTAGCTAGTCTTTTGGGGCTTCCAGTCTGTATTTTAATTAGGTACAAACAGCTCCGATAGCTCGTTATATAATAACCTAATTATATAGCTGGAGCCAGATAACAGCATTTACTAGAACACATTAGTGGCTGGTGATGTTGGTAGTCAAATAATATAAATTTTGATCATTATGACAAAGAAATAAACTCTCTTGTCTCCCGAATTTGTATCGCATTGTTTTGTGCAATCTTGCGATGCAGTGCGATCTTAATTAAACACACCAGAAATTCGCCACTTCTTCGACGAAGCCATAGAATATAGAGTGGCTCTGAATTGATTCGGTTGGACATTTCGCCATTTTGTTCGTAAAGCGGGTCCGCTGCGCCATGTCTTTTGTTTCCTAACATGTTAGCAAACACGTCAGCTAACCAAGTAACCAGCCAGTCCGCTGCGACTAAAATCTCTTTTCAACAATCAGTCCGACGAGGAAGACGAGTCTGCTGTTCTAGCAATAGTAAATTTAGTTTTACACATAAATAATCGAAATAGATTCCGTGTCCGACCGTTCTGCGACCAAGTTCGTTCAATATTTATCAAGAGTTGAACATTAATGATAGGTTCGGTTTAAAAAAAAACTAAATACTTCCTCTTTTGTAATTTAGATTGTTTTTGATATCTTCAAAAAGGCATCTTGCCTTTTATATTTATTTTTAAAGTCTATTGATGTAGTGTCCCTCATTAACACTGGTCTTTCTTGAAAATACTTTGTACCAAAACTTAACTTATTCTTGCTTATTCTCGATTAGCTTCAAACAAAAACACTCTTTAGTCGCGGCGCACTAGCTTGTTAGCTGAAAACATGGCACAGCGTACCCGGGTTTAAGGAAAAACAAGGAAGACAACGATTTACTATTGCAATAATCCACAGCATCTGATTGTTAAAATTGGGCCTATGGCCATCTATTATATTCTTCAGTCATGGACTTCTTGGCGGGAAAGTGAAGCGTCATGTTTAGCAGTTTGTTTAATTTTTCAAAATTTGTGTTTATCCGAATATTAATGTGTAATAATGGTGGATTATTAACCATTAAGTGTTTGTGAACGTGCATTAGTGTAGGCAAATGAAACAAAACAGTGCACCCAACTAAACACATATTAATAATTTATAATAATAATGAATTGCTTGAATTTTATTGTTACTTAGCCCTCTTCCTCTCTCCTAATTTTTGCTGTGCCCGACAGGGTCCATATTGATCTTTTACTTTTTTATACCATCTATTAATACATATGGAATGCAATAAAGAATTGAGAATTGAATTGAATTGAATTGAACTTCGCTTCAAGTTCTCTCAAGTCATGAAGTCCGGGTAAAGTGCCACATCTTTACTGAAACTCAAGCGGAGCGGGCGGGGATATCATCATCATGCATTCATTTCATCAATAATAACAAGTTTTGTAACTAAATAAAGACTTGGCCAAAAGGTCCCAGCAACCAGGCCATTAAAACATTATAAAAAAAAAAATCTTCAGTCATCTAAATTAAACAATTCCATTTTCAAATTCCAGGTGATCGAAAGTCTATTGATACTGGGCGACCTCATGGACCTAGGCTTCCCAGAAGGCAGGGTATCCGCAGCGTTAGCCAAGCACGAATTTAATCGCGACAAAGCTTTGGACGAGCTTGTACCTTAACGGAGTAAGATAATCCCGAAATTATACTACGTAAGAGGACTCCAAAAGTCGTAAGGAAAATGATTTTTGTAGGTGCAAAGCAAAAAGGAAATACTCCTTGATAAAGTCAGGATGTGACTGACAGAAAATGGCGTCTAAGCAATGATTTGGGACTAGCAAATATCTTAGGCCGTGTTGAGATAACCCGCGCCGACCACGCGCACACGCGCACGATCACGCGTTGGGTTCGCCTTGCACCCGCGTACGCCACGCGCAAAATCCGCGCACGCCACGCGCCCGCCTCGCACCCGCTTTTACTACTTATTATTTCATCAAAAAACGCCCTTGATCACAGTCAATACGGCACTAGCCGAAGCGCGGGCACAATGCGTGTGCAGCGCGTGTGCGGGGTGAGCACGGGGCGGGCGTGAAGCGGGCGCGTGGCGTTTGCGGGTCGACTTCGATAAATGCAATTTGAGATTTGTTGATGTGTTATAAGACTCAAATTATATACAACAAATTTCAAAGCCAGCGGGGCGGGCGCGTGTCGTCTGAACGCAGCCTTACAGTTTATTATTGTTGACGGAGAACGAAAAGGTTAAGTACCTTTAGGTCCATTTTTACACGCACAGAGCATGATATTTTTCTCCGACATGTACTGTCAACATTATGAAAGCAAATCGCCAGTTCGAAAGGTGACACGTGCACGCTATGCGAAAAAATAATGTATTGAAAAAATGCTAAACCATTTCGCTCTACGGTTGTACGCTAGTTACGAATTGTAAGCTATAAAACTTATCAATTTTGTAAAATCTTGTTGGCCGGTGAAGTGTATCCGCAATTACGTAAGAAGTTGTAGGGAATATCTGTTTATAGTGTTGCGCCGTGATTTTATAAATGCATTTGAATATTTGGTACCTACTTAGTTTGGAAAATATATAGATACTAGATACTGGTGTACGCGTCAGGGCGGGGGCACACGATGCGTTGCGGCGGCGGTGCGGCGCCGGAGCGGTGTCGCTGCGTCATCTTACATAGAAATATCTGTGGCATGTCACACGATGCGCTCCGGCGCCGCACCGGACTTGCAACCACCGAGACGAAGCGGGGAGGGGTGATTGCGTTGCGACGTCGGAGCGGCACCGTTCAGTTGTTTATGCGTCACAAGGAAGGATACACGCTCGCTCGTTTCTCGCTCTTAGAGCGGGGGCACACGATGCGTAGCGGCGCCGCACCGCAAAGATTTCACCGTATCAGCGGGCACACAAGCGGTGCGGCGCCGCAACGTTGTTATGTCGCAACGGCGCCGTAGCAGCGTTGGATGTTGGAGAAAATAAATCGAAACGAGCGAGCGTGTATCCTTCCTTGTGACGCATAAACAACTGAACGGTGCCGCTCCGACGTCGCAACGCAATCACCCCTCCCCGCTTCGTCTCGGTGGTTGCAAGTCCGGTGCGGCGCCGGAGCGCATCGTGTGACATGCCACAGATATTTCTATGTAAGACGACGCAGCGACACCGCTCCGGCGCCGCACCGCCGCCGCAACGCATCGTGTGCCCCCGCCCTTAGTCGATGTCTACTGACATGCAAACTTGCCGTTAAAATTAATTTAGTTTATTTCCATATTTGCTTCGATATTTTAAATGGCTTAGGAAATGTTTTTAATTCTATAAGGGACCATGCACACGCTGTCGACGTGCGTTACATGGAACGCGCGTCTAAAAAACCTTGATTATGAATTGCTAGTTACGTTGCCAACTTTCAGAATGCACCCTCTTAGTGAACTCCGAATTTATAGAAATCGATCAATTTATAAAACGTATATTATTGACAAAATATTTTTAGTATGCACTCTACATGTTATTTACATAAACATTCATACTAAACTTCACACAGACCTGCATTGATTGCGCTTTTGTAAAACAGTTCAGAACGTCTACCATGAGTTGTTATCGAAAAAATTACTCGCTAGCGTTAAACTCGCTAGCGTATTAACTTGGATCAAATAAATTTCTATAATGCTTGCACCATGAGTTTTACGGAGTCATACGCAGACGCTAAGGTAAGCTCGATAGATAAATGATTGAATGAATTATTTTCTGTAAGTAGGTTTGTACAAACACTTTTACACGTCAATCCCATTTAAAAATAAAAAATAAACTAGGTGAGGTCGGCGTTTCGTAACTGACTACTCTGAGAAGAAAGGCCGAAACAAACTCAGAGGTCAAATCATGTAGATTGGTGCCTGAAATGATCTTTTGATGAAAGAATCCCACAGATTGAGGGGACCTGTCCAGCACGCATTTGTCAGTAGTCGTGCAGCTCAACTCAGAACTTGAGGAGCTCAACGATTCAACGAACAATACCAAAGAAAGGACATTTGGGTAGGCCGTATAAATTACTCAAACTGTCAGACAATGATGATCGTGTCGTCTAGCTAACTTCACTCCTTAATATGTTTTGTTTCTTTCTTTCTCAGTAATAAGAATAGAGAACGGCTCATAAGCTCATATTACAGTCAATATCACGAAATAATCCGACTAAATAGTAATGTGGTCGGTTCGTGGACTACTTACGGCATTTAGTACTGTAGTTGTTGAATTTTTATTCCTTATAATATGTCAGTGTCGTTGATTAAATTTGTAATTTTGTGGACGTTGTGTGTACCGCAGCGTTTTTCACTTAAACTGAGATATGGTTACAAAAAAATAATAAGTATATGGGTGTTAAAGTAACTGCGTGCTATAGCTTAGGGGTAGGTTCAGTATCGATAAAGGAACCCAGAAAAAAAAAATTAAATACTTAAAAAAAAACAAAAAAGTTAATTAAACATTAAAAAAAATGTCTCTTCGTACTTTAACGGGCTTAGGACAGTCAAATAAAATAATTTTAATTCTAAACGATTGCTATTTTAAGTTAGTAGGTACTAAACTAGGTTGATCTTGCAATTTTTTTTTTCCTGGATTTCTTTATCGATGCTGAACCTACCCCTAATTTATGGCACGCAGTTACTTTAGCACCCTGTATAATACAATGAGGACCAGTGGGTCCCAACTTAGTATACTGTGAGTAAAGAGAAATTAAAATTATTGTTTTAGTTCTAATTCCACTCTTTGTGTTGACTTCAAATCCGTAACATTATTCAATAATAAGCACAAATCTTCAAACACTTCTCTAGGTAGTCTATAAAGTTGTCTACTAACATATTTCATGCTAAATAAGCTCTTCCCGACATTATTTTGACTTTGATGACTCAAAAACGTATAATTTTAATGTAAACAAATGTTTCACATCTGAAAATGCTAGTGAGCTACGTAACTACTGTCGCAAGCGTATTTTTCGATAGCGTTTGTCGAATTAGTGACCCATGGTGCCGTTTTGTATGGTGATGGTGACAGCTGTCAAACTTTAGTGACTAACGAATAGATTACGTTAGGTTTCTAACCTTTCGAAATCGAATGGTACAAATTTTAATTCTTGCTGCGACCGCTAGGGGCGCTGTACATTATTTCATACAAAAGCTTATCTGAAGCAATCGCACTGAAATTGAAGGACTTTTTTAATACTTTTTTTTAATAAAGTGGACAAAAGGAAACTGGGATAACGTTTAAAAATACTGTTTATTGAAAAAAAATCATTGTATGAGTATGTCATTTACGGAGACGCTAGCGAGTTTTGGCTGTGTAAACTCATGGTAGAGCAACAAGCTGAACTGAAACCTTAGGAACCTCTATCAAGTCCTTATTTCCACTTATACAAATATAAATTTTACACAAGTGTAAATTAAGTTGATTTTAGAATGTAGTACAATTGAAAAAGTCATAAAGATAAAGATAAAGATAAAACTTGAACATTGTGAAGGAATTAAATTTTTCAAAAAAAACATCTTTGTTGAATGAAGTTACTAAAACTAAACTGCAAAAGCACGTTAGAAACGACACGTAAAAAACTTAAACACTCTCTGCTTTACCTTGGTTTCGTCAACTAGTAAGTTCTTGCAGTTTCCGGATATTTTATCAGATGGGCTTAGCACTTCTAAGTGATCGAGATTGGATATGGCCGTTTTTGTGAATACCTGATATTCACGAGCGATAAAAAAAAGAAAATGAGTACTAAAGCGGTAAAATGTAGAGTTTGTTTTTGTTCTTCGTGCAGACAAAAAAAAACAATTAAAAAAATGTGCACCCAATGGATACGCCATCGTTTAATCATATCATTATGAATTCAACATTATAGATGTAATTAACAATATCATTTAAAAAAGTGTCCATGGAGTTTCTTGCCTGTTCTTCTTCATAGGAACCTACTACGATATGGAATGGGCTTCATCTCTCTGACGGACCGACTCCTTGACAATTCAAAAGTGCCTGTAAATGATTTAATGGAAATAAATACTTTCTGTGTACAGGTTCAAGAAAGCGTTATTTTAAAAATGTTGATCTGGACCTACTGGTTGCGCCATTGCGTATCAGAACGGCTTAGTCCCATTTCTTCCCCTTCCCATCTCTTCCCCTATACGTTTATACCTTGAACAAGAATTTTTTGTAGGAATAAACGCCTAGGGGAAGAGATGGGAAGGGGAAGAGATGGGACTAAACCATCAGAACAGACGTGTAAACCTGTTCGATCCTACGGGCTGTTTAGAATAAATCTAAGTGGTTTTATAATTTTAATTATTTCAAACACAAATGATTGAAATTAAAATGTCTTGATCGGTGATTGACAAAATAATGTGATTCAGTCTTTACTACTTTAATAGTATTGTTTTTGCGAGTCTGTAGGTTATTCGTAATTTAGAGATTGTTGCAAAAATGTGTTGTGCAATTCTAATTGAACATTTAAAGGAAATTAATCAATTATGTTATTATTTGGGTCTAGGTTATAGTCTAGGTTATAAACAAATTGCTGGCAATTAATGATTTTAAAGCCTTTCTCTCAGCGTCTAAGATTTTCATAAAATTGGGATGTTGCATTTTGATTTTTGAACTTTATTTCATAGGGCTTACAGTGGTATGTTTAATTTTCGTACGATATTTAAATAATTGCAAATGACGCCGAGAGCAAGGACTCAGATTGGAAGAGGTTGAATCTACACATGTAATTTTAAGGCTGCGTTTACATTATAGCGGTTCTGTAGCGTAATGTAATCTTGGGTAGGAAAATGCGTGCCCATTCATCTTGTTCGCGCGTCACCGTCACGTTCATCTTGTTCGAGCGTCACCGTCACGTTCATCTTGTTCGCGCGTCACCGTCACGCTGTTGCGTAAACGCAGCCTTACTAAAGTAAATACAAATAATATCATGCACTGTTTCAGAAGAATATTAAGATTATTATCGACTAGCTGCGCCCCGCGGTTTCACCCGCGTAAGTCTCGATCCCATAGGAATATCGGGATAAAAAGTAGCCTATATGTTAATCCAGGGTGTCAGCTACCTCCATACAAAATTGTATCAAAATTGGTCCAGCCGTTTGAGCGTGAAGAAGTAACAAACACACACACTCACAAACTTTCGCCTTTATAATATTAGTGTGATATTGATCGCTTGAGATCAGTCGACATCGATATATCTAGACGTTATTCAAATATCCATTTTGTGTATTTTACGTTGGAAAATAATAATAAATAATTCTTTATTGAGATAATAGGATAAGTACAGAATTTGTTTGAAGCCTCTGACTCCTGAACTAGGTGAACCTGTATGTCAGGAGTCAGCGCCCTCTCCCATATTATTTGGCTTGGATAATAATGTCAACATAGGAATCGACAAACATGTGTGCTACAAAATACAATTTTAAAAAGGTATGAAAAAAAAGTATATGAGAAAAAACATCAAAAATATAAAGGAATAAAAAGGAATTGTGAGGCATTTGAAGCGTAGTTTATATAAAAAAATATTAAAAATTATTACAATATACAGGTCCTAAAAAAAAAATTGTGTTCAGCTATGTCCCGCCCTTAGGGCATGCAATAGTTACATATAAATTAAATGTATTTTTTTTGAATAATTTAATCTTTTGCATTCTGCATAAGGTGCAGGTGCCACCAGACCCCCAGTTCCATGTCTTCTGCGATCATTCTCCCCGAGCTTTTACCTGAGCATTGGCTTAGTAGGCCCCTAGCACGGTTCTAGGTAGGTATTTGCCTATGGCCTATCTAATTCTCAATACAACTTTTAATAGTTCCGTATTTTAGTTGTTTTCCTGTTGGCCAAATTTTTCCTGTAAAAACCACTTAGTTTTATAGCCTAGTACGGAAGTACTTACAGGTACACTAAAAACATTTATCACTATAGTTCTAAAACTTTTTATCTAATCTTTGAAACCAATTAGTTCTGATGAACAAAATAACGGAAATGTTCCATTTTATTTTGAAGACATACCATTAAGATAGTTGATCTTGTTTTGTTTCATCGGGTATACTTAACGATTTTCTATTAACACATTTGTACTTACAATACAATCAGATTATTTTGTTGATACGTATCTATTTATATATCCATTTCGATGGTAATCTGCTTTGATTGGGGGATAAGGGGGTGGTCAAAAAATCGCCAAAGATATAATTAAGTATCACCTTTCAATGAGGAATTTAGCGGGTATAACAATGCATTATGAGATTTATGAGACCCAGTACACTCTATATACAGTCATAAAACTGTCACAGATTTGCCATAGTCTCGAAAACAATGAAATTATAACTGTACGCCGCATCAGTGTTCGCCCTTATCTGAACAGAATTTTACCATTAGAATCTGTGCATTTATGATTACGTGATAAATAATTGCCATGTGCTATCGACCTTTTACTTGTAAACACGGATTCTTTATGATTGTGAGATACCTTGCCTTTCCGTGAACATTTTTACGCGATTATACATTATGTAACAAAAACCTTGTTGTTCCTTTTAGGGACGTATACATTTACCTACAAGCACAACATTGGTGGAATTATAATTAAAAAAAAAAAAGTATTGGCTAGTCGAGAAGCCAAAATCAAAGAATGAAAGAGGTTAGAAATCAGTTAAACATTACAAATATTAATAATTAAAAATTTATTTTAATTATTTTTGTTGAATAGTTTTTATAAATGACTTGCTTTATTACGTATGTATACCGATTCTTAAAACATAGCTAGAAGGAACAACAGGGTTTTTGTTACATATTGTATATTTGAATGACGATAAAAAGCTGCTAAACTCTGCGTTTCAAACGCCCGTATGTACAAACCCTGTCAGTTTCCAAATTAAATAAGTTGTAGGCTTGTAATATTGATGTTTAAATGCGAGTGACCGCCATTTCTAGGCCCTTCCTTATCGAGTCTTAAATGTACTGAAAGCACTGCGAGTTGTATTATTAATTAATAATTATGTTTATATTGTAAATATCACAACGTGCAATTTTGTTATATTTTATATACTTATTCGTTTCTTTACCGCAATCACGACTTAAATTAATATGAATGTTTTAATTAAACAAAACTTTTGTGAGCGACAACAGGTTAATCCTAATCTTATTCGGCGAAAGTGTGCTACAAAGGAGTATAGTTATTTATCTTATTTCTTGAAAGAAATATATATACTAGCTGCTGCCCGAGGCATCGCCCGCGTGGCCTTTTATCCTAAGTTACTCCTTACTTATTTATGTATGTCTCCTTAGTTGTGTGTATAGAAATTATTGACAAGCATCTGCTCAGATATTAATGAACTAATGAATGTTCAGATATTAATGGTAAACTGTAGTGTATGGAACTTATTGACATTTTAAAATGTTCAGAAGTATTTGGTCACCTTGTTTGCTACAATATATCTGACGGCGACTGTACAGCATGTTATAAAAAAAAAAAAAACCTACCTACCTATATACCTGTACCTACATTCAATAGCAAATAAAGTACTGATTCTGATTCTGAAAACATCAGCTATCTAGTGTCCCGTCAAAATCGGTCCAGACGTTTCGGAGATTAGCCGGAACAAAAAGACAAGACAGAAAGTAAAAAAAAATGTTTTTTTATTATAACTACCGTACATTTAGTAAATAACTGTTATTTTGACATTACAAACACACTTCAATTTTATTTATTTGTAAGGATTTGGCTTTAGGGAAAATTTTAAAATCAAATTAGACGTTAGAAAATTCAGTAGATACATTTTCCCTGGAATTTATTACGTTATACAGGGAAATAAAGACTTTAAGCAAAATCCCTGTTAAATATTTTATTCTGTCAGTCGATACTGTTACTAAAACTAGGAAGTTTTACTTTTTCAGATCTTAAGTAGACCTTATAATATAATGTATACTTCTCACTCGGCATGCGTTGCTAAGATATTAGTGCGTCTTTATACAAAATTCCTCCATATTGTTCTTTTATTTCTAGACCATCGCAGTGACAAGTGTAAAAGGAAAAGATTTTTAAATGATTGTGATTTTGTTGCGATGAATTTTGTATGAAAATGTAACTCGCGGATCACAATAAAGCTTATAATATATTATTTTTGTATGTAGATAATAAAAATACTCTAGTGTAAAATAAATTGAGTGAAAATACCTTGAGGGTGAATGCATTGAGGCGGAGCGGGACGGAGGTGGATGAAAAGACAAAAAAAAGGAATAGTAACATAAGGTTAAACCTTGGTCCTTTTTGTGACCCTCTCTTCGCCTCAATGAGTTTCCTATGGAGCAGTTTGTTTCAAACGAGGTTTTTATTTATTTGTAGTATAAAGAATGTTACTAGTAGTAAATTGTAAGTGAAGGCTTCGGTAGAATGGATGGAGAATGGACATTTTATACATTACAGCTTCACAAACGAAATGTATAAATAAAAATTGTTATTTTCACTTTCTTGTTTTATTAAGCTTGAAAACATTTCAGTTGGTTCTAATTTAGTTCGGTTTTTTATGGAAAAGCCTCCCAAATAGGCGCTGAGGGTTTTCAAAT
Source organism: Tiliacea aurago (assembly GCA_948098905.1). Lineage (NCBI taxonomy): Eukaryota > Metazoa > Arthropoda > Insecta > Lepidoptera > Noctuidae > Tiliacea > Tiliacea aurago. Next base: position 1,858,486 of record OX402592.1, read on the forward strand.
GAAGTGCATTTCACCTTGAGGTATTCAAATCACACACATGACAAGAGTTGGATCCATCCCAATTCCCATGTCACCACGAATCCTAAAAAGTGACAATATCCTTCATCTTCAACGGCCTTACAAGATTTGCGTACGGGAGTTCACTTTCCACAACCACACATGCTTCCATATTTGTCGGAAAATGTAGATTTTTTCTACTGCTCACTTGTCTACTATCCGGGATACGGAGCGTCTTCCACTTTTATTAAGTGGTTAGGAGTATCGACGTAAAATAAATGCTGTCCGTCGTCTCTGAGAAGTGTCAAGTTCCTCAATCGCCTCATCATGACAGTCTGGATGGACAAATTTATAAGCACTTGGTTGGCTCTCTGTATTTTACGTAGGTACCTACCTACGTGAAATACAGAGAGCCAACCAAGTGCATAGCGAAATTAGAATAGAGAGACCGGCACGGCCAAATGGGACAAGTCAATGACCATTGTTCTTTGTTAAAACATGACCCCAATAAACTAAGTTTTGTCTTCCAACAAACGCTTTATTACAACATAGTCGCCAATATTTACAGACTTACTGCTAAAAGAACGAGAAAAACAACAGGATGGGTTTTTATATAAACTGCAGTGCCGACGGACAGAACCCACACCATGCAAATGATCTTCAACAAGTCAACACCACATCTGGTTTTAATTTTCTTACAATCTTTCATCATTCTGATACTCCAAAACGATCCTTCGCGCCTTGTGATAAGAGTGTGTTAATAATGTGGGTTTTTGGTTATATTGTACCATTTTGCGTAATAGGTCAATGCCAAGATTGTGATTAATAAATGCGTGCACGCATGCGGTTGTTTAAACACCTGCTGTGTGTTTGTATATCGTGGAGGTTAAGTTTGATGAGCCAGATAACTCGCCGAGGCACCGGCATTTTTGTAGAAGAGATTGGCGAAATCTCGGTATGTCCTATTAATGGGATAACTTGAAATATGGACAAACCCCTTTTTCTGGCTAAATTATTCAATTAGGAAACGAAATTTGCAATACTTGTTTGAAAGTTTCAAGGACGTTTGAACATAAATTACCTAATTTCGACATCTCCAGCAAGTGAATTTGTTACAGCATACTTAAGTAAAGGAACTCAGCTTCCGGCTGTCTCGCTTAGTTCCCGGACTTTCGCAAATAGGTCATAAAATGTAGTTTCCGCGAGCCGGTGACCCACCAGACAATGGGCGACCACCGCATTGTCTATTGTCATCACCGGCCAGACATGCCGCGATGAATGGGGCAAGTTCATTCCGATCCGGCCCACATTAGCCGTCCGAAGGAGACGCAGGTACAGCAATTCCGCGAGTGCGATAGAGAGGCAAGCAAGACTACGGTCTGCGCGGACACTCGGAATTACCGCTGCTTGAGTTTTGTTTTGGAACGGTCCAGTTGCTTGGCGGGCGGCGCACGAGTCGAACTGTTCCCACGCGCTATACGATTAGCTCGACATGGTGTAACGTAACATGAACGGGTCGCATTTCTATACGCGCCGCGCCTCGCCGCGCTCGCACCGCCGATAACATCTGCGAAACCAATATTTAGGCCGGCGATATCGTGATAGGGTTCGAAATCGTGCGCGACATTTCGCCGGCATCGCGCGGCCATGTGATCGCTCCCCGACCGATGGGAGCGAAAATCGAACAAAAAAGCCGCCTGCTAATGTCTACCCCTCCCGGCCGCTACAAAAAAGGGATAAAAAGGTTATTCCTGGAATGCACACATGTGGACGCCGGGTAAAAGTGGGTGCTCTTATTGAATCCTTAGTGTTACCACGATGCCTCGGAGGAGCAGGTGGATGCATCTGGCGGCCGGCATCGCGCTCGGTGTCACTTTCGGGATATTCCTCAAGTTGTGTTTAAGGACTTCATCCAGGACGACTATGGAAGCATGTCCAGAAACGGCCAAGTTGTTAGTCGATCCGGACCCCATCGCCCTGATAGGCCTGATGCCGAACGAGACTGTTCACAACTCGAACAGGACATTAGTGTTCGTGGGTGTTATGACAGCTGAACAATATTTAGGGTCGCGAGCGAAAGCAGTGTACGAAACATGGAGCCAGGACCTACCTGGTCGGATCGCGTTTTTCAGTTCGGAAGTATCGCGTGCGCCGGGCTTACCTTTGATTCCCTTGCGTAATGTGGACGACAGTTATCCTCCGCAGAAGAAGTCGTTCTTGATGTTGCTGTACATGTATGAGAAGTATGGGGATAAGTTTGAGTGGTTCATGCGTGCGGACGACGACGTGTATGTGAGAGGTGATAAGTTAGAGGAGTTCTTGCGTTCGGTGGACAGCAGGAAGCCTCAGTTCATTGGTCAGGCTGGTCGAGGGACGAGCGACGAGCGGGATGCGCTGGCTCTGGACTACAATGAGAACTTTTGTATGGGTGGTCCAGGCGTGTTATTTTCTCGGGAGACGTTGAAGCGGGTGGCGCCGCACGTGAAGTACTGCCTGAAGCACCTGTACACCACGCACGAGGACGTGGAGCTGGGCCGCTGTGTCGCCAAGTTCGCCGGGGTCTCGTGCACGTGGAGTTACGACGTGAGTAATACATTATTGTACTGTAATTTATGCTACACTTTTGTAAACAAGTGACAAATGACATTCCCTACGATTTCTGTTGCGAAAGATAATATTTTTTTGGAACATAAACATCGTCAATTATCTTGCGTGTTTCGACATCCTGAGTTATATCGTTATCGTATGATTCTAATTGATATGTGGATGTGTAATATAGTTATAACAAAGAACGCTCGCATTATGTGCAAGCTCGTTCGTGTCAGCATTTTGGCTAATAACGATGATAGTCTGGCCGGTTTACAATAGCGCGTAATTGATCAATATTTGAGCTGTCAATGTCAAAACGATCTTCCGACCGCAAAATCGATAGCGGGTCTATACAATGTATATTAATCTATGGTCTATACGAGGTTTTTTTGTAAGATATTTTACCGTATAAAATTAAATTGAAGGATCGTAGATATAAAATATTAACTACCTACATAAAAATAAGTTTTTATGTTAATTAATAAAATAAGTCACACCTGTGGTGGTCATGTATATTGTGGACTTGTGGTTGAAGTAAATATATTTATTTAACTTTACGACATCCATGACTTAACCCTGAAAGAAATTGCAGCGGCCGATCCTGAGTTTAGACGCTTTTAAACTCAGATTATAGAAAGAAGTTTATTCTATATTTAGGTTATTTCTTCTTTCTATAATCTGAGCTTTTAAACATAAAATGGACAGTTTCCTTATTGAACAGGAACTTGGAAGGCGTGATTAGTCCCAGTTTTATTGCCAAGAGTAAGGAAATAGATCGGTCAAAAGTAATTATTTGGCGATTCTTTGAGCGTAAACTATTCTTAGTGGCCAGTGTTTTCAGTTAAGTATAGGATCACTGACCGCGGCTACCGGCAGTTGGTCAGTTGACTTTACGGTATTTTTAAAGACATCGTGGCGTCACTTACTTGTGAATTTGAGAACGCACCTTGATAAGTGGCTTCGCCTTTATAATGTATACTTATAAAAGTATTTACAAGAAAGTCAGGAACGCGCGCGTTAAAAAAAACCCTTGTTAAGTGGCAACACTAAGCTACGATTCGGGGGGTGGGGGGTAGCTTAGCTGTACTTCATTAATCTCTTGCTTGTCAACCGTCGCGGGACACGGACCAGATTTTAAGCCATTCGTTTATTTTTTCCTACTAGTTTAATTAGTTTTATGTGCTAACTTTTAACTAGGTTTAATAGATACGCCTATGACAATGATATAATAATATTAACTGAAGTTGGAGTGTCACTTCCGCTCTTCGATCACAACTTCACCTCCAATACGCGTTCAGTAGAATACCTTCCACCTCTTCGGACTTTTATTATGCTGCATTAAAATGACACTTCTTACGTTATTTCTGAAATGACGGTAAGAAATGTTATTTGTCTTTCAACTATACTCCATTTTAAATAAGATTAGACATTTAAATAATCCTTTTTTCAGTCCGTTCAACCGATTTTGACTTCTATTGCGTTGGTGGCATGACCAATGGCAGCTGTAATAAACAGTTGGTATTGTAACCACGTTTTTGCTTATAATGCCATCTTTATGCCTACTGAATAGAAGTCAAAATCGGTTAAACGGCCTGTAAAAAAGTTAATTTAGATGTCTAATCTTATTTCAAATGGAGTATTAGATACGTAGTAATTTTATCATTAACACTACAAAACCGATCACAAAGCACGTATTTTTTGCTTAGAACCAACCAAAACAGTGCAGAAATGTATGAAATCTCATTGTTGCCGATTTTCAGTGCAACAATGAGTTTTCTTAAAACATTTCTGCACTTTTTTTATTTATTATTTAGATATTTTAGGGGTTTAATGTCTCCCATTCAGTTTAATAATAAAATTGTATGCATTAGATCAAAAAGATACTGGTTGAAAATAAAAATCGCCTGAATAAAACCGACCTGGTGAAAAACTTTGTTTTCATTAACTTGAGTTTTTATTTTGAGTAGGTATATTTTATCACGGTAGGTAGATTGGTAGTTGAAAGAAAAGTAGATTACGTACCCTTGCTAAAGTGAGTAATTAATGCACTCGTGCTGCAGCTAATGTTCCCAAAACATTATTAAAAAAAGGTTCGTTTGAAAATTACTTTTCTATTTTCAACTCGGCTATTCTTGGACTGTAGTGTGTTGAGTGATGTATTAATACAACCTATCTATTACATTAATAATTATACTACCTAGGTACGGACGTAACGAATAACACCATCCCATTTCTTCCCGTGGGTGTCGTAAAAGGCGACTAAGGGACTAATCCCCCCCCCCCGTTTTGGGGGGGCGCTATGTCCAGCAGTGGACGTCTTTCGGCTGCAATGATGATGATGATGAGGTACTTAATATCTTGGAAAAAAATTGATACTTTTGACCACACCGATCACCATATCATTAAGGTTTCTACAGACCGGTGCGACTCGCGACGCGATGCAAAGGCACTGCTCGTCGCGCGACACGCGGGGCCTATGTGTCGCGCCGGTCTGTAGAAGCCTTTATTAATCTAGTAGGTACCGACTTGCCTATTATTGTACGGGAAAACCGACTAAGAAATTGTGACTTTGATTAAATCAATTTAGATTAATTAACTTTTCGTCCGGTTATAAATCAACCCGATTGATATCGTTTTTCAGTAATATTGATAAAGTTACCAATTAAATTTTTTATAGGAATGAACATTTTGTACGTAGGTAGTACCTACCTAGTTATAATTGGGCAGATTGGCGATTGAAACAATTTTGCAAATGGCGATAAAACTGATTGCCGTCGTTTCCTGTAGCAAATTGGGACTAACCAACTAGGTAGATATACATATTGTGGCGATCGCATTGCATGCAGAATATACCTACATAGTAGATTTATTAAGAAAACTGGAAAACCGGACTAGTGCACAAATTGTAGTGTTTACTGCTGAAGTTCGTGAAATTTATTTATTTATTTATTAACTCATCATCACTATCATTACAGGGATTTCCTAATTCAATAGTGTGGCCATAATTACAATTTTATTATTCACTATAACATATTGTAAACATTGTGGTTTTTGTGAACTCGTTCATAGAACAAGTCAATATATCTATGATGAAAAAACTGAAGATGTGAAGGAAATAAAACAGGATGCCTCCATACAACCCACAAATGTCTGGCTCAAAAGTAAAATCCACAAGACCACGTTAACAGAAATAACTTCATTTTATTGTTTTTTTTATTTAAAGAAATTATAATACAGAGGGCTTACCTTAATTCTAAACTCGCCAAACTTTTACGTTTGATGGCGAGAGGCGCTCTAATTCTAGTTTCAACCAAGCTTTCAATCCCAAAATATGTTCCCGGGTTCCCTATGTGGTCCCCAATAATATTTGATACCATATTTGGGATTGGGTTTTCAGAAGCTACGCTAAAGTCGACCACATCAGAAGAATGCCATCGTTAGTGTAGCCAAAGAGAGGTTTGATGAAGCCTTCAGGAACGAAGGAAAAAACGTACAAACGTACTGTATTAAAAGCCTACTTATCATATTCATGACAAAACATATGCGTATAATAAAATAATAAGTATGAGCCGTCACATTTGCTCTTGTTTCCGCGGCTCGCGTTCATTCGAGCGGTTGCATCTGAACGAAAGTGTTACAATTACTTAGGCAGGTACTTAGGTAATGGTTGCTTGACTCTTCAAATGTTTCTTTATGGAAGGATTTCTTTCTATTGCGATCTTATCTCATGTATGTGACTGTAGATTTTGATGTGGCTTCATTTTCTTCTTCATCTTTACCAACCACACTGGTAAACGAGACTGTCCTCCTTTCTGCATCATAGTTGCATATTTCACGTACATTTTGTCCAACAAGTGCCAACCGCTTTCAAAGCGTTTCGTATTTCTGTAACGACTTTCAACAGGATTTACATATTTGAGCTTTTCGGTAGCTTAAAGGCTTCTACTTACCAGCGCGACTTGTCGCGCGACGCGACACGGCACAAAGGCCCCGCGTGTCGCGGGACGAGCGGTGCCTTTGTGTCGTGTGGCGTCGCGCGACAAGTCGCCCCGGTATGTAGAAGCCTTAAGTCAGTCCTATACATTTTTTTCTCTTTCATCATCGTTATCACTGATAGAATGGCACTTTGTTGAGACCCTCTGGTCTTTCCGACTTTAAATAATGTCATTTACCCGTCTTGTCGTCAGTCTTGCTGCGCTTCCTTCTTTGATTTGGTAGTCTCTTTCATCTGCATTAAATCGGATCTGCGGAGTCCGGTCCTTTGATCCTTGATCATTGAGTTTCTGCACGTACAGCTACTGTCGGCTGATTTATCTCCAGCTTTTGAACCAAAAGATGCTCCATCTAATTACACGTAATGTTGTATTAAGATAATGTTTTTCTTCCTATGTGTTTTCTAAAATTTTAATAATTCTCACATAGTCTTGTCCTGTATGACAATTCTTATAACTACGGTTTAACCCTACGTATACATATCTTGCTATGACTTTGTATCTGATTTCTTTCGTCCCACAATCATTCATAAAAATAAAAAAACTGGTGTACCTATCTACTGAGTTTTTCCTCTGAAGCCGAACAGTTGCAAGCGGCGCGCCCATAAAGCGATGTTCCGTGTGAACTGCTAAAAAAACGTTGAAATGAAAGCAAAAACAATATTATCTTCCCAGTATAAACACACGTGTAACATATGCATTAACTCTACACTGCTGTAAACGATTTAGTATATAAACATGTAGGCCTTTCTATAGTCCTATGAGAAGAACCAGAAGATGACAAGTAACGTGGTTAATATCTTTGACTGTCTTTGAACCGTGTACAGTCGGTACTTTAGACCAATTCTCAGTTTACAGATTCACCATCCTCGCCATCAGGAAAACCACATTTTATGAGTGTAGTCCTGCCGCCTGCCGTAGATATATATGGTGCCTGCTGATCTTGGGTTGTTGTGTTGCAGACTTACGGATAAGGACAAATATTTATTTAATGATAGGATGAACTAGCGTCGTAGTTTGGCCCATCATTTGTATTACCGAGTAGGTACTGAGTAGTAAACAATACGATGTTCCTTGACTACACAATACGTAGTGTGCGTAGGTCCAGGGCTAAAGATCAAGCCATTATCTACCATTAAGCTAATTCTTTGTGTAGGTTCATTCTCGTGACACTACACTGAACTCGTTTATTACTGTGGTGTAGGTACGGTCAGCATCAAAAGTTGATGACACATTTAGATTTTCAAAATCAATAATATAAATAATAATATAATAATAATTATATAATGTACAGTGATTTTGAAAATTTGAATGTGGTCATCGACTTTTGATGCTGACTGTACAACAACTGACCTTATTTGAAATAAACTGTAAAGTTTAGGAATATATTTCATGAGTTCAATCCTTAAATGCTCAATCAGAACAATCTATAGAGAAGTCATAACTTCGCTTTCGGGTTTTTTTTTTTCTGTGAATCATCTTCTCGATAGTTTATTGTTTTGTTGAACATTCTAATCCACACTTTCAAAAAGCTATAAACAAGGTTCCATCAATTAATAAGTGATTGCCAAAAATGCTCATTTACAATCCAGACTAAACTTCAACGTGAGGCTACGTCTTCGACCGTAAAGTTCAAGGTAAACCGTTGTTTATTTTAACGCGAGTTTCCGTAATGTAACAGGTTTGCACGAGGCCTTAGAAGAAATAATCGCTTGAGGATGATGGGGTTTGATTTATTGACGAATGATTCGAACTTCATAAATTCCAGACTAGTTTTTTAGGTGAAGTGGTTGAATCTAAATGTATTTTTAAATTAAAAGTTGGCTACCGGGTAAAACGGGGTGAATAGAAATGCAGGGGTGAATCGAGGCGCAACTTTAAAATGGATTTTAACGTTGAAATATTATCTTTTTTTGCGAAAAAGGACTATAATATGTTACCTGTACTTATAACTAACGATTAAGTGTCCTTGTTTTCTTTCTTTTTTCTTTTTTTAAAAACGTTGCCCCACACTAGGAATTTCTCCTGTATCGTGGGTGCGTTTACAAACATTTAAATTCACATAAACAAACAGCCAGACCCGAAACAACTACTTGTAGGTCATACAAATATTTGTTCCGTGCGGGAATCGAACCCGCGACACGCAGCGCAGCAGTCAATCGCTTAACTAACTGCGCCAACCGTGCCGCAAACTACAAACAAACTATATTATTTCAAGGTTAAAATCCATTTTAAAGTTGCGTCTCGATTCACCCCTGCATTTCTATTCACCCCGTTTTTCGGTATAGCTTTTACGATACGTAAAAGTATTTAGGAATTATTTGTTATGTGGCCGGTTATGTTACTGGCAAATCAAATCCTTCCACAATTGCTATCATCATCATCATTCTCATCCTAATTTATTTGGGGTCGGCGCAGCATTGGTCATCGTCCATACTTCTCTATTAATCGTTTTCACCCCCTTTCTAGGTAAATCATCTTTCTCACATTCCACCCATCAAATTTTAATAATTAGACTAACGGAATGAAAAAACTTGAGTTATTATAGGTATCCTTAAGACGCAGATATATGCCAGTGACCTTGAGTGGTTAGCTTGCGTGTTCTGTACTGAGCTCACGCAACGCGTCGTACGTTCAGCCAGTAATAGGACTCGCCCATGAAGGAGCGCTGTCTCCAATTTGACGCATTATTAATTTATTATACACAAAACAAAAGGTATTTTAATAAAACGAGTATACTAAAAGATCAATAACTAAATTATCTTTAAATTGGTGAAAGTTTCAGAAAAAAACGCTTGGTAGATATTGCGCCATTCACAGATTTTTACCGGCGTTAGACATTAATTTCGCTATGTAATATAAACATTGTCTAAAATATTCACATATTAAGTTATTGAGCAAATGCTCTAATTTATCACATATTTTTTTCAAATCATTAACACTACTCGTTTAGACGTGATCTTCAGGATAAAATCATTAAAAGTCCGTTATCGTCCCCTTAATCGGGAAGCATGTCGCAGTCAGGTTGGAGTGCGGGGTGAGGCCGGGGGGGATTGTCCTCGCCAACCCTATTTAACCTATATATGAACGATCTGATTGTGGCGCTCAGTAGCACCCGGGTAGATTGTCACATAGACGGAATTAATGTGAACAACATAAGCTATGCTGATGACATGGTGCTACTGAGTACTTCGGTATGTGGCGTTAAGAAACTGCTTACCATTTGTGAAGTATATCGAAAGCATCACGGATAAAAATATAATCCACTCAAAAGTGAAGTCATGGTCTTTGAGGCCAGAGGAAACAGTTCAGGTAACGTGCTTCCCAGCATTACGCTTAATGATACAGCTTTGCATAGGTTGCCCAAATTTAAGAACTTAGGATATATGCTGACTTCTGACCTCAGGGACAATGATGACATCGAGAGGGAACGCAGGTTTGCACGATGTTCGACAGAAGTCAAACTTACACTTTTTAGGTCTTATTGTGCGTCATTCTACACGTACAGCCTGTAGGCCGACTATACACAAAAGTGTTACAGTGCCCTCCGAATCTAATTTAATAAAGCGTTCAGGGTGCTTGCTGATGGGGCTGCGGCGATTCTGTAGTGCATCAGGGTTGTTTGCTTTTACGCTACGATGCGTAAAAGGTGCGCATCCCTGGTGCGTAGAGTAAGTGCCAGCGCCAACAGCATCCTTAGCATGATCGCTAGTCGGCTGGACTGTGGTTACATCAGTCATTGCTGCGCCATTTGTCATGGAGTGGCGCAGTAGTGATTGTTGAATTTACTTACTTTGGTAGTTTTAAGTATTACTAACACTAGTTTATAAGATCACTGTTACTAACAAAATGGACACCATGGTCTGAAATAAAGTATTTAATAATAATAATTAATTTAAGGAAGAAGGTATAATTATATTAGAAAAGTCAAAGAAATTTTCGTGAGACTACTGCGAACTAGACTACATTTCTTACCAGTTTCATGACTAGAATCATGAACATTGTTAAACCACAGTTAGACTACATTAGTATGATAATGACAAAGAGTCATGAATGTGTCTCAATTAAATTAAGTGGTCGCATAAACGGTAAAACAGTAAGTGCAAAGAACGGTTCACACTAATCTGCATAACATGCTTTTCTCATTACGGACACAACACAAAAATTGGTTTAAAGACTTGGTTATCTTTACTGGTATTTAAGTCTACCAATTAGAGACAATGTTGCTACACTGCAACTAATGAAATCTTAACTCTTACAAAATCGTGTGCTTCTGCTTTGGAATCTTCATCGGCAATTCGGCACTGTCTAAAGTGTGTCCACATTTAACTTTTCCATAAAATAATCATGCTGTTGAGCTTGACCGTTCCGAACAATAGTGTGATTTGTATGTATTTAAGTATATATGCAACTCCCCAAAAGCAAACTCAGTTTTGGCTCAAAATCAGATAAAGGTGCATTCACCTTTAACACCTCGTGTGTAATAATATCAACACTATTACTTTGCGAATCGTCCTACACTATCTTGTTGAACGATAACCATTTAGCCAATGTCTATAATAGAGAACTTCAACTCAATGTTTAGCTTAAGATACTATGAGACAACGATGAGACTATGAGAGATGATGATGAACGACGCTGAGACACTAACCACTATTTAAAGGCTGCCAGTTAAAAGAAAAGTTCTAAAATGAAAATAGCAAACCAAACAAAATATGTATGGATCGTGTAAAAGGTGGCACAGCTAAGAAGAAAGTGAACACTGAGATTGCAGTTGATAAAGATAATAGAAGCTACAGATTGCGTGAAAATAATATGAAATGGCAATCAAGTAATTAACAAAGTTACCTTCAAATGCAATCTCTCATATAGCGATATCCTTCAAACAATTCTAATTTAGGTTTAGTAATTATAGTTCGATGTACCCAACATTTGCATTGGTCGTTGTTTTAAATTAATTTGTATTCAAAACATTGTTACACGCGTTACACCGTATGTCATGTCTTTAAACTAATGCCGTTCGGTATTGGGATTTAGACGACTGCTTACATTTTCAAGGTGAATATTTAAAAATGTATATTGATTTGGGACATCATTTCTATCTGATGTCTTGTCTGTTTTGTCATCATTCCTTTGATGAGTATTTACTGTTTCATTTATAGATTCCTCTTTATCCTTCTCAGGACCTTTTTATTCTTTAATTCAGTGTTTCGCTTTTCTCTCCCAGCTATTTTCACACTTTACTTGTTTTTTTTTTGCCTATAACGTACCTACTTGCTTGTTAACTATTTTTTAGACTTCAGGCACGATGTTCTATTTCAATTACCATAATTAACCATAACCATATCCGTAGAACCAAAGAAACAATTGCAAGGTAAAACAGCGCTACTTATTTCGATACATATTCAAATTAACACAGAACCGACTCAAGTTAGTTATATTTGTAATGGCATATTAAAGTATTATAGCAACCATCCCCGGCACTCGTTGGTGCAATGGCAACCGGTTTTTGTAACTGCGAGCAGTTTTTGCGACCACGTGATGTTCAGAGATACGGCTGGTCATAGATTAGCGTCATGAGTGACGTAGACGCGACACTATTGTGGCTGTTGTGCTTTAGATATAGTGATAATAATACTTAGTAACAGAGATTAAAGAATTTAGAGTTTGAATTTAATTCAAATACTCGAGCGCACTTATGTCTGCCAAGATGACAACTTTAGCGATTCTCATGGTAGTTAAGTTACCTATAAATTTAGATATTATGTTCATGCCCGGCACTCATTTCAGAGAAGATAGTACTTTTACAATTAAAGTTGTATTTCTGAACCTTGTTGAAGTACAAAGTCTGAAACTGTGCCAGCCGTAGGCCCTTTCACCTTGTTTGTTTTATTTTATTTTCTGGAGTTGCTTCTGGGTCATTGTTGCATTTAAAACCTCTTTGTTGCATTTAAAAGTTGACTTATGTATTAATGAAGTAGTTTAGCAAATGATGCATAGCTTCCTACAACATTGATTTAGCTAACCAAACACGTCACGGCCTGTAGGCTAGATAAGATAGCCTGGATCTCTGCAACAGTGCAACAGGCCTTATCACACGATCAGTGTGTATGAAACTGGGCGTGAAAGTGAGAGTTGGGGCCTGAATGCTTATCAACCGATTTAGATACAAGGCCTTATTAAAAATGGGTTAGGCATGTGATTGATGTCTTTATGACGTCGACTTTTTGTTTATTGTATATCTTGGTCGTCCGTTATTGGGTTCGGACGAGTTTACATTGATAAGGCCCCCCTGCTTGTATATACCAGTTCTATCATCAACGAAGGTTTATTTATTTGTTCAGGTTAGCCAACAATTGTTTACACAATACATTTAAAATAATTTCCTTATTAGTACGTTTGTAAGTGCAACAATTACAGGCTAACACAAGATGCACTATTTATGGTTTTACATAAGATTACAAATGCAAAAAATTAATTACAATTACAGTTAAGTATTCAATATTTTTTGGTAATTCACGCGTAACAATAATAATAACAAAAATTTCATTCAAAATAATAAAAAAAAAACAAATTGATAACATTAACAAATAAAAATCTCAAATAATAAAAATAATTTTGGTAACGATACTTTAAAGTTGGTTTACTTTATTATTGCTTCTTCTGGGTAAGCTCACTCCATCGTCGACTTTGTCTCTGTCACCTCTGCCCTAGACTAAGGTCAAGAGCAAACCCATCCTAAATAATAATAAAAAATAAAAAAACTTAAGTAAGTAAGTACCTCAAAAGTTTGTAAGAGATTCTGCTCTTCCCCGTAGCGTAAAAACACCATCACGAAAATAAATGATAGATTGTGTTCAATCATCACTATCATCAGTCATCACATCACAACTTTTCTGAATCCAGCCGTGTTTCGAGAAGTTATAACTTTCTCGCAAAGATAGATATGCTTTAAAGAAGCAGATGCTACTCATAATATTTTTTCTAACTAATTAGCGCATGTGGACTATTAGCAGGCATGTGGACTATTAGCAGGCATGTGGACTATTAGCAGGCATGTGGACTATTAGCAGGCATGTGGACTATTAGCAGGCATGTGGACTATTAGCAGGCATGCGGACTATTAGCAGGCATGTGGACTATTAGCAGGCATGTGGACTATTAGCAGGCATGTGGACTATTAATTAGCAGGCATGTGGACTATTAATTAGCAGGCATGTGGACTATTAATTAGCAGGCATGTGGACTATTAATTAGCAGGCATGTGGACTATTACTATGCCTAATTGTTTACACATTCGGCCTTGTTGCTTCTTCAGCCGTCCGAGAAATGAAACTGTATCTTATCTCTGAGTGACGTTGTTAAGGCCATCTGCTAATGAAAAATTATAAATGTGATGATGCGTGTGAGTGTATGATAGATACATGATTGAGTATTAGGTATCTGCATGATTATTAATAGGCTGGGAACCGGTTGTTTTGATATAGAATTAAGAAGTATTTCGTTTCATACAGTAGCAACCTGTAGTTGCTACTGTATGAAACTGTTAATGATGTAGGTACCTAATGTATATCTAATCCGATACCGATTCCTGCAATGCGTTCGCCGAATAGGAAACATGGTAGTGATGAATGACTATTGAGCAGTGTTACTAAAAAACTTTTTACAAAAAAATAATTTATTTATTTATTTATTATGGGACAATAAACAGCTACAATATAAAATGTTTACAAATAACAATAATATAGGCTCATAAGTAGTATTAACAATATTGCAGCCCACTACATTATCCGCATGTTAACAAAATTAAGATTAGGCAAGAAGTGCCACTAGAGCAGCATTACTCAGATAAATTATTATATAAAAAAAAATGTAAAAAGAAATAGATTATTAAAATACAATACAATTAATTAATTAACTATATAAAAAGAAAAATATATATACAACGTGTCCCAGAAATCAACGTCAAGCCGAAAACGGTCAATAGGCCAAGTCGTGACAGTTCTTAGAAAAATATTAAAAAAAATCTTAGTCATGTACTTTTCAAATTTTATGGATTCAAAAATAAATCTCAAAAAGTGACACCCTGTGATGATCTTTCAAGTCCTGTGACTACAAATATTAACTTTTCGTCAGTTTTTTTTCTGTGACGTAACCATGAATAACCCTTCTGTAAATGACAGTTAAAAGTTAAAACATAACTACCTCAGTTTTAAATAAAATGTTAGATTTTTGCCCAACATTGAATTCAAAATTATTACATCACCCAACTTTAACCGCGTGTAGTGTAAAAAAAATGTACTACATTATTTTGGCAAGTAACTTTAAAAGATGGCGTGTTTAGTCTGGATTCCAAAATGGTATGCCACTTACTAATTGCTACTTCTTAATTGAGGAAAAACATTTTTTTTAATGAAGTCGGATTTCATACAAGTTCGATTGAGACAAAGAGTGACGTTATTTGACTAGTGCGAGCGAGATAGATGGTGACGCTACTTTGTTAAGTGTGAGCGAGATAGATAGTGACGCTACTTTTATCTAAGAGCGAGACGGATTGACACATTATTTCGTCTGTGTGAGTGAAACAGATAGAGACGCCACTCTGGCGAAACAGGGATGCGTTAGGGGGTAAATTGTGCAATACTGCAGTACGTTACGCTCTTTCGTTTACTACGCATCTTTCCGTATAATTTGTATTGATTTCGTACTTACAACTGTGGCTTTGTTTATTGGACTTGATTTGCATTGTGATTTGAATTTATCTGCACTGTTATCGTAATCCCGTGTTTTGTGAAGTGTGTTATCATGCCATCTCGATACACCGCACAGGAATACGCCAACATGCATCTCATTTATGGAGAATGCTTATACAACGCCAATGCTGCAGCAAGAATGTATCGTGAGAGATACCCAAATGCTGTGCGTTATCCCGATCATCGAGTATTTATCAATGTGCATCGGTCACTATCAGAGGGTCGACTCCCTAGTCAAATGGTTAGCGAGGGTAGACCCGTATTGCCCTACGAGGCCGAAGTCCTGCAAGCAGTTGAAGAAGACCCAAGTATCTCAGTACGTGGAATTCAACAGAGCATAGGAGTCCCCAGAAGTACTGCACAGCGTATTTTAAAAAAAAACCGGTTTCACCCATACCATGTACGACGAGTACAAAGTCTGCTACCCCGAGACTACCCAGAGAGAGTGCGATTTTGTCAAACGATGTTGCAGAAGCACCGAGAGGATCCGCGATTCTTTGAAAAAATTCTATGGTCAGATGAATCAACATTTAAAAACGACGGTTACCTGAACCTCCACAATTTGCACGAATGGCACGTGGAAAATCCAAATTTGATGCGGGAAGACAGATCGCAGTACCAGTTTAAAGTGAACATGTGGACGGGAATTTTGAATGGTAAAGTTATTGGTCCAATCGAGCTGCCGGAGAACTTAAATGCCCAGGGGTATTTGGACTTTCTACAAAACCAATTACCAGAATTGTTGGAAGAAGTACCACTGAACATTTACGGCAGGATGTGGTACCAACACGATGGCTGCCCAGCGCATTATGCTCTAACAGTACGTGAGTTTCTCAATCGGGAATGCCCCGATAGGTGGATTGGGCGCGGTGGTACAATTTCGTGGCCTGCCCGTTCACCCGATTTAAACCCCTTAGATTTCTTTTACTGGGGTACGATAAAGGATATCGTGTACTCTAAACCAATCCAAAATTTAGACGAGCTGCGCCAAAGAATTGCAGAAGCCGCTGAATCCATCAACTCGAGAAGACAAGCGCGTCTTATTACGCGATCATTTTTAAAGAGATGTAGAGCTTGCATTGCAACTGAAGGCGAACAGTTCGAACATTTATAAACATGGAAAATCTGATTTAATAAAAATTATAACTAAAGAAATCCAACAACTGAATTTTATTTCAAACGCACCTGAAACTAACAAATAATTTTGTTTTCCTCAATTAAGAAGTAGCAATTAGTAAGTGGCTTACCATTTTGGAATCCAGACTAAACACGCCATCTTTTAAAGTTACTTGCCAAAATAGTGTGGTATATTTTTTTTACACTACACGCGGTTAAAGTTGGGTGATGTAATAATTTTGAATTCAATGTTGGGCAAAAATATAACATTTTATTTAAAACTGAGGTAGATATGTTTTAACTTTTAACTGTCATTTACAGAAGGGTTATTCATGGTTACGTCACAGAAAAAAAACTGACGAAAAGTTAATATTTGTAGTCACAGGACTTGAAAGATCATCACAGGGTGTCACTTTTTGATATTTATTTTAGAATCCATAAAATTTGAAAAGTACATGACTAAGATTTTTTTTAAATATTTTTCTAAGAACTGTCACGACTTGGCCTATTGACCGTTTTCAGCTTGACGTTGATTTCTGGGACACGTTGTATATATATATATTTATTAATAACCGACTACCAAAAATAACACTACAAAGTCAAAAAGTGTCTTTGGGTCTGTATTTCAGTTTTTGCCACCGACTTCCGAAACTAAAGTTATTTTTCACTTTGTAGTGTTATTTTTGGTAGTCGGTTATTATTTTGTTGTAAAAACTTTTTTATTTTTCACTTTTTAGTGGGTCAGTTTTGAATTTATCTAAGTTACAATAGCCTAATGTTAACTGCTGAATCACCTTTTACAAAATATTGCTTTTCCCGATGCTGGGACGTTGATTGTTAAGGATTTCTTCTGGTAAGAACCAGGAGAACTGCTACTCACCATATGCATAGTGACAAGCATAAATTGCTTAATCGCAATCCGTTAAATAAGTCTCCATCATCAGTTCCACTTCACCAAATGGTGCTTTCCGAGAGAAAATGCATGAGTTACTATAAAAAATACCCAAATCGCCATAGGTTTGCCTATAAAATTTGAGGGTTTCCCCCGATTTCCATGGGATCCTCTCATCAGATTCTGATTTGGTGGCAATGGGACCACCTCGGGAGTATAACCTTTCAAACAAAAATAATTTTCAAAATCAGTCCATAATTGACGGAGTAATCGCGTAACAAACATACATAAAAAAAAAAACATGCCGCTGAATTGAGAACCTCCACCTTTTTGGAAGTCGGTTAAACAGAAAGTGATAATCGAATGCAGTACTTATTACTTGCATTATTAACAATTTCTACGCACAAATAGTAGATAGTTGCAAGCATGAAACAAGTTAGAATTTAATTTAAACACATGCACCTACACAGTGTATAATTAATATTCTTTGCCGTTCCATTCAGAAGCAAAATATGCGAGTTATACGCGACACGAGAAGAAACAATATCCTGTCGAATAAAAACTTGGAGAGACTTTTGTTTTATTTAATAACTTTATCGAATTTAGCGCCTAAATATAATGTACCTACTTACTTGATAAAAGTTATCATTTTTTATGTAACAAACTCAAGCACTGTTTGGATACGCGAACGATTTTCAACGAAGTGTAGCAATAAAAATAATAATAAATGACCTGTAGCTACGTATGTATTCAGACTTCGTGCTTTGAATAGAGTAATGAATATTAAACAAGTTTCTTGAAAAATAAATAATTTAATGTCTGCAGAGGATGTGAGAAAGTAAAAAGATAAATTGAATACAGTTCATATACTGCTGTTTACTTTTGTAAGTGAATGTAATATTTGCACAAGATAATAATACTTAGTACAAATGCATTATGCATTTAAAGCAATAAGTAAGTACAAAGAGTTTACTGCAAGTTTCATTGAACTGACAAACTTGAGAGTTGTAAACTTGCAGCCACTCAATTCGTTTTTGGGCTTGTAAATATAGTGCTACAAAATTGCTCAAGATTTTAGAAAAAAGAAACATTCTGAAGCCATTTGCTGTGTTATCTCATATTGTTACGATTTCAATACTCCAAACAGCATGCAATTTCATCGTCAATTTCCGATCTTATCTCACGGTATCTCTCGATACATTCGGAGACGTTCCTCTAACAAGTTTCATAATCTGGTTTGTCATAAAAAAAACATTGTTCCTTCCATAAGAACCCCTATGTCCAGCAGGGGACGCTTCCAGGATGATACGAAGATGATGCGGAAACATTCTTGCAGTGTCTTAAGGGCCCAGTTGTTACGATATCGGTGCGTGTACGCAGCTGTTATCTCGAGGTTCCCCGACTATCTCGTAAAGGGTTACGAGAACTTGCGAAATACATAAAGATATAGGAAGGGTTACTGCTTGTGAGGACATAACATGATCGGTAGCTATTTAAGGCATAAGCTCAGCTTTAAAATCTGTGGGTACAAAATTGGGAAGGAATTTCCTAGGTGTTGCAGTAAAATACAAGGAAATACATCTACAGTCTAGTGTTGGCACACTGGACTGTACATGCCTTTCCACCTTAGGTAGGTCTAAATAGGGATTTACTTTGGAGGATCAAACTTCCAAAGCCTCTGACGTGCCTATTGAAACATCCATAGTAAGTTTTCCGCGTATAATGTCATGTCTGGTTTTGGATCGAGCAATCCCTCGATCTTTTTCTCTTCTTACTTCTCGATTCTCCATTTCTCTTCGGCTATGATACTTTACTTCAGCTTTCTCCTGGAGATCACAAGATGCTGAAGATATTGCAATGGCAATTTTTTTTTAAAGAAAAAACTGAGAAATACCAGATGACAGGAATGCCTGTCATCTGGTATTTGTCAGTTTTTTTCATTCGGATGTCTAGCTTTCGTTCTATTTTATATTTTGGTGAGCTCATGAGGTTGTCCAATAAAAGCTCTTGTCTTTAGGATATTGAGTTGAGATATGTCCGGAATATTTTCAAAGATAATTACGACAGCCCTGTGTTTAAGCTTGTCTACGTAATACCTATAGATATGACTACAATATTTCGTTGTATAGTCGTGCATGTATTTACAATAGTTATCGATCATGTTTATAAAGGCAGTGTTTTACTAAGCTGCCAAGGACGGGCTAATGTCCTCTATCGAAAGCGTATTGTATTGATGATTTAATTGAATTATTATTTATGTTAATGGTATCTCGATGTTGATCTTTAATAGTCCGAGTTTAGCCGAATATTTAAGAGGAATCACAAAACACGTGTCCTCTTTAAATTGACCATGTCTAAGGTTTTAATTTAGATCATCACAAGGACGAACTAATCAAGATTAAAGATAGGTAGCTAAGAGACCAGACTGGTACTGTGTTGATTACAAATTTTCTGTAATTCGATGGATTATTTTAATAATTTATTAGGATTATTTGCGAGTAGGTACTTAGCTTACTGAATTTCTCTGTTGCTTATAGTAAAAAAAAAAACATAAATTCTATTCTATTCTATTTTTGTTGTATGGCAAGCAAAGCCGGTGTCGACTATTCTGCCAAAGTCTAAAGTGAGTTGAGAAAGCAAGTGTGCATGAAAATAAAAATAAAAAGGAAAACCATTTATATGAACTAATATAACTCTTCGATTGATACAGTTGAATACAATGTAGATCTTGTTGGATTAGTACGGGACTGAAACAAACAAAATAAAAATAAAAAAAAATTCTATTGGATGTCGAACAATCACATAAAAGCTTCTACATACTTGCGCGACTTGTCGCGCGACGTGACACCGGTAGAACAATTTCCTTGAATTTTTCGTAGAAATTGTTCTACCGGTGTCGCGCCAGTATGTAGAAGCCTTAAGGCTCCTAAAAATGCCTACGCCCATCGTTGTGTCACAGCAGACACCCCAGTAACAAATTCCGTATTCATATTTGTAAGTATTCCATAATGTTTAGAGGTGCATACATTCCTGTTATTCAAATGCTTGCTGCACTTACAACGTGCGAATTGACAAAAAAATTGATATCGAATACACTTTAGTATCAGAAGCCCGTTGTACCTACACTACGTATCCTGTGACGTCACATGTGTCACGAACATGCATGACGCGAATAGTGAACACGTCTGGCGAGTCATGTTGAATAAACATAGAACATATTGTGACAAAATGTGGCGACAAAATGATAAATGTTTATTTTATTTGTGAGATTGAACTAAAATCAGACAGAAGTAAAAATATCTAAATTGTGGGATCATAGTTATGTGTCCTCTGTGTGTTGACCGTATCAACTTCTTAGGTTGCGATACGATAATTGGACGAGAATTGAGAGTGAAATTTCAAGGGCTCGTCACGTTTAGGCACATTTCGTTACACGAGGGAGAAGAAAGATGAACTCTCTCTGTCTCTTACATGAAATCTTTCGAATTCTTTAAGGCTCGTACAGACTGGAGCGATATCGCGGGCGCGGCGAGGGTCGCGCTGCCTGTCGCGCCCGCGATATCGTTCCAGTCTGCATGAACCTTTATTTTTTAAGAAGTTACACTTCTATCACGTGTACACTGTACAGCGCTGCACGCGACATTTATTAACTGATTGCGTTGAATAGATACCTATTGTAATACGTTACAAATTCCACTCGTTACCCGTGGT
Organism: Tiliacea aurago; assembly: GCA_948098905.1. NCBI lineage: Eukaryota > Metazoa > Arthropoda > Insecta > Lepidoptera > Noctuidae > Tiliacea > Tiliacea aurago. Next base: position 1,879,536 of record OX402592.1, read on the forward strand.
CTCGGTGGGTCGACCCGTTACCGGGTCCATGGGTAATTTTATTTACCCATGGTTCCATGGCATTAGGGACTTCTGACTAGGTATATCGTTAGAAAATTAAAACCATCAGTTACATACAATATAATTTACTCATTCATAAGCAAAACAAAATCCATCCTTGGGAACAAAAACATACTCATACATGTCTAGTATATTCTTCATTTAGTTAATACGTCTAAAGTCTGCTAAGTTGAACGGTTTTGTAGTAGCCACTGAAGAGTTCCGTTATCCACCTCCTGGCTCCATCATCAGACCCTCGTTACCAAGCCCAATCTATTGGACTTGTCAAAACGAATTATACGAGCCCAAAGCCCAAACTCGAGGGGTTTACTAATAGCCACTGAAGAGTTCCACTATCCACCTCCAGGCCCCGTCATCAAATCAGCTCCAAGATACCAAATTATAGTACCTATTGTCATCCGAAATACATACATATATAATAAAATATGTATGTTTGGGTTAACATATTTAGGTACATATGGGCCTGTGTCACCTGAAATAAATGTTTTTTTAATATATTTTTTATAGGTACTTAGTTTCATCAAAACGAATCATATAACCCCAAACTATTAAACCCCTCGGGGTTTAATAGTCGCCACTGAAGAGTTCCACTATCCACCCCCTGGTACCATCATCAGTCCCTCGACGCTAAGTGCATTAAAGGACTCATCAAAACGAATCACTGACTCCGCCAAACTCGAGGGGTTGATTAGTAGCCACTAAAGAGTTCCACTATCCACCTGCTGGCTCTGTCATCAGCTCAGCTCCAAGATAACAAATTATACTATTGTCATCTGAACCCGAATTTCGGACGAAAGGATCTTGATTGAATCTACCTCTGACGATGTGAAAGTCACAGAATATTTTATTTTCAAGGCCAGCAAGTAGTCTAAAATTTTGCTAAAGAAAGTCCCAACTTTTATTTCACAAAACTTTATGCAACTATATTTTTTTCTGCAGCCTCACTATGACATGGTTATCAGTTCTGTAGGTGAACAGTTGAACACACACAGACAGACGCGTGAGTCACTGACTGATCGTGAAGTAATATCGCAGGACACTGAACTGGCCGACACTGCGGATTATACTGTGAATTACGAGTATTATTGTGTTAAATTAACGTAGATAATAGTTCTGTATCTATTTAATAAATTGGTCGTTTTGTCTAGGGAATAGATTGGAGGTATTCCACATCCCTAGCAAATGCAATTTGTTTTTGCATGATTTCTGCTGATTAGGCGGACAGGCTCGTCGGTCTAGTGGTCGCAAGCACTACTGCATCAGGTCCTGGGAGTCTACTCCGAACATAAATCCGAAGTATCGGCCGAATGTTCGGCCGTTGCTTGACTACGGCTAACTATGACCGACTACGGCGAAAAAAAAAACCGGCCAAGTGCGAGTCGGACTCGCGCAGGCAGGGTTCCGTACCATTGTCTATAAAAATGGCAAAAAAATCACGTTATTTTTAAATTGAATATACAACTAAATATTCTGTGAATATTTCAAGCGTCTACGAGTACCTGTTGCTATTATCAATATAGAGCAAAAACGAGCAAAAAAATCACGTTTGTTGTATGGGAGCACCCTTACATATTTATTTTATTCTGTTTTTTAGTATTTGTGGTTATAGCGGCAACAGAAATACATCATCTGTGAAAATTTCAACTGTCTAACTATCACGGTTCATGAGATACAGCCTGGTGACAGACGGACAGACCGACGGACGGACAGACAGACAGACAGACGGCGGAGCCTTAGTAATAGGATTCCCGTTTTACCCTTTGGGTACGGAACCCTAAAAACTACAGTCAAAGAGATAAGCCAAAGTCAAAAATGTTACATTAAGTCGAGTAAGGATTCAAAGTAAAAAAAGGAAACTATGGAAGTGAAAAAACGGCCGAACATTAGGCCGATAGTTGATTAACTATATATGGATACGATATATACGACGATATAACGATATATATATAAGATATATGTATTAACGCTTCGGAGTAGATCCCCGCGGGTCGGGCAGTGTTATTGAGTTTTCTCGTCTGGTATTTTCTCAGTAGCAGCCCGCCTGGATCTGTGCCCGGTTGATGCCAATAGGCTCGCACCCTATCACATGGCACTTAAACATAACTGGCGAAATGTGAGTGTACTGTAGGTAGACCTCTGCCTAACCCTTAATGGATTACAGGCGTGATGTTACGTATGGTGGACAGGCTTTTTTTAAATTATACAACATTAGTTTTTGTTTATACTAAACCTCTTAAGGGGTCATTGTACTCATCATTATGAACAACTTTTACTATGGGACCAACCTTGAAATCGCGAAAAAAAATCAGCTGTTCCCTACATTTAAGTTCGCTGAACTCGTCAAAATGTAGGGAACAGCTGATTTTTTTTTCGCGATTTCAAGGTTGGTCCCATAGTAAAAGTTGTTCATAATGATGAATACAATGACCCCTTAAGAGGTTTAGTATAAACAAAAACTAATGTTGTATAGGGTTGCATTGGACCACTATCTCACCTGTCGGTAAGAGATGATGCAATAGACGATCGCACGTTTGCATAAAAATAACCCTTAAAGTTGATGGGAATCAGACCCCGGCCAGAAGGTCCACTCTTAAGCAATACCGACGCACAATGACCGTGATGCCCCATTTTGTGCGTATGAAGTACGCAACGTTGCGTTTTAGCGTACAGTCAACCGCACGTGTCGGTTGTAACACTTTGACCTTGAGCTGGCCTAGCGTAGCGTAGTTTTAATAGAATTAGAGGCCAGCATATTCCTGGTAATTTTACCATTGACGTGCGGCCGGTGCGGCCTGCTGTATCATTGGTCGTCCGATTATGGAAAGGGGTTAGAGGAATAAGATGTAATTTTAAAACTCACGAAACGACAATTAAATATTTTATGAGGTAGCATAATGTTTAGTTATTATCAGATCGGCCTTCTCTTCGGCTGGTATTATGGACGGTCGTGAGCGAATATCTATTACTGTTATTATCACGACTGGTACCGGCTGTTATGATTGCAATATCCATAAAACTGGCGTTATATCTCAGTTTGTCCTTCAAGAAAACCAAAGATTGGACAGCGAGTGTCTATTTATGCCGGCCGGGAAGAATCGGTTCTATGTTTATCTATTTTGTGTTAGCAAGTCTTATCTATCCTCTAATTGACTGATCCATTATGCAAGCTTTTTATGAGGTCTGCAAATCGTAAAAATGCACTTAGTGTTACCTGTATTATGGAACAATGTCCAATAGAATGTGGAATGCAAACCGAGTAATAAACAATGTTGGCCGCTGCTTTATGTCAGCGTTGCCAGTTGCCAAATATGCGAGTTCCATTCCAGGTAAGTTTATTGGCGTTTTCTTATTATGACTTCCTGAGCAAAATTTTTTGATGTTTAGTAGGGAAGTAGTCAATACTTTGTTTTCCATTTTTGATGCTGCCAATCTTTGGAACATTAATGATTCTCTCTCTGCAACTCCTCAAAATAATCTCTGGTACAAAAAAAAAAATCGAAGATTGGGATTTACAGACTGCCGAGTTGATGGTCGAAACGGCCCCAGGTTTCCTCATAATATTTGCTCGTGTAGTAAGTCAGTGTTGTATCCAAACTTAGAATTTTCGTAAATGGGCGATCTAAGGTAAAAATCTACAAGTTAGTTTGTAGATTTTACAGTACAACGTGTGTAAATAAACCGGCCGGCCAAATATCACCAATGCAGTGACATTACATAATATTTGTGAAGTAAATTAGAGTGACAAGTCAAACGTCACGATTTTACCAGTAATGTTACATTTAAAGTAATTGTTACTTTGAGTGCTGGTGGAAAATGCTTCGACAAACATACGGGAAGCTGAGAAATATTATCTCACTTGCAATAATTGACTCACAGTTATTTTTAGAATACGGTAGAGACTAGATAGTTGATAACGAAGGTGAAAATGTATTACTTACATTAGTGGATTCTGGTGAAACCAGACTAATTAAGCAAACACTTGTTTCTTCGACTGGTCTGGTCTTTGGTTAAGCAAGAAGCAAATCTCATGCCCGTTAAAAAAAAAAAGCAGTGTAGGATTTTCCATTCAGGGGCAAAATGTCCAATTCTCAAAATGTCCAACAGTGTCAAAATGTCCAATTGTCAAAATCTCTACTCTCGGCGCTGAGCGGAGCGTTGCCAATCCAACAGGGCCAATTGAATTTAGTAATTTATATTTATTTAGAAAGAAAGAAAAATAATTTTAATGGTTTTAAATAATTTAGGTGTTTCTTAGTGTTAGTGAAAATAGGCATGAGATCATTGAGATCCTTTAAACAAATATGCATGAGATCATTGAGATCCTTTGAACAAATATGGTGATCAAGCTATAGGGCTTTATCTGACTGACGAAAGTTCATCAAACCTTTAATGAATGTGACCATAAAATATAAAGTACTTACTCAAAGGCGACCAAGTGTCAAGGTTACTCCACGTTGTAAAAATGGCCTGCACAAAAAATAAAACAATGATTAATATGCGAAAAACAGGTTCCGTTTTTGTAATAAATTGGACACCGCTTTTACACGCACGTTAAAAAGGCACATCGCTGTTGTGAGTCCCCTTTGAATTTTGACATGCCGCAGAAACTCTTTTTCTCTCGACGAACTGGTCTCATTATTCATCAGATATTGAAGAGATTCGCTCCGATAATCTGACAAGAAAGAATGTTGTTGTTGTTAATGTTGTATGTTTGTGCAATGTTATTAAACATGAATATTCGCCATCAATCTAATTGTCTATACCAGTATGATATAAGTTCAGAAAAAAAAATCACAATTTCTAAACTCGTTTGCAAAGCTATGGTGTCCGCAGTGGACCTACGAGTATACGAGTACACCGTCTCAAAACATTTTGATGTATGTTTTTGTTATAAAACAGCCACATTAAGCAATTCCTCTAAAAGCGATTCATATTATCCTGAATCGAGAGGTTCGCGAACCTGATTTTTTTTCTAGCTTTTGTCTTTCAAAAATCAGCAGTAAAAACTGTTCTTATTTGATTATAGTAATCCAAAAAACGTAGTCATACATAAGCAACATCTTACAAAATCCTCGCTATGATTTGTAAGATGTTGCTTTTGACTAACTTCTTATGACTGCTATTTGACTTCACTATAGCAATTCATAATTCACCAAAAAACAAATACACCAAAAATTTCTGTTAACTATAACGACAACGAAATAGAAGAGGTAAAAGTAACTGTTTTTAGGTATCCTTATTGACAACCACCTTAATTGGAAAGCACATAATTTGCGTGTTATGAATTGTAAGCAGTTAATAATAAAAGAATTGTCAGTTTGTGACCATTTTACGATTATAATACGATTCATAATATTAAGGCTCGTACAGACTGGTGCGATATCGCGGGCGCGACGCGGCGACTCGACACTGGTAGCACAATTTCTTTGTCGGTGCCTGCCGCGCCCACGTTATCGCACCAGTCTGTAAAAACCTTTATCCTATTATGATTCTGCCAAAGTGGCCTTTTTAGACCGGTGCACGGTGTTTGCTTCATCTGTATTTAGAAGGTTTTAATTTTATAACACACCACTTTTTTTCTTTTTTTCAACAATCATTGTTTCGTTAGATCGTCGACCTTGGTTTCAGTATAGCCTATATCATCATTTCAGCCAAAAGACGTCCACTGCTGGACAGCCTGTATACCTACTTTATATTATGAAGATGTTAACTGCGTATAATCTGCATTGCTGACCACGTTAGTTTAGAGGTATGACGAACAGGGTGTAAAGTTCACTCATACTATTGAAAAGGGAGGATCCTCAGACCAGACGGGTGTTGTGTCTGGTGGGCAACTGCCCGACGATTGATGTCGGGATGTTGTATACAGTATGTAACAAAAACCCTGTTGTTCCTTTTAGGGACGTATACATTAACCTACAAGCACAACATTGATGGAATTATAACCTAAAAAAAATAAGCATTAGCTGGTCGAGATGTCAAAATCAAAGAATTAAAGAGGTTAGAAATCAGTTAAACATTACAAATATTAATATTTATATATTAATTTTAATTATTTTCGTTGAACAGTTTTTATAAATGACTTGCTTTATTACGTTTGTATACCGATTCTTAAAACGTAGGTAGAAGGAACAACAGGGTTTTTGTTACATATTGTATAAGCTAGTTGCGCGGTAAACTCTGCTTGCGCGATGCAGGATTTTGCGTGACGTCAGTGTGACGCGTAGTTCGCATGTGGCGATGTTGATGCCCCTACAAGAGTATAATAACTAGTATTAGATACTGCCAGTCATGTAAATAAGCGAATAAGCTTTAATAAAGCCATCAGATAAGGACCCAGTTCATATTTTTTATAAAAGTTTTTTAATCGACATGGAGTAGTGAGCAAACAGAATCATTACGTGCTTATAGTGTTGCGATAGGAAATTATACCCGCAGCACATTGGATCGGTTCGATTCTTTTAAACGATTATGACATAATTTTATACCTCCATGTTATGCAAATAACTCGCTTATGTCGAAAATTACTGTACATATTCTAGGCTATATGTTAAGAGTTGTCAGTTTATATTCTGGCTGTTTTTTGAACATGAAATTGTAAACGACTTTCCCTTTTAATTTTTTCACTCAGTCTGTTGAGCTGATATCGTCGTGAGCATACATTTGGCATACATTTCACTACTATTGGTACGTATAATGCTGACAATGAGAGTTACTCCACTGCTTTAGCAGCAAATTGGAGAGGTCTCTGTTTACAGAGACTTTTTGCTAGCTACTCATTATTGGTTCTCCTTATACTGAGTCACTGCTAATATAGCAATTGAAGAAAACATATATTTAAAAAAATATAAAATTGATTGAAGCGACTGTCGCTTCACCTAGCCTTAATGCGCCCTACGTCTTCGTCACAGCCATCAGTTCTGTGGAAAATAGGGGTATTCCATCCTTTGCTACGGCTTTAAGTTCTAACTTTTCGTGACCCCATACTTACTAATATTATAAATGCGAAAGTAATTCAGTCACTCCTTTCGATGAAAGGCACACAGGTAGACCACGGCCTGGGTTAGGTAGGACATAGGAAGCTTTTATCCAGTCAGTACGTTCTCGAGGTATATTTTCCGATCTCCACGCGGTTGAAGCCGCGGGCAGAAGCTAGTCTTCAATATGCCTACAATTATGACATACATGCTGTAAACTCATTGTCAGAGCACGTTACACTATACACCAGGTGATCGGTCATTGTCCAGTGCCTACGCTTTACGTCCGCTGTTTGTATCCCTATGACCAGTAATTATAGAAATGTTGCCAGCTGAAGTTAATAATAACTGTGATAAATTTCCAGTGTAAGGTGATCTCGCATTGTATAGGATTTCCGTACAATGAGAAGTCAGCTTATACTGGAAATATATAGCTTGACATGTAGCCGTCTGTACAAAGCAAACATAACTTTTATACTCAGTAAAAGAGGGTTGAAGATAGTATCAGTAAAAGATCGCATCAAAATTATACAACCAGTTTTTTAAAAGCGGATAAGCTGAATATAATGGTTAAAGTTTTGTTTTTCGAAACTGCGACGATATTTAATTCGATATTAAGAAAAAGGTCAAGAATGAAAGAGGAATAACAAGATCAAGGAAGGAAAATGAAAGTTACGAGTATGTAGGAATGATTTTAATGACAGTAATTATGTTTTATAATAAAGATTTAGGGTAGTGTATTTTTGTAGTAACTAGTAGAGGTCTTAATACATTAGTATCTTTAAACTTTGATAACGAGTTAAAAGTTATTTTTCCATTAAAAGGTCTCCCACAACCCACAAAGCAAAAACTATGAATGATCACGCTACGCTGATTTCCTACGCATAGCCTTGAGCAAAACCCACAAAATGCATGTTAAAAGTACAAGTGCTATATTCAGTGAATGACTTAAAATTACAGAGACCATAACGTACTATGAGCATGTTAATATTTCATACATAAGCTGGTATACTGTGAGAGAAAGATAATAACATAATAACTAGTCAACCAACTGTCGTAATTTTCGTGCTATTAGAATAAAGTGTGTACTAGGAGTGCATGTAGATGGAGAAGTTGTCTTCAGAAAAGTCGAGATTGCATAGCTCTCTAAATGATTATTCCATGAGCAGGAGAGGATGGAGGAACCCATGCCGGGTTGGCCCAAGACCTACACTACTAACTTGTCCAAGATGACGCTTGTATTACACCCATTTTCTGCATTTCTTTGGGCATAAGTTAATTCCTGTATACCTATCTTCATTCTCACTCAAATTTCCTCTTCTGAATCACATAGCAGGCTAGGGTTAACAACTTAAAAAAAAAAAAAATAGTATTGTAGCGGCATCAACATCGCCACATACGAACTACGCGTCACACTGACGTCACGCGAATCCTGCATCGCGCAAGCAGAGTTTACCACGCAACTAGCATATATACAACGTCCCGACATCAACCGTCGGGCAGTTGCCCACCAGACACAACACCCGTCTGGTCGGAGGATCCTCCCTTTTCTATGGTGGATGAGTGAACTTTATACCCTGTTTCTCATCCATCAAAGTATTTTCAAAGCCATTGCCTGAAAAATATAGTAAGTTAGTTTGAAAAATATTTTGTTACTAGCTGCGGCCCACGGTTTCACCCGCGTAAGTCTCGATCCCGTGGGAATATAGGGATAAAAAGTAGCCTATATGTTAATCCAGGGTGTCAGTTACCTCGATACAAAATTTTATCAAAATTGGTCCAGCCGTTTTTACGTGAAAGAGTCACACACAGACAAACATCCATCCATCCATCTATACTTACAAACTTTCGCGTTTATAATATTAAAAGTAGGATTTTAAATGCATATTTTTTGCTACTTTGAGTCTTCATTAACGGTTACTTATTTTTTATAAGAAATATAGTACTTAGGCCTCCTATAGCAGGATACTATAATATATAGTAGGGTTGGATACCCTATATCAAGCATACGCTATCTGAAGTCTCAGTATCCTTGCGAAATTGCGAATTAACTATTTAACATTGTATGATCCACGAGACCATGACCTCAGATTTGGTCCTCCGGTGGTTCTGCCCCACCGCACTCTGCCTCAAAGTGGGTGCACTCAAACTCAAACAATTGTGTATTAAGATGTTGAACGTGATTTATGCTTCCTATGTCTAGATTGAATGGCTTAAAGTTCGGTTCCACTGGCACATTGAGGAAAATGTGATTTTTAACACTGCTTTTTCCAGCGAGTTCTATACAAACATTTGATTAAGATTTTTTATTTATTATGTGTATGTTGTGTCCCCCAAGGCAAAGGCCTCCATTCTGTCTTTCCTTTTATCTCGATCATTTGCAATATCGGCCAATTCGTTAGGTATGTATCTTAAGTCCTAAGTTCCTTCTTTTTAATGTTTTTACTATTAGCTTGTTCCAATGCATAGAAAGGAGCTGTAGACACGTAAGTAAGGAGAAGATATGTCTAACGTCTTATGATAATATTCATAAAGTTGATAAGCAGAAGTAGTTAGAAAATCTAAACACGTGTAGAAGAATCCCGCACGTTATCCTTCTACTTTAGCGGTGGAACCTCACCTTTACAGACTTATTTTGGCGATGACCTTGGTGACGTTGGCACTCTATAATTATGCAAACTTTGACTGTTCTAGACTGCTTGCTGTACATGTTGCTACGACTTGTTGCTGTACATTTTAATGAATTCACTCATTAGCAAGAACAAGCAAGGATTAGCGTGACAACTCATTGTTCTTCAATTGGGCGATCATAACGGATGTCCTGTTGTGTGTTATAAAGTTTTAGTGGGAACATTGTTTTGATTACCACGCATTGTAAAGGCATTCAGAATCAAACACCGTTTCCTCCAAATAGGCTGAAAAACCGCACTTGTTTAAAATCGAAAGTTACAAAATGCCATCATATTGCTGATCTCAGGATACTGTTACAATCTTTAGCATAATATCGTACCAATATTTTCATAGTGTTTTAACGATATACCTTCACGTATTATAGAAAAAAAAGCGGTCTTTCCCTACCTACACTATGAGTACAGACCTATTTTAAAATTGGATTCTTATTGATAGTTAATTGGGATTATTTTGTTGCAGGCTTATACTATTTCCAACACACACTTTCCAATCCATCGCAAGTTCGCAACCATTTCATAATCGTCAGTTACATTGTTGTGCACGTCGTTTACGATGATATTTACGATCCAATTGCAATTGAAATCGACCTTCATTTTTATCTATCCTTACAACGTATGCCAGCAATCTAAAAAATGTATACCTACTTGTTTTATTGTTGATCCGTGGGTGAAGCTGCAAAATGCTATCACATTGGCATTTTGCTGTTCACACGCCTCACTTGTTTGTGTGTCAATATTCTCTCGTAAAATACTGTTTCATGTAAATGACGACATTCAAAGCTATTCAGCTCTTATTAGTCTTCTAAGGACGCGTTCCAATGTTAATTGGTAGCAGCTACATCCTTTTAGCATTCCCTTCATATCCTCGCAATTGTTTAGGTTGATCTCTGTAGGATAACCAGCACAATGGGCCAATGACCTCAAATGTAAGATTCCACTGGGAAATTGAATAATGATATTCTTCATGGTCGTAACCGTGACGTCTCCGTTTATTGTAATTCTGGTTAGGGCGAATTTCACCAATGAAAACTGAACGCGAGCAGCACATAAACTACGTTTAAGAGCTGTCACTGTCATTATTTTCTTTGTAATATTGACACTGACAGCTCTTGAACTCCGTTTAGATGTGCTGATCGCGTTCAGTTTGATTGGTGAAATTGGCACTTAGTCTTGTACGTCACAACACACAGCTAGTGATTCTTCTGAGATGACTTTATAAGTAAGTTCAATGTTAACAATTAGGTATATCACCAAGCAAATCCATGTTCTTCTCATCTTCTCCTGTGTCTTCAAGGGCTGAACAGTAATCGAAGACTTGTCCACTAAGACAAGTCGAAGATTAGCAAGGTACTTCTGGCACTTCTGGAGTTTTTTTTATTTAATAAGTGTGGTCCAATCTTAGAAAAAAAAGTCTGATGTGGAAAATAGGTCCACATTAGATTTATATCATTTTTGTGTATTGGTGTGTAATTATATAAATCTCTTTTTTCTAATTTTGAGCCAATTCGCTGTTATACCATACCCAATTTGATTATGACTATCCTGATTCCTAGGAGTCACAACCGCTAGTACAATATGCCGCTGCGCCGCGCGCCGGTAGTATAATATGTGGTGAACATAAGATTAGTTGGCAAGCTGACCGCAATAGATCAACGTCCTTAGCCAGTTGAGTCTGTGTCGTAACGCAACGTATAGTGATTTTGTGTTCTCTTACACAAACGGACACCAGGATACAATCAAGTCTAATTAGTTTGAGAAATTTCCCCGAACGTCAATTTTATCCGCAGATGAGGTTTAATTGGCAAAGCAAAACGCTGTATTCTTGACAATATAGACTTTGGGTGCTTTAAAAAGTTGTACTAGGTATGATACTAAAGTACGATAAGTTAGCTTAACTAAACAAGGGCGTGAGTTATTCTTTTAAAGGCTTCTATAAACCGGCGCGACTCGCGACGCGACACAAAGGCACCGCTCGTCGCGCGACGCGGGGTCTTTGTGTCGCGTCGCGTGTCGCGCTGGTCTGTAGAAGCCTTAAAGCTTACGAAGTTCAAGCTTGTGCCAACTAAAGAAGAAGGAAACCAAAGACCAAGGCTACTACTTCTCTAACCGCACCAAGTAATGGCAACATGAGCATCAAACATGCATATTCAAACTCCAAGAAAAAAACATTGACGTCATCAAAGAGCCAGTTCCGTGACTGTAGCCAAGACCCTGGTTTCCAAAGAATCCTGTATTCAGGAATCAACTGAGATGGACTGAGCACAGCGTATCGTCTCCTTGATGATTCAGAACCGCAATTTCGCCAGTACAATAGATCAACGGCCTCAAATAATCTAGTCTGTGTCGAAACGTCGCGATGGCGCGATTGAGGTGTTATCTTACCAACACGGGTATGCAATCGAGTCGAATCGGCATGTTTGTAACACACTTATTTGTCGACTGATGCTTTTGTGGAGTATACAGGTGTGTTTGTAGGTGGCAAGAATTTGTATGCGTTGTGGATATAATTAGTAGTAAAGTCTTTTGTGGCATATAAGGTGTATTGGGAGCAAATGATCGGTTTAGTCCCATCTCTTCCCCTTCCCATCTCATTCCCTAGGCGTTTATTCCTACAAAAACATCCTTTTCAAGGTATAAACGTATAGGGGAAGAGATGGGAAGCGGAAGAGATGGGACTAAGCCTAATGATCGAAGGTCATTGATAGTTGGAAAAGATTTAGCTTATCTTTTTTAAAACTCGTTTTAGAAGGAGATGAGAAAGAAACATCGTTTGTATAAAAATAACGATTCATTTTATATGGGTAGTGTAGATGCAACAAAACGTAAACCTAATAATTGCACTTCCCTAAACAGAGCACGCTCTCAAGCAGTTTCAAAAAACAGTAGCCAATCAAATTGAATTACCATAGGCATACAAATCACAAAGAACTACAACAGCCACAATTACGAATGTGTCTAAATAAGATCACAGCTTCATTCTTCAGACAATTCTCACGTTCTATTGTCATCCTCAAAAGTTCATAACCAGTTGTCAAGTGACAATAGCTGTGAACACATGGACTTAACTGGCTTTGTTAGAAATTATCGCCTTTTAAAGCTTTGTGGAGGTTAAACCTGATAATTTACAAGTAAAACTGGTAAATGCTTTTGGGATATCCGATTGGAATCAAAACTCAACTCAAACTCAAAGCATATATTTCAATTAAACCATTTACAGGCACTATTGAATTGTCAAGGAGTCGGTCAGTTAGAAATATGAAGCTAGTTGCCCATTCCAAAGCGTAGTAGGTACATATTATAGAGAATAACGAACAAGAAACCATCGACTCTCTTTTAAATTATAATGTTACAAAAATATTGTTACATCTTTAGTGTTGAATTTATAACTAAGTGCGAGGACGATATAACAAAAAAAAAACAAGTTATAAAATGCCCCTTTTTATACAAGATTTGAATTTCGTCTCATTCAGTTGAAGTATGTGGGGAGGAATTTTATTGTAACATTTTAAACAGTACCCCATGAAAGACGAGTCTACTTTAGCCAGTCTAAAACCAGGTTGAGCTAATAGGTCCCTATTTATACTACCTATAATTATGCCTTTCACCTCTTTTACTAATAAGATGTACATTTTTTCTTACGTACATGATGTTTTCATAGATATATTGACAAAGCACTGTCATGATGTTAATAATATCCTTAAACAGTTCCCTTAGAGAATTGCGCCTGCGAATGGATTGTAAGCAAGAATTTATATAATATATTTGAGAGTACAAAAGATCGCGGGAATGACCTGGATAGATGAGACTAGCACAGCCCAGGAAAGCATGACACAAAATTGAGAAATATACTCAGCAGTGGGTGAAACTAGGCTACATCACTGATCACGATGATGATAATGATCTGTGAGAATTAGAAGACAGTGTTTTATATTACATAGTTTATATAAAATTATAATATTAAATAATTAGAACACTATTGAAGTCTTAATTAGGTAATGCTCTTCATTCCATTTATAAACAAAGAGATGATGAGATGCGAAACGCTAACTGACTCACTCAAAATGTTTTGTTGATTGAATGAATGAATGAAATGCACCGACCCCAGCATGGTTGAACCAGACTCGATTGCTCGAATGAACCCAAAGATTCACCCTAGTCCCTGAAGCCTCATGTTTCATGGGACTACAGTGTATCAAAGAGTAGATCGGGGGGCGCGATAATGGTAGGGAAGACGTGCCCATGGGATATGGTAGGATTATTAGAGCCTACCTGATAATATATGCATCCTATAGTAAGCATTGGAATAGTGGAGAGACGGGTAATATTTCACTCGAAATTTATTGTTGATTGTAATGATATCCGAGCTGATTTTACCAATAAAATTGTTAATAATGACTCATTGACTAGGTCTGACGGCGCAAATAATCGCAAAGATCGATGTCTATATTACTATACGACTACCTACATTATAATTAGACGTCTACCATTAAAATCTTAATCGAAAAATGGGGGAAATGAGTTACACGAGGCAAATTTTTGAAGCTAGGATAGTGGTTGTAAAGTTGTAAGCTAGCAAGCTAGTCACTCTGGCCTTGGGTAAAAATAATTTATCTATTATGATTATATATAGTATATATCTTAATTTTTAGGCTAGTAAGAAAGATAGTAAGCTAGTCTGATAGTTTAATAGGATGGGGTTCTATGTTTGGCTTGCACTACAGCCAGGATAGTAAGATTGGTGGTGGGGGGCACCGATTGTATTATCCTGGATTGTGTACTAGCCTCGTGTGCCCAGCGAAGATAGTAGGATCATTTTGCTCTACAGACTAGTACTAAGTCACTGCAATGACACCGCAAGACAAGCTCTAGCCTGTTTGTGTAAATATCCTGGCTTGGCGCCGTTGCCAAACCAGGATAATTAGCCAGGACATTACTTGCTTGCTATCCTACTTAAGAAAGTTAAGCCGTCATGGGACTACTGGCAGATGTGAATGAATAGTGGCCGATCGCCACGCGGCATGCGTCGCCCCGCCAGCAATCGGTTTTACGTGCGCCTATTGATGTTTCACATCAAAAAGTAGCGTCGTGTAATCCGGGCATAAGGAATCGAAGACAGATTATGCCATTATGATAGCACTTTTAGATACGTAGGTAAAGGTCAGCCTCATTGCGTATAATCGCCCATGTTTGCAAACCAATAAATGATTTGTAACATACTATTAACAGCAATGGGTTTCATTTTGACAATTCAAGCATTCATTGCGTTATTTATGTTGTTGAGGAGACAACATTTTCGGATTGTGATTGGTATTGCGTACAATCAGGGTGCAGGAATCTCTAGAGCATAATATATTTCTTTTGTAATTCCTGGGAGGAGGACATTCTGCTCAAAGTGTTATAATATGTCATACTGTGTTATATTTTTCTGTGTTATTAGTTCCCGTTGTTTTATTAACTTTGAAGCCAATGCCTTTGTCTCGTTTACTGCTTCATTAGCAAGAAGCCATCATAGTCCTATAAAACTTAGCAGTATATATTCAGAAATACTTGTCCAAAAATTTGTCGTTATTTATCTGCCTTGTGGCATTCCTTCCTTACGAAGTATTACATACATAAGTTGTCTATGGAACATTAATTGCAATACAAGAAGAGCTCTTTAAAATTAGGTACCTGCTTCAGTCCTCTTCTACAAATTTGCACATGTCCTTTTAATGGTAATCTTATCATCTGCCTTTCTCTTAATAATTTACGATATTATAAATGAACTTAGAAATGAATAAATTTTAGGATAGCCGTACCTGCAATAACTATAGCCAATTCTATAACAGAAGAGGCAATTACACCTAGGAAACATTACATAATTATGAATACTCAAACTTAGTCCGTAGTCATCACATTGCATCATAAAGCAGACGACATTCATGTTCTATTGTTCGACGATTCCTTACGTCATTGCTAATGAATCGGCTATAACTCCTTAAACTTATGTTATAGGAGGAGTTTACGAGTTGACAGCTCAAATTATGATGGAGATTCTAAGAGGATTACGAATGTCCAATGGAAATTGAGCTGTAGTTTGAAGATTAAAGGTGTGGAAGGGAAAAACATAATTTGTAATAAGTGTTTAGGCTTGACTATAAGAATGATTGAATTAGCGGTACTGAGGTGAGGCTAATAGACTTGCATAACAGTACAACAGAAAATAGTCTTAAACGTAGTGAAGGCAATATTAACATGTTTTTCATCACATGTCAATATCTTTAAGATTACTCCACAAATCGGGTTTCTTGGCTCATGAAATATTCGATGCAGGTACCTACTATCGACATTCAATAGAAACCTGAGACACCTTTCTGAAAGGAAACAGCCATTTTGTAGTTTATTGTACATTATGAATATACGTCTGATTCTTTCCAAAACGGCTTCCGATTGTATGTTTTGCATATTAGTATTTCAACAGCCATTATCAAAATGAACCACAAAATAACCCAAGGCGCAATAACCCTTAATAATAAAGATGTTGTATTTGTTTTATAACCGAAGGTCTTATTAATAATTGGCCAATATAACACTAAATAAATGGTAATGCGGTTCGATGATTGTCCCTAATAAGAGTCCCACTTTCTGATACATTTGCAACATTGCAGGTCGACCATTATAACTTATGATTTCAAGATGGCGCTGTTTCTTATTTCAAATGCTTTCAAATGTCAACGATAAAATATGTCAAGTTCAGTGCATTTTGAATTTAGTTCCTTTATTGGCCGTAGACCTAGTTAAGCTGGGCGTTGCGTACGTGTTTCTGAACATTTGTCGTCATGGTTCTTGTGATTCTTGAAGCTTCAGATTCATATTTTATGTTCGTGATTCGTTAAAATATTATGCATTTGATTTTTTTTTTCGTTTTCTTGAACTTGTTTTTGTTGCCACATAATGTACAACTCATTTATTAGTTGTTTGATTCCTTAAACTATTTAAGAGCACTAAGGCATCCCATTGATTCTTATGGGTTTTGCAAGATACACTTAGTGTACAGCAGAATCGATGACGTTGTTAATAATCTGGATTAGGTTGATATAGCGGACACTGTTGTGGTGTGCCACAAAAGGTAGACCAAGTAACATCAGAAGGCCAATTCTCGTAATTTAAAACGTTCAAAATCTAGTCGCAATCTCATCTTGGCGACAAACAAACGTCAAAAAATTGTCAAAATGTAGGGAAATAAGAGGTATTTTTGACAGATTGAGACAGATCAGACTGTGAACGTAGTTAAAATTAGTAGAATTGCCCCTCTGGTGTTGCTAAAGACCAGCGAATTATTTTATTTCTAGATGGGACTCAGGTAATAACCTGGACTATTTACCCTTTATTCTTTCGAAGGAAGTTCATAAAACCGTCGACCATGCAAAGGTCAATAACATAAAAAATTAAAATGACCCTCACAGGACCAGGATGGCAAAGGACCATAAAATTTCAATTTCTGCCCACCTTCCTGCTTTATACATATAGGATGGACAGTAGTATTTTAAACTAATAGCTTGCTCGGAACGCACTGGGTACGAAAGCCACGGCTAACTGGAAGCGGAAAAGATCGTTATTTTTTCGAGTGCTATCCTGAAGATAGTTAAATTAAAGGTTGTAGCCATAACATCTCCACTAACGCGACGCGTCGGCCCTGCCGGGTTCGCGCGGAAAGCGGAAACGTAGAACAAGAAAACTCGCGCCAAGTTCGTCGGGCTGCCGCAACTAGAATTCCCAGTGCGTTTGTGCGATTAATTTTAAGATGGCGTGCAATGTCCTGATCGCGTGCACCCAGAAAAACAGTGTATAAGTCCATTCTTGGTCGTAATAAGTACGTTACGGTTTATCAAGCAAAAACTTAATAACATGCTCTTTATAATAATTCAGGCCTTTGGCACCAAAAAAGTTTACCTAAGTATTTAGTGCTCCTTGCCCGTCATGTAAACTAATTGCAGAGTTCAGTGAACCGATGATTTATGATATTTTATTTTATTTAAATAGTTTTAATTAAATTGTTTCTGTAGACAATTGGCCATTTAGTATCTATCTACTTCCCAATTTTTTTGGCGGTGGTAATTTTTTTGATTCATCTGCTTTGGACTCCTTTGAATACAAAAAAGTATACCTTATCCTAGTAGCCTACTTAGGAGCCTGGGGAGGGCTCTCTTAGGACTAAATATTATATTTTCTACACATTTGCTCAAAAAATGCATTTACGAAGCCTGTATATTGTTCGAAAGTTAAAAATTACGCACCATACAAAGGAATGTGCGGTAAAATAGCTACTCTCAAATAAGTACATGTTTTACCGCATACTCCGTTGTATAGCGCCGTGCATATGCATTACGGTTTTTTTTTAATTTCTTCAGAAAATATATAAGAATTCCACTAAGGAGTTTCACATTACTAGAATAAATAAGCTGAATGATCGAACCTCCTTGGAAGCGCTTAAGCCCAATACGTTTATCTCACTTTAAGGATCTTACAGACTCACGCGATATCGCGGGTGCGACAGGCAGCGACATGCGCACGTGGCGCCATTTGCAAATTCGCGCCATTTTCATATTAGAAACGTTAATGATTGTTGCGACTTTCCGACTGTTATTATACAAAATAATAATATGCGAGAAAGTCGATAATAGTATGGAATCTACTCCACGCAAATTGCAGAAAAGTGTCTCTTGGTGCCAAAATCGCGAGAGCGCTAATTAATGATAAAGAATTATTTTACATCACGGAAGACTCGGCGAAATATTCAACCATTCTCTGAAAATGTATTGATGGCTTGTTTCATTGTACTGTTTTCTTGCAAATGTGTTGAAAAACGTTGTATGACACACGTACGGAAATTGGTATTTATTTAAACTCGTGACTATGGTAAGCCATTGACGTCGTCTCGGGCTTACATTCGTCTACTCGCTTGTAAAAACCAACTTACCGCACTAGTATCATAAATAAATATTACCCTTAGGATTTGACTACTTGAGCCCCGTAGCCTATGTAGCAAGCCAAAATTCCAAATTGCACTGTTGACAGTGTTGACTTGAAAGGTAATCGCTTCATTTTTTTACTGACTTCCAAAAAGGAGGAGGTTATATGTTCGGCTGTATGTTTATTTGTTTGTTTTTTTTTTATGTTTGTTTACCGATTTCTCCGTCAGTGAAAACCGATTATGAAAAATATTTTTGTGTTTGCAAGGGTATGTTCCCGAGGTAGTCCCATTGCTACCAAATTACAATCTGATGAGGAAATCCCATGGAAATCGAGGGAAACTCTCAAATTTTACAGGCTAACCCATTGCAATTTGGATATGTTTTATAGTAACTCGCATTTGCTTTCGGAAAGCACCATTTGGTGAAGTGGAACTGATGATGGAGACCACAGATGGCCACCGGAACCACAGTATTTAACGGGTTGCGATTCGATTAGTTACTTTATTATGGATGCTAAGCAATTTATACTCGTCACAATGCATATGGTGAGTGGCAGAACTCCCTCAACCATTAATGTCCCAGCATCGGGAAAAGCAATATTTTGTAAAAGGTGATGAGCTGTTGACATTAGGCTATTGTAACATTGTAACTTAGATAAATTAAAAACTGACTCACTAAAAAGTGAAAAATAAAAACCTTTTTACAAAAAAAATAACCTACTTCCAAAAAAACATTACGCCGCCAACTTCCGAAGTCGAAGCCGAAGTCCGCGGCAAAAAACTAAAATACAGATCCAAAGACACCGACTTCCGAAATTAAAGTTATTTTTCACTTTGCAATGTTTTTTTGGAAGTCGGTTATTTTTTTTGTAAATAGTTTTTAAGGCGCAACTAGTCGATACTTTTTCCATACAAATTTCGGGGGGGTTTTACTCCACTGTTACACATTGTACATCTAAAGTAAAACATGATATCGTTTTGTCTTATTATTAATTTTGTCTGTACAGAAGCAGAATAGTAAAAAACAAAGGAATTAAAAAGTTATGAGCCAACAAAGATTCGATTTGCCTGCTAATTTTAACGCAACTTTGGGCGTAAATAAGTAAGAAAAGAAGTATAAAACCTCAAAAACAAAGCTCGTTCCGACAAAGCTCAATTGTCGAAGATTATAATAAACTTTATTCGTAATTGATTTATGCAGTAGTTTTTTCATAAAACACCACCTTCCAAAGGAGTTTTTGTATATTTTTACGCGCGCGGTTTAGTATGAATCGTCGTGCACTGTGTTTGTGTGCGTGCGACTAGACGTTATGCGTGTAGACTAGCTTCTAACTGCTCATCACTGATGCTATCTCTGTCGGACACGATGCTAGGTGAGACAGCGTGCTTTTTGGCCGCGCCCGCCAGTGAGTTCGAGCCCGCGACTAGTTGGCTCTTAAGGTGTTGTAGGACTCATTATGATGATTGAATCTACTTATTAATAATTATGATAAGATACTGATTTCTATTGTTGCAAATGAAGCTTCTCTTTCATGGCTGAGGTAGCACTAATCAAGTCTATTAATAAGTACGATAAAAGTGCTGCGTCTGCGCGCTTGATACCACACGAGTTGGTTGATGATACCTGGTGTGTAGTGTAGTGTCACATTACTTAGATATTTATCGAGACTAACAAATCAAGGTGTGGCTTTGGTTTTATTTGTGCTCCGAAGAATACTTAAAAACTAAGGAAAAACGTTGAGTTGACTGCAAAAGTGTTTTTACTCTTTTCGCATTTGTGGTCCCGTAGCCACGGAAACCTCGTAAAAAAGCCAAACGAAGGTCAGAATAATTAAATACGGTAAGTTATTGCAGCGTAACAACTAAAATAAAGAGTGTTTTCGATGAACTCTGGCACCCAGAGTAAGATTTAACTTGTTTTGTATTTCCTGTAGGTCTTACAGGGGAGGGATAAGGTGGCTTAGAGGTGGGTCGCCCAATAATAATGTTGTTCCAGCGTCTGCCATTAGGTAAATTAGCCATTGCCATGTAATAATGACCTAACTGACCATTGTCTTCATGTAAGCGGCAATGATGAATGGATTCCAGGAATAGTGAATAGTATGGTCATACTTGAGGCACATACTGGCGCGGCTTGTCACGTGACGCGACTCCGGTAGAACAATTTCTATGAAAAATTCAAGGAAACTGTTCTACCGATGTCGCGTACAATTCGCGCCAGTATATAGAAGGCTTTATATGTACATAACGTTGCTTTCCGAGTCTTTTTATTTAACGTCTGTGGTGACAATGATTTAGGAATGATTAAGAAGTGAGTGAGTTCAATAGACAAAAACTATGTCAAAGTGAATGAGATTAATGTTCTTTAAATTTTTGTGTCTAAAGATCATTGGATTGGGGTGCTGGATTCGATTTAGGTTATTAACCAGTTGTCTGGGATCATCCAAACAAATGCACGACTAAAAACGCAATGCGGACAATTTTATTCAATACATGATGACAATAAAAGAGTTTTTCTACAATTCATCGTAAGTATGGCCAAAAATGATTTGCCTCAATTGTGAAATTCAGTTGTTTTAATTAACGAAACAGCACATTTGGATCAAAGCCCTTACATTTGCTTTTGGGATTATTTGGGACTTGAAACAAAAGTATATAAGGTACAATACCTACCTAGTTTGAGATTGCAATTACCTATTTGAGCAGTCACTGGTTTGCCACATATTTGCATGTGATGCAAGAATCATCCGTGTTGAACAGGATAGCACTTCGTACGGACCGGTCAATGTATCTTGACGTAGGAAAGGCAATTCCGGCTAATAACGCAGAGCCACCGGCGTCAGCCGTCACCGGCCACTGACCGCTGCCAATCAAGTTTGGCAAACTCACTGCCAGATTGCTTGCTACTTGCGCGGTTTGAAAATCGAAAGTGACGTAGCCATTTTATTCATGTTGCCATTTATTTTTATTTATTTAGGATTTTTTGAAAGCAATGACGTTTCGCGTGAATGCTTTTTCGTTTATTGTTTTTGTTTTATTAGGTTTTATTATACCGTCAACATCTACTTGGAGGCTTCTTGGCGGGAAAGTGAAGCGTCATGTTCAGCAGATTGTTTTATTTTCCAAAATTTGTGTTTAGCCGAATACTAATGTGTAATAATGGTGGATTATTAACCATTAAGTGTTTGTGAACGTGCATTAGTGTAGGCAAATGAAACAAAACAGTGCAACTTCGCTTCAAGTTCTCTCAAGAAGTCCGCGTGAGGACTCAGTAAAGTGCCACATCTTTACTGAAACTCAAGGGGAGTGGGCGGGGATATCATCATCATGCATTTATAATTCATTTCATCAATATTAGACAAGAACTAAAACTTGACATTGGCTAAATGCACAAACCGTGCGAAGCCAGAAGGAAAAGAAAAAAAAAAAAAAAAAATCTACTTGGAAAAAAGCGAGGATGAAAATGAAGCGAGGATGTATATATTATATATTTATAATAAATTAATAATAAATATTGTTACGAATTAATGACGTTCTAATGAATTGCCATATGCTTACCTACTACAATACCAAACATAAGTATGTAGCTAGCTCTCAAGTATTGACAACCATTGAAAAGAGCAAAATTCATGAAGCGAATGTTAATGGGATACTACTGAAGTGTAACAACCTCAGAAAAGTTTACATATAATGCATCATCAGCATCATTCAACCGAAGGCAGGCACAACAACCATTCAGAAAACTCATCGAACCAATAAAAGCATGCATTAGTTAAAATAATCATTTCTTAAAAAAATATAAAGCTGTACCTAATTGTATGGTAAGGGTGTCAACGCAAATCCAACCTTATACCTAGTCAATCAACTGCCATAATCGAGTTCGGTTATAAAAGCAGCAATTGCAAGCACTCACACTTCCTTCCATACCAACCGAGTGACACTAGTATAAATATTTTAGAACATATATCTATAAGCCTCGCAACCCTTGGATATCTTGAGAACGAATTCACTGCATGATTTCGAATGTCATATAACCGATGGCTAATTCCCCGAAGTCATCAGATCGAACGTCTGAATTGTCGAAAATCCATAGCATCGATATACCACAACTTCGAATAGCCATTAGATCGAGCGTCAGTTCCGCCGAAAAGCCATTGCAACGATAGTCCTCACATCCACCGAATGTCTATTGGTTCGTCATGCCAGTAAGTCGAAAGCTATTCTACATGACATTCTGTATGACATTCGAAATCAAGCAGTAAATTCCTTAAGAACTGCCTAAAAGCGCTTTTTCCAAATCCAATAGTGCAAACGGCAAAATTTTAGTTTAGTAGATACCTAGATATTTAGAACAATAATATTGACTATCGCCCAAAATTAATAATGTATCTCTATAAATCCCAATCTTGATCTCAGGCTTTGATTACTCCTGCCAGGGTTGCGAGTCTGTCCGAAAGGGATATCGTGGCCCTGGCACACAGGCAACGGAAGGAACACGGGTGGGTTTTAGTCAATCAAAGTCTGACACGCCCTTTTTTTAATAGTTTCCCACCAAAAAAAAAGAAGGCTTTGCTTACTGTTTGTGATTTACCTTCTCAAAGATTCAAGATGTTTTTTTAATTTCTAGTAGAACCATCGCGACTCTAGTAAAACCATTTCTATGAAAACTTCATGGAAAATTGTTCTACTAGAGTCGCGTCGCGCCTGTCTGCGGGAGCTTTGAAAGGGTAACTTGTACCTATAGGTGCTGGGATATTTCGGCTATTTCTCTGAGATGATCTCTAGTATTGCAAACGTTCATAAATGGACGGTGTGGCTACTTGCTTAACATCTGGTGGATCGTCAGCTTATTTTCTATCCAAAAAAATAAAATAAAATAGACAAATAATAGGGTTGAAGATAAATCAAGCATAGACTTCAACTGCTAGCTAGCTTTAGATAAACTCATTTCCGTGTTATGTGCATGAGGAAGACTGCACTGCGCACACCACTCTACGTTAAATTAGCCTATCAAAGTACACCCTTTAAAGGGCAAGGCGCGCTATATACAGTTACTCCTATTATCCTATAGATTCAACATGATTGTAATCCATCAGATCACAACACTGCTTATCTGTATAAGTTAATAACAGTCCATCAAAACATGTTGTCTTAAATATTTTTGGACAATAAAGCTCCCTTTTCATAAGGCCATCAACCCGCAAATTGAAAAGAAAAGACCAAGGTTATTTTGATGAGTATCTTCTTGTACCATAAAATGACCAATTACTGGAGGGTAGCAATTCCGAAGGACCAGGAGAACATAAAAAACCGGAGCCATGTTTGTCGGTACGAATTCTGCGAATTACAGACTGGAGACTTTAATCAATGTGCATGTGTTATGGATCATAATGTTCAACATACATTTATGAGTGAAGCTGACGCACATTGTTGTGTATCGATAAATAATTCTGGGTTTTTCCAAAGCCAGAGATAGTGTTGGTTGAACCGTCATTTGCATGTTTTTGCAGTATTTTTGATGGATACTGCAGTGTGGAGGGAGGTGCATTGTAATGATCTCAGCGTTATTCAGGACATCCACCTTAAGGGTTTTTTGTTACCATATTTTTCACAGCCCTAATGTTTATCATGGAATTAACAATTCCTGGGTTATCGACCACTGAGCTTTATGTACCCTTGAGCAAAGTTCTGCAAAAAAGTGTAATGTATATTCTCAGCAGCTATCACTTTTGATCCATCTCAAAGCTACTGTAATGCTAACTTAATTACCATACTTAAACACATTCATAACTCCTTACTTGGTTTGTAGTGTTGTAGCTAGCAAAAATGCCAACAAGTTTACCGTTAGCAGTCCTCTCTACCAGCAGGTACTTACATTGGCTAAATATTACGGCAAACATAAGTTGGCTTGGGGATATTTAGCTGTACTACGGCTGTACTTACTTCCCATTTTTACGGACAATAGTTCAAGTGTGGCCAAGACCAATACCGATATTGGTATTGGCCAATCACGTTATCAGGGCCCCAAGTCTGCTATTTTTATAAATTCAGTCATTCCAACACGATTCCATTGTCATTTTGCTAAAAGTTCGTAATCTGCTAAATTCATAATGGTCGATCATTGTTCGGTCAAAGTTCTCGTAATAGAATTGGGTTATTAATATGGCATTGTCGTATTGCCATTAATAAAAAAACCCAGTAGTAGAAATTTCATTCATTTGTCATTAT
This sequence comes from Tiliacea aurago, assembly GCA_948098905.1. NCBI lineage: Eukaryota > Metazoa > Arthropoda > Insecta > Lepidoptera > Noctuidae > Tiliacea > Tiliacea aurago. The sequence goes on from OX402592.1 coordinate 1,904,444, forward strand.
GTACGAGATTACCAATAAATGCAATTTCTATCAATGTGGTGTCAGTGGCCGACCATTGGAAAGTCATAATGACTCCATTCTATTAGTAGATTACTAAACTTGTCAAAATCAACAATTATGAAATCAATGATCGACCATTCTGACACTATTGTAATAGCAGACTTGAGGCCCTGTAGGTATGGCTAATATTGGTCGTAAAAGTATCCATGTAGATCCACCAACACCAACAGTGTATCAATACAGTTGAGTGCCAATACATCGTTAACTTCCGAATTTGAAATGTTTAGACCAATATCAGTCTGCAGAGGTTACAAAGAGACCTCCTTATTTCAAAAGCATCTGTATTGACAAGCTGTCATCAAAGCCTAAGTACCTACGTAGCATCAGACGCGTGTACAAGTCAATGAGCTCAAAATAATAATTAATTCAAGATTCCAGACTGCTTTTTCTACTGTACAAAAACGTGCCGATAAAAAGCCGGTAGTACTGTTGACAGCGTGTTTGCATTCAGTACCTTATTCAATATCCGTTTCTGTGCAAAAAGTTTTCGGATCCATTTTACCGTGATTGATCTGCAGAGGATAAAAAAGCAATTAAAAGACAAGGCAATGACATAATTAAACAACAAAAAGTCTAATTAATTCTGCGAAAATTAGCACCTGCGTCTACTTGTTTGTCTGCTACTGGAGGTATGTATTCAACCCAAAATAAAGTTGCCACTATATTATTATGCATAATTTAAAATTCAATTTATGCGAATTACGTTTTAACACCTTCATTTTGTTGACAAGACTCCTCCGGTGGGCAACGGCTTCTGCTTTGTTAGTTTAGGAATGCGGCGTTATTTGAACAATGTATGCCACATTAAAATGTTAAATTTGTCTGAATAATCGCTATGTTTTTTGCCCGGAAAAAGGTAATAAAATTAATAAAATAGAATAAATTTAGTTCATATAACCATTTGGCTTACATTGCATGTCGAGAAGTCTCGATTAAAGCATAAAAAATGCCTGTAGTTGAAGGTTCCGCTCTTCCCTTACATTATAAACGTACGAGTATAAACAGGTATACAAAATAAAACAAAAAAAGGAAAAAATAAAAACAAAATAAAATAAAAATTACGATCAATTTATACGAGAGCGTGTGTGTGTGTGTGTGTGAGAGAGAGAGAAAGATTTTGAGTAATACAGATAGAGACAAAAAAATATAGCAAGCTCTCGCAGCATAGTATAAAGACGTGTAAATCTTGCTATAGTTAGAGACAGAGTAATCGCTCACTCCTAGTCACCGATTGTATGCGCCACACCTCAAGGCACAAACAGGTCCCATTTCTGAAGGAGTTTCTGTACAAATACGCCCACGGTAAGCAAAGTATCGTTGGACATGGTGATCAGGTGTCTGAGCCTTGAGTAGGCGATAATGGCGATAATTTTAGTCTCGCAGAATATTTGAATATATTGAGACTACTCAAAATCAGCTCGAATGACAAATTACCACAAGATTATATAGCTTAACGTGACAGTACCTACATGGTAATAACATAAGTACGTAATGTCTGTTTCAAAAGTATTTTTAACCGAATTCCAAAAAGGAGGAGGTTATATGTTCGGCTGTACGTTTTTTTTTATGTTTGTTCATCTATTGCTCCGTCAATTGTGGTTCGATTTTTTAAATATTTTTTTTGTTTGAAAGGGTATGTTCCTGAGGTGATCCCATTGTCACCAAGTCAGAATCTGAAGAGGGGATCCTAGGGAAATCGAGGGCAATCCACAAATTAAATAGGCACACCTTTATCGATTTCAGTATTTTTTATAGTAACTCATGCATTTGCACTTGGAAAGCACCATTTGGTGAAGTGGAACTGATGATAAATAACAATAATAAAAAGTTTTATTGATTCATAAACAAGTGTTACAATATTTAGGTATGACACAGGATCCCGCACTAGGATACCCTGTGTCGCAGGATCCAGTCTCTTTCGACAGATTACATGAATTACAAAAGGTCGGTTATCAAATGCACCGGTTTCACGGTAATTAATGAAACTTAGGACTTAAAGGCTTCTACATACCAGCGCGACTTGTCGCGCGACGCGACACGGCACAAAGGCCCCGCGTGTCGCGGGACGAGCGGTGCCTTTGTGTCGTGTCGCGTCGCGCGACAAGTCGCCCCGGTATGTAGAAGCCTTAAAGGTGACCAAATATATGTGATGAGTGTATGTATGTAAGTGATGAGTGTGAATGTGATTAGTGTATGTATGCATGTGATGAGTGTTAGTGTGATGAATACTTTAATATTTGAAATATAAAAGATTTTCCGTCAGCAGACTTAAGCCCAAGAAGCCACTGAACCTGATTTCTGCACCCAAACCTTGTCAAGGGGATGATTTTAAGCTTTTTGTTAACTTTTTCATACAGGTATGGTCCAATACGAGAGAAAGCCTTATTGCCAAATTAAAAACCACAAAAAAAAAGACCACAGATGGCCACCGGAACTAATAATAGTAAGTATTTTACTGTGCGATTCGATTAGACACTTTAATATGGTTGCTAAGCAATTTATGCTCATCACAATGCATATGGTGAAGTCACCATCGGTTCTTCTGGTTCTTACCAGGAGAACTCCTCAACTATTAACGCCCCTACATCGGGAAAAGAAATATTTTGTAAAAGGTGATGAGCAGTTGACATTAGGCTATTGTAACTTAGATAAATTGCCAACTGAGCCATTAAAGTGAAAAAAAAACTTTTTACAAAAAATTGTGACTTTCAAAAAAAAAAAAAAACACTACAAAGTGAAAAATAACCTTCATTTCGGAAGTCGGTGGCAAAACATTAAAATAGATTCAAAGATACCGACTTCGGAAATGAAGGTTATTTTTCACGTTGTAGTGTTTTTTTTTGGAAGTCGGTTGTTATTTTTTGTAAAAAGTTTTTTTTTATATAAGTGTAAACAAACTCTGTGCAGGTTAAAATCTAATTTAATCAGTTTAACATCTTAACACAATCACTTAACTGAACGGAATTAGTGACACACTCATTTCACCACTTTTTCCAACATCTACTGTTTGAATTACATGATTAAATTGTGATCGAAAATTGAAGTTATAAAATGATCTTCAATTGCTAAATGAAAGACATCTTTAAGGTGATTTAATTAAAGAAATGGAACCGATGATCTGTTCTGATGACGTGATTTTTTTTATTTTTTTTTATTAAAGAATTCAATTCGGGTTTAAGTATTTAAATAATCAAATCAAAGCACTTAATTTATAAGCGGCACTACAATTAGCATCCACAGGTATGTTTTCAGGGTTCCGTACCCAAAGGGTAAAACGGGACCCTATTACTAAGACTCCGTTGTCCGTCTGTCTGTCTGTCCGTCTGTCACCCGGCTGTGTCTCATGAACCGTGATAGTTATAGACAGTTAAAATTTTCACAGATGATGTATTTCTGTTGCCGCTTTATCAACAAACACTAAAAAACAGAATAAAATAAATATTTAAGGGGGCCATACAACAAACGTGATTTTTTTTTTCACGGAACCCTTCGTGCGCGAGTCCAACTCGCACTTGACCGGTTTTTTTATTATATTTATTTAGTATTTTCATTAGATAGTTTCGGAACAAACCATACCTAATTATTCGCCTGATTCGTTCAAATGAGTCAACTGGCGACGATAAGCCGGGAGACCAAAGAAAGACCCTAGTTAATTGATTTAAGATTTTTTACGCCATCCGTGCGCGGTTTGGCTCAAAAACAGTACTTTTCGAATCAGTTAATATCCATCAAACATTATTTTAATAAAAACATAATAATTACTAATAATTTTAGGTACGTATGTAAATGTTGTTATCTAAATAGTTAGTAGGTTTTTTTTTGTAATAGAAGTATTTGTGAATTCTATCAAGATGAATGGCCGAGCAATTTGCTAGAAAAGTCATCGATTTCTAAATCAAATGTCTTGTGTTTAATAGAAAAGAAATCAATATTGGACTACTTTGTAGTTTGTGCAGCGGTCAAACAATGTCAAACATTAATTTGCACTAAATTACTGGAGCGGCAGGTTTTTGCTCTCGCCAGCACTTGTGAAATTGTTTTTGATTATATTGCGTGCAGATTTGACGACTTCCAGCCTCCCGAACAAGCCAGATTCCGTAAAGGCTAGACCACACATGCGCTGCGGCAGGTTATACAGGAGACCGATGAGTAAAACCTGCCCTAAAACCCCCCCACTTAGCGTTTGTGAACTACGAGTAAGCCTTCGATTCGATCGAGACATGGGCTGTACTGCAGTCTCTTCAACGGTGCCATCGACTATCGGTATATCGAGGTGCTGAAGTGTCAGTACAAAGACGCCACTATGTCAGTCTGACGCCAGGAATAGACTTCAAAACCTATCCTTCTGCAGCGAGATGTGAGGATGTCTTCAAGGTTCTGGACTGGAAAGGGTTAGGCTTCAATATCAATGGCGTGTTCATCACTCACCTTCGGTTTGCCGACGATATAATTGTCACGGCAGAGACTATGGAGGATCTCAGTCCAATGCTCGATGACCTCAGTAGAGCTTCCGATAAAATGGGTCTTAAAATGAACATGGACAAGACAAAGGTCATGTCAAATGCCCATGTTACACCCACTCTGATTAAGATCGGAGACGCTACACTTGAAGTTGTGGACGAGTACGTTTACGTAGGACAAACTGTCCAGTTAGTTAGGTCCAACTTCGAGAAAGAGGTTAATCGACAAACCGACTCGGCTGGGCAGTGTTCGGGAAGCAACGCAATATCTTCTCGTCCCACATACCGCAGTGTCTCAAGAAGAAAGTCTTTAACCAGTGTATGTTGCCGGGGATGAACTGATGACCTATGGCACTGAAACGTGGTCGCTCACAATGGGCCTTATCAGAAGGCTATGCTTGGAGTTTTCCTACGAGATCGAATCAGAAGTGATGAGATCCGCAGGCGAGCCAAGGTAACCGACAAAGCCCGAAGAATTGCTAAACCTATGTGGCAGTGGGCAGGGCACATTGCTCGCTGAACAGATGGCCGGTGGGGCCAAAGGTTCTGAAGTGGCGACCGTGTATCGGATGACGTAGCGTTGGAAGGCCTACAAGGTGAACCGATGAGCTTGTGAAGGCCGCAGGTATTCGCTGGTTGCGGGAAACCCAGAACCGGTCGAAGTGGTGGTGCTTGGGGGAGGCCTATGTCCAGCAGTGGACGTCTTTCGTCTGAAATGATGATGAATGATGATGATGATTTAAGATTTTGCGTGTGTATTCAATTAAAAATGTTATGATATAAATATAAAAATTACAAGTGCATTAAATTGAAAAATCTAATTATCATGATAATCCCTCAGAATAATATCTATGCAATATCTGCGCTATTTTGTGAAATGCTTTGGAATTTCGTTAATTACATTTGGTTTAATCAATAATAAGTTAATTTTGTTATTTTTTATTTTATCTAAGAATCTTAACAATTTGCGTTTGGTTGCTTATTATAGTTATTATATTACTACAGTGTACATAATTATATTATCTTAATAAATGGTTCTAAATAGATAATTTACTTAATCAAATTGTATTTTTATGTTACGGAACTAATATGAAAAAGGTGACATAATTTTAAAATTATTTGCCTATCTTTACGCAAAATTATTGATTTTGTAATGAGATATAAAAGTCACCGTAAAATGTATTAGTATCGCAAGAACACTTTGTTGTAAAAACAAAAGTACTATTTAGTATTTAGATATCAAAACCAAAAACCTCTAAACATTTAAAATCTTCTCAGAAAAGATTTTGTGGGCATTTATCTTACTTTTATTTACATATAAACTAAACGAATCCCACAAAAATTCTTTCGTGTGTTAAACCCTACGTGGTAAGAGCTAAATGGAGTAAACTAGCTACTTAGGAGTGTTAATGGGCGATGACTCAGCAGCTTCCCATTACTTGGATAATTTTAGCTCAAATGGCTCCACAGAACACACCGCGGAAGCTTTTGTGGCTATCTTTGGGTGAAGTACCTACCATTGCCTTCTATTTCTTGTCTTTTTTAACCGGCTCTCCGAGGAGATAATAGATGCTAGATACATACTTACATTTTCATTATAACATGTTAATAGATATAGATACAGCAACACTTGAAAGCCAGTGGTGATGGGAATAGTCTTTATTTGTTTTCTGTTAATCTTAGTCATTAGGGACTTGATGGCTGTTTAAAAGTTGATTAGTAATCGGATAATACATTTGTACTGCGACAAGTGCTTGAGTGAAGCACTCAGCGCCACTTAAAACCATCGTTAACATAATTGGCTCTTCATATAATCAAGTTTTGGGTCTTCTTCATTCAAGATAAAATCATGGTCTGTTTCACTATCAACCAGATTAAATAGAAATTAGAATTTGTATATAATGGCTTCGGAGTTTGTCAGTAGGTGGTGACCCAATAAGCTATTTATGGCTTCTTTTGAAGAGCTTTTGGTACATAGTCCATTATGATGGACCTCAAAATTGAAATCGGTCCTTTCCTGATTCTCAACCAGACACGCGATTCCTCAAACTATGTCAACAGGACTATTCCACCCAAGGACTGTAATAGGGAAGTAAAGACTGTCAGGTCCGCCTGTTCTCCTAAGATTGACATATCCTCGCGTGCGATCCTCAATTACACTGCAGGGGTCCAAATGGGTGCTTCCTTTTAAGCCGTTGTTCTTTCATTGCCGTCAAATTGGCGCCGACAGCTTAAGTACAGATGTTGACGTGACCGTCTTTTGACATGTAGATTTTTGATGAGCTCAGAGGATTTTTTATTAAATGAAATAACCTCCAGGAGAGGCGATATTTAAACGTATCCAGTGCGTCCTGGGTGGCCAAATTGATTGGCTAGTATTATAAGCTATTATTTTCCTCATAATTCTTGCCGAGACGGGAGGAACCAAAGTTGTCTTCAATTTTCAAGTTACTGCAATATGACTAAAATGTCATTGACTTTTCAATGGTTGACTTCATCATCAATCCCAAACAAAAGTACATTTCTTTGTCATCTCTGCCTTATCAAAAGCTTTGTAGGTATGTTTAACTTTATGTGATGAGTAAGTTATGATTGAATACCTCATAAACTCATAAATGTTGTTTTTGAGCAGCACAAGAAAGTAAGAACTCGAAACCTGGGAGCTGGAAGCATGCTTTATGAACTACATATTCAGATTGTGTTTATTGCATTGATATAATCTACGGCTCGATCTCAGAATACCAGATTCTCAAAATACCTGATTCTCAAAACACCAGATTCTCTAAATACCAGATTCTACTGTGGAATGCTATAATTTGTATTGAAATTGTGATGTAAATTAACGTTTTAGCTTTTTTTTTATTTATTTATAAAGGTACACCAACAGCTTCTGTATACAAAATATCAAATAAAAGTAGATAACAGTCATGAGCTTATACAGTTGCCAATAACAGGTGAACCAGCATTCTCAAATACAGTGATAACCTAACATAAGAACGAAATTAACTTATAAAAATAAAAAAATAAAATTATGTGGTTTCAAACTATATAAACAGAAGTACAATATGACAAGAAATAAGATTGCAAGAAATACCTACGTACTAACACAACAAATCTTTAGATTACCTACATATGTGGGTTGCGTGCTTTGGGACCTTAAAATTTGGGATTTAAAAATATTTACGGAGTCATGATAAATGTCAACATGTGGAGTGGATTTTATGTATGAATTCATCTCTCGGCTGAGCCTATTGAGAGGTGAGTTTACTCCTATATTTGTTTTTGATGCTTTAGTGCAGAATAAGTGGGTAATGGGATATCTGGGTAAATTATAGGGGACTTTTAGTTCAATTTGTTCAGTTAATTTAATGCTTGCAATGAAGCTTGTATGTAAATCAATTTAATCACAAATTACTTACACTAAACGTATCAAATAAGGTTTTAAGGTTTTGTACACTTCAGATTAGTTCGGATTACCTAGTTCAAGATTCTGTTTTTCATACTTTCACATGATCAAGTATGGCCCTTTTAACAAGTTCTTGCTTGCAGTTTGCTTTAACGATATCTTGTGCAAATAAGCCATGCCTTAAGTATCTCCTTAGTACTTAACAGGTCTGAGTTACATCAGATAGCAATACTTTTACGTTTGTTGTATAATTTTATTATAGTAGCGTCGTCATCATCATAATTTCAGCCATTTCCCCAAGCGTCACCATATTGACCGGTCAACGCGGTCCTGCGTTTTGCGAATCTATAGCGGTACCTACTTACCCCAGTTTTCAGCGAATTCTGCACCTGCGTAAAGATATATTTTTTTTAATTCGTTTGTCTGCCCTACCTTTCATGTCGTGATCTCCTTTAGTAAGAATCACAACAAGTACTTTTACCTTTGTCAAAATCTTTATTCGCATGCTTTGGTATAAACTATAAATCGATCACGGTTTTAGCATTAGGGAGTTCCAGTAATCATTCACCGATTTTATTACAAGATGTCCAACTTCAACTAAGACATTTGTATTCCGTTGATCGCTTGATACCAAACATTTCACACGGAAATTATTTTCTCAGTCGTGGTTGTCTCAACTGTATACTGCACTTGGTATGCTGTGTGGTCCATACAGGAATCTGTATGTTAAGTGACTAAACTAAATGTACAGTCGCCAGCACATCAAGTTACCACAAACTGTAAAATTTTCCCATCTCTCTCATCAACATTTTTGAGAAATTTGACAGTTTGATATAACCTGATGTGCTGGCGACTGTACAAGGTTCTGGTGGTTATGGAAATTGTATCTATCTATCTTTTATTTATATCTATAGCAATACATATAAATAAAAGTCGCCTTTCGTGTCTGTCTGCGTTGTTCTTCTAAACGTGTGTTGTCACCATCATTTTGATGTGGTTGTCACCATCATTTTGATGTTGTTGTCACCATCATTTTGGAGATTTTATTTCGGAAGGTTTATAATTATGTGTAATACATTGATATTAAACTTGACCATCTTTACATACCGCTCGACTCTTCCGTGCCTCGGAAAGCACGTTAAGCCCGGCTGTCATTCGTGGATCTTTGACAATTCGTTACAGATCCTCAGAAGTCCGAAAGTCTGACAACCAGTCTTACCAATGGGTATCGTATTACCCAGTAACTGGATTGTGGAGGTCAGATAGGCAGTCGCTCCATGTAAAATACTGGTATAAAGTTGCATCCGGTTAGCCTGGAAGCCGACCCCAACATATTTGGGAAAAAGGCAGGCAGATGATGAGACAGACGCGACGCGACTCTAGTAGAACAATTTTCCATGAAGTTTTCATAAAAAATGTTCTACTAGAATTGCGTTGCGTCTGTCTGCGGGAGTCTTAATGATGTTGCAGAGTCAGAGTTCACTGTTTTTGTCAAATCTGCCTTATGGTTGTTGTTTTGTAACTTAATGATTGTTTTGATTTCAACCTAACAGACAACTAGTTGACCATAAAATTAACAATTATTGTTAATTGTGATAGTCAACTAAATAAATAAATAAATAAACTGGTAATCATAATTATTATGATTACCAGTTTATTTATTTATTTAATGCACAATGTACACAAAATAGTTCCACGCTATATTCCATTTGAAATAAGATTAGACATTTAAATAAACCTATTTTACAGTCCGTTTAACCGACTTTGACTTCTATTGCGTTGGTAGCATGACAAATGGCAGCTGTAATAAACAGTTGGTATTATAACCACGTATCCTTATGCATACGGAATAGAAGTCAAAATCAGTTGAACGGACTGTAAACATGTTTATTTAAATGTCTAACCTTATTTCAAATGGAGTATAGGCTTAAGCTAGTGAGTACATGACCCTGTTAGGGCGCAACAAGATAACTTAAAACTAGTACTGAGTATCATGTAGGTTAGGAACTTTTACAATTTAAAATATTATATTAATTTAACTTAAGTATATCTAGCTTTATAAATAAAATATGATATATTATAATTAACACACAGATACATATTTAAACTCTATTTTTGTTGTCATTAGAGGACAGGAGGACGAGGCTTATATCTTTAGCCATAACGTAAGTTACGTCATATATTGACGTAACATATACTCGTCGTGATATTTTCTCCATGAGTTTCGCTTCATACAGGCGTTTATTCAAACAGTGCGAAGAGTGCACGTCTGTGTAGCTCAAATTGGTTTGTTTTGTCGTGTTCTGGATTTGGGTCTCTGGACACATGTTTAATTTTTTACACTTAAATTTTTTTCTCTTTTGTCTCTTATATTCATATGTTAAATGTCATGCATACCTGTTATTTGCATGGTTACTGAAGTTCCAATTTTATATGTTATTTAATTTTGAATTGTAAGTGACTATGTTGTTGGTGTGCTTATTATAAATAAATAAATAAGCAGTAAGTATGTTACGGTAATAGGGTGCAGGTTGAAAACCTTTCGATGAAGTTTCTGTCGTGACCCTCCCGTCACGTATTCGTATTAAAGATATTAATCAAGTAGTGATTATACATAGAAAAGCGGCCAATTGCGAGTTGGACTCGCACATGAAGGGCCCCGTACCACCGTACAATATTTCCCAAAAAATGGGAGCAAAAAATTCCGAAATAAACACGTTTCTTGCATGGGGAGGGGGACCCCCTTTAATTTTGAACTTTATTTTATTTTTATTATTTATTGTTATAGCAGTCATAGTATAGGTATTGGTAGGCAAATGAAATTTACACAGTGGGCACACTGTGCACATTTCAAGTGACTACCTAAACTCCATTTGAAATAAGATTAGACATTTAAATAAACCTATTTTACAGTCCGCTCAACCGATTTTGACTTCTATTGCGTTGGTGACATGACAAATGGCAGCTGTAATAAACAGCTGGTATTGTAACCACGTTTTTGCTTTTAATGGCATCCTTATGCCTACGGAATAGACGTCAAAATCGGTTGAACGGACTGTAAAAAAGTGTATTTAAAATTCTAATCTTATTTCAAATGGAGTATAGTACGGTTCAAAGTTACAGCCCTGTGACAGACGAACGGATGTACGAACAGCGGAGCCTTAGTAATAGGGTCCCATTGGCACCCTCTGGGTACCTACGGAACCCTAAAAAAGTACTACGATTTGTATTATACCGCATTCTGCACATGTGAACTTATCAATAGATAAGATACGAGGATCAAGGACGCGCCCGATGTTCGATCGACAGTAACGCGCTGATCGAACGTGAAAGGTTGGAGATAACTGTTTATAGGCGTGTTGGTTATTGTTAAACCTTGTCATGTTTCTTAATTTATTTTATTTTTAACTTTGCCCTACACTAGGAATTTCTCCTGTATTCTGGGTGCGTTTACAAACATGTTAACTCACATATACAAACAGCCAGACCCGGAACAACTACTCTTAGGTCATATAGATATTTGTTCCGTGCGGGAATCGAACCCGCGACACGCAGCGCAGTAGTCAATTGCTTAACCACTGCGCCAACCGTGTCGTCTAACATGATGGATAACTATTAATTTAATAATGTTGTTTTTAATTCATTATTTTAAGCGAACACTTTCATGAATATAGCCCAACAAAAATGGTGTGAAACAAGATCTGTTACAAGCAGTGGGAATATCTGTAAAACATGATTTACATAAAGGTTCGTGCAGACTGGAGCGATATCGCGGGCGTGACAGGCAGCGCGATGCGCAGCGCGATGCGCAGCGCGATGCGCAGCGCGATGCGCAGCGCGACGCTTTCCATGAAGTTTTCATAGTAATTGTATTACTAGTGTCGCGTCGGGCCTGTCTGCGGGAGCCTTAACAGGTGCCTAAAGGCTCTTACAGACTCACGCGATATCGCGGGCGCGACAGGCAGTGACATAGAAATTGTGCTACTAGTGTCGCGTCGGGCCAGTCTGCGCGAGCCTTAACAGGTGCCAAAAGGCTCTTACAGACTCACGCGATATCGCGGGTGTGACAGGCAGTGACATAGACATTGTGCTACTAGTGACGTGTCGGGCCAGTCTGCGGGAGCCTTAACAGGTGCCTAAAGGCTCTTACAGACTCACGTGATATCGCGGGCGTGACAGGCAGCGACATAGACATTGTGCTACTAGTGTCGTTTCGGGCCAGTCTGCGGGAGCCTTAACAGGTGCCTAAAGGCTCTTACAAACTCACGCGATATCGCGGGCGCGACAGGCAGCGACATAGAAATTGTGCTACTAGTGTCGCGTCGGGCCAGTCTGCGGGAGCCTTAACAGGTGCCTAAAGGCTCTTACAGACTCACGCGATATCGCGGGCGCGACAGGCAGTGACATACAAATTGTGCTACTAGTGTCGCGTTGCGCCCGCGATATCGCACCAGTCTGTACGAGCCTTTAAGCAGTAAATATTTAAAGGTGCTATAAAATAAAAATAAAAAAGTCAAAGTCAAATTGTTTATTTCAAATAGGTACATAAAAGGCACTTTTGAACGTCAATATTTACAAAAAAATATAGAATTGATTCTAGTCGCCCCTTCCAAAAGGTAGTTTCGTATGGAGAAGAATGGGCAAGAAACTCCACCGGTACTCTTTTAAAATCTTGTACAATATTTTTATAGGTACATTAATTATATAATTATATGTGAAGACGATGCACCTAGAATAAAATTACTATACGACATTAGGTAATAAAAAGAGTTAAGAATGAAGCAATGACAGATAAATTAATTATGTGATAGAACATGGTGCTCACATATTTACAAAAATTTTAAAAAATATATACGATTTCCTAAAAAATAACAATAATATCAGTGTGAGTTAAGGTAATCACAGAATTTAAAAAAAATATTCTGCCTCCTACGATGGAACATCAGTCAAATGGTTTGGTTTAACGCTTTTGTGATCCTTTTCCAGTAGGACATTATAATTTATTATTGCGTGGACTGCTTCGATCAATAATAGCACTGGACTGTAAGCTTATTGAAACAGATTTAGTTGAAACACAGCTAACAAATGACGATCGAGCACAAATCAGTACAGATGCTGTTGTTTCAGACATTTTGAAGTAAATAATTATAGTCCTTGAATCAGCTGTCATCACCCACTAACTCGATGATGACAGCTGTATGTATGCTAGCAGGGCACGTGCAGACCGCAAAAGGAGAACGTGCGCGATATATAGATCGTTTGCGATTAGTTGCTAACACTGATTCATATCTTCTTTCTAACAAAATTAATTGTTACAATATTAATTGATACAATCACTAATATGACGAATAAAAAATCGAAGTTATAAGGAAAAGCATTGTTATCTATGAAGTAACAAAAAAAACCGGTCAAGAGCGAGTCGGACTCGCGCATCGACGGTTCTGTACGTATGTATACGATGTTAACGATTTCTAAAAACTGTGCTATTTAGAGACATCGTTTTATTTTTCCTGTAATCTTTACATAAACTTCTTAGATAGAATAATTTCTGATTTTTATCTATGCAAACTTCGGAGATAAGTGGGGGGGGGGGTTGGTATTTTTTTTTTAAATTTTTCATCAAAACACGGAAACTGCGCAGCGTAAAAAAAAAATGTTTGAGAATGTGCAAACAGCGTTCGTTCATATATGATACCCCACATGCCCTAGTAGCCCCACTTTAAATTTTTAAGACCCCCTTTCAGTCCCTTTTGCAAAAAAGATATATTTTTTTAATTTCTTTCTTGTTTGAAAAATAGTTGGGCAAACGTCATCTAAAACTATTCTAAATTTCAAGTAGATAGCGTTAGTACTCCAGGTGTGACAGACAGACAGACAGACTTAGTCTCACCATAAGGGTTCCTTTTTACCATTTTGGTACGGAACCCTAAAAAACAACGAAGTATTCAGCAATTAAAACGATGGTATGATATTGGTATCTACAGATAAAAGAAAAGAATTAAATTAAGTTTATTTGCGGTAAAACATGATGGATAGAAAAATAATAAAACCGGCCAAGTGCGTGTGGGACCACGCACAATGAAGGCTTCTACATACCAGCGCGACTTGTCGCGCGACGCGACACGGCACAAAGGCCCCGCGTGTCGCGGGACGAGCGGTGCGTTTGTGTCGCGTCGCGTCGCGCGACAAGTCGCCCCGGTATGTAGAAGCCTTGAAGGGTTCCGTAGTTGGGATTAATTTATCCCAAAAACAAACTCAACTTGGAAAGTAGTAGGTAGGTACCTACTAGATAACGTAAAGTCGGGCACAGCTGTCAGTTACATCAAACCGAAGATAAGGAACTGTTACAATAGTTTCACTTTATAGAAATAGGAAGTGATTGTTAGAAGAGCGTGTGACGCTGACGTAGGACTGATAAGAGTGACGTATTTAATCCAAACCAAGTATACTCGTAGAAGAGTAGATGAGCTCAATAAAGGCTTAAGATGGAGAAACCGATTTTTCAGTGAGGTAAGAAGACTTTTATGATTGATTGCATGACAAAAACGACTTATTGTCAACTTTTGCTGAAAATGCTGGAACATTTTTTTATTTATTTTTTTGCATAACGTAAATCTAAATACAGTTATGTTACAGGCTATGACTAGGCTAAATTTAAGAGTATATGACCATGGTAGGGGCGCAGCAAGTAATAACATTTAACTTATAGCTATACCCCATTTGAAATAAGATTAGACATTTAAATAAACCTTTTTTACAGTCCGTTCAACCGATTTTGACTTCTATTGCGTTGGTGGCAGGACAAATGGCAGCTGTAATAAACAGTTGGTATTGTAACCACGTTTTTGCTTTTAATGCCATTCGTATGCCTAGGGAATAGAAGTCAAAATCGGTTGAACGGACGCTAAAAAAGATTAAGTATTTAAATTTCTGATCTTATTTCAAATGGAGTATACTTACCTTATACTTAACGTCTACTATTTAGAGAAACTGGGGCTCGTGGCTAAATGATAACAGCCACAGCACGGGTTGTTCGAAGGTTAAGCTACGCTTCCCGCGGTCGGTGCGTGGATGAGTGATCATCCATTACATATCGAGAAATCTCCGTGCTTCGGAACGCACGATAAACCGTTGGTCCCGGCTGACATTCTTTGAGAGTCGTTACGAGTAGTCTGAAGCCCCAAATTCTGATAACCAGTCTTACCTAGGGTTAATCAGTACTTAATTGGGTTCTGGAGGTCAGATAAGCAGTCGCTCCATGTAAAATACTGGTATTCAGTTGCATCCGGTCTGACTGGAAGCCGACCCCAATACAGTTGGGGGAAGGCGGGCAGATTTTGAGGGGCCGAGGCTGCTTTGCACGTGGCGGACGTAGATACTCGTGTGTACAAGTATCATCGAGCGTGCAAGTTCTTTTAATACTCCCCTATGGAAACTGGTACTCTGTATTGTGTCTATACAACTCAATTTCTTTTATACAAAGCCCCCATGATTTGGCGAGACAATTGATTCTCAAGAAGGTCAATGGAGGACAATGCTCGTAATTTCACAGTCTCAAATCAGGTCGCATCTGTTTGCAGAATCGCGTCATTCAGCAAACGATTTTATTGGATATAAAACTGTTTTTATTAAGTAAATTGATGGATAGTGTACCGTTTCGTTAGTCTAAGAGGTCGTTTAACTGTTCTGACAATTGTTAAGGGGGATACGCTAAGGTAGCCCGCGAAATTCAAATTGTATTAAGTTTTTTGCAATTTGCAAAAATTTTGAATTTCGCGGGCTACTTTAGCACATCCCCTTTAAATGTCCACCGATAGGATTCGATTGTGGCTATATTTATTCGGGTTTGGCAATGTCTTTATTGGTTTTTAAGTGATCTGGCAATGAAAATATTTGATTCATGTTGGGCATACACATTGATTTGCAGTGTAGATTTTATTGTCGCACACGTGTAGACGCTATCCGTATTCCAGTTTAATATTGTGTTTATCTTTTGATACTAAATAATCGATTATACTTACTTAAGCTTATGCCGTCTAATATTTCCTTCTTAAACCATATCGAATATCCATTCGCTTCGTCCTTCACATTCTCGTTATAAAGTCATATCTTAGGTCTCAACATCAACATGTATAGTCTAAGATATAGGGCGCCAGGACCGGTTGTCAGCCGTCTCGAGAAAGTACGCCAACTTCACTCGTTTTTATCACAACAAGATTCTATTAGCAAGTGGATCAAGCTCGTTTTGATGGAGACGGGAAGTTTCTAATAAGATTAATGATTAGTTCCTAATTAATCTAAAAGGTGTTGGGTATTAAGGTAGGTGATAAGATGGCTGGATAATTCTAATCATAATTGTTTTGTGAGATGGTCATCCTATTCGCACACTATGCAAGCAGGCATATTATAGGTTGGCGGATTACATCGCTGATAGAAATGCTTGGCTCAATGCTGGTCCAGCTCCACAACCTCAACTAATTGATTAACATTTGAAAATACTGTTGGAGCTTCTGGAGATTGTAAGACTATCTTTTCATTGTTTATACTCAATCTCCTTTGTATTATATAATAGCATATCACAGGTGTGAGTACTATGTACAATAGATCTACCCTTTACCGGGATATGAAAGACATATTTTTCATTGACTTGAATGTGCCCTGGCGGCTGAGACTATGTCATGCTCACTCAGATGTCTCGCTGATGGTGGCGTGTGTGTTGGATCATTTAGCTCCCTTCAAAATGGTTGAGCTGAATGGTGCTGATCCATGCATCATGTTCGTGAACGGGCGCTGTCAGTTGGGACTGGTCATCTCTTAGCTGCCACGGCTTATTTTGAATTATTTTAGTTTTGAATTGTTTTTTTTTTGTTTTAATCTTTTTATCACGGACGCTTCTGACGTTTTGCATCGTTCTCACGTGTATAATTTCAATATGGATGATGTAATCAATACTTTGTATCAATATTTTAATTTAAAAGAGTCTCCGTGGAGTTTCTTGCTCGTTCTTCTCCATAGGAACCTACTATTTGGAATGGAAAACTAGCTTCATATTTGTAACTGACCGACTTCTTGACAATTCAAAAGTGCCTGTAAATGGTTTAATTGAAATAAATACTTTGAGTTTGAGTTTATTAGGTTCAGTGTATTGGATTTATTCAATCAGTCAATGAACATAATTATACATATTTCCAGAAATCGGGTATTCCCAAATTCTTTCCAAATTGTGTCTTGTTACCTAATCGTCTTCCCTTTTCTCATACAGTTTAACACTATCTTCTTCGATCAAATGATCATCAAGTTTCATACATTATGATTTAACGCGCTTTATACGTACACTAATTATTTAGTTAAGATAAAGGAACTCGTTGATCTCGTTTCATCGTAATCAAGGGTTCATTGTAGTAATTCAGAGAACCTCACAACATAATTAATAGGTCAACTGGATTACTCGACATTATTGTACATCTAACGTGCCGAGTTTCCGAGAGTTCACTTTGGCAATTGTTGTCGTTCACACTGATAGTATGACGTCATTTCTTTCAAAGACTCTTTTGTGGATATGGTAAAAATAAACAGATTATTTGAAGAGGATGGACAACAGTGGTGGTTATGTAAATATAGTTGGCAATGCTAATGTCCTTCTTGGCAGGATCGTTCCAAATATACTTCCGCTTATACAACTTCAATATTGTGACTAAGGCTAGGCAGATGATGATGATGATTGTGACTTAGGCCTGTATTACAGAACGTCAAGCAAAGCAAGCAAATCTCAAGCAAGCATCACTTAAAACTAGATTCAAGCCATTTGATTGGTTGAAATTAGTTTTAAGCAATGAAAATAAAAAAATTGAGTTGCAATACGGGACTAAGAGTGGTGATTACTACATTCCCAGTTCCCTGTAAACTTCATTGAAGCAGCCAAGTAAAAAAAAAAAATGGATTGACAAAAGTTACCGAAAGGCTAAGTATATCAATCCTGTTGGCAGTCGTTGTAGAAGTAAGAACTGCTTTGAAAGCGATTGTCGCTTGTCTACGCTCTAAATCAATCTGCCTATTCTTTCCCCCATGTTGGGGTCAGCTTCCAGTCTAACCAGATGCTATTGAATATCAGTATATTACATGGAGCGACTGCCTATCTGACCTCCACAACCCAGTTACTGGGTAACAGATACCCCTTGGTAAGACTGGTTGTCAGACTTTCGGGCTTCTAACGACCCGTAACTACTGTCAAAGACAGCCGGGACCAAAGGCTTAACGTGCTTTCACCACGGAGGAGTATCGGAATGTACACATGGTCACCCATCCACAGACCAACCCCGGCAAGCGTAGCTTAACCCGATGGATTGACCCGTGCGGCTGTTATTATGTAATAACAGCCGCACTGGTCAGACAAGTGGAGGAGGAGCTCCTGGCTATGTAGCCAGGAGCTCCTCCTCCACTTATCTGGGCCCTCTGAGGTATAGTCTCCACAAATGATAAGAGAAAGCACAAGAAGGAAGGAATTTAAACACAAAATGGCACCAAATTTGAACATAGCTAGGCATTGTTCCGGATACCAAGCAGTGGAGTTATTTACTCGTAGGTTACCGACTGACTTAAAATTATTAATTTATAGCTCTCACTCTTTTAAAACTAAATTAAAAGCCTTCTTGTTGGAAAAATGTTTATACTCGGTATCAGAATTTAAGTAAAGTTGTACTCTCAATATTTTTGACATAAAATTTTGACATTATACCTGCTACTAATTTGACATTATATTAATTTGTTGACTAACTTTAAATTAATTGACTCTTGAACACATTTCACATCAATTTTAATTAGGCCTTTAATGTATTGTTTCAGTAAGTGATAATTTTATTAATATGTAATGTTTAACACAATGTTAATTGTTAAATGAATAAATAAATGAAATGGTACTGGCTACATTTATGAGGCTTCCGGCGACTGGGACCGCAATTAACTAGGACCGCGGTCCCAGTCGCCGGATCCGTAAAAAATTAATATTTTTCTTCCGGCGACTGGGACCACTCATAAATGATAACTGAAATCAAAAAATGTACAGTCAAACGAAAATTTTTTAGATGTAATAATTGTAGAAAAATCCTTTTTGATTTAAAAACATCATTTATTGATATAAAAAAACAGCCTCTGACTACAGTTCTGTTATTTAAAACTTTCATAATAAAAACATACACATAAATCATGCTAATAATAATAATCAAAAAATAACATAAATCGTGCTTATAATAATAATCAACAATTTTTAAACAATTAAAAATCAGAAAGTAATTATTTATCACAAAATCAGCCTTTAAGTGGTACCGTAAATATAATAAAAAAATAACATAAATCACAATAAAAATTATAAACGTCTGTACTATCTATGTCAATCACAATTAGTTTAAAATGGCCGTTATGGCTTCACCCAAAATCAGTCAAGTAAGTAATTATCACAAAATCAGCCTTAACTCTGTTAAAATATAAAAATAATGTTATAAATTTAAAACACCCTTTGACCACTGTTCTGTTATTTAAAATAACAATAAAAAGATACACATAAATCATGCTTATAATAATAATCAACAATTTTCAAACAATTAACAATCAGTAATTAATTATTTATCACAAAATCAGTCTTTAAGTAGTACCGTAAATAAAAAAAATTAAAAAAAACATAAATCACAATTAGTTTAAAATTTATAATCTAATCAGTCAAATTATATAATAACTTAAAACCTACATATAGATCAATTATACCCATATCCGGAGTCAATGTTTATCGTAATCTCTCCAAAAAATGGCCGATACTTATTTTACAATTAAGTAAGTCAGTAACAGAATTATATATTTTTTTCATCTTTGCAATCGAAGAATGCTTCCTCTTCGATATTTGGATACCGTTAGGATTTTTTAATGCTCCAGAATAGTATTTCATATCTTTTATGAGGCCTTTCAGCAACTGGGCAATGTTTGGCTTTGGTTTGATGTAGGTATGTACTTTCTAATGTGGCTATTCCATTGCTCGACAGCATTATTTGTTTTGTTTAATTCCCCATAAGTAGTAAATGTACCTGCGAGTGTTGAATTTTCTAGCCATGTTTGTACAAAGTAGTCATTAAAGTTTGTAATTTCTGCACTAATTGGCGACTCTTCCATGACATACAACCAGCCATCGTCGACCATATCTAGTGGGAGATGAGAAAGCGCCGAACATAGCTGAACATGGTCTTTTCCTGGTTGAGTTTTGTCGACGCCCAATTCATTCGCTTTACGCCACAAACTTTTTTTGAAGTGATAAAAGCATCCTACTATTTTCACACCAGGGAAAAAATGTTTGACCGCTTGTATTGATGAAACTTCGAAGTCCATGGTCATTACAGCCGGCTCCCATTCGGGTATCTGGCTTTTTATGAGTTCAAAAAGCAACTTATACGTAGACTTCTTCTTATCAGGTAGAAGTGCGTAAGCTACTGGAACAACATTTACGTAGTCTTCATTACTTCCAACATCTGCATGTATAGTATAGAGTTGATAAAATGACTTAATACAAATTTTAAATGTGCCATCAATATAGAATTGTTTGCACAGTTTAAAATATTTTTTAATTTCTTCACTTGCAAACACAATTACGCGCTTTTTTTGCCCTCTATAGTCAGCAAGCAGCAATTTTTGGTACTTTTTTGGTACTTCGACGTCGGCAGCTCTGTGAAAAGTGACTTTTTTTGCTCCAATACCATCGTTTCTTTTTTTGTAGAGTCGCTTTTCTATGTTGTGAAATTGTGGTAATTGTGTAACATACTATAATCCCTCGTCTTTAAGAACTTCCATATTATTTTCAAACACTTGCGCAACAGGGATATTTATA
This sequence comes from Tiliacea aurago, assembly GCA_948098905.1. Classification (NCBI taxonomy): domain Eukaryota; kingdom Metazoa; phylum Arthropoda; class Insecta; order Lepidoptera; family Noctuidae; genus Tiliacea; species Tiliacea aurago. Next base: position 1,925,235 of record OX402592.1, read on the forward strand.
TCCTTTTGAACATCTTCTACACATTTTTGCATTTGGCGGTTCACTTTATCTTTCGCGAGATCAATAGGTTCATGACAATGAGCAAAATAGTCATCGCATCAAAATAGTCATCGCATCGACTCTGACTTTTACTGTCGCGTTGCAAAAATTTTTTCTTGCACATCGCCATAGTTTTGAGCCATCTTTGTTTATTCTTTTAAGAATATATTCATAGCCAGCTCTTCGCAAAAGTTCACGTCCTCTTTGTGTGACATCAATATAAAACGACTGTTCACCACGTGAAGGTGAAGGACTTTTTTCATCCATTTTGATAATTCTAAAATCGAAAAAAAAAAAGCTATCAGATAATCTTAACAAATGACATTTTTTTTTGTGATATTAAAATGTCGCATCAAAGATGAGAAGCAATCTAAAGTAAAAATGTTTGTAACCACGTCGTTTAACCCCCTTATTAGCTTGTTTTGTTTATACATAAGTTACTAAAAAATTGTTTTACATACCTGAATAGTATTAAATGAAGTCACTATACACCACCACTTACATCACACAATTTGCAACAAATATTCAGCGCAGTATCTTACAATGATCTAATATGACACTGTCTGATGCAAAACTTGACTTTCTTAAAGTGATAAGCTTCTTGTTCGTGATTGGCCGAGCCAGTCATCGGGCAATGCAAAATTTCTCGTTTATAACAAAAGGGCTACCTGACCTTGAAATCGACAGGCAAAACGGACTCGAGTTAGAGTGTGATAGTATTATACAATGCTATGCCCTTTGTGTGTGTTTTACCTGCCTGTGTGAATTATGTAAAAACGGGCTAGCTTAATCTATTACTAAGCGCATAGGATAAAGTCATGTCTAGAACGAGTCCAATGATATTCATATAAATAATTAAGAAATTTTTTCGTTTGACTGTACCGATTTTGGCTTGAATTATAGATTTTTTTAAGTTATCTATGAGTGGTCCCAGTCGCCGGAAGAAAAATATTTATTTTTTACGGATCCGGCGACTGAGACCGCGGTCCTAGTTAATTGCGGTCCCAGTCGCCGGAAGCCTCACATTTATAACCACTGCATCAGCAACCGTAGCCGAAGCCGACACAAGAGAAGATGAAGCGCTAACCAAACTCAAAGACAAATTAAAATCTAGATTATAAAACAGTTATTCCCAAAGAAAGTGGGTGCCGTGATAAGGCCGACAAAGACTGATGTCCGTATTTACACACAATGCCTTTACAAAAAATGGTCGCGACAAACGAGATCCTCTATTTGCTTGAGAATTAAATTTTTGCTAAAATATGTTTTGATTTGTTTGCTATTGTTGTTCCACCTTCGTCCGTTTTGTGAGGTTTTGTGTGGTAGGCTATGAATAGATCGTTATTTATGGAAGGTGTCGATTAAATGTTTCAATCTGGTAGAATTTAATGTTATAAACTTTATTTTTTTTAATTTTGGGCTTTTATTTAGTTTCACTAAGAGAATTACATATTTTATTTTATAATTATACAATATCTAACTAAAACTATTAACAAACTAAAATATGGCGTCGAAAAATTCCTCCGCATCGCTGTGGACTGGTAATGTACCCAAGAGACTGGCGGCATTGCCACGTTGTATGGCAATGCTTAGCCTCTGGCCATGGTAAAAGCCAGCCCTTGGGTCACGGGAAGTGTCAACCAGTTGTATGGAGATTTAAAAATAAATAATATACAGGGGGTTAAAGAGACTGCGTGCCATAGCTTAGGGGAAGGTGCAGTATCGATAAAGGAACCCAGGAAAAACAAAAATTAAAACACAAAAATAATATTACAAGATCAATCTAATTTAGTACCTATTAACTTAAAATAGCAATCGTTTAGAATTAAAATGATTTTTTTGCGGTCCTAAGCCCGTTAAAGTACGAAGAGACTTATAATAGGTTGGGGAAAAAGTTTCTTCGCATTTTTACGAAAATTCAAAACATTTTTTAATATAGTTTATTTACATTTAACTAAAGTATGTAGGTACCATTTTGTTCGATAACTTTTTGCCATCTTGTAGGTAGGGACATGTTCCCACTGCTATAGAAATTTTGGGACTTCTGATCAAAATACCGCGACAAGTGGTTTTGGCAGTACTCTCGTGATGTTAACCTGACACTGCCTAAAGAATTCTGAAGAGACCGAAACAGGTGGAAATCTGAAGGTGCAAGGTCAGAACTATACGGCGGATGCATTAACACTTCCCAGCCAAACTCTCTTAATTTTTGCTAAGTGGCTAAAGATGTAAAGGTCTAGCGTTATCATGATGAAAAACCACACCTCTTCTGTTGATTAATTCCGGCCGCTTTGTCTCAACTTCTTGCTTTAATCTCCCCAGTTGTTCGCAGTAGAGTTCAGAATCGATGGTCCTGCCTGGTGCTAACAGCTCATAATGAATAATGCCCTTCCAATCCCACCACACATACAGCATTACCTTGTTGCGAGTTAACTTGGGCTTCACCACGTCTGTGAACGGCCTTTGACCACGACCTTCTTCGCACGTTCTCGTCGTACGTGATCCACTTTTTATCACCAGTTATCAGCTTCTTCAAAAATAGTTCGGTTTCATTACGTCGTAATAAAGAATCACAAATGAGAACACGGTTCATTAGGTTTCTTTCAGTGAGCTCGTGTGGTACCCAAATATCAAGCTTTTTTGTGTACCCAGTTTTTTTCAAATTTGCCAAAACTGTTTTGTGGTAATTCCCAGTTCTTCAGCTACGTCGTAACTACTGATACCGATCATGTTCCACTTTTTCAAAAATGGCATCCATTTTATCCGTAATAGGGCGACCAGAGCAACGTGCATCTTTGACTTCAAAATTTCCGGATTGAAAACGCTTAAACCAAATTTGTGCTACTCTCACAGACACTGCACTAGGTCCATAAACATCGCAAATTTTTACGCGGCTTGCGTTGCATTTTTACCTTTTTTGTAGTAAAATTTTAAAATGTATCGAATTTCTTCATTAGATTCACTCATCTTGACAGTACGAAACACAAATGAAAATCACACATTTTCCTAATTTGAATTTGGAATTATGTTCTTTAAAATTTAAACTTTCAATGATACCACAACCAGCCAGATACAAATAGTATAGCCAAAGAGATTTTATTACAAGTTCATACATACTCGTACTATAATGCGAAAAGACTTTTTCCCCAACTAATATTTATTTATTTTTTAATTCATTAAATTTTTTGTTTATACTTTTTTTTTTCCTGGGTTCCTTTATCGATACTGAACCTACCCCTAAGCTATGGCACGCAATTACTTTAACACCCTGTGTAATAAACTTAATTGACTACATAGTGTGAATATCAGATCTTGCAATTACGATTATCTCTCAGAATATTTTATTTTTAGAGCTCTAAGTTGATGCACATTTTTTTCATCCAGCATCCCACTATTATACACTTCTTGACAAAGGGCTATACCAAAAGTAGGAGTCGTCGATATTTCTCCTTTGTTTCTAAATCCTTAGACATTCTCCTGTTTTATTTTTCCTCACTCAGTCCACTAGTTTCAAGGGTTCATAGGTCTTCATCCATACTCCCATATTAATATCATTATAAATTCGAAAGTAACTGTCTGTCTGTCTGTATGTTACCTTTTCATGCCAGCTGAACAGATTTAGATGAAAGACATATGGATAGGCTATGACAAGTATCCCATGTACTAACCCAAGGGTTAGGACATGGGATACTTTGAATCCCCGTAGTACGTTCCTGTGGTATCATTTCCGACCTTTACGTGGGTGAAGCCGCGGGAAAAGGCTAGTAAGGTATAATTCAGAGGTTGCATCAGGCTGTATTCTAGATAATTTCAAATAGGTTTCCACATTCTTTAGCATCATTCAAGTTAAACACAATGAAAACAACATTTTAATAAAACCTAATCATCTACTATAAATACAAACTCTGCTATAAACACATTTTCAACCAGAGACGGTATATAATCGAGAATGTACCGCATTAATACGTTTAATTCAATTATTATAACAGTTACATTGTTGTTCTCAGCACACTTTCGCTCGGCTCTGTCGGCAATTTGTTCCAGTATGTACGAGTATATCGCGTTGGTTGACGACACTTTCCTCATTCCTAATTTTGTGATATCTACCTACCTTTATTTTGATTATCCTTGTTGTAAATACGTAGGTACCCATGTAATTTATTTTCCAAGTGCCTTAATTTAACATTTCAGTCCCTTTGCATAAGCAAGCAGTTCACATCTCTATAGATGTGAACTAAATATTCTCGTATTTAGTCAAATCAACACAATTTTCTGTTCAGTTTTTAAATCCTGAGTAACTATCCTGACTAGTTTTAAGCAGACGGACTTAACTAGCTCTTTGTATGCATGTGGCACAGATATATGATGTTAGGTATGAATTTTTTGGCGCTGATGTGCCCAAACTTTGTCTTCCTTCTGCGGGGTATTTTGATCACTATTTTATTTACTTTTAAACACCTCTAAATCATTTATTGCAATTGCAGATATACGCAACTCATTTACCATGCTAATTCAAATGCTTCTTATTTTCTAATACCTAACGTTTTTCACTTACATCGGTATCAACTACTAGTTTACTTCATTACTCGATCTTGTGGTATAAAGGCTTCTACAGACCGGCGCGACATAAAGGCACCGTTCGTCGCAAGACACGCGGGGCCTTTGTGTCGCGTCACGTGTCGCGCCGGTCTGTAGAAGCCTTAATGCCTTAATCGAATCTTGCGCATCCCGCGGGATGTGACTAACAAGATGTTGCATACGTGACCAAAATCATGTACCAGTGCTCGGTTCATATAGTATAAAGAAACGTATCGTTAAACATACCAAGCGAAGAGTACTTTTAAAATTCAGGACTGTTAACTGAACTATGCTGGGCTATGCTTGGAGTCTCTTTGAAGGATAAAATCAGGAATGAAATTATCCGGAAAAGAACCGGAGTTACCGAGATAGCTTGCAGAGTAAGCAAACTGAAGTGGCAGTGGGCTGGCCATGTTTGTCGAAGGACCGATGGCCGATGGAGCAGACGAGTCCTGGAGCGGAGACCGCGTATCGGCAAGCGTAGTGTGGGACGCCCCCCAGCTAGATGGACCGACGACCTTAAGAAGATGGCTGGGTCAGACTGGATGCGGAAGGCGGAGGACAGGGTGTTGTGGCGCAGCCTGGGAGAGGCCTATGTCCAGCAGTGGACTGCGATAGGCTGAGTTGATTGGTTGATTGAACTGAACTAAGAGTTTCGGTAAGGTGCGTGTCGGACCACACACAATGAAGGGTTCTGTAGTTAGGATGACTTCATCCCAAGAACAAACTTAACATTGTAGTTGAAAAACATGTTCCCTCATACATTCCAACTGCAAATGTATGTTTGTACGCACAATTTTGAGAGATTAACCATGTTATTTTAAGACAATAGACTTCTTATAGGTTTTCCTGTAATCAGAAGAACCATTTACTGCATTTTTTTTCAAAATTTTAGGCTCAGTAGTTTCGTCTGAGAGAATGGTAAATTTTCGTCTATTTTTTCTTAAGTAATTATGAAAGTATTTATTTAAAAACTATAAAATATATCTGAAATCCTGACAACAGCCCTATCATTTGATATGGCACACGGTCCGTACCGTGTGCCATATCAAAAGCAAAACTTTTTTTTAAATTTTCTAGTTTGCCTCCAAAAGTGACCCCAATATTCAAAATTAATTTATTTACGTGACACGTCCATGTTTGGGTCACAAAAACTCATAAGTGTACCAAATTTCAACTTATTCGGTCTTGTACATTCGGAGCAAATTGGCTGTGACACAGACAAACAGACGGATAGACATACACACGAGTGATCCTATAAGAGTCCCGTTTTTTCATTTTAAGGTACGGAACCCTAAAAGAAACGGGCATTCTTAAGTGGACGATAACCGACTTTTAATGATTTTATACTGAAGATCACGTCTAAACGAGTAGTGTTAATGATTTGAAAAAAAAACATGTTAAATCAGAGCATTTTCTCAATAACTTAATATGTGAATATTTGAGATTATGTTTATATTACATAGTGAAATTAATTTGTAAAGTTATGTCTAACGCGGATAAAAAACTGAAAATGGCGCAAAATCTACTAAGCGTATTTTTCTGAAACCTTCACCAATTTAAAGATAAATTAATTATTGATCTTTTAGTATACGCGTTTTATTAAAGTACCTTGTGTTTCGTGTATAATAAATTAATGATGCGTCAAATTGTGGACAGAGCTCCTTGATGGGCGAGTCCTATTAATGGCTGAACGAACGACGCGTTGCGTGAGCTCAGTACAGAACACGCAAGCTAACTACTCAAGGTCACTGGCATATATCTGCGTCTTAAACACAGAAAACAGCTGTTACATAACTTATAGAAAAGTGAATTAAATACTGTTTACACTTAGTTACGTTCCATTCAAAACCCCCGCAAAAATCAGCGCAGGCGTCGTGATGTACTCACATACCACTAGATCTAGGTCATAGTATTACCTAGACATGAAACAGACGCCTTTAAACATTTTACTATCACATTGTTTGCAAGAAAAACACGTAATATTATTTAGTTTTCGAGAAATCGATTTTTTTTCGTAAAGTGGAAAATAGCTGACGTAACAACAACTTCAAGGATTTTTTGTACACACGGCTACACATCAAGCTATACATTTCCAGTATAAGCTGATCTCGCATTGTGTAGGATTTCCGTACAATGAGAGGTCAGCGTATACTGGAAATGTATAGCTTGATGTGTAGCCGTGTGTACATTCATGTTCGTAAATATTTTGAGTGGTCTCGTACATTAACGTTATTTATTTTTTGAGCTGGCAATGTGAGTTATGCAGTGTTTAGAATGCAGTGTAGATTTTTGCAAATGTTTGGAATATACTCAGGGAAGTGGATTTGTTAAGCTATGCATTGATGTTTTGGAGATTTATGGTTTTGCTTTGCAACTGATTATGTGCTATATCGTAAGCGCATCATCACTTTTCTGTTATGTAAGAAGTTAACATTCTTTCTGGCTTTTGCAAAATGTCTTGGAATGTATAGATTTTTCGCGATACGAAATCAAAATCAAAATATTTTATTTCACATAAACCTACATGCACATAAGTAACGTCCAATTTCATTTCGTCCAACGTTCCAATTGGTCGTTTCCTATGGAGAAGAGTCGGAAGAAACTACACGGTCGCTCTTTGAACAATAACTGGCTTTTACAATGTTTTCAAATTTCAGTGTGGACAGGTCAGTGTAGACCTGTCGACAAGTAGGTACCAGGTACTCAACAAAATAGACAATGGTCAACAAATCTACAGTCCACAACGCCAACAATGTTCTCACATTCACAAAATATAAACGAATCTATGTAAGTATAAGATAAATAAAAAAAAACAAAAATAAAAACCTGTTTAATTTGAAACTAAAGAAGAAAAGGAACATCTGGTTCAGAGTTATGGATTATCTTGAAAATATGATTTAAGAAGAACACCAAGTCAGATACCAACAAAAAGGCAGAGTCGAACAGCAAATCCTTTCCACAAAATAAATGTAGTTGTAAGCTTATAATTGTAGGTACAGTAGGCCGCAGGTTGGTGGTCACACTTTGAACCTGAGCTGCCTACGGTACGGAGTTTCAATTGATTAAGAGGCCAGAAGGCCTAGACAAATCGCATTCGCTTCGGAGCGATGCTATTTCTGATCGCTATCGTTATTTCACGTTTTTGACAAGCGTTATCGCTAGTTTTAGATTCGCATTATTTCATACGAATCGAAAACTAGCGATAACGCTTGTCAAAAAGTGCCACTTTGCTCAAATCTCTATGGAAGTTATCGTTCGACGCTGTCGATTTGTTTTATGGAATCGAATGATGATAACATTGTCTAGCTAATTTCTATTCGTTGACCTATGATCACGTGTCATTTCGATAGCATATGTCAACTCCATACATTTTGTGGCTTTTCTACTAGCGTTATCTTTAGCGAATGTTACTTTGTCTAGGCCCTCTGTATACTTACTGGTTTTGTTAACACTGACGTGCGACCATCCATCACTAATAATAGTGATCGATGCATGGGACCTACCGTCAGACCCTGCTGTCTTGTATGGATCAGAATGTTAAGCCACAAAAAGGATGAATGAAAGGCAATTGCATGCAGTTGAGGTGAGAATGCTAAGAGGGAAGTGTGGTGTTATGCGAATGGATAGAATAAGAAATTAGTACATAAAAGGAAATCTGAAAGTGACAACGGTGACTGAAAAGTTGTGTGGAATTTGGTTGGGGATGGGCAAAAAAAAAAAATCAAAAGTCATTTATTCAAACTAGGCTGAGAATCAGCAGTTTTCGAACATCAAAAATTACATAAGACAGTCCCCAAAAACGCCCACCCTTCACCACTTCCTAGTGCTTTGGCATGTGATGTGGATAATGAGGGAAATGTTGCCAGGAAAGTTATGAGTATGAATGTCGATGGCTATACGAATAGGGGAAGACCAAAGAAACGATGGATGGACTGTGTGAAAGATGATACGATGATGATGGCTAGAAAGGGGGAGACTACCGAAATTACGATTAATAGAGAAGTAAGGAAGAAAGGGACATGAATAGAATAGAATAGAATACTCTTTATTATGTACACCATCAAAGTTACAGATATAAATGTTGAAATTTTACATAGGGTGACACAATGGGCGGTCTTATCGCCAAAAGCGATCTTTTACAGACAACCTTTGGATTGATTAAAGGGAGAAGGAGAGACAATACTGCAGGTAGTCAGTGGTGTACCATTTACATGTACTTACACCACATCGCACACACACACCCCACATGGACATGTTTCGCCGATCCCAAATAAATTGAGATAAGCTCAGAACAATGACGCTGACGTGCGAACTACTATACCGATGAGTTAAGAATGTATTCACTGAATGGTTGAAGAGCAAAAGTTACGAAGCAATCGAGGCTATGCTCCATACAATCATATAATTTCCAAAATACATCATTTTTATTTTGTATGGTAAAAAACCTTTGGCATTCTTTGAAAATTATCTAGTATTTATTCTCTCACACATGTATAGTCAATGTAAACTGGAAGAGCGGAACCACCTAATACAAACAAATCTTTGCTTAAGGCGACGATAACTGACTTTTAATGATTTTATACTGAAGATGACGTCTAAACGAGTAGTGTTAAGGATTTGAAAAAACTATATATTAAACTAGAGCATTTTCTCAATAACTTAATATGTGAATATTTTAGATTATGTTTATATTACATAGTGAAATTAATTTGTAAAATTATGTCTAACGCGGATAAAAAACTGAGAATGGCGCAAAATCTACCAAGCGAATTTTTCTGAAACCTTCACCAATTTAAAGATAATTTAATTATTGATCTTATACGCGTTTCATTAAAATACCTTTTGGTTTGTGTATAATAAATTTATAATGCGTCAAATTGGGGACAGCGCTCCTTGATGGACGAGTCCTATTACTGGCTGAACGTACGACGCGTTGCGTGAGCTCAGTACAGAACACGCAAGCTAACCACTCAAGGACACTGGATATATCTCCGTCTTAAAAAGTGACTCCCAACAGTCCCAACATAACAATGTAATTTACATAATTATGTTGATGTAATAAACATTTTAATTTATTATTATTTTTAATTATACGTTTGAATGCGCAAATTAATTATTTAAAGTACAACTTACCCGACTTTTACTAGAAAAGGTATCCTGAGATCCTGACTGTCAAGTTGAATAACGGTTAACATTTCTGTCTGATATTTGCCTGCGGGGCAGTCGTGAGGTTGAATTACTGCTGCGTATCGATTCCCTGGCTCGTCTAGAGTCTACACGATTTAGGTCGATGTTTGTACAGCTTTGGTACCTTGGGATACTGGTACCTAAAGGGATACAGTTAGCATACGATATTGATATATGAAGTTAGTTTGTCGCAAATAGAATTGATTAGAAACCTTCTTTTCTTAGATCGTTGCGAATTAGGTAGAAAAGAATATTTAATGCTGTAGTAAAAAACATAACTCTGTCTTTGCTGGAGGCCAATCGGGTAAAAATACACAGCATGTAGCGAGGGTAGGAACCAGGGTTGTTGCTGATGCATATATTTTTTCACAACAGCGGATGCTGATGCTGATTGTAATTATTTTCTTAAAAATGCAGGGAAAAGGTAGTGACCATTACGAATTTATACCTAAAAGTTGCACATTGCAGTTTTCCTTGCACAGGTTTCCTGTATTTCCGTACAATGTGATGTTACTGTAACTCGCAAACGAAAACACCCCGCCCCATTTGCGATCATGTCACGACTCGAACTTCAGCATTAATAATCAGAATCGATCAATGCGGATGCTGATGCTGATGCTGATGTTCGCACTTCGCAACAACCCTGGTAGGAACCTACTACGCTTTGGAATGGCAAATAGCTTCATCTAACTGACTGACCGACGCCTTGACGATTCAAAATTGCCTGTAATTGGTTTGTTTGACATAAATACTTTAAGTTTGAGTTTGGTAACTGCCCAACACCCTAATTGCGTCAAACACTATGAATCACTATCTGAATGATTTTGAAGTATATTGCAAACCCATTGCGTCATATGTTCGAAAAATTTGTCTTCTTCACAACGTAAATAACGCAATGAATGTTGTTGAACTGGTAGAATGAATCCCATTGCTACTGTACGTGTGTTCCACAACTACCCCGGAGGATGCACCACACGTTCCTATATCATCGTTGAGCCCATTTATAGTATTTTACTTAATTCAGTTACGGAATAGTAGATTGTGTCTTAAGGGACCAAAATAATGTATTGAGGGCGAGAGCGATTGTCTAAATCCAGAGCGAAACGAAGAATTCTAGAGAATCCTAAGCGTAGCGAGGGATTCAAAGTACGTCGCTCGAGGTTAAATAATTTTGGTACCGTGTGGCACACTCTGCTTTTCATCCCCCTCTATGAGAAAAATAAATAAGGGATGCTTTTAGTAGTGACGGATATCTATATCTTATATATAAAATTCTCGTGTCACAATGTTAGTTACCATACTCCTCCGAAACGGCTTGACCGTTTTTTATACAATTTTATATGTATATTCAGTACGTCTGAGAATCAGCTACTATCTATTTTTAAGGGTGGCTTTCCCGCGGGATCGAGACTTACGCGGGTGAAACGGCGGGGCGCAGCTAGTAATACATAAATAAATCCATTTATTTCAGGTAAATAACACCCATTGCAAACATAAATTAATAGAAATAGACCAAAACACTACACTCACACATCCAAATCACATTATACCATTTATTACAAACCACTATATTTACATAACCAAATTACAAATTTATATTAATATTATATACGTTTTCGCAATTTTGGAAGTTTATTCTGTTTTGTTGGGAACAGAAAATGTCATTGACTTATTTGGGTATTCGTAATAACTTCAGATTCTATCAGAAGTTCTTCGTATCGTTCTTATTACAGGCCAGGAGCCCAGGACTTAATCGAAGCGAATTGCGTCCAAACTTTTTAATTAAATAGTGTTCCAAATTCAAAAGTCATTTCGTTACTGTTATTAAGTGCGCCGGAATTACCCATTTTGCTCGCACATATCGACAATCCCTTCGAATCTTTTCGAATAGATGGGATAAAAATGTTTTTTTTTGTTCTTTCTACGAAGTTTCTTTCACCGTTAATGGTATTTTTAACGCATTATCATGGCGCTAAATATAATCAAACAAACACCCGACGTTTATTGAAAATAGAAATGCGCGTTATCGCTGCTGATAATGTATTTGATTTAATTAATTCCTATACAACGCGACCGTAGTATATTATCGATATTGCTGTAATCCTCTCTTCGGGTCAGAGCAATGTATTATAGTAGGTAAAGTGTTATCGCTCACAAACTACGTGCCTATGCGTTGATTAGGAATTTAACCAGCCATTTTTTTAGGCTCAAATGTTTGTTACTGCTAATTAAATGTGTTTACTTCTGTACATTTTGTAACATAATAATATAATTCTTTTACTGTTTCATCATCATCAACGGCCTAAACAAGTCCACTGTTGGACATATATTATATGCCTCTAAAAATAGGTCTCAGCTTTGCTGCAGCGTGTAAAGTGGCTCAATTTACATTGCCACGGAACGGAATCGGAGCGTTTTGAAACGTACAGACTAGATTCGAGAATTGCTCGACAATTCTCCGGAGGACGTGCGACCGGTTTTTTAGCCCGTATCTAGTTTGTACGTTAGATAATCTGGCATAAAGTTCATAATGCTTTGCACATTTTCTTTACCGAAATTGGCTTCCATTCCGTTCCGTGGCGATATAAATTGCGCCAAACTGTATTTATTAAGGCGATACCAAAATAAATTGGGGACTTTTTCGTAACCATTTATTTCACTATTTCAGCAGGTATGGATTTAATTATTGGATATATGTTTATTGACTATTTGATTAATAATCTGACTGAAGGAAAACGCAATTGGTTCAATTTCCTCGATAGAATTTAATTCCGAAAATAATTCTACGTTTTTTATATTTTTCTGTAATTCTAAAATCCTAAGTAATTTCATTGCAAAGTTGCATTAAAAATGTGCGTATTAAGTAATTGAAAACTCTGGCTGAACATAATATTGTTGATACATAACTTATTTTATTTTTAAACAATTTTTATTTGGTTTGGCGCTCTTACGTTGTTTTCTTTTGGTTCCAGCGTATTGCTGCGCTCTCTTTTTCGCATGGGGAAGTAATTGACCCTGTCACTTTCTTAACCCCGCCCAGTTCGCTATGATTTATTTTTTACATATCACCTTGGAGGAAAAACGAGTTTTAAAATTAAGGATTTAATATCGTTAGTAAATTACCCACCTATACTCCATTTGAAATATGATTAGACCTTTAAATAAACTTGTTTACAGTCCGTTCAACCGATTTTGACTTCTATTCCGTAGGCATAAGGATGGCATTAAAAGCAAAAACGTGGTTACAATACCAATTGTTTTTTACAACTGCCATTGGTCATGCCACCAACGCAATAGAAGTCAAAACCGTTAGAACGGGCTGTAAAAAGGTTTATTTAAATGTCTTATCTTATTTCAAACGGAGTACAGGTATATGTATACTGTATAGCCATTTTCTAAGTCAAATTGGAGATGCTGTTTCATATCACACCAGCAAAGTATTTTGATGGAAGGCTCCAGAGCATCACCTATTCATTGGCTTATTATAGGTGTGACTATTATCCTGCTAAGTTATAGGTAATATGAACACCCCACAATTGATTTGTTTGCAAACAGCTTAGCGTCCATTACTACTGTTTTATCCATCTATATTGCTTCTGATGCATTCTATTCAGGGACCGTACAAGAGTTAAGAGTTAAGCCTTTCGAAGGGGTAACCCATTCAATGGGTTACCTTTCTCATGATAACCATTGAATGGGTTTTATACTGAAAAAATCATAATATTATGTTATTTCGACATCCGCCCAGCACGCGTAGCATGACCAATTCTATCTCTATTCAACCCAGGGACCATTTTGGTTACCATTTTAGAAAAACCCTATCGAAAACCCTTTCGGTGGAAAGGCTTTTCGATAAGGTTTTTCTAAGCAGTTAATCAAAAACCCATACGGTGTGGGTAATTTTGAATGGCTTAAATTAAGCCGTTCAAAAGGGTTACCCACACCGTATGGGTTTTTATCGAAAACCCTTTCAATGGGTTACCAAAATTTTATTGAAGCCGTTCATAAGGGTTACCCATATCGTATGGGTTTTTGTTTAACCGCTTAGAAAAAACCCTATCGAAAACCCTTTCAATGGGTAACCAAAATAGTCCCTGATTCTAATGCTGGTTGCTTATGCATTTTTGCGTATGCAGGACTTAATTTATTAGTTAAGTTAATGTTATACTTAGTTCGTGTTATGCTTAATAGTTATTCAATTTTGTAAACTTGTACAACATTATACATACAATATATTAACAACTTATACTCTACTGCTAATTAACTGGAGGCGGTGGAGGCTTGCAAATGGGTTTTCGTGAATTACCTCACTATTAACTCTGTGTTGATAGCCGTAAGCCACCAAAATAAATATAATATTTTCTCGGTGAACCTAGGAATACCTACGGTCTGATTGAAGTGGGACGAGTTATTAAAAGATAATAGACGTCATTGTGAACTTGTGAACTTAGAGCACAAGACATGTAATTAGATTGCAATTTATCAAGGTTTGTGGTCTTTAGCCCGTCAGTGGTACACGTAGCTACACGTGCCTTTGATAGAAGCCGATACGTAGTGTTGCTATATGATTTTCTAGATCATATCGAAAACCCTTTCGGTGGAAAGGCTTTTCGATAAGGTTTTTCTAAGCAGTTAATCAAAAACCCATACGGTGTGGGTAATTTTGAATGGCTTAAATTAAGCCGTTCAAAAGGGTTACCCACACCGTATGGGTTTTTATCGAAAACCCTTTCAATGGGTTACCAAAATTTTATTGAAGCCGTTCATAAGGGTTACCCATATCGTATGGGTTTTTGTTTAACCGCTTAGAAAAAACCCTATCGAAAACCCTTTCAATGGGTAACCAAAATAGTCCCTGATTCTAATGCTGGTTGCTTATGCATTTTTGCGTATGCAGGACTTAATTTATTAGTTAAGTTAATGTTATACTTAGTTCGTGTTATGCTTAATAGTTATTCAATTTTGTAAACTTGTACAACATTATACATACAATATATTAACAACTTATACTCTACTGCTAATTAACTGGAGGCGGTGGAGGCTTGCAAATGGGTTTTCGTGAATTACCTCACTATTAACTCTGTGTTGATAGCCGTAAGCCACCAAAATAAATATAATATTTTCTCGGTGAACCTAGGAATACCTACGGTCTGATTGAAGTGGGACGAGTTATTAAAAGATAATAGACGTCATTGTGAACTTGTGAACTTAGAGCACAAGACATGTAATTAGATTGCAATTTATCAAGGTTTGTGGTCTTTAGCCCGTCAGTGGTACACGTAGCTACACGTGCCTTTGATAGAAGCCGATACGTAGTGTTGCTATATGATTTTCTAGATCATAGGGTAAAACTAGAATCAATTAAACTTTTCTCAAGTTTAACATACCTACCTAATTAAAAATTATGTCGTGACGGCCCAGTGGTTATTAACTCTTTGACTGTCATTTTTTTTTTTTTCGCTGTAGCCAGCCGTAGTTCCCGGGTGTTACCACTGTGTGGATCACCCGGAGGACACGGTGGAGCATACGGTGGAGGTCTGCCCAGCTTGGGCGGAGCACCGCCGTGTCCTCACGGAGGCGATCGGCGGCGGTGATCTCTGACGTCCGGCCCTGGTTCAGGACATGGTTCGGAGCGAGAGTGCATGGGAGGCCGTCACCTCCTTCTGCGAATGCGCCCTCGCGCCCCTAGTCGCCGCAGGAGACGCCCCGGGCGTCGGGAGTCGCAAGCCGATTTCCGGCCACCGTAGGCGCGGGCCTGCGGACGGTGAGCGATGGGTAGCTCACCATCCGATAAGGACCAGGCCCGGGTCGACGGCGCGTCGTATTCCACGCGCGCCTCAAAGAGTTGTCAGCACCAACTGACGGGGTCCGCTACGGCCAAAACCTGCCAGGGTTGCGAGTTTGTCCGAAAGAGATATCGTGGCCCTGGCACACAGGCAAATGAAGGAATACGGGTGGGTTTTAGTCAGTAAAAGTCTGACACGCCCTCCCGCTCCGCCCAGAGCGGGAGAAGTTATTTGATAATTTCCCACCCAAAAAAAAAAGAAGAAAAGCCAGCCATAGTTAGCCGTAGTCAAATCACGGCCGATCATTCGGCCGATACATCGGATTTATGTTCGGAGTAGACCCACTGGACTTATGCTTACAAATTATAAAACAAAGTCCCCCGCCGCGTCTGTCTGTCTGTCTGCCTGAACGCGATAAACTCAAAAACTACGGAATGGATTTTCAAACGGTTTTCACCAATGGGCGGAGTGATTCACGAGGAAGGTTTAATTCATTAAACTAAACAAAATATTAATTGAGAAAAGCTATTACACAATTGACGACTTCCTTAATGATAAATCTCTGCACTGATTGATAAACTATTATTATGATTGACATACATGTTCCTATTCTGACACTTTTTATTCTGATTGATACTTTGACATATTTATTATATTTTTGTGACATTAATGTGAAAATGTTTCTACTGAATTAGTCTGTTTTTTTGTAATTTTAATGATTTGACATTTATATTTATTCGGTATCAATCGAATTTTTGGAATTGAATATTATTTGCATGCCCATGAGACGGTAGAATATGGAGGACTACTTTTTAAGAAAACAACTATGTACAAATTACCCATGTTTGCAAAAATAAATGATTTGATTTGATTTGATTAAGGTTTTGTGTAAATTGGCTGAAATATATACGACGATTATTGTTGAAGGTGTCGGAAAAAATTATGCCGACCCCCGCTTTACTGGCGTGAGCCGCGACAAACGTACGAGATACATACAATTTTATATGTTTGTAAACGCACCCATAATACAGGAGAAATTCCTAGTGTGGGGCAACTTAAAAAAAAAAATGTTCTACAGGATTGTACATCTTAAAAAGTTCAACAAAAAAGTCCGCGAAAGCATAATAATATGTCTATCTTCTACGGATGACCCAGAGTAACCATTTTTATCTTTCAGAATTCGAATCTAGTTGGTACGTTTAACAATTGACATAAAGTTAATTATGTTTTGACCCTATTTCGTGCGAAAAATTCGTTTCCTTTCCATTTCGCGAAAATGTAAATTGACCCTTATTTCACATCGTGGCACATCGAGTAGCAGAGACGAAAAGCTCAACATACAAAGTCGAACTTTCTCTAATACTTACTCGATGTGTTAAAAAAAAATTTTTCGTCAATTTCTTATCTAATTGTGAGAAAGCTTCAAATAATTGAAACATTAAGTCTGTGTAACTATAAAAGTACAGTTTTCGTGGTGATAAACCATTTGTGTCAGTCTCAGCACCTGTTAATAGTTTCATCACTTTTGCGCTCTTGAAAATATAGCTTATTTCGCGGTTGATTTACTTAATGAAGATATTGTATAATAATAAAATGAAATTTTTATTTTATCACACGGATAACTGAAGCCCAGTGTGTGATTTTTTTTTAATTTATTGATTTAGTTAGTTAAATAATATATTACCGACTGGGTTTTAAGAAAAAAAATTGGGTTTTCAACATTATTTTCTAAGACTATTTGTAACATTTTGATAGTTCTTTTTGCTACCTTTTTGAGTTAAACATGTCTGCGTACATAATATATTATTTATTTTATTTTTCCTGGGTTCCTTTATCGATACTGAACCTATACTTAAGCTATGGTACGCAATTTCTTTAACACCCTGTATAACACTGGACCCATTACTCAGAAGTTGATGTTTCCTCCAAAACAAGAAACTCCATAGAGGACGTAATTATTAGTAACTTGTTTTTGTTCCACGAACTGCTTGATTTGTTATTCAAATAGATAAGATGTTCCGCAGAGTAAAGTGCGCGACGCGTTTTGAAACTTGTTCCGGTTCATAATACCTACGTAGAGTTTGAGGTTTGTCTGTGTGGTGCCGGAGTGGGTGTCGTAAAAGGCGACTAAGGGACTTACTAGAGAATGGGCAGCAGCATTCTCTATGCATTTTAACATCATACTGCAATCGCCAAGCCGTCTGCCAAGCGTGGCGATTATGGCAACCCCCCCCCCACGCCCCCTTAGGGGAGGCCTATGTCCAGCAGTGGACGTCTTTCGGCAGCATCGATGATGATGACAGTTTGAGGGTAGAAAGGTAGAAAACGCTCAATGAGCGACAAAGAGTTCACAACCCGTTGTAGGCTTTTCCACCACGGAAAATAGCTTCATCTCACGTGAAAACATAAATAAACGCAAACACAAAGTGAAATTCGCGTCGTGGCGTTCATGATGAGTATTTAACCACAATACTCTGCGTGATTACTAAAACCCACGACGACATGAGTGAACCGCGAAATGTAGATTGAATTCCAAGTTCGCTAATTTTAAGACGGTATTCAGATATATTTTCACAATAATTCTGACGTTTGTAAACTGTTAGTCGGTCAGTTTGTTTAGCAGATTATCCCGCGAAACCAAGGCTGTTTTGCCTAAGACATTCAACGTTCTCAAGGCCCGCGTTAAGGGACCGGCGGCGCGGCGGCGTAGCATGCGTAGTTCATACAAACGTAATACTAAAATAATTTGTAAATCAAAAATATTATTTTTTACATATTGTTAAGGTAGTGTGTATTTATGTCGATTGGATTACAGAATATCTATGTTCCCAAATATATATTTTGAAAGGACAATGATATAAAGCGTGATACGAGGAATTTATAATTTCTATAGAAAAATAATTTTTCTCATAACTCTTGTTTAAATGAGTGTCCATTCAAAATATATTATTTGGGAACCTAGATATTCTGTATTCCAATCGGAATAAAGATACACTACCTTAAGAATATGTTTGATTTACAAATTATTTTGGTATTGCGTTTGTATGAACTACTCAACTACGCATCCATCGCCAGCCTCTTAAGAATTCACCGTTAGAATTTTGAAGAGTTGTTTGCATTTGTTTTATTGTCCATTAATTACATAGCACACACATAGCTAAATGCGAAATTCAATATATTCTTACTATGTCTGAGAAGACATTCCCTTTCCTCCGTCTCCTAGGAACTCATTCCTATTGATCCTTTGCAACGCCAAAATGCAATTTTTTTTTTTTTTAAAAACGTTGCCCCACAGTAGGAATTTCTCCTGTATCGTGGGTGCGTTTACAAACATTTAAACTCACATACACAAACAGCCAGACCCGGAACAACTACTTGTAGGTCATACAAATATTTGTTCCGTGCGGGAATCGAACCCGCGACACGCAGCGCACCAGTCAATCGCTTAACCACTGCGCCATCCGTGCCGACGAATTATGTGCTATCTGTTACTTATACTCTAGTGTAGTTAGTTTCATAATTCTCCTTGCATTTTCCAGATGCAAACCATCCTGCACCACAACGGCAGCGGCAACCTGGCGTACACCGGCAGACTGAAGAACAGAGAGGTGCACCGAGCCATCACCCTCCATCCTGTGAAGGACCACCGACAGATGTACAGGATACATTCCTATTTTAAGGTGAGTTATAGATTAACATCTTAAAACAAAAATATCATAAACTGGGGACCAAATAATAAATGATAAGGTGCCTGTTACCAATAAACTGATGGTGGTGGAGCTACCACTGAAATAGTTATCCCATGTAGGTACTTCAAGCTGGTAATATGACAGGAAAGCTAGGACTAAGGTTAAAGAATAAGCTAGGCTAAGATCTGTGCACAATTTTAGAATAAATTTAATTTAATTAATGGTGACTTATCATAGGAAAAAAAAAAATTCAAATTAAACTTGAGCAAGTTTTATTAAACATTATTTTTTTATTTTGTTATGTCTTCGTACAAAAAAATAAGGTTATCGTTAACGAAATAATTATTATATGTTGACTTTAAAACCGGTTTCATGGTGACTTGCCAGCCGGCGCGGGTGCGTGGTGTAGCGGAACGCACGAAGGTACCTAAACAGCTGTGCGCTCGCTTGATTTGCGATTTGTAGGTTTTTATGTATTTTATTAGGATTTCAAATCGGAAAAAAAAGTATTGAACCAATAATGGAAATGTGTTCTATTACTAAAAGGTAGTGAACGACCAAAAATTTGGTTTTTAACTTCCTGTGAATAACACCTGTGATTGTGAAATTCATAGCCTGCCTAACAGGAGCTATTTCTCCAAGATTTATTATTAACATATGGGCTGCGACTTTAACAGCCAGTCCTGAATGTATGAGTAGCTTCAGATTTAGTACAATGTGTTTAAAAACAATTCGTTTCCTGAAGTTTGATGTTCCCGGACATTGTATCCACGTGTTTAGTTATTATTGTTTTAGTTTATTTTAGCTGCTTTCCTAGTAATTGTTTGAAGATGATTTAGTTGTTCCGTTATTGTTTTGAACTGGTTCGTTCTCCAATTTCTTGCCCAATATTCAATTACTTACTTGTTATTCATAATATTCTGCGCACGTCTGTTTTGCTACACACTAAGAAGTGTACATACATACTTCTTTCTTTCTTCTATTTTCTATTCTTATGCATCAAACCTTTTGCGGATTAAAGCTTTCAAGCTGGTCTAACTATTTTCCTTTCAGGGACCATTTTGGTTACCCATTGAAAGGGTTTTCGATAGGGTTTTTCTAAAATGGTAACCAAAATGGTCTTTGGGTAGAATAGAGATAGAATTGGTCATGCTACGCGTTCTGGGCGGATATCGAAATAACAAAATAATGATTTTTTCATGTTACTGGGTTTCAAGTAGGTATAGAACCCATTGAATGGGTTATCATGTAACCCTTTCAATGGGTTATCATGTAACCCTTTCAATGGGTTTCTAGTATAAACCCTTTCTATGGGTTACATCATGATAAAGGTAAGCCATTGAATGGGTTACCCCTTCGAAAGGCTTAACTGTTAACCGGGGGTTGTACGGTCCCTGCTTTAAACACGTCATGATAAGCATAATCACGACACGACGACACACTTGACGACACGGTTGGCGCAGTGGTTAACCGATTGACTGCTGCGCTGCGTGTCGCGGGTTCGATTCCCGCACGGAACAAATATTTGTATGACCTACAAGTAGTTGTTCCGGGTCTGGCTGTTTGTGTATGTGAGTTTAAATGTTTGTAAACGCACCCACGATACAGAAGAAATTCCTAGTGTGGGGCAATTAAAAAAAAAAAAACAATAAACAATTATTCGAATTTCCAACTGAATTTTGTTTTATGTAATCTCATCAAAATCCTAATCCTTGGCCCTTTTCTTCGAATGGCTTTGATCTTTTGACTATTTGTGTTAATTCGTCATAAATCATAACACCTCGGGCAGCTTCGCACTTTGATACTAAGATGAGGTATTGTCAATCTTAGTAACTAGTTATGATGTCAGCCGGTGTCAAGTTTGTTTGGTTATTTGACCATGAATATAATGAATTCGGCGTAATTCGGAAGCACGATAAGTAGCATTAAGATAACTTGTATATCTATTTATTTAAGTACTTAAGGCTTCTACATACCAGCGCGACAAGTCGCCCCGGTATGTAGAAGCCTTTATCAGTGTCAGGATATTATTATTAAAAATTTCAAGCATGAAATAAATGAAAGGAAAACGTTTATTTCAAATGCAAAGTGCATTTACTTATATGATTTGAAGATCACCTTTTAAGCAAGAATTGCTTGTTTTAGGAGACTCTGCTCTTTTATTTAGCATTAACCATAAATCGTAATTGAAGTAAAAATACAGAAGAGAATAAAAATAAATAAATAGGTTACTTTTAAATTATTTAAAAGCAAACTATGAGATTCAAACTTCTGAAAATGTAACATCTCACACACCGGTGTATCTGTAACCTATGTTTACAAATAAATAATCGGAATCTGAATCTGAGAACGAGCGTTATACAGAGAAAAAAAACCGGCCAAGTACGTGTCGGACCACGCACAATGAAGGGTTCCGTAGTTAGGATGAATTCATCCCAAAAACAAACTTAACATTGTAGTTGAAAAACATGCTCTCCCATACATCTATATACGTTACGGTCAATTCTTCAACTGCAAATTTAAGTTGGTCGACGATTACTTGTTAACTTGTAAACCATACTTAAGCTGTGATAGTTTCCCTTTTAATTTCGTTATATATACTACTGCCATGAATTTTTTCACATACCCAAAACCAACCATTTAGCTGGCATTACACTTGACTCTAACAAAAAATAGCACTTTAAAGCTTAATATTACGCAAACGGATCTCAGAATTGAAAAATGTTTTTGACAGACCCACAATATTTTTGAACGGCCTATCCAACGATATCCCACACCATGTATTAGACGAGAATAAAAAATATCATCCCCGTTTTACGTGCAAGGGAGGTACCCTAAAAAAATATATTTGTCATGGTTTTATTTTACGACTTTTTCGGCGTGATTAATATGTATATTATACAGCCATGCCAAATTACAGTTTTCTAGGACTTAGCGTCTCTGAGCTAAGCCGGGGACAGACGGACGGACGGACATGGTGAAACTATAAGGGTTCCTTGTTTACTACGGAACCCTAAAAAGGCAAACATACGCTGGTGTGATGTGTGCGGAGTGTGTGTAAATGATGCATATGTATAAACATACATTATTATGATGGTCCTTTGAGCTACTTCACCCAATTGCATTGAGCATCTATTTTGCAGAGACCGTACAACCCCGGTTAAGAGTTAAGCCTTTCGAAGGGGTAACCCATTCAATGGGTTACCTTTATCATGATGTAACCCATTGAAAGGGTTTTATACTAGAAACCCATTGAAAGGGTTACATGATAACCCATTGAATGGGTTTTATACTTGAAACCCAGTGAAAGGATTACATGATAATCTATAGTTCGTTATAGTTCTATACCTACTTGAAACCCAGTAACATGAAAAATCATAATATTATGTTATTTCGATATCCGCCCAGCACGCGTAGCATGACCAATTCTATCTCTATTCTACCCAGGGACCATTTTGGTTACCATTTTAGAAAAACCCTATCAAAAACCCTCTCAATGGAAAGGGTTTTCGATAGGGTTTTTCTAAGCAGTCCCTTACGGTATGGGTAATTTTGAATGGCTTAAATTAAGCCGTTCAAAAGGGTTACCCACACCGTATGGTTATCGAAATCCCTTTCAATGGGTTACCAACATTTTATTGAAGCCGTTCATAAGGGTTACCCATATCGTATGGGTTTTTGTTTAACCGCTTAGAAAAAACCCTATCGAAAACCCTTTCAATGGGTAACCAAAATGGTGCCTGATTTAAAGGAAACCGGGTATTTATATTTATTTATATACAGAAATTGCACGCGTCAATTTAGAGTAATGTAGATAACTATGTTCCGAATGAGGTAAATCATAAACAACACTACAACAGAATAAGAACAATCATAATAATACAGAATATCTCAAAATTGATTGATTGCTGGCTTCCTTCCTTTAATAAACAAATAACCGTTTGGTGGAAGGAATTTGTTATAACTTTATAGGACCAAGAAGCCAGATCTATGTGACAGCTATAAATCTGCGCATGCACACCAAGCAACCTGCCTTTGATCTCTAACGTTCAACTAAACTTGAGAGTATGAATGATACCAGCCTAAGTTTAGAAATAATGTACATAAGCCACTACAAATATACGCGGACTCAATACTTAAATTAATGTTTGCTTGCTGATAATAGATGCCTTTGCTTTTGCACTATAGATGGCGTAGAGTACCTTAGTGAGTGTGTACGCTATAGCGTAGACACTATGTCCATTTGATAAGTCATTTATTTAACAGTAGACTATTAAATAAATAATTAATGAAATGGACATAGCATACACACTGATGACAGACATATAAAGCCTGATGTACACAGTGCGATTTAATTGCCAGTCGCATGCAATAAATTGGTTAAGCAACACTAAAAGTTGCACCGTCTAAGGTCTAATCTCACTTCAATTTAATTATATGCCACGGACAAGAAAGTTGCATCGAGTAAATTAAATAAATGACATAGGTCCATCGGCAAAAAATTATTTGCATCCGCTTTACGTGAGGCTCCAAACTTAACTGTGGATAAGTTAGAATTAGGATAAGCTCGTATAGGTTGGTAGGAGACTGGATGTGCATACACATTCCAAAGATACCTTACTACACATACTACATATACCGTAGTACTATGGCCATATAGGTGTATTTATTTAATACTTTATGCACAGAAATGTACAGAGGCGGACTTAATGCCATAGGCATTTTTTTACCAGTCAACCTTTGGGAGATGCAGAGACAAACAGTGGTAGGTGAAATAGCGAGAATTGTGGAATAATTATTATTTAAATATAAAAATATACATATACCTATTAAAACTATATTATATACACCTAATTATATATATAAATCTATACACAAATAAATATACATAAATATATTAAAACAATTAAGACAAACAATGGGAAAACATTACCGTTGTGATGATACTGCCAGCTTCTTGCGAATGTGCTCGCGAACTTTAACTTTAAAGGATAATCGGTTGGTTGTCATCCTGATTTCCTGGGGGAGCGCATTCCACAGAGAGATAGACTGAACGAAGAAGGAAGAGTGAATGAAGTCTGTGCGGTGAGTGGGACATTGAAGAAGACGATTATCAGATGAACGTAAATCTGTATTACGGTTGGTGCAAATGTACTGAAAGTGGGGGGCTAGATAACTAGGGGAAGAGGGAGAGTCAAGAAATGAAAACAAGGTGGTTAGCGCCCTTTGCTCTCTGCGCTGGCGTATGTGCAGCCACTTTAGAAGCGACCGATGCACAGAGATATGATCATATTTATGCAGATTGAAAACGACTCGAATGCAGTTATTTAGAAGACGGTCAAGTTTGTGGGTGTACCCATAGCACTATCCTTCGAGTCCATAGGATATTCATAGCTTGTTAAATTCATACTTCCAAACGAAGGGATATCCACAGTTGATTTATTTTTAGAGGTACCCAGTTCGTTATTGTTTATGACACTTTGATTACACAGATGAGTTGTACGCCAGTTTTTTTTTTTCTATTTTTATTCTGGTTCAGCAAAAACGGTGAGTTTAATGGTCCGGAATTTACTACAGGATGGAGGTTTTATTGGATTATTTCTTAGAATCTTGATATAGCTGGAAAGCTGGTCAGGTGGGTGGTGTCTATAACTTACTACCTCTTTGAAGGTATCTGGCTTAGCGTGTGGTTTGCTAAGCCAATGAACACTCTGTATTTGCGTCGTGTGAAGAATTTAAATCACTAGAAAAATCCCATTTTTGAAAAAAAAAATCGGGAATAGACCTGGGGGCCTAAAATGGACGCTTTGGCAGAATCATAAAATTATCTGCGTACAATTCATACATCCCGAAATTCATCTGTTTGACAGCTGCTATTTGAAATTAGACTTCGGCTGACCCCACATTAGGCGTGCGCTTTCCTCGGGCGTGGAGCGTCGCGTTTTGCTGCCCTGCGGCGTGTGTGGAGAGTGCACGCGGCGCGCACGCGGCTTTTGCGAGTTTCACGAGTCGCTCACACGCCCGAGGAACGCGCACGCCTAATGTGGGGGACGCCTGCAATATAACAATTCATAATTTGTGGACCATTTTACAAAACTCCATACAAAACTGTCAAACAGATGAATTGCGGGATATGAATTGTACGCAGAGCATATTATGATTCTGCCAAAGCGACCATTTTAGGCCCCCAGGTCTATTCCCGAAAAATATTAAAAAAAGGGATTTTTCCTATGATATAAATGTGCACTCATGCTAACAAATAATTTCTTCTAATAGTTCTTGTTGAAAGCATAACACAATCACAAAATCAATGGGTTGTTTTCATAAAATCAATCCTTAATTAGCTGTAGGTAGTGAAAGATTGCCAAACATTCAAGTTAAAGGTGCCTTGTCTATGTTTTTTTTATTGATTATTGGCATTAGGAGGAGGTAGCTGCTTCACGTCTTCTTTATTGACTACCTGCCAAGCTTAAGTTCCTTTTATTTCTTTTACCATAATAACAATCTATCTACTTATATATAAATAAAAATAAAATGCTGTTATATATATATATATATATTTGACTATTTTTTGTTTTAAAATGTTCGTAATTCTCGGAATTTGGTTTCTAGGGAAAGGTATATTGAAAAAAAAATCCTGGAATAATTCAATATTCTCGGTACAAACTGAAGGATCTTTTTTCAATGGGAATTTTGTATGAACTCAAGTCCATAATGATCCAAACGATGGATATTATGCGTAACTTAGAAGAAAAAAAAAAGAAATTGTTTTGCGTAATTCAGGGCGCTACTTCGCATTGAAATTGTGACAGCACAACGTCAATTAGATCAGCTAGTACCTAAATACAAAATAACTGACAATGGACAGGCAGGCAAGTTGTTCTCTAAACATCATTTATTTATTATTTATTTATAAAGGTACACCAACAGCTTCTGTATACAAAATATTAAATAAAAGTAGATAACAGTCATGGGCTTATACTCGTACTATTGCCAATAACAGGTGAACCAGCATTCTCAAATACAGTGATAACCTAAGGTAAGAACGAAATTAAACAAAAACTTAGAAAAATAAAAATAAAACCGGTCAAGAGCGAGTTGGACTCGCGCACCGAGGGTTCCGTACGTATATATGATGTTGATGATTTCTGAAAAACTGTGCTATTTAGAGACATCGTTTTATTTTTCCTCCTCACATGCCCTAGTAGCCCCACTTCAACATTTTAAGACCGGTTTCATTTCTTTCTTGTTTGCAAAATAGTTGGGCAAGCGTCACCTAAAACTATTCTAAATTTCAAGTTGATAGCATTAGTAGTTCTTGAGATATCCAGGTGTGACAGACAGACAGACAGACTTAGTCTTACCATAAGGGTTCCTTTTTACCATTTTGGTACGGATCCCTAATTATGTGGTTTCAAACTATATGAACAGAAGTACAATATGACACAAGAAATAAGGTTGCAAGAAATAGCTACGTACTAACACAATGAATCTTTAGATTATGTGGATGGTGTTTTTGTGTGTGTTCCATCATAGGAAAAATAATATTTAAATCAGTAACTAAATGATGTTATTGTTGGCATAATCGTTCTTCAATGAAGCAAATGGCAGATAGATAAAAAATTGTAAATATTTAGTGCAATATTAATTTACTCGCACTGTAAACAAAATAATGCGGGTGTAATAAACGCATTAAAGCTCGTACAGCGGGCGCGACAGACAGAGCGACACATATCGCGCCCGCGTTATCGCTCCAGTCTTTCAATGACTCTATATCAAAATTGTTATCACAAGGAGTTTTCGCAAATCAGAGGGTCAGTGAAATAACCTCGGTATAGGTAGGTAGGTCTAAAGCATCCGTACTCTATTAGCCAAAATGATTAAAATATAAACACGTGAAGGAAAATCGGCTGTAGGTACCAGAGATAATGCTGAACGTACTAAGCAGGCTTATTCCCAGGCGCTCCAAAATTTCATTCCCGGCGCCGGCGGCTCCAAAATAAAAAAGCAATATAATAATAATAGATAAAATCTTTCCCATTAGCTCCAAAAATGTTGAAGTACAAATTGCAAAAAAAATGTCAATAAAATCAATTTATGCTTCAACAAACAAATTACCGGAGTAACATAAGAACCTCCCCTACCCACCCCTGCGCCCTACCGCGCTGTCCATCTACAATAGCAAAATAGGATAGACGACCTTGCGCCCTTGCAATTGATGCATGTTTATGCGAATTCGTAAAATATCGTTGCGCTGAAAATAACCTAAGTCGTAAATCAATCAATAAAGATTTAAAATTGATGATGGAATTTTACGGAAATTCGGACAAATAGATATAGATATTGGGGAGACAATCAGGGAATTAGCAAAATTCGGAAAAATATATTTACAAAATTGTCAATTAAAATTAGTTAGCAGGTATATTTGCGAATCAGAGACTGTGATTTTTAATTGTTCACACAATTTGATTGTGTGTCGCTTATGGTTGATCTTGATAGTGAAAGTCAAAGTCAAATTGTTTATTTCAAATGGGCACATAAAAGGCACTTTTGAAGGTCAATATTTACAAACAAAATAGTATTGATTCTAGTCGCCCCTTCCAAAATGTAGTTTCGTATGGAGAAGAATGGGCAAGAAACTCCACCGGTACTCTTTTAAAATCTTGTACAATATTTTTATGGGTACATTAATTATATAATTATATGTGAAGACGATGCACCTAGAATAAAATTACTATACCACAATAGGTAATAAAAAGAGTTAAGAATGAAGCAATGACAGATAAATTAATTATGTGATAGAACATGGTGCTCACATATTTACAAAAAATTTAAAAAATATATACGATTTCCTAAAAAATAAAAATAATATCAGTGTGAGTTAAGGTAATCACAGAATTTAAAATAAATTAAGATAGTCACATCACACTGTGTTTCCTCTAAGGATGTTTTTATTACTTTTAAATTGTATAGTTTTAGTCTATCCTAGCATTCGGGTGTCGATTTGTGATACATAAAAAAAAAACAATATGCAATATTATAACATATTTATATTCTTTAAAATTTGGTATCTTAGCTAAGGTCCATTAGTGATATAAAAAAATGTTTTTATTTTATTTATTTTGTTATTTTAGATAAGTCATTTACATTATCATACGTCTTATTTTAATGATATGAGAATTTGATGATTATTTATTTTTAATGAAACCTTTATATTTTAAAATTTTAATATGGCATAGGGTTAATTTGTGATATCAAAAACTGTGATTTTTCTATATTATTTTAAAATTTTGTTATTTTTAGATAAGTCGTTTACATTAGCCTATTGTATAGAATAAGTTTTATTTTTGTGATAAGAGAACTTGTTGATTTTTATATTAAAAAGAGTCTTTAAACTTTAAAATTTTAATATGGCATTGGGTTATTGTGTGATATCAGAAACTGTGATTTTTAATTGCATTTTGTTTTTTATTTTAAAATAGATTAAGGTCAATTTAAAAGGTCAAGAGAAAACTGTAATTTTTAATTCTTTAACTTCATATTGTGTGACATAAAATCAGTTTGTGATGACAGAAAGTGCATTTTGAGATAATAGTTTTCAATTTTACAATAAACAATGTGTAACAAAAATCCTGTTGTTCCTTCTACCTTGAATTAAGAATCGGTATAAGTACATACGTATTAAAGCTAGTCATTTATATAAAATCTGTTCAACAAAAATAATTTAAATAAATATTATATTTAATTATTAATATTTGTGTGTAACCATGGACGCATCCATGTGTGTAACTGATTTCTTTCCGCTTTAATTCTTTGATTTTGACTTCTCGACTAGCCAATGCTTAATTTTTTTTAATTAAAATTCCACTAATGTTGTGCTTGTAGGTAAATGTAGGTATACGTCCCTAAAAGGAACAACAGGGTTTTTGTTACATACTGTATATAAATACTTACTTAGCATACGATTGATTTGTGACTGCATAATTATGTACTGAAAGTATTCACCACGAAATTATAACGTTAATATTAGCAATTTTTGTTTTGTTGACCTTACGCAATTTGGTTTGGAGCCGCTGGGAACAATTTTAGTATTTTATTATTTAACTAATAAAATTATGGAGCTCTTGGGAATCAATGTATGGAGAGAAATTGTTTGGAGAACAATAGATTTAGAGCTCCTGGGAATAAGCCACTAAGCAGAATGCTACGATAAAAAATAATGTCAAAGGCTATCGGAAACTACCTTTAACTAGTTATCGCTGAACCAAGACAAATTAAAAAAAAAATAAAACAAATAACTAACTGACGGACTAATTCAAATAATCTGTAACACTGTTTTTGGAACAATAAAAAATATTATTATTTATTGGTATACATTTTTGTATCTCGGCGCTGATCTGCCGGTATGTTTAAGGTAAAACGGGTTATTATTATTATAATTAATTCATTAATATGATGAAGAAAAATAAACCTTATATATTGAAATATCGCAAATTGGTAGGTACTCGCTTTTCATATCTGCCTTGTTACAGTTTTGCTCCGTCTGATTCTCGTCAAAATACAAAAGTGTTTTCTAGAGTATGTTTTTCTTTTTTGTATATTGGCACCTTGTTTTGTTATAAGTTATAAGTTCCTGTTATTTGTTATCTACTATTATTAATATATTTGTTATCGTGCTTTTGTGTGATGTGCTGTTTCTTTTGTGAGCACTGAATAAATGTTTTATGTCTATCTATAGAAAGAAAAATTGCATTACTTTGTCAAAATCATCGTCAGCCTAAAGTAGTCTACTCCTGGACACAGACCTCCAACTGCTGGCATCACATACTTAAATATTGTCAAAATGTAATGTCTTCTAATCTCATTCTTATTCTCTCTGCTTCCAGAATCTTCGTATTCAAGAGCTTCGAGAGCGTTCCTTAGACCTGCACCGAGACATCGCCTCAGCCATGCGAGAGTTGGATGTGCCTGAAGACCTGGTAGCCGACTACAAGCTGCTCGAAGACGTGCCGCTGTTCCCAGCCAAGATCGGGGAGCCTGATTATTTGGGGAATAATAAAATATTAGGTGAGAACTCTCACTATTATTGCTCGTATGTGAAAATCCTCCTTCCTATTCTAATCTCTCATCTAAATCGTCCTTGGAATTTTACTTTTAGTCTGCGCAGTCCGCAGTAGTTAAGAACAAGAAACTACAGACAGCAGGCGCGCTTCTAACCACTTACGAGTTGAGTTCATAAACGGTCTCGTGTAATTTCAAATTACAGCCGATTGGAATAGAATTCTGGCTGATCTATTGGGCTGATCCCCAAAAAGTAAAAAGCCCATTCAAGTTTTTTTTTGCGCTGCCGAGTTCCTGCCTAATCCCTAATCTAAATCTCAATTATTATCTCATTGTATCTCATATTATTTTATATTATTATTATCTATTAATATATTAAGATAAAGATAATTTATTGAGGTACATAAAGATTTTGATGTACATGAGAGCCTTAAAAACTATGCATTATTATAAGATGGTGTAGTTACATCTAATCGTTGGGTGAATCGCTGCTCTTCTAGCTAGATTACTGAGTAATCTGTATTTAGGAGACAGAAAGGTGGGGGGATGGGGTGGGGTATTGGTATTTTTCAAATTCCTCCGTTTAGGGAGAACGCAGGGTTATATTGGACTCTACTCGATCCCTCCGACGAAAACCCCATGGTTCCTACCACTACCACAAAAATGCAATATATCAACATCAAATTGTAAGAATAAAAAAAAGTCCTTTACAATGATTCTTAAGTCATGCGATCAATGGACTCAACCTAATAGGCTTTTTCCTCGTTTTCTTGTTCTTTATGATCTGGTTATAAATATTGTTGTAATTCTCATTCCAGGTGCTCCAATAGATATGAACCGCTACAAACCGAACACAGTTGAAGATATAGTACCATTCGACTTCATCAGCAAGTCCTTGTACTCAGCCAGTCACTCCAACCCTAAGAGGCGGATCGAAGGACCACTTCGAGAGGCCCTCGATGACGTTATTAGAGAAGTAAGTTTTACTTAAGACGTAGATATATGCCAGTGACCTTGAGTGGTTAGATTGCGTGTTCTGTACTGAGCTCACGCAACGCGTCGTACGGTCAGCCAGTAATAGTACTCGCCCATCAAGGAGCGCTGACCCAGTTTGACGCATTATTCATTTATTATACACAAAACAAAAGGTATTTTAATAAACAGCGTATACTAAAAGATTAATAATTAAATTATCTTTAAATTGGTGAAGGTTTCAGAAAAATACGTTCGGTAGATTTTGTGCCATTCTCAGTTTTTTATCCGCGTTAGACATAACTTTACAAATTAATTTCACTATGTAATATAAACATAATCTAAAATATTCACATATTTTGTTATTGAGAAAATGTTCTAATTTAACATATATTTTTTTCAAATCATTAACACTACTCGTTTCGACGTGATCTTCAGTATAAAATCATTAAAAGTCGGTTATCGTCCCCTTAAGGTCATCATCATCATCCGCCTAGCCTTTTCCCAACTATGTTGGGATCGGCTTACTTAAGGTACTCAGGTCGGTGGTGAAGATATTCCTATGATATATAAAAAAAAACTTGTAAAGCAAACTGCAAGAATTAATTGAAAACTATTCGACGTTTTCTAAAACAGTTTATTTTTGTGGTACCCAGAAATATAATTAGGGGATTACTATAAAATGGTTGGTGCCTTAAGATCACGTTTAGCAAAATATTAATTACTTAATACGCTGACAACAGCTAAACCGTGGTCACTGTCAGTCTGCATACAAAAGAAAGAGAAGCGCGATTACACAACGCTTGTAATTTATTGCAAAATATAAAGTAAGTATTTATTTATTAAAAAATGAGTTGAGTTATCGAAAATAAAAAACAACTAAGTTCTAAATATGATGTTCTTGTTATTAATTAAATACCAACCGAACGTTGATATTTAATACAGATATTTTGGATTGAAACTCAAAGTAAATTGTTAATTTACCGTTGTTTTGTATCGAGATTTTTTTTTCTAAACGGGTTTTGGTAACAACCAAGTTCTGAGAAATATGTTCAAGAATAACATACCTATTTATATTTTTTCCGCTACCACTAACTATATAGTATTTTTTTTTTTTAAGACAATCCTACTTTTATCATTTGCCTCTTGTCAGTGCCTTAAGTTACACAAAAACATTCTTGCTGCTCATATTTATCACGAACGCAACACCTGACTACTTACCAAAGATCAGTTTTGTTTTTGGAAACTAGTTTAACCCTATGAAGCAGTAGCTGAAATATCTTTGCACATGGGTTACCCAAACACAAATCACAGACGTACCTAGACAACATAGCGGAACCAAATTAAGATGGAACTGGGCAGGCCACATCTGCCGCAGGTTGCATCAGAATTGGACGAAAGTAGCCACAGATTAGGTTCCGAACAACAGGAACTGGCGACGCAGTGGGCCCAGATGGAGATGGATTGTTACACTTTCAGGCTAAAACGGCTGAACGGATTTGGATGAAATTGGATGGGACATGGGTAGACCATGACCTAGGCTAGGTCGTAGGATAGTTTTCACTCGGTAGTACGTTGCATGCATACAAGACGATATTCTGTCCAAAAATTTCTGAGCAGTAACCTAATAAAACGTACTAGGTTTGCATGAATTCACGATAGTATTTCAACCATTAGTACTAAGATACTAAAAGGATTTCAATGAAATTTTGCACACTGATAGTTTATAACCTGGATAACATACGGGACACTTTTTATCTCGGTAGTACGTTTCCGTGGGATAGTTTCCGACCTCCACCTGGGCGAAGCCGCAGGCAAAAGCTAGTAATTTTAGCGCAGGCAAATTCATTAAAAACAATATTTATACATAATTATGTAAGTACAGGCACGAACAAAATTTCAATTATATCTACCGAAATACACATAATCTAAACATGACAATAAAAAATATTTTGTTCTCCATAAAGCTAAACAAATTAAAAATCAGTGTATAGAGCGCATAATTAAAACAAGTCTCTCTAATTATCACAACTGACGTAATTTTAGACACAATAAACAGATTTTTTATCATTTAGTTGTTTTCTTGTGAAATATAGGTAGGTACCTACATTTTTATGATACAAAGAAACAGTGTCTGTGTCATTATTATATTTAAGATTAATTGAAGGAGAAAAATGTTAGGTAAACGTTATCGGACGGCACCCTTTTGTTAAGTAGCGGCATCGCCGGCGCATCCCACCCGAGTTTTGTAAAATTTTAGTATAGGTAAACATTTTGAATGAAACAATAATAAATATCATCATCATCATTTTAGCCGAAAGACGTCCACTGCTGGACATAGGGCTCCCTGAAGCACCGCCATTTCGACCAATTCTATGCTTCTTGCATTCAGCGGATTCCTGCGGCCTTCACGCAAAGTCATCGATCTACCTTGTAGGAGGTCTTCCAATGCAAAGTCTTCCGGTATGCGGTCGCCACTGCAGAACCTTTCGGCCCATCGGCCAACTGTTCTGCAAACAATATGCCCTGCCCGTCGCCACTTAAGTTTGGATATCTTCGGGGAAGTTTGGATATCTTCGGGGAAGTTTGGATATCTTAACCTTGGTACTTCTACGGATCTCTTCATTTCTGAGATGATAAAATATAAGACGCTTTGTATTTAAAAAAAAAATAAACTTACAGAACAATTTATGAACGAAGTAATTTGAAAAGTAATAAAACAAATTATTAAAAAAAAAATAACCCGACTGCAAAAAAATGAACTGATAAGATGGAAACAAGATGAAAAGAAAACCAGTATCCTTTAAGTATCAAAAATAAATAAATGCAGTCGGAGGCAAATTTTAAGACGTTCGTAACATCCTAGATGCCTCCGACTGCATTTATATTAATGCCAATAGATCCTGTTTCATATGAGGATCTATTAATGCCAATAGATCCTGTTTCATATGAGAGAGTAGACCAAATGAAATTTGATGCATTGGATTTGGTACACTTGCGCGAATGACATTTCTGCTAAAGACACTTGCGCAAACCCACTTGCGCGAAAATGTTAAGGATAGTCTCCTAAGACTGATTTTGTGTAGCTACAACGCGGCAACGGTTAAGATATCCTCACTTTCCATCTTAAAAAACCACCCAAAGATATAGCGTGATAAGAATCAGTTAAAAGGTTAAATCTGTAACAATCTGCAATGTTCTAACCGTTTGGCTCGTCTTTTTACAATTTGCTGCAAACCATAGAGGAATACAAACATAATGCAATATTGCTCATCCCCATAGTAAATAGCGTGATAATATATTATAACCTACCGGGTGACCAGACTTATATTACGAGTATATACAAAAATTTAACAAAATGTATCCGAATAGAATTTGCGTGATGCTGGAACATACATTCAGGCAAACAGACAAAATTTTTAAAAACTATATTTTTGGCATTAGAACGATCCTAGACCTCACACCAATTACTTTTTTTTCATAAATAGTCAATGTACAATTTTAACTCCGCTACGATTTTATTATTATAGAAAATGTACTTTTTTGTAGTACGTGTCAAAATAGTAGCTTAAAAGTGTTATAATATATATATATTTGGAATTGGCTATTTACTAGCTTTAATTTGATACCCATATTAATATAATCATAAAATATATTTTTTTATTCCCCCTCTCTTTTTTGATTCGCAGATGCCATATTAAAATTGTATAGCCTATGTCACTTCCGCAATTAAAACGAGTCCAAGGATGCCTCATATGTTAAAATCCATCAAGCCGTTTAACCTTCAGAGCGTGCCAAAGAAATGGACATACATACATACATACATACACTCGAAAAACATAACCCTCCTTCTGGAGCAGTCGGGTAAAAAGTGTAATATACACTAATCTCATAATATATACCCATTCGTCCCACTAAAATGCTGAGTGGGACGAACGGGAATAAAACTATTATTTTATTCAATTCTCATTCGTCTCACCAGTGATATATAATTATATTACACGAAAAGATTAGGCTAAAATAGCAAAAGACAGAAAAATAGAAAGACAGAAGGGAGGGAGATATTTGTCCTGCAGTGGGACACTACAGGCTCACAATAATAATGGGTTACCTAACTTAAAATTCTTAATTTCCAGGTGATGGAGATAATCAACGCACCATCTCGTCAGCGTGGCCGAGTCATAGACTTCAACGAGCTGCTGTATGGCTACACGCGGCTGCAGCCACTGCACGGCGCTGACCACGTGCTGGACCTGTTGCTGAAGTACAGGAGGTACCGGGGGCGGAAAATGACGGCTGCTGTGAGGAGGCACGCTTATCTGCAGCAGAGTTTTACTAGTAAGTGATGGACATATGGGAAGATTTTTATTGGAAATTATAAATTTAGGATGGTTTAATTGCTAAAACAAACTGGCATACAACCCTAGGGTGGAACAACTGTTGGTGGTTATAAAGATATCTATTGATATTGACTTGCTAAATCATATTTATGTTGCACATGCAATTATACTTCCTACGTGTATTAATGATTTGATATCATTTTATTTTATTACAGGTATGGAGATCAGAGAACTACCAATGGGAGACCCACCTCCTTTCGAAGATCCAGAAATTTTAGACAAGTCTGATGTCAACATGAACCCAGTCGACTATGAAGACTTTGATGAGTCTCGGCAGCAACAAGACGGCTTCCTTGATAAGTTAAACGTCAGAGAGGCACTCGAGAGCGGACTTATGAAATTACAGAACCTGCCCAATGTATTGAAATGGGGTGATGACAACTCCGAGGAATATCCAGTGTACGATAGAAGAATACATTTCATACTACCCCTGTCCGGAAGACAAGAAACGTTCGGAAGGTTCATGAGGAATTATGAAGACATCGTACTGAAGACCAATGAGGCTGTGTCACTGATAGTCGTAGTATACCTAGATACTAATAGTCCTCTAGACTATAAGAACACTGAGAACTTAGTCAACTACTACGTCGACATGTACGGTAAAGACATTAAAGTCGTGACGATGGGCACGGACACTTTCTCGAGAGGCGCTGCATTAACGGAGGGACTGAAACTTTGCTCCGATGACGATCTAATATTCTTCATAGATGTAGATATGATGTTCAATTTCAATACTCTTAGGAGAATAAGGATACACACTATCAAATATCACCAAGTATATTTCCCAGTAGTATTTAGTGAGTACAATAATGAAGTGGTAAATAGTGACGATTATAACAAACTTTTAGGTGATACGATGGTTGACGAACCCAATCCAGAAGAAATGGAAGACAATGAGGACCCAGTAGAAGAAGAATTTAAAACCGAAAAGGAATTGATTAACTTAAAGTACAGTAAAGGAATAAGTAACGAATTCGGCTACTTTAGACAGTACGGTTTCGGTATTTTGGCTATGTATAAATGCGATTTTGAACGAGTTGGAGGATTTGATTTGAAAATCAAAGGCTGGGGAATGGAAGATGTTCAGATGTTTGAAACATTAATTAAATCGAATTTATCCGTATTTAGGGCTGCCGATGACAGTCTCATACATATTTTTCATTCTGTTGCCTGTGATAAAACTTTGGAAAGACCTCAATTTTTGATGTGTCTCGGTACAAAAGCCTCTACTTACGGTAGTGAAAAGCAAATGATTTATTATATGATGAATCATCCTGAAGTTTTATGGCCGGAAGAGAATGCGGAAGAAGAAGCTAAGAAGGCAGAGGAAGACAAAAAGGCTGACGAAGCAAAGAAAGCGGAAGAGTTGAAGAAGATTGAAGCTGAGAAAAAGGCGGAAGCCGAGAAAAAGGCGGAAGCTGAGAAAAAGGCTAAGGCTGAAGCTGACAAGAAAGCCTCAGCGGAAAAGAAGGTTGAGGCGGAAAAAAAAGCCGCAGCGGAAAAGAAAGCGGAGGCGGATAAAAAGCTTGAGGCAGAAAAGAAGGCCGCAGCCGACAAACTAGCAGAAGCAGAGAAAAAGGCTGCCGCTGAGAAGAAATCAGAAGAAGAGAAAAAAGGTGCTAGATAGTACAGGGTTTTAAATACGGACTAGATATTCGGTGCGAGTGAACTAAGTAATTAATGATTTGTATAAATATGAGTACGAGTTCTAGTATTTTTTTAATGTTTTCGTTGTCCTTTTCTGTACATATTTAGTTAGAAAAGGAAGCCTGGTTTGAAGTAAGATTTAAGTTATAAGATAATTTTATAATTTTTATCTTAACTTAGAACTTTAGCTGAAAACGAAACATTGACGCAAAATAAAATTGATATTTCGATTTCGAACGATACAATTACTTCTTTACTATTTAATGTGATTTAGTATTAAGAAATAATTCTTGTAAAATACGTTTTTCCCTAGAAGCTAAGTATTTTGCTGTTACTTTTTATCTTGCGTCAAATTATCCTTGTATATTTTATCCTGATGATTCCATATCTGTAATGATGCATTTAATTCAATTTTACCCAAACTAAGTAAACTTTTATTTATTTATAATAATTATTCTACGTCTAGAGACTTCGTCTTAGACTTTATTGGAATCTTATGTGTTATTCTCTATTGTTACCCATTCTTCAGAATAAATATTTCAACGGTAAAAATATCGAAGATACGAAATTCTATAAAAGATAAGCATTTATACAAATTCCAATTAATTAAAATTTTCGCTGTCCATTGTTACGTATGGTTATTCTTTTATCTTTAAATGCATTGTAAAGTAGCAAATTTATTTTCCTATATTGTGTAAGTACTTCTTTTAAAATACATTTACGAGATTAATTCTGTAATTTTAATATTTTTACGTAAAATGGAATTGATAAAACAAAATCCAATGCCAGTTTTTAAATTATAATCATACGTACTTCATTTATTTTGTACAAAATAACGATACGTTTTAGTGGGCAAACGACTTTAGATTATTTAAAAGTAAAATAATAATTTTGTTCCTATTACAACAAATTAAAATATAATTATTATTTAGTTCTTATTATAATATTTACCTAAACTTTTAATATACAAAATTAACCTTCTCTATTACCTATAAATATGGGAGTATGAAAAACATATTTTATTCCAATAACTATATTTTTCTTATATCGTAAAATTTTCTTAATGTAGATATCTACGTGTTTTTTAATTGAAAGACGTAACTGTTGAATACGTTTTATTTTGGCAGCAAGGCTTGGTCTTCAAAATAGCCCTGGCTTGGTCGTTAACTCACTTTTTTGACCTCCTGACCACTGGTTTCTGAAAGCCTATTGAAATATCAGTAAAGGTATGCGCTTCGGTAATTTTCGCAAGTCCAAGTGTGTACGAACTTTTTAGAATTTATGCGTCCAGCCGATCCAAAGATATTAATGAAAAACAGCAAACATGCCGCTGGAGTAACGTTACCCCAGCTGCACCGCAGAGTTCCTCCACAGAGGCATAGCTTCTAAACTTTGTACTGCCACGCTTTGTTTATACACGTTTGTATGAAGCTTTCTCTCTGTTGGGTTACCTAGTCTGGTCGCACCTTGTCATAATAAGTCACTCAAAAGTTTTGATCTTTTTAGAATCGCATAGAGTTGTTAATGGTAAAGCAAAATAGGTTAGTACTTCCATTATTGTAACAGCTGTTTTTAATAGTATTTCCGAAGATAGACGATGGTTGTCGAAGCGCACTCATTTACTGGGAGAGCTGTACAAGCCATTGTCTAAGCTCACGTCATGTGATTTGATTGGTTGTTATTTCTGTAAACCACCCATACAGGACCCGGGTGTAAGGTTGGCAATAAAAAGCATAATACTATTATATACTTTAATTTATACCGAAACTAACGAAAATAAGTCACTGCCAAGTTATTATTGAGATCTAAGCCAAGGCTTCACGTAAAATCTAAGATTATTTAATTTAATATCTTTTGTATAATATTTTCTTTTGAACATTTACTGTCCATGTCATACAGAATACTCGTACCTTTGGTTGTGACAAAGCTTATTTATCAAAAACTAAGAATAAGCTCAGGTCGGAATAGGCAATACCACTTAAAGGCAATATTACTTACTTTACTATTATTAAGGAGGATATTGTGGATGATGTCAGGTTTGTGACTACGATTTAGTATCTTTTAGTTATTTATCATTAAGATTAAAAAAAGCCAACTTTGTGTGCAGATGGAAATGACAAATAAATACCAATTTTTATTTAATAATTTTCCCATAAATTATGCCTTAGGGTGCTCGCCAACGAGTGGTTTTTGCGGCGACTTTTGTGTGAATGTATTTCTTTCTGAAAAAAATCGCCGAAAAAATCACTCGTGGGCGAGCATCCTCAAAACAAAAATATTGAATTAAAATGCACCAACCCGCGCGTGGTGAATTATCACACTCCCTCTCATAGAAAAAAGGTCTGTGTCCCAGCCATAGAAATATACAAACCAGTTTCTATGGTCCCAGCAGTGGGAACGTTATAGGCTGATTTTTTATTATGAAAAGAAATTGTACCAAAGAAAGCACATATTTTTCCAGACAAGACCAAGAAACATTTTTCGTCCATAAAACGTCCAAAATATTACGTAGTTCACACATAACGCATTAAACAGACAGAATGGTCCTATTTACCTGCAAGAACTTTGCTTTAATGCGTTGTCTGCTAGAACCTGGCATCATCATACCAAGTAGTGACCCGTCTTCATCCCCAACCCAGTGCTCTATCATAATACGTAAAACTAAGTATTATTTTTTAAAGAAATGTAAATAATCATGTACATTGTTATAATTGTGCTCACTAAGTGCCAATCCCTAGTATTTTAAGTAGAACAATGAAAAGTAAAACGTATGTATAAATATTATTGAAATTATTTCGTGTTGATATTAAAATATAAACAAAATTGAAATTGCATTGTGATTTGAAAGTGATGAAATTAATTGAAATAGTATGGAAAATAAATATATTTTGTGATTAAATTGTTGGAGTTTTTTTTATTGTCTCTCAAAATTACTTGCCGGCAGTAATTTTGTGGTTTAAGTCTTTACCCAGCTAAGATCCACTTAAGATTTGGCCTTGATCGATGTAAAATAATTACAAACCTATTCAGAAAAGTGACTTTTTTCACAAGTTTTTGACTAAAATACTTTTTTATATAAATTTTTTATTCAAAAAATTTATATAAAAAAATATATATATAAAATTTATACAGAGGGTCAAATTAAATTAGCTAGTGAAACTCCGCAGACGGGATAAGTATCGATATCTAAAGCTAAACACGACAAAATAAAAAGATTTGATGATTTTTTTTTTGGGTCTATGACAGCTGGAAGTGTTGTTACTTGAAGTGTGAGTTGATAAAATCGGTGGTATCGTGTTGAGATATGGATATCCATCACATCTATGAAGTTTACACAATAAAAACTGATTTTAATTTAATATTTTAAGTGACTACACTACCGGCGGTTGAAGACCCCAAAAAAAACATCATCAAATTAATTAATTTTTGTTTTATCATGTTTGGATATCGATACCCATCACGTCTACGGAGTTTCGCTAGCTAATTTAATTTGAGCCTGTATACAATGGCGCAGGCTAGCCTTTACCAGAAGTGATCATCGTCTTAGTGGTTCAACAGCTTCAATATCAGGATTGTGCCCGAATAATAGCAGCGGGGAGCCCTTCTTCTGTCATCAAAAGACAGCCGCCTCGCAACCATCGATGCGACACATTGAGGAAGGAATACTATGGAGAGGGCATATTCTACTATAGGAAGAATAGTTATACAAATATCTATCATATCGACACAGTCGTGTCAAAAAGCGTTTTGTTTCTTTCTAACTCATCAAGAGCTACATAAGAAAAAAGAGATATCTAAATGTTTGTCAAGGACTAAATATGGCAAGACTTTTGTGTGACGTCAAAATCTGTCTATGCGTGACCGGTCGCCATGTTTAATGCCAAGTTTTGTGGTACAAAACTGCCGAGTTTGTGCTGTCAAACGGTTGCTTGCTTTCTCTCTCGCACTCGCAGTTACAACCCTATACAAGGCGGTAATTTTAAGTACTCGATTTTTGTAGGTAGTCACGCTAATTTTGTAGGTATGGCAAGTCCATAGGTTTATAGGTCAATGATGCGACGCTCTGCTAAAGTGACTGTCAGCAGCCAGTGTCACTCTTATCCGAGCTTTTCGGTGATTCCAGTAACTTCATAACAAAACTAGACTTTGCCTCTTGCTGCGCCGTCATAATTTTGGTGAAGAAACTATGATAAAGCAATAGTGAAGCTGTTGAATGCTTGTTGAAGCAGTGGTTTGTAATTTTTTTTAACATATCTACATGTTGAAGATACTCTCAAACTCTTAGTGTAGTGGCACTTGAGAAACCGACGTAGTTTATAAAGCACACATATAAAAACAAGGCTTTAGAATGTCCAATGATTTTTGTGTCACTTTTATTTTATCAAAAATTTAGGACGTTCATGCTTAAGAACAACGAGAGATGTATTGGAATTATTACATTATTTAAATTTACCAGAAACTGTGTATGTGCCTTTAAAAGCAAATCACTTGATCAAAATTATCTTTTAGTATGTGGGCAAGCAAGCAGGCGGCCGACTTTATGGCCAGTGGTCTCTGCTTCTTAATGGACGGGTGTCCATGAATCAATGAATCAGATGGCAATACCATCATTCCAGAGTTAGGTATCTTACCATATTCACAATTTAACGTAACGTAATGAAACCACCGGTTGAGATGGCATTATAATGTGTTCTCAAACTCGTATAATTTCATTCTCTTTTATCCCACCGTTTTCCTGCCATGTCCAACAATAAACAAAACCTTTAAAATTGGTAACGACGACCGACATAATAGACCTATCTATTATGTCCCAAGCCCGCATAAAGTTATTAATCTCTTCATCTATAAATAAATTTATCATGTACGCAACACCCATTACCTGTCTCGCGCCACACAGCACACTTTCGATACGAATCTCTAAAGAACCCTGTTATCAACGTGACACATCATTTACCCTACATAATGTACAGCCTACATAAAAAGATAATCACACACCATGATTGATAACTGTCCCACAGTCAGTCTTCATTGTGCAAGTTTGTAATAGATCGTGCGATGTATGGAAGATGAGCATCTTACATAAAACACTCTCAATTAATTCTGTAGGCAAATAAAGAATCGATTTCTGTTACTTTTACTTCGATTTGTTGTTTTGCTGTGTTGTGTGTCAATGTTACAACTGGCGGTCGGATTGGATTTGTTGGGAAAATGTTATTTCTAAAGTTACAATTATTGCGTCTAAAAGTCATGTTTAGTGTAGTTTGCCTTTACATCACTACAGGGTCTCAAGTCTGCTATTACTAGTGTCAGAATGGTCGATCATTGATTTCATAATTGTTGATTATTATTATTATAAGTTTGGTAATCTACTATTATAATGCCGTCAGTATGACTTTCCAATAGCCGGCCACTGACACTACATTGAAAGAAATTGCATTTGTTGGTAATCTCGTACATAATGACAAATGAATGACATTTCTACTAATGGGTTTTATAATAATGGCAATACGACAATGCCATTATAATAACACAATTCTATTACGAGAACATTGACCGACCAATGATCGACCATTATGAATTTAGCAGATTACGAACTTTTAGCAAAATGACAATAGGATCGTGTTGGAATGACTGAATTTATAAAAATAGCAGACTTGGGGCCCTGTTAGTCGAGCGCTGGCCATGTTTTCCGACAATTTGGATACATGCGAGATCTTTAATTATGACTGTATGACAAAGACTGGGTTAATTCTGTGTGTGTTTAGTTGGTAGGCCTTTATATAAACCAGGGACCATTTTGGTTACCCATTGAAAGGATTTTCGATAGGGTGTTTCAAAGCGGTTAAACAAAAACCCATACAATATGGGTAAT
Source organism: Tiliacea aurago (assembly GCA_948098905.1). Classification (NCBI taxonomy): domain Eukaryota; kingdom Metazoa; phylum Arthropoda; class Insecta; order Lepidoptera; family Noctuidae; genus Tiliacea; species Tiliacea aurago. Next base: position 1,968,469 of record OX402592.1, read on the forward strand.
CCTTATGAACGGTTTAAATTAAATTTTGGTAACCCATTGAAAGGGTTTTCGATAAAAACCGATACGGTGTGGGTAACCCTTTTGAACGGCTTAATTTAAGCCATTCATATTTACCCACACCGTATGGGTTATTGATTAAATGCTTAGAAAAATCCTATCGAAAACCCTTTCCATTGAAAGGGTTTTCGATAGGGTTTTTTAAAAATGGTAACCAAAAGAAAAGAATTGGTCATGTTACGCGTGCCGGGTGGATTTCGAAATAACTTAATATTATGATTTTTTCATGTTACTGGGTTTCAAGTAGGTATATAATCCATTGAATGGGTTATCATGTAACCCTTTCACTGGGTATCAAGTATAAACCCATTCAATGGGTTATCATGTAGGTAACCCATTCAATGGGTTACTAGTATAAAACCCTTTCAATGGGTTACATTATGATAAAAGTAACCCATTGAAAGGGTTAACCGGAGTTGTGCGGTCTCTGATATAAATAAATAAATATGTTGAAGGCTACCAATATCATGTCAATCAAAATATCTTTATGGTCCTTCGATCCTTAGTAAATCTATATATTAGCAAGCAGTAAGTACCATAATATCTCTCACCAGCAACAACACTCAACAACAATCCCAACATTTAGTTTCATATTCAAAGGTGACAACTACACCAAACAGAGACCAAGAGATGCAACAAAAATTTTAGTTGCTTTTTGTAATACAAGTCCAAATAAAAATAATGTTTATCATATGTGCATTACAATTTTTAATAAATTACCGAAGATCTTAAGGGAGCTCCCATTTAAATATTTTAAAATTAAACTACGTAGATGGTTAATAGAGAATTGTTTTTATAGTTTACGAGAATTTCTGCAACATATAGAAAAAAATATATTTTAAGTTTCCTGTAGTTTAATTTCCTGTATGATGTGTTGTGTGATTAATATTTTAAAATGTCTTTTGTTACCTAAAGAAAAAATATTATTTTAAGAATTTAAGTTTTGTTATGAGTGTATATTTTATTGTAAGTAACTTAAAATTTATCATTACTTAAAAATCCTAATAGATCCTATTAGGTATTAATGTAAAATTAATTTGCATGCCCTAAACAGGGAAAATATGGACTGTACATATACCACCAACTGTTAAGGCTTCTACATACCGGGGCGACTTGTCGCGCGACGCGACACGACACAAAGGCACCGCTCGTCCCGCGACACGCGGGGCCTTTGTGCCGTGTCGCGTCGCGCGACCAGTCGCGCTGGTATGTAGAAGCCTTTACAACTGGTAATACCTATTTTTTATGCAAATAAATGTTTTTTATTCTTATTCTTATTCTTCTTATTCATAAACTTCCGCGTTAGTATTCTTTCCTGTGTGGTCCTTAGCAAAGGCTAATTGCATTTTAGAAGTTTAATGGAAATATTATGTTAAGATATTTACTTAGTCAATTACCATCTGCAGAATAAGTATGTTTTGTCCAATCTCTTAGGTGAAAGCATTATTCAGCGCTAGAAAAAAAACAAATATGTTTTGACGAATTCCGCACTTTCTTATGAACCAGGGATATAAGGCAATCAAATATTTTCTGTATAATCTGCTTTGATTCGTATTTATTTTTACCTACCTATAGCATGATCGAAGGAAGTGGCCATAGTGACGTTTTCTTTTACGGAAAGGAACCCCTCTCTGCTCACCCGTGATTGTATACTTATTTAAGTTGATCAATGCCCACGTAGATTGTGAAGGTTTGCTGGAGAGAATTCAACTTGCTGTTCCACGCCAGAGCAGTCGTTTATGCAATAGGCGTACTTTTGTGCTGCCTCATTGCAGAACAAATATAAAACAACATGCTCCATTTTATAGAATGTTTTCCAGCTACAACGGTGTGAGACAGCAATTTGATATTTTCTCCGGGACCTTAGCATCAGCCAAAATTAAAATTAGGAATGGAATAGAATAGAATACTCTTTATTATGTACACCATAAAAGTTACAGATATAAATGTTTAAATTTTACATAGGGTACACAATGGGCGGTCTTATCGCTTAAAATGAGCCTGTGCAACCATTCGACTAATAATAATTAGTCCAATGGCATTGGCTGCATATTATTTATAAGCTTATTTACTTTGAACTAGCTCATACATTGTGCATGCTGTGTTCACTATTTTAGGGCATGCACTGTGATGTGTCTCTTTAAGTTTGTCTATCTAAGTAATATTGTATTGCCCGATTTGTGAACTATTAAACAAAAAAAATCAAAAAATTGGAAAAGCCGTCTGAGGGATTAAGACTGATGAGTAATGTCTTCTCTGTTCCTTTCCTAATCTATCACTGTTCATTGAGATTGGGGAGCTCATGTGTTCTACTGCGGCATTAAACTGCGGGCTAATTGCGTAACACACTATAAGTACCAATTATCAATGGGTTTCATTTTGACAGTTCAACAACATTAATTGCGTTATGTACGTTGTTGAGCAGACAAATTTATCGAACTTATGAAGCAATGGATTCTCAATATACTTCGAAATCATTCAGATTGTGATTTCTGATATAAGAGTAATAAAAAATAGATTTATTTAGTTTTTGTAATACAAATGTTGTTGTTGTGTTTTTATATTGTTTAATAGAGTTTTTAAGTATCTTTATGTCTATAGTCTTAAGTGTTTTGTATGGTAAAATAGAGTAAAAGTAGTATATAAGTTAGGTTTTATGCCTATGCGCAATATTTAATATTCGTATGCCGCTTGTAGCGGTGGATGTGTCCTGAACATAACCCAAATTATCCAACTATGTACCTACCATATCCGACGAATAAATGTCTTTGTCTTTGTCTTTGATAGTGCAACGCAACGCAATTAGGGTGTTGGTTGATGAAAGAACTAATGAAAACCTGTTCACTGTTGAACCTACTCGTACCTAGTCACCTATTTGTTCCAAATCATCTCCACAGCCAAAATTCTCCTGTAAAGCTAACGAAAGAAACAATGTCGTCACAGCATCAGTAATTAGCAATTAAATAAACAATGGCCACACGCAACAGCCCAGAGGCAGAATCTTGCCATCAACGTTTTGTTGCAAAAGGAATGCGATTACATTGCGTATGAGGTGCTTAGAAATGAGCAGACGCAGATTGTGTACCATCTTTGTAGCTATGTAATGTTGTACTAGACTTATATTGGATCTCTGAAGGAGGTTACTGACCTAGCAAGTCAGTTTTTTACAGAAGAATCAAGGCGGATCGACTCGAAGGACCAAAAAACCTGATTTATTTGTTCAAACACTTGCATTTATGTTGTTAGGATACTGACTTACTTAGCCTAGAGAAGGTTGAGGATTACAAAATACAAAAATATAAAATGTTTATTTCAATAACTTAAAGATACGTTTACATTAGGTCTTTAGGGAATTTCCATTTATGTAAGAAATATACTTGTGTTAGGAAATTCCGCTCTTCCACTAGTAACAACTTTTAGTTTAAGCTATTGAATAGACATAAAATTTTATAATGATATATAATAAATCAAAAATATAAAGAAAAACAAAAACACAGTAATCATTAATTATAGACGCGCTGTCGTGTGTGTGCGTGCGTGTTTGTGTGTTTAACGATAGTAGGTATATAGTATGTAAATAGCATATGATGTATGTTAATACTTAATGAAAATGATAGAAGGAGTCTCAGAAGACATTTAACCGGAATTGTTAGTAGTAGCTTATCGTTTGGACTATATTCTCAATCTCATCGTAAGTTTTGATAAGCTTATAAATACCTAGCCTAGGATTGATTGTGCGTACTTCAAGTATTCCTAGACTTCGAGATTCTGAGCAATAACAAGTTGAGCTTCTCGAGGTTGATGATCCTACTTGAGGGGTTTTCTATTTATTATTCTGCAGCTGATAATTTGTATAAGGACAGTTTTTTTAAATAACTATATACTATTTTGTTTTCTTTCTTTCTTTTAATTTCTACATTTACCTATATCTGTAATTCATATTATGGTGTACATAATACAGAGTAACTATTCTATTCTTAGCAGCAAGTTTATTACCAAAAGCTTTAGCTGTTGGGTTGTCAAACAGTATAGCTTTTCCTACTAAGAAAAAATAGCCAAATTTTCTAAGCGGAGAAAGTTAAATTATATAATTAAATCTAATTTAACTAGGGATCACTTAGTATTCAATGTGTCAATTTGTTAGACTGCCTGACATGACCTATCATCGCTTCTCAGAAGTTTACTACTTTAGCATGTTTAGAATATGTTATTTATTGCCTTACAATGTCCTCTTTCGTCAATCATGATGTTAGGATTATTGTACTAGTGTATGATTATGTTTACGATATTATGATTTTGTATGACCGTGATCGATTGAACAACAAACCAATTGCGAATGCCAACGGTCGATCTTGAAATAGGGGAAACAAGCTGAAGCTTTGCATACTACTGTGGATTGTCATAGGGTGAGATAAATTAAATGTGAGAGACAAGCATACGAGTAACAAGACAATAAAGCATGTAGTAATTCAGTGAAAGACATAACGATTGCACGTCACTATTAGAAAAAATGTATTTACATAGCCATTTTATTGGCATAATAATGACGAAAGAAGACCGAGTACACACGACACACATGCACATGTATGAAGTAAACTAATCACTTCAACATAGACGATGAGTCTTCTTTCGGGAAGCTTAGAATTTTCATTGACCCGAATGACACCGCGCTTTAGTTTCGCAACATCATCATACATGTCTGGCTGTAGTCACCGGCGGGTGATGACCATTGTCTCCTAAGTCGCGTTGGATGACGTAATTTTATGTAACGTGCATTAAGTCCGCAATTTTAGTGAGATTAGCCGTGGGATCGCGGTGTTTCTCAACTATTGATGGTACGCGGCCGATTGGGATTATGTTTGTTACAAGAACAGAGGTTTCCATTGAGATGTCATTACTAATGACTTTGTGTTGCCCTGGTGTCCGATGTGGGTATGGAATGTTTCCAAATATAATCCATTACATAATGTCTTTTGTTTACCTTTCGTGTTGAACTCATTGTTATTTCGTTATTGCATAAAACAAATGCTTCGTCATTCTTGTCTAAATTTTTCATAAACTAACAACATTTTCGAAATTGAAATGTAATCTAAACTTTCGGTGACTGAGACAGAGTTCCAACGTTAGGTGACCTCCAATGTTTTATCCACGTCCCCCTTTCATTGCTTATTTGTTTGCTAGCAGGACCACCGGGACCAATTTCTACTTGTACTATGTTTCTGAATTAGTACAGTCGTTTAACCTGTGTAACCTTAAAGGACCTCTTTGCCCATCCATTAACTTGGGTGTGTTGAAAACACTGTATTGAACAGGTGCTTATTATCCCATAATTCAAATATTAGGAAATATATTATAAAGTATCCATAATGTAGCGTTAAGTACCCTTCACTTTGGTAATATTCACGGTTTATAAACCCATGAAATATTTCGACAGGTTCAGCGTTTTAGTGTTAGGTACACTGCACACTATAGGTCGCTATTTCTTCTTGGTGACCCAACAAAAACCTGCCTGTTCCATATAGTTAATTCTTTATTTAGTCTACGTCATCATCAGTTTTGTCTTGACCATGTCATCCTGCTTTCTTCTTGGCAGATTTTATAATCACACCAATATCATGAGTACTTTGTTGGATATCTTGTGTTTAAATTTAAGCGATGAACAAACTTTGTGGTTTTCTCTTAATTGCTTGGTGTGTTAATGCTATCTTATGACCTTGATTGATCGTTGATTTATTATTTACCTTTCTCATAAACTAACTTTATGCGATTATGCAGTTACATTCTAAATTATTTTGGAAAGGCATCTCGAGACCAGTGGTCATCTTGTGATGAAACACGCTATTGCCATGCAATGAACATTTTCCTTTGATTTTGTAAATTGAACTATCACGATTTGTATAAGATGGCACGATGGAACATTAATAGAGGTTTTGGAGTGTTATATTATTGCTTACTCATTTCATACATCGCTTTTTGTCAATTTGCAAGGAGTGTTGGTGATTTCTCTCTTTTGTGTTTGTTTTTGCAGGAATATTTGGTGGTATCTGGCGATGTTGTTATTTTATCTTTGCCATGTAGATGTTCGATTTTGTAGCACATAGGGTTTGCGGTTTAGGGTTAAGTTAAATTTCAGGTTACGGTGTCAAAATGTATTTATTTTCTCTCTTTTTTGTAAAATAAAAACATAAACTTAATAATACAATAAGCTAACCTTACGATAAACTTTATACAAGATGTGATCCGAGCCCAGCGGCTAGCCACTTCACGCTTTGTAGCGCGATTTGTCAACTGTCACTCTGCCAGTTACACAGATATGACAGATGTCAAAATCGGCCACCAGTGACTGGTTAGCCGCTAGGACATGTTCACCCGTGTGCGTGCACAGTCGCAAGCGTTGGCCAGAGGCGGTGACAAGGGCCAGGGCCGACATCACCTACATTGTACGTGATCGCCGACCGATTCGAATACACATTCGAGTGGCTCGGGGATGTTGCGAGCGCGCCCGAATAACGTCGACCATCCGAACTTTATGTGACTACGGCATTTAGACGTCCTCCTTCTCCATTTGAAATCTTTGATGTTGTTGCTCGTCTAAATGTGCTTGACAAGTTCGGATAAATTAGTTAATTTAGTAAGGAGCGCCGTAGCTGCCGGAGGGGGCAGCCGCGGGGTAGCCACCACCGCCGCCGCTAGATGACTGCTGTTCGTATTGGGCGACCTGGATGGCCTGACGGACTCCCTCAAGCACGACACCGACAACGCGGGCAGATGGGACACCGTAGCTGGTGGAGGGGGCTCCGTAGGAGGATGATGGTGCGCCATAGGACGAGGAGGGAGCTCCACCGTGTCCACCGTGTCCACCGTGACCACCACCGCCGCCGCCGCCGGAGTTAGATTCTTCCTTGAGGAGGATGCCGCGGATTTGTTCGAGGAGTTGAGGGTCGACGTTCTGTCCTTCGGAGGTCTGGTAGCCGGTGGAGACGGCCTGGTATCCGCCGCCGCCGCCTCCGCTGCCGCCGTGGAAGCCGCCACCGCCACCGCCGCCGGAGGGACGGTTGTAGTTGTAGCCGCCCGGGGCTTCAGCGTTGGCACACGCCACCAACGCGAGGGCTATGCACTGTGGAAAATGGAAAATAAACTCTATTAGTTCAAGACTAAAGTTTAAATTGGCCTAATGCGTAAATGTTGAAAATTGTGACAAGTGCGTGTAAAACTATGATTAAGCTGATAACTACGGTAGTAACAAATATTGTTTTAGCGTAAATTTGCTTATCTAGGTTATTTTGTTTTAGGTTTGTCATGTCCTAAATTACGATTATATAGACGAGACAATTCACTGCTCACGAATAGGATCTCTAGGATTAGCTAACCAACAAAAGCAGAGTTTCAGTCGTGCACTAAATATTTATTTTATCTTCCTCAACATAGTCACGCGTTTCTTAGCTAGGATACCTTATTAGGCTGTTAGTCCAACAGTGACAGAACGGTTACGAACATTTACGTGCAATTGTTGTTGCTCTCTGTTTGTCTTTTCATTTGCGCGTGAGCATCAAAAGGTGTGCAAATAATTATATGTTGCGTAAACATGGCATATGGCACTCACAGTTTTACTTCTTGAGTTAATTGGATGTGAAGTGCTTTTGAAACGACAGTTATGTTTATTTTGAGCTGTGAATTTTGGGCCGTGACATTTTATTTCAGTGAGTAGTAGGTATCCAACGTGTCTCTATACGGTGTGTCAAAAATTATAGGTGTGGTACAGACCATCAAACTGAACAACTTTCTTCCGGGGACCAACATCGTAATCATGAAAAAAATATCAGTCGTCCCATACATTTGGTCGAGGAGGTATTGAAGTTTTGTATCATCATTTCAGCCGAAAGACGTCTACCCCTAAAAAAGGAGGGAGTTTGCCATAATCGCCACGCTTGGCAGGCGGGTTGGCGATCGCAGTATGGTGTTAAAATGCATAGAGAACGCTGCTGCCTATTCTCTAGTAAGGTCCCTTAGTCGCTTTTTACGACACCCACGGGAAAACATGGGATGGTGCTATTCCTTACGTCCGGCCCCACACGGCATAGTTTTGTATGGGACGACATAATTTTTTTTCACGATTACAATGTTGGTCTCCGGGAGAAAATTATTCCATTTGGTGGTCTGTACCACACCCTTAATTTTCGCCAACCTTATACAGACACACTGAATAGGTAGATATTAATTTTCAGAACTGTTTAGTATAATTCTAAACTTCTAATAAGCAACAGGAAAAACTGTTAAGTATCTACAAGCATCCATTGAGACTATCAGCAGATTGATCAGCGAAGGGCCACAATAAATATGGATTCATGCTGTTTGAAATAGAAGTCTTACAAACATAAATACCTACACTGTAATCAATAAGAACTTGTAAACATCAAGCCTTAAAAACATCCCAATTAAATTAACAACTTGACAACAACAAAAAAAAGATTGATCGTTTTGAACTAGGAACAATAGTTCGGGAGAGAAAGTGAGGTCAAATGAGAAGCAAAGGTAGCGTTACATCACCAGCTACGCTATATTCACGCGATTTATGTGAGAACATGAACTTTGACTTGCGAACAGGAAGGCGATGCGATGCTTCGATTTATGCGTTTCGTGTTTACCTTTCGCAAAGGATTAGAGGTTTGATCCAAACTACTTTAGGTTATGGTTACGTAAAGTATTGCATCTTACAAGGCTTGGAACGTGAGAATGAATACTTATTTAAGTACCAGCCTGGCTTTTGAAAGGTATCTATTTTTTTCAGATACCGTCTAATATATAATATCTTTGTTAAGTGAATTTGGCTGATTATATCTTGTCATTGGAATTTTAATGAATTCTTTAATAACGAACTAATCGATTTAAATTTATTCTTCTTATCATGCTTTTAGTGTGACCTAACCCTTATCCATTATTTATTAACGAATTGAAATTCATTGCAAGAAATAAACATCACATTTACAAGGAGTAGGAAACTATTATTGTGCAATACGATGTTTGTGTGCGCAAGAGTGGATTTCTTTACAAAAGCCGTTCCATGAGTTTAGACCGCGGAAGATCGCGGGTCATGTCATAATAACCATCTCATATTTTCTCGGTATGCTTTCTAATAGTAGATTGTAATGTGCTAAAATTCTTGGCGGTTTTACATAAAATAGTTCTTAAGTTTTTTTGTGAATGGACTAGTATGTTTGAGGAACTTCTTTCACATTAATTTCATTCATTTTGTGAATATTATAAATCAGCAATTTACCTACTAACTTCTTTTGGTTTTTTCTCCAATCTGGATTTTCTTATCTTTTCTGTCGTAAAAAATGGGAGCAAATTCTCATCTCATTATAAGCTCAATACAGATTTATATAATTATGTAGCTGGAATTGTCCGTTGCACTATGACATGCGCCATTACGTCACTAGATGGCGCTTCTGCCGGAAGGCACGGAGGCGCCATTAACGAAAGCTTTCGACTTTGATCACAATCGTGCTTGCTGACATAATGACTTCATATTTTATGGACAGAAACTATGGGGCTCATGTTACATGATGATGGGTTAAATTGTCACTATAATCGTTATTGTGGACATTGGCATGCGGATTTCTTCGTCAAGCTTAAATTATGACAGATATTTATATTTTTAATAGAAATCAGCCATATTGCCTTTGAATTCAATTGTCAATTCAAACTGACTACTAAATAATTCTGTACCCGGCTTGTGCTCATAAAGTCAACAAAGTAATATTACGATGCCATTGTAAATAACGTTTATGAATTTAACACATTATCGTTGAAATGGTCATCGTTGGAACTCCTTTCATATCTACAAAGTTATGACCGTAAAATTAAATGAAGTTTTATACAACAGTAAAAGTGTTTGCGCATAATCCAAGATGGCGGCCGCTGATTTCTATAGTGAAGTAATGGAGTGATTAACATGTAAAACCTATTTAGTGTAAGTCTTAAGGTTGTCTACCATAGTGTTGAGTATTTATGCAAATGACAAACGAGAGGTGATTGAATTTGTGATAGTATTTATTCGGGACAACAAATGGTTCTGTCTACCAAAATCATTTTCAAATTCAAATGATTTTGGTCAATAGGTGGTAAAAATTTACTAATGGAGGATGCATTATATTATTTACAATAATTTGTTTTAAGACTTTAATAAAAGTCTCAAAGAAAAAGCAATTTTTTTACAATTGGAGTTTTCAGCAGCGATCAAGGTGAGGCGAATAGATATTGTGTTCGTGATTTCAATAGGTATTTTTCTTGCTGTTCTTGAATGATTAAGATCCAACTGCTTAAAGAAGGATTCATTTTGGACTAGACGGACCACATTTGAGTCCAAAATGAAATCTCCTTTCTTATAAACAAGTAAATAGAACTGTCAATTTATTTAAAAATCGAACCACGTTCGTGTGTACACATCTCGGACACATGCTGCGATGCTGCTTAGAATTAAATCAGTTACGCCATGGTGCTTGTGTTAGAATATTGAATTAAATTCGACCGTATTAGTGTCAAACCTTTATGGGCAAAGACCAGGTGGTGATGCGCCGACTTTACATTAATTTAAGGCCAGTTACGGTTTATGCTCATCGTAATTAATCTTTTATGGGCGATCACGATGACTGAGAAATTTTAATCGTGCGAAAAACTGCAGTTTTATTTGGTATAAATTGTATTTTATAATTTTATAACGAGGTAAACAATAAAGTTAATATTATACTATGTTTGACCACTGTCTGTGGGCTCATAAAATGAAGAACAGTACTCGTACTTACTACAAATCTTTGTGGTCAAGTGAAATTCATAAACAATTGATGTTGATGATCTTTTTGACATAGAAATATGAGTGTTAATTAACAGTAATTCATGACAATGTAGCAAACAACATAACCAATCAACTCTTGAATCAATTAAAGTCAAAATAATTTATAACAACGTTTAGAAAGTTAATCGTTTACAACAAGAATTTTAGCAAAATAAACTTAACGTCATTTAAGCATACATACCATGCAAATGAGTTTGGTTTTGAAGTAATTTTAGGATTTCTTTCAGATCCAGAGATTGTAGAGATATTAAAAATAGAGAAGTATGAATTTTCTAGTTCGACGGAAACCGTAGATTTGAAGTTCCATGATACAAGATTTGAGAGGAGAAAGTTTCAAACTGGGATTTTGAAGCAAACACTGGAGACGTTACTGGACTTATCACAGGAGTTTTTCATATCTACCAGTCTTAAGTTCTTCAAGAGGGTGTTGAGTCTTTCAGCCGTAAAAAAAACAATACAAAGCTATTGAAGTCAAAAAAGCAATATCAAAACTATATGATGCCATTAATAAAGCACTGCACAAAAAATAATCAGATTATTAAGCTTTAAAAATAAACAATCAACATTTAAAAGCTCATACATAAGGCCGTAAATCGCATGATTACATTACAGCTGAGCATCGGTAGCTGTTTGACATTTGACCCGCGCTCGACTCCTTGCGTCATACAAGGTACCCTGTAATGTGCTCGCGTAAAATATTACCATTGCACATGTCTATTACAATAAAATTTATGTGACCCTAGTAACTGTGCAATGATATAATTATGCCGGGTTAAATGGGAGTTGAGTAATTGTATAGTAATTATTTTGGTGAATTATTGTGGAAATCTTTCTGGGTTTTGTGAGTTGCCTGACTTTGGAGGCTGTACCTGGTATACTTTTAAATGATTTTCTGAATTCGAATCGTGAATAGTGAACAGGGAGATTAGTTCGGCGATAGAAAATATAATAACCCTTATTTTCTACCCGCAAAAATATTCACCAACAATTAGAACTCTAGGGAAAAATTGCACGGGAGAATGCAGCAGTTAAGTCAATAAACCCAGTTATCATTACTTATGGGAACATTCTATTCTTATATCACCGCAACGAAACTCGGGTATTCTAATGAGAATGATAAAAGTGATGTGACAAAAACCGTAAAGTCAAACACAATGGGCGCAAACGTGTGAAATCATTTAAAATGTATGCGTTTTGACATTTGAATGGCGCTTCGTGTAGCTTTGAGATTTATTATATCGATTTTTAGATAATTGTTTGGGAAAATAGTGATGTGACTTTCTCTGTTTTTTTAGGTTCCATGTGGAAAGTTCTGACAGGAAAGGTTAAAGGTTGTGCCAAGTTTATCTGCCGGTTATTATTATGTTGTTGTTAGAAAAACTAATGAGGTTGTCTATTTTTAATTGGCCGCGATCTATTGTGGCTATAATCTGACTGAAGAAAGTAAAGCCAAAGTTAATTAGCAATTTAAATTAACGAAAGATATGCTAAATAATTTGATGGTTCTCAATGTCAAAATTTTATCGGTAATTTGATATTCCAAAAATAAGTTGTTAGGTACTTTCATATGTTAGACACGCATATTTTTAACCTCGCGATCCTCATCGATAATCATTATGCATAATCGATGTAAGCTGTAGTTAAAGTTAAAAAAGCTATCGAGATCAGATTACGATCGTGTTTTGAATACAAACAACGTGCACGTTTCTGTGCGGGCTGCAAAAGGTCCTAAGTATTGGACTATACAATACACTCTAGACTCTGCTAGAATGCAATAAAGTCGCAGTCTTTTTGTAGTTGTTTATTTTTAATCTTGTTTTGCAAAGTGCTTCACTTAACGGTCTATTAATGACTCAAAGGTAAAGACAACTGTTTTGATTAATAATGGTGTCTCTTTTAAATAGATGGAATTATAAATATAAAACCACGATCGTACTCCAAATTCGAATCAACGGTAAAGTTCAGAAATCAACATGAGTGCATTCGGCTGAATCACATTCCAAAAAAGAAGAGAACGAACACACGCGATTCCCGATGCACTATTTTGATTTCGGAACGACACGGCACTTGTCACTTAGTTTTTTTTTGTTTTCACTAGAACAGGCACTGCACTGGACTTACCGCTACGAAGGCTTTCATGATGTTTAGTGGTGGGTCACTTCGGAACGTAGCGAAGTAATGTGAAGTTGTTGGATGGTGTCTGGTGATATATAGTAAAGTACGGCCGCGGTGGGGCGGAGAAAGGATAGCTTAGGTTGTGTAAGCACGGGAGATGCTACCATCAGAATAGGAAGTTTCGGTTAATTGGAGGGCGTCATGCAATTTTTTTAAAGAATTTTTCTATGATTGACCGGCGAGGTCAAGGGTTTGGAACGTCGCTTTGAGGTTGGAGTTTGAATTTTAAGACTGTGGTAGACTTCTGTGCGATGTTTTGATAAAATCACTTGACCTTAGGACACAGATTTGTGATTTCATAGTAGGTAACAGTAATTTGTTTCGTCGTATGTGTAATTTAATTTGATATATTTCAGTGTAATCTGTTTGATTTTTATAATAAATTCAATTTTAGGAACGATGAAGGACAATTGGGTGATCACTGGTCTTGACGCGGTCCAATAGGGCCAATGCCTGAAAGGGTTGCGAGTTTGTCCAAAAGGGATATCGTGGCCCTGGCACACAGGCAACGGAAGGAACACGGGTGGGTTTTAGTCAGAAAAATTTTAAACCCCCTCCCGCTCCGCCCAGAGCGGGAGAAGTTACTTCATAATTTCCCACCCAAAAAAAAAAGGTACTGGTCTTCGACGTTGCAAGAAAGAAAAAAAAAAAAAAACATTTGGTAATACGTCACTGGTCCTTTGAAAGAACCGAAGGACCAGTAAAAGTGAATTGCACATTGTTATGCTAAGCTGTTATAGTGACACTGAAGATTCCTACGAGTGGTAACAGGAGCAATAACGATCGGTAAAAGATAGGAACCGGGCAATACTGACTTAGCTAAAATATGCGAACAATCCCAGCTGTCAGCTGTAACTAGAAAACCATGTAAATCATAAGCAAACAAACATAGTCCTTAAGTAAAGAGGTAAAAGCCATTTCCATTTTCACATGAGTCAGTAACGGGTATTGTTTACTAAGTAGATGATGTAATCCTAGTGTTAATGGTTAGACAAAGATATAAAACTTGGTGTGGCATCGTAAATCATTCGATGCGAGATATTTATAGCAACGTGATTCATTGGTTTCGTATTTTTATCCTTTATTATATTTCAATCAATCAACTCAGCCTATAGCAGTCCACTGCTGGAGATAGGTCCCAGGCTGCGCCACAACACCCTGTCCTCCGCCTTCCGCATCCAGGTTGTCCCAGCCACGTTTTCAAGTTCGTCGGTCCATCTAGCTGGGGGGCGTCCCACACTACGCTTGCGCGGTCTGATACGCGGTCTCCACTCCAGGACTCGTCTGCTCCACTGGCCATCGGTCTTTCGACAAACATGGCCAGCCCACTGCCACTTCAGCTTGCTTACTCTGCAGGCTATGTCGGTAACTCCGGTTCTCTTCCAGATAACTTCATTTCTGATCTTATCCTTCAAAGATACTCCGAGCATAGCCCGCGCTCCATAGCACGCTGAGTGACCTTGAATTTTTGGACCATCCCGACTGTCACTGTCAATTATATTTAGATACTAGCGATGTGGCGATATGTCAAACCATGGAGATTTCCATTTATCTAAGTTAAATCTTAATGTAATAATAATATATACATATACCTTCTGGAATAAATTCTCTGAATGATGGTGAAGACCGAATGAAAACCCGTCGCATAGTTTACATGAACAACGCGGTCACAGACAGACAAGAAAAGTGAGTTTAATTTATAATACGAGTATGTATAGATTATGGTAAGTGCTTTACCTATAGGTAGATAATGAGAACTGTTGATGACCTTGTTTTACCATATAAGTTGAAATGTATCTATGTACTGCAGGATCTTCATTCATTCGTCAAGGTGTATAACTGTTAGTTGACTCTGAGGTTGATTGGTGGGTATTGAAATCTGCAATTTAGGAAGTAACTTAATTTAGTAGTACTTAAATCGATTACCTAACACTGATATTATACATTTCATTTCTTCAATAATAATTTACATTGTGTCTGAATGTTTTACAAAGATACCTACGCAAATAATTAAAATAAAATCAAGTCAAACACAGAATTCAATTACTTCCACACAATCTCATTACCCACCTAAATTCATATTATTTACATTTATAAAAGTTCAAAATATAAAAGAAAGTCAACGGGAAAAGATTAAAAAAAAATACATGTTTATGTAAGTACTCATCATCGAAATTGACACAAAATTGTTGGATACATTGTAATTCAGCATTTCATTTATACCTACGTACTTTACTTCTATTACGATTTTAATTGAATGGTTAGCTCAATAATTAAGATTAAAATAACTGACGTGTTTAATCAACTTTTATCACTGACTGTATACCTAATATTAGGTTTGTTGTGAGACCGCGATTTTTGTCAAATAATAGCAAAATGTAAAATGCAAATTCCAAAAACAGCCAAATGTATGCAAATAACGTTCATAATGTTAATTATGTAGAGCATAAAATAAAAAAGTGAATAAGTTTTAAATTTCTAAACGTAACATGTCAACAAAAAATATGGAAGATATGACAGCTGACTATTTTTTTTTGTGTTGAAGATGATCCTCAACGGCGCCGATAAGATCTTGGCGCGGTTTTTACTTTTTTATGATTTTGACATGCATTGACTTTGGAACAAAGATTTTGTTCGCGGTGTCTGTTTTCAATGCACTAGACATTGTGGGCAGACACCGCGAACAAAATCTTTGCGCAACATGTTGTTGTCTGGGACAGCAAAACAAACGTCTCAGTGCTGCCTGAATACGCATACACCGCGGTTGTCACATTTGACATCCGCGGGACACATCTGATCTTTAGTTTGTAATAGCCGCTCTAGTTTACATTGAACCTAGTTGAGGAGCTGACGCTCAGATTTCTTATGCACTAAGGAAAAACAAGTTTTGTGATGATTTTCCAAAAGTTCCAAAGTTTTGTTTTCCTACGTTTTTTTGAGTTTTGTTTTGTTTTTTTTTCTTACTTGTCCAATCTAATGCCACCGCCCGTTGCAGCAGGTACAGACGTCAGCACATCAAGCTACTACAATCTGGCAAATTTCTTTAATAGATTTTCAACTTTATTCCTACTGTATAAGATTCAAGGTTGATTGGGAAAATTTTACAGTTTCGGGTAGCTTGACCTGCTGGCGTCTGTACATTGGACTTGAAACGTGACTGTCGGAATGTAGGCGTATGTTTTGTTTATTCTTATGTTTATGCATCTGTTGTTTTAAGATTCATGGAAAGAAGGTATGTGCCTGCATCCATTTAAATGAAAATTACAAGCCGTTCCTTTTTCTGAGTCATTTTTTTTTTTTTTTTTCCTTCTGGCTTCGCACGGTTTGTGCATTTAGCCAATGTCAAGTTTTAGTTCTTGTGTGTGTTCTTGTGTATTGATGAAATTAATTATAAATGCATGATGATGATATCCCCGCCCACTCCCCTTGAGTTTCAGTAAAGATGTGGCACTTTACTGAGTCCTCACGCGGACTTCTTGGGAGAACTTGAAGCGAAGTTGCACTGTTTTGTTTCATTTGCCTACACTAATGCACGTTCACAAACACTTGTTCTCTCTAATAATCCACCATTATTACACATTAATATTCGGCTAAACACTAATTTTGGAAAATTAAACAAACTGCTGAACATGACGCTTCACTTTCCCGCCAAGAAGTCCTTTCTGAGTCATATTAGACTATCATAGAAATATGATCAGAGATGTAAGAGTATTTTTTATATGAAGAACCTATGTCGTTATAATATCTAAATAAATATGATTCAAATTGTCTATGATCACAGTTAAGGGGACGATAACCGACTTTTAATGATTTTATACCGAAGATCATGTCAAAATGAGTAGTGCTAATGATTTGAAAAAAATATATGATAAATTAGAGCATTTTCTCAATAACTTAATATGACGTGAATATTTTAGATTATGTTTATATTAAATAGTGAAATTAATTTGTAAAGTTATGTCTAACGCTGATAAAAAACTGAGAATGGCGCAAAATCTACCATGCGTATTTTTCTATAACCTTTACCAATTTAAAGATAATTTAATTATTAATCTTTTAGTATACGCGTTTTATTAAAATACCCTTTGTTTTGTGTATAATAAATTAATAATGCGTCAAATTGGGGACAGCGCTCCTTGATAAGCGAGTCCTATTACTGGCTGAACGTACGACGCGTTGCGTGAGCTCAGTACAGAACACGCAAGCTAACCTCTCAAGGTCACTGGCTATATATATATCATATATCGATATATCTCCGTCTTTAGGGATCCTATTTGACAGCAAGCGTACGAATATGATCAATGCATTTGTTTTACAAATTTTATCTGTTTTTGTCTTCTTTTTTAATGCAATTAATAAAATTGCACTCATGGCAACGGAAAACACGGCTAAATCGTTATCCATCCATCTTGATATGATGTTTATATGACAACAGGTGGAATTTGACAGATATGAAATCATATTTGTATGATAAATCTATGATAGTGTAATCGCGGTCTAATTAAAGCTCTACCTACAAACAGTATAAACAAGCAACATTGAGAAGTCATTAATCTTTTTGTACCTTTAATTATCAGAAGTTCTTTGACACACTCATGCAAATGACTGAATTAGTAATTATACAAAATAACTTATTAGTGAGGACGACCTGCTGAAGAAAACGTAGTACCCATCCATACCTTGACCTTGGGTACACTATGTTACAGGTGCTACGAGTTATTTGTATAATATATTATATATGCAGAACATAACACGACCGCGACATAGAAAGATGGTAGTAGAGAGTGATCACAATATAAGAAGGCAATTAATCAATCTGTCCGCCTTTTTTCAATTATCTTTTTACCGATATTCGCCTTTAACCGAGTTCAGCTGAATACCAGTATTTTACATTGAGCGACTCCCTATCTGACGTCCACAAACCAGTTACTGGGTATCACGATACCCGTCGGTAAGACAGGTTGTCAGGCTTTTGGGCTTCTGACTACCCGTAAGGTCTGTCAAACATCTACGAATGACAGCCGAGACCAACGGTTTAACGTGCTTTCCGAGGCACGGAGGGGTCCCCATATTATGTAATGTATGAAATGAAATCAAATTAAATCGTTTATTCTGTAAATAGGACAATCACAAATCAAAAAAAGCTCAAAGTGCTATTCTCAAGGTGACTACTTGCCGCCCTTTCCTTTTCCCCACTAACCTCCTGTATAAATCTTGTGAAGTACTAACAGTTCGACAGTTATTTATTATGAGCACTGTACTAAAACAACACGCAGCACTTCCATACAGCACTGATTTTACTAAAAAAAGACGGAAAGATATAATTTGCCCTCAAAAAAGTACAATACATGCAACACATACTTCTTTTTTTTATATGTACCTCGGACCGCTACTTTATAACAGGCTAAATGAAAAAGGAAACATCTACTCCTTAAACCACAGTAGCTGCAAGAAAATCCTTAAGGAAGCTCTTCAAACTATGTCCTATGAAGATACAGAGAAGTTATTACTTGTGCTAAAGTAAATATTGTTCATATTGTTATTTTTATTTTATTTTAGTTAGCTAGGTTAAGATACTATTTTTTTTTTTTATATACCTTGTTACCAAATATATTATTAAGCTATGTGATTATTACTAACTAAAGTTACCTCCAATCGCCTGAAACACAGGACTTCCTAGTTCAGGCACAAATCATCGTGAACTTGACGTAGATTTAAGGAAAACTGTAAACTTGTATCTTATATTTTTGAATAAATTGTATTTATTATTTTATTATTATTAACCGTACGGCGATTGTATTGTAAGTAATTAAATGGTGATAACATTTTCCATCACACTTAAATGTTTTTGGGATAAAATATAACGTGGTGTAAAAATTATTGAAATCGATTCAGTTCCTTATTCTGAACAAACTATATTCAGGTTTCGCATTATACAAAAAAAAATGTTGTTGTTGTACTGAATACGTTTATCGCTAAACATAATTAAATCATCACTCTGTCTCTGTTATCTAGAGTTTTACTGCTAAACGCATTCAGTGACTTTTTATGGGGCTGATTGTTCTCTCTATGAGGCACTCAACCTCAAAATTACAACTTTCTTTGAATTATGTGAATTCTGATTAACTTACATGTGTACAGTGCGTTCCTTCACGGTGACACTAGCCGCCTTCGACGGACACGTAGCGCAGCTCGAAGAACAGCTCGAAAGGATAAGGTGGCACAATCCCGGGATCAGTGAAGTCCGAAGAGAGAGTCGGTATCTTTGAGAGGGAGACCAGCTAACCCAAGGCGACGTCGAATTCCTGGTAAACAAATCCTATAATGATAACGTTATATAAATCTTGAAGTGTTATGAACAGGTTAAATATTATATATAACGTACTTCGTAATAGAAATAAGCAAGAGGCATATAGCCTTAAGGGGGATGCGCTAAGGTAGCCGCGAAATTCAAATTAACTTACGTTTTTTGCAATTTGCAGGTCAGTAACAGGTTGTATGTTGATCTAAATATGATTCGCGGCCATAACAAGTATGGCTTATATATGTACCTTGCCTCGCCTGAAACACAGGATAACCTAGTTCAGGCACATAGCACAATAGAATTTTACGTAGATTTAAGCAAATTTGTTTTTAGTTTTTACCTTTTTACCTGAATAAACTTTTTATTTATTTATTTTTTATTTAACATCGTAATGATTGGGTCTAGTACATATTGAAGTTTTGTATGGGACAGCTGATCTTTTTTTACGACTTCAAAAACAAACGAGGTTTTTGTTTGTATGTTAAAAAAAAATGTAATATCGTCGATATTTTCGTCGATTGTTGACCAATTTTGGAAATTCTTTGTTTTATTTGTTAGAGGAAGCTTACGCGGTGATCCCATATATATTTTATTAACTTTGCTTGGATAGTTCTTGAGTTAATTTCAATAATACGTGTCCGCCCACTTAGTATATGTGGATGATGTTATAATAATTTCCTGTTACTGTAACATAGCAAGTAGTGGTATTCAAATTTGTATGGAGTAGGTACACACGGCTACACATCAAGCTATACATTTCCAGTATACGCTGACCTCTCATTGTACGGAAATCCCTCACAATGAGAGATCAGCTTATACTGGAAAAGTATAGCTTGATGTGTAGCCGTGTACCACAACTAAAAAGTGAAAAATAAAACCATCCAATTAAAAAAAATCCAAAGTGAAAAATAACTTGAAGTCGGTGGCAAAAAACGAAAAGACAAAACCAGTGACACCGCCTTCCAAAATTAAAGTGATTTTGGAGAATGTTTTTCAGTTTGATGGTCTGTACAACCTTAAATATGACCACTGAACCTTTCTGATACAAGCTTAGTCTCTGGTGCTGTGCAGTTTGACCTTTGAGATCCTCTTTACCCATCCATTTGTTTGTTATTTTTTTGGAAACCCAGAATTGAACACGCTTTTGTTATCATATACTTCGCCATTTGTTAAAGATAATACAGACGACCCAATAAATAGAAACTTCAATAAAGTTGACACTATGTAACAAATGGACCTTATGTCGTGCTAGTGATATTCTATTCAACCTTAGGGTGGTAAAGTAGCCAGGGTTGCGAGTTTGTTTTTTTTCACACAGGCATTAGAAGGAACACGGGCGGGTTTTAGTCTGTAAAAGTCTGACACGCCCTCTCACTCCGCCCAGAGTGGGAGTTAGTTTTACACCCAAAAAAAAAAAAAGGAAAAGGCTGCGGGGCGAGCATGGCCTACTGTAACATGACTTTGAGTCACACATCTTATCACAGTTTGAGCGATAAAACTGTTTTGTGCTAGTACAAATTGACATGACATAATTTATCATGTCGTCACAAACGTCTTGGCACGCCCTTGCTCGGCCTGCTGGTAAAGCAATTACGAGGTTGACTATACATTACTACATAATTATTATAAAACAAAGTTCCCTCGCCGCGTCTGTCTGTCTGAACGCGATAAAGTCAAAAGCTACCGAACGGATTTTCATATACGGGTTTATTTATTTAAACTTATCGCACACAATAAGGTACAAAGGCGGACTTAATGCCTTAGGCATTCTCTACCAGTCAACCTTTCGTCATCCTTTTGTCAATGGATGGAGTGATTTATGTAATTTATTAAGATTTTGTGTAAATTGGCTTAAATATGACTTTTGGGAGGGAGCTTTACTGGCGTGCACGTTACGGAGTACGTTTCCGTGGGATAATGCTCACCTTTTTGCATAAATATAAGTTTCATCTTCATCATAGGCCTCCCCTAAACGGGGGTTTATACGAGTATTTGCGTTTGTGTCCCTAAGGTTTAAGGTTCAATAAAAAAAAGTTCACGGTGAAAATACATTTATTTCCTCCTTTTTAAATAAATAAAACAAAAACATAAACTTAACAAAATAGTAATAAGTTAAAGTTAGCAATAAGTTACTGTTAAATAAATAATTAATTACATAATTTACTGAGGAGAACTGAAGCTGCGGGAGGGGATGATCGAGGTCATCCTGGGGGAGCCACCACCTGATGAGCCAAGTTCCGATGATGTCTGGTGGTACTGAGCGATCTGGATAGACTGATCGATTCCCTCAAGCACAATTCCGGTACCGCGGCCGGGCTCGCCAGTTCCAGATCCACCACCGCCGGAACCGGTGGATGGGGCACCGAAGGCAGATGAGGGCGTGCGGAAGCTGGTGGATGGGGCTCCGTTTGAAAATGAGGGCGCGCTAAATGACGAGGAGGAAGGCGATGCTCCACCACCCGATCTAGAGGAGACTTCTTCTTGGAGTAGAAGATAGCGGATTTGTTCAAGGAGTTGGGGGTCAATGTTTCGTCCTTCGGAAGTCTGCGAGCCAATGGGGACGTTCTGGTATCCGCGGAAGCCGCTGCTGCCTTGGTTGCTGAAGTCACCGGCACCTCTGATGCCACCTTGGTTGTTGCTGCTAATGGGACCTCTAATGTTGCCTTGGAAGCCACCTGTGACTCCAATAGGGCCTGGAAGGCTGCTGCCACCATCCCCGCCTTGGTTACTGATCCTACCAGCGCCAGCGCCCCTGCCTTGGAAGTTGGTGGCACCAGCTCCTTCGCTGCCACCAGCGCCGAGATTGCTGCCTTTGTTGCTGACGCTACCAGCATTTGCGCTGTAGCCTTGGAAAATACCACCACCTGCGTTTCCAATGGGGGCTGGAAGGCTTTTGCCACCGCCTCCGTTTCCACCTTGGTTGTTTACGCCGCGAGCGCCGTTACCCCAGCCCTGGAAGTTGCTGGCACCTGCGCCTGCATTGCCACCCTGGTTGCTGCCACCAGTGTTAGCATCCCAGCCTTGGAAGTTGCTGCTACTACTGCCTCCGCTGCCACTTTGGTTGCTGAAGTCACCGGCACCTCTGCTCCCACCTTGGTTGTTGCTGCTAATGGGAACTCTACTGTTCCCTTGGAACCCATCTGTGACTCTGATAGGGCCTGGAAGGCTGCTGCCACCATCCCCGCTTCCACCTTGGTTGCTGACCCTACCAGCGCCAGCACCCCAGCCTTGGAAGTTGCTGGCACCAGCTCCTCCACTGCTACCAGCGCCGAACTTGCCACCTTCGTTGCTGACGCTACCAGCGTTTGCACTGTAGCCTTGGAAAATACCGCCACCTGCGTTTCCAATGGGTGCTGGAAGGCTTTTGCCACCGCCTCCATTTCCACCTTGGTTGTTTACGCCACCAGCGCCGTTATCCCAGCCTTGGAAGTTGCTGGCACTTATCCCTCCATTGCCACCTTGGTTGCTTATTCCACCAGTTACTCCACTGATGGATGGAGTTCCGGAGCTGCCTTGGCCTGCACTACCTATTGGGAGACTTAAGCCATCAGCACTTCCGATGGAGCTTGTAAGGCTAGAGGCACCGGCTCCTCCGCTGCAGCCTTGGTTGTTTACGCCATTAACCATGGGTGTACTGCCTTGGAAGTTGCTATTACCGGCGGCTCCACCACTACCTTGGTTGCTAAAGCCGCCAGCGCCATTACCCCAGCCTTGGAAGTTGCTGGCACCCACGCCTCCATTGCCTCTTTGGTTGTTGCCACTAGCGCCAGCGTCCCAGCCTTGGAAGTTGCTGGCACTCATCCCTCCATTGCCACCTTGGTTGCTTACTCCACCAGTGCCTCCACTGATGGATGGAGTCCCGAAGCTGCCTCGGCCTGCGCTATCGTTTGGGAGACTTAAGCCACCAGCACTTCCGATGGAGCCTGTAAGGCTAGATGCCCCGGGTCCTCCGCTGCCGCCTTGGTTGCTTACACCATTAATCATGGGTATCCAGCCTTGGAAGTTGCTGTTACCCGCGGCTCCACTGCTACCTTGGTTGCTAAAGCTACCAGCACCGTTACCCCAGCCTTGGAAGTTGCTGGCACCCGCGCCTCTATTGCCTCTTTGGTTGCTGCCACTAGCGCCAGCGTCCCAGCCTTGGAAGTTGTTGGTCCTCGCCCCTAAATTGTCACCTTGGTAGCTTACTCCACCAGTTCCTCCACTAATGAATGGAGGCCCGAGGCTACTTTGGCCTGCGCTACCGATTGGGTGACTTAAGCCACCAGCACTTCCGATGGAGCCTGTAAGGCTAGAGGCACCGGCTCCTCCACTGCCGTGTTGGTTGCTTACGCCATTAACCATGGGTGTCCTGCCTTGAAAGTTGCTGTTCTGTCCCGCGGCTCCACTGCTACCTTGGTTGCTAAAGCCACCAGCGCTGGCGCCCCATCCTTGGAAGTTGCTGCTACCACCGCCTCTGTTTCCACCTTGGTTGTTTACACCACCAGCGCCGTTACCCCAGCCTTGGAAGTTGCTGGTACCCGCGCCTCCATTGCCACTTTGGTTGCTGCCACTAGCGCCTGGGAGGAAGACACTACCAGTGACTCCGTTGCCGACACCTCTGGCTGCACTGCGAAGCCATCGACCACCACTTCCGACGCCGAAGAGACGAAAGTAGTCGTCGATGTAGTTCTTGATCTGGCCACGGGTGCTCGCCACCAGCGCGAGGGATATACACTACGGAAAATAGACTGTATTAGTTTACGCTTAGTGTCAATAAAATAAAAGAAAATTGTAACAAATATTGTTTATGGATGTAGATTATATTACGAGTATCACAACCACAAACCACTTAATGCGTTTATCGCTAAACATAATTAAATCATCACTCTGTCTCTGTCGTCTTGCGTTTTACCGCTAAACGCATTCAGTGACTTGTGGTGCAAGTTTAATGTTGACATAACTTTAAACACAACACTTAATTGAATCAATTAGAGTCAGTTTGAAAATGACTGATTCTAATTAATTAGAATCATTTCTTTTTTCTTTCTTTCTATCTTTCTTTCTTTCTTTCTTTTTCTTTCTTTCTTTCTCTTTCCGTTTTTTTTATAATTTGTTATAATAATTAAGACTGAATACGGTGATTTTATTGATGGGTTATTGATGCTATTAAATATGTAGTTTACCATATCAGCACAATAACTACGTCAAGTCAAAGTCAAGTCAAATTATTTATTTCAAATAGGCACATAGGAGGCACTTTTTTAAATTACAAAAAAAAAAAGAATTTACGATTATGTTTATTTAATTTTGAAATGACTACATGTAAGTAGGTTTATTACAACTGAGTAATAATAGCACAAACTTGACATTACGCTCGCGCTCGACTCATTGCATAACCTCAGCATTATGCTGTAACGTACACATTACAAAAATATTACCGTCGCACAAGTGAACGTAGGTAATGTATGTGCGTATGTAACAGTCCAGCGGTACATGTTGGTCTAAACTGTGCTTGGAAATGTCAAATTGTGCAAACATTTTTACTTGCTTTATGATCTCTTTTTTCAGCATTTTTTTATTTGACAAACAACTATCCACATTATTTGAAGAGCCAT
Organism: Tiliacea aurago; assembly: GCA_948098905.1. NCBI lineage: Eukaryota > Metazoa > Arthropoda > Insecta > Lepidoptera > Noctuidae > Tiliacea > Tiliacea aurago. Next base: position 1,993,454 of record OX402592.1, read on the forward strand.
AATGAATGACTCTACCAAGACCTGTCACACCCCTTGAGATGCAAAATTTGTCGGCGGTCGTCGTCATCATCATTCCAGCTGAAAGAGCTCCACTGCATGGGCATAGACCTCCCTCAAGGGTTGCGACTGTTGCGACAGCAGCAACTCTTGCGCTGCCTGCATCAAGCGGAGTCCTGAGACCTACACCAGGTCGTCGCCCAACCTTGTGTAGGCTTAGCCACGCTGCGCATTTCACCCTTCGCACTTCGAATCAATTACCAATTAGCCTGAATCACAATCCCAATGGGAAGAGCTAACACACACTAGACCCTCGATTCACAATTTGATCTCGGAAGGACACGGCACTTAAACTGTCACTTGTTTTTATTTCGTTACACTAGAATAGGCACTATACGGCACTTACCACTACAATGATCTTCATGTTGCTTAATGATGGACCGAAGCGAAGTAGTAGATGTTCTTGGATTGTCTGGTGATATATAGTAAAATGGCCAGTTAGAAAGTGCATCTTGTCAAACCTGATTTTTCAAAAAAAAAATACATCCGATTTAATTTAAGCCAATTCATAAATCAAAATGCAAATGACATTATGCGCTTTGATATAATATTTGATTTCTATGTGACATAATCAATAGAATGCACCGGAATTGAAAGTTTTGTGTACTAAAACTGTGTTGTATAATTAAATATAATGTTATTGTATCATCATGCTGGTTTTATATTTTCAGTTTACAACTATTCAGAGATTTGGGTAACTTTTATGCCTATTTTTTAAGCTACTGCTGACGGTATTGTTAATATGTCGGGTCGTCGAGCTTCCTAAGATTAGGTTAAGAAAAGAAAGAAAGAAAATACGTTTATTTGCGGTAAACATGACGCAAAGAAAGAACATAGATACAAAAAGAACAAGTAGGGGGAAAATAGCGCCAAATCCACGTAAAACGGCCACCGCTCAGCATAATGCTGCGACCCTATTCGAGATCTGTCTCGAATAGGGTCGCAGCATTATGCTAGCCCCAGCGCTGGTTTTCAGCGATAGCCGTGATGACGTCGACTGGTGCAGCATACAGCAGGTTGCAGGTTGAGCTTACGATTGCTGATGTATGTATGTTGGGACAAGTTTACTCAAACTGTTTCTGGTACTTTCCTCAAATGGCCAATCCAGATGCTACCGTGCAGTCTATTACACGATATTTTTTTATATTTTATGTCTGGACTTTAAAAGAGACTTTGACCCCTGAGTTTGTTTAGCCTTCTCTTCTCAGGGGTAGTCAGATATAAAATGTCAACTTCATCTAGCTCTTTTTTATTATGACATATAAAAGTGATTATGATATCCTATTTACAGAATAAACAATTTCGTTTCATTTAATTTCTAAGCGCACGGTCTCCATGGTCGTTTTCTATGCAGAAAAGCCGACAAGAAAGTTTTAAAATTACAGATATCTGCTATGCATACTATGCATTTTAGTATTTTAATGTGCTTTTTAATAGGACTATATGTAAAATGTTAGGTGCATCAATTGTATGAAATTAAACGAAGCAAAAGGGGGCCATTGTCCACCGCCACTTCAACGGGCCGTCAATGAGAACGAGATGACGGCGCCGAAGTAGCGATACATACTCGTACATTGAAAATGGCCGCGTGTCCACCACACGTCCGTCAACGGGACGTCACGTTCGGTTCGAATAATCACGTTTCTCTTTGACGTCCCGTTGACGGGGCGGTGGACAAACGCTGTGAGGATCGTAGCAAGTGGCTTTCTGTAGTTTCTGCCTACCCCCATAGGAAAAACGCGTGAGTTTTTATATGTGTGTATCATTTAAAAAAGTCAAAAAGGGTCATAAATCGGTATATTAAATTACAACTGAGTTTCAGTAGCACCTGACATGTCACCCGCGCTCATCTCCTTGCATTTCTACTTACTTCAATTAACATCCGTTCCTGTTTACAAATGTTTCCTAACTTGTGTGTGTCAATAAATAGATTTTTTTTATACAGGGTCAAATTAAATTAGGTAGCGAAACTCCACAGACTGTTGGGTATCGATATCTAACTACGATAAAACGAAAAAAAAAAAAACATTGTGTTGTTTTTGGGGTCAATGACTAGTTACTTGAAATATGAGTTTCAAAATCAGTTTTTTTTCTGTGTAAACTTCACAGATGTGATGGGTATCGATAACTTAACACGATAAAACAAAAACTTAACTACATCAAGTAACTTAGTTTTAGTAACTAACTAACAAAGAAACATCATAACTCTATTTTTTCGTTTAATCGTATTTAGATATCAATACCCAAAATGTCCACAGTTTCGCTAGCTAATTAAATTTGACCCTGTATATTGAGTATTGATGTGGCAGATCGTAAAAAAAAATTATCATTAAAAATATTGTTATATTATCCGCGGATACGGATAAGGCCGTTTGTACAGACGGCTACACATCAAGCTATACATTTCCAGCATAAGCTGATCTCGCGTTGTGTAGGATTTCCGTACAATGAGAAGTCAGCGTATACTGGAAATGTATAGCTTGATGTGTAGCCGTGTGTACACATCCGTTTTTTTCACCGGATAATGGATCTTTTATTTTCACCGGACTAGGGGTGGTGTTAAGGTTACAATGGAAGTGTGTGATGTGATGGGCGTGGCTCCGTGTCCTCACGGAAGCGATCGGCGGCGGCGATCTCTCACTTCCGGCCCTGGTTCAGGCCATGGTTCGGAGCGAGAGTGCATGGGAGGCCGTCACCTCCTTCTGCGAAGCAGTAATGCTCGCGAAGGAGAAGGCGGAACGCGTGAGGGAGAGGCAATGTTTGCGCTCTCGCGCCCCTAGTCGCCGCAGGAGACGCCCCGAGCGTCGGGAGTTGCAGGCTGATTCCCAGCCACCGTAGGCGTGGGCTTGCGGACGATGGGTAGCTCGCCGTCCGATAATAGTTGCGAGTTTGTCCGAAAGGGATATCGTGGCCCTGGCGCACAGGCAGGAACTCGGGTGGGTTTTAGTCAGTAAAAGCCTGACACGCCCTCCCACTCCAGAGCGGAAGAAGTTTAATGATAATTACCCACCCCAAAAAAAAGGGGGGACTAGAATCAATTCTATTTTTTTGTAAAGTTTGATGTTCAAAAGTGCCTTTTATGTGCCTATAAATAAATAATTTGACTTTGACTTTGCACCGGACGCTTAAATCATCATACAAATATGGAAAACGCGGTCTGTGGTCCGATCAAAAAAACGGGCATTTACGAGCAGCCTATGGGTAATTTTCTTAGTGTAACACAGTATAGCACAGACGACGCGACGTGTGTAGATTAGAGGTTTGATCTCACTACAAAGATAGTTTAATTGCTACCTTATAACTTACTTTACTAGTAACTAGTTATAATAAATGTTTGAATATTAACTGATTGCGTTATAAATTTGCCAACTATGTAAGTTTAAGAAATAAAACTAATTTGGATTGAAATTCAATCAACTCAGCCTATAGCAGTCTTTTGCTGGACATAGGCCTCTCCCACGCTGCGCCACAACACCCTGTCCTCCGCCTTCCGCATCCAGTCTGTCCCAGCTACCTTTTTAAGGTCGTCGGTCCATCTAGCTGGGGGGTGTCCCACACTACGCTTGCCGATACGCGGTCTACACTCCAGGACTCGTCTGCTCCACCAGCCATCGGTCCTTCGACAAACATGGGCAGTCCACTGCCACTTCAGCTTGCTTACTCTGCAGGCTATGTCGATAACTCCGGTTCTCTTCCGGATAACTTCATTTCTGATCTTATCCTTCAGAGAAACTCCGAGCATAGCCCGTTCCATAGCACGCTGAGCACCTTGAATTTGTGGACCAGCCCGACTGTCAGTGTCCACGTTTCGGCCCCGTATATCATAACGGGCAGGACGCACTGTTTGTAGACCTTAGTCTTCAAACACTGCGGGATTGGCGACGAGAAGACTTGACGAAGTTTTCCAAACGCTGCCCAACCCAACCAGATCCTTCTGTCGGCTTCTTTCTCAAAGTTGTGCCTACCAAGCGGGAAAACTTGCCCTAGGTAGACGTACTCCTTCACAATTTCGAGAAGCGACTCTTCGATGTGGATTGGACTTGGCAAGACGTGCGAATTGTACATGACTTTCGTCTTGTCCAAATTCATGCCGAGGCCTACCCGCTGAGAGGCTCCATTTAGGCTGTGCAGCATCTGGGTCTAACTGCTCCAGCGTCTCTGTCATTATGACGATGTCATCGGCAAAACGAAGGTGTGAGATGTACTCGCCGTTTACGTTGATACTCGGTCCAGTCCAGTCCAGCGTCTTAAAGACGTCCTCCAATGCATTGGTAAACAGTTTTGGGGATATCACATCCCCCTGTCTCACCCCCCTGAGTAGTTGGATGGGGCTGGTTTCCTTATCCTGGATCTGGACAGTCATCGTTGCCGCGTCATACAAACACCTCAACACTTTGATGTAGCGCCAGTCAATTCGACATGATTGCAGAGAGGCCAGAACTGCCCATATTTCGATGGAGTCGAAGGCTTTCTCGTAGTCCACAAATGCCATACACAGCGGCTGATTGTACTCTTCGGTTTTCTGCACAATCTGCCGAACAGTATGAATGTGGTCTACGGTACTGAAGCCTTTTCGAAAACCGGCTGGTTCTGGTGGCTGGAACTCGTCAAGTCTCCTGGCGAGACGGTTCGTGACGACCCTCGAGAATAGCTTGTATACGTGACTCAGAAGTGAGATGGTTTTGTCGCCTTTTTGAAGAACAGAACCACCGCACCTCTGCTCCACGCTTCGGGCGTTGTACCCTCTTGGATGACGGAGTTGAAGAGACTCGCTAGCTCTCTCAGGACTGGAGCCCCGCCCGCTTTAAGGAGTTCTGTCGTTATTCCGTCATCACCAGGTGCCTTGTTGTTCTTTAGCTGCTCGAGAGCCGCCCTAATCTCTCAGTGGTCGACATCCGGGATGTCCTCCGTGTAGTGGATTGAAATTAACAGTATTTAATTGCTATCTATCTTTAAAATTTCTTAGATGTAATGAAATTTATTGTATTGATATACAATAAGTTCTGTTCAAGATCCACCAAAAAGTAACGGATCCGTAGATATGTGTCCGTACACATCTTTTTTCATCCTCGGATATCCGCGGATATAGATATAGATACGGATGTCCGGCACATGACTGATATCGAGCAGTTTTAAGCGAGGTACGCTGTTACGAGCACATTACAGCGCAACGCGGTATATGTTACCGGTGCACATGATTACTACTACTAATAATATTATCATATTATTATCAAATCTAATTTCATTCAACCTTAACAATTATCTCCAAATACTATTATATAATTTTACTATTACATTCATAATAATTAAGTAGAATGCAAAATCCTAGTTTAGGTAGTTTTAGAATTTAAATTTATTCATAATTTACACTCACTATCTATACCTAGGTTTTGTAGAAATTATTCCTACATTAGACTAGTTCTCATTCGTAGAAAAAAATTTAATGCAAATTTTTACTTTTACTTTCATTTTTTATTATAGTTTGGTGATTATGAAACATGTCACATCATATATCATCACGCCTCTATTCTTCACTGAGGTTGGCAGAGTGTTGTGGCTGAAAAATGGCTTTAAACTAATTTTAAGTATTGGGTTGAGTTTTGAGTGAGGTTCTGTAATACGGGCCTAAGTGGGTAAAGGGTGGGAAGAAAGAAGGTACCGACTACATTAACATATTGCTGCACGTTGCACGTCTACACGTACTCCTTGAGAGAAAACGCACGACAGACGAAGAAGATTCAATGCATCTTGTGCAATACGGTGAGTAGGTACGTTCTCTTAGACGCAGCGTTTACTAATTAGTACCATTCGACCACCTGGACATAAATATGCGATGTGCGACGAGGTCGGGGCGTCCGACTCGAATTAAATACGTCAAGACTTAATTACGGAGGTTTTTCTTGGACGCTGGACGGATAAATAGATTTAAAAATGTATTTGCAGTTTAGCACTATTAGTATGCAAGGCAAGAAACACGGACAGTTTTATAAATTAAAATATTGTTACAAAGTATTGGTTACTTACATCATTCTTGTTGAAATTATACATGTGAGAACGATGTAGAAAGACGTGCACATTAAAGCATCCGTAATAAAAAGAAGAAGAAAAACCAATTAAAATAAGCCGTGGCAGCTAAGAAATTACCAGTTCCTACTGACGGCGCCCGTTCACGAACATGACGCATGGATCAGCACCATTCAGCTCAACCATTTTGAAGGGAACTTAATGATCCAACACACACGCCACCATCAGCGAGACATTAGAGTGAGCATGAAACACTTTTAGCCGCCAGGGCACATTCAAGTCAATGAAAGACATACTCAGAGACATGCAATTATACAATACTAAGAGATTGAATTTATACAATATAATCAATTATATAGAGTTGATGAGTTATTGTATAGAATCACTTAGTTTATGCGCCCTTGTGGAGCAGGACCAGCGTTAAGCCAAGCATTTTTGCCAGCGATGTAATCCCCCAAATTATATTATGCTTGCTGCAAAGTGTGCGTTTTAAACAAGATTTAAATTTCGTTTCATTTAGTTGGACTATGTGGGGAGGTATTTTAATGTAAGTCTTCTCGTCGCCAATCCCGTAGTGTTTGAAGACTAAGGTCTAGTGCATCCTGCCCGTTATGACATACGGTGCCGAAACGTGGACACTGACAGTCGGGCTGGTCCACAAATTCAAGGTAACTCAGCGTGCTATGGAGCGGGCTATGCTCGGAGTTTCTCTGAAGGATAAGATCAGAAATGAAGTTATCTGGAAGAGAACCGGAGTTACCGACATAGCCTGCAGAGTAAGTAACCTGAAGTGGCAGTGGGCTGGCCATGTTTGTCGAAGGACCGATGGCCGGTGGAGCAGACAAGTCCTGGAGTGGAGACCGCGTATCGGCAAGCGTAGTGTGGGACGCCCCCAAGCTAGATGGACCAATGACCATAAAAGCTGGCTGGGACCGACTGGATGCGGAAGGCGGAGGACAGGGTGTTGTGGCGCAGCCTGGGAGAGGCCTATGTCCAGCAGTGGACTGCTATAGGCTGAGTTGATTGATTGATTTTAATGTAACATTTTAAACAGTAGTACCCCATGAAGGATGAGTCTACTTTAGCCAGCCTGAAACCTGGTTGAACTAATTGGTTCCTATTTCTAGTCCTATATTTGTGTCTTTCACCTCTTTTACTGAAAAGATTAAGATTTTTCCTTACGTAGGTACATGATGTTTTCATAGATATATTGCCAAGGTACCGTCATGATGTTAACTTTAAACAGTTCCCTTAGAGAATCGCGCCTGCGGAGGTCATATACGGCTCTTTTCTGCAAAATAAAAACAGAATAGATATCTGCATCCCGTCCACATAGTATAATACCGTAAGACATGATACTATGAAAGTAACTGAAATAGACTAGCCCCGCGGTATCTACATTAGTGTATTGACGGATTTTTCTGACAGCATACCTATGCTGCTGAACTTAGCCGTCCTGCAAGAGATGTTAAGACGGAGATATATCCCAGTGACCTTGAGTGGTTAGCTTGCGTGTTCTGTACTGAGCTCACGCAACGCGTCGTACGTTCAGCCAGTAATAGGACACGCCCATCAAGGAGCGCTGTCCCCAATTTGACGCATTATTAATTTATTATACACAAACCAATAGATATTTTAATAAAACGCGTAGGTATACTAAAAGATCAATAATTAAATTATCTTTAAATTGGTGAAGGTTTCAGAAAAATACACTTGGTAGATTTTGCGCCATTCTCAGTTTTTTATCCGCGTTAGACATAACTTTACAAATTAATTTCACTATGTAATATAAACATAATCTAAAATATTCACATATTAAGTTATTAAGAAAATGCTCTAATTTAACATATTATTTTTTCAAATCATTAACACTACTCGTTTAGACGTGATCTTCAGTATAAAATCAAGTTGATTATCGTCGCCTTAAATGAGGACCCCATTACAGCCTTGATTCGAGCGTGATCCCCAGGAAAATAGTTTTAACGACGAATTCAAGTTTCTCCCTATTCAATACTATGCCACAATCACTACTGTTAACATTTGGTAAAGCAAATCTTTTGCACTTAGTTTATTCCCATTTAATACTAAATTATTAGCAGTGAACCAATTTTGGACCTGCAGTAGGGCGTTATTTACGTCGTCGAGATTTGATGCACGTTTATTTATCTTAAAGATTAAGGAAGTGTCGTCAGCAAATAACACCATTTGTGGTGGGTTTTTTAATAAACGAGGTAGATCATAAATATATACTAAAAAGAGGAAAGAGTCCAACATCGAGAATTGTGGATCACCCACTTTTACTGTTAAACCAAGTATGACTCTGATAACACTGCTTCGAAAATTGCGAAGGAAAGTCGAGCGTGAGGAAACGAATGGGCAACCAAAAATTATAATAATTCATATTAATTATTTATTATGATCGTAATACATAATGCACATAACAACTTTGTACAATATTTATTTATTTGTTTAAGCCTCTTTAATTCCTTAATACACTTCTTTTTTTTTTACATAATTTTAACTAGGGACTTCCCGACGGCCTCCTCCATCTCACTCCACTTTTTCCTATCTTGGGCTGTTCTCATGCAGTCGTTGTTTGTGAATTTTATGAGCTCGTCTTCCCATCTTTCCAGGGGCGACCTTTTTTTCCGAGGGGGCCAGCCCATGTAGTATATTTTTTAGTCCATCTCTCTTTATCCTGACGTGCAACGTGACCAGCCTACTTCCATTTAAGTTTCTTGCAGTGGGTTAAGGCATCAATAACTTTTGTCCTTTGTACAATATTATGACAAATAAATGCATTCTATTCTATAAACGTGTGAAATCAACCCATGTAGTATATTTTTTAGTCCATCTCTCTTTATCCTGACGTGCAACGTGACCAGCCTACTTCCATTTAAGTTTCTTGCAGTGGGTTAAGGCATCAATAACTTTTGTCCTTTGTACAATATTATGACAAATAAATGCATTCTATTCTATAAACGTGTGAAATCAACCTACCCGGATTCTCGGATTTACTTCGCGTGCGTGGTGGATAAGGAGGCTTGTGCCCCAGCACTGAATACGTTATGGCTGATTATGCTTATACTAAACTTAGACGTTTTAAATGTTGTAATTTTGCTAAAGCCGTGATATAGTTTCCTTAGCTTGGCAGTGGAGATAACATTAAATAATTATAATAATATTAAAGACCATGCACTGACACGTTACTTCTAAATGTTCTAATTGGTTTGTTTTGTATTTATTTGAGAAAGTGGGCATTGAAGACATATACGAGTATACCTTACATAATTATCCCTTGTTACAACTCAAGACGATCTGTTTTCTAAAACAACCAACTAAATAGTAGAATCGGTCCACGGTCCACTATTCTGGTCATGCACAGACTTATAGTCTATAATCCAACTTATACTGAGAAATGAGGACTAGTGCGGTATTAATTTATAGTGCTTTGGGAAGTTGAAGAACTCACTAAATTTCTCTGAGCCATAATACAGCGCATCATAGACTACGCAGATGCTTGTTATTTGGAGCTTTTAAATAAACTTGAGCGTTTGCAAACTATCTGTATTCGTTTTCGTATATAATCTTAAAAAGTATGATCGTGTTTCTAACTTTTGCAAGATACTCAAGTGGTTCCCAATTCGACTATGCAGGAATCCTCGGATATTGTGTCTGCTATTTAACATCCTTCACAACCCTAGAACGCCATCTCATCTGCGAAAACGCTTTTCCTACCGCCCGTCCTTGCAGGTCGCGTCATAAAATCTCCTTAAATCACCTCCCCACTCTACGCACTTTTACTCCTACTCTGTGCACGCGGTTCGGTTGTGGAATTCGCTTCCGCCTGACATTAGGGAGTGCCAAACTGTTGCAGTTCTTAAAAGAAAAGACCACTATCTTTCCACTTCGTCATAGTAACATATATATTAGGTACCTATTTATTATTTTATATTTAGGTATTTAATATATATTTTAGTGATATTTTTTTGAAAGTTTTAGAAAGTATGTATGTGAGTATATTCTATTATTGTATGTTTATATTTAAATTGGTGAAAAGTATTTTGTTTTTTAATTTACGTATTTTGTTTTCTCTCCTACTCTTACGGCCGAACCCAATAACTTATTTTCAGTTAAAGACAGATCGCTATTGATGATAGACAGAATAATTATACGAGTATCTATGCTCGGATGGCGTCTCACAATCATTGATAAAGGCTATCTATCTAACGAAAACAATAAGTAGGTTTCTCTACTTCGCCCTCCCGTGCGTTCCATTACAACCAACATCACTTTAAAATAAATAAATAATAAAATAAAATATCTTTATTTCAGACCTAAGCAGTCCATATGTAGTTAGTGGTTAGTAACAAACTGTGCTTACATGCTATGTTATTGTTGTTAGTACTTAATTCTATTTAACATACCTAACCTAACCTAACACAGGCTTTTTTGCTTAAAAGGAGACTCCAATCACTAGTTGTTAAATTTTACTTGTATAATTAATAAAACATTTTCATTTTAATTTTTTTTTTAACATAAACCTATACCTAATTGTACCCAGTGCCTTTGGATGGGGCAGTCCACTCTGCTAACAATCATTTTCAGGATGCCGTTCCGAGTGCTACGCAAACGTTGCAGTAGGGAAGCCGCTTTCTTACGCATGATGGCGTGAAAGCCATCCGTACGTGCTTCAGCAAACATTCCCGACGCACTGCAACGTCGCGGCAACCGCAACAGCATCCTGAAGGCATTGTTGTATTGCAAGCGCAGGACGTTGTAGGCTCGGCCCGTATATGACACCCATAGGCCGCTCGTGTAGAAGGACTGACAGAACGCTTTAAATAAACTGACTTTGACGTCTGCCGTGCAGCGAGCAAACCTACGGGCGAGCATATTGCTCCTCACCGCCAACGCCCTGCGCTCGCGTTCTATGTCCCCATCATCACGTAGGTCACTGGTGACAACATGACCCAAGTATTTAAATTGAGTTACCACATTCAGTTCAACGCCGTTGAGATATACTGGAGGTACACGACGGGGCTGTTGTTTAGGTGCCGTAAACACTAACACCTCACTTTTTTTTGTATTGTATTTAAGGCCGTGCACCTCCGCATACGTCTCGCAGATCGTGAGAAGCTTCCTCAGTCCACTCATCGAGGGACTGAGCAACACCATGTCGTCCGCGTAACTTATGTTATTGACACATACACCGACTATATGACAGCCGACATGTGTGCTGCTCAGTCGCTCGATGAGCTCATTTACATATAAATTAAATAACAGGGGGGAGCTTAACCCCCCCTGCCTTACACCGCATTCCATTCGATACTCATCCGACAGAGTACCGACCCATCTCACCCGATTTGTCTGGTGAGCATACCAGTACCGGAGAAGCGCTGTGTACTCCACCGGCACACCCGTGCCCCTCAACCTGTCCCATAGCACATCATAGGAGACAAGGTCGAAAGCTTTCGACAGGTCAAGGAAACACGCGTATACCGGCGTCCTCCTCATGGTGTAGTACTTGACGGTGTGCTTCAGACTGAGAATAGCACTCTCGGTGGACACGCCCGCCTTGAATCCAAACTGGGCGTCGTGCACTTTAACATGTTCTGAGAGGCAGGCCTTCATCAGACCGTCAAGCACCTTAGCCATGGTGGTAGCTAGTGAGATGGGTCGATAGTTGTTCATATCGGATGTGTCACCAGTTTTGTTTTTAACTATAGGGACCACAATCGTCCGCATAAGTGGTTCCGGTAAATAGGAATGACCAAGGCACAAAGTGAAAAACAGTGACAAAACTCTAGGCAGATGGACTCCCGCATGTTTAAAATGTTCGACACTGAGACCATCGTGACCCGGCGACTTCCCACGCTGCATCCTCGAAATAATTGAAGCCAAACTCTTGGCAGGTATTTTCGGTATTTTTTAAAAAACAACATGTGTAATTAGGATTATATTAAAACTTCTTTGTTTCTTACTTCTAAATAAGTTACTGGATTAAGATATAATTCTGTAGAGCCATATTTGTTATGGCCGCGAATCAAAATACAACCTGTTACTGACCTGCAAATTGCAAAAAACGTAATAAAATTTGAATTTCGCGGGCTACCTTAGCGCAATAATGTTATTTTTTTTTAACTTAAATTCATGTTGGAATGGTGCTTGCACGGGGGGTGTCCGTAAGGGGGGGGGTTAAATTTATGTTATTTTTTGCCTAGGGCCCACCGTTTTCCGAGATATTTGAATTTCAAATTTTTTTATTACTTTAAATAAAAAAAAACATCTATGATCATTATTGCAAGTACTAAAGAGTTCATTTTAGCTTGGCTACTTTACGTTTATCCCTGCAATTCGGGGAATAACCAAATCTGCCATCTGTAGTACTGTCCTGTCAAACAAATCGTATATTGTGACGCATACTTTGGCATTTTCATACAAAGAGATATCTGTTGTAGGCGACACACCCTCCCATCAGCAGATATCGTGGGCCGGTATGATTCCTAGATTATTGGGACGTTAAAACCATCGATAGATATATTTTTATATCTCCAGTAGGCCGAAACTGGTGATATATAGGTTATTGGGTTCGGCCGTAGACAAGTTGCCTACGAGTACATCTCTGTGTCTACTTGTCTATCGCAGGTATGCTGGAAGAGATTTCTTTAGAAATAAGCATCATCTTTGTACGTATTTTTCTGTTCCTTTCTTGTTGTCTGTTTCTATGTATGTCCATAAATTGTTAAATAAATAAATACTTAAATAAATAAATATTTTATATTTTTAAATCGATTGTAATGAACAATCGCAAAAATTAAAAGCGTAAAAATTCAAAAGTAACATATTATTAGTGTGGCAAATGTAATTTTTTACTTTGAACCATTTGCCTGAAGTCAGGAGTAAAGTTGGTACAAGCTAAAAAAAACTATGATATTATTTTTAGATTAGGTAGTTAAAGGCAAGTTTTAGTTATACGTAAATTTAACTGTTCGCCCAAGGGTCCGGACCGCTGAACTAATTTACGTCGTACCAAATGGCAGTCCGCGGTCCGCCGCGGACTGCCATTTGGTGACTCCTACTGTAGACGATGAGGCATCCATATTATTAGATTCTGCCAAATATAAAGTTAAATAACAAAGATTTGGCTAATGTACACAGCGATGTGCGATGTCTATCATTACATTTGTGTGAATTTGTAAATCTTACGTAATTATTAACTTACTTCGTTTTTCGAAGAATTTTGTACGTGTTTATTCAGTCAAAATGCTGATTATTTGAGATCCTATTAGCTCCTATGGAATGTAGGAACTTTCTTAGAATAACGTGTCTATATGCATTTCCGTTACCTAACTCAAATGAGATATTGGCATGTATTGGACCATCTTAATGGATATATTTAAAATTACAACGATTTCGTTGCTAATCAACCAATGAATTCAATCATTCAGCATTCCTGGACATAGGTATTGCCCAAATTGCGACACAGCAAAATTAATTGGTCCTTCAGTTTCCGCCGCAGATCTAGATCGATGTACGATCTAACGACTAATGCACTCTTACTGATGAGTGACTGCCATGTAAAGGTACCATGCACGCTGATTGGAATGCCAATTGCCAACCCTCTGTGACAATCATACTTGTAGCATTTGACGCACCATACACCCTTGGAGATGCACGCGTTGCTTGCCATGTACATGCATGTAACTAACTTACTGAAATAAGAGTGATGAGGGATATTGATGGATGGAGAGGGACAGGAAGAACAAAGAAAAGACGGATGAATTGTGTGTGAGGGATAATATGAAAGAAAACCGGCCAAGTGCGTGTCGGACCACGCACAATGAAGGTTCCGTGGTTGGGATGAATTTATCCCAAAAACAAACTTTTTTTAATGTGTTGCAGAAGGCTTGCAACGCTCTGCGCGTGCAATATAATAATGCACTGAGGATATTGTTGGGGCTGCCTCGGTTTTGCAGTGCATCGGGCATGTTTGCGGAAGCGCGAATAGATGACTTTCATGCCATCATGCGCAAACGGTGTGCATCGATGTTGCGGCGATTCAGGGGTAGCCCGAACAGTATTTTAGTTACACTGGCGGACAAGGTTGATGGACCAGTTATCAAGCTCTGGGCTGGCAGACATGTGCTTGCACATGTTCATGTAGCCAATAAATTTCTATTTATTGTATTTTTAAGTTGTTGAGTTTACTAACATAGGCTAAGTTCTTACTAACACTTTATGGATCCTTGGTCTGAAATAAAAACTTTGAATTTGAATTTGAAACTACAAAGTTACGGTTTTCAGACTTTTTCCTTTACTTGTACTGTGATCCCCTTGCTTCTTCCCAAATTTCATGGTTCTAGGTCAACGGGAAGTACCCTATAGGTTTTGATTTATTTGCGAGTATCAAAATATGTCGCATAAATCGCCGTATTTTTTTATCGCATTGACTTAGAAGTTTAATTGTTGTAGAGCTCCAAGGGACCGTAGACCTATGTATTTGATATTAATTTTAACTGGATAACTGCACGCGTTCCTGAGAAAAAGGGTCTTGACAGACTGACAGACGGACAATGAAGTGATCCTATAAGGGTTCCGTTTTTTTCCTTTTGAGGTACGGAACCCTAAAAAAGTTATGAATGATAGAGGAGACTGGGAGGAAATTACGTGTTGTGCCGACCCTGAGTACCATGGCACAAGGGCAGGGAGATGATGGTGGGTGCCCAGTCCGCCCCACCACCTTGCTGAATATTTTGACCGTGCCATAAGCTATTCCTGCCGATCTATTCTGTACAAAGCTCATCGTGAAAACTTACGTGAAGTGAGCTGTCATTCCACCTGATGCTTGGAAATCTAGGGGACAGCCCACTTCCTAAGTTTTCACGATGAGATTTTTAAAGAACAGCACTAAGTTCTGTAAAGAAAAGCACTAGGTTCTGTAAATAACAGCACTAGGTTCTGTAAATAACAGCACTAGGTTCTGTAAAGAATAGCACTAGGTTCTGTAAAAAACAGCACTAGGTTCTGTAAATAACAGCACTAGGTTCTGTAAAGAATAGCACTAGGTTCTGTAAAGAACAGCACTAGGTTCTGTAAAGATAGGGTAAAGTCCCGAATGAAAAAAAATAATAAAACAACATCTTTGCTATTGTCACAACCTGCTGAACACCATGTGCATTGAGTAATGTCCTAGCTTTGAAGGTCATTCATACTGCCAACATTACATAAGTTACGAAATGAATCAAAGGACCAATATATCGATAAACAAGGATCTATTTATAATCCAAACGTGTTCGTACATTGACCTAGTCTAGATCAAGGTCGAAGCATCGAAAAGTCGGCTATCTGTATAATGTGTGCCAAGTTCAGTACGGCCAATATGTCAAAAGTGAATCTGCGATTGTTGACATTGTATTTTTATGCCAAACAGGTTGGGCTAAAAATAGACGACCACTTTTTATGCGACAGACACATGAGGCTAGTTTTTCAAGCTAGGATAGCAAGCAATCTTGTGTTCATGGCTTACTATCCTGGCCAAGTACAAAAATGAGGATAGTTTTGTTATACACGAGGCGAGAGTACTATGTTGCTATAATTATAGCTTATTAGCATTATACTGCTATCCTAGCTTCGTGCGTCCCAGGTATTAAATTTATCTTATTTTGTTGGAGGCTGTAATTCAATTATTATACGTAGGAAAGCTAGGCTACTTCTATAAAAAAACTCATCGTCTATGGACTGTCTCCGAATAAATTCACAAAACATTAAATATATTAATGCCTATCTTTACATAAAAATTGATTAACTACGTAGAAGTTCTTAATAATTTCAAGTTAAGTCCGACCTTTGCGCAAGACTCTAAAATTAAAATTTAAAATAGAGCGTGTCCGAATAATCAAAAACTATACGTACTATATATGTATAAAGTTAAACAGAACCACCACTCATAGCATATCAGGAACAGTACATTCTTGACTTTAAAAATTGTTTTACTTTACTAGAAACTAAAGATGATTATGGCGATAGTGTTTGAACACAATATAACAAACAAATATAAAGATAGTAAATTAAGCTACCAAACAAAACAGCTGATCGAAGAGAGACAGAACACAGCTACAGATAAACTTGTAAAGCGTAGTATCTTTAAATATTTAAGAAACCGCAATACACATGTCATCCAGATTGCTTTGGAACAAAATACATCTTTAAAATCAGCCAAACAGGGAATGTCAAGCAAAAGACAACGTACTATTGCCTGTTTAAGGATTTTTCAGGAGCGAGGCAGAACGATAGAGGCAATTTTTTTAAACATTTGTTCCGAATTTTATACAAATCTTTATAGTGAGAAACCGACTCTCTAACCTAACAAAACAATGTATTCATTCGTGTTCCGATCACATTCCACCATTTACAGGTTAGGAAGTCCACAAGGCACTACGGAGCATGAAATACAGCAAGAGCCCAGGCGACGATGACGTAACGACGGTAGCCTTAAAAATAGGAGAACCGGTTCTTCTCCCACATATTACAAAATTTTTCAATTGCGTTTTTAAAACCGGAATTTTACCAGTCACATTTTGCCACTCGTTGATTATTCTTCACCATATAAAGGGTGACAAAATGACATAAATAATGGGCGATCTTCGTTTGGCCCTTAAGAGAAGACAAATTGATGTGTGCATACTTCCCATTCTCACATAAGGTTCTCAATCATGGTTTTTGACAATTCAGCAGAAGTCCACGCTCGAGGTTTGGAACGGAGGAACGGAGTATTCTGAGTATCAAACTAATAGACCGGGCTATAATAGGAATACGACCATCCGTTCCATCACAAAGCTAACAGATATCACTTGGCAAGCTGACACGCTAAAATGGAATTGGGCTAGACACATCTGCCACATGTTAGATGACCCATGGGCCAAACTTACGACCCAATGGGTCCCTCTTAGTGGCAAACGACATTGCATCAGGCCGAGGTGGAGATGGCGGGATGAGCTGGACTCCTTTAACAAGAACTGGTCCTTAGCAGCTTTAAACAGACAGAAGTGGAAAGAGAGTAGACAGGCTTGTCCAGCAGTGCGACATCACAGGCTTTTAATAATAATAAGTAAATTTGGTAGCTGGGTGGGTCCAGGGTCTACCGGACATATATTCATATTCATATATTTATTTGCATTCCATAATGTATAGGTATAGGTGTTACAATGTTATATTAATGGTATAAAGTACAGTTACGGACCCTGTCGGGCGCAGCAAAAGGTATAATAAAAATAATTCTTAAAATAAAACTAAAATAAAATTAGGAAACAATAAGCAATCAACAATTTTATAGATTATTAACATTAATTAAATATAATTAGAAACTTTATTATATTTAGTCGCCACTCGTCGAGCTTCTTCAAATGCACTTTGAAGATTAAATACAACTTTAAGTAGCACCGACAATGCGGTCAGGAATAGATTATTCTTAACAAGTAATTTGTTGAAACAAAATAACAGAATTAAGGCTAATGAAGCTATCAATTTAAACATTTCTCTAAAGAATAAATTAAAAATGATGACGCATCGGTCTTGTGTTCAAGTTTTGAGGAACAAGATTCGAGATTTTAAACATGCAGATTGTAAATCAATATTTAAGAATGCTGTTTATAACCCCGTGTTGCCTGTAGGTAGATTCCGGGTATTGATGGGGCTGTTCCGCTTCTGTAGCGCATCGGGAATGTTTGCTGAAGCTGGTGTCGATTGCTTCTACGCTACGATGCGAAAAAAGATGCGCCTCCCTGGTGCGCCGGGTGCGGGCCAGCCCCAACATCATACTGCAGTGTGTCGCGAGCAGACTGGACTGCTTGTGTGTGAATCGCTGCTGCAAGCTTTCCACACGGTGTTGAGCTTGTAGCAGGGATTCTCATAACTATGGGGCAGGTGTTTGGTTAAATGTGTAGGTTTAGTTTACTAACATAAATAATAATAAATATTGTTACTAACACTTTTTGAGTCTTGTTACTTGTTTATTAAATATAAATAAATAAAATAAATAATAGGATTAGTCCTGATTTGTTTTTATAACGTTAAATACTGGTCTTTAACTACATCCGGTGAGACTGGAAGCTGACCCCAACATAGTTGGGAAAAGAAATAGGTAGATGAGTTCTGAATGCGGTTTTTGGTTTCTGTGTTAATGTAATGGTAATCTACGAACACATTCCGGTTTTGTTTACTGTTATCACACAGATAAGCTTGCTACTGTCTCGTGTATCAAACACTTCTCATGATTCAGGTAAAGTCAGGATTTTTTTTTGATAAGCAAACTTACTTCCAACTTATTTTATCCGTATTAGGGTTCCGTACCAAAATAGTAAAAAGGATCCCTTATGGTAAGACTAAGTCTGTCTGTCACACCTGGATATCTCAAGAACTACTTATGCTATCATCTTGAAATTTAGAATAGTTTTAGATGACGTTTGCCCAACAATTTTGCAAACAAGAAAGAAATAAAAAAAATATCTTTTTTGCAAAAGGGACTGAAAGGGGGTCTTAAAAATTTGAAGTGGGGCTACTAGGGCATGTGGGGTATCATATGAAAGAACGCTGTTTGTACATTCTCAAACAATTATTTTTTATTTTTTAGGTCACATAGTTTCCGACTTTTGATCAAAAATTAAAAAAAAAAATATCGATCCCCCCCTTCTCTCCGATCTCCGAAGTTGGTATAGTTAAATCTGATATTATTCTATGTGATAGAAGTGTATGTAAAGATTACAGGAAAAATAAAACTATGTCTCTAAATAGCACAGTTTTTCAGAAATCATCAACATCATGTATACGTACGGATCTCTCGGTGCGCGAGTCCGACTCGCTCTTGACCGGTTTATTTAAATCAAACCTTTCTTTGACAGAATAAATTGTGAAATGGCTATAAAACGGCAAATTGGAGTAGGATGTCAATTTGCTTTATAATTACGCGCACTGACTGGACAGGTCTACTCAAAGCTGTGTTGTGGTTTTTTCCTCAACAGACCATCTCAGACAGGTCCTTAAATGGGCTGACCAAGATTATGTCTGGACTTTAAAAGAGAATGGGCTCTGAGTTTATTTCGGTCTTTCTTCTCAAAGTAGTCAGTTAGGAAATACCGAACTCATCAAGTTTTAAATAAATAATTTAATATTTGACCTGTAAAAGTGTTTATTAACCAATTTACAGAAATAAATATCATTTATCAATTCGTTTCTCTAACTGTACACCAGACTCAAATCTGAGCTAAGTTCCACATTCTGCAAGCCATATTATAACGACACGCCTAAAAAGATAATTACACATTTAAAAACATGTACCTACTAATTGATAATAGAACAGTATTTTTCTGACTAATAACAGAATAAGCGAGCGTGCGACCATCCCACGTAGTTATTATCAATTGCTACAGAAATACAAACGATTGCAGAGTACAGTAAACGTCTCGTTATTTCAATTGTCCGTAGATGATAGTTCATGGTAGCAGAAAGTTCAAGTTACAGGTGTTGATTACTTGCTTGTATTTTCTCAAAAAAAAACTTTTTTACAAAAGCTACAACCGACTTCCAAAAAGAAAACACTACAAAGTGCAAAATAACTTTAGCTTCAGAAATCGGTGTTTTGATTTATTTCTTGCCAGTTGCTATCTCTTGTCTAGTCGTCGTAAAAGTTATTTTTATTTTAACATTTTTTACTTGTGATTTCACAAATTCGTGTTCACCTATACTCCATTTGAAATAAGATTAGACATTTAAAAACACCTTTTTTACAGTCCGTTCAACCGACTTTGACTTCTATTGCATTGGTGGCATGACCAATGGGAGCTGTAATAAACAGTTGGTATTGTAACCACGTTTTTGCTTTTAATGCCATTCTTATTCCTACGGAATAGAAGTCAAAATCGGTTGAACGGACTGTAAACAAGTTTATTTAAATGTGTAATCTTATTTCAAATGGAGTATAGTGATACACGATTTTCGTGCGACGATCTACATGCTCAGCAATTTACATTCACAATCTTAGCACAATATGTGTAGGTACTGTTCCTCAATGAGTCCATGATCAGTTGATCACCGATAGGTAACTAACCAGCAATTTTCTTTGATCTTTATTACAAAAATCAAATCACACTACGTGCAATATTCATTATTGAGAGGTTCCATTCTCTATCACCGAATTTATTCATCAAAATCTTCACCAAATTTAAACGGGATCACTTCTTCTATATCTGTCTATCTGTTTGACAATTTGACATTGATAGATAAACAATTTTTCTTTCTTTTTTTTTTTGTCTTTATTCTAAAATCAAACCTGAAACACAGGATTACCTAGTTCAGGCACGTAATTCATAAGAATATAATTTACATTTAATCAAAACATTTTTATACCTTGTAATTTTTTTAATAAATATGATTAAATATTAATAATATTCTTATTATTAAATATTAATGTTCGCCGACGCCCGTGTCGATGTTTCTACACGACGAAGCGGAAGCGGTGCACATCCCTGGGGCGCAGGTTACGGACCACAACCAACACCATCCTGAGCGTATTTGCGAACAGGTTTGATTGTCAGTACATTAACCATTGCATATGATTAATGTAATGACAAACAAACAAATGACTCAGAGGCAGGCGTTGTTATTATTAATCGTTTTTTTTATGATTTTTGTTTATTATAATTCTAATTTTGATTTTATATGTGATAAAATATGAATTTTGTACATTTTGTGGATTGAAATAAATGATTTTGAATTGAATTGAATTAAATTATTATTAAAAAATACTGAAATAGAATCAAGTTTTTCTAACTGAACAGATGCAGTGCTGCTATATTGTGGCGTGTGCTAGCTAAGCTAACATAATTATGGTAAATAATTTAATGTTTTGTGTTGGGTAATGTAAATTATTTAACAGAATAGAATCAAGTTTTTCTAAATGAACAGATGCAGGGGAGCTTGTTGCGTCACTTCTTTCCAGCTAAAGCACTAGGAAGTGGTGAAGGGCGGCCTTGTTTTCTATTGTTTGATTACTTGTGATTTACTCTTCGGAAATTTTTGCCGATAGATATTTGCGTTTGTGTCACTAAGGTTTAAGGTTCAATAAAAAAAAGTTCACGGTGAAAATACATTTATTTTCTCCTTTTTAAATAAATAAAACAAAAACATAAACTTAACAATGATATAGTAATAAGTTAAAGTTAGCAATAAGTTACTGTTAAAAAATAATTAATTAAATCATTTACTGAGGAGAACCGAAGCTGCGTGAGGGGATAATCGAGGTCAGCCTGGGGGAGCCACCACCTGATGAGCCAAGTTCCGATGATGTCTGGTGGTACTGAGCGATCTGGATAGACTGATCGATTCCCTCAAGAACAATTCCGGTAACGCGGCCGGGCTCGCCACGTCTAGAGCCGAAACCGGCGGATGGGGCTCTGGAGGCAGATGAGGGCGTGCCGAAATTGGTAGATGAGACTACGTTTGAAGATGAGGGCGCGCTGAATGATGAGGCGGCAGGCGATGCTCCACCAACCGATCTAGAGGAGGCTTCTTCTTGGAGTAGAAGATAGCGGATTTGTTCAAGGAGTTGGGGGTCAATGTTTCGTCCTTCGGAAGTCTGCGAGCCAATCGGCAGGTTCTGGTATCCGCGGAGGCCACTGCCGCCTTGGTTGCTGAAGTCACCGGCACCTCTGCTGTCACCTTGGCTGTTGCTGCTAATGGGACCTCTACTGTTGCCTTGGAAGCCACCTGTGACGCCTGGAAGGCTGCTGCCACCATCCCCAGATCCACCTTGGTTGCTGACCCTACCAGAGCCAGCGCCCAAGCCTTGGAAGTTGCTGACACCAGTACCTCCAGTGCCACCAGCACTGAGCTTGCCACCTTGGTTGCTGACACTACCAACGTTTGCTCTATAGCCTTGGAAACTACCGCCACCTGCGTTTCCAATGGGGGCTGGAAGGCTGCTGCCACCGCCTCCGTTTCCGCCTTGGTGGTTTATGCCACCAGCGTCGTTACCCCAGCCTTGGAAGTTGCTGGCACCTGCGCCTGCGTTGCCACCTTGGTTGCTGCCACCAGTGCCAGCATTCCAGTCTTGAAAGTTGCTGCTGCTACCGCTTCCGCTGCCACCTTGGTTGCTGAAGTCACCGGCACCTCTGCTGCCACCTTGGTTGTTGCTGCTAACGGGACCTCTACTGTAGCCTTGGAAGCCACCTGCGACTCCGATGGGGTCTGGAAGGCTGCTGCCACCACCCCTGCTTCCACCTTGGTTGCTGACGCTACCAGCGCCAGCGCCCCAGGCTTGGAATTTGCTGCCGTGGCCGCCTCCGTTGCTACCTTGGTTTCCTCCGCTGCTGGCTGGGAGGTAGAAACCACCAGTGACTCCGTTGCCGACACCTCTGGCTGCACTGCGAAGCCATCGACCACCACTTCCGACGCCGAAGAGATGAATGTAGTCGTCCATGTAGCTCTTGATCTGGCCACGGGTGCTCGCCACCAGCGCGAGGGATATACACTACGGAAAATAGACTGTATTAGTTTACGCTTAGTGTCAATAAAATAAAAGAAAATTGTGATAAATATTGTTTTTGGATGTAGATTATATTACGATTATCACAATCACAATTCACTAAATACGTTTATCGCTAAACATAATTAAATCATCACTCTGTCTCTGTCATCTTGAGTTTTACCGCTAAACGCATGACGTGACTTGTGGTGCAAGCGGACCCTAATGTTGACATGACTTTGAACACAACACTATCAATTTAAGTCAGTTTTAAAAGACTGTTTAGATTAAAAATGACTGATTCTAATTAATTAGAATCATTTAATTTACAACAAAGAAAATATAATGTCGAAATAACTATCGTATAATCTAAACAAATGTAATAAGCGATTCTTTTTCCGTTTTTTATAATTTTTTATAATAAAGAGACTGAATACGGTGATTTTTCCTGTCTGAAATTGATGAAATGAAATAAAATGAAATCGCATATTCTGTAAATAGGATATCGGAATAACTTTGACACGTAATATAAAAAAATAAGCTAGATGTAGTCGACATTTCCCATCTGACTACCCCTGAGAAGAAATGGCGAAACAAACTCCCTGGGTCAAAGTCTCTTTTAAAGTTCAGACATAATCTTGGTCAGATCATGTGAGGACCATGTAGATCCGTGTCTGAAATGGTATTTTGAGGAAAGAACCACACAAATTTGAGTGGACCTGTCCAATCAGTGCAAGCATTTGTCAGTAATCGTGCAGCTCAACTCAAGACTTAAGGAGCTCAACGACTCGAAGAACAATACCAAAGAAAGGACATT
This sequence comes from Tiliacea aurago, assembly GCA_948098905.1. NCBI lineage: Eukaryota > Metazoa > Arthropoda > Insecta > Lepidoptera > Noctuidae > Tiliacea > Tiliacea aurago. Next base: position 2,016,871 of record OX402592.1, read on the forward strand.
TGGGTAGGCCGCATATAGTGCTCAAAATGTTAGACCATCATTAAAACTAACTGAGAATAAGAAAAAAAAAACCGGCCAAGTGCATGTCGGACCACGCACAATGAAGGGTTCCGTGGTTGGGATGAATTTATCCCAAAAACAAACTTAACATTGTAATTGAAAAACATGCTCTCCCATACATCGATATACGTTACGGTCAATTCTCCAACTGCAAATTTAAGTTGGTCGACTATTAATCGTTAACTTGTGAAGCCTACTTAGCTGGGATAGTTTTCCTTTTAATTTCGTTATATATACTATTGCCATGAATTTTTTCACATATCCAAAACCAACCATTTAGCTGGCAGGGGGGGGGGACACTTGACTCTAACAAAAACTAGCACTTTCAAGCTTAATATTACCCAAACGGATCCCTTAATTGAAAAATGGTTTTCCCAAACCCACAATATTTTTGAACGGCCTATCCAACGATACCCCACACCATGGAATAGACGAGAAAAAAAAATATCATCCCCATTTCACGTGTACGGGAGGTACCCTAAAAAAAAATGTTTTTCATATTTTATTTTACCATTTTTTTGGCATGATTAATATGTATACCCATGCCAAATTACAGCTTTCTAGGACTAAGCGTCTCTGAGCTAAGCTGGCGACAGACGGACGGACGGACAGACAGACAGACAGACAGACAGACAGACAGACAGACGGACATGGCGAAACTATAAGGGTTCCTTGTTTACTACGGAACCCTAAAAAGGTCCCACATAGTGCTCATATTCATAATAAAATAAAATAATATAATAATATATTATGCGGTATTGACGCCATTAATTAGTATACCATGTCAGCACAATAAATACGATTATATTTAATTTTGAAATAACTACATGTAAGTCCGTTTATTACAACTGAGTAATAGTAGCACTTGACATTCCACTCGCGGTCGACTCATTGCATAACCTCAGCATTATGCTGTACACATTACAAAAATATTACCGTCGCACAAGTGCACATAGGTAATGTATGTGCGTATGTAACTGTGCAGCGGTACATGTTGGTTTAAACTGTGCTCGGAAATGCCAAATTGTGCAAACATTTTTACTTGCTTTATGATCTCTTTTTTCAGCATTTTTTTATTTGTCAAACAACTAACCACATGATTTGAAGAGCCATAATGACTCTACCTAGACCTGTCTCACACCCCTTGAGATGCAAAATTTGTCGGCAGTCGTCGTCATCATCATTCCAGCTGAAAGAGCTCCACTGCATGGGCATAGACCTCCCTCAAGGGTTGCGACTGTTGCGACAGCAGCAACTCTTGCGCTGCCTGCATCAAGCGGATTCCTGAGACCTACACCAGGTCGTCGCCCCACCTTGTGTAGGCTTAGCCACGCTGCGCATTTCACCCTTCGCACTTCGAATTAATTACCAATTAGCCTGAATCACAATCCCAACAGGAAGAGCTAACACACACTAGACCCTCGATTCACAATTGATCTCGGCAGGACACGGCACTTAGCTGTCACTTGTTTTTATTTCGTTTCACTAGAATAGGCACTATACGGCACTTACCACTACAATGGTCTTCATGTTGCTTAATGATGGACCGAAGCGAAGTAGTAGATGTTCTTGGATTGTCTGGTGATATATAGTAAAATGGCCTGTTAGAAAGTGCATCTTATAAAACCTGATTTTTCAAAAAAAAAAAATACATCCGATTTTATTTCAACCAATTAATAAATCAAAATGCAAATGACATTATGCGCTATTATTTTATTTCTATGTGATATAATCAATAGAATGCACCGGAATTGAACGTTAACTGTGTTGTATAGTTACGTATATCTATTGTTAGTGTGACATCATGCAGGTTTTATATTTTCAGTTTACAACTTTTCAGCGATTTGGGTAACTTTTATGCCTATTTTTTAAGCTCCTGCTGATGGTATTGTTATGTGTCGGGTCGTCGAGCTCCCTGAGATTAGGTTAATAATAATAAGCTTAATGGTTGGTTAAGCTTATGATTGCTGATGCATGCGTGCTGTCTGTTGGGATAAGTTTACCCAAACTGTTTCAGATACTTTCCTCAAATGGCCAGTCCGGATCCTACTGTGCATTCTATTACACGATATTTTTTTTATATAATGTCTGGACTTTAAAAGAGACTCTGACCCTGAGTGTGTTTAACCTTCTCTCCTCAGGGGTAGTCAGATATAAAATGTCAACTCCATCTATTTTTTTTTTAATGTGACGTATAAAAGTGATCCGGTATCCTATTAACAGAATATTAGTAATAGTATTTCATTTTATTTAATTTCTAGGCGCACGGATCCAATTGGTCGTTTCCTATGCAGAAAAGACGACATGAAAGTTTTAAAATTACAGACAAATTATAATTTATTTTATTTATTTAATAAGTTCGAACAACAATATGGTTCAATTGTTAGTAAAATACCTTATCACTAGTGTAGTACACAAAACAAAAATAACAATAGCTGATGACTGTGGCAGGATGTGCAGGAACGATAAAGCAAGGAATATACTAAAAATAAAAAAAAGGAATATAATAAAAATAATGATGCAATTAGATTATTAACATGCATACTATGCATTTTAGTATTTTAATGTGCTTTTTAATAGGACTACATTTAATATGTTAGGTGCATCAAATGTATGAAATTAAACTAAGCAAAAGGATGCCGTTTGTCCACCGCCAGTTCAACGGGCCGTCATCGAGAACGAGATGACGGCGCCGAAGTAGCGATACATACATTGACAATGGCCGCGTGTTTGCCGCACGCACGTCAACGGGACGTCCGTTCGGTTCGAATAATCTCGTTTCTCGTTGACGTCTCGTTGACGGGGGCGGTGGACAAATACTGTTAGGACCGTAGCAGGTGGCGTTCTGTAGTTTCTGCCTAACCCCCATGGGAAAAAAGCCTGAGTTTTTTTATGTGTGTGTATCATTTAAAGACCAAAAAGGGTCATAAATTGGTAAATTACATTACAACAGAGTTTCAGTAGCAGTTTGACGTGTCACCCGCGCTCATCTCCTTGTATTATATTGAGTATAAATGTGCGACCGTAAAAAAATATTATCCACGGATACGAATACGGATTATAAGGTTTGTACACATCCGTTTTTCTCACCGGATAATGGACCGTTTTTTCACTGGACTAATGTACATGCACTGAACGCTCAACTCATCATGCAAATATGAAAAACGCGGTCTGCGCTGCGGTCCGATGAAAAAACGGGTATTTACGAGCAGCCTATGGGTCTAGCTAGATCCGCGAATACGGACACGGACCTCAATTTTCTTACTCAGTCACATGTCAGTGACCTTGAAGCGACAGTTGACGTTTGGCGTTAGTAAAATACTGCTACGACGTGTCATGACTTGCACGGCGCGTGTTTTTATTTATATTTAGTTTTAGTAGTGTGACACAGGATAGCATACACGACGTGTGAATGTGATTATTAGAGATTTGATATCACTACAAAGATAGTTTAATTATTACCTTATAACTTGCTTTACTAGTAACTAGTTATAATAAATGTTCAAATATTTACTTTTTGCGTTATATATAAGTGTGCCAAATAAGTAAGTTTAAGAAATAAAACTAATTTGGATTAAAGTTAACAGTGTTTAATTGTAATCTATCTTTAAAATTTCATTTAAGTATGTAATGTATAAAAGTTCTGTTCAAGATCCACCAAAAAGTAACGGATACAGATACCGATACGGACACATATGTTTTTTCTTCCTCGGATATCCGCGGATATAGATATGAATACGGATGTCCGGCACATCACTGATATCAATTAAGTTATAACAAGCAGTATTAACCGAGGTGTGCTGTAATGTGCCCATAATGACAAATTTAATTGTACTGAGCTCTCCAATAGACTATGTTACGTAGTACCTAGAACTGTTATTCGGCGGGAGGTGCGCGCACCTCAACTATTCTACACTGCACGATGTAGAACGAAGGCTGGGGTGCGAGCCCCTCTCCGCCGACTTTTAGAAACCTATAACACACATTTCATTGATTTTGATATTTTCGCGCTATCGCAATCTAACTTCAAAAAAATGGTTTCACAATCTCTTGCAAGTCGCCTTTAAGATGGATGCTCTTGTCATTCGCTTCTTTCAATTCGCAGGTTTTTCTTCTAAATTATGCAAAAAAAAAAATGGTTTTAAACATGCGTTCGTTTTCATACACCGATATCATTTCGTGGACAATAGTGTGGGTTATACGTTTATTCGACTGTACTAAAACGACTTTTTGTAAATGCTGTAATGTATAACTGTTTTTTGTCCCAAATAAATAAAATAAAATAATAGGTAATACGGGCTGTTGTCAGCAACTCCACGTCAGTGCGCGTATTTTGCGTACTTGCTAATAACAATAACAAAACCATGGCAAGACGACCAGTCACCACGAGCAGAACCCGTTCACGAGCATAACGCAAAGATCAGCCATCACCCCCCTCGCCATATTAGAGGGAAGGAGGCAACCCGACCCCCGACGCTACCGCAAGCAGTGACATCTAAGGGAGCTTGATGAACTTGCTGCCGGTTGCTATAAGTACACCTCTGCCTTAGATCCCCAGACTGGCTATTGTTATTGTGTTTTTCTTTTTATCAAGATTTTTTTATTAGCAGTCCGGAGGTTGGATTGAATTACTCACTAAAACTACCTAAACTAGGATTTCGCATTCAGGCTTCTACATACCAGCGCGACTTGTCGCGCTACGCGACACGGCACAAAGGCCCCGCGTGTCGCGGGACGAGCGGTGCCTTTGTGTCGCGTCGCGCCGCGCGACAAGTCGCCCCGGTATGTAGAAGCCTTTCTACTTAATTGATAAGAATGTAATAGTAAAAAGATAATATTTGGAGATAATTGTTGTGGTTTAATGAAATTAGATTTAATAATAATACAAATGATAATATTATTAGTAGTAGTAATCGTATGCAAGGGTAACATATTTACCATGTTGTCACAGATAATATAATGGTGTTGCGCTGTAATGGGAACATTACAACTAGAGCCGCTCGGCCCAACCCCCAGGACTCCTTCATCCCCACTCAGCAGGCACTACGTATCGTAGAAAGACGGTGCAGGGAATTTGACCTATCATTGAACCCCACTAAATCGGAACTAGTCATGTTCACCCAAAAACGAGCATTAGGCCCTTTCCGCCTACCAAAACTGTTCAATACAGTACTTCAGTTGGCCAACGAGGTCAAGTACCTTGGGGTCATTCTAGACAGTAAGTTAAACTGGAGTAGTCATTTAGACAACAAGCTAAACAGGGCCTGCTCAGCTTCTGGCTGTGCAGGAGAATGATAGGTAAGAAGTGGAGCCTATCCCCCTAAATTATACTATGGCTGTACACCGCAGTGATCCGCCCCATGATCACCTACGGGGCATTGGTCTGGTGGCCCCGCACCAAGCTGGTTACAGTTAACAAAAAAAAAACTAAAAAAAAGGGTAAACAAAAAAAAAACTACAACGTATGCAAAGACTAGCCTGCATGGCGACCACGGCTGCATGAGGACTACTCCGACAGCAGCAATCGAAGCCATGCTGGGTCTACCACCGCTCCACGTGTTCATACAGCAGGAACCGACGATGGCGGCGCGGCGGCGGTACGTCTAAATGCAATAAATCTCTGGGGTAAGAGAGACACACAACACACCGCTCTGATCGAGGGTCTAAATAATGAGTTCCCCATTACAAATGCCATTAATGACCGGGTACCCAAACAATTTATCTTTGATAAGAAATACAAAATACAACTTCACGAGGATCGCCGATGTGAGGGTTTGCGCCCCGCAGAGCTGCGCATCTTCACGGATGGATCGAAAACAGGTGCACAGGTGCTTGAATCTTCTCGGAGGACTTCAACATACACTTAGCCACACCATTGGGAGTCCATAACACAGTGTTCCAGGCCGAATTCATGAGTATTTCTCTTGTCGATTCAGCGATCATGGCCAGGAAAGCTAAGGACCACTCGATACGCATACTCTCAGACAGCATGTTTTGCAAGCGCTAAACAGTCACACAGTTGACGAGGTGGGTTGCGTCAATAATTTATTATTATTATTTGTATATTTATTTAAATCACAGTAACAACCAATAACCACCAACAAGCAATATAACTATTCAATGGTTATTATACTTCGATGGTCCTAGTTTATCATTTGCGACATCGAGTTACAGTTATAGCTATGCAAAGCGAAGTCGACTACATAAACCATGAAAAACCCCCTTCCTGTCCTTCTGGAAAAACTATACGACCTGTTTTTTTTGATATCCCATAACTCTAGGGTGTATCAATAAAGAAAACTATGAAAGGGATATTAATAACACATTAGAAACAATTATACATTGGTTTGACACAAATAACTTAATATTAAATCTAAAAAACACAAAAGTAATACACTTCTACCAAAGGATACGTGCTGATGATATAAATGTTAGTTATAGAGGTCAAAAGGTGGATACAACTTGTGTAGCGAAGTTTCTAGGCATCCTGATTGACAATAATTTGACTTGGAAACCGCATGCCGATGACGTATGTAAGAAGATAAATAAATCAGCCTCCGCAATTAATCAGTCGCCGCAACCAACCCATGATAAGCTAGTAGAAGTGTATCATTTGCTAACTTTGTGCGAAGTTTCTAGGCATCCTAATTGACAACAATTTTTACAGTACGTACTGTAGGCATCCTAATTGACAACAATTTTTACAGTACGTACTGTAGGCATCCTAATTGGGATCAATTAGGATGCCTAGAAACTTCGCACAAAGTTAGCAAATGACTTCTACTAGCATATCATGGGTTGGTTGCGTCGGTGTTGAGATTTGGAATCATATTTTGGGGTAACTGTAGTGAGAGGGAGGAGATTTTAAAGCCCCAGAAACGGTGTATTAGATCTATGTCAAACGGTGTATTAGATCTATGTCAAACGGTGTATTAGATCTATGTCAAACCTTAAAAGCACAGACAGCTGTGAATTTGTGTTTCGGTCTCTGACGATATTAACTTTTCCATGTTTATACATAATTGGAGGTGACTATTTTTGTAAAAACCAAATGTTTGTAAAACGAGTGTTTATAAAATAAAATATTTGTGGAATAAGTTGTTTCCGAAATAAATAATAGACGAAACGTTGGTTGTAAAATGAAAATTTGTCAATGGAGTTTTGGTGAAACTTTAGTGACCCTAGTCAAGCAACGGCCGAATTTTCGGCCGATAGTTCGGATTTATGTTCGGAGTAGACTCCCAGGGGCTTGTGTTCACCGATAGCGTTTGCGTTCACTAGACCAACGAGGCTGCCAAACACGTGCATCAAAATATGTTAGTCACGTGTATGTGGGTATAATGATTAAAATGTTCTTAGCTACCACGGATTATTTAAAAAAAAAATGTTTTTGTTTTTTTCATGTTTTTATTACGGACGCTTTTAAGGTGCACGACTTTCTACATTGTTCTCACATGTATAATTTCAACATGAATGATCTAACCAATACTTTGTAACAATATTTTAATTTAAAAAGTGTCCGTGGAGTTTCTTGCCCTTAGTTTTCCCATTTAAGAGGCCCGGCGATGGATGCGTAGTTCATACTAACGTAATACCAAAATAATTTGTAAATCAAACATATTCATAAGGTAATGTGTCTTTATTCCGATTGGAATACAGAGTATGTAGATGCCCAAATATATATTTTGAATAAACACTGATTTAAACAAGAGTTATGAGAAAAAAACTTTTTTACAAAAAAAACAACCGACTTCCAACAAAAACACTAAAAAGTGAAAAATTACTTTAATTTCGGAAGCACATAACATAACATCAGGCCTTGTTTCCTCGAAGGGTAGGGCAGAGGTGTACCTGTAGTACACCCACATTTAATATTATATTTAATTTAATTTCAGAAGTCGGTGTCTTTGGTTTTGAATTTTCGTTTATGGAAAAAACGAAAATAAAGTTATTTTTCACTTTTTAGTGTTTTTGTTGGAAGTCGGTTGTTTTTTTTGTAAAAAAGTTTTTTATTTTTCACTTTTTAGTGGTACCTACCCCACACCAATTCGTATACTACTACTTGCTATGAAAACAACAGAGACAGGAAGTTTTATTTTACACCCCTTAAGGGGTTAAATCTTCAAAAATCTGTTTTTAGCGGTTACCTACGTCATAATAAATATCTGTGTGCCAAATAGCCCAATCAATTCAGTGATTTGAGCTTTGTGTTGATAGATCAGTCAGTAAGTCAGTCACTGTTTCCTTTTGTATGTATTAAATCTATAGTGTAGTTCGACATATTACGACGACCCCAAATTAATTGGGATTAGGGCAGGAGACTGATGATGAAGTATTCAGGCTAAGTTTCAAGTTAATAGATCAACGAAAGAAGATTTTTTTCATACAAACTGTATCCATCCCCCTTTACACCCCCAAAGAGGTTAATTTTTAAAGTGGTTTGCGACTTTTCCATTATTTGACATAGAGGTTATACCATTTTTCGAGTTAATCAAGCCACATAGTAAAATCCTCTCTTGTAAAATTGACTACCCCTTTTCACCCCGTTATGGGTAGATTTTCGAAAAACTCTGATACAAGTTATTCTTTATTTTTGGTCTTAAGTATAAATACTGAGTTTCGAGTTGATCGGACCGCGCGTTAAAATTCTTCTATACAAGCTTTGACATCCCATCCGTTGAAGTTAAGTTAACAAAAAAATATAAACTTTATAATTTACTTACGTAAGTATTCGTCCAAGTTTTAAATTAACCCTAGCAATAAGATTTTTCATGCAAACAAAACCCTCCGTTTTCCACCCCTAAAGGTCAAATTTCCAAAAACCCCTTCTTAGCGGATGTCTACGTGCCAAATTTCAGGCCAATCTGTTCAGTGGTTTGAGCTGTGTTGATAGACCAATCAGTCACGGTTTCCTTTTATATGTACATATGGCTAGATATATATATATTGAGAACCTCCTCCTTTTTTGTAGTCGGTTAAAAATCATTTATAGCCAGAGTGCATCTCATGACAATTCCAATAAGACCAAACACGGGTAGGATACATTGTTTTTTAACGGAGTTCCAGTGCCTACCATCCGGCTTCATCATCAGATCAGTTTGATGGTACCATTTTGATCAGAACTATTTATTTAAATTTGCTTCGCTTAACTATCTTAATCCAGATATCTCATCGCCACCCGTGAATTACGTATCACTGAGAAGTTCCGGTGGCCATCTGTGGCCTTCTTCATCTGTTCCACTTCACCAAATTATACTTTCTGAATGCAAATGATTGACTTGTTGATGAAAATTTAAAAATTGCTATAGGTATGCCTATAATATTTGAGGAGTTCCCTCAATTACTCATGGATCCCAACATCAGAACTGGATTTTGAAAAAAATGGGACCAATCTGAAAGTTTATCCTTTCAATTAAAAAAATAATTTTCCAAATCGGTTCATAAACGACAGAGTTCTGAGGTAACAAAAATTAAAAAAAAAAAAAAAAAAAATACAGACGACTTAAGAACCTCCTCCTTTTTGTGAAGTCGGTTAAAAATAAGTTATCTATAGAAATTTTAAATTCCTCATAACTCGTCTTTATATCACTGTCCTTTCAAAATATATATATTTGCAAACATAAATAAATAACCTTAAGAATATCTTTGATACAAATTATTTTGGTATTACGTTTGTATGAACTACGCATGCTAGGCTGGCCCCAAGAAAAGCGAAGCGCGAAGCTTAGTGTATTTTGTATTTAATTTTACCAATGCTTATTAAAAATAGATGTGTGAACCTAGTGTTATAAACTGCGTTTATGACACAAGGCTCAGAGGGCCTTTGTCTACAGGTAATCGCTTTCACAGCGTTTTGTATTTCTACTAGTAGGTATAGTGCTAGTTTACCATCTGTGACTTCGACTTTAAGTATATGGGCAAGCCCATTATACCTGGAGGCTTATAAGTAGGTACCTACGTTCTGTTTACGTTTTTAGTTTTAATTTTTTATTTCTGCTTGAGTATAACTTTCGACGATTTAAAAAAATAAAAAATTGTTGGTATACTGGCGTGTGCTATCTAATGTATTCTGGCAAATAATTTAATTTGGGGAGTTTGTTGCGCCACTTCTTACCAGCTAAAGCACTAGGAAGTGGTGAAGGGCGGGCACTTTATGGGGGACTGTTTTATGTAATTTTTACGTTCGAAAAGTGCTGATTCTCAGCCTAGTTTGAATAAATGACTTTTGGTTTTGATTCTACGACGATTTTCAACAGTATTGACATTTTCAACTTCTTTATGTCACTTCCATACATTTCTGACTATTCCATCATCGTTGCTGATAATATAATGTCACTTTGTGTAGGCCCTCAGGTCACAAGTCTAAACAGACCAGAAAATCGGCAGAACACCTCGAAAAAAAACCGCGATCCTCTACCAATTTGCGTGCTCAATTACATGCAAATAACCTCTGCAATACAGTAAAACTAACGCTATCAGAATATTTATCGCCTAAACAGTTATTTTTTTCTCCAAGTCGCATATTGAATACGAATTTATTGCAACATGACCTTCAGTTGTCCAGGGCCGGTCGTTTTTAGAAACGTCTGATGCATATTACACGCGGCGCGGCGCGGGCGGCGTCTGGTGTGCTGTAACATAGTCACTAATGAATTTGTAATGATTCTACTGTGACCTTAGTGTCGTTAGATTTAGATGTACTAGATTTTGTTACCTACTGACGTGTGGCAAATGGTAATGTGTGTGGTCAGTTGAGCCGGATTCTGCAGTCAAGTTAGACGATAAAGCCGTGAGTGTAGGCTTTTACAAGAATCGGGGCAATCGTAGTGGTTAGTATAATTTATTTGGCTGGTAGGTTGTTTGGGCTAAATTATGGATTTCGTGATTAGGCAGTAGATCTCCTAGTCACGAAGTCCGTAGTTTCGGCCGAAGTGATGGGCTTAGTCCCATCTCTTCCCCTTTCCATATTTTTGTAGGATTTTTTTGTAGGAATAAACGCCTAAGGGAAGAGGTGGGAAGGGGAAGAGATGGGACTAAACCAAGTGATGAACGTTTCCTACTCCCTATAGCTTACGGAGTAAGATTAGTTCAGGACCCGAATTAAAAATGTATGAAAACATGATTTGACAGTGTACCAATGTGTGTTTACCCGTTAGAAAAACTTGAATTTGTCACTTGTTTTGACGGATCAATTACTTTCCGACGAGCCCGTATCTTCGTTGACGAACTTAGAGAGTAGACCCCCTGATACCGGGGGCTGTTATTAAGTGTCAAAGTGCGACAGAGAGATGTGTAGGTACAGGACTTTAGATCAATGGTGCCTTTAACCCTTCATGTTGGTAAGCTTCCTACATCCCCAGCCAATAGGGGTAAGGTAATAAAAGGACCAAGAGACGCAGGAATATAAGCATCAACCTACTTCAGGTCATACCATTTCTTTTTGTCTGTTAATTCTACAGCTTATTGAAATTAAATTGTTTATTCTGTAAATAGGACATCGGATTCACTTATACACGACACATTAAAAAAAAACAAGTCAAGTGCGAGTTGAACCCGCTCGGTGAGGGTTCCGCACAGTGAATATGTTATGTTACCTGAAAAACATGCAGGCCCATACATTCCAACTGTAAATGTAAGTTTGTACGCACAATATTGAAAGATTTATTATGTAATTTTAAGACCCTTCCCTTACTTGGCGTCATTTATATACATTACAGAAAGAGTACCTATAATAATGGGTTCCGTTTTTTCATTCTGACGTACGGAACCCTAATAAGCTAATTGGAGTCGAAATTTCCTATCTGACTACCCCTCAGAAGAGATAGCAAAACAAACTCAGGGGTCAGTCTCTTTTTCCAGACAGTCATAATCTTGGTCAGATCATGTGAGGACCATGTAGGATTGTAGGCCTGTATTGTTAGGCCCTTGTCTGCTAGGAAACTAAATATTAGCCCACGATGTTTTAAGGTAAGTAATTATGAAAGGCGTTGATAATATTTAATCGATTTTCCCTCTATTTTGGATGGCATCAAGTCTGATTGTAAATAGTGTATGTATGTCCGAAGACATAAGTACCTACACAAACTGTGGCATTTGATTATACGGGTGTTAATAAAACGGGTAAGTATTTGAGTATTTTAGTGCAAAGAATATTATTTTAGTGCAAAGATATCGATACCCACCACGTCTGTGAAGTATAAATACCTACCTACCTAACTTATTCAGGAAAAATAAAAAAAAAACAGATTTTTTAAACTGATATTTCAAGTAACCACGCAATAACTGCGGTCGATGACCCAAAAAAAAACAAAATTAATATTTTTTTGTGTTTTATTATGTTAGATATCGATTTCCATCTGGAAAACCCAAATACTCTGAAATATTTTATTCCGAATTTCGATATTCCGAATTTCAAAGTCCGAATTTCATAATATCGAATGTAATTTTATACATTAGGAATATTAAAATTTTGGAATTACAAAAATAGGATGATAAATCAGAGTTGTTATATTAGGAATTTTGAACCAATCGGAATTATGAAAATCGGTATTTTGCTACGGTCAATTTAAAATACCCTGTATGTGTTCAAATAAACATTTTCTTATAAAAAAGGTACGTTTTAGTTCTGTGGCGTACCAACGAGCCACTATAGTTCTGTAATCCGTCGTCTATTAGAACTAGCGATTTGATCATTACTTTATTGTAAAACCCGAACTAATCACCGACTATTCAATTAGCCTCCTTTTCAACAACGCTAAAAATAGTTTCAATATAATAATGCAAGTTAATAATTCATTAGATACTATTAATATAAAGTGAATTTTAAAGGTCGCGTACATATTCGTAATAGCTTTTGGCCGCGCGGTATCGTCCGCGGGATTTTTTTAGCTTTCTGCTCGGCTATTTAAAATCACGCTACTACCGCTTTAGGAAGGGACATAGCGTGCTGTTAAATAGCCTACCTTCCTCAAGAATTTGGCTATCAAATACAAAAATATTTTTTCGGATCTGAAAAATTCTACTAAACCTACCTAACTAAAACTACCATTTGGTAGTTCCAGAGATTTGCGAGTTCAAACAAACATACTGTTCAGCTTTATTATATTAGTGTATATACGTAGATAATGTCGTAAGAGTAAAATAAGTTGGAATTAATTTTAACGATAATTTCATAGCTTACTGCTTCTATTACAATAGAGTTGGGTAACAGTAATAATCGGTTACGAGATTCTTTATAGTTTTTTTTTTGAGAACCGTAATGGTGGTGTTCAGAAGAAGATTCTGTAAAAGTCGTTACAGCATCAGCCAGACAACTAGTGGGTAGTGGGAGCTCCTTTGTGAGGAAATTTTGTACTAAGCTTGTAAAGGGTTGTAAAGTTTCTAAATAGCTTTCCTTCTGCCTTTCTTCCAAATCAAATGTCATTTATTCAAACTTATAGGCTGAGAATCAGCACTTTTTGAACGTCAAAATTACATAAGACAGTCCCCCAAAACGCCGCATTAGCTGGGAAGAATAAGTGGCGCAACAAACTCCCGGCAGGTCAGCTGTCTGTTCCCCTTTATTACTTAGGTACCTATTTGTTACCTAGATACCTATTTATTACTTAATTTGAAGAATAGACAACACTATTGTTGCGACATGTACTTACCTTAATGTTTTCAGTAACTTAATTTATCTTATGACTATATACCGCCATCGAAGACTGTTCTCGGTAGAGCCATTTCCATATTCTCCAGTAAGGAACATCGACCGCACTCGGTGATGAGGCCCGCTAGATATGGCAGGCTAATATCAGTCGGGGGCGCGGCAAATTTACAAGTATCTTCCGGGCTCCCGACTCATGGTAGTAGAAGAACAGTGGCGTTTTAGTCGGTAGGGGTTTGACATAACCCTCAGTTTCTCCCCAGATGGAGGGTAACCATCAAAATGCCCCCAGAAAAAAAAAATTAAACCTTGACTTGTTACATAACTTTATTAATGTGAGTTGACACCCCTGCCAACATAAGGCAATCACATAACGGGTGCAAGTATGCAACTCAAGATATCACAGGTCGAGCATCCTATAACGTAACATAACGCCTCTAAAATAAATGTTCTTGTAACTAAATATAAGCGCGCCCGCATTTCCGCGATGACGTCACCACACATTACGCGTCATTCTAAATGGCTACTGCGCGGGTCAGTGGGATGGGTTACCTTTTGATTGATGCTTCGCAACTGGTTCTTCGGAACTTAGGGGGCTAAGCCCCGAAGGACCAGTGAAATTGTATGATTCGTTTATGTTTTAGAGTAAAAGTTAGATAATTAATTTTGACTGACAAAAACATAGTTTCAATTCACTTTGGATAGTATTAGGTTTGATTTGATTTTGATTAAGTAATTATTTACTCTCTTTGTTATACTATGACAGGCTCCATATCATTTGGATACTCGTAACTTTATTCAATTATATAAACTTCAGGCATACAGAAAAATCGATCCTGTCATTTAGAAGATTGGCGTGGCAACATAAAGATGATCAAATTTTAACTTGTTGTATGTAGGTAGGCAAGATGTCCAATAAGGTTTGGATTGCCAATAACACTTACCGAAATAGGTACGTCTCAGAAACAAGCATAGTTGGAGGCACTCATGCCTCTAATAGCCTTTCTCCAACTATGCTGGTGTAAAGTTCACTCATCCCCTATAGAAAAGGGAGGATCCTCCGACCAGACGGGTGTTGTGTCTGAGAGCAACTGCCCTACGGTAGATGTCGGGATGTTGTATATATGCTAGTCGCGCGGTAAACTCTGCTTGCGCGATACAGGATTTTGCGTGACGTTAGTGTGACGCGTAGTTCGCATGTGTCGATGTTGATGCCGCTACAGGCTATTCTTACCTACAAGAGTAATGATGCCAGTATCACTAGTAGTCAATCAATCTGCCCGCCTTTTCCCAAATGTTGGGGTCGGCTCCCAGTCCAACCGGAAGCAACCAAATACCAATATTTTACATGGGGTGATTGCCTAGCTGACCTGTACAACCCAGTTACTGGATAACACGATACAACCTACTGGTTGTCAGACATTTGGGCATCTGAATACCCGTAACGACTGTCTATGAATGACAGTCTGGACCAACGGCTTAACGTATTTTTAGAGATACGGAGGGGTCTCGATATGATAAGGATGGTCACCCTTCCACCAATTGACCGCACCAAGTGTAGCTGCTGCTGTTATTATTTAGCCAAGAGCTCCTCTACCACTAATAATATTTACTAAATTTTCACACAGACCTGTGAAGTGGCAACACCAAACCACAAAATGCACTTGCACAGCTTGCACTGTCGTAAACAAAACTTTACAAATCTTATTCTTCTAATACATACTGCAAACACATTCACTGTCAGTTTTATATGTATATTTTGCAAACGTTTTGAAATGTTTCAAGTATAATGTAATCGATAGTTACTGCAATTTGTAAGCCATACTTTCAAAGGAAAAAATATTGATGTCTTAAATTATCGACTTATTGTAATATTGTGATGTAAGTAAGAAGGCGTTTTGTGTACGACCTTTCTTTATTTTTGAGGTTTTGGTACCTAATATTTTCAGAATTTCAGAATAGTCTTGCCCCAAGTATCATTTGGTAAGATATGTGCATTCAGCATTCGTTGTCTTCATCATATCTTGCCCCAAATATAATTTGGTTGGTAGTGTCCGTGACAGGCTTTCGTAGCTTTATGAATGATGTTCTTCCACGTCGTTCAGTTCTTGGCTTCTCTCAAAGCAGAGGCAACAATGAGAAGAAGGTCTGACCAGTAGCGGGTTAGGCCGCGCGGGGAATAGTATGATATGTGTAGCCCAACGAAGAATTAAACTTTTTTCCAATAATGCTTACTGTATGGGAATTAGTGTCTATAATAAATTACCTAATGTTTTTAACAGTAGTTAACGTTCCTCCTTGACCTTGCTATTGTATGGTTTAATTTCGACATATTGTTCTAATACTCCTAATTTTAATTCTTTGTTATATTTGTACGCTGTAAACAGCAGAATATTATGGACATTATATTAGTATGAATTTATATACTTATTCGTAGCGTGTTGATGGCAATCTAGATTAGATTGGAGATCTTGATTCGAGTTGGAGGAAGACTAAACAACTCATTTTATTATTACAACATTAAGCATCCAATTCTATTATCTAGTTCTCATATAATTTGCATTCTCTTGTTCAATATGTTTCATGTACGCCTTTTGCATGCTGGGCCACAGCTTTTATTGGCCACTGTTCGTCATCACTACTATCCAATTGGAGGTAGGAATCTGGCTAAAAAGATCACACATCAATGTGTAAAATGTTGCAGGGTCAAGGCCAGCACTATTCAATCTATCATGGGTAATCTCCCAGAGCAGCGTCTACATTTAGAATTTCCATTTTTAGATACAGAGGTAGACTACGCCGGTCCCATCATGATAGCTGACCGGAAAGGTAGAGGATGTAGGCTCATAAAATGCTTCATTTGTGTGTTTGTTTGTCTAGCTACAAGAGCCATCCACCTCGAGCTTGTGTCGGACCTTACTAAAGAAGCCTTCTTAGCTGCTCTAAACCGCTTTATTGCTCGAAGAGGAAAACCCCGTAACATCTTTTCCGACAACGGTACGACCTTTGTCGGCGCTTTCAATGAGTTGGCCAGGCTGCTTTCACAAGACTTACAATTAAACAACATCGACCCTGGCATAAACTTTTCCTTCATACCTGCATATACTCCACATTTCGGAGGCCTATGGGAGTCTGCAGTTAAATCCACCAAGCATCATCTGCGACGCACTTTGGGTTTAACAAACCTAACATTTGAGGAGATGGCTACCTGCCTAATTCAAGTTGAGGCTATATTAAACTCAAGGCCCTTAACTCCACTGTCCAACGACCTTTCCGAACTCGCTCCTTTAACCCCGCCACACTTCCTTATTGGCCGTTCTCTAGTCATGCTGCCTCATCCACAGATCCAGAACGCAAACATCAACAGCTTACAGCGGTTTCGCCGCATTGAACATTTGAAGCAACATTTCTGGGCTCGCTTCTCCCATGAGTACGTTCTGTGGCTACAGGAGAGAACCAAATGGTGCCGGTCGTCTGGCGAGCTCAAGGAAGGAACATTGGTCGTCATAAAAGAAAAAAACTTACATCCTCTTATGTGGCTTCTAGGACGCATCACACTTGTTCTCCCAGGCAGAGACGGCGTTGCGAGGGTCGCCGACATCCTCACAAGAAAGGGTGTCATCCGGCGCGCCTTTAACACCATCTGCCCGCTGCCAGTCGCCACCACTGTTGAAGACTCTTCAACGGGGGGAGTATGTTGAGACCAGCCTCCCTCAACATCGCCGCGCGCTGGTGGCAGTGAACGAGGGGTGCGGGGGCAGCGACGAGCAAGACGGCCGCACGGCCGGGCGCTGACCTCCGGGACACACGAGTCAGCTGTTGCGCGCCTTCAAGCACGGCTGCGCTCACGCATTTTATTGTCGTTCTTAATTCTCATTTACTTGTATCGTAAACCGACACAGCTTCTATTTTGCTTTTAACTTACAATATACATGTTTATACAGTCCACTCCTTTCGTTTGCTCTCATTACGACCTATCGTCGCGAACACAGCCTATAATTTGGTTACAAGTTAAGGCTTCTACAGACCGGCGCGACTCGCAATGCGACACAAAGGCACCACTCGTCGCGCGGCACGCGGGGCCTTTGTGTCGCGTCGCGTGTCGCGCCGGTGTGTAGAAGCCTTTAAGTGCCTTTGCAGACAACATTAAACACAGGACAGGATATTAGGAATATTATAATATAAGAAAAAAAAAAACAGATTCACCTTTGCCTTCACTAACAGGAGTGAGTAAAATAGTTCATTCTCGATCAAATTTGAATGACCTAAAACCAACTTTGAAAGACTTGGTCCTTTTGGAAGTAACCATTGTTTTAGTCACAATAAGAAGGGGGTCTACTCAGAAGCGTTAATTCGAAGTATCGGCCGAATGTTCGTCCGTTTTATAACTTCCATAGTTTCCTTTTTTGACTTTGAATCCTTACCCGACTCAAAGTCACATTTTCGACTCTTTGATGGTCGTTTTTTTTTTCATTCGTCGTAGTCAGCCATAGTTAGCCGTAGTCAAGCAACGGCCGAAAATTCGGCCGATACTTCGGATTTATGTTTGGAGTAACCCCAAGGTTGTCTGCTCGACGGTTGCGTATGTTTCAGGATCAAAGATCACACTCCTGCATAATTATAAACAGGTTTCTACTTGCCCCACCCTGCAGCCTGTCGATGAAGGCGCAAGGATATTGATGAGTAGCGATCTAGAATGATATTGTATAGGACCAAAAATTGACACTGAATATTTTTTATAGCGCACGCACAATAATTAAATCAAAATTAATTTATACTTAAGTGAATTAATTGTAGAAAACTGAACTACATTCTTGAACATTAATTTTGTGATACTTAATTACATTTTCTCTAAGCCCAGCAGCGGAATGTCCCAGACATAACAGACATTCATAATAGTGTGTAGATTTCTACCTACCTATTACATAATAATAATAGTAGACCAGATCACGTATAAACTATGTAAATTATTTAATTAATTGTTATTTTATTAGTGTTTACGCCGATTAACATAATCATATTTTTTTGCTTGCTTATTTCTTTTCTAAGATAATCACCAACATCTATAGTAGCGTAAGAAACAGTATCAAAGGACCACAAAATCACCCTCTCGGGATCATATGCTCATATAGTGCCTTCAGAAGACTCGAAACACTGATATCTCAAATCACGAAAACATTCAACTTTCCTGCAAGTGCCAAAGATGGTTATCAAATTATCAAGAGGCCAAATTCAGAAATAGGTAGACATGGCGAACGCATAGCGCAAACGTGGCGCGCATAGTGTAACTGAATATTTAATGGTGAAAGGAATTTCTTGATTACTTTGTATAATGATTAGAAGTTAGAAAAATATGGTATTTAATTTTTATTTAAGTAATTCCAATACCAAATAAGTTGACTGCAGAAGAATTGTGTATACTTAATATAAATAACTATTGAAGTAAAATAAAACTTCATAATTAAATTGTAATTATAGTTAATCAATCTGTATATTGACGTTGGTAATCTTTTTTATTATGTACTTAGCATCTAGTGTATTTTTATACTTTTGCATATATGCCTTCTGGTTAAATATGGCTGTTCCTAATTATATTTTTTATGTCACCGTGTTTTGTAATATAAAAATATCTCATCTTAAAAGTAGTGATGAGCAGATATGTTACATCAAGGGAAACTTGCAATCTTGTGCAGTACCTAATTATTTTCGGCTAAATGCACCAAAAGAGATATTGCACGGTCAAACGCGAGCCTGTCCGAAATAAAAATGTCTCGTTCTAAGCGAAAACGAACCCAGCTCCTTTTGCACCGCCACGGCGTCCTCATCTTCCACTTGACGCAGGTTCTCACCGGACACAGATGTTTCAGGAGATTCCTGTTCAGGATAAAGCGGGCGGAAACGCCCGGGTGTCACCACTGTGTGGATCGCCCGGAGGACACGGTGGAGCATACGGTGGAGGTCTGCCTGGCTAGGGCGGGGCACCGCTATGTCCTCACGGAGACGACCGGCAGTGGCTATCTCCCGCATCCGGCCCTGGTTCAGGCCATGGTTCGGAGAGAGAGTGCATGGGAGGCCGTCACCTCCTTCTGCGAAGTAGTATGCTCGCGAAGGAGGAGGCGGAATGCGTGAGAGAGAGGCAAGGTTCGCCCCTCACGCCCCTAGTCGCCGCAGGAGACGCCCCGGGCGTCCGTCGGGAGTCACAAGTCGATTTCCGGCCAACGTAGGCGCGGGCTTGTGGACGGTGAGCGATGGGTAGCTCGCAGTCCGAGAAGGATCAAGCCCGCGTCGACGGCGCGTTGTGTTCCACGCGCGCCTCAAAGAGATGTCAGCACCAACAGACGGAGTCCGTTAGGGCCAATGCCTGCCAGGGTTGCGAGTTTGTCCTAAAGGGATATCGTGGCCTTGGCACACAGGCAACGGAAGGAACACGGGTGGGTTTTAGTCAGTAAAAGTCTGACACGGCCTCCCGCTCCGCCCAGAGCGGGAGAAGTTCTTTGATAATTTCCCACCAAAAAAAAAAGCTCTTTTTGCACAAAACTTGTAAACATTCAATATTTATTTATCAGTAAGGTTCGTATAATGTGAGATTTTAATTGTTTTCATTTCAACACGTTGCCGTTGTTGCGAGCTGCTGCAACAGTTTGTGATCCGGTCAATTACAGATGTTCATCATCTTAGATATGCTAATAAGTATGGAATGTTAACTTTTTCTGTCAGGAGGGATACGTAGCTTGGCCACACGGGCTGATCGAAGGTAAGCTACGCTTGCCTATGTCGGTCCGCGGATGGGTGACGAGACTTTAAGGGTCAGATAATCGCCGTTGACCTCGGCCATACAAATGCGCGTCGCGCTCACGTTTTAGTAACGAAAATATGAATATTTAAAAAAAAACACATATAAAATTATAGCTAATAAAGTTTTTTATGCTTTGGATAGACATTACTTGCTGAATTTATTTCATAAAGTATTTTACTACTTTACTTAAATATTCACATAAAGAATTGATGTGTATGCGTTCTAGTTTAACATACATTTTTTGCTTAACTTACTTGCATTATATGAAGGCGTAATAACAGATTTAAAAGTCACTAAAATCATATATCTGCTCCTTAGGTAATTTTTTACTTACACCTTATAATTTTTCTGACTACTTATTGCCAACATTTTGAATGAAAATAACAGGTCGTAAAGGTGACATGCGCCCGCTATGTGGGAATGGAAGTTGTTTGAAAATTGCTTCATATTCTCGCTCTTTGACTGCACCTAGGTATCTACAACTATATTTTGCCTCACATTCTCGGTCCTTGACTGCACCTAGGTATCTACAACTATATTTTGCCTCACATTCTCGCTCTTTGACTGCACCTAGGTATCTACAACTATATTTTGCCTCACATTCTCGGTCCTTGACTGCACCTAGGTATCTACAACTATATTTTGCCTCACATTCTCGCTCCTTGACTGCACCTAGGTATCTACAACTATATTTTGTCTCAAATTCTCGCTCCTTGACTGCACCTAGGTATCTACAACTATATTTTGCCTCACATTCTCGCTCCTTGACTGCACCTAGGTATCTACAACTATATTTTGCCTCACATTCTCGCTCCTTGACTGCACCTAGGTATCTACAACTATATTTTGTCTCACATTCTCGCTCCTTGACTGCACCTAGGTATCTACAACTATATTTTGCTTCACATTCTCGCTCCTGGACTGCAACTTTTACTATGGCACCAAACCACAAAACGCGAAAAAAAAATCTGCTGTTCCCTAAATTTTGACGAGTTATTCGAACATAAATGTAGGGAACGGCTGATTTTTTTTTCGCGATTTAAGGTTTGGTGCCATAGTAAAGTTGTTATAATATAATGTTCATAATGATGAGTACAATGAGAGTTAAGAGGTTGTGCTTTAATTCTGGGACATATTGTATAAAGGTACTAATAATAAAGCTGAAGGGTTTGTTTTTTTGTTTGTTTGAACGTGCTAATCACTGGCACTACCAAGTCAGATTTAAAAAATATTTTTGCATTTAATAGCCCTCATTCTATTACCAAGAAGAAGATTTGAAAAAAGCGTTTTGCCGAAACTTTCCGCTTTCGCTTCCGTTTATAACATGTCCTCAACCTAAATATATCCTTATTATAAATGCGCAAGTGTGTTTGTTTCATGTAAAGCGTAGTGCACTTCGCTCTGAAAAGAGTAATTTTAACGAATGGGTTTCATTTTGACAGTTCAACAACATACATCAATCAATTTCTCTATTTTAATAACTAAAATACTGTATATTAATTAAATTTTTATAGATGATTTAACAAAATTGTAAATTTTGGCTCAAAATAATGTCCAGTGTCCAGAGAGGTATGGCGCTGTACAGGTACAGGTTTTTCTCCTAGCTCGGCTGCAGATGCCGCCATGTTGTATTATTTTTCACCTAGCTCGGCTGCAGATGCCCGCATGTTGTATTATTTACATTATAGCCTACTTTTATTTTTACGCAGCGGTTATTATAATGTTAATATTTTTGGTTTCAAAAAATAAAATGATTAACTATATTATATTATACATTGCGTTATTTACGTTGTTGAATACTCGTAGATACATTTTTCGAACACATGAAAGCAATGTTATGGATTAGCAATATAGTTCAAAATCATTCAAATTGTTATTGAAAGTTACGCCAATGCGGGTTGAACAATGGTGTGTGCGCCATTGCTTAAAATGAACTTTGTATTAATTTAATCATTGCCGTATTTAAATGAGAAGTGTGGTGGCGCAGTGGTAACGGCCGCTACTTACGAGTTGAAGGTCGTAGGTTTGAACTCTGATGAGCGCTTTACTTTGTGTAAATAATTTCATCACCACTGCTCTTAAAAAGGTGAAGGAAAACATCGTGATGACACCGGCACGGCATGCCCTAGAACCAAAAATTCTAACACATCTACCAACCCGCACTGGGCCCGCGTGGTAGATTACAGCCCACTACCTATCACCGAGAGGCCTGTATCCCAGCAGTGGGAACATTATAGGCTGATACATGCATACTCAAATATAATGAACACTTATTAATATGACTTCCATCAATAATAAAGTGTTTTACTAGCGCGACGCGACTCTTGTAGAACAATTTCCATGAAGTTTTCATATAAATTATTCTACTAGTGTCGCGTCACGCCAGTCTGCGGGGAGCTTCACTTGTGATTCCAGGAATAGAAATAGACTCGCCCTCTGTCAAAATATAGTTGTAGATACCTAGATGCAGTCAAGGAGCGAGAATGTGAAGCAAAATATAGTTGTAGATATCTAGGTTCCGTTTGGTGCCGAACGTAAAGAATAGCTCCATTCCATTTCTTCGTCAATGTGAGGACGTTGTAGGCTTAATAGGCTGTAGATCTGTAGACCATTTTCTATTTTGTTAAGTACCTGGTACTTTTGACGGGCCTACGCTGTCCTCTCATACCTATTAACACTGTAATTTTAAAACATTGTAAAAGCCATTTTTTTTTTTTTAAAGAGTGATCGTGGAGTTTCTTGCCGGCTCTTCTCCATAGGAAACGACCAATTGGAACCGTGCCCCTAGCTTCTGACGTTTTATAAGTGCCCATGTAGGCTTAAGTGAAACAATTTTTTTGTTGATTTGATTTAGTTTTTATTTTTTGATTAGAGAATGGGCAGCAGCTTTCTCTATGCATTTTTAAAACCATACTGCGATCGCCAACCCGCCTGCCAAGCGTGGCGATTATGGCAAACCCCCCTCTTTTTGGGTGAGGCCTATGTTCAGCAGTGGAAGTCTTTCGGCTGAAATGATGATGATGACCTAGGTGCAGTCAAGGAGCGAGAATGTGAAGCAAAATATAGTTGTAGATACCTAGGTGCAGTCAAGGAGCGAGAATGTGAGGCAAAATATAGTTGTAGATACCTAGGTGCAGTCAAGGAGCGAGAATGTGAGGCAAAATATAGTTGTAGATACCTAGGTGCAGTCAAGGAGCGAGAATCTGTATGTTGTATGTTATACAGGGTGGATTTTTGAGATGGGGCGGTCAGGGCAGCTACCTTAACCGTTGTAGCTACAGGAAAACGGTCTTAGGAGACTGTCCTTAGCTTTTTGAGAAATTTTGATCTGCACTCACAGATTTTGAAAAAAAATTACAGTCAGCAGCAAAATGGGCAGTTTTCACAAAAACTTTTTTTTATGCCAATCGATCCTGTTTCTTATAAGGATCAAAAACCTCTATTTGACCAACTGAGGTTTAAGGAGTAGAAAAGTCAGAAATCGCAAAAAACTTTTCCCATACATTTCGTAGGAAATGAGTTTTTTTTCAACTTAAATTTTTTACCATCGATAAACTGGCCGCTACAAAAAAGAATGATCGAAACAAATAAAAAAACAATAACATTTACTTTGGGTACTATTTACCCTAAAATTAAAAACTTGAAACTTTACATTTGGACTCACCTAGACATTTTACGTTTGCTCTAAGATATGAGGTGTTCAAAATGGTAGCCGTTTTGACGTAGGCACAGGTTTACTCTCTTTACTACAGAGTGGGTAGCAGCTGATAATGTGCTAGGATTAATTCCATAGAGAATCGTGTTAAGTGAATCTTTGAGTTCCTGAACATTGTCGTATTTTATTTTTATGAAGTTAATTTTTTAAATAGGCCCACATAAAATAATCAAGAGGTGTGAGATCAGGACTGCGAGGTGGCCACGGTATAGGACCATATTATGTTCCTATCCACTGCCTTCCGAATTGCCGGTTCAAATTAGAACGGGTATGGCGGCTGTTGTGTTGCGGAGTGCCATCCTGTTGGAAATACACTTTCTGCGATTCCGACAGCGGTTATTCATTTAAAAGGTTTTCCAGATTCTCCAAAATTACGTTATTATAAATGTCGGAGTTTAGGGTGCCTTGATTAATTTTAGTTGGCTCTCGACGCATCGGGTACCACTCCAATGAAATGTTTTATTATTTAAAAAATAAGCTTTTAACAAGTCTAAACGTTCTAAATTAAATGAGGTCATTTTTGTCACAGAATTTCAGAAATTACAAGCAACAAGCAAGCAACTAAGCAACAAACCATCTAGATTCTGTTATCAAAGCAAATTAAATTATGATGCGTATTCGTTCGGAATTCGAAGTTTATTTTTTTTTGTTTATTTTCGGCCAGTCTTCATTGTAGCGGTCCATCATAAAAAACGAACTAGGAGTCTCATTTCCTACCAAATGTATGGGAAAAGTTTTTTGCGATTTATGACTTTTCTAGTACTCAAACCTCAGTTGGTCCGATAGAGGTTTTTGATCCTTATAAGAAACAGAATCGATTGGCACAAAAAAAAGTTTTTGTGAAAACAGCCAATTTTCCTGCTGACTGTACATTTTTTTCAAAATCTGTGAATGCTGATCAAAATTTCTCAAAAAGTTAAGGAAAGTCTCCTAAGACCATTTTCCTGTAGCTACAACGGTTAAGGTAGCTGCCCTTACTGCCCCATCTCAAAAATCCACCCTGTATAGGATATATAATATGATGTATGTTGTTGAACTGTCAAAATGAAACCCATTCGTTAAAATTACTCTTTTCAGAGCTTACTGCACTACGCTTTAAGGCTTCTACATACCAGCGCGACTTGTCACGCGACGCGACACGGCACAAAGGCCCCGCGCGTCGCGGGAGGAGCGGTGCCTTTGTGTCGCGTCGCGTTGCGCGACAAGTCGCCCTGTATGTAGAAGCCTTTACATGAAAGAAACACACTTGCGCGTTTATATAAGGATATATTTAAGCTAAGGACATGTTATAAACGGAAGCGAAAGCGGGAAGTTTCGGCAAAACGCTTTTTTCAAATCTTCTTCTTGGTCCCGAGGTTATAGAATGGGGGCTATTAAATGCAAAAATATTTTTTAAATCTGACTTGGTAGTGCTAGTGATTAGCGCGTTCAAACAAACAAAAAAACAAACCCTTCAGCTTTATTATTAGTACCTTTATACAACATGTCCCAGAATTAACGCACCACCTCTTAACTCTTATTGTACTCATCATTATGAACAACTTTTATTATGGCACCAAACCTGAAATCACGAAAAAAAAATCTGCTGTTCTCTACATTTTGACGAGTTATTCGAACATAAATGTAGGGAACGGCTGATGGTTTTTTTTTCGCGATTTTAGGTTTGGTGCCATAGTAAAAGTTGTTCATAATGATGAGTACAATGAACCCTTAAGAGGTTGTGCGTTAATTCTGGGACATGTTGTATACAACATGTCCCAGTATAGATTGAAAATCTGTACCTACAAGAATCGCACTAATTTAATATTGCTTTTTAAGTAAACAACAACATTAGTTGGAAACGACCTCGCCTTTAAAACCACCTCAACGAATCTAGACTCATCCTCTCAGGATCCTTGATCTTCTTACACATTTTACCTCATTTAACTTAACCATTTAAATACAAAACAACCTTTTATAATCATTATGCGTCATTCAAACAACCATAATGGGATCATACGACATTACCTACACTGGTATTTTTTTTTCAAGTATTATGTTTGATTTAAGGTAAGGCTGTGTAGTGCAGTTTCTAAGATTCGTACGGCACAAAGAGATTTAAGAGGCTATTAGAAGTAATGTCCAAAAACTGTGAAAATACAAACCACGTCTCAGTGACGCCATCTAGTATAATATAGCAAAATTACATAATAGCCAAGTTTGATACGATACACTTTTACCGAAACCAGCCTTTGTTTACCAACCATCAGATAGTTTGACATATTATCTGAGAAAATTAATAGTTGTCTATGACATGCGTATATTTTATGTTTAACCTTGTTTTAACAATTATAATATTTATTTATTTATTTTTTGTTTGTTTGTTTCAGTCCCGTAATAATCCAACAAGATCTACATTGTATTCAACTGTATCAATGGAAGAGTTTTATTAGTTCGTCTAATTGGTTTTTTTTATTTTTTTATTCACACTTGCTTTCTCAACTCACTTTAGACATTGGCAGAATAGTCGACACCGGCTTTGCTTGCCATACAACAAAAATAGTATAGAATAGAATAATTGTCTAATACTAACTACTAATTATAAAATACTAACGAAAATAAACCGTAGATATGTTCAGTCATTTTGTCACAAGGTACGGAGGTTTGCAATACTTAACACAAGTTCAATTCTTGAAAAAATTGTTCTTGTACATAGGAACCTACTACGCTTTGGAATGGGCAACTAGCTTCATCTCTCTGACTGACCGACCCCTTGACAATTAAAGCTAGTTTCAAATAAACCAATTAGAGGCACTTGCCTCTAATTGGTTTATTTGAAATATAGTATACTTAGATAAATGCTTTGTAATAAAGTATACTTAGATAAATGCTTTGAGTTTTAGTTTGATGTTGTTCGCTTTGTACCATAGTCCCGTTTATCGTAAGTATACTCGTATTTAAAATATCTTTGGTATGCGACTCCCGCTCTGAACAAATTCTAAATGCCCACAGTTTAATGGCTAAAGAAAATTAACACGACCAAAATATGCAGTTTGTATATCACTTAGTTTTATTACGTAACTGAACATGTTAATCAGAGTCAAATTAAATAAAGGGTCAAATTAAATTAATCAGAGACAATTAAAATAAAGGCTCAAATTAAATTAATCAGAGACAAATAAAATATAGGGCCAATAAATACAGGGTCAAATTAAATTAATCAGAGACAAATAAAATAAATGGTCAATAAATACAGGGTCAAATTAAATCAATCAGAGATAAATAAAATAAAGGGTCAATAAATACAGGGTCAAATTAAATTAATCAGAGACAAATAAAATAAAGGGTCAATAAATACAGGGTTAAATTAAATTTGCTAGCGAAACTCCGTAGACGTGATGGGTATCGAATTATCGATATCTAAACATGATAAAAAAAATTAAAAAAATTGATGAGTTTATTTGTTTCGGTATCTCATCATTATCATTTCAGCCGAAAGACGTCTCTGCTGGACATAGGCCTCCCCCAAAGAGGAGCTTTGCCATAATCGCCACGTTTGACAGACGGGTTGGCGATCGCAGTAGACATGGGCGAAATAGTTCACTGAAAAGAAAAAGAGCGATTAGCTCTTTCACTCTAAAGAGCTCACTCTTCTAGCTCACAGCTCGTCTATTAGACGATTACGACGATTAGTTTTTGTTTATACAATATCTATGTTTAGGTTAAGGTACTTTTTTATGGGCCTGTGTCGCCTGAAATAAATAGTATTATTATTATTATAGCTCAGTGTCAGACGCTGACTGTTAGCTCATTTGACTCACGCCGCACGCGAATCGAAGGAGACGGCTCGGCTCGCTCAATAGTCAATAGCTCTTTGGAAGTTTGAACTCTTTGTTATTTACTAGCTATTCTATAGCTCATTAGACTCACGCCATACGCGCGTCGATGGAAATGGGTTCGACTCGCTCAATAGTCAATGTCAAATTCTGAGTGAGCTAACTGAGCTAGTGAGCTACATATTTAGCGAGCGAGTGAGTGAGCGAAAGCGACGTCAATCGAAAAGATCTCTTTTCTATCACTCGCTCACGAGCTACCCATGTCTAGATCGCAGTATGGTGTTAAAATGCATAGAGGACGCTGCTGCCCATTCTCTAGTAAGAGAATATCTAAGTTTGGTATCTAAACACGATAAAACAAACAAAAAACTGATTTTCTCAACTCATACTTCAAGTAACAACACTGACAAGCGGTCGATAACTCCAACAGAAGAAAAAACGATTTGACCCTGTATATTAGAAATACGTAAATATAAAATGTGCAGGCATTCATTACCATACTCCTGCCTTTAGTTCAATTTATTTGGGATCTCATGCCGTTATTTAACCATTTTTATAGTTATTCATTCAGTCTTTCAAAATTAATTAGTAGAACTACCAAACATATTTGCTTTGTTGGCATTTTTATTGGTAAAATATCGAGGGAAAAGGCATTGAAAACCGAAACACAGACATAGTTCAGTTACTGCAACATCCTTTTTTATTAGAAAATAATACTGCCAAAATATTTTCTGTAAAATATTACTAAGTTAAATGAGAAATAAAAAAAATATTTATTAGGTATTCATATCAGCAGTCATCTCAGACCCTTTCTGGTACTGTGGTCATAATAATGTATTTCTACTAAACAGAATGATTGGTATCTTGGTATTATTAAGAAGAATATCCACTGTGGCTACTTGATGTATCTTCAGACTTGACATTGAAAGTCGGGAACTGGTGACTTTGTCGACTTGTCTTAATCTTCTTTAAGAGTTTTAGTACTCCCATTTGGAAATCCAGAGTTTCATTCTCGTCAAAATTGTCTAGTGATGGTAAAATTCCTTTGAAAAATAGGAGATGTCGGTTGGATGCTGTAGGGTCCTGACTTGCTACAGGATCCATGTAAACCATATTCGCATCTGCAGTGTGTACCTCTACAGTTTCATAATGTTCCTGGCTTTCTGATTTAACATGTTCAATTATGGCATTACTTACTACCTCGTTAGGTGGCATTATTTTCTGCAGAAATTTTAACTTCTTGCTGTATAAGTAAGGCTTTGTTATTTTAGAGCCTGACCTCTTTTGATTTTGGATCTTTCTGTAAGATCGATAATAATTGTCTCTTATGTGAGTCCACCTCTGCATAATCATTTTAACTGTAAAAGAAAAAAATAGCTTGGAATAAATTAAGCATCTTGAAATTAAGGCAATTTGGCAAATACCTATCATCCACCAATTCCCCATAAAATATTATTGTATAACTAGCTTCTACCCGCGATTTAACAGTAACGTAAAATACTGAATCTTGTATAAGGGGGTCACTTTTGAGGGGCAAATTAGAAAATTTTAATGTAGCATAACTTTTTTGTTTTTAAATATTTTTTACAACAAAGGATTTATTGTTAGTACGTTTTGAAAGTACAGAAAATAGTTATTTACAAGATTACAGGAAAACATATAAGTCTGGTCTAAAAATAATATGGTGGCTCTCAATATTGTGCGTACAAACCTACATTTGCAGTTGGAATATAATGATAGAACATGTTTTTCAACTACAATAATTTGTCCTGGAAAATAGGCTGTATCACTTGAGTGAAGCCCCGGGAAACCGGACACAGCTTTGAGACGGAACCCTCTCGGCGCGAGTCCACCTCGCACTTGTCCGGTTTTAGTAAATAAAATGAACTTCTTCGTTCCTGCATAGCACTACCAAATGGTACAACACTGATACACTGATTGGTGACTTAAAGATTAATCCTGACGAACGGCTGTCACTAAAATAATAAAACAGTAGATTGTAAACACGGGATTTCTCATAACAGTCACTTAACCATAGACATTTAAAAATTATAACCAAAGATGACAGAATAGACCTAAACTTCATGTTTTTCTGTGTACAACGTTCTACGAGCTATCATAGAATAGTATAACAAAATGTAAAGAAAAATAATTAAAATAAAATTACAATACTTGGGAATCGAACTTAGAAACCACTGAAATAGTCGTTCTTATTATTATGTCACGATTGACTGTTCAGCTCCACAAGAGTGCTCGCCCACGAGCGATTTTTTCGGCGATTTTCTCGGTGATTTTTGTGTGAACGTGTTTCTTTCTGAAAAAAATCACCGAAAAAATCGCTCGTGGGCGGGCACCCTAAAGGTATAAGGGGATGATAATCATTTAAAAGTTAAACCCGTAAATAAGTATCTGTAATATTCTCAACGTTTGGCTCTTCTTTATACAATAAGCGGTAAACTATAGAAGATTACGAACTGCAACATTCCTCATAGCAATTAACGTGATAATGTATAGCCTACAGACTGACCAGATTTATAAGGAAAATCTATGCAAAATTTGAACACAATCTATTCGGTAGTATTTGCGTGATGGGAAAATACATTCAGAAAATTAGACAAACAGACAAAAATTCTAAAAACCGATATTTTTGGCGTTAGAATCGTTCCCAGAACTCGTACAATTACTTTTTTTTCAAAAATATTCAATGTGCAGTCTTGACGTCACTACGATTTTATTATAGTATGTAGGTATACGCGGTCTCCACTCCAGGCTCGTCTGCTCCACCGGCCATCGGTCCTTCGACAAACATGGCCAGCCCACCGACCAGTGTCCACGACAAGCGTAGTGTGGGACGCCCCTCAGCTAGATAGACCGACGACCTTAAAAGGTAGCTGGGACAGACTGGATGCGGAAGGCGGAGGACAGGGTATTGTGGCGCAGCCTGGGAGAGGCCTATATCCAGCAGTGGACTGCTATAGGCTGAGTTGATTGGTTGATTGATTGATTTATGATATATGGAAGATACATGGGGACTATATGCATTTTTGTTGATTTTTCTCTAAAATTTGAAAAAATTTTGTGGAAACTGGTTATCAAGGTATGGGCATGTGATGCAGAGGAATGTGGAAAATATCCTGAGGAAAGTATTGAGTATAAATGTACACACACCTCATACACCTAGAGCTGCTAAATTAATGTTTTATTTTATTTTTATTATTGTTTATTTTTTCTGTATACTTTGATTACTTGTCATTGTAAAGCAACCACTAAAGGGAAGTGTGAGACAGCTCCGACACAAGTACTTTTGTAACTTACTGGGGCTGCCTCAATTTATGTATGACACAATGTTTAAGTTGAAAAATAAATATTTTTGTATTTTTTTTTGTATTTTGTAAATGAGGATATAAGTGGCTATAAGAGTAGGGGAAGACCAAAGAAAATATGTTTTTATAACAATCAATGTTTATGTACTTCTGTCGCATGGCAAAACAGATATTTCGTACGAAACTGTTTTTGTAAAATGTAGGTAAAAAAAAAACATACCGTGAGCTTGTCTTGTTATCTCTTCCCATGCTTTGAAATCTGGATTTAAGTGCATCATTATTTGTTTCCAAGCATCTTGAGTTGCAGCGCGATTCTTATAATATTCCATAGTTTTGTCCCACAAAACTGGCTTCTTTTCTATTAAAGAAATCAGTAGCCCGTTGTGTATGGACGATGCGTCGGCCATTTTAATGTTATAAACAATTTTCGGCGTGTACTCTTTTCATTAGATGTTTTAATTTTAACACTGGATCACACTGGATGACTCTTTGACGCTTGTCCGGTGAAGTCCGGTTATCGTTCGACAATAAACGCGTAGCTTCGTGCCGCGTGCCGTGGGCCGTGGGAAACATATATCGTCGTCTCTTTCACACGGCGCGATGTTGCACGTTTTTATCGAATGGCGACCGAACACGTTACGTGAGGTCGTTCACACGTCATTCTATTAAAACATTGATAACCGTAATCGTTCGAGTTTATTCGTTTTGCGTCACAAGCCCACTCAGTATTTATAAAAAATAATTATTAGTTATTTGTAACGGCAAGAGTGCATATTGTAAGTACGTTTTAGGGTTCCGTACCTCAAAAGGAAAAAACGGAACCCTTTTAGAATCACTCGTTTGTCTGTCTGTCACAAAAACGATTCGGTCAATCTACTGGATCGAATCGATAAAGTTGAAACACATAATTATGAATTTCTGTGACCCAAATACGAACATGACACGTAAATAAATGAATTTTGAATAAATATGCGGTTCACTTTTGTGGGAAAAGCAATAAAATATAAAAAGCTTTGCAAACTGTACCATGTGACATATCAAATGGAATGACTTGTTATGAGGATCATCTGCCTGCCTTTTCCCAATTATGTTGGGGTTGGCTTCCGTTATGAGCTTCTGTAATGAGGATATCGAATACATTTTTTTTATAATTTGAAAATAATTCCTATTTGACATTATTATACCAACACAGTTTTAATTTCAACAAGGTTCTGACGGTTCTGACTTTTATTATTTTAACCATATTTTATAATGTTTTTTTGTTAATGTGAAGACGTTGTAGGCTTAATATACTGTAGATCTGTAGACCATTTTCTATTTTGTTAAGTAACTGGTACTTTTGACGGGCCTACGCTGTCCTCTCATACCTATTAACACTGTAATTTGAAAACATTGTAAAAGCCAATTTTTTTTAAAAGAGTAACCGTGGAGTTTCTTGCCGGCTCTTCTCCATAGGAAACGACCAATTGGAACCGCTGCACTTAGCTTCTGATGTTGCATAAGTGCCCACGTAGGCTTATGTGAAACAAATTTGTTTTTGATTTGATTTAGTTTTGATTTACAGGTGAAATAAAAATAATTTTGATTTTGATTAATTTTAAAGAGAATAACTATGGAGCCTAAAATTTTGAAAAAAATACAGAGCATAGTTCTATACAAAGATTAAAGAAAAACCTATAAGACGTTTATGGTCTTAAACTAACATGGTAAATCACTCGACATTGTGCGTACAAACTTACATTTGCAGTTGGAATGTATGGGGGAACATATTTTCCAACTAATATACAACGTTAAGTTTGTTCTTGGGATTAATAAAATTCATCTCAACTACGGAACCCTTTATTGTGAGTGGTCCGACACACACTTGGTCGTTTTTTTAAATTAATTAAGTACAGCAAATACAACTTAAAAAGAAGAACTTCAATAGGTTTGTCCGGATGTTGATACTCTTTTGACCAAAATGTACTAACTAAATGGCCTTTTTTTTTTTTTTTTTTGGGTGGGAAATTATCAAATAACTTCTCCCGCTCTGGGCGGAGCGGGAGGGCGTGTCAGACTTTTACTGACTAAAACCCACCCGTATTCCTTCATTTGCCTGTGTGCCAGGGCCACGATATCCCTTTCGGACAAACTCGCAACCCTGGCAGGCATTGGCCCTAGCGGACCCCGTGAGTTGGTGCTGACAACTCTTTGAGGCGCGCGTGGAATACTACGCGCCGTCGACCCGGGCCTGGTCGTTATCGGATGGTGAGCTACCCATCGCTCACCGTCCGCAAGCCCGCGCCTACGGTGGCCGGAAATCGGCTTGCGACTCCCGACGCCCGGGGCGTCTCCTGCGGCGAAACATGAGTTTGACATGAGGGTTAGCAAATCTATAAAAACCGGCCAAGTGCGTGTCGGACCACGCACAATGAAGGGTTCCGTAGTTGGGATGAATTTATCCCAAATACAAACTTAACATTGTACTTGAAAAACATGTTCTCCCATACCTATATCGATATACGTCGCGGTCAATTCTCAGACTGCAAATATAAGTGGGTCGACTATTACTCGTTAATTTATAAAGCCTACTTAGCTGTAGGACATTATAGTTACCAAATTGGTGATGTTCTTCAGAAAGGTTTAGGTCAGGTGCGTAGTACTCACAACCGGCGTGCGTGTATGACTAGATGTATGAACGTAGGCGAAGCAAAAGGAATGTGTAAGGAGCGTAGCGAGTGGCGTTCTATAGTTTCTGCCTACTCCCATGGGAAGAAGGCGTGAGTTTATGTATGTATGTACTTAGCTGTGATAGTTTTCCTTTTAATTTCGTTATATTATACAACATATCCCGGAATTAACGCACAGCCTATTAGGGGGTCATTGTACTCATCATTATTATTACTTTTACTATGAGACCAAACCTGAAATCGCGAAAAGTACAGGCGGGTACCCTACAATTTTTTATTTCAAGATTTTATTTTACCATTTTGTCGGCGTGATTAAATATGTATGTATACTTTGGAGGCATGAAGAACAGGGTGTAAAGTTCACTCATACTCTATAGTAAAGGGAGGATCCTCCGACCAGACGGGTGTCGTGTCTGGTGGGCAACTGCCCGACGGGTGATGTCGGGACGTTGTATATATGCTAGTTGCGTAGTAAACTCTGATTGCGCGATGCAGGATTCACGTGACGTCAGTGTGACGCGTTGTTCGTATGTGGCGATGTTGATGCCGCTACATCACTCCCCTCCGGAGACCGGAGGTCGATAGTGGGCTGAGTCGTGTATCTTGCAATACTTGCCAGTGCCAGTTGAGGGTTCCAGTGAGTCGGAACCTGGTGCCGCATAGTTCTCGGTGAGTCGGAACTGTCTGCGGTGATTCCCCAGTGAGTCGGGGTGGCGCTGCGATATGCTCCAGTGCGTCGGATGTAGTACAGCGCCGGGTTGTGGCTGGCTGCTGGCGTCGACCAGGAGAGGCATGTTCTCTGCTTGTGGACCGGCCGAAAGTGCAGTGTGCTGTGCCAAGGTTGCTGATGAGGCTGTGGGTGATGACCAGGAATGCGCGTCCGCTGCATGCTGGTGGTCAGGATACCCGTTGAAGCCGTGGGTGCTGGCTGGCTGTGTGACTCGCCGCTCGAAAGCTTGAGGAAGTAATGATGATGATGATGATGACGTCACGCTGAAGAAGTTGCACGAAGGCTGCGCTGACGTTCATACTCGGGGTCACCAGTTTGGAGGCATGAAGAACAGGGTGTAAAGTTCACTCATACTCTATAGTAAAGGGAGGATCCTCCGACCAGACGGGTGTCGTGTCTGGTGGGCAACTGCCCGACGGTTGATGTCGGGACGTTGTATATATGCTAGTTGCGTAGTAAACTCTGATTGCGCGATGCAGGATTCGCGTGACGTCAGTGTGACGCGTTGTTCGTATGTGGCGATGTTGATGCCGCTACAATACCCATGCCGAATCACAGCTTTCTAGTACTAAGAGTATATGAGCTAAACCGGGCACAGACGGATAGGCAGACAGACAGAGAGACAGACAGACAGAGGGACATGTCGAAAAGCACACGATGCGTTGCGGCGGCGGTGCGGCGCCGGAGCGGTGTCGCTGCGTCATCTTACATAGAAATATCTGTGGCATGTCACACGATGCGCTGCGGCGCCGGACCGGAGTTGCAACCACCGAGACGAGGCGGGGAGGGGTGAATGCGTTCCAACGTCGGAGTGGCAACGCTCAGTTGTTTATGCGTCACAAGGAAGGGCACACGCTCGCTCGTTTCGATTTATTTTCTCCAACATCCAACGCTGCTACATAACAACGTTGCGGCGCCGCACCGCTTGTGTGCCCGCTGATACGGTGAAATCTTTGCGGTGCGGCGCCGCAACGCATCGTGTGCCCCCGCTCTGATACGGTGAAATCTTTGCGGTGCGGCGGCGGCGGGCACGGTGCCGGAGCGGTGTCGCTGCGGCGTCCTACATATAAAAATGTATGGTATGGGCTGGCACACGGCGCCGTCCAGTGCGCTCCGGCGCTGCACCGCTAGTCCGGCGAGATTACCTGCGGTGCGGCGCCGCACCGCATCGTGTGGTATGGCTCTCAGGGTTCCTTGTTGACTACGGAATCCTAAAAATGAAATGCTGTTCATTAGTAAGTGCTCACTTGAGATCGGCTGGACCAGCTGGGTTAAAATGTTCCTAATAGCCCGAATAAGGTTTTTATGGTAAGAAAAATTGGAAAAGATTCCCAGAAAATGGGCCAATTCGGGAAAAACTTCATTTCCTTTTTTGTATGGAATTTTTGTTTGAACTATTGTTTCCAGGACAACGTCTGTCGGGTCAGCTGTATTTTATAAACACATAATTGTGAGGTAAGTAGAGAATAACAGCAGTAAGTAATAAAGTACAAAACCGGTAATGTGACGACATAGAGAGGGTCAGGCAGCCAGTCGATGCCCATTACTGCTGGAATCAAAGACATTCAATTATTTACTGGAATGTATTTTATACAGAATGATGCAGTTTCAAAGAGAATCAAAGTATTTTTTGTATTTATATTTATACCTAGCTTCTGCCCACGACTTCGTCCGCGTGAAATTTCTTGTGATAAAATAAATAAAATAACCTATGAAACTCGGCAATATTGTAGCTTTCTATTAGTGAAATAATTTTCGGAATCGTTTGAACTAGTAGGTTGTTTAATCTCAGTTTCAATCTTACAAAAATACCTCTAATTTCCCTACTTTTTTGACAAGTTCTTTACCCGGACGTGTGTAATGTAATTTATCGTGTAATGTAACGCGAATTCTGCTTGTGTACCTACGGCACTACGATCATTACATGTAACGCTCGGGCTGGCGCTCGCGCTGATCTATCGGCTATACGTTTTTAGCGCGAACACAAGGGCTCTCGCAATGCGGCAACTTTGCGGAAAAACTCAAACACATACAAAGGGTCTACTCCGAAGCGTTAATTCGAAGTATCGGCCGAATGTTCGGCCGTTTTATAACTTCCATAGTTTCCTTTTTTGACATTGAATTTTTACCCGACTTAAAGTCACATGTTTGACTTTGGCTTGTCTCTTTGACTGTCGTTTTTTTTTTCTTTCGCCGTAGTCAGCCATAGTTAGCCGTAATCAAGCAACGGCCGAACATTCGGGAGATACTACGGGTTTAAGTTCGGAGTAGACTCTCCGGATTCGCGTTGAGTTGGTACACCGTCCACACTATTCGCATTTCATTACACGATGTATTAGATTACATACCTATTACAGACGTCTGGATCCAGCTTAAGACGGAGATATATGCCAGTGACCTTGAGTGGTTAGCTTGCGTGTTCTGTACTGAGCTCACGCAACGCCTCGTACGTTCAGCCAGTAATAGGACTCGCCCATCAAGGAGCGCTGTCCCCAATTTTACACATTATTAATTTATTATACACAAACCAAAAGGTATTTTAATAAAACGCGTATACTAAAAGATCAATAATTAAATTATCTTTAAATTGGTGAAGGTTTCAGAAAAATACGCTTGGTAGATTTTGCCCCATTCTCAGTTTTTTATCCGCGTTAGACATACTTTACAAATTAATTTCACTATGTAATATAAACATAATCTAAAATATTCACATATTAAGTTATTGGGAAAAGGCTCTAATTTAACATATTATATTTTTTTCAAATCATTAACAGTACATGTTTAGACGTGATCTTCAGTATAAAATCATTAAAAGTCGGTTATCGTCGCCATAAGAGAATATTTTTAACATTGATTGGCGCTAAGACAGATTGCGACCGTTATTAATTAGGGGAATTGGTGTTCTTATTACACACGCTCGCTGTTGCAATATAGCCTGACCCTTACCAGTACAAGGCTATGGTCAGAGAAGCGCTGAGCATTCCCGCTCACTTTTCAACTTCTAACGTAAACATTTAGATGAATACAATATGCATAGAGGTTAAATTTTAATAACGGTTATAGTAATTTCTACTGTTATATTGAGCGTGATGTTTTGTAATTATCATCTGCTGATTGGGGAATGTTTGTGGGAGTAATGCAGGTTCATCCGTTGGCAGCCTAATTGAAGCTGTAAATGAGTTAGCTGTTATTAGTGATACTAAAAATAAAAAATAAAAACCGGTCAAGAGCGAGCAAGACTCTCGCACCGAGAGTTCCGTACGTATATATGATGTTGATGATTTCTGAAAAATTGTGCTATTTAGAGACATTGTTTTATTTTTCCTGTAATCTTTACATAAACTTCTATCACATTTTTATCTATGCAAACTCCGGAGATAAGGGGGCGGGAACGGTATTTCTTTATATTTTTCATCAAAAGTCGGAAACTATGGTGCCTAGAAAAAGAATATATTTGAGAACGTGCAAACAGCGCTCTTTCATATGATGACATGTCCTAGGAGCACCACTTAAAATTTTTAAGACCCCCTTTCAGTCCCTTCTGCAGAAAAGGTTTTAATTTTTTTTTCTTATTTGCAAAATAGTTGGGCAAATGTTATCTAAAACTATTCTAAATTTCAAGTTGATAGCATTAGTAGTTCTTGAGATATCCAGGTGTGACAGACAGACAGGCAGACTTAGTCTCACCATAAGGGTTCCTTTTTACCATTTTGGTATGGAACCCTAATTAATGAAGGAGTCACATAAGTCAACTACCTGCGAATATTTGGAGAAGAACTACTCCTTCTCCTAAATACTAAGAAATTCTGTCAAAGGGAATTCCTGTGAAAAATTAAAATTTTCTTTGGTTTAAAGGGCAGAGCCTTAAGACTCATGATATTATTACCTACTAGCTGCACCCCGCGGTTTCACCCGCGTAAGTCTCGATCCCGTGAGAATATCGGAATAAAAAGTAACCTATATGTTACTCCAGGGTGTCAGCTACCT
This sequence comes from Tiliacea aurago, assembly GCA_948098905.1. NCBI lineage: Eukaryota > Metazoa > Arthropoda > Insecta > Lepidoptera > Noctuidae > Tiliacea > Tiliacea aurago. Next base: position 2,055,611 of record OX402592.1, read on the forward strand.
CCATACAAAATTTTATCAAAATCAGTCCAGCCGTTTGAGCGTGAAGAAGTAACAAACATCCATCCATCCATACTCACAAACTTTCGCGTTTATAATATTAGTAGGATCTGGGCATTTGGAGACGAAGTCACACCGTACCTCCGCAGGGCGCGAGTCAAGGGTCAGTTTTGTCAATGTTTTTGATTCCCTGAATATCTAGAAAATATTTTATCGAATAACATAACACAACATCACGGTTATAACCCCCAAAGGGTTAGGCAGAGATTTACCTATAGTACTAACACATTTCGCCAGTTATGTTTAAGGCCCATGTAATAGGGGGCGAGCCTATTGCCATCCACCGGGTATAAAACCCAGACTCCCGGCTGCTACTGAGAAGTTCCTGATGGAAAACCCCAATAACACTTCGTCCAACCTGGGAATTGAACCCAGGACCTCATGGTCAGGAGCAGCGCTTGTGACCACTATACCAATGAGGTAGTCAGTTCTTTCTTTAAAAAAAAACTGATGCCCCACACTAGGAATATCTCCTGTATTGTGGGTGCGTTTACAAACATTTAAACGCACATACACAAACAGCCAGACCCAGAACAACTACTTGTAGGTCATCCAAATATTTGTTCCGTGCGGGGATCGAACCCGCGACACGCAGCGCAGTATGCAGACAATCGCTTAACCACTGCGCCAACTGTGTTGTAGTTATCGAAATCGGTATAAAAATATTGATGCCTAGTTAATATCACGTAGGTTAGGTATGCTTAGCTCATCTTCCTGCATCTGAGAAACGGTACATAACGACCTCATGGATATTACTTATGTAACACTCTCTCACCTATGTACTCTTGATAAACTTTGAACCCTCTATGTCATTAGGTACACGTAATATACACTTTTGGTATCGACGTATACAACATTAGTTTTTGTTTATACTAAACCCGAAAAGGGGTCATTGTACTCATCATTTTGAAAAAAAAATCTACTGTTCCCTACATTTGTGTTCACTTAAATCGACAAAATGTATGGAACAGCTGATTTTTATTTCGCGATTTCAAGGTTGGTCCCATAGAAAAATATGTTCAAAATGATGAGTACAATGACCCCTTTTCGGGTTTAGTATAAACAAAAACTAATATTATACTCTATTTGAAATAAGATTAGACATTTTTACAGTCCGCTCAACCGATTTTTACTTCTATTGCGTTGGTGGCATGACAAATGGCAGCTATACTAAACAGTTGGTATAGTAACCACGTTTTTGCTTTTAATGCCGTCCTTATGCCTACGGAATAGAAGTCAAAATCGACGTTGGACGGACTGTAAACAAGTTTATTTAAATGTCTAATCTTATTTCAAATGGAGTATAGGTGGTTCAGAGCTTTACTTGGGAGTTCGTAGCGATAGGATATTGGTAAAATTCGGTTCTTCAAACACAAGGCACAAGAATTAAAACAAAAACCGACCAAGTGCGTGTCGGACCACGCACAATGAAGGGTTCCGTAGTTGGGATGAATTTATGCCAAAAACAAACTTAATTCAAGCCTAAGTTTGTAATCGCAAAAACATTTTTTTTTTATGATTAAACAAGTAATTAACAATTTTCGGTCTTTTTCCTTTACTTGTGCTGTGAGACCTTGCTTCTTGACAAATTTCATGATTCTAGATCAATGGGGAATACGCTATAGGTTTTGATTTTGTTTGCAAGTATCAAAATATGTCGCATAAATCACCGTATTTTTTTATTGCGTTGACTTAGGCACTTGATTTTTTTAGAGCTCCAAGGTACCGTAGACTTACGTATTTGGTATTAATTTCAATTTGATATCTCCACGCGTTCCTGAGAAAAAGGGTCTTGACAGACTGACAGACAGACAGACGGACAACGAAGTGATCCTATAAGGGTTCCGTTTTTCCTTTTGAGGTACGGAACCTTAAAAAACTGTTTTTTATTGAACCGGTATGTTTTTCCTTTTTGCCATTCTAAATATGCTAACTAATGTAAGCGAAGATTTTCACGAATTGCACCAATTTTCACCGTTTCCACGATAAGATCATAAGGAATCCGGCACTTGCTTATACTTTTATAGTTGTGTTTTTATAAAATTGAGTCCGACATTTCTGTGTCGGTTTACCCATTAGCAGTAAGTTATGTATCTTCAAATAATTAATTTTAGATAATTATGTTAATTTTCCATTCATTAGCCATCGACCTTGATTAAAACGGAATATTTTTAGAGAAAATTGTTTGACATTGAGTATTACAACATACATACATAAACTCACGCCTTCTTCCCATGGGGTAGGCAGAAACTATAGAACGTCACCTGCTACGATCCTTATATACACCTTTTCCTTACATCTAGTCATACACGCATACCGGTTGCGAGTACTACGCACCTGACCTTCTGAAGAACATCACCAATAAGGTCACTATAAAGGTCATATCCTTAAGTCCTCCTAGGGACCCCTCCCGGCGTTTCCACTCACATCTGCCTTGTAATTACCTTTTGTTAGTCACCTTTCATTCATCCTCTCAACATGACCAAACAATATAAGCATACTCTTTTAAATTTGTGTCACTACATCTTCTTTTAAACCGTACAGTTGCCTTATCACATCATACATTTAGTAATATGTTTATAAAATCAATGCCAAAATAATGTATACATACCAAATATGTTGAGTAATTCAATAATTATAATAACTTTAAGTAACGTTACAGAATAGAGGTTACTGGTCAGGGTTTGACCTTTTTGTGACATACCTACGCCTTAATTGGTACCTAATGCGTCTAATTATACAGGTATATAAAGCAGTAGTAGAGTGGGGGGCAGTGGTGACCCAGTGGTAACGGCCGCGACTTAAGACGCAGATATGTGCCAGTGACCTTGAGTGGTTAGCTTGCGTGTTCTGTACTGAGCTCACGCAACGCGTTGAACGTTCAGCCAGTAATAGGACTCGTCCATCAAGGAGCGCTGTCCCCAATTTGACACATTATTAATTAATTATACACAAAACAAAAGGTATTTTAATAAAACGCGTATACTAAAAGATCAATAATGAAATTATCTTTAAATTGGTGAAGGTTTCAGAAAAATACGATTGGTAGATTTTGCGCCATTCTCAGTTTTTTATCCGCGTTAGATATAACTTTATAAATTAATTTCTCTATGTAATATAAACATAATCTAAAACATTCACATATTAAATTATTGAGAAAATGCTCTAATTTATCATATATTTTTTCAAATCATTAACACAATAAGACGTGATCTTCATTTAGTTATTAAATCATTAAAAGTCGGTTATCATTGCTTTAAGAGTTGTAGGTCGTAGGTTCGAAGGTTCGAACCTTGACAGGCGCTTTACTTTATTTAAATTATTTCATCACCACTGCTCTCAAACTGGTGAAGAAAATATCGTGAGGAAACCGGCTGCCGTCCATGAAGCAAAAATTCTAAGACATCCACCAACCCGCACTGGAACCGCGTGATGGATTAAAGCCCACTCCCTCTCACAGAGAGGAGGCCTGTGTCCCGGCAGTGGGAACATTATAGGTTGATTAAGAGAGGATTCTAAAATTTGCAAAAAAAGGTTTGTAGTTGTTTATAGTCAAAATCGTAATGCACTGGAAAATATATGTAAATACGGCCAACAAATTGTAACAGTCAACATTTTTTTGTATCCCTAGCAGACTTCCATTGTATTTATACCTAGTTATGAGCAAGAGGAAAACTTTATGACATATTTTATTTAAACTAAACTTAGATGGTTATATTGTTTAGCCAGTTATTGTGCGTCGCATTTAAATTGTGTTTAGTAGTTTCTGAGAAATATTGTAGGTAAGTGTGGTTGAGTGCCTCTTGCTTAATATTATAATGAAGTGATTAGTATTTAGAAAATTAAACGTATGTTTTGGACTAATTTATTTATTATAATTAAATGTTATAACAAAAAAATCGTATGTTTTATTAGCAATTTACAATGTTTAGTGAGTCCAGGTATCTAATAAAACTGACAATGCAACATATTTTTCAAAAACTGACATGTATAACAAATCAAAAAACCTAAGCAAGAAACTAGTAAAATGGTCGGATTATCAACTGCCATTTGTCGCCTGTCGGTTGTATTACATTGGCCGCTGGATACCTACGCCCTAGATTTTGTGGGTCCGCGCCTACTCGACCTACTTAGACTCGACCCGAAGAATAATACCAGGATATTTCTATTTTGATAGGCGTAGAAACGTCGATGTATAGTCAGACAGAAAAGTGTCGATTTAACGCTTGCGTATAAAATTTAGATAATTTTGGGATAAATAAATCTATACCTAATTAAACAAGTAAGTACTAGTGCTTGGAAACATGCTGGTCCTGCTCCATAGGACAATCTAGAGTCTAGACAAAATCAAACAGGTTGCTATTTTAATTGTATAAGTTATTATTTTTATGACATTTATTTTAAATTCTGTGATTACCTACCTTAACTCACACTGATATTATTGTTATTTTTTAGGAAATCGTATATATTTTTTACAATTTTTGTAAATATGTGAGCACCATGTTCTATCACCTAATTAATTTATCTGTCATTGCTTCATTCTTAACTCTTTTTATTACCTATTGTGGTATAGTAATTTTATTCTAGGTGCATCGTCTTCACATATAATTATGTAATTAATGTACCTATAAAAATATTGTACAAGATTTTAAAAGAGTACCGGTGGAGTTTCTTGCCCATTCTTCTCCATACGAAACTACATTTTCGAAGGGGCGACTAGAATCAATTCCATTTTTTTTTTTTGTAAATATTGACGTTCAAAAGTGCCTTTTATGTGCCTATTTGAAATGAACAATTTGACTTTGACTTTGACTTTTACTTGTCCTTTTTTAATGTAGTAGCTTTGTACTTTGTTGTAAAAATCACAGATTATTGTTAATATCATAACAATCTTATAGCTAGTGAGTGGCACGCTAGAGATAGAGGCTATCTTTGTAAAGCTACATTTTTTAAACGAAATCACTGACTACTTGGATAAATTATGTATCATAACAAAATATTAAATATTCTATGTATAATAAGTTAATATCACTTAGCCTGACTGTACAAATGGCACTGAATTTATTGGTAGTAAAACATCTGGTATTATTTTTCGGGTCAAGTCTAAGCGGGTCGAGTGGGCGCGGACCTGTTATTGTGACAGTCATCACCAAAAGTGATTGTTTTTATAAGTTTCAAGTGCTTTAAAATAAACCTTTTGAATATAATAACTAAATGTGGGCGTCCCAGCAAAAAGGGTCCAGTTCTCGGCATTTACTTTCCGAGATATACGCAATTTTGTAAAGTTGGGCGAATAAGTTACATTTCGCGATTTTAATTGATTATTCATTAATACTCAATTATCTTCAAGTTCATAAAATGACTTTATAAAACTCAAACTCAAATCAAGCTTTTTCAGAGTTTCAACTTCAAATGTCTGCAAAAACAAATGTGTCAGTTTTTGAATATTTTTTTAATCCTTATTATCAATTGTCTATTATAGATACCGAATCTATAACTCAATACCAGTCTACTGTACCCTTTTTGCTTGGACGCCCACAAATATAAACAGTGATATGTTTATATGTCAGTCTTATTTTATTATTTAATTAGTAATGGCACCAACGATAATTGTTTTCATATTTCACAGAATATTTATCTACCATCACGATTAACTACACTAGCTGACATTTTTCACATTTTGATGCAACTTTTCTTTTTTTTTAGGGTGGGTTTGCTGTTGACCTTAGTCTAGGGCAGAGGTGACGGAGACAAAGTCGACGATGGAGTGAGCTTACCCAGAAGAAGCCTGTTCACTCTAACTTTGAAGAGATTAGGGTTGATGCGTTCGCACCTTCATAATTATAGGGCTAAAAATGAGAAAAATAATTTCAAAATCGGTTCACAATTGACGAAAATATCGTATGGCATACAGTCCCGCTGCTCCCCTTTTTTGAAGTCGATTAAAGTGGCACTGCAAATTTTAGCTCTACAAAAGTGATGCCAAACAATATTTTGGCCAGCATATTCACGTAATATTACCGTAAGTCTTGGGTTCAAGTTCCGGGTTGTGTGTGTTCTCACTGACTGTCAGGTCTTAGGTCAGCGCATGCAAACTAAGTACCTTTATTGGTGTATTTTATTTGTTGCATCACCTTTTAATATGTTTTCCTGTACCTATAACTCTGCTGAAACTTGTTATAAATATGAGCGTGATGATGTATGATGTTGTATACACAACATCACGCTCATATTTCTAACAAGTTTCAGCAGAGTTACGCACTCATACGAGTGAAATAGGGAGGTAGCATTTAACATTAACATGTTTATTTGTAAACTGGATGATTTATTAATTAATCTGTAAGTTGGTACACCATCTAAAAACACCAGAATACGTATACTATCATGCTCACTTTACCTAGATAAGAAAACATACAGTTTACTATTGTTTTTTTTTTTAACTTACAGCTGGTAAGTACACACGGCTACACATCAAGCTACACTTAACCAGTTTAGGCTGATCTCGCATTGTATAAGAATTTCAAACAATAAGAGGCCAGCTTATACTAGAAATGTATAGCTTGATGTGTAACCGTGTGTACATTATGAGTATGCAGTAACATTATGTAGAAGTTGACCAATTACAAGTTTCCACTTATAATAATAATAATATAATCCATTTATTTTCAGGCAACATAAGCCCATAGATAAATACCTTAACTTAAACATTTTTATTGTAAACAAAACTAAACTTGTGTTAATAAAAATACCTAAGACTATGTTAGTAGAATTTCACTTTGCACTAGCTTGATTATGTGCTGTACTTTTTTCTTTTTTTTTTTGGGTGGGAAATTATCAAATAACTTCTCCCGCTCTGTGTGGAGCGGGAGGGCATGTCAGACTTTTACTGACTAAAACCCACCCGTATTCCTTCATTTGCCTGTGTGCCAGGGCCACGATATCCCTTTCGGACAAACTCGCAACCCTGGCAGGCATTGGCCCTATCAGACCCCGTCAGTTGGTGCTGACAACTCTTTGAGGCGCGCGATTATGTGCTGTCCTGTGTTACTTTTTCGCGGCAGCGACGGAACACCACATCCTGCGGCCACTACTACACTCACTTACTTTCCTATATATAATACTTGTACATACACTATGACAAAAGAGTGTGCTTTTTGAGGAGTTTGTGATACAATGATTTCTTCATTAGTACAGACACCAACCGCGATACACTTCTGGAATGTTCCATTATACTTGGAAATTGTTTTTGTGCCATAAATGTGTTTTTCTGAAATAATGTATGTATTTATTTATTATAATCTACATAAACAAATATACAGGGTGGATTTTTGAGATGGGACAGTAAGGGCAGCTACCTTAACCGTTGTAGCTACAGGAAAACGGTCTTAGGAGACTGTCCTTAACTTTTTGAGAAATTTTGATCTGCATTCACAGATTTTGAAAAAAATGTACAGTCAGCAGGAAAATGGGCAGTTTTCACAAAAACTTTTTTTTATGCCAATCGATCTGGTTTCTTATAAGGATCAAAAACTTCTATTAGACCAACTGAGGTTTGAGTACTAGAAAAGTCAGAAATCCCAAAATACTTTTCCCATACATTTCGTAGGAAATGAGACTCCAACTCAATTTTTGTACCATCGATAAACTGGCCGCTACAAAAAATACTGATCGGAAAACCAATAAAAAACAATAACTTTTACTTTGGTTATTATTTTACCTTAAAATTAAAAACTTGAAACTTTACATTTGGACTCGCCTAGAAATTTTACTTTTGCTCTAAGATTTGAGGTGTTCAAAATGGAAACCGTTTTGACGTAGGCACAGGTTGACTCTCTTTACTACAGAGTGGGTAGCAGCTGATAATGTGCTAGGATTAATTCCATAGATAATCGTGGTAAGTGAATCTTTGAGTTCCTGAACATTGTCGTATTTTCTTTTTATAAAGTTCATTTTTTATGAGTCTAGTGAGTGGACTATTTGTCCCACATAAAAAAATCAAGAGGTGTGAGATTAGGACTGCGAGGTGGCCATGGTTTATGACCATAATTATGTTCCTATCCACTGCCTCGGGAATTGCCGGTTCAAATTAGAACGGGAATGGCGGCTGTTGTGTGGCGGAGCGCCATCTTGTTGGAAATACAACTTGGATAAAAAGTAACTTGGAGTCTCATTTCCTACGAAATGTATGGGAAAAGTTTTTTACGATTTCTGATTTTTCTAGTACTCAAACCTCAGTTGGTCCGATAGAAGTTTTTGATCCTTATAAGAAACAGAATTGATTGGCATAAAAAAAGTTTTTGTGAAAACTGTGAATTTTCCTGCTGACTGTAAATTTTTTTCAAAATCTGTGAATGCAGATCAAAATTTCTCAAAAAGTTAAGGACAGTCTCCTAAGACCGTTTTTCTGTAGCTACAACGGTTAAGGTAGCTTCCGTTACTGCCCCATTTCAAAAATCCACCCTGTATATAATGGAAGTGTCTGTTTGTAATGTAAAAAACCGGGCAAGTTCATGTTAGACTATACGCACAATGACGGGTTCCGTAATTGAGATGTATTTATCCCAAAAATAAACTTAACATTGTAGTTGAAGAACATGTTCTCCTGTAAATCGATATAGCCACGGTCAATTTTTCAACTGTAAAATGTAGGTAAATTCGTAATCGCAAAAAAAAAAAAACGAAAAATAACAGCTTTTTACTAAATGCATATGAAACTATAAAGGGTACTTATATAAAAAAACAATGTTTAAAATTGTTGTCTGTCTGCCTGTCTGTTTGTTCCGGCTAATCTTCGAAACGGCTGGATCGATTTTGACGGGACTTCCACTGGCAGATAGCTGATGTAATAAGATCTCGGATTTAGTCCCTTTACAGATCTCGGATTTAGTCAAAACTTCGCGTGCAGCAGCTAGTTGTGACTAAATCCCAGTTATGTAAACATTACTTAGCACGTGATTTGACTAAGACATGTTTCCATCTTTATCCTGCCCTTTGTAGTTTGACAGTTGTACGATAGTGACAGGAATAACGCTAAGTCAAAGAAGGAACGTGCTAAGTAACGTCTATACGAGTAGATCTCAGCCACTGGACGTTCAAAAATTGATCAGAGCCAACACTATTTGAGTAGCCCTATCCCACGATTAATGACTCTAATGGCTATACTATACCATTGAACACACGCATAAATCCATAATTTCATAAGCTAATACCAATCTGTTACCTAATATATCATAATAGATTCCAATGCTGATTGCATTGGAATCTATTATTCGACATATGGATAGGATGATTGATTTTGATTCGTATTCTATTTATATTTTAAGTTTTGAAATTATGTAAGAGATTATTTATTTACTTAAAACTTAGCCTAGGTAACATCAGTGTATCCCAAGATCACCGGTGCAAGTGTGGGAGGGATGGTGTTTAGTCAGTAAGAGTCTGACAGACCCAGGACATCCATGAAGATTTTCACCCCGAGAACAAAAAAAAAAAGAAAAAAGGTAACATCAGTGTGATTTCAATAAGGGATGAGTATGGCTAGTTTGAAGGACAGACACAATTACTAGGGATTTCAACAAAAGCCCACCGTTTCAGTATATTTTCGGGAATAGAGCAATAAAATGAAGATCTTGCTTAAGAAATACCGTTGCCCATAAATCATCTTCTTCTGCCTAGACTTTTCCCAACTGTGTTGGGGTCGGCGTCCACTCTTCCAATCTAAACCAAACTCAAAGTACTTATTTATTTCAATTAAATCATTTACAGGCACTTTTGAATTGTCAAGAAGTCGGTCAGTTACTAATATGAATCTAGTTGCCCATTCCAAATAGTAGGTTCCTATGGAGAAGAACGGGCAAGAAACTCCACGGACATTCTAACCTAACCTAACCGGATGCAGTTGAATACCAGCATTTCACGTGGACAAGCTATTATATTGATTGATGCTCAAATACCTTTGGTGCTCAACGCATAGGTTTAATAAGTTTAATAAGTTTTTATTTCATAATCAACAGGTTTTAACTAAATCGTAGAGGCCTTCTTTTAATTTAAGTATACAGATACTGTAACAGAAGATCTCCCTCTTCCATAACTATGTGTACAACATACAAAGCCTGTTAATAACAGAATTTAACTAAGTAAGTAAAATAACAAAACTAGAACTAGAGAATTAAAAAAAAAATAACAATTATAATAATTATTTAGGAACTTGAATTCGTAATCTCAGGTACCTAATTAATTATTGTGTGTGGTATATAGGTGCTCAAACGGGAATACTTCGGAGCGACTGCCTATCTTAACTCCACAACCCAGTTACTGGGTAATACGATACGAGAAATAGTGAAATAATGTAGCAAGAGGAATTTGCAGGTACATAATAATCGGAGCAGGTGGCGTTCTGGTTTCTATCAAACCCCACGGGAAAAAGGCGTGATTTTATGTCCCTATGTAAGTATAAAAAACACCTACTTTAACATTGATGTATTAAATAGGAAGATATCGTACGCGCTCCTCGACGTGGACCGCATAAATTAGGGGAAAGAACACAATCGACCTACATTACTCTCGGTTTGCGGGGAATACCCGAATCGTAGTTTGTTTCTGAGTTGTTATGGGTACGTAACAGTGACAACTATTGCTATCTCGTTCCCGCTATAGCCCGCGTAATATGTCCCTCTATTTCGGTTGTCGAGCACAAGACATACGACATCGGGTCCATTTAATATTTACGTGATGTTAGAGAGTGGCCTATCTTCCTATTTATTACATCAATGTACTTTAAGAATAGGATTTGTGTCTGAACATTATAATGACTTCAATCACCACCAACCTCTGACAGTGACGGGGTCATCATTGATGATTATCAACTCCATCGAGCCGTCGCCTCAGGCCTAAAAGAAACTCTGAGTTTCACATCTGAAGTGCCCAAATTAGTTTGACCTGAGGCAAATACTGTGATAATGTTTGTATCATCATATTCATCATGCTGTCTCTAAATATGTAGCGGCCTGCGAAAGAGGACTTTCTCGAGACACGCAACTTTGTATCTATTGAGATTCGCGTCTAGCTCTGTAGTGCTATTCTGTAGGTGGATCCGCAGTGCTAGCCCGAGAAATACAAATTTTCTTCCGTTTTATGCAATTGCAGTAATTTCCAGCGGGGCGAGCACGGCCTACTGTGACATGACTTGAGTCACACATTTTATCACAGTCTAAGCGATAAAACTGTTTTGTCATAAAATGCTAGTACAAATTGAGACGACCCTACGATCATGTCATGTCACAAACGTCTTGGCACGCCCGTGCTCAGCCCGCAGGTCAGTGTCAGGTTGTTTCTTGATCAAAATATGATTCGACGATCGTAAAAAATACGTATTTACAGAATTATAAGTAATCATTAGAATCATTAATACATATAACTTAGATTTGTTCCATGAACAAATCTCATGGAAATTTCAAGTTTGTTCTTGGGATAAATTCATCGTAACTACGAAATCCTTCATTGTTTGTGCACTTGGCTGGTTTTTTACAGAATATATCGGCTGACTTAAAGGCTTCTACACTCACAAAGGCCCGCGTGTCGCGCGACGAGCGGTGCCTTTGTGTTGCGGTCCTTGGAAGAATACAGGCCGGATGTTATGTTTGGTTTGTTATGTCCGCTGGTCTTGATGGCGTCATTGAGATCTTTAATGAGTTCTTATTGCGATACAAACGTTCAACGGCTTATGAGAGAAAATTCCTTTACCTATCAGCGATTTCTGACTGCAGATGAGTAGTCTATGCCACCGAAGTTTTTTTTTTTTGGGTCGGTTATTATCAAGTAACTTCTTCCGCTCTGTGCGGAGCGGGAGGGCGTGTCAGACTTTCACTGTTCCTTCCATTGCCTGTGTGCCAGGGCCACGATATCCCTTTCGGACAAACTCGCAACCCTGGCAGGATGCCACCGAAGCCTAAGTTCGTAATAAAAAGTTTGAATAATTGGTAGACAAAATGAATTTGCGAAATGTTTTCTAGTAGGTACCTATATTTACCGAAATTGATGTCCAGAAAATCACTGTCCATTCCAACTTTCCAAGGTTGCCTGGAAGAGATCGCAGTAAGCGATAAGGCCGCCCATTGTATATTTTGTAGAGTATATTTTTTTCTTATGTAATGTATAATGTGGCGTACAATGAAGCGAAAACTTTGTACTCGTTTTTACGAAAATTATGCGAATGGAGGAGTATGACATTTGGCACAGTTAAAGTTTATATGGAGGAGTGCAGAATGCTAATCTTCTTCTATATATATAAAATTCAAAGTCCTGACTGACTGACTGACTGACTGATATATCAACGCACAGCCTAAACCGCTGGTCCTAGAGACATGAAATTTGGAGGGTGTGTTCTTTGTGAAGAGTAGGTATCCACTAAGAAAGGGTTTTTCGAAATTCTACCCCTAAGAGGGTGAAATAGGGGATGGAAGTTTATATGAAAGTCCGTCAGTTTTAAAGTTAGAATATTAAAATTTTGTGTTTAGGCTGACGATTGAAAATGAATTTACACATGTCTCAGCGTTTTTGATAATTCCACCCCCGAAGGGTTAAAAAGGGGAATGATGTTGTGTATGGAAAGTCCTTAATTTTCGAAGTAAAATCACTACATTTATTGTCTAGGCTTATGGTTGGAAGCTAACGCAACGGTGTTGTTAGAATTTGAACCCATAAGGGATGAAAAAGGGGATAAAATTTTATTTTTAATGAAATTTATTTTTACGTTAAAATCACTAATATTTCGGCTTATTGTTGGAAACTATAGGCATCCGCTAAGAAGGGATTTTTCGAAAATCAACCTTTAAGGGGTGAACAAGGGAGATAAATCTTATTCCTTGAGTTAATAAACCTGAAACTTGGCACGAATACTAACCTAAGTAAATTATAAAGTGTGACATTTTTGTTTTTTATTAAACTTCGTCATCCTCAAATCCCCCAATATGGAGTCATATTGGGGGATTTGAGGATGACAAAGTTTGTATGGAAGAATTTTAACGCGCGGTCCGCTTAACTCGAAACTCAGTATTTATACTGTAAACCAAAATAAATGAAAGAATTTATAAATTTTTCGAAAATTGACTTTTTTTTTTTTTGCGTGGGTAATTATCAAATAACTTCTCCCGCTCTGGGCGGAGCGGGAGGGCGTGTCAGACTTTTACTGACTAATATCAACCCGTGTTCCTTCCATTGCCTGTGTGCCAGGGCCATGCTATCCCTTTCGGACAAACATGGCAGGCCCTAACAGACCCCGTCAGTTGGTGCTGACATCTCTTTGAGGCGCGCGTGGAACACAATGCGCAGTCAAACCAGGCCTGGTCCTTGTCGGATGGCAAGCTACCCATCGCTCACCGTCCGCAAACCCGCACCTACGGTGGCCGGAAGCCGGCTTGCTACTGCCGACGCCCGGGGCGTCTCCTGCGGCGACTAGGGGCGGGAGGGCGCGAACCTTGCCTCTCCCTCACGCGTTCTGCCTCCTTCTTCGCGAGCATTACTGTTTCACAGAAGGAGGTAACGGCCTCCCATGCACTCTCGCTCCAAACCATAGCCTGAACCAGGGCTGGACGCGAGAGATCGCCGCCGCTGATAGCCTCCGTGAGGACACAGCGGTGCTCCACCCAAGCCGGGCAGACCTCCACCGTATGCTCCACCGTGTCCTCCGGGCGATCCACACAGTGGTGACGCCCGGGCGTTTCCTCCCGCTTTATCCTGAACAGGAACCTCCCGAAACAACCGTGTCCGGTGAGGACGCCGTGGCGCCTCTCTAGCCACTCCTCAAAAAGGGGACTTATTGCCACAATTGTGGCGTGCCCAGCGCTGGATTGCGACAATCGCACTCTCCATGCTAGCATGAGATCCCGCCGGAGCTCCGTTCGCTGTGCCGTGATTTCTCGCGGCAGCGGAGTCTCGACCCTGCGTTTCGCCTCCTCGCGCCACTCCCAGATGTGCGCGAGGACTTTTGCCTCCAGATCCCACGGCGGCAGTCTGGCAAGGAGGCTCGCCGTCTCACGGGAGACCGTGCGGTAATGACCCTTAACAGGGTGAAAAGGGGTAGTCAATTTTACAAGAGAGGATTCTACTGTGTGGCTTGATTAACCCCAAATTATGACGTGGGCATCAGGGGTTTTTGGAAATTCAACCTTTAAGGGGGTGAAAAGGGGGATTTTGTTTGTATGAAAAATCTTATTCCTTGAGTTAATAAACCTGAAACTTGGCACGAATACTAACCTAAGTAAAATATAAAGTTTGTCATTTTTTGTTTTTTTAAACTACCCCCAAAAGGGGGATTGGGGGATATCAACATTTTTATGGAATAATTTTAACGCGCGGTCCGATTAACTTGAAACTCAGAATTTATACTGATAACAAAAAATAAAGAATAACTTTTATCCGGTTTTTTATTAAATCTGCCCCTAATAATGGGGTGAAAAGGGATAGTCAATTTACAAGAGAGGATTCTACTGTGTGGCTTGATTGCATGACATGCATTCGGCTATAACCTTAATCCGTTACTGCTGTTTCGGCCCTAAATTAACATATTTCCTTCGGGCTTCCCATTTATGGAAGCACACTCACCTATTAGACAAAAGGGACCAAATTATCCGGCATACAATATCTTCGATCTTAAATGTGGCCATGGACGACCGAGCTTGGGCACAAGCTACTCTTCCCATTCGTATGGGAGGCCTCGGCGTCCGCAAAATTTCAAGTATTAGTTTACCGGCTTTCATATCCTCGGTCCACGGCACTGAGAAATTAATCAGGAAAATCCTAGCCCCCACACTGATTGATTTTGATGTGCCGTGGTTCTCCGAGGCTATGGATGCCTGGAGACTCGCTTGCCCGAACTCAGATCCACCCGACAATCCATCTTCCCAGAGACGGTGGGATGAGCAGCTCTGCAGAGTAGTACAGAATAATTTACTTGACACGTCTGCTACTACTGCGGAGCGTGCGCGCTTGCTGGCTGTGGGTAAATGGGAGTCGGGTCTGTGCTTCATGCACTACCATCGTCGAACATAGGTACTTTGTTCAACGACACTACTTTCCGCCTCGCTGCTTTCCTCCGACTAGGAGCTCCTTGTTGTTCTCCTCATCGCTGTCACTGTGGCGAAGTTGTCAACAGCCTCGAACACCACGGCCTGTCTTGCAGCCGTAGTGCAGGTCGCTTAGCGCGGCACGCGAATATTAATGACATTATCCGACGAGCTCTTGTCACCGTCGGCGTTCCAGCTGTATTAGAACCTAATGGCTTGGCACGTGACGATGGCAAGAGACCGGACGGCATGTCTTTATTTCCATGGAAGGTGGGTAGGCCTTTAGTGTGGGACGCAACGTGTGTCGATACTCTTGCGCCATCCCATCTGCCTGACTCCGCGTGCTGTGCTGGCGCTGCTGCTGCGTCTGCGGAAAATCTCAAGCGGCGAAAGTATAATAACCTTATCGGTAACTATATTTTCGAGCCGTTTGGGGTTGAAACCCTCGGGCCGTGGGGTCCGAGTGCTCATGATTTGTTCAAAGATATCTCCAAACGGCTGGTTGACACTTCCCGTGACCCAAGGGCTGGCTTTTACCTTGGCCAGAGGTTAAGCATTGCCATACAACGTGGCAATGCCGCCAGTCTCTTGGGTACATTACCAGTCGACAGCGATGCGGAGGAATTTTTCGACGCTATATTTTAATGTTTTATAGTTTTAGTTTAGTTAGTATATAATTTTGTTATTTTTATAAATTAATTAGTTATAAGTTGTTATTTATGTACATAATATTTTAATTCTACTAAATAAAAAATTGTTTACTTGAAACTTGGTATAAATAACCTATAAATCCAATAATAGAAACGTCAAAAACGATGTTTCAACAATTTACCCCTTTGAGTGCGTAAAAAGGGGCGATATAGTTTGTATGAACAGAATCTTATTTCTTTTGATATATAAACTTGAAATTTGGCCCGAGTACTTATTTACATAACATCAAGCCCCAAAGACCCAAAGACCCAAAGGGTTAGGTAGAGGTGTATCTTTAGTACCCACATTTCGACAGTTTTGTTTAAGTCCCATGTAATAGGGGGCGAGCCTATTGCCATCAACCGGGCATAAATCCAGACTTCGGGCTGCTACTAAGAAATTCCTAATGGAAAATCCAATAACACTTTGCCCGACCTGGGAATCAAACCCACCCCTCATGCTCAGCAGTCGCGCCTGTGACCACTAGACTAACGAGGCAGTCATTACTTAAATAACAAAGTTTGTCATAACTTTTGCGTTTTTCAAAACTACCCCTCCAAAGGATTTTAGGGAGAGTTATGGTTTGTATTTAAAGAATCTTAATTATAATATATTGAGTTTTCGAGAATCGGAAAAAGGGGTACATAGTTTTCGGGAGAATTTTACTGCGTACCTACCTTGAATAACTCAAAAGTTGGTAGATCAATTATTATTTAAGAACAAAAACGTAGACAAAATAAACAATACAAAATTTCTTACAAATAGACTTGGACATGAAATGGAGGAGGACACGTAGGTATATTGAACAAGTATGTACAAAACGAAGTTTGTATTTATATGCTATCCTTCGTAAAGTTGTAAATCAAACTGCACTCCTATCTGCTTACCACGCTTACGTTGGTTCCAACTAAGATATGGTATAATGTTTTGGGGGAATGCTGCTGACAGAGAAGCTGCTTTTTTTTCGACATCTACGCGGGCGAAGCCGCGGGCGAAAGCTAGTATTTTTATATAATGCACTAGAAAAAAAAACATTACGCACACTACAATGCGTTTGACACACACACATATAGTGCCCTCATGACTTGAAGATATATAGGTGACAAATAGAAGTGACAGCTTGACCATGGAATAAGTAAGTACTACTTATGGAATTATTAAGTAATAGATTGTAAGTACGACCACTAGTATAAATTAGGTTAAATGCTTTATGGTATAAATAAATACGTAAAGATTTTGATAGACAGGAGTTCGTAACATTATAACCGCTTGTCATAAAAATACTAAAAGTATCTCATATACCTACTAATTAAAATTAATCATTTTAATTACAACATTTAAATCGTCTATCAGACTTTCTATCACGACTTTATTAATGGTTTATAATATAAATTCATAAACGAACTATTAAAAAACTTTAGTTCGCCAATTTGCTATTAATTATAACTTATGGATGCGCTATACTATGTTGCGAAATGCGATAAAACTATTTTAGAGCTTACGATACGATACCGATACGACTGAATATCACGATCACGACTAGCCGCTTTATTGTGTTTGCCTTTATACAGCGTGCCGCTACAGTGGCGACATTAATTTAACACACGTATACAGTTTCGCCTATACGTTTTATGAAAATAATTTAATTTAATTAAACATTATTATTTATTAATTCATTACAATTTTCTAAAATAGCACCTTGGAGCAACCTGTACTTAAAAAACTGTATGTAGCACAGAGGTAATTAGCCGGGGTCATGGATCATAACATCGAATCAATGAAATTAAAACAAATAACGTGCTAGGAGTAAGTGAATTGAAGGAAAGAGAGGGCTTTATTATTTAGATTGTTTGATTTTTTTATTTTTCAATTGTTTATTATTTATTTTAATATATTAATATTAAAAAAATATATATATTTAAAAAAAAATTTAAAGTATTTTTTATGATTATTGGCCACTAGCCCTACCAGTGTGTCAAATTAATATCGCCACTGTAGCGGCACGCTATATAACTTTTTTTTATGTAAATCAAGACTAGGTAGAAGACGATTAACGGTAGCAGGAGTAATATTCATGGGTAAAATGACTATAGCAATTTCTAAATACTGGCTACAAGGAGTGGTGGGTTAGCACCTTCATTGATTACTTATTCAAAATCTTATAATACCATGACTCACCAAAAGCTAGAAAGTTTCGCAGTACAGTGAAAGATACTGTTTTCAGGAAGTAATGTAAGTACTGAAAGTGTGCGTGTTTATTTCCCTAATCTTGGGTTACTAATTGTACACTTAACTAATATATTATTATTTATCTTAAAATGCAGATTGGATGCAAAAACGTGTGCTTCTTTTAAGGCTCTCTTGTACATTAATGACGTTAAAATTGTCAAAAATAATAGGCCCGTTTTGACATTTAACTTGAATCGATTTACCATGGCGACGTAACTAGTGAAGTAACCATACGACTCGGTACTAGATACTCACGATAAATCGATTCAAGTTAAATGTCAAAACGGGCCTATTATTTTTGACAAGTATAGTAGTATTGACAGTAATGACAGATAAATCAAACTAAATGTTGTGTTGCCTACATCTATTATATGAATATTCTAACTTTTAAATCCAGTGTACATCTCTTTTAAAATGTTAATGTTCTCATTTAGGCAAGTTTTTTGGGCTAATAGTCAGATCAGGTACCTACTTATCATGACAGTTATGCCATATGAATTCTAAAAGATTAATTAACTTCATCTTGAAAATCGTGCAATATAAATGTCTTGTAGAAATGTTAATAGATGCAGTACTGTGCGTGATTGCCGTTTTAAGTCAAGTAAACACGTCTACAGGCCTATCGAGTATTCTGGTTTGGTCCAAGTGACTATCTTGTGAAGATTTAACATGACACACAACGCTCATGACGGTCTTTAAAAGAACATAAAAATTTGCTCAATACGGTAGGTATATCGAGATTCTCAACCTAATAGCTTAGTTTTCGACAAAGAACCTTTATGTATCTTTTTAGGGTTCCGTAGTAAACAAGGAACCCTTATAGTTTCGCCATGTCCGTCTGTCTGTCTGTCTGACCGTCTGTCCGTCTGTCCCCGGCTTAGCTCAGATACGCTTAGTCCTAGAAAGCTGTAATTTGGCATGGGTATACATATTAATCACGCCAAAAAAGTTGTAAAATAAAACCATGAAAAACATTTTTTTAGGGTACCTGCCTTGCACGTAAAACGGGTATGATATTTTTTTTTTCTCGTCGAATACATAGTGTGGGGTATCGTTGGATAGGCCGTTTAAAAATATTGTGGGTCTGTGGAAGCCTTTTTTCAATTCTGAGATCCGTTTGCGTATTATTAAGCTTTAAAGTGCAAGTTTTTGTTAGAGTCAAGTGTCCCCCCCCCCCCCTGCCAGCGAAATGATTGGTTTTGGATATGTGAAAAAAATCATGGCAGTAGTATATATTGTTGGGGAGGTTTGCAGGGATAAAACACAGGAAATACTGTAAAGCATATAATAGATGTAAAGGTACTCAGAACAATATGTAACAATGGAATCTCGTACGAAACCATATGTCAACTATTAGCTAGATAGCTTTCTATCTAGCCAGTCTAAGTATTTACATGAAGGTGATATATCTTCAACACACCACCTCAACTCATGTACGATACGATTCACAAAAATAAACCTATCTTTACTTTCGCACACACAAACCTAACGCACTTGTTAGTAACTCGTGTCTTACGCGAGGCAAAGGTTTGGTGAGGACATCTGCCAACATCTTATCAGTCGACAAATATTCCAAAGTTATAGCTTTATTGTCACGTAGCACATCCCTTATAAAGAAATGTCTAATGTCAATGTGCTTACTTTTCGCATGATGTATACCATGATCCTCAGCAAGGCAAATAGCACTTAAATTATCAGCATGCATTCTTACCTTACAGAGTTGATATAAACCTAGTTCTTTCAACAGGTTATTCAAATACACAGCTTCTTTCATAGCTTCTGCCAAACTCACAAACTCAGCCTCACAAGTAGATTTTACGAGGGCGGCCAACATGTCCTTTCTGAATCCTTGGCCTTCCAGGACCTCCTTTTAAAATAACGTTTCTATCACCAATTCCAGTAGATTCTGTATTATCTGTACATCCTTCATCAATCACTGGCACATTCGGTTGAATATCGAATGGAATTTCTTCTCTTGAAGGTTCATCACTAAATGGCACATCCGACTGTTCTTTAGTTTGGATTTCTATATCAACGGTCTTTCTCACAACACTTTTTTCACATTGTGGTTCAATTAGTGATTCATTTGAGACCTTACACTCAGTTTCAGTTAGTTTACCTTCCTGAAATTTTACATCTCTCGACACTACCATTCTTCTACTCTCAGGTATCCATATTTTATAGCCTTTAGAATCAGCTGGATAACCCACAAAAATGCCGAGTGAACTTCGTGCTGCAAACTTATCCTTACCTGGTTCCTTTTCCAAGACGTGTACTTTCGTGCCAAATGTTTTTAAATATTTGACATTCACACGTCTCTCAAACCATTTTTCGTATGGAATTTCACCATTCAGACTGCTAGTTGGGCACCTATTACGCAAATAGCATGCAGTAGCTACAGCTTCTGCCCAAAAACTTGGTGAAATACCTGACGATAAGATCATGCACCTTGCCATCTCAATTAACGTACGGTTCATCTGTTCTGCGATGCCGTTACTTTGAGGTGAGTATGGCGTCGTAAAACGTCTCTTAATCCCTTCATTGTCTAAAAATTCATCGAAAAATTTATTTTTGTATTCAGTTCCGTTATCCGTATGTAAACATTGTATTTTTCGTCCTGTCAAATTTTCGACACGACATTTAAAAATTTTAAACTTTGACAATACGTCACTTTTATTTTTCAGCATAAAGACTTCACACCAACGAGTACAGTCGTCAATAAAAGTAACAAAGTATTTATTTCCGCTATTCGATTGAACTCTCATTGGACCTACCACATCAGAGTATATTATTTGCAACTTCGCATTGCAGCGTGAACTGGATTTCATAAAAGGCAATGACACCATTTTCCCTTTAGCACACACATCACAATCATGCAAGTTACTATCGATCTTTATTGGATCAATATCTGATTTCTTCAGTACTTTCATAAGATCCCTAGCATTCAGATGTCCCATACGCTCATGCCATCGATACAGATCAACTCTTTCACTACATACCACAGACGCTGAAGCGTCCAGCTCCCTCAAGTAATATAAATCACCTCGTCGATCGGCGGTCAGTTTTACCTCACCTTTTTTAACAGCATAGGCAACGTCTCGCTTGAACGTGACTTCACAGCCTCGTTCAGTAAGTTGGGCGATGGAAATTAAATTACTACGTACATCGGGAACCAATAGGGTATTTTCAAATTGAATTTTACGCGTTCGATCATCATTGCATGCTAATAACTTAACTGTACCTTTACCTTGCACGGTTGTCAAAGAATCTGTGGCTAATTTTAATTTTTGACTCGCAGGGAGTATCTCAGCAAACCTTTCCGCGTCATTGCACATATGAGAAGTGCAACCACTATCAAAAATCCATTCCTGACGGCGCTTCGCATCTACAGCGATGCGGCAGTCATCTGAAACATGATTTATGGTTAAAGCTTCACAACTTTCATGACTAGTGCATGACTTCACACATTGGGTTTCTTGAGTCTTCTCCCTTTTCTTTGTGCAGTCCGATGCCTTATGGCCAAAGTTGTGGCATTTAAAACATTTAAACTTAAATGTTTTTCCAGTCGTTTTCTTCTGGTGTTTGTCCAAATACATGGCGCCTTCTATCTTGTCAATTTGAACTATCCTCTTCGATGATTTTAACTCTTAGTTGTTCTGGCTTTGGGTGTTCATCTCTAGACTCTATGGCACATCTCAAGTTTTCGTAACTTCCCGGAAGACTATACAACAACATGATCGTTAACAAATCATCATGGATTTTTATATCCATTTCTTCTAATTTGTCGACAGCTTCAAAAAAAGAATCAAGGTGCTCACATACCTTTTGATTTTCACTCATCCTTTGTAACATGAGCCTTTTCATTAAATTCGCTTTCTTTGCAGGTCCTCTTGATGCAAACAAGCTCTCTAATTTTAACCATACCTCTCGTGCAGTCTCCACCCTATTTACATGACGAACTACACTTGGATCTAATGCCAATATCAGCTCAGACTTTGCTTTTCTGTCAGCCGTCTTCCATGTCGATATAGCAGCATCGGTCGTAGGTTTTAGCTTTTCTCCACTTACATACTCCCAGAAGTCATTCTTTATTAACAATGACATGGTAATGAACATGTCCCTTCCAACTGTCGTAGTTGTCCTTCGTCAATAATTCTATTCGTACATTCGAAGTCATTTTTCTTCCCACATGTACTTTACCAATTTCGAATTATTTTCACAACATACCACAAATACACTTTACTGCTCTGGGCTTTACTGCTCTGGGCCCATAACCTTTGTTGGGGAGGTTTGCAGAGATAAAACACAGGAAATACTGTAAAGCATATAATAGATGTAAAGGTACTCAGAACAATATGTAACAATGGAATCTCGTACGAAACCATCTGTCAACTATTAGCTAGATAGCTTTCTATCTAGCCAGTCTAGGTATTTACATGAAGGTGATATATCTTCAACATATACATATAAAGAAACAACTACAATGTTAAGTTTGTTTTTGGGATAAATTCATTCTAACTACAGAACCCTTCATTGTGCGTGGTCCAACACGCACTTGGCCGGTTTTTTAAAGAGATCCTTAGGAGAATCAAGGTAACTGGCGTAGCCTAACGAATTGCCAAACTTAAGTGGCAGTGGGCAGGGCACATTGCTCGCAGAACAGATGGCCGATGGGGCTGGAAGGTTCTGGAGTGGCGACCGCATATCGGAAGACGTAGCGTTGGAAGGCATCCCACGAGGTGGACCAATGACCTTGTGAAGGCCGCGGGAATTTTCTGGATGCGAGAGATGGACTGGTCGATGTGGCGCCCCGCTCATCGCTCATAACTTGCGCGGTGTTGAGAAGTTAAGATTGTGATATATGATGCGGCCTTCTAGTGGAATACCTTTCATTTTTACAATAATAAATACCTAAAACGCTATAAAAGCATTTGTAAACTTGGAAACGATTTGCATTCGGACGCGGTTTGCATGGGTGGAACCAAAATGGTAAAAAGAAACCCTTATGGTAAGACTAAGTCTGTCTGTTTGCCTGTCTGTCACACCTGGATATCTCAAGAACTACTACTGCTATCAACTCGAAATTTAGAATAGTTTTAGATGACGTTTGCCCAACTATTTTTCAAATAATAAAATAAATTTGAAAAATATGCCTTTTTTGCAAAAGGGACTGAAAGGGGGTCTTAAAAATTTTAAGTGGGACTACTCGGGCATGTGGGGTATCATATGGAAAGAGCGCTGTTTGCACATTCTCAATTTTTTTTTTTTTAAGCAGCACAGTATCCGACTTTTCATGAAAAATGTAAAAAAAATACCGTTCCTCCCCCCCACTTATCTCCGAAGTTTGCATAGATAAAAATCAGAAATTATTCTATCTAAGAAGTTTATGTAAAGATTACAGGAAAAATAAAACGATGTCTCTAAATAGCACAGTTTTTCAGAAATCATGAACATCATATATACGTACGGAACCCTCGGTGCGCGACTCCGACTAGCTCTTGACCGGTTTATTTGATATGCCTCTCTTATGTTAAATCTTTAGTTGGAAAGAAAGTACTCTTACCTACCTACTAACATTAGATCTGTGTTAATTATGTTTGTACTGATTTGCTATTTTAGTTTGTGCGGCTATATCTTTTTAGTATTTTCTGTTGAAGTAAAAATAATTGAAGATGACAAGTATACCGACTATTTTTTGTCCTCGATCACTATACGAGTGAAACTAGAAATGCGGGCGCCTTAAAAAGCATGCTAAAATAGAAATAGACCGGTCACGTCAAAAGTACCGACTGGTAGGGTAGCATCCTCCTGTGCGCAAATAGGACATACTGTGAACACCAAACTGATTGCCAAGAGTGGTCAAACCGTTAATAGCGGTGATCTAATTCCAGGCCCTTATTGTTTGGTAATGGACGATAAGGCGATACCAAAATAAATTGGGGATTTTTTCGTAACCATTTATTTCACTATTACTGCATGTATGGATAAAATTTTTGGATTTATGTTTATTGACTATTTGATTAATACTCTGACTGAAGGAAAACGCAATTGGGTTAGATTTCCTCGATAGAATTTAATTCCGAAAAGACCTCTACTTTATTATACTTTTTTCTGTAATTCTTAAATTCTAAGTAATTTATGTGGTGCCGGACGTAAAGAATAGCACTATCCTATTTCTTCCCGTGGGTGTCGTAAAAGGCGACTAAGGGACTTACTAGATAATGGGCAGCAGCGTTCTCTATGCATTTTAACACCATAGTGCGATCGCCAACCCGCTTGCCAAGTGTGGCGATTATGGCAAACCGGCGCGCGGCCTATTAGGTAATTGAAAACTCTGGCCGAAAATATTTTTGATACATAGCTTAATTTATGGCGCTTACGTTGTTCTATTTTGGTCCCAGCGCATTGTTCCGTTCTCTTTTTTCGCATGTGGATGTAATTGACTCTGTCACTTTCTTATTTCCGCCCAGTTCTTTTTATATTATACGTATCAGCTTAAAGGCTTCTACAGACCGGCGCGACACGCGATGTGACACAAAGGTCCTGCATGTCGCGCGACGAGCGGTGACTTTGTGTCGCGTCGCGAGTCGCGCCAGTATGTAGAAGCCTTAATGGGTAACAATAAAAATAATTCGAAACAGTAAATAGGGAACTATAGTTAGGACAATACAGAAAGAGTAAAAAAAACACCTGGATTTTTACGGATTTTATTATCTACATCACAATGATATTTTATCATAAAAAATCGGCCTGTACAATCCCAAGCTTCGACAGAAGGAACTACCCCCAAAATGCGTATCCTTCTTTAATCTTCCAAATTCAAATAAATAATTCATGTTCTTGTAACCAACACTTAACCAATTTAAATAATTCACGTGCAAAAGGTTATTTTTTGTACTGTTGAGAACCATCACGCTATGTCGAAAGGGGGTCAAGCTAGTTCGAAGTAATCTTAGCAATTTTGAACATTGAAAGCGTGTCAGGTGAATTACTTGCAGTGAATAATCAAATTCTGGTTTTTGAACACAATGAAATATGGTTTATTTTTGTGCATGAATATAAGTATGACATTGTAAATCATATTTTCTTTTTATACTTAGTATGAGTATAATGTGAAGAACAGTATCATAATGATCCAGATTGAACTTTTTCCTCATTATATTAATCTCTCTAAGATTGCCTAATAGAAAATGTTATATTAAAAGTCCACAGTAAAGGAAGCTTCTGTAAAGTGAAATATTAGAAATAAATAAAGAAAGAAAAATAAGTTTATTTGTCACAGACACAGACGTGCATACAAAAAGATATAAAAAAAAGATATATGTATTTATTAAAAACTTCTACATACCGGTAGAACAATTTCCTTGAATTTTTCATAGTAATTGTTCTACTGGTGCGCGGTGTCGCGCCAGTATGTAGACGCCTTAAGTAACATTAACAGAAAAATAAAATTAAATAGATCTACATGTAATCTAACCAAGTCAGGTTTAATGAATTTTACATGTAGGTAACAAAATAAAATAAAAAGTGCTTAGAATATATAATAGAATACTCTTTATTATGTACACCATAAAAATTATAGATACCTATAAATGTTGAAATTTTAGAATACAACAATGACGTGATTATAATATTATACAATTAGGTATATACAACCGATTATAAGAATAATAGTAGATTGTTGCACCGAGCGCAAAGTGTACTCACTGCGCTCGGTGCGTAATCTACTTTTTTTTCAACTAAGTTTCTTACCAATCTACCGATAAAATATTCCTACTCAAAATAAAAACTCAAGTTAATGAAAACAAGGTTTTTCACCAAGTCGGTTTTATCCAGCCCATTTTTATTTTCAGTCAGTAGCTTTTTGATTTAATGCATCATACATTTTATATTAAACTTAATGGGAAACATTAAACCTCTGTGGTATATAGATATAAATCTAAATAAAAAAAATAAAAAATTGCAGGAATTTTGTATGAAATCTCATTGTTGCACTGAAAAACAGCCTAGTGCAATAATGAGATTTCATACAACATTTCTGCACTGTTTTGGTTCTAAGCAAAAAATACGTGCTTTGTGATCGGTTTTGTAGTAATTAATGATAAGATTACTACGTAGTTGAAAGAAAATAAATCGTGGACACAAAACCAAAATGAAGCTCACAGGTGACGGTAATTTTAATGTCGCCTATATTGTTCGATAATGATCCACCAGAACTGTTGAACCGAGCTATAAAGTGCTTGCGTAACTTCAACACATCAGAATTTAGAGATGTTTTTGTGCAGAAAAAGTAAGATGACGTAATGAATTTCTAGATGTGAATCTGTCGAAAGTCATGTTTTCTAATCGTTTTCGAGGGCTTTTGTTAAGATGGACAAAAGATAGAGCTTGTAGATTATCTTTATAAACTTTACTTTATTTTTCTATTCACTCAAGATAGTAGATAAAGGCCCGAAATTAAAAAAAAAAAAATGGTTTTGGCAGGAGTGGGAAATCCTCATGGACGCCCAGACTGCCTCACAAATGAGCCAGTCTGGGCAGTGCCGGACTCTTAGGGGCTAAAACCAAACTCCTGCCTTGCCAGTGTCCTCTGACATTGGTCATCAGAGATCTTTTTGTTCATCAGCAAATTATTTTTAGAAGTTTTTACATTTGAATGCTAAAATTA
This sequence comes from Tiliacea aurago, assembly GCA_948098905.1. NCBI lineage: Eukaryota > Metazoa > Arthropoda > Insecta > Lepidoptera > Noctuidae > Tiliacea > Tiliacea aurago. The sequence goes on from OX402592.1 coordinate 2,082,317, forward strand.
TGACTACTTTGGTTATTACGACTAAATTTTTAACTGCTAAAATTTGACTTACGACTAATATTTAAAAATATTTAATTTAATGGCGATTACTTTTTATGGATTCTACTAATACATAATAGTATATCTGTTTTCTTAAGCTTTATTATTTTTGATAACTTGCAATTCCTTCACAGTATATTAAAAACTTTCCCCTTAATTTTGAATTCCCCCTGATTTCCGGTATATTTTCTAATTTGATATCTATTTCTATTTCAGATTGAGGTCATATTTGTTTTTTGCTAATATAGCACACTCCGTCAGCAAATGTGGGATGCTCTCATTATTGGACGGGTCACAGGGACATGCCGGGCTCTCCTTGCACTTGAATCGATTCAAGTACTCGGAGAACCCGCCATGCCCTGTAAGCAAGGGGTATCATATTACCCAGTAACTGGGTTGTGGAGGTCAGATAGGCAGTCGCTCCATGTAAAATACTGGTATCCAGCTGCATACGGTTAGACTGGAAGACAAACCCAACATAATTGGGAAAAGGCTGGCAGATTGATTGATTTACTCACATTGCACGTGGCAATTTGATAGCCTTTTTTGCTTTCATCATTGATTTAAGGCGACGATAACCGACTTTTAATGATTTTCTACTGAAGACTACGTCTAAACGAGTAGTGTTAATGATTTGAAAAAAAAAAAATTAGTTAAATACGAGCATTTTCTCAATAACTTAATATGTGAATATTTCAGATTATGTTTATATTACATAGTGAAATTAATTTGTAAAGTTATGTATAACGCGGATAAAAACTGAGAATGGCGCAAAATCTAACAAGCGTATTTTTCTGAAACCTTCACCATTTTAAACATAATTTAATTACTCATCTTTTAGTATACGCGTTTTATTAAAATACCTTTTGTTTTGTGTATAATAAATTAATAATGCGTCAAATTGGGGACAACGCTCCTTGATGGGCGAGTCCTATTACTGGCTGAACGTACGACGCATTGCGTGACCTCAATACAGAACACGCAAGCTAACCACTCAACGTCACTGGCATATATCTGAGTCTTAAAGGCGACTAACGTGCATCGTAGACGGCTAAAGTGGAAATAATCCTCTAGTGGCGAACTGATGGAGGACACGGAAATCCTCTGGATACAAGCAGCTCAGGATCGGTCGATGTTGCAATCCTTGGGGAGGCCTAGGTCCAGCAGTGGATGGAAATGATGATGTTGTTGTTGACGATATAGTAAGTATAATGGTGCTAAGGGTAGGTAATAGCAATTAGCAAGCTTGCAATTGTGTTAGTTATCCTTCCCCGTGCCCTCACGGAGGCGATCATCGGCGGCGATCTCTCGCGTCCGGCGCTGGTTCAGGCCATGGTTCGGAGCGAGAGTGCATGGGAGGCCGTCACCTCCTTCTGCAAAACAGTAATGCTCGCGAAGGAGGAGGCGGAACGCGTGAGGGTGAGGCAGGGTTCGCGCCCTCACGCCCTTATAATCGCCGCAGGAGACGCCCCGGGCATCGGGAATCGGCCTCCCGGCCACCGTAGGCGCGGGCTTGTGGACGGTGAGCGATGGGTAGCTCGCCGTCCGATAAGGACCAGGCCCGGGTCGACGGCGCGTTGTGTTCCACGAGCGCCTCAAAGAGATGTCAGCACCAATTGATGGGGTCCGAAAGGGCCAATGCCTGCCAGGGTTACAAGGCCCTGGCACACAGGCATTTGAAGGAACACGAGTGGGTTTTAGTCAGTAAAAGTATGACACGCCCTCCCGCTCCGCCCAGAGCGGCAGAAGTTATATGATAATTTCCCACCCAAAAAAAAAATGGTTTTGTTCAGAGGTATGAAAAGATAGAAGTATTCAGATGCATCCGGTAAGGCTAGAAGCTGACCCTTAAATAGTTGGGAATAGGCTAGACAGAAGATGATGATAGTTCTGGTCATAGGTCTAGATAGTATTTATTATTCAGGACGTTTACTTTTTATTAACTTTGCAAGCAAACAAACGTTGTGTAGGAATGGTCTACTTTGATGTCACTATGTTGTCATACAAGACGCCTCCTCCAATTGTAATTGTGCCAAATACCAGAAGCAGTCCTAGACCACTATTGTTTGATATTGTCACACAGCTTACATTATGTTTTGTAACTAAGTCAGTGGCATCATTTGTAACTGTTTCGTTATCTAAAGTTAACGTGAGTGCCATTTCTAACTCAAGACGTTTTCAATGTTTTTCTATAAATCTTTAGCTCACACTATTCTTCTTCTCACTGCTGAATTAGGCCTTCCTATTACACTACCTTAAGACGCCGACAACAGGTAAAACGCTGTCACTGTCAGATTGCATACAAAAGAAAGAGATGCGCGATGACACAACGTATGGCGTAAAAATGCAAATAAAATCGTATAAAGTTAGATATTAACTAATTAATAAAAATTAATCCATCACCAGATGCAGTTTGGCATTTGAAATTTTATGGTATACTTTTAATTATAATTATAAATGTTAACGAAGGAGTAAAGTGCTTTTAAAAAATATTAAGAGTTGTCTTTGATTTTTTTGATGTATTAAATTATGTTTAATTATGTTTTGAGTTCCATCACCGTATGCACAAAAGACTTAGAAATTATCATACTGTTTTTGTTTTGGAAAAATTATTTACGGTTTAAGAGATACACTGCTTTAAAAAACCAAATTTTTGACCATTTTCAGAAATATCCGCCTTAACTGTATTTTATTGGGGAATCCTTTGAGTCATATGTAATAATGATTGTCCAAATCATGCATGTTAATCTGTGACTTGCTGCGCCGTTAATAGTGCTGTCCGTAAAACGCGAGATATATTTATGAAGTGGTTGTTCTTGAGTTAAAAATTGATTTACTCATCATAGATATATAAGAATTATATTTCTATAATACTCATCGTTCAGACACTGGTAGGGTACGAGTTTTAAATGATGTTTACTGCGGATCAATTAAAATCTCTCAATAAAAGTACTGCGAATCTTTATCCCAAATCCTCATCAAAGAAAGTTTATTTCCTATTTGAGTATAATCAAGTTTATCATTAGTAGCGATGAATATTGAGCTCCTCGCATTCCGTAATGTTGTGCAGTGTCGATAAGTTGCGCCTGCGCAGTACTGATGCCATAACCTTTGCCTCTTACTTTCCAATGACCTGCGTAGATCGGTAGGGATGACCGTCTTAGATTGTGATGTCGATGGTTTGATGGTGAATTCGACGGTTACATGTAGCCAAGATTTTAAATACTGTAGTTTCAACTAATTTGGCGTGTAATAACATGTAGTTTTATAGAAGTTATCAAAATTGCACTGTTGATAGGATCTACATCAAAATAATAGTATGTATATGTTGACAACAAATAGGAGAATCAGTCAAACCCATCGAACAGAAAGCCTTTAAGTATTTTTGAAAACTACAAAGTGCGTTCATTTGTAGATACTTTATGTTAGAATATCAACTGACTTGGCTGTCTGACTAGATTCTGAGCAAACGTCAATACTATATATATATTTTCGAGTTAAGACGCAGATATATATATATTTTTTTTAAAACGTTGCCGCACACTAGGAATTTCTCCCATAATGTGGGTGCGTTTACAAACATTTAAATTCACATACACAAACAGCCAGACCCGGAACAACTACTTGTAGATCATACAAATATTTGTTCCGTGCGGGAATCGAACCCCGCCAGTGATCTTGAGTGATTAGCTTGCGTGTTCTGTACTGAGCTCACGCAACGCACCGTACGTTCAGCCAGTAATAGGACTCGCCCATCAAGGAGCGCTGTCCCCAGTTTGACGCATTATTAATTTATTATACACAAAACCAAAGGTATTTTAATAAAACGCGTATATTAAAAGATCAATAATTAACTATCTTTAAATTGGTGAAGGTTTCAGAAAAATACCCTTGGTAGATTTTGCGCCATTCTCAGTTTTTTATCCACGTTAGTCATAACTTTACAAATTAATTTCACTATGTAATATAAACATAATCTAAAATATTCACATATATTGAAAAAATGCTCTAATTTATCATATATTTTTTTCAAATCATTAACACTACTCGTTTAGACGTGATCTTCAGTATAAAATCATTAAAAGTCGGTTATCGTCCCCTTAATATTTTTATCGAGATCACTACATCACTAATAGTTAACCCATGATAGTTATTATGTCACCATGCGCACAGCAAAGAAATAAAATAATTGCACGGCAGTACCCGGCTGACCTGTAGGTAGATACATTGCACGATTTGGGAAACAAAATAACTGATTGTAACAGTGTAACTATTTCACAAGTGAGACAATTTAGGGTTCCGTATCTCAAAAGGAAAGAAACCGAACCCTTATAGGATCACTCGTGTGTCTGTCCGTCTATCACAGCTGATTTGCTCCGAATCTACTGGACCGATTAAGTTGAAATTTGGTACACATATGAACTTCTGTGACCCAAACACGGACGTGTAACGTATATAAATGAATTTTGAATATGCGGTTCAGTTTTGGAAGAAAAATAGGAAAATTTTAAAAAAGTTTGCAAACTGTACTGTGCGACATATCAAATGAAAGTGCTTGTTTTTAGGGTCTCAATTTTTTATAATTTTAAAATCATTCGTTTTAAAGATAATTAAGAAAATAGCTAAAAATTGACAATTGGGCCCATATCTCCAAAACTACTGAGCCTAAAATTTATACATTTCAGGAAAACCTATACGAAGTCTATAGTCTTAAAATAACATGGTATATCTCCCAATATTGTGGGTACAAAGTTACATTTGCAGTTGGAATGTATGGGAGAACATGTTTTTCAACTACAGTGTTAAGTTTGTTCTTGGGATAAATTAATCCCAACTACGAAACCCTTTATTGTGCGTGTTCAGACACTCACTTGGCCGGTTTTATAGACTGCGTGAAGGTATTGGGGCTACTGGTAGTGGTAATACAGTCAGTCACAAAAGTCGAGCCTCTAGAGTCCCCATTGCTGGGACACAGGCCTCATCTCTGTGAGAGGATTATTACCCCTGCGAGCCCAGTGCGAGTTGATTAATACTTCAGTTTTTTAAATCTTAATTACTGAGCTGTTAATTTCTCCTGTTCCGTGTGGTGCCGGACCTAAAGAATAGCACCATCCTATTTCTTGCCGTGGGTGTCGTAAAAGGCGACTAAGAGACCTCGACTTACTAGAGAATGGGCAGCAGCGTTCTCTATGCATTATAACACCATACTGCGATCGCCAACCCGCCTGCCAAGCGTGGCGATTCTGGCAAACCCTCTCACCCCCCCTTTTGTGGGAGGCCTATGTCCAGCAGTGGACATCTTTCGGCTGAAATGATGAGCTGTTAAATTAAAAGAATATTAACTCTTAGCTATAATAAAATGCTGAAGTACAATGTATCGAATCATTTTGTGTCAATTTAAACGATTTGTAACAGTCGATTAATGCTGCCAAGCATTAATCGACTTTTGTCGTTGACCGTACTGCACTACGTTATAGAATTTAGAGAAACAATGCTGGACCAATAAATAACTCATGATTGGTAATAACACTTTTTTAAATTTTATTTATTTGATGATAACCGTGCACCTAGCTTCTGACGTTTCATAAATGCCCATGTATGTATGTGAAATAAAATATTTTGATTTTGATTTTGGTATGATAGTGTGCCACAACTTAATTGAAAAGTTTTAAAAATCATGTGAAGCTTAATTTATTTTGCTTCTCTCAGTTATTTTGTGGTCAGCTTCGTTACTATGATTGTACTTGGGACCTAATTCGTAGTTTCAAAAGACAGCACAGCTTACAGCTTCACATATTGGTTTACTTTAAACAGATTAGACTATTATCACAGTTAAAACGGCTGGTGATGAGATTTATAGACGACTACTATAAATCTCATCACCAGCCATTTAACTGTGGTAATTAAGCAGTTAAATCGGGTCCGCGCCCACTCGACCCGCTTATCAAAATCGGATGAGTAGTTCCGAAGATTACCCCCTACAACCTCACAAACATTACCTTTATAAAATATTAGTATATAAAATAATAAATACATGATATGCAACTATGACGAAGTGCAAAGATAGTGTTCTTTCACTCTTCTTTTAGTTATGTATTATGTACCTAAATACTTGTACTACATTAAACTGAAAAATACAACATTAGTTTTTGTTTATACTAAACCTCTTAAGGGGTCATTGTATTCGTCATTATGAACAACTTTTACTATGGGACCAAAGACGAAATCGCGAAAAAAATATCAGCTGTTCCCTACGTTTTGACGAGTTCAGCGAACCTAAATGTAGGGAACAGCTGATTTTTTTTTCGCGATTTCAAGGTTGGTCCGATAGTAAAAGTTGTTCATAATGATGAGTACAATGACCCCTTAAGAGGTTTAGTATAAACAAAAACTAATGTTGTATATCAGTTTAATGTAGTACAAGTATTTAACTTATCGACAACAAAATTACAGCACAAAACAGAGATCATTCAAACAGCATCACTAGTGCAGCTAAAATGAGTCGTGCCTAGGAGCTAGCCATTTAAATGTGTGTGCAACAGTAGCAATAGTTAATGATCTTACTCTCTTTACATATTATGTCACTGGCTCGTCTTACTCTCCTGAGTACTGGCACGTACGAACGAGGCATGTGACTGCATTGATTATTCTAGGCTGCTACTAGCTTAGGTTTCTTTATTTTCTTCACGGAGAAAAGTAATGAAGTCATTAGGATGATGATGCTAATCGTGTTTCATGTATTACCAAACAAGTTGACTAAGGAATTATTAAGACCAGAGGAATTTAAGATAGATACTATAGAGAGGCCATCAGAAGTAATGTAAAATAAATAAAATTAAAATTAAAATCAATTTATTGACACACACAAGTTAGGAAACATTTGTAAACAGGAACAATGTTAATTGAAGGAGTGCATAAGTAGAAATAGCCGTGGGCCCCAAACTAGGCACAGCCTGTATCTTGGTGGCCCAATATTAAAGAGAATTGTTCAGCGTGACACAGCACAGCAAGACAAGTAATAATTAATTATGAAAATATGAATTAAAATAATTCAAAATCACAAATAAAATAAAAGTAACAATCAATAAAATAAAAATATATAAAATATCTAAAAAAAAAACAAAATAAAATCAAAGAAGATATCAACATGCGTAATTAGAGATATAAGTAAGAGACGTAACTAAACATGTTGGCATTATTAATTGGAAAGTGGAAGAGTAGGGTGCGTGTGTGTGTGAAAATTGTGATCCCATGTCTCAGTGACGCCATCTAGCGTAATATAGCAGAATTCAATAAAAACTAAGTTTGACACGTTACACTTTTAATACCATATTGCACAATTAGACAATAAACACCAAACGAAAATATTTTTCATTTGGTGGACACGAATGCGTATTGCGACTTGACATGCAGGAGTAACACAAGAGACTGAGTGACTTATGCCCACTAGGACAAATGTTTCGGATTACGATTTTGTTCGCTATGTCCCGTCTATTGTTAAGTAAATAGTTTAATGTATTTAATTAAGACGATAGTTTGCAGACCAACCTCGAAATTTTCTGTAAATTAGCGCCTTTTCTATTGCAAATGCAATAGAAAAGGCGCTAATTTACAGAAATTTTTAATTTCTTCAGAATAAATATACGGGATAGAGGAATGGTCTACATAGAGAGGAAGATTCGACCTGATATTGAATATATTAATATCTACAATTAAAATATATCACTGGATAAACTTCGTATACTAAACTAAGTAACAAACTATTTAAATAATATTAAAAGTGACTTTAGAATAGGTATCCTAACTTAACTGAAACTAATTAGAAATAATAAAAATAATAATATGCATTTTAACACCATACTGCGATCGCCAACACGCCTGCCAAGCGTGGCAGTTATGGCAACCCCCCCCCCCCCCCTACCTTGACAGAGGCCTATATCCAGCAGTGGACGTCTTTCGGCTGAAATGATGAATAACAAACTAAAATATGGCGTCAAAAACTTTCTGCGCATCGCTGTCGACTGCTAATGTACCAAAGAGACTGGCGGCATTACCACGTTTTCTGGCAATGCTTAATAACTGATATTAAGTACCCGCTGGCGCTTGAAGACCTCCATTTGTAAAGTGTAGGTATAAGACATAAACAGCATATAATGTTCCCACAGCTGGGACACAGGCCTCCTCTCTTCGAGAGGGAGTGGGCCGTAATCCACCACGCGGGCCCAGTGCGGGTTGGTAGATGTCACATGTCTTCGAAATTTTGGTTCTAAGACCTGCCGGTTTCCTTACGATGTTTCCTTCACCGTTTTGATATAATGGGGTGAGTATAATAATAGATGATAAAACATTATGTTTATTTTATACTTATCAATTTATCTCCGAGAAACGTGCGCACTTCCATGCGCTTATTCTAACCTAATTATTTATATTTAAAACTAATTCTAAATTCGCTAGAATGATACAATGGAAACAAATATATTTTCCTACCAGTCTGCTGCGACCTTTAAGGACGCCTTTTGCAGACAACCTTTACAGTAACTACCTACGTAAGTTTTTTAAAACCAGCCGACGCCGAGTCGTTACTATGTTTAGGCAAATCTAAAAACTTCTGGAGACAATGATAGGCAACTAAGATAATACGCTCGAAACTAATTAAACTTCATCCAGGTAGTACCTATTACCCATCAATTTACAGCCAAACCGCTGACAAGGACGTAAGTACCTACAACTTACATAAATCAGCAGTTTCCCCAATCAATCTCAATACTGCCGTTAACTAACCGACAGGCGTTTAAACTGACAACAAAGATGAGTCTTTATGTCACAGCACCATCCATCTTAATTCAATAGAACATCTTTATTTGTGACGTCATCATCTTTACTTGTGACGTGAACGACCGCGGGTGGTTAGTGTGGGAAAGGGCATGCCGTGTTTTGAGTTGGACCTATTGAGACAGCAGGTGATGTAATTTAATGATAAGGTAAGATGTGATGTAGGGCACCGATGTGCAGACAACAAAAGATATACAACATTCGTTTTTGTTTATACTAAACCTCTTAAGGGGTTATTGTACTCATCATTATGAACAACTTTTACTATGGGACCAACCTTGAAATCGCGAAAAAAAAATCAGCTGTTCCCTACATTTAAGTTCGCTGAACTCGTCAAAATGTAGGGAACAGCTGATATTTTTTTCGCGATTTCAAGGTTGGTCCCATAGTAAAAGTTGTTCATAATGATGAATACAATGACCCCTTAAAAGGTTTAGTATAAACAAAAACTAATGTTGTATAAACAGGCAGCTCACAACAAGTCTTGTTCAAATAAAGTTATGATAACGTTTATATGGACTCAATAAAATATAGTCTAATAGATGGCTAAAACTATATGAACACCTGAGATCCAAACTAGGTACAAACCTGTATCTTGGAAAACAGTGCTGATCCGTGGTAAATTAGGTGTAAAAACTTAAAAAATTCATACATGACAATTCCAAAATTAAATAACCTAGACTATGAAAGGGGGTAATTAAGTGTAAAACGGGTGGGGTGTTCAAATGAAGTTGTGCGTATGCTCGGTGGCAAAATCTTCAACATTGGGATTGAAATAACATTTTTAGAAACAGACGAGCTCGCTGTGAAAAGAAGACCTAGACAATGTGACATTCTATCGGCGATAACCACACTAATTGAATTGACATTTCATACCGAAAATCTTAGAAACCGGGCTGTTACTGAGAAATTACAGATGGGAATAAATTTGCTTTAAAAACAAGAGTTTGCAATGTGGAAAGAACAACCCCGTCCCCGTCCTTCTTGTATCCATTGACGATGGCAGTAGCGGTAGTATTTCAGGAAAAAGTAAATTTCCTGGAGAGTTATGACGGCGAGAATAATGATAGTGATCGTGCTCAGCCGCTCCATGTGCTCCAATGTCCTTCAGAAGAGCGTCATTGTTTCCACCTGCAGTATTTTGATTGAGGAATAGCTCGTCTTTTTCTACCTTGGAGTTACACATTTTTTTAAATCGCTGCACAACAAAAGCTTTGCTTAAGGCTCGCCATGAAATGTTGGGGGTCCTAAGTTCTTTTAAATCAGATAACCAACTCGAACCAACGTACTTTAATCAATGCAATAATGGAATATATTTTATAATGCGCATTGAATAAAGTGCTAATGCTTATATTCTAAAGGAGCGTACTTACTACGTTATGCACTATTAGGAAGCATATATACACTTCACTATATATTTTCATTCTTTTCCTTTTAATCGTCAGTAGTCAACCAATCTGCCCGCCCTTTCCCAACTATTGGGGTCGGCTTGCAGTCTAACCGGGTGCAGCCACCAGTATTTTACATGCAGCGACTGCCTATCTGACCTCCATAACCCAGTAACTGGTTAATACGTTACGCCTTGGTAAGACTTGGACTTCTGACGACCCCTAACGACTGTCAAAGATCCACGAATGACAGCCGGGAGCAACGGCTTAACGTGCTTTCCAAGGCATGGAGGCGTCTCGGTACGAAAAGATGGTCACCCATCCACGGATCAACCCCGGCAAGCGTAGATTAACCTGATGAATCGACCCGTGTGGCTCTTATTACTTAGCCACGAGCTCCTCAATCAAGCTTATGCCAATCCTGCTGAAAGACTTTGTAGAAATACGAAGCGCTTTGAACCATTTGCCACTTGTGTAGGTCCTCAGGAAAGTTCTAACACCATAACTATTGTTGCCATCAGCTAGCATTGCAGTGTCGGCATCGCATCGGCAAGTACCTATTATGTATTGTGTTATCACTGTTCTATGTTAGCGGGTTTGGTTTCCGCACTTAGTCCTTCATGTGGACCATTGTGTACGAGTCCCGAGGCTATTGTTACCTATAGTACTTATGATACATTAGTATTATATAACCCTGTATACAGAAGCTGTTGATAAATAAATAAATTCAAATTAATTAATTTTAAGTTACACACAGTTCTTAACCATAGTAACTAACAGAAGACTTAACAGATTTAACAGCGGGTCCCAAACTAGGCACATTCTGTATCTTGGTGACCTAAATGCTTAATTTAACGTGTTCTGCTAGCGCAATAGTCATTATTAGAATTGATATATTAGTCATCATTAGAATTGTAATAAGTGATTCATTACTTAAATTAACAACATTTACAAAAATATGAGTACAAAGAAACCAGTAGATAACACATCGAAAACAGTTAAGGTAAGTGAGTGTGGAGTGTGTGAGTGAGGGTATGCATTTAATCAGAGAGTGTACAGGTATTGGCTTGTGCTTCAAAGTAAATTTTCAGTTGTACACGTCGAAGGCAGTATAATATCTTCTCACCAGGTACCTACTGTACTAATCCAAGGCTTGTCGTTATAAACAATTGACTATGCAAAACCCACATATCGGTACACATACCACATCCACAACACATCGTATTGCCACATCTACCAAAGGGTTACTACACAGGTCAAAAACAAGTCATTCCGGTAAAACCAGAAATGCAATCATAGTGAAGAATGAACTGGACTTGAGCAAAGATAAGTGACACCACTATAGTTTGATTCGTAAAATAGCTAATCCATAATGCTATCACTTCTTCATCCTAGCATATTTTGACCAAATATGACTGAATATCAATCTTTTATTCAGAAAGATTTGTTACCTTCACTAACTGACTAGTGGGGATACTTATAGTGTATTCCTGTTGTCCCCGTTTGCCATATCCTCGTCACGGGGACAGCGGGACGTGATTAAATTTATTTCCCGTTGTCCCCTTATCGTACGAAGTAAACCTTCTTTAAATCGAAACAGCTAGGTTAGGTTAGGTTCGAACTGTGACCTCACAACCCCAGAAACATATTTTTGAATGTGAAACCAAACCATGGGGACAACAGGAAGTATTTTTGACTTATCTCTTTAACTTTTTTTTTTTTTTTATTTCGACGTATCCAGCCACAGTCGGCAATAGTCAGGAAACAGCCGAACATTTCAAAATCAAATCAAAATCAAAAGTCATTTATTCAAACTAGGCTGAGAATCAGCACTTTTAGAACGTCAAAATTACATGAGACAGTCCCCCAAAAACGCCCACCCTTCACCACTTCCTAGTGCTTTAGCTGGGAAGAAGAGTGGCGCAACAAACTCCCCAGCAGCACAGCTGTCAGTTCATTTAAAAACTTGAATCTATACAATAAAATGTAAAATGCAACACAGAACATTAAATTAAATTATTTGCCTTATGTTAGCTAGCACACACCACTATACAAAAAAATATAATTTATATAATAATCGTCTAAAATTATACTCAAGCACAAATAACGTGCATCCTCCATGCATAATGGGCATATTTGGCCGATACTTCGGTTTTCCCTTCGGCGTAGATCCCCTGATCATGATACGATTCACTCAATGATTACTATAACAGGGAACTTCTTTTAATAATAAAAATCCGTACAAGGAGGATACCCTCCATCGCCTTTCATGTCCTACGAAAAAATGGCTTATTCCACGTCCGGAGTGACGGAAATTAAATTGCATAGCTGATGTTATAGATAATTACCCTCATGAAGAGGTATTGTCGTCAGCAACAGATCCAAACGAACAGCACACGGGCCATCGTCCTCTAAAGAAACGCATTAGTTTTTTGCGAGTACCATGCGAGTACATTCACTCTTCAGTGACGGTCCAGTTTCGTTGGAAAGGCCCCATTTGCACGTCTGAAGTGTCGTGTAATTATATACTTAGCTATAAATAGAGAGCTACTGGATTCGAGTGGTTCGTGGAAAGTAATGCACTGAGACATAAGTGAAGGTTAGATAACAGCTGCAAAGTGCATTTAGCCAGACTAGAATAGAATATAATACTCTTTATTGTGTACACCATAAAAGTTATTTTTCATTTTACTTTCTCGTGACTACATTCGCGTGAAATTTCGGCCCCCGATCCACCTGGGTCACGTCCCATCGCCTGCCCGCGCTGTTACCTACTTCGTTTTAGCTTAGTGTTCTTTGTGCGTCTTACTTGTGCAGAATAAAAAAAACGTAGGGTGTCATGGGGACTGCAACATATTTTTTTATTTTGGCATAAATAAAACAGATAAATGACGTTCAAATCTTATTCTAAAAGCATTCAACATTATGATTGGGTGTTTTGTGCAGACTATGGCGCCTATACACAACGCTTAAGTACTTACACATAAATAACTTCTTAGTTGTTATGAATCGGAGGTACCACATTACTTACGATATCCACTTATCACTGTACAGCGCGATGATTACACACAAACGCACTATAAAACACTTGTTACACTATTTCATATTTTTTTTAGCAAATAGCATTGAAAATTAAATTTTACTTTGACAGAATTATAACATTATCTCAAATGCAAATAAACTTCGTGTACTGATTTACTGAGTGTGATTGAAGCCGTGATTGAGCAGATAGAATTGAAAACTTATCGCTCAACGCGCCCAAATACAACTACATTAACCCGGGCATGTCAGTGACGCGAACCGATAAGTTTTTGCCGTACCAAAAAGCTGTACAAAAAATCTTTCTTACTTCTTTATTTCTTCTTACGGTAGGAAAATCAGCCGATACTTACTGTTGAACATACTAGATACGCCAACCTAGAAGGTGGAGTTAATATCCCTGTAATGTCACCAGCATCCATTATTGTCTTACTGTCTTACCGTAACAGCACGTGAGAAAAAGCATGAAGTTGCAAGCATAGTAAGTTACCTATGCACATGGGACATAAATAACTTCAGAGTCGTGGATGGCAAGGTCAAAACCGATTTCTCCGTAAAATTACGGGCAATCCTTGGTTCGTTCGGAACGAAACCCTCCACTTAGACCTCAAAATGCCAACCATCAAGCAGTTCATGAAAAGCATTACGAAGCGTTTCTTCGATTCCGCGGATATTCATCGCAACCCTCTGGTTGTGCAGACCGCTAGTTATAGGCCTGCCACTATTAGTCAGACTCGCCGACCAAGGCATACTTTCACCGACCTAGATGACCCCATTACCCTCCTCCAGGAAAGCAACAGGGCCACCAGTACAGTGCACAAATTACACAGACCGATTTTCCGTCCTCGCCGCCGAGGTACCACGCAAAGTCCCAGACTAAATTGTCCTTCCCCGTCCCTTGTACGTCGAATCGCCATCCGCCCGCGCCGAGGCTGAGTGCGCCGTAGCATTAATAGTAACCCCTGATAATAATCATGATCTAAACTTTAATCCAGCCCGACCCCAATTTGTGATCCCCCAACGACGCCCTAAGCCGAGGTCCGTACCCCACAAGGGGTGCCCTTAGTGCGAAGTCGTTTAGTTTATTATATATATTTACGCCCTGGCTGGAGGCTTTAAGCTCAAACTTAAGGCAGTCACAGGAAAGCTCGGTTAAGTAGTCGTGGCCTCTCAAGGCCAAATTAATGTACAATGTATTCTCATTTCATTTATTCAGTTAAACAGTTAAATTTTATACTATGTAAATGTTTAATGTTATTTTTTAATTTTTCAACACAATATACTTATATTGTTATGAAATAAATTACTTATGACTTACTTACTTATGACTTATGACTACGAGACGCCACACACAAAAAAAATAAAGGAAGGCAAGGCAGATGAGAAGGCAAGAGGGGTGGGGGGTGGGAAGGCAGGAAAGTGTCAGTACAGACTGGGTGCAAGACGAGACCTAGCTACCGTATTTTGAACTAAAATCGAAATTGTCAAATTACTTACTAAGCAAAACATATCTCCTAAATAACTTAGACTTCTTACGGTCATAACGTCGAGAACTCACGTATACAAACAAAGTATTTCTTAACAGACTGAAGTCGAAACCATTATTGGAGATACGCGCCTCAAATATAAATGAAACCACTTTGAAGTGAATATACTAGTTTGAGAATGAGGAAGCGTACCAATTTACGTTGCAGATTTAAGAACGGCGGATTCACAGATGATTCTTGGTTTGCCTTATCTTACTCATCGTTTGTATTTTTTCTTATTGTATTTATTATTTTAGCTAGTTTATTTTTAGTTAGTTTATTTAAATTGGCTAGTTTATTTATTTTAGCTAGTTTACGCCGATAGCTTTAACTACTGCGGTTTCGCTGCGGAGGTGTGCTACCGGCGTTATTTTTAGCTAGTTTATTTATTTTAGCTAGTTGTCTGGCGAATTAGTTCGTATTGCAGTTGAGTCATAATCGTCATCATCTTTTCAGCCGAAAGACGTCCACTGCTGGACATAGGCCTCTCCCAAAGGGGGGTTTGCCAGTTACACAGATTTACGGAAGCCTCAAGTCGCCTGCTGATGATCGGAAGCTGCAAATTAATCCACCTTCACTTTTTCGAAGAGGATTTCTTGGCTGGCAATGATTCATAGATAGAAATATGATCAGAAAGCTGACAGGATCATAGATCTTAAGAGACGTGACTTGCGACTTCAGAATTGTCTTAGAACATCGTCTTAGTCACTAGTATTTCAATTAGTAGTTTTCCCAGTACAGTAAAGAAGCTAATCCCACACAACGACCTCAGGGCACGCACTATCGTCATAACACGGCTTGTGTATAGAAATTGTTTGTAGTAAGTATTTGTGATGCGTGGCGACGCTCTTACGGGGAAAACACTTTCCTCTTCACCGCAGAATCCTTAGCGGGGTAGTGGTGCAAGTTAAAGGCAAATGTTCAATCAATCAAAAATCTTTATTTGTTAGGTTGCGGTACAATTGGGTATGTAAAGTAAAAATTAACCTATGCCGATTCCAAAACCATTTCGAGATTTTAAGCTTGTAAGACTTACTTTTCTATTAATAGGTCTTAAAATTATAAGATCGTATTTATTTTCACAAAAATACTTAAAATCACTTGACTTTTATTTGACCTCTAAATGACGTCACAGAGCGGCCTGAATTGGAAACTTTCAGTGCCTCTTGTAATTAAGTTGTTCTTTATGTGTCAAGTGTCATGCCAACGTCAAATTTACATGAAGCACTAAATAATATTCTATTCAGATATGTAAATAGTGTAGTTTTACACCAGCGGCGGACAGTACAAGTCGAATCACATCGATGTATCGCCTCAGGAAAACTTAACTTACTTTAAAATGATCTTCACAATAAAACAGTCGCCGCCCAGACTTGTACTAAACATTTACTTCCTCGCACCATTTCCTTTTTAAGGTTTCTTTTACTAACAATCAATTTGTGTCGGCTATTTGTTGTGGTGTTTATACTTGACGGTATGAAGAACTTAGCAGAAGTAGTCTTTGAATCCATTCATTTTATTATTAAGCCTTATCTTTAAACTAAAGTACGGAAATCGCTAAAGTATGAAATGTAAACAAATTAATTGTCAAATTTGACAGTTTGACTTTACTGAATTTTGGTTTTAAATAAGTGTTAAACGTGGCAAAGATCCTAAGCTATTCAGCTACTAGTGACGTCAGTACGAACAATACTTTAAAAAAATATATAAAAATAACTACATCTTGTAAAAACAAAAAGATGAAATTATGTGTTTCAAATACTCTTATCATTAAAATAAAAATATAAAAAACATACCTGAAAAATACCTTACATACCTAATTATTGATGTAACAATATTGGTGCCAGCATATAGTTCTCAGCTGCTGGTCAGTTTTGTGTGCTAGAGGTATGAGGATCTGGGTGAAAAGTTCTTCATCGTCCATAGAAAAGAGAGGATTCTTCCATTCGGGTGTTGTGTCCGGTGGGCCCGATGATTGATGTCAGGATGTCCTATATTATGTGCTAGTCGCGCGTCGAACTTTGCTTGCGCGATGCAGGATTTTTGCGTTGACGGCACGCACAAATCCTGATGTGATGCGTAGTTCGCATGTGGCGATAAAGATGAATACAGGAAAATTATAACACTAGATATAGATACATTTTCTTATCGAGGGTGTCCGTTTACAAGGTTACTAAAGGGTGGGAGGTTGGCAGGAGTGTTTTTCTGACTGCTTCAATTAACAGCGACGAACTGATCTATCTTTCTTGGTGCCCTTGAACATGAAATCGGTACAGTGAATGTGGCGTGGCGCTATTTTGGAGACCGAATTTTAAATCAACATAATTATCAATCATTACAACAACCTTATAGGAAATAGAAGGTGCCATATAAGGGGACTATCGACTTTGTCACGTAAGGAAGTGGTAGAAGATGGTTCCACCAAAAAAAATCTCCATCAACACACTCTAGAATAAAATAGAATAGAATAACGATTATTGTCTCAAGCATTACAGCTAGTAGTAGTGGTATATACACAAAAAACTATAATAGTGGAAGCAAAAACTTTAAGCGTCACTTAGGTCCCCCTAGCGGGTTGTTAAGCGCTGGTTTTCAGCTTCAACCCGACTTCAGTTTACAATTTAAAAAAAGAGGTACATTTAGCAACAACGGATTAGGTACTATACCTGTATTACTGTATATTATTATGATAATTATATGATGATCATACATTATTATTATTGAACTAGAAAAAAATAGTTGTTTTTATAGTTTGTTGCTGTTTATCCCTACTGTACCTTTGACACGATACGATAAAGTTCAACTCGCTACTGTTTATCACTTGCACCACCGCCGCCACATTTGCGTAATTCACACGGAAGCTAGGAGAGTGTGACTGACATAATGATTAGCGCATTACATTGCCAAACGCTATGCATTGATACGAGTATTTGTTTCTTTGCAATCGATTTGTACTGCACGGCTTTTGTATTTAGTTACTATATATTCGGGGTTTTAAGAGGGCTATCACAATTTTTCTTGAATTTGAGCGTTTTACTCGAGTTTTGATGTGTGATCATGGTTTAGATATAGACAAAAAATAAAATATGCCCGAGCAAGTTTGATTACTTATCTTGGGAGCGCTTTAAATAAATATTTCAATTTGTTTACATAAATCAGTAAAAACCTTGTCTCTGCAAAGGATGTTTCATAAAATTTTACTTTTGGGTATCTTTTGATGCTTTGTTACACCGAAGATAACATAATTTAAAAAATTATAAAAATGTCCATGGTACTACTGTATCTTATAATTGGGAGCCCTTTAACCAATTTATTATATTTCATACAGTAATACACCATAAATAATTCTGTAAAACAGAGTTGCTTAAGGTTAAGTAATTATTAAGGCTCGTACAGACTGGTGCGACACCGCATGCGCGACAGGCACCGACTAAGAAATTGTGCTATTGTATCGCGTCGCGCCCGCAATATCGCAACAGTCTGTACGAGCGTTCAATGTCTGCTGGCCTTAGCCGTGTCATAATGGAAGCGATCGTCGGATATTTTTTTTTCGGTGAACCCGAACGCGTCGTCGCGCTAACAACAGAGGGCGCATTCCGGCTTTCCGAACAAATGAGTGTTCGCGTGTGTATCGCGTGTTCACGCGAATATAATCATACTATAATGTTCCCATTGCTGGGACACAGACCTCCTCTCGGGTCTGGTCTCGGGAGTGGGCTGTAATCTACCACGCGGGCCCAGTGCGAGTAGGTAGATATCACATGTCTTCGAATTGTTGGTCCTAGGACATGCCGGTTTCCTCACGATGTTTTAATTCACCGTTTTAAGAGTAATGGTGATGAAATTATTTACACAAAGTACAGCACCTGTCTAGGTTCAAACCCATGACATAGGACTCGTAAGTCAGGGCCGTTACCACTGGGCCACCATTGCTCCTCCGAATATCGCTGTTTATACGAATATCGCTTTCTAATAAGATCAGGATACACACGGGGTTACCTTAAACTTTTGAACATTTAAACTAACTGAAGATGAGTGAAAGGCGACTAACAAAAGGTATTTATAAAGCAGAGGTGAGTGGAAACGCAGGGACGGGATGCCCTAGAAGGACATATTGGTGATGTTCTTCAGAAAGGTCAGGTGCGTAGTACTCGCAACCGGCGTGTGTGTATGACTAGATGTATGAACGTGGGCGAAGCAAAAGGCGTATGTAAGGAGCGTAGCTAGTGGCGTTCTGTTTTCCTTGGGAAGAAGGCGGGACAGACATTTTTCTAAGTGAATCTGTGTGCTGTGCTGCTGGGGAGTTTGTTGCGCCACTTTTTCTTCCCAATTAAAGCACTAGAAAGTGGTGAAGGGTGGGCGTTTTTAGGGGACTGTCATGTAATTTTGACGTGTGAAAAGTGCTGATTCTCAGCCTGGTTTGAATAAATGACATTTGATTTTGATTTTGAAACTTCTAACTTTAAGCGACGTGTTATCATCATCGTCATTTCAGCCGAAAGACGTCCACTGCTGGACATAGGCCTCCCCCAATGGGGCCCGTTTGGCATAATCGCCGCGCTTGGCAGGCGAGTTGGCGATCGCAGTATGGTTTTCAAAATGCATAGAGAATGCTGCTGCTCATTCTCTAGTCAAGTCCCTTAGTCGCCTTTTAGGACACCCACGGCAAGAAATAGGATGGTGCTATTCTTTACGCCCGGCACCACACGGTACGAAGCGATGTTTATAAAAACTTAAACCTCCTAGTTTGTAATGACAGGCAGAGTAGGCCACTTCAGTGCTCTGACACCAAAAAAGGATTTATGTGACTTTTAAATGCTTGCACTGATTGGACAGGTCCACTCAAGTGTGGTTATTTCCTCAAAATACTATTTCAGACACCGACATACATGGTCCTCATATGATCTGACCAAGATTATGTCTGGACTTTAAAAGAGACTTTGACCCCTGAGTTTGTTTCGCCATTTCATCTCAGGGGTAGCCAGATAGGAAATGTCAGCTACATCTAGCTTATTTTTTAGGGTTCCGTACCAAAATGGTAAAAAGGAACCCTTATGGTGTGGCTAAGTCTGTCTGTCTGTGTCTGTCTGTCACACCTGGATATCTCAAGAACTACTAATGCTATCAACTTGAAATTTAGAATATTTTTAGATGACGTTTGCCCAACTATTTTGCAAACAAGAATGAAATAAAAAAAAATACCTTTTTTGCAAAAAGGACTTAAAGGGGGTCTTACAAATTTGAAGTGGGGCGTGTGGGGGTATCATATGGAAGAACGATGTTTACACATTCTCAAAAAAAAAAAACTTTTTTTTGGCAGCATCGTTTCCGACTTTTGACGAAAAATGTAAAAAAAAATACCGTTTTATCTCCCCTTTTTATCTCCGAAGTTTGCATAGATAAAAATCTGAAATTATTCTTTGATAGAAGTGTATGTAAAGATTACAGGAAAAATAAAACGATGTCTCTAAATAGCACAGTTTTTCGGAAATCATCAACATCATATATACGTACGGAACCCTCGGTGTGCGAGTCCGACTCGCTCTTGACCGGTTTTTTTATTTATAATATGACGTGTAAAAGTGATTAAGAGATCATGTTTACAGAATAAACAATTTCATTTAATTTCATTTCCAGATGCAGCTGAATACCAGTATTCTACATGGAGCCACTGCCTATCTGACTTTCACAACACAGAGGGGACTCCACATGTAATGGATGGTCACCCATCCACGGACCGGCCTCAGCAAGCGTAGCTTAACCTTCGATTAACCCGTGCGGCTGTTATTATAAGCATATCATTTATTTAGGTATGTAATGGTTTTGTAGTACATGAGGGACTTACAAAGTATGCTTTATTAGGGTTCCGTACCAATATGGTAAAAAGGAACCCTTATGGTGAGACTAAGTCTGTCTGTCTGTCTGTCACACCTGGATATCTCAAGAACTACTGATGCTATCAACTTGAAATTTAGAATAGTTTTAGATGATCGTTTGTCCAACTATTTTGCAAACAAGAAAGAATTTAAAAAAAATATACGTTTTTTGCAAAAGGGACTGAAAGGGGGTCTTAAAATTTGAAGTGCAGCTACTAGGGCATGTGGGGTATCATATGAAAGAACACTGTCTGCACATTCTCTAACATTTTTTTTTTTTTTAGGCAGCATAGTTTCCGAGTTTTGATGAAAAATGTAAAAAAAAATACCGCCCCCCCCCCTTATCTCCGAAGTTTGTATAGATAAAAATCTGAAATTATTCTATGTGATAGAAGTTTATGTAAAGATTACAGGAAAAATAAAATGATGTCTCTAAATAGCACGTTTTTTCAGAAATCATCAACATCATTATATGTATACGTACGGAACCCTCGGTGCGCAAGTCCGACTCGCTCTTCACCGGTTTTTTTAATTACATGGTGTCGGTATAATTAATTGTTGGGTGAATCACTGCTCTCCTAGCTAGATCACTGAGTAATCTGTATTTAGGAGAGACAGTTTCGACTCCCAATTTGAGGATCACAATAATCATGTTTGTATGCTTTTGAGCAAATAAAATAAAACAAAACACAAAAGTAAAAATCATTTAAATTAATTAAAACAAATTGGAATGAGGATTGTTGGTGTGGTGAGTCGAGCAAGTGTGTGTGCGTGTGGCTGTGTGTGAGAGGGTGTGTGTGCATTTGAATGAAAGGACATAGGATAACTTTCATGTAAGTGACAAAAAAGTTATTATTTAGCCACGAGACCCACGAGCCCCCTGTTTGTGACATCCATCTTATAATTACTATATAGCAGTAACTCGCATAAGTACCTGATAGTGCGTTAGATATACAGTGGCTTTTTCTATCACATCAGAAGGTTATTTGCACACAAGGTTAATACACGCCGTATTTCGTAGAAATTGCGACAGCAACGCCCTTGGCAGAGCCTATAGACATTCCTTATGTCATATTCATATATTAATTTCCATTCCATAATGTTTAAAGGTGTTACAATGGATTAAAGCTAAGGTACGGACCCTGTAGGGCACAGCAAAAGGTATACTAAATTATAAAAAAAAAACATTCAGCAATGCAACTTTAAAAAAATTACGGTAGGTTTTATTCTATCTTTAATTAATGGCTCAGACATAAAAAATGACCAAAATGCTAAGTGGTATGGCGTATATAAAATAATATGAGCATAAAATTCGAAATGCAAATTAATGTCATTGGAAATAATTTAACAACACCTTCCTTCAATAGAGAGCTTCCCAATCTTCTTCATTTGTTATGCTCACAAGTTGTTTGGACTGCTTCCACACATTTCTAGTCAACACTGTGTCATTCGAGTACCAAGAACTATAAAACTCATGACAGTCCCTGTAATGTTTACCACTTTCATTATCAAACTTTGGGTCCACCGCTAAAAACACTGCCATAGTTGCTACTCTGGGTAGAGGTCTGCCAAACGCCAACAAAGCAGCATTGAACACATTCTTGATGAAAGCATTGTCAAAATTTCTGAAGAATTCGGACTTTCCTAATCCAGGATCCATACTGTATACACTGACACCACTTCCTCTGATTCTCTTCTCCATTTCCACTGTAAAGAGTATTTCAGCCAACTTTGCATTGCAGTAGTATCCAAAATTGGAGTATCTTCCAACATCGTTCCAATGGTCCAGGTCTACGGTCCCTAAGATCAGAGCTAGTGACGAAACGTTGACGACCCTGCTTGGAGCTGAGGCTCTTAGTACCGGAAACAGGAGGAATGTGAGGAGAAACGACCCGAAGTAGTTAACCTGCATCATTAGCTGTAGATTATCTTGCGTCAGTTTGTCTTCTAAACCAATGGCTCCAATATTGTTGATCAAGATGTCCAATCTTGGTTCTGTTCTTAGTGTTGTGTCGGCAAAGCTTCTGACTGAGGATAGGGACTCAAAATCCATCTGTCTGGTGATAACATTTTGGTTTCCAGAAGCCTCTATGATGGTATTCTTCGCGTCAGCCAGTTTGGTCGGGTTTCGGCTTGAAATTATGACTTTAGCGCCTCTTCTAGCTAAGTTTTTGGCTATTTCAAGGCCAGTTCCGGATGTCGCACCGGTGACAAGCGCCACTTTCCCATCGAGCCGGACATTGGTCTCGCAATCCGTAAAATCGTCCCTTACAGACATTATGTGTCTACAGTTCCGAAGTTTTGTTAATACTGAGCAATACAGTATAATTATATAGCCTACAGGTTTTAGAAGCCAAGGCAGGAAACTAGCAAGGGCTTAATAAGTGAGGTTAACGAATGTTATATAACAAAATTGTATTAGATGGAGGCTGTCTAAAAGTGGATGAGTATTTTAAATACGAACTACAAAACTTCTTGACCTGAGGTGTCTGTTGCATTATGCATGTTTTAACTTTAATGATATTTTATTCTATTTTAATCTATCTATTCTGTAACAATTTTGTGATATTGAATTTTATTGGATGTAATCCTGTTTGCCTGGGTTTGCCTGTTTTTTTTTGTATGCTTGTTTCAAGTCTTTTGGTCCAACAACAGTTTAATCAGCTACCTTCTTAAATAAAATATCACCGTCTTTCAGTATCTGTTCTCTGTCATCACTTTAATTGGGCATATATAGTTTTACCCAACGCGGCACTTAGCTAGTTACCTCATTGTTTGCATTCCACTAAGTGCAGCTATCTCCTATGTTTCCCAATGTCCTGGGTAACAAAAGCGTGGTCACAATGGATGCGAAGCAGGCCGTGAGATGCGTGCGGGCAAACACACGGTGCGTAACTATGTAGTTTACGTAAGAGCTCATGTTATTAGGGTACCGTAGTTCTGTTGACGCTTGATTTATTTGCACGCATGAATAAATGTTTGTGAATATTGCATTTGGTGGAATTGTTAGTTTTGGTTCCACAAATATTTTATAAGAAGCCATGATATTATTATACGGCGCGCATCAGAAAAGTGTGGTCATATATTTAAGGGTGTGTTACATTTAGGTACAGACCATCAGACTGACTAACTTTCTTCGTGGGACCAAAATCGTTATTGTGAAAAAATTATTAGCCGTCTAAACATTTGGGTCGAGCAGGTAAGTTGTTTTGTATGGGACAGTTGGTATTTTTTTCGCGATTACGATGTTGGTCCCATGGAGATAGTTGATCAGTTTAATGGTCTGTACAACCCTTCAATATGAGTACAGTTTTATGAAATAAGCTGTATATTTGACTCTTGATTTTATGGTTTAAGAACTTAATTTCTCAAAAAGATTTACATTTACTTTTATGAGAAAAAACTTATTTCTAATTAGAATACATTAGGCGACGCGACGGTTACACAACAAAAATAGGTTAGATTAGTACAGTACTCGAAGATAGCTCAAAATTTTTAATCCGCTAAAATGTGTTTCGAGACTTTTTGAAAGTATACATGGATTTTTGATCTTTTACTTTCCGAGGCAATTTCTTGTCAAGCTGTGCTCCTTCATACAGAATAGTACTCCTGCCGTAGTTTGTTCTAGGCGCCCGCAACGCTATGTCATTAGGGTTCCGTACCAAAATGGTAAAAAGGAACCTTTATGGTGAGACTAAGTCTGTCCGTCTGTCTGTCTGTCTGTCACATCTGGATATCTCTAGGATTACTAATGCTATTAACTAGAAATTTAGAATAGTTTTAGATGATGTCTGCCTAACTATTTCGCAAACAAGAAAGAAAAAAAATACTTTTTTGCAAAAGGGACTGAAATGGGGTCTTAAACATTTGAAGTTGGGCTACTAGGGCATGTGGGGTATCATATGAAAGAGCGCTGTTTGCACATTCTCAAACATTTATTTTTAATTTTGTAGGCAGCATAGTTTCCGACTTCTGATGAAAAATTAAAAAAAAAAACCATTCCTCCCCCCTTATCTCCGAAGTTTGCATAGATAAAAATCTGAAATTATTCTATGTGATAGAAATTTATGTACAAATTACAGGAAAAATAAAACGATGTCTCTAAATAGCATAGTTTTTATGAAATCATCAACATCATATATACGTACGGAACCCTCGGTGCGCGAGTCCAACTCGCTCTTGACTGGTGTTTTTTTGAATATTGTAATTTTTTTATATCATTGGCATTTCCACAATTGTATTCGAGTTGGTTTATGTTCTCTATACAAGCTAATTATGTGCATATCATAACAATATTTACGAGTAGGTTGTTGGTTTTGACCTTATGTTTCAGAGCAAGGCAACAGGCATACTAGTTATTGCTTATTGTTGAAATAGACAAGATGCTATACTAGGTTTCTACCGGATTACAATAGACCTACGCTTTTGGAAGACAGCAGAAACTTCTTGAGAGCCAAGACAAAGTGACATTCTATTTGCCATAATGATGTTGAAGATGTTGTAGGAATACGAAACGCTTGGAAAGCTATTGCGAAACGCCAATTTTTTATTATCGCTTAACGGCAGATGAGCCAGGGGTTACCTAAATACCAGCCTTTCAAAATATCTTCTTACAGATTTCATACCCACCATGATTTATAGGATCCATGATTTCTTATGTGAACCCTTTTAAGTGGAGACTGCTCCCATCGCGTCAAATCACCTGCCCAATCGTCATGTCCATATACAGAACCTTCATATATTATTTTGTTCAGCAGAAAACGGTTCCAAACCTGTTGCTAAATTTTTCGTCTATCATTTTATTATGTCGTGTAATATTGGAATTTATAATATTATGTTTTAAAGAAGTATTCATTTTATGTATTTTTTTTTATACATTGCCTTGACAACAAGGATAGCTATTTGTTGTTTGATGGTCGCTGCTATTTTATATAAATTTGTTATTCGAACTGGAATTTCTAAAGCAGCTAGATCACTGACCCCGGATTCTGGAAGCCTGATCAGTATATCTTTCAAATATCATGTTACTATTTGTTAGTTTGTGTTTTGTGTTGTTATGTATTTACAAGGCAGATGTGAGTGGACACGCCTGGACGAGGTGCCCTAGAAGGACATAATATGTCCTTTTAGATGTCTCTATATTATAGAGACATTATTGGTGATGTTCTTCAGAAATGTTAGGTGCGTAGTACTTTTGTACTGCCTGGGTTGCGAGTCCTGCCAGGGTTGCTAGTTTGTCCGATAGGGATATCGTGGCCCTGGCACACAAGCAAATGAAGGAATACGGGTGGGTTTTAGTCAGTAAAAGTCTGACACGCCCTCCCGTTCCAACCAGAGCGGGAGAAGTTATTTGATAATTTTCCACCACCAAAAAAAAAAAAAAAGGTGCGTAGTACACACAACCGGCGTGCGTGTATGTCCAGATGTATGAACGTAAACGAAGCAAAAGGGGTATGTGAGGAGCGTTGCAGGTGGCGTTTTATAGTTTCTGCCTACCGGTATGGGAAAAAGGCGAGAGTTTGTGTTTGTAGTCAAAATAAACTCAACCAATCAAGTATTAGAATTAACAAGAGCCAATCTATTCTGTAAAATCTCACGGTGAAAACTTAGGTGTAGCGAGCTGCCGATCGTGTCAATCCCTAGCATAAGGTAGAATGGCAGCTCACAGTAAACAACTCTTTCAAAAACCAAACAAACAAGCTAAAGAAGATGATTGTAATAAAAGATGAACCGAATGTGGAAAGACGGTGTAAAAGATACCTGTACAATACTAACATAGTGATGAATTAGCTTAGTAGCAAGGAATATAAATATAACAAATTGGTTATTTACATACACAAAAAAAAAAAAAGAATTAGATATCTAAACTGACCTTACTCACTGTATGTAATATGTAAGTAGTTACTGGTACATTTATATATTTCCGGCAATATCATTGAGATTCCGTTTGTATGTTATAAATATTTACATCCGCCCTTTTTAGGAATCTTTGATGGGACGGTAACATTAATACAGTTATCGTTGTCTTATTAATATGGTTCGTTGGTGGTATCATTGTTCTTTATGTATGGTTTGGCTGCCTTTAAGTCGCCCCCTGCATGAATATTTTTTTTATATTATCATTAATAAGCTTCCTATTTGTTTCTCCAATAACAAAATTAATGATGGTCGTAAAAATGGAATTATCCGTGACCAAGCACATAAACAGACTCGGTTTTTTAGCTAAAGATTGTGCACCAAGGTCAAAAAACAGTCAAAGTAATATTTGATTTGATTTAAAAATAGATCTCTAATGTTTCACCATTGGCTGGTACACAAAAATTTATTGAAATTAATGCATCATCATCATTATATCAGCCGAAAGACGTCCACTGCTTGACATAGGCCTCCCCCAAAAAAAAAGGCGGGGGGGTTGCCATAATCGCCACGCTTGGCAGGCGGGTTGGCGATCGCAGTATGGTTTTAAAAATGCATAGAGAACGCTGCTGCCCATTCTCTAGTAAGTTCCTTAGTCGACACCCACGGGAAGAAATGGGTTGGTGCTATTCTTTACGTCCGGCACCAAATGGAACTAATAATCAAAATGACGGAGTTACAGTTTTTCATAAAATAAGTGTCGATGCTATTTGTGAGGAGCCTTGCCAAGACTGTAATTGCCTCGTCGACAAAATCGGCTCCCAAACTGCAATAGTGGCAATTTATAGATCTCCCTCAAATCGAAACACGGATGCTTTTCTTTTTATCTCGCAATAAAATCTTAACTAGTCTCATGACAGAGATATTCTTAAAGGTACTGAGCTAGTCTCAGTACCTTTAAGAATATCTCTGTCATTGGAGATATCAACTTGAACATCTGTCCTGTAGGCTTTGGGCATTTTCTTGGATTTGGCCAAAGCCTTTGACACGGTCGCTGTGCCATTGCTTATACAAAAACTGGAGCGAATAGGCGTTAGGGGAGACCAACTCAAAATATTTAAAGACTACCTTTCTGATCGCACACAATGTGTGAAAATAAATGGTTACATAAGCAGTGACTTACCTGTGTCCTTCGGTGTCCCTCAGGGTAGTATTTTAGGTCCAAGACTATTTCTCGTATATTTAAATGACCTTTGTGAGCTAAATCTTGCTGGAGGTAAAATAATATCGTACGCGGACGATACGGTGCTTCTGTTTTCTGCTGATACTTGGGAGAATGTGTATAAAAGTGCACAGCATGGTTTTAATATAGTAAGCCACTGGCTGCAGAAAAATATACTCACTCTTAATGCAGGTAAAACGCAATATCTTACCTTTTCTATGCGTAACCGTAATTGCCCTCCTTCAAATCTCTCCATGATAGCACACAATTGCTGTAATGATGTAAGCTGTTCTTGCCCTGCCCTAATTAATGCAAAGAAAGAACACAAATACAAAAATAACAAGTGGGGGAAAATACGCGTCACATCCACGCAAAACGGCTACCACTCAAGTAGACAAAATAAAATATTTGGGAATGATTATTGATAATAATCTATCTTTTCGACCTCATATAGACATGGTTACTTCTAGGGTAAGAAAACTGATATATGTTTTTAAAAATCTAAGAAATGCAGTTGAACCTAAATTAATTAAGCAAGTATACCTAGCACTTGGCCAATCAGTGCTGCAATATTGTATTTCTGTATGGGGAGGCACGTCAAAAACTATACTCAAACCATTAGAAGTTGCACAGCGAGCAATACTCAAGGTCAGCACTTTCCGGCCCTATCTGTTTGCAACATACCTTTTGTATCAGTCCTGTGAAGTCCTCACTGTCCGGCAGCTCTTTGTCCTGCACGCAGTCTTGAGACACCATGCTAATACAGAGTATAACAAGTCCTCTTATTTATCTAAGTGCAGACGAAAGGTCATTACATACAATGATCCAACGACCTTTAAACACCCATACGTTCGCAAGTACTATTGTTTCCTAGGCTCTTTTCTGTATGAAAGACTAAATAAGCTTGTCGATATACACCCCTTAAATAGGAACAAGTGTAAACTTATGGTAGTACACTACATTCGCAAGCTAAACTACAATGAAACCGAAGACCTGTTGTCTATAGTGAAGTAGCTTACAATAATACTCACCCTCCTACACACATCCACTCATTTACACTCTACTCACCGGAGGCCATCACTATACAACTAATTTAAGATTGTTCTCTTAAGTTTGTCATTTCCTTTTATTTTAATATTATTTTATCTCTATGTTTAGATATGTATAGAGGTCAAACAAAGTTTAATTTCTAGTGTCGCCTACAACAGGGGAAGAGCGCTGATGTCTGAAATACAGATATTTTATATCTAGTTCGGGCACAGATGTTCAATATCACACCATTGAATAAAGTATAATGTAGTGTATCACTTTAATATTTAAATGTCTGTATGTTTTTGAACAAATAAATTGTTCTTATTCTTAAAAAGCATACATTATATCAGTCAAAATATAATTGGGCATACTCGGTTTTTTGTAATCTGCGTAGTATACGTACGATAAGAGTAATTCAGTGTAGAACCGGAAATTACTGCTAATTTGGTAAATTCAAAGATTATGTACGTACTCGTCATGGTAGGTACCTATAAAACAAAACTATTCCTTTCACCACTGCTGCATTTGGAATGCTTAATTAGCCGATTAAAACAGAGATCATAATACTCGCGCCCGGCAGACGCATTAGTGATCGACGACGCGGCAGCTGACTGTTAGGAAAAGGCTAAGCAGATGGCCCAGCCTTTACCCGTGTCTCACTGGATGCAGCTGAATACCAGCATGGAGCGACTGCCTATCTGATCTTCACAACACAGTTCCTGGTTAACACGATACCCATTCGTCGGACTTTTTGCTAGACTTTCGGGGTTCAGACGCTGCTGACAATCCACTTAATTTGTTCCTCTAGTCACCTTTTATGACTGTTTTTTTGCGATTATGATTTAAGATAATATATATCTACTATAGAGAAGCCATCAGAAGTAATGTCATAGAAAAATTGTGATCCCATGTCTCAGTGACGCCATCTAGCGTAATATAGCAAACTTCAATAAAAGCTAAGTTTGACACGTTACACTTGTACTCGACCAACCTTTGATTACGAACCGTCAAATAGTTTGGAATATCTAAGAAAATTATTAATTTTATCTAAATTCTGGGATCTTCTTCCACTTATTTTTTTTTTAATGTTTGTAAATATGTGAGCACCATGTATCTATCACATAATTAATATATCTGTCATTGCTTCATTATTAATTCTTTTTAACTATTGTTAGTAATTTTATTCTAGGTGCATCGTCTTCACATATAATTATATAATTGCTGTACCTATACAAAATATTGTAAAACATTTTTAAAAGAGTAACGGTGGAGTTTCTTGCCCATTCTTCTCCATACGAAGCTACCTTTTGGAAGGGGCGACTAGAATAAATTCTATTTTATTTGTAATTTTTGACGTTCAAAAGTGTCATTTATGTGCCTATTTGAAATAAATAATTTGACTTTGAATTTTGACTTTGACACTTTTAAAATTCAGTAAAAAACACTTCCTCTCTGTAAACATCGTCATTACCTTCATAATACAGCTCTTTGCTTGTTTTGTCACGAAGATACCATCTATTGGCAAAAGGTACATTAGATAACAAATAAAAATATATAGTATATTACTATATATTTTTATTTGTTATCTAATGTACCTAAACCAAATATTTAATCTTAGTTTAATTTTACATTCACTACATTACCAATCTATTTAATATTCTATTTTTTTTAAATAATGTGTACATCATTTTTATTATTTAAATTATTTTAATTCGATTATTGATTTTTGTTTTTAAATTGCTAGATTTATGCTTTCTTTTTTCATTGTTTTTTTTTCAATCTAAATATAATATAGTGCATGAGGTGTTAGCCTGTAAGTAATTGTTGCACTTATAAATGTATAGTGTGTACTTTTAAATGAAAGAAAAAGTGTAAACAATTGTAGGCTAACCTATTAATAAATAATAAAAAAAAAAACCGGAATCACTGAAAAGGTCGGATAAGAGTGACACTGGCTGGTGACACTTTCATCAGTCACTCTAGCAGAGCGTCGCATCGATGGTTGCGTGGCGGCTGTCTTCTGATGACAGAAGACGATGTCTGGGGAGCCGCTGTCGTACCACGCCTTTTTTATGACACAATCCTGATTATATTGAAGCTGCTGAACCACTTATGATGATCACTTCTTGTAAAGGCTAATCTGTGCCTTTATATTTATATCATATACTAAACCAATTTCCTCTTCTGTAATGAACGCATCATACTGATAGAAAAACTTTATTTACTTGCCAGTTGAAGTAATTAATCATCGCTCATAAACAGTAGCAGTAGCAGGTAATTGAACGGTAGATCAAAAACATAATACGAGTATGTGGACAATATTTTGTCAGTGTCGAGGCCAGTAATAACGACGGAGACGATATACGGTTTATTTTAGAGCCGTATTTTTCAAAGGGCCAAGGATGGGTCTAGAGGTATCTAGGGAGTTCCTTGGTCAATGCAACCTATTAAAAATTTGTCTGTTTAGTGATGATATCATTTATTATTTAAACTGACGACTGCACAAAAAAAGGAGTGTTGTGTTTTCAGGGTTCATGTATGTATGTATGTGAGTTTCTTTATTCCACCATAACTTCTAAACGGATTAACTGATTTTAATGTATGTGGTAATGTTAGAAGCGTTGAACTATTCCGGGTAACCTAGGCTAGTGAACATTTAAAAAAATATAAAGGAGGAACCATGGTTCATGAAAAAAAAGGTAATATTTGTTTTTTTTTCATGAAAATTTGACTACGTATACTATCATCGTCTAGAGCTTGCTTAGTACATAACAAAACAGTAATATTCAATATGCATTCGTTCACTAATATCAAAACAAATTAAATAAATATAACGGTAGTATTCAATAACCCATAGCAAAAAATTGTCTTATCCGTCTCCTCGTCGTGTAATAAATCATATGAAAAATAATTATGCGTTCCAAAAAAATTAAAGTTATCTTTCGTGGCACATTGTGCGACACACAATGACACTAAAACACACACACACACACACACACACTAACTGTGTGTTGTGAACTTGTGACACTAAAATCATGTAACATGTTTTTAATTTTTTAGATCACTTTCTGATATGGCAGGCGTGTTTTTTAATTATTTGTTTTTTTAATAATCATAGCTATAATTATGTTTATTGGAAATTGTGATTCATTATTATTAAATAATGACTAAAATTAATTATGAATAATATTGTGAATACACACACACTAACTGTGTGTTGTGAACTTGTGACACTAAAATCATGTAACATGTTTTTAATTTTTTAGATCACTTTTTGATATGGCAGGCGTGTTTTTTAATTATTTGATTTTTTAATAATCATAGCTATATTTATGTTTATTGGAAATTGTGATTAATTAATATTAAATAATGACTAAAATTAATTATGAATAATATTGTGAATAAATGCTGACTACAATATCTATAACTAATTTAGTAACTTACATATTGTTGATACAATCTTAGTTATAATCTTCTTAAACAACATTTTTAATTTCCCAGTCTTCTTGCTTAGTTATTTTGACAGCTTTCTTCGATTCTTCCCATAGCCGCTTGGTCAGTAGTCGGTCATGCACCAGCCAATGGTTTTGAAACTCATAACAAAACTTGTAAAGTTTTCCACTAACATTTTCCATCTCCGGCGCTGCAGCCAAATATGCTATCTGCTTTCCAACATCTTCCTTCTTCTGTCCAAGCATATTAACAAAAAATTGGGACACATTCTGAAAAACCCCTGGTAGATTAGACAGTAAGTTAGTATCTTTAACCAAATATGGATCAAAACTGTTACTTGTCACTCCCGTACTTTTGAATCTTCTGTCGAGTTCTGCACTAAATAAATCAACCGCCAACTTCGAACTTCCTAGTGCTGTTACTAGGTTATATCGTCCAGGATCATTCCAATGATCGAAATTGAGTTCACCAACATACATTGACGCTGCCACACTATTTAAGATTCTGCTAGGCGCCGATGCTATTAACTTAGGCAGCAATAGATACGTCAGTAAGAAAGTTCCAAAGTAATTCACTTGCATTGTAAGATTCAAGTCATCTGCTGTTAATCTATCTGGGAGACCTATTGCTCCTGCATTGTTAACCAAAACGTTAACTCTATTTTCCATGTTTAGTTCATTCGCCAAATTCCTCACTGAAATTAGGGATCCGAGATCAACAGTTTTGTAAGCAACATTTTGATTGCCAGTCGCTGCTATGATCTGGTCTCGAGCTGCCTTCAGTTTTGTTTCGGTTCTGCTCGCGATGATCACTCTAGCTCCTTGATTGGCAAGATTCTTTGCAGCTTCGAAGCCCATTCCTGAACTTCCACCAGTCACTACCACCACTTTGCCGTTCAACTTAGCCCTCGTATCACACGTCATGATCAGGACAACACACACTGCACTCAGTCAACCAACTAAAGTATTAGGAGGAAAAACATCATCCTTACGTACGTCAGACTGCATTACGTTTTTTATTATTTTTAATTCAAAGCAACAAGTGCCCTTACTGAGTAACAATGAGATCTCATTTGATTTCTGTTTCGACTAGTGCAACAAAAACTATGCTTATACGTTGTTTTTGTATAAAAACTTAGTCATTAAATACGGAAACTCAAGATTCGCAAAGGATGATGCACAAATATAATAATATGCATTTGAATCTGTTGGCTATTTGTCCTTCAATATTGTTATCGAAATGAGTTCAGTGCGAGTTCATTTAGTTCCTCAGAGAACAGAACATTTCCAAGGAACGTGGTCATAAAGAGTGGAATTTTACTGATTGTTATTTATAGCATATAGTGTTATTAAAAAATATATATTTGTCGAGAGCGTGGGTTTCTACCAATAAATGTGGTTTGTTAACTTTTGTAGTACTCGTAGCTAAATGCCAGCATAGTGCGCAGAATCTCCTTGGTTGTTTTAATTCGCTACTCATGTTGGTAACTATTTTTGTTCTGCAGCACGTCAATACCCATTTAATATACAATGACATTAATATTTACTTTGTAAAGTATTATATTATTTTAATTAGTATGAATGTGAGGACTATGTGAGTCATTGTTTTTTATTTTTATTTATTTTTCTCTTAGTTTTAATGATGGTCTGGCAGTTTGAGTACTTTATGCGGCCTACCCAAATGTCATTTATTTGGTATTGTTCGTCGAATAGATTGAGCTCCTTAAGTTTTGAGTTGAACTGCACGATAACTGACGAATGCGTGGACTGACTGGACAGGTCCACTTAAATCTGTGGTTCTTTCCTCAGAAGACCATTTCAGACACCAATCTACATGGTCCTCAAATGATCTGACCAAGATTATATCCGTATTTTTATATACACATTGACATTGATGAATTTTATACAATGACATGAATATTTACTTTGTAAAGTATCGTTTTGTTATTGTAAACGTGAAGACTATGTGGGTTATAGTTTATTTTTGTTTTTTTTTTCAGTTAGTTTGTATCATGGTCTGGCAGTTTAAGTAATTTATGCGGCCTACCCAAATCAATCAATCAACTTTTTATTTTACATTGGTCAGATTCGACAATGATACACAATTCAGGTAAGTATATATAAATGAAAAAAAAAATGTCCTTTCTTTGGTATTGTTCGTTGAATCGTTGAGCTCCTTAAGTTCTGAGTTGAGCTGCACGAGTACTGACAAATGCGTGCACTGACTGGACAGGTCCCCTCAATCTGTGTGGTTCTTTCATCAAAATAACATTTCAGGCACCAATCTACATGATCTGACCAAGATTATGTCTGGACTTTAAAACACACTGTGACCTCTGAGTTACCTAGCAGTCAGATACGAAACGCCGACTTCCTCTAGTTTTGTTTAAAATATGATTGACGTGTAAAAGTGTTTGTACAAACCTACTTACAGAAATAAATAATTTATAATATATCATACCCCACTGTTTCGAATGGAATTAACGTTGCAGAAATGTAGAAACTCAAATCAGGCTAATATCCATCGAAACTTTTGCACTGATTATTATCGTTGATGTTCCAAAAAAAACTTCGAACTTCAATTATAAAGGCATAAAGAGAGCAAACAAGCGGTTAATGGCTGGCATTGATATCTAAATCACTCTCATGGTTGACTATATAATCACGTATCATATTTGATGTCAATTAGTAAAATATAACATTAGTTTTAATGTTATAAATTGAAGTTTAGCAGCCTGTGTACTACAAAATACTCGTATTTTAAAGGCTTTAATATATTTTATTTCTTCAGGAAGAAATGTACCGCATCTATTTGATTGCTTACATTATTTTTATGTTAGCTTACGGGTACTGGGCGTCCGTAAGTACCTACTTTTTTATTTTTGATTATGTTTTTTTCTCTCTTAATTTACTGCATTTTATTTCTTATTTCCTTCTTCTTACCTTTCGCATCTTAGAGGTCAGTTTCAAGTTTTCAGATGGGCTATATGGCCTCTGCCTAATAGCATTGCCACACCTTGTACATTGATTTCAACCAGTGTGTCGTTGAAGTCATCGCATTGAGCTTGCTTGTCCCCTAAGACAAAGTTGAAGTCATCGCATTGAGCTTGCTTGTCCCCTAAGACAAAGTTGAAGTCATCGCATTGAGCTTGCTTGTCCCCTAAGACAAAGTTGAAGTCATCGCATTGAGCTTGCTTGTCCCCTAAGACAAAGCTGAAGAGACACATGTGCCAAATTCTGACCTCCACAATAGTTAATAATATTTGCTCCCACTCACAAACTGTAAAATACACACCCTTTCACCATTAGGAAACTCCTTAAGGTGACGATAACCGACTTTTAATGATTTTATACTGAAGATCACGTCTAAACGAGTAGTGTTAATGATTTAAAAAAAAATACATGTTATATGAGAGCATTTTCTCAATAATTTAATAAGTGAATATTTAAGATTATGTTTATATTACATAGTGAAATTAATTTGTAAAGGTAAGTATAACGCGGATAAAAAACTGAGAATGGCGCAAAATCTACCAAAGCATATTTTTCTGAAACCTTCACCACTTTAAAGAAAATTTAATTATTGATCTTTTAGTATACACGTTTTTTTAAAATACCTTTTGTTTTGATCTGAACGTACGACGCGTTGCGTGAGCTCAGTACAGAACACGCAAGTTAACCACTCAAGGTCACTGGCATATATCTGCGTCTTAAAAGGTCGCCTTTCCCGAAGTGTTCATCAAAGATTTCAACATGATAAAAAATTAACAACTTTTTCTGTTTTATAGGACGCGTTCCGCCAAGAACGAGCTAAGTTAAAGTTTGCGAACCCGAAGTACATACGAGATTTTACAGTATTTACTGGCAGGAGGAGTCGACACGACCCTTACTTGACCAACATGACTGGCACCATACTCATGCCTTACGGCAATAATGTTAGCGTAAGTGATTTCAATGTCCTTTTGTCATCTATTAAGGAAATAAACATGCTTGTTTGAAAAGAATATCTCTGTCTGCCGAGCAAGAAGGAAGTAGGAGTCTTTGAGTGGCCAATTCGAAAGTATACAACTTTAAGATTAATTTGATTACAAACCTAAATTCCTATATATTTTCCCATAATTATATTAAAATTATATTTTCGCATACTTTGTGAGGTATCCCACTAACAGTGTGCCAAATATTCCGCTTCTAATGTTAAATATTGACAACGACACGTCCCTTTAAATAATCTTACAGCAGAAAGTCTCAACAAGTCGAACTCTGGTGGGTATACTGGGGTTAATTAATGACGAAAAGATTTGTTGAAAAAAAAGGGGCGATTTTATTCGTTTAGGAACTTGAAAATCAAATTACGTATTTTAATTATGTTTATTTGTTGAAATGTGCGTTTTGTTTGTGCAGAATAAACAATTTTTCTTTATTTCTTACAACGATGATGATATTTTGTAAGAGGTAAATACATCGGTGTCCGTTTGGTGCCGGACGTAAAGAATAGCATCATCCCATTTCTTCCCGTGGATGCCGTAAAAGGCGACTGATTAACTTACTAGAGAATGGGCAGCAGCGTTCTCTATGCATTTTAACACCATACTGCAATTACCAACCCGCCTGCAAAGCGTGGTACTTATGGCAACCCCCCCCCCCCTCTCTGGGGAGGCCTATGTCCAGCAGTGGACGTCTTTCGGCTGAAATGAATGATGATGAATGATGCGATGCAACAGTGATCTTACAATATATTAAATGAGACGTAGAAGTAGGATGGCATGTCGTAATTATAGGGAGCGAAAAAGAGACAAGAAAATATGTAGGTTTGCTAACTAAGTTTTGACGTAGGTACTATTTGCGAAGTGCGTATAACCTATTTACTTACCTCTTTTTCAAAAATTGTTTATTATTTTAACAAGAGAATACCTTCACAACTAGTGATCGGGCCTCCTTTTAAGCAAATAAGCCTGAGTTAGGAGACTCGAGTTTTCCATATCTTAAATAAGTAATAATTACTTACGATATGGAAGAATAATATCATTGGTTATAACCAAATAAAACTGTGTCATTCTTTCAGTTCGCGACTACTTTGACATTAACTTCTGGCGGCGACTTCCGAATCGTGGCCAAAGTGTGCGACACGATTAAGTCTAAGTGGATGAACGAGTTTATGAGCTCTTACACTAACTTGACCCTAAATAAGTGTCCCTTTCCACCTGTAAGTAACAATACCTTTGTTTCTAAATTTTGCTTTTAATATAATCGGATGACATTATTTATTTCACATACACTTCTGCCTACCCTTGGCCCATAATAGATCAATGCTCAATACTCAATATATTTATTGCTTCCACATGTGAACTTAGGTGGTAGGTTTTCCTGCCAGGGTTACGAGTCTGTCCGAAAGGGATATCGTGGCCCTGGCACACAGGCATTTGAAGGAACACGGTGGGTTTTTGTCAGTAAAAGTCTGACACTCCCTCCCGCTCCGCCCAGAGCGGGAGAAGTTATTTGATGATTTCCCACCCAAAAAAAAAAGGTGGTAGGTTTTACAAATATGATCATTGTGGACCCTGTCGGGCACAGCAAAAAGTAGGAGAGAGGAAGAGGGCTTTTATTTGACTACTTAGTTGTTGTAATAAAGGTTGTAATGAAGGAGGTTGGATCTTAGGGTCCACGCAAAATCTTTCCCTTACATTCTCCTCTTTTAGCTGATCATTCACCTTGGGTGGAGCACCGCCGTGTCCTCACGGAAGCGAACGGCGGCGGCGATGTCTCGCGTCCAGCCCTGATTCAGGCCATGGTTCGGAGCGAGAGTGCATGGACTGCATGGGAGGCCGTCACCTCCTTCTGTGAAGCAGTAATGCTCGCGAAGGAGGAGGCGGGACGCGTGAGGGAGAGGCAAGTCCTAGTCGCCGCGGGAGACGCCCCGGGTGTCGGGAGTCGCAAGCCGACTTCCGGCCACCGTAGGCGCGGGCT
Organism: Tiliacea aurago; assembly: GCA_948098905.1. Taxonomy (NCBI): domain Eukaryota; kingdom Metazoa; phylum Arthropoda; class Insecta; order Lepidoptera; family Noctuidae; genus Tiliacea; species Tiliacea aurago. The sequence goes on from OX402592.1 coordinate 2,120,543, forward strand.
TGCGGATGGTGAGCGATGGATAGCTCGCCGTCCGATAAGGACCAGGCCCGGGTTGACGGCGCGTTGTGTTCCACGCTCGCCTCAAAGAAATGTCAGCACTAACTGACGGGGTCCGTTAGGACCAATGTCTGCCGGGGTTGCGAGTTTGTCCGAAAGGGATATCGTGGCCCTGGCACACAGGCAACAGAAGGAACACGGGTGGGGTATTAGTCAGTAAAAGTCTGACACGACCTCCCGCTCCTCCCAGAGTGGGAGAAGTTATTTAATAATTTCCCACCCAAAAAAAAAAAAAGCTGATCATTCACTCATATCATCTCTTACACAATCCATCTTCGTTGTTTTTTCCTGTTTAGGGTTCCGTACCAAAATGGTAAAAAGGAACCCTTATGGTGAGATAAGTCTGTCTGTCACACCTGGACATCTCGAGAACTACTAATGCTATCAACTTGAAATTTAGAATAGTTTTAAATGACGTTAGCCCAACTATTTGCAAACAAGAAAATTAAAAACATATACATATACAGGGTTACTGGTAATTCGACGTATATCCGTCAGGGGCTGATAAGGGGGCCAAAATGCAACAAATTGAACCCCCCATATGTATGGCCGAAATTCAATAGTTTTCGAGATATTAGAATTTTAAGGGTTTTTCGATATTTACCCAAAATTTGACATTTCATTCCAAATTAAAAAAAAACTACATATTTGAATGGGTACCATTAAAAATGATGTTGTAGCTGGCACTTCAATTAAGCTATGGACATAATTAAAACTACTTAATTTAACAAAATAATGAAAATAATGAGCGATATAAGAATAATATCTTACCAATATTTTCATTTTACGCTTCAAAAATGTTGTCTCGTCACAAAAATTTCTATGACATTAATCGTACAAATAACTAAAACAACTTGCTTATTCTGTAAGCTTTCCAGAAAGGTATAAAAGTCAATTTTAAAATACATAATTCGTGGCATGGCATGTGTTTGAATCGGCGCGGGGAGAGAAAGGGTCATTTGTATTTGTATGAAATAAAATGCATAAAAAAATGTACATCAAATTTTATTACAAATTTTACACATCTTGTTCAAAATGAGCCCCTCGATTACGAATGCAGGTTCGAATTCTCTTCCTAACTTCGGTTTTCGTCACTCTTGATGTGAACGTTGTTCTCATCTGTTGCGCCGCGTTTATTATTCGCTGTCGAAACGCTGACGCTGACCAGGAACATTTCCTAAGAAATATTTTGTGGACTGACGAGTCAAAGTTTGACCGGGATGGAATAACGAATTACCATAACTTACATTTTTGGGCACCTAAAGCAGGCAGGAATCCAAAAAAACTAAAAGAAACTGCGTCGCAAATGAGATTTTCCCTGAACGTATGGATGGGTGTCGTTGATAATTATTTGGTGGGCCCTCATTTCTTGCCCCAAAATTTGAACGGCGAAAATTACGAGGAGTTTTTGAGAAACAACCTAGACGATTTGTTGGCGGATGTTCCCGAAGAAATAAAAAACAACCTCATGTTTCAACATGATGGTTGCCCAGCACATTACCGGATTACTGTCCGACAGTGGCTAGACGAGAGATATCCAAACCGATGGATTGGGAGGGGAGGGCCAATTCCGTGGCCAGCACGAAGCCCTGATATCACACCACTTGATTTTTACGTTTGGGGTCATATGAAGGCATTAGTTTATGTGACCCCAATAAATTCAGTCGAAGAACTTCGACAGCGAATACTAAACGCGGCGCAACAGATGAGAACAACGTTCACATCAAGAGTGACGAAAACCGAAGTTAGGAAGAGAATTCGAACCTGCATTCGTAATCGAGGGGCTCATTTTGAACAAGATGTGTAAAATTTGTAATAAAATTTGATGTACATTTTTTTATGCATTTTATTTCATACAAATACAAATGACCCTTTCTCTCCCCGCGCCGATTCAAACACATGCCTTGGCACGAATTATGTATTTTAAAATTGACTTTTATAGCTTTCTGGAAAGCTTACAGAATAAGCAAGTTGTTTTAGTTATTTGTACGATTAATGTCATAGAAATTTTTGTGACGAGACAACATTTTTGAAGCGTAAAATGAAAATATTGGTAAGATATTATTCTTATATCGCTCATTATTTTCATTATTTTGTTAAATTAAGTAGTTTTAATTATGTCCATAGCTTAATTGAAGTGCCAGCTACAACATCATTTTTAATGGTACCCATTCAAATATGTAGTTTTTTTTTAATTTGGAATGAAATGTCAAATTTTGGGTAAATATCGAAAAACCCTTAAAATTCTAATATCTCGAAAACTATTGAATTTCGGCCATACATATGGGGGGTTCAATTTGTTGCATTTTGGCCCCCTTATCAGCCCCTGACGGATATACGTCGAATTACCAGTAACCCTGTATATCTTTTTTGCAAAAGGGACTGAAACGGGCTCTTAAAAATTTGAAATGGGGCTACTAGGGGAATCATATGAAAGAACGCTGTTTGCACATTCTCAAACATTGTTTTTTTTTTTAGGCAGCATAGTTTCCGACTTTTGATGAAAAATGTAAAAAAAAATACCACCCCCCCCCTTATCTCCGAAGTTTGCATAGATAAAAATCTGAAATTATTCTATGTGATAGAAGTTTATGTAAAGATTACAGGAAAAATAAAACGATGTCTCTAAATAGTACAGTTTTTCAGAAATCATCAACATGATATATACGTACGGAACCCTCGGTGCGCAAGTCCGACTCGCTCTTGACCGGGTTTTTTTTTCAGAAATACGTTATTCCTACTTATTAAGCGATCAGCATATCTAAACCGCGTTCAAAAAATGTCAGTGCCATCATTGTTGTGGAAAACGCTCTTGAATGCGGTTTAGATTAGAAGTGTTGATCGCGTTCAATTTCATTGGTGAAATTCGCACTTAGTAGATACTTTATTATACAACCTTTTTATTCCCTTAGGCCAGATACACATATATCAATATGGAGCTGCCTCCGAAGAACATTCCGATCCCCATAGCTGACGGTGACTACTTTATCAAGTTCGAGCTTTTCGTCACCGCATCGAAGGAGTCGATCCTCGAGGTCGACACTTTGTTGCATTTCGACCAGAATGCTAGGAGAGCCAAAGGAAAGAAGGGAAAACACTAAGGGCGAATTTCACCAATGAAAACTGAACGCGATCAGCACATAAACTACGTTTAAGAGCTGTCACTGTCATTACTTTCTTTGTAATATTGACACTGACAGCTCTTGAACTCGGTTTAGATGTGCTGATCGCGTTCAGTTTGATTGGTGAAATTGGCACTAAATAATAAAGAATTGGAATGAACTGGGTTTTTATTTAGAGAGAGAGTGCGCGTCCGTTAGTGATTCTTTATGTAACCGTTATACATAAATTACTTTAATAACTGTCTCCTTTGTCCAAAAAAAAAACGAACAGTTCGGGTTATTTCGCGAATTAAATTTGTTCTTCAAAATATGTGGTTTAATGCTGAAACACAGGCTATCAACATCCAAATCAAATCAAAATTCATTTTGTAGTGAATTTTTTGGAAGTCGATTGTTTCTTTTGTAAAAAGTCTACACTACATTACGAACGTTGATCCATCAAATATTTTTTCTTGTTTTTGGTTCCTGTTCAGATATCGTAATCCATCACACGGTCTGTCGTGTTTCGCTAATTAATTTAAAATGACCCCGTACTGCAGCAAGGTTATCAGGCCAGATGATTTAAGTAATTCGAACTAACTAAATCACTATGAAAAGTGGCAAGGTGTTTCATGTTGAGGTCACCGACAGTGCCGCAGGTCACCGGTAGTGCAGTACCTTGGAATAACCTAGCCAGCCCATTTGAGCTCACTGCTTCTTCAGCTTGACTACGCTGGAAGTTATTTAACAACGTAAACGTTATGTAAATTCAAACCATTTCCAAAAAAAAAACATTACAAAGTAAAAAACAAGTCGGTTGTTTTTTTTGTAAAAAGTTTTTTATTTTTCACGTTTTTGTGCTACACACGGCTACACATCAAGCTATACATTTCCAATATACGCTGACCTCTCATTGTACGGAAATCCTACACAATGCGAGATCAGCTTATACTGGAAATGTATAGCTTGATGTGTAGCCGTCTGTACAATAACATACTACAATCAGGTTTAGCATAAAGGTCAGGTTAAAACGGATATTCCCCGTAACTCCGTAAGGCTTCCTGTACAAGGGTCGTGTAAACTTGTTCTGAACGCGCTCCAACATAAAGGCTTCTACAGACCGGCGCGACTCGCGACGCGATACAAAGGCACCGTTCGTCGCGCGACACGCGGGGGGCCTTTGTGTCACGTCGCGTGTCGCAACGGTGTGTAGAAGCCTTAACAGAGTATTTGGCTTCATGTGGAGCCCATATTATTAAGATAGCTGTTATGTTCCAGATGACTACTGACTAGTGCGTCATACAGACTGCTGCTATATGTTGGTGAAGTCGTGTGTGTCTCAGCATGAATCCTAAATTTCTGAACGCCCTTTTGTATAAATCTGTAATAACATATTTGTTACGGTCGCGAATCATATTTTGATCAACATTAAACCCTGATACTGACCTGCAAATTGCAAAAAACCGTTTGGTGTGATTTATTTTTCTGATAAGAATAGTAATGTTTGGCGGGCTGACAGTTGAACTGTGGAAGATGCGAGTAAGACTGCGACGTTACACAATTAGATTGGCTGTCTGAGTAGGTATATTAAGGCGGAGAAAAGAATGTTTTCTCTTTCCCCCGGCACTACTCCCATGAAAAGGTAACGCACCGTTCTTGAGAAAAACTAATTATTATAACCTAACCTCAAAACACTTTAAAGTTGCTTAAAAGGCGTAGTCGGGAGAGGCTACGCGGGGCTCAATGGCTTAAAAAAAATAACCTCGAAGGGGATGGCGGGGTCTGAGTTCGCTCGCTTCGCTCGCTCACTAGACCCCGCCATCCCCTTCGAACCTAACCTGTCCGAGTCGGGGTGCCCCAAGTCCCGAGCTCGCTTCGCTCGCTCTTGCATCTTAAGTTCTCCTAGTATCATTGCCTTTAGTACACATACACTTAGCTCACTTTCTTCTGAGCAGGATTTCTAGGTTGTTATAAAAACAAAACATTAATAAATTTTAAATCCATAATTTACAACATCTGTAATTATTATTAGTTCCTCAAAAGGATCTCTTTTATTTCTTTATAAATCTCCACAGATATTCATAAATTAAATCATTATTATTAGCACGAATAATGTAATTGTCACAAATGTCAGATTTTAATTTGTAAAATGCCTAAAATACAGTTTTTTTTTTACGTTTCGTTTCACGACATTTAACAATACGAACAATAAACCGCTGGGACAGATTTGGTAGTCAATCGCCCATTTTAACGTTTCGTTTTCGCTTTTTATCAGATTTGAGGTTAGAAACATTTTTTATTAATTTCTCGAAAAATATGTATATTACCTTGTAATTAGAATGTTTTAACCCCTTTTAGCCCCCAACTCCTGCCAAACGATACTAGATCCAACCCGTAAATTATTCAATTATCTTTATGAATGAAAAGTTGACTTAAATATTAGGAATTCATTCTATCTCTTTGACTTAATTAACTCTTTTTGACATTACCCTAATATTTGACTAATTTGCAATTTGAATATTATCCTAATGTATTTAATTCATTGTTATAACTAACTAGCTGCACCCCGCGGTTTCACCCGCGTAAGAGCGGATCCCTAATAAAAATAAAATAAAAAATACAGCCTATTTTATTCCGTAATAATGTAGCTATCTACTGGTGAAAGAATTTTTTAAATCGGTTCAGTAGTTTCGGAGCCTGTTCGTTACAAACAAAAAGATCTTTCCTCTTTATAATATTAGTTAAATATATATTAGGTATATTAGTAGACAAACTAACTGAAACCTTAAAAATGTAAACTACGTATGTAACAACTCTGTAACATATTCTGATAAATAAATGGACTATTACTGTTACTATCCACACCGTAGATCTGACCCGTCCATGAACCCCCACTTGTGGAGGTTGTACGAAGTCTATTTCATCATCATTGCAGCCGAAAGACGTAGGCCTCCCCCTATAGAGGGGGGGGATGCCATAATCGCCACGCTTGGCAGGCGGGTTGGCGATCGCAGTACAGTGTTAAAATGCACAGAGTACGCTGCTGCCCATTCTCTAGTAAGTCCCTCAGTCACCTTTTACGACACTCACGGGAAGAAATAGGATGGTGCTATTCTTTACGTCCGGCACCAGACGTATCTCGGAAATCTATTTAAGGTTATCCAATTCCACCACGGCAACTTGTGTCCGGATGGGAGGCTCTCTGATAGTCCAAAAAAGGAACCAGGGGGTTTAAGCAGCTCTTGCCAAAGGTCGCATCTTGCTTTGGAGGGCTTGCCATCGGCTCGACTCACGCACCCAAGAAAACTTTTGCGCCTCTGGGACACTGGGTTGAAGTTGTGCATTGGGTGGCGTGGGTCATCCTGGAGCTTCGCCGTTTCGATGTGGCTGGCAATAGTCCTGCGAATTTCTGGATGCACAATGCCAGTCAGTGGATACAGCATTCGCACCGGGGTCGGTTTTAAACAACCAGTAATTATCCGGCACGTCTTTAAGTGCTGTATTCACTAAATTAGCATGGGCAGATCGGCCCCATACTGGACAGGCATGTTCACCAGCGGAGAAACAAAGTGCCATTCCAGTGTTGTTCGCAACTTGAGGCGATGCTCCCCATTTGATGGATGATAAGCGGCGAAGTAAGTGGTTCCTTCAATTCCTCATTGATCCCATGATTAGAACTGGATTTTGATAAAAAATGGGACCAATTTGGCAGTATGTCCTTTTAAATAAAAAAAAGAATTTTAACGACGGAGTTCCGAGGTAACAAACATTTAAAAAAAAACATAAAACCGAAATTCAAGCTCACTTCACCATAGTTTTCACCATACTGAGATTTTGACAGAATACAGCGGCAGGTCTCGTGACTTTTTGTGACCGTGTGCATACAGACGTAGGAGATAAACCCTTACTAGTGACCCTTCGCGGTAAGTGGCAATTATTTAAAAAGAACAGTGGCAGGTATTTTGTTAACACAATAACCAAACGGATATGCAATTTGCTAAAAATACATTTTCTGAATTTTACCGCAAAAACAACTATGCTGACGAACGACACGTGACGTCTAAACGAGGTATTTTATAAAAATTAGATGTAATCTACTTAATTTAAGCAATTATTTACAGGAAAACATTAAATTTAGACGGCAGAGTATCAGACTGAGTGTTCAAAATTATTGACGGTTTCAACATTATTTCGTCAGTGTCCGACAAGAATGCGGTTTTTCTGTGTATTCGTTGTTTTTGTAATACTAGTTAAATGTGTAGCCGTAAGTAATATTTTTTTTATTAATTTAACTATGAATACGGAACGTGCTTAGGTACTTAAACAAGGTGAAAAAAGACGGATAACATAGCCATTCACAACGATTCGTTACGCTTCCGTGCCGAATCGAACATCTATCAATGTTATCGAAGGAGTCTAAACGCGCGCTGTTCACAAATCGAAAAACCGATTTTTTTACAGTTTCAAACAAATATAGACTACCCAAACCACAGTCTGTCGCATGGTTGTGAATAGCTATGCTGAGGAGGGAAAGAAGCTTAAATATTGAACCAGAGAGTAAAGAGTTAAAAAAAATGGAACATCATTAAATTTAAATGTAAGAGACACTATAAAAAACGTTTTTAGGGTTCCGTACCAAAATGGTAAAAAGGAACCCTTATGGTGAGACTAAGTCTGTCTGTCTGTCTGTCTGTCACACCTGGATATCTCAAGAACTACTAATGCTATCAACTTGAAATTTAGAATAGTTTTAGATGACGTTTGCCCAACTATTTTACAAGCAAGAAAGAAACTAATTTTTTTTTTTTTTTTTGCAAAAGGGACTGAAAGGGGTCTTAAAATTTTAAAGTGGTGCTACTAGGGCATGTGAGGTATCATACGAAAGAACGCTTTTTGCACATTCTCAAAAGAAACATTTTTTTTTAGGCAGCATAGTTTCCGACATTTGATGAAAAATTAAAAAAAAAATCCGTAAAGTACCCTTATCTCCGAAGTTTGCAGAGATAAAAATCTGAAATTATTCTTTAGGATAGAAGCTTATGTAAAGATTACAGGAAAATTAAAACGATGTCTCTAAATAGCACAGTTTTTCATAAATCATCAACATCATATATTCGTACGGAACCCTCGGTGCGCGAGGCCGACTCGCTCTTGACCGTTTTTTTTGTTTTAGTCAGAGCTAAAGCAGGAGGGTGCAAAGGTAACCAATTGCAATTATAAATATCTGACGGAATGTTATGCTATAACCCGGCGCCTCAAAAGAGGGGAGCCATATAAGACTAACCTTACTGCTGTCTCTAGATACCCCTCCGGCAATAATGTCACGGTATGTATCCAACAATGAGGGTTTTCATGATAATTCACGCCCCCAATTGGCGCCACTTTGACAAGAGGACTTCCATTTTGACAACAATTAAAAATTATATATTATGATGGCATTCATCATTCGTTTCATTCAGTCACGACTAAAAAAAATATAGGCGCTTTGACACTTTTTGACAGGTCCTGACCTGACGTCTCAGTGCTGCCAGAAAACCTTTGAATTTGAATTAATTATTAAGGCTTTTACAGACTCACGCGATATCGCATGATCTCTCGCTCACACTGTCCTCATGACACCATTTTGGTTCCTCAAAAATGTTATTGCGCTGACTTCTGCGCAAAAATCGGACCGGCCACGATTCATTGGCCGTATTGTACCTAATGTAAAGAAGAAGACTGTATTTTATGTGTGGTTTATTTTTAGCTGAGGGTGGTAATGAACAGCGGGATACCCGTTGAGGTGGTGAAAGCAAAACTTTGTGAATTTCCAAAGATAAAATGGTTATGGGAGTATTTTCAAACTTATTCAAATATCAACGATGACTGTCCTTACAAGCCGGTAAGACTGTACTAAAGGTATACTTTTTATCTATTCTCATCGTAAAATTCAAATTATAAACCTCAAAACGAGATTATGTTGACATACTTTATAAACACAATACCGAAATTAAAAAATAAAAACAAAATATTGTAACAATTTTCATGACATCAAAAATAATTGAGTTTTATCACATAAATGCTGGTATTGATGACTGTTTGTTTAAGTGAGTTTAAATGTTTGTAAACGCGCACGCAACGTTTTTTAAAAGAATAAAAAAAATTAAAATCTATTCGAGTAAAACTCCAAAAACAACTGATGGGAACTCAATTATTTTTTGTTTCATGAAAAAGTGATGTTACGTTTATCGGCGCAACGTACCTTGCGCAGCTTTCACTTTGTTTTTTTAATTATTTAATTATTTTTCTTTTTAGTTTCTTGTTATTTTTTTTTCGACATGGGTGTCATTTTCCTCGTTTTCTAGGTCGCTGATAACAAAATTGGGCTCAAAATCAAAATTCAAGATGGCGCCACCGAAAATTTGATAATTTTTAGTCATGGGTGTCGTTTTCAAGGTTTTCGAGGGCGCTTACAATGATATTGGGCTCAAAATCAAAATTCAAGATGGCGCCACCGAAAATTTGATAATTTTTAGTCATGGGTGTCGTTTTCAAGGTTTTCGAGGGCGTTAACAACGATATTGAGATCAACATCAAAATTTAAGATGACGCCACTGTAAATTTGCAAATTTTTCGTCATGGGTGTCGTTTTCAAGGTTTTCGAGGGCGCTGACAATTTAATAATGAGTTCAAAATCTAATAAAAAGAAAAGAATCAATAAGGCCCATACTGGGGTCCTTATTATGAAAATCGATTATTAAGAACATGATTGATGTATAATATTTGAACAAATCTAGAATATAATAAAAATACATAACGCTTATATTACGTATTATATGAGATGCATTTGACGGCGCAGCAAGTAGCGCCGTCTTTTTTGTTATCGGACGAATGATGAACGACGAACTGCTATATTCCGGCACAATCCTGATGATATTGAAGCTGCTGAACCACTAATACGATGATCACTTCTGGTAAAGGCTATCCTGCGCCGTTATTGTTTTCTAATGGAACGCATGTGCGGGGCGCGCCATTTTTGTGGCATTACAAAAAAGTACTGATTCTAATTTTTTTTTGTCTGTGGCAGAGCCGGTTTTAGCGCATGCGCGGTGATGTTTATTTAGTAGGTTCAATCCCAATTTATGAGAAAGTAGTATATGAAACTGCACATAACTAGGTATAAAACACTCGTGTTTTAATACCCCTCATTATGCGACAGTTTCATAAACTAATATTAATTTGTGGAGCGCGTCGTCTCTGTCACTTTATGCGTCTGTCTCTTTCTTATATACGACATTCACGCCCGAATACTGTATGTAACATTTTGTTCTCAGGGGTCATACGGAATTTATAATATGGGGTTTCCACCCAAGAACATGCCACAGCCAATCCTGAATCTATTTAAGGAGAAGTTTCACACCAAGTTTATTTTATTGGTAACCAAAACGGAGGAGATAATATTAGAATTTTCTCTAATGATCTATGGTCTAGTTTAGTAAAACAGATTGCTTGTAGAATCGAGGTTTTGTGTTTAATTTTTATGGCTTCTGTCGATGAACTGTATGCCACGAATTGTAAATGGATTGCTCATTAAACAGACTATATCAGCATACATCAAGAAAAGCTGAGAGTTTTTGAGTTCACTTTATTGAAACTTTTACTGTGCTAGGCTAGGTCATACTTATTCAAAATACTCCCGACAAACAATTATTGTTTGGTGCAAAAACAAGTTAAAAGTTTCAAAATATTATGTGACTGGACAATTAAAAGTGACTACTGAACTATTACAATATTAGTTGCAACATTTGTGCAAGTTTTATTAATAAAACTTAAAAATACAATTGATCGGGATATTTATTTTATATTCTTACGAGTCCCGAGTACAAATATCGAATCGTAAACTTCTAAGAGGCCGGCGATGGATGCGTATTTCATACAAACGTAATACCAAAATAATTTGTAAATGAAACATATTCTTAAGGTAGTGTGTCTTTATTCCGATTGGAATATAGAACATCTAGGTTCCCAAACATATAATTTGAATGGACACTGATTTAAACAAGAGTTATGAGAAAAATTAGTTTTCTAATAAAATTATAAATTCCTCATCTCTTGTTTATATCATTGTCCTTTCAAAATATATATTTGGGAACATAGATATTCTGTAATCCAATCGAAATAAATACACACTACCTTAAGAATATGTTTAATTTACAAATTATTTTGGTATTACGTTTGTATGAACTACGCATGCTACGCCGGCCCCTTAAGCAGGAAGTCTACTCCCTAAACACGACATCCGTAGCTCCTTCCGGATTTACGGGTGTTTCCTACTCCGTATCACCTACGGACATAAGATTAGGTCGGATCCCGAACTATGATTGAATGACAACACGATTTGACAGTTGTCTCTACTCGCGATGTGTTCTTGCCCATTAGAAAAATTTAATTTGTAACTTGTTTTCTTCCTTCTTTCCTTGACGGAGCGACTATTTTCGGACGGGCCCATATCTTCTTTGTCGGGATTAGAGAGTAGGCCAGCAGTTTTGTAACAAACCTGAGGCAACCAAAATTGCTTTCAACATTCATCAGGCGTTATACGTTATTCAAATGGCAACATATTGCTATAACCTTTTTGAACGGAATAACAAACGACACTTATTTACTTGCTATAAATGTTCTTCAATATTATTTGATGACTGATAAAACTTGGAAGCATTAAAGAATGTTAACACCCGAAGACATCGCCGGAAATGTTTGGATTTCCATGACAGTGAGTATGAGTTGTTTGTACCGTGTGGTGCCGGACGTAAGGAATAGCACCATCCTAATTCTTCCCGTGGGTTTCGTAAAAGGCGACTAGGGGACTTACCGAGATAAAGGGCAGCGGCGTTCTCTATGCACTATGACACCATACTGCGATCGCCAACCCGCCTACCAAGCGTGGCGATTGTGGCAAACCCCTCCCCTTTGGAGGAGGCCTATATCCAGCAGTGGACGTCATTCGGCTGAAATGATGAGTATGAATTGGACATTTATTATCAGAGTTTACTAAATAGCATAAATAGAGGTGTGTACCAAGCCGATTGTGGTACATTGGAGGGCAAGCTCAGTTTTCGATAAGTACGTATTTTAGTTGAATATGATCAACTGCGCTTGCTCGCGGGAAGACCGTCAGACCTTCCAAGTATAAAGTGCGTCACTCACCTGGCTAGCCTCCTGTGGCTTCTTGAGGGAATCTTGTCCTGATGTGGCACGTGGCTGGCGTTGCACGACGACCGGCCGTCCGATTATCCACCCACAAATTGGTGCACCAAAGTCTGTACTGCACTATATGAGCCTTCAGGAATCACGATCAGTCCAGATAGAAGCCGTTTAGCGACGATTATCCCTCACGCCAAGGATTTTTAACCGGGAGCGCGCACTTAGGCAACTGCCATTATTGCCATCTTGGACTCGACTCGTATCTCATTCGTTCGCAAGCACAGTGCGCGCATAGATAAAAAATGTATGGTTACGGAACAGAGGTGAAATAACGGAAATCAAAGATAACCTTAACAAATCATCATCTTAGGTAGATGATGATTTGTTAACCTTGTCTTTTCCCAACTATGTTACATGGAGCGACTGCCTATCTGAGCTCCACAACCCAATTACTGGGTACGAGTAACACGATACCCCTTGGTGGGACCGGTTGTGAAACTTTTCTTACACCATCTAATATCATGAGATCTTCCAGGGATTTCCGTCGACCTTCCACCTTTTTGCACTTACTCGTATACAAATCAATAATTAGGCCACAGTTAGAGTTTGCAGTACCTATTTGGAACCCTTTTTACGTACAATATTGTGAACAATTAGAACTAGTACAACGTAAATACCTTCGTGCAATGAATTATAGATGTTATCGGAATAAATTGTCTTATCATTTACTTCTTAAAAAGTATGATCTTCTGACTTTAAAATTGAGGCGGAAATTTCTGGAAGTTATGACTCTGTTCAATGTATGCCGCATTAATTTTGATTGTCCGGACTTAGTTAGGAGTCTTTGTTACCTGGTTCCTCGAACAGTTCATGTGCGTGAGGTACGCACTCGACGGCTATCTGCTAGTCGCCTCTGTAAATCCAACACTGGCTCGCGTTCACCACTTCATCGTTTGGTTGAGACATATAACAATGAGTTTAATTTAATCGACATATTTTTTCTTAGTAAAAATGCATTTAGGGAGCAAATTCAAGCAACCCTAAAGGATCAGCAAAGTATGTTATAATGACGTAATGTTTAATAATGTACGCACACAATTTACCTACATTTTCTTCTTGTTTTTTTTTTAATAAAAAAATCCAGATATAATTAATAAATAAATAGAAAATAAATACATTTTATTGTAACAAAAAAAACAACTGAACTGAACATTTTACTATAATACTGTATTGTATCTGTGTTACTAGCTAGTTTGTTTAATACTTTCCATAGTAATCTGTCAAGAACTTGGTGGGTAGCATAATTGTTTAAAATGTAATATTTAAGATAGATAAAATGACTGTATCGTATTGTGCTACTGTTTGATTTTACTTAAATAAATATATAATTTAATATAAATTTAAAAAATATGTACGGTCATGCATCCGACTATCACACAAGCATATTGCACTAATTCCATTGACGTGGCAATGATTTTCAAATCGTAAACAAGCATGAAGTTCATATCAAATTTAAACACTGAAATAATAATAATAGCAACTTGAAGAAACAAACAATCCAGCCTAAAATAAATCTGCGCAATTTGGTAGGCGCTTTTGACTTAAATTAATAATAGTAACAGATTGCATCGCCATTCAAATTCTATTCTCCAGTTTAAAAAACCGGTCAAGAGCGAGTCGGACTCGCACACCGAGGGTTCCGTACGTATATATGATGTTGATGATTTCCGAAAAACTGTGCTATTTAGAGACATCGTTTTATTTTTCCTGTAATCTTTACATACACTTCTATCACATAGAATAATTTCTGATTTTTATCTATGCAAACTTCGGAGATAAGGGGGGGGGGGGACGGTATTTTTTTTTAAATTTTTCTTCCAAAGTCGGAAATTATACTGCCAAAAAAAAAGAAAAAAATGTTTTGAGAATGTGCAAACAGCGTTCCACTTCAAATTTTTAAGACCCCTTTGTTTGCAAAAAAGATATATTTTTTCTTTTTTTTTTCTTTGCTAAATTTCAAGTTGATAGCATTAGTAGTTCTTGAGATATCCAGGTGTGGCAGACAGACAGACAGACTTAAACAATTTGGGTACGGAACCCTGAAAACGGCATCTATAGGTCATGTAGAGCAAGATTCGTTTTAACGAAAACATCTTTTGAGGATCATCTTCTAGAATAAAACGCAATCAGAAATAACCCCAAACATGATGACAGCAACAATTTATGTTTCTTTTTCGAGCAACCCTTGTCAGCAGAACACAACTTGCAAAACACAATTATGAACCACCAGCCATCATAACGACATATTGTAGACAAAGGAAAAATTTAAATGGGTACAATAGTGGACGTTGGGACAGCGGGAACCCTTACTATAAATAAAATAATGGATTCTGTTCATAGTAACAAACTCCCAAATTACAATAGTAACATTATACCATTTAATGCAAAGACTAATGACTCAATAACAAGAAAACATCAAGTAAAAATGTTTACTGATCAAACTGGACTTGATAAAGAGAAGTTTACTTCAAGAACTACTGGGAAAGTCTTTCAATGTGACATTGATTGTAAAGCCAGAGGCCCCAATGGCTGAAGTTCTAAGTACATGTGTTGTTGAGTGTAAAGATTTAAACAACTAAGACTACATAATGATATTAGTGGGTTCTAACGATTCAAATCCTTTAAATTTTCAGTAAATTTTGTTTTAATCTCTCGGTCAAGAAGATGGCTGGGTCAGACTGGATGCGGAAGGTGGAGGACAGGGTGTTGTGGCGCAGCCTGGGAGAGACCTATATCCTGCAGTGGACTGCGACAAGCGGAGTTGATTGACTCTGGGTCAAGTTAAATATACAAACGTCTTCGTTGGCACACTCTATAGAAACAAACTCTTACCGCCTTATTACAAAACAAGATTTATATTTTGACATGGCTTAAACCATGGAGCCTGTTTTTGTAATAAGAACGTAACAGTGATTGAAATACCGTCCTATACAAAACTGAAAACTTAGTTTAGTACTAAGTTGTCAGTTTTGTGTTTTAGAACTTTACCATAGTCGGAATAAAGTTCGAAATTCAATAATGGGTCCATGTTTTAAACCTGGGTCTGAAGATAAACCTTGTTTTGTAATAAGGGGGTTAGTGTTACTATGCTTAATAACACGTTAAAGGTTAAATTGATAAAATTACGACATACTAGTTAGTATGTACTTAGTCATTTTATGAATTCCACCTTTTTGCCACTGGATCATAAAATGATTATCAAAAAAATACATAAATACAAAGCTCTCTCTTTCCTTCAATTCGCCTACTCTACTCTATTTCATTGATGCGATGTTATGATCCGATCCCCGGCAAATGACGTTTTTTTTTTGGTTAGGAAATTATCAAATAACTTCTCCCGCTCTGGGTGGAGCGGGAGGGCGTGTCAGACTTTTACTGACTAAAACCCACACGTGTTCCTTCCGTTGCCTGTGTGCCAGGGCCACGATATCTCTATTGGACAAAATCGCAACCTTGGCAGGCATTGATCCTAACGGACCCCGTCAGTTGGTGCTGACATCTCTTTGAGGCGCGCGTGGACCACAACGCACCGTCGGCGTCGATCCGGGTCTGGTCCTTATCGGACGGCGAGCTACCCATCGCTCACCGTCCGCAAGCCCGCGCCTACGGTGGCCAGGAACCAGTCAGCCTGTGACTCATGTGAAAAAAAATGGTGTTGAATGCACAATAAAATAATAAAAAGGTGTAATAATTATCGTTTGTGAAGAGTTGACAAATACAAAAACTTTTTGACAAAAAATATACAAAATTTAAAGCTTTGAAATAAGATGGTACCATCAAAATCTACATCTGCTGTTGTTACAGAAAATCCGTTGATCAGAACTATGAAATATTTTTATCTAAGTTAGAACAATTACTGGAACACTTCTTCCGTGACAAATGGATTTTCTGCAGAGATTTCAACATTGACTTAAACTTAATTTAAAACGACAAAAATCTTTAAATTTTTTGTCTTTACTGACATCTTATATTTTTAGACCAATTATGATTGGTCCAAAATTATTTAAATTTCGTCTAGTGACTTGTGACGTATAGACGAAATAATACAAAATCATGTTTGAGTAACTTTTTGACGAATCTACCGGAAGATTTAATGAATTAACAGTTTGTTGTTCATAATTGCTTGGCTGCCGGACACACAGCGTTATTGTATGGCAAAAAAACTGAATAATCAATGTCAAATGGCGACCAAAAC
Source organism: Tiliacea aurago (assembly GCA_948098905.1). Lineage (NCBI taxonomy): Eukaryota > Metazoa > Arthropoda > Insecta > Lepidoptera > Noctuidae > Tiliacea > Tiliacea aurago. Next base: position 2,137,139 of record OX402592.1, read on the forward strand.
TTTTAAAATATAAAATACAAATAGTTTTAGACAACGTATAATGAATACCAATTGAATGAATTCAAAATTATTTAAAAAAAATAGTGCTTTTGCTAAGTCAAAATTTTTAAGCGATACAATTAAAAAATCGAATAATAAAGTAAAAACTACTTGGAAAATTATTAATAATGAAACTGGCAAGTCTGTTAAACAAGAAAAACAACTTGAGATTATGGTCGAAAACAATTTAGTTAATAATGCAGCTGACGTAGCTGAGGCATTCAATGAGTTTTTTGCCAACATACCTATAACTACGACTCGCTCCTTAAATTCATCTCCATCGAAATCTGAAAATCTTTTGCATAGTAGTGTGCCTAAATGTAGTCGTTTATTTAGCTTCAAACATGTAACTCCTCATGACGTAGTTAATGTTTTTAACACACTTAAGTCTAAAAACACTGGTGATTACTGGGGTATCTCCATTAAAACTATTAAGTAATATACTAGACATCGTAGCCCCCTATCTAGCTGTTACTTTTAATAAATGTGTTGATTTGGGAACTTTTCCTGACCTCATGAAGAGTAGTAAAGTCATACCTTTATTTAAATCAGGTAATAAAAATGACGTTGGCAATTTTAGGCCTATTTCTATTTCTTTTCAAATATTTTGCTAAAGGCAGGTATGCATTTAGCAAAATATTTGATAAGTTAATACTCAAGCAGTTGCTAAGACATTTTAATTTAAACAGCCTCCTTCATAATGAACAATATGGCTTTACAAAAGGTCGTTCGACTACAGATGCGGGTGTTGCACTGCTGAAACACATATTTAACGCTTGGGAGAACTCGCAAAATGCTATTGGAGTTTTCTGTGATCTCTCCAAAGTCTTTGATTGCGTGCACCATGACACACTTTTGCGTAAACTACGTCATTACGGCGTCCAAAACGAAGCTCTTAAAGTAATACATTCATATTTAAATAATAGGTTCCAATGTGTAGATGTTGATGGTGTGAAATCTTCCGAGCTACCAGTTCAGTTAGGTGTACCTCAAGGCTCAATACTGGATCCATTCTTATTCTTGGTATATATCAATGACTTACCATTCTATATAAAGGGTATCTGTGACGTTGTACTATTTGCAGATGATACCTCGCTTATTTTTAAAGTAGAACGGAATAGACAAGATTTTGACGACGTAAACATTGCACTCTTAATGGTTACGGATTGGTTTACGACCAATAACTTAGTACTCAATGCCAAGAAAACGAAATGCATAAAGTTCGCCTTACCGAATGTTAGAAATTTAGGTCCCAACATCGTCTTAGATAAAGAGTCGGTTGAAACTATAGACTCGGTAGTGTTTCTGGGTGTAACAGTAGATGCCAAACTTCAGTGGGGACCACATATATCAAGCCTAGCGGGAAGGCTCAGTTCGGCCGCATATGCCGTCAGAAAAGTAAGACAATACACTGACGTGGATACAGCCCGTTTAGTCTATTTTAGTTATTTTCATAGCGTTATGTCCTACTGTATTCTGCTGTGGGGTAAAGCCGCTGACATTCAAAATATATTTGTACTTCAAAAACGAGCTGTTCGAGCAATTTACCAGCTGGGTGCCAGAGTTTCTCTTAGAGATTTTTTTAAAGATATTGGTATTCTCACGGTGGCATCACCATTCATCTTCGCCAACATCTTATATGTTAGGCAAAATTTACACTTATACACTAAAACAGTGATCTCCACAATATTAATACCAGAAATAAGGACAAATTACGTGCTCCATTTCACCGGCTTCATAAGGTTCATAACTCATTTGTTGGACTTGGTATAACTTTTTATAACAAGCTTTAAACGCATTAAAAGGCAAATCTAGCAAGGAAGAGGGTTCCTTGCTAGATTTGCCTTTTAATGCGTTTAAAGTTAAAGTTAAATCCAATCTTTGTCCAAAGGCATACTATTCTATCAACGACTACTTAAACGATAAGAACAGTTGGTCGCTGTGATAGATTCCCTACTGACAGCTCGTATGAGTTCCTATAGTTGTTTATTTTTATTTGACTGTCTAAGTCAATTTATTTTAATTTATTAGTGACAAAATCTACTCATTACAATGTTCTTTTATGAGTTGTATTGCAATAAGTGGTTAGCTAGCGACCTTAACAAATTGATCACTTTATTCTTGCCTTTTTTTTTTTTTTTTTTTTTTTTTGACGCTGGGAAAAATGCATTACGCATGCCCACCCATCGGGGGATGGGAGGGGTATGTGGGACTCCCCGGAAAATCCGGTATACCCACTAAACGACCCAGCGGCGCTCCTACCTCGTCTGCAAGGAGGAGGACTGGGAATCCGGCAGAGCCATAACATCCAGTCCCCCGCTGACGACCGCCCGCCTTGCAGGCGGGCCCGACACGCCCCCCCCGTCGGGGAGGGGCCCAGGAATGACCGCGAGCGCTCTGTCATTCCCGCCCGACGTGGATGGTGAACTGTGCAATGCAGGAGAAGGCGCCCCCGCACCCGTCTCCCGCTGTTCACCACCAGGGGGCATAAGACGACGATCGTACAATCGCCTTCTCATGCCCCGTCTTCGCCTGCGGAGCGGCACTGCGAGAGGGTCGTCCTCCCGCGCGCGCTCCGCGTCCTCCTTCTGCGACATTACGTCCTCGCAGAAGGAGGCGACCGCTGTCCAGGCCCCCTCGCTCTCCAGCATCGAGTTGACGACGCTGGGAAGCGAGAGGTCTTGCCCGACCGCTGCGCTCAGACCGCGGCGCAGCTCGGACCAGGCTGGGCACACCTCAAGGGTGTGCTGAGCCGTGTCCTCCGCCGCGCCACAGTCGTGGCACGACGGGGTCTCCTCCCTTTGGATCCGGTGCAGGTACGATCCGAAACACCCATGGCCGGACAACACCTGCACCAGACGGAAAGAGAGGAAACCGTGGGACCGCTCGAGCCAATCCTTCAGGACTGGCCCGAGCGCGTCCAGAGTTCGGCGGCCGAAAACGGCAGTGGCGAGGTCCTCCGTCCAGTGATGGACGATTGCGTCCCTCGCCTCTTGCCGCACGGCCTCCCGCTCTTCTGCGGCGGGGGGCTCCCCGAGCGCCTTACGCCGCGCCGTCCATTCGTACACTCTGGTCAGCACCCACGCCTCGAGCTCCCAAGGAGGGGTGCCGGCCAGAGCGCACGCCGCCGAGAAGCCCACCGACCGGTAGGCCCTCGCCACCCGCAGTGCAATGGCCCTTTGGGGCCTACGGATGGTAGTGGCGTTCTCCCTTCTGTGGAGGGAGTCCGCCCAAATCGGGGCCCCGTAAAGGGCCATGCTCCTGAGGATGCCGGCATACAAAAGCCGGCATCGCGCCTTCGGACCTCCCAGGTTCGGGAGGAGCCAGGAAAGGGCATTCGCAGCCTTCAGCAGGCGCGTCGACAGCCCGCTGAAGTGTGGGCCGAAGCGCCACCTGCTGTCGAGTACAAGGCCCAAGTACTTCATCTGGGCCTTGACCCCGATCCTGACGCCCTCCACGACAATGTGTCCGTCGGGTGGGACGCGCTGCCGAGGACCGTGAAAATACACAGCCTCCGTCTTGTGCAGCGCCACCTTCAGCCCTAGGCGGCGGATCCTTCCAGCCACTAAGGATCCGCCAGCAGAGGCCAGAATGGCCGCCTCCCTGAAGTTCCTCCCCCGGGCAACGAGGAGGGTATCATCTGCGTAGCAGATGATGCTCGTGCCCTGGAGGAGGGTCCCCCGCAGGAGCCAGTCGAATCCAATGTTCCACAGCGGTGGTCCTAGGACCGATCCCTGTGGAACACCGGACTCTGCACCATACTGCCTCACTCTGGCCGTCCTGTCCGCGAGGAGGGCGAATATGGCGAGGGGGGTGATGGCTGATCTTTGCGTTATGCTCGTGAACGGGTGCTGCTTGTGGTACTGGTCGTCTTGCTGACCATGGTTTTGTTATTGTTATTAATAATTAACTGTTTTTATTTTACTTCGATGGTGCTAGTTTATCATTTGTGACTTCGAGTTATAGCTGTAGCTTTATTTAAGCGGGCACGCCCATTATGCCTGGAGGCTTTTATTTAGATACGTTTTGTTTACGTTATTTCTGTTTGAGTATAGTTTTCGACGATTATTATATATATATATATATGTATAATGGTGTGTGCTAGCTAACATAAGGCAAATGATTTAATTTAACGTTTTGTGTTGCGTAATGCAAATTATTTTATATTGTATTGTATAGCTTCAAATTTTTTTATGCGAACAGACAGCTGTGCTGCTGGGGAGTTTGTTGCGCCACTTCTTCTTCCCAGCTAAAGCACTAGGAAGTGGTGAAGGGTGGGCGTTTTTGGGGGGCTGTCTCATGTAATTTTTGACGTTCGAAAAGTGCTGATTCTCAGCCTAGTTTGAATAAATGACTTTTGATTTGATTTTTGATTTTGATTTTGATGGAAAAAGGTATAAATGGCTTTTTAAAGAAAGTTGTACAAATATTCCGCAGCAGCTTTAAAAAAAAGATATCTAGTAAAATAAAGCGTTTCAATCTTCAAAACAAACATAAGGTGACTCGCAGTGATCAAATAAGCACGTACCTATACAAGGCACACAAACAAAGGAATTTTGAACAGCATTGTTACCTGCGACGAAAAATATGGATTCTGTTTGTCAATCGCAACTGCTCAGAAAGTTCCTTAGATCCTGGTTTAGCACCTAAACAATGCTCTAAAGGAAAACTTCCCTCTAGAAAAGTGATGGTCACTATTCAGTGGTCTAGGTCTAGCTTCTTACCCAACGGGATGAGCATTACTGCAGATGTGTACTGTGAAGAACTGAACATAATGATGGAGAAGCTCGCACGTCTTCAACCAGCTTTAGTCAATCGCTCGTCTCCGCTGCTCCTGCACGACAACGCGCGACCTCATACTGCACAGCAGACGATCTCCAAGTTACAAGTGCGGTTGGAAGCTCTACGTCATCATCTGCCATACTCACCAGACCTACAAACTTCTACTTTTTCCAGAATTTGGATAACTTCTTGGCGTGAAAAAAAATCAATACAAAATGCCTTTGAAGAATTTGTTGTCTCCCGTCCAGCTGATTTCTTCAAGTAAGGCATCAATAAACTGCCACTGCATTGGCAAAGATGCATCGATTGCATAGGTGATTACTTCGATAAAAAATAGAAATAAAATTACGTTAACTTATTTAATAAAAAACAACTTCAAAGGTAAATACCTAATATCAGACTCTAAGAAAGTGGAACGGACTTGTGTAAAGTGCAAAAAAAAAGAAGTTTATTTCGACCAACACAAGAATCTTATGCACAAAAATTTACAAAATTAAAAAAAAATCATATAAAACACGATTAGAAATGCCATGGTTTTATTGTAATCTATATACTTCTATTTATACATGGTTTCAAAATATACTTTACGGTAAAAACCCAGATGACCACAACCAGCTCAGCTCAGTTCAGTTGAAAAATATTTTGACTGATTTATAATTCAGACCTATTTGTTTTGACTACTTAATTTATATATTTTATCTATGCTAACAGTGAGTGTTATATTTTAATTTGGATAATTGAATTGTTGTTGTAAAATTTAAATAATTTTCTTAGCTTGAGTACATAATTTCAATAAGTTAAAAATGTTTGCATAGATCAACCTTCTTAACTACTTAAATATTTGTATGCCATTGTATATGGCAAGCATGACGACCTGTATAAAATACTTTTTAACAACTTGCATGGGACTTCTTGGCGGGAAAGTGAAGCGTCATGTTCAGCAGTTTGTTTAATTTTCCAAAATTAGTGTTTAGCCGAATATTAATAATGGTGGATTATTAACCATTAAGTGTTTGTGAACGTGCATTAGTGTAGGCAAATGAAACAAAACAGTGCAACTTCGCTTCAAGCTCTCTCAAGAAGTCCGCGTGAGGACTCAGTAAAGTGCCACATCTTTACTGAAACTCAAGGGGAGTGGGCGGGGATATCATCATCATGCATTTATAATTCATTTCATCAATATTTTAAACAAGAACTAAAACTTGACATTGGCTAAATGCACAAACCGTGCGAAGCCAGAAGAAAAAAAAAAAAAAAAAAAAAAAACAACTTGCATGCTGATTGTTTTTTTTTTCTCGTGTGTATACTCATGTTTGGACAAATAAATTATCTTTATCTTTATCTTTACATAAATATGAAAAACTGTATACCAGTATTGCATTTGTATGTAAATAATGTACATAATATAGGCCACAAAGAAAAATAGATACTTAAGTGGCCAATATTAGTTAAGCATGATTGCGTACAATTCATACATCCCGCAACTCATCTTTTTGACAGCTGTTATTTGACATGCTATTAGACTTCATTCAAGCAATTCATAATTTGTGGACCATTTTACGAAACTCCATACAAACTCCAGTGTACCCTTTGTGGTAAGAAGCGGTTGTCTAAAAGAAACAGTGGCTGGTGTTTTGTATACACAATAACCAAATGAATGTGCAATTTGCAAAAAAAAAAAAAATTACATTGATATATTATTAATACATCAATGATTTTTTGGCAAATTGCTCATTCATTTGAATGAATTTTATTACAAAAAACTATGCTGACGAACGACACGTGACAAACAAAAAACTGATATAATCGACTTAATTTAAGCAATTATTTACAGGAAAACATTAAATGTAGATTGCGGGATATCAGACTGAGTGTTTCAAAATTATTGACGGTTTCAAAATTATTTCATCAGTGTGTGAAGCATGCGGTTTTTCTGTTTATCCGTTGTTTTGCTAATACTAGTGAAATGTTTTGCCGTAAGTAAATTTTTTAAATTAATTTATCCGTCTACTCTTTATAATTTATTCTGTTAATTTAATTGTCCGTATAATTTATTCAATTATAGCTTTCTAATCAATCTAATCTTCATAATTATCTTCATCTGTACGTACGGCTACAGATCAAGCTATACATTTCCAGTATAAGCTGATCTCGCATTGTACTAGTATAGGATTTCCTTACAATGAGAAGTCAGCGTAAACTGGAAATGTATAGCTTGATGTGTAGCCGTGTGTACTCGCGTCATTCTTTCATCCTTCCACTTAAGCCATGTTTTTTACGCTTTGAAGCTAATTAATCATTAGTACGGGTTCGATTCCCGATCAAACTTAGAAATTGGTGACCATACCAATTTTCTACAATTCCATAACCCGATTTTTTTACAGTATACAACAAAACGACCCAAATCACAGCTTGTCGTATGGTTGTGAATAGCTGTACTGGGGAGGACAATAAACTTAAATATTGGACCAGAAAGTTGCAGTTAAAAAAAAAATTACGTCATTATTTTTTTGGTTTTAGTCAGAGCTAAAGCAGGAGGGTGCAACGATAACCACTTGCAATTATAAATATGTGACGGAATGTTATGCTATAACCCGGCGCCTCAAAAGAGGGGATCCTTACAAGACTAACCTTACTGCGGTCACTAGATACCCATGGGGAAACAATGTCACGGTATGTATCAAATTCACTAATATTATTAGCCTTTAAGCCGCAAAAACATAAAGTGTAGTCGTCAGTCTCATGTTTAGCGTTTTTTTTTTGTATTTCCGTATGCTAGTCGTCAAAGGCCTCCTCTAACCTTTTCCGTTCCTGTCTCTCTCTGGCCACTCTGCCTCATGTTGTGCCAGCGACCTGTCTGATGTCATCATCCCACCTTTTCTGTGGTCCTCCTCTTTCTTTGCCCGTTTCTTGGGTACCACTAGGTAACTATTTTGCTCCATTTGTCCTTCTCTTTCATCATGTGTAGGTTCAAAGAATGTATTTCTCATACGAACTTAGATAACAGTTCACTTATCATGAGATACATAGTCCTTACACTTAAGTAATTATAATTATCATAATTTGCCTCTGGGGTATTGATGACGTTACAGGGTATTCTATACATGGTTCCTAAGTTTTGTTTTAAATATGTATAAACTATCGCACTTCTTTATATCCTTCGTTATATTATTGAACAGCTGTGGTATTAACCAATATTATTTTTTTGCCGTAATTAGTCCGCGCCTGTGTGAAACTTGTTTTTACTTCTTGTGTTGTATGTTGTTTTTTTCAAAATTCAAATTCAAAATATATTATCTTTATTGTGGGCACATATGTTTGTTACAGGTCTTAACAATATATTATAGTTCCAATATGTCCTGCATAATAGGCATACAATAGTTATATACATTAGCAATAAAGATAAAAATATTTTACATGTCAAATTTAGTTATTATAAATGTCATTAATACAGTGAAATTAAGAAATTAATACATGGTCAAAAGATCAATCAATAAATTCAAGAAATCTTGTAATAAGTAATAAAAACAATAAATTATGAAGAGCAAAATAAATTATTTGAATGTCATCCTAGAATTATTATAATACGTTAGTGGATTAATTATTTAAATATACATGCACAGTTGTTCTATTACTTGATGTCCCTGTGTCACTGTGTGGTATTGAATTTGGAAAAGTTATCGTTTAGGTACTCATTCAAGTTATAGCAACAATTTATTAATTAGAAGGCTCTTTAGATGTTTCTTAAATAAGGCAGTATTCATAGCCCTTATTTGTTTAGGTAATTTGTTGAAAATTTCAGTAGCCATGCGAAACACACTTTTGTGCATTAAAGTAGTATAGGTTCGACGCACACGGAAGTGAAGTGCGTCACGTTGTGGCCTATTAGTGACTTCTGAGGCCAATGTAAACAAGTTTTGATTGACCTTAACAAACATTGACACCTCGTAAATATATAGGCTTGGGAGAGATAAGATTTTGAACTCCTGGAAAAACGGTTTACAGGTTTCAATTATTTGAAGCCCAAACATAGCCCTTATGCACCGCTTTTGTGCTTTAAAAATTAAGTCAATGTCAGTCGAGTTTCCCCAAAAAATTACACCATACCTCAGGACTGAAGCAACTAAACCATGATATTATGCAGTTAACAAGGTTTTTATGTTTTATTTTGATTTATTAAATTATTGTAAAGTTTTGTAGTAAATTATTGTAGTGATTTTTTAATGAGAATGAGTAATACGTGTATAGTTGTGAGATTTAGTTGGTTAGATTTTTCGTATATTTTTTGGTTGGATTTAGAGTATAATGAAATGATACTTTGATAATGTTGTTTTGTAATCTTTGTAGTGAGTTTAGATTAGATACTACTTTTTCAGGATACATATTGTAGCTTTTCGTAACGCTCCTAATAGTGAGATTAATTTTGTTTTGACACGATCGATGTTTAGCTTCCAAGAAAGCTTGTCATCTACCCACAGTCCGATATATTTTTCGTGACTAGACCATTTAACTATTTCTCCATTAAGGGGCCGGCGTAGCATCCGTAGTTCATACAAACGTAATACCAAAATAATTTGTGTGTCCATTCAAAATATATATTTGGGAACCTATATATTCTATATTCCAATCGGAATAAAGACACACTACCTTAAGAATAGGTTTGATTTACAAATTATTTTGGCCGGCCTCTTAATCGTAAGATATGAGAACTCCGGTAACGGTTTACTTTTCGCGGAGAAAATCATAATGAGAAGATGATAAGATGTTTTTGAAGTGTTAATAGTCAACAAGTTATATTTTAACCATTAATTGATTAGGTCTAGGTCCTTTTGAGCATAATTTATGATGTTTTGCAAAGATTTGTCAAATTAAAAAAGACAAGTGTCATCTGCGATTAACGTTAGGTGTCCTGTCAGCCCTATTTTATTTATCAACGTTATTAATGTAAATTAGGAATAGTAACGAGCTAATAATTGCGCCTTGCAGATATCCATATGTTATATTTTGTATCGAGGTAGTGAAGCTATCTATCTTAACAACTTGTTGTCTATTTTGTAAATATGAACTGAGCATACTGAGGGCGTTGCTTGTAATACCTATATTACTTCATTTCTGTAGTAGCTTTTGATGACTTACTATATCGTAAGCTTTTTTTAGGTCAATGAAGATACCCACAACGGCCACAACAAAACTTTTTGATCAATATTAATTTTTATTTTAGTTATTAAATCTACTGAGCCTGTGAGAGTACTTGATTTAGGGCCGAAACCATATTGCTGGTCAATTAAGAAGTTGTTCTCAGTCAAATACACGTTTAAACGTTACATTTTTGTAGGCATAAACGCCTAGGGGAAGAGATGGGACTAAACTAAATAGGAAAAATGTTATTGCGCAGCCTTCTGCGCAGAGTTCGGACCGGCCATGATTCATCGGCCGTATTGTACCTAATGTAACCCGCTAGGTAAAGAAGAAGACTGTATTTTATGTGTGGTTTATTTTTAGCTGAGGGTGGTAATGTATAGCGAGATACCAGTTGAAGTGGTGAAAGCAAAAATATGTGAAATATCAAAGATAAAATGGATATGGGACTATATTCAAACTTATTCAGGTGTCAACGGTGACTGCCCTTATAAGCCGGTAAGTCTGTATTAAATACCTACTTTATATGTTACTATATGTAGTGATGGATTAATTAGCATTCGCATTCATTGTTAGCGTGTGAATGATCATTTTCGCTTTTCTAAATAGTCAGAGCGTCGCGCAATCGTGCATACGCGTGCAGCGCGGTAGCGTGGTGTGCTATAAATATATTTTTCAACACATTTGCTCAAAAAATGCATTTACGAAGCCTGTATACATTGTTCGAAACGAGAGTTGAACAATGTATACAGGCTGTAGAAAAAGTTAAAAATTACGCACCATACAACGGAACGGGCGGTAAAATAGGTACTCTCACCTAAGTACATGTTTTACCGCCCCCTTCGTTGTATAGCGCCGTGCGTATCCTTTACGGTTTTTTTTTAATTACCATAAAAATATATATAAGAATTCCACCAAGGAGTTTCAAATTACGAGAGTAAATAAGCTGAATGATCGAACCTCCTTGGAAGCGCTTTTGCTCAATACGTTTATCTCACTTTAATATTAAAGAGAAAATGAGACGAAAGATGTAGTACTAATTTTCACCATGTGCACGTGGCGCCATTTGCAAATTCGCGCCATTTTCTTATTAGAAATGTCAAACATTGTTGCGACTTTCCGACTGTTAATTACAAAATAATAATATAGTTCAAGCGAGGAATCCGATATTAATATGGAATCTACTAGGTACTGCACCTGATATCTTGAATGAGCCGCTAAAATCGTGAGTGCTATTAATTTAATGATTTACAATCATTTTATATCATGGAAGAGTCGATCATTCTCTTAAAATGTTTTGATGGCTTATTTTATTACCTATAATTGTACTGTTTTCTCGCTAATGTGTTGAAAAACGTTGAAAAATTGGTATTTACAAACTCGTGACTATGGTAAGCCCTTGACTTTGTCTCGGGTTTACACTCGTCTTCTCGTTTGTAAAGACCAACTTACCGCCCTAATATCATAAATAACTATAATCATCGGCGAGTCGGCGAGTAAACTAAACGCGAACGTGATTTTTTATTCGTTTAATAACAAAATTGACATACTTCATTATTATCAATTATCGTCATTAGCAAATAGCATAGCATTAGCAATTAACACGCTACGAGTCAAGAGTTCACACGCTAATGAAATTAATTCGAAATCGCATTAATTGCCATTACTACTATATGGCAAACAATATGACGGCCCACCAGGGGCCCAAGTCTGCTATTTTTATAAATTCAGTTATTCCAACACGATCCCATTGTCATGCTATTGTCATTTTGCTAAAAGTTCGTAATCTGCTAAATTCATAATGGTCGATCATTGGTCGGTCAATGTTCTCGTAATATAATTGTGTCATTATATTGGCATTGTCGTATTGCCATTATTATAAAACCCATTAGTAGAAATGTCATTCATTTGTCATTATGTACGAGATTGCAATTTCTTTCAATGTAGTGTCAGTGGCCGACCATTGGAAAGTCATAATGACGTCATTATAATAGTAGATTACCAAACTTGACAAAATCAACAATATTATGAAATCAATGATCGACCATTCTGACACTATTGTAATAGTAGAATTGAGGCCCTTGATAGTATGGTCACCGTCACGCGTCGCTTGTACACAATTATATTATTATGAAAGGCAACGCAGATACCTACATTGCCATACTTCAGATAACGCTAAAATATATTATAGGCGTGTTTGTTTCATTTGTACATAAAGAAAAGAACGTACGTCTGGCCCGTCGAGTTTTGAAAAAAGTTTTAAATTGTAGCACGTCATCTTTGTCACTCATATGCGTGTCTCATTCCTACTTAATATACCTACCATTCACGCCCGAATACTGTATGTAACATTTTGTTCTCAGGGGTCATACGGATTTTATAATTTGGTGTTTCCACCCAAGAACATGCCACAGCCACTGCTGAATCTACTCAAGGGGAAGTTTCATGCCAAGTTTATGTTTATAGTAACCAAAACGGAAGAGATTATAGTAGAAAATACTCTAATGTTCTATGGTCTAGTTTAGTAAAACAGATTGCTTGTAGAATCGAGGTTTTGTGTTTAATTTTATGGCTTCTGTCGGTGAACTGAGGGCCTAAAATGAACGCTTTGGCAGAATCATACGTACAATTCATATCCCGCAATTCATATGTTTAACAGTTTTGTATGGAGTTTCGTAAAATGGTCCACAAACTATGAATTGCTATAGTGAAGTCTAATGTCAAATTGCAGCTGTCAAACAGATGAATTGCGGGATGTATGAATTGTACGCAGATCATATTATGATTCTGCCAATGCGTCCACCATGAAACCTAAAAGGTTTGCCCATTAAACAGATCAGCATACATCAAGGAAAGCTTTTGAGCAAGTTTTTGAGTTGATTATAATTTACTGATTAAAAACCGGCCCAGTGGAGGATTCCGTAGTCGGAATGAATATAAGTAGGTAAGTATATTAGTAACTACAGAAGATAATTATAGTGGGATGAGTGTATTTTTTTTCTTTTGGTAATTGTATAATCTGGTGCAGGTACAATAAGTATAAACAAATATTTACGCATGCATAACATTGATTATATCGACGGCAAAAACAAGTTTGTATTTCATAGCTTAGTATTTCTCAAAGAAAGTGTGAAATACAAAGTAATCATCTCAAAATCTTCACGACGACGCATCTTCTTCAAAATAATTATCATTGAAAGTATTTTTAAGTTCTATACCTACTTACCAACTTTAATGTTTTCCACCGTATCTACTATCTTTATGTAGTGAAAAACAACCGACTTCGTAAAAAATTACTTTCATTTCGGAAGTCGGTCTCTTTGGTTTATATTTTCGATTTCCGAAAATAGAGTTATTTTTCACTTTGTAGTTATGGGACCTATCCCACATAAATTCGAATACCACTACCTGCTATGTAAATAATAATGACAGGAAGTGATTATAACATCATCCACATACACTAAGTGGTAAAAATACGTATTAATAAAGCTAAATCAAAAACTATCCAAGCAAAGTTAATAAAAAAATCATGGGACCTACGCGTAAGCTTTCTCTACCAAATGAACAAAGAATTTCCGAAATAGGTCCTATTAACTAAAACATTATTAATTAACTAAAACATCGAAAAAATTCATACATACAAACATAGAACCTCCTCTTTTTTTGAGGGACCCGTTTTTTGCGATTTTACAATCGCAAATCTCACCAACTATTGACTTGTAAGTAAATAAATAAATCACTTAGAAACATCATCATCTTTTTAACCATGGAAACCAACAATAGACACGCTTTTAAACGATTAGGTATTCGTTTGACTTCCAACTTAATTCCATGTCTACCCACCTACTTCTTAATTTCATGTGAATCCAATGTTCCGGCTAACCATGCCCAAAGTTCCGGCTACCATTCCAAAGTTCAGCTAGCTATCCGTAATTATCATTATCAGTAGCATCCGAGCACGGTGTTCCGAGGAACCACCTTCTGGCGTCCCCGGCGGCACGGAGCTTTGGGGTAAGCTCCGTGCCGCCAAACCAAACGGACCACCACCAATCCACCAATTTTACGCGCGTGGCCAGGTTGAGCTGAGCTACGGGTCTGGCGAGACCATCCGCTGACCGTCACACTCCCTGGCGTCTGCAGCGTGGCACACCCGCTGTGGTCATCGTCACACCAGGCTGAGCCAGGAGAGTACTGTGCTACTCCCAAGGGAATTAATGGAATCTTGTGACAATAGACATACCTACCACTTTCTCAATCTTTTATAAAAAATATAATTTTATGTTGACAACTTTACGCGGTGTCATTTATCTCTAATACGTAAACCCTTTTCGTAACATTGACACATTGGAGATATCAGCACATTGGGTGGTGTGGGAGTTCCAAGAGTACCTAAATTTCATACAAATTAGCGCCAGTCCACGTGCTATCGTTGTGGTTTGGTTGTGGTAGTGTGATCGGGCCTTAAAATTCGTAAAGTCTACAAGGCTATAACCTTTGTGATTTGTTCCTAACACGCTTCAAAGACAAATTTGTCATTAAAAAAACAAATAATACTCGCTAGACACACGTGTACAAAGTTATTTATTTCCACCATATCGTATAAGATCGGCCGCTCGCTCCGCCATCGCGATGATCACTGAGTTAGGGAACAGAGAGACGGGTGAGGGCAGAATGCTGGCGTCCACGACCCGTAGTCCTGATACTGATTTAACTCTGAAAAAAAGATGTTTAGCGAATTTGAACCTTGGTGAGGAACTGTGGTCGTCACTTGTCAGGGTGACGTTCTGAGAGGCAAGCCAACAACCAGTGGAGAAGCTAGTCGAAACTGTAGGTACTAGACTTAACATAGGTATATATATCTGAGGGTCTCATTATTATCGAGTTGGTTTTTACGGTTCGATTTAAAAATGTTTAATAATAATTTATCCTTTGATTAAATAAACGTCTAGATAGAGTGTCGCGCTGCAAAACAACTAAAACAAACAGGCCAACTTTGATAGGCTGGTGTACGTGACAGCTACGTCTTACACTCGCGCCACGTCATTGTGTTCTTCTAGTGTGCGTGTTGGACGCTTTTCGACGAGTTTACAGCTTTGACTGTTTATTTAGACATATATAAATTTATTTATTTATTCATTTCCTTTGGAAGACTTACAGCTAATCAAAACAGACTAAGAAATTGAAAATGTGACTGACAGCCAATTACAAGTCTTCACATTTAATTAACATAATAATAGTATAAAAAACCTGTGAACAACACAGTACTGCCAACATAAATAATTAACCGCCAAAGCTATACATATTAATACTATGTACAAACAACAATATAATAAAGGTGATAAAACTAGGCTACTCTGTCTAACATAACCTAAGCAGCATCAAGCATCAGGTGAAAAAGTTAAGGCTCAAACATTTCTGGCTACGGACACACTTGTTGTAAAAGGATCGATGTCATGCTGTTCACACACCCTATTAAAGTTTCTGCTTGCACGCACAAGGCTGTTAGTAATTTGTTAGTAAACAAAACAAGTTACACAATAATTACTTTATGGGTCGATTTAGTACCAACTTTTTTGTGATATTGTGCAACCCTACATTCAGCATAGGTTTTTGAAATGATTTAGGAAACAGCGATCAGTGGGGTGATTGTGTAACACATTATCAGTGTAATGGGTTTCATTTTGACAGATCAAAAACATTCATTGCATTGCATTGCGTCGTTGAGCAGACCAATTTTTCGAACATAATTTTATTATGAAGCAGAAGATTAGCAATTTACAAAAAATCATGCAGATTGTGATTGATTGTGTGCTACGCAATTAGGGTGCAGGTAGCATTGATAAAAATATATTTGAAGTAAAAATTTCGATTCTGTATCACTCGAACGTAAATTAGTCCTTTTCGATCAAAATATTTGTATCTCGAATCAATGATAGGAACATGAAACTATCAAGAATCGCGGAACAAAATTGGGTATTTTAGGATACCCCTGGGCCATGCGGAATCAAATATTTTTTTCATGAGGTCACTATTTGGACCAACCTGTATATAAAAAGTAAAAAAAATTATAAGAATGTATCTAGCATGTATGTGTCTAGCAAAGAAAGAGGACCCTTTCAAATTTTGTCTTCATAATTCTATGATATAGAAAAAGCCATCGCAAAACCCTCTAGAAATGGAAGAGCTGGTCTTTCATTTCTAGAGGATTTTGCGATGGTTGTCATGACTTCATGCACTTATTAATCGAAGAACATAACTGTTAACTTACCGTAGCTCCTGATCAACGACCTTCCCCCCAGCACACGTGCCTCCCGCGTGGTGTCCTGTCACCGCCACCTCTCTGATGATGCACTCCAGGTACGCGTCTGGAGGACTTGTGGGTGGCTTCGGCTTTGAAACCTTGTGTTCTTTTGTCTTTGACTGCTTCTTGCCACTGTTAAAAATGTAAAAAGTTGATTAGAAAAAATAATGGATGGATGATCATAGTTTGGGTAATCATTACTAGTTCAAAAGACACTGCATCCGAATGATGTGTACTATGAGCTTCAGATCTAGCTCACGTTTTATTTATTTTCTGAAATTGATTTCCAATGATATTGAATTGCGTTCTCTATGCTTTTTAACACCATACTGATCGCCAACCCGCCTGCCAAGCGTGGCGATTATGGCACCCCCCGGCCCTAAATGACAAGCACAAATGCGGGAAGCACAGAACCGGTCGAAGTAGCGGTGCTTGGAGGAGGCCTATGTCCAGCAGTGGACGTCTTTCGGCTGAAATGATGATCATGATATTGTAAAAATCTCGATATTTGACTGCGTTTTGTACTAAACCGCCATTAACAATACTCTTAGCAAATGAATGAGTGATCACGTAAACCTTATAGGTACATACATAATAATTCAAAACAATAGCAAAAAAACTATGGTCCACATTAGCCCACAGTGTGATAAATGAGTTTTATCTCTGTAAATTGGTTTAAAAAAAAACCGTTTTACTACTTACAAGAAATAATAATAATTTAAAACTCGATAGGGTTGGTGATGGATGATTCAGGCTGTCAGTATCATTACTGTAGTTAGCAAAGGCGCAGCCTCCATACAACGCGATTCCTATCGGCTTCACTTCCGAACAACCAGTCTTGTTACATTTTTTTTTTCGTGGGTGGGAAATTATCAAATAACTTTTCCAGCTCTGGGCGGAGCGAGAGAGCGTGTCAGACTTCTACTGACTAAAACCCACCCGTGTTCCTTCAGATGCGTGTGGGCCAGGGCCACGATTTTCCTTTCGGACAAACTCGCAACCCTGGCAGGGATCTTCTTACACCTGTGTGTATCACATCGCATTACAAACATTTAATACCAGTTTAAAACATCATAATTATAAAATTAAATTAAATATTCCAAAAACTGCCAATGTTTTTTCACTGAACAACTAATACCATACCATTAGAGGGCGTAAAATTTTGAAAAATAAAAGGAAGTACTAAAATTTTTGAGTTAATTCATTTTGACGTTATCTAGAATTTATGAGAACTGAAAAACTTTTTCTTCGGCTTACCTCTAACAAAAATTATAGCTTCGATACTGGTACGTAGGTAGGTAGGTATAGCGGTCTACGAGGATTATATTCATCAAGCCCACAAAAGATAGCAAGCTGATAAATTGTGACTCATGTTTCCAAATCTATACATACAAATAAATTAAATTGAAGTGTCAGTTTGTAATTTCAAAATAACAGCTTTTTACTAAATGCACAATGAAAGTTTATACGGTACTTATTTTTTTTTTTTTGTCTTTCTGTTTGTTCCGGCTAATCTCCGAAACGGATGGACCGATGTTGACAGGACTTTCACTGGCAGATAGCTGATGTTATAAGGACTAACTAAGGCTACTTCTATTTTAGAAAAAACCACGCCGGCAAGCCGCAGCAGCTCAGAGAGGATCCACATAATTATTTATTTTCGCGATACAGGACCGCGACATGAGCAGACCCCAGCACAAGTTGATAATTATGATGGACTTACAATTTCCTCCTCCGAATCACTGGTCCTCTCTGTTCATCCTTGTTGTACCTCCACAAAGAGAGACATCGTTCAGGTCGGGGCCAGTGTATTCTGGCTCCAATGTCTTGGAACGGCTTCGATGATATCAACAGCTCGGCTCTTCGGATTGCTGCGAAATATTGACATAAATTATTTACCTACCTTAGAATGTTTATTTTATTTAAAAAAGCTAAATTCTGCTATTCTTTGTAAATATGTAAATTATAAAATAAAACTACATCAACTAAATACATCAGCTATCTCCCACATGAAGGATTCCGTACCTCCGTACAATATTTATTAAAAAACGCCACGTAATACACGTTTCTCAAACTCAAAATATTTTATTTCACATGGGCACTTATGAAACGTGAGAAGCTAGGCTCACGCTTTCAATTGCAATGTATAAAACAAAATCGTAAAAACTTCTTGTATGGTGTATCCACCCCTTTAGTTTTTAACTTTGATACATTTTTGATGAGCTTAGTAATAGGGTTCCGTTTGACACCCTTCGGGTACAGAACCATAAAAATGAGGTAACCTACCTTTAACCATACACCGCACATCATAATACTCCCCCAAATAGTTGGGATCCACGACAGGCGGCATGGAGGTGGTGGAGTCAGCTAGCGTGACGGTTCCCCTGCTGCTGGGCTGCACGCAGGTGCAGAGGAACATGAAGCCTTCCTTGTTGGTGTTGTTGTAGAAGGGGAACGTGTCGCGGAACACCTGGGGGCAGACAACCGAACTGAAACCCAGCTTCTATGCTTTATCGTATCAAAAAATATTAATGTTATATTATTACTACTTAGATGTATAAAAAAAAATCTTTTGTATACTGTAAACTGTATATATAAAGTACTGTAACTTTTGTATACTGTACTTTAAAATGGATTTTAACCTTGAAATAATATTGTTTGTTGCCAACAAAGACACTTAATCGTTAATTATAGTACAGGTAACACATTGTAGTTCTTTTTGGCAACAAAAGATTTAGGTTTCTCGATAGGTAAATGAACACGGTTCGCTTCTTGAGGTTGTTAAGGAGAGGGCAAGTTTTCCAGCTTGGCAGGCACAACTTTGAGAAAGAAGCCGACAGCAGGATCCGGTTGGGTTGGGCAGCATTTGGAAAACTTCGTCAAGTCTTCTCGTCGCCAATCTCGCAGACTTTGAAGACTTCAACCAGTGCGTCCTGTCCGTTATGACATACGGTGCCGAAACGTGGACACTGACAGTCGGGCTGGTCCACAAATTCAAGTACTCAGCGTGCTATGGAGCGAGCTATGCCCGGAGTTTCACTGAAGGATAAGATCAGAAATGAAGTTATCCGGAAGAAAACCGGAGTTACCG
Source organism: Tiliacea aurago (assembly GCA_948098905.1). Taxonomy (NCBI): domain Eukaryota; kingdom Metazoa; phylum Arthropoda; class Insecta; order Lepidoptera; family Noctuidae; genus Tiliacea; species Tiliacea aurago. The sequence goes on from OX402592.1 coordinate 2,156,491, forward strand.
ACATAGCCTGCAGAGTAAGCAAGTTGAAGTGGCAGTGGGCTGGCCATGTTTGTCGAAGGACCGATGGCCGGTGGAGTAGACGAGTCCTGGAGTGGAGACCGCGTATCGACAAGCGTAGTGTGGGACGCCCCCCAGCTAGATGGACCGACGACCTTAAAAAGGTGGCTGGGTCAGACTGTACGCGGAAGGCGGAGGATAGGGTGTTGAGGCGTAGCCTGGGAGAAACCTATGTCCAGCAGTGGACTGCTATAGGGTGAGTTGATTGAAATAAACACAGGTTATTTGGTAGGAAACTAGGAAGTCAGTGAAGGTGTGTGGCGGCATCTACATCGCCACATGCAAACTACGCGTCACACTGACCTCAAACAAAATCCTGGATCGCGCAAGCACAATTTACTGCGCGACTAGCATATAAATGTATAATCATAAACAAAGTCCCGACATCGATCGTTAGGCAATCCAACAGACACAGCACCCATCTGCATCTGGTTGGAGGATCCTCCCTTTTCTATAGAGGATGAGTGAACTTTACACCCTGTTCCTCATACCTCTATAAAGGCACTAACTGAGCCAATGTTCAACAATATTTTCCAGCTAACGTAATATAATAAAACCCACCTGTGGTTTATAGTTAGACAAATCTCTCAACAGCCTCTCACTGGCTGTCCCCATTGAGAACAACATCACAGCAGACGTGTTCTGATACTCCACGCCTGATAGAGGTGGAAATGACAATAGACCTGTAAACATGGAAAATGTTTTGTAAAGTATTTGCGTTTCATGGACTTCAGGGGGTTTCACGGGTATACCACCCGTGAGACCCCTAAAGCCCATGAAACGATAATAAGATGTCAATTTACAGAAAGACAGCATACCGCACTTGCCGATATTTATAAAGTGATCCTTGTGGGTTGGTTTATGTTTTTAGCACGGCTCGGGCTTTTCTCACAAAGCGTGAACTGATACGATAAAGAAGAAGGATTTTATCATTTGTAACTTACCAGTACTCCTCCAGAAATACTCCAAAATGGTAGTGAACGTGAAGACCTTGGCCAACGTGATGCTGATCGGTCTCTGGATACTGACGTAGATCGGCATGTTCATGTGGTCGTGGAAATTCCGGCCTACTTCGGAGTTGGCAGATATCTGTTTTATTTTTAACCTACAAAATATTGATGGTATTGGTGGTAATTGTATCGCGTGCTGTAGCAATATAATAGCAATAGTCTGCAATAGAAAGATGAGGAAACAAAAATAAAACGATAAATAAATAGCAACAAATGAAGTAACATGGGTTAAATACACGAATGATTAGATTAGGTACTTTGACAAACAGCTTGTGGTGAATCGATACTTTTGTAACTTTGGTACATCTGACTTATCACAGCCCTCTTTCGTGTTTCGATACCTTTGCAGTAACTCCGGAGGCCCGATCCCTGATAGCATCAGCAACTGAGGAGTTTTGACAGTCCCAGCTGCCACAATGATCTCTTTGTTCACGAATATGTTGTCCAGCTCGCGGTGATTCTGTAGGATGTACAGCGAAGACGCTGTGCGATTTTCGAAACGAATCTGGAAGGAAATACCTATTGAAAAAGACATTGGGTCGTCTAAAATACGACATTCCAGATAGTTCAAGGAAATTGTCACCATGATCACTGCCTATGTTGATTTGTGGTCCGAAGATGGCACTAGGTATAGAGCAACTTTAAGGCGTCTGTTCTTTCAGAGAAACAATTAGCATAGCTAAGTATATTATTTGCTCTCGTCAGTTGAATATTTCAACACATTTTTTGTGTCTAGGTTTCCCTACGATGTGACACTTCACTGTAATACTCGTATAACCTGTTGTGTCTAATAACTTTTGTGTAGGCCACATACTTATTTATGTATTTTTTGAGATTTACTGGATTTATGATAGAAATTGTTTCGGATTTTTTAAGTTCATTCGAATATAGGGTATATCTATTAATACACGAAATCTCTTAAGGGGTGGGTCATTGTACTCATCTTTAAGAACAACTTTTACTATGCATCGAACCTTCAGGTTCGCGAAAAAAATCAGCTGGTCCCTACATTTATGTTCTTATAACTCGTCAAAATGTATGGGACAGCTGATTTTTTTTTCGCGATTTTGACTTTGGTCCCATAGCAAAAGTTGTTTATAATGATGAGTACAGTGACCCCTTAAGAAATTTCGTGTATGAATAGATACACTAACTTAACAGTCTTACTTACTGAAACTGCCTGTGTTCTAAGTAACACATGAAGATTCTTCCTCCTCAACGCTGGTCTCAAATATGCGTCTAAGGTGGAATGACGGCCGCCATCTTTGATTGTCGCAGTTGGTCTTCTGAAGATAGTGTGTTTCTTCATCAGGGTTAGAGAAGCTTCTCTGAATGTGTTCATAAGTTCGTTTTCATCGTCTATTAGTCTTAGTTTCATTGGAACCTAAGGATGAAGGTTATAAATTAGTAAGTATTTAACATTTATTTTCCGTCAACTTTGTTCACCAACCGAAAGGATAGTTACAGCTTCTGAGATCAAGATCCTGATTAAGTATCAGCAAGGCTGCATCTAGCAGTGGAAGCTGACTAGCTACATCACGCCAACCTCAAAAATTATAAACAGTAATTTCTTACCTTGGCCCCAGGACAGTCCCCATCTACCGCACAGTGTCCTGAATCGAACTCACTCCGCACAGTTCCGAAGGCCTTTATTAAATATGGCCTTAAGTCTTCAGTAGACCATCCTTCAAAGCCGAGTTGAGTCCATCTTTCGTAGTCCTCGGGAAGTCCAAAGCCGTGGAGTAGGAAGTTTATGTGACCTGAACCACCGAGACCTTTGCCTCTTGGTATAAATTGGGACTGAAAAACAAACTCAGTAACATTATCGGACTCTCAATACCCTAACACAATAGTCGTACCTCGTCAGTCCTCGAGAAAAACTTGATGAAAATACTTAGTTGATGAATTAATGACTGACACTGTATTTCACTGTTGATTTTTGAGAGAACAGAAATAGCTTGTCGGCACGGTTGGCCCACTGATTAAGCTATTGACTGCTGCGCTGCGTGTCGCGAGTTCGATTCCCGCACGGAACAAACGAAACGGGTTCTACAGCTAACTAAACAACAGCTGCGTACAGTTACAGCGGCTATAACTGGCCATGAGTCATTTAATAAACACCTCTTTGTCCTAGGAGTCACAGACAGTCCACTGTGCAGGGCCTGCATGGAGGACGACGAGACAGCAGGTCATGTGCTGTTAAACTGCCCGGTGGTCGCCACATACAGGGCAAAGTACTTCAGTAACCCAGGTATCCTACGTGAGATTGTCAGTAACACCAAGGCGTTGCTGGCCTTCCTTGAGGAGCTGGGGTGGATCGAATAACCGATTATCCCACCCGTACGCAAAATACGCGCATTGACGTGGAGTTGCGGACACCAGCCCGTATTACCTATTACCTAAGTAGTTGTTCCGGGTCTGGCTGTTTGTGTATGTGAGTATAAATATTTGTAAACGCACCCACAATACAGGAGAAATTCCTAGTATGGAGCAACGTTTAAAAAAAAAAGGAAGCTTTATTAGATTGGGTAGATACGAATTTTTCTATTTCCATTCAGCTTAGAAGGATTTGTTACCTAACTAAGGACTAATAAAGTCCAAGTTAGTAAAACAAGCGCGAGTAGGACGTAAATAACTATTTTCTGTATTTTCATCTATCTTCAGAAATTAAACTAAGTATTTTCAAATAATATAAAAAACGTATTTGAGACCCTCACAACAAGCCCTTTCATTTGATATGTCACACGGTAAAGTTTGCAAAACCATTTACTTTATTTTCTATATTGCCCCCCAAAAGGGGGTCCAAGGTCACTTTTGGGGGCAAAAAAGAAAAAATATATTCAACCTGTATTTATTCACGTTACACCTCCATGTTTCGGTCACAGAAATTCATAAGTGCACCAAATTTCAATTTAGTCGGTCCAGTTGGTTCGGAACAAATTGGCTCTGACACACGGACTGTGTCTTTTCGACGGACTGGTCGACACTTGAGTGATCCTATAAGGATTCCGTTTTATTATTCAGACGTACGGAACCCTAACATTTTTCTAGATTACGTTGTTTGTCAATAAAACACAGGTTACCTTACCTGTCCCCAAAGTCCAAATGAAGAATACTTCTGCGACTTAGTCCTCACAGCCCAATCATCAGGTCCTTGCTGGGCTGCTGTAGGAGTCAGCGGTATCTTGGTGAAGTAACCCATGTGGTCTCCGGCTTCTACCAGCAGCACTTTGGTCTTTTCGTCATCAGTGAGACGAGATGCGAGGACGCATCCTGCTGTTCCGGCGCCTACTATAAAAAGGCAGTATCGTATTTAGTTTGGTTTGTAACTCGTAAGACTCTTCGAAAAGAGGATGTACCAACTGATGCTAGGGCGAGATACGAGTATGGTCTTTTGAGAAAATGTTGCAATATTATGATTTATGTAATAAATCGCTTTTCGCGTTTCCAACTTATTTATAGGTACATGCTTAAAGTCTAGTGAGGGATTTCACAATAAGTTCCAAAAAATTGCTACCTACTCGTACTTATTTAAGGGGGCCTAAAATGGACGCTTTTGCAGAATCATAATTATGATCTGCGTACAATTCATACATCCGCAATTCATCTGTTTGACAGCTGCTATTTGACATTAGACTTCAATAGAGCAATTTACAATTTGTAGACCATTTTACGAAACTCCATACAAAACTGTCGAACAGACAAATTGCGGGATATGCATTGTATGCAGATCATAATACGATTCTGCCAAAGCGTCCATTTTAGGCCCCCAGTTCTAGCGTGCGCTGCTATAAAAAACAAAATAAAATACTTACCAATAATATAATCGTATCGCTTCTGGGGCTTTATAGTTATACTCGTATACACATTCACATGTCTTTGATACACCACATAAGACACACATGCCATGATAATCCCGAATAAATACGAAAATAATGCCATTATTATCCACCAAACGCCTGATAAAACTTTAATAGCAATCAATTCTCACGAAGTCATTGTATTCAGTGAGTATTTTAGCAGGCTTTTAATAGCTGCTGATGCGTGAATGACAAATTACACTTGAAGAACTACACTAGGAAGGAATAAATAGTGAAGCGGAAGGTCTGATAACTCCGTAGTTTGATTTCTATGTTATTTGATTCTTACGTTACCAGTAATTGAATTAGGTAGGGGTGAACAACATTTACCTAACTTATTACATAAATCATTCATCAAAAGTTACTGTTTGATAGAATGCTCTATTACATCCAATAAAAGTAACATTGGATGTGATAGAACATTCTATCAAACATCAGCATGCCAATGCAGCCGGGTTAAAGGTAGGATACTCGTACTCCTCACAATAGTACCTACAAATTGATACAACTGTGCTTGTACGCTGACCTTTCGCTGTACGGAAATCCTACACAATGCGAGATCAGCTTATACTGGAAATGTATAGCTTGATGTATAGACGTGTGTACACTTGCAAGAAAAAAAAAAAAATTGTAGTAAGTAGTAGGTAAGTATTCAAAATTGTAATCCTTTCATAATAACAATCTTAAATTCATTCACTGACAGGCAACGCACGGCCTAAACAGCTACTTAGCTCTAGAAGCTTAAAATGCGCAAGAGTTAAGGTACGCAAAAATTCATCATTCTCCTGAGTCCTGCCCTTATCCCAATATATTTGGGATCAGCACATGACTTTTTTTCCATACAAGACTTCTCTTTTAGTTGTTATCTCGGTAGATAAGGAGAAGAAAGGGGGTTATCTACTTTCTAACCATAAATCATCTTTCACACAGTCCATCTATCGTTTCTTTAGTCTTCCCCTACTCATAAAGCCTTCCACATTCATACATAATATGTACTCGAAACTTTCCTCATTCCTCCGCATCACATGCCCATGTAATTACAACCGATTTCTACACAACTTTTCCGTCTCTGGTACCACTTTCAGGCTTCCTTTTCTTCTAATTTCGTATTCTATCCATTCGCGTAACACACCACAGACCACACATCCCTATTAGCATTCTCATCTCAGTTGCATGCAATTGCCTTTTAATTTTCAATCATCCCTTCTAAGACCCAATATTCTGATCCATACAAGACTAAGGTCTAACCATTGTGTTATAGTACCTAATCAGTTTTCGTTTCTATCTAGCTTCTCTATTAGCTAGGTCTAAAATCTTAGAAAGCTAAGTTAATCTTGTTAACGCAATAAGCTAGAAACAATAACTTCTTTTGTAATTGTTGAAAACATTGAGAAATGTATCTTTAACGTCTTTACAAAATGTTCGTGCCACCTGCCTGCTAAGAGGATTAGTCTGCGATACTACTTACAATGCGGGGAGAAATCAATACTTATTTTATATTACGACATTCATTAAGTCATGTTTGTATAAAGGTTGCGCTGTGTATGGTATCTTTATTATTTATGCCAGGGAAAGGCATCAGGACCAAGTCGCTCAACATGCCTATTTGATTGCCTGGATGGAATAAAATGTTTTTATCTCAAAGTCAAATAATTTATTTCAAATTGGCACGACTACGAGGCACTTTTGAACGTCAAAATTTACAAAAAAAAAAGAATTGATTCTAGTGTCCCCTTCCAAAAGGTAGTTTCGTAGAAGAATGGGCAAGAAACTCGTTTACTCGTTACTCTTTTAAAAATGTGTTACGTTATTTTGTTTATACATTAATTATAAGATTATATGTGAAGACGATGCACCTAGAATAAAATAAAAATTACTATACCACAATAGGTCTCATTGTGCCATATTACCTACCTACAGACAATTCGGTAGCAGCAATTTTATGTAATTTTATTATAAACTTAAAATCAATAGGACCAATGTCTCATACATCGGTTTAAAAACTTGCATCCTATTGATTCTAGGAACTATCTTTGACGCTGCATGAGCGTGCGTCATCCATCGCTGCCCACCGCGCACAGGATAGATGGAAAGCAGAACATGAGGTAATTGTTGCTCCATGTAATTGCTGTAAGTTTGATGTTCCAGTGGGAGGATAAATAAATAAATCTTGGACTGTCATTATTTACATTAACTGAATATCTAGTCTTTTTTTAAATATAGGATTTAGTTCAGTAGGCTAATTATGAAAATAAAAGATTCAGTTCACTATAAATAAGTTTAATTACACTGTAATAATCTGTTAACAAACAAATTACAAATATTATTACAGAATAATTTGTTATACTTGCATAGAAAAATTGCTTCTCTTTCTTGTGTTTAAGATAGGTTACTTACATACATTTGGAAGTTAAAGTTGATCTTTGTAACAACACTATCATTAATAATGTTCTTTTTATATGAAAATGTTTTAGAGACCAAGATATAAACTTAAAGTAATTCCCAATAAACTATGTCAAAAAAATGAATGACACAATTAATATAATTATGTGGAAGGCTCAAATAATGTCTCTAAGTTCCAATGAAAACTCCTAACCACAGTTTACAAATTTAAATCAACACTTATAGTTAATTCACTGTTTATAATTCAATATTTCCGCCATCTTCAATCATCTCGCCCGTAGCGGGTACCATGACAGGTGCCTCAATAACTTTCTTGCGGCCCTTAGCATCAACAACCTCAATGGTCTCAGGTTCAATATCCATCTCTGTCTCTTCATCCAACTGCCTCTGTTTGAGACCAGCTGCTGGTGATCTTAAAATAAGAGAATGGAGAATTACACAATAATCAATCTCTAATTTTGTATAATGGTGTGTGCTAGCTAACATAAGGCAAATTATTTAATTTAACGTTTTGTGTTGCGTAATGCAAATTATTTAACATTGTATTGTATAGCTTATAGTTTTATATATGCGAACAGACATCTGGGCTGCTGGGGAGTTTGTTGCACCACTTTTTCTTCCCAGCTAAAGCACTAGAAAGTGGTGAAGGGTGGGCGTTTTTGGGGGACTGTCTCATGTAATTTTAGATGTTCGAAAAGTTTGAATAATTGACTTTTGATTTTGAATCATCTTAATATTTTTGTAGTAAGAAACTTTCATGACAGATATTTTATTCATGTTTATTAGTCTACTTACACTATTCAATTCAAAATAAATAAATCTGCCAACAACCCTACATATTTAGTTGTGATTAGTTGGTAGATGTGTAGAGATATATATATTACACAGCAATAATAAATATTTGGAAAACATCTAAACACTGTTGTGAAACAGACCTGTAGGATAGTGTTTATATGTATGATTTAGATTTAGAGTATAGGTAGGTACAGCTGAAAAAAAAAAAAAAAACACTTATTGGCAAAACTTTTTGCCTTTCTCCCTCAAACCCAATGCAACAGCCTCTGCTGGTGACGAATTAGCCAAAAAACAATTAAACAATCACCCTATCTATTTATAAATCTCTCGATGTGCTATGAATAATCTGACTACTTTATAAACACTTTTTAATAGATTTTAAAACAGTCAAAATAAACTCAAAAACTTACTTGATCAATGAGATATCCCGCTGTACTTCCCTGACATCTCTCTGCCATTCTACTTCTCTGCCCTTCCTCAATCTCTGCATAATATGGTTATTACTTCTTCTCTGCCTGATTTCTTCAACCTTCTTCATGGCTTCAATAGTTTTAGTCCATAATTCTCTGCTGTATTTGACTGGAGCATTGCGACGCTTCTCGAACTCAAATGACGGGTCAATAGCCAAGTCCTTACCAGCGGTCTTACGGTACGCTTTGGTCCATTTGGTTTTACGTGGGTTCTTCTTCTTTTTGAACGCTGCATGGCATTTTGATCGGCAAAATCTGAAAATCTGATGACGAATAGGTTAGTGGCGTAATAATGTGGAGCACTTTGAATGTTTGTTCGAGGATAAATGTGTTAAATAGTTACCTTGCAGTCATTTCTGACGAATTGGATCCCGTGTCCAGGATATACCCTGGACGAACAGAAATAACAAGTTTCTATACGCATTTTTACACGTGCTGTTTTGTTTGGTAGCACGTCAAGAAGGAACAATATGGCCGAATTGACTGACGTTTCGTAGTTGAGTGTTGTGAGTGAATAAATACTTGATTAAATATTTAAATTATTTTTTTCACTTTATTACATAATTATAAGTGATGAGAAGACAGCAAAGATGAATTAATATATAAATTATTTTTGTGGTGCATAAATGTTAACTTTGAAAATGTAAATTTTAAAGAAATAATTATGATTTTTAGTGACATCTAAAATTGTAAATGAGAACTCATCATGCTTCTACTACTCCACAATAGATGTCTCTACAACTGCAAAGTAGTTTTGTCACTAGTCACCGTTAGATGTCACTACAAGGCACATTGTAAACCAAATGCATTGCAAGTTTGTGTTTTTACTCAAGGTAGAATTACCTAAAGTGGATACTTTTCAATCACCCCGCTCATTTATAGAATTCCTAAAATATACCGTCGTGTTTACACGCAGGGATGGATGGTAAGCTTCTAAATTACTTATTCGTTCAATTCAATGTGGACAGATGAATAGAATGCATTTCCTTTAGCTAAGCGAGCACAGTGCGATATTCAGTATCATATTTTTAAAGACTTGTACATGAATTTGGCTGAGTTGTAGCTTGTTATTGTCAAATTCAACAAATTTCAAAGTTTGTTAAAATAAATATAGCGACGCTTTTATTTTTCTACATCATTATTATGTTACCATTTCGAAATTACAAAGTAATTTTTTTCTTTTAAGTTAGGTATATAATGGTAGATAAGTAAGTATTTGAATAGCTACTTAAGACGCAGATATATGCCAGTGACCTTGAGTGGTTAGCTTGCTTGTTCTGTACTGAACTCACGGAACGCGTCGTACGTTCAGCCAGTAATAGGACTCGCCCATCAAGGAGCGCTGTCCCCAGTTCGACGCATTATTAATTTCTTATACACAGAACAAAAGGTATTTTAATAAAACGCGTACACTAAAAGATCAATAATTAAATTATCTTTAAGTTGGTGAAGGTTTCAGAAAAATACGCTTGGTAGATTTTGCGCCATTCTCAGTTTTTTATCCGCGTTAGATATAATTTACAAATTAATTTCACTATGTAATATAAACATAATCTAAAATATTCACATATTAAGTTATTGAGAAAATGCTCTTATTTATCATATTATTTTTTCAAATCATCAACACTACTCGTTTAGACGTGATCTTCAGTATAAAATCATTAAAAGTCTGTTATCGTCCCCTTAAGTTGCTAGAGAGATGGGATAATAATTCTGTTGTTTCTTAGCCGTTATTGCAGTCTTACAACTTAGAACACAGGATCTGTGACCTAAAACTTTACTGTTGAACTTTAGACGTTAGGTATAATGTGCCGAGTTTGTATTTCCTACTCAAAATTATTTTCTTCTTTTCTATAAAAGGTCATATTACAGGAACAAACTTTTATTACAAGGCGGAATAGTTAATCGAAGTCTGTTTCTTAGTCGGCCGAAAACACTGAACATTAAATTCAGATTTGGTTTCATCACGGGCTTTTCTGCATTGTGTTATTTATTCTAATGTTTTGAACTGCAGACTAATGTGTGATTTAGTTTTTTCTAGTATGAAAGTAGGTAGATATACTTAGTTCATCTAACATAAGCATCAGCGGCCAATAGGTAGGTATATCATTACCCAGGCTCGTATTACAGACTGGTGCGATAACGCGGGTGTGAAGCGACAATAGTAGCACAATTTCTATGTCGCTGCCTGTAGCGTTCGCGCTATCGCGTGAGTCTGTAAGAGCCTATATTGCCTGAAATCAAAATTAAATAATCATTTAAAAAGTGACATCAATAGATGGTTACAATACGACTTACCATGACTCATCCACACAAGAAACAATACCCTGACAGTATCATGTATGACCTGCCATACAAAATACAATTCAAACTTTATTAAAACAGATTGTGATGGTAATGTGGACCGCCGGTGGTCCATTCATGCCGGCCACGTTTGCTAATGAGATGAGCGTCGTGCAAAGATTCACCATCGGCTCATTACCTCCCGCGGACATCATTACCAAATCATCATTCACATTATGCACACGTTCAGAATTTTTATCGCGCGAATTAGACGAATCACGAAATAGTTTAGTTAAATTCTAAGGTGTGACGCGTCATTATGTTTTATGGGTATTTAATTTACTTTTTATTGCTTAGGTACGTGAGCTGTGTCTGATGTATTCTGAAGTCATTGAAGAAGGATATTCTGGGTGGTAGTAAGTCAGTTGGTAGCAAATCTTGTATTTTTTGCAAATAATTTCATTGTTTAGAGGTTTTGTGTGAGGAATTTCCATACGCAAGGAGATCTTACAGTCTGTTGGTATAATAATTATAAAATCTATACATTTTTTTAAATTATTTAATTACCTGAGTATGGAAACAATTGGAAGATTCGGTCTTGTTTCAGAAAGTGATTTAAACGCTCTCTAATTTAATAATGAATAGGTAGGTACTCGTATACATATAGACGGTAGACATTTAACAAGAACTGCGATAGGGAAAATCGCAAACCAATTCACGCTGGTAACGTTTTCACTACTGGCCAAGTGCGGGTCGGACTCGCGCACGAAGGGTTCCGTACCAATCCGTACCATTATCTATAAAAGTGGCAAAAAATCACGTTTTTTGTAAATTAAATATTTATTTTATTCTATTTTTTAGTATTTTTTGTTATTGCGGCAACAGAAATACATCATCTGTGAAAATTTCAACTGTCACGGTTCATGAGATACAACCTGGTGACAGACGGACAGACAGACAGACAGACGGCGGAGCCTTAGTAATAGGGTTCCCGTTTTACCCTTTGGGTACGGAACCCTAAAGAAAGAAAACGGCATACTTAAGCAATTACTCAACTCACTCTAAAAGGAGTCTTTCATCGACACTCACTCCCCGAAGGCAAACGCGAGCAGTTGAACATTTTTCAAAGCCCTCCGGAATGCGTGGCGGCCATTCATCCAATTCCCACAAGTGCAGCTAAAAGTTACAGCTTCATTACAATTCGGTGCACATCGCATGCAAACACTGTGGACGTGCGATTTTTTTCACCAACAGTGTTCGTGTCTGTCGCGCGGTGCGGTAACCATGGTTGAGGGAAGGACAGTCTCATGCACGGGTAAATCAAAACAAAAGTTTTGATTTGTTTAGGCTGGCTTTGCTAACGCAACACCCAGGATTACAAATACCTCCAAAGTCAGAACCCATACTAATATTATAAATTCGGGAGTATATCTAACTCCGTCTGTCTGAAAACTTTTCACGACTGAACCAATATATGAAATTTGACGGATAGGTAGCCTGGGACCTGGAGAAGGAAATAGGGATATACTTTCATGCTGGATACCTATTTGTATTAAAAAAGATGAAACACAAAATACACTAAGACGAACCACAGCTAGTTGGTTTGTTATTTTTTTTTTAATTCACAATGTCTTACGTTCTTATTCACCAGACATTTTGATACAAGTGGAGAATGTTTGTTATTGCATTCGACGCGGAATTAACAACCGAGCCGTAGGCGAGGTTGTTTTTGAGCCGAGAACTGCCCATTCCAAAACGTAGATCTCTATGGAGAAGAACAGGCAAGAAACTCCAAGGACACTCTTTTAAATCAAGATATTACAAAATCCTGGGTACATTAGTCTTGTTGCTTCTATACTATGTGAGAACAATGTAAAAAATGAAATTGCTTATTAAAAAAAAAACAATACAAAATAAAAGATTACAAATAAGCCCTGGCAGTTAAGAGAAGACCAGTCTCAACTGACGGCACCCGTTCACGAATATGACGCGTGGATCAGCACCATCCAACTCAACCATTTTGTAGGGAACCGAATGATCTAACACACGCGCCACCATCAGCGAGCCATTTAAGTGAGCATAACATACTCTCAACTGCCACGCTTTTTAAAGTCAACATACATCTTATCATAATAAACGGCTCCATGGTACTGACATTAACAAAATTGAAAAATGCTTCTAAATTACCTATACAAAACTATAGCTTGCAATGTATTTCAAAAATTAATAAAATTTTACTAGCAAAAGGAAAATCATTATTACCTATTGAAGTATTCAACAACTAAAACTTGATTACATTTTCTTCTTCTTCTTAGTCGTCGTCGATTACATTTTATATAATCGATATGATTGTAATGTCAGAACATAAAAAAGGGGGGAAGCATCTCTTCCAAATACAACATCCACATTCACACACACCACATCGACATTAGGTACATGTCGATCTACCCACCAAACGCATACTCGTACTGTGCCTGTTGACTCTGCGGAAAAGAAAATTATGCTGTGAAGTCCGACACACCAAAGAGAACAATAACAATATTAGTTAGTCGCTTGTTTTCTAACATAAATCTTCAATTTTTTTCCGGTACCTACAATATCAATATCTCACACTAGGGCTGCTCTTGCTGGATACTGTTGCAACTGTTTGGTGGGGCATACGTTGGTACTGTCGGCTGTTGAGCACATGCTATGTTTATTTTGTGGTATTTTTATCTTGGACACGGTATCAAGATGAGAGGTGGAGCAAACTGCACCTTTTTTTGATGAAATACTACTTCTTAGTCGCCTGACGTTGATAATTTATTTAGGCATACTTACAGTAATAAAAATGTTTTGTTACATAGGCATTGATGTATTAAATAGGAAGATAGGCCACTCTCTAACATAAATATTAAATGGACCCGGTGTCGTGCGTCATGTGCCGAAATAGAGAGACATATTACGCGGGCTATAGCGGGAACGAGATAGCAATAATTGTCACTGTTACGTACCCATAACAACTCGGAAACAAACTGCGATTCGGGTATTCCCCGCAAACCGAGTAATGTAGGTCGATTGTGTTCTTTCCCCTAATTTATGCGGTCCACGTCGAGGAGTGCGTACCGTATCTTCCTGTAGCGGCATCGACATCGCCACATGCGAACTACGCGTCACACCGACGTCACGCAAATCCTGCATCGCGCAAGCAGAGTTTACCACGCAACTAGCATATATACAACGTCCCGACATCAACCGTAGGGCAGTTGCCCACCAGACACAACACCCGTCTGGTCGGAGGATCCTCCCTTTTCTATGGTGGATGAGTGAACTTTACACCCTGTTCCTCATGCCACCAAATTCCTATTTAATACATCAATGTACATACGTGATTTTTTTATTTTATGAACTTTTACAACACCCTTTATTTCTATTATTTTATTACTGAACAGTGCACTATTCTACTAACTTATAATACGATGAGCCAAACTATTCACTGAACAATAGCTCTTAGTGATTTTTTATTCCCATTAGACGTAGTATAATTATTACTACCACTGTAATCTAGAGATCATAAGGAACATAACAACATGCTGTTCATTATTAAACGCCTCAATTATTGGTGGGCCTAATCACCGAAAAAAAAACTCCTTTTTTCTACCAAGGATTACACCTAGTAACGAGTTAGTCAGGGTCCAGGGGCATAGCAACTATCTGGCTATAACGATTTTTCATTAATGGGCAAGTAAAAGCACCGTTCTACGGATTGAATAAATACAAGGTATTTGTGGATAGTTCTTGTGAAGAACTAGCTTCTCACTAGTAACCTAGACATCACGGACCTCATCTTTGATCTTCGCACGTCGTTTGCAGCTAAACGTGTCAAAAGTGTCGTCTAATAGAAGCTTTTATTGACACCCACTAAACAACTGATATTATCTTTAACATCTAAACGTAAAATCCTGTACTATTGCTTACATGGCGCCACTGTCCAGTCTGTCTGAACTCCAGGGAAATAAATAGGTATTCTTTTACATTTAGCAACAGCAAATCTCATAATCTGAGTTTAAGACCCTATACTACCTCAAATGGCTTAGCATGATCCTCCGTTATGTCGAAAATACTGGAGCATTAATTTTTAAATGAATATACTTATGCTAAAGTTGAAGATTAATGTTAAGTAATATGTTTGACGAAAACATGATTCCATGAAATGTTCTTCATAGAAAAAAAATCCAAAGTTTTCAGTAATAAACCACTGGTATTAAAAAAATACTTCAAATTAGATAATGAAACTATGAATATTAACTGAACTAACTATAAAGCAAGTCTTATGTTATTATTAAAATAAACTAAACTATCGATGCCTTGGAGTCTTCTCCCTGCCCCGTCTCGCTTGCTCGCGTGACCGCCAGCAGTTGTGTGCGAGCGAGTTAAAGAGTGAAGTGGGGTTGAGGTAATATAGACTCTTACTGCCTTATTACAAGATTTATATTTTGACATGGCTTAAACCATGCAGCAAGTTTTTGTAATAAGAACGTAACAGTGATTGAAATATCGTTCTAAACAAAACTGAAAACTTAGTTCGGTACTAAGTTGACAGTTTTGTGTTTAGAAACTTTACCATACTCGGAATAAAGTTCGAAATTCAATAATGGCTCCATGTTTTAAGCCTGGGTCTGAAGACAAACCTTGTTTTGTAATAAGGGGGTTATTGTTTGGTGTCTTATACATCCATGTCAGGTAGTAACCTAAAGCAGTAATAAGTACCTAAAATATTAAGTGATAAAATGGAGCTACTTTTTTTTTATGAGTCATTTCTTTCTTATTCCTGTGGTCAGTCCCAAATAACTTCAGTCCCAACTAGGACATGTCCGAAAAGCGCCAAACTTGTGGGGTTATTGGGATAAGTGCATGCAAAAAAGTGCACGTTTGTATTCTTAGTGATAAATGAGGTGACATGAAGAAACCGTCACGAGGCGCATCGTGATTATGTGTTTCTGATTTATAAGGAAAGCGGCGCCGGTGGCGGACTTTTTTTTACTTTTTTTGGTACTTTCACACTCCTGTTTTGAAGGTATTCGGCGTTATGGAGATGTGGTGTTTGGTGTAGTTTCAAATGGCATACGATTTCTTCTCTCATTAGATACTGAGCCGCAATCAGTCTTGAGAACTTCGTCCATGGCGTTTCAACGAAGGTTACAGAAGAAAAGCTGTTTTCTTCTGTAACCCCTTTTACGCCTATTTCCAAGCATTAGTGATAGTAAGTATCTATGTTGATTTCAACTGTTCTACAACCTTTAAGCTTCATCTAAACTAAGGGTAGGTAGATTATCAAGAGAAAAACCGTGTTAGTTTTCTGCTTAACCACAACGCTTTGGAATGGGCAACTAGCCTCATCTTTCTGAATGACTGACTTCTTTGAAAATTCATAAGTGCCTGTTTAATTGAAATAAATGCTTTCAGTTTGAGTTTTGAGAATCCTGAAGCTTCGACAACTTTTTGTCATCATCATCATTTTAGCCGAAAGACGTCCACTGCTGGACATAGGCCTCCCACAAATGGGGGGTTTACCATAATCGCCCCGCTTGGCATGCGGGTGGCGATCGCAGTATGGTGTTAAAATGCATTGAGTGTGTGTGTGTGTGGTTCCGGTCGTAAAGAATAGCACCACCCCATTTCTTCCTGTGAGTGTCGTAAAAGGCGACTAAGGAACTTACTAGAGAACGTCATGTTCGTGAACGGGCGCCATCAGTAGGGACTGGTCATCTCTTAGCGGCCTTGGCTTATTTTAATTTAATTTTTGAATTGTTTTTTTTTTTAATCTTTTTGTTACGGACGCCTTTGACGTTTTGCATCGTTCTCACATGTTTAATTTCAACACGAATGATGTAACCAATATTTTGTAACCATATGTTAATTTAAAAGAGTGTCCGTGGAGTTTCTTGCCCGTTCTTCTCCATAAGTACCTACTAAGCTTTGGAATGGGCAACTAGCTTAATCTTTATGACTGACCGACCCCTTGACAATTCAAAAGTGCCTGTAATTGGTTTGTTTGAAATAAATGCTTTGAGTTTGAGTTTGAGAATGGGCAGCGGCGTTCTCTACTTTCTGTCAACTTCAGAATAAATGGCAAATTCTAACAACAATGTTTAACCATCAAAGAAAACAGTTGAACATAGACATAGACGTATAAATCATAAATGTAATGTCCTGAAAACAGACAGCGCCACCTGCCGGAGGAGTGAGTTACTGATGTAACGTCTGTGTTTCGTCGGTATATCATGCGCGACGCCGGCGCGACAGGAGCATGACGTTACACGATGATCAACAGCGTTTGAGGGGCTATGTTTCAAATCATATTGTTAGAGTAGGAGATGCTGAGCTGATAAATACCTACATGTAGCCGAGTGAATGAAGAGTGTTTAGGAGTAGGTAGATACCTGTATGCAGATTCAGGCACGTGCATTTCATAGGGATTGCTAGACTGTTTTCGTTTTGAACCAAAAGCTGGTCGGGCAAAATGGGTGTAAATCAAAAGTAATAGGGTTACTAATCAAATGTATAATAATATGTCACCTATTCCCAGTTATGCCATAGTTCTAAAATAACCGTTTAACAATATATAAATTTCTGTATAGCCCAATACTTAAATTTCTGTATAGCCCAATACTTAAAATATTCATGAAGATAAATCATACAATTGTTTTTTTTTGCTTTAAGAATCAATTAAATTACAATACCTTTTAACGCTAATTAGTAGCGGCGTGCTTTCCTTTAATTTAGATGCTAAGAGATCTATAAATTATTAGGATAAAGATTGTGGGTTAATGACGTGAAAGTTTTTAGTTGGTAAGCCCTTATACAGTTATGTATAGATATCAAAACATACTGGAGTTTATTTAAAAACGTTGCTTAAAATTAAGTACTAACAGTCTTATTTATAAACGCATGTTAAATCTAATGATTAGCGACTATTTAACTATACATTTTTGAGGTCATCAACGTTCATAAATAAAAGGGATCATTGTCTGTGGAGTTTCGGTAACTAAATAAAATTTACCTTATTCACTACAAAGCAGACGAAAATCGCCATGAATGATTAAAACCTTTCCCTGTTCCGTGATCATGATTTCACTTTTGAACGTCAAAATATACAAAAAAATATAATTGATTCTAGTTGCCCATTATAACATAACTCTATTTTGCAGTTCATGTCTAAGCTCACGCAGTCACAACCGCTTGCCCAGATCCTAGCATATAAAACAACAAGTTTATTAAAAACTGTCAGCCTCTAATCCAGCCATTTAACAGCCCGACCAACACTAACTGCAGCCAGTCAGCGTGAAATCTGACAATAAACTGAACATTTTACTTAGCCTCACTCTTTGATGTGCGGATACTGTGTGTAGGTATATCAGGTATGTGCCTAGCCTACAGCCACGCGCTGGCTTCTAAATAACTTCGCTAACTGCGCTACTGGCTGCGCAGTACCGCAAGCCATGCGCTGGATTCTAAATAACGAATGTAGGTACCCAAAGAATTACCATTCAAACTTTAGGGCGGCTCGGAATATACACAATACTTGCATGTATGTTCTAGCAGGCATATTTAATCAATGCTTAGACAGCGGTACGTTTCCTGATTTAATGAAACAGTAAAGTAGTACCAATTTTCAAATCGGGTAGTAAGAGTGAACCCTCTAATTATAGGCTGTCTGTGCTACTAGCATTGAGTAAAATATACGAAAAAATAATGCTAGACCAGATGTTGTCACATTTTAATTCAAATGGGATTTTACATAGTCACCAGTTTGGTTTCACGAAAGATAGGTCGACGACTGACGCAGGAGTAAAACTCATCAGTCACATTTTGGAACCCTAGGAGAAATCCCAGGATGCCATTGGCATTTTCTGTGACCTCTCAAAAGCGTTTGACTGCGTTGAGCACAATACACTAATTTGTAAATTACACCACTACGGAATTCGTGGACAAGCTGCTAATCTTGTTCTTTCCTGTCTATCAAGCAGGCAGCAAAAAGTAAACGTTAACGGGGCGACGTCCTTGGGGTCTCAAGTAAAGATGGGCGTGCCTCAAGGTTCAATTCTTGGCTCATTCCTATTTCTAGTTTATATTAATGATCTTCCTTATCGAATATAATTCTATTCACAAATGACACTTCCCTTATTTTTTTTAAATAAGGTCTTTCTAGGAATTACTCTAGATTCGAAATAACAATGGGGTGCCCACATTAGAGCTCTTTCAGGTAGATTAAGATCAGCTGCATATGTAGTAAGAAAAATAAGGCAGTTAACTGATATAGCCACAGCTAGGTTAGTGTACTTTGCTTATTTCCACAGTATTATGCCTTATGGCATTCAGCTGTAGGGATCGGCTGCTGATGTAGATTCCATTTTGATTTTACAAAAGAGGACAATCCGCACGATCTATGTAAATCCACAGCTGTAGCCCGCGACATTCAAATTTTCTTACGTTTTTTGCAATTTGCAGGTCAGTGTCAGGTTGTATCTTGATCAAAATATATATGATTCTCGACGATAACAGATAATATGTATTTACACAATTATAATCATTAGAATCATTAATACATCTCTATAAGTTAGATTTGTTCCATTTAATGACTTTTTCATGAAATCATAACATGGGGAACAAATCTAACATAGACGTATTCAAACTTGTAATAAATATGACCATCTGAGACAAATATACGACAAAGGATATGCATTCTAACCAAGCATTTCGAATCAGTTAAACTTTCTACTTAAAAAGGTAATAATAGAAGCAAAATAAATAACACAGTAAATAAATAAAACACACTTAGAGTTGATTTTAAATTACTTTTCATTAAGATAATCACATCAAATAACATTTGCAGCAGAAAAAGCTTGTAGCTTAAATTGCCCGCTTTTGATATGAATGAAACGAAAATATTTGCGCTCATCATGGCCATTTTTAACTTTATTTATCTAGGTAATGTGACTTACCTTATATAATAGGATCTACCTTAGTAAAAATCTTAAATTCATTCACTGACGGACAACGCACAGCCTAAACCGTTTGCTCTAGAAGCGTTAAATTTCGCACACCTCCTAAAAATCCTCATCCCTTAAATAGGGGATGGAAGTTTGTCATTTCTGCACAGGGATTGTAAATAAAATACCGGCCAAGTGCAAGTCGGACCACGCACAATGAAGGGTTCCGTAGTTGGGATGAATTTATCCCAAAAACAAACTTAACATTGTAGTTGAAAACATGTTCTCCCATACATCGATATACGTCACGGTCAATTCTCCAACTGCAAATGTAAGTTAGTCGACTATTACTCGTTAACTTGTAAAGCCTACTTAGCTGTCATAGTTTTCTTTTTAATTTGGTTATTATATACTACTGCCATGATACTACTTTCTAGTACTAAGAGTTTCGGAGCTAAGCTGGGGATAGACAGACAGACGGACATGGCAAAACTTTATCGGTTCCTTGTTGAGCTGCACGATTACTGACAAATGCTTGCACTGATTGGACAGGTCCACTCAAATTTGTGTGGTTCTTTCCTCAAAAGACCATTTCAGACACGGATCTACATGGTCCTCACATGATCTGACCAAGATTATGTCTGGACTTTAAAAGAGACTTTGACCCCTGAGTTTGTTTCGCCATTTCTTCTCAGGGGTAGTCAGATAGGAAATGTCGGCTACATCTAAAAAATTTTTTTTTTATGACGCGTAAAAGTGATTCTAATATCCTATTTACAGAATAAACGATTTCATTTCATGTCATTTCATTTACGGAATCCTTAAAAAGTCTCAGTCTAGTTCCACTTTCCATCTTATTATGCATGACAAATATATTTTTTAAATTAATAAAATTTTTGCTTCAATCGTTCAAATAAAGCAAACTTTCGATAAAATACATCCATCTCTGCATATCATTTACTATAAACGTTCAATGCATTGTACGTATTAATTTATAATTAGGTGACAAGGTAAAACGAAACCCATGTCGTACATGAAGACATTATCTCACAAGATTGCACATTAGCATTTAGTTTGTGCCGGCGCACCGCAGGTATTTAACGTGCTTTAGAAGGTTCGCTCCAAGTGGAACCTGTGAAAATAAAACCTTGCCTGTGGGTGAAAATAAAGTCACATATATAATATACTTTTTTTTAACTGAACAGACAGCTGTGCTGCTGGGGAGTTTGTTGCGACATTTGTTCTTCCCAGCTAAAGCACTAGGAAGTGGTGAAGGGTGGGTGTTTTTGGGGGCCTGTCTTATACATCTAATTTTGACATTCGAAAAGTGCCGATTCTTAGCCTGGTTTGAATAATTGACTTTTGATTTGATTTGTTTTTTTTCAGGTAAATGTACACAAGGCTACACATCAAGCTACACATAACCAGTTTAGACTGATCTCGCATTGTATAGGATTGTCGTAGAATGCTAGGCCAGCTTATACTGGAAATGTACTCATGAATGGAATAAAGAATATGAAATACTTTTTTTTTAATTCAAGAAAAGTTCTTCGTTAGGTATACATATCAAATTGTCTTTGTGTTTTATTTTCGTTGGCCAATCAGTCAGGAAACTACTATTACAAAAAAAAAGTTACTCTAGTGATCTTATTGCTTTTTAATTACTAACTGCTCTGTGAAAGCCGCTCAACTTGAATAAAATGTTCTTCGTGCAGGAGGCCTCGCAGAGGAAGGATA
Organism: Tiliacea aurago; assembly: GCA_948098905.1. Lineage (NCBI taxonomy): Eukaryota > Metazoa > Arthropoda > Insecta > Lepidoptera > Noctuidae > Tiliacea > Tiliacea aurago. The sequence continues at coordinate 2,178,078 of OX402592.1, forward strand.
GCTATATTTTCTTGACTTTAGTAGAAAGAGTACCTTAGAAGTTATTGGAAAGAAATTGACAGCAACTGGATGATTCGAATGTCATGGAACTGATGCAGCACAAAACGATGGAAAATCATTTGGTGCCTGTTTGACCGTGTTTATAATTTGTAAGACCTACTTTCATAAAATGTGGACTTTCTGAAAGATCTTGTACTGTGATAATATCAAGACATCGACACCTCATGTTTAATAACTTTATCATATCTGCGATGCCCGAAGGTCGCAGACTCCAAGTATAAATACCTCGTTATGAAAGGTTATTATTCGCTTTTTATTCATAGATGGTTTTACTAGGTATAAGTGCGTTTACGTCCAAGTCTCGTTATAAAATGTCATATTTATTGCAAAGCCCGTGCGATAGAAAATTGCATTCAAAACATTAAATAGTGAACTTTGATTATCCTCTGTTTTGTAAGCTTTGACGTGTTTGTTCTAGTAAAATCCCAGGCTGGTGGGCCGTCGAGCGTTGGCTTAGATTTCCATTCAATAACATTAAAAAAAAATTAAATTCCTGGAAATATCATCAAGATAGTGGTGTCTAGCCGACTAATTTACAGTCTCGACAGCATTTTGTTTTCTTACTACAAATATTTTAAGTTCTTTACAATGCCTACGATGCCTTTTAAAGCCTTACTATTTTATTTTGTCTAGATTTGGAATACCTAGGCATTTTTATGGTAATAATACAGTATAATCAAAGTCAAAGTAATTTATTTGTGAGAAAAATGTTATTAAAAATATAGAGATGTACTTACTGTCAGGGAAATGAATTGTTAAAAAGCAAGTTGTTGAAAAAGCAATAGCAATAGCATGGCAAAAGAAAGATGAATGCTGGAATAATCAACAAAATGATAAGACTAAAGAAGTAAGAATTACTATGCAAGCAATGTAATTCGTAATTTGATTGATGCAGAAATTACGGATAAGAAGGAAAGGCGAACAACCAAAAAGCAAGTTATACGATGGCTAAGCATTATTCATTACTTTTTACCGTTTCGCTAATGTCAATGAGGTCGAACTAGACCAAAGTCTTAAAACAACATTGCCATAAATCCGGGTTGGGCTCACGACAGCCGTGTTCGGTCTGCTGCCCAAAATTTGCAATTCCGTAAGTAATTAGCAAACTGCAGGAACGATTTTGTAATTAAAATTGGGCATGACATGAAAATCGTGATTAGAAGTTTGGCAGTGCACATAATAAATAATGCTAACTACATCTTATCCTGAAAATTTGAGCTCACTCGCATTAGCGAGAGAGCTCAAATTTTCAGGATTTTATTAATTCCAGGCCGAAGCCATGAGGGTTTGCAATATGACGAAACGCCTCGAGAAAAGGTAGGTAGTCCCCTGCTATTTGTTTTTGGCTCGTCTACCGTGCCCTCAGATATTATTTTTAAATTTTGCAGGTATGAGCCGCAAGCGCAGCGTCGCGACACTTCGGAGATGCTGAGTCACTTTGACGCCTGATTAGCCCAGTTGATATATTGATTGATGATTTGATTTTATTTTTAAAGGTCTTTATTAACAGAAAGGTTATTATAAGTTAACAAAAAGATCTTATTCTAAATGTAAACTAACATAACCTGAGCAATGTTAAATAGGCTAAATCACCTCTTTTAACATACAACATGTTTGATTATCAGTGTGGCTACTAATTTAATAGATCATACATAATATATACGACTACTGTTATGTAGGGTTTGCAGACCCACATTTTTAAATTTAAGTTACCCAAGCCCCCCATTTTTATTTATTTTGAAATTAACAAAGTGTTGTAGAATAAGTTGATATATTATGTGTGTGTGTGTGTGTGACCTTGATCAGGTATGCATGGTATTAAAAAAAAAACCCTGACATCTTCAAACAAAGGATGAACTGTCACCGTCTCCAGATACGTAATAGAAATACCATAATCTAACTCCCTGACCAGAATCAAAAAAGCGCCAAGCAAAATCACTATTTAAACTAAGTTTGTAACCGATGTTTAACCCGATCGAATATTAAAAGTTAACCCTGTGACAGTGAGGTGGTGTCAGACGGGACATTTTTACAACCACTAGTGAGGTACGGCGTCTAGACGGTACGACGTGACCACAATCACATTATAGTGTTGTGTGTGGTCAGTGACATTATCGCTGCTGTAACCCGGTGTTTTTGTTGAAAATTGTTTTATTGATCATAGTGGTAAAGATGTTTTGATCTTGGATACGTTCTCTTCAAAATATCTGGCTGGTAATTTTTACTAAATTCTGTTCCATAGACCCAACAGAGATCAGAAGGAAACAATTAAATATGAAGATACAAATTTATGTTTTTCCTCTATTTATAAGCTAAAGGCAAAAAACTTGGAACAACGTAAACACTAATTATTTGAGGAGTTCAGTTTCAAGCATGGATAAAATAATAATAATCATACCCCCACGGCATAGCAAAGGCTAGTTCTCATAGGGAGAAGGCACTCGACCAGCATGGTCACCACCTTGCTTCTGACGGGTGGGTACATGGGTATGGGAGCATGTATATTTAACAATAAAAAACCGGCCAAGTGCGAGTCGGACTCGCGCACGAAGGGTTCCGTACCATTATCTATAAACGCGGCAAACAAAAAACACGTTTTTTGTATGGGAGCCCCCCTTAAATATTTGTTTTATTTTAATTTAATTATTTATTTATTATTTATTTCTTTCTTAGTGAATATATAACTAAATATTCTGTGAATATTTCAAGCGTTTTACTACCTGTTGCCGTTATCAATATCGAGCAAAAACGAACAAAAAATCACGTTTATTGTACGGGAGCCCCCTTAAATATTTATTTTATTCTGTTTTTTAGTAAGTATTTTTAGTTATAGCGGCAACAGAAATACATCTGCGCAAATTTCAACTGTCTAATTATAATTTAAAATAATATAATAATATTTTTTATTGTTCCAAAAACAGTGTTAGAGATTATTTCTCTACCGGTTATTGATAAGCAAAAACTATGCAATACAATACAGTACTTAACATTAGCGGAAAAGATCACCTTCCCCGACGACTATCACGGTTCATGAGATACAGCATGGTGACAGACGGACAGACAGACAGACGGTGGGTGGCGGAGCCTTAGTAATAGGGTTCCCGTTCTACCCTTTGGGTACGGTACCCTAAAAACATAGGCAGTCATGGGGATTGGCGACAGGACTGAAAACTTATCTCTCAACTCGTTTAAAGAAGTCTTCACTTCATTAGAATAATGATTATCTATATCACATGTCGGCGTGGGCACGTCGGTGATGCGAACCCGTAAGGTTTTTCTTCTACATAAAATCGCCCAACGACCCTAAAGAAGTTTTCACTTAAAAAAATACCGGCCAAGTGCGTGTCGGACCACACACAATGAAGAGTTTCACAAAAACATATTTTTTTTAATGTGATAAGACTATATATTTTTGTTTTCGATCTCTTTCCTTTACTCGTGCCGTGAGATCTTGCTTCTTGCCAAATTTCATGATTCTATAGGTCAACGGGAAGTACCCTATAGGTTTTGATTTATTTGCGAGTATCAAAATATGTCGCATAAATCGCCGTATTTTTTTATTGCGTTTACTTAGAAGCTTTTAGCGGTTTTAGCGGTTTTTGCTCGGCTGGGCAGCGTTCGGGAAGCTACGAAATATCTTCTCGTCCCACATAACGCAGTGTCTCAAGACAAAAGTGTTTGACCAGTGCGTGTTGCCAGTGATGACCTATAGCACTGAAACGTGGTCGCTCACAATGGGCCTTATCAGAAGACTAAAAGTCACCCAAAGGGCAATGGAGAGGGCTATGCTTGGAGTTTCCCTACGTGATCGAATCAGAAATGACGAGATCCGAAGGCGAACCAAGGTAACCAACGTAGCCCGAAGAATTGCCAAGCATAAGTAGCAGTGGGTAGGGCACATTGCTCGCAGAATCGATGGCCGATGGGGCCGAAAGGTTCTGGGAGCCTAAAATAGACGCTTTGGCAGAATCATGCGTGCAATTCATATAACCGCAATTCATCTGTTTGACAGCTGCTATTTGACATTAGACTTCACTATATTAATTCTTAATTTGTGGACCATTTTACGAAACTCCATATACAACTGTCAAACAGATGAATTGCGGGATGTATGAATTGTACGCATATCATATTATGATTCTGCCAAAGCGTCCATTTTAGGCTCCCTGGAGTGGCGACCGCGTACCGGAAGACGTAGCGTTAGCGCGGTGTTCGTTGCGCGCCCGTAACCTATTCGTTGCGCGTCCGCTCCGCTTTGAGGACGCTCGCAATTCGCTAGTATGATAAGGCCCTAAATGGCTCATGTTACGAAACTTTTAACGAATTACGTAACTCACGAATGCGCTAGAAAAGCTTTCGTGCATAGCAGATAGGCGCTTGAGAACAAAAATCTCATACATAAAGCCAATGCGTAAAGCTCTCAAAATTGGAATGTCATATGAGTCCGAAGAATATCGTGAGGTAGACTTTTGTCAATCTATTCTCTCTTGTAATAGGATACTGTCTCTAGGCCTTAAAATCGTCACAAATCATTATAAGGCTCTGTTTTCGCCATTTCTTCACGATAATGACAATATAGATTCGTTTTGCTGTTCAATCTTTGCATTTTTTACTTTTCAAATGGGTGTATTGATTGACTGTCTACTTTCATATTTCAAGTTTGAACCAGGAGACATTTCTTACCTTTGAAGTTAATTCCTATTATCCGAATCGTGACTCTTAAACCGATAAACTGTCTCCATTCTGAACCTAAATGGACATGGTCTTTGCCCCTCAATTTTGCCAAGAGACATTTATATAACTGTAAATTAAAGATTTAAATTGACCGTTAAATTATCCATAAATAATAAATAAGAACGTACAGAACCTTTAAGTAGGTACCCATCTCGTTGAGAGTTCCGCTTCCTCCTAACCTTTGCTATTACTCCAATTACTAGGCGAGTATAATGTAGTAGGAAGCTTACAATATGCGTTTAGTGATTCAAGTGTGACCGTTTCTACCGCGCATGCGTACTTTCTAGTTGGTAATATAGTTCGTAATGACCTAATGTGGTGTTCTGTTACCCTGGTAGGCAACAATGCTTAATGTAATGAGGCAGGAAGGTTACAAGATGTTGATTGAATGGTGCAATGGACGTTAGGATATTATTCACGGCTGTTATAAGGTGGACGTATTTGGGTCGTTGTTTAAGATTGTGTAGGATTTGTTGGTTAATCTTAAATATCTGCTATTGCCTTTTGTCTGGGATAGGGATATCTTAAAAGGTGACTATGAGTCAGGCTCCAACTAATCCAAATTGATTTTCTTAATAAATTCATTACTTATAACAGTTCTGCATTGCTTGCAGTGGGTATTTCCTAACAGGATAATATTTTTCAATGGTCCACGACCATCGTGGATCATAATGATTACAATGAAAGTTCTGCGAAGTCCTAAAAGATGATTGCAAGAAACCTAATACTGCGGCCTTCTTTATCTTGTCTAGCTCTAATTTGTCTGGGTCCATTCTGATTAAAGATAATGAAATGTATTATGGTAGAGCCCGCTATGGGTTAGCAAACTCATAATTTCTAATGCAAAGTTTGTATTGTTGACCCAGGAAGTTATATAGAACTGTGACACTGGGTGATTTGAATGCTGCCGACTTAATTACTTAAGTAGATACGCTACGTTACACTCTGCATTTGTGTCCTTTTGACTAGGGCTAGTTCAATCCATTGACTTATATCAATGCCGACCGTAGTACCTATTAGTTCATTCAGAATGCAAAAGATGCAAAAGTTTCAAAATTAGAATGCAAAAGCTATGTGGTCGCTAAGCGACAAAGCCCTTTAAATAAAAAATAACAAAAATAAAAAAAAAGGTCAATGTGCGGTTTTAAAACAACAGATAGCTGTCTTTCCTATTTTCAGTCTTTAAAATTTTTAACGTGTCCTTCCTTGTACATTTTGGAAACAGCTCTATTTGTAAAAAACAATCCACAATTATTTGAAAACTCTCAGCAGTTCTAAAAAATCCGATACGGACTCAATATGTAAAGAAACTATGCCAAGTGAAATGTAAACCCGCACTTATGCAGAAGAGTTTTTTTTGGTATTGCCCCACGTATTTTTATTAAAATACCTGATGTGATAAAAAATATGACTAATAAAATTTAAAAGGGCATTAGACAAAATTTTAATTGAGAAAAGCTATTACCTATTTGTTGACTTCCTTAAATGATAAACCTCTGCACTGATTGATAAACTATTATTTAGTTGATATACATGTTCCTATTCTGACACTTTTTATTCTGATTGATACTTTGACTTATTTCATTATAATTTTGTGACATTAATGTGAAAATGTTACTACTGAATTAGTCTGTGTTTTTTTTCAATGATTTGACATTTATATTTATTCGGTATCAATAGAATTTTTGGAATTGAATATTATTTGCATGCCCATGAGACAGTAGGATAAGGAGGACTACTTTTTAAGAAAACATCTATGTATCAATTACCCATGTTTGCAAAAATTTAATGATTTGATTTGATTCAGTTGCCGCTCTATAATTCTGTCATAAGGCGCTAGTTTTCTGAATTGTTTTCAACAGTAGGTAGCTCCTCTGATTGTTTCAAACGTTTGGATTATCTTTTCATATATCTTTTTGATAGTCACTTTTCTTGACATACTTTATAATAGCCTTGTTGTTTTGTTCTTCTTAAAATAACTTCTTATTTCCCATGACATCAGCGGGAAACATCAAGGAAGTTTGTTTTGATAATATTTTTAATGGCACGTTTGAAAACGTCATTGTTATGAAGTTTCATTGTTGTAGTTACGATGTTATTGAGGCGGGTTAAGATGTTCTGTATTTATCTTCAGGGATGTAGGATGAGATCAATTAATCGTGTGTTGTTAAATGTTTAGAATGTTGCAGGTTTTTTGCTACTATTGATGGTATTCTCCTTTTTACAGATAAGGTATTTTTAATTTTGATTTTGACCCTTTCACCAGAAGCAAATCAAAGAATTCATTTAATACTTTCAAAATATATCTTCGTCACCGTTTCGTTTAATCGTCATTACTTCCTTGAATGAATTACTGAACCCACTTATTAATAGCTTAAATAGCATCTAACTACGTGCAGCTTAATTTACGTTATTCCTCCTAATAAAAGACTATCACTTCAACATTACTACTAAACAGTTAAGCTAATTAAAATTGCAGACTATATACTATCCTTCTCCTTCTTTAAGAGTCCATGATACCTCAGCGCCACCTCATTCTTTATCTCGCTTGCACACTACTGCTCCCGGTGACGCGAGCAAACGGGATAGACAGGCAGAAGACTCCAAGGTGCCGATAGTCTAGGTAAAGTTTTTTTTTTGAATAATAATTTAAAATAATGGTAATCAAAATAAAACAGAGTACTTATCTGCTTTATATTTCGTTCAGTTATTATGCAAAGTTCCATGATCAAATTTTTTTAATACTAGCGGTTTATGGTTCGGTTTGGAGGTTTTTTTTTTTTCTGTAGAGATTGTTTTATGGAATCGCGTTTTCGTCAAACATAGTACTTAACATTAATCCTCAACTTTACTATATATTTATTTCAAAATGAATGGTGCAGAATTTTCGATATAACACAGGATCATGCTAAGCAATTTGAGGTATTGTAGACTCTTAAGATACGTCATTTTACGCCGCGCTTGCCCTACTAATAATTTACGATTGTTTACGCCGCATTAAATGTATCGAGGCTACTTACCCAGTCCGGCCCTGTAGTTATTAGGTTACTATTAAATTAAATGTTATTTAATTTATTGGTCAGAGTTCCATTAGTTAGATATTAGAATGCGTATCAAGTGGTCCTTGTTTACACCTGTTATTCTAGAAGGGTTAGGCAGAAGTCCTTAGAACGGTCTCTAAGATGGATCCTTGATTATAGCAAGTTCGTTGATATTTATGGCAACGATAACCGACTTTTAATGATTTTATACTGAAGATCATGTTTAAACGAGTAGTGCTAATGATTTGAAAAAAAAATATGATAAATTAGAGCATTTTCTTAATAATTTAATACGTGAATATTTTAGATTATGTTTATATTACATAGTGAAATTAATTTGTAAAGTTATGTCTAACGCGGATAAAAAACTGAGAATGGCACAAAATCTACCAAGCGTATTTTTCTGAAACCTTCACCAATTTAATAGTAGGTACATTATTGCAAAGGCCGTGAAATAGGCAATTGCAGGTCGAGTATGCCGTAGGCGAGGTCAGTTTACACTCATTAAAAGTCAGTTATCGTCCCCTTAAGATCAACATTTTCTGACATCTAAGTTTCAAGTACAGTTAAGTTTCTAATATGTCGGAACCTAATACTTGTCAGAATGTCAAACGTTTTACGATATTGTCGTGTAACACGTGGACCATTCGATATCAATAACTTTATGTTCTTATCCTGATAGCCGAGTTAACCGACCTATAAAACACTTTCTCTCTATTAGGGATATAATAACATCTCGAAAGGAGATGGCCGCTATATAAATGTATGATAGGATGAATTAGAAATTTCGAAAACTAACAGATTTTGTGGTAATATAAGGTGCAGATGATATTGATACCATACCATCGATTGTTGAAATTGGAGTAGGGTGGGTATTTAAAAGAAAGTGTATGGTAAGCAAAGTTACGTTCCGTTCCGTTTGGAGCCGGACGTAAAGAATAGCACCATCCCATTTCTTCCCATGGGTGTCGTAAAAGGTGACTAAGGGACTTACTAGAGAATGGGCAGCAGCATTCTCTATGCATTGTTAAAACCATACTGCGATCGCCAACCCGCCTGCCAAGCGTGGCGTTTATGGCAAATCCCCCCCCCTTTTTGGGGGAGGCCTATGTCCAGCAGTGGACGTCTTTCGGCTGAAATAATGATGATGATGAAGCAAAGTTAAAATGAAATCATTTATTTCAAAACAGGCACATAAAAGGCACTTCTAAACGTCAAAATGTTTCAAGAACAGAGAATTAATTTCTTTGAAGCCATACTAGCTAGATTGGTGGCTGCCACCAGGCATCTTTGCTGTGTCTGTGTTGGCTAAACGAGTATGGATGAAATGTAAATAAACAGAAATTGCCAACAATTTTCGTCTCAGTCTCAGATTGACTGGTCCAATGCAATAACTCATATGAAGGGAAGGAAGACATGATCAACCATGGAGTTTTGCAAGTGTCATGGTCAGTTTTAACCGATATGTGCCATCATAGAGTTTCAATTTAATAAAAACCGGCCATTATCTATAAAAACGGCAAAAAAATCATATTTGTTGTATGGGAGCCCCCCTTAAATATTTGTTTTATTTTCATTTAATTATTTATTTTTAAAGTGAATATATAACTAAAGATTCTGTGAATATTTCAACCATCTACCTGTTGCCGTTATCAAAATCGAGCAAAAATATCACGTTTGTTGTATGGAAGCCCCCTTAAATATTTATTTTATTCTGTTTTTTAGTATTTGTTGTTATAGCGGCAACAGAAATACATCATCAGTGAAAATTTCAACTGTCTAACTATCACGGTTCATGAGATACAGCTTGGTGACAGACGGATAGACAGACGGCGGAGCCTTAGTAATAGGGTTCCCGTTTTACCCTTTGGTTACGGAACCCTAAAAAGAACCCTGACTTTGTACTACTAAAAGTTCTGTCAACAACTGCCCGGGGTGAAAAGGTTTTTTCCTATTAATAATATTTTAATGGCCTGGTTGCTGGTACCTTTTAGCCAAGTCTTTATTTAGTTACAAAACTTGTTATTATTGATGAATTGAATTTTATTAAATGCATGATGATGATATCCCCGCCCGCTCCCCTTTAGTTTCAGTAAAGATGTGGCACTTTACTGAGACCTCACGCGGACTTCTTGAGAGAACTTGAAGCGAAGTTGCACTGTTTTGTTTCATTTGCCTACACTAATGCACGTTCACAAACACTTGATGGTTAATAATCCACCATTATTACACATTCGGTTATACACAGATTTTGGAAAATTAAACAAACTGCTGAACATGACGCTTCACTTTCCCGCCAAGAAGTCCGTGAAAAGGTTCTAACAACAATATTTTGCCCATTCAAAATATCGAAGTGAATTTAGTATCACACCAGACAGTTGAGCTTGATGGCCAGAATTTCTAGGTGAATGAGTAAATTACAGAAACTTTATCATTACTATGTAACACGAGGTACTCCTACCGCTACACACTTTAAAATAAGTCACCAATTCATGTTCCAATCACCATCCTGTCTGACTCAAGAATAAACGTTCAACGAATAATAAAAAAAAAATTAATAACCCATTAATCGGAATAGACCGAATCGAGTTACAATCGAATCGAATATGGAATGCATAAAATTCGAATGCATGCATGAATCGAATGGTATCGATAATAATGTAAATCGATACATCGTTAATCGTTCACATGGAGATTGGGTGATAGTTACTTACCATTTGACGGTCAGTTTTATTAGGTTGGTAGTATTGATAAGTTAAAATTTTTATTGTTGGCAATAAAGTTATAACGGTTTTAATAAATTTTGCCGATTTGAGTTTGTCGTTTAGATCGTTTGCATACATTATGTAACTTTTTCTGTAGATATATGTATTTTAAAGATGATTTTAAGGAAAATTTGTGTGGTACCAGTAAGGAATGGACCATTTCATATCTCTGCCTGTTCAGTTCATAGCGTAAGAAAGCTCAAACGAGTACATAATTAGCTCTTCATTAAAATCGATTCATGGTGGAAAGATTGTTATTAGATTCGTTGAGTATGGTACATGCTTCGTTGAAACTACTCACACCGACACATTCAGCGGAACATAAAAAAACAGTTATTTAAAAAATACCGGTCAATTGTAAAATCTAGTATTTAGTCTTCTTTTCTTAATTAAAATTACACCTTTTAAAATTAAAATAAGATCACATTTAATATTGATTTGAAAAATTAATATTGTTATTATAATTATTAGTATTATAATTAATAAGTTGAGAAAACTAATTAAAAACAATTTTAAAAATAATAATAATACAAAATAATATCGCGTTTCCTCCACGTGCTGTTATTAAAGTTTGTGCTCGCCTAGACATGCTGAGAATGATTGTTATCTATTGTTTCCTGTGATAGTCTTTGCCATTTCTCAACTACGGTGATTCGCAGTTCACCCACATTGATAGGAGCTGGGTTTCTGGATTTTACTCTTCGTTTCAGCAGGTCCCAGACGTGTTCTATCGGATTCGTATCCAGTGATCTCGCCGGCCAACCTATATTATAACTATGATATTCACATTATTAAGATATGCTTGAGTTGAAGTCAAGTCAAACGGTTCCACATTTGCTTCTAAAATTTCTCTTATAATTATGACGTGCTGCAGCCAGACTTCCTCTATCGATCACCACCAGGTTCATACGAGCTCCCAAACATATCCCCCCCAAACCATTATTTCTCCTCCAACATAATGCCATTGCAGTTTTAAAATTTGACTGATTATATCGTTCTCCTTTGCGTGTATATATTCTATGCCTTCCATCAACTTGATTTAAAATAATTCTGCACTCATCACTAATCAATATTTTACCGCAAAGTCGATGTTTCCGAGCAAAAGTTAGTCTGTTTCTACGATGATGTATCTCAAGTTTTGGAGCCTTGGTAGTAACTACGAACCAAAACCAGCTTCTTTAAATCTTCTTCGCACGTTACGCTCACTTCCTCACTATTCGAACTTCCTCAAGCTCATTTCTGGCTTGGACGGCGAAGCTGAAAGAAACAATCATCACTGCTCGAAGTACGACTTTCTCTGTCTTGTCCCGGTCTTCTCACAAAAGCATTAGTCTCCCCGAATCGTTAGATACTGGAATAAATTGTTGAAACAGGTCGGCGAAGAATTCTTGAGAACACTCTGTAGGATTGATTATTTCTCCTCATATCAAGTGCCCTGGCAATCTCAGTTGCGCCCAAGTTGGGCATAATGAAGTCCTTGACTTTTAAAAAGATTGAAAAGTTAAAAAAAACAAATGAAACTGAATTTTAATGAAGATTTACGAAATTTTAAACCAAAACCATAAAATGATGAATAAGGGAAATTTTCTCGAAATTATGTAAGTACGAATAAAATTAAGACAATCGCATAAAACGTGACGTTCAATTGTTTTCGCAATTTTAAATAATTATTTCTAAAATAAAATTAATTAACAACCAGCCAGCAATGTTACAAAAACTAGTTTTTCGAAAAATTTAATACTTATGTTCCGCTAATTTTGCCGGTGTGTGTATAGGCATTTTTTCCTAAAGAGTACACTCCAAAATTGCTGAAAATAAAAGAATGTTGTTTTTAACATTTCCAGACAATACAATAAGTATCCAAAAAAAGAATCATCTAAAAATATAACCTGCCTTAAAAAAAGTGCAAACAATTTATTTTGGTGTACCCACAATGCACCGAAATTGAATAATGCAATTTAAATACTACAAATAAACGGTAAAGGTGAACATTTTAGTAATTTTTGAATATAAATCTTTTGTCGGCAAGAAAAACCACCACAACTTTTCATTTTTTCTGTACCTTATTCAGTTGTAATAGAGTTGAAAGTGTTTATTTGACATATGAGTATTAAGTTTGTAGGTTATAATCGCTTGTCTCGCTATGCGTTTTCGCCTCCGGGTGACAAGTGACTTTTGACTTCTTTTGTTTTGAAATATGGCGTAAATTATAAGCGAAGGGCGATCATTTAGGAACAAAAAGTAAAAATAAATTAAAATAAAAGGTGATTGTAATCGTACTAAGTAAATATGCACTCGCATAACATTTTGGATTTGAACAATCAATATTTTATTTTGGATTAAAGTATAATTTGCATGTAAAAATAAATACAAAGACTGCCCCACATGTTTTTTTTCAAAATCATGTGATTTTGACAAAAAACATGCGGGGCAGTCTTTGGGGACTGCCGATAGAAGTGAACACAGTATACATATATCTCATGGAAAGCGTTCGGTGACGATGACGCCAGTTCCACGATTTTTGTTCACCCAAAAAGTGCTCACCGCGCCTAAAGAAGTTTTCTCTTTAAAAAGTTACTTTTTCAAATTCAAATTAATTTGCAAATATTAGTTAAAAATACGAGGAAGTTGTGACCTTTGCGACCTCTCTAAGACGTTCAATTGCGTAAACCATAATCAACCAACCATACTTCTGCTGAAACTACATAAAGTAGGTAACTAAATAAAGAATACAGCTTTTGATTTATCTTGATCATACCTGAAAAAGATAGAAAGGTTAAAGTTTTAAGTAAGATAAAAACGGCATAAACTCTGTATGGTCTGAAATGGCAATGGGCGTTCCACAAGGTTCGATATTGGGTCCTTTTTAGGGTTCCGTACCACAAAAGAAAAAAACGGAACCCTTATGAGATCACTCGTGTCTGTCCGTCTATCACAGCCGATTTGCTCCGAATCTACTGGACCGATTAAGTTAAAATTTGTTACACATATGAATTTCTGTGACCCAAACACGGACGTTAACGTACATACAGGGTGGATTTTTGAGATGGGGCAGTAAGGGCAGCTACCATAACCGTTGTAGCTACAGGAAAACGGTCTTAAAAGACTTTCCCGAACTTTTTGTCACGAATAAGGGACACCCTTGATAGTGCAGTATTAGCCAAAGAATAAAGGTGCTTGAGAATATTCCTATTCTTCGTGAAACTGATACAACACCATTTAGATAGACTCAGTTGCAATTTATTGTTAATGGTTATATACTACCTAAATGAAAATAAAACCAAATGCACTAGATTTAAATTACCTAAAATGATAGAAATAGTGAATGTGACTTCATATTGAATGGTGAATAGCTGAAATTTATTAATCAAACTGTTTTCCTAGGAATTACGCTAGACGATAAAGTACAACACCTCTAGATGAAAAATTACAACATCTCTTCACATATAACATCTCTTGCGGGGCGGCTAAGCTTAGCCGCTTATGCTGTTAGAAAGATAAGATCGATGTAGAAACCGTGCGTTTGGTCTATTTTAGCTACAAAGTCATATGGCATTTTACTGTGGGGTCGAGCTGCTGACATTAAATCCATCTTTATTTTCCAAGAGTGAGCTGTCAGAGCCTTTTATAATCTACGTCAGCGCGAATCTCTCTGAGAACTATTTAAAAAGATTATTATTATAACTGTACCTTGCCAATTCATTTATGAAAATATTATATATGTAAGAAAAAATCTATATCTTTTAATCAAATAAGTCATAAACATAATTTTAATACTAGTAATAAAGATAAAATAGATCAACCATTTTTTACATTATCTAAAGTACCTTATACGTCTTTTATGGGGTACTGTGTTAAATGTTACAACAAAATACCTTGTGAAATATTGCAATTAAATGAAAGAAAATTAAAAACTCATAATAAAAGTAAACAAGGATATTACAATTAATATCCAAGATAAGAATGCTTGGAAACATGGTGGTCCTGCTCCATAGGACAATCTAGAGTCCAGAGAAAATCAAACAGGTTGCTGATTGAATTGTATATTTAATTCATTATTTTTATGAAATTTATTTTACATTCTGTGACTACTTTAACTCACAGACTGAGTAATTACTTGTTAAAATTGTAGGAAAGCCGTTTACTTTAACAATGTTTGTAAATATGTGAGCACCATGTAGGTAGGACACACAATTAAGTTTGTCATTGCTTCATTTTTAATCATTTTTACCTGTAGTGGTATACAGTCATTTTATTCTGAATCATTCTTATTAGACTGTAGATCTGTAGACCATTTTCTATTTTGTACCTACCTGGTACTTTTGACGGGCCTACGCTTTCCTGGATACTTATTAACACTGTAATTTGAAAACATTGTAAAAGCCATTTTTTTTTAAAAGAGTAACTGTGGAGTTTCTTGCCGGCTCTTCTCCATAGGAAACGACCAATTGGAACCGTGCACCTAGATTCTGACGTTTCATATGTGCCCATTTATGCTTATGTAAAATAAAAATATTTTTGATTATTTGATTTGATTCTAGGTGCATCGTCTTCACATATAATTATATAATTAATGTATACAAAATATTGTAAAACATTTTAAAAAGCGTAACGGTGAGGTTTCATGCCCATTCTTCTCCATACTAAACTACCTTTTGGAAGGGGCGACTAGAATATATATTTTTTTATAAATTTTGGTGTTTAAAAGTCAATTATTTGACTTTGAATAAGATACTTCATATATTTCTACATTTTTTGGGTAGAGCTTTGCAATTGTAGGTATCTTTTTGATATCAGACCTACGTAGAAGTATTTATTGTATTTCCGAGGCACCATTAGTGTTAGCATGACAGTACGTACCTAACAAACAATCAGAAAAGACTTCACGAGAAAAATATCCACAAATTCTTAGCAGTAGAGTGCATAAGCCTTCCTAAGAATGTTGTTGACATCACCTCGTCATTGGTTACTTCTCGTGATCTCCGACCTGCGCCATTGTTGCCCCTCGTGTGTGAACACTTTGTGTCCGGTATGGTTTACCTACTCACCGACATTTTATGTTTTATGGGTGTGAATACCTGATCTGTAGGAGACTGGGTTTATAGGAAAAACGTGGTTGTTATGCTAGTGTATGTATTTGTTTCAAGGACCGTACAACCCCGGTTAAGAGTTAAGCCTTTCGAAGGGGTAACCCATTCAATGGGTTACCTTTATCATGATGTAACCCATTGAAAGGGTTTTATACTAGAAACCCATTGAAAGGGTTACATGATCCTTGATCATTACCTTCAAAATGGTTGTGCTGAATGGTGCTGGTCATCTCTTAGCTCCCACGGCTTATTTTTAATTATTTTAGTTTTTAATTGTTATCTTTTTGTCACGGACGCTTTTGACGTATTGCATCGTTCTCACATGTTTAACTTCAATATGAATGATGTAACCAATATTTTGTATCAATATTTTAATTTAAAAGAGTGTCCGTGGAGTTTCTTGCCCGTTCTTCTCCATTGGAACCTACTATTTGGAATGGGCAACTAGCTTCATATTTGTAACTGACCGACTTCTTGACAATTTAAAAGTGCCTGTCAATGGTTTAATTGAAATAAATGCTTTAGAGTTTGAGTTTGAGTTTGATAACCCATTGAAAGGGTTTTATACTTGAACCCCAGTGAAAGGGTTACATGATAACCCATTCAATGGGTTTTATACCTACTTCAAACCCAGTAACATGAAAAAATCATAATACTTATTATGTTATTTCGATATCCGCCCAGCACGCGTAGCATGACCAATTCTATCTTTTTGCTACCCAGGGACCATTTTGGTTACCATTTTAGAAAAACCCTATCGAAAACCCTTTCAATGGAAAGAGTTTTCGATAGGGTTTATCTAAGCAGTTAATCAAAAACCCATACGGTGTGGGTAATTTTGAATGGCTTAAATTAAGCCGTTCATAAGGGTTATCCATAACGTATGGGTTTTTGTTTAACCGCTTAGAAAGACCCTAACGAAAACCCTTGCAATGGGTAACCAAAATGGTCCCTGATTTGTTTATAGAGAGATATCGCTAGATTTTTATGTCATTTCTTTTAAACGTTTCTGTATAAGAATGTCTTATCCTACCCACTTTAATTTATCTATTCAAAGTAGGTACAATAAATACGCCAAAAAAAACAGGGTGTCTAAAATATAGAGAGTATAAAATAGAGGAATCTATAAAATTCACTTCCCACATGAATTGAAAGTGATTCTAATAACCTATTTACAGAATAAACGATTTCATTTCATTTCATGAACATCACACGGGAAAGCACCAATAAAATAGTTTTATTACTTACTAGCTGCTGCAAGTTACTCCTTATAATATCATCTATCTGCCAGTGAAAGTCGCGTCAAAATTGGTCCAGCCGTTTCGGTGATTAGCCGGAACAAACAGACAGACAGCTTTTTTTTTATTGATTTTTTGTTAAAAGTCCATAAGTATATCATTTCATATTCTTTTAGTAAGAAGCTGTTATATTACTTAGGTATTTATTTATTTATTTTTAATATTATAAAAGTAACAAAATGTGTTAGTAACAATATTTCTTAACAACTATTATAGTAAACATAACCTACACAATTGGTGGAACATCCTCATGGATGGCCGCCACCCTGGGGTAGGCGGAGGGGTCTGTCAGACTCTTACTGACTAAAAACCACCCCAGTGTTCCTTTCCCACACTTGCACCGGGGATCTTGGGAGCTAGTATTACTTCCGTGATCCCCGGCTGGTGCCCGTCTCTGCGGGCAGGGGGGGGGAGGTGTTCAACCCCCCCACGACGTCTGAAAGAGGCGCGCATGGAACACTACGCGCCGCCACCTCGGGTCCAGTGTGTTAGAGGGGCCGGAAGAGGGCATTGACTGCCCTCTGCCGACGCCCAGTGCGCCTGCTACGGGCCGGGTGGGCGGACGAGATCTCTCGCTCCCTTTCCGCAGCTTCTTTCTGCGACATGACTGTTTCGCAGAAGGATACTACCGAGTCCCAGGACCTACACATTTAACCCAACACTGTCCCATAGTTATGAGAATCCCTCCTACAAGCTGAACACCGATGTGGAAACCTTGCAGCAGCGAGCACACACAAGGAGTCCAGTCTGCTCACGACACACTGCAGTATAATGTTGGGGCTGGCCCGCACCCGGCGCACCAAGGAGGCGCATCTTTTTCGCATCGTAGCGTAGAAACAATCGACACGAGCATCAGCAAACATCCCCGATGCGTCATCAATACCCGTAACTAGGGCGCTGTTCGATCTACTCACAGGCTGCACGTGTAAAATGAGGTGCAATATTCACGAAATAAGGTTCTTTTAACAACCCTAGCCGAAACATGGACACTCACGGTAAGGCTGGTCCATAAATTCAAGGTCACTTAGCGAGCTATGGAACGGGCTATGCTTGGAGTCTCTCTGAGGGATCGAATCCGGAACGAGGTGATCCGGCAGAGAACCAAAGTTGTCGACATAGCCCACAGAATAAGTAAGCTGAAGTGGCAATGGGCCGGCCATATTAGCCGTAGAACCGATGACCGTTGGGGTAGACGTGTTCTTGAGTGGAGACCGCGAATTGGCAAACGTAAGGTAGGACGCCCTCAGGCTAGGTGGAGCGACGATCTTCGCAGGGTGGCTGGTGGCAGCTGGATGAGAGTTGCCAAGAAACGAGCTGAATGGCGTGCAATTGGAGAGGCCTATGTCCAGCAGTGGACTGCTATGGGCTGATGATGAAGTGTGCGTTACGATTGCTCCGCCAAGTTACCCAAACAGAAAAAAACTTCGCCTAAAAAATTGTCGAAATTTGTCAAAATCGAAGGGAACAAACCAAAAATTTGTCAAAGTAAAAATAAAAAAGTTATAAGGGTTTTAAGTTGGCCGCGCGAACGTAACGTGGAGGATTGCGCGGCCATGGAGATCTCAGCAACTACTTGGGTTAGAGATCTAATTCTTTTTGTCAATTGAAGACTGAATTTGTCAAAAATTGTCGAAAAAACAATTATAAGCTCTAGATCAATATTTTACGAAATATTCACCTTGGAAGTTATGGCCGCGCAATCGTGCACTTGTCATTTCTTTAATGTTGATTATTTTCTTAAAACTTAAGACTTATACAGTAAAACTGTTACAAGAAGAATGGTCTTAATTTGTCAAAACTAACGAAAGCAATAAATACTACAAAAGTGTAGTTCAACAGACGAAATCAGTACAAAACGAAAAGCACGTGGCCGCGCGGTCGAAACGTTACTTTGTACGCTGATATCTTGTTATCTATAATTGCCAGGATTTCGGTGTGAATATCCAATTTTTCGACATATTTACCTCATTAGAATTACATATCGTTTTACCCTCAGAACAGTTTTCAACGCGTGTAATCTCAAAAATGATGTTATCTCATACAATGTTCGACCACGGTAACCATAATTTCGATTTGATTCGGGAATACCTCTAACTGGAGACTAACAATTATATTGGACAACAAATAGCTCAATCTGTAAAATTTATTATTAATATTAAATAAAAAACTTGTATATTACAATAATTCAATCAATTGTATATGGAGGCCACATTACGCCACTCATAAACTGCTCTTAGAACGGGTCCAGAAATGATTTTTATGGCACCTTGCTTTTTCCAAAGGGAAAAGCAAGCAGCTGCCCTCCTATGTGTCCCGTCTGCAAACCTTCAAGATGCTCTCGTTATCGACTCGAAGAGAAGTTGTTTCTGTACAAACTCCTCAGAAAACAAATAGACTGTCCACAGTTACTAAGTCTCATCAAGTTTCGTGCCCCGACTCGCTGTCCTCGAAAACCCGTCACTCCACTCCACCCGCCCTTGCGTAAAACTGTCCTAGGTGCTAACTCACCTATACCGCGAATGTGCAAAATCCTAAACAGCTGTAGTGACCTGATCGACGTACACCACGATAGCAAAGGGAAGTTTTGTAAATTAATTATTAAATACTATTCGGACAACTAATAATCTAAATTGCCAATTTTTAATCTAACATACATAATTATTTAACATTATTTAATTTACTTAATTTTTATTTGTTGTATAATGTAGGTACCTAAACCAAATATTTAATCTTAGTTTAATTTTACATTCACTACATTACCAATCTATTTAATATTCAATTTTTTTTTTTTAATAATGTATCCTTACTTATTTTTTATTATTTAAATTAATTTAATTCGATTATTGATTTTTGTTTTTAAATTGCTAGATTTAAGCTTTCTTTTTTAATTGTTTTTTGTTTAATCTAAATTTATAGTGCATGAGGTGTTAGCCTGTAAGTAATTGTTGCACTTGTAAATGTATAGTGTGTACTTTTATATGAAAGGAATAGTGTAAACAATTGTAGGTTAACCTATTATTTTGTTTACTTGAAAGTAATCCTTATTGACAATTCTGATGCAATAAGGCTGCACTAAAGGCTGTACCATAATAATTTATAATATAAATATAATATAAGTATTAGAAAGTCAGGACCAGAAAATTAACTGGGATCGAACAATAATAAGTTAATAACAGATAAAACTATTCATTACAATAGACCTGACATTACCGTTCACGACAAAACCAATAAAACAGTTGTATCTGATAGATATAGCAATACCTGACTCACACAATATTCAAACCACAATATCCGAAACACTCTGTATCAACTCTCGCCATAGAAATTAAAACTCAATGGAAAGCACAAACCGTGCACATTGTCCCCATTGTTCTTTCATCTACTGGTGTAATACCAAAATCTCTCTCACAAAGCCTTAACACCTTACAGATGCCTACTCACACACTTTACATGCTCCAAAAAGCCACCATCCTTAACACTTGTCGCATCACCTGAAAGTTCCTGACTTCTTCAACACTGTCATCCACCTTCTCTATCTAAAGTTTGCCTTACATACTTGGTCCCAACCCGTGTGTAAGGTTTCTTACCCTCTCTAAATGAGAAGAAACATAAAGAACCAATAAAATAATAATAATACCATTTATTTCAGGCGACACAGGCCCATAGAAAAATACCTTAACCTAAACATACATCAATATGTATGTTTAGGTCAAGGTATTTTCCTATGAGCGTTTTTTATTAACACAAGTTTTTTTTTATACAATTAAAAACAAAAACTTGTGTTAATAAAAAACGCTTAAGACTATGTTAGTAGCACTGCACTTTGCACTAGATTGTGCTGTCCTGTGGACGTCCTGCGGCCAAGTCTTCTTCCATGACGAGGGGCAGATAACAGTTCGGAACACGCACGACGAACGCTCTGCAGGCTAATTCACGTAACTAAAGAAGTGCGGTAGCAGTGCAGTTGCAATTAAGTTTCGATCAAAACAACGCATTTCGTATTCTACTATTCTCTACGGCTGTCAGATACTATATATATTCAGCTATCACTCAAACTTAAACTTCATTGCACCTGCACTGCAACTTGATCGGCGCGTCATGAAATTACGTGAATTAGCCCTCTGAAGTTGACGTTCCGGCGCGATACATATGGAGACGTGCACATTCATTGTGCAGACGGACTATTTTACCCAGCGCCCGCGCAACTAAACTGTAATTTTATCATAATTTTTTCGTTATTTTTAAATATACTCCACTGCCCTTTTCATTAAGTATATAGCTAGTGAATTGAAATTCTATAGCTTACGAAAACTTAAAACTAATATTCACTATCATTCGGCCGATTTTCCACTGTTTGATGGTTTGTAAGAAACAAGAGAGTAAACACCGATGCGGCACGAGCATCATCACAACGCCGCACACACATGGTTCGCTTTGAAAGAAGCGGTTTTGTAAGCGTAAGCAGAAGCACCAGCACACTCCGTATCTTCACTGCACGCTCCGGAACCACACTGATGGACACGAGGATACACGACGCTGACGACACACGCGTCCCGCGGATCGGCAGGTAGTCTTCAGATTCTTCGATGTTCACTTGACGACGGCGCCCGGCAGAAAGGATGTGCTGGTGCTTCTGCTTGGGCTTACAAAACTGCTTCTTTCGAAGCGAACCATGTTTATGCGGCATTATGACGATGCTCGTGCCGCATCGGTGTTTCTCTCTTGTTTCTTACAAACCGTCTTTTTCAAGACGATTGCTTCAATGTTTCTTTACGGAATGTTAAAACGTGGTAAGGTAACAGGTTCAGTGGTATGTGGTAAGTAGCTGTCACTAAAAGTTATTCCCGACTCAAATCGAAATTATGGTTACCGTGGTCGAACATTGTATGAGATAACATCATTTTTGAGATTACACGCGTTGAAAACTGTTCTGAGGGTAAAACGATATGTAATTCTAATGAGGTAAATATGTCGAAAAATTGGATATTCACACCGAAATCCTAGCAATTATAGATAACGAGATATCAGCGTACAAAGTAACGTTTCGAACGCGCGGCCACGTGCTTTTCGTTTTGTACTGATTTCGTCTGTTGAACTACACTTTTGTAGTATTTATTGCTTTCGTTAGTTTTGACAAATTAAGACCATTCTTCTTGTAACAGTTTTACTGTAAAAGTCTTAAGTTTTAAGGAAATAATCAACATTAAAGAAATAACAAGTGCACGATTGCGCGGCCATAACTTCCAAGGTGAATATTTCGTAAAATATTGATGTAGAGCTTATAATTGTTTTTTCGACAATTTTTGACAAATTCAGTCTCTAGTCTAGAGTCTAGTCTTACTTACTTACTTACTTACTTATAATTGACAAAAAGAATTAGATCTCTAACCCAAGTAGTTGCTGAGATCTCCATGGCCGCGCAATCCTCCACGTTACGTTCGCGCGGCCAACTTAAAACCCTTATAACTTTTTTATTTTTACTTTGACAAATTTTTGGTTTGTTCCCTTCGATTTTGACAAATTTCGAAAATTTTTTAGGCGAAGTTTTTTTCTGTTTGGGTAACTTGGCGGAGCAATCGTAACGCACACGATGATGAACTACCCTAGAACAACGTGCAAACCCGCGAGCGATCATAACCTCTCACCGACACTACAGCGCCCTTTTTTCTCTTTCAACATAATCACCATCAACATTTTGACATTACAAACAGACTTTTATTTATTTGTATAGATATTTTGTCCAAAAATCAACACAAAATCGATAAGTCTCGTGAATTATAGCGTTCAATCGAGTATCTTTATCGTCAATTTAGGAGAACTTGTATTAAACATCTCATTACCTTATAGATTTGACTGGCTCATTAAGGGTATCACCACGAAACAGGAGCCAAGTAGAAGTTCAGCTTGCTATGTGGGTATAAAACTTACGTAAACAAGAACTTTAAAATTTTCTTAAAAGCTTTAAGTGTATGAAAGACGTTCACGCCATATGCTTTTCAAAAACTATCCTAAGTTTTATTTAGTACTTTTTTAGTTAATTCAAAAGCTTGTTTTATTAAAGGTTTTTTTTTTAACTATATTTTATTTTGGAGGCAATATTAGGTCGTTATTGATAAGATGCCTCCGACTGCATGAGATTGTTTATAGTATTAATTTACATAAATCTTGTTTCCATCTTTTTTTGAGTTCACTTTTTACGCAGTAGGGTTTTTTAATTTACTTACTTTTTTTATTTACACTTTTTAGTTAGGATTATAAGACGGTAAATTAGGTTATATACTCACTTATAATCGGGTGATAACGGCCTCTTACTCACTCACTCCAAAAGTTCGGGGTATTTTTCTTATCGTTTCCCATTTAAATTACATTTAAACATATGTGTATATATTTTTGTAATCCCCTTTTAAAACCCTTCATTCTAATACCCACTCGATAGGCTTGGGATATATTTTTTTTTAGATAACACACTTTTTGGTGCCAAAAGTCCGCCATTTTGATTTTTAATAATTTTAATATACTCAGTGACACTCGTGCTAAACTGACAGATCTAACGAAAAATCATCAATCCAAATCGGTTCATCCGTTTAGCAGTTACGAGGGAACAGAGGGACAGACATACATACATACATACATAACCCTCCTTTTTTGGCTTCGCCGCAGTCGGGTAAATAATAATTGGCTAATGAGCTGTTGTGATCCACAAGAAATGCTACTGTCAGTTTGTAAATAAATACGTTCTTTATTTTGGTTGTTACGACTGGTCCTTCTGATCTCTACCTAGGTGGTCCACCGTCGAGGTAATTATCGGTTGGTGCCTATGGCGTGAGATGCAGCGCCTCTTGTCGCTTCGTCTCTATAGGAATGCAGCTGTTGAAGTGCGCGTGCGACTCGATTTCTGAGGTCCTGTGGTATGTAGTTGGAAGGCAGAGGAGAAAATATGGAAAAAATATTAGAGGCATCGGAGATGTTGTGTCCTGTAATTAAAACATTACAAGGGCACTCAGACCCTTCAAGGTGGTCTTATAACTATTGAAATATCTGCTTACATCCAAAAATTTGTGTTCCTAATACTGTCACAATAGTGAAAGCAAGCCTTAACAAACAGCTCGCCCAAAAGTAAGTATAGGTACACTGCAAATAAAACTGATAACAGCCAGTGTATAAAAATTATACGAGCGTAGAATACTGTTGCTATCCGTACTTACGACCACTTAAACGTAGGCAACTCGTTTTCCCCATTTGACTATCTCAATTTAATGTGAGATGGTAATCACCTGATTGGCTCTTAATTTAGTATTCGCTCCCAGATCATATCGGTTTATTTTGAAAGCAAATAAGCAACGACTTCAAAGTAGACGTACTAAGTATCGTCGAGAATGAAAATGTTTGTCCGCACTCGCGAAACATGCAAAACAAGCCAACAAAACTATAAATCCGTTAAATAAGCAAACCTTTATTAGCACACCTCTTAAGTTCTTCGAAAAAAAAGAAGAAATTCAAATTTCAAACGGATTATCCAAAAAGTGACATGCGAGCATCCGAATTAAATTGGCCGAACGCGGTGGTCGAAGAAAAAAAAGCGCAAAAGTATCAAAGAAAACCGCAGACCGAGGCGTCAATCTTGCAGATTTTCAGTAAAAAAAAGAAAATAAAAAGAAATACGAGGTGGGTTATTATTGCTGTCTCGTGTCTGTATTGGTAGCTCAGTGTGAGATCCGAACGCACCGCGCGCGCGCGCTCCCGTCATCGCGCCATTTCCCATTTACCACCACCGTGACACGAGACCCATTAGAAAAAAAAAAAACCATAGAACTTTAGACGATTATTAATCGTTAATTGATTTTCAATTCGGTATTTCAGTGCGTGTGTGACTGCTAGTGTTGTGTAGTGTTCTTTTTATGAAATGCAAAAGTGATTAGTTTTACTTTTTTTTCGTTTAATTAAGTATTAGTTACCTGTGCCTGTACTATTAGCGGTTCCCTGATTACAACGCGAAAATGCGCAACAGTTTTGGTAAGTATCAAATTTATCCATAATTACCTATTGTTCTACATTTTTATCCGTTCATTTTTGATTGTATGAATCACAAAACTGTGATTACGGTTCGCAGGCGACATAATCTATGAATAGAACGCATCCATTCTGCTGATACATTCGATCAGCTGAAATAAAAAAGTTCGTGATGTAGATAGTGTGTATGCCAACGGCGATAAGTTTTAAATTCATCTGCTTTAGAAAGTTTGATTGGAAATGTCTATTGAATAAAATCATGGTTTTGTTCTACATTAAATGTATGTTAATTAGTTTAATTTAGTATGACATAAAAAAATACGGTATTTCCATCTCTATTGTTTTGAAATTCATGATGTTTTGTCTAAAAATCAACGACCTTATGCCCGATTCCTATGTCGTTAAACAGTTAAAAGTATAACGTTATTGCAACTTCGCCAAATTCGGAGCGATGGCTATTTAATCTGGAGGTGTAGTATCCTAAGGTCATCAGCCTATACATACCTCACATCCTTAAACTTACAGCTTAATTTTCTTCCAGGGATTTTAGCCTCGTTGTCATTCCACTACATCATCCAGACATAGAAAGTGTTGTCTTTTTCATTTCAACGTTTTGATAACTGTATTATCAAAACGTTGTTATCACTCCCCTTACCCTTTTCATTAAGACTGCTCTTAAAACTGGTGTGGGTAGTGAATACAGATATATAAAAAGGCAATTAATAAATTGGTCAAAGTAAAATGCTTGCCTGGGTCGGTCCGAACCTACTATCTACAAGTCGCAAGACCATTTCAGACACCAATCTGCATGGCCTTTACATGATCTGACCAAGATTATGTCTGGACTTTAAAAGAGACTGTGACCTCTGAGTTTGTTTCGGCCTTTCTTCTCAGAGTAGTCAGATAGGAAACGCCGACCTCATCCCGCCTTATTACAAAACAAGATTTATATTTGACATGGCTTAAACCATGGAGCCAGTTTTTGTACTAAGAACGTAACAGTGATTGAAATACCGTTCTTTTTACAAAACTGAAAACTTAGTTCGGTACTAAGTTGTCAGTTTTGTGTTTAGGAACTTTACCATAGTCGGAATAAACTTCGAAATTCAATAATGGCTCCATGTTTTAAACCTGGGTCTGAAGATAAACCTTGTTTTGGAATAAGGGGGATCTAGTTTTAAAAATATGATTGACGTGTAAAAGTGTTTGTACAAACCTACTTACAGAAATAAAAATCATTTATCATCATTTATCAAGACATATGGTCGTTACTTACCACTGCACACTGGGTCACCATTACTGCTTGCTGCAGCGCGGGTAAAGACTAGGTTACGTATAGTGTGAAATGTCTGTTAAAACGAAACCAGCTCTCTAAGTTAGCGCCGATACTGCCACGTCTTACATGAAACTGTTCAGCGAATGAATGTTAAATGTTAGACCTCATAAAGCCGCGTGACTATGAAAGGCTGTCAAGGCAGAAGCAACAGCGGTTTTTATTGACATCGATTTTCAAGAAAAAAGAATTTTGGAGGGGCAGGTTTTTTTTTAACATCATGCTCTAGATATTTTGGACAAGCGGTTCAAAATTCAGGCCATACCTACGTAAAATATTTATGATTGGACTTAATATGTAAACCATGTACACACACGGCTACACATCAAGCTATAAATTTCCAGTATACACTGACCTCTCATTGTACAGAAATCATATACCTACAATGCGAGATCATCTTATACTGGAAATGTATAGCTTGATGTGTAGCCGTCTGTACCTAAAACCGTAATTTAGGCCTTTGTGTGACGTCACAGATTTTAAGTTAATCCAAGCTTTACAGTAAGTGAGATTTTTAGGGGGCCCTAAAAATCTCGGTTACTAGAGAGCTGTTTATTAACGGCGTTTTTAAACTATTTTGTACCTTCGATGCAGATTTTCCTTGTAGTGTTGATCTTTCAGAGACCAAAAGAACAGGCTCGCAGTAACAGAACTGATCGGCAGAGTGAGTCAGATTCTATTCGAACATAAATGTAGGGAACAGCAGATTTTTTTTTCGCGATTTCTGGTTTGGTCCAACAGTAAAAGTTGTTCATAATGATGAGTATAATGCCACATTAAGACGGAGATATATGCCAATGACCTTGAGTTGGTTAGCTTGCGTGTTCTGTACTGAGCTCACGCAACGCGTCATATCGTCGACTCGCCCATGAAGGAGCGCTGTCCCCAATTTGACGCATTATTAATTTATTATACACAAAACAAAAGATATTTTAATAAAACGAGTATACTAAAAGATAAATAATTAAATTACCTTTAAATTGGTGAAGGTTTCAGAAAAATACGCTTGGTAAATTTTGCGCCATTCTCAGTTTTTTATCCGCGTTAGACATAACTTTACAAATTAATTTCACTATGTAATATAAATATAATCTAAAATATTCACATATTAAGTTATTGCGAAAATGCTCTAATTTAATTTTTTTTTTTTTCAAGTCACTTGACACTTCTCGTTTAGACGTGATCTTCAGTATAAAATCATTAAAAGTCGGTTATCGTCGCCTTAAGAGGTTTTTATTAACTCGTAAAGCTGAGGCTTTGTCATTTGTTCGTAAAAATCCACCCTGATTTCTAACAGCCACTTTTGCGTATCAGCCTTGGTGTGGTTTGAGTCTGAAACGATTAGAAAAAAAATAGTTTCGTAGTTAGAAATATGTCAATTAATAATCTGCCCGCCTTTTCCCAACTTTGTTGGGGTCAGCTTCCAGACTAACCGGATGCAGCTAAATACCAGTATTTTACACGAAGCGACTGCCTACCTGACCTCCACAACACAGCTACTGGGTAACACGATACCCCTTGGTAAGACTGGTTGTCAGACTTTAGGGCTTCGTGACTACCCGTAACGACTGTCAAAGGTCTACGAATGACAGCCGGGACCAACAGGTTAACGTGCTTTCCGAGGCACAAAGGGGTCTCGATACGTAATGGATGGTCTCCCATCCACGGATCGACCGCGGCGAGTGTAGCTTAACCTTCCCTAGACCCGTGTGGCTGTTATTATTTAGCCACGAGCGAGTCAAAAATAGGTTCTGATTAAATTACCAAAGTAGGTTGTAGGTTTTCTGTAAAGAAGATGGGAAATCATGGGCCCAGCAGTTAATTAGTTGAAATGTGTATTAAAAAACCGTTATATTTTTCTAAAGTAAATCACAAAACACAGTAAGTACCATGTTTCTATCTAGGATGCGAAAATTAAATTAAGTTATGAAACGAAATAATCGATTAAATACATGCCTGAATTCTTAGTAATCGATAATGAATAAATCGGTAACATTTCAGAACATGTAGGTATGCTATAATTTCCGAACTCACTAGCCATGTATTAAGCCATCAAAGGCTTCTGTGGTTTTTAGCATAAAATTATTAACTCTGCGATATACTTTTTTTTTAACATACGAAAACGAGTGACAAGTGCCTATCAATCGGTTTCGTGGAATCGATTCATAGCGAATCGATTTCGTTTAATTTTACTTCAGTTGGCAACACTGGTCACCAACTGACAGATGAATTCCTAATTCGCTCTAAGACTAAGCGCCGCTAAATATTTATATAATTTAATTTAAATATGTACAATATTATGTAAATTGCGCATTAAAATTTAAAGTAACCACTACCGTATGCAAAATTCATTTGTACAGTGTACACGGCAAATAAAAACTTTCTTAGGAGTACAATTAGGGGCAAACAAACTGTCCCCAATATTTGTTTATAGTCAGTTACACTCGTGGGCAGATAAAGAAAGAATAAGAAGACAGAAAGAAAATACAAAAAAATGACGCAAAGAAAAAACACTAATACAAAAAACCGGCCAAGTGCGAGTCGGACTTCGCACATTTAGGGTTCCGTACCAAATGTAGAAAATAAGCGGTCCGAATGGCAAAATTATTCATAAGCAATAGGTGAGTGACCTGACCCATAGCAGTGGCGTGCCACCACCCGCATCCCTTCAGTGCTACGCATTTGACCGCAAAATCAAGTTGGTTGTAATAAGAAAAATGAGGGAATTTCAAAGAAAAAATCAGATTTATCAATATATTGATATTTATTAGTAAAATATACGTAATAATAAACATTATCAACAAATTTCAAAGTAATAGGTCAATGGGAAGTTAAAAAATTCTTCAGAACAAAATTTTGTAAAAAAAAATCGACTTTGGTGGTTTCTCATTCCTATATTTACCAATATTTTTTAAACAAACAATACAGAATTTAGTCTAACCAACAAGTTCTAAACAACGATACCCCACTCGATGGGGTAGGTCAATTTTTTTTTCATGCCCCTCTTTAGCTGTATGGGAGCCCCCTTAAAAACATTTTAAAATATTTTTGACAATTTGTATGACTGCGTCAATAAGATGCTTATGTATACTGTGAAAATTTGAAAACTGTAGCTCCAATCGTTTGACTGTAAAACGTCTCCGTTTGAACCCTTCGGGTACAGAACCCTAAAAATAACAAGTAGGAGGAAATTATGCGTGTGTGTGTGTGTGTGCATTTAATTATGTTGTTTTATAGTAGAATTGTAGTAAACCTACTTATCTTAGTATTTCCACTGGTTCATTTCATTATCTTTACTTCCACTAATCTCATTATGTACGGTCGGCGACTACAAAGCATAAACTCGTAGACATTTTCACTCAATGTTAAAGACGTTGACACTGCAAATATTTCCATACCTAGTGTATTTTCTTTGGAAAATGATAACACAGTTAGGTGAACTCTTTTTATTAAATGTTACTTGAAACTAACACGGATATTACAAGTCGTGCCAAGAAAATAGGTCACCTTTTATTTACCGAACCAAATATTGAATTAAGCTGCTTAGTAAGCTGTGCAAACAAACAAAATGTGTAATTATTTTGCCCGCCAGTGTACAAGATACATCTTATCTGGTACTAGATAGTGAGGTAAACGTTTGCTTTGAGAGAAATGTGTAAACAATTAATTTTGCATTCAGTCCTTTCTCTAAGACTTGAGCATTTCATTAGAAGAGGCTTGTTAGCCTGGCCTCGCTTTTGAAGTTGTACCTACCGTTTGTCCTCATCCCTGTTCTGCATCCATGTAGGTCGCCTTTTGTCACATGATATTTTCATATAAATCAAATCAAATCAAATTATTTATTTGCTTAATACAGGTGCATGCATAAACAGATGTTACAAATAATTATAAAGTACACTGTATCATTACCAAACAAGGTGTGCAAATATTTATATTATTGGCTATATCATTAAATAATTATTAAAATAACATAACAAAATTATTATACTCAAAAAGAAAAAAAAACAAATAGAATAAAAGAAATAAAACAATAGTAAAATAAATTCAGAACACTGCAAAAGTCGGTTTAAAAATAAAAATTAAAATTGTCAGATGAATTATACATGTCTCATCATCACTTAAAATCAAATAAACTAAGTTAAAATTAAAATGAAAATAATGGTCCAAATTAAAATATAATTATACAGATGTCGATTAAAATTGACAAATTGATTAAAGACACCAAGTGTGTCAGCACAGTAAGTGGTCCCGATGCCATCTAGTTTTGTTAAGAAGTTACTGGAATCACCGAAAAGGTCGGATAAGAGCGACACTGGCTGCTGACAGTCACTCTAGCAGAGCGTCGCATCGATGGTTGCGTGGCGGCTGTCTTCTGATCACGGAAGAGGGTGTCAGGGAAGCCGCTATCGTACCACGTCCACGACGAACTGCTATATTCCGGCACAATCCTGATGATATCGAAGCTGCTGAACCACTAATGTTCCGTTTGGTGCCGGACGTAAAGAATAGCAACATCCCATTTCTTCCCGTGGGTGTCGTAAAAGGCGACTAAGGGATTTACTAGAGAATGGGCAGCAGAGTTCTCTATGCATTGCGATCGCCAACCCGCCTGCCAAGCGTGGCGATTATGGCAAATCCCCCCCCCATTTTGGGGGAAGCCTATAACCAGCAGTGGACGTCTTTCGGCTGAAATGATGATGATGTATGATGAACCACTAATATGATGATCACTTCTGGTAAAGGCTGCGCCGTTGAATCCGAAAGTGAGTTTGTTTGTTTGTTATGCTTTCACGCTAAAACGGCTGGACGGATTTAGATGAAATTTGGCACATGAGTAGACCATGATCTGGATTAGGAGATAGGATACTTTTTATTCCGATATTTTTAGGGGATCGAGACTCATGCGGATCAAACCGCGGGGCACTGCTAGTATAGAAATACTTCTAATATTAAAGTCAATCCAATACAATTATCATCGCCTTCCTGCCCATAAGGCGCAGATATATGATTTTAGTGACTTTTAAATCTGTTTTTACGCCTTCATATAATGCAAGTAAGATAATTATGAAAAAAATGTATGTTAAACTAGAACGCATACACATCAATTCTCTATGTGAATATTAAAAAAAAAAAAAGCTTTTGGAGGAGCTTGGAGGGGCTCGTCCCTCCAAGCTCATCCAAAAGCTTTTTACACAATAAAAAAATTAAATTAAATACTTCACAATAACAAGAATATTTTGTAAAAGAGTGTCCGTGGAGTTTCTTGCCCCTTCTTCTCCATAGGAACCTATTACGCTTTGGAATGGGCAACCAGCTTCATCTCTCTGACTGACCGACCCCTTGGCAATTCAAAAGTGCCTGTAATAGGTTTATTTGAAATAAACGCTGAGTTTGAGTTTAATGCTTGTGCCGAAAGGGCCTCAGTTCAGCCTAATGTATCAGACGCTGATTTTCAATTAGAACCCATGGTTACCAGCATACGCTCTCAAAAGCAGCTAGGTGCTGCATGCTTAAATTTTGATTTTTCTATGGAAAAATAGGTAAGGAACGTGGGTAATATCTTCTCTTAACTGCCAGGCCTTATTTGTAATCTTTTAATCTTCTATTTTGTATTGTTTTTTAAATATAAGTAATTAAAAATCTTACATTGTTCTCACATAAAGAAGCAACAAGAATAATGTACCCAGGATTTTGTAATATCTTGATTAAAAAGAGTGTCCTTGGAGTTTCTTGCCTGTTCTTCTCCATAGAGATCTACGTTTTGGAATGGGCAAATAGCTTCATCTTTCTGACTAACTGACCGACTCTTTGACAATTCAAAAGTGCCTGTAATAATTGAAATAAATGTTTTCAGTTTGAGTTTGAGTTTAAAACTGTCAGCAGGTATGTGGTAGAACATTCGAAGACGTTCAAGAAACCAATTTTACAATACAAGCAAGCTATTACCTGACACGTGTAACCAATAACGAATCGTGTTGCTTACCGAGTTACCGATGGTAATTATCGGTTGTCAAGCGGTTCCAATAAAAACACCCACTTGGAACACAGTGGACATGTCACGCATTCACACGGATGTGGTTTGGTTGCGAAGCTAAAACGTTCTGGTACAGTGTTACGAAAATGCATCCTATCCTCCATTTTTGACAAAATGTGCACGATTCGACGACACGGTTGGCGCAGTAGTTAAACAATTGACTGCTGCGCTGCGTGTTCGGGTTCGATTCCCGCACGGAACAAATATTTGTATGACCTACAAGTAGTTGTTCCGGGTCTGGCTGTTTGTGTATGTGAGTTTCATCATCATTATCATTTCAGCTGAAAGACGTCCACTGCTGGACATAGGCCTCCCCTAAAGGGGGTTTGCCATAATCGCCACGCTTGGCAGGTGGGTTGGCGATCGCAGTATGGTGTTAAAATGCATAGAGAACGCTGCTGCACATTCCCTAGTAAGTCCCTTAGTCGCATTTTACGACACCCACGGGAAGAAATGGCATGGTGCTATTCTTTACGTCCGGCACCGTCGGACAACTGAGTTTATGTTTGTAAACGCACCCACAATACAGGAGAAATTCCTAGTGTGGGGCAACGTTTTAAAAAAAAATCGTAGTTAACCATAACATATCATGATAAATAGCTATGCACGCTATGCTGTAGGTATGCTGGAAGAGATTTCTTTGGAAATAAGCATCACTTTTGTACGTATTTTTCTGTTTCTCTTTTCTTGTCTGTTCATATGTGTACATAATCAAGAGACAAGAGACAAAGAGAGAGGATAATAGGCTTTTGGCTACTTTGTTTGTGTGCAATTTATGTTATTTCATTGTAATGTGCGTTTTGTTTGTGCAGAATAAACAATTATTCTTTCTTTCTATAAACTGTTCAATAAATAAATAAATATGACATTACGCCTGTAATCCCCGAAGGGTTAGGCAGAGGTGTGCCTCTAGTAATTCCGGATTTCGCTAGTTATGTTTAAATTCCATGGGGGCGAGCCTATTGCCATCAACCGGGCTCAAATCCAGACTCCGGGCTACTGAGAAATTCCTAATGGTAAAACCCAAAAACACTTTGCCTGACCTGGGAATCGAACCCAGGATCTAATGCTCAGCAGTAGCGTTTGTGACCGCTAGACCAACGAACAACGTAGTTCTCAGACTCATTTAATTTATTTGCATTCCACAATTTTTAGCAGATATTTTTTTTACTTACTTTTAATGTAGTCTTAGATATAGCAGCATCCGTGCGCACATTAGCGTGGCATTATCCGCTGCAAAACGATTAATCTATACTTTGCGATGGGATCTATACTTCGCCACAATATTCTCAACCAGAGAGCTCGGAATCCGGCGAACAGCGCCTAGAGACAGCAGTACTAATTTGTATAAATTTGAGGCGCCCGCCGGTTGAGCGTTGAGCGCACAACTGCTTGTCATGGACCGCTTCCAAAGCCGTCAATTTCTATACATCATGTTTTCTGTTGTAGCTTAGTAAACGGTGTCACGTATGATTTGTCTCCGTGGCCTGTGTTATCTACTAAATAACAACATTCAATAGCCCTGAATTCCCAACAACTGTATCCTACAGCTTGCTGTAGTCATTTAAATTATAATTAGGCTATAAACGCATATACCGCGTCCACAGAAACTGGTTTACGCAAATAAAGTTCAAGTTAACTCCGACCACTTTAATTGCTTACCGGCCGACTGTTTCGAAACTATGTATTTGTAGAAATTATGCAAGTTCCAATGAGTTTTTCTAATCTGTGGTAGTATTAAAATAGGTGATTTATTTTGTGAGTGTTAATTGGTTTTCTAACTTTACTGTCAAGGCTTGAACTTTGTTGCACTCACTCACACCGTATGACTTTTGACTATCGCCATTCCATCCCAAAGTTACTTCATAACATTACGCCTGTATTCGCCAAAGAATAAGAATAAGAATAATGGATTTGTTCAAAAACATACAGACATTTAAATATTAAAGTGACACACTATATTACACTTCAAAATCAAACTCAAACCATTTATTTCAATTAAACCTATTACAGGCACTTTTGAATTGTCAAAGAGTCGGTCAGTTAGTCTGAAAGTTGAAGCTATTTGCCCATTCCAAAACGTAGATCTCTATGGAGAAGAACAGGCAAGAAACTCCAAGGACACTCTTTTAAATCAAAATATTACAAAATCCTGGGTACATTTTTATTCAATGATGTGATACTGAACATCTGTGCCCGAACTAGATATAAAATATCAGTATTTCAGACAACAGCGCTCTTCCCCTGTTATAGGCGACACTAGAAATTAAAACTTTGTTTGACCTCTACCTATACATATCTATAACACATCAAACATAGATACAAAGGGTTAGGCAGAGGTGTATTTACTGTAGGTACATCCAAATGTTTTCAGTTATTTTTAAGTCCCATGTAATAGGTGCATATTGCCTTCAACCGGGGCATAAATCCATACTTCGGGCAGCTACTGAGAAATTCCTGATGAAAAACCCAACGACGAAGTTAAGCGTTTATAATCATTGATAATCTGTATTACTTACCTAAGTAAACTTGGTATTCTGTATGTTCTGGCAACGAATGAACGATGGTTGGCACAGGTAAGGTGTGTCAACAGCCGGGGATTGCGGAAGTCGCACTATAGATCCCAAGACCCCCGGTCCAAGTGTGGGAAGGAACACTGGGGTGGTTTTTAGTATGTAAGAGTCTGACAGACCCGTCCGCCCGCCTCAGGGTGAAGGACATCCATGCACTGAAAAAAAAAGTGTTTACTTTAACAAAAATATTGTTTAATGTGATCACGCATCTTGACTCCATACGAGCCTAACAATATCTTGACTTCTGAAGCTAGGAGAACTTTGTTAAATTATCATAGTTCAGTCAACTAAGTATTAATTAGTTTAATTACGAGTAGTTATTTAATTTAACTCAAATGTTGGCCAGTTTAAGAATGATATAATGGTAACAAGTTGCTTGTTACCATCAATTTATGAATAAATTATTATTTGATATACTAAAGTGAAGAAGTAAAATCAAACATAGCATGTATGATGTAACAAATTCTGCATTGATTATTCTGCACATTTCACATTGTCGATATAAATAGAAATGAATTTGTTCTGGCAAATATGCTATCTTGTTTATAGTAAATAAATAAATAATAATTCCAAACATTTTAATACCAGCTTGGAGAAAATGTATCTTAGTTAGCTCGCATTTTTTTCAGTGTGAGGATTTTCAACCACGGAAACAAAAAAAAAAAGGTAAGGTGTGCCAGTCTCTTGACCTTCGTAACCAAAGAACAAGGAATCACCCTCAAAGGAATTCGTTGCCAGCTCTCATCTAAGCGTAGTGATTAAAGTTTCATAGAAGAGCGGTGGCCGCCGTAACGGACGCAGTGCCGGCTGTCAAGAAAATTATGGCAGTGAGGATTGATTTTATACGGTGTCAATAATTGCTCTCTAGGGAAACACCATGTATCTATCCCATTCTTAAATTATCTGTCATTGCTTAATTTTTAATTCTAGTTACCTATTGTGGTATAGTAGTTTTATTCTAAGTGCATCGTCTTCATATATAATTAATGTGTACTTAATAAAAATTTTAAAACATTTTAAATAGAGTAACGGTGGAGTTTCTTGCCCATTCTTCTCAATACGAAACTACCTTTTGGAAGGGGCAACTAGAATCAATTCTATGTTTTTGTAAATTTTGAGGTGCCTTTTACGAGTATGTGCCTTTTACGAGTATTTGAAATAAATCATTTGACTTTGACACCAACTTACTTTCATAAATAACGTTTCAATGACGTCATTCGATGGTAAACTGCGGACGCTATGTGGCGGCCACCGCAGTCTTCGGAAACCGTAGTTTTACGGCAGCGACCAGAGCTTATAATCGACAGTTCGCTGAAAATTATGAAACCAATATTCAACGATTATTATACCAACCTATAATTCCCTATGCAAAACTCAATCAAGAATAGAATAGAATTTATTTGTAAGTTAATTTTCTAGGTTTTTTTTTCCTTTTTTTTTAGGACACCCCCAATGACATTTTTAAAGCCCAGTTTATTGGTCACCAACACAATATTAACACGTAACGGTGTACTTATTGAAATAGCTCGGCTGTATTTACGATGCATCGCGGCGCATAGCTTCACATAGCGCGCTCCACATATCAGCCGGCACATCAAAGGTAAGGGCGGGACACACTGAATACTAAATAACACAAAATGATTGAAGCAGGAATGTTTCCTGTTATTGTTTTTACGTATCTTTGTTGTAGAAGTCGTGGTTTTGTTTGTTAAAGTGCCGACTTGGATTTTGTACTTATAAAGTACCAGTTTTTGAGGCGGAATATTGGGTCCATGTAGCGTTTAGTCATGCAAGGCAGAGTAGAAGGTAACAGGCCACACGGGAGGTCAGCGATGAGGTGGACTGAACAAATTAAATCTACAGGTGGCGGCTCCGTTAAAGAATGCGCCAGGCTGTCATCGAACAGAACCAGATGGAGAGAGATCGTTAGGTGGGGTACGCAACACCTGTGATTGGGCTCATTGGACACAATTTCTCGTGACCAGTGGCATGAATATCATGTTTATGAATTCAAAGGGAAGCTCGATGTATCTCTTTATTTAACTTCCCCAAATACCAACCTAAGCGGCCGCCTCACCGAGCGAGAGAATCGCGACGATATTATCGTCGTGCCACGTGGGGAAAAAGTCTTTTCGCATTATAGTAATATGTATGAACTTGTAATAAAATCTCTTTGGCTATACTATTTGTATCTGGCTGGTTTTGGTATCATTGAAAGTTTAAATTTTAAAAGAACATAATTCCAAATTCAAATTAGGAAAATGTGTGATTTTCATTTGTTTTTCGTACTGTCAAGATGAGTGAATCTAATGAAGAAATTCGATACATTTTAAAAATTTACTACAAAAAAGGTAAAAATGCAATGCAAGCCGCGAAAAAACACTTGCGATGTTTATGGACCTAGTGCAGTGTCTGTGAGAGTAGTACAAATTTGGTTTAAACGTTTTCAATCCGGAAATTTTGATGTCAACGATGCACGTCGCTCTGGTCGCCCTATTACGGATAAAATTGATGCCATTTTTGAAAAAGTGGAGCATGTCAGTAGTTACGACGTAGCTGAAGAACTGGGAATTGACCACAAAACAGTTTTGGCACATTTGAAAAAAACTGGGTACACAAAAAAGCTCGATATTTGGGTACCTCACGAGCTCACTGAAATAAACCTAATGAACCGTGTACTCATTTGTGATTCTTTATTACGACGTAATGAAACCGAACCATTTTTGAAGAAGCTGATAACAGGTGATGAAAAGTGGATCACGTACGACGAGAACGTGCGAAAAAGGTCGTGGTCAAAGGCCGGTCAGGCTTCACAGACTGCGAAACCCGGGTTAACTCGCAACAAGGTGATGCTGTGTGTGTGGTTGGATTGGAAGGGCATTATTCATTATGAGCTGTTACCACCAGGCAGGACCATCGATTCTGAACTCTTAATGCGAACAACTGATGAGATTAAAGCAAGAAGTTGAGAGAAAGCGGCCGGAATTAATCAACAGAAGGGGTGTGGTTTTTCATGATGATAACGCTAGACCTCACACATCTTTAGTCACTCAGCAAAAATTAAGAGGGTTTGGCTGGGAGGTGTTAATGCATCCGCCGTATAGTCCTGACCTTGCACCTTCAGATTTCCACCTGTTTCGGTCTCTTAACAAAAAATGTTTTGAATTTTCTTAAAAAATGCGAAGAAACTTTTTCCCCGACCTATTATTTCTATACACTCTCCTAAGGGCCGTCTCCAAGAGCGCGAGAATCGCGGCAATGCAACTAGTGGTTGAGTGCGAGCAAAATGTCATCATATCGCCACGCACTCGTCGCTACTGGCGGGCAGTGGCGGCGCGCCCACCGCGCTCTCGACGCGGAATTCAGTTACGAGTCGCGACGATACGCTGGCGGAATAATCGCTCGTTCGTGGAGATTACCCGACGTAGAAGCGCGGATCCGTCGCGATTCTCTCCCTCGTAGAGACGGCCCCTTATGCTTACTTATAATTTACCGCTGAAAATGAGATTTTAGCAACTGTAGCTTCATCAGATGGCTGCGTCTTTGGCTATTTCAACTTTATTGTCTGGAAAGTATCCACTTTGCATGCCAAAATTGGCATTACGCTCGTAACAGTCGTAACCCGGTGACACTGTTGAAAGTTTCATGTGCTTGTAATTTCACATCTATGCTTGGTGACAGAAATAGGCATGATGGTGTTATATTTGTGGGGGCTCGTGGTTAAGTAATAGCCACATGGGCCGATCGATTAGCTCGACCCCTCCGTGCTTCGGAAACCACGTTAAGCCGTTGGTTCCGGCTGTTATTTGTAGATCTTTGACAGCTGTTACGGGACGTCAGAAGCCCGAAAGTCTGACAACCAGTCTTACCAAGGGGTATCGTGTTACCCTGTTACTGAGTTGTGGAGGTCAGATAAGCAGTCGCTCCATGTAAAATATTGGTTTTCAGTTGTATCCAGCTGGACTGGAAGCTGTCCCAACACAGTTGGGAAAAGGCTGGGCAGATGATAATGGTGTATGTGTCGGGCCCTATCGGAATACCAGCTTTAGAGGTATGAGGAACAGGGTGTAAAATTCACTCATCCCCTATAGAAAAGGGAGGATCCTCCGACTAGGCGGGTGTTGTGTCTGGTGCGCAACTGCACGACGGTTGATGTCGGGATGTTGTATATATGCTACTTGCGCGGTAAACTCTGCTTGCGCCATGCAGGATTTTTGCGTGACGTCACTGTGATGCGTAGTTCGAATGTGGCAATGTAGGTAGGCCGCCTCAACAGTATAAAAAAACTCATGAGTATAAAGTGCCTAATAATTTTTACTAAGAGATTTTTGAAGTGAAAACTTCTTTAGGCGCGTTGGGTGAACACTTTTTGGGTGAACAAAAATCATGGAACTCACGTCATCGTCACCGAACGCTTTCCATGAGCTAGCTATATGTATACTGTGTATATATGTGTACTTTTTGGGTGAACATAAATCATGGAACTCGCGTCTTAGTCACCGAACCCCTTAGTTTTCAAAGAAAAGAAAGAATAAAGTTTATTTGGACACAGTTCATAAAACACAAAATACAAATAATAAAAAAACAGTGAAAATAATGTTTAAACAACAATGTTATGTGCCTCACGGCTGCGCCAAAAAGGTTCATTTCAGCATTAATACCAGACAGATACTGTCTGACGCTGGTTTTCTAATGAACCTTTAGGGACAAGTGACTGAAAGTACAACATTTTCAACATACTTACCTGATACATATTTTCACTTCTATCGGCAGTACCCAAAGACCGCCCCACATGTTTTTTTACTGTTTTATACGAAGATTCAATGCTTACCCGAAGACTAGTGTCTACATGTTGTTTTTGTGTTGGTCCAAAAAAAGTTGTTCATGGTTGTGATTATGTTCACTTCCTGAAAGATTACCATTGAATTTATAGTCAGTAAATTAAAGCCAGACAAATTACCATTTGCTCATCACGTATTCATTTCATAAAAAACTAATTTCACACCGTCCTAGACAGATCACACATATTGAAGATATTTCTATGTCTCTACGAACATAAGGAAGCTATTTAGTGCTACAAAACTTACGCTTAATCTCTAGGGATTATCCCTTGGGGGTCGCTTTACTATTCTTCCAATCTAATTTGAATCTTAGTTTAACAAATTTAAAGTTTATAATAACTTGTGGAAATATAACAATTATTTTACTAGGGACTGTTCTATAATTGTTTTTAAAAGATGAGAAAGTAATTAAGAATAAATTACTTTTTATTTGTCTGTTCTGGTTATTTTCTCACAGTTTTTGGGAGAATTAACGTTTGTCAGCTATTAAATGGGACGGGTTAAGGAGTATAAGTTATTGTTTTATAAAAGGGTTATGAAATACCTTATTGTTTTCACCTATTTAATAAGCATAATTACATGCAATTTAAAGGCCGTGGTTCCTGTCGTCACAATTTAAGTAATATACATGAGTTACGAAATTATGTGGGAAGCCATCATCCATAAATTTTGGTCATTCAATGGCAAAAGTGGGCCTTATCTTTTTTATAAAAAGTCAATTAACCACCCATACCTACCTTTCAGGTGGATCCAGAAAATGCCTGTTTTCAACGAATATGTCAGGATTAATCCATTCAGGGTTGATAATTTTTGAAAACAAATAAATAATAGTAGGATGAAACCCATTGGAAAAGGAAGAAAATATGAGAAAAATGAAAGGAAAAATAATTTACAGGCGATCTAAAAGAAAAAGAAAGAAATAATAAAAAATAATTTTATTCATCACAGAAACACGTGCATACGAAAACATAAACTCGAGAAGGTGTACATTACACAAAACACATCTACAATATAATCACGAGCACAAAAAAAAAAATAGTCGGCAACTGCACGTCATGACTGTGACAAAAAGGATTGCATTCATCATGATGCTCACTGTGCTATCCCACCCACAACACAGCGCTGATTTTCAGTGGTTACCGGAAAAATATGTACGGAACTCAAGTCAGGTTTAATGGGTTGAACATAATAGGTAACAAAATAAAATAAAATAAACAGTACTTAGAATATAATCCCATGTATATGCTGAGGTCGGGAAGTGGATGGGGTGAGTGAGTTTTTAAGGGTAAAAACGGTTTATCTCGATTTTCGGCAAAACTACAAGTCCTAAGGAAAAAAAAAATAGATCGACAACTTTTGTATTTACACTTTTTTCACATAACCTCAAAACATATGTGAAAAATTCATTTCTTCTTTTATTTTTGTTATATTCTGTTCTCTTTCCAATGGGTTTCATCCTATTTTTTTTTTTCACTTTTACTAGCCTTGGTCAATAATTACAATGGATAATAGAGCCCTTAATCATGACATTGTGAGGTAGCATAGTATGGTACGTTAAGATTAAGGGTTTCATTTGTATCCAAAGTTATATTTGCGGTCCCTGAAAAAGTTTGTAAACCAAACATTTAGACACTTGAGACTTACGCTGCTAAAGTCTCTCTAGCTGAGGGCTTCAATAATGACATAAAGCTGATGTGCTACGCTAAAGTCGATCCGGTAGGCGAACACAATAGTACTTAATTTAATTAACTCGTACAATACAAACACTATGTTAGCGCCGACTATTTGTTCACAAGCTGACTGGTGCTAAATCTATTGCAGTGTGGAAAGTCGATTCATTTCTATTTCCATACACTTTAGAATTGAAACACTCAATAATTAACTACTGGCTAACTTTTACTAATGGTTTAGTCTATTTGTTCATTGCCATTTGTTTCCCGTGACTCTGCTTGCCGACACTTGCCGCTGAATCAGTGGTGGCGTTATACATACAGATCTTCAAGGAAAATTATGCGTTTCGGCAATCATCGTCTATCTTCGGAGAATTACGAGCATA
Organism: Tiliacea aurago; assembly: GCA_948098905.1. NCBI lineage: Eukaryota > Metazoa > Arthropoda > Insecta > Lepidoptera > Noctuidae > Tiliacea > Tiliacea aurago. Next base: position 2,219,913 of record OX402592.1, read on the forward strand.
CGATGATATCTAGAGCTGTTACAACCCAACCATGGAAGTACTTGCTTATGGTTATACTAAGTAAAGCTCCGTTTACGCGGTGCAAGTTTATTGCCTGTGGCAAACCATAAAATTAAAGGACAACTAACTGGCACCGTCTTAACAATACGTACAATAGTGTTGCACGATACAAGTGATTCAGTTAGTTGCATTCAAAACTGGTATAGGTGTAAACATCACGTACAATAAAATTGCACGTACAATAAAATTACACGTACAATAAAATTGCACGTCATGCAATAAAATCACATTCTACTCTACAGGTACGAACGAAGGAAATAAGTAGAAAACAATCTTGAGAAGACGTTCAATAAAATTTTTACAAAATATTTGGCAGCGCAAATACGGGCAATACTTAAATCAATTGTGCAAGGACGTGCAAATCTGCATTAAAATTGCCTTGGTGTAAGTCGCATGCAATTTTATTGAACGGCAAATCTAGCATTCAACCATGCCATTTTATGGAAATCGCACAAGTGTCTCTTGCATGCAATTCTTCAAACATTCCAGAAACTTGCTCCGTGTAAATGGGGCTTAAGTTATAAAAAAGCGGTGACTAGGGGCGTGAGGGCGCGAACCCTGCCTCTCCCTCACGCGTTCCGCCTCCTCCTTCGCGAGCATTACTGCTTTGCAGAAGGAGCTAACGGCCTCCCACGCACTCTCGCTCCGCACCATGGCCTGAACCAGGGCTGGACGCGAGAGATCGCCGCCGCCGATCACCTCCGTGGAATTACCGCTGCTATGCCATTACTAGTGCTATGCCATTCTGGCTACTCATTGGTGAGTTTGTGACACGTTACTTTTGAGTTGCATCGTGGACGATGGGCCATATAGCGGCATTGTCAACCAAAAATGCATAAGACCGTAGTATCTACAAAATAAATTCAATTTAATCAGACCGTAGACATTTACCCTTCACTATTAACGATAATCCTTTCAAGTTGCTACATCTATAATTTATGTACCAGTTCATTAGTTTATGTACCTAAAAGGAGACTCATATTTTACAGTATTAGTGTCTTCACCTCAATTCCGCGCTATGGGCAAGCATACCGTCATAAATATTATTATGTTACTCGTAGTAATGAAACAACTTATTAAATTAATGTTGCGTGTACGCACATGACATACCTACTGTAAATAAAATGTCTTATAAATTATACAGCGTATTTTGACAGCTCAGGTCATGATCGAGCTCGCCAAATAGAGAAAGTCAGAATTATTTTACCTAAGGTTCAAGTAAAAATTTGTTAAAATAGATTTAATATATTATTTTTGACACTATTTCTGTTCCTATATTAATGAACAAGCTAGATGGGTTAGGAATCAGAGGCGCGCAACTGAATCTTTTTAAGAGCTATCTCACTGGCCGAAAACAGTGTGTTCGAGTAAGTCACACGAGTAGTGGTCATGTAGTCGACTAGGGGTACCACAGGGTAGTATTTTGGGACCAACTCGTATTTCTCGTTTATATTAACGACCTCACTAACCTCCCTCTAGTCCGAGGCGAATTGATTTCATGTGACACTGCTCTCCTTTTCTCCGCCGATACTTGGGATGAGGTATTCAGTGCCGTTCAAAAGGGATTCAATGTGGTGAAGAAATGACTCAGGGCCAATATCTTAACCCTAAATGTCGAAGAAACGAAATACTTGACGTGCTCGCTGTCTCGTCGAAGCTATTTACAGTCGTAACGTTATATCCCATGAATGCTTGTCTGGCGTGGAATGCTCGTGCAGATATCTAGAGCACGTCAACAACATCAGGTACTCTGGGTATCATAATTGTTAGCAACCTTAGTTTCAGGGAACACATTAAACAGTTACGTGCTCGCGTACGGAAACTATAATAATTATATGTTTTTAGAAATCACAGACATGCCGCCAACGCCAAATTACTTAAGCAAGTCCATTTTGCGCTTTGCCAATCGATAATTACGTACTGCATCTTGTCTTGGGGAGGCGCTCCGAAAAACATCCTAAAAAGTAGAAATATCTCAACGAGCTATTTTAAAAACAATAATTTTTTGTCCCATTCTATATCCTACAATGCAGCTATATCAATCATGCAAAGATCTCACCGTTCTTCAACTTTTTGTTGTTAGTATAACAATAAAGGTAATTAAGGAACACGGTGATCTCATATACTCGTACGATTCAAACACTCTACGCAATCTTAGAAAACATGCAGTATGCTAACGTACATAATGTTCCCGAACAATTCCTTATTTTCCTTGGTAAAAAAAACCCATTCACATCACACACATACGCACACACTCTTACCACACTTACATTTTCTCATACATTATGCATACTTTCCACATACATTCTTACATGGCGATCTTATAATGTATACAAACATAAACATGGCTACTAAACGTTCACAATTTGAACCCCATAAGTATACCACCTAGTTCGGATGCAGATAGTCCCAAACTTTGTATATTACAATCTTTTAACCATTATTTATTGTTATTATTAAATTTTATAATACGTGTTCTTATTCTGGTGCATAAATTATTATTATTATTATAATACAGCATAGTGATTTTTTGAAGTAGCCATGTTTCACATTTTGTAAGTCTTGATCAAAACTTATAACTTTCATACATATGTGAGCATAATCTATATAGATTATGCTCACTTATGCATCAACTACTACTACTACTACTGCACTGCTACTACTACTGCTGTACTTATGCTTATGTATCAACCACTCTGTACATTAAAACTGTTAGATCCAGTGGCTTGGTTTACATTAACAATAATACTATTGTGTGCATAATAGTAAATTATTTAAAGTTTACGCCTAGTAATGTAATATTAAAGTCACATTAAATCTATTGTGATTTGTGATTCAGATTGTGTGGTCCTAGGCCAAGAGTTTACAGTTAATCAATCTGGCTAGCCTTCTTCCAACTAGTTGGAGTCGGCTTTCAGTGATGCAGTTGAATATATTTTACATGGAAGACTATGTAAAAAAAAAAACTATATTGTTCAAGAGAACAGTACAAATTCAAAACAGCACTAGCCTCCACCCTAGGATTCCCTGTGTCGTGGAGACTAGTCTAGTCTTAAAATTTTATACATAGTAGGTAGTCATACGTAACATCAGTTGGTAAGATTTGTGAGGCGACATTAACCGTATATTATTCTCTAACAATAAATAAAATTCATGTAAACTTATGTGATAAACCATTGTATTACATATAAACGTGTGTAATGTATCATGCACGTGTATGGTGTAGGTGTGTGATGAATGAGTGGGTGGGTTTGGGCGAAACGATGACAGAACCTAACCACGGGTAAGAGTACTCCCTTCCCGTCATCCCTAACATCTCAATAGACTTGAGTAACCCACAAAAGAATACTCCCACTCCGTTTAGACAGAGAGAATCCGGAAAAGTGGGGACAGAATAAGCAATCGCATGTGACCTCCACAACCAAGTAACTGGGTAATACGATACCCCTTAGTAAGACTGGTTGTCAGACTTTCGGGCTTCTGACGACCCGTAACGACTGTCAGAGTTCCACGAATGACAGCCAGGACTAACGGCTTAACGTGCTTTCCGAGGCACGGTCCTCTCGGTATGTAAAGATGGTCACCCATCAACGGACCAACCCCGGCAAGCGTAGCTTAATCTGATGGATCGACCCGTACGGTTATAAGTTAGCCACGACCTCCTCACCATGAGTTTACAGTACGGGCTCAAAATTGATTAAGAGCAAATTCAAATTTCTTCCGGAGTCTGAATCAATATCCAGGCACGGGAGACGCCCCGGGCGTCGGGAGTCACAGGCCGATTCCCGGCCACCGTAGGCGCGGGCTTGCGTACGGTGAGCGATGGGTATCTCGCCGTCCGATAAGGACCAGGCCCAGGTCGACAGCGCCTTGTGTTCCACGCGCGCCTCAAAGAGATGTCAGCACCAACTGACGGGGTCAGTTAGAGCCAATGCCTGCCGGGGTTGCGAGTTTGTCCAAAAGGGATATCGTGGCCCTGGCACACAGGCATCTGAAGGAACACGGGTGGGTTTTAGTCAGTAAAAGTCTGACACGACCTCTCTCGCTCCGCCCAGAGCGGAAGAAGTTATTTGATAATTTCCCACAAAAAAAAAATCTGCTGATCCATTCATTTTCTCCGTGTCCTGGTACCAGTAGATTTTTTTTTAAATAACTGACCAAAAATTTCTATGCTTCGTCTCTACAATCATGTGCTAAATTTAAAGTAACCGTTTTGCACGTCGATGTGCTTTTCACCGTGTTTATCTGTGCCTAGAGCCTGGCCGTGCTGTTATATTATGATTACAAACGCCTCTATAAAAAGGCTTAAGGCGCAGATATATGCCAGTGACTATGAGCAGTTAGCTTGCGTGTTCTGTACTGAGCTCACACAACGCGTCGTACGTTCAGCCAGTAATAGGATTCGCCCATCAAGGAGCGCTGTCCCCAATTTGACGCATTATTAATTTATTATACACAAAAAAAAAGATTTTAATAAAACGCGTATACTAAAAGATCAATAATTAAATTATCTTTTAATTCGTGAAGGTTTCAGAAAAAAACGCTTGGTAGATTTTGCGCCATTCTCAGTTTTTTATCCGCGTTAGACATAACTTTACAAATTTATTTCACTATGTAATATAAACATAACATAAATAATTATCGAGAATTAACAATTTATCATATATTTTTTTCAAATCATGACCACTACTCGATTAGACGTGATCTTCAGTATAAAATCATTAAAAGTCGGTTATCGTTGCCTTACAACATAAAATCCGCATGAAAGTAAACTGAAATTAGCTTAAAACAAATTATAGACACTAATTACTAAGCAACAGTGCCCAGAGAAACTGACTCTCTATTCAAAAGTTAGAAACTGTCTCTGTGACCACACTGTTTCTAAATCACGATCATAATAGAGCAGTAAAGTGGACATGAGTGTTATTGAACTTGCCTAGTGCCTAGTGCCAAACAAAGCACTAAGCCAGTGGGTCACTCAAGTGTTTAGTACTAAACTATATAAATCTCCACGTTTCTACTTTCTATTGAAATTTGTTAGTGTTGGGGTACACGGGGTAGCGACTTTGACTTTATTTTTATTAGATGCCGAATTTTGATCGGTTGTAAATGGGCTATTAGCCCTTGTTTTAGTCACCTAGGATTTTTCTGGCGTTGTCAAACTCGACGTAACATACCTAACATCACGCCTGTACACCCCGAAGGGTTGGGCAGCGGTGTACGTGTAGTACGCCCAACAACTCGATAACAAAACAAAAACTCGACTGATAAAGTTTACTTCTTTTTTTTTTGAGATTCCTATCATGTTTTTCAGAAAAAACAGGCATACATCCTACTCTCCGTGATAGTCGTAAAATATACTCAAAAGCCAAGAGAATCTGAATCAAGATGTTTGATTGATAAATCGATAGTTATATGGATGCTAAAGGTTAAATTAGTTGTTTTAATTACTTACTGCACTGAATTGAGTTTTAAATAGCCGATTTTAACGATGATATAAAATATTTCTATTAATATTGAACGCATACTCGTAAGGTACATGTAAAATATATTTAGTTGTTATGTACCATGCTGTGGTATTTTTATGCGCATTAGGTCCATTAATTTTTGTTCATTTGAAATTAAAGAAAATCATGCTGTGAATTGGTTAACTCATAAATTAGCTGAAATTATCGGTAATGTTTACGTCTATTTAATTAATTAAGTAAGTTAACATTATTTAAAGTAATTGATTGACTACAAAAAATGATTCTCACCACAGTGTGCTTTCGGGTAACACGTGTGTTTAGAATTTTGGCTGTTTATTCGTGATATTGCGTTTATTGTGACTTGTTATTGTGTTTGTTTCTGTGGTGTTTTATTGTTACCTGTTATCAGGTTTGTTTTGTGTTTATTTGAAGGGTTACCATTATCATAACTCAATATGAATATGGATAAAAATAAACCTCCTGACCCTCCTGATAATATTCCTTCTACCCCCTTGTCCGGCTTTTCCTCGACTAACCTAAGTCTCACCCCCAACCCGTTAAGCCAATTTGCTGATGTGGTTAAAATTACATAGAGTCCCAAATCTTTCCATCCCAGTCTAATCGTAAGCGCCCCGGTAATGAAGAAGTATCCAATCGTCCTACCAAACAACCGAGAACTCATGTAGGCCGTGTGAGGTACTCAGTATTAGATAAAGGTCCTTATATTGTCCACGTTTCCCGTCAAGAAGCACAACCTAATGCTGGAACTACCCTACACCCAGTTACATTTGGGCGTTTTTTAGCAAATAATAATATTTCTAATATCACTACTGTGAAGCGAGTTGGTAGAAACCGCGTATCAGTTGAGTTTGCATCTCCTGAGGATGCAAACGCTTTTATATCAAACAATGTTTTAGGGACAAACTTATATGACGCAGTAATTCCATCTTTTAATATAACCCGTATGGGTTTTGTAAGTGGCATTCCGACGGAGTTCTCAGAAGATGAAGTTTTAACTTATTTAAAGGTTCCAGATGGCTGTGGTCCAATTCTTAAAGTTAGGCGTTTTAATAGAAAAGTTACCAAAGACGGTTTAACTGAATACAGGCCCACAGAAACTTGTGTCATCACCTTTGATGGCCAAGTTTTACCAAAACGAGTTTTCTGCTTTTATACCTCTTTAACTGTAGAACAATACATATACCCCACCATTCAGTGCCGCAAGTGTTGCCGATTTGGTCACGTAGAATCCCTTTGTCGCTCCAAACCCCTTTGCAGTAAGTGTGGCAATGATCACCCCGGTGATGGTTGTAGCATTGCTGAGAGCGAAGCATTCTGTGTGTTGTGCTCTGGAAGTCACTTTGCATATAGCAAGGCCTGTCCGGAGTACAACAGACAGAAGACTATTAAATCGATTATGGCCGAGAAAGTAATGTCTTATTCTGAAGCAAGCAAAACCATCCCCATGTCTACTCGCAGCTATGCAGACATTGCTAAACCCCAGACTCAGTCATACCGCAAAACTGTGTTTCTGAAGCCAAGGACCCATGCTCTCCTCTCTCCCTCTTATGATAAAACAGCTCACCAGCTGCTCACTAGCACTCCCCAATCTTCTCAGCCTAATGGCTGTGCTCTTAATAACCAACTCACAGAATCTCCTGAAAACTTATCTTCAATAATCGAACTTCTTAGTAAACTTCTGTTAACTTTAATATCTTCATCCAATAAAACACAATTACCGTCCAACGTTGCTTCTTCACTTTTTAATATTCTTTCATCCCATAATAATGGCTCGGTTGGTGTTCCTTCAATGGAATGTGAGGAGCGTGTGGCATAAGAAACACGAGCTCACATTCCTTATGAATAAATACAAATCTTTAGCTTGTTCTCTTGCTGAGACTTGGCTAGTTCCAAGTCTTAGTTTCCGTTTACCTTCCTTTAATATTCTCAGATGCGACCGATCTGATGGCTATGGCGGGTCGGCTCTCTGTGTGAACAATCGTGTCCCACTTGTGGCTGTATCTTTGCCTCCTCTAAGTGATTATATTAGCATTGTGGCTGGAAGGGTGGAGGGTATAACCCTCCTATCTGTTTATATTGCTCACCCTCATCAAAGTTTCCTTTCAACCTTAAAATGTACGTTGGAAAACATAGAAGGCCCTGTACTTGTTATGGGGGACTTCAACTGCCATCACTTTAGGTGGGGTTCTGAACGTTGCGACTCTTTTGGGGAAGGTTTAGTTGAAATCCTAGATGACCTCAATCTTTGTATTTTGAACAATGGTTGCCCAACCCGTAGGTCTCTTCCTGGACAGCATAAGAGTTGTGTTGATCTCACCTTTTGCACACTGGATATCGCGGCGTCGTGCCATTGGGAATGTACCAGTTTGACACATGGTAGTGACCATTATCCAATTATAATATCTTTGGCTGAAAAAACTTACTTATAAAAATCGAGCCCTCCACTCTTGAGGTATAATTTGTCTAATCCTGATTGGGCAAAGTATTCATCATTATTGGAGGACAAAATTGATTCACTTCCAAATCTAGTTTCCTGTGATTTTGATTCTCTTAGTCCCCTCCATGTGTCAAGCTGTTATGATAACCTCATTTCTGCTATAACAGCTAGTGCAGACTCATGCATCCCTATTAAAAACTCAGCTCGTGGGCAGACCCCTCCCCCACCATGGTGGGATCAGGAATGTACAACAGCCATAAGAGAAAGGAATGATGCGGAAATGGTGTATAATGAGGCGATGGTTAGCGATAATCTAATAGCTTTTAATAGGGTCCTCGCTAAATCTAAAAGGTTGCTGCGAAGGAAGAAACGTGCTGGTTGGGCTGACTTTTGCGGTTCTCTGTCCCCTGCCACTCCTCTATCAGTTGTATGGAAGAAGATTAACCGGTTTAGATCTGGATGTTCCCCTTCAATTTCTTCTCCCATCCCTCGAGAGACTGCTGAGCAGTTCTTTGATAAATTTGCTCCTCCGTATGTTCCATCGGAAGCAGACCATAATCAGCCGTCTCTAATTACTTCAGAAGGTCCTTTCGATGCGCCATTTTCTATGCAGGAGCTTAATTTAGTTTTAAAACATGTTCATGACTCTGCCCCCGGTATAGACGGTATTGTCTATTCCTTTATGTCACACGCGGGTCATAGAGCAAAAAATTATTTTTTAAACATTTTAAATTTTTGTTTCACCCATGGCTGGGTCCCCGATCAGTGGAAAACTCAAATTATCATACCTATTTTAAAACCTGGCAAGCACGTTGACGACCCAAACAGCTTCAGACCAATCGCTCTGTCATCAGTCCTTGCAAAATTATTAGAACACCTAGTAAAGAATCGTTTAGAATATATAGTAGAATCCAGAGACTTACTTCCTAGGTCTCAATTTGGGTTTAGAAAGGGACTCAGCACCATGGATAGCGTTGGGGTTTTGGTTTCAGATATACGTACATCGCTATCGAAAAATGAATCCGTAGTCGCTGCCTTTCTAGACATTTCCTCTGCTTATGACAATGTCTTTCTTCCCATTCTCAGGCAAAAATTGCAACAGCTGAGAATACCGGAGAGAATGGTACAGTGCATCTGTAGGTTGCTCATGTCTCGTACTTTGGTTTTGAGAGTCCCAGGTGAAGAATTTGACGTCAGGATGTCATGGAAGGGCCTACCACAAGGCTCTGTTCTTAGTCCCTTACTGTACAATTTGTATACGGCTGACATCGGTTCATGACTCAATAACGATTGTCAGATTCTTCAATATGCTGATGACTTGGCTCTATATGTTACCAATAACTCAGTTAGCGACGCTGCATCATCTCTCTGCGTCTCCCTGGACTCTCTAAACCAATGGCTGAAATCCCACGGTCTGAGTTTGTCTGCCCATAAAAGTGCTGTGGTCGTGTTTTCCCGCAGGCGGCTGATCCCACAAATTTCAGTGGGCATCCAAGGGCATTGTATACCGGTTTCTTCAAAAGTAAAATTTTTGGGCGTTATTTTAGATTCTAAATTGAGTGGTTTACACCACCTAAATTATTTAGTTAATAGATGCGAGAGAACTATCCCTGTATTAAAAGTAGTTGCTGGTGTCTGGTGGGGTGCACACCCCTACACTATGAAACTGGTATATAATGCTTTAATCCGGAGTGTTCTGGACTATGGATCTTTCCTTTTAATTCCCTGCAATAAAGGTGCTTTGGCAAGGTTAGACAGGATTCAGGCTAAGTGCCTACGGATCATATCGGGTTGTATGAAGTCCTCACCAATTAACGCATTGCAGGTAGAGTGCGCAGAACCACCGCTGTCCTTGAGAAGACAGTATCTAGCATCTAGATTTTGGGCTAGAGTCATTACCAAATCCTCCCACCCTCTTGTTCAAAAAGTGGACGACTTGGATGTTGTATGCCGAAGTTCCAATTATTGGAACCATAAAGAAGTACCTTTGTTTTTAAAATCCTATCGTTGTTATGAAAATTTAAATTCTCCCATTATTCAGTCTCAGAAACTCCCTATCTTCAGCTTTGACTATGAAATTTTAAGTTTTAAACCAAATATTTTCTACAATATTGGCATATCAAAAAACTCTCCTTCGGCGGACTCTATTTTCAATGCGGCGGTTGTTGAGCGATGGTACAATTTTGAAAGATTTTTCACGGACGCCTCTAAATTATCAGATGCAAGTTGCACTGGTGCAGCAGTATTACTACAGTAGGTACTACCAAAACTCCAAAATTGTTTTAAAATTCAAATGCCCTGTACAATCATCAGTATTTACGGGCGAGTGCGTGGCCATATTAGAAGCGTGTTTATTTATAGAGGCTCATAGCATAAGTTCTGGTGTCATTTTTACAGACTCATTTAGTTGCTTGCAAGCTTTGGAGCAAAACCCTTTTAAGAGTAAACTGCACAGTCCAATCCTGCTTCAAATTAAAAAGTCTCTTTTCTCTTGTGCCAAGAATCACAAAACCGTACACTTGGTTTGGATTCCAAGTCATTGTGGCATAAGAGGAAACGAATATGTTGATGCTCTTGCAAAGGATGCTGTTACGTCCCAAGCCGCTGACCTTAAACACTTCCAATATCAAGGCTATGATTTGCTGAGCCTTCCAAAAAAGAGTTTGCTATCCTCATGGCAGGCACAGTGGCAAAGTTCAAGTAAACGGAAAGGTGGTTTTTATCACGCAATACAGCCTAAAGTTAGACCCAAGCCTTGGTTTTACCCTTATAAAAAAATATCCAAGAAAGTGGTATCTATTATCTGCCGTCTCCGTATAGGCCTTTGTTGTTCTCCGGTTTTTCTACAGAAAATCCGGGTCAGAGACACATCGCTCTGTGAATGTGGGTTGGATGAAGGTACTTTGGAGCACATATTTTTTAACTGTTCCAATAATAACCCAGCCCATGACTTATATAGTCATCTCCCTAAATTAAAGATCCCTGTCCCAACTAACTTTCCATCCCTACTAACCTATTCTTCCCCAAAGCTCTTTGAGGCTTTGATGTTTTTTATCCGCGTTAATGATATTAAATTATGATGATTCTTGTGTTGTTTGTGATCATTTATGTACATATTTATTAATTAAATAACAATATTTTGTGTCTGTTTGTTTCAGTGTACTAATGCAATAGTCGTCAACAAGTTTCACATTAAATTCAATTATTAATTTAATCAACTTATTACTCAACTTAGTATTTTAGTTATTTTTTCTTCCTCACGTTTTCTCTCAGCACATCTGACATTGGCAGAATTGTCGACATCGGCACCATTGCCATAGAGAAAAATAGAATAGAATAGAATAGACTACAAAAAATCTATATATTCAAAATGTCGTTGTTTGACACATAGGTACACGGCATAAAAATGATATTTCCAATTTTAAGTAAAAAAATAAAAATAAAAAATGTGTTTATTATCTTAAATCTATACAATTAAGTTGCCGGGGCTTCCCAGAAAGTAATCCGAAGATACTTGAGATGGGATAAACCTCGCTCTTCCTCAATGAATTAACAATAATTGTTACGTTGTGCTAATTCGGTATAGTTACACATTTTATTTTATATAACCAATAAAAAAAAAAGAAAAATGAATAAAAAGAAAAATGAAAATCGTGTTTATGGCAGTGTGTGAAAACTAGAGTGTGATTGTATAAATGTGTGTTTATACGTGTGTTTATGAGTGTGTGAATGTATATTTTGTGTGTATGAGTGTGTGTAAGAGGGGGTGCGTGTGTGAGTGGGTGAGTGTATGTGTGAATGAGTGTGGAGGTGCGTTGGAGTGTGTGTGTGTATGAATAGGGGTTTGTTGGAGTGTGAGTGTGTGTGTGTGTTGGAGTGTGTGTATGTGTGTGTGTGTCAGACGTTCAACCCAGAGTCGCCAGAATGTCTTCCACGGCATCATAATTAAGTGTGAAGAGCCATTCAGTCAATGTCTTCTTACAGTCGTACAGCTGCATAGGGTAAATGTTAAGTATGCGATTTACTTTATTATAGACGCGCGGGGCTTGAGTTACATTTTGACGACTAGCAAAAATTGAACGTGCGGAGTATGTAGGGGCTACTATATCACACCGTCTTTTTTTAAGTTTGGCATGGCTAAAGGGTAGAGTTTTGTGATATCTTAGTACCATGTGTAGTATGTGGAGTTTTCTAACGGAGAGCAGCTTAGAGCTTGCGTATAGAGTTTCAGTAGGGATCTACTACAATACCTAGGTACTTGACAGAATTTACCTTATGAATAACAGGGCAACTACAGGTGGATTGGGTTGGGGTAAGACAAGAATGTATTCTAATGTTAAAGTCAGGCGCAGGCTGAGAGTTTACGTATTTAGTGAAGCAGATGTAGTTGGTTTTTTGGGTATTTAGCGTAAGTAGATTCTCACGTAGCCAATCACCAACTCTAGCCAGTCCCCTCTCAGCCCCCAGCCTAACTTTGTCCCAGGTCTTAGCAGAGAAGATAATAGCCGTGTCATCCGCGTAGGACAGTATCCTCGCACCGTTGATAATAAGGTTACAGAGTTCGTTAATATAAATCAAAAAGAGCGTCGGGCCGAGGACACTGCCCTGCGGGACGCCATACGTCACGTTCTCTTCGTTACTAAAATAATTTTCAATTTTTACCCCCTGTCTTCTGTTCTGAAGGTAACTGCTAAGAAGAGAGAGGGCAGAACCTCGATATCCTAAGTTCTCCAGCCTGTGTGTAAGTTTAGAGATAGATACGGTATCAAAGGCCTTCTTGAGGTCAAGAAAGGCCCCTAGGCATTTGTTCCCCTTATCTACTTCCTTGGTTATCGCAGTAGCAAGTGCCTCCGTATCATCCTGGGCTGATATTCCCCTTCTAAAACCATATTGAGAGGAAGATAAGACGTTATACTTAGTCAGGTAGTTAACTATTCTAGAGTTCAAGAGCTTCTCAATGATTTTAGAAATGGATGTCAGCACAGAAATTGGCCGATAGTTGTAACGTCGTCTTTATCTCCACTCTTATACACAGGGGTAACAACGGACCGCTTAAGAAGGTAGGGGAAGATACCTGTGTTAAAGCATAGGTTGGCCAGGTCACAGATCAGCGGGACTAAGATCTCCTTTGCCGGCTTATTAAAAGGGTGGGAATTCCGTCCCACCCTGGTGCACTCCCAGAGTCTAGGGACAACAAAATATTTTCAACTTCCTCCGGAGAGGTTTCTAGGAGAACAAAGGAGGACAGATTAGGGCTGTCTGTGCTACAAGATGTAGGGGGCACGTAACTATTTAAGATATTCTGAGCTAGAGCTTGTCCAATGTTAATAAAATAATTATTAACATAGTTAACTGAGTCTTGGGGACATGATTTTATCTCAAGTAGGACGCTATTTGAGCTCCTGGGTGGCTTATAATTTGTGATGTCATTAATGGTTGACCACAGTGCCCGAGGGTTTTTAGCAGATGCTTTGATTTTGTCTTTATTAAATTTATTTTTTAGTTTTTTTATAAGGTTCCCACAGAAAGTCCGATATCGTCTATATGTAATCACTAGAATTTGATTATGTGGGTTTGATTTGAGTTTAAGGAAGATTGAATTTCTTAGTCTAATACACCGAAGGGCACCTGATGTTATCCAGGGTTTAATCGTTCTTTTGCTATTAGTGATAATTACATTTTTAAAGTAACTATTTAATATCCTTTACGTATAATTGATCTCCAACACATAAGTCCGGCAATTATTCCATGCTTTTCATCAATAAATTACTATAAAACGGCCCAATTCTAAATTTTGCCATACTCTGCTATTTATTAAAAGTCTCTTTAAGCATTCAGAATGGTTACACATGTAATAATAACCTACAGAGTTTGGTGAAATTGTCCTGAAAGCAACATTTATATATTTTTTTTATTTATAAACATTAATATTTTTTTGCAGCATATTTTTTTTATCTTATTTTTTTTCATTTGTTATTCATTACTTGTCAATTATCTGTCTCATACAATTTTATTTTCATGGAAAGTCTTAGACAACAACATGACTAAAGTGAAAATTGGGTATTGTTGGGGGAAGGGAAAAAAACATTGGAACTAATTATATAGAAATACTGCCTAGGTATAAAAATAAATGTCATGAAGTTTGGAAAGAATATTATAATCAAAGATCTAAATAAAAAGGAATATGGTATAGGTCTATAGTTTTGGAGCCTCCTCACGTACCGTGGTTTTGTAATACTAGGCTTAGCAGAAATTATAATTACAGCTCACAGACTGAGATCTGGACACATGTCGCTCAATAATTTTGGATTTTTAATGAAAAAAATTGATTCACCTAATTGTGAGGTATGTGGCACACTGGAGGATGTTATCCATTTATTGACGGAGTGTCAGGTTTCAGTCTGCAAGACAAGACGTACAGAGAGTTTGAGATAAATATGTACGATGTTTGCATGTTCCATCATATTTTGTCGTCACCTAACTCCTGCTTATAGTCCAATTAAGTATCTTTTGTTACGTTTTACATTATAAGTTCCGATGGGACTGGCTTATACAATTGTATAAAAGTCCCTAATAATAAATAAAGAGAAAAAAAAATGAGTAAAGTGCATTAATAATAATAATAATCCACCTTAATAATCAATCGCCATTGCCTCTACTCTAAACTTGAAGTCTACAAAACCGTCTACCCGTGCCCTTATTCACACTTATGTATTGACTAGCCTATTACAATACGGTATTAAAATGGTGGACACGCGAAGCTTAGAAATGGCCAGTTTACTTGAGTGAAATATTATAATAATATTAATATTTTATAGGAAATTGAATGCTCTTGAAGGTGTAGGGCATTTGAAATGGCTGCGTATATTTTTAAGTGCTTAGTGGGTAATAAATGTAATAATGTTTATTGACTCATTGATCTAGTGGTTGCTCAGCTTGCACTTGAATCGCTAGATTGCTTTAATGTCTTTCGTGTTCCAATAATACTTAAGACTTAGGAAGTTAGTTGCTGAATATCACTTCCAAACAGGTTTTTTTTGTAGTTTGGCCTGGTAACTTGAGTCTTGTCCCGTGTGGTGCCAGAGGTAAAGAATAGCACCATCCTATTTCTTCCCGTGGGTGTCGTAAAAGGCGACTAAGGGAGACTTACTTACTAGAGAATGGGCAGCAGCGTTCTCTATGCATTCGCCTGCGAAGCGTGGCGATTACGGCAACCCCCTTTTTGGGGGAGGCCTATGTCCAGCAGTGGACGTCTTTTGACTGAAATGATGATGATGATGAACTTGAGTTTCGGAAGGAAACGCAGAAACCTACTTACATAATGTTACTTATGTTAATAAACTGCTCTTCCGTATTGTAAGTATTAGACGTAATAGCAGGGCAAACTAACCAGTTTAGCATGGCATTCCAAGAAGCTGAAAAAGATTAACCAATTTTATGGCATGAAGCGAAAACCGTGCATGAAGCCATTAAATAATAGAAAGTTTTTCTATTGTAATAAAACCTTCATGTGATCTTCTAACGGCATGGAACAAACATCACTGGTGTTTAGAAAAGCCATTAATTTTTTTGTTTTTTTTTTTTCTTTCTCTGGTAAAAGGTTTTGTCTTATTTGTTTTGACTAAATAAGCTTGTATTTTGTTGATATTTTTCTTCTTCGGACTATTCATTGTCAAAATTGTCTAGATGATCATCATGATGATGATTAATTCTCACACAGATCAGCTCTGTTGCAACGAGACTCATCAAAGTGAAAGATATAAGGGCTGTTCAGCAAATGTCACAGTTTATCGACCCTCTAATACAGGGGTTCCCAAACTTATTTTGTCTACTGCCCACTTTGAGAATAAATTATTTTTTAGCGCCCCCATTTTTTCACTTACTTAAAAACCACTAACGTCAAATTAAATTAATTATTGTGAGCTATATTAGCGGAGATTTCTGGGTCTCTTACCGCCCCCCTTTAGGCCTACAGCGCCCACAAGGGGGCGTTATCACCCACTTTGGGAAAGGCTGACTCTAATACAAAATTCGACACATGTCTCGTTTTGCTACTACACCAAATACAAGGAAAAATGCACTCACTTAATTATTCAAGCAAACGTGTTGACACTAGAAGATAGCATCATGACGCTATCATTTGGCGTCGATAAAATAAACAATAATGGTATGTGAGATTGACGCATTTTTAACAAGACAAGCTCATGAAATATTCATGGGCCGACTCCGAGAGGATGTATGTAATCACGAAGGTACTCCATAACCGGCATAATTTATATAGGGTTTGCACGGAGAGGCGAACTTTTTGATGCAGTTTTTGTAACTTTCACATATTTATTGGTATCGAAATAGGTGCTTCAAAATTAGGTCAAGAGATAGATGTAAGACACAAGCCATTTTGATTTGGTCACTGCTTAATGCCGCGCCACTTTCATTCTTTCCGTGGGTTTCGTAATTTGTAGAGATATTTAACATGTCCCAGAATTAACGCACACCCTTTTAAAGGGCCATTGTACTCACATAATTATGACCAACTTTGACTACGGGACCAAACCTGAAATCACGAAAAAAAATCTGCTGTTCCCTACATTTATGTTCTCATAACTCGTCAAAATGTATGGAACAGCTGGATTTTTTTCGCGATTTCAGATTTGGTTCCATAGTAAAAGTTGTTCATGATGGCGAGTACAATAACCCCTTAAGAGGTTGTGCGTTTATTCTGGGACATGTTGTATATTATCGTCAGATGGGTTTATGGGATTGATCAGGATGCAGGTAAGAATGGGAAAATTAAAAAAAAAACGAGCCAGCCTTACAGTAGTCGCATATGTTATGTAACATCTGACATCTCACCTTGGTAATAAGCAACTGGGCAGCGACAGAACTTAACCTCAAAATTTAAAAAAAGCTAAATACCGAAATATTTATTCGAATAATTATTCATTACTAGTGGTCGCCCACTGCAATGGTCGAATTTCGACCC
This sequence comes from Tiliacea aurago, assembly GCA_948098905.1. NCBI lineage: Eukaryota > Metazoa > Arthropoda > Insecta > Lepidoptera > Noctuidae > Tiliacea > Tiliacea aurago. The sequence continues at coordinate 2,236,882 of OX402592.1, forward strand.
CCTCTACTTACAATCTATATAGTACTCACTCATTCCATGAGTACACTAATTCCATGCTATTATAAAGTACTTACTAATTCCATGCTATTAAAATTACTTACTTATCCCATGCTCAAGCTGTCACTTCCTGTTACACACTTCCGTCCCTTTTCACGAAATCACCCCCACAGAAAGCGAAACAAAGGATGTTACACATATTAACAGTATTACAGTTTCGGAGGATATATTTGGGCAAAATCTGCCGAGATTCATTGAAATGGCACAAATAATGATTGAAAGAAGTGTAGTATAAACGTTGTCATGTTTAAAATAAAATGTAATTTAATTGTGTGTAATTTTCCTTACTGGTCATTTATTTTGTATAAATTTGTATAAATCTGTGTAAGTAGATATTGCAACTTATAACACCTTTACAGACGTAAAGGTGTTATAATTGTGATTCAAATAAAAAAATAATAATAAATAAATATTTAAAAAAACTATCTCTATTATCTCCCATTTGTGATGACTGGTGGAAAGGAAGCTTAGCTTTTTAGCTTGTAATTATACATTTGAAACAGTTTCAGAACAGAGAATCGAACCTTCAAAATAAAACGTCCATGCTTACGGCCTCTACATACATTTATCTAGGTTACAATATTTGTTGTGTTACAGTCATAGTTTTTTATTATTCTTATTTTTTACAATGCACACTTGTTTTCTCAACTCACTTTAGACATTGGCAGAATAGTAGACACCGGCTTGCCATTTAAAAAAAATAGAATAGGTTACAATGTTTGTTGTGTTACAGTCCAAGAACCCTATGTATGATTCACTCCCTAAGAACTACTCTTTTCAGGGGGCCCTGACTAGTTTGACAGGACTCTTTAATCATAAACTCTAAGGACCTCGCGTGTCCAGATTGCGCTCGAGTTCCGGAATAAGAATTTATTTTAAATAAATGTTCTCTATTCAAATCAGATTTCAAATGTAATGGAACCGATCATAACGGCTTATAAATGTAACCAGTTAATTCATCCATAATTGAAAAATGTTCGATCAATACTATTATTAATGTTTACCACCATTTATTGTAATTTTAGAACAATTTGTATAAGTTCCACACCTTAAGGGCGTTCACTATTAAAACATTCAATAATTTCAGATTTGATTTATATGCTAACGATTTATAAATGAAGTTGATACAGAATATGGAATCAATCGATTCGAACACGTTTTAAGGTATCGATTTGGCAATTGGTGCATTCATAAATCGATTACAGGGAAAAGGATTTTATTGCAGCCTTGCCTTAAATGGGATAACGCACTGTGATCATCAAAAAGTTTAAGATAATCAATGTGATTATGTTATCATTATTCTACTAAGACAGATCATTATTGCTAGTGGTCAAGGCTCATGTACCGCATTGAACGTTGACCAGAAATTGGCTGAAAATGTACTTACACTACGCAGCTTAAGCATACCAAATTTTTACTCGTCAGTCAGTCACTTCGTCCTCTTCTTTCGTGTCACGACACGAAATGTATCTTGACCAGGGACCGTACAACCCCGGTTAAGGGTTAAGCCTTTCGAAGGGGTAACCCATTCAATGGGTTACCTTTAACATGGTGTAACCCATTGAAACAGTTACATGATAACCCATTGAATGGGTTTTATACTTGAAACCCAGTGAAAGGGTTACCTGATAACCCATTTCAATGGGTTCCATACCTACTTGAAACCCAGTAACATGAAAAAATCATAATATTATGTTATTTCGATATCCGCCCAGCACGCGTAGCAGGACCAATTCTATCTCTATTCTACCCAGGAACCATTTTGGTTACCATTATTTTAGAAAAACCCTATATAGGTTTTTCTAAGCAGTTAATCAAAAACCCATACGGTGTAGGTCATTTTGAATGGCTTAAATTAAGCCGTTAAAGTGCGCCGAACGTACGCTGTACTTATTGCCAGGTATTGACACTCTTGGAGCCTCTTTTAAATACCTACCCTGCAAGCAATGCTAATCAGTTATGTTACCTCTGTAGTATTTTAGTTAATTACTAGGTTACAATGACAATGATTGCGATATCGACATTGCCAAAGTCGTCCTTAGCTTAATAGCAATGGTTATTAATACCAGTACCCATTAGATTAATCCAGTTTCGTTAATAACTGCGCGACCTCAATTATACGGAGAACATAATTTACACGTACCTTTGATTTCTAAAATTATTCGCTTATTGGCAGACTCGGTTCATATTACTATATTCATATCTACTTGACTGAAGCTAGCTTTAATGCCTAGGTACATATAAATAGTTTCTGATAGTATGGCCTTGGTAAGGGGAAATGGGTAATCGTTTGTATCAGACCATAATTATTTGAACGGGTTGAAAGAAAAAATATAAGAATCTGCCAAGATGTGATAATTTTATTATGTGTTATGTATGCATGTATTTATTGTTATGTAAATAGTATACCACAGACTACCTGCAGTATTTTCTCTCCTTCCCCCTTAATCCATCCAAAGGTTGTCTTTAAAAGATCACTTTTAGCGATAAGACCGCCCGTTTTGTCACCCGATGTAAAATTTCTACATTTATATCTGTAATTTTATGGTTTGCATAATAAAGAGTATTCTAGAGGCTGAACATAATAATATTTTCCAAAAATTTCAGTTATTATGAAAAATTCATGAATAACGTTTTTATTCTACTTAGTGTTTGTTTCAAAAATCAAAATCAAAAGTCATTTATTCAAACTAGGCTGAGAATCAGCACTTTTCGAACGTCAAAATTACATGAGACAGTCCCCCAAAAACGCCCACCCTTCACCACTTCCTAGTGCTTTAGCTGGGAAGAAGAAGTGGCGCAACAAACTCCCCAACAGCACAGCTCTCTGTTCATTTAAAAACTTGAATCTATACAATAAAATGTAAAATGCAACAGAAAACATAAAATTAAATTATTTGCCTTATGTTAGCTAGCACACACCACTATACAAAAAAAATATAATTTATATGTATAATAATCGTCTAAAATTATCATCATCATCATAATCAGCCTATAATGTTCCCACTGCTGGGACCCAGGCCTCCTTGCTTCGAGAGGGAGTGGGCTGTAATCCACCACGCGGGCCCATTGCGGGTTGGTAGATGTCACATGTCTTCGAATTTTTGGTTCTAGGACATGCCGATTTCCTCACGATGTTTTTTCCTTCACCGTTTTGAAAGCAGTGGTGATGAATTAATTTACACAAAGTAAAGCGCCTGTCTGGGTTCGAACCCACGACCTACAACTCTTAAGTCGGGGCCGTTACCACTGGGCCACCACTGCTCCTCCACCACTGCACTGCTCCTCTAAAATTATACTCAAGCACAAACAACGTGAACAAAACGTATCTAAATAAAATCCTCCAGGCATAATGGGCGCGCGCGCTTAAATAAAGCTACATATATAAGTCTCTGTTTTTTCTGCTGTCTGTGCGGAAATAAACAATTTGACGAATTTACAATAATCAAAATTAATAAGTGACGAATTTACGTCATGAACATAGGACTGTGGCAAATTTACACATACTTTTTTCCGTGGCGAACTTGCTTTGTGGCGAATGTACAATAACCCATTCTATTCTGCCTAGCTGCTTTTTCCCAAATACGTTGTGGTCGGCTTTCCGTCTAACCGGAAGCAGATTTATACCAGTATTTTACATGGAGCAACTGTCTATCTGACCTCCACAACCCAGTTACTGGGTAACACGATACCCCTTGGTAAGACTGGTTGTCAGACTTTGGAGCTTCTGACTACCCGTAACTACCGTCAAAGATCTACAAATGACCGCCGGGACCAACGGATTTAGGCTCGGCGCAAACGGGCCACCGACCACAGCTACTGGTGGCCAGCGACAGCGACTTAACACACTTTTTCATATATTTTGTAAAGACGCGCCGCACACGTGTATTCGGTGGCGGCCACACGCTACAGCAGTGTCGGTGACTCGCCACTTGTGGTCGCTACAGGCCACACAAGAAGCCGACACCCGCCACTGTCGCACTGCTCCATCCCCCGCGCAGTTAAAATTGGATGTACCCAATATAGGCGGCGACGGCGTTGTCTACGTCTTCTGCGATTAACAATAGCGCGAGAAAACTTACCGTGTCGGAGTCCATCGTAAGACTGCGCAGCAGAGAGCGGGTTATAAAATGTGGCAGCTTCCGAACACAGGTGGCTGTCACTCGCTTCTGCCACTGTTACAAATGTGGCGGTAGCGCGCGACAGCCACCGGTGGCGATGGTCGGTGTTCCGTTTCCGCCGAGCCTTACCAGAGGGCCTAAACAAATTGCATTAGCTTCGGAGCGATTCTATTTCTACAATGGCTATCGCTTCAATGATAACGAAGTTTGATTGGCAGGCGACAACGCTTGTCAAAAAGTGCCTCTTGGCGTATGAAGTTTCGTTCGACGTTGTCGATTCGTTTCATGGATTCTAATGATGATAACATTGTCTAGCTCTATTCGTTGACCTATGATCACGTGACATTTCGATAGCTGAAGTCAAACCCATAAATTTTTTGGCTTTTCTTTTCTTTTCTTCATCGCTAATCGAATGTTACTTTGTCTAGGTCCGAGGCACGGAGGGGTCTCGATACGTAATAGTAATCACCCATCCACGAACCGACCACGACAAGCGTAGCTTAACCTACGATGGACCCGCGATGAGCTTTTATTTGCAAGATCAAAACTTTTATTTAAAAAAAAAAACAATGTTGAAGGTTCTATTCGCATTTGCATTCTCCAACTCAGGGCAAACGTTTTCAGGTGAACTCTAAGCGCTACCAAGTCGTTTCCTACACCAGAGCGCACATTATAGGATTATGTCGCGATACTACTTCCGCGAAAAGCGATACTTTTAAATTCAATTTCCTGTATATGAAATCCTATTGGCGCCTGCCGGCCGTCTTATAAACAGGGTTATTTTAAATAGGCTAGCTAAACTCCGCAGACGCGATGGACATCGCTATCTGAACACAATTAAATAAAAAGATTTGATGTTTTTTTTGGTAGGTCAAAAAAAAGATAGATCGCTTTTAGTGTTACTTCGAGTAGTTGAGAAAAACTGTTTTCTTATTTTTTATCGTGTTTCGATATCAATACACATCTGTGAAGTTTATAAAAAAAAATAGGTATTTTAAACGAATATTTCATGTGACTAGAATAGAATAGAATAGAACAAACAACAACAACAACTGCATTAATAACTGTGGTAAACAAAAAAATCATCAATTTTTTTTTTGTTTTATGATATCCATCGCGTTTGCGGGGTTTAGCTAGTCAATTTAAAATAACCCTGTATATATAGGCCCAATTTCACCAAGCTCTGTTAGCCGCTAATTCGACGGACTGTTTTTCATTGTGGCTTAACGCGACATTCTAAGTGTAAAGCTGCGGTTTCCCAGTAGAGCGGTGCGATGCGATGACAGCCATCTGCGGCCGTTGTGTGGTGGCCGCACGGCCGGCACGGCCGCAGATGGCTGTCATGAAAATTATGACAGCAGGGTTTAGTTTCCTAGTTTTTTTTTTTTACGATGGACTAAGAATTACTCCTGTATTGTGGGTGCGTTTACAAACATTTAAACTCACATACACAAACAGCCAGACCCGGAACGAATTGCAGGTCATACAAATATTTGTTCCATGCGGGTATCGTATCCGCGACACGCAGCGCAGCAGTCAATCGCTTAACCACTGCGCCGATCGTGCCGCGCCGATCGTGCCGTGCCGTCGTGGGTTTGAGTTTACGGTGTCAAAAAACGCTTGCGTAATGCAAATTATTTTACATTCCATCTATTGTATAGAATCAAGTTCTCTAACTGAACAGACAGCTGTGCTGCTGGAGAGTCAGTTGCGCTACTTCTTCTTTCCAGCTAAAGGACTAGGAAGTGGCGAAGGGCAGGCGTTTTTGAAAGACTATCTTATGTAATTTTTGCCGTTCGAAAAGTGCTGATTCTCAGCCTATTTCAAATAAATTACTTTTGATTTTCAAAGCTATGTGGCGGCCACCGCTCTTGTAGGAAGCCGACAGTAGCTTTACAGAGTTTAGTGGAATCGAGCCCTTACCCGTTGCCGAAACTTAGTCAGTCAACGTTTACGATTACTTCTGGTTATCTTTACTAACCAATCTAAGTTAAGCTAAGTTTGAACCACTGATTAAATTGAATAAGTTTTCAGAAAATGGATGTTAGTTGTGCCAGTTATATTACCACGTTGTGCGAACAGAGCTAATCTGCCTAATGTGTCTTTATGGTAACTGAACCGGTCTTATCTAATAATTACTTCAAGCCACTTGACATGTCAAGAAAACTGATTATAATTTTCTTATACTTCCTTTCTCAGATATTAGTTTTATGTATTTTTAATAGAACATAGATAGAGATCTCTTTGGTCCTCAAGAAAGTTTATTAGACGAGTTGAATTGACACTGTTTTTATAGCCTAAGGTACTAAAATAAGATCTTATTAAGTGACACAGTGCGATGGTGAGGTACTTCAGTTTAACGATATTTTGTCGTCAGTTTTCACCGTAAATTCTCGAAGCCGGTCTCAGTTTATATTGCGGTTTTATGAACTGATTGGTTAAATAGTTAAACGGTTATCGTTCACAATATTATTTCCGCTTGATAAACTGAATGGCCCTTAATTAATTGTTTTCTTAACTGGCTCACTTTGCCGTAGTAGAATTTGGTCAGATGTTTTGCGAAAGACGTGTGCATTTGAGCAATAATTGTATCTGATGGCTATCCACGCTGCAGCTGTTTCAGTGTGAAATATTCTTCACTGTATCGACGGCCGCAAAGTATAATTATACGAACGGTTATTTCTAAAATCATGATTTACCAGAAGAGCGTTTTGAACGCATAACTGTGATAGAAGAACAAAGCTACCTTCTTCTATTTATGGTTAAAGCCAATTACTGTACTCGTATATATTTTTTCTAAAATACGGTAGTTTTATCTGCTTCGTAAAAGAAGTAAACTAAATGAGTTAACTGCCATTTATATCAGTTTGGTGAAGTGGAACTGATGATGGAGACCACAGATAGCCACCGGAACAATATAATAATAATTATTTAACGGGTTGCGATTCGATTAGGTACTTTAATGTGGTTGCTAAGCAATTTATGCTCATCACTATGAATATGGTGAGTGGCAGTTCTCCTGGTTCTTACGAGGAGAACTCCTCAACAATCAACGTCCCAACATCAGGAAAAGCAATATTTTGTAAAAGGTGATAAGCAGCTATCATGAGGCAAACTGGTAACTTAGATAAATTAAAAACTGACTCACTAAAAAGTGAAAAATTAAAACTTTATACAAAAAAATAACCGACTTCCAAAAATAAAACTAAAAAGTGAAAAATAACTATAATTTCGGAACTCGGTGGCAGAAAACTTTTTATACATTGTTGATTACTATACTTAATAAATAGAGGTGTGTAATTTTTATTTTTTATTTAACTATTATTTTGTAACGGCGAACATTCTTGTTGCACTAAAATAACGGAAGTTTAAAAAAACCGACGTTAAAACGGCTATGTGACTGATATCTTAGTTCAGAACAGGTGAACGCGCTGATTGTCTGACGTATACGTATAGAGTCTGCCAGAATTGCGAGTCTGTCCGAAAGGGATATCGTGGCCCCGGCACGCAGGCCACGGAAGGAACACGGGTGGGTTTTAGTCAGTAAATGTCTGACACGCCCTTACGCTCCGCTCAGAGCGGGAGAAGTTATATGATAATTTCCCACCCAAATAATTAATACCTATAAGTACGGAGTAATGGCATAACTATAATATATAATTATGTCCGTCTGTACTTCGTTACTTTGTGAAAAATAGGTGTACTTGTCTTTATCTACGTGACTTTGGTAATGTTAGAAATATTTTCAATAAAACAGAAAATAAATCGTATGATAAAACAAAGAATTCTGAGTCGGATCATGAGAAAAAAAAAAGAAGTAAATTTCGTAAAATGGGCAGTTGTCTCTTTGTACTTTCCTGCCTCTGAAATATTGAAAAACCTCTGCTGTTTTATACAAATATGCAATCCTTCCATAATGAAAATTATGCATGGATCAGATGCTTATTTTCGCTAGTTCAGAGTTGGTAATGTTGGTATCATAGTGTAAGTTGTTCATATTAATGAGTACTTTCACCCCTGAAAGTTTAATGAATTTATTAAGTACCTACTTATTTATTAAGTAAGTAATAAATCCTAACTTTAATATTAAAAATATTTTTCTTCCATAGTGTAGGTATACATTATACAGGGTGTTTGGTGCATCGTGTGCCAAATTAAAATGGTCGACTGAAGGGGTCATCCGCTAGCCTTTCAGACCCCTTAACACCCCTCATGCTCTGTGGATTTTTTTTATCGACTTTTTATTGTTTTCCAAAAAAAAGACCCAAATTTTACATTCAAATACAGATTTAAAAAAAAATATAAGGCGTAGACTCTGAATTTTAATTTTATTTCGATGTGTATTGTTTAAGAATACTTTTAAATACAAAATTAGTGATATTAGTCATCTGGTTTTTTTGTTTAATTCACTCGCAAAGGTAAAACTTAAATTAAAGCTGTACATGTTACAGCTATTTATAAGGCTACAAAAAAAAAAACCAAAAGCGACCGGGATCTTCCAACTCCCTCATTAATTCTCCAGTCTATCCTCTTTCTAATGATGTGCCACATGCCATAAAAGTATTTTAACAACTTTGTGAATTCGCTAGAATTGTGAATCAAGTCACATAAAACTACATTCCAAATTCTAATGAAAAAATATTTATTGCGGAACTGTTACTTGAGAAAGAGGTAAAATTTGTTTTCTCACTCTTTCACAGTAAAATCTATCTTCTATCTCTTTCTTGCATACCTTAAATCGGTTTGAACAAATCGCGCCGCCCGACCCGCCATTTTTTTAGTCGAGACATGACTGCCTCTGCTACCTAACGTGTGTGCTAGTTCACCATACTCCGCGATTCTTTTATTACTTTGTTATCGTTAAGTTTTGCTGGTTCTTGTTACATTTGTTTAATTTTTGTTGTTATTGTTAAACTTTGAGTTTTTTGTTATTGCAATGGCGACATTCTCTAACGAAGAATATGCGGACATCATGATGGCTTACGGAGCCGCTAATGGCGTCGCTCGTGCAGCGCAACGACTTTACCAGGAACGCTTTCCTGGTAGACGATTACCTGGCCGCAGAGTCTTCCAAGACACATACCGACGCATACGCGAGACTGGCAGTGTTACTTTTAATGAACCAAGGGGCCATATTGTGCGACATAATGTTGAAGTAGACGAGAGAATACTGGCACTTTTTGAGGAAGACTCTACAAGAAGCATTAGAAATGTGGCATCACATCTTGATATTTCAATATGGAAAGTGTGGAAAGTACTTCGTCAAAACAAAAAGCATCCATTCCACTACACTCCGGTGCAAGGTACGTAATTTTAAACTAACTTTAAACCCGTGCAAGCTTTGTTTGACCTTGCCTTTGTTTAGCAGGTAATGGGTATGGTATGGCGTCACTTCCAGGTAGTGAATCTATTAGCACGAACAGGGGTCCTTTCTTGTGCAATTACTTATTGCCCAAGAGAAATTTAAAAGAGTTTTTTGTTTGTTGCAGGTCTTGAGGGTGGCGACTTTGAGAGACGAGTGGCTTTTTGTCGGTTTCTTTTACACACGGATGTGGATGATCCTGATTTTTTAAAAAGAATACTGTGGACGGATGAATCCAAATTTATCAATCCTCAATTTACACAATTTGCACCACTGGACAACGAAAACGCAAAACCCACGTGTTAAAAGACAGAAATCTTCTCAAAGAAGGTTTAGTGTAAACGTTTGGGCAGGAGTGATTGGGAATCAGGTAATTGGACCGCATTACCTGCCCGATAATCTCAATGGCGAAGACTACCTGGAATCCCTACAAAATGACCTGCCCGAATTAGTGACCGATGTGCCCGTATTTAATGAACGTGTGCCCATTGTATTTCAAAATGACGGCTGTCCCGCGCATTGGCGATTGACTGTGAGGGAATATCTCGACAATGTGTTCCCCAATGCATGGATTGGACGCGATGGCCCTATTCCATGGCCGCCACGTTCCCCAGATCTAACTCCGTTAGACTTTTATGTCTGGGGACGTGCCAAAGAGTTGGTATATGCCACGGAGGTTCCAACTAGGGAGGTATTAGTCCAACGCATAGAAGCGGCATTCAATACTATTAAGGAGGAAATACGACTTCGTACAACAACTGTTGAAATACGAAACAGGTGTCGGGCCTGCATTCGCAACAGAGGCCAACAATTTGAGCAAGATTTGTAACAATGATTAAATAAATGTTAAAAATGCAATTTTGTTTTTTTATTTCAAGTAAATCCCACGAAAGATACAGATATGAGACACGAATTTACCTAACCATAAGAATGAGATAGCAGATTTATAGGTTTGACAGGTATCATTTAAGAGATTTTTTTTTAAATCATAATTTGGAATATTAGCCTTAGGTGACTCGATTCACAATTCTAGCGAATTCACAAAGTTGTTAAAATACTTTTATGGCATGTGGCACATCATTAGAAATAGGATAGACTGGAGAATTAATGAGGGAGTTGGAAGATCCTGGTCGCTTTTGATTTTTTTTTTGTAGCCTTATAAACAGCTGTAACATGTACAGCTTTAATTTAAGTTTTACCTTTGCGAGTGAATTAAAAAAGAACTAGGTGACTAATATCACTAATTTTGTATTTAAAAGTATTCTTAAATAATACACATCGAAATAAAATTAAAATTCAGAGTCTACGCCTTATATTTTTTTTTAAATCTGTATTTGAATGTAAAATTTGGGTCTTTTTTTTTGAAAACAATAAAAAGTCGATAAAAAAAAATCCACAGAGCATGAGGGGTGTTAAAGAGTCTAAAAGGCTAGCGGATGACTCCTTCAGTCGACCATTTCAATTTGGCACACGATGCACCAAACACCCTGTATAAATACTAGGTTGTCAATTTGTCATCAAATCTCAATCCCGACTTAAGGCGACGATAACCGACTTTTAATGATTTTGTACTGAAGATCACGTCTAAACGAGTAGTGTTAATGATTTGAAAAAAATATGTGATAAATTAGAGCATTTTCTCAATAACTTGATATGTGAATATTTTAGATTATGTTTATATCACATAGTGAAATTAATTTGTAAAGTTATGTCTAACGCGGATAAAAAACTGAGAATGGCGCAAAATCTACTAAATGTATTTTTCTAAAACCTTCACCAATTTAAAGATACCTAATTTAATTATTGATCTTTTAGTATACGCGTTTTATTAAAATACCTTTTGGTTTGTGTATAATAAATTAATAATGCGTCAAATTGGTAACAGCGCTCCTTGATGGGCGAATCCTATTACTGGCTGAACGTACGACGCGTTGCGTGAGCTCAGTACAGAACACGCAAGCTAATCACTCAAGGTCACTGGCATATATCTCCGTCTTAAGTAAAAGTAAGTACATAGACATTATGTGTTATTTTAATAGAATCCTCTGTTTATGTTTACACATTCGCAAAATGATAAAAGCTGATCGTTTTTATGTTATTTTACAGTCTGCTTTTAATTAAACTGTTGGCTTGTTTTATGGTATTTTTATTGGCAATGCACTTTAGTTTGCATTGCTCGGTTTATCTGTAGTGGACCGATGTAATTAGAAGTTACTACAGCATTGGTTGTTGAAATGTAATCGACATTGTTGTATAAAAAGGGGTTTATAGATTCAAAGATTACTTAAAGACTAAGTACTTATTAAGTTTCTTATGTGCGTTCGTGTAAACTGATTGCCAATTCTTTATATGCCATGACTTTTTTGTTAAAGTTAGTATAGGTAATATTTTTTCTTCAAAACATGAAGTTTTGCAGTTTTAATAGGACTTCTATAAATATTAGATTTTTAACTGGAAGATTACATTACCTAGGAAAGGTGTTATTAGGTAGGTAAATATTGGTTTATCCTAGATTTCCTCTAATTTCCGGCTTAGGGCGCCGTTTTGATTACTATACCACTACCTACTTTAGATGTCAATATACAGGCTTTTTAGGTACTTCCTGTCTTTCCCATCCGGGATCCAATTCATTTATGAAAGTAGATTTAGGTACTTAAAAGACATATTTTTATTAATTATCGAGCCTAACGTGTTAGCTATAAATCGAACCTCTGTTTGGTAACGAAATGATTTCAGGAGAAAAATAAGTATCTGGTATACTTACTTATTTTTCTCCTGAAATCAATTTCGTTATTCCGGAGGGACAGAATCCCGTCTTTATTAATACTTATTTTGCAGTTGTTTATTAAACGGGGTTTTATAAACAGTATAGAAACGTTACCATCGGGTACTACCTATTTCCATTGTCAGAAGCTACGATGCACAAGCTACCTACAATGTAGAATCAATTGAAATAATAGTGGTTGCTATCCTATTATGAAATACATAACCATTTCATCAGTTGTACAAGAAAGCCCACGAGATCTTGTACGAAAATCTCATTACAAGACTCGAGGACAAATCGAAAACATTACACACCATTGTCAACAAAAGATACAATGTTGCCATACTCCTTATATGGAACTCGAGCCAAGCGGCAACACTCAAGCAAACCGATGGCCCGCGTAAAGAGTCTCGACACCTCTATTATATTCACATTCTCGCATCAAGTTTATTTTCGTAACGTTGATAAATCCACACGACTTGTATGCCCTTTTAATTTATTCACAAATCAATGATTCATCGAGTGTTTTCGTTACGAAATTAGACCTACATAGGTTTCCTATTTTCGCAACACTCGGTGGACATTGTATAAGTGGCGACTTTATCCGAATACGTCCGACTACTGTCGGCGGGTTGCGTTTGTGCAAAACATTATTTTATACAAAATTAATGTTGTAGTTCCGAAATGCAATTGAGTTTGACGTTACGCCTTAATCCTTTGCTATAATGACGGGTGTGTTCTGATTTTGATTTTAGGGAATGTAAGTTTAATTTTGTAAACGTTTAGCGTGCTATTAATCAGATTTGGACATTATCGATATAACGGTAGAGTTTATTTTAAGTTGGACTATGTTTAAAGTAAGTTTAAACATAGGTGATACACCGTGTCGCCTTTATGTATGACAATAATATTTATGGAGGAACATTAAAATAATTGATGACGATTTAAGGAGGAGTTATGAATGTGGTCGGCACATTATAGATGAAACGGTAGCCATTCCACGATTGGTTGCTTTGATTTATGAGCATTAGGTAAAGTACGGTCATTTAAAGGAATTGCTCAATTTATTGGTATGAATGGTGATGAATCTTTAGATTAATTGGCCTTATAAAATTCACATGTATTGCTGTCAGTTGTCAATTAGATACTAGGCTTTCGAAAGCTTCAGACTACTATTTTGATTCTCTAAATGCGCTTTAACCCCAAATTAATTGCCGAAGGCAGGAGATTATGATGATGATAATATGCTAAACCTAGAGTTAAATCAGAGATGGTAAAAGACACCATTTTAATTATCATTTAATTATTTCGTAGTTCTTAACATAACATAACATCACGCCTAAAATCCCCGAATGGTTAGGCAGAGTTGTACTTATAGCACACCCAGTTATATTTAAGTCCCATGTTTATGGGGCGACCCTATTGCCATCAACCGCGCACAAATAAGACTCCGGGCTGCTACTGAGAAATTCCTGGTGGAAAAACCCAATAACACACTTCCCGACCTGGGAATCGAACCCCGGACGACCATGCTCAGCCGTAGCGCTTGCGGCCACTACACCAACGAGGCAGTACTTTATTATATCTTCCACTATTTCACACCTCAACGTTTCAGCTTCAACTTTTGGTTTATTATTTACTCAAGCTTTTTATGGGTCTTATCTCTTCTATATATGGTGTATCTATTCATACACGAAATCTTTTAAGGGTTCATTGTACTCATCATTATGAACAAACCTAAAATCGCGAAAAAAAAATTTGCTGTTCCCTACATTTATGTTCTCATAAAGTCATAACTCGTCAAAATGTAGGGAACAGCTGATTGTTTTTTCGCGATTTCAGGTTTGGTCGCATAGTAAAAGTTGTTCATAATGATGAGTACAATGACCCCTTAAGAGATTTCGTTTATGAATAGCCTTATAAATATATCTATATATATAAAATTCAAAGTCCTGACTGACTAACTGACTGACTGACTGATATATCAACGCACAGCCTAAACCGCTGGTCCTAGAGACATGAAATTTGGAGGGTGTGTTCTTTGTGAAGAGTAGGTATCCACTAAGAAAGGGTTTTTCGAAATTCCACCCCTAAGAGGGTAAAATAGGGGATGGAAGTTTATATGAAAGTCCGTCAGTTTTGAAGTTAGGATCTTCAAATTATGTGTATAGGCTGAAAATTGAAAATTAATTTATACGTGTTTCAGCGTTTTTGATAATTCTACCCCCGAAGGGTTAAAAAGTGGGATGATGTTGCGTATAAGTAAAATCACTAAATTTATTATCTAGGCTTATGGTTGGAAGCTAACGCAACGGTGTTGTTAGAATTTCAACCCCTAAGGGGTGAAAAAGGGGATACAATTTTATTTTTAATGAAAGTTCTTTTTAAGTTAAAATCACTAATATTTCGGCTTATGGTTGGAAACTATGCATCCGCTAAGAAGGGATTTTTCGAAATTCGACCTTTAAGGGGTGAAAAAGGGGGATAATCCATTTTCCTTGAGTTAATAAACCTGAAACTTGGCACGAACTACTCCGGATTTGCGGATGTCAAAGTTTGTTTGGAAGAATTTTAACGCGCGGTCCGATTAACTCGAAACTCAGTATTTATTTTATACTGTAATCCAAAAATAAAGAATAAAATTTATCAGAGTTTTTCGAAAATTTACTCCTAACGGGGTGAAAAGGCATAGTCAATTTACAAGGGAGGATTTTGCTGCTTGGCTTGATTAACTTGAAAATTGGTATAAATAACCTATAAATCCAATAATACAAACGTCAAAAACGATGTTTCAACAATTAACCCCTTTGAGTGTGTTTGGTGTTTTTTGTAAAACCTACCACCTAAATTCACATGTGAAAGCAATAAATATATTGAGTATTAAGTGCGTAAAAAGGGGCGATAAAACGAGTAATTTGTATGAACAGAATCTTACTTCTTTTGATATATAAATTTGGCCCGAGTACTTATTTACATAACATCACGCCTGCAATCCCCAAAGGGTTAGGTAGAGGTGTACCTTTAGTACACCCTCATTTCGCCAGTTTTGTTTAAGTCCCATGTAAAAGGGGGCGAGCCTATTGGCATCATCATCATCATAATTTCCGCCAAAAGATGTCCACTGCTGGACATAGGCCTCCCCCAAGCACCGCCGCTTCGACCGGTTCTAAGCTGTGCTTCCCGCATCCAGCGGATACCTGCGGCCTTCACAAGGCCATCGGTCAACCTTGTAGGAGGCCTTTCAACGCTACGTTTCCGGTACGCGGTCACCACTCCAGAACCTTTCGGCCCCATCGGCCATCAGTTCTGCGGGCAATTTCTCGGGCTATGTCGGTTACCTTGGTTCGCCTGCGGATCTCTTCATTTCTGATTCGATCACGTAGGGTTTGACCAGTGCGTGTTGCCAGTGATGACCCATGGTACTGAAACGTGGTCGCTCACAATGGGCCTTATCAGAAGGCTAAAAGTCACCCAAAGGGCAATGGAGAGGGCTAAGCTATTGGCTTCAACCGGGCATAAATCCAGACTTCGGGCTGCCACTGAGAAATTCGTAATGGAAAATCCAATAACACTTTGCCCGACCTGGGAATCAAACCAACCCCTCATGCTCAGCAGTCGCGCTTGTGACCACTAGACTAACGAGGCAGTCATTACTTAAATAACAAAGTTTGTCATAACATTTGCGTTTTTTCAAAACCACCCCTAGAAAGGATTTTAGGGAGTGTTACAGTTTGTTTTTAAGAATCTTAACGCGCGGTTCGATTAACTCGAAACTCAGTGCTCATACTTTTGACAGAAAAAAAAATGGACTTTTTTAGAATCGGAAAAAAGGGGTAATTAAGTTTTCGGAAGAATTTTACTGCGTACCTTGAATAACTCAAAAGTTGATAAACATCAATTATTATTTAAGAACAAAAACGTAGAAAAAATAAACAATACAAAATTTCTTACAAATAGACTTATACATGTCATGAAATGGAGGACACGTATATTGAACAAGTATGTACAAAACGAAGTTGGTATTTATATGCTATCTATATCCTTCGTAAAGTTGTAAATCAAACTGCACTCTTGCTTACCACGCTTACGTTGGTTCCAACTAAGTTAGAATAACTAAGGTATAATGTTTTGGGGGAATGCTGCTGATAAAGAAGCTGTGTTTTTTTCGACATCCACGCGGGCTAAAGCTAGTTATCTTATAAAAACTTACTCTGTGTCCCTACCTAAATAAATTTTATCGGATTATTCTCTAAGTATTTTCGTCCCTTCGTATACATGGTCAAATTAAATTAGCTAGTGAAACTCCGCAGATGTGATGGGTATATCTGAACACGACAAAATAAAAAGATATGTATTTTTTTTTGGGTTAATGACCGCTGATAGTGTTGTTACTTGAGATGTAAGTTGAGATAAACAGTTTTTTCTTTGTTTTATCGTGTTTAGATATCGATACCAACCACGTCTGCGAAGATTACAAAAAAAACTGATTTTTTAAACTAATATTTCAAGTGACTACACTAACTGCGTGCGGTAAAAAAACACTCATGAGGATTTTTGGAAAAAAAAGTAACAATCCCCACCAGTGGGGATTTGTGGGTGGGGATTTTTGGAATAAACCAAATTTTCTTTATTATTTTATCATGTTGACGATACCAACCACGTCTGCGGAGTTTCGCTGGCTAGTTTGATTTGACCCTGTATAGACATCAAGCGTATGTTATGTTATTTAAATGTTATAATTTCTTAAATTAATAAATAAGCTTTCGTGGCAGCCCTTACTAAACAGCATTAAACGCGTCGTCGGCCATTATCGCGGCATAATTGCGGGTGGCTGCGATGAGGTACTGGGCTTTCTGCAAGCGATTCGCGATTAATAACCATTATCGTCTGGTTGTCTTTTCCCATCCCAACTACGTATGTTAGGGTCAGCTTTCAGTCTAATCGGATTCCACATGGAGTGACTGCCTATCGGGCCTCCACAACCCAGTTACTGGGTAACACGATACCCCTCCAACGAACGAGTCCTGGAGTGGAGACCGCGTATCGGCAAGCGTAGTGTGGGACGCCCCCCAGCTAGATGGACCGACGACCTTAAAAAGATGGCTGGGTCAGACTGGATGCGGAAGGCGGAGGACAGGGTGTTGTGGCGCAGCCTGGGAGAGGCATATGTCCAGCAGTGGACTGCGATAGGCTGAGTTGATTGATTGACGATACCCCTTGGTAAGACTGGTTGTCAGACTTTTGGATTTCTGACTACCCGTAACGGCTGTCAAAGATCTACAAATGACAGCTGGTACCAACGGCTTAACATGATTTCCGGCATGGAACAAGTCATGGAGGGGTCTCGGTATGTAATGGATGGTCACCCATCTACGGACCGACCTCGGTAAGCATTGGTTAACCTTGAAGAACGACCCGTGCGGCTGTTAATAAAATGTTAAGATTAATAACCATATTAACAGGAAAATGCATGAAAATAGTATATTGTTGAGCTTATTTAGAATCCAATGTGCGCTCAGGCACAGCTTACCTACTAAGCAATAGGTTTGCCTTGACTGCCCAGACTAAAGGCTTTTACATACCGGGGCGACTTGTCGCGCGACGCGACGCGACTCAAAGGCACCGCTCGTCCCGCGACACGCGGGGCCTTTGTGCCGTGTCGCGTCGCGCGACAAGTCGCGCTGGTATGTAGAAGCCTTAAGTCATATGTACGCCTGAGGTATAAGAAATTTAAAAATAAGTAGGCTTTGTTGGAAAAAAATTGTAGATTGTTGCATCAAGCGCAAAGTGAGTTACTAATACACGAGTGCATTAATTACTCACTTTAGCAAGGTGCGTAATCTACTTTTCTACCAATCTACCTACCGTAATAAAATATACCTACTCAAAAAAAAAAGTCAAGTTATTGAAAACAAAGTTTAATTCATCTTCTTGTTTTTTTTGTTTTCACCAAGTCGGTTTTATTCAGCCGATTTTTATTTGCAGCCAGTATCTTTTTGAACTAATGCATACATTTTATTTAAACTTAATGGGAGACATTCAACCTCTGTGGTAAATTTATAACTAAATACAAATAAAAAACAGTGCATTAATGAAAAACTGTGCAACTATGTGATTTCATAAAACATTTCTGCACTGTTTTGGTTCTAAGCAAAAAATACGTACTTTGTGATGGGTTTTGTAGTGATTAATGATAACACTACTACGTAGTTGAAAGAAAACATTGTTATCGATCAGAACAAGATCTAAGAACAAAATAATGACATCTGTCCAACTGTAGTAAATATCACCCGTTTTTACGTCATGACGCATTCCTGGGAAACGTCGAGCTTTATTGTCTTTTCTGTTTAGGTGGTACAATGGATTCTAGCTTAGGAACAGTTTGTTGTCACATGGAATTAGCGAAGTGGCAGTGAGGCCACAATACTCCAAGAACAGTTGGCCGATAAAGGTTCTGGAGTGACGACCGCGTGCTGGAAGACGTAGCGTTGGAAGGCCTCTCACAAGGTGGCCGATGACCTTGTGAAGGCCGCAGGAATACGCTGGATGCGAAAACCACAGAACCGATCGAAGTGGCGGTGCTTGGGGGAGGCCTATGTCTAGCAGTGGACGTCTTTCGGCTGAAATGATGATGATGAATGAAAGCATATTTTATACTTAAACTCAAACTCAAAGCATTTATTTCAAACTAGCTGCGCCCCGCGGTTTCACCCGCGTAAGTCTCGATCCCGTAGGAATATCGGGATAAAAGTAGCCTATGTCTTAATTAATCCAGGTTGTCAGCTACCTCCATAATTTTTTTATCAAAATTGATCCAGCCGTTTGATCGTGAAGAAGTAACAAACATACACACACACACAGTCACAAACTTTCGCCTTTATAATATTAGTGTGAATGATAAACTAAATAATAAATAAGATAAAATTTTGAATTGTCAAGGGGTCGGTCAGTCAGAGAGATGAAGCTAGTTGCCCATTCCAAAGCGTCCTATGGAGAAGAATGGGCAAGAAACTCCACGGACACTCTTTTAAATCAAAATATTGTTACATAGTATTTAACCAACCCATCATTTATGTTGAAATTATACATACATAATTAATTTCAACATTAACGCTCTCCGCTCACACTGTAACCAATTCCTATCAACCTAATAATTACATAGCGAGTCGCTTGCACCGAATTGGAGGGCGCGGAACCGACAGTTTGTTTTCGCTTAGTTAGCTTATTATACAGCTTGTTCTCTTATAAAAAAAGTAAAATAAAGCCGGTTTCATACGACGCGATCGTTCGCACTATATTTAGGTATCGTATCAGTTATGAGGTGTGGGGGATAAAGGCAGTTTAGATAGGCTTTTTAAGTATAGTTTGTGGAGACTTGTCTGGGTTTGTAGTTTACCTATATTGGTAACCTTGTATTGTATTGTTTAACTTGTATTATACGCGTAGGTTTTTAGGGTTCCGTAACAAAATGGTAAAAAGGAATCCTCACCATTCTTATGGTAAGACTAAGTCTCTCTGTCTGTTTGTCACACCTGGATATCTCAAGAACTACTAATGCTATAACTTGAAATTTAGATGACGTTTGCCCAACTATTGTGAAAACAAGAAAGAAATAAAAAAAAATTATCTTTTTTGCAAAAGGGACTGAAAGGGGGTCTTAAGAATTTGAAGTGGCGCTACTAGGGCATGTGGGATATCATATGAAGAACGCTGTTTGCAAATTCTCAAACATTTTTTTTTAGGCAGCATAGTTTCCGACTTTTGATGAAAAATTTAAAAAATAATACCGTCCCCCCCCTTATCTCCGGAGTTTGCATAGATAAAAATCTGAAATTATTCTATGTGATTTTAATGTATGTAAAAATTACAGGAAAAATAAAACGATGTCACTAAATAGCACAGTTTTTCAGAAATCAACAACATCATATACACGTACGGAACCCTTGGTGCGCGAGTCCGACTCGCTCTTGATCGGTTTTTTTAATAAAGAGTTTTAGCCAGTTCCTCCTCTGGTAAAGATTTATTTTCAATTTTCATGCAGAGCAGGTCTGATGGCGATTTTACTTTATTTATTGTTTTTTTATTGGTTCACCAACAATTGTTTACACCGGTTTTATGCTAAAGCTAACATGCAAAAATGTATACGCAACAGTTCAACAATGGGTCACAGGCAAACTCAGCAAGTATAAGGAAGTTGTGGAGGCCTTAGTGTGGTAACTGAGGAAGTACTTAACTTTAACTGGTGATTGGTGACTTTAATGCCAACATTTTGCTTCGTAACATCCAGTTTTTCTAAGAAAACCACTTGCAACAAATGCAATCTACATTAAATATGTTATCAGTAATATGAATCGAAAGTTCCGATAGATAATATAAATCTACACTATCTTTTAATGTTTCCAGAATTAAAATAAACAAGTTAAATGTACAAGTCAAGTGCCATTAGCTCACCGAGTTTTGCATAAATGAACCGACTAGCGCCACAGATTATAAAATAAACATTGATATTCTTACGTCAAAGTAAAACCGACAACACTTGCAAAAACACGTTTAAAACCTAATCCGTACTAGCAGTCGATAAACCAAAACATTGAGACAATCAACTCAAGCGCAATGTCAAACTACATAAGCGGACCAATTAGTCTTGATCTTCAAATCCCTTCTAAAACCCCCGCTTTTCATAATTCACACGATAAATAAGGGAGACGAGGGAGCTCTCACAAACCTGGTCCCATTTCCAACCGCTAAAGAGCTGGCACAAGTCCAAATGAACTCAGAAAGTATACGATTTATAAAAAATATATAACAAACAATATATTTTTCAAGTATCAAGATCGCTTCGTTTGAATAAATTAATTGTGTTCCAAGACGATTTCTAGGAAATAGTGTTGTAATTATAAAAATAGTAACATCGGACGTGGAATTTGTGTTTTACGTGTGTGACTACAAATAACATGATTTTATCTGTCTCGGTATTAGGGACCTAGTGATGTCTGTAACAATGGTTCTAATAATATCTGCTTGGGAATTTTATTTCTTTTTCCGGAGTGAGTTTTTTATTTTGGTCCGTATTGTATCCCTTTTGTTCACTGCATTCTTCCATGAGAGTATACAATTACGAAAACTACTTGTCGTCTCGTCGCTTGCTGAAGAGCTGTCTTATCTGTTATCTTATTGGCACGTGGTTCGTCCGTATAATGAGAGAAAACTAATGTCAAGATTATGAAAGTCAAAAAGATCTGCGGGGTAATTACGTAACATACTAACAATTGCAATGCCTTTCATTTTGACAACATTAATTGTGCTCATGGTTTATTTTATTAATATTACGATCGGAGCACTATATTACTTGACCCTTCTAGAAGAAGGAAAGAGGGGTCGGGTTATGCAGAGTAAGGACTGTACACATTTCTGTAAATGTAAACATAGTACTCAAAGGTTTGAAGGGTACATACAGGTGAACTTTTAGGCACATTTACACAACAACAACTTACATTGTCCCTATGTCCTCTCTATGATATTATTTATTATATAGCCTAATTTAAGGTGAATCCCACGAAATTCCAATTTTCTTAAGTTTTTGCAATCTGCACCTCAATGTCAAGTTGTAACTTGATCAAAATATGATTTGCGATTATAACTGATATCTATTTTCAGAATTATAATCATTAGAATCATAAATACATCTCTCTAAGTTAGATTTGTTGCCCAATGTCATGGTTTCATGAAAAAGTAATTCAATGGAACAAATCTAACTTAAAGATTATGTATTATTGATTACAATTCTGTAAATACATATCTGTTATAGTCGCAAATCATATTTTGATCAAGATACAACCTGACTCTGACCTGCAAATAGTAAATTTGAATTTCGCCGTCTACAGCTGCGGCATAAGTTTTATAAGCGCAGAGATAAAGGAATGTAAAAAAAAATTAACAAGCAATCCGAAAAAAATATGTGTCGCCACGGTAGGTTGGTATAATAAATTAATTTCGTCATATTGCAAATATATGCAGGCGCGATCAAGATACAGAAGGAATTCATGTCGTTATTAAAAATTATAGTGGTTTCACAAACAAGAGGCGGTTTCAAAGAATCGCCAATAACGGAGATCTGTGATAATACTCCGGTATCTGACCTTCGACTGCTTATATTAAAATCATCCTCTCTCCTTAAATATCGTCATTACATAATACAGTTCCTTGCTCTTGTTTCATGTTTATTATTGTATATTGTATGTATATATATTTATATAGATAACTGTATGCTTTATGTATGTATGTATTTAATGTGTATATGTAATGGTACACCACTGATTACCTGCAGTATTGTGTCTCCTTCTCCCTTTAATCCATCCAAAGGTAGATCCCTTTTAGCGATAAGATTTATATCTGTAACTTTTATGGTGTACATAATAAAGAGTATTCTATTGTCATCATTTCAGCCGAAACCGTCCACTGCTGGACACAGGCCTCCCCCAAAAAGGGGGGGGATTTGCCATAATCGCCACGCTTGGCAGGCGATCGCAGTATGGTTTTTAAAACTTTTTAATAGAGAACGCTGCTGCCCATTCTCTAGTAAGTCCCTTTTACGACACACGTGCCGCGGGAAGAAATGGGATGGTGCTATTCTTTACGTCCGGCACCAAACGGGACCATTTTTTTCGATTCTATTCTATTCATATTGTTGGTAAATATTGGTTGGGACATACGACACCGTGTTTTGATAACTGCAAATTATTAAGATCGATCATACTTTTGCATGTGACATCCATCATCCGGGCCTCCAGAGAGGAAGCCCGTGTCCCAGCAGTGGGAACGTTATAGGCTGATCATGATGATGATGCACAAGGGGAAATTATTGCCTAGCAGTGGACAGTCGTAGACTAACTTGAGGCAGAACAGATGGTCTAAAAATAATACCAATTGTTTCGACTAGCTCATTTGATAGAAATCAATATAATTCATTGGAGCTGCATGATTATAGAACATAACAAACTTATGTAAGGGCTCCAGAAGAATTAAAAAAACGAGTGTGCTGAAGACATGTCTGAACTAAAACTTACAAATAGTTATGCTAATTATAGTTACTTACTTACAAAACTTTCCGTTTGGTGCCGGACGTAAAGAATAGCACCATCCCATTTCTTCCCGTGGGTGTCGTAAAAGGCGACTAAGGGACTTACTAGAGAATGGGCAGCAGCGTTCTCTATGCATTTTTAAAACCATACTGGATCACCAACCCGCCTGCCAAGCGTGGCGATTATGGCAAATCCCCCCCTTTTTGGGGGAGGCCTATGTCCAGCAGTGGACGTCTTTCGGCTGAAATTATGAATGATGATGATGACTTACAAAACAATAGACCTGCACTGTGTCTTAGATATACGAAACGCAACTGGCTATGAGAGAAAGAGATATCGAAAATGTGTGCTCGCACCTTGCCCCTACAGTAATATACGAAACGTAACTCTCTCTCTTTCTATCTTCACTAACTTATATCTCACTCTTAACTTCCGTTCGCTCGCTTCCGTAACGCTCTCGTCAGGCTTTCACCAGCTTACTCCCAA
The DNA here is from genome assembly GCA_948098905.1 of Tiliacea aurago. Taxonomy (NCBI): domain Eukaryota; kingdom Metazoa; phylum Arthropoda; class Insecta; order Lepidoptera; family Noctuidae; genus Tiliacea; species Tiliacea aurago. The sequence continues at coordinate 2,260,753 of OX402592.1, forward strand.
GGTCAAGCGTGAGTAAATAAGTTTTACTTCAAAAACAAAATTGATGTATTCTTTGACGTAGAACATAAAAAACAACTTTGTTTTTGTAGTTTTACACGTGTCCACATTTATCATACGCTTCCTTTGAAGCTGAACTTCTTTATACCAAAATTCATAAATTCTCGCGTTTAGTAATATCGTGTTTTCAACGTTTAACATGACATTACAGGCGTTAGAAACATAGAAGATTATAATGAAAATAAATGACTTCTAATTCTTTACTACGCTAATCTATGTTGGCTTCTATTCAACGTTGTCTCGTAGGAACCTATAACTCTTCACCAGACGTGTTTCGTAGTTCTTAAAAGTAGTTATGATCCTCTTTGCCTTTTTATATAGCATGTTTCATAATGTTGAATGTATTCTTATCTCTACGGAATAGGCAGGAGGCTACTAAGCTTTGGAATGGGCAACTACTTCATCTTTCTGACTGACCGACTCCTTTGACATTTCAAAAGTGCGTGTAAAAATGGTTTAATTGAAATAAATGCTTTGAGTTTGAGACTGGGAGGAAGACGACTAATAGAGAAATATGGATGAAAAGACATGTTGGGCCGACTACAAATTTGGATAAGAGCAAGAGAATGATGGTGAGATTGAGACGTGGAGAAAAGAAAAGAAAGAAAGAACATTTGTTTATTCTGCACAAACAAAACGTGCATTACAACAACAAAAAAAACACATAAAACACACACATACAAAGCAGCCAAACGCAATAGCGTATACCAGCAATAAAAGTTTGACAATCTTGTCCATTGCTTGATGTCAGGACCAGGGAGAAAAGGCAATTTACATTCCTAATTAATTAATTTTAATTACCCTGTGTTGCAACTCTGGCAAATGACAACAAATAAATAAACAATCAAAATAAAAACAAAATGCCGATTGAAAAGTGGAAGAATAACAAATTTTGTATCAAACAAACAACTATAACAAGAACAATTAAGCCGTGCGTCGTATCTGTACAAGAACAGGTCGTTGCTCAGCAAAATGATGGTCACATGGGTCTGTACTCATAACCCAAAGACCACCAGGATAAAACGATGACCAAAAGTTAGATTATGAACATTATTTGTGGCTAAGTAGGTAACATCATGAGATATGATACAAACCCTAATATAGTCCATTAACAATGGTTGCTTTATCATCTGCATCTACTTATATTTATATTTTTTATTGCATCTGTGTATGATTGTCATACAATTACGGCATTATCTCACGACCAATCGTTAGTCCAGTCTATGCCAACAAATTATAATCTCTATTTCACAAATTTCCATAAAAATTGTAAAATATAGTATACTCTTTTAGATTTAAATATAACGAAGTTTTATAATTAATTGAAATTTAAAGAATGAGCTTCCAATAGCCCCCGGTTCTCAGAATATGTCGATACGAAATGATGATAATCGCCACTGTTTCCATAATTATGCACATATTTATATAATATCAGCTATTATAATAAGTTGTATATGTTTATTGGTTTGAAATGCTTTGGATTTCTGTATATTACAAGAGCAACCTCGTTCATTATGCCAAAATAATGTTGTTAGAGAAATTATGGATTTGAAGTCCTAGATCTGAATTGATAATTTTCTGGTTGTTTAATTGTAAAAAAAAAAACAGTTTTGTACATACAGTAAAGGTTCAAATTATTATGTGAAATGCACGGTATTAAACGTAAACAGTCGCTTAATTATGTTCAGTCTTTCGAACATTCTGAGCTCTCTCCATTCCTTTAGTGTGCGTTTTATACAGAATTTGAATTTCGTCTCATTCAGTTGGAGCACTCCCCACCCAGCAGCTCATTAAGATCTTTACAATTTTTAACCAGTCACACATCTTAGTTCAGTCAGCCCAGTTACAACAGGCAGTACACCCCACCGCACAAGTTCCTCTGCTGATAAATGACCCCACCTGCCCATATCTTACGCACCTACTGCAATGCCGAACCTACGAACCTTATCGGACAACTTGATCTTTGAAAATCAAGTCATTTCGATGTAGATGCAGCCATATTCCAGTTTGTAAGGTAAAGTATCAAAATTCATAAGGTGTTAGCCGATGTTAATCTGTTTAATAAGCATTTTGATACTTATGATAGTATCGGCTTAGCTACGTAAAGGTTTCATTCAGAGGAGGTTTTATTAGTAGCGTTTTCTTATTTTATGGAAGAAAGATGTGTTGGGATATGAATAGTGGGTCAAAGATTACTGTTAGTCTGACACGAGTTCAGGAGATCAGCTGTAGGGCGATGATAGTTAAGCTGATTTATGGCGTGTTTATAAAACTATACAGAGATGAGAGCGAGAATTAATTTAATGTAGCAGGGAATGTAAATATTATCTTCGTGTTTTGTATAAAAATATGTAATTAGTTGTTTAATCTTATGAATATATGAACGGTATAATAAAAGGGAGGTTAGTTCTTACTATGCAACTTGAAGCACGAATCAAACATGACATGAAATGAACTATATACTCCATGAGTTGATTGATCAATATGAATGGGTTTTGGTCAAAGCGTTGTCACAAATTAAGTGTTATGCTAAGAATCAGTCCCTCATACAACTCGTTCAAGCTTGATAACGTTCAATTACACAGCCTGTAATCACTCCATAAACGTAGATTCAAATTACCCAGCTTCCACTTCAATTACTAAAATTATTTATAGATCACCAAGTCTATTACATTCTTTCACCCAATTACCGGTAAACGGTTTGCAAAACAAGACAAAATTATTGACTTGTCGACCGTACTGTACGGTGTGCACGACAAAACATGACTTACGTACCAACGCTCGTATATGGGGTAACAAGAATCGACTCTGTTGCTAATAAAGAAATACAACAGTACACGATCAACAGTGGTATTGTGATCGACAACACAGTCGCGGAAACTAACGATTTTGAAACAATCGAATCGGGCTTGCATTTCGCTCATAATCGTATTTCATAACGTCACCATGTGCTGTTTATGTGGCAGGCTGCGTTGATATTGCGCTGTGTTGACTTTATTTAGTCATCTTTGCACTCGATTTCTTTTATATTATAATGAGGCGCGATTTTTGTGTTCTCTCGCAATCATGACGGTTTTATTTGTTTATAAAAGACTCTCTGCTGCATGCTCTTGTTTTTGAGGTATCCCCAAAGCTTAAAGTGAGCTGTTATTATCGTCCAGAGTTATTTATTTACTTTTATAAAAGCCTTATTGCCAAAGCTTTTATGTAACGGCAGGCATTTTTTGACTATACTTTATGAAAAATGTATATTGCTTTTGCCATCATGAAATAAATTTGCAGAAAATTCATACACTTTTCCAACTTATAATAACACGAACAACAACTTGTAATATCACGTAAAAACCATTCAGACTTAATTACAATTGCATAGCCGAAAACATCCTCCAGTTCTCTGAAATTATTCTATAGATCAAATAATTCTATTGCCACCGCAAGAAGCTATCCCCGCGTTATCTATTCCCGCATGTGTACTGTCTCTAACCGTAGTAAGATATCTTGGCAATCGACAGCTATTTCCAAGTCTACAACTAGTAGAAATGCGCTTGCTCTTATTGTGACTACAGTGCCAGCAGTTATGTACAACCGCGTGTAAAACGTCTGCTACCAACACTAACCTAGCTTCAGTCTACAAGTCTACATCGTTTATTTCACAGAACATCCCCAGGTGTCTGAGCTGTTACTGAGAATTTATAGTTTCCGTGTTATGAAGACAAACAATCATTCCTTTTACTACCGATTGGTTATTAGTTTTACCCTTAAATATTATTCCTTTACAATAAATATTATCTTCAAATGTCCTAATTCCTTTTGAGAAATTGAAACTTTCATTTGTTTGTTTATGTTTAGTGTTCCTAATCGTCAACGTTACTTGAAAATAGATTGGTTCTGATTAATGAGGCCCTGCGGACCGACAGATGGTGGCGTAAACATTGTGAGTATAACATGGTAAGTAACTTGCTAGCCGATATATCCCAGCAAAGTCTGTTGTGGGCAGTAGCGTAATAGTATTAGTGCTTGTCTTGCTTCGTGGCAATCAGCCATGTTGTCGATAAACGGGATTATGTGTGTTTCTCTATTTGTAGTAGCTGTTTCCAAATGTGCGCTAACTACTAGAGATTTCAATATATAACAAGTGTCATGACACCAATGAATATTTAAGTTTTCAATCAAAAATGTAATCTAAATAGTTGTAATATCAGCTATAAACCTTTGACTGTTGAAAATTGGTCTCTTATTTACCAATAAAGCGATCAAACGAAAATGCAACATTTACCTCCCTTTAATGGGAATTTAAATTGTGGCAGCCCAGGACATAGTTATGACTATTGCATTATCAGTAGCGTTCATACGTTACTCCAACGTGCAGGTATCGGGGCATGCAGGACATAAGTGGACCTATCTTTTTAGGCACAGCACATTTGCACTCCAGGTTAGAATCGTCATGAATCGGATACTTCAAAATCATTCTGATTGTGATTCAAACTGTGTTGCGCAAGTAGGGTGCAGGGGGTCTACGCTGAAGCGTTAAGGCGCAACTAGTCGATACTTTTTCCATACAAATTTCGGGGGGGGTTTTACTCCACTGTTACACATTGTACATCTAAAGTAAAACATGATATCGTTTTGTCTTATTATTAATTTTGTCTGTACAGAAGCAGAATAGTAAAAAACAAAGGCATTAAAAAGTTATGAGCCAACAAAGATTCGTTTTTCCTGCTAATTTTAATGCAACTTTGGGCGTAAATAAATAATAAAAGAAGTATAAAATCTCAAAAACAAAGCTCGTTCCGACAAAGCTCAATTGTCGAAGATTATAATAAACTTTATTCGTAATTGATTTATGCAGTAGTTTTTTCATAAAACCCCACCTTCCAAAGGAGTTTTCGTATATTTTTACGCGCGCGGTTTAGTATGAATCGTCGTGCACTGTGTTTGTGTGCGTGCGACTAGACGTTATGCGTGTAGACTAGCTTCTAACTGCTCATCACTGGTGCTATCTCTGTCAGACACGATGCTAGGTGAGACAGCGTGCTTTAAGGCCGCGCCCGCCAGTGAGTTCGAGCCCGCGACTAGTTGGCTCTTAAGGGGACGATAGCCGACTTATAATGATTTTATACTGAAGATCACGTCTAAACGAGTAGTGTTAATGATTTGAAAAAAATATATGATAAATTAGAGCATTTTCTCAATATGTGAATATTTTAGATTATGTTTATATTACATAGTGAAATTAATTTGTAAAGTTATGTCTAACTTGGATAAAAACTGAGAATGGCGCAAAATCTACCAAGCGTATTTTTCTGAAACCTTCACCAATTTAAACATAATTTAATTATTGATCTTTTAGTATACGCGTTTTATTAAAATACCTTTTGTTTATTGTTTAATTAATTAATAATGCGTCCAATTGGGAACAGCGCTCCTTGATGGGCGAGTCCTATTACTGGCTGAACGTACGACGCGTTGTGTGAGCTCAGTACAGAACACGCAATCTAACCACTCAAGGTCACTGCCATATACCTGCGTCTTAATCCGAAGTATCGGCCCAATGTTCGGCCGTTTTATAACTTTCATAGTTTCCTTTTTTGACTTTGAATCCTTACCTGCCTTATAGTTACATTTTTGACTTTGGGTATCTTTTTACTGTCGTTTTTTTTTGTTCTTTTGCCGTTGTCAGCCATAATTAGCCGTAGTCAAGCAACGGCCGAACATTCGGCCGATACTTTGGATTTATGTTCGGAGTAGACCCACTGGTTTTACTTGCTTTGACCAACATGAATCGAAGTCTAAGGGACTTCTGAAAGCACTTTGTTGTTATTCGCAAACATTCGTTTGCTTCTGGGTTTTTGGCATCTTGATATTATACCTAAGTAATCCACATCTTAAAGGAGTGATCCATTCTTGCCTAGGAACAAATCGGAACAGTTATCTCGTCTCAAAGGTCATTCACCTCTCTACAACTTGTACTAATCAACTCGTTTTCTATCACCAAAAAGTTATCTCACAAATCTAACGCATTAACTACTATGATATTGTAGGTACACGGGACTTTCTCCAAATACTAATTACGGAGATACAGCATCCACTAATAAAGTGTTATGTTTATTAGACGATTTCTAAGTTGATTTTATTAAGCTGTATATGAGTTTGAAGTTTTGGGATGAACCTAGTTTCTTTAAATCTTTCTTTCTTCGGCTGTATTAGTCAAATAAATAGGTGTAGACGCTCTTACTGTTCCCTATTTATAAATTTGTAACGATTGAATGTAGCAAAGATTATGTAAAGATTAATAATAATACGAGTAGCAACCTGTGTTTTCCGTGTGGTGCTGGAGGTAAAGACAAGCATCATCCTATTTATTCCCATGGGTGTCATAAAAGGCGACTAAGGGACTTACTAGAGAATGGGCAGCAGCGTTCTCCATGCATTTTAACACCATACTGCGATCGTCAACCCGCCTGCCAAGCGTGGAGATTATGGCAACCTCCTCGGGGGAGGCCTGTGTCCAGTAGTAGACGTCTTTCAGCTGAAATAATATATATAATATAGCAAAGTCGAGGCCTTTGCCCTGCCTATTCTCTAGTAAAATAAATAAATCATTTATTTTGGACCAAACACTTGAACACATTTTATAAGCCTGCCAAACTGCGTGACATCGTCGTCTTAAGTCCCGTAGCAGGGTAATACTATGCTAGTATTGTTATTATTTTCTCATCCGTTCTTTTTTCGTATAAATCCATAGTTTTGGCACTTCCTCATATTGATCCTTTCGATAGACATTGAAAAAGGATCTAATTCTCTTGACGAATGTTCTAAAATTACTTCTCATATCACCCACATTTAACCGGTCTACAACCAGAAACTCCTCATTTCTTTCAAAAACCTGTTCCACCATTTTTTTTTACATATTCAGGTGGTTTATTTTTATTGTTTGATGTTTTTTTTGCTAACTTTTATTATTTTCTATACAGTGACATTTAATTATTATTTTATACACAATGACGTGAATATTTACTTGTAAAGTTTTATATTATTTTAATTATTGTGAATGTGAAGACTATGTGGGTTATTTTTTTTTCTTTTCGTTTATAATCAGTTAGGGTTAATTATGGTCTGGCAGTTTGAGTCTTATAAGCGGCCTACCCAAATGTCCTTTCTTTGGTATTGTTCGTCGCATCGTTGAGCTCCTTAAGTTCTGATTAGAGCTGCACGATTACTGACAAATGCGTGCACTGACTGGTCAGGTCCACTCATTCTGTGTGGTTCTTTCCTCAAAAGACCATTTCAGACACCAATCTGCATGGCCTTCACATGATCTGACCAAGATTATGTCTGGACTTTAAAAGAGACTGTGACCTCTGAGTTTGTTTCGGCCTTTCTTCTCAGAGTAGTCAGATAGGAAACGCCGACCTCATCTAGTTTTAAACATATGATTGACGTGTAAAAGTGTTTGTACAAACCTACTTACAGAAATAAAAATCATTCATCATTTATCATTTACCAATATTTATCATTCCATAATGACCCGGCGGCGGCGGCATGCATGTCACCCGGTTATCACAAGTTTATGTAACTATTATTAGAGGCCACATAATCTGCATCCATGTTCGATAAACGGATAATCTTAGCGACGGGCTCGATACGAGACCGGCGCGGGCGCAGCGTCGCGACCTAAACTGGTATTAAATAATTGATCCATTAACATATATGCTGGGTATAGATTAAGCTGTAGATGTGGCAGGAGGAATTGAAGTCAGAAATGTACTTTATAGGGTTCCGTAGTCAAAAAGGAATCCTTATAGTTTCGCCATGTCCGTCTGTCTCTCTGTCTGTCTGCCTATGTGTATGTCTGTGCCCGGCTTAGCTCAGATAATCTTAGTACTAGGAAGCTGTAATTTGGCATGGGTATACAAATTAATCACGCCGACAAAGTGGTAAAATAAAAATTGTGAAAAATATATTTTTAGGGCTTGCACGTAAAGTGGGGATGATATTTTTTTTTCTCGTCTATCCCATGATGTGAGGTATCGTTGGATAGAGAATTCGCGTAATATTAAGCTTTGAAGTGCTATTTTTTGTTAGAGTTGAGCGTCCCCCCTTCCCCCTCTGCAAGCTAAATGGATGTTTTTAGATATGTGAAAAAAATCATGGCAATAGTATAAAATATAAACAAATTAAAAGGAAAAATATCACAGCTAAGTGGGCTTTACAAGTTAACGAGTAATAGTCGACCAATTTTTATGTGCATGGCTCCTCTTATTTATAACCATATAACAAAAATTATTACAGAGCAACCTTTAAGAAGATTTAAAAAGTACCTTAAAGAATTACTAATTCAAAAATGCTATTACTCTGTATCAGATTTTTTAATTAACACATTTTATTTTTTTTTCTATGCAACTAAATAAATCTATCAATCTAATTTACATTTGCAGTTGGAAAATTGACCGTGACGTATATCGGTGTATGTTAGAACATGTTTTTCAACTACAATGTCAAGTTTGTTTTTGGGATAAATTCATTCCAACTACGGAACCCTTCATTGTGCGTGGTCCGACATGCATTTGGTCGGTTTTCATTATTATTATTGTTATTTTATACGTTTACTGGTTTACAAAGGATGATTAATTTGTAAAGTCAAAATCTTATATAATTTATTTCAATTATACACATAAAAGGAATGTCAAAATGTACAAAAAAATAGAATTAATTCTGTGTAAGTGGTAAGTGATAGAAAACCCTTATCAAAATCAAAACTAAATCAAAAGTCATTTATTCAAACTAGGCTGAGAATCAGCACTTTTCGAACGTTAAAATTACATGAGACAGTCCCCCAAAACGCCCGCTTCCACCACTTTCTGGTGCTTTAGCTGGGAAGAAGAAGTGGCGCAACAAACTCCCCAGCAGCACAGCTGTCTGTTCAGTTAGAAAAACTTAATTCTATACAATAGTATGCAAAAAAAATTACGTACAGTCGGTGACCAGCATTATCTGACCCATCTTACAAAGAAGAATAATGGAAGAAGGGTCAGATAATGCTGGCCACTGACTGTACGTTACGCAACATAAAACATTAAATTAAATGATTTGCCATATGTCATCAGCTAGCACACGCCAAAAGTGGCTTGAGTATAACGTCGAAGACTCTAATCAAGTAGAAATAAAAACTAAAAACGTGAACAGAAATAAAAGCCTCCAGGCATACAGGGCGTGTCCGTTTATGTATAACTATAGTTGTACCTCGACGTCACAACTGATAAACTAGGATAATCGAACAAAAATAAATAAACAGGTTAACAAAAAATATTAATTCTGCTAGAGTGACTGTCACCAGCCAGTGTCACTCTTATACAACCTTTTCGGTTATTCCAGTAACTTCGTAATAAAACCAGACGGCGCCACTTGCTGCGCCGTTAAGACGCAGATATATGCCAGTGACCTTGAATGGTTAGCTTGCGTGTTCTGTACTGAGCTTACGCAACGCGTCGTACGTTCAGCCAGTAATAGGACTCGCCCATCGAGGAGCGCTGTCCCCAATTTGACGCATTATTATAATTTATTATACACCAAACAAAAAGTATTTTAATAAAACGCGTATACTAAAAGATCAATAATTAAATTATCTTTAAATTGGTGAAGGTTTCAGAAAGATGGTAGATTTTGCGGCATTCTCAGTTTTTTATCCGCGTTAGACATAACTTTACAAATTAATTTCACTATGTAATATAAACATAATCTAAAATATTCACATATTAAATTATTGAGAAAATGCTCTAATTTAACATATATTTTTTTGAAATCATTAACACTACTCGTTTAGACGTGATCTTCAGTATAAAACCATTAAAAGTCGGTTATCGTCCCCTTAAACAAATACTTTTTTCAAATCACAATTTTGAATGGCATTTCTTTGTAATTAACTGATCTATGACCGCCTTGATTAGGTCTCGCATATGTGATGCATTATATTGAATTACTCGTTAGCATTAATACTAATATATGAGGTGTTGTAAAAGGACAGGGGTCCTTGTTTATGTATATTATAAAGAGGACCTTGAATGCAAATAGAACCAATAATTATTTTAAAACATTCATTCGTTTTAAGATTTTCATTATAATTAATATTTTTGAGATTTTTAAATCATTGTGCGTTACAGCAAAAATATTATCGCTATTGATATGATTGAATTGAGTTCAAAAGTTTTTTATTTTTTTATTCTTTAATTTTATAAGAGGCTTTTATCCACAGTGGCATGCCAGCCTCATCATAACTTAAACTATTCTAAATTAAATCTACAAATACAATATCAATTATTAATGTCTAAACAAATCAGGAAGTAGGTTTGCTATCTCGGGTGAAGGCTGCGCCAAAACTTTAACATATCTACCAATATCATATTCATTACCTTTTGCCGCAATCAACAATGTTTCTCTTACCTTCTTAGTATTAGTACACTCCATAAGTAGATGGTGAACATCTTCAACCGATCGGCATTTTTCACAATTGGGAGAATTTACTTCGTTCATCAAATAACCAAACTTGCGCGATGGGTAGCGGTACCAGACCGTAATCTATGAAACAGAACAATATGATACCTACTAATTTTCTTGGTAGCAAACCACGGTATACGAGGAGGCTAAACAGCTATCCCTAAGTACCCGATATACAATCGGATGCCTGTGCGAATTTTCGAAGTTCACCTATTAGGTAATAAGTCGTCTTTTGACACTAACAGACTATATGCGTTATTGAGACTACCGCATTTAAGTTGATCAGCAGCACTAGCCTTATTAATTATGACATACATTGGAATCCAGAATACAAGTGTAAAATAAACTCCCATTCCCACATCACATCAGATTTACACTTTTTAAAGCCGACATCTTGACAATTTACCGCTGTTACCGTCACATAAATTAGTGTACCATAAAATAATAATCCATAATAACGAGCCTGACCATATTTAACTGGTTGTCTGACGTTAGAACTGGCCAATCAAGTATTGTAGACGAGACATTGTTGACGCCATTCACTTGGGAGATATCGATTGGTTGGTGTAACGGATGCTGTGGCGGTAGGATGGTGCTGATTGTAATGCGTGATGGCTGATTCATGTTTATTCATACGTATGACGTAAATTCATCACACTGGTGGAGGTAACTGAGATCTATGTTCACTTTTTGACGACTTTGCTTGAGATTTTTGCTTCTTGTACTCTTTACTATCTAAATTGGGATTGTTAAATAACCTCCTTCTGATTTTCTATTCCACTTGAGAACATTCTGATTCCCGCTACTTGAGATCTGCTTTTACAATCTTGATGCCTTTTCATTCCACTTGTTTGATTATTATCAGTCTCAGTTTTCCATATTTCCTTCCTCTCTCATATACTTCATGCATTTCAGCGATTTAAATTTCAATTATAAAGCAGTGTGACATTCACCGACATTAAACTTTTATCAAGGAATTACGATGAGAGAAGCCAAATCAGCATGAAATGACGCGACGGTGAGAATTGATTGTATCGTCTCAATTGAAGCTTACAACACACGTGATAAACAACTGACAAGCTATACTTTTCTCCCATTCCCAGGTTTTAAGAGCAATATGTTATATATGTGTTACTTATTGAGTTATTAGCATATTGCTCGGTTATTAGTGTCTTATCGCGATCAAGCGGAGAAAGTAAGAATTATGGTGTTTCCATGGGAACTTATGGGAGTTTGGCACGGAAATCGACGCTATATTAAGTTGCAAATGCATTCGAAACATTGTTGAAGGGTTCAGGCCTTGAGGGCACTGGAATGAAGTTCCAATGTTGTTAATAAAATATATTTTATGACGCAAAATAACAAATTCAATCTGCCTATGTAGATAATTAATTTTGTTCCTATCAATGTTGAAATCCATTGTAGGTATATGTAAAAGAGGCTTTCAGATGGCATGCATATTATGCAAAGAGCTCTGCCAAATTCATCATTGCATCAATGCTCATCTACTACGTAAATTGTTTTAAAAGTTTAGATTATGGTAAGGATGTTCAAGATTAACCTCCCTATTTGAAACGCACACCATAACGTGTTCTACCACACTGCGGTATGGCGTCATATTTTGGGGTAATTCTAGGGATAGGGAATTAGCCTTTAAAGCCCAAAAGAAGTGCCTACGTGCAGTATGTATGATCCAAAACACCGACAGTTGCAAACCTTTTTTTATTAATTTAAAATTATTAACACTTCCGTCCCTATACATTTATGAAGTTGCCATGTTTATCAAAAATAACCATAGCCAATTTGAAACCCTATCCACTAAACGCCATCCAGGTGCTCTTAAGTCAAAAACCCATCAAACCGCCCTATTCTCAAAAAGTTTCCTAGGAATGGCTCCAAAAATATTCAACAAACTACCTAAATCGATAAAAGCTTCAAAAGACTTACATACATTAAAAAAAACACTCCATAAGTTCCTAATACAGAAAGCATATTATACTATAACTGAATACTTAGAAGAAAAATAAAAACATAACATCTCTTTCTCAAATGTATTTATTACCTACTTACTTTAGTTAATAAGTTTAATTAATAACTATTGTTACCATAATTTTTTTAATTTTTGTTATTTTTGTTTGTCTATGTTTATTGCTAAAATTTTTAAGACTTTTACTTAGTAGTATTTAACCTATTCTTTGTGTTTCAGCACGTAGTGATACAATATTTCATTTTATTTTACTACAACATGTAACAACATTATACCTATGTGTACAAATAAATAAATTTGAATTTGAATTTGTTTATTCCGATGTGAACAAATCAAATCATGTTTATTATTATTACATTTTTCCACAACATCCACAATATTCGATCCAATCATAACTGCAATATCCGACAGATCTATTATTGAATCGATGTACCTATACTGTTTGTTTAAACATCGCAATCGAAAGAAAAATCGGTAACAATGGTATGTTTACACTCTCGCCTTTAGTGTGTTTAGAATTTATTTAGCTCTTCGTGTGAATTTTCTTCCTGACCTCATTTTTCTCATATATAGCAGATTGCTTTTTCTCTTACATGAAACGGTAAATGTCTTAGCTTATCGTCTAGGTACCAAATAGCTTTAAAGCTATCGTCCTAGGGATCGTTCACAGAAAGATCATTCCACAATACAATCACTCATTAATTTTATCTTCGTAATATCATAACTTAGTGCTAGATCTTACTCCAAAGATCTCATGATAGATGACCGAATTATACAAAAATCTGTTTTGAATACCAAAAATGGTGTCAAGTAACAAAATCATGTTTTGGAAACTTATTGAGAGATTATAAATGAAAAAAAAATAAGATTGCATTATCACAATGGGATAAGAATCATGTGAAATAAGCCGGGAACACAGGATTACATTAGCTGTATAGGTTTTTAATGAAGCGTGAATAAGACATTCAGATATAAACACAATGACATCAAAGGAGCACACAGCGGGAATCAAAGTGTAATCCCATAAATATGCATTTGTAGACAAGGGTTAAAGTAGGTACAATGTCATTGTCAAAGTATTAAATGTGTAGCATTTGTGTCAAGTTGAACTTCCGTCTAACGTATTTATTGAATTACATATACTGTAAAAAAACGAAGAACAAGAAAACTTTGTATAAAAATGCAGAAGTTTATTATAAATGAAAATATAGGAAGTACGTGGTGTATAACTGATGGTACAACTTGCTTTCACAAAGTGCAGTTAATATTTTTTTTCTTTAAATACTTGCACTGGTGAGGTAACACGAGTCGGTGTTTTTGCCCTTTGCGTTTCTCATTAGACCTCTCATTGAGGAATCACCCATCTCTTTCTTATAACTCACCAAAGAAAGAGAGAGCAAATTTTCCCAGCTCCTTGACGTGTTCAGCGTAAATAAAATTAAAAAGTGTGGAGTAAAAGCAAATTGGCGAAACGTTTTTTTTTTCAAATTTGTAAGGATTTTGCCGATGTGTTTTATAACTTGCCAGTCATTGTTTCGATTTTAGTAATAAATTTGCTATTGTTTTAAGCGAACTGACCGCAGTAGACCAGAAACTTAATTTGGGAACAGGAAAAAATAATAAGAGTTGGTAGTTCCTTTAAATACGAACAATGGAGTTCTCAAAAAAATTAAAAAGAGGATTTTACAGAATGTTAATCCATAAGAGCTACATAGCTCTTGCGTGTAAAGTTTTCTTTAAATGTATGTAGCAGATTATGACAATTCAACTGGAAATCAAAAGAAACAAATAATACGTTCGTAAGCCATTAATTTCAAATATAAGATAATTGACAAATATATGTTCACGAACATTGAATGAGAAAGATGAATGATCTTATCTGATGCCAAGAACTCAGTGGTGCATTTGATGAATTGATATACATTGCAATGAAAGCTGGCCCTTGCACAAAACAAATTAGTGTACACTAATATTTGTTATTGGAATAATAACACGTGTCGTTCTTTTTGAGACTGTAATACATTTCATGGGAGAAATCGTGAAACAAAGCTTTTGGTTTCTCCCTCCAGAATGTATCACATTAATCAATCTCTTTATCTCTTAGATCTACTTCTTCTTTATTAATCACATCATTGTTGGCTTTCCCATAATTTATAATTTCCATGTTTCACCAATTTCCGTAAATTACAAATTCTCCTATAACCAACTTATTATTTCTAACTGATAATATCTCCAAATACCATTTATCACTTCGATCGTTTTTCACTTCATCACCTGAAGCCGTTTTGTATCATATTTCTACATTATTTCTCCTGAGACAACATAAACTACAATCAAGATCACTAATGAGATAAGAGTCGGTAATCCAGCTAAGTGTATTATAAATTATGATATTCTATTTAAATGTGTATATTTCTTTAGTAAAGTTCTTAATGTGTGGTTACTGATTTGTGGTTGATCATCACGCGATGGTCGACTGACAATTAATTTATTATGCGTAATATTAATAAGTTTATTAAAAGTTGTTTCCTGTTTTGTGACATTCTTGTGTCTGCCAGGTGTTTTTATGGTTTGTTTTAACGCTTTTGTTAGAATTGATTCAGCACTTTCTTCGGCAGTAATTGCTTATAAAATATCGCTGAAACTTAAAAGCATCTTTTCCCAGGTAATAAAAGAATAGAACCAAAAAAAAACATTATATAACATTAGAACAAACTAACTGGATTATTTTTTTAACTGTCGTAGCATCGTGCTGAGATAGGAGCCTTTTGGCCTCATACAGGACTTTGTTAGGGTTTCGTACCAAAATGGTAAAAAGGAACCCTTATGGTGAGACTAAGTCTGTCTGTCTGTCTGTCACACCTGGATATCTCAAGAACTACTAATGCTTACAACTTGAAATTTAGAATAGTTTTATAATTATGACGTTTGCCCAACTATTTTACAAACAAGAAAGAAATAAAAAAATATATATATTTTTTGCGAAAGAGACTGAATGAAAGGGGGTCTTAAAAATTTGAAGTGGGGCTACTAGGGCATGTGGGGTATCATATGAAAGAACTCTGTTTGCACGTTCTCAAACAATCTTTTTATTGTTTTGGCAGCATAGTCTCTGACTTTTGATGAAAAATGTAAAAAAATACAGTTCCCCGCCCTTATCTCGCTTATCTCCGAAGTTTGCATAAATAAAAATCTGAAATTATTCCATGTGATAGAAGTTTATGTAAAGATTACAGGAAAAATAAAACGATGTCTCTAAATAGCACAGTTTTTCAGAAATCATCAACATCATATATACGTACGGAACCCTCGGTCTGCGAGTCCCACTCGCTATTGACCGGTTTTTATATTTTCATTTTACTTTTTGTTTTTTTTTTTATGTTTTTGTTTTTTTTATGTTTCGAAGAGTGTGTTTTTAGTTTAATTATGTGATCTCCTGTGTTGAGTCCCAATAAATATTTTTTCTTTCTTTCTTAAGAAGTTATATTTTTAAGCTTGAATGTTTAATATTCTAGCACTAGCAGTTTATTTTGTTGTTGTTATTTTTATTTCATGTATAATTTTATCATTCTGCCAAAAATCTGTTTTCCTGTTTCCTCTTGCATTTTTGCAAGGCCGATAGTTTTGGATGAGCCTTGCACATTTTCATCAAGCTCCTTAAGTTCCGATAAAGGCCCGCCGACTCACCGGTGAGCCAGTTGTCCCCACCGCCAAGCCCCACCGACTCACGTTTGTGAGAATATCTACCAGACAATCGACTAAAATCGCCACAAACAATACTAAACGTTATATTCAAGTGTAATTTGAGCCTACAGTAGCATGAGTCACTGTTGCCGAATCGGCAACGCCGGGCTTAAACGGTTAAAAGCACAATGTTCTGAAGTGTACATTAACTGTTTATTTATCTAATAACAATAGCGGCGGCAACAAAATCACTACAAAAGCGGCTGTCTTATTTCAGTCGTGGACCACACGGAAAACTTTGTTGTTCCATAAAATAAATCATTAGCGCCGTTAAGTATAGAACTAGTTTGAGCCAAGACATAAGACCACGAAACAACAATAGTTGTGACCTACATCGACCATGAAATTGGTTTGGTGGCGGTCACACGCAACTAAATTGTTGTGAGTAATGGCTGTTTAGTTTCAGGAAATATTTAAGAGGGTTGGTCAATATGAAGAATGTTAATTATTATTAGAATTTATATTTTATAAAGACAACAAAGATCCATATTGTTAATACTTATAGCTAGTGTTAGTAACCAAAGTAATATTATTATTATAAGAGTTCAAGATACTTTGCACAGAAGATGACCAAGCAGGGTACAAGTTTCTCGCCTGGCCATCCTCTCCACAAAATGCCTCAAAATGGGAGAATAGAAACTCTCTGACACTGTTTTCAGAATGCTGTTGCTACTGGCCCGTGTTATGGTTACTAACGATGCGTTTTTTTTTTTCGAATGATCGCATAAAAGCCATCAGTTCGATTCTGTGCAAACATTTCCGACGCACTACAGAAACGGGGCAGTCTCAAGAGCATTCTGAAAATATTATCATATTGGACGCGCAAGACATCTAGCGACCTTTTGGTGTAGCTGGTCCATAGACCTTCCGCGATTGATAGGCATAGCAAGTAACTAAGTAAAGTTCCCTATTAAGATATCTGGAACTCATAGTTTACTTAATTAACCAACCATTATCTAGGTATATGCTGATTAAACAATGTTGACAAGTTTCCACTCCGCGTGCAATGCTTTACCTAATCTTTATCTTCAAAACCCGTATTCACTTAGATTCCGTAACAATATGCCACATGACACTTTCCCGTAAACAACGTAACAGTATCCTCACGTATTAAAATAGATTCTAAAATGCAATTCTAAAATTAAACTAAAAACTAAATATCTTAGTGCGGGGAAACCCGTCCTATTGCCGAACACCCGAACACAGATACAGTGGTACAGCGGTAAGTACACACGGCTACACAACAAGCTATACATTTCCAGTATAAGCTGGCCTCTCATTGTACGAAAATCCTATACAATGCGAGATCAGCCTAAACTGGATAGTATAGCTTGATGTGTAGCCGTGTGTACACGTCGATTCGTTGGCACAGTTTCGGTGTCGGTGGTCTTCGACCGTTTCGCGACACTTTACGAGCTCATTATAGCGTCTGAGAGCCGTCGCCACATCCAGTCTCGCACCTTACTATATTACTACATGACATGCTATGTAGGCAGTGTCAACATTATAGAGGTAATGAAGCTTGAAAGAGATAATTGAATTATTTACTTTTTTTGTTTCTATGCTGAGTTTTTCACAGGTCGAAAAATATATGAGGAAAATCTTGCGTTTGTTGTGTGTGGAAAACATGAAAGCCTAAGAAAGAATTCCACATACACACAGATTTGCATGTTCTGTGTGTATGTGGAATTCTTTCTTAGGCTTCCGTGTTTTCCATACCAATCTTAATGCGATGTTTTAATACGCAATAATTTATATCGACCATGACTTTGACTTTGATTAACTCGAAACAAAATTACTCTGAGAAAGATTTTATGGAACACAAAGAGCTTTCAGACTCTAATTAAAAGGACAGCGTGGAAACCGACAAATAATCCTTTATTCAGTGCGTCCAATTAAATAGGCGTGAAAAGATTAACAACGTTCAAGATGCACACAATGTGTTACATAATATTCTTTTGTCTCATGTTCAGTTCATTGTAACATATTATGATGTAATTTTAGTTAACAGATTATTGGTCTCCACAAGATAAGAATATAATCAAAACAATTCCAACACTTAACCTGTCAATGAATTTGCAAGATGTCGTCTGGCATCATAATTTAATTAACGAAACCGCTGAAGTTACAATACTCAGAAATTCAATATAAAGTTCAAAATAAATGTTACCAAAAACCTCTAATTTAAAATGAGTAAATAAATTTTTCATCAAATTATATGTTGAATTCTTAAACTTTCACCGCCTCTGCATTCTACAGTTTTTTTTTTTGCACAGAACGTCTGGAGGACTTTCCAATGATAAATTAGACATTCAATATTTTTTATACGGATCATCAATTATGTCGTTTTCTGACAAATAGTGTTAATATTATGTGTTGAAATCCAGAGATGTCTTACATATGAGAGAGTTGTAAAAGATTTTTCACGTGAAATAAAATTAAATGGGGCGTTGGTGGTGGCCAGTACACGCTCAAGTAACCAGAATCACTTCATAAGTCTACATATCTGTTTGATTCAATAATAAACACAGTTTTTTTGACCTGTTCAGCGAAAGAACAAAGTCTATAGTGCCATTCTTGTTTCGGTTAATGTAAACAATCAAAAACGCAGTTTGGAAATACACAATATATTTTTGTATTGACCGTTGTAATTTTAATCGGTATATTCCAAAATAAGCCCTTAAACCTCCACTGGTGGTGGTCACATATATGGCGACACATGATTAGGTATAATTTAAAAATTATATAATACTATAATTGAATGATAATTATTAATTTAGCAACGATTAGTAACTTTTTCAATGAATACATCCTTGGTAAATTCTAGTCACTCACCTCAATATAAGTCAAGGATAGCCAGACTTCCTTATTTGCGACTCCACATTAAGGATTAAGATGTTTTCGTTCAGAGATCCACTTTGATTCGAGATGTCAAACAAGCAAATACATGATACACAAATATCTCCGTCGCCACCGGCGTCGCGGTATTTTTCGCGTACGATACGATTTGGCAGACTTTAACGTCAATATGTTTCCATTTCACCTTTGTCTGGCTGCATAATGCAAGTATACAAATATACTGCGATGATTTTTTTTGCTGTAAGAGTCACGCTATCTTCGAGTGACGTTATGATTCGAGTAGACAAAACAAAATAAAAGAACCGATATATTTAATATTTAGTAGTGATAAAAACAAGATGTTGAATCTTTTATGTCTACAACATGTTGAAAGTGTTCTTTGCACTTGATCTCATAAAATAATAGTCGCACTAGAATAGTCCCTTATAGCACACCTTATTAATACGCAGATATATGCCAGTGACCTTGAGTGGTTAGCTTGCGTGTTCTGTACTGAGCTCACGCAACGCGTCGTACGTTCAGCCAGTAATAGGACTCGCACATCAAGGAGCGCTGTCCCAATTTGACGCATTATTAATTTATTATACACAAAACAAAAGGTATTTTAATAAAACGCGTATACTAAAAGATCAATAATTAAATTATCAGAAAAATACGCTTGGTAGATTTTGCGCCATTCTCAGTTTTTTATCCGCGCTAGACATAACTTTACAAATTAATTTCACTATGTATTATAAACATAATCTAAAATATTCACATATTAAGTTATTGAGAAAATGCTCTAATTCATATTTTTTTCAAATCATTAACACTACCTACTCATTTAGACGTGATCTTCAGTATAAAATCATTAAATGTCGGTTATCGTCGCCTAAGTCAAGATTGAGATTTGATGACAAATTGACAACCTAGTATTTATATAATGTATACCTACACTATGGAACTATCGTCCCCTTCATTTCGAAACACGAATGTATAAATCGGAAAATTTCCGCATTCAATTATAATAATCACTTCAATCTTAAAGCAATGTCAATAAAAGTTATCTTTGATCGACACATTCATATTTTTATAAAAATGTAACTTAACTGCTTATGTGAATTATGATTGCCATTATATAATTTTACTAGCTTATTAAGTAACTTTATGAGTCATTTATAATAAAAACTTCCTGTTGTTTATTAGCGCGACTGTATCCGAACAAAAGTTATTTCTGAAGCCAGACGACGGCGCTAACCAAAATAATAAACAGGCATAAATCGTCTTCCACAACAAGAGTAAATGTCGTCTTTACAGACTAATTGAAATAAAATTCACGCGAAAAATGCTTTTGACTGACATAAGTAATACAGGACGTTCTCGTTTTAATATATGGAATAACTTTCAGATTCAAAAGAACTGCAAATCGTTTTGACGTATTGTCGTCGTAATTAGGAGTTATGAGCATTAAGGTTGGGTACTCACTGGAAGCTAGTAAGAAATAATCCGTAAGCAAATTACGTCTTCCAAAAAATCTTGCGTTCATATTATTTGATAGGCTATAACGAATCAACGTGGTGGGTAACAAATTGGGGGCATCACGTAATGACATTTTACATTATACTAATAGGAATAGCGATCCTTGATAGACAAGGAATTAGCAGGATATGGAAATATAAGACAGGACAGCCTGAATTTGAATAAAATCAACGATCGACTCGTTAATTCGCCATTTAATTGGCAAGATTTTCCTCTGTCTGAACCCACCCTAATACGCAATCTGAAGTTGCAATAATAAAGTTGGTTTATGACAAAAGTTAAAACGCATAATAATTAAAGACGCCTTTCTTTTGATTTATTGCGTGAAAAATAAGACGATTCCTATGGTGCTTATGTTTTCAGCTAAATTAAGGCATAGCAAGCATATTGTATGAGGATACGTATCGTTTTGAAATGCGCTAACATCCTGAAGTTGTTTAACGCTTTTCTTTAATTGCCATCTCATTCAAATAGTAGTTCTAATAAGATTCGGTTATCTAATATTCTACAAATGATCGCCAATTTATATTCCACGAAAATGAAATGTTAATTTGCAGTTATACCACGAGGGCAGTGCAAATTACCAATTAACCTTTGTCGTGCTAATAAATATTAATAACAGGATTTTATTCATTAATTCTTGTACGGAGATATCATTTACTGGCCCAGCAATAACTTTAAGTATGGCAATCATTTGTATTTAGTTGAGTGCAGACAAATCATAATAGAATAGAGATGGGAGTGAGACTCACGCACGGTGTCTCGTGTTGCACGCATATAATTAGTAAGCTGCTAATTAATTATATTGTGCGTAGAACAAGGGACACCAACATTTCATCATCATCATTTCAGCCTAAAGACGTCCGCTGCTGGACACAGGCCTTCTCCAAAGAGGAGATTTGCCATAATCGCCACGCTTGGCGGGTTGGCGATCGCAGTGTGGTGTTAAAATGCATAGAGAATGCTGCTGCCCTTTCTCTAGTAAGTCCCTTAGCCCTTTTACGACACCCACGGGAAGAAATGGGGCGGTGCTATTGTTTACGTCCGGCACTACACAGACACCATGCGTTTGAATAAATAGATAAGGATCGGTTAAAGGATTCGCGGGTTTATTGCTATGCCTGCATTTGGCATAAGTTTGACCATATTTAGAAGTCAAGCAAAACCAACGCTATTCTCCTAACTTATTATAAACATTGCCCAAAGTTAAGAAAAGTAACTTTAAGCAGCGTTTATAAGTAAAGGGGTAACAAGCTTATGAATCATACATATGAATCATACATTAAATTAATTCACTTTATTTTCTTAATAATTAATTATCTTTATTTCCTTAATAATTTATTATCTTTATTTTCTTAATAATTAATTCTCAAATATCTTGTTACCACTCTCGAGCTCATAGCACACGATTCTTATGCCTTTTTTCTCGTATTTAGTTTTAATTTGCGTTTGTCATCGCCCCCAGATTAGCACTACTGAGTGTACTAATAAAATTGTAGTAATTCATGAGCGGGTTGACTTGCTTTGTGTGGCGAAGGGAATTTTAATTGGATTACTTAAATTGACGTTATTTTAAACTGATGTGTCTTCATAGGGTCTCGTAGTAAAGAAAACGCTTGCAGATTAACTAATTCTTGTGCAATTTTAGTTTACGTTCAATATTTTATGGCAGTATTTGAATTTGTATACATATAACTACAAACAGGTACAATTCATGTTTCCACTCATAACGTTTCACTTAGCAAGAGAAAGTTAATTATCGTATTTGAATAATTTATGTTGTATACTTTTCAAATACGAATTTAATATCAAAATAATATACAATATAAGACTAGGTAATTTGGAACAGAAGTGGCATAACACTGGGGAAACGTTTACTAAGAGCCTGAAATGGAAATCATTTGGACTTATCATTTGCTTGTGTTGTTATTACCTGGTTTTCAATCTTCCAGTCTGAACTTAGTACGTATTTGTATCCTTTATGCCACGTGGACACCCACAATACTGTAGTAATACCGATTACGTAAGAATTTACATAGTTTACGCTACGTCCTGGCATAATATTTTTAGCGTTGAAGAATACTGGTCTGCCTTCGCAAGTAACTCTGCAAACGTCAATATATTATGTGCTTTATTAGTAGTAAATTACTATTTGTCAGTTTTGTTTCTCACGGCTTTATAATTAATGGTTCCATTTTTGGAAAGGCACAGCTATAATAATGAAGAAATATTGGCAAAAATGTTGCTGGTGCATTTTACATAATAATATCTCGTAAAGAAACATGACAACGTTGTCTAGGCCATATTAGCGTAATACTTGCAAGATATTTTCCTTAAAATGTTCCTCTGGACGCAACCGTTTTTGAAAGCGTTGTGGTTTCATTTTATACTGTGATTTTAGATTCATCAGATTGATCAGATTGACAGTGCTGTGCAACATGAATGATGTTTCTTACATATGTGTAGTTTTTTCCCTCACGTTCTACGCTGTAGATATTTTATAAAATAGTTTTCCTGAAAACTGCTAGATCTTGTCGCAGGAAAATTATGCAATATAGAATAACTTTGGCAACTCATAATATAAGTAAGGTATCTAATCCGATAATGCGAACTGTCATAATGCTCACGCAACGTCCCTCTGAAATTAACATTTATCATAATGTTAATTGCATTGAATTCTATTAACAAGATTCCTGTATAATTAATTTCTCTAACTGATTGCTTTGTTAAGTGTTTGATTACAACTTATAAACTGTTATGTGCAATTACTGGTGTTACTGGCTAATTTTAAACGGAATGCTTAATTTTCCTATTGGCACCTCGATAATTAGTAAGTGTGTTGCAAATGTTGATATTAATGATTCCTTCAATATCTTAAGTATGTTTGTTCACCTTTGCTTATTCATTGGACAATGTTCCTTTGACAGGTATTAAGGAGCCTGCTAAACTTAACCCCCTTATTACAAAACAAGTTTTATCTTCAGACCCAGGTTTAAAACATGGAGCCATTATTGAATTTCGAACTTTATTCCGACTATGGTAAAGTTCCTAAACACAAAACTGTCAACTTAGTACCGAACTAAGTTTTCAGTTTTGTATAAAGAACGTTATTTCAATCACTGTTACGTTCGTATTACAAAAACTGGCTGCATGGTTTAAGCCATGTCAAAATATAAATCTTGTTTTGTAATAAGGCGGATTGCATTTGATGAGGTTGAGATTTTGATGACATTCTCACACTCTTTTGTCATTTTGTGGTTTTCATAGTTTTCTATCTATGTTAGACTATCTAGATGATTTTATTATTGACCTTACTCATTTGCTTGTTGTATCGCTTTAAGCATTGAATACAAACGTAAATCATTCCACAGTTCTGAGTTCTACAAGTATTTACGTCCTTTTGAATTATTAAATTAGGGCGGTCTCAAAGTTCTTGCTGCATACTTGATGCATAAAGGAAATCCTATTACATGCAACAAATTAACATTCATAGCTTGTTCACTATTAACATTATTGCAAAATTATCGTACAACTGTAAAATTTGCATAAGTCAGCAAAATCAGATCTGTTAATAGATTGTATGCACCGTCACTTGGTGCATAATTTGATAATTGAACGGCTTCGTGAATGTCAAATGATGTGATCTCCGCATTTGGTTGGAAGCCCTTATTTTCAATCATTAGTATCCGATTCCTGCAAGGGATTTATCTTCATGATTTTCACTGCTTGAGTAATAGCATCATTGTGTTAATGTGTTTGAAAAATAAATAACACTGTTAAATTTCATTCTGATAGAATATTTAGTTAAACAAATTTAGTTTAGTCAAATCCATAACACAATCTTAACTATGATCTTCATTATGATTCTTCTAGTTATTATTTTCTTACGCACATTTGAAACTTATAAGCAGCTATTAAGAGTTACGACCGTCAAGTGCTCAGCAATTAGGGTTTGAAAACTGCACCGTAAGATTTTGCTTACATACTCATCTGAATTCTCGTCTCGTCTGTCTTAACTCTCACTTGTTTACTCTGCTAGGAACTCTCATCCTGTTAGAAACAAAAGCTAACATCATTACAAAGCAATATTAACAAAGTTTAAATTCTACTAATCAATGTATCCAATAAATCATATTCCTTGATAACGGAACATTAAAGGCTGTCAACTGTAGGTTCTGTTCCATAACGAAACATGTTCGAATCCGTGTGGTGACATTGTCTCGACGGTAATTGGTAGCAGTCGCTTTTGTTATATTTATGAGGGCCGTAATTGGTAACTATTGGCAATACTTCTGATTTCGTTGGCTGCAGTTTGAAAGTATCCAGAGAATTTATTAATAAGTGCCAATTTAAACAGCATTTCCTAAACTGATCCGATATCGGCACAATCTTTTTTGAAGACTATTCGAAGTATATTTTATTGCTTATGTTATCTTTTACATCAATAAGTTGTTTGGTAACCACAACGTCTTAATTAGGAGAAGAGAAAATATCTTCAACATGGAAAACAACACCACTATAGCTTATATTTACGATTGATTTTAAAGCGTCTTCATATCAAGGAAAACCTTTCTCATAAACCATCACAATAGCCACTAACATTAACATCGATACAAAGAGCTATCGCTCAATCCAAATTTCCAATACAATACAATTTATAGTACATTTAGAATCCTACTGGCTTTGCTCCCAGACCTGAGCTACTTCCGCAAATAAATCTTTATTACAGAAAACGTAAACATTCACATACAAATCAATGAAAGTAAATGCTATTTAGAACGTAATAACTCCCTTTACGACGTGAAGACTAAACCTTCGCAATAAAAATAATACCAGCGATGTAATAGAATTTGTGATGTTCTAATAAGGAACTGTATATATGGGAAATATGGGAATTGATGAAGCACTTTCACTGCTGGTTTTGATCGGACGTGTGATGGTTATTGGTGCTTTAGTGCCGTATTGGTTAATGTATATTCGCGTTATATGGCTGATATCGTTTTACTGTTGACAAGGGCTATGAAAGGGACATGCACCTTTAGAACTGAAGCGGTTTGTAAGAAAATTGCTTCATGTGATGACTGCGGAAATGGACGTTAACATCTTAACAAATAGGTTCTGAACCTTCTCACTGTTATTTTCGTAAATATTCATAAGTTTTTCTTTTTAGAGAAATATTGGTTTTTGTCTGTGACAGACACTTCTGCTCTCTTTTGTTTGAAATTAATGTCATAAAGCTGAAAAAATCCAATATATTTTTTTCTTATTGTAATGTATAATTTGGTGTACAATAAAGTATATAATATAAATAAATAAAATAAATAAACAGTTCATGTAAAGGTGTAATGCATGTAAAAGGTAACCCATAATAATAGGGTAAGACTCATATAAGTACATCGAGGCTAGCAGAACATTGCGACGATTAAAAACCTGTAGTCAAGGACTAGACTAATGATACATAAACTCCGAATCAGAAGAATCCGTGTAAAAACATGTGTAATAGTAGTTCATTACGGAATTAGGTAAATGTATAAATAATGCAGCGGTAACACAAACTCTCCGCGTTCATTGAAAGTCTATCTTTCTTTCAACAAAGATTATATAAACCGCAGACGCGTCATTTGATACAAGCATCGTATCGTGATGTAACAATGTTTGTGTTTTTTGCTTGAATAGGATTACTTCATGGGTTTAAAGATCACACTTGCAGGTAAACAAATATATTAAGTTAGTGACAACTCTCTCAGTTGAGTGTTACAAGTTGCGATATTTTAAATGAGTTCCTGGTTTTAAATTGAGTAATCTAACTAATAATTATTATTATAGTAGTAGCTACTTAGACCAAAAGCTTAACGTACAACCACAACCACTACCTTATCATAACTTGGCACCTATATGCCTTGACCAAGTCAAGCTTTTCCATTAACTTCTTTCTCCGAAGCTTCCAGATTCATAAATGATTTGATTTTATTCGAGTTATCGCTCATGTCTTTAATGTGTACTCTTGATGTTCTTTCAAAGACCAGAATCCTGATTAAATTATTGGATTCCTTCGATTTCGTTTTCAAATGGTTTAAGTTCTATATACCCAAAGCTTCTAAGGAACTTCATCGTGTAGGCACAAACTATCAAACTCGACGCCGCATCTTTTCGTCGAATCAATCTTTCCTCAAACGCGGGCGCAATGCATCCATATTTCAATCAGGCCCGATCTACATGTATTTACAACACGTTTTAAAGCCCGCTCTATTTTGGACATGTTCAATCCGTGTGCTTATTTGGGCCTGTTTGTTTTCATATTGGGAAACGGTGATCTGTAATTCTGTACCTTTTATGTACTGTGGTGATTTCAGTTCTAGTCTAGCGTTTATCAGACACTTCTTGGTTCTGGTAATAGTGAATGAGGCGTGCTAATTTGATAACTTTCGTGAATTCGTTTCATGTAGATACCTACAGGATCGTTTTCAGTTTTCGCTATCTTGGTCTATTTGTCTATTATATTGGCACCAATAATTTCGAACCCAATTGGAGCTGGATAGTATGGGTTCATGCGGTGTAATTAGAACGGAATATTACGTTCTACTAGATTCAATGCAATAGAATATATTCATCAACATGGCAAAGGTAGCTTTGAATTTATACTCGGAAACTATGAAGTAACCTTGAACGTAAACTTGAATAAAATTGTATGTACAATCCTCCCTTCCTGGAACACAGTTACTTACTTAGTATTCCTAAACTACATGAACAGTTACCGACAAACGATTTATTTAAACTTAAACCATCTTATACTACAAATCAAGGTTTATCTTCAGACCCAGGTTTAAACCATGGAGCCATTATTGAATTTCGAACTTTATTCCGTCTAAGGTAACGTTCCGAATATAAAACTGACAACTTAGTACCGAAGTAAGTTTTCAGTTTTGTATAAAGAACGGTATTTCAATGACAGTTACGTTCCTATTACAAAAACTGGCTCCATGGTTTATGCCATGTCAAAATATAAATATTGTTTTGTAATAAGACGGAAAGTGATTGATTTGCATGAAAATCAATATGACAATGATACGACAACCGGTTAAGGTAACGTTAGATAAGATGGAATTCTTAACTTTACGATTGTTGTAGTTTGACGCAATGGCAGTAAACATTTTATGTTTCAGTGAATAACCGCTAACATTGCTGACCTGAGTTCAAGCCTAGTCCTGAGTGAAGTTCAAGTTTATCAAAACTTTTGTGTCTAGGAAACAGTTAAATGCATGCTTTTGAAAATAGGTACTTACTGTTTGATAGATCATCATGAAAAGGCAAATGATAACAAACCGAAATATACTTCGGAAAAAAGGTAAACATTCAGGCTATTGTCATTAGGAATCAAGTTTACGAGTGTGTTTTTTTGTTTTTCTTTTCCTTCTGGCTTCGCACGGTTTGTGCATTCAGCCAATGTCAAGTTTTAGTTCTTGTATAATATTGATGAAATGAATTATAAATGCATGATGATGATATCCCCGCCCACTCCCCTTGAGTTTCAGTAAAGATGTGGCACTTTACTGAGTCCTCACGCGGACTTCTTGAGAGAACTTGAAGCGAAGTTGCACTGTTTTGTTTCATTTGCCTACACTAATGCACGTTCACAAACACTTAATGGTTAATAATCCACCATTATTACACATTAATATTCGGCTAAACACAAATTTTGGAAAATTAAACAAACTGCTGAACATGACGCTTCACTTTCCCGCCAAGAAGTCCTACGAGTGTGTTAAATATTGTGACCATAAAATTATGCCCAATATATACATAATTACAGGCAAATACAGCGTAGGTACACTCCACGACTAAGGGACAATTTCACAGTTCGTATTACAAAACGCGTTTAAGAAAACTAAGTTCTGCATAAACGGGTTCAAATGTCGATTGACCTTGATTTATGTCCAATCGATTTCACCAGCTACAATTTGATCGCGTTCACAAAAACCAAATTTCCATGGCTTATAATGTAAATGTTGTCACATGAACGCAATCCCCCTTATTACAAAACAAGTTTTATCTTCAGACCCAGGTTTAAAACATGGAACCATTATTGAATTTCGAACTTTATTCCGACTTTGGTAAAGTTCCTAAACACAAAGCTGTCAACTTAGTACCGAACTAAGTTTTCAGTTTTGTATAAAGAACGTTATTTCAATCACTGTTACGTTCGTATTACAAAAACTGGCTGCATGGTTTAAGCCATGTCAAAATATAAATCTTGTTTTGTAATAAGGCGGAATGCGTATAGCGTTTGAAATTAAGACAACAAAATTTATCAGTGAACTACTAAAGTGGGTACAGAGTTGACTGTGTTTTCAAAACCAAAGAGTGTTTAGTTTCTCTTTGGTCAAAACTGTTCTCGTCTCTTTGGTTGCATTAATTTCGTATTTCGTTTCGTGGTAATAATACATTTTTGTGTGGATTTCTCTGTATTTTTTCGTTAATTCTTTTTATGGACAAGGTCTATTAATTTAAAAAAAAAACCTTTGTTTGTAGGAAACTATATTTTATCTTCAATGGATTCCAATACAGACAGAACGGTTGGTTTTGGGAGCCAAATTCTTTTCACAATTCTTGGTCATCCAGGACGTCGACGTGTTTTTTTCTCTCGCGTATCCATCTTGGACGACGAACAATGAACTCATCCTCATCCCAACTTTCGTTATAGCATAGTCTTAACTATCTTTTCATTTTAATTAGCAAAATACCAACCAAATCAATATTACTAATAAAAGACAACAAACAATATTTTCTCAACAATACGACACTGATAGCTCTTGAACTCCTTTAAAGACTTGACCGCCGAAAATCGGGCGTTCAGAATTCAAACTAGTTGAAGCTTGAACTGAGTTTACTTTATGTTGGTGAAATCAAAAGTGGAGTTCAGTACCCCACAAGTGTAAGTTTGCAAGAGAGTAAACGTAACTATTTCGTTTGCGTTAAATTTTGAGCGATACATCGTAAAGCTAAGAGTATAAGAGTGAGAATAAAAATATTAACGCAAACGCGCTAGTTACGTTTACTCACTTGCAAACTTACACTCGGGGTACTGAACTCAGGTAAACGCTTAAACTGAGATCAGCGTGAATTGATCACGTTTAATTTCGTTGGTAAAATCCGCCCTAAGGTACACATAAATAAGCACTGAAATAAGTATCATTATACCTACATAAAAAGGGAACTCTAATGCAAGATGCAGCAACCTTAAATTAAAATGACCTAATTGTAATTTGTACCTTAAAATTTGCATGTCATTATGTTATATAATATTATTATACTTCAACATACGCCCATGAACACCGACTCCACTGACATGTGAACGTCGAGGCAATTCAGCTGTTAGACAACACAAATATAGTGCGAAGACTAAAACGAACAAAACCATTTGAGTTAGTGTAGTGTAAAAATTTTAGAAATAATAGTAACAATGACACTCATATCATGAACAAAGTGTATGTTTATTATAATATCAGACTCTAAGAAAGTGAACGGACTTGTGTAGAGTACAATAAACACTATTCTAAGTTTTAAAATAATTACAACATGAAAAATTAGGTTAGATTAAATTTGCTTATTAGTCTTAAAGGCTAGATTGTAATGAATTATGAAGAACAGGTTCTTTTAAATAAAGCAAAAAAAAAACTATAATACTACCAATGTAAGAACTTTTGTAACCATATTTATCAGCAAATACATCTTTGACTTTGACTTTGTCTTAACCTTTGACATTATGTTACCTCACCAAACTATCCTTTTTATTTATCTAGCTTAGTATAAAACGGTACTACAAATGTTTTACACTCAAACAAGTAATCATTTCTAGTTTCCTCCATTAAATATCCATAAAATGTTTATCGGCATGTCAAAGATTTATTGTTAGTATTCACCAGTAAATGACAAGTATTGTCATATTTATAGCTCTTGGGTCATAAAGCAACCGTCCTGTGACATAATAATTAGATAATTAACAACTCTAAAGACCATTATTTTCACACGATAAAATTTTAATGACACTATTATGTGTAGTGTTATGAATAGTTATGATAATATTATATAATTGATGAAGTAGGTTCTATCGACATAACGTCTTTATTACCACCAACCTGGGCCTCAAGTCTGATATTACCTATAGTGTCAGAATGGTCGATCATTGATTTCATAATTGTTGACTTTGACATGTTTGGTAATCTACTATTAAAATGGCGTCATTATGACTTTCCAATGGCCGGCCACTGACACCTACATTGAAAGAAATTGCATTTATTGGTAATCTCGTACATAATGACAAATGAATGACATTTCTGCTAATGGGTTTTATAATAATGGAAATACGACAATGCCATTATAATAACACAATTCTATTACGAGAACTTTGACCGACCTATGATCGACCATTATGAATTTAGCAGATCACGAACTTTTAGCAAAATGATGGGCATGACAATGGGATCGTGTTGGAATGACTGAATTTATAAAAATAGCAGACTTGGGCCCCTGCACTGGGTCCGCGTGATGAATTATGGCCCGCTTACTTTCACAGAGAGGAGACCTGGGTCCCAGCAGTGCGAACATTATAGGCCATATAGAGAGATTATGCTCTTGCTGCTGCTTTATTACTTTTTCAATAACGCGTAGAAAATTCTCTAGTAGTTCAACTAGTGGGTGGTATATTTTAATTCCCACGAAGTTTTCATGAAATGATTTCACGAAACCTTGATTGCGTGGCCATGGTCGAAGTCATGACCCATTCTTGTATGTAAGACGAGTTTTTACCGCTAGAATTTATTTGTTTATAGAAGAAACAACAGCTATAGCAGATGGATAACATTATTGTATATGTAACACAGAGCCAATTACAGTTTATCACGGGTAAAAACTGTTTTTTTTTAGAAATCTTAGGATCACTAACAAGCACGATAGAAAAGAATGTATATAAGAATACAATAAGGTACAATAAGCACTATGCACTTTTAAAGTACTTGGTTGTATACAGCGGGCCGAGCACGGGCGTGTCAAGACGTTTGTGACAAGACGATAAATTATGTCATGTCAATTTGTACTAGCATTTTATGACAAAACAGTTTTATCGCTCAAACTGTGATAGAATGTGTGATTCAAGTCATGTCACAGTAGGCCGTGCTCGCCCCGCAGTAAGCCAACGGATAACCATGTTATTTGTTGGTTTACTGGTCGTTGCTGAATTAATAATAACTTCAAATGGTACTTAGGGTACATTTGTAGCAATCACATCACCAGTAGACCATAGAGAGAGTATAACATTGCTGTAATTTTCAGTTATTGAGATTTCTTGATATTATAATGACATCTTGCCAACTGATCGAATATCTACTGCTACAAATAATGTCATCTGCATCCCTAAACACATGATAGTGATACACATTCAGTACCAAATCTATTGTTGTACATATTGTTTCTTAGAACGACGACGCTGCAATAAATCTAGCCACGACATATGTAATTAATGTTTATGTGTTTGTTGGTGGTCTAACGTTAATATAAATCTTATTCCAATGATGTAATAAATTATTTCTATCATTTATTACCGTGCCGATTTCGGTAGGATGGAAAACAGTGTGTCGGCCTGTCATTCCGAGGAAGTTTGTGCGATGCGATTGTGGGTCATTCTCAGATCAGTACACGACTTCTGATTTATTGGTAGGGATATTGCGAGATGGATCTCAGGATCGTTGAATTCAGTTTCGATGGATTTGACGATAAACTGAGGATACTGCTTTGATTAAGTTGAGGAATGATTTGATGCTACAGATACTACGGAAAAATTGACTTTATACAGTTAATTGATATTATCAAAGAAAACATAGATGAAACAAATAATAAAAACAGAATAACTTAGATAAATATTCTAAGTAAAGTTTCAACAATACGTAATGGTACCCATTGAAGAATCAACCACAATTCATAGTCCTGCGTTCCAAACTGACAGCTAGTGCGCCACGGAAGCACGTTTCCCTGTTGCAGTGTGAATTTAAAACATAAACAGATTACGAAATCAATAAATCATTGACAGCCACTGCCGGATACGATCATAATAACTAACACATGTTATTAAATAAATATCACGCAAATGCAATACGTGAAGTGCATGGATATTGTTTTGATTAAGTTATTAAGTAACAGCTGGTCATAATTCACTTAAAGGTCGAAGGTCTTTGCACTAGTAAATCTTATAAGTACGAGTACTAGGACTGAATGAAGTTATAGGTGGTAATAACTATAATAAACATTAGCTAGAAGCTTTTGTAATGCAGACATAGTGACAGGTACGTAATTATCTAACAGATTTGAGGAAGTCATTTTGTTCAGTCCTAATCCTTTGTGAGTTCTGTTTTCAAATCCATTTTGAAGTTTCTCCGATTATAAACTTCTCACCATCGAACTCAACTCTAATGTTTGTGTTACCTCTAATCCCAAATTAAGTCATTTTGAACTCGACCAAATTAATCAAATTAATTTTATTGATACAAATAAAAATAAATTTGACTTTGAAAGTTACATTTTTGTCCCAAATATTCAAAGTGGAGATTATAGAAATGCAAATGTACAGTATTAAGATCTTGAAGTTCAGCTTGTTTATATTTAACGTTAAACATAAAAATATTTAACGGATTTCGTAATAGATTTAGAAGTTAGTGAGTCATTGACATTGATCCTATTATTGTAACAAATCATGGTTTCTTCATTTTGTGGATTATTGAAACTTCCAGCAGTCAAGTTGTAAAACTTGACACATATAATAAAACAGTTGATTTTGACTGAATGTAAGAAAATAAAGCTGACTTAGGTAAATTAAAGTAGTAATCCATAAACAAAGGTTTTTGAGGAACTGTGAAATGTTCTAGTGGTTAAACCTACAAATTACGATTTTAGAGAAATGCGGGATTGTAAAATCCGTCGGCATTTATGGCAACGATGCGTAATTGGGAACAAACTACTCAGTTTAACTTTTACGGGACTTGTCAAATATATTTTTTTTTACAAAAGTTTGACATAAAGCTCCAGCTTTATGTCAAACTTTGGAATTATCAAACGTTTGTATATCGGTGATAAACTTTTATTCATGGAAATAATAAGGTAGGAAAAAAGGTTTTTTCGTATTTTATATACAAATTCAAGACTTTTTTTTTCATAGTTTATTTACATTTGATTATAATATACCGGGTCAAATTAAATTAGCTAGCGTAACTCCGCAGATGTGATGGGAATCGATATCAAAACATGATCAAACAATGGGTCATCAAGGTAGTGTAGTTACTTGAAATATCAGTTTTCTTTGTGTAAACTTCACAGACGTGATGGGTATCGAGATCTGAATACGATAAAACAAAAAAAATACATTTTCATTTTCAACTCATATTCATACTTGAAGAAACAACACCAACAGCGGACATTGACTAAAAAAAAAAACAATTTATGTTTTTATTTTGTCGTGTTTTTATTACCCCTGTATATGTGCAAATGAGTACTTATGAGGAAGTCGGAAAGTGGCACCGGTGACTGAAAAATTGTGTGGAAATCGGTTGTTATGATAAGAGTATATGATGCCGACCACAAATAAATTGGGATAAGATGATAGGAGAATGATGTGTCATTTTGTTCGATAACTTGTTGCCATTTTGTAGGTAGTGAAATAATCCCATTATTGTAGTTTTGGGACCAAACAAAAACATAACATCACGCCTGTAATCCCCGAAGGGTTAGGCAGAGGTGTACTCTATAGTTCACCCACGAGGACTTTGAAAGAAGAAGTTTTGGGACTTCTGATCAAAAAACGGTGACTGGTAGTTTTGAACGTCCTCTCTTGATGTTAACCTATAAAATTCTGAATTGATCACAACAGGTGGAAATCTGAGGGTACAAGGTCAGAGCTATATGGTATGGTATGTATGGCATTAACACTTCCCAACCAAGCTCTCTCAATTTTTGCTGAGTGGATAAAGTTGTGTGTGGTCTGGCGTTATCATGACGAAAAACCACACCCTTTCTGTTGATCAATTACGACCGTTTCTTTTTAATTTCTTGCTTAAGTCTCATCAGCTGCTGGCAGTAGGGATTCGAATCGATGGTTTTGCCCGGCGGTAAAAGTTCATAACGAACGATGCCCTTTCAATCCCACCAAACTCACAGCATCACCTTATTCCGGGTTTCGCCATAGTCTGTGGTGCTTGACTACCCTTTGACCATGATCTTTTCGGCACGTCCTTGTCGTAGGTGATCCACTTTTTTCATCACGTGATCAATATTTTCAAAAATGGTTCGGTTTTATTACGTTTCAATAGATAATCGCAAATGAGTACACGATTCATTAGGCTTCATTCAGTGAGCTCAAGCGGCACCCAAATATCGAGCTTTTTTGTATACCCAGACTTTTTCAAATGGATCAAAACTGTTTTGTGCTCGCCCTCTAACTCTTTAGCTACGTTGTAACTACTAATATACCTTAATCCACTATTTAAAAAATGTCATCGACTTTATCCGTAACAGGGCGCGTGAGCTGTATCTTTGGCATCAACATTCCTGGAATGAAAACTCTTGAACCAACTTTGTGCTACTCTTACTGACACTGCGTAAGTTCATAAACAATTTTTTTTTTATCGCGGCTTGTTTTGCATCTTTTCCTTTTTTTGTAAATGTATTGAATTTATTTGTTAGATTCACTGTTTTTGGCGAACAGAAAAACAATAAAAAAAATGGCGGGAAATTGTTTTTACTTTTCTTTTCTTAATGTCATTTATTTAATGGTATACAAACCAGCCAGATAGATTTTACTCTAACTTTATACCTATAAAATACGAAAGAACTTTTTCCCCGACCTATATTCTTCACGTACTAAAACATGATCATTATTTTCATCTTCAAACTTATTGATAATATTGTTAATGATCGAACGCATTATCCAATATAAAGTTAGAAGTGTTCAAATCTATGAAGCAATAGATTAGGAATTTCCTTCAAAACCCTTGGATTGTGATTGAAAATGTGTCATGCAACTAGGGTGCTGGTGTCCTGAAATACTCCTTCCCCTTCCCTCCTTCCTTACGTCTAGCTTTGGCACCAGTCTTCCACAGTATAATTTACATTAATGTGTATTGCTCTTGATACCATGCTGACTGTACTTCTATATTGTGGTGAGACCTTTATTGATTTATTTATTTGATTGTGTAACTTATTTGTATCATTTCAAAATATCACATGTGTGTAAGTTGACGTCACCGGAAGATATTGAACTGTATCCAAGTAGATATTGAACTCTATCCCACATAATATCTCTTCACCATTTAAGGCTGGTTGTACACAAAGAAACGAATGTGTATTTCAATCATCTCCAGTAGGTATCTTGTTGTGCCTCTTTGTTTGGACTCCATCAGTTCCGCTCGCCTCTTAATGGTTTGACTGAAAGACATGTTTACTAACAGGTAAGAGTTGCTAACAGATGACTCCATATTGACTTCACGTACAGCTTTAACAATAGTGAAAATATTGAGATGTATGATATACCAATATATACAACTCGGTATTAACAAGCAATAAGATAGAAGTATACACCTTTATCATATTTTTTTTGTTACAGTCCTACTGATTTGAGGTTTTAAAGCAAGTTTCAAGTAAATACTACGAGTTTTTATACCATATTGTACTCGGTTTAGTTACTCTGTCTTTATGATTCGTAGTCAAAACGTAAGAATGTTTGAAAGCGTGAAATTTATAATAATTACGTTGAAATGTGAATACTGTTACATAGTAGCAAGCATCTGGTGAATGACATTCCTTAATCCGCACAGAGATCCTATCCCAGAATGAATTGAAAAGAATTCTTTACGTCACAAGAAAAATACAAAAATTATGCAATAATGCTGCTTTGAATCAGTTTCCAAAGAAAACGCAAGATTTTGGATTAACGGTTAACTAATCAGAATCCAACATCTGTTCCGAAATTCTAAATACCACATGCTATCTAATCGCCTTCCGTTTTAATTACTACTTAAAGAACTCACTAACTAATCGATCCTCACTCACCGTCACTCCCTTTTCGTAAACATTATGAAACATTTCTGTTGGCACCTCGCCTCTTACTTCGTCATCTTCATCATTATTAACTTTGATATCAACGGTATAGGGTTCATTATCATTTGCATTATCAATGAAGTCAGTGTTATGAAATTATTTACCAAGTTAAATCTCTTAATCAAATCGAACCCGAGTCAGTCATGACTCTGAGCTTCGGTATTTGTTCTAGTAATGATGTTTTATTTATTGTGTCAATATCAGCATTTTCTTACTTAATGGATTTCTGAATTTCTATCGTATAAAAATTAGCACTTTCTGGGTTCAATTGTTTAGGAATATCGGGTGGTCGTAACTGTGAATTGAATAAAGTGCAATTTCGGAATACTTATGGGAACCATTCCAAATGTGTTTGGAAATATTAGATTTGATCACCTTATGCTAACTACAGCTCTGTTCGATCAAGTCTCTGATCAGTGGTTCTTTCAAATGGTGTATATTTTAGCCGAAATCACAGATGCCAATAGATTGCTTGACAACACATGGAATTGAATAAGATTTCACAAACCAAAGATTCGTCTCTGAATTCCCATAACGTAAAATAAAACACATTATTTATTATGATTCGTCTTTGACACTAAAATAACTCAAGGATACCCTAGGTGTCTCTCATTTTACGAGAGACACTGCCACTTTGTCACATGATAAGCTACTATAATATTATCCTCATGATTGAAATTCTTTACCCCAGTTTACAAGCAAGAAACATATTTAAGAACCATTGGTATAAGGCACACAATGTTTTCTTGGCGCCAATAGTTAAGCAAAATAAGTGATCACAATCATGCAGTAGTCATACTTTGTGTTTGTTGTTATTCTGTTGCCCTAGTATAACTTCTGACATTAAACTAAGCATGTTATTACTTAAATCAATCAATTAATCTTTATTGCAATCCCTAATATGTATACAAGTGGTAAGTATATTAATAATAAATAGAAACAATTATGGACCCTGTCCGGCACAGCCATATTTTAAATGTTTATGAGAGGAAGATCCCTTTAACGATTTTCCTTATTACTAAATATTAATTATTACCTATATATCTGTTTTTTCTACAACAGTATTCATTTATTTAATGAAAGGAAATGAAATCGTTTATTCTGTAAATAGGATATTAAAATCACTTTTACACGTCATATAAAAAAAAAAAATCTAGATGTAGTCCTATCTGACTACCCCTGAGAAGAAATGGCGAAACAAACTCAGGGGTCAAAGTCTCTTTTAAAGTCCAGACATAATCTTGGTCAGATCATGTGAGGACCATGTAGATCCGTGTCTGAAATGGTCTTTTGAGGAAAGAACCACGCAAATTTGAGCGGACCTGTCCAATCAGTGTAAGCATTTGTCAGTAATCGTGCAGCTCAACTCAAAACTTAAGGAGCTCAACGACTCGACGAACAATACCAAAAAAAGGACATTTGGGTAGGCCGCATAAAGCGCTCAAAATGTCAGACCATTATTAAAACTTAACTGAGAAAAGAAAAGAAAGGAAAGCATTTAAAGAAAAACAAAAATGACCCACATAGTGCTCACATTCACAATAAAAATACTTCAAGCACAAAATGTACAGAGGCGGACTTAATGCCATAGGCATTTAGATTGATTTTGATTTTGGTATTAGTTATTATCGCTAATTTATTTAAGACTCGCACAGACTGGCGCGATATCGCCGGCGTGACAATGGTTGCGCTGTCTGTCAAAGAAATTGTGATATCGCACCAGTCTGTACGAGCCTTAATACAAAAATTAAATAAATAACCTTCACATATTACATTCACAGAATAAAGGCTCGTGCAGACTGGCGCGATATCACAATTTCTTTGTCGGTGCCTGTCACGCCCGCAATATTGTGTGAGAACTTATTTTATAACGCACCAACCTGCTGCACGATGCGCGACCGCGATGTGCTGTGCGATGGTCGATCTGCTGCACGATGCGCGACCGCGATGTGCTGTGCGATGGTCGATCTGCTGCACGATGCGCGACCGCGATGTGCTGTGCGATGGTCGATCTGCTGCACGATGCGCGACCGCGATGTGCTGTGCGATGGTCGATCTGCTGCACGATGCGCGACCGCGATGTGCTGTGCGATGGTCGATCTGCTGCACGATGCGTGACCGCGATGTGCTGTGCGATGGTCGATCGCGACGTAACTATGCCTATTATTTTTTTACATAGCGTGTTGACATAGCGTAAGAACTATAGAAGAGTGCAGTTTAAGGCGGCAGGGAGGCAAATATAATCTTCATAAAGTTAAAAATTTAGTAAAATATATTACATATACAACATTAGTTTTTGTTTATACTAAACCTCTTAAGGGGTAAAAAAAATCAGCTGTTCCCTACATTTAAGTTCGCTGAACTCGTCAAAATGTAGGGAACAGCTGATATTTTTTTCGCAATTTCAACTTTGGTCCCATAGTAAAAGTTGTTCATAATGATGAATACAATGACCCCTTAAGAGGTTTAGTATAAACAAAAACTAATGTTGTATAGCCATAAACGCCACGCTTGGCAGGCGGGTTGGCGATCGCAGTATGGTGTTAAAATGCATAGAGAACGCTTCTGCCCATTCTATAGTAAGGCCCTTAGTCGCCTTTTACGACAATCACGGGAAGAAATGGGAAGGTGCTATTCTTTACGTCCGGCACCACACGGTCTTTGAAACTTTTTGTCATTAATTCGCGCCCAAACTAATCTTATGTCCCTAAGTGACACGCAGTGAGTGATAGCCTATCGGTGTGACCGTGGGACTGGCTAGTGCCTAGTCATAGTGATAGCCTATCGGTGTGACCGTGGGACTGGCTAGTGCCTAGTCATAGTGATAGCCTATCGGTGTGACCGTGGGACTGGCTAGTGCCTAGTCATAGTGATAGCCTATCGGTGTGACCGTGGGACTGGCTAGTGCCTAGTCATAGTGATAGCCTATCGGTGTGACCGTGGGACTGGCTAGTGCCTAGTCATAGTGATAGCCTGTCGGTGTGACCGTGGGACTGGCTAGTGCCTAGTCATAGTGATAGCCTATCGGTGTGACCGTGGGACTGGCTAGTGCCTACTCATAGGTCTCTAGTTCGAACCCATGCCACGCGTCTCTGACTTATCGGATTCTTGCTTAAAAAAACGGCGAAGGAAAACATCGTGAGGAAATGCCTGAGAGATATTTCTCGACGGCATGTGAAGCCAAGTTAGAGGGCCATAGAATAAACCCTAGAATAAAAAAAAAATATGGTTAACAGCTCTGAACAAAGTTTATAAACTTGCATTCACAACTACTTATAACATATGATTAGCGGAAACAACGCAATCGCAATTTTTAACTTAAAACGTCGTTTTCTCAAA
Source organism: Tiliacea aurago (assembly GCA_948098905.1). NCBI lineage: Eukaryota > Metazoa > Arthropoda > Insecta > Lepidoptera > Noctuidae > Tiliacea > Tiliacea aurago. The sequence continues at coordinate 2,300,888 of OX402592.1, forward strand.
AGCATGGTGATGTGAAAAATGGTTGGATTTTGTTGAAGATGAGCAAGGAAAGTAGAAAAAAAATATAATAAGATGGTGCCCTCTTTGAGATGAACGGAAGAAAAATAAATTGGAAAAGAGAATAGTAATTGTTTTTATGGAAATCCATATTTACCAGGTTGTTAATTGTAGACTGACATAATGAGACACAAGGTATGAGCCATCCTAATTCTGTCTTATATTTTGCAAAAAGTTACACGAACTCGTCTTTCATCGGAATTGAGATACAAACTTATAAACCAGATGAGCATAATGTGTAAACAAAATAAATCTTTTCCTCACATCGAATACACATTGCTCTTCTATGAATGAACTTTCAGAAGAAATTGCGAAAGCGACATGAAACGAAAGAGGCCATGTTGTAAATAAACAAATAAAATGGAATACTAGAAAAGCTGGGTACAGACATGCTGGGCAACTTTTTTACCCCGGGATATTTTTGGTCCTTAATTTTTGATCTCCACTATTCCATTGCCTACTCCTTGGATGCTTGGATGCTTATCCGGTACGGCTCTAATAATCCTTCCATATCCCAAGGGCACGTCTTCCCTACCATTATTGCGCCCCCCCGACCTACTCTTATGCAATGGCCTCTGTAGTCCCATGAAACATGAGGCTAGTCTGGTTAAACCACGCTGAGGCCGGTGCATTTCATTCATTCATTCATAAATAATATTTATTTCTGTAAATTGGTTCAAAAAACCCTTTTAGACGTCAAAAATAACTTATGTTTTAATACTAAATGAGTTCGGTGTTTCCTATCCAACTACGCTGAGCAGAAAGACCGAAACAAACTCAGAGGTAAAGTTCCGAGATATTCTTAGTCAGGCATAATTATGAAGACTATACAGATTAATTATTAGTTAAAGTAAATTACTTATACATATAATATGTTTTTGTAGTGTATAGCTCGGTAACAGTAAGAATAAGCTCGCAATAATCTCCATTCATAAAATATGTTTCCTAAGTACATATTGGGTCGAGTCGGTAAAACAGCTGCTATCATAAAATAATATTCCAGAGTAAATTACACATTTTATTGAAATGTCTTTGTCTGTTATTGTAACCAACACTAGGGCTATAAAATTATTGCAAGCTCAACCAAATCGCGTACAGATGATACTAAAATATCCTTCCATTCGATTAATCCTTAAATAGCTATAAAGTGCAATAAAAGGATAAACAAATATCGGATTCCCAACACACGGCCAAGTTATATCCCCTTTTACGAGTGCCTACAAGATTCGTAATCCCGGATCCCGGGATACTGTTCAGTGTAGACTAGTCTTTACAGCGTTATGAATTATTTCTTTTGATGCTCTTACAGCGCAAATTATAATAAAGTACTTGTGAGATTTACGTACTGTGATATCGTAAATAACGTAGAAAAAATCTATGATAGTACTAGATACTTCATGGAAGTGTATAAATAGTGTTAATAAAGCTACTTTTTAGCTGCGAACTAATAAATCGGTTTTATGCGGGTTTTTTATTTCATGTTTGTTGTAATTTATGAAGATGTTATTGAATTAATATTCTTTTTAGTCGCGAAACTTTTGACGGCTTTACTCGTATTGGTTGGTTTATTGTGTTGCTTTAGCAGACGATGGATGGATTTTTTTAATATAATGATAAATTATGTTATTTTTAGAATATTTTGCGACGTAACTTATTATGATAAATGTTATGTCGTTCATGAGTCAGTTTAATCGAAAATTTATTCAATGTTTCCTACGAAGTAATCCTTTTCCTTCTGGCTTAACGCCTTATGAAAGATGAAACCGCTGCATGAAATTGAGTGACGTAAATATGTACATACATATTAACTATCTTTGAAATTCTTGTTTGATGAAAGTCTATGAAAACAAGAATGTTAAGTTATTCTACATCAAACATTCACGAACCGAAGTTGATCAGAAGATGGATATAAAATAACTACATAACTATCATAGTAAATTAGAACCAAACTCACTACTTAGCCATTGTAGCTTCAACTTATTAGTTTAAGCACTAAGTATACAGCCGCCACCCACAGTTAGAAGCATCTAAATCTAAACGCAAAACGAATGCCTTCACCGGTCTTCGATCTATTTTAAATGAATCATTCACTCACCGGATTCCTACTCTGTTTACTATTGGTAAGGATTTCGAGTTACTATCCGTTACCGAAAGATATTGGAGTAGCAGTGTTTTGACAAAAATTTTGTTTCAGGAATTTTTGTGTTTTCAGCAACGTTAGCTCTCTTTTGGAGATTATTACAGTTGTTTTATTAAATTATAACTTGGTACCTATTGCTTTTATCTAATGTTATTCTATATCTCTGAAAAACATCATCGGGAAATAGTGCTACATTATGAAAACATTATCACCTTATGGTTCTTATTCTTTTTTTTTTAAATAATATTTTAATGGCCGGTATAATGATCTTGAGAGAACTTGAAGTGATGTTGCTCTGTCTTCTTGAGAGAACTTGAAGTGATGATGCACTGTTTTGTTTCATGTGCCTAAACTAATGCACATTCACGAACACTTAATGGTTAATAATCCACCATTATTATATATACAACATTAGTTTTTGTTTATACTAAACCTCTTAAGGGGTCATTGTATTCATCATTATGAACAACTTTTACTATGGGATCAAAGTTGAAATCGCGAAAAAAATATCAGCTGTTCCCTACATTTTGACGAGTTCTGAACTGTAATGTTGTATATATTATTACATATATGACGACGTCAGCGACGGCGGAGCGATAGGGTCGTCACCATCTTGATTCGGTGGTAAAGGGTCCATTTCGTTGGTGTCGTTGAATTATAATACGAAGTGTAATATAGACTCACTTTTAATCAGAAAACTAGATAATTAATAACAAGTGATAATAATTTAACTAGGCAAACCAACAGTTTTATTTTGGAGAAGTGACTTGGTCCGCGTCTCGATGCGAAGTCCCCCGTTCGACAATCCCCACCTTTCAAAACGACTCTGTCCACGTGCCGCCATTACAAAATAACGTCACGGCGTTTGCCCCTCTACTACATTAATCAATTGAGCAACTTTTTAAACACAAATTTTAGAAAATAAAACAAAACTGCTAATCATGTCACTGCACTCACCCGCCAATAAACCATCACTCTTTATGGCTCTTCCTTTGTATGACAGAAGGCAGAAGGTACTGTAGAGCCTTCAGCCTGCTTGGTTTTATCATGCAACCTTCATGAATATTTCATCATACACTATTTCGTATTTAGAAGATTAGTAAATAAGAGAATCAGTTTGCAGAGTTGACAGTGTGCGTCATCAATTCATGTAAAAAATGTAAAACCGACTCTAGGGATGCTAGGAATATTTTTTCTTTAAATGCTAAATAAGCGTTTCATTGAACGACACCGTCTCAGTGCTGTGAAAAATAACTCATACTTATTACATACTCAGAAAATAGGGTTATGGGGTACCTGTGCGGGCACATCATTAAAAACATACCTGCTTCTATTAACAATAATAATTGAGTTACATTATGTAACTAACTTGGTGGTGATGTCTCCGATTCCAGGTGAGGGTCTATTCTTATCCACGACCACACATTTCACGTAACAACAGTATCTATCTACACGCGGTAGTAATAAAGATATCTATTACAAATGGCGGGTGTCAGTTGTCTTCTAGACATAACAATGGATACGAAGAATTAGTCCTATCAGTTGGACATACTGACTTCGAAGTTCGACTTCGAACTATGAAATGGAGGGAAGCCCGGCCGATGATGATGTAATATGCACTCGTGGTCCCGGTGGGACGACCCATTACTGGGTTCTTGGGTAATTTTAATTACCCGTGGTTCCATGGCAGTAGGGATTGTTTCCTGGACTTCTGAATATATCGATGAAAAATACAAATCCATAATAGCAGCATATTATTATTAAGTAGGTACGTCAAAAGAGATCACATACTTTGTCCTGTATTTTCTATAGATATGGAATTCGTAGTGCTAAAGGAAGAGGTTATCAAATACAAACAAAATACAAATACAAAAACAAAATAGTTTATTGTCACAATTAGAATTTACATTACATTTAAACGTGTTCGGAGCCTTCTTTTAAGCAAAACAGTGCCTGTATTAGTTACTTATACTAAGTATGAGTTAGAAAAAAGAAAAAAGGTGTACTGTGACATTAGGGGTACACTTATTACGCCCCGGGCGTCGGGAGTCGCAAGCCGATTTCCGGCCACCGTAGGCGCGGGCCTGCGGACAGTGCGGACGGTGAGCGATGGGTAGCTCACCATCCGATAACGACCAGGCCCGGGTCGACGGCGCGTGGTATTCCACGCGCGCCTCAAAGAGTTGTCAGCACCAACTGACGGGGCCCGTTAGGGCCAATGCCTGCCAGGGTTGCGAGTTTGTCCGAAAGGGATATCGTGGCCCTGGCACACAGGCAAATGAAGGAATACGGGTGGGTTTTAGTCAGTAAAAGTCTGACACGCCCTCCCGCTCCGCCCAGAGCGGGAGAAATTATTTGATAATTTCCAAACCAAAAAAAAAAAGAAAGGGTTACACTTATTATTAGTAAAAGTAGAATGGAAGAAGAATGGAAAAAAAATAATGGAAAAGAAAATGGAAATGGAGGAAAGAATGAAAAAAAACCGGCCAAGTGCATGTCGGACCACGCACAATGAAGGGTTCCGTAGTTGGGATGAATTTATCCCAAAAACAAACTTAACATTGTAGTTGAAAAACATGCTCTCCCATACATCGATATACGTTACGGTCAATTCTCCAACTGCAAATTTAAGTTGGTCGACTATTGCTCGATAACTTGTGAAGCCTACTTAGCTGTGATAGTTTTCCTTTTAATTTCGTTATATATACTATTGCCATGAATTTTTTCACATATCCAAAACCAACCATTTAGCTGGTAGGGGGGGGGGGGGACACTTGACTCTAACAAAAAATAGCACTTTAAAGCTTAATATTACGCAAACGGATCCCTTAATTTAAAAATGGTTTCGCTAAACCCACAATATTTTTGAACGGCCTATCCAACGATACCCCACACCATGGAATAGACGAGAAAAAAAAATATCATCCCCATTTCACGTGTAAGGGAGGTACCCTAAAAAAAAATATTTTTCATAATTTTATTTTACCATTTTTCCGGCATGATTAATATGTATACCCATGCCAAATTACAGCTTTCTAGGACTAAGCGTCTCTGAGCTAAGCTGGGGACAGACGGACGGACGGACAGACAGACAGACAGACAGACATACAGACAGACAGACGGACATGGCGAAACTATAAGGGTTCCTTGTTTACTACGGAACCCTAAAAAAGAATGAATGTAGGAATCGATGGAGTGGATGTGGATGGTGGGATTATTAGTAGTAGTATAGTAGTATAATGATGCTTGGACGCTCAGTATTGCTTGTGATCATGTGCTGAGATTAATAATAAATTACTACAGTAAGTAAGTGCAGTGATAGCCTAGTAGTGTGACCGTCGGACTGCCAAGTCATAGGTCTTGAGTTCGAACCCAAGGCACGCACCTCTGACTTTTTTCGGATTCAAGTACGTATTGTAGAATTATCACTTGCTAAACATCAAAACATCGTGAGGAAACCGGTACGCCTGAAATATATTCTCGACGGCATGTGAAGCCCATGAGCGGTATAAAAACTAACCTCACGAAAAAGAAGAAAGACTAATGCTTGTATCAAACAAGAATAAATGATTTGAAGCAATCTGTTGAAAGGATTTCGTTCCGCAGACTTCGTCAATCGAATCGAAATGTATTAAACACTGTGACTAGTAGTGTATATGTTATTATTGTTTATGTTGATTATTGAAACTATATCAATGAATGAATCTGCTTGCACAGTGAAGACAATTTTATCTAGTTTAATTATTAAATTTCTCTAGTTTCATTCCTAAGCAATCACTTAATAATGTACCTACTGAATAGGTGCAAGTTACGCCTACAGCGTCATAGTAACTGTTAATTTTATGACTTCATTCAATCTGCATATTTAAAATACTTTTTATGACTTTATTTACATTGACAAATTCGTAAACGATAAATTTTATCGGCCTCACACGAAATATTTTGATTATCGTTTCCCACATGCAATATGCCGCCACGACTATAAATAAAGTTAAATAATTCCAATATTAAATCGATCAACAGTAGCCGTAAAGTATTGTATAAACACACCTTTATTTTGACGCACCGTTGACAGTTTCTCAAAAACCAAATAACATTTGCGGCTGACAATATTTTAGTCATCGAATTTCAATTTTATGACCTGAGAGTTGAGAATATAAGCCGAACGAAGACTTTCTGCGACTGTAAATGTAAGTTGGTGGTAAAGTATCGTGAAGGGATTATCCCTGCATATCGATAATAAAACGGAATTATATCGGTACTGATTTGAAGTAGGTCGTAGAATTAGCATGTTGGAGACAAAATCTCGTTAAGTGCTTTGTGAATTATGGTAAGAGTGAGGTGAACCGCTGATTTCGAGATGCCAAGTCTGAATGTTGGTAGAAGCAAAACATTGATATAGAATTATAGAGCTACAATTCGTCTATGTAAATGTCGAGGTCGTAGAAATGGCCATATCGTGATCTGAATGGCCATTTCACGATACGCCACCATTTCATGGTTTGGCCGTTTATATCACGACGCGCCTAATCGAAAGTCGGGTGGATCGATGAAAGCAATCTATTTATTGATATTCCCAGCTTGACCACTGCCCATACCGTAAAGTAGTTACATTTCACGCTGCTGGTGGCACCTCGACCAAATGGGTTAGGTTGGAACTGTCACAAACCGCGCGCGAGCCGAGCGAGCGAAGCGTGCGGTGCCACGGCAGCGGCCGATGAGTGCTACATCTATACTCCATTTGAAATAAGATTAGACATTTAAATAAACTTGTTTACAGTCCGTTCAACCGAATTTGACTTCTATTCCGTACTCATAAGGATGGCATTAAAAGCAAAAACGTGGTTACAATACAAACTGTTTATTACAGCTGCCATTGGTCATGCCACCAACGTAATTGAATTCAAAATCGATTGAACGGACTGTAAAAAAGGTTTACTTAAATATCTAATCTTATTTCAAAAGGAGTATAGGTTGGTCGCAGTTACTTGGCTATTTAGTATTTTTAGAACTCCAAAATACGATTTTTTCGAGTAGGAATAGGTCGAATAGGAATTATTATAAGGAAGCAAAGACAGGGTTATGTTTTTTACATGTATCTAGGTCCATATGCCCAAGCATCGCTAGGTAAATCGTCGAACTCTGAGCCTTGAACGATATGGCGGATGTTAAATGGTCAAATCATGAAACAGCGTCGTATCGTGAAATGGCCGGACAGATCACGATATGGCCATTTCTACAATCGGACCACGACATATACACTAAAACAGTTACATATCTCAGACAGATCAGATAGCCGAAAGGATTTGTATTTCAAATCTTTGTTGATCCTCTTGGTTTGATTCACTAGTGAACCACTTTGGTTTCAAAATCGATATTGATTGATACTTCCTCACCCACACACTTCGTTAGGTAGGTATCCCTATCGGTTTGCTTGAAAACTGCGTGTCATATGTACACAAAGATATAAAGCCTGAAAATATTGAAAACGAAGCTGTTGTTGTTTCACTTTAGATAGTTATAGATCCTGATATGTGTAGTTCTTCTTTGTTATTGTGTTCTTTCTTTGCGTCATGTCATGTATACTGAAAATCGTCTTCACGTATAATTGTATAATTAATGTACCTATAAAAATATTATACAACATTTTAAAAGAGTAACGGAGTTTCTTGCCCATTCTTCTCCATACAAAACTACCTTTTGGAAGGGGCGACTAGAATATTTTTTTTTTTTTGTAAATATTGGCGTTCTAAAGTGCCTTATATGTGCATAGTTGAAATAAACAATTTGACTTTGACTTTGAAACGTATTTTCTTTCTTTCTTTCTTAAAGATACTCACTTTTACTACAACAATTTTTAAGATTTTCCAAATTATTATTTTAATAAGTTTTATCGATAATTTAAAGATGGCGACGACAATTTAGGTAAGCACAGCTTAATTTAAACTTTGAGAATTAAGATATCGGAGAAAATTTATTATTAACCTTACGTGCATTTACAGATACTTAATAGTTTCATTGAAGAATAGTCAGTTTTACCAACTAGATGGTATAGAAAACGAAAATGAAGTCCAAGAATTTGTGAAATCTTTAGCATACACTATGCTAATGACTTAGACTTGTCAATCTGCGGTCGTTAAGCAGTAACTTATGTCTCATCTTGTCTCGTCTTGTCCTCGGTATAAATCAGACGATACAACCTTCGCAGCTTTTGGCCCATACAGTTGGGTATGATGAAGTGATTACGTATGGGCGTTTGTAAATTACGCACATCACAGTTGATGGAGAGTCTACTCAGTACGAAGACTTCAAAAAGAAACCTCTGTTAAATAAAATGTTAAAATTATTTGCATAACATATCAATCTCATCTACGTGCAAGCATCGAACATCCATCAAATTCATCGCACGCTTTAAACGGCGCGCAAAACCAACATCATTTTCACTTTATAACTTATCGAATAAGGAATCAATGTTGCAGCTCTAACATCAAAGACGTGCATCGATACCAATACGGAATCGATTCAAATCGATTGATCAGCTCTCGATACACGTACAAAAACAATTTGCGAAACTGAGTTCAATTCGCGCCATCCCGTTGTAAAGCACACGAGACGGAATGACGAATTGTAAAAGGAAAGGCACGGTTTAAATCGTCGTTTAATGTGCAATTTGTATGACTGGTCGCTTTGAAATGAGCCAACACTTTGTGTGGATTCAACGGTGGAGTCAGCTCGCGTAAACTCTAGCCAACGTAACTTTGGTATTGCTAAACTGCAGTTCTTACAAAATTGAATGATATGTTTATCGTCATAAGATTCAAATTTTATTGATCTACGATGGTTGCGTGATAAAATCAAGTTGGTAATTTCACGTTGTTGGCGCCACTAGAGTCGCGAGGCGTTGCATGCAACGAGCGCTCATCGACGGTTAAACGGTTATAATCGAATGATCTTTATGACATGCAATGACACGAAATGACACGCGGATGTAATTCTACATTGCTTCTTAATAAGCACTCCTGATAAATAGGCAATAAAGGTGACGTGAAGGAGTCTCGATGGGATACGGGTAAGAATTGGAGACAAAACTTTGTCCCCGACGATTCGATATTTATGTTATATTGATCGATCAGTTAATAATATTCCACCGTAAAATAAGTCTTTTAAATGTCCCGAGTAAGTTACTGGCATGTACAGTCGGGCTAATTAATTGTAAAACAAATTGACACCCTACGGCTTTCCTCTACTTTTTAAATGGCAAGCAATGCCGATGTCGATTGTTCTGCCAGTCTAAAGTGTGTTGGGAAAACAAGTGTGCATTAAAAAAAACTACTACAATTCTTCGATTGATACAGTTAAACACAATGTAGATCTCGTTGGATTACTAAGGGATTGAAACTTTATTATAATAAAATTGTTAAAACATAAAATATACCACACCCACACAGTTAGTTATTGAGGTTGACATTATTTGTTAAATTTTGCATGCCAAAACTCAGGTAGAATGTACCCGGCTCACCATATTTTTTATAACATCTTTATTGTACAACACCTACATTCTATGCGAATAAATGATTTGATTTGATTTGATTTGACAGACAGAATAATTCACAACTTTATGTTTTTGTGACGGATGAAGGTCATCAGCGCCACAAGGAGATCTGGAGAGGAATATGTTAGTAAAGAGGGTAAAATTTTTCGGAAGAGGAATCTTAAATTTAGGGAGGCGGCTATATAAATCTGAACCATTGTTCGAGCATTCAAAGATGTGATCCAGAGTGCCCTCTTCGTTCTAACCCGCAATCACAGAGGGAGGAGTCACGAACAAGGATTCTTTGCAAAAATACGGGAGTATAACAAAAATCTAAACGATTTCGACAAAGGACGGATATAACGGTTTTGGTGACTTTTTTCTAGCCGTAGAACCAAGGTTTTGTTTCTATGACTGTTTCTACTGCATAGTAAACCCTACGTCTAATCTCCCTAATTTGTCGTATTATAGCCCTTTCATACAACTGTCAAACAATGACAGTTGGGATTTTAATATATGGACAATTTAAGTTGGTAGTCGATTTGCTTAGTTAGTTCCATGATTTTACTTAGAAAAATGAATTGGCGCTATCGCCATATCTTTTGTCTTGCTTCAGCCGATTCATAATCCCTTCTACATCTCCTTGCTTCTAGTGTTTTTCTTGTGTTGAGACTATTTATGATATTGTCCTTTATAGTGACATAGTTCGTTCTTTTTGCGACTTCACATTTGCCAATGTCCATTCCGTAAGACCTTCTATTTGAAGGGATTCTAACGAGCTAGTCGTTTAGTTTTATCTTAACAATCCGGTGTAATTGCTTCATCTGAAGCTAATGCGATAGTCGTGTCTCTAGTCGATATCCTACCTTATTGACATTGCAGATATGTACGTACCTGCAACTCGTTAGTTTCCGTTTAATTTATTTCATTGTTACTTGTTAGTAAGACATTTTAGTATATTAGGTCTCTTAAACCTACATAAATGGGGATTGTCTCGTCTTTGATTCTAGGCTGAATATGTTCTATTTGACACAGTTTTACTACTTTACATTATGTTGTACACATGGGTGCATATGACATTTTACTTCTAGTTTTAATATGATTCCATTATGGGCCGATATTTCAATCTAGATAGATATCCTTTAACCGGTTTAACAGCTTTTATATGAAGGGTGATTGGTAAGGGTGCATTCCTTGAAATGGGTTATACTAGAGATAATTCGAAAGGACCCGATAACTTGAGGTTCAAATGGAGTTTTACCAAGTTTAACTATATGATGAAAAAAAACGAACTCGCCTGTGGAGTTGTGGAAGACCTACATCACTTATTTATGGACTGTGTTCGATATGAGTCTGATAGAAATGAAGTGTTTCGGGTGTTGAGGTTGAATCGACTTGATTTAGGCACATTCCATAAAATTTTGTCTCAACCAAATGGTGATGATGTGAAGAGTCTGTTCAGGTTCATGGCCCGAATTTAATCCATAACTGTGTGTAGTTTTTATTATATAATCAGGGTATGATGGGACTGTCATACGCATTGCGATTATAAAAGTCCCTAAATAAATAAGAATAAAAAAAAAAAAAAAATGGAGTTTTGTATCTTTTACCCTGTAGAAGGATAATGTCAAACCGCCATATTTATTCACAGATAAAAGTTATACGATGATTGGAAAATCGGTCCCTTAATCAATGAAATTCAACAGTATGACGAATCCCAACCTTATTAAAAGTCTCATTTTAACTAGCTATTAAGTATGTACAAAACCTTGAAAGGTATAACCATCTGAAATATATTGAGTGTTAATTTTGCTAAACATAATATTAAATTCCAATGTATTAAAGCATAACTTTAATAAACCGTTTTACGTTAAAATAATGTTCCTAATACAGTAGTAATTTTCTACAACATTATTATCTGCCTACATCTTTATTTTATGGTCGTTTCCTAGATCGAAAATATCTTTAACCTCTATTAGTAATATAACTAATAAAATAGTAACAAACAATTTTAGTCCGTTTTTCTATTTTTCTAGATACCAAACCGAACCGAACCGAAATTATGAAAAAATGGCTGAACTGATTTGGATGAAATTTGGCACACAGATAGTTTATAACCTGGATTAACACACGGTATACTTTTGATCCCGGTAGTACATTCTGATGGGATATTTTCGAACATCCACGCGGGCGAAGCCGCGGGCAAAAGCTAGTTAATAATATACGTTTAATCTAAAACTATAGTGAAGATCTTTATGTAGCACGAATGTAGGTTTAATAGAGGAATGTTTGTGAATGTGTTCGTCAGAGGTAAAGTCTATGAAACCATGAATTTGGTACGAAAAACTTTTACTGGAAGTCTACGTTTTTGGGCTAAATAAAGGATAAAAGAAATAAGTGGCTGTGAGAAAAGAGTGGTGAGCAGTGATCATTATTTGACTTCAAAAAGGACAATCTTGAAAGAAAATGTACCACAGCTGTCGGACATGTAGATGCAAATAGCTCAATAGATGGAGGGATAGTAGTGAATAAGCCGTTGTTTATTTACTACAATAGTGAATCAGCTTAGTAAAAGCGGCCTACGAATGCCTATGGGATTGTGATTTGACCTTGGAAGCATAAAACGTCTTTACCGTGCATTTAACATTGTTAACTGAATGCAGGAATGATTGTTGCTATATATCATACAACTCTCAGCAGACGCTCCGTAGTAATAACGGTAGTGCTTGACCAGGAGCTCTACGTGTAACCCTAAACCTACAAATTAAATACCTCCTAATTTCCCACATTAACAAACTAAGCACACAATCATATGGTATTTAGATCATCTGCAAACTGAGCTATTGAGCGGAGCGTGCCGACTTGCGGTGGTCCAATATTGACACGGCAATCGACGCGACCAGTCGCATACATATTGCGATAATGCCGCGTCCGTCTAGTCGCCGCGACGCTTTATTTGCTCGTCCGCACGTGTGCAGAATGTTTTATTTTTATTTAATAGTTTTATTTGATTGTTGCTTTTTGTTGTTTATTGACCGTAAATGTCGATTGTTGTTTTTTTTTTGTAAAGTTACTGCAGCTGATGAGTCAATGGTTGTATTAATCTTGGGCTATTCTGAGGTAATTTTCACATCCGAATGGTGCAATGTCATCGCGATTTTTAGCCACATATGGCGGTAATGACACCTTTCTCTTCTCAATCCTAAGACAGTTCCCTATCAATCATATTCACAAGTCACTCGTCAAACGTATTGCTAAGCTTGAGAACTTTGACTAAGTTGTCCGTGACGTGTCGACGCTTATGACGCGATTTGTCCATGTCCGGTATGTCAGGTGAGGCGCAAATTGTCCGGAAAATAAGCTATTTACGACAAAATACACCTCAGGAATTTGGCTATGGTTACCACAATTTAAAATCGCAGAAATCTACAGAGTAATTTGACAATTATAATAATCAGCTATCTGCCAATAGCCGTTCTAGAAAACTTTATGTTAATAATAAAACTGGCATAAACTTTCCACTCAGGATTTGCTAATGACTGCTCAGTAGAGAATTAATGACTTACATGATAATACATAAATACACAATAAGCATAACAAGGTTTAATAAGCAGGTAATGAGTAGGTAAACAAAATAAAATCCACTGTTTATACAAGATTGCTTCCTTACAAGATATCAGTTTTACTGCCGATTAATTACAGACAACGTCAACTTTACCTAATGAGACTGTTTTAGCTAAGGTTGACAATCACTCTCACTTCAGCCGAAAGACGTCCACAGCTGGACATAGGCCTTCCCCCAAAGGGGAGGGGGGGTGCCATATCAGATCATGTGAGGACCATGTAGGTCCGTGTCTGTAAATTCAGGTCAATAAATTCAGAGAAAATACCCGCTAAATGATTGCCACTAAAATAATAGGTAAGGCATAGGATAAAGAATTACGCTCGGATGACGAATTTCAGAAAAAAGTTACTGGAATGTTTTCTCTGAGAAAAGAGTCACTGCTTGTAACTAAAGCTTAGTTCGAAATCAATTAATATGGAAGAAGAAATCAAATAAGCCCGATGATATAATCGTGATAAAAAAGAGTTAGATTAAAATGGAAATAAATAAGTTAGATGGTCTGCCAGCCCTAGAAATGGATCAAGAAAACTGTCCAAGACATTAAATAAAGTGGCAAAGGTTGTAGGCACAGAAGGCGCCGACGCACTAGCAAACGAGTATCCTAATATATGGATATTAGAGACTTATTACATGTAGTAATAACATAAAGCAGATAAAAGCAACATTTTAACATAATGAACTTTACCTGCAGATAGATTTAAGATTCAATAAATTCTCGATTTCTATAGTATCTACTATTTTGTATTTTCCATGCTTTTGAAATTATCTTCCATATTTTCTGTTACTGGCTTAAATGAATAATAATTAATTATTGTTCTGTTCTTTTCAGATTAAATCAAAGCTGAAATGAAGGAAAGGATAGGTTAATGTAAGTATTTACACTTGCAGCATGACACAACACAATATTACAAATTCTATATTTTATTTCATCATCTTCGTCTATGTACGAGTATATGTGAATATATTTATTTAATTTTTTGCATAGTACGGTGTTTTGCTTCTGGCAAGCCAATTAGGTCTTTAGCTAGTAATATATTGTTTATCTTGGATATCAAGTCTTCAATTTTACGTGAAACGTGCCACCTGACCTGTGCAACCTTTTGGGAAACTTCGCTTTCCTGCTTTGATTGTATCATTAAACAAGTGCATTTACCAATGAGTTCATTACTAATCATTAAGGAATGCTAATCGACGATGAAAAACTAGAAAGAAGGAGATAAAATTGTTTATCTGCTAAAGCTTTTTAGTGCAGCTGAATTGAAAACATCGCCATCAACTTAAAATATATTATTAACTTTGACCTTTTTCTGCCCTTTACTCTCGAATTTTGTACCACATTTGTCACTCGCTTTTACTAGGGCAAGATTGTGTCCTTAAAATAACGTATTCTATAATAATAAATCTAACAAACTATCTAATGATTTTGATTTTGATTGAAATATGTTTTTGTGTTCGTCATTTGTTCCAAATTATGCAGTGTTTGGAATTCAAGGTAGCATATTTTTGCAAGTTTTATATTAAACTCACCTCATTGAAACGGTACTCAAATGAATATCCCTTGTTTTTTTTCCTCTGAATTTTAGTTATGTAGTTCATTATATATTTTGATGTAATATAGAGAGAATAAATTGTGTTAGTGGCATTTCTTTTATTCTCAGTTTTTTATATCATAAATATTTAATTCATCACTTAACATGAAATGGTTCTCAAGACATAAGCCAGACGTGATAACATTTTCAGCCGAATTACCTCATAATTTTTTTACTACTGTCTGCCAGACGAATTAAAAGTGTTATTTTCTTCGCCAGACAACATTGATATGTTATTTATTTCGGTTAATCACCGGCGCGGGCGTCCCCTACTAGCGTACAATGACAAACGCTTATCTTTGATCAAGGGTGATTCGGGTGATATATGAGCGATACTAGTAGTTAGGATATTTAAAAATTAGATTAGTTAGATTTATAAAATCCATTTATTTTATATGAAAGGGGAAGGATGGTATACGGAATTTTGAGTTGATTCCGTATACTGATCCGATTTTTTTAAATTCAAGGCGTGTACTAGGCAAGCTACCCCTTTAACTATAAATAAGACTTTAATTAAACTTAGCTCAACGGAGATAAAGAATAGAGGAAACACACCATAATTTACAAATTAAATCAATCCGTTGTAGGGCGTTGAACTACTCCTCCAATGGAAATATATCTCTCACTCTGGTTCAAGTTTCATCTTTGTCCGTTAATACCTATCACTACACTGACTTCTCCGCCTTTTGCCGCTAGATGATAGACTAGTATATATCGTGTTTCCATCAGGCGAGCAACAAACATTAAATTCTTCAAACTTCTACATTGAAAATTAAGTGGTAATTATTCTACGGTTTAAGAGTTGTTTTTAAATACGTTGACGAACTTTAAAAGCTACAAACTATTTGTTTGCGGTCTCGTATGTACGGGACACGCTCGTTAAAAAGTAATATTCCAACCTAACTATAGACCGGTGCTAAGATGAAATTAGTTTGAATATTTACTTCTGTCTCACGTAATTACTCTGTTTTACAAGTTTATTTTACATCGGAACAAAAATTATTACCCAGTGACATCATAAAACAAATGAAGCCAGAAGTTTTAAATATTTGAGTTGAATTTGCTATGTCCCTCTATAATGAACAGTTAGCAACGATTGGTAAACTGGTTGTCAGTGTAACTCAAATTATTTTTAACGGAGAAGGTAATAATGATGCTACAGAAAACGATAGAATCAAAGAATGTCTCTAGTCTGCTTATCTCGGATAGTCTAATAATGGCATAAGCAGTTAAAACTAAAGACTTCCTTCAACAAATTCCTTTGTCAGTCGATTACTAACTAATGTTTAGTTAATAAACTCAGCATGGTGAAATAAGTGGCTTCAGAAAGCCTCGTTATGCTCCCGTAGTCGCTGATTTACTGATATTGAACGATAGGCGAGAGAAAGGGTAACAATCTGAGAAGTGAGTGGATAGGACTATCGAAGTATTTTAAGAACAGCATAAAGATGAACTTAAGATGAAGAAGCAAGTATATAGGTTTTATTGTGAAATAGTAATTGATATAACCAATATCACTATGGAAATTTTGATTGATTCATGTAGGCTTGTTGCAAGTTAGTCAAAGTACATAGATAGGTACTGCTAAACCAAATAAAGATGACAAAGCTCTAAATACTTCAAATTCAAACACTGTCTATTTCTGTCAAGAGACTTGTCTATTTCGTGGTCACCACATAAATACATTTGAAAAGCATTCTCTTCTCAATCTTATATTAACCACACTTCAATAAAGTGTCCCTACGAACATTTTTGGGAAATCTCAATAAAGATTGACATTCTTAAAAACTCTTAATTTGTTATCTCTTATGGCTTTAGAAATAAAGTTGAAGATCATGTGGCAGAGAATTAAAGAGTTGAAAGAATTGCGTCAAGGGATCGTTTGGGTGTCGTTTGTCTCTGTCTAATTTGGTTTGATGACCGTTGATAGACATTGATAACTTCTAAATGACTTTATTTTTGGTTCGAAAGCTTCTGTTAGTGCTAGGGATAGCAACATTAAGATTCCTTTCTTTTTCCGGACTATTACCAAATAAAAGAGTTGTAAAAAATCAATAAATACAACGGTAAATATTTAGAGATGTAAACTGAAAAAACTAAATGTTTTTTTTTCACAAACTGGAAAAAAATCATAAAAAAAACTTGGCACCGTCGTTTCTTTTCTACATTTGTTATTTTTTTCAGAAACGGTGAAATACATTAACTAAAATAGAATCAATCTAAATATGATTCTTTTATTTTTAATTCAAGTCAAATTATGTATGTTTAAATCAATGAAATTAGAAGTTATACATAGAGGTACATATTATTATGGACTTAAAAAATGCTTAAACGTTCAACAGTGCTATAATCATCATGACGTCTCACTGTCTCAAGCTCTCGGCAGTCTGCAGTCAATTCAAACAAAACATAAACCAAACGGAGATTGGGGAAATCCCCATCCGTAAATGTAAACTTCAATGAGTATTGCCAATTATTTTGAGACATTTATCTAATATTTAACAAAAAATAAATGGTACTTACTTCTTTATTAATCAAAATAAATCAATTGACATTCAAACAAAAAAATCAAAAACTTAAACCAAACGGAGATTGGGGAAATCCCCATCCGTAAATGTAAATTTCAATGAGTATTGCCAATTATTTTGAGACATTTATCTAATATTTAACAAATAATAAATGGAAAATAAATCAGTTGACAAAAATATAATAAAAAATGTTATAAGTTATTATACTTTCCTATGAACTTAGTAAAAACCTGTTATTTTGACTTTACAAACAAATACTTTTATATTTTATTTATTTATTTGTGTATATATTATAGAAATAACACAATAAAACGTAGCTAACTTAACAAAAAAGATAGCGTTGCGTTTGTACACTGTCTAACATCAGTACCCCAACTGTAAGTTTGCAAGAGAGTAAACGTAACTATTTCGTTTGCGTTAAAATTTGACCGATAGATCATAATGCTAAGAATATAAGGGTGAGAATAATACGATTTTTATTCTGATATATTTTATACTGAATACAAAAATCTTGGAAAGCTTTAGTCAACGATCGAAAATCTAACCGCCATACATTTGACCTACGCGCTACATCTAGTAAAGAACATAATATTATTAACACGCTATTAATATTCAAATTAATATCAGAACTTACAACAAAAACCCGTATTTTCGTCACAAAAATCATTTAATTTATTAATGAAAAACAAGTATCATAATTACTACAGAAATGTCACGACATAAATAGTTGGTAGTCTATTTGATTAAGTTAATTGTACTGTAGAGGAAAATACCGTCGTGTGGATCCTGTTTGGTGAATATGAATACATAATAAAGTTTATAACGAGGTCCGTTCATTCATAATGCCCACACTTGGCGCCCCGCGTATTACGTAGTGAGTGGGGTGCCAGTGGCGGAGATACAGAACAATTTAAACCAATTTTGTAAATATGTAGGTTAAACATTAACAACAACATCATGCCTTTAATCCCCGAAGGGTTGGGCAGAGTTGTACCAATAGTATACCCATACTTCGTCAGTAATGTTTAAGTCCCATGTAACAGGGGGCGAGCCTATTTCCATCACCGGGCACAAATTCAGATTCCAGGCTGCTACTGAGAAATTCTTGATGGAAAATCCCAATAACACTTTGCCCAACCTAGGAATCGAACCCTCAGGACCTCATGCTTAGGAGTAGCGCTTGTGACCTAGTGGTCTACAGTACTGCTGAGCGCCTCGTTTGGGCTAGTAACCAACGACGCAGTCATTGTATTAGCAGACAAAAGAAGGTGTTATTATAATATAACTCACCATATCTTTCCAAATGAGAAATTTTTTGATCAATCTGTCATTCAATCAGATTGAGATGAGTTTCTTTACAATGCTCCAACACTGAGACAACACGACCAAATTCTGGTCAAATCCAATACAGCCGTTCAGTGAAAAATCCTGACAACTGGTTTAATTTGAGAACATTGGTATTTCCCAGTTATTGGATTGTGGAGATATGGCAGACAATCTATGTAGTATATTGATAAGCCAGCTGCATCTGGTTAAAGAGGTAACCGGCCTCAAAATAGTTGGAGAAAGGCTGGACAGATGATTTTATTGGATTTTGTTGTTATGTTGGTGTGTTTTGTTGTGTGTGTTTTGTTGGATAGGTTTTTTTTTTAATGTTTACTTGCTCGAGTTTGTGTTTTCCTAGGCACGTGTTTCTGTGACGAATAAAATTATTTTTTTTTCTTTTTTCTTTCTTTCTTTCAATAAAATCATCTGTCCAGCCTTTCTCCAACTATTCTAACATCTACGCATTCGACCTACTTTATGATTATGAATTAGCGCATGACTAGTTGACGCATGTAAAGAGGTACATCAGGAATTTCTCTAGAATACAATTTGATCGTGACGACGGAGATTTTGATAGGTTTTTTCTGGTCTTCGTCCTGGTTTTCCTGGTCTGCTTTTCGTGTTAACTTCTGCGACTATTCCTGAGGAATCACAAAGTTTTTAACTTTCATTTTCAGCAATAAAATTACGAACAGAATTTTAAATAAAAAAGAAGAAAGAAAGAAGGAAAATACGTTTATTTGCGGTAAACATAACGCAAAGGAAAACAAACACAAACACGAAACAACAAGTTGAGGGAAAATATGCGTCACATTCACGCAAAACGGCCATCGCTCAGCATAATGCTGCGACCCTATGCGAGACAGAGCCCCAGCGCTGGTTTTCAGCGACAGCCGTAAGCCGTAGCAGTAAGAATGTGTCTCATTAAAGATTATGGTACAAGAGTCGTTGATTTTGTCCAGCATAGTCTATAATTCGCTAGCAATGAGGCTAAACCTCAATCTAAGAAAAATAAGTAACACTAATGAATCTAGGCGACCGGTCGTAATCAGATTTGAGATAACATCGGGTCATCTCAATGATAAGCCTTTTTAAATATATGCACATACAAACATTCATTTTTGCATTCGTTTGAATATCATTTGCTAATATATTAATCTATCAAATGTAGAAAATTATCAGCTTTACATTGTTCTACATGATCATAAAGTTTTATAGTACGTCCCTTCAAATGTATTCTTTTACATAATGATCTAATTTGAATTAACATTTTATTGATAATTGAATTTTATTTAACGAATCAAAAGGGGTAGACCGTATGTAACGATCGTATGTAGCAGTTGGCGTACTGTAGTTTATAATTATGTACCGCCATGGAAAGAAGTGTCGTGTGTTTATGTATGTGTGTGTATTGCCAAATGATTGTGTTTTCTAGTACAAATTTGTAGCTAATGAAGAATTATATTGTTTTGCAAACCTGTAAAATGATCTAAAGGTTGTTTTAGAAGAAAATCACAATAACCCATTATTTCTTTCAGTGCAGTCTCTCTCAAAAATGTATGCTCAATTGCTTATGGAACAAAGTTTTTACCATTCACATTTTAAAGACCTTTATTACTACCAAACATAACTTTTAGTAGAATATATCAATTCAAATGGCCTATTAACATGGTCTATCGCCATATATTGTTCCATTATTACTTACTCCAATTTCATTCCGATGTTTATTAGAATCATTTGGTCGTAACGCCTACCACCAATGATATTTAAATCGTATACATAATGATGTAAAATAAGTTCTGTATATACATATAGCTATAAATTCGGATGCTTAACCCGTGTTTTTGGACATACAATTCTGTTGTTAGAAGTTTATAATAACTAATGCAGCTCAATATCTTGTTTAAAAAACTGGCCAAGTGCGTATCAGACCACGCACAATGAAGGGTTCCGTAGTTGGGATGAATTTATCCCAAGAACAAACATAACATTGTAGTTAAAAAACATAATCCCCATACATTCCAACTGCAAATGTAAGTTTGTACGCACAATATTGAGTGATTTACCATGTTATTTTAAGATCACAGACTTCTTATAGTTTTTCCTGTAATCTATGAGTAAAGAACTATTTTCTGTATTTTTATCAAAATTTTAGGCTCATTAGTTTCGGAGATTTAGCTGGTCATTTTTCATCTATTTTCTTAAATAATTTCAAAAGTATGTATTTTAAAATTATAAAAAAATTTAAATTTTAAATAAACCCTTTCATTTAATATAATATGTCACACGGTACAGTCAGAAAAACTTTTTTTTTAATTTTCTAATATGCCCCCCAAAAGTGACCTCCATATTCAAAATTTATTTATTTACGTAACACGTCCGTGTTTGAGTCACAGAAGTTCATATGTCCACCAAATTTCAACATAATCGGTCCAGTAGATTCGGAGCAAATCAGCTGTGACAGACGGACAGACAGACACACGAGTGATCCTATAAGGGTTCCTTTTTTCCTTTTGAGGTACGGAACCCTAAAAAGGACAAAATGTTTAAGAACCCCATATAGAACGCGAAGTTAAGTTTTGCCAAGATTAATCCTCGAAAAATGTATGGTCTATCTGAAGGTTCTATTGGTTGTAACTTAACTTTACGAAGGGGCTTATGTTCTCTGTAAATAGGGGTGCGTCTCATAACGTATAAACTCATTTGGTCTAATTTCATTTTATTATCGTTCACAAGACATAATAAACGAGAGTTATACCAACTGTTGATATAATTTCTTTGGATATAACATTTATTTATTCTAAAACTTATTTCGTATAACGTTGTTTGATATAACGTTTATGTAATCGAAAATCATTAGGCCTATCGTTTAAAATATATAATATTGCAATTAATTTGATTGAGCGTGCTGTGGGAGCGGCGTGACAGAAACGAATCGCTGCAAAACCGACTCCACGTAGCCTTGTCTGCCCTACCCCTAGAGTGTTATTTAAAATCGCGGGGCGAGGCGGCCCGCGAGCTGAGGAGCAGGTGGTTTCAACGCTTGCCGCCACGGCTGAGGCCGAGCCGAAGCCTCGGTGGTGAGGGTGAAATACATCTGTGACGATAAGCTCGCATGGGACCGCTGTAGCCCTGCAGCGCCGGAGCCGTGACAGAAAACATGCCTGCTGCATGTTGCATGCTTGCTTGCTTGCTACATGCTTGCTTGCATGCTGCATGCTTGCTTGCACGTTTTATCATATTAGACTAAATAGGTTTTATGTCTTTTGAGTTTTATATCAAACGATTTTATATTCAATGTATGTTATGCTTATAAAAATTAGTTGCTTTAAAATTACATCAATCGTTTATTATATTAACTGATCATTATATCAAATGAAATTATAGATTCAGTTGTTATATCTTGTAAATATTAGAGATTTTGTTATTATATCAAATATTACTTACCCCTGTAAATAATGGTAACTTGATAAATATCACACTGTTTTGTAAGCACCTTTGAGCTTTGAACCTAACATATCATCAACTATCGATGCTAATTGCACGTTGGCAGATGATACTAATGTTAAAATTGCTCTCACAGAACTAATCGACCCTTTTCACCAAAACCACGTCAATACTCTTCGTAATAGTACTTTGTCAGCATCTTCATTTTATTAGCTTCATTTTTAAAAGACGATGTTTTATCTCTTTCATGTAGGTATAGCAGCCAAAACCTTTATACCTATACTTTGTAACGGGATATATAACAATTTACAATTAATAGTTTTAATCTAAATGCCTTTTAAGTGAGGAATAAATTCATAAGGATTCTAGATTAAGATTACATCTGGCCCTAGAGAAACTTTAAAATAATTACTTTCCGTATCTCAATAATAACATAAGTGGAGATGCTGATTCGTAAGACGCAAACAATTACCCGATATTCCAGCAAAACTTTAATTGCAAAACATTAAACAATGTTCATTGCGCAGGCGCGGCGGATACACAAGATAGTATAAATAATGAACTTGTTTATATTTATTGCATCGTTAATAACGAACTTGATGAATTTAATTAGATGCTAAATGTTACCACTGGTTACATAAATATTGTGAGCTTTGAGCCAAATGAGTAATAAAATTTTCTAACACACCTTATTGCAGTGCTTCTAACTTATAGACTACTCCTTGAATGCAGGAAACGTCATAATATTAGCCTGTTAATGTCCGCTTCTGAATGGACCTTCTCTATTTATTGCCACAGTCAATCCGTGGAAAACCTTTTTGTAATAGCTGCTTTGGCAAATGCAAAACCAAACCTGAAAGGTAGTTTTACTGACCAAACAGCGTATTGGGTTCACAAATAAAAAGTACACATTCATTTGGATGGTAAAGTCTCAAAAGTGAATAATAATACATCAGCATAATTATGTCAAGATCGAACCCTAAATATAGGTACCTATAGACTCAAAGCAAGCACTAAAATAATGGAGGACCATCCAAAGTGGAAACAAAAGCAATAAGATAATGCTGATCGATAGCCCGGACGTGCGAAGATGTATTTACCTTCGCAAAACAAACAAACGCTAAACAAGAGCGCAGTTAAAAGTTTAACAAACACCAATCTTGGTAGTTACATGCTCATAAATTTTACGAGAATAATTGATACCGATTGAGATATCAGGATTTTTGGGGATTCTCTCCTCCAGTGCAATCAAAAGGATGTCTTCTTTAATTCCCTTAAAATTAAATTCATTATCCTTTGGAGTTATGCTTATGTAAATTCATCATTTTGGGATCCTTTATCACTCCAATTTGACGCTCTTTTTTATCTATATTGAATTCTGATGCTTGACTGTAAGGTTCATTTTTGTAGTTGCCACGTTCAATCCAATTTTCTTTTGCTGTATACGCAAGGCGGTCTCACACGTCGTGGTCGCGAAGGATTTCGGTAATCATAAATTGAGCAGTACTAATAGTCAGTCTGTGGATAGCCTAAGGGCCTGAAGTGAATGAACTCAGGCTGAGGTTACGAAACGTTCTGCACTCTGTTGAATGGTTAAAAATTCAACATTCGCCTTCTTTTAAAGTAAGTTAAATGGCGAGTTATTATCGACGATTACTCTTTACTCCAATTTCTTCTGACTTTTGACGTTTAAATAATAAGTAAGTATTGACTGAAGAGGCATATGAAGTTATAAGTATGAGGGATGCTGTATGTATAAAAATCTATTGCTGTGCGTTACTCTCGCTAAAACTCGAAAATGGGTCGACCGATTGTGATTAAACTTATTTAAGTTGTTGTGTGCGCGACGGAGTAGAATAAAAAAAAAATATTTAAAAGGCATTGCAATGCATGCCGATTAAAAGCCATTTGGTAATAAATTGTTTGAAATATTAAACTGAGAGAATTTATGAGAATATTGGGGCAAAATAAAAAGAATCAGAGTATTTAATTGATGTGCTCCTGAAATTTAAAAAGCATACTAAGAAATAAAACATACGGACAACGACACTTAAAATTAACCTAATTATTGTTATTAATTTACAACCACACTTCATAAATTATTCAAAACTACTCAAGACAAGAGTGTTATAACAATTATTGTTTATAGTTTTAATCATAATAAACAGACATTATTGAGCATAATAACAGCAATCATATCCTTTAGCTGTCAGTTAGGATTATCGAGAAGCGTAAGTATTACAAATGTTAAGCACTCCATGTAGGCGACTATGTATATCCAAGAACGTGTACAGAATCAATTGACCCCATTTAAATTTAATTACAGAACTAACACGTGATTAAAAATCTTTGTAATTAATTATTTAAGTATGTCGGTTCATTGACATTTTATATCAAAGTTCCAATTGTACAAACGCCCGGTTTATCCGAATTTATCTGTGTCATAAAATTGTCGTAAAACTCGATACTAGCAAAGACAGGCATTTCGACTATGATAAAAAGATCTGTTTTACTAGCTTTTTTAACCAATGACGCTTGTGTTATATTAGCCCGGGCTGGATTCGCTCTTCTGTCCCATTTTCAACTGTTGGACTTTAAATTATTTAAAATTTTGCAAAGTAAGCTCTTCTTAGTCCACGTAAACCAGAATTATTATTATCAAAGCATATTTTTATACGCAATTCAAATCTCATTTGTGAATAACATTATAATTATTCGTTCTATTATATGGTTCATGAGGTGGGAGCACTATTCGACCGGCCATATTATTACAATGTGCTGTTGTTGTTTTATAGGCTATTCCCCACAATCTAAGGTCGTGTTTCTTAAAAACTTCATTGATGTATATCCCAATTTAGAGAAGATGCGCCATAGTCGAGTTTTTAAAAACATCTAAGAATGTAAGCGATGTAATGTTAGATATAAAAAGGTTATTGTAATCAGATCTGGAATATGTGTTATCAAGTCTTTTCTTTTATCTCTATTAAGTGTATTAATTTTTTCATGTAAAAAACTTGTTGTAAATAAAAATTTACCGACTCCCAAAAAAGCACTACAAAGTGAAAAATAACTTTAATTTCGTAAGTCGGTGTCTTTGGACCTGTATTTTAATTTTTTGCCACCGACTTCCGAAATTAAAGTTATTTTTCACTATGTAGTGTTTTTTTGTAAGTCGGTTATTTTTTTTTCACAAAAAGTTTTTTGATTTTTCTCTTTTTAGTGGGTCAGTTTTTAATTTATCTAAGTTACAATAGCCTAAAGTCAACCGCTCACCAACTTTTACGAAAATATTGCTTTTCCCGATGCTGGGACGTTAATTGTCGAGGAGTTCTCCTGGTAAGAACCAGGAGAACTACCACTCACCATATGCATTGTGACGAGCATAAATTGCTTATTATTATGTTGTTCTGGTGGCCATCTGTGGTCTCCATCATCAGTTCCACTTCACCAAATGGTGATTTTTGGGAGCAAATGCACGAGTTACTATAAAAAATACCCAAATCGCTATAGGTTTGCCTATAAAATTCGAGAGTTACCCTCAAATTCCTTGAGATCCCCTCATCAGATTATAATTTGGTGGCAATGGAACCACCTCAGGAGCATACCCTTTTAAACAAAAAAATAATTTTCTAAATCGGTCCATAATTGACGGAGATATCGGTGAACAAACGCCGAACATATAACCTCCTCCTTTTTGGAAGTCGGTTAAAATAGATTGGCGTGTAAATATGAAGTGTGTGTCGACTCATCATTCCAACGAGTTATAAACCCATAAAATACAACAGCCATAAGAATCGTAAAAGTGACTGATAAATGCAAACAAGCACAGTATATTTTTGTGTGTATCTCTATGAATAATAATCTTATGAGTATTATTCATAAAATAACGCCACCCATATAAGCATTTTATGATGCACTATTAATTATAGAAATCGCTGATTTTTCAGATTCCAAATTAGATGGAGATTGTGGCCCAAAATGTTATTTTAAAGGGTGATTAGAGTTTAAATTTATATGTTTTTTTTTTTTATATGTTTATAAGGCAAAATATATTATAAATTGAAACATGATACCACAGTATCATGTTTCAACTCATGGGGCCGAATTAACTAATTTTGTATTTTAAATCGAAAACAATACTTATTTATTTTCTAGTCAATTGTTTTAAGATCATTATGGCAAATAATATCATTGCCCGTAATTAAAACAGGTAAAATACAGAATTAGGTTGAGGAATAGGATTGTTGGGAGAAAATATAAAATGTCCAATAATCTAAAGGAGTAGGTAATAGTTTAGAAGTAGGTAAACCTGAAATAAATAACAATAAAGAAGGCAAGGTACTTGTATCAAAAAGATCAACGAGATCAGAGCCGATCAAATTAAAATATGAGATTACCAGTCACCCCAACAAGAAAAGCCTGTTGGTAAATCTAGACATAATCAGTAATCGACCCACTCCTGCTTCGTACGTGGTACGTGGTTTTTACGACTTGACAAACATCGAGATTTCTTTATTATATGTAAGTAGTAGTAATATTATAAAGAGGTAAAATTTGTTTCTGGGTAATCAAAAAATGTCTTCGTAAATCAGTAAAAAATGTAGGGGGGTAATCCCTGGAACTACCAGTCGGATTTGAATAATTATTTTTGCGTCTGATAGCCCAATTCTTGAGAAAGACTATAGGCTATTTAACGCTATCACGCTACGACCCTTAGGAGCCGAGTGAAAAGAAAAAAGTCAGAAAGAACGCTAAGTAAAAACGAAGTAATAGCGTGGGCGGGCGATGCAACGCGACACAGTGAGTCTGGGGAACAATAAATTTCACGTGGACGAAGGTGCGGGCAGAAGCGTAATGTATAATACCTATACATACACCTTTCAGACCACATTATCGAAATTATGGTGAAAACCGCATATAAATCCGTTGCACAATTTAGGAGCACAACGTGGTAACACAGACAAACATGAAAAACACCTTTAATTTATATTCTACTAGCGTACCCCCCTGCTTCGCACGGCTTTTACGGTTTGGAAAAACATGGAGATTTCTATATTATAGATATGTATGTAAGTTTAATATTAGAAAGAAAAGAAAAGAAAGAAAGAAAAATTGTTTATTCTGCACAAACAAAACACACATTACAAAAATAAAATACAAATTGACGAAAAAAACACACTCTAATACAAGTAGCCAAATTGCAATCATATTTTAAGACTATGAAGTTTATATAAAATAACCAGAAATAAAAATAAGAAAAATAATAAGTAATAATTGCTAAAAGCCTAGTATTCAAAACCTTAAAAGTTAAAAGTTTGACAATGTTGTCAATTGCTTGATGTCAGTGTCAGGGCTTGTCAAGGCAGGCCAAAGACAAAAGACAATAGTTGTGATTACCAGTGTTGCCAACTTAGCTCTTTTAGAGCTAAATTTAGCTCTATTTTCAATTAATCAGCTCCATAAAAACGATGTTAGCTCTTTAGCTCTTTAATTTTAAAATTTCAGCTCCATTCCAATGCATGAAAAACAAACTTCTGTTCTTCAAAATGTTAGGTGTGTATCCGAATTTCATGCAGACCAACGAGTAAAATAATACATCGAGCCATATTTAGTCTGTGATTTGAACTACGGGCGGGGAATTACCGTATGGTTTTATTTCGTTCGTTTCATTTATGTACTTACTACGTTTCGTTCGATAATTCATTCTTTGATTTTGATAATTGGTGTACGATCGTGGTGGAGTACTGTGTTGATTATTTGTGTAGTTGTAGTGCGAATTACAATAAATTAGTATAGGAAAGTGCAACAAGCAAAATGTCAGCTCTTGCAATGATTTCATTGCCATGGTCAAACGGAGAAGTAGAAAGAGTATTTAGCCAACTAAATATTGTCAAAAAAAAATCTAGAAATCGACTTAAAAATGACACCACCAATGCGATTTTAACTGTCAGATCTGGATTACGACGGACAAAAAAATGCTGCCACGACTATAAAGTGCCAAAAGAAGTCATAAATAAAATTGGTACCATGGCAACATATGATGTGGAAAACTCAGGACCAAGCACAAGTGGATTACAATTAGTAACCCACAATTTCGATAGTTCTGACGACGAATAAAAAAAAACTCTCATTAATCTAACAAAAAATAATATCATGTTATGTTTTTCTATATTAATAATTAAAATGTTGATTTTTAAACTTTCTTTTATTTTAGCTCTTTTTTTTCCAAAAATTTTGCTCTATTTTAGCTCTTTTTCGAAGGTACTCTAGCTCTCTTTAAAAAACTGAGTTGGCAACACTGGTGATTTCGGTATTAGTAAATGACAACAAACAAATTAACAAACAAAACAAAACAAAATGCGCATTGCCGAGTGGAAATGTTCTACCCTTGTAACAATTACAAGTAAGAATAGCCGTGTGTCGCATCTGTGCAAGAACAGGTCGTTACTCAGCAAAATGCTGTGACTTCGGACGAACTTATTGTCAACAGCGCTGATTTTCAGTAACTACCTCTCGAGTGACATAATGACGTCCCCCTGTGTTACATAATAATGCGGGTAAGTCTTGTACTATATTTTAAAGAAATTATTGTGTTAAACTGAACATAGTGTGTAAAAAAATACCTGTTTACGCGTAACTTTTTTATATAAATAATACGTAAATTACAACTATAATAATATGAAAAGAAATAAAAATATACCATTATTCTAGACGTTGACGTTGTTTAAAGTGCTTTGTGATATCTAGTTAATGCAGCTCCGGCAAGATCATCAGCAAACACGCTCCAGATAACTGAGGACTACCATTCCTCTTGTGAGGATGACACAGACCGGACCTAAACAGGGCGCAATCAAACCGAGGCCACTTTGGACCTATATTAATATATACGACTTCACATTATAATATGTACAGATATACTGTACAAGTGTAAAGGAAGGCAAGGGTGAAGTGAGTGGAAACGGTGGGAGGGGACGCCCTAGAAGGTCATTTAGTGACCTAGTTGGTGATTTTCTTCAGAAAGGTCAGGTGCGTAGTACTCGCAACCGGCGTGCGTGTATGACTGGATGTATGAACGTAGGCGAAGCAAAAGGAGTATGTAAGGAGAGTAGCAGGTGGCGTTCTATAGTTTTTGCCCATGGGAAGATGGCGTGAGTTTGTGTACCTATATTGTACAAGGATTTATTGGCGCGTGGCAAAAATCGGAGCAGACGCCGTCATCTGGGTTTTTCAATAAATTTCTCAAAACAGTATCACAAATGTTTAACAACAGCGACACCCCTTATCAACGTCAATCGAGCGCCAAAAGACCCTTGTAGCGCGTTAAGTATAATATCCATTATTGTTCATATAAAATGGAACCAGGAAGTAGGCTGCGGATCAAGGTCAAAGTCAAATAGGCACATAGGAGGCACTTTTGATAAATCTTCGTCATATTACGGACACTGGCTTGTTGAGATCAGTCTATTTTGCGTTATGCCAATCTCTAATCTCGTACTGCATAACTATATGGGGTGGTGCGACAAAAAAATCAATGCTCCGGATTGAACGTGCACAAAGGGCAGTTCTAAAGGTCAGTAATTTCCTGCCTTTCTTGTTTCCCACCAGAGAACTTTATGAGCGAACGGGAGTGTTAACTCTACGTCAACTTTTCATTTTAAATACGATCTTGCGCAAACACTCTCTTCTTGCCTATGATCCTACTCTATTTGAAGGTAAACGACGTAAACACGCAGTTTGTCCCACCACTCGGTTCCATACTGCTGTTTTGGTTATCTTGGGAACTACTTGTATAACAAAATTAACGCGATTTTGGCAATTTAGGCCTACCCAAATAGCGTTGCAAAAAGACAATCGTAACCTGGTTACAAAAATTGGGCTATGATGACACGGAGCAGCTACTCATTGTTCCCTCGTAGTAATTATTATGTAATTTCAGGTTCATGACTGTAACAAAGTCCCCACTCACTCACACTCACGCCATCATTCTACCTATCCTCGCACTTCACCTGCACACTACACCTACTTTTTTTATTATATAATTTTGTTTTTTTTGTTTAATTATTTAAAAAAATTCTGTTTGTTCTCTACATCAATAAATAATTTGTCTAGAGTTTAAAATTGACCATTAATGTTAATTAGATTTAATTCGGGGTGAGAGCCTGGTGATCCGTCACACAGGGTATCCTAGTATGGACGCCAGTCTCTCACAAAGGATCATATTTTATGCATTTTTTGTCAAAACGTTATAATTCTTGTCTCTGTCTATAATTATGTGAACCTTTGTGAAGAGAGAAATAAAGATTATACTTACTTTTGAACGTCAAAATTTACAAAAAAAAAAAAACCGGTGAAGAGCGAATCGGACTCGTACACCGAGGGTTCCGGACATATACAGGGTGTTTGGCAGAACGTTGAACATACGAAAATGGTGGGTAGGTGGGGTCATCTGCTACTTACTCAGCCCTAATTTATTTGGCCCTGGCCGACTGGGTATTTTAAAAAAAAAAAAAAAAGTTTTTTTCTTGTTTCACCACTTTCCTAACTTTAAAGTGTATTTTTTTTATTAAAAATGGGCAATAAAACAGGCAATTTTTTTTTTTTTAATCTTTGATGTTGGCAGATTCTTATAAAATTATTGCTTTGTTCAGATGTTAGCTAGAAAAAAAGTTATGAGTCCTCAAACTTACAGAAAGATGTAAAAAATACTTGAATGTTAATTTCAACTTGCATTTAAAAAAAAACAAAAAATGATTGAGGAGTTCCAATTCTAGCAAAACATCCCTAGTGTGTGAGCTTTCTAATGGTATGTAATTTGCTTTTATAAAAAAAAAACTTTAAGAGTTATTTCATAATTTTATCAAGCAGGAAATTTTTGACGAAACTCTACCTTTACGGAAAGTTAAATGTTTTGCGAAATTTAATACTGCAAAGTTGGTAAAAATTATGGATCGACGGCTTGCCAGTAGCAGTGGTGCAAATTGACATTCACTATTCCCTTGAGATGGTTACACAAAGCAGGTAGAAATTTTGTTTCACTCTTGCGCAGTCATAGCGTATTTTTGCTCTCTTTCGCTCTCGTGGCACCGTGACGCCTCAGAATGAATTCTTTTCTTTTATTCAGTCGAGACTTAACTGCCTCTGCGATCTCACGTGCCCGTTACGCTTACGTTTGTTTTTGTTCACTTCGTTTTCTTTTATTGTTATCACTAGTTAAGTTTAAGTTTGTTAAGTTTTTTGTTATTACTGTTACCTGTTGTTATTGGTAAAGAAATGGCTGCTTTTACCAGTGAGGAATACGCGGACATGTTGTTAGCGTATGGAAGCGCTAATACAAATTCGCGTGAAGCGCGAAGAATTTATCAAGAGCGTTATCCCAACCGCCGAGTACCCAGTCATCAGACGTTTGCGAGTACTTACCGACGTTTACGACAAACCGGTAACCTGAACTTACAAGAACCACGAGTGAACGCAGCACGACCCGATGCTACCATTGACGAACAAGTTCTTGCCGAGTTTGACGCGGATCCTACCAAAAGCATTAGACAGATAGCTTCAATACTTGGCTTAAGCATATGGAAAGTGTGGTCTGTTCTCCGGCAAGATGGTAGACATGCTTTTCACTACACTCCAGTGCAAGGTAAGATTAAGCCGTTTATGCACTGCATCTGATACGATTTTGTGGAATGTAGTAAATTATGAGACAGTTCAATTGATCGTTCCATTTAACCTTGATTTCGTCACTTTCTTTATTAGTTGTTTTGCCTCATGTTGTTTTTAGCGCATTCAATTCTAATTTCAAATTAAATTCAATAAACTATTCCTATTCGGCCGCATTCACGTAACAATCAGGCGGCCAGCGCTTACAGGATTCGGATTTCGGATTCGGTTTGCGCAGGTGGTCAGCGTAGGTAAACTTGCCAGCACTTATGGGTCCTTTTTAGAACAAAATTGGAAAGTCGCACGCCCTTTTGTGAATTTGGTCTTACGTCTTTATGGCTAAGCCATAAAGCCAATTAGTGTACTTAAAAATTGAAGATGAAAAATTTGGATAATTGTAGAGTTTGAACTCGGAGGAAGAAAAGATTCAGTATTGAAATCAATTCTTAGACATGTTTTGTTTGTTCTAGGTCTCGATGACAGTGATTTTGGGAGACGTGTGCAATTTTGTCGCCATTTGCTGCATACCGATGTGGACGACGTTAACTTTTTAAAAAGTATTTTGTGGACAGACGAGTCCAAATTTGACAAAGAAGGGATTGTCAATTATCACAATCTTCACCATTGGGCACTTAAAAATCAAAACCCACACGTGAAGAGACAAAGAGGCTTCCAGAGGAGATTCAGTGTGAATGTCTGGGCAGGAGTGATTGGCGATAAGCTAATAGGGCCTCATTATTTGCCCGACAACATCAACGCGAACAACTACTTGGATTTTTTGATAAATGATTTACCACCATTAGTGGAAGAAGTGTTCCAAGTAGACATAAACAGGCCTATTGTCTTTCAACACGATGGTTGCCCAGCTCACTTTAGTCTAGTTGTACGTGAGCATTTGGATAATTGTTTCCCAAATTCGTGGATTGGCAGGGGAGGACCAATTCCCTGGCCTCCGCGATCGCCCGACCTCACTCCGCTCGATTTTCACGTGTGGGGAAGGGCAAAGGAACTAGTTTACACTACAGAAGTAGAAAGTCGGGAAGATTTGATAAATCGAATTAATGCTGCTTTCGAAGTTATGCGACAGGAGATGCTGCTGCGCACAACAACTGTAGAAATCAGACGTAGATGCCGCACCTGTATTGCGAATGAAGGGCGTCAATTTGAACATCTAATATGATTTATTATTTAAATAAATTATTTAAAATTATTTAATTGTTTCATTAACGCACCTAACTGGTACAGCATAATTTCAATCGATCATTTAATTTTTACCAACTTTGCAGTATTAAATTTCGCAAAACATTTAACTTTCCGTAAAGGTAGAGTTTCGTCAAGAATTCATTCTGACGCGTCACGGTGCCACGAGAGCGAAAGAGAGCAAAAATACGCTATGACTGCGCAAGAGTGAAATAAAATTTCTACCTGCTTTGTGTAACCATCTCAAGGGAATAGTGAATGTCAATTTGCACCACTGCTACTGGCAAGCCGTCGATCCATAATTTTTACCAACTTTGCAGTATTAAATTTCGCAAAACATTTAACTTTCCGTAAAGGTAGAGTTTCGTCAAGAATTCATTCTGACGCGTCACGGTGCCACGAGAGCGAAAGAGAGCAAAAATACGCTATGACTGCGCAAGAGTGAAATAAAATTTCTACCTGCTTTGTGTAACCATCTCAAGGGAATAGTGAATGTCAATTTGCACCACTGCTACTGGCAAGCCGTCGATCCATAATTTTTACCAACTTTGCAGTATTAAATTTCGCAAAACATTTAACTTTCCGTAAAGGTAGAGTTTAGTCAAAAATTTCCTATTTGATAAAATTATGAAATAACTCTTAAAGTTTTTTTTTTATAAAAGCAAATTACATACCATTAGAAAGCTCACACACTAGGGATGTTTTGCTAGAATTGGAACTCCTCAATCATTTTTTGTTTTTTTTTAAATGCAAGTTGAAATTAACATTCAAGTATTTTTTACATCTTTCTGTAAGTTTGAGGACTCATAACTTTTTTTCTAGCTAACATCTGAACAAAGCAATAATTTTATAAGAATCTGCCAACATCAAAGATTAAAAAAAAAAATTGCCTGTTTTATTGCCCATTTTTAATAAAAAAAATACACTTTAAAGTTAGGAAAGTGGTGAAACAAGAAAAAATTTTTTTTAAATACCCAGTCGGCCAGGGCCAAATAAATTAGGGCTGAGTAAGTAGCAGATGACCCCACCTACCCACCATTTTCGTATGTTCAACGTTCTGCCAAACACCCTGTATATGATGTTGATGATTTCTGAAAAAGTGTGCTATTTAGAGACATCGTTTTATTTTTCTGTAATCTTTACATAAACTTCTATCACATAGAATAATTTCAGATTTTTATCTATGCAAACTTCGGAGATAAGGGGGGGGAACGGTATTTTTTTTACACTTTTCATCAAAAGTCGCAAACTATGCTACCTAAAAAAAAAAAAAAGTTCTTTCTGGTTGAAAATGTGCAAACAGCGTTCTTTCATATGATACCCCACATGCCCTAGTAGCCCCACTTCAAATTTTTAAGACCCCCTTTTAGTTCCTTTTGCAAAAAAGGTATATTTTTTTAATTTTCTTTCTTGTTTGCAAAATAGTTGGGCAAACGTCATCTAAAACTATTCAAAATTTCAAGTTGATAGCATTAGTAGTTCTTGAGATATCTATGTGTGACAGACAGATAGACAGACAGACAGACTTAGTCTCACCATAAGGGTTCATTTTTACCATTTTGGTACGGAACCCTAAAAATTGAGTTGCTTCTAGTTGCCCCTTCCAAAATGTAGTTTCTTATGGAGAAGAATGGGCAAGAAACTCCACCGTTACTCTTACCATATTTTGTTTAAGTACATTAAATATAAGATTATATGTGAAGACGATGCACCTATACTCCATTTGAAATAAGATTAGAAATTTAAATAAACTTGTTTACAGTCCGTTTAACCGATTTTGATATCTATTCCGTAGGCATAAGGATGGCATTAAAAGCTAAAACGTGGTTACAATACCAACTGTTTATTACAGCTGCTATTTCTCATGCCACCAACGCAATATAAGTCAAAATCTAATCTTATTTCAAATGGTGTATAGAATAAAACAAAATTACTGTACCACAATAGGTAAAAATAATTAAAAATAAAGCAATGAAAAATAACTTAATTATGAGATAGATACATGGTGCTCACATATTTACAAACATCGTAAAAGTACTTATATGTTTTCCTAAAAAAAAAAAAATAATTAGTCAGTGTATGGGTTTAGGTTAAGGTTTAGGTTAATCACCGAATGTTAACTCAATGTCAGAAAATTACAAATTATACAATTAAAACAACAACCAGTTTGATTTTGTCTAGACTCTAAGGAGTTTACTTAACTAAACCGCATTAAAGTATTAAGTCCAGGGTTTATCTCGTTATATACTTAGATGAGCTTACATCAACTGGATAATTTGGGTTATCATTGTTGTAAGAAGATGGATTAGCTGTCACTAATGCTTTATTTGAACTTTAGATCTAACACAATGTTGCCGCATAAATTTTGTTCTTCCGAAGTCAGTTCCTTGTCATGAAGGATCATCAGATTCTTTGCTGAAATGGTTCTCCGTCAGGTGTTAGTTTTTTTGCTAATCTATTGCAATAAAAGAGATATATTGTCCATACGAGTCTATTGGTGGTTTGGAGAACTGCTATTTTTATCTTTCTTAGAAACGCAAAAAAGCAAACTAAACAGTATACCTATTTGGATTACCTACTAATGATCATAGCTTATTCGCATAATCTATGACACGGCGTAGCTTCACGTCGCCAGAAATTACAGTTAGGAAGTATTTCTTACTATCACCTATTTGGACTGTTACCAAAATCAACTTGACTAAGTATGAAGTAAAGTCGTCTTCCAACTGTTATCCGATGCAAATGCTCAGATTGGCTATCTTTCAAAATATAATGATAATTAAGAAACAAGATTCAAGATCAAAACCTTTGCTGTTATAACTAATAAAGGCATTATAAAATGACTGAAACAACAAGCTAGTCAACACATCAAATAAAATGCAAAATATGTAACACAAACCAGAATGATACGACCACCAGACACTTACGCTTATTCTAGTAGATAATCCAAAAATACCACAAAAGCAACAACAGAACAGGAGTCAAAACTAAGGAATAACAATAAAATATGTGATTTACAGTAATACGTGACGTTCGTGTCAGTCACCTCGTTGGATTGTCGTAAAAATCTTTATTTTTATCCTACACTATTGTATCCGCGAGAGAACCAGAGATAATAGAGCCAGATATAAATGAACTGCTAGCAGACGATGTAGGTGTCGGGGGTATAGACTTACTGCTACTTCTACATTCATAAATGTTTAAAGTATTGAATCTGGAGAAAAAGGTGAGGAGGGTTTCATTAATGATTTTATTGCAGTGAGTTGCTTGTAGCACTTCCAAGGACTACTATTTGATCTCTAGATGAGGCCATATAATTAAATGTAATGTAATCTTGGGCGTTATGCTAAGTTTTAATGTGTTTTGATGTAAAAATCTAACTTTAATACTGCTTTGAAAGCATCTAAGCAATGAAAACTAACGCTTTAGTAACTGCATAATAGACTGGAAGAAGAAAATTTGTTGCTACATGCCGTTAGAGTTATTTCCAATCCTTCCGTACTTATGAACCAGGAATAAATAAGCCGGATAGAAATAAACCGCTGACTACTCGTATTCTAGTTGACGCACATCTAGGTACTCGTAAGGCTAGATGTCAAACAAATACCAGGACTATTTCACGTCCAAGACGCAGGCGCCACATAGCCGCAGATACTCCATTTTCATATGATTATCTCGTATGTGATTTTATATGGCAAGGCTTAGACGATCTCAGTTTACGGCTGTGGCAGTGCGGAAGCTGTTACGTATCTGATGCTTTGGCTGGTTTGTTAAGTTCTCAGGTGGTACAAAGTTGGAATTGATTTAGTTGGATAGTTGTGATCCGACAAATGAAGAAATTGTTGGTTTTTACTGATGTCTTTGGGTGGGTTTTTAATGTGGAAAGTCACGAGATAAGGTATCAGAATAAAACGACCATTCATGTTATAGATTTTATATAACACCCTCTATGCCAATCACAATTCCTATTATGATTCGATATACTGCAAGTATTCGTCACTAGATATATTACTAGTCATGCTCTACCAGGCATTGCAAAATTACGTATACCTTTATCGAAAATATCCCACATATTTATCGCTTGTTCAAGGATCAATCAAATATATTCCTGTTCGCACGCCCATCAAAATAACACAAGATCAACTTCGTAAAAGTTTTACGAGTGAATTCCGAATGATTTACACATTGAAAGCATTTCCTTAGATCGTCCGGTTTTTTGATAGATTGGACACCATAAAAGGTCGTGTTGGGACAAGTTTACGGCTGTATGGTGACGTTCCTGACGTGAAGTGTGAGAAAAAGAGGGATTTACCATTGACCAGCGCTTTACGATATTTTAATGGCGAATTCTTGGCATAATTGAAAATGTTCCGTTTGCTTTGTTTTGCTGGCGGAATTTTGGAGTTATGTATGGGAAAATGTTGTATTTTACAACGCCTAGGAAGTGTTTAATGGAGTAAAGGCGTATATTAAGTACAATGTGATTGACGTGATCCTCAAACAATAGTCATATTCATAGTTTGTTTTAAAATTCATGTTTTTCCTAAAACACAAACGGAAAACATATAGAGTGAGAGAGTGGATTCATACCTTTTATTTTTGGTAACTTCAGAATCCGTTGTGATTCAGTAAGTATGATTTTGGTTCATCAGACTTTCTTATCAATGGCGGTCAAACTACATTCAAATATGGAAGCGTGACGTGGGCTTTGTTTAGAGCAGCAATAATATTCAACAGCCTGTTGCCACCCAACCTTTTGTCCAATATTTTACCAGAAGTAGGTAGGTAGATCATTCATTTACATACCAAATGTCCGTCTAGCCCAACCGTGCGCGTTTACGATGCGGATTATACAAAACATTGACCACAATTTGTAAGATTTGTCAAATAAAGACATAAACCCAATAAATATTTATTGATAACTAAGTAATCTGTCGCCCAATCAGCTTCAGTCGTTCGATGGCAAACTAAATTTTACTGGCCTCGGGCTATTAAAATGTCGCTGTTGCTTATGGTCATAGGTTTATGATTCCAGTGACATTTTTGATTTTAAAACCTCTTAAGAATTTTATGAGAATATCGATAAGCTTAATAATACGAATGTGCGTCAAAAAGGAAATAATACATTTTAGACACACCGCAAAAGACGAAAGGATGTCAGAAATGATTTGATAGTATTTTAATTAGTAATTTATATGTTAAACTGTCCATATGGTTGCCAAATTGATTATCAAAAAGAGGTTTTGTAAAGTTCGATGTGAATGAATATAGAAATTATTAATGTTACGATCGTATTTCTTTATTTGTAGCGCCCCAAAGCCCCAAAATTCTAGCCAATCCGAAACAAGTTTTTAGAAACTCATTCATTGCTCATTTCTTACGCAAAGTAATTATTAGTTGTTCTTAAAGTTAAGCAATGGACTCATTCCATTGATGTTGACCATAATTATGTAGTAAAACCGTTTCCTAATTGTTTTTTTCGTTCAAATAATTTATTATTTATTGACATGTCGTACGATCCATATCGGATTTTTATTGATATTGATAGTCATTATTAATTAAATGCATCGCTCACGGCTTTAAACATATTAGGATAGACTCAAATTAATTTGTATGGCATGTTGTGTGTTGTGTTTTTAGCTAGATTAAAAAGCTAGATTTGACATTTAGATATAGTACACCCACATTTCACCAGTTACATTTAAGTCCTATGTAATAGAGAG
The DNA here is from genome assembly GCA_948098905.1 of Tiliacea aurago. Lineage (NCBI taxonomy): Eukaryota > Metazoa > Arthropoda > Insecta > Lepidoptera > Noctuidae > Tiliacea > Tiliacea aurago. The sequence continues at coordinate 2,339,711 of OX402592.1, forward strand.
CGAGTCTACTGCCATTAAGTTTATTTTTTTAAATTATTTATATAGTTAATTACCTAATATAAGTACAAAGAATTCTAATTCCAAGGTAACCTTTTTATTATGAATAAACAATATTCCGAGTTTACCAGACGTCTCATTAACAGTCAACCACCATAGTGTAGTTTAAGGCCTGAAACTGCGTTAAGCGGGCGCCCGCGACGGGCAACCGTCGCGTGTCTACGCGCGTGGACACGCGGGTGGGCTCCGTGGGAACGCGACGGTCCCCGTCGCGGGTACCCGTCGCGGAGACCGGATTATTTTATTTACGCAGTGTCGCTAGTTCAATCTACCTTCAGTCTGTCTGTCTGTCTGTCCGCCTGTCACCAGGCTGTATCTCATGAACCGTGATAGTTAGACAGTTGAAATTTTCACACATGATGTATTTCTGTTGCCGCTATAGCAACAAATACTAAAAAACAGAATAAAATAAATATTTAAGGGAGCCCCCTTAAATAATTTTTTTATTCTGTTTTTTTCCATACAACAAACGTGTTTTTTAGCTCGTTTTTGCTCTACATATAATATTGAAAACGGCAACAGGTAGACGCTTGAAATATTCACAGGATATTTAGATAAATAATATTCACTTTATAAATAAATAATTAAATTAAAATAAAAAATATAATTAAGGGGGCTCCCATACAACAAAGGTGATTTTTTATGCCATTTTTATAGTACGGAACCCTTCGTGCGCGAGTACGACTCGCACTTAGCCGGTTTCTCCATATTGAACTCTCAATCTAAGTACATAATCACCTACGATAAAAATGTATTCTCAGAATGCCTCTTTTACATGAATCATGTTACCGGTCCGCTGGCAGGCACCGCGCGTGCCTCCGCGACGGGTTCCGTCGCACGGAGGCGGGCCCCGTTGCGTGGGTGCGGGGCGCGCCTCCCCGTGACGGACGCCCGCGCGGGTCCCCGCGACGGAGCACTTTTGTATAAAACCGCGCGGGTACCCGCTTAAGTATGCACTTGCGAGCCAGTAGTGAACGGATAGTACGCACTTACTCCGTGATTCATGGCTTTCGTAAAAATCACATGTATTGCGGCTATGTTAACATCGCTGTACACTAACACGCAACCAAGAATACATGTTTTTTTTGTTTACTACAAAATTAGGGTAATTTCTGAAAGAGAATTTTCCAACAGCAGATTCTACTAACACTAATATTTGAGGGCCATACAAACCTCGAAACATGGAGGATTGAAATGGATCATACATACATACATACATACACGTTCTTCCTACCTTCTCCTTACATACTCCTTTTGCTTCGTTTACATTCATACATCTGTACCCCAAGTGTAAGTTTGCAAGAGAGTAAACGTAACTATTTCGTTTGCGATAAAATTTGACCGATAGATCATAATGCTAAGAATATAAGGGTGGGAATAAAAATCTTAACGCTATCTTACAAAAATCACTAAAAATCTTAACGCAATCTTTCACTTGGGGTACTGGTCACACACGCACGCCGGTTGCGAGTACTATGCACCTGACTTTTCTGAAGAACATTACCAATTAGGTGACTATAATAAAACTATGTCCTCCTAGGACGTCCCCTCCCGGCGAAATAGATCAGCTGAAGGAAAAAACTAAATGAATGTAGAGACATTTGAAATTGGATAAAGTAGGTATAAAAATTGTCGCGGAAGTTGCATTTGATCCCATGATCCCCGGTGCAAGTATGGGAAGGGAACACTGGGGTGGTTTTTAGTCAGTAAGAATCTGACTGACCCCTCCGCCCACACCAGGGTGGAGGACATCCATGAGAATTTTCGACCCCGGGAACAAAAAAAAAAGGTATAAAAATTGCTATACCGAAAATTTAAAGAAAACAAACTATGATCGGACTCATAATCCATAAACGGATGAAAGCGTCTAGAATGGCAAAGACAATGCAGCATCAAACGTTAGCACGGAAGTTTTTCTGGATACCGGATTTCTTTTCCTATAACTTTGGTAAACTGGCAGCAAAACATTATGTACTGTCCATTCTGACAAGTGAATGGACAAATAGAAATATTATTTCCAATTTAATCTTCCAAACTAGGTTTACAATCACTTAAATCGCCTATAGACGTCCGGGCATATAGAACAAATACGGTACTTCTGAACTGTAGGGTGTAACATGTTTAGTGGGCCGGCTCCCTTAAGATTAGCATTAACATACAGTCCATATCCACGACCGGTTCGAAGCAAGCGTAGTATTTTAAGGTTGTATGTCTTTGATCTTCGAAACAACTTGACACTCCTTCTGAAATTCTGAATATTCGATTGCACATCAGTTTTGATGGAATTCTATACACTTAAATAAACGAATAAAAATCTTACCGCCTTATTACAAAACAAGATTTATATTTTGACATGGCTTAAACCATGCAGCCAGTTTTTTGTAATAAGAACGTAACTGTGATTGAAATACTGTTGTTTATACAAAACTGAAAACTTAGTTCGGTACTAAGTTGTCAGTTTTGTGTTTAGGAACTTTACCGTAGTCGGAATAAAGTTCGAAATTCAATAATGGCTCCATGTTTTAAACCTGGGTCTGAAGATATACCTTGTTTTGTAATAAGGTGTTTAAGGTTTTCCATCTTACCATCTTGTGTGCTTGATACAATAGGCAGGTTATATTAAAATACTTATGCCCGCCGACTCACCGGTGAGTCAGTTGTCCCCACCGTCAAGCCCCACCGACTCACGTTTGTGAGAATATCTACCAGACAATCGACTAAAATCGCCACAAACAATACTAAACGTTATATTCAAGTGTAATTTGAGCCTACAGTAGCATGAGTCACTGTTGCCGAATCGGCAACACCGGAGCTTTACGGTTTGGGCACACTGTTGCCGAATCGGCAACGCCGGGCTTAAACGGTTAAAAGAGTCTGATAATAATTCTGACCAAGGAGTATCGTGAAGCCGATATCTGGGTTGTGGAGGTCAGATAGGCAGTCGCTCCTACTATTATTCTGGTATTCAGATGCATCCAGTTCGACTGGAAGCCTACAAAGTCGATAAAACGCTACGCACGTTTTAAGGCGTTTTGTCAAACATTTTACACCAGCAGCCTGTGGGCTAATCATACCCAAAAAACTGACAACACCCTGCGCATCCAATACAACAATGCCTTCAGGATGCTGTTGAGGCTTCCTCCTTACTGTAGCGCATCACAGATGTTCGCTGATGCGCACACGGATGATTATTTCGCGATCATGTGCAAGAAAGTGGCGTCAATAATGCGCAGAGTGAGAGGGAGCAGCAATAGCATTCTGAAGGTTTTGTCTGATAGGTTAGAAGGGCCTACAATGGATAGGTTTATGAAGCTACATGTCAGACATGGGGCTTGATTAACCTTCCTGGCTTTCCTTTGTTTTGCTTTTCGACGTTTTAAATGGGATAATGTTTTAATATTAGGATATTGTATGTGTGCGTAATTTGTTACTAGTAACATAGTTTTTAAGTTACTTGTAATACGATGCCTGCTAATAAAAGTATATTTTTTTTATTTATTTTTTTAAGCCTGATATGGATGCCCCTATTAATATTAATAAAATTAGTCTCTACAAAGCTAAACTTTTGAAAACGGACACTCTCATCTCTGACTCTTATACCTGTGTGACATATTTTTTTTTTTTATTATTTATGATGGGTTTGCTCTTGACCATAGTCTAGGGTAGAGATGACAAAGACAAAGTCGACGATCGAGTGAGCTTACCCAGAAGAAGCCTGTTCACTCTAACTTTGAAGAGATTAGGGTTGTATGCGTTCGGAAACACAGACGCAGGCAGAGAGTACCACTCTTTTGCTATGCGCATTATAAAAGACATTTGGAAACGCTTAGTACGAATTGGTGGAATAGCAACAAGGAAGGGATGGTAACCTGCAATGCGTCTAGATGTCCGATAATAGAAGGGGGCCGGTGGAATGAGGTCGTGGAGTTCTTGGGCACACTCACCGAAGTACAATCTGTGTCAATTTTCTATCAAAAACTCGATGGACCATATCGATGCCCTGGTAGAGTATCTTATTAATATTGGGCATACGTCAGTGTTAAATTTTAACTCTCCCTTGCCATATCCGTTGTTTCTACGATCCTGGTAGAGAGTGCTATCATACTAGGACGTCATACTGCCAATGACCTAGCCATTGTCTAGATCTTAACGTGTAGTGTGCGGTAGTTCGTTCGCATGTGGGATTATATTGTTCAGCTTTATGTTCTGATAAATCTGGATTGATTTTATTAGACTTTCTGGCTGAATCATAGTTACATTAAAACGTCGGTGTACGAGTCATGTATCGTAAATGGCACGCGCGCATTGATAGATCAGCACTTGTCCGTCACCTTGCACAAAATATAGTGTAACGTGACAGTACTCGAATAGCGTTCATAGTCAGCTGTACTCATTCACACAACATTCATAAAGCATTATTTACGTGATAGTTAAATATATTCAATAAACCATCATCTTTGGCAGTCCGCGACTTATCATTCAAGCTAACATCCAAGGTGTGTGCGACCCATTCAGCAGCGCATACAGTCGGTAATTAATATTTCAGTATTGAGAGATCCACCTCTAAGAGAGACAGCCCGTTTAGTGTACTTTAGCTATTTTCATAGTGTAATGTCGTACGGTATTCTGTTATGGGGAAATGCTGCCGACATTCAGACTATCTTTGTTTTGCATAAAAGAGCTGTTCGATCAATTTATAAATTAAGTCCAAGACACTCTCTCAGAGAGAAATTTAAGGAGATTAATGTAATGACTGTGCCTTCTCAGTATATTTTTGAAAATCTATTATATGCCCATAAAAATATAAAATTATTTAAAAAATACAGTGATATCCATAATATAAATACTAGGAACAAACACAAATTGGTTGTACCTACAACAAGGCTCAAGAAAATAGGTGGCTCGTTTCGATGTCAATGTATACGCTTTTATAATAAACTTCCAAGCCACGTTCAAGATCTAAGCCTTAATAAATTCAAATCATTCATTAAACGTAAGTTGTGCCAGAAAGCCTTTTATACTGTTAAAGATTATATTGAGGACAAAAAGGCTTGGGATTGAGCTGCTCCAATTTTTGTACATATTGAGGTAGTTTATTTTTATTGTTTTTTTTTTTGTTTTTGTTAACTTTATTATTTTATAAATAGTGACATTTAATTATTATTTTATACACAATGACAGGAATATTTACTTGTAAAGTATTATATTATTTTAATTATTGTGAATGTGAAGACTATGTGGGTTATTGCATAATATTTTTTTTCCCTTTCTTTTATTCTCAGTTAGTGTTAATCATGGTCTGGCAGTTTGAGTCATATAAGTGGCCTACCCAAATGGCCTTTCTTTGGTATTGATAGTCGCATCGTTGAGCTCCTTAAATTCTGAGTAGAGCTGCACGATTACTGACAAATGCGTGCACTGACTGGTCAGGTCCACTCAACCTGTGTGGTTCTTTCCTCAAAAGACCATTTCAGACACCAATCTACATGGTCTTCACATGATCTGACCAAGATTATGTCTGGACTTTAAAAGAGACTATGACCTCTGAGTTTGTTTCGGCCTTTCTTCTCAGAGTAGTCAGATAGGAAACGCCGACCTCATCTAGTTTTTAAAATATGATTGACGTGTAAAAGTGTTTGTACAAACCTACTTACAGAAATAAAATCATTTATCATTATCATAAGAAATCTCATTTCCCTGTTTCACTCATTTCTAGTCAACATAGTGCTGGTGCAGGTTATGTTTGAAACCATTTGTTGAGCCAGCCTATTATTTGTTTAATTGTTACTTTTTGTTAAAGAATTATGTCGTGGTGGCACATTGGTTAAGGCTTCGTTTCTCATGTTGTACAAGGTTGTGGGTTCATATCCGGGCAAGTAGGTACTAGTGTGACTTTTCAATTCATATGTACTTTCTGAGTTTATTTTGGACATTACTAATATCGGCTAAGGTAAACATCGTGGGCCACCCCGTCTTGAGTGTGAGTGATCATGCTAAAGTGGGACAGTAATAGGCTGATATTATTATAAGGGATTATCGTTTGACTGATTTGGCAGCTATGGACTACTTTACACAACGGGAAACTTCTTTTGGCTAAATAATGACAAATGCCGTTATTATACTGACTGATTGCCAACTCGCAGCCTGTTTATCGACCACAAAATAACACTTACAAATAATACTTTCCCTCCGGCGTTTGTGCGACATGATAAACAGCTGTTACAATCTGGTTCTAGATTAACTTAAAGTTGACAATTGTTACAAATTCTGAAAGTTGAAAGTCAGCGAGTGACAATATACTCGTAGATAAGACTATACGAATTACTGTAAAAGGAATCAGACAGAAGTCTTATTTTAAATGATTCATGGATTTTATTAACTTGTACTTGTTTGTAAACATTGTAGTTACTATGTAAGGGATGGAGAAGCTTAACTTCAACAAGTAGGAATTTGTTAGATTAATTATAATGATGATTGACTGTGTAACAAAATTTTCCATGATTGGTGTATTGGCTTTTTTTTTAATTAGAAGCAAAAACTAGGGGATTTCACTCTTGAAAAATATGACCATTTTAATAAGCAAATATTTCTAGGTAGTACAATCCTACCTATAAAATTATAAATGTGAAAGTGAGTTTGTTTGTTATGCTTTCACGCTAAAAAGGTTGAATGGATTTCGATGAAACTTGGTAAGTGGGTAGACTATGACCTAGGCTAGAATAAAGGATGCTGATATTACTACGGGATCGAGACTTATGCGGGTGAAACCGCGGGGCGCAACTATTAGACGACTAAAAAAATTCAAGGTAGATGATATGACAATTAAATACAATATAGAAATAAAAAAATCTCTAACGTTCCTAATAAAACTAAACACAAACCCATGAAAGCACTCAGGTACCACAGGAGTGTTAGCTCACAAACAATCCCTAAACATTACAAGGAACACTATAGCCAAATCATCGAACATAATTCGCAAACCATTAACGATAATATGGAAAGGAAAATTTTCCATCGAATTTATGATCAAGTACCTCATGAGTCATTCACAACCAGTCTAGCCTGAGATAAAGGGAATGTCCTGTTCCTTATGGCGACTGTAAAACTTATGGGAGGCATTTTGAGTGTCCCTGTGTCTGACATAACTTTACACTAGTGACAGCTTTAGGCAGTCGCCTTTGCATGAATAAGGATTGAGGATATAGAATATTGTATGAACGTCAATGTTTATGATACGGATTTTATAGTATTTCCAGTAAACAAAAATATGTGAACACTTGACAATAAGAAGAGAAAGAGTAATGAACTTGCAAGTAATAAAGTCGTAAGCGATGTAGCCATTACTTGTTTAGAGTTGATTTGTGTGGATAATAGAAAATGAGAAACACTATGAGCAATAATCTTGGCAGATTATTGCTTATTGTGCATGGTTCTAAGCTGACATTAAATGGTTTTATTTTCTCATAGGATAGAATCACTATCCTGTAATCAACACCGATTCTATGATTCACTACAGCATATTATTTAAACATATTTGAAATTAAATGAAATTGTTTATTCTGTAAATAGATTATCGGAATCAGTTTTATACGTCATATTAAAAAGAATACGCTAGATGGAATTTCCTATCCCATCCTATTTCCTATTTCATTTCTTATCTGACTACCCCTGAGAATAAATGGCGAAACCTACTCAAGAGTCAAAGTCTATTTTAAAACCAGACATAATCTTGGTCAGATCATGTAAGGACCATGTAGATTACTCGTAGTGTCTCAAATGGCCTTTTCGGGAAAGAATCATACAGGTTTGACTGGAGCAGTCCAGACGAACAATACCAAAGAAAGGACATTTGGGTAGGCCGCATAAAGTATAATGCATTTGGATTGCAAGTATGGTGCAATGTTTGAAGACTAAGGTCCTCAACCAGTGCGTTCTGCCTATTATGACATACGGTGCCGAAACGTGGATACAGACAGTTGGGCTGTTCCACAAATATAAGGTCGCTCAGCACGCTATGGAATGGGCTATGCTCGGCGGAAATTAACCGGAGTTCCTGACTGACTAGCTTGCAGAGTAAGCAAGCTGAAGTGGCAGTGGGCTGGCATGTTTGTCGAAGTACTGATGGCTGGTGGAGCAGACGAGTCGACAAGTTGGCTGGGACAGAGTGGATGCGAAAGGCGGAGGACAGAGTGTTGTGGCGCAGCCTGGGTGCGCCCTATGACCAATTGGCCAGCAGTGGACTGCGATAGGCGGAGTTGTGTTGTTGTGTGCATAAAGTAATCAAAATGCCAGACCATCATTTTAACTAACTGGGAAAGAAAAAATGACAAACATGGTCCTCACATTGACAATAATTAAAGTAATATAATACTTTTACAACGTAAATATTTATGTCATTTTGTACATAATATTTATCAATGTCAATGTGTAGGTATATAAAAAGGTATACAACATTTTGCATAATAATTTAGTTAGGCCTCTATCGTAATAATTAAGTTGCAACGTTGGAATTTCTTACGCCGCTTAAATTTTACAGCAGGATATTAAACATCGCAACATGATACTACCAAAATTTGGATAAATGCTGCTTTAAATCCTAATTAAAATGAAATTAAAAATATAAAAAATCTACCTTATTCATATGTATAAAACAGCAAATTTTCACTATTACAATAAAATTAAAAATGGATAACGATCTAACAATAAACATGACTGAAATGCAAATCCCGAACAAATTTACTATTATAGCCCGAGGCGGTACGATCTTATCGTACAGAACCAACTTAAATCTTGGTTTAACAACTTAATAATTATCACTGTAAGCCTGCAGACCACACACAGCCTTAACAGATGTCCTCCCTCGCATTTTGATATATTGCTTTGTAATATGGAACCGGTCTAACTGGACGTTTGAACTAAATGAAGTAGTAAACTAGTAAACATATTTTTTTAGATGATACTGTTAGTTTTAGCGGTGATGAAGTGGCGTTAATCTTATTGGTGTATTAAAAAGTTATTTTTGAATTCATTAGTATCTAGAACCGGTATACTTATGTATACCACAGTTAAACGGCAAAAAAACAGATTACCAACTTTTGTAAACACTAAAAAGTTGAACTTGGTTCATCATCATTTAATAAAATAAAATATGTGGAATTATAGATACAGGGACTATAACCATAGAGTAAATAGGTTACAATCAATATTTCCTACACTATACGAGCACTGCCTATACGAATGTAGTGTCGTAAATCAGGTGGCATACAAGGAGCAAGCGTGGGCCAAGACAGTTCCTTGCGGCACTCCAAACCAGTAGCGGGACTCCTTTATAGGAAACAACTTCTGAATTCTTATTAAAAGTCATCTTGAACCGAGGGATGTAATTATCAAGAGTACAATATTCATCTGGCTTTAAATGAGGCTGTCTCTTATGGAAGTTATCTTTATGAAGTCGATTCATTTGGTGCTTGATGCTGTAAGTGGCCCTACATAAGTTGAATGTATTTTGTAATCATTATTTTATTGCAATTAATATTTAAGTTGAATGATAAATGTTATTATTTCTGCGATTACGGTGTGAATAAGTAGGATATGTCCACTTTACTCATTTGCACAAAGATTCAAGTGATGTTAAGCAAAATATTGACCAGCTACCTCATTTTACGTTAGTTGTGGGTTTACCTTAACCGAAACGACATAAGTGGTCGCAGTGCCTAAGGGAACTTGTCTTAACATTTGCGGCTAACATTACTCCAAAAGCTCGATTAAACTCAAAGAGAGTACCTACTGCTCTGCGAGATCAGGCCAATAGGTTTTCTGTGGAAAAAGTAACTTACAGTGTATTGGCAACGGATAAATTTGCAAAAATGGGATGACCAATGGACGATCCAAACATTTTAGTTATATTATGCTGAGCCTATAGTGTGCTGTGCATCTTTGGAGCAACTAGTGCAAGGCCCGCATTTACTGAGTAGGTACACTTTTTATTGGAGCACTCCTTGCTTCTGAAAGTAATTCTTGCTGTTGAAGTCAATTGACTAAACAAAAAAATAAACGTTTTTAATTAAAATCAACAATTGGTGCACACGCCGTTGAGAGATCAATTCTAATTAAGTTAAAAGAAAAGTACTTAAAAGCAAATAAAGATTTTTATAGCCAAAGGACAATTGTAAAAAACACAGAATTTAACAACCGTAAAATTCCAAATTAAATTGCTGAAACGTTGAACCATAAAAAAAGAAATATAAACAATAGACGAAAAGTATATTTAGGAGTTGGTGATGTGATACAAGTGACTATTAAGTGTTTTACGATTGTACATAACGTTTAGTGGACGGCACTGCGGCGTGGGACGTCGTTTATTATCACGGCGTTGAAGCCATTTGATTTATGCTGTCACTATTTTTGAATACATCTCTTTAAATTTATGAGCGTGTTCAAATAGTGCTTACGTTTCAGTGGCTTTAAATGTGTTTTTGATTTGTTAAAGCGGTTAATTTGCTGTTAAAGCTTTCTTTGTAGGCGCTGCTTTAGTTTTTATGTAGTTTAAATGGAAGCAAATAGGATTTAATTAAGTTGTACGCCTTGATCTACTTGTTGGATAAAATTAAATCTTTAGATTGACGACTTTCTTGTACCAGCTTAATTGGACTTCATGTTTTCATTGTGTACTCAAATTAGAATAATCATGATATGAAATCCGGCAACTGTCACTTTTTTTTTAAGGAGCTCAACCTTAATTTCTGAGTTGAGCTGCACGACTACTGACAAATGCGTGCACTGACTGGACAGGTCCCCCGTCAATCTGTGTGATTCTTTCATCAAAAGATCATTTCAGGCACCAATCTACATGGTCTTCACATGATCTGACCAAGATTATGTCTGGACTTTAAAAGAGACTGTGACCTCTGAGTTTGTTTCGGCCTTTCTTCTCAGAGTAGTCAGATACGAAACACCGACCTCATCCAGTTTTTTGTTGTTTTAATATGATTGACGTGTACAAACCTACTTACAGAATATAAAAAAAATAAAATAAAATATCAGTTATCATTGTCAAGAAAAGTGAAATAATTTTTTGCGACTGACTTTTTTGTTTGTTAAATAGCTAGCCGCTAGCTGTCTGGGTCCGAAGTGGTGATTCACTACAATTATTCTAGCCCAATTTGTATGGAAAAATATTACATTAGCTATTTGGCCGCACAACGTGTGGTCTCGACGTAAGAATCAAAATCGCGACCCTAACTCTGAAAACGACACTTTGCTGACAGCAAATGACAACAACTAATTGATTTTATGTATTTTAAATTAAGTCGGCGACACTTTGGGCCTTATTCTAAGTAGACCACGGGCAGTTATCGTTAATTTCAGTGTACATTACAATTGCAAACTTGATGGTGAAATTGTTGGAAAGTTGAATTGTTCGCCCACATCAATATCACAATAAGACTATTTACATAATATGATCTTGGATTGAAAGGGAATTGTTCTACGTATTGATGATGACGATTGAAAGAAGGATTGAAACAAAAGAAAGCAAGAAATCACTGAAGTATCTCCTTTTACAAAGACCGAAATTTTACTGTTAGAAACTGTTTCATATTACGAAAATTTTTATTAAGCATGTAGAATACCGTTTGACTTGTTCAAATACACACGCATGTAGTCAATTCTTAGTCAACCTTGAGTAAAATATTGTCGAAACATACGTTGTCCCTTCCAAACAGAATATTCTTAGTATTCCGTCTGGAACCAAAACCGGATTGGCTATTTTGAACACTATTAAATTACGGTTGAAATTGACATTCTCTTCCTATTTGCAAATATAAGATCCATGTTAATTAATTCAAATGGCAGCTTTCATCACTCACATGCATCATAATTTAAACCATTTGGAAATTGTCCAATATGGAACGGATCAATTCCAATACGAGACTATTTGAAGTCGGAACTTGCCCCAAGTGATGAATTCACGGCGAGGCACAGTTGTAAAAGTTCTAGACTATAGATAGTTGAGATTTTTTCTACAAATATCGTAAAATAAAGACGGTAGAAACTTCCCAACAACTATTAGTTGAAATATTTTGTATAGTAGAAATTGTTATTGATGAACAATTCATTGTTTTGCTGCGATAATACCACTACTTATCTTCTTAATCACAATCAGTAGAGTAATGACAATTGGAAATGGTGCTAACAAAGTGCGTTTCATTTATTTTTGATAGAAATTCCGTATGTTACAAGCTGCTATAATCAAAAGTTCTAATAAGTACTTTTGAACTTTAACTACAGCTACTTAATCATTGATTACCTTAAACAAAGCGCGATTAGTTTCGCTTTTATCTTTAGTGTCTTCATCATCTACCACAGACACATGATTGATTAGCTTAATTACATCGTTATGCGCTTCATTAAACCTTTGTACGGCGTCTTTTATTACATTTTTGCTATTGATACTCCCACATGACAAAGTTGTATCTTTCAATTCGTTTCTTTTGATAAGGATTTTATTTATGAATTGATGGTTCCTATTTTGGCAGAGACTGTGGGTTTATTGGCAAATTAAATAGCTATTCCATACAAACATTGTATGTTTATTAGGTGACTAGATTTTAATAGTTACATTTGCAAATCATAAACTTTGTTGCAGTGTGGTCTGTGGTTAGGAATATGTCACTCTAATGCAATTATGTCATTATAATTATTATTTAAAGCAGTTACAGGTCAAAACCCGCAACTTTATACACTTCTTTGATTTAACATTAGAGCAGCTGTATGTACATTCATAACGTCATCATAGCAGAAATGGACTTTTATAAGCAAATACTATTACTAAAAGCAATGACTTAATGCTTAAAGCAAATGCGGAGTCATCGATGAGAATATATCAAGAGAAAAGACCTATGCTCATTAAGAATGAATTCAAACTATAACAGCAAACATAAACCATTCCATGAGAAACAAATCACGAGACACTCCCATAACCGTAGCCACACATGCAGATCGGAAGTGCACACGAAATTTCGTCAATGTTAATATATCAAGCCGTAGTTACACCCAGACGCTGTAGACAAATGTGTAGGACAATAGACGCTTCATCGTTTTGTGTCTAGTTTATTTCAGGAGTGTCCAACGAGCCGTGTGCGGTACGGCCGATTTAAGCAATTTGTTTCACGTGGTGACGTTTATAATGTCCGACATTCATTCTTGTCTATTTTAAAAGAATTATGGATATATATATATCCAAAGTTACAGGTTAACGTAGTTTAAGCCTTGTTTTAAATAAGATAGTTTATGTGGGTTTAAAGGAAGGTTCAAGCTTTCATCAGTCACAACGCAGACCCGATTCATTATTCTATAATTAAGTTATAATTAAAGTTAGTTAGTGGTTGTTAAGTGAACAGTCATCTTCATCTATATCAATGAATGTCAGACAGTTGCATACGACTTCTTCAAATGTGAATCAAGTAGTTTTAGTGATTGTTCACAATTCTATTTTCGTATCTAAACGCTATTATTCTTCTGTGCTTTTATTTTAAACAATGCTGAATGGAAATTAAAATAAATGCAGTGGATTACATTTTGTTATCGTACAAACATCGTATCGCAATCGTGCCGTAGTCAATAAACTGCATCTTGTTATCCTCTTTGATACATTCACTCGTATCTTTTGTTTTCGCATTTTCTTGTTTTGTTATGTTATGTAATGTTCCGTAATTGTCTGTATTTAGAGTATGCGCAAGCAACTTTGTGCTCTATCGACACATTATTTGTATAGATTAGGCTATAATTTTGCTTGTTTTTGGTGTTGTCCGTTGATCTAGATTCTTTAATTAATTAGTTTTAAACTCCTTTGATGCTGGTGACAATAGAACAAATAGGTTGGTATTGCATGTCGGTATGTTTTACGAAGTGTGAAGAAGGAATTATTAAAGAGTGTGTAGTGAAATGTGGCGTATCTTAGTAAAACAGACGTTGTTGCAAGTGGGTTAATAAATTAGTGGCTCCTTGTCGTAAACTGGATTATGTTATGGCGTACTATTTGTGAATGACGTACTTTTTTATTTTGTATTATTGAGTTGTTGTGTTAAGTGCTATCTTGAACTTCTTAAACGTTTGTGTTTCATGATCAAATCATTTTTTTATTACACGTCTTTTGACTACACGCCTTTTGAGTCCTTTGAAATTTTTCCTCATTTGCTTTTGATACAATTTTGCAACAGACACAAAAAACACAATGTTCAAAAATAACTTCCTGCCTAGACAGAAATTGAATAACAAAATAGTCATCTCTTGGAACTAGACCCTTCTAATAATATCTTAAAACAACAGAGACAACACGATTTGTCTTGATTAGCAGAATAGATTCGCGATCGCTCATAACTTCAGCGGAAATATGACCAAGTGCTCACAAATCAACGCGATTCGAATGATAGATATAAATCGATATTATTTATCTCGATTACTGAGTTCACAGAACTTCGGCTCGAGTTTCGATGTGCTGATGGCTGGAGGAAGTGAAATGTTGTGACGTTTTGATGGACTGGCCGCTACCGGGAACAGCTGTTGAGTGGTTGACTGTCTGGTACCTGGAGCAAATAGACTATGATAACGAGATTAAAGAAGATCAATGTATAATGAGAGAAAAAGTTTTAGGTTTGTTTCAGTAATTTTGTTAAGTTTGTTAGGTTGTCTGTAAAAGATCGCTTTTAGCGATAAGACCGACCATTGTGTCACCCTATGTAAAATTTCAACATTTATATCTGTATTTTTATGGTGTAGGTAATAAAAGAGTATTCTATTCTATTCTATTTCTCTAACAACAGCAGTTTCTTCAATGTTGGATGCAATCATCTGTCGTACATCTACCTTTAGCTCTTTAGCCCTTTTCTTTGCTTCAAGGGTTTTGTTCAATAGTGTCTAGTTTTTCTGTATCCTTATGAAAATGTTGTAAGCTGTAACAAGTTGGTACATCTGGGGTGGAACAAATTAAGATTTACTGATTCTTTCACAACATTGAAGTCTGTAGATTTAAAAAAAAAACCGTAAACTAGATAACCAAGAAATCTTGTGGTGGTAATAAAAATTATGTAAAACATGAGATCAAAGAATTTCTTTACAGTGATAAAACGTGGGATTTCGATATATTAAACACACATGATGTGAAAGTGCGTGCTCTTATTTTCTAAGCCATTCATGGTAAGAATATTTCGAAGGAAAAAAAACTTTAGAGTGAAAAGTCAAAGTAAGAAAATATTGTATCAAGTGCCAACAGGTTTACACTAGGATGCTGTTTTTAGAAAGAACAGTCAGCACTTAAACCCCCTTATTACAAAACAAGGTTTATATTCAGACCCAGGTTTAAAACATGGAGCCATTATTGAATTTCGAACTTTATTCCGACTATGGTAAAGTTCCTAAACACAAAACTGTCAACTTAGTACCGAACTAAGTTTTCAGTTTTGTATAAAGAACGGTATTTCAATCACTGTTTCGTTCTTTTTACAAAAACTGGCTCCATGGTTTAAGCCATGTCAAAATATAAATCTTGTTTTGTAATAAGGCGGATAGAGTTTTTCGTCGAAACGCTTGAACTAAATTAAGCTACTATTCTACAATGTATTTATTTAAAATAGCCTCCGTGGTCACCAATGCCCCAGACAACAGCGGATTACAGCAGAATTGCTTCTTTGAATGGATATTATTGTATTAAATAGCGAAGCAATCCTTGAAACGGTATATTTAGAAGATATGAGCATCAATTGTAGCTACTTGTGATACTTGAGCTCTCGCCAACAATCCTAATAACCATAACACTGTACTAATGCATTCGATTAAATTAATGATCTTATCATTCCTACAAGTTTTAACATGTCCATGTGTTTTAACATGTTAAGACTTCTGTTTTATTTTATACATCAAAGGTCAGCCTGAAGTCACTTCACCTCACAACTAGACCTTTGGCATAGTTGTCATGCATATCATTACAAGAAATCTGCATACTACCATTTTTAGCGCAAATGGCACCGGAAATTCGAAACATATTATTTATGACCATTTTTAGCAAAGTTAGGATCCTAAATTAAATGACTAAGACTGAGAAGAAAATGAATATCTCCTTATCAACGGAATTTCTTTTTGACAAAACAGTTAAAATCCTGCTTAAAGTAACAAATATAGATAACGGGAGGCAACAGGTATCGTAAGGATATCATAAATATTCTCAACTAGGTACAGATATTTACACTATTAACAGTACCGACGGCGGCGGTAAAGACATAACTGACCTTAAATCAAATTGTGACCTTATGACAAATGCAAATCCCTACGTATACACACGGACTGCAACTGTGGCGAATAATGAAATCATATTCTTCATAATAAACGAATAGAGGCTCCGATGCAAAAAGTAATTTATTAACACGCAGCACAAATACGTATAACAAAATAGTAATGAAGTCAAAACTGTAAGTACATTGAATATTTTTGAAAAAAAAAACTAAAACCCAACTACGACAAAAACGCCAACTAAAAAGGGATGAAGACATTAGTAACAAAATAACATCGGATTCTGTTTTCGTTTAACCAGACTCACACGTAATCTGTATGATTTATGCCTTAATAATATGATATAGATAGTAATATTTGTCCGTTTGTTTGTTTTAGTGGATGTATATTCCGGATTGGCGCCAAAACAATAGTAACAAAAAAATACATTATAACCTGGATTAACACATAGCCGCGGGCAGAAGCTAGTTGAAAATACCATTGATACCATATAGGTAGCAATGCTCTTAAGATTTCAATATTGTAATATGCTTGTTGTAAATAGAAACTGCAAAGGTGATGTACAATTATATCAGAATACGTCAGAATGACTTTCCAGAAACCTGAAACAGTAACAATTGAAGATTGAATTTACTCATCACACATTATTATGAACCACAACATATCACAAAACACGCTATCCAAACTCGAGACTTCTACGTCAACAAACCATAATGGGGCACCATTTATCTCAGCGTTAGGACCACTCGATAAAGCCACTTAGCTAATTTAAGAGCAGTGGTTTTCACACCTAAGGTTACCTAACCCCCAGTTAAGCCGCTTATCATGGCTGCTCATAATAACTATCACGATAAACACCGACAAAGTTTTGATTTATTTTGGTCCGCTATCGATTCTCAGCTCATTATGCGCATGATCTGGTTGGTATTGGCGCCAGTCAGGTTTTCAACGATAATTGTATTATGAAGATCGGACTAAGATAAGTATGGTGTGGTTTAACATATTGCCGGTATTTGCTTATCTTTGTGAGGTGTTTGAGGGAATGTGCCGTCTCTGGCTGTGGTGGTCCACTAGTGATTATCCGGTAGATGGGTAGGTAATAAGAGCGGATTTATGCACAGATTACTTATATTATCCATGTGTCACTCTCTCTCTGTTTACCATTTTTTTATAATTATGGCACAACATCTTCGAACTCGTTTGTAATAGCTAGATCCGTTTTTGTAATTTTAACGGACAAATATTTTTGGCGAGCTATACCATCATCATAACTCGTGTAAATTTGCATAATTGCATTCACAATAACCTAGAACGGTCCCATACACCGAAAGCCTACAGTTAAGAAAGCGATACTTCATATTTATTCATTTAGTCAGATTTTGATCCAACTCCAAAATCACCTTGCTAAATCTAAATACTATAAATGCACCTTACAAAATATTCACAGCACACCTTAATATAATATCTAATCGAGCCTCCAAATACTCATGTCAAAGTCTAAAGCCCAGCCAAACCGCCCAGTTTGTCGTTATCAAGATGTGTATATTGTGCCATAACAGGCCAGACCCGATATTAGTTAATTGTAGCACTAAGTTCTCACTACCCGCAAGGCTATCGACCGCCTCTCGATAACAATACCACTTGAGTAATAATTAAGTGATTTTAATTTTGGTTTCGACAGTTCTTGTCTTAATTAATGTGTTGTCTGTGTTATCCTTTGGGTGTGTGGTAATTGTTGGGTTTGCAGAAAATGTTAATTTTGTATGGTTTATGGTCCTGGGTTTTGGTGTTCTCTCTTACAACTTCAAAAGGAGTAGCATCTATATCATCAGCTTGAATTGTGAAAAGACAAGCTTCAAAGCGTTTCCCGATAAATTGATAGAAATATAACAGGGCTTTGTGGTCTTTGTCTCGAGCCATTTTTATAAGAGATCTAAACTGAACGGAGTGTGAATATAGGCTGACATAAAAACAATATTTTATTTACTGTGATCATCATTTAATTAATTTTCCTTGTCATGACTCATCAGAGGTACTATCAGCAAATTTGATAGCTTTTAGAACAACGATTCCAGCAATAGTTTCCTTGACACCCAACTCCGGGAAACTCGGTCTTAACCATTTTAAGTATACTTTACAAAAACCAGACTATCAAAATTTTATTTTCATACATACTACTGGGAGTGTTCCAAGTTTCCCAAATCCCTATAAAGGTTGGCAAAATAAAATTAACTCCAATAAATAGAGCAACTGATCCCACATCATATTTTCAAATTAAACTTTCATAGCAGTGAACAGCTTTAGGTTTCGATCTTTCTTGTAAAGTTCCAAAGACTGAATCGTGAACGTTACGTTACGGCAATAATTTCCACATTGGTACTTCATCCAAATACATTTGATAACTTCATCAAAACCATTTCTATCAGTTTCCTCGTTGGAATTTGTGTATCCTTTGTAGTCCAACTATACCAGTCCGATTATTTTTCATAGCAACCACAGGTAGTCAAAAGATGTAGATATTGATTTTGTGAAATATGGTTAAAAATTAATACTGAAATGGAAAAAAATCTTCATCGACCCCGAATTAATTAGAATTATAGCAGAAAAATGATGATAATGAACATAAAGTAATTTAACAAATCGATCTAGAACCTGTTCTACTCTAATTGGTACACGACGATGACGCACGCAACGTAGCAAGTAATATACTATGCGGAATCATTAAGATAGTTTAAGAACAGATCAACAGAGAACTATATTTTCAGTATAGTTATTATTAATAAATACTGTATAATCCCTGGTAGAAACAGTGTTGGCTCAAATCCACGCGAACTTTATCACAGCGTGGCGCCAAAGAGTTTGGCTTGAAAGGGAAAATCCGTTCAATAAAATGAAGTGTGTATATGCGTAGATACGATCTTCTAGTTTCTCAGATAAATTAATGTGAATCTGGTAACACATGTACTAGAACACGGTACATTCGCTATGTAAAGAATAGACAATAATCAACTGAATTTACAGTAAGATACAGAATAGCAATAGACAAGGTGGATATTCTTGTAATATTTTTACTCAGCTCATCATCCTCCTTTTCATGTCTCTTATTCAAGGTAGGCGTAATATAGTCGTTTCCTTAAATTTTATTTCTATCAGCCTGTTTTCGTTTGTAAAGTTTCATTATATTATCTATAATGTTGATAGCCGCTTCTGCAATTATATTTTTTTAAAGACATTATATTTCCTTATAAGTAGTTCGTTAACCTTGCTCCAAATAGTCCACAATTGCGTGCATTGACATTCAAAAAGTGAAAACTATAATTTTTACAAAATGGATATAATTCGTATGATTAGCGTTCGGGCGTCGCAAATTATAACATGTTAAGATCTGAGTGCACGCGATACACCGACGAGTTTGTAACGCGAATCATGTGGAATAAGGTACGGTGACGGTTGTAGCGAGCAAAGGTGTTCAGGAAATTATTTCATGAATGGCATAGTTATACATTATAATGAACTGTTTTGAAGAATATTTCAGCTTTATTTATTTGCTCTCATTTTACATGGATTAACTGTCGGTTTTTGAACATGAAACCTGTCAGGGCACAGCAAAACACAATGTTGATTTGCTGTTGTATTAGTGAACATTAACATAAATTGAGTCCATTTAACGGTAGTAAAAATAAAAATACTATTATAATAACACATTACACAGATGTGTAAAAGGGTGGGTGTCGTAAAAGGCGACTAAAGGACTTACCAGAGAATGGGACGCAGCGTTCTCTATGCATTTTTAAAACCATACTGCGATCGCCAACCCGCCTGCCAAGCGGGGCGATTATGGCAAATCCCCCCCCTTTTTGGGGGAGGCCCATGTCCAGCAGTGGACGTCTTTCGGCTGAAATGATGATGATGATGATGATTACACAGGTACAGTCATATTTAAGTCAGGTGACTGTGCAGCAATGATATAGCTATCTGTTACAATGACATTAGCAAAATTATTTTTTACGATGCTAGCAACATAATGAAGTGAAGGGTGGGCGTTTTTGGGGGACTGACGCATGACGTTCAAAAGTGCCTTTTATGTGCCTATTTGAAATAAACAATTTGACTTTGACTTTGACTTTGTAATTTTTGACGTTCGAAAAGTGCTGATTCTCAGCCTAGTTTGAATAAATGACTTTTGATTTTGATTTGATTTTGATTTTGATATATCTAACGCGATTGCGTTAAAATTTATGTTTTGCTTTCATTCTCATTATAATTATATAGTTCTAATTTCCAATAAGCCAGCTATTCTCATTTGAATATCAAATTGGCTCTTCATTACTTATTGTTACATTATAATTTGTTCTTGTCGTAAATGTTAATGCACTAAACACATCTATACACAACGCTTCTTTGACTTCAACGTTTTTATTATCTTCTAGTATTTTATTACTGACTTCATTTTTAGTTTCAATATCATTACAATCGCTATCACTGGAGCCCCACGTACAAATCGGACGAGCCTCTGAATGATTGACATAATAGTTGTTTTGACTCAGGTGTCGGGCCGCGTTTGTTGCTGTTTCGTATTATTCGCCACATGTAACACGTTGTCCTTCGCGAATGTTCTGACAATGTCATGATTTGTCTTTGTTCCTCTTGGTATTTTTGTTCTGATTGGTTGACACAATTATACGATCGACGTACTTTTATTTTGAGGTTATGGCACTTTAAATTTGAATCCCACAGCAACCAAGGCTGTAAGTAAATCTGAATAATAACGAAGTAAAAATTAAATGAGGTATTTTGTCACACTTCCCCTTTCCATGAGGCTTAAATTGCTGATCCTTGTCGCCGGAAATTGACAGAAATACGTTAATGATTAGGTGATAAACGATATAAAAGGCTATGGCGTTGGTAAAGGTGATCAGATAAGAGATAATTAACTGCAATACCAAATCTTTCAGTTAATTTCCAGCACCTTGCCAAAACAATACAATAATTACCATAATAGAAACAAACAAAGCTAATTAATTTATATTCCGCGATCGATCTACTATCGAGATACACTGCAGTTTGGTGTCGAGTTTCCAAACGTTAGATCAAGGACTCTAGGCATTGTCGGCTATGGCATTCGTTGATAGCAAATATTTACGTTACGGCAGTCTTAGAACTGAATTATTAACTGGTTTAATTAGGTATTATGACTTGTTTTGCAATTGAAACGTAGTTAAAGTTAAATAAGCACTCTTGTTAGGGTGATGGATGTAGATTTGGGGATCCAAGTCAAGCTTGCAGGTTTAGTATTGTTTGAAGGCTTGCAAGTCGAGCTTCTAAATGTGAATCGAATTCAATCGTAGTGTAGTGTATAATGCAGAACAGAGACAAGTCAGGAGCGGTAGCGTTGGTTTGCGAAAGTATACTATATGACAGATTCAGACACGTGACTTTCGCTTCTATAGAGTCGGCTTCTCCAATGAGATCAGCTTCTTAACCTTCTGTTACTTCCTACAAAATACTACTAGGATAATTAGCGATAAGCACAACCTTCGAAAATGACTAATCATAACCACACTTCATGTTTTTCTTTCATTCCTCAATGAAAATTGTATCTGTAATTACATATTAGTTTTACCCTTATACGGTAAGCTAAACGGTTAACTGCTTATCGTAAAATATTCAGGTAATTAAATTGATTACACAGTAATTACTAATATCTAATACGTGTTGGTTATGACCGGAATTATCTTATAAATTCGTTATTAGTTCCAGTAATTGGTACTTTTACAACCAATTTGAAACATGAACGTGTGCTAATGTATCTTAATTTCAGTCGGGCTGTTTTATTGCTCAAATTATGGATTATTGAATGTTTAGTGGCAATTTTGTGGTTTAGCGCTGAGACACATATTTGATTGACATAAACGTGTCAGTGACACAGATATTTTTAGCTAGCATTATTATTTTTCGATGCTATAAATTAGTCAGGGCCACAAAAAGAAGGTTAAGTTCAGCTAACGTAGCTAAGATAACGCAGCTAAGTAAAGTAACAGCTAATAGGTAAGTAAGTGCCGTATTATCTTAGATCTTCTTTCGTTCTTATTATCCATACCCAATTAAAATTAAATATCTTAGGAAAGCTAAATTTTTCGTTCCCCTTTTACCTTGACGAAGAGAACATAATATTGATGTATGACGACCTGCAGGGGATGTGTAGACGATAGAATTGACAGGAAAGGAACCGACGAACATAATCAATGAGATTGTGAATGCTGAGAACCTACTTAAAGTCGGTCCTTAAAGAACATTAACTAAAAACGAAAATCATTCATCCTCTCCACCCAGAATCTAACTCAAATTCAACCGGGCACTTATGAAACGTCAGAAGCTAGGTCATCATCATCATTTCAGCCGAAAGACGTCCATTGCTGGACATATGCCTCCCCTAAGGCTGCGTTTCCACCAGAGATGTGCGATGGAAATGTGTCGTGCGAGGATGTCTAGCTGTGCTGTGAAAATATGTGGGGGTTTCCACCAAAGCTGTGCGATGAAAATGTGCCTACGAGGATGTGTAGCGGAGTTGTGAACATGCGCATTAATGTGTGGTGCGAGGTTGCGTTGGATGTGCAACACATCCTTCTCAACACACATTCCTCGCAACACATCCCTCGCACACATCCCTCGTACACATTCCTCGCTTGTTTTTTATGCGCAAAAATCTAGCTCCGCTGAGCCGTTTCCACCAGAGCTGTGCTGACCAAGGCGAGGTAAATGAAGCAATTCTATTGGTTCTTTACAAACACATCCCTCGCTACGCATCCTCGCACATATCTGGTGGAAACGCAACATTAAAGGGGGGTTTGCAAAGAAGCTAAGTGCACGGTCTCAATTGGTCGTTTTCTATGGAGCCGGCAAGAAACTCCATGGTAATTACTCTTTTTCAAAATAATTGGCTTTTACAATGTTTTCAAACTACCCTATTAATGGGAGGACAGTGTAGGCCTGTCAACAAGTACTAGGTACTTCATCATCATCATCATCATTTCAGGCGAAATACGTCCACTGCTGGACATAGGCCTCCCCGAAAAGGGAGGGTTTGCCATAATCGCCACGCTTGGCAGGGGGTTGGCTATCGCAGTATGGTGTTATAATGCATAGAGAACGCTGCTGCCCATTCTCTAGTAAGTCCCTTAGTCGCCTTTTACGACACCCACAGGAAGAAATAGGAAGGTGCTATTCTAGTGTATTCCCGTTGTCCCCGCATGCCATATCCCCGTCACGGGGACAGCGGGACGTGATTAAATTTATTTCCCGTGTCCCCCCATAACGTACGAAGTAAACCTTTTTTAAATCGAAACAGTTAGGTTAGGTTAGAACTGTGACCACACAACGCACGAGCCGAGCGATTGTACCAGAAACATATTTTTGAATGTAAAACCAAACCACGGGGACAACGGGAAGTATTTTTAAATATTTAATTGAAGTACCGCTGTCTCCGTAGGACGGGGACACGGCGTACGGGGACAACAGGAATACACGGCTATTCCTTACGCACCACACGGACAGGTACTTAACAAAATAAAAAAGGCTTATCGAACTATCCACATCCACTATTCATATTCACAATAACGAAACAAAAGATTTCCCCATTATCGTATCACCTACCAAACTACACCATTCAACCGTGCAGCGGTCACGTTCAAATAATTCTATTTTTACGGGTATTTCGGGCCCAAACCTTTTGATATAGCTCACGGGTTGGAATGGCGGGCCCTTTGATCTCACACGGTGGCCGCACATAAATCGTAAGTGACAAATTACTGATCAGTATACCAATGTTATGTTTACTTTCTTTGTTTCGTAAACGATAAAAGTTAATGCTTTATTAATAATGTTGATTTAATTTTGTAACTTGGAATATTTTTTCGTGTTGTAATCGGTTTTTTCGTGGGAACGTGGACTTGAGGCGTTGATTAAATTGGTTTTATATTAGTAATCTTAATTATGTATCATAAATTAGTACTAAATTACTTATAAGAGTAGATAAGGAGCCTAGAGTAGTTGTGTTAGTCAAATAACTCAACCTTTATTATTTACGACCACTTACTGCTATAGAGATTAACGTTGCCAATGTTTCCGCTAATAAATATCAGCTTATGGTGAAGCGGTTTTGGCCATGCCACAAGCTTAAGAGGGTAAGCTACCACACCACTGCATCTCACTAGAGACCCTGAAGGCCCTTCGTGCTGTGAACTCCTTTCCTATAGATACCTTGAAAAGTATTGATGAAGATTTCAACATAAACAAAAAGGACCACAAGTCATGACCATACACCACAGTTACACACGTCTTTGAAATTCCAAATCACATCACACTAATATTATAAAGGCGAAAGTTTGTGAGAGAGTGTGTGTGTGTATGTATGCTTGTTACTTCTTCACGCTCAAACGGCTGGACCAATTTCGATAAAATTTTGTATGGAGGTAGCCGACACCCTGAATTAAGACATAGGCTACTTTTGTCCCGATAATCCCACGGGATCGAGACTTACGCGGGTGAAACCGCGGGGCGCAGCTAGTCGTCACAAAAATATTATAAAGGCGAAAGATTGTGAGTGTGTGTGTGTGTGCGTATGTTTGTTACTTTTCACGCTCAAATGGCTGAACCAATTTTGATAAAATTTTGTATGGAGGTAGCTGACACCCTAGATTAAGACATAGGCTACTTTTTATCCCGATAATCCCACGGGATCGAGACTTACGTGGGTGAAACGGCGGGGCGCAGCTAGTCTAATAATATCTGATTCTAGTCAAGTTCATTGTAGAAAACGGCACTACAATGTAAACACTTTCGACAAATATTATTATTGCGAGTAAAACTAAATAGTGGGTGTTTGTGTAGTAGTCTATATTGTGTAGTTGTAGCTGTATCCACAACAAGCCGGCGCCAGCAGCTCGCGCGCATGCCGCCGATGTGTTCAACATTTTGTTGTTCTAAGATAATGTCCTGAGGTGAAAACATTAGGCAGTAAGAAGGCAAGGCAGGTATATTGGTTGAGTTTAATAATAACTTTATGTTAGTATCAAATGGAAAAACTATACAGAAGTTCATATAATTTAAACCTGGAATCTCAAATCTTGGACTTCCCGTTTCTGAATTGAGAATATGAAGTTGGGAACTTGTCAAACTCTACTTTAGCATAACTTAAGGGGACAATAACCGACTTTTAATGATTTTATACTGAAGATCACGTCTAACCAAGTAGTGTTAATGATTTGAAATATATGATAAATAAGAGCATTTTCTCAATAAATTAATATGTGAATATTTTAGATATGCCAGTGACCTTAAGTGGCTAGCTTGCGTGTTCTGTACTGAGCTCACGAAATACGTCGTACGTTCAGCCAGTAATAGGACTCACCCATCAAGGAGCGCTGTCCCCAATTTTACGCATTATTAATTTATTATACACAAAACAAAAGGTATTTTAATAAAACGCGTATACTAAAAGATCAATAATTAAATTATCTTTAAATAAGCGAAGGTTTCAGAAAAATACGCTGCGTAGATTTTGCGCCATTCTCAGTTTTTTATCCGCGTTAGACATAACTTTACAAATTAATTTCACTATGTATTAAAAACATAATCTAAAATATTCACATATTAAATTATTGAAAAAATCCTCTAATTTATCATATATTTTTTTCAAATCATTAACACTACTCGGTTAGACGTGATCTTCAGTATAAAATCATTAAAAGTCGGTTATCGTCACCTTAATGCCAAATAGCCTCCGCTCAGCATAATGTCAGACCTGACGCTGATTTTCAGCTGCAGTGCAGCACACGCGTGCCATACGCTCGAATAATAAACACGTAGGGAAGTGTAACCAACTCCTGCAGGAATTATTTTATTTACATTAAACAGTGAAAGTCAATGACCTTTTCAGAATTTCAAAGTTATGAAAACAATCTTGCCTAATTATGTAAAATAATTTGCTGGAACGTTGTTTAAATTATAATTTGAGTAAACACTTAACGTTGGAGTAAAAGCAATTACTTAACAATGTAAAGTAATTGCTACTAACTTTAAAGTTGTTTCTATGCCAATTTAATATAGAAAATTAAACAGAGTACTTAAGGGTAGGCACACACTGACTGTCACTAATTCCATCTTATTCTATTTTTATTACACCACTAGCAGTGTAAAATATTCTTACTATCACTCTAATATTATAAAGGCGAAAGTTTGTGAGTGTATGTGTTCACGCTCTTCACGCTCAAACGACTGGACCAATTTCTATAATATTTTGTATGGAGGTAGCTGACACACTGGATTAACTTATAGGCTTTTTAGCCCGATATTCCCACAAGATCGAGACTTCTGCGGGTGAAACCGCGTGGCGCAGCTAGTTAATATTATAAATGCGAAAGTGTTTTTTTTGTTACGCTTTCACGCTAAAACAGCTGAACGGATCTAAATGAAATTTGGTGCATAGGTAGACCATTACCTGGATTAGGACATAAAATTACTTTTTAACCCGATATTTCCACGGCATCGAGACTTAACGAAACCGCGGGCGCAGCTAGTTTGTACATAAAGAAAAATTAAGCCATGATTCACTGTAGCGTAACATTGTAAACACTGGCGATCAACTGAAATTATGTCATTTATTGTAGTCTCAAACTTTGATTGCAGTACATTCATCGCTGCATTACTTACTGATAATATCTATTTGGGTATATTATGACGATACGGTTCAGTTATTGAAGAGCATTATTAATAGCTGTAAAACTGTAAAAAAAGGGTTCGGTTTTATCTGATTTCATAACACTAATGGTGCATTATATTCTTTAGGCATGGTAGCATCATCATTTATACTGTCAATTGCCTACCTTCATGGGAGACATTGGGTTTAAGGGGGAGCCGATTACATAATTATGAGTTCAGTGGTATAAGAGTTCCTGGATGTTTGTCGAAGCATCGATAGCCGGTGGAGCAGACGACTCTGTGGAGTGGAGACCGCGTATCGGCAAGCGTAGTGTGGGACGCCCCCCAGCTTGATGGACCTTCAAAAGGTGGCTGGGTCAGACTGGATGTGGAAGGCGGAGGACAGGGTGTTGTAATGAAGCCTGGGAGAGAGTCCGCGTATCACTGGTCAGTTTCCCTCAGTCGTTTAATCAGTTATTTAATTCGCCAGTTTCGTTGATTAGTCAGTTTCACTGATTGGTCAGTTTTACCGATTAGACAGTTGCGTTAACTCGACATTTGCTAGTATTTGCCAGTTTCGTGGATTCGTCACTTTGGTACACTTAAGGGAAAAAGTTTTTGAAGGTTGAATAAACACATGTGGATAATATAAGCTGCTGTAAGGAATACCAGCCTTATTAAAATCTAACTTCAGTTTATATTTTATAACATAACTTATAATAAACCAATATTGAATAAAAATGTGTACTTAGCTTCTAACATTACTTAACTGAAATCTCAATACAATACGTAACGTTATGTCGTAAAAATATATATTACTTTAGTCAGTTTGACAATTTCACAAAATGAGTTTGTATAATAATCCCTAGTTATGGCTGAAAATTATCAAATCGATCTTAATATTTATTTAAATTAGCAGACGTGTGTTCAGTTTTCTACCGACTAGGCGACTGTATTTTGGGTGACGAATTGAATAAAACTGACGAATCGACGAAAACTGACAAACACTGGAAAATGTCGAGTTAACGCAAATGTCTAATCGGTAAAAGTGACCAATCAGTGAAACTGACTAATCAACGAAACTGGCGAATTAAATAAACTGACGACTGAGGGAAACTGACCAGTGATACGCGGACTCCTGGGAGAGGCCAATGTCCAGTAGTGGACTGCGATAGGCTGGATTGATAGAGGTTCTAACTTTTATTATTTTAATCATATTTTATATTGTTTTTTTTTGTCAATGTGAGGACGTTGTGGGCTTATTAGACTGTAGATCTGTAGACCATTTTCTATTTTGTTAAGTACTTACCTGGTACTTTTGACGGGCCTACGCTGTCCTCTCATACCTATTAACACTGTAATTTGAAAACATTGTAAAAGCCAATTTTATTTTTTAAAAGAGTGACCGTGGAGTTTCTTGCCGACTCTTCTCTATAGGAAACGACCAATTGGAACCGTGCACCTAGCTTCTGACGTTTCATAAGTGCCCGATTTTGATTTTGATTGAGAGAGTTCCTGCTGTTCCTCAATTACTGCTTAGCATTGCTGTACTGTATTCCGTCTTCCGATGTTCCAGATAAGCATTTGCAAGTTTCCATATGCGTCATAATAAGTCGGAAAAATGTGTGCTTTTTTTTTCGGGTGGAATATCCTCATGGACGTCCTCCGCCCTGGGACGGTTGGAGGGGTCTGTCAGGCTCTTACTGACTAAAACCCACCCCGGTGTTCCCTTCCCATACTTACACCGGGGAACATGGGGTCCAACCTCAACTCTAGGTTAATTTCAACTTATCCAACCTGGGGAAGTAAGTTTGGAACTCGGTTTGGAAATTTTCTTAGCACTAATGAACCTGAGACTCATACCGCCTTATTACAAAACAAGATTTATATTTTGACATTGCTTAAACCATGGAGCCAGTTTTTGTAATAAGAACGTAACAGTGATTGAAATACCGTTCTTTTTACAAAACTGAAAACTTAGTTCGGTACTAAGTTGTCAGTTTTGTGTTTAGGAACTTTAGCACAGTCGGAATAAAGTTCGAAATTCAATAATGGCTCCATGTTTTAAACCTGGGTCTGAAGATAAACCTTGTTTTGTATTAAGGGGGAGTAAGTTTAACTTTAAACGTCGTTTTCATCTCATATTTCTACATACATTCCAAAACTACATAATTTTAAATCGAAATTGAGCGCGAAAGTGGTCGCGTGTCCAAACTATTAATAACTAAACAAATATACTGGCTATTTAGAATATTTCGCCAGTTAGTCACTCGCTCATAAAATCTAGTTAAACCCAGTTTTACATTATTTTTAATGTTTGACAAATAATGTATGTTAATACTATTGATGTTGACAATACGAGTATTTATAAAGACGCGAACAAATATGTAATAGCAATAGGGTTGGCAAACATATGTTATTCTTACTTTTAAAGTAAATCGTTTTGAAGTTTTTAACCGACATCCAAAAAGGAGGAGGTTTGCAAATCGGCTGTTTTTTTTTTTTTTTTTTGTATGTTTCTTACGCCATTACTCCGTCAATTATGAACCGATTTTGAAAATTCTTTTTTTGTTTGAAAGGGTATACTCCCGAGGTGGTCCCATTGCCACCAAATCAGAATCTGATGAGGGAATCTCATGGAAATCGAGGGAAACCCTCAAATTTTACATGCATACTTATAGCGATTTGGGAACTTTTTATAGTAACTCGTGCATTTGCTTTCGGAAAGCACCATTTGGTGAAGTGGAACTGATGAAGGAGACCACAGATGGCCACCGGAACAATATAATAATGAGTACCTATTTAACGGGTTGCGCTTAAGCAATTTATGCTCATCACTATGCATATGGTGAGTGGCAGTTCTCCTGGTTCTCACCATGAGATCTCCTCAACAATCAACGTCCCA
This sequence comes from Tiliacea aurago, assembly GCA_948098905.1. NCBI lineage: Eukaryota > Metazoa > Arthropoda > Insecta > Lepidoptera > Noctuidae > Tiliacea > Tiliacea aurago. The sequence continues at coordinate 2,369,655 of OX402592.1, forward strand.
GCATCGGGAAAAGCAATATTTTATAAAAAGTGATGAGCAGTTAACATTAGGCTATTGTAACTTAGATAAATTCAAAACTGACCCACTAAAAAGTGAAAAATAACTTTAATTTCGGAAGTCGGTGGCAAAAAACTCAAATACAGATCCAAAGACACAGACTTCCGAAATTAAAGTTATTTTTCACTTTGTGGTGTTTTTTTAAATTTTTGGTAGTCGGTTATTATTTTTTTGTAAAAAGTTTTTTTTTAAAGATAATATTTATGTTGTAAAACATGAAGTACAGTATGAAGGTCTTATAATTAATATGAGGTGGCTACATGTTTTGCCATTTACGGCGTACAAAATTAGATGCACTAGACAAACAATACAAAAAAAAATACAATGTCAAAATTTAAATCAACTTGACTTAATGTGTGTTGATACCAGCTATAATTATTGTAATTATTGTCATTTCAGCCGAAAGACGTCCACTTCTGGACATAGGCCTGCCCCAAAAGGGGGGGGGGGGTTGCCATAATCACCACGCTTGGCAGGCGGGTTGGCGATCGCATTATGGTGTTAAAATGCATAGAGAACGCTGCTGCCCATTCTCTAGTAAGTCCCTTAGTCACCTTTTACGACACCCACGGGAAGAAATGGGGTGGTGCTATTCTTTACGTCCGGTACCACACGGTTAACTATTATTGTATGATCTAAAACTAAATACCATCATTACTGTTAGAAAAAATAATACTGGAAAAGGCTAAAAAAGATCATCATCATCATCATTTCAGCCCAAAGACGTCCACTGCTGGACATAGGACTCCCGCAAAGGTTTGCCGTAATCGCCACGCTTGGCAGGAGGGTTGGCAATCGCAGTATGATGTTAAAATACATAGAGAACGCTGCTGCCTATTCTCTAGTAAGATAGTCTTAAAGAGATAGTCCATTTTAACAATTTCAACGTGTTTGAAAAGCATGTTGCTTAACGAAATAAATAATTTAGGTACTCGTAACTTCGGCCACATTACGAATTAGATACCTACTCACTTACTTATATTACTAATCAAATCTAAAATATACTTATGCCAGATACTAAATACACATTGCTGTTATCTTCGAATAACTCGTGTCAACTTAATAAATATTCACAAAACCCATTTCAATTGGGAGGTGCATTATCACTAATAATAATTACCGATACAATTGCCTCAATCTCGATATTGTTTCTCGAATTAAACCAGTGTCGGAGAATTCGCTCGACATTCCAAAACTTGACAGCTAGTTATAATTTCACACCTTAAACCCAGTAGCTTACTTCGGTTAAAACACACTAGATAACTGTCGAAACTTAATGGTTAAGTTTAACCGTGAAATGGGAGCTGGTAACTATAATCATTTGTTTGGCTAGTTACATTTTCGGTTTACAAATTTTGGTGGCTTATTATGGTCCGTTGGGCACAAATTGAGTTCACGTTTATTGAAAGGTGAATGAAGCATTGTTTTGTCATTGAAATTACTCAAATACGAATCAAGTAAGTAATAAAAAGCAATGGACAATTTATGAAGGACTGAATTTAACATATTTAAGTACGAAACGCCAACGAAGGTATCCTAAATAAAATACTTAAAATCTATTATTTTTTCTGTAAGTAGTATTTCAGAGTACAGCCCTACTCGCGTGTGGCAGACAGACAGACAGACAGACGTGCGTAGGCGCCGCACGTCGCACGCTTTGACTGAGCGTTCACCTTACCGGGTACAGCTATTTGTTTTACAAAAATGCAAAATTCCAACCGTTTGTGTCAATCAATCGACGACTTACGAGCTAAAATTAAACTGTTTTACTGATATAGAATACATAATTGCAACGTTATTCTCAGGATCGATGAGGAATTAAGTTGAAACATACGTACTAAATTATTTATGTCGTCAAGAAAATGTATAAATTACTAGCTGACCCGGCGAACTTCGTACCACCTTATACCGACAGCAGCGCTTCCTACCGGGTCCAATTGTGTTTTCAAACCATCCAGGAACCCATTGAAATATAAATACAAAATTTCAACCAAATTGGTCCAGCCGTTTAAGAAGAAGTTAGGTGACAAACACACGTACAGAAGAATTATACAACATTATTTTTTGTATAAGTATGCGAAACCCGAAACACGTATCTAGTATTTTTATGTAAAGAATCTATGTACAAAATTTCAAACCTGTATCATGAAAAATCACAAAGAAGGTCGTTATGTTACCGGGTTGTTCGTACAAAACATGCTAACGGCGCCCCCGCGCCTCCAGGGTTGTCTTGCGTTGCGCCCATTGATAATAATTAACAATACATATTATAAATGAATGTCGCTTTTCCTGTCTGTATGTGTGATCGCGTTGTCCTCCTTAACTACACAACGGATTTTGATGCGGTTTCACCAAGAGAATTTATTGCGGAAGATTTATGTTTATAAAACATTAATATTAATCTAACTTATAATAATAAAGAAATCTTGATTTTCTGTCATGCATGTCGTAAAAACCGTTGTATAATAATATTAGATTTTCACTAATTATTCGATTGAATAGAATAGAATAGTTCTTTATTTGCACAGAAAGTAGGTTCATGTTACAGATGTCATGTTGAAGACCCAGTTCTATCATGTTTTTCCACCAGCAGCATATAAGCCTGGAAATTTTCCTGTTATCGTAGAGCCATCTTTCTGGGTTTAAGTTACTAGGCTTTACAAGTATATTATCATAACGCACTTTTATTTTTGGTTTAAATAACTAGTCCGCCATATTGGGCCGACCGATATTGGATTTAGAATAACGTCACTTATCTAACCATGCATTTTCATCCAAACCAAACGTGTATGCAAAATTTAATCTCAATCGGTTAAGGATAAGTGCTTTTAAATTCAGTTACAAGATTTTTACCCAAACATACATACTTACATACAAAAATTTCAAGTTAAAAAAAAGCTTGTAATATAGATTACTTCTCAAATAAACTTAACAGCGCAGGATAGCCTTTACCAGAAGTGGTCATCGTATTAGTGGTTCAACAGCTTCAATATCATCAGGATTGTGCTGGAATATAGCAGTTAGTCGTGGACGTGGTACGACAGCGGCTCCCCTGACATCCTCTCTGTCATCAGAAGACAGCCGCCACGCAACCATCGATTCGACGCTCTGCTAGAGTGACTGTCAGCAGCCAGTGTCACTTATCCGACCATTTCGGTGATCCGGGTGACAAAACTAAACGGCGGGCTGCACTTTCTGTGCCGTCAAACTTTTGTTCCAGTTATTCTGTAGGTGCTACTGTCTAATTGTTCTAGTTTATTATTATAAATAGATCAATGTGAACACAATTACGTCGTAATTCATCGTTTTATAGTTATTGTAGTGTTAGTTATCCAGTTTAAGTGCCAATCGGTATTTATTGCAATAATTCTAGCCTATAATAAATAGTTATGACAACCCAATAATAAGTAGGTACAATAGGAAGGCAAGCTACCATTTTATCATAAATTTTATTCATAAAATGAAACCGCAGCAGCCCATTCACAGTTTTATTACAAAAACGTCGAATATATTATAAAATCAAACAAGTTTTTCTGGTTAAAAATTGAATATTCAAGTCAGGCGCCATTTTGCAAAACACAACGCGAGCAGTAACTCTTTTGAACAATAAAAATCGTTTCAAGGTGTTTTACGGTTTTCATAAAATTAAAGTAAAGAAAAGTCTATTGAAAGAAATCCTTCGAAGCTTGAACAATATTTTTGTTTGCGGTTGAAGGATTTCTTTTGAGATCACTGAATTATGAATATTCTTCGGAAAGTGTCGAAAAACCAACCTTTATTTTCAATGAAACTGCATCATGTTATTTCTTCTAATTTCGATTAATTGTCATCATCATCTTCATCATCTGCCCAGCCTTACCCAACTATATTGGGGTCACCTTCCAGTCTAACCAGCTCATCAGCATCAGCCCATAGCAGTCCACTGCTGGACATAGGCCTCTCCAATTGCACGCCATTCCATCCAGCTGCTACCAGCCACCCTGCGAAGATCGTCGCTCCACCTATCCTGAGGGCGTCCTACCTTACGTTTGCCGATTCGCGGTCTCCACTCAAGAACACGTCTACCCCAACGGTCATCGGTTCTACGGCTAATATGGCCGGCCCATTGCCACTTCAGCTTGCTTATTCTGTGGGCTATGTCGACAACCGGATGTAGCTGAATACCAGTATTTTAAATGGAGATACTCCTATCTGACCTTCGCAACTCAGTTACTGGGTAATACGATACTTCTTGGTAAGACTGGTTCTCAGACTTTCGTGCTTCTGACGACATGTAGGACTGTCAAAGATCCACGAATAACAGCCGGGACCAATGGCTTATTGTGCTATCCAGGGCGCGGAGGGGTCTTGGTATGTAAATATGGTCACCCATCCACGGACCAACCCCGAAAAGCGTAGCTTAACCTGATCGATCGACACGTGTGGCTGTTTTTTTATTACTTAGCCATAAGCTCCTCATAATCATCGTCCGTTCATCTCCATAGGAACCTTTTATTTGGAATGGGCAACTAGCTTCATATTTGTAACTGACCGACTTCTTGACGATTCAAAAGTGCCTGTAAATGGTTTAATTGAAATAATAATGCTTTGAGTTTGAGGTAATCATTAATTATAATTTCCGCAACTACTGACTTCAGGCCACTTGCCATTTGTTAAACCAAACCAGGTGTAGCCTACCTGATCCTTCATCACCATTCTCTTGCCTTCATCCCAATCTAATTGGAGTCGGCGCAACATTGTTTTTTTTCGTTCATGCTTCATGTAGTGGTGACTACCGAGATGATGACTCAGAGAATCAGCCTACCTGATTCTTCACGTTCTTATCCTACTGTCACTCAATAGATCCATTTAATTTCACATTAATAGGTACCTACTCTCGAAAACCATGCCCGCCTTATAACATATACACAAAGTAGTCAAGTTCTGAATCAAAACGAGACCAGAACATGGTACGAGCAAAAGTTGAACTATAACATAAATCATAAGGACACATGTACCTAATGTTAATACCTACGACCCTACCTCGGTACTTGCGAAGGTTGGTACAGACATCATCTACGCAACAAGAATCTGCGTGTTAACGGTGCTCGCGAGTAAATCTATGTGTATGAAAATTGTTGCTTTGCTTATCGTGTGTAACCAGCTTAAAATATATGGCCCATTCAATACTGGCATCTGATTAGCATGGATACACCTCGAGCAGTTTCGATTTCTTATCGATTCGGAAACGAATCGTTAACTTCGGGTTGCTATAAATACATCAAAGGGTATCCTTTCCTTACAGGTATGTTACCCGGATGGCGTCAGTTTGATCCAAGATCTGGTCTGACTTAATTCTGCATACGACATTCAATATTTTTTACATGTTTATTCCTCGGAAAATTAGTCATGAATATATTCCATACTGAGAAAGACAAAAGATTATATCGAAGTCCTACTGTATTGTTTCCACTCCTATTACATTATCATTTTCTTCTTAAAAATGAACTACGTTTTTGGCGTTCTGTCTCTGAATTGTTATACATGTGTATTTTGGTTTAGCAACAAGTAAATCGTTTGTTGTTCGTGAGAGCAGTGGTGGCCCAGTGGTAACGGCCCCGACTTACGAGTTGCAGGTCGTGGGTTCGAACCCAGGCAGGCGCTTTACTTTGTGTCAATAATTTCATCACCACTGCTCTCAAAACGGTGAAGGAAAACATCGTGAGGAAACCGGCATGTCCTAGAACCAAAAATTCGAAGACATGTGACATCTACCAACCCGCACTGGGCCCGCGTGGTGGATTACGGCGCACTCCCTCTCGAAGAGAGGTGGCCTGTGTCCCAGCAGTGGGAACATTATAGGCTGATTATGATTATGAAATCGTTTTATTACTAACGAGCCGAATTAGATATTCGATACAAAATATCGAACAAATTGTTGATATATACCTAAATAAGTTTAAAAGCCTGTATGGACCCATGGTATTCAGCTGTAGCGCTGCACGAGCCAAAGCAATCGTCAAATCATACGATTTCAAAACAAAGAACTAAGGGTTATAGTCATCGCGCACTGTTACATTAGAAACACCATTTCCTCCACCGGGACCCCAAGATAGATGTCGTAAATACAATAATACAAAAATATGCAGAAGCTCATGAACACAGCCTTCATCATCACGTAAATGTCGAGGCGATCCAATTCCCTGATAACACTGATCTAGTGCGTAGACTAAAAAGGGTAAAACCCTTTGGGCCTTATTACAAAACAAGGTTTATATTCAGACTCAAGCCGTCTTATTACAAAACAAGATTTATATTTTGACATGACTTAAACCATGGAGCCAGTTTTTGTAATAAGAACGTAACAGTGATTGAAATACCGTTCTTTATACAAAACTGAAAACTTAGTTCGGTACTAAGTTGTCAGTTTTGTGTTTAGGAACTTTACCATAGTCGGAATAAAGTTCGAAATTCAATAATGGCTCCATGTTTTAAACCTGGGTCTGAAGATAAACCTTGTTTTGTAATAAGGGGGTAAAAGTTTAAAGAGCATGGAGCCATTATTGAATTTTAAACTTTATTCCGTCTATGGTAAAGTTGCTAATACAACAACAAAACTGACAACTTGGTACCGAACTAAGGTTTCAGTTTTGTATAAAGAACGGTATTTCAATCACAGTTACGTTCTTATTACAAAAACTGGCTCCATGGTTTAAGCCATGTCAAAATATAAATGTTGTTTTGTAATAAGACGGATTGAGTTAGTTTAGTGCAGTGTGATTGTACTTAAACTGCAGTGCAAGTGCTGACAAAAAGAAAAGAACACGTGAATCAGGTCTTCCCCTTAACATGGTGAATAATAAAGACGTAGTTACTACGTCTTTCCAACCGTCTTTCGTCTTCGTCGGAAGACCAGGGGGGGGGGGGGCTCCAAGTAATTTATATATGACCTAAACTGTTAAGTAACCTTAACAGTTTAGGTCATATATTAATTACTTATTCGCAATAGGTTAGATTGTAATAGGAATAAAAGTATCACCGACTGTGAAAATATCATAGTCGGTGATACTATAATATGGTCTGGTGATATTCTAAATCGGGTATATATAAAAAAATAAAAATGTTACTATCGCAGCTATTTTTAAACAAACTTTATTCCCTAGGCCCTACACGATTTTCGAATGTGCCACCACATTTCAACTACTTGGATTTCAACCACATCAATTCTACTCAACAGCGCACACGCAATAAATATTCATGTTGTGAGTAGCGACTCAGCTGAACTCAGCTTTGTCATAAAACCTGTGACAAATTCATCGGGTGGATATCAAATTTGAAGCCGTTTTGACACAAGTTATAAGCGGAAGGCGTGGAAAGATCTATGTGAGTGGGCTTTTGTATAAGTTCATTACGCATTGCATACCCAAAAAACTGACAACACCCTGCGCATCCAATACAACAATGCCTTCAGGATGCTGTTGAGGCTTCCTCCTTACTGTAGTGCATCACAGATGTTCGCTGATGCGCACACGGATGATTATTTCGCGATCATGCGCAAGAAAGTGGCGTCAATAATGCGCAGAGTGAGAGGGAGCAGCAATAGCATTCTGAAGGTTTTGTCTGATAGGTTAGAAGGGCCTACAATGGATAGGTTTATGAAGCTACATGTCAGACATGGGGCTTGATTAACCTTCCTGGCTTTCCTTTGTTTTGCTTTGTTTTTTTGACGTTTTAAACGTTTTAAATGGGATAATGTTTTAATATTAGGATATTGTATTGTGTGCGTAATTTTATACTACTAACATAGTTTTTAAGTTACTTGTAAACTTACACGCTATGGGCCTACGATGCCTGCTAATAAAAGATTTTTATTTTATTTTTATTTATTACTTTGAATTTAATTTGTAACCCCATCATCCGTAGGAAACTTTTACAAGCCGATGAATTATTCTGATGATGAATTAATTTGTCCACCGTAGTAACCGTAAAGTATGTGGACTGTATTGCCTAGTGGTAATACATAGACATAGAATGGAATAGAGAAATCTATTCTATTCTATACATAGACATACCTATTTTTTAGAAAGCTGAAGCTTATGTCATGCTCAATGTCTTATCATGTTTTGTGTTATACAAATAATATTTAGCTGCTCTACTGTATGATTATTCACCTAGTAGGTGATAAGGTAATAATAAGAAAATCCTGTATTTACCTATAATTGTTGGTTACGCTCAGTTTTTTATTTTCTGTTGCTTCCTGTAATTTCTGTAGTATATACAAATGTTGGTAAATTAATCTAAATACATAAATCATTTATATTAATTCCACAGATTCCTTTACCTCTTACAATTATAGCTAACTGAAATGGAGCTCTTTTGTCCAACGCTCATCTCTCACACTTGCACCACACAGCAAAACCCAATCGTTATGATTAAAATACATGCAACTGGGATCCATGCCACCTCGTATAGATTCGCTAGGGAAAACCTGGTGTTCCCAGTTCTTATGAGCCTATGACTCAGAGAAACATGTACTGACTTGTTCAGTTGTTCACATATGAAAACACTGTTATGTAATTCAAGAGGTGATTGCTACAGCTTCAATAACATGCGTTGCTAAGGCGGTACAGTCATCTAAACGTGGAAGGGATTGTGTGTGTGCATGTGTGTGATTGTAGATATGGGTTATGTTTGTGTGAGTGCCACGTGTTTGTGTGTTACGTTTGTATTTATTACATCCCTTGGTTATAAAGTATGGTCTTACGGTGTTTCAGGTTTGTTGTTGGTTGTAAGCATGTGATTCTTATTACTTATTTTTAATTGTCGCAGCATTATGCTGAGATAGGAGCCTTTTGGCTTCGTACAGGACTTTCTGTTTATATTTTAATTTTACTTTTTTTGTTTTTATGAATGTGTTTTAGTTTATTTGCGATCTCCTGTGCGAGTCCCAAAAAATGCTTTTTCTTTCTTGTCTGGGTTCGCTGAAGTATTTTGTTTGAGAATATTTGCAGGCCGAAGATTGCATTCGGTGCTTGTAGGTGTATAGGCTTGTTCTTATGGGGTGAAACGAGAACCATAGTTTCTGCCAACCTCTTTGAATAATACCAGTCTGTATTCTACATAGGTTTAAAACCCAATTTGGCCTCTCCAAGATGCTTAATCTTTTAGAAGGTTAGAAGAAAATTTAACACGTTATATTCTTAAATATGATCACGTGCCGGATTTAGTTCTCAAATATTGGTCATTTAAAACGCTGTAGATTTTTTGTCTTATTATATGCAGTGGTCTCTGTCTGTAGTCCCATGAAACATGAGACTCTAGGGGCTAGTGTGAAACTTTGGGTTCATTAGAGTAATCGAGTCTGGTTTAACCACGCTGGGGTCGGTGCATTTCATTCATTCATTTCAATCATAAGACGTCCACTGCTGGACAAAGACTGAGATGTTTGGTGACGGACGCAAAGAATAGCACCATCCTATTCCTTCCCGTGGGTGTCGTAAAAGTTGACTAAGAGACTTACTAGAGGATGATGAGCAGCAGCGTTTTCTTTGCATTTTAACACATACTACGATCGCCAACCCGCCTGCTAAGCGTGGCGATTATGGCAAACCTGCCCCCAAAATGACAAGCGCTATGAAAAAAGGAGAAACAGTCGAAGTAGCTGTACTTGGAGGAGGCCTATGTCCAACACTGGACGTCTTATGATTGAAATGATGATGAATGAATGAAATGCACCGACCCCAGCGTGGTTAAACCATACCATGCCATGCCATATGCTTAATGCTTGGTGGTGTTCTTGAGTGGAGACCGCGAGGAAACGTAAGGTAGGACGCCCTCAGGCTGTCGAACTTTCGTGACAGTCAGTGTTAAAAAAAAAAAAAAATGTGTTTATTATCTTAAATCTATACAATTAAGTTGCCCCCTTCCCAGAAAGTAATCCGAAGATACTTGTGATGGGATAAACCTCGCTCTTCCTCAATTAATTAACAATTGTTTCGTTGTGCTAATTCGGTATAGTTACACATTTTTTTTTTATATAACCAATAAAAAAGAAAAATGAATAAAAAGAAAAATGAAAATCGTGTTAATGGCAGTGTGTGACAACTAGAGTGTGATTGTATAAATGTGTGTTTATACGTGTGTTTATGAGTGTGTGAATGTATATTTTGTGTGTATGTGTGTGTTACCGAGGGGTATCGTATTATCCAGTTATTGGGTGTGGAGGTCAGATAGGTAGTCGCTCCATGTTATATTTAGCTGGATCCCGTGAGACTGGAAGCCGACCCCGACATAGTTGGGAAACCGCTAGACAGATGGATTGCTAAGACACTTCCTACGACTTGTCCTAACCAATATGTTGTGGTTTTACAAAACCACTCAATTTCTTCGTAGATACTAAATAAACTACTTTGTTATCAACAATGTGTGTGGTTTCTACCACGTGCCAGTTGGATTAGTACCTTACAATTTGCGTGGGTTGAAGACGCAACTGTTACCTACGCGTGTTCATAGGCTACCCTGTTGAACTAGTGTGTAAATAGTTTTAATGTAGGTAGTTCGTTTACACTTAGTTTAATTGACGGTTTGACTAAAATTAAACCAACTACTAACCATTTTATTTATAACGTTATTGTGTACACATGGTTAATTACTTACTTAGAGAAATATATACAGTTTGTAACAAAAACGTATATATTTACCTACAAGCACAACATTGGTGGAATTATAATTTTAAAAAATTAAGTATTGGCTAGTCGAGAAGTCAAAATCAAAGAACGAAAGAGGTTAGAAATCAGTTAAACATTACAAATATTAATAATCAAATATTTATTTTAATTATTTTTGTTGAACAGTTTTTATAAATGACTAGCTTTATTACGTATGTATACCGATTCTTAAAACGTAGGTATAAGGAACGACAGGGTTTTTGTTACGTATTGTTTATCACTGTTTTATAATAAATTTGTAACTTACATTTATTTTGTAGAGCGATATTTTTTCAAGAGTTGGATTATTTTGCAAAACTTTATTATTAAGATTTTAAACTAGACAGTCTTGTACCAGTTAAGGTTTATAGAGATGTAACGTGTAACGTAACGTCTATCGATAATAGTTGTATCCCAACTTTATCGAAATAGTTAACAATAAATCAAAGTCAAATTATTTATTTGAAATAGGCACATAAATGGCACTTTTGAACGTCAACATTTACAAAGAAAATATAAGTGATTCTAGTCGTTCCTTCCAAAAGGTAGCTTCGTATGGAGAAGAATGGGCAAGAAGCTCCACCGTTACTGTTTTAAAATGTTTAACAATATTTTGTATAGGTATGTACATAAATTATGTAATTATATGTGAAGACGATGCACCTAGAATAAAATTACTATACCACAATAGGTAAAAATAATTAATAACATTGCTGCATGGTGCTCACATATTTACAAACATAGTAAAATAAAAAAATAAAAAACGTTTTCCTAAAAAAATAAAATATCAGTGTGTGAGTTAAGGTAATCATAATCACAGAATGTAAAATAAATTTCATAAAAATAATAAATTATACAATTAAAATAGCAACCTGTTTGATTTTGTCTAGACTCTAGATTGTCATATGAAGCTGGACCAGCATGTTTCCAAGCATTATTATCTTGGATATAATCCTCTCATTTGTAATAAGCTTGTTTACAAAGTGTACTTTTAATGTGCGTTTTAAATTTTCTTTCATTTAATTGCAATATATCACAATGTATTTTGTTTTAACATTTAACACAGTACCCCATAAAAGATGTATGTACTTAAGATATACCCATCCTGATAGACCCATCCCGACCAACCGGTACAGAATATACATAATTCTTTAAATGTATCTGAGATGGGATTCTTGCAACGCTGCGGAGTATGAGATAGTATAAAATGGTATTAAAAAGTGAAATCTTCCAAAAATTGTGATAGGACCGGTTGCCAGTACAGTCGATATATTTATTATACCTAAACATTATTAACAGCTTTTAGAGGCAACCCTCAAATCCTTTACACAAGTGACTCTTGAATGTACTTACTTCCCCAATAACAATAACCCGAAAACAAATGTTTTTGTACGTAAAATGCGTTTAAAAATACCTTGAAGTGATCTACAACAAATTGTCCTTTCTTCTCCCCATTCAAAAACCGACTCTATTTGACAGAAACTAAGTTTAAAATTGTGTGACTGAAAGCTTTCACTTGAGATTACAATAATACTAATTAAGTGCCTTTGCGCAGGTACTTGGGTTTAAAAACGCTGATTGTTTAGCGACACCACCGTTTTTGCATTACACATTCGACCATAATATTTGACCGCACATTTGAATTCTTAAAGAAAAACGTAAGTAATTATTTGTTTAAGGAAGGAAAAATAATAATTTGTATTGCTTTATGACTGACTAGCTGCCCGCTGCTTCACCCGCGTGGCTTTTTGTAAAATAAAAGTAAGTTACTCTTTATAACATCAGCTTTTTGCCGGTGAAACTCCCGTCAAAATCGGTCTAGCCGTTTCGGAGATTAGCCGGAACAAACAGACAGAGATAAAGACAAAAATTAAAAGAAAAATATATATATGTATATATTTTTCTTTTTAACAGCTATTAAAATATTAAAAGCTGTTATTTTGACATTATAAACATACATTAAAATTTTATTTACTTGTTAAGATTTTGTGAAATCATTTCTTTGACCTATATTTTATGTTTTCCTACTCGCTTGCTACACATTGTCACTCTTATGAAGTATTCAACAATACAAAAAAAAAATCCAGTCTACAAAAATAATTATCAGTGGTAAAATAAAATGTAATACAATATTACCAATTTCACTTCGACACTTTCTAATACATACGAATAACTCCAAAATCTAATTTATTACATTCGAATAAACAAACATCATACATATTTTGACAACTGTAAAAGATAATGCTGAAGTACAACACACATAAATAACACGATATAGGTATCCAAAACTATGATAGATGTGCATTCAGATCTACGATACAACATTCTCATCGATTAAAATCACACCTCAACATCGATAACAATACATCACAGTCGATATCATACGCAGCTTCATCAGTCAAATGCAAAAATCTTTTCAGCGAGCTTTGCCAAGTTCAAGCGCAATAGGCGTGCGCCGGCGCACCGATACGCCAGTATACGACGCACACGCAGCCCGCAAACACGCACCCATCTACGATCGATACAAATCGATTCAACGACAAACATCGATATACATAATCGATTAAAGTGTATTTTTTTATTTGCAGTTTACATGAGGATTGATTAAGTGTTCGGGAAAATTTTCGAATTTTGAATTTGAATTCTTTTTTTTATCGAGTGCCAGTGAAAAGTGTTGAGTGAAAATTATTGTTTTTGTGTGTTAAGTGTACGCTGACGTCATTAAAATTGACAGGTGAGTGGTTACTTGTGAAAAGTAGGTAGTGGGGAAATATTTACGTGATATTTACGTTATTATGCCTATGCGTGTGTATAAGGTTTTTTTTTGGCGTGACAGTTTCACGCAGGCTAACTTCAATTTTATTATTTTTACGTTACCTAAAGATTTAATTCAAATTTTAAAGAAAATTAATTAGAGCTAAATAATATTAAGCGCAAAAAAATCTACCTTGGTAAAATATTAACCGTCAAATTGCGCGATCGCTCTACTTTAAAACTAAATAAACATTAAATAAAACTAGCACTTCGCCAACGAAATACTTAAGCAAATCCGAACCTCATAATTCAAAGTCATAACACACACCAGAGCGACCATACACAGGGTGTTATGTACTATAAAATACATATAATTTTCTCGATACGGCTCGTAAATTATAAATATATATTGCCCTAGTTAACCGAATAATATATTACCACTACCGTTCTGTGAGAACCTACACGAGTAACTTAAACTGTACGTATGTAATCTTACTTAAATATAGGCTAGGATTATTCAGTATCTAAGTGAAGTAACTATAATGTTTAATTGACAAAAAAAATGTACGGTTCTTCATCTTCTCTCTGCTTGAGCAAACTACATCAGTTCATCTAAAAATGTATTTATCTGCTATCATGCGTAGTAGCTGACACTTTTCGCTTTGAACGTCCCCTTTAGCAGGCATTGAGAATCCCATTTCCACGTTTATATGCTGATATGTGAAGTGCATACTCTTGTTACCCTATCCAAGTGGATAAATACTGTTGGGTAACTGAAGCATCCAACTATACATTTTCAGGAAGCAACTTTCGATCGAGCTACGTTTTCTATTTACACAGTAGTCATACATTCTGTTCATCTAACAGATAAACATCTAAATAATAATAATGCCATGTACACACATGGCATTATTATTATTTAGATGTTTTTTTTCTTATAGGTTTGGTTCCAAATCTACACAGATTTGGAACCAAACCTATAAGAATAATGACGGGAATCAAAAGCAAGAAACACGTTTCTAGTTATATAATCTTATTTTTTATTGAATTAAATAGGAACAACAAACAGCAACATTAAGCAATATTACAAACAGAAACACATAAATAACTTAAGTAATAATGTACCTAGCCCATAGCGCTATTCATAGATTATTACCAAATAATGATGAATGATTAATAAATAAAAGCTTAAAGTCCCTAGGAGGTGAACTGTTCATGCATGACAGTTACACTAATAATATAAAAAAAAAAAATGTAGTTATTAAAATTATGTGGTCTGAACTTTTAGGTGTTACATAAATAGGTGCACACATGCACACATACCGCATGACCCAATGTACGCTTTTATAATTTCGTGGACGTACACGTCCATAAAATGTATTAAAACACGTGCACACGAAAATTTAAAAGCATTTTCTATAAATTTCCATACTGTCCTGTGTTATTGTGAATTCGAGATTCCATGGACGTCCACGATAATATCACGTCACGTTAGAAATTATGAAAACGCTCATTATTTGGTCAAAATATAAAATAACCGCTAAAAATAAAAAAGGAGCTTTCCTTCATTACAGCAGTCGCATTATGATGTGTTACATCTGACATCTCACCTTGGTAATACTAACTCCATGCTATTTTAAAGTACTTACTAATTCCATGCTATTAAAAATTACTTACCTACTATTTCCATGCTCAAGCTGTCACTTCCCACTTTGTTACACACTTAAAAAAATGTATTTTTATTATTGTATTTATAAAACAAATAAAAATTATTTATTTTTATTTGATTTTAATCTTCATTAAAGCGACTACCAACATAATGAAAATCAGTAATAATTTAATTGAACTACATATTACTCTATTACTCAATAGCTAAGTTGGTTGGCTTAAGTAAAAGCCCAGTGCAACAGACGGTCAATGGAACTGTGTTGCTGTGTCAATGGGGCAACTGTCATCTGTATCACAGATTCTGTTAGTCAAAATGACAGTTTTATTGAGACTATAGATTATAGAGTCTACATTGTAATCCTACAATTTCTCGTCGTAATTCTAATCCTGAGATAGAGCTTTGAATAAGGCAACTTAGTATCTTTTATGAAGTTCGCCATAACCATTTGGAATTGAGTCATTATTTGTGTGGTCCTTAAATCAAAGTCAAAATCAAATTATTTATTTCAAATAGGCACATAAAAGACACTTTTGAACGTCAAGAGTTACAAAAAAAAAATAGAATTGATTCTAGTAGCCCCTTCCAAAAGGTAGTTTCGTATGGAGACGAATGGGCAAGAAACTCCACCGTTACTCTTTTAAAAATGTTTCACAATATTCTGTTTATGTAGGTACATTAATTATATGATTATATTATGTGAAGACGATGCACCTAGAATAAAATTACTATACCACAATAGGTAAAAAGTATCTCGTTGGTATAAATAAATAAACTTAAGAAATATTAATTATGAAATAGATACATGGTGCTCACATATTTACAAACATCGTAAAAATATATGTATTCCTAAAAAAAAAAAATAAGTCAGTGTGTGAGTTTAGGTAATCACAGAATTTAAATTCAATGTCATTAAAATAACAAATTATACAATTAAAATAGCAACCTGTTTGATTTTGTCTAGACTCTAGATTGTCCTATGGAGCTGGACCAGCATGTTTCCAAGCATTCCTATCTTGGATATAATCCTCTAACTTGTAATATGCTTGTTTCCAAAGTGTACTTATAATATATGTTTTAAATTTTCTTTCATATAATTGCAATATATCACAAGGTATCTTGTTGTAACATTTAACACAGTACCCCATATAAGAGGTATGTACTTTAGACAATCTGAAAAATGGTTGATCTATTTTATCTTTATTTCTAGTATTAAAATTATGTCTATCACTTATCCTTTTAAAAATATGCAGATCCATCGGGTCGTCAGAAGCCTGAAAGTCTGACAACCAGTCTACCAAGGGGTATTGTATTACCAAGTACCTGGGCTATGGAGATCAGATAGGCACTCCTTATAAAATACGCGGGTCTTCAGCTACATCCGGCTGGACGGAAGGAGCTGAATATCAGTATTTTGACCTCCACAACACAGTCACGGGGTAATACGATACCTGTGGTCCTAAAATAACCCCTCCATATTATTAATTCCGGTTCCGTGTGGTGCCGGACGTAAAGAATAGCATCATCCCATTTCTTCCCGTGGGTGTCGTAAAAAGCGATTAAGGGACTTACTAGAGAATGGGCAGCAGCATTCTCTATGCATTTTAACACCATACTGCGATTGCCAACCCGCCTGCAAAGCGTGGCGATTATGGCGACCCTTTTTTTATTTTTTTTTGGGTGGGAAATTATCAAATAACTTCTCCCGCTCTGGGCGGAGCGGGAGGGAGTGTCAGACTTTTACTGACTAAAACCCACCGTGTTCCTGCAAATGCCAGTGTGCCAGGGCCACGGTATCGCTTTCAGACAGACTCGTAACCCTGGCAGGGATTATGGCAACCCGGGGCCTTTTTTGGGGAAGGCCTATGTCCAGCAGAGGACGTCTTTCGGGTGAAATGATGATGATGATTATTAATATCACTATCCGTAGTAATTCCGAACCCGACACAGTCAGAACCGAATGGAAATCTTCCATAACATTAATTTTCCGAGGCGCCATGACGTAATTTCATGTAAACTTTATACTTAAGACCTATTACTGTTTAAACAACCTATTTGCTTTCAGTTTCTTAAGCCTTGTATTTGACTTTACTTTTCGCAATATTCTATTAATGATAATAAACTAGAATAAACCATAATTTTATGAGAATTGGGTTATTCAGGAACATCTACATCAGGCGTAGCCCCGATAGTTTTAAAAACAAAATAACTACATTGTAATTTGATAATTTTAACATTAATTGACTAACCACACTTTTAACCTTTATTATATTTATCTAAACCAATATTATAAAGAAAAAAAACCGGCCAAGTGCGTGTTGGACCACGCACAATGAAGGGTTCCGTAGTTAGGATGAATTTATCCTAAAAACAAACTTAACATTGTAGTTGAAAAACATGTTCTCCGATACATCGATTTACGTCACAGTCAATTCTCCAACTGCAAATATAAGTTTGTATACGCAAAAACATTTTTTTTATGTGATAAAACTACTATTTTACTATTTTAGGACTTTTTCATATACTTGTGCTGTAAGACCTTGCTTCTTGCCAAATTTCATGATTCTAGGTCAACGGGAAGTACCCTGTAGGTTTTGATTTGTTTGTGAGTATCGAAATATGTCGCAATAATGTCGCTTAAATCGCCGTATTTTTTTATTGCTTTGACTTAGAAGCTTGATTTTTGTAGAGCTCCGTGGGACCATAGATTTACGTATTTGATATTAATTTCAACTTGATACCTACACGCGTTCCTGAGAAAAAGGGTCTTGACTGACTGACAGACAGACGGACAACGAAGTGATCCTATAAGGGTTACGTTTTTTTCCTTTTTGAGGTACGGAACCCTAAAAATGAATTTGATTTATCGTATGTTTGTTTGTTTCGCTTTCACGCTAAAATGGCTGAACGAATTTGGATGAAATTTGGCACATGGGTAGACCATGATCTGGGTTAGGACATAAGATACTTTTGATCTCGATATTCCTACGGGATCGAGACTTATGCAGGTGAAACCGTGGGGCGCAGCTAGTTGTCTAATATATAATACATTAATCGAAATGTCTTTAACCTGCTTCACTACAGTAAAACGATATAAGTTCTATTTTTCTATAATCTTGATTTTTGCAAAACTACAATTATCTACATCTACACTAA
Organism: Tiliacea aurago; assembly: GCA_948098905.1. Classification (NCBI taxonomy): domain Eukaryota; kingdom Metazoa; phylum Arthropoda; class Insecta; order Lepidoptera; family Noctuidae; genus Tiliacea; species Tiliacea aurago. Next base: position 2,387,973 of record OX402592.1, read on the forward strand.
TATTATAAAGAGGAAAGATTTTTTTGTTTGTTTTTATGTTTGTAACGAATAGGCTCCGAAACTACTGAACCGATTAAAAAAATTCTTTAACCAGTAGATAGCTAAATTATTACGGAATAACATAGGCTATAATCTATTTAAAAAAATTAGGGATCCGTAAGAAAATTGCAATATTGTAACACAAGGTTTCTAGCAAACCCAAAATTGTTTTGGCGTGCGCTGCGAAAACTATTAATGATAGAAAAAAATTATGTACTAGAGGTTTATTGGTCTTATTAATGTCTCGACATCAACGCGGGCAAAGCCGCGGGCAAAAGCTTGTAAAACATAATATGCATAGTTGCACAGTGCATCTAAATGCTTTACAACCATCAATATTTATAATTGAACTTAATATTATTTAAACCGGCATGTTCTAGAACCAAAATTCAAACGAACGTGACATCTACCGCAGTAAGCCCGCGTGATGGACGACGGCCCACTACCTCTCACGGACAGGAGGCCTGTGTCCCAGCAGTGGGAAAATTTTAAGCTGATAATGCTAATAACTAAACATCAGTGGCGAAAGCACCATACAACACGATTCCTACCGGTTTCCCTTCGGAAGTTCGCATCAACAATTCTACCGCTATTGAAAAATGGCACAGTCAATAGTGTCTACAATTGCCAAAAAATATAGTTACACTACGGGTATTTAATTCACCTTAATATTTAAACAGCAAAAACGCCTATTTTATTAGCTTTGAATTGAAATAAAAAACAAGAAAGTTTTGTCTGTGTAGTGATGCTTCTTTTTGGTTCTGCTAGTTGACAATAGATAGTGTTAAATTCAGTAAAGAAAAGACTTACTTTTAAATAAATTAATACATTTTTACTTTATTGATAGGTAAGTTAAAACCGGCTTCGCTGCGGCTTCTCTCATACAAAAATTGACACCTCGCCGCTGCTAAACATAACCTATTTTAAACTTAATTTCCCAGAAAAACAATACAACGGACTGCAGCTAAGTATCTATGATTATTAAGGCCGGTACACATTCAGTGGCACCCTCAAATAGAATGAGGCGCGAGATAGTTTCAAGAGCAAAATAACTATAAATCAGTAGTGTGTGCAAGCGCAGCCGCCCAGCGCTGAAATGTTGATGACTTTGTACTGGGGGCACTTCGGGGGCGGTGCGAGGGACAAGCTTGCAGCGGGGTGTGTGATAAAAGTTATTTATGCAACTGTTATATATATATATATTTTTTTTAATAATATTTTAATGGCCTGGTTGCTGAGACCGTTTAGCCAAGTCTTTATTTAGTTACAAAACTTGTATAATATTGATGAAATGAATTATATTAAATGCACGATGATGATATCCCCGCCCACTCCCCTTGAGTTTCAGTAAAGATGTGGCACTTTACTGAGACCTCACGCGGACTTCTTGAGAGAACTTGGAGCGAAATTGCACTGTTTTGTTTCATTTGCCTACATTAATGCACGTTCACAAACACTTAATGGTTAATAAATCCACCATTATTACACATTAATATTCGGCTAAACACAAATTTTGGAAAATTAAACAAACTGCTGAACATGACGCTTCACTTTCCCGCCAAGAAGTCCCCGCAACTGTTGTATAATAAGGCGTCGATAATAGTATCACATGAGTATTTTAATAGTTCCGTTTGGTGCCGGACGTAAAGAATAGCACCATCCTATTTCTTCCTGTGGGTGTCGTAAAAGGCGACTAAGGGACTTACTAGAGAATGGGCAGCAGCGTTCTCTATGCATTTTTAAAACCATACTGCGATCGCCAACCCGTCTGCCAAGCATGGCGATTATGGCAAATCCCCCCCCGCGACTTTTTTTGGGGGAAGGCCTATGTCCAGCAGTGGACGTCTTTCGGCTGAAATAATGATGATGATGACTGTTTTAATAACTAATTATGTACAGTTGCATACAAAACTTTATCTACACCCATGATATGAATCCCGCTACAATATGTCAGCTAAAAAAAATCAGCTGTTCCATACATTTTGACGAGTTATTCGAACATAAATGTCACTGTGAACAACATATTTTTTTTGGCAATTTCAGATTTGGTCCCATAGTAAAAGTTGTTCATAATGATGAACTCAATGAGCCCTTAAGAGGTTATGCGTTAACTCTGGGACATGTTGTATCATACATTTTTGCAATACTAATATCGAACAAAAATGGCGGGATACGACGTGAATTCGAATAACCTATAAGTTTTTTTTTTTTATATTACGAGTCCGTGGTAGTGAAACGCGCGTCTTTTTTTGAAATTCATAAAGATACCACGAATTGAGTAGTGAGTAAAGGAGTTGCATAATTAAATTTAGTACAACATTATCTTTTGGATGATAATTATAATGGTTACTATGAGACTGGTTGTTTTAATGTTGGCAATAAGCTAATTGTTTCAGAAACTTTTATAGAGGATTTATAGCACGGGTGTAGATAAAATAATATAAAATGGATATTATGTTGTTAGAGTTCGTTCCAATTCAAGTTATACCAGAATAACAAAGTAAGATTTTGTGTGACACAAAAATTCAAATACTGCAAGCTTTAACGCGAATTCACACCACTGTTTTTTTTGTCTGCATTTTGCTTAATTTTCCTTACGACGTGTATTATCTTCATCATCATTTCGGCCGAAAGACGTCCACTGCTGGACATAGCCAATATTTGAGGGGGGAGGGGGATTGCCATAATCGCCATGCTTAGCAGGCGGGTTGGCGATCGTTAGAATACGATGTGCATACTATTTGTGAAAGCAGAATCCTAACCACTATACATTTTATTTTTCTTTCCTATTAGTCTTGTTTATAATTATCATGTTCTCTTTTCGTAATAGTAAAAGCAAACGTCTATTGTGTCGTTTCTTTCTACGACAACGTTATTTTGTTTTAGAAATAAATCATTTCAAAAGGATTAACATTGATACATCGTATCTATAAACTAAAAAGACTACATTAGTGCATACATAGACCTTATTATTAAAACTAATTTAAAGTATATTGAAGTCCCTCAAATTATGTAAATGAAAACCTATTAAATATTAAAATTTATAATTAAAATTATTCTAATTTTGTTTTACTTTCACCGTTGTTTGGCGACAGATTCCAATTAATGTTACAATAGGAGTATACTAATAAACTCATATTTCAAGCTTCGAAATTTTTTGAAATATTTTTAGTAGGTACTTAGTTCAAAACTAACAAATTTTACTACATCTTATTTTATTTACCTACAATCAACGCCAATTATCCTTTTACAATCTTAAAAAAATAAGAACGAACTAACTTAAACATAAATAAATATAAAACTAATGCCACCTATACCATATTTTTTTTTTTATAAAAAAGAGCCACTTTTCGTGTCCATCTGTGTGATCGCGTTGTTTTTCTAAATTACGGATTTCGGTGCGGTTTTCACCATCATTTTGAGAATTTATTCCGGAAGTTTTATAATACATTATTATTCAACTGACTTATAATAAAGAAATCTCGATATTTCGTCAAGTCGTAAAAAACCGGGCAAGTGCGAGTCGGACTCGCGCCCGCAGGGTTCCGTACCATTATCTATAAAAATTGTTAAAAAATAAAAAATAAAGTTTGTTGTATGGGGAACCCCCCTTAAATATTTGTTTTATTTTAATTTAATTACTTATTTTTAAAGTGAATACATAAATAAATATTCCGTGAATATTTCAAGCATCTACCTGTTGCCGTTATCAATATAGAGCAAAAACAAGCAAAAAAAAATCACATTTGTTGTATGGGAGCCCCCTTAAATATTTATTTTATTCTGTTTTTTAGTATTTGTATTTTTTAGTATAGCGGCAACAGTAATACATCATCTGTGAAAATTTCAACTGTCAATTAACCATCACGGTTCATGGGATACAGCCTGGTGACAGACGGACAGACAGACGGCGGAGCCTTAGTAATAAGGTTCCCGTTTTACCCTTTGGGTACGGAACCCTAAAAACCATGCTTAGGAGGGGCGATTCGCTAGTTTATTAAATAAATTCAGCAAAAATTTGTAGCATCGATGTTAGTTAAAGTCATAAAAAAGCCGACGCAACAGTAACGGAAACAATAACTCAGGCGAAAAAGTTGCCTTTTATTTTTTAAATCGCCATCGCTTGTGCTTTAAGACAGCCGTTACAAAACCAACTTAGTTTCACGTAACGACAAAGTTATGTGTACTTTGACAAATCATAAGCAATTACTGTTAACACTAGTAAGCTTTTACGTACCATACCACTGATGTTGAGGTTTCAGTGTCAAAATAGAATCCACATATTTCTGGAGTCATCCGTAGTTAAGGATGTAAACCGGTCCAGTGTAGGTCGGACCACGCACATTGAATGGTTCCGTAGTTGGGAAGAGTTTATCCCAAAACAAACTTAACTGTCTACTATTACTCGTAAACTTATACCGCCTTATTACAAAACAAGATTTATATTTTGACATGGCTTAAACCATGGAGCCAGTTTTTGTAATAAGAACGTAACAGTGATTGAAATACCGTTCTTTATACAAAACTGAAAACTTAGTTCGGTACTAAGTTGACAGTTTTGTGTTTAGGAACTTTTACCATAGTCGGAATAAAGTTCGAAATTCAATAATGGCTCCATGTTTTAAACCTGGGTCTGAAGATAAACCTTGTTTTGTAATAAGTGGTATTAAGCCTACTTAGCTGTGATAGTTTTCCTTTTAATTTAGTTATTTATACTACTGCCCTACAAAAAATGGCAATTTAAAGCTTAATATTAAGCTTTAAATTGCCATTTTTTGTTAGAGTCAAGTGTCTCCCCCCCCCCCTCTGCCAACTACATGGCAGTAGTTGGCAGAGGGGGGGGGCTCATGGCAGTAGTACAACGTAGTGCAAACGGATCCCTGAATTGAAAAATGGTTTAGACAGACCCACAATATTTTTAAACGTCCTATCCAACGATACCCCACACCATGGTATAGACGAGAAAAAAAAAAAAAACATCCCCATTTTACGTGCAAGGGAGGTACTTACCCTAAAAAAATGTTATTCAAGGTTTTATTTTACGACTTTTTCGGCGTGATTAATATTATACCCTTGCCAAATTACAGCTTTGTAGGACGGACGGACAGACAGACAGACAGACGGACATGGCGAAACTATAAGGGTTCCTTGTTGACGAACCCTAAAAAAGCCATATTTTTTTTATTTTAAATGAAAGATCGTCACTCACTGGACGCCTGAGGGAGGACATCGCCTTCGAGGTAGACCACGGTGAAAGTGGTGTGACGACCAGATAATTTTTGCAGGGCCATGTTGGCCAACATGGCCAGAAATCGCATAAGACCTCGGTTTGGAAGGAAAAAGGGAAATATGGCCTTTGCCTCTAGCAGTGGGACACATTTATAAGCTAACAAAATAAAACAAGCGATCCTTACAGTAGTCGAAAATGATGTGTAACGTTTGACATCTCTCCTTGCAATCGATATAGTACTTACTAATTCCATTTCATTCCATTCCATTCATTCCATAAGGTACACTAATTCCATGCTCCTACCACTAATTCCATCCTATTTTTTCCGTGGGTGTTGTAAAAGGCGACTAAGGAACTTACTAGAGAATAGGCAGCAGCGTTCTCTATGCACCATACTGCAACGCCATACTACGATGGCCAACCCGCCTGCCAAGTTTGGCGATTATGGCACCCCCCTCATTGCTTTGGCTTATGGACATCTTTCGGCTGAAATTATGACTAATTCCATGCTATTCAAAAGTACTTAATTGTTCCATGCTCAAGCATCACTTCCTGTTACACACTTCCGTCCCTTTTTACGAATTCCCCCCGAACTTCCCACAGAAACTGAGAGGACAGATGTGACACATCAATAATACGATGATTCTTGTTGTATCATCGTTTAAGAGCTAAAAAGTCTATGGTTTAAGTCAAACATCTAAATCAAAATATTTTATTTCACATAAGCCTACATGGGCACTTAGAAACGTCAGAAGCTAGGTGCACGGTTCCAATCGTTTCCTATGGAGAAGAGCCGGCAAGAAACTCCACGGTTACTCTTTTAAAATAATTTACTTTTACAATGTTTTCAACCACAGCGTTAATAGGAATGAGAGGACAGTGTAGGCCCGTCAAAAGTACCAGGTACTTAACAAAATAGAAAATGGTCTAGAAATCTACAGTATATTAAACCTACAACGTTCTCACATAAAAAAAAAACAATATAAAATATTATTAAAATAATAAAAGTTAGAACCTTATTGAAATTAAAATTGTAGGTACGAGTATATTGTCATCAACCGTCTAATGTCCGTTTGATGCCGGACGTAAAGAATAGCAATATCCTATTTCTTCCCGTGGGTGTCGTAAAAGGCGACTAAGGGACTTACTAGAGAATGGGCAGCAGCGTTCTCTATGCATTTTAACACCATACTGCGATCGCCAACCCGCCTACCAAGCGCCAATATGCGCTGAAATGAATGGAATCAACCGTAACAAAACGAATATTAGCAACGATATCTCTAGTACCTCAACTTGTTGTAACCTTTTATGGGAAGAAATAGGACTAATAGAACAAGGAATAATTTTACTCGAATCTAAACAACGTGAACAAATGCAGCAACACACAATTTATACGACGTTTAGAAATTGAATTTGCACCGCAATGTCCTGGTAACCAAATCTATGTAAGTCTTAAATTCTAACGAACAAAGCTGGGGCATGTTGGTGACGTGGCCAATTCCCTTACTTTGCATAACCGTTGCCCAAACAAATTTGTGCAGTCATATCAGGATAATAACTATCACTTTGTTTGCACTATCTGTTCTCGAAACTGATAAATGTTGACAGATGAATGAGTTGACTAATACGCGTACAAATTCCGCTTCCGTGCATTTTTTTGGTGTTTCCGTAGATTTTTTGTGCCGTCATTATGTTGACGTCTCGTTTCATCACATCTGTGAGCTTTCGATTCTGTAGTTTCATTCCAAGAAAGAAAAGAAAGAAAGAAAAAATGTTTATTCTGCACAAACAAGACACACATTACAAAAATAAAATAAAAATTGACAAAATACACACTCTAATACAAAGTAGCCAAATTGCAATCAAAATTGCAAAGTGATGAATAATTATATCAAGCTCTATTCCGGCGCAGTGATTGCGTCAACACACTTACAGTAGCAATGGCTTTCATTTTGATAGTTCAACAATATTCATTGGTTCTCCCACCATATTCCATTCCATATTCATTGGTTCTCTGTGTGTTGTAAGTTATTTGAAAATTTCCCACGCAAAAAAAAAGTGTGATTGGACTAACCATATCTTTCAAAATCATTCAAATTGTATGTGTTCCTTAAACTGGGCATAATCATGGCTACGTTGTAGGGTACTTACTGATTCTTAACCTTAATCCCAAAAAGGAGGAGGTTATAATTATGTTCGGCTTTTTTTAATGTTTGTTTAGCGATTTCTCCGTCAATTATTGACCGATTTTGAAAATTCTACTCTTGTTTAAAAGGGTATGCTCCCGACGTGGTTTTATTGTCACCAAATCAGAATCTGATGAGGGAATCCCATGGAAATCGAGGGAAACCCTCAATTTTTACAGGCAAACCTATAGTGATTTGGGTATTTTTTATAGCAGATAACATGTATTTGCTCTCGGAAATCACCATTTGGTGAAGTGGAACCGATGATGGAGACCACAGATGGCCTCCGGAACAACATAATAATAAGTATTTAACGGGTTGCGATTCGATTAGGTACTTTAATATCCCTAACTAAGCAATTTATGCTCGTTACAATGCATATGATCAGTGGCAGTTCTTCTGGTTCCTACCAGCGGCCCAAGTGTGCTATTTTTATAAATTCAGTCATTCCAACACGATCCCATTGTCATGCCATTATCATTTTGCTAAAAGTTCGTAATCTGCTAAATTCATAATGGTCGATCATTGATCGGTCAATGTTCTCGTAATAGAATTGTGTTATTATAATAGCATTGTCGTATTGCCATTATTATAAAACCCATTACTAATGGGTTTTAGTAGTTGGGTACGAGATTACCAATAAATGCAATTTCTTTCAATGTAGTGTCAGTGGCCGACCATTGGAAAGTCGTAATGACCACATTATAATAGTAGATTACCAAACTTGTCAAAATCAACAATTATGAAATCAATGATCGACCATTCTGACACTATTGTAATAGCAGACTTGAGGCCCAGGAGAACTTCTCAACAATTAACGTCCAGCATCGGGAAAAGCAATATTTTGTAAAAGGATATGAGCTCAGTTGACATTAGGCTATTTTAGCTTAGATAAATTAAAAACTAAAAGTGAAAATAAAAAAAGATTTTTTACTTTGTAGTGTGTTTTTGGAAGTCTGTTATTTTTTTTTTATAAAAAGTTTTTTTATCATTCCTATTATCCCATTAAATTAAGCTTTTTTGTTTGATGATTGTTTGTGAATGAGGTGGAAACTCCGGACCGCGCACATTATTTTGAGGACTGAGCCGTCAGGATTTTTCCGCTTTTCTATTGTTCATTGTGATTTTAGTGATTTTAGGTAGTGTTGTCAACCCAAGAATTTGTATAACTAGTACTGTATTTTCTGCTTACCCCCACGGAAAGAAGGCGTGAGTTTATATAATTTTCATCTCATACACTGCTGGATTTGATATTTTATAAAACTATAACTATCTCAGTAGCACCATAACTATCATAATACTCATCATATGCATAAACACAATCAATAAAATAATATAAAAACTAAATATTCAATATTGACTGAAGAGAATATATTCCAGACATTGGAATTCATCGAGTGTAGCTTTCTGAAACCAATAGTTTTAAAATTAAGTAAAAGGTGTTTCACGCCGAAAGCTACTTGATATGATAATTCTTGTAATAACGGAAGAACGATCAATTAATTTTACAGTTAAACGGCTGGTGTCACAACGTGGTTGATTAAGATTGTCTTTTGATGAGGCACTAGTTATGACTCGGTAGTTCGCCTGTATAATATACTCTTTAGCTATACTTTTTTTTCAATATTTATTTTCTACGTAATAATTTTTATTTAACTATGGACCGAGCTTTTGACTTCACTTCAGCTTTTATTATGACCACAAGTCAGTCTTTTTTAAAATGTTCAGTCTTTTATTCTTCATCATACCTACTAGCATTTTTTTAATTCCTTTTTCCTTAATTTACATTACCAGTATTCCGATATTTTGCCTTACCTTACCTAACTTTCCACCATCAACTTTAAAGACCCTTCTACACTAAGAAAGCTATCACCCCTCATAAACCCAATCGATATTCATCCAACAGACAGACATACAGACGAGACACTTTCTACACTCTCGTATGGAACCCGCGTGTCCAATGGAATGTCACTTAGATCGACCGGATGCATTTTATGCTCACAATCGGGAACTATGGAAATCGACGACGGGAGCCGCATAGAATGCATGGACAATAAAATTTATAGCCATTTGGCTATCTAAACTTTTATAATTAGCAGATTTTTAGTTATTGACACTTTGGTTTTACTCGTACTCATGTTATGTTCTCGTTTTACTTTATTAGGAAAGGACGGAGTAAGTTAGTCTACGTATCAAAAGCAAAAATCATTTATTAAAATTAGGCGAGGTGATAAGAATCAGCACTTTTTGAACGTCAAAATTTCATAAGACACTTCCTAGTGCTTTAGCTGAGAAGAAGAAGTGACGCAACAAACTCCGTAGCAGCGCAGCTGTCTGTTAAGTTACAAGAATTTGATTCTATGCAATAGTATGCAAAGTAATGAGCATTACAAAACAAATAAACCCAAAATATACGCTAGCACACGTCAATATACTCGTACCAACAAAAATGTAGAAAACTACATATACTCAAGTGAAAACTATACTCAAGAAGTATAATTATAGTGACTTTTATTTTAGTGATAATGCATTTTCAGTAGGTACTATCGCAAAGTAATATCAAAATCCATCAAGGAAAGGAAATCAAATTGCGTGTTAAAATATCAACTTTCTGTGCAACATTCGAGGAAAATGGACTATGTTAGCCTTGGAATACACAGCATAATTATAAACGTAATCAACTGATTACTTTTATAATTAGGCTGTGTAAGTATGTATAATGATTTGATAACTAATTGGGAACATCTTGCTCCAAAAGCAGCTCTTTAGGTACTTTATTAAAATTATATTTTGCATAATTGTATTTGAGACTCTCTTAGGCTCTTTTAATCCTTTTATCTATATTTCTTAATTTCCTGGTGTGTTCAATGATCAAAGATCAAAAAATTCAAAAGCCGCTTCTGTTAATAGTGCACTTAAATAATTATGTAAATTCAATAATATTACAAGTTATTAAAAACATTCAATATCACCTTGTTCAAACCAAAAATATTGATAAGCGAAAGGCAGAAGATGAAAATAGCAATATTAATACAGAAATAATTAATCCAGATAAGGTTGGACAATATACAGATGTCGATATCCCACCCAATGTGCATAAACCCAATATTGGTAAATGTACGTACAAAATAAAACATTGCTTAACCAAATAGTATGAACAAAATCCTGAACCAACAGCAAATACTTCCCGTAATTCCTATCAGAAATAGTGAGAAACAACATCTTCCATATTTACTTACTGCAGACTATTTAAGGCACGCGCCTGCGACTAAGTTATGTGACATCGCGTAATATTTTCATTGTAAGAGCTTTTAAATCAACCAGCAGAGGGACAGGGCTGACACAAGAATTGTACAATTTCTGGTTGGTGTAATGCTTAATTATTTTGGTTTGGAAATTCAAATGTTAGACTGTGTGGTTCATTACTGAGAATAGTTTTATATCTTCTTTAGTATCCATTTTAATACTGATGCTTTCATATCATATTTGTCTCCTTTTGTGGTAATATGGCATCCTGACTCTATTGTTTGTATCATCTGCAGAGGACTGATTTTTAGTTTTACATTCAAATCTATGGTCTAATTGTTTAGGAAAATGTATATTACCATGATTGTCCCGTTAACTGATAGTGACAGTCCAAGCCGTTTCTACGAATACATTTAGACTATTGAAATGTACCTACTTTCTTGAATGATCAAGACAAATTACAGTTGTTTAACATGATGTCATAGTCACATATTATATTTCTAACATCACTTAGAACATTTAGCAGCCACGTGCATTATTTGAAAATCACTGCAATCAAGTTTATAAATAGTACTTAACTGGATGGCAGCACGTCGGTTATAATTATCACAGTAACCCTTTATTTGACTCCCATAACTTTGTGGAATGACCAGCGGTCCATACAATTTATGTTTTGCAGTAACCCTTATAATGAATGTTGACTAAATGTTAATGTGGGATGCATGTGTGTCATCTTTATACCTAATTGTATGTATGTAGGTATATTAGAAGTAAATAGTTTCCCTAATACAACTGGAACACTTCTTCAAATTGATGTCACGTTAACACTGTGTAATTAATTAAAATTGATCTGTAAATTGTCCATTATTATCAGTTTCTATGCCTCTTTACTTTTGTATCTCGCACAAGTTGAGAGCTAGTATGTTGCCGTACATTCTGCGTTTCCGTTAATCCTATATTGTAAAAGTCCTATATTAATACGAGCCTATACTATATTTTCTTATACAGAGAAGGCTCAAGCATTGTTCACCACGCTTGCTCAAGGCAGATTTGCGATTTGAGACTTATATTAATAATTAAAAGTCCAGATTGCCCCATGCTTTTTTTTCTTCATCGATGTCTGTGATGTTCAAGAAAATCTTAGAAAGTACGTACTTACGTGGCCGGATTTCATACCATAACCTCGTGCATGAGAAGCGAGGCCTTTACCAATTTGTATAATTTCTGACTTCAACCCTAAGGTGTTTAGTTTGTTTCTCACTGACTGATTTACTGTTATGTTTTCCTAAGCTACTAATATTTCATAACAATTGACCATTGCTGTTCATTGGAGACATTTAATTTTACTTGTACAATAATGGCGTTGGCTTTATGAGATTGCTTATTAATTTTTCATGCTTTCATTCTATAATGCAATTCTAAAGTTGGATAATTATTTTATTTTCTCTTCGTGATAGCTTTATCTCTAATAGCAGCTACTCTATCGTGTTTAATTTATCTCACTTGGTCCTAACTCAAAAACTTGATTAACATTGTAGCAGATAATGAAGAAATTCCATATCTACTAAATGTTTTGGATTGACACCGAGTTTCGGACAGTGCCTATTTGCTTTCAGTTAGTGATTCGTAACTATTCATATACATATCCGTTGTATTACTCGTACTTGTCATGTGTAATCCGTTGTATTACTTTTGGTGAAATAAATAAATAATAATTATATACCGCGAAGGTTACTCTTAATCCTTACTTCCTTCCACTTTTGACATTCATAACGTTTACGACTGAATTAATCAGCTATTTAACCAATAAGTACATATTTAAGACCCAATATAATTTTATGTTATGACACTTCTAAACAACGCTTGACCTAAATATGGTAGTGGTTAATACCTCGATATTAGATTTACGGAACGTCATAAACACTTAATCTGCACAATTATTGAACAGATATATTTCACTTAAATTATGATGGAATAAATTTAAATGAGGATTGCTCGATAAAATTTTACAGTTATCATAAAATTGCTTCAAGTCTTAGAAAGGTTAAAGCTTAGTGAAGATTTCGACAGTATAACTACTTAAAATGTTAAATCTCAAATCTGTTTCAATGATTTCTGTGTAAAGCAAAGGAGCTGTGAAAAAAACCTCTGACTCAAAATTGACACGTGCAACTGTACCTAACTGCAAATAAACGGTAAATCCCGCAGGCTGCCATAAAATCCCTTCCTCTTCTACCTTCAACCTCTGGCCGGAACAATAAATAACTTTTTTATTTTCACTTCATTCCATAATTGTTTACTTAGTAACAGAGCGGGCATGCCGCAGGGCGCGTGTGGGGTCCCTTCGTATATTTGCACGCTACAGTTCTTTGTATCCATCGACCGAATTAGAAGTACTTTTTTCGTCTCCAATAGCGGTTTGAATGGTTAAAAATGTGCTGTAAAAAGGATTTTTGATCACTCGAATCAAAGCTTACTTGTGCTGTAGGAAAAGAAAGTAAAAGTTCTTAACTAATAATAATAATAACCAATAGTTGTATGAGTAGTCAACGTCGTAATTGGTTTAACAGTTTTGTCGAAACTACCAGTAAGTAAATTATAACTAACCTAATTGTCACATTGGTCTTAAAGCAAAATGAGACCTTAACGTTTTATTAAGTGCAAGTGACATTCAACCTTAGACTGGTAAAGCGATTATACGAGATCGACTATACTCTCAAGCTACTTTTGATCAAATTTTAATATTCATTTGTGAAACACTTGCCCGCCTTTTTCGTGCCTCTATTAAATGCTACATTTCTTCCACCATCGATCATTGAACACAGAACGCCCTGTACTAATAGCTTGAAATAGTTTCTGTCACCGGTGTTTGTATACAAATTATTAGAGTAATAATTTATAAAAGAAGGTGGATGGATATTGAATACACCAATGATGATGATAACACCTGATTAACCCATTAAGCGGCTGTTAACATGAGTCGATTATAATTAATCGATTGTTGGCTGCTATCCAATGATATGTCTTATTCCAAATCATATTTCACATAGGAACTCCTAATATTAGATATTCTATTACACAATTCATTTGAAAAAATCTTACCTTAGAGTGATCAAATAAGTTTAGTTAACAAAAAGTCTCATCATTATCATTTCAGCCGAAAGACGTCCACTGCTGGACATAGGCGTCCCATAAAGGGGGGGTTTGCCATAATCGCTACGCTTGGCAGGTGGGTTGGCGATCGCAGTATAGTGTTAAAATGCATAAAGAACACTGCTGCCCATTCTCTAGATAGTCCCTTAGTCGCCTTTTACGATATCCACGGGAAGAAATGGGATGGTGCTATTCTTTACCTCCGGCACCAAACGGACCAAAAGTTTACTTACCTATAAGTTATAACCAAAGATTTTTTTAATATTAAACTCAATAATGCATTCGTCTAACCACTATTCAATTTTCAATAATTTGTACAATAGGTCATCAGATTAACCATTAACCGACTACTAGTTACCAAACCAACCAACGACGTCTTCAGTGAAGATGTTACGAAGAATAATAAGTAGCACAAACAAATCATAAAATTTCTCTATGCACATAAAGTGACAGAGGAACAAATCAGTGTTACCATAACAGTACTAATCGATACGACTCGTGAGGTCCAATCGATTAGGTTTATAAATCAAATATCAAAACCAACCGATTGGGTTTATAAATCGAATAAATTTTCAATTAGCCGCTGGCTTTGGGTAATGGGTTACCATTTATATGGATTAATATCTCGTGACACGACGATGAGTTTCGAAATTATCGTAAGTTTTGTGTCGTTTGGAGTAAATTTGTGGCTCTTTGACTTGTTTTTAGTGTGTGAATTGTGATTCGGGCGAGGTATCTATACTAAATCAACATTTATTTAACTTGCAAAGCAAGTAAAATGTTTATTTAGTGGACTTACAGGTGAAATATTCATATTAATCATCTCAGCCCAGAGAATAATATAATCATCCAACCAAGATGGTATGATGATGGAATATGACGTCAGTCAAAAAAATGTAATCACACAAAAATTTACTTTCACAACTTTATTTCAATCAATCAGTCCATCGAATTTTAAACTAAAAACAAAAAAAGAAATTTAAACTTTTCAATATGAAAAACAATAGAGTTTTAGCAGAAAAACCATCAGTAAACCACCACCGCAGCACTAGTTAGTTCGTCGCAAGTGTTGGTCGCAATTCACTTTACGTTCCCATTGTTATGCCCGTAGCCCTCCCGTTTCTAAGAAACCGATTTAAGACCCAAAACATTCGGGTTTTCTGAGAAAGGTGCAGTTTTTAAATAGGTACTTACCGACACTTTTTTCCAATAACGGCAGAATTTGATTTGAATGAACATTACTCCAATTTCTGTGCGAATGTCTTTTGATGGACGTGACTTCTTGAACAAGTTATTACTTAAAATTCTCAGTGTCCAAAATGTAAGTTATGATATTAGAAGCTTTTGGGTTATGGGACTCAGCGTTGAACTACAAACATTATTTTACTTTTAAAACATTACAAACAGAAGAAAATAAAATTAAATGACCCAAAAAAATAATTCCAAGTAACATACGCTTTCTTCTAATATATTAATGTTATCTAATGAACTCATACTAAAAGCCTAACAAGCAATCATAAGATAGCCTTATCATATAAAGATATCAAAAAGAGAAATTCAAATTACCTATGCATCAATATGGTAATCGTAATCCACCCATTGTAGCCCTCATGACTTGTAACGTCAGAGCTAGAAAGTAACCCAATGCTCCTTCGAAACGTTTGCTTAAAAGGGACCGACATTTTAACCTCATTTGTATTGAAAACCCTTGCTGCGTTGCCTAATTTATCCAAAGGTTTCTATTCTAAAGTGGCGTAATTAACTTTATCTATATGAATATTGTTAAGTCCAACATGCCTTATATTTGTTTTGTCACTTAGTGCACTAGATTTGTCACTATCAATTTATGTTTCTTATTGTTCTGTTTAGTTTAAATTTCAATTGAAGTTGTTACAAAGAGGCCGCTCTTTTGGTGATATATTATTATCTGAGAATTTATTTTGTTGTGAGATTGTGTAACTATCAATTTAAGACGTGAGTATTATAAATAAGTTTACTGAGGTTGTAGGTAGGTTTTGGTTCACTAAAACTTCGATTGTTTTGCAGATAGAGCTGCCTTCACACACCATCATAATATGCCTAGCCAATGAATTTAATGTACAGCAATTTTCGCTATCTTCAAACTCTTTGTTGCTTTTTTATACTTTATTGTGGCGCCATGTTATCTGTTTACTACAAGCCTGAAACTCGAAAAATAACATTAAATACAGTTTTCTCTTCCACCAATCGTTATTTCTCCTGACACTTTTTATTTTGTTTAAAAGTATGTATATATTGTTGTTTTTCGAGTTATCTATCCCCATATTGCACCTACCATGTTTTTTCTCTGCATCACCCTAAGGTTGACTGGTAGAAAATTCCTCAGGCATTAAGTCCGCCTTTGTTCAGTAGTTTTTTTTTTACTTGTGCATAAAGTTTTAATAAATAAATAAATAAAAACAGCAGTTAACAGATGAATCATACACACTGAACAAAGAGAAAAAAAGTTCTCGAACATTGTCCATTCGTATCACATCTCTAAGTGGTCCTTGTAAGCGTGAATGATCTTGTACGAAGAAAAACACTTGCCAATCGGTGTGTCCCTGAGACAAGGTGTTCAAACAATACATGACAGTAATATGACACCAAAGGGATACTGCACGTGACACAGTTGAACGATGTTTTTTGCGAAGAACATGTTCGAAGAAATGTAGGTGAATGTCCTTTTTTTGTGATCTTCATTTGTTCTTTTTAATTCGGGTGCAATTTGCTTGACAGCTTCTAAACTATGATATTCAAGTATATTATAAATGCGAAAGTCTCTCTGTCTGTTTCAACCTTTTTACGACGTAACGGCAAAATTGAATAGGATGGAATATGGCACACGGATAGACCGTGACCAGAGTTAGGACATAGGATACTTTTGATCTCGGTAGTACGTTCCGTGGGATAATTTCCGACGTCCCCGTGGGCGAAGCCGCGGACAAAAGCTAGTACACTATATAATTTTGCATCCGGCCACTTTATCACACCAAAATCCGTAGGCTATGCAAATATCAGGTGCTACATTCTTTACCAAGATCCTGATAAGCACACGTGCCGCACGCTTACCAGGCAAGCCATTTAGTTGTCAATAGTTTCCAAAATTCATTTTATTCAAATTAAAGCTGTTACCCGAGTTATTAAGTTGTCAATTCAATGTCCTGTCAATATTAATCATTCACCTTTGTCATAATTTATCAGTTATTTAAAGGGTATTCGTGGGAGGTTATTACTCACGGTTCAAGCTGTTCTACTGTTTAAGTCGTGATTTTTTAAATCTATTAATAAAGCTGATACGTGTAAAGTGGAAGTGACATCCAGTATCCGATAATCCCATGTGCTGCACAAAAAATTGGGGCTTATGCGACAGTTTTTTTTCCATAAGTAAAAAACATAACTCTTCTGAAAAAGTTTGAAAGAGCCATTTGTAACTGACCATTTAAAAATGTATACAGTTCTTCGTTGTTTGTACTTGTTTTTATCTCGGCTAAAGTGTTTTTCTGAGCTTCGTACAAAGGATCACAATATTTGCCACTTGAGGCACTATCTTCACGGCCTCGATCTGTCATTCTCACATTAACTTCTTCAGACAGTGACCAAAGAAGACGTCACGTGTAACATCAAAGGCATACAGTCGACAATTCTTTAGCATCCCTCTAAATATAGTAAGTAAAAATTAAATGGTGTCTTATCTTTTGTTGACAGCAATTGAGTGATCGCTTTGTGTTAAAAAGTGAGCTGTATCAAAGACGACCGCGTTGCGTGTACTTTAAATGCCTCCGTTTAAAATGTAATTATTTTTAGTGCGAGAGGACGTTCTGAAATAATGGTCGGTGGTCGTTCTTGCAACTGAGGCATGGTCTTTGTAAGTCGTTTTGGCCGTTTGAGTAACTAATAATTTCAAACAGTAATTGAAAACTTGGGCAAGCAATATTTTTTCTAAAGCGCACTTTTATCTCATCTGTGCTGGGAAAATAAGGCACGAATAGATTTCACTTTTAATACGATTTAATTAACAAGAAATCACATATAACTGCGTTAAGGTAATAAAACTGGTCAAGAATTCAATTACAACTTGAAGTATCAATTTACTGCTTATAACCATGGATATTATAATGAAATAGGCAAGATTCCCCGTCTCCCATCCACAATCGAAGTAACGAGTTCAATAACTGATTTTCCATACATAAGTTATGAAGCAAGATTACTAGTTTCCAAGCAATTAACTGGATACATCAACATAGCTATGAAATCGAAAGCTTTTCTTGGATATTTGCACAAAATTATATATGATATTGTCTGTAATGAGGAAGCGTTCGATAATGGCTCTTATGATAAAAGAGTTTAGAGTTCATGTAGTTCGAATAGGTCGTAAAATATGCTATGGTAAAAATTCTCAAGGTTTGTCCATTGGCGCCTCCAAGAGTCCTTGAGTGGGTGGCAATACTCGACAGCCCTTGAATGGGCCGAGAAATACGTAAGAGGTAGAAGTAGTAACAAAAATAATATAGAATTATTTGCTATTCATTACTAATAGTGTCTTTTCAAGTTATAAGGTATGATTTAAATGTAGTAGCAAGTTGTCGTCTTTATAGTTTCAATTTATTTTTAATTGGGTTAAGTTGGTATAATTTATTTGGTTTGTCAATTTTCTCTTCAAGAAATTATTGAATTAATGTTTTGCTTTTAACATGCCTTTGTCTTTGAGTTAATTTACGCTTGTCGGTATTTCGAAACAGTTTTTGTCAGAATTATTGATATTAAATGTACAATTATCTTAACTGCTATCATGCGAGGCTGAATGTGTGGCTCTGATATTTATTCGCATGTACATGTAATCGTAGTTGGGATCAGAAATAAATTGTTAAAAGTTCAAGAACAAAATGCTACTTTGTTTGACATTCCTAGAGTTATTTATGTATGTTACATTCGTACATGTATGTTAGCCTTATTTCATAGTTTAAGATTTTGTATTTCAAGTTGTACTTGATTTGGTTTTCACGATTTTATTCAAGTCTTGCATTATATTAAGTATTCATTACTTATTACATGTATAATACTCATCATTAATTAAAATTACTAGTGCAATATATTTTTTCTCTTTTCTTCCAAGTTCCCAACCATTTCTTCAATTTACATTTGTTACTCAATACAACTATCTATCTCATGAACTGTATCAATTTTTTTATCCAACAAACCGATAACTTAAATTTATGGAACTAATTTATCAACCAGCATAACTGAACCTCCCTCGCTTACTTTCCTGAACTGTACATTGTTGAAATTAGAGTAGAAATTTAAATGCAGTGGGTCAATTTAAATTGGTTTTTCTCCGATTGACGCAGGAATTTGCGTGGGTGTTCATAGCTTGTTTTCTTTGAGTTTTCGCCTCATTAAGTGTTTGTATACACGCATTGGATACACTGCCGTACACGTGATAAATGCTTGCCCAATATAAATCCCATACATCTCTGTTATGGGAAACGTTATTGTTCAATTTACTCATCATTCTTCGTTGAACTTTCAAAAGACTATGTTTATTCAGAAAATCTTAGTTTGATTTTAGAAATTATAATTATATTTGTTCTATAGACACATCCAACCACTTTGATCAATTAAGATAAGTCATTTTGTGATCAAAATTCATATTGAATTCGCCGTCAATGAGAAGCTATAATAAATTTAAATGTTAAAAACTTTCTAAGCGAACTTGGGAGGTGTCTATGTATTATGTATTTTTAGATAATACATAGCCGCAACAGATAAAGAGATCAGCTATCTTTCAGACGCAGAGTTCATTAACATTAAAATGTGCAAATATTATTCTTATTCGCATAGTGTGTATATCGCTATGGATTTCAATAAGGTCATGTTCAGCGAGCACCATATTGGCCTATTTCTCACCATTATAATTTACAGGCCGTGCGAGATAAGACCTTTATCTTTATTTAAAAAATATTCATAGTAATTTTCTTTATTCCAAAATTGTCGTTTGTCATCTTGAATTTATATTTGGGATCTATTTTTGTTTCCGTTTTGCGTGCTCCTTTGCTTTATACACTTTCACCTACTTTCGTTGTTAACTTGAATTTGTTTTGTATTAGAACTTTTAAAAGTCCTATTATCTGTATAATGACGATAAGTTTTTTGTTCGAGAGTGTAGCTCTTTACAGAAAATATGCCTGAGAATTGATTCCAATAAAATTTAAAAACTACATTCGATTGGTTTATTGTATAATCACATTAATGCAAAACCTCTTCTTTATTTCAACAAGTTCTTGATTCCCAACAGCTTCTAATTCAATTTATTTAAATATTTCAACATCGTCTCAGTCTCAAATGTTTTTCGGGTTCCCGTATCGCATCACATATTTACATTTTACAAGTTAACCACTGGTTATCATATCGTTTTTATCATTAACCTCTTACCGTACACAACTTTTAACTAATCCGTAACTCTAAACCGTCCAAGCTTCCTTCAAAGATAGTGCGGTGACATTTCACAACACTATTATCCAGATTACATTATCGATATCGTTTAAGTATCGATATTTCGTAACGTTGTCTGTTATCGGGCAATCGATAACCTTTATTCTGCCTTCCGCGGTGACAAGTACAAGACTTGGGGAAAGTAAGATATTGTGAGGTAAGCTTCTAATACAACTACAAGTTTTGCTTCGAGTATTTAATTTCAAAGTAACAAGCAATGAATAACCCGACGGGTCTCTTGACTCTTTGTGGGTGTTGCAAGGAGGAAATCTAGAACTGATGTCTTATTTCGAATGCTAATTTGCTTGTAAGTGGTCCCTGTTGTTTTTTGGCTTATTCTGTTCACAGCAATAAGCCGAACAGAAATCTTTTAAACCTTACAGCGTCCTTAGGATAATCAATTTCATAATTACAAAACCGTTGATATCTATTAAAGTTTCATTGGGGAAAATTTTAGCCTATCAATTCAAATGTTGATTTTGTCTGAGTTATACCCAATCTCCGTGAGTGTACTATATAGGTACACCTCTGCCCAACCCTTCGGTGAAAGAAGGCGTCAGTATGTTATGTGATTATGTTAACCTTTATAACGTACTGTCCGTTAGACTGGCACGCAAATTTAATCGTTTTTTTAGGGTTCCGTACCTCAAAAGGACAAAAGGAACCCTTAAAGGATCACTCGTGTGTCTGTCTGTCAGTCCGTCTGTCACAGCTGATTTGCCGGAGCAAATCAGCTCCAAATTTCAACTTAATCGGTCCAGTAGATTCGGAAATCTACTGGACCGATTAAGTTGAAATTTGGTACACATATGAACTTTTGTGACCCAAACACGGACGTGTTACGAAAATAAATTAATTTTGAATATAGAGGTCACTTTTGGGGGGCAAATTAAAAAATAAAAAATAAAAGTTTTGCTGACTGCACCGTGTGACATATCAAATGAAAGGGCGTGTTTTAAGGATTATATATATATTTTTTTTATAATTTTAAAATACATACTTTTGAAATTATTTAAGAAAATAGATGAAAAATTACCATTCCCACCCCTTATCTCCGAAACTACTGAGCCTAAAGTTTTGATAAAAATACAGGAAATAGTTCTTTACTTATAGATTACAGGAAAACCTATAAAAAGTCTGTGATCTTAAAATAACATGGTAAATCACTCAATATTGTGTGTACAAAATTACATTTGAAGTTGGAATGTATGGGGGTCATGTTGTCCAGCTACAATGTTAAGTTTGTTCTTGGGATAAATTCATCCCAACTACAGAACGCTTCATTGTGCGTGGTCCGACACGCACTTGGCCAGTTTTTAGATTTAGTCAGAGATTTTACGATGATACGTATATAGTACTAAAGTTGTAAGTAATGTACTGAAGTTTTGGTACAGCTCGCAGATTAACAGTGTTAGATGGGCGGGTGCTCACTCTGAGACGGACGTCCTGGAGTGTAGTGATAGACAGGGTGGACTAACGTCCCCGGCCCTGTTTAATGTTTATATGAACCAGTTGATTGGTGAGCTCAGCGAGACCAACGTCGGTTGCTCGATTGATGACACTTTCTATGGTGAATAATATCAGCTACGCAGATGACATAGTCTTGCTCAGTCCATCAATCAGCGCGCTCAGGAAGATGTTCGCTGATTGTGAGTCCGATGCTGTGTCACATGAGCTGACATTATAATGTAAAGAAAATTGAGCTTTTGATTTTTTTATCTAAGTCTAGCTCGTTGGATAATGTTCCTCCAGTGACTTTAAGTGGAAAA
The DNA here is from genome assembly GCA_948098905.1 of Tiliacea aurago. Lineage (NCBI taxonomy): Eukaryota > Metazoa > Arthropoda > Insecta > Lepidoptera > Noctuidae > Tiliacea > Tiliacea aurago. The sequence continues at coordinate 2,410,106 of OX402592.1, forward strand.
CCACTATAGAGAGTAACACAGTTTAGATACCTTGGGCAAGTAGTTACGGAGGACTTATCTGACGATTCTGATAGAGAGGGAGTGGAGGGCGTTGGCGTTTTGATGTAATATGGTAGCCGACAGGTTTGCGCGTTGTAGTAAGGATGTTAAAGTATCGCTTTTCAAGGCATACTGCCAAACCTTCTACACGTGCAGCTTATGGGTGAAATATACGCAGAAAGCCTACAACGTCCTGCGCGTGCAATATAATAATGGATTTAGGATGTTGGTGGGGCTTCCGCGCTTCTGCAGCGCTTCGCAGATGTTCCCGGAAGCCAGTGTTTTTGTCAATTTTCATGCCATTATGAGGAAAAGAATACCGTCAATAATGGGTAGGTTGCGCGGAAGCTCCAACAGCATCCTAAAAACATTATTAGACAAAGTGGACAGTCCCTTCGTACGGCACTGGGTACAGAGGCACGTGCCAACGTGTGTTGGACCACGTGGTTATTAGTTGTTTTAGTTTGTGAAAGTTTACTAACATAGTTTTTAAGTCATTGTTACTAATACTATATGGATTGTGTGTAGGTACTTGTATGTGTAACCCGAATTAAATGATATATTATTATTATGTTATTAGAAACATCCTTTAATTTTTCTTATTCTAAGACAGTAGTCGATATCTCAAGAAAAAAAAAAGAGCGAGCCTTACAGTAGTCGCATATGATGTGTAACATCTGACATCTCACCTTGGTAATAAGCAACTGGGCAGCGACAGAAATTAACCTCAAAATTAAAAAAAGCCAAATACTGAAATATTTATTCGAATAATTATTCATTACTAGTGGTTGCCCACTGTTCCAAATTCGACCCCCTCTACCTCTACTGACAATCTATATAGTACTGAATAATTCCATAAGTACATTCATTCCATGCCAATTCATTCAATTCCATATGAATAAATGAATGAAATGCACAAACCCCAGCGTGGTTAAACCAGACTCAATTACTCGAATGAACCCAAAATTCACACTAGCCCCTGGACCCTCATGTTTCATGGGACCACCATGAGACCATTGCATATCAAAGAGTAGACCGGGGGATGCGATAATGGTAGGGAAGACGTACCCTTGAGTCATGGAAGGATGATTAGAGCCGTATCGCATATGCATCCTAGTAGATACTCTATTTCCATGCTTATACAGAGAACTTACTAATTCCACCCAAACCCAATCAATTCAATGCTTACTAACTGCCTCGTTGGTCTAGTGGTCACAAGCGCTACTGCTGAGCAAGAGGTCCTGAGTTCAATTCCAGGGTCGGGCAAAGTGATATTGGAGTTTTCTATCTGGAATTTCTCAGTAGCTCGCCCCCTATTACATGGGACTTTAACATAACTGGCGAAATGTACCATACTACAGGTAAGTACACCTCTGCCCAACCCTTCGGGGAAACAAGGCGTGATGTTGTGTTGTTTAATTTTTCAACACAATGTACTTATATTGTTATGAAATAAATTACTTATGACTAATTCCATGCTATTAAAAAGTAACTACTTATTCCATGCTCAACTTGTCACTTCCTATTCCAAACTTCCATCCCTATTCACGAAATCACTTCCACAGAAAGCTAGAGGAAATGTGTTAGACATCAATCAAAGCAACATATAAATCTCGTCAGACACTTGGCTATGTACCCGATGACATTACAGTTAACGATTCCATCTCCATCTGTTACTTTGTTAACATTATTGCGAAACAGACCCCTTATAATTGGCAGTATTAATCACAGCCCTGTCCTTATCGTTAGTTAACTGAATAATAACATCACGACCGGTAATTTTATGTCCAGATATTATTAACCTACTTGCAGGCAGTTGTAGGACAATTGTTAACAATTTAGTATTAAGTTCGTTAGCCTTATTAGGGAGGGCTCGTGGCTAAAGCGTGGGGACCTATCAACGCTTGCTGAATGGTTGGCCATTCTGTACTCATCGAGACCCGTCTAATCGTCCATGTCTGGGAGACCAAGATTAACGATCGCCGTCCCCAGTTTGACACTCGGAACGGGTTGTTTTGTTTGTAGTCCTAAAGTTTGAAATCAAGTTGCAAAGATCAGATGAAGACGAAACTATATAAGGTATCATTATGAAATCAAACTGCATCATTAAATTGGAAACCACTTGCAGCAGAATTAGTTGGGATAAGGCTAGATTGACGATTAAATTTTACAATTACGATTTGTATTAATTACAAATTTTACGAGTAACTTCCTTAAATTTTGACTTTTTCCCATGTGGCTAGGCAGAACCTACAGAACGCCGTCGCCTACTACGATCCTTGCATACTCCTCTTCTTCCTTAATTCCTGATTAATTCATTTATGGTTTTGGCTAAATCTTTTCTATTTTATATTCTAACAAACAAAGTTTGCTTTACTCTCAAATAAGCCCTTGCAACTCGGAAGTAATTATTTTGCAGAGCCAATCAAGCCTTATCCCTTAAACTTTGAAAATAACACTATGTAACAATAGTAAATAGTGAAATACAACTAATTTATTACCCACTGTTTTGAAGTTACAAAGGCATAGTAAGAGGATTTGGCTTGTGAATTCCAACTTTACTGTAACCGGAAGGATTAGCAAAATCATAATTAGTAGTAAAACACTATAATGCTTGCACGGAATGCAGCATCATGCGGCTAAATAATGAGTACATTTAAGTTAATGTTTACTTAAATTTTTCACTTGGGATTACTTGACTAACTTGCAGTATATTTTTAATTATTACAGGCTAATGCATTTGCATTGACAAGTAGCATAACTTATTTTTTGATGTCTCTTCAATTACTTCCATCAACTTTGAACATTTTCCTTGACTTTTTTCTAGGTGGAAAAGCGGTTCATTCGGTATTCTTCAAGAATCAGGATTTTTTTTCCGGTCAGCACTCAATATAACCGTTATTTTAATTATGAAATGTTTATTAATCTGGACATTCGGTTAACTGTGGCACTCCAAAGTGTTATCGGTTATAAATACCTTGCTTTGTAGATTATAAATAACAAAAAAGCTCTAGCCATAATTATGTTACAAGTAAATCCCCGTACATACTATTGATATCAGCACATATTATCAAGGTTGAAACTGACTGGTTCCGAGAAGTTTTTCGTCACTTCTCATGTTCGTAGACAAAACATTAGTAACTACAGACCTCCAAATTCTTTAGTAATCAGGAGACACAGCCCACTGTAAGGAAGGCGACAGTTGGTAGGTAGAGCTTACGGTTGTGATGAAATGTGTTTAGCTTTTTTAATGGCAATCTAAATGAATAAAATGAAGGTCAATAATTATTTGCCAATCCGCAAGGTTGCCTGCTTGTCGGTCTTCTACAGATTGTACTTCGGTGAGTGTGCCCAAGAACTCCACGACCTCATTCCACCGACCCCCTTCTATTATCGGACATCTAGACGCACTGCAGGTTACCATCCCTTCCTTGTTGGTATTCCACCAATTCGCACTAAGCGTTTCCAAATGACTTTTATAATGCGCACAGCAAAAGAGTGGAACTCTCTGAGTAAACAGGCATCTTCTGGGTAAGCTCACTCCATCGTTGACTTTGTCTCTGTTACCTCTGCCCTAGACTAAGGTCAAGAGCAAACCCATCCTAAATATTAAAAAAAAACAGTTTAACAAGATTCAAATTATCGCGGAAAGTCTCTTGCCATGAAAATTGCAAATGCAAATATGTAACACCTTCGTTGAGCTTACTTCCTGCCACCACGTTTTAGTTTTCTCTTTTTAATTTTTTTCCAAAAGCACGATTCTTTTGCGAATATATACAGGGTCAAATTTAATTAGCTAGCGAAACTCCGTGGGCTTGTAGGGTATCGATATCTAAATACGATAAAAAGAAAGATTTGATGCTTTTTTTTTCTGGTGTCAATGACCACTGTGAAGTGACTTGAAGTAGTTAAGTTTTTGTTTTATCGTGTTTAGTTATCGATATCCATCACATCTGTGAAGTTTACACACAAAAAAAACTGATTTTGAAACTCATATTTCAAGTAACTAGTCGTTGATCCCAAAAAAATACAATGTTTTTTTTCTTTTTCTTTATCGTATTTAGATATCGATATCCAACACGTCTGCGGAGTTTCGCTAGCTAATTTAATTTGACCCTGTATACGTTCAAGGAGGCTAGGGATGTATATTTAATACCTGACAATAGTGATTTACAGTAACAACGCAATCGAGAACATTTTGACCCACTTCATCAACCCTACAAGCATTTCACCATAGTTTTTAGGCCATTCCAAGAAAGTTTCGGGGCGGTCCTCTTAGCAGGCGGGTGATAAGTAGCGCTTATTCTTTATTAAGCCTCTGACACATGTGTGTGAAGGTTAAACTTGATGGTATCGGGGTGATCTGGATTACACCATGTCATCATAAAATCTTGTATTAACTTTGGCTTGTGACCGTGACGAGTCTTTAAACTTGACTGAAAACTTAGGGGATTAGAGTGTGGTTATAATAGGTCTGTAAAACAACACAACAATATACCCTTTCCTGTACACAGAAGTTTTCCGAATTTGGTAATTGCAGTGCTTACATTCTTGCATAAAAATAGAGTCACCAAAACTTGGGTGTCACTAATGTTTTTTTCATAAAGCAAACTTTAACAGTGTTTGCTCTAGGAAAAAACTTTAGCCTCGTAACAGGCTGATTCAAAGTATAGAATCGATAACCAGGCGCCTTCAGTAGAACAATAATTGTATTATGAATTTATGACGCACCCACTTTCAATAGGCAAAAGTATAAATATTCGCTGTATTGACCCATCCTTTCAGCGTCATATTCAGTAATAAAAACAAGTCAAACAAAGCTAACTGCCGTAAGGATTCCCACGCTAATGTCCATACAATGTGTGTATTGACATTAACACTTAGTATCGCACAGTGTCACGACACCTTTGTCACTTTGTCACGTCCCTCTCACGCCTGTCCTACGTATTTGTGACAACAAAACTTACGGAAATTATGATTATTGTTGTAAAGTAAATTGTTTAGTAGATGTGTTTGCTCACGATATGTAAACAACTGTTTATGGATCTTTAACATTACATAATCAGCCTATAATGTTCCCACTGCTGGGACACAGGCCTCCTCTCTTCGAGAGGGACTGGGCTGTAATCTAACACGCGGGCCCAGTGCGGGTTGGTAGATGTCACATGTCTTCGAATTGTTGGTTCTAGGACATGCCGGTTTCCTCTCGATGTTTTCCTTCACCGTTTTGAAAGCAGTGGTGATGAAATTATTTACACAAAGTAAAGCGCCTGCCTGGGTTCGAACCCACGACCTACGACTCGTAAGTCGGAGCCGTTACCACTGGGCCACCACTGCTCCACATTTATTCGTCTTAATGAGGGAGTCATATAATGCTATGGCGATCGTGTTGTGTTTGTGAAGTTGTCACTGATTGTTATTTCTTTGTATGGGCCATTTCTTTGCTATTAGTGAGAAAGCACTTTGGAGACTACATGTGACACCACGTTTGTTCAGTTTTCACTCAAAAACAGCGTAAGCCATGATTGTAGCTACATTCTTGCATACAATCATATAGCGCGTGAAGAAAAGGAAAGACCTATACCGATATCTGTTGTTAGAAAGAGATAAACATACATATTTAGTTACGTCACTAGCTGCTGCATGTTCATTGGCGCTTACATTTATTGTAAATGTCAAGCAATTGCCTAGCATTTACTTTGCCATTATTGAGCGCAGGTAACGCATCTAAAAGTAATACATCATTGGCCGACCCCAAATAAATTGGGATTAGAGCAGGAGAATGATGATGGAGTCCAATAAAAACAACACACTGTAAAGAATATGTAGAACTAGCGACCCGCCCCTACTTCGCAGGATTTTTAACAAAACATCGAGATTTATTATATATTTATTTATTTATGTAAGTTTAATATCAATGTATAATATACATAACCATTCCGGCATAAATTCTCTAAATGATGATGAAAGCCGCATCAAAATCCGATATTTTGTTTATAATAACAACGTGGTCACACAGACAGACACATAATAATTATGTATCATCATCATCACCATTTCAGCCGAACACTGCTTGACATAGGCCTCCCCCAAAGAGGGGGGGGGGTTGTCATAATTGCCACGCTTGGCAGGCGGGTTGGCGATCGCAATGCATAGAGAACACTGCTCCCCACCCTCTAGCTTACTAGTCCCTTACCCCCTTTACATCCCATTACTCCCTTAGTCGTCTTTTACGACACTCATAGGAAGAAATAGGATCAGAGGATAGGATATAATATATGTATGTGTCTATAGAATGAAAAAACTTTGATCATCATGCTGGGTCACTACGTTTTGATTTGATTTCAGTGCAGGTTTTCGCATGACATTTTCACCCTGAATACTCGGAAAATGTGGAACAGATCTCTCTAGTGCTCTAGGGTAATAATATATGTGTTACTGTAGCTGCAAACACTGGGTCTGACTTATTATTTCTCTCTCAAACCTTTAAAATTCAAATCGAAATCTATAATTTGCGCTCACGTGCAATATCGCAAATATGCATTATTAACTCATGAAGACATAAATCATGGCCTCGTGGAGTAGGTCGTTGTGGGCACAAGTTTCCTATGACTTATGAGTTATTGCCAAGGCTTTCACCTCTGTTACTGACTGTACCATTATGTTTTAGGAGTTATAGTGATGAGGAAGTGATGATTGTCATCTTGGGTGTTATGAACTTATGATGTAATTAGAGTTCATCTGGTGACTTAAGCTTTGGTGGTAAGCAGTTTTAGGCAGAGACCGTACAACCCCGGTTAAGGGTTAAGCCTTTCGAAGGGGTAACCCATTCAATGGGTTACCTTTATCATGATGTAACCCATTGAAAGGGTTTTATACTAGAAACCCATTGAAAGGGTTACATGATAACCCATTGAATGGGGTTTATACTTGAAACCCAGTGAAAGGGTTACATGATAACACATTTCAATGGGTTCTATACCTACTTGAAACCCAATAACATGAAAACATCATAATATTATGTTGCAGGACCAATTCTATCTCTATACTACCCAGGGACCATTTTGGTTACCATTTTAGAAAAACCCATATGGTGTGGGTTATTTTGAATGGCTTAAATTAAGCCGTTCAAAAGGGTTACCCACACTGTATGGGTTTTTATCGAAAACCCTTTCAATGGGTTACCAAAATTTACTTTAAGCCGTTCATAAGGGTTACCCTTATCGTATGGGTTTTTGTTTAACCGCTTAGAAAAATCCCATCGAAAACCCTTTCAATGGGTAACCAAAATGGTCCCTGGTTTTAGGTCCTTATAGAAAACTAGTACGTGACCATCGCAAGTTCGTACGAACGGTATTCATATGAATCCCCGAACAAGGTGACCGAATTCAATGCGTAATTCTAATCACTTTATATATTTAACAGTTAAGGTTAGGGGTAAGGTGACTAAGGGACTTACTAGAGAATGGGCAGCAGAGTTCTCTTTCCGTTTTAACACCATACTGCGACCGCCAACCTGCCTGCCAAGCGTGGCGATTATGGGGGAGGCCTATGTCCAGCAGTGGACGTCTTTCGGCTGAAATATTGATTGAACAGTTTATGTACACACATATTAGTGATGGATTAATTAGCATTCGCATTCATTGTTAGCGTGTGAACGATCATTTAGCAGTTAGCAAATTAAATGTAGTCGCGAAAAAAAAAAAAAAAAAAACTTTGAAATGCGAAGCGATGTACTTTTCTAAATAGTCAGAGCGTCGAGCAATCGCGCATGCGCGTGCAGCGCGGTAGCGTGGTATGCTACTAAACGCGAACGCAGTTTTTAATTCGTTTAATAACAAAATTGACATACTTCATTATTATCAATTATCGTCATTAGCAAATATCATAGCAATAGCTATTAACACGCTAAGACTCATGAGTTCACACGCTAATGAAATTAATTTGAAATAGCATTAAGTGCCATTACTAACACATATAGACAGACAAGAATAAAGGAATAGAAAAATATGCACACTTTCTACTAGGAGATAGGTAAGACTGCAACCAAACCACGGTCAAAAGCTTCGATCGACTGGGTTCTGTTTGTGGCCTAAACCTCGCCATATTATCATCACAATCAACATATAGAAGTTCACTGCGGGGCCTCTCCAACCACGTGCCATTTAACTTGATCATCAGCTACTCTCACAAAGCTATTACCAGCCACCTTGCGAAGGTGGTTGAATCTCAGATTACAAAAAAAAAAAAAAACAATTATCAGAGATTTAAAAGACCGATTACTGGTTACAGCTTTCATGGACACTGAACGACACACAATAGAAGTTTTATTATTATGACGTCTATCGGCATTTACTGTCCTTTAAAAGCGTTCAAATAGTTTCCCATTATTATCCGCAGAAATTCTTTAAAACAAAGTCAGGTGCAATATAAGTAGGTACTTGCGTTTGTATGAATCACCCACCGTTCTGCTCATTCCCACGTTACAATACCTCGATACTATTTACACTCCACCTGACCCAACAGCCTGCGGTCCTTAACCCCTCCTTATGTAATGTTAATACTCTGACAGGTAACATCTGTCTGTCCGTATGTCATTTTGTTCCCGACTGATTTGCATATAAATAACCTGCAGTGGGAGTTTGCACGTTCAACAAATACAGCCGATTTGTTTTTCTCGGGGTATCTGCATGTCTTAAGTTTGAAACCACTGGATGTTTTCAGAGTGACACTGGATAAGTTCGTTCAGAAGTTCCACTTAACAATCGTCAAATTAAAGGTATTACCTAGTTAAAAAAAATCGAAGAAACACACTGTTGGCAACTCCAACCAACTATATTTCTTACCTTTCTCATGTGCCGCATGCATTGATGTATTAAATAGGAAGATAGGCCACTCTCTAACATCACGTAAATATTCAATGGACCCGATGTCGTGCGTCATGTGCTCGACAACCGAAATAGAGAGACATATTACGCGGGGTATAGCGGGAACGAGATAGCAATTTTATTATTGTCACTGTTACGTACCCATAACAACTCGGAAACAAACTAAGATTCGGGTATTCCCCGCAAACCGAGAGTAATGTAGGTCGAATGTGTTCTTTCCCCTAACTTATGCGGTCCACGTCGAGGATCTTCCTATTTAATACATCAATGGCCGGATGTCAAACCTATTGTCATTGCCTCAGTCAGCAATAAAAATCGTCTCAATTCACGTATCGCCAAAGCCTGTATTTTATTTTTGATTCCACACCATCGATTACCTGCAAGACCCAGCCCTGCTGCAATACTCCAACACACACTTCAGTTGTTAATAAGTGTACTTAAAACATATTCCTCTTTTTGGGCTTAGCCAAATAGGGTAAAATATGAATCCTTAAGACCAATCTAATGAGTCCAAACTCGATGGGATTCAATTTATAATTTAGGAGTAGACATTACCCGCCTTATTACAAAACAAGATTTATATTTGACATGGCTTAAACCATGGAGCTAGTTTTTGTAATAAGAACGTAACCTTGATTGAAATACCGTTATTTTTACAAAACTGAAAACTTAGTTTGGTACTAAGTTGTCAGTTTTGTGTTTAGGAACTTTACCATAGTCGGAATAAAGTTCGAAATTCAATAATGGCTCCATGTTTTAAACCCGGGTCTGAAGATAAACCTTGTTTTGTAATAAGGGGGTACTAGTTCAGTTACACAACTTCCAGCTCAATCATCAGACCGTGTATTGTCATTTGAAGTACATACATTTGCCAATGAATAAGACCAGTAGAAGTGGGTGATGTTTTTATTCCAAGATTTCCTTACCAACAGTCAAGTCGAACTAATATAAGCGTGTTAAAAATCCAGTATTATTCAAAATATCTGAAAACCACCGCATCGATACAAATAAAGCAACTACACATAAACGATGGCTGCGATTAATACTATTCGGCGAAGCTGGACCTGATCGCAACCTGGCGGCGACGTTTTTAAAAGAGGCCCACCCATATATTAATATTATAACCCATCTCTCCACTATTACAATGATTACTCAAGGATTAATTTCTGGTACGGCTCTAATAATCCTTCCATACCCTAAGGGCGCGTTCCCACTATGTCGTAACGACTAATTTATCGTTCGACGACTGTCGTCTCTACCTGTTCTCATTATAACGATTGTTTGTCGTCAACATTTTTTATCGTTTAGCGACTGTCGTATCTAGCTGTTCCCATTGGATCGCGACGACATTTTATCGTTTCCCGGCAGTCGCTTTGTCGTTTACACATCATCAGCAAGCTACAAATCTAGTCGCCTCTGCGTTCGCTTGGTGATCACTAGTGCGTTTACTCTCCTGAGTTCAATGGACGAAGATGAAATTTTAATAATGTATTACTTTTTGAAAAGAAGGAAAATGAAGCAAGCAATGAAAAGAAAGTACTGGGTACATCCAATGTTAATGAAAAGAATTCCATTAGGATTATGTCAGAGTTATATAGAAGAATTAAAAAGTGATGATGGAAAGTTTTATGAGTATTTAAGAATGTCTGTCTCCACCTTTGATAGCCTACTGGCACGACTTGCAGACAATCTTAGAAGAGAAAACACACATTTCAGAAATTGTATAAGTGCCGAAGAAAGACTAGTGATAACTTTAAGGTAAGTAAATAAAATGAAAATTCTTTATTAATGTATACATTTATTTATTTAGAGATTTATTTTAGAGTTACACGTTTTATAAGTAAAGACATCTTTAAATTATATATTGTCAAAATTAAAAGAATCTTGTGTGCTATCAGACAAATTAGTATAGACTGAATTTGGTGATGCAGCCGGTTCCATAACTTGATTGCTAGTCGAAGTTGATGCACCTGGATCTTGTGTAAAATATCCTGTCGGTTGTGATAAATGGTTTTGATAGTCACCATAGTTTGCATAAGTATCATATAAATTATTACGAAGGCGTTTCTTTTTAATTTTTTGGATCAGTTGCATAATACCCGTTTGGAATTCAAAATTGTCATCATTGTCGAATGATGCCAAAGATGGTAAAATTCCTTTAATAAAGGACACATGTGGGTGTTCTTGATTATTTAATTTATAATCTAGAAATTGTGACATTTTATCATCTAATTTGTCAGTCTTAGTTTTTTTTTGAGTAGAAGGTGCTGCATCACTTAATGTATCAGAGATAGAATTATTAGGCTCATTAGATGAATCAGAGGTCATACGGGGCTCAGTAACTTTTAATAAAAAAGACAGCTGATTCTTATAAACATACGGCCTAGTTGTTTTTGCGCCTGCACCAGATCGCTTTTTTTCTTTTTAATTTTTCAGGGATCTCATAAATGCATCTCGAATATGTGTCCACTTTGTAGATATCTGTGTAGCTGTAAAAGTAAAATAGACTTAAAATTAAAATTTGTTTGTGTATAGATTTAACATTATATGTATTAACATATAATCAGTCTAATACGTAGTCAAATTATTGTTCACGCAAACATCTGCACGTTTTTCAGAGCTATAAAAACTATACTAAGATCGAGTTTTTCCACTAGTATCCCCGGATGTTTCCGTGAACAAGTAAGGGACTACGTATTAGACTGATTATATGTTTATACATAATTATAATGTTAGGGCATTGGTCCTCGAATATAAGCGTATTATAATAGCTGTTGTATTTATTTACAGATATTTGGCGTCGGGATGTTCGTTTAAACAACTGCATTATAATTTTATAGTGGGAATGTCAACCATCAGCAAAATAATCAAAGAAACGTGTTCTGTTATTTGGAGCGTATTAAGTGCAGAATATTTAAAGTTGCCCAATACCGAAGAAGAATGGAAAGCGATCGCTGAAGCTTTTAAAACGAAAGCAAATTTTCCTCATTGCCTCGGTGCGCTGGACGGCAAGCACATAAGGATTACAAAGCCAATAAATAGTGGTTCTATGTTTTTTAACTATAAGGATTATTTTTCTTTTATTTTATTTGCAATTTTTGATTCAGAATACCGTTTCATTTACGTTAGTATTGGTTCATACGGAAAAGAGTGTGATTCATCTATCCTAAAACAATCCAATTTTTGGAAGAAACTAAATGATGGTACTTTAAATATACCAAGACCCACGCCATTACACGAAAATATTCAAGAAGAAATACCATATGTATTTGTTGGAGACGAAGCCTTTACATTGTCACAAAATTTATTGCGACCTTATGGCGGTACTCATTTAGACAATAAGAAAAAGATATTTAATTACCGTCTAAGCCGCGCGAGAAGATATGTTGAATGCACTTTTGGTATCTTATCCAATAAATGGAGGATCTTGCATAGACCATTGGATGTATGTGCAGAAACAGCTATTGAAGTTGTAAAGGCTTGTACGGTATTACATAATTTTTTAATAAAAAAAGACGCTATATACTTCGAGAATACCCCAACCGTTATGCTCCTGGTAAACATGCCTGCAACACAGCTGCGTTCAAACGAAGGTGGTGGAAACGCAGTGCGCTTACAATTTTCCGAATATTTTGTATCTGAAATAGGCTCCGTACCTTGGCAAAACATTACAGCACACGTATCATAATAAATAAAAAGTTTCAGAAACTTACCGAAATCTTTTCTTTCCTTTTCCTCCAACTTGTCAAAATTAGGTTAAAAAACGCAACAAATTTCTCTCCACGCGGCTAATTTCAAACCTTTGTCTTTATAAATGTCTAAAGTTTTGTCCCAAAGGACAGCCCTTTGTTCCACAAGTGGAATTAAAACTTCCGGTGTTATATTATTAGCCATTGTTATACGTCCACCATGCGCAGGAGTCTGACAAGTTCTAACACGCACAAAGCAAATCGAGTACAGACGCGAGGGGCGCGCGGGTGCGAGAGGGAAGGGAAAACACGTGTTCGTCTACATAGAGTTGCCGTCCACGATTTTTTATCGTTTTACGACTGTCGTGCTTGCCGTTCCCACTGTCACGACAAAGTGTCGTCACTGAAAAAAATGTCGTAGACGACAGTAAATTGTGTCGTTCTAAATGTGAACACCTCCATTTAAACATATAAGCCACGACACTTAAAACTACACGATTATCTGTCGTCACGACACGGTGGGAACGCGCCCTAAGGGCACATCTGTCCTACCATTACTGCGCCCTCCGGTCTACTCTTTGATATAAAATGGTCTCTGGTAGTCCCATGAAACATGAGACTTCAGGAGCTAGTGTGAATCTTTGGGTTCATTCGATTAATCGTGTCTGGTCAAACCACGCTGGGGTCGGTGCATTTCATTAATTCATAAGCTTAAGTCAATATGTGCAAACAAAATGATGCCCGTATCAACATAAGGTAATAGTGTAACAAAAATAATATCCTTGCATACGCCGCCATGTAGTATCGTCAGCTTGCAACGAGCATGCATGGCGAATGTTCGTAGCAAGCGGTGACATACACTTAGTGGAAAGCGGGTAACGGTGAAGGAAAACATCGTGAGTAAACACCATAGCAAAACATCATAGAACCAAAAAATTAAGACAGTTGACATCCAACAATCCGCACTAGGCCCGCCTGGTGGGTTACGCCCTCACAGAGAGGAAGGCGGTGTCCCAGCAGTGGAAATGTTATACTATGGCTGATTATTCCGATGCTTATGCTAGTGGAAAGCGGGTAAGTAATATTTGATATAATTACAAAATCTCTAATATTTACAAGATATAACAACTGAATCTATAATTTTATTTGATATAATGATCAGTTAATATAATAAACGATTGAAAGCAACTAATTTTTATAAGCATTATCATACATTGAATATAAAATCGTTTGATATACCACTCAAAAGACATAAAACCTATTCCGCCTTATTACAAAACAAGATTTATATTTTGACATGGATTAAACCATGCAGCTAGTTTTTGTAATAAGAACGTAACAGTGATTGAAATACCGTTATTTATACAAAACTGAAAACTTAGTTCGGTACTAAGTTGTCAGTTTTGTGTTTAGGAACTTTACCATAGTCGGAATAAAGTTCGAAATTCAATAATGGCTCCATGTTTTAAACCTGGGTCTGAAGATAAACCTTGTTTTGTAATAAGGGGGAGAGAGTCTAATATGATAAAACGTGCAAGCAAGCATTCAGCATGCAAGCAAGCATGCAACATGCAGCAGGCATGTTTTCTGTCACGGCTTCGGCGCTGCAGGGCTTCAGCGGTCCCATGCGAGATTATCGTCACAGATATGTTTCACGCTCACCACCGAGGCTTCGGCTTGCTGGCCGGCTCGGCCGGCCAGCCTCAGCCGCGGCGGCAAGCGTTGAAACCACCTGCTCCTCAGCTCGCGGGCCGCCTCGCCCCTACGCGCCTACACGATTTTAAATAACACTCTAGAGGTAGGGCAGACAAGACTACGTGGAGTCGGTTTTGCTGCGATTCGTTTCTGTCACGCAGCACGCTCAATCAAATTAATCGCAATATTATATAACATATTTTAAACGATGGGCCTAATGATTTTCTATTAAATACAATATACATATTAAACGTTAGACCAAATGATTTTCGATTACATAAACGTTATATCAAAAAACGTTATACTAATTTAGTTTTAGAATAAATAAATGTTATATGTAAAGAAATTATATCAACAGTTGGTATATCTCACGTTGATTATATCTTCTGAACGATAATAAAATGAAATTAAACCAAATGAGTTTATACGTTATGAGACGCACCCGTGGAAAGCGTATGAAGTAGGATATTTTACATAATGACGGGCATTGAAGCCGTCACTTCACGTAACACGTACTTCACGTAACTGATTAGTAAGGTGCTGCCACAAATAGCCATCTTGTTACTATGGTACCTAACATTGTCCAGACTTGTGCTTCTGATCTTCATTATAATGATGATTGTAAAAAGATATTGTGTCAACTGGTTATTGTACCGCGGAAGTAAACGTCAATTGATGGATGCGTCTCCTTAATAGAGGCGTTAACGATTTGAAGTACTGCGCTCTGGCGACAATGCATGACGGCAGATGTATGTGCATGTTTATAAGACAATAGATGCGTTACAGAGGCTCTTTCAGATATTATTGTAACAGGTGCAGGAATGGTCACTTTGTGTTCTTCATTTGTTATGTATTTTAAATGCAAGAACTATTGAAATGAACATGTTTGCATAAAGACAACAAACGCCATTTATCATTTTTGAACGTTATCATGAATGACTTTTCAAGTTTTTTTCTTCATAGTTTTTTTTTTCAGTAATAATAATATATTTCATTTAATGGCGATGGAATCCCATTATTATATACTAGCTGCGCCCCGCGGTTTCACCCGCGTAAGTCTCGATCCTGAATATAGGGATAAAAAGTAGCCTATATGTTAATCCAGGGTGTCAGCTACCTCGATACAAAATTTTATCAAAATTGGTCCAGCCATTTTTACGTGAAAGAATAACAAACATCCATCCATCCATACTTACAAACTTTCGCGTTTATAATATTAGTAGGATATTACCTACTTAAGTCATAATTTATGGGTTCATGTGCATTGTTGGTAATAATTCTGATCCCGCGTATCGGATTCAAGTTGATCATGAAATTAGCAATAGCGTCATCAAGAACAGCTATCAATAAAACAAGGCCACTCATGCCTAAAAGTTTCATGGAAAAAGTTTGACTGAATCCTCGATTTCACCAATCAATCGTCGCAGAACTCCTAGACTCATGTCATTCACATTCATTGCACCCATCACCACGTGCTAGAGTGCAAGACACGAGAATAATCAAAAAGTGGCTCGCAGCTAGTGGAAACTAGAAAACTCTACTGTAGGCAAACGCCCATCCATGAGGACTGTTTACTGACGTCGGTGGATTTGTTTTGTTTCATAAGCGATGTACGAATTACGAAGGTGGCAGCAGGAGGACTTTAAAGAAAACGGAAGTCATTTAAATAAAGATTTTAATTATGTAAAAACTACATTATAAACTTAAGCTAATTCCTAAGTCTAGATTCGGAAATTGAAATTGCAAAAAAAAAATCAGCTGTTCCATACATTTTGACGAGCTAAGCGAACACAAATGTAGGGAACAGCTGATTTTTGTTTCGCGATTTCAACTTTGGTCCCATAGTAAAAGTTGTACATAAAAATGAGTATAGTGACCCCTTAAGAGATTTCGTGTATGAATAGATACACCTTATATAAGAAACTATACATGTTCACTTAATTTTTTTAATGTAAATGCTGTTGGCGTACCTATTTTTGAATAAATAAACATAACTTTATTAAAAAAATTAACAAAGGAGCTATAGTACTTTTAACTACCCTGTCTGATTTATTTTTCAATAGACGGTTTCCTTTTACCAAACTGCAACTTTGTGCGTTATTCAATTCTTATGAGTCTCATGCTAATGAAAAAATAACTCATCATTTAAATATTTTTAATCTTAGTTGTCAAGGTAAACTAATCGGCTTTAGTATTATATATAGTTTAGGCATTCTGCAAACCGACATAATTATGGAATGAGTAATAACAAAAGAATTTCTGTAAATCTAGTCCCGAAATCGGTAATCGATTTAAACGGCGCCGAAAAAGCAATAAAAATCGATATTCGAAGTAAACCGATATGGTAGCAGATTGCAGATAAATATTCATTAAAAAATTTCGTTATGATAAAGTATTGTGTAATGAGTAAGTTATGTGTGTGGAACTGACCTTTGGACTGCGAAAATATTGCAATAGATAAGAATGACAAGGCATAAAATAAAATTTATATCATCATTAGTAAATCAAACATGTTAATTGATAGGCGTGGATTAATTAAAATCAAATATTATCTGATCAATAAATAATTCATAGAAAGCCTTGATTTTCACAATCGTACTTATGGAGGTATTATATGTACATATGAATTGCGGGATGTATGATAATATTATGATTCTGCCGAAGCGTCCATTTTAGGCCCCCTGACATCTCACCTTGGCAATAAGCAACTGAGCAGTGACAGAAATTTACCTCAAAATTTAAAAGCTAAATACTGAAATATTTATTAGAATAATAATTCATTACTAGTATTCGCCCACTGGTCGAAAGTCGACCCCCTCTATTAACAATCTATATAGTACTTACTTATTCCATGAGTATACTAATTCCATGCTATTAACTACTTATTTCACGCTCAAGCTGTCACTTCCACAGAATTCGAGAGGAAATACACATACACATCAATACTTTGTACATGACTGTTAAAACAATGACCCTACCAGTACCTACTGATAGTATCTACCTAATGGGTGCAGTGACATTACTCAATTCTTGCTACAAATATACTATATTATCCCCGTAAAAACCTAATACCTAATTACAAAGAAAATGATGATTCAGTCGTTAATAGTTTTATACACATTCTTTCTTTGAATACGTCAGCTGATAGTGGTGTACCTATTGTTTTGCGTGACACTAGTAATTATTACATTGTTATGAAATACCTATCAGCCGAAATACTTGTGAGGTGATGCAGCTTAGAAGCGAACGGTGCAAAGATATCGCTGGCACGGCTAGGTAAAGCGTGCTCAGATCTGATGGGAACTTGTTAATATCTTGTTGTTAAGCTATCTAAAATAGGACAAAGTAATGTTACATATTTTTTATTAGTTTCCAAGAACAAAATTATAGAAATACGCAGTACCAGCTCAAGTAATTATTGGTACTCCCAAAACTAATACAATTATTATTTTCCCCATATATCTTCTAACAATACACACATGCATACAGACATAAACTGACCCCTTCTTCCCATGGGGGTACACAACAACCCTGCCTGCCTTCTAACAATGTATTAATAAATCAACTCAAGTTTATGCAAATGTGATCGACACTATTTGACGAAGAATATTGAAACATTAGCAAAACATCCTTATGGAAGGGCGACTATCATTGCAAAGGTTAAAGAAATTGTTCAGTCACTGCACTCGATGTTGCTGTGTGAGGAAAATTACTGCAAAACCCAAGTGTTACGAGTTAGTGCTGGATTAAAACTCAATATAAAATTGCCTGTTACATAAAATTCTATACTTAACCAGCCATATGTGGCAATATAGAGTCACGAAAATCAAACAACTAAAGTCAAAATTGCTTGGCATTGAGTGTGGGCAAAGGTTTGCCATTGGGCATTTGATTGTTGATAGGTCTTAGTCATCCTCGTACATTTTGTTCACTGGAATGAATGAATAGTATAATTATAATTAAAACATTTATTTGTTAAACACATGTACACATTTGATGTTCAGTAACAATTCAGTTGACTCTTCTATGTTTTGCCAACAGCGTACAAAATTTACCTACCCTACTTCTATCTATTTATTTTTTCTTTCTCCTACCCTATTTCTTCCCGTGGGTCTCGTAAGAGGTGACTAAGCGAGTTACTAGAGAATGGGCAGCAGCGTTCTCTATGCATTTTAACACCATAGTGCGATCGCCAACCCGTTTGCCACTCTTTGAGGGAGGCCTATGTACAGCAGTGTACTTGTACGTCTTTCGGCTGAAATGAAAATGAATGTACAAATTTTATAGTTGCAATAGGTATAATAAAATTAAAATATATTATTATTATTAAGTAATAAAAAATAAAAAAAATAATTATAAAGTCACCCAAAGGGCAATGGCGAGGGCTATGCTTGGAGATTCCCTACGTGATCGAATCAGAAATGACGAGATCCGCAGGCAAACCAAGGTAACCGACACAGCCCGAAGAATTGCCAAGCTTAAGTGGCAGTGGGCAGGGCACATTGCTCGCAGAACTGATGGCCAATGGGGCCGAAAGGTTCTGGAGTGGCGACCGCATACCGGGAGACGTAGCTATTTTTTGCGACGATGCGGGAAGCACAGAACTGGTCGAAGTGGAGGTGCTTGGGGGAGGCCTATGTCCAGCAGTGGACGTCTTTCGGCTGAAATAATGAAAACATGATTTTAAGTTCGTGCAACACTCGTTTTTATAGCGCGTTTAAGTCGCGTAGCTAACGCTAAGATGCCGCACATCAAATTAAACAACAAAAGTGTTGTGTTCGATGATGTATAATATTGCCTTGACATTTTCCGAATAGCAGTTAATATCTTCACTCAGAAGATACTTAGCCTGTTGTAGTAGGTCACTGTTGTCGACTGTCTATTTTAGTATCGTAAAGAAAGTTTGTTAAACCAGAAACTTGTACTTTATATTTTACAGAACAATAACTTCTAGACAATTAAGTAATGTTGTAACAGTTGTGTCGCAAATTGAGACCGTAATCTATCTTATGTAATTTTGTTAGTCATTTGCGAATAATAGGCGATGCGAGTGGTAATTGGATGAGTTCTGGGGGTCTACTCCGAAGCCTTAATAGCCATATTTTAACATCTTATTTACTGTACCTACAATCAAAGCAAATAAATGTTTACTTTACTTTAATCTGAAGTATCGGCCGAATGTTTGGCCGTTTTATAACTTCCATAGTTTCCTCTTTTTACTTTGAATCCTTACCCGACTTAAAGTCACATTTTTGACTTTGGCTTATCTTTTTGATCGTCGTTGTTTTTTTTTTCGTAGTCAGCCATAGTTAGCCGTAGACAAGCAACGGCCGAACATCCGGCCGATACTTCAGATTTATGTTCGGAATAGACCCTGATTTGAATGCTTGTGAAAATAAATGAGCTTGTTGCTTTGTATACTCATATCATGCTCATCGCCATCACCTTCCTGCCGTCCAGTCAGCAATATCAGCTGTTATCTCAGCATTTAATGTCCATCTCACAATTTCAATTTCACCCATTGTTTCCTGGGTCTTCCTACTTTATTCTTCTACCGATTCTCTTTTGGTATCGTGTAGTATTAATATTTGTAATATCGATTATTTTTGTAGGTATGTCACATATATCATACTATCCGGCATTGTTCATCGTTCACATACCTCACATGATTCACCCACAGCTTCTTTGGTCTTCCTACTTTTTAGCGATTCTCTTTTTTACTCGTAGTATGGATCATCAACTCAGCCTATCGCAGTCCACTGCTGGACATAGGCCTCTCCCAGGCTGCGCCACAATACCCTGTCCTCCGCCTTCCGCACCCAGTCTGACCCAGCCACCTTCTTAAGGTCGTCGGTTCATCTAGCTGGGGGGCGTCCCACACTACGCTTGCCGATACGCGGTCTCCACTCCAGGACTCATCTGCTCCATCGGCCATCGGTCCTTCGACAAACATAGTATGAATGTAGTATGGATACAAAAATCTTAAGTCTAAAAATAAATCCATATTACGATTGCTTTTTGTACGTCACGTTATCATAGTGCGCTAAACTTCTCAGAGTAGACTTTTCCGACTTCATATAACAGATCCTACGCATTTGCGTACTGTAGGTGCTGTAAGAGCTGATAATAATCAGGGGATTATGTCATGCAGGTAGGTGGCTGCATTCATCTTGTCACTGATACCATCATAAGAGAATCTAGTTTTCCTAATGATTACGGAAGCTAAGCGGTTGTCGTATCGCGATTTGTAAGACTGGAAAGAGGTGTCAATATAATGCAAATATAAAATAAAATAAAGAAATCCTGAATGTGTTACTCCAGTAAGTAATGGGTGAAAGCTCATCATCACAAACAAAATCTCGAAGTTACATTAGTAAATAAAACAAACCTATTATTAAGACGCTGAAAACAGGAAAACCTCTGTCACTGTCAGACTGCATACAAAATAAAGAAAAGCGCAATGACACAAAGCTTGTAATTTATTGCAAATTATGAAGCAATTATTTATTTACTCAAAAATGAGTTGAGTAATCGAAAATTAAAAACAACCAAGTTCTGCATACAAATATGACGTTATTAATTAAATACCAACCATACCTTGATATTTAATACAGACATTTTGGATTTAAACTCAAAGTAAAGGGTTAGTTTACCATTCATTTGTATCGAGTTTTTATTTCTAAACGTGTTTTGGCAACAACCAAGTTCTGAGAAATATGTTCAAGAATAACAGTTTCAGCAACCACAAACTATATAGATTTGGCAATTTTAGCCTACTTTTATCATTTGCCTCTTGTCAGTGCCTTAACCTAGCGTAGAAAGACAAGGACTTAGCCACGGCGCTGACCGATTGTCATTATTGGCTACATTACAGTAAGTAGGTACTCGTAATGCACCTAGCTCTAGCTGCCAACTGACATAAGACCTTGAAAACACTAGGCCACATAATGACAAGTAAATAGGTAAACCAGTATGTTTACAAACAAAAGTCTTAAGGGGACGATAACGGACTTTTAATGATTTTATACTGAAGATCACGTCTAAACGAGTAGTGTTAATGATTTGAAAAAAATATGTGTTAAATTAGAGCATTTTCTCAATAACTTAGTATGTGAATATTTTAGATTATATTACATAGTGAAATTAATTTGTAAAGTTATGTCTAACGCGGATGAAAAACTGAGAATGGCGTAAAATCTACCAAGCGTATTTTTCTGAAATCTTCACCAATTTAAAGATAATTTAATTATTGATCTTTTAGTATACGCGTTTTATTAAAATACATTTTGTTTTGTGTATAATAAATTAATAATGCGTCAAATTGGGAACAGCGCTCCTTGATGGGCGAGTCCTATTACTGGCTGAACGTACGACGCGTTGCGTGATCTCAGTACAAAACACGCAAGCTAACCACTCAAGGTCACTGGCATATATCTGCGTCTTAAGAAGACGCAGGCGCAGTCACGAACAGCACCAGTAAGAACAACACGACTTGC
Source organism: Tiliacea aurago (assembly GCA_948098905.1). Taxonomy (NCBI): domain Eukaryota; kingdom Metazoa; phylum Arthropoda; class Insecta; order Lepidoptera; family Noctuidae; genus Tiliacea; species Tiliacea aurago. The sequence continues at coordinate 2,431,913 of OX402592.1, forward strand.
CATAATCCTTTACCAACAAAATATTCTGTACATACATTAATTCTAGTTTCTGATGATATCTATAAAATTTACGGCCCAACCACAGTGCAAAGGCGAACTAGTGAATAAACGGACATAATGTAACTGATACTCAGATCTAACTTGAGATTATTTTAATGAAGGTTTTGTTGGATTTAATCAAATCAAATGACGGCAATCTGTCGCTATTTCTTGATTACGTAAAGCGATAGTATCTCGCGATGATTGACTAACTGGTTTGAGGTTAAAAGGATGTACTGTAACCTGTGCCATTCATTTCATGCGATTCATACCAAAGGGTTTATTTAATTGTCAAGTCTTTGTTCGAATTGCTAACCTGTTTGCTATTGCTATTCTAAATGCTATTTTGTCGTATTCCGCAGTCATATATATAGAAGACCTACCACATTTTGATCTAATACCTAACCCTAGATTTTTCAGATAGTGATCGTTGCATCACCTGACTAAGAATTTTTGTAATTAATTATAAGATAGCTTACTTTAGATTTTCCCTTAGATTTTCAAACAAAATCTCTCATCTCATTCCTTTATGATCTTTGATTGACGTCAGTTATCAGGTGCGAGAGCATGCATCCCATTTATAAAACTTTATTTTTAGTATATGCGAAACCTGAATATAGTTTGTTCAGAATAAGGAACTAAATCGATTTTAATAATTTTTACACCATGTTATATTTAGTCCCAAACATATATAAGTGTGATGGAAAATGTTATCACCATTTAATTACTTACAATACAATCGCCATACGGTTAGGTACCTACTGCCAAATTATTATCAATGAGTGCAAGACGACCCTGGAGGCGCGGGGGCGCTGTTAGCATCTTTTTGTACGGACAACCCGGTAACATAACAACTTTGTGATTTTTCATGATACAGTTTTGAAATTTTGTACATAGATTCTTTACATAAAAATACTGAATACGTGTTTCGGGTTTCGCATAAACTAAAACTAATATTGTATACTAATTTAAACTAGCAATCCAACCCAACTTAACAGCAAAAAGATTGTACTCGTATATAATAAAACCCAGCCAGAGACCACACAGCTACGACCTAATTCTCTAAATCTACTTACTAAACCTTACAAAATACCCTAGAATCAACACCTATACATCACTGCTCCCGAACCTAAACTAAATAGCGTGAAGTAATTTATTTAACTGTATTTATGAATAACAGTCTTGCTCGCACGTCTAACAAACAGACAGACCAGATATCTTGTTAAAAGCTCGGTGCAAATTATACGAGGGCATGCGGTAATAAGTAAGAGTAAATGCAATCTACAGATTTGTACGTAAGAAATTAAGACCTGTTACAAATAGTTGGTACTTCGCTCTGCATGTGGATTTAACATTATATGAGCGTGTTGCACCTTGCTTTAAGTTTACATTATGCAAATTGGTGCGTCTTGTCAGTCTGTAGCGCAAAAAGCTGGGTCAGTACCAAGCTGGGTCCCTACTGTCTTATTTAGTACACTGATTGCGTAATATATAACTTGTTGCATTTACACGTCATCATGGTTGATTAGATTGACTCATATTTAATACTTAATATACAACATAAGGAGGCCTGTGTCCCAGCAGTGGGAACATTATAGGCTGATTATGCTATGCTTATGCTATACAACATGTCCCGGAATTAACGCATAACCTCTTAAGAGGTCATTGTATTCATCATTATGAACAACTTTTACTATGGGACCAAACCTAAAATTGCGAAAACAAATTCAGCTGTTCCCTACATTTTCACGAGTTCATCATTTCAGCCGAAATACGTCAACTGCTAGACATAGGCCTCCCTCAAAGGGAGGGCTTGCCATAATCGCCACGCTTGGCAGGCGGGTTGGCGATCGCAGTATGGTGTTAAAATGCATAGAGAACGCTTCTGCTCATAATCTAGTAATTAATCCCTTAGTCGCCTTTTACGACATCCACGGGAAGAAATGGGTTAGTGCTATTCTTTACGTCCGGCACCAAACGGACGTAAAGTACATTTTGACGAGTTATGAGAACATAAATGTAGGGAACAGCTGATTATTTTTTCGTGATTTCAGGGTTGTTCCAATAGTAAAAGTTGTTCATAATGATGAGTACAATGACCCCTTAAGAGGTTGTGCGTTAATTCTGGGACATGTTGTATAATAGCTTAAGCTTAAGAAAAATTGGAGTTTGGTTATAGATATTTAGCATTCGTTTTCTACATGTACACTGTAAGTTAAAATGTAAGGTAACGCACGTTGGCTTCTCATTGAAGTTAGGTATTCCGCAGTTAGAAAAGGCAGGAAATAATGCTAGAAGTTGATAGGCGCATTCGTCTTGGACTAATAAAAGATAAATAATTGAAGAAGGAAACAAAACCGTACGATTGAGTTAAAAATTATACATTCTTAATAATGGCCATAAAATCAAAAATCAAATCAAAAAAATCTAAAATATTTTTATTTCACATAAGCCTACATGGGCACTTATGAAACGTCAGAAGCTAGGTGCACGGTTCCAATTGGTCGTTTCCTATGGAGAAGAGCCGGCAAGAAACTCCACGGTCACTCTTTAAAAAAAATAAAATTGGCTTTTACAATGTTTTCAAATTACAGTGTTAATAGGTATGAGAGGACAGCGTAGGCCCATCAAAAGTACCAAGAACTTAACAAAATAGAAAATGGTTTAAAGATCTACAGTCTAATAAGCCTACAACGTCCTCACATTGACAAAAAAAAAAACAATATAAAATATGATTAAAATAATAAAAGTTAGAATCTTGTTGAAATTTAAATTGTAGGTATAATAATGTCAAGTAAGAAAAACATTATGTCAGTGAAGTTTGTAAAAAAAAGATAAAATTAAATTAAAAAATAACTTCGTAATTTGGGAGCTGTTAATAGACATTTACATAGTTTGCCGTTAATGAGGTACCAGGGAGGCCACATGTACAGAAGGAATTAATGCCAAACTTCCTTGTCTTCAACGTAGTCCTTAATCTTATAATATGCTTTTTTGATAAGGGCGCGTATAATGTGCGTTTTGAATTTTCCATCACTAAGTTCTGTAACCGATTGTGGCAACTTGTTATAAAAGCGGATACTGTTTACAAGAAATGACTTGCTTGTTTTAGTTAATCTAAATTTTGGGTAACACAATTTCATGTTTACTACGTGTATTTATATTATGGAAATCACTTCTTATTTTGAATAGTCCTAAGTTTTTGCGAACATATAAAATACTTTCTAAGATATAAAGAGAGGGCAGAGTTAGTACATCAATTTCTTTGAATTTGTTTCTAAGGGACTCACGAGGACCCATTCCATAGATCGCGCGGATTGCCCTCTTTTGTAAAATGAAAATTGAATCTACGTCGGCTGCCGATCCCCACAGCAGAATGCCATAAGACATAATACTGTGGAAGTAAGCAAAGTACACTAACCTAGCTGTGGCTATATCTGTCAACTGCCTTATTTTTCTTACTGCATATGCAGCTGAACTTAATCTACCTGAAAGAGCTCTAATGTGGACACCCCTCTGCAATTTCGAATCTAGAGTAATTCCTAGAAATACAGTTTCCGTAATAGCATCTAGCTTCTCACCATCAAGTTTTAAATTAAGACCTACTTGGGGTACATTTGGTAATGAGAATTTAAGACATTTTGTTTTGTTCGCATTAAGTAAGAGATTATTAGCTGCGAACCATTTCGAAAGAACAGCCAGACTATCGTTGACGTGTAAGACATCCGTATCTTTTCTATCTATTTTAAAAATAAGAGAAATGTCATCAGCGAATAGAATTATATCCGATAAGTTAGCCATCATGTAAGGAAGATCATTTATATAAACTAGAAATAAGAAAGGGCCAAGAATTGAACCTTGAGGCACGCCCATCCTTACTAGAGATCCCGATGACGTCACCCCATTAAAGATCAGCAGCTGGTCCACGAATTCCGTAGTGGTGTAATTTACAGATCAGTGTATTGTGGTCAACGCAGTCAAACGCCTTTGAGAGGTCACAGAAAATGCCAATGGCATCCTGGGATTTCTCCCAGGATTCCAAAATGTGACTGATGAGTTTTACTCCTGCGTCAGTCGTCGACCTACCTTTCGTGAAACCAAACTGATTACTATGTAAAATTCCATTTGAATTAAAATGCGACAACATCTCTAGCATGATTTTTTCATATATGTTACTCAATGCTGGTAGCACAGATATAGGTCTATAATTAGAGGGATCACTCTTACTTCCCGATTTGAAAATTGGTACTACTTTGCTATGTTTCATTAAATTAGGAAATGTACCGCTGTCTAAACATTGATTAAATATGTCTGTTAGAACAGGGGCTATTGTGTCAATAATATCTCCAAGAACCTTAACGGAACCATAGCACACTTATTCCAATTACACACAAAATCAACAGCACATATCCAATTGCCTACGAGTCCTACGACACATCAGTACTCAAGATCGCAGTCAACCATTAAAATAAGTTAATTACCACATTAAAACAGTTTAGTAGTTCTAATTGAGCTATTATCACACTCGAAGTGTTTGGGCATCATTAGTGTGATTTAAATAAAAGGGTGAGTTGGATTCCTAACGGGAGTTGAGATGATGTAGAAGTGCTTAATGTTATGGCACAAGAGTCTTATGGAGTATTAAATTAAACAAGAAATGGTCGAAAAACTATGTTAAAGCATCGTCCATGACGCTACTCAAAAGTAACCAGTTATCAACTCAAATCACGAATGAGTAGCCAGAATTTTACAGCACTATTATTTCAATGGCGGTCCGTACACAACGTGACTTAGTAACATGTTAAGCCCCATTTACACGGTGCAAGATTCTGGAACGTTGAAGAGCATGCCATAAACCACGTACAATAATTTCCATTCAAGAATTGCATGCAAGTGTTTACACGCGTGCGATTTCCATAAAATGGCGTACAATAATTGAATTCAAGTGTTTACATGCGTGCGATTTCCATAAAATGGCGTACAATAATTGAATTCAAGTTTTGCCGTCCAATAAAATTGCATGTCGCATGCAATTTTATTGAACGGCAATACTTGAATTACAAGGCAGTTTAATTGCAAGGCGACTATTGCATGCAAGTTTTGCCTCGTCTTAATACAAACTTGCACACATCCTTGTACACACGGCTACACATCAAGCTATACATTTCCAGTATACGCTGACCTTTCATTATACGGAATGAGAATGTGGAATGTGAGATCAGTATATACTGGAAATGTACAGCTTGATGTGTAGCCGTGTGTACAATCGATTCATGTATTGCCCGTATTTGCGTTGCCAAATATTTAATTAAACTTTTATTGAACGTCTTCTCATTTTTAACTTGTTCGTTCATCCTTGTAGAGTTCAATGCGATTTGATTGTACGGGCTGTTTACACCTATACCTATTTTGAACGGCATCTAACTTGCCCGTATAGTGCAACAATTGTATGTACGTGTTATTTAGACGGTGCCAGTCAATTGTTGCAATTGTATATTATACCACAGGCAATAATAAATGGAGCTTTAGATATTAACTACACTCGACGTCATAAAAATCGCACCTCTATGAAAATTAATTTCAAGCGTGTCCAGCCGTCAGCACATACATTTAACCCAACTAATATTGGTATCTATTTATTTATTTTTATTTGTGATTAGTGGCGCCGTCTTACACACGTTACTTTTGAGTAGCATCGTGGACGATTGACCTTAAATGCATATGTTTAGCAAAGGACTGAGATAGGTGATGATGAAAGTATAAAAGCCGTCTTAAAGTGAACGATCATCAAACATTATCAAGCACCTTCAAATTATGTCAGTGATGAAGTATTTCATTCGGCATTTAGTTCAATATTAAAAACAACAACTTTTGGTAAAACCAGTTATCTAATTGTAAGTTTATTAACATAGACATCTCCTATTCCATATGCAAAGCCACTGATGAAGCCGGGTATCATTTTATTCAAAAACAAAGTTTTATTTTAAAACCATCCCTTTTATGAGAGATCCTTTAAAATATTACCAATACTTAACACTACAAGCCGGTAGAACATGAGAAACCCGTTAATATCACCATAAACCTATGATCACCATAAGCGCCGTAATTATGGGAATCGATAAAACAATCGATTGCATTCGATTCGATTCTCGGACGATTTGAGATCGTAAACCGATGGTTACAAATAGGTTCCTTTATTGCTTAATTATCCTTTTAAGGATTTAATTATGTTTTCATAGCGGTTGGAATGTAGGGACGTGTGTCAGTGGGTATTAAGCTGATTGCATATAGAGATTATTTGACTTACGTTGTCCGTCGGTTAGGCAAAGATTTTCCCTGACGTCCATTCAATTTGTACAAAATAAAATATGTGCTGTGCGACATATTTTTAAATAGTTTAATAGAACCTTCGTCAGTTCATGATCCATGTTTTATGGACACATTATTAAAATTGTAAATGTTATGTAGTCTTCATCTTTGTCAACTTATATCTTCCAAGATGTTTCTGGCAAGAAGCATGGTCAGAGTTAAACATTTAAAATAACTGCAAAACTTATAACACAATTTGGGGCATTGACATTATCAGCTACGAGTACAACAATACAGTATAGTTACATCTACCATACCATTATCATGACAATTTCCCAAGAATAGGTTTCATAACCAAGCCTACTCCTATTGCTGAGCACTTTGACACCCTGAGCGGAGAGGCGATAATGAAAACACCATTGCCCATAAAATAGACGCATGTACCAATAAAATGTCTTCCATTGATCCCAAGTGTCAAGGGACGTTTATTCGTCTACCAAATGTATAACACCCTAATAACATTTTTAACACGAACCCCTTGGAACTATGAGAACTTGAGTAATTATAGCTCAACGGTCAAGTGTGAAACGCGATAATAAGGGAAGCGACCATTTTTATTGGTCTACACAATATTTAATTTGATTATGACCAAGTCGATAGATCGTATTAGAATGCGGATACAGGGAAATCGAAATTTGAAGTCCTTCGTGGTATTCCTCGAGATTTAGAGACTGGGATACTTACAGATGACCATACTCTTCGAATCGAAGCTTCAAATGAGTTTACTGCAATTCTTCATGCCATGATTTACATGTGTGCAGTTTTACGTTGCTATAAGGTTAATGACGAGAATAATTAAATATGTAAAGTATATGTATTTTTCCTGACAGGTCTAATTAAATATACGCAGAAGAGTAAACTAGTACAGAACATGATTCTATTTATTACAGAATTCTTTTGAAACATGCTAATGAGAATTAACGGTTATGAAGTAAACGAAATTCCTGGGTATTTCTAGTAGGTATGATACAACGACAATCTGTTAAGTCTCCAATCATCGAGTATTACTGCGTAGAGTGGCTCTTGAATAACTTAAGCAATGTTTTTGCTTCCCACGTCTTTTGAACGCATTATTGTAAATATTATGACTATTGGTCCGTTGCATAGGTCTGACAGTGGTCTGTGTTATGAATTTTACTTCCTTGTTTTAAAATTTATGTTTGAAAAGAAGAGCTATTCTTTGCTATATTGACGTCAAAGAACATATTATCACGTAGACGTACATTGCAAAAAAAAAGTCTAATAAAAAGCTCAAAAAGCTATTAAATTTTGGAGTACCTAAATGATACAATCATGAAATGACTATTCTTCAGAGGCAACGATGGCCAGGATGATCGAAATTACTAACGCACAGGCAGTACACATTATTCACAGTTTTGCCCTGAATAGTTAAACATTTTTATTTATTTTTTCGTTTCGTTTGTCGTCTTTGTCGGTAAAAACGCGTGTGCAATAAACGTCTAACCGAGCCTAACTCACTCGACGTAACATTAGTTGAATATCAAATATGGGATGACAAGCCATTAAAACACTTTGTCATCCTATGACTTACATGGAAGTAAGGAAACTAATTTACCACATAATTGCAAAAGCTAACCAGAACGTTTCATGATTAATCCTGTCTTTAATAACTAGTTGCAAGCGGTTGCGTCACATGGCGCCTGTAAGTGATTTCTTATTAGTATAATAAATTGATGCTATGATTGGCAACCATTTATTATTTTGTATAAAGTTTGCGTTAATATTATGTAGAGTGGATGGCAGTTTGTTTGTATTTAATTTATTTTTATTGGGATCTTCCTCATCAACTTTCTTGGAAGCAGGGCTTTTCAGGAACCTTTCAAGTTAACTGTTGTTGGAAATAGAGCTTCTATTACAATTTATTTTCATGAGATGTTCATGTAGACACACGTAATAGTTATGACAAACTTGCAAGATTTTCGCAAAACTGTATAGCTTTTCACTGAACTAGCAATAATGATTCCAATTTTGATAGCTAAAGGAAATAAATCTTCTTAAGCGACAAGCATTATTCAGGTGCCAGAAGTCAAACTGTATTATCCATCGACCACAGTTGGTCGATTTTGCTAACTCAGTGAATCGAAAATTATACCAATTCTTAGTTAATTAAATCCAAAATAATATAAAACAGGCAAAACGTTCCCAAACCAAACAACACAAATTGTTACTTATTTACTCCAATTATTCTAAACAAGCAAACACAGTCTAAGACTCCAAGCTTAGTTTAATAAATCTGTAGCTTGTCGCCATCAAAGTTGATATGTCTGTCGGCGCTAACGAAGTTTTTGTGCGAGCCTATTAACCCAAGCGTGAAGAATGCTAATCCAATAGACTGGTCTAAGACAGACTGTCAACACGACGCCCTACATTGCAATCAGTTACAAGTATATTTGATTTTAAGTGCCGACTAAAGTGAAATAGGTCTGTCCAGATAGTCCCGTGGGAGACTCTGAAGCATTTTGGGTATTTAGGTTGTTGAAAAGCAGGATCTTGTCTGTCTATCTCTATGACAACCGATTTGCATGAATGTTTCGATATAGGCTGTTTGGATCTTCCAGTTTCAATTCGATCTTGTTCTGCAGATGATGACTTACGATGTTGAGTATTATGGCTCCACTATCAATATTGCTGACTGTCTTATATGTTTGCTCGGCATGGTTTATTCTCCGATAGCTCGTGACTAGCTTCAGTTTAACACTTTTATTGTCTACGAAGTAGGCTCAATAGTTAAATATTTGCCGTTTCTTTATTAATAAGGGGTTTTTATTCACACGGATACGTCAACCCCATTGTACCTTATACTCTATTTATCCACAACTATGCACTTGTTATTATACTATATTTTACTACACTAGTATCCACCACCACTATACATAAATATTATGAAAATAGAAAAGAGAATCCCTAGACTTCTGTATTAACCCACAAATTATGCATTTAGTTCTTTCTGATTTAGGGAAGGTATGCCAAAATATTTTGGATAAGTCCAACATCCCACATGTTCAGTTTAAACTCCCTAGCCAAAGATTCCCTTTCATCCTTGTTCTTAGCACATTCCATCAGCAAATGTTGCACATCTTCAATTTTATTATATGTCTCACAATTAGGCGATGTAGCTTTTCGCATTAAGAAAGCAAACTTTGCCGATGGAAAGTGGCTGGAACGAAGCCTTATCGCTCAAAATCAAAATCAAAATATTTTATTTCACATAAGTCTACATGGGCACTTGTCAGAAGCTAGGTGCACGGTTCCAATTGGTCGTTTCCTATGGAGAAGAGCTGGCAAGAAACTCTACGGTTACTCTTTTAAAAATAATTGGCTTTTACAATGTTTTCAAACCACAGCGTTAATAGGTATGAATGAACAGTGTAGGCCCGTCAAAAGTACCAGGTACTTAACAAAGTAGAAAATGGTCTACAAATCTAGTCTATGAACGTTGTAGGCTTACCTACAACGTTCTCACATTTACAACACATTTAAAAAAAAACGATATAAAATATTATTAAAATAATAAAAGTTAGAACCATGTTTAAATTAAAATTGTAGGTATATAATGTCAAGTAAAAAAAAGATTATGTCAAGGAAGTATGTAAAAAAACATCGTAATTTGGGAGCAGCTATTAGACGTTGCCATATTTTAGCCGTTAATGAGGTACCAGGGAATGAGGGAAGCCACATAACTTAAAATAACTCATAACATTTATATCAAACCATGGCTCACGACGTGGCTCGTGTTGAATGACTTTATACCTATCTAAGATATTTCATTAAAATATTTATCCAATTGTCGAAACACACTCTTAAACCTAGAGAAATATTCCCAGTAATCGGACATAAATTGGGTAACAATCCTCCACCGCCAGTTTTGACAGTCTATCAGCCTCCTTATTGCCCCGTAACCCTATAATATGCGCTGGAACCCATTGCAAGATAATACTAATGTCATCTTTGTTGTAGCAATGAATTAGTTTAAGAATGTCAGAAGCTATCGATGCACCTCTGCAACCAGAGTCGCATCGAGCCATATTATGTTGTAAAGCGCTCTTGCTATCTGTAAATTTAACTACATTATTTAGATTTTGACTATGTGAATTTGACACCGCTTGGTATATTACAATGAGTTTCAGAGACATTATACATACAATATGTTTTCATTAATTTTATACATAGCCTTATAGCATGTACTTTGAAGGAAAAAAGCACCTCCCATCTTTACTTTTTGATCCATCTGTGAAAATTTTACGCCACTCACTATATTTGGTAGTAAATTCAGATACCACTTCGTGTACCAAGGCATGGTGATTATAACATATTTTTGGGTGCGTTACACATTCTACATCATTTTGTCATCTATCTTTAATTTGTAAAGCTGATAACCAAATGTTTAACGAGAACATTTTAAGACTATCCGAGGTATTAATTTGAAATTGTCCTAATTCTTTAAAGCAAGTAGCCAGTAGGGGTTTTCTTTTATTTGCCCAATAACTACTATTAGTTAAGGAGTCTAATTCTGAAATGATGTTTATAGTTATATTATTAGAGAGACAATGGTTTTAGGATTATCTTGTGAGTATACGAAATATTTTCTCCTTAAAAATGTTGGTGGTATGTGCAGTTCACTCTCCATCACATGAATTGGTGACGTTCTTATGAAACCTCATTTTCTAAGTTTTTGGTTTTGTAATTTATCTAGTTTGCATAATCAAGTCGACTTCTTACTAGCGATATATTCGTATATGTTTAGTATGTATTCCCCAAGAAGAACCTGCCAGTACTTTTAATACATTATGGTATTTTCCACATTTACTAACAATCTCAATTATATGTTTCCGCCAGCCGTCACAGTCACTGAGCAAAGAAAATTTTACGATCGTTTAATATTTTATCTTACCTTCAAACAATATCATTTTCATAAGTTTCTGTTTCATCGACATCATCATCATCATTTCAGGCGAAAGACATTCACTGCAGCTGGACACCTACCCTTCCCTAGGTGTCGCTATGTCGACGGGTCCTGTGACTGTTTTCGTTTACTTCAATGTTAGTCCTGGAATTTCCGTTTTCTTTTACATTTTGCGAATTTTATAGCCTTTGAATTCACTTGATCAAGTTTACAATTTTAGCATGTGTACAACTCCTAGCAATCAGTAAACAAGACTACTACCACACGAACAAAACGCAACATATTAATCTAAACAATTCGCTTATCAATCACACTCATTATACGATACCTAATTCTATAGTGCTCGGAATTTAGGGACTAATTGATTAAGTTAATATCAAACGGTTAATTAAACGTAGATTTATAAATGCTCATTGAGTTAAGTTTTCATGTCGGTATGGTAATGTGTTTTGTCACAACCAGCAGGGATTCTAGCAATGCTTAAGATGTCAGGTTTTTACACCTGGTCTGAATGGTGGTTAGGCATTATGTAAATTTGTAGATACTGTGTCACAGCTTCGCTTCTTTATGTACTCGTTTACAGACACCTCACTAAATGAAGATATTGTGTGGAAAATGTTTTAGTTAGAAACCAAGTATTTTAGGATATACCACGGTTATTCAAGCGAGCGTATTGCTACGATTTTATTTCAACTCACACAGATTTTAGATAAACTTTTAGCACTGTATCTATGGCAAAACTATGTAGGTAAACCACTTCAAACCTATGCAGAAGTGCCAATTAAATCAGCAAAATCTACATTAACAGGCCTTATCCTTTTCACATAAAGAAGAAGCTTAATCAAAATGCAATTTAAATTTCCATAAATTCAACCATTTAATTTATAATGCACCATATAAAACGAAACTGGAAAAAATGTTTTAAACCCATAAGCCACCCATGACGAATCCCAAGCTCTAAGTCATAAAAGTTGACCCACAACAATACATTATTTACCATTATATATCGGCAGGGCGACACACAGTCTAATCACAAATATAAACATCACGCTAACGTAGGTGTAAAAGCGGAAAGCAGCAACAACTCTGTTTGGATACAACACTAAAGCTACCAAAAACTTGACAATGAAATTGTATGGCCCAATATTGACCCTTGCGGTATGCCTGCGTTCCCACGATGTCCTGACGAAATTTCTCATGAAATAAACTTCTTTAATGTTGAATGTAACACTAGAGGGCGCCTGCTCCCCAATATGAAGGGTAAACAAATTGCAGAACAAATATTGAATCTGATTATTCGGGTACTCGGCTGGATATGGGTTACAAAGGCGGCTTTTAGATCACAAAAGACGTGGTAATTGAATTGGATTTTTGTGTAATCGCTGACCACTTTTGATCCTTGTTTAACATCTTTACTGGTCCGTGTTGGGAGGTGAGGAGTTTTTTGGTTATGGATTTAGTTCTGGTTTGATGTACGAGTCTAGTCATCAAATGGTTTAATTTCCTTGCCTTAATTCGGAGTGTTAGCACTTTCTACTTCTCTGAATGAGATTCATAGTTGGGCTTTTACCCACTAGCCTATTTAGGAAACTACCAAGCGGCAGGACGTCTGACTCCATGAAAGTATTGTAAATTTGTAATAGTCACGATCACGATCACCTAGCTAGCAACAGGGAATTCTAATGAATGAACGAAAACTCGAGAATCTATATTCTATGTCTCTAAATAGTATCATACAAAGTCGGATTTCCGGTCTATCTGTGACCGCTTTGTTCTTCTAAGCTATCCAATAGTTTTTGATGCAGTTTTCACTATCATTTAGAGAATTTAATCCGGAAGATTTTTGTGTATTCATATCATATCAGTTTCATATCATAAAATCGATACTTATATAAAACTATATTATTATAATATGTATAAAAAATATATGTGTCTAATGATATTGATGATAGTTCCTTCTAGCCATAAATTAAAGTCACTCGAAAAACAGCGAGTTATAAAAAAATGCAATTTGATTTGGAATTTCGATTATATTGTCATCTACATCTAAAACCCAATGCGCCATACTCTCAACAAACTTCCCATAGAGAACTAATGTATATTTGTCTAAGATTAAATCCATCGTTCGTACTTTATCCTTTTGATTTATGAATGTCATGCACTTGACGTTTGCATTTAAGTATAATTATCACAAATCATAATGTTTGAATTGTATTTACTGTACAACTTTGTATAGCTTGGGAGTGATATTTCGTTAAATGGACTTCAATATACCTGTATGCACAACGTCGAAAACTTTAATCAATTTTGATTCCAATGTTCGCTGTCTTCAAAGTTCTTATTCCTTTGAAACTGTTCATATATATATTGTAAATAATCTTGAAGTTTTAGAATATTATGTGCTTTACGAACTTAGTTTTAAAGGTGAAATTGCTGTGAAGAAAAAAGTAAAGGTGGTACAACATTGCACGAGCTCCTGCTGCGTTGTTTGCTACAGTTGTCAGTGCAGTAATTTAAATTTATCAGTTATGGTTACGCGAAGGTTCCCATTTTGATACCGACGAATTCGCGAAATGGGTTTTCATGGTGGTACGGTATCGTACGGCGGATAATCGACCCCAACAGTAATTATCTAATGAAATGTAGGAACATAACTGGTTCCTATTTGATATGGGCATAAAATAAGCTGATAGAAGTAGTATGCCACCCAGTTAGACAAATACGGTATTTAGACTTTATTCTGAAATGATTTTAGTAAACGCCAAGAATTTGGGGCTTAACTGAAGACTTTTAGTCTCCGAAGAGCGGTAGAACTGTTAGTTACGTAGGTACTTTTAAAGACACTGGTTTTTTTTTCCAAAAACAGTAATTTTTTATGAAAACGTGTCTGTTTTAGAGAAAGACTGTTGAAAATATAAAAAGTTGAGCTGAAGCTGGAGATGGTGAGAAGCCTTGTCCAATAATGGAATCTAAGACAAGTTTAGTGTAAAAGGAAATAGGTCAATATGACGTGTAATTCTGATCATACCTTTGAAAAGTAACCCCTGTACTGATCTATTCATATCCCAGAATAAACGACACATATTCCCATAATAATAACTTGAACAAGTTCTTCAGCTAGCGCCACGTGTATTGCGGAAATTTAATCCAGCGTAGCATCACTATTTAGAAGACTTGGCAACGAGTTTGTAAACTCACTTACGAAGTGTCAAAACTCAATTTCAATTTTCTACGCAATGTAATAATGTGTGAAGATGATTTGATTGTATTGTATATTAATGGTGTTCTTTGAATGTAGTCTAATTTATCAATATTTTCTCAGAAAGAAAGAAAGTCTAAGAATCGTAGGTTCCTGTTCAATAACATGCTTATTTAAAGAGCTAGCTTCAAATGTACTCTCATAAATAAATCCAATAGTACATAGATATAATATGTAACATGCAGCAGTTTTGTATGCCTGAATTCCCAATTTTAGGGTAGGGAGCACACTTTTTCTTGAAGCCAATATTCCTCAAATACTGACTGAAACTTTTCAACATAACCTTTGACAGTTTTAAGCCCTTCTTCAATTTTATGTCCATCTTAAAGGTAAAACACGATTACGTTATTCTTGTTATTAAAGTTAGTCTGACCTCACTTAATCATATTTTATTATTACTTAATTTCCACAACACAACTACCTGGAATCTGAATTATCTTAGCTACAATTTTGTAATATTGTAAACTACATCATTACCTCGAAAACACCATAATTCTTGTTTCATAACACACGTATTATCACGGATTTGCTGTTTAACAGGTGCCTATTTGGCGTCCTTAACCAAGGAAGCTAGTTAGGTGTCAAACGATTATATCTGGGACTCAAGTCACGATTCCGGATTATAATAAACGGAATATCCATCTACGGAGTTGGAACTAGTGTTGATTTCGCTTTTAGACTTATACGACGAATATGTGGCTATTAGAGTAACGGGACATGAAGGATTTAATGGTGCAATCAAAAATTATGATTCTGTTGATAGCCGTAATGTATGAGTTGGTTGAAACGTTCATGCTTCAACTCTTAAAGACGTTAAATTACGGTTTAATTTACCAACGCCACAGGAACTACTTTCTTTTCAATGCTATCTTTTACATCATGTTGACTATCATAGGCAGCTGTTTCTCCACCATTACCATTTTGAAATCATTTGTCGAATGAAATAAATAAAGACGTGACATTGACCACTTAACAACTTCTTTATAACTACATTCTCTAATATTCCTTAATGCACTTGACAATGACCAATAAATATTGGAAAATGTAATGTAACTCGATGACGTCACTCATCATTTGCTTTCAATCAAACCTATTGTTACTAATTAAAAATATTTCTCTTGTTTCAGATACATCACAAACGTTTGACCTCTTACGAAGAACAAAATTACAAAGGTACCTATCATTAACTACTTGTTACTGTTATCATTATCAATTATTGATTTGGCATTGAACGCAGAAAATAAAAAAATTGCTAATGTCAAATCGATCAACATAAATCTCTATCAAAATACAATAAAAAGTAACGATAATGGTCGGAAGAATTGTGTTTATGAAACTATGGATGACTTGTTCATTGATGTATCAATTTAGAGATAGATCGATTCGGAAGCATTGAGTTTAATCGATGTTGTTGAGTGCAAAAACGTGTTCCGTAAGTGTGTAGTAAAAATGAAACAAATATTTTTGTTGTCATTATGGTAAGTAATAATACTAATACTGTTATTAATGGATTCGTCGCCTCCAAAGTTAATTTAAAGCACCTTAGTACTTAAATTTGGCCGACCAATTTCATCCTTTTTTTTTTTTTTTTTTGAAAAAATAAGTAATTCTTATGATTTTAATGAACTGTCTCATATAGTCATGTTGCCTTTGATAATTTTCACTTCAGACGTTCATACACTCACAAATTCATAAAAAAAAACTTCACTGAAACTTAAAACTACAGCTCAATTTGATCAAAGTCAATTACGACTTACTTCGGAATTCCCGACATCCATTATAATAACAGTGCCATGACTAAACCTGTTAACAGCCGATGACAAACGACATGACAAACGTCGTGACAAACGTCGCTGTTAATTTGTCATCACTTCTTTTTTCTTTTGAGCACTTTCATTGAAACAGACGACTTTTTCTCATGTCTATTTAGATTTTTAAACGGCTTTACGTATTGTGGCGATTTACTTTGAAGCTTCGAAGTGATAATTACGAGTGACTCTTGATTGATTTTTGGCTTTATTGTTTTCTTTTTTAGGTGATTTATTTTCGGATATATCTTTAGTACTGCACTTAGCTGATGTTGTAGAAAGTTGTGCATTTATTTTGATTTATTTAGCAATTGCTTGACCAAGTTAGTCTTAATCATATTTGTTTCATTATACGCTGTACAAGTCAAGATTTTATCAAAATATGATAACAATCGGTTGATTGGTTTGATTTTGATAAAATCAACATTCCATTTGTAGTCAAACAGTTTATTGAACTAAGAATCGATATCTGTGTTATGTATGAATGATGTAGCCGTACCAATGTTAATTCAATAAGCCCGATCTAACTGATAACTTGATCCATATATGGGGTCGAATCAAGTGAATGTCAGAACAAATTGCGATCGCCATACTGCCATGTAAAGCACGTAATGAATTGTTAATTGTTCTAATGGCCGATGTATGACATGATTATTGCCTCCCAGATAAGATCTGTGATTGACTGATAGAGTTGCGCTTGCGTTGAGTTTGCAAATGGGTTTGGCATTTATTTTGACATTTAAGTTGTGTCACGATTGACACGAGGGAAAAATGTTAAAGATTTTTGGTTCAGGGGATCTACTTCGAATATAAATTCGAAGTATCGGCCGAATTTTCGGCCGTTGCTTGACGACGGCTAACTATGGCTGACTAGGGCGAAAAAAACGACAGTTAAAGAAGCTTAAGTCAAAAATGTGACTTTAACTCGGGTAAGAATTCAAAGTCAAAAAATGAAACTATGGAAGTTATAAAACGGCCGAACATTCGGCCGATACTTCGACCCCCAGGAAAAAACAATGATTTGTTGATTCCGACTTCTAAACATTTTCATAAGTAAGTATGTGGGAATTTAACGAAAACTTAAGAAGTAAGCAATATTTTTGGTGAATTATGAAATGGTAATTTGCTACCGATTGCGGAGTAAAGACATCTAGTCATATTTTATAATAATATGATTAAATTATGAGTAGGTAAATAAATTGATCATGCGCATACTAACGAGCGCTGAAACAGTTCCTGTATGCAAATCAGAACCCGGCAGTCAGCCGGTAGAACGCCGCGAAAAGATGTATGGTAGCCCCGCGAAGATATAGGAATGACACTCTTAGGACTGGTAGGTTCTGCAATACATTTAAAATATCCAACAGTATAATGCAGACAAATAATTGTCGCCAGTTCATTTATAGACACTTTGAACTTCATTGTACATTGTCAAGTGCATTTCTCCAATTCACAGGTCAAGTTTAACCAACTATTTTGATTGGTGCAAATTGGCGCCAATGCACAATGTTTCAAACCATTCTGTCATCTTCTATCAATGAAACACGCTTGACGTTGCCAACGAAAAATAATGTATTTTTAATTTTGAACTTTAACTTGAAGAGATAAGGTTGAGTTTGATAGAGTTTTATTTTTGCAAAGAAAGTTAAGTTTGTATTGCGTTATTGTATCTGATTATCGCTTTGTATCATAGATCTGTCATTAAAAGGTTTGAAGTAATGCTTCGTCATTTGATATTTATAGACATTTGCTCGGTAACGAATTTACTTTGCGATTATTATTTTCAGTAAATAAGTGCTTTGACTGACAGATTTAAAACTTCATAGAAGTAGGTACCTACCCGCAAATCTCAAAGACTTTTTTAAAATTTATTCATTGGCAAATATGAAAAGACATGAATCGGAGATAAAAATGTAAGTCTACTAGTTTGACTATAAAAATATGATTTGGAGTTTAGACGATGCTGCAATGGATGAGGTGTTATAAACGTTATTACTAATATTTTTAGTGTTCAGATATGAACATGCTATGAAAGAAAAGCGTGTAGTTTCAATTACTGCGGACTTCCCATTACAGTGTCAAGAAGACACCATTGCCTGAGAATCAAT
The DNA here is from genome assembly GCA_948098905.1 of Tiliacea aurago. Classification (NCBI taxonomy): domain Eukaryota; kingdom Metazoa; phylum Arthropoda; class Insecta; order Lepidoptera; family Noctuidae; genus Tiliacea; species Tiliacea aurago. Next base: position 2,450,420 of record OX402592.1, read on the forward strand.
GAATAAATAGATCTGGGAGAAAAAACCTTATGAGATACCGTTACACCGAGAAAAGATATCAAACATACAATTACTCTAACAAACTACTAATCTAATAAAGCCATGATAATTAAATGTTTCGCTAAGTTAATAGAATAACAGGCGCTAGCGAGCAATTAACTAAGATTGATAGCTCGACAGTTCACAAACACGGCAAAATTGCCGCTCAACCGTGTCAGCCGTCATATGGTTCATAGAGTTGGTTTTCAATTAAATTTATTGAGCCTTAGCTTCAGGCTTTAGGTGAAGGATTTGATTAGCTCTTTTCCTAGCTTTAATGTGGTGAGTGGGTATTTACTCAGTAAGTTGAGCTTTATTAATTTGTTTTACTGACAGTTCAATTCTAAGTTGCCAGTTTTTGAGACTAGCTAAATTCTACCTCTATATTTCAAGCTTCAAATTCATTGCGCTATATGACTGCGTTGAAATCTACCGTCTCACAAATACTTAAGGCTGGTACAGTTATTATCATTTCAAATTCAGTTTCATTATTCAAATCGCTTTAAGCTTTTTAGGTTTTAAATATAAACCTTATATAAATTTCGACCCACCGCAGACATAATAATTTTCATTGCAAATTTCACACATATTTAAATGTGAAAAGCTTTTGCTTATTAAATTCTTTCAGTATGGACCCACCGCGGTTCTGCATCATCATAATATTTATTTTACCACTAACCTACATCTCGAAAACATTTTGCATACAAAAGCTTCTTGGTATTATCACTTACGATTAGTTCCTCGGGCAGCCAAATCGCGCGTTATGTTTATTGGCGATAAATCGCGAGGGCGTGCGATGAAAGAAATCGACTGCGGTCGTTACTGTTTAAGAGAAAAAGTGCGGGTGGCTCACACCAATTGAAAATTTACCAAGTTCGACTGGTTCAACAATTTATGAGCATCGATAACGTTACAATTCTTTAAAAAGTGATAAACTAGATGGGACATTTCTCAATGACAATTAAATTAAAGAGACCCAATTAATTTTACATTTTTAGATATCATTCCACTTATTGCAAACCCGTAACTTTTATAAACAAAGTTCTCATCAAATATATTTTCGAAGCAACTCCTACATTTTTATTCTCAATCTGATTTGTAATATAGCACGTGTGTACCGGGTCTGTCCTGTCGTTCATTCGGTGGTAGGTAGAGATCTCGCCCGGTGGTCGCTTGGGCACAGTTGTCGATAAATCCGAACATGTCAAGTTCTGCCCCCACATTTTTATTCATCACCTCGCGATCTTTTTATTTGAGCTGTTGAAGACTCCCGCGGTTTTCTTTATATTTATTGTGTCGATGAGCTGTTTCTTGTTCATAAATTTTTGTTGGAGATATTTTATTGGTCTCGAGTTTATTAAACACGTCTGTGAGCTCTTTATTTGATGTTGGTACATCTTGTTAATCGATTTGTTTATTTATTGTTTTATTGTTATCTCACATTTAGATTTTTATTTTTACAAAAGGTAATGTGGGAGGTATTCCGACAGGGTTGGCTACTCACTACAGAAACATTTAAAATCAATACTATAACACGCACAAAACCATAACTTTAACTCAAATCTATTTTCACATTGAAAACTAAAAACAATTAATTTCCCTCATAAATTTCCCGCTAACAACGGTTCACTAAACCACACGACTTCCTACTTAAGCAGTCCTGGTCGTAATCACGTGCAAACGGCCAAACAATCAACACTTTGCCTGTCTAAACTAGGAAAGCATAGTTTTAGACACAACAAGAGCAATGCTTGGGCTATTTTTAAACTGCGCTTACGTCGTACGAGTCAAAACATTGTTTAATTTTAAACACGCGATTAGAGTCCGCGATCGTGTAGGTGTTATGTTGATTTAGCATTAATCGAATGACGCCTTGTTAATTCTTGTATAGTAGCAAGCGTTCTTTAGTTCCTCGTGTTTTACACCTGCTACTGTATGGTATGGAACCAAGATTAGAAAAAAATACTGGGATTTTATAAAGACGTTTTAAGTATAGGCCTGTACCCCGAGTGTAAGTTTGCAAGTGAGTAAACGTAACTAGCGCGTTTGCGTTAAGATTTTTATTCTCACTCAACTCTTAGCATTATGATCTATCGGTCAAATTTTAACGCAAACGAAATAGTTACGTTTACGAAATAGTTACGTTTACTCTCTTGCAAACTTACACTTGGGGTACTGCTTAACTTCGTTAACTTTTCAAGTTTTGTATTGCGTATCGGGTTAATGTCGCGCAACTCCACGTCTGAACGCGTATTAACTTTCAAGTATGTCATTAATAATAATAATAATAAAGCCTTTATTTCCCAAAATACAGTTACATAGTTCGATAACATTTCCATGCACATTCAAATACCAATTCATTTAAATACCCATTACATTCGAGTATATTCGATTAATTATTTACAATTTTCAAAATTATCACAAAATTTATTAAATTACATTTTTTATTCATTATTTCAATAACACATTTTTGTAAACACTGATATTTCTAGATGTCCCGTGACTGATGTTCCGTTTGGTGCCGGACGTAAAGAATAGCACCATCCCATTTCTACCCGTGGGTGTCGTAAAAGGCGACTAAGGGACTTACTAGAGAACGGGCAGCAGCGTTCTCTATGCATTTTTAAAACCATACTGCGATCGCCAACCCGCCTGCCAAGCGTGGCGATTATGGCAAATCCCCCCCTTTTTGGGGGAGGACTATGTGGACGTCTTTCGGCTGAAATGATGATGATGTTGATGATGATATTTCTAGGTATTCATTAAGTATATTCATTTTAATTCGTGTTTTCGGTATTCTGTGTCACATTATTGATACAAGTTTGTTATTGGGGTACCCATTTATGAGTGTAGGCCTCCTCCAACTCTTTCCAGTGTCTTTCGTGTGCTTGGCGAGTCCATGTAGATCCGGCTACTTGGTTGATATCATCACTCCAGCGTCGCCTAGGTCGGTCGCGTCGGCGTTTGGCTTCATAGTGATACCACTGTAAGATCCTTTCACTCCATCTATAGCTCTAGCTGTATGTCCAGCCCATCTCCATTTCAGTCTGCTTGCTAGCTCGACGGCGTCCGTTACTTTTGTTATGGATCTAATGTATGTGTTTCTCTTCCTATTTCGTTCCGCGGCTCTTTGGAACACGTTGATTTTTGTACGATGTCTTGTAGTAAGTAGGTCATTAATCAAGTTAATCATCGTCACCATTCTCCTGCCCTGATCCCAATTTATTTGTGGTCAGCGCAACATGTCCCTTTCTTCCATAGTTCTATATTATACGTCATCTTGGTTGTCTCCCCCTATCTAGCCATATCCTCTTTCACACAGTCCATCCATCGTTTATTTGGTCTTTCCCTATTTTTAAAGCCATCGACATTCATACTTAAAACTGTACTCATTAATTAATACTCATTAACCAAGTTAATCATGATTGGAAAAAGTTCTTACGTATCCTGATCTTATCTTGCACTTATTCCTGTATCTATATTAACTCTCACTCAACCAGAATCATCTCCATTATTTTTAATATGTTCACGCAATTTATTATTATCTTTGCCTATAGGTACTTAACAAATGATCACTAACCTTCCTTAAACTATGTAATCAAGGTTCAATATAGCAAAAATACCAGCATTCCATCCTATTATTAAGACGGAGATAATGCCAGTGACCTTGAGTGGTTAGCTTGCGTGTTCTGTACTGAGCTGACGCAACGCGTCGTACGTTCAGCCAGTAATAGGGCTCGCCCATCAAGGAGCGCTGTCTCCAATTTGACGTATTATTAATTTATTATACACAAACCAAAAGGTATTTTAATAAAACGCGTATACTAAAAGATCAAGAATGAAATTATCTTTAAATTGGTGAAGGTTTCAGAAAAATACGCTTGGTAGATTTTGCGCCAGTCTCAGTTTTTTATCCGCGTTAGACATAACTTTGCAAATTAATTTCAGTATGTAATATAAACATAATCTAAAATATACACAACTATTAAAAAAATGCTTTATTTTAACATAATTATATTTTTTTCAAATCATTAACACTACTCGTTTAGACGTAATCTTCAGTATAAAATCATTAAAAGTCGGTTATCGTCGCCTTAATACAACTGCAACAAGTTTTTAAAGTAAATTATGATGTAGGTGCAAGAAACCATATGCAATGTATTTCTGTTCCCCTCGTAAATTACCGTAGGGAAATGGTTACGACTACTGTGTTAGTACATTCATCTTCACGTACATGGCACGTATTTGACATTGACAACGAATTTGTCTAAGAGAAAGGGTGGTTTTTCAAAATATAAGTGTTGCTTTGGCATGTGGTTGACTGTACCTACTGATTAACTAGCTGTTACTACTTAAAACTTATCATTATGATCGTTATTGGCTTTATAGGTGTAAAATTGTAATGATTTTCTTTATGGTGATAGTGACTTTCGTCGTGGTTATAATAATTATGGAAATTGTGCTGCTTTTAATTAGTTAAGAAAGTTAAACTTGTATCAGTTTTATTTTCTCTATTTGCTATGTCTACTGGGCTATTTCGTAGGACGTTGTCCGAATGAATCAGTACTATCGCAAACTTGTTAGCTACTTGTGTTACGTTATATCCTACAAGCCAAGTCTTTAATATTTTTTTTAGAAACAATGAATCAATTAACACAGTCCATCTCCTTCCACTGCTGGAAATCGAATTTAAGATGATTTTTAAATTCTGTATCTGTGTGCGTGGAGATAAGAGGGGGAGCTGCCCTCGTCGGCAGAATGGAAAACTATATGATAGAATCAACAGATCCAGGTAAGTAAATCTTCTGGCAATCATTTCATTCGATACATATTTTTTCCTTCAGCAATTCTAATTGAATTACGTAAATCACTTTCATAGGGTCTTTACATAAACGGGAATCCCGTAACACTCCAATCTATTAAGAAATAATTTCATAGTAACCTCAGCCGAAAGACGTTGACTATTGGACATAGGGTCTCTAACTTGTTAGATTGGATGATAAATTGTGCCAGCTTAGATGAAAATTATCCTCCATAACTCTGCTATACATTTAGGCATAGAAGTAATAGGCTTAGAACCGCAGTACTCGTATGCAAAGTGAAGCCATTTCATGTTAGCCTTTAAAGGCTACCTAGGACTTTCGGCACGTCAGTAATCAAGACCAAGTATTACAATAAAGAGCTCGCGCAATTTTACAAAGAAATGACGTACTGTGTAGTGAAAGGGTGTCACAACTCATCACATAATCACGAGAAAAATTTAATGATTCCATTTCACGTGTAAGTACTGCCTAGCATCTTATATTTTTGTATAAAACATTTATCAAAACAGATTAATAAATCGTAAATTTGACAGATGCTATTATCTATAATTTGTAAATCAAACATATTCTTAAGGTAGTGTATCTTTATTCCGATTGGAATACAGAATATCTAGGTTCCCAAATATATATTTTGAACGGACACTGATTTAAACAAGAGTTGGAAGAAAAATAAGTTTTTTATAGAAATTTTAAATTCCTCATATCTCGTCTTTTTAACATTGTCCTTTCAAAATATATATTTGGGAACATAGATATTCTGTAATCCAATCGAATTAAATACACACTTCCTTAATAATATGTTTGATTTACAAATTATTTTGGTACTACGTTTGTATGAACTACGCATGCTACGCCGGCCCCTTAAATACGAATAACACAACTGCGCATTGTAAGACATGTCCATAAATCGTATAAACGGGCCATACAGGCTATACACGGGCTATACAAGCCGGTCCACCTGTAACCGCTCGTAATCCGTGTGATAGCCATCGGGGAGTGCCTCCTCTCGCTTCGTTCTAGATAACGTACTGTTGAGAGCTAAAGTTTTAAACCCTAACCGCCTTATTACAAAACAAGATTTATATTTTGACATGGCTTAAACCATGGAGCCAGTTTTTGTAATAAGAACGTAACAGTGATTGAAATACCGTTCTTTATACAAAACTGAAAACTTAGTTCGGTACTAAGTTGTCAGTTTTGTGTTTAGGAACTTTACCATAGTCGGAATAAAGTTCGAAATTCAATAATGGCTCCATTTTATAAACCTGGGTCTGAAGATAAACCTTGTTTTGTAATAAGGGGGTAGATGTCATTTTATTTGGGCTGTGGTTGACCGTTTTAATGGCTTGCAACCGTAATGCAGGAGATTTTGGTTCCCAACAATTTCACAGAGGTGCTACGTGTGTCCAGTTTATCCAGAGACCAGAAATGATCTCTTTGAGATAAATTAGAGACAAATCTAGATCTGACTTTAAAGACTGTAAGATCTGTAGACTATTTTCTATTTTGTTAAGTACCTGGTACTTTGAAGGGCCTTCGCTGTCTTCTAAAACCTATTAACACTGTAATTTGAAAACATTGTAATAGCCATTTTTTTTAAAGAGTGACCGTGGAGTTTCTTGCCGGCTCTTCCCCATAGGAAACGACCAATTGGAACCGTGCACCTAGCTTTGACGTTTCATAAGAGCCCATATAGGCTTATGTGAAATTAAAATATTTTTGATTTTGATTTTGATCAGTCGTGGCAATAGGGGCAAATTAAAAAGCTGTCTCAAGGTCTATTAAAGATACTACCTACCTATGTACCTATTAATTGCAGGGTAACCTCTGGTTTAATTGAAAAAGCTTATAACTGCTTGAATTCCAAATCACAATTATAATATACAACTTAACCCAGAATTAACGCACAACCTCTTAAGGGGTAATTGTACTCATCATTGTGAACAACTTTTACTACGGGACCAAACCTGAAATCGCGAAAAAAAATTGCTGTTCTTTTTTTTTTTGGGTGGGAAATTATGAAATAAATTCTCCCGCTCTGGGCGGAGCGGGATGACGTGTCAGACTTTTACTGACTAAAACCTACCCGTATTCCTTCATTTGCCTGTGTGCCAGGGCCACGATATCCCTTTCGGACAAACTCGCAACCCTGGCAGGCGTTGGTTTAGTACATATATGTTTAAACAACATGTCCCAGAATTAACACACAACCTCTTAAGGGGTAATTGTACTCATCATTATGACCAACTTTTACTATGGGACCAAACCAGAAATCGCGAAAAAAAATCAGCCGTTCCCTACATTTACCTCACTGTTTACAGTTTCCTCATAACTCGTAAAAATGTAGGGAACAGCTGATTTTATTTCGCGATTTCAGTTTTGGTCCCATAGTAAAAGTTGTTCATAATGATGAGTACAATGACTCCTTAAGAGGTTGTGCATTAATTCTGGGACGTTTTGTATAATCTCTCGGATAAAAGGAATAAAATATTGTAGTGTAAATATTTTTTTTTATTTTTTTTTTAAAACGGTGCTCCACTCTAGGAATTTCTCCTGTATTGTGGGTGCGTTGACAAACATTTAAACTCACACACACAAACAGCCAGACCCGGAACAACTACTTGTAGGTCATACAAATATTTGTTCCGTGCGGGAATCGAACCCGCGACACGCAGCGCAGCAGTCAATCGCTTAACCACTGCACCAACCGTGTCGTCAAAATATTGTCAAACAAAAAAATTAAGTAACTTTTATGGAATAAAAGTTACTCCGTCACCTGTGTGCACCTCTGTACCTTGTACAAGATCAGGATGCGAGTCCGAGTGTATTCGGCTCGATGTCTCAATTAAACGTTTTTATTGGCCAATTTGCGCTACACAGCGACAGAAGAAAAAAATGGCAATCGTTTATAATCTCGACTTTTTTAATCTTTATACGGTTTAAATTGATGTAGGTTACGTTTTTATAGCTTTTAATAGCTTTGGAGTAATAAGTCATTGTCATGATGAGTGTTAATATTTAAGAAATGATTTATTTATGTGTCTTGGTGAATTGTGGTTGTACCTACTATAGACACACCTGCCTAATCCTTCGGGGAAAGCAGGCATGATATTATGTTGTGTTCTTTTGATGCTGAAAAGATTTTTTTTATCTTTTCCGATGTGTCCTTTTCCTCCTTGTCTCTTGATTATGGCATCAGGTCCTTTTAATCCATAAGAGCACGACACATGTTCATGACATGATCAACTAACTTCTCCCGCTCTGGGCGGAGCGGGAGAGCGTGTCAGACTTTTACTGACTAAAACCCACCCGTGATCCTTCCGTTTCCTGTGTGCCAGGGCCACGATGTCCCTTTCGGACAAACTCGCAACCCTGGCAGGCATTGGTCCTAACGGACCCCGTTAGTTGGTGCTGACATCTCTTTGAGGCGCGCGTGGAAAACAACGCACCGGCGACCCGGGCCTGGTCCTTATCGTACGGCGAGCTACCCATCGCTCACCGTCCGCCAGCCCGCGCCTACGGTGGCCAGAAATCCAGGGGCGTCTCCTGCAGCATGTTCATCACCCTAAGATTGACTGTTAGAAGATGCCTCAGGCATCAAGTCCGCCTTTGTTCAGTATTTTTTTACTTATGCAAACGATTGAATTTTTTTTTTTTTTGTGGATGACGTGGATATTCCTTAAAGGAAGAGAATGGAGGACTCCTACCGTCTAAAATCCCACGGTTCTTCTTACTACCACGATTCAGTGACGATATCCTGCACGACAAAACCCTTCAGCTTATTCAAATGGATAGGCTTTGCTTAAAGATATCAATAATTATGAAGACTACGTAATTTATATTCATCAAATAGCACCTATTTGTACCCGACTGCGGCGAAGACAAAAAAGGAGAGTTATGTGTTTGACCTGTATGTATGTATGTATGTCTCTCCATAAGTTCCCTCGTAACCACTAAACGGCTGAACCGACATTGATGAATGATATTTCGTTAGATTTGTCTTTATTGCGCGGGTGTCATAGGGTATATAACAATGTAAAGTAAAAATTAATCTATGCTGATTCCAAAACCATTTCGAGATTTTAAGCTTCTAAGACTTATTTTTCTATTAATAGGTCTTAAAATTATAAGATCGTATTTATTGTCACAAAAATACTAAAAATCACTTGACTTTTATTTGACCTCTAAATGCCGTCACAAAGCAGCCTGAATTGGAAACTTTCAGTGCCTCTTGTAATTAAGTTGTTCTTTATGTGTCAAGTGTCATGTCAACGTCAAATTTACATGAAGCACATACTACTATTCTATTCAGATATATAAATACGTAAATAGTGTAGTTTTTCACCAGCGGCGGACAGTACAAGTCGAATCACATCGATGTATCCCCTCAGGCAAACTTAACTTACGTTCAAATGATCTTCACAATAAAACAGACGCCGCCCAGACTTGTACTCAACATTTACTTCCTCGCACCATTTCTTAAGGTTTCTTTTACTAACAATCAATTTGTGTCGGCTTTTTGTTGTGGTGTTTCTTATACTTGACGGTATTAAGCACTTAGCAGAAGTAGTCTTTGAATCCTTTCATTTTATTAAGCCATATCTTTAAACTAAAGTACGGAAATCGCTAAAGTATGAAATGTAAACAAATAAATTGTCAAATTTGACAGTTTGACTTTACTGAATTTTGGTTTTAAATAAGTGTTAAACGTGGCAAAGATCCTAAGCTATTCAGTTCTACTAGTGACGTCAGTACGAACAATACTTTAAAAATATATATAAAAATAACTACAGCTTGTAAAAACAAAAAGATGAAATTATGTGTTTCAAATACTCTTATCATTAAAATAAAAATATAAAAAACATACCTGAAAAATACTTTACGTACCTAATTAATTAAAATCAAAATGACGGAATTTTGCCGCCAAAAGGTGTGTATTCAAAAAAAAATAAGTACCAAAATGAAGGGTTTTAAAAGGTGATTACAAAAATATATACTTATTATATGTTTAAAAGTAATTTATATGAGAATTGATAAAAAATATCCCGAACTTTTGGAGTGAGTGTCGTAGTAAGAGGTCGTTATCACCCGATTATAAGTGAGTATATAACCTAATTTACCGTCTTATAATCCTAACTAAAAAGTATAAAATAAAAAAAGTTAATTAAATAAATCAAAAACCCGACTGCGTAAAAAGTGAACTTAAAAAAGATGGAAACAAGATTAATATAAATTAATACTACTTATAAACAATCTCATGCAGTCGGAGGCAATAGGTCGTTATTGTCAAGAAGATGCGTGTTAGGAAGATGCCTCCGACTGCATGAGATTAAACAATCTCATGCAGTCGGAGGCAACAAAGTAGTATTAATTTATATAAATCTTGTTTCCATCTTTTTTAAAGTATTCCGGTATTAGATCAAATTTGATAGAACGAAATAAATGTAAACCCGAATAGCCTTGCACTGTCGATACAGCATTGTCAACATGGCAACACAAATAAATGGTCAAGGTATTAATTCTTCCTAAGATTTGCGCACGCCTGTGTAAATTAGACTAGACCCGACATGGTGGCAGCCTATGGCCATATTTTAGACAATAACATTAAACTGAGCTAAATAAATTTATATTTGTCTAAGTTAAATACCTATTTGTATGGTAATAGACATGTCAGACGTTAAATTACACTAAATAGGTAACAGTTGTAATAATTTGTTGTGGTTTTGGCATTCCGTTTTGGCAGGTCACTTTCGTGGATTTAATTTAAAAAGTCAAAGTTAATTTGTGAGCCGGGCTACTGGCAAGAAATATACTTTTGTTTTTATGGAAAATAAACGGTTACACATTACAATGTGTATAGAACTTAAAACTATGATGGGTGTTTAAATGTATGACCAACAACAATTTCCACATAATATTAAAAAAAAACGGCCAAGTGCGAGTCGGAATCGCGCACGAAGGGTTCCGTACCGTTATCTGTAAAAATGGCATAAATCACGTTTGTTGTATGGGAGCCCCCTTAAATATTTGTTTTATTTTAATTTAATTATTTATTTTTAAATTGAATATATAACTACATATTCTGTGAATATTTCAAGCGTCTACCTATTGCCATTATCAATATAGAGCAAAAACGAGCAAAAAAATCATGTTTGTTGTATGGAAGCCTCCCTAAAATATTTATTTTATTCTGTTTTTTAGTATTTGTTGTTATAGCGGCAACAGAAATACATCATCTGTGAAAATTTTAACTGTCTAACTACCACGGTTAATGAGATACAGCCTGACAGACGGACAGACAGACAAACAGACAGACGGTGGAGCCTTAGTAATAGGGTTCCCATTTTACCCTTTGGGTACGGAACCCTAAAAAGTTAAACAAACAGGAACGGCGTGCGATATAAATTACCCATATTGAGTAGAGAGTATGGTTAAATATAAAAAATAAAACTAAACTGAAATTTAAACAGGAAAAAATAACTATAACAGAAAAAATATATAATACAATATTTAATAAATACGAGTATACGATTGCATCTCATGTACAAAGTTCGTTATTGCTATTTAGACATAGTGTAGACAATGTACTAATCAACTTGAAATCATGATAACACAAGAGTCTGCAAGAAGAAATGGTAACTAAACACGCCCTTCACAAGTGAAACGATTTCCCTTTTTACCCGACTGCGTGACGCAAAGGAGGGTAATGTGTTTATTTTAGTTAGTAAGTCTTAAACTCTCTCGTCTGTTAAAACGTTTTCTTTAATGTTCATTGATTTCTCACCCTCACAAAATGTTATTGTAAATAATTACTATCACTAGTTAGACTTCTCATAAAACGAAATAACTAGAATAATTTCATTTAATGAGAAGTCTTAACTAAGCGTTTCACCAGACAAACCTATTGAAGTGTTTGTGATGTTTCTTTTTTCTCTAATTTTTTCTTATATTTCCTTCGTCCTTCATTATTTATCCTTCGTCCTTTATTTTTCCTTCGTCAAACCCCGGAAACTCAGCTAACTTAGCAGTGCCAGTTTTAGTTAGACTTACACAGACATACACACATCATCACACCCCTGTTTGTACAGACACACATTTACAGCACCTACACCACACAGTTACACGCACACACACACTTTAAATATTAATAATTACCAATGTCACTCTGTGTATTTCTAATTTTTTGTTTACTTCGTAATGTTTTGAACAATCTAAATGTTATATTTACTGTCAGCTGTGAAGCTACCTTTTATTATAAAAAAACCAGTCAAGAGCGAGTCGGCCGTACGAATATATGATGTTGATGATTTCTGAAAAACTGTGCTATTTAGAGATATCGTTTTATTTTTCCTGTAATCTTTACATAAGCTTCTATCATACAGAATAATTTCAGATTGTTATCTCTGCAAACTTCGGAGATAAGGGGGGGACGGGGGGGGACGGTATATTTATTCACATTTTTCATCAAAAGTCGGTACCTATGCTGCCTAAAAAAATATTGTTTGGGAATGTGCAAACAGCGTTCTTTCATAAGATACCCCACTTGCCCTAGTAGCCACTATTCAAATTTTTAAGACCCCCTTTCAGTCCCTTTTGCAAAAAAGAAATTAAAATAAATAGGTATATCTTATACCTATTTATTTTAATTTCTTTCTTGCTTGCAAAATAGTTGGGCAAACGTCATCTAAAACTATTCTAAAGGGTTCCTTTTTACCATTTTGGTTCGGAACCCTAAAAACATTAATTCGCGATAACATTAAATTCTAAACAAAAACCATCAAAAGTCTATAAAAAGTGCACCTCATTACAAAGCCACCATTTCCTGCCTCGTAGGACATGAAAACGGCCATAACTAATGGCCGTTTGGTCATACACCTCAATAGCCCGGGCTAACAAACAAGCCTGATATTTTACAAGCCTGTAAAGTCAGATAGACTATTTGACCTTATCACGTCGAGCTGACGTTTACTCCTAGTAAATAACTAAAGTTTATGCTAGACCACACTGGGAGTATTTTTTTGTTTTTGTCTTGAATGGTGTCGGACATAGGAGGCTATATATTCATTGGACATAGGTATAATAAGGGGTATGGGCAAAGCATCAGACTTTGTAAGTTAGTAAACTAACAATTTATAGTAAAAATTTGGTTTGAAATCGGTCCTTTTTTTATTTTTTAATAATGTTGCCCCGCACTAGGAATTTCTCCTGTATTGTGGGTGCGTTTACAAACATTTAAACTCACATACACAAACAGCCATTCATTTTCTTCTTTTGTTCTTCTGCTTTTTTAACCGACTTCCAAAAAAGAGAAGGTTATAATATTATGTTCGTCTGTACACTTGTTTTTTTTTATGTATACTTGCAACTATTTCTGTTCAATTATGACTCTCGAGGTGGTCCCATTAGTCAGAATCTGATTAGGGGGGTTTCCATATAGTGAAACCATATAAAAAAATTACCATATACAATGTACCTATATTCTGGCAAATAAAGAATTCATTCATTCATTCATGGAAATCGAGGGAAATTTTATAGGCACACCTATAGCGATTTGGGTATTTTAATATTTCTTATAGTGCTTAACTCTCATTTGTGCATTTGCTCTTGAAAACACCATTTGTTGAAGTGGGACAGATGATGAAGACCACAGATGGCCACCGGAACTACTTAATAATAAGTATTTCACGAGTTGCGATTCGATTTGGTACCTACTTTTAATATGGTTGCTAAACAATTTATGCTGGTCACAATGCATACTATGGTGCACTTCTACTGGTTCTTACCAGAAGAACTGACCCACTGACAAGTGAAAATTAAAAAACTATTTACGAAATAAAAACAACCGGCTTCAAAAAAAAAACACTACTAAGTGAAAAATTACTTTATGTTCGCAAATCAGTGGCAACAAACTAAAATACAGATCCAAAGACACCAACTTCCGAAATTAAAGTAATTTTTCACTTTGTAGTGTTTTTTTCTTCTTTGTTTCATAAATCGCTTCTAAAGAAAGAGGCCACTAAATTATTGGAAAATAACGAAGAAGGCAGATAATATTATTATGTGTTCCATAAACACTTCGATAAACTTAGTTTCCTTACTTTATTGTAAGAAAGACTTCTCTTATTCTCAACTTCTTTTCGTAGAAACACAGACCTCATTTGGAAAACTTTCGGCATTACGGCATTTCATACAAACTTTCAAGCCCTTTTTTTCGAAATGACTGAAGCGATTTTAATGAAACTTCATACGCATAAGCAGGATACAAAGGTCTAAAAAGTTAGTTACGAAAATTTTAGAAAAATAGTGTTACCGCCAAATTAGACTGATTTTAAATTTTCCGTAGAAACCGAGATATCCAATTATCTGTTTTTAAATAAGACACTTCGAAAATGTTCTTAACTAACTTTTTAGACCTTTGTATCCTGCTTATGCGTCTGCAGTTTCATTAAAATCGGTTCAGTCATTTCGAAAAACAAGGGCTTGAAAGTTTGTATGAAATGCCGTACGCTCTTAAAAGTTACGTCCTTATTACATAAGTTTGTATCTCAATTCTTATCTAGCCAAAGTCATATGTATGTTTACGTATGTAGATTTAGTTGTAGTAAATAGAGTTCTGTGTTAGCCGCGTGTTGGGTGGTGTTAAATACGAGTAATCAGCGAAGATAATAACAGGCTCACAGCTGACAGGTTGCCACACATGTGTTTAGGACTTTTTGCTTCAGTTTTGTTATTATCTATCTGCGGTAGGTGAGGTGTGTAGCTAGTAGCTAGGCTTTTTAAGGTTCCGTACCTCAAAAGGAAAAAAACGTACCTTAGGGCCTGTAAGAGATGTCAGCACCAACTGACGGGGTCCGTTAGGGCCAATGCCTGCCAGGGTTGCGAGTTTGTCCGAAAGGGATATCGTGGCCCTGGCACACAGGTAAATGAAGGAATACGGGTGGGTTTTAGTCAGTAAAAGTCTGACACGCCCTCCCGCTCCACCCAGAGCGGGAGAACTTATTTGATAATTTCGGCCTGTGCACAGCACGTTTTTTAAACGCGCCGTTGACGCGCGTTTGTAGCGATACAGACGCGATTCGCACGCGAGTCAGTCTGTTTTGTAGTATAAAGCGCGCCGTCGACGCACGTTTCTAAAACGCGCGTCAACGGCGCGTTTAAAAAACGTGGTGTGCACAGGCCCTTACAGTACTATAAGCAACTGGGCAGCGACAGAAATGACACCCTGATAAAAAAAAAAACAGCTGTTCAAATATAGCGAAGAGCGGTTTTCTTTTCGCGATTTCTAGATTGGTCCCATAGTAAAAGTTGTTCATAATGATGAGTACAATGACTCCTTAAAAAGGTGTGCCTTAATTCTGGGACATGTTGTATAGTACCTACCATTTCCATGAGTACACTAACTCCATGCGTGCTATTATAAAGTACTTACTAATTCCATGCTATTAAATAAATAAATAAATCATCATTTAATTCAGATTCATCTTTATGATTACATCCATATTTGTTAGTAAGAAGTAGAACTAGAAGAGTAGTAGTGTTAAGAAGTACTTACTTATTCGGTGCTCAAGATGTCACTTCCTGTTACACACTTCCGTCCCTTTTCACGAAATCAATCCCACAGAAAGCGAGAGGGAAAATGTTACACATAAACGGAACCGTTAACTTGAAATTTGGTATAGGAGGTATAGGTATACCGTTATAGGATCACTCGTGTGTCTGTCTGTCTGTCACAGCCCATTTGCTCCGAATCTACTGGACCGATTAAGTTGAAATTTGGTACACATATGAGTTTCTGTGACCCAAACACGGACGTGTGACATAAATAAATGAATATTGAAGATTTATTTATTAAGGCAAACCCATTTCTTCCCGTGGGTGTCGTAAAAGGCGACTAAGGGACTTACTAGATCCTATGTCCAGCAGTGGACGTCTTTCGGCTGGAATGATGAATGATGATGATAAGGCAAACCAACTAACGACATTCAAAGGTACATATCATTTACAAATACAGTAGCATTGCATGCATCTAAGCTAAAGGTAGGCACAGCATTTAATTAAGATCTCAGTATACACTAGTAATTAATATAAAGATGGATAACAAATAGGGGGGTCACTTTCGGGAGGCAAATTAAAATGTAGGGAGAGAGTTGAGAGCTGGGTACTCGATTTGAAAGATTCTTCGTAGCTTCCGTGACGTGATCATCATCAAAAAGTCACAGTAATTTATTTGCCAGACACACGGTAACATGAGATGTTCATACATTTACGAGTAAGATTAGGCCCTCATCGTCACCAGCCTACAAGAGTCCCCTACTGGTTATGGGGCTCGCCAAACGCACGCGATTTAAGGCGATACCAAAATAAATTGGGGACTCTTTCGTAACCATTTATTTCACTATTACAGCTTAAATGGATTTAATTTTTGGATATTTATGTTTATTAATTAATTTTGATTAATACTCTCTGACTGAAGGAAAACGCAATTGGTTCAATTTCCTCGATAGAATTTAATTCCGAAAAGACCTCTACTTTTTTATATTTTTTTTTTCTCTAATTTCAAAATCCAAAGTAATTTCATTGCAAAATTGCATTCAAAATGACTGTGCGTATTAGGTAATTGAAAACTCTGGCTGAACATATTTCTGATACATACTCGTAGGTTAATTTATTTTTAAACAATTTTTATTTGGTTTGCCGCTCTTACGTTGTTTTATTTTGGCCCCAGCGCTTTGTTGCGCTCATCAACTTAACTCAATCCTCGGTTACTCTTGTCCAGCTGCTACCAGCGACTCTAGTAGATCGTCGCTCCACCTTACTTGGAAGCATCCTACCTTTCGTTTGCTGATATTTATATGGCTTTGAATCTCATGTGTGGGATATCACTCATGGGATTCCTTTGAATATTTCGGGATAATATTATAATAATAATTATTCATTCCTGGCGGCGTCGTAAGATAAAGAAAGGTGCTAGCGAGATTTACAAGAATTCTGAAACGGATAGTGATACCGCAGACAAAGACTCTGGAATCAGCAACGTGTAATACAGCATAGCAGTGACACAACCAAGAACAGAGAGAACCTGAGCCAAACGGGTGGCGAAGCTATTCAAAGATGTCCCTAGACAAATATAACCCGTCTTTCCACTACGAGTATTCCAACGCTTACTCTAGGATGCATATCTGGTACGACTCTAATAATCCATCCATATCCCAAGGGCACGTCTTCCCTACTATTATCGTACCCCCCGGTCTACTCTTTGATATGCAATGATCTCTGTGGTCCTATGAAACATGAGGCTCCAGGGGCTAGTGTGAATCCTTGGGTTCATTCGAGTGATCGAGTCTGGTTTAACCATGCTGGGGTCGGTGCATTTCATTCATTCATTCATAGTGTGATCTTGCCTTAGCTAGCGTGAACTAAAGTGCCGTTACGTGAAATGAAATGGTTAAACAGTAAGTTCCAGGAGCCTATTATTTAGTTAGTGGCCATCACTATTTGATGTTTATTGTTTTATGCTATTGGCTAGCTATAAACGATACCCGTTTTAGTGTTGGTAGCATTAAAGCCTGATCATGATTCTGATGATTTATGTGAGTTTCAGTCAACTACTAGTGGCTTACTAGTGGCTAATCTCATTATCACGATGTGAAAACACGAGTTCAAGTATTATTAAAAAATTTTGAAACGCAACTTGTATTGGCTTTTTTAAAGTCACTAGCAAACCTAACATATTCTATTTATTTAACTTCAGCTTATTTTTTTTTGTTGCCTTTATCTGTTTAGCATATATTCAACTATTTATTATATTTATTTAATGAAAGGTAGCTTTAAGGCTTCTACATACCGGGGCGACTTGTCGCGCGACGCGACGCGGCACAAAGGCCCCGCGTATCGCGGGACGAGCGATGTCTTTGTGTCGCGTCGCGTCGCGCGACAAGTCGCCCCGGTATGTAGAAGCCTTTACAGCTAACAGTAAATATAACATTTAGATTGTTCAAAACATTACGCCAAATACAAAGTACACAAAAAATAAGAAATACACAGAATGACATAGATAATTATTAATATTTAAAGTGTGTGTGTGTGTGCGTGTCTGTGTAAGTCTAACTAAAACTATAGCTATGTGTCAGACGATTTTCAGTTCAGGATGGCCTTCAATAATATAACCAGAGCATAATCTAATCAAATGTGCAATCTAGCACCATCATCACACTAAAAAAAAAAACAATAAGCTCTAAAGCTGCCAGTACCAGCCATGATAATTTCACTTTTAATATTTATGAAAAATATTTTATTTTTTTCACACAAGAGAGCATGAAGGCTTGCAAGCAATTGCCAATAAACCCCTTTATTACTAACGAAAGAATGGTGCTGTAAAATTGTAATTGCTACCACCATAGGTGCCTGTGGTTTATTAGTTGCCTTTAAATAATAATCTTCGCTTAATGCGCCTTTTTTACGACCAAACAGAAACCTTTTACTGTAGCGCCTTACTGGCCTATAGATGTGCGACGATCTATGCAAAATATTCTGTACAAATTTAAAACTTGTCTCCGTGAATTAAAGCTGAAATTACAGTGTTTGTTCTGTAATATTTCAGCCTGTATGTTGGACTATTGTCAGTTAATTTTTAAAACGTATTAATAATTCTATAAGGTTGAAATTACATTGTATTCGATGTGATGTTTCAGCCTGCAGGTCAGACTATTGTGTCGGTTAATTGGCGGGGTGAGCGGAAAGTTAATTAAAAGTCCGTGTGATTTTTGTTTAAGTTCCTTTGTCGCAAAGTGATTAGTTCGTTTGATTTGAACTTTGTTTATTTTTCTTTTAATTTTTTTTCTAGATGAATAGTGGAGGTATTCCACTCAGAGCACTGATTTCAACAGCACTTGACCGAACCGCACCTAAGCACTTCCACTAACATGCCTCCACTTGTATTAATAAGTAGGTAGTGAAGGTCTCCCGAACTCATTTTTAAGAATAATTGAATAAAAACCGGCCAAGTGCGAGTCGGACTCGCGCACGAAGGGTTCCGTACCATTTCCTATAAAAATGGCAAAAAAAAACACGTTTGTTGTATGAGAGCCCCCCTTAAATATTTGTTTTATTTTACTTTAATTATTTATTTTTAAAGTCAATATATATCTACATATACTGTGAATGTTTCAAGCGTCTACCTGTTGCCGTTATCAATATAGAGCAAAAACGAGCAAAAAAATCACGTTTGTTGTATGGGAGCCCCCTTAAATATTTATTTTATTCTATTTTTTAGTATTTGTTGTTATAGCGGCAACAGAAATACATCATCTGTGCATCAATTTTCAACCGTCTAGCTATCACGGTTCATGAGATACAGCCTGGTGACAGACGGACAGACGGACAGACAGACAGACAGACGGCGGAGCCTTAGTACTTACTAAGGCTCCGCCGTCTAAAAATGAGAATGGGATGGGGAAAAATATATTTATTTATTTATTTTATCTTTAATTAACACGGTTAAACCAATTACATTAATTTAAAGGCAGAGACACATACACATTGAAAAGAAAATATAAAAATATTAAATTCTGGTAAAACATAAAAACAATAAAAAAAAGGAAATAAAAAGAAATTACAATACTTTCATGAATCCCTCTCACAGTATTTCTGGCATGCCAATAATATAATATGGTATGTTAGGTAATCTAAAGGGCATCATCATCACAGCCGAAAGACGTCAAGTGCTGGAATTAGGCCACCCCCAAGCAACGCCACATTGTTGCATCAAATTAATAATACCTACTGTATTATAAGATTACGACCCTTCGATGATGCGTTACCTGCGCTCAATAATGGCAAAGTAAATGCCAGGCAATTGCCTGCATTTACAATAATAATAATTATTATTACGTACGCGCCAATGAACATGCAGCAGCTAGTGACGTAACTAAATATGTATGTTCATCTCTTTCTAACAACAGATATCGGTATAGGTCTTTCCTTTTCTTCACGCGCTGTATGATTGTATGTAAGTATGTAGCTACAATCATGGCTTACGCTGTTTTTGAGTGCACTAATGTTCGTGTATGATGCGTCTATTTATAATACGTCATTGCAACCCTTTTAATAAATATTTCAACAACATCCCAGTTAAACTTGCAACGGTAAACCTCAACACAAAAGTTCTTACAACCCGTCATTACTGCGCCGCACAGTTTTATGCATAATCAATGTATCGAAAACGGACGCATTATTATAAACTTGACAAGTACAGGCAAGCGCAAAACGAGAAACTTGTAAATTATTGACAGTTAAAATTGCAGCTGCTCTAAGAACTTGTTGGATTGAGGAATTATTTTGTCGGGTTATTTTAAATTCTAGTGTCAATTCTTTGAGTACTAACAGCACCTGCTATCGCAAAGTACCGAATGAGCAGTGGTATATATATTATGTACTTATTTCTTATTAACGCAGCATTAATAGTAACCCCTGACAATAATCATGTCCTAAACTTGGATCCAGCCCGTCCCCAATTTGTGATCCCCAACGACGCCCTAAGCCGAGGTCCGTACCCCACAGGAGGTGCCCTTAGTGCGCAGTCGTTTAGTTTTAAAATATATTTTACGCCCTGGCTGGAGGCTTCAAGCTCACACCTTAAGGCAGACACAGGCAAATCCGGTTAAGTAGTCACGGCCTCTCAAGGCCACCTACGAGTGCCATACATGAAAAAAAAAAAAAAAACTTAGTAACTCCAATATTTATTGTATTTTTTATATTCGCCAATACTTTGGTATTTTGTTTATAAAACACACACCTTTAACGAATAATTAACAGACGCTTTCTTTATTGTCTGATTGCCTACAATGAAGCAACACAATCCAATAATTATAAAATCAAAAACTACTGAAAATTACGTAGTAGGTATTTATTTTACAAAGTTACAAATAAAACCCATAACCACGTCATCAGTATCAAAACGATGTCTGGAATTTAAAAGAGACTGTGTGTGACCTCTGTGTGCCTAGGTGTTTCCGACCTCATCTAGTTTTAAAATACATGTTATTTTTGGAATTTAGAATGTATGTTTAAAACCTTTTTGAAGAAATAAATAATTTATCATTTAAAATTAATTTTATCAACACCCAATAACAAAATCTGCACGTTAACACACACCTCACAAACTACTTTGTACGCGATCACCCAAATCGCTCCATATAAGGCGGCGCACATAACTTTGCTTTCACAGGCTGCGTCTGCGTTCATGTATGAACGGCGCGAGCCAAAGATTTATCCCTCACACTTTAACACCGAATAATCAATTTTTATATGAAATCGTAATTTACTTTGTAATTTTACACCTCTTTGTGGTGCCGTTATGTTAGGCAATATATTTTGTTGGTGGCCGATTCACGGTAGTGCTTTTACAGGGATGTCAGTTTTATCTTTGGAATGTAATTTTATTTAAATAATATTGATTATAACATTAAAAAAAATTGTTGACACCTGTTTTCAGCAGTAGATTGTGACAGGCTTATTTATAGATTTAAAGATGTATTTTTGAAGTCATCATATTATTTTTACATTACCTACTCTATTTACCATTTCATTTTTGGGTTTATTCGTCTCAGAAACTCGTGCAAATGATAAGTTAACTCAAATATAAAAAAAAAACTAAAAAAGATCTATACCTTTCGTGAATAATAGAAAACGATTGTTTATATTTCATTGTTAAGAAATAGCCACTGGGTAAAATTACTCCTTTGCTCAGAAACCATGGGTAGGCCGATACCTTTCCAACAATTAAAATAAATCCAACTATTTTGACTGTAAACCAAACTAATTCACCAAGCAGAACACTTTATAAGGCAATAATTATAATAAACATAGAAACTTTATTATTCTTACGCAACGTTTATTTAATATTGCCGTAGTTAGAATACTCCCTAATGAAGTTAAGAGTAATTTTATTCACACTAATTACTAAGGCCTTCCGATACACTGTCATCGTAAACATGGTTGGCCCCTCGATGTTCGACCTAACCAATTTCGAACTTTGAAATTATGAATGTAGAATTCAAATTGGAATGTTCTTGAGTAAGTACTTCTAAGAATTTGCATCATAGAGACTACACTTTGTCAATAAGACGATGTATCGCTTTTAAAATAAGCCGGTTAAGTAGAGGCTCTTGAATTTAGTTTGAAATCGATTAAATGAAGCATTAATGGTCGTTTTAATGTCGTTTCCCAAGTGTTGGACATTAACGAGGGAACGCAATGATAATAATAATGAAGTAAGCAGCAGTCTGCAAATGATTTTCATGAAGGTAGCATGACCAAAACAAGACAATATCATAATTTCCATTGAATCCGTAGCTCTACCGGTAAAATTGTTTTGCCATGAAGTAGGTAATAACATAATTTTACAAAAAGAATAACACCCTTACCAGGGTACGGGTTGTCTCGCTCATACCGTATTAAGGCTCGTACAGACTGGTGCGATATCGCGGGCGCGACAGGCACTGACAAAGAAATTGTGCTACTAGAGTCGCGTCGCGCCTGCGATATCGCACTAATCTGTACAAACTGAGAATGGGCAGCAGTGTTCTCTATGCATTTTTAAAACAATACTGCGATCGCCAACCCGCCTGTCAAGCGTGGCGATTATGGCAAATCCCCCCCACCTCCCCTTTTTGGGGGAGGCCTATGTCCAGCAGTGGACGTCTTTCGGCTGAAATTATTCTTTACGTCCAGCACCACACGGGACCTGCGGGATTCCTACACTACGGCCTCACATTCCATACATCGACCCGACATATCAACAGGGTCAAGGTCAGATCAGGTCAGTCTGAATGAGTCACTGGAAGACTCACACGGTGGGTCACGAGCTAAGCCACTCGTCAAGCCGTAAACTGGGCGCTTCCGTGTTGTGGAGACCAATGTAGATTGATGAATGAATAGAGCGGGAGATGAGCAAGAAAAGGTAAAGAAAGAGAAACTAAGACGAAAAAAATTAGCAGAGGAAAGCCAAATCAACTATGAAGGGATTGTGTGAACAATAATATCGCGGAAAGGGGGCTACTACTGAAATTGCGGCTAATAGAGGATCTAATAGAGGATACATGGAAGAAGACAAAATTAACTGGCTCTAAATAAATTGAGATAAAGGAAGGAGTGTATAAAAATAATTAGTTTAGGTGATAATGTTTTGAATTTTGCTACTGAATTTGAAAGAAAGAAAGAAAATACATTTATTTAGCACAGCCTAAAAGGCACACAAATATACACCAGATAAATATACAGAAAATATAACCAGTAAAAAGTGTAAAGTGCGATGAATGAAATATAGCAGAAAATTGTACAACACGGCTGCGCCAAAAAAAATAAAAATGAAGAAACCAGAAGAGGTCAGTCAGAGAGGTGACAGAGGGCCAGAGTGAGGTGGGGGAGGGGATCTCTCTCTGGGTCTGACTTTGATTTGGACCTCCCAATGGTTGCAAAAGCGACTGGTATAACGTACAAGACAGAAATGACCAGAAGTTCTATCAGCACCCTAATTGCGTAACACAATTTGAATCGCAATCGGAATGATTTTCAATTATATTGCTAATCCGTTGCTTCATAAATGTTAGAAAAATTTGTCCGTCGAACAACGTAAATAACAAACGTAAAAAAACCATGCAGTATTCCTGAATGGCAACTTCGAGTACTGATGATCACTCGATGATCAATTTTGTATGCCTTTTCTTAAATCTTTCTGCAACTGCCCTCATATTCTAACTCAATTAGCACCTAGTAGTAAAGCCAAACTATCCACCTCTCGCCATTCTCAACTCTATAATTTTGATCCATCTTCGTAGCCACGGCTTGTGGGTCGATAGCACCGGCTATCTCCGGATCTATCGGGTTCCCGCTAAGCAACCAATCGACATTGACACCGACTGCAACTATGCGCTCAGGATCACGTGAAAGCGATTTCAATGTCACATTGTTTTACCTAGCATTCGTACAAAACGGATGTTTTTTTGAGTTAGTTTGGTTTGATATTAAACACTCTATGATCTACTAACACAATTAAATTTAATTTATCTTTATTTCAGTCATACGTCCATAATTTTTTACAAATATTATAGTTAATAAGATGGTTAGTAGTACACACAAAAAAAAGGTGTTAGTAATTTGTTAGTAAACAAACCACAGTAACTGATGCCTATTTACTATTTCTGTGCAGGTGTACACTTGCCCAGTACACAGTAAAAGGACTGTCTATTTTGCACCCTAACGTTTTGAGGACAGTGTTGGTGCTACCACGGACCCTGCTCATCATCGATTCAGTTCGTTTCCTAATTATGGAAACGAAATCATCGATGGATGCATCCGCAAACATTGCGGAAGATAATAAAAAGATTAACAGTATAGTCAACATGGGATCTTATATCCACATCTGAATGCGCGAGCTGTGAAAACACTCAATAACAAGAGCTGGAACGAAAATTATCATAATAGTGCAGTTGGTGCTATAGGGTGGAGATAAACGCTGTAGGTGAACAACAACAGACTAATAAAACACTAGAGCATCAACGCCAGTTAATTGAAGAAAACAAAAGTCACGTTAAAGATGACCTAGTCTTTATCGCCTAAAAATCTCCTGAATAACCGCAAGCAGCCGATTCATCAATTTCAGTAGTCAGTGACCTACTTTCATAGCCGGATACAAGCACCTGGAAATATTCAACTTAAACTTTAGTCTTAAGTTTTTAGCTCCTCGTCACAAACTTATTAGATATAATTTAGCTTATTTATTAAATCTCATTTGATGACCACTCTTTGTCAACTTATACTTCAGACGTTACAGTGGCAATAATGCACCAAGGCCGGACCAGCCATAATAATTAGTGACAAAGTACTAATACTTAGAACTTTAGAAACACTCTTAGTAAAAATATAGGTTAAAAGCTAATAAAAGAGACAGATTGTCATCCTACATTAAATATTGAGTCATGCGAATTACGTCAATTCATTCCTTTTAATTCAAATGTATATAATCGAATTCTTCTTCTTTCTTTCTTTTTTCTTCTTTTACTTAGTGCGTCACCAACTTCTAAAGGGACTGTCAGACGAACACATGCCATTTTAAAATTATTTACTTGTTCTATTCTTTATATTATATTTTCGATTTATCTCATCTACAATGAAGCAATAACCATCAATACTATTTCGTGTACCAACTTCTAAATAGTTTGATATTCAGCCTTCGAAGGCGAACCACAAAATCTGCCTATCAGGTTTTCGTTTACTTTGATTAATAGAAACAAGAATGCTAATGTTTTGCGTATCTAGAAGCAAAATAGTTCGCTCTGTTTATATTACGATATGATTAATGGCTTCTTTAGGAATGCAGTGGATTATCTTCTTGGTCAGGAGTGGATTGATGGTAGAGATGACGCCATCAGGTAAGCTGGTCCTTTTGTGGTTGGTCCTCACGTAGGCGATAGGAGTGGCAAGATCCGTAGGTATGAATTGTGAAGTGTCATATTATGAAATATGACGATAATCATTGAGGATAAGGATACAATCAGTTGGTTATCGCTGCAGTAAATCTTGCTGAAACCATATGGAACTGGAACATTGACATGTGCAAGTAGTAGTAACAAGTAATTTTATTTGCAATATAACTGAAGAAAGTAGACAGACGTCACTACGACGGTTTTCTTATAACAAAATTGGAAAAGATAATAACAAAGCTGCTTTCGACTTATAACCTCTTACAAAACCTCAGAATAATTTAGACGGACTAAACTACCTTAAATCTCCTAGTCACATAAACCCTTCGATATCTAAACACAAACGTCAAGCTACATTATTCCTAATCTGAACAAAATACCGACTGTCACCACCCTTATCCCGAACACCAATCCATCAGATTTGCAACTCTAGTAATCCCACAAACATCTCGTTCGTGGGTGGACATTGGATAAAGCGATTATTATATTATAAATGTAAATAATCGATTAGCATGCGCCGGCGCCGCCCGAGCCGCGTCACTTGCACGCGGCGCCTGCGCCGGCGTCAGCGAACCTATTAAAGGTATGCCTCCAGCTGCATGTGTGGTCTTGAGTAAGAATAGACCTTAAATTATGGGGATATAGAAAGTAACGGAGTTTTGGTCAAGATTACGAGTAATAAAACCCTCTACTAACGGCTATTTTGTCTTTTGACAAACCTTTGATTTATAAACTAGGTTTTAAATCCCAACCTTATGCAAATTGGTAAAATAAATTAGATCAGAGAACCATGAGACAGAGGATACCACCGGTACAAAATAAACCGGCGAAGGGCGTGTCGGACCACGCACAATTAAGGGTTCCGTAGTTGGGATGAATATATCCCAAGAAGAAACTTAACTTTATAGTTGAAAAACATGTTCTCCCATACATTCCAACTGCAAATGTATTATTCGTTAACTTGTAAAGCCTACTTAGCTGTGATAATTTTCCTTTTAACTTCGTTATAATATGTTATTGCCGTGAATTTTGTCACATATTTATCCAAAAACAACCATTTAGCTAGCAGGGGGGCGGACCCTGCCAGGGTTGTGAGTTTGTCCGAAAGGGATATCGTGGCCCTGGCACACAGGCATTTGAAGGAACACGGTGGGTTTTAGTTAGTAAAAGTCTGACACGCCCTCCCGCTCTGCTCAGAGCGGGCGAAGTTATTTGATAATTTACCACCGAGGAAAAAAAAGGGGGGGGGGACACTTGACTGTAACAAAAATTAGCACTTCATATTTCGCAAACGGAAAATGGTTTTTCATACTTCCAATATTTTTGAACAACCTTTCCAACAACACTCCACAAAGTGTAATAGAAGAGAAAAAAAATAAGTCCCCACTTTACGTGTAGGAGCGGTACACTAAAACAAAGTTTATTTTAAGATTTTATTTTACCACTTTGTCAGCGTGATTTTCATTCAAATTACAGCTTTCTAGTACTAAGAGTGTCTGAGCTGAGCCGCGGGCAGATAGACAGATAGACAGACGGACATTGTGAAACTATAAGGGTTCCTTGTTGATTCCGGAACCCTAAAAAGGCTCATAAATCTAGCAATGGGTTTGTTAATGTGAATGATGATCAATCTTCTGTCGCATCTAAACTCTCAGTGGCGTAAATAAGTTTTTTTTTTGTATAGTGGTGTTTGCTAGCTAACATAAGGCAAATAATTTAATTTAATGTTTTGTGTTGCATTTTACATTTTATTGTATAGATTCAAGTTTTCTATGTGAACAGACAGCTGTGCTGCTGGGGAGTTTGTTGCGCCACTTCTTCTTCCCAGCACTAGGAAATGGTGAAGAGTGGGCGTTTTTTGGGGGACTGTCTCATGTAATTTTTGACGTTCGAAAAGTGCTGATTCTCAGCCTAGTTTGAATAAATGACTTTTGATTTTGATTTTGAAGTAGATCCTCAAAAGGAATGCAGCTCTAGAAATTCCGTTAGTATTCGCTACTCAAAAAGGACCTCCTATTAGATCGCTTTAAAGAATAGCGCCTTATCGACTAATTAATATTTGGCTTACGAATCATTTTGTACTAAGTTGCTACGTGCGGCGTATGTCATACATACTAACTACGGTCGCCTAACGCGCCTCGCCCGCTGTTTGCCAAAGCCCTTACACGTTGATACGATCGGTGTCGTGTCAATCGATCCCGTTTATCACATCGATCGATCGATTGATTTCATTTATAATTTGTATCAAATTGCTTTTCAGTTAGCGTTCTATTAACAGCAATTTGCATACATATCGGTCATGCTAAGCAAGTGAATACGTCATTAAAAATGTTAACTAGTTCAGTATTATTTATAAGAAAATAAATCAACGTCCATTAACCTGGTTTTTAATTGGAAATTGGTTGAAACGTTCATTTAAGTTAAACTGTGACATAATGAACTTTTAATAAAGATGAGGATTGGTGAACTGGGCTCATATTTAAAAGGCAACAAGATAATTGTATCTAGTGGGTGTTTTGATGGAGCAATTTCGTCTAATAGGCTTACAATTAAATTGATCGAATTACAAGTTTAAATTGGCGCTCCTGTAATGTTTGGTCAGTTCTGTTTGTACCCTAAAAGTGCCTTTCTGAGATCGACTCCATCCATCTCAGTGTTCATAGACCTTGATATCATACAGGGTTATTTTTAAAACGTCAATAACCTCTTATGGGGTCATTGTACTCATCATTATGTACCAGAAATCGCGAAAAAAAAATCAGCTGTTTCCTACATTTTAACGAATTATTCGAACATAAATGTCGAACATAATGTACAGCTGGATTTTTTTTCGCGATTTCAGTTTTGGTCCCATAGTAAAAACTGTTCATAATGATGAGTACAATGACCCCTTAAGAGGTTATTGACGTTTTAAAAATAACCCTGTATACTTATTTTAAGCACCCCGCAAATTCTCCCCAGATTTTAGAATCAAGTAAGTTTAAAACCGTATTAAAAATAATAACTACCTATAATTTATTTAGATACGTAGAAGTTTTGTAGTACATGAGGGACTTACAAAGTAAGTATTATTAATTACATGGTGGCGATGTCGGTACAATGAATTGTTGAGTGGTTGACTCGCCTAGCTAGATCACTGAGTAATCTGTATTTCGGAGAGACTGTAGTTTTGGTTCTATAGGTTTTCAAATTCTATGATCATAGTTAAATGATGCTGTTCTTCATTCTTACATAATACACATAAGGGGGCCTAAAATGGACGCTTTGGCATAATGACAATGCCAAAGCGTCCATTTGTGACAATATGATCTGCGTACAATTTATATATCCCACAATTCATCTGTTTGACAGCTGCTATTTGACATTAGACTTCACTATAGCAATTCATAATTTGTGGACCATTTTACGAACTCCATACAAAACTGTCAAACAAATGAATTGCAGGATATGAATTGTACGTAGATCATATTATGATTCTGCCAAAGCGGCCATTTTAGGCCCCCAGATCATTCAATATGGATAACTTACTATTTAGCCGTGTTTTCTGTTGCTATGAGTGTAATTTAATAATTGCATTAAAAAATTACTTAAAAACGGATAAACGTTTGTAAAAAATACTTGTTTTCCTCGTAAAGGTTTATTAATATTTTTGTTGTTTCGATATTCCAGTTGAAATTCTTGCATTTTGACGCCATTTTTTAATTTAAACGGTTATGATCATAATTGTACGCTTGCTGTCAAATAGGATCCCTTAACTATGATCACAGACAATTTGAATCATATGTAGATATTATACCGTAATAGGTTCTTCATATAAAAATTACTCATACATTTCTGATCATATTTCTATGATAGTCTAATATGGCCCTAAGACATAGAACTGTTTACGTGTTTAGGAAGAAGTGACAATTTGCTTCCAGGGTACATTTAACTATCTAGGTTGATAGGTACCTATTGCTTGTCACGGTTTCTACTGCATTTATAATCACTTAAAGGCAATGTTTTAAAATCGTGTAACATTGCACCCAGTAACTAAGCTGTCACATTAATCATGTCGACTTTAGATTTTGTAGTCGTTTATAAAGTGACGAATCACTTTTAAAGCTGTGGGCTAAATTTAGACTTTTACGATGCTATAAAAAGGACAAGCAATTTCCGTTTGTTTAATTTTATTACTTAACTAACGTAATGAAGATTAGCTCAAGGATTATTATGGTATATACATATCAAGGCCTGCCCGGGACGTAGACGGGCCGTGCTCCGTCAGGGGTACAATGAAATATCGGCGTGTACATTTTATATGAACTCGTTCACACACGTCCGGGTCTGAGCCGGCAACGGAGCCTCAGTGACTGCCTTGCGTATGTCACGGCCCTGATACGCGTGGGATATACCGGATATACCTTTAGGCGCTGAGCAGACGGCGGAAAATTTGTCCGCTGACAATTACCGGCAGTCTATTTGTCCTACGTGTCCGTAAGTGCATAGATTTCCTTACGCTCTATCGCCGCGGACAATTTGTCGTCTGCCCAGCGCTAGTACTCCTCTGAGAAGAAGTATCGCCACACCTATTTCTG
Source organism: Tiliacea aurago (assembly GCA_948098905.1). NCBI lineage: Eukaryota > Metazoa > Arthropoda > Insecta > Lepidoptera > Noctuidae > Tiliacea > Tiliacea aurago. Next base: position 2,480,339 of record OX402592.1, read on the forward strand.
CCGCCTATAGCTGCGTTCTTGTGTTCCGGTTTGAAGGGTCGATGTACTGAATTACACCAAGCATATGTGACTTCAGCTTTGTCTCTGAGACGGAAGAGAACCAAACCTCTAGCGAATTGAGTTAAAGCTATATAATCATCATCATCATCATCATTTGAGCCGAAAGACGTCCACGAGGGGGGGGGGGTTGCCATAATCACCACCCTTGGCACTGGGTTGGCGATCGCAGTATGGTGTTAAAATGCATAGAGAACTCTGCTGCCCATTCTCTAGTAAGTCCCTTAGTCGCCTTTTACGACACCCACGGGAAGAAATAGGAATAAAATATATATTATATGTAAGATTATACTGTATAATATGTATAATCATCATGTCAGCTGAAAGACGTCCACTACTGGACATAGGCCTCCCCCAAGAAGGGGGGGGGGGGGGATTTGCCATAATCGCCACATTTGGCAGGCGGGTTGGCGATCGCAGTATGGTTTTAAAAATGAATAGAAAATGCTGCTGCCCATTCTCTAGTAAGTCCTTTAGTCGCCTTTTACGACACCCACAGGAAGAAATGGGATGGTGCTATTCTTTACGTCCGGCACCAAACGGAACATAATGTATAATATCCCACGATATTAGTGAAAAACAAAAATGAAACGCCTTCGAATCCAAATTCAAACTCCAGATAGAACACAAATTCGCACACTACCGACGTCAACGAAATATCGCTCGATCGCGTCGAACACACAAGCACAACTCCTAAACCATTTCAATAGATTATCAATTCAATACTGATAATTATAATTGCATCAGTCGTTCTATCATGATTCATTAGTTTCAAGTAAGGACTGGTGCCGTCGTTCATTGGTCGGTGGTACATTAAATATTAATTCGCATACATTATAATGTCTATTATACACAATTAGGTACATATGCATGCATAAGTACTGTTACTTATTGCCACCATTCTGATACACAAAGTCGTAGCTGCGGTGCGTCCATTTTAAAAATCAGAGAAAATGCTACTGATCCTCGTGACATAGTAGGAACTATACTCCGTTTGAAATAAGATTAGACATTTAAATAAACCTTTTTTACAGTGCGTTCAACCGATTTTGACTTCTATTGCGTTGGTAGCATGACATATGGCAGCTGTAATAAACAGTTGGTATTGTAACTACGTTTTTGCTTTTAATGCCATCCTTATGTCTAACGAATAGAACTCAAAATTGGTTGAACGGACTGTAAACAAGTTTATATCTAATCTTATTTCAAATGGAGTATAGGTAATAACAAAAACAACCGGCCAAGTGCATCTCAGACTACACACAACTAAGGGTTCCGTAGTTGGGATGAATTAATACCAAAAACAAACTTAACATTGTAGTTTAAAAATATGTTCTCCCATAATCGATATACGCCACGGTCAATTTTCCAACTGTGAATGTAAGTTTGTAATCGCATTTTTTTAAATGTACAAACTACAAATTAACGATTTTCGGCCTTTTTCTTTTACTTGTGCTGTGAGACCTTGCTTCTTGCCAAATTTCATGAATCTAGATCAACGGGAAGTACCCTATAGGTTTTGATTTATTTGCAGTATCAATAAATATGTTACATACATCGAGTTATGTTTCGGCGATCGGGAATGATAATAATTATATTAAAAAAAACTTTTATTTATTAGAATTATTTTAATTACAGAGAAACAGTGTATTAAGCTGAAGGGTGATCTAATAACTAAATTCACAAACAATAATATGGAATAACATGTAATTGATCTAATTGCTAGGTTGCACATTAATACGTAGGCTGGTGGCTGCGTACTCAGCGTAAACGGTTGTTACGTTGAGTTAACTATCGCCGTATTTTTTTATTGCGTTGACTTAGAAGCTTGATTTTTTTAGAGCTCTAAGGGACCATAAACTTACGTATTTAGTTTTAATTTCAACTTGATCCCTACCTACTTGAGACGTTCCTGTGAAAAAGGGTCTTGACAGACGGATAACGAAGTGATCCTATAAGGGTGCAGTTTTTTTCTTTTGAGGTACGGAACCCTAAAACCGAGGACAATAGCGGCCACAAAAGAATAATTTTCAGCAGTGGAACTTAACTTGTAGACTGTCGAAGTAACACTAACTTCAAAAATCATCCTCAATGCAACAAAATAATAGTCGTTGCCACAGTCAAATTGTTAACATCGGCAACGATGTGCATTTGACTGCAAGGCCCGTGCACGACGCAAACAATGACAAACTAGTTAATAAGGTTTTTTTTTATTAATGGCATCTTGCAGGTCAACCTAGGAGGTGGTCGTCTGCTTAACCGGACTTTTCTGTGGGTGCCTCAATAAACTAAGGCCTCCAGGCAGAGCATAAAACTTATAAACTAAGCGACTACACTCTTAGGCCACCCCCTGTGGAATTTATATTTTTACATTGTTCTCACATATAGAAGCGACAAGAATAATGTACCCAGGATTTTGTAATATCTTGATTTAAAAGAGTGTCCTTGGAGTTTCTTGCCTATTCTTCTCCATAGAGATCTACGTTTTGGAATGGGCAAATAGCTTCAACTTTCTGACTAACTGACCGACTCTTTGACAATTCAAAAGTGCCTGTAATTGGTTTAATTGAAATAAATGCTTTGAGTTTGAGTTTGAGGCTTAGGGAGGACAGCAAGGGACAGGCTGGATCGGATTGATATTATTTGGGGACGAATTTAAAGCTCAGTGGCGCGGGCTGGCTCGAGCAACGGTCGGGCAGGGGTTAATAACGCGTAAGTTAGTCTCGTTATTTACGGACCGCCGTTGAAATACTAGTGCTGTGACATTCTGACTATTCATTTAAAGTCAAAGTCAAATTACTAATAAAAGGCACTTTTGAACGTCAAAAATTACAAAAAAATAGAATTGTTTCTAGTTGCCTCTTCCAAAAGGTAGTTTAGTATGGAGAAGAATGGGCAAGAAACTCCATTCTTTTAAAATGTTTTACAAGATTTTGTCTATGTTCATTATAAGTGAAGACGATGCACCTAGAATAAAATTACTATACCACCAATATATTGATGATTTGAGTTTGTAACACGTCACTTATGAGTGGACGATGGGACTAAAAATATTAAAGAGGAACGTACCCCATTTAGTTTAACGACGTCCACGGTAGTAAGCCCATCTACATATTCTGTTTTTCTTTCGCTCTGCTCAGCTTTGAGTCTGAGCATCAGTAAGTACTCAATATGTCATAAATATGATATTTTACGATTTGTTTTTGGAGCACACTCAATAATAATATTGTTTAACTTTTAATGGCGGTTATTTTTATTACTGGCTTTAAAATATGTAAAGAAGTATGTTATTGTAGTTGGTTGTGGTTACTGAAAGTTAATTTTAATTTTCTTTTATGTGGAATTATTGGATTTGCGTAAAGAATACTGCACGCTTTTTTTTTTTTTTTATGGGTGGGAATTTATCAAATAACTTCCCCCGCTCTGGGCTGAGCGGGAGGGCGTGTCAGACTTTTACTGACTAAAACCCACCCGTACGAGTATTCCTTCATTTGCCTGTGTGCCAGGGCCACGATATCCCTTTCGGACAAACTCGCAACCCTGGCAGGCATTGGCCCTATCGGACCCCGTCAGTTGGTGCTGACAACTCTTCGAGGCGCGCGTGGAATACGACGCCCCGTCGACCCGGGCCTGGTCCTTATCGGACGGTGAGCTACCCATCGCTCACCGTCCGCAGGCCCGCGCCTGCGGTGGCCGGAAATTGGCTGCGACTCCCGACGCCCGGGGCGTCTCCTGCGGCGACTAGGGGCGCGAGGGCGCGAACCTTGCCTCTCCCTCACGCGTTCCGCCTCCTCCTTCGCAAGCATTACTGCTTCGCAGAAGGAGGTGACGGCCTCCCAATACTGCAAGCTTGATTCTATAATTTAATATGATGTATATGTGCAAGTGATGTATTTGTGTTACTTATTCATAAGACTATTAAAAATCATCAATTGTCGAGTGAAGTAAATTGCATTTGCGTATATTTCAAGAAATGTCGTTAAAACCAATGATGTATACCTTTAGATGCGTTACCCGTACTCAATAATGGCAAAGTAAAAGCAAGGCAATTGCCCGACTTGGAATTAGTAGCGTGCCATCGAGTGACGCGGCTACACGTCACAATCACTCCCAATTCTCAGCAATTATTTGTGAAGAAAATGCCTTCCATAGACACGATGTACAAATTACACTACTACTGTGGGAGTACAGAAAAACGTCTCATTTCATGCATATGTAACTATTGTATTTTTTTATTATATGAAAACGTTGTTTTGTTTTGTACTTGTACAGCCAGTCAGCCATTTTTCCTGACTGCTGCGACCGACGCGTACGCGCCAATGAACATGCAGCAGCTAGTGACGTAACTAAATAAGTATGTTCATCTCTTTCTAACAACAGTTATTGGTTTCCTTTTCGCTCACTGTATGATTGTACGCAAGTATGTAGCTACAATCATGGCTTACGCTGTTTTTGAGTGCACTAATGTTCGTGTATCACGCGTCTATAATACGTCATTGGTGAAAATTTTAAAAGCACACGGAAAGCAATACTCGCTAACACTTTATCCAAGTTTTCACAGACTGATTTACTTAATAGAAAACCACTGTCAACCTGTCCTACCGTTTGCAGTTAAAACTTACAACAACAAATACCTTTAAAATTGTGATACAAATTGAACGCGTCTGACTCCATTCAAGTTTATCAGCTACTGGAATTACTTAATCTGGTCTACTCTTATCCCTCACGCAATCATCCTGACACGTAGCACGATAGTTGGCCGACAGAATAGATCGTTCATGTTGAATTGATCGGCCTTGTTGCATAGTGGGCCATGGGATTGTGCAGTGTGTCTAAAGCATACAGACAGAAAATTAGAAAATTAATAGTTATTTAAGATATTAGTGCGGTAAGTTGGTTTTTACAATCGAGTAGTCTCGTCTCGGGCTTACCATAGTCACGAGTTTGTAAATACCAATTTCCGCGCGTATGTCATACAACGTTTTTCAACACATTTGCGAGAAAACAATACAATACAATAAAATAAGCCATCAAAACATTTTAAGAGAATGATTGAGTATTTCTTCGAGTCTTCCATGATATAAAATTATTATAAATCATTAAATAGCACTCACGATTTTGGCGGCTCATTTAAGACATCATTGCAGTAGAATACCATATTAATATCGGATTCCTCGCTTGAACTCATATTATTATTTTGTAAATATCAGTCGGAAAGTCGCAACAATCTTTGACATTTCTAATAAGAAAATGGCGCGAATTTGTAAATGGGGCCACGTGCATATGGTGAAAAAAAATGAGTACTACATATTTTTTCCCTTTAATAATAAAGTGAGATAAACGTATTGAGCAAAAGCGCTTCCAAGGAGGTTTGATCAATCAGCTTATTTACTCTCGTAATTTTAAACTCCTTGGTGGAATTCTTATATAATTTTTATTGTAATTAAAAAAAAAACCGTAAAGGATACGCACGGCGCTATACAACGAAGGGGCGGTAAAACATTAAGTCGTTGTATCGCAGCATTATGCTGAGATAGGAGCCTTTTTGGCCTCGCACAGGTTTTTTTTTATTATTCTTCTATTTTTTACTTCTTTATTTTTGACAACCTATTTTTATCAGTTTCGCGGTTGGTACCTATAGAATACGCAACCTTCGCGCTTCTGCGCTTCCGCTATGTGCATTTGTGCAATCAATATCTATCGAGAAAACCGTCGAACCAGCATGCACTCCAACATTTCCAGCCCAATTATTTCCCTTGTACCTACATATTCCACTCGTGACAGAGGCAGGCGCCAACATGCCGTCCGTTCAAGCTATGTATAACTATGGTTCAAACTGATCGACCGTCCTTGTGGCACCTTGTCTTGTCCACAAATCTGTGCAGCGCGGCTAACACTAAATTGTCACGGCGTCCTGTTAACTGCATTGCTGATTATATTAATTTTAAATGATAACTGGCTGATCTAGTTGTGATCAGTGATTTCGAGGTGTTTTAGGGTTAAATTGGATTTTCTGATAAACTGATAAAGTGTTTAACGGTTTATTGATGGATCATCCGCTTCCAATTCCATCATAACCAAAAAATATTGTTAAGTCAAAGTCAAATTATTTATTTCAAATAGGCACATAAATGGCACTTCTGAACGTCAAAATTTACAAATAAAATAGAATTGATTCTAGTCGCCCCTTCCAAAAGGTAGCTTCGTATGGAGAAGAATGTAGTTAACAATTTAGATATTTCTTATAGCTATGGAATTCAATATTTTTGGTTAAAGGTTTTCGCAGACAGGCGCGACGAGACAGTGCGACGCGATTCTGGTCAAAGCCTTTCCATAAAGTTTTCATAGAATTTGTTCTACTAGAGTCGCGTCGCAACAAACAAGCCAGCAAGCTTTGATTTTTAACCGACTTCCAAAAAGGAGGAGGTTCTCAATTCGGCTGTATGTTTTGTATGTTTGTTACGCGATTACTCCGTCAATTATGAAGCGATTTTGAAAATTCTTTTTTTGTTTGAAAGGGTATACTCCCGAGGTGGTCCCATTCACCAAATCAGAATCTGATCAGGGGATCCAATGGAAATCGAGGGAAACCCTCAAATTTTATATGCAAACGTATAGCGATTTGGGTATTTTTTATAGTAACTCGTGCATTTGCTCACGGAAAGCACCATTTGGTGAAGTGGAACTGATGATGGAGACCACAGATGGCCACCGGAACAATATAATAATGAGTACCTATTTAACGGGTTGCGACTAAGCAATTTATGCTCGTCACTATGCATATGGTGAGTGGCAGTTCTCCTGGTTCTTCCCAGGAGAACTTCTCAAAAATCAACGTTCCAGCATTGGGAAAAGCAATATTTCGTAAAAGGTGATGAGCAGTTAACATTAGGCTATTGTAACTTAGATAAATTCAAAACTGACCCACTAAAAAGTGAAAAATAAAAAACTTTTTACAAAAAAATAATAACCGACTACCAAAAATAACACTACAAAGTGAAAAATAACTTTAATTTCGGAAGTCGGTGGCAAAAAACTCAAATACAGATCCAAAGACACCGACTTCCGAAATTAAAGTTATTTTTCACTTTGTAGTGTTATTTTTGGTAGTCGGTTATTATTTTTTTGTAAAAAGTTTTTTGTAGTTTTTGATCCAACAATTATACTCTTACAATTAATTTAAAAAAATTGGGTCTGTCTCCCCACCGGTGAAGACGTTCCGGTTAACCAATCAGGCAGAAAGTTCTTTGAGAAATGTTTGCTGCTTTTCTCCAAATCTAGACCTGCTTATGTCGCACAGACCGTTATCGAGCCGTTTCACTTAACATCCGACATCCAAACACCTCGTACTAAGAGTTAGACTTGACCTCCAACAGATACCACAGGATCACAAATGTGTTAACAAGAGGTCCCAGTCGTCCCAGCGCCACAGAGCAGCAAAATGTTGAAAACCGCCAGTACAGCCACATATCTCAGCGCGCGACAGATATATGAGGGCGGAACAACGCGCGACGAGATAAGGGAGTGGCCCAGAACCACTGTAACGCTACGCAGTTTATGTAATCAAAGAGAAAACGCGACGGTTTTATAATTTTTGTTTTTAGTTCGAAAAATAAAAATAACAATTAAATTAAAAATTTAATGTTATCCAATAAGGTTAGCTAATAGATGATTAGGCGTCTACCGCGAGTGCTATGCTAGTTTGAGGTAGCGCAAGGAAAAATATCTCAAAGCCATTGTCCAATAATGGGAAAGAAGCCGACAGAAGGATCCAGTTGGGTTGGGCAGCGTTTGGAAAACAACGTCAAGTCTTCTCGTCGCTTATCCCGCAGTGTCTGAAAACTAAGGTCTTCAACCAGTGCGTCCTGCCCGTCATGAAATACGGTGCCGAAACGTGGACACTGACAGTCGGGCTAATCCACAAATTCAAGGTCACCCAGCGCGCTATCGCGCGAATCTCTTTGAAGGATAAAATCAGGAATTACTTAAATTATCTGGAAAAGAACCGGAGTTACCGACATAGCTTGCAGAGTAGGCAAACTGAAGTGGCAGTGGGCTGGCCATGTTTGCCAAAAGACTAATGGCTGATGCAGCAGACGAGTCGTGGAGTGGAGACCGAGTATCAGCAAGCGTAGTGTGAGACCCAGCTAGATGGACCTTAAGAAGGTGGCTGGGTGAGACTGGATGCGGAAGGCGAAGGACAGGTTGTTGTAGTGCAGCCTGGGAGAAGCTTATGTCCAGCAGTGGACTGCGATAGGCTGAGTTGATTGATTGATTGGGAAATCACTTAAAGGCTACTTTATAAAAAGGTTAAGACGACGAAGGATTAAGGCGACGATAACCGACTTTTAATGATTTTATACTGAAGATCACGCCTAAACGAGTAGTGTTAATGATTTGAAAAAAATATATGTTAAATTAGAGCATTTTTTTAATAACTCAATATGTGACTATTTTAGATTATGTTTATATTACATAATGAAATTAATTTGTAAAGTTATGTCTAACGCGGATAAAAAACTGAGAATGGCGCAAAATCTACTAAGCGTATTTTTCTGAAACCTTCACCAATTTAAAGATAATTTAATTATTGATCTTTTAATTTACGCGTTTTATAAAATACCTTTTTTTTGTGTATAATAAATTAATAATGCGTCAAATTGGGGACAGCGCTCCTTGATGGGCGAGTCCTATTACTGGCTGAACGTACGACGCGTTGCGTAAGCTCAGTACAGAACACGCAAGCTAACCACTCAAGGTCACTGGCATATATCTGCGTCTTAATAGTTGACAGTGCTTTGACTTTGACGATCTGAATAATGTGGTGGTAAGAAATGGACATAAATCGTGATAAAATTACTAAAAAGTTCGGCAAAATAAGTTATGTTTTACTAAAAGCTCTTGATGCACTAAGAGGAAAAAGCGCGATGATAATATACACGTTTTTCTTCGACACTGAGATGTTTTCTCCGTCAACTAGCATAACTTTCCGACTAACTCTTTGAGAATTCAAAAGTGCTTGGTATATTTGAAATAAATGCTTTGAGTTTGATAAGTACTTATGTCCCTTTAGCAGTGACTATTCAAACTTTACAGCGCAAAGGAAAAGAGGCATATTTAAATTTTACTATAATTTTATAAACACCGTCATTTCATCGCAACAATCGACGGAAATCATTTCATTAAACACCATTTGTATTTTAAATATTATTCAGTAACAATATACTTACTATAAGGATATTGTCTTATGGTTGTAAGTTGTAATAAGCTTCCAGACACTTACAAAGTTATTTTTGTTCACACTCTATTAATGTTATTTTTACTAAACCGATATTTTTTTTACTTTGATAAACTGATTTACAATTTAATCTTTAATATTTGCTTCCAGCAATTTTATTTAAGGTTTTTTACAAAAATATTGACAACTTATTCTAATTATTAGCTTTGTTAGAATCCTACAATAAAGCATCTATGCGTTTGTATTTTCGGTACGGTTTTATTTAAAGTTAATTTTGAATAAATTAAAATACAATGGCTGGGAGGTCCAATGGATCCAGTCGTAAACTGCGACTGGTTAAGTTAATCATATTTAATTTAAAATGAAAAGCTGAACGCACTCTTTCCATGATTTCACAAAAATGTTTCAAAAATTGAGAAAGTTCTGCTTATCACCCGCGCCGTTTCCAAACCCAGTGCGTCCACCAGCGAACAACCAAGACCGCTGTATTTGGTTAACGAACAACCGATCTAGATGACTATAAACCAACAGCTTCGTTAGTTATGTCGCTTTGCAAACTTATCTACAATAATAATATCTATGTTTTATTGTGTTCACGAAGTGTTTACATAAATGCTTGATTTATTTGATAGGATAGGAGTTACGTCCTTTCTCTGTGAGGTGGAGACGACGATGACGATGCGATTTGTTTATTAAATTTTGAGTGAGCATTCTCTTAATACTTACTTTTGTGATTCTTGATAAACTTATTTTTCTTTCTTTTTTTCTTTCTTTCTTTTCTTGTAATATTTTGAACTGTTTTCTAGTGTAGCAGATGCAAATTAAAATTTGTGCTTTTTTCGATACTGTCGATTGACTTTCAAAATCTATACCAATATTACTCTCAAGTAAACAGCAAAGTAGACCAACCGGTCTTTAATGCTTAGCAGTAATAAAACAAAACATGTGCTATGAGGAGTATTTCGCAAATTATTTAAATCAATACTAATACGAGATGGTTTCGTCACGAGTCAGGAAACTTGCATGGGTGTTCAAAAATCTGAGGCAGGTAGCTGACAGCGATCTCCTCCGTTCAGTTTATTATGCATTGGCACAATCGGTTATTGGTTACTGTATTGGAGTTCGGGGAGGTGCATGTAAAACGCATCTCTTCCGCCTGGAAAGAGCGCAACGGTCCTTGCTAAAAACAACGTCATTCAAACCATACAGATTTCCCACGAAAACATTATACGAGTTGTGCCGGGTTTTTACAGTAAGACAACTTTTTATTTTCCAGATAATTACTAAGAGACACGTATCTACCCCATATGATCCAGGTAAACTTCAAAATAGGCGAACAACTCCAAACGTAATTGAATCTGTGAAATGTCGCACGGCTTTTGCAAGACGGCAAAGCGCTTTTCTTTCTGTATATTTATACAACAAAATTAATAGAAGCATAAATTTTTATCCGCTAACACTACACGAATGTAAACTTAAAGTAAAGAACTGGCTCTTTACTCTTGATTATGAGGATATAGAGAAATTAATAAATAATTAATATCATTCTACAAAAGAACACATACATAGAATATACCTTACTTTCATACACCTACTCATACACAAACACGAACACACCCACACACACACGTACCCACCTCCATACACAGACAGCACGATATGATAATTAAAATAAATTATATTTTTGATGTTTTCTTCTCATATACTTTTTTTTAAACTTTTAATTTCTGTTAATGTATTTTGTTTTTACTTCTTTTAAAATTAGTATTTTGTAGCACACATGTTTGTCGATTCCTATGTTGACATGATTATCTAAGCCAAATAATATAGGAGAGGGCGCTGACTCCTGACATACAGGTTCACCTAGTTCAGGAGTCAGAGGCTTCAAACAAATTCTGTACTTATCCTATTATGTCAATAAAGAATTATTTATTTATTTAATTATTATAAATGAGAATAACTCTGTCTGTCTGTTACTTTTTGACTTCTTAACAGCTGAACGGATTGGGTGAAATTTAGCACACAGTGAGACCATGCCCTGGGTTAGGACATAAATAAGCTACTTCTAAGTACTGTTTATTTTGTTACCTATTTGCTTATGTACAAATCATCAAACTTAACTTGGGTTCCTTATGGATTTTTCGGGTGACTACTGAAAATCAGCGCTGAGCTGTGGGTCCCCCATAGCACAGCATCATGCTGAGTGCAAGCCTTCTTGTCACAGTCATGACGTTTAGCTTCCGACTATTTGTTTGTTTGTGATAGTACTTAGATCTGTTTTGTGTAACCTTCGAGTTTATTACATATTATGTTTTCGTACGCACGTTTTTTCTGTGACAAATAATTATTTTTTTCTTTTCTTTCTTTTTTTCTTACTTTTTATTCCGGTAGTAGACATTTTGCGCTGACCCCAAATAACTCGGGATAACGGCGGGAGAATTATGAATACAATTTATTTATTTGTTATGTACATAAATAACAACTTATACCTACTTAATTAATAAAAATAACAAAACTATATCCTAACTAAAACTATTCACAAATAATGATAATGTACCTACAAATTCTGTAAAGGCTCCCGCAGACAGGCGCGACGCGACGGTGCGATGCGATTCTGGTAAAACAATTTCCATGAAGTTTTCATAGAAATTGTTCTACAAGAGTCACGTCGCGCCTGTCTGAGAGGAGCCTTAACACATATCTTGCTACGATAAAACTTTTCATCGTCCCCCGTGTCACCAGCCTTAGATATTTGCTTGCGGCTTATAATATTAGCAAAGCAAAATATTTAATAATTATGCTCTATTTACGGAAAGGAATAATTATGTAAACAGCAAACAAATGTGTAAAGATAATAGAATACAAATTAAAACACGTCAGACCACAGGCGCCTCTACACACGTCTCTCAAACGTAGACACACGGTAATCTGGAGCTAGGCCTTAATTGATGTCGAAGGAATTTCTCACTCTTGATTAGTACCCTAAGTGGCGGGTTAGATAATGTAGTATGTGTGTATGTACACACGGCTACACATCAAGCTATATATTTCCAGTTGACGCTGATCTCGCACTGTACGGAAATCCTATAAAATGCGAGATCAGCTTATACTGGAAATGTATAGCTTGATGTGTAGCCGTGTGTACGAGCGTGTAAAATTTATTGTACTGGCGGTAAATATGTGACTAACATGTATCTATCTCATAATTAAGTTATTTTTTTATTCTTTTTACATAATTTGGTAGTAATTTTATTCTAGGTGCATCGTCTTCACATTTATTCATATAGGTAATTAATGTACCTAGGTACTCAAACAGAATATTGTAAAACATTTTTAAAAGAGTAAAGGTGTAGTTTCTTGCCCATTCTTCTCGATACGAAACTACCTTTTGGAAGGGGCGACTAGAATCAATTTTATTTTTTTGTAAATTTTGAGGTTCATAAGTGCCTCTGTGCCTGTTTGAAATAAATAATTTGCCTTTGACTTTGGTACTGGCATGGTCATTACAATTGACTTGTAGTTATCATTTGGAATCTTAAAACAAAAGAAGTATAGCTGATGAAATGATGACCTATACTTCTTTTTTTTTTAAGATTCTGACGAAGAAGAGACGAGAAGAGAGAGACTTATGACTTTGGCTTCGAAGAAGAGAGAAAGTTATAAAAAACAGTACCATTTCAAGCGAAATGTCAATTTCCAAAGTCAAAAGTAATTTTATTTGGATTTTGTTTAGATCCTGTTTGATTCGATGTACAAAGATAATAATTTTCCATAAATGTAACGAGCTTTCGGTCTTCGGTGTTCATGTTTCTTCTGTCTTATAAACTTCTTTCAAATCCTTTTATTTTTTTATGCCTTTTATTAATCCAGTGCAACATCACGATATTAAATATTATTATTATTAATCGTTTATTTCAGGCATTAGGACCCATAAAATGAAAATTTAAATCATATCCTAAAACAAAAGTTAAACTAAACAAACAAACATAAAAAATAAACAGTAAAGAAAAATAACTATAAAACCATCCATCATTTCACACCAGGGAAGCCAAAACAAATGTTCCCATCACACACGTCGACGTCGTCGTTACATTTATTTTGTCTCCCTCAGTAAATGCACAGTATGAAAAACAGCTTTGACAATATTATTTTTACTTGCCACCACACGCAAAAAGAACGATGCCCTGAGCTTCCTCATGAGCGCAAAGAAGGCGGTTATTCTGTTCTCAGCAAACATCTCAGTCGCACTACACGCCAGGGCAGGTTGAGCATGACCCGAAACGCGTTATTATATTGTACACGAAGAGTGTTGTGTGCACTCTCCGTGTACTTGTACCAAAGTTGACTATACTCCATTTGAAATAAGATTAGACATTTAAATACACCTTTATTTCCAGTCCGTTCAACCGATTTTGACTTCTATTCCGTTGGTGGCATGACAAACGGCAGCTGTAATAAACAGTTGGTATTCTAACTACGCTTTTGCTTTTAATGCCATCCTTATGCCTTCGGAATATAAGTCAAAATCGGTTGAACGGACTGTAAAAAAGTTTATTTAAATGTCTAATCTTATTTCAAACGGAGTTTAATTGTAGAACGAACAAACTTTCGCAAAACATATTTCGCACGCGTTTCGCTCTACATAACAAATTCAGTATCATTATATTTGTCATATAGGTTGTGAGTGCGTCAAAACCTATAAAAAATAGAAAGATATATTTTAAAAAAACCGGCCAAGTGCGTGTCGGACCACGCACAATGAATGGTTCCGTAGTCGGGATGAATTTATCCCAAAAACAAACTTAACATTGTAGTTTAAAAACATGTTCATACACAACATACATTGATATTCGCCACGGTCAATTTTCCAACTGCAAATGTAAGTTTGTAATCGCAAACGAATAATTATTTTTGTGTGATAAAACTACAAATTAACAATTTTTGGTCTTTTTCCTTTACTTGTGCTGTGAGACCTTGCTTCTTGCCAAATCTCTTGATTCTATGTCAAGGGAAGTACCCTATAGGTTTTAATTTATTTGCGAGTATCAAAATATGTCGCATAAATCACGGTTTTTTTTTTGCGTTGACTTAGAAGCTAGATTTTTTTTTAAGCAGCAAGGGACCGTTGAACTACGTGTTTCATATTAATTTCAACTTGGCAGACAGACAGACGGACAACGAAGTACACATGTATATACGCTATACTAGTTTCCTGTTACAAATTAATTAGACATCTGTAGCCGAACTAGGCAAAAGCCTGTATTTCGGCTGATGAAGTGATCCTATATGGGTTCCGTTTTTCTGTTTGAGGTACGGAACCCTAAAAATGGCCATAAACCTTTCGAACATAACAAGAACCCACAAATTAATCGGCAAGTCTATAAATTAAATTAATAGGGACATAAAAAACATCTAAAATGTAATGCAAAGCTACTTATAATCAAATACCTGACACCATTAATTTTATGTCCTGTACAAATAAAAATAAAAATGCTGTAAAACACAGGCTGTTAACTTTGATTCACACGCTTTAGGGTTCCAGAGGAAAAGGGATCGAAATAATTATAGTAGTTTTATTTTTAATTTAAGTCAAATTATGTTTAACTATAATATTATTATTTTGAACATAAAAAATAATATCTGTATCGGTATCGGTAGCTACGCTTGTGATATAGACAACGGAATAATCGACATCTTCTGTGTCTTTACTTTTTTCCTCTGATTCTGAATCAACTGTTATATTACCAGAAACTTTGATTATTTCTGCTGTATCGATATTGTTGCTGATTGTACTGATTACAACCTTTAATTGTGCACAATGTACAATATTTTCATAGCCCTATCATTTGTCAGTCTTTTACGTTTTTTGGTAGATAAGAATGTCGTTGCACGTATTAAATGTTCTCTCGCACGCTGCCGATGTAGTAGGAAGTGAGAGATAATTTAAAAAATAAGTGGTATTGCTTTATTAACCAAAATAAATCTAATATTAGCTCATTTTTAACGATAACCATCTTACTATTTTTTTATTTTCTTCATTTTGAAAAAAGAACCTAATCCAGAAAAAACCTGTTTTTTTACAACTGGGTTCATCATGCTTGCTCAGATGTGTCACATTATGCGCTGTAAATTAATCTAATATCTCTAAACATTATTAATTTTTGACATAAATGTCCAACTGCAGAACATTGGCCTCCTAATAAACCATGTCTTAAAAAAGTCAAATAAAATGATAAGAAGATTTACATCTTCTATCCACTTAATGTTTTTATTTAATGATGGGAAATTATGCATACAGATTTTTGGGCAGCCATTAGGGAAAATATTATCGTGAACCAATTACGGCCCCCCACAAGTCCATTCCGACTCACGCCTCACCATTGCAACTTAAAATAAATGTATACAACTTGTCACTGGTTTTACGAGTATGACGGCGGCCATTAAATAATTCATTAGTAAAATGACCAATCATAAATCAGGAAAGTGCGACAGCACGCGTGCAGTGTTTTGTAACAGCCAATCACCGCGTGGCATTTCTTATGACTGCAATACAGATTGGATAATTAAAAGACGTGTGATGTATGGACTAATTGATTGTAAAGGATATGTGTAGAGATCGATATGGTAATTAACAGAAGTAATTAAATGCTACGTTGTTGAATGTTGTTCTTATTGAGCTTTTAATGATTATTAATGGTGTCATGACAAATGATCTATGTCAAGGATTTGAGAGTAAATTAATTCTAGCGTAGTCATTTTTACGAAAAGCAAGACTCTTAAACTACGTAGGTATCTTTAATAGGACATAGCCACCGCATAAAGAAGATAGTCAACATCGTTTCACAGATTTTCGGAAATAATTGACCAGCCGAATGTCTAACCAACTCCTTTTCTCCCCATGATGTTGGAAAAGGGAAAACGTCAAAGACAAAATTAATAGCATTAGAAGCAAAAATACTGTTGACATACCTTGCATTGCACTACTCTAAAGATAATCAGTAGGCACTGAAGGTTTTGAGCTTATTAAGACTGAGATATAAGCCAGTGACCTTGAGTGGTTAGCTTGCGTGTTCTGTACTGAGCTCACGCAACGCGTCGTACGATCAGCCAGTAATAGGACTCGCCCATCAAGGAGCGCTGTCCCCAATTTGACGCATTATTAATTTATTATACACAAAACAAAAGGTATTTTAATAAAACGCGTATACTAAAAGATCAATAATTAAATAACTTTTAATTTGGTGAAGGTTTCAAAAAAATACGCTGGGTGGATTTTGCACCATTCTCAGTTTTTTATCCGCGTTAGACATAACTTTACAAATTAATTTCACTATGTAATAATAACATAATCTTAAATATTCACATATTACGTTATTGAGAAAATGCTTTAATTTAACATACATTTTTTTCAAATCATTAACCCTACTCGTTTAGACATGATATTCAGTATAAAATCATTAAAAGTCGGTTATCGTCGCCTTAATCTATAAATTAATAACCCACAAGTAGGTGTACATAACACCTTACACAATAACGATGGTAACCACAGATAATCTCGCAAACTGCCACAACTCACACCTGATTACGATCTTAAAGCCCAACACACTGACTACTGTATAGAACTGATGCCAACACACATTGTAACTAATAATGTAATTAATTATACTTCTATTCATGCTAAAGATATAATAAGCGTGAAGATTTGCTCATACTGAAGGTTATTTGTCATCGTTGAAATCCTTTCCCAATTTGTAATTTAATTGAATTTTCCATTTAGTAAGCAATGGCAATACTGACTGCCTTATTAGCTTCATCAAGCATAATTATACAAAGCGATTCCATCAATGTATTTCTTCGATCAAGAATACATTATGTGCGCTTTTATAATTTCTAACGTGACGAGATTATCGTGGACCTCCACGTCCATTTTTATAAAATGTATGGAAATACTTGCACGTTTGTGGCGGCATCAACATCGACACATGCGAACTACGCGTCACACTGACGTCACGCAAAATCCTGCATCGCGCAGAGTTTACCGCGCGACTAGCTTAGATACAACACCACGACATCAATCGTCGGGCGGTTGTGCAGCTGCTTGCTGCCGCTAGTTATAGGCCTTCCACTATTAGTCAGACTCGCCGACCAAGGCATACTCTCTCAGACCCAGATGACCCCATTACCCTCCTACAGGAAAGCAATAGGGCCACCAGTACAGTACACAAATTACACAGACCGACATTCCGTCCTCGCCACCGAGGTACCACGCGAACTTCCCGACTAAAATGTCCCCCCCGTCCCTTGCACGTCGAATCACCAGCCGCCCGCGCCGAGGATGAGTGCGCCGTAACATTAATAGTAACCCCAGTTAATAATCATGATCTAAACTTTGTTCCAGCCCGTCCCCTATTTGTGATCCCCCAACGACGCCCTAAGCCGAGGTCCGTACCCCACAGGGGGTGCCCTTAGTGCGCAGTCGTTTAGTTATAATATATATTTCACGCCCTGGCTGGAGGCTTTAAGCTCACACTTAAGGCAGTCACAGGAAAGTTCGGTTAAGTAGCCACGGCCTCTCAAGGCCACCTACGAGATCGTCGGGCAATTGCCCACCAGACACAACACCCGTCTGGTCGGAGGCTCCTCCCTTTTCTATGGAGGATGAGTGAACTTTACACCATGTTCGTCATGCCTCTATACTGGTGACCCCGAAGCGATAACATCAACGTAACGTAACGTTATCGTGAACGGAAATTCAAAAGCGTCTTCATATGTATATTTCCATACATTTTACTTCCCTGTGCTATAGTGACGCCGTGACGTGAACGTCCACGACAATATCATCATGATAGAAATTGTAAAAGCTCACATTGGTTTCTAGCCTAATCAGCAACTAAGACAAATGGCAATCTATGCTTGGCAAATCTGAAGACGGAATTAACAAAAGCTGTCGAAATCGGTATTTGTTCCGTCAGATCTGACTGCTGCCCCAGAGGGCCTAGACGTATGTCAAGTAAGTGACAGAGCAATAGAACTAGAGAGATTTGAGATTATTCTAGCATATTATAGTCTTTTCCTTATTTATATATTTATTTTATTATTTATGTATAGGTACACAGTAGAATACAAAACGATATGAGATAATTAAAAAAGTACAAAGGTACTGCTTATTTCTTAAGAAATTTCTTCCAGCAGACCTGCGAAAGGAGAAATGAAAAAGAAATAAGATAAGATAAGATATGATAATGTTTATTTAAGGAAAACTTAGACATAAATTACAAAATATCTTAACAGGATAATTTGCGTCAATAAAGGTGGCATGCTCATCTGTAGCCGAACTAGGCAGAGCCTGTATTTCGGCTATCAGCGCCAAACCCCTCGAGTATTACACATATATAACATTTCTTTAGTATTTTGCACTTAAAGTGCATAATATTTTAACAATTTTTATAGTAAACTTTACTTAAATGTAAACAATAGTGTGTGAAAACAAGAAGAGAAAACATAAATATGCGGAGTCTTAAACTAAAATGTTAAATATACCTATACTATACCATAACTATACATATATATATAATATACATATATACAACGTGTTTTTTTTTATATCCCATAACTCTAGGGTATGATTGAGGCCATACCAAAGAATCAACTGGCATATGAGTTATGTTCCACTCCTTCGTAACAACAAAGTCAAAACATAAACCAAAACAAAAACTAAATGAACAAAAGTCATATAAACAATGTACGCTCACACTATCACACACACTCTCACACACACTCATACGTGAAATATGTCAACGTCGCATTTTCTTAGCTTTAAATATGAATGATTGGTTTGAAGCCCCGATACCAACATACCTACATATTTTATTTTACTATTTATTTTACTACACTACTGCGAAGTTTGGCAACCTCGCAAAAGTAGAGATTCGTCATACTGGTGACAATTTTTGACCTAATTTAATTATGATTGATGATATCTCCGAAACGATGCATTTTTGGACCACCTATTCCAGGAGTTTTAGTATTATTTTTACCTACAGGTTGTATATAATATACACACGCGTACGTACACGTTAACACGTACAAATACAATATACTTAAATAAATAAATAAAGCGTATATTATAAACATTGTATATACATAAAAACACTCACAGTTGAGGGGAAAGGTAATGCTCTTTTATTCGAAGTTTGAATAAGGAAACAGTTTTTAAGTCACGAATGCTAGGCGGAAGTGGGTTCCACAATCTTACAACATGGACAGAGAAGGAATAAGAACAGTAGCTAGTTTTATAACCCTCCCTGTTCCTTCTTACTTTCTGTCCATCAAGCTTTCTACTGCTCTAAAAAAGTCGCTCTAGATGTTATTGTCTAACTGACGTGCTTTTTAAAGTTCCGAAGATTAACCAATACCACCATTAGTGACACAAATAAATCTAATTCAGCAACACCAAAACAACTTGTTTTCTTTTAATATACAAATGAACCTAATTTTCCATCAAACTTCGTAATTTATAGTCTTAATAAAGTCATAAATCATATTAATCGATTTGCTTCATTGAATATATAAAATCTCGGATATTTATATCCATGACCAAAAGCTTATAATAATAACGTGAACTATTGAGAGTTTGGTAGACATTAAAAACTATGATGAGATGATTAATCCGAAATCTGTATCTTTTAAATAGACTATAACATGGAGTAAGTCGCATACGAGTACAACATTTCGGAATGAATCAGGCTGATATGTCGACATAGGTATCATCATTTCACCCGAAAGACGTCCACTGCTGGACATAGGCATCACCCAAAGCCCCACGCGGTGGTGGATGCCTATGCCTATGTCCACCTGCCAAGCGTGGCGATTATGGCAACCGGGGAGATTGCCATAATCACCACGCTTGGCAGGCGGGTTGGCAATAGCAATATGGTGTTAAAATGCATAAAGAACGCTGCTGCCCATTCTTTAGTCGCCTTTTATGACACCCATGGGAAGAAATTGGATGGTGCTATTCTTTACGTCCGGCACCGCACGGAAATGTCGACATATATATTACAGTATATCGACATTTTTTTTAACGCTTTTCTGGCAGTTTGAGTTCTTTATGCGGCCTACCCAAATGTCCTTTCTTTGGTATTGTTCGTCGAGTCTTTGAGCTAACTAAGTTCTGTGTTGAGCTACACGATTACTGACAAATGAGACTCTTTCTAAACTACATTATGTTTTAACTGTATTACAGAAATAATTATAATTTATTATTTATCATCATTGGAAATGAAAAAAAAAAAACACTACCTATCGAAAGACATCTAACTGAAAAAAAACTATCCGAAAAGTTTTCCTTCATAATCATTATCATCATTGGCAGTCTTATTCTACCCACTACTAAGTATAGGCCTCGCTTTTGTGCCATGCTTCCCTGGTTTTTATTTTTTTTGGGTGGGAAATGATCAAATAACTTATCCCGCTCTGGGCGGACCGGGAGGGCGTGTCAGACTTTTACTGACTAAAGCCTGTGTGCCAGGGCCACGATATCCCTTTCCTTTCCTTGTCAGACGGCGAGCTACCCATCGCTCACCGTCCGCAAGCCCGCGCCTACGGTGGCCGGAAATCGGCATGCGACTCCCGACGCCCGGGGCGTCTCCTGCGGCGACCAGGGGCGTGAGGGCGCGAACCTTGCCTCTCCCTCACGCGTTCAGCCTCCTCCTTCGCGAGCATTACTGCTTCGCAGAAGGAGCCGACGGCCTCCCATGCACTCTCGCTCCGAACCATGGCCTGAACCAGGGCCGGACGCGAGAGATCGCCGCCGCCGATCGCCTCCGTGAGGACACGGCGGTGCTCCATGCTTTCCTGGTCAGCGCGAGTTTTCTTTGTTACCCTTTATATAAGAGCGCCTTCTGGTGCAGCTTAAAAGACCAACATAGCATAATCAGCCTATAATGTTCCCACTGCTGGGACACAGGCCTCCTCTCTTCGAGAGGGACTGGGCTGTAATCTACCACGCCAGCCCAGTGCGGGTTGGTAGATGTCACATGTCTTTGAATTGTTGGTTCTAGGACATGTCGGTTTCCTCACGATGTTTTCCTTCACCGTTTTGAGAGCAGTGGTGATGAAATTATTTACACAAAGTAAAGCGCCTGCCTGGGTTCGAACCCACGACCTATGACTCGTAAGTCGGGGCCGTTACCACTGGGCCACCACTGCTCTAAAAGAGCAGTGTGGTATGAAAACTAAGTTAAATTGAATTCACCGCCAAGTTACTATCTATTGCCGGAAATAAGGTGCCGTGAAACACATAAATCCTGAATATCTTTAGCACGGAAGCACGGGGATAATGGCCCTAATCAGGATCCAAAATTGATCTCATCTAGAACCAAATCCACTGACGGCTCTTTTGATATATGTTTGTTTAAACTTAACGCTGTTTCCCTATTCGTAGCGAAAGGGCCTGTATCGAGAACAAAATGAGACGGTACCCACTATAGCATGAATCAAACAGTCAGTTGTATGTTTTAACTTCATTCCTAAGTCAACATATTTCGCATATGGCGCCCAAAAGGGAAGGGTTTCGAATGATTTATTATAAGTATTATTAATAATATGCGCACGCTATTTTGCCAAAGATTTATACACATTGAAGCCTAATGGTATTCGGTGAAATATTAATGGAGTATTTTAATCATTTGGGTCAGATTTTAATTGAATTATTATAGCAATGAAGACTGTTGGGTCTGGGAGTGAGTAAGATGTATCGTATGACGTGTTTAGTAGAAACCGCTACTGAATTGACTCGGTAAAGGTCGGGGGTCAAAGTCGAAACTGTGTGAAGCTCAGCTCGATAGGAATAGGATATAATAAACTTGTTAGTAGAAATGTTGCTTATTAAGTTATCATCGCAACTTTTGTTGGAGTATGTCTTTACTGATCTCATCATTATCATTTCAGCCGAAAGACGTCCACTGCTGTACATAGGCCTTCCCGAAAGAAGGGGGGGAGGGTTGCCATAATTGCCACGCTTGGCGGGTGGGTTGGCGAGTAGATTCTCTAGTAGACTGATCTCATCAATGCAACTCAACTAAAACTCATCTGGGAGATTTCGCCGCCCTTTCAAGACTCTGTAGGCAATACAATGAATTGTCAAAGCGTTGTAACCTGGGCATAACCCTCCTAACCCTCCCCATTTCAAAATACAAAAATAATTTAACGATTGCAAAATAACTAAGTGTGTAACTATGTTTATTTTTCCCAAAAGTCAACAAAAATAACGTGTAAGAATTATTATTATACTAAACAATTGTTATACTCGTATGAATGCTCAATCTTGACATATTCATTTTATTTTATTTCTTCAACTATCGTCATTATTTTTCTCTATTTTTTATCCTGTTTGCACCTATTTATATGTGCATGCCGTGGTCTCCTGCAATTGAAGGAGCACACGTAAAAGAACGTTTTGTATTATTGTGATTTATATTGTTTATGTGTCATCATCATTTATTTTAGTTTGTTTGTGTGTCGGCACCACACGGCACATAATAATATGTGTGTCCCAAGGGGGGAGGGGGGGTTGCCATAATCGCCACGCTTGGCAGGCGGGTTGGCGATCGCAGTATGGTGTTAAAATACATAGAGAACGCTGCTGCCCATTCTCTAATAAGCCCCTTAGTCGCCTTTTACGACATCCACGGCAAGAAATAGAATATGGTGCTATTCTTTATGTCCGGCACCACACGGCACATAATAACCCCCCCTGGGTTGCCATAATCGCCACGCTTGGCAGGCGGGTTGGCGATCGCAGTATGGTGTTAAAATACATAGAGAACGCTGCTGCCCATTCTCTAATAGGCCCCTTAGTCGCCTTTTACGACATCCACGGCAAGAAATAGAATATGGTGCTATTCTTTATGTCCGGCACCACACGGCACATAATAATATGTGTGTCCCAAGGGGGGAGGGGGGGGTTGCCATAATCGCCACGCTTGGCAGGCGGGTTTGTAATCGCAGTATGGTGTCAAAATGCACAGAGAACGCTGCAGCCCATTCTCTAGTAAGTCCCTTATAGTCGCCTTTTACGACACCCACGGCAAGAAACAGAATATTATGGTGCTATTCTTTAAGTCCGGCACCACACGGCACATAATAATATGTGTGTCCCAAGGGAGGAGGGGGGGGTTGCAATAATCGCCACGCTTGGCAGGCGGGTTGGTAATCGCAGTATGGTGTTAAAATGCACAGAGAATTCTGCAGCCCATTGTCTAGTAAGTCCCTTATAGTCGCCTTTTACGACACCCACGGCAAGAAACAGAATATTATGGTGCTACTCTTTAAGTCCGGCACCACACGGCACATAATAATATGTGTGTCCCAAGGGGGGAGAGGGGGGTTGCCATAATCGCCACGCTTGGCAGGTGGGTTGGCGAACGCAGTATGGTGTTAAAATGCATAGAGAACGCTGCTGCCCATGCTCTAGTAAGTTCCTTAGTCGCCTTTTACAACACCCACGGCAAGAAATAGAATATGGTGCTATTCTTTACGTCCGGCACCACACGGCACATAATAATATATATGTGTATCATAAATGAATAAATAAACTATGAAATAAAAACAAGTAAGGAGATACAACAAGTAAGGAGATTTCATTCGTTCTATAAGACCATTACAGCAAAGGTAATCTAACGTGCTATTTTTACCTATGTAAGTATGCCAATATACCGTGGTGCGAGCTTAATGAAACGTTTTTTAGGGTTCCGTAGTCTACCAGGAACCCTTATAGTTTCGCCATGTCCGTCTGTCTGTCTGTCCGTCCCCGGCTTAGCTCAGAGACTCTTAGTACAAGAAAGCTGTAATTTGGGGTACCTCCCTTGCACGTAAAGTGGGGATGATGTTTTTTTTCTCGTTTATCCCATGGTGTGGGGTATCGTTAGACAGGCCGTTCAAAAATATTGCGGATTTGTGAAAATCATTCTTCCATTCTAGGATCTGTTTGGTGCCGGATGTAAAGAATAGCACCATCCCATTTCTTCCCGTGGGTGTCGTAAAAGGCGAGTAAGGGACTTACTAAAGAGTGGGCAGCAGCGTTCTCTATGCATTTTAACACCATACTGCGATCGCCAACCCGCCTGCCAAGCGTGGCGATTATGGCAACCCCCCCTTTAGGGGAGGCCTATGTCCAGCAGTGGACGTCTCTTCGGCTGAAATGATGATGATGATGATGAGGATCTGTTTGCGTAATATTAAACTTTAAAGTCCTATTTTTTGTTAAAGTCTAATCCCCCTCCCCCTGTGAGCTAAATGGTTGTTTTTGGATATGTGAAAAAAAACATGGCAGTATTATATTTAGAACAAAATGAAAACTATCACAGCTTAGTAGGCTTTACAATTTAACGAGTAATAGTCGACCAACTTACATTTGCAGTGGGAGAATTGACCATGACGTAAATCGATGTATGGCAAATTAACATTGGTTAAGTTTACACAACGCAACGCATACAACCCTAATCTCTTCAAAGTAAGAGTGAACAGGCTTTTTCTGGGTAAACTCACTCCATTGTCGACTCTGTCTCTGTCACCTCTGCCCTAGACTAAGGTCAAGAGCAAAACCATCGTAAATAAAAAAAAATAAAGTTTATTTTTGGGATGAATTCCCAACTACGGAACCCTTCATTGTGCGTGGTCCAACGCGAACTTGGGTGGTTTTTTAGCTTTTTTTGACTTTTATCGTGAAAACGTTGACTACCTCGTTGATTGCGTCTCAAAATTAGGAATTCCTTAATAGCAGACTGGAGTCTGAATTTATACCCAATCAACAATCAACTCAGCCTATCGCAGTCCACTGCTGGACATGGGCCTCTCCCAGGCTACGCCACAACACTCTGTCCTCCGCCTTCCGCATCCAGTCTGACCCCGCCATCTTCTTAAGGTCCGGGTATAAATTAGATGCGGCTAGATGGACTGACCCATCTAGCCGCATCTAATTTATACCCGGAGAATGGCAAAAGGCTTGCGCCCTATTACATGGGACTTAAGGCTCCCACAGACTGGTGCGATATCGCGGGGGCGACGCGACACTAGCAGCACAATTTCCTGCCTTGCCTGTTAACCTGCGATATCGCACGAGTCTATACGAGTCTTTAATCTTATCTGGCGAAATGTGGGTGTTCGTTATGTACGCCTCTGCCTAACCCTTCGAGGATTAAAGGCGTGAGGTTATGTTATGTTATATTGACTTGAATCTAATGTAACTTGAATATTGCCCAAGGCATGACAGAACTCCGTGGGTATTACAGCACCCAGATAAAACTGTGATAACATGGAAAAATCCGTTTAGTTTTCAAGTAGCCCCCAACCGGTTGGGTGTCTACAATCAGTTTCACTCTTACTGAAACCAGTCCAGTCTATTACGCAACTGACGATGTTTACCGCCTCACTCATTATATCGGCTAACTTGGGAACATAAGTAATTAGGTTTGTAACTTATTGGGATCTAGGCAAATCAAGTATATAAGTAACCGAAACTGTGTTATTTTCTACTTGGAAGCCTGTCAAATGGTTGTGAATAGCTGTGCATAAATGAAATTAAAGGGCAATAACTATTAGGGTATGCTCTAACTCAAAGTTGAAACAAAAGGAAGCTAATCTAACCTAAACTCAAGCAAACGAAATAAGAATATGAATTTTGTACGATGTAATTTTAATGATCCTATATGAATTGAAATAAATGATTTTGAATTTTGAATTTTTGAAATGTCGCGATTTATCTAAATATATTATCATTTGTAAGTATTTAAAGACATCTCATTTAGTTATTCAGAATAAAAATAATATGTACATAAATATTATCATATACCTAATTAATTAATACAAATTACAAAATTATATCCTAACTAAAACTATCCCCACAACCATGGCGTCGAAAAATTCATCCGTGTGGCTGTCGACTGGTAATGTACCCAAGAGACTGGCGGCATTGCCACGTTGTATGGCAATACTTAGCCTCTGGCCAAGGTAAAAGCCAGCCCTTCGGTCACGGGAAGTGTCAACCAGCCGTTTCGAGATTTCATTAAAGAGGCCATGAGCACTCGGACCCCACGGCCCGAGGGTTTCAAGCCCAAACGTCTCGAAAATATAATTACCAACAATGATATACGTACTTACTCTAGCAAAGTAATTAATACTACATCACTTGAGCTATTAATTACCTGCGCGTAATTAATACTGATGCCTAATCGTGGACACGCGATAAATCAACAACGCTATTTGCGGAGATTTATTTTTAGATAATTCAATATACGGACTTTGCCATTTTCACATCTCGAAGTATTTAGTTTCACAGTTACGTTTTAAAATACAAATAGTGCAGGCTCTGCTACATTGACAGCGGATCGTGGGTCGGATGCTGAGTGATGTCATGCGGGGACCTCAAATATTCAATCATTGTTTAGAATTTAGAATACTTAAAGTGTTAATAACCAAATTACCGTAATTTACAAAAAAACTATCCAAAGAAAAAACATCTTCTTGAACTGCAAAGTTTAACCTTTGTAGTTCAAGAAGATGCTTTTTTCTAAACACTCATTACTCTGAATTTCAGATAATTGCAAGTTTATTTTTATTTTGGAGCTCATTTAAATTCTTCTTTCTGATAACTTATGAAAAATTTATCGATACAGTACTCGTATAAGCGGCCATCGCAAAACGTTATTATTATGATTTAGGTTTATATTATAAAATGTAACTCTTATTCACACTAGCCAAAATAATGGGAGCTTTCGCATTTTCGCACCAGCTCAAAGTCCAAAGTCAAATTATTTTTATCAAAATTTATAAAAAAAATAGAATTGATTCTAGTCGCTCCTTCCAAAATGTAGTTGCGTACCATTACTGTTTTAAAATGTTTTACAAGAATATGTATGTAATTATACAATTAAAATAGGAAACAGTTCGATATTGTCTAGACTCTAGATTGTCCTATGGAGCTGGACCAGCATGTTTCCAAGCATTCTTATCTTGGATATAATCCTCTAATTTGTAATAATTATGCTTGTTTACAAAGTGTGTGTACTTTCCATGTGTTTTAAATTTTCTTTAATTTAATTGCAATATAAATATCACAAGGTATTTCGTTGTAACATTTAACACAGTACCCCATAGGCTGCCGCTACCGTCCTGTGTCTTATGTAGCAGAGCCCTAAGATTGTCCTTCCATGGATTCAAATATTTGATAGCTTCCGTATCAGAAGTTAGGTGTGTGATCTGCGTAGAAATTCCTTGCAAATCGTAAGTAAAGGGTCGCAGTATTTGGGTTTGAGCGTTAGGTAAAAGATTATTCATCCGGTCAAACCGACAGTATACAAGCTGTAATTTAGATAACTGAAAACACGGCACTGACAGCACGGAAATTGTAAAAAAATAAATTAGCCATTCCCAAAATTTTGACATGTTAAGCAAATATACATGCAGCGGTTGCTTTTTTTCTTCTCTCAGTAAAAATTGTTCAAATGACCACGAGGGTATCAGTTATTTTAATTTACCTTATAAAATAATCATTCATCGTGATAAATGAATAATTTTGTCTGATCCACTATCGCGATACTTGTCTTAGTAGAGGTCTCAATAAATTTGTTAAAGTCGAAAGGTTACTGCTAACCATGTGGATCACACCTCTATTTTAGAGGACTACAAACCAAAGATTTTCTTTATCAATAGTTCTAAATAGATCCGGTCCATAAATAGGATGTTGGTACAAGTAACAGCTACTCACAACGATGTGGCAGTTCATCGCCACTGACCAGATCCGTTTGTGCTCAAACATTGTAGCATTGTCGTGTAATTACGTCACTCGACTATATCAGTCAATTATCGTCGTCATTTGTTTTGTATGCATCATCACTAATTAAACGATTGATTCGCCAATAACTGTTGAATAACTAAAACTATAAACCGTACTATAGCTGTAAGCCGTGGGTTTGTTCGCGTTTGGGATTAGACATCGCGTTATTATTTCCAACAGCTTGGCTATCTGTATGCGTAACACACCATCAGTAGCAATGGTAAATTCATGTTGACAGTTCAACAATATTCATTGCGTTATATACGTTGTTGAGCAAACATATTATGTTTCGAACATATAAAGAAAAGAAAGAAAATACATTTATTTAGCACAGACAAAAAGGCACACAAATATACACGAGATAAATATACAGAAAATACAAAAATAAACAAGTAAAAAATGTAAAGTGCGAGTGCAGAAAAGTGTTCATTTTTTTCTTTTTTTAAAACGTTTCCGTAGGAATTTTCTTCGACTCCACGAAAATAATTAAGTTCAATGTTAATTAAACTTCTTTTGAATTGAATCAATCTTTTGGATCGTAGTGGATTAGTTAACCAATGAATGAATTTTTAATCCTGAGTTTAATATTCTAGAATCGACAAAGCAGTTCAGTCAGTCAAGAAGACACTTCAGTAATAGGCTAACGATTCCAGTCGAATCAAAATCAAAATCAAAAGTCATTTATTTAAGGCTGAGAATCAGCACTTTTCGAACGTCAAAAATACATAAGACAGTCCCCCATAACGCCCGCCCTTCACACAATACAAAATAACAAAGTATATTATTTATTACCCAGTTTAGAGAGTAGAAACCGACCAACAGACAGACTTTCGCGTTCATTTAATCATATTGATTGTTACAACGCTAATAATTTTATTGTTAGATGTGAAATACGTCACTGGCGTGCTAAATACCTTACAAAATAAGTTGTAAAATTAATTATGACACGTGTTTGTGTCTTTTCTACAAACTTCTGACCTCAATGACGCTACTCTAGTAGCTACTTGTATGTCAGGCGAACCCTGAGGGTGTTAGTTCCGCTTTCAACCTTGCTGACTTGCTCATCATCCAACATTCCATAGAAGTATTTGCATTGTTAGTATCAACACAATGGAAAAAGAAGTTTCCATCATTCTTGTTATACCCAAGTCGGAGATCACATACAACATAGCCTCTTCAAGGTGTGATACTAAAATGTAGATCACGTCTAGCGCACACATAACTGCCAGCCTCGTTATTCATCATTCATCATTCCAGCCGAAAGACGTCCTCTGCTGGACATAGGCCTCCCCCAAAAAGGGAAGTGGGGGTTGCCATAATCGCCACGCTTGGCAGGCGGGTTGGAAATCACAGTATGGTGTTAAAATGCATAAAGAACGCTGCTGCCGATTCTCTAGTAAGTCCCTTAGTCGCCTTTTACGACACCCACGGGAAGAAATGGGGTGGTGCTATTCTTTACGACCGGCACTACACGTTATTATCTTATTATTATTAAGCCTTTATTGCTGAAAGTAAGCATACAATGCATACAACATACCGCTCCCGGAGGACACGGTGGAGCATATGGTGGAACTCTGCCCGGCTTGGGCGAAGCACAACCGTGTCCTCACGGAGGCGATCGGCGGCGGCGATCTCTCGCGTTCAGCCCTGGTTCAGGCCAACGTAGGCGAAGCAAAAGGAGTATGTAAGGAGCGTAGCAAGTGGCGTTCTATAGTTTCTACCTACCCCCATGGGAAGAATGCGTGAGTTTATGTTATTATTTATTGATTTATTAACAATTTTCTAAAATAGTATTTTGGAGCAACCTGTACTTAAAAAACTGAAGCACAGAGGTCATTTTGCCGGGGATCGGATCATAAACATGAAATTAAAACGAATAGCGTGCAAAGAGTAGGCGAATTGAAGGAAAGAGAGAGCTATTATTTAGTTTGTTTTAAAATTAAACATTTTCAATGTACGAATTATTTTATCTTATTAGGTATATTTTTTTATAATAACTGGCTATTAGCCCTACCCGTGTGTTAAATTAATGTTGCCATTGAAGCGGCACGTTGTATAATAACTAACTTATAAACTAACAAATCTGGTTTCCCGGTTTAGTAATCAGCGTGTCTTGTGACACATGGGCCTCTTCCAGCTGTTTCCATTATTTTCTATCTTTAGCTTTGCTTGACCAGATAGCGTCTCCAATATTTCTAATATCATC
Source organism: Tiliacea aurago (assembly GCA_948098905.1). Lineage (NCBI taxonomy): Eukaryota > Metazoa > Arthropoda > Insecta > Lepidoptera > Noctuidae > Tiliacea > Tiliacea aurago. The sequence continues at coordinate 2,510,675 of OX402592.1, forward strand.
TGTCCATCTTTTTTCCTGTCTGCCTCGTTTCTTTATGCCATCGCGTGGTTGCCATTCTGTTATAATGTTTGTCCATTTTGTCGCACTGTCTCTTGTCATGTGTCCTGTTCATCTCCATTTCAACTGTCTTACTTTGTTTATTATATCTTCCACCTTGGTTAAGGATCTTATTTATTCTGTTCTTCTGCAATCTTTTCCCGTGGCGCCTTTAATTTATTTATTTAATACTTTTAGCACACACATGTACAGTGGCAGAATTAATGCCATAGGCATTTTCTACCAGTCAACCTTTGGGTGGTGCAGAGACAAGCAGTGGTAGGTGCAATAAGGAAAATTGCGAAATCAATATTTATTTCAATATTAGGATATACATACATATACCCATTAAAAACTTTAAATATAATATATATACCTAGTTACTGGATTTTACTGACTAGCTAATATTTTTAAAAAGCATTCTGATCGTTCGGGCCAATATGATGGAAGAAGAACAATTGCATATACAGCATTTTGCCAGATATTAACAGTTTTTTTTTTTTTTTAACTTTGCCCCACACTAGGAATTTCTCCTGTATTGTGGGTGCGTTTACAAACATTTAAATTCACATACACAAACAGCCAGACCCGGAACAACTAGGTACTTGTAGGTCATACAAATATTTGTTCCGTGCGGGAATCGAACCCGCGACACGCAGCGCAGCAGTTAATCGCTTAGCTAACTGCGCCAACCGTGCCGCCAAGAATTAATGGGAAGCAAAATGGACAGATCTTAATTATGAACGAATAAAGGACTGGGTAAAGCAAGATAGGTAGATAGAAACAGTTGACAAAAGAGAAAGAAGAAATAGAGAAAGGAGGTAGTGCGCTGAGTCTCATCTAAAACATGAAATAACTCGATAACCACTTCGTCAGGTCAACCACAAAGCGATTAGGGCTGCCCCCGCTCATTGAGTGATGATAGATCAAGTTCGTCTTGAAGCGTAACTAGTAAAAGTCGGTAAAATTTGAGAAGAAGAAGTATACAATTGATTTATTCCTCGGAGTATGGACCTGACCGCAACGTTTGCAACGTGACTATCAAGTTCAAAGCCTTGGTGATCTCTAGAACATAAATTGTAGAACAGTGTTATCTAGGTTCCTTGGAAGGTCTCCTATTGCCGTCTTTTGTTAGGGTGCCGTACGCAAAAGGTGTCAACGAGACCCTATTACTACTATAATAATAAATAAATAAAAAAGTTACAAATTACAGGGACCCCTGAAAAAAAACTTTGTAGCGGCATCAACGTCGCCACATCCGAACTACGCGTCACACTGGCGTCACGCAAAATTCTGCATCGCGCAAGCAGAGTTTACCGCGCGACTAGCATATATACAACATCCCGACTTCAACCGTCGGGCAGTTGCCCACCAGACACAACACCCGTCTGGTCGGAGGATCCTCCCTTTTCTATAGAGAATGAGTGAACTTTACACCCTGTTCCTCATGCCTCTAAAGGCAATAAACTATGGACACTGAAAATTTAAAAAAATGGTTCGTTATAACGGTTTATGACGTCACACGAGCCCACATTCTTGTTGCTAAGAAAAGTTATAGCAAAACAAAATAAGGTGAAAGAGGTCCGGTCTTAATTATTCACTCATTCATTTCCGATTTTTCAAGATAACAGTTAAAAAACTAGCCAAGTGCGAGTCAGACTCGCGCACGAAGAGTTCCGTACCATTATCTATAAAAATAGCAAAAAAATCACGTTTTGTTTATGGGAGCCAGCCCCCCTTAAATATTTGTTTTATTTAATTTAATTATTTATTTGTAAATTGACTATACAACTAAATATTCTGTGAATATTTCAAGCGTCGGTTGCCATTATCAATATAGAGCAAAAACGAGCAAAAAAATCACGTTTGTTGTATGGGAGCCCCCATATATATTCATTTTATTCTGTTTTTTAGTATTTGTTGTTATAGCGGCAACGGAAATACATCATCTGTGAAAATTTCAAATGTCTAACTATCACGGTTCATGAGATACAGCCTGGTGACAGACGGACAGACAGACAGACAGACAGACGGACAGACAGACAGACAGACGGTGGAGCCTTAGTAATAGGGTTCCCGTTTGACCCTTTTGGGTACGGAACCCTAAAAAGGGTGACGTATTAAAATTCAACTTAAACCGTATCTCAAATAGAAAAATGTAAATTTTATACCCTTCGTAGATTAGGCTATCAAATAATACTTATTGATCACATAATCATCAAACAAATATTTTAACTCCTCAATCGCGGCGCCACTGATAACGTAGTAATCGGTATCATAATCAGAAATATCCTGTGACGTATGACCGGAGGCGGAACATGTGACGTCAGATTAGATTTAGGAGATAAAAGAAGAATATTGAACTTTGATTCCGAAAACATGACGTTATTTTGTCAAATTCATGAGAAAAATGCTTTTGGTTGACGATAAGGAAAATTGATTTCAGGTGAACTTTTTTTTGTTTTTCGTTGTTCCGTGTGGTACCGGACGTAAAGAATAGCACCACCTTATTTCTTCCCGTGGGATGTCGTAAAAGGCGACTAAGAGACTTACTAGAGAATGGGCAGCAGCGTTTTCTATACATTTTAACACCATACTGCGATCGCCAACCCGCGTGACAAGCGTGGCGATTATGGCCCCCATTTTGGAGGAGGCCTATGTCCAGCAGTAGACGTCTTTCGGCTGAAATTATTTATTTATTTATTAATTTATTTCACAACACGTCGATCTTAACAGGTATCCCAAAGCGATAGGGTGGTACTTAATTATACTTATTTTATAAATTGTAACACAAATGGTATGCAGCTATTCTTGCTAATTCATTCGCTGAACATGAAAAAATGTCAATCCTTTCGGCGACTTCATTAAGTGTCCGTAAGGCGCGAGTAACTGGCGCTTTTAGAAGCAAGTTAGTCCTGCCGCGCGGCACCGCCAGCAGCTGCGGCCGTCTCCGCCTCAGCACGTAGTTGTCGGGCACGCACAGATTTACCTCCTTTAATACTCCCTGTTTTTTGTTTTACCATTGAGTAATTTAAAAATATAAATGGCGAGAGTCATATCCCTTCTTAATTCTAACTGGTTGTACCCAACCATGCCTAGAACAAACAAGGTTGGGTACATCAATGGATAATAAGGATATACTCCATAAAGTCTCCTATACAGTAGGTAACCTAATGAATTTATTTTGTATGCGTTCCAACAATCACATGATTATGATGATGATGAACTTTTTGTTTAGTTTGATTTGTTTCCTGTTCAGTTTTCAAAGCACAAGATGTATTTTTCAGCCGTGTCAGCTTAGCTAACATTGACTGATGTTGCCTTACTCTAGCCATCCAGGTATTTTGTCTGAAATAAGTAATCCGTAACTTACTTTTTCTAAATAAACATTGGAGATCCACAAACACTTGATTAGAACGTCATTTATGTTCTAAACGAGTAGTTATGTAAACAGTTTTACGAAAACATTTACATAGAAGTCAATTAATTCAATAGGATGTTATTGGCGGTCGCATCAACCTCAAAGTCGTGGGCGGAGCTTATGGTCTGCACATGCGCTCCTGTGAACATCGTCGCCATCTTTGTTAACCCCTAGATTGTTGCCCCGCCCTTCTTCACACCTTAAAAAATTCGCCATGTTTATTTATTATACCGGGGCTGATTTTTCCATCGTCAGACCTAACCGAGGAATAAAATTGACGTTGGACAGTTTTTTTTATAGAATTTAGAAACTTTATAAAGTTGACATTCGTGAACCAGAGACTTTGAAAAATTGTTAAGATGTAGCTGTTGCTAAAATATTATGATATTTTTTGAAAAATGTATTGAAAAAACCAGATGGCGGCATTAGCGGCATGGCGGCTGGGCACGCCACAATTGTGGCGGTAAGACCCCTCTTTGAGGAGTGGCTAGAGAGGCGCCACAGCGTCCTCACCTTCCGCCTGACGCAGGTCCTCACCGGACACGGTTGTTTCGGGAGGTTCCTGTTCAGGATAAAGCGAGAGGAAACGCCCGGGTGTCACCACAGTGTGGATCGCCCGGAGGACACGGTGGAGCATACGGTGGAGATCTGCCCTGCTTGGGCGGAACACCGCCGTGTCCTCACGGAGGTGATCGGCGGCGACGATCTCTCGCGTCCGGCCCTGGTTCAGGCCATGGTTCGGATCGAGAGTGCATGGGAGGCCGTCACCTCCTTTTGCGAAACAGTAATGCTCGCGAAGGAGGAGGCGGAACGCGTGAGGGTGAGGCAGGGTGCCCGCCCTTCCGCCCTTAGTCGCTGCAGGAGACGCCCTGGGCGTCGGGAATCGCAGGCCGATTCCCGGCCACCGTAGGCGCGGGCTTGCGGACGGTGAGCGATGGGTAGCTCGCCGTCCGATAAGGACCAAGCCCGGGTCGACGGCGCGTTGTGTTCCACGCGCGCCTCAAAGAGACGTCAGCACCAATTGACGGGGTCCGAAAAGGCCCATGCCTGCCAGGGTTACGAGACTGTCCGAAAGGGATATCGTGGCCCTGGCACACAGGCATTTGAAGGAACACGGGTTTTAGTCAGTAAAAGTATGACACTCCCTCCCACTCCGCACAGAGCGGGAAAAGTTATTTGATGATTTCCCATCCAAAAAAAAAAAAAAAAGCAGCATGGCGGCAATACACGCAGAGGACATATGACGCCCTGCGTGTACAGTATAATAACGCATTCAGGGTGTTGATGGAGCTGCCGCGGTACTGTAGCGCGAGTGGTATGTGCGCGGAGGCGTACGTGGACGGCTTCCACGCGATCATACGTAAGCGGTGTGCTTCGATGTTAGCACGGGTGCGCGGCAGCCCCAGCGCCATCCTGGCCGCGTGCGCCGGCCGATGGGACCCAGTACTGATGGCGCACTGGATAAGCCTTCACGCGAAGGCAAGCGCCTGACTATTATTACTTTAACTGTTACTAACACCAGGCTAAGAACATTGTTACTAACCCAAATCCAAATTTATGGACAAAGTCTGAAGTAAATTACTAAATAGTAAATAAATATAAAAATTGGTTCGGATTTTAGACTCGCGCCAAAATGTTCTTGAACATCTTTAAAAGACTATCCTAATCTAACCCTATCTTTCCCCGCAGGTGCGCGATGCCGTCGCGACGGTGGTAGAGGACCGGAGGGCGGCCGGATGCGGCCCGCGCGCGCCCGTCCGCCCGCCGCCTCCGTTACTTAGCGGCGCCCGCGCTCCCGCCGCGCTGCGACTATGCGCATGGCAAGCGCCCTGGCCACTCTGCTCGCGGTAAGTCATCTACTGAGACCTACAATTTAAATTTCAACAAGGTTCTAACTGTTATTATTTTAATCATATTTTATATTGTTTTTTTTTTGTCAATGTGAGGACGTTGTAGGCTTATTAGACTGTAGATCTGTAGACCATTTTCTATTTTGTTAAGTACCTGGTACTTTTGATGGGCCTACGCTGTCCTGTCATACCTATTAACACTGTAATTTGAAAACATTGTAAAAACCAATTTTATTTTTTTAAAAGAGTGACCGTGGAGTTTCTTGCCGGCTCTTCTCCATAGGAAACGACCAATTGGAACCGTGCACCTAGCTTCTGACGTTTCATAAGTGCCAAAAATCAAATCAAAAATATTTTTATTTCACATAAGCCTACATGGCTTATGTGAAATAAAAATATTTTTGATTTTGATTTGATATTATATATTAGGCTATAGTCAACCGTTAATGGCTACGTAGGATGTGTTTGCCGATAGCGTTGCCGTGGGTCGCAATGGAAGATCCCGCTTCATTCACACGTGCGTAGCTTAAGACTGAGATACATGCCAGTAACCTTGAGTGGTTAGCTTGCGTGTTCGATACTGAGCTCACGCAACGCGTCGTACGTTCAGCCAGTAATAGGACTCACCCATCAAGGACCGCTGTTGCCAATTTGACGCATTATTAATTTATTATACACAAAACAAAAGGTATTTTAATAAAACGCGTATACTAAAAGATCAATAATTAAATTATCTTTAAATTAGTGAAGTTTTCAGAAAAATACGCTTGGTAGGTTTTGCGCCATTCTCAGTTTTTTATCCGCGTTAGACATAACTTTACAAATTCATTTCACTATGTAATATAAACATAATCTAAAATATTCACATATTAAGTTATTGAAAAGATGCTCTAATTTAAAATATTTTTTTGTTTTTCAAATCATTAACACTACTCGTTTAGACGTGATCTTCAGTATAAAATCATTAAAAGTCGGTTATCGTCGCCTTAACCGTGGGCAGTTGTGGAGCGACGCCCAGGATCTCGAGGCTAAACATATCATATCATCCATACATCAGTGGGTCTTGACACGGTTAGTTAAGAGTTCCACGGATGCTACGGAATATGAATTAAAACGCGTCGGTCCTAGTACTCCGTAACGGTAGTGGGCGTTACGGGTTTTCAGAAGCCAGGAAGCTTGAAAGCAGGTCGACTCTAAGAATTACGAATCACCTCCAGACCCGAAATTACTATTATCTATGAAAATATTATTGTGTGCTTGAATTCGATACGTATGTCTATACAAAATCAAAAGTTATTCTGAGAATCAGTACTTGAAGGAACGTCAAAGGTAGATAAGACAGTCCCCCAAAAAGGCCCACCCTTCACCAGTTCCTAGTGCTTTAGCTAGGAAGAAGTGGCGCAACAAACTATTAATATGGATTAATCCTGCAAGGGTAAGGGCATGATAAAATGCTAGTGAGTTATGTTCTGCCTCTGCCGGATGCGATCCGTTAACTGGCCCAAGTGGCTTTGTGCCAAACATGTAATCATTGAGATGCGAATTTGCGTAAGCTCCGTGGATCTTGCTTTTGTCTCCGAAGATGCGGGCACACTAATCTTAAGCAGCCCTTACGTTTATTTATCGCTTACGACACTTGTGCTTGACGCCTGGCTTTACCTACTTCATACTACTAATTCACCCCTCAAACGACAGAAACTGCCCTAAGCGCAATTCGCTACGTAAACTTCCCATATACTTAACAACTGAGTTGCCTTTTACGATAACCATGGCGCAAAGAGAACCCAGATGGTCCATTGTTTTAAACATAGTATAATTTCTCTTTCAGTAGGTAGGTAAGTAGCTGCTCCGTGTGGTGCCGGACGTAAAGAATATAGCACCATCCCATTTCTTCCCGTGGATGTCGTAAAAGGCGACTAAGGGACTTACTAGAGAATGGGCAGCAGCATTCTCTATGCATTTTAAGACCATACTGCGATCGCCAACCCGTCTGCCAAGCGTGGCGATTATGGCCTATGTCCAGCAGTGGACGTCTTTCGGCTGAAATTATGATGATGAGATAGGTAAAACCTACTTTAACACCCTAATGTCAAAAACTCTCGATAAACAAAGGTCATCCCACAATCGAGTACCCGAAACATAGACTAAATCGGACTAGTGATGTGTACGAGTATTAATGTCAGTAAATTAGTATTTAATAGGTCAGGCCATCAGCCGGCATCGGTGTCGGGTGTCGAGCCACTGGCGACAGTCTGGTGGGTGCTAATGTACCATTGTTTTGTATCAAGCGTATGTGGGCAGTGGTGATAAGGGATGCCTTGGATAAATTTAAAAAAATTGTTGAAAAAAGCGACAACTGAAGAAATGTGAAATTATAATGTCAAGACAAATGTTAAAGTGATTCTGTCAAAATAAATGCTTAAGGTTGCGAAACTAAATATTGATTTAACCAAATGGAACGTAACTTTTGACATTTCCCGTTTGAAATCGATTCTAGTAGGTACAAATAAGATCTATAAACTAAAATTTTTTTTTTTTTTTAATTGCTAAAATGTCTAGGAAATCGCATTTTTTTTTTATCTAGATCTCGTGACGTTATATATTTTCCACGAGAAGTTCTTTTAGGCTTAAGTTATAGAACTCAGTTTAATAATTTTAATTAAAACTTCCTTGAAAAAGAGAACTGAAAAATGTTTCAATAACTCAGAAAACCGAAAATTGAAAACAGATTAATTACGATAATTGAAAACAATAAAGTTTCATATTTTCCGGGTTTTACCCTGGCCTTGCAATTTCCATGCTCGCGCCAAAATGTGTCTGTTATGATAACACGTGTAAACCACACTTTATGTCGCAATTATTTGGTTAACATCATCTACGAACAGGCCTATCTATAAAACATTTTTCATATATTTATTACTAGAGGCGATGATGAGCGAAAACTCGATGAAATTCCAATAAAGCGGTTCATTCTAATCGTACGCTTCATTATGCGGTGGAGGCGATACCCGTGCAGTATGGAGCAAGGCGCGAGCAGTACTAGTCGCTTATAGCACACAACCCGCCAAGCGCGCGCTCGAAAATGGAATCGATTCAATATTAATTTAAAAAAAGAAGTCAGCCATAAATTAGTGATGTGTGTAATTTATTTAACAAAGTTCCAAAGTGTGATAAAAAATTTCAAATGAACGTAGTGACGTTTTGTTTTATGTATGATTTATTCAATACATTGGACAAATTTATTTTTGCTCATGGCAATTAAAATGGTGAGTTTTATTTTATTTATATAAGTATTATTTTACGTGCGTTGGTTTAATAGATTTCTTATCGCCGAATTAATTGCTTTGGAAATTAAACATTAATTACATGTGCGGTGATACAATCGTCTTCTCATAAAGTAGGACAAATAGTGATATTTAGTAGGTAAATATTAAAAATCAATACTAAAGCAAAAGATAATTGTAGTCTGAAAAAAAAATTGTACTTACCAACAATAACTAACATTTTTTTAAAGCAAAATTAAATTACAGTTACGAGATTATTTATATAAACTCAGATTATATTGCAATAAAATTTGCATAGTATCTGACATTTATATTTTTCTTCTGTTCAACATTTAATTAATAAAGTAGCTCAATCCAACACCGCCATAATCGTAAAAATATAATTACAATATTTTTGAACAAGCATTCCTACATTTATTTTTAATGTTCCGCGTAGGACCTACTTAATAAAAATGCTCGTATAAAATTAAAAATATCGTTCAGTAACCAATAAACATTTTATGTGTGGACGTTTCAATCGCATATAAAACGCGTTCGAAAATCTAGAGCTCAGTTAACACAAACATCAAATAATTTCGTACTTTCCCGTTTAGTGCATAATGCGGAAGTTTAAAAAATCGCTTTACAAAAAAGAAAACTTGTTTGAAGGCGCTTTTGTTATATGTCATTGAAGTCTTATTTTACTTTTTATCGGTCAACTGAATATCAGGTAGTTTATTTTACAGCACAATCATTGCCTAGGAAAACTTTCATAGACATTCTTCTCGAAATAACGACTTCAGTAGCTTACAACAGCAATAAACATGTATGTATTACAAGTAAATAGTCACGTTACAAAATAAATTAATATTACATTGTTATTTTATGCTAAGAAAATTACGATGAAAATTATTGGCGATAAATTCTATTTCATGCCTTAGTTTAACAGTAGTTTACGCGTGCAAGCAAAGGTCAATGTATCGGCACTCATTGTTGTGGTCATGGAAGAACGCGATAACTCTAAAACGTGGTTCTCATTAAAACGATTATTAATCAACTAGGTTATAAACGAATATGTGACACCGGAACAACACTAATAGCAGGTTTTAAAAAGAATGAGAACACCGCGTACGAATTTTTTTATATAATTTCCCATACTTCAGTGATGTTACGTTAGTACTATTACTTATTCTGTGGTGATGCTGACATTCCTTTTTTGGCGGGAAATGACAGTGCCAGTATTTTTTTATTTTTTTATCTGCATTGATAACAAAAGGATGCAATTCTCAGTTATTCCACAATTTATAAGTAATCTGTTAACAATAGTTAGTGGATATAGTTTAATTACCTACATTATCTCATTATTCTGAATACGACAGCAATTTAAACTAATCTTTTCACATATTATGAAATGAAAAGCTTATGTTCCTGGGCATGAAGTAGGGAGAGCAACCCAGAAATGGATCACGATACTATTACTATAGGAAACGGGCCAACAACCTATCAGCTTATGTTATTATTTTGAGGTCATAAAGGCTTTTACAGACCGGCGCCACACGCGACGCAACACAAAGGCCCCGCGTGTCGCGCGACGAGCGGTGCCTTTGTGTCGCGTCGCGAGTCGCGCTGGTCTGTAGAAGCCTTAAGGCGAAGTAGTCAATGTTGTTGTTTGCGATGGACATCCTGCATAGTATCTTGTTACTTACTCATGTACCAACTTCGTTTTTAAACGAAACCCTGTTCCTTTTTAAAACTGTTTAAAAAGAAAAGTAGTGCCACCGATCAATTCTGTAAAAATCTTAATCAAATCAAAAATATTTTTATTTCACATAAGCCTACATGGGCACTTATGAAACGTCAGAAGCTAGGTGCACGGTTCCAATTGACTTACAATGTTTTCAAATTACAGTGTTAATAGGTATGAGAGCGTACCGTGAAAACTTAGGTGAAATGTAAATCCCAAGCATTAGGTGGCATGACAGCTCACTTGAAGCTCACTTCACTTTCACGGTGAGATTTTTACAGATTAGACCGTCTGGTGCGAACTTCACTACGGTTGCAGTACCTATTCGAAACTTGCAGATTTTTGAGATCGCGATGATTCGCTGACAACAGCTAAACCGCGGTCACTGTCAGACTGCATACAAAAGAAAGAGAAGCGTGATGACACAACGATTGTAATTTATTGGAAAATATGAAGCAATATTACTAATTTACTCAAAAATTTGTTGAGTAATCGAAAATAAAAAACAACCAGAGCGAATAATTATACAAATATTTTTTGTATAATATTATTAGTATTTTTCTCGGTTTAACCATTTTCTTCTATCTTCTTATTAAATTTTTTCATACCTTCTTGAATCTATGATGTTAGTTAAAGAATGAATTTTGTGTAATTGCCATTTTATGTTAAAGACAAGTAAATAAATAAAATGTCTGGCTGATGAGAAAACAAAAGAGTATCTCAAACACTAAATTCAAAAATTAAATTCAAATCTTCGCGCTAAGGATGTGTGTGTGTGATGCACTTATGAAAAAACCTCGTAATTTTAACGATTTAACATTTACAATTTCTTAATTTACAAGAATAAATCTTACGATATTAGTCGATCTATTTTACTACACGATATTGACCCTTCACAACAAGGCCTAGAGGTCGGTCCGTATGAATGACGTGCTCTAGTGAATACTGGTCCGAACTACAACAAATTAGAGCCGCTGTGGGCTCTCAAAGCCTGCCATTGTCACAAACAACAATTACGATGACCTATCTATATATTTATATATAATTACGATAAACTATTCTGTTGTGAATCTGTGGATGCCTTATGAGAAATGGGAGTAGAAGTATGGTTTAATATGATGCACTTTTGACAAATGTGTTAAGTAAAAGTAGGTACAGGTTAAAGTGTTCGTACAATCGTAATAAAATCAAAATATTTTATTTCACATAAGCCTACATGGGCACTTACGAAACGTCAGAAGCTAGGCGCACGTTTCCAATTGGTCGTTTCCTATGGAGAAAAGCCGCCAAGAAACTCCACGGTTACTCTTTTAAAAATAATTGGCTTTTACAATGTTTTCAAACCACAGCATTAATAGGTATGAGAGGACAGTATAGGCCCGTCAAAAGTACCAGGTACTTAAAAAATAGTAAATGGTCTACAAATTAAGCCTACAAAGTTCTCACATTAACAAAACATTAAAAAAAACGTTATAATTATTATTACAATAATACAATTTAGAACCTTGTTTAAATTAAAATTGTAGGTATATAATGAAAGAAAAAAGACTAAATCAAGGAGTTATGTAAAAAAAAAAACATCGTAATTTGGGAGCAGTTAATAGGCATTTAAATATTTTTGACTTTAATGAGGTGAGCCACATGTGCAGAAGGAATTAATGCCAAACTTCCTTGTCTTCAACGTAGTCTTTAATCTTTAAACAAAATGAAGTCGGTTTACTTCAAGACTTACCTATGTAAAAAAATAATAAGGGAAATGTTATCCTTCTTCATACGTATGGAATAATATGTTATATTTTATTTTCCTTCTTCCTGCCAGCATATAAACGTTAATAATCACGAAGAAGGGTCTTCATTAAATTGGTCAGGAGTTTAACCAATTTTTATAATCTTCAGAGAAAAGTTCGTTATATTTTCTTAAATATCGTTCAGCCATGATGTGATCAGACAGAGGTCTATTCTGGAATACCTTCTCCGTAACTTAAGCAACAAGTTAAAACAAATAGATAGACACAGCGTGATGCTCCAAATCCAAAACTCTGTTACAACTACAGATCCCCTTTTAAATCAACATTCGTATCACATAAAAAGCCAGCTTAAATTCTAAGCTGACCATAACCTACAAGACCACAGACAAGTCCCACAATCCAATCCGCACACTATTGACTAGCGTACCTAAGCGCCACCAACGCAAGCGCATACAATTTGTAGAATCCGTCCGGAATTCCGCTCATCCTATTACTAAGCCCACACGAAAATAAACGCAGATATGCGGTCACACCCGATACATTGCGAATGTATGGCCGTGACCGTGTGAAGAGGCTTAACTGAGAGGGATCGGTGCCTAGGATTATGAAAAACGAAGATTTGAAGCGTCTAGATGGCATTATTGCCATATAAATTACTTGTACCTAGCCAGAGACTACATTTGTATAACAGGAATTCCAATTGCATGGCAATCAAAATCTTTAACAATTTATCCCCACACATCAGAGCCCACTAATACATTCAGGAAAACAATATTTGCCTGGCTTTTAGACAACTGTTTCTATTCAGTCAGCGAATTTTTAAATTATAAATTTTGACATTACATTTCATCAATACTTTGTGTGTGTTTATTGACTTTTTATTTGTATTTTTTAAGCAATTAACTAATTATAATTAGTACATTTTGACATTTCATAAATTAAAAAAAAATGTAATTGTACTTATAAAACTTGACATTGTATAGAAAAAATTACCTATTTACATTTCAGACTCATTTATTATATTTTATTGTACTTAAAATTTTCCCCTATTAGGGGAAGCCTATGTCCAGCAGTAGACGTCTTTCGGCTGGAATTATGACTTAAATTTTAATATTTCTAGACTGGCTACGGTAGTATATACGTGAAGCTGTCTTTTGATATTAATAAGATCTTAATGTACCATATACTCAGAAATAAATTCTATTCTATTCTATTCTATTGTAGTGGAGTCTTCTTGCATCATCGACGTTAAATTTGTGAGTTTGTATGTAGGGGTTCTTCGGAACTATATACTGATCAGATTCCGAAAATTCTTTCACTAATGGGAAGCTACAGTATTGCCGAGTGTCATATAATATACTTTTTATGTTAAAATAAGAAAGAAAAATTCACGAAGTCATGGGCAGAAGCTAGTGTTCGATAATTTCCACAAACTGTACTCACAAAGTCTGTCTACCATTGTTAACAATGACCATTGACCGTTCAAGGTAGCAAGAGTGTTAACCCTCTGCGACTGACGTGCCGTAAATTTTACAATGCCACTGACGTGGTAGTGTACTAGACACAACTTTGACTGGTCATAAGTTTATAATTACTTTTTAATTCCTAACGGTGTGATGTTTTTTTGGGAAATTGAAGTATTTATTATAATTTTGATTAAATAAAAGTGTTAACATAAAAAGCAATGTCCACTTATCAGTATTGATTTACATAACACAAATCAGTCCTAATAAAATTACACCCACACAAAAAAAAAAAAAACAAATTAACTATATCACTTTTCTTGAGAATGTTTTTTATTTATCAATGACAACAGTTTTAATAATCAGACATGAAAATTTGGGCAATATTCATTGGTTCAATTGAGAGTTATTAGCCCTCAAATTATTACAATTTTTTTTGACAATCATCACACAATGTCTTTGAGCATTGGAGGCAAATCGGCTTTAAACAATCACAGAAACAATATCTTGTTACTCTTTCTATTTTAGATGGACATATATGACATAACTTCCTTCCATTTGTTGGAAGAAATCAGTTTTTGGAGGTGGAAGGGAGAGGTCTTTCCCAAAAACTCGACTGAAAGTCATATGCAGTTTTTTAGGCAATATTTCGTTGTGTACCCGGGTTTTCAAGTCATCCAGCACTAAATATCTTCCTAAATTTAGTATAAATGTCCCTCTTCTCATTTTCTCATCACTATCTGAAGACATCTGATAATGATACTCGTATCACAAAAGCTGATATTATCTTCTTTATGTAGCAACTAACTATCCTATAGCTAGCGGGTTTTGCGAGGTGGTCCTTGATTCTGACACTCTTCATCAGAGACTACTTCATCGGAGTACAAGTGTTCGTGTTCTGGTTAAAACTCCGGGTCGTCATCTTCAAAGTCCAGATCGCTGTACTCATGCTCACTTTCTTGTTCCAATCACTATTCTACAAGCTAGTCATGACTTTTATAAGTTCCAGCCGAAGCTTTTTTGGGCATTAGCTGTTACTAGAGCGAGCCATCTGAAAAACTGTGTATAAAATGTTATGTAGGAAACAATTTTACTGACGGGTTGTCTAGGAAACACTATAAAAATATAACTATTTTACTGAGGTGGTTGTCTATTAAACACATACCTTAACATTGACGTAGTGGTCTGGTAGACACCTTCCCCCATAAAATGGCATGTGCACTTGCCTCAACTGCTTGCGGCACATTAATTGACGCATGGCCACTCGATATGAAGGTACTGAGAACCCGGGATTCGTAATATAAAAAATACCGAGTCAGGACATATTTTTCGATTTTGCGGTGTCTGTGGTACTACCACGTCAGTCGCAGAGGGTTAAATGGAGGACGTAAGGTATTCGTTGAGGTGGTAGGTAGGGAATTCGAAAAAAGGCATGACTTTTCATTAATGAGCTCTAAGTAAAATACACTATCTCTCACCCCGTCAGCATTTCTGGCATTTTCCACAAATAAACATATCTACAATTATTTACGGCTAAATAAAGATACAACAATAATGACCGTCTACGAGATAAGAAACTAATTTGTGAATTAAAATATTTGTGATATCGACCAGTATCTCTGTTTATGGACTGATTATCTTTATTTGACACACCCACTTAAGGCACTATTAAAATACGTCAGACTATAAAATAGATAACTTTTTTTATGCGGCTCTATTAGGACTTCGGAAAATTCTCAATGTGTAATCTTAACAGCAGGCTAATTCACGTAACTAAAGAAGTGCGGTAGCAGTGCAGTTGCAATTAAGTTTCGATCAAAACAACGCATTTCGTATTCTACTATTCTCTACGGCTGTCAGATACTATATAAATTCAGCTATCACTCAAACTTAAACTTCATTGCACCTGCACTGCAACTTGATCGGCGCGTCATGAAATTACGTGAATTAGCCCTCAGATGTAACTGGCTTTTCAGACAAAAATAATCCAGCATATTGATTAAATCATTCTATACTCATTTATTTATTTTTAACTTGAATTAACACGGTTAAACCAATTAAATTAATTAAAGGCAGAGACACATACGTATAGAAAATAAAATTTTAAAATTCTGGTAAAAAACAATTTAAAAAAATAAATAAAAAAAAAAACAATACTTTTTGAATCCCACTCACAGTATTTCCGGCATGCCAATAAAATCTTCGTCCATTCCGCAAACAGATCGTTTGTTGGATTAGAATCCAAGAGATCATTAAGTGCGACCAGAGTGCGAGGTACTGGGGACTTTGCACGCGAAACGGTGCGACATGGAGGCACAGCAAACAGCCTGTGGTTTCTGCCGCCGCAGTAATTGTCTGGGACAAAGAAACGAGCCAGCACAGCATGCAGGTCAGGTGCGTCAATAGTGTCACGGAGCGTCTTGCAGGCTATCGTGAGCTGATCTCGTACATACTACTTAGAGCAGTGGTGGCTCAGTGCTTATGGTCCCGTCTTACGAGTTTGTAGATCGTGGGTTCGAACCAGGCGCTTATTTTGTGTAAAATAATTTCATCACCACTGCTCTCAAAACGGTGAAGGAAAACATCGTGAGGAAACCTGCATGTCCTAGAACCAAAAATTCGAAGACATGTGACAACTACCAACCCGCACTTGGCCCGCGTGGTGGATTACAGCCCACTCCATCTCACAGAGAGGAGGCCTGTGTCCTAGCAGTGGGGACATTTTAGGCTGATTATGTATTATATAATTATATACTCTGATTTTTAATTTAAATAAATAGAAATCTTTATTTCAGACATGAACAGTCCATAGTTTGTTTAGTGATGGGTTAGTAACAGAAAGTACTTTAGTCTATATTAGTATTGTTATTAGGGACACAAAAACAGCTAAATTGCCTAAGCCCGCCCTCGAGGCTCAGTGTGGTAGCACCATAGGTACAGCGCGAATCACAGGGGACGTTATGTGATGAAATAACTATCTACGTGTACCTATAGCTACTCCCACCCAGTGCCGTTGTATAGGACAGTCTGGCCTGTTAAGAAGGAGATATATGCCAGTGACCTTGAGTGGTTAGCTTGCGTGTTCTGTACTGAGCTCACGCAACGCGTCGTACGTTCAGCCAGTAATAGGACTCGCGCATCAAGGAGCGATGACCCCATGTATGGTCCCTTGCTAGATCATACATTACTTTTAGATGAGGGATGAATGGAATAAAAGAAGGTAAGTACTAAACACTACTGTATTGTCTCAAAGATACTTATAGGTAAAATGAGCTGAATGGACTGATGGTGTGGAAATGAAGTGAGTGACGCAGCCCTTGTTGGCTGTAACGAGGACGCCTGGCTGACTTGATAGCCCAACGCGAACTGAACTGATTATTGTGAGTTGAAATGAATGTGTGACGTAAACTGCTGAATTTCAGAATGTGCAGTTGCACCGTACACCCCAATTTGACACATTATTAATTTATTATACACAAACCAAAAGGTATTTTAATAAAACGCGTATACTAAAAGATCAATAATTAAATTATCTTTAAATTGGTGAAGGTTTCAGAAAAATACGCACGGTAGATTTTGCGCCATTCACAGTTTTTTATCCGCGTTAGACATAACTTTACAAATTAATTTCACTATGTAATAGAAAAATAATCTAAAATATTCACATATTAAGTTATTGAGAAAATGCTCTAACATAACATTTTTTTTTTTCAAATCATTAACACTACTCGTTTAAGACGTGATCTTCAGTATAAAATCATTAAAATTCCGTTATCGTCGCTTGAACAATCATTTTCAGGATGCCGTTCCGAGTGTTATGCAAGCGCTGTAGCAAGGAAGCCGCTTTTTTAATTTGCTAGATTAAAATTACTTTTGGATTCGACATAAAGATAACATAATAATCTAATTACCGAGTGACTCCTCACACCAAGTACCACTGAATCATTCTCTGCAGGACCTTCACTGCTGTCGTGTAGTTTCTGTAATATTAATTACTTATCATTTTATTTAAAAAAAATATGTTAATCGCAGCTGTAATTTTGGTCTAGCAAATTAAAAATCAGAGCTTACATCTTTTTTTTATTCGTTATTTATAAGGGGTTTTTATCCACACGGATACGTCAACCCCATTGTACCATATACTATATTTACACACAAATAAACTCTTGTAATTATACTATATATACTACACTACTAACCAGCACCACAAAACATAAATACTTTGAAATTAGAAAAGAGAATCACTGCCCAGACTTCTGCATTAAACCACAAAATATGCGTTTAGTTCTCTCTTATTTAGGGTATGCCAAAATATTTTTGATAAGTCAAACATCCCACATGTTCAGTTTAAACTTCCTAGCCAAAGATTCCCTTTCATTCTTGTTCTTAGCACATTCCATCAGCAAAAAGTTTACATCTTTGCAATTGTTTTCTTATCTATGGAAAACATCGTGTATTCGTTGTCTTCTGAGTCAAAATTTAATAGATGTAAAATAGAGAAGCAATTCCCGCTTTTTTTAAATATTCACATTCTAGTCTCAGTCTCAGTTTACAAGATACTACTTGACATTGAAAAATAAAAACGGTTAAAATAATTTCCCAATTTAATAATTTTGTAATATTTATTGATAATCAGCATGGTATTTTGATAGTAGTTAGATTGTAATTTATGTGTAAATTTTGCATACTCAAGTGACAGCAGAGCATGGAGAACATTATCAAAACTTGTATATCATCTACACCCCTACCCATGTTGGCAAAAAATAAATGAATTGATTTAATCTATCAAAAATACCTTTGACTTTCATAATATTTTGACAATTTGTTGACATTGATTGCCGCTGGGTGATATTGCAACTAGATGTTGAACGTTTTTAAAGACGGGAATGGCCTTCAGTGGTTCTGAAAAACGATAATATCACAGAAGTTGCAAATTCTGCAAAAAAATATTAAAGGGAATAATAGAAGCTTTATTTTATAAAGCTATTTTAAAAAACCTGAAAATTTTGTCAAATAAGTCCTGAAATAAATAAAAAGTACTTTTTTCCGAAAAATGACGTATCCCAATTATTTATGATCCTTGTTGTATTTTAAGGACAACATGACTATGGTGTTATTTCGCCACAGTTAAAGCGTGCGAGCCTGTCTCAACTATAGACGTGCTAATTTATATAGCCGACAATCCTTTTGAATTGAAATTGATTTATGTGACATTACAATCTTGTCGGATTAAAGCGGGCAGCTTTGTATAGATTGCAGCTGGTGTTAAGTTCGTAGTTTTTATTTTTAATGAATTCCTGCCTATTGAGTTTCCGATAAACTATGATTAATTGGTTTGAGCTGCGAAATGTCAAGTTAACTGAGACTTATAAATGGGCATAAGAGGTTAATAGGCTTTGTCTAATTTAAACTTTGTAATTTATTTTTATATCTACTTGGTTTATTCAGAATTAAACTCGTGTAAATGTACATAGATAATAAGTTATACTTAATAAAAAAATATATATAACTAAAATATGGCGTCAAAAAACTTGAATTTAAAATAGATACTGCAAGATTATTCATTTTTGATCTTTAACTCCCTTTGTTTGTTATAAAGAATACCAAGCATTTTTGTTATGTCTGAATAATTTCTAAGTTAACCACACAAACAAATAAATAGCATATTACAAACCCATCTAAGTATATAAATATTATGTTAATATAATAATTTTCGTGTATGTAATAAATACCAAAAAAATGTGATAAGTCATAATAAATTAAAAATCATGTGATTCATTTATTATGTTATATTTATACTATCACACAATAAACTAAACTGCCAATAAAATTGTGATATTTTGGTATTTCCCTACTAATCTTTATCACTTTGCGTGAGTTTGCGTGTTATTTCATGCGATGTTGTATTTCTGTTATTATCTATATTGGGAAAAACAACTTATAGATTTAATACTAAAACTAAACAAGTTATTTCTCGGAACACGTCACAGATCCGTTTTTTTTTTTTAGGTAAATTATGCCTAAGGCATTAAGTCCGCCTTATTGTGTGCGAGAAGTTTAAATAAATAAATAAATAAATTTTATCAAACTCAAACTAAAAGCATTTATTTCAATTAAACCATTTAGAGGCACTTTTGAATTGTCAAGAAGTCGACCAGTTACAAATATGAAGCTAGTTGCCTATTCCAAATAGTAGGTTCCTATGGAGAAGAACGGGCAAGAAACTCCACGGACCTCCTCCTTTATAATCAATGTTGAGATTAGTACTTATTAAATTAATTTGCACACCTCATTAGGTTATAATACAATGTACCTTATACATCTGTAACAACTTTTTTTAAACAAGTATTATGCAAATAAATTATTTGATTTGATTTGACATCTTTTAGTTTATTATCTTTATAAATAAAACCAAAGCTTGACTGCTTCGTTGGTCTACTGGTTGCAAGCGCTACTGCTAAGCTCATGGTGCTGGGTTCGATTCCCGGGTCGGGCAAAGTGTTATTGGGTTGTTCTGTTCCGGAATTTTTCAGTAGCAGCCCGGAGTCAGGATTTGTTCCCGGTTGATGACAATAGGCTCGCCCCCTATTAAATGGGCCCTAAACATAACTGGTAACTGGCGAAATGTGGGTGTAGGTACTATAGGTACACCTCTGCCTAATCCTTCGGGGAATACAGGCGTGATGTTTTATGAAAAAGCCAAAAGGCAAAGCAAAAAAGAAATTTTCTTACGAAAAATCTACCGTTTTTTTATGGAGAAACGTCGTACTTAAATATGTTTATTTACGTCATTTTTGCAGCCCTATTCACCTTGCATTGCACCTTGTCCTTTTAAGTTTAGCTAAACCCTAAAAGAATAATGTGTGTACGTTCAATACCTATTTTCTTTTGACCTTTTTCCAGTTTTTTTCTCAGATTATTAATCAGTATAGCACATTCAAATTCAAAATTTATTTAGCAGTTTAAGTTATATTTAAACTACTTATTAGCGAATAGGCTAGATGTATAAAAGAAATAAAAAACAATAAAAATAAATTATTTCACATAAACCTACATGGGCACTTACATTCATCAGAACCTAGGTGTACGGTTCGAATTGGTCGTTTCCTATGGAGAAGAACCGGCAAGAACCATTTTTTATTAAAAATATAATTGGCTTTTACAATGTTTTCAATCATCATCATCATTTCAGCCGAAAGACGTCCACTGCTACACATAGGCCTCCCCCAAAGGGGGTGGTTTGCCATTATCGCCTCGCTTGGCAGGTGGGCTGGTGATCGCAGTATAGTGTTAAAATGCATAGAGAACGCTGCTGCCCATTATCTAGTAAGTCACATAGTCGCCTTTTATGACACCCACGGGAAGATATAGGGTGGTGATATTCTTTACGACTGGCATCACACGGCCTACGACCGATGTTTTCAAATTAAAGTGTTAAAAGGTACATACAGGGTGTAAGGGACAGCCCTCCGCAAATTAACAGGGTGCATTCAGCTCCTTATTTCGAATCATATTCCACTGAAAATTTTCTCAGGAAAATTGTATTTTTTTTTATCGTAATTTCAGTTACTATTCCTTTATTTCACTGTAAAATCACATTCTCTGCACGCAGTACTCCATTATTGTAAATAACACAGCTAAAATAAAAAAATCAGCAATGGATGTTGAAATTCTCTAACGAACGACGCCTGAAATCAGCGAACGCGGCCGTCCACCCCGCCGCGACAAATCAGGTTCATTGGATTCCCATAACGTTCCTGAAATAATTTCATGTACCAGTCATCTTAGTACGATATACTGAATTCACCCCATCAGTCTGTGGAGGGCTGTCCCTTACACCGTGTATACATTTTCCATTAGGTACACCTCACCAAAAGTATACGTGTTCGTTTCGCACGAACTTGTCTAATTCGATCACCTTGTTACTAATACATGAATAAAGCAATTTTTAACAATAGGTGCATAATTAAAGATAAATTAATCGGTAGTGCAATCGCTTAGTCATCCATTGCCATTCAAAACATTCGTAGGTAATGAAATCAGTATTAGGTGTAATTAAAAAAAACCGGCCAAATGCGAGTCGGACTCGCGCACGAAGGGTTCCGTACCATTTATCTATAAAAATGGCAAACAAATCACGTTTCTTGTATGGGAGCCCCCCTTGAATATTTGTTTTATTTTAATTTAATTATTTATTTTTAAAGTGAATATAACTAAGTATGAAATGAATATTTCAAGCGTCTACCTGTTACCGTTATCAATATAGAGCAAAAACGAGCAAAAAAATCACGTTTGTTGTATGGGAGCCCAGTTTAGTTTTATAGTATTTGTTGTTATAGCGGCAACAGAAATATATCATCTGTGAAAATTTCAACTGTCTAGCTATTACGGTTCATGAGATACAGCCTGGTGACAGACGGACAGACAGACAGACGGCGGAGCCTTAGTAATAGGGTTCCCGTTTTACCCTTTGGGTACGGAACCCTAAAAACAGAACGTAATAGGCATCCCAACCCCAGACTTGTCAGACAGACAAACATGGTGATCGCAATTTGATAAGACAACTGTGACCAATCCCGGGTCAGATTAAAGACATTGCCTTAATTACTATGTCTGGAAAGCTGATTGGATATCACATTAACTGTCATAACTCCACAGGCGTAGACACATTTCGGCAATAGTTCACGAAACCACGACCTAACCGGTAGTTTTAAGCTCTGGTTCGCACGGGCGATCTTTTAACGCGACGACTTGTTATAGCGCACTAGATTTTCAACTTTTGGTATTAAGCCGAGCATTCCTGCCGGGTTTGCGAGTTTGTCCGAAAGGGATATCGTGGCCCTGGCACACAGGCAACTGAAGGAACACGGGTGGGTAAAAAACAGCATTGGGAATCCAACAGAATGCATCCCAGCGCGCCAAAAAACACACTTGTATGTTCGATTCTCGGCGCTAAGCAGTGGGCTGAAAATTCAGAGCGCGAAAAAAAACGTCCGTGTGAACCTGGGCTAACTGGCGCTTGTGTTAAAGTTCCTTAAGAAAAGCCGTAATCTAATATAATTCTAATAGGCAGCGTAAAATCTGTAATAACACGAATTACATTAAAGTCTTTAACTAACATGTTAGTTGATAACTTTATTGAACGAAAACTAGAGCTTGGTGCAACTGGTTTTGTTTCCTTCTTTATCGGGTCACACGATTTATTATTAATTTTGTTGTAATGACTTTTATTGAATACCTATTAACGAACCAATGGATGTAAAGTTCCAAGGACTTCAAGTTCCCAAGTTGCATTAGAATAGTATAGAAATATATTTTTATCCGTAGCTCTAGTATCAAAAACGTTAAAACGGTCAAGTTGAGATTATGCTTTTATAACATTGATGATGTTAATTTGATTGTATTCTTTGATTCGGGTATTTAAAGCCAGTTTATCATCAGCTTTGCCTAAATATTATGTCATTTTCGTTTCTTATTGCTTATTTTCTTTTAAACACTGTTTTTGTTTCATTTCCAAATCACCAGAAACAAGTGGGTCAAAACCAACAATTCCCGCTGGTGGCGGTTATCTCCAACATGAATGAACGTGTTTACACAAACGTTTGACCAAATATGCACCAAATCAAAGGGTTCCGTGACGACCCAATATTTGTAGGAAAGTTTGACCAAACTTTGTATGTAGAACATATTGTTGGACACCTTCGTTCATTGGAGGCCCATTTCCTGTTTGTTTTCGATAAGGGACTGTGTAAATGATGTGTGGACATGGAGGCGTACCGTATGTTTTGGAATTTTTACTTTCGTTATGCCTTTCGTTTCCTTGCTTACTGTCAACACTTGTTAGACTGTTCATCTTGATAAGCTAAGAATGCCTTGAAACAATTTTTGCGTCACAGTATCTTTCGTCAGAATTTCATTCTTACAAGAATCATACTCTCGCATTCTTTGTTTCACTGTCCTTATCACATGGAGCACAACAACCAGCCTTATCATGACCATTTTGTTCTTTTGTATTAGTTGACTTCCTTTTGAACCATTATTACCATATATTCCTATTCCTGTTACCATCGAGATATAAGTACTAACGTACTAGAGAAGACACCGTAAATTCCTACTTTGTCTCGTTCAACTGCGGCGATCGCGCTGCACCGTCGCACTATGGGAAAGCCCCATACAAAGCCGTCTCAAAACCGTTTCACGTGAAAGTCTTTTTTATGGAATAAAACTAATAAATTAATATAGTCTAATAAATAAGCTTTCTATTCGCAATCTTTTTTTTTTTTTTGTTAATCATGATGTATTTTAAATAGGCATCAAAGCTAACTCTTGTTCAATAACGTAATTTTGACGCAATACGTTACTGCAATTCAACGCCACATTACTCGAAAGTTTTTTATATAAATGTACAAGTATTATACATTTTTGGAATGCTTATAATCTCCTTATAATGTTTCATAATTAATATTACCTATATATATTGCATTGATAAAATAAAATAAACCAATATAGTTTAAGATGATATGTTTTTAGGGTATTTTTTTTTTAACGAGACATTTACCCTTTACCGCTGCTTGCCGCTGTCGAGATATTTATTGTATTAAGATCTTTATACTTTAGTTTACGCAAGGAGAAAAAAAAAATTGCACATACTTGCACACACTTGCACTTTTTCTGACACGGTGCCAAAACATATCGCGAGATAAAAATTATATTTTTTTTCAGGATTTTTTATTTCTCATAAAATCATTTGTTATCTATTAAGGTCAAATTGATTAACAGTTCATTAGAGTGATAACTATTATTAATAGTTCTTTGTGGTTTTGATACAGTTTTGACGAAAGGAGGAAATGGGACTGCATGTCGTTAAACCTCGACAAGGCACTGGAAATAGTAATGACACAGCTCGGAGATTTTTTCAGAATTACTCTTGCTCTGCAGACATTACAGGTGTAGACGTAGAACTTATAAAACGAATGTACATAATACTACATGTCAACTATGTCATCTGGAATGGCTATTAATTCAAACAAGTTTGGTGAATACGCATATAGTACAGCCCAACTGTACGTAAATATTTATAATTGGTATTATATGCCTTCCTCCGTGCTTAAAATACTTATTCACGGAGAAAAAATTATTGAGTACTATGCTATTTTACCTATCGGACAATTGTCCGAAGACGCGCAAGAATCCCGAAATAAGGATTACAAAAAGTTTAGACTTCATCATTCTAGAAAGTGTTCAAGAGCGGCTACCAATGAAGACGTGTTCCATACCTTATTGTACACTTGTGATCCATATATATCAAGTTTGAGAAATACCTCAGACACAATACCGAAAGAACTTTTAAATGAAGCCAAGGCCCTGCTTGCTATCAACGAAAATCTGTAGGAACTTCCTGAATTTTGTATTTTATTTTTCTCGTTTGTTTTAAATATTCCATTTTAAGTAAATTTACACAAGTATTTTAAGTAAATTTAAAATTAACCCGTTTTGTTTTTTTTTTTCTTATAAAATGCATGTATTTTTTTAAGTTTTATTTTTTAAATTAATTAATAAACAGAATTTTCAAAATTACAATTATTTACACTAAACTTTATACATTCAAGAATATGTGTGCAAAATTACAGCTCAATTAGTTTTGAAACAACTGAGATACGGAGTTTTGAGACGAAACATACGCGATTTTCCCATAGTGCGTCGCCGCACCTCACTCAGTCGCCGTGATTTACATGGCGCTTAAGACCTTTTTGCCGAGAATAAATACACTTCCGCAGCAAATCTAGCGCTGTGGTAAATTAGTTATGGTTTAGACGAATTGTTATTATTTTAGCGCTGCAGCGAACTAAAGATTCAAATTACGCAGAATAGGACAATTCAGTTATTTGACGTAGCTTCTCTAGTACGTTAGTACTTATATCTCGATGCCTGTTACTAATTATTGTAGACTTGCTTCTTTCATATCGTACAATGAATATTATACAATCTATTCTTTTTCTGAATCCTTGAAATCATCCTTATTGATTTCAGTAACATAAAATGCATTGGGATTTAACACTATATGCTTTAAATCTACATCTTTAGTTGAATAATACAATGTACCAGCTACAACCTAAATAACTTCACGGATTTGGCCAAAAGCGTATTAGTTTCTAAAACGTATTCACGCTTTACAAACTGAAATGTTAACTAACCTATAGAGTTATCTGCATTTTTGGAAATCCAATATGGCGACAAACCAACGTACTACCTTGAAAGTCGATTAGGAATATTTAACGTGGTGGATATTTTACTGTTAAATGAAATTAATTGTTTCCTTAGCCACTAGTTTAGTAGTAAGTAGCTATCTGAATAATTATATCCTTTTTTGTTGGGTGATAAATCTATTTTATATTGACCAAAAAAGGGATTAAACGACTCATTAAAAGGGCAAGTTAATAAATTAAAAGTACTGAATATTGCGGTAACAGCAAATAGGTGTTTAAAGTTCACCATTACTCAATTTTAATATCCTAATTCTTAATCTCTACATTCTCAAATACATTCCCAAATTTCCTCAAACTGACTCATATTCAATTAAACAATCTTCTTTATCCTAAAATCCAGCTTCATTCCTCCAAGGACTGGATCTGTCATACTTGATATGAGATTTCCCTTTATCTTTCTTCGTAAATAACATTATACCGTTAAAAAGGATTAAATCACTGAGGGAGCTTAAGTCCGGCCTGTCGGGGTATCAGGCTGATTGTTTGACATTTAATTCTCCATGGCCTTCCTTCTTATTCGCTGGATTATTAACTTCGCAAATGACATGCGCAAGTGACATTTCTTTATCCTTTGGCAATTGAAAAGGGTCTGCTTATTTTGGGTATAATTGGTTTGAGGTATGTGGGAAATTGTTTCGGCTTTCTGTTTTAGTGAGTCATGTCTTATGAGTATTTATTTTTATTGTTTTATTATAAATAAAGTTGAGGCTTTGCAGTTTCGTTGAGTTTGTATTGTTTTATTTAATTAAGTTTGGATTAGAATTCATTTATTTTTTCTATGTCTTCAAAATTAATCTTCTGATTATCACCAAACACATCATTACACAGACTATCAATATAAACATCGAAACTCACTAGCGCCAATTACACAAATCATCTGATAATCGAGTCGCATTCGAGTTCAATCGGCATCGATAAAGACGTATCGATACAATCGATTCTGCGTGGGCTGTCGGAGACATCGGCTCCACCACGATTGCTTAATTTACTGCCTGTTTATATCGTGTTATTGCTTTGTTGATCTTGTGTTAAGAGTCCCCATTCATTGTTTTAGTACAGTTTTGTCTTCATAAAAAAGTAGGATTCATGTCGGCGTAGTTTTATAGCTACATTGAATGTAACTGAGTCATTTCGTGTCTCTATCTTGGCTCGCCTCAATATTGTATACGAACTATCAAATTCTATACCATTCTCGATACAGTTACTCTATTGATTACCAGTCAGGATGGTTCAATATATTATATAGTTCAATAAGCAGTGGTGGACCAGTGGTAACGTCCGCAACGTACGAGGTCGTAAGTTCGAACCCTTTTTTTTGGGTGGAAATTATCAAATAACTTCTCCCGCTCTGGGTGCGGGAAGGCGTGTCAGACTTTTACTGACTAAAACCCACCCGTATTCCTTCATTTGCCTGTTTGCCAGGGCCACGATATCCCTTTCGGACAAACTCGCAACCCTGGCAGGCATTGGCCCTATCGGACCCCGTCAGTTGGTGCTGACATCTCTTTGAGGCGCGCGTGGAATACGACGCGCCGTCGACCCGGGCCTGGGCCTTATCGGACGGCGAGCTACCCATCGCTCACCGTCCGCAGACCCGCGCCTACGGTGGCCGGAAATCGGCTCGAACCCTGACAGGTGCTTTGCTTTGTGTAAATTATTTCATCACCACTGTTCTCAAAACGTTGAAGGAAAACATCGTGAGGAAACCGGCATGTTCTAGAACCAAAAATTCGAAGACATGTGAAATCTATCAACCCGCATTTGGCCCGCGTGGTATATTACGGCCCACTCCCTCTCACAGAGAGGAGGCCTGTGTCCCAGCAGTGGGAATATTATAAGATAGTTCAATAAATCTACCTCTTTTTTGCTGGTAATATTTCAGGGAGAAATCTCTCGATTCTTTTTCTTCTAGAGAAGATTATCTATAAATTTCTTCTAAAAGATTTAGTTTCCTCTAACTTATCACAGTTATGTTAGGTCCGTGTAGGTGCACTAGCAACATTATCCACACGTGATACACAACAAAACACAAATCATTTTCATGTTCAACAAATTAATTCTACAGATTTTCTTCTATATTACCATACGTATCCTCATTACGTATTCAGGCATATTTATTTGATTGTATTACACGTACTTTGCTCAATAGGCTCGCATTCTTGAAGATCTCGTCCTTCAGCGCCGTCGCTTCTCACGTTCACAACTCAAAAGGATTATTTCCGAATCGGAATGTCTTTAAATCTAATGGAGTGCGAAGTGTGTGTGCAGATCCTGCCGCGCCGGTGTTGTTTAGGGATGGCCGGGTATAGGTAGAAATTCAGAACTGACGTAAATGTGGTGCAATGTTGGAAATTAATGATGTCGTTAGTAGGTATCGTTAGTGTATTTCTGTAAGGTGGCAACGCACATTGCTAATAATTATGTGTATTTTTGTAAATCGTTTTTTTTTATTTTATAGCGGTAAAGATACTGCAAGCTGCAGAGACTTTAGTGGATTTTAGAGAAAAATCAAATCACTAGAAAACTCATCACTAGATGAGTTTTCTCTAAAATCATGCTAGCTTCGTTTAACACATATATCATAACTTTGTTCATAATTTATATGAAATCCGATTGTGAATGGCTACATGAAAAGAAGCCGACCAAAGAAAAGATGGATAGATTATTAATTTAAAAGATGTTATTGATATGGCTAGGTAGAAAGTGACTACTGAGATGGTGGTATTCCTGCAGTTTCTAGTGCTTCTGGATCAATAAGTTATGATACTATTTCCAAAACATATGTTCTCATGAAACTTACTGCATTTCTCAGCTCGAAAAGACCTCAAAATAACGAATTTCCATGCGTGCCAACCTTGCAGCATCCCGCACTCGAGTCTCCAGATACGCTAAAAGCCGCTGCGGCGTGCACTAGCAGATAACGATATATTAAATACACATTTATTCCTCTAATGTCAAACCTATCAAGATTTATTACACTCCATTTTTAATTTTTCATTATTCATCGCTAGTTGGGCTTGTTTGGCTTCGGTTTGAAATCTTAATGTGGTGCGCGAATGGCGTGGATGGAAATAGGAATGGATGAGGTGTTGATATAGAAATAGTACTTATTTAAAACATCGTTAAGTTCAAGTTTTGTTTTTGTTGTTTCTTTCGTGTCAAGCTGCTCAATGCTGACAGTATCATAATGTCGATTTGTTTCGTGAACGATGTCGTTGTTACTCAGTTCATTGCCTTGCTTCGCCGGTAACTTTATAAAATGTAACTATTTACGAGTATATGTCATAAAAATTATGAACCTTCTTTCCGTCCTCGCCACCGAGGCCCGCCGCGACGTCCGCCGTCCATCCTCGCCCCGACCCTTGCTCGAGTCAGCCCGCGCCACTGAGCCTGTAGCTTTAAATTCGTCCCATATTAATAATAATAATCCGATCCAGCCTGTCCCTTGTGATTGTCCTCCCCCAGTGAAGCCCTAAGCTGAGGTCCATACCCCACAGGGGGTGTCCTTAGCGTGTAGTCGCTTAGCTTATAAATTTATGCCCTGCCTGGAGGCCTTAATTTATTGAGGCACCCACAGGAAAGTCGGGTTAAGCAGATGACAACCTCCTAGGTTGACTTGCGAGATGCCATTTATAATATTAAAAAACCGGCCAAGTGCGTGTCGGACCACGCACAATGAAGGGTTCCTTAGTTGGGATGAATTATCCCAAAAACAAACTTAACGTTGTAGCTCAAAAACATGTTCTCCCATACATCGAATAATCCCGTGGTCAATTTTTTTATGTGTTAGAACTACAAATTAGCAATTTTCGAACTTTTTCCTTTACTTGTGCTGTGAGACCTTGCTTCTTGGCTCAAGATTCTAGGTCAACAGGAAGTACCCTATACGTTTTGATTTACATGCGAGTATCAAAATATGTCACATAAATCGCCGTATTTTTTATGCGTTGACTTAGAAGCTTGATTTTTTAGAGCTCCAAGGGACCTTAGATCTACGTATTTGATATTAATTTCAACTTGATACCTTGATACCACGCGTTCCTGATAAAAAGGATCTTGACTGACTGACAGACAGACAGACGGACAACGAAGTGATCCTATAAGGATTCCGTTTATTTCCTTTTGAGGTACGGAACCCTAAAAATTTACTTTCTACCACAGCTATCGTCTTAGGGACTTACGTTATTTTCGCCAAAATGCAAGCAATGTGGTTATCAATTGATCATATTCATAATTGCTAGATGCGGGAAACACAGAACCGGTCGAAGTGGCGGTGCTTGGAGGAGGCCTATGTCCAGCAGTGGACGTCTTTCGGTTGAAATGATGATGATGATGATATTCATAATTATTATCTGATTCATTTGTCACTGTCTGGTTTAATTACATTTCTTCAAATAGTTAGAGCAGTCGTGTTTTCTATACTAAGGAGCACCTTTTTAACTTACGTAGGAACGTAATTTTTTCCCGAACTAACTTGTGCAATTATAATTTGCGATGACTCATTTTTGTTGTAACAGACTTCAAGGATTCCCATTGTTTTGAAGATGACTTGACCATGCTGCTTGCTGATAGATAAATTGTACAATGGTGTCAGGTGTGACGTTTTGAAGATGACTTGACCATGCTGCTTGCTGATAGATAAATTGTACAATGGTGTCAGGTGTGACGTTTTGAAGATGACTTGACCATGCTGCTTGCTGATAGATAAATTGTACAATGGTGTCAGGTGTGACGTTTTGAAGATGACTTGACCATGCTGCTTGCTGATAGATAAATTGTACAATGGTGTCAGGTGTGACGTTTTCCTTTTGTCCCCACTTTTTGGGAAAAAGTTTATACGTAGGCTTTTGAAAGTTAAGTCAGAAAAATGCTAATAAAGCTCTGTGAAAGACTATTTTATAAAGTATTCATTCACATTATGAACTGGTTTACATAACGTTCTAAGAAGTAACCGTTGAAAATGTAGTGAAAATATTATATACTATACATTATCTAGATGAAACTGAAACTATACGACATTTAGTTTCAAAATAAAATGAGTCACTTTCTTTTGCTACTACACTACAGTCAGGGACCGTACAACCACGGTTAAGAGTTAAGCCTTTCAAAGGGGTAACCCATTCAATGGGTTACCTTTATCATGATGTAACCCATTGAAAGGGTTTTATACTAGAAACCCATTGAAAGGGTTACATGATAACCCATTGAATGGGTTTTATACTTGAAACCCAGTGAAAGGGTTACATGATAACCCATTTCAATGGGTTCTATACCTACTTGAAACCCAGTAACATAAAATATCATAATATTATGTTATTTCGATATCCGCCCAGCACGCGTAGCATGACCAATTTCATCTATTATATTCTACCCAGGGACCATTTTGGTTACCATTGTAGTAAAACCCTATCGAAAACCCTTTCAATGGAAAGGGTTTTCGATAGGGTTTTTCTAAGCAGTTAATCAAA
Organism: Tiliacea aurago; assembly: GCA_948098905.1. Lineage (NCBI taxonomy): Eukaryota > Metazoa > Arthropoda > Insecta > Lepidoptera > Noctuidae > Tiliacea > Tiliacea aurago. Next base: position 2,541,934 of record OX402592.1, read on the forward strand.
AACCCATACAGTGTGGGTAATTTTGAATGGCTTAAATTAAGCCGTTCAAAAGGGTTACCCACACTGTATGGGTTTTTATCGAAAACCCTTTCAATGGGTTACCAAAATTTAATTCAAGCCGTTCATAAGGGTTACCCTTATCGTATGGGTTATTGTTTAACCGCTTAGAAAAACCCTTTCAATGGGTAACCAAAATGGTCCCTTGTTGCAACAGAAAGTGACTCGTTTTCTTTTCTTTTCTTAGTACCAAATTACAAAATGGGAAGACTCAATCTATGTCATTAAGCCACTAAAAGTTCAATAGTACGTAACCCTTTAAACAGTTACACCAATTATCACTTAAAAGAAATGTCTTCTTTATCGAACGAACTATCGAATGCTGCACAACACAATAGCCCAATAAACATAGGTATCGAGAAACACGTCTGATGACGTCATCCGACACAACAATAACATCATCAATCTAAAGAAACAATCGATTGTCACCGATCGCGTCCGATACTCGTATGTATCGATTACGAACAAACGTTTTAAATTGTTCTTTGAGCGGCAAATTAGTTAGCTAATCCTTGATTTATGTTATCTGTAGGCTGACAATTTGACAGATGTAATTGAAAACACCCGTTGAGCGCCATCGTGCTGGCGCGGGGTTAAATGCCTTTGCCCTTTTAATCTGCAAATGAAAACATGGTGTATCTAATCAGATATTTTGATTGTTCGCCCACCTATAATTAAAATTATTCATCTTCTATTTTCATGCAAATTTAATATTTAGGTAATGGAAGAATTATCTGCGTAGTGAGTACTTATATCACTTATATTGTAGAGAGGTCAAATGAGACAGGTTTATTAATTTCTTAAAGCAACAGTAGGGAATAAATTATGATGTTCAACATTGTACATAATAAATTCTCCTAATACATAATATTTACCCACTTCTGCCCACTTGTAGGTAACATTAAACCTTTCGACCACGCCTAGTCCTTTAAACTTCTGTATGTCCTCAACAAATCACGCAAACGAATTTATTTGCTATTCGTATATGCTCAAAAGCCGTAATTATGGGGCAGTAATAATATGGTGTATTTTCTGGTTGAAGGAGTTCCCATGCCTGTGATTCGAGCTCAAGATCAAGCGTTTGAGCCCATTCATTATATTGTGTGACAATCTCTTATGGACACATTATAGTTTATTGTTATTGTAATTAGAAACCTATTTGTGGGCGCCACTGCCACCGGCTGATGTAATAGAAAATATAAATGATAGTTGAGTGATTGTTTCGTGTTCTGTTCTGTGGAAATCCTTGAGCTGGGATTAGAGTTACTGGTAACCGAATATACCTATGTTCAAAGCTTTCTGCGGGTCTCCATTGTGGACTAAAGTTCCCAAGCTATAACAATAAGAACCTGGTCTGAATCATTGTGTAAAGCTGGCTAATCAATGTCCTTATTATTCAAGTAAGTTGCTTTGACACTACAATACAATGATACATTGGATATATTAGTACCCGAAGAGGGAATATCAGTTACCTACCTGATTAGTTGAAATCTAATTTAGGCAACCAAAGATTTTTTACTTACCCATCGATAAAATTCCATTTTTTTCCCGCATATTTACACATAAGAAGCAACATAACTTTGCTATCTACGTACAGCTGTGAGGATCCTCATAACATTACTTAAGCTAGCTAGCATTCTTTAATTATTTTCTTTCTTCCAAGATCGTTTAATTTCTCCCATTACAGGAACAAAAAAACATTTTATTTGATCTCAATACAATAAAACCTAATTCTTAAACAATACAGTCATTAATTACAACTACACCTCCGTCATGTGAACACAAGTGTAGATCCAAAGGAAATATTACATAATCGACATTAATTTGACTATTACAATTCATTTATGTCATTGTATGAGATACATAAATGAGAATTTTATTACCTAACATCATCTTATTGGAGTACATAAAAATCTTTACTCTCTTCTATTTGCGGTTCTGCCAAGGGAAGTGCATCTCTATTTTGAAAGGCTCTAAAGTCATATGTATATTTTGTGTTAAGTTGGTAGTTTTCTTTCCCATTGATTATATTGACTTTAATAGCGTGTTTATTGTCAATTAACCCAAACCTTAGGGCAATAAGTTTCGCTCCATTGTCGCCTTATTGTCTATCTATGTAGGTGTTTCTTTGTGCAACCTTTTATTGGTATTCAACTGCATTGAAAGCTGAATTTGTTACCCAATTGGTAACAAATTCAGCAACAAATTCAAACTCGGTAGGCTGTCGCATTTTGTGGATTTTCTGCTAAGAGTAATTTCAAGTGAATGTGAAAGTGCTGTTACCCTCGTTTTTTGAACTGTTGGCAGCAAGTTGTCGATTTATCTAATTAAAACAAGGGTCGTTTTTATTACAATAATTTGTAAGAAAAACGACCATTGTTTGAAACGATTGAGAAGTAATAACGGAAATATAGTCATTTGAAAGGACTCCAAAGGCAATCTGTAAAACCTGATTGAAATAACGGCAAAATATGCAGACTATGATTCGATATTTGATGATACGAGACGACATGGATTGTCATAATCAAATCTACAATATTGAATACAAAACAACAACAAACATTTATTTCATTGCCGGTTATATTGCCTATGGAAACTTCCGGCCCGCTGTTATTTTTTCATACATGTTTAATCCAAATACATTAACAGTTATATAATACAATTTATAACAGTAGAGTCACAGTTCGGAATAATCTGTATAAATCTATGCTCTAAATTAGTGATTTCCATATTTAAAACGCACAAAAACATGGAATTCAAATAATTAACTTGATTTCTACAACCTATAAATTAAGTTAATCCAGCTTTCTGCTAATTATGAACTGTACCATCATCACGCCAATCGTGATGCCTATTGCCATTTGAATGTATACTCTAAATTTTAAGAAATAGAGTGGGTTTTATGTTTTCAAGAATGGTTAGATCTCTTTCGTCATTGTCAAATATTTTGTTTAGAAAATCATTAATTATTTCCTAGAATTTAATTAATATCATTCGTTGTTTAGTTTTAATGTTAAATATTACGGAACTCCGCTAACATCGTTTCTATATTATGACTTTAAGAGTGCCTTGGGGTATTCCAATGTTAAACAGAATCGAAGGCTTAAAAAGTTTATTTTCAACTAATTGCTCTGGCAAATTAACAAAATGTTATTTGAATAACTTTTACTAACTCTCTAAGCAAGAAAAGTGTTTTAAAATCCCGTCACTTTACGTAAAAACCGTTGAAAATCAGCAAATATAATTGCATATTTCTAAAAAAAAATCTGTTCTGAATACAGGCTATATTAGATGAGATCTGATTAGCTTACATTTTAATTGACTAATTTCCATGAAGATGAGTTATTAATTTATTATGCATCTGATTGCCAATAGTTTTGATAGCCAAAGAAATCAAATTACTCGGTTATCCAATAAATCTGTTTACTGACCACATTATAGTATTATTATTCATGGACATTATATTCGATTGGTTTCTTACATAATGAATAGGTGTCATTTCATTTGACCTGTATTTTTATGCTCGTCCACACTAATGTGATTAAACAGATTAAGTTTGATTTATTACTTTGGTACTATTCATATGGTAATTAAATGGTTCTGCCAATGGAAGAACACGAATGTGCCAATTGATTCTAATTTAATATAAATCTATACCAACACACTATCAAAACAGTGATAATAATACTTTATGAATAATACCACTGTTTTGATAATTATAAAAACAGTGGTATTATTCATAAAGTATTTGGTCAGATGATAGCCGCCTTTCCCGTTCATTGCTTGAATTTCTTATTAGTTTTGTCGTAATAACGCAAACACTGATTTGCCATTTTGAGTTTGTTACGTCTTTTTCAAAATGTATATCATCATGTTTTTATCAAAGTAGATTATTATTTTAGGTTCCGTTTGGTGCCGGACGTAAAGAATAGCACCATCCCATTCCTTCTGTGGGTGTCGTAAAAGGCGACTAAGGGACTTACTCGAGAATGGGCAGCAGCGTTCTCTATGCATTTTTAAATTAAAACCATATTGCGATCGCCAACCCGCCTGCCAAGTGTGGTGATAATGTCAATTCCCCCCTTTTGGGGGAGGCATATGTCCAGCAGTGGACGTCTTTCGGCTGAAATGATGATGATGAGATTATTATTTTGCTTGATCTTACTTCTTTTAACAATCTTATGTACCATGACTATTTTTAACATATTATCAACCTGTTTTCAATATATTCTTAAAATATTAAACACAATAATTTAGGGATTATATCAATTTTATGAATCTTTTACCGTTTTACTATTTTTACAAATAATATCATGATTTTGTGAAATGTCAACGTTATTCAAGTGTACTTTTATAGGCAGCATCACATAACACGTCCAAATGTAAGTGTGATATGTGAATACTTACTTACGTCTGGCGACAATCGTAAACACATGTGTAAATTACCCGGTTAAACTTGTAAATTGCTACTGTTTAATAGGGCTGACGGTGTCGGTCCAGTTTTCCAAACACTTTTTTAAACTTTACTGTCATTTGTCACACAGTTAAATTTATAAAACTGCAACTATGAGCTGAAAAGGAAGCTATATCCCATAACTTTTTGTCACACAGGTGACACAGTGGGTGTGCGTGGCTGTCGAGCTCACTGAATATCGTGTGTTGACTGTATCATCAGTCCCTCTTATCAATAATCACCTTGTGAGCTTTCACTTTTACCAATCCCTGCATCTGAAGTCTAGAGAAGGCTTCGTTAAAAATGAGTTTGAACGCCCAATACTCTCTTCACGGATCTCAACTCCTTGCACCACCCACAACCATCCATCGTCCATCTTTTCCACCGATCTTTTTGATTGACAATATTACGCCATCCCTGTTTTCGGCAGCATGTAGGGTTCCGTACATTTTAGGATCGAATGGTGCGGTTTTGAACAACCCTAACCCAATATCCATAGCACAGATAGATTCTGTACAAATGTAATTGTTAATATACGAACATGGACATATAGGTTAAACATTCGCGTTTAAAATCAAATACGACGTAATTTTAAATGACCATGCAGTGTTCACAGCGTACACCTGTCTATTTAAGAATTAATGCGTGAACAAGACATTTAGGATATCGGATCGTGGTTACTAGCTTGTTAGTGATATTTGCATACAGATAAATAAAGAAGGATTATTTGATTCAATGGCATTGAACAAAATAGGACGAGAAGGTTAGCGAGATTTGGGCAGCAAACTAACTTGAATTTTTCATCTCTGAATTGGTTCTGATGATTGTAGTTGTAGCAAATTATTAATTAAAATATATACGAGATAAATACAAAAAAAATACAGTCATTTACAATCCACTATAATGGACTGGGATAGATTTATTCATTGATTATATATTTTCAGTAAAAAAAATAGAAAATAGCTAAGTTAGTCAACTCAACAGGTTGAGTACCTGTTGAGTTGACTAACTTAGCTTCATCCAATTAATTAATTTTACAAAATAAGTGACCGCTGCTTAGGGCCTAGAGACAAGTGACAATCGCTTTCAAAGCGTTTAGTATTTCAATTTCTACAGCGACTTTCAATATGATTGACATTGGTGATTGGTGTCGATAGCATATGTAAATCCGATACATTTTTGAGTTTTCCATAATCATTATCGCTTATATAATGTCACGTTGTTTAGGCCCCTGTACATATTTCTTCCTCAAATTGAGTATTAACTCTCTCAATTATCCATCTACCACATATACCTCCTCTTTGATATGAATGAGATTTCTATATCTCTTTATTTGTGGTGGCATTATACAAACGCGACAAAATCGCGTTCAAAATCTCCTTACAGAATCTATTTAGATAAAACATCGTCCTACTCACATCCTTTAGCTGCCTATGCACTTATAGAAGCAATAGGTGTACGCTTGGTGTAAGCTTACTGGTTTTTGCCTTCAAGGGACGAATTTAATAAATAATCTTCTAAGGTTGGTGAGGTTATGGTTAAGTAGAATTCTGTCATTTCCACTATATTAAATAACTGCTCTGTTAATGTTACCCCTGCTATAGCTGACATATTCTTAATTTTATTTATACTTGCTGTTACCTGTAATGATCCCACTGCTGGGACACAGGTCTCTTCTCTATAAGAGGGAGTGGGCCATAATCAACCACGCGGGCCCAAGGCTTGTTGGTGGATGTAGCATGTCTTTGAAATTCGGGTTCTAGGACATGCCGTTTCCTCACGATGCTTTTCCTTCACCGTTTTGAGAGCGGTGATGAAATTAAATACACAAAATAAAGTCCCTGTCTAAGGTCGGGATGTCTGTTAAGGTCTTGTTAGCCGGGGCCGATACCACTGGGCCACCACTGCTCCTTAATGTATACATTCTGATGAAAAGACATCTTATTATATTAATCCAGATCATATTCTACCTGTGTACTAAATGTCACCCAAATCCCGTCAGCCATTATACCGTGATTGAGTTACAAACATCGAAACTTTCACATTTAGTAAATTATTAGGATAATGGTGATCCACGCTATAAACCGATGAGACTTTGTCGAAAAGTAATTCACGGAAATAAAGCAGTCGTCGAACCGTAATTTCTTGAAAATTATTTCGATGAAACGTAAGTCTGTGAAGTTATAACTGCTGTCCGATGAAATGTTCAGTGAAACATTCTGTCCCTTGTGATCCACAATATAAACCAGTAAGACTTGTCAATCAATCAAAAATATTTTTATTTCACATAAGCCAACATCAGAAGCTAGGTGCACGGTTCCAATTGGTTGTTTCCTATGGAGAAGAGCCGGCAAGAAACTCCACGGTTACTCTTTAAAAAAAATGGCTTTTACAATATTTTTAAATTACAGTGTTAATAGGTATGAGAGGACAGCGTCCCCTCAAAAGTACCGGGTACTTAACAAAATATAAAATGGTCTACAGATCTACAGTCTACTAAAACCTACAACGTCCTCACATTAATAAAAAAACAATATAAAATTTGATTAAAATAATAAAAGTTGACTTTGTTGAAATTAAAATTGTAGGTATAATAATGTCAAATAAGAAAAACATTATGTCAGTGAAGTTTGTACAAAAAAAATATAAAATAAAATAAAAATAAAAACATTGTTAAAAAATTGTCGAAAAGTAATTCACCGAATAAAGTAGTCGTTGAATTATAATTTCTTGAAAATCATTTCGATGAAAGGTTAGTGTGAAGTTATAACTACTGTCCAATGAAATGGTCAGTGACTACACATAACATCACGGCTGTGTCCCCGAAGGGTTAGGCAGAGGTGTACTTATAGTACACCCACGTTTCACCAGTTATGTCTAAGTCCCATGTAATAGGGGGCGAGCCTATTGCCATCAACCGGGCACAAATCCAGACTCCGGGTTGCTACTGAGAATTTCCTGGTGGAAAAACCCAATAACACTTTGCTCGACCTGGGAATCGAACCCAGGACGAGGTCCTGTTTGGCAGTAGCGCTTGCGACCCCCAGACCAATGAGGCAACAAAACATGCTGTCCATACTATACACCAGTGAGACTATCGAAAAGTAATTCACCGAAAAAAGTAATTCACCGAAAAAAGCAGTCGTTGAATCGTGGTACCATATAGTGCTTAGTAAGTTGAGCTGCACGATTACTGACAAATGCTTGCACTGATTGGACAGGTCCACTCAAATTTGTGTGGTTCTTTCCTCAAAAGACCATTTCAGACACCGATCTACATGGTCCTCACATGATCTGACCAAGATTATGTCTGGACTTTAAAAGAGACTTTGACCCCTGAGTTTGTTTCGCCATTTCTTCTCAGGGGTAGTCAGATAGGAAATGTCGGCTACATCTAGATTTTTTTTTTTATATGACGTGTGAAAGTGATTCTAATATCCTATTTACAGAATAAACGATTTCATTTGCCACTGTCTAATGAAAAAGTCACTAAAACGTGGACTACGTTTTAGTGCCTAATCCGCAGCTCCTCATATATTGAAAAAAAAAAAAAGAGAAGAGAAAAGAAAAATACCGTAGTAAGTAAGTACACAGAGAAGTAAGAATGAGTGAGTGAGTGAGTGAGTGTGTGTGAGTGTGTCTCAGTGTAGTTGCAGTGGGTGTAGTGTAGTCGTTTGAGAAAAGTATTGCAAGATATACCTATATCTTGCAATACCTTTCATAAAAGCAAAGCATAATTATGTATCAAAGAGCCGTCAAATAAAATGAATCCGTTAAAATTCACAGGCTGAAGTTTATTCGCTGTCGTCCTACTTTCGCATTGCATATAGAATTCGTGGTAAATTTCTTTAGATTGATAGAAATGGGTCAATTTGTCGTGTTCCATAATTACAATTACGTCTATTACATAAACAATAATAAATTATAGAAAGAAGTATTATAAGTTATCACTACACCTAGAGATCGCTGGATGCCCTGCGCGTACAATATAATAATGCATTCAGGATGTTGTTGCCCCGTTTCTGCAGCGCTTCGGAAATGTTTGCTGATACCCACACGGATGGCTTTCAAGCCATAATTCGCAAAAAAACCGCGTCGCTGCTGAGCAGAGTGCGAGGTAGTCGCAACTATACCCTGAGAGCTGTGGCGGAGAGCTATACTCCAAATATTCGGCATTTTATGCGGAGGTAGCTCGGGTAGGAAACATGTTTTCTTGTCTGGTCGTCCTCTGCGTCGAGTGTGCATTATTGTAAAATACAATACAATACACTAGAATATAAGTTGTTTTTGTAATACTAACATAATATGGATCCCTGTTGTCTGTAATAAATGAATTTTAATTTAATTTATAACCATTATTTTACAAATAATCCTGATTTACGAATAATACGTACATTATTACATTCACTCTGAATATAAATTAAAACCATGTCGTTGTAGATTAATATAATAACAACGTAAAATTAAGGACGATGATCTGTTAATGTAAACCTACATTATGCATAATTTGTAGGTCATGTTTCGCGGAAAAAGGGGAATGGTTGGAGAATGCTAAAAATAAAACCAATTAAAATATGGTAATTCTAATCGTTAACAAAAAAGTTTTAATGAAAACAAACTACTGTTTTCACAATAAAATCAAATCGTCCGTGTTCTTATTTCAAACCCACAATTGCACTTCCACTTCCAAACCCTAATTTCTCAAAATCCAATCTTACCACCACAGTTCATGGTTGATTTTCTTTTGTCCATTGATGCTAGAGGTGTGAAATAACGTTGTAATGCTCATAGGAACTGTTGTTACATAATAATCATACAGAGAACTGAAATTTTGACAGCTGTTGTTAAATATGATGTCTACAAATGCTTGCAATGTGAGTTATGTGGACTTACGCCGTCGGAGAAGTAGTTTCTATCGTTTAAAATATGTGCTAATATATCTGTTTTATGTATGATTATGATCAGAAATTCTCGTAATTTTACCGGCGAGGAATTTGCGGGTTGTTGCTTTCCTTTTTCTTTGTGGAGTGTTGTCTTTTAAGTAAACACTTTAATGGTGTGGTGTTGATATGTTTATTTAGGTTCGTACAATCTCCTGCATTAATAAGGTACTCCTCGTATTAAATTTAGGTATCGCATACTTACAATTACAATAGTAAATTTTGATACAAGTGGAGAATATTTGTTAGGTATTGCATTCGAGGCGGAATTAACACCCGAGCCGTAGGCGAGGTTGTTTTCGAGCCGAGAACTCTTCAGAAAATGTTAATTTGTTCATAAACGTTTTTTTTTTTATTTTAATAATCATGGTGTTCTATTTTTAAATATTATTTAAATATTCCAAAAATATTAACGCCGTAAAGACGCATCTTTACCGATATTTAAAAAAAAAAATCTCCTTCGTTTAGAGACCGTCTCTGGCGCAAGACGGTGTGATGTGAATAGAGGCATTGAACCAATTTGGACTAAGTATAGGTATAACTTATCTATGGCAATTTTTATTCCCGCACACGTGTTGGAAAATACAAAATCGCACGCGTGTAAATACATTGCATTGTGAACCTAATCGTAGTGCGATAAGAACCAGTTTTCGAGGAAGTGTATTGAAAATACCTTAGAAAAGGAGAGTAATCTATGAATGCAAGCGACCGGGTACATGTTTGGGTGGTAGGCACTATTTTATAATATCTACAAGATTTGTGTTTTCTACACTTCACAAAGATCTTCTTGTCCTGTCAATTGACTACTATTCACACCTTTTCCGACCAGTAGGAAGCTGAGGACAGCTCTGTCACTCGGCTCGTATAAATCCTGTAGTTTAAGGGTTTGTGCATGATGATCAGGAAAGAAGGCATGTCCTCTTCATAAAGTAATAAATACTACTTTAAATCCCCTGCGTGCGTGTGTAGGGCGTTTAAAGTGTATGGTGTAATCTATGATAACCTAACTATTATAGATTTTTTATTTATTATACAATACTTAAATAAAAACGTAAATTGATAAGATAATAAAATAAAATAAAATATCACGTTTTCCTCAAAGTCAAAAGTCAAATTATTTATTTCAAATAGGCACATAAAAGGCACTTCTGACCGTTAAGCATTACAAAAAAAAAAAATTGAATTGATTCTAGTTGCCCCTTCCAAAAGGTAGTTTCGTATTTAAAGGGTAGTTTCATATAGGACGGCACGGTTGGCGCAGTTAGTTAAGCGATTGACTGCTGCGCTGCGTGTCGCGGGTTCGATTCCCGCACGGAACAAATTTGTATGGCCTACAAGTAGTTGTTTCGGGTCTGGCTGTTTGTGTATATGAATTTAAATGTTTGTAAACGCAACCACAATACAGGAGAAATTCCTAGTGTGGGGCAACGTTTAAAAAAAAAGAAAAGTATGGAGAAGAATGAGCAAGAAACACCACCGTTAATCTTTTAAAAATGTTTTACATTATTTTGTTCAAGTAAGTACATTAATAATATATGAAGACGATGCAACTAGAATAAAATTACTATACCACAATAGGTAAAAATAATTAAAAATGAAGCAATGAAAAATAACTTGATCAATTGTAATGTATCTCGTTGGTATAAATAAATAAACTTAAATAAGAGATAGATACAAAAAATCAGTGTGTGAGTTTCGATAATCACTGAATTTAAAACCAATGTCATTAAAATAACAAATTATACAATTAAAATAGTCAGTTTGATTTTTTCTAGACTCTAGATTGTCCTACGGAGTTGGACCAGCATGTTTCCAAGCAATCATATCTTGGATAAAATCCTAAAAGACGACTTAGGAATTTAATCTAACAAATCTAAATTAATGAACAATATAAATGGATCGTATCAGATTAAGAAATTATTTCAAGCAATTATAATTATTTTATCTATTCGTATCATGTGCAAAATCTATGTAAGATTTCTGTTGCTAAGTATCTTATATCCGTTTGCGAATTCCTAAATATTGATTAATTTTAATTAAAACGTAGAAAAAACACACGCGTCGCGCTGCCTGTCACGCCCGCGATATCGCGCCAATCAGCACGAGCCTTAATACAAAAAATCCTTAACATAAGTTTCCATTTTTAATAATATAAATGGACATAAACATAACTTATATTTACAATAAGTACCTATTTTATATTTTATCTTCGGTACTACCTGTATGGCTATTCCCAAAGTATACAGTTTGCTGCTTCCTTAACCTATATTTCGGCCACCGAGAGAATGCGTTTCTGCGTCAGTTGTACCAGATTAGGAACTAATAAAGTTTAAATTCGTAAAACACATAAATTCTTTTGTACTCAGCTGACAGGTATCAGGAACCCATTCTCTCATCGGCTGGAGTTTAGTAGTTACCTAAAAGTTAAACAGGAAAAGATGTGTTTTTTTTTTAATTGGGATTTTGGGATTTCGAATTTGCGGTAATTTGGGATTTGGTAATCCCAAATTGTATAATATGTGCATACTATATTAGAAACATGTAGGTATAAGTGTACATTGCGGGTCTAACATAAATAATGCAATGAATGTTTTTGACACAGTATAAATATGGACAGTACTGAAACTACGTAGTAAGCGTTCGAATCGGCACACTCACACAGACGCGCTCCTTGACGAGACCCTGTCAGTCGTGGTTGCCGTGTCGAGAGGAGTGATCACCACGCCTAACGCTCCAATGGAGCATAGGTAATTGTTTCAACAATTAGGCCTAGTTTCCATACTGTCCATATTTATACTGTGGTGTTACTGAATAGGGTATTTGACTACTACCAAAATATACATGAATTAATACTTATTTTAATGTTTTTACTAAAAAAGATGATTTGTGAAATAATTATAAAATTGGTGAAAAAATGGATAAGTTACACGCTCTTGAAATTATTCTTCTATCCTTGGGGCCTAAAATGGACGCTTTAGCAGAATCATAATAATTATGATCTGCGTACAATTCATACATCCCGCAATTCATCTGTTTGACAGCTGCTATTTGACATTAGACTTCATTAGAGCAATTAATAATTTGTGGACCATTTTACGAAACTCCATACAAACTGTCAAACAGATGAATTGCGGGATATGAATTGCACGCAGTTTCATATTATGATTCTGCCAAAGCGTCCATTTTAGGCCCCCTGGTCTCACAAACCAATCCTTGTAGAGTTGTCAAAAAATAATAGGCCCGTTTTGACATTTAACTTGAATCGATTTATGAGTATCGAGTACCGAGTATTAAGGTTACTTCACTAGTTACGCCGCGATGGTCAATTGCGACGTATGCGATACAATTAATAAATACACTATAGATTAAATATTATACGATAAATCGATTCAAGTTAAATGTCAAATCGGCCTATTATTTTTTGACAAGTTTTATGGCTCGAAGTTACTCTTTCGCTCCTCGTGTTGTGACGTCAGATCGCAGTAGTGCTATCTCTGTCTAGCATAGGCTATAAAATGCACGCCATTTTTTGACCTATTAACTTTTTGTTTGTTTACATTGCTTATTATTTTCTACGCTTTGAATATTAAATTAAAAAAGAACGAGCGAGCCTTACAGTAGTCGCATAAGATGTGTAATATTTTGACATCTCACCTTGGTAATAAGCAACTGAGCAGCGACAGAAATTAACCTCAAAATTTAAAAAGTTGAATACTGAAATATTTATTCGAATAATAATATTAATTACTAGTCGTCGCCAACTGGTCGAAATTCGACCTACTTACAATCTATATAGTAGGTAATTACTAATTCCACGAGTAAATAAGATATGATTTAATTTAATTAATATTAATTATTATAAAGTCTAACTAATTGTATGCTCTTAAAAAGTACTTACTTATTCCATGTTCAAGCTGTCACTTCCTGTTACACACTTCCGTCCCTTTGCACGAAATCACTCCCGCAGAAAGCGAGAGTAAATATACATCAAACATCTGTCAGACACCCTCTCTGATCTGTTACCTCTCTTACCTGTTACCTCTCTGTTCTGTTACCTCTCTGATCTGTTACCTCTCTGATATGTTACCTCTCTGATCTGTTACCTCTCTGATCTGTTTATTTATTTAGGATCTCCAACAAAGGATACACATAAACATTCAATATAAATAACAATAAAGGTTCTAGTACGTGTGCTCCTTCAATTACAGGAGACCACAGCATGCACATATAACTAGGTTTATACAGGATAAAAATAAAATAGATTAAATTAATGAAGAAATTTGAGGAAATAATTAAAATTAAAATTAACATGTCATGATTGAGCATTCATATTATAATTGTTTGGTATAATAATAATTCTTACACATTTGTTACCCCACTGTCCCTGTTATTAATGTCATAGATTTAACGTTTCCTCTTTGTCTTGTTCAGGTGCTGTGTGGTGCAGTGGCGGACGCGGGCGACGTGATAGCCAACGTGAGCCGCGTGCGCCGCGCGCCACAGCCTCACTACTCGCACCAATTGCACCGCGTGTTGTAAGTATCACACTGGTTTTACAGAACATGCAAACAAAGGCCCTAATCTTAAACGCGCGATGTAAACGAATCGTATATTCGAACGATTTTTTTATTGAAAACACAACTACGTATGCATTTTGTTCTGTCAGAATTGGAAAGCTTATCGATTCACGAATATCTCCATACTGTTTTTAGTTCTTTCTGAAAATCCTACAAACATTTTTTCTTCTTGTTCCTAAAAATAGATCAAGAATTTAGATAGGGAATCTAAATTCTGGCCACAGTTTTGATTTACCATTAATTTCGAAATCCCAGACTACACTAAGTTATGTTGTAATACAACTTAGCTTCGTCATGCACTTTACTTAGCTTCTAAGTTCCAGCACGTCTAAAACCAACACTCATACTGTTTCAAAATTATAATTATACTTACATTCACTTTATCCTTTCAGAACTGACGAGGAGTTAGACATGACCGCAGCCTGGAAGCGCTCGCACTGGCGCGACATGCAAACCATTCTCCGAAGAGAGGGCAACCAGAAGGAGGACGTGCAGTGTTGCCCCTCCGTCCTCGAGATGGTCACCAAGAAGGGAGGCCGCACGCCCACCGGCCTCTACGTAGAGCTGTACGAAGACGGAGAGAACCAACAGAGGCTCTTCGAAGTCTCGTGCGCCCTCAACGTTGTCGACCAACCCTGCCGGTTCGTCGACGCGAGGCTCTATAACGAATCGAGGTGCATACAGAAGTACTCGTACTCCTACGCCCTCGTGCGGTACCTCCACTCCACGGCTACCGATACCCCTCAGCCGCGGACAGAGGGACACTTCTCCGTGCCTGGCTCCGGAGGCTGGTCTATGGACTATGTGCGCGTGCGCGCAGGTTGTGAGTGCCAAATTAAACCCAAATCAAATAGACCCGCCCGCAGAAGACACAAGCAGAGAAAGCGAAATAGGAGGGATATCGAAGACGACGAGACCTGATTTCGGGCTCAGTGCTAGTGAAATCGTGACTTTGAACAAATTTGGGATCGTCCCATAGTATTACGTTTACAAAGATACCTTTTCTGATGTTTTCTCTTTGGTTCGGAACTGTTTCGTGTATTAAACAGCAGCAAAGCTATGTTTGTTTGTGTGGCGGCTGCAGATGGTTTCTCGTTACCAATTTCAAGTGTACGCTTGAGTGGTACAACTGTCGGTCGATGTATCAATGTATTTATTTTATTTTTCGTCTATATTACGCTTCTTGTTGTAGTCCGTTAGTTAGTCTCGATCTTATTAAATTAAAGTGCCTTTTAGTGCATTAGATTTAAATAGTTCACTATATTCTGGGAATTTTTGAAATTTTGATTCCAATGCGTTATCTGTATGCAATAAGTATTATAATGTAAAAGCTAATGTCACACGAGTCATAATGCCCTAGCAAATCGAACAACATTATTAGTTGAACAACATCAATAAATAGTTCTTAAAATAATTAACATTACATTACATTACACAAATTCACAGCAACTAGAATTCAAACTTTTAAATATTCATACCTTCACAAATATAATTCGTGTGACACTCGCTTACAAAACTACATGATAATGTAATAGTTACCGGTTGATCGAGGTGCATAGATATAATTCGACTTCACTGCGCTGTCGCTACACCTTCAGTTAATTTTAAGATAGACCAACGACTTTCATGTACTTACAACGTACTACAGACGGTGATTTTAACAAACAGTAATTTCCACCTTCTTGTATGTAGTTCACAGATTTTGAATTTCCTAGTCTTGGCCATTTCCCAAATAATATGTCGGAATCGACTCCCAGTCCAACCAGATGTGGGTGGATATCAGTATCGTGCATGAACCCATTGTAATTTCACAACTCGACTGGTGAGAGAAACCGGGAAATTCATAATTTTCCGTTTTAATGGCTACTACTATCACTGAACAGGCATTGTTATATTAGGAGTCTGTATCTGCCAAGAACCGTTTCTTATTTACAATCTGTTCTGTATGGTCCCCATTTATTATCATCTAGTTTTTTTTCATCATTTATTCTTTGTAGTGTTTGCTTAAAAAATTTGGAGCACTACTTTTTCCCAAAGCTTCGTGTGTAGTACGTGGTACATAGTAACCGTTGTAAATAACAGTAAAGAGCAGTCTGTGATCACTTCATACACGTTCTGTAAGCCGTAGTGGGTTCACGTTGATTCTCCTGTGAAACAACTATTTTGTGAACATATTTCACTTAACCTAAATGAAAATTCAAGATTTAACCTAGATGAAAATTCAAGATCCGTTGAAAAAACAATTAAGCTCATAGAAAGAGCGGTAATGAAGTTGAAGATTATTTTGAGGAATAGTCAACAGTTACTTAATATATTATGAACGGCGATTTCTTTGATGACATTACTTTATTTGGATTTTTCATTGAAGCATCATCTTGCTTTGAATGTTATGACTTTGTTCCATTTTTGCTCCATTGCCATCGACACTTTTGAAATTAGCCTGCTTTTTAGAGTCATTAAGCAATCTTAGAAGAACTAAATTGACAAAACCGTGACGTGATTGTGTATATAATTATTTCGGTTCGTCAAAGTTGAACAAACTATGTTTCAACCAAACTTCCGTTACTTAAGTATCTACAAGAGTAGCTGCGTCTGGTTGTTTCACATGAGGAGCATCGCCAGTTAAAGTCGTTCCACTGATTATAATGCTCTCTTCCCTTTTAAAATTAAGAATATTTATTCAAAGTTAACAATTTATAATGTTTTGTTATTATTTGTAACAGTACTTACTTCTTAGACATAAGTGCGTCGAGTCAAAGATCTGTATTATTTTATATTTTGTAATACTTTTATTGTATTTAAAAAGGTAGTTATATTTTTAAGGATTAATTTCATTCTATTTATACTGTTTAATACGAGGTATTCCGATATACAGTATGAATGTTAGTTTGTACGTAGAAATCGCTTCCATAAAATATAATTGATGTATATAAATAACGCAATAGTATTGTGGACTGAGATTATTTTGTGCATTTAGATGTGTATTATCAGAATGAAAGAATATTTTTATAATAAGATAACGCTATCCATGGACAGTAAAAAACTTACAACATAAATGTAGCGCCATCTATTGGCGAGTAGCTGTAAGCAAACAGTTTGTTACGCAACAGCTAGATGTCGCTACATCCACCTAACCTGTCTAGCATTACGCAGAACAGTGCCATGTTTAATTAATTATAATTATGTAAGCCAATCAATTTTATTGGTCTGCTATGGATTTAGAAACGTTTGTTAAATGCATATTATAGTTCTATTACCCGTTGACATTCAATGTACTTACCATCGAGAGTTATCTTCTAAATGTAAAAAGTTCGAAATAATAATACCCAGGCGCAATGTGTCATAAGATTGGTATAGTAAAGTATTTAGTTTTAACAAAATCACTGCAAACTATAACAATGTTAGTTCCATCATCACAACAGCTCTAAGTACGTTATTTTATTGTTGACATCAAAAACAAAACTTTAAATAAAATAAAAACCTGAAATAGCAAAATATCTTTTATTGTCACCTTAACTTCTAAAAGTCCTTTCAGGAATCACATAAATATACCATCGTATAAAAAAAATACAATACAAAAGTCACATCTATTCATCGTTGCGCTACAGCTATTTGTAACTTGTCTTCTTCTCAAAAAAGAATACAATTATTCAGCGTCATGATCTGAAAATAATGAAATTAAATATTATTTATTTATTAAGTGCAAATGTTGTTAGTCAGTAGGTATTTATATAATACAGTAAATCAGTTCCCTAATACGTGAAGGTAGCTGAATATTCTTGTCTATACAACAGCGCCATCTCTTATCGAATAGCGAGAAACATTATTCCAGCATCAATAAAATTATAGTTTTTGGATATTTACAAATACTTCGACTCACCCAAATATAAAGTAGTCAAATACATTAGAACAAATCCAAGTCCAACAGACAAGAACTGCAATAGTCCCGCATTCCTCTTGCGTTCATGCCAGCGCGCTCTCTCGCGGGGAAGCACCTCACTAACTGTTACGTACAGTAGGGTACCGGCTGCCAGGCCCTGAAATCGATTAAGAAAACCTTTAACATTCCAAAATAGTCAATAGATGGCGTTAGTAGTATTACTTGTGGATAAATGGATACAAATATAAATTACTGTTTTTTTTGTTTTAACCTCAAAAAATGTATATTTTTATGATCTCTCACCAGTGGCGTAGCTAGAGGGGAAGGGGGGCGTTGGGGTGGCCCGCACCGGGTGCCACCTGATTGGGGGTACACCCGACCGAGTTTTTTTTTAATTAAACATACTATCAAGTTTTTTAACGTTAAACCACTTAGGCTTAAAGCTATTGTAACCAAGTTATCCAAACTAAGTAATTTAAATAAAGGAAAAAAGGCAAAGAAAAAATCACGTGAGTAGTTTAATTATGTTTTTATGAAGTTAAAAACAAAACGAGTAATAGGCGACCAACTTGCATTAGCAGGAATTTAAGGGACTTACATTTGCAGTTGGTTTTTCAACTACAATGTTAAGTTTGTTCTTGGAATAAATTAATCCCAACTACGGAACCCTTCATTGTGCGTGGTTCGACACGCACTTGGTCTGTTTTTATTCAAAGTCCACTTTGGTATTTAAATATATTTTTGTTATTTCAATGGACACTTCTCCTATAGAGGGCACACACCAGTTTGTGTTGATATGATCCCAACCTTAGATTTAGAGGAGTATTTTAAATGACATAATTTGGCCGGTTTTGATGGCTCTATGAAATATAAATATACAGATAGATCCAAAGGAAAACGTTTGCAAAATAATCTGTGTTGCCATCCCAATAACTAATTTAACGACCGAGATTGCCATCTTTAAAACTATATAGTCGACAGGACCAACAAAACAGAAATTGTTACCTGCATAATCGGCACAATGATGGACTCCTTCAAGGAGTTAACAGTCTCCAATCCCGCTCCGATCCCTATCCCCGCCACAGATCCCGCACTGAACAGGCCGATGCACATGATGTGCGCACACGCACGGTTCGGGAAGTTCTCGCATAGTTCTGCGCCCAGACAGAAGCCGACCACGAATTTGTGGGAGGCTACGGCTGCTAGTAAGAGGAGCACCTGGAAAGAGAAATTTGGATTTATTGTTATTAACATGAATTTAAACTTTGTTGTCACCAAAGACAGGCGTCCGCCTACAATTCACGGTTAGCCCATAATCTCCTGTCACATTTGTTTTACCTCTGATTTTACATCACTGTGAGAATGACAGTGAACTTTATTATCGTTGCATTAAGGTAGCTTTCGGGTTGCTGCTATCATAGGTATCATAATTTCAGCCGAAAGACGTACACTACTGGACATAGGCCTACCCCAAAAGGGGAGGAAGGGTTGCCATAATCGCCAGCTTGGCAGGCGGGTGGGTGAGTTGGCGCAGTATGGTGTTAAAATGCATAGAGAACGCTGCTGCCCATTCTCTAGTAAGTCCCTTAGTCGCCTTTTACGACACCCGCGGGAAGACATAAGACGGTGCTATTCTTTACTTCCGGCACCACACGGAGCATCATAGGTATATTAGAAGCACTACTACTAACCCATTAATTAATAATGTCACAGAAAATATTTTAGGATTGCTGCGTGTGATAGACTAAGGTTTAAAGCCGCGTCCAATTCGTCAAATCATACGCGATCGTCGCGCCCTTTTGTTGGGTGAACCTGAACGCGTGGTCGCGCCGACAGAGGGAGTTTTTTTTTCGAACATAAAGTGACATGCACGTGATGACCCCGTATTCGCGCGGCGATCGTTTATGATATCAAAGGATATCCTTCCCCGCATGTAGCTGTGTTGTCAATGGTTTTTAGCAGCTGTTTCTCTACGCAAATAAAACCATATCAATCCATGTGCAAGATGATATTAATTCCTCTTCATTAAAAAGGTTTCTACATAATTATTATAAGTATGTTGTATCTATTTTTTTTTCTTATTTGTAGAATGGGTAACATCCTGATCGGGTAATACAACCAGCATGAAATTGTTTTCCTGTGTTAGGAAATATGTATGTGGGTAGGTACATACATATTTACTTACGTAAGAACACATCTACCTATAATTACTCATAAAAATGCACGTATGTATGGTACTCATATAAGGTATGTACCGGCAATCAGTTCCACCTGGTAAGTACAGTCGATAAACGAGACAAGTAATCAGACAGCTAGTGCAAACCTTATGTGGGCGTCCAAGCAAAAAGGGAGTTCTCGGCATTCAGTTTCCGAGATATACGGAAAAATTGCATTTCGCGATTTTGATTGATTATTATTTAATGCTCAATTATCTACAAGTTCATATTGCTAATGACCTTAAGATGTTTCTAAGTACCAGAAATTTTAAGAGAAAAGTCAAACAAATCAACAAATTGTCTTTCAATAAAACTTTGAAAATGCTTTTTCTCAAATCAAGTTTTTTCAGAGTTTCAACTTCAAGTTATGTCTGATATAAAAATGTGCCAGGTTTTGAATATTTTTTAATCCTTATTATCAATTGACTATTCTAAATACCGAATCTAGTCTTAACCCAATACCCCACTACTGGACCCTTTTTGCTTGGACGCCCACATATTTTGTGTAAACCATGTTGCACGTGTGCTGTCAAATCTTTAACCAAGATCGTCTGAATGTGTCAAATGTTTTAAAAGTTAAAGGCACGCAAAGGAGCGCCCCAAATTGGCACAATATTCCAAAGTATGAAGTAGTTAAGTTCGCGCAACTTCAACGCTGCTGCTACACTCGTGCTACGCTGATGCTACACTCGTGCTACGCTGATGCTACACTCGTGCTACGCTAATGCTACACTCGTGCTACGCTGATGCTACACTCGTGCTACGCTGATGCTACACTCGTACTACGCTGATGCTACACTCGTGCTACGCTGATGCTACACTCGTGCTACGCTTTTTCTGGGCTACTGCTACGCTGATGCTGTTTCGTTGACTGTACATACAGGCAAGGAAAATACTGGCTCAACTGTTGTCATACAAAACTTATAAAGCGATTCATAATATCTGTAGGTAATGAATCATTCATAACATCAAGGACAGTGAGCTTCGCTACAATGTCTTGTTAGTTAATTAATTTATTAACTACTCAGACATTTTAGGCCAGTGGATACTTAGACCACTTTGTGAGCTGTGTCGGAATAATACTGCTAGCTCTCAATCAAAGAATTTGACAAACATATATAAATACGTAGATTGTAAAATAAGGACAAGCCTCAATCCAAGCACTAGAGATGGTCTTTTTTGTGGACACGTTTTGTATATGATTGAACATTTTAAAAGTGCTAATTTTAGTCATTGATATATTAAATAGGAAGATATGGTACGCGCTCCTCGATGTGGACCGCATAAATTAGGGGAAAGGACGCAATCGACCTACATTACTCCCGGTTTGCGGGGAATACCCGAATCGTAGTTTGTTTGCGAGTTGTTATGGGTACGTAACAGTGACAATTATTGCGATCTCCTTCCCGCTATAGCTATGGCTATCTATTTCGGTTGTCGAGCACATGACGCACGACATCGGGTCCATTTAATATTTACGTGATGTTAGAGAGTGGCCTATCTTCCTATTTAATACATCAATGATTTTAGTAGTGGAGTTTCTTGCCTATTCTTCTCTATAGAGATCTACGTTTTGGAATGGGCAAATAGCTTCAACTTTCTGACTAACTGACCGACTCTTTGACAATTCAAAAGTGCCTGTAATAGGTTTAATTGAAATAAGTGTTTTGAGTTTGAGTTTGTACATTTCAAATAAATACCTTTAAAACTAAACGCAGACGTTCCATTTACGGGTAGACTTAAGACGCTGACAACAGGTAAACCGCTGTCACTGTCAGACTGCATACAAAAGAAAGAGAAGCGCGATGACACAACGCTTGTAACTTATTGCAAAGTATGAAGCAATTATTTATTTACTCAAAAATGAGTTGAGTAATCGAAAATAAAAAACAACCAAGTTCTGCATACAAATAAGACGTTCTTGTTATTAATTAAATACCAACCGCACGTTGATATTTAATACAGATATTTTGGATTGAAACTCAAAGTAAAGGGTTAGTTTACCGTTCATTTGTATCGAGATTGTTTTTCTAAACGTGTTTTGGTAACAACTAAGTTCCGATAAATATGTTCAAGAATAACATATATTTTTTCCGCTACCACAAACTACATAGATTTGGCAATTTTTTTGTTTAAGACAAGCCTACTTTTATCATTTGCCTCTTGTCAGCGCCTTAATCCTGACATTCGAAACTTCAACACTACTATATACATACCGAAAATTAATTTTCCTAAACACCCGTTCAGTTATTTTGAAAAGCAGCTTATTCAAAAGCGGCGAAGTGGACCCCTTCGGAGGCACAAAATAGGATAGGACACCCACCCCGTCTTGTAAAACTGATCAGTGAGAAAAGGTTCATGAATCCAAAACTACTGACTGTGAATTGCTTTGATTTCCAAACCCATTTTCCTCATGTCTGTTAGAATAAATATACACCAGGTTTTTCCTTGTGCAAAAAAAGAACCGCAATTAGAAATAATAAAAAGAACAAATAAATAAGAACGTAAGTTGCAATTTTTTTAGCAATTTTGTTCAACGGCATGATATTTAAATTATGTTGTCAACGGGGTTTGCGACATCCTCGGAGACTTTAAACTGGCATAAATGTACTGGGTGTTGTTAAGGTATGAATTACTAGTCATTCTATCCAGCAGGACGATAATAGGCCAACACTTCATAATTTCAGCCGAAAGACGTCCACTGCTGGACATAGGCCTCCCCCAAAGGGAGGTGTTTGCCAGAACCGCCACGCTTGGCAGGCGGGTTGGCGATCGCAGTATCGTTTTAAAATGCATAGAGAACGCTGCTGCCCATTCTCCAGCAAGTCTCTTAGTCGCATTTTACGACACCCACGGGAAGAAATAGGATGGTGCTATTCTATACGTCCGGCACCACACGTTACTAACTATAGGCCGAAAGGCCCGTATTACAGAACGTCACTCAATACTCAAGCATTACATAAAACTAGATTCCAGCCATTCGATTGGTACGGTGGAGGTCCGCCCGGCTTGGGCAGAGCACCGCCGTGTCCTCACGAAGGCGATCGGCGGCGGCGATCTGTCGCGTCCAGCCCTGATTCAGGCCATGGTTCGGAGCGAGAGTGCATGGGAAGCCGTCACCTCCTTCTGCGAAGCAGTAATGCTCGCGAAGGAGGAGGCGGAACGCGTGAGGGTGAGACAGGGTTCGCGCCCTCACGCCCTTAGCCGTCGCAGGAGACGCCCCGGGCGTCGGGAGTCACAAGCTGATTTCCGGCCACTGTAGGCGCGGGCCTGCAGACGGTGAACGATGGGTAGCTCGCCGTCCGACAAGGACCAGGCCCAGGTCGACGGCGCGTTGTGTTTCACGTGCGCCTCAAAGAGATGTCAGCACCAACTGACGGGGTCCGTTAGGACCAATGCCTGCCAGGGTTGCGAGTTTGTCCGAAAGGGATATCCTGGCCCTGGCACACAGGCAACGGAAGGAACACGGGTGGGTTTTAGTCAGTACAAGTCTGACACGCCCAGCCCAGAGCGGGAGAAGTTATTTGATAATTTCACACCCGAAAAAAAAAAAAAAAGCCATTCTATTGGTTGAAACTAGTTTTAATTAATGCTTGAGTATTGAGTGACGTTCTGTAATACGGGCCTTAGTAATTGACAACCACATTTCGACATTTTTGTTTAAGGCGACGATAACCGACTTTTAATGATTTTATACTGAAGATCACGTCTAAACGAGTAGTGTTAATGATTTAAAAAAAATATATGTAAAATTAGAGCATTTTCTCAATAACTTAATATGTGAATATTTTAGATTATGTTTATATTATACATATACATAGTGAAATTAATTTGTTTATTTTTTGTTTTTTTTTTAAACGTTGCCCCACACTAGGAATTGCTCCTGTATTGTGGGTGCGTTAACAAACATTTAAACTCACATACACAAACAGCCAGACCCGGAACAACTACTTGTAGGTCATACAAATATTTGTTCCGTGCGGGAATCGAACCCGCGACACGCAGCGCAGCAGTCAATTGCTTAACCACTGCGCCAACCGTGCCGTCAAAGTTAAGTTATGTCTAACGCAGATAAAAAACTGAGAATGGCGCAAAATCTACCAAGCGTAGTTTTCTGAAACCTTCACCAATTTAAAGATAATTTCATTATTGATCTTTTAGTATACGCGTTTTATTAAAAACCCTTTTTTTGTTTATAATATTAATGCGTTAAATTGGGGACAGCGCTCCTTGATGGGCGAGTCCTATTACTGGCTGAACGTACGACGCGTTGCGTGAGCTCAGTACAGAACACGCAAGCTAACCACTCAAGCTCACTGGCATATATCTGCGTCATAAGTCCCATGTGATATACGAGCCGATCCTACTGCGAAATCATCATCCGCCTAGCCTGTTCCCACTATGTTAGGGTTGGTTTCAATCTAACCGGACGGGCGCGGGATATAACGGGTATAAATTCAGACCCCAGACTACTTCAGTTATTCCACAAAATAACTGAAGTAGTCACTAAGTGCATAGAGTGACAGTATCTTCTTCAAATATCTTAATCTAGGTGTCCTAACCTTGGTCTTAATGTTGCCTTACCTAACCCAATTAGCAGCGGACAGAGATAAAACTGTGACCGAAAATAAGACACGTTTATACCAATACACAGAAACAAGTAGGTATTATGTAGTCTTAAATAGTCTGATGATAAATAAGACTACCCCGTGATCAGTAAAAAATATAAAGAACTTTTCACCGTAGACTCCTGACCAATTTAATGTAAACCGCTGGAGTATAAACGTTAATAATGAGGAAGAAGGAAAATAAAATATTACATATTATTCCATACGTATGAAAAAGGATAAAATTCTCCCTTATTTTAAAAATAACCGTTGTTTATTACGATAGTAATCTATTTTTAAATAAGATATTTAGAAAATGTTCGTTACTAACTTTTTAGACCTTTGTATCCTGCAGTATATGAAGTTTTATTAAAATCGGTTCAGTCATTTCGAAAAAATAAAGAACAATAATTAATAGGAATCAATGCCGCACTTTTCCTAAAAAATAAATAAATAATAATAAAAATAAAAAAAATATTTGACATAAAAGTACATATAGACAGGTGACACTTAATTTAAGCATGGAAATAGCGTGGTACAAAATAAACGATCGATGACCCCCATGCTAGGAAAAACCTGTGTTACAGGGGTCATCCATCCGTCCAATATGGATCTATAAGTTACTTACAAATTAGCAAAGTGCACTTTTGAAAAAAAAATGAAAAAAATGATTTTTAACTAGCCTAATACAAGTAATTGTGGGGATAAGAAACGGGGGGAAGAAAGTAAAAGGGGTATTAAATGAATTAATAATAAGGAAAAGGGAGTAGGTATGTATTAATATTTGTGGTTGGTGTGAGTATAACTGTGTATGCGTGAGTGTAGATATGTGTGAGTGAGTGAAGATGTGTATGTGCGAGTGGGTGCCTAATTTGGCAATTTGTGGGTGAATTTGTGCATAATTTGTGGGCATTTGTGGGTGAAAACAAATTATGTCAAACAACTGCTGGCACAGCTGATGATTCCATTCAATTCACACTCTTTAATTAACTATATTATATTTTATTAAAGAGTGAGAAATTAAATACGGACAATAAAGTGAATGGTGCTATACATGCGATTGTGACCAACCAGTCGATTCCCAAAAAGCCTCGACTGGCTGTTCATAATGGTGTGCTGCTGCATACGCTTATGTATGGAAGTGAATGTTGGGTGTGGCAAAAGAAGCATGAAAGTAGAATAAATGCTGTGAAAATGCGTTCCTTCCGAAGCAGGTGACTATAAATTATAGGCTGAAAAATTACGTGATAAGGCAACGGTGTGGTTTATAAGAAGATGTAGTGACAAATTTTTTAAAGAATCTAAGCATTCTCTTTTAAATATTTGCCATGGTTTGGTCATGTTGAGAGGATGAATGAAAAGCGATAACAAAAGGTACCTATTTAGTATTAACAAGGCAAACGTTGGTGGAAACGCCAGGAGGGGACGCCTTATGAGGACATAATAGTAACGTAATTCGTGATGTTCTTCAGAAAGGTCTGGTGCGTAGTACTTGCAACGTGCGTTTATGACCAGTAAGCACGTAAACGAAGCAAAAGGAGTATGTAAGGAGCGCAGCAGGTGGCGTTCTATAGTTTCTGCCGACCCCCATGGGAAGAAGGCGTAAGTTTATGTATGTATATAGTTTATAACTATTTTCCTATTATATAAACCCGACACCTATTTTTGATGCGTTTTCCTCATGATGCACATAAAACTGCGATAATAATCGTTCCAAACTTATGCGAGTCTAAGATATTAAGTAGTAGATAATATCGCGGACACTGCCGCCTGACCATTTTTCAACCTTATGATCCTAGTAATAAGGTCGAAAAGTGGTTAGGCGCCAGTGTCCGCGATAGTACATACCCGATAGACATACGAGTTGATCAAGTAACACAATATTTTGGCAAGAAAAATTTTTGGCCGGTTCAGCATTTTTATATAATTTTCATTTCAAAATCATATTTTTGATCTCAAGAGTCGAAAGTTATTTATTTATTTATTTAATACGCACGCAAATGTGTGCGGACTTAATGCCTTAGGCATTTTCTACCAGTCAACCTTTGGGTGGTGCAGAGACAAGCAGTGGTAGGTGCAATAAGGAAAATTGCGAAATCAATATTTATTTCAATATTAGGATATACATACATATACCTATTTAAAACTTTAAATATAATATATATACCTAATTATAAGACCAAACAAATACACGAATATACTATTAACCAAACAAACAATGGGAAAACTTTACCGTTGTGATGATACTGCCAGCTTCTTACGAATCATATTTTCGACCTCAAGAGTCGAAAGTTAACTGGACGAAAATAGACAAACGGCCTTGAAAATCTTCGTTATATATTGTTTGCAAATTTATACAAATTAATAAAGGTGAAGGCTAGTCCCTAATCTGGTTTTAATCGTAGATACTACCGAATGCTGTTGTCAAAGACAGTTTTTTCGGCAAATTAAACAACTTATTATGTTAACGGTTCAACATTCGTAGTTACTGACGTCTTTCAATAACCAGTCAACCAAGATATTCAATACTTTTGCTTTTAGCGATGAGTAAAACTTGCTTTTTCGTTGGTACAGATATGATACAAACTAAATTGAGATTTAATTATGCTGGCCTATAATGGCATCATTAATTACGGTCGGATTAAAGTAGTTTTTTTTTATTTTTTTTTGTGGAATTAATGACGAGAATTCGTTCTAATTCAAGATTTTACCTCACATACGTACAATAGTAACTTAACTATTGAAAAAGTATTCGAAGTGTTAGTTATTCGTGATTAACTATACCAAGACTACCTAGTTACCTACCTACTTATTGAAAAGTCTGCATTGTTAAGAAAATTAACTCCCTACGCCCGCGCCGTGGCCGTGTGCCGTACGCTAGATGCCGTGATTTTGACATTTCTTACAACTGTCAAAGAATGAAGGCTTCTACTTACTGGCGCGACACGTGACGCGACACAGGCCCCGCGTGTCGCGCGACGAGTGGTGCCTTTGTGTCGCGTCGCGAGTCGCGCTGGTCCGTAGAAGTATTGACAGTGATTTGAATATACGAACGATTTGAGTTAGAAGTCAATTTCCTTAACAATAAATTTCCCTAACTTTACATTACTTATGTAAGTCTTGGTATGATTCATCGCGAATAACTTGCTGAAACAAGAAACCATTTAGCCGTAAAAAGAATAGTTTAAGTACCATTACAAATTCATTACCTAATGTATAATAATCACATAAATTAATACCTATGTGCAACACTGAGCAATAGCCAGCTGGTCGATAGAAACAAAAGGAAAATGACACGTAGGTAACGATATGTTAATTGTATTACTAAAGTATTACTCAATTGTATTGATAATAAATGACTAATAACTCCTGCGGCTTCGCCAGCGTATTATAACCAGCCTATAATGTTCTCACTGCTGGGACACAGGATTCCTCTCTGTGAGAGGGAGTGGGCTGTAATCCACCTTGTGGGCCCAGTGCGGGTTGGTAGATGTCACATTTCTTCGCCCGCGTGGAGGCCGGAAATTATACCATGGCACGGGTACGTAGTCGTTTTTTTTTTTTTGGGTGGGAAATTATCAAATAACTTCTCCCGCTCTGGGTGGAGCGGGAGGGCCTCTCAGACTTTTACTGACTAAAACCCACCCGTGTTCCTTCCGTTGCCTGTGTGACAGGGCCACGATATCCCTTTCGGACAAACTCGCAACCCTGGCAGGCATTGGTCCTAACGGACCCCGTCAGTTGGTGCTGACATCTCTTTGAGGCGCGCGTGGAACACAACGCGCCGTCGACCCGGGCCTGGTCCTTATCGGATGGCGAGCTACCCATCGCTCGCCGTCCGACGTAGTCGTACTACGGGGATAAAGATATTCTATGTCGTAGACGTAACCCAGATCATGGTCTACGCATGTGCTAAATTTCATCCAAACACGTTCAGCCGTTTTAGCGTGAAAGCGTCAAAAACAAACTCACTTTCGCTTTAATAACTAGAAGTCGTAGACCACAATATATAGGTACTGAAATAACAGCAACATTTTTATAAAACTTCCCTGCATAGTACGTTTGTAGTTTTGGTCTCAGCAGCCAAAATATGAAAAGAGTCAGGGGCCCATGTCTGCTACCCCGACTTCCAAAAAGGAGGAGGTAATTTTGTTCGGCTGTATGTTTTTTTTTTATGTTTGTTCACCGATTGCTCCGTCGATTATGGACCGATTTTGAAAATTCTTTTTTTGTTTGAAAGTGTATGCTCCCGAGGTAGTGCCATTGCCACCAAATCAGAATCTGATGAGGGGATCCCATGGAAACCCAGCAAAACCCTCAAATTTTATAGGCAAACCTATAGCGATTTAAGTATTTTTTATTGTAACTCGTGCATTTGCTCCTGGAAGTCACCATTTGGTGAGGTAGTACTGATGATGGAGACCATAGATGGCCACCAGAACGACATATAATATTAATAATAAGTATTTAATGGGTTGCGATTTGATTAGGTACTTTAATATGATTGCTAAGCAATTTATGCTCTTCACAATGCATATGGTGAGTGGCAGTTCTCCTACCAGGAGTACTCCTCAACAATTAACCGCCCACAGAAAAAAACATATTATTTCAAAGTGTCAATTCGCCCGTATCGGGCGAGTAAATTCGAGCGAATCAACTAATACGAGTAAGCCCTGTTTGCACCTATACTCCATTTGAAATAAGATTAGACATTAAAATGAACTTGTTTACAGTCCGTCCAACCGATTTTGACTTCTATTCCATATGAAAAAACGTGGTTACAATACCAACTGTTTATTACAGTTCCCATTTGTCATGCCGTCAACGCAATAGAAGTTAAAATCGGACTGTAAAAAAGATTTATTTAAATCAAATGGAGTATAGTTATGTGTGCATGCTGTAATTGAAGGATCATACGTAAAAGAACCTTTTGTATTATTGCGATTTCTTTTTAAGTGTGTATCTTTTGTTGGAGATTCCAAATAATTAAAAGCCAGACTCGTTAAGCGGCTAATTACGGGTTTTAACCAAGGTAGGTCCTTACCAAAATTTACTAGAATTACTGGATAGTTATACAGACTCGCTTTCTCTTTCACATTAGTGTATATTAAGTAGGCGGCTCTCAGGGCACATAATGCATGTTGCGTGCTGTTCGCTAGGGACGACACGACAGTGTGGTTGCCTACCTACACTCTGTTGGTTTAGGTAGTTAAATAAAGGTAAACAAAAAAAACCACGTGACGAGAGAGCTGTCAAGTAGGTAACCGACTAAACGTAATACCTGTCACTTCAGTTGTCATAATTATGATACGTTACAGTTGAACTCTTTAATTTAGCAACGTTATAATTTGTGACGTCTAGAGAACCTGTCTTTTTGGGCTCTTTACAATTGACAGATTACAAAATATTCTATTATTATTATAAATCTAACAAAAAAATTGTGATCAAGCAGTTACATCTACGAAGAGTAGTTTAAGAATATATGTATAATAAAGTTTAACATACAGTAATAAAAGAGGAAACTATCGTAAAAATCAAAAATAAATTTAATTTGGTTTTATCTTTACGTATTTTTAAAACAAGAAAGTGTCATCTATAAAAAACCCTTTTTATGATTTGTTTAACTTTATACCTAAACCAATTACAAAACAAGGTTTATCTTCAGACCCAGGTTTAAAACATGGAGCCATTATTGAATTTCGAACTTTATTCCGAATAGGGTAAAGTTCCTAAACACAAAACTGACAACTTAGTACCGAACTAAGTTTTCAGTTTTGTATAGAACGGTATTTCAATCACTGTTACGTTCTTATTACAAAAACTGGCTCCATGGTTTAAGCCATGTCAAAATATAAATCTTGTTTTGTAATAAGGCGGCATTATGTCCCCGTATTACAGAACGTCACTCAATAGGTACTCAACCATTAGATGTCTTATAACTAGTTTCAACCGATCAAATGGCTTGAGTCTTGTTTTAAGTACCTACCTAATGCTTGAGTATTGAGTGACGTTCTGTAATACGAGCCTAGTGCCCAAGAGAGTGCTTCGACTCCTGTCGTTGTTCAACGGTTGATGATCAATCAACATGAAGCTAATCTACAAAATATGTACCTGGTACTATGGGATCGTGCATTAATCACGTGACACTCGAAAGGGGGTTCGGAAGAAAAAAAAAAATCATGAAATATCACAAGGGGGGTGTAGTGCGAAATCATGTGTATTTAGTTTTTCGTTGAACGCGCGATTTCAAAACCAAAAAGCGGCGCGTGACCTTGACTCACCGACTTTAAATACAGGTATTAATTAGATTATACTTCTGTATTTAAAGATTAAATATTCTGAATAATTTTAAGATACTTTGTACCAAAAAAATACACGTGATTTTGGGTACTGGGCGGGGGTTAGTCTAAAACCTCACCACTTTATCACCAGGGACGCGGGCGGGGAGGGTTAAAAAGTTACTAAAAAAAACGTGATACCAGTGGGGATTTGTCGGCCATTTCTGGAATAAATCGATTAATGGACGAACTCTAAAGAGCATGCCAGTCGGCTTGACATTGTAATCCATAATGTTTATTTTGACAAAAAAAAAAAAAAATTTACAAGTTATAGCTGCTAATCAACCTTTTGTGTGTACGCACGGCTACAGATCAAGCTATACATTTCCAGTATAAGGTATAGGATTTCCTTATAATGAGAAGTCAGCGTAAACTGGAAATGTATAGCTTGATGTGTAGCCGTGTGTACCATGGCCGGTTCAATGTCTAAGCCATAACTTGTGTCATCCTACTGCCGAATATTAGAAGTGTGGTCTTTTTTATTGATTTAAATTAAGTCATCACTTCCATTCTACAGTCCTCAACTTCATTGTTGGCTATGCTATACTGCACCTATTGCAGGACTAAAGGCTCCCGCACACAGGCGCGACGCGACGCTGCGACGTGATTCTAGTAGAACAACTTCCATCAAGTTTTCATAGAAACTGGTACTAGAGTCGCGTCGTATCACTCGCGCTGTCGTGTCGCTGTGTCAGATCGTGCTGTCACGTCGCGCCTGTCTACTGGAGCCTTAAAGATTCAAAGTAACTAGACTGCAGTTGATCGTTAACATCGAATGTTCAGATCGAGCCAGTGTGGTGCATGGCATGATCACGTTCATCGGTCAGCCATCGATTATAATTTGAAGCGGTTAATATCGATTGTTCGACGTCGATCGATCGCAATACACACGTAAGTTTCACTTTTTCCCACAAACACAATATTATTATAATAACACTCTTATCCGTTATTATCACCACGGTTTATTATTAACTCCTTATCAGTAACGGTGCGTGTAGTAACGGTTTCGTTACGAAGGTATGTGTTATCACAAGAGGGGTATCACAGTATGTAGGTCAATAATTGGAGATATGTGATAACGCTCGTAAGGAAATGTACTAGACGAAAATAGAGGAACATTATAGTGTTAATATTATTGATATTTATCAACATTTGTTGTTTGACTAAGTAGATAATTATATTGATAGAGTAATAAGTGTTACATACTCAAACAAAGGTGTTTGTTCGTTGAATTTGGTCAACAAAGAAATACCCTTTTCCATTCTTCAGTGTAAAGTCAGGGTTTATCGTTAATCTATCCAAATACACATACTTAACACTTCAAAAAGCTGCCATATTAAACACTTGCCGCATAGTAAGAAATTTTTTACAACTTGACTTGGATAACAATTTCACTGCAGTACAGAGCAATTTACCTTCTTAGAATAATAACTAGAATCTCACCATGGTTCACTCCCGTGAGATTCTGAAAATACCAGGTATTATCCTGAGAAAATTTAATTTAAAAACCAAAATAATAATAATTATTAGTGCGCCGCGCAATGATTATCGATGTTACCATTCCACACGCCGAGAACCTCGTGAAAGCTGAGAAAAAGAAACCAATTCAATATCTCGACTTACCTCATGAGGTTGTTGACATGTGGAATGTGAGCTCGGCTGTCATTGTGCCGATTGTCGTATCGGCCAATGGCCTGATGGCCGTAAGCCTCGATCAACATCTTTCGAGGCTCTCGTTAGGTGGTTGGATCAAGGGCCTGATTCAGAAGGGATACGGCTCGCATCGTGAGGAGGTTTCTATCTCTGGAGCCCTAACCACCGGTAGCTTGGACCCTGCTCCCGATACCAGCGAACAACATTTTTTTATATTTTTAAATGTTATTATATATTTTTAGGGTTCCGTACCCAAAGGTTAAAACGGGAACCCTATTACTAAGGCTCCGCCGTCTCTGTCTGTCTGTCCGTCTGTCACCAGGCTGTACCTCATGAACCGTGATAGTTAGACCGTTGAAATTTTCACAAATGATGTATTTCTGTTGCCGCTATTAACAAATACTAAAAAATATAATAAAATAAATATTTAAGGGGGCTCCCATACAACAAACGTGATTTTTAGGGTTTCGTACCCAAAGGGTAAAACGGGAACCCTATTACTAAGGCTCCGCCGTCTGTCTGTCTGTCTGTCTGTCCGTCTGTCTGTCCATCTGTCACCAGGCTGTATCTCATGAACCACGATAGCTAGACAGTTGAAATTTTCACAGATGATGTATTTCTGTTGTCGCTATAACAACAAATACAAAAAAATAGAATAACATCAATATTTAAGGGGGCTCCCATACAACAAACGTGATTTTTGCTCTATATTGATACGGCAACCGGTAGACGCTTAAAATATTCACAGAATATGTAGATATAATATACATTGACTTTAAAAATAAATAATTAAACTAAAATAAAAGAAATATTCAAGGGGGGCTCCCATTCAAAAAACGTGTTTTTTTGCCATTTTTATGTACGGAACCCTTCGTGCGCAAGTCCGACTCGCACTTGGCCGGTTTTTTTGCTCGTTTTTGCTCGATATTGATAACGGCAACAGGTAGACGCTTGAAATATTCACAGAATCTTTAGTTATATATTCACTTTAAATATAAATAATTAAATTACAATAAAACAAATATTTAAGGGGGCTCCCATACCACAAACGTGATTTTTTTGGCATTTTTATAGATAATGGTACGGAACCCTTCGTGCGCGAGTCCGACTAGCACTTGGTCGGTTTTTTATATTCAAATATTTAAAAATGTAATTTTTATGTATTTAGTGAATTAGAGGATAATAATAATACCGTTTATTTCAGGCGACACAGGCCCATAGAGAAATATCTTAACCTTAACATACATATTGTTTATAAACAAAAACTTGTGTTAATAAAAAGGCTTAAGACTATGTTAGTAGAAGTGCTACTTCACTTTGCACTAGCTTGTGCTGTCCTGTGGAACTTGTCTGCGGAATCGACGGAACACCACGGTTTATGAAATTGAATATCAATTTATATTGCCCATTGCCCGTTATTGAAATCGCAACCGTCATGGTTTGACAGTTGCATGAAATGGCTATAGCACGGCAAATTGACGTAGTGTATCAACTATGAGCCTCTTCATTATGTTGGACTACTTGAGCTTCTCGAGCTCTCGCTCAGGAGGAGGCACGGCTCCCTGTCGTTTCGGGTGACGCATGTGCTCTCGGGGCATGGTTGCTTCGGGAAGTACCTGAGTCGCATAAACAGGGAGCCGGACGCCCGGTGTCACCACAGCGTCGACTGCCGGGAGGAATGGCGCGGCATACGCTGGCAGAGTGTGCCGCTTCGGAGGAGCCACGCCGTGCCCTCATCTCAGGAGTAGGCAGTGACCTGTCGCTGCCTGCCGTATTCGAGTCGATGGTCGGCCTGGTCTGAGTCCTGGGACGCAGTGGTATCCTTTTGCAACACGAGAGTTTCGCAGGCTGTGGAAAGGGAGCTCCCGAGATCTCTTCCGCTCACCCGGCCCACAGCAAGTGCACCGGGTGTCGGCAGAGGGCAGACAGTGTATCTTTTAAAGTATTAATTTAAATCGAATATTCCCTAAGGATTAATATAATACCGGGTTAAAAATGCTTCGGAAATAACAATTAAATTTTTTATCAAATTCTCAATGATACAAACGGGTACTGTGGGGTCATCCTGGACATTTTTGTTGAACTTTTTAAGATTTACAATCCTGTAGAACAAAAATGTAATGTCATTTCGTACGGTTCACTCGGCTCACTCGGCTCACTCGGCTCACGCCAGTAAAGCTCTCAGTCGGCATGATTTTTTCCGACATATTCAACAATAATCGTCATATATCAGCCAATTTAAACAAAACCTTAATGAATTATACACTTAAACCTTTCTCATGAATCACTCTGTGCATTGGTGAAACTGAAAACCGTTTGAAAATCCGTTGTTTTTGAGTTTATCGCGATCAGACAGACAGACAGACGCAGCAGGAGCCTTTGTTTTATTATTATTGTTAATCGTTTATTTCATGCATTAGCACCCGTAAAATGAAAATTGCAAACTTATCCTAAAACAAAGGATATACTAAACAAACATAAAATAAAACAATAAAGAAAAATAACACTATAACAATCCATCATTTAATTTTCACACCAAGAAAGCGAAAACAAATGTACAGACGCCAGCACATGATTTTCAACTTTATCGTTAAAGCATAAGGTTGATTGGGAAAATTTTACATCTTTGGCCAAAGTTGGTAGCGTCTGTACATAAAATTAATGAGTACATTTTTATTTTGTCTCTCTCCGTAAATGCACAGTATGAAAAACAGCTAAAAAAAATTTTTTTTTACTTGCCACCACACGCGAAAAGAACGATGCCCTGAGCGTCCTCATGAGCGCAAAGAAGTCGGTTACTCTGTTCTCAGCAAACATCTCAGTCGCACTACACGCCAGGGCAGGTTGAGCATGACCCGAAACGCGTTATATATTGTACACGAAGAGTGTTGTATGCACTCTTCGTGTACTTGTACCAAAGCTGACTGGTGTAGAACGACTGACTGTAAGCCTGGAACAGAGTTATATTTACTTGCTTCGAGCAATGGAAGAAACGTCTATTTAGCATGTTACTTCTTCTTCTTTGCCTCTCCAGATCACCGTCATCTTTTAAGTTTTCCGTTATGATGTGTCCGAGGTACTTAAATTGATTATCTATTTTTAACTTTAAGTCATCTAAAGTAATTGGCAAGACCTTTTTAGGGCCCTTGCCGTGTTTGAAAATCATTATACTTCTGTCTTTTTAACATTATAGGTTAATTGGTGTCGAGCTGCTTATTTCACACAAAGTGAAATGAGTTTTCTGAGGCCGTTGACCGAGGGGCTGAGCAGAACCATGTCATCTGCATAACTGAGGTTATTTAAACATTCACCGCCAATATGGCATCCGACTCTGGTGCTGCTCAACTCCTCGATCAGGTTGTTGACATATAGGTTAAACATCACCGGGGAGGTCAGGCCAACCTGTCTCACGCCACTGGTCAACTGGATCAATATTGGTATAACAATCAAAGTAACCAAGTCAGATGAGATAACGCCTTTTCGAAGACGTATTGGTCTTCGAAAAGGCGTTATCTCATCTGACTTGGTTATACCAATATTGATCCATGCGTCATGTTTGTGAACGGGCGCTGTCAGTTGGGACTGGTCATCTCTTAGCTGCCACGGCTTATTTTAGTTTTGAATTGTTTTTAATCTTTTTATCACGGACGCTTCTGACGTTTTGCATCGTTCTCACATGTATAATTTCAATATGGATGATGTAACCAATACTTTGTATCAATACTTTAATTTAAAAGAGTGTCCGTGGAGTTTCTTGCCCGTTCATCTCCCTATATAGGTACCTACTATTCGGAATGGGCAACTACCTTCATATTTGTAACTGACCGACTTCTTGACAATTCAAATGTGCCTGTAAATGGTTTAATTGAAATAAATGCTTCTAGTTTGAGTCAAACAGGTCTACTATTTTATTCGGCACATGGGTTTGTCTCGACTTGTTCCAGAGTATATTATAATTAATGGTATCAAAAGCCCGGCTGAGGTCAAAAACATGCGTACACTGTTGTATTCCTACTAATGTATTTATACTATTATTAAGCGGAATGTTCGTTTCATTTAAGTGTTTCTTTCAGGTTTTCGATTTTTTTTGATAAATGATTGCTAGTGATATTGAGCGGTAATTAGACAGACTGGACACATCACCGATTCTGCTTTTAGGGTTCCGTAGTCAACAAGAAACCCTTATAGTTTCGCCATGTCCGTCTGTCTGACTGTCTGTCTGTCTATCTGTCCGTCCGTCCGTCTGTCCCCGGCTTAGCTCAGAGACGCTTAGTACTAGAAAGCTGTATTTTTTTTTTTTTTTTTTTTTATAATGGCATCTCGTAGCAGACCTAGAGAGGTCGTTGCTACTTAACCGGATATTCCTGTGGCTGCCCTAAGGTTTTTAATCTTAAAGCCTCCAGCCAGGGCGCAAATTATATATATTAAAAACTAAACGACAGCGCACTAAGGGCACCCCCTGTGGGGTACGGACCTCGGCTCAGGGCGTCGTTGGGGGATCACAAAATTACTAACAATTTGGGGACGGGCTGGATCAACATTTTGATCATGATTATTATCAGGGGATATTATATTTATTGCTACGGCGCTCTCAGCCTCTAACCGGGCGGCTGGCGCATCGACATTCAAGGGACGGGGGGGAGGACTTTTATTACCATTTACTCGGGAAGTTCGCGTGGTACCTCGGCGGCGAGGACGGAAGGTCGGTTTGTGTATTTTGTGCACTGTACTCGTGGCCCTATTGCTTTCCTGAAGGAGAGTGATGGGGTCATCCGGATCTAAGAGAGTGTGCCTCGGTCGGCGAGTCTGACTAATGGCAGAAGGCCTGTAACTAGCGGCCTGCACAACCAAGGGGTTGCGATGACGTTCCGCGGATTCGAAAAAGCGCTTTGCAAGGCGCTTCATAAACTGTTTGATGGTAGGCATCTTAAGGTCTACGTGAAGTTGTTCGTTCCGAACGAACCAAGGAGCTTTCGTAATTCTACGGAGAAATCGGTTTTGAAGCGTCTGCATCTTATGAATGTGATATGACTTTGCGTGAGCGAAGACTACGCAGGCGTAAGTCATGATCGGTCGAATGCACGCGGTGTAAATACGCAATTTGCACTTAAGGGACAACTTGCTGCGCGGGTTGAGTACGGAGTGTAGTCGGCCGAGAGCAAAACTGGCGCGCGAGCGCACCTGTTTTATGTGCTCGCCGAACGTCATGTGATGGTCTAAGACCACACCGAGATATTTGGCTCGCTTCTCCCAAGGGATAGGCTTGCCGAACATGGTGATCGGTTGGGGCAGGGCGGGTGATCGCCGGGGCCTACAGAATAGGACCCCCTGGCTCTTATCAGGGTTGACTTCAATCCTCCACTTCCTGAACCAGGCCGCGAGTCTGTTGACTTCGGCCTGAAGGATGCGGGCGATATTGTCTTGCCTGAGGCCGGAGTAGTAGATGGCCGTGTCGTCTGCGAACAGAGCTAACTGCGCCTTTCTACATTTGGGGATATCACTAGTGAATATAGTGAATATCAGCGGTGCCAGCACAGCGCCCTGAGGGACGCCTGCGCGGAGCGGATGGGGGGAGGATAGCGCACCCTCGATGCGATAGCGGAAGGTGCGGTCCGACAAAAAGTCTCGTAAGATGAGCACGAGACGATCGGGCACACCGAGTTTGTAGAGCTTATATATTAAGCCGTTGTGCCAGACTTTGTCGAACGCTTTCGCAATGTCGAAGAACACAGCACCCGTCATGAGCCCGCGCTGGAAGCCAGCGCTTACATGCTCGACGATACGGTGGACCTGTTGTACGCACGAATGTTGGGATCTGAACCCAAACTGTTCGTTTGGGATGAGGCCCTTCGTCTCGGCATAGTCTCTGAGACGCTTATAAATAAGCCTCTCATAGACTTTGCCGAAGACGTTGAGCAGACTGATGGGTCAAGAAAGCTGTAATTTGCCATGGGTATAATATAGTCACGCCGAGGAAGTCGTAAAATAAAACCATGAAAAACGATTTTTTTTAGGGTACCTCCCTTCCACGTTAAATGGGGATGATATTTTTTTTCTCGTCTATTCCATGGTGCGGGGTATTGTTGGATAGGCCGTTTAATAATACTCTGAGTTTGTGAAAACCATTTTTCAATCAAGGGATCTGTTTGCGTAATATTAAGTTTAAACAGCTATTTGATGAGGCGCAGTTCATCCTGGCGAACATCACGTCGGGGTCACCAGTTTAGAGGTATGAGGAACAGGGTGTAAAGTTCATTCATCCTCTATAGAAAAGGGAGGATCCTCCGACCAGACGGGCAGTTGCCCACCAGATACAACACCCGTCTGGTCGGAGGATCCTCCCTTTTCTATAGAGGATGAGTGAACTACACACCCTGTTCCTCATACCTCTAAATTAGATATGTGAAAAAATTCATGGCAATAGTATATATAACGAAATTAAAAGGAAAACTATTACAGCTAAGTAGGCTTCACAAGTTAACGAGTAATAGTCGACCAACTTAAATTTGCAGTTGGAGAATTGACCGTAACGTATATCGATGTATGGGAGAGCATGTTTTTTAACTACAATGTTAAGTTTGTTTTTGGGCTAAATTCATCCTAACTACGGAACCCTTCATTGTGCGTGGTCCGACATGCACTTGGCCGGTTTTTTAATATGGGTACAACAGTGGTTTATAATATGTAAGGATGTAAAGTGTTTAAAAATGAACCCGACAAACTTTAACGAGTGTCTACAATTTCCTTGGCTTTAGGTGACGTAATCAAGTAACCAAGGATTTGTGGCAGCAACGTCATTCTGTAACGTAATAACGAACTGTTCATCAACCAGTCTCCCCAGTCTGCTGCATCAGGTAGGAATATCCTGGCCTGCCGGGTTCATCAAAATGATTATTGGGACATAACCAAGGAGGATATATTTAACCTACTTGTTTAGCAGTTTTAGAGTATAGTCCGCGCGCGACTGCTAATCACCGCCTGGGGTAGGTATGTGAGCGGTGAGGCGGGGGAGGTAGACAAAGGCCATAAGCTAACTCAGTTTGGCAATCTTGTCAATCGCGCCCTCCCCCGTCTCACCGATTAGGTACATACCTCAGCTGTGACGAGCAGTCGCCCGCGGACTATAACACCTAATCAATTCCTGCTCAAAAATAAACAGCCTATGTTATCAGTAATGTAGCTTAGATAATTGTATAAATAAGAATCCTTTCAGGTTTGACTGAGGTACAATTCTCTAAGCTACATTACTATAACATAGGGTATTTATTTTATCGTGTGTTCCGTGTGGTGCCGGACGTAAAGAATAGCACCACCCTATTTCTTCCTGGGGGTGTCGTAAAAGGCGACTAAGGGACTTACTAGAGAATGGGCAGCAGCGTTCTCTATGCATTTTAACACCATACTGCGATCGACAACCCGCCTGCCAAGCGTGGCGATTATGGCAACCCCCCCCCCCCAAATTGGGGAGGCCTATGTCCAGCAGTGGACGTCTTTCCACTGAAATGATGATGAATGATGATTTCTTTTATGATCAAGATTCCTAACTGACTTCGTGCCGTAAAATCCAATCAACACAGCAAAATGATTAAAACAAAAAGTAAAAAGTATTAAATAGCAGTACCTACCTAAATAAACAAATGAACATCTGTTTTTTTGTTTACCGAGATAGGTAGAATTATAACTGTTTTGAAAACGGTCATGTAAAGGATGCAATCAGGAAAGCCATTAAGGTTTTGCATAGTTTTTTGTCGGAAACACACTCCGGTGTAACCGGTTTTGTTATTTTCATGTTTCCAACTTTCGGTGTATTGAATACCAACATTTTGATTCACTATGAGAATCATCATCATCATTTCACACATAGATAGACTGCTGGACATAGATTAGGAGAATAACGTGACTTTATTGTTTGTAAATAACTAGGGTTAAGGGATCGTCCCCTAAACCGACTTTTAATGATACGTTTATAAAAAATATATGATAAATTAGAGCATTTTCTCAATAACTTAATATCTGTATATTTTAGATTATCTTTATATTACTTAGTGAAATTAATTTGTAAAGTTATATCTAACGCGGATAAAATACTGAGAATGGCGCAAAATCTCCCAAGCGTATTTTTCTGAAACCTTCACCAATTTAAAGATAATTTAATTATTGATCTTTTACTATACGCGTTTTATTAAAATACCTTTTGTTTAGTGTATAATAAATTAATAATGCGTCAAATTAGGGACAGCGAGTCCTATTACTGGCTGAACGGACGACGCGTTGCGTGAACTCAGTACAGAACACGCAAGCTAACCACTCAAGGTCACTGGCATATATCTGAGTCTTAAGCAGAGGGTACGCAACTACCCATGTCCCATGTAACATGTAATAGGGGGCGAGCGGCGAGCCTATTACCATCAACCAGGCACAAATTCAGACTCCGGGCTGCTACTGAGGAATTCTAGATGGAAAACTCAATAACGCTTAGCCCGACCCGGGAGTCGAACCTAGGACCTCATGCTGAACAGTAGCGCTTGCGACTACTAGACCAACAAGGAAGTAAAAAAAAAAACATGTTAAGTAATTATTATAATCGTGGAAATATTAATTTATAATAATCTTAGAAATAGGCTACATACAGGCATGATGAAGAGGCATTTGCTGTTTAGGGTTCCATATGTCCGAATGAAAAAACGGAACTATTATGTGTCTGTCTGTCACAGCAAATCTGCAGTTAGTACTTGGATGGGTGTCCGCCTTTGAAAATTATTATTATTATTTTACCGTGTGATGAAAACTTTTTGAAAAAAGTTGTTCTGTACCCCAAGTGTTCCCAACTATTTCGTTTGTGTAAAAATTTGACCGATAGATCATAATGCTATCTAGTGAGAATAAAAACTTCACCCAAACGCGCTACTTACGTGTACTCACTTGCAAACTTACACTCGGGGTACTGTTTCAGTTGAATTGTATCTAAAGAGCTCCCGAACCTGACGCCATGAAACTTACATTTTTTTTTTTTGGGTTCCGTACCTCTAAAGGAAAAAACGGTACTCTTATAGGATCACTTCGTTGTCTGTCTGTCCGTCTGTCTGTCAGTCTGTCAAGACCCTTTTTCTCAGGAACGCGTGGAGGTATCAAGTTGAAATTACTATCTTAGGTCTAAAATCTCAAGCTAGGTAAATATATCAAGCTTCTAGTCAGCGCAAAAAAAAGTTAATTAAAAAAACAAAAAACCCGACTGAGTAAAAAGTGAACTTAAAAACAGATTGAAACAAGATTTATATAAAATAATACTTTAAACAATCTCATGCAGTCGGAGCATAGACCTATGAAAGTCGGAGGCAATAACGACCTGTTGCCTCCGACTGCATGAGATTGTTTATGTATTATTCTTATTAAATCTTGTTTCCATCTGTTTTTAAGTTCACTTTTTACGCAGTCGGGTATTTTTTTTTTTTTATTAACTTTTTTTATTTTCACTTTTTTGATATTTAAGTTTACTTTTTTTATTTTACATTTTTTTGTTAGGATTATAAGTTAGGTTATTTTTCTCTCACTGTTGGTAGGTGAGAATGGTTGCTAACCAACTTTAAATCGTTATAGATCCTAAATGGTCATTCAAAATTATAAATTATTGGAGAAACTCCAAGATGATTTTCAAAAGCTTATTATTTTCCGAGTGACTAATAACTTAAAAGTCGACTAAATGTTTGCAACAAATAAAATAACTTGCCAGCGATTAAATATTTTCGCGACTATTATATTATGTAAGGTTCAAAATTAAAGGTGTTATAAAAACTAAAAACTAGCAGCTGCGTTTTGGTAGCAAATAAACTATACCAGTCAAATAAAATATTAGGCGAGGAGCTATAAATAATGACTTGGCGACTAATAATGTTAGTAGGGT
This sequence comes from Tiliacea aurago, assembly GCA_948098905.1. Classification (NCBI taxonomy): domain Eukaryota; kingdom Metazoa; phylum Arthropoda; class Insecta; order Lepidoptera; family Noctuidae; genus Tiliacea; species Tiliacea aurago. The sequence goes on from OX402592.1 coordinate 2,584,556, forward strand.
GGCAAAGATAATATATTACCAGTCTAATTAGAGTAGGTTATTTTTTTTTTTTAATGGTTAGGTTAGGTTAGGTTAAAACTGTGACTTCCTACGCACGAGCCGAGCGAGCGAAGCGAGCGGTGCCGCGGGAGCGGCCGGCGAGTGCCAGAAACGACTAGATTATATAGAAAATCTAAACCTGCCCTAATAATATAATAATAATATATTATTTATGAATGCCCATTTTCTATTTTATTTTCGCCATTAAGTTTCCGCTTAGATATTAATTCTGTTCCCAAAAGAAAAACTTGATGCTAGTTTAAATTAAAACGGAGCTTATTACTGATATATTAATATGCTACCTATTACTTATTACGATACTCCTTATTAGCTGCCAACCCATTATATATGGTACCCACTCTATTTTTTTTTAAAACCTATATTCATTTTACTTAGTTGCCGCATTAAATACATGCCATTTTCAAATAACTATCTAATGACTTGACGTAGTTCGTAGACTTTATTTTTTTTCTTTTACATATTATGGCGTCTGGTTGTCGCCATATTGACTTTTGATTATTGTCATGTCTTTAGTGACACTCACAAGATTAAGACCAATCGATTGACGTAAGGAATACTCATCAAAATCGGCCCACGCGTTTGGTCTCTAGAGTACCACAAAGGAACCAACATACATACATACATAGGCTGATAAACACATTACCCTCCTTTGCGTCACGCAGTCGGGTAAAAACCGTGTGAAATAATAATAAATAAGAATAGGTTGTAGAAACGTACCCACGTGATGTAGAGGCATTTTCGAGTTGTACATTTACATCATAATAATTTCGTGATGATGAAATGTTACATGATAACTTGATAAGATACAATGGCACAGGTGGTCTAAAATGGACGCTTTGGCAGAATCATAATACCATCTGCGTACAATTCATATCCCGCAATCCATCTCTTTGACAGTTTCGTATGGAGTTTCGTAAAATGGTTCACAAATTATGAATTGCTGAATTGTACGCAGATCATATTATGATTCTGCCAAAGCGTCCATTTCAGGCCCCCAGGTCATACACAGGCGAATAACTGAGTAAAAAAAATGAAGGCTAATTTATCCATTTGTCGTGACTATAATTGATCACGTTCACGACGGCGACGCTTGCTAGCTGCGCTTTTGAATTGTTTGACCATGAAGCCCAGGGAGCCTAAAATGGACGCTTTGGCAGAATCATAATAATAATATGATCTACGTACAATTCATATCCCGCAATTCATCTGTTCGACAGTTTTGTATGGAGTTTCGTAAAATGGTCCACAAATTATGAATTGCTATAGTGAAATCCGAGTCCATATGACGAGTCCTGGAGTGGAGACCACGTATCGGAAAGCGTTGTGTGGGACGCCCCCCAGCTAGATGGACCGACGACCTTAAAAAGGTGGCTGGGACAGACTGGATGCGGAAGGTGGAGGACAGGGTGTTGTGGCGCCGCCTGGGAGAGGCCTATGTCCAGCAGTGGACTGCTATAGGCTGAGTTGATTGATTGATAGTGAAATCTAATGTGAAATAGCAGCTGTCAAACAGATGAATTGCGGGATGTATGAATTGTACGCAGATCATAATATGATTCTGCCAAAGCATCCATTTTAAGCCCCCAGATATCCGTACTGAGCCTTTTTAGGGTTCCATAGTCATCAAGGAACCCTTATAGTTTCGACGTCCGTCTGTCTATCTGTCCCCGGCTTAGCTTAGAGACTTTAGAATAGTTTTAGATGACGTTTGCCCAACTATTTTGCAAAAGGGACTGAAGGGGGGGGGTCTTACAATTTTTAAGTGGGGCTACTAGGGCATGTGGGGCATATGAAAAAACGCTGTTTGCACATTCTCAATTTTTTTTTAGGCCGCTTAGTTTCCGACGTTTGATGAAAAATGTAAAAAAAATACCCCTTATCTCCGAAGTTTGCATAGATAAAAATCTGAAATTATTCTACGTGATATATGTGTATGCAAAGATTACAGGAAAAATAAAACGATGTTTCTAAATAGCACAGTTTTTCAGAAATCATCAACATCATATTTGTATATGATGTTGATGATTTCTGAAAAACGTTAGTTTTTGTTTATACTAAACCAGAAAAGGGGTAATTGAAATCGACAAAATGTATGGAACAGCTGATTTTTTTTCGCGATTTCAAGGTTGGTCCCATAGATAAAGTTGTTCAAAATGATGAGTACAATGACCCCTTTTCGGGTTTAGTATAAACAAAAACTAATGTTGTATACGTACGGAACCCTCGGTGCGCGAGTCTGACTCGCTCTTGACTGGTTTTTTATTATTAAAAATGCTCTTCCTTTTCATCATGTATGCATCTTTTCATCGTATTTTTCATTAAACTTTCTTACACTTTATTAGGTATAACAATAACAACAAACAACAACAACAATAACAACAACAAACAAACAATATATCAAACAACAAAAATAACAAACAATATTACAAATATTCTGCTTTTCGTATTCAAGATTGACCACGACACGTCCTTTTAGCTAACCCCACGGAAAAAAAGTCAGGACATGTCGTGAAATCCTCAGTGATCAAAATGGTATTCCTCTTAAAGATTTGTTATAAACAATAATGTTTCATTTTTAAATTCGTTTAAGAACTTCTGGATAAAATTACTGAAAGTATTGCGGTGGTCATGGTCTTATCGACGGTGCATATCGAATGTGCCGCATATATTCTTACTAAATTTACTTACTTATTACATTAAGTACTATTATTTGTTTTAGTTTGAGATAAGTGCACCCTCTTTTTTCTCTTCCTGTTTTCTTTTTTGTGTTTTTAACTGAATATTGTCTTCACTGTATCATTCTAGGTAATCTGTGGAAACGTCGTGGATTGTACATTTACCCACTTCAAATGTTATCTTAGATGTAATCTAGTGTAATGTACAATTGTTTGTTTTCCCTAACAAAATAAATAACTAAATAATAGACATCAAATAACTGAACAATTTGGCGTCAAATCACAATGGGGGCTAAAAAAAGTTGTACGCATCCGAATTAGCCACCCGTTATTAAAACTCCGTACTTCGTTAGGCGAGCTCAAGTTCAAAGTGTTACCACCAACATGCGGTCGACTGTACCGTGTACCTGACAAAACTGATTCATCCAAAATTCCAAAGTGCAGGGTCTCCTCTGGCCCTGAGATCGGTTATAGTGGTGGGGCGTGGCAATCTATACCTTTCACTCGTGATCTTTAAACCAGCAGGTTACTGATATTTAAAGGACTAAGATAAGCTGCAGTGAACTTAAATTGATAAACAGAACCTGGGGGCCCTAAAATGGACGGTTTGGCAGAAACATAATATGATCTATGATCACATTTGACGACACGGTTGGTGCAGTAGTTAAGCGATTTACTGCTGCCCTGCGTGTCGCGGGTTCGATTCCCGCACGGAACAAATATTTGTATTACCTACAAGTAGTTGTTCCGGGTCTGGCTGTTTGTGTATGTGAGTTTAAATGTTTGTTAACGCACCCACGATACAGGAGCAATTCCTAGCGTGGGGCAACGTCTATTAAAAAAAAAAAAAATCTGCGTACAATTCATACATTCCGCAATTCATCTGTTTGACAGCTGCTATTTGACATTAGACTTCACTATATAATAGCAATTCATAATTTGTGGACCATTTTACGAATCTCCATACAAAACTGTCAAACAGATGAATTGTGGGATATGAATTCAATTTCTCGTTTTAGGCCCCCAGGGGGCCTATTTATGCTCGTCGCAATGCATAGGATGAAGTCACCATCAGTTCTCCTGGTTCTTACCAGGAAAATTCCTCAATTATTAACGCCCCTGCATCGGGAAAAGCAATATTTTGTAAAACGTGATGAGCAGTTGAAATTAGGCTATTGTAACTTAGATAAATGCAATTTGACCCACTAAAACATGAAAAATAAAAAAACTTTTCACAAAAAAATAAAACCGACTTAACCGAAAAAAAAACACTACAAAGTGAAAAATAACCTTAATTTCGGAAGTCGGTGGCAAAAAATTAAAATAGATTCAGACACCGACTTCCGAAATGAAGGTTATTTTTCACTTTGTAGTGTTTTTTTTTTTGGAAGTCGGTTTTTTTTTTTTTTGTAAAAAGCTTTTTGTGTTCCTAGACATTTGTCACTATGTTTGGCACCGATCTATGAGGTAGGTTATTTAAGATTCCTACAAGGAAATATTCGTGGTTATAGGTTAGATTGATATTCAATGATTTCATGATTTGCTTGCGTAGGTACATATATGTTTTATGTTCATATCCTACCGTTGTTTTGAACACTATCTGCTTGTGAAGGATACAGTAATTTATGTTTAAACATTTTATCTGCATACCAAGAGGACAACCAATATTTTTTTATTAAAGTATTTAATTTACAGGGTTATTTTTAAAACGTCAATAACCTCTTAAGCGGTCATTATACTCATCATTATGAACAACTTCTACTATGGGACCAAACCTGAAATCACGAAAAAAAAATCAGCAAATTTTAACGAATTATTCGAACATAACAACATACTTAAATTTAGGGAACAGCTGTTTTTTTTTCGTGATTTCAGCGACCCTTTAAGAGGTTATTGACGTTTTAAAAATAACCCTGTATACTGACCAAGAACAGACCTACTATTGAATTTTTCAAATAAAAGTTCTCATTTGTATCTTTCGTCTTGGATCCTGGGTTGATTCCCTGGTCAGGCACAGTGTTATGGGAAATCCCAAGTATTTTTGGGTTATATCTCTACCTGATCCCTTCGGAATACAGGCGTAATGTTTCCTTTTTACGAAAAAAAAAAACTTTAAGTATTTTAGAGATTAACTAATTACAAGCACTTTTAAACTGTCAAAGAGTCGGTCAGTTTGTCAGAAAGTTGAAGCTGTTGGGCCCATTCCAAAACGTAGATCTCTATGGAGAAGAACAGTTTAGAAACTCCAAGGACAGTCTTTTAAATACTTATTACTTAACTGAATTGTTGAAGTACTAGATCGTAGCTGGTGGCCGCAATCTGTAGTTTCTGCCTACCCCCATGGGAAAAATCGTGAGTTTATGTATGTATGAATTGTTGAATAAGTGAAAGTGTCTGACTGACTGGAGGCATCTGTTTTTTTCTCAAAAGTAAAACCTGTATTTTGCTACCACGGTTTTTATTTTCGATATGGCGTGACGTCATCACGTCACGGATAAAGATGCTCATCTCTCAAGCAGAACACAACAATTGTAACTCTTGTATGTTTACCGTTCTTGGTGTTCATGTTTTGAAAATATTGGAGTGTGAAATGAAAGGAAAAAAACAGCCTAGAGGAAATATTGTCTGTGGGTATAGTTCTGTCTCCTTTTCTCTTTGTTCTGTTCTTTGTATTCTCGTAATAAATCATCATTTAAATATGTAAAGTAACCGTCATGAGAAGCTATAAATACATAAAATTGCAAATTATACAACTATCAACTTTAAACTCAAGATATCTAAGTTGATTTATGAATGAAGAAATTATCGCTAAACGTCATAAAATAATTTTAGTTGCAATGGAAACTGAACCATACGTAATTTCAGTTAAAGTTTTAAATCCCAAAGTATGAAATTTATCTCGTCTCATGGCGTTGACTTTAGACAGTATGACTCAAGCACAATAGTGTAATTTGAACTCAAGCTACCTGGGGGCCTAAAATGGACGCTTTGGCAGAATCATCATAAGATCCTGCGTACAATTCATATCCCGCAATTCATCTGTTTGACAGTTTTTTAAGTAGATTCGTAAAATGGTCCACAAATTATGAATTGATTTAATGAAGTCTAAGCGACTTCCTTGCTACAGCGCTTGCGTAACACTCGGAACGGCATCCTGAAAATGATTGTTAACAGGCCAGACTGTCCTATACAACGGCACTGGGTGGAAGTAGCTATAGGTACGCGTAGATAAGTTAGTTCATCACATAACGTCCCCTGTGATTCCCGCTGTACCTGTGGTGCTACCACACTGAGCCTCGAGGGCGGGCGCAGGGAATTTAGCTGTGTTTGTGTCCCTACTTAACAATACTAATATAGACTATAAGTACTTTCTGTTACTAACTCATCACTAAACAATCTATGGACTGTTCATGTACCTATATGTGTTAATGTCTGAAATAAAGATATAGCAGCTGTCAAACAGCTGAATTGCGGAATGTATGAATTGTACCCAGATCATGTTATGATTCTGCCAAAGCGTCCATTTTAGACCCCCTGCCTGTAGTCTGGTTAAATAAATGATGCAACATACCTACATAACAAAAGAAAAAAGTCCCATATGACGTGATTACAGAATCACACTGCGATTATGCAAATAGTCGTTAAGTGAAGAAAGCTTGGGAAATGATTGGATAAGAATCTTTGTTGATACTTAAAGTCTGCTGCACAAAAAGCTCCTTAAATCAATCACTAAGAAAGGATTTTTGATGAGAAACATAATTCCTGTTGATTTCTATGGGAGTGACTTCGTGCAAAGGGACGGAAGTGTGTAACAGGAAGTGACAGCTTGAGCATGGAATAAGTAAGTACTTCTTAATTCCCGTGTAATAAATGTTTTAGGCAGGTTTACTTTATTGATGCATGGTGAATATGGTGATGCCAGCGGATAATTTTTTATGTTATTTAATAATATTTATTCTCGCAATAAATTGTAATGTAGGTACTGTTTATTTTGGTACCTATTATGTTCTACTCATTAAACCTGACTTGGGCTCTCTAGCACAGCATTATGCTGAGTGCAAGCCTTCTTGTCACAGTCATGACGTGCAAGTGCCAACTATTTGTTTCTTTGTGCTCGTGACTATAATGGAGATGTGTTTTGTGTAACCGAGTTTATGTTTTCGTATGCACGGGTGTCTGTGACAAATAAAATTATTTTTCTTTCTTTCTTTATAATAGCATGGAATTAGTAGTTCAGGCTTTATAAAGTCTTCAAAGTGGCAACATTTTATAAGTGTTTTTTTATACTATTTTGGCAACTTTGTATTCGGTGTCAACTGTCAATGTCATAGTGCCGGTATGACTTTTTTCCTATTGAGTCTGTGTATTTTTTACCGCCAATATACCCGAAGAATAACCCATTGTAAAATACTGTCTGCAAATTATAACTTTTTAAACGCAATTTCTGGGCCTTTTTTTGCACCATTATATCCCAAAAGATATAACATTAGTAAGTACTTTGTAATAGCATGCAATTAGTAGGTAAGCACCTACTTTATAATAGCACGGAATTAGTGTACTCATGGAATTGTAAGTAATATTATACAAGCTAACTTTGAAAACATGCGACAAAATTTAAGGGAGTGTTCTACCCATCAGTATGAACAACTTTTACTATGGGACCAAATTAGAATTCGCAAAAAAAAGTCGACCCTTTAAAGGTACAGACGGCTACACATCAAGCTATACATTTCCAGTATAAGCTGATCTCGCATTGTGTAGGATTTCCGTACAATGAGAGGTCAGCGTATACTGGAAATTATAGCTTGATGTCTAGCCGTGTGTACATAACTGATAGGACCATTTTGTATAAGATTGTAAGTAGGGGGTCGAATTTCGACCAGTGGGCGACCACTAGAAATAAATAGTCATTCAAATAAATATTACAGTATTTAGCTTTTTTAAATTTTGAGGTTAGCTTCTTTCGCTGCTCAGTTGCTTATTACCAAGGTGAGATGTCAGATGTTACACATTATATAAGCGACTTGTAAGGCTCGGCTCGTTTTTTTCTTTAGGGTTCCGTACCCAAAGGGTAAAACGGGAACCCTATTACTAAGGCTCCGCCGTCTGTCTGTCTGTCTGTCCGTCTGTCACCAGGCTGTATCTCATGAACCGTGATAGTTAGATAGTTGAAATTTTCACAGATGATGTATTTCTGTTGCCGCTATAACAACAAATATTAAAAAACACAATAAAATAAATATTTAAGGGGCCTCCCATACAACAAACGTGATTTTTTTGCTCTATATTGATAACGGCAACAGGTAGACGCTTGAAATATTCACAGAATATTTAGTTATATATTCACTTAAAAATTAATAATTAAATTAAAATAAAACAAATACTTTAAGGGGGGCTCACATACAAAAAACGTTATTTTACGTGGTTAGCTAGCGACCTCGACAACTGATCATTATTCCCAGTTAAAGCACTAGGAAGTGGTGAAGGGCGGGCGTTTTTGGGAGACTGTATTATGTAATTTTGACGTTCGAAAAGCGCTTATTCTCAGCCTAGTTTGAATTTTGGATTTAAAAATGGAACAAAAATACTGTTGGGAATTGAACCCAATACAACACTACGCGCGGTCTGCAGACGCTGATCAACGAGTCATCACGCAGAGGCGCGGCGCGGCATATATTCATTTTAAAAATAAATAATTAAATTAAAATAACGCAAAAATTTAAGGGGGGCTGCCATACAACAAACGTGATTTTTTTGCCGTTTTTATAGATAATGGTACGGAACCCTTCGTGCACGAGTCCGACTCGCACTTGGCCGGTTTTTTTTTTTAATTCATGCGTTACTTAAGTTTGTATCAAAGTTTGTAATCTTTTTTCGATGTGAAATCATATTAAGAGGTCAAATGGCTTAGCATGATCCTCCGTTATGTTGAAAATACTGCAGCATTAATTTTGAAATAAATATATGCTAAAGTTGAGGATTAATGTTAAGTATAATTTTTGACGAAAACACGATTCCATAAAAATTTCTTCATAGAAAAAAAAACCAAAGTTTGGAGGTCCAAACCGAACATTAAACCGCTGGTATTCAAAAAACAATTCAGATTAAATAATGAAACTTTGCATATTAACTAAACCAACTATAAAGCAGGTCCTATGTTATTTTTTTTTAATTACCATTATTTTCACCGTAAAAAGAAATAAACTTTACTATTGGTGCCTTGGAGTCTTCTCCCTGCCACCCTGTCTCGCTTGCTCGCGTAACCGCCAGCTACTTGTGCGAGCAAATGGCTTGTAACATTATAGTAGTAAGTTAGAATTAAGAAGGGATATGACTCTCGCCATTTATATTTTTAAATTACTCAATGGTATAACCAAAAATCAGGGGGTATTAAAGGAGGTAAATCTGTGCGTGCCCGACAACTACGTGCTGAGGCGGAGACGGCCGCAGCTGCTGGCGGTGCCGCGCGGCAGGACTAACTTGCTTTTAAAAGCGCCAGTTACTCGCGCCGTACGGACACTTAATGAAGTCGCCGAAAGGATTGACATTTTTTCATGTTCATTGAATGAATTCGCAAGAAAAACCGCATACATTTATGTTATAATTTATAAAATAAGTATAAGTATCGCTTTGGGATATCCTGCTATGATAGACGTGTTGTGAAATAAATAAATTATAAAACTTGCAATCTTTACCTGTGTAGCACTATCCTGCAACCCAATCGCTAGTCCTTCTAGCACACTATGCACGAACAACGCAGAGAGCAGTCCCACCACACTAGAAGAGCTCTTATTACAAGACTCATTATGACTAACATGGCACAGATCCGATACTCCTTCTCTGTCCCTCATTTCTCCATCATGGTCTGTTGGCAGCAGCCTGGTCTGTTCACCCACATAGGTATGCCTTTCATGATTACCGCTTCTATAGAGCAGGTGAGATAACTCATCTACTAAGTAAACGGTGAAGAATCCAATGCATAAAGTTAGTTCTGAATACTCTGGTAGATGTTGTCTCGTTTCTGGCAGCATGTGGACTAGGGAGGTGGATAAGAGGACGCCTCCTCCGAAGCAGAGTAAGCAGGAAAGTAACAGAGGATGTCTCTGTCTGGCTGCTTCTGAAAAGCATGTTGGTAGCATGCCTGAGGCAAAAGCTCCTAAGCCCAATGTGAACATGGATATCGCTCGTGCTGTGGTGATATCCATTTTGGTAAATTTTTGGTTTGATTTCGTTTAATATTTACACAATCTATTGTATTTTCGTTGTCTGTATTTGTTTACTTATTTTGCGTTGTATATTTTATTTGTCTACTTGCGTTTCTTTCCTTGTCCAGCTTGAAAATGTTTTTACTTTCCGTAAACAATTTTCGTTTTATTTTTTCACACACAATTTGTCTTTGTTCACAAAAATGTCGGTACATCTAATTTTACTCACTGCACTGAACACATGTGTCGCAATGACACGAAAAACTTTATCAGATGTAATATTTACATAAGTTTATCAATAATAACATTAATAACAGACAGATTGTCCTGTATCACTGCACACCGCCACTCATCGCGGCTACCCACTACGAATGACGAGCTGTAATCAGTACAACCAGTCATTAAAAAAACCGACACCCTTATCACAAAGCAACACGGTTCAATTTCTAACGTGTAGATTTTTAGAAGTGAATTTCATTAGTCATGTGTACGTATTGACCAATTATGAAAGAGCTTCCTTGTCCCTCGTCTTCCATCGTTTTGTGAGTGATTAAAAGGTGGTCGGATACCTTTGGGGTCAACTTTAATATCTGCCTAATAATGTTCCACTGAAGGAAAAAGGCCTCTTCTGATACAAAGAAGGCAGGAGCATTGATCACCATGCTTGCTCAAGACGATTCCAGACTTATATTATCTTTATGTCCAGGTTTCTTCACAATGGTTTCCCTTCACCAATGTCAGTAAGTAATGTCCAAGATAAACGAGTAAATATTCATTGTCCGGTCAACGGTGACGGTAGGTCAACTTTAGATGGTGTTAAACAAAGAATGACGAGTCATTAATGAGTAAATTGTCATAAATGTGTACTTCTTTTATTCATTTATATTTTTTTATGAATGCGTTTAGGTTTTTTTTAAAGCAACTGTCCTCTCTGTTTACTTGGGAATAACGTCGGGCGATGATCTTTAATTACTTATTATCAAATTGTTAACTACTAACATTACAGTGTCAATACACATTGTTTATAAATAGAATCAATTCACTTACAATCAGTAAAGAACACAAAACAAAGCCTCAGTTTGATCCATTCAACCACATTTTTAAAACCGGTTCAGTAGTTTTGGAGATTGCGTCACTCCAACAGATTGATTCATTTTCATAATGTTTCGCATAAATTGGGCACAATTTGCTAAATTATTATTTATTTTTTGCGAAATGAGGATGTACGGTTAATTGTTGCGTAACCAGGCCATACGGAAGGAAGAAAGATGCGTAGCCAGGCCATACGGAAGGAAAAAAGATGCGTAACCAGGCCATACGGAAGGATGAATGATGCGTAACCAAGCCATATGGAAGGAAGAAAGATGTGTAGCCAGGCCATACGGCAGGAAGAAAGATGCTTAACCAGGCCATACGGAAGGAAGAAGATGCTTAACCAGGCCTTAAGGAAGGAAGAAAAAAAATATATTTGCCCCAGCACCCTTATTCACACACTTCCACTCACAATCGGAATGATTATGAAGGTTAAAAATAAATTCTATTAATAACCATAGAATAATGACAAGCAACAAATGTGGCAATATTTTTGTTACACTAAGTGTAACTTACTCCCACTATGCCAAAACGTTGCCAAGTTACGTGCCCGGCGACTATAGGTACCTAGTTCCTAATTATGTCGATTGTCTGATTATGTATGTTCGAACACCTACAATATTGTATAGTATGATCCTAGGTAAATAAACGACACATAAATGACTTACTTACTGATTACATTAATTATTTACTTTAATGTTCGGCGTCGCACAGGTTATCAGCCTTCCTGGTTGAACGGAACTTTAATCACTTTGAATCATCATCGATTATTGTAGATGGGAGTGCTATATGATCTTAGAACATTCCTTAAGAGTTTTCTACAATGCAATTATAAAAAAAAAAAAAAAAAAAAAAAAAAAAAAAAAAAAAAAATTAAAAAAAAATGGTTTTGAATAGGAGATCACAAGCATTTTCATAAAAAAATTGGTTTCCACACATACATACATACCTCATACCTACATAAAATTACACCTTTTTGAAGTAAAACTCTTTACGCACGCTTTACTTGGGGAGTAAGCTGGTAAATGCGTGACAAGAGCGTTACGGAAAGAGGCGAACGAAAGTGGTTTAAATTTTAAACATGGAACACACCGCGTCTCCGCCGAGGGCCGTCCCGCTTAATCTAGCGCTTAATAGGTTTTTTTTTTTAATTCACACTGGCTGTTTATACACTCACCAGACCGCAGCTTTTTTGAAGTAAAACTTCTTTTGCTAGCGAACGGTGATTTCTGTTTTACTTCAGTCGTGTGGTCTAAATTACACTCGTTTTTTTCCCATGGGTAGGCAGAAACTACAGACCGCCACCTGCTACGATTATTGCAATAAGGAAGAAAAAGATCGTCAGAAAATCTTCACTTATCTATGATATATAAAAAGAAAGGAGTCAAAGAACACGAGTTACATAGTGTCATTTCAAAGTAAAAAGACCATTGATTTAAATCAAAAAGACATCAAAATTATGCTGATTCAGAAAATATAATGAAATGAACGAGTTACTGCAGAAACATGGATGTTCTAACGTGTTCTCCGTCCCCGAAGGACTTAGGGAGCTCATGTCGGACATCACACGTGAGGTAGATCCATGAATACCTACAGCTTTTATCAGATCAGCATACTTGAAGGTAGGACAGGGGAACCGTAGCCTGGGGAGTGACGAAGCGCTAGTGACTGCTATCGACACGTCAGCGTCTGGAATAATCTTTGTCTGGGAAGGTCCTGGGAACGCGACAACTACAAATGTCGAAGCAGATCATATTACTCTGGACTCTTTCATAACGTGCAAGTCCTTCTACATCGTGTATACATATGTAGTACCTATAATTTCAAGATGAATCATCATTATTTGAGCTAGCATTTTCCCAGCTATGTTGGGGTAAGCTTCCAGTCTTAAACGTTTCATTCATTCATTTCAGCCGAAAGACGTCCACTGCTAGACATAGGCCTCCCCCAAAGGGCGGGGGGGCGGGGGGATTTGCCATAATCGCCACGCTTGGCAGGCGGGTTGGTGATCGCAGAATGGTGTTTTTTTTTTTTTTTTTCTTTATTTATTATTAGGGACTTTTATACAATTGTATATGCCAGTCCCATCGGAACTTATAATGTGAAACGTAACAACACAAACTTAAATAGACCATAAGCAGCTTCGGAGTTAGGTGAGGACAAAATATGATGGAACATGCAGACATCGTACATATTTATCTCAAACTCTCTAAGTAGATCTTCTCTTGCAGACTGAAATCTGACACACTCTGTCAATAAATGAATAACATCCTCCAGTGTGCCACATACCTCACAATTAGGTGAATCAATTTTAGTATGGTGTTAAAATGCATAGAGAACGCTGCTGCCCATTCTATATAGTCGCCTTTCACGAGTCTCGACACCCCACGGGAAGAAATAGGATGGTGCTAAAACGCGACGCGACACCAAGGCACCGCTCGTCCCGCGACACGCGGCGCCTTTGTGTCGCGTCGCGTCGCGCGATAAGTCGCCCTGGTATGTAGAAGCCTTTACGTCCGGCACCACACGGTACTAACACCCGTGTACCACACGGTGCAGTCTAACGCAATTCTTATCATTTTAATTTCAACATCAAATATGTAACCGAAATGTTGGAATATAATATTTTTATTAAAAAGAGTGTCTATGGAGTTTCATGCCTGTTCTTCTCCTTCTACACTTTGTAATAGGCAATTAGCTTCATCTTTCTGACTGACCGGCTGCGAAGATTTTAATCGGCCGACTCCTTGATATTTCAAAAGTGTCTGTAAATGGTTTGATTGAAATAAATGCTTTAAGTTTAATTTCGATGGTGGGCCATCTATGTTTTAGTTGGATGCTAGCCTGACATTCTCAATATCAGTAGTTTACATGAATCAACTGCCGCAATATTTGTCGATTGGCTAAAATTATTACCTCGACTTATACTGTTCTTCCAGTTCGTGTCGATACAAGAGAACAAAACTTAAATAGCTAATTACAACACTAATAACGAGAAGATTTCCCCTTTACGCATGCATTCATTCCACACACTTACACACACACACACTACACACTTATTTTACACTATTTCCTTTTTGTTTCTTATTTTTTTATCTGCTGTATATTATATTGTGCCTTTTAGTCTGTGCTAAATAGATGTATTTTATTTATTTATTTTCTTTCATTAATTCCAGGTGCTACGCTGGCAACCAGAAAAGACACTAGACTTCATAGCCAACTACCTCTCAGCCTTACTGATCACCCGCGAACACGGTGTCATGGCGGTCAAGATACTGGACGACCTATGTGACTGCCGTCCCACCGTGTCCGAACATCTGCTGCAGATAGGCTTGGGTCGACCTCAGGCTGATAATCTAGCTGCAATCATTAAGGACGAGATTGAAGGAGATCAGCCTGTTGAAGGAAAAGGTATAATAACTTGTGCAAGTTACCACAAACTGTCAAATTTTCTCATTAGATTTTGAACTTAACCGTCAACATTTTAGGGTTTAAAATCATGTGGAGAAATTTGACAGTTTGGTATATCTAACCTGATGTGCTGGCGGCTATACGTCGTTCACACAATATGTCCTGGTCCGCGCCTGTACTTCTGGTAATTGGTAGAAATGAGTAGGTACACTAGTTTAACCTTAGCGTTACTGAAACATGTGCGGTTAGGTATTGATAGGATCCTCCTTTTTCTATCAATCTTTCTTAGGAACTATGAGAATATTAAGGACGCTCTGTACAAAAAATAATTCTGTATTTGTATGTGGTTTGTACATTTCTAGTACAAACTCAAACTCAAACTTAAAACATTTATTTCAATTAAACCTATTACAGGCACTTTTGAATTGTCAAAGAGTCAGAAAGTTGAAGCTGAAGTTGAAGTTGCCCATTCCAAAACGTAGATCTCTATGGAGAAGAACAGGCAAGAAACTCCAAGGACACTCTTTTAAATCAAGATATTACAAAATCCTGGGTACATTATTCTTGTTGCTTCTTTATGTGAGAACAATGTAAAAAATTAAATTGCTTATTTAAAAAACAATACAAAATATAAGATTACAAATAAGCCCTGGCAGTTAAGAGAAGACCAGTCTCAACTGACGGCGCCCGTTCACGAACATGACGCGTGGATCAGCACCATCCAACTCAACCATTTTGTAGGGAACCGAATGATCCAACACACGCGCCACCATCAGCGAGCCATTTAAGTGAGCATGACATATTATACTCTCAACTGCCACGCCTTTTTAAGTCAATATACATCTTATCATAATAAACGGCTCCATGGTACTCACATTAACAAAAATGAAAAACATTGTATAAATGTCTCAAGCAAATATTGATTTATTTTGCCTTTATTTTGAAGAAATTATCTGTATGTACCAAATCAGGGAGCTCATTTAAATGAAAAATGAGTACGTACGCATTTATATCTCCGAAAATTTGACGGCACGGTTGGCGCAGTGGTTAAGCGATTGACTGCTGCGCTGCGTGTTGCGGGTTCGATTCCCGCACGGAACAAATATTTGTATGACCTACAAGTAGTTGTTCCGGGTCTGGCTGTTTGTGTATGTGAGTTTAAATGTTTGTAAACGCACCCACAATACAGGAGAAATTCCTAGTGCGGGGCAAAGTTAAAAAAAAAAAAAAAAAACTCATATCAAGTATATTTCCCCAACTGTAAGTTGTAAATGTACGCTTCATCCATTGATGTATTAAATAGGAAGATATGGTACGTGCTCCTCGACGCGGACCGCATAAGTTAGGGGAAAGGACACAATCGACCTACATTACTCTCGGTTTGCGGGGAATACCCGAATCGTAGTTTGTTTCCGAGTTGTTATGGGTACGTAACAGTGACAATTATTGCTATCTCGTTCCCGCTATAGCCCGCGTAATATGTCTCTCTATTTCGGTTGTCGAGCACATGACCCACGACATCGGGTCCATTTAATATTTACGTGATGTTAGAGAGTGGCCTATCTTCCTATTTAATACATCAATGGCTTCATCAGACAAAACCAAACTACTTATAATTTAGCCAAGAATATATGCACTCTCATAATTATAGGTGCAGAAGACACGATCGAGTATTTGATATAAAGCAATAGGTACTTTTAAAAGTTCGCGATTCCTCGTTGCGAAATCCATTAGGTACGTTTCGTTACGACATACTTGGAGAAACATCAAAACGAGATGCAGTATCGAGACAGCCGATATTTGTATGCACACTGGACGCTTACAATTGCCAAACGCATAAAGAAGTAAACTATTGTCCGAAAACACTTTCGGATTTTTAAGTAATAGCCCGGGAAAATAAGGCTTTATGGGGTGCTTAATTGTTGCAAATGGGTCACATTATCACGTCCTGGAAGGATTACGTCAAATTACAGTCACCCTATACACCTAAGGATTGATTGAAATTAATTTCTGGTATTCAGAAAAAGTGAAAGAAACGGAGATACTAAAGAAGGTGCTACACCGTTACCCTCTCGACGAAGAAATGTCTGTCAAAGTGTGCCAAGTTGCAAGAAACGCATACCGCGACTATTGGTACAGGAAGAACATGATGAAGAAGGTAATACACCTGCCATTATTTAGTTACAAAATTAAACGATATAACGCACGTGCTAAAGTTAATCAATATTTATAAATCCGAGCCGAGATTTATAAACGTTACTTAGCACTTGCATCGGTAAGATAGAGACGAGAACAATTAAGCTGAGGCAAAGCGTGTGCTAAGTAACGTTTAGGAGTACCTAACTTGGCCACTAAGTCACCACTAAGGCACTAAGGCCCTAAACAAGGCACTAAGTCGGCAGACTAGGCACCTTCTTGCCAACAAAATAAATGATCATGTGTCACTAATTTCACAGCCAGCCAAAACCTTCCCAACCAGCACCTCTATTACGTAAAGGCTCCTGCAGACTGGCGCGACGCGACACTAGTAGCACAATTTCTTTGTCGGTGCCTGTCGCGCCCGCGATATCGCACCAGTCTGTACGAGCCTTAACACACTTTCTTTCACAATCCTTCAGTTCGGAAAAATGGTCTGCTCAACAACGTAAATAATCCAATGAATGATGTGGAACTCTCAAAATGAAAGCCATTGCAATTTTATGTGTGTTACTCAAACACCCCATATACCCCCGTACTTTGTGACAGAAATAGCTATAGTGAACGTAGAATCTTCCCAAGGGATCCCTTGTAACATCTAGTTAATGATATAGCTTTGTACCTACTTTCAGGCCATAAGGACGGAACCACAGGAGGCCTGGGAGAAGGCTGCGGAGCACACGCTGGAGATTTACAAGAAAACCCACCCTTCCATCAGCGAACTACGCCGAGCTACGGAGAAAATTCAGGTACAGTCGAGGAAAGATAAGATGGAACTTTTGGGCCATTTCAACGTGCACAGTGCAGTCATATTTAACTATTGACATTCTTATTTATTGTACCTATGAATTAATGAATGAAATGCATCGACCCCAGCGTGATACTTAAATTCTCTTGATTGTAATAAATTTAATGAAATCAATGTTATTGAATTAATGTGACAGTATTCAATTGTATTATGGATTTACTTAGCTTATATAATTATTAGCATGTGCCCAATGATATTATAGTAAACAGATATGATATACACTCACAAAACAACCGAAAAAAGTGTTCCGCGCAGCAGCGGCAGCACACATACCCACTTTTCATTCGTTTTAAGGCTTCTACATAACAGCGCGACTTGTCGCGCGACGCGACACGGCACAAAGGCCCTGCGTGTAGTGGGACGGGCGGTGCCTTTGAGTCGCGTCACGTCGCGCGACAAGTCGCCCCGGTATGTAGAAGCCTTTACATTCCACTACAAGTAAAAATGATAGAAAAGAGATGGCTTGACAAAAACGACAAGAAAAAAAGAGACAGCTAGTGTTGCCAATTGCTCGTGAATGTAAACAACCATTATTCTGGCCACCAATCACCGAATGTTGGCATCACAAACTAACAAATACGTCCCAATTAGGACGTTTTCGAGTCTTCACGATTTCGCGCTCACAACATATCTGTTTAATTTAATATCATTGCATGTGCCTATATTCAGGAAAATTAAATCATTCATTTGGCCACTTCGCATGTAAAAATAGCATTAAAAGGTTTATACATTTTTCCGCTAAGTACCTACCGCAACATAGTCGGAAAAGTCGTATTGTTCCAACAAAATCAGTTTTTGTAGCTCAAATGTGTTTAAAGACTTTTTCATCTACTGAGAATACATATTCTATCTCTTTATTATCTAGGCTGCGTACAGAGGATACCATGTGCGTAGAAACGTGCTGAAGCACCTCATGCCTAATGAGAAGAAGAGGAGGCAAACCCGTAAGGTGGAGCTGCCTGGTCCACCACTAGACATCGCCACTTCTAGGGAGATAGATCTGGGTCCTATCATTGTAAGTCACTTTACTGGTTGTTAACGCTACTGCTGAGCATGAGGTCATGGGTTCAATTCCCAGGCCGGGCAGTGTTATTGGGATTTTCCATTAGGAATTTCTCAGTATATAGCAGTCCGAAGTCTGGATTTGTTCCCGTTTGATGGCAATAGGCTCGCCCCTATTACATGGGACTTAAATATAACTGATGAAATGTGGGTGTACAACTCTGCCTAACCATTCGGGGAGTACAGGCGTGATGTTATGTTTAATTTTACCTTTCGAGACCCACCGACTCCCAAAAGAGGCATGAACCATAGATCATTCGTTGATTAAAGTTGTCAACAGCATTATATCATATACCTAACTTTTAAAAGAATTTTCGAAAATAATATGCCTACTTAAAAATTATATAAAAATTATTTACGAAAAATTAAGAAGAATTTGTACCACAAAATCACTTAATACAATGAAATGCGAAATGCATTAAAAATCATCGTTCTATTTATGTCAATTGTTCGAAGTTCACAGAGACAGAATGATGTTTTACTGAAACTGAGAACATGCTTAGCACTAAAATAACTTACTCATTTTGTGATTTTTGGTGCAATGAAAAAAAAAACTTAATATTTTTTTAACCCATAATAATAATTATCATTCACCAACAAGGAAGTTGGTGGATAATAATTATACAAGTGGTGTAACATAAATAACGGACAACCTCATTGCACACGTCATATGAACAACTTTTACTATGGGACCAAATCTGAAAACGCGAAAAAAAATACGCTGTTCCCTACATTTTGTCGAGTTATGAGAACATAATTGTATGAAACAGCTGATTTTTTCTTCGCGATTTCAGATATGGTCTCATAGTAAAATTTGTTCATAATAATGAGTACAATGACCCCTTAAGAGGTTGTGCATTATTTATGTGCCTTTATTTCATTAAATATACATATAAATTATATTTTTAAATATTAGAATATAAACAAAATATAAAAACATTTAAAAATATAAAAAATAGTAGCCCACCGGCATCGGGAACAAGGTCCAAGCTACCGGCGGTCAGGGCTCCAGAGAGAGGAACCTCCTAACAATGCGAGCCGTGTCCAGAAGTACCGCTCTCTGAATCAGGCCCTTAATCCAGCTGCCCAACGAGAACCTCCTTAGGTGTTGGTCGAGGCTCTTGGCAATTAAGCCATTGGCTGATACAACTATCGGCACAATGATTGCTGAGTCCACATCCCACATGTCAACAACCTCGCGAGCCAAGTCAATATACTTGATGTCTTTATCTTTCTCGGCTTTCACGAGGTTCCCGTCATGAGGGACCGTTATGTCAATAATCATTGTGCGCCGCTCTATTCGATCCACCACCACTATATCAGGCTTATTGGCAGCAATAGTCCTGTCAGTGATGATGGATCGGTCCCAGTACAATGTGATATTTCCACTTTCGAGAACTGGGTCAGGCACATACCTGTAGTACGGCACCTCCGATTCCACAAGGTTGTATTTATTTATGTTATTATTATTATTATTTATTTATAATTCAGATAACATGATCCATCATGGTTAGTAACAACAGGAGCTTATAAACTATGTTACTGCTGTTATATATTGTATACTTACCTTTTCCTAGAAAACCAAAATTAGACATGATGATGTCGGTGGAATGTTCGATGAGGAGGCAGGAGAGAAACTTGGTCTCAAATACGACCCAATGAAGACCATCACCCATGCAGACGATAGCCATCTCCAGAAGCAGACGACCCAGATCTACTCCGCTAAAGTCAGCATTATGGAATTGTCTTTGTTAAAACCAGACCTCACTACGGCTAAAGGTTCGTAACTTATTTTTACTTATACTTCACGTAGATCTATTTTTATAATCCTACTTCTTAATCTACTAATATTATAAACGCGAAAATTTGTAAGTATGATGGATGGATGGATGTTTGTAACTCCTTCACGTAAAAACGGCTGGACCAATTTTGATTAAATTTTCTATCGAGGTAGCTGACACCCTGGATTAACATATAGGCTACTTTTTATCCCTATATTCTCACGGGATCGAGATTTACACGGGTGAGACCGCGGGGCGCAGCTAGTTTAATTATATAAATGATATCTACCAACTAGCACTGGGCTCGCTCAGTGGAATACGGCCCACTCCCTCTCACAGAGGCAGGCCTGTGACGCAGCAGTGGGAACATTATACTAGGCTGCATCTCGTATCACCTCAAACCATATAGGAATAGTTTATGCCTTGATAACAGCAGCATAAGGCTGCCTGTCCACCAGAGCGGAGCGAGGCTGCGGAGCGGAGAAACTGAGAAATATTAACCAATAAGATTCAGGGATTTGCAATCCTATTGGTTAATATTTCTCCATTTCTCCACTCCGCAGCTTCGCTCCGCTCTGGTTAACAGGCAGCCTTAGTCAGCAAAATGTTAGCAGCGCTAACTGTTTATGACTTTATGGTATAGCAGAAATATTCTAAGTATGCAATTTATCCACTTTTGCAGACATTCCTGTGCTATCTGTTCTTCCTCACCATGGAAAAGCGAAGTCTAAACCGATCCCCGAGCACTATGTGCCGCACCATAGAATTTCGTTTGCCGACGTAAGTTAATTGTTTTAGGTCATTTTTACTAAGAAGTTACTTAGTCACGGCCGCTTTAAGGTAAGCATACCTTCGATCATCATCATCATCATCATCATTTCAGCCGAAAGACGTCCACTGCTTGACATAGGCCTCCTCCAAAGGGGGGGTTTGCCATAAACGCCACGCTTGGCAGGCGGGTTGGCGATCGCAGTATGGTGTTAAAATGCATAGAGAACGCTGCTTCCCATTCTCTAGTAAGTCCCTCAGTCGTCTTTTACGACACCCACGGAAAGAAATAGGGGAGTGCTATTCTTTACGTCCGGCACCACACAGACACTTACCTTCGATCAGTTCGATCAAAAGTTTAATGTCTTCGAAATCGTTAGGATATGAGGATTCTGGATGCGCATTCTCTTTGTAATAAAATGAATCACTTAATTGTCCTATGGATATCTAGAGAATAAGATATGTAAGTAATGATTTATTTACACATCAGTGTAGTTTCAATAGAAGATGGGTATGGCCATCACAGATGGGTCAGACCCTTGTCCTTCAAACTAGGAAAATCCTGCATCCTGATGGATGGAAGGACAGTGTTCGTCAGTGGGAACAATTCGGATTTTAATATATTTACCTACTGAGCGGGTTTAAAGGTTAATTTTATTTTAAAGAATGTTTGTTTGTTTGTGTTGCAGTGGGGTTTAAATATAAATGATAAATCATTTATTTTCTTTAAGTAGGTTTGTACAAACACTTTTACACGTCAATCATATTAAAAAAAACTAGATGAGGTCGGCGTTTCATATCTGACTACTCTGAGAAGAAAGGCCGAAACAAACTCAGTGGTCATAGTCTCTTTTAAAGTCCAGACATAATCTTGGTCAGATCATGTGAAGACCATGTAGATTGGTGCCTGAAATGATCTTTTAATGAAAGAATCACACAGATTGAGGGGACCTGACCAGTCAGTGCACGCATTTGTCAGTAGTCGTGCAGCTCAACTCAGAACTTAAGGAGCTCAACGATTCAACGAACAATACCAAAGAAAGGACAATTGGGTAGGCTGCATAAATTACTTAAACTGCCAGACAATGATGAAAACTAACTGAATAAAAAAAAAATATGTGGGCGTCCAAGCAAAAAGGGTACAGTACGTAGTAGGGTATTGAGTTAAGACTATATAGATTCGGTATCTAGAATAGTCAATTGATAATAAGGATTAAAAAATATTCAAAAACCGGCACATTTTTTTTTTCAGACATTTGAAGCTCTGTAAAAATTTGATTTGAGAAAAAGCATTTACAAAGTTTCATTGAAAAACAATTTCTTGATTTGTTTGACTTTTCTCTTAATATTTCTAGTACCTACTGAGAAACATCATAATATATACAGTAATTTACTATAGTTGTAGATAGGTAGATAATTGAGCATTCATTAATAATCAATTAATACCGCGAAATGCAACTTTTTCACCCATCTTTACAAAACTGCGTACTTATATCTCGGAATTTAAATACCTAGCGAGAACCGTACCCTGTTTGCTTGGACGCCCCTCACATATAGTCCATATGTGATACCAATTGTTGCCTATTGCCTTTTTCCGCCGACCTACAGAAGAGATCATGAGATTTTTTTTTTTCTACAACGTGGAAGCTCTTGGCCTTCATCTCAACCGATGGTAAGTAATGATAAGGCCGAAGGTTGAAGCGAGCTTCACCCGGAATCCTCAACCGGAACTGGCTATCTGACCTCTAACTGCGGAAACACAACAAATGTTTTATAATTATTAAAATAAGTAGGTACCCATACTGTTAATTTGCACAGGAGCCGCCAGTGATAATAAAAGGCCCGGATGACGAAGCGCTAGAAGTGCCCGAGATGCCGGGACTAGGCGCATACGATGGTGAGGCTGCGGGCCTAGAGCCGCCTGGAGCTTTTGAAATACCTGAAGAGCTGGCTGGTAAGTAATTGAATTTAGTAGTACCTACTACGGTCGACTTACGAAAACCTTAACCATACCTTACCTATACTCCATTGGTTTAGTTAATCATAATCATTTATTAATTTGCGAATATGGGTACAAAAAGGTCTTAAAACAAACAATAGTGTCCATTAGCCATATCCTACCGTAAGGCATGCAAATTTACACACATTATATAATATCTGTATCCTGTAAATATTCAGTGACAGAGTAATACGCTTTTTTTAGTAACAGTGTTTTGATATTGTTTTTAAATATACTTATATCACTATCTCCAAGAATGAGTTTGGTAAATGGTTATATACGTATAAGCGTGGAGCCATACATAATAAAAGGTAAAAAAATCGTAAAAAGGGTTTTTATGAATGACACTTTCTTGTTTAAAAACACGTTGTAACTTATAATCAAATTATTTGGATTTTTGATTTTTACGATAGTTTCCACTTTTATTAATGTATGTAAACTTTATCTTTTATTCATAAACTACTCTTCGTTGATGTAAGTGCTTGAGCACAATTTTTTAATTATATTAATAATAATACTATAATATTTTGTAATCTGGCTTAGAGCCCAAAAATAGGTACAGGTTCTCAAAACGTCAATGAATTTTAACGTTGCTAAATTGAAGAGCATATCTATGAAATTAGCACGACAACTGAAGTGACAGGTATTACGTTTAGTTGGTTACTTCACAGCTGTCTCGTCACGTGGTTTTTTTTGTTTACCTTTATTTAACTACCTAAACCAACGGAATATAGAACTTTTTCACTCTCGCTTCTAACCGCAAATTAGAGGTTCATTCATTTAAAAAAGTGACCACCTTTAGGTCACTAAGTTTTAAGACGGTCAGTTAAATATTTATCTTATATAAATCAGATATATGTTGTTACTTTATCATTATTGCGATAGTGAGAAAATCCTAACTTAATATTATAAATGCGAAAGTAAGTTTTTTTGTTAC
Organism: Tiliacea aurago; assembly: GCA_948098905.1. NCBI lineage: Eukaryota > Metazoa > Arthropoda > Insecta > Lepidoptera > Noctuidae > Tiliacea > Tiliacea aurago. Next base: position 2,608,550 of record OX402592.1, read on the forward strand.
CTTTTCACGCCTCACCTCTGAACCGATCATCTTGAAATTTTGCATATACGTTGTCAAGTGTACAGAAACGGACATAGGGTACTTCTCATCCCGAAAAAAAGTACTGTTTCCCAGAAAACAACAATAACGTTCTTATGAGAATAGATGGCGCCACGTGTTGATTGAATTATATTATTATAGAAACTTTAATAGTGTGTCAAGAGTTTTTTGCTGCCAAGCGCCAAACAACAAGCAGTGCACAACTCGAATTGAATGTCAAATTCTAAATTAACGCGAGCGAAGCCGTGGGCAAAAGCTAGTAAGATATGAGAGCAGTAAATCTTTTGATAAGATAATTTATCTTTGTAAAGGTATACATTCTAACATGACAGGCATACAGTAAGTATATAAGTGTTAACGGATAGGTAGATAAGCTGCCATAAATAGAGCTAGAAACTAGTAATGAGGAATAATTTACTGAATCTGTGAAAAAATAAAATATATTAACGTCGAAAAGGTTGACAAGCGCAACATTGTTCATCAACATGTTTTTGTGTCATAATATTTTTTTGCATAAGTACAAAAAATTTACAATAACTCATACTAAGATTTCGTCATATTCTACCAAGTATCCGGTGTGCAAACAAGAATTAAAAGTTTATTTATTTCTTTTATTATGTATGTACACACAGTAAAATACAGAGAGATATGACATAATTATAATTTTAGTACAAAGGTACTGCTTATTTCTTAAGAAATTTGAAATAAAGGTAGAAAAAAAAAAAGAAAGAAAGGGATAGAAAGTTAGAAGTGAAAAAAGTAAAAGGGTCTAAGGGAAAGAAAGTTGTATTAAATCAAAAACAAATAGTTTAACTTAAATTATTGAACTATTATAAAAATCTGAAACATAAACATAAATTAATAAGCATTAGCACAACACAAGCAAGCAACATTTTCTCTAGAAACCTTTTATTTTGCGGGCAACGATGTTCTGCATATCTTTCTCAACTTTGTTTCATATTGTTTCAAATGAATAGAGTACACGTACACGGTACACGTTACTAAAGAACGAGAGGTTTAAAAAAAAAAATTAAATCATTTTATTTCAGGCATTGTACATAAAATATATAAATTTCACCCATAGCGACTACATGTCATACATAGTATTATGTATTTTAGTATTAATTATTCATTAAATTTAATTTTAAAGTTTTAATTCCAAAATAAATAGATTAAATCCAATTATTGAAATTATTACGTTCATAGTTTTAGTTATTACAAATTATAATTAAATTAATACCATCATAGTATTATTATTTTTTCTTTTCCTTCTTTTCTTTTTTCTTCTCTTAAAAAGTATTGTTTTTCTTTCAGGATTCTCCAGTATTCTGTCAGCTCGTTCAATCGAAGATGATGAAAACTAATGATTGTCAACTGTCTTATTATTTTTGTTATAATTAGTTAAAAATATTATATTGATTGCAAATTTTTCGGCAATTCAAGCATTATAATAACCTCATAGTTTTTTTTTTCTAGTAAGTAATTCATAGATTGAATTACTTCGACTTAAAAGTCATGACTCACTAGAATTAACTTTGCGTTGTCATATTACTGTTTAAAATAAATTCATTACAACCACAAAAAAATGGAAGATTTAGTACCGCCTCAGATTAAAGATAGTTGCAAGCTAGCTCTACCTGATGGACTGAAAGAGCTGATGAGTGATATTACTAGAGAGGTAAGTTCGAATTGTGCTATTTACTTCATCACCACATCTAATATATCGTGAGTAGAAACTGCGGGGTAATTACGTAAAACACATAAAATGCCAATGGCTTTAAATTTTGACAGTTCACCCATGTCGAATTTTTCAAACTTTAAAGATTAGCAATATCCTTCAAAACTCTCTTATTGTTATTAGAAGTGTAATACGCGGGCGCGGCATGTCGCACAACTATAAAGACTCCAAAGAGTTTGAGAACTTTTTCCTTTTATGAAGACGTTTAAAAAAATAAGAAGTTATGTGACACCCAGCATTGGTCTCACATTGGTCAATGGCGGCTTAGGTCAGGCAAGATGTTATTGAGTTTCCCTATAGGTACCTATGTAATTTCTTAGCTAGTACGGACTGATTCTTGGCGATTTGTGCCCGGTTGACGGCAATACACTCGCCCCCATTCGTGAGACTTAAGCATAAATCACTAAAATGTGGGTGTACCTGCTTACGCCTTCGAAAAATACGAGTGATGAGTTTAGGTATGTATGTATCCACAGCTGAACTACCGTTCTCAAATAGGAATTTGGGAACGGTAGTTCAGCTGCGGATACATACTATGCTACAACTACGATCGTCATAATTTTCCTCCAGGTCCTAAGATACCAACCAAAAGACCTCTACAAGTTCATAGCTGACTACCTCTCCGCTATGCTAATAACAAGAGACAACCTATCCATTGCTGGCTATATATGCAATGATATAGCCAACTGCAGTTGCGAACCAGAGTTGCACACTGAACTAAGAGAAATAGGCTTACCTGAAGACGATATTAAGACTGCTAGAGATATTATTGTAAATTATTTGGGGAAGGGTAAAGGTAAGTGTGTAAATCAGCACTACTACTAAGAGTCGTAAGAAAAGGCTTATTAACTAACTGTAGTTACTAACTTATACAATTAAAGAGTGTTTAAAACTTACACTGAACTTGAAGCCTATAATAAAATAAAATATTTTTAAAGCAGAAGTGAAGAAGCACTGAGGCGGTGCCGATTATGTATATCTATACTGAAATTTAAAAAAATATTGATTATACGATCACACTGAGAAAAATGCCTGCAGATTCCCAAAGTGTGCTACGCAATGTGACTATATTCAGCATTTCACTCATATTAATATATCAGGCGTTCAACGTTTCGCATTTAGTCTCATAAAATTTCTTACTCCTTGCAGTCGATGAAGGCAATCTCCTAATGATACTGATTAAGGACACCAAAATAGATGAAGACATGTTGCCAGCTGTTCAGGATGCCATCCGGAATGCTTACCTACGTCATCAGGCACACAACACTACTAAATATGAGGTAATTTATACCATGAACTTACTTTATTACATGAAGGAATTTTGTTAGTGATCACCAGGAATACGAAGATCACAAGAAAAACGAACGAAGCTGATCAACATAGACCTTGTAGTAGCACGGAACTAGTGAAAATTGGAAGGCCACATAATTGTGTCACAGACCGGACATGGGTTAAAAAGATGCTGGTGGTGAGATCAACAATGTCAGTGAAAACGTGACAAAACACGAGTCAGGTGCACCGGCGACCTGCTCAAACTAGCAGGAAAGAGTTGAATGCAGAGAGACCAAGACCGGAACATATACCAATTTAGTGTTTATTTGGTTTTGTCATCAGTACCTATTTGGTGAATATGGGTTGAAAGTCAAGAGCAAGCTCTTAATATTCCAATTCAAATAAATTGTCGCATTTTCAGTCATCTTCAGACAGCGAGCAAGACGACATGATGTGTGCAGCGAAGCATACCATGGACCTATACAAAAAGACGGCACCAAATGAAGAAACGTACGGAATTATGGCTGAGAAGATCCAGGTAAGAATTGGTTTTAATCGTAGACAAATGCATATCCTTTTGGCTCGAGAAAGTCTGACAACCAATCTTACCAAGGGGTAAAATGATTCACTTTACTCCAATTCTATTAACAGAAATCCTACCGCGCTTACGGCGTGAGACGAGATTCTGCATTGAAGAATAAGAACACGAAATCGCTTGACAAGTCCGTCACCCTGGTGGATCCTAAACTTACAGCTGAGATGTCCAACTCTTATGATATCGCCTTCCCTAAGACCACGTACTCTGAAGAAGCAATGTCGATGGCATCAAGTGCAGAGGTGAGAAATTTTCGTCAAATCAAAGGTCTATTTTTAAATTCCTGATAAAGGAACTGCTTTTAATCCCGTCATTTTTCTGCAACAGGACCCAGAGATAGAAATATCGGCGAGTATGAATAGAAAAAGTAAGTTGTAGCATAAAAGAATATCGTAAGAATAAAATATTCAATTCAATACAAACGATTTATTTAAGTAAAGCGTTGGTTTCCTAGGAAAGCGGTACCGTCATATTATAACGGCCGTCATGAAAGTCTGTAATTTTCACCAGTATTTGACCTATAGGTGTCAAAAAACGCTCTGTTTGGACAACCGGTATTGTGTGACCGTTAACCACTTTCTTAGACCAAAGTCACACTCAAAAATGATTATGATTCTGTCCTACAGGAATAACGACAGTGTCGTCAACTTCACTTGCCGGATCATTCATGGCCTTGCCCTCACACAAGCCATACTCTGTCCATGACTGCGATATTCTGTCAAATTTGCATGAATTTCCAGAGAGGGAACATGCTCACATTGACTACACTGCAGACAGTCCCCACATTTCCATGGTCACAGAAGATAAACTCTTTTATAAAAAAGACAATAAAAAGATTAGCTTCCAAGAAGCAGCAAAAAAGATGGGGTTGGAAGCTGATGACGGTTCTGAATCGAAAGACTCAAATCAGAACGAATCTATGAAGGGAACTGATTCCGACAATTTCTATCATGGAGATGTGATGAGGATTGAAAGTAATTATGATGGCGATACAGAATTGGAACGGAGTGATGTGAATGTAGGTGGAAGCCATTGTAAGCTACGAACTTGATGTCTGAGAACGAAGTGTACCTATGTTGATCGAAGAACTGATCGATTTAAAAAGTTATGAAATGATTTAGTAAACATTTCATATCTGTTGTATGGATGAAATTCGTTAAACTCAACAACACCGTTGAGTTTAACGAATTTTATGCCTATTATGGCTCCGTACGTGGTGCGTGGTCTTTTATCATTTCGTGTTAAGTTGGAGAGATATAAATGAATTTGAATTAATTTCTATTATAAAGGTATGTTTAATAAAATGATGATAATTATTAATGTCGATACATGATTTTAAAATAATAAAGATTTTTTTATTACAATAAATTTATTTAATATCAATTGTAGGACGTATACAATTAGGTTATATATAATTTTTTTGGTCGATAATATAGTTTATATTTATAATACATAACCTAAAATATAACTAAAACTTATGTACTAGTAACGTGTGGGATAAAACAGTGCACTTTAACTAATTATGTAAATGCTTTGACTTTTATTTAACAAAATAAATTTATTTAAAGCCCCCTCTTCACAATAAAACGTTTTTAATGATAAAAATATCTTTGTTTCTGTCGTGTGCTTCAAAATAAAGCAAAAATTATTTAAAAAATGCATTTTAAAATCATTGATAAGTAAATTATTTGAATTTTTACTGGGTATTTTAAATTTAGTACCACTAAAAATAACTTGATTGTATTTTTTACTTTTTTTTAGTTTAATCCTAATGAAATAAAGTCAATTCCATGATGTGGTTGGTGTAAATTTAACAAGTGAATGGAGGCTACACTGAATTGTTAACATACTTATAATATACAAATAAACAACACATTTCAACAATAAATAAATGAGATTGTAAAGAAATAAAGGTATACACATAAATATAATATTTACCACCGGTCTATTACGTCATTTACTATATTAAAAGTAGCACAGAGTATTTTAATTCGTAATTGCTAGCGTACAAAATAACAATGCATAGCAAATATTGGCAATACTGAAAACGTCAAACTTCAAAGTTAAACAGAGTTGCCAGATCAAATAGGTTTGTTGTGCATAGTTATTACTGCTACTTATTAAAATATTTCTTCTAAATTACAAATATATCTAGTTACGGTAATATTAGTGTTAGTGTAAAGCTAAGAGTTTAGTAGAAATCACAGCAAAACTCAACAAACGATTCTTACATATTATGTAATTTTATTAATTATTGTGATTGAAATTATGCTTACAACATTATCTAGGAAAACCGAAACATCGATAGACTAGCGGAATGATCCCCTAAAAATAAATAAAAATAAATTGTTCGATCAAAAAAAATAAAACTTAAATATAAATCTTATGTACAAGTTTCGTTAAAATTATGCGAAGTTGTCATACTGGTGACGTAAATGGTATAAATCTATAATTCCATAGATTAATAAAGATAATGAAACTATAAAAAAATATAAAATTTCTTTACATATTTTTTATTTGAGCGATCAATTTTCTAGAGATCTCGTAACTTATATACTTTGGTATGTTCCAAATAGTTTATTTTTAAACTAAGGCTAGCTATACACTAGGTTTGAGATACGTATGCCAACACTGTCATGGATACGAATAAGGTTTTTACGTAAGAGCGGGGGCACACGATGCGTTGCGGCGCCGCACCGCAAAGATTTCACCGTATCAGCGGGCACACAAGCGGTGCGGCGCCGCAACGTTGTTATGTCGCAACGGCGCCGTAGCAGCGTTGGATGTTGGAGAAAATAAATCGAAACGAGCGAGCGTGTATCCTTCCTTGTGACGCATAAACAACTGAACGGTGCCGCTCCGACGTCGCAACGCAATCACCCCTCCCCGCTTCGTCTCGGTGGTTGCAAGTCCGGTGCGGCGCCGGAGCGCATCGTGTGACATGCCACAGATATTTCTATGTAAGACGACGCAGCGACACCGCTCCGGCGCCGCACCGCCGCCGCAACGCATCGTGTGCCCCCGCCCTAAGAAGAGTGTTGTTTCAGATAGTGTCCACACCGCCGCCGCCTAGCATTTTGTTGCCATATTCGCTTAGCACCTGAAATTGATAAATGAAAAAGTCTTTAGGTATATAAGTTTTTAAGGCTACAGAAAAATAGGTACAGGTAAATTGATAAAAATGTATCTGCTAGACTAATTTAATATTCGTAGTCTGCTATAGAGAAATAGAGAAGTCATGGGTAACCTACATTGAAATTAACCAAAGCCGTTAACGTTTAACAAAACGCAGATGAAAATTACTGAGATAATACGAACACCAAACAGCGCGGCGCGTCATGTAGTCATGTGCCCTGCTTAATTTGGTCTAGTCATGTACTTACACAAGTCTAGTACAGAGACACCTCTGTGTTAAGACTTGTGCATTGCGCGTCATATAACTCGACCGCATACTGCAGCATTATACATGACTCGACCAAATTAAGCATGGCACACGACACTCAAATATGACGCGTTGTTCGGTGTTCGTATTATCTCGGTAATTTTCGCTGTGCGCGCAAGTGAGAAGGAGCATGCGCCGGTAGCCTGGTTGCGAAATCAGTGAACTATTATTTAGAACCGTATCATTCATATAATAAGGTTTACGTTTTATTGACACCGTGGACTGTCTTGTACGTGAATAGCCATCGTCAGGTGCATCATTTCGCGTCATGTTTGGAGTCATGGTGTAATGTAACATTTCTCGGTACTTATATCATTTTAAGTTGCACTGTTTTGCGAATGTCTACCTATGCAGGTGGATCTAGTGGCCACGCCTACACTCGGAATACGTTGATTACATTTTACATTTGTTTTCATTTGCAGTTACTTAAAGCTGCATTTCTGAAAAAACTTTCAAAGCATCACGTATGACATAATCAGTCTATAAATGTTCCCTTTGCTGAGACTCGGGCCTCCACATATGTCACAAAGGGCAAGTGCTGGATGTTACACGGTTACTGGGACATGTCAATTTCCTCATGCTGTTTTCATTAGTTCAAAGCAACTCACCTTATAGACGAAGATATAATGATGCCTGTTGGACAGCGAGTGCGGGCGCTGCGCGCGCAGCTGGCGCACGACGCGCGGCACGTCGGCCGCGGCCGGCAGCGCGCGCGCGCACACGTCCAGCGCCAGCAGCGCCGCCGCGCGCCCCGCGCCCGACGCGCACGTCACCACGCACGGCCGGATAGCTAAAGGGAACAGAGTCTTAAAAGCTTTCGAATACATGGAGTTGCTGCATGACGTTTCGGACAGACAAACTCAAACGCAAAAAGCATTTATTTCAAATAAACCAATTACAGGCACTTTTGAATTGTCAAGGGGGCGGTCAGTCAGAAAGATGAAGTTAGTGGCCCATTCTAAAGCGTAGAAGGTTCCTATGGAGAAAAACTGGCAAGAAACTCCGCGGACACTCTTTTAAATTAAAATATTGTTACAAAGTATTGGTTACATCATTCATGTTGAAATTATACATGTAATAACAATATAGAAAGACGTGCATGTTAAAATCGTCCGTAATAAAATATTAAAACCAAAAAAAAACATTAACTAATTAAAATAAGCCAGCTAAGAAATGACCAGTCCCTACTGACAGCGCCCGTTCACGAACATGACGCATGGATCAGCACCATTCAGCTCAACCATTTTGAAGGGAACTTAATGATCCAACGCACACGCGAAAGGTTGAGTCTAGCCAGTCTGAAACCTGGCTGAACTAATTAGTCCCTATTTCTAGTCCGATAATTGTCTTTTACCTCTTTTACTAAAAAAAAAAAATTTTTTCCTTACGTAGGTACATGATATTTTCATAGATATATTGACAAGGTATCGTCATGATCTTAATATCTTTAAACAGTTCCCTTAGAGAATCGCGCCTGCGGAGGCCATATATTATTCTGATGGTTCTTTTCTGCAGAATCAAAATAGACTCGATATCTGCAGCCCGTCCCTATAGTAAAATACCACGCGACGAACTTAGCCATCCTGCAGAGTTGTTAAATGAGGACCCCATTGCAGCCTTGAGTCGAGCGTGATCCCCAGTAAAACGACGAATTCAATTTTCTCCATATTCAATACTATGCCACAATCACTACTTTTAACATTCGGTAAAGCATTAGTTTTTTTTTCCTTTTTTTACTAAATTATTAGCAGTGAACCTTGGATCATTGGAATGTTGGATCTATGTAGTAGGGTGTTATTAACGTCGTCAAGATTTGATGCACGTCGATTTATCTTAAAGATTAAGGAAGTGTTGTCAGCATATAACAACATTTGTGGTTGGGTTTTTAATAAATGGGGTAGCTCATTAATACATACTAGAAATAAAAAAGGGCCCAATGCCAAGCCTTGTGGAATACCCATTTTTACTTTTAAACCAAGTGTATTGACACTATTTATTTGAACTTGCTGTTGTCTATCATTTAAATAAGATTTTACTAAACTTAGCGCAAGTTAACCTAGTCCGTAATGCTCAAGTTTCAACGGTAAGTTTTCATGATTTACGCTGTCAAATGCCTTGGAGAGTTCAAAAAAGATTCATATGGCATCTTGGGCCTCCTTCCACGTTGTAAATATTTGTTTTAATAAGGTGACACCGTCAGTCGTACAACGTCCTTTGGTGAAACCATATTGCCGATTGTGTACGATTTCGTTGGTGTTAAAATGATTAAGCATCTGATTTAGTATTACCTTTCCGAACACCTTGCTGAATACCGGCAACACGGATACTGGTCTATAATTGTTGGTTGGTGTTACTGTTCCCAGACCTTGATCCATACACAAATTAAATATTAAAGCTAAGTATGGTGCAACAGTCTCGATTATGTATGTACAAACTTTGATTGATAATACCCATAGATCTTCGGTCAATTTGATTTTTATTTGTCGTAAAGCTTTAATGGTTTATATGTTTAAATTGAAATTCAATCGGGGAGCTCGGAACGTTCGCTTTTAATAAACCAATTGGGTGAGGAATTTAAGGCTTCCGTCGTTTTAAATGGTATATTAGTGAAGAAATGTACAAATACTTGAGCTATATCTAAGTCAGAGCATAAGGCACCACTTGTCACCAGTCACAAGTCTCTAATGTGTATTCAGTGTGACGTATTTTTTCCTATTAGTTTCGTTATTTATAACTTTCCAAACTGTTTTTATTTTCTTTTCTGCTGATTTGATCTTGTTGCTAATGTACAGGGCTTTAGCTAACTCTCAGGTATTACTAAAAATGTTGGAATATGTATTAACATGCTTACCTACTGAAAGTTTCAGTGTTAGGTTAGGCTTAAGGCGATACAGCTTGAACAGTCTTTCCCTACTTATCATACATCTATTTGCCCTGACACTAAATTTAGGGCAAATATTTTTTGTTTTCTTTTCAAAAGTTTATTGAATTCAGTGTGCACTATTGAAAATAAATCCTCATAAAATTTCATGTTGTCCATGTTATGTCTCAAAACATTTAACTTGTAATTTATGGTACTATCGAATCTATTTAATGGTCTAAATTGTATTTTCACTTTTTGCAAAGATGTTTTAAACTTAAAAGTTACCGTTTGTCCACTATGATCAGACGGCAAATTTACGATGGTTTCATATAAAGAATCTCAATCGCAGAAGACATTATCGATACAAGTAGCAGAAGTTGGAGTTACTCTAGTTGAACATTGGATCTAAAAAAGCTTAATCTTCTAGTGTTATTTGAATTATTTTCCTGAATATTGGTATTAAAATTACCACAAATAACTGAGGTTTTGTTACTGGATGCAAGTTTTGCTAGGACATCTTTCACTATTGACTCAAATAAAGAAAACTTCAGATAATTAGGGGGTCTGTACACGCACACTACAACATGCTTATCCAGCTCAACACAGCACAGTTCGATAAACCAACTAAGTCAAACTACGTTGTTTAGATTTCAAACAATTTTTTAGAGAACTTCCACGCAGCATAGATTTACGGTTAAAACAACTGCCCACAATAATGTCAAACTTTGTCTTTTCTAAACACATTTCAATTTCTAATAATTTGGAAGAAATACCTTGAATATTTTGATGAAATAATCTCAAGGCATTCTGCTGATCTACTTTGTGTTAATTACTTATTTTAGAGCAAGAAGACACCTTGTTGCTGTTAGGTATAAGAATGTTCTTACTGGTACCTTCTATTGTCTTACAAACTAGTTTACCTATCCGGACTATCCGGAGTTAAGCCCAAGACTTCAGTGTCATCACCAGACAGTGAGCTCATAGTGAGTAAGGAGCCTGGAACCTCCATCGTACAATTTGTATAAAAATTTATAGCATTTGAGCTAAATTTATTCAGGCTTACGACCATAATATTAGTATTATTACTAACCATTGTGGTGTTAATAACGCAGACTTACTTATGTCTGAGCCTTGCTACTACGTGTCTAAAACTAACAGGCAGATACACAGTATCCCTATTCGATTTTAAAGTTTCCACAAAACTGTTTGTGTCAAAACACACAAGCTTGTCACTATAATTACTAACTAAGAAGTGCATAATACTTATTAAGCATACGGTTAAAATGGTTTTGTCTGTTTGTAATTTTTTCTAAATATGGTAATGTAAAGATTCACTTTCATCACTGAGTATGAAGAAGGCCAAAAGCGCTCCGGATAACCCGAAGACTATAAAGTCTGGTAACACCCACACATAAACTGCAACACTTACACTGCGACTTACATTACAACATCGTCAACTCCAATACTTAAAACGGTGCTTCTAAAGCCTTAAAGCGAAAATATTTTCAGTACTCCATCTACATGTTCACCAACAAGTATCAGTAGCCCTTTGGCCTATTTTGCCAAGAACCATAATAAACCATTCTGAACAGAAAACACAAATAAATCTTACCTTCAACTTCAGAAGCTGCCTTCATCCTCCCTAGAGTGCCATTGGTAGGAGCAGCTCTTCTCAGCTGTTCTTCAGCCCGAGCTGGTGAGTATACATTGATGCCATTGCCTGAGCCACCTTCGTCACTCCTGAACTTCGACAGGTTGCTGAATGATGAACGGTTCTGGTCGCCGTAGATCACTTCCACACCTGGAAAGGAATTTGTGGTCACCAGGACTGGTATATTTTCTGTTGATGTATCTTGGTTCATTCATGCACCAGTCACTACAATTTTTTTTAAAGTCAGGCGATGTCTTCTCTTGTTACCTAATGCAAAGACCAATAAAATGTAATCTTCCAGTACATGTTTCTATCTAACTGGCTGTTCACTGAATGCAAAACCCAGTTGGAAAGTCTATTCAGACAAGAGTGGATCTAAAAACCATAGACAATAAAAAGAGAGAGAACAAGAATGATGAACCAAGATGCATAAGTTAAGGGGCCGGCGCAGCATGCGTATTTCATACAAACGTAATACCAAAATAATTTGTAAATCAAACATATTCATAAGGTAGTGTGTATTTATTTCGATTGGATTACAGAATATCTATGTTCCCAAATATACATTTTGAAAAGACAATGATATAAAGACGAGATATGAGGAATTTAAAATTTCTATAGAAAACTTATTTTTCTCATAACTCTGGTTTAAATCAGTGTCCATTCAAAATATATATTTAGGAACCTAGATATTCTATATTCCAATCGGAATAAAGACACACTACCTTAAGAATATCTTGGATTTACAAATTATTTTGGTATGACGTTTGTATGAACTACGCATCCATCATACATAACTGCAGCAACCCCTCCTTGTACGGAAACCGAAAGTTTTAAGGAAATGGCTGAATTCAGATATTAATAAAGTATTCTTATGTTTACCTTCTTCGTCATACTCTTTGGCAGTCTGCGAGATTTTCATATAGCTCCTCATTTCGCACAAGAAGTCTATAACTGAATCGTAGTCATCAGGAACTCCTTTAGCCGGCCAGAAGTACCACAAATGTGTGATCTCTCGCCAGGTCCTGGTGCCTAGGTTGATCAGCTGGACGCTGGAGACGGCGTATTTGTCACGCTGTTCTCTTTTCTTCAAGATGATCTTGAAGTCTCCGAAGATACGCTTGTTGTCTGAGATTTCTGACGGTGGAAGGTATTCGTAACATTTTTCCTGGAATTGAGTAAGATTGAGTTATAAATTGAGCTACAGTAGCACTTTGCAATGATTATTCGATTTGACACAGTGATCGAATGTATTTTACACCCACACAGTGTGGTCGTTTGGTTTGGGACATATTTATGATAATTACGACTGTTTCCTATTCTCAATATTTGTTTCAAAATTACCAATTTATATACGGGCAATACCCACTTGAATCAATTCTACAAGGACGTGCAACTCTGTCTTAGGACGAAGCAAAACATAGCGCGGAAAGTGAGCGGAAGCGGGAGGAAACGCCCGGGTGTCACCACTGTGTGGATCGCCCGGACGACACGGTGGAGCATACGGTGGAGGTCTGCCCGGCTTGGGCGGAGCACCGCCGTGTCCTCACGGAGGCGATCGGCGGCGGCGATCTCTCGCGTCCGGCTCTGGTTCAGGCCATGGTTCGGAGTGAGAGTGCATGGGAGGCCGTCACCTCCTTCTGTGAAGCAGTAATGCTCGCGAAAGAGGAGGCGGAACGCGTGAGGGTGAGGCAGGGTTCGCGCCCACACGCCCTTAGCCGCCGCAGGAAACGCCCCGGGCGTCGGGAGTCGCAAGCTGATTTACGGCCACCGTAGGCGCGGGCCTGCGGACGGTGAGCGATGGGTAGCTCGCCGTTCGATAAGGACCAGGCCTGGGTCAACGGCGCGTTGTGTTTCACGCGCGCCTCAAAGCGATGTCAGCACCAACTGACGGGGTCCGTTAGGGCCAATGCCTGCCAGGGTTGCGAGTTTGTCCGAAAGGGATATCGTGGCCCTGGCACACAGGCAACGGAAGGAACACGGCTGGGTTTTAGTCAGTAAAAGTCTGACACGCCCTCCCGCTCAGCCCAGAGCGGGAGAAGTTATTTGATAATTTCCGACCCAAAAAAAAAATAAGGACAAAGCAAAACTTGTTGCAATAAAATTGCCTTGGTGTAATTCGCATGCAATTTTATTGAACGGCAAAACTTGCATTAAATTATTTTACTTATGCCTTTTCATGGAAATCGCACGCGTGCAAACACTTGCATGCAATTCTTGTATGGCAATGAAATTGAACGTGCTATACGGCATCCGATTAATGCCCTTGAACGTTTACTGATTCAAAATATATGTGACGTTTGGGAGCCTAACCTAATATCATACAAACTGCACGTAATTCAACGCCGTACTACTAGATGGATCTATTCACAATTCCACATGTACTCACAACTCCGTTCTCCATATATTCTGTAAGCATGACAACGAGCCTGGAGTTCTGTTCCCATATCATGCGCCAGAAGTCTATCACGGTATTGGACAGAGGCGCCTGGCTGGCTATGTAGTAGTTGCGGATGTTGCCGGGACCCTGAAACGAAAAAGAAACATTGTTATCAAGTTGATGTCTCGACCAAAATATCGCTCACTTATTGCATGATTTACTTATTGATTTATGAGGGCAATCAGTTTGAGTAGGTATGCGTGTTGCTACAGATTTTCACATAGGCGTTTGTACAATTTGCAAACAGTTTTATCATTAATAGTCATAAAACTTGGGTTGATTTTTCGGCACATCATACACTTTAGGTATTGTGATTTAATTCTGATTTAATTTCCAATGTGGCTACTGATTTGAAAATTAGAAAAAGTGTATCAATTCTCGGACATACATAACTGCAGGAACCACTCCTTGTCTACGGAAACCGAAAGTTTTAAAGAAATACCCTCGTTATTATCCAGTTTTACTATCAGAATTTAAAAAAGGCTCACCGTAACAAAATTAGCATTAATGTACTCCGTGGTAGGATCATTGCCAAGTCTCTTCAGCGGGACCCTGGTCTCCGGCAGCGGCAGTACGTTGGAGTAGCGGTTCTTATCCTCACAGCCTGGAGGTACCTCATCAGGTCTCACAGACACCGAGGGTATCTCTGAGAACTCCGCCGTCATGGATTCCACGTCCATCGCGAAGTTGGCTAATGCTGCGTACTGCATTGGGTGAGACGTGACCTGGGAAATAATAGTACCTAGATGTTAGAGAATAGATATTAGTTTGGGAAAGATTATTCGGTGTCTTGAAGAGCCATAACACCTATACTCCATTTAATTTTAAAATAAGATTACACATTTAAATAAACCTTTTTACAGTCCGTTCAACCGATTTTAACTTCTATTGCGTTGACGGCATGACAAATGGCAACTGTAATAAACAGTTGGTATTGTAACCACATTTTTGCTTTTAATGCCATCCTTATGCCTACGGAATAGACGGAACGGACTGTAAACAAATTTATTTAAATGTCTAATCTTATTTCAAATGGAGTTTAAGAATATAAAATCCAAATTCTGGGTACAGATTGGTGAACGTTCATGATTGTAAACGTTGAAACAAATTCGCTTAATTAGGACGGCTAATTTGTTACGGGAACAACTGAGTTGATGTGAAAATAGGTTCCACCTTCTGACTAATGACCGACTCTTTCCTGTAAATGGTGTAATGTTCTAGCTAGAACGAATCATTCGAAGATATGTAACATCTAAATCCCACAGTAGCTGTCTTTGTAGTGGTTAACGGCCTAGGATCTCCAGTACGCCGCCTCAACTCCAGTAGGTAAAGGAAACATTATTGTAGTCTTACTATGGCGAATATGTGTCTGTGCAGGTGATCAGCTACTTATTGCCTACTCAAATTCAAATATCAAAATATTTTAGTTCAAATACTAGCATAAAACAATAACATTTATTGAACTGCCATACCTCGTCATCATAAGCGGGATTCCCGTAGCTCCTCTTGCTGGCTCGGAGGCGGTGGTTACCCTTCCTATGGCCGACGCTGACGCTGTCCAGACTATAAGCATCCAAGGAGACGGGGGTGCAGCGCTGGGCGTAGATACCTCTGCGACCTCTACGACGCACTACCAGCTGGAAAGGGAGGAATTGGGTTAATAATGTTAGGACTGACAAACGCGGGCACTAACGCCACTGACTGGACACTTCTACTCAAATCTATGTGGTTCCTCACATGATGTGACCAAGATTAGGTATGTCTGGGCTTTAAAAGAGTCCGTGACCTCTGAGTTTGTTCCGGTGCTTCTTCTCAGAGTAGTCAGATCGGAAACCCAGGGCTCATCTAGTAGTATTTTAAAATATTATTGATGTGTTAAATACAGTGTTTGTATAAACCTACTTATAGAAATAAAGATCCTTTATTATTTAAATATAGTATTTCGGGGATGGTATGGTCGTTGAGCACGGAGTACAACAACCAGTTGTTGAGACTCCCTTTCACTCCCTTTAGCAGTGGGAACAATAGACTCATTGACGATTATGCATAAGGCTGTTGATACATTTAGGTTGGGGAAAAAGTCTTTTCGCATTATAGTATGTATGAACTTGTAATAAAATCTCTTTGGGTATACTATTTGTATCTGGCTGGTTTTGGTATCATTGAAAGTTTAAATTTTAAAGAACATAATTCCAAATTCAAATTAGGAAAATGTGTGATTTTCATTTGTTTTTCGTACTGTCAAGATGAGTGAATCTAATGAAGAAATTCGATACATTTTAAAATTTTACTAAAAAAAGGTAAAAATGCAACGCAAGCCGCGAAAAAAATTTGCGATGTTTATGGACCTAGTGCAGTATCTGTGAGAGTAGCATAAAAGTTTAAGCGTTTTCAATCCGGAAATTTTGATGTCAAAGATGATGATGAAAAGTGGATCACGTACGACAAGAACGTGCGAAAAAGGTCGTGATCAAAGGCCGGTCAGGCTTCACAGACTGTGGCGAAACCCGGGTTAACTCGCAACAAGGTGATGCTGTGTGTGTGGTGGGATTGGAAGGGCATTATTCATTATGAGCTGTTACCACCAGGCAGGACCATCGATTCGGAGCTCTACTGCGAACAACTGATGAGATTAAAGCAAGAAGTTGAGTGAAAGCGGCCGGAATTAATCAACAGAAGGGGTGTGGTTTTTCATCATGATAACACTAGACCTCACACATCTTTAGCCACTCAGCAAAAATTAAGAAAGTTTGGCTGAGAGGTGTTAATGCATCCGTCGTATAGTCCTGACCTTGCACCTTCAGATTTCCACCTGTTTCGGTCTCTTCAGAATTCTTTAGGCAGTGTCAGGTTAACATCACGAGAGGACTGCCAAAACCACTTGTCGCGCTATTTTGATCAGAAGTACCAAAATTTCTATTACAATGGGATTATGTCCCTACTTACAAGATGGCAAAAAGTTATCGAACAAAATGGTACCTACATACTTTAGTTAAATGTAAATAAACTATATAATTTTTTTTTTTAATTTTCTTAAAAAATGCGAAGAAACTTTTTCCCCAACCTATTAGTTTTACCTTCTGTGGTAAACTACCCAATTATAACATATGATTCACCGCTATGTCTTATTTGGTTAACGAAGCGGTAGCATTTTAAATAATATTGAGAGTCACTCGATAAAATTCTCCACACAGTGACAATTCTTGGCATCTTCACTGCCAGTGAAGCAGACATAACAGTTCGAATAGTTAAACAATCTGTGAATCATTTGTAGCTCATTGCTCGCGTGACTAGGAACGGATAAATAATGATGACGCATTCTAAGCACTTTACGACAGGAACTATTCAAACTTTTCATTACAAATAAACAATGATATTATATTAAAAATAAACCAATTTTTCTATTTCTGTGATAAATAAACCACTTTTTCTGTTTCTGTGATAAATAAACCTGTTTTTCTATTTCTGTGATAAATAAACCAATTTTTCTGTTTCTGTGATAAAAAACCTATTTTTCTTTTTTTCTATCTTCCTATATTACGACATTGATTATTCGGGAAAAAAAGTTTAACAAAACTTTACAACTGTATTCCTCGAAAGGTTAGGCTGGGGTGTATGTATACAGTACCCCAAGTGTAAGTTTGCAAGAGAGTAAACGTAACTATTTCGTTTGCGTTAAATTTTGGTCGAGAGATCTTAATGCTAAGAATGTAAGGGTGAGAATAAAAATCTTAACGCAAACGCGCTAGTTACGTTTACTCATTTGCAAACTTACACTCGGGGTACTGTATAGTGATACCCACATTTCGCAAGTTATGTTTAAGTCCCATGTAATAGGGGGCGAGCCTATTGTCATCAACCGCCCAGTTGACCGCCGGATAACTACTGAGAAAATTCGTGTCAGAAAAACCCAATAAATAACACTTGCCTGGGAATCAAACTCATGACCTCACTCTCAACAATCACACTTGCGACCACTAGACCATAAAGGCAACCATTTAAAAAAAAAACGGTCGAAAGCGAGTCGGACTCGCGCACTGAAGGTTCCGTACGTATATTATGATGTTGATGATTTCTGAAAAACTGTGCTATTTAGAGGCATCGTTTTATTTTTCCTGTAATCTTTACATAAACCTTCTGCCCATTCTATCACATAGAAAAATTTCAGATTTTCATCTATGCAAACTTCGGAGATAAGGGAGGGGAACGATATCTTTTTTTAAATTTTTCATCAAACGTCGGAAACTATGCTGGCAAAAAATTTGTTTTGAGAATGTGCAAACAGCGCTTGTTCATATGATACCCCACATGCCCTAGTAACATTTTTAAGACCCCCTTTCAGTCCCTTTTGCAAAAACGGTATATTTTTTTTAATTTCTTTCTTGCTTGCAAAATAGTTGGGCAAACGTTATCTAAAAGTATTCTAAATTTCAAGTTGATAGCATTAGTAGCTTTTGAGATATCCAGGTGTGACAGACAGACAGACAGTCTCACCCCATAAGGGTTCCTTTTTACCATTTTGGTAAGGAACCCTAAAAAGAAGATTGAGTTAAAACAAAATAACTCACGGCTGTGTTCCCGGAAGAAGTTTGCAAAGGTCACTTTAATTTCGCCAGTATTTACCTTGTAGTAACAAGGTAAATACTGGTAAGGTAAGTACTCGTACCCCTATCCTAGTGTGTCTCTATTAGGAGCCAGTCAAAACAAACGCATCTTATTATTATACTGTGCCCATTAGTACAGCCTCCAGACCCATCGCTCAAACTTAGAAATAGGTAAAACATGCTAAATATGGGAAACACTCTTAAAATAAGCACATCATGTGTCACTCCCTGAATATATTAAACCAGACTACGGAACTTACAATTGCTAAGTAGGTACTGCCTACGCATATTTTGCAATTACAAGTCTTAAGTAATTTTGCTAATAATATTATGTCACCACCTCTAAACATAGATTTAGTTTACTCCCGTCTACCACACACCACGACTGGCTTGAACGTTACTTATAACCACGGAAGTTTTTACTTTTATGCCAATAAAAACAACGGAATATCATACGTACATACATACGTAAACTCACGCCGTCTTCCCATGGGGGTCGGCAGAAACTATAGATCGCCACCTGCTACGCTACTTACATACTCCTTTTGCTTCGCCTACGTTCATACATCTAGTCATACACGCACGCCGGTTGTGAGTACTACGCACCTGACCTTTCTGAAGAACATCACCAATTTGGTCACTATACGTCCTCCTAGGGCGTCCCCTCCTAGCGTTTCCACTCACCTTTTTAACCGACTTCCAAAAAGTTGGATGTTCGGCTGTATGTTTGCAATATTTTTTTTTTTTTTTATGTTTGTTCACTGATATCTCCGTCAATTATGGACAGTTTTTGAAAATTATTTTTTTGTTTGTTAGGGTATGCTCCCGAGGTGGTCCCATTGCCACCAAATCAGAATCAGATCCCCTCGGATCTCATGGAAATCGAGGGAAACCCTTGAATTTTATAGGCACACCTATAGCGATTTGGGTATTTTTTATAGTAACTCGTGCATTTGCTCCCGAAAATCACCATTTGGTGAAGTGGAACTGATGATGGAGACCACAGATGGCCACCAGAACAACATAATAATAAGTATTTAACGGGTTGCGATTCGATTAGGTACTTTAATATGGTTGCTAAGCAATTTATGCTTGTCACAATGCATATGGTGAGTGGCAGTTCTCTTGGATCTTACCAGGAGAACTCCTCAATATTTAACGTCCCAGCATCGGGAAAAGCAATATTTTGTAAAAGGTGATGAGCAGTTGACTTTAGGCTATACGATAGTAACTTAGATAAATTAAAAACTGACCCACTAAAAAGTGAAAAATAAAAAACTTTTTGTAAAAAAAAATAACCGTCTTCCAAAAAAACACTACAAAGTGAAAAATAACTTTAATTTCGGAAGTCGGTGGCAAAAAACTAAAATACGGATCCAAAGACACCGACTTCCGAAATTAAAGTTAATTTTCACTTTGTAGTGTTTTTTTGGAAGGCGGTTATTTTTGTTAGTCGCCTTTCACTCATCCTCTCAACATGACCAAACCATCTAAGCATACTCTTTTCAATTTTTGTTACTACATCTTCTTTTAAACTGCACCATTGCCTTATCACCTCATTTTCCAGTCTATCATTCATAGTCACGCCAGACATGCTTCGCAAGGAACGCATTTCCACAGCATTAATTCTACTTTCATGCTTCTTTTGCCACACCTAACATTTACTTCCATCATAATATCATGCCTCCGTTTATCCATCAGATGTTTAGGCTGCAGCTGAGAATTTCCTATTTTCTGGAGTTAAGGCGACGATAACCGACTTTTAATGATTTTATACTGAAGATCACGTCTAAACGAGTAGTATTAATGATTTGAAAAAAAAATATGTTAAATTAGAGCATTTTCTCAATAATTTAATATGTGAATATTTTGGACTATGTTTATATTACATAGTGAAATTAATTCGTAAAGTTATATCTAACGCGGATAAAAAACTGAGAATGGCGCAAAATCTACCAAGCGTATTATTCTGAAACCTTCACCTATTTAAAGATAATTTAATTATTGATATTTTAGTATACGCGTTTTATTAAAATGCCGTTTGTTTTATGTATAATAAATTAATAATGCGTCACATTGGGGACAGCGCTCCTTGATGGGCGAGTCCTATTACTGGCTGAACGTACGACGCGTTGCGTGAGCTCAGTACAGAACACGCAAGCTAACTACTCAAGGTCACTAGCATATATCTCCGTCTTAAGCCAGCCATTATTCTTCTGCCCTGATCCCTTCATCTATTCCATTTATTACTCCATCCTTTTATCTGGGGTCAGCATAACATGTCTTCTTCCTTACTTCTCTTTATGTCGTCATCTCGGTAGTCACCTCCTTTCTAGCCATAATTATCATCTTTCACACAGTCCATCCATCATTTCTTTGGTCTTACCCTACTCGTATAGCCAACCACATTTATACTCTAAACTTTTCTGACTTTAAGGCAGTTAAGCCAGACGGGTAAGGAAAATCTTTCATTACTCGGCTGGCTTTACTCAAAGTCAAAGTCAAATTATTTATTTCAAATAGGCACTTATAAGGCACTTTTGAACCTCAAGAATTACAAAAAAAAAATTGAATTGATTCTAGTTGCCCCTTCCAAAAGGTAGTTTCGTATGGAAATTGTACTCCAAATGAGATACATAAAACTAGGCAAACAATCAAAAAGATAAACCCTAAATACCATTATATACTTGTACATACTTTAAATATTTTCTCAAACATGCTTGGAAATTCGAGCATTATTTTGACAACCTTCTTCGAGATAAATCGAAATTTTTGTACTGGCCAAATGCATGCGAGCAGCGGCCACCAAAAGTTGTAAATCCATATATTATGTGACGTGGTTTAGCGGCCAAATAAATTACATAGTAAACTCATATCTATCGTGAAATTTAAAATTGGAACGATCTTTGACTCCGAAACATGGCCACCAAGGAAGTAAGGTTTTATTTAAATTTCGAACTGGCTTGCAAATAGAAAGCTGTTTATTGAAAAAAAAAACCAAATGAACACATTGGGGCGTGAAAAATGATGGTTGTTCGTTACTCAAAGTTGTTTGTCATTGAATCTGGAATTTATAATAATTTACTTTGTTTGTGAAAAGCACTATACAAGCCTTGGCCGCAGCCCGCAACCAGGCATTCAGGACTCACGTATGTGTGCCTCGGCTTCGCCTCGGCCCACATTTTCACGTTCGTCCATCAATGCCCCTATTGCAGGCCGCTGCAGTAATGTACTACTTATTAGTGTTACCTTGTATATTTTAATTAAGGCTTATAACTGAATATACCCAATTGCCCATTCCAAAGGCCAAGTAACTTGTTTTCGCAGAAAAATGTCTACTTTAATAATTTACAGAAAAATCTAAAATCTACTGAAAACGTTTGGAATTCGCACGGGCAAATTCTTTGCCCTTTATTTTACCTCGTTGTTTCGTTTTTGCCTCATTAGCAAACGCTACTGGTGAGCATGAGGTCCTAAGTTCGATTCTCAGGTTGGGCAAAGTGTTTATTTATTTATTTTCCAATTTACATCTATCATTACAGGGGTAACCTAATGCGATAGTGTACTTATGTAGTTTTAACTAAATTAAACTCTTAGACATGGTGACACGGTAACCATTCACGAATTACATACCAACTAACCTACATTGACATAAGAAATCCTTATTATAAACATCAAACTATAAACAATAGTTATCAGCAGGACGTCGGGTATCAAAGCTCAGCACTTAGCCACATACTTAGCTAAGCGAACTGTCATCACATTCAACAGACAGTTAGTTCATTCATTCATAACCGTTGAGATAAAATACTTTGTATAAATATTATACGTGGGTATGTTTTAGACATAACAAAACTAAAGCTAAAATGTTCAATTTATTTTATGTATAGGATAGACAGGCTCGCGTTTAATCACTACGTCATCATGGATGTGGTCGACAATGGTCAAGGGTTACCTAGAAGTAACGTATTTTCAATTATTCATATTAAAGTTGATATAAAAATTGACTAGATCACAATTAATAGAATAACCTGCAATCTTCACCAATCTTTTTGGAAGCGTCGTTATCGTGGTCATTTTTCTTTTGACTAATAAATACATTTATTGCAACGTAGTGGCTATAAGTAATCATACCAGCCAGTAGGTGACAGAATTTTGGCTTTAATTTTATAAGATAAAAAGCCAAAATCTGTTACCTACCTACTGGCTCCGCTATCTTATCGTTCTGAAAGGCTTTCCCATAGTCTAACCACAGATTTTGATTTGTGGTTAGACTATGGCATACCAGCAGCACATCAGAAAGAAAGAAAATACATTCAATTGCAATAAAAATAACGCAAAGACAGATCACAAACACGAAAGAACTAGTAGCTCAGCGTCTGTGGGTTCCAAAATTACAATTTGATTCAAATCAAATCAAATCAAAAGTCATTTATTCAAACTAGGCTGATAATCAGCACTTTTCGAACGTCAAAAATTACATGAGACAGTCCCCCAAAAACGCCCACCCTTCACTTTTTATTCGATTAAATTAATTGGATTCGATTAATTTACTTAAGTAAGTATTACAAGTGCTTCAATCTAATCAAACATAGAAAAACTCCACGCTGAACTAAGGAATCAAAGTCAACACTTCGAATTACGAAATAAGTCGTGGGTCTCGAGCGAGCTACCAGCTACAAATTACAATACTTTTATAAGTAAAAGTTCACTAGCTTGCATCGAGAGCAATGCACGCAAAAAGGCAGTAAAGGAAATACCCGTAACTTTAAGACCTAATAACACGTTTTTAGAAGTCAAAAGTAAGTTCTAGCTAACAGCAACTTGGCTTCGAGACACTGAGCAGCTCTTTTACAGCAATCTACCTTGTGTCCCTGTGCTCAAATCAAATTATTAACGATAGTTTGGATAACTACAATCCATATTTTTTCTATAGGTCTATTGTTCTATCTTGAAGATATCTTCTCTTAACTGCCAGGGCTTATTTGTAATCTTATATTTTGTATGGTTTTTTAAATAAATAATTATTTTTTTTTACATTGTTCTCACTTATAGAAGCAACAAGAATAATGTACCCAGGATTTTGTCATATCTTAATTTAAAAGAGTGCCTTGGAGTTTCTTGCCTGTTCTTCTCCATAGAGATCTACGTTTTGGAATGGGCAAATAGCTTCAACTTTCTGACTAACTGACCGAATCTTTGACAATTCAAAAGTGCCTGTAATAGGTTTAATTGAAATAAATGTTTTGAGTTTGAGTTGAGTTTGAGTTTGAAGAATAATGTGCTTTAAAGTAATCTATCGCGTATTACAAAGCTTGGAGATCATTCTAGCTAGGCATCACGAATCAATCTAGATCTCTGCTTGATAACTTTGACTTTTTACCTCATCTCGTTATCACGGACTTGTTAAGTCCTTAAAAAGTTATGAGGGCCTAACGAAAACAGCTGAACAACATAAAATCAAAAGTGCCAGAGATTCCTGATAAAGTTTTCTAAGAAATATATTAGAAACTGCCACTCAAAGCGATTGCTATGCGACGTACGAACTGTGAAAACGTGGCCAAGTCAAGGGCCCGGTCCAGTCCACTTGAAACCTTAATTTATGAGGTCCCCTAGTATGCTTGTGCGTGTCCATTGTTGCAAAAATTTTGCTGTTTTTTTTTTTGTTGTAAGAGTTTTTTACGACTTGTTATCATGTTTTTGTTTAAGTAATTGTTTATTGTATGGACATACAGTACCTATATACAGAGATATTTTTCAATGGATGATCAACAAAAAAAAAACTATTAAATCTGACGACCAATTTACCAACAAAATTCTTTTTTAAAGATATTTCCT
Organism: Tiliacea aurago; assembly: GCA_948098905.1. Classification (NCBI taxonomy): domain Eukaryota; kingdom Metazoa; phylum Arthropoda; class Insecta; order Lepidoptera; family Noctuidae; genus Tiliacea; species Tiliacea aurago. Next base: position 2,633,032 of record OX402592.1, read on the forward strand.
ATATTAGTATTTTGGCAAGTCATTAAATTCTAAGGTAGGGAAACCTATCTACTAGAAACTTTAAAGCCAGGGCGCGGCTTACAAAAATGTCGCAGTCTTACGGTATTTAATTTTGACGGTATTTAAAATTCTTTATCGAAATCTTAAAAAGCTTTTTTAGCTTTTAAAATACATATGCTGCGAAATTTTCAGATTGGTGTTAAATCGGATTAGTGTATCAATGGACTCGCGCACAAAAGGTCCGTCATCAGGTTGGCTTTGTTTATAATTTGCATTGTAAAAACATCCTCCGCGGCGCGATACTGGCGACACCTACGGCTTACTACGAACATAGGTTAAATGTGCATGGATGGTAGAAAGTACCTACGGACTGGAATTAATTTGTAAGCTTTTTTCTTATACAATTATTCTTACTTCGTTTATAAAGAAGATAAAGATATTTTCAATGATAATATATTAAACAGATATGTTGTGAGCGCGCAATCGTGAAGACAGGAAAACGTCCTAATTGGGAGGTATTGACTTTAGTCTGCGACACGCATGGCAACGAGTAATACGCTTAGTTGCAGCAGCTACAAAATTAAAAAAATGCCATCGTGTGTATTTGGAAAGTGTACCAAGTACGCAATATACTTCGATTTGTTAATATACTTATTTCAATTATTTTCCTAATTTTCTCATCATTTTTACATAGAGTGAAATGTAAAATGAATGAAAAGTATGTGTGCTGCCGCTGCTGCACGGAACACTTTTTTCGGTTGTTTTGTGAGTGTATAACATAATCTGTTTAATATAATATCATTGGATATTTTATTATTTTGTTTATGAGATATAATTATTATGTGTAGGTACGTGAAAATTAAAGTATATCTCATCTAATAAAGAGACATACTTAACTAAAGATTTTATTAAACATATGGAACTTATGAGAAAACGATTCTCACGGTAAAGTAATTTATAATTTTTAGTCGGCAGAAGTAAATGTCACAATACATACAAACAGTCACGCACCGAACAACTAAAGCACCGAACTCGACACAGTTCACTATACGTGACTAGATTTCTTGATTGAATAATGAGACTCGGAATTCAGATTTTATTATTTTAGATTTTTATATTTTGTTCCAGTTTGGACTAACTTTTGATTAGCTACTGGTATTTTTTAATGCGCATACATGCTACTACTGAGTTGCACTAAAGACTACAAAAGACACAGTTTTTTCTCTTTCTACTGTCAGGCTCTAAAACATTGAGAAAAGGGGCTTTATGCTTAATATAAAAAAGTTAAAAACTACTATCTTACATGAAATCGTACAGATTACGTGTGACTCCGGCTATACGAAAACTGATTTTATTTTTAACTAGTTGTTGGAAATGTAATAAACAGTTCTAGTTTGCGTTTTGTCGTAATCGTTTTTAACTTTTTTTATTTCAATTATTTTGGTATTGTGGTTTTGGGTGTGAAACTGTTGCGACATTAAATGTCAGTGGTTATGTTTATTTTTATAAATTTTATAAAAATAAACATAACCACTATATTTTTAGACCTTTCATTTGATACCAAACACGATATTAATCTTTAATTATTTTTTAACGGTTACAAGTTTTGTCCGTTATAAACTTATAACTATAAAGTAGGTACTTCATGTTGGATTATTTTGTGACGCCATATAGCCTATAAGCCGCGGAACAACATGACGCTTACACAGATACCTCGTTTGTCAAAATACGACAAGTAATTTAGGAGTCATGAGAGAACAGTTGAACATACAAGCATACATACATACATACATAGCCTGTTAAAATCATAGGGTTCCGTCGGCATTGCCGTCATCATCATCATTCCAGCCGAAAGACGTCCACTGCTGGATATAGGCCTCCCCCAAAGGGGGGGGGGGACATTGCCGTAGCAGCCGTAGTCAATAGTAGTAGTAATAAAAATACATGATTATTCTTTTTTTTTAGGTCTCAGTCCCCAAAACCAACAAAAAAATAAACATTTTTTTACAAGGAAACAAGAAATTGCCTGGAATAAGTACCTTTCTTTACAATCAGACTGTGATTGTGACGAAAGTTAGTTATTCCAGGCAATTTTAACTCATGGTAGACGTACAGGACTGTGCAATCTAAAGTCTAGAACGTGCCAATGGCAACGTAATCAGTACTTGCTGGAAGCCATGCATGGCTTAGCTTGCAATATCCCAGTCCTTTGGTGGCGGGAGCCCTGCCCTGCCCGTGCGCGGCACACACAACGCAGTGACGTATCACCCGCCGCCCGGCGTGTGCGCAACCAATCTCGTTCATATTACAATTACACCTCTTTTCTTTTCATAGGTAGTTTGAAAATGGAATTCGATTATTGAATAATATTTTTTGTAATGAACGATGTTGGTTATTGATGAGTCATTAGTTTTATTTTATTAGTGTTTTGTAATTTTTGTGAAGAAATTACGGGTGAGCATTTTTTTTTCAGTTGTTTTTCTATGGTATTGATACTTTGTGTTGGTGTGTTTTTTATAGGTATTTGAGCATCTACTTTTTCAGTGGACTTTTACTTTTCTAACATGTTTGCCTAGGTCCAAAATTATTCCCGACACATTTTTTTACAAAAAAGTTTTTACCGAATAGGTTTTTACGCACTCAAAAACATAAAAGTTGTAAGCGATAGTTGATATTGATTTTAGCTATTTCCAAATACATAATCGGAAACAAACGTGTTTTCTCCTTCCGAATTAAATAATTTGGCTAGGGAAAAGACCTTTTGAAAGTTAATTAGGGTATACTCATCATTAACTATTGTTTATTCTCTCATACATGTATAGTCAATGTAAACTGGAAGAGCGGAACCACCTAATACAAGCAAATCTTTGCTTAAAAGGTGACTCCAAACATAACAATGTAATTTACATATGTTGATGAAATAAACATTTTTTTTTTTTTTTTTTTTTTTTTTTAACTAAACTAGACTGTTGGTCGGTTGTTAACATGGGGCGGTTGCCGAATTTAGGTATACCGTAAGGTATTTATGCCTAGCCACATGGTTGGAAATCAGTAAGTGTTTGTTTGGTTTACTGGTCCTAATAGGGGTAGGTTTGTTCCCAAATTGGATGTCAGAGATCATCGCTAAGTAGTTTTTCTTTTATTTGGTATGGATTATACGTTATTCTACCTCTATTAGTTAATTAACTAAAGGTATTAAATAACCTCATTTGATCAAAAACTGCACGTCTTTGGTTTTTGCTTAAATATGTTTTTAATCAAACTAATGTGCCATTAATTAATAAGTAACATAACATCACGCCTTGTTTCCCCGAAGGGTTAGGCAGAGGTGTACCTGTAGTACCTACACCCACATTTCGCCAGTTATGTTTAAGCCCCATGTAATAGGGGGCGAGCCTATTGCCATCAACCGGGCACAAATCCAGACTCCGGGCTGCTACTGAGAAGTTCCAGATGGAAAAACCCAATCCACTAAACTTTGCCCGACCCGGGAATCGTACCCAGGACCTCATGGTCAGCAGTAGCGCTTGCGAGCATTAGACCAACGAGGCAGTCACCGAGCTTATTAAAAAGGCAAGTTTTTGTTATTTTTATTAAATGGTTTGGGAGTTGTGGCACAACTTGGGAAAGGGCTATTTACGGATAAGGACGAGCCTGCGATAGGGTCAAAGTTATAGTACATTACTGCAGCGGCCTGCAACACATTGATGGACGAACGTGAAAATGTGAGCCGAGGCGAAACCGAGGCATTCATACGTGAGTCCATCAATGCCTGGTTGCGACCAAGGCTTGTATAGTGCTTTTCTCAAATAATGCGTGGTAATTCAAACAATACCTAGTACATTATTGCAAAGGTCGTGAAATAGGCAATTGCAGGTCGAGTATGAGTTTGAAGGCAGAGCCGTAGGCGAGGACTTCACTAATACGAGACACGCAATTGCCATTTCGGCCGAGGCATATAATACTGCTTTTCTCAAAAGAATGCAGGGAAAGTAAATTATTAATAAATTCCAGATTCAATGACGAACAACCTTCGATCAATCAATAGATAAACCCTTAAGGGGCCTTCCCCTTTCCCTTACCTTTAACCTTCGAACAACGATTATTTTTCACGGGCCAATTTGTAATTTTTTTTTTCCATAAACAGCTTTCTATTTGCAAGCCAGTTCAAAATTTAAATAAAACCTTTGATAAGTTACCTCCTTGGTTTTCATGTTTCGGAGTAAAAGATCGTTAAATTACACGATAGATATGAGTTTACTATGTAATTTATTTGGCCGTCAAACCACGACACATGGATTTTCATACAACTTTTGGCGGCCGCTGCTCGCATGTATTTGGCCAGTACAGCAATTTCGATTTATCTCGAAGAAGGTTGTCAAAATAATGCTCGACTTCCAAGCACGTTTGAGAAAAAAACATTAATTGCATACTAAGTGATGAAGAGAGAGCAGTGGTGGCCCAGTGGTATCGGCCCCGACTTACGAGTTGTAGGTCATAGGTTCGGACCCAGGCAGGCGCTTTACTTTGTGTAAATAATTTCATCACAACTGCTCTCAAAACGGAGAACGGAAAACATCATGAGAAAACCGTCATGTCCTAGAACCAAACTCTCGAAGACATGTGTCATCTACCAACCCGCACTGGGCCCGCGTGGTAGATTACAGCCCACTCCCTCTCACAGAGAGTAGGCCTGTGTCCCAGCAGTGGGAACATTATAGGCTGATTATGCTAAGTGATGAATTGGAGGTGGTGGTGTGAGGCTGATCCATTGAAATTTATCTATTAATTGCTTTGTTACGAGCGTTATACCTATATCGTTTTTATATCCCCAACTTGTCTAGCTTAGAATTATCAGCCTATAATGTTCCTTCGAGAGGGAGTGGGCTGTAACCTACCACGCGGGTACAGTGCGGATTGGTAATGGCACACGTAATAATAATTAATGTTTTCTTTTGTTTTTCTTGCTTTTTTATCTCTATATTATTATCCAGGCCAAAGCTATGGGAGTTTGTAAATACGACGAAACGCTTCGCAAAAAGGCAGGTAGCGACCCCCCCCCTGCTTTTTGTTTTTGGCTCGTCTTGGCTTGCGTCATTACCTAGCCCCCAGAATAATATAAAAGTTACATAATTATAATAAAGAAATCTCGCTCTTTTGTGACCGTGCGAAACATAAAACTCGTATGAAAGACATGGAAATAATAAAGCTCACTCTGAAAGCTTGGTCTGTTTTTCCTAGGATCCTGCATTTTGGCGCTCATAGATGAATGCAAAAATGCAGAGCAGCTTTTCTTCTATTTATTTTATTGCTAAACCAAAGTTAAGTCGTTGCTGTTGAGTTGCTGTAAACCCGCGTTAAATCATAAACTAATTCGAACAAAATCGGACCCTAGCAACAGATTAAGTAGACCTTAGCTTATGATAAAGTAAAAGAATACAAACCGACATCCCATAATATTTTAGCATTCATAGGTTAAATTTGCCTGTTTCCATGCAATCAAAACTTCAAAAGTTAAAATCACCACGTTCAAATCACCATAAAAGCACCAGGGCCCCACAACTAAAGAAGAGTTCTCCAAACTTGTGAGTCTTGTGTGTGACCGACATATCTAACGGCCGCCCAAGTATGCCAATTCTTGTTACAAACGATAACCATATCTCGGTGTCCGGTGACAACATTAGACCGCTTCGAGTTGCCAACCAAGGAATTTTTATCGCCTTATGCGACGAACGAGACCAACTTCCGATGAGATATTAGGATTATTATCTACAGGCATTTAGCGTTGTATGGTATACTTTTTGTGTTACGAAAGCTCTTAAGAATTCTGTTAGCCTGGTACTTACTGAAAACTAAAAGTAGTAAAAAAAAATACTTTACATATAAGAGGCTCTTGACTTAGTTACGAACATAAACAAAATGTAAATACATCACGCTTAAGGTTACTAATGACGTGAGCAGAAAAGTATTCGAGTGCTTGAAATTGGGTTTAACGTAATTACAGAGAGATATGTTTATACAACTGCACTAGTTCCAAGAAATTCCCAACAATATTTTTATTTATCTGCCAAATTATTTGTTTCTCCATTCGCTTTATTTTGTTTTGTTGCGAATGGAGAAATAAATAATTTACAGCATAGCATATTTTGACCCAACAATAATTGAGAATTTTGGCCAATCCAACTAGATGCTATGGAAGTTAGTACTTTTGACAAGCCACTGTAGCTGTAAAAACATCTTTCTAAAAGCTCACCAAAAATGTATAAACTTTTTTTATAATCATTAAAAGGCTCTTCCTGTATGAGCAAGCGATTGTTCCATCCATGTTCCAACAATACACTATTATAATTATTATACCTAGTCGTCTCGATTGAAAACTTGAACGATTTTTGTTCCCATTATTTTATTTGACTATTGACTAAACAGAACTGTTATTATACCTAATAACTGAGTTCTGTTTAGTCAACAGTTAAATCAGAATTACAATGAATGGCCTCTCTAAGTACCCACCGGCCATTCATTGTAATTCTGATTTAAATAGCTGTTTGCAATCCAACATCTGTCTAAAAATCGTGTAAGATATCGCAATATAGAAAAAAAAACGTAAAAATAAGCTAACTAACAAACAATTAATATTTTCTGTCTTGTATTTCAGACTATCCTGTTGCCTACGAGTAAATCGATTGTTTGACGTAAAGACGAGGTAATTAAAAATGTTTTTCCCCTTTTTAATTTGTAGGTACTACCCTAGAAGATAAACCATGCCACTGTTTCCATGTGGATTTCGTATCAGGCAACAGATAGAATCTTTATTTACTTTTTATTGATCTATGACAAGAAAATTGCAGGCTGTTTGTTGTGAATCAACATTAGTTTCTGCACTCTCTCTGAAAGATAACTTTTGTCTGTTTGCAGTAGGAAAATTGCAGCCTAATTATTATTTTTTACTTACCTCCATAAAAAACTTATTAATTTTAACAAATTCGTAATGTGTTTCGTTTTTATTTCTATTTAATTCAAATAGTAGCAGCAATTACCTCAGACGCAGATGGTCATTATTATTCCTGGCTTATTTGACCACGTTTAAGTTAGAGTTAACTGGCAAATAATTTCAATCAAAACGTTACAAACAGGACGCTGCTGGAAGACTATTAATTCTGACAATTTCTAATCAATAATGTGTATCATTTCAGAGATTAGCCGACTTCATCATGAACTCAAATCTACAACGTTCTCCAAAGTAGTGAACGTAATTTATCGTGAGGTAAACCAATAGATATTATGCTCATTACTTTGGATATGTTGTACGAATATTCACCAATTGAAAACCACGGGTACCGTGAAGAAGACGAAGAAGTTTTGGAGAAGATAATTACAAGATTTGAAGCAGACAAGACATTCTTGAGGCTATTGTTTTTTTTTTCTGTATCTTTGTCACTTTTGATTATGTTTTTAATTGTGTACAATGTGTAACGTAACAATTTCAGTAATATTTTTTTCGTAAATATCTTTCCGTGCTAGGTAGTACGAATCATAATTATACTACATAAGTACATTCTATTTGGATGGGTATTCGATAGGAATATTTGTGGTTTTATTTATTTTAAAATTTTTGTTTGAAAAAATTCTCTTTTTTATCTTTAAAATTAATTCCTGTTTAAATAGTTTTTTTTCGCCTAAAGTTCGTAGTAATCTATTAGAATCTAGCCTAATAGACTAATAATAATTAATTTAATTGTAACTTAATATTTTACGAGATAGATTATGTTATATTATAATTATAACTAAGAATAGTGTCAGTTTGCCCTTTACACAACTTCGTAGCACTTTCTTAGGGTCTGATACTTGATCAAAACAATTTGTTCATGTGTTACATAATTATATCATCATCATTTCAGCCGAAAGACGTCCACTGCTGGACATAGGCCTCCCCCAAGCACCGCCACTTCGACCGGTTCTGTGCTTCCCGCATCCAACGGATACCTGCGGCCTTCACAAGGTCTGTCCACCTTGTAGGAGGCCTTCCAACGCTACGTCTTCCGGTACGCGGTCGCCACTCCAGAACCTTTCGGCCCCATTGGCCATCAGTTCTGCGAGCAATGTGCCCTGCCCACTGCCACTTAAGCTTGGCAATTCTTCGGGCTATGTAGGTTACCTTGGTTCGCCTGCGAATCTCTTCATTTCTGTTTCGATCACGATACGTATATAGCACAGCATTATTACTATTATTCATTGACTATTGTTTTATACTCTACACTAACTCATTTGAGTTAGTTTATGTCCTTGTTGTCTAGCAGCTGTATTGCCTCTACATTCTCATGACAGTGAAGTCTGTGTTCCTAAGGGCTTCAGCAATTTGTTGTACGATGATGGTGACGAGTTTCATTTTAAGGTCACGGTGGAAGTCGTCATTACTTTATTTTGGAATTGTTGTATTATTTTATATTAACGTTCCTTCGTTTAGTACAGCCCCAGAGTTAGATGCCGTACGTCTAAATTGGTATAAGAATATCCTTGTATAATATAATTTTGTTATGTATTGATAGAGAGGATTTCCTTCGGAGTAACCAATAAATACTTTTGTAACGTATGTCGAGTTCTAGTCTATTCTTTTTGACGTGAGATTTTCAACGCAACTTGGCGTCGACGGTTATGCCAAGGTTTAGCTGTATTAGCAAAAGGCACAACATGCATGCCGTTTATATAGATTGGGTGGTAATCACAGTGTTTGTTAGGGAAGTCAATGTGAATTGATTTTGACTCATTCAGTTTGATCTTCCACTTTTGTGTCCAGTCATAAACTTTGTTCACAGTTAGTTGAACTTTTTCTACTGCTTCTTTGTGGCTTGATCTGGTAGCCATAATAGCAGTATACCAGTATCTGCAAAGGTCGCAATGGTGTTGTTTTCCAGTTCTGGGAAACCATATCACATGTGTACAGCAAGTACAGGATTGGGCCTAACACACTTCCTTGTGGTACCCCAGCTTTTATCATTTTCAGCTCTTGCCTTATTCTGAACATTCTGTTACTTATGTAAGACTCTAGAATATCTGCAAATTCTGGAGGTAGCATGCGTCGGAGTTTGGATATCAGACTCTCATGCCAAACTCAAAAGCTTGCGCGACATCTAGGATTACGGTGGTGCAGACTCGCTTGCTTTCGAGCGTTTTTTCAATAATGTTTGTTATTCTATGTACCTCTGTAGTCTATGGTAGAGTGATTTTCCCTGAAGCCTGAAGCTGAAGATTGATGTTTTTTTTCTTCTATTATTGGTTTTAACCGTTTAATAACAGTTTTTCAAAAAGTTTCGATAATACGGGCACGACGAAATAGGTCTATATGATGATGCTTCATTAGGTGGCTTCCCAAGTTTCTCCACCACCAAGGACTTCAGCACCTTTCCATGGCTAAAGTATATGTTTTAGCAGAAATGCAGAATTGATTAGTTTGGTTAATTAATATAGAAATTCTAAAACACTTCCCGCGCAAAGCCTTAGTAGACTAAGGCTTTGCGCGGGAACTGTTTTAGATTTTCTCCTGTTATGAGGTCATAACCGGGGGATTTCTTCGAGCTAATGTTGTTTTGTAGTCACAATCCGAATTATTTGATTTCGCGATAATTTTTCACTCTCAAGTATTTCTATGGAGCTTCCATTGGGTTGAAAAGTGTCTTCTAAGTATTGGACAAACGTTAACGCTTTGTTCATTACTTATTGCCCATTTCCTGTCACTGTTTCTGATGGGCTGTATTTTCATAATCGGCCTTTTTAGTATTCTTGTCGCTTTCCAAAGACAGAAATACGTTGATTGGTCATTAGTTAGCTGCACAAGGTGAGTATTCAGACATTCATCCTCAAATTGTAGAATTTTACTCTTTAATCTTTTAGTTAGGTTATTCAATAATTTTTGATCATGCGGGCATTTTGTTTGCCACCGCTTTCTTTGCTATCTTTTCTCAGATAGTAAATTCACAATTTCCTTGGGATAAATTTGTCCTTTTAAGTTTTAGTTGTGGCGTGTTGTTCCGCAGACATTGTTGGATAGTAACGACATATTTCTTTACTTCTGAGTCAAGCTGAACTTGATTTTATAACGGTGTTTTTAAGTCGATAATATTAACTAGATCAATGTCAAAACCGTCCCAATCTGTAGACGTATTAACCAGAATTAAATGTCTTTCTTTTGACTTAGTCGTCGTTGGAGGATATATTTTTGCATAATTATGAAAAAGTCTATAAATCCAGTATTTTGTAGTGGTGCATTTTACACACTTTGGGTCTTTTCTGCAGTATTTATGAGTATGCCCATATATACTCATTTATCTCATTCCTCAATACACTAATTCCTCAATGAGTTTCGGATTTTTGAGAGGGTGTATACGGTGATTTAAGCGATATTATTGCGACATATTTCGATACTCGCAAATAAATCAAAACCTACAGGGTACTTCCCGTTGACATAGAATCACGAAATTTGGCAAGAAGCAAGGTCTTACAGCACAAATACAGGAAAAAGTCTTAAAATTGTAAATTTGTCTGTCTGTCAGTATGTCAATACCCTTTTTCTCAAGAACGCGTGTATGTATCAAGTTGATATTAATATCAAATACGTAGGTCCACGGTCCCTTGGAGCTCTAAAAAAATCAAGCTTATAAGTTAACGCAATAAAAAAAACGGTGATTTATGCGACATATTTCGATACTCGCAAATAAATCTAAACCTATAGGGTACTTTCCGTTGACCTAGAATCATGAAATTTGGCAAGAAGCAAGGTCTCACAGCACAAGTATAGGAAAAGTCCAAAAATTGTAAATTTGTACTTTTATCACATCAAAAAATTGTTTTTTGCAATTACAAACTTATATTTGCAGTTGGAGAATTGACTGTGACGTATATCGATGTATGGGAGAACATGTTTTTCAACTACAATGTTAAGTTTGTTTTTAGGATAAATTCATCCCAACTACGGAACCCTTCATTGTGCGTGGTCCGACACGCACTTGGCCGGTTTTTTAATGATAAGACGAATATATTGAGTGGAGTAGTTGGAGGAATAATGAATTATTTCTCCAACTCAACTTGTTGTCAACTTTTTCTATTTTCAAACCTTGCGATATTAAATTGCCTTTGATTCGATCTGGCTGGCATGAAGAATGTATTTTTTCCACTATAACTCTTATTGGTCTAGCGTCTAGCCTGTTTTTTTCTCATAATGGCATTCAGCCAGAGATATTCTTTTTCTGACAAAAACCAAGTAGTCGGTCTTAATCCTCGTTTATAGCGTTGACATTCACAAAATCTCCATTCATAATTTTTGCGGTGAATGCTTCAGTTGCTTGAGTCGATAGTACTTAACTCCATCTATTATGATAAGCAGTGCTGGAGGCACCTTTTTATCGAAGGTCTTCTTTCTCAAATTTTTGTTGTTGGGCTCTTGTTTCCGGGTTGCTATAGTTGAGAGATGTTTAGCTTCCTTTTCACACACTCTTTAGCGAGTTCTTCCTCGTCTATGCAGTACTCGAAATTTCCTTTTTCCGATTGAGAAAATGGAATGTTTCTCTTAGGTTCCAACTCTCGTGTCATTATTTCTTTTCCCTTGAAAATGTGGTTTGTTTTTCCAACAACTTTCCAAATCTGTTTTTTTTTACCTTGATTGACGACTTTGTAAGATAAATAGGAACATTTACAATTATTTTATTAATAACTGGGTCATCGCGGCGACCTTGATAAACCAATTTCGCAACGCGGCGATGACGGTGTGATGCGCCAGCGAATTACTCTAAATTTTAGCATGCTCGCGCGAATAGTAAATGTCCGTTCTCGAGAGAAGCCAAACACGGAAAGATAGTATAAGAAATTTACTTACCAGCAATCCAATGAGTAGTATCAGAGCAATAACACCGATGGTGCTCACAGCGATCGCGACCGCCGCTCCCGAGCTATTGTCTTCATCACCCGGCATCCTCGAAGACGCCTCTGTAGTCATGTCTCCCGCATAACTAGTCAGGTCTTCAATTCCACTGACGGCCTTCGTAGTATGTTCTGAATCGGTCGTCGTATCAATGACCGTTGTATCGTGAATCTTCGCGTTCTTCTGCGTAGTCGTTTCATCGCGTATGGTAATAGTAGGTGGCGCATCAGTTAGTTTCTCTTCCATTTTTGTAGTTGTTGTGACAGTTGTAGGTCTTGTGATTTCAGCTTCAGTGGTTGCAGCTTCCGTAGTAGTAGGTTTGAACGTTTCTTGTGTAATTACTTCGTTGCTTTTACTATTTTCTTCTGTACAATCAATTTCTTGTGATTCACTTGATGTTTCTGTGGTTTCAGGTTCTGCCACTGTGGTTGAAGTAATTTTCTGTTCTCTTTGTGTGTTAATTTCAGTGACGACTTCAACAACAATGGTTGTTGTATCTTCGGTTTCACTGGATGTTGATGTGGTTGATGGGACTTGAGTAGTTGTTGCCTGGGTAGTCTCTACGGTTGGAGTTTCAGTAGTGGGTTGAGTAGTGATTTCGTCTGTAGTCAACTCATCGGTTGTAACCTCTTCAGGTGGCGGTTGAGTAGGCAGTTCAGTAGTCGTTGGAAGTTCACTCGGAGATTCAGTAGTTTCAGTGGGTGTTTCTGTAGTAGTAAGTGTCTCATCCACTTGTTTTGCAGTATTTTCTAGAACCTGAGACGACACCTCTATAGGAGACGTCGATTCAGTGATGATAGTCGTAGATTCTTCTACTGTTTCCGTCGTCATATATTTAGGTCTATAAGTAGTGACGGGGCTATCTTTTAGAGTTGTGATTCTTGTCCTTGTTGGAAAAACTGGATGCCACATACTGGGCGTAGTACTATCAACAGTTGGTGTCTCAGTTTCTACATCCTCAGTTGGTACGTAAGAGAATCGAATAGTGGTTATCTCATAATCAGTAGTAGTGTTGGGTTTCTCCTCAGTTACAGTCTGATTGACTTCAGAACTGGCAACAGATTCATCTTGTGGCGTAGTGATGTCAGCTGGTAGTTTCGTAATTGATTCAAAACCGGTTGACCTTATTGCATCAACTGGTGGAATTGTCTTTTTGTCTGTATCATTATCGTGTTCCGTCGATTCCTCTTCTCCTGTAACGGATACCCAAGATTGTTCTGTCTGGTTTTCAATAGAATTTGACTTGTCAGTGGCAGCTGGTTTTGCACTGTTCTGAACAGAAATATTGCTCTCGGCGGGCAGCCTTAATTCTGATTTAGTCTCCGTTGCTACTTCAGTTTGCACTTCGGTGCTTGGTGAAGTTGGAGCAAACATTGGCTGCCAAGGTAATTTGTTCTGAACAACTTCTGTGACCTTCTTTGGAATGATATCGTTGCTTATCGGGCTGGCCGTCGTTGAGGTTGTGGTTGCAGTGGTTGTTTCTTTCTTGTCTGTAACGTACGAAATGTTATTACTTTAAGAAACAATACAATAATATTTTTCAAGGTAGCAGTTCGATAATTGGACGTGTTAAGCAAGGTTTTAATCATTATTATTAAATTATTGACGTGTATTTAATTGCTAATAGTAACGAATCTATTTGTAAAATAATGTAAAGAATATGGTTTTATTGTGACCGCTACGTTTACTCACCTAAAACTTCCCCGACTTTCTGCAGCTCATTTTCGTCGACGTTCTTTTGCGCCGACACAGTTTTGTTCACTGCGCTGGGCGAAGGTGGTGGGCTTCGTAGGCTGGCCAATGCCCACGCCGTCGATGTCGGAGGTATCTGCCACTCACTCTCCGTCTCCACCTCTGTCGACGTCGCCGTCGACGTCGCGAACCTCGTTGACCCTCGCTTCCACAAACTCGGCACAGTGTTGTCTGATATTGCCTGAGAATGTACCACCTTTTTCGGTCCACTGATGTCGCTTTGCAGAACAGGGTCGATTTCTGAAGAAACTGTCGTCAACATTGTTCGGCTTGGTTGTCGTGGTACAGGTGTTGTCTTTTCTTTTATACTGAAGTGCTCCGAGTATATCGTCGTAGTATTTGTAGGTCGGTGGTACACCTTTGTGATGTTTCGTCGAGGTACCATCCAAATAGGTTTATTTTTAGGAGTTGTATGATAGAATTTACGTGTTTGAAGTCTTGGGTGTTGACTTGATGAAATATGTTCAGGTTTTAGTGTCACGCTGTTTGGAGAGTCTTTGTTATTGTTGATATTGAGCCGTTTGGAATAATTTCGGTTTCTGTTAAAGGTACTCGAAAACTTTTTTGTTACTCTTTCCGTCGACGATATGGAATTTTGTGTGGAGACAGGGATAGAATTCACTGAATCAATTATAGGTAGAACACTGGATAGGGGTAAGTAACTTGTAGACGATATAGATATGCTCTCAGGGCTTCTATCAGGGATTGCTAGCCTCGTTGCCGCTGGTATCGATTCCTGAGAAGCTCTTAATGACGCCAATTCCTCCTCTGCTGACGTGCTCGGTGTAGGCAAAGGTAACGACTCATTGTCACAGTCGTCATCATGAGTGATAGCATAAGTCTCGGTAGACAATACAGACATTTCATAATATATACTTGTACCTTGTACATCAGATAACTCTTTGTTACTATTAGCACCATCGTTGTCTAAGAGACGAATTTCTTTGGTATTTTTAATAAATACTGTTGAATGGTTAGTCGGAGTGTTATTATTCATTTTCTCCATGCCTATATTTTCTCTAATAATATGGACGTTAGTTGCATTAGGAGGAGTAGCTTTAGCTTTTATAGTGTCTAAATTCTTAATAATACTAGTAGAGATCTTTTGAAATTTCTGGTCAAAGTAATCGTTTTTCGGCGTCGTTAGGTCGCTGTCGAAATCGAAGAAACTTTCAGATTTATAAATGTCGTGAGTAGTATCTTTGTAGCCGTAGGATGCTTCACGAGGGAAGAAACTGGAGAAACCTCCGTAAGATGGACTGCTGTGCTCGTTTTTAACTTTGTTATCAGAACTCTCGTTATCCGAGTCGTGGGTGAAATCATCTCCATAATTAAAGCTAGGTATTGTAAAGAAATTAGTATCAAATTTTCCAGAAGTGAATTTCTCAAAAGATTCTTTCTCTTCATCTTCTTCGTCCTCAAATGCTTCTTCTTCTTTTTTTACAGTCACTGGAGTAGTGCTGCTGGTAAATGCTGGCAATTTGGTTTTCTTAAAAATCCGCATGCTGTCAACTATTTCCGCAGGCTTTTTTACTTCTGCTGTAGGAGTAACTATTACTAGTGTCGGTTTTTCAGTTGACCTAACCCTTCTATGTGAGCTTTCTGTGCTTGATTTTCCTTGCGATTGGAATCGGACTCTTCCCCTTTCTGTTCTTCCCCTGTCTTTGTATTTAGCGTTTTTTTCTGTGTGTTCTTCAGAGGTGGAGTCTTTGGAATTCAGTTCGTTGAGCGAGACGTCTGGGGTCTTGGGTCGGTTCCTCGCGAGCCAGGCACCATTTTCGCGGCCGTACCGCGGCGCCCTCTCATCTTTGACAGTAGTCGATGTCGTGTCGGGTATAGTGTTGCCACTAACTGCTGTGCCGCTCCACAGTAGTAAGCTTACTACTAATGTTGCACCTGAAATTACAATGATTATGTTGAAATACTCATTCTTTAATCGTCGTGTCATTTATTAGCAGTGTCTAAAAATCTAATGTGCTTAATAAACTGTTTTGTCTTTTTTAGGGTTCCGTTATGGTGAGACTAAGTCTGTCTGTCTGTCACACCTGAATATCTCAAGAACTACTAATGCTATCAACTTGAAATTTAGAATAATTTTAGATGACGTTTGCCCAACTATATTGAATATAAGAAAGAAATTAAAAAAAATATATCTTTTTTGCAAAAGGGACTGAAAGGGGGTCTTAAAAATTTGAAGGGCTACTAGGGCATGTGGGGTATCATATGAAAGAACGCTGTTTGCACATTCTCGAACATTTTTTTCTTTGGCAGCATAGTTTCCGACTTTTGACGAAAATATAAAAAAAAAACGTTCCCCCCCCCTCCGTTATCTCCGAAGCTTGCATAGATAAAAATCTGAAATTATTCTATGTGATAGAAGTGTATGTAAAGATTACAGGAAAAATAAAACGATGCCTTTAAATAGCACAGTTTTTCGGGAATCATCAACATCATATCGTTACGTACCCTCAGAGTGCGAGTCCGACTCGCTCTTGACCGGTTTTTTGTTTTAATTATTGTCATCAATTGTGTACATTATATGAGCTATATAATGTACACAATCGATGACAATCAATCAATCCTGACTACATTATAATATTAATGTGTCTATCAACATATTTCTAATGAATAAATTATTGTTAAAGACATTATGATTTGTTTAAGTAATGAAAGTTTTGCCTCACCTAAACATATTCTCACTGGTGACTCCATGTTCATAACATGTTGTCGTTAGGAATACTGTATTCAACTCTGCTTCATCTCCATCCTGTCATCATGGCTCGCCCTGGAATCTAAAGAAAACACCTATGAACTTCTTTATCATTTTACATACCAATTCAATTATGGGGTCTACTTACATAAACATAACATAACATCACGCGCAAATTATAGTTTTATTTATTTACCTTTCGGGGATTACAGAGCCCCGAAGGGTACATTCTTTTTTTTTTTTTTTAACGTTGCCCCACTGGGATTTTTTCCTGTATTGTGGGTGCGTTTACAAACATTTAAACTCACTTACACAAACAGCCAGACCCGGAACAACTATTTGTAGGTCATACAAATATTTGTTCCGTGCGGGAATCGAACCCGCGACACGCAGCGCAGCAGTCAATCTGACTGTCTGAAATAAAACTTTTATTTCACAGAGTCGGTAAAGTAATTTTACGTTGCCCCACACTAGGAATTTCTCCTGTATCGTGGGTGCGTTTACAAACATTAAACTCACATACACAAACAGCCAGACTCGGAACAACTACTTGTAGGTCATACAAATATTTGTTCCATGCGGGAATCGAACCCGCGACACGCAGCGCAGCAGTCAATCGCTTAACCACTGCGCCAACCGTGCCGTCAAATTGTTTCTAACCCGATGTTTAGTACGTTACATATTACTTACCATCTGGAGTTAGTCAGGCTAAATGGTTTAAGTCAGACGGATTAAAATTGGCTAGAAATAGCAATGAATCTGTTGACAACTCTAACTTTGTAAACCCTTTTTGAAAAGAGGTGTGAACACAACATCACGCCTGTAATCCCCAAAGCCCAAAGGGTTATAGGCAGAGGTGTAACCCCCCCCCCCATTTCTCTGCCTAGTAGTAGGTGTGAATCTGACAATTCAAATTCAGTTAGGCAGAGATGTAGGTACACCCACATTTCAACAGGTATGTCTAAGTCTCGTGTAATAGGGAGCCAAGCGGGCACAAATCCAGGCTACGGAATGCTAGGTATTGAGAAATTCCTGAAAGATAAATTCAATAACACTTTACCCGACCTGGGAATCAAACCCAGCACCTCATGCTCAGCAGTAACGCTTGAGACTAGACTAGACTAGACCAACGAGGCAGGAATAATAATTGTTGTATTTTGTGCTGTTGTTGTATTTCAATTGTTGTAGTGTCACGGATCCTACTTAGTTCACGTTAGATATACAGGGTGTTAAAGTAACTGCGTGCCATACATAGCTTAGGGTTAGGTTCAATATCGATAAAGGAACCCAGGAAAAATAAAAATAAAATTCAAAATAAGAAAAAACTAACAAAAAATTAAATTAAACAAAAAAAAACAAGTCTTCGTACTTTAACGGGCTTAGGACCGTCAAATAAAATAATTTTAAATCTAAACGATTGCTATTTTAAGTTAAGAAGTACTAAATTAGGTGGATCTTGCAATATTGACGGCACGGTTGCCGCAGGGGTTAAGCTATTGACTGCTGCGCTGCGTGTCGCGGGTTCGATTCCCACACGGAACAAGTATTTGTATGACCTGCAAGTAGTTGTTCCGGGTCTGGCTGTTTGTTTGTGTATGTGAGTTTAAATGTTTGTAAACGCACCCACAATACAGGAGTAATTCCTAGTGAGAGCCAACGTTTTAAAAAAAAAAAATTGTTTTCATTTTCTTTTTCTGTGTTCCTTTATCGATACTGAACCTACCCCTAAGCTATGGCACGCAGTTACTTTAACACCCTGTATATCTACTCTTAAAAAGGTGATAATTTGAAAAATCGTCTCACGGTAAAGTCTTTAGTTAACTAGAAATATTTATATAACGATAAATTGCATCTTCATTACCTACAATACCTACATGCGAAGTTGCAATAGTTCACAATGGTGGCCACGGGAAAACTGTGATATAACTTCAACACGGTGTAATACTGATCACGTCACGTGCTAATTACATACATGCTCTCGCGGCAAAATGCAATGACAAATACTAACACTGGTGTTTTATTTAAGCTTTTATTCCATACAATGTGGATACAGATAGGTATTTTAATGTTATAAATAATTAGTGTTGTAACTTTTTTTTTTGTCGTTGCCCTTGTTTACAAACATTTAAACTCAAATATGTTTATTCGTTTTATCCATTTGTTTATTCGTTTTGTTTCTACCTACAAAGCTTCTTACTTTGTGGAAATACATTTCTTTCGTGTCCAACGTTTTAGTACTTCTACCTGTAATTAATGGCTAATCCGGTCGAGGCTGTCCTCTCTGACTTGGATAACCTTGTAATTGCAAAAACTTATAAATGTCCACCGGATAAGTGCTCGGACTTTATTAATGTATCTGTTACAGGCATAAACATCTTACACCTAAATATTCGTAGCATTAATAAGAATTTTAACGAACTCTTGGTTTTATTGTCTCTGATGAAAATTGATTGCGACATTATTATTTTGACTGAATGTTGGTTGAGTAAGGTTACGAATATTCCAATTTTGAACGGATACAACTCCCATTTCACATCGAACATACAAAATCAAAATGACGGGGTTGTAGTTTTTACTAAACATCATTTGATCTGTTCTGTATACGAACCAGAGTTTTCATACGCAAATTGCCTTGTCTGTGAAATTGATAATAGGATAGCATTAGTCGCTGTTTACCGATCGCCTTCATTTTATAAAAAAGATCAATTTCAAGGCTTCTTGAATGGTTTAGACGGTGTACTCACTCAGCTAAAATCATTTAAAACTGTCGCTGTAGTGGGGGACGTTAACATTGATATTAAACCATCGAATAATGATGACCGCTCAACCGACTATCTAATTCTAAGTGCATTACATGGTCTTCTACCGGCTCATCAAGCCCCCACGAGAGCAGCAAACTGTCTCGATCATATTATTCTAAAATGTGTAACACCGGCAAAAACGATAATTTTGGAATCGTTCATCACGGATCATTTACCAACTTTGCTAAATCTTGAGGATACAAAATTGCCTAATAAAGCACTAAAAACCATTTCACGAGTGGACTACGTTAAGCTAATTCAGGAAGTTGAAGGTACGGACTTCTCGCATCTCATGAGTATGGACGATGCGAATGCAGCTGCGAATGAACTGATCTATGTTATCCGGGGCTTAGTAAAGAAGTATACATTCGAGGTTAACATTCCCAGAAAAGATAGAAATATTAAGCCATGGATTACACCGGGTCTGCTGCGTTGCATTCGCCATCGTGATACTCTTCACATGAACACTAAAAAGTCACCAGATAACGATATCCTAAGAATTTCCTACAATCGTTATCGAAACCATTGTAACATTATACTGCGAAATCTAAAAACCCAGTTTGACAAGCATGAGTTGGAAAAAGCTAAAGCTAATATTAAGACTTTATGGAATAAAATTAAAGACATTACAAACTACAAAAAAATCCCCACACCTTCTACGGAGTTATTAAAAATTGATCCTGATCCACAAGTATCTGTTGATCTTGTGTGTAAGTACTTTGCTGACGTTGGCAAAAACCTCGCGTCTAAAATCACTTCACCTCTGTCAATGCCCTCTAATCCTTGCACTCAACCCCTTAAAAATGTCCCACTTAACTCACTTGTTCTCCTTGATTTTGACGAGTTGGAGGTTAGCAACGCCATTATAAACCTACGTCCAAATTCTGTTACTGGATGGGATGGCATCTCAACAAAGTTACTGAAACTCTGTCGTCATGTTCTCGTCACCCCAATCACGCATATCTTCAATCGCTCAATAGCCACTGGAGTTTTTCCGGAGGCATTTAAAAAGGCTGTCGTGCATCCGATTTATAAAAGTGGGAGCAGTGACTGTATCAACAATTATAGACCTATCTCAGTTCTCTCATCTATCTCAAAATGTTTTGAAAAATTAATAAACCTCAGACTTACTCAGTTCCTTAATAAAAATAACGTAATAGCTCAAAATCAGTATGGTTTCAAAAAAGTAGTTTCGACTGAAGATGCAGTTCTTGACTTAAGTGAATTTGTTGCAAGAAAGCTTGATTCAAAACATAAATGCTTAGGTCTATTCCTAGACCTAAAACAAGCGTTTGATACAGTCTCTGTTCCCACGCTCCTTTCGAAACTGGAGGACGTCGGTGTGCGCGGCCTGGCTCACGATTTTTTCGAAAGTTATCTCACAAATCGTAGTTTGCGTGTTAGAGTCGGTGGCCACGTTAGTGGTGAGGAAACCACCACTTTCGGGGTTCCGCAAGGAAGCGTGCTAGGGCCGACCTTATTCCAGGTTTACATTAACGAGCTATGCTGCATACCTCTCATGAACTCTAAAACATTCACCTATGCTGACGATACAGCAATTATAGTCTATGGCGCTGACTGGGAACAAGTTAGAGCTGCCGCCGAATCGTCTCTTGGAACCGTTATTAATTGGCTGCAGCTAAATCTCCTTACTCTGAACCTGGATAAGACTTACTACATCCCTTTCAAGTTACATCCAAATGCAAAACCGCCTACAAACTTTACCATTAACGCTCACTCTTGTAACGGTCAGACGGACTGCTCATGCTTATCGCTTCGTGAGGTGAATAGTCTCAAGTATCTGGGATTTGTCATTGACAGCGGACTCAACTGGTACTTGCACTTGGATATGATAACCACCAGAGTTAGAAGAATGATCTATATATTCAAACTTCTTAGGTCGTCTGCTGACCTCAACACGATTAAAATGGTGTATATTGCTATCTGCCAATCCGTCATCACCTACTGCATCACAGTGTGGGGAGGTGTAGCTAAGACTAGGTTTCTCAAGTTGGAGCGAGCGCAAAGAGCAGTCCTTAAGGTAATGTCAAAGAGGCACTTCAGGTATCCTACTTCACAATTATACGCAGATGCTAAAGTACTAACTGTAAGGCAGCTGTTTGTGCTTCGTTCCGTACTAAAAAAGCACACAAAGGTTCCCCCACCTGATCCAACACGCCGTAGGAAAAAGCCTCTTTGTCTCACGGAAACCCACAAGACCGCTTTTGCTAGACGCCAGCATTATGTTCTAGGCTCACACTTATACACAAATATCAATAATAAAATAAATATAATTGAGTTGGATGCTTTCAGGGTAAGAGCTACAGTTGAGGAGTGGTTAATTAAACAAGAGTATGAGGCTGTTGAAGTTTTACTTACCTGGATCCGTTGATTCTATCACGCACTAACACTCAAAACGTTTTCACATATGCACATAACACTCACACGCCACGACACCTTCACACATACACAACATACATAAATACATACATCTACAACCACCAAATACACACTACATACACTTACTGTACGTACCTACACAACGTTTTTTTTTTCTTTTCTTCTCACTAGTATATAACTCTATCTTTGACAATTCTTTAATTCTAAATTTACTTGTATGCTCACAAAAATCGCTCGACTTAATGTAATACGTAATACGAAGACACTGCCTCCCAAGATACAGGATTTTCCTAGTTTGGGAGACAGGGTACTTATTCCTTTTGGACTTTCGACTTCATTGCAGTTTCTAACCTTTTGTATCCATTCATTGATAAATGATAAATGATAAATGATAAATGATTTTATTTCTGTAAGTAGGTTTGTACAAACACTTTTACACGTCAATCATATTTTAAAAACTAGATGAGGTCGGCGTTTCCTATCTGACTACTCTGAGAAGAAAGGCCGAAACAAACTCAGAGGTCATAGTCTCTTTTAAAGTCCAGACATAATCTTGGTCAGATCATGTGAAGACCATGTAGATTGGTGTCTGAAATGGTCTTTTGAGGAAAGAACCACACAGGTTGAGTGGACCTGACCAGTCAGTGCACGCATTTGTCAGTAATCGTGCAGCTCTACTCAGAATATAAGGAGCTCAACGCTGCGACTATCAATACCAAAGAAAGGCCATTTGGGTAGGCCACTTATATGACTCAAACTGCCAGACCAAGATTAACACTAACTGAGAATAAAAGAAAGGGAAAAAAAAATATTATGCAATAACCCACATAGTCTTCACATTCACAATAATTAAAATAATATAATACTTTACAAGTAAATATTCCTGTCATTGTGTATAAAATAATAATTAAATGTCACTGTTTATAAAATAATAAAGTTAGCAAAAACAAAAAAAAAAAAACAATAAAAATAAACTACCTCAATATGTACAAAAATTGGAGCAGCTCAATCCCAAGCCTTTTTGTCCTCAATATAATCTTTAACAGTATAAAAGGCTTTCTGGCACAACTTACGTTTAATGAATGATTTGAATTTATTAAGGCTTAGATCTTGAACGTGGCTTGGAAGTTTATTATAAAAGCGTATACATTGACATCGAAACGAGCCACCTATTTTCTTGAGCCTTGTTGTAGGTACAACAAATTTGTGTTTGTTTCTAGTATTTATATTATGGATATCACTGTATTTTTTAAATAATTTTATATTTTTATGGGCATATAATAGATTTTCAAAAATATACTGAGAAGGCACAGTCATTACATTAATCTCCTTAAATTTCTCTCTGAGAGAGTGTCTTGGACTTAATTTATAAATTGATCGAACAGCTCTTTTCTGCAAAACAAAGATAGTCTGAATGTCGGCAGCATTTCCCCATAACAGAATACCGTACGACATTACACTATGAAAATAGCTAAAGTACACTAAACGGGCTGTCTCTATGTCAGTTAAATTACGAATTTTTCTAACAGCATATGCTGCGGAGCTTAGCTTTTTTGACAGTTTATCTACATGTGGGCCCCACTGAAGCTTAGCATCCAAAGTCAAGCCCAAGAATACAGTGCTATCTTCAGGATTCAATTCTTCGCCCTTTATTAACACATTAGTTTTCACCTGCCTAACGTGAGGTAGCGTAAACTTAATGCATTTGGTTTTTTTTTCATTTAGAAGTAAATTATTAACATTAAACCAGTGAACTACTTTTGAGATCGCGCTATTTACATCGTCAGTAACCAGCTGCTGACGTTTAAGTTTAAACAAAAGTGAAGTGTCATCTGCAAACAACACTATATCATGATTATCCTTTATGAGGTAAGGCAAGTCATTAATGTAAATAAGAAACAAGAAAGGACCAAGAATTGAGCCCTGTGGGACTCCCATTCTTACTATAGATCCGGGAGATCTTTTCCCATTGACGTCAACGCTCTGAATCCTATTACTCAAGTATGAAATAAGAAGATCCAGAGCGGTGTTCCGGATCCCGTAGTGGCGGAGTTTCCTGATTAACGTTTCATGAAAAACGCAATCGAATGCCTTGGACAAATCACAAAAAATGCCTAAGGCATCGCATTTATCTTCCCATGCATTATAAATATGTCCTAACAGTTCAACACCGGCATCAGTAGTCGAACGGCCCCTTGTAAAACCGAACTGTTTGCTATGTAGTAATTTATGTTTATTAAAAAATCTTTGCAATTGGTCTAAAATTAATTTCTCAAAAATTTTACTAAAGGTAGGTAGTACTGAAATAGGTCTATAATTTGAGGGGTCTGATGTACTACCTGATTTAAACAACGGTATTATTTTACTATTTTTCATAAGGTCAGGAAACTCCCCACAGTCAATACAATTATTAAAGATAAGAGCTAAAGTAGGTGCTACAATGTCTATAATAGACTTAGCAACTTCTACAGAATTACCCCACAGATCTGCAGTCTTTTTTACATTTAAAGTGTGAAAGGTTTTAATTATTGTGTAATTTTTATTCAAGTCTGTTTTACCCTTCTGTGTTATTGTCAAAGTTTATGTTTTTTTTGTGAATAAAAAGAATTTATTTATTATTATTACATACACAAACAGCAAGACCCGGAACAACTACTTGTAGGTCATACAAATATTTTTTTCGTGAGGAAATCGAACCCACGACACGCAGCGCAGCAGTCAATCGCTTAACCACTGCGCTAACCATGCCGTCCGTCTATGAGTTGAGAAGATAGACTTTGATTAATTTCTGTATTGGATGCTGTATGCCTGAATTCGAGACCCACAGTGAATCTAGAGACGTTCCTTTCTACCCATCTTTCCGAAAAAGGAAATGATAACAATATCTCACTCAATGCCTGCAGAACTGGATGCCTTGTGTTGCAATACATACACTAGAAACTATAATACGGAAACCGACATATACTTCAAAATAGCTATAGTACAATACAAAGCTCCTACTTAAAATTTCCAATCACGTTTACAAAATGCAACTAATTGCTATTAAAACAAAAGAGGGACACAGTCAAAAATAAAACAGAATCGACCTTCTAGCCAGCGTTCATCAAAATATAACCTTGTTGGAACCATTTTTTAACATATCAACACTAAAATTACCGAACTCAAAGTACTCCCTGACCCACATACATAATATTATTAATTATCGGTCCACTCATACACGCGTAACGGTAATTACCGAAAGAATTACCGACAGGAGTGGTTAATGGTCAACTGAGTTCACTGGGTCAGTTGTTACAAGTTGGGGTGTAATCTTAGTGAACTATCGTCATGATTGATGAACTTCATGAAAGGGTAGGTAAGTTTGTGCAATTTTGACAAAAATATATTGTTCATAAGTTGTTTTTTTGGGATAATGGAACTGCTGATTAACCTAGTCAGGAGTGGGTAAGGGCTCATTCACACGAGCGGCACGTGTCAACGACAGAGGCAACTGCAGCTCTGCCGTTGACGCCTGCCGCTCTTGTGTATGAGCACTTCGAGTGATTCTCAACTTGTATACGTATCCAAACTAAATCACCAAGCTTATACACCATTGGTCAATCAATCAACTCAGCCTATCGTAGTCCACTGCTGGACATAGGCCTCTCCCAGGCTGCGCCACAACACCCTGTCCTCCGCCTTCCGCATCCAGTCTGACCCAGCCACCTTCTTAAGGTCGTCGCTCCATCTAGCTGGGGGGTGTCCCACACTACGCTTGCCGATACGCGGTCTCCACTCCAGGACTCGTTTGCTCCATCGGCCATCGGTCCTTCGACAAACATAGCCAGCCCACTGCCACTTCAGTTTGCTTACTCTGCAAGCTATGTCAGTAACTCCGGTTCTTTTCTTCTCCGGATAATTTCATTCCTGATTTTATCTGTCAAAGAGACTCCAAGCATAGCCCGCTCCATAGCGCGCTAGGCGACCTTGAATTTGTGGACCAGCCCGACTGTCAGTGTCCACGTTTCGGCACCGTATGTCATAAGAGTCAGGACGCGCTGGTTAAAGACCTTAGTCTTCAAACATTGCGGGATAGGCAACGAGAAGACTTGACGCAGTTTTCCAAATGCCGCCCAACCCAACTGGAGAAAGAAGCCGACAGAAGGCTGTCGGCTTCTTTCTTAAAGTTGTGTCTACCGAGCTGGATGACTTGTCCTAGGTAGACATACTCCTTCACAACTTCGAGAAGTCACCCTTCGATGTGGATTGGACTCGGCAAGACGTGCGAATTGTACATGACTTTTGTCTTGTCCAAATTCATGCCGAGGCCAACCCGCCGAGAGGCTCTATTTAGGCTGTGCAGCATCCGGTCTAACTGTTCCAGCGTCTCTGCCATTATGACGATGTCATCAGCAAAGCAAGGGTGTGAGATGTACTCGCCGTTCACGTTGATAGCCTGTCCAGTCCATTCCAGAAGAAGAAAGCAGAAGAAGAAGTGAAAAGTTTTGGGGATATCACATCCCCCTGTCTCACCCCTCTGAGCAGTTGGATGGGGCTGGTCACCATTGGTGAATTCAAGAAAATTGATTTTTTTTCTGTATTACCTATGCCTGTTATATTTCCAGGCCTAAAGTTACTTTAAATCAATTTATTAAATATTCTCTACGCAGATATAGTCTAGAAAAGATTGTCATAAAATGGGAAGAAATCCTATACATAAAAACTATATTGATTGTCATTGATAGACAAATACTCCCATTTCTTAATAATCCCATTTCTTCCCGTGGGTGTCGTAAAAGGCGACTAAGGGACTTACTAGAGAATGGGCAGCAGCGTCCTCTATGCATTTTTAAAACCATTCTGTGATAGCCGACCCGAGGCGCTAAGCGATTATGGCAAATCCCACCCTTTTTGGGGGAGGCCTATATCCAGCAGTGGACGTCTTTCGTCTGAAATGATGCGACAAATACTCGGCTGTCGTAAGCTCCAAATTAAGCGAGCAATTTCACATTTACTCAACGCGTTAAATATTGCGTAATTTGCTTGAAAAGTAGCAAATAATTAGATTAACTGGACAAAGGTCAGGATCGCTGTCAATTTGCCAGAACGCTTACAAACAATACGATGTTAAAATCCTAATTATCACGCAAAATACGCATCTATTACAAGGCCATAAAGGTTATAAAGCTTGCTATAAATAAATAAATTGCTTTTTATAGAGAGATACAGAGAAAATTAATACATGGCTCGCTGAAAACGATTAGAGAAACAAACTAGTGGTTGCACGCACGTAATGAAATGCAATTTGCAAATAAAACCACGTTCCGTTGGGCGATTGGGTCTAGATTAGGTAGTCGTCCTAGATTTAGGTAGATCGAGGCTGCACTTACTGTAATGTACTTTCTAATGAATATCTTGGTTAGAGATTAAGAGGATTGAATAAGGCTAAACGTTGTGGAACACGTTCTGCTTGTAAAAGACGGAGTGAAGGAAAATGCAGTTTTATATTTTTTATTCAAATGATATGAAATTGTTTATTCTGTAAATAGGATGTCGGAACCACTTTTACACGTCATATTATAAATTAAAAAAAAGCTAGATGAGTCGACATTTCCTATCTGACTACCCCTGAGAAGAAATGACGAAACAAACTCAGGGGTCAAGGTCTCTTTTAAAGGCCAGACATAATCTCGGTCAGATCATGTGAGGACCATGTAGGTCCGTGTCTGAAAGTCTTTTGAGGAAATAACCACACACAGTTGACTGGACTGTGAAGGACAATTTCACTGCCGATCATCAAAACATATCAGATAGGTATACCGTACAGTAGATAGCAAAAGTTTTTTCTCGACAATACTCTGCCCAGCTTTATCCCTTTGCCCAGCTTTATTTATGTTGGGATCGGATTCCAGTCAACCGGATGCAGTTGAATACCTGTATGTTACATGGAGTGACTGGCTATCTAACCTCCACCACTCAGTGGGTAACACGATACCCCTTGGTAAAACTGGTTGTCAGACTTGGGCTTCTGACTACCCGCCGTAACGGCTGTCAAAGATCTACGAATGACAGCCGGGACCAACGGCTTAACGTGCTTTCCGAACCACGGAGAGGTCGACATGTAATGATGTACAGCCATTCACTAACCGACCGCGGCAAGTGTAGCTTAACGTCCTATCGACCCGCGTGGCTGTTTTCAAATTCATACTAATAATAATTATTTTAAAGATGGAAGATGAAGGACAATTTCAGTTTTGATGATCGGCAGTGAAATTGTCCTTCACAGTCCACTCAAATGTGTGTGGTTCTTTCCTCAAAAGACGATTTCAGACACGGATCTACATGATCTGACCAAGATTATGTCTGGACTTCAAAAGAGACTTTGACCCCTGAGTTTGTTTCGCTAGGGGTATTCAGATAGGAAATTTCGGTTACATCTATTTTATTTTTAATTTTTAATGTGACGTGTAAAAGTGATTCTGATAACGTATTTACAGAATAAACGATTTCATTTAATTTCACATATCTTTATACATCGGTAAAGAAACTGCTTATGATCTTACGAAAGGGAGTTAAATACCATATTTATAGACGTTGCCAAACTTAGGGACAAATGTGTAAAATGTGTCCTTTGTCTGTAACTTTACCAGCACCCAGGGTACCTGTCGAACCCTGTCCCTTCAAAATGGTGGAGCTGAATGGTGTTGGTCCATGCGTCATGTTCGTGAATGGGCGCCTACAGTAGGGACTGGTAATTTCTTAGCTCTTTTTATGACACTATTAAGGTGCACGTCTTTCTACATTGTTCTCACATGTATAATTTCAACATGAATGAAGTAAACAATACTTCGTAACAATATTTTAATTTTAATTTAAAATATTGTTACGAAGTCCGTGGAGGGTCCGTGGAGTTTCTTGCCCGTTCTTCTCCATAGGAACCTACTACGCTTTGGAATTGGCAACCAGCTTCTTCTCTCTGACTGACCGACCCCTTGACAATTCAAAAGTGCTTGTAGTTGGTTTATTTGAAATAAATGCTTTGAGTTGAGTTAAATTTAAAACAAAACCGGGTAATGCTGCAGTAGTTCTTCCCAGAGTGACAAAAATAACTCGTCTCTTCAAAAAACTTTATTAAATAGCTATGGCTACTGGTAATTGGTCAGTTAATGAAGATGGTAAGTAGTTCCTAGCACTTCATACTTCAGAAGTAGGTACTTAGCCGGATATTATAAGCACGCTACTCAAATAGCAAGTAGAACACTTACAATGTTGACAAATACTTAAATCCATAAAGATCCGTAATCATTCTTTATTGGGATCGCGCCATAACCAGTTAGTTATATAATAAAGTGACTTAAAGTAAGTAAGTACTGTCATAACCGCCATAACATTTCGCCATGATTGCATAAACCGGGAATCGCACACGGATCCTATATCAAATGAATCATCATGACAGAAGACCTTTAAATGTCCACTTTTGGACATGGCCTAGCCCTAATCTTGTCAAGCTATATGAGAAAAACTTATAACATAACATCACCCCTATAATCCCCGAAGGGTTGGGCACAGGAGTACCTACCTATAGTACACCCACATTTCACTAGTTATCTTTAAGTCCCATGTAATAAGGGGCGAGCCTATTGCCATCAACCGGGCACAAATCCAGACTTTGGGCTGCTACTGAGAAATTCCTGATGGAAAAACCCAATAACACTTTGCCCGACCTGGGCATCGGACCCAGAACTTCAAGCTCAGCAGTAACGCTTTCGACCACTAGGCCAACCAGGCAGTTAGAAAACCTCATACAGTGGCAAAAATATTAGCCAGTCAGCAAGTGGCAGCAGAGCTGACTAGTGAGGCCCCGACGGACTAAGTTATAATAATAGGGATTTTAACGTACTGGCCACTTTGAATTAAAATTAAACGTGCATGGTGTGAGATTCCAGAGTAAAACTTTTTTCACACGATAACTATCACATTCTAAATTTGAAAAATTTACAACATTCGATTGTTTGACTTTCAATTATACACAATAAAACTCATAGAGGTGTTACTAAGGGTGTCACATATCTTTAATCTCACAAAGAATAAATCCAAATAGTGGCTAACTGACTGGCTACTAAAATTAAACTATAATGTTGATATTAAATATCCTTTTATTAACCTAATCACACAATCACACACTCTCACACACCGACACACTTACATACTCTCCCATACTATACAACTACTAACATTCGTCTCGCATACTTAACCTAGATATTAATCATAATAAATAAAACTATAAAATGTCAAGTATATAATCTAAGGTCGTATGATTCCTTATTACATTCTTTCTGCACACTTAGTACATGATTTATAAAATAAAGTAAAGGGATGCGATCCTGGTGTTTTGATGTGTCAGGACAGGACACTAGGATTCCACCACGAGCCTAGCTTAGGCACCAGTCTCACACAATATATACTTACCAGCATAGCTATTCACAACCACAAGACAAGTTGTCGAATCCAAAATGACAATTATTTTCAATCACTAACCTGCTTTGCTCCCGACAGCAAATAGCTCTCGGAAGAATGGCGGTTTTCTATTTGATTTGAACTGACAAAACTTTTGGGTTTTGGATTTGTGAACAGCCTTTAGAGTACTCTTTTGAAAACATTGATTGATGTTCGATTCGGCACGAAAGCGTATCGTACGTTTGTGAATAGCTATGCTGAATTGTATAGCATTGTCGAATCTGACCAATGTAAAATAATTTATGTATATTATGGTAAGAAAATAAAGTTAATTGATTGATTGAATTGTTTTTTAATTAGGCTTTTAAAGTAAAGAGGATACATTGAATACGAGTTCCGAAGTTGAACCAAGGCAGCAGAAACAGCTCGCAATATCAATGCTGTGTTTGGAGAGGATACGGGTAATGAACGCACCGTGCGTTTTTCGTTTAATCGCTTTCGTCGAATGAACCCCGAGGAAGACCAGCCACTAAGGTAAATAACGATGAATTGAATGCGATGATGGAAGCCGATCCGTATCAAACTACCAAGGAATTAGCGGCATAGTTTGATGTAAGATAAAAAAATCGGTAAGATAAAAATGCTTGAAATTATTTGACTGATCTGCAGAGAAAAGTGCGCGTTGAAGCTTGCCTGCCTTGTTGAAACGGTATAGAAATGAAGGGATTTTGGGGCGAATTGTGATAAAAAAAGGATTCTTGGCAGGCGGGTTGGCGATCGCAGTACCTATGGTGTTAAAATGCATATAGAACGCTCCTGCGCATTCTATAGGTAGTAAGAATATATAATAAATATGAATATATCATATTTATATGAAATGGAATACCTGAGTTTAAAATGCTTTGACCTGAAAGCTAGTTTCTTAAGTTAAGCCATAGAAGTTTAATTATGAAACTGCCGTCTTGGACTGAAAAATTCAAACATTTTTTTTCTAAGGTAAAATATATTTATTTAATCAAATTTACCCTCATTGTCTATACATTTCTGCCATCTCAAGGGAAGGTCATTTATGCCTTTGCGGTAGAACTCTGGGGACCTGAACTCAACAAACTGTGTGAAGGCATATTGTATTGCTTCCTGGGTAGTTTTTTTTTTACCATATAATTATTTGTCCAAATCGCGGAAAATATGGTAGTCAGTTAGGATAAGGTCTGGCGAGTACGGAGGATGTCGGATGGGCAACTATGGCAACCCTCTTCTCCTTTCGGGGAAGGCCTATGTCCAGCAGAGGACCAGTGTCCAGCAGTCTTTCGGTTGAAATGATAATCCATTTCAAACAGGATTGTATATTCTACGCCCCTGTCACAGTCTCATTGTCAATTGCCCATGTTTTTACAGCACATCTACGTTGCTAGATTTTAAAGCAGTGCAAAATCAATCCCCACCTGGTAGAACCCACTCAAGGGAATATAATATAAGTTTATTTCACAATCAACAGGTTTTAACAAATAATTTGTAGAGCCCTCCTTTTAAGTATGGACATACCTAAAACAGAAGACGAAGAAAAAATTACATTATTTTACTTACAACCACTCGAGGAGGCTAATTATTGTGTAATGTTTTCCACAATCACCGCGCTCAGCAGGCGAATTAGTAATCACAGCATGTTGTTATTGTCAAAAGTGGGCTCTTCTATTACTAATTAAGTTTGACTTTTATATTATAGCCCATGGGAGACGATCAGCCTATTATTTTTCAACAGCCGCAAGGGTTACTTGACTAAAACTTTTAATATTATCAAATAAACAAACGTTTTCTGTAACAAAATCACTTCACTTCGCTAAGTACTAAAAACTTTAAATCACGAACATCTATAATTTGAATTAACTATTGCGTTTTCATTTCAAATAAAAGGAATGTGAAGCGAACGAACAAGGTAATGGTGAGTGAAACGTTCAATATAGTCGTGTGGGAGTAAGTGGTACCTTGGTAAGTAAAACACGACGATCGTGACAGAATGCGCCTGAGCACCGATTCATGGTTTTTATAATACTGCGACGTTCGGGTGTCGATAGTTCTGGTATCGATATGATATTCAATTTATGCAATCGAAATTCGAAACGAAACTTATTGATGCAGTTATGTTATTCTTCATACGTTTTCCAGTAAGTGTAAATGAACACTGGCATTGTTCAAAAGAAGAACATCTGAATAAGTTTGAATTAATTCGTTATAATCTCAGTGACTTTATTTACCTACCTTATTCGAATTAAAACAAATAGAAAATGCCACAGGTCAGTAAGTAGGTACTTACTTACAATTTCAAAATATCATAATGTTCAAACAAAAACAAATAAAATCTATGTCATTTAAATCCAGGTCAATTTATTTATATTCCTTTGTACAATTACGTGATGTAGCCCATCCCTATTGCATTAAATTACATCGACATAAAGCAAGCGAGTCAACGCGCGACTCGAATTTTAACTAAAGTCACAACATTGGGTACAGTCGAGGAAAAAATTCATTCGCAGAATTGATTTCTTTTATTTATTTTGCATGTAGATTATTTTGTTATACTAATGGGTGTATTGACATTTATTGGAAGGACAAAGTTGCAATAAAATAATAAAACAGTGTTAAAAATGAACACACAAAATGTTTCAACAAAATACCTTGTGATATATTGCAATTAAATGAAAGAAAATTTAAAACACATATTTGAAGTACACATAAAAAAAGGGTATAAATATCTACCCACGTAGATAACTTACGTACTTATATTTATGTGCCATAAACCGCTGTGTTTTGATTTATTCTTAATACCAAGGGTATTTAATTAAATAATATTTAACCTACAATATAAACCTACACTTTATGTGACAATTTTTTTTTGGTGAAAGTGGCTTTCACTTATTTTCAATTTTCACGACGTTTCTTATCACATGTGTGGGATAAAACCGCCACCACGTGTAATTATGATTGTTAACTACGTGACCAACACATACTTAATTATTTCTAATCACCCTACACTATAAATAAACCTACACTTTATGTGACAATTTTTTCTTTGTGAAAGTGTCTTTCACTTATTTTCAATTTTCACGATGTTTCCTTATGCCATGTGTGGGATACCCCGCCACCACGTGTAATTATGATACTACGTGACCAACACATACTTAATTATTTCTAATCTCTAAAGCTTTGGTTTCCTAAGAAAGCGATAAATACAATAACGGTTGTCCAAATGCAGAGCTTTTTTTCATCTTAATGTCAAGTACTTGTGAAAATGACAGATTTTCATAACCTCATGTTATATATAATAAGAGCCGCTTTCCTAGGTGACCAAAGCTTAACACTTTTCCAACCATCTATACATTCAACATTACTTCATCTACGTGTGGCTTACGTGCTGCTAGTCTATACTCTATGGGCTCTATGCCCTTATTCGAGCAGTTGTACAATACAACGTACAAGTACTCGTAACAACTGATGCAATAGTTATAGTCAAGGACATAGAAATCTTTGGCAGCAATCTTGATGCTGTTTGTCTCCAGTCGAGAGGTTAATGAGATTTTCGTCATTTTATTTCTTGTTTTTTGTTTTATTACTATCATTTTTTAAGGTGACTAACTGCCCGTATTCAAGGAAAACGTTTCTAAGATAAATCTCGCATTTAAAAATGGAATGACAGTGTCAATTTCATACTACATAATCTACTCGTATGCTCAGCACAGATTAGGCTTTTTAAATTTTTGCAATTTATTTTAAATTTTCTTACATTTAGATTAATGTCAGACCATTGTTCTAGCCCGGGTGGCTTAAATTTCAACAATATATATGTTTTAAGTGGAAAATC
This sequence comes from Tiliacea aurago, assembly GCA_948098905.1. Taxonomy (NCBI): domain Eukaryota; kingdom Metazoa; phylum Arthropoda; class Insecta; order Lepidoptera; family Noctuidae; genus Tiliacea; species Tiliacea aurago. Next base: position 2,666,901 of record OX402592.1, read on the forward strand.
CCTTGAAATAACGATGTTAACATCGCATCTCAAAATCAAAAATCATTTGAGTTGCGTATTGACACAAAAGTGTCACCTGTCAGTAATTTCTTTTTTTTATTTTACACGTACATAAACTCACGCCTTCATCCCATGGGGGTAGGCAGAAACTATAGAACGCCACCTGCTAAGCTCGTTACATACTCCCTTTGCTTCGTTTACGTTCATCTGGTCATACACGCACCGTTGCGAGTACTACGCACCTGACCTTTCTGAAGAACATCACCAATTCGATCATTATATTTCCTCCTAGGGCGTCCCTTCCCGGTGTTTCCACTCACATCTGCCATGTAAATACCTTTTGTTAGTTGCCTTTCATTCACCCTTTCAACATCACAAAACAACCAAATCATCTAAGCATACTCTTTAAATTTTTGTCACCACATTTTCTTTTAAACCACACCGTTGCCTTGTAAGAAGAAATATTGGTAATAAAATGCTAAAACTTCCTAGTAAATAAGTATTTAATGTTCTATCCTGACAATTCCCTCATAACCTTACTTCTATATCAACTTTCAGATCATGAAAAATGACTATTATTTGTCGTGTCGTGGATGGGTGACCATCTTTACATATCAAGACCCCTACATGTCTCGGAAAGCACGTTAAGCCGTTGGTCCCGACAGTGGCGTAGCTAGATGTGGGCGAAGTGGAGGCGCCTCGCGAGGCCCCTTTAAATGCATTTGGCGGGCAACCTTAGCGCATCCCGGCCCCTTAAGCGCGACAGCGAGGCCGTTGCAACTACCTTCAAAGACCGAAACCGTTAGTTTGACGAAACACGAGACTTGTCAGGAATTAATAGCTATGAGTAAGCGTTTTCCGCATATGCCATAAAAAGTTTAAAGTTAGGAAAAGTGCAAAGGAATGCCAATGCTAATGGCATTTTTCATTTTCATTAATATTTTTCCACTATCATGAGTAGGTATTCCTTGTCAAGGCATTTTTGGTAGGATAAATCTATTGGGTAGATCTTGGGAACGAAGGAAAAGGGGCGTCGATTGATGATTTTTAGTTCCGTACCCAAAGGGTAAAACGGGAACCCTATTACTAAGGCTCCGCCGTCTGTCTGTCTGTCTGTCCGTCTGTCACCAGGCTGTATCTCATGAACCGTGATAGCTAGACAGTTGCAATTTTCACAGATGATGTGTTTCTATTGCCGCTATAACAACAAATACTAAAAAATAGAATAACATAAATATTTAAGGGGGCTCCCATACAACAAACGTGATTTTTTTGCTCGTTATTGCTCTATATTGATAACGGCAACAGGTAGACGCTTGAAATATTCACAGAATATGTAGATATAATATTGACTCTAAAAATAAATAATTCAATTAAAATAAAACAAATATTTAAGGGGGGCTCCCATACAACAAACGTGTTTTTTTTTGCCATTTTTATAGATAATGGTACGGAACCCTTCGTGCACGAGTCCGACTCGCACTTGGCCGGTTTTTATTTTTTATAGGGTCATCAACCACAGTTAGTGCAGACACTTAAAAATTCCTTTTTTTTTATATTTCACAGACGGGACGGAATGGGTTTTACTTAAACATGATACAAAAAGAAAACATACTTTCTAACTCATACTTCAATTAAAAACAATAACAAAAAAAAATATCTTCAAATTAATTTATTTTTTGTTTGATCATGTTTAGATATCGATAATTCGATACCCATCACGTCTGCTGAGTTTCGCTAGCTAATTTAATTTGACCCTGTATACACACTGGTATTCAGCTACATATGGTGAGACTGGCAGCTGACCTCAACATAGTTGGGAAAAGGCGGGCAGATTTATTTTGATTTACAAACCAAACCTCTAGCTTTTCTTGTTTCATACGAAAATGAACGCAAATAAGATCAAGTATAAAGTTAGACGGCTTGTTTTATTTTAAACAATTTGCGTCAACGATCTTTCCTAATGTCAAGGTTTCTTTTTGTTAGCTTTGTTGCTATATTTTTAGGCTACATTTAATGCCTCGTTAAACTTTCGGGCTTCATGTTTTTATTTGAAGACGACAAAGCTATTGGATTTTAAACGGATTTTTTATAAATATATTTATAAGCGGCGAAGGCAAATTAACAGAATAATATATAAATATCAAACCGAAACTGTTCTCGAAAACTCCACCCACAAACTGTACTTTGGCCGAGCTATCATTACCGACAAAACAACACACTACAATAGACCAGACATCACGTTATTAGACAAAATTAACAAAACTGCACAAATCATAGACATAGCTGTTCCTAATACACACAATCTACAGAATACTATAGCAGAAAAGCTCTCAAGATTTATTATAGACCTCAAAATAGAAATCAGCCGAATGTGGCGGCTTAGCAATGTCACCATAGTTCCTATATAGTGTTGTCAACAACTGGTGTAATACCTAAACAGCTTCATCAGTCTCTAAAACACTCGATTTACCACCCTACACATATCAGACTCTTCAGAAAGCTGCAATCTTGAATACCTGCAGGATTGTCAGAAAATTTCTGCAAACTGACAATGAAACATCAATCAGCAGCAATCAACGCACGAACACAGTCTCATGAACAGACACAATCACCATCACAAAACCCGAACACACCATCATCTCATCATAATATAACCAATTTGCAGGGGTAACACTTGGCTTCGGCCCGTACTACCCCATAACTCCGGCGCAACGCCGAGATACGTAAAAGGTTAAAACGAACAAAAATAATAATAATAATAACATTGATTATAAATTAAAAATGGGTAAAGTACAGTTTAAATCTATGAAATTATGTAGGTATTACAAAGTATGATGCCTGTACTAGGATAAACATTGTGCAGGGGTACAGTGTATTGCTATTAAAAAAAAACATATTTTTTTTACCCATTCATAATATAAAATACCTACATAACATCACGCTTGTAATCCCCGAAGGGTTGGGCAGAGGTGTACCTATTGTACCCCCACATTTTGCCAGTTATGTTTAAGTCTTTGTAATGGGGGGAGGGGTAGAGGGTGGCATACAATTTCTAGCTATTTTAGTAGTTACTCAATGATTGAGTATTGAGCTATTATTAGCGATAAAGCCACAAAATGTATGGGGTTGACATAAGCTTTCGAAATGTCAACGAATAGAAATTAGCATCACAGCCATCACTTCGGGCTGCTACTGAGAAATTCCAAATCTATAACAGTTTACCCGACTTGGGAATTGAACCCAGGACTTCATGCTCAGCCGTAGCGGTTGCGACCACTAGACCAACGAGGCAGTACTTCATTTCAGCTGAAAGACGTCCACTGCTGGACCTAGGCCTCTCCTAACATTTGGGGGGGGTTGCCATAATCGCCACGCTTGGCAGGCGGGTTGGCGATCGCAGTATGGTGTTTAATTGCATAGAGAACGCTGCTGCCCATTATCTAGTAAGTCCCTTAGTCGCCTTTTACGACACCCGCGGGAAGAAATGGGTGGTGCTATTCTTTACGTTCGGCACCACACGGAACTGGCAGTATTTATAAGCATTAATTGTTACACATATTTCAGGACCTAATTCCGCGCCCCCTGTGGCTAGCACAACAAATGCCTACTCAATATAGCCAACCCTTTCTTTGGCCATCTAAGCTACAGAACTCATGTTATATCTATGTTTATATGCAACGGCACGATTGCACACATTGTAGCGAGCACAAACATAATTTCTTGTATTTAAAACACACTTTAACCAGAAATATTTAACTTGGTAGTTCCAAAACAATCACTCAAAACAATTGACTTAAAATAAAAAAAAAATGGGAAATATCGTTTGACACTTTTATAAACTTAAATAAAAATACACTACAATATGCACTACGCATACTTCCGAAATAAATGAATATAATAATTATGCATTAAGGTTTCGTGATGACCACGAAAGTGCATCCACTCTGGGGTCGGTGCATTTCATTCATTCATTCATTCATATGCGTTACGGCTCGTACTGACTGCGATATCGTGGGCGCGACAGGCACTGACAAAGAAATTGTGCTACTAAAGTTGTCCAAAAATAATAGGCCCGTTTTGACATTTAACTTGAATCGATTTATCGTGAGTATCGAGTACCGAGTTGTATGGTTACTTCAGTAGTTACGTCGCGATGGTCAAAGAAAGGGTTGGCTATACAGGGTTATTTTTAAAACGTCAATAACCTCTTAAGGGGTCATTGTAGGTACTCATCATTATGAACAACTTTTACTATGGGACCAAAACTGAAATCGCGAAAAAGATACCAGCTGTTCCCTACATTTATGTAAAAGTTGTTCATAATGATGAGTACAATGACCCCTTAAGAGGTTATTGATGTTTTAAAAATAACCCTGTATATTATGAAGTAGGCTTTTGTTGTGTTAGCCACAGGGTGCGCGGAATTAGGTCCTTAAATATGACAACTATAGTTTAGCGTCGCGCCCGCGATATCGCACCAGTCTGTACTATCCTTTAAGGTTTCGTGAAGGTATGAACAACAGTTTACGCTGTATTTAGGTGTTCTGCTTCTAGCATTTCTATCTGCTGAAGTTTACAGAGTGATGATTACTTTATCCTAGACTAGCGACCCGCCCCTAGCTGTTTTGCATGGTTTTTACAACTAGACAAAACATTGAGATTTCTTTATGTTTAATATTCATGTATTCCACTCATAAACCTTCCGAAATAAATCCTCTAAATAATGGTGAAAACCGCATCAAAATTCGTTTCTCAGTTTGGAAGAAGAACGCGGTCACACAGACAGACACAAAAAGCGACTTTGTTTTATACTATTTATAGATAAGATAATATAGAAGATAAAATAAAACGTTTATTTTCTCCACCACATCATGAAAAATTGGCACAATACATAAATGTGTATACAAAAATACATTGATGTTGTGGCGACTGGAGCCTGTACTAGGAATACCTGTGTTACAGGTCTCCAGGCCAGATGAAAATGATAAATTCAATATGAAAGCACCAGTTCAAATCTTCGTTAAAAGATTAAAAAAGTACCTATAGTACTTAGCTACTAGTGTCGCTAAGAACAACATGGCTGCCAGCTCATTATCTCCCTTTTACCTTTAAACAATTGATCATCCTCGACATGGTATTATTTATTTTCTGAACATGTGCTTAAGTTACTCTAGCTAAAGTTATCACCGAGAAAATTCAAAACAAAAGACATGTGCCACCATGACCCATTTACCAGCACTTGTCACAGTCTCCGAGATACTAGAGCATCATAATTTTACAGTCATGCACACGTAGCTTAACTGTGAACATCACACTAAATTACCCATAAAAAAACACCTCGTTAAAGACGTGACATCTCGTTATCTTGGTAACTAATGGAGGAGACATCTTCAAGGAAACATTTCTGTCAATATCACGATTGAAATTCAATAATAACGAGTTTTGTAAGAAAATTTGTGAAGAAATAATGGGCAACAAAAAATAAAGGTTAGGTAGGTATTTGAAAATGGATAGTATTGTTGTATTAGTAATGAAAGTACATCAAAGTCACGGATTATATGACAGACAGAAAATGAAATTAAGTATGATTTGATGATTATTAAAAAAATATATGTGTGTAACGCGATTTCATATCAGACGCGTATCATAACTTTCTCGCTAGATCTTACATAGAATTGGCTACTTTTGTAAATAATAAATCAAATCAAATCATTTATTTGCTTGAATGGTACATTTTTTTTTTTGGTGGGAATTTATCAAATAACTTCTCCCGCTCTGGGCTGAGCGGGAGGGCGTGTCAGACTTTTACAGACTAAAACCCACCCGTGTTCCTTCCGTTGCCTGTGTCACGATATCCCTTTCGGACAAACTCGCAACCCTAGCAGGCATTGGCCCTAACGGACCCCGTCAGTTGGTGCTGACAACTCTTTGAGACGCGCGTGAAACACAACGTGCCGTCGACCCGGGCCTGGTCCTTATCGGACGGCGAGCTACACATCGCTCACCGTCCGCAGGCCCGCGCCTACGGTGGCCGGAAATCAGCTTGCGATTCCCGACGCCCGGGGCGTCTCCTGCGGTGGCTAAGGGCGTGAGGGCGCGAACCCTGCCTCACCCTCACGCGTTCCGCCTCCTCCTTCGCGAGAATTACTGCTTCGCAGAACGAGGTGACGGCCGCCCATGCACTCTCGCTCCGGATCATGGCCTGAACCAGGGCCGGACGCGACAGATCGCCGCCGCCGATCGCCTCCGTGAGGACACGGCGGTGCTCCGCCCAAACAGGGCAGACCTCCACCGTATGCTCCACCGTGTCCTCCGGGCGATCCACACAGTGGTGACACCCGGGCGTTTCCTCCCGCTTTATCCTGAACAGGAACCTCCCGAAACAACTGTGTCCGGTGAGGACCTGCGTCAGGCGGAAGGTAAGGACGCCGTGGCGCCTCTCTAGCCACTCCTCAAAGAGGTGCTTGAATGGTATATAAGGTGATACATACAAAAAAAAATCTTTAAACCATATCCTACCTAAACAGGTGTGCAAATATCTACTAGGTATATGTAATAGAAATATTTCTTACATTATTCATTCCTATATAAATATTAATATTAAATTATTTGTGAAATTAAGTAATAATTTTATTATTATCACTTAACTTAAAAATTGAATTACATTTATCATTTAAATAATCAAAAACTTTGTAATATTTATTGATCAGATATATCTTTAATTTATTTTAAAATGATATAAAATTCTTTGCTTCTTTTTAATGATTAAGTAATATATATTCTAGGGCCCATACAAAATGCACTGTTGTCAAACATAGCCGTTCTATGGTGTATTGCACAAAGTGTACTTTGCCAGTACACTTTGTGCAATACACCATAGAACGGCGCCCAGCGCGCGTGGTGGCTGGTGACTCTTTAACGTTTCTTTTTTTTCTATTAATAAATAATACCAGCATATTATTGTCACACTGCAGGACAACAACCTCTTCTGATACAGAGAAGGCAGGAGCATTGATCACCACGTTTGCTTTTCTAAAGACTAAACCTTAACTAAAAAGTTATGTCGACAAAATAATGTAACAATCTTATTATTTGATGATTTTTACAATGAATAATAAGTATTCTCAAACATGTATTAACTAAACTGCTTGCAAATTCCCTGGCCTTGAATAAAAGAAGTGCGAAGAATAAAAGATACCTAAAGACGACAGGCTTTTTTTTTGTGGCAGATAAAATAAAATAACGCAACAATGCTTGTTAGGAAATTCGGCTTACGGCGCACAATGCTACGTTTAAATGAAATTGCACAGAATCTTAAAATCATTAAAATATTGAGACCCCTGCTGCGTTCTATCTTTTACAACAAATTATAATAGTTACAAATTGCAGCTAAACAGCCGTTTTTCTGAAGACAACGCAATAAAGGCCTGTAAAGATTTATATTTTGACGGCTCTGCTAATTTGCTTCACCAATTATGCATAAAAATCGAGCCTGAGAAATGTCGAAACTAATGAACCTGTCTGTCTGAATTTCTGTGTTTTGCTTTAATTGTAGAACAGTCATATTCGTTGGCAATTGTTTGTAGTTTCAGTGTCAGCGACCGAATAGAAATAAACAAATTATACGAGAAAAAGAAATTGTTTGCATTACATTTTTTACGCGAGTGTAGTCACTTTTATGGTATTATCCAAAAGTACTAACCGTCTTATTACAAAAGAAGATTTATATTTTGACAGGGCTTAAACCATGGAGCCAGTTTTTGTAATAAGACCGTAACTGTGATTGAAATAGCGTTCTTTATACAAAACTGAAAACTTAGTTCGGTACTAAGTTGACAGTTTTGTGTTTAGGAACTTTACCATAGTCGGAATAAAGTTCGAAATTCAATAATGGCGCCATGTTTTAAACCTGGGTCTGAAGATAAATCTTGTTTTGTAATAAGGGGGATAATGTCTGTGTGGTGCCAGACGTAAAGAATAACACTACCCCATTTCTTCCCGTGGGTGTCGTAAAACGCGACTAAGGGACTTACTAGAGAATGGGCAGCAGCGTTCTCTATGCATTTTAACACCATACTGCGATCGCCAATCCGCCTGCCAAGCGTAGCGATTATGGCAAACCGCCCCTTTGGGGGAGGCCTATGTCCAGCAGTGGACGTGTTTCGGCTGAAATGGTGAATGATGATGATACAAAAATATAGCAATGTATTTTTTTATAAAAAAATTGCAAAGTCACTTCTGGAAGATGGCTAAAAGGCTTATTACACTACTCTGGAATTAGGATTTGTCACAAAGGCGAGAACCATCTTGATTGGGTAGTCTTAATAGTCCCTCTAACACATATTCCTAATTTCTTTTCCTAAATCATAGTAAGGCTTATTCATTAATTTATTTAAGGATTACCAACGAGATACATTACAATTATCTAGTTCTTAAATACAGGGTAAAGAAATGACCACCATTTAGTAATTAGTCGGTCCAACAAGTACTTATAGGTAAGACGCCTTTGCGGTCTGTTAATTACAAATTACAATATAAATTTCACTTTTACTCAAATTCCGAAACTATATACAAATTAAATGCGAAAGTAAGTTCCTCTATTTACATTCAACGCTCATTTAGATACATTATGCAAACTTGTAATTACTTTTACATACAAAAATTATGAAGGTCATTGTCTTAAAATGTAATTAATTAATTAGAATAGAAACCTTTTACAAATAGCTCAAAGAGATTATAGGAAAGGATAGAATTATATTAATAGTGAAAATTGCTCATAACCACAAAACAGTAAGATTAAAATTGTGGTAAATCGATTCTCTAAGGTTTTCTTATGTATGATTTGCCCACAGAGTAAACAAGTCCGTTAAATGAATGCATGGGATACCTAGTGATGAGAAGGAGCAGGCAGACATCGAAAACTATTTCAGGCTGAAGTAGTTTCCGAACTCACCTCCTTTTTAGTTATAGTGGTGGAAATTTTCAGCCCTTCGTAATTATGTAAGGCAAACATTTGAGAAATCAAAACTAACATAAAACTTAGGAAATCACAGACGCAAGAGTTGAGTGATAAAGATCCGAGAAAACTACCTAATAACATTACAACATCACCATAATTTAAATTACTGATATAGTATATTACACAAGTAGTTACGCGTGTACGCATGGTCTCGGAGTCTCGGACCTTATCCCCATTATTACAAAACAAGGTTTATCTTCAGACCCAGGTTTGACATGGAGCCATTATTGAATTTCGAACTTTATTCCGACTATGGTAAAGTTCCTAAACACAAAACTGTCAACTTAGTACCAAACTAAGTTTTCAGTTTTGTATAAAGAACGGTATTTCAATCACAGTTACGTTCTTATTACAAAAACTGGCTCCATGGTTTAAGCCATGTCAAAATATAAATCTTGTTTTGTAATAAGGCGGAATAAGTTTTATTCTCATTACTAACATAAATTATTGTAAATATTCCAATGGGAGTGTCCCCAATGAATCAAACTGCAGATAACAAGTAAAACTGTAGATAATAGACAAAGTTGCCATAACTGTGGTGGGCGTACCACTCTCGAGTTACCGTCTGTTGCAGTCCGATAACATTGATGATCATCACTATGTGACACAGGCTTTTGAAAATGATTGGTAAATACGAACTTCGCCATAGTTACCTAGAGGTAACTAATTAAATTTCACAAGTACAAATTGTAAATGCAAATACAACTAGCAACACACCTAGAGGTTGCAAGCAACGGGACACAGCTTATGGATCATATGCGACCAGCAAACAGAACAAAGAACGACACTTTGATAGCATTTTGGGAAAGGCCTAAGGATTGTCAGAAAAAATATAAGCAAATAGAAAGCATGATAAAAAGAAGTCGTAAATGTCCAGTAACAGGGATGCGATCAAATTTAAATGAAATTGAAAAATATTTAACTCAAAACAGAACAACACTAAGACCTTCCGAAGCACCCTTTGCAACAATTGCAAACTGGATTCTCAAAACTGGACTGCAAGTAATAAATTTACTTTGTAACAAATAGTCGTGAAACACCAGGAGAGCATAGCTCACAACAGTCACAACAAAGCAGAGAAAGTAAGCATAAAGAACTATAACTATTTGCGGCTTCCCTCAACAATAAAGTAATCGATTTTGAAGAGCAAACCAAGAACTATGCAGGAAGGTCCTCAACCTTTGTTCTATTGAACGCGAAGTGAACTTACTGAACCGATACTTTTAAAATATTGGCGCGAATATTGTTGGAGCTACGCAATAAATTGTGCTGGATCCAATGATATTATATTAAACAGATATGTTGTGAACGCGCAATCGTCAAGACTTGAAAACGTGCTAATTGGGACGTATTTGTTAGTCTGGACTGTGATGCAAACATTCGGTGATTGGTGGCCAAAATAATGTTTGTTTACATTCACGCACAATTGACAACACTAGCTGTATCTTTTTAGGGTTCCGAACCAAAATGGTAAAAAGGAATCCTTATGGTGAGACTAAATCTGTCTGTCTGTCTGTCACACCTGGATATCTCAAGAACTACTAATGCTATCAACTTGAAATTTAGAGTAGTTTTAGATGACGTTTGCCCAATAATTTTTCAAGTAAGAAAGAAATTTAAAAAAATATATCTTTTTTGCAAAAGGGACTGAAAGGGGGTCTTAAAAATTTGAAGTGGTGCTACTGGGGCATGTGGGGTATCATATGAAAGAACACTGCTTGCATATTCTTAAACATATTTTTGTTTTTTTTTAGGCAGCATAGTTTCCGAAATTTGATGAAAAATCTGAAAAAAAAATACCGTCCCCCCCCCCCTTATCTCCGAAGTTTGCAGAGATAAAAATCTGTTTTTTTTTCTATATAATAGAAGCTTATGTAAAGATTACAGAAAAAATAAAGCGATGTCTCTAAATAGCACAGTTTTTCGGAAATCATCAACATCATATATTCGTACGGAACCCTCGGTGCGCGAGTCCGACTCGCTCTTGACCGGATTTTTTCTTGTTGTTTTTATCAAGCCATCATTTTTACTTAAAGTGAAATGTAAAATTAATGAAAAGTGGGTATGTGTGCTGCCGCTGCTGCGCGGAACACTTTGAGAGTGGCGGTACGTAGGCTTAATGCCAAGAATACCGCCCCAGGACCCGACGGCTTACCTGGAAAAGCCTGGTTTCTGGCCTTGGAGGCTCTCGGGCCTCGACTAAGGGGGCTCCTAAGCGCATGCTTGGAGAGGGGCCAGTTCCCACTTCGTTGGAAGACTGGGAAACTGGTCCTCATTAAGAAGCCAGGGCGCCCGGCGGACTCTCCGTCCGCTTACCGGCCCATCGTGCTGCTCGACGAGGTGGGCAAGCTCTTTGAAAGAGTTATTGCAGACCGCCTTGTCGGGCGGCTGGTGCGGGTAGGGCCGGATTTGGCGGACAGCCAGTTTGGTTTCCGCAAGGGGCGCTCTACGGTGGATGCCATCATGCGCGTTCGAGCCCTCACGACGGGGGATGCTATTGCCCGGGGTGGGGTCGTCTTGGCGGTGTCTCTTGACATCGCCAATGCTTTCAATACCCTGCCCTGGAGTTGCATTAGGGAGGCACTCCGGTATCACCGGATGCCGACCTACCTCTGTCGAGTGGTCGAGGCCTATTTGACGGACAGGGCCGTCATCTACCCCGGTCACCACGGAGAGTGGAACCGGCGAGAGATGTCGTGCGGTGTCCCACAGGGATCGGTCCTGGGGCCGCATCTGTGGGACATCGGCTACGACTGGGTGCTGCGTGCTGACCTCCCTAACGGCGTCAGCGTGGTCTGCTAAGCTGACGACACGCTGGTCCTGGCGCAGGGGAGGTCGCATCAGGCGGCAGCCGAACTGGCGGCACGTGGGGTTGCGACAATCGTCAACAGGATCCGGCAATTGGGACTCGAGGTGGCTTTGCACAGGTCTGAGGCCATGTGTTTTTATGGTCCTCGGAATGCGCTACTGTCGGGTTCCCAGATAACGGTAGGAGGGGTTCACATCGGTGTCGAGTCGACGATGAAGTACCTGGGACTCGTCCTCGACAGCCGTTGGAACTTCGTGGAGCATTTTCGACGTTTGGCTCCCAGACTGGAACGGGCCGGGGCTGCCTTAAAGCGGCTCCTACCCAATCTAGGGGGTCCAAACGCCTCCTGCCGGAGGCTCTACGCGGGGATCGTGCGGTCCATGGCCCTTAACGGGGCACCGGTGTGGGCGCGTTCCTTAAGGCTGCGACCAGCCCGCCAATTGATAGCGTCCCAAAGGGTCATGGCCATCAGGCTGGTACGGGGTTACCGCACGGTCTCCCGTGAGGCGGCGGGCCTCCTTGCCGGACTACCGCCATGGGATCTGGAGGCAAAAGTCCTCGCGCACATCTGGGAGTGGCGCGAGGAGGCGAAACGCCGGGGTGAAACTCCGCTGCCGCGAGAAATCACGGCACAGCGGAGAGAGCTCCGGCGGGATCTCATGGCGGCATGGAGAGTGCGATTGTCGCAACCCAGCGCTGGGCACGCCACAATTGTGGCGATAAGTCCCCTCTTTGAGGAGTGGCTAGAGAGGCGCCACGGCGTCCTCACCTTCTGCCTGACGCAGGTCCTCACCGGACATGGTTGTTTCGGGAGGTTCCTGTTCAGGATAAAGCGGGAGGAAACGCCCGGGTGTCACCACTGTGTGGATCGCCCGGAGGACACGGTGGAGCATACGGTGGAGGTCTGCCCGGCTTGGGTGGAGCACCGCCGTGTCCTCACGGAGGCGATCGGCGGCGGCGATCTCTCGCGTCCGGCCCTGGTTCGGGCCATGGTTCGGAGCGAGAGTGCATGGGAGGCCGTCACCTCCTTCTGCGAAGCAGTAATGCTTGCGAAGGAGGAGGCGGAACGCGTGAGGGAGAGGCAAGGTTCGCGCCCTCGCGCCCCTAGTCGCCGCAGGAGACGCCCCGGGCGTCATCAAAAAATGGTGAGACTAAATCTGTCTGTCTGTCTGTCACACCTGGATATCTCAAGAACTACTAATGCTATCAACTTGAAATTTAGAGTAGTTTTAGATGACGTTTGCCCAATAATTTTTCAAGTAAAAAAGAAATTTAAAAAAATATATCTTTTTTGCAAAAGGGACTGAAAGGGGGTCTTAAAAATTTGAAGTGGTGCTACTGGGGCATGTGGGGTATCATATGAAAGAACACTGCTTGCACATTCTTAAACATATTTTTGTTTTTTTTTAGGCAGCATAGTTTCCGAACTTTGATGAAAAATGTGAAAAAAAATACCGTCCCCCCCCTTATCTCCGAAGTTTGCAGAGATAAAAATCTGTTTTTTTTTTCTATATAATAGAAGCTTATGTAAAGATTACAGAAAAAATAAAGCGATGTCTCTAAATAGCACAGTTTTTCGGAAATCATCAACATCATATATTCGTACGGAACCCTCGGTGCGCGAGTCCGACTCGCTCTTGACCGGTTTTTTTCTTGTTGTTTTTATCAAGCCATCATTTTTACTTAAAGTGAAATGTAAAATTAATAAAAAGTGGGTATGTGTGCTGCCGCTGCTGCGCGGAACACTTTTTTTGGTTGATTTGTGAGTGTATAACATATCTGTTTAATATAATATCATTGGCTGGATCATATTGGTCTATTGAGTGGTACACCGTTTGAATCACGATAAGTATAAGTTGGACTGTTAGACTGATAGAATACCTATGCTTTATTGAACACCTTGAATTTACAACAGCTAACCATAAGGAGGTCCTTAAATAAAATTGATCCTAAAGTCTTTGCAACTATGGTTGTTGCATAAAAGATAGCACAAAAGTAGAATTATCATAAACTACACAGCCAATCTTTTCTCTATGGGCTATAATAACATGATTTCATTCAAAGGGTATCTACTTAAACTCCAAAATACGAGTATTCGTGAATAGTCGAAAATCTTCCGATTGAACTACACTGAAAAGAAAAGTGAACAGCGAAAGTATCTCAAACCAAACATAACCTAACCGTCACTAATCTTGCTCAATTTGAATATTTACAATAGAAAAAATCTATTGAACCAAGAGACATAGCGAAGGGAAAGTACAGTGAACCGCCATGTCGGTGTGGCTCACAAAACTAATAAGGAAATGACGATTTGCTTGTACTCTGAACGTACCTTGCGCAATGCACGCACTGCGCTGTTTAAGATGAAGAATGATCTAGAAATAGAATATCTAAGGCAAGATTTTGAAAATTGATCCTTTTGGATTTGTGCCTGCCTATGTTACAATCGTACAAGATAACGTTTGAAACTGCTATTAAAATTTTTTGATGGTAAAGAGAGAATTGAAGAGTATGTTTCTCTTCTCTATTATGATGCTACAGTAACAAGTAAGAGGAGCTCGTGGTTAATAACAGCCGCACAGGTCGATCCATCAGGTTAAGCTACGGTTACCGGGGTTGGTCCGTGGGTGGGTGATCATCTTTACATACCGAGACTCATCCGTGCCTCGGAAAACACGTTAAGGGGCCGGCGTAGCATGCGTAGTTCATACAAACGTAATACCAACATAATTTGTAAATCAAACATATTCTTAAGGTAGTGTGTATTTATTTCGAATGGATTATAGAATATCTATGTTCCCAAATGTATGTTTTACCAAGCATATACGAGTATGATAATTAACATTTATACGGATTCAATATATTTTATAAACCCAAACCAAATGCTATTTACAATAAATAATGAAAACTCCACGGTCATTGATACAATAGTAGTTGCGTAACATCAATTGGTAATCGTATCAAAAGCAACTGAAGGGTCAACTGATCAACTCGATCCGACCGATGACGATGATCGCCTGCTGCGTTTATACGCATTTCAAACCTACGTTGCATAAACATTTGTTGTACTGGATTGCTGGGAACTTAATATTATTTTTCAAAATCAAAATCAAAAGTTATTTAATCAAACTAGGCTGAGAATCAGCACTTTTCGAACGTCAAAAATTACATGAGACAGTCCCCCAAAAACGCCCACCCTTCACCACTTTCTAGTGCTTTAACTGGGAAGAAGAAGTGGCGCAACAAACTCCCCAGCAGCACAGCTGTCTGTTCGCATAAAAAACTTGAAGTTATACAATACAATATAAAATAATTTGCATTACGCAACACAAAACGTTAAATTAAATTATTTGCCTTATGTTAGCTAGCACACACCATTCTACAAATATATATATATATATATATATATATTTGTATGTTTTGATTGTATGTTTATAGAATTTATGGTAGAACCTTGAATAAATTGCTAATCTGGTGACTATATTGACACGTTTAAATCATTCAATTAGACAAAAGGATAAACCTTTTCTTCACCCTTTACTTCGTTCTTCACTTACACGTATATGTATAGTCTTATTAGTTTTATAGTCTTCTATAGCGTAGATAGCATCCATGACTTCATTATCTCTTTCTATACCTTCATGAACTCTCTTATTTTATTTGTTTACATCGTGGTCAAGACACTTTTTCTGTGTACTGCTACTGTTCATCCTTTTAACATTACATAATCTTCAGTCTGATTGTGTGGCCTATTTTCTTATTAAAGGACATCTCACTGATTAGTATTCAAGAGTTCACGTTACTCAATCATGATAGTTGCTAAGGATTTATTCATAAATGAAGAATCGTCATTATAATCAATAACTACTTTATGTTTATATATATCTTGACTTATCGCTGAATTATAATTGGCATGCCAATATTAATAGATTTCTTTGAATATAACTTGTTGTCGCTGCAAAAAGTTTTATATAATACATGATTGTGTACAGATGTACGAGTACAATTAATTACTTTGTACATGATGTGCGCGTGCGTTATGGTATAACGATCAGTACTTTTCCGTTTGAAGGCATGTCCTGCGCCCATCAGTTACATATTGCATCAATGTTGACGTCTCCATATTGGCCAAACATTACGTTCTCGTGTATATTCGTTATATGTATTTAATATGCTTAACAGCTTATGAAAACTAAATAATTCCACTAATTATTGCATTTTCCAAGATACAAAGTGGACAAAAGTATAGTCATTCAGAGATGAATGTCTAAGGGGTTGTTTTCACAAACATATCTCTGATAAATACTGATAATTGATAATAGATGCACAATTTTTTTTCTTAAAAGAACTAGTTTTTGAGATTTCCAAGACCGTTAAAAAGATGAAGGAAATCGCAAAGAGCGACAACAGAAAAGAGATCTAAATATTAAAGCCTCGTTTACACGATGCTAATTTCTTGCTTGTGGCATATAATAAAACTGAAGCATCAATCGACCTGCATCGTCTAAATCTAAACATTCTTTATACGGTGCGACTTTATGATTGCTTCAAATTATTACATGCCACTGACAGTTAAATCACACCGTGTAAACAGATGAGCTTAACTAAATTTAATGCAGTTGTGATAACTTTCCATATTCATACTCTCGATTGCTCTAATTAATTCTGCATTAACATGTCAAAGAGCTACAAAGTAAGTTATTCAATCATCAGGAAGCGTTAATTGCATATTTATATTAAAAACTCACTAATCTCTTCTAGTATTACGTTCTTACGAAATTATATCTTCGGTCATCGACCGCGTTTGCATAACTATATTAAATATCTATTAATCTAAAATTAGATACAGAATTATCTTTCTAATAGTATAACAACTTAATCAATTCCTCTACAGATGAACTGGTAAATTGGATTGTCACGGCTCTTCTTCTTTGTGTGACTCTTCAAGCCAAAATTGGTCGTCAGTTCTAGTTACATCTTCAATATCTACTCCAACACTACTGTCTTTTTACTAGTCATCTAAGACGCTGACAACAGCTAAAGCACGGTCCCTATAGACTGCATACAAAAGAAAGAAAAGCGCGATAACACAACGCTTGTAATTTATTGCAAAATATGAAGGAATTATCTATTTACTCAAAAATGAGTTGAGTAATCGAAATTAAAAAACAACTAAGTTCTGCATTCAAATACGACGTTCTTGATATTAATTAAATACTGATATTTAATACCTGATATTTTGGTTTGTAACTCAAGGTAAAAGGTTATTTGTATCGAGTTTTTTTTTTTCTAAACGTGTTTTGGTAACAACCGAGTTCTGAGAAATATGTTCAAGAATAACATATATTTTTTCCGCTACCACAAACTATGTTAATTTCTTATCTAATGGTGAAAAAGCTTGAAATAATTGAAACATTAAGTCGACTGTGTAACTATAAAAGTACAGTTTTCGTGGTGATAAACCATTCGAGTCAGTCTCAGCACCTGGCGCTCTCCAAAATATTGCTTATTTCGCCGTTGATTAACTTAATGAAGCTATCGTATAATCATAAAATAAAAATTTGATTTTATCATACGGGTAGCTGAAGTGTGTGATTTTTAAATTTCAGGATAAGGTTTGTTAAATAATAGGAAAAAAAACATTACCGACACTGTTTTTAAAAAAAATATAGGTTTTTTCAACATTATTTTCTGAGACTATTTGTAATATTTTGATAGTTCTTTTTGGGTACCTTTTTGAGTTGAACATGTCTGCTTACATAAAATATTTTTGGAAACTAAATTTATGTTATTATATTAAAGAAAAATGTTCCTAAATTCAACACGATATCGTCAATTTTGTGTGAAGAGGCAACGGATTTTTTTTTTATAGTATTAAGAACCAACATTTTCGAATACAAAATTGCTTCTATTTGAGATGAAGGAGTAGTCGTCTATCTGTGGCAATTATTAGTTACATTTGGTTTAGTTTCATTTTGCCGCAAAATGTACCGAAAAACGTACCGAAAAACTGCTAATTTTCTTCAAATTTTGTTTATGCGTCCTTAAGACAAGCCTACTTAGATCATTTGCATCTTGTCAGCGCCTTAACGTCTACATTGCTGAACGTCAATAAATATGCTTCATCAAACTAAATAGAAATCGTGATCGCCTTAATATCTGCCTATTATTGCCCCACAGCTGGGCAGCAGCCCACTGGTGAGCAGTGGCGGCCCACTGGTGAGCAGTGGCGGCCCACTGGTGACGGCCCCGACTTACATGTTGTAGGTCGTGGGTTCGAAATCCAGACAGGCGCTTTACTTTGTGTAAATAATTTAATCACCACTACTCTCAAAACGGTGAAGGAACACATCGTGAGGAAACCGGCATGTCCTAGAACTAAAAGTTTCACCAGTACCATCATTAAAACAAACTGAGAAAAAGAAAAAAAAAACCGGCCACGTGCGAGTCGCACTCGTGCACGAAGGGTTCCGTATTATAATTCCATAAAAAAAAACTTCTTACTAGATCTCGTTCAAACCAATTTTCGGTGGAAGTTTACGTGGTAATGTACATCATATATTTTTTTTAGTTTTATCATTATCTTATTTTAGAAGTTACACACACATTTTACCACTTTGGAAGTGTCTCTCGCGCAAACTATTCAGTTTAGGAAAAATTATATTAGAAACTTTAATATAATTTTTGAAGACCTATCCATGTATACCCCACACGTATGGATTTGATGGAAAAAAAATTGAGTTTCAGTTCTAAGTATGGGGAACCCCCAAAATTTATAGTATTTTTCTATTTTTGTGTGAAAATCTTAATGCGGTTCACAGAATACATCTACTTACCAAGTTTCAACAGTATAGTTCTTATAGTTTCGGATAAAAGTGGCTGTGACATACGGACGGACGGACGGACAGACAGACATGACTAATCCATAAGGGTTCCGTTTTTTGCCAATTGGCTACGGAACCCTAAAAAGGACCCACTACAATTAGTTCACTGTATGTCCTCCTAGGGCGCCCCCTCCCGGCGTTTCCACTCACCTCTGCTGTGTAAATGCTTTTCATTAGTCGCCTTTCATTCATTCTCCAAACCATTAGAAGCATACTCACGCAAATTGATATTGCTCATCATCCTAATATTCTTCAGTCTTGCGTCGACCAGGTAGACCACTATCGTATCTAAATCTACTAAGATTGATCACGCAACGTAAATACCATATTTCTTTTGTTTTCCTTGTAATTATTGCAAACATCTAAAATACTACCCAAAACTACTTAAATCGTATTTAAATAGGCAGAGATTACGACCGCTATTATCATAATCATTAAAATGCTCAAAACTGTTCTACTACCATTTCGTAACGTGTCGAAAACTGAATGTATCATGTCGCATGCATAATGCACAGTTGCCAAATATCATGACATTATACGGATGTCTAAGATATAATGATATTGTGATGACAAACAAATACGTATTTAACCTAGTTTCGGATACGGGTGATGAGATATCACCAAAACTATCTGAAGACACGTAGGACGCCAAAATATAGGCTACTGCATTGGCTTCAAAAATATGTGTCACCTCATAGAACGCAATAATATCGGACATGTCTTATTTATCTGCAGCCTACTCAGTTATATGTGATACCTCGTTGTGATCATAAATATCTAACATTACTTTGGCAGCATAAAAATCTAGCAGTATAATATTTGGAGTTTTCTTTTATATCGCAATCAGTGCCTCATATTGCAAAAATGTGTGACATCCCACGGGACGCATTTGTACACTTTTGTGCAAGTTGTAACATGTGTATAAAGTGCTTTAAGATAAAAGACTAGAAAACAAAAACCATAAGACCAAGTTTTGTCATTGGAATTGAATAGAGGCGTATGCCTATAGTAGATCGTGTTAGGTTGACTGATAATTAACTCCTAACATTAGTCTTAAAACCAGCACGTAACACTGACTTTCATTTGGTGACATATTAGCCACATTCATTAGGATGTCAAGTTTATGATTGTACCAGGATTGCCATGCGTATACAGCGACATTAAAAACTACATTAACCTATTTACAACGATAGAATGGATTTTTTTGGGGTACTGTAATAATTATAAGCCTTGGTGGAAAACCTACACGTTATACTAACTACCAAACGATTCCTGTAAAACAGGTAACAAAAACATGTGAACACAAACATCGGGAAAAACCCTGTTTTAAAACGATAGCAATAACATATGAAAAATAAACAATTGACAGACGGTATGGAATCATTCCATGAACCATTAAATTACATACAGGTACATAAAACATGGGCATGAAACTGAACTACGATTGAAAACCAAATAGAACTGCGTTTCTGCATGCACTTGTGTCAATAGACAAACACATACCTATGACACGAAATAGACACACAAAAGGTCCACTGGTAGATAAAATTGGTAAGAAACGAATGTTTGAAATCCACGTCAGACATTGGGTAAAAATGTATGTAGTTTGGTCCAAATGACCACCACGGGACCTATGTAACTGAATACTTGAATAGTCTATTACATACGGAGCCCTATACGAAAAATTCGTGCTTTGACGTGAAGACTTGTTAGATTTTAACACATGAGGTATTACTGCTTTGTCTTGACATTACGGTCCACGAGTAGCACATGGCTGTATGGGTTTAGAATAAGAAACAAAATGGCGGATTTAACCACAGTTAAAGACGCTCTCTACATACATAAAGATGTGTCACCTCATAGAACGCAATAATATCGGGCATGTCTTATTTATCTGCCTACTCATCGATTTAGTATGTATCATCATTCATCATTTCAGCCGAAAGACGTCCACTGCTGGACATAGGTCGCCCCCAAAGGGGTTTACCATAATCGCCACGCTTGGCAGGCGGGTTGGCGATCACAGTATGGTGTTAAAAGTTAAAATGCATATAGAACGCTGCTGCCCATTCTCTAGTAAGTCCTTTAGTCGCCTTTTATGACAGCCACGGGAAGATATATATAGCTTATACTAAATCTATGGAACTGCATGCCCTGACAAGATTCTAGACATTTCAGACATCAGCGATATGCTTAAGTCTGTTCTTTTAAATAATGATTTGCGTTGATTGGACCTTCGTTGTTTATTTACTTAACGCTAATACTAGGGTAGGTAATTTGGAAAAACACGGGACTAATAACAACTATCGCTCACGAATACGTTGCGAGTTCTATAGGGTTGTCGCTGCATGTATCATTAAGATTTATTATCTTGTCTATAACTTTCAGTGAAACTAAAGTGTGAGCTGTATTTTGCTCGGTAACATGGAATTCTTCTAACTGTTTTAAGTACATTAGATGCTACTTCTTATGCGTTTGTCCATGAGTAGCTATGGCAGGGTCTTGCTCTAACGGAGGCTTACAACGTTTTACAGAAACAAAAAATATATTTTGCATACCGAATTTTATTTATCAGAATTCTTGGCGAGAAAAGTCTCCAAACATCTTCAGTTGTCTTTTACAATAATTAAAGTTTCCAAATATTTATCGTACCGTCACACAATCGTGCGTGTATTCCGTACACAAATAACAAGGAAGAAACAAGTTCAATAAATAATAAATCAGTTATCGGCACGAGACAGCCCTGCCGTGTGATGAAGAGCGTGGGTCTCGGTCCAGCGAGCCGCTTTACGCTTTCTCTAGCGCAGCCATTCCTCGCTGCACGACATATTGTGTGCATACGATGTCATGTGCTGGTTTGTGGAGCTGGGACAATGGCCAGGATTCTGATGTACACAGCAAAGTATTCCATGGTGGCCAAGGTAACTCATGCCCAGGTTAAATAAAGGCTCTGTGGTGGCTCGATATAAAAATCAGGAGGTTAGACCTTCTCTCGCCAAAAATCACATCTTTCCGAGGTGGTGTTGCCATCGGACTTAGATTATGGCTACCTGGCACTTGGAGAAGATTAAAAGGGAGATAATATATTAAGTATATTTTATATAGAGATAAAAATATGGGTAGACACTTTTAGACAGAAGTAAGTATGTCACAGGGTGTGTCACAAACTAAACAATATTTAAACTTAGAAGTTACAAAGCTGCCAGGTAGTGTTATCATTGAAGTTCCAACACAAAGAAACGTTTTCGGCTTTTAAGTCTCCGGGACACTGAGCTATAATTGTGCATTGGATGGCAACAGGTCGTTTTCTACAAGTAGTTTCGCCTTTTTTATGCAGCTTGCTATAGTACCCCTGATCTCTGGGCTTCCCTTGTTCACCAACTTATGGCCATTCCCCGCTCCACGACATATTGTGTGCATACGATGTCATGTGCTGATTTAGGGAGATGGGACCACGACCAGGATTCTGATAAAATAGCTTGAACTAGTGCTCTCGTTCTAGCGTGTAAGACAGCAGTGACGATAGAAATTAGGATCCGATTTTAATTTGAATTTTACAGATTCTGTCAAATTCCGTTTCGAATTAGGTACGGTACGGTACGGTAAACACTGTTACTCTGTCTTAATATTCATTGTAGCTGGGATGCGAATCCCAATCACTATACATAGAATGAAACGGGTGTGAAAAATTACTGCATATTTATAATCGATATGATAAGGACACATTCCGCATCTTGATGGCACTCCCTTCGTGTTACTGACAATTTTCCGCCTCTGCATCTGGTTAGATTAGAAGCTACCGTTAATTACTGATCTAGTAATATGACGCGAATGTCAGTAATTAAGATTAAAGATGACAGTTTCGTTTCCTTTTTAGCTTATATATAGGTATTAGGTTTATACAGGGTTATTTTTAAAACGTCAATAACCTCTTAATAAGGGGTCATTGTACTCATCATTACGAACAACTTTTACTATGGGACCAAAACTGAAATCGCGAAAAAAACCAGCTTGTCCCTACATTTATGTTCGAATAATTCGTTAAAATGTAGGGAACAGCTGATTTTTTTTTCGTGATTTTAGGTTTGATCCTATAGTAAAAGTTATTCATAATGATGAGTACAATGACCCCTTAAGAGGTTATTGACATTTTAAAAATAACCCTGTATATTAGGTGTAGGTTTGTATATATTTAAAGTTTCGAGTTTAGTTATGAAATATTACCTTTCTTCTAGTCTAGCCCTTCACACGCATTCTGAAACAAATAAAAATAATTATTATTACAATAGAAAGTTATTTTGTTTTCTAGTTTCATGCTGAAAGTTTAACTGAATAACACGCAAATCACCTGTAAAGGTGTTTACCCTTAATTTACCTTCAAGTGTAACAAGCTTCGTGAAAAATGGCGCAAACAAATAATATAAATACATCACATGCCTAAACCCGACAGTCCGACAATTATTACCACCACCTTATTCGATGATCGCGTGTGCCAACAGAGTCAACAATCGGGACATGTACCCTGTGATCAACCATTATGAACTGACCCAAATCCCTTCAAAAACTACTAGTAATCACAGGTCATATGAAAATGGATGATCGTCACTACACCTTTAATAGAAGTTTAACCACTATGACCTACATCATAAAGGGTATTTTACTATGTAATGTGTGTGTTAAGGCTTTGACAGACAATGGGGTGGACATCAAAGGTGATCGACCTATTTTTTACACGATCACCGGTCAACGACACTGCGTCTGTTATGGTCAATTAAAAAGCATTATTGTTTATGAAGAGATTCAGGGGGATATTGAACATGAAACTCTTTAGATAAATGGTGGAGATTGTGAGTTTTACATTCGATCATTGCTTTTTTCAGTTGAGTAATATTATAGTGTGATGAGCATAGATGAGTTATGAAAATCTCGTCAAATTTTTTGAATAACTGGCCCAAACATAACATTAAAGTGTGGAAAACTTGAAAATTAAAATTTTATTTTTTACATCGCTTTTGATTTTTTATTTTCTTCTAGGAAAATCTAGTTCCGAATTAATTCTAACTTACCATAACATACCGGTATTTATAAGTCAAAGTACCAGGCTCATAGAAACGGCAAGAGTTTACGCAACAACCAACCAGACAGGCTAGTTGGGCAATCCCGGCTGTAATTAGGAGCAAAGCACTACCGATGCTTACTAAGCCCAACAACCGGTGTAAACTACTTGTTAGATTATTCTATGTTCTGATAGAGGAACTAAAATATTGTCAGTCTATGGAAAACAAAAGAAAATTCTGATAGAAAAGTGTGATATTTGAAAACAAATGAACTCAAAAGCACAGCACCTGAAATAAGCAACTGAAATTATTGTAGTACCCAAAATAATTTTGTAATATTCCAAGAATCAGTAAAACTGTGAAAAATAATGAGGGTCGAGAAAAATTCGATCCAAAAATAATCCTTCCCATAATTTCAATCAATACGACGCTTTTCATCTAGTATATATATCCTTGACCAGGTGAACAGAATCGAATAGGAGTTCTCAATTCAATTGCAGTATTCCTCCAAGAATGTCTGCGTACCATTTTCAAATCACAAGTACCGAAGTTCATCTAGCCAGAGTAGGTACATCCTCGGGTGTTTCCGTGGCTTAGTTGCAAAACTTTACAAATGGCGTCTTCGTGCGCAATCGGCTCTTGGCTTTACGTTCACTGACGCTCAGCTTGCCTAACTGATCTCAGATACCAATAACTATTATAATGTTTAGAATCATTTAGTACGTATTGTTTGTTTGGGCGTGTATTTCTCACGATGTTTTCTTTACTGTAATCGAATGTACCACGGTAACAATGTACAAACTTATACAGAACTATTCAGAGTACGGATGTTGGTACCGACGAATCTGTAACTAGAAGTAGCGTTTATTCTTAGAAACCTTTTCATCGATTTAAGAGTTACTTAAGTAAGAAAATAATAGATTGTTGTCTACGGAGCAAACAACAATTTTAAAGGCGAGAGTATTTTTTTTAATCCAGAGCACAGCGTTGGATTCATAATACGACACTCGAGCTTATAATAGTGTTGCTCCAGAGGTTTTCCTTCCATTCCTCTGTTCTAGAACCCCTTCACCACCCTCATCTATATCACCTTCACCTTTATGAAAAAATAAGTAAGTGCAACATGAATAAGAATAGTACTTATGTTTATTTATTTACATACAATTAAGAACAATAAGACACAACATAAAAATTAAAGACTAATGTTTATATTTGAACAATTTGTGGAAGTGCATCGTACAATATCAAATTATTTTTAGTCCCTAGGGACCCAAGGAATCCCTAAGGACTTGAATTTGGAAAAAAACAATGAATTTGCGAAGAATAAACTAGCTCTTTTTGAATAGATGTGATGATATTCAACATATCTTTGCACTCATTGTTATTGTGGAAGAGTCGTCAAAATGTCAACATTTGAAAAGAGGCAGCCATAAAAACTAGTCTTTTCCTAGATCGTATTTTCTAACCATAGGGACAAATGTACTAAGACTGCAGAAGAGAACGGAAGCTTGCTCGCTGTAGGTACCCGGAATCATGGAAGGTCAGCGGCTTCGTGCCTTGCTTGCGAGACTGCGCGAGTACATTAAATTTATCAAGTCTACTTGTAAACAACTACCAAAAGTCACAATCGTAGAATCTGACATAGAAACCACTGGGCTGATTATAACTTATTATCACTTAATTAAAAACAGGTATAATAAGAGCCAAAGTACTTTATTTCACATCTAAGATAGATCAAAGTAGATACTAATCTCTGGATTGAATTTGGAATTCTATATCTTTGATATTCCAAAAGCAGCGTATTTAAAACATTTAGATAGGACCAATAATATTATATTAAATAGATATGTTGTGAGCGCGCAATTGTAAAGACTCGAAAACGTCCTAATTGGGACGTATTTTACTTGTAGTGAAATGTAAAATGTATGAAAAGTGGGGGTGTGCTGCCGCTGCTGCGCGGCACACTTTTTTCGGTTGTTTTGTGAGTGTATAGCATAATAATATCTGTTTAATATAATATCATTGGATAGGACTCAATATTATGGAGCAAGCAGTATTTTCAAATAGGATCTAGAATACCTACGAATAAATCAAACCTTCACTGTTTCCTCGCGCGTACTAAATTGAGGAAGGAAAATGATTTAAGTGTTTAAGGCAGGTCAAGACTACCCATAAAGCCTTTCTGTATATACCACATTTAATAAATGAGTCTTTGACCAAATTGTGTAGACATTAAATGGCAGGCGATATTAAAATTGAAACTAGGCAGTAGTTAAAGAGGTAAAGCATTTTCTGAGTCATCGTGCACTCACATTAAAAAGGGTCCAACTCGTTTTGTGACTCACCTTATGTTTATAGAAATGGTTGCACAAAAATTTTGAGATATTTTTGTATAATACTATGTAATATAGGCAAAGGGGCATGTCAAATCTGTGCCAGCCAAATAAGGATCAGTGCATATGAAGCTGACTCACCTACCAACTACGACACTCCAATCATATTTGACCTGACCGGTATCAATAATTGACGTTTGATTGCATTTCGAATGTCTAACGAAACAGATTGACTATGGTATTGTGTGATTAGGTTCGTCATCAGCCTTTAACAGTCTATACTGCTGGATATGAACGTTTCCAACTACAAGCGTTGAGCGGAATCCTCGCCCATTCTCATCTATCTGCGAATATCAAACTGAAGTCGCAAAAAACATGCGACGCTGATCCCAAAAATGGCGTAAGAGCAAGAAGACAATGATGTGAGTGGGCATTGTGACCGAATTTAAAATTGACGTCCTTTTTATAATCTGAATGTTAAGTAGAATAATATTTTAATAATTACGACTTACCTATTTAAGCAAGTGGAGCTACGTATAGTTAAAAATTAGCTAATCACAAAAACCGGCGAAGTGCGAGTCGGACTCGCGCACGAAGGGTTCCGTACCATTATCTATAAGAACGGCAAAAAAATCACGTTTGTTGTATGGGAGCCCCCCTTAAATATTTTTTTTTTTTAATTTAGTTATTTATTTTTAAAGTGAATATATGACTAAAGATTCTGTGAATATTTCAAGCGTCTACCGGTTGCCGTTATCAATATCGAGCAAAACGAGCAAAAAAAATCACGTTTGTTGTATGGAAGCCCCTTTAAATATTTGTTTTATTCTGTTTTTTTGTATTTGTTGTTATAGCGGCAACAGAAATACAGCCTGGTGACAGACGAACAGACAGACAGACGGCGGAGCAGACGGGTTCCCGTTTTACCCTTTGGGTACGGAACCCTAAAAATCACTGACATTTAGGTTAATTGATTTTTAGGTTAAGAATGAAAACTACATCATCGTCAGTTAAATGATGTAGTTTTCATTCTTAACCTAAAAATCTATTGATCTTTTAACAGTAATCCATTTATCGACATCCTTTATAGACGGAACGTCTTAGGTCTTTCACACAATGAACTACAAATGAATGAGAGAAAATATACAGTCAACATAATTATACATTACGCCATAAAAATAGGTTAAACTTACCAAGCTCTAAGCTAAAAATACACTCAATAAGTACACTAGTCATTTCAATTAAAATTTATAGCAATATACCAGGAAAACTTAAAGAAGTAAAAAATTGTATACATTCATAAATAAATTAAAACACAATTTCTAATAACTAAATGCTATTATAATATCAATGAATATTTAAATGGCAAATTGTAAATTACATTTTTTTTTTAATAGCTACAATATAATTATATATCAACTATACTCCGTTTGAAATAAGATTAGACATTCAAATAAACCTTTTTTACAGTTCGTACAATCGATTTTGACTTCTATTGCGTTGGTGGCATGACCAATGACAGCTGTAATAAACAGTTGGTATTTAAACCACGTTTTTGCTTTCAATGCCATCCTTATGCTTACGGAATAGAAGTCGAAATCAGTTGAACGGACTGTAAACAAGTTTATTTAAAAGTCTAATCTTATTTCAAATGGAGTATAAGTAGTCAAATAAAAGCCCTCTTCCTCTCTCCTACTTTTGCTGTGCTCGACAGGCCTACTAATGATCATATTTTGTAAAACCTACCACCTAAGTTCACAAGTGGAAGCAATAAATATGTTGAGTATTGAGTATTACATAGTATAAAAAAACAAAAACGTTTTGCCCGACCCGAGAATCGAAGATAGTGTCTGATTACGTTAAACCAAGGAATAAAACAAACGAAAGAGGTCGAAGTCGCACTATCGTTCAATCCCAATAATAAACAGACCTACAGCTTTGATTTAAATAAACTGCAACAGTAGTTTGTCCCAAGATAATATTAAGTAAATCAAAATAATAGTATATTCACGTAGATAGTACTCGTAATATAATGTCAGTGGGTCAAGTTTGACATTTATATTCAGATCTCTCCTTTTGTGCCATTACTTAGCCGTGTACAGATAAGATTTGTATCCATTTAGAT
The DNA here is from genome assembly GCA_948098905.1 of Tiliacea aurago. Lineage (NCBI taxonomy): Eukaryota > Metazoa > Arthropoda > Insecta > Lepidoptera > Noctuidae > Tiliacea > Tiliacea aurago. Next base: position 2,695,131 of record OX402592.1, read on the forward strand.
CATGGACATAAACGCATGAACTAAGTGCATAGTAATTTAATAGCGCAAAGTGAATATTTTTTGTATCTATTTGTATAATAAGCCGATCTATTCTGCAAAAATCTCACACTCCTAACTGAAGTGAGCTGTGGTTGTGTCGATTTCAAATTTGGGGCCAAAATGCAGTATATTTGATTTAATTCTTGTGGAGTAGATGTTAACGTAACTTAAATTACTTGAAATCAACGACTTATTTGAGACGCTTAAGGGCCTATTACAACGACTTTCATACACTGTAAATTAAGGAGATATAGGCCTAGAAAACTAACCCACTTCTCATTAAAGTCACTAGTTCGAAGGGCTTATTTTTCTAGAGTGTTTTAGGAAACAAAAACATGTGCAGGAAACTGCAATTTTATTAGACACTATGACAGGTCATTTCAAGCTAACTTCACGTAGATTGAGATTTTGACAGATTAAGTCGGCCGGTATATTTATGTTATAATAATAAATATAGGTTCATTTAAGAATACTAGAATAAAGAAGGAAAGAGACAGCTGTCTTATTGTTCTATTTCCAAATTATTTCATTTTCTCTGAACTGTAGTGTAACCGTTTATAATAAGAATCGAAACCCTTTGATTAATTTTTTAGCCCCGCAAAAATTACAAAAAAATTCAATAGAAATAAAATAATGACCAAAAAGTTCTCATATTAGGTAATAGAGCTACTTAAGTGTTAAAAATTCAAAATAATATTCCTAAAAAACTAAGATCAGTTGACTGTAAACAAGCGTCAAACATTATGTATAATCTATGTGCAAATAGGTAGGTAGGTATACATTTCCTTATGAGATTACAACCTTGAATTTTTTGCTCTCCACTGCTTATTGTGTTATACGAGTATGTGTACAAATTATCAGCTGACTTGACCGATCCGTTAATTATTTAAATGAATAGCCATGACGTGCAGAAACTTACTTGACATAGTCTTGAGAAATAACAGTTTCTGAGATGGGCACCTTCTTAAAGGCAAACCTGAAAGAATGTGAAATGTTGGGAGCCTTAGGCTCAATTCAGGAGAACCTAAAAAAATCTCTTGATGAGAAAGCACTGCGTAATACACGTAAAGACAGTTTACCATTGTCCATTGCGTTATTAACGTTGTTGAGTAGACGAATTTCTCAAACCTATGAAGCAATGGATTAGCAATATCTAATATCCTTCAAAACTCTCGGATTGTGATTGAAAAAGAAAAGAAAGAAAAGAAAAAAAAAATGTTTATTCTGCACAAACAAGACACACATTACTAAAATAAAATAAAAATTTACAAAATACACACTAATAAAAAGTAGCCAAATTGCAATCATATTTTAAGACTATGATGTTGTGATTGAAAGTGTATTACCAAATTAGGGTTCTGGTTTAGCCATAAACAGAACCCGGTAGTCTTGTAATTAGAGATCAAATCTGGCCAAAGAATCATTTTATTTATGGAAAATCAAGGAAAAACGGGAATATTTACAAATATTGCATGCCCTGTCTTCTTTATCGTTATTTCTAGTCTTGTCTTAGCATTAAAGATGATCTTTAGTCAGGTATCTGACATTTTAGTTTACTTTATACTCGACATGAAATGAAATGAAATGAAATGAAACTATGCACATTTATAATAATGAACGAGAACAGACCTTCGCACACTGAATAAAGATCAGTTATGTTTGTTTTTTCAATGATTTAATATTTGGAAACTACTTGGTACTGAATAGAATTAAACCGTGTAGTAAAAATGTGTCCACACGGGGCCCCACGTTGGGCGCCAGAATGTGGTTGGGGTGGGTCAGGTTATTTTATAAGTAAAATATATTAAAAGGCTTCCATTCCAAAACTATTATATATTTGCCACACATTTTCAACATAACATGCCCTATGATATAAATGTACTCTGTGGTCGAGACTCCTTGGCAAGCTCCTGTCATAAGTGTCAATCTGTCAGGCTGTCATGTTAGTGACAGTCCGCCACAGAGGTCTGTTAGGATGAAGGAGTTCATATACCGCTATACTATTCATTACTTTTCCTCCATACTTATTGACAACTATCAATAGCTAGCTCACAAACTGGGATTTAAAATAATATAGGTTTCTGCTTACCAATTGGTTAAAATGATGACATTTCTACTCACTAAAATATAGCTAAACTTTAGGAGCCGTTGCACTTTTGAAAGAGGTGGGATCAGGGTAGTTTGGTATTGTAGATATGGATGAGGCTGGTCAAAGATCGTGATGTGAAATGATGATCCGTGATGTGAAATTTGAAGATACCTATGTGGTCACAAACATCTTTAAATTCCACGCAGCGAACTGCTAGGGGCTGATGAAGAAGCATGCAGCTGGACAACCATTTGCAAAGATCTACAACAACCTATGGGTGTTGACACATTATACAGAAAATCATAGACCTTGTGCTTACTCTAAAAGCAAGGATACCACCAGGTGTGACGTATGAGTGACGGCTCCGCTTCGCAGCCCTGCAAGCGATTAAGCATGAACCGGTCACGCTTGACGACTAATGTTTCCAAATAACAACACTTTTGTCCAGCTTTATTGGATACATTGCCATTGGAGAAATATTGAATTGATCCTCTTTGGCCAAATTATTTGTACACTTTTTTTTTATTTTTTTTTATTAATGTTCAAAAAAGTATATCGCAGAGTTAATAATTTTATGCTAAAAACCACAGAAGCCTTAGATGGCTTACATGGCTAGTGAGTTCGCAAATTATATTTATATTATCTTTAATATAGGTACTAAAAGTAACAATTTATACTGTAAGCTTGTGAGTTTTACATTCAAGGGATATTTTAAGTTTTTACATAATTAATTATTTTCAGAGATCGGAATCTACGCGTCATACCAGGGCCGCATGTAGAAAAATATTATTAAATGTGACTAATGATGAGAGAATCTAATGATGTAAACTTTTTTTTTATAAATAAGTTTGTTTTAACTTTCTGGACTTTTTCAAAGTTGGTCGCAGTAACTAAGCAAGAACACCCCGACCAAATGGGATAGATTAGGTTAAAAACTGTGACCAACCGCGCGAGCCACGTTGGTCGCAGTTACGTGGCAATTTCAAATTTCAGGACACCAAAATGAGGCTCACAAAAAGAAGCTCATTTATTATATTAGAGACAATTAGAGTGTCCATTCATATTTTTAGGAAACAAAATGGGAAGTATTTGGGGCTCGATACATGCGCTTTAGATATCGTTCCATCTGTATGGAAAAGGTTGAATCGTAAACCTTATGATGAGACGTCTTTGTCTGTCTGTACGTCACGGCCGTTTCTCTCAGTTGCTATTATTGTTCTTCTCAATGATTTTTTGCGTTTGGTGTTTTGTTAACTTTTTGCGATTACTGTTGAATTCAAGTTCCATAATAATGTGCTAGTGACGCAAATAGCACAGCTAATAAAAGGCGTTGTTCTCTATAAAAGATTATATTTGCTGCATCGACACAAGATATATGGTATGTGAGATGTATGGTGTGTGATAGGTATGTGAATGCCCCGTTGGTTTCGTGGTCATAGTAGAAATTTCTCAGTGGCAGCCCGGAGATCGGAAGTTGGTGGTGTGACACCAACTTTCGATGTGCTACTGATCTTGAGCTGCACGATTACTGACAAATGCTTGCACTGATTGGACAGGTCCACTCTAATTTGTGTGGTTATTTCCTCAAAAGACCATTTCAGACACGGACCTACATGGTCCTCACAAACTTCTCCCGCTCTGGCCGGAGCGGGAGGGTGTGTCAGACTTTTACTCACTAAAACTCACCTGTGTTCCTCCTCACATGATCTGACCAAGATTATGTCTGGACTTTAAAAGAGACTTTGACCCCTGAGTTTGTTTTGCCATTTCTTCACAGGGGTAGTCAGATAGGAAATGTCGACTCCATCTAGATATCTCGATTCGGATATCCTAATATCGAAATCACTTTTACAAGTCATATTAAAAATTAAAAATATTAAATTTAATTTTTTATTCTGTAAATAAAAATAATATGAAATTAAATGAAATTGTTTATTCTGTAAACCTATTTACAGAATAATTGCATTTCATTACACCCCCTTTTCTCGGAAAGCACTTAAAGTCTTTGGTCCTGCGCCTGATCTCTTCCCGGTCGTATCGGATTGCCATCCCATCGGACTATGAGAGTTAAGGAACAGAGAGTGCACCTGTGCAGTGTGCGCACACACTTGTGCACTATATCTCCTGCGTACTTTTTTTTTTTTTTGGGTGGGAAATTATCAAATAACTCCTCCCGCTCTGGGCTGAGCGGGAGGGCGTGTCAGACTTTTACTGACTAAAACCCATCCGTGTTCCTTCCGTTGCCTGTGTGCCGGGGCCACGATATCCCTTTCGGACAAACTCGCAACCCTGGCAGGCATTGGCCCTAACGGACCCCGTCAGTTGGTGCTGACATCTCTTTGAGGCGCGCGTGACACACAACGCGCCGTCGACCCGGGCCTGGTCCTTATCGGACGGCGAGCTCCTGCGTACCTGGCTCTTAATCTCCATTGAGATTGGCTACCGTGGCCACAATTGGTCGGGGGGAGATAAAAATGTAAATGATTTTGGTAAAGGCCAGTGGCGAATTCTAAGGTCAGTCCTAACACGAATATTCTAAATACTTATAAAAAACTGCTAAAGAAGAAGAATTTGCAAAACAGAACATTGAAGAGAATTAAAAAACAATTAAGAAAATTCAATGGATTTACGGCTCCTTCTTTGTAGAAATCAATAAAATACTAATGATTGCATTCTTCGATTTAATCTATCAAGGAAAAATCCAAATTCAGTTAATTCCTGTTATTAATAGACGTGACATTATTTTAACTATAGTGATGACGAAGTCTAAAAGCCAATTAATTTAATCTTGATATCTTGAATGATAAAGTAATAGTTCAAATCAAGATTAAAATGTAATACCTAATTGAAATGTTATTATCAACTTGATGAATTATATAAAATTTTGCTCAAATGTAGTAAAACGGTCAAAAGGAAAAAAACTATATTCATTTCATAGATTTTTAAATCAAATATTCCAAACGAAGTAGGAGCTCTTGCCAAATTATTATTATTTTATTATTTTTTTAATTATATTCAAAATAGAATAAATAAGTACAATTAAACTGGGATTTAATTCAAATACAAAGTATTTATAGATCATAATACTAATTACGAAGTTCACATGGACTCAGTTGGCAAAAATAAATTAATATAATATGAATAGTAGCTTTGAATAGTAGTTTTAAAATAATTTAAGTAAATATGAATTAATTGTACGGAGGTACTTCATAATTTAAAATAGGATGTATTGTTATACTTAATTATAAATCTAATCAAATTAAAAGCATACCATAATCAAACTAAAATGTTCACACTGCTGAGACACAGGACAATGATATACGTCTTTACAAGCTATAGAATTTCCATCAAACATCTATAATTTCTTTTATTTTATGGATATATACTTATGCATCGATGAAATATCGATTGAAACATAAGTATTCCACGTCGTATGTGGAATCAATCATAATAAGTAAGGTAAAAATGTATTGGGACTATTTATAAAATATCCAGCTTATCTGTAAACACATATACATTATAACGAATAAATGATTTACATTTATATTTTTTTAGCTATTTACGTATAATATTTTTTTTTTAACTTACTTGACATTTTTTTTTGTTTTCTTTTAACAAAACTACGAAACAATCAGTACATATAAACTATCCATTAATCAAACCACAAAAAGATGTTACCGATTATACAATAATAATGTTATGACCATAAATCAACTGAATCGATTACTCAATTCGGGTGCGCGCGCGCAGATTTTCATAGAAGAAAACGCACGCGCGTCTTAGCGTGCAGAGAGAGAAATCATCGGAGCTATGCATATTTATAGTCTATGGCTTTCTCCCTCTAGTATTTGATTTGCTCACACAAAATAATGTAGTGTTAATTGTATCGATTACTTTAGGTACATAATTGTTGATGATATCTCAATTTAGGATTGTTTATGTTCATTAATTTCCATAAGTGATAAAGTTATAACCAAACTTTCTACGAAATTAATTCACTTAGAAGGTAAATCACATACTTCTGAAAACCTTTATTTTCACTTTTTATTGAACTTTCCTCAATAAAAGTTTCTTATGAGATGGTCATAAATTAATTAAAAGACGTCATATTTGCTGTTAAGGGACTCGTAAAAATTAATGACCAAGAAAAATCTGCCACAGGTCGTTGTTATAGTGATTTTGAAGGGCTCTTAAATTCATAAGATGAACAATCTATTATTATAACAATGATAGATAGAGGTTTTAATGATCCAATTCTCAATTCTTTATTGCGTACCATAATGTATATAGTTGGTAGGGAAATAATTATATTAGACACAATTATGGACCCTGTCGGGCACAGCATAGATCAAGTAGGAGAGAGGAGAAAGAACCAAAATGAATATCATAATTTCAGCCGAAAGTGGACTACAGTTGGACACTTCTCCAAACCCCAAATTGCAATTAAATATTTTTACTTTATTTCTTTATATATATTTTTACTTTTAATATGTTCTATTAGGACTTAAAACTCAAATCAAATGAATATAAAACCGTACCATTGTCATGCATTTTGAGAAAACAAGTACCAAAGTTATGATTAACGGTGAACCACGCAATGTAACCTTGGTCACCGCTCTCCGCAAACTGAGTAACTGACCATGAAATTAAAACGTTGCTAAAATTATGTTTTGTTTACCATTGTGCCTCTGGGACACTTGAGTTCTCCAGCAGTTTTTTATTTGGGAGCTAAGTTTTGCGTAATGTTTACATCGTGGCCATAGGTTACTCAACATCAACAACAACAACAACATCGTCAACATTTAGATCTGTAATTTTTATGGTGTACATAATTCTATTCTGGTGATGAAACTGGACAACATTTTGCCAGTAATTTGGTATGGGTGTTACAAAACTTCCGTCCTGTAACGTTCCAAGGATTTATATTCTTGTAAACAGCTGTTAAGGTTTTTGGAGTGTATAATTTGATGAAGGTGTAAATCGATTCCTTTTCCGATTGTCATCATCAGTGAGTAGCACAAAAACTGGGAAAAGTTTGATCTGATAACGCTTAGATTCCTCAAATTTGTAATTAGTCAATGTAATTTAAAATAAAACTTAACAGCTAAAATTATTTATATTATACATATTTATATAAGACTATTTAATAAAACTACTGGTTCCAATGGCAGTAGATAGGATATATTTTTGTCATAGGTAATTAAGTCAAAAAGTAACAACTAAAATGGCAGACACGTAAAAAAAACCCTTAAATAATATTAAAAGAGGTGCGTTTTGCACATTTCTCCCCTCTTCAACAGTGAAGACGAAAAGTCTTATTTTTCTCCAAATTTTCCCAAACACATTTCGGTCGCACGCCTGCAAGTACCAGGATGTCATAAAACGCAACAGCAATTTCTAAACACTCGAACGGTTTAGTATCCCTCTATAAAAAACCCAGGTTCATTCGTTTTGGCCCCGTGACCAATGAGGCAACAATGTGATGTTGTCATTGCGCATAGGTGATTGCTGTTGAGTAACAAGTAATAAAATGGGAGCCTTATTACGTGTAGCATTTTTTTTGGACAGAGTATTATTTGGACACAAAGAAGTGTCAAGTAATTTTAGGAAAGGTTGCAGACGAAGTCACTTATTGTAAGCAAGAGTATTGCAAGGTGTCTATTTGAAATGATTGAATCGTCTTAAGAAATCATTTTACTCTTTAATCAATAGATTTAATTGAAAGCGTACTGAAATATATTATGAGATTTTCCGTAATACGGGGTACCTTGGATGCGGGAAGAGAAATTGACATGATCGGGTGATATGAAATAGGGTTTGCTTTGCCATCAGTAGAACCGAACCTACTAAAATCTAACGCCGAAAAAGGGAAAACTACAAGAAAATTTGGGATAGTAAGATTGGCTACCAACTTTTTGGAGGTTGTATTTAGCCTTAAAACAAAAACACATTCCAAGTATCAGGATCGCATAACTGTCCTGGCGATGGAGATCGACAGAACTCGCTCCCAAGCATCGCCAATTTGCTTATACCACACGTGTAACATTACCACACAAAGTTACAGCATATTGCATTAGAAAACATGGACAGTGATCACCGTAATCTATATAACGAGCTTTCCCAATAATGTCGTCGTGTAATAAAGTGTTGGTGAAAACGTCATTAGGCTTACTCTGTCTCCTTTTCACTTTCAATGGGAAGACTGATACAAACATCGTTAGTGGCCTGAGGAGAATTGTACCATGAATTAACTTTAATTGAGATTTTGTTAATATGGTGGTAACAAGATATTTGCAACCAAAAAAACCAAGTATTTAAGTTTTACAATCATGTTATCTACCAAAGCCTTGCATGAGTAAGTTCTGATTCTATGATCCCCACTTTACGTGTAAGGGATACCTCTCTTACACGTAAAGTGGGGATGATATTTTTTTTTCTCGTCTATCACATGATGTGGGGCATCGTTAGATAGGCCGTTCAAAAATACTGAAGGTCTGTGAAGAGTATTTTCGGATTCAGTTATCCATTTGCTTAATAATAAGCTTTAAAATGTTTTGTTAGACTTAAGTGTGACCTCCCCCCCCCCTCTGCCAGGTAAATAGTTGTGTTTGGATATGGGAAAAAATTCATGGAAGTAGTATATAACAAAATGAAAAGGGAAAACTATCACAACTAAGTAGGCTTTACAAGTTAACGAGTAATAGTCGACCAACTTACATTTGCTGCTGGAGAATTGGCCGTGACGTATATCGATGTATGGAAGAACATGTTTTTCAACTACAAGTTAAGTTTGTTTTTTTGAGATAAATTTCATCCCAACTACGGAACCCATCATTGTGCGTAGTCCGAGTCGTTCTCGGCTGGTTTTGTTTCTTAAATTAATTTTAAGGTATTTTATTTGTATTTGAGTATGCCAATAAATTTTCTTTCTTAATAAAAAAGTAAGACAATACCAAAAAAAAGGAAAGCCTAAAGTACTGCCTCTTCAAATTACCATAAGCAAGACCCTATGAGGAGTTACAACCAAGAAGCAACACTTACAACCAACAGCAGACACACCTCTACACATCATAAAAGGGCTTGAAACCTCACAAGTAAAAACCTCGCACGAGGCAGGTAATGCATTGCGCGAGGCTAGCATGTCAGTACAATACTGAATGAATTTGACACAAAGGTCAAGCGGTGTCGAGCGCTGCGTGCGCCTGCGCATACAGCCGGTATTTATTTATAGAACAGTGACAGACGGTCAAATGGTAAATGTACTGTAAATGGTCGATTGGCTTATGACTATAGAGTATAGGACCATAAGGCCCGGCGCCCAGATGCGGCACGGCATGGCAAGGTATTTTTAGGCGACGAAAAAAAATATGGCCGTGCCGCCACTGGGCGCCGGGCCTAACTCGACTAGGATCGGGGGGACATGTGCAGATGACTGCGATTCTAACACGTTTGAATAAGAGTAGCATCTGAGCATTGATTTATTTTGAAAGTCTAGAAAATAATGATAGCCAAGTTAATTTTATCGGTCGAAAATCTGTTACGAAATTAGTAATTAACGGGCTAATCAAAGTCAAATCAAAAGCTGATTTCCCGTTTAACTTCACAATGGGAAACACAAAAACAAGATAGGTATAGGTACCTACGGCATCTGGCCTTTAAAAAAATCAATTGAACCTTTATCACGTTTTTTATCTTGCCTCAAATCGTTGTTATTTTTCATTAACTTGCAACTCATTCTTTCATTGAGTAGTTAATGAATTAAGCTTAATAATACTAATTTACATTTTCTTTGCCACGACAGTCGTTTAAGATCGACACGTCACAACAATAATAAACAAAAATATTCATATCACTATCATTTAATTTTAAACTTTAACTTTTAAGATACAAAGATCATTATAGTGTTAAGGACATGTGATTGTTATGGCATTTCGTGTTTGCCACAGATAAGCAAAAAGTGCGGTTCCCAGCTCTATTGTGTAAAGTATATCAAGGCGTTTAGTAGACCAATTACGAACAAGAATAGCATTCACCAATGACAAATTTAGCAAGACGTAATAGAATCTTTTGTACGTCTTTTAGAGTCACGATGTCCTTGCGACCGAGATTTAATTCTACTTTATTAGATTTATAAAATAAACTGCAGTGGAAAACAGCTTTCACGAAAATATTGAGACAAAATAATGCGATTTTACGAATCAAATTAATTAGGTGTGACGGCTCGTTGAAACTTAATTGGCTGAAGAATAATTTGGGCAAAAGTATTTGAATTCTTAATATTTTACTTGATGCGAATAATTTGACTAACTGTTAACTGTTTTTTTAAACTGTGCATACCGTAACCTTCAAAAGAGTCATCAAGATAAACAGATGCACAAAACAAAATATTGTTTGTTATTCCAATTATAAATAACGTTTATCTCGATAATAATGATCATGCAAACAGTTCAAGTTGTCTTTGCTGCTATTATTTGCATTCTCTGGACAAGCAAGCTCATTAGACAGTTCTACGCTATTTCTCATCATAGGATATTTCGTTGTATTCTTTCAGATTGGTAGGACCTCCCTCATAATCTGTCTATTTTAGTACCTAGACGATACTCGTAAACAGCTACAATTACTGTCTAGTGCCTACCTATATAATCAATATTGTAATACATCCTAGGCCACATTGGCCAGATGTGTCGGTCACATGTACATCGTGTTCCAAAATGTATTCGGGGTCGTGATACACAATATAATGCATTGCTCCCATCAGCCAGAAACCAAGGCTTACATGCAATTTCAACGACACTCATATATCCTTTAAAGCAGAATTCAGAAGCGCTGCTCTTTATCGTCCAGCCCTTCCTTGTCGCAAGTTATATAGGGATATTAATTCTATTCTTTCCTTTTAGCCGTCAAGTTATCATTCACTCCCTTTTCATTCATCCTCTCTTAAAATCCATCCATATTTGCTTAAGTCTCCTGTTCCCCATTAACACTCATATTCATCACTCTTATAGTCACATTAGCATAAATAAACTTAATAAAGCCACGACAGAGTGATACAATTTCACGGAAGTAAAAGTGGAAACGCTCAGGGTTCGTTACGATCATAGGTTACAGGTTAACTACCATAACTTTGTGCTGTAATTACTGCTACCTGGATTTAACTTGCAACTGCCTGCTTACTACCTGTATTATAAACAACAATGTATGTATCTGCTTGTTCTTTAACACTTTAAAGCTTATTCTAGGAAGGAACATTAATTACACTTTCAGCAAGTCGTCAGAAAACTTTAACCAGAAATATCATAAAAAATAATTTCTAAATTTTATAATTTCAAAATCTCAATATTCTTTAGATTGTATCTACTGAAAAGTAAAAGTATATCCTTAAAATTAAGACCAATGATTTCCTTTACGGGTTTGAATTCGTGCAAAAAAAAATAACGATATTACATAAACCAACACTTTTACCCAAAATAGTAAAACATCACACGGTCACACATCCGTCACACGGTTTGAGATGATAGTTAAAATAAACAGGTTTTTTTAAGGAAAAGTTTAACATCAAACTTGTTAACTTGTAAAGAAGTTACACCATACTATCATAGTAGATCTTTGTAGGTTGCAGACAAACAGAGGGAACCCCAAGGAGCCCAGGCTAACTTAAAATTGTATTAAAGTTTACCCGGTTAAAATTTACAGAACAAAGCTTTGATAAAACGCAGATTATATCTTTTGACAGAAAGAAGAAACGTTAAGCAATCGAGAACCACGGGGTAGGTACGCGTTACAAAATTTTGCCATATAGCTTTGGGTCAAGAAAACTTCAGCAGCAACTCACCGTGATAATAATTATAGAGAACAAAACAGCCGGCAGAACAGATAGCAAGTAAATATCAAAATCCACACATATCCATCTTGACATTGAAACATCAGAAACTGCACGTAGGTGTGGAGTACTGCTCAGACCGGTTCGATTCCCGGCCGGTGACTGACCCACTGAACCCGAAACATACTGAGCAATACATGAATCATGTACAAGGATGTACCGACAATGACTTTTAACAGTTTTTTTTAAATAAATACAACCCGTTGTTTGAAACAAGAGATCAGTTAGCTATGGATATGCTAATCTGAAACCTGGTTGCAGTTTTGGAAAGTTGACCGAATTTTCTCCTGAAAACAGCATAGTGAATGCTAAACTTTGGTCTAGATATTTTCTTTAGTCAAGTTTGAGACATAACTGGTTCAGAATAAGAGAAAAATAACAAAGGATACAAAGGTAAAGTGCACATCAAGGTCCTATGCAAATACATATTTTTAGTATCTACATTTAAAAACCAAAGTTGGGGTTTTCCATCTTACGATGGGGTTTTATTAGTATCTGTCAATTAAAATATAATTTTACATACATTATTTATCTTTTAATGTTTACTTTAAACTTTTTAGCATCATGATGTGATTCGAAACGAAACATGGATCTTGCGATTTTCTCCATCCCAATTTGAGAATGAAATTCACTTGTATGAAAATTCCAAATAAACAGATCGAGTTAAAACATCCAACCTAGCACATCTAACGTCGCAATATTGCGCGTCTTTTCTTTGAGAGATACCTACCTATTAAATATATTATTTCTGAAAAAGCTTGGTATTGGTTTTCCTCATTACTATCTAATATACTAAAACAGTGTGACCATCGAGTTCATCCATAGTTATAACATCATCTTCGTCACCTTGTAATCCACTTCTAGTTCCATAGCCTTTTACACAATCCATATCACTCTGTAACAAGCATTCTTACATTTCTATAGCAACAACAATCGTATTTAATTTACTTTTTATTAAATCTCCGGCCACGGCCAGCTCGTTACGCGCAACCGAGTGGAGAATCATTCACACAGTCACACTGATCAAGTAACCTATGACAGCTAATAAAAAAGGGACCTTACCTTAGTAATAATTTCATCACCTTCACGGGGTACTGAAGACTGAATGATTTCTTCAACCTACGCTCCATCAGCCACAGCATCAGAAAAACAATTTTCATCATCATTCGTTACAATTAATTGGAAGCCTTCGATTCACGCGAATAAATTAACATTGTATGTCTTTTCTTGTTGTATTTTTTGTAGTGTATTTTATAAGAAGTGCTCGTGATCAGGTGTTAATCTTTTTGTTTGAATGTTAATACACCGAATCGTTATGTTTGTGTTTATAGTCTGTTGCGTTTGTGATTTTTAAACTCGTTTATAGTACCTACCGATTAGTCTGAAATCACTATTTACAGTTCTACTACTTGTGTATCTTTAAAACGAGTGGATGAGCAGTCAAAACAGATCTGTAACTGTTAACTTTAGCATTAACATACGATGGCTAATGACATGTCTCTACCTACATATAAATATGAAGCGATCAGACACATTACCCTAATGCCTTTCATACTAAGTTCTTGAACTTTTGAACCCACACGACACCGCTATAGTTCCACGAAGAACAACGTGTGTACCAGAATGTACGAAAACTGTACTAATGTCATAATATTATCATCATTATCTATTTATTTATTTAAACTTCTCGCACACAATAAGGTACAAAGGCGGACTTAATGCCTTAGGCATTCTCTACCAGTCAACCAAGGGTGGTGAAGAGATAAGATGGCGGGTGCTCTGATGGAGAGAAAATAATAATATTAAAAAATATTAAATTCTAACCTATTTAAATTCCATTATTCATTTCCATTATTTATGTTTCTCGGAGCTTAAGAAAATCTGTCAGGATAATATATATGTAGGTATATGATCGCTTACTAGGATCGTTGTTCTGCACGCACATCTATCTATCTATTTAGCCCGTAATGTCCCACTGCTAAGTAAATAAATTAAAAAAAAACATTTTCCACACACTTCTATCACTGCCATTGCGGGCCAGTCAATAGTCGTCCTTCCATCTTCGCTTGGTCTGCCCAATCAGTAGTTATTTTAGCTCATAGGTCATTTAAAATGCGGCAGACGTCATGTCCGGCACGCTCACAACCATTCAATTGTTTTTTTTTCCTTTTCAGACAACACACTTTTCATGACAACAGATTTTCATAACAACGCCTTTCATCTTTTTATGTCATTTCATAAATAACCTCTACGGTCAATCAGCCATAGACAACAAATTGACAATCAGGTAGGTGCCTACATTGTATTTTATTTTTTTATCGTTACTTACTTTAATTATTGCTACATCTCTTTTTGAAGTGTTTTGTAAACCTGCCGACGTTGGTCTAATAATCGCAAGCGCTACTGCTGTGCATGAGGAACTGAGTTCGATTCCCAGGTCGGGCAGTGTTATTGGGATTTTCCATTAGGAATTTCTCAGTAGCAGCCCGGAGTCTGAATTTTTGCCCGGTTGATGGCAATAGGCTCGCCCCCCATTACATGGTACTTAAACACAACTGGCGAAATTTTCCTGTACTTTATGTACCTACATATCTGCCTAACCCTTCGAGGTTTACAGACGTGATCATATATATGTATGTTGTAAACCTAATGTTGGTTTGCTGATTTTATTGAGTGGAAGCAGCGAATGTGTAGATAAATTGCTGCAGGCTCTTTGGTGGAGGCAAGAACTTGAAAGAGGTTGCCGTTTAGCAGTGAATGTGACGGCCTATCAGTTATCCATACAGGATATGTAAGTCTCATTGACAGCTATTATAGTAAAAAAAAAAAACGAAACGTCTTCCTCCTAGCGTTTCCTCTTTCCGACAAGTCCCACTTTCATTTAAACTAGTCGTGCACTTAATTAGCAAACAACTGCAAATTCAATCATCCATGATGTGACTAATTTCCCAATTTCACAAAATATCATTAATTCCAATTTCATTGGAAACCATTTCTTTGTTACACTTGCAAGGCACCCGGTAGTCTGTATTATTTCGATGAAGTCAATTAAGTAATAGATTACTTAATTGATCTTCTACTTCTTCTTTCGTGAAAGCTGTTGACCTAAGCTATAAAGTAGGTAAGTAATAGTTATTTCCGTTGTGGAAGATTATCCTGCAAGAATAGCATTTCAAGTGTGTGTGACTGACAGTTCAAAGTCTCCTTGAAGTTCGTGCATCATCAGTGTTACATTGATTATCATTACTCCTAAAGAATAAGATGATGATAATTTTTTGTTATTATTTATTTGTTTAGATTTACTAACGTTTGTATACACTACAACACTACAGAATTGAGCCGGCAGACCAATTATATCCAGGCCATATGGAACTGTAGCGGCATCAACATCGCCACATGCGAACTACGCGTCACACTGACGTCACGCAAAATCCTGCATCGCGCAAGCTGAGTTTACCGCGCGACTAGCATATACTATACAACGTCTTGATCTCGACATCAATCGTCGGGCAGTAGCCCACTAGATCCGAAACGTCTGGTCGGAGGATCATCCCTTTTCTATGGAGGATGAGTGAACTTTACACCCTGTTCCTCACACCATAAATAATAGATGCTAATTCACTTGTTACTGACAGGTACCTACTCATATAGTCACCTTCGGATGTTAAGGCCTATAGTCGTTCCACTGGTGCCGACATTACAAGGTAATATACGGTTCCTTTCCACATTTTGATAGACATTTGTATGTGTAATTAAATCAATTTATGTTTCAAACACAAAGATCCATTGTGTACCTCGTAGTTTGCTCTTTCATTCGGATCGGTGCAAAAAAATACGTATTTTTTTAATAAAAATAGAGCCTTATTTTTTACATACTGCCTTATTTGAAACGAAGATATTTAGAGGTATAAAGAGCAGAGTGGAAAGAAAGCTCTTCATCATCTGTATATTTAAAAAACCGGCCAAGTGCGAGTCGGACTCGCCCACGAAGCGTTCCGTACCATTATCTATGAAAAAGGGCAAAAAAACACGTTTGTTGTATGGGAGCCTCCCTTAAATATTTGTTTTATTTTAATTTAATTATTTATTTTTAAAGTCAATATATATCTACGTACATATTCTGTGAATATTTCAAGCGTCTACCTGTTGCCGTTATCATTACAGAGCAAAAACGAACAAAAAAATCAAGTTTGTTGTATGGGAGCCCCCTTCAATATTTATGTTATTCAATTTTTTTTTGTATTTGTTGTTATAGCGGCAACAGAAATACATCATCTGTGAAAATTTCAACTGTCTAGCTATCACGGTTCATGAGATCCAGGTGCCAGACGGACATACAGACGGCGGAGCCTTAGTAATAGCGTTCCCGTTTTACCCTTTAAACGGAACCCTAAAAACTAATGATAGTTAGTCCAAGGATGACATGAGAAAAATGCCGTGAGTAAAGTTTTGAATATGAATGTTGAGGATGGCTATAAGAGTATGGGAAGACCAAAGACACGATGGATGGATTGTGTGAAGGATGATATGGCTAGAAAAGGACTACTGAGATTACGACTTATTGAGATATACGGAAGAAAAGGACATGCTGCGCCAACCGAAAATAAATTGGTATAACGCAAATGATTGATAATTTTAATTAGTCCAAGGTTGACCAAAATATCATGGCAATGCAGAGAGGCGCGCGGGGGCGTTGCTTGCAAAGACGATGCCAAATTAAGCGCTGAGCTGACGATGGACAATTTCTCCGCGGACAATTTGGGATCGTATGAAAATCCTGGGTGTCTTATTTGTCCTTTTTTTTGGCTGGGAAGTTATCAAAAAACTTCTCCCGCTCTGGGCAGAGCGGGAGGGCGTGTCAGACTTTTACTGACTAGAACCCACCCGTGTTTCTTCAGTTGCCTGTGTGCCAGAGCCACGGTATCCCTTTTGGACAAACCCGCAACCCTTAACCCCCGTCAGTTTGTGCTCGTAGTTTTTCACGCGCGCCTGAAAGAGATCTCTTTGAGGCGCGCATGAAAAACTACGCGCCGTCGACCCGGGCCTGCCGATCTATTCTGAAAAAATCTCACCGTGTAAACGTAGGTGAAGTGAGCTTGAAGTAAGTTGTTAATAGTGTCAATCCCTCACTGACAGTTCACTACACGCTCACTCACCTAAGTTTTCACGGTGACATGGTTACAGAATAGCACTGCTGGTCCTTATCGGACGGTGGGCTACCCAATGCTCACCGTCCACCCATTGCTCTATTTGTCCTACGTGTGCAGTATTGCATAGATTACTCGTACCAATACATTATATCGTCGCGGATAAATTGTCCGCGATCAAATTGTCCATCATCTGCTCTGAGCCTTACACTACATCTTTGTTTCATCATCGTCGTCGTCCCGTTATCCAAATGCCCAGCCCCATTTCAGATTATCTATTTTTTGTCAGTTATCATTATTGCTTATTGCAATTTTGTAACCTATCATTTGCTGGCATTGTATTATTGATAGATTTGAATTTTTCAATACCGTTGCCGATATTTCAACATTTTAATTATTGTAATACAAAAAAAAAGATCTGTCGACATTAACATTTACATAACATTTAATGAATAGAGCAGTCTTGTATATATCATTTTGGCAACTGTTTATGTCATCAAAAATGTCTAGAGTCGAACTAGTGACTTCATCAAATTATTCACATAATGGACAGTTTTTTGCAAAGAATCTAATCTATGAAGACAAACTCGTCAAGTTGGTTTAAAAAATAGTTGCTAAATATCTTGAATTAATTTTGAAAACAAGTTCTTTTGAAGACTTATTGACTTGATATTGATTATGTTGTTTTTAGGGTTCCGTACCCAAAGGGTAAAACGGGAACCCTATTACTAAGGCTCCGCCGTCTGTCTGTCTGTCTGTCCGTCTGTCACCAGGCTGTATCTCTTGAACCGTGATAGTTAGACGGTTGAAATGTTCACTGATTATGTATTTCTATGGCCGCTATAACAACAAATACCAAAAAACAGAATAAAATAAATATTTAAGGGGGCTTCCATACAACAAATGTGATTTTTTTGCTCTTTTTTGCTTGATATTGATGACGGCAACAGGTAGACGCTTGAAATATTCACAGAATCTTTAGTTATATATTCACTTTAAAAATAAATAATTCAATTAAAATAAAAAAAATATTAAAGGGGGGCTCCGATACAACAAACGTGATTTTTTGCCGTTTTTATAGATAATGGTACGGAACCCTTCGTGCGCGAGTCCGACTCGCACTTGGCCGGTTTCTTTTTTAATAATATTGAACATTTTATAACTAATCAAGGGGGAACCCCTTAGCTATGTGGAATCGTCTAATTTATATGAAATTAATGATGTGAGTAAATTGAGTAATCTTGTCGGAATGGTAGATGATGAAGATGTTGCGTAAGGGCCTGAAAGTTATATTTGTATAAACATTTATAGACTTCTTCCAAAAACGGAATGTGACAGTGTACTTAATTCTAAAATTGAAGACTCGAAGAACAGTATAGTACTTATTGAAACTGCTCATCCCGTCAAAAATGACCAGCAGAGAAGATTTTGCATTACGGTGTAAAGGCAGTCGGTATAAAAGTGATACCAATAGAGCGCAGGCACGTATTGCATTAACAGATTGAATTAAGTGACAGCTAGAAACTAGTCACACCGGTTGATAACCCATCTCTCCCATCTCTGCACCATACGAACTCAATTTCCCTCAATTCAACTCTTTCGATTAGAAAATAAAGTTAAAAAAAGACTTGCAACTATCGAAGGCAAACGGATTGTTACTTTTGATACTGCCTATAAAATCGAACTCTGTGGAAATACAGAAAACCATTGTAAAAGACAAATTCGAGATATTCTTTATATGTAAGAAACGCAATGAGTTTTCACAACAGAAGCAGGTAAGCAGAGTCCTTCGAACTATATACGAATGAAATCAAAGGATAATTTATTAGATTTGTCAACGATTTCATCATGCATGCAAGCATAATGAAATGACCGTGATGTAATATCAGACGGCAATCAAAAATATCATCATCCTCCCAAAGAAAAGGGCACCAAGGCAAGGGCCTCCCGTTTTCCCAATTTATTTGCAGTCAGTACAACGCACTGACCCCAGAAGACTTATTCTTCCAGTAGAATACAATATCTCTATCAGCCATAATTTCAGTGAACACTTCCTTCCTAGTATCATCTTTCAAAATAATCCCATCTAAAACAACAATCCTCTTCACTTCGAAGTCGGTCAACCTTGGTTTCTTCTTCTACTCCATGGCCTTAATCCGTAATAAAGTCCTCACTTGGATGTAATTACTGTGGGTACTACAAGAGTGTAATGTAATTGATTACGGGCGTATGGCACGGGCCGGTACGGCGCGGGCGCAGGCATCTGTGCGATAGCATTGTTGACGCAGGTCAGGGAGTGGATTGTATTCTGAGATTTGAATTTAGAGGACAAATAGGAGATGTGTTCAACAACAATCCTATTTTAATGGTTGATGACGCAGATGAGATGAGATGAGGTACAAAGGAAGTGTGGATAGAGTTAATCATGAAAACTTATACTTTTGTATTGAATTTGTTTACGTTAGTTAACAGTAAAACAACGAACTTATAAAAAAATTATATTATTACATTAGCGCAAACGATTACCAAAACATAGAGGCTGGAATCTACGAGATACATGACACATTGTAAGTAGGAAAGACAAACAATGCTCCTACGAAAAACTTCGAATGCAGTCCTAGTTTTCAAATGGTTGCTACTTCATATTCAAAACCCCGGATGTCCGTAGTCAAATGTATACGTCTTAGTTTCCCACATTCTATGTACGTTACATAAATTAAAATCACCGGCATAACGACAGACAAGAAAGAAACATTAAAACAAAAATTAAAAGCCTTGAGAACGATAAGCAAACGTAAACGTAGGCAGTAAGTGAAATAAGTAGTAACAATCAGTTCTGTCTGACAGGTGTTCAGGTGTTCAGCTATTGTTGAAGTTCTTTCTGTACTTGCAGGAGAAAAACATGCAAATAATGAGCGAGTTTATGTGATAGACTTCTTTAATGTAGTGGTTCCCAATATTCCTATATGCCAAATAAGCTTGCAAGCCAAACCCTGTTTCTACAAATTCCTTGGAATATGATCCAAATGTGAATTTGTGTGACCGAAAAAAAGGAAGAAGAAGCAAAAAATGCTTTGATCGTATATATTTCCGAAGTTGAAATGGGCCACAGTTATTAAAAACGTATCGTCTCTACGGATAGGTGAAATATGGTAGAAGAACATTAAAAAAATGCCTAAAATATATATTGCTCAGAGAATTCCGAGAAAAAAACCGGCGAAGTGCGTGTCGGAGCACGCACAATGAAGGGTTCCGTTTTTGGGATGAATTTTTCATCATTATTATACATTTATAATACATTACAACGGCTACTGTAAGTTTGTACGCCCAATATTGAGAGAGTTACCATGATGTTATAAGTACATAGACTTCTTAAAGGTTTTCCTGTAATAAGTAAAGAATGATATAGGCTCAGTAGTTTCAGAGATAATGGTAGGTATGGTCAATTTTTATCAATTTTCATAAATAACTTTAAAAGTATTTATTTGGAAATTATACAAAATATAAGTATATCTGAAATGCTTATAACAAGTTCTTTCATTTGGTAAAGAACTCTCAGTTTGCATTTTTTTTTTCTTCTAATTTGCCTCCCAAAATTACCCCCTAATCAAAATTGATTTATTTACGTTACACCTCCGTGTTAGGGTCACAGAAATTCATATGTATACCAAACAACTTAATCAGTCCGGTAGATTCGGAACAAATGGCCGTGACAGACGGACAGACAGACAAACAGACAGACCGACAGACACACGAGTGCCCCTATGTTTGAGGTACGGAATCCTAAAAATTAAAATGATATGCAGCTATAAAAATGTGCCCATATAACCAGAAGCCATATATTCAACAGAAACCACCTACGAAAGAAATAACAAGATAATAAACGAAGTAAATAAGCAGTTGCAACACCAGTTAATATGCCACCTAATTTCGCATCCTTGTTCGAGCGAGTGACAATGGTTTTCCCAGAGCGTTTCATTGCATCTACGATCCAATGTGCTTAGACTGCATTTACACGTTCGTCTCAAGGTCCTTACATGGAATCTTGTTCATGCATGTTGGATTGTGTTAGATTTTCTGTCTTGATTTTGCTTTTCTCAAAGTAGTTTAGTATGTCAGCATCTGACCGTTGTTAGCTAATTTAGGTTAGAAACTATACTTTACTTTTTACGAGTACCTACAGTACGAAAACTTCAGTAAGAATATAGAAAGATCATCAAACTCAAACTCAAAGCATTTATTTCAAATAATACACTACAGGCACTTTTGAATTGTCAAGGGGTCGGTCAGTCAGAGAGATGAAGCTAGTTGCCCATTCCAAAGCGTAGTAGGTTCCTATGGAGAAGAACGGGCAAGAAACTCCACGGACACTCTTTTACCTTTTTGTCATAGGTTTCAAGTTTCGAGTGAATAGTTTATTTCTAGGCTAGCCTGTATCATAATCTTTCGCATCATCACTTGCCATCCGGTGAGATAGTGGCCAAAAGCGATCATAAGAAACACAAAAAATCGGATAACAATTTTCTGGATGATGACCATCTGAATCATTTCTGGATTTTTCCATAGAATTATTTTCTGGTATAGTGAGACACGATTAACTTTCATTATCAGTTTCGGAACTTGGCTCCACCACTGACCCACTGTGCCTCTATGACCCACTATTATCAATTATGTCACAACTTACAGCCCAATATGGCGGTGCTTACGACAGGTGTAATAAAAGACATTGATCATTCACCACACGTGGCTTCAATCAATTAAACAACTACGCGCTATTGTTATTGTTCAGTAGCATCGTAGTGTTCGTTAATTCATTCATTATGTGTTACAATAGTATGGTTAGTTTATTCAAAGTTAGTAGGTACTTGGTTCATCTTCGTGTCATTTTCGCTTGATGTCCTATTTCCGGGTTCATTTTCTTATTATTTGCAGCTGGTGAACTTTGATACTAATTCTCGTCATTTTGGATTTGGTGTTCTCTAATTTGCTTCATATTATTTACTGTAATTTTATTTGAAACTTGTGGGCAGATTTTGCCTTTATGTGTGAATAAATTATCAAAACCGTTAGTTTGGGAGACACCATTACCACAAAATTACTCACGTCAGAATTACTTCGTGAATCATACTCCAAGTTCACCATTTATAACTCTCAAACGTGCTTCTGACCACATTAACACGGCAATCGTTAGTAATGTGTGTTTCCATGTCAATATCCCACAAAAATCCATGAACGGAAGTCGAACTGCCGTGCACATCGATACCGAATCTCGGCCGACTCTAATTGATTCGATACCAACTACCTTGTGCAACTCTAGTTACACAATCGATGATGAATCTAAAATGATTGTCTTCGCATAATTTTTGTGTATTGCAGCAGGTAAAACATGTTGATGTGTGAAACTTGATTTGTGTTTGGTTTTCAATTTAGGTAGGTATTTTGAGACATTATTTATTTGTGGACCGATGGCCGGTGGAGCAGACTAGTCCTGGAATGGAGACCGCGTATCGGCAAGCGTAGTGTGGGACGCCCCCCAGCTAGATGGACCGACGACCTTAAAAAGGTGGCTGGGACAGACTAGATGCGGAAGGCGGAGGACAGGGTGTTGTGGCGCAGCCAGGGAGAGGCCTATGTCTAGCAGTGGACTGCTATAGGCTGAGTTGATTGATTGATTGATTTATTTGTGCATTGTAATTCTACTTAAGCGTGGAAAAAAAAGACAAATGTTGCGTTGACCTCAAATAAATTGGGATACCAAAGAGAATGTTGATGATGCTAATATTCTACTCATTCATCTAGTCGGATAGGTATCCAAAAACTAAATCATCTAAATAGAAGACATGAAAATGTTAGCAGAAGTAAACTGAATGCTGAAGGCAGACGTCTCATGATAATGACATAAATAAACGTTATTAAATTACATGATATAAATACGGAATAACCTTACAATCTTCACATAACATAATTCCTCAAAATGATACTTAATTACATTTAAATGCCAACAAAAGATTTATGAGGATTCCATGTCAAAACCAACACGGGGGTTCTGGTAATCGATTCGACGAACTTGAACAATTAAGTATAAAACGCGAAGACAAAATATTTAAAAACAGGTTTGCAAGAAATAATAAAGATACAATGATATATATTCGTAATTCTTGAGTAAACACTGGACATGCAGGTGAAAAACAGTTATTCTCCTCAATGATTAGGAAACCCTGGTCCTTTTTAGGGTCCCGTGGTACACATATGAATTTCTGTGACCCAAACATGGATGTGTAATGTAAATAAATTAATTTTGAATAAAGGCCGGAGTTAGGGGCAAATAAAAAATAAAAGTTTTGCAAGATGTACCGTGTGACATATAAAATGAAAGGGCTTATTGTAAGGATTTCATATATTACTAGCTGCGCCCCGCGGTTTCATCCGCGTAAGTCTCGATCCCGTGGGAAAGCCACACTTAACACAAAAAATAGATAGTAGCCGATTCTCAGACCTACTGAATATGCATATTAAATTTCATAAAAATCGGTAAAGCCGTTTCGGAGGAGTATGGTAAATTGGTAACTAACATTGTGACACGAGAATTTTATATATAAGATGATATTAAAATAATCACCTTTATTTACGAAAATATATAAGTATTGACCAAATTTTTTTGGCTCAATATGAGCGATATCCCTAAAACTACCGAGCCAAAATTTAAAAAAATATGGAATATAGTTTATTACATAAAGATTACAGGAAAACCAATACAAAAAGACAAAAAACAGCAATGTTTAGTTTTTTCTTGGGATAAATTCATCCTAACTACGGGACCCTTCATTGTGCGTGGTCCGACACGCAGTTGGTGGCCGGTTTTTTAAAGACTAGCAGGTAATGTTGTAAAAATCTGTCTTATGTTTGAAATGGCCATTCTTGGGAGTCTTGCTTGAAAATAAGGAAGGATAAGATATTATTGAAGAATCTGGAGTAACAGCAACACCCATAGGACAGTTAGTAAAGAAAAAAGCAACATAGGACCTTAGCTTCATAGAGCTACATCTAAAACTGATTTTTCATTACGAAACAAGAATTACAGCTCGTCCACTAAAAAGAAAAACAAATCATAGACGTGAAAAAAGAAATTGCGCCATCTTTCAAACAAGTCATTAGTACACCCCAGAGCCCACACGATGTAACAAGTGTACGCAGTTAGAACCAGCCAACCTTACTGACACGGTGAACAGATATAATGTAACTAACTGCCGCAACTGCTAACATAATAGAATATCAATTGCGATTCAGTTTACTGAGGCCAGTTAGTAAATGAAGGAAGAAGGTTCACTTTCGAAAACCTTTCTTCTCTCGGTTGGAAACACTGTTTACTTTCAAACTATTCTTCTTTTTCTGTGCTGCTGGGGAGTTTGTTGCGCTACTACTTCTTCCCAGCTAAAGCACTAGGAAATGCTGAAGGGTGGAAATTTTGGGGGACTGTCATATGTAGAACTCCCACAAGGTAGACCGATGACCTTGTGAACGCCGTAGGAATCCGCTGGAAGCGAGAAGCACAGAATATGTGGAGGTGGCGATGCTTGGGCATATGTCGAGCAGTGGAAGACTTTCGGCTGAAATTACGAGTTTTAAAGCGCTTCAAGCCAACATCTTTTGCAAAATCATGAAATTATTGTTTTTATTAGACCTCAGATTTTAGATGTTTTTCTAAAATAATCGGTTCGCAGCCTAATTTGCCAGGTACATGCACCATTTTCTGAATCAAATCTTCTGTACTTACCTATCCATCTAGACTTAGTGACTAGCCCACAATGGACCGGTAGCCAGGCGTCCGCAACAGTTGGTAACGTATCATTAACAACCATTTTCTGTTACGTTTCATTTGAGACGAGCCTATAATTTATCAACACGAATGTTAAGAGATAAGAGTACCTACACGGTACAGTTTTTGTTACTGGTGCACATTGTAATTGTTTTGGAAAGTGACGGACAAGAAGTTTGATTGATGTCTGAACATGATGCAAAATTAGCAGGTTTTCATTTGACCATTTAAGAAATAAGTAATTAAAACCACAAGAAGTAAATATTCATTAAAACTGCTTTAAACAGGTTGGCGTATAATAAAAAAGTTTTCGATGCATCGAAATAGTCTGTCCACTGTTGTTTAGGCATTTGTTTTTTTTTTTACGAATCGTACACACGGCTACACTTTAAGCTATACATTTCCAGTACACGCTGACCTCTCATTGTACGGAAATCCTACACAATGCGAGATCGGGTTGTACTGGAAATGTATAGCTTGATGTGTAGCCGTGTGTACACGAGTTTCACAACGAAAGTTGTTTAGTATGATGGGTAGAATCACCCCCTTGACGGATGCAGGTGAGTAAATCTCCACCCTATATACAAGATGTAACATAAATAACGCACCACCTCTTAAGGGGTCATTGTAGTTATCATTATGCACAACTTTTACTATGGGACCGAACCTGAAATCGCGAAAAAAAAAAACATTTATGTTCTCATAAGTCATAACTCGTAAAAATGTAGGGAACCGCTGATATTTTTTTTCCCGATTTCAGTTTTGGTCCCTTATTAAAAGTTGTTCTTAATGATGATTAATGACCCCATAAGAGGTTGTACGTTATTTATCTTACATCTTGTATAGTCTTTAGAAAATCTGGAGGAAATGCCATCATTTGTCTTTCGGAACATCAAAACACAGCCAGGATAATTGAACATAGAACCAGCAAATAGTAGCTCGCATGAGTACCCAATCTACTTTAAGAAATACTCAGGTTCTAAGTACCTACTAACAGGAAGTCGTAACTGCCAGGTTCTCAACCAGTTACACATCCAAACACATATTATTGCTAAAGTTGGATGTGAAACGGGTTTTGGTCCCAGTTTATCTTGCACCATATCTCATAAGGATATTTATTGAACGACGCATCGCTTGAGACGTATTTTCACGTCGAAAATCCCAATCATCAACCTTCGTTTTCCTTAAACTTAAACCATCAATAAATTCTTAGTCAAATAAACAGAGTAGTAGACAGTAAACGCTCCCGCAGACAGGTGCGACGCGTCAGCGCGACGTGACACTAATAGAACAATTTTGCAAACCTCATGGAATTAGTTCTACCAGAATCGCTGTCTGCGGCAGTCTTTAGTCCTGCAATGGGAGTAAACCACGTAACTCGTGACAGCATTTTATCACCAAAAATGCAAATTTTAAATACATGTTGAAAACGGGTATTTTTACGAGTCGTCAGCGAAAATCAACGCGCGTTCGATTTGCCGTTTTATTTTTATTTTAACGTGTTCGGAATCTTGTTACAGCAAAAAAGCCAGTTTTAATATTCTCCTATTAAAATCGTAATGCTGCTGCTGCAATTTACAGGTAACGTAATACGGGTATAAATTCCACGGCAGGCATGAATTACTTTATGCTTTTAACTAAAGTTAGTTAGCTAGCAAAACGCTGGATATCATTCTCGGAGATAGCTTGATTTATGAGGCAAAATCAACGCGCGTTCGATTTGATGTTTTTTTTTTATTTTAACGTGTTTGGAATCTTGTTGCAGATAAAAAGCCACTTTTAATATTCGCCTATTAAAATCGAAATGCTGCTTTATGCTGCAATTTACAGGTAACGTAATACGGGTATAAATTCCTCGGCAGGCTTGAATTACTTTATGCTTTTAACTAAAGTTAGTTAGCTAGCAAAATGCTGGGTATCTTTCTCGGAGATAGCTTGATTTATGAGGCAATACTAGCGCGCCCTCTGCTTGGTACACTCGTAAATGACAACATGGCAAATCATCAAGATCTGTGTACTAAATCTTAGCTACTCGTATATAATAATGTTTTGGCTTAGTCCCATCTCTTCCCCTATACGTTTATACCGTGAAAAGGATTTTTTTGTAGGAATAAACGCCTAGGGGAAGAGATGGGACTAAACTAACTATACACATCACTGCTGGGACACAGGCCTCTCGGTGAGAGGGAGTGGGCTGTAATCTACCACGCAGGCCCAGTGCGGGTTGGTAGATGTCACATGTCAAATAAATAAATGTATTACACCTAAAAATATAAAATGTAAACTTAGGCAATATTACTTAAGTATTTTAAAGGAATGATTGTAACCACTTAATGACCTAAAGATTTTATTAATTGTATAGTTTGATAATGAGATAGACTCACGATAGCATAAGTTTAAACCTTAGTGGTTTTTGATTGCTATCTATTATTTAATCCTGTGTTCTTTGTATAGATGATAATTAAATAAAAATAAAAAATGTCTTCGAGAGTTTGGTTCTTAGACATGCCGGTTTCCTCACGATGTTTTCCGTCACCGTTTTGAGGAGTGGTGATGTAATAATTTACACAAAGCAAAGCGCCTGTCTTGGTTCGACAGGTTCGTACAACTCGTAAGTCGGGGCCGTTACTGTGGTAACAGCCTCGACTTACGAATTATAGTTTCGTAGGCGGTAGTTCTACAACTAGGGCTACGAAACTATAACTCGAACATTATACTTCCGGAAAGGCTCTAAATAATGTTGAAGACCGCATCCAATGTCATTCACGAAAGATTTATGCGGTGACACAGACAGGGACGAAAAGCGACTTTATTATATACTAGTTGACTCGACAGCTATAGAAAAGGCCTGTCCAGCAGTGGACGAAGATAGGCTGACCCGACAGACGTTGTCTGGTCCAAATATCAATAGGTCATACTAAAGTCCAATAGAAAAAATCTTTTCCAATTTTTCTTTCCATAAAAATTTAATTCTAGGCTATTACGAACATTTAAAATAAAAATGTCTTAATCGGTCCAGCCGTTCTCCAAGTGATGCGTTTACCAAACGAAAGCATTTCATTTTCATTCATAATAGATAAATAAACTATCCTTTAACTAGATTTAGAAATAGATAATCAAGAACAGTCTATTTTTGAAACAGTCCAAATAAAAAATCTAATTGCTTAAATATGAACTAGGTGAATTAAAACCACGCAAGTGGAGCAATTACTATTGGTAAATTAAACAGTGATAGCTAAGTACCAAGCTGTTACCTACTACACAACATTATTTACCTAATGTTTTCCTTATATTCTATGAGACTAATCGATAACTTCGCGATTGCTAAATTAGATAAGCCTTTTAACTCCTTTCCTTATGCTTGAAACTTCGTCTACGACAACAGATGTTACTGTAGAAATGGTAACCTAGAAATCTACAAGCTGTAAAATATAATGATAAATTCCCAACATTGGGCCCATTCAATACCACACGTCAAACCCCGGAAACTTAGCTAACTTAGCAGTGCCAGTTTTAGTTAGCCTTACACAGACATACACACATCATCACACACATTTACAGCACCTACACCACACAGTTAAGGCTTCTACATACAGGCGCGACTAGTCGCCCCGGTATGTAGAAGCCTTTACACGCACACACACACTTTAAATTAATATTAATAATTACCTATGTCACTCCTTGTATTTCTTATTTTTTGTGTACTTCGTGATTGGCGTAATGTTTCGAATAAGCTAAATGTTATACCTACTCGTATTTACTGTCAGCTGTGAAGCTACCTTTTATTAAATAAATAAATAAACAAAATGTCAAAAGTCTTACAAGTAACTGTTGCACTAACATGCAATAAACACATTTTATCTAATACCTAATAGAAAGAATCGAATCGCGAAATCTTTATGAGCACTATTTTCAATCGCAATTCTGTTTGTCATTCGTAATCTTTGACAGTCGTTAGTTCGTTACGGGTAGTCAGTTCCCAAAAGTTAGACAACCAATCTTACCAAGAGGTATCGTGTTACCCAGTAACTGGGTTGTGGAGGTCAGATCGCTCCATGTTAAATACTGGTATTTAGCTGCATCCGGTTAGTCTGGAAGCCGACCCCAACATCGTTGGGAAAAGGCGAGCAGATAATGATGATGATGCGTCGATGACCTTTATTGATTTTCATACGCCGCAATTTAAAGTACCCTTCACTCGTCCAGTTGGCTATTCATAATCAGCCTATAATGTTCCCACTGCTGGGACACAGGCCTCCTCTCTTCGAGGGAGAGGGCCGTAATCTACCACGCGGGCCCAGTGCGGGTCGGTAGATGTCACATGTCTACGAATTTTTGGTTCTAGGACATGCCGGTTTCCTCACGATGTTGGCTATTGCCTATTTTATTAGTTCGAGTAGTAATATTTCTGCTGTTGAGCATTTTTCTTTGTCAATTTCATTACCTACTTGAAATTGACAAAGAAAAATGAAGCTAATCATTTAAATTCTTATTCAAAATCATTTATTTGCAAATATGGGTAAACAATGTACAGATGTTTTACATTCATGTAATAATTCAAAGTAAGTACATACTCGTATAAAGAAAATACATTTATAAGTTAAAAAAATATTGTCTATTATGTACGTTGAAACTGTTTGTTACTTACCTGTCACTTGTCCCTATAGGTTCATTAGAAAACTAGCGTCAGACAGCATCTGTCTGGAATTAATACTGAAATGGACCTTTTTGGCGTAGCCAGGCACACATTGTTTATATTATAACATTATTTTTACTTTTTTATAAATGTACGTTTCTTTCTTTAGCTACAATTCTTCGTTTGTAAGCAACCCCAAATAAAAAGCAAACCAAGCCTTGATTTAGGGAACTCAGCTCGTCAGTCGCCATCAACAATCAATATGTTCCACTGCCCTGTCTGTTCCTCGAATAACATTCCACCGCACGCGCAATTCTTGTAGACTTGTACTACTCATTGCCTAATGCAGATTTTAATTTTTTTGTTGCCCAGCTTTTAACAAAACATTATTACCAACATGAAATAAGATATTTACGCAGCAGTGACGCAATCATATCAATTTGTACGCACGTTGCAAACGCCATATTTTTAGGGCGTGAATGATCGAGATACCTACACAATTTGTAACGCGCTGGGGTCTCGCGTTTCCTTTGTTTTTCTGTTTTATTGTGTTCCACTACGAGCAACGAGCATTTAGGTAGCTACTTACTAGGTAAGTATTTGGAAATCTACTTAATAAAAATCTTAAATTCAATAACAGACAACGCACAACAGAAACCGCTGCCGCTGGGTCAAACTCAAACTCAAACTCAAAACATTTATTTCAATTAAACCTATTACAGGCACTTTTGAATTGTCAAAGAGTCGGTCAGTTAGTCAGAAAGTGAAGCTATTTGCCCATTCCAAAACGTAGATCTCTATGGAGAAGAATAGGCAAGAAACTCCAAGGACACTCTTTTAAAGCAAGATATTACAAAATCCTGGGTACATTATTCTTGTTGCTTCTTTATGTGAGAACAATGTAAAAAAAATTAAATTGTTTATTTAAAAAACAATTCAAAATATAAGATTAAAAGATTACAAATAAGCCCTGGCAGTTAAGAGAAGACCAATCTCAACTGATCTATTACCTTTAGATGCGTTACCTGCGCTCAATAATGGCAAAGTAAATGCCAGGCAATTGCCTGACCTTTACAATAATAATTATTATTATTACGTTCACGTAAATATGTATGTTCATCTCTTTCTAACAACAGATATCGGTATAGGTCTTTCCTTTTCTTCACGCGCTGTATGATTGTATGGAAGTATGTAGCTACAATCATGGCTTACGTTGTTTTTGAGTGCACTAATGTTCGTGTATGACGCGTCTATTCATAATACGTCATTGGGTGGGTCTAGATTTTTAGAAGCATGAACTTTTGCGCAAGAGTTCCTTTTATAACGAAAGCAAGCAGGAAGGATTTTTGAAAATTCATCCCGTAAAGGGATTAACCCCTGCCGTGTGTTGCCGGACGTAAAGAATAGCACCATCCCATTTCTTCCCGTGAGTGTCCTAAAAGACGACTAAGGGTAAGGGACTTACTGGAGAATGGGCAGTAGCGTTCTCTATGCATTTTTAAAACCATACTGCGATCGCCAACCCGCCTGCCAAGCGTGGCGATTATGGCAAACCCCCTTTGTGGGAGACCTATGTCCAGTAGTGGACGTCTTTCGGCTGAAATGATTATGATGATGACAGGGGATAAATAGAGGATGAATGTTTGCCATTGCCTACACGGCTTGTGAGTTACTACATAGCAATCTTGCATGTGTAAGCCCCTTAATTTGTTTTGTATGCTACCTGTATTGTAGATTCTTCTAGTCAGACAAAACAAAACTAGCTACTTACCACCTCATTCTTTGTCTCACTCGCACACTACTACTCGCGCTCACGGGAGCAAGCGAGACAGGGCGAAGGCTCCAAGGCGCCGATAGTTTACGTAATTTCTTTTTACGGTGAAAATAACGATAAATAAAAAACAATAAACATAGTAAGTATCCGTTTATACCTATTTAGTTCAGATAATATGCATAGTTTCATGATCTAACTTGAAGTTTTTTTTTTTTTAATAATTGCGGTACTTATAGGGTTCGGTTTGGCGGTAACTTTGTAATTTTTTTCTGTTTAGCAATTTGAAGTATTGTTGACTCCTAAATTAAAAGGTTTATATGCGAAAGGCAGACTCCGATAACCTTTTCATTCAGCCATGTTAAAACTGTGTGAGAAAAATGTTACAAAACCGAATTACCTTAGTTTCCAAAGCAATTAATTAAAATCTTATTCTTATCTCTTTTATGGTACAGAGAAACAATTTATGATTGCTAATATCAGATACGGATTTACCGCGTTTACTTAAGTTGTAAGAGGATATCGGTACTTTATTTTACCGCTTTACAATTACAACTTTATGAAGTATCTGCCAAAAGGCACGTTTAATCTCTTAAAAACTGTCCGGAACGCGGAATTTTAGATATTCGTGAAAATTGCAGTGATTCAGCGTCGCAGTATCTGAATCATGTCAAAGCTTCCAAATAAACTAAACTTGTTTTCTTTCTGTATTTGTTATATATCTAACCCTTTGATACGTACTTAAAATCTTGTTTTATACAGGGTGGATTTTTGAGATGGGGCAGTAAGGGCCTTAACCGTTGTAGCTACAGGAAAACGGTCTTAGGAGACTGTCTTTAACTTTTTGAGAAATTATGATCTGCATTCACAGATTATGAAAAAAATGTACAGTCAGCAAGAAAATGGGCAGTTTTCACAAAAACTTTTTTTTATGCCAATCGATCCTGTTTCTTATAAGGATTAAAAACCTCTATTGGACCAACTGAGGTTTAAGTACTAGAAAAGTCAGAAATCACAAAAAACTTTTCCCATACATTTCGTAGGAAATGAGACTCCTAGTTAGTTTCATCCCCCTGGGATGAAATTTTGCTAAAAAAGTCCTGGAGGCCTAAAATGGACGCTTTGTCAGAATGATAATATGATCTGCGTACAATTTATATCCCACAATTCATCTGTATGACAGTTTTGTATGGAGTTTCGTAAAATGGTCCACAAATTATGAATTGCTATACTTAATGAAGTCTAATGTCAAATAGCAGCTGTCAAACAGATGAATTGCGGGATGTATGAATTGTACGCAGATCATGTTATGAGTCTGCCAAAGCGTCCATTTTAGGCCCCCTGGTCTACGGGTTGTAGAACTATCTAAGTATAAATAGGTAATTCCGCCGTTTGCTGCGAGAAACTACGTGCTTAAAATAGTTAGAATAAATTGAGAGGAACTAGTTATGTAGATTCACGTGGGCGATAGACTTGATGCTACACAATAGCTAACTCGCTAATTGTGCGCAATTATCAAATCTGTCCCGCTGTCAGTGTTTAAAAACAAATACTTAAATGATGGTCGAAACCGTAAAACTCTGTAAAAAAAATCACGTTTTGTGATTTGCTTGTAGAAATTGCAATTTAACATTTATGTCTGTAACTTGGTGTACCTACATAATAAAGAGTATTCTATTCTATTCTATTTAATGCTTTTTAAAGAAGAAGGATAGGATAGAATGAGACATCAGATCTTAAAAACATTTTGTGATCCTGATCACAAATCAAGCTGATCTGGGTTGGGGTGCTGGAATCTTCCAGAGATTTCACAATATATGAACAGATCTTCTTAGCTCGGAGTGACCAAGGTACCTACTCCGAAAGGTTCTACTTAGGACCTATCTGAAAGTTTATAGTCGTTACAGGCGGATATGATGAGTGGACCGAGTTCCGTAAATGAACGTGGGTGATAGAATTATTAATACTGATTGTACACAATAGCTCGCTCGCTAATTGTGATCAATTATCAAATCTATTCTGCTGTCACTAGGTACTTGTTGTTCAATTAAAATGTAACGCAGGAAATCAAACACGCTTGGCCAATTTATAAAACGGAACAAAAATATGTGATCATTGGTATAGTGGCCGATCGCAGATGAAGCACGTGAGCGTGAGGTTCAGGATGTGATGCCCGTGTTAGTGAATTCTTACCTAGGTATGTTACGATTTATGCTTTCCAAGTTATCGTCGTTGGAAGCATACCTTTCAGTTTTTTTCTTAACACGCAACACAGAAAAGAGGGCAATTAGATGCTTTGAGGCATTCGTTTTTGAGCTTGACCGCACAGCAAAACGGATTGACACAATTTGATGAAGCTTAATCTTTCTCAATGTGATAAACGAATGCAGTGGATCCATATAGCAGACACAAACGAGGCAAATAACACTTAGAAAATAATAAACGCTATCATCATCATTTCAGCCGAATAACTCCCCAAAAGGGGGTATGTCATAATCGCCACACTTGGTGGTGTTAAAATGCATAGCGATAAACACATAATGGTAAAACAATCGTAAAATGCATTTAGTGATAAACGCTATAGGGTTTCCCAAAACGATCAATTGTCAATTTTTACGCGATTAAAACACATTGATGTGCAAATTGATCGTCCACCAAGTGCAATTGCGATTGACAATACTAAGAGCCCTAAGAAGTAGCTGGTACAGACAAGTTATAATACTACAGTCAATTAAAAATTAAAATCCCCAACTTAGACAAATGTTTACAAAAAAGTAGCAGAACCAGAAATAAATCGCAATGAGAATAACATAGATGCCTGATGGACGTGTGCATTTAATTGGACATAACGGAACCGAGGCCCGGAACAGTGTGCAGTCAGCAGAACAAGTATCGGATGCCATACAGCGCGTTCCGCGCTCCGTGATACACTTTGGTAGTATTGTGAGTCAGGCAAGCTGCGAGTACAGTCAACCTAAGTAATTGGTATACAGGCAACAACAACAATTTCAACTTCAACTACTTACAACTCTAAAACTACTTACAATTTCAGCTACTTTAGATGAATCTTTCAAATTAATGAAATGATACTACAAACCCAAAAAACAAAAACAATACTACTGCAATGGTCCAATGGTACTATATCTAATGATATTTTCCCAGTAGAGGAGTTTGGATTTCCGAAATGCATTTTGTTTTAGCCTCAACCACCGTCCCTGGTGGATAGGACGACTGAGACTAATTTAGTCTACCAGTGGTATCAATGCGAAATAACCCCTGTCAACAATGATGCCGATTGATTGATTGTGCTGCGTAGTCAAGTCTCTTACACTCTTTAAGTGTGTCTAAGCTACTGGCAATGGTCGTTACTAGCACGAAAGCATGGTATTAGGTATTGAGCAAGAGTTCATTTGTTCAGTAGGTAGGTACTTTATGAAGCATGCTAGTTTAAGGTTTTAAGCATGCTCATAAACACACGTGTGGCAGTACAATATGGTCTTTTTTGTTCCGTGGAGAAATTCTCATGGATACCCTCGGTCTGGGAAAAACGGAGGGTAAAGTCGGACTCCTACCGACTAAAACCCCACTGTTCCTTCTAGTACCATGAGTGGGGGGCCCGGGAGATTCGCCGCACCCCCGACCGGTATCAGCCCGCCATAAAAATTGTAACGAAGTACGCACTAAATTTGTGATCGAGTGTGTCAGTACAAAAGTATAATAAAAGTATAATTATGGTCATTGGTCAGTACTTACCTATACCTATAGGCTTAAAGTTATTTCGCAGTACGCGCTCCATAAAAATCAGTCTTGACAATGTAGGTGGAGAGTGTGTACACCTAACTGTTTGGTTGACTGTACATACATCCGCCAATAGGTATGTTTCAATCTGCCCCACTTCTGAAATACCGCTGGAAGTGTTAAATACTTGTCGATAATTAATTTTTAAGAAAGTTATTGGGTTTGCGATTGTAATTCAGTTATGTTCTTTGCGGGTGAAAAGAATGTTAATGATGTGATGATGTTATTTAACTTTTTTCCATGCATTGTTTTGTTTTCGAAGTTGTTTTTTTAGAAGCATTCTTTGTTATGGTTTTGCTCTGTTAGCGTAAACGAGGAAGCATTTGCATTTAGGTGTCATTACGAGTTAATACGTAACACAAAGTCGATCCAAGTCTCAAAAAAATCTTTGCTGGTTTACAGAAATTCAACAACATTATAATTTTAAAGTTTTCTGATATTTTATTCACTACATAGTCAACAAGTTTCCACAGACATCTTTCACATCTTTGTCATTTACGAAAAATTCGGCAATAGGTGACAGATTATCTTTAAAGATACTGAGAAAGGCTAACAAGACGTAATTTTCAAGTCAATAAATTACAGTAGGCCTATGGCCAGCAGTGGACGTCTTTCGGCTGAAATAATGATAACAATAAATATTGCCAGCTAGAGCTCGGGACACTGTATGCGTGTCTAGAATAGGTAGACCATCATATTAATAGGTAGACCATCATATTAATAGGTAGACCAGCATATTAATAGGTAGACCAGCATATTAATAGGTAGACCATCATATTAATAGGTAGACCATCATATTAATAGGTAGACCAGCATATTAATAGGTAGACCAGCATATTAATAGGTAGACCATCATATTAATAGGTAGACCATCATATTAATAGGTAGACCAGCATATTAATAGGTAGACCAGCATATTAATAGGTAGACCATCATATTAATAGGTAGACCAGCATATTAATAGGTAGACCAGCATATTAATAGGTAGACCATCATATTAATAGGTAGACCATCATATTAATAGGTAGACCAGCATATTAATAGGTAGACCAGCATATTAATAGGTAGACCATCATATTAATAGGTAGACCAGCATATTAATAGGTAGACCAGCATATTAATAGGTAGACCATCATATTAATAGGTAGACCATCATATTAATAGGTAGACCAGCATATTAATAGGTAGACCAGCATATTAATAGGTAGACCATCATATTAATAGGTAGACCATCATATTAATACCTAAGCATATATAAGACTCACACACAAGCAAGCTCGCTGTATTAGAATTCAAGAGGATATAAGCCCCAAATATCTAAAACAATCCTGATCAAATGATGTGAGGAAACATTTTCCCACCAAGTCCCGAAAGAGAAAAGCCGTTTTTTTTTTATTAATTCGGGCGCTAAATCAGAAGAGTTGACTTAACCCACCATAAGTTTGCCTGTTTCTCTGATTGCTACTCCAAAATATTAAAGACGTAATTTCCCAATAATTCTTGCTTGACTATAAAACGGTTTTGTTGATTCATGACTAGAGATCGGATATTCGGATGAATCTTTACCTAAAGTAGGACGTTTTTTTCCCGGCAAAAGATACAAAGTATGGGAACGGCTTCTTAAAATATACTTTTATTCCGGGATCGCGAGGTTTCAGTAATAAGAGTGTGTAGGTAAACAATTTTTTATTCCTAAGTATAACAAATATTTCTTATCTATTTAGAACTAGGCAAAAATGTTGTGGAAAATATAACTCTTTTAAAAAACACTATTAATATTTCATCAAAACCTTTTATTCTAAAATGAAATATATTTATTCGGGGATCCACAGTACAAAAGAGTAGTTCTTAAAAGTTCGTTAGTCCTGGAAACCGACACTTTTTCCCGTACCGAAGGGCACTCTCAAACTAGGTAAATATGCATCCGAATATCCGATCTCTATTAATGACAGTTCTCACCACAATGATAAGCTATCCCAGTGATAAGAACATACAAAAGCTTGGTATCTTCCCGATTATCTCCAGTCCGGGAATGACACAAATAGACTCGGCAAATATTCTTGGGAATGATACCTAGATAAAACTTCTCACAGAGTTGGTGATACCAACTTTGGAATGGAGTAATTAGGACATTGATATCTGTGTGTATGAAATTGTCTTCGGAACTTATTCAAACTCCCAATAGTAAAATACAATTTGATTGTCATTCCACAAGACAAGTTGTGTAAATAAGAATAACTCATAGCACAACGTTTCCAACTTTTAACTTTCAAGGTAAGGAACACAGTCCTTTCTATGTAGTTCTATGTTTTAATAAATTTACTATTAAGTATATTCAAACACGTACAAACACAATGTAAAATTCCACCAGAAGAGCTACGCATTATCAAAAAAAAAAAATTCCATTCATTCAATTCAAAATAAGAAATAACAAAGCAATATCGTGTACGTGCTTAAAAAATACATTAAAAACATTATCACATGTTTACCTCGAGAGACTGTCCCTTAGATCCGGATTGTGCCACCACTAATAAAAAAGAAAATAAAACTCAACACGAACACACAACACAGTTTACTAACACTAAAAAAAAGTTTGTTTATCACACTTTTTCGAAAACAGGGCGTGGAACGTGTAATTTCGTAAGTCTGTTGGCGGGAAAACGCGTGCGTTCAGAAGCGCGCGCGCGAACCGACTACTCGCTCGACCACCGGCCGCTGTTGAACAAGACGCACCGAGATAATCGTTGCATTCTGCCATCGGTATTAGAAAACGAATAAATCGCATAGATACGGTGTATTTGCTAATGCTGTGCTGTCCGACTGAATGCGCTTGGCAAATGCAATATGAGGTCGGACTGAAAGCAATGCAAAAGAAACAATTTACAGTTGTTTTAAACTTTTAACTGAAGAAAGATGTATGTGCCAATTACAGCTTTTTAACTTGTTGTTCCGCTTTTGAGCCAGTTATTTGTTTGAGTATGAGTAGGTTAGGAGAGGTACTAATTACTTTGCATTACATTCTCGGCAGCGAACTTGGCCCTGACAGTACGTGATTATTACAATCTCGTCGTTGAAAAACTTAAATGCACGTTTTTGTTTCATGGCTTTGTAATGATACTTGCTACAAAAAGAGTAATTATAATTGATCATTGACACTTCGTCTTTAAAGCCAAGCTACAACATTATAGACTTGTGGAAGGCCTTTGACTCCAATGTTCATGAATCGAAGTTCAGAGAAGGGTTTTAAGGTAATCACGTTACAGAATATGAATGAAGACCTAGCATAAACCCTAATTCAGCATGATAGAAGTGCTGTCGCTTCTAACGATAAGAATCTTCGATTTGTAGACTTGGTGTCCCTGAAGGTTCTTGAAGGACCTAAGGTCCATGTGTTATTCGCCATGTAATACTGTACTAGGAGACTTGGTGAAACAGAATACCGATACACTACACAGGCAGTAACATTATTTTGATTTTATGAGTAAATATGTCCACGAAGTAGGTCAAACAACGTATTTCAGAACCGGAATACAGAATAAAGCGCAACGCAATAAACAAGACATATTTAGAGCGACCTGATTTTTGTTTTAATTTTTTGTATCATCAACATAATACTTGGCGCACGAGCTTATTAAAAAAAATAAAGATACTTATTAAAAAAAATAAAGATATCATGTCAACTCATTTATTCACAAATCACAATCCATTTTGTTTACTCTATTTGTACAATAAAACGTTTAGAAATAATATAAATTACGAGTTTGGGTCAAATCTAACTAAAATGTTATTAACATCAATGGGATTAGAAAAAAACGTCATAATATTCACATAAACGTAAAATATGTCAGTTAATAAATTATTATTATAATTAAAACTAGATGCTAATAATTTAGTCACATTATTATTATTGAATAGAAAAAGCACTCGATTTCACATTACAAAGAAAACCCACACATTCATTGGTAACTTTGATTTACGACAAAATAAAGACTGACGTAGATTGTTACAATAATAAGACAAAAAACTTGATGCCCAAAGACAACCTTTTATTTAAGGGTGGAATAAATTAACCTTTCCCATTCCCGATTAGCGAAGGACAGGGAGTTGTGGCGCAGCTCGGGACAGGCCTATGTCCAGCAGTGGACTGCGATGGGCGGATATGATTGATTGATTGCCAAATAAGTTAATTAATACTTGACATCAACCCCAATCTACGCTAATCCTTAGATAATTCGTAGATTACCAAAAAACCGTCATACATAATACGTATAAAGGCTCAGAATAATTTCAATACTAATTCAATATTAATCTAGTCTTGCAAAAAATACATTTAGCCGAAAAAGGCTTCTGTCAATTTTACTATTCATAAATTCACTACCTACGTTCATAATCCATATAGAGACTCACAAGTTACAAAAAAATATATATTATATATAAAATTGTACAACATTAGCAAAATATTTGTTAAAAACGTGTAAATTGTCTATACTCTGCCAATATTTCTATAAGGCAACATTGTACATTGAATTCATTTTTATAGCACTTAGTGGCACTGGTCTAAGGCGTTGTCAGTTTAGTATAATCATCAAGAAAATATAGGTGCTATTGTAAAATGACATAAGTAGTTGTTTTTTTTTCTAAATAGATATATTAGTTTAAATATACGAGGATGCATTCCCCTCCCTGGTCAAAGGTCAAAACTACTACTTGTTCCAAGAACTTAACTAATATCTTGAAGCTCATTTCTAAATTATATTTAGAAATGAGCTTCAAGATATTAGTTAAGTTATATATATGTTATATAAATAAATAAAAATAAACGACTTATCATAGAAAAGTTAAATAATAATAAAACAACACACGTCATGTTTATTTGTACTTTCATTAGTATTACATATTCGGTCGCAACCTCAATTGAATCTTGAAACGATTACATAGCGGCCCCGTGCCCAGCCCCCAAGCCCAGGTGCGCACGGGCGATTTTTTAACGCGACGATTTTTTATCGCGCACTTTATTTTTAATTTTCGTTGATATGGTGAATCCGCAGGAGCACCCCGCGAAAGTCTAATTTTCATGAAAAGATCATTCAATGGAACAAATCTAACTTAGAGACATGTATTAATGATTCTAATTAGCAATGCCCTTACAGGGTGCATGTCTCAGTACTGTGTCATGAAATTTTAATGCATGCCTACTAACCAGTGTTTTACATGTTAGCAAATAAATAAATAAATAATGTTTATAAGTAATTCTGTAGATACATTTATGTTATAGTCGCGAATCATATTTTAATCAAAATACAACCTGACACAACTTCAAATAGCAAAAAACATAAGAAAATTTGAATTTTCGCGCTGCAGCTGCTTGTTCACCTTAAGCCGAGCATTGCGAATCCAATAGAGTGCATCACAGCGCGTCAAAAAAATACACTGTTGGATTTTAAACTCTCGGCGCTAAGCACTGCGCGTTAAAAATCGCCGCGTTTAAAAATCGCCCGTGGGTACAAGCGCTAACTTCTTTTGGTTGTATTGAAAAATTCAAAGGAACAACGTGTCAATAAAGTATGAATGATCGTTTGGCCGTAAATGACGTTTTATGGATGAAATAGGCCGTGTTAGGTGAATCCTGAATTAACCACGTCAAGTCACTAATTGGTCACAAAAAAGAAGTTAATCGACGTTACAAGCATGTCAACTCGTCAGTTGAAAACGTCTTTGATATTTTGATCAAGGCAACTCGCGGTGCCATGTCATGCAGGAACAGCACCCAAAAGGATATTTTAACTTATAATATTTTAATGCTGAAAATCGCACCGCAAATGCAAGTAATTTCCCAACATTTTCGACAATTCGACACGAATGTGTATCAAAGTCAATAACGGTAAATTTTTAATTTAGGTACTTTAAAGTGTCCAATAAGATATCGTTCTAAAAACAATTGAGGCTTAAGACCCAATGGAATGATTTAGTATTTACCATTATTATAAAATATTATTATCTAAACACACTGGTAGTCACTAAGTCATAAAATTACACTAACATTTTAAAACTAAAAGCATTGACGTGTTTCTATGTACAAATAATAACTTTGGTTGGATTTGTACTGATTTAATTTCATAATTTTATTATGTGTCATATCATAATTGTATCCCAGATGTCTTCACTCTAGGAGATAAAGACGGTATTATCTACTCTCTCTCTCTCTCTGCGACTGCCTCGTTGGTCTAGTGGTCGCAAGAGCTGCTCAGCATGAGGTACTGGGTTCGATTCCCGGGTCGAGCAGTGTTATTGAGTTTTTCCATCTGCAATGTCTCAGTCCGCCGCTCGGAGTCTAGATTTATGTTCGGTTGATGCCAATGGGCTTGCCCCCTATTAAATGGGACATGTGAAATTTGGCGAAATGTGGGTGTACTATAGGTATACTTCTGCCTTACCTTTCTGGGAAACAAAGCGTGATGTTATATTATGTATGTTATCTACTCTATAGCCGATGTGAGTATTATAATGAGGAATATATTGACCACAGTCTCAGCATAGAACTAAAATAGGGTAGTTTACTGTTTAACTGACCTCGTAATTGCTTTGTCATCCGAAGGTTGATGTCACTTGCATGTCAACAAATGACAAGGTATACAAGGTTATTTTTAAAGCGTCAATAACCTTTTAAGGGGTCACTGTACTCATCAATATGAACAACTTTTACTATGAGACCAAACATTTCCCTACATTTTAACGAATTACTCGATCGAACATAAATGTAGGGAACAGCTGGTTTTTTTCGCGATTTCAGTTTTGGTCCCATAGTAAAAGTTGTTCATAATGATGAGTACAATGACCCCTTAAGAAGTTATTGAACTTTTAAAAATAACCCTGTATTTTAACTTAAAAAAATAGACTTAAAAAATAGTTTCAACCTTTGCGAAGTTTCAATTAACCGCGAGTTTTTTTTTTTGTCAAAAGTGGTAAAGCAATTATGAGGTTGACTATACAACAAGCAGCTATCGGCATTATAGGTCTGTTACAACATTATTACCGGTTAAATCTTAAGAATAGCTTGTCAGTGGTATGGTCCTCTCATTCAGTCGTCAGCCATGTTGTGTTTTTTTTATAATTTCTAACGTGGCGATATCATCGTGAACGTCCAAATCTAAATCACGGCATCACGATAACACTGGGAAGTAAAATTTACGGAAATATATGAAGGCGCTTGTAAATTTCCGTCCACGATAACGTTATAACGTGCACGTATTTCCATACATTTTATGGACGTGGACGTCCACGATAATATCGTCACGTTAGAAGTTACAAAAGCGCACATTTTCACAGAAACAGAGAAAGAGCATGGTTCTCTCGTTCTAGCATGAAGTACGCCTACAACATGATGACCGATTATTCCTAAGATTAGGAAGTCAACACAGCGGTATGCATAAAACCAATTACATCCCTTCGCCGCGGCATGGGCAGTATCACACACACCAAACACATCGAGCTTTAGAAAGAGACAGTCCCATAGTTATGAGTGACAAAGACGATGCTCTACAAAGACGAACTTTTCTAAAACTCCATGCGTCATATTTTACGCCCGTTACTATACAGGGTCAAATTTAATTAGCTAGCGAAACTCCGTGGACGTGTTGGGTATCGATATCTAAATACGATAAAACGAAAAAAAATAAAGATTTGATGTTTTTTTTTTCTGGTGTCAATAACCACTGGCAGTGAAATTACTTGAAGTAGTTAAGTTGTTTTATCGTGTTTAGTTATCGATACCCATCACATCTGTGAAGTTTACACAGAAAAAAAAAACTGATTTTGAAACTCATATTTCAAGTAAGTAACTATACTCCATTTGAAATAAGATTAGACATTTAAATAAACTTTTTTTACAGTCCGTGCAACCGATTTTGACTTCTATTGCGTTGGTGG
Organism: Tiliacea aurago; assembly: GCA_948098905.1. Classification (NCBI taxonomy): domain Eukaryota; kingdom Metazoa; phylum Arthropoda; class Insecta; order Lepidoptera; family Noctuidae; genus Tiliacea; species Tiliacea aurago. The sequence continues at coordinate 2,738,233 of OX402592.1, forward strand.
CATGACAAATGGCAGCTGAAAAAACAGTTGGTTTTGTAACCACGTTTTTGCTTTTAATGCCATACATACTTATGCCAACGGAATTGAAGTCAAAATCGGATGGACGATCTGTAAAAAAGTTTATTTAAATTTCTAATCCTATTTCAAATGGAGTATAGTCGTTGACCTCAAAAAAAATACAACGTTTTTTTTTTTCGTTTTATCGTAATTAGATATCGATACCCAACAAGTCTGCGGAGTTTCGCTAGCTAATTTAATTTGACCCTGTATATTTGTACTCTAGGCTACTACGCTTATAATATTTTCGGTACGGTACCCTAAAGCCCGACGACATCGGTCTTCGTTTCAGCTTAAGAGTAGAATGTCAGTACAGCGGCATGGTTCCCTCGCACTAATAACGTCCTCTCTGCAGCCGTCGATATAGCATGTAACCACGCGAGGTACAAAGCTGGTGGGACCACGTTTCTTCGGCGCGGCATGGGCAGGGTCACACAGACCAGGCGCGCGGACCGCGAATGTGACAGGATTAGTTCTCGCAAACGCAGGTGACGGTGCGTGCGGTCTTGAGCTGCTATCAAGTCCGCTTCGGTGATGCCGGCTGTGAACAAAATTGATGATTAGAGATCTTTTTAAAAACATTCGTTATTTGGTAAATAATAAAGAGGAGAACATTTTTATGCTCAAACTTTTGAAAAACAGACAGCTTCAGCACATAAATAAGTATGTGCACTGCGATAAAATAGTGCAATTGGCGTAAAACTCGTCGCTTGCGAGGTCGCTAAAGAGAGGTCTTTGCCTTCTGACATGTTTCAACAAAAAAAAATCTGAGGTATAAATATTGCGGTTTAAAATATTTTCTATAAAAAAGCTGTCAATTTAACATATTTATTCATCAGATAAAATTCATCTGACTATTGAAAAAATCAACCCTTAAAATTTTAATTTCGCGGGCTACCCTAGCGCGTACCCCGCGCTAGGGTAGCCCGCGAAATTAAAATTTTCTTAGTTTTTGCAATTCGCAGGTCATTTTCCGGTTCTATGTTGATCAAAACATCATTCGCGACCGCAATAAACGTGTATTTACATAATTATAATAATTTCAATTCCCCCCCCCCCCCGGCCCTATTACATGGGACTTAAACACAACTGTCGAAATGGGGGTGTACTACGTTTATAGGTACACATCTGCCTAACCCTTCGGGATACAACAAATAAAGAATCCATAACTAAAAGGAGCTAAATACATACTGTTATCATCGTCGGCACACTTGAAGGGCGTCACCAATTTGTCAAAGTACGCGAGTGTCGAGTCTTTGGGCCGCCGCGTTATGTCGGCCACCATCTTCAGAGCTGAGTAGTCTATCCGGAACTTGGATAGTAAGGACGCCATGCTGTGCAAAAAAAAAATAGTATTTTTCACTAGGGGAGAAAGTGACCGATTATTATGTAGGATGTAGTTTGAGGCCGCAGGCGCAGCCGTGGGCCTTAATACACACGAGTTGGGAATCGCACTTTCTTCCGAGTGATACATAGTGCTATTAACTATACCTAAGAGGAAAAAGAAAAGACAAGTTTATTCTGGCGGCGTCATCTACTCTTCACTAGACGGCATTTCGAGTAGATCGTAAACACAAATTGAAAATTCAGACAAATAAAACAAAAGAAAGCTAACCGCACTTGTGCAATTTTCACTTGTTCATTATTTTTTATTGATGTGCCGTGTGATTGATTTCGTGAAAAGGGACGGGAAATGTGTATCAGGAAGTGACGCGGACGCTTTTAACGTGTTACATTGTTCTCACATGTATAATTTCAACAAAAATAATGTAACCAATACTATGTAACAATATTTTGATTTAAAAGAGTGTCTGTGGAGTTTCTTGCCCGTTCTTCTCCATAGGAACCTACTACGCTTTGGAATGGGCAACTAGCTTCATCTCTCTGACTGACCGACCCCTTGACAATTCAAAAGTGCCTGTAATAGGTTTATTTGAAATAAATGCTTTGAGTTTGACAGCTTGAGCATGGAATAAGATTATTTTTTAATAGCATGGAATTAGACCAGTAATAATTATTCGAATAAATATTTTAGTATTTAGCTTTTTTAGATTTTGAGGTTAACTTCTGTCTTTGCTCAGTTGCTACCACGGTGGGATGTCAGATGTTACACATCATAAGTATGCGATTACTGTAAGGCTCACTCGTTTATTTTTATTTTTTTAACTCAATGTTCAGCAAAAGTATGTGGCCACTGTGGCGAGTATCATTTTGAGCTTGGTGATAAAAACTGTTAGTCTTTTGCCATTACACTCACTATATTTAAATAGGTTAGATACTGAATTGGCCTAAATAAAAAAAAACGTCACGTTAACAATAGATTTTCATACACTTTTCAACCCGTATCTATTATTCTCTCCCGGGTATATTTTAATCCGCATTTGTACATCAGTAATGACGTACATTACATCAGTAATGTCGTTCTGTCTTATTAAAAAAAAAAAAAAAAGTATTTTATGAGCAGGTATAGTATAAAAGTTTTTTAACCTGCTACAGTCTACAAACAAGGAGTGGGAGGGTAAATAGTAGTAATGATAGTTAGGGAGTCATGCATAATAATAAATAAATTACCATGGCTAAATCATAATTATCTATCGTATTTAGTTCAGCTAGAAAGAAGGCTCTGCCTGCAAACTTGGGTTTCAATAAGTCGCAAGCTGGCCCCTAAACTTCGGTTTCAATAAGCAGCAAGCTGGCCCGTAAAAACAAACTATGAAGTGCCAACCAATCTGTTACACTTCTATCAGCCTATAACACCTACGGCCATTGCAAGCTGAATGCCAAAACAATCTTCCGGTAAATACTCTTGTATTCATTCTCGTTTCCCCTAAATTATAAAGTAACCTGTAGATCAAGCAATGTGCAAATGGCTAAATAATACGATACACTGACAAACTATTGAGTAAGTTGTTATTTGACATATTGAATACTCACTTTCGCTCCTCTATCTCGAGTTCTGTGTTCTTATTGGCCAGCGTGAACACTCGTAGAGGACACGATGACCACGCGCGTCTTGTCGACAATATGTACGGCAGGAGTAAGGTTAGACCTGTGTTCAAATCATATTTTTGAGTATTACACATTGTATAAAGTGAAGGAGGGAGGGAGAAAATGTAGTAACAAAAATTGAAAAGAGTACGCTTAGATGGTTTGGTCATGTTGAGAGGATGAGTGAAAGGCGACTAACAAAACGTAGTTATAAAGCAGAGGTGAGTGGAAACGCCGGGAGCCACGCCCTAGGAGGACATAAAATATAGTGACCAAATTGGTGATGTTCTTCAGAAAGGTCAAGTGCATAGTACTCGCAACCGTCGTGCGTGTGTGACCAGATGTATGCACGTAAACGAAGCAAAAGGAGTATGTAAGGAGCGTAGCAAGTGGCGTTCTATAGTTTCTCCCTACCCCCATGGGAAGAAGGCGTGAGTTTATGTATGTATGTAAAGTGAGGGATAAATACAGGGTGAATTATTGAGAATTTAACACTTCCTTCAATTCTTCAGTTTCGGTTTTAATCGTCCTTAAATCCGAAACTAAACTAAACGATGAGAAATAAAGAAGTGTCATCAAACAAGATAACTCTTCTTTATTTCTCATCGTTTACTTTAGTTTCGGATTGGACTAGTGGTTTGGGCTTGATTTTGGACAAACTTAAAAAAGCAGCAGCAAAAATAACCTGTTATTGTAACAAATGATATACGGACAAGAATCAAATCCTGCAAAGAAATGATTTGATTCGGTAGTATTTGTGGAATAACAAACAAAGCCGACACGAAACAATTACTACACATAATCGGCTTTCATTTGACTCGTGCCAATCGGCAAACTTCGTTCGGCATCCACCCTCGCTTAATAAAGTTAGGGTCGGCTCGGCACAATTCAAGCTAAGGCGAGCGGCTTTTTCCTGAACATAATGTAAGTACAAATACTTGATTATGCCGCCTGGCTGTCCCGAATCATGCCGAGCCGAACATTGTATGTACAAATAAAAAAAATATTTATTGACATAAAACCTATTTTACAACAAATTATAGAATTCTCTGACTCCTGCGTTATATAGTTATACGTTATACTGTGTGTGTTGCAAGAGCCAGCGTCCTCCCGTAATAAAAGACACAAATTTTGATATTTTATGACAAGACAAAAAAGTAAACGAAAGACACTTCACTTTATAGGTACTTCTAAACATGTGTACTAAGAACAAAAATTCAAAAATATATAAAGAATTAAACAATAATTTCGGTTCATGCAGCACCAGGGTGCTAGTATATTATAATTGGCCATAATTATATGGTACCAGGGTACCACATAGTGGTCAATTATAATATGACGGTGATATGTTCGTTACCTCCGTCATCATAGAGCCACCACACGTCCACGGTGCCGGCCTGCCGCTTGGTGAACTGTTCCACGGACGTGAAGGACGACGTGCGGCGCGCTGTGGACGCGCCCAGCGCGCGCCGCACCGCGCTGCCGATGCCTTTCCCCACACCACTTCAGGGGATAGCCATAGAACGTAGGGTTAGGATGACATAATATATATTTATTGACGTGAAACATCTATACGCGCACGTAAAACCGATTGCTGGCGGGACGACGCATGCCGCGTGGCGATTCACCGCTCACTCCGCGCGCGCGGTCCCCCCGCTACGCGACCATGACCTTTTTCGATGTTTGTTTGTTTGATTTCGATGTTTCACATCTGCCAGTTGTCCCGTGACGGCTTAAATTTTTTTTTAACTAGCTGATAGACGTCCTGTCCAAATATAGTTCGATCAAACCGCCATAGAAAAAAAAGGTTTTCTTTCGGGGGAAGGACACACTCGTATAAGTATAATAGAAAGAGACAGAGAGAGAAAGTCGCATGGAGGGGGCATAACGCTTTTCCTTACGTGACAATTTCTATCAGTCAACGTAAGCTGCGTTAAGGAACTTCGTTCCAAAAGGACTTTCAGTTTTTCCCATATTTCCAATTCTCGGAACCTGATTCGGACTATTACGAATATTATTTTTTTTACGTATTACAATATAAAAAACCGGCCAAGTGCGAGTCGGACTCGCGCACGAAGGGTTCCGTACCACTATCTATAAAAATTACAAAAAAATCACGTTTGTTGTATGGGAGCCCCCCTTAAATAAATGTTTTATTTTAATTTAATTATTTATTTTTAAAGTGAATACATAACTAAATATTCTTTTAGTCTACCTATTGCCATTATCAATATAGAGCAAAAAAATCACGTTTGTTGTATGGGAGCCCCCCTTAAATAAATGGTTTATTTTAATTTAATTATTTATTTTTAAAGTGAATATAAAACTAAATATTCTTTTAGTCTACCTATTGCCATTATCAATATAGAGTAAAAACGAGCAAAAAAATCACGTTTGTTGTATGGGAGCCCCCTTAAATATTTATTTTATTCAGTTTTTTCTATTTTTTGTAATAGCGGCAACAGAAATACCATCTATGAAAATTTCAACTGTCTATCACGGTTCATGAGATACAGCCTGGTGACAGACGGACATACAGACAGACGGCGGAGCCTTAGTAATAGGGTTCCCATTTTACCCTTCGGGTACGAAACCCTAAAATCTCAATGCGGGCGGCTCGCCTATACTGTGCTATGGTTCATACAACATGTACGAGAGATGTACTTCTATTTATTTATTTTTAAGGATGACCAACAAGAGATTACAATTATTTTATACAAAATAAAAACTTGAACAGTATACATTAATTCAGGTAACCAAACTAACCACAGCTTACACATTATCGAGTTCATATAAATGAATCAATGTATATGTAATCAATCAGAATGAATTATTGTTTAAAATTAATTATAAATTGTTGGAATAAAATGTAGGAAGGTACCTCCCAAAAAAGACTATTTATTTTATACATAGAATAAAGTTTACCTTTCTTTATCATCAATCTTTTTCGCAGGTTCCTTGTTCAATGCGGCGGGGTCGGCAGACACGGTGCGACCCAGCTGTGGCGAGCCCAACGATACATCGGACATACTGCTACCTACACATTGGACATTATGTTTAAACATTTGATTTATACAGACGGACGTACTCATTGGGTACCTGGCACACATAACGAGTTACTAGCTAGCCTTAACTTAGCATAAGCTAGAGTAGAGGTAGAGGTAAGGAATTATAATGCGGCCGTCCGTACATCAACGATAATATTATCCTGGAAAAACGATAACTGATCTTCTTGTGTTGTGTAATTGCAAGGTACAGGCAGGCATCCGAGGCGCGTACAATGGATTTTATGTACCTATTAACATATCATACAGCAAGCAGTAAGTTGCAATCATACACAGAAGTTCGATTAAGTTGGTTAAAACATTAAATTTTGTATAAGTGAGTCAAAAAGAGAACACAAACACGGTTTAATTTTAGTTTGTGAAGTGGAGGAAAAGAAGCACCTTACCCAAGTCAGAAAGGAAAATAAAATTAACACAAAGTATGCAAAGATAGATTTGACACCAAATTGCGTAACTCACTCGTGATCACAATCGTTTCCACTTTGAAAATTCGACAATATCCATTGCGCCGTATCTTTTTAAATTCGTTGTGTCGATAGCTACAATAGCTCAACGCAATATGGAAGTCGTTGTTATGTCAAAATAAAAACGATTACTGTAACTCACTCGAGTTACAGTACTCGGGCGAAAATATGAACAATCGAGCTTTAAAAAGAGAATGTCAAACAAAGTATGAGTTACAGAGACGATGCTCTACACTTTGTAATTAAGCATATTACAAATTAGAGGATTATATCTCAGATAATAATGCTTGGAAACATGCTGGTCCTGCTCCATAGGACAATCTAGAGTCCAGACAAAATCAAACTGGTTGTTCAATTAATTGTATTTTTTTTTATGACATTGATTTTACATTCTGTGATTACTATAAATTTTACACACTTACTTTAAATTTTTGGGAAAACCGTATACTTTTACAAATGTGAGCATCTATCACAAATTATTTATCTGTCATTGCTTCATTTTTAACTATTTTTACCTATTTAATTGTGGTATAGTAATTTCTAAAGTATTCACATATAATTAGTGTACACAAAAAAAATGTAAAACATTTTAAAAGGGTAACGGTGGAGTTTCTTGCCCATTCTTCTCTGTACGAAACTACCTTTTGGAAGGGGCAACTAGAAATCAATTTTATTTTTTGTAAATTTTGACATTCAAAAGTGCCATTTATGTGCCTATTTGAAATAAAGAATTTGACATTAACTACAAATCGGAACATTTTAAAACTCGATGTGCCTTATTAACTTTTAACTTTAGCTCTAAATAAAGATGGCGACTCACCTCTAGAATGCGTGTTGAGACTCTCTGTGGACTTAGATTCCTTGTTATCGCCCATGGAACCTAAACAGAAGCTGATGTGTGGTGGCTGCATGATACACATAGAATATTGGCTGCGGAGAATACGGTATGACGTCGAACGAAGGCGCCTTTGTTAAACAGAAGCGAAGGTGAAGAGACCTCAGGCTCTACTACGAAGCGTTTAACCGAACTATCGGCCGAATGTTCGGCCGTTTTATAACTTCCATAGTTTCATTTTTTGATTTTGAATCCTTACCCGACTTAAGGGGTCAGCGTAGCATGCGTAGTTAATACAAACTTAATACTAAAATAATATGTAAATCAAACATATTCCTAAGGTAGTGTGTATTTATATCGATTGTATTACAGAACATTTATGTTCCTAAATATATATTTTGAAAGGAAAATTATATAAAGACGAGATTTATGAGGAATTTAAAATTTCTATAGAAAACTTATTTTTCTCATAACTCTTGTTTAAATCAGTGTCCATTCAAAATATATATTTGGGAACCTAGATATTCTGTATTCCAATCGGAATAAAGACTATATTACGTTTGTATGAACTACTCATGCTACGCAGGCCCCTTACTGTCACATTTTTGACTTTGGCTTAGCTCTTTGACTGTCGTTTTTTTTTTCTTTCGCCGTAGTCAGCCATAGTTAGGCATAGTCAAGCAACGGCCGAACATTCGGCTGGTTTCTGAAAGACTATTCAACACCAACATTTTCTAACACAACACAGCATCACGCCTGCAATCCCCGAAGGGTTAGCCAGAGGTGTACCTATAGTACACCCACATTTCGCCAGTTATGTTTAAGTCCCATGTAATAGGGGGCGAGCCTATTGCCATCAACCGGGCACAAATCCAGACTCCGGATGCTACTGAGAAATTACTAATGGAAAATCCCAATAACACTGCCCGACCTGGGAATCGAACCCAGGACCTCATGCTCAGCATTAGCGCTAGCGACCACTAGACCAATGAGGCAGTCATTCATTTCAGACATTTTCTAACAGACTGTCAATTTGATTGGCTGTTGTTATATTTATAAAACAGCCAATCACATCAATGGCAGGCCGTCACCTCCTTCTGCGAAGCAGTAATGCTCGCGAAGGAGGTGCGTGAGGGAGAGGCAAGGTTTACGCCCTCGCGTCCCTAGTCGCCGCAGGAGACGCCCCGGGTGTCGGGAGTCCCAAGCCGATTTCAGGCCACCGCAGGCGCGGGCTTGCGGACGGTGAGCGATGGGTAGCTTACCGTCCGATAAGGACCTGCCCCCTAATTGCGTAACACAGTTTGAATCGGAATGATTTTGAAGTATATTGCTAATCCATTGCTTCGTATGTTAGAAAAAATTGTCAGCTCAACAACGTAAATAACGCAATGAATGTTGTTGAACTGTCAAATTGAAACCGATTCCTACTGATAGTGTGTTACGCAATTAGCCCGCAGCCTCGGGTCGACGGCGCGTTGTGTTCCACGCGCGCCTCCAAGAGATGTCAGCACCAACTGACGGGGTCCGTTAGGGCCAATGCCTGCCAGGGTTGCGAGTTTTTCCGAAAGGGATAACGTGGCCCTGGCACACAGGCAACTGAAGGAATACGGGTGGGTTTTAGTCAGTATCCGCCTTATTACAAAACAAGATTAATATTTAACATGGCTTAAACCATGGAGCTAGTTTTTGTAATAAGAACCTAACAGTGATTGAAATACCGTTCTTTTTACAAAATTGAAAACTTACTTCGGTACTAAGTTGTTAGTTTAGTGTTTAGGAACTTTACCATAGTCGGAATAAAGTTCGAAATTCAATAATGGCTCCATGTTTTAAAGGGTCTGAAGATAAACCTTGTTTTGTAATAAGGGGGTAAAAGTCTGACACCCTCCCGCTCCGCCCAGAGCGGGAGAAGTTATTTGATACATCATGTTGACAGTCTGTCAGCAACTTTTTTATGTTGATTAGCGTTTCAGAAACCCGTTGTTAGTACTTTTCAACGTGAACGCTAAACAAATTCTAACCTATTTATCGTCACATTGAAAGCTCTGCAAGGTTTGCTACGCTTTCGCTTTGCTGTCTGTGTCACAAAGGCCCAACAAATTGTTTAAGAATATGGTCAAATTTCTTTGTTATTTTTATGGCATACGCTTCTAGATAATAAAGCAGTATTTTTCGCAGCAAATATGTAAAGAGTTATTAATCAACAAAATGGAAACTACGTTCAAAAGTATGAGTTAATGCCAATGATGAATTGATTCGTTAGTCATTCTAATTCATTTTCTAACACCCATTAATACTAAATTCTGAAAAGCGGTAAATTTCGTTATCACTAATGCACCGAAAAGTGTGGATTTAAAGAATTACATTGATTTGGTACAGTTTTCTATGTTTAATTGGGCCGGATATGGTCGACTCAGGCCTATAACCATGTTGCAAGATAGATTTGTTTGTCTCGGTTAAGGTTATTTAGGCAAATTAGATAGGTCGTGATTTTTTTTCATGTTTCTCAATCAGACCAATTTAACTGTATTAGCAACATCAAACCTTTATGGTAATCATTGACACTAGTTTATTATAATTTAAAGAAATATTGAATTTGTAGTTTGTTTATGGATTGGCGCACTAGTTTCATATTCGGATATAAGGATGTAAAACCATAAAACACAAATTAAATTAGTTTAAGAGCGTTTACGACATACGGCATTTCATACAAACTTTCAAGCCCTTGGTTTTCGAAATGACTGAACCGATTTTAATTAAACTTCATACGCATACGCAAGATACAAAGGTCTAAAAAGTTAGTTAATAACATTTTCAAAAAATAGTGTTAGAGCCAAATTAGACCGATTTTAAATTTTCCATAGAAACAGAGATTTTCAGTTATGTTTTTTTTTTTTCGCGTTAACGATGTTGGTCTGATGGAGAAAGTTTTTCAGTTCGATAGTCTAGCTGTACCATGGCTAAGTAATAATTAAATAAGACATTTCGAAAATGTTCTTAACTAACTTTTTAGACCTTTGTATCCTGCTTATGCGTATGAAGTTTCATTAAAATCGGTTCAGTCATTACGAAAAGCAAGGGCTTGACAGTTTGTATGAAATGCCGTACATCGTAATCGCTCTTAAGTACTTAAAAAATAATGCTGCTCTCCTCTAGAAACAAAACTAAAATTCTCAAGAACATCCATTCAAATCTTCGGAGGTAAAAAGCTACTGCGACTACTTTACAAGAATGACTTATGCCATCGTCTGTCTTTATCCAGCCAGTATTGGTTAATATTTTTCAAGGCTGGCTGGCGAGTGTCTCTGTGTTATGTACTCACGTGAGAAGGCAGACAAGTCCTTCAAGTTAACATCAGAGAGGTACGCCTGAACGTCGTCATCCAGTGCGTCGGTGGTGTACTGCCCACCCTCCACGCGCAGTAGCGCGATAGCCATATGCACGTCTAGCGCTTTGCTGAAACACAGATACAATATAATCTGTTCATATTTGTATGGATTTCACCAGTAAATTAATTAAAACATGCATCATTCAATTAGCCGAGGAAAAAGAAAACCGGCCAAGAGCGAGTCGGACTCGTGCACCAAGGGTTCCGTACGAATACATGATGTTGATGATTTCTGAAAAACTGTGCTATTTAGAAGCATCGTTTTATTTTCCTGTAATCTTTACATAAGCTTCTATCATATAGAATAATTTTTATCGCTGCAAACTTCGGAGATAAGGGGGTTCATCAAAAGTCGAAAACTACGCTGCCTAAAAAACTTGAATATGATACCCCACATGCCCTAGTAGCCCCACTTCAAATTTTTAAGACCTCCTTTCAGTCCCTTTTGCAAAAAAGATATAGGTATTTTTTTTTTATTTTTTTCTTGCTTGCAAAATAGTTGGGCAAATGTCATCTAAAACTATTCTAAATTTCAAGTTGATAGCATTAGTAGTTCTTGAGATATCCAGGTGTGACAGACAAACAAACAGACTTAGTCTAACCATAAGGGTTCCTTTTTACCGTTTTCGTACGGAACCCTAAACAGGATTACAAATACAATACATACAATAAAGACCCTAATGTATGGGATTTAAATATAACTCGCGAAATGTGGCTCTATTGTAGGTACTATCGCGGATGTGCATATCGTTCAACCGTAAGGACTATCCTGGGGATCTACTACTTCGAACACAAATCCGAGGTATCGGCCGAATGTTCGGCCGTTTCTTGACTACGGCTAACAATGGATGTCTACGGCGAAAGAAAAAAAAACCGGCCAAGTGCGAGTCGGACTCGCGCACGACGGGTTATCTATAAAAATGGCAATCACGTTTGTTGTATGGGAGCCCCCCTTAAATATTTGTTTAATTTTATTTAATTATTTATTTTTAAAGTCAATTTATATCTACATATTCTGTGAATATTTCAAGCGTTGCCGTTATCAATATAGAGCAAAAACGAGCAAAAAAATCACGTTTGTTGTATGGGAGCCCCCTTAAATATTTATTTTATTCTGTTTTTTAGTATTTGTTGTTATAGCGGCAACAGAAATACATCATCTGTGAAAATTTCAACTAACTATCACGGTTCATATGATACAGCCGAGCCTGGTGACAGACAGACAACGCGGCGGAGCGGAGCCTTAGTAATAGGGTTCCCGTTTTACCCTTTGAGTACGGAACCCTAATAATTACGACAGTCAGAAAAAAAACAGCCAAAGTAAAAAATGTGACTTGAAGTCGGGTAAGGACTCAAAGTCAAAAACGGAAACTTTGGAAGATGTTCGGCCGATACTTCGGAGTAAACCCTTGCTTGCAGCTGCAGCGCTCGGCCACTATAGTAACGCTTACCTACGCTCATCAACCAATAGCATCGCCGCATCATATTTTGCTGAGCCCCTTGTATTTGTAAATGAAAAAACAAGACCGTAAAAAACGGGGTCAGACATTTGTGATAATTGTAACAGAGCCTGAAAATTTTATTTAAACAAAATAAATCCCTTTTTATTAGTCGACGCAAAAAGGGGCGTTAAACAGATGTATTCATCGTGTGTGCACAGTGAGCACGGGATTTTATTTTCAAAATGGTACGATATTGACACCCGCGATACTTTTACCTCTGCCTTACCTTTAGACACAGACTAATTTCGGGTAATACAGCCGTAATGCAATGTTACACAATAAAGGAATTTACTTAAAACGAAAATTACTCGGAACGTTAAGAGCGTTTACAACTTACAGCATTTCATACAAACTTTCAAGCCCTTGTTTTTCGAAATGACTGAACCGATTTTAATTAAACTTCATACGCATAAGCAAGATACAAAGGTCTAAAAAGTTAGAACATTTTCGAAAAATAGTGTTACAGCCAAATTAGACCGATTTCAAAGTTTCCATAGAAACAGAGACTTTGACTTTGGCAATTTTTTTTTTCTGACTGTCGTAATTTTTTTCTTTCGCCGTAGTCAGCCATTGTTAACCGTAGTCAAGTTATCTGTTTTTAAATAAGACATTTCGAAAATGTTCTTTACTAACTTTTTCGAAATGAAAAACAAGAGCTTGAAAGTTTGTATGAAATGCCGTAAGGTGTAAACGCTCTTAAAGTTTAAACATACCGAGGCAAAGTACGTGAATGGCTGGCGAAATGTGGGCGTGCTATATACAACTCTGCCTACCCCTACGGGAATGCAGGCGTGAAGATAAAATGAAATAGTAATAACACACTTACTGCATAACTTCAACATAGTCGACGATTTCGTTTCTCTCGCTCGTTTGCCAATTCTCCTTGAAGCCCATCAGCAGAATATTTGGCTTCAACTTCCCGATACCACTAGCCTGCAATGAAAATTCACGTTATTAAGAATGGAACAGCATGGCCCATTGTGTACAAGGCCATTCAAATGAACTCATGTCAAATTAAACGTCAAACTAAACATCAAATTAAACGTCAAACTAAACGTCAAATTAAACGTCAAACTAAACGTCAAAATAAACGTCACTGAAAATAGATTCCAGAAACGTCACTTGCGAGCACTTGTCTTGCGGATAAGGTTAGAATAATATGTCGGTGTTAAGATCGATTAGTCGTAACTTTGTGAGCGTATCATTCCCTGTATTGACTGCTACGTTTATTTATCTTGACTGGAATCACACTAAGAAGTGGAAGTCACTACAGAAGGAACAGAATACTTCTAATTAAAGATACGAACTGTCAACAATTATTGTGTAATCTACCTGTAAGTAGCATTTTATGTGTCTAACATTCTAACTATTGTGTTAAACCTATCTTTGTTTTTGTTTATATCTTTGGAAGAACCGAAACTGGGCGAATAAAATGTGACTGGTCAAACAAAGGAGTAACGGAATGACACAACTAACTACTATGATTTTAGTGTAAATATACATCACTTTGTATTGGTGGATACTCACACTTTTTTTGCTAAAAATAAATGGTGGAACGGTTGAAAGTTGTCAATCCTGTTTCTATTACTTACCTGGAAAACTAAATACATATATTTCTATTTCTTTCCAGAACTAACATGGCTGTATTCGGAATCACACTGCGTTATGCCTGGTTTGCTGTCCCTATTGGAGGCTTCCTCATAGGCAAGTACTTGGATGACCAAGAAACCCTGAGGATGACCAGCTACAGGGACAAGTCTAAACTCTATGGAGATGTTATGGGCAAAAGAGAGTCACCGTCTTGGCCTTGAAGATGTTTGGATTGGAGATGTTGTAGTGATTATGTTTTAGATTAAACAAAGTCTTAAATTATTGACTTTTGCGTTTTTAACCTTACCTCTTACCGAAAATTTATAGGAAAATATTTATAATGTAAACAAAACAAATGTTACCTAACTTGTGTGTGTCAATAAATTGATATTGTTTTTTTTTCTTTTTTAAACAAGACTGTCACGTCGCTGTGCGTTTTTTAATTTCAGAATGCATTTCAAGAACTTTTTCTTGTAAAATATATTGAAATTAATGGAATTTGCTGCTTTTCATCTTGTAATAATACCAAAGGTGTTTTTAATTTCCTAGTGATGGATATAATTAATGGTTTCGAGTCTGAAGTCCTTATTGCTTATTGTTTACTTGGTATGTAAAGATGGTCACCCATCCACGGACCAACCGCGGCAGGCGTTGCTTAACCTGATCGATGGACCCGTGCGGCTGTTTACTTAGCCACGAGCTACTTAGCAGAGAAAATTTCAAGCTTTTATACCCACTGGTTTAGGCTGTGCATTGTCTGTCAGTGAATTTATAGTTATTTATGCAACTATTGTATAATAAGGGGGTTTAAAACACGAATGTGGGTTAATAGTATCACATGAGTGTTTTAATGCCTAATTATGTACAGTTGCGTACAAGACTTTATCTACACCCATGATATGAACCCGCTATAATACATTTTTGCAATACAAAAATGGCGGGATACGAAATGAATTCGAATAACCTATTAAAAAAAATATATATATATATTATTGACACACAAGTTAGGAAACATTTATAAGCAGGAACAATGTTAATTGAAGGACTGCTTATGTAGAAATAGCCGTGGGCCCCAAACTAGGCACAGCCTGTATCTTGGAATAAACCAATACCCTATAATAGTCTAAGATCCCAGAAGATACAATTAAATTACATAGTAAACTCTTAACTATCGTGTAATTTAAAAATGGAACGATCTTTTGCTCCTAGACATGGCAACCAAAGAGGTAACTTATCAAAGGTTTTATTTAAATTTCGAACTGGCTTGCAAATAGAAAGCTGTAAATTGAAAAAAAAAAACAAAAGAACACATTGGCGCGTGAAAAATTATCGTTGTTCGTCATTGAATCGGGAATTTATAAATAATTTACTTTCTTTGCATTCTTTTGAGAAAAGCGCTATAAATGCCTCGGTGGAAATGGCAATTGCCTGTCTCGTCGTGAGTGAAGTCCTCGCTTTGCAATTGCCTATTTCACGGCCTTTGCAATAATGTACTATTTTTGAAATTCATTGAGTAGTGAGAACCTTTTCTCACTACTCAATTTGTGCTTGCATAATGAAATTCAGTACAACATTATAACACTCGTTTGGATGATATAACGGTTACTATGACACTGGGTGTTTTAATGTTGGCATTAAGCTAACTGTTTCAGAAACTTTTATAGAGGATTTATAGCATGAGTGTAGATAATAGTAGATTATTAACCAAGGGGATAAACCAGTGTCTTCTGTCGCGGATGACGATTTAAATCGCGAGCGTAACGAAGGACTCAAGGTTTACTCCCGAGCGTAGCGAGGGTGTTAAAAAATTAAGACGAGCCCTGAGTGTAGCGAGGGATTTAAGTTCACCCAAGACTAAGACAGCTTTATCACCGAGGAAAATACTCTACTTTTCGTACCATTTGCGAAAAAATTAACACAATAATAATATGAGATAAGCATTTTAGAACAACTTATTTATAAAAATAAATTAAAATAAACTTAACGTTTATGTATTTGAAGAAAACAAAAACGCGGCAAATTCCTAGACTAATATTTTTTTGTCGGAAAAGCAAAGGCATCAAGCTCATACGGCCTCGTCGGTTTTCGTAATTTTATTTAATAACCATAACCTGGCTTCTTGGCGGGAATGTGAAGCGTCATGTTCAGCAGTTTGTTTTATTTTCCAAAATTTGTGTTTAGCCGAATACTAATGTGTAATAATGGTGGATTATTAACCATTAAGTGTTTGTGAACGTGCATTAGTGTAGGCAAATGAAACAAAACAGTGCAACTTCGCTTCAAGTTCTCTCAAGAAGTCCGCGTGAGGACTCAGTAAAGTGCCACATCTTTACTGAAACTCAAGGGGAGTGGGCGGGGATATCATCATCATGCATTTATAATTCATTTCATCAATATTAGACAAGAACTAAAACTTGACATTGGCTAAATGCACAAACCGTGCGAAGCCAGAAGGAAAAGAAAAAAAAAAAAATCATAACTGCATAATAAATGCGTATACCTTTTTCAAAAAGATGTATAATGCTTTACATACAAACTCAATGGTGTAAACGCAGATGTAGTTCAATATAAATTTCGGTAAGTATTCCAAATTTAAATCACATTCTCCCCCTAGAGGATGAATGAAATTCAGTACAATTTTCTTTCCCTGTTTTTAACAGATTAAAAATGACTATTGTTATGTTCGCTTTTTGTGGCATAGAATGTCACTTTTTTGAGCAAGTGGTACGAAAAGATTTTTATTACTTAAGTAGATTTAAAGTTTACAGTGGTATAAAGAATTACCTGCACTAAAGCACTGGCTCCGTCTTTGAACCCCACATCATCCACGATGGAGTAGAATGCCTTGATCTTCCGTCTGGTGAACCACTGGTACGCGCGGCTCGCTAGTGCCTCACGACCGCGGTGGCTTACTTGACCCTAGAAATGAAATATTCATTATAATTTACGCAAAGCATTCAGTTAACTGTGTGCAGGGCCTCAAGTCTGCTATTACAATAGTGTCAGAATGGTCGATCATTGATTTCATAATTGTTGATTTTGACAAGTTTGGTAAGCTACTATTATAATGGCATCATTATGACTTTCCAATGGTCGGCCACTGACACTACATTGAAAGAAATTGCATTTATTGGTAATCTCGTACATAATGACACATGAATGACATTTCTACTAATGGGTTTTATAATAATGGCAATACGACAATGCCATTATAATAACACAATTCTATTACGAGAACATTGACCGACCATTATGAATTTAGCAGATTACGAGCTTTAGCAAAATGACAATGGGATCGTGTTGGAATGACTGAATTTATAAAAATAGCAGACTTGGGGCCCTGGTTGAATAAACCCTGTGCTATGAAACACTGACTGCCTCGTTGGTTTAATGGTCGATGAGGGCCTAGGTTCGATTCCCAAGTCGTGCAAAATGTTATTGGGGTTTTTCCATCTGGAATTTCTCAGTAGGAGTCTGAATTTGTGGCCAGTTGATGGTCATAAGAAAAAAGTTTTTAATATAATAGTCCATTTAATTAGTATACACACGACTTAGAAACTAGTGTTAGTACTTAAATCTACCAGAAAAACAACACAAACTATTAATTACTACGCCACAGTGGCATGTAGGCGTTTAGAGGTATGAGGAACAGGGTGTAAAGTTCACTCATCCTCTATAGAAAAGGGAGGATCCTCCGACCAGACAGGTGTTGTGTCTGGTGGGCAACTAACCCACGGTTGATGTCGGGATGTTGTATACGAATATATGCTAGTTGCGCAGTAAACTCTGCTTGCGCGATGCAAGATTTTGCGTGACGTCAGTGTGACGCGTAGTTTGCATGTGGCGATTTTGATGCCGCTACAGGCGTATCCAATGTCCCAGTATGGGGCTGTCCCATATCAGCTATAGTTTTCAGGATGCTAGGCTCGCCCCCTATTACATGGGACTTAAACATAACTGGCAAAAAGTGGGTGTACTACAGGTACACCTCTGCCCAACCCTTCGGGAATACAGGCAGATGTTATGTGTTATTGTATGAAACACTTCATGGTCTAGACCCTATCCCCATTATTCCAAAACAAGGTTTATCTTCAGACCCAGGTTTAAAACATGGAGCCATTATTGAATTTCGAACTTTATTCCGACTATGGTAATGTTCCTAAACAAAAAACTGACAACTTAGTACCGAACTAAGTTTTCAGTTTTGTATAAAGAACGGTATTTCAATCACAGTTACAAACTGGCTCCATGGTTTAAGCCATGTCAAAATATAAATCTTGTTTTGTAATAAGGCGGAAAATGTTTGCAGATATAATAGTTAATCAATCACCCTAGCTAGACTCTAGGGTGATTGATTAAGAGGCCGGTGATGGATGCGTAGTTCATACAAACGTAATACCAAAATAATTTGTAAATTAAAAATATTCTTAAGGTAGCGTGTCTTTATTTCGATTGGATTACAAAATATCTAGGTTCCCAATTATATATTTTGAATGGACACTGATTTAAACAAGAGTTATGAGAAAAATAAGTTTTCTATAGAAATTTTAAATTCCTCATATCTCGTCTTTATATCATTGTCCTTTCAAAATATATATTTGGGAACATAGATATTCTGTAATCCAATCGAAATAAAGACACACTACCTTAAGAATATGTTTGATTTACCAATTATGTTGGTATTACGTTTGTATGAACTACGCATCCATCGCCGGCCCCTTAACTATTATATCTGCAAACTGCAAAGCAGACTATGAAAGTGCTAACGTTGCAAGGAATGTCCGTATGTTTGATCTTGCCTGACAGTTACTGCCTGTTCGCTGGTCAAAACACAAAAATATTTTAGACTGCAAGCCACAACAACAACAACAACAACATAACAACATGATCTGCAGAGCAAGGCAGTTAGAAAAGAAATCAGCAAAATATATTTCAGAAACATCCTCAAATAAAGCGCTTACCTGCATAATATGGCCGCACACCATGAGCGAGTGTCCCTTGGTAAGTAAATAGGTGAAGTCCGTCAGTACGGGCCGCTCTCCCGGGAACCCCGTCAGCACCAGGATTTGGGGCCTTCAGACAAATAACATAATACAGTCGTTTCGCTGTTAGTACACACGGCTACACATCAAGCTATACATTTCCAGTTTAAGCTGAGCTCGCATTATACAAGATTTCCGTACAATGAGAGGTCAGCTGATACTGGGAATGTATAGCTTGATGTGTAGCCGTCTGTACACTGGCATTCAGCACATAGTACACTCATATTATTTGTTTTATTTAATTAAGTGAATTGTTTTTGATTTTATGTATTCTATTCTCTGTTCTACTCTTACACAATTTGTCTACATCTCTTTGTCTACTTTCCTATCATAGGTACCGTAAAACGGGGTGAACAGAAATGTAGGGGTGAATCGAGACGCAACTTTAAAATGGATTTTAACCTTGAAATAATATAGTTTGTTGCCAACAAGGACACTTAATCGTTAGTTATAGTACAGGTAACACATTATAGTTCTTTTTGGCAAACAAAAGATAACATTTCAACGTTAAAGTCCATTTTAATGTTGCGTGTCGATTCACCCCCTTTTACCCGGTATGCTGGAAGAGATTTCTTTAGAAATAAGCATCACCTTTGTAGGTACGTATTTTTCTGTTCTTTTCTTCTTGTCTGTTTATATTAGGTGTGTGTACATAAATGGTTATATAAAAAACCGGCCAAGCTCATGTCGGACCACGCATACTGAAGGGTTACTTAGTTGGGATGAATTTATCCCACAAACAACATTGCAGTTGAAAAACATGTTCTCCCACACATCGATATACGTAACGGTAAATTTTCCAAGTTACTGTAAAGTTTGTAATCGCAAAAAAAAATACTACAAATTTACGGTTTACGGATTTTTTCCTATACTTGTGCTGTGAGACCTTGCTTCTTGCCAAATTTCATGATTCTAGGTCAACGGGAAGTACCCTGTAGGTTTTAATTTATTTGCGAGTATGAAAATATGTTTTATTGCGTTGACTTAGAAGCTTGATTTTTTTAAGAGCTCCAAGGGTCCGGAGACCAACTATTGGATATTAATTTCATTCCTGAGAAAAAGGGTATTGACAGACTGACAGACAGACAGACGTCCGTCTGTCAGTCTGTCAAGACCCGACGAAGAGAGACGAAGTGATCCTATAAGGGTTCCGTTTATTCCTTTTGAGGTACGGAACCCTAAAAATTTGTTAAAAGTGTATGATAAATCAAATAAAAGCATCGTGAGGAAACCGGCATGTCCTAGAACCAAACATTCGAAGACATGTGACATCTACCTATCCCCCGCACTGGGCTCGCGTGGTGCATTACAGCCCACTACCTTTCAAAGAAAGGACGCCTGTGTCCCAGCAGTGGGAACATTGTAGGCTGATTAGACTGTACGGCAAATCTACAGTATAGTACCGTGTGGTGCCGGACGTAAAGAATAGCACCGTCCTATTTCATCCCGTGGGTGTCGTAAAAGGCGACTAAAAACTTACTAGAGAATGGGCAGCAGCGTTCTCTATGCATTTTAACATCATACTGCGATCCCCAACCCGCCTGCCAAGCGTGGCGATTATGGCAAGCCCCCCAACTGTTGGGGGAGGCCTATGTCCAGCAGTGGACGTCTTTCGGCTGAAATTATGAATGATGATTGTACACGTCAAACTTTATGGCGGCTCTGAAGTGTGCGCAGTACACCTCACCCCCGCTGACAAATGAATTCGTTACCGCGCAGCGACTCGCCTCATGTTCCGACCCACCATAAAGTTTTCATCGGGTTGTAACCGGCAGTAAAAATGGCACAACGAGTTATACGAAACGTTCTGCATTGTAGAGCGTTGTCTTTTTCACGCATATCTGTAGCTGTCTCACAAATAAGCTGTCATATTGACGGCCGGGTAATGCAATAAACCTACCTGTAATTCTTAACATGTTCAGTGACGGTGTTGAGATGGTAGACGCCAGTTAGAGCCACCTTGTACGTCTGCGCCTGTGTCGTGGAGCCCCAGTTCACGTCTGGAATTAGAAGAATATTAAATTAACCGTAGACGTGTGTACTGAGACAGGCACACCACCCAAATTTTCGTTGGACATTCCATTTGCAGTTGGGAACGTGCAAATGTCTATGCAAGATCCGATAACGCAGTACACAAACCGCCTTATTACAAAACAAGATTTATGTTTTGACATGGCTTAAACCATGCAGCCAGTTTTTGTAATAAGAACGTAACTGTGATTGAAATACCGTTCTTTATACAAAACTGAAAACGTAGTTCGGTAATAAGTAGTCAGTTTTGTGTTTAAGAACTTTACCATAGTCGGAATAAAGTTCGAAATTCAATAATGGCTCCATGTTTTAAACCTGGGTCTGAAGATAAACCTTGTTTTGTAATAAGGGGGAAATAGTCTTGATCCTTGATGTGCTTGAGTTGTGATTCTTATGTTTAGAAGTCAGTTTCAGGAAAAATGATGTTTAATGGTGCCAGGATACATTTTTACGCTGTTGGCCAATTTTACGACAAGCAGCTGAAGCTGCCATTCTTGCTATACAGCACTAGTTTTTGATTACACTAAACCCGAAAAGGGGTCTTTGTACTCATTATTTAGAACAACTTTTTCTATGGGACCAACCTTGAAATCACGAAAAAAAATCAGCTGTTCCATACATTTGTGTTCACTTATATCGACAAAATGTATGGAACAGCTGATTTTTTTTTTATTGTATGAGACGTCGCCAGTCTGTCTCTAAACGTGAGTTTTTTATGTGTACAGTCAGTGACTTGCATTACCTGACCCCTCTTACAAACATGAAGAAGAATGGAAGAGGGGTCAGGTTACGCAGGTCAGTGACTGTACCATCGTGCTTCTCTGTTTTTATGGTAGTAATTTAGTGTCAAGGGACGGATGTGTGTAACCGGAAGTGACAGATTGAGCATGGAATTAATAAGTACTTTTTATAGCATGGAATCAGTGTACACGTGGAATCAGTAGGGATTATACAACATTATTTTTAGTATATGCGAAACCTGAATATAGTTTGTTCAGAATAAGGAACTTAATCGATTTCAATAATTTTTTCACCATTTTATATTTTGTCCCCAAAATATTTAAGTGTGATGGAAAATGTTATCACCATTTAATTACTTACAATACAATCGCCGTACGGTGAGGTACCTACTGCCAAATTATTATCAATGAGCGCAGACGCCCCTGGAGGTGCGGGGGCGCCGCCGTTAGCATGTTTTTGTACGGATAACCCGGTAACATAACAACCTTATAACTTTGTGATTTTTCATGATCAATTTTGAAATTTTGTACATAGATTCTTTACATAAAAATACTAGACGTGTTTCGGGTTTCGCATATACTAAAAATAATGTTGTATAGATTATAAGTAGAGAGGGTCGAATATCGACCAGTGGGCGACCACTAGTAATAATCATTCGAATAAATATTTCAGTATCTAGCTTTTTTAAACGTTGACGTTAATTTCTGTCGCTACTCAGTTGCTTATTACCAAGGTGAGATGTCAGATGTTACACATCATTGTAAGGCTCGCTCGTTTTTAAGGTTCCGTACCCAAAGGGTAAAACGGGACCCTATTACTAAGACTCCGCTGTCCGTCCGTCTGTCACCAGGTTGTATCTCATGAACCGTGATAGTTAGACAGTTGAAATTTTCACAGATGATGTACTAAAAAACAGAATAAAATAAATGTTTAAGGAGGCCGAAACCGGTTAATTTTGATTTCCAAAGATACAAATTATTTTTGATACAATTGATATTAGCTTCAAAGATTAAGTTAACCATCATCACATTAAGTTCAGCATTGATTTTTTTAACAAAAAAATATTAAATAATTAACGAAATATGTTCGAACCTTTATAATAACGGTTAAGGTTAGATAGAAAAGTAACCGGTTTCAGACCCCTGGCTGCAATACAACAAACGTGACTTTTTTGCCGTTTTTTTTTTGAACTGCACTACAGAATGTGTTTGTAATTCTTGCTTTCTCACACCTATAATAATGATTACCCACCTGGTTTCCTATAAGACACGAGTAGATACAGCGTGAGTAGGAAGCTGAAGGTGACGAGCGCCTGTACCCACGAGATCACGAACATTATCGCCACGCACAGCATCGAGCCAACCAGGGACAGCCACATGTTGTAGAACTGCAACACAGAAATAACACGACTATGGATTGCATGTGTCTGAACCCAGAGGCTGTAGCACAGATTACCAGATAAAACACTCCATACAAAATGTTCAATACCTACTGCTTTGATAGCCTACACCTTCGAGTCGCTAGACACTGCGAACGAAAATTTACCTAACACTACAAGCGTAAAGTGCGTTTTGCTTTGTAGCTGCGCGCCGCCGCTTAAATGAGTGACGACACGAGAATGACGGCGCGGTTGGCGCAGTGGATAAGCGATTGACTGCTGCGCTGCGTGTCGTGGGTTCGATTCCCGCACGGAACAAATATTTGTATGACCTACAGGTAATTGTTCCGGGTCTGGGTGTTTGTAAACGCACCCACAATACAGGAGAAATTCCTAGTGTGGGGCAACGCTTAAAAAAACAAAAAGAAAAAAAAAATGCGTACGTACGCGCCTCACTGCTGTCGGCAACCCACTGAGAAAATGGGTCGCGTGCGACCCGACGGCCGGTAGGTAGGTAGCGCGCGTAAGTCATCATTCATCATCATTTCAGTCGAAAGACGTCCACTGCTGGACATAGGTCTCCCCCAAAAGGGGGGGTTTGCCATAATCGCCACGCTCGGCAGGCGGGTTGGCGATCGCAGTATGGAGTTAAAAATGCATAGAGAACGCTGCTGCCCATTCTCTATTAAGTCCCTTAGTCGCCTTTTACGACACCCACGCACGGGAAGAAATGGGATGGTGCTATTCTTTACGTCCGGCACGACACGGAACAAAGCGAAACGACGCGTAAGTACATGGAGTGATATAAATCTGGTAATCTGTGGCTGTAGTTAGTTGAAATGATAAGTGGATTTTTTTTTCTTTATAACATCGAAACATACATTTAGTATAAATATCTAATGAGGATATTATATTATCCAACTACATCCGGTTAGACTGGAAGCCGACCCCAAAAAAGTTTGGAAAAGACAGATGACGATGATCTAATGAAGTTAAAACTAAAAAAAAAAAAACAATTAACTAGCAAAACTTTACAGAAGTCTGTGGTTCGCCAGTTCATTTAATTTGAAGTTATATTTTATACTCAGTTTATAGCTGCTGAACTCTCTTAATTTGCGTGTTGAAACAAGCTCTCACAAAGAATATCCAAGATCTATCATTCATCACCTTCATTTCAGCCTGTGATCAGGATCACGCACTGGCGAGTATAACCCTCTTTTCCTTTCTGCCATGCTCTCGGTCCCGGTAAGATCAAAATCAAAATATTTTATTTCACATAAACCACCATCGGCACTTATGAAACGTCAGAAGCTAGGTGCACGGTTCCAATTGGTTGTTTCTTATGGAGAGGAACCGGCAAGAGACTACACGGTTTACTCTTTTAAAAATAATGGGATTTTACAATGTTTTCAAGTTACAGTGTTAACACGTTCGCGTGAGCAACCTCATCTCTGAATGCTTGTACTGAGGCGCAACTCTTTCTCCTACAAAGTTATGGCTGGACGCGGCAACGTGCAGCCTAACTGCCAGTGGGGATAATGGTGCAAGGGAGGACGTCATAAGACGTTGCGCATGTGTGCGCGCAACTTTTACATGTGTACGTACAAAACTACAAAAATATTTTTTTTATGTCACGCGGCGGTATAGCCTATGAAAATCGAATGAGTTGCGGCGCAAAATAGATGCGCCATAGGAATTTGACCGTAAAACAGACGTCCAAAGACGTTCCGTCGAAATAAATATGACAATCTAGAGGCCGTCATACAACGTTGCGCCATTTCATAATTATACCAACACGACGTCGGAAGACGTTGCTCACGCGAACGTGTTAATAGGTATGGGAGGACAGTGTAGGCCCGTCAACAAGTACTTAACAAAAATAGAAAATGGTTTAAAAAGCTACAGTCTATTATGCCTACAACGTTCACACATTCTCAAATTAAAAATGAACATTACTAAAATAATAAAAATAAAAACCTATTTAAACCAAATTGCCATTACAACTGTAACAAATCTGAATTAATATTCTGTCCTGATCTTTACTTACCCTAAAAGTAGGTCTCCATCCCACAGGCTTTGCTAAACTCGCGTGGAACGTCGAGAAGTTGATCAGCGCATACGCGGCCAAGAAAAAGTTCGAGATTAACGGCGCGATCTGGTTCAAACCACCTGCGAACAATTTACATGTTAAATGTCATTATCCTATTTGCTGTCAATACCTGACGAACTAATTCTGGTTTGCGCTGCCCTATCCGTCGAATGGTTGAATCTTATAATTGTAATTTTGCTAATATTGATATTTTTGTATGTTCAAAATTCAAAATAGGATTTTCCTAGTTTGGGAGTCAGGGTACCTATTCCTTTTGGACTTTCGACTTCATTGCAGTCACTAACCACCTTTTGTATTCATTCATTGTGTAATTTGACTCAAGTCTGTTTACCCTTCTGTGTTATTGTCAAAGCTTATGTTTTTTGTGAATAAAAATTTATTTTTTATTATTAATTCAATATCTAGTTAATCTTGAAATTGACGTTTGTCAGAAAGGTCAAGTGCGTAGTACTCGCAACCGGCGTGCGTGTATGACCAGATGTATGAACATAAACGAAGCAAAAAGGTATGTAAGGCGCGTTCTATAGTTTCTGCCTACCCCCATGAAAATGTATGTATGTATGTATGATGAATTCAGTATTTTATTTCAATCCAAATTGTCGACGACTACGGCATTCGTTTCGTTTCGTTATGAAATTATTGGACTTTTCAGGGTTTAAAAAAATAATGTAAACGCAGTCATAACAAAGTGTGTTAGTATTTCATAAAAGAAACTTACCCATAAGTATGAAAGCAACAGCGATGACGAACGTAAGTACGTATCCTCTCACAGGCTCGTTGTTGGGCCCGTAGCCCTTCGCGAAGAAGATCAGGTACGGGTACAACTTGTCTTGACATAGCGCCTGCAAATACGCGACTACAATTAATTAAACGGTTAACTGGACGCGCATTCACTCACACATGGAAACATGGAAACATGGCGACATGGAAATGTATGATTATGTACTATATTAAGTAATAAAATGTTCAATTTCAATCATTAACATAACTCGCCTGTATTAACCGAAAACCAGTTACGAATCAAAATATTATATTTCACATAAGCATACCTGGGCACTTATGAAACGTCAGAAGCTAGGTGTACGGTTCCAATTGGTCGTTTCCTATGGAGCAGAGCCGGCAAGAAACTCCACGGTTACTCTTTTAAAAATAATTTGCTTTTAAAATGTTTTCAAATTACAGTGTTAATAGGTATGCCGGACGTAAAGAATAGCACCATCTTATTTCTTCCCGTGGGTGTCGTAAAATTGCGACTAAGGGACTTACTAGAGAATGGGCTGCAGCGTTCTCTATGCATTTTAAGAGCGTTTACGACGTACGGCATTTCATACAAGCTTTCGAGCCCTTTGTTATTCGAAATGACTGAACCGATTTTAATGAAACTTCATATAAACGCATGGGCGGGATACAAGGGTCTGAAAAGTTGGTTAAGAACATTTTCGAAATGTCTTATTTAAAAACAGTTAACTGGAAATCTGTTTCTATGGAAATTTTAAAATCGGTCTAATTTAGCTGTAACACTATTTTTCGAAAATGTTCTTAACTTTTTAGATCTTTGTATCCTGCTTATGCGTATGAAATTTCATAAAATCGATTCAGTCATTTCGAAAGGCAGGGGCCTGAAATTTTGTATGAAATGCCGTACCTAGTCGTAAACGGTCTTAACACCATACTGCGATCGCCAACCCGCCTACCAAGCGTGGCGATTATGGCAACCCCCTCCTTTGGGGGAGGCCTATGTCCAGCAGTGGACGTCTTTCGGCTAAAATGTTGAATGAAAATGATGAGGTATGGGAGGATAGCGTAGGCCCGTCCAAAGTACCAGGTACTTAACAAAATAGAAAATGGTCTACAAATATACAGTTCATAAGCCTACAAGGTTGGAATGTTATTAACTATACTTTATATTCGCCAGTTAAGTTATACGTCGCCTGTTTAACAGACGACGTGATGGGACCCTTAGCCATTTACTGGTCACAAGCCTAAGTTCTGGGCTGCTAATGAGAAATAATACTTTATACTATATCTGCTCAGAAAGAACCTTATATTTTTTTTTTAAATAAGGCAGAAACGTTATTACCTACTGTTGTACAAATGTGCGAGTCTAAAAAGTGTATGAAATTCCGTTTTTAACATGCTGAGCGGGCACAAAAGGTAAATGAAAATCTATTGTTAACGTGGTGTTTTTTTTATTTAGGGCAATTCAGTAGCTAACCTAATGAAATATAAGTAGTGTAATTCCGCGGAAAATGATACTGGCCACATAGTTTTGCTGAACATTGATTTAAACAAAGAATGAACAAGTGAAAATCTTTGTTAGATTTATTTTGTTGTATTAACCAAATTTTTAATTTGTGTTTACGATCTACTCGAAATGTCGTCTAGTAGTAAATTAAAATAAACTGCCCAAGCTGTTATTGGGAACCTTTTGCCCGAGAAATCCAGAAATAAATATTATTTTTCGTATATAAAGCACTATGTATCATTCGGAAGAAACTGCGATTCACAACTTGTGTGTATTAATTAAATTACACCCTCTTTAGTAATCGGTCACTTTCTCCCCTCGTGAACAATGTACTATACACACTACCACTGTACTTTTTTATTGTTGTATATCCTGTGCGTGTCTCAAATAAAATTTATTTCTTTCTTTTTCTTTACTATTTGCATGCCCCCATTAACCCTTCCAATCGAAACTCAGCAAAACAGTTTATAGTCAACGAATTCGTTCGTAGACCTTTACTCATTTTCCCTTGCCTCCCTTGTACGTTAGTTCTATTACTTTCGGCTGCCACATTATGGAATTAATATTTCAACAAAAACAATTTCACGAAGATTGCAAGAGGCCTACCGACTCTTGTAGCAGTATTATTCTAATCTTACTTCAGTTTGGGAAAGAAATAGCTCCATCTCTTCCCACACGTGCTACAAGAACTGCCACTGACCTGGAACACTTTGGGCGCGGACACCAGCGAGGCGAGCGCGGACGACAGCGTGGCCGCGAAGCAGCCGCCGTAGATCAGCGGACCGAACCCCGACACTAGGCGGATCACCTGCACACGAATACTTACATACAATATGACAACAAACAACACATTATATGTGTTGTTATTAAAAATAAAACGATGTCTCTAAATAGCACAGTTCTTCAGAAATCATCAACATCATATATATACGTACGGAACCATTTTTTATTACTCTATTTTTATATGTTAAGACGCTGACAACAGGTAAACCGCTGTCACTGTCAGTCTGCATACAAAAGAAACAGAAGCGCGATGACACAACGCTTGTAATTTATTGCAAAATATGAAGCAATTATCTATTTACTCAAAAATGAGTTGAGTAATCGAAAATAAAAAACAACCAAGTTCTGCATACAAATAAGACATTCTTGTTATTAATTAAATACCAACCGTACGTTGATATTTAATACAGATATTTTGGATTGAAACTCAAAGTAATGGGTTAGTTTACCGTTAATTTGTATCGAGTTTTTTTTTCTTAACGTGTTTTGGTAACAACCAAGTTCTGAGAAATATGTTCAAGAATAACATATATTTTTTTCCGCTACAACAAACTATATAGATATGCCATTTTTTTATTATTAAAGACAAGCCTACTCTTATCATTTGCCTCTTGTCAGCGCCTTAATGTTATGTTGTAAGTTAGTTAAATGTTTAAGGCGACGATAACCGACTTTTAATGATTTTATACTGAAGATCACGTCTAAATGAGTAGTGTTAATGATTTGAAAAAATATAAAATAAATTAGAGCATTGTTTCATTAATTTAATATGCGATTATTTTAGATTATGTTTATAAATCATAGTGAAATGAATTTGTAAAGTTATGTCTAACGCGGATAAAAAACTGAGAATGGCGCAAAATCTACCAAGCGTATTTTTCTGAAACCTTCACCAATTTAAAGATAATTAATGATTGATCTTTTTGTATACGCGTTTTTTTTTTAAATACCTTTTGTTTTGTGTATAATAAATTAATAATGCGTCAAATTGGGGACAGCGCTCCTTGATGGGCGAGTCCTGTTACTGGCTGAACGTACGACGCGTTGCGTGAGCTCAGTACAGAACACGCAAGCTAACACTCAAGGTCACTGGCATATATCTGGGTCTTAAACGCAGATTAGACAATCTATCAGCAGTAAAAAATGACGTCCTCCATTTACTAAACTAACACCGCCTCACCTCACAAATCAAGTATTGAAAGATGGAGTCTAAATTGTGTCTCACACTGAGACTAGCACAGGTATTTCAAAGAATAGAAGAGTTACTCTACAGCCAGGGACCGTACAACCCCGGTGAAGAGTTAAGCCTTTCGAAGGGGTAACCCATTATACTAGAAACCCATTGAAAGGGTTACATGATAACCCATTGAATGGGTTTTATACTTGAAACCCAGTGAAAGGGTTACATGATAACCCATTCAATGGGTTCTATACCTACTTGAAACCCAGTAACATGAAAAAATCATAATATTATGTTATTTCGATATCTGCCCACGCGTAGCATGACCAATTCTATCTCTATTCTAGCCAGGGACCATTTTGGTTAACATTTTAGAAAAACCCTATCGAAAACCCCTTCAATCGAAAGGGTTTTCGATATGGTTTTTCTAAGCATTTAATCAAAAACCCATATTGTGTGGGTAATTTTGAATGGCTTAAATTAAGCCGTTCAAAAGGGTTACCAAAATTTTATTTAAGCCGTTCATACGGGTTACCCATATCGTATTGTTGAACCCCTTAGAAAAACCCTATCGAAAACCGTTACAATGGGTAACCAAAATGGTCCCTGTCTATAGCACATCGAGTTTTAAAAAAAGCTCCGTTTTATAATTGACATTCTCTCTGTCACTCATCCATGTGTGACAGTCTCTTTCTAAAGCTCGATTGGTTATAGAGTCTGACCAACGAAAGCTATCCAAGAAATAAGCGGCATTTAAAAAAATCATGAGCTGTCACCCTTGCTATAGACTCTTTAAACAGAGTTGATACTATTTATTATTGTGGAAATATTCTACTATAATACATGAGTATTTCATGTTTATGGAATGTATAGTAAGGGTTTCCAGATTTTGATTTTTTAAATTGCCGCTATTTTATAAGCGACTTCCAAAAAGGAGGAGGTTGTATGTTCAGCTGTAATTTTTTTTAAGTTTTTCTTGCACAGCTTTAGTTGATCACACTCTATGAACTCCCTGGAATAAGTTGTACAGGTTATATCACAACAGGCAGAGTCAGTAGGATCATATTAATCTATTTTCTTAAATCACTTTAAAAGTATTTAATTTAAAATTATAAAAATAAATATAATTATCTCAAATCCTTACAGCCTTTTCATTTGATATGTCACACGGTACAGTTTGCAAAACTTTATTTTTAAATTGTCTAATTTGCCCCCCAAAAGTGACCCCCATATTCAAAATTCATTTATTTACTCACACGGCCGTGTTGGGGTCACGGAAATTTCTATGCATATCAAATTTCAACTTAATCGATCCAGTAGATTCGGAGCAAATTGGCTGTGACTGACGGACAGACAGGCAGACAAACACACAAGTGATCCTATAAGGATTCCGTTTTTTCCTTTTTAGGGTTCCGTGACGTACGGAACCCTAAAAAGGAAAAAACGGAATCCTTATAAACTTAAACCTAGTAAACTTACATCATTACTGTTCTGCAGTCCATAAAGGCAGGTCCCATTAACGGCGCAGTCGGCCATGGCCCACGTACTAATGTCCGCGACGTCACCCGACGCGTCCCGCAGGACCGTCCAGCCCGCCAGCAGAGCTATCACTAAGTACGAAATCGTTGTCAGCAGGATTGCTAGGAGAGTTCCTTTGGGGATCGACTTTTGTGGATCCTGCAAAGGAAAATGAACTTTATAAGGCGTTCAGCAGAGCTAAAACTGAATCAATACTAATAAGTGGAGATTTGATACAAGTAACATCAGAAATATCAGACCTAATTGATAGTATGGCTCCAAATTATCTGTTTCATGTTTATCGTAAGATTTAATTCCTAAAAAAAAAAAAAAGCAGAAGGTCATGAACACAAGACTTCATCATGACGTGAATGTCTAGAACTCTAGATGATCCAACTCCTTGACAACACTTAGTGCGAACAATTAAAACCTTTTCCGTCTTATTACAAAACAAGATTTATATTTTGACATGGCTTAAACCATGGAGCCAGTTTTTGTAATAAGAACGTAACAGTGATTGAAATATCGTTCTTTATCCAAAACTGAAAACTTAGTTTGGTACTAAGTTGTCAGTTTTTTGTTTAGGAACTTTACCATAGTCGGCATAAAGTTCGAAATTCAATAATGGCTCCATGTTTTAAACCTGGGTCTGAAGATAAACCTTGTTTTGTAATAACGGTTTATGTTTTCAGCTATTTTACTTTTCAGCAAATAAATAATAGCTCGATTCTTATATAAATTAGGTTTTCCATCACAATTCAAAATGTTCTCGACCTGCGCCTTCGGGAAATAAAGGGGTGATGTTGTTTTAATATAAGATTTACCTTCAAATCTCCGGAAATATTAGCGCCCGCCAATATACCGGTGGCCGCGGGGAAGAATATCGCGAACACGGAGAAGAAGTTATGTTCCACGCCCTCGAAGGTCCTGTAGTCTGGACCTATGTTACTCTGTAGCACCGTCCCTGTAAATATATAAAAGTATTACGTGTGTGTGTATTGTCCGTGTGGTGCCGGAAGTAAAGAATACGAGTAGCACCTCCCTATTTCTTCCTGTGGGTGTCGTAAAAGGCGACTAAGGGACTTATTAGAGTCATGTAAGTCAAATCAGTAAGAGAGTGAAAAAAACCGGTCAAGAGCGAGTCGGACTCGCGCACCGAGGGTTCCGTACGTATATATATGATGTTGATGATTTCTGAAGAACTGTGCTATTTAGAGACATCGTTTTATTTTTCCTGTAATCTGTAGATACACTTCTATCACATAGAATAATTTCAGATTTTTATCTATGCAAACTTCGGACATAAGGGGGGGGAACGGTATTTTTTGTAAGCACTCTTTCATATGATACCCCACATGCCCTAATAGTACCACTTCAAATTTTTAAGACCCCCTTTCATTCCCTTTTGCAAAAAAGATATATTTTTTTCATTTCTTTCTTGTTTGCAAAATAGTTGGGCAAACGTCATCTAGAACTATTCTAAATTTCAAGTTGATAGCATTAGCAGTTCTTGAGATATCCAGGTGTGACAGACAGACAGACTTAGTCTCATCATAAGGGCTCCTTTTTACCATTTTGGTACGGAACCATACAAAAAACCCTAAACATGTTAATTAACTTACAATTATACCCGACGAATCCCTGCGCCATCTCCACATCGGTTTTTGGTCCAAGTATCGACCCGATACAGAAGTCTGCTATAGCCGCCAGCAGGATCACTAGCAGGACTATCTGAGCCTTCGCTTCCCATTCCATACCGACCATTACTATGCCAGTCAGTAGCACTATCGTAATGCAGCCGTAGATTGCTTGGTCCTGTAAAGAGAACAAAAAATTAAAATAAATTGTTAAAATCTAGCTGGAGGGCGTCCCACACTACCCTTGCCGATACGCGGTCTCCACTCCAGGACTCGTCTGCTCCACCTGCCATCGGTCCTTCGACAAACATGGCCAGCCCACTGCCATTTCAGCTTGCTTACTCTGCAGGCTATGTCGGTAACTCCGGTTCGACCTTAAAAAGGTGGCTGGGACAGACTGGATGCGGAAGGCGGAGGACAGGGTGTTGTGGCGCAGCCTGGGTGAGGCCTATGTCCAGCTGTGGACTGCTATAGGCTGAGTTGATTGTTAAAATTCTCCTACCTCTACCCAGAAACTTGGTCATCAGCATCTGCCCAGCCTTTAACAACAACATATATATATAGGAGACGGTTTTCAGTCTAACCGGATGCAGAGAGTATTTTGCATGGAGCCACTGCCTATCTGACCTTCACGACACAGTTACTGGGTAACAAGATACCACTGGGCAGTGGCGGCCCTAGGGGGTGCGAGCAGGGCAACCGCCCAAGGGCCCGCTCTTTCAGGGGCCTCATGTAGCAACCCGAGTAGAAAGAGATGACATTGAAGACTTTCTCCGTAGGAATTAGTTAAAAACCGAAACAAATCTCGACAAGTACTTTTTAATGAAATACTAAACAATTAAGGCTAAAATATGTTCAATTAGTAAAAGACAGTTTGTGTTGGATAAACGTAGGGTGCTAAAATTTTGGAGCTCGGTTCGCTCGCTCTTGTTTCCTTCAATCTCTTTTTTTTTTTCTCAGACTTTTCTACATAAGTTGACAAAGTTACCCCTATATCTGTATAAATGATCAAAAGAAGACCTATTCGAGACGGGGTATTCAAGTTTGCGAGCTCGTTTCGCTCGTTCTTACATCCTACATTCTCTTCATTTTCAAACTTGTGTGCATTTATTGGTCCACAAAGTAACTCCTATTTCTGTATAAATGTTCAAAATTCAACTGAACCTATCCGAGACGGGGTGCAAAAAAATTCGAACCCGCTTCGCTCGCTCTTGCCAAAGTATCTCCTATAAATGATAAAAGAACACCCAATCTTTTCAAAGCGGGTGTTACAATTTTCAAGCTCGCTCTTGCATCCTGCATCGAGGGGGGGGGGGGGGGCCATTATTTAATTATTTTTACATAAATTGTATTTTCAACACATTTGCTCAATAAATGCATTTACGAAGCCTAGACCTAGGCCTAAATTACGCGCCATACAACGGAACGGGCGGTAAAATAGGTACTCTCACCTAAGTACATGTTTTACCGCCCCCTTCGTTGTATAGCGCCGTGCGTATCCTTTACGGTTTTTTTTTATTAAAATAAAAAACCTACTTTCAATGAACCAACAAAAATGCTTTACACAAACGACAAAGCTCGCAAACATCTGCCGTCCGAAGCCTCGCAATGGTTAGGGCCGCCGCTGCCTCCAGGAATATTCGTAACGACTGGCAAAGTTGGTGATGGATAAAATACGAGAAAGTTAGGGTTTTTTTACTAGAAGGAACAAAGATGTGTTCAATGGAATACCAAGTGGGAGCCTTTTTCGCAATGTTGCTTATCTGAATAGCCATCAACACAGACCTTCGTCATCATTCTGCTACCCTTGTCCCAAGTTATTTGGGGTCGGCGCCACATGTCCTTGTCTTCCTTATTTCTCTATTAGTCACATCTTTAATAAAAAAACCGGCCAAGTGCGAGTCGGACTCGCGCACGAAGGGTTCCGTACAATTATTATCTAAGGTAAATTGCTGTTTACGATTTATGACGTATTAAAAAAGAACTACTTACTAGATCTCGTTCAAACCAATTTTCGGTGGAAGTTTACATGGTAATGTACATCATATATTTTTTTTTGTTTAATCATTCTCTTATTTTAGAAATTACAGGGGGGGGGACATTTTACCACTTTGAAGTGTCTCTCGCGCAAACTATTCAGTTTAGAAAAAAAATATATTAGAAACCTCAATATCATTTTTGAAGACCTATCCATAGATACCCCACACGTATGGATTTTAAGGAAAAAAAATATGAGTTTCAGTTCTAAGTATGGAGAACCCCCAAAATGTATTGTTTTTTTCTATTATTGTGTGAAAATCTTAATGCAGTTCACAGAATACATCTACTTACCAAGTTTCAACAGTATAGTTCTTATAGTTTCGGAAAAAAGTGGCTGTGACATACGGACGGACGGACAGACAGACCTAACGAATCTATAAGGGTTCCGTTTTTTGCCGTTTGGCTACGGAACCCTAAAAATGATTACCTAAAACACAGACCTTTGTAAGAAACAGAATCATACATACCCATCCCTTATCCACCATGTAAGCAGACTCCGGTATCAGCGTGATGAGCGACTCTCCGAAGCCGACCACATACATAGCACACGCCACGGCATTCGCCATTGAGAATATCAGCCCGATGGAGCCGCCGAACTCAGGGCCCAGCGACCGGGATATCATGTAGTATGTGCCACCTAGAAACATAAATCAAAAATCAAAATCAAAAATATTTCTATTTCACATAAGCCTACCTGGGCACTTATGAAACGTCAGAAGCTAGGTGCACGGTTCCAATTGGTCGTTTCCTATGAAGAAGAGCTGGCAAGAAAATCCACGGTAACTCATTTAAAAAAAAAATTGGCTTTAACAATGTTTTCAAATTACAGTGTTAATAGGTATGAGAGGACAGCGTAGGCCCGTCAAAGTACCAGGTACTTAACAAAATAGAAAATGGAAAATGGTCTACAGATCTAGTCTATTAAGCCTACAACGGCCTCACATTAACAAAAAAACATTAACACTAATATTAACACTCACATTAACATTATTTATCAGAAAATAATTCAATGTGCCGTGTTATTGTGAAAGTGGAACTCCTATCAAGGCCCGGGATACCATGTAGTATCTACAGTCACATCTAAAATGTGTTCATCACCTTAAGGGCTATTTTTGTCTGCTCATTGCAAGATAGAATCTGCTTTACCGACTCAGCATAGAGACCCATCTAGATGAAACACAAAGCCGGCCGCACATCCCTGGACGCTTATCGCCGAGATCTGTCATCCGAAGCACGGTAACGCAGTGTTTGCTGCTCCTCCTATATATAAATGTACTCTGTGTTCCCGGCGTAAGCATACTATCCATCAAGTGCTCAGCATTATAATAATGAGTCCTAATGTCAATACCGCAGAATGACATTCAGCCATCTTTTATACAAGTCGGACCGAATTAAAAATGTGACACTGACAGACTGACAAGTTTTTTTAATTTAGATTTCATAAAATGGCCAGGCATTTAAAAAGGTTTTCGGTTGATGTTATTGTTAACTCGAAATTAGTGAAAGTTGTATGCTTTTTGATCTTTGTTTATTTATTATTTATTTATTTAAACTTCTCGCACACAATAAGGTACAAAGGCGGACTTAATGCCTTAGGCATTCTCTACCAGTCAACCAAGGGTGGTGAAGAGATAAGATGGCGGGTGCTCTGATGGAGAGAAAATAATAATATAAAAAAATATTAAATTCTAACTTATATAAATTATCAAGTGCTTATCAACGCCATGAAGCTAACAAGGCTGACTACGACGAGTGGGGCAGTCGACGGTAACTTCGGAAAGGTATTATGTGTCCTGACTTGATAACGAAGAGAACTTGAAAACGTGCGAAGATATAAAAGACTTGACTGTACGTTGGAAAAAAAACAATATTTATTACTAAACATAGAATGTGTTGGTTCGAAAGAGTTACTTACGAAGCAGAAAAGGTGCTGAAGCATGACTTATGCCAGTTTTTATCAACATTAGGCGATACCTAGATAAAAGCATGCTGTTTGATTTTGCAACGCTCGGCTCAGCACCGAAAATTGACAATCCAACAACGCGATTTTTTTTGTGCATTAATTTCGGTGTCACCTACTGTTAGTATAAATAGGCATAATTACAACAAAAAAAAAACGCGCCTAAAGAAGTTTTTACTTCAATAAAATAATGCTTATCTAAAACACAATTTAAACAATGCACGGTGTACACAAATTAAACTTTTCATGTGGTCAATTCACACAGAGCCTAAAGACGAAGGTCTTCAATCAGTGCGTCCTACCTGTTATGACTTACGGAGCCGAAACGTGGACACTCACAGTACGGCTGGTCCATAAAGTCAAGGTCGCTCAGCGAGCTATGGAACTCTCTGAGGGATCGAATCCGGAACGAAGTGATCCGGCAGAGAACCAAAGTTGTCGACATAGCCCACAGAATAAGCAAGCTGAAGTGGCAATGGGCCGGCCATATTAGCCGTAGAACTGATGACCGTGGGGGTAGACGTGTTCTTGAGTGGAGACCGCGAATTGGCAAACGTAAGGTAGGACGCCCTCAGGCTAGGTGGAGCGACGATCTTCGCAGGGTGGCTGGTGGCAGCTGGATGAGAGTTGCCGAGAATCGAGCAGAATGGCGTGCAATTGGAGAGGCCTATGTCCAGCAGTGGACTGCTATGGGCTGATGTTGATGATGAGGATGTGGTCAATTTAATTTCACTTACTGCTACTACAGCATGTCGGAGTGGGCATGTCGATGTCAGTGATGCGAACCCATAAGTTTTTCCCCTACTAAAAATCGTTCAATGCACCTAAAGAAGTTTTCACTTCAAAAAACCAAACTCCATAAAAACACAACCATTTTCTAGATTTAAAAATAATTTGACGAGGTTTTTAATTGAAAATGCGTTTATAGTGTACACACGGCTACACATCACGCTATACATTTCCAGTATAAGCTGATCTCGCATTTTAGAGGATTTCCGTACAATGAGAGGTCAGCATATACTGGAAATGTATAGCTTGATGTGTAGCCGTGTGTACATGAATTTTTAGATTATAGATTAATAAATTGTAAGTTTTGTAAATTGCACG
Source organism: Tiliacea aurago (assembly GCA_948098905.1). Classification (NCBI taxonomy): domain Eukaryota; kingdom Metazoa; phylum Arthropoda; class Insecta; order Lepidoptera; family Noctuidae; genus Tiliacea; species Tiliacea aurago. The sequence continues at coordinate 2,775,894 of OX402592.1, forward strand.
GTCATTTTAAATTATTATTGTTATTATTATTGTGGTGAATCTCTCTCATTATTGACATGATTATTATTGACATTTATGATTTTTAGTATTTTTTCCTTGTTATAATGACATTTATTTAATTCAATAATACAACTTGAATGGGCTTTATCTGTTTAATGACTGCATGATTAAGAACAATAATTAATTTGAATAAAATATGTAACTTTATTTTATATTTACACGCCGAAATTAAAGGCAGAATAAGAGAACAATTTTGTACGTTTTACCAACCTACTGTACCTTATTTATGCAAATAAATGATTTTGATTTTTTTAAATCAATCATCAAAAAGGAAATTAGTTTACATTTAATCAAGTTTTTGTTCCCCATAGCCCATAAAAAGCATTTAAAGTAAGTTTCTGAGGAACAGCTATGATTCAACCTAAAACGTGTATTTGCATTTGCATGTTTCGTAAACAATTATAGATTTAATGTCTGTTTACCTTGCAATCTAATGACTGGCTTGTTTTTATAGACAACTGTACTTAGATGCAGCTGTTAATGATCTCTTGATGTCATTTAGTTGCACACTGACTGCGCAATTGCATTACACTCTATCATTTTCATTGTACTGACTACATCGTTGATATAACGGTCGCAAGCGCTAATGCTAAGCGTAAATGTGAAGACTATGTATGTGGGTTATTGTTTATTTTTGTTTTACTCTGTTAGTTTACATCATTGTCTTGCAGTTTGAGTAATTTATTCGGCCTACCCAAATGTCCTTTCTTTGGTATTGTTTGTTGAATCGTTGAGCTCCTCAAGTTCTGAGTTGAGCTGCACGACTACTGACAAATGTGTGCACTGACTGGACAGGTCCCTTTAATCTGTGTGATTCTTTCATCAAAAAATTATTTCAGGCATCAATCTACATGGTGTTCACATTATCTGACCAAGATTACGTCTGGACTTTAAAAGAGACTGTGACCTCTGAGTTTGTTTCGGCCTTTCTTCTCAGAGTAGTCAGATAGGAAACGCCGACCTCATCTAGTTTTTAAAATATGATTGACGTGTAAAAGTGTTTGTACAAACCTAATTACAGAAAATAAATCATTTATCATAAGGTCATGGGTTCGATTCCAAGGTCGGGCGAAGTGTTATTGGGATTTTCCATTAGAAATTTCCAGCAGCCTGGAGTCTGGATTTGTGCCTAGTTGATGGCAATAGGCTCGCCCCCTATTACATGGGGCTTAAACATAACTGGCGAAATGTGGGTGTACTATAGGTACACCTCTGCCTAACCCTTCGGGGAAATATAGGCAGATGTTATGTTATTTTCATTGTATTAATATTAAGAGATGCAGCACGTGTGATCCATTACCCATTCTCACGCCAGTTAAAAGCCATTGACGTTTCATAAGTATCACCATCACAGACATAAAGAATAGCACCACCCCATTTCTTCCCGTGGGTGTCGTAAAAGGCGACTAAGGGACTTACTAGAGAATGGGCAGCAGCGTTCTCTATGTATTTTAACACCATACTGCGATCGCCAACCCGCCTGCCAAGCGTGGCGATCATGGCAATGGCCAAAGGGGGGGGCCCCTTTCGGGGAGGCCTATGTCCAGCAGTGGACGTCTTTTGGCTGAAATGAAGTGTCCAGCCCATGAAGCTTGTAATCTATTTATATAAATAAAAAACAATGTTTTTTTGTTTGTCCTCTATGGACTTCGAAAGGGCTGAAACGATTTTGATTAAACATTGGCGAGTTTTTCTGCATACACCTGCGAAGGTTTAGGGTTAGGGTAGGGTAGGAGAAGGGTAAGTGGCAAGGGTAGGTAGGGTAGGGTAAGTTAGATACTTAGTGCTACCCGTGCGAAGCCGGGCCGGATAAAGCTAGTAAATTATAAATTACTAGCTGCGCCCCGCGGTTTCACCCGCGTAAGTCTCGATCCCGTGAGAACATCGGGATAAAAACTAGCCTTTATGTTAATCCTGGGTGTTATCTACCTCCATACAAAATTTTATTAAAATTGGTCCAGCCGTTTGAGCGTGAAGAAGTAACAAACAAACACACACACTCACAAACTTTCGCCTTTATAATATTAGTGTGATTCGTGTCTGCGTGACCGCGTTGTTCTTCTAAACTACGCAACGGATTTTGATGCGGTTTCATAATCATTTAGAGAATTAATTCCGGAAGGTTTATGTGTTTATTACATTTATATTAAACATACATATAATAAAGAAATCACTATGTTTCGTCACGTCATAAACACATGCAAAAAAGGGGCGGGATATTATAAATTGGAATCGTTACCTCCTTTGATGACGCCGTTGGTGCTGATAGCCGACATGGACAGCGCTGTGATGGTGGTGACCACGGACGTCGTGAGGATCAGGAGCATTGACTGCGCTGCCGGAAAATAACGCTTTTATTGTCCACATTTATAATGTACAATATACATCCATCATTGTTTTTCAGTAGCTCTGTGCATAGAGAAAAAGGTGTAAGGCTGCGTCCTAACCGAAAGCGACTATATGAATATATGACGTACTCGTGTGATCAATCAAGTTGCGTTTGGACGTCAAAATTCATGTAAACAATCCGCGTGTTCGCATGACATTCGCTTTCGGTTAGATCACAGGATAACAAACAGACACGGAGTTCCATATTAGTTTAATGCTTGCAATCTACACTATCAATTACCGCAATACATAAAATACCATTCGATATTTAAAATTAAAGAATAAAATACTTAGCCGGCTTCGATTCGATCGAGTTAAAATCTAAAACTAAATTCCTCAGACGAAAAATTACAGAAAATAGTCAACTTAACAAAGGATTAACTGATTAGGACGACGGATTAGGATTAACTGCAAAGGCTATGTTGGACCCAAAAATTCCAATAATGTATAAACATTATATGTGGGCGTCCAAGCAAAAAGGGTCCAGTTGTCTGTATTTAGTTTCCGAGATATACACAGTTTTGTAAAGTTGGGTGAAAAAATGCATTTCGCGATTTTAATTGATTATTAATTAATGTTCTGTTGGTTTATACAAATAATCTTCATTGTTAAACTAGTAACGCCATCTATTGTTATTTTCTAGTTGACTTGTGACATTGTCTGTCTTTGAATCTCTATAAAATAAAGTTTAGTTCTGTTCAAACCACGAACAACGCGTTTTTATTATATGCTCAAGTTCATAATTATAGTAAATGACTTTATATGATGTTTCTAAGTACCAGAAATTGTATAAAAAAAAAAGAAAAGACATACAGCCGAACATATAACCTCCTCCTTTTTAGAAGTCGGTTAAAAGAGGTACCAGTGGTCGAATTAGAAAATGCCTTTTCTCAAATCAAGCTTTTTCAGAGTTTCAAGTTCAAATGTCTGATATAAAAAAAATGTGCCAGGTTTTGAATATTTTTTAACCTTATTATCAATTGACTATTCTAGATACCGAATCTAGTCTTGACTCAATACCCCACTACTGGACCATTTTTGTTTGGACGCCCACATATAACAATATTTAGTGTAAAAACCCATGTATTCATTAAAAAAAATTGCCTAAACCACTAACATTAACAAATATGTATTCTCTTATAACGAAACCATAGCTTTTATTGTATATGTTATTCCTTCCTTAAAATATGTTTGTTTTTATTGAATTTTAGGGCCTGTGCACACCACTTTTTTTAAACGCGGCGTTGACGCGCGCTTTCGAAACGTGCGTCGACGGCGCGCTTTTATCCTACAGGTCTACAGGCTGCGTCTGACTCGCGTGCGTATCGCGTCTGTATCGCTACAAAGCGCGTTTAAAAAAAGTGGTGTGCACAGGCCCTAACTGTGCAATAACTTGGATAAAACAACAATAACAGTCCGTTGCGTTAGAGAGGTAAAATGATGTAGGAATATTGTTTCCATTCATTTCATTTCTTTCAATAAACACGACCCTTTTTAGGCTACACCGCAGTCGGCTAAAAACCAATGGTACTAACCCACGCCCGCTTGTCCTACGACCCAGGAGAGCCGAAGAAACAGCATAACACCCCATATGTTGAGGAGACATCTCATCAGCACACCCTTGATCCAGCCAAACTTGAGATTCGTAGATGCAAGCGTCGGCGTGTCTAGGTCCTTCTCCAGAGCCTGTGGCTGAAAATGTATAAAAAAAATCGGTTAATATTACTAGGAAATTGGAAACTTATAAGTTATATGTGAACCTATACTCCATTTGAAATAAGTTTAGACATTTAAATAAACTTGTTTACAGTCCGTTCAACCGATTTTGACTTCTATTCCGTAGACATAAAGATGGCATTGAAAGCAAAAACGTGGTTACAATACCAACTGTTTTAACAGCTGTCATTGGTCATGCCACCAACGCAATAGAAGTCAAAATCGATTGAACGAACTGTAAAAAAGGTTTATTTGAATGTCTAATCTTATTTCAAACGGAGTATAGATTATTCCAATCCTATTAAATAATGGTACAATGTTTGGATTCTCATACGTAAGCACGAACGCGCGACGTAAGCTTAACGTTATCAGTACCCCAAGTGTAAGTTTGCAAGAGAGTAAACTTAACTATTTCGTTTGCGTTATAATTTGACCGATAGATCATAAAGCTAAGAGTTTAAGAGTGAGAATAAAAATCTTAACGCAAACGTGCTAGTTACGTTTACTCACTTGCAAACTGAGAAACACCTACACTGCCGTCATAATGAAAAAAGGCACATCTAACATTTTATAAATATGGAGAAAATCGAGTTTAAATTTTTTATTGGTTTTTGGCGAAAAATATCGACTATAAATTAGTTTTAGAAAATAGATTAATAATAATAAATTCATTTTCACGATTCCTATACGATTATTGAAATATAAGATTTTATTTTATTGGCATTTATTAAATAATCAACATTTTCTCTTTCAACGTAGCATAAAAAATTAAGTAAAAATATTATTATTACGAATAGAGGGCATAACTAACCAATTGTGACTTTTCATTCTGACATTTTGTGAAATAATACAATGAAAAGGCATATTTACTAAAATGTGCCTTTTCTTTTGAATAATTATACAAAAAAGAAACAGGTAAAAAAAACAATTAGGGAATATCTATAAAACTTTTATTTTAAAAGGTAACAAAAATTAACGTCTCAAAACTTTAAAAAAATACATTTATTATCTGTAACTTAACAAATTAACATTAATTAAGTAACTATAATTATCAGTCATCAAGGAACTTATTTGTTTTTTTTTAAATAAAACAGTAAAGATATTTAATCAGCTTCTAGAAGTTTTATATTAATGTTTGTTAATTATGGCACTTTTATAAACATTATATACCTAAACAAAAACTATTTCAAAAGTTAAAAAAAAACCTTACAATAAAGGTATCACAATCATCAAGGCACATATAACTAGAACTTCCACTTATAACTTCTTCTTCTTGAACATGGTTTGTTTCTTTATCGGATTCTTCCGGTGATTTTAAAATTGTTTTTCCTGAAACTGGCTGCGAACATGGTATATAAAGTCTTCTGAGTCAGAACCATCACTATTATCGCTGCTTTTTTCCCGTATTTTTGGTAATTCGTAATTTTTATCCAATACTGAGTCATCAGAATCAAAATCGGACCCTGTATCTAACACAGATTGCTAACATGCTCCGAGCTTGATGATTGCACCGAGTGTTGAACGCCACTTGTTGACGGCGCTGGAGACCATTTGCCTACACAATCATTATCGTTGCGTAAAGCAGCACTAACTAATCTTGCACTTCGTGATTGCATATTGCTGAAAAAAAAATTAAGTTTATTTTGTAGTATTGTTTTAATTATTTACGATACAGTTCCTACAAAAAATGTCATCATATTTTTTAAACTAAATCGAATTTAATCTTAATTTCGCCAATAAATACTAATACATCATACTAATGTGTCACAAAAGAAGTGTTATATAATAAAAGCATGCAAATGTAACAAAAACTTAACCTTACCAGCGCAGCACAGGCAAGCGTGGACTCATCGAGACACGTCAGGCACAACTGGCGGGATTCGCTTCGTACCTCGACCACCTCACTTCACCTCTAGTCAAAGATTTTTGGTAGTAAAGGCATAACTGCTAGTTGTGAATTTTCTTTTAAATTAAAATGTCAAGGTCTATTTGGTAAACTTTAAATCAAAGGGCACATCTCTGGTAGTTATGCCTTTAATATTTAACGCAGGTCAATTATGCCTTTTCAAGTAAATAAATTATATTTATCGTGATACAATAAAAGCCACATCTATGCATATGTGACCTTTTTGACGTACTATTAGTCAGATGTGCTCTTTTTACGTACAAAAAATTAAAAAGTGACTCAGTTGTGCCTTTTAGGCTTACGGTATTTTTGTTTATCTTGTTCCTAAAATTGTACAAAAAATATTGGCAGATGGGCCTTTTTTTCTGATTCCGGATATGTATATAACTCAATTTCGGAAAATATGTTAGTTGTGCCCTTTTTCCTTATGACGGCAGTACAGGACACAGGAGAAATTCCTAGTGTGGGGCAACGTATTAAAAAAAAAAAAAACTTACACGGGGTACCGAACGATTTTTTAATAAAAAATACAACTATCCTATAGCCTTTTGTTTAAAATTTTTGCGACAAGCACAATTAGTATTACACGTAGACATGAATCTGTCTTATTCTTAAATATTTTTCGCGAAACGAGTATTTATTTTTTATTTTAAAATCGTTCTAGTTTACGTTTGTTTTGCGCGTTCGTTCTAGGCCTACTAAAGTTTTATTTTGTATCAACCACCAAACCCAAACCAAACGACACTAACTGAAACGTTTAAGAAAATACATGGAAAGTACTATTGTTCTACTTTTTAACCGCGTCTATGGTCTCACTAGACCACACAGGCGGTTAAAGGCATTACAGACCGGCGCGACACAAAGGCACGAGCGGTGCCTTTGCGTCGGGCCGGTCTGTAGAACCCTTTAAAAGTAGTTACCACTGCGGTCTTACCACTGTAAGACCGTCTGTTTCAGACCCAGAGGTCCCGGGTTCAATTCCTAGCGAGGGCACAATTTTCTGCTCGGGTTAGTTGGTGATAAGTCGGTAAGGTACAGTGGTACCCAATTGATAAGGCGCGTCGTGAATCTTCGTTCGCACAGAAAAGAAAGTATGGCCCCGAAGATTAACGAAAGAATGCTTAAAACTTACAATCAACCTTAGGTCACTATTATAAGGTTCATAATACACTGGAGCTGCTAGCGTGCACTCGATCAGAAGTATGGCGGTTGACAAACATGCCACGCGGCGCGCACTAACATGGCGGCAGCTGCCGACCAATAGCGGTACAGGAAAAAGAATCGCGGTGCGTGGAGCGTGCCGATTGGTCAATACCATTTCCTGCGGGAAATGGTATTGACCAATCGGCACGCATTTTAAAATTCACCTTCTGCGCAGGTACATCGGTAAGCCATATCAATTGGGTACTACTGTAAGAGGGTGTACTCCGAAGCGTTAATCCGAAGTATCGGCCGAATGTTCGTCCGTTTTATAACTTCCATAGTTTCCTTTTTTGACTTTGAATCCTCACCCGACTTAGTCACATTTTTGACTTTGGCTTATCTCTTTGACAGTCGTTTTTAGGGTTCCGTACAAAAATTGTAAAAAGGAACCCTTATGGTGAGACTAAGTCTGTCTGTCTGTCTGTCACACCTGAATATCTCATGAACTACTAATGCTATCAACGTGAAATTTAGAATAGTTTTATATGACGTTTGCCCAACGATTTTTCAAGCAAGAAAGAAATTTTAAAAAATATATATTTTTTGCAAAAGGGACTGAAATGGGGTCTTAAAAATTTGAAGTGGGGCTACTAGGGCCTGTGGGGTATCATATGAAAGAACGCTGTTTGCACATTCTCAAACATTTTTTTTTTACGCACGCCTATTTTCCAACTTTTGATGAAAAATGTAAAAAAAATACCGTCCCCCCCCCCCTTATCTCTGAAGTTTGCAGCGATAAAAATCTGAAATTATTCTATATGATAGAAGCTTATGTAAAGATTACAGGAAAAATAAAACGATGTCTCTAAATAGCACAGTTTTCCAGAAATCATCAACATCATATATTTGTACGGAACCCTCGGTGCGCGAGTCCGACTCGCTCTTGACTGGTTTTTTTTTTTCGTTTGCCGTAGTCAGCCATAGTTAGCCGTAGTCAAGCAACGGTCGAACAATCAAAAGTAAAAAAAAAAGTCAAATTGTTTAATTCAAATAGGCACATATAGGGCACTTTTGAACGTCAATCGGCCGATACTTCGGATTTATGTTCGGAGTAGACCCTCAGGTTTGTTCTATGTTCGCCTGGCTAGCTACCACCATCTTATCTAAGTCTGTCGCCATACCAACAATGTTAACAGTATTATTGTTTTTCGGCAGTTAGATGTCGGATAGCAAGTTCCTCTGTAGTGAGGATTCCGGATGAAGCTCGCTTCCACGTTCGGCGTGAGCATCACTTACTATCGGGTGAGATAAAGGCCAAGAGCTTCCCGTTTGTGGTTAAAAATAAAAACTAGGCAATCAGAACGTTCCAAGAGGTAGCAGCTGGAAACCCACTGCCTATCACAACGGTATTTCTACAAATCATTCGCTGTGCACCGTATGGGTGTAAGAAGAGGAATAATTTGAGAATTCAGGTTGATTAAATAAATAGTATCATTCTTCGTTATACCACAAATTAACTGGCTTTACTTTGAGTCCATGTTCAAAGTCATTTATATAAGGAACGAGGAATTTGTTGCGAATTTACTATGATTCTATAAATACGGCAGTTTTGATATATTATTATTATTAATGCACTTCAGACTAGTTCGATAAAATATATTAATAGATAGTGAACTACGAGTAGCTCAGTGAATTTATGAGTAGACACTGATAATAGCATAGAGGTGTACCCATAGTAGGTACAGTAGGTACACCCACATTTTGTCAGTAACGTTTAAGTGTAATCGGGGGCGAGCGTATTGCCATCAACCGGACACAAATCCAGACCCCGGGCTGCTACTGAGAAATTCCTAATGGAAAAACCTAATAGCACTGCCTGACCTGGGAATCGAACCCAGGACTTCATGCTTTTTTTTTTTTTTTGCATGCACTCTCGCTCCGAACCATGGCCTGAACCAGGGCCGGACGCGAGAGATCGCCGCCGCCGATCGCCTCCGCGAGGACACGGCGGTGCTCCGCCCAAGCTGGGCAGACCTCCACCGTATGCTCCACCGTGTCCTCCGGGCGATCCACACAGTGGTGACACCCGGGCGTTTCCTCTCGCTTTATCCTAAACAGGAACCTCCCGAAACAACCATGTCCGGTGAGGACCTGCGTCAGGCGGAAGGTGAGGACGCCGTGGCGCCTCTCTAGCCACTCCTCAAAGAGGGGACTTATCGACACAATTGTGGCGTGCCCAAGGACTTCATGCTTAACATTTATATCTGTAACGTTTATGGTGTACATAATAAAGAGCTATTCTATTCTCAGCAGTAACGCTAATAACTGAATAATATGCGTAGAATAATACGTATCCGAAATAATATTTGCCTCTCACAATTTAGTTAGCGTCCTAAGAATCATACGTGGGCGTCCAAGCAAAAAGGGTCCAGCGGGCTAATTGCGTAACACACGTGTCAGTATACAGGGTTATTTTTAAAACGTCAATAACCTCTTAAGGGGTCATTGTACTCATCATTATGAACAACTTTTACTATGGGACCAAACCTGAAATCGCGAAAAAAGAATCAGCTGTTCCCTACATTTTAACGAATTATTCGAACATAAATGTAGGGAACAGCTAGTTTTTTTTCGCGATTTCAGTTTTGGTCCCATAGAAAAAGTTGTTCATAATGATGAGTACAATGACCCCTTAAGAGGTTATTGACGTTTTAAAAATAACGCTGTATAGGAATCGGTTTCAATTTGACAGTTCAACAACATTCATTGCGTTATTTAAGTTGTTGAGCAGACAATTCAAATTTAATCTAACTTATGAAGCAATGAATTAGCAATATATTATACTTCAAAATCATTGCAATTCGGATTCAAACTGTGTTACGCAATTAGGGTGCTGTTCTCGGCAGTTAGTTTCCGAGATACAAGCAGTTTTTTAAAATTGCGTGAATAAATTGCATTTTATCGATTTTTATTGATTATTAATTAATGCTCAATTATCTACAAGTTCATATAGTTTTTCTCAAATCAAGCTTTTTCAGAGTTTCAACTTGAAATGTCTGATAAAAAAATGCGCCAGTTTTTGAATCTTTTTTTAATCCTTATTATTGACTATTCTAGATACCGAATCTAGTCTTAACTCAATACCCCACTACTGGACCCTTTTTGCTTGGACGCCCACAAATTACTTACGTTTAACCTCAGATTATAGAAAGTCTATAATCTGAGCTTAGAACAGTCAGGTATTTTTAGTTTTAAACTACAATTTATTTTGCAACTGCGTAACGACTCTTGAGGGCAGAATATACTGTTTTTGTTTTCATTGTACACAGACTACTGTCCAGCCATGTGAACTAATTAATCCCTTAATCTCCTCTAACGACACCTACGAATACTTAATCCGAGGCTAACATTATATTCTGACAAAACTCGAAAGAATGATTTAGATTTTTGGTTTCAGTATTATATCCTACACACAGTTAGTGAAAAATTATGCAAATTTTGCGTCCTGTCTGTTAAAACAAAAAAAAAAACCGGCCAAGTGCGAGTCGGACTCGCGCACGAAGGGTTCCGTACCATTATCAGATCTATAAAAACGACATAAAAATCACGTTTGTTGTATGGAAGCACCCTTAAATATTTATTTAATTATGTTTTTTAGTTATAGCGGCAACAGAAATTCATCATCTGTGAACATTTTAACTAACTATCACGGTTCATGAGATACAGCCTGGTGACAGACGGATAGACAGACGGCGGTGCCTTAGTAATAGGGTTCCCGTTTTACCCTTTGGGTACGGAACCCTAAAAAGGGTATATTTTTTTTTATTGTCTTTCTTTGACCTCCATCTTGCCTGGTACGTAGATAGCGATGGGTAAGATCTACAATGAAACAAGCGTATTCAGATGCTTTAATCTTCTATCAATATACATAGTACACAACTCCCGCCTTCTTTCCCATGGGGGTAGCCAGAAACTGCAGAACGCTACCTGCTACGGATCCTTCATCATCATCATTTCATCGGAAAGACGTCCACTGCTGGACATAGGCCTCCCCCAAAAAGGGGGGGATTTGCCATAATCGCCACGCTTGGCAGGCGGGTTGGCGATCGCAGAATGGTTTTAATAATGCATAGAGAACGCTGCTGCCCATTCTCTAGTAAGTCCCTTAGTCGCCTTTTACGACACCCACGGGAAGAAATGGGATGGCGCTATTCTTTACGGATACGGATCCTTACATAATCCTTTTGCTTAGTTTACGTTCATACATCTGGTCATACACGCACGCTGGTAGCGTGGGTTTATGGATTATGGTGACTATAAATATTTCTTATAAATAGAACTTAGTACATCTCTCTCATCACTAACTCATCACATCAAATCACACTTAAAATCTACAATAACACAGCCACATTATTCCACGCGTAATTCCATTGCATCAATCGTTAATTACGAATTACGATCCGCTACTACTCGTAGACACATTCATTCATACTTCACTAATGAACGGGTCAAAAGATCAGAATTTGTGCAATAGTTAATGAAGTGCATACACCTACGGGCTAAAGGTCATAATCCCTTGGCCCGAGGGTTAATGCTGTTAATAGGACTAGTTACGCAAGGTCGTATGAATGGTAGAGAGGTACTATCATTGATGTGTTAAATAGGAAGATACGGTACGCGCTCCTCGATGTGGACCGCATAAATTAGGGGAAAGGACACAATCGACCTACATTACTCCCGGTTTGCGGGGAATACCCGAATCGTAGTTAATTTGCGAGTTGTTATGGGTACGTAACAGTGACAATTATTGCGATTCCGTTCCCGCTACATTGAAAAAAATGCGAGCTAAGATACATTTTCTCTTAGTTGGCATTAAAATGTTTAGAATATTTTTTTATTTATTTACTATAAACAAGATAGCATATTTGCCAGAACCAATTAATTTTATTTATATCGACAATGTGACATGCACAGAATAATTAAAGGTCTTTGTGACGAGGCTTCACATCATATATGCTTTGTTTAATTTTACTTCTATATCATTCTTAAACTGGCCAACATTTGAGTTAAATTAAATAACTACCTGTAATTAAACTAATTCATTACTTACTAGACGGAACTATGATAATTTAACAAAGTTCTCCTAGCTTCAGAAGTTAAGACCTTGTTAGGCTCGTATGGAGTCAAGATGCGTGATCACATTAAACATGATTGTTGTTAAAGCAAACACTTTTTTTTCAGTGTATAGCCCGCGTGATATGTCTATCTATTCGGTTGTCGAGCACATGACGCACGACATCGGATCCATTTAATATTTACGTGATGTTAGAGAGTGGCCTATCTTCCTATTTAATACATCAATGGGTACTATAGATACTTGTCCTGAAGAACTTCTTGGTAACATTAATGAGTGTTACGGAAAAGCTGTGGAACGTAATAACTTAAGACGTAGATATACGCCAGTAACCTTGAGTGGTTAGCTTGCGTATTCTGTACTGAGTTCACGCAACGCGTCTTACGTTCAGCCAGTAATAGGACTCGCCCATCAAGGAGCACTGTCCCCAATTTGACGCATTATTAATTTATTATACACAAAACAAAAGGTATTTTAATAAAACGCGTATACTAAAAGATCAATAATTGAATTATCTTTAAATTGGTGAAGGTTTCAGAAAAATACGCTAGGTAGATTTTGCGCCATTCTCAGTTTTTTATCCGCGTTAGACATAAAAAAATAAAATAAAAAAAGCCTTTTATTTCATGCATTAAAAAAAATATATATTTTCTTTTTTTTTTTGTTTAACATTTTGTTTTTAACTTTTTAACATGTTTTACACCTATTTGATTTCCAAAAGAAATTGTTGAGTACATTAGTTATTTTTATAATTTCTTAATAATTAATTAATAATTTCCATAACATATTTCATTTGTATTTAGTTAGTAGTTAAAAACTTAAAATTTAAAAACAATAGTTTGTAGTACTTAATAGGTAATTATATATAAATTAAATTTGAGTTATTGTAATATTTATAAATTTTTTGAAATAAAATAAATTTAAAATAAATGAAAATAAAATAAAAAATTGCATGCATGAACCCCTCAGGTAGTGAGGGTGAAGGCCACCTCCAGAGAACACCAGTGATCTCGGTCTTTGGCTTCTGTGAGCCAGTTTTTGCCTGCGACTCGTGTGATGTCGTCTGCCCACCGAGTTGCAGGTCTTCCTCTTTTCCGAGTGCCTGTAGGACCTGGCCATGACGTCATGCGAATTGTCCATCGATCGTCACTCATTCTCGCTACGTGTCCTGCCCATCTCCATTTTAGCTTGAGAGCGTATGTGAGAGCATCTTTTACTCCTGTCTTTTGCCTGATGATAGTGTGACGAATTTTTTGACACTTTCTGATTTTTGCGACACTTCTCTCCATGCTTCGCTGGCAGGACGTGATTTTATTTTTAACTCTTTTTGTGAACTTCCACGTTTGACAGGCGTAGGTTAGCGAAGGTAAAAGACACGAGACCATGGACTTTGCACTTGATTTTCATCGGCATCTGACTTTTTAGAATTTCCTTTAAGCTCCAAAACTTTTTCCAAGTCGTTGTTATTCTTCTATCCACTTATGCATCGTTGTTTGGTTTTTGTAGGGAAATTTGTTTTCCTAGGTAGATATAACTCTGAACGTACTCTACTGGTGTGTTGTCAAGACATATAGGGTTTTGTGCGGCATTTGTCATGAGTTTTGTTTTGCTCAGGTTAATTTCTAATCCTGCCTCTCTGCTTGCTTGTTGTAACGTGTGTAACATTGACTCGAGCTCTGTGCTATTTTCTGATAGGAGGATAATGTCGTCAGCGAACCTTAAGTGACTAATACGTTTCCCATTTATACAAATACCGGCTCTATCCCAATTTAGTTTACCGATAAGCGCTTCCAGTACTGTTAGAAAGATTCGAGGCGATAGGGGATCACCTTGCCGTACACCTCTTCTGATGGGGATAGGTGGTCCTGTGGTCTCTAGTTTCACTCTACTAGTGTTGTTCTCGTAAAGGTGTTTTAAGACTTGCACGTATTGTTACTCCACTTTTTGTGATTGTAAAGCTTTCCATATTGAGGGATGCAGTATTGTATCAAAAGCTTTCTGGTAGTCTACAAACCCTATGTAGATGATGCGTTAGACATAACTTTACAAATTAATTTCACTAAGTAATATAAACATTCAACAACGTGAATAACGCAACTGTCAAAATAAAACTCATTGTTCATCATCGCTTCGTGATTCTCGAGTACGGAGTCGTATGGTTACTTCACGAATCACGATAAATCGATTCAAGTCAAATGTCAAAACGGGCCTATTATTTTTTGACAACTTTAGTGTTTTGCCGGTAAAAAGTTTTGTTGGTGTGATTAAATCAGAAGGTTTGGCAAATGAAATAAAGAGCGTGTTCTTGCTTGAAGGTTAAAGGCGACGACTGACGTCGTATACAAAGGTTGAGACTTGAGAGCTTAGTATTAACTTATGAACTACGTCATGCGTGGCCTAAGACTAAAGATACTTAATATTATGCCTACGCTACGCTACAGTCTGTTACACAATTACCCCTCAGGACACGGTATTTACCAAGAGCGTCTTACAACGTGACCAATCAACTGATGGACGCAATTACCACAATTAGCAACCTGGACAGCTAATTAATAAGGGTTAAGGTTCATACTACGTACCGAGGTGAAGTAGGAAAAGTGATTCAGGTCAATTAATTAATTAATATTAGAGTAATTGTTATACCTATCGCCCAGTATTATCGAATAAGTCATTCTGTCACCTCGGCCTGCTCGATCGATAGACCAGCTAGGTTTTGTATAGTTTAGTGGGACTCATTAGTTCTTTTAGGACAAAGATTATCAGATAGGCGATAATATGCCAGTCAGTAGAGCGTTGGATCATATAAACCCCATCAAAAAGGTGCTAATCTATGCGTCATGTTCGTGAACGGGCGCTGTCAGTTGGGACTGGTCATCTCTTAGCTGCGTCGGCTTATTTTATTTTTCTATTTGCTGTACTATGGACGCGTTTTTTTACATCGTCCTCACATTTAGTTATACATTCAACATTAAAGATGTCAATATTTTTGTAACATAATAATTTAAAAGAGTGTCCGTGGAGTTTCTTGCCCGTTCTTCTCCATAGGAACCTACTATTTGGAATGGGCAACTAGCTTCATATTTCTAACTGGCCGACTCCTTGACAATTCTAAAGTGCCTGTAAATGCTTTAATCACTACATAGTATAAAACAAAGTCGCTTCCCGTTTCCTGTCTATCCCTATGTATGCTGAGATCTTCAAAACTACGCAACGGATTTTGATGCGGTTTTTTTAATAGATAGAGTGATTCAAGAGGAAGGTTTATATGTTTAGAAAAAGTCAAGGGAGCGAAGCCGCGGGCAGCAGCTACTTAATTGAAATAAAGGGTTTGAGTTTGAGTCCTACATAAGCTCGGAGGCTTTCTGGGTAACGTATCCATCTCCGTAAGCGTGGAATTTCTGATACGGTCCAAAATTAGAACTTCTAGAATAGTGTATTCCACATTGGGTTCCAACGTCAGTTGTGGCTGGCTTTCGATCTAACCTGCACTTAAACCCCCTTATTACAAAACAAGGTTTATCTTTAGACCCAGGTTTAAAACATGGAGCCATTATTGAATGTCGAACTTTATTCCGACTATGGTAAAGTTCCTAAACACAAAACTGGCAACTTAGTACCGAACTCAGTTTTCAGTTTTGTATAAAGAACGGTACTTCAATCACAGTTACGTTCTTATTACAAAAACTGGCCGCATGGTTTAAGCCATGTCAAAATATAGATCTTGTTTTGTAATAAGGCGGCAAGAGTTCAATCGTATTGCTCCCAATGTCATTAACCACATATCTAGTACATAGGTTTACTAAACGATAAGACTAACAGAAAATAGAGTCGTCACCTAGTGACAGCAACAGTGTAACGCTCAATGATATTATATTATACAGATATTATGTTATACACTCACAAAACAACCGAAAAAAATGTTCCGCGCAGCAGCGGCAGCACACATACCCACTTTTCATTCATTTTACATTTCACTACAAGTAAAAATGATGGCTTGATAAAAACAACAAGAAAAAAAGAAACAGCTAGTGTTTTCAATTACGCGTGAATGTAAACAAACATTATTCTGGCCACCAATCACCGAATGTTGGTATCACAGACTGACAAATATGTCCCAATTAGGACGTTATCGATTGCGCGCTCACAACATATCATTGGTAACGCTCAATAATTGTATCGTGATCTGTCAAGTCGATTCTACTTTATGGCCCACTAGCCTTTGCCAGCGGCTTCGCCCGCGTTGAAGTCGGAAATTATCCCAGGGGAATTTACTACCGGGATAAAAAGAATCCTATGTCCTAACTCCTAACCCAGTGGGTCTACTCCGAACATAAATCCGAAGTATCGGCCGAATGTTCGGCTGTTGCTTGACTACGGCTAACTATGGCTGACTACGTAACGGCGAAAGAAAAAAAAAACCAAGTGCATGTCGGACCACGCACAATGAAGGGTTCCGTAGTTGGGATGAATTTATCCCAAAAACAAACTTAACATTGTAGTTGAAAAACATGCTCTCCCATACATCGATATACGTTACGGTCAATTCTCCAACTGCAAATTTAAGTTGGTCGACTATTACTCGATAACTTGTGAAGCCTACTTAGCTGTGATAGTTTTCCTTTTAATTTCGTTATATATACTATTGCCATGAATTTTTTCACATATCCAAAACCAACCATTTAGCTGGCAGGGGGCGTTTGCGTAATATTAAGCTTTAAAGTGCTATTTTTTGTTAGAGTCAAGTGTCCCCCACACTTGACTCTAACAAAAAATAGCACTTTAAAGCTTAATATTACGCAAACGGATCCCTTAATTGAAAAATGGTTTTGCCAAACCAACAATATTTTTGAACGGCCTATCCAACGATACCGCACACCATGGAATAGACGAGAAAAACAAATATCATCCCCATTTCACGTGTAAGGGAGGTACCCTAAAAAAAAATGTTTTTCATAATTTTATTTTACCATTTTTTCGGCATGATTAATAAGTATACAGAAGAGTTAGACGGCACGGTTAGCGTAGCGGTTAAGCGATTGACTGCTGCGCTGCGTGTCGCGGGTTCGATTCCCGCACGGAACAAATATTTGTATGACCTACAAGTAGTTGTTCCGGGTCTGGCTGTTTGTGTATGTGAGTTTAAGTTTATATCATTTATTCTCATAAAAGACAAAAAACGCCACTTACATGAGAACAGACAAGAAACACTCAGTAAACTTATATTAGGTAACCGTCACCAAAGTATATGTAGTTATAGTATTGTAATTATATATTATTCTATGCTCATTCAGCAGTTCAACTCTCAACGAAAAACATTGGAGGAAAACATTGGATAAAGAACATTGGAGGACTTTAGTCAAGGCCGTTTTCAGTTATGTGTTTAGATAGCCGAGACTTAAAACTGCTGAGAGAGCCAACACTTTTTATATAAGTGGGTAAATTATTAAATAGTTGTGCTCCTTCATAAGTGATATTTTTTCTAGCGTAATTAGTGCGTATTCTTGGCAAAACAAGTAGACTTGGTCGACGAAGACTGCGTTTAGTAATTTGAGATTTTGTTGTAAATGATAAGTTAGTGTGGATGGTTCTGTCCATAATTTTCCTAATGAGAACGCAAGTATTATATGTATAGAGTTGTTTGATATTCATAAGTTTTGTTTCCTCAAAAATTTTACAAGTTGGTGTTAGGTATGGATAGCGAAACAATATCTTTATGAGCTTATTTTGTACTCTTTGTAATTCTTGCAACTTCGTTTTTCCGGCACTTCCCCAAATTTCTATGAGATATAACAGATGCGACTTAATAAAAGAATTATAAATAGTATAACGTATCTTTTTAGGTATGCACTGGTTTATACTGTGAAGTGATCCTGTAAGTGATGATAGTTTATTTTTAATATGGTCTATTTGATTGTGCCATGTTAAGTGATGATCTATTCTCAAGCCAAGATACTTTTCGCAGGTTTTTTGATCTAGTGGGATGTTATCAATAGTTAGTGTGTCGTACTGCGGATTTTTTTTATTCTTAGCTCTTAAGACAACGTAACAAGTTTTGGAAATATTTATGGTTAGTAAATTATATTTGAACCATTCGAATAGGACATTGAGATCTTCTTGGGCTTTTGAAATAATGTCGTGCATGTTGGTTCCGAAATAAAATAAGCACGTATCATCTGCATATAAAGTTATATGACCATGCAGATTTAGTTCTGTGATGCTATTTATGTAAATCAAGAACAATAGCGGCCCCAATATAGACCCTTGTGGGACTCCGTATGTGATCGGCAATGTACTACTCTCAAAACCGTCCATTTTAACTATCTGAAATCTATTGGTTAGATAAGATTTTAGCATTTTCAGTGCATTGCCTTTGATACCTATGTTTTCTAATTTTTCTAATAGTAATTGGTGACTTACGGTATCAAAGGCTTTCTTCAAATCAATGAAAACACCCAGCACATACTGTTTTTTATCGATATTTTCTTTTATTTTTGTTGTTAAATCAATAGTAGCTGCAGTTGTGTTGTTTTTAGCTCTAAAACCATACTGACGATCAGATATTAGGTTAAATGAGTCAAGACATTTAAGAAGACGACTATGCAGTATTTTCTCTAGAATTTTTGACAATATGGGTAACACAGAGATCGGACGATAGTTCCCTGGATCGGTTTTTGGTCCCGATTTATAGATCGGTGTTACCTTTGCGATCTTCAGAGTGTCAGGAAACTCACCTTCGATCATTAATTTATTAAAACATCTAACTAAACCGTCTGAGATTAAATTTTGTAAACATTTTATGACTTTTGTGCTAATTTTGTCTATACCACTACTTGTATTCGAATCAAGATCTTTAATAATTTTGATAATTTCATTTGAATTACATGGATCTAATGCCGTAAGTTCATGATTGTATTTTTTGTTTGACTTGAAAATAGGGTTATTTGAGCTGTTATGATATTTTCTAGGTATTTTATCTGCAAGTATTGATCCTATTGTTGAGAAATATTTATTAAAGACATCACAAATTTCTTTTACATCAGAGATACAAGTATCATCAACTAAAAGTTTTGAAGGAGCACTACTCTGTATGATTTTATTGTTAGCTAAGTTATTTATAAGCGACCAAATGTTTAAATGTTTGTGAACGCACCCACAATACAGGAGCAATTCCTAGTGTGAGGCAACGTTTAAAAAAAAAAGACTAAGTCGGGTAAGGATTCAAAGTCAAAAAAGAAAACTATGAAAGTTATAAAACGGCCGAACATTCGGCCGATATAGGTATCGGCCGAACTTTCGGCCGTTTTATAACTACTAACTTCGAATTAACGCTTCGGAGTAGAGCATGGTCATGGTCTACCTACCCATGTGCCAGTTTTCATCCAAATCCCTTCAGCCGTTTTAGCGTGAAATCGTAACAAATAAACAAACTCACTTTCGCTTATAATATTAGTAAGAATTAACATTTATAATTATTAATACATTACACTTGTTCTCATGTCTGGTGTCCAGTTTACGCGGTTACCGATCAACCGCACTGCACAACACAATTAAATAGGTAGATATTATAATATACTACCTTTGCAGTCGGAAAAAATGCCTTCTACGAGTATGCTGCCCCAGTAGTTGGTATAGAGTAGTTGACTACTGAACGTAGAGTTCGATCCCCAGGTATTGCAGAACAAATTGTTAAGGCGACGATAACCAACTTTTAATGATTTTATACTGAAGATCACGTCTAAACAAGTAGTATTAATGATTTGAAAACAAAATTATGATAATTTAGAGCATTTTCTCAATAACTTAATATGTGAATATTTTAGATTATGTTTATATTACATAGTGAAATTAATTTGTAAAGTTATGTCTAACGCGGGTAAAAAACTGAGAATGGCGCAAAATCTACCAAGCGTATTTTTCGAAACCTTCACAAATTTAAAGATAATTTAATTATTGATCTTTTAGTGTACGCGTTTTATTAAAATACCTTTTGTTTTGTGTATAATAAATTAATAATGCGTCAAATTAGAGACAGCGCTTCTTGAAGGGCGAGTTCAGTATAACTGGCTGAACGTACGACGCGTTGTGTGAGCTCAGTACAGAACACGCAAGATAACCATTCAAGGGCACTGGCATATATCTGCGTCTTAATAAACCTATTATTTCTTATAGAAAATGTTCATTAGTAGCCTGGAGATTTAAATCCGGATAATGGAAATAGGCTTTTACCCCCCATTACATAGAAATAATAAAACTGGCGGAATGTGGGTCCGAGTAGGACTGTTAGTATGCACCTCCCCCTTCACTTCGGGGAATACCTACAAGCGTGATAATTATGTTGTTATGTTCTAAACAATCTATTATATTTTATCGTACATTCATGTAAGTTTTCCTGTACATTATGTAGTTCCTGTTATTGCTTAACTACCTATGTCAGTTTATTAATCATTCGTCATAAATACCTTTTGCTTTGAACATACTGTGTGGTACTCCAATTTAACTAAAAGTTAGAAGGGCGTAAGTTCAAAGTGTTCCAGATGCAAGACCTGTTATGTAGACCCTTACCTTCCTAGATAGTGAAGCATTGTGCAGCTCGTCTAGCGTTGGTCGGGGCGCAGCGTGGAGCGATAAAACGTTTCTATAGTTGTCCAGCCTTGGCAAAGCTTCTCGGGTGAAATGCCTGTAAATATACGTTAGTACATAAATAATTTTTTATCGACAGAACATCCATGACCGTTCTCATATAGTAGAATTTTATGATTTTCGTAAATGAAATGAAACTCGTTTATTTAAATGTATCTTGATTACAGTGTGTACATGATCACACGAGCTGAAATATTTTCTCGTAATGACAATTTACCACAAATTTAGCTCAAAGTATATGATACCAAATAAGCCGGACCGGCCTTAAAAATCGTCATTTTACACATGGACCAATTGCTATAAGTACTAACCAGGGACCATTTTGGTTACCCATTGAAGGGTTTTCGATACCTAGGGTTTTTCTAAGCGGTTAAACAAAAACCCATACGATATGGGTAACCCTTATGAACGGCATAAATTAAATTTTGGTAACCCATTGAAAGGGTTTTTGATAAAAACCCATACGGTGTGGGTTACCCTTTTGAACGGCTTAATTTAAGCCATTCAAAATTACCCACACCGTATGGTTTTTTGATTAACTGTTTAGTAAAACCCTATCGAAACCCTTTCAATGGGTTACCAAAATTTAATTTATGCCGTTCATAAGGGTTACCCATATCGTATGGGTTTTTGTTTAACCGCTTACGAAAGGGTTTTTCTAGAATAGTAACCAAAATGGTCCCTGGGTAGAATAGAGATAGAATTGGTCATGCTAGGCGTGGGCAGATATCGAAATAACATAATATTATGATTTTTCATGTTTCTGGGTTTCAAGTAGGTATAGAACCCATTGAATGGGTTATCATGTAACATGTAACCCTTTCACTGGGTTTCTAGTATAAAACCCTTTCAATGGCATCATGATAAAGGTAACCTATTGAATGGGTTACTCCTTCGAAAGGCTTAACTCTTAACCGAGGTTGTACGGTCCCTGGTACTAACGCTTATGATTCACCAGCTGACAACATTAAGCAATTATTACTTTTTAATGCTGTGCAAAGAAAAATTGTCACCCTCATTCCGTTTCGAATGCCCCATGTTGGGCTCCAAAATTCATTATCCGACTAATCTTTCCAAACTATCTTAGCTTCGGCTTCCAGCCTAACTGGATGTAGAAATACCAGTATTTTTTACATGGAGCGACTGCCTATAAGACCTCCACAACCAAGACTGGTTGTCAGACTTTCGGGCAGACGACCCGTTACGATGTTAAAGATCACGAATGACGGCCGGGACCAACACGAAAGGGTCTTGTTCTAAGTTCTGGGTCCAAAGTTGTAAATATAATATATTCTACCTGAAACTCTTTCCATATTTTGTGTCAGTACACGTGAGAGGATCATCGCTATCCATTCCATCGGAGTCTGTATGCTCTTGATCATCCTCCGGGTCATCTTCCATCTGAAAACAAAAATAATATTCAGTTAGACACAATCTCGGCGTATTATCAGCTCCACTTCGCGGTTAATTTATCTTTTATCTTATCTAGCTTTGGTTAAGTTCGCTATGAGTTTGATTTCACATTAATATAATGGTATCTACATACAAAGTGCTATTGCTAGTAGTACATCGAATCCTTTGGAAGTTAAGATTAACAGCTTGCAATTCCACCAACTGCTTGACCCAAGTTAAGCAGTTATGAAGAGCATTTAATAGTTTAGATGAAACCGAACACTTCCTCGAAGCAACAAGAAGTGCTGTGATGATCTATTCCTATTCACATCCACATCACATGATACATCGCATAAAATGCAATTTTAGCTATCAATAAACTTGAAAACCGACTAGAACGGCTAACAATAAAACGCTTCGAAAGATTTACAGCAGTTTCATGTTAGTCATAGCAACGATTGATCTGATTACCATCCAGCGGTAAATCATTCAACAAGACATCATGCAGTTATTGTGAGCAACACATTTGTGACGTCATAAGATTCCCACTATATTTCTGGATAAAAGCGTCTGATAAAGCCGACGTGGGCGACGAATGATGGTGTTCAAAGGTTAGAGGCCAACGATGGGATTTCCGTCATAAGAGTATAGACAGGTGCTCCATAAAACAAACAATAGAAGACGTACTAAGAACTGGTACCTACTAAAATCTCTTTCTTAGTGTTATATGAGCCCAATGTACACGGTTTAATCTCAATCGAGCAGAATTCTGGACCTAGTAACCTAATCTGGGAAATTAGAACCCATCGTAAAAATTTGTTGGGTTTGGTTTAACTGGCTCCTTTTACAATACAAATGACCAGTCTTTAAAATTCATTGAAGCGGAACAACTGCGTAATACGGTATGTACTGAGATACAACATGTGTCGTTCATTAATTTGAAGGTACCTCCCGTTTCTAAAGGAAGGTAGGTACGTGAAGACCTACATTGACATATGGCCGCCGTAATTGTTACTATGTTTTCTGTACTATACTCTACCGAGCCATTCATGCATAATCAGCGTGAAGGTTGTAGTGACATTTTTCGTGCTATGGTATTTACAAGACGGTATTGACCAGAAATATACAATATTTGGACATAATTATGCCACTCACCGGAGAGCAGTGATGGCGCAGTGGTAATGGCCCCGGCTTACGAGTTGATGGTCGTGAGTTCGAACCCAGCCAAGCGCTTTACTTTGTGTAAATTATTTTATCACCACTGCTCTCAAAACGGTGAAGGAAAACATCGTGAGGAAACCGGCATGTCCTAGAACCAAAAATTCGAAGACATGTAACATCTATCAACCCGCACTGGGCCCGCGTGGTGGATTACTGCCCTCTCCCTCTCGAAAAAGAGGAGGCCTGTGACTCCCAGCAGTGGGAACATTATAGGCTGATTATGCTATGCCACTCACAGTAGAGCATGACCTGCTTTAATAGATCTAGATCATATAGTCCATCGTCTAAATCAAATCAAAAATCATTTAATTCAAGTAACATAAGACTCATAATAAAAATAATAGGACAACACGCAGTCACATTAATTAACATCGCATACAATTACAATACAATTAAATTTCTAAGGATTCTTCATGGACTCATGGACTGATAACATAATTGACTGATGGATAAATGGATTTCATATTGCTCTTGCTGGAGAATGACTGCGTGAACTAAGTAAGAACCTATGACTAGCTGCGATGGTGGATCGTCTTTGATGTCTTTTAGGGCCTGTGCACACCACGTTTTTTAAACGCGCCGTTGACGTGCGTTTTAGAAACGTGCGTCGACGGCGCGCTTTTATCCAACAAAAATTCTACAGGCTGCGTCTGACTCGCGTCTGTATCGCTACAAACGCGCGTCAACGGCGCGTTTAAAAAACGTGGTGTGCACAGGCCTTAAGTCGCTGTAGTTGCAAAACTAGTTTAATATTGTTAACTGCTGTATTTATGGGTTTGTTGCACCATCGCGATGTTTTGTTTTTCTTTCCCAAATTACACTCTCCAGTAGAAAGCAGTGGAGAGCAGTTTTGGGTAGTAGTATTCCGTTTTTAATACGTCCAAGTTACGCAGACCCGCGCAACAGGCTCTTGTATATGAAACGGATAACACCATAGCACCCAATGGCCTTAAATAACAAACCCATGAGACTTGAGTATAATAAAGCACACTAGCATCAGTTTCTAAGCGCCTCATATACTCAACACATGCCAGACATATTTAACGTGGTGAAGCCATATCACTATGCAATATAAATACCATGGCCACATTCACATGGTTTACGATGTATTATATCAACTTGGCAGTTGCTGAGCTGTAGATATGATGGAAACAGTAAATCCAACAACAAATGGTGAAGGTTGGATGTAGTGTTGGTGTTAATGCACTAGTTAATCTTGCGCTGTATATAGGTACTCACACTATCAGCCAATCAAATGGCAGTTAATTCAGTTCCTGCAACAGCTGGGACACACGCCTCCTCTCTGTGAGGAGTGAGCTGAAATCCACCACAAGGGCCCAGTGCGGGCTAGTGGATGTCGTTTATCATGGATTTTTTCCAAAAATTGCAAGAAATTACTGGTAAAAAGAAACACTACGAGCGCAAACTTTTCCTAAGCTAGAACCTTAACAATGATGCAATGACACATTTTGACACAGCTATTACATAAACTGAACTTAATATAATTTACATCTTTGATTCGCGGGTCCCGGACCTTTGGAAGGCGTACGAGGGGCCGAAACCAACTCGCAGAGGCCCATTAGTCATTTTGAACGAAATGAGGCACCAACCGACGATTATCCCTGTGTGCACTATGTAAATGCATCCAAGAACAACCCCCGGTTGGTGCAGAACATGGAAACAAAAAATATTGGGATATGGATTTGGGTGGCTATAGTGGAGTGGTGACCTTGAACTTTTGAAGGACTATGTCCCCTGCCTGATCAATGTTATGAAATACACAGATAAAAAGGCAGGGGGTATCTAGCACAATCAATACTTAGGCCCCCGGAAACTGTCGCTAGCACATAGTGACATAGCGACGAGGTGGCAACATTTCCTGAGGTGCTTGAGGACTGGAGAGGTATTCCACGGCTATCAGAACAATCCCAGAGCCCGGAAGATGGTCAAGATATCTACCAGCACTTACTGGAATACTTCCTTCCTCCGAGCAAGATTGCTCTTGTGAATCTCCACTCATGGCCGGCCAATAAAAGCAAGAATGAGGTGGGACCTCTGTTCCTCACCAGTGTTCACTCCAGCCGGCCATTAAAGGCAAGCCAGAGGTGAGGGACAAGATTTCTCCCGGGAGATAAGGTCCGTGTGGTCGCTACAGCCCAACAGCTCGCTACATGCTAGCCTGCGGGTTTCGGTATCTCTATTGGTCTGGCTCCTTACCCTAGACCTGTTCCGGCAAAGTAAACTCTACCGGCCAGACCTAGCGTTCGGAGGGCGCAAGCCCCACCACGACGTCAACACAGAGATACGGCGGTGTACATTATTATTATGCTTATCACAAAACCTTGAACTGCCCACTACTTCCGCTGAATTGGGTTACCTATATTTTTTCCATCAATGTTTAACAAACATACAATAACACGTTTTCGTCATCGGAAACGAAACCGATATTTAATAATTATTTATAATAATTATTTAAATAATTAATTTAACTTGTCCTGAAACCTTAACCTTGTTCCGAAACTAGTCGGGCGATCCCGATAAACGGCATGTTCAAAGATCCGTAGATATTCCTTAACTAATTTGAAAGTAAACTTTTAAACCTAGTTCCATGTATTATTTTACATTGAAAACCAGTTATTTACAATACACTGAAGGACAAATGGCACCTTTATCATGACCACATACTTTACATTAGTTTATAACTCATAAAACCGCTAAAATATAAGTCACGAAGCTAATTTGTGTCAATGATTTTTTTTCGTCATAAACTTTGCAAGACATCGTGTGCTATTGATTTAAGTCACGCTTCCCGTTTAACGTAAGACCTACAACATTGATTAATGCTTAAAGGGACACTTGACAAAAAAAAAACGAACGAGCCTGACAGTAGTCGCATATGATGTAACATCTGACATCTCACCTTGGTAATATGCAACTGAGCACCGCCCAGCGCCAGAAATTAACCTTAAAATTTAAAAGCTGAAATATTTATTATTCATTAGTAGTGGTCGCACACTGGTTGAAATTCAACCCCCTTTACATAGAATCTTTATAGTACTTAATTCCACACTATTAAAAAGTACTTATTGCATGCTCAACCTGTCATTTCCTGTTACATACTTCCGTACCTTATCACCACACGTATTCACTCCCGCAAAAAGCAAGAGGATAGATGTTGCACATCTAAAAATCGAATTGTTGGTACAACTTTACCGGACTTGGGAATCTCACCAAGAAACCCACGCTTAGCAGACACGTTTCTGACCATTAAATGGTCAAGTTAATCTTTTCTTTGTTCCAGGTGTGAATCAGGAAAATAAGTAGGTAGGTACCTAAGTTTCGACAAATTCAACACACACTAACAAATTCCAAAAGTGCATACTTGCTCATACACATCCTGTCTGCATTGTTCGAGAAGAATGTCTGCTGAATTGAGTATTCATCGAATCATCCAGGTATATCTCTTTTCGAACTGAAAAAATCTGGTCATATTCCTGCCGTAACCGGACGAACAATGCGGGATACAAATTGATGTGTGATTGCGTCTTATCCGTTATACCGTTCTTCTTAACCATGCCTATGAAATCATTCTAGAACGATCCTCAAGCAATTAAGCATTGATCAGGGCCCTATTTCTGAAAAAATTACAGCATTGACACAATTTCAAGACAGTTTACTAACGTAGAAAAAGGAACGAAACTTGTAAAATTATCGGATTGTCGCCTGTCGGTCTTTTAAATAAGCTCAAATGGCCTGGACGGATGTATATTTCATTCACGTTGAGTCGAGGATGTGGTCAAGAAAAAATGTATGGCACTACAGTTTATGAACAAAATGTGCGTTGAACCTAAACACTGCTGTTCTTTACCAACGATCCCTACTTCTACAGGGATAAGCAGTATATTATCCGCTCACTGTAAGTATAAAGAAAAAATACGCTAAACTAAACCAATACTTCTCTGTCCTAAACAACTGCTAATAGTAAAGTTAAATTGATAAATAAATGATACATTATTATCAATGATTGTATTTCTGTAAGTAGGTTTGTACAAACAATTTTACACGTCAATCATATTTTCAAAACTAGATGAGGTCGGCGTTTCCTATCAGTCTGAGAAGAAAGGCCGAAGCAAATTCAGAGTTAAAAAAGAGTGAACTCCCAGATAATCAAATAATGCGCTATATTAGGCGTGCGTGACGCGTGACAAATTTCAATATATGTACCTACCACAGAAGTCAGCATAGCACATTAGTTACGGAACTACAGGTAAACCATACAATGCGAAACATTTTCAATGGCAAATAAAACAAAATATTAATCTATACATGGTTGCCTATCATCGTATTTCTCAGCTAGTTGTTGCTAACTGCCCACCGTTTTGCTCAACGGGTCAACTTTTCAACGTCTTCCACTTCCTCGAGTCTCTAAGGCTCGTTTTAAATTAGTTTTAAGTAATGCTTGAGTCTTGAGTGAGGTTCTGTAATACGGGCCTTAGTTGAAGTTACCAGTATACCCCAAGTGTAAGTTTGCAAGAGAGTAAACGTAACTATTTCGTTTGCTTTAAAATTTGATCATAATGCTACGAGTTTAAGAGTGAGAATAAAAATCTTAACGCAAACGTGCTAGTTACGTTTACTCACTTGCAAACTTTCGGGGTACTGTACGATTTAGATGTTTACTTTTCTTCTTCTGTAGTAACAAACTGTAGCTCATGCTCGTGTTTGGATTTGATGCTATGATACTATTTATTGTCAAATCGTGCTTGAGCTTCAAGGGGCTACACGGTCTACTGCTAATTACCAGAGTGAAGTGCCAAAAGCATACTTTTGGTAATAAATCTCTATTAGTTCTCCCAACGATTGAGAACATAACTGGTTTACTGTATACTTCCAGTCGCGGCCACAATCGGCCAGATGAACAATGGCTCATTAAATAAAATGTTAAATCATTTGAAGTTGTTCCATGGAGCACACGTGGGCCCTTTCGACTCGTAACGGTAAACCGCCTTTGTAGCTTTAAAAAAGAGAATAACCTTAATACTTGAAAGAGAAACTGATGTCTAAGCTTTCTCTTTGATTTATCATATGCAATACTGACACACATAAGGGTTTGATCAATTACAGGGCAGGGGGCAATCCATTCATCAGCCGTGCATACCGTTAAAATTCCCTATAACAGCTTAGACATTCCCAATTCTGGGGATCAAAATGATAAATCGTATAGAGAGAATTCATCTCTGCCACGGCAATTACTTTTTTCCTCTGTCCGAGTAGTAAAAATCCCTTTTTCCTAGGAACAGTTAAATTGTAGTTCGTGTCATGATACCATGACTGATTTGCTCATGGAATATTTTCCACCACGCCTAGTTAGATCTCAAGTATTTAATGGCGCAAGCGCAATTTAAACTTGTTCTAGGATATGCGAGAGCCATGTCATTTACTGTGCTAGTTTTAACTGCGCTCAACTTAGTTCTAGCTTATGTCGCACAAGACGTAGAAACGGCTTATTCCAGCAGATTAAAACGCAATAGGTAAGCAACAAATTTCTATCAAGTATGTTGGTAGCGAATCTCTATATCCATATTCATATATTTATTTGCATTCCATAATGTATAGGTAAAAGTGTTACAATGGCTTAAAGCTAAGGTACAATTATGGGCCCTGTAGGGAACACCAAAAGGTATAATAAAATTAATTCTTAAAATAAAAATGTATGAGCAAAAACATTATTATTTTTCTTCTAAACTAGATTGAACAGCAAATTAATATTAACCACAGGATGTTTACATTGGCGCCGTTTAAATATATCTATAATTTTTTTGTTTTCGTATCAAACTGCAGTAAAATTTAAAGTAACGACGTTTTTACGGCTTTACTGTGGCCACAACCAGCGGTGGATCCTCTACAGTTTACTGGCTGTAATTTCACCCTTTGTTAGTTACAATTAGGATTTAAACTTGATAGTTAACAGTTACAGTTTGCTGGCTGTTCTAAAATTAGCCTCCGCCTCCGACATCATGCATAAAGTGAATGGTTCTGTGGCTATTTTTGTCCTTCTTTAAAGGATGTCTCTTTTATGTGAACTGATGAGTGTTTTATAATCTGATGCGATGAACTCGCTGTGACGAAGCATGGAAAGAATGTCCAGCGTCATGTTATCCAGGAAAACTTGGAATATTTGGCCATCTTTCAACACACGTGGCACATAATCGGTTCAATGGGGAAACTAAAATAAATACTGAACACATTAGTTTCAAGTGCAACGAGCTACATTTCAACTAGTACTTTTCAAAAGATGTAATGGACTGTGAAATGCACATAACGTTTTAGGTGGTACAAAGATAAACATTACACATTAATCGCTACCGGGTTAAAACGCCCTTTTCAAAAATACCTCTATTCTGGAACGACTTTTTCTGAAGAGAAATATCGAGTGGTACTGACCACTCGATATTTCTCTTCAGAAAATGTGAATTTCATACGACCTTCATAGTCGAATAACAAGTGCGTTTTATTTAACGTTGTTTCTCGTACGTGCACGTGAACTGACTCATAAAATGCAGTAAGTATTAAAAATAATTTCTGCTTGTACTACTTTCGGAATACTTTGTCATTAGGGAACAATAGTTCGGTCTTTCAATAGTAACTGTTGCTAGAATGTTAGTAGCACAGCAAATAGCACTTCAAGAACGATCCCATTTTCAGCAACTTTCCCCCTCTTAAAAAGAAGAATAATGGAAGAGGGGTCAAGGTATGCAGGTCACTGACTGTACAATCTGCTGAATGCAGGGGTCCATATTGGCTCACCTAAGGTTCTTTACCCGAAATTGTTCTTCCTAATGATTTGTAATCCGAATGATCACTCTTCCTAAAAATTTTCATCCTAAAGTTTTCATTAATACTATTTGTAGTCCTACCGGCGATGTTCATAACACTCATGTTTCCGAAAATTTTAATTAATAATATCATTAATGTAAATATATTTAAACTCCTACTGTTTTTTATCATAACGCTTTTATCCCTAAACAATTTTTACACTTAACCATTTTATTTTTGGTTATTGTTGTTACATACTTATTACTATAACCTGAGATAATTATGTCTAAAAAACCAACTATTTAGAATGATTAAAGGTCGTTTCACTGATTTTTGTCTTAAATGAATGAAATTCAGATCAGTGTCGTCTTGGGGGCAATATGAAAAAAATACTTAGAAAATTTTCGCGACTAATTTAGAGGTAGCGCTCGCCGGCCGCTGCCGCGGCACCGCTCGCTACGCTCGCTCGGCTCGCGCGTAGTTAGTCACAGTTCTAACCTAACCTAACCTATGGATATCTTTGCAGGTACACAACGCTATAAATAAAATTAAAGAAGACGCTTTAATTAATAAAAACCAAAAAAACCAATTCATATAATTAGTGAGTGCGAAGCAAGCACTTCCTCAAGTATACGTGCTAAACACCACCAAACTTGAACTTGAGACAAGTAATACTCGTATATCGTCAAAGAAACAAAAAAGAAAAAATTACAGAACCTGATACTATTAACTTTGAAATAAATCATAATATTCTTCAATTGGACAAAAGTCAAGACGATATGATCACAAAAAAGATTTTACTTTGAATAATAGTGTAAAAGATGGTTATGTTGAGAAAATATATGAAAACAAATAAAAGTATAATAGATGTTTATTGCTACTGACATTATGAAGTTGAATGCTTCGGAATTATGAACATTAGAGACAGGGTAGTTAGGAATTGTGATTGTTAGGATAAAAAATGTTAGGAACAACATTTTCGGATTTCCAATTATCGGAGTTGAAAATTTAGGTGAACTTTGGCGCACCCTGAATAGACATAGTGACCTCTGCGCTGGCACCGACGATGCCGTGGAAGTGGCGAAGTTTTGGGCCAACAAAATTGAATACACTCTCGTACCATCAACACGACGAAGAAGACGAATGGACCCTTTTAAAATGTAGAACCATAATAACTTGACTGCTGTAATTAACGGTTCAACAATAGTTATGATGAGACACAAATCATTCCTTTCCATTGTGTTGTGATGCTTTTAGTGTCCACGTGCACATTTCGGGGATACCCATACTCTGGAGTCTTAACCGTCATACAGTTTACGCAACAGATGCTACCGTAACAATGAAAATCATTATTATCACAACAGTAAAAAAAAGAAAGAAAGAAAATACGTTTATTTGCGGTAAACCTGACGCAAAGAAAGACCATAGATCAAAATCAAAAATCAAAATCAAAAATATTTTTATTTCACTTAAGCCTACATGGGCACTTATGAAACGTCAGAAGCTAGGTGCACGGTTCCAATTGGTCGTTTCCTATGGAGAAGAGCCGGCAAGAAACTCCACGGTCACTCTTTTAAAAAAATAAAATTGACTTTTACAATGTTTTCAAATTACAGTTTTAATAGGTATGAGAGGACAGCATAGGCCCGTCAAAAGCACCAGGTACTTAACAAAATAGAAAATGGTCTACAGATCTACAGTCTAATAAGCCTACAACGTCCTCACATTGACAAAAAAAAACAATATAAAATATGATTAAAATAATAAAAGCTAGAACCTTGTTGAAATTTAAATTGTAGGTATAATAATGTCAAATAAGAAAAACATTATGTCAGTGAAGTTTGTAAAAAAAGATAAAATTAAATTAAAAAATAACTTCGTAATTTGGGAGCTGATAATAGACATTTACATAGTTTTGCCGTTAATGAGGTACCAGGGAAGCCACAAGTACAGAAGGAATGAATGCCAAACTTCCTTGTCTTCAACGTAGTCCTTAATCTTATAATATGCTTTTTTGATAAGGGCACGTTTAATGTGCGTTTTGAATTTTCCATCACTAAGTTCTGTAACCGATCGTGGCAACTTGTTATAAAAGCGGATACTGTTTACAAGAAATGACTTGCTTGTTTTAGTTAATCTAAAAAAAAAAGAAGAAAGTCCCACACAAACTCACGAGGGCCATTCCATAGTTCGCGCGGATTGCCCTCTTTTATATATGATACAAAAAGAACAAATAGGGGGGAAAATATGCGTCACATCCACGCAAAACGGCCACCGCTCAGCATAATGCTGCGACCCTATTCGAGACAGAGCCCCAGCGCTGGTTTTCAGCGATAGCCGGCGTTGACGTGATGACGTCGACCGGTGCAGCATACAGCGTACGTATGCCTTAGTTAGGCGGTACAGTTCGATATCTTCATGAGTTTTCTACGTAATAAACCTTGGATTAACTACTGACGTCATAGTGGCTATAAATAAAGAGAGGTGTCAAACAAACTATTATTTTAGAAACAGGACTGTAGTCACTGGTTTACATTTTATTTGACAGGAAAAATACTTATTCCAAAAAAATTGTAACGTTCTATACCATACTTTGTTATTTTGGACTATGTCGGAAAAAGGATTGCTCATTGTTAAAGATGGAACTGCTTATAGGATGAATACTATGAAATTATACACCTGTGAGGTCTGACATCAAGCCCACTTAGTCGGTCGGTGTACATTCATTACAACTTCAGACATCGTATTTCCTCTAGGAATGACTAAACAACTTCTACCAATTTCGCATAAACTCGCATCAATGAGTGTGTTCAGCATATCACCTCCAGGAGTGCTGATGACACTCCATGGCAATGACCAATGCCTGAGGAATAACATACGTGACACCACTCCTGTATTCCCCGAAGTGTTTATTATATGGTGTGAGCTATTTTGATGATTTATCAACGAGTAATCTGAAAATTGTCTCATTTAAGAACGGAAGGAACAATATGGAGGATTTCTTACAAAAGAAGAGTAGCCTGGAAAGACCACTGATACAATCCTTCCGTATTGGCTCTAGAGCAATCGTCAGCTTATGCGTCCATTCTTACCGGGGCCCGTAAGACACGGGCACGGACGAGGCAAGAGGAAGCTTGCCGCCGCCCGTGCACTTATCCAATTTGCCGCTATTATGATTTATTGGTAGCGTACAAGTAGGCGCCTATGACCTAGACCGACTGCTTCGCGACCGAGCATGTCAGCGTTCAATAAAACATTAGCGGGAAGTAAAGGGAATTGGTCTTTAAGCCTAGCATTCAATGTTCACCAGTCATCCTCTTCGACATAAAATGATTAATTTAGATGAACCGTCTAATTCTGTCGTGACGGTAATTTGTTGGCAAGAATTCGTGTAATTTTTGGGAAGAACAAGGATGTTCTGAATTATACCTGAAGTTAAACTGGAAAACAGCCAAATGCTGCTTAGCGGTAGTGATTTATGGTCGTAGAACTGCTCCAGAACCCGGAAGAAACTCTTTAACAAGGGCCAAGGTTGCTGTACATCCGGTGGGCCAACTGCCAGTTCAGTAATTAATAATTTTAGTACGTAAGGATTGTATATTTTCCTTCCATGTTGTGCGTGTGAACCCAATTTTTTTTCGATATTTTTCAACATCTTGATCGTAGAAATGCGAAAATATCCGTTTTACTATAGCCCAGGTTTGAACAACACTCCAGTGCAAACCCACTCACCTAGCCTGAACCGGATTTTATTGATTTCAACTTAGACGGAAGAACATTCTACTAGGGATCTCAAGGTCTAGTAGTGCACACATTGCACACAAGAAGAAAATGTACTCGATCCTGTTTGTCGACGGATAAAAGTACTCGTAAGTTTCACGGCTGGTTTTTTATAGCAGTCGATTTATGCTTTTTGGGAATCGTTGGGATACCTATACTAATCACACTAATATTTTAAAGGCGAAAGTTTGTGTGTGTGTGAGTTTGTTAGTTCTTCACGCTCAAACGGCTGGACCAATTTTAATAAAATTATGTATGGAGGTAGCTGACACCCTGGATTAACATATAGGCTTTTTATCCCGATATTCCCACGGGATCGAGACTTACGCGGGTGAAACCGCGGGGCGCAGCTAGTATATATATAATTGAGCGAAGCGTCTCTGCTTCAAGTCTGGCAACATTTGCTTGCTTTCCTCTGTCAGTTTGTCAGTAGGTACTCCTCTACAGGTCGTATTTTATAACCGATCTGGGCCAAACATGGTATACACTTATACAGGTTTTACGACTTTATCTAATAAAATATTTTTTATCGTCGCCGTCGGGGATGTTTGATTGGGGGGGAACTTCCTCCAAAAAAGGGCAAAAAGGGGGGCTACTGGACATCTCCGCCTTATGAGATCCAATTTCGATGGTTCTTTTTTTATTTGAAAGGTAGTAACTTTAAGTTGGTCTCATAGAAATTTGGTGAAGATCTGATGAGGATCTTCGGCGTGATGAACAGAAAAATCTAGTAAATTGCTCACAATTAGATTTCTACCAGTGCAATCGGCTGGTATATTAATTGTTGCAAAGAAGTTTGTGCTCACGAGGTCTACTGTTCGCAGAACAAAGAGTTTGTTTGCTTGAACTCTTCTATCTCTGGAACTGCCAGGTGGATTTGGAAAATTCCTTTTGCATTTGATAGACCAATTCTTAAGGAAGGTTACTTAACATCACGCTACGGCCCTTAGGAACCGAGCAAAAAGAAAAAAGACAGAAAGAACGCTAAGCAAAACGAAGTAATAGCGCGGGCGGGCAATAGGATGCGACGCGGTGGATCGGGCGCTGAAATTTTACGCGGAGAAGTCACAGGCAGAAGCTAGTAAACACGGTTACACATCAATCTATACATTTCCAGTTTATGCTGACCTCTCATTGTAAGGAAATCCTATACAATGCGAGATCAGCGTAAACTGGATATATATAGCTTGATGTGTAGCCGTGTGTACATGTATAAATTACGTCTGTCGTAAAGTTTATCCATATGACTATATTTAGTCCTACTTAATATTTACTTGCCTGAAAAATTCGCATTTTAATCGCAAATTATGATTGGACTGTCCATTCATCAATTTTGATGGCCCCATGGTACACACGGCTACACATCAAGCTATACATTTCCAGTTTACGCTGACTTCTCATTATAAGGAAATCCTATACAATGCGAGATCAGCTTATACTGGAAATGTATAGCTTGATGTGTAGCCGTGCGTACTAGCCAGCGGGCCGAGCACGGGCGTGCCAAGACGTTTGTGACAAGACATGATAAATTATGTCTTGTCAATTTGTACTAGTATTTTAAGACAAAACGGTTTTATCGCTCAAACTGTGATAAAATGTGTGACTCAAGTCATGTCACAGTAGGCCGTGCTCGCTCCGCTGGGAGTGTTAACAAAATACGCGTTGTCAGGGATGCGAAGCACACGCCATTTCACGCCAAGGGCAAGGGCATGCCATGCGCAGTAACGAAATGGCGAGCGCATACCATGCGCAGTAACGCATAATTATGGTAAGCGCCTGCCATGCACAGTAACGCATACGTGTAGTGCATGTCTCAAGCTACTGTGGGTGCGGTATACATTATCCGGAACAGCAAGGGAGCTTGCACAATGAGTAGAAATAATATGTGTATTGTACTTGTACCGCGTGTCTCAAAACACCATGCTTTAGACATGGTGGCGCATAAGACGCGTGCGCAAGTACGCAACGCATGCGTCCGAGTTAAGGCTTCTACAGACCGGCGACACAAAGGTACCGCGTGTCGTGCGACGAGCGCTTAACTCGGACGCATAATAATGCAAGTGTCTGAATTTCTAACAGAAGTTGTAGTCCACCAAAGTGACTACATTTTATTAGCTCGCAGTCACAAGCTTTCATTAATCACTGTAAGCAGTGAATACCTACTTGTGATAATTTCCGGATATGAGCCACATAATGTGAAGTTAAACAA
The DNA here is from genome assembly GCA_948098905.1 of Tiliacea aurago. NCBI lineage: Eukaryota > Metazoa > Arthropoda > Insecta > Lepidoptera > Noctuidae > Tiliacea > Tiliacea aurago. Next base: position 2,812,299 of record OX402592.1, read on the forward strand.
TAATGGTTAACATAGGTACTTACTACATGACTTACATTCAGATTACACAATGAGGATTTTATGTGTATTGTTTTAAAATATTGTATGTAGTCACATTGTTTGTATTATCTGCTTTATCTTGTTTGAATGGGTCATTCATGGCTTATTTCAGTGATTGCATTGCCCACACATACTGCACAAGTAATGAATTATTTATAAATAACTAGCTGCTGCCCGAGGCGTCGCCCGCGTGGCTTTTTCTAAAATAAAAAGTAGCCTAAGTTATTCCTTATAACATCAGATATCTGCCGTCGAAATCGGTCCAGCCGTTTCGGAGATTAGCCGGAACAAACAGACAAACAACTTTTTTTTTGTGATAATCGTATTTTCTTTCTTTTTATAGGTACCTACCGTATATATACTTTCATACGCATTTAGTAAAAAGCTGTTATTTTGATACTACCAACAAACACTTTTTATTTAATTTATGTATAGATTGTGACAAATGAATTCCACATAATAATATGAAGTGGAATGTGCCGTTAATTGGATGTTAAAAAAAAACAATGTTTTGAATTTGTTATGTAATAAACAAGTTATCAATATTTTTTCCATGAGCCAGTCAGTATGTGTATTGTGTAAACACAATTAATTTCTAGTTATTAATGTGGCGTACAGCCTCATTTGCTGCTGGGTTGGTGGGAATAAAAACCACTGGAGGATTCTTTCTTCTTTATTTGTAGTGTTCTTCAAGATAGCTCGCCGCCGACTGGTGTCGAACGGATAAAACGTTCCTATTTTTATACAATTTTGGGCTCGAGGTTCAGAACTAGTCGACCAATCAAAAAAAGGTACATTAAAATCATTAGCCAATCAGAGCGAGGCAGAATATTTGTACATTTGGTTTAGTACAGCGAAACTTTACCGTAATGAGAGCCGCGTGACAATATTTACGTTTTTCACTAACTTTGACCACTTTTACATATGCAAAACTATATATATTTAGTATCTATGTATCAAGGACTATCTAAGAAAATTATAAAATCAATAAAACATAACGTAAAACTTGAACGTGAAAAAATAACATGAACACTTACTACTGCCTAAACCTAACACTAAGACGTCTATTATCTATACAATATTATATGGCACTATTTACTTAAAACTATTCACTGAAAGTTTCTTGTAATCACTTATGTACTGTTTTATGCACTATCACTGTTCACTATATAGTCCCGCACATCACTCCCGCCGTGCGACCGCGTCGCATCAGCTCCCGGTGCGGGCTCGACGTTCGTAGGCAGGGGCAGGATTACCAACTTCCTCACTGGCCGACGCAGGATGCCTCCCTTGGTCAGCACGTCCACTGTTCGCACGATGTTGTCGGGACCTGGATACGTAGCGACGACTCTTCCTCGGATCCACACGTTGCGGGGCAGGTTCGGGTCGACGATCTGCACGAGGTCGTTGATATGCGTTGCTTGGCCTCGACCATGAGGCTCCCGCCGGTGTTGGAGCTCAGGAAGGTACTCCTTCACCCAGCGTAGCCAGAAGACGTCTGCCAGCCTCTGCGCGGCTCGCCAGCTAGATCGTGAGATGGTGTCCTGTTCGGTGAAGGTGCCTGGCTGTGGCACGCGCCCTGGTCCTTCCAACAGGAAGTGGTTGGGAGTGAGGGCCTCTGGATCTTCTGGGCTGACGGAGACGTGGGTCAGCGGGCGACTGTTGACGGTATACTCTACTTCTGCAAGCAGAGTCGTGAGGACCTCCTCCGTCGGATGACGTTCATGTAACGTCGCGGTGAGGGCCGTTTTGACGGAGCGAACCATTCGCTCCCAAGCTCCACCCATAAATGGAGCCCCAGGTGGTATGTAACGCCAGGAGATGGTCCTTTTTGCTGCTTCCTCTGTAGTCGCTGCGTCGATTGCCTGTCGTAGTTCCTTGTCGGCACCCTTCAAGTTGGTACCGTTATCCGACCATATTTCAGTCGGGCAGCCTCGTCGAGCAATCATTCTTCTTACTGCCATCACTGCGGAGTCGGCACTAAGGGAGCCGGCGACTTCTAGATGTATGGCTCGCGTCGTGAGACATGTGAAGATGGCCACATATCTCTTCTGTCGAGTTCGTCCGACGGTCACCGAAAGAGGTCCGAAGTAGTCGACCCCGGTGAAGGTAAAGGGTCGCTTATGGTGAGCTAAGCGACACGCCGGCAGGTCCCCGGTTCTCGGATGTGGCGGTACTTGAGTCTTCATTCTGCAGAAAAGGCATCTTCGCAGTATTGTGCGTGTGGTAGGGCGTAGTTTTAGTACCCAATACTGTTGTCTGCACTCGTTGACTGTGGCTTCTACACCGGCATGATGATGTTGCCGATGTATAGCCTGTACCCAGAGTTTGACCGTGGGATGATCACCGTCGATAACCAGCGGGTTTTTGAATTCTTCTTTCATGCCCTGGACCGCTCGAATACGGCTTCTAAGTCTAAGTGTGCCGTTTATGGACTCGACGCTTAGCTGATGGAGGCGGCTTTCTTTGTTGATCGGTCTCCCGTTGTTCAGACTGTCTATTTCTTCCGCGAATGACTCTTCTTGAGAAGACCGCATCAGTAGTTTTTCAGCTATCTTGAGCAGCTCAGCTGTTACTGGTAGCAGTCTTCTTCCTTCTTGTGGTGACTTCTTTGTCATCGTGGGCGTCTGTTTCTTCACTGTAGTTTTGTTCTTCTTCCAAGCCGGGTCAGCTTCTTTATTCTTCTTTGTTCTTCTGTAATTGACTCTCTGTTTAGTCGCTCTGCAGAGTTGAATGAATAGCAGAACGCGTGCTGTTGAGTATCGGAGTCGGTCCCAGTTGGAGAACTTCATTGGATCAGGCAGACCCTCTGCAAGCTTCAGTCTGTTTTTGTCGCTCACGTGATGCATCTTCTCTTCAACGGAAGGTTCTTCCTCTGCGGTCCTTGTAGCTTCGGTCGGCCAGGAGTCTTCTGTTTGGTATAAGAAGTCTGGCCCTTTGAACCATCGATGATCTCTGTTAAATGTGGTTGGTATGTCTCGTGTGGCGTCGTCTGCCACATTCAGCTTCGTTGGAACCCAGCGCCAGTCGTTGACTTTGGAACTCTCTTCTATTGCTGCTAGACGATGAGCCACGTATGGTTTGTATGAACGTGACCCCGTTCTTATCCAGGTTAGTACTGTTTTGCTGTCTGTCCAGAATACTTTGCGGTCAGGTTTCCTCTCGTGTTCTTCGACCACCATCTCTGCGAGTCTGGTGCCCATGACTGCTGCCTGTAGCTCTAACCTCGGGATCGACGTCAACTTCAATGGCGCCACCTTTGCTTTGGCCATGATGAGTGATAGGCCGACTTCGCCGTCCGCTGTTACTGCTCTCCAGAAGAGGATCGCAGAGTAGGCTGACTCGCTGGCATCGCTGAAGACGTGGAGTTCTAGGGAGGTGGCGTCACTGTAGTAGAGATATTGCCGCGGGATCGTTGCTTTGTGGAGGCTCTTCAGATGCCCCATCCATGTTTCCCATTGCTCTGCCAGGTCTTCGTCGATCTCGTCGTCCCATGCTGTTCCTCTGCGCCAGACTTCCTGGAGTAGTTGCTTCGCTCTGATTGTGACAGGTGAAGCGAATCCGAGCGGGTCGAAGAGTGTCATCACTATTCTTAGTGCTTCCCTCTTTGTTGGCTGTTTACCTGCTATGAGTGTAGAAGGTATTCTGGTTAAGTTGAGATTGAAGGTGAGCTCGTCTGAGTCGATCTTCCAAATGACTCCTAAGACTCGTTCGGTCTTTTCTTCTGTTCTGTAGAGTTCCCTGTCTTCTGTCTGGTTATCTTCTCCAAGTGATGCTAGGAGCGACGCTGAGTTCGATTTCCACTGTTTCAACTCAAAACTGGCCTTCATGTGTACTTCTCGTACACTCTTCGTAATGCGTTTGGCGTCTTCAAGGCTTCTGAAGCTGTCTAAGTAGTCGTCGACGTAATGCTTCTGTATGATGGCAGCCGCGGCGTCTGGGTGATTTTCCTCGTGCTGTTTGGCATTCAGGTTCTTGACGTAGATTGCTGTCGAAGGCGAACTCGATGCTCCGAAGATTAACGACTTCATTCTGTATTCTTCTGGAGGTTGGTCATCTCGTCGATCCCCGCGCCAAAGGTACCGCAGTGCATCTCTGTCTTCTGTTCGTAGCTTGACTTGCATGAACATCTCCTTGATGTCTGCTGTGACTGCGACCATGTGTTGTCGGAATCGCATGACGACGCCTGGTAGTGATTGTAGTAGATCAGGACCTTTGAGTAGCATGTCATTAAGTGCCACCCCTTTGGTCTTGGCCGCGGCGTCGTGTACTACCCGAAGTTTCTCTGGTTTCATCGGGTTCACTACTGCGAAGTGAGGTAGGTACCATGTCTTGTCAGCTGTCTTCTGTTTTGGGGCAGGTTCAGCGTACCCCTTTGTGATAAGGGCGTCCATTTGTTCGACGTACTTCTTCTTCAATGTGGGTTCACGATCGAGTTTCTTTTCTATGTTGAAGAGCCTTTTGAGTGAGTTTTCGTAGTTGTCTGGAAACTTGACATCTTCTTTGCGCCAGAGAAGACCGGTCTGGAATCTGGCTTCTTCTATCTTTGTTGTTGTCTTCTCCAAGATACGAAGTGCTCGTTCTTCTGGATCTGTCTTTGGTCTCTTGGGGTTGATGCAGAGCGCGTCCATCTCGAAGTATTGCTTCACGAGGTCTTCTAAGTTTTCTTCTGGATCTTCTGTGATGTGTGACACGAAGTCGACCTTTCGACCGAAGGTTCGCGTCTGGCTACCATGTAGTACCCACCCCAGTGGCGTGAGAGATGCCACTGGGTGGTTATTGTCACCTCTTCTTACTTCTGTGGTCAGCAAAAGATGCCAGTTGTCTTGACCGATCAGTACTCGTGGCTCCGCATTGACATATGTGAGATGTCCTTGGATGTCAGATAAGTGTTGACACCCTTCCAATAGTTCTTGTGGAACCCGTTGAGATGAGACTTGCAGGTTCTTCACTGTGCGTGCTTGTATTCGCTCTTCGTGATCGTTGAGCCCCTTCAGCTTGATGGTGACTCTTCTGGATGCTGACTCGGATGCCTTCAGGTCATTGATGGTTTCTATCTTCAGTGGATCTATGGGTCCTGTTGCTCCGATGCTTGTTGCTATGCTGTCGTCGACAAGCGTGACTGTTGACCCGTCGTCCATCAGTGCGAAGGTGTCGACAGCTCCTTTCGGTCCCTTCACCTGGATTGGGATGATCTTCAGGTATGATTGCTTCTTGACTGTCCAAGTTGAGTTGATGACTTCTGTTGCTTCTTCTTTTGCTTCTGCTTTCTCTGTCTTCTTTTCATAGTGCAACATTTTGTTATGAGAATACTTGCAACCATTGACACCGCATGACTTGGGTCGGCAGTTGTGTGTCTTGTTTCTGTAGCGAAGACACCTGAAGCAGAGACGTTTGGACTTAGCCATGTCCCATCTTGAATTTGCATCCAACTTCTTGAACTGTTCGCATTCTGTTGCGTTGGTGTGCCCCGTTTCTTCACATATAAAGCACTTCGGTGATTGTGTCTTCTCAGTCACGTTGTTGACCCTTTGCATCTTCTTCTGAGGTGCGGCTGTAGTAGGTGCTGCCATCTGTTCAGGCAGCGCGTATGGTCCGCATAACTCTGCTTCCCTTTTGAAGAACTTTTCTATCTTGATGAGGCAAGGATCTTCACGAGGCTGCGTGGCTGAGAAGTCGTAGTATCTATATCGTAGAGTTGGCGTCAGCTTGTCCACTATTGTCTTCGCGAGTTCAGGGTTGTACATGTAGTTGAAACAATCCAAAGTCTTCAATGTTGCCACTACGTTGGAGACCTTAGTGGCAAATACGCAGATATCCCTTGGTGATTCAGTAAGGCGCGGCAGACCTCGAAGCGTCTCCATCTCCAGCATGGCTATTGACTCTGGTCTTCCGAATCTGGACTCCAAAGTCTTCATTACTTCAGCTGGGTGCGCGTTGGTTATAAGTAGACCTTCAACTGCTTCTTTGGCCTTCCCTTTCAGGTTTCTTCTAAGTCGGTACGTATTTTCAACCGTGCTGAACATCGTTTCTGTTTCGTAGTAGGCGGCGCGGAAGGGTAGCCACTCGTGATGAGCCCCACTGAAGATCGGTAAGTCAACGAACTTGGGTCGATGAGCGGCGCTGACGGCCCGGGTGATGGCTTCAGCTAGGAGGGCTAAGTCGGTTTGACCTCCCGCCGATGGCTGACGTATTTCTTCATGTTTCTCTGGCATTGGTTTTTCTGTGAGGTCGACCATCGGTTCTTCTGGGGGGTGGTGAGGTTCGTTGATGATCGTTAACAACGGACGATTCACTTGATTCTTCAACCAGTTGTCCACTCTTGCATTAACTTCTGACTTCGAGTAGAGAGAGGCGTCATCTTCTTCCTCTTCTGATTCTTCTGTCTGCAATGTAGCTAGGCGTGCTGCGGCTAATTCCACTTGAAGGCGTAGTAAGTCTTCTTTTGCTTTTGCAAGCTTGAGTTGTCTCGTTCTGCTGTGAGTAGATCCCCCCTTTGCCCCCTTCTTGCTAGGGGGGCGGAGGTCCTGTAGTCCGATCGGGTCTGATGGACCGGCGGTGTTTATTTTAACTCTCTTCACTGTAGAGGTTTCTGTTTCTTGACGAACTTCACTGGTGACGTCAGTAGCGGGTGGCTTCATCAGCTGTTTGGCATTCGTACCCGCTAATAGCGTCGTTGCAGTGGAAGGAGTTACGGAGGGGACGGCGTCGGCGCTGACGGGGTGCGAGACAGGGGGGTTGGTTGCGGCTGACGTGGAGGCGGCGGTAGTCGGGGTGGCTGCGGCGGTCGCAGAAGTCGCTGTGGATGGCTCGGTTGCCGCGGAGTTGTCTGTTTGTTCCGAAGTCTCCGTGGCGGTCGTCCCTGTAGCTGTTGACTTCGTGCTGGTTTCCGCACTGGTACCGGTCGCCGAGGTAGTGGTCTCGGTCGACGATGGCTTCTGTTCCCCCGACGGTTTGCGGCCCTTACCCACGGAGCGTGTGACGGGCATGCTGTCAGCTGATTTTCTTCAATTATCTTGAATCTTGAAAACACTCTTCTATTTTTCGGAGAAATCTTCCCTAAGTCGCTGTAGTACTATTTTTCGAAGTCTCCAGGTAATTATTTCCCACAATATCCGGCTCTCGAAGGACCATTTAATGTGGCGTACAGCCTCATTTGCTGCTGGGTTGGTGGGAATAAAAACCACTGGAGGATTCTTTCTTCTTTATTTGTAGTGTTCTTCAAGATAGCTCGCCGCCGACTGGTGTCGAACGGATAAAACGTTCCTATTTTTATACAATTTTGGGCTCGAGGTTCAGAACTAGTCGACCAATCAAAAAAAGGTACATTAAAATCATTAGCCAATCAGAGCGAGGCAGAATATTTGTACATTTGGTTTAGTACAGCGAAACTTTACCGTAATGAGAGCCGCGTGACAATATTTACGTTTTTCACTAACTTTGACCACTTTTACATATGCAAAACTATATATATTTAGTATCTATGGATCAAGGACTATCTAAGAAAATTATAAAATCAATAAAACATAACGTAAAACTTGAACGTGAAAAAATAACATGAACACTTACTACTGCCTAAACCTAACACTAAGACGTCTATTATCTATACAATATTATATGGCACTATTTACTTAAAACTATTCACTGAAAGTTTCTTGTAATCACTTATGTACTGTTTTATGCACTATCACTGTTCACTATATAGTCCCGCACAATTAACTTATTTTAATAGTCATGAGTTAAATTCTTAATAATAATGTTACTGTTTTATTTTAAAATATTAATGTTCTAGAATAAATTAGTAAGATTAGGCCAGGATTTAAAGCATAATAAGAATCACATAAATAGAGACAGATTTATTTTATTTTAATAACTATTACACAGCTGGATTTAATGGATGCAAATCAAGCTGATATAACTCACCTGAAATCTTGTAGCAGACGGTTGATCCTTGAACCTGGATGGCTTCTCCACATCTCGGAAGCTGCTTTTAGTGACCGGTGAGCGCGACTGTATTGAAACCGAGCCATTGGATACCGCCTCAGGCAGCAAGCGATCCTTCTCTCCCGGCTCCCGCGCCCTGAACTGAAGCCCGGCCTCCACGTCCTCGCACCTTGACGGCACGTCCGCAGCAGTAGGGTACTGTATGTTCCCATTCGTCGCTGCCATAGACTTTGCCGAACTTATCTTCCGAAACCTCCCAATAATAACGTCCTCCTCATCATTTACCGGCACATTTAACTTCTCCGGAGCAGTGCTCGTGTTAGCCTCCGGTTTCACAGGGCTTAACTCTATGTCCTTCTGTCGCGTACCCATCTTTTCAGTGGGATTGTATTCAACAAATTATTGTATTAGCACATTATTTTTAATGTTGGTAAATGTAAATGTCCGATAATTTATAAACACAAGGCACGAGGTAGAATTCCTCGGCAGAAAACGTTGATCATGTTTTAAAAAACGCTTGTGATTTTAGGAAATATCAGTACAATGTGGGTTTCTGTTAGAAATATTGTAAATTATGTGATAGAATTAAAAGCACGCGGACAGCGCGTTGGAGCTATTTTGAACAAACACCCGCTTTGGCGTCCATTTGACAACTAACTGAATGAATGAATGGAATTTGTTCGAGTTTTCAAGTTGACAATGATTGAATGATTCATTGCCTAAGACAAGACAGTTGGTGATGTGAATAATACTATGACCATAAACTGCTATTACAACGCTTAGACTCGTATGCGTTGTATCCACCACTAGTGGTTAGGTTGATTGACACTACGCTTGAGTCTTCAGTGACGTTCTGTAATACGGGATTATGTGTGAGACAGACTCTAGCGCTAAAACATAAACTCTCGAACCCACGGGTGATTTTATCATGTACTGGATTTTCAAGATAACTACTATTTAGCGCCGAAAGTTGAAAATCCAACTGAGTCATTTTTTGACGCGCTGGGATGCGTCTTTTACGCTTCATGAGATATAATTACTTATATTCTTTCATAAAACAAAGATATAATATTTAAGTAGCCGAGATAACATTCACCGCGCATCATTGCTTCCGTTTAGGGTGTTGCGGGATTATTGGGGATAAAATGATAACGTTTGAAACAACATGTTTTATTGATATCGTTTAAAATGCAAATGCAAAAAACAATGCATATCATAAAAAGTCTGTAACGCGTCTCTATAAAGCGGATTTGAACATCACTATTTTATAACGATTTTACCACTGCGACACTCACTGCAACGTTACGTGGATGTTACCGTCCGAGAAAAATAAAAGACACAGACTAATATTTGGAATTTTGTGTTTAGCAGTTTTGGTTCAAATTATGATACCTGACTTTATCAGATGTATTTACAGAAATTTAATTATTAGAATCATTAATACACCGCTCTAATAAAAGTTAGACTTGTTCCCCAATGTCATGATTTCATGAAAAAGTTATTCAATGGAACAAATCTATCGAGAGATGAATGAGTCTAATGATTATAATTCTGTCAGAAACAAAACATTTTGTTTTTTTACAAAATATTTTTGTTTTAGCAGTATTTCCAGTTTCAGCAATAATGCAAAAGACAAGGCTCAAGGCCTAAACAAGCGCGAAATAAAAATAAATCTCTTTTCGCTGTCAAGTGTCAATGTCATCCAACGCCACAATTTTGGCAATTTTGCAATAAATGTCAGTTTCATTCCACAAAGAGTGGGGTGTTGTTATATTTTTTCTATAAAATTATTTTTATTTATTTAAAATGGGATTCGATGATGGTCAGATAGTTTTAGACCATGAAAATGGTGCTTATTATGCCGGCCAGACTGTTTACGGGCGAATGCTTTTCTCCCAGGGTAAAGAAAAAACTATTCATGGTATGTGTTTACGCCTATTTGAATTATAACACACTGTCCAAAAAAGATTCTCATTTGAATTAACAAAAAGTTTATTGCTACGCCGCGCGCTAGTTTCGTGTGTAGGATAAAAATGTTTATCACATTGCCCTATCTGATTTTATCATTGTTGTAGGTGACCTAATACTTATAGTAAATTATTATAAAACCGGTTAGCAGCCAAAAATCTATCCTCTTGTGTAGCCATTGTCATGCAAATGTTCAAGGATATACAAATTGTATGTACCTATATCCGTATATCCAAGGATATACGAATTCTATTGTACTATAGAATTCATAGAAAGTACTTCATTGTGTTTTTGATTACCACCTATTTCAGTAAATTGATAAAACATATTTTACCAAATTGTAATCTGCAATTAAAACTCTTATTTAAAGTTTGTTTCTTGCTTCTTTTCCAATACAAAGTAGCACTCATAATCAAAGTTTTAAATCTAATATTACAAATCTTGTGTAAAGATTTTAAATAGTTTGCTCTTTTCAACATTTATTAATACTTTGCCTATGGCCTCTTTTACTAAAACAAAAATTGCATCCAGTAATAACCAAACTAATTGAGTAGAACATAATTTACAGCACCATAGTTGATTGGATAATGGTTGTTATGTCTACATAAATGTTGTTTTTTTTGTATGTCTGCGTTGTTGGGTGTTTGGCCTTGACTCTAAAGATTAATGCATGTCCTATGGAACTGGTATCTATTTATAGTTGTATTCTTTAGTTTGAATAAAGCTTTCAAATAATTTAAATTTATTTTATCTAAAGACTGATTAGAAATTCTAGCGGTGTCCATGTCAAATAGATTTGCCAGTAACATTTGTAGTGATGTAATGCAATGTGTTGACTGAATAATATAACACTGTAATACAAATTAACAGGTTGAAAAGGTTGGGTCAGGTTGGTGCCGAAATACAGGCCCTGCTAAGTGCTAGTTCGGCTCCAGATGCTAAAACTTTTGTGTGCTTACTTTTGTTTTATCATAGCACTTAAAACGATATATGCCAGTGACCTTGAGTGGTTAGCTTGCGTGTTTTGTACTGAGCTCACGTAACGCGTACGTTCAGCCAGTAATAGGACTCGCCCATCAAGGATAGCTGTCCCCAATTTGACGCATTATTAATTTATTATACACAAACAAAAGGTATTTTAATAAAACGCGTATACTAATAGATCAATAATTAAATTATCTTTAAATTGGTGAAGGTTTCAGAAAAATATGCTTGGTAGATTTTGCGCCATCCTCAGTTTTTTATCCGCGTTAGACATAACTTTACAAATTAATTTCACTATGTAATATAAACATAATCTAAAATATTCAGATAATAAGGTATTGAGAAAATGCTCTAATTTATCATATATTTTTTTCAAATCATTAACACTACTCATTTAGACGTGACCTGCAGTATAAAATCATTAAAAGTCTATCATCCCCTTAACTGTAATGTAATCTAAGTACTACAGAAATAATGGTTACTTACATATTCTTAAGATTAATTCTGAATGATTTGGTTTAGCTTGTGTTTATTCAAATGTATTTTTGTCAATTTCAATTTATCCACTTGAATCTACAGTCAACTTTATTTATTTAATTCAAATGTTCAGCTCAATCTTCACCCAAATTTTTTCCCCACTTCAAATGTTATCTTAGATGTAATATAAAATGTACAATTGTTTGTTTTCCCTAACAAAATTAATAATTGCGTAAAATAGTTTGAACCAGAATCGGAATGATTTTGAAGTAGGATATTGCTAATCCATTGGTTCATAATATAGAAAAAAAAATCTGCTCAACAACGTAGGTAAATAATGCAATGAATGTTGTTGAACTGTCAAATTGAAACCGATTCTTACTGATAGTGTTTTACACAATTAGCCCGCTGGTACCTGCATACTTGCCAGACCAGTTTGATTGTATCATTAACCTGACCAATGTCACAATAAAATTCAATAAATGGACCAGGGATTGTTCAAAAGAAAAGTTCCAAAACAACAATACCTAAGTCAAATCAAATCAAATATTTTATTGGAACAAAAACATATAGGTACCAATTTTCGTGTACGTTAATATTGCGTTAGTTTAGAAACTGTGTCGCAGTTATTAGCGCCCACCCCAGGAGCGAAAGACACTGAGTTCCATAACAACAAATTTGGTAGAAACTAGACTTACACTCAGTTGCAGAAAGCTCACCATTAACACTTCATTACATAAAGCAGCATTATCGCTAATGAATTCATTACTTTAATGAAGTTGCACAAACAAATTTTTGATAGCATTAGACATTTTTAATGCCACTTTAGTTAAAGAAGACTTTAAATAATATTGCCAGGAACAAATTACCATATTGAACGAAAAGAGTGAACATTTGCGTTCTGTTATTATCCGTACGTACAAGTACACCACAATTTTAGCATAAAATAAAGTAAATTTAGTTGATTTATGTGTATTCAGTGTACTCTGTGGTTTAATCTAGTTTAAATAATCTGGTTTAAGGGGATGCGCTAAGGTAGCCCGCGAAATTCAAATTTACCAACGTTTTTTGCAATTTTTATACTTCTGATTCATATTCTAATGATTATAATTCTGTAAAGCCTTAAGGGTTATGACCGCGAATCATAATTAGATCAACATACAACGTGTTACTGACCTGCAAATTACAAAAATCGTAATAAAATTTGAATTTCGCGGGCTACCTTAGCGCATCCCCCTTATTCTAATAATTTTAACATTTGTGCAGTCTAGAGCTTCTGCCACACGTGAAAATCCATCAATTTCATAAAAACCTTCTGCAACTCTACGTAGTTCTGTCCGGTCTGGCATTTTAATATAGAGGTGGCTTAATTTTGCTAGTTCACGGGATACTTTTTGTATAAACAAACTGACAAACAACCCGACCCAACCTGTTTCCGACAAACTGTTGATTTATTTATGTTTATTAAATCACCCAATACCTACTTGCTGGAAAGATCCAGTGGCGAAAAATCTCAAACATATTAAAAGCTGTGTCAGGCCATTAATGGATTTATTTCTTTGCGTCACTGGTTCTAAATCTTAATCAAATAGGTTACAAATTTGAAGAACTGCCTCCTTGGAAATTCTATACTTTACACGAAACTCTTTTCCATCATGTTATAAAAATGAATTCACTCGGTCTGGGATTCGACGGCGAGGTAAATCTACTAAATAAGAATCAGATAATGACGAAAGACTGGTTAAAGACATCTTTCAATTACAGAAATGCATTCAAGTACCGTAGAAAACACTAATGTTGCTCTTAATGGATGCTTTTCGGCCCATTAAAATTAAAAAATCTGAAATGTCAAACTTAAAGTTCACCACCTGCTAATGGGCGCTAATGAAGTTACGTGCAACGTAAAAGTGTTTAAAATGGCCGGTTTCATTAGGTTTGACATTTCATTAGTTAAATTTAATGGAGCATTAAAATAAAATAAAAAATGGTTTTGTGCAATGATTTAATGCTACATTAGTGTTTAATGTAGTCTTTAAAATTTAAAGATCGTTTCTGCAACTGAGTGTTAAACAATTAGTAGGTAAATATAATTGTGAAAACCATTGAGTGCTTACATGCGGCTTCTAGTAGGTGATCGTTTGACTGGTTAATGGTAAACCCAATTACTGCAAATTATAAAACCTCAGATAATTATTGCTCAGTTATCAGCTTTATCATAAAAACAATAATTATTATTATAATTTGATAACAAAACAATGACTGTTTTGCATTTGTTAGGGTTTTTTTTGTAATAAAACAATTGCATTTATTTTGTATTAAGTAATTGAAGTGCAATTCAATTGTAATAATAATTTAGTTATAGCTTAGCAAGATTAAACTGTAGATTTACACAAAAAACAATCAGGTCCTGCTTATTACTCTATCTACTCAAAGCATTTATTTTGAATAAACCAAATACAGGCACTTTTGAATTGTCGTAAAAGCGTAGTTGGTTCCTATGCAGTAGAACGGGCAAGCAACTCCATGGACACTCAAACACAACAATATAAAACAACAAATGAATCCATCAAATGCTGTTAAAACCAATGACGTATTATAAATAGACGCGTCATACACGAACATTAGTGTACTCAAAAACAGCGTAAGCCACAATGATTTACTATCTATGTCAATGGTAAACCATGATTGTAGCTACATACTTTCATACAATCATAAAGCGCGTGAAGAAAAGGAAAGACCTATACCGATATCTGTTGTTAGAAAGAGATGAACATACATATTTAGTTACGTCACTAGCTGCTGCATGTTCATTGGAGCGTACGTAATAATAATTATTATTATCGTAAATGTCAGGCAATTGCCTGGCATTTACTTTGCCTTTATTGAACGCAGGTAACGCAATATCATTGGTTAAAACTGTGTTTTGATTAATAAACGTAAAAAATAAAAGCTAGGTTTTAAATCATTTTTTTTTAATGATAGGGGTGGAAGGGTGCCCACGCGATTTTTTCGGCGATTTTTGTCAGAAAGAAACACATTCACACAAAAATCGCCGAAAAAATCGTTCGTGGGCGAGCGGGCCTATTGCACTAGCAGCACTATTTTATAGCAGTTACATTTGCACTGAACTTTATCTTACATTCTGTCAGATAATATACAGCAAATGTACTCTAATTTAGAGTACATTTGCTGTTTAATATCTGACAGAATTTCAGCATTTTTTTTTTATCAGAGACAAACAAACGGTTGGCAAAAATAGAGATAAAATTGTTATTGAATTAGGCTGGATTGTCTGAGCATTTCAAAGGCTTGCAATACTGGCTTGGAAATTTAATCAGCATTGGTGATTCAAGAGTTAGTTTTCAGCCAAGACGAGATACAAATAATAGCCTTCATGTGGCCTTATTTAAATGTATACCCTGCCCCGCTACCTGGCTGATATTGTTACTATGGCATGAGCTAATCTTATAGGTACCTACTTACTTACTAATATTATAAATGCGAAAGTAAGTCTGTCTGTTACCATTTAACGCCTGAACGGCTGAATGGCAATCAATGAGGTACTTACCTACAGTCTGCGTCAGTATGTGCTAACCCTTCAAGTTTTAAAATATTAACTGCTACAACATTGAATTCGTTTCGAATAATCTAAACCGAAAGAATACTTCAAAAAGAGTTCATTGTTTCGACTTGGATTTTAACCATCGCATCACCGAACGTCGTCATACTCTTAACGGCAGTTTAACGAACTAGCCAGCAATTTAAATTCTTTATAAATATTACTAAATAAAACAAATTAGAAAAATACTTTATATAAATTTAAAAAAAAGGCATGACTAAAAGCACATTTCGTGCCTGGGATTTAAACCTCCAATCTTATGCACGGCATGCGGTCTTAAAACCTCCAGTCTGTTTGAACGTTGAATAACTTTTCGTAATTAATGTTAACCGTATTAGTGCTAGTCGTTGTACGCAATAATAAAAGTCTACCCAACCGGTGTGATTTAAGCGTTTTAAAGAAAACAATAATAAAAACAGACTTAAAAAAAAAAACTAACTTATACTTATTTATTCACTAAACCAATCATCATCATAGTTTCAGCCGAAAGACGGCGATGAAGGGGGGGGGGGGGGATTTGCCATAATCGCCACGCTTGGCAGGCGGGTTGGCGATCGCAGTATGGTCTTAAAAATGCATAGAGAACGCTGCTGCCCATTCTCTAGTAAGTCCCTTAGTCGCCTTTTACGACACCAAGAAATGGGATGGTGTTATTCTTTACGTCCGGCACCAAAAGGAACCGTCCGGCGCCAAACGTAACTAAAACAATACATTAATTATAATAAAGTGTTTTTGCAAAATACAAAAACCAACTTGGGTCTATCTCGTATTTGAACGCACATGTCTTTGGGGGGGGGGGGGGGGGAGCACTTAATGGAGCTGTGTGTACATAGGTAGATCATGACGATCTCCTTTGTCTAAACTCATTTCATGGAAAAATTATCTCATACGCAGATGACACTGCCCTCATTTTCGCTGCTAAAACTTGGAATGAGATAAGTCAGCTGGCCCAGGAGGGTTTAGATTTGGTAAAGAGATGACTTTATGATAATGTACTTACGTTAAACGTTAAAAAAACGAAGTACCTGACCTTTTCGATCCGTACTTCTTCACATGCGAGTCTAAATTTAATCGCACATAATTGATCCCGTGACGGTTCGGGTCATTTTAAATGCTCATGCGATCCTTTGGAACGTACAAAGACAATTAAATATTTGGGCGTTGTAATTGATGACAATTTTAGCTTCAAAGCACACATTCAACTGCTGAGTAAAAGGATTCGTAAACTTACCTACATTTTTAAAACATTAAGACATGTTGTCACCCCTGTAATCCTAAAGCAAATGAATTATGCGCTTTGTCAGTCACTGATTACATATTGTATATCGTCTTGGGGCGGTGCACCGAAGACTACGATAAAGCAACTTGAGGTTTCACAAAGAACCATACTGAAACTCTGTACCTTTAAGCCTTTCCGTTACTCAACCACACTTCTTTATGGATACTGTGAGGTGCTGACTGTACGCCAACTGTTTGTCTTAAGTATCGTTTCACGGCGAAACAGCAACCTAATAGAGGTTGGGGAAAAAGTCTTTTCGCATTATAGTACGAGGGCTGCACTAAAAGTATCGGGAATGGAATATTTCCACTGTTCCTGTCATATTAAAATCTTTTTAATTGAAAACTCCTTGGTTTTAAAAATCGAATACCATTTATTTATTTTAAAAAAGATTCTCGGTCTTGTCACAAGGTTTTGTCAAACTTGTTTAGTCGTTGAGAAAATGGAATTGACTCGAGAAAATTCAAGAGCGATGATTTATTATGACTTTCGAAGTGGTTTAACACAAAAACAGTGTGTTGACCGGATGATTTCTGCATTTGGTGATGAAGCCCCATCCAAAACCACAATTTATCGCTGGTTTGCTGAATTTCAACGTGGACGTGTCAAGCTCAGTAATGATCCCCGTCAAGGTCGTCCAAAAACTGCAGTCACCCAAGAAAACGTTGATGCTGTGCGTAAGCTGATTGAGGAAGATCGACATGTGACATACCGCGAAATTCAGGCAACTTTAGACATTGGCATGAGTCAAATACAAATAATCTTGCATGAACGATTTTCCCGATGGACACCGCATTCGCTCTGTGAAGAGCAAAAAGCGGCTCGCGTTACTTGGTGCGTCAGAACTCTCGAAAGATTCCACGCAGGATCCTCAAATGCTGTATACAACATTGTATCAGGCAGGTGACGAATCCTGAATATACGCGTACGAACCCGAAACAAAAAACCAGTCACGAGTTTGGGTGTTCGAAAATGAGTTAAAGCCAACAAAAATTGTTCGTTCACGGAGTGTTGCAAAAAAAATGGTGGCCACGTTTGTCTCCAAAACCGGCCATGTTACGACTATTCCTCTTGAGGGACAAAGAACGGTTAATGCAGAATGGTATGCTAACATTTGTGTGCCACATGTCGTTTATGAACTCCGTAAAGAGGACTGCAACCGCCGCATCATCCTCCATCACGACAATGCGAGTTCTCACACCGCGCACAGAACAAAAGAGTTTTTAGAGCAAGAAAACATAGAATTATTAGACCATCCGCCGTACAGCCCCGACCTAAGCCCTAATGATTTCTATACTTTCCCTAAAATAAAGAATAAATTGCGTGGAAAGAGATTTTCATCACCTGCAGGCTTAGCACGAGAACCCTCTCTACGCGTTTTGTCGACGGAAGAATAGACAAAAATGACGTTTCAGTGTAGACAACAGAAAGTTTTCTACTGTCTGTAGCACGGCGATTACAAAACCAAATGTGAAGAGACTTGTCTTCTCTACCCTAGACAACTGTCTACAACGTCGAGCACGACGTACAATCTTTCTCCGATGTTGACAGCTTGGGATAGAAACCTTTCTTCCGAAATAGTCTACATATAAAATGACCTAGACAACGATTCGTTAGTTGTTTTTTCGTTAATTCGAGTAATTTTAGGCGGTGCTTTTTTACTTTTATCATATATTAAGCTGAAATTAACATGTTGGTTTCAAATTGCGCTTTTTATTTAAGTTTTTTTATAGAAAAACTTGAGCGAAGATGGGAAAGAAATACTATTAGAGAGCTTGCTTTGCTTGTTTGGGAGCCTTTGATCTCACGGGAAGTGAGTTCTGTAGAATTATAAAATAAGCAAGGAGATAGTGCAATCAATGTTTATGCGAAGAACTCGGCTAGGACCTGTCGCCCAAAATAAATAATAGATTTTTGGAATTAACAATAAAATAAGAACAACATTATAAGTATCCTACAGTTTGTACACTATGTTGTCCCTTAACTTTGATTTATTAGATACCTACATTCACAGGGAATATAAAACATCTGATTATGAGCCAAAATCTCCTCATTGAACACTAAATTATTTATTTATGAAGTACTAGCTGCCGCCCGCGGCCTCGCCCGCGTTGCATTAAGGCTTCTACATACTGGCGCGACACAAGGCCCCGCACGTCGCGTGACGAGTGGTGCCTATGTGTCGCGTCGCGAGTCGCGCTGGTCTGTAGAAGCCTTTACTATGTAGTGATTATTATTTTCATTTACTAAATCTTACACACTCAGTTTTAAATGGAGCATTTACCTACTAATAAATAAAATATCGATAAACAACAACACAATAACAAGGTAAGTACCTAGTAAAAACAAGGGCTCCCGCAGACAGGCGCGACGTGATAGCGCGACCCGCCAGTCTGCAGTACCCTTAAAGGAGACTTCTTGCGTGACGCCATCAAAATAGTATAATTATGGCTCTTTATTTAAATAATGCCTGTACATTATATGCAATTACCAATATTATATAGTGACGCCACAAAACTTAGTGGCGCCACAGCCAATGATGTATTACCTATAATACGTCATTGGCTACAGCCATTTAACAATATTTTTAAAAGGGAGATGCGCTAAGATAGCCCTTGAAATTCAAATTTTATTACGTTTTTTGCAATTTGCAGGTCAGTAACACGTTATAAGTTGATTTAAATATGATTCGCGGCCGTAAAAAATATTGCTTTACAGAATTATAATCATTAGAATCGGCAAAAAACTAACTCTCTTCAAAAAATCCTTAGAATTCAAAAAACGTTCGAAAATTTGAATTTCGCGGGCTACACAGCGCATCCCCCTTGACCATTTGCGTTTTGTAATTGAAGAAATATTCGTTAAAAACACTTTGCTTCATAGATTTGTTTGAGAACGAAACGCAAAAGTACGGTAAAATTGGGTAGTAATACACACCACTAGCGAATACCCCGTTGCTATGGACAAGTCACTGTCTACGAAGAAACCCGAGTCTAGGTGTGTCCTCGTGCTCGCGAAGAAGAGATAACGAGAAGTGTAGACAAGCGATGTCTATTCTATAGTAGAGTAGAGATCGAAAACGCCATGCTAAGCCTGCTGAAGAAGCTGTGGACGCCTACAAAATAGCCATTTTGGAGACCCCAACTTCCGAATGGAATGGTTGCTTCAATGATTGGTTCCATCGTATGGAAAAATGTGTCAAATTTCGCGGAGAATACTTCGAAAAGCAATAAATACATTTTTAAATAGTAATGTTGTGTCACTTCCTTGATTCCCGAAATTTTCAGTGCCGCCCTCGTATGTATGAACTTGTAATAAAATCTCTTTGGCTATACTATTTGTATCTGGCTGGTTTTGGTATCATTGAAAGTTCAAATTTTAAAGAACATAATTCCAAATTCAAATTAGGAAAATGTGTGATTTTCATTTTTTTTCGTACTGTCAAGATGAGTGAATCTAATGAAGAAATTCGATACATTTTAAAATTTTACTACAAATGCAACGAAAGCCGTGAAAAAAATTTGCGATGTGTATGGACCTAGTGCAGTGTCTGTGAGAGTAGCACAAATTTGGTTTAAGCGTTTTCAATCCGGAAATTTTGATGTCAAAGATGCACGTCGCTCTGGTCGCTCTATTACGGATAAAATAGATGCCATTTTTGAAAAAGTGGAGCAAGACTATATCAATAGTTACGACGTAGCTGAAGAACTGGGAATTGACCACAAAACAGTTTTGGCACATTTGAAAAAAACTGGGTACACAAAAAAGCTCGATATTTGGGTACCTCACGAGCTCACTGAAAGAAACCTAATGAACCGTGTACTCATTTGTGATTTTTTATTACGACGTAATGAAACCGAACCATTTTTGAAGAAGCTGATAACTGGTGATGAAAAGTGGATCACGTACGACAAGAACGTGCGAAAAAGGTCGTGGTCAAAGGCCGGTCAGGCTTCACAGACTGTGGCGAAACCCGGGTTAACTCGCAACAAGGTGATACTGTGTGTGTGGTGGGATTGGAAGAGCATTATTCATTATGAGCTGTTACCACCAGGCAGGACCATCGATTCTGAAATCTACTGCGAACAACTGATGAGATTAAAGCAAGAAGTTGAGAGAAAGCGGCCTGAATTAATCAACAGAAGGGGTGTGGTTTTTCATCATGATAATGCTAGACCTCTTTAGCCACTCAGCAAAAATTAAGATAGTTTGGCTGGGAGGTGTTAATGCTTCCGCCGTATAGTCCTGACCTTGCACATTCAGATTTCCACCTGTTTCGGTCTCTTCAGAATTCTTTAGGCAGTGTCAGGTTAACATCACGAGAGGACTGTCAAAACCACGTGTCGCGGTATTGTGATCAGAAGTCCCAAAATTTATATAGCAATGGGATCATGTCCCTACCTACAAGATGGCAAAAAGTTATCGAACAAAATGGTACCTACATACTTTAGTTAAATGTAAATAAACTATATTAAAAAATGTTTTGAATTTTCTTAAAAAATGCGAAGAAACTTTTTCCCTAACCTATTATCTTGGAGTATAATCCAACCCTGTTAACAAGGCGGAAAGGTTTACCTGCGTGCAAGAGATTATTAAACTTAAAAACGGCTTTTATTCGTAGATTTTACCCCTTTTTGGGCCCCTATTTATATGACAAAATGAATAAGATTATTGAAATGTACTCTATGAATAAATTAACGATGAAGAAATCATTATCACTGTGGCTTTGGAGGTTAACATACGATGAAACTGAAAATTTACTTACCATCTTAAAGTAGTGAGACAACTTACTGTCGGATTTGTAAGGCTATGGCTACCATATAAGAATACTAGCTACATTTATTTAATTTCCACACACCCTCTCACACACACACACACTCACCTCCTTCACCTTACACACCCAGAGGACAGCAACCCTTTCGTTCTTTTTATAAGTAAGTTTGTATTTAGTAATCTAAGCTGTTCGCTTTTGTTTGTAAGCTCATACTTGCATACCCAGTTCGAGGGCTTGAGGCGCTGCATGCTGAAACACAGGCTATAAACCTAGTTCGGCAGCAGATGCTAATAATTTACACATTTGTAATTGATTTACTTTTAAGCATAAGTATAAGAGCTAAGACAAATTGTGTAACATGTTTACTCTTCTTGTTCTAATAAAAATTGATATAAAAAAAAAAAAATGTTATGACCTTGGTTATTATGACAGTATATTTTTATCCCAGTAGTACGTTCCCGTGGGATTATTGCCGACCTTCACGCGGGCAAAGCCGCGGGAAAAAGCTATTCATGTTATTTTGTGTTTAAATTAGGAAAAACCAAGAAACTTATGTAAGCAAGTATGTCTTCAGCGAAGGGAACTAAAATTATCTATTTTTAGGGTTCCATACCTCAATCCTTATAGGATCACTCATGTTTCTGTGTGTGTGTCTGTCTCTCCGTCCGTCCGTCTGTCTGTCCATCAGTCTGTCACAGCCGATTTGCTCCGCATCTACTGGATCCATTAAATAGAAATTTGCTTACACATAAGAATTTATACGATCCAAACACCAACGTGTAACGTAAATAACACGGGCGAAAATTTTGAAAATTAAAAAAAATATGCAAACTGTATTTACCGTGTGATTGTATAATTTTAAAGTAATTCGTTTTAAAGTTAATAAAGATTATTAAGCTGAAAATAGGCCATTCCTCCTTATCTCCGAAACTGCTGAGTCTACAATTTTGAAAAGAATACATAGACTATAGTTCTATACATAAAGATTACAGAAAAACTTTTAAGAAGTATATTATGGTCTTAAAATAAAATGGTAAATCACTCAATATTGTGCGAACAAACTGACATTTGCAGTTGGAATGTCTAAGGGAACATGTTTTTCAACTACAATGTTAAGACGGAGATATATACCAGTGACCTTGAGTAGTTAGCTTGCGTGTTCTGTACTGAGCTCACGCATTGCGTCGTATGTTCAGCCAGTAATAGGACTCGCCCATCAAGGAGCGCTGTCTCCAATTTGACGCATTAATTTATTATACACAAAACAAAAGGTATTTTAATAAAACGCGTATACTAAAAGATCAATAATTAAATTATCTTTAAATTGGTGAAGGTTTCAGAAAAATAGGCTTGGTAGATTTTGCGCCATTCTCAGTTTTTTATCCGCGTTAGAGATAACTTTACAAATTAATTTCACTATGTAATACGAGGGCGGCACTGAAAATTTCGGGAATCAAGGAAGTGACACAACATTACTATTTAAAAATGTATTTATTGCTTTTCGAAGTATTCTCCGCGAAATTTGACACATTTTTCCATACGATGGAACCAATTATTGAAGCAACCATTCCATTCGGAAGTTGGGGTCTCCAAAATGGCCGTTTTGTAGGCGTCCACAGCTTCTTCAGGTGATGAAAATCTCTGTCCACGCAATTTATTCTTTATTTTAGGGAAAGAAAAGAAATCATTAGGGCTTAGGTCGGGGCTGTACGGCGGATGGTCTAATAATTCTATGTTTTCTTGCTCTAAAAACTCTTTTGTTCTGTGCGCGGTGTGAGAACTCGCATTGTCGTGATGGAGGATGATGCGGCGGTTGCAGTTCTCTTTACGGAGTTCAGAAACGACCTGTGGCAAACAAATGCTAGCATACCATTCTGCATTAACCGTTCTTTGTCCCTCAAGAGGAATAGTCGTAATATGGCCGGTTTTAGAGACAAACGTGGCCACCATTTTTTTTGCAACACTCCGTGAACGAACAATTTTTGTTGGCTTTAACTCATTTTCGAACACCCAAACTCGTGACTGGTTTTTTGTTTCGGGTTCGTACGCGTATATCCAGGATTCGTCACCTGATACAATGTTGTATACAGCATTTGAGGATCCTGCGTGGAACCTTTCGAGAGTTCTGACGCACCAAGTAACGCGAGCCGCTTTTTGCTCTTCACAGAGCGAATGCGGTATCCATCGGGAAAATCGTTCATGCAAGATTATTTGTATTTGACTCATGCCAATGTCTAAAGTTGCCTGAATTTCGCGGTATGTCACATGTCGATCTTCCTCAATCAGCTTACGCACAGCATCAACGTTTTCTTGGGTGACTGCAGTTTTTGGACGACCTTGACGGGGATCATCACTGAGCTTGACACGTCCACGTTGAAATTCAGCAAACCAGCGATAAATTGTGGTTTTGGATGGGGCTTCATCACCAAATGCAGAAATCATCCGGTCAACACACTGTTTTTGTGTTAAACCACTTCGAAAGTCATAATAAATCATCGCTCTTGAATTTTCTCGAGTCAATTCCATTTTCTCAACGACTAAACAAGTTTGACAAAACCTTGTGACAAGACCGAGAATCTTTTTTTAAATAAATAAATGGTTTTCGATTTTTAAAACCAAGGAGTTTTCAATTAAAAAGATTTTAATATGACAGGAACAGTGGAAATATTCCATTCCCGATACTTTTAGTGCAGCCCTCGTATAAACATAATCTAAAATATTCACATATTAAATTATTGAATAAATGATCTTATTAAACATATTTTTTTTTTCAAATCATTAACACTACTCGTTTAAACGTGATCTTCAATATAAAATCATTAAAAGTCGGTTATCGTCGCTTTAAGTTTGTTCTTCGGATAAATTCATCGTAACTTCGGAACCCTACATTGTGCGTGGTCCGTCCGACACGCATATCGCCGGTTTTTTTAATGTTTGATTTGCGCTTTCAGGAATCTACGTGGACATGAAAGGTTTCTGCAAAGTTCACTGGACGACAACACATTCTCGGACAGTAAACAAGCGCACACACTACTACACTGTTAACCACGACTCCTTTGAAGAATATTTTAGAAGTAAAAGGTTCTTATTTGGCAATGAAAACGGTAAGGGTTAAAGAAGATAAGTTTGCTATCTCTAATTCCATCTCCTCATCATGATTTTGCAGGGTTTTTCACGTTTTCAAAGAGCCTTTAGCTGATTGCAAGATTATGTCCGTAGCCAATTAATTAAATTTCCGCGGCCGCTTGAAGTGCGTGAAAACAAAATCAAATTATAAAAACCAATTTGATTGCATTGCATGTCAGCTTACATAGCAGAATGTAATTATTATTGATATTGGTTGTCATGATTGTTTAGGGTGCAAAAATATTGCACACACACCATAATAGGCACCTACCATTGTACAGTAGTACCTAACTCTGCGCTAGACTTGAATAGAAATCTATAATTGTTGTATTAAACCATTGATAAACATCGTTGGTACCATAACAATGAATAATGATGAGCTGCTTATATTCCGAACAAGATTGTCGATGGATACAGCGCCGTGTTGCGGCGCCGCCGCCCGGTCGTAATTTAATATGGCATGTATTTAATTGACATCACACCAAATAATTTCCAGTTTGGACACTAATAAATGAGAGCAGTGGTAATGATGGCCCTGACTTGCGAGTTGTATGTAGGTCGTGGGTTTGAACACATGCAGGCGTTTTAATATTTGTGAATAACTTCATCACCACTGCTCTCAAAACGGTGAAGGAAAACATCGTGAGGAAACCGGCATGTGCTAGATCCAAAAATTTGAAGTCATGTGACATTACCAACCCGCACTGGGCCCACGTGGTAGATTACAGCCCAGTCCCTCCTGCCTGTGTCCCAGCAGTGGGAACATTATACTTAGTAGGCTGATTGTACAATATACTTAATAAACGTGCCTCATTTTATGAGCCTCAAATAATTCCCATTTTAGTATATTAAAATAATAAATAACCAAGTAACTGCGACCAACTTGTATGTAGCGCTCGCCGGCCGCTGCTGCAGCATCGCTCGCTTTGCTCACTCGGCTCGTGCGTCATTGGTCCCAGTTCTATCCCAACCTGACCCGTTTGCTCGGGGTGCCCTAGCTTAGTTACTGCGACCAAACTGTGAGAATAAACCAGAAATTTAATAAAAAGAGGCTCATTTATTTTAAAAAGCGTACACCATAAGAAGACCAAAAAGTTATTAGAAGCTCATTTTTTTCAAAAAGCGTACATCATCATTATGTGAATATGTTTTTAAATGAGCAATTAAATAGTTCCCATTATTATGTTTGTACCCAGGCGAGTACCACCTGCAACCAGGTCAGCATGAGTTCAAGTTTGAATTTCTGATCCCAGTCGACTGTCCATCCACTTTCGAAGGGACATACGGACACATTAGATATCGCGTTAAGGTCGTCATGGTGACTTCCGGAATGTTCTCTATGAATAAGGACAAGTGGGTCCCAATCAGAGTACACGCCCCGTTGGACTTGAACCAGAACCCTTACTGCAGGGTAAGAAATTTTATTTTTGACTGACACATCTACGTAACTGTGCGACTCTCCCAGATTTACTAAATTAATTTTGGTATTAAATTAATATGTATATTAGACTCATCGATATCGTACATCCACTCATCGTGTAATCTTACCATCCTCACATGTGGATCTCAAACATGGTTTAAGAAAATTCAGCAGAGGTCCGCCCTCGAGGCCACGCTGAAAATGAGTTGTGCTGGACACATCTGCCGCATGTCAGACAATCAATGGGCCTAACTTACGACCCAGTGGGTCCCGCAAATCTGGCAAACGACATCGCGATAGGCCCAGACGGAGATGGCGGGATGAGTTGGATTCCTTTAATATAGATTGGTCCTTGGCAGCTCTAAACAAAGTAGTATGCTGATTGGGAGCTTTACTGGCGCACCGCTTAAACCATTAGACTTATATGTAGGTACTAGCTTTTTTAAATTATAGCCTATGTGTTATTCTGATGTATAAGCTATATTATTGTAAAGTTTCATT
This sequence comes from Tiliacea aurago, assembly GCA_948098905.1. NCBI lineage: Eukaryota > Metazoa > Arthropoda > Insecta > Lepidoptera > Noctuidae > Tiliacea > Tiliacea aurago. The sequence goes on from OX402592.1 coordinate 2,838,430, forward strand.
TAAATCCATTCAGTATTTTTTACGTGAAAGAGTAACAAACATACATCCATCCATCCATCCATACCTACAAACTTTCGCGTTTATAATATTATAGTAGGATTACGGAATTATTCCTCCTAGAAAGATCCATTAACAATTGGCATTAGTCTATCTGCATTTTTCATTTCTCTAAACCCAAATCTGAAGTCCACGCAGAGTCGCAGGCGAACTCAGATCAGGATACCACAATATCAGGATGGAAGGTCATAAAGGTCAATTAAATTTTATACTTATTACCATATCTACTATTATTAATAAGTACTTATTACTTTTATATAGTGTCAGCGGAGGGACCCTGTCTAACTAAGTGAACATTGTCGTTACTAACAGGAACCGATAGAGTATGAACTGTCAAGTACTTACTGTTGCTGGTGTATGAGTGCGGGGTCCTCGGAGGTGACGGTGAAGATGCCTGTGGGAGGCTACTGCCCCGGCCAGATCATACCCTTGGAGGTCTCCTGCAAGAACGACAGCAGCGTCGAGATCGACGAAATTAAGCTCGCGATTAAAAAGGTAATTTAAAAAGAAGTATGCCTAATGCAAATGGTGCTTCGTTTTTGCGTGTCGATGGCAAAAATAACACATTAAATATAAGGTGTATCTATTCATACACGAAATCTCTTAAGGGGTCATAGTACTCATAATTATGAACCACTTTTAAATTTACTACGGGACCAAACCTGAAATCACGAAAAAAAATCAGCTGTTCCCTACATTTAGGTTCGCATGACTCGTCAACATGTAGGGAACAGCTGATTTTTTTTACGCTATTTCAGGCATGGTCCAATAGTAAAACTTGTTCATAATAATGAGTACAATGACCCCTTAAGAGATTTCGTGTATACATAGATACACCTTATATACCTACATACCTACTTGAAACTTGGGCCCAAAGTTCAGTAACGTGAATGCCGTTTCCTGACGCAGTCGCAGGTCTTCACGTGTGGTGGTGACAATGTGGCGCGAGATAGACGGTGGGCCATTGTCTGTGGCGAGACGTTGCATACGCACAGGAGATCTGAGCCGCAACCTGGGAACATTGCGCACTCAAAAAAAAAATTTTTGTTTAATTCGATATTTCTGCTTTGAAATTCAATACAGCGCCGCCTGCTTGTTTACCTACCAATAACATAAAATTCTGTCAACTTCCAAGTTTCCCCTTACTTATGACCTTGGTAATGTTAGTAAAAATACCTAATTTAGTAGTTAAAGTCATTTTATTGCAGGTACAGCGACTTCACATTAAAATTATAAATAATGTATTTTATTATGACACCGTAAGATTGTAAGAACCGTTATCGGGTGTTATTTCCGTTAGATATAAACTTTTCAAAAATTGTAAACTTGGTGATATGGGTTAGATTAGAACTGTAACCAAGCGCGCGCGAGCCGAGCGAGCATAGCGAGCGGTGCCGCGGCAGCGGCCGGCGAGCGCTACTTCCAAGTTGCTCGAATCTATTTAGTACTAGCGCATGGTGCGTTACGTCTAGCTCACCGTCCGATAAGGACCAGGCCCGGGTCGACGGCGCGTCGTATTCCACGCGCGCCTCAAAGAGATGTCAGCTCCAACTGACGGGGTCCGATAGGGCCAATGCCTGCCAGGGTTGCGAGTTTGTCCGAAAGAGATATCGTGGCCCTGGCACACAGGCAAATGAAGGAATACGGGTGGGTTTTAGTCAGTAAAAGTCTGACACGCCCTCCCGCTCCGCCCAGAGCGGGAGAAGTTATTTGATAATTTCCCACCCCAAAAAAAAAAGAAATGGTGCGTTACGTCTCAAGCAAGTTTGATACCAGTTCACAATCTGGGTTTCCCATGGATAGATTATAATAAATAATGCGTTACATTGTAAATGGCTTGTTGCGGTTCACAATTTTTCGTCAGTTTATAATTTAACGGAAATAATACCGATAAATTAAAAACTAGCGAAGTTCTTAATTATACGGTGACATATACACAATATTGTAAAACATTTTAAAAGAGTAACGCTGGAGTTTCTTGCCCATTCTTCTCCATACTTTTGTTATGGGCGACTAGAATCAGTTCTATTCTCTTGTAAATGTTGACGTTCAAAAATACCGCTTAATGGCCTAATTGAAATAAATGATTTGACTTTGGTATATCCAGGACGTGAAATTCCTGGCGATATCCCAACCCGGGACGCGCAAGGAACACGACACGGTGGCCGAAATAAAGAAGGGCCCAATACCGGGCCACACTACGCGCAACTGGACTGTTGAGATGATAGTGCCCGCCATGGACATTTATAATGTTATGCCGTGCCGTTTCATCGATATTGACTACGAATTTAAGGTCAGGAACATTCCACTTTGCCATATTATATATAAATAGTGTGTAAAAAGAACCATCACCAAGCCGATATCTACGCATTCTCTACATCAAAGTAACCTTGAGAAAAATATATTTCTGGGAAACGACTTAAATTTTTAGTGTGAAAAATCGCTGTTACGGCAGTGCGCAATGCAATGTAACGTGCGCAAAATATTGGGGTACTATTTACATTTAAAACTCGATTTCGTGAAAAAAAAGTAAATAAATAGTTGGAACTTTGACTTTCAATATCTATACATATAATATAGGGATGGTCCAGTGCAAAAAAAAATATCACAATGACGCGTGACGGGGAGAACTAGTGACATTCGGCTTCGTTTAGCGTCTTTTTACACCCTGTATGTACAGACGCCAGCAGGTCAAGCTACTCGAAACTGTCAAATTTCCTCAATCAACCTTGAACCTTATGCTGTAGGGCGAAGCTGAACTTTGATGAAACTCGATGTGCCATATTTGGCATGGGAGCCTATAGGTAAAATGTTGTTTAAAAAATATCGGTACTAAGACAAAACAATTGCCTTTTGTTTTAGTTCCCAAAGGTCCGTGTTCACAAACGTGTAATCAACCGTTTAAATGTGAAAGTTCAACAGTAAAGGAGACGTTTCATTTTTGTATATGACTCTGGCCATAACATGTACGCTTTAGAAAACCTGGGAAACGAACCCCTGGAAACAATAACGAATGTTTGTTTTTTATAATAAATAATATTTTTTTAGGCACTAAATAAAAACTGGAAATGTTTGATTTTTGTCATGAGAATTACGACCATCTACAGCCAGCCATGACAGGTTGGAGAGATGACGTTTTTCGTCCAGAAATATCTACAAATCCACAAAAGTAGAGTATATTTTTTTAACGAGCACTTTCTTATAATTAGTCAAAAAAGTTGTCTAAGATAGCTATTTTATTATCTTAATAGCACAGAAATACATGCCTTTCATATTTATATAAATAACGTCTAGACGTAATGTTATTATGTTTTAATGTAACATGGTCTCTGGGCGAAAGCAGTATGCAAGTAAGACGAACCCATGATCAGAATATGGCAATAATTTGAAAACTATAATTTTTTGTGCTGAAGTAATCAGGGAAATATTCAAGAAAGAATATTTTTCCTCAATTTGTGGAATTTTTTCCTCTTTTTAGGGTTCCGTACCAAAATTGTAAAAAAGGAACCCTTATGTCTGTCTGCCACACCTGGATATCTCAAGAACTACTAATTCTATCAAATTGAAATTAAGAATAGTTTTAGATGGCCCAACTATTTTGCAAACAAGAAAGAAATTAAAAAAATATATATATTTTTTGCAAAAGGGACTGAAAGGGGGTCTTAAACATTTTAAGTGGGGCTACTAGGGCATGTGGGGTAGCTTAAGAAAGAACGCTGTTTGCACATTCTCAAACTTTTTAGGCAGTATAGTTTCGGACTTTTCATGAAAAATGTAAAAAATACAGCCCCCCCATCCCTTATCTCCGAAGTTTTCATAGATAAAAATCTGAAATTATTCTATATGATAGAAGTATTATGTAAAGATTACAGGAAAAATAAAACGATGTCTCTAAATAGCAGTTTTTCAGAAATCATCAACATCATTATGGTGTATCTATTCATACACGAAATCTCTTAAAGGGTCACCGTACTCATCATTATGAACAACTTTTACTATGGGACCAAAGTTGATATCACAAAAAAAAAATCAGCTGTTCCATACATTTTGACGAGTAATGCGAACACAAATGTAGGGAACAGCTGATTTTTTTTCGCGATTTAAGGTTTGGTCCCATACATAGTAAAAGTTGTTTATAATGATGAGTACAATGACCCCTTAAGAGATTTCGTGTATGAATAGATACACCTTATATACGTACGGAACCCTCGGTGCGCGAGTCCGACTCGCTCTTGACTGGTTTTTTCATTACCGTACATTTTATGGCCGAAAATGAAACATCTCCTTTGAACCAACCGATTAAATGTAGGTGACCGTGGACCCTTCAGTACCCCAAGTGTAAGTTTGCAAGAGAGTAAACGTAACTATTTCGTTTGCGTTAAAACTTGACCGATAGAGCATAATGCTAAGAATATAAGAGTGAGAATAAAAATCTTAACGCAAACGCGATAGTTACGTTTACGCACTTGCAAACTTACACTTGGGGTACTGAATCACATACCTATCGAATAGCAAACTTACGATTTATGTTGTGACGCACTCGCAGCTACAGTAGGCATGTGCCAAGTATCAATTAAAATATACACAGATTCTAATTAGATTAGCTAGAGAAACTCCATAGATGTGATCCTTGTATAATGTATTTGACCGATTATTTCCAACAGCAGGCAGTAGTTCAAGTTGCATATTATGTTACAATTTTGATTACAGCTCGTCTTTTTATGTTACACAGGTATCGACGGAAATCGGTGGTTGCCATGAGGGTACTGATGAAACCCACCCTATAATTTTTGGCACGATCCCCTTAGTCGGCTTCCAAGATGACGTACAGAACCCACTTCACGATCAATTGCCTAAATCTATGGAGATTCAAAATGTACAGGGAGTCAACTGTTACCCTCTCCCGCCAATCATAAATCAACCACTGCCAAACTCATCTTACTCTAATGGCAAAGTTTACCCCAATAATTCTCCGTACCCTGGTAACCCAGGCTTTCCAACCACTCCTAATCTCGGTGGCAGGACCTCGCCTTATTCTCCTGGAAATCAGCCTTACCCTAACGTTTCTCCTTACCCGCCAAACCAGCCTTACCCGGGTGCAAATCCTCCTTACCCAGGTGCAAATCCTCCTTATCCTGCAGGAAACTCTCCTTACCCTTCGAACACGCCGTACTCTACTGATAAATCTCCTCACGGGTCTAACCCTAACCTTCTCCCGCCTTACCCGGGGGCTAACTCAAACCCCGTACCGCCTTACCCAGGGGTTAGGCAGAGTCCAGTGCCGCCTTATCCTGCAGGAGCTTCAACACTGAAGACTGGAACTATCGGTTTCGGGATACCACACGGTGATGGGGCTAAAATGCCGCTGTTACCTATGGGAGCCAATGTACCCTATGTAAGTTTTATTTGCATCAAGTTTTATTTCGGTTAGTGTGTCAAAAGGTTTAAATCAATTTACCTTGTAAAAGGTTTGGTAGTTAAAACTTTAGGCTAATTTAAAGTTTTTTTCATTCGGTCCGCAAACAAGGTTTTTTTAAAACCTGAAACTTTGAAGCGATTGGGTAACTTACTATAAATGATAATGCTATTTTCGGTGCACAAAATCTTTAAAACTTGTTTAATTTAAAAACATTTCTGGTCTTTCCCTATCTTATCTTTGTTTTATGTACAACGTGTTTTTTTTGATATCCCATAACTCTAGGGTATGATTGAGGCCATATCAAAGAATCAACTGGCATATGAGTTATGTTCCAATCCTTCGTTATTTTTTTTTTTTCATTTTTCATACAAAATAATTCGGCAAAGTCACGATTATTAATGTAAAACACCTTTACGTGAAATATTACATGTCGACAAGGTAGCTTTCCCTTCACTAGCTGCCGCCGGGAAGCCCCGATACCAACATACCTACATATTTTATTTTACTATTTATTTTACTACACTACTGCGAAGTTTGGCAACCTCGCAAAAGTAAAGATTCGTCATACTGGTGACAATTTTTGACCTAATTTAATTATGATTGATGATATCTCCAAAACGATGCATTTTTGGACCACCTATTCTAGGAGTTTTAGTATTATTTTTACCTACAGAATATAACCCTAGAGTTATGGGATATCAAAAAAAACAGGTTGTATATTTTACTCAGTATGTTATTACAGCCGACAAGTCCACCATCCAATCCGTACGCGACTGCCTCCGCGCCTGAGCCGTCGACGCCCGGAAATGATGAACGTAAGTTGTATTCATGACTTGGTTTTCGTACCGTGTCTTTTTCGGGTGACCACTGAAAATCAGCGCTGTGCTGTGGCTCACCATACCACAGCATCATGCTGAGTGGAAGGCTGGTCACAGTCACGACGTGCAGCTGCCGACTATTTATGTTCAGTACTCATGCTACTCATATTAGGTTGGGGAAAAAGTCTTTTCGCATTATAGTATGTATGAACTTGTAATAAAACCTCTTTGGCTATACTATTTGTATCTGGCTGGTTTTTGTATCATTGAAAGTTTAAATTTTAAAGAACATAATTCCAAATTCAAATTAGGAAAATGTGTGATTTTCATTTGTTTTTCGTACTGTCAAGATGAGTGAATCTAATGAAGAAATTCTATACATTTTCAAATTTTACTACAAAAAAGTAAAAATGCAACGCAAGCCGCGAAAAAAATTTACGATGTTTATGGACCTAGTGCAGTGCCTGTGAGAGTAGCACAAAAGATAGTGGGCAAAAATGTTTGGCCGGCACACCCACTTCCGCCACAGCTTAGACTACTTTTGTTTGGAAGGTATCACAGCCATGTTTCTCTGTGCCAATGCGCATCAAATTCTGTCCGAGGGTTCTCTTTTTATTTTAAGTCGAATAAGTTTAACTTACTGAGCATTATTGAAAACCATTAAACAGTGTTTAATTATCATCATGGTCTATTATTATTGAGTCTAAGAAGAGAGCCGGGGGAAACTTCGAGCCGCGGCGCCTCCACTCACGGAGAGACTCCAACCTGAACTGCTGGAGGAGGTAGTCGCAGCCCTCTTCCCGGCAAGAGCGGAGCATACTCCGCCACCGATGGCTTTGCCCATAGCCGCAGAGCCTACAGAGGAGAACGCCATCAGCGTCCCAGAGGTGACACAAGCAGAGATGGGGGCAGCCGTGATGCGGCTCCGGGCCAAGAATGTGGCTCCGGGGCCCGACGGGATCCACGGCCAAGCGCTTGCCCTTGCTCTGAAGGAGCTAGAGCCCCACTTGAGAGGACTCTACAGTTTAAGTGTTTTCAATCCGGAAATTTTGATGTCAAAGATGCACGTCGCTCTAGTCGCCCTATTACGGATAAAATGGATGCCATTTTTGAAAAAGTGGAGCAAGATCGGCATATCAGTAGTTACGACGTAGTTTAAGAACTGGGAATTGACCACAAAACAGTTTTGGCACATTTGAAAAAAACTTTGTACACAAAAAAGCTCGATATTTGGGTACCTCACGAGCTCACTGAAAGAAACCTAATGAACCGTGTACTCATTTGTGATTCTTTATTACGACGTAATGAAACCGAACCATTTTTGAAGAAGCTGATAACTGGTGATGAAAAGTGGATCACGTACGACAAGAACGTGCGAAAAAGGTCGTGGTCAAAGGCCGGTCAGGCTTCACAGACTGTGGCGAAACCCGGGTTAACTCGCAACAAGGTGATGCTGTGTGTGTGGTGGGATTGGAAGGGCATTATTCATTATGAGCTGTTACCACCAGGCAGGACCATCGATTCTGAACTCTACTGCGAACAACTGATGAGATTAAAGCAAGAAATTGAGAGAAAGCGGCTGGAATTAATCAACAGAAGGGGTGTGGTTTTTCATCATGACCTCACACATCTTTAGCCACTCAGCAAAAATTAAGAGTTTGGCGGATGCATTAACACCTCCCAAGGTGTTAATGCATCCGCCGTATAGTCCTGACCTTGCACGTTCAGATTTCCACCTGTTTCGGTCTCTTCAGAATTCTTTAGGCAGTGTCAGGTTAACATCACGAGAGGACTGCCAAAACCACTTGTCGCGGTATTTTGATCAGAAGTCCCAAAATTTCTATAGCAATGGGATCATGTCCCTACCTACAAGATGGCAAAAAGTTATGGAACAAAATGGTACCTACATAATTTAGTTAAATGTAAATAAACTATATTAAAAAATGTTATGAATTTTCTTAAAAAATGCGAAGGAACTTTTTCCCCAACCTATTATAACATTTATTCGAGGTAGCTTAACTTTTTTTTTATGCACGTGTTTCTGTGACAACAAACCAATTTTTCTTTCTTCTGTACCCCAAGTGTAAACTTACACTTGGGGTACAGTAACCGTTGACGTAAACGTAACTAGCGCGTTTGCGTTTAGATTTTTATTCTCACTCTTATACTCTTAGAATTATGATCCATCGGTCAAATTTTGACGCAAACGAAATAGTTACGATTACTCTCTTGCAAACTTACACTTGGGGTACTGATGTTCTATACTTGAATTCAGAATCTATTAGATGAATGATGAGCCCCATTTACACGGTGCAAGTTTATTGCCTGTGGCATACAATAACATTGAAGCAACAATTGAATGGCACCGTCTGAACATCACGTACGACTGTTGCACGATACGGGCGAGTTAGTAGCCGTTCAAAACTGTACCCTAATTGCGTAACACAGTTTGAATCGGAATGATTTTGAAGTACGAGTATACAGGGTGGATTTTTGAGATGGGGCAGTAAGGGCAGCTACCTTAACCGATAACCCGTCAGTTGCATTGGAGTGGTACAGGATCAATTACCCGATGCTTCATGTGCCAACCAGAAATGTATTACAAGTAAAGAACCTCGCAGGAGGCTCGTTCAATAAAAAAATAGTACGACATTCAAGTGTATTATGAAAATATGGTGATTGCAATTTTATCACTCGTGGAAGCTTATCCAGAGATTTCTTCTAGAGATGTCATTAGCAAAGTGGGTGTTTCGCACTCCTACTTTTTTGTAGCGGCCAGTTTATCGATGGTTAAAAATTTAAGTTACCTACGAAATGTATGGGAAAAGTTTTTTGCGAACTCTGACTTTTCTAGTACTCAAACCTCAGTTGGTCCAATAGAGATTTTTAATCCTTATAAGAAACAGGATCGAAAGGCATAAAAAAAAGTTTTTGTGAAAACTGCCCATTTTCCTGCTGACTGTACATTTTTTCAAAATCTGTGAATGCATATCAAAATTTCTCAAAAAGTTAAGGACAGTCTCCTAAGACCGTTTTCCTGTAGCTACAACGGTTAAGGTAGCTGCCCTTACAGCCCCATCTCAAAAATCCACCCTGTATTGCTAATCCATTGCTTTTTAAGTTAGAAAATTCTGTCTGCTCAACAACTTAAATAACGCAATGAATTTTGTTGAACTGTCAAATTGAAACCGATTCCTACTGATAGTGTGTTACGCAATTAGCCTGCTGGTATAAGTGCAAACAAACAGCACTTAAGTACAATAAAATCGCATGTACAATAAAATCATATGTACAGTTAAATCGCGTTCAAATCTAGCATGAGCGAACGAAACATAACTTGTTTCGTTCGCTCATATTTGAATGATGGAAAATCTTGAGAATACGTTCAATAAAATTTAATGAAATATTTGACAACGCAAATTTGGGCAATACTTTAATAAATTATACAAGAGGAGGAGCTCGTGGCTAAGTAAGAACAGCCACACGAGTCGATCCATCAGGTTAAGCTACGTTTGCCGGGGTTGGTCCGTGGATGGGTGACCATCGTTACATACCAAGACTCCTCCGTGCCTCGAAAAGCACGTTAAGCCGTTGGTCCCGGCTGTCATTCGTGGATCTTTGACAGTCGTTAGGGGTTGTCAGAAGGCCGAAAGTCTGACAACCAGTCTTACCAAGGGGTATCGTATTACCCAGTTAGAATAGAATAGAATACTCTTTATTATGTACACCATAAAAGTTACAGATCTAAATGTTTAAATTTTACATAGGGTGACACAATGGGCGGTCTTATCGCTAAAAGCGATCTTTTACAGACAACCTTTGGATGGATTAAAGGGAGCAGGAGTGACAATACTGCAGGTAGTCAGTGGTGTACCATTAACATATACAATAAATACATACATACACAAAGCATACACTTATCTAATAAATATATACATATATACAATAATACACATGAAACTAGAGCAGGGAACTGTATTATGTAATGATGATGTGTCAGTTTTTGAAAAATCAACAAAAATCTAAAAATGTATCTACATTGTCTACATGGATGATCTTTTCGTTTACTCTGCATTGCGTTTTTTGTTCGCGCATAACTCCGTCATTTACGAACCGATTTGGAAAATTCTTTTTCGGCACTGAAAAGTGAAAAATAAAAAACTTTTTACTAAAAAAAAAATAACCGACTTCCAAAAAAACACTACAAAGTGAAAAATAACTAATTTCGGAAGTCGGTGGCATAAAACTAAAATACAGATCCAAAGACACCGACTTCCGAAATTAAAGTTATTTTTCACTTTGTAGTGTTTTTTTGGAAGTCGGTTATTTTTTTTTTGTAAAAAGTTTTTTTTACCTGAATCTTAAAAGTGGACAAAGATTGAGCACGCCTTACCGACACGGGCAAGGCAGCCGCGGGCGGGTGGGCCAGTAACTGGGTCGTGGAGGTCAGATAGGCAGTCGCTCCAAGTAAAATACTGGTACTCAGCTTCATCCGGTTAGACTGGAAGCTGACCACAACACAGTTGGGAAAAGACTGATGATGATATAAATTGTACAGGATTGTACGTGCTTTATGGCATGCGATTATTGCTCTTAGACGTTCCAGAAACTTGCACCGTGTAAATGGGGCTTTACTCAACTATCAACTTTACAGTTAAGCACATCAGTGGTAACAAATCAAAATTGACCTTTATGTCGTAGTTGTAAGGGCGAGTTTCATAGAGCAAATGTTGCCATTGATGTGCGGTTTACTGTACCTATATAAATGTTGAGTGACCAGTTCTAGTTAGTCTTTGTCATGATAATTGTTCAATTGTTGATATTGAGTTTCCAAAGGTCCCATAAAAATCGGAGAATTGATGATCAATAAAAATTTTGTTTTACAGAAAATCTACCTCTAGATGATACCTCGGAACCCCCGCCATATAACCCAGAATATATGAAGAACAGCGATGTAAAAAATGAGAAGGAAACTAAATAATAAACAAACTCCTTCAATGACTACCTTATTATAATAAGTGCAGTGATAATATGAACGGGGAGTTTTTAACTCCCCGAAACGCAGGCAGGGTATTACGCCATTAATGAATTTTAACGCATTACTAGCAGGATGTTAGCTGCTATACGAAGTTTTTAATGATATGCGTTCCGCTATGACGGTCACCAGCAGCAAAGAATATCCACCATTACGGCTCATTTCCCCGCATGCCTTAATTTTCAAACTGTACATTCTTTGAGGGTATTATCACTGCATTCTTACTACTTCATGATCTTAATATACTCGGGTCAGCGCAGTTTCGTTGTTCAAAGTTATCTTCATTTTTATATCATACCAATTTCAACCGTATGATTCTGTGTTTAAAGTTAGATTTCAGTTATCCATTCACTGCCATTTTCGTGGTCTGCGCTGGCCCATAATGTCTGTATACGATGGTTATTAACAGAGTATTGATGCTTATTAATTATTTTCGTAATAATAATTATTCATTTCTTGTACTGCAGTTAATATTAATAATTGTATGCGGAATCATTTATTTTAGCAGTCTAGAAATAATTATACAGTTATCTTTTTTGAACGTTTACATCAAAAAGAGTACAAGCGAATGTGGTGCCATCTGATGGAAATTAGAAGATAGAATGATACGATCTCGATTGGTTTAAATAGAGGAGTTTGGCGGTGCTGCATTTAAAATGTAGTTGTAAGCTATATCTCATTATAAAATGGAAGATAGAATGATACGATCTCGATTGGTTTAAATAGAGGAGTTTGGCGGTGCTGCATTTAAAATGTAGTTGTAAGCTATATCTCATTATAAAATGGAAGACTGGTACCGAGGGCTGAAAGGTTATAGAGTTAAGAAAATAAAACGTAACAAACAAATATTTTAACATCACGTAGGTAGGTAGGTACTTAAGATTTATACTTAAAGGTCTGTATTAATATTGAATGGCGCTAAAAGCTGCTCTTTATCTTGTGGTTGTCAAAATTATATTATAAGTACACAATTCTCTTACCTTTATTAATTTGGGATAATGTGCCTAATTTTATAAGAGTTTTTTATTCAAATGTGCCTGTTGAGAAGTCAATTCACTTAAGTGAATTCTTATATTAGCATAGACTACATTTTAGATAACTCAGATATTTATGTCGCAGGCAGATTGTATATAATAATTGGTCATTATACAAACGGTGCCGTCCGTTTGCAAACGCTCGCAGTTGTGCAAAATGCCGAAGGCTTTGCAACTCGGTTCAATTTCGCCATTGATTGTTATTGTAGGGTGGCCATCATAAAACACAGGTTGGACAAATCAGACTTTATTCCAGCAATCAGGTACCTATTATGTCACCGTAAAATTGTTAGAACCGCTAGTAGATTATAAACTGTTGAAAAATTGTGAAATGGGTTAGGTTAGAACTGTGCGCGAGCTGAGCAAGCGAAGTGAGCGGTGCCGCGGCAGCGGCCGGCGAGCGCTACTGCCAAGTTGCTCGCAAACTAGGCAGGCTAGTTAGTATTAGCGCAAGGTGCGTTACGTCGCAAGCAAATTAGATACCAGTTCAAAATTTGTCATTATTTTCCGTTAGATTATAAACTATCGAAAAATAATGCGTTAAATTGTAAATGGTTTGTTGCAGTTCACAATTTTTCGACCACTAATATTTCGCGGGAGTCTTCTAAGCACCAAATTCCATGGACACCTTAAGAGTGGATCCGAGCCGGATGACAAAAAAATGGCAATTTGTATACAGCGTTTGAATTATCCATTAAATGTTGTGGCTTAGGTATATTATATAGTGACAAGGCAATTTACATTTTGCTTTCGGAATTTTGCATACCTGCGAGCGTTTGTACACGGACGGCGCCGTTTGTCTAATTATACAATATACCTGACATTTACAGCCCGATGCAAACTCTAAGGCGGTTCGGAACATGAGGCCAGAAGCTGCAGTAACAAATTCATGGGTCCGCGGGGGTGAGGGGTGCGGCACTTCAGAGCCGCTATAAAGTTTGACCCTACTATACTCGTTGTTCTTACACTGTTACAATTAATTAAAGCTTTATCTACACAGGGCTGTATGTGTGGATGATGATGAAATGTTATAAATTCGATGTTAAGGCTTTTTAAAGCATAAAATAAGAGCTTTTTATATTTTTTATTAAACTGTACTCATAGATTTAAACATTATAATGTATTTTACAATTGTTATATTTTTTCAGCATTTATACGTACAATTAAGCTTATGACGTCTTGTAAGAAAATATTTTAAAGGTTTCAAATTACATAATCTATTCTGGGTAAGTTTCGATAAAAGAATTATATAAGTGTATAAGTACTTTTTTTATCAAATTTACTATGCGCTTTACACTAACACTAGACGACACCTAAGTGAAAGCGTGCAGTTGGATATTCAACACTCGACTTATCGCCGAAAGTTGAAAATCCAACACCGCGCTTTTAGGCATTAAATTATAGGTATCGTCTAGCTAGGGGTAGTGAAATAGAGCATTAGATTGCTTTATTATTTAACTCATTTACATACCTTTATACGATTTATTATTATTATTACTAGGTAGGTACTTCTCTTGTTCTTTTACCTTTCTTTTTGTTTATGGTGTTTCGATATAGTACATTTTGATACAAGTGGAGAATGTTTGTTATTGCAATCGAGGCGGAATTAACACCCGAGCAGTAGGCGAGGTTGTTTTTTAGCCGAGAACTGCAATAACAAATGTCCACGTGTATCAAACGACGTTTTTCAATACACTTTTGAAGAAATAAAATAAAAAAACGAAAAATATTTTTGTCATGAATTATTAGGAAACTATGATTTGATTTTCTTTTTTTTTCCGCGCTTTGCTTTCGCCAGGTTGAAGGAGAAGCAAAGGTATAACGCCGCTAAACAGCCTAATATGATAAATAGAAAATTCAAATGTTTTTGAGTTTAGAATACAAATAAATGTTAATTATTCATAAAGGTTTTTTTATTGTAATAATCATAGTATTATATTTATAAACATTATTTAAATATTCCAAAAATATTAACGCCGTAAAGACGCACCTTGCCGAGATTAAAAAAACCACCTCCGAATAGAGAGGACCGTCTCTGGCGCGAGATGGTGTGTTTAAAGGCATTGAACCAATTTGGACTAAGTATAGGTATAATTTATCTGTGGCAATTTTTATTCCCGCACACGTGGTGGAAAATAAAAAATCACACGCGTGTGAAATACATTGCATTGTGAACCTAATTGTAGTGCGATATGAACCACCAGTGTTCGAGGAAGTGTATTGAAAAATTATAGGTGCTTTATTGTCTATGACACAAATATGATTATAACCGTATTAACAACAATATTCTTTTGATGATTTTCATAATTATTATTATTTGTATAGTAAGTCATAGTTTTAAGATTGTATACTTGTTATCTCTCTTTTTATGTAGTAACTAGTCGGTAAAAAAATAAATAAACTGACTTTCTAGCCAGGATGTGCCTTACACTCCACTACGACAATAAACCGTATTTTTTTAACGCATTTATTGATTCCTCTTTATTCAGTCACGGATAAAATCCATGCTGCTTTAAGTGTTCCTGATATACAGTAGAGTATTCAATACGTAAACTGTAATTTTATGACAAGCCATTATATATCTATACTTACCATATTATTCTTGTTGTAGTTGTAATAATCTCGAATATTATTTTATGCTAATTTTGACTTAAATAAAGACGTGTTTTAATTAATTATGGTGTTTGTTTATAAGCTCCATATGCCTGTCAATAAGGGTCAGATCACATCGAGACAAGTGCAGTTTTTAGATATAACGCCTATGAGGCCGGTGATGGATGCGTAGTTCATACAAACGTAATACCAAAATAATTTGTGTTTTTATTCTGATTGCAATACAGAATATCTAGTTCCCAAATATATATTTTGAATGGACACTGATTTTAACAAGAGTTATGAGAAAAATAAGTTTTCTATAGAAATTTTAAATTCCTCATACTCGTATCTCGTCTCTATCATTGTCCTTTCAAAATATATATTTGGGAACATGGATATTCTGCAATCCAATCGAAATAAATACACACTACCTTAAGAATATGTTTGATTTACAAATTATTTTGGTATTACGTTTGTATTGTATGAATTACGCATGCTACGCCGGCCCCTTAAGTTTCTACTTTCAAACAAATGAACAAAAACCTTTAAACTTCAATATATGTAGAGCGAGAAATCATCCGTGTTCGAGGCACTATAATATGACCTATCACACAATACAGTCAGGATGCTGTGGGAGCTAGCACGTATTCTACCGAGAATAGAAGCACACAGTTTCCGTATAATGGCATGAAAACCATCAACCCTGGCCTCGGTGAACATCAACCCGAAGCGCCACAAAAGCGTGGTAGACCCAACAGCATCCTGAATACATTTTTATATACTGGACACGCAGGGCGTTGTTTGCCCTCAGAGTATACCTGACCCACAGACTGCACGTGTAAAAAGACTGGCAGTATCCTCTGAAAAGGGTTATTTTGACTTGCGTCGTATAACGTGCAAATCTGCGGATCAGCAGATTACCTCGGACAGCCATCACTAATGAAGCGCTATGCGATTTCTATTGTTTTTTCTGTTCTGTGCTGTACTTATAGACGAAGCTCAGAATGCCTATTCTCGTATTAATTCAAGTCGCAATCTCATCTCAAAGACAATCACTGCCAAAATTTAGTTAAATTAGAGGTTTCTAGGGTTTCGTACCTAAATGGTAAAAATTAACCCATATGGTGAGAAGTCTGTCCGTCTGTCACACCTGGATATCTCAAAAACTACTAATGCTATCAACTTGAAATTTAGAATAGTTTTAGATGACGTTTGCTCAACTATTTTGCAAACAAGAAAAAAATTACAAAAATATATCTTTTTTGCAAAAGGGACTTAAAATTTATAAGTTGGGCTACTAGGGCATGTGCGGTATGATATGAAAAAGCGCTGTTTGCACATTCTCAAACATTTATTTTTTAGGCAGCAGTTTCCGACTTTTGATGAAAAATGTAAAAAAAAATACCGCCCTTTCGGAGATAAGGGGGGGGGGGCCTTATCTCCGAAGTTTGCATAGAGAAAAATCTGAAATTATTCTATGTGATAGAAGTTTATGTAAAGATTACAGGAAAAATAAAACGATGTCTCTAAATAGCAGTTTTTCAGAAATCATCAACATCATAAATACGTACGGAACCCTCGGTGCGCGAGTCCGACTCGCTCTTGACCGGTTTTTTTTTACAGATTGAGATTGGAATGTTTTGACCTATTTTTGACGTTCTTAAAAATACGGGAAATGCCCGTCGATAGTTAGCTAATGAGTCATCAGTTTGCTGTAAGTATAATAGGCAGGCAGACGGCGGCAATAGAAACAAAGCAGAAAATAACACCTAAAAATAGTTCCAAGCGCGTTGAACTGCAACTGTATTGAGCTGTCACGCTAACTAATTTATATGAAGACGCTAAAAGAATAATAAATGGGAGCTGTTGCAATAAAACCACGTTAACTCTTACGGTAACAATTCGTATATTTTATTATCCGCAATAAAAACAAGTCTGAAATTATATGTAAAAAAAAACACAATATCAAAAAATACTAAATTACAATATTAATATTATGAAAATAAATCAGAACTTAGCACCTATTTTATAGTTTGTGTTCTTAATATTTATTGTTAGTTTTAACAAAATTATTATTTTCAACTTTATTCCTACTATTAGCCACGGCTTTTAAATTAATTCTTTCCTGTTCCTAATTTCATTCGAACCAATATTTGGTTGTTGTTATTTTGATCAGTCAATCACAACTATCAGCCGGCGCGCAGCGTGAATAGCGTACAATTCTTCTTCTTTCAAAAATTATCTAGCAAATATCTAAAGATTTAAATGCATAATAATATTTAGTAGTTAGTACAGTCAGCAAAAAAAGTCGATAAACACACTTAATAACTAAATTGGTACAAAATAATTCGCGGCGGGTTCGCGATCGCAGTATGGTTTTAAAAATGCATAGAGAACGCTGCAGCCCATTCTCTAGTAAGTCACTTAGTCGCCGAACCCATGGGAAGAAATGGGATGGTGCTATTCTTTACGTCCGGCACCAAACGGAACCAACCACCAATTTTTATTTTAATATTTGTTCAATAATGTAAACTAATATTACATAGAAAGATAAAAAAAAATATTTCTTGTACTGTTAGGACATAGGATACTTTTTATCCCGATATTCCCACGGGCGAGACAGGGCTAGTTATGATACAAAAAGATCCGAAGTGTTGTTGTTTTGTATTAATCGACTTTCGCTGATTGTACTCAAGATTGTTCCCCCTAACTTAGGTTTAATTTTCATTAACATTCAGTATCTCCGTTCTTTTCCCAGTTCCCCACCATTCTCTTTTCATATAACGTCTAGACCCAACGTTCTTATCCTACGTTAGTCACCATTTCTTATATTTTCTAAACAAAACATTTTCAACTCTCATTTGTTAATCATTAGTACATCAAGTGAAACTCATCATCAAAAAATCGATACTTAAATCTATGTGATGGTCAAGTGTTTACAATCCTGCATAGTTATACAACATTCGTTTTTGTTTACACTAAACCCGAAAAGGGACCATTGTACTCATCATTTTGAACAACTTTTTCTATGGGACCAACCTTGAAATCGCGAAAAAAAAATCAGCTGTTCCATACATTTGTGTTCCCTTAAATCGACAAAATGTATCCTCTTCATTGTCAGCCATTTTTGGCGGGAAACGTCTATCTGTCACGTCCTGACGATTTTTTTTCGTGATTTCAAAGTTGGTCCCATAGTAAAAGTTGTTCAAAATGATGAGTACAATGACCCCTTTTCGGGTTTAGTGTAAAAAAAAACTAATGTTGTATAAGTAGTCACTTTTATGTGCAGGTAACATTAATATAAAATTATAAACTCTGTACTAAGACAAATTACATCTCAAAAGTAGTATTGAGTAGTATTAAAATATCAAAGCACCACACAAAATATCAATGTATCACACGTCAACAAGTAACAAGTAGGTATATAATATTATTATTTCAATAGAGTACTTGGACACATAATTGTTATAGATAGCATAGTTAAACCGTGTCACCGTAAATAACAATGACACTTTCGTGCATTGACTTTGTCTAAATACAATATATTGTGTACTTAGTTATTTTTTTTAAGCTTATAGAAAATATGGCATTTCAGTATAGTAACAGTCGATTTTTGTCTTTTACTAAAAGAGGCACCTCGAAAAAGTTTATAATATAATTCTAAGTACAATGTTTATCACTTTATGCAAGATTATTATAGAATAGGTATATTGTAAGGCCGATAAATTGTTATCATTCTCGAACACACTAAATACAGTTTACTAAGTATTAGAAAACGTTTTAACAGAATTCAATATCATGTACTACTTAATCATATTTAATAATTGGATACAAAATAAAGTTTATAAAACGTCATTTTAAATGCTAAATAGGCAGAAAGGAGGTAATATTAATGTACTCAGGTTATCACATTAGTAATTTTCTACAAATGGCTATTTGTAAAAACGTGTAAAATTTGCGTGTAAGTACTTGTGTTAAAAAGTTTTTTCCAGTACACACATGCATGTTTTGTACATGCCTTTTATGTTGGATTAAAGTCCTTTATATTTTTTGTATTAAATAATATATTTATACTCTGAAAGCAAAAGTCACAAGCGACTAAATACCCAGTACCATAGGACGGTTTCCTTAAAATATTTAGCTTACCCAAACATTCCCATATCGTATGGTCATTATCGTACTTGCGTTAGTAATAATAAGCAAAAAAAATAAGTATTTAAATCACAAGAAAGATAAACTGTTCCTGTTCTCTCTTTAATTAAGACGCAGTATAAGATAATGTAGGTACTTACATATCAAATATATTTGTACGTAAATGTAAAGAGTTATCAAGTAAAGGCTGGTTTTGCACAAGGACTTTATCAGCTGCTGGTACACACTGCTACACATAAGCTATACATTTCCAGTATACGAAGACCTCTCATTGCACGGAAATCCTCCACAATGAGAGATTAGCTTATACTGGAAATGTATAGCTTGATGTGTAGCCGTCTGTACATAAACCTAAAGTTCGTTTTTTAATCCCAGAGACTAATTTGACATTTCAAATGATTGTTGTTTGTTTTTTTAATTTGGAGTTTGACATTTGCACCTGTCAAATTACTATCTGGGATCAAAAACGAACTTTAATATGATAAACCCGTGTATTTCCGTTGTCTCCATACGCCGTGTCCCCGTTCTACGGGGACAGCGGTACTTCAATTAAATTATTTAAAAATACTTCCCGTTGTCCCCGTGGTTTGGTTTTACATTCAAAAATATGTTTCTGGCACCGCTCGCTTCGCTCGCTCGGCTCGTGCGTTGTGTGGTCACAGTTCTAACCTAACCTAGCTGTTTCGATTTAAAAAAGGTTTACTTCGTACAATAAGGGGATAACGGGAAATAAATTTAATCACGTCCGGCTGTCCCCGTGACGGGGATATGGCAAACGGGGACAACGGGAATACACTGATAAACCGCACGTATTACGAATTAATTAAGGGCGCTGTCAACGTCCCTATCGACGTGCGGTAGGCAAACATCCTACTTAGTTCGGGGGCGGGGCGGATGGCTGGTATCCTCCCTGGGCATACGGCGACCTACCATTATTACTCCCGGGCATTTGATTGACTGCGGGATAAGGCGGCTGGGTACTTTCATACGGTGGGGGATTCATTCCACTCGGGGAGTTAGTCGGATAACCAGGTCCGCTAGTCGGATAACCGGGCCCGCTCGTCGGGTAACCCGGCCCGCTAGTCGGGTAACCCGGCCCACTTGTCGGGTATCCCGGTCCGCTTGTCGGGTAACTCGGTCCGCTAGTTGGGTAACCCGGCCCGCTAGTCGGGTAACCCGGCCCGCTAGTGGGGTTACCAGGCGTCTTACCTGCGGGCAGACTTTCCGGAACCTTGAAACCAATACCATAATCTTGATACGGTCTTGGCTTCACTTCCATTGATACGGGAGTTTCGAACTTAATTTCTGGGTAAGGATAGGGAGGTGGACTGTCCGAGTATGGACCGGTTTGAGGTGGATTTTTCGGGTATTGAATGGCCTGAACCGGACTATGCTGGGCTCTTTGCAGGCTTGTGTTGGATCCCCTGAAACCAGCTGTGACGGGAGGGAGCAACAACTCGGCGGTACTGTTGGGGTCAGGAATGGGCCCTGTTGGCAGGCTGTGGGCTAAGGGGTGAACGTACTCGCCTTCTGTAAACTCTTGTACAGGGATCAATCCAAGGCATAGTTCGGCCTCGTCCTGCAATTCGTCGTTACAGCCTGACAGTTTTATTGTTATCTGAAATAGAAAACAGGATTAAAAGAATATAGCTTACCTTTCGGGGCTAAGTAGTGCCGACGTCAGTGTTTACACATTTTAAGATAAGGTATGCAGCGATTTTGGTGGATAATGTTCCAATAGGTTAAGTAGCGGACACTTCCCTACTATTCAAATTATGAATTCAGAGAGCCTCCATGTGCCAATGTTACAACAAAATACCTTGTAATATATTGCAACTAAATGAAAGAAAATTTAAAACTCATATTAAAATAAGACTTTGTAAACAAGCATATTACAAATTAGAGGATTATATACAAAATCAGAATGCTTGGAAACATGCTGGTCCTGCTCCATAGGACAATCTAGAGTCTAGACAAAATCAGACAGGTTGCTATTTTAATTGTATAATTTATTATTTTTATGACATTTATTTTAAATTATCTTATTACCTTAACTCACACTGATATTGTTATTTTTTAGGAAATCCTATATATTTTTTTATGTGAGCACCATGTACCTATCACATAATTAATTTATCTGTCATTGCTTTATTCTTATCTCTTTTTATTACCTATATAGTAATTTTATTATAGGTGCATCGTCTTCACATATAATTATATAATTAATGTACCTATAAAAATATTGTACAAGATTTTAAAAGAGTACCGGTGGAGTTTCTTGCCCATTCTTCTTCATACGAAACTACCTTTTGGATGGGGCGAACAGAATTAATTCTATTTTTTTGTAAATATTGACGTTCAAAAGTGCCTTATTGAAATAAACAATTTGACTTTGACTTAAGAAAGGGGAAGGTGGGGGGGGGGGCATAATAAACAACATATTAACCAACTCACCCGGAAGAAGTACCCCACATCAATGATGCCGCAGTTCTCGAGGTTGGGTGGTATGATCTCGGGCACGGCCAGGTCTACGGTGAAGTTCCGCTTGCACTTGCCCATCACGGGACCTTTCTTTGTGGTGACCAGCACATTTTCTGGTAGTATGTACTCGGACTGGGGGTGCTGGCTTCGGTATAACTCTTTCTGTCGAGGTTTTTCTTAAAATTTAGTTTCATGGGGTAAACTACATGCAAAAGTCGGAAAATTAAAGCCTGAAAAACTTGCCAAAACTTGTTAAGTATCCTAACTATCACACTGTTAGTTTGTTACTTCTTCACGTTTCGAAAATCAGCTGTTCCCTACATTTTAACGAATTATTCGAACATAAATGTAGGGAACAGCTAGTTTTGTTTTTCGCATTTTCAGTTTTGATCGCATAGTAAAAGTTGCTCATAATGATGAGTACAATGACCCCTTAAGAGGTTATTGACGTTTTAAAAATAACCCTGTATAGGCTACTATATAACCCGATATTCCCACGGGATCGAGACTTATGGGGATGAAACCGCGTGGCGCAGCCAGTAATTAATAATAGCGACCCGCCCGTTTTTATTCGACAAAATATTCTCAAAATATCTCTATTACGAGTATATGTACGTTTATTACAATTGAAGTGAATATATTAAACACATAAACCTTCCGGAACATATTTTCTAAACGATGGTGAAAACCGCATCAACATCCGTTACGTAGTTTTTAAGAACAACGCGGTTACACAAAAAGTCACTTTTAAATTTATTTATAACTAGCTATTGCCCGCGGCTTCGCTTGCGTTAGTTAGATTTTGACAATCATTTCGGGTTGTACTCTGCTTTCTGAAATTTAGTGACTAAACTAAAGTGCTATTAAAATACATCCCATAACATAATTCAATCATGATTCGAAAGACACGTGGCGCCGTCTATTATCATGGATGGTTATTGTTGTTTTCCTAAGGAACAGTATTTTTTTTCGGGATGAAAGGTACCCTATGTCCGTTTCTGTACACCTGACAACTTATATGCAAAATTTCAGGATGATCGGTTCAGTGGTGCGTGAAAAGGTAACAAACAAAATTAGTTTTGCATTTATAATATTAGTTAAGATAAGTATTACGGTAGTATTTCATTACTACCTCGTTGGTCTAGTGGCCGCAAGCGCTACAGCTGGGCAGGAGCGCCTGGGTTCGATGCCCAGGTCGGACAGTGTTATTTATTTATTAACTCATCATCACTATCATTACAGGGATTTCCTAATTCAATAGTGTGGCCATAATTACAATTTTATTATTCACTATAACATATTGTAAACATTGTGGTTTTTGTGAACTCGTTTACAATTTTATCGGGATGTTGCATAAGGAATTTCTCAGTACCAGCCCGGAGTCTGGATTTGTTTCCGGTTGATGACAATAGGCACGTCCATTATTACATGGGACTTAAACATAACTGCGAAATGTGGGTGTGCTATGAAGGTACACCTCTGCCTAACCCTTCGGGGATTTAAGATGTTAAGTTATGTGTTATTTTAATCATTTTAAGGGAACTTTTCCTCCCATGAGGATGTTTGAGCCAAACTCGTTTAATAAAAATAGAGTTGGGTAGCACACTCTTTTAAAATGAGGATCTTGCGAGGAACTCTTTTGCTAAAATGTGCTAGCACACTGTGCTATCACCAATGATATTAAATTAAACAGATATGTTATACGCTCACAAAACAACCGAAAAAAGTGTTCCGCGCAGCAGCGGCAGCACACACCCACTTTTCATTTCACTACAAGTAAAAATTATAAAAAAGAGATGGCTTGATAAAAACAACAAGAAAAAAAGAGAAAGCTAGTGTTGTCAATTGCGCGTGAATGTAAACAAACATGGCCACCAATCACCGAATGTTGGCATTACAGACTAACAAATTGTGAATGGAGTGCATGCGTCCTTACGACAAAAAAAAATATATTTCCATTTCCTTCTTTTTATAACCTCCAAATATGAGAATACTAGGAAAATAATTGAAATATATTAATAAATCGAAGTATATTGCGTACTTAGATGTGGTATGAGGTACACTTTCTAAATACACAAGATGGCATTTTTTTTAGTTTTTAGCTGCTTCAACTAAGCGTATTACTCGTCGCCATGCGTGTCGCAGACTAAAGTCAATACGTCCCAATTAGGACGTTTTCGAGTCTTCACGATTGCGCGCTCACAACATATCTGTTTAATATAATATCATTGACTACCACGAATGAAGCGAGGCTGCGGTGGCCTGTGAGCACGTACTGGCTGTGTGTGCGCGAGGGTGTCAGTGAGTCACGAGTTGTGTTGTGTCGCGTTGTCGTCACTAGTAATGGCAATTAATGCTATTTAGAATTAATTTCATTAGCGTGTGAACTCTTGAGTCTTAGCGTGTTAATAGCTATTGCTGATATTTGCTAATGACGATAATTGATAATAATGAAGTATGTCAATTTTGTTATTAAACGAATTAAAAATCGCGTTCGCGTTTAGTTTACTCGCCGACTCGCCGATAATTAAATATATTTATAGCACACCACGCTACCGCGCTGCACGCGCTTGCGCGATTGCTCGACGCTCTGACTATTTAGAAAAGTACATCGCTTCGCATTTCACAGAATTTCGCGACTACATTTAATTTGCTAACTGCTAAATGATCATTCACACGCTAACAATGAATGCGAATGCTAAATGATCATTCACACGCTAACAATGAATGCGAATGCTAATTAATCCATCACTAGTCGTCACTACACACCACATTCACGAGTCGCGAGTGTGGTGTGCAGTAACGACAACGCGGCACGGCACAAATACTCAGTCGAGTAGGCACACAAGCTGAATAGTCGGTTAAGCGCGTCACACAACTCGCACGAGTGATGATGCGGGAAAGAGAAATGAGAATGGTTACAAAAATGTTCTGTTTAGCTAATCGGTGCTCTGTGGTGTGTGGTAGAACATCATAATAAAAAGAGTGAGTGACTCTTTTTATCCAAGTGAGTAGCTACAACTGTGCTATAGCACATGTGCTGAGTTACCCAACACTAATTATACGCCAATTAGTGGTACGTATTGTCGCCTGTGGTTTCCGCAACCAGTTATGATCGATCAAATAGCCTCTATTTTAAACTCATTAAAGAGGAAACATGTTTTTTTATTTGTATTATTGCCTGCCTAATGATCGGAAGCGCGAGCAGTAGGTCCTGGGTTCAGTTTCCTCTATGATATTGGAGTTATCTAGCGGGGGTAAAAATCAGCTGTTCCCTACATTTTAACGAATTATTCGAACATAAATGTAGGGAACAGCTGGTTTTTTTTCGCGATTTCAGTTTTGGTCCCATGGTAAAAGTTGTTCATAATGATGAGTACAATGACCCCTTAAGAGGTTATTGACGTTTAAAAAATAACCCTGTATAGATCAAGCAGTCAATGCGGACCCAAGTAGGTTTGTGCAACAATCTAGCAAAATTGGGGATTAAAGATCGCTCTGATACCTAGGGCGAGTACGGTGCTCCTGACCAAACTATATACCATCTGTTGTAGTGCGCAAAGTGTCCTGCACTTTTGAGTAACTAAATACGCCACTGATGGCGCGAGTAACGTGGGCACCTACTGGGGTCCACTCATTCAATACAAACCCATAGATTCGAAAGAAGAAGCTTCGAAGCATGATAATTAATAAACTTACCGACAAAATTTCGAAAACCATCTTAGTGATTTCGACATTACTATCGTTAGCCACTTGGACGGCTACGGGTATCACTTGCCCGGGACAGTAGCCCGATATGGGCAGTCGTACGCGAATCGTCACAGGATCGGAAGAACAGCAGCATCCATACACCTCTTCGAATTCCAGGTCTACAGGTTCCTGGTAATGAGATAATTGATATTAGAAAATGAGCACTTAGCTCTATTGGCCAACTGTGAATTGTTGTAGTACCTCCGAAGCCAGCTTTTAGTACGCAAATTACCTTTTTATTATCCTCGAGGGAATTCCTCTGTCTGGTGAGAGGGTTATAAGTTTATAACACACTTCTATCTGACATAATTACATGAAAATTAAACACATTAAAGCAAATAGTATTTTTTTTTTGTTAATTCCGATTTTATTTAATTTGTTTAACTTTCTAATAAAGTCAGATAGACGATAAATAAAAGTTAAACCTTTCTTCTTTTACACTTTTGCCTGAATCACTATTGCCAAACAACTTTTATTAATATCTTGCGCTAGTACATTATGTTAATTTGTTTTTAATAGCGCATTAAAATATTTAATTAGGTCATTTAATGTTAAAAAACCACTGTTAATATTTTTGCTTGAAGTACAATTATTATTTATAATTATTATTTTTTGTGTTCGTGCTCGTAAATGTTTAATTCTGAAAAAATATGTTTTATATTTTTTTTTACATATTAAAGGTAACCAAAATTTTCCTTTTATGTAACTATTTGGTCAATTTTTTTTTTTTTACCTTGCTGCGGCCCTGTAAAATGGGTTCAAATCTAATTTCCTAGGCCTAAGTGTAGTACAAGAAAGCAAGTATCAAAACCATGGTACTTACTTTAATCCTTGGACTTCCCAAATTTAAATTGAAAGGCGCTACAACTTGGAAGTTCTTCATAATAACTTCATGTGCATGTATGTGTTCCGGGGTCACCAGATGTGCTGTCATGGAATAAGATACTTGACCCTGTTCCCCTTTAAAGGATGATGGAGCCGTGAACGGTATTTGGAACTTAAAAGGAATATTCTGTCTTCCTGTTGGAAGTCGGGAAGTACCTGAAATGGATGACAAATTATAATGTGCGTTGAAGATCGAAAATAGTTGTTAAATTTAATTTACCCTACTTTTAAACGAAGAAACAATAGGGCACCTAGGGCATTGTCTTGCCGCTGACCTCAGGGATGATGTAGACATTGAGAGGGAGCGCAGGGCTCTAGCGGTCCGGAGTAATATGTTGTCCCGTAGATTTGCGCGGTGTACAGACCAAGTTAAAGTAACACTTTTTAAGGCTTACTGCCAAAGTTTGTACACGGGCAATCTATGGGTCAATTGTACTAAGAGATCGCTGGATGCCCTGCGCGTCCAATATAACAATGCTTTCAGGATGTTGTTGAGGCTGCCTCGTTACTGTAGCGCGTCGAATATGTTTGCGCAAGCCCGCACCGACGGCTTCTATGCTTTTGTACGCAAAAAAACTGCGTCGCTTCTGAGGAGTGAGGGGCAGTCAAAACAGCATCCTGAAAACTGTAGCCGAGAGCTTCGGCTCTCCGATTATACAGCAGTTTGTGCGGAGGTTGATTGTTACTAACACTAGGCAATAAGTTATTTTTTGTATGTTACTAACACCATATGGATAGGTGTGTCCGAAATAACGCTATTCTATTCTATTCTAATAGGAAAGGTTCTTTCATTACTTCCTTGTGCTTAACTTAGCCCATTTTATTCTAGAATCAGAGCTCATTGATATTTTATTGCTAAGCTCCTCTATCAAGCCAAGCTTTTGCTATGCCTATCTGCACATTCTGTTACAAGGGCTAAAACATATGTTACTTTACCTGATCCCCCTCCTGCCAGATTGTAGGTGTAATTGAAGTATTCCTCACGGCCCTCATACTTAATTATTTTATGATTTTTAACACCATTAACAGTCTCTACTTCACTCTCAGTCCATGACACGTTGGCTTCTCCGACGAATTGGATGTAGATTACTGAAAAATTAACAACAATCAAAATTGATGTACTGGTGTAAAATGGTGTTCAGCTACATCCGGTTAGACTGGCAGCCGACCCCAACATTGTTGGGGAAAGGCGGGCAGATTGATTGGTGGAAAATAAAAACCTAAAAATTCCAATTCTAGATTTCAGGTAAAGGAAAAATAATAGAATTGTATTGTTTTCTGTTGCAGCGGCGAGGTGTCAATTTTTGTATGAGAGAAGCCGAAGCGAAGCCGATTTTAACTTACTTTCATATCAGTAAAGTAAAAAATAATTAATTTACTTAAAAGTAAGTATTTCCTTTACTGAATTTAACACCATCTATCGTCAAGTAGCAGAACCAAAAATCACTACACAGAAAAAACTTTCTTGTTTGTTATTTCAATTCAAAGCTAATAAAATAGGCGTTTTTGATGTTTGAATGTTATAGTGAATTATAGCCCTATTGACTTTGCCAATAACTTTTTCAATAGCGGTAGAATTGTTGATGCGAACTTCAGAAGAAGACGGTAGGAATCGTGTTATATGGTGCTTTCGCCACTGTTCTGGGGGCCTAAAATGGACGCTTTGGCAGAATCATAATTTGATCTGCGTACAATTCATATCCCGCAATTCATCTGTTCGACAGCTGCAATTTGACATTAGACCTCATTAAAGCAATTCATAATTTGTGGACCATTTTACGAAACTCCATACAAAACTGTCAAACAAATGAATTGCGAGATATGAATTGGTCGCAGATCATATTATGATTCTGCCAAAGCGTCCATTTTAGGCCCCCTGTTGATTGGTTTAAATTAACATATCAGGGAAAAAAAAACCGATGAACTGAGAACCTCCTCCTTTTTTAGGGTTCCGTACCGCAAAAGGAAAAAACTAAACCCATATTGGATCACTCGTGTGTCTGTCTGTCTGTCACAAGTCAATTTGCTCCGAATGTACTGGACCGATTAAGTTGAAATTTGGTATAAGTAGATACATATGAATTTACGTGACCCAAACACGGACGTCTAACGTAAATTAATGAATTTTGAATATAGGGGGTCACTTTTGGAGAGCAAATTAGAAAATTTAAAAAAAGTTTAGCAGACTGTACCCTGTGATATTATGATATATCAAATGAAAGGGCTTTTTTATTATTTTAAAATCAATACCTTTAAAGCTTCTTTCTATAATCTGAGCTTTAAAGTTACTTATATCCTGAAGAAACTACTGTTCGTATAGTGTTGAAAACAATACAGTAAATAGATTTTTACTTGTAGATTACAGGAAAACCTAAAAGTCTATGTAGGTCTTAAAATAACATGGTAAATCTCTCAATGTTGTGCGTACAAACTTACATTTGCGGTTGGAATGTATGAGGGAATGTGTTTTTCAACTACAATGTTAAGTTTGTTGTTCGGATAAATTCATCCCAACTACAGAACCCTTCATTGTGCGTGGTCCGACAAGCACTTGGCCGGTTTTTGAAGTTGGTTAAAAAGGCAGAAATATAATGCTTCAATAATAGGGTAAAAATAAGTATGTGATATCATATATCATATCATTTTCTAATGATGTGATTAATTACAACCATTTTTATTTTTCCTTAAAACTAATGGTTGGTGTTCCATTAAGTATTTTTTGAACAATAAAATTGTGATGTTGAATTAAGAATAATATCGTCTGATTACTGGTTTGTGTGTGTGTTTTTTACTACTTACCAATTTACAGGAATAAATAAAATATAGGTAGGCTAACTTTGACCTGCTAATGTATATTGAAACTGCACTTAATAGCTTCAATGAGTGCGAATACATCGCAGACCCTGGGCAATCGACTTATCGGGTAGCAGGCCGACTTATATTTTTACCAGGTTCTTTAATTTTACTTTGCTTTAGGTCATTGTAAAATCTTGTCAAATATTATTGAATGCAAATAAAGATATGACTATGGATACCAAACTTTGCTTGCTGTGGTTGGTCCGTGGATGTATAACCATCTTTACATACCAATACCACTCCGTGCCTCGGAAAGCACGTAATGGGAATCCCAGAAATACACTGGTTTTTCTTAGAGAGTTGTCAGTTAACAAAACCAAAATCTACCATTTACAGTAAAAAAAGAAAAATGTATAAAAATATAAAAGAAAACATGATTTCATTGAATTTAAAAAAAAATCAAGTGTTTTCTTAGAGTTGTCAGTTAACAAAATCAAAATCTACCATTTACGGTAATAAAAAAAGAAAAATTTATGAAAAAATCATTATATTTAAGTAAATCAAAAAATCTGTACAAAAAAATCAAGATTTTTATCAACCCTGGTTTGTGACTGACTTGTATACAGGGAATATAAAAGTTATTTTGCTTTACCCATTTATCTATCTCTTCAAGCTTGCATAAAACACCACTACATAGTATAAAACAAAGTCGCTTCCCGCTTCCTGTCTGTCCCTATGTATGCTTAGATCTTTGCAATTACGCAACGGATTTAGATGCGGTTTTTTATTAGATAAGAGTGATTCAAGAGGAAGGTTTATTATTTTCATTAATCAAAAAGACCGGCGGGCGAAGCCGCGGGCAGCAGCTAGTTTATACTAAATTCTTGTCCGTCTAACTTAAATTCATAGCATCTAGAGCTATAGCATCAAATAAGATTTTCTGAATGAAATAGGCAACACAAATTATAGGAGAAAATATTTAAAAGCTCAGAAAACAGAAATGTTGCAGCAGGTAACAGTGCATCAGTCAGTAGGTACTTACCAGAAAAAGTTATTGGTTGATCCAGCTCAAACATTATTGAGCCTTCCACAATCTGGCCAGAATAAAACACGAATACTGGACTCGTATCCAAGTGTATCACACCATTGTTGAAGGCGCCAGCCATTATCTTTAATTTGCATAAACAAAATCACCCAAAAAAATAAACTGTTTAACAAAATAAACAAGTAGTACGCGAAAGCAACCGCAAACTCACTATCTAAAGCAAATCAATAGGAATTTTTCATTCTGCATTACGAGATTAAAAAAATAGAACACAGACAAGCCAACCTAGGAATTTGGGCAGCGCCAGCAATCACTGAATCACTCAGCAGACAGTCCAGCCAGACCCTAGCGTATTGACTAAATTAACCGTTTTCGCCAAAAAAGAAAAACTCTTATTTCCTTACCAACAGAGTTGTATTTGGCTTCACAGTATTCGTTATTTATCTCTATAATTGCTTTGACCTCGCTTTGCCGTTTTCGCTGCATTCATAGTTCATTCGGTTTCTTGGAATTCATTCATTCACAACAAGTGTCTACGTTTGGTTATTGCAAAACAATTAGTAAGTTAGTTTTATCTAATCATTTTAATAAAGAGAAATAAAAAAAATAACATAATTACAAAAAAAAAGTAAGTAAAGAAAGTAGAGATTGGGGAGATTAGTAAAATAGGTATCCACAATATTAGGCGTATCGTATGCATGATAGGGGAGAGAAGGTGTACATACTACTTTATCATAATGAATGAGTGATCAAATTATTTGTGACGACGTTTTTGTTAGCTTCCGCCAAGAAACCTAAAGGAATAGGTGGAGGTGGTGGCAAGTGTGGCAACACTAAATAGTAAATACCCTTAGAATAATAAATACCAATTTTAATTGAAGACGACCCAAAGAGTAGAGTAACTATATACGGAAAGAGTAAAAACTCTGTGGTAAAATTTGCATGTACGGAAAGTGGTGCCACCTTGAGTTTGGTGGGTGAACTAAGGCTCTAATATACATATAGGTATGTATACTAATAAGTATGTATACCTATAGGTAGGTGTATACAAATGAGGATTTATTATTCTTATTCAATTTACAGACATCTTACTCAACTTGTTGTCCTAGTATTTTTCTCTTATTTACAAATTACTTTTGTCTTCAATAGTGAACGAAGTCAAAAGTACCAGAAACTGAGAAATTAGGACAATCTGTAGAGCGAGTCTGTTTAGGGTCAGCTGGGGGTGGGTTCACCTAATTAAAAAAAACACATAAGATGTTCAGATTAGTGTCATTTTATTAACATCAAACGACTTAATATTTTTTCGTTTTGTATTTGTTGTAATACAGCTGAGCTGCGTTTTTTGTCACATCTCCACCTTCGTAGGTGATTTTTCCTTCTAATATTCTATTTATAGACCTGCACCAACTATAAATAATTATATGTATGGAAGTGTCAACAAAACATTGTTTTACTTTTTCATGATGTATTTCACAGTCTATAAAACTAAAATCGGTGAATAATTCAATGAAACTTTTTATTCTTTCTTTGATGTTCTTTTCGTGGCAATCGTTATTCAAAAATGCAACAGTTGTCTTGTATTTCTTGAAAACAAGCTACTAGGCAGTCGGAGGGATAGCAAAGCCATTTCTTATTTTGGCAATATTCTTTGGCACGTATATATTTGTACATTTCATTGTTCGAATTGCCCAGTAGTTTGCTTTTACAATCTTTACAACCTTTGACGACTTTTTGTAGACACTTCGTCAAGGCCCACCCACAGACATAAGTTCTTTGATCAGCCCCTGAATCAGAAATATTTCTTGTATTTTGCATAACATTTAGGGGCTGATCAATTACAATACTTTGGGATTGCAAGGGAGCATTACCTTTTTCCTTATTTTTAAGGAAAAAGGAGAGAGATTGTAGACAGTCATTAGAATCCTCTTCGCAATTGGAGCCTACTGAATGATTCGTGCTGAAATTATTTAATAATAATGTTTTAAATGCTCCCTCAAATCCCACACAGTTGGGTGTAACATTTCGCGCACCCAAACTTCGAACACATCCAAAGAAATTTTCGAGTGGGTCTTGGTTAAAATTGCGTGTCAGCATCGCGTCAAAGGAATATTTTTTTGATAATAATTGCCAAATCGATTTAAAACCTTCTATTGTTCTAATAAAATTATTTAAAGTTGGGACAGACTTTTCAATTTTCTCATCACCTTTTTTCACCATAAATTTGGCAGTTTTTAACATTATCAACGCATCTTGCCATAACATATGATGAGGAGAATTTCGCTTTACAGCAGCTCTGTATATTTTTCCATTTGGCGGCGTAAAAGATGACGCGTTAAATGTGTCAAACAATTTGTCTATTAGCAGTATAAACGGTATTAGATCCCGACATTCTGAGGGACAATCTCCTCTTGCAATTACATTATCAGTAGCAACTGCCATACTATAACTTAATACTTGAGCCGCATTTTTCACCCTCATTTGTTTTATTTTGCCAGGATCTATGTGTTCATTGGTCAAATTGGGTAGCATACGCAACTCTCCATGCGACCTGTCGGCTTCAAAAACCCGCTGAAAGTATTCCCACTTTACTATTTTTAATACATTTTCGTGCATATAATGCATTTCTTTATTTAATAAATTATTTCTAATTCCTTTTAATAAGTGGGGAACATCAAACAGCGGGATTATATCATATTTGTTAACACGTATTACGTCCTTTCGCCATTCTTTTCCTGCTTGGAAATATGCAGTTTTGGCTTCGGAGATTAAGCTATTTATAGTGCTTACATTTGCCGAGCTTTGGTCGCATACAGTTGCGATTATCTTTAGACCAGTAGCTTGTACGTTGGCTATAACGTCTACTAACATTTCTTTAAGTTTTGATGTCTTTAATGTTTGGGTAAAGTAGTAAGCTACTGGTTGTTTGTAATTTTTCCTCACCCCTTTGACCATGAACACCAAAACATGATTGGCAAAATTTGGCATCTTACATTTCCCATCGTTCTCAAAACCAACAAGATCGTCTGTGTATACATTGTAATGGATATGGGGAGATATGGACATTTCATCAAATACTGACGTACACAGACGATCTTGTTGCAACATTTTCGACACTGTGGACTTTAACTCTTTAAAAACGATTTCATTTATGCCTGGAGTCAATTTTACTTGAGCAAGCAATGACTTCAGGACTTTCTTAGATGGTAATGTAAAATGTTTACACATTAACTTGTAGGCTTTAGGACTTTTCTTAAATATTGAAAGCGATAAAATCTTTTCTTCCTCGGTAAATCTATGCCCCTTCTTTTTCTTCCGTCCTTCTATGCATTGCATTCGAGTAAACAATTTAGCCGACTCGGACATGTTACGAGTTAATTTCTCAAAATCTCTGTTCGCACTATTCTTTTGGATTTGTTTAATGCGCAACTTGAAAGTTTTAAGTTTTTGGCGCAATCTCCTGACTTCATTTTGCGTTTGTCTTGCTTTTCTAGCACACTGCGTTTCAGCCTTTTTCTGCAGAAACTCGACAGTTTTACCTGAAAGATTAAATTTAAAATTTTAAAACATACATATTTAAGATGTTCAGGTATATTAGATAAAATTGTTTACGTAAGAGACTAAAGATTTGCTAAATTCTATGAATTATGTATAATGGATGGAAATAAAAAGTTGTTCGTTTTTTGTAGTCTATGGTATGTCCCAGTGCTGAGCAAAGGCCTCCCTTTTTGCCTTTCAAACTTCACTATCTTGTGCAGTTTCCCACTGCTGCTCTTGCCTGCCCACCACCATATTTATTATTATACATATTTAAAATGTGAGACTTATAATAAACCTCAAGGTCAGTGTTGCACTATCCTTATCTACCAAAAGTTTAGATAAACTCGAGCTCGAGGGACTCGTGGTTAGGAAACAGCCGCACAGGTCAATCAATCAAAGGTTAAGCTACGCTTGCCGTGGTCGGTCCGTAGATGGGTGACCATCCATTTCATACCGAGACCCCTCTGTGCCTCGGAAAGCACGTTAAGCCTTCTGTCTCGGCTATCATTTGTAGATTTTTGACATCTATTATGGATAATCAGAAGCCCAAAAGTCTGACAACCATTCTTACCCAAGGGGTATAGTGTTGAGCCAGTAACATTGCAGAGGTCAGATAGGCAGTTGTTCTATGTAATATATGCATATGGTTAGACTGGTAGTCAACCCTAACATAATTCGGAAAAGGCTGGGCAGATTAATTGAGTTTGGATAAACTTAACAATACACACATCATGTTAAATGGATAAACAGCCTAAAACATCCCACCATTTGGAAGAAATTATGTATGCAAATGATAAATTAAACCAGTTAGGTAGTGCTATGTGAATATATAACAAACAAGCAGACAGACCAGTTCACATTTATAATAATAATTATAAAAAAAACAAAGTACCTGCATCAAATTTTGTCAATGGTATGGGAGCATGGCACTTTTCACTTGACATTAAACAGGTAGATCCAGATGGCCCTGAGAATTCTGTAGAACCAACAGCGGATGAAGGTCCAGATCTGGATGGACCAGGTAGGTGTTTAGTTTGAACCGATGACCCAGCCACGTTGGTGATATCAATCATAGGTCCGCCATGACCAGATTGTCTTCTAGGTTGACAGTAGCTATGGTCTGTCTCCACAAAGGTACTGATTGTTTGCTGAACACCTGTAACATAACATTGCAATATTATAATCAGTTGAATTACTTTTTTTCTGATATTTCTGTGTTTTGATGCAACTTCAGTCTGTGTGAAGTAACTAAGATGTTCCATTTTTACTACATAAAATAGTTGTTTATAATTCAGTAACATAAATATTAAAACTATATCTATGTTGCCTTTTTGTACCTTTGATACTTTGAGAAATAAGTCTTTTAATTCTTTTTTATTAGAGAATTTAAGTAAAGGAACAAAAAGTGCCTTTATTTTGATCCCAATGAAAACCCACCATTGAGTAAATAAAATAATAATTTAATTGGTTTCTGTATTAATAGAGCAAAACAGGGATCCCTTACATTCATTATAATAACCTTCAGATTAACTTTTTTATTATTAAACAAAAAAAACACAATCAAAGTTTTGCCATGACACCTGACAGGTTAAGTTGACAAATCTCTTGTACAGCAGCAGCTCACTAGTCTTACAGGGATTTGGTTCAAATGCAAAAATAATAGATCCCAAATCCCTGTTTATTCCACAATTTTATTTTCAGAGTACTTTTATGTTACTCTGACGAGTACAACAAATCAATAAAATTGATAATCTGAATCAATTTGGTATTGTTATAAATGTTATTTTCTCACAAATATTGAGCTAATTTAATTCTACTTACGATTCAAATTAACTGATGGTATGGCTGAACAAATAAGATGACCTCCAGTTGTCTTGAATGTAGGATCAAAATGGTGATCACATATTCTTTTGTTCTTGTATATCTTCGTACGGTCCCTTTCTGTAACCTTGCTGCCAACAGCCGCTATCCAAGCAGCGAACAAATCAGGTCGGTTTTCAGGGTTTGGAAACCGGTGAAGGGGTACACCGTATGCAACTGAAAATGGAACGAAATTTATGAATATCAGAGTATGACTAAATAAAATGAAATTATGGAATAACATAAAACTGTTTTCTTGCTTCTAGTAAATACGGTACCGTATGGTAATAAACACTCACCTAAAGCATCACAGCCAAAAATACAATATCTTCTTCGGAGTTCACTCATATTAACAAAACAACAAAAATGACCAACAAAAAACAAAGTGATAACAATAATATGAAATAAAAACAAAACAAATAACAGTAACAAGACTAACAAGTAACAATTATTAGAAATAGCTGAGTTAGTGAGTTTAACTCGGGAAGCGCATCAACGCCGGTAAAACCTTGGTAAAACCGGAGCTGACAATGGCCGAATGGCGACAATGACATTTGTCTGACAATTTGACAAACAAGACAAGATCGCTGCCAAGTTTTGTTAACCCACCAAACTCCAGATGTCGCTGTCGCCCATGGAAATTGATGACAGTGCTAAGTGTGCCCCCCCTGAGACGACCTGTGAAGACGACTGTAGTCGGACTCTGTCATTCTGAATAATTAACGAGTGATGTGTGTTTTCTTTATCATAAGTATGTATTCAGAAAGAGAGAGTCCAACCACAGTCTAAACTCTAACTTCATAGCTTCCGCCACTTTATGTAAGGACCTTAGAATAGTAACTTCTACCTTGTTCATATGGAAGGACGCTGACAACCTGACAGTAAACAGCTGCCAATCGCTGACTGCTGTGATGAAAACGTCAATGTCTTATGTCATATCTCATAGAACTGTCACTTTTTCGAGTAGTACTAGTCTAGTCTATTACTGTCTTTGGTGGAAAAGTGCAATTTTTGTCAAATGTATCGTCTATCTCTTTTTACTAAGGGCATAGTAAAAGAGATAGAGGCATACAACGTAATGTTGTGGTGTTTTCTTTGCCTTCATGATTCTTTTTCGGTGATCGTCTCTGGTATCACGTTGTTGGTAAACGTAGGATACGAAAAACGGAAATTTTAACAACTTATCAAGATGGGAAAGCTAGACGTCGCAATGTTGCGTTATTTAACTGCTGAAGACTTCAGAGTTTTGACCGCAGTAAGTAGCTTTGCTGAAATAAACCTACTTATAGTAACCTCAAAATAAATATTTATATTTTGCTATAAATTCTTGATAATTCTAGGTGGAAATGGGTATGAAGAACCATGAACTGGTTCCTGGTTCTCTCGTAGCGTCTATAGCTAATCTCCGTCACGGGGGTGTCCACAAATTAATGAAAGAACTATGTAAACATAGATTGTTGACATATGAGCGTGGAAAACACTGTGAGTACATACCTGCACATAATATTTTTTTGATTTATTCTTTGTGAATTTGAATACTTAAGATATACCTTTATATATTCAGATGATGGTTACCGTCTCACAAATTCTGGGTATGACTACTTAGCTCTAAAAGCGTTGACCAACAGACAAGTGATTGCTTCATTCGGCAACCAGATTGGAGTGGGCAAAGAATCTAATATTTATACAGTGGGTGATGAAGATCGCAATCCATTGTGTCTGAAGCTGCACAGGTAAATGAAAAATAGTGTGAAACACCACATTTACTTATAATGCAGTGAGGATGGGCTATAACATCTTTATAAGTATAAAATATACTAAGATTAAACTGATTGGATTCTGAATTATACTACACACAACTGACTCATTTGTGCTTGTTCTTTTGAGGTTGTTACGAGCCCTGCCAGGGTTACGAGCCTGTCCGAAAGGGATATTGTGGCCCTGGCACACAGGCATTTGAAGGAACACGGTGGGTTTTAGTCAGTAAAAGTCTGACACGCCCTCTCCGCCCAGAGTAGGAGAAGTTATTAGATAATTTCCCAAAAAAAAAAAAAGAACAGCCTTAAAAAATATACTAATGTAATTTCTAAGAAAATTAATGCTACGAGACATCAATTAGTTAACAATCCCTACAAAATATGCTGTGACCCTCAATTATAATTTCAGACTGGGCCGCACCTGTTTCCGCAATGTAAAAGACAAGCGTGACTATCATGCGCACCGCAACCGCGCATCCTGGCTGTACCTGTCACGTATATCAGCCACCAAGGAGTTTGCTTACATGAAGGCATTATATGACAGAGAATTTCCTGTTCCTAAGCCTATTGACTTCAACAGGCATTGCGTTGTGATGCAGTTGGTGAGCGGTGGACCATTGTAAGTTTGCCTTTATCTTTTTAATACTAATATAATATGAAATCACAGCAGGAGTCATCCATCCTAATTCAATTGTTCCAAAGTTTTAACCCATACCAGTGTGAATATTAATTGTTAGAGTATTTTTCAAAAAAGCATTTGACATGATCAATTTATTATTGATTTCTTTTAGCTATTGCCCATACCTGAAATAATAAGAAAATTTATTTGATCAATAAAGTTATTTTCTACCTTAAACTTTACTGTTGTAGCGTTTTTTGGAATTTTATTTAAAAACTTCCAAAAACTCTACAACAGTAAAAAACACTAATTGTTTGACAATTTTTTCATACATATTATATGAAGCAATGGATTAGCAATATACTTCAAAATCATTCTGATTCCGATTCAAACTGTGTTACGCAATTAGGGTGCAGATCCAACGTAAATATTTATGAAAAATAAACTATTTTACTTCGTGACAAAACGCCGATATTCCTTATTTTTTTTTTTTATACAGGTGTACTTTGCCCCACACTAGGAATTTCTCCTGTATTGTGGGTGCGTTCACAAACATTTAAACTCACGTACACAAATAGTCAGACCCGGAACAACTACTTGTAGGTCATATAAATATTTGTTCCGTGTGGGAATCGAACCCGCGACACGCAGCGCAGCAATCAATCGCTTAACCACTGCGCCAACCGTGCGGTCAAATATATGTTAGTTTAATATTAATCTATCATACTCGTATACATATTTTATAAACCTTCCAGAATATTATTCTCTAAACACTGGTGTCCACAAGACAGGAATGCAACTTTAATTTGTAATATTTATAAACATTGTACATACATTTATAAACATATCTTCTTTATGTATTTGGTTCCATGGATACAGGACCCACGTAGCTTCAGTAGCGGACGCGGAAGGTTTGTACGACGAGCTGATGAACTTGATAGTGCGCCTGGGCAACTGCGGCGTCATTCACGGCGACTTCAACGAGTTCAATATAATGATAGATGAAGACAACCATCCCATCATCATTGACTTCCCGCAAATGGTCTCCACCTCGCATCCTAATGCTGAACTGTAAGTTTAAAAAAAAAAATTGAATATACGTAATTTAATGTCAAAATATTGATGGAATGAATATTATCTGAATCACTGACAGCCACTCAGCCTATAATAGTCTACAGCAGGACCAAACTCCACACGCCATTACCGTTCTTACAAAGACTTTTATCATCCACATGCATTACGTCGAATCAGGGGTCTGCTCCGAAGATGAATCCGATGTATCGGCCGAACATTCGGCCGTTTCCTGACTACGGCTGATTATGGTGAAAGAAAAAAAAAACGACAGTCAAAGAGATAAGACCAAGTCAAAAATGTGACTTGAAGTCGGGTAAGGACTCAAAGTAAAAAAAGGAAACTTTGGAAATCAAGAAACGGCCGAACATTCGGCCGATTCTTCGGTTTATCACTTCGGAGTGAACCCCCAGCGTATATCACAAAAATGATTATAAATTTTTCTATTTTATTAACGTTCTCTATACTTTTTTTAGTTACTTCGACCGTGACGTGCGTTGCGTCCGTGAGTTCTTCAAGAAACGTTTCGGGTACGAAAGCGACGGTTACCCGAAGTTCAGTGACCTTGAACGAGATGACCAGCTCGATACGGAAGTAGCATGCTCTGGGTACAAACGCACAAAGGACGTTGATAATGAACTGCTTGAGGTAATTTTTTTATACTTATAGTATCCGGCCGTGCCGTGTTAAAGAATAGAACCACCCCTATTTCTTCCCGTGGTTGTCGTATAAGGCGACTAAGAAACTTACTAGAGAATGTGCAGCAGCGTTCTCTATGCATTTTTAACACCATACTGCGATCGCCAACCCGCCTGCCAAGCGTGACGAGTAGGGCATCCACCCGGTTTGCCATAATCGCCACGCTTGGCAAAATGACAACCACCAATAACAAATGCTCCCCCTATTGCCCCGCGGTCCCCCTACCCTCGGGTACAGTAGCGGTCAAGGCAAGGGGGTCTAAAAATCCTGACCTAGATCTAGAGATCCTGACTGTTCAACGCTGCACTGGAGGATGTCTTCAAGGTTCTGGACTAAAAAGGGCTAGGCATCAACATTAATGGCGAGTACTTCACTGACCTTCGGTTTGCCGACGATTTAGTTGTCATGGCTGAAGCTTTGGTCATGGCGGCATGGAGAGTGCGATTGTCGCAACCCAGCGCTGGGCACGCCACAATTGTGGCGATAAGTCCCCTCTTTGAGGAGTGGCTAGAGAGGCGCCACGGCGTCCTCACCTTCCGCCTGACGCAGGTCCTCACCGGACATGGTTGTTTCGGGAGGTTCCTGTTCAGGATAAAGCGGGAGGAAACGCCCGGGTGTCACCACTGTGT
Organism: Tiliacea aurago; assembly: GCA_948098905.1. Lineage (NCBI taxonomy): Eukaryota > Metazoa > Arthropoda > Insecta > Lepidoptera > Noctuidae > Tiliacea > Tiliacea aurago. The sequence continues at coordinate 2,878,672 of OX402592.1, forward strand.
GAATCGCCCGGACGACACGGTGGAGCATACGGTGGGAGGTCTGCCCGGCTTGGGCGGAGCACTGCCGTGCTAGTCGTCGCAGGAGACGCCCCGCCCAACTGACGGGTCCCGTTAGGACCAATGCCTGCCAGGGTTGCGAATTTGTCCGAAAGGGATATCGTGGCCCTGGCACACAGGCAACGAAAGGAACACGGGTGGTTTTTAGTCAGTAAAAGTCTGACACGCCCTCCCGCTCCGCCCAGAGCGGGAGAAGTTATTTGAAAATTTTCCACCCAAAAAAAAAAAAAAAATGGTTGAAGCTATGGAACATTAATCAGCCTATAACGTTCCCACTGCTGGGACACTGGCCTCCTCTCTTTGAGAGGGAGTGGGCCGTAATCCACCACGCGGGCCCAGTGCGGGTTGGTTGAAGCTATGGAACGTCACAGAACAATGCTCGATGACGTCAGTAGAGCTCCTACTCTCATGAAGATCAGAGAAGCTACACTCGTTGTGGTCGAGTATGTTTACCCAGGACAAACTGTCCAGTTAGGTAGATAACTTTGAGAAAGAGGTCTATCGTCGAATCTGACTCGGTTGGGCAGCGTTCAGGAAGCTTCGCAATATTTTTTCGTCCCACATACCGCAGTGTCTCAAGACGAAAGTCTTTGACCAGTGAGTGTTGCCAGTGCATCGTAATCAAAACTATCTGTTTTAACGTACTGTTAATTTCCAGGAAATGGGCATTGGGCTTCAAGTAAGTGACGATGAACTGGAATCTGATGATGATTTAGAGGCAGAAGACAAGAAAAAGATGACAGAGCAAGACCTTGATGAGCTTAGGAAAGAGGTAATACGATGATTATTTTCATTTCATGTCATGAGTGGTTTTCGTACCTTTGTTTTAAAAATATTCTTCTATTGATTCAATGATTCCTGGAGATAATATTCCCGGATTAAAATGATAAAAGGTGAATTAAATTGCAACGCAAACATAGTCTTCCTTATAAACTAACCTGATATCAAACTTTTAGGTAGAAGCATCAGTTCAGAACGACGAGCGCTCAGCTCATCAGATCACAACAAAAACCGTAAACCTTACCATAACAGACAAAGATACCCCAAAAGCAGAAGACGAAGAAGAAATACCAACACTCGTAGACCCAACAGGCGATGGCGATGCAGAATTAGACAAAAATTCTCAAAAATACAGACTTGCGATGATCGAGAAAGCTTTATCAGACGTTAGATCAATGAGATCGTACACGTCAGCAAGTACGATAGCTCCAGAAGTAATAAAGCAGCAAGTGAAGAAGAATCTTGAAATAAGACAGAAGAAAATGGAGAGAAAGAAGGCCATCGCGAAAGGAGAAGCTAGTGCTGTCACGAGGTCGAGGAGAGATAACAAAGAAACTATTAGAGAGAGCCACGGATTGTGGGGATGGGATGAATAAAATTATTATATGTAATTCGTCGTTTTATTTATTTTGTTTGATGATAAAAAAAGTAAGGTTTTGTATTCGACCTAGGTACGAGTATATGGAAAGAGCGACCCATGTGGCGACGCTTGGTCGAGGCCTGTGTCCAGCAGCAAATGATCATGATGATGATGGGAAAACAATTCCATCGGTTTTTAGGGTTCCGTAGTCAACAATTATAGTGTATTATCTATGGTCAACAAGGGACCCTTATAATAATTTCGCCATGTCTGTCCATAGATTATACGTTTATCCGTGGCTTGGTTCAAAGACTTTTAAGCTTTTAGTACTAGAAAGCTGTAATTTGGCATGGGTATACATATTTAATCACGCCGACACCGTGTTAAAATAATCTTTTCTCAAACATGCATGGAAATATTGTCATTATTTTCAAGATTGAACACGAAAAGTATCGAATTTACGGTCAAAGACAATCAAATCCATTGCAGGAGCGTTTTTCGAATTTCGAACATTACAACGCTCCAGCAATGTTGTATGAAACGGCGTAATGGGGTTATTAAATACTCTTTTACTCCGAAGCATGGCAACCAAGGAAGTAACTTATTAAAGGTTTTATTTAAATGTCGAACTGGCTTGCAAATAGAAATTGAGCAGTGGTGGCCCAGTGGTAACGGCCCCGACTTACGAGTCATAGGTCGTGGGTTGGAACCCAAGCAGGCGCTTTACTTTGTGTAAATAATGTCATCACCACTGCTCTCAAAACGGTAAAGGAAAACATCGTGAGGAAACCGGCATGTCCTAGAACCAATAATTCGAAGACATGTGACATCTACCAACCCGCACTGGGCCCGCATGGTAGATTACTCCCTCTCGAAGAGAGGAGGCCTGTGTCCCAGCTGTGGGAACATTTATAGGCTGATTCTGCTTGCAAATAGAAAGCCGTTTATTGAAAAAAAAAAACAAATGAACACAGTGGCACGTGAAAAATTATCGTTGTTCGTCATTGAATCTGGAATTTATAAATAATTTACTTTCCCTGCATTCTTTTGAAAAAATCACTTTTTAAGCCTCGGCGGAAATGACAATTGCCTGTCTCGTATTAGTGAAGTCCTCGCCTACGGCTCGGCCTTCAAACTCATACTCGACCTGCAATTAATTTTATTTTATTATTCATTTTAATTGCCTATTTCACGGTCTTTGCTGTGTAGTATTGTAGGGTACATTTTTTTCTCGTCTATCCCAACTTCTCAAGGTAACGTTGAATAGGCCATTCAAAAATATTGCGGGTCTGTGAAACCTTCAGGGATCCACTTGCATAACAATAAGCTTTAAAGTGTACATTTTTGTTAGAGACAGTGTGTGTAAGAATTTTCCAAATCGGTATAAAAACGACGGACTTCTGAGGTAACAAACATAAAAAAAAATATATAAAGCGGTTGTTTAAATAATGATGTAAAAAAAAAAAAAAAAAATATAAAAAAAAAAAAAACCCACTGTCCAGTGATCGAAGCCTGACGTTTCACATACTACCGAAGGATATCGAAAGGTGAGATTTTTTATACACAGGTAGGCAATAAGCTTATTGCATTTATATCTAGGTACTTTTGGGCCTTTAGGTGACTCGGATCATTACACTAAAATGTATCCTGTTTATTTGATTAGAAGTTCGTTTGATTTTGTCATAATTATCGTAAGTATCTGCGTCTACCGCCGCCGGCGCGGACGGCGGCGCCGCGCCGCTTGTTTAGGCAGATATGAAATGATATTTATCAACTTGTGAGGTTGTCGTAGGTATGGTGGTGGCGCAGCACGACGAACGTCTGTAGGAGTCAGGCGTCAGTCATACGATATGACGAAATGATAAAGATTCCTAGTCGATTACCCAATAATAACATTTCTATTTCTAATAATTTCTATATCGTAATTTGAGTTCTTTTTAGAAATGACTAAATTTTATTTCCTTTAATTGCGAAAATAATAACCAATAATTGTAATGTTTTTAAGAATAATTTAACAAATATAATACAAAGTCTCTATTCATTTCTATAACTGTGTTCTTATTTCATTCAACACACCTATTATTCATTTACCTATTTCATTATTACTTATCGTCTTTCACTCGCTCCATACCACTAGAGCGGCTGTTTTGTGGTCGGCTTGTCATTGATTCGCTTCACTCCGTTCGTTGTAGCCGCTTCAGTGCGAAAAATATAATTCGTAAGTCCGCAACCCTAATATGTACGCGGTGACGTCGAGAACGGCCATTATTGAAACGGTTAAACTAAAAGAAGCGCTCTCGCGTAGTAACACGTTTTATTTTTGCATGATGCTTTGCGGGAAATGTGATGGAGTGGGGTTGTTTATCGATGTAGGTAAATATAACAGGAGCGAGCTAGACTGTGCTTTATGTGTACGGGGCTAGAGTTTTTATCTATTTAATCGACTCCAGAGAGTGAGCCTTTTGTACGTAGTACTATTGATAACGTGGAAGGAAGGAAGTAACTTATTAAAGGTTTTATTTAAATGTCGAACTGGCTTGCAAATAGAAATTGAGCAGTGGTGGCCCAGTGGTAACGGCCCCGACTTACGAGTCATAGGTCGTGGGTTGGAACCCACTGTACTCCAATACACGTTACCGTGGCACCGGTAACCTGTATCCTTTATGTTTGTACCCGTATGCATCTAGTGTTCTTCTTTCGGGTCATCCTTATCTTATGAATAGACCCACACCTAGTTTAGTAATAATTAGGTAGTACCTACTAGATTAGTAATCAAGTACCTACCTAGTCAGCATGTAATTAATATTGGAATTGAATCAAAGTTGTTGTATTAATAAAAAAACCGGCCAAGAGCGGACTCGCGCATCGAGGTTTCCGAACGTATATATCGACGGCGAAGTGTCAATACCTCCTATGCGAAAATTGTCGCGAAATTCACTTTTTATGGTTTCGAATTTAAAAGTCAAATTCGCATGTTCTAGCAAAATCTCTTAGGACTGAAACTGCGTTAAGCGGGCACCCGCGCGGTTTCATACAAAAGTGCTCCGTCGCGGGGACCCGCGCGGGCATCCGTCACGGGGAGGCGCGCCCCGCACCCACGCAACGGGGCCCGCCTCCGTGCGACGGAACCCGTCGTGGGGCACGCGTGGTGCCCGCCAGCGGACCGGTAACACGGTAACACGCACGGACTTGTTGACTTGTTCTAAGTTCTCCATCGACATGACTATAAATATGCACACCGTTAAAATGGAACTAGCGACACTGCGTAAATAAAATAATCCGGTCTCCGCGACGGGTACCCGCGACGGGGACCGTCGCGTTCCCGCGGAGCCCACCCGCGTGTCCACGCGCGTAGACACGCGACGGTTGCCCGTCGCGGGCGCCCGCTTAACGCAGTTTCAGGCCTTACCTACATTTTTAATTGCAGGTATTGCAATAGCATAAATCAAGATGTTGAAATACCTTTTAGCTAAACCACCGAGTGTAGGGTATTACCTCCCAAATTCCATGGGACTGGGTGTTGACTTTGACAGTTAGAAGTTATTGACACTTCGCCGTCGATATAATTATGATGTTGATGATTTCTGAAAAACTGTGCTATTTAGAGACATCGTTTTATTTTTCCTGTAATCTTTGCATAAACTTCTATCACATAGAATAATTTCAGATTTTTATCTATGCAAACTTCGGAGATAAGGAGGGGGGGAACGGTATTTTTTTACATTTTTAATCAAAAGTCGGAAACTATGCTGCCTAAAAAAAAATGTATGAGAATGTGCAAATACCGCTGTTTCGTAAGATACCCCACATGCCCTAGTAGGCTCACTTCAAATTTTTAAGACCCTCTTTCAGTCCTTTTTGCATTTTTTTTTTATTTCTTTCTTGTTTGGAAAATAGTTGCGCAAACGTCATCTAAAACTATTCTAAATTTCAAATTGATAGCAATAGTAGTTCTTGAGATATCCGGGTGTGACAGACAGACAGACAGTCTCACGCTCACCTTATGGGTTCAAACATACAACTGCTTTACAAGAGGAACCATAACTGGGTACCAATGACCGAGCGACTACCTCGCCTCACTCAGACGACACAGAAAATAACAGTCGAGAACTTCGATCAATAATGAGAATGAAGAGTACTACTGCGGTTAATATTGTAGCAAGATAGAAGTTAAAGACAAAATAACGTCCCTACTTACTTTTTAATTATAAAATAATTCATGGGATTGATCTAGTATAAAAAACCGGCCAAGTGCGTGTCAGACCACGCACAATGAAGAGTTCCGTAGTTGGAATGAATTTATCCCAAAAACAAGCATTATATTGTAGTTGAAAAACAATTACTTATGTTCTCGCATACATCGTTAAACGTCACGGTCAATATAATTCTCCAACTGCAAATTTATGTTGGTCGAATATTACTCATAAACTTGAAGCCTACTTAGCTATAGTTTTCCCTTTTAAATTCGTTGTATATGTCGTGATTTTTTTTACATATCTATACGAAAATACAAAACTAAAGACACCGACTTCCGAAATTAAATTAAATATAATATTAAATGTGGGTGTACTACAGGTACACCTCTGCCCAACCCTTCGAGGAAACAAAGAGTGACGTGATGTGCTTCCGAAATTAAAGTTATTTTTCACATTTTAGTGTTTTTGTTGGAAGTCAGTTGTTTTTTTTGTAAAAAAGTTTTTTATTTGGTTTTATTTTTGTAACGTGAGAACTCGGAAGTGCGAGAATAAAGTACCTACTCGTATTAACGCGTGCGAACTAAGCAACGCGGCGCGCGGCAACCCATTGATTGACCGGTCCGGACCGGCCCCCGCACGTACTTGTAGTTTTATACCTATACTGCGGAGTGCGCCTCCAAGCCTGCCGGTGCAGGCGAGCCTGTACGGGTCGGTAATGATAGGTGAGCATTTCTCAAAATTTTTGACCATAATTTTAAAAATCGTCTTAAAAAATAATATGTATATTTAGGACATATTATGTTACATACAGCTAGCTAAATCTAGACAGATTCTGAATTTCTAATTGTTTTTTTGTTTTATTAGAGTTTTTATACAAAAAACCTATAAAATATAAGTTAAGGACGAAATAAAAATTCTTATTTTGTTACTTGGAAAGGAGTGAAAACCATAAAAAAACATGCAGACTGTATTATAAATTTATGTTTTTCTATGTAGATCATAAATTAAACAACATTTTGAAAAAGTAAAAATTGCGAAAAATATAATAAATTAAATTGTTTTTAGCAATACTGAGTATTTTTTGTTACCATTTGAATACTTTCCAACAAAAAGTTTAGTTTTCCTTTATGATAGGAAAGGAAGGATGCTATATTTTCTATTTATTATAATAATATTTATCATAAAATTGTTTTAAATGATTGATTATTGCGTTTCATTTGAAAGAAAAAGAAATATCTATCTTATTTATCAGCATAATTTTGGGACAGTATCAAAACAAGAAGCTTGGGTAACAAAATTGGAAATGTAAGGCTTAGCATACACACTTGACACTTTATCATAAAATGAAAACAAAATAAGTTAAAATCAAAACAAAAATTAAAAATTTATTGCAAAGCTTTCAGTAAGGAAACAAATAAAAACTAATCAGTTGAGTCTTCATACAGTCTTAATTCTCTTTGGTTAAAATCAACATTTTTAATAATACCTATAAACAAAACAACATATTTTTTTAATGTCACGAAAACTAATAATTATTCGAATACATAAAATAAGTACGTAAAAAACAACGCCCTTGCAGAGCTAAATACTTATAAATATTTAAAATAAAGTTAAAAATTAGACATTACAAAATACACACTCATCCTCAGGGTAGTGGTCGTAGACACTGAAACTTTTGCATGCCTTACACCAGAATAAATTACTGTCTAGTAACAGTCTGATCTGTTCAGTATTCATTGCTACTACAAAATGTGGAAAAACACTATGCAATATATTATTAGTTGCACTTCCACATCCAAAACATTTTTTTGATAGTACGAAATGTGTGACTGACCAGGGCCATACAATATTATCTTCGAAAAAAGCAAGAAAGTCTGTCTTCTTCAGAAACTTATCAATATCAAGGTAAATCACCATTTTTGAGACGCACCTTGAGGTGATTTTCCTGAAAAATTAAAAAAAATAATCAGAAATCAGGATAAAAACCGCTGCTTAGCCGTTAATCCTGTGATAAAATTTTCAAAAGCAATATAAACATAACAAAATATAACATTATGAAAATTGAGGTTAAACGAATATAGTCAATACTATAGTCTATACTTAGCTTTAAAAACTCCTTTTTTGTTACCCTTCGTTCTGGTTATACGTTACCACGCGAAAGTAACAAAATCAGAAGTAACGAAAGGATGGTTATAGATTTTCAAAAAAATACATATTCTTTAAAACTCAATAGTTAAAACAGTATTTTACATCAAATTGTAGTCCATAAAACTAACTATTTATCCATTTTAATAAGAATATTCAGTATAGTTGAACTTACCTTCACACAGTATAACAAAATCCGGAACGAATTCGTCGCAGTGCAGGGCACAACGTTAAGTCGCGGCTGTTGTCGACACCGAAATGACATCACAATCAAAATGGCGATGTGAAATGTCGTCAATAGTATTGCCAAAAGAAAAAACACTACCTAAATTAGTAGTTTAAAAAATCTTTCGACACAAAAATCGGTAACAAAAACTGAATTTCCGTTTTGGAATTTTTTATGGGACAATATTATTTTCCGAAAACTGATTAACTAACGACGTATTTCACTATATACTAAATAAAACATGTATTCAAATACTCTAAGTAGTGTTTTAAGACTATAACATATATTCAGTTTCTTAGAATGTAATGAAATAAATGAGTTCAAAATCACTCCGGTCACAATGGGACAACTTATTTTCCATACTACGAAAATTTTGGTATTTTAGATTATTAATTATTTATTGTAGTTAGTGTGGTTTATTTATAGTTTTGATATTTTTTCTGATAATTTAGTAATATCAATGAAGTTACGACAGTCATGTATATTATTTATGTTATCGTAGTAAAAAAATAATCAAAGACCAAAACATGGGACATCCACATTGCGGCTACGGTCAAAAAATTTGAGAAATGCTCAGGTACCGGTCAAACCACCAATCATAAGCCCGTATGGCTCGGTGCAGGCAGTCGCCCAGTCGGTACCGACAAGTTATAACTGAGCCCATATGATAACACAGGAATATTATACCTGCACCGATCGGTACCGACCCGTACAGGCTCGCCTGCACCGTTATACCTGTTTCTTTATGTAAGCACCCTAAGATACCAAGGATGTACCCGCTTCGCCCGCCTTGGCGTGGGCGTTGGGCGTCCGCCCCTAAGACGACCCACTGACCGATTGCCGACGAAACAGTAAAGATTTCCATTAGAACTCTTGGTATTTATTAAATCAAAATGCCAGCGCGGCGCATGACCATAAATTATACACTTCAAACTCAAAGCATTTATTTCAAATAAACCTATTACAGGCACTTTTGAATTGTCAAGGGGTCGGTCAGTCAGAGAGATGAAGCTAGTTGCCCATTCCAAAGCGTAGTAGGTTCCTATGGAGAAGAACGGGCAAGAAACTCCACGGACACTCTTTTAAATCAAAATATTGTTACATAGTATTGGTTACATCATTTATGTTGAAATTATACATGTGAGAACAATGTAGAAAGGCGTGCACGTTAAAAGGAAAATACTGAAGGAAAATACTTGATTCATCGTCTTGTTTTATGTTGAATCGTGATTGAATTGAATGAAAAATCTAAATGTATTTTGATGTTAGGATTTTGAATTTATTTAAAAATATGACTTAAAATTATAAAAAAAGTTTTTATTTACCAAAGGTTATTCCGTCTTTCTATAAATTTGACTTATTTGAACGCTTTTTACAAATTTTAATAGCACAACTAGGCATTTTTTCGAAGCACTGAATGGGATCCGCAAGTCTCGGAAACGATGTGCGCTACTTAATCTGTGGATGTGCGTTAGAATCGATTTGAGAGTAGTTTTTATTAACGTGCTCGTAAGGCTTCTCCAGTGTTTTAAACTCTAAGGTTGTTGGGTTTGAGTATCATGTAACTAGTTAACTACACAAAATGGCGGTGGTCAAGCAAGCGCCGCGCTATAATATTAATAAAAAATAAAAAAACATTGAAATGGAAAAGTATTTACAGTTTCGTTGTCAATTCTTTACTGAACTGTGATCGTTGCTTTACTATTTCTCGGCATCAATCATACACGAGTGATCGTCCCCTAAAAAAAGGAGAAGCAGAATCCATTAGTTATCTGTGGACGGATGACAGACAGACACAGATGACAGCTGGTAAACCACAACAAAATCACAACCTAGAAATTGATTTGGACGTGCAATTTTCAGGCAATTTTGCAGTATTGGTACTTACATATTTGTATGCTATTTAAATGTGTTAGTGTCTCTCTGAGTATAAGTGTTCTGTGGTTAGTGTGGAGCTAGAAACTCCATCACAATGTCTCACGAAGATAGTAAAATAGAAATAATAAAGGTTTGTAAAGTTTCTCTTTATATTCTTGCAATCACATTTCGGCCAATAGTAAATTTATGAAAATGGGAAAATGGGAACATTTTTTTTTTATAACTATGAAGTGTGATAGACCTTATTTCATTACTTTCAGAAAAGAAAAGAAGCTACATTCGTAGCCAGCGAATTAGATAACAATGCCCCAGTAGACAAAATAATTGAATATTTAGAAGAAAATCACAGGAAAAAGAATAAAATCTACACATTGTACAGTCAAATAGTGAGACAGAGGCGGACCGGACCCGGCAGGTACCAACCAAACAAGCATTTCCTTCTTGTTGGACATCCTTTGAACATGTTCAGTGATGACTGGGATGGCGGCCTTAATTCTGGTTACTTTGAAACATTTTCACACAAGAGTCTGCTACCTAAAATGATATCGCTCATACACAATATTAATATGAAAGATCCAGTAACAGAGTACATGAAGAAGAAAACGCTTTGGCGCAACACCATGCACGATTACAAGAGAATTATGAGTAAGTTATCATTTTTAATTTGTTTATATTAATTAACTCTGGTAGACTATCAGCTGCATCAAGCTAAACATAAAATATTATGCAACATTATTATGGGCCGTTTTACAGAACTCAAGACTCAAGCATGTTACACACAAATTAGTTTTTAAGCCATTTGATTTGATTGGTTGTAACAATGCAAAAAGAGTATGTAAGGATCATAGCAGGTTGCATTCTGTCGTTTCTGCCTACCCCAACGGGAAGTAGATGTGAGTTTATGTATGTTTATAGACCTTGGATATCAAGGTTGAAGAAAATACTCAGTTGATGTATGAATGTGAATAATCTATTTTCTAAAATAGTGCGACTTATACGTATACACTATTTACAATATTTCACCTAACCAATAAAAAAAAGTAGGTACAATTGAATAAAACGATTACAAAAAAGTTAATTAAAAAAATATACGTAAAGACTACGTAAAAAGTGAACTCAAAAAAAAATAGAGGTTTTTAGATTTTTTTAATCAACTTTTTTTATTATACACTACTTTTGATATTTTTTATTTCACATTTTTTTGGTTACGATTAATAATTACCTATACTCCATTGGTTTAGTTAGATAAAGGTAGACAAATCATAAAAAGGGTTTTTATGGATGACACTTTCTTGTTTAAAAACACATTGTAACATAAAACGAAATTAAATGGATTTTTGATTTTTGCGATAGTTTCCTCTTTTAATAATATATGTTAAACTTTATATTTTAACTATTTTCTAGGCCCCGGTGGGTGATCACCCGCCCTTCCCCGACCGATCACCATGTTCGGTAAGCCTATCCCTTGGGAGAAGCGAGCCAAATATCTCGGTGTGATCCTCGATCATCACATTTAGTTTTCAGAGCATACAAAGCAGGCGCGTTCGCGCACCGCTTTCGCTCTCGGTATGCTTCACCCCGTACTCAACTCACGCAGCAAGTTGTCCCTTAAGTGCAAATTGCGTTTTTACACAGCGTGCATCCGCCCGATCATGACCTATGTGCAGTTTTCGCAAACGCCAAGCCCCATCTCATCCTTAGGATACAGGCACATCAAAACCGATTTCTCCGTAAAATTACGGGTGCTCTTTGGTTCGTTCGGAACGAAACCCTCCACCTAGATCTTAAAATGCCCACCATCAAGCAGTTCATGAAGCGCATTACGAAGCGTTTCTTTGATTCCGCGGATAGTCATCGCAACCCTGTGGTTGTGCAGGCCGCTAGTAGGCCGCCTATAGGCTCTCCATTATTAGTCAGACTCGCCGACCAAGGCATACTCTCACCGACCCAGATGACCCCATTACCCTCCTCCAGGAAAGCAATAACCAGTACAGTGCACAAATTACACAGACCGTCATTCCGTCCTCGCCGCCGAGGTACCACGCGAAGTCCCCGACTAAATCGTCCCCCCGTTCCTTTCACGTCGAACTGCTAGCCGCCCGCGCCGAGGCTGAGTGCGCCGTAGCATTAATAGTAACCCTTGATAATAATCATGATCTAAACTTTGATCCAGCCTGTCCCCACCGACGCCCTAAGCCGAGGTCTGTACCCCACAGGGGGTGCCCTTAGGGCGCAGTCGTTTAGTCTATAATATATATATTTACACCCTAGCTGGAGGCTTTAAAGCTCACACCTTAAGACAGTCACAGGAAAGCTCGGTTAAGTAGTCACAGCGTCTAGGTCAATACGGCATGCCATACACAAAAAAAACTTTTGTTCTTTGTTGATGTAACTGCTTGAGCACAATTTTTTATAATAATAATACTTCCATATTTTGTAATCTGTCTATTGTAAAGAGCCCAAAAATACAGCTTCTCAAAACGTCAACGAATTATAACGTTGCAGGTCAACGGGAAGTACCCTGTAGGTTTTGATTTATTTGCGAGTATCGAAATATGTCGCAATAATGTCGCTTAAATCGCTGTATTTTTTTATTGCGTTGGACTTTATGACTTTTCCAAAGAACATTGAGGTTTAGAAAACAAATAAATAATATTCTTTTTTTTTCACCAGGTCTTATGAGTAGAAAACGTAAATATGAATGGATCAATGACGAAGTATTACACTGTCCCAAGCAACTGGTTGAGATAGCAGCGCATTACGAACAGAACCCCGATCCATACTTCGAGAGCAGTTACAATTGGTACTATGCAGGTCATGGAAACATGTTGCTGTTAAGCTTCAATGGACTTGACTATTTGGTGCACAGCGAATTTAGTTGCATGTGTAAGTTGTCTTCTATGAACTGTCTATAAATCTATCTTTAAAGTTATCTCTGGTTTTGAGTACTCCAATTTCCTATGCTGGTTTTTTTAATTTACCAAGACCCATTACTGGTCTGCCTAATAAAAGGCTGTGCATTCACTCACATGAAAACCAAATGTTTCTGAAGAACTGATAACTGAGCAGTATACATTGTTTCTGTCAAAGGTTAATTAGTTCAATTGTTTTCTGTGTTTTTCAGATATTTCCCATTTCTTGAGGTACAATTTGTTAATAGAAAACGACACTGTAGTAAAGTTTGACTGTGGAGAAGACCTCAACATCCTTGAAACAATATCATCACAGAACATCGTAGCATTGAGAACTAAAAAGAAGATATTTGTATTAAAAATACAAGAAACTGATGGTTCCATACAAGTACAAAAAGTTAAAGAAATGGAATCCACATTGCCTTTCACTGGTATATCTTTTGATGAATATCATACAAACATATTGTATGTTACTACTTTAGACTACAGACTGACTATTGTGAACTTAGACAGAATGACGGGACGCAGTAGACAGTTACGAGGGAATGTAACAACTTTGATCGACAATTGGAGTACTGTTCTAGGCTCAGAAAGAGGTTACTTCACACATGTCTCGAAAAATTCCATTACACTATATGATAAGAGAACTAACTCTGCTTTCCAACGGTGGAAAAACCTTAAAAGAATCAGTGACGATGTGTTATGTAATGACATTAGTGTCGCAAGCCACGCCACAGACAAGCGCCTGCTGTATTTCGGAACCGATCATCATCTGTTCTTAATGGATCTACGCTACAACAAAAAAGAAAAAAACCAGCTTAAAGTCGTACAAAGATGGACACATGGTATGCAGTGTTTACCAACTTACATGTCAGTGTGTAAGTTTGAATATAACAAAGAGCTGATTAGTTTGAGCAGTCAGTGGTGTGAAGACCTGTGTGTGGTCAGTAATCACGCAGACAGGCTGACCAGGCATACAGACATCAGCAGTGTTACAATCCCATACAGGCCACCAAGTATATTACAAGTCTTAAATGAGGCTAGAGAGAAAATGCTTTGCTGTGATTTAAAAAATCCTATCGAAAATAGACTATGCACTTCAATCACTGGATTATTAGTGTTAGAACAAGATGATAAATACAACTTACTCATGTTGAACTCGCTAGGGGACGTGTCATATCACACTCTGTGTCCACAGTACATGACCGCCTTTTTCGAGGACACCAGCACAGAGCTTCTAAGTGAATGGAGTAAAGATTATAAGAGAGAACCAAAAGACTTGGAAGTATCATCTATAAAAGATATCAGTAACATTTGGAAAAAGTTGAAGAGGATACCTGACGATTTTAAATTAGGTGAAAATAAGTATCACAGGAAAGTTAGCAAGTTCAGTGAAAAGGAAATATATGACGCATTTGAAAACGAAGAGATCGAATCTGGACTCTTGGACATATGGCCCAACCCCCAGTCTGAGGACACTAGGGATGAATCCACCTTTAGTTTATTTGTTAGTAATGACTAATGATGACAGTGAAATAAAACAATAATTTTATTTATAAACAACTATATTTCCTACCTATATGACTGAGTTTTTACAAACGACCTTGCATACATCAAATCAACGTACAAACATATTCACATTAAAATTAATTCATAAAGATGGCGACGTAGTTTTAAACGTGCGCGAGCGCCGAGTAGTAAGTACGTGTAGTAGCAACTTTAAAACTACGTCGTCGTAGAAACAAGTTGGGAACTATCAACCATTCATACTAACAATTTAATTGGTGTTGCATGAAGCAAAGTCTACTTACAATGCATGTAAATGCAAAGTTGTTAAAGCTTAGCTTTTTAACAAAATAGCATCAGTAGATATCCCGCAGAGGTATTCATTCAGTCTTCGGGTACATCGTCGAAAACTGAAAAAATAAGCACAGTTGATATCTCCCAACCAAAGGAAACAAATGTATATAACAACCATAGGACGCATCACCTAGATTAGTTCACATGCAATAGTAGCATAAACGATTTAAATAATACAAAGAAATGCATGGGTACAGTCCCCGGCACGTAAGTAGGCAAGAGTAGTTAGATGCGCAGAAGTCATTTTTTAGGTCTCTTTGGTGGTCAAGCGGGACGCGGGGAATGAGAGAGCACCGTTCCGAGCACGCGATTGGTGCGGCAGTCGACACTCGCCTCCCGCACCTCGACCCGCGTTCCGTTCGCTCCCGATTACACTTGCGTGCCCTAAAATGATGACCCTTTGTTTTTGTTACGAATTGTTGTTACTATTTTAAATTAGTAAATTAATAGTTAGTTTATGTTACGAGTGTATTTTTGCGGCAGCTATTAACGAAGTTTGTTGACCTTTAGTTCTCGTTAACATTGTTTTTTGAAAGGCCACAATAACTAAAAATATGTTATTGTTCTAAATAGACATGTTTAAAATAAATGATGGCAATAACCATAGAATAATGACAAACAACAAAAGTAACCATGTTTTTGTGGCATAAGTGTACTATGCGTGAACTTACCCCCATTACCCCAAAACCTTGCCAAGTTACGTGCGATTGTACCACCTAAACTAAAATTATTGAGTGTACGACTAAACGCCGACAAGACTTTACTACGACGGAACTCTTCGCCGACAGGGCTCATCAGCGACGCAACTTATCTCCGATAATCAGTCGTACACTCAGCTTAACAATGAGTTGTTAGTTTTGTTTTAATTTAAACTAGCATGGAGTTTTTGTTTTGGTAACTGAATTTATCAACAATAGAGGGGATCTCTGTTCTAACCTAACCCAAATCTTTATTTTTTATGAATTGTGTCGCTGATGAGCCCTGTCGAAGAGTCCTGAAGTCTTGTCGGTGTTCAGTCTGTCGGCGTTTAGTCGTACACTGAAAATTATTGCTATATTTTCAATCCTCTTTCCTTGTCTTGCCTAGGGCCATAAAGGGCAATTTCCAAGTAATTTTTGTTCGAGTACGAAAAGGGAATGCAGTTATTCGTCCCATATAGCTCCATCTCTTTTCACACTGAAACAACTTATCCCTTTACGGCGCCACAAATGTAAAAAATATTTACAGATAACGAAGTAACGACTATTTGAAACGATAGTTATAAAAATACAGATGAATAAATTAGAACATTTTAAGAATAATATTTAGCAATAGAATATCATTTTATTATTAGTTACGTACGACGATTAAATAACATCATTGGTTTATCCTGTAATGGTTGATGTAAGAAGATAAATAAATAACAAATGCCAATTTTTGGAATTACTTATTGTTGACTTTGTAACAGAAAGTGATTTGGTCGGATATTGGCCGAAATTATAAGCTATAAAAATATGTTTAATTTCATTAAGGCGCGCTTAAGCGGTCTATATCTGTATAGGATTAATTTTAATACATAATTAAACTACGGATTGCACTATAATATTAATAGCTGCGGCTTGAGTGCCCATAAAAATTGGCTTCAGTTGTAGTGTGCCTCTTAACCATAAGTTGCAACTTTTTTATACCATGCACTACTACAGCTACGCCCCACAGTTTCACCAACATGCAGATTCCCGTACATTTTTTTAAATAAAAACAGCTAAGTCACTCTCAGGCCTTTAAACAATCTTAACCTATCCTATACCTTTATCTTTTTTTATGGTGTACATAATAAAGAGTATAAGAGTATTCTATTCTATTCTTAATGGCATGAAACACTCCCACTCCGATCCGTTGCTACGTGAAATGTTGTGTAATAAATGCGAAAGTGTGCTCATGTGTCGGATCTACGTGATTTTGCATAGGAATAGTTTATTGGCTGGAAAGTGGCATAGACTAACTTTATCTCGAAAAAATAAACCGCCGAGCGATACCGCGGGTAGTAGCTAAAGTCTGTTACAAAGTATCTGACAAAAGTGTGTACAAGCCCTGGGGGCCTAAAATGGACGCTTTGGCAGAATCATAATATGATCTGCGTACAATTCATATCCCGCAATTCATCTGTTTGACAGTTTTGTATGGAGTTTCGTAAAATGGTCCACAAAATAAGAATTGCTATAGTGAAGTCTAATGTCAAATAGCAGCTGTCAAACAGATGAATTGCGTTATATGAATTGTACGCAGATCATACTATGATTCTGCCAAAGCGTCCATTTTAGGCCCCCTGTTCTGCTGAAATGCTTACGCAATCATTTACTAAAATGAATTAGTAACACATTCATCTGTATTAAGAAGGTTTCAACGTTATATCTCACCACTTTTTACCCGACTGCCAAGGAAGGGTTATGTTTTTCTAACAATTGTTGTTTGAATAATGTTATTAAATTGTAATTGATAAATCAACGACGTAAATTTTATTGAGGTTATAAAATTAACCTCAATTGTCAAATTAAAATCAAATCAACATCTTTATGGGGGGGATGCGCTAAGGTAGCTCGAAGGTTAAATTTTCTTACGTTTTTTGCAATTTGCAGGTCAGTTTGAGTTTGTATGCTGATTAAATTATAATTTTCGACCGTAACAAATATGACTTTACATAATTGTAATCATTAGAATCAACGATACAACTCGTTAAGTTAGAATTCGATATAGACGATATTCGACGATATACAAGACTTCAAATGTCATGATTTCATGAAATAGTCATTAGATAGGGTAATATGAACGTAGAGAGTTGTATTGAGGATTTTTATGATAATACGAGTAATTCTAAAGTTTGGCCAGCGAGTCGTAGCACAAGAAAATGAGGCAAAATTTAAAAAATCTTCAGCTGCCTACATGAAAAATATAGTATGAAATGTTATCATAATATTCCTACTCATATCAACAAACATTTTTATTTTAATTAAATCGTTTCTTTTCATGAGCTGAAGATTTTTTTAATTTGCCGCCCTTTTCTTGTGCCACGCCTCGCTGGCCAAACTCAAAATATTTGATACGGCCGCGAATCAATTATTTAGATAACATACAAACTGATAGTGACCTGCAAACTACTAAAAACTTTTGAAAATTTGTATTTCGCGGGGTACTCTTGACGCTTTTGCAACAAGGTGATTGTAAATAAAAATTTCCGGTTTAAGTATTCACACATAATCAAATCAAAGCACTGAATTTGTAAGTGGCACTACAATTTGGCTTCCACAGGTACTTTTGGAACAGGCTAGGTATAGTTTATATTCGTTTCTTGTTGAGAAACATACCTACTACTGTTAGCGCCTGGTAAAGGTCCTGAGCCAGCTCCTAGTAAGCGGCTGGTCGGGCCCCTTGTTCTCGCGCTCTTTCTCCTCAAGCTGTTCCATCAGTTTGCGCTGGTTCTCGCGGAAGGCGGCGATGGGGTCGTCGAACTGGCTGTAGTACGTCAGGACTTCGCGCACGTCGATCACGTCTGACATAGCTATCGCTGTGAGGAAGGGAAAATGTAACATTTAATAATTATCACGCCTGTATTCTGAGGATGGCATAAAATAACATCACGACTGTGATTATACGGGTAAAACTGAATGTTCCTTATTTATTACGACCGGGAAACAAAAATAAAACCGGCCAATTGCGACCACGCACTATAAAGGGTTCCGTAGTTGGGATGAATGTATCCCAAGAACAAACTTAACTTTGTAGTTAACTTTGTTTCTCTCCCATACATCGATATATACGTCACGGTTAATTCTCCAACTGCATTAGGCTACAGTACCCCGGCATATAACTTGGTAAGAGTCGTTAGATGCGTAGAATTCGCTTTTCAGGTCTCTCTGGTTATCAAGTGGGACGCGGGGAACGAGGTAGCATCGTCGAGTCAGTCGACCCTTGTCTGTCGCAACGCGTCCACGTTCCGTTCACTCCTGAAATTCTACCCTTTGTTTTTGTTACGAGTTTTAGTTATTGTTTTGTTTTGAATTTTTATATCGAATCTTCCGCCAAATGTGGTGTTACTAATTAACAACGCATCGTATCAAAGTAAACAATTTGACGCTGCGCCTACCTCGAATGCCAAGAAAGCGAAAATTCAAAGGTGGTTGGCGGAAAAAGACAGAATACGAAGACACTATGCTAGCGATAGTGAACGTGAACGTAACTGTGATTGAAATACCGTTATTTATACAAAACTGAAAACTTAGTTCGGTACTAAGTTGTCAGCTTTGTGTTTAGGAACTTTACCATAGTCGGAATAAAGTTCGAAATTCAATAATGGCTCCATATTTTAAACCTGGGTCTGAAGATAAACCTTGTTTTGTAATAAGGGGGTATGGGTTCCGATTTTGAAGTAAAACTTCTTTAGGCACGCTTGACTTGGGGAGTAAGCTGGTGAATGCATGACGAGAGCGTTACGGAAGTGAGCCAGCGGAAGTTGAGAGGGAGATATAAGTTAGTGAAGATAGAAAGAGAGAGAGAGAGAGAGAGTTACGTTTCGTAACGCTCCGTATATTACTGTAGGGGCAAGAGAGAGAGGTGCCAGCCCACATTTTCTTTCTCTCATAGCCAGTTGCGTTGCGTATAGCTTAGACACAGTGCAGGCCTATTGTTGTAAGTAAGTATAATTAGTATTAATATTTGCAAGTTTTACTTCAGTCGTGTGGTCTAAAGCACACTCTTTTTTTTTCCTTTGTGGTACGGACCCTAAAAAACTCCGAATGTGTTTTTCAGTAGTCTTCGAGTGAAACAGGCGTAGCGCGTAACGTTACGTTACACGTAGGGTGCGTTTTGCCGCTCATTCGTATTAGCAAATACGCAAACTCATACGTTTGTGTGAGCGCCGCACTGGCTATCGGTTATTAGAAAGTTAGAAACACAACAGTGGACTCTTTAGGCACGACTTCCATAGTTTCGGCCGAAGTTACGGGCGTTTCATAATCCGTATCTCTTACGGACTTGAGATTAGTTCGGAGCCCGAACTAAGAATGAATGACAACACGATTTGACAGCTGTCCTTAGCTCCGATGTGTTTTTGTCCATCCGAAAATTTAATTTGTCACTTGTTTTGACGGATCAACGGTTTCCCAACGCGCCCGTATCTTCATTGATGGACTTAGAGAGTAGCACCCTAAACACGACATCCATAGTTAGGGTCGTTATCTACTCCGTATCACTTACGGACTTAAGATTAGTTGGAAGCCCGAACTAAGAATGAATGACAACACGATTTGACAGCTGTCCTTAGTTCCGATGTGTTTTTTCCGTGCGAAAATTTAATTTGTCACTTGTTTTGACGGATCAGCAATTTTCCGACGCGCCCGTATCTTCATTGACGGACTTAGAGCGTAGACCCTCAGGTGCGATTTGCAGCAGTCAAGTAGTTGGTAAATCTTCACAGACGTGATGGGTGTCGGTAATTCGGTATCACTTGTGTGCAGTTTTGCCAACTAATTATAAAAGATGCAGCAGTGTTCTTACTCTGTAGCAGATTGGCGAGGTCCAGGAGAGCCGTGTCTTCATCAGCGCCCTTCCATTTCTTGAGGATGAGGGAGTTCTGCGGGTGGAATTTTGTAGCTTGCTTGTTCCAATCGATCACTATGACCTGCAATTACAATACGTAGTCTTCTTAGTCCTAAAAAGTCAAGTCACGACTACTCATGAGGCCCTTATAAAAAAAAAAAAAACTTGTTGTCACTGGTTCTCTATGCATTTTTTGGATACAGGCGCCGTCCGTGGATTTTATGAGATATCTGTTCCGATTTTAATTAAATAAAAAAAAAACAGATCTATAAAAAATAATATTAAATTTTAATATTTCAAAAATTTAATTTTTATTCGACATTTTGTCGCGACATAAATTAGTAGTAGTAGTTAGTAATATGAAAAATCTATTGATTTAATTAAAACTGAACAAATTTTACATTTTAACTGTCTTCAATGCAAGACGCAATAGTTAAAGATTTATAAAACAAAAGTTGCTTAAAATAAAGTAATGACTATCGACTGCTTAACCATAATTTTTTTTACGTTTAAACGTCTCTTAGCTTTAATCAATGTTTATGAGTAAAGGGGAAGAAGCTACCTTAGAAAGATCCCGATTAAGTCCCTCCAGATTCTTCACATGAACGCCGTCGATGAAGTGCGTAGAGTCTCTAAAGAGTCTGTATGTGATGAACTTGTTCTCGGGGTCCAGTTTGTCGAGGACTGGCCATATCATGAAGGCATTCTCCGAGGTGAAGATGACCACCTCGTAGTTTGAGCTGGCGACTGACTGCAGGAACTGGTCAACGCCTGGACGCTTCTTGAACCTGGTGATGTAGGAGCAAATAAATAAATAACGGGTGGATAAACATACTTAATGAAGCTACTTATACCCCCCGTCATTGTGATATTTTTAGGGTTCCGTACCTAAAAAGAAAAAAAAAACGGAATCCCTATAGGATCACTTGTGTGTCGGTCTGTAATTGCGGGATATGAATTGTACGCAGATCATATTATGATTCTGTCAAAGCGTCCATTTTAGGCCCCCTGCACTGTGTCTTAGATATACGAAACGCAACTGGCTATGAGAGAAAGAAAGAAAAAAATTGTGTGCTCGCACCTCTCTCTCTTGCCCCTACAGTATTAAACGAAACGTAACTCTCTCTCTTTCTATCTTCACTAACTTATATCTCCCTCACAACTTCCGTTCGCTCGCTTCCGTAACGCTCTAGTCACGCATTCACCAGCTTACTCCCCAAGTCAAGCGTGCGTAAAGAAGTTTTGTAACCTGTACCGTGTGACTTATCAAATGAAAGGAATTGTTGTAAGGATTACAGTTATAAACAATTTATAGTGTTAAAATAAAAACTTTTAAAGTTATTTAATAAAATTGATGAAAGTTGACCATTCCCATCATCTTCGAAACTATTGAGCCTATAATTTTGAAAAAAATACAGGAAAATTAAATAGTTCTTTACCTATAGATTACAGGAAAACCTATAAGAAGTCTATGGTCTTAAAATAACATGGTAAATCTCTCAATATTGTGTGTACACACGGCTACACATTAAGCTATATATTTCCAGTATAAGCTGGCCTCTCATTGTACGAAAATCCTATACAATGCGAGATCAGCCTAAACTGGATATGTATAGCTTGATGTGTAGCCGTGTGTACAATAGAACATTGTTGGAGTACCTATATTTAAATAAATAAAAACATTACTGCAGCGGCCTGCAAAAGGGGCATTGATGGACGGACGTGAAAATGTGGGCCGAGGCTAAGCAGAGGCACTCACTCATACGTGAGTCCATCAATGCCAAGGCTTGTATACTTAGTGCTTTTCACAAATAATGCGCGGAAATTCAAACTAAGTAAATTATTTATATATAAATACCAGATTCAATGACGAACAACGATAATTTTTCACGCGCCAATTTGTTCATTTGTTTCTTTTTTACTTTAAACAGCTTTATTTGCAAACCAGTTCGAAATTTAGGCAAAACCTTTGATAAGTTACCTCCTTGGTTGCCATGTATTGAAGTAAAAAGTTCGTTCCATTTATAAATTACACGAGAGATTCGAGTTTTCATAGTAATTTATTCGGCCGCTAAACACGACAATTTTATTATGGATTTTCATACTAACATTGCCGGCCGCTGCTCGCATGTATTGGCCTTTATAGCTTGGCCAGTACAGCAATTTCGATTTATGTCGAAGATGGTTGTCAAAATAATGCTCGAATTTCCAAGCATGTTTGAGAAAACTTATTTTTTGTACTTAACCATACCTTATGGTTACGGAGATATTGATTTTGCATGCACCCATATCCACAATGTGTTACGTGCATAAGGTACATTTCGCGCTCCGTAAAAAGCGATAAAAAAAAGTCGTTTCCCAGCAATAATTTTTGCGCATTGTTACTTAGTTTGATGTATAGAATACGTTGATAACGGCTATGCGATGGTTCTTTTTATACCCTGTATTTACGTACTTATGTGTAGCCCAACAAACTTCTTTGCGAATTGAATGGCGGCGCTGCTTGTAAAGGCAAGATGGTATTTGTTTGGCAGGGCAAACCGTGCTTTGCCAGGTCTGCACCAGGATTTACTCTGGCGATAAACTTGAAGAACATACCTCCATCCAGTTTGGTAAGACCAGTCGGGATGTACCAGGACATCAGTAAACTCCAACACAAGCGTGTACGTGGGCTGATACGGAGGAGGCAGCGGGTCAGGCAGTAACTTCTCACGGGACGGCTCCTTTATCATCTGTAGACCAATAACATATCATCACGGGACACGAATAAAACATTTTTCTTTCTTTTGTTTTCACGCCAGTATTCTCACAAGGGTGGACAGGTGGCATAGGGTGTATAGTCAAGCTGCGGGGTACTTTCGTAAAGCTCCATTCACACGGTGCTAGTTTGTTGCCTGTGGCATACCACATTGAAGCAGCAATTGACTGGCACCGTATTAACAACACGTACAATAACTGTTGCACGATACGGGTGAGTTAGTTGCCGTTCAATACTGGTATAGGTGTAAATAGCACGTACAATAAAATTGCAAGTCCAATAAAATCGCATTTAGCTGTAGAGCTAACGACTTCTAAAGATTTTTTAAAACTACTTTTAGGCGATGAATAAAAATATAACTTAATAGTATGGAAATAAAGTTTAAATAAATTAAAATTCAATGTTAACGGTCGTAAGTACAAAAACAATACCGCGGTATGCTTACTACCGTTAACATTGAAATTTCAACTTTATTTCCATAGTATTAAGTTATATTTTTATTCATCGCCTAAAAATACTTTAGAGGTATGAGGAACAGGGTGTAAAGTTCACTCATCCTCTATAGAAAAAGGAGGATCCTCCGACCAGACGGGTGTTGTGTCTGGTGGGCAACTGCCCGACGGGTGATGTCGGGATGTTATATATATGCTAGTCGCGCGGTAAACTCTGCTTGCGCGATGCAGGATTTTGCATGACGTCAGTGTGACGCGTAGTTCGCATGTGGCGATGTAGATGCCGCTACAATACCTCGCCATGCCGTGCCGCCAATGGGCTCCGGGCCTTAAGCAGCGGCCGCCGAGGCGTCTTCGTGCTCTCTGAAGGCTACATAATTATATACAAATGGAATCTTCTCATCAGCATATTTTCAGTAGTAGTCTTGTATCTTGTTTGTGCCCAATGGAAAGACTCGGTAATTTCTTTACCACTGTTGACTACAGTCCGCGCGCAAGTGCTCGTCACCGCTTGAGGTATGTGAGCGGTCAGACGGGGGAGATTGACAATGGTGAAGCTAACTCAGTCTGCCAATCTTGTCAATGGAGCGTCCCCTGTCTCTGCTCACATACATCAGGCAGTGACTAGCAGTTGTGCGCGGACTATACAACATTAGTTTTTGTTTATACTAAACCCGAAAAGGGTTCATTGTACTCATCATTTTGAACAATTTATTCTATGGTACCAACCTTGAAATCGCGAAATAACAATCAGCTGTTCCATACATTTTGTCGATATATGTGAACACAAATGTAGGGAACAGCTGATTTTTTTTTCGCGATTTCAAGGTTGGTCCCATAGAATTTTTTTTTCAAAATGATGATTACAATACAACCCCTTTTCGGGTTTAGTATAAATAAAAACTAATGTCGTAGAATGCCTATAGTAAATTGTAACTTTACTAAGGTTAAAAGTTTTCCTTGTCGTTTTAAGACGCGCAAGTAACCTGAGGCTGCTAAAAGCTATTACCAACCAGCACCCTAATAGCGCAACACACTTTCAATCACAATCTGAATGATTTTGAAGTATATTGCCAATCCATTGCTTCATATGTTCTAAAAAATAGTCTTGGAACAACGTAAAGAACGCAATGAATGTTGTTGAACTATCAAAATTAAAGCCAGGTGAAATCGTCAAGGTAGCCCGCGAAAAGTTTTTTGCAATTTGAAAAAAAAAGAAGAAAAATATTGTATTTGGGACACGCACAAGAAATACAAAAATAGCATTGAAAACTAACAATATACAAAAAAAAACGATCAAAACTTGACACTTGAGACTTGTTACGGTCGCGAATCATATTTTAAGCAACATACAACCTGTTAATGACCTGCAAATTGCAAAAAACGTAATTAATACCTTGCCATGCCGTGCCGCCAATGGGCGGGTGACTAATAAAAATATAACTTAATAGTATGGAAATAAAGTTGAAATTTCAATGTTAACTGTAGTAAGCATACCGCGGTATTGTTTATGTACTTACGGGCGCCGGGTCTAAGGTGGCATTGTCAACACTTTCCATACGTGTCACCGTTTACTTGCACTAGGACACAAATTTACATACAGAGACTGACAGTTTTGAAGGCGGTCTGTGACAGCAGTTGTGCGCTGAACGCACTTTCGGCAATTGGAATTTGATTAATACTGCCATCTTTACACGCTGCCGGCGGGCGCGACGGTTCCGTGCCCTGTATATATATGTACCCAACGGACAGACATACAGACATGGCATTTTATCACACATGAGCAAAAGGATGGTACCTTTTCATAAAAGGTAAGTTCCTTCCACGTCCGCCGTAGGTACTGCAGAACGATGGGCATTTCTGAGAACTCGTCCTCAATGATTTCTCCGTCATCACCGCGCCGAGGAGCCCCCATTTCTACCACGAGGCAGCTGCCCATAACCGTCATGGCGCCGCCGAATACTGCGAACCTGCGATAAATAAAATAAATAAATTTATTGATTTCACCAAAAGCCTTTAACAATATCTTTATGACTATGTTCTATGGTAGCGGGTTTGGTTTCCGCACTTAGTCCTTCATGTGGGCCACTATGCGTGGGCCATGGCGGCCGTCATTGGTTATTTCAACCAGCCCCTCCCTCCAGAAGCTGATTAGGTCTCCCGGTCTGCTTAAGATATCTGTGAAGGATCTGAGTGACCCTGAGGGTTTCTGTTCTGATCTGGGTGACGCCTGTGCATTCAAAGAGCATGTGCGCAACGGCTTCTTCAGCTTCCATGCAAGCCCTGCACAGAGGGCTGTCCGTTATGCCTATTGTGTGGAAGTGCTTGTTTAGTGAACAGTGAGAGCAATCTTTATGACTAAAAATAATAAAAGTTTAAGGCGCAACTAGTCGATACTTTTTCCATACAAATTTCGGGGGGGTTTTACTCCACTGTTGCACATTGTACATCTAAAGTAAAACATGATGTCGTTTTGTCTTATTATTAATTTTGTCTGTACAGAAGCAGAATAGTAAAAAACAAAGGCATTAAAAAGTTATGAGCCAACAAAGATTCGTTTTTCCTGCTAATTTTAACGCAACTTTGGGCGTAAATAAGTAATAAAAGAAGTATAAAATCTCAAAAACAAAGCTCGTTCCGACAAAGAT
Source organism: Tiliacea aurago (assembly GCA_948098905.1). Lineage (NCBI taxonomy): Eukaryota > Metazoa > Arthropoda > Insecta > Lepidoptera > Noctuidae > Tiliacea > Tiliacea aurago. The sequence goes on from OX402592.1 coordinate 2,904,735, forward strand.
CAATTATCGAAGATTATAATTAACTTTATTCGTAATTGATTTATGCAGTAGTTTTTTCATAAAACCCCACCTTCCACTCAGAGGAGTTTTCGTATATTTTTACGCGCGCGGTTTAGTATGAATCGTCGTGCACTGTGTTTGTGTGCGTGCGACTAGACGTTATGCGTGTAGACTAGCTTCTAACTGCTCATCACTGGTGCTATCTCTGTCGGACACGCTGCTAGGTGAGACAGCGTGCTTATTGGCCGCGCACGCCAGTGAGTTCGAGCCCGCGGCTAGTTGGCTCTTAAGGCATTCGATGAGATTATATTAAGGTATGGTGAGCAATATAAATCAGTCAACACTCAGTTTTTAAACCATAACTGAACTGAAAAAAGTTCTTGACTATATGAAACACTAACTTAAGCCCGCGGCGCCGCCCGAGTGGACGTCGGAAATTGTCCCACGGGAGCGTGCTACTGGGATAAAAAGCATCGGCAATCATTGTCCTAACACCGGTCTACCTGTGTGCCAAATATCATTGAAATGTATTGAAGCCCTTGAGCTCATCCAGGGCCGTGTGGTGCCGGACGTACAGAATAGCACCATCCTATGTTTTTCCCGTGGGTGTCGTAAAAGGCGACTAAGGGACTTACTAGAGAATGGGCAGCAGCGTTCTCTATGCATTTTAACACCATACTGCGATCGCCAACCCGCCTGCCAAGCGTGGCGATTATGGCAAACCCCCTCTTTTGGAGGGCCTATGTCTAGCAGTGCACGTCTTTCGACTGAAATGATGATGATGAAGCCCATAAGGCGTGATAAGCTAACATACAGGCAGAGTTAGGCCCGGCGCCCACTGGCGGCACGACATGGCAAGGTATTTTTAGGCGACAAATAAAAATATAACTTAATGGTATGGAAATAAAGTTGAAATTTCAATGTTAACAGTCGTAAGTACAAAAACAATACCGCGGAAAACATTCAACTTTATTTCAATAGTATTAAGTTATATTTTTATTCGTCGCCGAAAAATACCTTGACATGCCGTGACGCCAATGTGTGCCGGGCGTTAGTTACACATTTCGATACAAACCATATTAGTATGGTTAGTTATCCAGAGTATCAAAGTAATGCCAATAATAAGATATTGAGCCTGATATGTAAGAACATTGTAAGCTACATAATGTAGGTATATCACTTAAAAAAAAATTTATAACATTAAATAATCAAAAAAATACCTCTCCTGTAAATTTGAATTTATGTCGCTTACAATGTTCTTCCATAACAGGCTCGACATGTTACAAAAAATTTACAGAAGCGCAGGATTTTGAGTTTAAAACACCTCAAGCAGTTACGTTGCTTCCTCTATACTCCGTTTGAAATAAGATTAGACATTTAAATAAACCTTTTTTACAGTCCGTTCAATCGATTGTGACTTCTATTGCGTTGGTGGCATGACCAATGACAGCTGTAATAAACAGTTGGTATTGTAACCACGTTTTTGCTTTTAATGCCATCCTTATGCCTACAGAATAGAAGTCAAAATCGGTTGAACGGACTGTAAACAATTTTATTTAAATGTCTAATCTTATTTCAATTGGAGTATAGGTATAGAGAACTCTACATTCTCCTGCCCTGGTCCCAATTTATTCAGGGTTGGTGCAGCATATATTCTTACTCTAGAAGTCTAGACTATACCAACAAAACAGTCTGAAAAGATTTATAGAAAAAAAAAATGGACATGATCAGACAACATACCAGTGGATGTCAATTTGTAGTGCCACAAATTGAGTGCTTTGATTTGATTAACCCAAAAGATTTAAATCACCATAAAAATGTTTTGCATTTGGCAATTGAGGTGCATTTTATAACCTACATTTTCGTTGATGATTTTTTAATGAGAATTTTGTAAATATTATTCAAACAGCTGGGTGAGCACCGCCTACTGTGACATGACTTGAGTCACACATTTTATCACAGTTTGAGCGATAAAACCGTTTTTTCATAAAATGCTCGTACAAATTGACATGACATCATTTATCATGTCTTGTCACAAACGTCTTGGGCAGCCCGTGCTCGGCCCGCAGTAACTGTTTGAAAATGTGGTGAGATATAAAGTTGAAACCTTCTAAATACAGATTAATGTGTTACTAATTCCCTTTAGAAAGTCATTGTGTAAGAATTTATGCCAAACAGTGTTTGTGTGTAACTTTCATCAGATACTTGTGCAACAGACATTAGTAGCTTATTCTCTTGACATACCCCATCTTCATCCGCCTCCAACTCTTCTCGTTTTCTTCTGTCTTCTCCTTGTTCTCTTGCTCAAACTTCTCCTGCTCCTTCTTAATGGCCTGTGCATCTTCTGTGGACAGCGGAGCTTGTGGGAAAAAGCGGCCCAAGATATCCGGTTTCTCAGGTTCTTTCTTATTTTTATCTGGAAGTTAGGAAAATATCAAGTTGAAATCATCCAGAGTTTTATTTCAGTGCTATTACTGGGTGGTTTTTTTTTTTTTATTTGTTTAATGTAATAAATATTTCAGTGCCTGCAATTTTTAAATATTTCATGATACTATTTACATTAAAAAAATATATTGATTGCAGAAAATGACAATGCAGCAGGCCCAAAAGGAGAGGCTGCTATGAACTAGACACCTTTCCAAAGGATTGGCCTACATTTGTATAAGACTGGGAAAGTAGAAAGAGGGGAGGGAGACCTTTGCCATGCAGTGGGACTTTATAGGCATATATTAATGAAAGTAAGAAGAATGATAAAATAGTTTCAGGGGGTTGGTGTACAGGCACATAATCTGTTCATTTACTAAGATTATTAGATAAATATTATACTATTATGTTTCCATAATGAAAGTGAGTGAGGACAACCATGTCACATGGCTTTACTGGTCTCTTACATCAGCAACACATTTTATGATACAAACAAGTTTTTACGTAGGATAAACAGTTCTGGTTTATTTTTCAGGTAAGTATTCTACAAGAAATTTGTATCTTTTGGGTCTCATTCACTGGTTTTAAAATTACACGAGCTAATGATTAATGGCAATATTTGAGTGATAACAGGAATTGATAATATTGTCAGAAATTTATGAAATGATTTTTAATTGAATTCTTTACGGGTTACTTGAATGAACACATTGCTTCAACATTTACCGGGTGTAAGTAAGGGCGAAAATTGGATACTAACCTATATTTTCCGTACTGTACAATTTCGGCGAGTTGGCGGAAAGTAACCATATATTCTGCCTTGAAATATTTTTTGAATGCAGATTTCCTATCTTACAACACGCAGTTCTTGTTAGAAAAAGCACTTTTCTAAGAGACATTATTTCATTTGAAAAATCACATTCACAACAAATGAAGAAACGTCATTGAACTGTCACATTTTCTCGTGGGCAGTAGTGCTGTACCTTCCTCAATAATCATCCTTACTAAATTAAATTTAGGCGAGTTTTCACTGGAGACTAGTACAGGAACGTGGCTTAGGAATGTGGAAATTGGCATAAACAAAGAGAGGCCTATGCCCAGCAGCGGACTGTGGATGATGGCTGATGAAATTTCACCTTTTCACTTGTAATGGAACAACTCAACAACCCCAAGTGGCGTAACACAGTATCAGTAGTGGGTTTCATTTTCACATTTTTCACAGTTCAAGAACATTCATTGCGTTATTTACATTGTTGAGCAGACAAATTTTTCCAACATATGAAGCAATGAATTAGCAATATACTTCAAAATCATTGAAATTGTGATTGTTAGTGTGTTCCGCAGTTCCAATTCTGATTCATAGTCTGTGAATATTAGAAAAGCATTTCATTCTAAGTAATTAACATCTTTAGCCTGTATTTCGAATGGAAACCATCGAAAAACATCCAATATTGAAATACTGACAGTGACAGTGTGTTTGGCAGTGATTTCTCTGGAACGTGATAGTGTGATTTTTTTTTAGATCTTTTGAACGAAATTTTGCGGAACATCACAACAATTGTTGGAAATTCTTTTTAATGATTTATGAAAGGGATAGTTTTTGATGTTACAACGATGTCATCAATAAGCAAGCAATCCTCTTTGATGAATTTTATCAAGAAAACTACTGGAAACTCGAGTTCAAACAATACAAGGTAGAAAAACTTTTACTTTTTATTATTCTTATATTCCTCGTCGTCGATTATTAATTTAAAATATTTTGTGTTTTTACGTAACAGTACCTAATAAAGTACAGTGTATTTTTGGTCAGTAGGTCGTCTTTTTGCTTGATAAAAAACTTAACTCGTGTTGAGGGTAGTTAGTGTTACTTACTGCTATTTTCTTTGTCTGCTCTCTGTAAAAACCGGCGTGCTTTTGTAAACAAATTTTAAAAATACTTTCAAAAATCTTGATGATTTAACAATAAAATTCGACGTCTTGATGACAACATTCGTTATCTTGATGACAACAGCTGATGATTGATAAGCATGGGTCAATTCAACTACAATAAACTATCATTCATGAAGGAAAAGTTAGGTGAAGGAAGAGATGATGATCCTCAACTTGGTCTTTCTTACATTTATAGGTACCTTGAATATGCTTTCCAAAATAATGTTATGGAAAGCTCATGGTGTTAACATGGTGACATTCATCAAAACTAGTTTCAGATAACATGTCTATTTTTTTTTTTGTAGTCTCTCAGTTCCCTTTAGGTGACTGCATTATGTTATGCGAATTGCAAGCAGAAAGGTAAAAAAGCCATATGACAAAAACAAAGTAGTCTTAATTGTTTTAATTACCTATATCACCTTGAACAGTACCCGAGTTTGAAGATTTTACAATAACATTGTATGTAAATAATCTGATGTCACTAGTTATTGATTTGATGGGTTCTTAAAACCTAGATGATTTAAAGAATGCTCATCTTCTTCTTTGTTACTATAGTTGAATTTAAACTTATTGTGGTGCTCCTCAATATGGACAGTTTCATTAATTTGGTTCCTCATATGAGAATTTATCACAAAAAAAGAAAGAAAAGAAAAAGTTAAAGTCAAGTTTTGTATGAGAGAAGCTGAAGCAGAGCTTATTTTAACTTACTTTCTTATCAGTAAAGTAAAAATTAATTAATTTACTTAAAAGTAAGTATTTCCTTTACTGAATTTAACACCATCTATCGTCAAGTAGCAGAACCAAAAAGACGCATCACTACGCAGACAAAACTTTCTTGTTTGTTATTTCAACTCAAAGCTAATAAAGGTGTTTTTGCTGTTTGAATGTTATGGTGAATTAAATACCCCTAGTGTAACTATATTTTTTGGCAATAGTAAACACCATTGACTGCTATTTTTCAATAGCGGTAGCATTGTTGATGCGAACCTCCGAAGGGAAACCGGTAGGAATCGTGTTATATGGTGCTTTCGCCACTACTTGGCTGTAAGTAGGTACACATACGGTACAAAATTATATTAATTTTTATTAAGATTTCTTTTTTGTTTTTCAGTGGCAGCAAAAATGAGCAGGTCTCAGAGAAGAAATCCAGATTTGTATTTAAATCAAAATCCTCAAGCTCCACAGCTAACTGTGAGTATCATTCATTATGAACCTAACTTATTTAATCAATCCAAATTTTAATTGTGCCCTTCATGTTTCAGTACTGAAAGACGGAAATTGTTCTTGTGTCATTCTGGGCACAGTTGGGCTTGTGATCTATTTGTGACCAACATCATCATCTATGCTGTGCCCTGACAGTTTCTACAATGGCTCTTAGCTTAAGCCTATTGTTAACATCTTGTTTTACCGTGTGGAATGCAAATAAATGAATATGAATATCTATTTGTGTAATTATAATTATTGTAATGTTTCATATTTCAATTTCAGGGACACCCCCATATAAAACGACTACAGATGATCAGCCACAGAAAACGGCAAGTATAACTTTTGTACCACTTTGTGTTTTTTAGGGTTCCGTACCCAAAGGGTAAAACGGGAACCCTATTACTAAGGTTCCGCCGTCTCTGTCTGTCCGTCTGTCACCAGGCTGTATCTCATGAACCGTGATAGTTAGACGATTGTAATTTTCACAGATGATGTATTTCTGTTGCTGCTATAACAACAAATACTAAAAAACAGAATAAAATAAATATTTAAGGGGGCTTCCATACAACAGACGTGATTTTTTTTGCTCGTTTTTGTTCGATATTGATAACGGCAACAGGTAGACGCTTGAAATATTCACAGAATCTTTAGATATATTCACTGTAAAAATAAATAATTAAATTAAAATAAAACAATTATTTAAGGGGGGCTCCTATACAACAAACGTGATTTTTTTGTCGTTTTTATAGATAATGGCGTTCATTCCCCACGACATCGTACGGAACCCTTTGTGCGCCAGTCCGACTCGCACTTTTTTCATTGGATGTAAGGCTTGTATCCCTCACACAGAATGGTGTACCTAACCGAAAGCGACAGTCGAGCGGATACGCGATATTATATGGATATTGATTTACGACTTGGTTGATCGCGCGAGTATGTCATATGTAAACTAGAGCGTTAACGGAAGGTTCTCAATTTCGGAACTGAGTTCCAATACTGGAGATCTGATTACTTTTATGGTGTACATAATAAAGAGTATTCTATTCTATTCTATTCTGATTTCTGAATTCCGGAACTGGTAACTTTTAATTGTTGTGGTGTCTCTTCCTTTTATAACTAGGAAAAGAAAAAGGTTTGCTTCAAATCAAACAACTTACGCGTTATTATTTACGTATTTAAAAAAAAAAAAAATTATAAATAAATAATAAATAAGATTTATAATTATATCAGTCTTTTAACCATTTTTAGTAACATCCATAACTAAACTTTGGTCATCTTTTTCCTAAACTCTATTTGAAATAAGGTTAGACATTTAAATAAACTTGTTTACAGTCCGTTCAACTGATTTTGACTTTTATTCCGTAGGCATAAGGATGGCATTCAAAGCAAAAACGTGGTTCCAATACCAACTATATAATACAGCTGCCATTTGTCATGCCACCAACGCAATAGAAGTCAAAATCAGTTGAACGGACTGTAAAAAAGGTTTATTTAAATGTCTAATCTTATTTCAAATGGTTTATAGACATTTTAAATAGTAACATAAACAAGGTTTATTTACCACAGAATAGAATTAAACATGAAATATTATGAAAAAAAAAAAAAACATAGGTACAGGCTACGTTATTTGAATCGTATCACGTGTCACGTACATACTCTCCAGTCTTAAATTTTCATTAAGGAGTGAGATAGCATAAAAAACAACACATTGAGATCAAGTAAATCACTAATTATTCCTTTGAGAGGACCTGTTGTTAAGTTGTTATTGGTAATGTGTTCTCAAGAACAATAAAGAATTTAACATTTGGTCAGAGAGTTAACTTTGTATTCGGACGAAAATAGGTACCTACTCTCTCACTTTCTACATTCGTTGATAGAACGAATAAAATATACTAGTTAAGTAAGCTTTTGTCAGATACACGCCTCGGTATCCTCCGTTATCATACATAGCTTTTTCTAATTTGACAAAGCCTGCGAGGTCGAAATTAGTTGAGATTTTTGCAGATTTTATTACATGTATCTACAAGAGCAGCTCTTGTAGAGTTGGTACATTATTTGTAACGTCATTATCAGAAGAATCTAGTTCGGAGGATTGTGCAGTTGTAGAGTCGATGGGCTCGCTAGGAGTTTTCTGAACTTCAGCTGACGTAGTAAATCGACATTAATCTCAGAAATTTATTCATTATTGGGTTTAGGAAAGACATCGTCCTCTGCTTGTGGAAAGAAGTCTTCTGGAATGTGTAAATAGTGGAGCACACCTGATAATAGTAGTCGTCTTTGTTTCATGCGAATTTGCAAGTTCATCGCAAGTTCGTTAAGTTTCTTGAGTATCTGTAACGTGGTGGCTGTATCAAACGTCGCATCACGAATTGACGATGGCACGTCGTGACTTCGTGAGTCTCGTGAAGTCGTGAGTGCCAGTGGTGGATTGCGGGAGCGGGACACCGCCGCCGCGCGTGCCGGTAGAGGTATCGGTACCCTTAGGTCCGACCTGCTAGCGGCTTGGAATGTTCCACCACAAACGTTAGATTGGGTGCGTTCAGAAAATATAATAATCAAATATGAAAAATTTATAAATATCGGAATTACGATTTTGTCATTCAGTTTTTCTGATATTTCAATTCCGGAATTGAGAGAAATTACTCCTCTTACAATTCCAGAATTGAAATATCAGAAAAACTGAATGCATACCCTAAGGCGTCGTCCTAATTGGCTAACGATCGTACGAGTTAACGATGCGATTTCGTCGCGCGATGAAAATTATCGTGCGATAGTCCCAACAAGTGTCCTAATAGCTCGTACGATGCTTATCGCGCGAAATTCATCACGCGATGCCGCCGTGGCGTCACCGCAACGACGCCATTACAACAATGGCTGTTTACAGAGATGCACAGTTTTTACTTTCGGGCAATATTGCTTTGCGTTGCTGTGCTCGCGGCGATGACGCGTGACCATTTAGGACACTCAAAAGAGATTTGTGATTGCCCGATCGCACGATCAAACCCATCGTACGATCGTTATTAAGCATTCCCTGTGCTAGCGCGATGACTTGCAAGCTTCAATTAGGACACTCTAAAGAAATGTGTGTGTTTAATCTCGTTTTGCGACGACATCGCACCGTTTGCTCGTACGATCTTAGCCAATTAGTACGACGCATAATGTAAACGAGCGCGACGATCGTGTACTTGCGCGAAGATCGCTTTCAGTTAGGGCGCGACCTATTCTGAAAATGTTTATTATGTGTTTCAGACACCAAAAATTTCGAATGGGTATCTAGAGTCTCCTCCACTCCTGCCAGCCCGTAAAGTGTTGAACAAGGGAGTCAGTCCGATCACGCACAACAATAGGACGCGAAATGATAATCAAAGTAATGACATCTTTGAAATGGATGTGGTAAGTCAGCTTATTCTCTTATGCACAGACGCCAGCAGGTCAAGCTTCCCGAAACGGTCAAATTTTCCCAATCAACATTGAACCTTATGCAGTAGGGATAAAGTTTAAAATCTATTAAAGAAATGTGACAGATTGTAGTAGCTTGATGTGCTGGCGTCTGTACACTTGCAGTATCAAAAGTTGAGCACCTTAGTACCATACCACCATATTTAATGTTCGCGATTATATTCAGTTAGTCATATTTCGATGCGATTTTCATAAGAACTTCCATTCTTTAAAAATACTTAAATCAATGCGAAAGGAACGCAGTCTGTCTGTAATCTTTTCGCGCCTAAACCACTGAACCGATCGTTTTGAATGTTACAGATAGTTAGCCTAGGACCTGGAGAAGGACACTGTCTACTTTTTTATCCTGGATACTTGTATTTAAAAATATATGTATACAGCGTGCCGCTACAGTGGCGACATTAATTTGACACACTGGTAGGGCTAGTGGCCAGTAATCATATTTTTTTAAATAAATCAATAAATAAAAATGTTTCATAAAATTAAAATATTTTCACAAAACGTAAATGCAAAACAGTATACAGTAGTACCCAATTGATATGGCTTACCGATATACCTGCGCAGAAGTTGAATTTTAAAAGTACGGGAAATGCTATTGACCAATCGGCACGCTCCACGCACCGCGGTTCTTTTTCCTGTACCGCTATTGGTCGGCAGCTGCCGCCATGTTAGCGCGCGCCGCGTGGTCGTCAGCCGCCATACTTCTGATCGAGTGCACGCTAGCAGCTCCAGTGTATTATGAACCTGTGTATCTGACCTAAGGTTGATTGTAATTTTTAAGCATTCTTTCGTTAATCCTCGGGGGCCATACTTTCTTTTCTGTGCGAACGAAGATTCACGACGCGCATTATCAATTGGGTACCACTGTACGTGTGTTAAATTAATTACGCCACTGTAGCGGCACGCTGTATACTTAATACAAAATGTACTCAGACGAAGTCGCGGGCGTCAGTAGTTTATTTTAATATCCAATAATACTTCCAGGACGATATTCAAGACTTTCAAGTAGCATTTAAAAATAAATCTAAATCCCGAACACCAGAGAGACGAAATAGATCAATTAGGATAAGCTCAACTCCAACTCCACCAAAGAATAAACATGAAACACAACAGAACAAGAAGAAGATTTTGAAAACACCTGAAAAGACGCGTCTCAAAGACAAGGACCCTTTGAAGAACATCATGGTGGACGAGTCCATGTCAGGGTTCTTGGAGACTGTGACCAAACATACTGCGCTGGCGAATAATAAGGTACATAATTTCTTAAATTCATTATTTCATTTAGTTTTTACTTGTTATCTAATGTACTATCACGGACACAGGCGCCTTACCACTTTTCAACCTTATGCTCCTAGTAATAAGGTCGAAAATTGGTCAGGCGCCAGTGTCCGCGATGGTACCTAAACCAAATAGGTATTTAATATTAGTTTCATTTTACATTCACTACATTATCAATCTATTTAATATTCTGTATTTTTAAATAATGTATACTTATTTTTTATTGTTTAAATTAATTTAAATCGATTATTGATTTTTGTTTTTAAATTGCTAGATTTATGCTTTTTTTTTTTTTTTAAACGTTGCCGCACACTAGGAATTTCTCCTGTATCGTGGGTGCGTTTACAAACATTTAAACTCACATACACAAACAGCCAGACCCGGAACAACTACCTACTCGTAGGTCATACAAATATTTGTTCCGTGCGGGAATCAAACTCGCGACACGCAGCGCAGCAGTCAATCGCTTAACCACTGCGCCAACCGTGCCGTCGTTTCTTTTTTCATTGTTTTTTTTTTCAATCTAAATATATACTTAGTGCAAGTGGTGTTAGCCTGTAAGTAATTGTTGCACTTATAAATGTATAGTGTGTACTTTTAAATGAAAGGAATAGGGTAAACAATTGTAGGCTAACCTATTAATAAATAAATAAATACATTATCGACCTTTTCAGGTCTTCGTACGGTATTTATAGCAAGAGTCCGAAAAATTCGGGCTCCTGGTCAAATAAATACGCGGTATATGCATCAACCCCGTTTATAACATTAGCAATCGTATCAAGTAATCAAGTGCGTTGAAAGTATTACAAAATTACCTATTATGTTTCGAAACCATAGCATAGACAGATCTGAAAATGAATGAAAAATATTTAAATGGAGTGGTGAAATTATTACGGGCAAGCCGCCACTATTTTTAAGTAAAAACAATGTTGTCTATATTTGCAATTTTTTATGTTTTAGGACCTAATAGAACCTGGAGACAAGGAAAAGTGTAAAGAACTTTATATAGATTTACTAGAAAAAATATTTCACGCCTTTGACAAAATACCAAATTGTATAAAGGAAAAATTCCCGGGGTATGACCGAAGAATTTATGCTAAAGTAAAACAATTACATTACAAACTAAAGAAAATATTAGCCAAACCTGATAGCTTAAGTGCACAAGTATCGCAGTGTGTTATAGACAGTAGACTTAGTAATGGGGACAATCAACTTAATGGTAGTCATAGTCCGTCTCTGCTTAGTAAATATGATGATGATGATATAGACGACTTTCACCTGGTCTCCAGTGGAGTACACAAAAGAGTAACAGAATGTCTCCAAAAACCTAATAATCCAGGAACTGCAACATCCACGCCTGACTTTGTTTTCAATGACAAAGGACCAAGAAATGAATTACCCAAAAAATCTTTGTCGTTCGACGCATTTTCACCACTTAACAATTCATCTAAATTGGAAACAAGCTGTCAATCTGAAGCGGAGAATACTAGTACATCTGAACAAGTTAAAGGGAAGGGGAAATTTGTGTTCAAAAAGCCTTCAAGGCTTACGACAGAGGAGAACAAATCTACGCCAAACAAAGATATATCGTCGTCTACTGCTGAGAGAACCAGAATCGCTTCAGAAAGACTGAAGCCTTTGACTGCGACAGAAACGCCGAAATGTCCACCAGTAGCGCAGAGCTCCGTAGAGTTTCAGCCACCACAGTTTAGCAAGAACTCTCTACTGAACAGCAATAGACCTAACACAGGTTCTGGTAAAGAAAATGAAGAAGACGGTGAACCAATGGATGACTATGAAGTGCCAATCGACATGGATGACGTAACAGATATTATGCCGGAAGCAGCTCAAGCGAGTGTCATTAACATCAGTGATTCTGTTGCTAGTACCAGTAATGCAGATGCATTGAACAGTGCTATTGATATACCTGTTGATGAAGATGGCTGGCCAGAATATAGACCTGAAGACTTTGAAGAAAATATCGAAGACATGGGCAACCAAGAGACACAAGTGTTTAATTTGATGGATGACTCGACAGTAAAGGAAAAGCCTAAGTATGAAGGGATGGGTGACTTTCACGCCGGCACACAGAACGATGGCATCACTGGTGAGTTGTAGTTTTTGTAAATAGATTTTTACAATTTACATTATGGGGCTGTTTTGTAATAATTGGCGAAAATTGGTCAAAATCAAAGTCAAATTATTTATTTCAAATAGGCACATAGAAGGCACTTTTGAAAGTCAAAATTTACCAAAAAAAAAATAGAATTTATTCTAGTTGCCCCTTCCAAAAGGTAGTTTCTTAGATAAATCTACTTAGTAAAAACCTTAAATTCACTAACAGACAACGCACACATAACAATAAAACTTCTTTTGTGTCTCGTTCAGTGTCCTTCAACCGTTTAAATAACGACGGTGAGCACTAAGGAAGCGTTTTTGGAAAATCGTCATCTAAAGGGGTTAAATAGGAAAGTGTCTATGGAACTTAGTAATTTTTGCCGATGGGAAATCTTTTCGGGCACACGGCAGGTAAAATATAAAACGATCCTGAAATCATAATTTTAAGTAAACAGCCGAAGATGGCGTGGCCATTTTACAGTTAGTCATCATTTGTTTTTCGTTTTTATTTTTTCTCAATGCCGTTATGCTGTCTGTCAAGTATCGCCAATTCATTCGAAAAAGACCCTGTATCACTTTGGAAGTTTGGACATGCAGAGGCGGATTGGCAGTCTCGGCCCTAGGCCGTCCAGTAGTAGCCCCCGCCCGCCCCTGTCTGCTACTTAGGTTTTTTTGGTCCATTCATACACAAGTAGGAGCAGTAACTTTGCCAACACAATCAAGCCAGCGAAGTGAGCTCGAAAATTTAAGCATCCAGCCTTGGATAGGTTCGGTTCTCTATTATTATAATACATTTATTACTATATTGGGTTTTTTCTGATATTTTTTATTTTCTGAATGTTCATTCAGAAATTCTATCCGCATCCAGGGATGCAAGAGGGTACTACCACCTCCTCCTTGCACCCCCCCCCATGCCTATAAACAAGTTGTGATACTTGTTTTCGAAAAGTCTTATAAAAGAGTTATAAAATGCATGTCGTGTATAAAACATGTATAATTCATGTATTACACGGTTTCAGACACGTATTTTTAAATATTTTGTTTATCTTTTTTACAAGTATCGTAGGTGTACAACTAGTCTTCACAACTTGTTTTAGGTGTAAACAGTAGAATACATTCAACTTAGCCGTCATAGCTCTATTATTTACTGAGCTTAGATATTTCCAGCGGCAGGTGGAGGTTGGCTGCCCCTAATATCTGGCCGCCCTAGGCCCTAATACCTTCCGCCTTAGAGAAAGTTCGCCACTGTGGACATGGATTGATCCAGACAATAAAATAATCGCTTGTGTTTCGCTCGTCTTGAGCAACTTGTGTGGTGATCAATGGTAATGCCTTCTCTGTATGAGAAGTGGCCATTACCCTGCAGTGAGACGATCATAGGCTGGTATTATTATTTCCTTTATTAATTAAATACATATAAATTATATTTTTAAATATTAGAATATAAAAAAATATAAGTAAAAACATTTAAAAATATAAAAAAATATTGTTTCGCCGGTATCGGGAGCAGGGACCAAGGTACCGGTGGTTAGGGCTCCAGAGATAGAAATCTCCTCATGATGCGAGCCGTATCGAGGAGTACTACCTTCCGAATCAGGCGCCGAGAGCCTCTAGAGATGTTGATCGAAGCATAATTATTTTTTTTATGTTTCAGGCGAGTTCGACGGCTTGGATTACCCTCACTCAGCGCTAATGCTAGAGGTGTTTCGCGAGAGGTTCGGGCTCACGTCCTTCCGCCCGAACCAGCTGCAGGTCATCAACGCGACACTGCTGGGGAACGACTGCTTCGTGCTCATGCCCACTGGGGGCGGTAAGTGACCTCGTTCTTTACCTCATATCTGGTAATTCCATTTTCGACAGTTAAATATACAACATTAGTTTTTGTAGGTAAACCCGAAAAGGGGTAATTGTACTGATCATTTTGATTTTTATTTCTATGGGACCAACCTTGAAATCGCGAAAAAAAATCAGCTGTTCCCTACATTTGTGTTCACTTATCGACAAAATGTATGGAACAGCTGATTTTTATTTCTTTGTATAATGTTGTATACTATCTATAAAAAAAAAAACTAAAATTTATAGAAGATTTTGACTAAAACGTTCTCCTGCACAAATATTAAGTTTATTGCGATCATAACGTTCAGGTAAACCAGAAAAGGTATGCACTGCGGTAAACTTCATGTTTCCTAATTAACACGAACGTCGCGCCACAGAATAACCCTTCTCACAGGGGCAAAGCTTCTAACTTTTCCCCTGCCGATGCCGCTTTTTGTAGTAGTGTACCTACCAATCCTATCATTGGGCGTTTGTATGAAGTTTTCTATCTGTCAGATTACCTACTCCGGTCACAGATCGTCATATATGTCACTCAAAAGTTGCAGCAGTGGGAACAAAAACAATATAATTATAAAAATATAAATAATAGATACCTTTTTTTAGGGTTCCGTACCCAAAGGGTAGAACGGAAACCCTATTACTAAGGCTCCGCCGTCTGTCTGTCTGTCCGTCCGTCTGTCTGTCCGTCTGTCACCAGGCTGTATCTCATGAACCGTGATAGCTAGACAGTTGAAATTTTCACAGATGGTGTATTTCTGTTGCCGCGAAAACAAAAAATAGAAAAAAATAGAATAAAATAAATATTTAAGGGCTCCCATACAACAAACGTGATTTTTTTTAACGGCAGCAGGTAGACCCTTGAAATATTCACAGAATATGTAGATATATTTTGACTTTAAAAATAAATAATTAAATTAAAATAAAACAAATATTTAAGGGGGGCTTCCATACAACAAACGTGTTTTTTTGCCATTTTTATACATAATGGTACGGAACCCTTCGTGCGCGAGTCCGACTCGCACTTGGCCGGTTTTTTATTTATTTTTTATTCACGAAACATAAACTTGGACAGTAAATATACAGAAGGGTAAGGGGGATATGTCTGTTTAGGTTAAGGTATTTATCTATGGGCCTGTGTCGCCTGAAAATAGATGGATTTATTTATTTACGAGTATTATAGGCTGATTATGCTATACTTTTTCTTGAGGATCTGTAAGTTCATTTTAGCAATTGACCTCCGCAGGTAAATCATTGTGCTACCAGCTCCCGGCGATACTGATGCCCGGCGTTACCATCGTGATATCACCGCTCAAGTCACTCATTCTGGACCAAGTCAACAAACTACTGTCGCTAGATGTAAGTCAGTTGGAATTAATGTAAGTTCAGGGAAACTGATGGGTAGCAAATTGGCTAACTAAAATAGTGGTATGAAATGGTTTTTACACGGCTAATTGACCAATCTGCTAAACAAAAAATAATGTCAATTCTGGACACATTAAAATACAGAGCTATACGACATAATTATAATTTAAGTACAAAGGTACTGTACTTAGTTAAGTTTACGTATCACGCGCATGCATTTTGTTGAGTCATTAAGACGCTGACAACAGCTAAACCGCGGTCACTGTCAGACTGCATACAAAAGAAAGAGAAGTGCGATGACACAACGCTTATAATTGATTGCAAAATATGAAGCAATTATCTATTTACTCAAAAATAAGTTGAGTAGTTGTGTGATGTAGTGTTGGTGATTTGATTTGATTTGATTTGAAAATAAAAAAAAAAACAACCAAGTTCTGCATACAAATAAGACGTTCTTGTTATTAATTAAATACCAACCGTACGTTGATATACAGATATTTTGGATTGAAACTCAAAGTAAAGGGTTAGTTTACCGTTAATTAGTATAGAGATTTTTTTTTCTAAACGTGTTTTGGTAACAACCAAGTTCTGAGAAATATGTTCAATAATAACATATATTTTTTCTGCTACCATAAACTAGCATTTTTTTTGTTTTAGACAAGCCTACTTTTAACGTTTGCCTCTTGTCAGCGCCTTATATATTTATACATATAATCAGTTTATTTCAGACTAAAAGACATCCATAATTGTGTTAGTAAATGCTTAAGACCTATGTTAGTAAAACACAACAAATAAATTTAAAACAACAATCAAAACAAAATCATATTTTGTTGGACACATGGGGCCTTATTACAGAACAAGGTTTATCTTCAGCTCCAAGTTTAACCCATGGAGCCATTATTGAATTTCTAACTTTATTACGTCTACGGTAAAGTTCGTAATACAAAACTGACAACTTAGTACCCAACTAAGTATTCAGTTTTGTATAAAGAACGGTATTACAATCAGAGTAACGTTCTCATTACAAAAACTAGTTCCATGGTTTATGCCATGTCAAAATATAAATCTTGTTTTGTAATAAGACGGATGGAGTGCAATCCAGTGCCCAAGAAAAGGACTGTCTAGTCGGCCCGCAATTACTTTTAATGACTTAAAAAAAAACAAGAGTGATATAAGACTTGACTACTCAGCACTTGAAAGTTAGCTGCCTTTGCTGACCTTTCACAGTTATTCCAACCAACTTTATAGCATAGCCGATCAATCTGCCCGCCTTTCCCCAACGATGTTGGGGTCGGCTTTCAGTCTTACCGGATATAGCTGAATACCAGTATTTTACATGGAGCGACTGCCTACCTGACCTCCACAACCCAGTAACTGGGTAATACGATACCCCTTGGTAAGACTGGTTGTCAGACTTTCGGACTTCTGACGACCTGTAACGACTGTCAAAAATCCACGAATGACAGCCGGAACCAACGCCTTAACGTGCTTACCGAAGCACGGAGCAGTCTCGGTATGTAAAGATCCACCCATCCACGGACCAACCGAGGCAAGCGTAGCTTAAGCTGATGGATCGACCCATGCGACTGTTATTACTTAGCCACGAGCTCATAGACAATTTAAGAGGTCAAGATAAAGATCACTGTCAAACTCAAGCCCCCTTATTACAAAACAAGGTTTATCTTCAGACCCCGGTTTAAAACATGGAGCCATTATTGAATTTCGAACTTTATTCCGACTATGGTAAATTTCCTAAACACAAAACTGACAACTTAGTACCGAACTAAGTTTTCAGTTTTGTATAAAGAACGGTATTTCAATCACTGTTACGTTCTTATTACAAAAACTGGCTCCATAGATTAAGCCATGTCAAAATATAAATCTTGTTTTGTAATAAGACGGAAAGCATTTATCTCAATTAAACCATATACAGGCACTTTTGACTTATCAAGGAGTCGGTCAGTTAGAAATATGATGCTAGTTGCCCATTCCAAAGAGTAGTAGGTTCTTATGGAGAAGAACGGGCAAGAAACTCCACGGACACTCTTTTAAATAAAAAAAATGATAAAAAGTATTGGGTACATCATTCATGTTCAAATTATACACGTGAGAACGATGCAAAACGTCAGGAGCGTCCGTGATAAAAAGATAAAAAAAAAACCATTCAAAACTAAAATAATCAAAATAAGCCGTGGCAGCTAAGAGATGACAGTCCCGACTGACAGCGCCCGTTCACGAGCATGACGCATGGATCAGCACCATTCAGCTCAACCATTTTGAAGGGAGCTAAATGATCCAACACACGCCACCATCAGCGAGACATCTGAGTGAGCATGACATACTCTCAGCTGCCAGGGCATATTCAAGTCAATGAAAGACATTACCCGGTAAATGGTAGCTGTATTGTACATAGTTCTCACACCTGTGCCATGCAATTATAATTATGTGTGATGCAAAATCATAGGTAAAAATAACAGTGAAAGTACCGCATATTATGCTCATATCAAAATCCAAAGTTATTTATTCAAATTAGTCTTGAGAATCAGCACTTATTAAACGTCAAAATTACGTAAGACATTCCCCGAAAGGGCCCTTGACCACTACCTAGTGCTTTAGCTGGGAAGAAGTGGCGCAACAAACTCCCCAGCAGCACAGCTGTCTGTGTGATGAACTGATGAAACAGTCGTGTTATCTAGATCCCTGCGGCTCACATGTCGGGCGACGTATCCCTGGCGACGTGTGATGAAATCTACCACAAGCTATCGCTGCGCGAGCCCGGCATCAAGCTGCTGTACGTCACCCCTGAGAAGATCAGCAACTCCACCAAGTTCCAGTCCATGCTAAGCATGCTCTACTCGCGCGGAAAACTCGCTAGGTAATGTACACCATGGTTTTTTTACACAGGCCGTTGATTGAGTTACCTACCTACATCATACGGAACAACTTTCCCGTTTTTATATGTTCGGCTGTATTTTTCACTTTGTACCGTTTTTTTGGAAGTCGGTTGTTTTTAGGGTTCCGTACCCAAAGGGTAAAACGGGAACCCTATTACTAAGGCTCCGCCGTCTGTCTGTCTGTCTGTCTGTCACCAGGCTGTATCTCATGAACCGTGATAGCTAGACAGTTGAAATTTTCACAGATGATGTATTTCTGTTGCCGCTATAACAACAAATACAAAAAAACAGAATAGAATAAATATTTAAGGGGGCTCCCATACAACAAACTTGATGTTTTTGCTCGTTTTTGCTCTATATTGATAACTGCAACAGGTAGACGCTTGAAATATTCACAGAATATTTAGTTATAATATATATTCACTATAAAAATAAATTATTAAATTAAAATAAAACAAATATTTAAGGGGGGCTCCCATACAACAAACGTGATTTTTTTGTAATTTTTATAGATAATAGTACGGAACCCTTCGTGCGCGAGTCCGACTCGCACTTGGCCGGTTTTTTTTTACCCATAATAAATGCAATAGGGATGTTCACTAATATTTAAAATCTTCAAACAAATAATGTCTTTTGAAAAAAGGCGTTGTAAATGAGTGATAGTAAAAGAAACAATGAAGAAGAAACTATACGCTTTATTAGTTTGATTTTCATCCGTGTCGCGCGCTGCGGGCAATGTATGGCGGGAGAGTGAGCATTACCGTAACGTAATAGTTCGTTAGCCGTCTAAAACACAATTGCAATGCCTATATAGTGTCACAAAGTTCTTTGGGCGCGTGGCCAAAATCGGAACTAACGCCGCCATCTTGTTTTTTCAATGGATTTCACCATAGACAGAGAATGGACGGAGCCTTACCCTAAAAAAAGTGACCAAGCTCTAGGATTCTAGAAAGAGACAACAGCTACTCGCTGCACATTCGCTTTGTCTCTCGGCACAACTGAATACTGAACGCTCAGTCCATTATCTGTCTATGGATTTCACAATACAATTTTCACAAATTCGAGTGCCAAAAGATCTTTGTATAGCTGTAACTTTGCTTGGCAGAAATCAGGTCCAATGTCAAGGGATTTCGAACTCAAACTCAAAACATTTATTTCAATTAAACCTATTACAGGCACTTTTGAATTGTCAAAGAGTCGGTCAGTTAGTCAGAAAGTTGAAGTCTATTTGCCCATTCCAAAACGTAGATCTCTATGGAGAAGACCAGGCAAGAAATTCCAAGGACACTCTTTTAAATAAAGATATTACAAAATCCTGGGTACATTAATCTTGTTGCTTCTATATGTGAGAACAATGTAAAAAATTAAATTACTTATTTAAAAAACAATACAAAATATAAGATTAAAAGATTACAAATAAGCCCTGGCAGTTATGAGAAGACCCAGTCTCAACTGACGGCGCCCGTTCACGAACATGACGCGAGGATCGGCACCATCCAACTCAATCATTTTGTAGGGAACCGAAAGATCCAACACACGCGCCACCATCAGCGAGACATTTAAGTGAGCATGACATACTCCGAACTATGTTGCACTGGTGCACTTTTTACTGTCTACGAAGATATAAATATGTCTAGATAGACAGTCAAAGCTGTGAAAAAATTGCACACTAGAATAACACAATGACAGCACAATGTCGTGTCGCGAATGTAAGATGTAGCTGTCACGCACACCAACATAACAAAGTTGGCCTGTTTGTTTTAGTTCTTTTGCAGCGTTCTTTACACTCTCTAGACATATAAACAATCAAAGACTGTCAACTTGACCTGCCCTGCAAATAATAATGATACGGACTCAGGTTCGTAATCGACGAGGCGCACTGCGTGTCGCAGTGGGGCCACGACTTCCGGCCCGACTACAAGCGCCTGTCGGAACTGCGCGCGCAGTTCCCGACCACCGGCATCATCGCGCTCACGGCCACGGCCACGCCGCGCGTGCGCACGGACCTGCTGCACCAGCTGCAGGTCTCCTCATGCAAGTGGTTCCTCAGCAGCTTCAACCGGCCTAACCTCGCCTACAGAATACTGGAGAAGAAACCCAAGTCTGTAAACCAGGAGATTGCCGCACTGATTAAGGAGAAGTTTTTCAGGTTAGTTGAACAGAAAATCTTTATTTTGCATAAAATGTGGTACATAAAAGTTCTGAAATATAAATGGTTCCACATATTTCGCTTCCTCACTTAAGCATACAAAAATACCTTAAAATTAAATTACCAAAAAGCTTATTTACTAGTAAGATCATTTGATCAAAAAAATTCTTACTATTTGAAAAAAAAAATACTTTTTTTTTCTTTTTTTTTTTTTCAAAGTAAATTACACAATCATAATTATTACTAGTGATAATGGTCTTTTATGTTATGGTGTTCTTTAGGTAGCTCGTCAGTCTTAGATTTTTGTGATTTCTTACTTAAGGCGCTGACAAGAGGCAAATGATAAAAAAAGGCTTGTCATAAACAAGAAAATTGCCAAATCTATATATCTGTAATGTATTGTATGGATTATATTATCTGAAATAAATGAATTAATATAATAATTTAGTTTGTGGTTGCAGAAAAAATATATGTTATTCTTGAACATATTTCTCAGAACTTGGTTGTTACCAAAACACGTTTAGAAAAAAATAATCTATAAAAAATAACAGTAAATCAACCCTTTACTATGAGTTTCAATCCAAAATATCTGTATTAAATATCAAAGTATGGTTGGTTTATAATTGCAGAACTTGGTTGTCTTTTATTTTCGATTATTCAACTCATTTTTGAGTAAATAAATAATTGCTTCTTATTTTGCAATAAATTACAAGCGTTGTGTCATCGCGCTTCTCTTTCTTTTGTATGCAGCCTGTCAGTGACAGCGGTTTACCTGTTGTCAGCGTCTTAAATGTGACTCCTGCCAATCTGTTCAGTAAAAATGGCACCGTGAAAACTTTGTTGAGTAGGTAGCTTGGGTTAAAAAAAAAATTACAAGTTGTAATTTGCATGACAAAATGATTTTCTTAGCGATCAACCTTATGAAGTGTTTAGCAATGAAGAACTTGGAGAAATAAACATTGATTCACGACTGTACATAGTTATACCCATGATCTGGGATCCCAAATTTCTATCCAAAATAAGGGTGAAATCCTACACGTGCGGATTTTTCTTTATTTCATAT
Source organism: Tiliacea aurago (assembly GCA_948098905.1). Taxonomy (NCBI): domain Eukaryota; kingdom Metazoa; phylum Arthropoda; class Insecta; order Lepidoptera; family Noctuidae; genus Tiliacea; species Tiliacea aurago. The sequence continues at coordinate 2,926,450 of OX402592.1, forward strand.
TTCTTTTCGCCACTTAGAGGCGTCATTCCCTAGAGCGAGAAGTCCGCTCACAAGCATCCGCACTTGTTCTCATCGAAAGGGCTTTCACGTGCGAATTTATCTTCTGAGTGACAGAAAAGAATAGAAATACAGGAAAATTGTGATCTGTTCTTGTTATTTCATAACATTCTAACTGGTTTACAGAGTATGTGGCATAGTGTACTGCTTGTCACGGAAGGAGTGTGAGAATTTATCGGTGGACTTACGCAAGGCTGGCATTCAGGCCGCGCCCTACCACGCAGGACTCAGCGATAAGAAGCGAGAGGAGGTGCAGGCAGGCTGGGTCGCTGATAAATACAATGTGGTAAGTGAGTTGGTACTAGTAGAGATATTATTGGTATTGTATTAATTTCTTCAACCGTCTGACTACCTGACCGACTCTTTGACAGTTTTAAAGTGCCTGTTAAGGGCAGCGCACATCGGCGGACGGGGGCGGCGCGGCGGGGCATAGTATTTTAACGTAAATTCTCTAATCGAATGGTAACATAACATATAGATTCCAAAGCTTAGAGAACGGCCTTGGAGCATCAAAGGGGATTTCTCTCTGTGGTATATTTAAGAGCTCGCTCGATGAAAACCGCGGCGGGATGCGACGGTATGCGTCGGAGTCCGCCAACATACGATCACGCGGGAGAGGCAGTGCGCGCGGGGTGCAATTCGCATATCCTGCGCGGCATACCGCGGGATGCTCCTCGGGAAATCCTCCTCGATGCCATCTCCCGCCGTCCGCCGGTGTGCGTTGGCCTTAAATAATTAATTGTCATATTTTTGTAGGAACGCAGAAGGGGAAATGTATTGTTGACCAGATTAACAAATAATTTAAACTTTTTGAGCTTTGTACTCTTTGAAGTAGCGAACAGGCCGCGGTTTTTGACAAATTTTAAGACATTTTATGATGTGCCACTGATAATCGATGGTCGACGTCGCGTGTTTACAAACGCTTCTTCGTGCCAACACCTGTACGGTACGGAGTTAAGTTAAAGAAGCTTTTTGGCAGATACGTTTTAAATACGAGCTAAGTATGCCCCCTTTACATAACATATGAGCGAGCGGTGTTGAGGTGATGAAAGAATTGCGTTCGGTTTATTTGATACTGGATTCTCTTGCCCAACGCTGCACGCACAATCCCCGCGGTCCCTCGCCCTGTGTGTCCTTGCACGAAAGAAGCGTTTGTTACCATGTCGACGTCGATCGAACGCGGTCTAGTTGCACCTTAAGACTGAGATATATGCCAGTGACCTTGAGTGGTTAGCTTGCGTGTTCTGTACTGAGCTCACGCAACGCGTCGTACGTTAGTAATTGGACTCGCCAATCAAGGAGCGCTGTCCCCAATTTCACGCATTATTAATTTACTATACACAAAACAAAAGGTATTTTAAAGATCAATAATTAAATTATCTTTAAATTGGTGAACGTTTCAGAAAAATACGCTTGGTAGATTTTGCGCCATTGTCAGTTTTTTATCCGCGGTAGACATAACTTTACAAATTAATTTCACCATGTAATATAAACATAATTTAAAATATTCACATATTAAGTTATTGAGAAAATGCTCTAATTTAACATATATTTTTTTCAAATCATTAACACTACTTTTTTTTTTATATTCAGTATTTTTTATTTAGTTAGAATTAAAATATTATGTACATAAATAACAACTTATAACTAATTAATTTATCAAAATAACAAAATTATATACTAACTAAACTAAAACTATAAAACATTAAAATATAGCGTCGAAAAATTCCTCCGCATCGCTGTCGACTGGTAATGTACCCAAGAGACTGGCGGCATTGCCACGTTGTATGGCAATGCTTAACCTCTGGCCAAGGTAAAAGCCAGCCCTTGGGTCACGGGAAGTGTCAACCAGCCGTTTGGAGATATCTTTGAACAAATCATGAGCACTCGGACCCCACGGCCCGAGGGTTTCAACCCCAAACGGCTCGAAAATATAGTTACCGATAAGGTTATTATACTTTTGCCGCTTGAGATTTTCCGCAGACGCAGCAGCAGCGCCAGCACAGCACGCGGAGTCAGGAAGATGGGATGGCGCAAGAGTATCGACACACGTTGCGTCCCACACTAAAGGCCTACCCACCTTCCATGGAAATAAAGACATGCCGTCCGGTCTCTTGCCATCGTCACGTGCCAAGCCATTAGGTTCTAATACAGCTGGAACGCCGACGGTGACAAGAGCTCGTCGGATAATGTCATTAATATTCGCGTGCCGCGCTAAGCGACCTGCACTGTTGACAACTTCGCCACAGTGACAGCGATGAGGAGAACAACAAGGAGCTCCTAGTCGGAGGGAAGCAGCGAGGCGGAAAGTAGTGTCGTCGAACAAAGTACCTAAGTTCGACGATGGTAGTGCATGAAGCCACAGACCCGACTCCCATTTACCCACAGCCAGCAAGCGCGCACGCTCCGCAGTAATAGCAGACGTGTCAAGTAAATTATTCTGTACTACTCTGCAGAGCTGCTCATCCCACCGTCTCTGGGAAGATGGATTGTCGGGTGGATCTGAGTTCGGGCAAGCGAGTCTCCAGGCATCCATAGCCTCGGAGAACCACGGCACATAAAAATCAATCAGTGTGGGGGCTAGGATTTTCCTGATTAATTTCTCAGTGCCGTGGACCGAGGATATGAAAGCCGGTAAACTAATACTTGAAATTTTGCGGACGCGAAGGCCTCCCATACGAATGGGAAGAGTAGCTTGTGCCCAAGCTCGGTCGTCCATGGCCACATTTAAGATCGAAGATATTGTATGCCGGATAATTTGGTCCATTTTGTCTAATAGGTGAGTGTGCTTCCATAAATGGGAAGCGCGAAGGAAATATGTTAATTTAGGGCCGAAACAGCAGTAACGGATTAAGGTTATAGCCGAATGCATGTTAATTTGGAACAATCTTTCCGAAACGTCACTGAAATTTTGTATTTTTTCCTCAATAAAATCGGGAAAGGAATTCTCAAAGATTGGATCCCCAGGGAGACGAAGAGAGGTTTTTTGAATAATTTTGATTTCTGGGGCTATTGCGTTAAATTTATTTACTTGTTTAGACGTGATCTTCAGTATACAATCATTGAAAGTCGGTTATCGTCGCCTTAACGTAGCGCGCTGTTGTGGTCAGATCTGCGCGACGATCGCGTTCGGCATGGGCGTGGACAAGGCGGACGTGCGCTACGTGATCCACCACAGCATGCCCAAGTCCGTGGAGGGCTACTACCAGGAGGCGGGCCGCGCCGGCCGCGACGGGGACACCGCTACTTGTCTGCTTTACTATTCGTACTCTGACGTCGTGCGGTATAGAAGATTGCTTGAAAGTACGTTGGTTTATTATATATTTTTTACTACTTTGTCTTTTGCTGCTCATTCCACAGAAACCGTGCATTTTTTCATGGTATAAATATTAATAGTTCATAAATTTACTATAGTTCAGTTCAGGCGCAATCTGAAATGGCTTCTGTGCTCGACATTTCAAAGAAAGAACAGAATCATCACTTTCACCGTTGGAATCAATTTTTATAATGAAACTAGCTGACCCGACTGACGTTGTGCTGTCCAAATTTAAATAATTCCGTTTCAAATTAAAAAAAGGACATTTCATTTTTCCAAATTTGAGGATTTTCCGGGAAACTTTTCTTTCTGTACCAACCTAATTCGGACTATTACGAATTGGTCCAGCCGTTCTCCAGTGAGACGTTTACCAACGAACAGCATTTTAATTTTATTATACATGTCCCGGAATTAACGCACAACCTCTTAAGGGTCATTGTACTCATCATTATGAACAACTTTTACTATGAGACCAAACCTGAACTCGATTACTGGCGAGGCGACGCATGTCGCGTGGCTATCAGCCACTGTACAGTCTATATACTGGGGTCAAATTAAATTAGCATGCGAAACTCCGCAGACGTGTTGGGTATCGATATCTAAATACGATAAAACGAAAAAAAAAACATTGTATTTTTTTTGGGGTCAACGACTAGTTACTTGAAATATGACTTTCAAAATCTGTTTTTTTCTGTGTAAACTTCACAGATGTGATGGGTATCGATAACTAAACACGATAAAACAAAAACTTAACTACTTCAAGTAACTTCACTGCCAGTGGTCATTGACAACAGAAAAAAAAAACATCAAATCTTTCCTTTTCGTTTAATCGTATTTAGATATCGATACCCAACACGTCCACGGAGTTTCGCTAGCTAATTAAATTTGACCCTGTATACAGCGTGTTACGGAAAGGGTATATCCATACAAACAGGGTGAACAGTGGATCTGGTTCAGAATCTCTGTACAAAGTTTCAGCTCAAAAAGAAGAACTTTGAAAATTATTGATATTTTTTTATTTGTATAGTTTTTTTAAATTTAAATAATAACAAACGTGTCACCGGACTACTAAGGTCATTATCCATTATCTGTGTCTGTAGTACACACACACACACCTGCCACAGCTCTACGACACGACACCGCACCACACGTGGCGGCGCGGGCGGTACAATTGGCGGCGGGATCAAACGAATAGATTAAAACGTGTACCGATCAGCTGACTTGGTCTAGTGAGGTGTAGAATTCAATTGGAAGCATTTTATTTTTATTAGTTAAATGTTTCTTAACTTTTTTAATTATGTAGGTATTATTAAAAAAATGTTTGCCATGTAGTTTGTTATCACCAATAGAATCCGTGCCTTTGATACGTATATACCCTTTCCGTAACACGCTGTAGTAGTGTGTAAACGTGTGTGTAGTGCGATGTTTCACATCTGCCAGTCTTCCCGTGACGGCTCAATTTTTTTTACCAGCGGCAGACGCCCCTGACCTTAGCTCGTCTTTTAATAGTGCTACACTCCAAGTCGCATGCATATTTGTCTAGTTTTCGTTTAATTTGTGATCGACACAAAAGTAAACATAAACAAAACAATACGGTTTGTAGACGGACAACTGTGCTGCCATCTATGACGAGCTTTCAGTTTTTAACCCCATTCGGAAACACGAAGATTGTCGAAGCGCATAACTTTAATCATAGTACTTGTCTTGTGTGCCTCGTTGGTCTAATGTTCGCAAGATTACTGCTGAGCATGACGTCCTGGGTTCGATTCCCAGTTCGGGCCAAGTGTTATTGGGTTTTTCTATCAGGAATTTCTCAGTAACAGCCAGGAGTCTGGATTTGTGCCCCGTTCATGGCAATAGACTCGCCCCCTATTACATGGGACTTAAACATGTGGCGGCACCTACATTGCCACATTGCGAACTACGCGTCACACTAACGTCACGCAAAATCCTGCATCGCCAAAGCAGAGTTTACCGCGCAACTAGCATATATACAACATCCCGACGTCAACCGTCGGGCAGTAGCCCACCAGACACAACACCAGTTTGATCGGAGGATCCTCCCATTTCTATAGAGAATGAGTGAACTTTACACCCTGTTCCTCATACCTCTAAAAACATAACTGGCGAAATATGGGTGTACTACAGGTACACCTCTGCCCTACCCTTCGGGGTTTACAGGCGTGATGTTATGTTTGTCGTGTGTTACAGTGGAGCGCAACACAACGCCTGCGGCGCGCGGCGTGCACATAGCCAACCTACTGCACATGGTGGAGGTGTGCGAGAGCGTGACGGAGTGCCGGCGCGCGCAGGTGCTCGCCTACCTCGGCGAGCGGTTCAGCCGGGAGGACTGTGTGCGCGACCGGGTCACGGCGTGCGACAACTGCCTCAACGCACACGACTACAAGGTCATTAACGCACAAAAAATATTCAAAACTGGCACAAGTTGAAACTTTGAAAAATATTGATTTGAGAAAAACGTTGTCAGATTTAACCACTGGTACCTTTTTTACATACTTCCTTGAGACATAATCGATGTTTTTTGATTTCAACAAGGCTCTAACTTTTATTATTTTAATCATATTTTATATAGTTTTTTTTTTAATGTGAGGACGTTGTAGGCTTAATATACTGTAGATCTGTAGACCATTTTCTATTTTGTTAAGTACCTGGTACTTTTGACGGGCCTACGTGGTACTTTTGACGGGCCTACGCTGTCCTCTCATACTTTGAAAATATTGTAAAAGCCAATTTTTTTTTTAAAGAGTAACCGTGGAGTTTCTTGCCGGCTCTTCTCCATAGGAAACGACCAATTGGAACCGTGCACCTAGCTTCTGACGTTTCATAAGTGCCCATGTAGGCTTATATGAAATAAAAATATTTTTGATTAGATTTGATTTGACCTTTTTACTAAGCTTTTTTTTCATTCATCATTTCACATGATGTCTGTGTTTGAAATCTAATTATTTTGACCCGGTCTGAAAATGGCAATTTCTTTTTTGGTTATCGTAAAATTCTGCAGCAGCCACCTAATAATGTGACTGAAGTATAAAATGTACGGGTGAATTGTTTGATTCAGGACATTTGGTAATCTCTTTTACTTATTTCATGTGTAGCCAGTAGACGTAACGGAAGACTGCAAGGTGATAGCACGCTGCATCCGCGAGAGCTGCAGCGGGCCGCGCGCGTCCTTCACGCTGCTGCACGTCGCGGACACGTTGCGCGGCTCCATGCAGGCGCGCCTGCAGGCGCTGCAGAACACGCCCTTACATGGACGGTGAGTTACATCCGCGACAGCTGCAGCGGATACTTCGTGTCTGAAGAGAAAAATCGGCATCACCGTACACGATACACTCAAGGAGAAGAAAGGTTATTTTTAATGAGTTAAATTTTTCCGACACTTATTAAAGATGGCATTTGATGGTTTTACAGGGCTTTTTTAAAGTAATTGTAAAAACTACACAGACAGTTATAAAATAGGTTAAAACAAGAAAAAACTTTTTTATGGGTATTAGTTGTCCATGGCGCCAGTAATGCTACAACGAAAAACAACAAAAATACACTTCGCAGTAAATCTTAAAAAATTTAAGATTTTTTGTCAATTTAATATTTTGTACTTCCTCCACGAGCCCGTATCACTTCATTAAGACGATGTGGCATGCTGTAAACCAAATTTTCAAACGCGCGTAAACTGCTGCGATGCTTTGAATTGTTAGCTATGCCGTGTAACACAGCCCCGCTGCCCGCAGCTGCCGCGCGTGGCCCCGCGGCGACCCCGCGCGCCTGCTGCGCCAGCTGCTGGTGCGCGGCCTGCTGGCCGAGCGCCTCGTCGTCAACAATGACATCGCCAGCGCCTACGTCGTGCTGGGGCCCAAGGTTGACCAGTACGTACTAGCTAATATTACAAGCAGCTGAGCATCCCTTAGTGAAAATCTTAAAACCATTCACTGACACTCAACACAGCCTAAACTGATGGGTCTAGTAGCATGCATTTTGCACAAGAGTGCTTTTTATGTAGCGAAAGTTAGCGATAAGGAAGTATTTGGGTACGTCGGTAGGGTTGCCAACTATTTTTGACCAAAAAAAAACGTATAAAATGGTTTGGATAGGAAAAAAATTAAGTATTTGGAAGAAAAAAAGTACTTTAAAAACGTATTTTTATGTGCTTTTAGCACATGCTAACAATTTTTTATTATCTTTAAATGTTTCAAAGCTGTCAAAATTTAAATTTAAATAAATAAACAATTCGTTTTTAATTAAATTATTGACGCTCTATTTCTCTCTTTTCGTCACTTTAGATTCATTACTGAATAAACTCTTTCAATGAAAGCAGAAGTGGCGGGAACAGAGAGTAAATAAGAAATGTTACCTGTCCTGTCACATTCACAACACCACATCTGACATCCAACATTTCGTTTAGTAATTATAAATCGTTTCCATCATCCGTTTTAACTTATGTGTACCGTTAAATAGTTAAGTACCCATAATGAGTATTTTGTTTTACGCATCACATGTAAAGACTGAAAATAAAGTATTTTCACATACTTTATTTGAATGCAAAAGTATAAAGTATAATTACCAAAAATAAAGTCTGATACGTTATTATAAAGTATGGTTGGCAACCCTATATGTCGGAAGCGTTAGGTATCAACGTTGCTGACATGAAACAATCGTTGCAGGAGCGCTTCTTTGGTCGCCTGAGGAAGGTATTAATTTGTCTTCTATCAAGCGGAAATAAGGTCTTCAACGGTTGGGTCATGCCGGTTTTGATGTACTCTTTAGGCATACCAGCGCTGGGGCTCTGTCTCGCATAGGGTTGCAGCATTATGCTGAGCGGTGGCCGTTTTGCGTGGATGTGACGCATATTTTCCCCCAACTTGTTCTTTTTGTATTTATGTTCTTTCTTTGCGTCATGTTTACCGCAAATAAACGTATTTTCTTTCTTTTTTTTTGTCTTTTATACTTAAATTGTGTTTTCAAACGCGTTTCTTCCACTTAATCCATGCATAAGCTTTATTCTTGTAAATGCGTATTAAGGCCTGTGCACACCACGTTTTTTTAAACGCGCCGGTCACCGGCGTTTGTAGCGATACGCACGCGATTCAGACGCAGCCTGTAGACCTTCTGTAGGATAAAAGCGCGCCGTCGACGCACGTTTCTAAAACGCGCGTCAATGGTGCGTTTAAAAAACGTGGTATGCACAGGCCCTTAGTGAATGTGTAAACCAGATAGAGATTTTTTTGTTTGCATGTGCATGTGCAATCTAATTATTACATAAAGTTTCTCGGGAAATAAGAGACAGCTTCTTCAGGCATCAACCTATCCAACAAACCATTCTAATTAACATTAATAATATCCTTATTAATATTGTAATCAGCTTTGTAATAATTTAGTGAGTTTCCAAGTTTACTCCTCGAAGTACGGCCTGTTTTTACTAATGGTACGTGAGTAAAGAAGGCAGGATGATAAGTATCTATGGGCAAGAGAGGATCGTCGGCGGGAAATGTTACAGAATGAATATTTGTTAAATACCGAACACCGTGACTGGTACTCACTCAGTACTAAAATTTTGACCTTATGTGTATACTGGTAGGGTTGAAGGTTTAAATAAAACAACCATACTGTATACTGTTCTATAGCTGGTAATATATTTGCTAAAATTTTACAAGACCCTAACGAAACCATAACGCCTTCTAATTCGACGCCAACACCATCTAGTTGCGTCATGTACATCTTTGAAATAAAATACAATATTTGATTGACTTGATGAGTGGCTTTTGATCATGCATGATCATATTACTGAAAACTAAACCTATAATACGACTGTTACAATTGGTTAAATGATTATATTTATTTATTATTATTTATTTATTATTATTTATTTATTTATTAATATTTATTTATTATTATTTATTTATTTATAATTCAGATAACATGATCTATTATGGTTAGTAACAACCGGAGCTTATTATGTTAGTAGGTAAAGAATTTAAATATAAATAACAAATAAAACATTCAATTTTACCGTCCCAACCACGATGCTTACCCAGAGCGAGTGTATCGGACACTGATATTTACCCGAAACAATTTATAGATTTGTCATTAAGAAACTCATCTAGAGTATAATAACATCTTTCAAGTTGTAACCCGTTAAGTGTTTTTTTAAACTTTTGCAGTGGCATACATTTTATTTCATCGGGTATTTTATTATACAGGGTGTTTGGTGCATCGTGTGCCAAATTAAAATGGTCGACTGAAGGGGTCATCCGCTAGCCTTTCGGACCCCTTAACACCCCTCATGCTCTGTGGATTTTTTTTATCGACTTTTTATTTTTTTCCAAAAAAAAGACCCAAATTTTACATTCAAATACAGATTTAAAAAAAAATATAAGGCGTAGACTCTGAATTTTAATTTATTTCGATGTGTATTGTTTAAGAATACTTTTAAATACAAAATTAATGATATTAGTCACCTAGTTTTTTTTTTAATTCACTCGCAAAGGTAAAACTTAAATTAAAGCTGTACATGTTACAGCTATTTATAAGGCTACAAAAAAAAAACCAAAAGCGACCGGGATCTTCCAACTCCCTCATTAATTCTCCAGTCTATCCTCTTTCTAATGATGTGCCACATGCCATAAAAGTATTTTAACAACTTTGTGAATTCGCTAGAATTGTGTATCAAGTCACATAAAACTACATTCCAAATTCTAATGAAAAAATATTTATTGCGGAACTGTTACTTGAGAAAGAGGTAAAATTTGTTTTCTCACTCTTTCACAGTAAAATCTATCTTCTATCTCTTTCTTGCATACCTTAAATCGGTTTGAACAAATCGCGCCGCCCGACCCGCCATTTTTTTAGTCGAGACATGACTGCCTCTGCTACCTAACGTGTGTGCTAGTTCACCATACTCCGCGATTCTTTTATTACTTTGTTATCGTTAAGTTTTGCTGGTTCTTGTTACATTTGTTTAATTTTTGTTGTTATTGTTAAACTTTGAGTTTTTTGTTATTGCAATGGCGACATTTTCTAACGAAGAATATGCGGACATCATGATGGCTTACGGAGCCGCTAATGGCGTCGCTCGTGCAGCGTAACGACTTTACCAGGAACGCTTTCCTGGTAGACGATTACCTGGCCGCAGAGTCTTCCAAGACACATACCGACGCATACGCGAGACTGGCAGTGTTACTTTTAATGAACCAAGGGGCCATATTGTGCGACATAATGTTGAAGTAGACGAGAGAATACTGGCACTTTTTGAGAAAGACCCTACAAGAAGCATTAGAAATGTGGCATCACATCTTGATATTTCAATATGGAAAGTGTGGAAAGTACTTCGCCAAAACAAAAAGCATCCATTCCACTACACTCCGGTGCAAGGTACGTAATTTTAAACTAACTTTAAACCCGTGCAAGCTTTGTTTGACCATGCCTTTGTTTAGCAGGTAATGGGTATGGTATGGCGTCACTTCCAGGTAGTGAATCTATTAGCACGAACAGCGGGTCCTTTCTTGTGCAATTACTTATTGCCCAAGAAAAATTTAAAAGAGTTTTTTGTTTGTTGCAGATCTTGAGGGTGGCGACTTTGAGAGACGAGTGGCTTTTTGTCGGTTTCTTTTACACACGGATGTGGATGATCCTGATTTTTTAAAAAGAATACTGTGGACGGATGAATCCAAATTTACCAAGGATGGGATCCTCAATTTACACAATTTGCACCACTGGACAACGAAAACGCAAAACCCACGTGTTAAAAGACAGAAATCTTCTCAAAGAAGGTTTAGTGTAAACGTTTGGGCAGGAGTGATTGGGAATCAGGTAATTGGACCGCATTACCTGCCCGATAATCTCAATGGCGAAGACTACCTGGAATTCCTACAAAATGACCTGCCCGAATTAGTGACCGATGTGCCCGTATTTAATGAACGTGTGCCCATTGTATTTCAAAATGACGGCTGTCCCGCGCATTGGCGATTGACTGTGAGGGAATATCTCGACAATGTGTTCCCCAATGCATGGATTGGACGCGATGGCCCTATTCCATGGCCGCCACGTTCCCCAGCTCTAACTCCGTTAGACTTTTATGTCTGGGGACGTGCCAAAGAGTTGGTATATGCCACGGAGGTTCCAACTAGGGAGGTATTAGTCCAACGCATAGAAGCGGCATTCAATACTATTAAGGAGGAAATACGACTTCGTACAACAACTGTTGAAATACGAAACAGGTGTCGGGCCTGTATTCGCAACAGAGGCCAACAATTTGAGCAAGATTTGTAACAATGATTAAATAAATGTTAAAAATGCAATTTTGTTTTTTTATTTCAAGTAAATCCCACGAAAGATACAGATATGAGACACGAATTAACCTAACCATAAGAATGAGATAGCAGATTTATAGGTTTGACAGGTATCATTTAAGAGATTTTTTTTTAAATCATAATTTTGAATATTAGCCTTAGGTGACTCGATTCACAATTCTAGCGAATTCACAAAGTTGTTAAAATACTTTTATGGCATGTGGCACATCATTAGAAAGAGGATAGACTAGAGAATTAATGAGGGAGTTGGAAGATCCCGGTCGCTTTTGATTTTGTTTTTGTAGCCTTATAAACAGCTGTAACATGTACAGCTTTAATTTAAGTTTTACCTTTGCGAGTGAATTAAAAAAGAAATAGGTGACTAATATCACTAATTTTGTATTTAAAAGTATTCTTAAACAATACACATCGAAATAAAAATAAAATTCAGAGTCTACGCCTTATATTTTTTTTTTAATCTGTATTTGAATGTAAAATTTGGGTCTTTTTTTGGAAAACAATAAAAAGTCGATAAAAAAAAATCCACAGAGCATGAGGGGTGTTAAAGGGTCTAAAAGGCTAGCGGAGGACTCCTTCAGTCGACCATTTCAATTTGGCACACGATGCACCAAACACCCTGTATAATTGTTGAGCAACACCAAAGAATCTTTTCTTCACTAGAGAAGTTTTACATTTCACAAGACATAATTCGTTAATATATTGAGCACGTATCGGCGTTTTCTTTACTGCACATAGTTTTTTAAATAAATGTGGATTTGTTTTTACAAATAATGCAGTTTCCAGGATGTATAGACCTGGTAGGGGTAATATTTTTAACTTTTTAAAATACGGAATGCAACTATCTGTTGTTTATAAATCACACATTGAACGTAAACATTTTTTCTGTATCCTGAAAACAATTTCTCTGTTTGTTGACTGTCCCCAAAAAATAACACCATACCGCAGAACTGAGGCGACTAGTCCATGATAGATAGTGTATCAGAATTTACTTTTTTCGAAAGTTGATGTAACAAATATGTTGATTTACTTAATCGCTTACAGATTTCCTCTAAATGAGGTTTCCAAGTCGGTTTATCATCCATAGTTATACCTAAGAACTTTACAGTACTTGGCTTGCGGTGAACATACATTTACTTGAAAAGTAGGACACGATGGAACAGTTAAGAGCTATAGACGAAATGAAATGTAATATAACTTATAATCCCATTAGAGTTACTTAAAATAAATAAAAAACCCTGAGCTCAAGATGACTTTGATCCCTTCCTCACTTTATCAATAATATTTTATTAAAAATGCACTACTTGTTGTACAATCTACAATTTGTACAGTTCTAGCCAATATATAAGGTACTCTTTGGTTCTAGCAGTCGTCTCTTTCTTTGCCAAACGATACAACGATGGTGGGCTATTTCATCTTGCTCTACGCTATGACCATGATTCTGTTCTCGATATCCATGTCACTATCTGATCGCCGAATTTCGGTTCCGCCGAAGAAAAACTACGGACCTTTGAACGTGGTCAAACAATGCTGTATTAATGAATTGTTGTCTGGTCGCAGACTGATGCGTGGCGGGCTGCGCGTGGTGTTCCCCATGAAGGTGACGCGCGCGGCCCCCGCAGCCCCGGCGGGCCCCGCGGCCCCCGCCGCCAGCTCGCCCGTGGCCGCGCTGCTCAAGCGTCTGGAAGAGCGGTGCTACGCCGACCTGGTTGAGGCTTGCCGGTAATAACGCACACATTATTTATTTTCAGGAAAGTATGTAGTCTCATAGATATAATTACTATTCTACAAAAAATCCATACGTAACAGCATGTAGCAAATACCTTCGTTTATGAAGATTTGAACTTGTTGAGTTGGAACCCGCATCACAAACGCAACGTTAGTGTTATGGCGTGATTTCAAATACACGACTTATGGAAGACATAACATTAATTCTTCTGCTTTCATTTTATCGCTTTTTTTTATTTAGAAATGGACTATACGGTTTAGTATCAGAAGATTATGATAGTGTTTATTTTTACAAGGACAATAGCCAATCTGAATCCATAAGAGATACGGGGAAACTGTCTTAGGAAACATAAGCGCTTTTTTTATGAAAAAATAAATTGCAATATTATATTTTTTTTGTCATGTGTAAGTTGTCCATAAAAATTATTAAAATTAACAATTTAATTTTTAAATTGTTCGTGTCTGTTTTATGTAAAGACCATTTCATTGTATCGGAAGAAAAAAATCTGGACAGTAGTTAATTTTTTTTAAGTATGTATAATATGGGGTTTTGTGCAGTGAAATGGCTTCTGCCCGCGGCGTGTCACTGACTACCGTGCTGCCGCAAGCGGCGCTGAAGGCCATGGCCACGCGCCTGCCCGAGCTGCCGGAGCACATGCTGGCGCTGCCCTACGTCACGCGCGCCAACTACCACAAGTACGGCGACCAGCTGCTGCACATCACCAGCGCGTATGCTATCGAGAAGATGGGTGAGTCACATATTTTCTCAAGGAAAAAATGTCAAGTGTAGATAACACACTACCCATCTGTGCCTTCTATATGGACATGACGAAAGCCTTCGATCATGTTGATCATACTATACTTATCGACAAACTAGAAAGATATCGAATACGCGGCAATGGTCTTGATCTTATCACATCATATTTAAGCAACCGACAACAATACACAGAGATAACAAATAGAAATATTCAAACTAAGTGTGAAATCAAACATCGATCAAAACTTATAATGGTGAAGTACGGTGTACCTCAGGGGAGCATATTGGGTCCCCCATAACTACCGGTTAATATTAGTGACAATGGACAGTCAGTTACAAAAACGGATACAACAAAGTTTTTAGGGTTAGTGATAGACAGTCAACTTACATGGAAACCGCATGTTGAAGAAATTTGTAAAAAAAACTTAACAGTTTTGCTTTTGCTCTTCGTAGCTGTCTAAATTTGTGAACCGTCACGCCGTGTTTATTGCCTACCATAGCTACGTAGAATCAGTTCTAAGATACGGAGTCGTTTTCTGGGGTAACTCAACAGACAAGAATTACGTGTTCATCGCACAAAAAAAATGCGTACGCGATATACGTAATCTACACTCAAGGGAAAGTTGTAAGCCAAAGTCAAAGTCAAAGATTTATTTGCAAACTAAGTGTACATTTTGGTGTTATTTTATAATACAACCTGGTTTTTTTGATATCCCATAACTCTAGGGTTATATTCTGTAGGTAAAAATAATACTAAAACTCCTAGAATAGGTGGTCCAAAAATGCATCGTTTCGGAGATATCATCAATCATAATTAAATTAGGTCAAAAATTGTCACCAGTATGACGAATCTTTACTTTTGCGAGGTTGCCAAACTTCGCAGTAGTGTAGTAAAATAAATAGTAAAATAAAATATGTAGGTATGTTGGTATCGGGGCTTCCCGGCGGCAGCTAGTGAAGGGAAAGCTACCTTGTCGACATGTAATATGTTTTACATTAATAATCGTGACTTTTCCGAATTATTTTGTATGAAAAATAAAAAAAAAAAATAACGAAGGATTGGAACATAACTCATATGCCAGTTGATTCTTTGATATGGCCTCAATCATACCCTGGAGTTATGGGATATAAAAAAAAACACGTTGTATTACTTACAACTTAGCCATATTTTGAATCCTTGAAGCTTCTAACATTGCCGTCATTATACATCTTTGAAGTGGCAGTGTTTGTTAAGACAAACCCACAGCTTTTCAAAATAAGAGCCCCAGCAGATCCACGGTTAAGAAAAAGGGATTCGAACATTCTCTGTGTTGGTCGCAGTAAAACAGCCCTCCTACGTAAAAGTGTTTATCGAATGGCTCCTGTTATTTTCAATAAAATTCCACGACAAAAATCTTAATAATAATATGTTTAAAAAGAAACTGAAGGAATTTTTAATCTAAAATGTTACTACTCCACAACTGAGTGTATGGAGGCCACCGCTGACATTTAGATTTTTGAAATATTTCATTTATATTGTTATTATTTTGACATTGGTAATTGTGTGTTAGTACGTAGGGAATTGTGTGTTAGTGTGTAAGTAATTGAATTATTTGAAATGTGTGTCTGTTGTTTCGACACAACTAACTGTATTATTATTTGTATACTCTCGAGTAAAATGTAGCGAACTAACCATTCTATTATAACAACCTATTGTATTGATACCTACATTAACAAATTAATTTGATTTGATTCCATAAGGTTTGGTATCACTTTTGTGAGCATGTCACATTCACACTGAACCGAATATGGTGAGAGTGTACTTTAATTTGTTAAACGCCCAATCTCAATAATGTTCATTGTGAATATTAAACATTCCTACGCGCGTGAAGGTAGACTCGTCCGTCCACAGAATTTTCGCTTCTGGATTATCCAGCAGCCACGTACACAATGTTATGCGTGCTTGGGGGTCAGGGTCATAAATTCCTTGCGTGCGACGGAAATGGTATGGATGTTTTCCCAATCGGTTCAGCAGGCTCCATACGTAAAATTGACTAACACTAAATCGCCTTGCTGCATCTCTGGTACTATTCCGTGGGTTGCGTGCGAAGTACTCGAGTATTTGCTCTTCGAATGCGGCTGAGAACTGAGGACCAATGCCACGTCCTTGGGCATGATTCGGCACTGTGAATTGGCCGTGATCCAGTAGCCGCTGTGTAGCTGCCAGTATTGTAGCTGGTGTGGGAATCTGCGGGTTCAAGATCCCTCGCCTGCGCAACGCCGCTAAACTATCTGGTTGAGAGTACATGCGCCTAGCTTCCGCCAGATTGTCACCAGCAATTGCTTAAAAACGCACCATATCACTCCACTTTTTTTTTTATAAAAAACCGCCACCATAGGAATTTCTCCTGTATTGTGGGTGCGTTTATTAACATTAAAACTAACATACACAAACAGCCAGACCCAGAACAACTACTTGTAGGTCATACAAATATTTTTTTCCGTGCAGGAATCGAACCCGTGACACGCAGCGCAGCAGTTAATCGCTTAACCACTGCGCCACCCGTGTCGTCAAATAACTGTGTCGTCATTTGAAAGAAAGAAAGAAAAATAATTTTATTCGTCACAGAAACACGTGCCTAGGAAAACACAAACTCGAGCAAGTAAACATTTAAAAAAAAAAACCTATCTACATTATAATCACGAGCACAAAAATAACAAATAGTGGGCAACTGCACGTCATGACTGTGACAAAAAGGCTTGCACTCAGCATGATGCTGTGCTATGGGGGACCCACAACACAGCGCTGATTTTCAGTGGTTACCCGAAAAAATACGTACGGAACTTAAGTCAGGTTTAATGAGTTGAACAACAAAATAAAATAAAATAAACAGTATTCGTAATATAATGCCTATACAACCAATTATAAGGTATTTGTGTGAAACTTTTGTATGGGGCTTTACAATTTTTATGGGACAATTTTGGAGATGAATATATTACCTTTAATTTGAGACAATGATATCCTTGCAGTTGTGACTCCTAATTCATTAAAATGGTACTTGAAAAGCACTGATATTTGAGGAAAAATGTGATAGCGTCCTTAAATACAGCCTTTATACAGCCTGAATATACATCAGCTAGTATAAAAACGAACTTAAATACAGCTTTAAATCAAATCAACTCAAAAATATTTTATTTCACATAAGCCTACATGGGCACTTATGAAACGTCAGAAGCTAGGTGCACGGTTCCAATTGGTCGTTTTCAATGCTACTTGGGACAGTCACTGGTTTAGAGGAACGCTGACGCACACATCTTGTGGTTGATTAAAGTTACATGCGCAGCGACCCTTAGTTGTCCCGTACCCCGCAATACAGACGCGCGTCTTTCAATCTTTATAAAGTACATACGTTTTATTAACTATCGTAAGTAAATAAAAACTAAAATGACTTTCCTAACTTTAATCCATAAGGGGGATTGTATTCAGCGAAATTCAAATTTTCTTATGTTACTGCTACCTTAGCGCAGTGCCTGTAATTTATACATTAAGGAGTTAATGTATAAATTACACGCACCCTCGAAATAGTCAAGCATTTCACTAATAAAATTATATCAATCATCATCAGGCCTCCTCATGCAGTACCAGGACGAGTTAGAAGAGGAAGAGTCCAAGGTGGTGGAAGACGAGGCAGGCTCGGGCTCCGACACGGACTGGGGCCGCCTGGCGCAGGCCGCCGACGTGTCCGCGTCCGGGTCCCAGGGGGGCCGGCGCAGGGGCCGCGGACGGACCTTCCGTGGTGGAGTGCGCAAGAAGTAACTATATGTCTTTCTATATATTTTATTAACCGACGAGAAAACGAAGACATTCTCAAGTAGACGCGGATATACAGCGTGTATCAGAAATTTGTGGTCATAATTAAGGGTCAGACCATCAAATTAAACAACTTTCTCCATGGAACCATCATCGAAGGGCTGTATTCTTTTAGCAACGAGCCGATCCAAAAATAGTTATTTACATTCATTTAGGATTTTTTGCTCTGTGTATTGCCGGACGTAATGAATAGCACCATCCCATTTCTTTCCGTGGGTGTCGTAAAAGGCGAGTAAGGGACTACTAGAGAATGGGCAGCAGCATTCTCTATCCTTTTAAACACCATACTGCGATCGCCAACCCGCCTGCCAAGCGTGACGATTTTGCCAACCCCGCCTCTCCCAATGTTAGGGGAGGCCTATGTCCAGCAGTGGACGTCTTACGGCTGAAATGATGAATGATGATGAGGATTTTTTATTTTTGGCTTTCAGTTCTTGCGTTGGTTTAATTTTTGTTTGAGTTTTTTATTTGGCCAACTGAAATTCTAGTGTAGCATTTTAAGTTTTGCCAGAATGAAAAATTACTAATTATTATTGTCATAGTACTAACCTATCGCCTTTGTATAAATTGTAAATTTGGAAATAAAGTTTATTCTATTCTGTTCTACTGTAATGTTACGGATCTTTTTTGTAATAATAAAAAAATGTTTAGGAAGTTATTTCTCGTATCAAAACAGTATTTTTATTACAGGTTTTTTTTTTTTTTTTTCAAAAATATTTGTCTTTGGAATCCTTTCTGAGTACCGACAGGATTCTTGATATTTCAAGTGTAATATTATGTATCTTTATATCAACTTCTAATCAAAATAATGTGTTTATCAGGTTCAAACGCAAGGCGACGTCAGCATCCAAGAAGAAGGCGGCGCGCGGAGCCGCCCGGGGCGCCGCGCGAGGAGCTTCCAGTTCCACCGGTCAGTATTAACTAGGCCTGACATCTATATACCCTAGGGACCTTAGTCCTGACAACAGAACACAGAGCCACAGGGATTAACAAGGGCCCAGAGGAGCAGGAGCACTCCACATATCTCATTTATTTATTTAACTTAATGCAACTAAAAAGCTCACAAGCAAACTAGGTATTCTCTAAAGCCTGATTTAGACGGTGCAATTTAATTGCTTCTGACTTATTATAAGTTGAAGCAACAATAAAAGTGGCACCGTCAAACATTGTTTAAAGGATACAATAAAATTGTGGCTTCAATTTATTTTTTATTTTGGATGGGTTTGCTCTTGACCTTAGTCTAGGGCAGAGGTGACAGATACGATAGAGTGAGCTTACCCAGAAGAAGCCTGTTCACTCTAACTTTGAAGAGATTAGGGTTGTATGCGTTCGGAAACACAGACGCAGGTAGAGAGTTCCACTCTTTTGCTGTGCGCAATTTTATTCTATGCCACAGGCAACAAACTTGTGTCGTAGGTCGTAACAACCAAAGGTGTTGGAAAAATGGTGCATTGCCTGAATGGTGTACGTGTGTGTCGCAGGAGCTCGCCTGGGCAGCATGCCGCTCCCGCGCGGCTCGGCCGCACAGCTCAACACGCGCCCCGGAGTGTTCAACCCGTCGCGACTCAACCTCATATGAACCGACACCACGCCCACCGACCGACACAGATTCACTTCAATACGTGGTTTGTTATGCTCAATACGTTTACGCGAGTCGAGTTTCTCGCCTACAAATCTCGCATGACACGAACGTGACACTCTCCTCGTGTAATCGAGCCTGAAAAATGATCTTACTTTGTGATTTCTTAAAAAACACGATTACATTACGACTTAATTAATTAATTTAAAAAATAATCCAATGTGCCTGTTCTATTTGTAACTGTAAATAAATGTTGAAATTCGTGTTAATAATAATAAGTTGTTTTAATTAAATAATAACAATTTACTTTGAGTTTTACTCCTCGACTTCAGTTGTGCATGAGAAAACCACTAAAACGCCCGTTGAAGCGTGTGAAAACGAAATATGTTTGAGAGTATGTGTGTGTCAGTAAGGGTTAGTATGACGTTTTCAAGGACCTCAAACTGTGTTGTTTGGGGGCGAAACGCTTGGGGCCCCAGTGCGCGGCGCCTTTTTAAGGGGACGATAACCGACTTTTAATGATTTTATACTGAAGATCACGTCTAAACGAGTAGTGTTAATGATTTAAAAAAAATATATGATAAATTATAGCATTTTCTCAATAACTTAATATGTGAATATTTTAGATTATGTTTATATTACATAGTGAAATTAATTTGTAAAGTAATGTCTAACGCGGATAAAAATCTGAGAATGGCGCAAAATTTACTAAGCGTATTTTTCTCAAACCTTCACCAGTTTAAAGATAATTTAATTATTGATCTTTTAGTATACGCGTTTTATTAAAATACCTTTTTTTTTGTGTGTAATAATTTAATAATACGTCAAATTGGGGACAGCGCTCCTTGATGGGCGAGTCCTATTACTGGCTGAACGTACGACGCGTTGCGTGAGCTCAGTACAGAACACGCAAGCTAACCACTCAAGGTCACTGGCATATATCTGCGTCTTAAGAGCCAACTAGTCGCGGGCTCGAACTCACTGGCGGGCGCGGCCAAAAAGCACGCTGTCTCACCTAGCATCGTGTACGACAGAGATAGCACCAGTGATGAGCAGTTAGAAGCTAGTCTACACGTATAACGTCTAGTCGCACGCACACAAACACAGTGCATGACGATTCATACTAAACCGCGCACGTAAATTATACGAAAACTCCTTTGGAAGGTGGGGTTTTATGAAAAAACTACTGCATAAATCAATTACGAATAAAGTTTATTATAATCTTCGACAATTGAGCTTTGTCGGAACGAGCTTTGTTTTTGAGATTTTATACTTCTTTTATTACTTATTTACGCCCAAAGTTGCGTTAAAATTAGCAGGAAAAACTAATCTTTGTTGGCTCATAACTTTTTAATGCCTTTGTTTTTTACTATTCTGCTTCTGTTCAGACAAAATTAATAATAAGACAAAACGATATCATGTTTTACTTTAGATGTACAATGTGTAACAGTGGAGTAAAACCCCCCCGAAATTTGTATGGAAAAAGTATCGACTAGTTGCGCCTTAAGGAATATTCTCGTCGACTGGTCGACACTTTACATGACCAGAAGACTGGCTCGTTCTTTGGCCACAGAATTAGCATTGCCATTCAACGTGGCAATGCTGCCAGTCTTCTGGGCATGTTTCCGGATGACAGCGATGCGGACGAAAACTTCCCACGCCTAAGTGCTTTTGTTTTTGTATTTATTTGCATAGTAAAGTTAGTCATTTAGTTTCGTACTTAGTGTAAATAGTTAGTTGTGTTATACATTATATACGTCGTGGTCCGATCGTAGAAATGCCCATATCGTGATCTGTCTAGCCATGATACGCAGCCATTTCATGATTTGACCATCTAACATCCTCCATATCGTTTAACGCGCAGTGTTTGACGATTTGCCCAACGATGCTTGCAATGGGAGCTTGCCTACTCGAATACCTAATCCCTATTTTAGGGTCCTAAAAATACTAAATAGTGTAGCGATCGCTCGGCGTGAAATGCAACTTATTTGCGATATGCCCATGGGTTAGGTTCTGTCGATAAATGAGTTGCTTTCGTCGATCCGGCTGACTTCGATTAGGCGCATCGTGATGTAACCGGCCAAATCATGAAATGGCAGCGTATCGTGAAATGGTCAGGCAGATCACGCTGTGGCCATGTCTACGATCGGACCACGACATTTATATAAAAAGTTATCGATAAAATGTTTCGTAAGAAGTTTGCTAAGCTTAAGGCCCGAATGATACTGGCCGCGTGATAAGGTGAACCGGCTGCGCCACTGCGAAATCATAAGAAATAGTTCGCAAGCGTGGAGCGACAACACCGCAGTTTATCGTGTTTACCTCATAGCAGAACGGCCAAGCCGCGCGGCCGAATATTGCTGAAGCCTAAGACACCAGTCCCACCGGAGGAAGCGACTAGCTATCGAATATTATTTCTCGCTTAAGAAATGTAGAAAACAGTTTTAGTTGCTATACTCGCTTCTCGCTAATCGCCGGCTAGGCGCCGACAGGAGCCTTACTCTCCAACGATTTATTTTGGGAGAAGAATTCTTTTATGAAACTACGTCATAAATGAGTGTGGAAATAAAAGTCAATAACTTCTGTACATGTATAATGATCTTCATCGCGTTGCCGGACTTGGCCAGTTCCAGTGCTTCCTTGGTCTTCTGCAGCGGAAAGTGGTGCGTGATGAACTTCTTGAGGGCTATCGCTCCGGATGACACCGCCGCGATCGCTGGCGGGTATCTGCACGTCATAAAGATATCATAACCAATTATTGGGTCGCCATCTATGAAATTGGCGTTTTTTTTTCTCACAAATAGAACCTCGTCACTTCTATGATTTAAAATATTCATCAATTGCTTGGTATTATATCGAATAATGACCATCATAGACTACTACCAATAGTAAAATAACATGTTACATATAGTTTTCTAAACATCAAAAATACCTTAAAAATTACTCCTCATTTTGTTAGCAGAAATGACCACATTTGTTTTAACTTAGCCAAAAGCGCTTGCGCTAGCGCTTAATCTAAGTAGTATATCGTTATCTTAGTTTTGAAACATTAGTGTATAAAAGTTTTAAAACATTAGTGTTCATTGTTGTTATATAAATTAACAAAATGTTAGTATGAAAAATGCAACTTCTTTAAAATTCTCAATACAAAACGCTGATTTCATAGGTGGGGGACCTATTATATTATAAGTAAAAAGAGTTGATAGGTTTTACGCGCTCCGCAAGTGGCACATTTAAACTTGGCTAGTTAGGAAACCTGAATTCAGTGTCAACGGAAGCGTGCTGTGTAGCGAGATATTCTTGTCTCGTTTTCGCTCCCGATAATTACGACATGCCGTCCTACGTCCATGTATCATTTAATATAATGTAACATTTTTTTATGTGTACGTTTTTGAAGATCAAATGTTGCGTAGATAACCTCCCTTCCTCTTTTTGAAGTATAACTTCTTTAGGCACGCTTGACTTGGGGAGTAAGCTGGTGAATGCATGACGAGAGCGTTACGGAAGTGAGCCAGCGGAAGTTGAGAGGGAGATATAAGTTAGTGAAGATAGAAAGAGAGAGTTACGTTTCGTAACGCTCCGTATATTACTGTAGGGGCAAGAGAGAGAGGTGCGAGCACACATTTTCTTTCTCTCATAGCCAGTTGCGTTTCGTGTATTTAAGACACAGTGCAGGCCTATTGTTGTAAGTAAGTATAATTAGTATTACTATTTGTAAGTTTTACTTCAGTCGTGTGGTCTAAAGCACACTCGTTTTTTTATTTATGTATTATACTGTTAACCTTTTGTAACTGCTTCGGACGAAATTAATAAACGTTACTTAGCACGTGCTTTGGCTAAGCATTATTTCTGTTACTGTCGCACAACTGTCAGACTACCTTCATGCGCAAGATAGAGGCTGGAAAGTTCTAAGCCAAAGTACCCGACCTAAATTATCTGTAACACTATTTTTTGGTCTAATTAATCTGTAACACTATTTTTTGGTCTAATTAATCTGTAACACAATTTTTCGAAAATGTTCTTAACTAACTTTTTAGACTTTTGTATCCTGCATATGCGTATGAGGTTTCATTAAAATCGGTTCAGTCATTTCGAAAAACAAGGGCTTGAAAGTTTGTATGAAATGCTGTAAGGTGTAAACGCTCTTAAGTCACGTTAGAGTTCTAGTGAGACTTACGTGTTAACAATTCTGAAGGAGCCCCGAACGTCGACCTCCCGCAACAGCGCCTGCCCCAGCGGCAGCTCCACCGAGCGCTCCCCGATGCCCACCACGAGCACCACACCCGCCGTCTTCGTTACCTGCCAAACGACTGAAGTGTCCTATATAGTGCAGGTAACGGTAACTACACCCCGCGTGCAATATGAATCTAAACATCGATATAAAATAATGATGAAGTTTGTACTATTGCGAATAATAATATTATAATTTGTGAGTTTGTATTTGTAAAAAAATAAAATAATATTATAATTCTAATATTTTTTTTTTTCGGAAATAAAAAGTTGGTACTTAACCTTCGGCCCGTCGCGCATCTTTTAATAACGCGGTTTGTCGCGTGGGGTCCCTCAAAACCTCAAGAATAAAACGCCTATAAAAACCCTTAAAACTTGTATCTTTGCAACTATTCTAGCAGTTTCTTATTTATTTATTTAATGACAATAGAATTACAAAAAAAATATCAAAATAATTCATTTATTTACTGTTTAAACTTCCAATCTAAAATTAGGAGAATAAATTTCTCTCTTCGAGATCACATCATAGAAAAAATATTTTTATTCCAACTAAATCAATGAATTTTAGTTTATATTATACCTATATGAGATCACATAAGAACAATCAACATTGTAACATAAAATTTAGCTCGCACCAACAAAAAAAAAACACAACTTTTATCAAACGAAATCAGACTAATTTTCCGTTTGGACACCGTCAGTACATACCATTTAGTATGTGTAGGGCATTTATGTTACCCTATTTATTTTCTATTTGTTCGTCTTTGACAATATATGCAGCGCTTCCTCATAGGAGCGATGTCGTTTCCATCAGGTTGAATATTCTGAAGCTGGGGTATGAATCGCCTTATGATCTGTTTCAATTCCCGAGGCAAAGTTGAAATAATGGCCCGCGATTGCAATTTATTGAGGACGGCACAATTCAAATGCCTATATATAGGTATATTTATTTTATCAAGGGCTCTTCATCATCATCACTATACGAACTTTCCAACTCCAGGTGCTGTTCATCCAACGATTCTAAAACCTGATCCGGTTCCTCCGAAGGTACCTCATGTTGTTCTGTAGGCACCAAATCTTCACATTCTTGATCCGAATCCGTGTTAAATCACTTCTTTCATCCAGACATGTAGCGACTTCATCTTCTTCCTCCTCGCCACCGCAAACATCTTCAGATTCATCTTCTAACCAACTCAATATACGTCGTTGTTGTTCTTCATACATTTTAAAAGTCAATTATAATTTAACTATGATGTAAAACAATAAAAAAGTAAATAAAACACATGTTACAAAAGAAATCAAACAATTCGATTTTACTTACGGGGTTCGTCGCATGGGGTCTTTTACAGCCCTCGCGCCCAAAACACGTCCTGTATCTCACTGCGCTGGCGCGCGATCTGAAGTTAGCGGTGATGCACGGTAACTATAATCTAATTCCGGAGGGTACCTGAAGTACTAATACTCCTGGATAATTTTAAATGTGTTAATTTTACATTTTTCTAACACCTAGGCTTTCAAAGACCCCATGCGACGGGCCGAAGGTTAAGTAACAATTTTTTTTTCCAAAAAAATTGTATATCTTGGTCGGAGAACGCAAATGAACAATATTTTCGAAAAAACAATACTTATGCTTTATTTTTAAAGGTTTTGCCGAACTGAAAAATAAATAAAAAAACTCTAATTCTAAATTTAAGATGCTCATTTTGGATTAAATTAACAAGAGCAAATTACTGTGTTTGATACTTACAAAATAGTAGATATTTTATATACTTTTCTTTTTCATTAAACAATAAACAGTACCAGGTAGGAAAATAATGTACAAAAATATTGTTTTTAACAGTTGGTTGACAGTCCTAGTCTATATCCTCAAATGGCTGTTTCGTGAGGAAATTGCTTACTAACCTCCGGACAAATGCGCTAACACAGTGTCGCCATCTATAATTCAGAGCTCGCTGGTACTTCAAGGTTATGTCGGGGTGTCGCTGTATTTACAGGCACAGGTAACATTTTAGTTTTGTCTCAAAAAACTCTCAAACTCAAACCGTTTATTTCAAATAAACCTATTACAGGCACTTTTGAATTGTCAAGGGGTCGGTCAGTCAGAGACATGAAGCTAGTTGTAAATTATACATGTGAGAACAATGTAGAAAGACGTGCACGTTAAAAGCGTCCGTAATAAAAATATAAAAAACAAAAAACAATTAAAATACCTTAGTTAAAATAAGCCGTGGCAGCTAAGAAATGACCAGTCCCTACTGACGGCGCGGCGCCCGTTCACGAACATGACGCATGGATCAGCACCATTTAGCTCAACCATTTTGAAGGGAACTTAATAATCCAACATACACTCCACCATCAGCTAGACATTTGAGTGAGCATGACACTCTCAGCCGCCAGGGCACATTCAAGTCAATAAAAGACGTACTCGGAAAATGGTAGGTACATAGTGCTCACACATGTGCTATCTCCGATGGCAACACGTCTGCGATTTCTCTAATGTTGCAGATTTATATCCTACTAGCTTTTGCCCGCGTGATCGCCTGCGTGGAGGTCGGAAATTATCCCACGAGAACGTATTACCAGGATAAAAAGTATCCTTTGTTCTGACCCAGGTCATGGCCTACCCGTGTGCCATTTCATCGAAAACCGTTCAGCTCTTAAGGCTTGAAAAGGTAACAGTCTGACAGAGTTACTTTCGCATTTTTATTATAATATTCGTATGGATGGACTTTAGTACCCACTTAACAACAGACAGGCCGGCCTGTTTACGTATATACCTACATACGTACATAATCAGCCCAGCGGGCCGACCACGGGCGTGCCAAGACGTTTGTGACAAGACATAATAAAGTATGTCATGTCAATTTGTACTAGCATTTTATGAGAAAACAGTTTTATCGCTCAAACCGTGATAAAATGTGTGACTCAAGTCATGTCACAGTAGGCCGTGCTCGCCCCGCTGTTCCCACTGCTGGGACACAGGCCTCCTCTTTCTGTGAGAGGGAATGGGCCGCAATCTCCCACGCGGGCCCAGTGCGGGTTGGTAGATGTCACATGTCTTCGAATTTTCTGTTCTAGGACATGCCGGTTTCCTCATGACCTCATTTAGACAAAGTATAGTGCCTGTCTGGGACCCACGACCTACTCTACTCGTAAGTCGAAGTCCAATTACCACTGGGCCACCACTGCTGGCCTGTTTGCCAACTAATAATATAAATAAATGTAGCCGTGTAGGTGTCACTAGTGTAGCGTGTTACCAGCATGGCGACCCTCTGCGCGGATGCGTAGGCGCAGGCGTCGATGGTGACGTCAGGCTGGCAGCCGAGCTGCGCCACGATGCCGTCCACCACCTCCTGGTCACTGTAGTCCCTCTTCACCAGTAGTGTGTAGTCTGCGCCCAACTCCCGAGCTGTATCCAGTCGGGACTGCATCACGTCTGTGAAAAAATTTAGTCAAATATAGGTACCATCATCATAATATTATGTCTGTGTTACCCAAAGGTTTCGGCAGAGGTTTAAAGTACATTCACATAGTCACATTTTACCAGTGGAGCCTATACAACCGGGGCACAAATCCAAACTCCAAAGGCCTAGACAAAGTACTTACCTACATAAAAGCGATGGCGTCGATAACGATGATATTGTCAAATATGTATTGGATTGACAAGCTACCGAAAACCTTATGTCAATCCTGATTAGGGTCGTAGAAAATTAGATAAACGAAACGCTTTGAAAGCGATTGCTGATTGCTTGTCTAGGCAGGGGTAGTTTGCTACTTAGAAATTCCTCGTCTGTTGGAAAAACACAACAAATAACTGCTGTGTCCGACCTGGGAATTGAACCTAGAACCTCAAGTTCAACGGTTCTGTAGTTTAGTCGCGCTTGCGACCTTCATAACAACGAGGAAGTCTTTTAATTCATTCAAACTTATCAAAATTCCCATTTTATTATGTCTTGTCAACCATTTTAATGTTTGAGTCATAGTTAAGTTTGTATAATTATCTGCCTGTGAACGTCCCAATATTTTTTTTTTCTTTGTAACGAAAGTACTTGATGCAGCTACTTTACCCGTGATAAGTATAGTGCTGGCGCCCATGGCGCGGGCCGTCATAGCGCACAGGATGCCGATGGGCCCGGCGCCCAGGATGAGCACGCGCTGCCCCAGGCGGACGCCGGCGCGGTTGCACGCGTGCATGGCGATCGCCAGCGGCTGCACCGCCGCACCTTCCTCCATGCTAAGGTTGTCTGGCATCCTTATAAAAAAAAAGATATGTTAGATTTTTCAAGCTATTAATATTTTGTGGCAATAAAGCCAAGCGCTCATTACAGCCGCAACGGTCAGCAGCGCAACGCATTATAAATAACCTGGATTAAAAGGAAGCGAAGCCAATGCATAACTAATAGCCGAAGAAAATGTCATTGACGGGCCGCCGCGGCGCCGCCGTCAACCATAATTATTTTGTTACACGTCATTTTGAATCTGTGAGTGTGATACCTTGTATAGTATATGATGTCAAGGCATATATATATCTATAAAAATCAATGCCACTTTTCGTTGTAATTTTATAACTCAAGAACGGGCTCACCATTAAAAAAAAAAAGGTTTGGGCTTTGTTCGGACTATTTAGTAGATGGTTTATGTGAAGTTTTTTTTTTTTTTTTTAATAATAATACCATTTATTTCAGGCGACACAGGCCGCAGGGCGCAGGTAGGGTAGGTAGGTAGGGGGGTAGGTAGGTAGGTAGGGTAGGCAGGTAGGGTATGTATTCTTTTACCCATAGAAAGCCACGTTATTTGTGAGTGTCATAGAGTAAAAATGTTTACCGCCCAACGGAGTGACCACGGGTCAGCTAGTTTAATCTAAATACCCAATAAAATATGTTATTTCAATTGGGCATTTAGCCCAATTGAAATAACATATTTTATTGGGTATGGATTATTATAATACCGATCTAAGTAGCTTCAGATATAACAATGAAATATTCAGGTATCAATTTTTGAATGATAAAAATGGTTACTGTGTGTCATCATATTAGCTAGCGAAACTACGCAAACGTGATGGGTATCGATATCTAAACATGATAAAATAAAAAAGAAATTGATTTGGTTTTTAGGGTTCCGTACCAAAATGGTAAAAAGGAACCCTTATGGTGAGACTAAGTCTGTCTGTCTGTCTGTCACACCTGGATATCTCAAGAACTACTAATGCTATCAACTTGAAATTTAGAATAGTTTTAGATGACGTTTGCCCAACTATTTTGCAAGCAAGAAATAAACTTAAAAAAAAAAACATTTTTGCAAAAGGGACTGAAAGGGGGTCTTAAAAATTTAAAGTGGGGCTACTAGGCCATGTGGGGTATCATATGAAAGAAGAACACTGTTTGCACATTCTTAAAAGATTTTTTTTGTTGGGCAGCATAGCTTTCGACTTGAAGAAAAAAAACAAAAAAAAGCCGTGCCCCCCTTATCTCCGAAGTTTGCATAGATAAAAATCTGAAATTATTCTATATCATGAGGCATAAGTAGAGATTACAGGAAAAATCAAACGATGTCTCTAAATAGCACAGTTTTTCAGAAATCATCTACATCATATATTCGTACGGAACCCTCGGTGCGCCAGTCCGACTCGCTCTTGACCGGTTTTTTTTTGGGGTCATCAACAGTCACTTGAAATATTAGTTAAAAAAACAGTTTTTCTTTATGTAAACTTCACAGACGTGATGGCTATCGGTAACTAAACACGACAAAATTAAAATAAACCGATTTTCTCAACTCATACTTCCAGTAACTACAATACCAGCGGTCGTTGACGGCAAAAAAATAATTACCTAATCTTTTTCATTTTTATTTTTTCGTGTTTAGATATCGATACCTATCACGTTTGCGAAGTTTCGCTAGCACACTTTTTTTTTTAAATAATAAATTCTTTTTTCACCAAAAGAAAGTACAGGGTCCAAAGACTAAGAGCTGTAAAGGCTTACAACTAAGGTCACAAAAATTTTAATACTCTGACCTAAACTAGGTGTATGTACCTGTGTCTTAGGAGTCAGTGATTCTCCGTAAACGTAAACAAAGCCACAATATAGTAAAACAGGACGTTTCAACAGTATGCAAATGGTGTAAAAGAAAACAGGATATAATTTATGAAAAGAAAACACAAAATGAAAAACGTTTACCTGTGTGGTGAGATGAATAAATGTAATGTTTGAGTGTGTGTGAAGTGATTGAGTGTAGGATGTGTGTAGTGAGTGAGTGTAGGATGAGTGTGTGTGAATGTACTGATTAGGTGTATGGTGTGTGTAGAGAGAAAGAACGAACGAGATGTCCCAGTACACATACGTTTGGTTAGATTGAGAATTATATAGTTCATTATCATTGTAAATTCCCCAGCAGAAGATCCTCAGTGTTAACTAAATTAAATTTGACCCTGTATAACCTGTAGCGTTGTAACTAACTTGTGGCAGAAATCAGCGACATGTTTGTAGTAGTGGGAGAGGTTGCCGGGCGCGCCCATGGAGGAGCAGTAGTGCGGCGCCACGCACAGGTTGTAGCGCCCCACCTTGCAGTACTCGCAGGCGCGGCACGGCTGTGTGGGCTCGATGGACACGCGGTCGCCCAGGGCTAGCGAAGTCACACGGGAGCCGATCTGATCGAAAAAAAAATGCTGTTTGACTGAAAAATCGTAGCTTTGTCAGGTACCTACTACCAACTCTTTTATCTTCTATAGAAATAAATAAAATTGATGTGTCTGTTTGCAATATCAAAATCTGCTATCAAGAACAGCTTTTTACTAAATGCATATGAAAGTATTTCTATATTACTTATAGCCATATAGCACAATAAAAACATAATTTTGCAAAAACAAATATTGTTTGTCCCGGCTAATCTCCGAAATGGCTGGACCGATTTTGAACGGAAACCCACTGGCAGATAGCTGATGTTTTAAGGAGTAGGATACTTTTATTTTAGTTAAAGTCGCGGGCAGCAGCTAGTACATAATTATAACGTTAAGTTCAGACAAATCAAAAACTTTCTCTAAAGTTAACTAGTTCGAGGCGGTGCAAGAAAAATGTAGATACCGGGAAAGAATTGGGGAACGGTAGATCTTAGTCAAGCATTGCAAGGCCAAGTCTCTTTCTTAGTCTCGACGTGCCATATTAACGCCGTAGGCAACTATCTGAGCTTACTTTGACGACCACGCCTGCGCCCTCGTGACCGATCACGATAGGATCTGTGATGACTTCCACCCCGCAGGTTCCTGTGGTGTATATCTTCACGTCAGACCCGCAAATGCCCACGCAATCCATCTTAATTAACACCTCTGGAACAAAACATTAGCACATCTATAAAAGGGTTGTTTGAAAGATTTTGTTGGATAGGTCAATGTAGCTGTTGGAAATAATTTTACAAAAGCTATAATGCGAGATCACGGTTTATGAAAGGTAGTTATCGACGTGAGTACATGGGCGTAGTTTGGGGGGGGGGGGGGAGCGGCAAGGGTGGGCAATGCCCCCATAGAAACGTCTACCTTCCTCACTCAAGTTATTTCCAACTCTTTTACTTTTCGCGTGTGGCATGGAAGTGTGCAAGACGCTTTTCTAGACGTGGTGATGGCAGGTGGAGCAGAGCGCTAACGGAACGGTTGCCGAGAGACGGTAGGAGTGTTGGCAGACCAACGGCCAGGTGGGCGGACGACCTACAGAAGATCGTGGGGAAGACCTGGATGAGACTCGCACAGACCAGGGACACATTCAACACAGTGGTTGTATATGAATGAGTTACCTAAGGAAATATGCAATGTAATAAATGCTAAGAACTGCGCAAAGGTATTAAAAAGATACTTTCTAGATTGCAGTAGTGTGATCTAGAGGGAATTGTATCTGTGTAGATACCTTAGGTAGATGCATTTTTTTCTGGATTGTTCATTGTTGATTAATTAATATGTAGTGGCACCGAATTGCCGTGTCTGGCCATACCGCTGTTAAACCCACGATGGTTTGTGTGGTATGTGTAATTGTGTAAACAAATCCTGTTAAAACTGTATTTTAATAAATAAACGTAAAAAAAAATCAAAAAAACAAGGCTGCCAATGATGATGATGATGATGATGATGATGATGATGATGATGTATTTTTTAAGGTTTGAAGTTGAGATTTCTTTATTGTTGTTACAATCAAAAATTCCTAACTTCATGTTTATTATTAGGGGTAATTTATGACCTCTCATTAAGGACGCATTCACAAAACTTGACAAAAATTTGCATTTTTCGGTACATTTCGCGGCAAAATTAAACTAAACCAAATGTAACTAATTATTGCCACAGATAGATTACTGCTTCATCTCAAATAGTAGCAATTCTTTATTCGAAAAAGTTGGTTCATGTTATTTTAAATAATAATAATTTCCGTTGCCTCTTCACATAAAATTGACGATATCCTGTTGAATTTAGGAACATTTTTCTTCAATATAATAACTTTAATTTAGTTTTTTTAAATATTTTATGTAAGCAGACATGTTCAACTCAAAAAGGTACCAAAAATAACTATCAAAATGTTACAAATAGTCTCAGAAAATAATGTTTAAAAACCCATATTTTTTTTAAAAACACTGTTGGTAGGTGTTTTTTTTCCTATTATTTAATAAACCATAACAAGAAATTTAAAAATCCCACACTGGGCTTCAGCTATCCGTGTGATGAAATCAAAATTTTATTTTATGATTAGTATACAATATCTTCATTATGTAAATCAACGGCGAAATAAGCTTTAATTTCGAGAGCGCAAAAGTGATGAAACTATTAACAGGTGCTGAAACTGACACGAATGGTTTATCACCACGAAAACTGTACTTTTATAGTTACACAGACTTAATGTTTCAATTATTTCAAGCTTTCACACAATTAGATACGAAATTGACGTAATAGCACCCTTAAATGACTGGTTATTTCAGCTGGACGGCTGCCCCCCCTACACGAAATCCGAAATGCCAATGCGTGAATATCAGATACACGAAAACTATATTTATAATCGAATCCCGAGACCCAAAAATTTTGGGATTTTTGGACATCACTGGCACACGAAGAAGGAAAACTCTGAAATCACGCAACGGTCAAACGTGTCGCGTAATGACAGGGTAGGTACTGCCTTCTAGTATAAGACTGCAGCAGGACTGTTGAGGAGCTCTTCTGGAATCTGATCTAGTACAAATCGAAGAAGTTACCCACCGTCATCGTTGATTTCTGGCACCGGGCAATCTTCCTGAAACAAAATGCAATTACCATAGAGTTTCGTCACTTAATTATTAGTTTCAGGTTTACTTTAGGAAATATGTGCACGGTGCACTTGAGTGGATAGGTTTTTTCACTGCAAGCTCCCAGAGTCACTCATACTCGTTAAAATACTTTTTAATTATTGCCTTCTCATTACATAATTAATTAATCCAAGTCGTAAACAGTTTTTTTACTCCTCTTGCTCAAAAAGTCCGTCAATCTGTTTTAATTTTCTCGCAATCGTAGTGAAAAGTATAGTGTAACCCACAGCGCTAAAAACCCATTATTCACACTCGGTTTCTATTTACTCCCCCCTCGTTAAAGCTCGGAAGTAAAACGGTACTAGGTACGTACCACGTATATAATGGGTCTTTTTAGCCCCTTGTATAACAATCTACTATTAACAAATAAACTCACAATTCTGACATCGTAAGGTCCATGTAGGACTGCAGCGCGGTTGTCGGCCATTTTCGTCGGGTTTCTAAAGAACAGTGGCTCGATCGTTTTAATTATGTAATGATCATTAGCTTGAGACTCACTTTGTTTAACGTTTCTGGTAATGTAAACATGTGAAAAAGATATGTAATCGTGATAACAAGGGACTAAAAGGTCAAGTTTGTTTACTTGCATTTTATGGCTGCTGAATAATCTAGATAAATTTATTTATTACTGTATTTTTATCTAACGTAGCGACGCGCGCTTTAGATACTTGTGGTTACCCAGTGTACAAACAAGTTGTGAATGTGTGTGGAAGCGCAGGAGTTCTCGGTACCCTCCGAGACAATGGCGAAATCGGACGTGCGTGTGTGTTATGTGCTGACGCTACTCGTCTTCGCGTACACGTACATAGCGTGTTCGTGCACTTGGTTACCATAAGTAAAGCGCGCGCGCTTCGTGAAATAAAAATACTTTATATAGGTACATATTTTTTAGTATACACTGGGCAGTCCAGTCTAGATAGGAAAATCAAGAAAGGAGGATTTTACTACCTATACATAGTAATTACTATTTTTTATGTTCACTTGACTTGGCTATTTTTTGTCGTATGGTAGATGTAACGAGTCGCAGGTTCAAGTTATTAAGCTATATTTTCAGCAGTACCTAGACGTTTCAGGCTGATAATAAGTATAGTGTGGTCAGGCATTCTGCAATAGGAACTTTAGTAGGTACCTATTATCATCAGAATCTTCACTGTGATATCTTCCTCATCTTCACTAGCAGTAAAGTCCACCGCTAGACACGGTGATAGCTCTCTCCAATGGCACGCCATTTAAGACCTAGCAGTCTAAATCAAATTTCCACGCAAACTCCGCCCCTTGCTCCCCGCCACTCCGTTATGTGCTAAACGCCAACCATACGCCAACACGTAAAGTTGAATATCGCGTGCGCCTTAATCGTGTTGGAACACGAAACTAAATAGCGTAAAGGCATTGCACATTGCAGCACATTGTCGCGGGACACAACACCGGTAGGACAATTTCGTTGAAATTTAGGAATAAAAAATGTATCTAGAGAAAATATTACAATTACGTAACTGTCTTCAACATGGAAAGAAAAAGATTTAATAAATCATATCTAAAGTTTAATTTTAATTGTATGTGACTTTTTCAGAATATTCATGCAAATTAACATAAAAATATAGCCTCCTGTTATCTCCATCTTCGGCTATTCTCATCCAGCTGCTACCAGCCACCCTGCGAACACTGTGGCGCCAGCGCCACCTAGCCTGAGGGCGTTTTATGTTATTTTTTTACGCCTAGCAATGCTTAAATTTTAAATAGGTACTTGTTGTGTGAACAATGAAAAGCCATAGCAAATAGTACGTAAGTACCGACCTACCTACTGTCAGAGTCATTTACTGTGGCCATTTACAATCTACGTCGCCGCGAATCTCTTTTAAGCAACTTTTTAACAAGATTAATAATATGACGGTACCTTGTCAATTCATCTAAGAAAATATTATATAAGTAAGGAAAAATCTACATCTTTTTATTATGATAGTGATAGTCATAACTTTAATACTAGAAATAAAGATAAAATAATCAACAATTTTTCAGATTACCTATCTAAAGTACCTACCTTGATCTCTTATGGGGTACTGTGATAATGTTACAACAGAATACCTTGTGATATATTGCAATTAAGGCGACGATAACCGACTTTTAATTATTTTATACTGAAGATCACGTCTAAACGAGTAGTTTTACTGATTTGAAAAACATATATTTTAAATTAGAAATTTTCTCAATATTTTATGTAATAGTATGTGAATATTTTAGATTATGTTTATATTACATAGTGTAATTAATTTATAAAGTTATGTCTAACGCGGATAAAAAACTGAGAATGGCGCAAAATCTACCAAGCGTATTTTTCTGAAACCTTCACCAATTTAAAGATAATTTAATTATTGATCTTTTAATATACGCGTTTTATTAAAATACCTTTTGTTTTGTGTATAATAAATTAATAATGCGTCAAATTGGGGACAGCGCTCTTTGATGGGCGAGTCCTATTACTGGCTAAACGAACGACGCGTTGCGTGAGCTCAGTACAGAACACGCAAGCTAACCACTCAAGGTCACTGGCATATATCTGCGTCTTAAATGAAAGAAAATTTAAAACACATGTTAAAAGTACACTTTGTAAACAAGCATAATTATTACAAATTAGAGGATTATAATCTAGATAGGAATGCTTGGAAACATGCTGGTCCAGCTCCATAGGACAATCTAGAATCTAGACAAAATCAAACTGGTTGCTATTTTAATTGTATAATTTATTATTCATATGATATTGATTTTACATTCTGTGATTACCATAACTCACACACTGACTTATTTTTTTTTTTTGGGAAACCTATGTGAGCACCCTAATGTACCTATCACATAAGTAAATTCTGTCGTTGCTTCATTTTTAATAATGTTTGCCTATTGTGGTATTGTAAGTAATGATATTCTAGGTGCATCGTCTTCACATATAATTATTTAGTAATCAAAATATTTTTAAAAGAGTAACGGTGTAGTTTCTTGCCCATTCTCCTCCATATGAAACTACCTTTTGGAAGGGGCGACTAGAATCAATTTTTTTTGTTGTAAATTTGGACGTTCTAAAGTGCCTTTTAAATGTTCTTTGAAATAAATAATTAGACTTTGAATTTGACAAGTTTATTCACTATAAATCACGAGACCTGGGGGCCTAAAATGGACGCTTTGGCGGAATCATAATAATTATTGCGTACAATTCATACAGCCCGCAATTCATCTGTCTGACAGCTGCTATTTGACATTAGACTTCACTATATTAATTCTTAATTTGTGGACCATTTTAAGAAACTCCATAAACAACTGTCAAACAGATGAATTGCGGGATACGAATTGTACGCAGATCATATTATGATTCTGCGAAAGTGTCCATTTTAGGCCCCCTGGGGGACGCTTTGGCAGAATCATAATATGATCTGCGTACAATTCGTATCCCGCAATTCATCTGTTGTACAGTTTTGTATGGAGTTTCGTAAAATGGTCCACAAAAAATGAATTGCTGTATTGAAGTCTAATGTCAAATAGCAGCTGTCAAACAGATAAATTGCGGGATGTATGAATTGTACGCAGATCATAGTATGATTCTACCAAAGCGTCTATTTTAGGCCCCCTGAAATATCATTAGGTATTTGTGATGACACAAATTATTTAAGAATATTTATTTACTTACTAGCTTCTGCCCGTGACTTCGCCCGCGTGGGTGTCGGAATTTATCCCACGGGAACGTACTACCGGGATAAAAAGTATCCTATCATCCAAAATTCCAAATCCATTCAGCCGTAAAAGCGTGAATAGGTAACAGATACCAAACAGATAATAAATGCATTAAATAGGGAATGAATGAATGAATGTGTGAATCAATGAATGAATCCTTTTTTAATTTTTATACTAAACAGGTTTTTCTGATTCTAAATGGTTGAATGGTTTTACTAATTTTGTGGAGAGGATGGCCAGGTGAGAAACTTGTACCTTGCTTGGTCATCTTCTGTGCAAAGTGCTTCACTCTTTTATTAATAATAATATTACTTTGCTTACTAACACTAGCTAAGTACCTTTATGGTATTACTTACTTATTGGATCTTTGTTGTCTTTATAAATAAATTTTGATTTGATTTGATTTTTGAAATGTCGAACGTAAATACAATAATAACTCATTTTAGCACTATTCATTTTAAATATTCTAGCGCCACCATTGACCACGACCACGTACCTAATACCTACATATTAGCTATGTTGTAGGTATAACTTTAAGCGGGTGGACTGATTTTAATAAAATAATCTACTAAAATAAATATTTCCTCAAGATACGGACTCTGGCTATATTTCCATTGCAATT
Organism: Tiliacea aurago; assembly: GCA_948098905.1. Taxonomy (NCBI): domain Eukaryota; kingdom Metazoa; phylum Arthropoda; class Insecta; order Lepidoptera; family Noctuidae; genus Tiliacea; species Tiliacea aurago. The sequence goes on from OX402592.1 coordinate 2,963,936, forward strand.
ACTTAAATCTTATAAAAAGAGGTACAAAAATTTCAATAATCATGAGTGTTTTAAAATCATCCCCTATTTTACCCCATTGGGGGACGATTTTACATAAATGCTGAAACGCATTTTTTTTCCTAGCGAAACCATAAATTTGAATTTTCATATCTCTAGCCTAAGAAATGCTTAGCTTCCCATACAAACTTTCATCCCCTATACCACCCCCTTTAGGATTATTTTTGAGACAAAAAGTAGCCTATGTCCTTCCCCAGGATGTCATTTAACTCCTTGCCAAATTGTATCAAAATCCGTGCAGTGGTTTTGGCGTGAAAAGGTAACATACAGTTAGACATTGTTACTTTCGAATATACAGTATGTAACAAAAACCCTGTTGTTCCTTTTAGGGACGTATACATTAACCTACAAGCACAACATTGGTGGAATTATAATTTAAAAAAATTAAGCATTGTCTAGTCGAGAAGTCAAATTCAAAGAACTAAAGAGGTAAGAAATCAGTTAAACAATATGAATAAATATATACAACATTAGTTTTTGTTTATACTAAACCTCTTAAGGGGTCATTGTATTCATCATTATGAACAACTTTTACTATGGGACCAAAGTTGAAATCGCGAAAAAAATATCAGCTGTTCCCTACATTTTGACGAGTTCAGCGAACTTAAATGTAGGGAACAGCTGATTTTTTTTTCGCGATTTCAAGGTTTATACAGGGTTAAATTAAATTAGCTAGCGAAACTCTGCAGACGTGATGGGCATCGATGTCTAAATACGACAAAATAAAAGTAAAAAAGATTTGATGATTTTATTTGGGGGTTAACGACCTCTTGTAGTTACTTGAAAATCTGTTTTATTTATCGTCCACTGATATTTCAAGTGACTACACTATCTGCGATTGATGACCCCAAAACAAACTCATCAAAGAAGAACGGTCATTTGTGACCCAGACCCGACACGAATGAGACATATCTCAATTTTTTGTTATTTTGATTATAGGTAAAATATATATTTTTATATTCGAAATCAATGGCTAACACCAAAATATTGCCATAAATTTTTGTTCAGGCGATATACAAAAAAGAATTGTTTATACCTTCAAAATTCGTAATTGTATGCAACTCAATCACGATACAATAATTATGGAATTATTCAGGTGACCTGATAGTATAACAACCGAGTTAGGGTTCATTAAAATCGTCTTAATCGGAGATTCATTGCAGATTAGAGATTAGGGTATCATTAAGAAGCTGGATAGATAGTGGAATATTTTGGTAGCTAGGTACTAAATACACCGACTTTGAGCTTATCAATATTAACTCTATTTCAGTGGCGTTTGTGAAACAAACATAAAACCAATATTTAGAAATCTAGGTTATATACCATGTCAATGTCAAATGGCAATATATAGGTGTTAGCCACTGATATTCAGAATAGTGTTAATTTATTTCTGTTATATTTAATATAACAAAATAACTGAGATACGTTCCTTTTGTGTCGAGCCTGGGTAAATTTCCTAAGGACCGTGACCGTTCTTCTTTATTTATTTTTCTTTATCATGTTTTGACATTGATACCCATCACGTCTGCGGAGTTTCTCTAGCTAATTTACTTTGAACCTGTTAGCTAGGTGGTAACGGGCTGACAACCCAAGATGCACATAATTATGAGTAGTTCTGGGTCACATATCCATATGGATCTGTGCATCTTAGAGCGAAGCCACAAGATGCGTTGTCGGTCAATCATATAACATCAGTGCGTTATCACTTATCACTGTGATTTCGTCGCGGTTACTATGACGTCGAAGTATTTTTTTTTTTTTCTTTTTTTTTTTTAAAACGTTACCCCACTCTAGGAATTTCTCCTGTATTGTGGGTGCGTTTATAAACATTTAAATTCACTTACACAAACAGCCAGACCCAGAACAACTACTTGTAGGTCATACAAATATTTGTTCCGTGCGGGAATCGAACCCGCGACACGCAGCGCAGCAGTCAATTGCTTAACTAACTGCGCCAACCGCATTTGCCAAGTTGAATGTCTGTTGGATGTTGGATGTGTGTGTGTGAATGTTGAATGTTGGATGTGTGTGACACAACAGCATTGCGCTGCGCTGCGATGCCGCTCCGAAGTCGTAATGTATCATCCCTCCCCGCTTCATCTCCCATCTGTCGTGCGGCAACGCACCGAGAAGCTTCAGTGTGCTTTAATTTTATATGCAGAACGACGCAAAGTTACCGCTCAGTCGTCGCAACGCATCATGTGGCTTCGCTCTTAGGGAGTCGGGCATAGATTTGATAAAATTTGATAAATTTATTTGCCATAAAAATACAGAAGGGATTCATTATAAAATAGTGTACATTGTATACATCTGGTTCTATGTTAAAATCTGTACTCAAGTATAAAACCCTGCCTCTTAAACTAGGTAATACCCTAATTGCGTAACGCAGTTTGAATCGAAATCGGAATGATTTTGAAGTATATTGCTAATCCAGTGCTTCTTATGGTAGAAAAAATGTCTGCTCAACTACGTAAATAACGTAATGAATGTTGTTGAACTGTCAAATTGAAACCGATTCCTACTGATAGTGTGTTACGCAATTAGCCCGCGCATGCGCATCTAGAGCTTCAGCACCTAGACGACCACCTCAATTTCTGGGTATTTTCTAAAACCCTACCCAATTTACAAAATAAAGAAACAACAGCTTTTGGAAAATATAAATCTTTAATCAAATATAAAAATATTTTATTTTCATTTGTACTTCTTCTTTTACATAATCATGTATCTATAAGTACTTTTATTCTTGTAATCTGATGTGTATAATTTCGTCTGGAATAAATACTTACCTCTAAATATCAGGACCGATTTATAAACACCCCATTTTTTAATAACAATAAAAACAACGAAGACTTTTTCTTCTTAACAAATAACAATTTTAAAATTAGTTCGTAGGCAATGATATTATATTAAACAGATATGTTAAACACTCACAAAACAACCGAAAAAAGTGTTCCGCGCAGCAGCGGCAGCACACATACCCACTTTTCATTCATTTTACATTTCACTACAAATAAAAATTATGTCTTGATAAAAACAACAAGAAAAAAAGAGACAGCTAGTGTTATCAATTGCGCGTGAATGTAAACAAACATTATTCTGGCCACCAATCACCGAATGTTGGCGTCACAGACTAACAAATACGTCCTAATTAGGACGTTTTCGAGTCTTCACGATTGCGCGCTCACAACATATCTGTTTAATAGGTATATCGTTCGTAGGTATTTATAAATACAAGAGGTACCTACAGAGGTACATCCATTTCCAGTGATTCAATCTACTCCATTTTTAAACAAAACTGTTCTACTCAATAATAGCAGGATAGAGTAGTTAACAAATGGAATACTAACACGACACAACAACAAAAAGGTTCCATCTGCAAAATTCGTCAATTACGATCTCATCCGAAGAATAATCTAAGTGGCGTTTTTTTTAAGTCTTCGTAGGCAGGAATTGACATGGTCAAGATTTCACGAACGTTCAGTACTTCGTGCGTGAAGCGAAAATAAGCGAATGCTAGTTACTTTGGTCGCATAATTAGGTACTTACTTACATCAAGATAGGTACTTTTTTTGGTTTTGTTGTTGTACTTAATTTCTTGTGCGAGTCACATGAGAGGAGCCTTTAAGGGCGAATTACACCAATAAAAATAACGCGATCAGCACATCCAAACCTCGTTCAAGAGCAGCTGTCAGTGTCATCATTGTTGGGGAATATTAACGACACCTCTTAAGACTCAGATAAATGCCAGTGACCTTGAGTGGTTAGCTTGCGTGTTCTGTACTGAGCTCACGCAACGCGTCGTACGTTCAGCCAGTAATAGGACTCGCCCATCAAGGTCCCCAATTTGACGCATTATTAATTTATATACACAAAACAAAGGTATTTTAATAAAACGCGTGTACTAAAAGATCAATATTTAAATTATCTTGAAATTGGTGAAGGTTTCAGAAAAATACGCTTGGTAGATTTTGCGCCATTTTCAGTTTTTTTTCCGCGTTAGACATAACTTTACAAAATAATTTCACTATGTAATATAAACATAATCTAAAATATTCACATAAGAAGTTATTGAGAAAATGCTGTAATTTAACATATATTTTTTTTTCAAATCATTAACACTACTCGTTTAGACGTGATCTTTAGTATAAAATCATTAAAAGTCGGTTATCGTCGCCTTAATAAACGCGGCTTAGATGTGCTGATAGCGTTCGTGCTAAGTTGCGTCGATTACACCGAACAGTTCTGAAGCGGGGAGCAGAAGGTAAAGCAGGTTAGAACTTGGAGGGGTTGTTAGCGTCGCGCGGCTGCACGTGTATCATGACCTTGATGCCGGCGCCCTGGCGCGCCACCTCGTAGGCCTCCGCCGTCTGCTCCAGGCTGAAGTGGTGCGACACCAGGGGCTTCACGTTGATCTTACCGCTTGCTACCATGTTCAGCGCGATAGGGTACCTGGGGACATCATACTAATATAAATCTTCACAGGTATTGAGTTTTTTACACTTACGCAAGATTCAAAAAAGGTTTTCTCCTAAAGTTATAATATATATTTAATGGTGTTACATAGTGTTATCAAAACCATACTTTTATGAAACAGGTATTTTCTTGTTGCAGTTTTTATTTCTCGAGAAAAAAGCTTTTGAAATTTGCGTAACTGTAAGGTGTAATATGCTCGTGACCGTACTTCCAATACTGTTCCTAATAATGGCCCTGACATCAAGCAACGCATGTTAAAATAATAAATATACTTCATAATATTATACCATGAAGCAATGGACAAGATTGTCAAACTTTTATTGTTTGAATACGAACCTTTTGGCTGCTTTGTTTGTGTGCAATTTGTTATTGTGTAATGTGCGTTTTGTTTGTGCAGAATAAACAATTTTTCTTACTAATTAAAACTTTTGACTTAAAATTTTTTTTTTTTTACATAATCAAAAAGTTTTAATTGACTCATACAGTGACAGCGTGAAGTGAGCCATCATTCCACGGCATGCTAGGGATTGACATTACTGACAGCTCATGCGCTCACTTCGCAATGTCTTCACGGTGAGATTTTTACAGAAGTGATCGGCTGACGAGGGTACATACTCGTCCAGAGGCGACGGACTCGTGGACATCCGTCACTCCCCACACAGCAGGACCCCACGCGTAGTGTTCCACGCGCGCACCTCTTAGGCGTCGCGGGGAGGGGGCAACCCCCCAAACTTGAGTCCACCAGCCGGGGGAATCGTGGAAGTCGCTCAAGATCCCATGAACCCCGGTGCAAGTGTGAGAAGGGAACACCGGGGTGGTTTTTAAGTCAGTTAGTGTGACAGACCCCTCCGCCGAGGACGTCCATGAGGGTTTTCCAACCAGGAACAAAAAGAAAAAGGGTACATACTCATTGACGTATCGGAAGATGCCGCGGATGTCGACCTCGCGCGACAGCGCGCCGGCCAGCGGCACGGTCTGCTCGGGCGCGCCCATGCCCACCAGCACCGCCACGCCGCCTGACTTCGTCGCCTACACACAAACATTATGCATACATTATAATAATAAACATCACAATATTAATATTTAGTTTGAAGTTACCACCTAAGTACATATGTTGGGCTGCACGATTACTGACAAATGCTTACACTGATTGGACAGGTCCACTCAAAAAGACCATTTCAGACACGGATCTACATGGTCCTTACATGATCTGACCAAGATCATGCCTGGACTTTAAAAGAGACTATGACCCCTGAGTTTGTTTCGCCATTTCTTCTCAGGGGTAGTCAAATAGGAAATGTCGGCTATATCTAGATTATTTTTTAATTTTTTTATATGACGTGTAAAAGTGATTCTAATATCCTATTTACAGAATAAACGATTACATTTTCATTTCATTATGAGGCCCTTATTGAAGCATCTCATAAACACGACCCAGTCGGTATTAGAATTGAAGTAATAACATAGGCTAGTAGTAGCATATTGTCCCAGTGGTGCCGGACGTAAAGAAGCACCATCCTATTTCTTCTCATGGGTGTCGTAAAAGGCGACTAAGGGACTTACTAGAGAATAGGCAGCAGCATTCTCTATTCATTTTAACACCATACTGGGATCGCCAACCCGCCTGCCAATCGTGTTGATTATGGCAAACCCCCTTTGGGGGAAGCCATGTCCAGCAATGGACGTCTTACGGCTGAATGATTCAATGACGATGACTACCTTAGCAAATAGGTTAAATTGTTTTTACTAACATCTAGAATTGTAAAGATTTATGTATTATAGATTGTAAGTAATTGGATCTTGTCTGTTAAATAAATAATTATTATAATGTGGAATGCAATAAATGATTGAGAATTGAGTATATAATAAAGCTGATATCAGACACTTCACTCAAGTGAATGGTTTACTGAATCCCGACCGTACATTTTTGTTTCATTTCACGTTCACAGGCGTGAACATTAATCTGCTCCTTCATACAATCCGATGCTGCAAGTCCCCTCTTGCTCAGTAATAGACTGTAGATTTGTAGACCATTTTCTATTTTATTAAGTACCTGGTACTTGTTGACGGGCCTACACTGTCCTCTCATACCTATTAACATTGTAAAAGCCAATTATTTGAAAACAGTACCTAACCGTGGAGTTTCTTTGAAACGACCAATTGGAACCGTGCATCAAGCTTCTGACGTTTCGTAAGTGCCCGTGTAGGTTTTTGTGAGGTTTACGAAACAAAATATTTAGATTTTTTGACAGGACTGTAGTTTTTGTTGTCATCACTCACCAATAGCGACGTTCTGACGGTCGCCTGCGCGCCGCTGGCATCGAACGACACGTCGGGCTGGCACCCGAGGAGCTCGTGTATCTTCGACACCACCTCGGCCTCGACCGATTCCCGGGTGACCAGCAGCGTGCAGTCTGCGCCCAGCTTCTTCGCGAAGTCCAAGCGAGACTGCAGGACGTCTGTGGAGGAAACGAGAGAAGATAATATATAATAAGTTACAATATTTTTGATTTAAAAGAGTGTCCATGGAGTTTCTTGCCCGTTCTTCTCCTTTGGAACCTAACTACTCTCTGGAATTGGCAACTATAGCTTCATCTTTTTGACTGACCGACTTGTTGACATGCTGGAATTGCCGGTAAATGGTTTAATTGAAAATTCTAATAAAAAGTATATTAGTAAATAGTATAAAATACTCTTTGTACATATATCAAATTACAAATAAGAACTTCTCGACTGATGTTTTATGGCCGGCTCATTAGCCGGTGCCACGACATGCCAGCTGGTGGCATGGGACAGGATTTTCGTAAGCGGAAATTAATCTTAATTTAATCTTTTATTTTCATAATCGTTATAGCACTGAAATTTTGTTGTATCGTTACAACGGGACTTGAGAATACCGCAGCATGGTGCGGTATGCCGCAGAAGGCTTCGCCATGCCGAGCCTTTACACAGTTTGAGAGTGAAACCTGTCTGTTGTTTATTCTACCAACACAATATTAAGATTGAATCAGCCTCTTACCAGTAATGAGTACTTTGCTGGCGCCCATGGCCTTGGCAGACAGCATGGTGAGCAGGCCGATGGGCCCGGCGCCGAGCACGAGCACGACGTGTCCGCCCGTGAGCCCGGCGCGCCGGCACGCGTGGATGCCCACCGACAGCGGCTCCAGCAGCGCGCCCTCCTCCATCGACACGTGGTCAGGCAGTCTAAGGACAGACGAACAAAAGAGTAAGCATTTAGGTCAGATTGGCCGTCGCTCCATCATCATCCGGCTCCACAGCAGCATCCGGTTAGACTAGAAGCCGGGTAAAAAAGGCGGGGTAGATTGATTGCAGGAGTCTAATGTTTTGACTTTAAAAAGAGATCATGACCTCTGAGTTCTTTTCGGTAGGTATTCCTTGTCATCGATCGGCGGCGGCGATCTCTCGCGTCCGGCTCTGGTTCAGGCCATGGTTCGGAGCGAGAGTGCATGGGAGGCCGTCACCTCCTTCTGTGAAGCAACAATGCGCGCGAAGGAGGAGGCGGAACGTGTGAGGGAGGGGCAAGGTTCGCACCCTCGCGCCCCTAGTCGCCGCAGGAGACGCCCCGGGCGTCGGGAGTCGCAAGCCGACTTCCGGCCACCGTAGACGCGGGTGTGCACGGTGAGCGATGGGTAGCTCGCCGTCCGATAAGGACCAGGCCCGGGTCGATGACGAGTTGTGTTTCACGCGCGCCTCAAAGAGATTTCAGCACCAACTGACGGGGTCCGTTAGGACCAATGCCTGCCAGGGTTGCGAGTTTGTCCGAAAGGGATATCGTGGCCCTGACACACAGGCAACGGAAGGAACACGGATGGGTTTTAGTCAGTAAAAGTCTGACACGCCCTCCCGCTCAGCCCAGAGCGGGAGAAGTTATTTGATAATTTCCCACTCAAAAAAAAAAAAAAAAAGCGTTGTTCTTCCGGCCACATATCTGTCTGCCGCGTTCTCCCGCTCAGACTTGACCCTACCCTATTACCCTATGCACCATAGGCCCATAGCAAAAAAACATATATTATTATGCAGCGATTATACTAACTTGAAGCAGAAGTCAGCAGCATGCTTGTAGTATCTGGCGAGGTTGCCGTGCACGGGCGGCGTGGCGCAGAACATCATGTCGGGACAGAGGTGGTAGCGGCCCGTCTTACAGAACTCGCAGTAGCGGCAGGGCACGCCTGGCTCGATGGCCACGCGGTCGCCTACCTTCAGGGTCTTCACTTTGGCACCGAGCTGCAGACACAAAGGTGTATTCAATTAGTAGGTACTAGATTCTGGATAGCAACTAACGATCAGGCAGATAAAGTGACAAAACCTTTAAACTTTGATTTTCACGCGGAATAGTCACACGCACTAACGCATACATAACACCCTGTAATCCCCAAAGGGTTATAGGCAGAGGTATGCCTATTAGTACACCCACAATTCGCCAGGTACGTTTAAGACCTTGTAATGGGGGAGGGGTAGAGGGTGGCATATAATTTCTAGCTATTGTAGTTGTTACTCAATGATTGAGTATTGAGCTATTGTTGTAGACGTTGTAGTTCTAACACATCTGAGGGCCTAGACGAAGTAACATTCGATTAGCGATAAAGCTACTAGAAAAGCCACAACATGTATGGGGTTGACATCATCATTCATCATTTCAGCCGGAAGACGTCCACTGCTGGACAGAGGCCTCCCCCAAAAGGGGGGATTTGTCATAATCGCCACGCTTCGCAGGCGGGTTGGCGATCGCAGTATGGTGTTAAAATGCATAGAGAACGCTGCTGCCATTCTCTAGTAAGTCCCTTAGTCGCCTTTTACGACACCCACGGGAAGAAATGGGATGGTGCTATTCTTTACGTCCGGCACCACACGGACTGGGGGAAACGTCATGTGCTCATAGGTCAACGAATAGAAATTAACAAGATAATGTTATCATCATTCGATTCCATGAAACGAATCGACAGCGTCGAACGATAACTTCCATAGAGATGCGTAGCCAAGCGGCACTTTAGCACAAGCGTTATTGATAGTTTCTGATTCGAAATTCGAATCGAAAACTAGCGATAACGCTTGTCAAAAAGTGAAACAACGATAAAGATTGTAGAAACAGAATCGCTCCGAAGCGAATGCCATATGTCTAGGCCCCCTGTGCCGATACTCCAACAAGCGAGTTTTTTATAGTCTGTCACACAGACGACGCTTTACAAAGAGCAGAGGGCTAATTGCGTAACACACTATCAGTAGGAATCGGTTTCAAGTTGACAGTTCAACAACATTCATTGCGTTATTTACGTTGTTGAGCAGAATTTTTTTTCTACTATAAGAAGCAATGTATTAGCAATATACTTCAAAATCATTCCGATTCCGATTCAAACTGTGTTACGCAATTGGGTGCAGTAGTGCTATTCTATAAAATTCTCACCGCCAAAACTGAGTTGCATTGAGATTAAATTATCTTTTTTTATTTCAGGTCAACACCCATTGCCAAACATAAATGAATAGAAATCATCAGATAAAATAAAATTAAATCAAATTAAATTATAGTGCAATTAGGCCCAGCGGCCATTGGCAGCACGGCATAGCAAGGTACTTTTAAGCGAAGAACAAAAATATAACTTAATAGTATGGAAATAAAGTTGAAATTGCAATGTTAAGCATAAGCATAAACCGCGGTATTGTTTTTGTACTTACGACCACACATTGAAATTTCAACTTTATTTCCATACTATTAAGTTATATTTTTGTTCTTCGCTTAAAAGTACCTTGCTATGCCGTGCTGCCAATGGCCGCTGGGCCTAATTGCACTATAATTTAATTTGATTTAATTTTATTTTATCTGATGATTTCTATTCATTTATGTTTGGCAATGGGTGTTGACCTGAAATAAAAAAAGATAATTTAATCTCAATGCAACTCAGTTTTGGCGGTGAGAATTTTATAGAATAGCACTACTGCACCCAATTGCGTAACACAGTTTGAATCGGAATTAAGCCATTAAGTTATATTTTTATTCGTCGCCTTAATTAAAATACCTTGCCATGCCGTGCCACCAATGGGCCTTTAAAGTAAGCTGTCAATCACTATGTCAGCTCACGTCACCTAAGTTATTAGGATGAGATTTTTACGGAAGTAGACGGGCTGTACAATTCCTACAACTCGTTGTGCCCATACATACACACACACGGGTATAGTAGATAGATAATTTTCAATATCAAACGCTGACCTCGTTCGCTGTTAGTGCTTATTTATGGTCAGTTCTAGTTATTCATTCTTGGCACTCAATTTAGCTGCGCTTGAGGCACATCTTGGTCTTATGTCCGCACAAGATCATAGGTTCGTCTTGCTCTAGTGATGCGTAGAGATGATGGCTACGACTTTGATAAACGACGGAATCTGTTCATTAGATCAAATAAAAAATGTTGATTTTTATAATACATTTTACAAAATCAAGAATTTTTAACCTACCTACAGGTAGGTTTAAGTAGGTACAGGCAATGATGATGACCTTTAGATGCGTTACCTGCGCTCAATAATCTCAATTTCAGAATACGGCAGTGGTTAAAATCATGTACAATGCGTTGGTACGGAGCCGTCTTGAAACGAGTGCTATAGTTTGGTTGGAATCCGCATGAGACTACTCGTAAATACAGTGGCATGGTGGAAAGAATCCAGAACAAATTCACTCGGTTTCTGTATTACAAGCAGTACGGCGTCTATCCCTTTTTCCCGCTTTTGTACCCTAGTCTATTCGTAATAGGGATGGTAGGGTACAGTAGGCTGGCGGTGCGGAGGGACGTCGCAATTTGTAGCTTCGTGTTTCGGGTGCTGCGCGGCTGGCTGCACCAGCCCGAGCTGCTGGCAGAGCTGGGGCAGCGCGCGCCGCCCGGATACGGAGGCGCCTACGCTACTGGAGCCTTGCTCTAGGACAAACCTGAACAAGTTGGCCCCCTTGTCACGAGCCATAAGGTTATTAAATATTATTTCTATGGAGGTAGATTTATTTCATTGCAGCCTGAACAGATTCACTGTAGTAGCACTGAAGTGCATTGAAACATTTAGAGGCCTTTTTATTATTTTTGTTAATTTAGTATAAGTATACGAGTAATGTAAGTTTTATTGTAGTAGCATCGCATTGGCACTTATAGCTGTTATGGTGTTATTTACGTATTTTTTAAATAAATAAAATAAATAAATAATGGCAAAGTTAATGCCAGACAATTGTCTGACATTTACAATAATAATTATTATTACGTACACGCCAATGAACATGCAGCAGCTAGTGACGTGACTAAATATGTATGTTCATCCGCGACGACCTCATCTAGTTTTTTTTTTTTTAATATATGATTGACGTGTAAAAGTGTTTGTACAAACCTACTTACAGAAAATAAATAATTTATCATTTATCTCTCTTTCTAACAACAGATAACGGTATAGGTCTTTCCTTTTCTTCACGCGTTGTATTATTGTATGCAATCAATTTCAATTTCGATTTCAAATTCAATATTATTCCTTCCAATATTGTGTCGTTATTTTAATACTTAATAATATAATTAATAAAATTAAATAATACCTACTTAATGTTTTGAATCTTGCTTGATTATAAATTGGTACTGTCATGATTTCCAAATATTAATAAGATTTGTAGTGATAAGTAGGTACTAAATATAAAATTTAATGTATGTGAATTGCCTCAAATGATTTTTGTATCAGCATAGTCATGAAGTTTAATATATAGTATCTCATTTTTGTAACAGAATGGAATGGATTATATTTGGGGCGTCATGCAGTTGTGTTAATTCTCTTCGAGCCTCCGAAAGTCGGAACCTAAAGGTTGTCTTCAAGAAGTCTAAAGTCATACCTACTGATATTATATTGAGTACCTAATTATATATTTCGTTAAATATTGCAATATACCAAATTTTTATGTGTGCAAGAAGATAAAACTTACAGAAATATTCATACTGAAAAGGCGTTTCATTACAGTACCCATACCCACTAGGTAGGTCTGTACCTATTAGTATTCCAATCTTATAAAGACTTACATTCACCAAAGCAAGATATCAAAATACCTACTAGTATGAAGTTAATACTGTTATCAAGAGGATAACATCATTAGGTACTTCAATCATGTAATATTTACCGACATCATGTGTTTAATGTTTATCATATCAGTCTATTAAACCATTAAGTACATCATAATGATTATCATCGTAAGACACGGAAAAGCAAATATACAACTCGTAATCATTTTACCTGAGCATATTATGCTCAGGTAAAATTTGTTTTAGCACTTATGTTCTTATGCCATGCAACCATGCATTTTATTATAATAAAGGTGACATTATAATAATTGTATTGTTACTAAAATGTTTTTCTTGCGGGAATAAAATTATACATAATTATAAAAAAACCGAAATACTATAGTTGCATCTGCGATTTTTTTATTGAAATAATTGTGGAATTACTTGCTCGAATGCGTTACAATAAATACCTACCACCGAGCTAGATCATAGTATGATGTCAATGTGATTTTAAATGTAAACTAAGTATCACGGTAGGTACCTACGTAACGTTTCAATGAAAAAAACTGCGTAGAATTATGGCTAAGGGAGGATTTTCAAGGTTTCCAGCTGTAGGAAGGGGCATTTACGAGTAGCAAATGAGTTAATAGCCACAGCAAATAAAACCGACCAAGTGCGTGTCGGACCACGCATAGTGAAGGGTTCCGTAGTTGGGATGAATTTATCTCAAGAATAAACTTAACATTGTAGTTGAAAAACATTTTCCCCCATACATTCCAACTGCAAATGTAAGTTTGTAGGCACAATATTGACTGATTTACCATGTTATTTTAGGACCATAGACTTCTTATGGGTTTTCCTGTAATCTATAAGTAAAGAACCATTTTCAGTAGATACTTTTTTCAAAATTTTAGGCTCCGTAGTTTCGGAGATAATGGTAAATTTTCGTCTGTTTTTCTTAAATACACAACAAGCCCTTTTATTTGTTATGTCACACGGTATAGTTTGCGAAACTTTTTGTTTTAATTTTCTACTTTGCCCCCCCCAAAAGTGACCCTCTTAATCAGAATTCATTTATTTACGTTACACTTTCGCGTTTGGGTCACCAATATTCATAATGTGTATCAAATTTCAACTTACATTCGTAGCAAGTCAGCTGTGACAGACTTCCGGGTTCCGTTTTTTCCTTTTGAGGTACGGAACCCTAAAAAGATCAAGATAGTTAGCCCATATCTTTTAATACCTGCGTGCAGTGCTGCTTAATTTGTAAGCCAAACGTGATGTTGTAAAAAAACTTGACTTAGTACAAAATGTAGTTATCGAACACCATACGTCACTAAATGAAAAACCTCTTTATCAGCATACATAATTAATATTGACCGTGACTTTTCATTTTATGATTGATTACATAATTGATTGAGGTCACTGTCCTTTCTAGTGGCTTTTGCTCAACAAAATTCAATAAGTTAGGGATAAGTATCTTCACAAAATAATGTATCTTTACTTTAATATCGAAGGAATGTGTGAGAAATACTTCTCCACTGTTTTATCGCTTTATGGACTGAAACAAACAACACAGATTAAGGTCAAATAACAGACATATTTATTGATAAACCCACTGCATGGTGATAGTGCTCTGACATTGGTCGATTGATTCGAATGATGCGTGTGATAACAATGTTGTTACCCAGCAGGTTCGAGCACACCTGTGACTGAGTTGAGTCACTCATAAAACGATGACGCTTCACTTTTGTCTTCCATTTGGGAACATTCAGTTGATGTGGAACGTCTGAACACAAAATTAACAAAACTGAAAAATTCATTCGTTAGTGTATCGATCCAACGATGTTGGATTACGGCACTCGGCATCTTTTATAACAAACTTCCTACTGACATTCGAAACTTACCCATTAAACGATTTAAAAGCTGTATTAAAACCAAACTTTGTAAAAAAGGGTACTTTAAAATTACTGGTTATTTAGAAGTAAAAAAAGCTTGGGATTTAGCTGCTCGCTCTGCTAGCCTTGTGATAAAACTGGAAAACTTGACATTTTCATTTTAATTAATATACAAAAACATCAATATATATAATTTGATAAACTTAAGTATTGACATTGCTGAATATTATAATAATATTATATTGCAAAATTACATGAATTTCTAATTTGAAAAGTATTATATTTATTACTTGAATTTATTGTGAATGTGAGCAATATGTAGGTAATTTTATTTTCTTTAAATATATTCCTTTTTTTTTTCAATGCCAGACCATGGCATTTGGAGCATTTTATGTGGCCTACCAAAATGTCCTTTCTTTCTCGTATTGTTCGTCGAGTCGTTGAGCTGAGTTGAGCTGCATGATTACTGTTGGACAGGTCCACTCAAAGTGTGGTTCTTTCCTCAAAATACCATTTCAGACATGGTCCTCACATGTCTGACAAACATTCTGGATTTTAAAAGAGAGTTTGACCCCTGAGTTTGTTTTGCCATTTCTTCTCAGGGGTAGTCAGATAGGAAATGTACCTACATCTAGCTTATTTTTTTATAATTACGATTTCATTTCATCTTTCACTCGCCTACCGAAACGATTGAAAAATGAAAGGATCAAACGTGTGAGTTTTTTTGTAAAGTTAGTATGTGATTTTGTCGGTGTCTTGTGAACGTTGAATGAAACAAAAATGAACATTCACATCCGGTCTCACCCCCCCCCCCCCCGGTTCACATTCGGTCTTCAAAACCGTAAGTAGGTTAGTAGCTGACTGGGGAAATTTTACAACTAGGTAAAATGCGGCCTTATAGTTTCGCCATGTTCGTCTGTCTGTCTGTCTGTATGCCCCGGGCTTAGCTCAGAGACCCTTAGTACTAGAATTCTAGAAAGTTGCAATTCGGCATGGATATACATAATTATTAAAGTTATTAGTAGAGCTTCCGAAAGAGTGGGTGTTAAAATGAACATGGACAAGACATAGGTCATGTCAAATGCCCATGTAACACCCACTCTCATGAAGATCGGAGACGCTGCACTCGAAGTTGTAGACGAGTACCTATGTTTACCTCGGACAAACTGTCTAGTTAGGTAGGTCCAATTTCGAGAAAGAGGTCAATCGTCGAATCCGACTCGGCTGGGCAGCGTTCGGAAAGCTACGCAAATCTTCTCATCCCACATACCGCAGTGTCTCAAGACGAAAGTCTTTGACCAGTGCATGTTGCCAGTGATGACCTATGGCACTGAAACGTGGTCGCTCACAATGGGCTTTATCAGAAGGCTAAGTCATCCAAAGGGCAATGAAGAGGGCTAAGCTTGGAGTTTCCCTACGTGATCGAATCAGAAATGAAGAGATCCGCAGGCGAACCAAGGTAACCGACATAGCCCGAAGGATTGCCAAGTTTAAGTGGCAGTGGGCAGGGCACATTGCTTGCACAACTGATGGCCGATGGGGCCGAAAGGTTCTGGACTGGCGACAGCGTACCGGAAGACGTAGCGTTGGAAGGCCTCCTATAAGGGGGACCGTTGAGCTTGTGAAAGCCGCAGGTATCCGCTGGATGCGGGAAGCACAGAACCGGTCGAAGTGGCGGTGCTTGGGGGAGGCCTATGTCCAGCAGTGGACGTCTTTGGGCTGAAACGATGATGAAGATGATACATATACAATCTTGAAAAAAATAAATTGTAGTGGGAATGATATTTGTTTTTGTCAAGTCTATCCCATGGTGTGGGTGTGTCGGGTATTCTTGGATAGGCCGCTGTTCAAAAATATTACGGGTGTGTACAAACTATTTTTCGATTCAGTCAGGGATCCGTTTGCGTAATAGTAAGCTTTAAAGTGCTAATAGCTTTAGAGTATTATATTCTAATGCATGGGAGAACATGTAGGTATTTCAACTACAATGTTATGTTTGCTCTTGGGATAAATTCATCCCAATTACGGAACGTTCGTTTGTGTTTGTATGTTTTCTTGCACCTTGCACCATCTGTTGACAGCACAGATCAACTGCATTGCAGCATTTCCAGCTACTTGTGCGAGGATCTGTGTGACAGCGGGCCAACACACCTTTTCCGTTTGGGTCGCAAGAAAAGTTAATGGGACCCCCTTCTTCTAAGTCGTGATTTAGTATACTCTTCATCATGATCCAAAGTATGAACGTAGCCGAAGCAAAAGGAGTAGGTATGTAAGGAACGTAGCAGGGTTTCTGCCTACCCCCATAGGACCACGTAAATTTATGTATGTATGATCCAAATTCCGACTTACTAGTCTTAGATAAAGACAGTCTTGGTTTTCATTTAGATTTCTCTGCGTGTTCAGGAAAACGAGCATATTTCTATTGTTGAACAGTTAATTTCTTAAGGCGACGATAACCGACTTTTAATGATTTTATACTGAAGATCACGTCTAAACGAGTAGTGTTAATGATTTAAAAAAATATATAATTATGTCAAATTAGAGCATTTTCTCAATAACTTAATATGTGAATATTTTAGATTATGTTTATATTACATAGTTAAATTAATTTGTAAAGTTATGTCTAACGCGGATAAAAAACTGAGAATGGCGCAAAATCTACCAAGCGTATTTTCCTGAAACCTTCACCAATTTAAAGATAATTTAATTATTGATCTTTTAGTATACGCGTTTTATTAAAATACCTTTTGGTTTGTGTATATAATAAATTAATAATGCGTCAAATTGGAAACAGCGCTCCTTGATGGGCGAGTCCTATTACTGGCTGAACGTACGACGTGTTGCGTGAGCTCAGTACAGAACACGCAAGCTAACCACTCAAGGTCACTGGCATATATCTCCGTCTTAAACGAAAGCCTTATCTATAGCTACCAAGACTACTTATCATTAATTCGCGTTTATGATAAAAAGGGGGTTTATAAAACGGTAACCCCACCCCGAACAGGAGAAATACTACCGCGGCGGACAGGGCTGCAAAGAAATTCAGATTACTTTTCAATAGCAAAGCAACACGGTTCACGGCCATTGCCATCGCCGACAGAATATAAATAGCCGACAAACGCGTGTGTTTGTGGGTGTGCCCGTATAACTACGTAGTAGAGAACACACCTCCAACTAGGGTTGCCAACAACTCTACTATATATCCTGCTTTAAAGAGGCCTAAATACAATATTAAAAAAATATATATAAGTAGTAGGTGAAACTGTATATATATACTATATTTTCATTTCAATACAAAACGGCGAGATGACGGCAATAGGCCCTATTAATCTCATAAAAGCTGAATGGTATTTTAATATTATTTATTAATTAGTAACCGTTAATAAAGGTTCAACTCAAAGTAACAAAAAAATGCATTACAAATAATCTTACCAATTATATTTTTTATTTCGCTGTCTAATATATTTTTCAGGCTTCAAAAATACTATACCTATTTGATATAAAAAAAATTGCCAACCCTACCTCCAACAGACATTTTGAACTATACCAAGTAATTTTAAATACCAAATAACCGGACCTTTGTGAAGTGTGGTCGACCTTGAATAAATTTTGGAGCCACATGTGACAATGTTTGCAGATTACAATTTATTGCGTCACCATAGCTGGACAGGGCGATAACAACAAAATTTATCGCAGAAGTTTTACGCATTTATACGTCAACCTGTCAATAAAGTTATAGGAATATCATGCTTACCATAGACAACCTTAGAGAAATATTTTTTTTGGCTTCATGCACATTGACGTTCTCTATTTTTGACAAGCTGATGCATTTATGATGCTCATGGCGTCAGCTGGTGTTAAAACTACGTCAACGTGCATTCCGACATCCGAGACATTTGTAAGCTCATAATATTATGGGCGATAAATACAACTACATAATTATAGCAGAACGCCAAACGCCACCTACTACGGTTCTTAGTGTTCTTACATTCATTCGCCACCTACTACGGTTAAGTAAACGACGTTTATCTAACGAGAAAAAGGAGTATTAATTAATACGTGTAAGAACCGTAGTAGGGCGATTGGCGTTCTGCAATTTCTGCCTGCCCCCGTGTGGGATAGGACCTGTGAGTGACTAACTTAATGGCGTTCAAGTTCAGCCTCAGAAAAGGTGTCCTTACCTTAGCGACGACTCCAGAGGCTTCGTGACCCATGATCATGGGCTCCTTGAGGACGAAGTGGCCGCAGGAGCCATTCTGCCAGTAGTGCACGTCTGAGCCGCAGATGCCGACGCAGTCCATCCGGAGTAGCACCTCTGTACAAAAAAAAAGTAGATATTAGATATCTCAAACTCAAAACATTTATTTCAATTAAACCTATTACAGGCACTTTTGAATTGTCAAAGAGTCGGTCAGTTAGTCAGAAAGTTAAAGCTATTTGCCCATTCCAAAACGTAGATCTCTATGGAGAAGAACAGGCAAGAAACTCCAAGGACACTCTTTTAAATCAACATATTACAAAATCCTGGGTACATTATTCTTGTCGCTTGTATGTCTTGTATGCCTTTACATATTAGGAATCAGCGGCGAGGTGTCAATTTTTGTATGAGAGAAGCCGAAGCGAAGCCGATTTTAACTTACTTTCTTGTCAGTAAAGTAAAAATTAATTAATTTACTTAAAAGTAAGTCTTTCCTTTACTGAATTTTACACCATCTATCGTCAAGTAGCAGAACCAAAATGACGCATCACTACACACACAAAACCTTCTTGTTTTTATTTTAATTCAGCTCAATTTGCGTTTGCAGCGTTTTTGCTGTTTGAATGGTATGGTGAATTAAATACCTGTAGTGTAACTATATTTTTTTGCAATAGTAGTAACTGTTGACTGTGCCATTTTTCAATAGCGGTAGAATTGTTGATGCGAACTTCCGAAGGGAAGCCGGTAGGAATCGTGTTATATGGTGCTTTCGCCACTGTTAGGAATATGGCGTGAGTTTGAGTAGGTATGTATTGATCCACTTATGTATAACAAGTTGGCAAACATTTCCAACAAGCATACAGTGGAGTACGTATTTGCTTGTGCTATTTAGGAAGGAGATTAAGGAAACTATCGGTTTGTTTGCAAGTAGCTACGCTAAAGCATAAACATAAGCATAAAAAGTTAATAATATAGTACTTATTCATTTATATAAATCTTTTTTCCATCTTTTTTTAAGTTCTCTTTTTACGCAGTCGGGTTTTTGATTTTTAAAATTAACCTTTTAGTTAGGATTTTATGACTTATAATCGGGCGATAACGACCTCTTACTCACTCAGTGCAAAAGTTTGAGATATTTTTTATATTTTCTCATTTAAATTACTTTTAAACATATAATACGTATATATTTTTGTAATCACCTTTCATAACCCTTCATTTTGGTACCCTTTGATAGGCTTGGGAGATATTTTTTTTTCGAAGACACTCCTGTTGGCGCCAAAAAGCCGCCATTTTGATTTTTAATAATTTTAATATACCCTATGACACTCGCGCAATAAAAACGAATCTAACGACATATCATTCATCAAAATCGGTTCAGCCGTTTAGTAGTTACGAGGGAACATAGGGACAGACATACATAGATACAGGTCAAACACATAACCCTCCTTTTTTGGCTTCGCCGCAGTCGGGTAAAAATACAAAACTAAAGAATACAGATACAATAATTTACGATGATGTTCTATGTTCAATAGTATCTATTGTTCTATAGATCTACGTAAGATAATGTATTAATTATAGTCAATTTATTACTTACCTAATTTATCAATTCATTTATTTAAATGAATGCTCACCGTATATTCCATTATTGTCTTTGAGAAAATATTAAAGTTTTAATGGCTGCTTCATAATACTAACAGTTTTAGGCCCGTATTACAGAACGTCACTCAATACTACTCATTACTTAAAACTATACTCCATTTGAAATAAGATTAGACGTTTAATAAACCTTTTTTACAGTCCGTTCAACCGATTTTGACTTCTATTGCGTTGGTGGCATGACAAATGGCACCTGTAATAAACAGTTGGTATTGTAACCACGTTTATACTTTTAATGCCAACCTAATGCGTATGGCATACAAGTCAGAATCGGTTGAACGGATGGTAACAACTTTATTTAAATGTCTAATCTTATTTCAAATGGAGTTTAGTTTCAACCAATCAAATGGCTTGTATCTAGTTTTAAGTAGGTAATGCTTGAGGAATTGAATAACGTTCTGTAATATGGGCCTTAGTGTTAACAGTACCAGCTTCACAAGTAAAACGAAGTTGGTTTTGGCTGTTGATATTCTCATTATCTTTTAACTTAACATACAAAGAGAGTAGGTTGACTGGGTACAAGAACTGGAATTACTATTTCTTATGGTTCTAGGCCCGTATTTATACTCGTAGAACGTTACTCAGTACTCAAGCATTACTTAAGACTAGATTCAAGCCATTGGATTGGTTGAATTTAGTCTTAAGTAATCCTTGAGTACTGAGTAACGTTCTATAAATACGGGCCTTAGTGCCAATTTCACCAATCAAACTGAACGCGATCAGCACATCTAAACCGAGTTCAACAGCTGTCAGTGTAGATATTACAAAGGAAATAATGACACTGACAGCTCTTAAACAGTACTTTAAGTGCTGATCGCGTTCAGTTTTCATCGGTGAAATTCGCCCTTAGTGTAAGTATAAATGTTAAAACGTAGGCGTATAACTAAAATAAGGGCCTTGACTTAGCATTCGCTTCGGAGCGATTCTATTTCTACAATCGCTATCGTTATTTCACTTTTTCGTTATCGCTAGTTTTCGATTCGAATTCATTCATACGAATCGAAAACTAGCGATAAAGCTTGTCAAAAAGTGCCACTTGGCTACGCATCTCTATGGAAGTTATCGTTCGACACTGTCGATTCGTTTCATTATAGAATCGAATGATGATGATGCTAATTTCTATTAGTTGACCTATGATCACGTGACATTTCGATAGCTTATGTCAACCCTATACATTTTGTGCCCTTCTACTAACGTTATCGCTAATAGAATGTTACTAAATCTAGGCCCTCAGAAACTAGGAGTACGTAGTAAACGTTTGAATAGGCACACTCACGCATACGCGCTCATTGACGAGACACCAAAGCGGTTGTCGCGGTGCTGTCACTGCTGTCAGTCACGGTCAGGAGTCGAACCTAGGACCTCATACTCAGCACAGCAATTTAATTAAAGTAGGTACCTACTCGGTTAAAGTAATTGTAGCAGCTATCTAAGTATTCACCAATATTTATTTAGTGATAACGGCTGCAATCAACTGTATCGACACAAACATTAATGCCTGTGAGTGAATAATAATATAAGTAGAATTGTTGATTAACTTATCATCACGACTGTATTCCCCGAAGGGTTAGGCAAAGGTTTACCTACAGTACGTCCACATTTCGCAGGTTATGTACTATGCGATTCAACTAATTGCCAGAATTTATTTTTAAACGTGTCTGTTTAGAAGAAAGTTAAAAAAGAGAGAAACATCTAACGATTAAAAGAAAAAGAAACGAAAGAAAATACGTTTATTTGCGGTAAACAAAAATACAAAGAAAAAAAAACACGAAAGAACAAGTTGAGTGAAAACATGCGTCACATTCATTTTGAAGCAAAGTCAGTGAGATATAACAAATTACAAAAACAGATACATAACAACAAATTTTACGAAAACGGATAACAACAAATTTTCTATGCAAGCTGTATAATTCCACAGATAGAGAGGTCATTGACGTTCCTAGTTGTATCGCATACGCATAGTATGTGGGTTTTTTAGGGCTCTAAGGCCTAGCGCGCACTGCCGTGCGTCATAGAAGTGCGCGCATCGCGTTGAGAAAAACGCATGCGGTTTTGTTCGCAGTAGACCGCCCGCTGCGGCAAAAGCAAAAAAAAAGCCCCCCGAGATATTTTTACCCCGATATTCCCACTAGATCGAGACTTACGGGAAACTGCGGGGCGCAGCTAGTTATTAGTAAAACTTTAATAAACTCACCATCATCGGCTATTTGTGGTATCGGCGTTTGCACCTGAGAACAAAAAGCATATTGATAAGGATTACATCAATATACAGCCGAATGACGACCATTGCTGAACATTGGGCTCCCCAAACTTCTCTCTGGCTGAAGTGGCAGTGGGCTGGCCATGTTTGTCGAAGGACCGATGGCCGATGGAGCAGACGAGTCCTGGAGTGGAGACCGCGTATCGGCAAGCGTAGTGTGGGACGCCCCCCAGCTAGATGGACCGAGGCAGACTGGATTCGGAAGGCGGAGGACAGGGTGTTGTGACGCAGCCTGGGAGAGACCTATGTCCAGCATAATAGGCACTTACATAATTCATTTAAATGATCGTTCTATTGAGAGGAGCTGGTGGCTAAGTAATAAAAGATCGGATCGATCCATCAGGTTAAGCTACGCTTGCTGAGGTTGGTCCGTGGATCTCCCATACACGGGCCAACCCCGGCAAGCGTAGCCTACCATCTTTACATACCGAGATTCCTCCGTGCCTGGGAAAGCATGTTAAGCCATTGGTCTCGGCTTTCATTCCTGAATCTTTGACAGTCGTTACGGGTCGTTAGACGCCTGAAAGTCTGACAACTAGTCCTAACAAAGGGTATCATGTTACCTAGTAACTGGCTCGTGGAGGACAGATAGGCAGTCGCTCCATGTAAAATACTGGTATTCTGCTGCATCTGGTTAGACTGGAAGCCGACCCCAACACTGTTGGAAAAGGCGGGCAGATTGATTTGATCGTTCTACTTATTGACTCCAGTCAATCTGTGACTTTTCCTTTATTAATCCTCTAAGCTATGGCTTTTTATTCCTTCTTAGGTATATGACTACGGCGTAAGAGCACTGAGGCCCGTATTACAGAACGTCACTCAATACTTAAGCATTACTTAAAACTAGTTTCAACCAATCAAATGGCTTGAATCTAGTTTTAAGTAATGCTTGAGTATCGAGTGACGTTCTGTAATACGAGTCGTAGATCGAAACTCACCTATGTGGATTCTTGTTACTTTTCGGTTAATTGATTGGTATACTGTTTTTGTTCACTATTGACTTGATATGAACCTAGTCTAATTAATAAATATAGTAGAACAGTTATTAATAGGTAAGCCATTCCAAATTTAAATTCCGTGGTTTAAAGTAGCCAAAAATTAAATTGCCGACAAAATGATCAGCACCCTAATTGCGTAGGCAACACAGTTTGAATTACAATCGGAACGATTGAAGTATAATTGCTAACTAGAAAAATTTGTGTCTCAACAACGTAAAAAAAACAATAAATGTTGTTGAACTGTCAAATTGAAACCGATTGCTACTGATTGTGTGTTATGCAGCGGGCTACCGCTGGATAGGGAAACCAGAAACATTTATTCCTCCAGCAGAAAAA
The DNA here is from genome assembly GCA_948098905.1 of Tiliacea aurago. Classification (NCBI taxonomy): domain Eukaryota; kingdom Metazoa; phylum Arthropoda; class Insecta; order Lepidoptera; family Noctuidae; genus Tiliacea; species Tiliacea aurago. The sequence goes on from OX402592.1 coordinate 2,987,836, forward strand.
ACAACCATTTAAAAAATCTACATCCTCAATTTATCAGTTGTTTCGAGTCTCACGAGTGTTCTTAGCTGAGCAATTTATGGAAATTATTAACAGCAGTGGATAACCAACTAATCTACCGATTACATAATAATTGCTAGCAGCATATTTTATTGATAACGTTAAAAGTAAACACTGACTGTTAGTATCTTAACTATTAATCCAATAATAATAATTGTAGGCACGTAATATTCCATTCCATTGCTGGAGATAATAACTTTTCCTTTGGCAAAAGTATTGATCTAACCTAACCTAACCAAGCAAACAGTTGAACACCAGATTAAATTAAATTCACTTTCGCACTTAAATTAGATACTTTTGAACTTATGACGACTCAAAGTTATTTGAATATTCATTCGATTCTGATTAACAATTCAAATTCCTCGCTTTGTTCATTGAATTACTTAGTTTTTATACTTTTAAATTATGTTAGTATGGACTCACCAGTTGCAAATCCTTGGGTTTTTTAAGAAGAGCGGTTAAATTGTCTGCGGCCATTTTGGACGTGCGTTTGACTCGGCTCTCACTGAACGACTGGTGAGGAATGGAATGGAAGGACTGATTAATGAAGCAAGTTGAATGGAGCAGTGCGAATAATACATGAGTGTGAGCGGGAGGTGTGTCAGTTTGTGTGTAAACTTTGTCGAGTAAAATACATAAAAGTAAGTTTTATATTACTATTTTTATAGCCCAACTATACCGCGAAGGTCCGTATCCGTGACGTTCTTAAATTAATGAATTATTATATTTTTACTAACAATATCATGAGCTAGCAATGTTGTTTTTTTTTAAAGAAAAAGTAATAACATTCTAAATCTCAATTTTTCTCTGATGGTCTTTCATTTAGAGAAACGAACTTCGGATTTTTTCTTTTTCGTTTTTCTTTAAGTAATTGGAATTTTGTCCACGCGAGCAAAGCAGCAAAATGGGCTCAAGCAGAACTAATCAAACAATACTTTGTGTTATAATATTATTTTTGTGTAAGTTATAGGGGTCATTTCTGTCGCTGCTCAGTAGCTTATTACCAAGGTGAGATGTCAGATGTTACACTTAAGGTTTGCTCGTTTTTAGGGTTCCTTACCTCGAAAGGAAAAAACGGAACCTTTGTAAGATCACTCGTGTCTGTCTGGGGGCCTAAAATGGACGCTTTGGCAGAATCATAATATGATCTCCGTACAATTCATATCCCGCAATTCATCTGTTTGACAGTTTTGTATGGAGTTTCGTAAAATGGTCCACAAAATAAGAATTGCTTTATTGAAGTCTAATGTCAAATAATAGCTGTCAAACAGATGAATTGCGGGATGTATGAATTTTACGCAGATCATATTATGATTCTGCCAAAGCGTCCATTTTAGGCCCCCTGGTCTGTCAGTCTGTCAGTCAATTTGTTTCGAATCTACTGGACCGATTAAGTTAAAACTTGGTACACTTAAGAATTTGTGTGACCCAAACAACGACGTGTAACGTAAATAAATTAATTTTGAATATTAATAATAAATAAAGGTCACTTTTGGGGGCAGATTAGAAAATTTAAAAAAAAGTTTTCAAGCGGTCCCGTGTGACATATTGAATCAAATGAAATGGCTTGTTGTAAGGATTTCAGTTAAATATTTTTTTTTATAATTTTAAAATACCTACCTAAATACTTTTAAAGTTATTTAAGAAAATAGATGAAAATTGACGATTAAATTGACCCCATCTCCGAAACTACTGAGCCTAAAATTTGGAAAAAAATACAGAAAGAAAATACATACATAAATACATAAACTCACGCCTTCTTCCCATGGGGGTAGGCAGAAACTATAGAACGCCACTTGCTACGCTAGAAAGAAAATAGGTATTTACTTAAGTATATATTAAGTACAGGAAAACCTATAAGAAGTCTATGATCTTGAGATGAGATGAGATGGTAAATCACTCAATATTGTGCGTACAAACTTAGATTTGCAGTTGGAATGTATGGGGGAACATGTCTTTCAAGTACAATGTTAGGTATGTTCTTGGAGCAATCCATCCTAACTACGGAACAGGCGTGGTCCGACACGTACTTGGCCGGTTTTTTTTATTGGTCGACGCAAATAGTGGCAGCAAACAGATGTGGATTGTGGTCATCGTGAGACGGGATTCTGTTTTAAAAGTGATCCGATTTGCACGCCCGCGATAGTACGTAAGTACCTATCTAAAACAGTATTTTTTTTTGCAAATAAAATCTAGGCTGGCTAAAAATAGAATAGAATAAAATAGAATAGAATAAGTACTTTTATTTTCAGACAAATGTCCATAGAGTTAGTAAAAATTTTACTTATCATCTAGTGTTAGTACAGATGACACCAAGATTAACAAAACAATTAAAATTCAGCGTGGAGCTGCATCCACCTTCGCAACATCGGGGAATCCCACCGAACACATGGAGAATACTGTTGGTGCTGCCGCGAACACGCGACATCAGGGATGCACATCTTTTTCTTAAGATGGCGGCAAAACCATAAATGTTATTGTCCGCAAACATCCCTGACGCAATACAACGCCACGGCAGCCGCAGCAGTACTCTCAGTGCGTTATTATATTGAATGCGTAGGTCGCTGTATGCCCGGTGAGTGAAATTGACCCACAGGCTGCACGTGGGTCAGTCCAATACTTTTAAACTGAAAATGGTTAAAATTCTCCAAAATGGATTTTTTTGTATCAAACTATAAAAAAAGTGGGTTGTAATTTTTTTTTAATGATTGCATTGCAATATTTTGACTTAGGTAGGTAGGTACGGTACCTATTTGATGGTGATAATATTTAACTAGATGGAACATTTTCACTATCTCCATTATTATCGACAACGTTATAAAGTTTACTAATAAGTACATTATTTACTAAGTAATTTTACTACCATAAAAAATATGTCATGCTTTTTTTATTTGACATAATTTAATTTAATTAGTATCTTCGCCTTATGTTTTTTTTTTTTTGCGAGGCAATCTAGCCTGTTTCTGTGACACTATCTGTCATCAAGCGAGCATCTTTCCGCAAGGTCTAACCACCCCTAGGGCCCGGGGGTAAGGGGAGTACAGCAATACCATCTAGCTGACCCAAATGTCAACCTCATCTGCACGCGCTGGTGGTTCATATGAATAGCCAGCGGCGATGGTCCTTCTGGCCTTCGTGGTGCCCCCTGCCTGATAACGAACGAGCGTCTGGCGTCCGAGCAATGACGGCCAGCCGATCAGAAGAGGCTATAGCGGACTTTTCTGGTCGGCTGCAGCTGGGAATTATTTTGTTTTTTTTTTTAAATGCCGCGAGACTGACGTTAGATCAACTTTTTACAAGAAACTATTTTTGATTTTGAACATTAAAAAATATCACCAGCATCATTATAATTATGGTCTACTTGCATGTGGCTGAAGCACTTTTTTCAACATCGATACAAGATAAAGCAGAAAAATTATGTTGATTAAACCTATATTTTTTTTTAAAACCCAGTTTGTAATGTATATTTCCTATAATTTAGCAAATCTTTTTTTTTTTTTTTTTTGGGTGGGAAATTATCAAATAACTTCTCCCGCTCTGGGCGGAGCGGGAGGGCGTGTCAGACTTTTACTGACTAAAACCCACCCGTATTCCTTCATTTGCCTGTGTGCCAGGGCCACGATATCCCTTTCGGACAAACTCGCAACCCTGGCAGGCATTCGCCCTAACGGACCCCGTCAGTTGCTGCTGACAACTCTTTGAGGCGCGCGTGGAATACAACGCGCCGTCGACCCGGGCCTGGTCCTTATCGGACGGTGAACTACCCATCGCTCACCGTCCACAAGCCCGCGCCTACGGTGGCCGGAAATCGGCTTGCGACTCCCGACGCCCGGGGCGTCTCCTGCGGCGACTAGGGGCGCGAGGGCGCGAACCTTGCCTCTCCCTCACGCGTTCCGCCTCCTCCTTCGCAAGCATTACTGCTTCGCAAAAGGAGGTGACGGCCTCCCATGCACTCTCGCTCCGAACCATGGCCCGAACCAGGGCCGGACGCGAGAGATCGCCGCCGCCAATCGCCTCCGTGAGGACACGGCGGTGCTCCACCCAAGCCGGGCAGACCTCCACCGTATGCTCCACCGTGTCCTCCGGGCGATCCACACAGTGGTGACACCCGGGCGTTTCCTCCCGCTTTATCCTGAACAGGAACCTCCCGAAACAACCATGTCCGGTGAGGACCTGCGTCAGGCGGAAGGTGAGGACGCCGTGGCGCCTCTCTAGCCACTCCTCAAAGAGGGGACTTATCGCCACAATTGTGGCGTGCCCAGCGCTGGGTTGCGACAATCGCACTCTCCATGCCGCCAAGAGATCCCGCCGGAGCTCTGTCCGCTGTGCCGTGATTTCTCGCGGCAGCGGAGTTTCACCCCGGCGTTTCGCTTCCTCGCGCCACTCCCAGATTTGCGCAAGGACTTTTGCCTCCAGATCCCATGGCGGTAGTCCGGCAAGGAGGCCCACCGCCTCACGGGAGACCGTGCGGTAACCCCGTACCAGCCTGATGGCCATGACCCTTTGGGACGCGTTCAATTGGCGGGCTGGTCGCAGCCTTAAGGAACGCGCCCACACCGGTGCCCCGTAAAGAGCCATGGACCGCACGATCCCCGCGTAGAGCCTCCGGCAGGAGGCGTTTAGACCCCCTAGATTGGGTAGGAGCCGCTTTAAGGCAGCCCCGGCCCGCTCCAGTCTGGGAGCCAAACGTCGAAAATGCTCCACGAAGTTCCAACGGCTGTCGAGGACGCCTCTCTCGCCGGTTCCACTCTCCGTGGTGACCGGGGTAGATGACGGCCCTGTCCGTCAAATAGGCCTCGACCACTCGACAGAGGTAGGTCGGCATCCGGTGATACCGGAGTGCCTCCCTAATGCAACTCCAGGGCAGGGTATTGAAAGCATTGGCGATGTCAAGAGACACCGCCAAGACGACCCCACCCCGGGCAATAGCATCCCCCGTCGTGAAGGCTCGAACGCGCATAATGGCATCCACCGTAGAGCGCCCCTTGCGGAAACCAAACTGGCTGTCCGCCAAATCCGGCCCCACCCGCACCAGCCGCCCGACAAGGCGGTCTGCAATAACTCTTTCAAAGAGCTTGCCCACCTCGTCGAGCAGCACGATGGGCCGGTAAGCGGACGGAGAGTCCGCCGGGCGCCCTGGCTTCTTAATGAGGACCAGTTTCCCGGTCTTCCAATGAAGTGGGAACTGGCCCCTCTCCAAGCATGCGCTTAGGAGCCCCCTTAGTCGAGGCCCGAGAGCCTCCAAGGCCAGAACCCAGGCTTTTCCAGGTAAGCCGTCGGGTCCTGGGGCGGTATTCTTGGCATTAAGCCTACGTACCGCCACTCTCAAATCTACCTCGGTCACCTCCGGAGTATCGTCGTCGTCGTCATTGGTGTGGTCCGCATCGGGCACCGCAGGAGGCGGAGCCATGGGCGGGGGAGTATGTTCCCCTCGCGAAGGGAACAAAGCGCTCACCACGTCCTCCACGAGCTGGGGCCGGAGACTCTGCGTCAGCGGGGGAGCCCAATCACTAATGTAAAAACACTTCCGGGTGCTGGTTGCGGTGGTAATCACCAGCTTCTGATCGCTGACTTCAGGCAGCTTTTAAAAGCCCCTCGGCAGAATCCTCAGACTAACGTTCCCCTGAACAAATAAGCTCTAGACCACTTCCAGGAAACGATACAAAATTAAAAACAAAATTTTTATTTCACTTGCCTACATGTTACATGTGCACTTAAATTATGAAACGTCAGAAGCTAGGTGCACGGTTCCAATTGGTCGTTTCGACTTGTGGTGTTGGCGGAGGCTACTTTGTATACCATGGAACGCCATGAGAACGAATGAATCCATACTGGAGGTACTCAGTATCACCAAGCGACTATCTTCAATTATGCCAGGAGCGTGCCCTCAGCTTTTTCGGACACAATATTATGCATTCACCTAAGCAGTAATCATGCTTATGGGCCTTATTGGGCTAGGTGCCTATGGTACTGGGTCGGGTGGTAAGAAAACGCGCTCTAGGCTGAGCACCAGCAAGATGCTCAGACGCGATCAAGGCTGTTGGAGGTAAAATTTACCGTGCGGTCTACACTGCAGAAGACCGCATAGCTTGGAGTCGCGTCGTATGTGGTCGCGATATTTGAGACACTGTCGTGTCATCAACACGAAGAAGAAGATTATTGCTGCAACCAATCACAGCAAAGGAATTTTGGTACTTACAATCGGTTAAGGCATCTCCGGACCGACGCGACGTCCGCGTCGTGTCATAGGACATTCGATGCGTTACATGGTCAGTTCTTTCTTCAGATCCGTCTGGGCTCTCCAAATACTGTACCGTTCGTGGCTGTACTGATACTCAAGGTCTACGCCAGTCGGTGTAAGCATTCCCTGAAGCAAATCAAACGTTTAATTTGCTTACATTCGTATGCACACATCTGGTTACAGTCCGGTAGGACTGATGACGACCAGGTTCGTCTGATATAGCCTTAAGCACTTCAAACAAGGTTCCATTTATATTATGTATTCAAATTAAACTAAATTTCGTATAAATCCAAACTAGATATACTTATGTTCTCATTATAATATCATTAGAAAATGATTATAATGTACCTACATACTTTATGGATATGAAATTATAAACAACGAAATTATACTTTAGAACTTGTAAATAAAGACCAGTACCGTAAATACGTAATACAATTTAGAAACTAATTGAGTTATAAATAGTTATAATAACGTAACGTACCTACCTAAATGTCGTTTACAATCTCTCATGATTCAGTAACAAGGTGTAGTTTAAACATTCATGATTACGATGTGCTATCAAATAGTTATTTTGCTATTCTACATAACGTTGGCAGCCTCAGCCATGGCACCGACACACTTTCTGATAACGAGAGCCGGGCCCTGCTATGACGCAGCAAGAACCCCCATTACCGTTTCCGAGTTGAGTTTGACCACACAGAAATACGATTCGTTGCTCAGTGGGGAGTTCAACGTCTCCGAGGATATTGAGAACGGTTGGAAGGTTAAGGTACTTAATTTAGTTTTTAATTCAGTGTTTCCATTTTGCACTGTATTGCCAGTTCTTCTGTGAATGTTTATCGGCACGAATTAGGCACGTATACAAGAATAGCAAATGTTGCCATAAAGATATTCAGGCAGACAGCAAAGTGGTAGAGGAGCTGACTCTCATGAGGTCGAGAGCCGCATTTTTTTCTAATAAACGAAAACAGGCAAAGTTAGTAGACCAGCCAGCGCTTTCCAAAACCAAGATGTGCAATATCACACGACCCAGGACCTTAAACTTTGCCTGTTTTGATTATCCTCATCTGAGACGAGAGCGCTGCCGTTTGGCATCTTGTGGATGTGAAGAGAAAAGATAGTGGTTTTTTTTAGATTTAGCGAAAGCACACCAGTGATTTTGGATGTACAGACCAGTAAAGTTGTTGTTGTAGCGTGGATATTGCCACAAGCAGAGACAGGCCTATGCCCAGCAGTGGGTGAAGTCGCGCTGTTGACGATGAGTGCGATGTTATACAATAGCAAGAAGGGATTTTGTTTCGGTTCCTCCCAAGTGCTAAGAATATTGACCGACACATAAAAAAAACATGCGGTGCAGTCTTTGGCGACTGCCGATAGAAGTGAAAACAGTGTACCTACTTTTAGCTCATGGAAAGCGTTCGGTGAAGATGACGCGAGTTCCATGATTTTTGTTCACACAAAAAGTGCTCAACGCGCCTAAAGAAGTTTTCACTTTAAAAAAATGCATTTTGTCAGCTGGTAGTTTAATGGCTGGTAAGACAGTCTCCATGTTTCCAGGCAACTATGCAAAAATGTGTCGACATTCGCAACGTGGAGTCGTGCGACTTCTTTCGGTCTTTCTACTTGGTGAAGGACGGCTGCAGCGACGAGGATGAAAACGAGCAAGAGACGTATAATAATATGCTGTTCCACTATGCGCACCCTAAGTAAGAGCTTGACTTTATTTGTAATTATGTTTCTAGGAGGCCGATGAAGGCCTTCAAGGAACATTATCATATAAAATAAAGGCAGGCTTTCGGTTCTCTCAAATCAATAGGAAGACTAATTGATTTGAGAGAACCGAAAGCCTGCCTTTCTTCATCACTGTTGGAGACTTCTTCAACGCTGCCTATACGTGGTTCGATTTCCAGTTTGTATGCCATACGCAGAGAAGTTCTTGGGGTATTACGAATATTACAAGAACCTGCTTTATTCTCCTGCTTTTATTATAATTTGTTTGGGTTTGTCTTCTTCTTCAGTCGCGTTCTTTCACACCATATCATCATTATTAGTCCAGCCATCGCTTCTTTGCTCGCGTATATAAATTCTATTTCAACACAAAAGCAATTAGGTACTGAAGTGTACTCGAAATCGCTGCAAATTAGGCCAATAAAAAAAAAATTACAAGAATTCTAAATAAAACCAATCTTTTCAGTGAACAAAACCTATGTAGGTATTTGTGTTTGTGACCCAATGTCAATCATCATCATTTCAGCCGAAAGACGTCCACTGCTGGACATAGGCCTGACCCAAGCACCTCCACTTCGACCGGTTCTGTGCTTTCCGCATCTAGCGGATACCTGCAGCCTTCACAAGGTCATCGGTCCACCTTGTAGGAGGCCTTACAACGCTACGTCTTCCGGTACGCGGTCGCCACTCCAGAACCTTTCAGCCCCATCGACAATCAGTTCTGCGAGCAATGTGCCCTGCCCACTGTTCAGGCTATGTCGGTTACCTTGGTTCGCCTGCGGATCTCTTCATTTCTGATTCGATCACGTAAGGAAACTCCAAGCATAGCTCTCTCCATTGCCCTTTGGGTGACTTTTAGCCTTCTGATAAGGCCCATATGAGCGACCACGTTTCTGTACCATAGGTCATCACTGGCAACATGCACTGGTCTAAGACTTTCGTCTTGAGACACTGCGGTATGTGGGACGAGTCAATCATATTATTTGTTTATTATTAAGTATATCGAATTAAATCTGGTACTCTTGAGTGATAGTGAAACCAATAAAATCTACCGTCCCATGACTTTTCATGGGATGGTAGATTTTATCGTTTTTTAACAAGTTTTTGAATACTTTTTATTTCTTTCGAGATTTTTTTAATGCAGTGCTCCAAATGATGAAGAAATCAAGAAAAAAGCATGAGGAATCACTACAACAATCTCGACATTACCACCTACCAAAAAACTGTCAGACGTAGGACTGCACGTCAGAAGTGAAAACTATTAAGTAACTTGTGAATTGTATCGAAGCGTTCGGTGACGATGACGCGAATTCCATGATTTTTGTTCACCCAAAAAGTGCTCAACGCGCCTAAAGAAATTTCACTTCAAAAACGCGTTTAACCTATACTCCGTTTGAAATAAGATAAGACATTCAAATAAACCTTTTTTACAGTTCATTCAATCGATTTTGACTTCTATTGCGTTGGTAGCATGACCAATGACAGCTGTAATAAACAGTTGGTATTGTAACCACGTGTTTGCTTTCAATGCCATCCTTATGCCTGCGGAATAGAAGTCAAAATCGGTTGAACGGACTGTAAACAAGTTTATTTAAATGTCTAATCTTATTTCAAATGGAGTATAAACTTTTCAATACTTAATAATTTTGTATTACAGATTAGAATGTCCCCTAAAGGCAGGTCGCTACAAGTTAATAGACTACCCGCTGTTCACTGAGGACAACTACCTGATGGTGCCCGAGTCTAAGATATCGACTAGCGTGTTCGGATACACTTTCAGACTAGACGGATTAACCGAAAAACGTCGTAAGGTTAACATTTGTTTTATTCACATATTGAAAGAGACTGTGGGCCGGTTTCTCGAACGAAAATTATAGCAAATTGAATGTGACAAATTGTCAAGCGCGCGTAAACTGCTGCGATTGGTTTCGATTTATCAACAGTCTCAGCAGTTAGGTATTACGCGTTTGACAATTTGATACATTAATTTTACGATGATTTTCGTTCCAGAAACTGGCACTTAGTCGTCATTAAGCATGGTCGCAAACGCAACTACTGACAGGGCCGGATTTAAAGGTGTGGAGTCCCTGGGGCAACAAAGAAGTGTAGGCCTGAAACATTTATTGAGAACAGACAAAAAAAAAAACAATTTAAAAAGGTACCTTCTGAATGTTTTTTTCTTTGATACACACAATAAATCTGGCAGCTTTTTCCCAACTATGTTGAGGTCAGCTTCCAGTCTAACCGGATGTAGATGAACCAGTATTTACATGGAGCGACCGCCTATCTGACCCCCACAATACGATACCCCTTGGTAAGAATGGTTGTCAGACTTTTAAGATTTTTTTTCTTTGATACACAAAGGAGACTCGTGGAACGTCCAGTCGTCGACGCGACTAGTTGACGAATGTAAATCAACGTTGACGTTTCGTTAGCGGAAAAACCATCAACGACCCATCCCTACCAACGATGTATTTTCTTTCTTATCTAAAAAAAAAAAATTTTGGAGGCCCAGGGCTAGAGCCCCTGTTGCCCTGCCCTAAATCCGGCCCTGACTACTGAGCTACTCTGGCTGGCTAAATACTCTTTCCCACTTATTAATAATCGCGAAGTTTTCGAGGTTTGAGTTTGGTAGGTATAATATACTTAACTAAAGTTATTACAATGTTCTGCACTAACTGTGGTTTATGAACCCCATGAAAAAAAATCATCAAATTTATTTATTTTTTGTTTGATCATGTTTAGATATCGATACCCAGTAACGTATTCTGCTACTATTCTATAATCTGAGGTATTATGGTTCAACCAAAGTTAATTCTGGTGTAATTTATACTCCTCGTATATTTATTAAGGGTTTGCGTCTTGGGTGTACAATAGAATGGCCAGTGTTTAGGAAATCTTTTACGATCTCAAACCCAAACTCTAAGCATTTATTTGGATTAAACAAACAGGCACTTTTGAATAATATTGCCAAAGAGTCGGTCAGTAAAAAAGGTGGAGCTAGTTGCCAAAGCGTGGTAGGTTCCTTTGGAGAACAACGGGTAAGAAACTCTTTTAAACCAAAATATTGTTACAAAATATAAATCAATACCTCTCTAGGGATGTGCTCTAAAAGGCATAGCGATGGAGGGGTTCTGGAGCTGCTATAATAGGGTATTCGGAACTCCCTTCTATGACGTGATGATGGTAACCACTGAGGTGGTGTTAGCGATCAAATTAATAAATTGACGAGACCAAGGACCAATTTCTTGAATTAAAATGATCGCAAAATTAATGTAACAATTGTCATCCGCGCGTAAACTGCTGTGATTGGTTAAATTATTTAGCAGTATACGTGCGCTTGACAGTTTATCACATAATTTTAATTCGAGAAACTGGGTCCCTAAAACTGTAAATTGCCCCATATTGTAAAATATAGTCAATAATGTAGAAATATTTATTGAACTTCCAGATATTCTGCGTAGAAGCGTTGTTGCAGCTGATGTACACACGGAGACACAACTGGGTGGAGAAGACTCGCAAAGACACAGAGACTACTTTCAGTACACCTGTCTCTGTCAGTGGGGAAGGGGAGGAGTGAGACGGAGATAAAGGAATAAGAAGGATGGTGGTCATTGTACCCCACGCTTACTTTAATGACATGGATTGCAGTTAATGACAAAATAAGTTTTTATTATTATGTAGGTCAAAAAAATCTTTGATTTTTGTATCTATTATTTTAACTTGCTCCATCATCATTCATTCATCATTTCAGACGAAAGACATCCACTGCTGGATATAGGCCTCCCCCAAAGGGGTTTGCCATAATCGCCACGCTTGTCGATCGCAATATGGTGTTAAAATGCATAGAGAATGCTGCTGCCCATTCTTTATAAGTGTATCCCTTAGTCGTCTTTTACGACACCAACGGGAAGAAATGGGTAGGTGCTATTCTTTACGTCCGGCACGGTACTTGCTCCTAAGTTCAACAAAATCAATTATGCATATAAATATTTTATATATAAAAAATCTGCCTTACTCAAATATCTACTACCTTACCTATAGGTACGTACGCAAGAGAACATAAAAAATAAAAATAAAGTTTTATTGATTCTAGTTCTATTGTTACAATATTTCAGTATGATACTGGATCGAAAAACGGCCGAACCTTACAGTAGTCGCTTAAGATGTGTATCATCTGACATCTCACCTTGGTAATAAGCAACTGAGCAGCCAGCGTCAGAAATTTAAAAAAGCTAAATACTGAATATAATTATTCGAATAATAATTAATCATTACTAGTGGTCGCCCACTGGTCGAAATTTGACCCCCTCTAATTACAATCTACATAAATAGTACTTACTAATTCCATGCTATTAAAAAGTACTTACTTATTCCATGCTCAAGCTGTCACTGTTACACACTTCCGTCCCTTTTCTCGAAATCACTCCCAGAGAAAAAAAATAAAAATTGGTACTAGCTTCTGCCCGTGGCTTTGCCCACGTGGATGTCGGAAATAATCCCACGGGAACGTGCTACGGGGATAAAAAGTAGCCTATGTACACACGGCTACACATCAAGCTATACATTTCCAATATAAACTGATTTCGCATTGTATAGGATTTCCGTACAATGAGAGGTCAGCGTATACTGGAAATTTATAGCTTGATGTGTAGTCGTCTGTACCTAGGTCGTATACGAGTACCTATCGTCCAAATAAATTTAGCCGATAAAGCGTGAAAGGTTAATATACAGACAGATAATAAATGCACTATAATCTTATTTTTTTTTTTTTATTAAGGCTTCTACATACCAGCGCGACTTGTCGCGCGACGCGACACGGCACAAAGGCCCCGCGTGTCGCGGGACTAGCGGTGCCTTTGTGTCGTGTAGCGTCGCGCGACAAGTCGCCCCGGTATGTAGAAGCCTTAATACAGGTTTTTATTATTCTAAATGTTTAACTTAAAAATAATAATAAATCATTTTAATATTATCACCATTCATTTGAAATACTCTAGCGGCCACAATTGACCACATAATATTACATACTATCTATAACTTTAAATTGTATTAAACTTTAATCACGTCTATTTATCTTAAAGATTACGGGAGTGTCTCGTCAGCATTACACCGTATATGGTTGGTTTTTTTTTATAAATGGGATAGATTTAATATATACTAAGAGGAAAGGGCCCAATGTCAAGCCTTGTGGAACACCCATTTTTACTTTTAAACCGAGTGAATTAACACCATTTATTTAAACTTTTTGTTGTCTATCATTTAAATAAGATTTTACACTAAACACAGCGCAATTAAGTTTACCTAGTTCGTAATGCTAAACTTTCAAGAGTAAGGTTTCATGATTTACGCAGTGAAATGCCTTGGAGAGGTTACAGAAGACTATGGCATCTTGGGCCTCCTCACACGCTGTAAATATATGTGTTTTAACTTTTAATAAGGAGACAACGGCGTCAGTCATACAACGTCCTTTGGTGAAACCATATTGCTGGTTGTGTAAGATTTGGTTGGTGTTAAGATGATTAAGCAGCTGATTGAGCAATACCTTTTCGAACCCCTTGCTGAATACAGGCAACACGGACACTGGTCTATAATTGGTGTCTTTACTGTCCCCTGATTTAAAAAGTGGTTTATCCTTACTGTATTTCACTAAATCTGGGAAGACTCCTTGATCCATACACAAATTAAATATTAAAGCTAAGTATGGTGCTAAGTCTCGATTATAGATGTACAAACTTTGATAGACAAATCCTTTCAGTGGTTTAGGCGTGAAAAGACAGCAATACAGACAGGCAGAGTTACTTTACAATTTATAACATTAGTATGGATAGAATATGATGAAATAGTTGAATCTTGAATATGTGACTAAAGTCTAAGACGGGTTTGTCAATCGACGTACAGTCAACCGCATGAATAACGTTAATATGTGCTTTTATTTAGTAGAAATTAGAGCGGTTTTTGTAGATCAAGTGTTACTACTGATGTACGGTTGTCCGTAGTACGTACCTACATATGACGCGGTCTGCATTGAACACCCTGTAGCTAGTTTTGTCTTTGGTGGGTCTCCTCTGACCTTGACGTTCCAGGCCTGGCATTGCTCGCACTTAAATAGAAAATATTAGAAAATATTATTATACTAGCTGCACCCCGTAAGTCTCGATCCCGTGGGAATATCGGGATAAACAGTAGTAGTAAAAGTAGCCTTTATGTTAATCCAGGGTGTCAGCTACCCCCATACAAAATTTTATGAAAATCGGTCCAGCAGTTAGAGCGTGAAGAAGTAACAAACATCCATCCATCCATACTTACAAACTTTCGCGTTTATAATATTAGTAGGATGACAAGATTACCAGTCTTACCAAGGGGTATCGTGTTACCCAGTAACTGGGTTTTGGAGGTCATATTAGGCAGTCACTCCATGTAAAATACTGGTATTGAGCTGGATCAGACTGCGGTCAGACTGGAAGCCGATCCCAACATAGTTGGAAAAAGGTTCGGCAGAAGATGAAAAGAACGCAATTCTAATGAAAGGGGAAGAAGCTTTTATCCATAATGTTCTTCAGAAAGGTCAGGACTCAGGTGCTCGCAACCGGCGTACGTGTATGACCTGGATGTATGACGTAAACGAAGCAAAAGGAGTATGTAAAGATCGTGGCGTGGTTCTGCTTACCCTTATGGGAAAAAGGCGTGAGTTTATGTACCCGTAAGTATATTATGTAATAATTTTAAGGAATGATGTAGGTATGGTTACTTGTTGCTCAGAGCGGGATCAACACGCGCGCGCTTGCTGGCGGGCCCGTCGCGTCGCCCGTACAGTACCCACAACCCGCAGGCGCCGCCGGCTGCTCCTTCACGGCAAACGAAGGAATTTTCAATATTATAAACCAACATTTTCGAATAAAAAATTGCTACCATTTAGATCTGTGGCAATTATTAGTTACATTTGGTTTAGTTTAATTTTGCCGCAAAATTTACCGAAAAATGCAATTTTTTGTCAGATTTGCAATTGCGTCCTTTAAATTTGTGTCAGATAAAAATAATAACGAATACCTATAACATAAGCAAAATATAATATAATTTATAGGTACTTAAGAAGTGTGATTTTGTATAAAATTGCAAAACAAAACAAAAAGACCGATATACAAATGAGACGGACGCGTGATAGCTGTTGCTGTATTTATTTGCGTCAAAATTTTTCATCATTACAGAAAACAAAGTAATAAGTATTTTATCATAAATCTGAAGGGCGTGTTAAAACCTACGTAGGTATTTGCATACAGTCTCACTGAGTGAATGTAATAGATTTGATTTACCTACTTATTAAGCATCTTCCCTCACGAGATATCAATGTTTAATTACAGTGGCGCCACTAGCTAGACTTACGTAAAGACTCAACTACCATAATTATGTAAACAAAAGTTCTAAAATAATCAATCACAAAGTAACCGTAATTTAAAAGTTGATCTCTAAAAGATTATTAATTGTAGTAAAGTTTTGACTATGATTTCATTCTTTTAGCTGAAATATTTTACACTTAGGCTTTTAATTTAGCCAATACGTACTTTAATTTAGCCAATACGTACTTTAATTTAGCCAATACGTACTTTAATTTGTTTGATTACAAAAAGAAGAAATAAAGACTTCGTGATTCGTTTAAATAATTATGTTGATAAGTTGATAAGCTAGCGCTATTTTTTATAGTCAGTAGGTGGTTGAGTTTCAGGAGCAATGTGTGATTTACACCATCGCAGAAGAATACCTAGGGCATCTTTAGCCTCCTCCCACGCGTTAAAAATGTGTTTTAATAAGGTTACATCAGTCAGTCGTACAACGTCATTTAGTAATACCATACTGTTGATTGTGAAAGATTTCATTCGTGTTAAAATGATTGAGCATTTGAATAAACGTTACCTTTTCAAACACCATGCTGAAAACGGGCAACACTGATACGGGTCTATATTTATTGGGGTATTTTTATCTACTGTCCCCGGTTTTGAAAGCGGTATAATTATTACCTTACTTTTATTAGATCCGCGAAGAGTCGTTGATCCAGACAAAAAATAATATTAAAGCTTAGAAACGTGCTAAGTATAGTCTCAATTATGGAGGTACGAACATTAATGGACATTCCCCAAAGAACTTGGGTCAATCTGATCTTAATTTGCATAAAAGTTTTAATATTTTTATGGAATTTATATGCTAAAAAATTAATTCAATCGGGCATGCTGAAAAAAATCCCTTAAATAATGAAAAGAGAGCAAGTGTTCAAACGCAAGTACAAAGATGATTTAGACCTTGTAGTTATCTTTGTAGAGGCAGTGGTCGCAGGTCGTGGCGCAGTGGAGGACGACCCTGCCGCGGCGCCGCTCCGAAGGCGGAGGAGGGGTCGAAGAAGACGTCACTTTGAACGTCATCTCCGACTCCTCCCAGGTGGAGGCCAGCAGGCAACGGGTGCGGGGGCACCCTTGCCTGTATTGCACAGGCTTCCACCAGTGTCGGACGGGAATGGCCAGGTGTTCCCGGCCATTCCCGTAGCCCCCCTAGTAACGGGGGGGCATGCGGGGCCCGCCAGGTAGGCGGGCATGCGCCGGGAGGGTTGTGGAAGAAAAGGTTCAACCGTTATTTATTTATTTATTCATTAAAACTTTATGCACAAGTAAAAAAAACTACTATACAAAGGCGGACTTAATGCCTGAGGCAGTTTCTACCAGTCAACCTTAGGGTGATGCAGAGACAAAACATGGTAGGTGCAATATGGGGATAGATAACTCGAAAAACAACAATATATACATAGATACATACATACTTTTAAACAAAATAAAAAGTGTCAGGAGAAATAACGATTGGTGGAGGAGAAAACGATCAGCGCTGGGAACATTCTGCCAACTTCTTACGAATATATTCCCGTGCCTTTACCTTAAATGTTAACCTACTAGTTGCCATCCTGATGCTCAGAGGGAGCGCATTCCAAAGAAAAACCACCTGGACAAAGACTGAAGAGTGTATGAAACCAGAGCGGTGAGAAGGACATAATAGAAGACGATTGTTGGTGGAACGAAGATTTTTATTATGGGCAGAGCACAAGTATTGAACATGAGAAGTTAAGTAAGAAGGAGTAGTGGGTTTGTCTAGTATGGAAAACAACATAGACAGAGCCCTCAACTCTCTGCGCTGACGAATGGGCAACCATTTTAAAACCAATCGGTGCGCGGACACATGATCATACTTACGTAGATTGAAAACGAATCGAATGCAGTTGTTTTGAAGGCGGTCAAGTTTATTGAGGAGATCTGCATTCAGGTCATAGTAGCATACATCACAATAGTCAATTATGGGAAAGATTAGGGACTGTACAA
Source organism: Tiliacea aurago (assembly GCA_948098905.1). Taxonomy (NCBI): domain Eukaryota; kingdom Metazoa; phylum Arthropoda; class Insecta; order Lepidoptera; family Noctuidae; genus Tiliacea; species Tiliacea aurago. Next base: position 3,005,218 of record OX402592.1, read on the forward strand.
GCATTGCCTTTATGTGTGAAGGGAGAAGGTTTTTCAACCGATAGAGTGACCGCAACGTTCCGGTGACTTTTTTACTGATAGTCGTGACTTGCTTTTGCCAGTCAAGACAAGTGTCGACATGCAGACCCAAATCCTTAACATCGGAGCCAAACGGGATGGCTGAGTTGTCGAACATCACAGGCGGCACAGTTGAGCCATTCAGCTTCCTCATACTATGAGGGCTCCCTACAATGATAGCCTGACACTTGGTAGGGTTAACCGCCACCCCAAAACGATCAGACCAGTTTTTAACCACACCTAAATCCCCGTTTAGTCCTCAATCGCATCAGATATGTTGTCAACACTTGCCTGGCAGTAAAGCTGTAAATTGTCAGCATAAAGATGATACGCAGTCCGAAGCTCGGTGGTGATAAGATTAATACAAAAAAACTCGATGAAGAGTCTCCAGCACGGACAGACTGCTGACGCCCCTGAAGATAAGAGGAAAACCATTCCAGTACATCCTGAGAGACCATAAGATAGGAAAGGATGGACAAAAGGACTTTGTGACTGACGGTATTAAAAGCATTGGAAAAGTCTATTAACACTAAGACTGTTACTTTAGTGCCTTCCATCCCTCGCCTTATATCGTCAGTCACTTTAAGGAGAGCTGAAACGGTACTATGCCCGGGTCTGAAACCGGATTGAAAAGGACTGATGAGAGAGTTGCAGTGAATAAAGTGGGAGAATTGTTTATGCACACTGGCCTCGAGCACTTGAGATAGAAAGGGAAGAATGGAAATTGGGCGAAAGTGACCAGGAAGAGAGGGATTGGGTATCTTTGGCAGTGGCCGAACAAGGGCTTTACGCCACAGGGAGGGGAAAACACCTGTATAAAGGGAGAAGTTTACGATGTGGGAGATTGCAGGGAGGAGGTGATCAAGAGCCGCTACGATCATATGGCGGCTGATATTATCGCATCCCACAGCTTTAGGTTAGGCTTTGGTTATCCCATGGCCCTCCCAACACGGCGATGTGGGAACACCGTTCATTACCTACAGGAGTCCCACATACCCCGACTCGTCCCCCACGAGCGGGGATGCGTAATTGCATTTCTCACAGAAAAAAAAAAAAAAAAAAAAAGGTCGTGGCGCAGTCCCGCATGCAGTCCGCCCGCTCGTACCGCTCGCCGAGGTAGGCTAGTACCTGCTCGCGCCGGCACTCCGTCTCGCTCTTGCACACTTCCACCATACTTTTCAGGTTGTTCCTGTGCGTGCGGACGGTTTCCCGCGTTCTGTTGCGGTCCACTGCACAATACGTCAATACTGTTATATTAATATCTTGGCTGAATAAAAGACAATCGTTAGTCAAGGAATAATGAATTTAAAAGATTTATTTTTTTGTACCTGTCAAAACGTATTTCATTTAACCCAAAGGCAAACTGAGCCGAATGCCGCGCGGGATTCGGGACGTTTACTCACGTATGGAATTTTGTAATTATTGCCTATAGGAAATCTCATTGGGCAGGCACGGCTTGTAGGAGTATAAATAAATAATTAAATTCAAGCCAATATACTATCAATCAGGCGACTGTGACGCTTCACCTCTGAGTAGCAGTAGTAGAGCAGGCAGATGGCGATGTCACCATCGCGGCCAGCGCGGCCCGTCTACTGGTAGTGCCCTCCACGGACTTGGGCATGCTGTGGTCGATCACGTAGCGCACGTCCGCCTTGTCCACGCCCATGCCGAATACGATCGTCGCGCAGATCTGACACAGACATAGAGTTAGTAATACTGCAGCCTAATTACGTAACAAACAATGAAAATGCCATTGTGACTGTTCCTAAATTACCCGATTCTGATAAAATTTTGAATATAAATATAAGTTGAAGTCGGTATCCCCCTTCGTGGAAAAGTGCACTCCACCCCGTACGGCCCTATAAAGCTCCAGACCGGACTCTCTCCCACCGCATTGAATTAAGAGCGTTTACGACGTACGGCATTTCATACAAACTTTCAAGCCCTTGTTTTTCGAAATGGCTGAACCGATTTTAATGAAACTTTATACGCATAAGCAGGATATCAAGGTCTAAAAAGTTTGTTATGAAAATTTTCGAAATTGTATTACAGCCAAATTACCTAGGAGCGATTGTATTAAAGCCAAATTACCTAGGAGCGATTGTATTACAGCCAAATTACCTAGGAGCGATTGTATTACAGCCAAATTACCTAGGAGCGATTTTAAATTTTCCATAGAAACAGAGATTTCCAGTTAAGTATATGTTTTTAAATAACACATTTCGAAAATGTTCTTTGCTTATAAAAGCGTATGATGTTTCATTAAAATCGGTTCAGTCATTTCGAAAAACAAGGGCTTGAAAGTTTGTATGAAATGCCGTACGTCGTAAACGCTCATAAATGAATTCCCAAATATGAAGAAGTCCGATGCCTTGTCCCCAATAAGGCAAGAGAAGGATTGAAAGAAATGGTTAAAAAGACTTAGGAATTCATAGTTATGAAAGTACATTGGATGTGGTTTTAGAAAGCTAATAAATGACAGAGGGATGCAAAGTTTAACTACACTAATATTATAAAAAGGAAAGATTTTTTTGTTTGTTTTTATGTTTGTAACGAATAGGCTCCAAACTACTGACCGATTTAAAAAAATCGTTCACCAGTAGATAGCTACATTATTAAGAAATAACATAGGCTAATCATTTATTTTAAAAAAAATAGGGGTCCGCTCTTACGCGGGTGAAACCACTGGGTGCAGCTAGTTATTATATAAACTTGTGAGTAACCCTAAACGCTAGCATACAACATCAACTCGCTAGCATACATCATCTTTTGGGGTAACTCATCTGATGATAAGGAAACTATATTCAAAGCACAAAAAAAATGTAATAGGTCCATGTTCAAACTAGAAACCACTCAGAGTTGTAGGCCTTATTTTGAAAAATATAAAATTTTGACATTACCGTCCATTTACATAATAGAAAATACAATGTTTGTAAGGTCCAATCCTAATCTGTTTCCTTGCATGGCTGAGGTGTTTCCACGCAACAGACGTGACAACACTCAGATTTGCGTACAACAAGCCAGAACTACTCATATGCGGAAGAGTGTCTTTTGCATGGCTGCAATAATCTATAATAAATTACCAAAAAGTTGGAAGCTTTTAAGTGACGTGCAGTTTAAAGTGAAAGTAAAAAAAATGTTAGCAGAAAGAGCTTATTATACCATTAATGATTTTTTATTTGAAAAATATTTTGAATGATTTATAATTCTGACCTATTTGTTTTGCCTACTTAATTTATATATTTTTTCTATGCTAACTGTGAGTGTTATATTTTAATTTGGATAATTGAATTGTTGTTGTATTATTTAAATAATTTTCTTAGCTTGTGTACTTAATTTCAATAAGTTAAAAATGTTTGCATGACCTACCTACTTATCTACTTAAATATTTGTATGCCATTGTTTAAGGCAAGCATGACGACCTGTATAAAATACAACTTGCATGCTGATTATTTTATTCTCGTGTTTATACTCATGTTTGAACAAATAAATTATCTTATCTTATGTATTTGGTCAGTCATTACTCACACGATACTTCACATTTCACTTGGAGTACTCTGAGCAACACATCCATAAAGTGACGCAAGCGGCTTTTCGGCATCATGCTCTTAATGAGTCATGGTCCCTATCAGTCCTTGGTCACGTGTCCTTGGAAGTTCACCCTTTGCACAACAAGCATGTCTGCAAGTCACGTTTTCATGTCAGTCTGACCGAATTGCTGGTCTGAGATAAACAATACAACATTCAAGAATTTCTAGATAAGTAATAGAGTTGAGAATTGAAACTCTAGAATCATTGTTTATTAGAATTTGGATTATCTCTCTATTGTTGGTCGGAGGCAAAGAAAAAAATTCAAGAATTAGGTAGGTACTAGATAATAGAGTAGAGAATCAAAACTCAAGAATCATTAATTGTTATTTGTTTTATTCTTCTTTTTGTTTTTCATCACTTCTCTTTAGCACTTTTAACCTTTAGTTAAATCGTGAACAATGACAATGGTGTGAGTTACATGTTTGTTAAATCTTAGTTTAAGTATTTCTTTGTATTTTTAGCATGTAACTGTTTTTTGTCCCTAATGAATAAATAAATAAATAGAGTAATGGATCAACTCTCCTATAGGTCTATAGACAGCCCAAAGCGCCCTTCCTAGTGTTTGGGCATTTTTTGTTTTTTTTTTTGGGTGGGAAATGATCAAATAAGTTCTCCCGCTCTGGGAGCGGGAGGGCGTGTCAGACTTTTACTGACTAAAACCCACCCGTGTTCCTTCCGTTGCCTGTGTGCCAGGGCCACCCTTTGGGTCAAACTCGCAACCCTGGCAGGCATTGGTCCTAACGGACCCCGTCGATCCGGGCCTGGTCCTTATCGGACGGCGAGCTACACATCGCTCACCGTCCGCAAGCCCACGCCTACGGTGGCCGGAAAACGGCTTGCGACTTCCGACGTCCGGGGCGTCTCCTGCGGCGATTAGGGGCGCGAGGGCGCGAACCTTGCCTCTCCCTCACGCGTTTCGCCTCCTCCTTCGCGAGCATTACTGCTTCGCAGAAGGAGGTGACGGCCTCCCATGCACTCTCGCTCCGAACCATGGCCTGAACCAGGGCCGGATGCGAGAGATCACCGCCGCCGATCGCCTCCGTGAGGACACGGCGGTGCTCCGCCCAATCCGGGCAGACCTCCACTGTATGCTCCACCGTGTCCTCCGGGCGATGCACACAGTGGTGACACCCGGGCGTTTCCTCCCGCTTTATCCTGAACAGGAACCTCCCGAAACAACCGTGTCCGGTGAGGACCTGCGTCTGGCGGAATGTAAGGACGCCGTGGCGCCTCTCTAGCCGCTCCTCAAAGAGAGGACTTATTGCCACAACTGTGGCGTGCCCAGTTTGGATTGCTTGAACCCAACTTATAGTAACCAAATGGTGGCACTGGTATTGTGAGCTGCGATTAGAAATCTGATATTTTACGCGTATCTTTGAATTTGTTGAAGTATTGTATTCGATCTGTGCGCCGTTACTTGTCCCTACTTTGGTTTCCAATTAAATAGATAATTTAATATAGAATAGAATACTCTTTATTATGAGAGATAAAACAATAAAACAAACAATAAAACTATTTTGTATTTTTGTATTTGTATTGTATAAAAATGTTTAAATAATAAAGTTGTATAATTTATGTGTTTCCAAGTAGCCCGAACCATTGGTTGGTTTTAAAATAAATACACGGTTAAATTTTGATCTTTTTAATACCTTGGACGGGTGGTCAAACAAATGGGGTTTGGGGGCGGAGCTTGCTAGCATTGGCTAATTTTTGTAAGTCCACGACTCTGCGCGTATGCGACCTTTGTGAAGTTGTGTTGTTCACTTTGAATGTTATCTACCACACACTCACACATCGTATGGTACGAAATGAGTTTCAAATGGTACCTACAAACGGTTTGCATTGGTTTTTCACTAATGCGAGAATTGATTCGAGTTTATAAGAAAACTAGCTGACCCGTACCCACTCCGTTGGGCGGTAAACATTTTTACTCTATGACACTCACAAATAATGTGGCTTTCTATGAGTAAAAGAATACCTACCCTACCTGCCTACCCAAAAAAAAAAAAACTTCACATAAACCATCTACTAAATTTCGGATTCGGATAGTCCGAACAAAGCCTAAACATGTGGTTTGGACTTTGGATAGGTGAGCCCGTTCTTGAGTTATAAAATTACAACGAAAAGTGGCATTGATTTTAATAGATAGAGATGTAATTTAATTTTTTAATTTTATCTGTACAAATCAATAGTGTTTTATGCACCGGATTAAAAGGGTCAAAATTTAACAGTGTATATTTAATATTTTTTGTTAATAAATATGAGGTGACAGACAGTCACACGGACACGGCACACCATTCAACAATATTTCAAACAAATCATAGGATTTTGATAATCCATTGCTTGATTTATCAATTTCCTTCAAAATCCTTTGGCTTCCGATTGTTAGTGTGAGGTAGCGCAATTGGAGTACTGATCTGCACACAACATTGCGCCACGGTACGTTAAAAAGACAAGTATTTAAAAAAAAAATTAAGGGACCGTTTTATACAAAATAGAGATTTATAAAACTTTTAAGCAATTTTCATTCTAAAGTCAAAGTCTAGATTTATTAATTGACGGGTTAGAAACTATACCTAAATAATAGCTGAACACACGGGGAAAGTGGATAGCGGTTTGTGTGTGGTGATCACCACTGTAAACGGGTCACCCTGCATTCATGATCTAGATGTTTATTGTTTTATGTGAGTGCCTTACACCTACTTCTGGAGCATTCTGCAATGTGACTTGTCTGAGATCCGCAAGAATAGCTTGAGATCGTCAGCAAATAACAAACAACTAACGTCTTTAATGACTTCTGGAAGATCATTAATCATAATTATGAATTCTAAAGGTCCTAAATTTGTCCCCTGACTTACCCCCGTAAGGGTGGAGTACGGGTCCGAGGTGTAACCTGTATATTCTACCATTTGTTTGCGGTTGCCCAAATAGTTAGCAAAGAACTCTAGGAGGGCTGGGGTAAAACCAGCCCTCGCAAATTTCATTAAAAGTATATCATTATCCACACTGTCAAATGCCTTCCTGAAGTCGAAGTAAGCGACGTCTAGTTATTAGAAATTAGAACAACGGATACAAAATTACCAATCAGTTGTATACCTAGCGCTTTAAATCACTACCTTATCAATACATACCTACTAGTAATAAATCGACAAAATTGAATAGTAGCAAACTTATGGCGACATTGCAGCAAATTGATGGAAGCAAATAAGTTTTTCAATGGTATATTATTACCTAGCGAGTTTACCACGCAAGTATAGTTCGCTGAGCATGGACTTCAACTGTTTCGAGCTGCTGATCCTCTCGGGGGTGACGTACAGCAGCTTGAAAGTAGGCTCGTGCAACGACAGCTTGTGGTAGATCTCATCACAAGTACTCTGTGACAAGTCGCCCGACAAGTGCGCCGCGGGGATCTAGATAACACGAATGCTTGATCAATATGAACCAACCGACAAATACGTATCATGAACTATCGTATCGTATTTCCTAGTAACTGGGTCATGTAGGTCAGATAGTCAGTCGCTCCATGTAACATTCTTATTTCAACATCCTTACATTAAGCGACAGTAGTTTGTTGACTTGATCCAGAATGAGTGACTTGAGCGGCGATATCACGATGGTAACGCCAGACATCAGTATCGCCGGGAGCTGGTAGCACAGTGATTTGCCTGCGGACGTTAATCATGTTTATTATATTATCACCATCTCTATCTAATCATGTTTTCACATCACAAACTTCAACTGATAACAAGAAGGCATGTATATGTTACCGGCCAAACCCGATTTCAGGACAAACTAGTTTAGCCTAGGCTAAACTAGTTCTTCCTATACGCGATAGGATTAACTAGTATAGCCTAGGCTAAACTAGTTTGTCCTAAGACCGATAGGATAAACCAGTTTAGCCTAGGTCGAATCGGTTTATCCTAGTTAGAATTTACATGCTTTAGGATAAACTAGTACGTTCTAATCTGAAATCTGATTGAGCGTGCTGCGGGAGCGGCGTGACCGAAACGAATCGCAGCAAAACCGACTCCACGTAGTCTTGTCTGCCCTACCCCTAGAGTGTTATTTAAAATCGCGTAGGCGCGTAGGGGCGAGGCGGCCCGCGAGCTGAGGAGCAGGTGGTTTCAACGCTTCCCACCGCGGCTGAGGCTGGCCGGCAGAGCCGGCCAGCAAGCCGAAGCCTCGGTGGTGAGCGTGAAACACATCTGTGACGATAAGCTCGCATGGGACCGCTGGAGCCCTGCAGCGCCGGAGCCGTGACAGAAAACATGCCTGCTGCATGCTTGCTTGCACGTTTATCATTAGACTAAATAGGTTTTATGTCTTTTGAGTGGTACATTAAACGCTTTTATATTCAATGTATGATATGCTTATAAAAATTAGTTGCTTTAAAATTATATCAATCGTTTATTATATTAACTGATTATTATATCAAATACAATTATAGATTCAGTTGTTATATCTTGTAAATATTAGAGGTTTTGTAATTATATCAAATATTACTTACCATTTTAATTGTATTCCTTTATTCAGTTTACTTTGAAAATAAGTTTATAGAAGATACAAACAAAGTGAAATTAGTTCAGACTAGGACGTACCAGTTTATCCTAAAGCATGTAAATTCTAACTAGGATAAACCGATTCGACCTAGGCTAAACTGGTTTATCCTATCGGTAACAGGATGAACGAGTTTGGCCTAGGCTATACTGGTTTGTCCTATCGCGTGTAGGGAGAACTGGTTTGGCCTAGGCGAAACTAGTTCATCCGAAAATTGGGTTTGGCCGGTAACATATATATATATATATATATTTATATATATATAATAATCGTCGAAAACTCAAGCAGAAATAACGTAAACAAAAGGTATCTAAATAAAAGCCTCCAGGCATAATGGGCGTGCCCGCTTAAATAAAGCTACAGCTATAACTCGAAGTCACAAATGATAAACTAGCACCATCGAAGTAAAATAAAAACAGTTAATTATTAATAACAATAACAAAACCATGGTCAGCAAGACGACCAGTCACCACAAGCAGCACCCGTTCACGAGCATAACGCAAAGATCAGCCATCACCCCCCTCGCCATATTTGAGGGAAGGAAGCAACCCGACCCCCGACGCTACCGCAAGCAGTGACATCTAAGGGAGCATGACGAACTTGCTGCCGGTTGCTCAGGCAAAAATAAAGTGATCAATTTGTTAAGGTCGCTAGCTAACCACTTATTGCAATACAACTCATAAAAGAACATTGTAATGAGTAGATTTTGTCACTAATAAATTAAAATAAATTGACTTAGACAGTCAAATAAAATAAACAAATATAGGAACTCATATAACCTGTCAGTAGGGAATCTATCTGGAGAAAGAATTGAGTTGAGTTAATCACAGCGACCAACTGTTCTTATCGTTTAATTAGTCGTTGATAGAATAGTATGCCTTTGAACAAAGTTTTGATTTAAACGCATTAAAAGGCAAATCTAGCAAGGAAGAGGGTAGCTTGTTATAAAAAGTTATACCAAGTCCAACAAATGAGTTATGAACCTTATGAAGCCGGTGAAATGGAGCACGTAATTTGTCCTTATTTCTGGTATTAATATTGTGGAGATCACTGTTTTTAGTGTATAAGTGTAAATTTTTCCTAACATATAAGATGTTGGCGAAGATGAATTGTGATGCCACCGTGAGAATACCAATATCTTTAAAAAAAATCTCTAAGAAAAACTCTGGCACCCAGCTGGTAAATTGCTCGAACAGCTCGTTTTTGAAGTACAAATATATTTTTAATGTCAGCGGCTTTACCCCACAGCAGAATACAGTAGGACATAACGATACAATTGTGACCCATCCACCTGATTTAGCGACCGCATTTAACGACTTCTTCGTTGATAAAATAAAACCTATAACGAATTGCGATATACAAGTGACTAAAAATATAGAAAACAATAGTAACTCGATGTTTATGTAATTGTCATTGCTTGGTGCCAAGCAATGACAATTACATTAATAATATAAGCAAAATTTTGAAATATTCGGTCAGTGTAGGTAATGATGGCATCTCTACCAAAATAATTAAACATGTATGTTATCTAACTGTATTAGTGCACATTTGAGCCATATTCTCAATCTGTGCTTAGCACATGGCACTTACTCAACCAACCTAAAAACAGCTGAAATTAAACCATTCTTTAAAAAAAAAGACTATCGATGCATGAAGTCTTATTACCTACACCCGTTGCGCTTGTGCCAGTAATATCGAAGATATTTGAAAAATATATTTATATTCAAATCTTTAAATATCTACATAAAAGAAACACTTTAACCAACGAACAGAAAGGCTTCCGAAAAAATAAAACCATCAATATGGCATTATATGACTTTTGAATAATGTCATTACGAATGTTGACAAAAGAATACCTGTGTGTTCAGTTTATTGTGACATGACTCAAGCATTTGACTATGTCGATCACAATATCCTGCTCAATAAGTTGGATGCGGACGGTATTAGAGGTAATATCCTTCTTTTTTTTTTTTGGGTTCGAAATTATAAAATAACTTCTCCCGCTCTGGGCGGAGCGGGAGGGCGTGTCAGACTTTTACTGACTAAAACCCACCCGTATTCCTTCAATTGCCTGTGTGCCAGGGCCGCGATATCCATTTCGGACAAACTCGCAACCCTGGCAGGCATTGGCCCTATCGGACCCCGTCAGTTGGTGCTGACAACTCTTTGAGGCACGCATGGAATACGCGCCGTCGACTCGCGCCTGGTTCTTATCGGACCGGACGGTGAGCTACCCATCGCTCACCGTCCGCAGGCCCGCGCCTACGGTAGCCGGAAATCGGCTTGCGACTCCCGACGCCCGGGGCTCCTGTGGCGACTAGGGGCGCGAGGGCGCGAACCTTGTATCTCCCTCACGCGTTCCTCCTCCTCCTTCGCAAGTATTACTGCTTCGCAGAAGGAGGTGTTAGAGAGTGGCCTATCTTCCTATTTAATACATCAATGTTTATTACCTTATTATTGGTCAGCGCAGTATGTTTGGCCACAGTCTCCAAGAGCCCTGATATGGACTCGTCCACCATGATGTTCTTCAAAGGGTCCTTGTGCCGCGGCTTATCAGAAGTTTTCAAAATCTTCTTCTTGTTCTGTTGTGTTCCATGTTTTAGTTGCGGTTGAGCTGAGCGTAATTGTTTTATTCTCTGTGGTATTTGCGATTTGGTAAATCTTGAATAACTATCGACTGACAGTATTTTTGGAATATTGCATGTAAGTATGCGGTTCGACCACTCTATGAACACTTTGAATATGGTTGTTTTGTTGTAGTCGAGTGCGTTATCTGTTGATAACATACCCACTTATTTAGCATTATTATTATCTGCACAGCTATACTCCATTATAGCATGCATTTTAGTATCTACCTGTACCTACACCGTCTTATTACAAAACAAGATCTATATTTTGACATGGCATTAACCATGCTGCGTTTTTGTAATAAGAATGTAACAGTGATTGAAATACCGTTCTATATACAAAACTGAAAACTTAGTTCGGTACAAAGTTGTCAGTTTTGTGTTTAGGAACTTTACCATAGTCGGAATAAAGTTCGAAATTCAATAATGGCTCCATGTTTTAAACCTGGGTCTGAAGATAAACCTTGTTTTGTAATAAGGGGGACAGAGTTTCAAAGTCAGTCATTTTATTTATTGTTTGTTAGTTGGTATGTTTCTTCTATTCTATACATATAGAAGCCATGTATAAGTCTGTAACCTGTTTTGTTTATTTTATTTTTTAAACAATTACATATTATGAACTAGCAATCCGCCCCAACTTCGCACCGGGTAGCAGAGCATATGCCTACATTTTGTTTCCGTCGTAGTGTCGTATCAGCCTGTTGCGTCAAGCATGGGTTAGATTTAAAATGTAACTGATGTTCATCCTATAAATTTGGAGTATTTTACATCGCCATATTTCAGGCAATTTACACAAAACCTTAATGAATTATACAGGGTGTTTGGTGCATCGTGTGCCAAATTAAAATGGTCGACTGAAGGGGTCATCCGCTAGCCTTTCAGACCCCTTAACACCCCTCATGCTCTGTGGATTTTTTTTTATCGACTTTTTATTGTTTTCCAAAAAAAAGACACAAATTTTACATTCAAATACAGATTTAAAAAAATATATAAGGCGTAGACTCTGAATTTTATTTTTATTTCGATGTGTATTGTTTAAGAATACTTTTAAATACAAAATTAGTGATATTAGTCACCTAGTTCTTTTTTAATTCACTCGCAAAGGTAAAACTTAAATTAAAGCTGTACATGTTACAGCTGTTTATAAGGCTACAAAAAAAAAATCAAAAGCGACCGGGATCTTCCAACTCCCTCATTAATTCTCCAGTCTATCCTCTTTCTAATGATGTGCCACATGCCATAAAAGTAATTTACCAACTTTGTGAATTCGCTAGAATTGTGAATCGAGTCACCTAAGGCTAATATTCAAAATTATGATTTAAAAAAAAATCTCTTAAATGATACCTGTCAAACCTATAAATCTGCTATCTCATTGTTATGGTTAGGTAAATTCGCGTCTCATATCTGTATCTTTCGTGGGATTTACTTGAAATAAAAAAACAAAATTGCATTTTTAACATTTATTTAATCATTGTTACAAATCTTGCTCAAATTGTTGGCCTCTGTTGCGAATGCAGGCCCGACACCTGTTTCGTATTTCAACAGTTGTTGTACGAAGTCGTATTTCCTCCTTAATAGTATTGAATGCCGCTTCTATGCGTTGGACTAATACCTCCCTAGTTGGAACCTCCGTGGCATATACCAACTCTTTGGCACGTCCCCAGACATAAAAGTCTAACGGAGTTAGATCTGGGGAACGTGGCGGCCATGGAATAGGGCCATCGCGTCCAATCCATGCATTGGGGAACACATTGTCGAGATATTCCCTCACAGTCAATCGCCAATGCGCGGGACAGCCGTCATTTTGAAATACAATGGGCACACGTTCATTAAATACGGGCACATCGGTCACTAATTCGGGCAGGTCATTTTGTAGGAATTCCAGGTAGTCTTCGCCATTGAGATTATCGGGCAGGTAATGCGGTCCAATTACCTGATTCCCAATCACTCCTGCCCAAACGTTTACACTAAACCTTCTTTGAGAAGATTTCTGTCTTTTAACACGTGGGTTTTGCGTTTTCGTTGTCCAGTGGTGCAAATTGTGTAAATTGAGGATCCCATCCTTGGTAAATTTGGATTCATCCGTCCACAGTATTCTTTTTAAAAAATCAGGATCATCCACATCCGTGTGTAAAAGAAACCGACAAAAAGCCACTCGTCTCTCAAAGTCGCCACCCTCAAGACCTGCAACAAACAAAAAACTCTTTTAAATTTCTCTTGGGCAATAAGTAATTGCACAAGAAAGGACCCGCTGTTCGTGCTAATAGATTCACTACCTGGAAGTGACGCCATACCATACCCATTACCTGCTAAACAAAGGCAAGGTCAAACAAAGCTTGCACGGGTTTAAAGTTAGTTTAAAATTACGTACCTTGCACCGGAGTGTAGTGGAATGGATGTTTTTTGTTTTGACGAAGTATTTTCCACACTTTCCATATTGAAATATCAAGATGTGATGCCACATTTCTAATGCTTCTTGTAGGGTCTTCCTCAAAAAGTGCCAGTATTCTCTCGTCTACTTCAACATTATGTCGCACAATATGGCCCCTTGGTTCATTAAAAGTAACACTGCCAGTCTCGCGTATGCGTCGGTATGTGTCTTGGAAGACTCTGCGGCCAGGTAATCGTCTACCAGGAAAGCGTTCCTGGTAAAGTCGTTGCGCTACACGAGCGACGCCATTAGCGGCTCCGTAAGCCATCATGATGTCCGCATATTCTTCGTTAGAGAATGTCGCCATTGCAATAACAAAAAACTCAAAGTTTAACAATAACAACAAAAATTAAACAAATGTAACAAGAACCAGCAAAACTTAACGATAACAAATTAATAAAAGAATCGCGGAGTATGGTGAACTAGCACACACGTTAGGTAGCAGAGGCAGTCATGTCTCGACTAAAAAAATAGCGGGTCGGGCGGCGCGATTTGTTCAAACCGATTTAAGGTATGCAAGAAAGAGATAGAAGATAGATTTTACTGTGAAAGAGTGAGAAAACAAATTTTACCTCTTTCTCAAGTAACAGTTCCGCAATAAATATTTTTTCATTAGAATTTGGAATGTAGTTTTATGTGACTTGATTCACAATTCTAGCGAATTCACAAAGTTGTTAAAATACTTTTATGGCATGTGGCACATCATTAGAAAGAGGATAGACTGGAGAATTAATGAGGGAGTTGGAAGATCTCGGTCGCTTTTGGTTTTTTTTTTGTAGCCTTATAAATAGCTGTAACATGTACAGCTTTAATTTAAGTTTTACCTTTGCGAGTGAATTAAAAAAAAAAACTAGGTGACTAATATCACTAATTTTGTATTTAAAAGTGTTCTTAAACAATACACATCGAAATAAAATTAAAATTCAGAGTCTACGCCTTATATTTTTTTTTAAATCTGTATTTGAATGTAAAATTTGGGTCTTTTTTTTGGAAAACAATAAAAAGTCGATAAAAAAAAATCCACAGAGCATGAGGGGTGTTAAGGGGTCTGAAAGGCTAGCGGATGACCCCTTCAGTCGACCATTTTAATTTGGCACACGATGCACCAAACACCCTGTATATCCAAACCTTCCTCATAAATCACTCCGTTCACTGGTACCGTTCACCATGCAAAAATAAGTTCAGTAGTTTTTGAGTGTATCGCATTCAGGCAGGCAGACGCAGCGGGGGACTTGGGACTTGTAATATGTAGTGATTTATTGATAATATTAATTAATACTTACTCTAATACACTTACCTACTAACTCACTAAAACACAAAGAAAAATCACATACGAGTGTGGGTCTCTCACCCACACTGGTGAGTGACTGGTGGTGTGTGGGGTACATCACTTACAGAAGTGCACAGCAGCACTAGCAGAGAACTTAATGGTAAAGGACGTGTAAGACCGTTAGTTGAATACGTATTAACGCGGAAAAGACGCCACTTTTCGACCTTATTACTAGGAAGTAAGGTTGAAAAGTGGTTAGGCGCCAGTGTCCGCGATGGTACACACGGCTACACATCAAGCTATACATTTCCAGTATAAGGTGATCTCGCATTGTGTAGTATTTCCGTACAATGAGAGGTCAGCGTATACTGGAAATGTGTAGCTTGATGTGTAGCCGTGTGTACAATGTGTACATACCAGGTTACAAAATAAAACTAAAATGAGCTTTTTTTTTTTGCGTGGGTAATTATCAAATAACTTCTCCCGCTCTGGGCGGAGCGGGAGGGCGTGTCAGATTTTTACTGACTAAAACCCACACGTGTTCCTTTCGTTGCCTGTGTGCCAGGGCCACGATATCCCTTTCGGACAAACTCGCAATCCTGGCAGGAAAATCTATGACTCCTAAAGACATAATGGAACTATCGGCTGAATATAGCATTGAATTGTCCTGTGTTGAGCTAGATAAGCATTTTATAGTGTGCGCAAACAGACCCTCAAATTATCAAAACTACCATATCTTTGAGTCGGTAATGGAAGATGTTTTAGCAAAAACTTGCAACAACAACAGTAATTACTTGTGGTGACTTTAATATTCAAATTTTGGAAAATATTTTAAATAACAGTAGAATAGTTAAGCCTCTTCAAATCATGCAATCTGTCAAATGTGTTTTTGGAACCAACGCGAATAACCACATCGCGCACCGTCCGCTAGCCCGCGCCTACTGTAGCCGGGAATCGGCCTGTGACTCCCGACGCCGGAATGAATTTGCCTCTTCCTCACGCGTTTCGCCTCCTCCTTATCGAGCATTACTGTTTCGCAGAAGGAGGTGACGGCCTCCTATGCACTCTCGCTCCGAACCATGGCCTGAACCAAGGCCGGACGCGAGAGATCGTCGCCGCCGATCGCCTCCGTGAGAACACGGCGGTGCTCCGCCCAAGCAGGGCAGACCTCCACCGTATGCTCCACCGTGTCCTCCGGGCGATCCACACAGTGGTGACACCCGGGCGTTTCCTCCCGCTTTATCCTGAACAGGAACCTCCCGAAACAACCGTGTCCGGTGAGGATCTGCGCCTCTCTAGCCACTCCTCAAAGAGGGGACTTACCGCCGAAATTGTGGGAGCATACTCCCTGGCCCCGCCACCAACGCAAGGCTTTATATAATTTCTAAAGTAGTTAAATTTTCGAATCTCTTTATAGCGTACGGAAAAGAACAATTTCCGTACAATTCTTTAGTGTATACTATAACCGGGTACGCCTTATAGTTTAAAAAAAACGTTTAACCAAAACCTGATTATATTTAATTATTCTTTGAGGTACATTTTTTTTCATTAAACATCTAGTAGTACATAAATGGTACAATTTATCTAGCAACATTTTTTTTTTAATTTTCATCTGTGGCGCGGCCAGGGAGTATCACACTAATAATCCTGCCATATCCCAACGGCACGTCTTCCCTACCAATATCGCACCCCCCGGTCTACTCTTCGATATGCAATGATCTCTGTAGTCCCATGAAACATGAGGCCTGGAGCCTCATGTTTAGTTGGGTGGTGGCATGGTAGTTTGGGGCTA
Organism: Tiliacea aurago; assembly: GCA_948098905.1. NCBI lineage: Eukaryota > Metazoa > Arthropoda > Insecta > Lepidoptera > Noctuidae > Tiliacea > Tiliacea aurago. The sequence continues at coordinate 3,021,543 of OX402592.1, forward strand.
GTGTGAATTTTTAAATAATCGAGTCTGATTTACCCACGGTGGGGTCGGTGCATTTCATTCATAACTACTGCCGTCTCTGGTCGCTCCCTGTGCGGCGATACCGTACACATAATCAGTCTATGTCCCCACTGCTGGGACACAGGCCTCCTTTTTGTGAGAGACCAGGCCCGGCGATACCGTGCTCTGGGTAAAATAAATAAATCAATCATAATTATAAACTTATATTTTTAAATAAAAAAACGACACCCATATAATTTTTCAAAACAACAAATTTTGCAGCAAAGACGAGGAAATCACTTGAATGAAAAGGGGCCGGCCATTTATATAAACAATTAAATAGGTACGGCAATTTATGACGGTGGGTACCTTCACAAAGGACATGTCCAGTGGGTCAATGAACCATTGACTAGGAGGTAGTCAAAAATGAAATGTTCAGTAAGTTATATTTTTATAACCGCTATATTCTCTAGTTTGTCAATTAATAAGCTTTGGGAGTCAGGAACTTAAGAATATTGATCTAAATATAGTTTAAACTCCTACCGCCTTATTACAAAACAAGATTTATATTTTGACATGGTTTAAACCATGGATCCAGTTTTTGTAATAAGAAAGTAACAGTGATTGAAATACCGTTCTTTTTACAAAACTGAAAACTTATTTCGGTACTAAGTTGTCAGTTTTGTGTTTAGGAACTTTACCATAGTCAGAATAAAGTTCGAAATTCAATAATGGCGCCATGTTTTAAACCTGGGTCTCAAGATAAACCTTGTTTTGTAATAAGGGGGCTAGGATTTTAGTATATTTATTATGCTATAACGCCATCTGTGAGTAAACACGCAGGTACTAATTGGTGGAACTCATATAATATGTGAGGTCAGTGAACAATTTTATATTTTGTTGTCCTGACAATTCTTTTATTGTAACATCAAGCATTTATTGTTTATGTACTTGAAATCTTTCGTTTTCATTTTGGTTTCATATCCATTTTTATTTATCTCTATTTGTTCCTGCTGAATTAGAATTAAAGTACGTAATTAATGTAAGAAAAACATAAAGCAGCTTGTTGTCAATGCTAACATGAAACATAAAACATAATTACGTCATTCATTTCTGGAAGAGGATATTTAAAAAAAACACGTTTTATGTGGTACCTATAAATGTTTTAGTACCTAATCTTGGCGTTTTCTACACGTAAATACGTGAATATATTCCTTTGATCTAAGGAATCATAGATTGTTCACACACTTACGGGATAAAATGGAACTTCAAAAACATCAACAATTTAAACCTTAGTTTTATTTTTTTCTGTAAAATCCGCAATCCTGAACATTACCGTAACCAGAGGGCAGAAACTGGACATGTCCTTTACCAAAACATTATTTTTGATAGTTTTGGTTGAAAAGACGAAGATAAGAACTTTAATTTACCTACAAAGGTACCTACTATTTAAAGTACCTATAAACTTACTTGAGAATAATGCATTTATAAGTATTAAGTATAAAAAGCATACACAAACGAAAAAAATAAAAGAATACTATCAAAATGTTTTATGCATAGGGCCCATATTTCACGACTCTCAAATACGATACAACATTTCGGGAAACGATAAAGCAGCGAATACAGTAAATACCAAAATTGAATAAACCGTAACTAAGATATCTCTTTTCATTTTCATAATCGGATCAAAGTCTGTTTTGAAACGAAATTTGTCGTTATTTGCCTTCCTCTTATTTTTAATCCTCTCTTTTTTAAAGGATTCTATTGTATTTTTATGCAACTTATTTTCGTTTGACTTTTCGATTATTTGGTTATTAACATCATAAAAATCAAGAGACTGTTTAGGTTCTCCAGTAATTAATATATGTGGAATATCTATAATGCTTTTATGATCGAATGATGCAGCTTTTGTATTAACAGTAGGGCAATTCAAAGTACATTCTGCAAAGAAAATTGATTGTATAGATGGCTCGCTGAGCACTCTGATCAGTGAGTTGGCCATATTTGTACTGCGACTCATGGCAGGCGAGAGCAATTCTAAAGGAGCATCCGGTAATTTACTGACAGCTTCTCTGTCTATAAAGTCTTCACCTACTTCTTTGTCAACATAAATACGTTTGGGACACCACAGTTCGTTAGTGTAATTAGACATTATTTCCGTAGGGAAGTTCAATTGACTATTACCCTTTTCAGACCCTTCATTGTCGGACAAATAGAAAGAGTACAGACTCTGGTTAGACTTAAACTGTCGGAGTCTGTCTAGAGACGTTAAAGAAACTACATCGCAATGACTGCTTTTCATAGAATTTCCCATCGTAGCGGCTTCATTTATTAAAATAGTTTCCAATACTTTGCTTTGCTGTTTCTCAGAGGGGCTTTTAGCTACCTTAGTCATTTGTGTTTGACATGTTGTGATATTTTGAATTTCGTTTAAGAGTCCGACTAATATGTCTAAAGACGTTGTGTATTCGATATTGTCAGGCTTATTTGCTTCAGACACGTTTTCATTTTTCCCTATTACAGTGTGGGTTGGTGACTGTTCGCCATTTAATGGATCTTCCCCTTTTTCATTTTGACTGAAATCTTTGAAGACGTGCTTTGATTCTGCATTGGTTGCATCGCCCTGTTTTATTTCTTGCTTTTTATCCGACTCCATGACATGAATATAACTACTACTTATCCCTACAGTGACTAATGTAGTAGCGGTCAGAAAATCAACCTGAGCAGCTTGCTCGAAACGAAGAGTAGGCTGTGCACCTTTGTAAGTGTAACTGTCTTCATCAGTTTTATGATTAGTAAGTAAAGGCTTTTGCTGCTCCGATTTTATTGAAACTTCGTCAAATAATTGTATAGGGGAGTTAGAACTGCGCTGGGTTGATTTATAATCCGGGAAAGCATATCCAACAGTTGAAATTGTCATAGGAAAATTGGCGAATCTCCAATCTAAATGAGATTTCGATAACATAGGCAAAGCGGTTAAATCAGAACAGTTTTCATCGGTTTTTTCTTTTATGTTTTGTGCGATTGGAGTTTGAACAACCAGCGAGCCTGCGTCTCCAGACTGTAGAACGAATACCTGCTGCATCGATTGTTTTGGCGTCATGGTCAAGTTTTTGATCCGTAACCGTTTTTGAAAAGTGCCAACCGGGATATGGTTACATAAAGCATTTTCCAACTTTTCTAATTCTGCAACCGATCGAACTGGTTGTAAATCGTTTGGAATAGCGCCAGTGTTTCCAAAATCGGTTTGCTTCTGTTCTTTTTCAGAGGCTTTGTCGATATTTTCGACTGACGTTATTACATTATTATCATCTAATATATCTAAAGTGAACTCAGAATCGGAAGACGTTCTCAGACGTTCGGCACTGGATATATTTTCAGCGAGAGAAATGCTTTCGTGACATTCAGTTAGTACCTCCAGACCTTTTGGAGTAGTAGACCTCATAATCGAGGTTATAATATTGTGCAACCGGCTTCCTAACTCGGTAGACTCTTGAAATGGTGCGGATGAGGTAGAAGACGCTATAACATGACCACAAAGTTGTAACAATCAGTTGGGAGCAAATCAATATCGAAAAATTAAATCTAGTTGTCAAGCTGAGGTACTCACTTAGTTCGATGTCTATCGGCAGTAGAGGGACGCGCGACTTCTGTGCACTCTGAGGCTCGTTGCTGACTGGCGAGTTAGGCCTTGTCCGTCCATAATGGTTTTTCACGTATGATTCAACTGCCACCATTTTTTTCTTTCTGCGTAAATATGAAAGTTAAATGCAACTATAATTATCAATCAATATTTCTAGCCTTTTCCCAACTGTGTGGCGGTCGGCTTTCAGTCTAACCGGATGTAGTTGAATACCAGTTTTATAAATGAAGTGACTGCCTATCTGACACAATACCCCTTGGTAAGACTGGTAGTCAGCCCAGCTAGATGGACCGACGACCTTAAAAAGGTGGCTGGGACAGACTGGATGCGGAAGGCGGAGGACAGGGTGTCGTGGCGAAGCTTCGGTGAGGCCTATGTCCAGCAGCAGACTGCTATCAGGCTGAGTTGAGGACTGGTAGTCAGACTTGGGTTTCTGACTACCCGTAACGACTGTCAAAGATCTATGAATCACAGCCGGGAGATAGGGAATATGCACGCAATTTTTTAATTCACATATTCGATAAAAGACAGTAATATAAAACCCAAGAAAAGTATTAAAAGTTAAATTGAGTTCAATTTATTAAGAATCTCCAACAATTTTCTACTACAGTTCAAACGTCCGTTTCTGTCGCGGTAATGATGTGACGTCATTATCCACGAAACTGGTTTGTTTACATCTGTTTAAAGTCCCAAATCATATACATTAAATTATTGTTTATGCTTTATTCAAGCAGAAATCGTACTTACTTATTTACCTTAGTGAGATTTCAAGCACTTAGCAAAGAGTAGATTTTATTCACATAGCATTTTTCGTCACTTCCGGCATTTTCGAAGAAACGCGTTTTGAGTTTGGGTTCCGTTCCACCAAAACAACGCAACATAAATTAATTAATTGTGAAATAATAATAAAAAAAAAAAAAATCACTTATTTTGGACCAAACACTTTTACACATTTTATAAACCTGCCAAACTGCGTGACAGTTTGTCGGCAGGATTAGCGCTCGTCTTAAAATAGAGAGTTTTACATAAAATAAAACTTACCTATTATTTAATCATCAATATCCGGAATCCATCTTGAGTCAAGCACCTGTCTTTCAGCCTGTTGTCAGCATTATCTTTGCCTCTCCGCTGGTTGGTACAAAGTGTTTTAAGCGCGCATCGGGTGATGGCCCGATTTACCGTCATTATGGAACTCATGATGCACCAGGTAGACCTTACCTGGATTCCGGATATTGATGAAAAAATAATAGGTAAGTTTTATTTTATGTAAAACTCTCTATTATTTGTTTTGTATCAATATCCGGAATCCATCTTGAGTGATGTGTTTGTTATCACCTGGTGCGCTAAAACCAAAGACGCTATAATGTGTATTAAGATGTAAAAATATAAGGTTAATAAAAAAATTATAATGTCTAACTACAATAATTAATCAAGTATGACATACTGCTTGCAGCATTATATAACAAATTGAATAACTCACGAAAAAATATTGTTAGACTCTCGATGAACAGGATCAAAATAATGAGATAAAGATACAGGAATATTGGGAATATTCGCATCATTTTGATTTATCAATTCTCTCTGATAATAATTTTTGGAAAGTATGAATCATTTTCCGCAGTTACTGGGTGCAAGGATTTGATCAGTCGGAACATTTTCTACTGCATTTAGAGAAGCTACTGCTGATCTTACGGTTCCTGGAGTGGCGTCAATACCACTAGCTTTCAACAGAGAGACCTCACCCATCCGCCAATAACAACTGTTCTAGACGCAAGTTTTATATCCCCTGTAGTTGTAATAAACAAAATAATGATTTATATTTTCTCGACGGTTTAGAGTTAATCCTAATCCTAACTATTATAAATGCCAAAGCGAGTTTGTTTGTTACGATTTCACGCTAAAACGGACGAACGGATTTTGATGAAATTGGCACATGGGTAGACCATGACCTGGATCAGGACATAGGACACCCTTTACTCCGACATTCTCACGGGATCGAGTGCTATGCGGGTGTAACCGCGTGGCGCAGCTAGTACAATTCAACCAAATTTTTATCAGGGTGTTTCCTAAACCTCCATTCAGACTGCCTTTGGTTATGGTTGTCCGTTTTAGAACCAAATGCTGGCCACAAAACAACAGAGGTATCTTCATTGATTAACTAGTGCTATCAATTCGAAACAATGTAAGATCGTGAACACTGCGGCCTGATGCTAACAGTAAAAGAGTAGCCACATGTCTCGATTCATGAAATATATTATTTTGGTCAACATTGTAAGTATTCGTGTAATGTCCAAACACAAGCATCCGTTTTGCTTAAAATGACTTTCCTAAAAGTAAAAATGTAACTACTTGTAAGTTATTGAAATAATCATTTTTTTATTTATCTATTGCAATAAAACTTTAGGATTCTAAATAGGTGGCTTAGAAGATTTCTCTCGTGCCACAGAAATAGCTTATAATATAATATAATGTTATAAAAATAAATTTGACGACAAATCAATATTTGTCGAAATAACAGATTTATGTACACGAAAATAGTTCTGATGTAATGTAAGACCTACTAAATCACAGTGTAAATGTGCTAAATATCGAGCAGCTTGATTGTAATTAATTAAATGCGACTCACACCTTCGCTTCCATCTGCGCTACGTTGGTATGTAGATATTGATTGTGGAGCTTTTAAAGCTTGACATAATAATATGGAGTTTATGTTCTTGATCTGTCCAGTCCGTCAAAATATCTGGCCACCCGAAATCAGCCATGCCTCCAAGTGAGTAAGTAGGTGTTGCACCTGCGACGGATGCGTTTCTGTTCTGGTGTCCATTGCGAGTGCGGGCTAGATCTGGAATCAGAAAAGGGAGCTGTCGCGCTCGCCGCTCAACATTTGCCTGACAAAATACCTTTTTCCACTTCGGGTCAATCAATATGTAGTCTCCGCTGGCTTGGTTCTGTTGTCTGAGAACCCTGGGAATCAGATTTGGTGGCGGAAACAACCAAGATAAGTCGTAGTGCCACTGGTAACAAAGTGCGTTGTGGTGTTGTGCTTCCTGAGCATCCATATGCAATGATGCGTACCTAGGTACTATGTGAGCTGTTCTCGATTCGAACAGGTTTATCTGCGGCGAAACCCACATTCGAAATATTTGTATCGTCACTGTCCTCGTGAGATGGCACTCTGAGCCAGCCTTCTGCCGAGAAAGAGCATCCACCTGCGCATTGAATCTGCCCAGAAAATAATGTGCTTTCAGATGAATGTTCTGCTTGTCTAGAACAGCAAGAACTTGTCGGGTTTGTTGGATTGGAAGTTTTGTGGATTTTGTGGCCCCCTCCTTGTGGATATACGAGACTACTGTCCGTTTTTGGCGTTGCTGTTGGTAGACGTATAGCTGCGCAATCAGCAAACCAGGTCCTTTGTGAATTCGTCCATCTTCCCACGATATTCGTATCTCCGAGTTGTGCCCCCCATTCGATGTCTGATGCGTCTGTAGTCAATAGGTATGTGACCGAGCTCAAGTGGATCAGCATCGACTTTCCTAAAGTTTGACACCACTATACCATCTCTGACCGAGTTGGTTGAGGGATAGGTATCAGCCGGTACGGGTGTTTCACCGACAGCTGTCGACTGTAGTATTGCAGAGTGCGACAGTGCAGGTGACCTCTCAGAGTCACGAACGTTGCAAAGTTGAGTCCCCTCATTAGAGTTTTGTACTGTTTGAGGGAACACTTGCTTCTCTGGAGCTGTATGGTGAAGTGCTTTGCGTAGCGATAGGCACTTCGGCTCCGACAAGGACTTTGCGTTGCGTTTTGTGTCCCATGTTGTGCCGAGGAACTCGAGGCAATGTGTCGGAGCCAATACAGACTTTTCGAAGTTGATTGTCCAGCCCAGTAAATGCAGAATCGTTGTCGTGAATGCGACGTCGTATTTCAACTGCGATTGTGACTGGTTTTGGCTCAGATCTAGTTTGGCCATCCAATCTTGTTGTTGCAAACAATTTGGAACACGGAAGTGAAATGGTTTGGCTAGGTACTACAAACTGTTTCAGTTGCTTCAGATTGAAGATAGGATGGAAGGTCTGATCTGCCTTCGGTATCACAAATAAAATGTAAAGCGGAAGTGACTGAATAGTTGAAATGGTTTGACTAGATACCACAAACTGGTTCAGTTTGCTTCAAATTGAAGATAGAACGGAAGGTCTGATCTGCTTTCGATCTCAGAAAGAACGTGGAAAGGTAGCTGGGCGTCTGTTCTGCAGGTTTTACTACACCTGACTAACAAAGTTTGAATCTGTATGGTCATATTGGAAGATGTTTTAGTTTTGTAACATTTCAGAACCATGAGACTCGCAAATATTAGCGGCGTTCAGTATGAAGGTTACGCTTGCACCGTTCAACAGCCGATATTTTGTATGGGGCACCTAGATTGCGCCAAGCATACTGAAATTGCTTTAGACAAGGCCATGAAATGTCCGACAGTCATTCGCGACACTTGTTTTTAGTGGAAGCCTGCGATTGCGAATTATTTTTCCTAGGTTTTGCTCGATAGTTGCTTGCAATGTTTGTATTTTGTTGTGGGCGCGCGAGCCATGTTTTGTCTTTTGTTGAAGTTGTTCCAACGAAAAAATCTATCATCAGCTTGCTTACTAGTCGCCAGTTTTGATTTAGACAAAAATTATCTTTAGAATAAGTTTGAGGTACTGATTCTGTTGATACAGTTAATTTATCCCCCCCCCCCCCATTGTTTGAAGGTAGGGGTAATTTTATTTAATACATCGCAAAGTTAACCTTCGGAAATCTAGCGCAGCATATTCGTTACGTATATTAATTAAATTGGCTCTTCGACCGCACACTATTTGTAAATTTCCAATTCGTAACCTTACTACGAGTATATGCGGATTCTTTCGAAAAGTCTACTTACAAAAATACTCCAAAATAACGAGTTGTGTGCATCGTTAATCCAGCAAAAGATCGCTCCATAAATATGAGCTGAATCCTTTTTTAGCATATCCGATTCGAAACGCTTTAAGTCGTCGTTAACATTACAAAACCGGAGGTAACTAAATATTTCTTTTGGGCATCCGAAAACCGAATGGCATACCAATCATCACACTTAAAACGCTGTAGTTCCGTTAATATTTTAAGAAATGTTTCTTTCCCGAGGGTAAATCGAACCTTTTACCATTGTACTGACTTCCGACAAAATCTGAAATTTGTTATATTCCGGTCGTCGTAGATTTACTCGTTTGTGGTACCTAACGGACGTACCTATTGTTTTTAGCACTAGAATTCGTATTTTTAATGTCGGAATACTTATAAAGTTTGTTAAATATGCCACTTGTTGTTATAAGAACTCAAATTGTGTATAACTCACGGTTTGGGAGTCCCACCTCGCTCTGCGTTTCTCAGGGACTCTTAGATGAACCACTATCACTATCTTTTGTACTTGGTGTAGGAGAACGAACCCGTTTACGCGATAATGAGCCGTCATTAACACTTTCCGACTCTAAATTATTATAACATTTTCCATAATAACCACGGAGAGGTAAAAAGTTTAAAGAACGCTAACAACTGAACGGCGCGAAAAACGACGCTATAATGACGGTAAATCGGGCCATCACCCAATGCGCGCTTAAAACACTTAGTACCAACGGTAAGTATAGAGGTCGCCACCAGCGGAGAGGCAAAGATAATGCTGACAACAGGCTGAAAGACAGGTGCTTGACTCAAGATGGATTCCGGATATTGATACAAAACAAATAATATTTGGTTGTTGTTTGGTTTGGTTGTTATTCAAAAATGTAAAAAAAATAGGAAATTTGTTTCTTATCTCCTACAAAATGTATATTAAAATAATGGATACGTTTTGAACATGCATATTCCCTATTGCTTAACGTGTTTTCCGCGGCTTGGAGGGGTCTCGATGTGTAATGAATGGTCACCCATCCACGAACCGACCGCGGCAAGCGCAGCATAACCATTCGTTTGAGCCATGCGGCTGTTATTACATGGCCCAGAATTAACGCACAACTTCTTAAGGGATCATTGTACTCAGCATTATGAACAACTTTTACTATGAGACCAACCCAGAAATCGCGAAAAAAAAATCATCTGTACCCTACATTTTGACGAGTTATTCGAACATAAAAGCTATTTTTTTTCGCGATTTCTGATTTGGTCCCATAGTAAAAGTTGTTCATAATGATGAGTACAATTACCCCTTAAGAAGTTGTGCATTAATTCCAGGACATGTTGTATAGCCACGAGGCCCTCAAGCCGAACCAATTACCTACTCAAGCTTTAAAATGATTAACTTACAATGCTTGGGGCGTTTCCGGCACGCTAGCTTGTGTATAAGACGACCCCATCACTTGGTTCAGCCTTTCCTTAGCTTCGGGACTGCTGCTCCGAGATTGACGTGTTCTGAATGCTATCTCTAAATTGCAATATACAGCTGTACCATAAATTACGTAATGATTGAATGAAAGAAATTACCAATATTTTGAGTAGGTATTATACAACACTTTCCGGGACAGACCGCCTCTCGACGTTATCTCGGTATATCGTTACGTGACAATAGGTACGGCTAAAGGCGGTGAACTTTATTTCATGTGATTTGGCAAACCGTTGATGGTCGTTGCTTGCCCATAACATTCCTAGGACGCACATGACCTAGTATCACATCACGCGACTTTATTCGTTCGTAGGTGTCACGGCAAACTCTTCGAATCATTTTTCAACACACACTTAAGCAGTGCTTATGCACCATACAAGTACAAGAATGTTAATATTAAGCGTGAAAATTAAAAATAGATGTACCTAATATGCTAGAACGGCTGTAGACGGTATTATAAAATGTATGGAATTTTGAAGTGTCATGACATTTGCAAATAGTCAAGTGTCCCGGAACGAGTTAAACCTAAATCGTCATTTCAAGAAATCAAATAAAATTCACCTTTACACACCTGAGGGTGGCACAGGCGAAGGTGGCTTCAATGCTCCTACAGCGGGAACCGCCTCGGGTCCAGTTCGTTTGGCTTTGTTCCTGGTGTTGCCCGAGCCTGCTGGCCTATCTAAGGAAAGTGGTGGCGCGGCTGCTAAGCGCTGCAGCCTATCTGTCATTAAAGTTTTGCCATATTTAGTTTGGTACTCCTCACTGTGAGCCTGGACGTAAGATCTCTTTGGTTGTGCGAGTGAATTCAATCTAGAATTGAATTTAGAAGGCCCCCGGACAGCTTCCCCTCTCGCTTCTTTGGCTTCGTCTAAAATTTCTATTATTTTTTTTCTTGGTAGTCTCTCTGTGTGCTTATCGTGGACGGGAGTTTGTGGATAAGGATTTTTTGGTAAATCCATCTCCTTATGTTTTTTGTTTGATAAAAGTCTCACGTTCTTCTCGGTCAGAGACTCATCGTGTTTGTCAAGTCGTGAATGCCGTTTAAGTGAACTTTTTCGCGACCCACTTTTACCGTCAGAGGATGCCATGTCAACTTTCTTAGCATGCTTTTGGTCAGTGTTAGGCTTCTGTCTAGTTTTTTGTACATTCTCAAATTCATGTAAAAGTTGTGATATTGCTTTCAAAGGATTTTCTGATACCTTTTTTATAGGACTAGTACCAGGTCGCCGGCGATTTTTTCGATTATTTTCTAATTCATTTTTATGGATCAGTGATGATTTTGAGCTGATAATAACTTTAGGTATCACAGGTGACAACATTCCTGTTTTTTTTTTATCAGGATTGTTAGGTTTTTCAGTGTTGTTTTGGTCAATGCTAATAGAACTGGGATTAGACGATGATATATGATGCTTCAGGCTTGTTCCACTCTCACTGCCCTGACACGTCGAGCTCATCCGACCTTCATTCTCGTCGACTGTTTTGGGAATACTCATAACGAACTTGCTTTTTGTCGACTTATTTTCAATCTCTTGAGCCTTTTCCAATTTATTCATCAAAGTATATATTTTATCTATACTTTTTCTACATTCTACTGAAGAGGTAAGCTTCTTCGGGTCAGTGTTATCTTGCTTATACATATTTGGAGAATTTGCCGGAATTTTAGTGAGTATACTTTGAGATATTAGCAACTCCTTTGAAGTACTCTCATCGGTGATATCTTCGATTTTTGTGGCACACAACCTGTCAATAAAAAAGGTATAACATTACTTATCACTACCTGATGTGCTAAGATTTCCTTTAAGTACGCAATTTAGAAACCTAGTAGGACTATGTACTTACGGATTAATTTTATCCGAAAACATTTCATCGTCGCCAATATTAAGATCACTTTCAGACGGACCTATAAGCTGCGAAAAATAATTTAAATTATTTCGGAATTCATTGGACAAAACTGATGTGGGTGTAGAACATAAATCTTTTGCATCGCTTTCATTTCGTTTCATGTTGGTATACACCATTTCCGTATCGGCGTCATCTAAGTAGTAGCTCCTGTTGATATATTTTTTGCTGTTCTTATCCGGTGTTGACACCACCGAAGCGTCGTGGTCGCCCTCATTATCACCCACATTTATCTCTGAAACGTCCTGTTTTCCTCCTTTTCGGGTTCTTCTCTTATCTTGTTTATTATGATCGACGTTCGGAGTTTGTCCGTAGATTGAATTATAGAAAGATTTATTGGTTATGGACAACTTTGTAACTGAGCTAGCAGACTGCGGCAGTATAGTTCCCTTTGCGTACTTATGCTTAGTAATCTTGCAGTTTTCCACTAGCGCCATTTTCTTCCTTTCCCGCCTCTCTCTTATTTCTAATAGCTTCCTTCGTTTCTTTTCTTCCATAATATAGGATTGGTTCTCGTATGGTGATTTTATTCTGACTCGCGTCGGCGATTTCTTCTTGCATGTTGACTGAGACATTTCTTCCCCGCTTTCTTCTGTTAAAGCACTCTGCATGGTCAACTTTCGTATAGTCAAACGCAAATCATCAGAAAACACATCACAAGCTGCTTCTTTTTGTACAGTCTTATGTTTCCTACCTATAATGTCTTGTAAGGCGTCACTAGAGTCAGTCGATACCTGATAGCTGGAGTTCTTTAACGACACGGTAAGGTCATTATCGCTGCATCCATAGTCAATGCTGTCTAGAAAAGAATCTTCAACAGGATTGTCGCTGGAGTGAGTGCTACACCCAGAATCTACGGACACTTCATGCACCGTTTCGTTGATTATTATCGGTTCTAATTCTAGTATTTTGGGTTTCTTTTCAGGAGCGAGTTTATCATTACTTTGTTCTATATAAGACAAAGGTAAGGGCAGCACTTCTGGTCCTAGTGTATCTGAAAAATAGAAAATAAATAAACAATGTTTTCATTAAAATAATCACATAACCTTTAATACTTTTGAAGTCATTACCGCTTTCAACAGGCGCAGATTGAAGAATCATAATTGAGTTGATGTTGCTGATAACCTGTCCTGTCTCAGAACGTTGTAACTGGAACACCACATCAACTCTTTCCTCAACTGGCCGCTTATTTTTCTTGCAACTTATGATAAGATTTTCAGCACAACATTTGCTCAAAAGTTTGTATGGTCCACATAAAAGTTTCGGTACTTCCACAACAATTTTCTTTTCGAGAATTTTTGATAAAGATCTTATATCTACTGCTGAATGAACTATGTCATCCCACGTAGTGTTTTGACCGCAAATCTTTCGTTCCACATGTAGCGGTATGCTGGTAGACGTCGCCAGAACTTTAGTATTCGTGTGGAGATCATCCGCAGTGTTCTCAACTTCCCGCCACTTTTCCTTAGCTTTATCAGTTAAATAGTCACCGTTGCTGATACGCTTTAGTTGGTCTATCGTATTCTTGACGTATCGAATTATATTGTCCATATAAAAGTTGTAATTATCTTCCAGGCGTTTGCAACAAATGTAGTCAAGTAATGAAGCTGGGAGTACTGTGCCGTCAAAATCAGAGGATTTGTTTATTAATTTTAAGCTTTTGAGCTGTTCTTTTATATATGGATCTTTGAACAGGAAATGTTTGTCGTATTCGGTGGTGAGGTTCGAGGTTTGCATCTCTAGGTCGCCTAGTTTATGACAGAGGGTGTTCTCTGCGGAGGACGGCGCTGTGAGGAGGTCAAGGCGCTCGCTGTTGAGTAGGAACACGCTGCGCAGGTCCTCGTTGCTGTACATGTCGCTGATGTCAGAGTCCGACTCCGCCTCATCATTGTACACCACGCTCTCGACGTGCTGGTTCGGTTTCCTGCGTTTCAGTTCATTAGCATTTGACATCAGCTTCGTTCCCAGGTCGATGTTCTTGTACAGAAATACTAAATCTCTGGTTGTTAGCTTGTCAACATCTGAATGAACGTTTCAATAATTATCAACTATTATTATTCTTTTTAAACGTTTACGTATCTCGGCGTTGCGCCGGAGTTATGGGGTAGTACGGGCCGAAGCCAAGTGCTACCCCTGGGAATTGGTTATATTATGATGAGATGACAAAACCCAAAACACACCAGGTGTTCGGGTTTTGTGATGGTGATTGTGTCTGTTCATGAGACTGTGTTCGTGCGTTGATTGCTGCTGATTGATGTTTCGTTGTCATTTTGCAGAAATTTTCTGACAATTCTGCAGGTATTCAAGATTGCAGCTTTCTGAAAAGTCTGATATGTGTAGGGTGGTAAATCGAATGTTTTTAAAGACAACACTATATCAAGAACTATGGTGACATTGCTAAGCCGCCACATTCGGCTGATTTCTATTTTGAGGTCTATAATAAATCTTGAGAGCTTGTCTGCTATAGTATCCTGTAGATTGTGTGTATTAGGAACAGCTATGTCTATGATTATTAGTTATATGAAATGAAAACATAAAACATTTTAAGCTCAGTCATTCCACCAATCAACAGTTTAAACGGAGTGAAGACAGTCAAAAGGGAGAAGGCCTATACCAGTGCAGTGCTAGAGCAGTGGGTGGAACAAGGCTGCCAATGATGATGATGATGGTGAGGACAGTCAAGCAACCTCCACCCTTTCACTAGCTACAGGATTAGACGAAACATCAGAGACTTACATCCTCCTCGTACTACATACTCAATACTTTTATTGCATTCCACATGTAGATTCTTAGGTGGTAAACTTATAATTAGATCATATGTCGGGCACAGCAAAATAAGTGAGTTAGGAGAGAGGAAGCATTACTCATATCCAGGTACTATTAATTAATAAAAACAAGTAAAATTTAAAGTTATGACTTTATAAATCTATCACTTAGATATTCGTTTATCGAGTAGTAGCTTTTATTTAGCAAAAATACTCTCAAGTTTTTTCAAAAATATGTTAATTTTCTCTTCTTTTTTTATTGTTGCGGGTATTTTATTATATAATTTAATGGACATTACATAGGGACTTGTACATTTCTAATCGAGAACTTGGTAAGTTTAGCCTAGATCGGTGTCTGAGTAGATGCCGTGTCTGAATGTCTTCACGTTTTGAATAAAATTCTTGATGTTTCCGCACGAATTTGCACGTTTCTAAAATGTATATACAGGGAAGGGTTAAAATATTATGTTTTATCTGTTTGCTCAATGTTTACCAAGATTCTAACCAATTTCTTTTGCAGGGTGTAAAGTGGGCTTTCATCCCGGGAATCTCGGTCTCGAAAATTTCGAGAGTCTCGACGATTTTTTGATATTTTCTAGACACGATACTGATGTTTTCGGTCTCGGGAATAACGAGACTTTTGAGACTAAGTCACAAAATAAAAATTACCACCTATAAAAAATAAAATAAACTACTAAACCTACTAAACCAACATTATTTTTTTACTTTGCTTAAATGGCAGCACTGTATGACTGTATTAGTGTTCTGTGGTGGAGATTGAATAACCTTGTTGAAAAACGACACAGATTTTGATATTTCTTTGTGAAATTGCGAAGTTATTAGCTACGATGCATTAGCAGATAAATTAAAAGGTATGTATCATAGTTACGTTAGAAGCTTAAGTTTTCACCTAAATTATAGTCATTATTGACTTGTGATATTTTACATGCATTTTATGTTTTACCTACTTAAGTTTGTTACTCGATTGCATGACAACGCAGAATATTATGCTTTACTATATTTCTTAATTCTTAATTTACTAACTATCGATTTAACATGCTATTTTACACAATATTGTTTTTTGCTAGTTTGAGGTTATATTGTAGTCGTATTCTGAATAGGGCGGTATTCTGGTATTTTATACAATCGTTTTTGTGTGTGGTCATGGGCTTTTTTTTTTCATTGTTTTAGACAACAGCATGCTTTATTGCGATGTACCTGCTAAAATGCATGATAAGTCTTCGGTATGGTGCTATTTTTTGCGAGCCAATGATAATGCTTCTGCCAAATGCAAAACATGCCACAAAATATTAAAGACTTTAGGAGGAAATACAAGTGGTCTTCATAAACATCTTAAGAGTACGCATAACATGATATTGTCAAAGCAAGAAGTACGACTACATCATCTGATAATATCGCTTGCACAACTTCAACAAGCAAATGCAAGAGTCAAGATGAAACTTATAAACCACCCGAAAAAAAAGCTAAGATGACGGATTTCTTTCAGAGAGTTGACGGAATTGAAGTTAAAGTTTCGAGAATGGCTGCTCTGGATGGAATACCATTTCGAACCTTTATCGAATCTAAAGATTTACGCGAGCTGTTCAAAAAATCTCAATACACACTACCATCAACAGGCCGACTATGTCAAGTCTCTGATAGTAAATGAGATAAAAAAATTGAAAGAGAGCGGAGTTAGATTTAGCTGTACCTTAGACGAGTGGACCTCAACTCAAAACAAGAGGTACATGAATGTAAACATACACTCACCATTTTTTGAAGGTGATAAATACAAAAACTTAGGTCTCGTTAAGATATCTGGTACAGTCGAGTTCATTAATATATTAGCCCTTTCAGGCTTCAAAAATATATGACCGTCAAAAAAAATCATAATATTGTGACAACTATAAGCATCATTAAATTGTGGTCAAGATTTCGATTCATTAATATGTGACTGGTTTTTCTCAGTAACATGTATACAGCCAAAAGCACATTATTATATGAACAACATTATGATCATATTATCTGAACATTGTAGGATTCACAATTATGTATGCACACATGAATACAATAATATCTAAACACAAGTAAATGTAATTCAAATTCAACCTTATTACTTACGTCATAAAGATAATTTTAATAGCAATCTTAAAATTGCATGGTCAAGGAGTTTGCAACATTATTTATCACTGGCTAGATTAACTTCAAATGACGTTGTTTTTCTAATTACTGGAAGATAGTACTGGAAGCTAGTACTGGGAGCTAGTACTGGAAGATAGTACTGGAAGTTAGAACTGGAAGATAGTGCTGGAAGATAGTATTGGGAGCTAGTACTGGAAGATAGTACTGGAAGCTAGTACTGGGAGCAAGTACTGGAAGCTAGTACTGGAAGATAGTATTGGGAGGTAGTACTGGAAGGTAGCACTGGAAGGTAGCACTGAAAGCTGGTATTGTTGTTCTAAGTAGTAGTACAGTACTTACAGTACTTCCAGTGCTACCTTCCAGTGCTACCTTCGAGTACTACCTCCCAATACTATCTTCCAGTACTAGCTTCCAGTACTTGCTCCCAGTACTAGCTTCCAGTACTATCTTCCAGTACTAGCTCCCAATACTATCTTCCAGCACTATCTTCCAGTTATAACTTCCAGTACTATATTCCAGTGCTATCTTCCAGTGCTATCTTCCAGTACTAGCACCCAGTACTAGCTTCCAGTACTAGCTTCCAGTACTTGCTCCCAGTACTAGCTTCCAGTATTAACTTCCAGTACTATATTCCAGTGCTATCTTCCAGTACTATCTTCCAATGCTATCTTCCAGTACTATCTTCCAGTACTAGCTCCCAATACTATCTTCCAGCACTATCTTCCAGTTATAACTTCCAGTACTTGCTCCCAGTATTAACTTCCAGTACTATATTCCAGTGCTATCTTCCACTACTATCTTCCAGTGCTATCTTCCAGTGCTATCTTCCAGTACTATCTTCCAGTACTAGCTCCCAATACTATCTTCCAGCACTATCTTCCAGTTATAACTTCCAGTACTTGCTCCCAGTATTAACTTCCAGTACTATATTCCAGTGCTATCTTCCAGTACTATCTTCCAGTGCTATCTTCCAGTACTAGCTCCCAGTACTTGCTCCCAGTACTAGCTTCCAGTACTAACTTCCAGTACTATATTCCAGCACTATCTTCCAGTTATAACTTCCAGTACTATATTCCAGTGCTATCTTCCAGTACTATCTTCCAGTACTAGCTCCCAGTACTAGCTTCCAGTACTTGCTCCCAGTACTAGCTTCCAGTACTAACTTCCAGTACTATATTCCAGCACTATCGTCCAGCACTATCTTCCAGTTCTATCTTCCAGCACTATCTTCCAGTTCTATCTTCCAGTGCTACCTTCCAGTGCTAGCTCCCAATACTATCTTCCAGTACTATCTTCCAGTACAAACTACCAGTACTATATTCCAGTGCTATCTTCCAGTACTATCTTCCAGTACTAGCTCCCAATACTATCTTCCAGCACTATCTTCCAGTTCTAACTTCCAGTACTATATTCCAGTGCTATCTTCCAGTACTATCTTCCAGTGCTATCTTCCAGTACTAGCTCCCAGTACTAGCTTCCAGTACTATCTTCCAGTAATTAGAAAAACATAACGTCATTTGAAGTTAATCTAGCCAGTGATAAATAATGTTGCAAACTCCTTGACCATGCAATTTTAAGATTGCTATTAAAATTATCTTTATGACGTAAGTAATAAGGTTGAATTTGAATTACATTTACTTGTGTTTAGATATTATTGTATTCATGTGTGCATACATAATTGTGAATCCTACAATGTTCAGATAATATGATCTTAATGTTGTTCATATAATAATGTGCTTTTGGCTGTATACATGTTACTGAGAAAAACCAGTCACATATTAATGAATCGAAATCTTGACCACAATTTAATGATGCTTATAGTTGTCACAATATTATGATTTTTTTTGACGGTCATATATTTTTGAAGCCTGAAAGGGCTAATATATTAATGAACTCGACTGTACCATGCCTGCTGCTGTTTGTGTAGATTTGTTAAAAGAACGTTTGTCGGAGTTTGATATTCATTTAGTCACTGACGTTATTAGTCTGACTACAGATGGTTGTAGTGTAATGAAAAAAATGGGAAAGTCAGTCAATGCTTATCACCAAAAGTGTCTGGCACATGGTATGCAGTTGGCGATACTAGATGTATTGTATAAAAAAACAAAAGTCGGTGAAGTACAGAATGACTTACCACAGAATATAAAGGATGACGACGATGAAAATGAGGATGATGATGAAAAAGACGAAAGTGGAAGTTTTGAAATAATTGAGAGCAGCAAGCCGCGAAAAAATGAAGAAATAATTTATGAACATGTGATTAATAAAGTCCGAAAAGTTGCAAAGTTGTTCAGAAAATCACCAACGAAACAAACAGTATTAAGGAAATACGTAAAGGAAGAGTTCCACAGAGAACTAAAATTAATAATTGATTGCAAGACGAGATGGTCCAGTTTAGCGGAAATGCTTGAACGATTTCTAAAAATAAAGATATGCGTTCGAAAAGCTCTAATTGATGTAGGATCCGGAATAGAGTTCATTGAATCAGAGTATACTACACTGGAAACAATATCAAATTCACTTGGTATCATGAAAGTGACCTTAGAAGCACTGTGTAGGCGAGACGCTACTCTTTTAACAGCGGATACTGCCCTCAATTTCTGTCTAAAGAAATTAGACGTACAACAAAATTCTTTGAACATTAGTCTCGCCAATTCACTGCGTATCCGTATTAAAGAAAATAGACTGATTGAGGCAAGTATCTTACAATACTTGCGCAGTCCTTCTCAGTTTTTTGAAAAGAAGTTGGATGCAAGAGCATTCCAAACGTTAAGCAACGATGAAATGACAGTGTCGTTGAAAGAATTGTACGAAAGGCTAAATAAATCCACAACCACAACTGAAGAAGCAACTGACAATTATCCCGGAAATACCAGTGATTCAAATGATGCGACGATTGCGGAGCTCACAAGTCTAACGACAGGAGAACAGTTGGAATGTGAGCTTAATAATTTGCTTAACCCCCAAGAAGACAAAGCTCAGAATATAACTTCCATGTCTATCCATGACTTGCAAACAACCCTGCACGTGGAAAAAGCTCTCTTTGAAAATGGAGGCGACAGGGGGAAGTACCTAAATCATTGCTACAATTACTTAATATCTATCCCCCCCACTAGCGTAGAAGCAGAGAGAGCTTTTTCTAACGCGGGTTACTTTTGTAATAAAATCAGGTCCTCTCTATCTGAAACTACATTAAACGCCCTTTGTTTTTTACGTGCCCACTATAAAAATGAAAAAAACTCTCTTAAATAATTTTTATTCTATAATTTGAGTATGTTGTTGTATGTTTATTAAAGTATTTGATTGAAATATCTTGTTTTGACTACATAAATGCCTAGCCTATAATTTTGAGAGTTACTTTTGAAATAGTCTCGAAAGTCTCGTTTTTCCCGGGAATTTCGAGACCGCATCGAGTCTCGATTTTTTTTTCCCGGGACTCAAAAATGCAGCGAGACTGAAAGCCCTAGTGTGCACCTGTGCTGTTTCCCCAAGGGGTGACACCATAGCTAAGCCATGCATAGGCATAAGCGTAATAGGTGGAGAGAGCTGTTTGTAAATTGGTGGTCTTTTTTATTTCACGAAGGGCGTAAGAGAATTTAGAATTTTTTGAGTGAGTTTTCTGTATGTGTGATTTCCAGTTTATATGTGTGTCAATAACTAGTCCGAGTAAGGTAACTTCGTTAACATCAACTCCACTTATTCTGAATTACTTTTGGCTCTAGCTAATATCAGCCTTACCTTCGTGTATCACGCATAAATACGAAAAAGCACTTACCACTAGTGTCAAAATTTTGGTTTTTAGCCATAAATTCGAAGAGTTGATTGGCTGTCTGATATTCATGTGAATCGCTCTCCTCTTCGGGAACTGCAAAACTCTCCCCCTTTCCGCCGTCATTGTCAGGAATCTTACTTATTAACATGCCTGCTATCACAAAGATTTTGATTCTAACGCCTTGATTAACAGAACTAACAACTGCTTCAAAAGATATACAGTATATAACACAATAATGCTTGTAAAAACACAATTGACAAAACCGTTTCTATTATTGTAAATTTTTGGTATCATTTTAAAAATATACTCATTGGAAAAGAATTTATGTCATTATTTTGAATTTCGAAATATAGGTAAGTATAATTTTTTTTTTTTTGGAGCCCAGTAAATTAAACGTAAACAAAAAGTATTTATAAACGAGCAGCGGCGGCCTTAACTATGTCGAGGTCCAGGTGGCAAATCTTTGGGCACGCCACATTTGGGTGATGTCTCCTGTTTGAGGAGTTGCTAGAGAGGCGCCACGACGTCCTCACCTTCCGCCTAACGCAGGTCCTCATCGAACACGGTTGTTTCGGGAGGTTCCTGATCAGGATAAAGTAGGAGGAAACGCCCGGGTGTTACCAGTGTGTGGATCGCCCGGAGGACACGCGCGCGCCTCAAAAGATGTCAGCACCAACTGACGGGGTCCGGTAGGGTCAATGTCTGCCAGGGTTGCGAGTTTGTCCGAAAGGGATATCGTGGCCTTGGTACACAGGCATCTGAAGGAATACGGGTGGGTTTTAGTCAGTAAAATTCTGACACCCTCCCGCTTTGCCCAAAGCGGGAGAAATTATCATATTATTTCCCACTAAAAAAAAAAAGGTGACAAATCTTTGCAAGGCCCTTGTTCTTTGCGTAAGTATGTGAATTAAAAGTACATATTTCAGGATCGATGAGAAATGCAATTCGTAAATAAATAATGAGCCCTCCCCGCCCAGACACACAAAAAAAAAAAAAAACGCTGGATGCAAGAGCGCGCATAGCGAGCTCGAAAATTGTAGCACCCCTCTTTGGAAAGGTTAGGTTTTCTTTTGACCATTCATAAGTCATAAGTCAGAAATAGCAGATACTTTGGCAAGGGCGAGCTCGAACATTTTTGTACCCCGTCTCGGATACGTTAATTAAACTGACTTTTAAACAAATATACAGAAATAGGAGTTTAGGGACTTTGTCGACCAAATATGCAGAAAAGTTTGAAAATGAAAAGAATTTATTGTAGGATGCAAGAGCGAGCGGAGCAAGCTCGGAATCTTTAGTACCTACCTCGCACGTCTCGGATAGGTAAGGTCTTCTTTGGACAATTTATACAGAATTAAATAAGTACATACAATGATTTTATAAAGTGCAGGCAAGCAAATAAGAACAATTTTTTTTTTATAATCATTTTTTTTACTTTGTTTATGTTCGAAATGAAAAGTATAGTGTTTAACACGAGTCACCAATTCGGAATTGATTCCTTTCGACTCTTGTATAACAATCTACTATTCCGTGCCCGCATGCAGTTTCAAGACCGCGTTCCGCGTTGGTTGGACAATTAAAGGTTGCGTAGTTGGGATGAATAATATCCCAAAAACAAACACAACATTGTAGTTGGAAGACTAACAAAAATGTGCACTTTAAACCTTAATATTTCGCAAACGGAACCCGTATCGAAAAATGGTCTTGAAAAAATATATTTGAACGACCTTTCCAACGACCCTCATGGGATAGACGAGAGAGAAAAACATCCCCGCTTCACGTGTAGGGTAAAAAAAATACCCGCTTTCTAGTACTTACCAAGACTGTGAACAAAGCCGCGGACCAACAAACAGACATGGCGAAACTTAAACCGCCTTATTACAAAACAAGATTTACCTATATTTGACATGGCTTAAAACATGGAGCCAGTTTTTGTAATAAGAACGTAACAGTGATTGAAAATGAAAACTTAGTTCGGTACTAAGTTGTCAGTTTTGTGTTTAGGAACTTTACCATAGTCGGAATAAAGTTTGAAATTCAATAATGGGTCCATGTTTTAAACCTGGGTCTGAAGATAAACGTTGTTTTGTAATAAGGGGGAAAGAGTTCCTTGTTAACTACGGAACCCAAAAAAAATGCAAATAGTGTTAATGGGGAAACAACGATAATTCGATATTCTTGTCACCATCATCATGATTACAGCCGAAAGACGTCCACTGCTGGACATAGGCCTCACCAAGCACCGCCACGTCGACCGGTTCTGTGCTTCCCGCATCCAGCGGATACCTGCGGCCTTCACCAGGACATCGGTCCACCTTGTGCGACGCTTTTTAACGTTACAACTTCCGGTACGCGGTCGCCGCTCCAGAACCTTTCTGCCCCATCGGCCATCAGTCACTGCCACTTAAGACCCAGATAGACCTTGAGTGGTTAGCTTGCGTGTTCTGTACTGAGCTCACGCAACGCGTCGTACGTAAGTCACGTCAGCCAGTAATAGGACTCGCCCATCAAGGAGCGCTGTCCCCAATTTGACGCATTATTAATTTATTATACACAAAACAAAAGGTACTTTAAAAAAACCGCGTGTACTAAAATATCAATAATTAAATTATCTTTAAATTGGTGAAGGTTTCAGAAAAATACGCTTGGTAGATTTTGCACGATTCTCAGTTTTTTATCCGCGTTAGACATAACTTAAAACAAATTAATTTCACTATGTAATATAAACATAATCTAAAATATTCACATATTAAATACATACTTATATTTTTTTCAAATCATTAACACTACTCGTTTAGACGTGATCTTCAGTATAAAATCATTAAAAGTCGGTTATCGTCCCCTAAGTTTGGTAATTCTTCGGACTATGTCGGTTACCATGGTTCTCCTCCGGATCTCTTCATTTCTGATTCGATCGCGTAGGTAAACTCCAAGCATAGCCCTCTCCATTGCCTCTTGGAGCAGATGATGAGTGGATCATGGGCATAATACAAGTTGGCATAGAATATACCAATACGCATGATCAACAACAAGAGCCATTGTTTGAAAATAAAACCATTGGGTATAGATTAATAACATTTATTAAAATATAAGAATTAAATTAAGTACATACATTATGCAAATAAAATACTGTATTTAGAAATTGGAATGTTAACTTGATTAACGATTACATTTCATTGGTTGAATGCATGATATCAGTCTTAATTAATAAATAGCACTAAAATACGTGAATGTTATTCGAGTGTCTAGTTGTCTATAGTTCCATACAATATCTGTAGGCATTTAAAAGTATCCGTGTTCCTACAGTCCTGTCACAGTTATGATGTTACCTCTGACTGCAGCAACCCAACAGCAACGTTATTGTAACGACAATAAAGATCACAGTGATTTTGAAAGACTTGTCAGAGCAGCAAGCCAACAGCAATCTTATTATAACGAGAATAAAGGTCACTGATTTTGACAGACTAAATGTCAGTGCAGCAACCCAACAGCAATCTTACTGTAACGACAATAAAGGTCACTGTGATTTAGACAGTGTTGCAATATCAGAGGTAAAATATCTTTTCTTTTTAAATAATATTTTGATGGCCTGGTTGCTGGGACCTTTTAGCCAAGTCTTTATTCAGTTACAAAGTTAGTTTAAATAATGATGAAATGAATTATATATACAATGCATGATAGATGATATCCCCGCCTGCTCCGTTTCAGTAAAGATGTGGCACTTTACTGAGACCTCACGCGGACTTTTTTAAAGAACTTGAAGTGATGTTGCACTGTTTTGTTTCATTTGCCTACACTAATGCACGTTCACGAGCACTTAATGGCTAATAATCCACCATTATTACCTACCACTTTCCAGAAATCTAAAATAACTGTGAAAGGACTGTAAGCCCACAGACGCACGGGCGCTGTTTTTACCGCGAAGTTTTTGACCATGCTCTGGATTTGCAACTCTCGGCATCAAACCGAGCGTTGAGAATCCAACAGAGAGCATCCCTAGCGCGTTGAAAAAGTGCACAGTTGGATTTTAACTCACGCCGATAAGCAGAGCTTTGAATATCGAGTGCGCGGCAAGAAATATCGCGCTAAATATAGCGCCCGTACGAACGTAGGCCAAGTATAGTACGAGTACCCAGGCGTTAATAGATATGGCACACCGAGTTTTAGACACTGTCACACAGGAATGAGAGTCAGAGACAACTCTCTACAAAGCCAAACTTTTTGACGTGAATACGTCTTTGAATTTGCTTCAGTATTGGGAGGCAATTCAGAATACTGATGATAACGAAATCGGGGGACACAGTCACTGCCGGGGCTGCTAGATTGTCCGAAAGGGATATCGTGGGACTGGCACACAGGCAACTGAAGGAACACGGGTGGGTTTTAGTCAGTAAAAGTCTGATAGTAACTTCTAAAATTATCCAATGACATCTCCCGCTCTGGGCGGAACAGGAGCTCCGCCCAGAGCGGGGAGAAGATATTAGATAATTTCCCAAGCAAAAAAAAAGAAGCTGCATATCTATGATCTACATACAAAATTGTATTACACCACTCGATAGCTGATGGATCTGAGAAATCGTTACAAAGAAAATATTACCCGTTACGTACACGTGTTCACGTAACACACACGGCCACTCCCCGATTTTTCTTTCAAAGCTAATGTTACTAAAATATTATTGTGATAAGTTTCGCATACCAGAAATGGTAAATATGAGGACACATGAACATGATGATGTAGGAACATTCATGTACCACCTATATTATGCGAATAAATATTTGATTTGAAACTCGATGAGCCATATTAGAGCCTGCGTACTGTACTAGGTTTAAGGCTTATATCTCACTAGGACACCATGGTGGCGCAACCATGGTCACTCACAATAGAAATGATTAATTCTTGAACGAAGTCCATAAAAATACAATTGCTTAATAATACAGCGCTTCAACAAGAGTGATCCCCAGTTGCTAAAAGCGTACTGAATTGTATATAACATTTCAAATTTCATGTAAAGCAATTTGATGGGCTGTTTCTACTCCAGTCAACCAGTCAGTAGTTAACACGAGATTTGACTGTGCGTATTATTGTGTTGATCAACCTTGTTCAAAACGTAACGTAACTTTATAGTTCAATAGGTAAGATATTAATATGACCGAATCTGTTTCAAGACACATGCTTTTCAACGCTACAAGGTTATTGTGGCGCATGGCCAAAATTGGAACTGAACTCGCGATCTTTTTTCGTCTGTGGCGGCATCAACATCGCCACAAGCGAACTACGCGTCACACTGACGTCACGCAAAATCATGCATCGCGCAAGCAGAGTTTACCGCGCGACTGGTATAAAGGGTTATTGGTTATATATCGGCAATCCAGGTCAGGCGGTCCGCGATGGTACACTTATTGTATCTCGTTGCATAGCTGAGAAGTTGTACATGTTTTTGGAATGTTCTGCCGATAACGAACTTCCGTGTTTTTTTTTGCAGAAATCGACCATTTTAGCTAAAAAAACCTGCTCAAAATAATAATAAAAAAATATTTCATGCATTGTTTTTTTTTTCATACATCTTCAAAGTTGTATACCGCAGATATCTTCAAAAAATATAAAATGTCAAATTACTCGAAAATGGTTGCCATTTGCATAGCTATTAGCTCTCCTACTTCCTTTTAACGGATTGCCGACGTATAACCAATAACCCGGTATATACAACGTCCCGACAGCAACCGTGGGGCAGTTGCCCACCAGCACCCGACTGGTCGGAGGATCCTCTCTTTTTTCCTATGAAAGATGTGTGAACTTTACACACTGTTCCTCATGACTCTATACTGGTGACCCCACAGAATAGAAAAAACAGTAGAAATCGCATAGCGCTTCATTAGTATCGGAACCAGCGTACCCAAACTCACACATATAAACGGGTTAATTGTATTTGGTAATACTAAGAAATCCTTGGTGAAAAAAAGTAGGAAATATGTCAGTCGTTGCTTATTTGAAAATGAACCACAGTTATATGACGATAGAGTTGTTTATCATCTACTCTTTTTAAGTACTCATTACCTTTTCCGTTTATAGCGCACAGGGAATAGTTTAATGAGCAAGTTACGCTACCCGCCGCTAGATGTCCCTATAATAAATGCATTCAATTTAATGCTGTATTTCGTTACTAGTAAGATTCATATTTCCGTAACGTATTCGCAACGTTCCGTAAAATATTGTTATTCTAATTTCAATCGAAATAAAATAAATTAGGACCTACCGAGGGTATGATATACCACCATTTGATACATTTTTGGTTGAGCTATCGTGTTTAGTTACTAAAACAGCACAATAGCCCATTTTTGTATTATTTTTCAAGTTGTCATCACCGTGACGGTTGTAACAAGACTGATGTGCGTGGTATGTGCGCGGAGTAGACATATGCGGAACTCCGCAAAACGCGGGGTACGCAGGCCCCGCCTACTTGCGACTTCTACTGTTTTTTCTGTTCTGTGGGTGACCCCGACGTGATATAACTTTACGTCAATACAATTTATGTGACACAATTTCACAAATGGTTACCAACAGCGCCCCCCTGTCAATGACATTCAGGCGCCAAAATATCCTTGTAGCATAATTTATTAGACCCTCCATACAGACTAACATTTTTATTTGATAAAAACGTTAACTGTATTCTAGTATTACATTTCATAGGAAAAGTTGAACAGTCTCATTACCAAAATCAGTTCTAGCTTTAGTCCAAGCTCAAACCTTCAAGCCAATTTTCGAATTTAGATCTTTATTCCGACTTCAGGAAAGTTCATTACTTATACAAAAAACTTACTTTAAAACCGAGTCTAACTTGTCCTTAGCAACGATATGATGTTTTTTAGTTTTTATGTATTTTTAGGTCATTAAAACGGTACAAACAATTACATTAATTAACATAGAAACATTAAGAAAGGTTCCGAGTTATCTACATAATATCTTGTTTATAATTTAACTAGCTGCTACCCTCGGCTTCGCCCGCGTGACTTTTTCTATACATATAAACTTCCTCTTGAATCGCACCGCATCAAAATCCGTTGCGTAATTTTAAAGATCTAAGCATACATAGGGACATACAGGGAGCGGGAAGCGACTTTTTTTATACTATGTAGTGATTAAAAACGAAAAAGATAACATAAAGTACAATATATACAACACAAATTGTCAGCACGAAAGAGATGTTAACAGCTTCACTGCCAACTGAAATTTGGTGACGTCATGAGAAAATCCAATGTATTTTTTTTTTGTAAAATATGCATGAGGGCTACTTCGCAAATTAGCGGGGCCGGCACCCTGCGCTCACCCCGCAGTCCGCTAATTTGCAGAGCTGGGAGCGAAGTTGTTAAAAGTATGTTTTTTTTTTCAGGAAAAGTAGGTAAATTTCGATATAGAAACATTGATTCGAAGGTTTGAGCTTATACAATAAAGCTGATGAATCATGCCCAGTCTGAACACACCTCTCCGAACCCTCGCGCATATTCCCTCTCATTCACACTCGCCTCATGTCACCGTAGTTAAACTCTTCTTGTAATGAGAAGGGAAGAGATCAGCTGATGTTGCTGCGTTGTAGTTGCTGCTGGTTGTAGTAGTTGCAGCTGTGTTGTATCTACGCCGGTATCCTGAACAAGGACTCTAACAGTTCTGGTTCAGTCAAGTCTTTCTTGTATTGTTGCGACAACTCCTGGATGAGGTGGCGACGCCGCACGTGCGGCGGCTGGTACCTGCAATATTGGTTTTATTACCGTGTGTTGCTAAAGTCTTATAGAAACCGTAGCGCAAGACTAAGGCTTATTTGCACCACTAATCACTGTGTATGTAAACAAATGGGTCAGATATCGTACCTGTGGTTGCCAATTTGTAGTGTCATTTACCAATTAAGTGCTTTGATTTGATTACTAGAATACTTAATCCCAAAATTCTATTTTTAAATAATCTAAGTGATGTTTTTTATTATATTATATTGTTTATTTTTCGGACAACAATGATCCAACGTGTTAGTAAACAATAATATAACTTATTACTAGTGTTAGTAGTTACAAAAAATACAATAGAGAAGACAGTTTTTAAAGTATTGTGAAAAGGACATCCCCAAATTAATTAGTAGTGATTGTCCTTCTCACAAAACTTTTAATAATCGGAGAGTCGATACTCTCCGCCAAAGTTTTTAGAATGCTGTTGCCACTCGCCCGCAACCTTGACAACAGCGCAACAGCGCTTGAGCAACGCGGTTTTCTTGCGAATGACGGCGTGGAAGCCGTCAGTTCGGTTTTGCGCAAACATGGTAGAAGCGCTGCACCATCGTGGCAGTCACAACAGCATCCTAAAAATATTATTATACTGAATGCGTAGGTCATCCAGCGTTCTTTTGGTATAGTTGACCCAAAGATTCCCTGTGTAAAAGCACTGGCAATACGCCTTAAATAGTGTTATTTTTACCAGATTGCTACACCGAGCGAATCTTCGGGCCAACATGTTACCTTGAACCGCCAATACCCTACGCTCCCTTTCCAAATCAACATTGTCCTTAAGGTCGTCAGTGAGAAAATGCCCTAGATATTTGAATTTAGTCACTCTTTTGACGTTCAAGCCGTTTAGGGTAATGTCAGGTATAGTATCTGGGCATTCACCGCCGGCCTTAAAGACAATGTATTCACACTTTTTAACATTGTAAACCAAACCATTGTTTTAAATTTGACAATTGAGGTTAATTTTATAACCTCAATTTTCGACGATGATTTCGTTTCAGACCATATTATTGTTGGAAAAAGTGGTGAGATATAAAGTTGAAACCTCTTAAATACAGCTTAATGGTTACTATTTCCCTTTAGTGAGTGATTGTGTAAGAATTTAACCTGAACAAGGTTTGTTTACACTTTCACCTGATAGTTTTGGTACAGAGATTACTTCTGTGTTGTACAGTCGGGCAGCAGGCGCGGCGCCAGCAGGGCCCCGTCGCCGGCACGTGTCATGTGCAGTGTATAGTGTGTGTACGTACAGGTCAGTGTTGAGGCGCGTGCGGCGCGCGGCGTCGAGCGCGGCGCGCCGCAGACAGTCGGGCAGCAGGCGCGGCGCCAGCAGGGCCCCGTCGCCGGCACGTGTCATGTGCAGTGTATAGTGTGTGTACGTACAGGTCAGTGTTGAGGCGCGTGCGGCGCGCGGCGTCGAGCGCGGCGCGCCGCAGACAGTCGGGCAGCAGGCGCGGCGCCAGCAGGGCCCCGTCGCCGGCACGTGTCATGTGCAGTGTATAGTGTGTGTACGTACAGGTCAGTGTTGAGGCGCGTGCGGCGCGCGGCGTCGAGCGCGGCGCGCCGCAGACAGTCGGGCAGCAGGCGCGGCGCCAGCAGGGCCCCGTCGCCGGCACGTGTCATGTGCAGTGTATAGTGTGTGTACGTACAGGTCAGTGTTGAGGCGCGTGCGGCGCGCGGCGTCGAGCGCGGCGCGCCGCAGACAGTCGGGCAGCAGGCGCGGCGCCAGCAGGGCCCCGTCGGCCAGCACGCCGGCCTGCGGGGCCGCGCGCACGCGCACGAGGCCGCAGCGCCGCGCCGACACGCACAGCGTGGCCACCTCGTGCCGTCGCCACGGCAGGCCCGTCTCGCAGTACGGCAGCAGATCGTCTGCATACAAATATAATGACACGCATTTTAAAGGAGATGACTCAGGATCCATAGAAAAAAAAAACCAAGCCCGTCGCAAACTTTTTGTATCTCAAATATTAGAGTATAAATAATAGTTATTTTCTAAACGATTCCCATCGCAATATCTGGTGGGTAACATGATTTTTGTGGTCGGAGAACTTCGACGCATTCATTTTTTAGCCACCAAGTAGAGCGATGGTGATAGTATAATGCATTACTACTCCATTTTCTGAAATACAAATTATAGCGCCAAAGTTGGGTACATTTTGAATCGTCTCCTTCCATTTAAAGGCAAGAAAATCCGTTAGCTGGAATGATTTCGGTCGCTTTTTTCTTAGTGGCCAAGGTTTTTTTTTTTATATAACCGATTTCAACTCGATAGCGATTTGGTACGCCCTTGTTATATTCTCAAAATACCCAATTTTATTAGTCTTATTCGTTATTCCTATAGAAGCACACTCACCAATAGGTAAATTCAAGTGATCTTCGAAGTCTTCCAGCCATATAATAAGAATCTTCGTTGTGTAATCCCTATTACGCCTTCCGCTGCCTGGAATTTAACGATTGCTATGTTATACAAAACATAATGACATTTTTCCTTTAAAGCTAGAGCAAGGACCTTTGAACTTTATTAAATGAATACCAAATTAGATAAAAAAAATATAACAAACTACCAATTTAATTCTGAGAAAAGTAACGGCCAGCACCCACTGAGCGGAAAAATGCTTGACCATGTAAAAGTAAAGTAAAAGTTTACTGTCACAAATGAGAGGATTCACATGAGTTTGGTACATAGATAAAGTATTTATTTATTTTTGCTTTAGGTACTGAAATTGATACCCAAACTGAGCCAGGGCTTGAATTATGTGGATTCATAGTAAACTAAAACCATATATCTAGAAAGAAAGAAAGAAAGAAAAATTGTTTATTCTGCACAAACAAAACGCACATTTCAACAAATATAATATAAACATAATTAAAATACACACATACAAAGTAGCAAAACCCTCGTATCCAATACACTAAAAATTTTGACAATCATTTTCATTGGTTGCGATTGGTTGATGTCAGGACCAGGGACCAAAGACAATTTACATTGCGTTTACTAATAGATTATAATGTCTACGTATCTAATCTGTTGTTGTGGTACTGGCAAACCCAAAATGACAACCAGTGATGACAACAAAGTCAACATTCAACAAACAAGCAAACTTGAATCAAAACAAAAACAAAATGCCGATTGCCGAGTGGAAAAACAACTACTTTTATACCAAACAAAACTATAATATGAACAATTACAATAACCATGCGTCGTATCTGTGCTAGAACAGGTCTTTGCTCAGCAAAATGCTGTGACTTCGGACAAACCTAACGTCAACAACGCTGATTTTCAGCAGCAAAAACCATCTACGAGGCATAACTCTATTTTAGTTGCGTATGTACCCCTGTCATGTACTGACCAGTAAGCTGCGCGGCAGGCTGCTTGTCGAGGTCGAGGCTGAGCGCGCGCAGCTTGTCGTGCAGCTTGGCGCCGCCCGCCGCGCCCCCTGCGCTCCCCGCGCCCCCCGCGCGCTCCGACTCGCTCACACTGCGCGAGTATGTCCCTGTCGCACTCCCGCCCTGCGACACGTCCCAGCACGAACCTGCGCCCTTCTCAGAGCTACTAAAAATAAGAAAATAGTAAAAGTACTTACAATCAAGTACTACCTATATCAAAGAGGCAATTCAAAATATTGGTATCCAGCTGCATCCAGTTAGTAGTTGGGAAAAAGCTGGGCAGATGATGAACAGAGAGGCAATCCCTGTATTTTTAAGAACGTTCACATACTAAATTCAATTTCAATCTGTCTAAAGTACCTTTAAATCCCCTGAATATTTGACAATGTTTTATATGTGGCCCGATTTGATAATTATCCGACGAAATTAAGTTATGTTACTCAGCCACTGGCTAGGGTTCTAGTTGTCAACATCAAATGTGAGTCTCTTTCCTGCGAAATGACAGATAAAATTGTGTATAATTATGACTGTTGCTCTTTGTACCTTTATAGGAAGGTCGAGTTTTGTTTTTGCGAATTCTAATTTGGTCCTATAGTAAAAGTTGTTCATATTGATGGGAAGAACACTCCCTTAAATTTTGTCGCATGTTATGAAAGTCAGCCTGTATAGTTTACCATTTTTTACCATTTCTTGTAACTCCGTGTTATTGTGAATTAATATAGTTATTTCCCATATACTTCGAGACTTTTTTTGACATTTAAGGCGCGGTGTTACCTCAATATTCACAAAAACTGGTTTCTTGGATAGTCGAGTATGACGTAACGCAATGAAAATATCCGACGCAAAAAATACATTGGACGAAAAGGGTTTATATAAATTTTTTAACCGAATAGAATAGTAAAATATAGTTTGATATTCCCAATAAAAAAATTTGAAGTTACTTCACAAAAATAAACTTTGTGTCGAATATCTCTGTATTTTCAGCAAAAACAATTTTTTTTTTGGATTCTAATTGCATTAGCTTTGTTTTAAAACTTTAACCGGACAATTATTTAACATAATGTGTATATTCCGAATAATCTAAATAAAACCCGTAAAATAAATGCCCATTCGCAGCTTAGTCACATCGTCAACACAAATGTTATTTAATTTTCAACCTTATTTGAAGCTGTTGTGTGAGTGCAGTTGCAGCGTTTAAAATCGTAGTCAATCCGCGCCTTAAACCATTACCTATCAATACGAGAGAGGAGTGTTAAGTCACCATAGCGCCGAGCACTACTTTCTACAAGTGCACTATACGATTAGCGTGAACATACATCATATTCAAAGGATATTAGGAGACTTACCGATTGGACAAGCACGTTCCATCGACGTCCGACTTAATGCTATCGTTTCTATCCTCACTGTCCGTGGGTTCGCGGCCGGAGGGTACCACGAAAGCTATCTCGTTCGTTGAGTCTGACCAGTACAGGACCTGATAGAGATAAAATTAAATGAAAAACGTTCAACATTATTATTGGCCTCGTTGGTCCAGAGGTCGCAAGCGTCACAGCTGAGCATGATGTCCTGGGTTCGATTCCCAGGTCGAGCATTAAGAATTCTTCAGTAGCAGCCCGCGTCTGGATATATGCCCGGTTGATGGCAATAGTGTCGCCCCCTTTTATATGGTACTTAAACATAACTGGCGAAATGTACAGGGGGTCTACTCCGAACTATCGAAGTATCGGCCGAATGTTCGGTCGTTTCCTTACTACCGCTGACTAGGGCGAAAAAAAAAATGCAGAAAGAGATAAGCCAAAGTCAAAACTGTGACATGAAGTCGGGTAAGGGCTGAAAGTCAAAAAAGGAAACCTTGGAAGTTATAAAACTTCCGAACATTCGGCTGATACGTCTGTTTAGCGATTCGGAGCCCTCTGTAACTACTCCATAGTAGTTACAATACGTATACATTTCACCGTTTTAGGGTAAGGCAGAGGTATACCTCTGCCTAACCCTTCAGGGAAACAAGGCGTGATGATGGTTTTATTATTATAAATATAATTACTATTTTATTCAAAACCGTTTGTGTAGTAAGGTGTAAAAGATTGATGATGTACAGACGCCAGCACATCAAGCTACTACAATCTGTCAAATTTCTTTAAAAGATTTTCAACTTTATCTTTATAGCACAAGGTTCAAGGTTGATTGGGAAAATTTGACAGTTTCGGGTAGCTTGACCTGCTGGCGTCTGTACAAGTCAGAGAAATTAATATGATCAAATTGACACACTACGTCAATTTGCCGTGTTTATAACAGGGACCGTACAACCCCGGTTAAGAGGTAAGCCTTTCGAAGGGGTAACCCATTCAATGGGTTACCTTTATCATGATGTAACCCATTGAAAGGGTTTTATACTAGATACCCATTGAAACGGTTACATGATAACCCATTGAATGGGTTTTATACTTGAAACCCAGTCAAAGGGTTACATGATAACCCATTCAATGGGTTCTATACTTACCTGAAACCCAATAACATGAAAAAGTCATAATTATTATGTTATTTCGATATCCACCCAGCACGCGTAGCATGACCAATTCTATCTCTATTCTACCCAGGGACCATTTTGGTTACCATTTTAGAAAAACCCTTTCCATTGAAAAGGGTTTTACCAAAATTTAATTTAAGCCGTTCATAAGGGTTACCCATATCGTATGGGTTGTTGTTTAACCGCTTAAAAAAACCCAATCGAAAACCCTTTCAGTGGGTAACCAAAATGGTCCCTGGTTTATATTAGATATTTACACACAACTCTCAAATAATTACAGTTTTGAGTTGATTATACGGACTGGGCGTAACTCCGGCTCCCAAGATACAGGCGCCGTCACCTAGTTTGGAAACCACTGTTTATGTAATAGGGTATTTCACTGCTATCAAAAATATACATGAATCGGTGGAAAAATGGAGAAGTTACACGCTTTTGATATGATTCTACTATCCTTGTCACGCAAAACGACCATTTAACTTCGTGCCATTCAGTACAATGATTGTTTTGCGTCAACGCCTTAAGGCCTTCCTGTGTTGAGACGTGAGATCGCAGCAGTGCTGTCTCTGTCTACAATACAATACTCTTAGACTTTAAAACGCATACAACTTTGGCATTTTTTGTGATATTGAAACAATTTTTGAAGTGAAAACTTTTTTAGGCGCGTTGAGCTCTTTTTGGGTGAACAAAAATCATGGAACTCTATGTATACTGTTTTCACTTCTATCGGCAGTCCCCAAACACTGCCCCATTTTTTTTACCCCGGTTTAATGTTTTTGTTGATTTTGTAAAAATAAAAACACAAGTATATTGCCCGACACGTCTCGTGAGCACAGATTGACAGTAGTGGGCAAGCACGCGCATGTACACTTTCGGCCAAATTTATTCAGTACTGTTTTTTACTAAAAAGATTGATAGGTTAAAACAAAACTATATTAAAACAAATACGAAATAACAAAAATAAACTTTTTTTAAATCTAAAACGTAAGTCACTAAAATAGCACGAAAGTGTACAGTAGCCGAATGACACGCGAGAGTCCATTATACGACGAGCATCGACTGATGAACCAATCGCGTGCAGCTCGGTCCCCCCTGGCTTCTTCATTCCGCCAAAGAGACCGAAAAATTAACTACTGCGCAGGTGTCAGTTTGTGCTCACGACTCGTGCCGGTTACTATACCCTATTATATAGATGATGAATAAGTTGTTGTATGATGTTAAAATATATAGTTAGGAAAATCCCTGTAACTATGGTGTTCGAGTTAATCGAACACTCAGCGAAAATGCATAATTGCATCGAACGCAAATATGCACATTCGCTCGTTCACCTAAATGTGGGCCAGTTCGCGTTCAGATCTCATTAGAGACACCACGACTCATTACCATTACCATTTTACCATACATTTCACCAATTTTTTTTTTTTTTTTTTTTTTTTTTTTTTTTTTTTTTTTTTTTTTTTTTTTTCCTGTGGCAACACTACAGCTAACAGCTGATTTGAATTTGTCCCTGTAATTTTAATTTTAAATATTAGATTTCCTTCTTAATAAGGCCTATTTCCAATTGATTAACTAGTTTAAAGCGTAATTAAGTGTTTTCTGTGTTAAATTTATGAATTAAGTGCAAATTATGTGCAAAAATCTCATTGTGATTCATTGACAGTTACCGGCTCAAGGTTGCATTTTCATCTCGATTATCAGGTACAATACTATATATTTTACTTGGTAGTAGATTGTTTACGTTCTAATATTTTGCCTCCAATTAATTAGACCACTTTTTCTTACGGCTAAAGGTTGATTCCAATGACCTTAAAAACGTAAACATAACCTCAATTCGTTTGGTGACAGAGCTTCTTTCTTTACAATCTAAATTTCATTTTCCGTTTAACTAATCATCTGTTATTGTCCACTACTCTTTTCCAATCTCTTCTCTTTTCTCTTTAATCATGATTATGACTCGTAGCGCGCGGGCTCGCCTAGAAGAGTCCAAACTCACTCAGGCTTTGAGCGAATTAAAAGCGTCTAAGGGGCACTGTGACCAACTGATTAAGGAAAGGGATGAAAATGAAATTGAGTTCCTTAGTGTCCTTGAAAAAAATAGCAAGTTAAAAACAGAAATGGCTCAGTTATATATTCAACACACTGATGCTATAACAGCCCGGGATAGGCTCCAAGTTGTTGTGGACGGGTTCAGCCAGTGTAGCACTGAGTATGAACAAGCTCTGAGTCACAAATATTTACTACAACAGCAGCTACATGAGGCTCAAAGTCAGATTGAACAACTTGAGACTACAAATCATAACATCACAGCCTCGTTGAATCAAAGTCTATTCAATGAATTGGTGCCTATAGCCCCATCAATGGTTTCTACAATAAATCCCTCATATACAATAGATTTAACAGGTCATGAGGATTTAAAATCAAGTAAATCAGTGAGGATAGTTACAAGTAAAAATAAACTTAAAAAATACATAAAAGTTAATAAATACATAGTTAAAACTAAGAAAATGGTCAAAAAACAAAAGTTCTTCATCAAAAATGTTAAACTTAATAGAGAAAGGTTACACCTACTGAAACAATTGGATATGTATTCATTTAACTTGGAAAAAAGTACTAGGAAATATCAAATTGACACGGAACACTTGCGGTATGAACTTGACCAACTACAGGAGAAACTTACTTCTATGACAATTAAATATACAGCCTCTGAAAACCAAATGAGGGAATATGTATTGGCAATGAATGAGCTGGTAAGCTCACATACAAACAAATGTGAACATTGTAAACCACCATCTATTGAACACACACCAGACCATTCGTTGACAATATGTGATACCACCATACCGCTGTCTTGTGCTAGTTTGCCAGTTTCAATTACTAACTGTTTCCCTAAACAGAGTGTAAATAAAGAAATAGTTTTATTTTGTGATGAAATTGGAAAGGATCTAGGCCACTTGTTGACAAATAAATATCCGGGTCACTCTATAATGAACTACTGTATGCCTGGTTGTTCTTTATATGACATAATGAAAAAAGTTATAAAATGTAATTTTAACCAGGATACTATAATATTAATATTTGTTGGTAATAGGGGTAATGTGAACAAAGGAGAATTACTCCAATATTATAGATCATTGTGTAACCTAAGTTTAAGAAAAATTGTGTTGTTCACATTCCCATACAGCCAAAGTTTGCCACAGGAAGAAAACAACCTTAGATCAGAAATTAATGTGACATTGCATAATTTGACATATAATAATAATTTATTCCAATTAATTGACATTAACAATTATGTTGGTAATCATTTTTATTTGACAAAAGATAGATTTTTTATGGATAGGTACAATCTTTCTAAATATTGTAAAAGACAGATAGCTGTGTCGCTATCATATTATTTTTCTATTACAGCCAAGAATTTGGCTAAACAAATTGCTTCTATTGAGCAATGCAATGACATGTTAAATAATTCACCCAATAAATTGGTAACAAAAATTGACATTCAAAATAATTTAAATTAGAAATTAGGACAATAGAGGCAACCTCTAGCTATAATGTACATAATTGCAAAAATAAATCAAATAAAAGTTTAAACTCAGTCAATAGTATCAACCTGGTGCATCAAAATATTCAAGGATTTCTAAACAAAGATTTAGAAGTAGAATTATTTATGAATTTTAACAGTATTGATATTCTTTGTATAACAGAACATTGGCTTAAAAGCCACCAGTTCTTGTTCAATTTTAATAATCACCAGGTTGGTAGTTCGTTCAGCAGAGTAAATGCTATACACGGGGGCTCATTAATTTTAGTAAGTAACCAGCTTAAATTTAAAGACCGTAAGGATATTGTGAGCCTATCTGTTGAGCGGACAGTTGAAATAGCCTGTATAGAATTGGAGCAGTTTATTGTATTAAGTGTGTACAGACCCCCTTCAGGATTGTATGACTGCTTTGAAAGGGTAATGGATGAAGTGTTGCACAAGATTTGTAACTCGAACAAGTCCATTATCACTTGTGGTGATTTTAATGTTAATTTGTTAGAAAACTCGGGTTCTTGTAGTAAAATAATAAGTCTGTTTCAGTCATATAATCTTGTAAACCTGTTTTTGGAGCCCACAAGAATAACCCCTACTAGTGCCACATGCCTAGATAATATTTATACAGATATTATACCAAGCCACAAAGAAATTATAAATTTACTAGATTCTGATCACTGTGGGCAAAGGATTACTATCCAAAACCAAAACAACAAAGTGGCTAAAAAGGATATCACTGTTAACCCCAAAACTGCAAGGCGCTTGGAAGCTTTTAAAGGTAAACTCAGTAACAAATTACCAGTTTCATTTATGCATACTGATCATAATAATCTATATAATGATTTTTTTTATATTTACTGTCAACAATTTAATTCCACGTTTATTCCCAAGACTATCTCGGTTAATAGTAACGCATCTTTCAGTGATTGGGCTACCATTGGTATTCATAAAAGTAGAACACGGCTTTATGAGCTGTACAATGAAAGGTATTATGTAAACACTGATGAATTCAATTTGTATGTTAGAAATTATTCAAAATTATTTAAAAAAGTTTGTTGTATGGCAAAGTCGCGTTATTTGAGTTCGAAGATTAAAAACAGTAGTAACGTAATTAAAACGACTTGGAATATTATTAATAGTGAAACGGGAAGGTCTAGTAACCGAAATACTGACTATAGCCTGTCAATTAATGACAACATAATAAAATCAGACTCACAAGTCGCCGTGGCCTTTGAAAATTTCTTTTCAGATATTCCCGTTTCAACTACTAAATCCCTAAACTCATCACCTTCTGTTGCTGAGTCTTTGCTTAAGGAAAATGTTAATGTTTGCGAGTCGGAATTTCATTTTGAACATATTACCTGTAGAGATATAATTAAAACCTTTCACACTTTAAATGTAAAAAAGACTGCAGATCTGTGGGGTAATTCTGTAGAAGTTGCTAAGTCTATTATAGACATTGTAGCACCTACTTTAGCTCTTATCTTTAATAATTGTATTGACTGTGGGGAGTTTCCTGACCTTATGAAAAATAGTAAAATAATACCGTTGTTTAAATCAGGTAGTACATCAGACCCCTCAAATTATAGACCTATTTCAGTACTACCTACCTTTAGTAAAATTTTTGAGAAATTAATTTTAGACCAATTGCAAAGATTTTTTAATAAACATAAATTACTACATAGCAAACAGTTCGGTTTTACAAGGGGCCGTTCGACTACTGATGCCGGTGTTGAACTGTTAGGACATATTTATAATGCATGGGAAGATAAATGCGATGCCTTAGGCATTTTTTGTGATTTGTCCAAGGCATTCGATTGCGTTTTTCATGAAACGTTAATCAGGAAACTCCGCCACTACGGGATCCGGAACACCGCTCTGGATCTTCTTATTTCATACTTGAGTAATAGGATTCAGAGCGTTGACGTCAATGGGAAAAGATCTCCCGGATCTATAGTAAGAATGGGAGTCCCACAGGGCTCAATTCTTGGTCCTTTCTTGTT
The DNA here is from genome assembly GCA_948098905.1 of Tiliacea aurago. NCBI lineage: Eukaryota > Metazoa > Arthropoda > Insecta > Lepidoptera > Noctuidae > Tiliacea > Tiliacea aurago. The sequence continues at coordinate 3,061,359 of OX402592.1, forward strand.
TCTTATTTACATTAATGACTTGCCTTACCTCATAAAGGATAATCATGATATAGTGTTGTTTGCAGATGACACTTCACTTTTGTTTAAACTTAAACGTCAGCAGCTGGTTACTGACGATGTAAATAGCGCGATCTCAAAAGTAGTTCACTGGTTTAATGTTAATAATTTACTTCTAAATGAAAAAAAAACCAAATGCATTAAGTTTACGCTACCTCACGTTAGGCAGGTGAAAACTAATGTGTTAATAAAGGGCGAAGAATTGAATCCTGAAGATAGCACTGTATTCTTGGGCTTGACTTTGGATGCTAAGCTTCAGTGGGGCCCACATGTAGATAAACTGTCAAAAAAGCTAAGCTCCGCAGCATATGCTGTTAGAAAAATTCGTAATTTAACTGACATAGAGACAGCCCGTTTAGTGTACTTTAGCTATTTTCATAGTGTAATGTCGTACGGTATTCTGTTATGGGGAAATGCTGCCGACATTCAGACTATCTTTGTTTTGCAGAAAAGAGCTGTTCGATCAATTTATAAATTAAGTCCAAGACACTCTCTCAGAGAGAAATTTAAGGAGATTAATGTAATGACTGTGCCTTCTCAGTATATTTTTGAAAATCTATTATATGCCCATAAAAATATAAAATTATTTAAAAAATACAGTGATATCCATAATATAAATACTAGAAACAAACACAAATTTGTTGTACCTACAACAAGGCTCAAGAAAATAGGTGGCTCGTTTCGATGTCAATGTATACGCTTTTATAATAAACTTCCAAGCCACGTTCAAGATCTAAGCCTTAATAAATTCAAATCATTCATTAAACGTAAGTTGTGCCAGAAAGCCTTTTATACTGTTAAAGATTATATTGAGGACAAAAAGGCTTGGGATTGAGCTGCTCCAATTTTTGTACATATTGAGGTAGTTTATTTTTATTGTTTTTTTTTTTTTGTTTTTGCTAACTTTATTATTTTATAAACAGTGACATTTAATTATTATTTTATACACAATGACAGGAATATTTACTTGTAAAGTATTATATTATTTTAATTATTGTGAATGTGAAGACTATGTGGGTTATTGCATAATATTTTTTTTTCCCTTTCTTTTATTCTCAGTTAGTGTTAATCTTGGTCTGGCAGTTTGAGTCATATAAGTGGCCTACCCAAATGGCCTTTCTTTGGTATTGATAGTCGCAGCGTTGAGCTCCTTATATTCTGAGTAGAGCTGCACGATTACTGACAAATGCGTGCACTGACTGGTCAGGTCCACTCAACCTGTGTGGTTCTTTCCTCAAAAGACCATTTCAGACACCAATCTACATGGTCTTCACATGATCTGACCAAGATTATGTCTGGACTTTAAAAGAGACTATGACCTCTGAGTTTGTTTCGGCCTTTCTTCTCAGAGTAGTCAGATAGGAAACGCCGACCTCATCTAGTTTTTAAAATATGATTGACGTGTAAAAGTGTTTGTACAAACCTACTTACAGAAATAAAATCATTTATCATTTATCATTTATCAATAAGTTAGTTATATAGTTTACCTTTTTATACCAGTTCTTGTAACTAAGTGTTAGTGATTTAATATAGTTATTTCCCTTATAATACGAGACTTTAACTTTTACCATATATACCATATCCTATCAATACGAGAAAGGTGTGTTTGGTCACCATAGCGCCGAGCACTACTTTCTACATGGTCCTTCGAGCATTTAATTACCAGTACCTACCAAGTGAAACAGCGCCCCGCGAACCAGAAGATCGCAGAGGCGGTTGGAGCAATAAGGTCAGATCGAACCATTTATTTATAATAACCATTACCAAAAATTTACAAATCAACCAAATATGGATTCAGATTCTCTGTTCATCAGCCAAACGGAGCTCTATGAAATCCTGAACAAATTTTTAACCAACGTAAAGAAGGATGGATCCGAGAGGAAGACCATCGATAATTACAAACGCAAGGCTAATATGTTGGAAGCATACTGGCGCGATTACCAAGAAAACCATAAGAAAATGTGTCAGTATGCGAATTTTGACCACATTTACTTCAAAAAGGGTTGTTTCGATACAGTCCAGGAAGTTTATTTTAAAATTAAGGAAATTATAGTTAAAACCATGGAGCAGTTAGGCACAACGCAGCTGCAGCAAGAAAGCCCCCGTAGAACAAAAGAGGAAGAGGTACTACAACCATTACCAGGTATCCGGGCTAGGCAACCACTAAGCGCTGACAATCGACAGACGGAAGATGACGCGACGCAGCCACAACCAGGTACGTCGTCTCGCTATGAGGAGCCCTCCCAGCGAGAGAATTTTCACGTCCCATATTAACATTCTACTGGGACTTCCCAACATACAACAGCAATCGCTGGCCATGATCAAAAAACTGCATGACTTAACCAAGGAGACGTTACATGCTATTCAGAATCTGGGAGTGGATATAGCAACTTGGGATCCACTTTTAGTGCACCTACTAGCGCAAAAGCTTGATAACGATACCTTCACCGAATACATAGAATCGGTCAAGAATCCTCGAGAGCTACCCGATCTACAGGAATTCCTGGAATTCTTAGAGACGAAATTTACAGCGCTAGAAGCATCTCGTCGCAAGCAAGAACCAGCTAACCAAAAGACTACGCCGCAACAACCATCGAGAAACGGCAACTACTACCAAAACCAGAAGAAAAGTTTTCACCGAAATAATCATCAATCAGACAACAAAGATAATTCGAAGTCTAAAATGAATGCGTTACATGTGACACGGTCGATAACCTGTGCATTGTGCAATTCCGAACACGGATTGTGGCGTTGTCCTGATTTTTTACAAATGACGCACGAGCAAAAGGTAAACAAAATTGAGCAATTAAATTACTGCCAAAACTGTCTATGCAGTCATAATAACGAACCATGTCAATCGAACAAACGATGTCGTAAATGCTTAGCCACACATAACACGTTACTTCACGATACATTGACAAGACAAAGTCAAACTGCGTCAGCGGGAGAAACTACCAATTCTGTTGCATCCAAAAAGAGCGCATCAAGGTCATCTCACGTGTCATGGGATGACATGTCTGAAATACTTTTAGCCACCGCTATCATAAAAGTAAAGGGAGCTGATGGAACTCAGCACAAGATGAGAGCTTTAGTTGACCAGGGTTCTCAACTGTCGTTAATCAATGAAAACGCAGCCCAGGTCTTAGGATTGAAGAGGGCTCATTTCAAAGGTCAAATTTTCGGTGTCGGTGAAAGAGAAAATAATGCGAAGGGAATGTTACAGGTGACACTACAGTCTGCAAATAGTGAATTTACTTGTAACACGAACGTTATTGTTATGAATAATTTGATCAAACGACTGCCAAATAACACGTTTACCAAACCAACAACGTGGAACCATATCCAAGGGCTACAATTGGCCGATCCAGAGTTTCATATAAGCAGACCCGTAGACATGCTTCTAGGTGCAGAAGTTTACAGCAAGATAATGTTAGGAGGAATCTTGAGAGGAGATAAGGACAAACAACCAATCGCTCAACAGACGCAACTAGGATGGCTACTCTGTGGATCTATGAGACCACACTACCAATGCAACGTAGTTCTCAACAACACAGAAGATCTACTGAAATATTGGGAGAATGAAGACATAAACCAGAAAATAGAGATGTCCAACGATGACCATGAGTGCTTACAATTTTTTCTCAAAACCACTAAGAGGCTTGAGGACGGAAGGTACGAAGTTCGACTACCACTTAAGCCGGAACATAAAGATAAGTTGGGTGCAACTAAACCACAAGCATTAGCTCAATTTAGAAACTTAGAGAAGAAATTTGAGAGAAACAGCGAATTGAAAGCAGATTACAAAAAATTCATGGACGAATATTTCACATTACACCACATGATACCATGCAACATTAACCAAGCGACCGAATGCTACTTACCACACCATGCAGTCATTCGGGCTGAATCTACCACAACCAAACTGAGGGTAGTTTTTAACGCCTCAGCAAAGTCATCATCAGGGTACAGTCTCAATGACGTCATGTACAGGGGCCCAAATATACAAAAGGATCTTCAAGAGCTTATCCTAAAATGGAGACAATTTCAATTTGTATATACTTCCGACATCGAGAAGATGTACAGAATGATTCGAGTACACCAAGAAGATCAAGCTTACCAAAAGGTAATATGGCGAGAATCAAATAACCAACCTATACAATCATTTCAACTCGTCACGCTTACATACGGAACCAAACCAGCAGGATTCCTAGCGATGATGTGCTTGAAACAATTGGCGTCTGATGAAAGGCAGAAATTTCCTGATGCAGCAAAAGAATTGGAAGGCAGCTTCTATATGGATGACTTTTGCGGAGGGCGTCATTCAATTGAAGCAGCAACCAAGCTGAAATCCGATCTCATAAAATTATGCCGGTTGGGAGGATTTAATCTTAGAAAATGGACCTCGAACAAACCAGAGCTATTAACTGATTTAGAGAGAGGGCAATGTGACCAGTCAACATACGAGTTCAAGCAAAACGATTCTATCAAAACATTGGGTCTCTGTTGGAACCAACAGAAAGATAATTTTACTTTCAACTCAAAAATAGAACCCGAATTACCAGCAATAATTACCAAAAGAGCTCTACTGTCGGACATTTCCAAGTTGTTCGACCCATTAGGGTGGTTAACCCCCCTGAGCACTACCATGAAACTACTGTTCCAAAATGTCTGGTTGTCTAACTTAAAATGGGATGACCGTCTACCAGAGGCAATGAACTCCGAATGGACGAAATTAAAACAAGAATTTAGAGACATAAACAGTATGGAAGTCAACAGATGGCTAGGAATGGGAGAAAACCAAAACATAGAATTGTACGGATTCTGCGACGCCTCAAACAAGGCATACGCGTGTGTGATTTACTGCAAGGTAGTAAAGAAAGAAGGGACCACCATTACATTAGTTGCGGGGAAGGCTAGGTTGGCACCCATAAGCAAAGTCTTATCTATACCGAGACTAGAGTTAATGGGCGCTCACCTGTTAGCTCAGCTAATGCAAAAAGTTCAAAGTTGCTTATCAGATTACCCTACAGATGTCTACTGTTGGACCGATTCAACTGCAGTACTAGGATGGATACAAGGAGATCCAGCCCGATGGAAACCATTCGTAGCAAATCGGGTAACAACCATCACCAAAACCATACCATCAAAACATTGGCAATATGTGAAGACGACAGATAATCCAGCTGACTGTGCAAGTCGTGGTTTGAATGTCAAGCAACTCAAAGACCACAAGTTATGGTGGCAAGGGCCGTCATGGCTGCCGTCATACACAAACCAAGAAAACCACCAAACCATTTATGAGACGAGTTTAGAACTAAAGCCGTCTATTTTAAAACAAACCAATGCGGTAGTCATTGGACAACCAAGAGAATCGCTGACTACCGATATTATTAACCATTTATTATATAAATACAGCTCCATTACAAAAATCATACGTATTTTTGCGTGGATACTACGATTAGCTACCTTGAATAAACAAGTCCGCCGACCCTATCTCGAATTACACGAGCTTCGTCGCGCTAAACTGCTGATAATCAAAAACATTCAGCAGGTAGAATTTGCAAGCGACCTAGATTATATAAAGAAACACGGAAGAGTGCACTCTAAAAGCAAGATTTTGAGTTTGAATCCAACCAAAGATGAACATGGGATTTTACGTGTGGGCGGGAGATTGGAAAACGCCCACATGAGTCTTGAGATGAAACATCCCATCATCTTACCTCACGACCATATGCTAACCACATTACTCATCAATCAAGCGCATAAATTGACTTTCCACGGCGGAGCACGTCTAACGTTAGCAAACCTTAGACAACAGTTTTGGATTATCGGCGGATATATGGCAACTAAAAAGTTTATAAGACAATGTGTCATATGCAGAAAACAGAATCCCGTACGGCAGTACCAGCTCATGGGAGATTTACCAGAACCAAGAGTGAATCCAGAACATACGTTTTATCACTGCGGCATAGATTACACAGGTTTCGTAGAGGTCAAAGCTAACAAAGGACGAGGAATCAAGACCACTAAGGGGTACATAGCAGTTTTTGTATGCATGGTCACGAAAGCAGTTCACCTAGAACTTGTGTCAGACCTGAGCAGCTCCGCTTTTTTGGCAGCTTTAACCAGAATGGCAGCCAGAAAAGGGACACCACGACATATGTACAGTGACAACGGCACTAACTTTGTGGGAGCAAACAGGATGATACAGGAAGAATTTAACCAGCTTCAAGAAGTATTCAGTGAAAGTTTTAGGACCGAGATAACGGAGATGGGTATAGAATGGCACTTTAACGTACCTAGCTGGCCTAATGCCGGCGGTCTGTGGGAGCGAGCAGTACGCAGTCTAAAACATCATCTCAAGAGGGTCATCGGTCAACAAAGACTAACCTTCGAGGAGTACACCACATTGTTAGCTAGACTAGAAGCGTGCCTCAACTCTCGACCTCTTTGCGCGATATCCGAGGATCCTGATGATGTAAACTTCCTTACACCAGCTCATTTCTTATCAGGAAGACCAGGAACAACTATAATAGAAACAGAGCAAGATGCTAGAACCAGATGGCATCTAACCAACAAATTATTCCAAGATCTTTGGAAACGATGGAAGACTGAGTACTTGGTACAACTCTCATCAAGAAGTAAATGGATGGAACCACAGAAAAACATCAGAATTGGAGATCTAGTGGTGATTCATGATGAGAATCTACCTCCAGGAAAATGGGCTCTTGGACGTGTGGTTGACACACATCCAGGAAACGATGGTTTAACCAGAGCGGTTTCACTAAAAACAAAAAATGGGGTCATGAAACGCCCTATTGTGAAACTCTCCGTTTTGCCCGTAAACCAGAATAACACAACGATATCAAAACCAGATATAAAACCAACAACCAAATTAACCGAAAGGAAAAGAAAACCGAGATCAAAAACCGCAACTGTAGCAGCAGTTTTACTGAGTTTTTTCATGTTGATTTATCCATCTTACGGTTTAGACAACGTCAAAACATTTCCAAGCAACCAGACGCTTTATTTTGACCCTATTTCAAAAGTACAATTAATCAGAGATAAATGGACATTAGTTATGTACTACGACATGGGACCCTATTGGACAGGCATAAACACCTACAATAAAATTGCAAATTATCAAGAAAAAATATGTGCCACCATTGAAACACAAAGCCATTGTAATACGATCGTGCAACAAGCCCGACACGATTACCAGGAACTCGAATACTACAATGAACTTTTGCTAACACAGCATTTTGATGTCCACGCTAGACGGCGACGCGCCACATGGAAGACGGGTCGACGCCGACGAGGCCTTATCAACGGTATCGGCTATCTAGCGAATAACTTATTCGGAGTGTTGGACTCACGTTTCGCAGACCAGTATGAAAAGGACATTGAAACCATACATCGCAATGAGAAACACCTTTCAAATTTATGGAAAAATCAAACTTCCATAATTGAAGCAGAGTTCAACATTATGAAGAGAATGGAGATCACTGTAAACAAACAGCACAAGTTAATAAACAGGAAGCTTATGGAATTGCAAGACAACGCAAGCACTCTCCAAAGAGAAATACAAAATATTTCATACGTCAATGACTTCACATTGTCAGCGATGTCTGGAAACAGCTTGCTGCAAGGATTAAGGCGACTTCAAGACACGTTGCTCGATGCATTAACAGACATCTACCACGGTCAAATTAGTATACATTTACTGCCACCAACGCAACTAAAACGTGAGCTCCAAACCATATATGGCCAGATGCCAAACGAACTCACACTACCAATCACTAATTTAGACACTGAACTTCAGTATCTTTACAAACTACTGAAAGTCAAAGCCAGAGCGACACAAAAATATGTTATAATCGAAGTTACTTCTCCACTTATATCCAGAGAAAGCTTCAATCTGTACAATATAATACCTGTACCGCACCAAACAGACACCATCATGACCACAATAATACCAGTCTCCGAATATGTGGCAGTGAACCTAAAGAAAGATTCCTTCTTTAGCATGTCCACACAGGAACTGACGGCATGTCTACACCATGGACCAACTTACATCTGTCAGCTGCTAAAACCAATTACAGACCTGCAAAATGACGAAAGTTTTTGCGACAAGAACTCGACAACCAATAAATGTAAAGTAGAAAAAGCCAACTGCGCTAACGTCTGGCTTGAATTACATTTGAGTTTTCAGCACTTTTACTTTTGTTGTGACACCTATACAATAAAAATAATATGCGGCGATCATGTAGCAGTTCGTCAGCTGAGCCAAGCCGGGGTCATTGGCATAGGTCAAGAGTGCGTTATCAAAGGAAAGGACTTCTCATTATATTCAATACGACATCAGTCCAACCAAATGAATATTTCACCAACCATTTACATGCCTGAATTTGATCAGATTAATCATTTGATTAACATCAAAATCCCTGACGAAAAACAGACTGATGACGGGAACATAACCATATCCATGACCAGTCTGGGAGAGGCGATAGAAAAACTGAAGAAAAGCGATTCAGAAATTGACGATATATCACCCCATGATATCCACCAATATGTAATTTGTTACGTGTTGATGTCGATCGCCCTATGCGTGGCCGCAATCTGGTCGTGGCGGACCGGGCGATGTCGCCTGTGTCAGAAAGCCGCCGCTGGGCACCGTGGCGAGGGATCCCATCGGCAGCAGACCGCGGTGACCCCGCCACCTCCGAGACCTCGACGCCGCAGCGAGAGTCGCTGCCAACAGGAGTTAGCAGCGGCTCCGCTGACACCGAAACCAACCAGAAGACAGGAATCATATAGTGAAGTGCTCAGTGCCAGAGATCTTAAGAACCAAAGTGACGGTTTTCGTTTACACAATTATGCCAAACGCTGGCCTAGCGCGAACTATAGTGCGATCAAACGGGACAAAAATTCTAACACTGGCAATCAAAATATTGCTTTTACTGTGGAAGACTCAACAGTGTAAATTTAAATCGTCGTTAATGTTTTTTAATAAGTATAATTATTTAAGTAGACTTTTTGTTTACTATGCTTAATCAATGTTTTATACCTACCAGTTATGATTACTAGAAACGAATGTGTTAAGTAGTTTAATGTTTTTTGTACACACCATATCATGTAGCTTTAGCTATCATCCCGCATTTCTTCTCGCTCTTGGGAATATGTTCGAGTTAATCGAACACTCAGCGAAAATGCATAATTGCATCGAACGCAAATATGCACATTCGCTCGTTCACCTAAATGTGGGCCAGTTCGCGTTCAGATCTCATTAGAGACACCACGACTCATTACCATTACCATTTTACCATACATTTCACCAATAAGTTAGTTATATAGTTTACCTTTTTATACCAGTTCTTGTAACTAAGTGTTAGTGATTTAATATAGTTATTTCCCTTATAATACGAGACTTTAACTTTTACCATATATACCATATCCTATCAATACGAGAAAGGTGTGTTTGGTCACCATAGCGCCGAGCACTACTTTCTACATATGGTTTATAGGTATTTATTATGATTCTTATTAGTCAGTACCTGTTCTCTAGCGTCATATATGGCGGGTGCATGCTCCTCGTGCGGCGGCGCGGCCGGCGCGCGCGCGTCGTAGCTCGTGGCCACGTGGCCCGCCCAGCCCGGGTGGCCGCGCACCTGCACCGGGCTGCCCAGCCTGCCCCAGTTACACAAAACGTTCGTTATTGAAGGTGCCTGCTAATTATACGACGGCACGGTTGGCGCGGGTTCGATTCTCGCACGGAACATATGTGTACGACGTACAAGTCGTTGTTCCGGGTCTGGCTGTTTGTGACCCACAATACAGGATAAATTTCTAGTGCGGGGCAACATTCTTTAAATAAAAGAAAAAAAAAAAAGTAAACGAAGCAAAAGGAGTATGTAAGGATCGTAGCAGGTGGCGTTTGTAGTTACAGCCCATCCCCATGGGACTAAGGCGTGAGTTTATGTATTTAAGAAATAAAATAGAGGAGACTTAAATGATAAATTTAATGATAAATGATTTATTTCTGTAAGTAGGTTTGTACAAACACTTTTACAGGTTAATCATATTTTATAAACTACACTCGCGAGCAATAAACTGGAATCACTTCATCGTCCGCTGCTTGAAACAAATTTTTACAACTTCTGTGCAATGAACTATGGATTGTGGCATATCATTTGAAAGGCAATTTTGTTAGCTTTCAACATCATAACCAAAAATTATTCACCTTATGGAACGTAAAACAAAAATCATCAATTTTTAAAACAAAACTCCATATTGTTTGGTAGTCCTGAAACCCTATAAAAAGGGGGCGTTTATGAAAATTGATCATCAGTCCAATATTTCACGTCACTGTGAATACTGAAGCTAAAAGAAAATGGAAACCACACCTATAGAAGCCGCTCAAGTCGTCATCCTAATCCAGTCCTGTTCTCGAACGAATCCAGGATGTGCCTGCATGGTAGCGACCGTCGACAGAGTCTATAGGAGACCTGGGGAGCGATTCGCACAATGCTGTTTTGCGGAAACAGTGGCATACGGGGGGTGATTCCTGTATGATGTGGGCGGGGATATCTATTGAAGCAAAAACGGAGTTGATATTCGTACCTGGTGGAGGTCGGGAGGGGGGCTAACCGCAGCAAGATATATCAACGACATTCTGCTAGGCCATGTGCTCCCCTACGCCGGATTTATTGGCGAAGATTCCTGCTAAAGCACGATAATACCCGCTGCCACACCGCTGCAGTGACTAGACGTACCTTGTAGAAGTCGGGATTCCCACACTAGACTGGCCAGCCCTCAGCCCTGACTTAAGTCTGATTGAACATATATGGGACAAGCTGAAAAGGCGGGTACGAGGAAGATGTCCAGCTCCAGCGTCAATAGATGACCTGAAAACTGCTTTAGTCGAAGAGTGGCAGGAAATCTCACAGGATTCCATCAGGAAACTCATTCGGTCAATGAAAAATCGTTTATAGGCAGTCATTAGGGCCAGGGGGGGTAACACAAAATATTAAGGGGTAAATAACATAAATGGTAAAAAAAAAAAATATGAAAAGATAAAAATTTTATTTTAGACGTCCTATTGCAATAATTCTCTAAATTTAGGTAGAAAATTTAATTAATTTGTTTTTTTTTTTGTATAATTTTAAAGCTAACAAAATTACCTTTCAGGTGATTTAAGTACCACAATCCACAGCTCATTGCATAGAAGGTGTAAAAAATTGTCTTGAGCAACTCGCGATTAAGTGATTCCAGTTTATTGCTCGCGAGTGTAGATGAGGTCGGTTTTTCGTATCTGACTACTCTGAGCCTAAACATACTCAGAGGTCACAGTCTCTTTTAAAGTCCAGACATAGTCTTGATCAGATCATGTGAAGACCATGTAGATTGGTGCCTGAAATCATCTTTTGATGAATGAACCACACAGATTGAGGGGACCTGTCCGTAAACATGAAAGTAAGTAAATCTGTGTGAAAAAATATTTTTATGAATATCCGCTCTTGAATTTTAATTTTGAATCTATTAATCAGCGCCGCTGAAGACCAAACCGAGTGGCTTTTAAGGTATGAAATTATTTTTTTATACATATCGTGGATTTCTCAACCAATTTTAATCACACAAAAAATCGGAAAGAGAAAGGTCTGGCAGTTTGAGTAATTTATGCGGCGTACCCAAATGGTCTTCGGTAGTGTTCGTGGAATCATTGAGCTCCCTAATATCTGAGTTAAGCTACACGATTACTGACAATTGCGTGCACTGACTGGATAGGTACACTCAATCTGTGTGGTTCATTCCTCAAAAGACGCCGACCTCATCTAGTTTTTAAAATGTAAAAGTGTATGTACAAACCTACTTACAGAAATAAAATAATTTATCATTTATAAAATTATCTATGCTTCCTCCGTAACCAGCGCTGACTGTAACGGGGTAGCGTATACTGAGCCGCAAAACGCTCAAGCAATTTTCATGAATAAATGAACTCAATCCGGAAAAAAAAAGGGGAAAATAGCATAGTATTGTGCTACTGTTACACGTCACACAGGTCACAGGTTTCATTTAACAATGAAAAATGCTTGAGCATTTAGCTGTTTCGTTGGCGCTGGCTGCAAGCTAAGGAATAAGATTTAGTAAGACTGTGACATCGTAGAACATTTACATACTAAATATTTTGCATATACTATGTCAACTTTAATACAAGTTTACAAGGTTCAAGTTTACTATTTTATGTATATTTTTATGTTTCATCATAATCATCTTTTCAGCCGAAATTCGTCGACTACTGGACATAGGTCGCCCCCAAATGGGGGGGGGGGGCGCCATAATCGCCACGCTTGGCAAGCGGGTTGGCGATCGCAGTATGGTGTTAAAATGCATAGAGAGCGCTGCTGCCTATTCTCTAGTAAGTCCCTTAGTCGCCTTATACGACACCCACGGCAAGAAAAGGGCGGTGATGTTTTTATGTTTACCTACATCAATGTGAAAAAAAAAGAAGAAAGGAAGAAAACAGAAGAACAGCAAAACACACACACACACACAAGTAACACACAGAAGACAGACTTAACTGCTGTACTTTGGTTTGTTATTAATCACTAAATTGTTAGCTATTAAAATATTTATTTTCAGGTTATAGTACCGATACATACCTACCAAACTTTACCAACCTTTACTGCTTATTGGTAACTTGAGATGAATTGTGAAAAGTTCTTAAGTTGAATTGTGAAAAGTTGTTGAATATATTAATTTGGTGAATTGTTTTTTTTAAACATACCCTCTAAGCATGCGAACGAAGGCGGGCGGCACGGTGCTCAGACTGCGCGCGTTGTGCACGATGTCGTGCGCGCTGAGCTGGCCGGCGCGCGCGCAGAACACGTGCACGGTCACGGCCGCGCGCGCGCCGCACGCGTCCACGCGCCGCAGCGCGCTCGAGAAGCCCGGCCCGGAGTCGTCCAGGGCGACCAGCCGGGGCAGGGTGCCCTGGGGTATACAAATAGTAGATTGTAATAAAAGGACCGAAAGGAATTGGTGACTTCCACCCGTGTTAAACCCTCTACTCTTCATTTCGAATATAAGGAAAGTAATTTTTTTTAGATTTTCTAAAATATGTTATTTTCTAGTTTGCTCGCACTTTATTTTCTAGTAGACTTCATAAAATCCATTGTATTTAAATATCTTTCCTTTGAAATCTCTGGCAAAAGATTTTCGATTACTGTATTTGTATTGTCTTTAGCCGAATCTGGGGTCAACATTTCAGAATCGCTTAAACTCATTTTTATTAATTACCGGCATGTCCCAGAACCAATAATTCGAAGACATGTGACATCTATCAACCCGGACTGGGCCCGTGTGGGAGATTACAGCCCACTTCCTCTCGAAGAGAGGAGGCCTGTGTCCCAACAGTGGGAACATTATAGGCTGATTAATTATTATTATGAAAATTTAATTGAACAACCTGTCAGAAAGTAAAAGTAAATATCACGTAAATAAATAAAATTATCAAAATAAATACCTTTTTATCGCCCCCTATGTTCAAATATCCAAAATGTGACAGGAATAATCTTGCTGTTTGGAATTCTGTCACCGGCTCTGGAGGGATGTACTCTTCGGGAACCTAAGGGTAAATAAACTATATCTTAACAAAGTCCGTTATAAGGTTTGTGTCTCAATACACGGATAAATTTGACACACAGATAGATCCGTGTCTTGGATTTGTTCAAAGAATACCTTGTGTCCGGGTTAAGGGAGAAGTTTCCCTAAGGCCACGGACGAGAGGATCGCTGCGATAGTCACGCTGTGCCTTCAAATGATCGCCGCGACGATATCACCGTGTGGAGATTGATTCATACCGCCTTATTACAAAACAAGGTCTATATTTGACATGGGTTAAACCATGGAGCAGTTTTTGTAATAAGAACGTAACAGTGATTGAAATACTGTTCTTTATCAAAACTGAAAACTTAGTTCGGTACTAAGTTGTCAGTTTTGTGCTTAGGAACTTTGCCATAGCCGGAATAAAGTTCGAAATTCAATAATGGCTCCATGTCTTAAACCTGCGTCTGAAGATAAACCTTGTTTTGTAATAAGGGGGTTTGAGTTTCTATAAAAATTTATGGCACGTCCCAGACTATCGCCGCGATTTTCTCGTCCTACGATACAAGAGAAACCGCAAGGAATCGAACTAGCGGCCCGTTGCGCTGCAGCCTTTCGCATGTAACCATCTTCTTCTTAATAAAAATCTTTCATTCATTCATTCACTGACTGACAGACAACGCACAGCGTAAACCGCTGGGTCTAGAAATAAATTATTATTATAATTAAATTTTGCACAAGAGTTCCTTGTAGTTGCTATATTACAAAAATTAAATTAATACATTTTTATAACCCCCCATGCCCCAATTTTTGATTTTACGTACAATCAAAACGATTGTACGTAAAATCAAAAATTCAAATCAATGCATATCCTTCGTATGTATGGAAGTTCGTAAGTTTTGCCGATGGGAAATCCCATCGGGCGCACGACTTGTAATCATATAATTTATTAGTAGCTGTACAAAGTACAGTCGACCTCGTAATTGCTTTACCACTCTAAGGTTGAATGTCACTTCCACGTCAAGGCCTACTATAGTGCGTTCCCTATAACTTGACCCGTGTCGCGATTGGTGGCACTGAATTTTGCAGTCTTAGTTTCAATACAAATAGAGTTCAAAATGGCTACTGATAGAATAGAGCTACTAATCACATGTCTGCAAAATTCTGTGCTACCAATCGCGTCATACGTCAAGTGAACGCACTGTATGTAACAGACGTTTTCAACCTTTGTGAAGTTTTAATTTACTGGGAGCTTTTACCACAGGTGCTGAAGCAAATACAAGATCGACTATACAACTTATACCATCACTTTTCAAAAACAGGATCTATTTACAATACTGGTAAGTAAGCATACTCACAACATTGTCTTCGCTTTCTTTGACTTTTTTCTCGATGGTGGCCTGTTGCTCTAACAGTTTGAATAACGTGGGGGCTTCGGGGTCGTTCAGTTGACGTAATACTGCTTCTAAGCTCGGAAACGCAGAGTCACTGCAGAGAGGAAATTAGTATTTATTTGTATGGGTCAAAACTAGGTCTGAGGAGTTTATTTACCAAATCACTAAAACCTAAGTTTTCAATTTTGGAAAAGTATATCAGATTACTAACTTATTCTTTTTATTCGTGTGGTAGTGTGACTAACCTGGTGACACAGTTTTTATGCAGCCAATGGGCCTCTGACTTGGTTTATCATGCCGTCGAAAAATATCTGGTCCCGCATGTCGACGTCGGCTATGTTAGGTTAGGTTACCCCGTCGTGCCACGACTGTGGCGCGGCGGAGGACACGGCTCAGCACACCCTTGAGGTGTGCCCAGCCTGGTCCGAGCTGCGCCGCGGTCTGAGCGCAGCGGTCGGGCAGGACCTCTCGCTTCCCGGCGTCGTCAACTCGATGCTGGAGAGCGAGGGGGCCTGGACAGCGGTCGCCTCCTTCTGCGAGGACGTAATGTCGCAGAAGGAGGACGCGGAGCGCGCGCGGGAGGACGACCCTCTCGCAGCGCCGCTCCGCAGGCGAAGACGGGGCATGAGAAGGCGATTGTACGATCGTCGTCTTATGCCCCTTGGTGGTGAACAGCGGGAGACGGGTGCGGGGGCGCCTTCTCCTGCATTGCACAGTTCACCATCCACGTCGGGCGGGAATGACAGAGCGCTCGCGGTTATTCCTGGGCCCCGCCCCGGCGGGGGGGGCGTGTCGGGCCCGCCTGCAAGGCGGGCGGTCGTCAGCGGGGGACTGGATGTTATGGCTCTGCCGGATTCCCAGTCCTCCTCCTTGCAGACGAGGTAGGAGCGCCGCTGGGTCGTTTAGTGGGTATACCGGATTTTTCGGGGAGTCCCACATACCCCTCCCATCCCCCGATGGGTGGGCATGCGTAATGCATTTTTCCCAGCGTCAAAAAAAAAAGTTAGGTTACTCACAGCGCACAAGGCGGCGCGTGCGGCAGCGGGCGGCAGGCGGGGGGCGCGGCGGGGCGCGAGTCCCGCATGTCGACGTCGGCTATGTTAGGTACTCACAGCGCACAAGGCGGCGCGTGCGGCAGCGGGCGGCAGGCGGGGGGCGCGGCGGGGCGCGAGTCCCGCATGTCGACGTCGGCTATGTTAGGTACTCACAGCGCACAAGGCGGCGCGTGCGGCAGCGGGCGGCAGGCGGGGGGCGCGGCGGGGCGCGAGTCCCGCATGTCGACGTCGGCTATGTTAGGTACTCACAGCGCACAAGGCGGCGCGTGCGGCAGCGGGCGGCAGGCGGGGGGCGCGGCGGGGCGCGAGTCCCGCATGTCGACGTCGGCTATGTTAGGTACTCACAGCGCACAAGGCGGCGCGTGCGGCAGCGGGCGGCAGGCGGGGGGCGCGGCGGGGCGCGAGTCCCGCATGTCGACGTCGGCTATGTTAGGTACTCACAGCGCACAAGGCGGCGCGTGCGGCAGCGGGCGGCAGGCGGGGGGCGCGGCGGGGCGCGAGTCCCGCATGTCGACGTCGGCTATGTTAGGTACTCACAGCGCACAAGGCGGCGCGTGCGGCAGCGGGCGGCAGGCGGGGGGCGCGGCGGGGCGCGAGTCCCGCATGTCGACGTCGGCTATGTTAGGTACTCACAGCGCACAAGGCGGCGCGTGCGGCAGCGGGCGGCAGGCGGGGGGCGCGGCGGGGCGCGAGTCCCGCATGTCGACGGGGCGCGCGCACGCGCCGCCACAGCCGCGCCCCGCAGAGCGCGCCGCGCCTCGCGCGCTTAAAGACCATGCGTAGCGACCCCAGCCACAACGGATTATTACTGTGACCACATTCCAACAAAACTATTGAAACAGGGTTCTTAGATGTTGGGGAGTCAATATACCAAATGTTTACTCCCCAACATCTAAGAACCCTACACAGTGATCAAAAAACATAGCCTAAAGTTTATCTTTCATAATCAATCTGGATCATGATCTTGATCTTGATATTTGATTACAGATAGCGGTCTAGATTAACCATGGTTGCCTATGAGTGAACTAGCAAGAAACCACGTATCCCGTACCACGTACCTTCTTATTATTTTATTCAAAAGAAAATCAATGAAGTTTCTTGCCCGTTCTTCTCCATAGAGAAATGGGAAACTAGCGTCAACTTTCTGACTAACTGACCGACTCCTTGACCATTCAAAAGTGCCTATTAAATGCTTTAATTGAAATAAATGCTTTTAGTTTGAGTTTGAAATAAATCCGTAGAAAAGATTTGCAACTTGCACAAACAAAAAATAAATTGAGTAACGTCTACGAAACGAAATAACAATTTACCAGGCTATCATAACTCACCGATAAGTGTAGGCTGCGGCTCCTGACTGTTACTGAGCGGCTCCTCCAACAACGACAGCAGTATGTTTCCGTCGGCCACGAAATGTCGTAAGCGCCCGTGGCCCAGCGCGGCCAGCCAGCGCTCGTCCAGGCGGCACCACGACGAGCCATTGCCACCGTTGCCTATTTGCTAGGTTACAAAAAAGAAAACATTGTTTGAAGCTGATTGAAACACAGGCCAGATCTTCGCTTCATTCCCATGGCAGTAGCAAGCCGGAGTCTGAGTTGCCGGTTAACAGCAATAGGCATGTTCCCTATTACATGGGATTTGAACATGAGTAGCGAAATTTGGTTATACTTATCAATCAATCAATAAAATTTTATTTATAAAGTCAACTAAGATACATAATGTTAGTAATACCTTATAGCTAGTGTTAGTAAGCAAAGTAATATTTTTATTATAAGAGTTTGAAGCACTTTGCACAGAAGATGATCAAGCAAGGTACCATTTTCTCACCTGGCCATCCTCTCCACAAAATGCCTCAAAATGGGAGAATAGAAACTGTCTGACACTGTTTTCAGAATGCTTTTGCTATGTCTATACTTCCAGCCTACTCCTTTAATAATTGAATACAAATGTATTGTTGTCATATTAAAAACAAAACTTTAAGCAATTATACACAACTTTACCTGTTCCAGTATTAACATAAGCAGAGACTCGGCAGCATCCCGCACTCTCATAGATACAGGCTTCAGTTCCTTCTCATCCTTCATCTTCGGAAGCTCACCAGGTTTTCCTATAACAAATATTAATAATCATGAATGTACTCCTAGATTTCTGAAACAAAATTTCAACCCGTTTACAAGCCCAGCGGGGATGACTCAATACCAGAACATAGTTTACCCTGACTCTTGCTCCCCGATATGCCCAGTTCGACGACCTCCAGCAGTGTGGCTATGCACTCCTGGTCGGCGAGCAACGCGGGGCACAGCCAGGCGGCCAGGCACGAGTAGGCGGCCACGACGCACGAGTGCAGGTCGCGCGAGTGGGCCTGCGGCGGCCGGCTGCACTGCACCGTGATGTAGTCGCAGATCCAACGCACGGCGCGCTTGCGCTCGATCGCCTCTGACAGTATTCAAGGAATGTTTTATTACTAGTGGACCTGTCCCAGCTTCACACGTAGTGCATAATCACCCTATGATTTTCCCACTGCTGGGACACAGGCCTCCTCTTTTCGAGAGGGAGTGGGCTGTAATTTACTAAGTCCGGTCGCGAAGCAGAAATAATTTCGTACAATGACCCGTCATTACTTATCTCTATCGTTCGCGCACAATTGTATTGCCGTCGTGTTCGCGCATTTTAAGGTCCTTCTAATGTGCGAGTCCGACGGCAATAAAATTGTGCGCGAGCGATAGAGATAAGTAATAAGGGGTCATTGTACAAAATTCTTTCTGCTTCGCGACCGGACTTTAGATGGCAGATGTCTTAGAATTTTTAGTTCTAGGACATAACCGGTCTCGTCACGATGTTCACACCTTCGCCCCTTTTGAGCACAGTTCAGATGAAACTATTTACCCAAAGTAAAGGGAGGCGCCTCGGTTCGAACCCACGACCTACAACTCGTAAGTCGGGGCCTTTACCACTGGGCCACCTACACACTTTCTCTTTCAACTACACACCTTCCGGAATAAATTATTTAAATGATGGTGAAACTGCATAAAAATCCATTGCTTAGTTTAGAAGATCAACGCAGTCACACAGACAGACACGAAAAGCGACTTTAATTTATACGATGTAACCATAGATACGAGCTATGCTAGGAGTATCTTTGTATTTTGTATTAAAAAAAAAATGTTTGAAAACATTTTGATGTTGCAATCATGTTGCACAACTTTTGATTGCCTACTATTAAAACAGGGCTTAACTGATAAAATACTCCAATATAATAATAATTACCGTCTCCATAACCGTCGCGTCATACAAATAAATAGCGTACAAATCATAACATTATCTTAATTGTTTTAATGCGATATTTCAAAAGATTTTTTAGACTTACCGATAACAAATTCTAGATAGCATGCAAAATACAATACATTAATTAAAGACTCTCCCTTACGAATTTCAATCATAAAGTGCATAATTAATTAGCACTATTCATTGGCAACAAGAAACATTTCATATTTGCATAATGTTACATTACAAGTAATATAGTTAGAATTTATTATGCAATATTTGCAACTGACCTGGTTTCGAAGAATGCAGCTTGGCGAGTCCAGAGAGCAATTCCAACGCAGCCAGGGAGACCTGCAGGTCGCCCTTCCACGAGGAGATGAGGCGGTGGCACACCAGGTACGTGGCGCGCACCACCAGCGCCGCACCTGCTGGCACTCGCACGTCATAACACATGGGACACCGAGAACCTACCTATAGCTGTACAAGGATCTTTTGGCGCGTGGCCAAAATCGGAACTAATGCCGCCATCTTGTTTTTAAAAACAATATCACAAATTATTACTAACAGCACCCCCATGTCAAACAATATCACAAATGATTACCAACAGCACCCCCTTAACAAACAATATCACAAATGATTACCAACAGAGGCCCCATGTTCAAGTCATTCGAGCGCCAAAAGATCTTTGTAGCGCTGTACTCCATACAGTCAATTATTGCTAGTCCTATAAGCCTCATTTACACGATGAGTGTAAAGAGTGCGATAAATCGCTTAGCGATTCTCTTCGCCTATGAATCGACGGTCAAGAAACTTCATGTAAACGAGGTTTTACAGAAATAATCACTATGGATTACTGACTGCACTGCATGGACTAAGATATGATAAAGTAACACGTACTGGATTCTAGACATTTACTAAACACACGTTTCATAAAATAGAACATATTACACTAACAAATTCGCCAAAAACAACATTTTTGAACAAAATAAGTCATCGAATGTGGAAGCTATAAAAAGGCTGATAGGTATTAAAAAACATAAAAATAGTTGACCAAAAATAAAAGTAATGTTCAAAAATGAAATGTACTGTGAAATCACGAAATAAAGGCAAGCAAAACAGTAAGATATAAAAACAAGCGTTGATACGCACACTGGACAAACTTTAACGAGCAGGATTTTAATTCTAGAGAAAAAGGATTTGATTGTTACTCGAAAGGTTATTTAAGGAAATAAGCATCTTTGAAAGCTTAGAGTGTGCTTGTAGAAAGGGCAATATATTGATAAGGCAATCGGTTGCTGACCCGCTGGCAACCGATGAATTTGTTTTGATAACCATGAATACGAGGTTGATAAGAATCAATCTCGTATTCATGGTTAACAAAACGTGTTTCTCAATTTTAATTCCTATGAATTCCGGGCTTAAGGCTGCCTGTCCACCGGAGCGGAGAAACGGAGAAATATGAACCAATAGGATTGCGCTGCCGCATTCTCTATGCTTTTTAACACCATATTGCGATCGCCAACCCGCCTGCCAAGCGTGGCGATTATGGCAACCCCCCCCCCCCCGCCCCCTTTGGGGGGAGGGGGGGGCTATGTCCAGCAGTGAACGTCTTTCGGCTGATATGATGATGATGAGGATTGCAATTGAGTGGACAGGAATTTGCAATCCTATTGGTTAATATTTCTCAGTTTCTCCGCTCCGCAGCCTCGCTCCGTTCCGGTGGACAGGCAGCCTTAATCTAGATTTTTTTTCCGCGACTGAATGTAATCTAAGAGGTTTTCTCGACGTCATTCAACCTGATGAAGTTATCAAAAAGTTGGAAACTTCCCGGAATCGAGATGATTTTGATGCGATCTAATTGCCTGTAGCATACGATAAGTTACAGCAACAATAAAAGTTGCACCGTTTAAACAATGTTCAGACGATGCAAGTAATTTGTTGCTTCAATTTTACTGTGTGCCACAGGCTAGAAACTTGCATCGTGTAAATGGGCATTAGAGTGGAGTCGAGGAAACCGACAAAAAAAAAACACGATTGTAACGTATTGCAAATGTCTGTTTTGTCAACAAATTGCCCTTTAGAACGCAAACAAAAAGGTGTGTAATTACCGAAAACAGGCGAGGATGGGTCTAGCTCCCTAATGTCCGCGGCGAAGTCGTCGAGAGAGTGTCCTTCCGCGCTGCCAGTAGCGCTGCCGCTGTCGGAGCGCGCTACAACACGCGCCACCCGCCGGTCTCATCATTAATGTGTAACATCTTCATGATACTCGTTTTTTATTACACATCCGTTTTTAGACATGTATATTTGGTTGACTAAAGTTGTAGACGTTTTCACAGACTTACCCATGGATGGAAAGTCACATCAATAGAATCTGTTGTCAAAAGCCAATGACCAAAAATGGTTCAATTAGATTTTTTTTCGCGGCCATCTATCAATAATTATTAATTAGATGCAGAATAATATGACGAACAAAAGTTAATATGCGGTAACATAACATAAAACTTAAAATAAAAAAATATAATTTTTTTTCTCCTAAAAGCAGGGTTGTACCCTTAAATACGTAAAAAATCAAGTTCAAATATATCATCTCGGACTGCATTTTGTAGAAAAATCGGTTTTCTATTCATTTTTGTGATAGGTTTTTCCGATACCGACTAAGGTTTCAACTTTCAACGATGGCCGCGGTATAAAACCAAATGCACCACTTCCCATAGGTGGATTTGGTCATTGTCCTTTCATACAAATTATTATAGTTGTTTGGTTGTTGTTGTTTTAGTCAGCTAACCGCAACAGCTAACATAAGATTTAACAACAGAAATGAATAGAGTTTTCAACCTCTCTAAATTCGTGGGTAGCGTGGGATAAACATGAATCAAAGAATTCATCAATTCATTGAATCCGACGGGACAAAGAAATTCTTTTTAACCATCTTTACCTGTAGGTATATAGTGTGGCCATGTGTTTTAATTTTAGCAAAAGAAATAGATTCTATTACACAGTAAATGTAAGAAAATGGGGTAAAACATTTATCAGTACCGGCTTACTATGGCTTCTTATTTACTTTTGGCGATCTGTATATTCAGTCGCGTCCATAATATGAGAACAATTTAATGTTGGCTTGCAAAATAAATGTAGCGTGTATGTGTGTGCGTTATAGTGATTATTGCACATGTGTGTGTGATTGCAGTGGTTTAGAAGGAAGGAAAGAATTTTGTTTATTTCCTTCCTTCAATCTTTCGTAGCAGTGGTTTAGCTTGACAACTTCACGAAGCTATGAAACTGATGATAATAGCACCCCTCGTAAATAATTAAAAAAAGAACCCCTACCAACTATGGGTCGTTTCACACGTTCAGCCTATTTCAAGACTAATCAGCTTTCAATTGGCGACAAATGGTTCATGAATTTTTTTTGGCCTATTTATAATTTTCCACGATTTGTGAGCCTGTGAATACAGTCGTAGAAGTTTATGAACCATTTCAAAATAAAATTAAGATTCGAATTAAAGCATGAGACGGAAGATTCGTCGATATTAAGTAACTGTGAACGTGTGAAATGAGCCTGATTAATTTGCGAGATCGTTCATGACGACTTAATATTTTAAGAAACTTGTCGTTACCCGAATTACCTACGACCTACCTTTATAATCCGTGCTTTGCGACATGGTGGAGCCCGGGGGCGCGCTGTGCGTGTTGCCGGGCGCGGCGTGCGCGTTGTGTCGCACGCACAGGTACAGCGCGCTCAGTAGCGGCACGGCCAACGCGTCTGAAGTTTCTACTTGTACTGCCGATACGCAGATTAAAGATATCTTGCCGCGGGTAAAATCGCCTAATGTCATGCCGGCACTGGAAGGGAAGATTGAAGCTTATGTTCTGGTAATAAGGTTCGTTTTTGTTTGGCAAGTTCGTGAGATATTATAGGTGCTATTTTCGGAATTCAGTTGTACTGCAGACTCGCATAATAAAGATACCGCTAGTAAAGTCGCCTAATGTCATGCCTGAGCTGGAAGGGAAGTGTAAAGCTTATGTAGCAACAACATTGTCAAAGGAAGGCAAACCTTATTACCACAGTAATAAGGTTTGCCTTCCTGTGACAATGTTGAGATTTCTCTTCTCTTTAAATGAAGAGGCTTGCCCTACTGAAGCTAGTATTATTATATTTTTATACTTACTACTCGTTACATCCAGGGAACTCAGGTACCGGCAATCCTTTATAATGATAAGGGAAGGCGACCAGCGACAGTAGAGCGCTGATGGCCGCCTTACGAAGCTCTTTCTTGTCTATGGACCCGCACTCCAGTTTGGGCTCCCTCTCCGACAGAATCTGGTCTAAGGCGGTTACGAAGTCTGGAACTAGGACTAACACGCCATCTAGGTCCAGTCTGGAAGGAAGAATTATATAAAATATTAATGACTAAGTATGAGTATGTAAGGAGCGTAGCAGGTGACGTTCTATAGTTTCTGCCTACCCCATTATAATATGTATTAATTACTAGCGACTCTAGTTTTGATCGGGGGCAATGGCGACATGTCAAATTATCGAGATTTCTGAACTATATCTATGTTAACACGTTCGGGGACACTAAACGCCCATGGGCGCATGGGCGTTTAGTGTCGCGATTGACCATCGACGTAACTAGTGAAGTAACCATACGTCTCGGTACTCGATACTCACGATATATCGATTCAAGTTAAATGTCAAAACGGGCCTATTATTTTTTGACAACTATAGTTACAGTACTGCAGTTGTTGGTAAATAAATAAATTAGAGATCGATACCCAAACGTCTGCGGAGTTTCGCTAGCTAATTCAATTTGACCCTGTAAATGTTGAAATTAGGTACCGTCACGAACATAAACCATACATTGAGAGCTTTCATAAAAATTCACGCCAACAGTCGGCGTCGCTTTGGCAAGAGGTCTTCCATTTAGACAATGATTATAAAATACATGATGCTGTTCATCATTCGTTTCATTCCTTCGTTCATCATTCAGTCAGTGTACATAAACAAAATATTGTGAAACATTTTTAAAAGAGTAACGGTGGAGTTTCTTGCCCATTCTTCTCCATACGAAACTACCCTTTGGAAAGGGCAACTAGAATCAATTCTATTTTTTTTTTTATAATTCTTGACGTTCAAAAGTGCCTTTTATGTGCCTATTTGAAATAAATAATTGGACTTTGACTTATTCACGACAAAAAAAAATAGGTGCTTTGACACTTGACAGGTCCGGTACAGACAGTTTAGTGCTGCCAGAAAACCCTCATTACGGAGCATTCAAGTGATTTTCTCGTGAAATAACGATTGTAACTTAGAGAAGACCTATTTCACAATAGTATGGTTTCGAGAATACTATGTTCGTAACATCGTAACATTTCTTTTGCTTTTGAATCGTGCGTAACTAATAATAATCGGTGGCGACGTGGTGGTCGTGAGCGTACCTGAAGATGTCGGGCGCGTTGTAGACGACGGCGGTGGCCGTGGCGGGGTGGTGGTCGTGAGCGTACCTGAAGATGTCGGGCGCGTTGTAGACGACGGCGGTGGCCGTGGCGACGTGGTGGTCGTGAGCGTACCTGAAGATGTCGGGCGCGTTGTAGACGACGGCGGTGGCCGTGGCGGGGTGGTGGTCGTGAGCGTACCTGAAGATGTCGGGCGCGTTGTAGACGACGGCGGTGGCCGTGGCGGGGTGGTGGTCGTGAGCGTACCTGAAGATGTCGGGCGCGTTGTAGACGACGGCGGTGGCCGTGGCGGGGTGGTGGTCGTGAGCGTACCTGAAGATGTCGGGCGCGTTGTAGACGACGGCGGCGGCCGTGGCGGGGTGGTGGTCGTGAGCGTACCTGAAGATGTCGGGCGCGTTGTAGACGACGGCGGCGGCCGTGGCGGGGTCGCGCAGGCCGCGCTGCAGCGCCGCGTAGCAGCGCGCCAGGTAGGGCGCCAGCACCTGCTCGCGGCACTGCTTGGAGCACAGCACGCGGCACAGCGTGCCCAGCGCTTCTGCGCGACCTGCACGAACAATCGTAAGCATTCTTGTTAAGCAGTCAATTCATCTATAATGCGTCCGTAAATTCGTTTCCAACCATGTAAACAATATATGTTTTGCAAAAAGCAATTTTAATACCCAGACATAAAGTTTATTTTGCGCTATAACTCTAAATGACTTTTTTTAAATCAAGGTGATATCAGAATGCCGATAACCAAGTATAACTCGGTTAAAGTTGAAATTCTTTTAAGTGGAAATGACATCAAATGGAAGCAAGAATCGCTAACCTCAAGCCTATTCAATAGGCTTGAGGTTATATGCGTAGTTGTTGCATTTCACGAGCACGTACCTATCGTCTTAAAACCAAATAAAAGTCAAATAGTGCGACAGTGTTGCGAATTGTAAGATGCTAATAGACGCACGATCACTTATTTTTAAATAGAGTTCCAAAAAAGATTCAAGTACTTAATATTATTATGTTAGTAAAAAAGAACAATACATATGCAGTCTTACGTACCTGGCTGATAGCTGAGCATGTTCAGTTTGTACGCAGCATCTGATAAGGACGGAGGCGGCGGAGTGCCTTCCGCACGCTCTGAAACAATTTACAGTTCCATTAGCATTCATTACTATCTCGTTCCAAACTGAGTAGAAAGAAAGAAAATACGTTTATTTGCGGTAACCATAACGCAAAGAAAAAAGAAAAAAAAACTTGAGGGAAAATATGCGTCACATTCACGCAAAACGGCCATCGCTCAGCATAATGCTGCGACCCTATGCGAGACAGAGCCCCAGCGCTGGTTTTCAGCGACAGCCAGAGTAGGGTCGGCCGCATTACGTATTTATTTTTAGGGTTCCGATTCCGTAGTAAACAAGGAACCCTTATAGTTTCGGCATGTACGCCTGTCTGTCTGTCTGTCTGTCCATCCGTCCGTCTGTCCCCGGCTTAGCTCAGAAAAGCTAAGTTCTAGAAAGCTGTAATTTGAAATGGGTGTACATATTAATCACGCCAAGAAAGTCGTAAAATAAAACCATGATAAACATTTTTTTTTATTTTCTCGTCTAGTACTTTGTGTGGGGTATTGTTGGATAGGCCGTTCAAAAATATTGTGGGTCTGTGAAAAACATTTTTCAATTCTGATATTTGTTTGCGTAATATTAAGCTTTCAATTGCTATTTTTTGTTAGAGTCAAGTGTCCCCCACCCCCCTGCCAGCTAAATGGTTGGTTTTGGGTATGTGAAAAATTCATGGCAGTAGTATATATAACAAAATTAAAAGGAAAGCTATCACAGCTAAGTAGGGTTTACAAGTTAACGAGTAATCGTCGACCAACTTAAATTTGCAGTTGAAGAATTGACCGTAACTTATATAGATGTATGGGAGAGCATGTTTTTCAACTACAATGTTAAGTTTGTTTTTGGGATGAATTCTTCCTAACTACGGAACCCTTCATTGTGCGTGGTCCGACACGTACTTGGCCGGTTTTTTTTATATAAAATTCCGGTATTTAGTTTCCTCTCCGCCATGTTTAATGTTTCACACACTCCATACATCTTTTCTATGGCATGCCTTTTGATTATCGTAATATTATGTGTTAAGGCGACGATAACCGACTTTTAATGATTTTATATTGAAGATCACGTCTAAACGAGTAGTGTTAATGATTTGAAAAAAATATATGTTAAATTAAAGCATTTTCTCAATAATTTGCGAATATTTTAGATTATGTTTATAATACATAGTGAAATTAATTTGTAAAGTTATCTCTAACGCAGATAAAAAACTGAGAATGGCGCAAAATCTACCCAGCGTATTTTCCTGAAACCTTCAACAATTTAAAGATAATTTAATTATTGATATTTTAGTATACGTGTTTTATTAAAATACCTTTTGTTTTGTGTATAATAAATTAATAATGCGTCAAATTGGGGGCAGCGCTCCTTGATGGGCGAGTCCTATTACTGGCTGAACGTACGAGAACACGCAAACTAACCACTTAAGGTCACTGGCATATATCTGAGTCTTAAGATAATTAAAACAAAATAAAGTGTTTAAAAGTCTGTTTGCAAGAACTAGAATGGAACCTAGAGCTTCCAAAATATGATACTATAGCAGACATAAAATATAGGTAGTGTATATTTATACTCACGTTGGTTATTATAAGCTGGTGTAGTACCTATCAGAGCCGCCTCAAACAACCACTCTCCGAATAAATGGAAGATCGAGTTCACTTTCGGACGGAGCGGTGTTAACGGCGGCTTTTCAGATTCACCTAGTAACCAAGAATGAAGATTTTAAAGTATTTAGGACCACAATTTATGTAACACGCAGATATTGCCGACTGGAATAATACTCAATTTCCAACAGGGGATTGCAAGTATCACAAAAATGGGAAGGTGTAACACACTAGATCACCAGTCAAACACTTGAAACTTTATTTATTTACTAGCTGCGCCCCGCGGTTTCACCAACACAATTCTTGATCCCGTGGGATTATTGGGATAAAAATTTCATCCAAATCCATTCAGCCGTTTTAGCGTTAAATCGTAACAATTACAAACAAACAAATAAACAAACTCACTTTCGCATTTATAATATTTGCGCATTTAAATCCTAATCCTAACTATTAGGATTTAAAAAAATACATTATAAGCTTACAGTTTAAGCAAAACGGTTACAGATAACACATGAAAAGTATGCGCTTCGGGATTCATCGTCAATCTTCGGAAACGCGAAGATTATCGAAGCGCATACCTTATACACGTCTTACAACGGCAGCCCACTTCATGTATCCAATGACTACTAACATTTGAATATTTTTTTTTTATAATGTAATTTGTATTCTGAAATAGTGTTAGAGCCAAATTAGACCGATTTTAAATTTTCCATAGAAACAGAGATTTCCAGTTATCTGTTTTTAAATAAGACATTTCGAAAATGTTCCTAACGTAACTTTTTAGACCGTTGTATCCTGCTTATCCGTATGCATTAAAATCGGTTCAGTCATTTCGAAAAACAAGGGCTTGAAAGTTTGTATGTAATGCCGTACGTCGTAAACGCTCATAAGCGATAATCATATTTACCTTGAGATGACATAGAGTTGGGCGGTGTAGTGGGCACCACACTGGGCGGGCGGCTGCTCGTCAGACCAATGAGCGACGTGCGCGGAGTACCTGCGTATGCGCACAGTCGTATTATAGGTGCATTCAGCCTCATAAAGATGATATGATATATCAACAAGAATTCATTTGATTGTCTACACATTGTGTTCCATAATATTAGAAATAGAAATAATATTTATTTGCATAAAACATGGTGTATAAGTTGTTTTAGGAATACAGTAAAAGAGCATACATGTTTTGCTTATAACATAGCATGCAAATATGATTGGTTACCAGTGGCGAAAGCACCATGTAACACGATTCCTGCCGGCTTGCCTTCGGAGGTTCTCATCAACAACTCTACCGCTATTAAACAATGGCACAGTCAATAGCTTTTGCCAAAAAAAATAGTTACACTACGGGTATTCAAGTCACTAAACATCCAAACAACAAAAATGCCTATTTTTATTAGCTTTAAATTGCAACAACTAAAAATAAAGTTTGTTTGTGTAAGGATGCGTCTTTTTGGTTCTGCTACTTGACGATAGATGGTGTTAAATTCAATAAAGAAAATACTTCTTTTTAAATAAATTTATAATTATTTCTTTATTGATAAGTAAGTAAGTTAAAGTCGGCTTCGCTTCGAGTTCTCTCATAAAAAAATTGACACCTCGCCGCTGTTGGTTACATTACAAAATGTTTCCCTTTAGTTAATTATTTCATGCTGTAAAAATTATTGTTGTTTAACCATTTGAGTAATTTTTTTTTAAACAATCTAAAATCTAAAGTTTTTAAATCACTTGGACTTTTATTATAAATTCGAACACACGTGGCTTTCCGTATCGTATCATCATCATCATTTCAGCCGAAACACGTCCACTTCTGGACATAGGCCTTCCCCAAAGGGGGGTTTGCCATAATCGCCACGCTTGGCAGGCGGGTTGGCGATCGCAGTATGGTGTTAAAATGCATAGAGAACGCTGCTGCCTATTCTCTAGTAAGTCCCTTAGTCGTAGTTAATATTGTATAGATTTAAAATTTAACAATTTCTTTACAAATTGTTTGTACAGAAATTTGAGCGTGCAATTTTATATTAGACGACCTCTATCAATGTGTAACTACGATTAAGTAGCCAATGTGTGATATGTTGGTGGCTGCACATTGATGCAATATGCTTAAGGGGGATGCGCTAAGGTAGCCCACGAAATTCAAATTTTCCAACGTTTTTTGCAATTTTCAGGTCAGTAACAGGTTTAATGTTGATTTAATTATGATTCGCGGCCATAACCAATATGGCTTTACAGAATTAGAATCGGCAATACAACTAACTTTCTACAAAAAATCCTACTGTATGATCATTTCTGAAATAATCATTCAGTAGGATTTTTTGAACATAGGCCGCCTTATTACAAAACAAGATTTATATTTGACATGGCTTAAACCATGGAGCCAGTATTTATAATATGAACGTAACCGTGATTGAAATACCGTTCTTTTTACAAAACTGAAAACTTAGTTCGGTACTAAGTTGTCAGTTTTGTATATAAGAACTTTACCGTAGTCGGAATAAAGTTAGAAATTCAATAATGGCTCCATGTTTTAATCCTGGGTCTGAAGATAAACCTTGTTTTGTAATAAGGGGGAGGGAGTTTTAATGCTGATTCGAATGATTATAATTATGTAAAGCCATGTTGGTTATGGCCGCGAATCATAATTAGATCAACATACAACGTGTTAATGACCTGCAAATTGCAAAAAACGTAATAAAATTTGAATTTCGCGGCCTACCTTAGCGCTCCCCCTTAAAGACAATAAAAATAATTCTTGTGGATGTATGATACATTTTTTTGAGGCTGTCTTTGCTACCGTTAATTGATGAAGGCTGAACATGTTGTTTACTGTCGCGTAAGGAGGGTGAATAAGAGCAAGGTAGGCATTATAAATGACAAATTATCACGTTGAAAATTAAATACTTCATTTAAAATGGACAGATATCAGTAAAACTTGCCTTCCTAACATAACTTTGAAAGTACATACTAATTAATACTTGCAAATTACAACAAATTTTAAACTTAAAAAATACTACTGGTAAAATAAAAAAGCAATATATAGCAACCCAGAAAAACAATCAACACTCAAAAACTAAGGGAAATTGAAAAAAAGAGATAGATAATCAAACAAACCAAGAAAATAAAACTCACCACACAGTAACAGTGCAAGTATCAAACAAGTGCAAGGAAAATATAATATTTATATCACAATACACCTATATGAAAAATTTAAAAAAGCCTTTCAACCATACTTTATACTCTAAAACTTAATAATTTTAAAATGTACATTTTAAGTCTATCTATTAATATTTAAGTAACTAAAATAAAACTATTTTCTACGATCTTGTACAGGTACAGTCAGGGAAAATATTTTTTTGTCAAATATACACACTTTGTCAATCTGCCGTGTTATAGCTATTTCATACAGTTGCCAAAGGATGACAGTTGTGATTTCAATTTATGAACAATTTAAGTTGGCAGTCAAATTGCAAAAAAATAATTTCCTTGACTTTACAATGCAGTTCGATATGGAAACCATTTTGATTTAAAGCATCAAATGCTCAAATTAGATGCGAGAACCACACGAGAACCAAGAAACGATAATGTGGCGATGCTCATGGGAGGCCTTATATCCGGCAATGGATATCTTTCGTCCAAATGACACGACGACCTCTTCAAACAAAACGGTTCTCATATCGTTGCATGTCACTGTGAATCTTACTTCTCTCAGGCAGCTTGTCCCTCGGGCGCGCCGCCGACACGCTGAAGGACTTGGCGAGGCGGCGGTGCGCGGGCGGCGTGAGCTCGGCGTCGTCGGGCTCGGCGCCCGCGCCCGCCCAGCAGCGCTCCGAGCCGCGCCCTGGGCCACCCCACGGTACACTACTTATGGTACACTACTGTGCTGCACATGCTTTATATCTAGTCCCGCTCGTTTGATTACAAAAATATGTTTTCGTACACACAAGTTGATGAAATTGTCTTGAATCAAAAGTATCAATAAGTTTGCTTTTTGATTGTCTACTGATTTACAAACTTTACAATGGTCTCTCCATTGTGATTTATTAAACGACAAGCCGTATGCCCAAAGGGATTTCCCATCGGGAAAAATGACAAACTTTCATCCGTATTTAATCCAGGATACGAATTTAAAAAAATCCTTCCTGCTCACTTTCGCTATATTATTATAAGGAGCTCTCTGTAAAATGTAATGCTTCTGGACCCAGCGCGCAGCGGTTTAGGCTGAGTGTTGGCTGTCAGTGGAATAATGAATTTAAGGTTTTTAATAAGTAGATTTGCCATACAAAATCGGTCAAAGACTACAAGCGACACCATTACAACGTTTGTAAATTAGTCGAATTATACCTGGGATAATTTACGTTAATACAAATGAGGTAATTTTTTTACAAATAAAATCTTCATAAAACTCTTCTTATTTTTATGTCTAATGAGTTCTGTTTTTATGCTTCAATTAACTCTCCCGAGGAATAAGGGCACACAGTGTAGTGAATAAATGAGTGCTAAAATAAGATGAGGAACATTCCGTCCGTCATCAATTACTTCCTCAAGAAGTTGTTAAATTATTTAGCAATAAAATGTGTATAATATAATTTATTTGTTAAATTGGTTCTTTATTGAAAATCACAAAATAAAGACTACTTTCAATCACTTAAAATCAACATAAGAATCTGACAAAATATCCTTGAACCAACCTTGAGATAATCATGTGCTGTAAGAAATTCAAAACCCAAAAAACTACAAAAGTAAAACGAAAACCTGCGCCCAGCGATTACTTGTGCCTATAGTACAGGGTGGCGAGGACCTCGACGCGCAACCTATTACCATGAAATTTGCCCGCGTTGAAATTTTTCCCTTGCACTTTTTTTTTTATTGTTAGAGTTCCGTACCAAAATGGTAAAAAGGAACCCTTATGGTGAGACTAAGTCTGTCTGTCACACCTGGATATCTCAAGAACTACTAATGCTATCAACTTGAAATTTCGAATAGTTTTAGATGACGTTTGCCCAATTATTTAGCAACCAATAAAGAAATTTAAAAAAAAATATCTTTTTTGCAATAGGGACTGAAAGGGGGGGGGGTCTTAGAAATTTGAAGTGGGGCTACTAGGGCATGTGGGGTATCATAAGAAAGAGCGCTGTTTGCACATTCACAAATTTTATTTTTTTTAGGCGGCATTGTTTCAGAATTTAGATGAAAAATTTAAAAAAAAAATACCGTTCCCCCGTTATCTTCGAAGTTTGCATAGATAAAAATCTGAAATTATTCTAAGTGATAGAAGTTTATGTAAAGATTACAGGAAAAATAAAACGATGTCTCTAAATAACACAGTTTTTCAGAAATCAGCAGCATCATATATACGTACGGAACCCTCGGTGCGCGAGTCCGACTCGCTCTTGACCGGTTTTTTATTTTATTTGGGATGGTTTTCCTCGTGACCTTAGCTTAGGTCAGAGGTGACAGAGACAAAGTCGACGGTGGAGTGAGCTTACCCAGAAGAAGCCTGTGCACTCTCACTTTGAAGGGTTGTATGCGTTCGGAAACACAAACGCAGGCAGAGAATTCCACTCTTTTGCTGTGCGCATTATAAAGGACATTTGGAAACGCTTAGTGCGAATTGGTGGAATAGCAACCAGGAAGGGAATGGTAACCTGCAGTGCGTCTAGATGACCGATAATAGAAGGGGCCGGTGGAATGAGGTCGTGGAGCTCTTGGGCACACTCACGCATTTTTTTTGTAGGAAACAGCAGATTCTTTTTTGATGTGTAACATCTCTTCTCTCGCGTTCTGCGGGGCGAGCACGGCCTACTGTAACATGACTTGAGTCACACATTTTATCACAGTTTGAGCGATAAAACCGTTTTGTCTTAAAAAGCTAGCACAAATTGACAAGACATAATTTATCATGTCTTGTCACAAACGTCTTGGGCACGCCCGTGCTCGGCCCGCTGGGGGAGTGATTTCGTGAAAAGAGACGGAAATATGTAACACGAAGTGACAGTGAGCATGGATTAAGTAAGTACCTTTAAATAGCATGGAATTAGTGTAAGTACTCATGGAATTAGTCATTACTATATAGATTGTAAGTAGAGGAGTTCGAATTTCGACGTAATGAATAATTGTTCGAATAAATATTTCAGTATTTAGTTTATTTTTATTTTGTGGTTAATATCTGTCACTGCTCAGTTGCTTATTATCAAGGTGAGATGTTAGATGTAACAAATCATAAATGCAATATGGCTCGCACGTTTTTTTTTTAAATAAACGTCGAAAAGTTTTAACGCAGGGTGTCCAGAATCGTAATACTGAATCCATGGTAGCAGGACGATGTCCCTGCCACCCTGTAACTCACCTTAATCAAGTTTTCATCATAAAGAAGTGGTCCGTCTAAAAGCAGGTCAATAAAAAATCGTGCTGATATTTACACTGTTTAGTGCAAGTGTGCAACCCAAAATAGACCTTAGAGCCGTATTCTAGACGAAGCTTGATTTAAAACTTAATTTGAATAGAGAACCAGTAAAAAATCCGTCTTTTATTTAAATCGAGATACCTACTTGATTGACGTTCTAGAATACGGTCTTAAATATAATTAATTCCTACAAATAAAGATTTAAATTTGAAAACCAACACGTTATAACCCAAAAAGTCGACATTCTTATCAGATTTGACACTTTATTATATTACAGTGTAATGCCCCAAATAATGAATAGAATAGAATAGAATACTCTTTATTATATACACCATAAAAGTAATGCTCATAGTATCATATTTTGTAAAGATACTCTTCCTGTGAGAGACTTGAATGGTTCAAGTCTACAATATGGAAAGTTTTGACATCGTCAACAACATAATTATTTTATAAGTGGAATGAACCGACAAGCGTAATGTGCGTCGCTCAGATTGAGTCGAGGAATCTATAGGTACACAAATGCAAGCGCCTCAGGCCATCACAAGACCAGAAGACCTATATTTGAATACAGAATCTTAGATAATTTACATTCTGCCATTACGTTTTATTGTCTAAGTTGAATTTCATGTGACCGTTTGTTATTAAAAAGTACTAAATAATTTTTTGTTGCGATGGAATTTGAACTTAGTTGTGTATGCTATTAAGTTTGTTATTACAAAACGCGACTACCGAGATGACGGATAAGAAATATGGAAGAAAAAGACATATTGCCGAATAAATTGGGCTCTTGACAAAATAATTAAGATATTACAAAACTTGATAATTATCTGAGATTCTGAACTGAAGTTTAATTCAAAACAAGCATGCTATACTATACTCTACGAAAGCCCCCACACCCCACCAACCCACCGAGTGCCGTACATACCGAGGAAGGCGTCAACGTGCGCGGCGATGCCCTTCATAGCCTTGTGGAAGATCGACGGCAGCGCCTGTAGGCATGGATGCTGGCTCGGATCGCGACTGCCCTCGTCTTGAGTTATTGAATACTATGGAGAAAATGTAGCCAATAAAAAACTGTAAAATATTATAGGCAAGTACCGTATCAAACATATGGTTAAAGCTGTTGTAGCGCCTTTATTTTGTAACTGTAGAGTCTAGACAAAATCAAACAGGTTGCTATTTTAATTGTATAATTTATTATTTTTATGATATTTATTTTAAATTCTGTGATTACCTTAACTCACACTGATATTATTATTTTTTAGGAAAACTTTTTTTTTTTTTTTACTATGTTTGTAAATATGTGAGCACCATTATCTTTCACATAATTAATTTATCTGTCATTGCTTCATTCTTAACTCTTTTTACCTATTGTGGTATAGTAATTTTATTCAAGGTGCATCGTCTTCACATATAATTGTATAATTAATGTAAGTACATATAAAAAAAATTCAAAGAGTAACCGTGGAGTTTGTTGTCGGCTCTTCTCCATAGGAAACGACCAATTGGAACCGTGCACCTAGCTTCTGACGTTTCATAAGTGCCCATGTAGGCTTATGTGAAATAAAAATATTTTTGATTTTGATTTTAAAAGGGATGAATGAAAGACAATTGCATGTAGCTGAGATGAGAATGCTAAGAGGAATGTGTGGTGTGACACGAATGGATAGAATAAGAAATGAGTACACAAGAGGAAGTCTGAAACTGGCACCGGTGACTGAAAAGTTGTGCGGAAATCGGTTGTCATGGTATGGGCATGTGATGCGGAGGAATGAGGGAAATGTCGTGAGGAAAGATTTGAGTATGTCGGTGGCTATAATTTTTTTTTGTACGTGATCAAACCTGCAAGAAGTCAGGGGTCTGACTGATGATATGCGGGCGGCACAGGTCCACAGGGTTCCCTATTGTGTGCAGCATGCGGTACCAGCTCTGCATCACAGCTTCCGGGCTCATGTCTGCAGGAATCAGGTTGGCGTCTTCTTCACCTGGATAAGCCAAGGAAAATATTGTAATTTTAAACATTTTACAGTCAAGAGGGTTATACTGAGCGATGGCCGTTTTGGGTTTTTATTTTCACTCTCATTGACCGAGTGAGCGAAGCGTCTCTGCTTCAAGTCTGACAAAATTTCCTTTCCTCTATCAGTTTGTTGGTCCTCCTTTACAGGTCGTATTTTACAACCGATCTGGGAGTCTACTGCGAAGTATCGGCCGAATGTTCGTCCGTTTTATAACTTCCATAGTTTCCTTTTTTGACTTTGAATCCTTACCCGACTTAAAGTCACATTTTTGACTTTGGCTTATCTCTTTTACCGTCGTTTTTTTTTTTCATTCGCCGTAATCAGCCATAGTTAGCCGTAGTTAGCCGTAGTCAAGCAACGGCCGAAGATTCGGCCGATACTTCAGATTTATGTTCGGAGTACGACTTTAAAGATTTTTTGTCGTCGGGGATTTTTAACTGGAGGAAGTATCCCTCGTACTTCCTCCAAAAATGGAGCTATTGTACCAATTTCGATGGTTCTGTTTTTAATTGAAAGGTAGTAACTTTAAGTTGGTCTCATAGAAATTTGGTAAAGATCTGATGAGGATTTTCGGCGTGATGAGCAGAATAGTTCCTTAAAATGCAGTAAATTGCTCACTTTTAGATTTCTACCAGTGGAATCGGCTGGTACATACATATATTAATTGTTGCAAAAAAGTTTGTGCTCGGGAGGTCTACAGTTCGCAACTAGTATTATTTTACGAGTACAAGTCGTGTGCCCGATGAGATTTCCCATCGGCAAAAATGGAAGACTTTCATCCCTTATTTAACCCTTTTATGTGATGAATTTTCAAAAATCCTTCCTAGGTGCTCACTATGGTTACAAATGGAACTCTTGCGCAATATTTCATGCCATTGCCGTTGGTCCCGGCTGTCATTCGTAGAACTTTGACAGTCGTTACGAGTAGTCAGAAGTCCAAAAGTCTGACAACCAGTCTTACCTAGGGGTATCATGTTACCCAGTACTTAACTGGGTTGTGGAGGTCAGATAGGCATTCACTCCATGTAAAATACCTGCATCCAACCGGACTAGGGGCCCGACCCCAACATAGTTTGGAAAAGGCTCGGCAGATTGATTAAGGAGATAGAAACTTACCGATAGGCATGACAGGGAACAGCGGGCCGTACATGTGCTTGAGCAGGCGCGCCGTGAGCGCCAGCGACGCGCGCGCCCACTGCTCCGTCAGCGGCGCGCGGTGCCGCCAGCGCACGCACTGCTCGCGCAGCGTGCGCCACAGCCCCGGCACCGGGAAGCATCTGCGGGCGGTCGAGACGCTCAACGAAGCCGAGAATCACTTATACTGCCTTACCTTATCTAGAAACCTTCTGGTTATGGAGAAATTGATGGCCAAAGTTCCAACTGTTTTGCCATTATTTTACGAAAACAAGTTTAAAATGTTATACATATAATTTAACTTCAAATACCCCCACAACTCTTGTACCGTTAAATGTTATAAGCACATTGTTTTGTTTTCGTTACAAAAATAAAAGTCGTTTACCGGCAATAATTTTTGCTCAATGTTACTTAGTACAGAATGCGTAAATAACGGCTATGTGATGGGTCTTTTTTACATCCTGTTAGCTCGTCAGTAAACCATTCAGGATGTAGCAACTCATTTAATGCTACCACAATTTTCATTAAGAGCCTATACTACCTCAAATGGCTTAGCATGATCCTCCGTTATGTCGAAAATACTGCAGCATTCATTTTGAAATAAATATATGATAAAGTTGAGGATTAATGTTAAGGGTCTATTACGCGGCGGCCGCGAGAGGAAATTAGGTATTGAAGCGCTACTCACACAGCGATAGACGCGCTCGCCCCGCTCACGTACACATCTATGTTTACACAGTGGTTCGCGGCGGCGGCAGTAAGCGCTAATAATATTTAAAATAGAAGTGGGTAGTTGTTATTTTTATTGCATTTATATACTTACTCCTCATGAATCGATTTTAATATAAGGCGGGGAAATTTATAGAAGCGAGCGTTACGTTTTACGTCAAAATTCAAGATGGCGCCAACGAAAATTTGCTAATTTTTCGTCATGGGTATCGTTTTCGTGGTTTTCAAGGGCGCTGACAACGAATATAGGGTTTATAGTGTCCAAGTGGCAGTAGAACACTGACTCCTAAGTCACAGGTATTCCTAGTTTAGGAGTCAGGGTTTCAACTTATAAGCGCCTTTAAATATTGTGAACTTTAGCTAAATTTATGCATATTGTAAGGACCTGTATCAATAAAGTATATATTATTATTATTAATATGGGGCCAAAATCAAAGATGGTGCCATCGAAACTGTGCCTAAATTTCATCATGAGAGTCGTTTTCGTGGTTTTCGAGGGCACTGACAACGATTTTGGGGTCAAAATCAAAATTCAAGATGGCGCCAATGAAAATTTGCAAAATTTTTGTCATGGGTGTCGTTTTCGTAGTTTTCGAGGGTGCTGACAGCGATTATGGGGTCAACATCGAAATTCAAGATGGCGCCACCGAAACTGCAAATTTTTCGTCATGGGTGTCGTTTTCGTTGTTTTAGATGGCACTGACAACGGTTTTGGGGTCGACCTCGAAAACCACGAAAACGACAATCATGATGAAAAATTTGCAATTTTGCGCAAAGTGGCGCCATCTTGAAGTCTGAATGATAATACATGAGAATGGCAGTCATCGGCTTAATTTACTTATTATTACAGCGTTTTTAGAACCCGCCTATCTTGTCAATACGCCACTCACTCGAAGTGAAGTCTTTTAGACCGTTTTAATAAGTAAAACATAAATTAAAGTGTTTTTTACCTGTGACACGCCAGTATCCACACTTCGAACAGCACACACAGCACTCTCTCACAGAGCTGCTCAGCGGCAGAATGATGCGGCGCAGGCGGCGACAGTAATGCCGACGCGGCCGCTAACAGTAACAGTAACAATGAGCGCCATTCGCGGGCGCCCAGGGCTCCGCCGTCAGCCAGCGCGCGGGACAAACGAAGCACGCGGTGGCAGAGGACGGCCTGCTTGCTGATTAAGTCGCCACCTAAGTAGATATTACGTCATACAATGGTTTGTTGTTGGAGCCAAGTTGTTGCCAATTTTAGGTACTGAATTAATAAAAGAGAGAGCTCTTTATTTGTTATTATTTGTTAGTCAGATGATGCACCTATGTTTAGACTAGTAGTTAGATAGCTAATTAAGTAGGTACTTTTTTGCTTTATTTTAGTTGAGTAGGAATTGCTGTTTAAGTAATATATTCTTAATGTACATATTTCTTTTTAAATATTTCTTATATCTGTTAGGGTGCTCGCCCACGAGCGATATTTTCGGCGATTTTTGTGTGAATGTATTTCTTTCTGATAAAAATATCCGAAAATATCAGTCATGGGCGGGCACCCTCATATATTAATAATATTAATGATAGTTGATAACCACACTATTGAATTAGGTTCTGAAGATCTGTAAAGATAATTAGGAGGAACAATGAATTAATAAATCCACATCAACCAGATGAAATACATTTACAGCTGGACGTAAACCTCCTCCCTGTGCTTCGCGCAGCGTAAAAACAATGACTATAGTAACCGTCATGAGAAGCTATAAATACATAAAATTGCAAATTATACAACTATCAACTTTAAACTCAAGATATCTAAGTTGATTTATGAATGAAGAAATTATCGCTAAACGTCATAAAATAATTTTAGTTGCAATGGAAACTGAACCATACGCAATTTCAGTTAAAGTTTTAAATCCCAAAGTATGAAATTTATCTCGTCTCATGGCGTTGACTATATATACATTATTTTTTGTAAAAACTTTTTTGATCACTTACCCAGTTCCATTTGGTATATGAATGTGAGAGCTTGTAAAATAAATATAATATTTATTTCCTTCCATCAAAGTGACAACACCGTTTATACCCGAGACAGAATTCAGTTACCTATACTGCAGTTCTTTTACAATATCTTCTAAGATTGAATCTAGGGTGCTCGCCCACTAGCGATTTTTGTGTGTATTTAAATGTATTTCTTTCTGACAAAAATCGCCGAGAATATCGCCGAATTGTTCGTGGCCGAGCACCCTTAAGGTGGAAGCACCAGGTTACCTCGAGAACTTCAAATTACATATGTTGTTTGTGTAATTTGCAGATCAGTTTAAAAATAAGCGTCATATGCACGCAGAACGGCCATCGCTCAGCATAATGCTGCGACCCTATGCGAGACAGAGTTGCGTGTATGTTGATCACAATATATTTTGCGACCAATATAACTCTCCAACATCCTTCCTTAGTGCTCACCTTCATTTTATAAGGAAGTCTTTAGCTAAATTTCACGCTTCTAGCCTCAGCGGTTAACGCTATGCGTTGTCAGTGAACGAATTAATGAATATAAGATTTTTATTAAGTAGGTAGATGCATTATCAAAAATCCTTCCATAGTGCTCGTTCGTTATTTATAAGGAACTCTTATGCAAAATTTCATGGCCCAGCCGTTTAATCTGTCTATGAATGAATTTAAGAACTTTACCAAGTGGATTTGGTGATACAACAAAAAATATAAACTCACTCTCATTAGGTCTAGGCACGAACAAGTTATGCAGGTGTCGCAGGATCTTCCTGGCGTACTTGTGCGGCTGGGCGGCCACGGGCGGCGGCAGCGCGGGCGGCGGCGGCATGGCGGGCGGCGCGGGCGCCAGCAGCGGCGCCAGCCAGGCGCAGCACACGCGCACGCAGTCGCGCAGCGCCGCGTGCTCCACCAGCGGCAGCGACAGCCCGAAGCGGATCACTTCCAGCACCCATTCCACCTGCGAATGCAAGTTAAGCAGTGCAATGACACCCCCTTTGATCAAATTCAAATATGTATTGAGGTTAAAAAGTTTTTACAGTTGCCAGTTTATTTTCTTAAATCACGTGGTGTGTGAAATCTTGGATAAGGGAAAAAGAGATGTTTGTATTTTTTGACGAGTAAGGGGAGGACTTAGAAGGTATTAAATGAAGTAGGTAGATATGGCATGGTCCATTGACAGTCATGGCCAAGTCGACTGTTCTTATCCCAGCAACTGACCCTTACTTAATCAAATATTGACGCAACTCCTACTAGAAATGACAGAAACACGAAAATAAAAATCCACTTGCAGCATCATCTCCTTGCACATACCTCAGCATCCGTGGTAAGGGGGCTGGGTTCGTGCGAGGCTAGCTGTTTGACCACGGCCAGCACCACGTCCCGCCCGCCCACGGCGCCCAGCACGCCCCGCCCCCCGCCCTCCAGCGGCAGAGAACTCCACTCGGAATACATGCCGCCGCTATCTTTGTTCTGAGAAACAGAAAAAAAAACAAATAAATAAACCAGCTCATTTTACAACACATGTCATTTTCAAGCACTTTGCAGCACGTTCAAGCTCAGATCTCATGCCCATTGAGAGATGACCATTTTTAGGGTTCCGTACCCAAAGGGTAAAACGGGAACCCTATTACTAAGGCTCCGCTGTCCGTCCGTCTGTCTGTCTGTCTGTCCGTCCGTCTGTCTGTCTGTCTGTCCGTCTGTCACCAGGCTGTATCTCATGAACCTTGATAGTTAGACAGTTGTTTTCACAGATGATGTATTTCTGTTGCCGCTATAACAACAAATAATAAAAAACAATAAAATAAATATTTAAAGTGGCTCGCATGCAACAAACGTGATTTTTTTGCCGTTTTTATAGATAATGGTACGGAACCCTTCGTGCGCGAGTCAATGGTACGGAACCCTTAGTGCGCGAGTCCGACTCGCACTTGGCCGGTTTTTTTTTTTCAACCCACCCGCGCCTGCTTAATCCGGCACTGCTATTGATAGTGTGTTACGCAATTACCCCGCTGGTCCGCATACTTGTCTTCTTCATCTTTCTCTATGGGGCAGAGACTTGATCTCTGCCCCATAGAGAACCATCAACTCTACCGACAGGCAAAGACTTGACGCCTTCAAAATGTGGTGCTGGCGCCGCCTATTAAGGATACCATGGACAGCCCACCGCACATATATCTCGATGCTTAAACAACTTAAAATAGAGAAAGCACACCAACCATCTTCAACCTACCTGCAACGAGTCCTGAAATACTTCAGCCACAATGCCCGCAGAGGTACACACGGCTACACATCAAGTTATACATTTCCAGTATAAGCTGAACTCTCATAGTACGGAAATCATACACAATGCGAGATCAGCTTAAACTGGAAATGTATAGCTTGATGTGTAGCCGTGTGTACCAACAACATGGAATGTCTAATGGTGACTAGTAAAATAAAAGGAAGAGAACTAGAGGCGAAAATCCAAAAAGGTGGTGGCATCAAATATCATCATCAGACCACTGAGACATATCATAGCACTTCACCAGACCACTGATCATAACAGATGGAAAGAGACCGAACATGCCTCCATATGTATCATTTTATTTTCCTTTTTTGATGACTTGACTATCGTCCAGATGATTTTGGTGCCCCCTGGCCTGGGTGCCTGAGCGGTCCCCCTTTCTTCCCCCTCTTAACAAGGCTCTGATTATGATCCGTGGCTTTCCTATACCATGTTAAATCTTCACCAGCCTTGTTTGGCTGGTAAGAAAGAAAGAAAAAACATTTATTGGGACTCGCACAGATCATAAATTAAATAAAACACACTCTTCTAAACAAAAAAAAAAGAACAAAACCAAAAATAAACAAAGTAAACAAAAAGAAAATAAAAACAAAGTCCTGTACGAGGCCAAAAGGCCCGTATCTCAGCATGATGCTGCGGCACTTAACTTACGGTAAAGAATGTCTAACGCATAAATCTGCCTACTGTACAACTTTTAATTTATAAGAAGTTTAAATATGTATGTAGTTAACTTACAACTACTTTTAAAACAATGGTAGTGTGCTGAGTAATCAAGGTTTACATCACTCTTTTAAGTGTGTCTCAAACTTAAGACTAGACGGCAAAATAAATAATATGTTAGTAAACCATTGTACCCTCTCCTTCTTAGTGAAGAGGCCTGTGTCCAGCAGTGGGAACATCATAGGTTGATTATGTTATATTAATAATAATAAAATTTATTCTAAAATTGGTAAAATACAGTATCAATCTAATAAATAATTAAGTATTAAAAAGTATGATGTCAAACCA
The DNA here is from genome assembly GCA_948098905.1 of Tiliacea aurago. Lineage (NCBI taxonomy): Eukaryota > Metazoa > Arthropoda > Insecta > Lepidoptera > Noctuidae > Tiliacea > Tiliacea aurago. The sequence continues at coordinate 3,104,445 of OX402592.1, forward strand.
TGTATGTTAAACCATTGAACTACAATCTTCGTTGATATAAACAATTTACTTTTCTAATTTATTCTTCCTCCTTGATGATTCTACATTATATGAGTTTCAACCAGAATTCAAAGCTTGAATTACTTTTCTAATTAAACCACTATTGCTACATGTATTTACAAACTATATTAATTTTCAAGTTTTAACAATTACAGTGCAGTCATTAGGTATATTTTATTTTTATGAAGTGATACTGGTGTACTTAATGAATAACTAAATATATACTGGGGGCGTAGCTTGAGCTGAAAAATGTTAAGTTGAAGAACAGAATAAAAGTTTTCTGAATAAACATGCCATTGTTAATAATGTAGATTATACTCAATGCAAACTTTGTGGAATAGGTCCAGACATGGAGCTCGTTGAGCCGGTAGAATTATGCGCCACGGACAGTGTAAAATATTTTTATATAAGAAGTACAAGCAAATTTACCTGGTTGTTGACTCTGTTGGAAATGCTCACATTCATAAATAACACTTAACGGTACCCTTTATAACGGGTCACTAACTTCCGCCAATAGAAAATCACAAAACCATTATAGTTATTAAGCACTTTACGATTAAAATCAATAAGTTAATTATATTTTAGTCACTACGAAATAAATCAGAAATATCTAATTTTCCTCAGTTTTAGAACATCTTTGTGAAAACGTAATATTTTCCTCAGTTTTAGAACATCTTTGTGAAAACGTAATTTTGTGAAACAGAAATATAATTATGAATACGAGAGAGAGAGAGAGATAGAAAATCACGAAAGAGAGGCGTATACGTCATCTGTCACTGTCAGATTACCGGTGTTGAAAATGTTGCTTTTGTTTTGTCTCTGTGTTGATACGTTTAACTGACAGAGAGGAGAATAATGACAATGCTTAAAAAAAAACGGTCACTGAAACGCATTTTCATGTTTCATGTTTGGTTGATTACGTTCAGAAATAAAACGAGAAGAAACCATAGAAATAGATAGAAATAGAAAAATCTTGGTCCACCTTTTTTTCAATGGAGGGTCCCCGTAGGCCTACAAAATATATCCTATTCTTAATAATATAAAGTACATTTTGTATTAACAAAAATAATGAGTGATGTTATCCGTTCATCGCGGAAAGCGTGTTGATATGCTGCGATCAATAAAGCGGGTCTGCTGCGCCCATAGTTGCGTGTTTCAAACAGTTAAAAACACGATTTAAGGGCGTGGCCTAAATCAAAATCATACAAATCGTGTTTGAAACATGTTTGTAACTGTTTGAAACACGCAACTATGGGCGCAGCAGACCCGGCTTAATAGTGTGTGTATAAGTTTTTGATTTAAGCCACGCCCCCAAATCGTATTTAGAAACTTATTCTCTAAGTTAGAAACATCAAGGAATATTAGAGTGGAATAATGAAAATACTTCGTTTTTTATACAACTTATTCAAGAAAGACCAATGATAAGGGACGGTACATCAATAGACTTTAAAAATAAATATAAAATGCAAGATGCCTTTTTGGAGATATCAAAACAATTGGAAAAAAAGTCGGGTCGGTGTTATAAAAACATCTACTTAACATCGTTACCTAACCGATCTGGGGGCGCCAATTGGCCAAATCGGTTAGAATCAGATAACGAAGTTTAATGTTTTTATAACACGAAAACAAGGCGCAGCGGACCCGCTTAACAAAAACCGGCCAACTGCGTGTCAAACCACGCACAATAAAGTTTTTTTTTTTTTTCCTGTGGCATCTCGTAGCTGACCTAGAGGCCGTTGCTACTTAACCGGATATTCCTGTGGCTGCCCTAAGGTTTTTAAGCTTAAAGCCTCCAGCCAGGGCGTAAATTATATATATTTAAAATTAAACGACAGCGCACTAAGGGCACCCCCTGTGGGGTACGGACCTCGGCTTAGGGCGTCGTTGGGGGATCACAAAATTAGTAGTTTGGGGACGGGCTGGATCAACATTTAGATCATGATTATTATCAGGGGATACTTAATTTATTCCTACGGCGGCGGCGGCGCTCTCAGCCTCTAACCGGGCGGCTGGCGCATCGACATTGAAGGGACGGGGGGGAGGACTTTTATTAATATTTACTCGGGAAGTTCGCGTGGTACCTCGGCGGCGAGGACGGAAGGTCGGTTTAATGAAGGGTTCCGTAGTTGGGTTGAATTTATCCCAAAAACAAACTTTAACATTGTAGTTGCAAAACATGTTCTCCCATACATCGATATTCGTCACGGTTAATTCTCCAACTGGAAATGTAAGTTGATGGACTAATACTTGTTAACTTGTAAAGCCAACTGAGCTGTGATAGTTTTTCTTTTAATTTCGTTATAATTAGGTAGGTACCTACGGTCGGACATGGAATCTATTTCTATTATTTCTTTGTAAAACTAAATTTACTAAGTACCTATTGCTAGAACAGCAGACACGTTTTCCACGACGGAACTCATTGTTGAAAAGAGATTTTCGTAACAAAAATATTTTACAAACAAAAACACTAGTTGCAGTGGACTGGCATATGTTTAACATATTTGTTAACATGGCGACAAAAAACATGGCGCAGCAGACCGGCGAGGCAGTTACTTGACTTACTTGGGATTATTTTAATTACGGACATACTTACATACGAGGGCTGCACTAAAAGTATCGGGAATGGAATATTTCCACTGTTCCTGAATCTTTTTAATTGAAAACTCCTTGGTTTTAAAAATTGAATACCAAAAGATTCTCGGTCTTGTCACAAGGTTTTGTCAAACTTGTTTAGTCGTTGAGAAAATGGAATTGACTCGAGAAAATTCAAGAGCGATGATTTATTATGACTTTCGAAGTGGTTTAACACAAAAACAGTGTGTTGACGGGATGATTTCTGCATTTGGTGATGAAGCCCCATCCAAAACTACAATTTATCGCTGGTTTGCTGAATTTCAACGTGGACGTGTCAAGCTCAGTGATGATCCCCGTCAAGGTCGTCCAAAAACTGCAGTCACCCAAGAAAGCGTTGATGCTGTGCGTAAGCTGATTGAGGAAGATCGACATGTGACATACCGCGAAATTCAGGCAACTTTAGACATTGGCATGAGTCAAATACAAATAATCTTGCATGAACAATTAGGTGTAAAAAAGTTGTTTTCCCGATGGATACCGCATTCGCTCTGTGAAGAGCAAAAAGCGGCTCGCGTTACTTGGTGCGTCAGAAGTTCAGAACCAAGTCTGTGGAACCAATTATGTATAAAACTATAGATACGTTGTCTGCACTCTAAAATGGCAACATGAAATGAAGCCAATTGGCCACACACAGAGTACATTTTATATTGGCCACATTGCGCTCAGTCACGCACTAACCCTAACCTCCGTGTGGTTAGGAGTATGTGTTCTGTGCGCACTAATCTGTCGCGCGACGCTATGTTTGTTTTTAATTTATATCGTGTGTGAAAACCTGTGCAAAACATAAAGAAAACATGCCGTCGTGTGTTTTCAGAGGATGTACAAATTATACCCCAAAAGTTAAAGACAAAAATGTGTCATTTCACGCGTAAGTTTACAAAACTACATTATTTTATTTTATTTTGTACGACGCTGCGTCCAAAGACTACTATAGTATACTGGCAAGCTGCGTCCCGTACGGTATATATTTTCTGTGGCTGCGTCTAATGGCGGCCGGCGCCTGAAGTTAGTAGTCACGTGACGTTAGGGGAGGTTGGGACTTGGGACACTATTATTATCTCCCTCTAGCAACAGGCATCCCGCCGTACGGTGTCATATTTTCTTTCCCTTTCTTTACGCGTATAAGTAGGTAGTTATCTAGTATTTTCGCCGTTTTTAAGCACCGAGATGTTGGTTGATAACGTTTCTATATATAATCAATGATGTATAAAACTATAGATACGTTGTCCGCACTCTAAAATGGCAACATGAAATGAAGCCAATTGGCCACATTGCGCTCAGTCACGCACTAACCTGTCGCGCGACGCTGTTTGTTTTTAATTTATATCGTGTGTGAGAACCTGTGCAAAACATAAAGAAAACATGCCGTCGTGTGTTTTCAGAGGATGTACAAATTAAGTATACCCCAAAAGTTAAAGACAAAAATTTGTCATTTCACGCGTAAGTTTACAAAACTACATTATTTTATTTTATTTTGTACGACGCTGCGTCTAATGGCGGCCGGCGCATGAAGTTAGTAGTCACGTGACGTTATTATCCTGTGACGTAACTGAAGATGTTTATTTACCTCCCTCTAGCAACAGGCATCCCGCCGTACGGTGTCATATTTTCTTTCCCTTTCTTTACGCGTATAAGTAGGTAGTTATCTAGTATTTTCGCCGTTTTTAAGCGCCGAGATGTTGGTTGATAACGTGTCTATAAATAATACGTCGTTGGTCAGAACTCTCGAAAGATTCCATGCAGGATCCTCAAATGCTATACAACATTGAATCAGGTGCCGAATCCTGGATATACGCGTACGAACCCGAAACAAAAAACCAGTCACGAGTTTGGGTGTTCGAAAATGAGATAAAGCCAACAAAAATTGTTCGTTCACGGAGTGTTGCAAAAAAAATGGTGGCCACGTCACGTTTGTCTCCAAAACCGGCCATGTTACGACTATTCCTCTTGAGGGACAAAGAACGGTTAATGCAGAATGGTACTCGTATGCTAGCATTGTTTGCCACAGGTCGTTTCTGAACTTCGTAAAGAGAACTGCAACCGCCGCATCATCCTCCATCACGACAATGCGAGTTCTCACACCGCGCACAGAACAAAAGAGTTTTTAGAGCAAGAAAACATAGAATTATTAGACCATCCGCCGTACAGCCCCGACCTAAGCCCTAATGATTTCTATACTTTCCCTAAAATAAAGAATAAATTGCATGGACAGAGATTTTCATCACCTGAAGAAGCTGTGGAAACGGCCATTATGGAGACCCCAACTTCCGAATGGAATGGTTGCTTCAATGATTGGTTCCATCGTATGGAAAAATGTGTCAATTTTCGCGGAGAATACTTCGAAAAGCAATAAATACATTTTTAAATAGTAATGTTGTGTCACTTCCTTGATTCCCGAAATTTTCAGTGCCGCCCTCGTAAGTACCTATTATGGCAAACTTATGGCTCAGGATTGCAAAATGCAGTAGCAAATGACACACATGATTTGTTCATAATCAGTTTATTTAATTAGTCATTATTATACACTGAAAACCCTTATATAAAAAATGCTTAAAGGTAATAATAAAAACTCAATCATGTTTGTTACATCAACATGGACGTATATGAGTTATTGATTACCTCATTAGTTATTAATGCAAAAACCCATACCTACTGGGCCACAAAATTATTCAGTCCCTGCACTAATATGGCCTTCGGGCCATGCATAAGACAGCCAAATATAGTTTTTTAGAGGCCTTTGTCTAGCAGTAAATTATACTTTATCAAACCCTAAACCCACTATAGAGATCACCAAACATCATTAAACAATAAAAGAAGAACAAAATGCAGACAGCAACACAATTTACGACTGTATTACATAATTATAATAAATTTTGATAAATATTTTATTCTAATTTATTTACAAGATTAGACATCCTAATTAGGAAGATTTTGGCACTCATGCTGTTCTAATATACAGAATGCATCAAAAAGCTGTGGTCATATTTAAGAGTGTGGGGTACAGACTACAGACCATCAAACTGATCAATTTTCTCCATAGGACTAACATAATTATTCTGAAATAAAAATCAGCTGTCCCATACATTTCTGTTTTAAAGTAGTTTTGTATGGGAAAGTAATTGATAATTTGATTGTGATTACGATGTTGGACCAAGGAGAAAGTATTTCAGTTTGATGTGTCTATCACACCCTTAAATATGACCACATCTGATACATGCTGTACAAACTATTCTTTATCAGAAAGAGGCAGTAATGGTAGAGTAGTTGTACTAGTTTTTGTTTGAAACATCAACAAGTTTTTTGACAGCATGGAAGTTTTCCTTCAACCTAATTTTACAGCTTGTATTTACATCTATACTCCAAAAAAAGAAAGTAATAGTCTAAGTTTTCATACATAACAAAAAGAAACATACAGCCGAACATAATTATAACCTACTCCTTTTTGGAAGTCGGTTAAAAATTTGCATTAGATTAATACATTGCAATCTCAAAAGTTACATGAAGTACAAAAATAAATTTCTAAACTCTTAATATGAAATCACAATATTCCTAAAAGCTACCGATTAAGTGAGTAGGTAAAAAGTCATACCTATCCACTAACATAATAATTATTAAAGTTTTTTCATTATTTAAATTGCAAAACAATATTTTTTAAATGTTAGTAAGATAATAATGTCATTGATAAGCTGTTCAAGATTAAGTGTAATGATGACTGTATTTAGAATGATACATTTTTTTTCAAGTTTTTTTATTGTCATTACATTTCGCCATTTATTTATTTATCCTCGTACTCCATTATCTTTAGCATCCATAGCTTCTTGATATTTGACTTTCCATTTATCAAGTTCTATTTCCATCTCGCTCATCTTGGCCCTATTCTTGCTAAGCAGTTGTTCTGTCACCTCCAGTTTACCTTTCCATGACTTGATCTCTGCATCCTTATTGTCCTCTGCACCCGCCAGTGTATGAGCCAACACTGTATTCTTAGCCTGCTGTACTGTAGCTTCGGCTTCTTTTATTATCATCTCAGCTTTCTTGCTCAGTTCGTCTTGAATTATAAGCATACTGACTAGCCTGCGAATAACAAAAGCTAAGAAAATAGCAAAGCCAGTTATGTAGAAGTTTCTCTGTGCTCGAAAAAGCTTCACACTCCCTTTCATTTCACTTGACAAGTTGGTATGAGCTCCGGCTTCCATGTTGCTGGAATACTTTCTCATTTCTCTTATAGCATCAAGCAGGAATAGAGATAAAACACCTAACAATACATAGAAGTATGCAGCAGCATGTTGTTGAAACATCGAAAATATCCGTGACTTGAAGAACTGATTCCATCTCCTGGGACTAAATATGGGCATTATCATGATGATGACGATCGCTACCTCGAAGTAGAGGTAGCCGGCAATAAATGTCCATTGAATAGACATTTTAAATGTTGTGGGCCGGCCGGTTTTTAAGTAAATACACTTAATGAAAGTACCTAATTAATTCTTCTTCTTTTCCGCTAGCTTTTCAGTGAACATACAGCAAGTTTTTTTTAAATCTTGTCTTGTATTCAGTACTATTCAGCACTTTTATTTGGATTTCACCAGATTTCACATTGCAGATTGCACCAAAATAACTTTGACAGACAAGAAAGAAGATATTATTGTTTCTAGAATTTAATTTATTATTTCTATCTCGGTTGGCTTCTATTTGTTACCGAATGTTAAAGAGAGATAGCAACACAGACAATAGGGTGCATTCCGAATTGCGCTGTAATCAAATTGGTTAAAAACTAAAAAGAAGAAAAAAAAAAGAAACTAAAAGTTCGTCACTATGTGGCACAGTTCTCCGTCGGCAAACCGCCATTGTTTTATGTTTTACTTTTATGTCAAAAGTAAACATGAAACAATGAATATAAAGGCGACTTGGAGTGTACCACTATTAAAATACGAGCTAAAAACAGGGGAAACGTCTACCACTGGTAAAAAAACAGCTGTATTTATAGGCTATTTTATGTTTGCTGACTTTAAGTTATTTTCTTTGTTGAAGACTGGAGGCGTACGACAGAAATAACTTGATCAAAGCTGAAAACCAACTCGAAGATCGGATGAGCTTACTGACTGAAAAACTTCAGAGATGTTAATTCTAGCTGATCTATACACCATTTGAAATAAGATTAGACATACTTATAAATAAACTTTTTTTACGGTCCGTTCATCCGATTTTGACTTCTATTCCGTAGACTTCTTCAACAAACGATAATCTTATTTCAAATGGAGTATATGTAATATGATATTACAAAACATACACCTTTACTATAATTTACATAATACCTGCAGGTAAAGAAAACAGACTTAGTTATCTTGGGAGCATCACCTGTATACGAATTTCTCCCATAAAATTCTTCAGGTTTCAAAAGTATAGCACATAGTCTCGACGAAATATCGGGTTTCCGTTTTTTTTTTCTGAGAGCTTTCTTCCACAATTTTCGTCTTTTAACATATTTTGCAAATACATGGGTCCTGTATCTTTGCAGGCAACAGCTGCACATAGTAACAGAAGTCGGCTGTTTCCAAAAATGTATGGGTAGTGACAGCTAGCTGTCACATTTTAGACGTTGGATAGTAGCGACATCTGAAGTGAGCAAATGGCAGTTTTCATTCTCATTAGCGTGAGCGCGTTAATGATGTCGACGATGACGAGTTCGAGACTCGCCAGGCCCTGCAGTACGCGCGTGTCGCGAGTGAGTATTGAGTGAGCTCAGTAGATGTGAATAATCGGATGGAGGAGAGGCGTGAGTACTCGTGAGTCGTCATCGCGCCCGCCCACCTCGCTCTCTTGGACCTTCGGCTGACTTCGGCTTAGGCTCACGAGTCGTAAGGTCAGTGCCGTAACTAGGGCGTTGCCCAGGCGCAGGGCGCAGAAATGACCAAGGTTTGGGTAATACATGGTATTTAGTAACATACATACAATACCAAAATCCAATGTACAAACGCCAGCAGGTCAAGCTACCCGAAACTGTCAAATTTTCCCAATCAACCTTGGACCTTATGCTGTAGAAATAAAGTTGAAAATCTGTCTGTACCTATTGTGAAATGTATTGGTATTGTATACAAAAGTTTTTTCTGCCAATAAACTAATTTTTATTTTATTTTTATATACCTAGTATTTATAGCTTAATACGGGTTTAAACGCGCCCTACTATCAGCAGTATACTGAGTTTACACAGGGTATAATATTCATTTTACAAGCTTATAACAAGAATGTTAATAGACGACGAGATCGTAAATGCTAACATTACGGGTTTTAGCTGTAGCTATCAGTCGAGTCTGAGTCCACAGAGCATGTACTGAGTCTTCGTAAAGCTATAATTGTACTCGGTTTATTGAAAATGTTTTTCAAAAAAGTAGTTGCTATAAATATATTTTTTGACAATGCTAGCTTCCTGTCCTCACGAGATCATTCTGTAAGCTCAAATTGAAAAAGACGTACGTACACTCGACTACGGTCTTGTTTGTGCAAGGTTTGGGGTTATGTTATAAGTTTTGGCATTGAGCGAGCACTGTGAGCGCGTTTACGAGCACTAAATCGGAACGCAAATTATTGATGTGAGTACTGTGAGCTTATACGGCATAATTCGGAATGTACCATAAAATGTTTAAAAAAAACAGATGTCTGAGCTTTGAGTATCCAGCGGCGAGCAATCGAGCATTGACATATAAACCTTCCTATCTCAATGCAATCGAGTATCGATTGGCCCACAGACTAGATAGGTTGATTGGCCCACGGTATAACTACGTCATCGTCAGACACAGTTTTTTCTGATTTCTGCACTGACCTCTGATTTCTGTGAAGTCCGGACCATAGGTAGTACAGACGCCAGCAGGTCAAGCTACCCGAAACTGTCAAATTTCCTCAATCAACCTTGAACTTTACGCCGTAGGGATAAAGTTGAAAATCTATTAAAGAAATTTGACAGATTGTAGTAGCTTCATGTGCTGGCGTCTGTACATTCTAAGCCGAGGCTTTTTTGAGACAAGAATTTTATGTATTAGCTTAAATAGATTAGCATCAATTAAATCTATTATTATTTTTTGTGTTGCATTTACTACAACCAGGGACCATTTTGGTTACCCATTGAAAGGGGTCTCGATAGGGTTTTTCTAAGCGGTTAAAAAAAAACCCATACGATATGGGTAACCCTTATGAGCGGCTTACTAGATTTTGGTAACCCATTGAAAGGATTTTTGATAAAAACCCATACGGCCACACCGTTTGGGTTTAACCCTTTTGAACGGCTTACTAACGGCCATTCAAAATAACTCACACCGTATGGCTGCTTAGAAAAACTTTTTGATTCGCTTCTTTTTTTTTTTCTTTTTTTTTTTTGTGAATGGCATCTCGTAGCAGACCTAGAGAGGCCGTTGCTAGGTTAACCGGATATTCCTGTGGCTGCCCTAAGGTTTTTAAGCTTAAAGCCTCCAGCCAGGGCGTAAATTATATATTTATTAAAACTAAAACGACAGCGCACTAAGGGCACCCCCTGTGGGGTACGGACCTCGGCTTAGGACGTCGTTGGGGGATCACAAAATTAGTAATTTGGGGACGGGCTGGATCAATATTTAGATCATGATTATTATCAGGGGTTACTATATTTATTGCTACGGCGCTCTCAGCCTCTACCCGGGCGGCTGGCGCATCGACATTCAAGGGACGGGGGGGGAGGACTTTTATTAATATTTAGTCGGGAAGTTCGCGTGGTACCTCGGCGGCGAGGACGGAAGGTCGGTTTGTGTATTTTGTGCACTGTACTCGTGGCCCTATTGCTTTCCTGGAGGAGAGTGATGGGGTCATGCAAGAGAGTATGCCTCGGTCGGCGAGTCTGACTAATGGCAGAAGGCCTATAACTAGCGGCCTGCACAACCAAGGGGTTGCAATGACGTTCCGCGGATTCGAAGAAGCGCTTTGCAATGCGCTTCATAAACTGCTTGATGGTAGTCATCTTAAGATCTACGTGAAGTTGTTCGTTCCGAACGAACCAAGGAGCCTTCGTAATTCTACGGAGAAATCGGTTTTGAACCGTCTGCATCTTATGGATGTGATATGGCTTTACGTGAGCGAAGACTACGCAGGCGTAAGTCATGATCGGTCGAATGCACGCGGTGTAAATACGCAATTTGCACTTAAGGGACAACTTGCTGCGCAGGTTGAGTACGGAATGTAGTCTGCCGAGAGCAAAACCGGCGCGCGCACGCGCCTGTTTTATGTGCTCAGCGAACGATATGTGATGGTCTAAGACCACACCGAGATATTTGGCTCGCTTCTCCCAAGGGATAGGCTTGCCGAATAAGGTGATCGGTTGGGGGAAGGCGGGTGATCGCCGGGGCCTACAGAATAGGACCCCTTGGCTCTTAAAAGGTTGAGATTCGCTTTTTGGCCTGAGTAAAAATACTCAAAGTTAAAGACGATCCCTGACTACAACTCGACTAACAATGCAAATTACAAATTAGTAGCTTTTCATTGCTAAGCTACGGCCATGCTACGGCCTACAAACTACGTAAAAAAGATTCTTGGCGGGAAAGTGAAGCGTCATGTTCAGAAGTTTTGTTTTATTTTCTAAAATTTGTGTTTAGCCGAATATTAATGTGTAATAATTGTGGATTATTAACCATTAAGTGTTTGTGAACGTGCATTAGTGTAGGCAAACGAAACAAAACAGTGCAACTTCGCTTCAAGTTCTCTCAAGAAGTCCGCGTGAGGTCTCAGTAAAGTGCCACATCTTTACTGAAACCGGGGAGCGGGCGGGAATATCATCATCATGCATTGAATCAAATTCATTTCATCAATATATAAACAAGTTTTCTAAGTAAATAAAGACTTCGCTAAAAGTTCCTAGCAACCAGGCCATTAATATTTTACGAAAGTGAAAAAAAAACGTAAAAAAGAAAAAAAAACAACTGTCAATTTGTCATGACTGTCATTTGCAGTCATTTGATCAATGTTAGGAAAATTTAAAGAAATAATAATAAAATTGTAAATTCCACAAAGCAATGGCTAGTATAGAACTAGATATATGGCGAGGCGAATGGGGACTCGCCTCGATTGATTTAGAATGTCTGAAAGTCTTAGTAAGTGCTTTTCTTCATAACCTAAAACCCGAAACTGTGCCGGTAAATACTTTAGTATTTATTTTTTATTGCATCGTTCGCAGACTTACATGAAATTTATTGGAGTGCCTGTACGAGTTCGAGAAGCGAACAATCCTTTTTTTACACCTAAAGGAAGGCTCCCTGTCATGAAGGACGGCCGCAAGCTACTTTCAAATTTCGAGGAAGTTGTTGAACATTTAAAATCTTTGGTAAGTTTATTTCTTGTTTCTTTTTTTTTTTACTTCGTTTCTCTTTATGAATAACCGATATATTTTATTTCTATACTGGTAATAGGTGATCAATTAAAAATAATATTACATCATGTTTACTTAGTAATGAAGTAACTAAGGGAACCTTTTGTGTATTACATGTATTTTATTTTATAAATATGATTTTTTTACAGCATTACAGTACAGATGTACATCTAAACACAAAGCAGGCGGCTGAAGCTAGTGCATTCACACAATACTTACGAGAGAAACTGTATCCAGCATACCAATATGCATGGTGGGTTGACGAAAAGAACTACTGTGATTTAACAAGACCAACATATGCTAAAGCACTGTGTATCCCATTCAACTTTTATTACCCATCACATTACCAGAATGCAGCTAAAGAAATGATTGATGCTTTGTATGGAGAACACACAGATTTAAGGGAAATTGAAAAAACTGTAAGTTAAAAATAAGAATGATGTTATCCAGTTTATTATGTTCCATCAAAGTCAGTTATTTATTTTAGATACAGTCTTTTAGTCTTTCATCATGAAAAAAATAACCATTTACTGTCTACCATATTTACTAAGCCCTAATTGTTTATATTTATATTTTAGATACTCAATTTAGTTTTTCCCATATTTCAGATATACAATGAAGCGGAGAAGTGCCTTAAAACACTATCAGACCGGCTAGGTGAAAGTGAATACTTCTTTGGCAACCGTCCCTCCTCTTTTGATGCAACAGTTTTTGCATACCTTGCACCACTGGTAAAGGCACCATTCCCCAACTCCACACTAGCCAATCACGTGAAAGGCATAGCGAATCTCTCCAGATTCGTTGCTAGAATCAACCAGAAGAATTTTAGACATGTTACAGATGGTAAGTTTTTTGTGAAAAGAAAATCAATTTTGTTTGTACTTCTCAATATGGTTTTAGGTTACACAGTTCTCCTTTTCTTCAAACTCAAACTCAAAGCATTTATTTCAATTAAACCAATTAATTACAGGCACTTTTGAATTGTCAAAGAGTCGGTCAGTTAGTCAGAATGTTGAAGCTATTTGCCCATTCCAAAATGTAGATCTCTATGGAGAAGAACAGGCAAGAAACTCCAAGGACACTCTTAAATCAAGATATTACATTATTCTTATCACTTCTATGTGAGAACAATGAATCAAATTGAGTCGGCTAAGAATTTGGCTACAAGTTTGGCACCTTGGCAGGTCTACATTACAGTTAGAATTACATTTTTCCCAATTAATCTAAATTATAATTTTACTTTACTTTATACTTGAATAAATTTTATTTTATTTTTTTACCTTCAATGACATCCATCAGTTCCTGTAACGCGCAGATAACAACACAGACGACAACTAATTACACGTTTAAAACGTGCGGGATATACTCGCGCTCAATACCATTATTGCTATCAGTAAATGTATATTTAAACCTTTATACTTAAGTCTTCTATCACAAAATTGCAGAATACAACAGACTGAACTCGAAGAAGCAATCAACAGGCACGCAATCAGAGCGCGAAGCAGCCAACTTCCCGAACCAAACGCGCAACAAGATCCTCGCCGTCCTGTTCGCCGCTGTTGCCATGACGGGCTATGCCGTCGCCAACGGGATGTTTCAGGTCAGTGAGGAAAATTTAGCAGCCGCAATTACAGCACCAAAATATTCTTATACATATGAATATATCTAGATTTTAGATTATTAATATCTCTGTCTTTTGGAATCATTCCCTTTTTTTGGCCGCAAATTTGGAGCCGCTGTTTCAACGTGGCGTATAGTAACACACGACGCTATTGATAATCGTCGATGGCAAGTTATGCGCCTTGCTAAACTGGATAAAGCAATACTTAGTGCTTTTTTTGATATGTTATTGTTTTTGATGGAACTCCTCATGTAACGCCCTGCTACGGCCGCAGCTCGCTATATGAAACGCCGCTCCAAATTTGGAGAATACGCTTTGTTATATGTGCATGTTGCATTTACACCTTATTAATTTGGCTGTAAATGTAAACAATATCGAATAAATTTCAAGATACTGAATAAAAAAAACGTTGTGATCTAAAAAACTTGTTTTATATTGAAGCCGAGTATTTTTATTAGCTTAGTGACAGTGTCAGGAAAAATTCGTCAGTTGTTTACATTATTGGAGAAACATAAAAAGCATGGAGTAGCTGCTAGTGTGTGTCTCAAGTTGTATTCTTATTCATTCTCACAACATCTCATTTTGTTTGTTCAGGACTTCAAAGAGTTTGAAAATACGCGAGAATACAACGACATGTTTGAGAATGATGAAGACGACAACTGACGCTGACTGAAGCTCGGGACGCCCCCCGCCCGCCGCCGACGTGGCCCACGCATGGCCAGCCGCCAGCATTGCATACACACTGGCCATTGTTCCGTCGCTAATTTATTGCATCCGATCTGAATACAAGAAAATACGTATATGATCACTACCGCGGGTTGCTTGTTCATTATAAACGCTGTAGCTGTTTTGGACCATATTTTCTCGGATTTGGATCGGACGCGATAAACTAACGTATTCACTATTTTATTTTTATTCCTTTTTATAATTTAATTTGTCTCCATATGTATGGGTATCATACGAAAGCTGCAAGTCATACAGTCGTAGAGATTAACTACACTAATATGGCCCGCCCCTCCAAAATTCAAAACATTGGAAAGTATTTACAAAGCGCCACCAAGACTCATACATAACGCATGTGTGCGTAATGAGACGGCCGTCAAACAAAAACAAATCCACGGATTTGTTGCTCGACTAGTGGCGTCATTAATCGCTCATTATTATTAGTATGGCGCTGCACTGACGTACTCTATGAAAACGACACGTGCGTTGTCTTGCGCGATCGGCTAGTTATGATTAGTTGACCAACAAATCTGGAAATAAGTGAGATATTACGAGTACTGATTGCACAAAAACTATGAATACAACTACATACAAACTCTTTCGTAAGGATGTGACTATACACATTGAAACAGTAATTTGGAGGGGCGAGCCATGTTATCGTAGTTTATCTCTACTCGTAGTATTCTCACGGTGTTGGCGGTTCGTATACCGCGGAATGTACTTTAATATTCAGCTGGTCTAGCGATAATTGCGGCTTTTAGAGACTTGTAGAGACTGTTATGTTCCTGTTTTATTGACTAAAAGTCGTTATACATTGTTATTAAATACGAATGAATTATTGTTGAATGAAAGGTTTTAACCTTTTTTGCTGCGGTCACATAACATGGCAACACATAAGATAGTCACTATACTCCACAAGTAGTCTCAATATAGTGTGTTTTAAAACCATATCCACTGCATTTAGTACTTTGTTTTTAAGATGACATGTATTTTAATTACTTAATATGTATGTCTCGATGTTTGGTTGTTGCCTCTTACTGCTTGTTTTAGTTTTTATATGAAACATCGTATTTTCGAGTTTATTTCTTCATGGATTCGATGAAATCAAAATCTTTAGTCTCGAATATTATTGCTTTGCAATTTGATATTGAAGCCAGTGCATTAAGTTAAGTGATAAGAAAACTCACAAAAAATGTTTATCTTTGATTGTGAGTAGATATTGCATACACGCTAATCTATCTGGATGATTTGAATTTTGTATTATCAGCCCAATTTTATTCAGCGGGATTTTGCCTTTTAATGTTTATGCTACATTTAATTTTCGCCATAAACCCGTATCCTTGATGAAAAACAAAAGTTACAGTAAAAATAAAATAATTCCTATGGTCCTATAACATTGATAGTTATTTATGTTGTTATACTTTAGACTTTGTTACCATTGTGTTAGAGGTTATTTTACTGTTTCCCAGTTTCTTATAAAATAATGTTTTGTTGTGTAGCAGTTGTAGGCGCATCCAGAAATTCGAGACATGAGGTCCACTAAACTTGGGTTATACTTTTAGTCTATAACAACACAGGTAGAGATTTCGGTTTTGTGAATGAGAATTTATTTGTTGGTTGTTTAACTTATTCCGTTAAGCGTGAATAAAATGTGGTTCGTTGATATTGCATGTTTTATTTTTTTGGTATTTTGTGTAAATACGTCATTCTGGGACTCAATATCATCAATAGCGGATTTTATTCGGAATTAACCTATCAATCGATTTTTCATTATAGTGTCCACTTCGGAGGTTTCGACATTCGCATATTTCCTGAAAGACCGACTTGAGCACTAAAGGGTAAAAAATAAAAAACCTTACCTTCATACCTCTAAGGTTATAAACCTGACTATTTCCAATGTGACCTTTCTCTAACTTACAGTGAAGGTGAAGTAAGTGTCAAAACCTGCATGTCGATTCTGTAACCATCTCACCGTGAAAACTTATGTGAAGTGAGCTGTCAGTGCATGTCAGCCCACCTAATGTTACGGATGGACCAAGTATTACATTTACAATCATAATCGAGATTTTAATAATATTTTTTATGCTAATTCTGTTGATTATTTTATATTAGGTATTTCAAAGCTGGTATTTAAGTGAAAACATAGCAACGTTTAAGGAAATAGGCTAGGATAAAAATGGAAAAAAACAAAATTGAGTTTCTGACTGAATTTCTGTTTTGCTATATTATTTAACCTACTAATTAGTAATGTTTAGACACTACGACACACGATTATGATTGTAAATGTAATGTTTGGTCAATCCCTACCATCAGTGGTATGACACTGACAGTTCACTCCACGCAAGATTTCACGTTTGCAGAATAGCACTGCTGGACTTGTCTGAAAAATGCAACACAGTGAGCACGATGCTCGTCTCTTCTGCATACTTTGCCTGTTCCGAAAATGTTCTACTATCTACACGGAAACGTAATTTTTGTCTACTCTTCCGTCGACAAAACGCGTCTGCTAAGCCTGACCTGTTGTAGGAAAAGTACAAGCTGATATTATTATTTATAGCGCTGGGCATCATGGAGCTGGCAGAGAACGATGCTGATCAACCGGTTCGCCATCGCCAAGAAACACTTCGACAAAATTACTAAATTAAAAGCAGCTAAGACAAGCGATGACTCCAAACCGGCCTAGGTTTAATTTTTGGTTGTATTCTATTGTAAACTATTTGTGTGACCGTGAATATATATTAAGCTAGAGATAACTACGATAACATGGCGCGCCCCTCCAAAATTCAAAGCGTTTGAAAGTATTTATGACAGTATTTACAAAGCGCCACCAAGACTCACAACGCATTGTGTGCATACTGAGATTGCCGTCAAATAAAAATAAATCCAAGTATTTATTTATTTGTAAGGATTTGACTACATACATTGAAACAGTAATTAGGAGGGGCGCGCCATGTTATCGTAGTTTATATCTACCCTATAATAGAAATGACGAAAAAATAAGCGAAAATGATATTCTGTAAGTATTAGGACTTTTTATCAGGGATTAATACTTCACTGCTAAATTAAAAAGTTCCAAGGACTCGTCAACTTTTAGAAGTTTAGCCTTGGCTAGTATTATATTATCTGTGGCCTCAGTAAAAACGGCAAGCAGTTCATATATCAACTTGCTATATTCATGCACCTGTAGGTACTACCAAAGTTTATCATCAACTAAGGCCACACCATCCATTCCATCCATCGCCATCATTCCCGATCCTGTGCCAACTTTGTCCAAATTAATGTTAAATGTTATGTAGGTGAGTAAAATGTCCGCATTCTGAAATATTTTAGTATGGCCACAACAAATTGCACTATACAGAAATAATGTTACATAAATTAGGTAAGTAGGTACTTCTTTAAACTTTATACCTTATTCAGGTTCTTTGATGTGCAACATCTTTTCTCTCGCTTTCTGAGTGATTTCGTGAAAAGGGACGGAAGTATGTAACAGGAAGTGACAGCTTGAGCATGGAATAAGTAAGTACTTTATAATAGCATGGAATTAGTAAGTACTATATGGATTGTAAGTAGAGGGGGTCGAATCTCGACCAGTGGGCGAATAATTATTCGAATAAATATTTCAGTATTTAGCTTTGTAAATTTGGAGGTTTTGTTATGTCGCTGCCCAGTTGCTTATTACCAAGGTGAGATGTCAGATGTTACAACATATATATATTTTTTTTTTTTTTAAACGTTGCCCCAGACTAGAATTTTCTCCTGTATTGTGGGTGCGTTTACAAACATTTAAACTCACATACACAAACAGCCAGACCTGGAACAACTAATTGTAGGTCATAAAAATAATTGTTCCGTGCGGGAATCGAACCCGCGACACGCAGCGCAGCAGTCAATCGCTTAACCACTGCACCAACCGTGCCGTCTGTATAATGCAACTACTGTAAGGCTCGCTCGTTTAGTTTTCAGGTGACTTCTTTCTTTATTTTCGAGCTAGGGTATACCATCAGTTTAGGTTTCTCCGGAATCGAGCGCCCAGAGAAGCTGCATAAAGTATTTGATCCTCCCTTTTCTATTGAGGATGAAGAACTTTTCACCCTGTTCCTCATACCTGTATCTAAAGACCAACCGTGAATAGTAAAGAAAATTATTCGTGGTGTCCCAAACTAACGTTGCCAGGTTTCATGCTTTAACAGGTTGACCCCTGTTTGGGCACTTGAAATGGGCTGTAAGAGCGCTAACACACTGGTCGCCAGGTCGTGCTACTTAGAGCTCTATGGTTGGTGGCTCACCTGGCGTCCGCGTGGTTACGCAGCCAACCATCAGTGCCGCCATGGCGTCCCGGTGTGTTAGCGTAATGCTCTAACTAGCATTTATATTCCAGTGGTAAGCAGGTGTGTTATACAATATAACAGCTTACAAACAAGCTTAAGCCGACAGGCATCAGACGCCTGACTTTTTGTTCAGTTTTGCCTGTAGAGGTGCTCTCCCACGAGCGATTTTTTCGGCGATTTTTGTCAGAAAGAAATACATTCACACGAAAATCGACGATAAAATCGCTCGTGAGCGAGTACCCTTAATCGAAGTGAACACAAAAATAAAAAAAGTGAAAAATTAATTCATTAGTGAATCGATCCAACGATGTTGGATTTCGGCGCTCGGCATCTTTCACTCGCCTACAGAATGATCAAAAAATTAAATAAAAAAGCAGATTAGCGTTGCATTCCACGACACCGACAAAATTACATGGGAATGCCATGTAATTTTTTCGGTGTCGTGGAATGTAACCAAAATGACCTTCACTTTCACTCGAGTGAACCATTCTTTCGAATGAAGCGTTTGTTATCGGCTTTAAGGTAATGCAGGCAGTTGCTTCCTACTTGTAACTGTTTGCTGTAGAAGAAGAAAATTGATATGTAACATCTACTGTGATGCTCTGTAGTTTCTGCCTACCCTTATTAAAAAAAGGCATGATTTTATTAAACAACTTCAGAAAAGGAGTAGGTTCTGTATTAGATGGTTTTTGGGGTTCCGTACCAAAATGGTAAAAAGGAACCCTTATGGTGAGAGTCTGTCTGTCACACCTGGATATCTCAAGAACTACTAATGCTATGAAATTGAAATTTAGAATAGTTTAAGATGACGTTTGCCCAACTATTTTGCAAACAAGAAAGAAATAAAAAAATATGTGTCTTTTTTGCAAAAGGGACTGAAACGGGGTCTTAAAAATTTGAAGTAGGGCTACTAGGGCATCTGGGTTATCATATGAAAGAATCATGTTTGCAAATTCTCAAACATTTATTTTGATTTTTTTAGGCAGCATAGTTTTCGACCCCTTATCTCCGAAGATAGCATAGAAAAAATCTGAAATTATTCTATGTGATAGAAGTGTATGCAAAGATTACAGGAAAAATAAAACGATGTCTCTAAATAGCACAGTTTTCCAGAAATCATCAACATCATATATCGTACGGAACCCTCGGTGCGCGAGTCCGACTCGCTCTTGACCGGTTTTTTATCTGTAAGTATGAGTTTTAAGACACTAGATTATAGTATAGGTACAAAGTAATTAGATAATAATAATCGCTCCATAAAACATGGGACTTGGAACATGTGGGTGTACTACAGGTACACCTCTGCCCAACCCTTCGGGGAAACAAGGCGTGATGATATGTGTTGTGCAATGTGTCTGGTATGTGCCGTAATTTGTGGTTATTATAGCGGACTGCAAATGTTAAGACTCACAAGAAAAGGCAGCACAATATTGTGTTTGCAAATAATAAACTTACACACTTCCCATCTTATTACAAAACAAGATTTATATTTTGACATGGCTTAAACCATGGACCCAGTTTTTGTAATAAGAACGTAACTGTAATTGAAATACCGTTCTATAAATAAAACTGAAAACTTTGTTCGGTTTTTTAACGCGCCGTTAACGCGCGTTCGTATACAGACGTGATACGCACGCGAGTCAGTCTATTCTGTAGGATAAAAGCGCACCGTCGACGCACGTTTCTAAAACGCGCGTTTAAAAAACGTGGTGTGCACAGGCCCTTAGTTGTCACTTTTGTATTAGGAACTTTACCTTAGACGGAATAAAGTTCAAATTCAATAATGGCTCCATGACCTGGGTCTGAAGATAGACCTTGTTTTGTAATAAGACGGTTGAGGTTGTTTGATATCTGGTTTTACTATTAAGTATTATGAATGTAACCAAACAGTGAAGAGTTTATTTTATTTACTCCTATTTTTATTAAGTGACATTTTAAAAGACATCCTAGTTTTATAAGGTTTTAAAGAAATTTACTTTTAAATGTTGTGCTGTCGAAAATAAAGTACAGATGTATAAATAAAACAAATATCTCTCGTAACTCCTTTATTTCTCACATTTGAACATTGTGTAACAGGTACACTTACAATTTGGTACGAATCATTCCAACATTGGACTGCACTGGGCTACATGATATCTATTAGGTACTAAACTGATTATTTTTGATACACTGACATTTTATTAGACGGTTGAAGACGAGATGGCACAAATTTCCGGCGAAGGCAGAGACGGGACATATATTTAAAAAAAAAAACTTCAAAAATGATGAATCGTAAATGGAAGTGTTTGCAGTCTTACATTAAAACTACGTGGCTACGTTTTCAAAGACACTGTTTGAAACAATTCTGTCAAAATCGACTAAACTAAAATCTACAATGCATCCCATCTCTTCTCTAGTACAAAATTTCCCGCCCGTGCGACGATGACCATGAAACTAAAACGACGTAAGCGTCGTTTATTAATCAGTTTTTAACAGTTCGTAAACTTATAAATTACATAAATATTCGCTTCTATACGATAAAGTTAATTATACTTACAATGTTACAACAATACTGCTTGTTCGTTCCAACTTGATCAAGTTAGATAAGACCGTGGCCCCACTAAAGAAATGTTTGCAACTGACTTCGAGCGCTAACACTTTTTTATATGAATCATTCACACAGCGCAATATACGCGAATTATTTCCCTGTGTGGCCACGGCCTAACATGCAGTTAATATTTCAATAAGGTAACAAGAACAGAGGACGACAAAGGCGTCAAAATATGTGATGTCAGATATTTTGCAAAATATCAAAACCAATCAGCAAATTCTATTGTATACAAGAGTGTATGTACATCATACGTGCAATCTACAATGTTTGTTCGTGAACAAGTGGTTTGTCTTCTTTTAGCCAGGCTTAGTAAAGTTTCTGCCTTTTCAAGGTCTTTTAGGGCCAAATTCCCTCTCCACGGTGACGTCACAGGTCACTTTAGCTTTGAATATTCTGACTGCATACAGTATCGAAAATGCCAACTATACCGGAGAACTTATTCATTTTAGTTTTTTTTTTTTTTCACAATTTTTATGTTTTCTAAGTTTTGCACATTCGATTACTTAGAGTCAGTCAATTTGCGCGCTTTGATAGAAATCGATACGCATTACATCTGTGAAGTTACCCCAGTTTATTTAATGTAACCTTGTATTCAATTAGGGTTTCTTAAAATTGGGGCTATTTTTACATAGCAGCATAAGACTCTTTCTCTATCAGTCCTTAGTATAATTTCGTAAAGCAAGTAACGTCGCATAAAGACTTGTACTGTTTAAAAAAATAAGTGAATACATTGTATTCAACCGACTGTACCACAACTATGTTAGTAATCTATGATGAACATTCATCAGTATACATTTTAATATTAACATAATTATCAGTTCGATACTACAGCTGAATGAAGTTATTACATAAATGATAATTCAAATTACAATTATAGCGAAATAAATATTAAAATAATAACAAAGTACTTAAGTAAGCGTTGAAGCTGCCATATTTACAACATAATCATTCAATTATTATTATTATAAGTTAGATTTGGTTTTGTGTACGTCTTGGTTATAAAAAGACAGAGTTTTGTCGAATGTCTTAGAGAAGTAATAAAGTTTACTATTGGTGCTGTGTCATCGGCTAATAATACGGTTTAGTAATGGTAACAAAGTACTTTTTATACATATTCAGCGATCTGTTCACTATCCTGCATCAATCTTTGCAATACGACGGTTCGTATAGTGAATAGTGCGCTGCTTGTGAATATTAATAACGACGATAAGCTCTGTTAGTAATTAAGCGGAAATAGAAAATAATTATATCAATCTGTTATAATGGAATAATTCAGGAATGGCCCAATTGTGTCTACGTGTTCTTAGCAAACGGGTAGACGATGTAAATTTTCGAATAATTTTAATGGTCACACCATAAAACGATTGATTATAAAAATATAACTATTATTCTAAAATTGAATACACATTTCTCAATCAATTCCTTGTTACAGGGAACTTATAAAATATGTTTAATAGAGAAAACGACGTTATATCACGACTATATACACCTTAATTATTATGTACGTCTTATTAACACGAATATATTAACTTGTAATTTACCTAATACTCCTTATGATGGCTGCGGCGTTCTAGACTATGAGCCTTGTTCGATTTATTGACTTGTTCTGTATAAACAATTGGGAACCGTTTGTTGTTGACAACTTTCCATTATTGTATAAGTGGTACAAAATCAGGAAGACTGGCGCTTTACTACAAGGAAAAAACTGAAGTCTAACGCAGACGGTCATCTATTTACATTACTATTTATTCAAACCATCACACTACATTTACGGAAACAACTTATTCCTTAAAAAAAAAACTATCATTTTACACAAAGAGACATTACTAACAGGTATCAAGACAACAACTAACCGCTTCCCAAAGGCGCAATATGTACACGTCGCAAGCAAACAAATTACTATCAATTAAAAACAATTATTCAGCGAAAGCGACACTAAGTAGACATTCAACATTCAACTTTACCACATGTAAATAAGTGTTAGGATCGCTTGCGACGGTGTTCCTCCTTAATCGGGCGCGTTGAGTAGGGACTGTGATTCTACGAGTTGACTAGCGTCTATGAGGCTGACTTGCATGGAGTCCAGGCTGCCAGTGATGACGTCAGAGCGGCCCACACTGAAGGGGTAGAACCGGGACACCGGGGGCCGCTGCTGAGCCTCTGAGGGATCCTCGCCGTTGGAGTGCCGCGAGAGGATCGACAGGGATGGCAGCTTCTCTTTTATTTGGTGGATCTGTTAGAGAATTATCAGGTTTTTAAACGCCATACTCGTGGTAAAAATAATAACACACATAATTATGTTCGAATTGTTGGTTCTAGGACATGTCGGTTTCCTCACAATGTTTTCCTTCCCCGTTTTGAGAGCAGCGGTGATGAAATAATTTACACAAAGTAAAGCGCCTTTCTGGGATCGAACCTACAACTTACAACTCGAAAGTCGCAGCCTTTACCACTGAGCCACCACTGCTCTAACTTTTAATCCATGGCTATTGTGAAACTGGTAAAAATGCCTAAAGTAAATTCATAACAGGAATATTTCCGTCATTTCCGCTTGGCCAGCTGTTGTGACATAATATAAGCGTAAATACTAGGATAACATGCCCGTACTGTAGTAGTGTGCAGTGAGGTCACAATAAATAACCACACCACCCCGGACTAATGCTGACGTAATTTTCCTTACCGCGATTATTATGAGAGTACAGCTGTTTTAGTGACATGTGAGGTACCAGGTTTACATGAGAGCGCTGTAGTATACCACTCTGTGACAATCTACTGCTACATTTAGGCGTGCCGCACCGCAACTCAAAAATTTTCCTACATCAGTTCGCATTTTGTATCACATCATACTTTTAGGGATGTCCTTCCTGAGAAGTCACAGCTACCAGTGTAACATGAGGGCTCTGTAGCATATTGACCTGTCTAAGCACTTAAACATGTCCTGTGGAATGGGAATTTATAATAATAAATGTTTTGTTTCAATGTTCTGCAATAGTCCTTCACCAATCGGGGGTTGTCCTTGGGTGCACTTGCATAGTGCGAACAGGCTTAAAAGTAGGTTGATGCCTCATTTCATTAAAAATGTCTGACGGCCCTCTGCGAGTTGACTTTGGGCCCTTGTACGCTTTCCAAAGGTCCGGGACCCCAGGGTCCCGAGATATGTTACACATTTAAAATAACAGCTGTTTTAGTGACATGCGAGGTACCAGGTTTACATGAGAGCGCTGTAGTATACCACTCTGTGACAATCTACTGCTGACGCACATTTGGACGTGCCGCACCGCAACTCAAAAATTTTCCTACATCAGTTCGAATTTTGTATGACATCATACTTTTAGGGATTTCCTTTCTCAGATGTCACAGCTACCAGTGTAACATGAGGGCTCAGTAGCATATTGACCTGTCTAAGCACTTAAACATGTCCTGTAGAATGGGAATTTATATAAATGTTTTGTTTCAATGTTCTGCAATAGTCCTTCACCAACCGGGGGTTGTCCTTGGGTGCACTTGCATAGTGCAAATAGGCTTAAAAGTCGGTTGGTCCCTCAATTCATTAAACATGTCTGACGGCTCTCTGCGAGTTGGCTTTGGGCCCTTGTACGCCTTCCAAAGGTCCGAGACCCCAGGGTCCCGAGTTAAAGTTAGACATTTAAAATAATAAAAAAAAACCGGCCAAGTGCGAGTCAGACTCGCGCACGACGGGTTCCGTACCATTATCTATAAAAATGGCAAGAAAATCACGTTTGTTGTATGGGAGCCCCCCTTAAATATTTGTTTTATTTTAATTTAATTATTTATTTTTAAAGTGAATATATAACTAAATATTCTGTGAATATTTCAAGCGTCTACCTGTTGCCATTATCAATATAGACCAAAAACGAGCAAAAAAAAACCACGTTTGTTGTATGTGAGCCCCCTTAAATATTTATTTTATTCTGTTTTTCAGTATTTGTTTTTAGTTAGTTTATAGTTTTTTTTTTTAATGTTGCCTCACTCTAGGAATTACTCCTGTATTGTGGGTGCGTTTACAAACATTTAAACTCACATACACAAACAGCCAGATCCGGAACAACTACTTGTAGGTCATACAAATATTTGGAACCCGCGACACGCAGCGCAGCAGTCAATCGCTTAACCACTGCGCCAACCGTGCCGTCAATACCGCCGTCAATATTTGTTGTTATAGCGGCAACAGAACTCCGTGAAAATTTCAACTGTCTAACTATCACGGTTCATGAGATACAGCCTGGTGACAGACGGACGGACGGACAGACAGACAGACGGCGGAGCCTTAGTAATAGGGTTCCCGTTTTACCCTTTGAGTACGGAACCCTAAAAAAGGGTACGACCCAGAGCCCTAGCTGGTGAAAACTATAATCAGTTCCACCGTTTCGATCCTGGGTAAAACACTACGATTTCGACGACACTGGATTTACGGTATCATAATTCATAATGTGTACCTAGTCACAACACTCATTGGTATTCTTTCTTCCAACCGTACCCAAAGGTACGGAACCCTATTTTACACACTCAGTCACATTAAATAATCAAACACAAATACATAGTTAAATAAAGAAATTAGGAAATTATTCAAACAAAACAACAAATAGGTACTTATTAGACTTGTTGCAGTGTTGCCATATTACCTGCGTTCAATGAGTAACCTGCATCAGTGATTTATTTAGGGAAATGTGTTAGACATAAGGTCTGTTTTTGTTTAACCTTATTTTTTGCAAACGTGCCATGCTCATATCAAACTTAAATTGTTTGGTCGAAAAATAGTTGTTTGTTTATGAAGTAAAACTTCTTTAGGCACGCTTGACTTGGGGAGTAAGCTGGTGAATGCATGATGAGAGTGTTACGGAAGTGACGAGAGCGTTACGGAAGCATAATTAGTATTAATATATTTAGTAAGTTTTACTTCAGTCGTGTGGTCTAAAGCACACTCGTTTTTTTAATGACATCAGCAATATTTATGTACTAGGAGAACATGAGTCTCCTGTTGTATACTGACCTCATGACCTGTACCATTATTGCGTAACACAGTTTGAATCGGAATCGGAATGATTTTGAAGTATATTGCTAATCCATTGCTTCTTATGGTAGAAAAAAATGTCTGCTCAACAACGTAAATAGCGCAATGAATGTTGCTGAACTGTCAAATTGAAACCGATTCCTACTGATAGTGTGTTACGCAATTAGCCCTCTGGT
The DNA here is from genome assembly GCA_948098905.1 of Tiliacea aurago. Lineage (NCBI taxonomy): Eukaryota > Metazoa > Arthropoda > Insecta > Lepidoptera > Noctuidae > Tiliacea > Tiliacea aurago. Next base: position 3,130,973 of record OX402592.1, read on the forward strand.
GATTGATGCACGCAAATAGTATTGTGGTTATGTCATTAGCAACATTTATTTACTAGGATAACATGAGCCTCCAATAGTTTATTGACCTGCCGACGCACACACCACTACCTTGCCACATTATGTTTATGTCATTACCAACATTTATGTACCAAAGCTACATAAGCCTGCTGAAGTATATTGTATTGTAAAAACGGGCTGGTGTTCGCAACTCCACGTCCAAGCGCGTATTTTACTGACCCTTAACGCACTCCTCCTATCTTGTTGTCGTATTGTGGTTATGCCACTACCAACATTTATGCACCAAGGCTACATAAGCCTGCTGAAGTGGACTGACCCTTGACGCATTCACTACCTATCTTACCGTAATATTATTATGTTATTAGCAACAGTTATGTACCAGGGCTACTTAGGCTTGATACTGACCTTTGACGTACTTGCTGTAAAACTAACAGAACGTTACAAAATAACTGTGAAAGGACTGTTGTCATATTATGGTTATGTCATTACCAACAATGAAGTACTAGGATAACATAAGCCTGCAGCAGTATACTGACCTTCTGAAGCGCAGCGTAGTTGTGCACATGGTACTGTATGGTACCGGACAGCGGCGAGTCGAGTGGCGCGAGCCATCGCTCGTAGCACTGTGACCACAGTTCCATGCCTGCTACCGACGTGCAAGGTTCCAATCGACTGAGTTCGGATGCTGACTTGCTTGGGAGCGAAGATTGTGCTGTGAATAGAACAAACGATATTGAAATACGGTACTACAGTAAGCGTATTAGTGCAAATATTCGCGATATTTCTTGAATACAAAATTAACTTTATTTCAATAAGATTATGGTATAATTCATATTATCAAAGTAAGGGTAATATTTTGACAAATATACCAAGTGAAGTGTTAGCATAATAGGTTATAGAGCCGATTTTTGGGCAAGCACAAAAAGTTTGCTTGCCAATGATGTTTATGCTCAAAAAGCAGAGTGCTACAAGCATTTTTTGGTTGAAATATATTGAAAAAACAATATGGTGGAATTAGCTCCGATTTTGGCCACGCGCCAATAAAATCTTGAACGGTTTTACTCACATAGCCTCTGCGAGTGTACGGTAGTAGGCTTGACGCCGAACAGCGGGTTGTAGAATAACGCCTTGTCTTGCTCCGAAAATTGTTCGCCCCAGTCCCACAGCGGCCTTTGCACGAAGTTCTGTAAAGAATAGTTATTTGTGAATCCACTTTTCGGCGCCAAAAATACCTTTGAATATTTGAAGGTGGGGATGGCATGGTGCACAATGTGTGTTCTCAAAGTCCTCCGCAAATAAGCGTGCCACACATCGCAAACTTAGAGGTATTTGCGTGTCTACTGTAAAAATAACTTGCTTAAATACAAGTAAACCCACCCAGTTGTAAATAAAAACAATATTACCTTAGCTACAGCCAGCTCTCGATCCCGCGCGCAGTTGAACAGGAACGTGTCAAAGATGTGGTTATGCGCGCAGTCCCACAGGGTCGTCAGATACGTTTCAGTGAACTGGAAGTCTGCCGGGAACTGCTGCAGTAGCTGCCACACGCAGTCCAGGTATAGGAGCAATACTGGGGCAGTTTGAGCGGAGGTCGTGTCCTTTGCGGTCGAGTCTTTTGGGTTACCCGGACGGGGAAGACCGAATCTGGGGGTATAAGTTTTGTTGTATTAATGAGGACCAAGTGTGAGGATCGCAGAGCTTTTTGATGATATTGATGATCACCATTATGGTTTCAGCGGTAAGACGTCCACTGCTGGACATAGGCCTCCCCAAAGGGGGGGTTTGCGATAATCGCCACGCTTGGCTTGTAGGCGGGTTGGCGATCGCAGTATGGTGTTAAAATCATGGACCATTTTGGTTAACCATTCAAAGGGTTTTCGATAGGGTTTTTCTAAGCGGTTAATCAAAAACACATACGATACGGGTAACCTTTTTGAACGGCTTAAATAAAATTTTGGTTACCCGTTGAAAGGGTTTTCGATAAAAACACATACGGTGTGGGTAACCCTTTTGAACGGCTTAATTTAAGCCATTCAAAATTACCCACACCGTATGGATTTTTGATTATCTGTTTAGAAAAACCCTATCGAAAACCAATTCCATTGAAAGGGTTTTCGATAGGGTTTTTCTAAAGAGGGAACCAAAATAGTTCATGGGTAGAATAAGAGATAGAATTGATCATGCTACGCGTGCTGGGCGGATATCGAAATAACATAATATTATGATTTTTTCAGGTCTCTGGGTTTCAAGTAGGTATAGAACCCATTGAATGGGTTATCATCATGTAACCTTTTCCCTGGGTTTCCAAAATCAAAATCAAAAATATTTTTATTTCACATAAGCCTACATGGGCACTTATGAAACGTCAGAAGCTAGGTGCACGTTTCTAATTGGTCGTTTCCTATGGAGAAAAGCCGGCAAGAAACTCCACGGTCACTCTTTAAAAAAAATAAAATTGGCTTTTACAATGTTTTCAAATTACAGTGTTAATAGGTATGAGAGGACAGCGTAGGCCCATCAAAAATACCAGGTACTTAACAAAATAGAAAATGGTCTACAGATCTACAGTCTAATAAGCCTACAACATCCTCACATTGACAAAAAAAAAACAATATAAAATATGATTAAAATAATAAAAGTTAGAACCTTGTTGAAATTTAAATTGTAGGTATAATAATGTTAAATAAGAAAAACATTATGTCAGTGAAGTTTATAAAAAAAAGATAAAATTAAATTAAAAAATAACTTCGTAATTTGGGAGCTGAGCTGTCAATAGACATTTACATAGTTTTGCTGTTAATGAGGTACCAGGGAGGCCACATGTACAGAAGGAATTAATGCCAAACTTCCTTGTCTTCAACGTAGTCCTTAATCTTATAATATTCTTTTTTGATAAGGGCACGTTTTGAATTTTCCATCACTAACACCCGAATACTGAAACGCCACTCAAATCTCATAATCATCTAAAAGCTACTTAAATATAAGCATCCCTCAAATTTAAATGGTATACACAAACGCCACTCAAGCAATTCGACCCCATGATTAACCAAGCAGTCCTCAAATGTTTACATCATGGCAACATCCTGCTCAAAAATTGTTATCAGCACGTTCTCAGTTACAAAATAATTTACTTTACGTCTCGTATTCGTTTTACGCAGTCTTCTTTGAACAAATATTTTCTATAATTATTAATCAGTTGAAATATAACAACGTAATGTAAGTTTGGTTTGAATTACGATGGAAATTATGTATACTATTTACATAAATATCAAAAGAGGACGTCATAAGAAAAGAAAATTCCTTGACATGATTGTCTTAGATTGGAACGTCACACTTGACATTTTACGCGCGATTATTTAACAAGATTATTATTAACTGATTCACGATGGAGGAGAAGAAGAAACGTGGATGCAATTATACACCTGCTGGGAAAGATATGGTCTTGGAACTGATAAAGTAGTAAGTACCTTTATAAACAATGAAATACTGTAAGTACTTTAAACTTATATAACCGCAAGAGCCGGTGCATATTGTAATAGTTTATTATTAGACAATACATGCCTATAACATACTCGTACATATCCAGGGGGGGGCCAGGACAACCGTTGTCTGTATCAAGCACTTACCCACGGAAACTTGTGACCGCTTACCATCTGAAAGGCTCAGAATAAATACCCGATTTATGTCTATGTACCTACAAGTACTTTTATTCCTACAAGTATAAATACGGTCAGATAATGCACGTTTACACATACTCAGCTGAACATTTCACAGATCCCAAGTTTAATTCCAAGCTGTTTCATGTTGTAAATAATATGTTACTTAAGTATTACAAATAAATAAATATTCCAGATATATCAAAATATAATTGAAAATAAAGAAACTGATGCCAACATAATTTTGAAGACGCGAGAGGCTTGGAATAGAGTGTGCCAACTGTATAAAGCTGTCGCTGTGAGCGGCTGCAGGACATGACAACAACTCCAGCCGCGGCACTTCTATGAAAACCTCAAACAGAGGCCTAAAAAAAATATAGCTAAAGCAAATATAGACTTGATTTTTTTATGATAAGTAATATTTCTTTATTTACTCATTTAACTCAAAAACAGTTGGCCTCTCGTGATCCGAAAGTGAAGATAAGGACGATAGAGATATTTTTATCACTATTTGAAAAGTTTCAATAGATTTAACTTGATTTGAGGGACCTCGCGACCACTCTCAGATCTAAGGGCTGCTCAAAGCAGTTTGACAGTTGATTTGACAGATAAATAACGTTGAGTAGCGTTCCTGTATACGACTTTTAAACTGAGTGGTGTTTGAGCATTACTTATTTTAAGTAGCACTTATATTTAAGATGATACTCAAAAAAGACGTTTAGGTATACGAAATTAAAGTTTAGGAGCTGCTCAAACGTTTAAGCAGCCCTTAAATATTTGAGTAGCGTTTCAGTATTCGGCAGTAAGTTCTGTAACCGATTGTGGCAACTTGTTATAAAAGCGGATACTTTCAAGTATAAAACCCATTCAATGGGTTATCATGTAACCCTTTCACTGGGTTTCTAGTATAAAACCCATTCAATGGGTTACGTCATGATAAAGGTAACCCATTGAATGGGTTACCCCTTCGAAAGGCTTAACTCTTAACCGGGGTTGTATGGTCCCTGGTTAAAATGCATAGAGAACGCTTATGCCCATTCTCTAGTATTGATGATAATACTTTTTGTTAACAAGGATAATATATAATGTGTAACGTTGCATGAACATCGAACTCCTCGGCCGTCTAAGTCTTCGTGTTCGTTTGTAGTCGAACTAAGTGATAATAAGGATGGTTATTCAATATCATAAAATCTGCATTCTCCAGTCTCAAATAAAGCAACATAGCACTTTCTATCACGGTAAAACTTTACTTTAGATTAATCAAAATTACGAATCGATATAAATAAATTAAAGTAGCTTTTTGTGTCTGTCTGTGACCGCGTTGTTCCTAAACTACGCTACGGATTTACACGCGGTTTTCACCACCATTTAGATTATTTATCCCGGAAGGTTTATGCGTATAATACATTAATATTGAACGTACATTTAATAAAGAAATCTCGACGTTTTGTCAAGTCAAAAAAACCGTGCAAAGCAGGCGCATTAATTTATAACAGGAAATAAATATGTAGGCTAGTTACCGACAACTTGCCTGCTTCAAATTATATTTAACAATCGAAATCGGTATCATTATTTGTACCTAGGGAAACAACAAAACAGAATCAGGATAATAAAATTAATACTTATGGGGATACTTTTCCTGTCTATTATTTTATATGACTAACATTATAAAAGGATGAGCTTTAGATACATAAGCTACCAGGGACACATAAATGTATGGTAGTGCAGTAGCATATTGCGGAACGAAAAGACAGTGTATTAAATAAATTCTGAACGGTTTTTTGACAAGTACTGAGTCCAAGATTGGTGGACGTTGCTAAGCACGTTTCCATTGATATGTTCCTGCTTCTTTATTGCACTTGTAGTATGACAGTGACAGAAATAATTCTCAGCCAAAGCACGTGGTAAGTAATGTTTATTTTGGCCTCAGCATTGCTCTATCTTAGCCTAATAATTTATGTTATTAAGCTTTTGTAAACAGTAAGTAAAATAATTATGAAATAAGTTCATACAAGATACCAGGAGCATATGAATGTGAAGGAGTACTCACCGATCACAGAACGGGTGTCCGAGCGCGATCCATTCCTTCTGTATGAGCGACTGGAAGCCTGATATCGTTCTGAAGTGTGGGTCGACTAGCAATTGAGTGAGGCAAGATACCACGGAACAATAGTCTACGCCGTCACCTGAAACATAAGGAAATATTTCTCTACCAAATTACTAAAATAGTTGGCGTTTGTTTAGAATTATTTAAAAACAAAAGTTTGAAACAATTATTTACTAGGAAAACAGAAAATGGTAGCGACTGGTTGTGGAAGGCGGAGGACAGGGTGTTGTGACGCAGCCTGGGAGAAACCTATGTCCAGCAGTGGACTGCAATAGGCTGAGTTATTGATTGAAAAAGTGACATTATCACACCACGTCTAACACAGGCATCCCCGTATTTGTAAGTCCTCCTTTATCCACTTCTACATGTAAACAAATACTTCGTTTAACACCAAACATTAGCGTATCATACGCCTCAAAGCTGTAGGACACGTTTAAGAAATAATAAAATTTAAATTCGTAAAACACGCCTCTTTTTACTCAGGGTTTGCCGCCCTTTCTCAGTTTTTTACAGCATTATCTCATTATTAAGTAGCTATATAGATAAATCAATTTTGGTGTATAGAATTACCTTCTTGTAATACTACTGTGACGTTGTTAGAGAGATTTTGCGCGGCGTCTTCGGCGAACGCGATGCAGTTGGCGACGTAGCGAAGCCACCGGCTTGCGTCCAGGATTGAGTAGTATTGGGAGTCTTGCATCTGTAATAAACGAAGAAATAGCTTTATAGCAGTTTCGCTGTCTTGCATCTTCTTAGCTCGTGGCGGCACGAACAATCTGAAGCCAGAATTACCTAACTCAAGACTCAGGGGTTGCAAGCTGTAATGCTTGCGGAGGAGGAGGCGGAACGCGTGAGGGAGAGCGAAAATTCGCGCCCTCACACCCCTAGTCGCCCGCGGGTTTGCGGACGGTGAGCGATGGGTAGCTCGCCGGCCGATAAGGACCAGGCCCAGGTCGACGGCGACGGCGCGTTGTGTTCCACGCGCGCCTCAAAGAGTTGTCAGCACCAACGGACGGGGTCCATTAGAGCCAATGCCTGCCAGGGTTGCAGTTTGTCCGAAAGGGATATCGTGGCCCTGGCACACAGGCAACTGGAACACGGGTGGGTTTTAGTCAGTACAAGTCTGACACGCCGTCACGCTCCGCCCGGAGCGGAAGAATTTATTTGATAATTTCCCACCCAAAAAAAGGGGTTTATTTATAAAAGTCGCTTAAAGTTATACATTTTTGACGTCAAAACGTCTCTTCACTTAAAGCAACGTTTATAAACAAAGGAGACAAACATCACTTAAAACTTTAACTTACTTACATGCTTAGTAATTTGTTTGATTGAAAGTAGTATAGCTTTGGGTTCGTTTCTGTAATACCGACCTATATAGGAATAGCTCATGCCGAACACACAATGTTAGCAGTTCAGCGAGGTTGAATACCCTAGGACTGACATAACTTGAACGAAAACCACATAAATAACTTATATATAATTATATAAGTTGCGTACAATGACAAAAACAAACAAATAAACCGCATGCATTCCTAGATAAGTATTAAAGGAAATCATGAAGCACTTTATTCATAAAACCAGCTGCTTTTACAAAATAGCAGGAAAACGAGTAAATTCTTATCTTTTGGTGCGGTAACCACAAAGTTTATATTATTGTTTCAAAAGTGTTGATTTAGGCGGTTTATTTATCTGTTTCTTGGAACAGTCTACCGTAAGACTGCTGACTATTAAACTACGTTCTTTAAGTTATTGACTCATTTTGGCTGGCCTCAGCTGTTTATAATATTGATAGTTTTAACTATAGACCAATTACATGTTTACCGACGACCTATAAAGTTCTTACATCCATCCATCGTAGAGCGAAACTTGCACACCATATTGATAACAACTCAATTATGTCTGTCATAGAATGGTTGAAAGAGTGGGTCCCGCGGTACTAAGGAGCTGCTCCTTATAGACATGGCCATACGCCAACAGGTTCGTAGATCCCGGAAGGATTTCTCGACATGTTGGATAAATTATAAGACGGCCTATGATTCGGTGCCACATACATGGCCCATTAGGGTGCTGGAGTAGTATAAGATAGATACAACTCTGCGCACCTTCCTGATGTCGTGTATGGGGCAATGGAGGACGGTCCTTCCCTATCCAGGATGTTGACAGATCCGGGGGATCACACCTCAGAAGGCTATCAATGCGCGGCTGGGTCATGGGCTTGATTCAGAAAGCCTCCAGTACTCCTGGGCACGGCACGTATAGTGAGGAGGTCCCTTTCTCTAGAGCCCTGACCACCGGCAGCTTGGATCCTGTTCCTGATGCCGATGGGCCACAATTTTTTATATTTTTTAAATTATTTATTATAAAAATATTTAAAAATGAAATGAAGGAATTAAAAGATAGTTTTAATATTCTATGCGGCCAGCTGTTAAATTATTATTATTATAAACAGCTGAGGCAAGCTGTTATTATTATAAAGAGAAAAGATTTGATTTTTTGTAGTGGATAAACTCGAAACATTAATAGAATTGAATAGAATACTCTTTATTATGTACAACATAAAAGCCGCTAACGCATTTTAAAAATCACATGAATAATAAACTAAGAATAGAATAGAAGCTAAGCTACTAAGTTGTATTTTATTTTAAAAAAAAAATGGAGTTCCCTACGAAAACCGCAATAATGTAGCCCCAAACGTGCAACGTGTAATGTAACAACTTTTAATATGGCACTAAACCCCAAACGTGCAACGTGTAATGTAACAACTTTTAATATGGCACTAAACCCCAAACGTGCAACGTGTAATGTAACAACTTTTAATATGGCACTAAACCCCAAACGTGCAACGTGTAATGTAACAACTTTCACTATGGCACTAAACCTGAAATCACGAGAAAAAAAATCAGCTGTTCTGTACATTTATGTTCGCATAACTCGTCAAAATGTAGGGAGCAGCTGATTTTTTTTTAGCGATTTCAAGTTTGGTCCCATAGTGAAAGTTATAATGATGAGTACAATGACCCCTTAAGAGATTTCGTGTATGAATAGATACACCTTATATTTATATATGTATTTACTGACTAAACGAGATAAAAATAATTAAAGGAAAACCAAAGAATATTTTCTTAATAGCAGCTGTTCAATTTTAAAGGTATACAGGGAAACCATTAATCATTAAGTTCTTGTTTAGATTTCTGAAGTGAAAACTTCTTTAGGCGCACATTTTGTGTGAACAAAAACCATGGAACTCGCGACATCGTCACCGAACGGTTTCCACGTATAAGAGTTTTCACTTCTATCGGCAGTCCCCAAAGACTGCCCCGCATGTTTTTTTTTAACCTATATTGTATTACGATTTTAAATCTAATCTATATCCAGTAATACGCCCGCTTACACCATAAATCACTAAATAATAATCGAAATTTAATACATCGTCCTGTTTCTGAGAATAATTTGAAGATGTGTAGAGAAGGAATGATGTTTTAAATATGTTTAGCACTAAACGCATTTAATTATTTTTAATGGGACTTAATGTAGGCCAGCGGACTAATTGCGTAACACACTATCAGTAGGAATCGGTCTCAATTTGACAGTTCAACAACATTCTTGCGTTATTTCCGTTGTTGAGTAGATTTTTTTTTCTAACATATGAATTAATTAAATTCAAATTCTTTAAATCAGACAATGAGTCCATAGTGTTAGTATCAACAAAATAACTTAATAACTAGTGTATATAATTAGCAATATACTTCAAAATAATCCGATTGTAATACAAACTGTGTTACGCAATTAGGATGCTGGTGTTTTTGGAAAATTGGAGTATTAAAAAAAATGTTTCTGTAACTTTGTTACTTACCCAAAACTGTCCAAGCGTGGTCGGTGTACACAATTCAACAAGTTTCTTGTACGAGGTCTGTAGTGTTGCTAACGGTGGGAGGATGCCGGGCCCGCCAGCATTCGTGAACGTATTGCCGCAGAGGTACAGAACGTGTGGCGGCGTCAACTTCGGGTGGGAGCGACGCACCTGAGAATGTAGACTTTATGTTAGAGGGATAAGGTGGATTTTTTACTGCTATATGTTAGTGGTTCGGGTGTTTTTCAGGGTCTGGATGATTGAATGTAAGAATTTATATTTGTAAAAACCGATGATACAGGGGATTATTTTTTTTTTTAAACATAATATCACGCCTGTATGGGAATACAGGCGTGATGTTGTTTAGAGCAATTTCTGCATAACTTTTTAGGTCTTGCGCGTATCACTCATACGCCGTAGTAGGCCTGTCAAGTTTTATTGCGCATGTTTACTCCAGCAATTCAAGTTGCTATGAATATTATGAATATTTTTTAAATGGCATACGCGTGCATACTTGAGCACTTTTTAAGATAAGGTCATTTTATTTGTCCAAAACATACACGCTCATGGCATGCACTTATATTTATACTTGCTAATGGACATCTTACATTCTAACACGACAGAGGCACATCCACCGCTAATTTGTTAGAACTGACTTGCGTAAGGTAGCTTGAGCAACACCCATTTAATAGGGTTTGAATCCCATGTAATAAGGGGCGAGCCTATTGTCATCGACTGGGCACAAATCCAGTCTCCGTGCTGCTACTGAAAAATGGATGGAAAAATCCAATAACACTTTTGCCCGACCCTGGAATTGAACCCAGGACCACATGCTCAGCAGTAGTGCTTGTGACCACTAGACCAACAGGAGTCATTTGATTATTTGAATACTTAAACCCAAAATTCAAATTTTAAATCACCATATAGACGTATTTCATTTGACAATTATTGTGGTTAATTTTATAACTAAACTTTTCGTCGATTGTTTTTCAATTACAATTTAATAATGTTATTCAAAGTCAAATTGTTTATTTCAAATAGGCACATATAAGGCACTTTTGAACGTCAATATTTACAAAAAAAATTGAATTGATTCTAGTCGCCCCTTCCAAAAGGTAGTTTCGTATAGAGAAGAATGGCCAAGAAACTCCACCGTTACTCTTTTAAAATCTTGTACAATATTTTTTATATGTACATTCATTATATAATTATATGTGAAGACGATGCACCAAGAATAAAATTACTATACCACAATAGGTAATAAAAAGAGTTAAGAATGAAGCAATGACAAATAAATTGAAACTATAATTGTTGGAAAAATGGTGAGATATAAAGTTGAACACTTTTAAATACAGATGAATGTGTTACTAATTCCCATTAATGAGAAATTGCTTAAGAATTTAACCTGAACCGGGTTTATTTACTCTTCCGTCTGATACTTTTGAAACAGACTATACACGAGTTTTGTTTATATCAATAAAGCTTTTATTCACATACCTGTTCCAACAACACACTCTCCGCAGTAGCCGACTGTTCAGTACTCAACAATTCTCCACTCCTCAACAACGCAGCACCTTCAGGCCTCCCCCACACCCAAATAGGAACTCTCCCCGACCGAAAATGACGCGCCGATTCCATCAAATTATAATCCAACACAGAACTGGGCACTATCAACGTCTCTCCAGCAGTCAACATGAACGCATCAGAAGTTCCATTTATACAAGTGATCCTCCAATGAGGACATTCACACCGTTCGAGTTCCCTCTTCCAGTCACCGGGGCGTTGGAACATGTTCATGTCTGAGGGGAGCGTGGGGTAGTAAGGTTCTCTGTATTCAAAGGCAAAGAGGAGGTCATGCCGTTTTGGAAACGCGTGGTGCATTAGTGCGAGGGCTATTTTTCGGCCGTTGTCGATCGGTGAGTTGGCGAAGCTGAATGTTAGGACCTTCATGTTCTGGAACAGAAAGGGAGTTTATTAGTTATTTAATTTTGCAGGTGTGTCCAGTTCCTGTAAAAGTAAATGCGGGTTTATGTCTGCAGTTTTCACAGAGTGATCTTTTTCTATGCTCGGTATACCATTAATATTTGTTATTCAACTTTTAGAAGGTTTACTGGGTGAATTTTTTTTTAAATATTATTATTTTGTTCGGTTGAGTGACGAGTCACAGATAGGTTTTTAAGGTAAAGAAAAATGTCATGTTTGGATAAAAACAAAAAGGCTTCATGCACCTGTGATGTATCATCGATTTCCAAACATAGTCAACAAAATAATACCTGGAAGTAACAATTTCCCTAAAAATATTCATGGCATGAAATCATTCAATTTCATTTATCCGCCAACAATGATATTGTAAAGTCAAAGTCAAATTGTTTATTTCAAATAGGCACTTTTGAACGTCAATATAGTAGTAATATAATAATAGAATTGATTCTAGTCGCCCCTTCCAAAATGTAGTTTCGTATGGAGAAGAATGGGCAAGAAACACCACCGGTACTCTTTTAAAATCTTGTACAATATTTTTATAGGTACGTTAGTTATATAATTATATGTGAAGGCGATGCACCTAGAATAAAATTACTATACCACAATAGGTAATAAAAAGAGTTAAGAATGAAGCAATGACAGATAAATTAATTATGTGATAGAACATGGTGCTCACATATTTACAAAAATTGTAAAAAATATATACGATTTCCTAAAAAATTACAATAATATCAGTGTGAGTTAAGGTAATCACAGAATTTAAAATAAATGTCATAAAAATAATAAATTATACAATTAAAATAGCAACCTGTTTGATTTTGTCTAGACTCTAGATTGTCCTATGGAGCAGGACCAGCATGTTTCCAAGCATTCTTATCTTGTATATAATCCTCTAATTTGTAATATGCTTGTTTACAAAGTGTTCTTTTAATATGAGTTTTAAAATTTCTTTCATTTAGTTGCAATATATCACAAGGTATTTTGTTGTAACATTTAACACAGTACCCCATAAAAGATGTATGTACTTTAGATAACCTGAAAAATGGTTGATCTATTTTGTCTTTATTTCTAGTATTAAAATTATGTCTATCACTTATTTTATTAAGAAGATGTAGATTTTTCCTTACATACATAATATTTTCAAAAATAAATTGGCAAGGTACCGTCATAATATTAATATTTTTAAATAGTTCCCTAAGAGATGATTTATTATCCGCCAATAAGAAAATTGTAATAGTTATCTTCATTTATTTATTTATTCACTAGCTTATGCCCGTGGCTTCGCCTGCTTTGAGGTCGGAATGGATGTATATTCAACGCGATGTAAATTGTTCACGAATAAATGAAATTAAATAAAATGGAAATTATCCAACGGAAATGTACTACCGGAATAAATGTATCCTATGTGTTAATCCAGGTTATTTACTATCTGTGTGCCAAATTTCACCCAAATCCGTTCAGCCGTTTTTCTGTTGTAGTAATACCAGAGGAAAAGGTAATTGATTCCCGCGCCACCGTCAAGCGTAATTTTGTTACGCGTAATTTTGAATCTGTGACTGTGTGTCTATCGTCTGTCTGAACGCGATAAACTCAAAAAATACCGTACAATCCTGTACAATCTACAGGATTGTACATCTTAAGGGGGATGCGCTAAGATAGCCCGCAAAATACAAATTTTCTAAAAAATTGTTGAAAAAATCAGAATTTTTGAACTTAGAGAGTTGTAATGCTGAGTCTAATGATTATAATTCTGTAAGGCCATATTTGTTATGGCCCCGAATCATATTTAGATCAACATACAACCTGTTACCGACCTGCAAATTGCAATAAACGTAAAAAAAAATGAATTTCGCGGGCTACCTTAGCGCATCCCCCTCAAAAAGATCAACAAAAAAGTTCACGATAGCATAATATGTCTATCTTCTAAAGATGACCCACACCAACCATTTTTAGGGTTCCGTAGTAAACAAGGAACCCTTATAGTTTCGCCATGTCCGTCTGTCTGTCTGTCCGTCCGTCCGTCTGTCCCCAGCTTAGCTCAGAGACGCTTAGTCCTAGAAAGCTGTAATTTGGCATGGGTAGACATATTAATCATGCCGACAAAATGGGAAAATAAAATTATGAAAAACATTTTTTTTTAGGGTACCTCCCTTACACGTGAAATGGGGATGATATTTTTTTTTCTCGTCTATTCCATGGTGTGGGGAATCGTTGGATAGGCCGTTCAAAAATATTGTGGGTTTGGCAAAACCATTTTTCAATTAAGGGATCCGTTTGCGTAATATTAAGCTTTAAAGTGCTATTTTTTGTTAGAGTCAAGTGTCCCCCCCCCCCTGCCAGCTAAATGGTTGGTTTTGGATATGTGAAAACATTCATGGCAATAGTATATATAACGAAATTAAAAGGTAAACTATCACAGCTAAGTCGGCTTCACAAGTTAACGAGTAATAGTCGACCAACTTAAATTTGCAGTTGGAGAATTGACCGTAACGTATATTGATGTATGGGAGAGCATGTTTTTCAACTACAATGTTAAGTTTGTTTTTGGGATAAATTCATCCCAACTACGGAACCCTTCATTGTGCGTGGTCCGACATGCACTTGCCCGGTTTTTATCGTTCAGAATTTGATAAAAAAATCATTGTTATTTCCGAAGCTATTTTGACCGGTATACATACTATTAATCCTTATCCAATACAATTTGTCATTAAAATTGGGCATTTACTTTCAATTAAAATATGCCTTGACATCATATCATTTAAATTAATACTTTACGCATAACAAAATAATTATGGTTGATTGCTACCATAGAAAAATACAGCTGAACGGAATTGAATAAAATTTGGCACACAGATAGTTAATAACCTGGGAACCATTAACACAGGACAATTTAATACCGGGGTGGTACGTTTCCGTGAAAAAAAAATCCGATCTCCACGCGGGCATAAGCCGCGGCCAAAAGCTAGTAATCGATAAAAATAAGATATTCGTAGAAATTAGATATAATAAAAGAAATATATTCTTTCTTAAAATTTGTTTTGTTTTTATAAACAAAATTAATTGCTATCTAAAGATCTAAACTATTTAACAACCACTGAGCTAATTCGTTACTTATCCACTCGCTAACAACGTGACATTGAGTCAAGCGCTAATCTGATTAGATAGTGACCCGAACAGATTGCCACAGTAACGCATCTGCACCAAATAACACACCTATTTAATCTACATACAATTGTACAGTGTGCTCGGGCCAACACTCTTTATTTTGTACATAAACAGTCTCTGCACTTTAGGACTGGACCGAGCAAAAATATTTGCCTACGCTGATGACACCGCCATAGTCTTCTTTGACAAAACTTGGGAAGGCGTCCAAGAGGCTGCTAATACAGGTGTAAACCTGGTTTCCAGTTGGCTTACCCACAATCTACTGACGCTTAATGTAGATAAAACTAAGGTTGTGCATTTTAGCGTCAGCATAAGAACATCCTGCCCAAATCATCTCTCAGTCAAATTGCACTCTTGTGATAGTAATCCGTCAACAAGATGTTCCTGCCCGACCCTTGAGCAAGTTAAACACATCAGGTATCTTGGTGTCCACATAGACCAACACCTTAACTGGTCAAAAAAAATTGAACATGTAAGTGGTCGGGTTAGGAAGCTTCTACACATTTTGAAAAAAATGGATTGTGTTGCTAGCAACACTGTTCTGAAAATGCTCTACCACACACTCAATTTTTTGCCAATCTGTTCTCAACTACTGCATTATAATATGGGGTATAGCACACAAGACGAGTCTAATGAAAGTGGAGCGTGCAAAACGGGCTCTTCTTAAGGTAACTTACAGGAAACCAATGCGCTTCTCGACTGACATACTGTACCAAGAGACTGGTGTTCTGCGTGTACGCCAATTGTACATAATGGCAGTGGCACTGAGGTACCACAAAAATGCCTATAGCGCGATTACCTGCGTGTGCGCTCACTTAGAAGTGCAAATAAGCCCAAATGGCACAAACCGAATTGTAGACTCATTTTTGGCAGCAGATGCTTTCTTTATATGGGACCGCTTATTTACAGTAAGCTTAATGATGAAATGGATATACTGCCGATGACTAGAAAAAGATGCAAAAATCAACTTTTAAAAATTCTGGCAGGAATGGACTATGAGGCCACGGAGAGGTTCCTTAACTCATGAGCACAACATAAATACACATTCATCACACAAATACATAAGGGTCGATTTGGACCAAACGAACGAATGCTTATTCTGTCCTCACTTTGCGCGATTCTCTCTAACGGAGTGGCAGTTTTCTTTCGTGGGATACCCAAGCCTATTGTCCTGATGACGGGAGGGGAGTACTCTTACCCGTGGTCAGGTTCTGTCTTCGTTTGTCCCAAACCCACCCTAACTCACTCATTCATCACATCACACACCCACATCATACACGTGCATGATACATAACACATGCTTTAATATTTAATACCATGGTTTATCACATAAGTTTACATGAATTTTATTGATTGTTAGAGAATAATATTCGGTTAATGTCGCCTCACAAATCTTACCAACCGATGTTACATATGTGCCTACCTACTATGTATAAAGTTGTAAGACGAAGGAGACTAGTCTCCACGACACAGGGAATCCTAGTACTGCTCTCTTGAACAATAAAGTTTATTTTATTTTATTTTTTATTTTTTTATTTTACATATTTAACACGTGCCAGTCAAGCATTTACGAGTATGACGGGGATCGGAATTGTTTCTTCAAAACACAGGTTATTTTGTAACCTATCTAGGAGAACAGTACGGCAACCACTAACAGGATTAAGAAACTTTATACTTGTGCTTTATATATTACCTTGCAATGTAATCTAGTCCTAGTTGAAAAAAAAAAAAGTGCTATTATTTTGACAGTAACTTTTTTAATGATAACTATACAACATTATTTTTAGTATACGCGAAACCTGAATATAGTTTATTCAGAATAAGGAACTCATTCGATTTCAATAATTTTTACACCATGTTATATTTTGTCCCAAAAACATTTAAGTGTGATGGAAAATGTTATCACCATTTAATTACTTACAATACAATCGCCGTACGGTGAGGTACCTACTGCCAAATTATTATCAATGAGCGCAAGACGCCCCTGGAGGCGCGGGGGCGCTGTTAGCATGTTTTTGTACGGACAATCCGGTAACATAACAACCTTATAACTTTGCGATTTTTCATGATACAGTTTTCCAATTTTGTACATAGATTCTTTACATAAAAATACTAGACACGTGTTTCGGGTTTCGCATATACTAAAACTAGTATTGTATAAGTAGATACTAGTTATAATAAGATGTGAAAATATTGTTTAAATACTTGTTAATTATTTTATGTTTAACTTATTTCTCATAATCAGTCATGTGCCCACTGCTAGAAAACAGGCCTTCTCTCAGTGAGAGGGAGTGGGGCGTAATCCACCACGCGGGTCCAGTGCGGGTTGGTAGATGTCACATGTCTTCGAATTTCTGGTTCTAGGACATGCCGGTTTCCTCACGATGTTTTCCATCACCGTTTTGAGACCAGTGGTGATGTAATTATTTACACAAAGTAAAGAGCTTGCCTGGGTTCGAACCCGCGACCGGGGCGACTACCGACTCACTCGTAACTCGGGGCCGGTACCACAGGGCCATGTAAACTGTTCACAGGTATTGTTATAACAATTTAGAGTACATGACACAGAAAATATATCCGTGGTTATGATTCGTGTTTTAAGATCATGGATTGCTCCGACGCCTGTTAGTATTACCGCATTAACTAACTAACGCATTAACTCCACCATTTCGAATCAGTAATTTTTACGAAACTAACCTCAAAATATTAAGTAGATAAATGGCAAATAAATACAAATTGCGGAAATCCATGTAAAAACAGTTAACAATATAGGCAGAACATTGAATTCTCCTCCAAATACACTGGGTTTGGTTGTGACAGCGGACTTTTCGTTTGGTACAGAGTGCCCTATATTTGTCGGCATTCTCCTTTCACTAATTGCACCTATAAAGTTACTAACAATGATAAGAGTGGCTATATCGCAGATGTATTTGGCAATGGCGTAATTAAGTCTTTTTTTAAGGTTTACACAGCACTAGGCCCGCGTTGTGGATTACGGCCTACTCTCTTTGATAGAGAGAAGCCCTGTGCCTAAGGCATTATAGGCCGATGATAACAAGTAGGCGGTGCAGTTCCATTTATAGATTACAGACATATTTGATTCATAGCATTTGGTAAAGTGACATTTGCCTGACTGTTTATTCAGGTGCAAAGTGCAAATATGATAGAGCTTCTGTCTGGCTGGGTAAAATCTAGAATTATAGGAAAATAGCTTCACTCGCGTGAAGGTCGGAAATGATCTCACAAGAACTTACTACCGGATAAAAAGTATCCTATGACCCTGGTCATGAAACCATCTACGTTGAAGCCAAATTTCATCGAAATCTGTTCAGCATTTAAGGCATGAAAGGTAACAGACCGACAGAGTTACGTTCGTATTTATTGAAGTAAAACTTTTTACGCACCCTTGACTTGGGGAGTAAGCTGGTGAATGCGTGACGAGAGCGTTACGGAAGCGAGCGAACGGAAGTTGAGAGGGAGATATAAGTTACTGAAGATAGACAGAGAGAGATTTACGTTTCGTATATTACTGTAGGGGCAAGAGAGAGAGGTGCGAGCACACATTTTCTTTCTCTCATAGCCAGTTGCGTTTCGTATATGTAAGACAGTGCAGCGGGCTAATTGCGTAACACACTATCAGTAGGAATCGGTTTCAATTTGACCGTTCAACAATTTTCATTGCGATATTTACGTTGTTGAGCAGACAAATTTTCTAACACATGAAGAAATGGATTAGCAATATACTTCAAAATCATTTCGATTCCGATTCAAACTGTGTTACGCAATTAGGGTGCTGGCCTAGCTATTTTTGTAAGTAAGTATAATTAAGTATTACTATTTGTAAGTTTTACTTCAGTCGTGTGGTCTAAAGGTCAAAAATCGAAAAGTGACATCTACCAACCCGCACTGGGCCCGCGTGGTGGATTACAGCCCACTTAAGAGAGGAGGCCTGTGTCCCAGCAGTGGGAACATTATAGGCTGATGATGCTATTGGTTATGTGGATTTGTTTTTTAACAACGTATCGATCGGCACAAAGAGCTTTGTGTATAAAACGTGAGATATAAAATGACTATGTGATTAGAATAGTTTCAAAGTGACTCATCCACAAAACATGTAAACATACATTCCAAAAATGTAGATGGTATTAAATCCAAATTGTTAGAGAAATCTGCGTAGATTATGTAGATTACATTTGACGTAGGTCTTGGTAGCACCTATATTAAAACAATGAATCATCATTCCGATAATGCTTAAGATCAGGAAAGCAATTAACATTTAGTTAACCTACAAAGAATCGTATTTACTTAAATCCAACTACAAAAATAAATAATATGTCTGTATTGATCCCACAGTTCATTAGAAGTGGCGTGTTCCGTACGTACGTGTAAAACTGTGATTTACGTAGACATCGTTTAGTCAGATCTAACTTTAAAAATTAACAAACATTGGATGCTATATTCGTACAGAATTCTGAAAACATTCAATACGTTGTCTGTCATCATTACATATTTGTGTTCAATTCACAATCTCAAACTCGATCTCAAACTCAAAGCATTTATTTCAAATAAACCAATTACAAGCACTTGAATTCCGTAGTACAGTTTATACTAGTACGGAACATTGGATGCTATATTCGTACAGAATTCTGAAAACATTCAATACGTTGTCTGTCATCATTACATATTTGTGTTTACACAATATAGCATCCAATGTTCCGTACTAGTATAAACTGTACTACGGAATTCAAGTGCTTGTAATTGGTTTATTTGAAATAAATGCTTTGAGTTTGAGATCGAGTTTGAGATTGTGTAACACAAATATGTAATGATGACAGACAACGTATTGAATGTTTTCAGAATTCTGTACGAATATAGCATCCAATGTTTGTTAATTTTTAAAGTTAGATCTGACTAAACGATGTCTACGTAAATCACAGTTTTACACGTACGTACGGAACACGCCACTTCTAATGAACTGTGGGATCAATACAAATTGTACTTATTCACAAAGCTGTAGGCTGTAGCGGGTATGTCTCTTAAATAATTTGACAGCCTATAAGTTTTTTTGGAGTTGACTTTTCTATCGGATGGTATTTAAAAGTACTTCAATTTATTCCCATTTCATTTACCTAATTTTGCCTGTGTTCCACCAAATATACTGAATGTGCACCAAAATATGTTAATTAAAATATGTCATAACGAGCATCTATTTAACAACTGTTGCAAATTTGTAAAAATAGTAATACACCTAATTTTAAAAACAAGCATTTTTTTTTTTTTTTTTACTTCAGATAATGCACTGCAAAATGTATTTGAATCAAACACCAATTAATGTCCAATGTTACCGGCCAAACCCGATTTCAGGACAAACTAGTTCTTCCTATCGGGCTTAGGATTAACTAGTATAGCCTAGGCTAAACTAGTTTGTCCTAAGCCCGATAGTATAAACCAGTTTAGCCTATCTAGTCTAATATGATAAACGTGAAGCAAGCATGCAGCAGGCATGTTTTCTGTCACGGCTCCGGTGCTGCAGGGCTCCAGCGGTCCCATGCGAGCTTATCGTCACAGATGTGTTTCTCGCTCACCACCGAGGCTTCGGCTTGCTGGCCGGCACAGCCGGCCAGCCTCAGCCGCGGCGGCTAGCGTTGAAACCACCTGCTCCTCAGCTCGCGGGCCGCCTCGCCCCTACGCGCCTACGCGAATTTAAATAACACTCTAGGGGTAGGGCAGACAAGACTACGTGGAGTCGGTTTTGCTGCGATTCGTTTCTGTCACGCCGCTCCCGCAGCACGCTCAATCAGATTTCAGATTAGGACGTACCATTTTATCCTAAAGCATGTAAATTCTAACTAGGATAAACCGATTCGACCTAGGCTAAACTGGTTTATCCTATCGGGCTTAGGACAAACTAGTTTAGCCTAGGCTATACTTAGTTAATCCTATCGCGTATAGGAAGAACTAGTTTGGCCTAGGCTAAACTAGTTTGTCCTGAAATCGGGTTTGGCCGGTAACAACCCAAAATTTTGTGTAACATTCAGGAATATTTGGTGCACGATCAGTATTTTTCGGGGAAGAATAAAATAGTTATTGTTACAATAGAATATTTGCAGCGCACTACAATAAAAAAGTGTTATATCTTGGTGTTAATTTGGAATTTGTTTGATGTAACATATTTTGTTGGCCGAGTAGTTTAATTATAGTAAAACAATTAAACGGGTTTAAGATCAATATTTTAGAAATGCATACATAGATGTAACTTAAGATTTTTGGTGAACACAAAAATATTATCCTTTTCTATCTAAAAATACCTTAATAGACATTCGGTCATTTCTTTTCATTCCTTAATATTGATTACTTTCAAACTTTATTCTTCATTCATTTCCGGTTCTGGGTCGAGCCCCAACTAAGACAGCAGCACTCCTTGCCCATCTCAGCTTAGCTTCCAGCTACTTGCTAAGTTACCTGCAGCTGCAAATTACACGCTGGTAGTGTGAGCGCTGTCGCCACCGTGAGGCACACTTTTCTGCTATTTTCTTACAGCGGAATACACTTTTTTATTTGCAGAATATTATGTTGCGTGCCTTTTAGTCTGTAGAACCAATGATCTCAAACTCAAAGCATTTATTTCAAATAAACCAATTACAAGCACTTGAATTCCGTAGTACAGTTTATACTAGTACGGGGAACAGAGTAAATCAGTTCCATTCAACAATCATAATAACAATGTTTATTTGTAACTTACATGAATTGTGCAAGGTTCTCTTTCTCTATCAATTTTTTTTTTTTTAATTGTCAAGTAGTCGGTCAGTCAGAAAGATAAAGCTAGTTGCCCATTCTAAAGCGTAGTAGGTTCCCATGGAGAAGACCGGCAATAAACTCCACGGACACTCTTTTAAATTACAAAATATTGGTTACATCACTTGAGTGGGTTCCATAAAAGGCTAGGCAACATCGCGGCAGACCAAGGCGAAGATGGAGGGACGAACTGGACTCCTACCAAAAGGAATGGCCCGCAATGGCAGAGGGCAGACGTGTGTGGAAAATGAGAAAGGGAAGCCGTCTGCAGCAGTCGGACATTACGGGCTATATAGATAGATAGATACAGTCCCCGGCACGTAAGTAGGCAAGAGTAGTTAGATGCGCAGAAGTAATTTTTTAGGTCTCTTTGGTGGTCAAGCGGGACGCGGGGAATGAGAGAGCACCGTTCCGAGCACGCGATTGGTGCGTCAGTCGACACTCGCCTCCCGCACCTCGACCCGCGTTCCGTTCGCTCCCGATTACACTTGCGTGCACTAAAATTATACCCTTTGTTTTTGTTGAGATTTTGTTACGAACTGTGGTTACTATTTTAAATTAAGTTTATTTTACGAGTGTATTTTTGCGGCAGATAATGAAGCTCGTTGACCTTGTTTTTTGAAAGGCCATAATAACTAAAAATATTTTAATAGTATATTTTATTTATAACACCTAATAAACTTCACGAATTCCTCTCCTTTCTTTATCTTTTTTCTAAACAGAGATGTTTAAAATAAATGATGGCAATAACCATAGAATAATGAATTAATGCCAACAATAAAAGTGACCATTTTTTTGTGTGCATTAGCCAAGTTACGTGCCGGTGATTGTACGGTTTAGTCTGCGCTAATTATAATTACCTACTTGTTTCTTTCTATGAACCCACCTTGCATATAACCTGCAGCCCCTTGACCTTCCCGGGCATATCGCCGTACGGCATGAGCCGTCGCCGTCGCTGCGGCCCGCCGTCAGTCAGCCACACGGCGCCGACCCCCGTCAACGGCACGTCAAACGCGCCAAGCAAGAAGTTCCGTTGGCAGTACTCCTGGATTCACAGTAATAGATTTACATAAGATTTTAGTATCATAGGTAGACTTATACTCTATAAGGGAAAAGCCAAACGAACGTATTTTTGTGAGTCGTGAGTAGCAGAATTTCGGTCGCAGAAATTCTGCTGCATTCGGTTTCATAAAAAAGTCCTATTTGATTCACACGGCGACGCAAAATGAGTTGTCTGTCACACGCATTATTCGGAACGAATTGAGTTTGCGAGGGGCGAGGGGGCCGAATTGAGTTTGAGGGGGGTACTTTTCAAATATATTATGTCTGGATTTGCACATAAACGTTCATATATAGTGTGGAATTGTCCAAGCATCATTCTTTCACTATTAAGCGGATTTACCCAGCATCTTTTTTTGGCATTATCTACTTCTTCGACTTCTAAATATGCTTTGTAAATACACAAAATTGTCAACGGTTCCATTGCACGACACAAACATCCGCTATAAACGTTGGATAGTAACTGAATAAAATGCGCTCGTCTGGCATCCCAACAGAATTTCTGCCGGGCAGAATTTCTGCGACCGAAATTCTGCAACTCACGACTCACGAAATTACGCTCGTTTGGCCACACCCTTAGTCATGTCCTCTCCTCCCTCTCAAACTTTTCCGACGATATTGAATATTTGAGGGAAAGTTTTGAGTATGAATGTTGGCTACAAGAGTAGAGGAAGACCAAAGAAATTATATATCGACTGTGTGAAAGATGATATGGCTAAGAAAGGGGGGGAGACTACCGAGATGACGACTACTACAGAAGTATGGAAGAAATATACAAGTTGCGCTTGCGCCGACCCCAAAGAAATTGGGTTATGGACTTAGGGCCTTCCATTATAATTAATTATATTATTATACTGTCCTTGTATCATACCACTGCTAACGAAAGCTGAAATCCAAACTAATATTATCAAGAGGTAAAATTGTTTGATCGAATTCTCCTTTTGTGGCTAGCGTTCATAGGTCAACGATAGGAACTATTTCTTTGCTCTCGCGACTTCTGCGGCCTTGGTACTTCAATTTCCTTATTTTATCTGAAAACCCACAATAATTATTTCCTAGTTCGAGTTAATTTCGTTGTTAACGGGTTTTTTGGAGGCGAAATAAATGAGAGAAATTTGAAAACAATGTTACCTCTTATAAACCAATAGATTAGGTTTTATTTCTTAGAATAAGTGATGTTTGTAAAAATGCTTACACTCCTTCCATATATATTGTTTGATATTGAAGAAACCGTTTCTTCAATATCAAACAATTTGATTTGGGTGACGCCTGTGCATTCAAAGAGCACTCTTTGAATGCACAGGCGTCACCCAAATTAGAAAGAAACCCTCGGGTCACCCAGATCCTCCACAGATATACTAAACAGACCAGGAGACCTAATCAGTTTCTGGAGGTGGGCTGGTTGGATTAACCTTTGCCGGCCGCCATGGCCCACGCACAATGGTCCACATGAAAGACTAAGTGCGGAAACCAAACCCTCTAACATAGACACATGTAAAATTGTTCGTTTGTAAGAGTTTATCTTAGAAAATAATTATTAATTTACCAAAAGTGAGCTGAACTAATTGATACAAACACGAGTTTATATGGAAGTAGTGTAAGCAGTTTTACAAACATCACTTATTCTAACAAATAAAACCTAATCTATTCGTTTATGAGTTAACACTGTTTTCAAATTTCTCTCATTTATTTTGCCTCCGAAAAACCCGATATCAACGAATTAACTCCAAGTAGGAAATAATTATGGTAGGTTTTCAGCTAAAATAAGGAAATTGAAGTACCAAGGCCGCATAAGTCGCGAGAGCAAAGAAATAGTTCCTATTGTTGACCTATGAACGCTAGCAACCACAAAAGGAGAATTCGAGGTAGGTAATTTAGTCAACCAGTTTACGGCCAGGACCGTGCTCTAACACTCTGTCTCCAGCTCAATCTTTTAATTTACTTTTATAAAAATATAAGTATCCATAATCTTCCCCACCGTCACGTCAAAAACTATCCCCGGCCACTAAATTCTAAAATCATAAATAAGCACGATTACCGAAAAAGTATCGTCAATTATAACCTTCACAAATCTCCAATATACTTTTTATGCCTTTGTCTAATACTTTGTTCTCTATTATCATGAATAAAGCATATTTACGGCGGAATTTACATTCGGGGAAGTTCTTTAGGGAAAGAACCCAGCCAAGATAAACGTCTTGGAAGAGGTTCATTCCTGAGACATGAGTCAATGTGTCAGGGTTTATTCGTTTAAAGTCAGCCTTTCCTTGATCAAGTTTTACTAGCAAATTCGTCATAAAAACGACGACCTTTTTTTCCCGACTAAAGGCAAAGCAAAAAAGAAGGTTATGATTTTAGTAGGCTATTTATGATCGTGTTGAAATACTGGAACACCTTATGGATATTCCCTGCCCGAGAAGCCAAGGGTTATGCCGGACTCTTCCCGAGTTAAACCACATGGTGTTCCTTGGGCTGCCAACAATGGCCTGGGGTGACACAATTTTTTTTTCATATTTTTTCGTTTTGATTCTTTCATACTTCTATAAGTATCTAATAATGGAAAATCGTTTGTTCTAATAGCTGTTGACCAACTAAACTAACTTAGCTTAGTTCTTCCAGCGAGTAGTTAGTACTCACATCATTGATTGAGTTCTCCAAGGGCACGAAGGACAGTTTGTAGTTGGTGACGAAGAGCGAGCCAAAGCGGCCACGGTCCCATTCGCTGAGCGGCGTCAGCATCACTACGCTGTGCGCCGCGCCTGTTACTAGCTCGCCTGAGGACAAAAGGTTAAACATTGAGTTAGCTTCTTCTTGGTCATCAGTCAGGTGACCGTAATTTCATTGCGAGTTCGATTTCCCTTTGGTACCCAGTCTTATGTAAACTTTTAAGCCTCTTATTAGCCGATCCTATTAATTAGTGCGAAGCTTTAGAAGCTTATTAATTCAACATCCAGGCAATCCACGGCTAAAAGGGTGGTTTGGCTGCGAAGTCTTCTGTATAGCATTTAGGCTGTCCACCAGAGATGTGCTATGCCACGTTACTAAGGATGCGTTCGATATCCACCAATCATATTTATTGGTCCACATAGCATAGTACTAGTGGAAACGGTCACATAGTTTCGTAGCTTAGCTTTCCATCCTCGCAGCATAGCTGCATAGCATACCTCTGGTGGAAAAGCAGCCTTATTGTGTTTCGTGTTCGCATAAATAGGAGATGCATTGATTGCCTGGACCTTCCATAAAATCGATGAGAGATTTTTTTTCTCATAGATAGAGGAGTAAAAACTGAATATTTAGAAGCGAACATCAGTCTGAAACTTAAAATATACGCTAAAATAAAAGATCGTCTGAATCAAAGGTCCACAATAACTGCTACTGTTTGGTTAACTGAAGTCATACTTGCGAAGGTCAAGGTGATTCAAATATCGCGGAAAGGTCGCGGGTTAAATCCTACCCTGTTTGCCACCAGAGCTGTGCGAAGAAAAAACCACCAATAGAATTGCTTAAAACAATCTATTGATGGATTTTTTCTGGCTTGCCGCTCCGCTTCCGCGCATAGGCCTGGTGAAAGCCGGCTAAATAAAATAATAAAGATAACCTGATTCCTTGTAGTGTGTTTTACAAGGACAGATTTGAAAACACAACTTCTTTAAACATTCATACTGATGATGCATCTCATATCTGTTCTTTTTGCTTGCAAATAAAAAACAGCATAACAGTTGAGGTAGGGTAACCCAACCCTCAGGAGTAAGCAGTGACCTATCGCTGCCGGCCGTGGTCGAGTCGATGGTCGGCAGTGAGGAGTCCTGGGACGCGGAGGTGTCCTTCTGCGAAACAGTCATGTCGGGGAAAGGGAACAGGAGATCTCGTCCGCTCACCCAGCCCGCAGCAGGCGCACTGGGCGTCGGCAGAGGGCTGACAACGCCCTCTTCCGGCCCCCCTAAATGGGTCCAGGGACGGCGGACTTGGGGATGTCCACCGCCACCTATCACACTGGACCCGAGGTGGCGGCGCGTAGTGTTCCACGCACGCTCCTTTCAGACGTCGCGGGGGGGGGGGGGGGGCAAACACCTCACCCCCCCAGACATGAGGTGAATAATAGATCCCAAGATCCCCGGTGCAAGTGTGGGAGGGGAACACTGGGATGGTTTTTAGTCAGTAAGAGTCTGACAGACCCCTCCGCCCGCCCCAAGGCGGAGGACATCCATGAGGATTTTCCACCCCGTGAACAAAAAAAAAAAAGGGTAACCAAACCGGGCATCGCGGAAGTCACACATGATCCCATGATCCCCGATGCAAGTGTGGGGAGGGAAAACCGGGGTGGTTTTAGTCAGTAAGTTTTTGACAGACCCCTCCGCCCGCCCCAAGGCGGAGGACGTCCATGAGGATTTTTCAAACCGGGAAAAAAAAAGGGTACGCCCTTATAGCTGGTGAAAACACTATAATCAGTTCCACCTTTTCGATCCTGGGTAAAACACTAGGTTTCGGTATCATTATTCATAATGTACCTAGTCACAACACTCATTGGTATTCTTTCTTATTTCACTTTGTTATGTAAACAGATATTGAAAGCGTGAGTGAGTCAAAGTGGTTTTTTCTACCGATGAAAGATACGAATATTATTACGGCTTTTTTGTTACGTACGTAGGCTCGCGTCATCATGCGTGTTCTCAAGGTGACGATCGACGAACGCCATACTTGCTCAAGGATGACCTAATCGCGATGTTTTTCCTAGATTTCTGTTTTGTGGAGTTAGAAGTCTATCTTGAGCGTACTGGTACATTCTGGCGCAGCCTAAGGAAGAGCCTAATCCCAAAAGTTGACTGGGATAGGTTTTAAATTAAATGACCTATGCAAGTTTTTGCTGTTACTGGCTGACTTTTCGGCAGTTTGGAGTTGTTTATCATGGATATTTTTTATTACTGATTACATTACTAAGGCTCAAACTAGCAAATGACTAAAGACCGTACATTTACAGATTTTTTAAAATTTTAAACAATATCTATAATAAAAAGTGGCAACGACCTACTCACAAACTCACAATGAAATGAGTCATGCGTTAATTTTAATGTAAAAATATTGTGTTACGTAAATCGCGCTCTGATTAACAACATATTTAATGTTATTGCTTATGTATTGTTGTTATGAATAATGAAGCATGTAACTACCTTACACCTTTTTAGGGTTTAACGGGAACCCTATTACTAAGGCTCCGCCGTCTGCCTGTCTGTCCGTCTATCACCAGGCTGTATCTCTTGAACCATGATAGTTAGACAGTTGAATTTTTTACAGATCATGTACTTCTGTTGACGCTATAACAACAAATACTAAAACACTGAATAAAATAAATATTTAAGGGGGCTCCCATACAACAAACGTGATTTTTTGCTCGTTTTTGCTCTATATTAATAACGGCTTCAGGTAGACGCTTGAAATATTCACAGATTATTTAGTTATATATTCACTTTAAAAATAAATAATTAAATTAAAATAAAACAAATATTAAGGGGGGCTCCTATACAACAAACGTGTTTTTTTTGCAATGTTTATAGATAATGGTACGGAACCATTCGTGCGCGAGTTCGACTCGCACTTGGACGGTTTAATAACACAAGCTTATTTCACATTTAATTAAAAATAATATAATGCAATAAATTGAAGTAAATGGACTAGAAAACCGAAAAAGAATTTAGAAACCTCATTTCAAAATGGCAAAAATTATTGGACCGAAGGAAGCTCGTTATTCTCGCAATTGTTAAAATAAAAGCAAACCGGACTCCACAAAGTAATGATCTTTACATAATAATAACCAGTTATCGTATTGCCATTGTACCTAGATATTCGGAAATTAGCGGACGAAAAATATCCTTATGAGATTGATTTATCAAAGATTCAAGACCAGAGGGAGTTAAAATTAGAATTTAATTAGTAGCGCAAAAGGGTAATAGGACCATGGTGTTCGTATTCCTGTCACAGATATAAAAGACTTTGCAGTAACTTGTACTTTGGCCCAATCTACCAATGTTCGGGGATCAAGTAGTGAAGGTTCAAATAGTAGAGGAATTGACAGCCTGGCCTATCTATCACCTTTTAAGGATTATCAGACGAGAAGAGGATTCGAGTGTAGGTTAGAACGTGCAAGTATCTAGAGACACGGTAGCGTGCCAAGCCAAGAAAAAGCAACTGGCGACGCAGCAGCCGTGTGTTATAATATTACACGAACCATTTGGAGCCACTTTTGACTCCTTAATAACTCAAAATCTATATAACATAAACACATGAAATTTGGTTTATTTCTTAAAACACCTGAGATTAACTAGAACCCCAAATTTCATAAATACAGCTCAAACGGTTATTAAGATATTAACGTCTAAAAATCATTCAGGCATTTTATCACTGATCAAAAACCTAACTCACTTCCTGTGATGAGAAAGTTGAAATTTGGTAGTCTGTAGGACCCAACACACTGCAACAAAGGGTCGTTCGTGAGGATAGAACAAAGGCGACAGACATTCCTTTTGGGATCGGGGAATTCCGAGTAAGACGTTATTATATTTTGCTACATGTATCTACACAATTTTTTCGTCTTACTGAGGATTGCAACGTGGCGATGTTCAAGTTATCGTAGATTTCACGGAAGAATGAACGCGCTTTTCGTTACGTACATATGTATATCTACCTACCAGTAAATTCCTACCGCAAGCCGCGTTAAAGAACTTCTTTCCAAAAATACCTGAAACGGATAGTAACGAGACCTCAGACGAAGACATTGAAAACATCAACGTGTAACACAGCATAGCAGTGACATAGAAAAGCGTCGAGAAAGCAGTTTAACCCTGCCAAAAGATTCATCATTCAAGATTCGGTGAAGCTGGACATGAACCAACCTGGCGGCGACGTGATTAAAAAATATCACCCGTCTCTCCACTATTCCATTGCCTGCTTAAGGGTACATATCCGGTACGGCTCTAATAATCCTTTCATATCCCAAGGGCACGTATTCCCTACCATTAATCTACTCTTTGATATGCAATGGCGTCTGTAGTCCCATGAAACATGGGGGCTCCAGGGGCTTGTGTGCATCTTTGGGTTCATTCGAGCAATCGAGTCTAGTCAAACCACGCTGGGGTCGCGGCATTTCATTCATTCATTCCAGCTGGGTAATTGTGTGTATATAAAGGATAAAATCAGATAACAGAGAATTTTTACGATTTGAAATATTTTCCAAGCAACCGATTTTTATTAACACCTAGCGCTTTTCAAAATTATCATAGCAAAAACTTTTCCTTTCACAAGAGAATAGCTTCCATGATGAAAGGACGGTTTTATCGTTTTTATACCAGATTATTAATAAAACTTAGACAAACAATAATAACACAAACTGCAACTGGCAGCGCCGGCGCAGCGGTCTGACATCATAGCGAACAATTGTAACAATTTCTGTTACAAAAGAAATAGATAAGTACATTCTTACACAATCTTCCTTTATTTGAAATAATGACTGTTATTTACAAGAGCCCAGATTCGATTCCTGTACCCCGAGTGTAAGTTTGCAAGTGAGTAAACGTAACTATCGCGTTTGCGTTAAGTTTTTTATTCTCACTCTTATACTCTTAGCATTTATTTATTTATTATTTATTTATTTATTTTATTATTTATGTACACACAGAAAAATACAAAGAGATATGACATAACAAAAATTTAGTACAAAGGTACTGCTTATTTCTTAAGAAATTTCTTCCAGCAGACCTGCGAAAGGAGAAATGAAAAAGAAATGTAGACAATAGTGTGTGAGAACAAGAAGAGAAAAATATGAATATGCGAAGTCTTAAACTAAAATGTTAAATATACCTAAACTATACCATAACCAAATATAAAAAATACACGTATACGTACACACGTGCACAACCTACATAAACTTAAATAAATACATATAGCATTATGATCTATCGGTCAAATTTTAACGCAAACGAAATAGTTACGTTTACTATCTTGCAAACTTACACTTGGGGTACTGTTGTCTTTATACGTTTAATAGACACTTTGAAAATTTACATTACCACAAAAAAAGTAAGTAAGTAGGTGATATACGTAAGGAAGGATTCATCAGAATATTTAATATGAACGAAAGCTAGTCGGAATGTCTTGAATAAATTGCCAAATCATGGAGATCATTAAATATATCTGCTCTTAAAAGTGAAATTGAAACTGAAGAGTTTACTAACTGAAAGAGCATATTACAGTATAGCAGAGTTTATGAAAGAGAACAATTTTTCTTCGTTTTAGAGATGACGATGTTCTATTTTATTGACATGTTATTGTAATCTATTGTATTTTTGTGAAATAATTGTAATTTGTAATTTTGTATGACAGTAATTCATAATTTTTTATTGATTAATTTATTTAATGACTACTTTGACATTTAATTTTATCAAAAAAAAATGCTGGCTGAATCGTAATGATAAATAATCTTTAATTAATAATGATGATTTAATAAGTACTTACCTACATAATTTCTATAATTTAATTTTGATGAATATTATCACGGTTCGTGCACCATCTCATCCTACCAATTTGTACGCCACGATATGCGGCTGGACATGGTAGAACTTTTCTGTATCTTTTATTATCTTGCATGCAATGTATATATCATGTACACCATGTTTAAACAAATACAATTTTACTTACTTACTTAATGCAGATTGCACATACATAGGTAGGTACACCTTACGTACCTACCATATTTGCTTAACTTATTGTTTAACAAAAATGTTTGCTATTTTAAAATATAACATCTTGAACAGTCGAATTATTTACACAAAGCAGATAACTTAGGATAAATTAAAGCTCAAGATTTGACTTGTATCTTATAATTGGCTAATCAGCACTCATCTTCTTTATGTTATACGCATGTACTGTTTTTGTATTGTAAGGTCAACATATCTTACTCTTCATTGATATACCTAGCAGAAAAAAACACGAAATGGTGTTTTAGAATGTTATAATAAATTATGTTCTTTTATACATTTCAGGAATATCTACAGAACTTGGCACCCATTTAGTTCTCAATTCTTTAGTCGGCGAAGTCAACAACCACGTATATTCTTATATTGAACTTGGCTCCCATTTTCACATTTACGTTTTTTTATGGGATAATAATTACGGTAAGGGCATCGAGGAGGTTGATTCAAATCGAATTAACAACAAGAACCTTGCGTAGCGGACTAGCGGCACATATTGGCCGTCAAAACAAGACTGGTACTAGGGTGTCATAGCAACTGAGGATAGTGCGCGTGTGCAAGACAATACAGCGAAAAGTTTTCGTTCTGCCATTGATATGATTGAATTTTCTAGCTAGCGGCCTTCACACTCAGCGATCTGGACCATACGTTTTTTAATCGCGATTTGTCGAAGGAAATAAGAACGATTTGCGCAATACGCGGTGACCGTGAACGTTGTCTTTGACTCATGCGGTATCGTGCAACGAAAATATTTGCGGTAGTTATTGTATGTATTTTGGCGGTTTAGGTACTTTTATTACTGGGCGATTGGGAATTTTGGTATTCTAAAGAAATAATCTCAAACGTTGTATCATCGCCATTTTTAGACTGGGGGAAAGCTCATAATGACTGCTGTTCGCGCGGTACACTTATGTAGGTTATCTACTGTTTATTGTTGCCTCCTTATTTACGACTTCCGCAGAAGTTATGGGTCTTTAAATTATTTAAAGCATAGCACCATCGTCATCTGCCCGCCTTTTCCGAACTATGTTGTGGTCAGCGTCCAGTCTAACCGGACGCAGCTGAATAGGTACCTCCTATCTGACCTCCACAACCCAGTTACTGGTTAACACGATACCTCTTGGTAAGACCGGTTGTCAGAGATTCGGGCTTCTGACGACCCGTAATGACTGTCAAAGATCTACAAATAACAGTCGGGACCAACGGCTTAACGAGAGTTCCGAGGCACGAAGGGGTCTTGGTAAGATGGTCACCCATCCACGGACTAACCGCGGCAAGCGTAGCTTAACCTCATCGATCAACCCGTGCTACTATTATTATTTAGCCACATGCCAAAGCATAGAAACTTAACATATGAACTAAAATGAAAAGATATAGGTCAGTGCATTGGCCTGCTTCATCGCTTTGCCTACCTACTCCAACAACAAGAATGCATACCTACCCTACATAAAGTCAAAGTCAAATTGTTTATTTCAAATAGGCAATAAAGGCACTTTTGAACGTCAATATTTACAAAAAAAATAGAATTGATACTAGTCGCCCCTTCCATAATACGTTGTTTACAAATAAAATGGAAATTGTAAATAAATTATTGTTTAACATATTTTTATGCTGTCAGAATGATAAATTATGCTTTCGATAAGCATTCTGGACAAGGTCACAGATATCAACATGCATAAAATTAATTAGATACTAGGACAGCATAACAGCCTTGCGCAAATCTGGGAGTGGCGCGAGGAGGGGAAATGCCGGGGTGAAACTCCGCTGCCGCGAGAAATCACGGCACAGCGGACAGAGCTCCGGCGGGATCTCATGGCGGCATGGAGAGTGCGATTGTCGCAACCCAGCGCTGGGCACGCCACAATTGTGGCGATAAGTCCCCTCTTTGAGGAGTGGCTAGAGGCCCCACGGCGTCCTCACCTTCCGCCTGACGCAGGTCCTCACCGGACATGGTTGTTTCGGGAGGTTCCTGTTCAGGATAAAGCGGGAGGAAACGCCCGGGTGTCACCACTGTGTGGATCGCCCGGAGGACACGGTGGAGCATACGGTGGAGGTCTGCCCGGCTTGGGTGGAGCACCGCCGTGTCCTCACGGAGGCGATCGGCGGCGGCGATCTCTCGCGTCCGGCCCTGGTTCGGGCCATGGTTCGGAGCGAGAGTGCATGGGAGGCCGTCACCTCCTTCTGCGAAGCAGTAATGCTTGCGAAGGAGGAGGCGGAACGCGTGAGGGAGAGGCAAGGTTCGCGCCCTCGCGCCCCTAGTCGCCGCAGGAGACGCCCCGGGCGTCGGGAGTCGCAAGCCGATTTCCGGCCACCGTAGGCGCGGGCTTGCGGACGGTGAGCGATGGGTAGTTCACCGTCCGATAAGGACCAGGCCCGGGTCGACGGCGCGTTGTATTCCACGCGCGCCTCAAAGAGTTGTCAGCAGCAACTGACGGGGTCCGTTAGGGCCAATGCCTGCCAGGGTTGCGAGTTTGTCCGAAAGGGATGTCGTGGCCCTGGCACACAGGCAAATGAAGGAATACGGGTGGGTTTTAGTCAGTAAAAGTCTGACACGCCCTCCCGCTCCGCCCAGAGCGGGAGAAGTTATTTGATAATTTCGCACCCAAAAAAAAAAAAAAAAAAGGACAGCATAACAGCCCTGTAATTACTGAATCAATTAGAAATATTAAACGTACCTTTCCTCAGAACACCCATTGCAAATCACAATACACCATCAACTGGTACATGACACCACTTCCTACCATTACTATGGCTCGCGTTACCAGGCATTCATATATGGCGATACAGTTACGCGTACGTAACGCATACATAATGGTTATTATTGTAATTTGCATCATGTCTCTACTTGAGTGAAATAAAATGTTGGGTTTATACACAGGTTACATTGTTTTGTCCTTGAGTGGGCGTAATTAAGACGAAATCTAATGCGTCATTGACCTCTCGTACTTTGTAGAATATCGCCGGTGAATACCACGTAACTGCGTTTACATTATAAAAGGCAAAATATATATTTTGGGTAAATTCTGTCTAAAATTAACTATTTTTATTGTTTCCTTATATGGATTTTTTGTACGGTTCTGCTCAATATTACGTCAAATCGGTAAAATTTTACAATTGAACTTGTTATATAAATTCAGTTGTTCCCCATTTGAAGTTTAAACTCAGGATTTGTTATCAGACAGTTTAAAAAAGTTAAATAATATAATATGCAAACAGACTCAACTATCTATAACATCAAGTGCATGACTAAGATGACTCACTTAATTTTAAATTGCCATTATGCGTCGCACGAAGTAATCATTTTTTTTTTTTTTAAAGTTGCCCCACACTAGGAATTTCTGCTGTATTGTGTGTGCGTTTACAAACATTTAAACTCACATGCACAAACAGCCAGACCCGGAACAACTACTTGTAGGTCATACAAATATTTGTTCCGTGCGGGAATCGAACCCGCGACACGCAGCGCAGCAGTCAATCGCTTAACCACTGCGCCAACCGTGTCGTCAAATCGTTCGTTTTAATGTTTAAAATATCATGGTGTCTTATTAGCACCCTAGAGAAGGTTCAAACCTATTATGGCTTGCAGTGCATATATAATATATATAAAGCTGAGCAGGCACTTATGGGCTGTTGCGGCAGCCATGTAAAGTGTACTGTATTCACTGGTATCTTTATTTGGTATACAGCTTGCCAAACTGTCTTTCAAGTAAGATAAACATTAGTTACTGTTAGAAAAATGCATTAATTAATGACATTAAGAAATCTCGAGTATTTTTAGATAGTACTGTAGGCCTATAAGCACTCCTTACCAAAAGAACCAGTTATGGTTTTTAAGCACAAAATAGATTTTTAATCATCATTACTTTTACACTGGATTGTATATAGCATCAAAATGTGTTAATTATTGGTTAATCATCCCATGACATAATCATCATTCATTTTTTATAAATTACTTAGCTAAGTCATGATTAGTTATAATAAATTGTTTGATAGTTATTTATATATGTGACTTTTATAGTATTTGTCATGCAGAATCATCAATGTTTTGTTTTTTTCTATCACCAGAGTGTAGGAGCCATTCTACCAATTAAAAATGAAAATATTTTGCTTCCTAAATTCGATTTTTGAGGCTATTGTTGCGTTTTGTTAAACGGTTTAAATAATTCATGGTCTTATTTCCAACTAAAATAAAAGCGTTATTGTATTTTAAGTGTTATTTGTACTCACCATTTAGAAGCTTAGGTTTCACTTCTTGTAGTGATCCATTCTTTTCTCCTTTGCTCTGAAACAAAGTTTAACAATATTGTTAATATTTTATTAGCAATTTACTTATTGAAGTGTTGTTTACTTAGCATAATGTTGCAGGCTTATCTAAACTGCTGTGCTAGGGACCTTTTGAATTCACTGAAATTAAAATGTATAAGGTTTTGATGAGTTAAGTAATGAAGTGACGTTCTTTTTAAAAATTTCTGAAAGAGAGATTTTTCTAACCTCTAACAAAATAAATAACAACAGCAAAAAAAAAAAAACATTGTAATGGTTGTAAGAATAGTGATTACCCATCTTGGTTAAATGAAAGACTACAACAACTTACCAGAGGAGATACATTGATGTAACTCTTGAAGTTTTGAACCAACTTTTTCTCATTCATTGTAATCAAATAATACCAACACTGGGTTGACCCACTTTGATCGATTTCAACTGTGTTTTTTCACCTATATATTAATAGATCCTTATATTAGGTTAAACGGAAGGTGATATTTGATTAAATTAACAGTTATCCACATGATTCTACTTATTTAACATATTTTTGATAACAATCATCCGCGCAAACACTGTACTATCTGGATACAAATTATTCATTAACACATTGGTGTACGTTAGGTACAACGGTCAGCAGATTTAAACTAAACATAATTAACACTAAAATTAGCTCCGGACGATGTTAAATTCATGTTGAAAGTAATATTTTTTATAATTTTAAAATAAATGACCTACACACCAACACGCAAACGATCAACGACAGATAAATGTTGGTATTGCAAGAGTAAAAATTATTAATATATTTTTATTTATTATGCATGAAACATGATGAAATGATACCAACTTAGTACTTACCACACTTACCAAGCAACAAAAAGTGTGAATAATTTTGTGAGGGTTTGGTTTTGCTAGATTTTATTCATACAATTATGCTAAACAAAAGTGCTGCAATAAAAACAACAATCCACGGGTGTACTTTGTCTCAAAAATTGTTTTGCTAATAAATTGTTATGTTAAATTGTTGTGAACTGATGTCCGATTTTGATAGCTGCTACCTACTCTCTGCTACTGCTGGTGAAGTGTATAATCTATTTGCTGGTCTCAGCCGTCTCAGCCTGCTAGCGAACCAAATTACCAAACGCACAGCACGTATACAGGGTGTTTGGTGCATCGTGTGCCAAGTTAAAATGGTCGACTGAAGGGGTCATCCGCTAGCCTTTCAGACCCCTTAACACCCCTCATGCTCTGTGGATTCTTTTTTATCGACTTTTTATTGTTTTCCAAAAAAAAGACCCAAATTTTACATTCAAATACAGATTTAAAAAAAAATATAAGGCGTAGACTCTGAATTTTATTTTTATTTCGATGTGTATTGTTTAAGAATACTTTTAAATACAAAATTAGTGATATTAGTCACCTAGTTCTTTTTTAATTCACTCGCAAAGGTAAAACTTAAATTAAAGCTGTACATGTTACAGCTGTTTATAAGACTACAAAAAAAAAATCAAAAGCGACCGGGATCTTCCAACTCCCTCATTAATTCTCCAGTCTATCCTCTTTCTAATGATGTGCCACATGCCATAAAAGTATTTTAACAACTTTGTGAATTCGCTAGAATTGTGAATCGAGTCACCTAAGGCTAATATTCAAAATTATGATTTTAAAAAAAATCTCTTAAATGATACCTGTCAAACCTATAAATCTGCTATCTCATTCTTATGGTTAGGTAAATTCGTGTCTCATATCTGTATCTTTCGTGGGATTTACTTGAAATACAAAAACAAAATTGCATTTTTAACATTTATTTAATCATTGTTACAAATCTTGCTCAAATTGTTGGCCTCTGTTGCGAATGCAGGCCCGACACCTGTTTCGTATTTCAACAGTTGTTGTACGAAGTCGTATTTCCTCCTTAATAGTATTGAATGCCGCTTCTATGCGTTGGACTAATACCTCCCTAGTTGGAACCTCCGTGGCATATACCAACTCTTTGGCACGTCCCCAGACATAAAAGTCTAACGGAGTTAGATCTGGGGAACGTGGCGGCCATGGAATAGGGCCATCGCGTCCAATCCATGCATTGGGGAACACATTGTCGAGATATTCCCTCACAGTCAATCGCCAATGCGCGGGACAGCCGTCATTTTGAAATACAATGGCCACACGTTCATTAAATACGGGCACATCGGTCACTAATTTGGGCAGGTCATTTTGTAGGAATTCCAGGTAGTCTTCGCCATTGAGATTATCAGGCAGGTAATGCGGTCCAATTACCTGATTCCCAATCACTCCTGCCCAAACGTTTACACTAAACCTTCTTTGAGAAGATTTCTGTCTTTTAACACGTGGGTTTTGCGTTTTCGTTGTCCAGTGGTGCAAATTGTGTAAATTGAGGATCCCATCCTTGGTAAATTTGGATTCATCCGTCCACAGTATTCTTTTTAAAAAATCAGGATCATCCACATCCGTGTGTAAAAGAAACCGACAAAAAGCCACTCGTCTCTCAAAGTCGCCACCCTCAAGACCTGCAACAAACAAAAAACTCTTTTAAATTTCTCTTGGGCAATAAGTTAATTGCACAAGAAAGGACCCGCTGTTCGTGCTAATAGATTCACTACCTGGAAGTGACGCCATACCATACCCATTACCTGCTAAACAAAGGCAAGGTCAAACAAAGCTTGCACGGGATTAAAGTTAGTTTAAAATTACGTACCTTGCACCGGAGTGTAGTGGAATGGATGCTTTTTGTTTTGACGAAGTACTTTCCACACTTTCCATATTGAAATATCAAGATGTGATGCCACATTTCTAATGCTTCTTGTAGGGTCTTCCTCAAATAGTGCCAGTATTCTCTCGTCTACTTCAACATTATGTCGCACAATATGGCCCCTTGGTTCATTAAAAGTAACACTGCCAGTCTCGCGTATGCGTCGGTATGTGTCTTGGAAGACTCTGCGGCCAGGTAATCGTCTACCAGGAAAGCGTTCCTGGTAAAGTCGTTGCGCTGCACGAGCGACGCCATTAGCGGCTCCGTAAGCCATCATGATGTCCGCATATTCTTCGTTAGAGAATGTCGCCATTGCAATAACAAAAAACTCAAAGTTTAACAATAACAACAAAAATTAAACAAATGTAACAAGAACCAGCAAAACTTAACGATAACAAAGTAATAAAAGAATCGCGGAGTATGGTGAACTAGCACACACGTTAGGTAGCAGAGGCAGTCATGTCTCGACTAAAAAAATGGCGGGTCGGGCGGCGCGATTTGTTCAAACCGATTTAAGGTATGCAAGAAAGAGATAGAAGATAGATTTTACTGTGAAAGAGTGAGAAAACAAATTTTACCTCTTTCTCAAGTAACAGTTCCGCAATAAATATTTTTTCATTAGAATTTGGAATGTAGTTTTATGTGACTTGATTCACAATTCTAGCGAATTCACAAAATTGTTAAAATACTTTTATGGCATGTGGCACATCATTAGAAAGAGGATAGACTGGAGAATTAATGAGGGAGTTGGAAGATCCCGGTCGCTTTTGGTTTTTTTTTTGTAGCCTTATAAATAGCTGTAACATGTACAGCTTTAATTTAAGTTTTACCTTTGCGAGTGAATTAAAAAAAAAACTAGGTGACTAATATCACTAATTTTGTATTTAAAAGTATTCTTAAACAATACACATCGAAATAAAATTAAAATTCAGAGTCTACGCCTTATATTTTTTTTTAAATCTGTATTTGAATGTAAAATGTGGGTCTTTTTTTTGGAAAACAATAAAAAGTCGATAAAAATAAATCCACAGAGCATGAGGGGTGTTCAGCAGGCTTAGCACGAGAACCCTCTCTACGCGTTTTGTCGACGGAAGAATAGACAAAAAATCTTTCTCCGGTGTTGACAGCTAGGGATAGAAACCTTTCTTCCGAAATAGTCTACATATAAAATGACCTAGACAACGATTCGTTAGTTGTTTTTTCGTTAATTCGAGTAATTATAGGCGGTGCTTTTTTATTTTTATCATGTATTAAGCTGAAATTAACATGTTGGGTTCAAATTGCGCTTTTTATTTAAGTTTTTTTATAGAAAAACTTCAGCGAAGATGGGAAAGAAATACTATTAGCGAGCTTGCTTTGCTTGTTTGGGAGCCTTTGATCTCACGGGAAGTGAGTTCTGTAGAATTATAAAATAAGCAAGGAGATAGTGCAATCAATGTTTATGCGAAGAACTCGGCTAGGACCTGTCGCCCAAAATAAATAATAGATTTTTGGAATTAACAATAAAATAAGAACAACAATATAAGTATCCTACAGTTTTTACACTATGTTGTCCCTTAACTTTGATTTATTAGATTTTACATTCACAGGGAATATAAAACATCTGACTATGAGCCAAAATCTCCTCATTGAACACTAAATTATTTATTTATGAAGTACTAGCTGCCGCCCGCGGCCTCGCCCGCGTTGCATTAAGGCTTCTACATACTGGCGCGACACAAAGGCCCCGCACGTCGCGTGACGAGCGGTGCCTTTGTGTCGCGTCGCGAGTCGCGCTGGTCTGTAGAAGCCTTTACTATGTAGTGATTATTATTTTCATTTACTAAATCTTACACACTCAGTTTTAAATGGAGCATTTACCTACTAATAAATAAAATATCGATAAACAACAATACAATAACAATGTTAGTACCTAGTAACAACAAGGGCTCCCGCAGACAGGCGCGACGTGATAGCGCGACCAGTCTGCAGTACCCTTAAAGGATACTTCTTGCGTGACGCCATCAAAATAGTATAATTATGGC
Source organism: Tiliacea aurago (assembly GCA_948098905.1). Lineage (NCBI taxonomy): Eukaryota > Metazoa > Arthropoda > Insecta > Lepidoptera > Noctuidae > Tiliacea > Tiliacea aurago. Next base: position 3,171,401 of record OX402592.1, read on the forward strand.
TCTTTATTTAAATAATGCCTGTACATTTTATGCAATTACCAATATTATATAGTGTTCTGTGTATGCAATACAAATGAGTTTTAAAACTTTGGCGCCACAGCCAATGATGTATTACCTAGGTATATTACGTCATTGGCTACAGCCATTTAACAATATTTTTAAAAGGGAGATGCGCTAAGGTAGCCCGTGAAATTCAAATTTGATTACATTTTTTGCAATTTGCAAGTCAGTAACACGTTATAAGTTGATTTAAATATGATTCGCGGCCGTAAAAAATATTGCTTTACAGAATTATAATCATTAGAATCGGCAAAACAACTAACTCTCTTCAAAAAATCCTTAGAATTCAAAAAACGTTCGAAAATTTGAATTTCGCGGCTACTCAGCGCATCCCCCTTGACCATTTGCGTTTTGTAATTGAAGAAATATTCGTTAAAAACACTGCTTCATAGATTTGTTTGAGAACGAAACGCAAAAGTACGGTAAAATTGGGTAGTAATGCACACCACTAGCGAATACCCCGTTGCTATGGCAAGTCACTGTCTACGAAGAAACCCGAGTCTAGGTGTGTCCTCGTGCTCGCGAAGAAGAGATAACGGGAAGTGTAGACAAGCGATGTCTATTCTATAGTAGAGTAGAGATCGAAAACGCCATGCTAAGCCTGCAGGGGTCTGAAAGGCTAGCGGATGACCCCTTCAGTCGACCATTTTAATTTGGCATACGATGCACCAAACACCCTGTATACTAGAGACCAAACGATTGAATCGATTTTCTTCACGATAGACAATAAACGTCAAATGTTTTTAATCTGCGTTGTTGCATCATCTGTAGTTTTTTATATAAAAAAAAACCGGAGCATAGACTGTGCATGTCTTATAAAAAAATGGCGATTGTTAAATTTTTGTTGAGGGATTGAAAGCACAATCCTCAAGCACATATTTAAAACTTTAAATATCTGTTGGTGAAACTGTGATATATATTTTGAAAATGGCTGACGCTTTGGTAGAGCGGAGACCCACCGCTCGGTTTTTCTGCCACAGGTGTAACATTGAATTCGAAGATGTTTTGCAGGTAAAAATCAATAGTTTTAGTTATATTTCCCCCTATATGGGCCTCCCTTTAATAAAGTAACGCTTATAGATGATACAAACATCAACCCTTAAACATCGGGAGTTGGTTTTTACATCTGTACATAAAGGGGCGATATTTCCGTGGCTAATTTCCAATGAGGCTATTGGTGCAGCCGGTCGGTTCACAATACTGCGTGACATTTCTTTGGAAAATTGTTCTAGGGTCAGGATTGACGGAAATTGACAATTTCACACAGTTACATCATTTGCATTATGTGGCGTTCTGAATAGTGAACCCTGTCCAGTACATATTTCTATGTACTCAGTTATCTACATGCATACATCTCACAATAGCCCCAAGAATGTCATTGATGTCAATAGAATCTTCGCTTTTGTTAGTTAGCCAAAACAGAACCACCAAGGATAAAGTTTATTGACAGGCATAAACATGCAATGTTTATTAGTCATCATCCATAAAGTTTAAACAAACAGTGTTGATATTCAGGGATGTACCAACACTCATTTTTCCTTTTACAATTAAAATAAATGATACCACTTATGATGATGGTGTGATGAGATGGGTGTCTCCCATACAGAAGGCATCCATACACCACTGAAAACCCTAAATTATTTGAAACTCAAAACACTTAAGAAAAAAATTACTTACATACTATTACCATACTATTTCAGGATTACACATGCCCATACTGCGCAAGTGGTTTCATTGAACAGCTTGAGAACGAGGCTGAGGGGCTGGCACTGTCAGGAGATGACTTCAGTGATGCCGACATGAGCAATATTGATGATATGAGCAATATCGATGACATGAGCAACCTGGACGACTCGGATGATATCCACCATTTGTCACAAGTATGATATCTAGTACTTATAGTACCAACACTTATAGTATTTAGTACTTGTAGTAACTACCTGAAGAGTGTGTACTACATTGTTACTCACTGCTAAAGAATTGTTTCACAAACTAATACCTATTGTTCGACCACAAGCTATTTTGATAAAATATAGGTATTGTTTTTATCATTGTAGGATAGATTACAAAAACAAATGTTATATGAAACCTTGTATTTGCACTGAGTACTTTACAAAATTATACAATCTGTTTATCATAGACTTAGGAGCTAAAGCACACAAGGTAGACTACCTGGGAAAGGCAGGCTGGTGATGATGAATGGAAAAGGTAGAGGACTGGGTATTTTGGAGTAACTTAGGAATACCTAAGTCCACAAGTAGACTATACAAGGCTGAGATGATTGATTGAATGAATTTATTCATTTATATGGCACACCAACAATTTATTTGCAAATGAATACTTTGATTAAATATGTACAAGAAGGTTCTATGTAAATAACTCACGGGCATGCACGTCATTCAAAGAATAAGATGAATAGACTTTATCCATTTTGGTAGTTGATAGGAATAACTCATCCTACTAGTGATCCCTCACAAAACAACAGTTGGTCCTAAATCTTCTTTGATTTATGTAGGTTATGCTGTTAATTCCCTATATGGTCTGAAACAAGTATGAATTTTAATCTGTCATTGAGGTCATGATGTTGGCTGCAATGAACTGGGAACAAACAAGTAATAAATAATCGGTTGACTGTCCTAAGTGAGTCATGTTGAAATATTTACACGTAGCTCTTCATGCAATTGTGCGTGATAAGTGTGGTAACTTATTAAGATAATTCAGTTTTTGTTGATTATCAGATTAAAATATAGAATTTGTTAACTCATCATTACTTCCTTGCCCTTGAACTGAGCTCATTATGCTTGTAAGGCATTCTCATTACTTAGATGAGTAGCTATCATTTAGGTTGGTATTAGTTTCCCTATGAAAGAAATAAACAGAGAGTAATGAAAAAAAATTAAATCAATGAACACTATGATAAGTATGGGTATAATATGAGAGAGTGAAATGGGTAAGGTTTTAACAGCCTGGTGATTGTCATCCCACAGTTCCAAGTTTCTATTGAAAATATCTAGAGAGATACACTCTTTAATAGTGTGAGTATGCCAAGATTATCAGTTATTTAAGGGTATGAGTATTTCTTACACACCATTCACATGTAAACAGTCAAGTTTTGTTGAGTCCACACTATTGAAAGGCTTTGATCCATTCGCTATTATCTTAAATTAATATTTAGTTTTCATATCATTGTTTTTTCTGATAGCAAATTTTAGTGTTGTGGTCTGTTACAACACTCCAACCAAGCAAAGTCTTTTCGATTTAAATAGTTCAGTATGCTTATTATAGAAATAATTGTTGTGATGATATTGTTTAGCTTTGCAGTGGTATCACTGTCGTAATGAATTTATCCCAAGAATAAACTTATCTTTATAGTTGAAAAAATATTCTCCCATGTATCGATATACGTCACGGTTAATTCTTCGACGTTTTTGGGATAATTTTTTTTTATGTGATAAAACTTAAAACTAAAAAAAAATCGGACTCTTTCCTCTACTTGTGCTGTGAGACAACTTCTTGGCATATTTCATGATTCTAGGTCAACGGAATACCCTATAGAGGATTTGATTTATTTCAGAGTATCAAAATATGTCGCATAAATCGCCATATTTTTTTATTGCGTTGACTTAGAAGCTTGATTTTTTTAGAGCTCCAAGGGATCGTAGACCTACGAATTTGATATTAATTTCAACTTGATACCTCCACGCGTTCCTGAGAAAAAGTGTCTTGACAAACAGACGGACGGACAACGAAGTGATCCTATATAAAAGGGTTCCGTTTTATCTTTTTGAGGTATGGAACCCTAAAAAAGAACTAACAAATTAGAACTTATTTTGCACGACTAACACATGTTGTCGACAACGCAAATAAGTATGTCAGAGGACTCCCCGGGATGTGGCCGTTCTAATTTGACGTCGGCGTTCGTTATCGCGTGCGGTCGCGTCACGCGCGATGTGAAGTTTCAGTGCCCACGTGACGCGGCCGCGACGTGTCGTGAGTCGTGTTATCAAATGTTTTGAACGTTCCACCGTCTGATCGCCACTGCTCTACCGCTTGGTGACCCACGTGGGCGAGCGATATATTAATAGATTAGATCGCTTATGCGCATTTGATAACCTGGCAATGTTTATCACTGTCTTATTGCCCTTGCTGAAACACTGATAACAATGTTGATAGGATTTTCTTGAAAGTTCAAGATGTTTGTTTACGTTTTTGTTGTCTACAATGTAATGAGAACTTGAAAAAAAAAAAGTATGTATTTACAAAGGATTGTAATTTTTTATTAGCTTTGAGAAAAAAGGAATTTTCCACCTACTATGAAATTACGGATTATTGCACAATAATTTAAAACAAAGGGAAGGTTCCGTCTACGTAATGTGATATATGTCAATTGCAAATAGGTACTAGTAAATAGATTTCATGGCATCATTTCATTGTTAAGCTGAGGACTGTGTTGACCAATAAGACAAAACAGCACAATTATTGGCCAAACACCCACATAATGATGTCAGTCAAAGTCAAATTATTTATTTCAAGGAGGCACTTTAAAACGTCAACATTTACAAAAAAAAAATAGAGATGATTCTAGTGGCCCCTTCCAAAGGGTAGTTTCGTATGGAGAAGAATGCGAGGAAACTCCACCTTTACTCTTTTAAAAATGTTTTACAATATTTTGTTTAAATACGAGTACTTACATTAATTATAAGATTATAATTATAAGATTATAATTATGTGAAAACGTTGCCCCACACTAGGAATTTCTCCTGTATTGTGGGTGCGTTTACAAACATTCAAATTCACATACACAAACAGCCAGACCCGAACAACTACTTGTAGGTCATACAAATATTTGTTCCGTGCGGGAATCGAACCCGCGACACGCAGCGCAGCAGTCAATCGCTTAACTAACTGCGCCAACCGTGCCGTCTATACCTCAATAGGTAAAAATAATTAAAAATGAAGCAATGAAAAATAACTTAATTATGAGATTGTTAAACATGGTGCTCACGTATTTACAAACATCGTCAGTTTAAGAGTCTAGGTAATCACAGAATGTAAAATCAATGTCAGAAAAATAACAAATTATACAATTAAAATAGCAACCAGTTTGATTTTGTCTAGACTAGATTGTCCTATGGAGCTGGACCAGCATGTTTCCAAGCATTCATATCCTGGAAATCCTCTAACTTGTAATATGCTTGTTTACAAATTGTACTTTTGATATGTTTTTTTAAATTTTCTTTCATTTAATTGCAATATATCACAAGGTATTTTGTTGTAACATTTATCACAGTACACCATAAATAATATAATTATAATATAAATAATATAATATGGTCCAGTAAAGTATTAGGAAGACATGAGAGGCAAGGTTCATGAGCGAGTGAAGAGGGAGGGAGAGCGAGAGAGTAAGGAGCTTTACTTTAAGAAAGGGGAACGCCTTTGAGCAATGCCCTGAATTCCATACCTACTTATCAAGCTAAGGCTAGAACGTACGCAGTCCTCAGTTTCAGAAAACTTGTAAGTTATTGTTATTAAAAAATTATTTTTTTGTTTATTTCAGGGCACTCCTCCAATGTTGAACGATCTAGCATTCCTAATGTCGGGCGGTCGGTTACGGTAAGTCATAGTAACTTCAATCAATGACATAAACTAATATAAAGTGGATGACCTTAAAGAGCTGTGGGTCAATCTAACCATTATGTGGTGCCCTGACACAGCCAGACAGACAAAACTAACAATCAATGGTCCACATTAGGCGTTTGGCCAACAGTAGGATGATGCTTGTTGACAGTAATCAGTATGAAGACCAAATCTATACAAATATAATAGCATCTGCTGCAAGTCATGCAGCGATTCTGCCAGTATGACGAAGTCATCGGCAAATCTCAAGTGTGAGATGTATTGGCCGGGATGTTAAGGCGACGATAACCGACTTTTAATGATTTTATACTAAAGATCACGTCTAAACGAGTAGTGTTAATGATTTGAAAAAAATATATGTTAAATTAGAGCTTTTTCTCAATAATTTAATATGTGAATATTTTAGATTATGTTTATATTACATATTGAAATTAATTTGTAAAGATATGTCTAACGCGGATAAAAAACTGAGAATGGCGTAAAATCTACCAAGCGTATTTTTCTGAAACCTTCACCAATTTAAAGATAACTTAATTATTGATCTTTTAGTTTAAGCATTTTATTAAAATACCTTTTGTTTGTGTGTAATAAATTAATAATGCGTCAAATTGGGGACAGCGCTCCTTGATGGGCGAGTCCTATTACTGGCTGAATGTACGACGCGTTGCGTGAGCTCAGTACAGAACACGCAAGCTAACCACTCAAGGTCACTGGCATATATCTGCGTCTTAATAATGCCGCGTCCTTCCCAGTTCAGCGTCTTAAACACATCCTCCAATGCGTTAGAGAGCAATTTCGGAAATTACGTCCCCTTGTCTCAGCATTCGACGCAGGGGGATATGTTGAGTTCGCTCGTCCTGAGTTTGAACGGTCATTGTCGCATTTTCATAAAGACATCTCAGCACTCGGATGCATCGCCAGTCGACTTGGCATCTCTTTAGAAACTCCAAAACAGCTCAGGTCTCGATAGAGTCAAAAGCCTTCCACAAACAATTCTTTCACAAACTCAAGACAGGGGCCGATTAATAATGGATTGTATATATTTTTTAATTTTACTATGGGTTTAATACCTGAATTAAACGATTTTTATTTATTTATTTATACTCTTTTACTTCGGATTATAATATAACCTGAAGAGTTTGTTTTTTGTTTGAACAAGTTAATCTCTGGGTCATGGATGGAGTCGGAATTGAATAAATATTTTTTATTTGATAGCTCAATTCTATTAAGGCTATTTAACATCACGCTACGAGCCGAGTAAAAATGGAAAACAGGCCAAGTGCGCGTCGGACCACGCACAACGAAGGGTTCCGTAGTTGCGATTATTTTATCCCATCAAAATATGTCGCTTAAATGGCCATATTTTTTATTGCGTTGACTTAGAAGCTTGATTTTTTAGAGCTCTAGGGGACCGTAGACTTTCGTATTTGATGTTAATTTGAACTTGAGACCTCCACGCGTACCTGAGAAAAAGGGACGGACGGACAGACAACGAAGTGATCCTATAAGGGTTCCGTTTTTTTCGTTGGCGCCAACTTCCATTTTGATTTTGACCCTATTATCGTCGTCAGCGCCTTCGGAAACTATGAAAACGACAGCCATGACGAACAATTTGCAAACGTTGGCGCCATCTTGAGTTTTGATTTTGACCCCATTTTCGTTGTCAGCGCCCTCGAAAACCATGAAAACGACACCCATGATGAAAAATTTGCAAATGAGGTATTCAAATAATGAAATCAAAGGACTAAATTTGCAAGTGATACTACAAATTGGCAAACCCCCGCAAAGTCGGGGGAGGCCTATTTCCAGCAGTAGACGTCTTTCGGCTGAAATGAATGAATGAATGACTACAAATTGACAACCACAGGGTTTTCCGATCCATTCGTTTACATGTTGAACAGATACTTTTGGAGCAGATCATAGAAGTATTATTTAAAAAACTGACTGTTGTGTTGTACTTGTAAGTACAAAGCAATGACCGTACGTTCGTGCACTTCGTCCTGAGGTCAAGCCCTCATGCAGAGGGCTTGATCGTGTGTCAAGTGCCTATTACGGATAAAGTACAAACAAACACGCTGTTTTTGTTAGTATTCCTGTACGCGATTTATATTGTTAACTCGACTAAAGAATCATCATTTATTATCAACCTGTAAAGGCACACTGTTGAGTTCTTTAAACGATCGCTGGCTTTTGACTAAAGGATTGCTGATCTCATAGCAGAACGCTGGTGTCTCGATCTTTTCCTCTGCTACGCTGCACCATTAGTAAGAATGTTCTTGTGGTCTCTATTTCATTGGCCAATTGAGGTTAATTTTGTAACCACAATTTTGGTCAACGATTTATTGTTGAAAAAGTGGTGAGATATAAAGTTGAAACCTCCTAATCTTAATACAGATGAATGTGTTACTAATTCCCTAGTGAGTAAATTACACTTTATCAGATACTTTTTGGAACAGTCATTTTAAGTATAAGACCGCGCACGTGCAAAATGTACGTCGGTCGTTACTATAGGAAAAAGTGCATTGTAAGTCAATTCGCTACTTGCATGTAAGCTACCTGTAATTAGGGAATGCTCCCGGGAATTTCCGGTACTGATTATTACCGGGAAATCCCGGGAAATTCCTTATTTTCTACTGTCTAGTTCGCGGGCGCGGACCCGAAGATTCACGATCGCGCCGTTTCGGCTAACTTCGGCTCGGTTCGCCGCCGCCCGCCATTATAGTAGCACCGCCCGCACTCTACGTCTAGACGCTCATTCATTCGGTTACTTTGGCGATTAGTTTGCAATCTTTGTCTCTGGGTTTTAAGCACTTATCTACCATTCCACTAACTAGTGTAGAATCCGAAAGGATTTTCTCATCTGTAACCGTTTAAGAACCAGTTTGAGTGACCAAAGTCATGATGCCATCAGCTTTTTACGCACACCGGCACACATTACCAACAAATTAACCATACAAATAAATAGGTACTGTAATAAGTAGGTACTTTTACTGTTATGTTTAGCCTTTTATAAAATGTATTTTCTGTTAATATTCTATTTTCTGGGTTGATTGAATTTACCCTTGTTCTGCCCAAATGTTCCTATCTATCACTCTTAAGACTGATTTTACTAAGTTCATCATAAATTTCTAGGTTAACTAAATTTTACTAAGAAGTTGTCTTATTTGAGTTAATGTTTCATGCGATATAACAATTAAAAAAGCCTTACTTTTTTTTTTCATTTTTAATATTTTTCTGTGTTGGTCATTAAAGTTTTAATTAAAATTACTAACACTCAGTTGCAGAAACGATCTTTAAATTTTAAAGACTACATTAAACACTAATGTAGCATTAAATCATTGCACAAAACCATTTTTTATTTTATTTTAATGCTCCATTAAATTTAACTAATGAAATGTCAAACCTAATGAAACCGGCCATTTTAAACACTTTTACGTTGCACGTAACTTCATTAGCGCCCATTAGCAAGTGGTGAACTTTAAGTTTGACATTTCAGATTTTTTAATTTTAATGGGCCGAAAAGCATCCATTAAGAGCAACATTAGTGTTTTCTACGGTACTTGAATGCATTTCTGTAATTGAAAGATGTGTTTAACCAGTCTTTCATCATTATCTGATTCTTATTTAGTAGATTTACCTCGCCGTCGAATCCCAGACCGAGTGAATTCATTTTTAAAACATGATGGAAAAGAGTTTCGTGTAAGGTATAGAATTTCCAAGGAGGCAGTTCTTCAAATTTGTAACGTATTTGATTAAGATTTAGAACCAGTGACGCAAAGAAATAAATCCATTAATGGCCTGACACAGCTTATAATATGTTTGAGATTTTTCGCCACTGGATCTTTCCAGCAAGTAGGTATTGGGTGATTTAATAAACATAAATAAATCAAAAGTTTGTCGGAAACAGGTTGGGTCGGGTTGTTTGTCAGTTTGTTTATACAAAAAGTATCCCGTGAGCTAGCAAAATTAAGCCACCTCTATATTAAAATGCCAGACCGGACGGAACTACGTAGAGTTGCAGAAGGTTTTTATGAAATTGATGGATTTCCACGTGTGGCAGGAGCTCTAGACTGCACACATGTTAAAATTATTAGATTAAGGGGGATGCGCTAAGGTAGCCCGCAAAATTCAAATTTTATTACGGTTTTTGCAATTTGCAGGTCAAGTATCACGATCTAACTATGATTCGCGGCCATAACCAATATGGCTTTACAGAATTATAATCATTAGAATATGAATCAGAAGTATAAAAATTGCAAAAAACGTTGGTAAATTTGAATTTCGCGGGCTACCTTAGCGCATCCCCCTTAAACCAGATTATTTAAACTACATTAAACCACAGAGTACACTGAATACACATAAATCAACTACATTTACTTTATTTTATGCTAAAATTGTGGTGTACTTGTACGTACGGATAATAACAGAACGCAAATGTTCACTCTTTTCGTTCAATATGGTAATTTGTTCCTGGCAATATTGTTTAAAGTCTTCTTTAACTAAAGTGGCATTAAAAATGTCTAATGCTATCTAAAATTTGTTTGTGCAACTTCATTAAAGTAATGAATTCATTAGCGATAATGTTGCTTTATGTAATGAAGTGTTAATGGTGAGCTTTCTGCAACTGAGTGTAAGTCGAGCATCATTTTTTAAATATTTCAATAATCTTTCAACGACAATAATTGGTATCGAAAGTCCCGAAATTCCCGGTATTCCCGGTACTGGTACCGGGAAATTAAAAACAGTTCTCAGTACCGGTACTGCATTCCCTACTTGTAATGTTATGCTATTGTCGCACTGATCAGGTACTTGATCAGCGTTTCAGAGGGCTCCTGTAAGTGTGTGTTCCCCTGTTAGCAGCGGAGCGGGGCGGCGCGAGACGCTGATGGAGCAGCTGGTGTGGATGATAGGCGGCGCGCGCCCCGCCACCGGCGCCGTCACCGCGGGCGCGCCCTTCGTGCTGGTGGGCGCGCCCGGGGACTACGTGTTTGGCGGTGAAGGTAACTACATATTTTTTTCGCTCTGTTTGGTGTTATTGCACGTTCCAGGTTCATTTACACGCGGTGAGTTTCTCGCCTGTTAGAAACTAGAATGTCCAAGCGAGTCTTGTAGAATTTAGTGCTTGCTTTTGTGTGCTACAGCACTAAATTCAACAGAATGGTTATGTTTAGATAATTGTTTTAATATGGCTTAATATTGAACAGTTACTACAACTAGATCAAATAGTAAATTGAATAATTACTTAATAATTTGGTTTGAGTTACCCGATTGGTAGTTGAACACGTTCTGACTGTTAAAAATTACGATACTTGCATATGAAAATGCACGCAGGCAAAAGTACTGAGCAGTTCGGTTGCAAATATTGTACCGTCTTCTATCTCTTTTGGTCTCCTTTCTTTAATCGCCTTTATGAAGCGAGAAACCTTCTTAGTATAAATGCGCCTTAGGGCCTTTTCTGATTTGTCGGCGCAGCAGAAGTGCGACATCAGCCTACTCGGTTTTATAGCGCAAAACTTACCGTACGCTTATATTTATTTCAATTGAGGGTTCCTGATTAGCTCGGTATGCGCTGGGAGTAGCGCTGTACTGATTCGGGTTACCGCGGCTCGGCATGCATTTCTAGTGCCCAGGGCCTTAACCTGTTGACCGCTTCAGTCGGATTAATACGATAAAGGTTTTGTGCCCGTGCCGCAGCTATGTTCGTTTTAAGGGTACCGTAGCCAACAAGGAACCCTTATAGTTTCGCCATATCCGTCTGTCTGTTCGCGGCTTAGCTCAGAGACTCATTGGCCCGTATTTATAAAACATTACTCAGTACTCAAGCATTACTTAAGACTAAATTCAACTAATCCAATGGCTTGAATCTAGTCTTAAGTAATGCTTGAGTACTGAGTAACGTTCTATAAATACGGGCCTTAGTACTAGAAAGCAGTAATTTGGCATGAGTATAGAGGGTCAAATTAAATTAGCTAGCGAAACTCCGCAGATGTCATGGGTATCGATACCTAAACATGATTTAAAAAAAATGAAGTAATGTTTTTTTTTGTGGGATCATCAACCGCCGGTAGTGTAGTCACTTTAAAAATCTGTTATTTTTGTGAAAACTTCACAGGCGTGATGGGAATCGATATCTCAACACGATAAAACAGATTTTATAAACTCACGCTTCAAGTAACAACACCACCAGCGAGCGGTCGCGAACCCCAAAAAAATAAATCATTACTTATATCTTTTTTATTTTGTCGTATTTAGGTACCCATCACGTCTGCGGAGTTTCGCCAGCTAATTTAATTCGACCTTGTATACATATTAAGCACGCCGACAAAGTGGTACACTTTTTCTAGGGTACCCTTATACGTAAATTGGGTAAAATATGCTATTTATCCCCGCTCTGGTATGCTACAATGACGGTGTTTTTGAGCAAGAGTGAAAACATTTTAAATCTCGTGAGTTATGAATATCGTCAGTTTCTAGTTTTTCTGTCTACGGTCGTACTTCTTTTTTGTGCGACGCAAATAAAAACACGTTTTAGCCGCTATCAATAAGGCGGATAATCGCATTCACTGTACTGTAGGTCCTGTATTTTTTTGACAATATTTTTTTACAAGCATTATATGTATAATAATGTATTGATTCCAGGTTTGGACGCAGTAGTAACTCAGTTGTTAGGTCAACTAGAAAACGCGGGGCCTCCGCCGTTACCGCGAGAACAGATAGCAGCATTGCCGTCAGTACAGGTTTCTGAAGAACAGGCTGCGGCCAACACATCGTGTTCAGTATGCTGGGAGAACTTCACGACTGGTGAGTTGCACCTGTTGCTAATCATAGTTGCCTAGTATTATGTGGTTCACTAAGGACAGAGCACTGCACAGTATTTGTGCCTTTACCTATAATGGTGGGCTTTAATAGGGTAAGTCAAACCCCTTACCTTATGGTAATCTAGTAGCATATTTGATACTGTCAGTACTGGTCACTGAAGAACAGGCCGCAGCAAACACCTTATGGTCCAGTCTACTGGGAGAACTTCACTACTGGTGAGTTGCACCTCTTGGTAATCATAGTTCTCTGGTACCTAAGTAGGTACCAGAGAACTATGATTACCAAGAGGTGCAACTCACTTAAGCAAGTGCTTATGTGATCGTTTTTCCCCGATGGATGAGCCCATCGCTCTCCTTTAAGACCTAATAATCCTAAATTAATATTTGCACCCGGCTAACACACTTTTGAAGGGGCGCAATAATCATGATCTGGCGATATATCGCAGTATATCAGTATGTCGCCAGATCATAGCATTATTTTAACCATCCTCTAAATTACTAATTTGTGTTGGAAGAACACGCTAGGTAAATCCAGGAGTTGTGCTGGGTGATAAAAGGTAGTTAAATGAAATGTTTTCTAAACGTTAAATTTCTAATCGTGTTATAAATTCCAGGCGAGTCGGTATCTCGGTTAGAGTGCGACCACATCTTCCACGCGAATTGCATCACGCCGTGGCTTCAGTTGCACGCGACGTGTCCCATCTGCCGGCGCTCGCTGCTGCCGGAGGAGGCCCCGGAGGCGCCCCCGGCCCCGCCGGGCCCCGTGGACCCCGCGGCCCCCGCCACCGGTACCAGCACACCCGCCGCCAACACCGACACCTCCGCCAGCCAGTACCGTGAGTCCTTATGTAAGACTGCTCTGCACCTTCATGCCATCCTACTAAGGATACGAATCACCTAACGCTTTCCATATTCTAACATGCAACTTAAAAAAAAGAATCCCATAGAACCAACCTACATGAGACTTAAGAAATGTTAGACGTTAGGTGAAGTTCTATTTGAGTGGTGAGATAAAAACATAGTATATGCAATTAGTGTCCGACCGAAAGTTCGGTTTCGGTTTCAGCCAAAAATCTGGTTTCGGCCGCTATTTCGGTTTCGGCCAAAAAGTGGCTGACCAAAATTGGCGTTCGTGAGCTGTGGGTTTTTATAGAATACGAATGACTGACAGATATACAGACGTCGTAGAATTAGTAATGGAGTCCCGTTTTTACCCTTTATGTACAAAACAAAAAAATAATGTTTAGTTCTAAATTGTAATTTAGGTTCTTAGCAGACATAATGCTTTTAGTATCAGCGAGTAGGTATTTATTCAAGCTCTAAGGGCTACAGTAGATGTGTTTTAGCGATTCTGCGTTCAATCGCGATACCATAATCACACGTTTCAGCGATTACTTCGACGCTGCATCGCGTTTTGGCGATTCGTTCCGTTTGCGTACGGTTTGAAAATTGTGTTTTCAAACGATTCTGAATGGTTCGGCGAAGAGATAAAGCGTTGTCGGTGCGGTGATTTTTGCTGCTAAAATATTGCGGTTTTAAGAGGACAGTCGCTGTATCCAGCTTTTGAAAAACTGATACTAACAGTAGCATGTCTGCTAAGGTTCTAATTTAAGCTTGGGCTGATTTTTCAATCGTCATTTTCACATTTTGACAGTTTTTTTACTGAAGGAATCGGATAATTGCATAATCAGCCCTTGTCCAATTTATTTGTTACAAACCAATAAAAATAGAGATGAGTCTCAGAAAATAAGGTCACTATAATTGTGTAAGTAAATACTTAACTTCACTAGCAGAGGGACCGGATATTCGGTTACGGTTTCGGTTTAAAATCGAATTTCAGTCTGACACTAATGTGCATTATTATTCTCGTGTAGTGGATCTGGTCAAGGTTTTTACTATTCTTATTTTGATCGCATACTATCTCCAGTAGTTGCAAACCATTTGATATACTTTCAGCATATACTTTCAGCAGCCAACTTCATCGCAGCGCATAATTATAATATTACCAACCACATTCATTTGTAACAGCTTTTTGCATCTTTTACTAACTGCGGCTGCTTTAAGCATACTATGTGCTGTGTCATTTGTATATTTGATAAGATGTTGAAGCGTTTCCAAATGACTTTTATAATGCGCACTGCAAAAGAGTGGAACTCTCTACCTGCGTCTGTATTTCCGAACGCATACAACCCTAATCTCTTCGAAGTTAGAGTAAACAGGCATCTTCTGGGTAAGCTCACTCCACCTCTGCCGTAGACTAAGGTCAAGAGCAAACACATCGTAAATAAAAAAATAAAAATGGCTTACATGTGTCAAAAATCAAAATACTATTTCATGAGTAACTATACTGGTGTATGATTTTATTTTAACCAATATATACGTAAGTAAGTAAGTTCGGTGGACCCTGCGTAGTAGTGTACCTACTTGGTTAGGTGGTCTTGTCCCGGTCTGTCGCATACTTGCGGCGCGTTGAGGCTGATGGTATGTGCGGTGTTGCAGCGTCGCTGACGCAGCTGCTGGTGCGGCGCCTGCCGCGGCGCGGGGCGGGCGGCGCGGGCTGGGCGGCGCTGGGCGACACGGGCAGCTCGTCGGGCAGCATGTCCACGTCTTCGTCGGTGACGACGGGCGGCGTGTGGGCGCCGCAGTCGCGCTCCAACACCAACTCCACCAGCTCCAACTCCACGTCGTCGCTCAACTCCACGGAGCGCGAGCGCCAGTACAACATGGACATTGACTTCGACTAGGGCCTCCCCGGCCGCTCTGCCACCCTGGTACTCTGCTAGACAGTGACGTTTGCCTCGGCAATGGTTGTGTTGGTGAAGTGTTATGTTGTGATGTGCTCGTGATACGACATTGTTGGATAGTAAGTTGAATCGTTTATTTTTTTATTTATGTCAAATTGATAATATTTTTTCATAATGTGTCACATGAATACGACCATTGTATGAGATCTATGTATAAATATATAGTTGATACCATTCGAGTTATGTGCCTTTGATTTGTATTTGCAGTGTAGTGTAACATTTCCATACAAGATGACACAGTCATAATGTTTTTCAAATGTCACATGCTATATTAAAACACTGTCCTATGATAGAGACAAGCTTGTACATTACTCGAGGGTAAATTATTTTGCTACTGTGAAGATAATCTAATAAGTTATTGTTTGCAAAATATTTAATTTTTCAACTATGTACAAAATTCCCTGAGTGAGTAACAATTTAATATTTGTTAAACGCAATTTTCTTATTGCATTGGTGTTTTTCTTTTGTAAATTTTGTAAATATGCATGTAAGTTTAAGAACTTTCCTATAAGCTGTAGTATATTTAATACTCAGATAAATAGCTGAATATATATTTCGCCAAATGAAGTGATTTTAAATTGGGTTTTATTGATATAAGGGGATCCCTTTACTACATGTTTCTGTAATCGTCTAGTAATCCAAATACTTTAGACATAAAGAAATATTCCATCTACATGTTGACAATGCAAGAATCTTTGAATTGAGTAAGCACATATTTTTGTATATAATGAATGGGTGTTTTAAAGAATAATTTTTAATTTCTGCTTTTGGAAGAGAGTTTTTTTTGTAGTGGTGACCTTTTTATATAAACCGCTTTTTATTTTGGGGAAAATAATCCCTACAGAGGATTTAGTGAGTGTTTATGCAAATGTTAGAATAGATGTATAGTCAAATATATTGAGTCGTATGATTTGAAGTTCTGTAGTGTAGATGAAAATGAGACTTACACTCTTGTTCCTTGTGGGGCAGTACCGTGTGAGCCACGCGTGCTCGTGGCGCCAGTCACTCGACGTATATGAGATAAAGTGGAGCTTGTGAGCGAATGACTACATTAAATTATTTTATTATTATAATACCTTCTTTTTTTTTCGACTGAGTGCTGTATTATTACTGTTCTGTTTGTGGTTTGCTCAAGTGTACAATGTTAAACAATGGGATTGAAGATTATCATTAAATTACTAACACATAAGTTTTACGTCCTGACTAAACGGTATAGTGTAATTATCTGAGTTTTCAATAAACATTCTTATACTACAATTTATGATGAATATGTGGAGTAAAAATATGTGATCTAATGAATATTTAGATGTGTTTATCTTCATATTTTTGTAATCCACACATGGCAGGACATTCCTGGTGGAGTTTGAGTTATCAATAATTCTACATTGATAACAGAGTGAGACGTTTTTGTGAGAATATATTTTTAAATAGTGAAATGGCTACTATATCTTTGAAGTGTGACTTTGATTGGAGTTTATTGAGTATATTTGTAAATAGCAGGCCACGGGCTCGAGTGCGGCGCCCCGCGACCGCTGCGCACTACGGACAGCCCACACTCGAGGCCGTGCCCCATAGGCATTACGAATGTAAGTAAAACCAACAGCTGATGACGAGACACCAACATTACTAAATAGCTGGTAACGATACTCGATGTTCCTATCCAACTTAGGTTACCTACTAGTGTTGATTGGACGGATGTGTCACCAGGCCGACGCGATATGTTCCAACTGGCGCTTCAGTCGAACTAGATATGTGATGATTGTCCTATAATATACTGTATTTATTATATCACGCCTAATTACTTTAAAAAATAAGGTGATCCTAAACTCTTGGTGATTCATGTGTCTCAAAATATGCATTTCAAATTTTAGATTCGGGCAATCTGGGTCTTAAGACTGATCTCTTAAGTGATAATACTTAAGTTAATAAAATTTGAAATTGTATTTTTGTAAATCATCACTTATTCGTAGATTAGGCCTAAACATTCAGAGGGTTAGATGATGAACGTGGTGTAGTAAAACTCGTATGTGATGCTAAATCTATGTGTCCCTATGAACTTTTGTTTGGTTCAGTTGAAAAGGAAGGGTGTAAATCATAGTTGCGAAGTTCATTACCGCGATGTACGTTACTGCGAAAGTTTACTATAAAGAACTTTCGCACTAATGAAATTTCGCAGTAACGTACATCGCGGTAATGAACTTCGAAAAGGAAGGCACATAATTTATGAATTATTTCCACCTGGTTCATATTTATTAGTAGTTAGGTCGAAACACGCCAGATTTAAGTAAATTACGGTTGGAAACAATTAATTTGATATGGAACTTTGTTTAGGCGCGAGCTATCTAGGTCGATGTCACAGGCAGGTGTGAATTGAAAACACATTAGGGATTGTTGATCGTTTATATCGATAAGTGCATTTGTGTACTGTACTTTGAGGTATCGATCCGAATAAATATTAAATGGGTTATCGGAATAGTGACGAGTCATGTTTGCTTGATTTTTTTTTTAAATGAAGGACATTTTATGTTAATTAGTTTTGTGTAAATTAGCGAAGTTATTTTTATTTCAAAAAACCACTCATCGCAATCCACTGCCGGTCACGCTTTTTTGAGTAGTGTCATAAATTAATTGTTAATTAAAATAAATACCCCCACTCAACCTTAGGATACCACATAAAAATAGTTCAAATACACATAATGTAAACAAACAATTCAATAAAAAAATACAGTATTCATTTACCTGTCTTATATTAATATTATGTCGCCATGTAGTATTAAGCTCCTATTACACAAGCTATTTACGATAGGGTGCAACGGGTCAGCTACTGACTGACTTCATTATTCACACATTTAAGGCTGTTACTGACTCACGCGACATCGCGGGCGCGACAGGCATCGACATAGAAATTGTGCTACTAGGATCGCGTCGCGCCCGCGATATCGCACCAGTCTGTAAAAGCCTTTGACCGGTGAAGCACGCTGGCACCGAAAAGGTGACCCACGCTATTCAGATCTTAATTTTTACTTATAAATAAGGGCTAATATTCCTTACCTAGAGGTAGCGCAATGTTAATGTATGATTTATTACCGATTGCATTAGGGTTTCATTTTGACAGCTCAACAACATTCATTGCGTCATTTATGTTGTTGAGCAGACAAACTTTTCGAACTTATGAAGCAATGGGTTAGCAATATCCTTTTAAATCTTTCAGATTGTGTGTTAGGGCCGGCGCTCACTGCCGGCACGGCACGGGATGGCATGGCAAAGGATTTTATTACTAATAAAGTTATTTTGAATCTTATTTCAATGAGTTTAGAGTTCATGTTACTTTATTTCAATACCACGATGCCGCGATGTGTCGCGGGATGCTGCGGCATGCCATTGCATCTCGCGAAACGTATGGGTCACTGTCACTTTGTGTCGAGGAATTATGATTGCTAAAGCTAGCAGAGTGGCTGGGCTTTCAGCAGAATGCCACGGGATGCCACGGCAAGCCACGGCCGTGGCATGCCGGAGCACAACCTGCCATGCCACGGCATGCTACGGAACGCCGCGGGATGCCGCAGCACAATCTGCCGTGCCATGCCGGCAGTGAGCCCTTACGCAATTAGTGTGCATATTTCATTGTCCATACATAGTCTTTTGGCTATTGCATGTAGCTCTTGTAATAGGTCTTAACTATCATTGCGAGATTTTATTATTTCAGATTATACATTTCAATATTCTCTTCGTATGATAGAACTTTTGTAAAAACATTTTTAAGTGTTATCTCTTCTTTTCCGTTATAGTAAATAGTATCCATTTATAGTTTAAGTTCTGCAAAGTTCTATATCAAATTATAAACTTGTTACATAATGTATAAAGGCAGTCTTAGAGGTTTGTAAAAACGTTAAAATTACTAAGGAATGTAAATGTTTTAAATAACATTAAATTTTAATGTAAAGTTTGAAAATAAATGCAAGTATATTGATTTCGGTGTTTTTATTATACTTTGGAATGGTCCTTTTGCTAAATATTGTTCAGGTTTGCGTACTATGTAATGATTTGAACTTGTGATTGTATCCCTATCCATGCACAAGTTTTTGGTTATATCGGTCTGTTTATTAATTTATTAGCCACTAGCTGCGCCCCGCGGTTTCACCCGTGTAAGTCTCGATCCCGTGGGAATATAGGGATAAAAAGTAGCCTATATGTTTATCCAGGGTTATTCAGCTACCTCGATACAAATTTTTATCAAAATTGGTCCAGCCGTTTTTACGTGAAAGAGTAACAAACATCCATCCATCCATCCATACTTACAAACTTTTGCGTTTATAATATTAGTAGGATAGGCTCGCCCACTATAACATGGGATTTAAACATAACTGGCGAAATTTGCGCGTACTGTACACCACTACCTAACCCTTCGGGGAATACTGCCATGTTGTTATGCTCATTAATTTAGTAGCTTTTGTCCGTGTCTTGCCCGTGTGTACCTTGGAAATTATTCCACGGGAACGTACTACCGGGATAAGAAGTATTCTATGTTCAAAGCCAGGTTTTCACTGGAATCCGTTCAGCCGTTGAGGCGTGAAAAGCAAACAGATACACAGACAAAGTTGCTTTCGCATTTGTAATAATTTATTATTTACTAGCTGCGGCCCCCGGGATCGCTCGCGTGGCTTTTTCTAAAATAAAAGTAGCGTTAGATATATGCCAGTGAAAATCCCGTCAAAATGTACGATTTCCATAATATAAATACACGTAGTAAACATGAAATTGGGATACCCAAATTTAGATTAACCCTTTATAAGGCACAGAAAACTGCTAAGGGTATGGAAATAAAAAATTGATAAATATGATAACTAGGACCTCTTTATTAAGAATATGAGTTTTTGTTTTTTTTAAACATGGTGTCCATTATTTGGCCAGAGCCTTGCTAGGGCTTATGGAATTCGGCAAAGCATGGAACCACACACAAGGCAACTTCACAGCGGATGCACTGTATTTTGGATTTTTTGCTGTTTTCCTTGCTGCTGCAAGCTCTGCATCTTCGGTAACTTTCCAGTGGAGCAGGTAGATGAGATCCTACATCTGTAAGCCGCAGATCGTCTGGGAGACCATACTTGGCTTTCTGTCGGCTATCAAGTTTTGGTTTTTTGCAAACAAATGATGGTAAGTTAGACACCCTCTTTTTCCTGGTGCTGAAAGAACCAATCAAATTCCTTCCCAGCATTGTGCGGAACTGCAAACTGTTCATGGGGTATCGCATTTTTTGAGCATATAAAATATATGCGTTGGTGATGGCAGCATCTATTAGAAAATAAAATATCCTCATCCACCATCTTCGACTTCGCCTAGCCACTTGATATGTGCCACGCTTTTGGTCGAAGCGGTCCACACCTCCCATCCTCTTCGTATATTCAAGTACGCCCAGTGGACATGGCACTTCCTGCTTACTGCCATCTTTTTGTGCCCTCTTGCATGACACTTTTTGGTTTGGATGGTAGGCAGTACTAAGAATATTTACGATCTTAGTATCCATCCAACAAAAAAAACTAACATTTTTATTGACCCTCCACTTATATTGCCCCTTAGTTAGTTTTGGTCCACTTTTTTTGGCAGTCTGCTTTTTCAATCGCCGGGGTAAATTTGTTCTGTTAGACCGGACTGTCGCTGTCGAATATATGTTCTGTTCAAATAGACTCTGCATAAGCTCAGTGGAAGAAAAGAAATTGTCAAATGCAACGTGAACAGTATCCATCTTTTCTTCCACTAGTGCTTTGCAGAGACTTTTTACTACACTAGCTCCCAATCCAAACTCTGTTTCATTGTCCTTTTTGCCAGTATATATTTCGTATTCATAAAGATAGCCTGTGTTGCTGTCACACCGCGCCCATATTTTGAAGCCCCTCTTTACGGGCTTATTGGGCATATATTGCTTCAAAGTACTGCGCCCTTTGAACTTCACCATACACTCATCTATGCTTTGTGATGAAGAGTTCCTTGCCCCATTTTGAAAAGCCGTATTCATAAAATCGACTAAAGGCCTTATCTTATACAGTTTATTGAAGACAAGGAAGTTTGGCAATAATTCCTTCTGCACATGTGGCTTCCCTCACAGAACAGAAACCTGGTACCTTATTAACGGGATAACTACGTAAATGTCTATTAACTGCTCCTAAATTGCGATGTTTATTTATTTATTTTTACATACTTTGACATAACTCACAATTTTAATTTAAAATATTTTTAGTGACTTGTGGACAGAATATTAATTCAGATTTATTACAGTTGGCAACCTTGTCATTTGGTTTAAATAGGTTTTTATTTTGATTTTATTAGTAATATTTTATATAGATTGTTTTTTAATTTGTGAATGTGAGAATAGACTGTAGCTATGTAAACCGTCTTCTATTTTGTTAAGTACTTCGTACTTGTTGACGGGCCCACTGTCCTCCTATACCTATTAACACTGTAACTTGAAAACATTGTAAAAGCCCATTCTTTTTAAAAAAGTAACCGTGGAGTTTCTTGCCGGCTCTTCTCCTTACGAAACGACCAATTGGAACCGTGCACATAGCTTCTGACGTTTCATAAGGGCTCCTGTAAGTTTATGTGAAATAAAATATTTTGATTTTGAAAATCGGTCCAACGGTTTCGGAGATTAGCCGGAACAGACTGACGAAAAAAAACTTTTTTTTCTATATAAATACTTTCTTAAGCATTTACTAAAAAGCTATTATTTTGACATTACAGAGGATTCTATTTTATTTATTTCTAAATTAGTAGATATGGACATTTTTAAGGTTGGGTAGGTGGTGGGTGTATTAGTAACTGCCATTTATTTTATTAGGTTTTTTGAAACTAGAGAAATACGTATTTGACTGTAGATGTGTGCTGATCATCGTATTTTTCTAGTATCATCATTATAACGGCTTTTCCTTGAATCGAGTCCCTCTTTTCGTGCCGCATGTAAAGACCCAAATACTCAATAGACCGTTTACATAGGGCCTCTAATTCGCCCAAGAACACAATAATATCAACTAAACCGGTTTCTATTCAGATGTTTTTGTCAAAATATTTACAACTAAAAGTAGCTTCTGCCCGCGACTACGTTCGCGTGGATGTCGTACGAGTAAAATATCAGCCATATTTGTATAAAACTTCCCTGTGTACTACGTTTGTAGTTTTGTTTTCAGCAGCCAAAATATGAAAAGATTCAGGACTGGTGAGGCGGGTGACGCGGTATGACAAGCAGATCGTCCTGAGGTTCCCGCAACCCGCAGATTTCAGTAGCAATTTCCCACTGTTGCGAAGTTTTTCGTTTTTTGTAAATTATAGAACGCCTGCGTTCACGTAACAACACTGATATACTGACTGGTGCATTCGTACAGATTATTCCTGACGAACAGCTATCACTAAAATAATTTATCAGTAGATTGTAAACACGCGATTTTAACAGCCACACTTTTTAGGCGATTACAAACTTACATTTGCTGTTGGAGAATTGACTGTGTCGTATATCGATGTATGGGAGAACATGTTTTTCAACTACAATGTTATGTTTGTTTATGGGATAAATTCATTCCAACTACGGATCCGACACGCACATGGCCGGTTTTTATTTTGCTGACAGTAGTTTTTTTTTAAATCAGTGACTGCAGTCAAAATGTAAAAAAAAATAAGTTTTCTTAAAGCGGCAACGGTTAAGGTACCTGCGTACCAATTTGTCATTATATTCAAACATTGTTAGAAAACAGGTAGACATACATAGTAAGGAGATAAATAGGTCGGTTATCTTCGTCGGTTATTCAATAAAATATCGGTCTATTATTGTTCTAAAACCCCAAATTGATGCGCGTATCATGGGGAGGAGTTAAGCAGGTAACAGGTAGATTAATTATAAAGTAGGTACCAGGAGAGCAGATGTGCAGACACGTGCGCGGGCGCCAAGCAGGCGGCCCGTAAACCCCGGATGATTTATTCGTTTTGGTGTAAGTTGGAACATCGTCCTTTTGAGATGGGAGCATTCGATTAGGGTGAGTAGGTAACTAGAAGTGTATCAGTTTGGTAAGATAGTAGTACCTACTCTGTATTTCAGGCAGGGACCGTACAACCCCGGTTAAGAGTTTAAAAGCCTTTCGAAGGGGTAACCCATTCAATGGGTTACCTTTATCATGATGTAACCCATTGAAAGGGTTTTATACTAGAAACCCATTGAAAGGGTTACATGATAACCCATTGAATGGGTTTTATACTAGAAATCTAGTGAAAGGGTTACATGATAACCCATTCAATGGGTTCTATACCTACTTGAAACCCAGTAACGTGAAAAAATCATAATATTATGTTATTTTGATATCCGCCACGCACGCGTAGCATGACCAATTCTATCTATATCTACCCAGGGACCATCTTGGTTCCCATTTTAGAAAAACCCTATCGAAAACCCTTTCAATGGAAACGGTTTTCGATAGGGTTTTTCTAAGCAGTTAGTCAAAAACCCATACGGTGTGGGTAATTTTGAATGGCTTAAATTAAGCCGTTCAAAAGGGTTACCGCTGCCGTATGGGTTTTTATCGAAAACCTTTTCAATTGGTTACCAAAATTTAATTTAAGCCGTTCATAAGGGTTACCCTTATCGTATGGGTTTTTGTTTAACCGCTTAGAAAAACCCTATCGAAAACCCTTTCAATGGGTAACCAAAATGGTCCCTGATTTCAAGTAGGTACACTAAGGCACCTGTCCAGCACCGCCCCGGCGGAGTACTCGTTTGTCGTAGTACTCGCAGTAACCAGAACTCAGTATCAAAGACAGTACTCGCTCGACGCTCAGCGACGCTCGCTTAGCGGACTGAACATTCGCTGAGAGATTTACACTTGGTGCACCAGCGAACAATCGTTCGTCGCCGTCGCGCACTCGCTGGTCGCCAATTCGTTTTTAGATGCTAGCTCTACTCGCTTCTCGTTATTCTCAGGCGGTGAAATATATTACCTACACCAGATTTTCAGCGATCGGTTAAAAAAAACCATTCATATTTTAGGTACTTCTAACCTTCTTCTATTAGAATTAGTCAACATATTCCCAGCACATGGATCTAAACAGGTGCAAGTAATTAAATAATGTACTGACCAAGTGCTCCATTAATCTTACATCTTTATTAGATAAGTAGGTAATAAAAGCTTGTAATGAAATTATTCAAAATAAATAAACGGACAACTGCTTGCGTTAGTAATTTAATCGGCAAGGTCACAAGGTGTTGTCAACGCCTAAAATATATTTTTCGAAAATACACCATTCTTTCGCTGTTGCACGATACAATGCAAAGATGGTAGAACAGCACCCTAATTGCGTAACACAGTTTGAATCGGAATTATTTTGAAGTATTTTGCTAATCCATTGCTTCATAAGTTAGAAAAATGTGTCTGCTCAACAACGTAAATAACGCAATGAATGTTGTTGAACTGTCAAATTGAAACCGAGTCCTACTGATAGTGTGTTACGCAATTAGCCCACAGTTCATATAATAAACGCCTGAAGAAAACTTTCGATCTATTGTTCATATACGCATCGCAAGGCGCAGCTCCAACTTTTACTTTTTCCATAGCTAGAAAAGAAATTATATCTACTAACAAATCCAGTTGCTGCTAAAAAGCACGCATAGTTATTATGTGCACTTTAAGGGGGATGCGCTAAGGTAGCCGGCGAAATTCAAATTTTCCAACGTTTTTTGCAATTTTCAGGTCAGTAGTAGAAATAATCATTCAGTAGGATTTTCTTAACTTGGGAGTTGTAATGCTGATTCGAATGATTATAATTCTGTAAAGCCATATTGGTTATGGCCGCGAATCATAATTAGATCAACATACAACGTGTTTCTGACCTGCGAATTGCAAAAAACGTAATTAAATTTGAATTTCGCGGGCTACCTTAGCGCATCCCCCTTAATTAAAAAACTTGTAGCTCAACGCGCCTAAAGAAGTTTTCACTTTAATAAAATAATGATTATCTAAAAACGCACATTATACACAAATTAAACTTTTTACGTGGTCAATTTAACTTCTCTTACTGCTACTTCAGCATGTCGGCGCGGGCATGTCGGTGACGCGAACCCGGATATTCCCCTACCAAAAAATCACTCAACACGCCTAAAGGCTCGGAGCAGACAGGGACGAGTGGACGACGACGGTTCGATGCGATTCTAGTAGAACAATTTACATGAAGCTTTCATGGAAATTGTCAAAATCAAAATCAAAATCAAATCTATTTATTTGCCATAAATGTTGGTACAATTTCGGTCTTAATATAAATTTATACAGATCCATAACACTTAGTCATAACAATGTGACATGCAAACATTTGGGTTTATAAATAAGTGGTCATAATTATTGTCACCTACACACAAACTTAAACTCACGCATAATCATTTTTTTATAGTTATAATCAATATCAATTAAGTAGAAATATTTTTTTATTTAAGGAGAGCAGTGGTGGCCCAGTGGTAACGGCCCCGACTTACCGAGTTGTAGGTCGTGGGTTCGAACCCAGGCAGGTGCTTTACTTTGTGCAAAATTATTTAATCACCACTGCTCTCATAACGGTGAAGGAAAACATCGTGAGGAAACCGGCATGTCCTAGACCAAAAATTCGAAGACATGTGACATCTACCAAGCCGCACTGGGCCCGCGTGGTGGATTATAGGCCACTCCCTCTCGAAGAGAGGAGGCCTGTGTCCCAGCAGTGGGAACATTATAGGCTGATTATGATGATTATGAGAAATATTTTTACATTATTAGATCAAAAAAAAAAAATAACTTAAATACTTATTAATGTCATGTTATTATTTATTTTTAAATCTCTTATTAAATATGTCTCTTACTGAGTAGAAATTATTTTCCCTTAACCATAATTTAAGACACGTCGTAAATTTATTGGCTGGTAAGATTTTAATACTCTCAGGTATAGCCCTGAGAAGGCTTCTCCGTATCTGTGAGGACTATGCGGTGGCCCATGGTCTCAGGTACAATGCAACCAAGAGTGAGCTCTTGGTCTTTAAGGCGGGTAACAAATGTTATGACACAGTCCCATCGGTCACCTTAGGGGACGTCCCGCTTACCAGAGTGACACGGTTCAAGTACCTGGGACACTGGGTGACTGTCGCTTTGTCCGATGATATGGATTTGGAGAGGGAACGCAGAGCATTGGCAGTTAGATGTAACATGCTGGCCCGTAGGTTTGCTCGATGTACAGAAGAGGTAAAAATTACACTCTTTGCCAGTCTCTGTACACGTGCGCCCTATGGGTCAGTTATACAAAAAACTCGTACAGTGCTCTGCGAGTCCAATATAACAATGCCTTCAGGGTGATGTTGGGACTACCGCGCTTTTGCAGTGCGTCGGGGATGTTCGCGGAAACCGGCGTGCCGGATTTTTACGCGCTGATGCGTCTGCGTATAGCGTCCCTGATGCGGCGAGTGCGCGATAGTCCCAACAGTCTTTTGGCTACTGTGGCCAGCAGGATGGACAGCCCCATAATGTGGCATTGGATGACGACTCACAGAGCGTCATTCCAGTGCCTTAAATAATTTTATTTATATTTGTGTTTATTTTATTTAACGTGCATGTTATTTTATTTGATGTGTTTTGTGTTTTTATATTGTAATGTTGTGTAATTTATGCACTATGTGTCTGAAAATAAAGTTTCTATTCTATTCTATTCTATTAAATATGCCACCACACATTGCATAGCTATTCTTACTGTATATTGCTGTCCTAGGAAATTTAGGCAAAACTATTCTATTTTTGTGTCTATTACTTTTTGGATACATATCTTGAGCTTTTTTAAATAACTCCGGGTGCATCTTAACAAATTTAGCGCATTCCAAGATATACAGACTTGGAAAGGTTAATATCTTGCACTTTTTGAAAAATGGTTTGCAAGATTCCCATGGTCGTATTCCCGCTATGGCGCGGATGCATTTTTTCTGTGCGATGAACACTCTCTGACTTTCTGTTGAGTAACCCCAGGTAATAAGACCATACCTCAACACAGAATCAACGTACCCATAATATGCAGATAATACGGTTTTTAATGCTGATGTTTTTGAGAGTTCGTATAGAACGTACACGAACTTATTTATTTTATTGCATACTTTAGTGACGTGGGCCTTCTAGTTGCAGTGTTTATCAATCGTGATACCGAGAAATGTCGTTTCGTTTCCTTCTTTTAATTTAAGTCCTCTATAATTGATGTCTAATGTCTTATTTTCTCGTCCTTAAGTACTGAATTGGATAAAATTAGTTTTTGTTAGGTTTACACGTAGATTATTTTCGTCAAGCCATGTTATTATTGATTCGATTGTATTATTAATGTCAGTTGTATAATTATTAATGTCAGTATTATTTGATGTCATTATTAACGATATGTCATCAGCAAACAGAAAACAGGGGTGATTAGTAACTCTTGTTTTACTAGTCGCGTCTGTCTGTCTGCGAGAGCCTTAAAGAAGTTTTCACTTCAAAATCGGCCAAGTGCGTGTCGGACCAAGCACAATGAAGGGTTCCGTAGTTGGGATGAATTTATCCCAAAAACAATCTTAACATTGTAGTTGAAAACCATGTTCTCGGAATGCATCGATATAAGTCACGGTCAATTCTCCAACTGCAAATGTAAGTTTGTAATCGCAAAAAATGTTTAAAATGTTTGTAATAATTTATGTCATAAAACTACAAATTAACAATTTTCGGACTTATTCCTTTACTTGTGCTGCGAGACCTTGCTTTTTGCCTTATTTCATAATTCTAGGTCAATGGGAACTACCCTATAGGTTTTGATTTATTTGCGAGTATCAAAATATGTCGCATAAAGGCTCGTACAGACTCGCACAATATCGCGGGCGCGCACCGACAAATAAATTGTGCCACTGGTGTCGCGTCGCGGCGCCCGCGATATCGCACGTCTGTAAGAGCCATAAATCGCCGTATTTTTTTATTGCGTTGACTTAAAAGCTTGTTTTTTTTAGAGCTCCAAGCTACCGCAGACCTACGTATTTGATATTAATTTCAACTTGATACCTCCACACGTTCCTGAGAAAAAGGGTCTTGACAGACATACAGACAGACAACGAAGTGATCCTATAAGGGTTTCGTTTTTTCCTTTTGAGGTACGGAACCCTAAAAATGAAACAATAGGTATTCGTTCCTGCCTGCATCAGACTGTAATGTTGTTAAACATGGACCCTTCAAGATATTTATTAGGTTGGCATTCTTCACTCTACGGGGAGTGCAATAATGGGATTTATTAGTGTAAACATCTTTATAGTAGTCGGTTGCTATATTTTATTCGTGGAACAAGCATGTTATTAAGTACCTACATAGGTACTTACATGTATGTAAGTAGATAGGTATATCTGCTTGCTTGATAAGTCAAGGACCTCATCACTCCTCGATTGAAAAAGCAGCTGCGGAGTCAATGGTCTAAGTTCGATTTGCAGGCGGGAAATATTATTGAAATGCATAATAATTGCATTTAGCTATGTTTTAATAATGCTGGAACGCTCGGGCATTAATTCAATTATCAATCTATAACAAATTGCCAAAGTCGGTTATAGAACTTAGCGAAGGAAAGTTCAAAACCCACTTCAAACGCGTTCTAATCAAAAAAGCTATATAATAGTATATGTATAATAATATATATATATAAGATTAAGGACTACTTTGAAGATAAGGAAGTTTGGCAATAATTACTTCTGCACATGTGGCTTCCCTGGTACCTCATTAACGGCATAACTAGGTAAATGTCGAACTGCTCCTAAATTACGATGTTTATTCTTTTTTTAAACATTTCTTGACATAACCTACAATTTTAATAAAAAATATTTATTAGTGACTTGTGGACAGAATATTAATTCAGACTGGTTACAGTTGTAATGGCAATCTTGTCATTTGGTATAAATAGGGTTTTATTTTTATTATTTTAGTAGATAATATTTATATAGATTCTTTTTTTTATTTGTGAATGAGAGAACGTTGTAGTGTGTAATAGACTGTAGCTTTGTAAACCATCTTCTATTTTGATAATTATCTACTTGGTACATGTTGACGGGCAAACACTGTCCTCCCTTAGGTATTAACACTGTAACTTGAAAACATTGTAAAAGCCCATTCTTTTTATTAAAAGAGTAACCGTGTAGTTTCTTGCCGGCTCTTCTCCATAGGAAACGTCACATTGGAACCGTGCACCTAGCTTCTGACGTTTCATAAGTGCCCCTATAAGTGTATGTGAAATAAAGTATTTTGATTTTGATTTTTTTATCAATAATTATGCTCAAAATACCCGGTCAAAAATCCACCACTACATGGTATATTAACATCGTATTCAGTAATAAATAAGGTAATAGGTAAGTACAACCTTGCCGAGCACTTAAGTGGTTACCTTACCAGCGTGACGGTAACATAATATAACAACTGTTACTATGGCTCATTTAAATCTCTTGATAAACAGCATAAGGAGGAACACGACATTTGGGGCAACCATTGATGCATCTGTATCGTAACGGCGGCGGATCCACTCATGTGCGACTTGTAAGATGCAATGGGTAAAAGCAAGAGTGAACAGGCATCTTCTGGGCTTCATCCATCGCTTTCCACCAAGCGAGATCGAGGTCAGGCTCAGGCCCGACGCAATAAAAAAAAGAGAAGCGAAATGTTCTATGTAATATCAAGTGTGAATACATCTTTCGATACCGACGAGTCTGAAGCAGGGACCATTTTGGTTACCCCTTGAAAAGGTTTTCGATAAAAACCCATACGGTGTGGGTAACCCTTTTAAACGGCTTAATTTAAGCCATTTAAAATTACCCACACCGTATGGGTTTTTGATTAACTGCTTAGATAAACCCTTTCCATTGAAAGGGTTTTCGATAGGGATTTTCTAAAATGGTAAGCAAAATGGTCCCTGGGTAGAATAGAGATAGAATTGAGTAGGTATAGAACCCATTGAATGGGTTATCAGGTAACCCTTTCACTGGGTTTCAAGTATAAAACCCATTTAATGGGTTATCATCTATCCATTGAATGGGTTACCCCTTCGAAAGGCTTAACTCTTTATTTATTTATTTAGGTTAGCCAACAATTGTTTACACAATACATTAACAATATTTTACATAATAAATACATTTATAAGTGCAACAATCACTTACAGGCTAACACAACATGCACCATTTTATGGTTTTACATACAAAGCCAAAAAGGATATAATATACAATTAAAGTTATTCAATAATTTTGGTGATTCGCGAGTAAAAATAAAAATATCAAAAATTTAATTCAAAATAATATAACAATAAGATTAAAACATTAACATTAATTTAACAAAAAAAAAAAAATTATAAAAATCTAAAATAATAAAAATTTAAATTAAAAATTAACAATTAACATTCGTTATGGAGAACTCTTAACCGGGGTTGTACGGTCCCTCTTCTAAAACCCTGAATGCCTCAACATATTCTTGAACTGACTAGATTATAAGATTCTAGATTGACTATTACACCACATTAGTCACAGCCATCGCATGGTGTAATAAAAGTTAACAGCTGTTTCTTATCGTCTAATGTAAACGAACGTTTAACATGACCATAAGATATCACAGTCATAACTTATTTATATCAGCATACACCTATATTTTATCGCTTCTTATATTTAATTTAAATCCTCGATCACACGCGAACGCGGCCGACACAAAACGATACAAAACTGATGTGGTGCGGCGAGGTAAACAAAACGAACGCGGGCGCAATGCAATTATTACAAAGGTGCGTGCGCGCAGCTGACACCGCACCTGCCGCCATCTTTAACATTTCTTTAAGTTTTTTTTCGCCATCGGAGTTATTGGCCTATTTTTTATGGCGCAAGCTGTCCCGGCAGCTGACGGCCGCATATGTGTGGATATAAAGGCTTTGTTGCCGTTGACTGGCAGGACAAGGATTCCTTAAGGCGGTATCTAGGATAATAAGGGCCACGACAGCTGCTCAGATTGAAAGGTTCAATCTTCGCCAGCTGTGGGTGCTTCGCCTCCGCGTCACACGTGGATAACTTTAACTTTTTTGGCCGCCTATTGTTGTCTTGTCGTTTTATTTGGGTTTCGAAAAAAGTTGATTGTGCGTTTTTGTTGATTCTAGCTCCCATACGACCATGGGAATATGTTATCAAAAAGAGACGACATATTATTCTTCTAATGGATTTCGAACGACCTTAGGATAAAGTAATGTAATCCTAATCACACATCTAACATTTAGATTTAGGTTAATATTTTACTTATTTTAAAAGGGTAGAATAAAGTACCTATCTCAAGAGTAATTAGGTTTGCTATGTAGGTACCCGTAGGCGGCAGTAGGTTGATTCTTTATGGAATTCGCTAACAATAGGTTCTCTTAGTTGAAGGTTTCCTAATAGTGACCATGTGTAGTAAGATACCTACCTAGTTAATTATTTTCCTTAACACCAAACGCCTAAAGGCAATTACTAATAGGTACCTGAAATTCCTCGTATTGTGTCCATGATGATTCTAGAAGCTTGTCGTTCGAATGTGACTCAGTAGGGTCTACGACCTATGCACCACGCAATAAGTCTGACAAGAGCGATATACTCGTACGTGTTTGTGCTGAAGTTGTCCAGCCACATTATTATGTGGCTGTTGCACTAACTTTTGTTCGACCACCTGCTGCACTCTTCTGTAATTAGCTAAAGAATACGGTGAGGACAATGGAAAGGGGAAAGGTTGTTGTGGTCTAATTATTGGCAAGTTATCATAATTAGTGTCGGGGACGTGTCTTTATTGTTTCTATACCGGACTTTTTAATGACCCGTTATATTTTTTTACCTTTTTAACTTGTTATTTTTGATAAGTGAGTAGGTCTGTTTACCTAATCATCACAGCGAGTTCAACATTTCAACCGAAAGATGTCCACTGCTGGACATAGGCCTCCCGCAAAAGGGGGGTTTGCCATTATCGCCACGCTTGGCAGGCGGGTTGGCGATCGCAGTATGGTGTTAAAATGCATAGAGAACGCTGCTGCCCATTCTCTAGTAAGTCCCTTAGTCGCCTTTTACGACACCCACGGAAGTAAATAGGGTGGTGCTATTCTTTACGACCGGCACCATACGGAACAGCGAGTTAAATGAATTTAAGTAGGAAGGTATCAAAAACTTTTCTCGTTCTTCATCGCAATTTATTCTAAGCAATGAGTAGAATCTTTCTCATAGCTATACGGTAGCAGCAGGTCCCCCATGGATCGATGGTGCACACCGTTAGAGGAGCACCCTTCACATAACTAGGTCACGTTCCCCCATAGCCGGCACCCTTGTTACCAGGAGACTAGAACCACGCAAGAGATCGAGCTTTGAATCTACTGGAATAGATAACGTTCTTTATTTTAAGAGTTTCGCAGTTCTATTATGTTCGCATTAATATGTACAGAACATAAATACCTAATACGTTCAAGTCAATCAAATGAATAATAATTCGCACCTCCGCTCCGCTCAAATAGTGTCGTAAGTCAAAAAAATCAGTCGTAAGTTTGATACTATTTGAGATAAGATTCTTAAGTTTTCTGAAACGAATGGAACATTATCCGCCTTATTACAAAACAAGATTTATATTTTGACATGGCTTAAACCATGGAGCCAGTTTTTGTAATAAGAACGTAACAGTGATTGAAATACCGTTCTTTATACAAAACTGAAAACTTAGTTCGGTACTAAGTTGTCTGTTTTGTGTTTAGGAACTTTACCGTAGTCGGAATAAAGTTCGAAATTCAATAATGGCTCCATGTTTTAAACCTGGGTCTGAAGATAAACCTTGTTTTGTAATAAGGGGGTAAAAGTTTAAATTTTTTTTGAGTTGTGACACTATTTGAGCGGAGGTGCGAATTATGCTCTACTTCGCGTCTTAAAATTTGAAAGGTGCTGTATTGTTTTTGCATCCACTCTGTATTTAGCAACAATGTTAAAGCCGTTTTAAGTTATTACATGTCAATTATAGGAACATAATTTGTAGGCTTTTATATTAAACCTCGGAGGTCAGATGGCACTTGGCAGTCGCTGAATTGAAAATACAATGCTACAATGTTACAACATTGAGCTGCATATAGTTAAAATAATTGGGAAAAGGTAAGACTGAATGATTACGACTGAAAGACTGATGACTTTGGCACAATAGCGCAATAGCTAAAATGTAGATGTACTGCCGCCGATCGTGGGTTGAATTATTTTACCCTTTCTAGTTGATCGGGGCACAACATCGAACAGCAAGCAAGGCCTGCAATTCTTTAATAATTTTGATGATATTTTGTTTCCCCCCTTGTATATGTTTATTGTTTATTCTATTTAGGTTAATACACCCGTTAATATGCGTCCTTTTATCCCTTTTAGTGATGTATTGTCTGTCGCAGACAAAATTGTTTTCGGCATTCGGGTTTTATCGATCTATAAGTTAATGGGTATTTTATTACACTGTTAATTGTATTTGATTTGATAAGGGATTCATGGATGCTTGTACTTTATGAAATAAACTGCTGGAATGTACCTTTCAGGGATGCCATGAATATTGAACTTGAAGAGTGGTGTTACTCTAAAAGACGGAAGAAAAAATTATGAATGATTACCTACAATTATAACTATGGGATTTATTTATTACGAGCTTGGTATCGAACCCAGGATCCTACGCTTTGTAGCCGCACTTGTAGCTATTAGAACATTGGGGCATAATCATCATTTAGCGCATTCATTTCTCTCATTTAAAGATGGTTTCTTCGTTCAAGTGCGAAGCTAAAGCTCTAATATGAGTGTTTCGGGTTTCAGCTGTGTGCCTGAGAGTCTCTGCTTTTCTGCTGTTCATTGGTCAAAACCAAGTGCTTTAGCCATAAAAATGTCTTCGAATGCAGTTACAAAAAATATGAAATATGTGTTGCCTTTAATCCAGAGAATACTATAAAGTTCAAATCATGCAAGTAATTTAATTGAAACAAGAACACATTCTGTGCGATATACTGCGATCATCAATGTACTCCAGTACACCAGAGGCACCTCGGCTTCACTCGGGCAATTAAATATCGATAACTACCTATATATTTTTATTTAAAGCACAATGTAGGTATTATTAGTACAGAAAATTCCTCGAGTTTTAATTTTAAAGACAGTCAAAACCACAGTGAAAGCAACAAAAAAATAAAAAATAGAGAGATGAGAGATTCCGGCAGTACCCTTAAGGATATTATGTTGAGCAGGAACTTCTGGGGGACACGTATCATAGATCAAACTCTGACTTACTCCTGGCATTTTCCTTTATATTACTCAATTCAATACATTTCCCACTAGTAATAAAATTGGTCACTATAATCTGATATTATATCAACCCCTAGGTCACTACGGAAGATACAGGTAGTCCCTTAGTACTGTAGGTGTTTAATTGTATTACTCCCGTTTCATGGTGCCCTGGTTGCTGTATGGGGTCACGGAGGGTTGTATCGAGGTCGAGGACTCTGGCACACCCCTGCTTTCCCCATGGCGTTACTATTGAAGAGTATATTAATGATTTTAGTCCCCATGGCTTTGGCAGTCACTGTGAATTAGAACAATAAATAGGTTGCCACAATTATCACAATATTGTGTTGGTTACAGTGAACTTTTGTGAAAGGAATCCATCAATCAGGTTAATTAATTGTATGTTTACGATCGTATTTATTATTAAAAGAATTTTCCATGGAGTATGAAAGAGTAAAGAACAAGAGTGAGAAGAAGAGGGGGTGGCGGGGTGGTACTATGTGAGTGTGAAGGTGTATGTAAGGAGCGTAGCAGGTGCCAGGTGGCGTTCTATAGTTTCTGCCTACCCCCATGGGAAGAAGGCGTGAATTTATGTATGTGTACGTGTGTAATTTTCCATATAATCTATACTAATACAGGGTTATTTTTAAAACGTCAATAACCTCTTAAGGGGTCATTGTACTCATCATTATGAACAACTTTAACTATGGGACCAATCCTAAAATCGCGAAAAAAAAAATCAGCTGTTCCCTACATTTTAACAAATTATTCGAACATAAATGTAGGGAACAGCTGGTTTGTTTTTCGCGATTTCAGTCTTGGTCCCATAGTAAAAGTTGCTCATAATGATGAGTACAATGACCCCTTAAGAGGTTATTGACGTTTTAAAAATAACCCTGTATAATAAATCTGAAGAGTTTGAACTTTGGACGCGCTAGCAGCCACCAGTCGGATTTGAAGTATTTTGCATTTGATAGCCCAAATCTTCAGGAAGATAATAAGCTATTTAACACAACGCCTTAGGAGTCAAGCAAAAAGTAAAAAAAAGTCAGAAAGAACGCTAATCGAAAACGAAGAAATAGCGCAGGCGGGCGATGTGATGCGATGCGGTGGGTCGGGGGAAAAATAAATTTTACGCGGACGAAGTCGCGGGCAGAAGCTAGTACATTATAAATATACTAAACTCCTCCGAACAGCTTAGAGGAGAACTGCCAAGCGGATACCCACAGGAGGAACTGATGAAATGCTTAAAAATTGTTTGTTTAAATAGACAACAAGTTTTATTCTAATAAGGCTTTTTATTCAGAATCAGAATTTCTTTTTTTAAACGTTGCCCCACACTAGGAATTTCTCCTGCATTGTGGGTGCGTTTACAAACATTTAAACTCACATACAGAAACAGCCAGACCCGGGACGACTACTTGTAGATTATACAAATATTTGTTCCTTGCGG
This sequence comes from Tiliacea aurago, assembly GCA_948098905.1. NCBI lineage: Eukaryota > Metazoa > Arthropoda > Insecta > Lepidoptera > Noctuidae > Tiliacea > Tiliacea aurago. The sequence goes on from OX402592.1 coordinate 3,207,476, forward strand.
GAATCGAACCCGCGACATGCAACGCAGCAGTCAATCGCTTAACCACTGAGCCAACCGTGTCGACAATCAAAATGCTTTATTTGTACCTACTTAAACATAGTGTGCGATATGTTACAGACTGGTAAACTCTGTTTTGCCCAGAGGCGTCCAAATACTTATATTTAATTAGCAATAAAATAAAAATCAATTAATTTTATTCAATTAAATCTCGACATAATTATTCTTTGTTGAACAATTGTGTTAGCTTGGGCTTATTAACCTATCTCAATATGAAGTAATCTCATACCGACCAAGATCAACTACTCGTAAAGCGAGTTAACAAAGGCAAATTCAAGAATGCACTTGCTCCGTCGTCCTTCAAGTAAATAGTGCACACAAAAACTAGACCCAAACAATCCCAAAGATTTCAATATGAATGGCGAGGACCTGAATTAACCCTCACATAATTATAAAACGGGCACAAATAACAGTAAATACGGTGTATTAATAGTCAGAGGCCCAAAGGAGGATAATAATAGCGCCACAATTAACGGGCGGGGTTCAGCGGCCTGATCGAAAGCCTTGGACGGGCCGAGCGACACCCGTGTGCGGTGCAGCGGGTGTCAACGTGCGTCCTCCGTCTGCATTTGATACGAATACTTTTACTTCGCATAAAGGTGGTAGGTATGAAAGAACTGCCAAAAAGTATCGATATATATCGTATTGATATTTAAACAAAACATTGATATAGCGGTGAAATTTTCTAAAAAATATGTGTACTTTATGAAATACAATTTAATAAAGTACTAAGACTTTTTAGAAAATTTGTTTGTTTTTTATTCATATAAATACCAAACTAGAAACATCATTTCTGATGTAAAATCTTAAAGTAAGTATTAAAACATAGATAAAAATAAGTTTACTTTTTTACGGCTCTGAATTCTAGTGGTTTTAGTCAGTCCCCGACAACGGTGTTGCTATTGGAAATAAATCGTATGGATACATTTTCGATACTTGATATTTTATCTCGATATATCGAAATAATTGATTTCACCGAAAAATATCGATATATGGAACAAAAAATATCGATATATCGATACATCGATATTTTTTATAAAAAGTATATGTACTTTATGAAATTTTATTTCTTAAAGTACACATACTTTTTAGTTTTTTTTTAAGTTATTTGATAAAATCCTCCATACAATTTTTTATCGAAATTGCTCGCTAGCCGTTGGAGCGTGAAGAAGTAACAATCGCACACTAATACAAACCTTTCACTGTTAAAAAGTTATCAGTACCCCAAGTGTAAGTTTGCAAGAGAGTAAACGTAACTATTTCGTTTGCATTAAAATTTGACCGATAGATCATAAAGCTTCTTTTTTTTTTTTTTTTTGGGTGGGAAATTATCATTTAACTTCTCCCGCTCTGGGCGGAGCGGGAGGGCGTGTCAGACTTTTACTGACTAAAACCCACCCGTATTCCTTCATTTGCCTGTGTGCCAGGGCCACGATATCCCTTTCGGACAAACTCGCAACCCTGGCAGGAGATCATAATGCTAAGAGTTTAAGAGTGAGAATAAAAATCTTAGCGCGAACGCGCTAGTTACGTTTACTCACTTGAAAACGTACACTCGGGGTACAGATCTAGTGAAGAGTCTATGTAACTCTACATTGCCTAACTCTAACCTTACATCTTGGTCAAAATGTACGGCTTGGCCGTTTCGCGGCCAACACACAGACACTCTCTGGGCTTATGGTAAGAAATTAAGTCACTGGTCTTTAATGTTGGATCATGCAATAGTTCAATGGAACGGCCAAGCCATATACATTACCTAACCTAATGTTACAACACTGCCTACACTGACTGATGCATTATTACAGAATATTATAATACTCGTATTACAGTAGATTGTAAAAACACGGGATTTCTCATTTACAGTCAGTAACCATAGAATATCTATTTTTAATATAACCATAGAATGACGACAAAAGAGGCATAAATGTTTTTCTGTGAACTATCATAAAATAACATAGTAGATGAAAAACATTTGCTATAAAGGTACATTCCAACTGCAAATGTAAGTTGGTCTACTATTACTCGTTAACGTGTAAAGCCTACTAAAAGAGCGCCTCTCGCCATCAAACGTAAAAGTTTGGCGAGTTTAGAATTAAGATAGTGTAGTAGTAGATACCCCTCTGTATTGTAATTTCTTTACATAAATAAATAAAAAAAAAACTTACCTGTGATAGTTTTCATTTAACTTCGTTATATGTATTTACTACTGCCATTATTTTTTTCTTATCCAAAAGCAACAATTTACCTGGCAAGGGGGTAAACGTGACTCTAACATTAGCATTTTAAAGCTTAATATTTCGCAAACGGATCCCTGCATCTAAAAACGGTTATCACAGTCTCGCAATCTTTTGACCAACCCTTTCAACGACACCCCACAAAACGGGATAGACGAGAAAAAAAATCATCCCCACTTTAAGTGTGGGAGCGGCACCCTAAAAAATATATTTTAATATTTTATTTTACCAATTTGTGATTAATAAGTAATACCAAATTACAGCTTTCTAGTACTAAGAGTCTCTGAGCTAAGCCGCGGACAGACAGACGGACATAGCAAAACTGTAAGGGTTCTTTGTTGACTACGGACCCTAGACGATAGTTTCGGCATTATAATTGTTTCCTGAAAATATAATATAAAATATACAGTTTTGATTTCGCTACTTTTTAGGGTTCCGTACCAAAATGGTAAAAAGGAACCCTTATGGTGAGACTAAGTCTTTCTGTCTGTCTGGCACACCTGAATATCTCGAGAACTGCTAATGCTATCAACTTGAAAATTTAGAATAGTTTTAGATGACGTTAGCCCAACTACTTTGCAATCAAGAAAGAAAAAAAATAAATATATATATATATTTTCTGCAAAAGGGACTGAAAGGGGGTCTTAAAAATTTGAAGTGGGGCTACTAGGGCATGTGGGGTATCATATGAAAGAACGCTGTTTGCACATTCTCAAACATTTTTTTATTTTTTTTAGGCAGCACAGTTTCCGACTTTTGATGAAAAATGTAAAAAAAATACCGCCCCCCCCCATATCTCCGAAGTTTGCATAGATAAAAATCTGAAATTATTCTATGTGATAGAAGTTTATGTAAAGATTACAGAAAAAATAAAACGATGTCTCTAATTAGCACAGTTTTTCAGAAATCATCAACATCATATGTACTTACGTACGGAATCCTCGGTGCGCGAGTCCGACTCGCTCTTGACCGGTTTTTTTATTATATGTTTAGATTAATGAACACAAAATATTGTAAAACATTTTAAAAGTAACTAAGGAGTTTCTTGGTCAATCTTCTCCAAAAGGAACCGTTTGGAATAGAATCAATTAAATTTTCTTGTAAATTTTGACGTTACGCCGACTTACGCCATAAAGTGACCTACTTGAAATAAATGATCTGACTTTGATTGATAGTTCCCTGTTGTATGAACTAGTATATGATAGTCTTACCTATTTATTTGTAGGTTGACTATCGGCTGATTCATTCTTTTTAGGGTTCCATACCCAAAGGATAAAACGGGAACCCTATTACTAAGGCTCCGCCGCGCGCCGTCTGTCTGTCTCTCCGTCTGTCACCAGGCTGTATCTCATGAACCGTGATAGTTAGACAGTTGAAAAGTTTCACAGATGATGTATTTCTGTTGCCGCTATAAGAACAAATACTAAAAAACAGAATACAATTAATATTTAAGGGGGTTCCGATACAACAAACGTAATTTTTTTGCTCGTTTTTGCTCTATGTTTTGCTCGTTTTGATAACGGCAACAGGTAGACGCTTGAAATATTCACAGAATATTTAGTTATAAACATAAATAATTAAATTAAAATAATACAAATATTTAACCGGGCTCCCATACAACAAACGTGATTTATTGCCATTTTTATAGATAATGGTTCAGAATCCTTCGTGCGCGAGTCCGACTCGCACTTGGCCGGTTTTTTTCTCACATAGTGCCTCATATGACATGAAGATAATGAGTTAGCATTTGTCGCAGCCAGTGTGACTGGTTCACTAATAATGCGTTATTGTGGCCTTCAGGCTCCATACGTTATTATTAATGGTATTTAGTCAATACAGGTCCTTCAATTTGCTACTGATATGATACTCGTATAATAAGACTGGGTTGGATTACAATTTTTTTAAATAACTTGCCAAGGGGAACATAATAGGCTCCATGTGATGATCACTGCTCTGACGCCCATAGTTGCTGATAAAAACATAATTATTTGTAGTTCCATCAAGCTCATAAAAAATAAGTTCATCGTTAATGTTCTTAATTAGGATATTTAATCTAAAGCTCAGAATTCAAATTACATTATTTCTTTCTAAAGGACGATGTATTTTTCGGGTTTGCGGTTACATAATATTTGTGGTTCATGCACAAACCTCAAACCAGGCAACTCTCTGGTCATTTACACTATGAAAATATATAATCGAACCCTAATCACTTAGCCACTGCGCCAATCGGCAAGTTTTATGCCTTTCACCACAAAAAAGGACACTGTAACTTATATATTTCCACCAGGAGACCAAGACTTCAAGGAGTTAACTTTATATCAGAACCCCAATGCTTCCGCTCACCCCTCGAACAAATAATGGGCGCGTAAGATAAGCGAAGAATCTCTTCGGGATGTTTGTCCACTTTATGCTATACAATCCTATTTAGGATGGGCTCGCTCCCTATACTAATATGATATCACGATTATAGGGTCTGGTGGAGAAGTAAAGGATAGTAGTTGGTTGGTACGAATGGTGCTGTGGCTGAACTTGTGACTTATGCGCTTCGGGTCGCGTGTTCGATTCAACATGGAACCTATGCAGCCTCTTATCTGGTTGGTGTTGAGATTTATCTTTGAACCTAAAAGAAGGTTTATCTCTTATTATATAGATGTAAACAATGGGATATGTCCATATAAAAAAAAAAAATCGTTTAATTCAGGTATTAAACCCATAGTAAAATTACAAAAATAAAACAAAATTACAATCCATTATAAATTTAAATTAAATTAATGCACAAAATTAAATAAAATAAAATAATAATATAATTTAATTTAATTTTTTTTTATTAGAAATTTTCTTATCATCAAATCATTTAGAACTTAATAAATAATAAATAAATAAAATTTCTTTATTTCAAGTAACAAGACTCATAAGTTTACATAAAAAATAAAATAAAAATAGCTACATAAAAAGGATACAGACAAGATAACAAGCACAGACTAGATAACAAGCACAGACAAAATAACAAGCACAGACAAAAACGCTCACAGGTAACATCTGCTACAGCATTGCCGGATATAAAGGCAAAAATAATGCGACCAGGAAAACATCAGCAGCAGGTACCTCTCACCTCAGTATATTTTGCCAAATCAGAGAACAGCGGCACCACCTGGCTGACATTTTTTTTTGTAATGATTAGATTAGATCGACATACAAAGAGGTTTTTATACTCACCAGGTGCATCACCCATTCGCCATTTGCAGCATGTGTCCCTAGTCGCTAGGTGTACAGATTAAAATGATTGCGCATATACATGCCCCTAGGACAGGTGGCTAGCGGTCCAAAGTAGACATGCATGTTATTGATTGCTTAAAAGATGACATTTAAATTACATTAAATATTTGATAATTTCACGCTGTAATTGTCAAGGTAAAAATGCGTCTTCTCATATAGAAAAGAAATGAGCATTGTTATCACGATTGCGTATTGATGAGATCACTGTTTAGGATGTGTTCCTTTACCTTATGCCTTGTGAGCCTGCACTAGTGAAATCTTGATAAGTTTTTTTTTTTTGTGGTTCTGATTAACATTCGTTAAATGAGCTCATTATGCGCGTGACCTTTGTCCACTTTAAAATTATTGTAATAAAACACTCTCTCTCATCATCAAATCATCATAAGTCTTGTTTCATCATTATTTTGTTTAAATATAATTGAATGCTTTATGTATTTATGTATTTATTGTAGGTATATGTAAATTGTACACGAAGCAGACTACCTGCAGTACATAATGTCTGTCCTTCTCCCTTTAAATCCATGCAAAGGTTGTCTTTAAAAGATCGCTTTTAGCAATAAGATCGCCCATTGTGTCACCCTATGTAAAATTTCTACTTTTATATCTATAATTCACATGGAACACAACAAAGATACATAATAAATAGTATTCTATCTATTATCTCCTCTCCTGCGCACAGCAAAAGAGTGGAACTCTCTACCTGCGTCTGTGTTTCCGAACGCATACAACCCTAATCTCTTCAAAGTTAGAGCGAACAGGCTTCTTCTGGGTAAGCTCACTCCATCGTCGACTTTGTCTCGGTCACCTCTGCCCTAGAGTAAGGTCAAGAGCAAACTCATCCTAAATTATAATAAAAAAAAAATATCAGCAATAAGTTTTAAAAAAAAATGTGCCTCAAATTAAAATTACCTGTACCATTGTGCTGACAGAAGTAATAATTGAGGTACTATTTTGTACGATCGCTTCAACATTATATACAATTAATCCTGTAGCATTAAAATAGCCACAATATGGATAACCTGTAGCCTATCAGTTTATTCCTGGCTCGTATATAGAAACAAACAGAAAAGTTTTAAAGTTCACCTGAGGTACTTGCACTCTGGTAATAATTATTATTGATCTTTAATTAAGAACCGGTGCATTCTTTGATCGTATTACGTGTAACAGTGACTAGTGCACTTTTATGGTCAACAGCATTTAATTTTGATTATACCACATTCGTTTTTGTTTATACTAAACCCGAAAAGGGGTCAGTGTACTCATTATTTTGAACAATAACCCTACATTCGTGTTCACTTAAATCGACAAAGTGTATGGAACAGCTGATTTTTATTTAGCGATTTCAAGGTTGTTCCCATAGAAAAAATTGTTCAAAATGATGAGTACAATGACCCCTTTTCGGGTTTAGTATAAACAAAAACTAATGTTGTATAATTAGATTTTTTTCTTTACAAGAGAAATTTAGACAATTAAAATTAAGAATAATGAAATTATTATTATTTTTTTTTTTTTAAAACGTTGCCCCACACTAGGAATTTCTCCTGTATTGTGGGTGCGTTTACAAACATTTAAATTCACTTACACAAACAGCCAGACCCGGAACAACTACTTGTAGGTCATACAAATATTTGTTCCGTGCGGGAATCGAACCCGCGACACGAAATATAATAATCTCTCTCATCTCTCTTTTAAGGCGAACTAATTCTTGATAGCTGTATTTGATTGATTAATTAAGAATAAATACATCGATTACAAAGAGTAACTGTAACTAGTACTGATATTTTACAAGCATGAAAGTATTTTTATACGTTATCGTCAAAACATTTCTGGACCAATCAGAGCTCTAGAAAGAGACAACTATTGGCCGAACATTCTCTTTGTCTCTCTCGCATTTTTCGGTCCGTATTCACTGCGCAACTGAATACGGAACGGCAGCGTTCCGTATTCAGTTGGTCCGTTCTCTAGTCCTGAGTCCAGCTCAGCATGTGTCAGGCTAATATACTGATATTCTGGGGCTGATATACTGCTGAAATCTTGCAATGACATACGGATACTATAGGTGTTGTGATGAAGTGTTAAGTAATGTAATTATAACCGTTATTTAAATTATGTATTGTGGGTGTCGTAAAAGGCGACTAAGGGACTTACTATACAGGGTGGAAGGGACATCGACGCGAATCCGTTTACCATGGATTTAGTACATCATTCTTAACCCCCCTGCGTATTTTTTTTTGTCGGTTATTTAAAAACCGCAGCCGTAAGTCCAATTTCCATTGGACTTACGGCTGGTACAGGTACCATGATATGAACGCGGGATCTGTACCAGTTGTTACACCTGCTACGTGGTCAACCAAGCCTTGTCCGCCTGCCGGTAGGCAAGCTACCTGGTCGCGGTAGTTGGGCCCTCAGGCTAGCTGGGCCTCTAGGCTAGGGCCTTGTATAGGCGGAAATTCGGGTCTGTCAATGAGTGAATGAATTATAACCATAACCCATGCGCTTTCATCCTTATTTTGTGTTTTCAATATTTAATTCATTTTGCGTATAGTGCTTGAGTGAGTATAATCATAATTAACATTTATTTGTGTATAGGTAGTCATTTTTTATTTTAATTATTATGCATGATTTTATATACATATTGACATTGCAGAATATTGTATACAATTTTACATGAATGTTTACTTTGAAAAGTATTATATTTACTACTTTAATTTATTGTGAATGTGAGCACTATGTGGGTCATTTTTTTTTTTTTTTTGTTTAAATGTTTTCCTTTCTTTTCTCAGTTAAGTTTTAATGATGGTCTGACATTTTGAGCGCTTTATGCGGCCTACCCAAATGTCCTTTTTTTGGTACTGTTCGTCGAGTCGTTGAGCTCCTTAAGTTTTGAGTTGAGCTGCACGATTACTGACAAATGCTTACACTGATTGGTCAGGTCCGCTCAAATTTGCGTGGTTCTTTCCTCAAAAGACCATTTCAGACACGGATCTACATGGTCCTCACATGATCTGACCAAGATTATGTCTGGACTTTAAAAGAGACTTTGACCCCTGAGTTTGTTTCGCCATTTCTTCTCAGGGGTAGTCAAATAGGAAATGTCGGCTACATCTAGATTTATTTTTTATTTTTTATATGACGTGTAAAAGTGATTTTAATATCCTATTTACAGAATAAACGATTTCATTTCATTTCATTTCATTTCATAGTACTTCCATAATTCTAGGTAACCAATCCACTTTAGACATTTTTTAACCGACTTAAAAAAAAGTAGGAGGTTCTTAATTCCGATGTTTATATTTTATTTTATTTTGTGTGTTCAGGAATAAGTCGGAATAACTCCGTCATGTATCGACGGATTTCGATATTTTTTTTTGTTTGAAACCAAGTCTTAATTTGATGAGAGGATCCCATGGAAATCGAGGAAAATCCTCAAATTTGTAGCCAGTTTTTTCCAAAAAAACAACACTGCAAAAAATAACTTTAAATTTGGAAGTCGGGGGCAAAAAACAAAAATACTGATCCACAAGTCGCTCACCGGACATGGTTGTTTCGGGAGGTTCCTGTTCAGGATAAAGCGGGAGGAAACGCCCGGGTGTCACCACTGTGTGGATCGCCCGGAGGACACGGTGGAGCATACGGTGGAGGTCTGCCCGGCTTGGGCGGAGCACCGCCGTGTCCTCACGGAGGCGATCGGCGGCGGCGATCTGTCGCGTCCGGCCCTGGTTGAGGCCATGGTTCGGAGCGAGAGTGCATGGGAGGCCGTCACCTCCTTCTGTGAAGCAGTAATGCTCGCGAAGGAGGAGGCAGAACGTGTGAGGGAGAGGCAAGGTTCGCGCCCTCGTGCCCCTAGTCGCCGCAGGAGATGCCCCGGGCGTTGGGAGTCGCAAGCCGATTTTCGGCCACCGTAGGCGCGGGCTTGCAGATGGTGAGCGATGGGTAGCTCGCCGTCGGAAAAGGACCAGGCTCAGGTCGACGGCGCGTTGTGTTCCACGCGCGCCTCAAAGAGATGTCAGCACCAACTGACGGGGTCCGTTAGGACCAATGCCTGCCAGGGTTGCGAGTTTGTCCGAAAGGGATATCGTGGCCCTGGCACACAGGCAACGGAAGGAACACGGGTGGGTTTTAGTCAGTAAAAGTCTGAAACGCCCTCCTACTCCACCCAGAGCGGGAGAAGTTATTTGATAATTTCCCACCCAATAAAAAAAATTAAAGGCACTTGTGTTTTTTTGTAAAAAGTTTTTTATCTTATTATTTAAATCGATTTTATTACATGGATGAGTATGTAGTGAACTGGCATACAAAGTTGGCTTTCTGACCATGTGGGAGACATAAAAAAGATTGAGCTTAAAAAACTTGTAATTTAAGTCCTATTCAAAAGTCATGAAAGTTGAAAACATAACCGAGTCATACTTGTTGCGGCACAGAGTGATCGCGTGTGCATGAAACTCTATCAATATTTCAGGAGTACACCAGTGCCACAGTTGCATAAATAGTTACACTGTGTTATTGCGTTTGCGGGAACAAAATATGAAAAACGACGAATGACGTACGAGTATGAACAATGGTAGAGAGAAGTTGTTTTAATTTTATTTATTTAGTGATCCATATTCTTGTTAGTATATTTAAGAATTATGTTAGTAACCAAGCTTTAAATACACACCACAATAATTATACTATTATACTCGTAACTAAAAATTGGGTGAATTTCAACAAGAGATTTTTATGTGTCATTTCGGTGGGATTTTTTTATTTCAATGCTATCTACATATTTTTAGTGACAAATAAAACTTTAGCCTATTTTATAACATTGTGCGTGAGTGGACATCAAATTTCATCAAAACTTACATAAATATTTAAGGATGAATTTTTAAGAGTCCACTGAAATGAAAAGTGTCTACCGAAATGATAAAAATTACCACCGAAATGATAGACTGTGCACCGGAATGAAATAAATCCACCGAAATGATACAGCTTAGAACAATCGTGCCGGGCAGCCAGGGTTCCGTACTTTGTTAGGTTTGATTTCCACAAATTTTTGATAAACACTGAGACAGGACAGTACACAGTTATTTTAATATCATCATTAATATACAGATATTACAGTTAGTATTACATAATTATATCATTCTTTGAGGGGTTACAATAACCTCAAAGAATGATATTAATGTAATGTTTATTAATATATTATTATCTTAAACACAAATATTACACAACAAATACACCCGAATAATCTAATCTACACTCTAGGTAAAAGTACATTACATAACTATGACTTTGTATTTGACACAAGGATCTCTAAAACTTTATGGTTTTATCATTTCGGAGATACATTTCATTCCGGTGGACTGTATTTGGTATAACAGTCCACCGAATCCACTGAAATGATAGCACTGAGATGATAAAATAGAGGTTAGTTCTACATTTAACTCCGAAATAAAATTATTAAAAAAATATGAACACTACTCAAACAAAACAGTACTTACGGCGAATTTAATACACAATTTTGAAAGTAATTTGACGAATCTAGCACAAGTTATAACAGCCACCAAAATTAAACTATTTTGACCCCATATTACTGAAATGATAAACTTACTTTTTTGATGGGAAACCGCAAGACGTTGGGACCGGTGCGTTCGCGCCGAGAGCTTGAGCCGGACTGATCCGAAGTGAGGAAAGGTGAGAGGGGCGTAACAACGCAATGTGGACATGGCTATTCTACTAAAACTTACTGTCCTCTGAAATTATAACTTTTTTCCAGACAAAAGTTGACTGCCTGTCAAATCCATGAGAAAGAAGATAAACAAACAAAAATAGTTTTATTTGATCGAATATATTATAATTTAATGATAACAAAATCGATTTTAATCCATATTACGAATGTATTTGCAGGGGAAGGTATTTTATGAGCGGAATTGGGTTCAGGACAGGCCACCGTGATGATAAAATAACACTTTGTAATTTTTTTTTTGGTATATTAGAGGGTAGAAATCAATGATTTTTTTTGTCAAGGTAGAGAAGTACTTAGGTTGTTGAGAAAAAATATATAAAATTAAACATCAGCACATTGCACTACCGTTCTCAGGTTTGTCGTGTATTTGTTTTGCTTGGGCAATTCACACAATTAAATAACAGGTTTACCTACCTCACATAAATAAAATCCTTAAATTCATTCAAATGTAATGATAAAATGTAATGTAATAAATGACTATCGTCAATAATTTATAAAAGAATATATATAATAATATAATATTAATATTATAATAGTAGGTGAATTGTGCAAAGAATCACGTTTTAGCGCATACAGAGAGAATGATCATGTTTCTTCTACCTTCAGTAAGTGGGAGAGATGTGCTGAACAGAACAAAATCAGCTACTTAAGAGGTCATGGATATAGGCTAAATAAATACCGATGCATAAAACCTGCCTGTAAATGCTCTTTAGCAGGGCAAAGGTAGAGACATCGACAACCACGCTTATGTTCAACGCGTATCGGCGATTTCAGCCCATAATATCATATGATTTCAATATTTTCTCACGAAGTTTTCCCCCACCATCTGTCATGTCCAATAATAATGAGATACATAGTTCCGTGTGTGAGTGTGTACGCACATATAGCAACGGTGCGTGTGTGTCGTCATTTTGTTATTGGCTATTGATCAATCAGACCCTTCGTACATAAATTAGAGTACGAGCCAGTACTACCGACAAGAAAACTGTTGCTTTGATTTATTTGTTTTTCCTGCTTTCCCGTCTTTTAGAATGCCATTAGGGGATGGTTGGGAACAGTGGCGTAGCTAGTCCGAAAGGAGATTTTTTTAACTAAATTAATGCAAGAGCTTGAGAATTGGACCGCGCTTATAAAATTTCGCCTAAAGCCTTTTTAGGCCACAAACAAATTATGTTAATTTTCATATTTTCATTACTCATTCTTCTTATCAATAAGAATGTAAGGTTTTAGATAATATTTCACGGATTTTTGCTTAAACAGGCCGTGTCGTGGGGGCCTTGTAGCTTGGGGGCCCCCCTATCATTGGTACGGCTGATACAGCGGTAGCTACGCCCCTGGTTAGGATCATGGGGATATGGAAGAACGCTTACGTGACATATTTTGACTGTCTTGTTGGTCTAGTTTGAGCAAAATGTTGTTGATTACTTCAATTAGAAAATTATCAGTACTTAGCAGCGATATGAGGCTGGATTTTATAAAAGGATAGAATATTATTTATTTTTGCTATAGGCGGTTAACGTTGCTCGATTATTGGCAATTGGTGCACCCCTGATAACAGGGGTGCGCCAATTGCCAAATGGGACTTAACATAACTGATGAAATGTGAGTACTATACGTACCTACACCTGCCTACCCCTTCGCGGAATACATTAAGCTTGATATACGTGTTTCTGACAATTTGTCAGGAAAAATGTCAATCCAAACGATGGTTTGTGACGGCTCTAACAAGATCATTAAAGGCTAAACAGCAGTTGTGATACACCCAAACAGGGATTCTGGATCTTATTTATAATATAACTGGGTTTAATTTAGATTCTTTCATATATTCTCTTTAAAACCAATTAAATTGTTAATTTAAACATTCCGTCTTTTCTTGTGAAACGCATAAAGAAAATGTAGTTTGCTTTTTGCAACGCGAAAAAAATCTCAAAACAATGCGACAGTATTATACAAATTCAAAGTTTCCGAGCTCGCCATTACAATATAGTCGAATTAATTGTCGGCAAACCCGCTATTTATCTTGACCTTAGGACGTGTCTGCGCGACGGATATTGAGCGATATTGATGAATGTTGGTTTGGAACCTAAGTGTAGGTCTCACTGCAGATGGAATCATTTCAACGTCTTGAAGGATGTATTAACTACTGATGGTTATCAATTTTACTTAAGAAATGAGTTTCGTTTTGGTATTTTTTGAAGTGAAATCTTCTTTAGGCGTGTTGAGCACTTTTTGTGTGAACAAAAATCGTGGAACTCGTCATCGTCACCGAACGCTTTCCACGAGCTATACGTATACTGTTTTCACTTCTATCAGCAGACCCCAAAGACTGCCCCCGCATGTTTTTTTATTTGTTTTAAATAGGTCCTACTGAGGTGTTATATGAATTTGTTTTTTGTTTTTTACTAGGTAATACAAACAACTGTAAGAGAATCTGCTATTAAAAATCGCTTAAAGAATTATGATGTTGTTTAGAATAGTACATTTTGATACTAGTGGAGAATGTTTGTTATTGCATTTGAGGCGGAATTAACACCCAAGCCGTAGGCGAGGTTGTTTTTGAGCCGAGAACTGCAATGACAAACATTCTCCTACACAAAAAACAAATGTCCACGTGTCATCAAACGACGTTTTTCAATATTTTTGTCATGAATTATTAGGAAACTATGATTTAATTTTCTTTTTTTTCCGCGCTTTACTTTCGGCAGGTTGAAGGAGAAGCAAAGGTTATAAAGCCGACAAACAGCCTAATATGAAAAATAGAAAATTCAAATACTTTTGAGTTTAGAACACAAATAAAAATGTTCATTTGTTCGTAAACGTTTTTAGGGTTCAGTAGTATACAAGGAGCCCTTATAGTTTCGCCATGTCCATCTGTCTGTCTGTCCATCCGTCCGTCTGTCCCCGGCTTAGCTCAGAGACGCTTCGTGCTAGAAAGCTGTAATTTGGCATGGGTCTACTATGATATATTAATCTAATTGATAATTATGTATATTAATCACGCCGAGAAAGTCGTAAAATAAAACAATGAAAAACATTATTTTTTTAGGGTACCTCCCTTGTACGTAAAACGGGGATGATTTTTTTTGTTCTCGTCTAATACATGGTGTAGGGTATCGTTTAGGGCATGTAATATCGGAAGGTTTTCAATTCCGATACTGATTTCCGATATTAGATCTCAATATCGGAATTCCGATATTAATATCGGAATTTCGTTATTTCTTTAGAAATTGCACTTTTTATTTATAAATTGTATGAGGTATGAGGTTGGATTGAGTGTAATAAAAACATTTTTAAATCGTATTCTTTAATTTGGTTCAAACATTTGTTTTGTTTTTTAGCACTGTATTTATTAAATCACATATTTCTCTTAATTTTCCTATAATTATTACTAATTAAACTACCTGACTTAGAATCAACAATACTTCTTATAATTTAAAAAGTGCAAGCAAAACCAACAATTAGGAGCAACAATTATGGGATGAAAATGATCCCTTAAGTACATTTGATGAGCGTTTGTTGAGAAATTCTGAGTAGTATGTGTATTTATTTTTTGATTAATCCCTGCAAAGAAAATAATTGTTTTTTGTAATGTAAATATTTAAATTGTACGTAAACTTTGACTAGTAATTTTGATAGCTACCCAACCTAGGTACCTAGGCCTGGAATAAACAAGCAAACCTTACCTATAACAGGTACCTAATATTAAATATTACCAGCTGTACGTAGATTTTATGAATCTCTCTCTACATAACTTAATATTAGTTTTCTGCTTTATTTTATAAATTATTAACTTCTGTTTTCGATTTTATTTCGCGAAATGAAAATGGAGAAACCATCTTTTTACGATCTAATACAAACTAGCATCTTAAAAGCCTACGAACGAAAGAATAATTTTCGGCGTTTTTATTTTATTTTGAGGTAGCTTAATTATGAAATCATTTAAACACAGATATTATATTTTATACTGACTTGGAAAACAACAATTAGATAATAGTTCGTACTTACATATTTTAAAGCGACGTTGCATTTAGCCACATAAAACACAAACACGTCATAACTTACACAGTTCATGAGCGCAAGTCAGCGCAACTGATTGACAGGATATTTTGTTCGTTTGTGCGAATAAGTAAGACGTCCCGCGCAGGTAAAGAGAGAGCGAGACAGATAACACTATTATTGTTCTTGTATCGCATGCTTAGCGAGCTGACAACAGGAATACAGTAGCGCACTGTCGCGCTTGGCGCTACACAAGGATCTAAAATATAGGTTTATTTTAAAACTCAAAATATATAAAAAAAATCCGATTCCGATATTGGATCACTCGGTATCGGAATTATAATCTCGGAACCTGGGTTCCGAGATTCCGATATTACGATATTCCGAGATTCCGAGATTCATGCTCTAGTATCGTTGGATAGGCCGTTTAAAAATATTGTGGATTTGTGAAAGACATTTTTCAATTCTGAGATCCGTTTGCGTAATATTAAGCTTTAAAGTGCTATTTTTTGTTAGAGTCAAGTGCTAGCTAAATGGTTGGTTTTGGATATGTGAACAAATTCATGGCAGTAGTATATATAACGAAATTAAAAGGAAAACTATCACAGATATGTAGGGTTTACAAGTTAACGAGTAATAGTCGACCAACTTAAATTTGCAGTTAAAGAGTTGACCGTAACGTATATCGATGTGTGGGAGAGCATGTTTTACAACTACAATGTTAAGTTTGTTTTTGGGATAAATTCATCCTAACTACGGAACCTCTCATTGTGCGTGGTCCGACACGCACTTGGCCGGTTTCTATTTGTATTGTAATAATCATGGTATTCTATTTATAAACATTATTTATCATCATCAGTCATTAAATTCAGTAAGTATTTAGCACATTCGTGCGGGCTTTCCCATTGTTCAGTCCTATGGTTTATCCTCAAACTATTTTCCTTTGGGTTATTTAATAAATGAATTCTATTATTTACCACCATGAATGCAATAATTTTTGGGTACAAATTTTTACATTTTTATTCCGTGCAATTTTAAAACAAAAGACCTGTTACTTCTTAACAGAGCAAGTACCAGGTCACCAGCCGGGGCAAGAGGTATCGTCGTTCACAAGGGAACGGCCCATAGACACATCTGGCAAAGTTTGCACAGCAAACGTTCACTTGGCGGCCCTTTGGTAACAGATAGATTGCAACTTGGCTGCAGTATTTTAAAACCTGTATTCCTGGTCAAGCTATAGCTATAGTATCATAGCTAATATATTTTTTAGAGCTCATTCCGCCTTATTACAAAACAAGATTTATATTATGACATGGCTTAAACCATGGAGCCAGTTTTTGTAATAAGAACGTAACAGTGATTGAAATACCGTTTTTTATACAAAACTGAAAACTTAGTTCGGTACTAAGTTGTCAGTTTTGAGTTTAGGAACTTTCCCATTGTCGGAATAAAGTTCGAAATTCAATAATGGCTCCACGTTTTAAACCTGGGTCTGAAGATAAACCTTGTTTTGTAATAAGACGGTATAAGTTTAGTGGTTTTTCGGAAGACGGTTTGAACAACAAAAATCTTGACAGAAAACTCTCCTTTCTTGCTGTGCCGTCTATTTCTTGTTGATACTATTTTCGTTTTTATAAATTAATATTGGTGCATGATGCTTTTTTACTTTTTTAAGGTTCTGTAGTCAAAGGGTGACAACGGAACCCTATTACTAAGGCTCCGTTGTCCGTCCGTCCGTCTGTCCGTTTGTCACAGGGCTGTATCTTTTGAACCGTAATAGGTAGGCACTTGAAATTTCACTTTCAAAGTTTGTACTACTGTATCCGCTATAAAAATAAATAATAAAAAAAAAATTTGTAAAAAAAAATAACCGACTTCCAAAAAAACACTACAAAGTGAAAAATAACTTTAATTTCGGAAGTCGGTGTCTTTGGATCTGTATTTTAGTTTTTTGCCACCGACTTCCGAAATTAAAGTTATTTTTCACTTTGTAGTGTTTTTTTGGAAGTCGGTTATTTTTTTTTACAAAAAGTTTTTTATTTTTCACTTTTTAGTGGATCAGTTTTAATTTATCTAAGTTACAATAGCCAACACAAGTCAACTGCTGCACCTCTTACAAAATATTGCTTTTCCCGATGCTGGGACGTTAATTGTTGAGGAGTTCTCCTGGTAAGAATCAGGAGAACTGCCACTCACCATATGCATTGTGACGAACATAAATTGCTTAGCAACCATATCAAAGTAACTAATCGAATAGCAACTTGTTAAATACTTATTAATATGTTGTTCCGGTGGCCATCTGTGGTCTCCGTCATCAGTTCCACTTCACCAAATGGTGCTTTTCGGGAGCAGATGCACGAGTTACTTTAAAAAATACCCAAATTGCTATAGGTTAGGCTATAAAATTCGAGAGTTTCCCTCGATTTCTATGAGATCCCCTCATCAGATTCTCATTTGGTGGCAATGGGACCACTTTGGAAGCATATCCTTTCAAACAAAAAAATAATTTACAAAATCGGTCCGTAATTGACGGAGATATCGAAGAATAAACATAAAAAAAAACATACTGTCGAACATAATTATAACCTCCTCCTTTTTGGAAGTTGGTTAAAAATTAAACTGCCACGTTGGTCTAGTGGTCGCAAGCGCTACTGCTGAGCATGAGGTCATGGGTTCGATTCCCAGGTCGGGCAGTGTTATTGGGATTTTCCATTAGGAATTTCTTAGTAGCAGCCCGGAGTCTGGATTTGTGCCCGGTTGATGGCAATAGGCCCCCTATTACATGGTACTTAAATATAACTGGTGAAAGGTGGGTGTACTATAGGTACACCTCTGCTTAACTCTTCGGGGAGTACAGGCGTGATGTTATGTTATAAAAAATAAATAAAGTAAAAAAATTAAAGGGGGTCGGTCCCTTTTACTTTATATTATTTTTACTACCATACAAGAAACGTCAAATATTGTACGGTAGTACGGAACCCTTCGTGTGCGAGTCCAACTCGCACTTGGCCACTTTTTACTTCTTGATAAATTAAATTAATTCACGTGTAAATTTACACGAACGAAGCATAATCATTTATTAATTTGCGAATATGGGTACAAAAAGAAGGTCTTAAACAAACAATAGTGTCCATTAGCCATATCCTACCGTAAGGCATTCAAATTTACACACATTATATAATATGTTTATCCTGTAAATATTCAGAATATTTTTTCTTTATCTCTTACGAGTTATCTTACAAAATCGTATCTCATTGTGTAGCGCATGCAGGTATCGGTGTGCAGTTCAAATATTGTCTGAGCGTCTGCCGCGCCGCCCGCGCCGGCGCCGCCCGCTCTGACTCACGAGCAAATAATGGGAAAACTGAGAAACAATACACTAATCGATGTTCTTTTTATAATACGAGTAAGTAGGCACTTATGTACAAATGATTCTAAATGGAGATGTTTTGTAAGGTGTCAGTTTTTGTTTATTTACATATAACTGGCTGCTACCCGTGTCATCGTTCGCGTGGCTTTTTCTAAAATAAAAGTAGATTTAGTTACTCTTTATAACATCAGCTATCTGCCAGTGCACAAATTCCTGGTGACTAAATGTTATTATAGTGTCAAGGAGTACTTACAGGATAAAAATATAGATAAGTAAGTAAGAGTAATTTATTGACACTGAATATTATGACAATATAAATAGTGTGACATGATTTAATAATTTTAATCGACATCTGTATAATTATATTTTAATTTGGACCGTTATTTTAATTTTAACTTAGTTTATTTGATTTTAAGTGACGATGAGACATGTATAATTCATCTCACAATTTTTATTTTCAAACCGACTTTTGCAGTGTTCTGAATTTATTTTAATATTGTTTTATTTCTTTTATTTGATTTTTTTTCCTTTTTCAATTCAATTCAATTCAAATTCTTTATTTCAGACATTTAGCCCAATTTTTGAGTATAATAATTTTGTAATGTTATTTTAATAATTATTTAATGATATAGCCAATAATATAAATATTTGCACACCTTGTCAGGTAATGATACGGTGTACTTTATATTTATTTGTAACATCTGTTTATGCATGCACCTGTATTAAGCAAATAAATAATTTGATTTGATTTGATTTGAAAGTCCCGTCAAAATCGGTCCAGCCGTTTCGGAGATTAGCTGGAACAAACAGACAAAAACAAAATTGTTATTTTGTCATAAGTACAGCATATACTCTCTGCATTTAGAAATATTCAGAGGGGCTTGTGGCTGAGTAATAACTGCCGCACGGGTCGATCGATCAGGTTAAGCTACGCTTGCCGCGGTTGGTCCGTGGATGGGTGACCATCTTTTCATATCAAGACCATGCAAGGAAAGCATGTTAAGCCGCTGGGCCCGGCTATCCTTCGTGGATCTTTGACAGTCGTTACGGGTCGCCTGAAGCCCGAAAGTCTGACAACCAATCTTACCAAGGGGTGTCGTATCACCCAGTAACTGGGTTGTGGCGGTCAGATAGGCAGTCGCTCCATGTAAAATACTGGTATACAGCTGCATCCGGTCAGACTGGAAGCTGACCCAACATACAGGGAACAGGCTAGATAGGCAGAATATGATGTGTCTATTATATGTTATTCGGAAACAAGTTCTCAAATTATGATGTAAAACCCTTGGGAAGAGCTAATTTAACGGTTAGTTCCGAATACGTTGTGTCTATTTGACACAAAAGCGATAAAACAAACATCCTTGTCCTTCCACGATATTGAAAATTTGAAACAGTGAACATCAAACACCCATTAGGTCAAAGTCAAATTATTTATTTCAAATAGGCACATATATGGCACCTTTGAACGTCAAAATTTACTATGCTTCGTATGGAGAAGAATGGGCAAGAAACTGCACCGTTAATCTTTTAAAATGTTTTACAATATTTAGTATAGGTACATCAATTATTTATAATTATATGTGAAGACGCACCTAGAATAAAATTACTATACCACAACAGGTAAAAAGAATTAATAATGAAGCAAAGACAGATAAATTAATTATGTGATAGATACATGGTGCTCACATATTTACAAACATTGTAAAATAAAAAAATAAAAAACGTTTTCCTAAAAAAAAAAAAAAAATTGTGTACGATAATTTCAGACCAAACTGTAGCTATACGGATCGTTAGCTAGATTTGTTGACAGACAGACAGACTGATCCATTTGCGGGGCTCGCGATGGCGGCAGACTAGTGAAAAAGCAAATTAAATATTGAATACTCGCAGTGAGGGAGAGTGTCGGGAGGCGAGACGAGTCGTTTTTCAACCCGCTTTGTTTGTTTTTTCATGCACTGTTTTTAGAAGGCAGACCTAACGTGGTGAATTTGTAATTTCGATTGATCAGGCTTATGAATTTTTGGAGCCATTATTTTTAATTTGCCCTTACTAGCTATGTTGTCCTGATACTTTTTGGAATATGTAAAACCTAAGATTGTTTATTTTGATTCTATCTTTTAGTGAATTTGAAACGGGCACCATGTGATTTTTTGCGTCATTTGGGGTTCGCCTATGCCCAGCTGTGGACGCTTTCAGCTGAATGATAGTCACGTACCTTTTTAGTTATTGCGAATTTGCAATAGGTACACCTAAAAAAATATCATCATCATTTCAGCCTAAAGACGTCCACTGCTGGACATAGGCTTCCCCCAAAAAGGGGAGGGAATTAGCCATAATCGCCACGCTTGGCAGGCGGGTTGGCGATCGCAGTATGGTTTTAAAAATGCATAGAGAACGCTGCTGCCCACTCTCTAGTAAGTCCCTTAGTCGCCTTTTACGACACCCACGGGAAGAAATGCGTGGTGCTATTCTTTACGGACGTTAAAAAAATATATATGGTCCGTTATTTGCACGTAGCTTTTTATGCCAGTAATTTTTGCATAGCTATATTTTATGATAGCCTATGTGGTATGATTAAAATAGGTATTGAGTGCAGCATTCTCTGCGTTTTTCATCTGACGCATGTTGTAAAACAGAGGAATTTAGGTCGTGAGGCTTAAAGCGATGAGCTTGGCGCTAATTGCACTCTCATGGGCACCACGAAAATAACTTTTCAAATAAGTTCCCCGTGACATGGTGGACTTATTTTTAAAAGCTTTATATTATTCCTATCATATTCTTGTATTAATGGTCTGAGTTAAGTAGTAGGTATTTTGTTTTCGTATTTACGGTAATTAAAAGCGAATTATATTCACAAGAGTCAAGGGTAAATTGGTTGAGTTTAACCGTATTAGTGGGCTTAGTAAACAAGCACAACTACGCCAAAATTCGGGCGCCAGGACACCTCTTTCACAGGCCTACATGCTTGGGAACGCAACCACTACGTACGACCAGTGAATAAACAAACCTACGAAATCCAATTCCGCGATTATATTTTCCAGAGTTGTTTAAAAAAGAGTTGGCTAGGGGAACAAAGAGTAAACATAACATCAGTTTGAAATACGCGAGTCAGGTGCGGTGCGGAATGATATTGCGAGGAGGTCCCACTTTGTCGCAAATACAATCTACGTACTTGCTACCGGCTCTGCGGGCTTGGTACTTTTTGTATACAGTTCTGGAGTCTGTCTATGATATTTGAATTCTCTTGTGCTATTGTAATTTGTAATACGTAATAAAAGGACTATTGGGTAACTAACTAAACTTTTTGTTAACGAGTATCTTGTACGATCTTATAATTTGTTACTCCTCACTGCTGCATTGTGGATTGGTTAAAACTTACCATGAAGCAAAATACATCTGTTAAGACGGAGATATATGCCAGTGAGCTTGAGTGGTTAGCTTGCGTGTTCTGTACTGAAATCACGCAACGCGTCGTACGTTCAGCCTGTAATAGGACTCGCCCATCAAGGAGCGCTGTCCCCAATTTGACGCATTATTAATTTATTATACACAAAACAAAAGGTATTTTAATAAAACGCGTATACTTAAAGATCAATAATTAAATCATATTTAAATTGGTGAAAGTTTCAGAAAAATACGCTTGGTAGATTTTGCGCCATTCTCAATTTTTTATCCGCGTTAGACATAACTTTACAAATTAATTTCGCTATGTAATATACACATAGTCTAAAATATTCACATATCAAGTTATTGAGAAAATGCTCTAATGTAACATATTTTTTTTTAAATCATTAACACTACTCGTATAAATGTGATCTTCAGTATAAAATCATTATAAGTCGGTTATCGTCGCCTTAACTCCTCTTCTTGTGGTAAGCTGCGGTGGCGACGCGGCGTTTTGTGAAACAAATCTGCTACATAAATTGGCGGGAAGGCTCACATCATTTAGTTCACAATAAAATTGAGGCTTTATAAGTAAAAATCTTTCAAAATAGATGGCAACTTTAAATCTGCAAGCTACAAGTAGCTTGTCTGCAAGAACCAGTAGCAAATTCGCACCACTAAAAATACTTATTGTTTCATGCCTACATTTCTTGTTACAATGGAAAACCTAGAGAACACTTTTCCGCGGCAAACTTGCGGGTAGCCAACGGAACAATAAAATAAAAATATCGTCGAGAACCGTCCTTACGTTTGGTTGCACACACAATAAATAAACCACGACTTGCACAAACAAAAGACGGATACGTTTTGTTTTAGTGACATTTTGTTTGTAAAATATTTAGTTTAGCCCTTATACATTTACCGAAGGCCGAAGGGGTAGTATGTACTTAACGTCAGTTATGAATAAGTCCTATGTAATACAGGGCGATCATTAACATTTATTTGTATTTTGTTTATTCGAACAAATATGTCAATTTTGTTAGTTTTAAATTTTTAAAAAGTATTTGTTGTTTGTTTCCCACAAAGTGAATAATCAGTACAAGATGAGGGTACCTTGGTGTCAACATGGCCTTGTATTAACTTATTTTTTATGTAACTACCTACACTTTTGTTTTGTTTGCCGTTGATCTAAAAAATTCAAATTCAAATCTAATAAAGATTTGAATTTGAATTTGCATATCACATGTGTGTACAAGTTCTTAAATATATCTATATAATGTTCACATGGACCCTCGTACGTTGTTGTTATAGTTTTAGTTATTTTACATCTGCATGCTTCGTTATTAGACGACGAATAAGTATTTATGTTAAAAGTTAAATCTCATATAAGTGAATTGTATCATGTTCTTATGAGAAATAAAGATTCTTTAAACCTAACCTAAACCTCTTGTTTTAACTTTTTGTATTTCTTGTGCGTGTCCCTAATAAATTTTTTTTCTTTCTTTATTCCGGGCTGCTGCTGAAAAAGATCTGACAGAAAGGCCAGAAAACACTTTAAAAGAAAAGAAAGAAAATGCGGTTATTGGCATTACAGCGCTTTCGACCACTCAACCAATGAAACAGTCACAGATATTAAAAGTGACTCATTGAATTCGGTACGTATTTGGGAGAAAATGCGTGAAAACTCCATAGTTTTTTTTTTATCATCGTTTTTAAACTTTTACCACGGCAAACAACAAAAGTTAAGTATTGTTGCCATGAGGTAGGCATTAAATTTAGACTGCTTGGAGTGGCTTCGATCCAGATCTTGATCTTGCTTCGAAGAGCTTGCTTCGATTGGCTACGATCCCTAGATCTTGCTTCGAAGAGCTTGCTTCGATTCATCTGTGTGTTAATAAGTAAATGAAAAACATATGTTAATGAATAAATAAATGAAATTAATGAATGATTGGGTACGATCCCTAGATCTTGCATCATTTTACGCTTTGCAAAAGTGTAACAGTGACAACTATGTACAGTCGCCAGCACATCAAGTTACCGCAAACTGTAAATTTTTTTCATTCGATTTTGAACTTAACTACAATATTTTAAGGTTTAAAATAATTTGGAGAAATTTGACAGTTTGGTATACCGGATGTGCTGGCAACTGAACTTATACATAAACTTCCTTCGTAAATATAAATAAACTTCGTTTTCTCGTATATACCTATATAGTATCCTTTTAACGAACTTTGAAGACAAAGATGAGTAGCGTTCTGCAAAGGGATCAAGTAAGTGGTTATTCTTCAAATACATACATATCATAATATCATATTTAGTTTTAAACCAGCGCTAGATCTAGCAAAATTGTATTTAACAAGAGAGCCGCTACCCCAGTTGTCACACGACACAGCATTTCAAAAGAAAACAAAAAATTTACGGCGTGTAATAAAAATGGGACCCACTTTTCTTCTTATACTTTTTTGTTTTTATATTGATCAATCAATTTAATATTAAGGTAAAATATTCGTAAGCAAATGACTTGGAAACGTCACAATAACACGCAAACCTTCAAACGAACGAACATAAATCAGGGGCTGGGGCCGTTGTACCCTAGCAGGAAGCAGAGTCGATGCACCCTACGCACACAGACACACCCCGCCGGCAATACGGTTAGCTCACCGTAATTACAAGTGTGTGCGTGACACGAATACACGAAAACGCGGAAGTACCACATTAACATATATTTTCCACGCACACAAACACACCCTGCACAGTGTCGCTACACGTCTCTGACTCACACGGTAACAGATTTTCCTTCGAGTCTGTGGGTGTGTGAGTGCCGCCCTGTAGCTACGTCGCCGGGGGTGTGGCGTTCACAGAGACGCTTTGAAGAGAACTGGGCGAGTGTCTCTGTGTGCATCTGTGAGTGTGTCTGTGTGGGTGACTGAGCTGAGTAATGTCGATACAGCGTGTATTTATTTAGTTAATAATTTATAACTGTGATTGCGGTGCGTTATTTCAATACATTTATAATGCGACCGACGTCGTATTTTATTTGGTTTGGTCTTTATTGAATTTCTTTGATTACAGCAATTTAAAGATAAGTAATTTTTATTGACTTATAAATTGTTATACCTGTTGAAATCATCAAATTAACAAAAGAGATTAAAGCTTGACAATATAAGAACGTTTTCGCAAATCTTCTAAATACATAGCAACATAACTTGCCACAAAAGTAAGCTAAAACCTAAACCCGAAATGCAGCACTGCACAAAACTTAACTACGTCATTTATACAGCAGCCTGTATATACAGGGTGCGGCGGACACGTGTCTACGGCGGCTGACTGTAGCAGTGTGCGGGGGTCACCGGGGGTGGGGGCGGGCTGGCTCAGCGGCGCAGGGGGGCTGGAGGGGGGGAGGTAGTGCGGCGCGAGCCCGGCGCGCCCCCGTTCACGGCCAGGGGTCGCCGACCGCACCCCGGCTACGGCGTAACCCCGCTACGGAGCTACGGAGCTACGGCGTAGCTTCCTCTTTTGTTTTAATTTGAAACCGTCTATGTAATTTGATTGTTTTTTATTTGGGTCACATCATTATTTTGTTATTGATGATTGTATTTGGATTATTGGGACTGATACCACTGGGTTATGGGCTCTGAAAATGGGATTGTTTCTTTTTCGACGATTTACAATTTTTTTAATAAAAATAAAGCTTATTTTATCTTTGAGGGCTTATATAGACAGCAGTAGTAGATTTTAAATTTATTTTCGGGATCGATTGTGAATGTATCGATTCGTTAGGAATTTTCATGGCATTTCCTATTATGGGAACCCACCCTGGGGGTGTGTCTGGATATCAGTTTTCCCTTAAATAACTTAACAATTTTTAAAATATGAAACCTACTTTAAGAAATAACCAAAGTTAAAGTAGTATATAACAGTCTGAATAAAAATAATCGTAGTTTTTAAGATAATCAAGTTTAAGTTGACTTGCAAAGGATGATTTTCGACAACGTTTCCAAATAACTACAGAAAACAAGAAGAAAACATAAGCAGAATATTTTGTTTAAATATTAATACTAAAAGAAAACTGCCACATACAAACAAACAGACCTACCGAACTAAAAACTACCCTCTTTGTGCCTCGTTACAAAAAGGAACTAATATCTACGAGCTCTTCCTGGCTATAAAGAACGTGGCTGTAAAATTGGCCACGATTCGGTGCCGACTAGTCTTAATTAATGTCCTGAAATATTTCACGACATGCTTTCAGCAGGTAGGGCAGAACCATATGAATGGTAGTTTAGATATAACTGCCGGTTAAAAGTTAATAGGAACTGTAGGGATATTGTTGTGTATGAGAATGACGGGTTTCCTGAAATGTGTCAAAGTTTCTTTCCCGCCACGCCGATTAAGCGGGAAAATTCAGACCGAGACTAATGTATGTTATCACCTAGCTTCGTTTGTTCGATACAAACTGATAAATAATTATGTTTTTATGAAATTATCTGCACCTAATTAAAAAGTACCTAATTAAACTACAAACTTCCGCAAACTGCACTTCAGTTCAGTTTCCCACCACCTGGCCCTCCCAGCTAAACACCAACGCATCATTATTCAGCCCAACCCATAATTATACGAGGACTGCATAATTACTGCAATCGGGATGCAGCAGAAAAATCAGGAAACGATCACGCAAACCGCGTCACTGTTACATAAGCGCGGGAGGGGGGCGGTTACGCAAGCGGCGCGGCGGGGGGCGGCAGGGGGAGGGTCGTCGATCGATGCGAGGCCGTTCACCCGCCTGCAATGCGCCTCGTCGCCGCACGCCGCCTGCACACATCCGCCTCCGTTTCATGCTAGCCTGGTACCTCAGCCAGCGCCCGGTCGTTTGCTTTTGGGGAAAAATGGGGAAATGATGTTTAGATACGCGAGTTTCGGCTTCAGGTTACCTTGTAATTTCATTCTTTAATTAAAGTTTGAGCTTAATCTGATATTTGTCGCAGAGTCTGTTTTATTTTTTGTTGTGGCTTTATTAGTTATACTATGTCCTTTATGAATAGGTCTTTAGGGGTCTTTATGGGGGGTAATATACTTTATTTTCCGAGTTAAAACAAAAACTTTCATGTCATCTTGATAATCGTGACCAAAAAGTGACAAAACAAAGAACACTGCCTTGTCCGAAGAACAAGACAATTAAACTTCAGCCAATATTTTTATTTTTTAATTATTTATTAATTAAGAAACAAAACAGAATGTAAACAGAAACATCACAAAAACCTCAATAGGTTTGTCCGCATTAAGCAATCTTAATAAACGAAGTATTATAAATCTAAGGTTAAAACATTGTGCGGTAGTTAGTAAATAATAACTAAAAAGTACCAAAACGACGACGTCGAATTGAATGAAATTTAAACAGAATGATGCATTTTCAAAATTAAATTAAATTATTTATTTTTATAATTATTTCCGATTGAATTTTTGTTGGAACATTATTAATAAGTACGAGTTAGTTCGTTTCCCGTAATAGTTTTTGTATCTCGGTACTACCAGTTTTGTTTGTGCTGCCAATCTTGGCAATCAATTTAAAGTATGACAAATCTTTGTACTCACTACGAAACTAATTTTCTTTGCGGTGTAAAAGTTAGAAACAGCAACACACTGTATCGGACGTAAGTACATCCACATCAAAGCTACGTGAGAGCACGCTACGCCCTCCGTCGTAGCGTCGTAGCGGGTCTACGCGCGTGCTACGGGTACTTATAGCGCTGCAAGGGATTGATTTTCCCTTATTTCGTATTCGCGTCGTGTTTTAAGATATTTCGGATAATGGCATACTCTATGGGGCACGGAAGTTTTCTCTGTGAAATTGAATCATAGGCCTTGTTTACTTTATTCTTAATACGCTTATGAAATGGTAAACATTCATAAAGTTGGAAAAAACAAAACTTTTATTTATTTATAAGACTTGTTGCTTTATAAGGCTATTTGCTTTATAAAGCTACTAGCTGCGCCCCGCGGTTTCACCCGCGTAAGTCTCGATCCCGTGGGAATATAGGGATAAAAAGTAGCCTATATGTTAATCCAGGGTGTCAGCTACCTCGATACAAAATTTTATCAAAGTTGGTCCAGCCGTTTTGACGTGAAAGAGTAACAAACATCCATCCATCCATACTTACAAACTTTCGCGTTTATAATATTAGTAGGATTTATAAGGCTTGCAGCAAGCCAACAATATAAAATTACACCTTAGAGTCATTACATCAGTCAGTCAGTTTTGTTTGGTCCTAGCGCTTTTATTAACATGCATGTTTAAAACGAAATTCTCCGGTAGTCTGACAACAATACTCGAACTTCCAATAGGACTGAGCTGCGTAGCTGGAATGAAATAGGGATTCCATTTGTAACAAAGGCATTTGGAGCTTATGAACGTGTGCGGGAATCCGTCACGTGTTTCCAGTGTGCTTGGAAAAATTATTATTTGAGTGCAACTGAGATTTGTTGCCCGGGCAAGTAATAACTTAAGAGTTTAAGAGGAAACAAGAATTATGTTTTTATAAAAGAAACAAAAAACAAGCCGGATTAGTTGGTATTTATTTATTTTATTAGGTACAATTAGGTGGTCAGCTTAATTCCATGAGCTTTTAAGATTGCCTGATTCGAAAAATTATAGTGATGCTCAATCAAAGTCAAATTATCTATTTTAAATAGGCACATAAAAGGCACTTTTGAACGTCAAAATTCACAAAAAAATAGAATTGGTTCTAGTCGCCCCTTCCAAAAGGTAGTTTCGTATGGAGAAGAATGGGCAAGAAACTCCATCGTTACTCTTTTAAAAGGTTTTACAATATTATGTATAAGTACATTAATTATGTGAAGACGATGAACATAGAATAAAATTATCATACCACAATAGGTAAAAATAATTAATAATGAAGAAACATTTCATGAACGTCATGCTTAATCTGAATTGTTGACCACTCGATGCAATGACTATAGATAAATTAATTTTGTGATAGATACATGGAGCTCACATATTTTACAAATAAAAATAAAAAAAGGTTTTCCTAATCAAATAATGTCAGTGTGTGAGTTAAGGTAATCACAGAATGTATAATAAATGTCATAAAAATAATAAATTATACAATTAAAATAGCAACCTGTTTGATTTTGTCTAGACTCTAGATTGTCCTATGGAGCAGGACCAGCATGTTTCCAAGCATTCTTATCTTGTATATAATCCTCTAATTTGTAATATGCTTGTTTACAAAGTGTACTTTTAATATGAGTTTCAAATTTTCTTTCATTTAATTGCAATATATCAGAAGGTATTTTGTTGTATTTGGGCTAGCCATGTTTATCGAAGGACCGATGGCCGATGGAGCAGACGCGTCCTGGAGTGGCGACGCCGTATCAGCAAGCGTAGTGTGGGACGCCCCCCAGCTAGATGGACCGACGACCTTAAGAAGGTGGCTGGGTCAGACTGGATGCGGAAGGCGGAGGACAGGGTGTTGTGGCGCAGCCTGGGAGAGGCCTATGTCCAGCAGTGGACTGCGATAGGCTGAGTTGACTTATATTTTACACTTAGTATTAGTCGTAACCTCCAATACATCGACAGTGAAGTGTATGTCAAAAAGTGTCAAAAATTGTAAATCAATACCAGTATTTTATATACAGCGACTGCCTATCTGACCTCCATAACCCAGTTACTGGGTAATAAAAAAAAAATTAAATTAAATTTCATTTATTTTTCTGACATAGTCCATTAAATTACATTAAATAAGATCACAAAATTGATATAAAAATCACACATACACAATAATATTATACTAAAACATTCAAATCAAATAAAATTAAAATACATTATCTACACTTATCATTCAAATCAAATTTAAAATACACACAAATGTCACATAATTTTTGTCAATATCTGAGAGAAATAAAAATATATCTAAAAAGTCATTAATAAAAAACAACATAAATTACAATTAAGTATACAACCTGTTTTTTTTTATATCCCATAACTCTAGGGTTATATTCTGTTGGTAAAAATAATACTAAAACTCCTAGAATAGGTGGTCCAAAAATGCATCGTTTCGGAGATATCATCAATCATAATTAAATTAGGTCAAAAATTGTCACCAGTATGACGAATCTTTACTTTTGCGAGGTTGCCAAACTTCGCCGTAGTGTAGTAAAATAAATAGTAAAATAAAATATGTAGGTATGTTGGTATCGGGGCTTCCCGGCGGCAGCTAGTGAAGGGAAAGCTACCTTGTCGACGTTGTCATATTTCACGTAAGGGTGTTTTACATTAATAATCGTGACTTTGCCGAATTATTTTGTATGAAAAATGAAAAAAAAAAATAACGAATGATTGGAACATAACTCATATGCCAGTTGATTCTTTGATATGGCCTCAATCATACCCTAGAGTTATGGGATATCAAAAAAAACACGTTGTATAGTTCATCTTAGTCTAAATTTAGGTTTGGATCCGGAATGCTCATTATGCAGCCTGGTCCAGTACCAATAACCCTTGGTAAGACTAGTTGTCAGACTTTTGGGCTTCTGACTACCCGTAACGACTGTCAGAGATTTACGATTGACAGCCGGGAAAAACGGCTTAACGTGCTTTTCGAGCAACGGAGGGCGCTGAGGCTCTGTCTCGCATAGGGTCGCAGCATTATGCTGAGCGGTGGCCTTTTGGCGTGGATGTGACGCATATTTTAACCTAACTTGTTCTTGTGTTCTTTCTTTGCGTCATGATTACCGCAAATAAACGTTTTTTTTTCAGTGCGGTGTGAAGTCCCTTAGTCGCCTACCTTTACGTCCGGCACCACATGGACGGTTAATAACTTAGCCCCATGAAATATCCGCATAACCGCATAATATCCGCGACCTTTGCTCGCTCTTTTGACTCACATCGTACATCAATTTTGTAGTATAGTGATCCTTATTTATATCACCACTTAATTTTAAGGGGGATGCGCTAAGTAGCCCGCGAAATTCAAATTTCATACTTTTTTAATTTGCTGGTCAGTAACAGGTTGTATGTTGATCTAAATATGATTCGTGGCCATAACAAATATGGCTTTACAGAATTATTTATATGTTAATTGTATTTATGCTAAAAATAAAGTTGTATTAGATAGATAACCTATGGTAAAAGTCGTTACTATTTCGTAATTTTTCTTCAGACACGCTAGTGTAAGCATTGGCAAATCGGACACCGAAAAACATTCCGATCATATTTAGGTACTGCCTATTTAAATGGCGACGCGCCATCAAATGTCGATTTCCGCCACTTATCCTCGATAAGTTTAAAAGACGTGGAAAGCAGTTTATAGACTCCTCAGAGCGTCTGTCAGCCTCCGCAGGAAATAGACTAGACTGAGTCGATTTACTGCATTGCCTACGTTAAAGAATCATGCAATATTTGTGAATATGTGTCGAGGTGGTTTTCTCGGCTAGCCGGACGACCTAATAACACGGGCCTAAGCCAAGTGATTATCAGTTGGATTAAGACGCAGATATATGCCAGTGACCTTGAGTGGTTAGCTTGCGTGTTCTGTACTGAGCTCACGCAACGGCTCGTACTTTCAGCCAGTAATAGGACTCGCCCATCTAGGAGCGCTGTCCCCAAATCGACGCATTATTAATTTATTATACACAAAACAAAAGGTATTTTAATAAAACGCGTATACTAAAATATCAATAATTAAATTATCTTTAAATTGGTGAAGGTTTCAGCAAAATACGCTTGGTAGATTTTGCGCCATTCTCAGTTTTTATCCGCGTTAGACATAACTTTACAAATTAATTACACTATGTAATATAAACATAATCTAAAACATTTACATATTAAGTTATTAAAAAAATGCTCTAATTTAAAATTATATTTTTTTGAAATCATTAACACTACTCCTTTAGACGTGATATTTAGTATAAAATCATTAAACGTCGGTTATCGTCGCCTTAAGTGCGGTGATGTGCAGAAGATTGCACAGAAGAAGGTTGCGTATTTGTGTTTTGATGTGGGTTTTCTGAGTCTGCATGTGTTTAGTATCGCTGCCTTCTGCAGCAGATGACACGTTTTGGAGGTAAGTTAACAGAGTTAAGGGACTGGTGAAGTTGTTTCAGTATTTCGGTGTTTCGGTATTACTCCTCTAGTAGACTGCACTGTTGTAAATTTTTGCAGATGCCGAAGTAGGGCTACTTCATCTTAATAATAGTATATTGTTTTTCAATTTCCCGCAAACTTATGAAATGTTATTGCTAGAAAATCTTTCAGAACAGGATACTACAGCGGATTCATAATAAAACTGTCGGTCGTCTGCACGTCACAAGTGAAAACTTCTTAGCTTAACAAATTTGTAAACATCTGTATATATGGATCTGAGCGTGACGGTCACGTGAGTTTAGTGCTTCTTCCCCATACCAAAAGTGCCCAACGTGCCTAAAGAATTTTCACTTCTATAATAATTATCATCACCATCAACATAGCTTGATGCAATGCGAGCCGAGTCTTAAAATCGATTACTTGCAAGGGAAATTAAACAGACAATTTATAAAAAAAAAAATCTCATTTTAGACAACTCAAAACATACACCACACTCACGCACACACACACGCACACACACACACGCACACACGACGCACACTTGCACACCCAAATTTTTTAAATTTATTTTTTCTGTTTCTTTAATTTAATTTAATAACTTTTTTATTTTTGTACTCAAACGATAGCTACTAACCCAACGCAATTCCGTACTAGTTTGTATTAATTGGAAAATTTTATTAATAGAGAGAGCCCTGGCACCCATAACACAAGTTTAATCTTAGCTTGGGTGCCGGAGGCAGTTAAAAAAAACAAAAAAAACAATATTGTTGTAGTATTAATTTATCGCCTTTGTATAAATTGTACATTTGGAAATAAAGTTTATTTTATTCCATTAAAAATTTCCGCGATCTAGCATTAAAAGCCTCATTGCAATTAACACTACACGATAGCAATAGAGTAAGAGAAAATATTAATAATAAGGAAAAGGTAGTTGTATAATGTATTATTAAACTCGTAATATTCATTATTCATCTGTTCTCACAACCTGCAGAAATATCTTTCGTCAAACTCAAACTCTAACCCAAACAATTTATTTCAATTAAACCAATTACAGGCACTTTTGAATTGTCAAAGAGTCGGTCAGTTAGTCAGAAAGTTGAAGCTATTTGCCCATTCCAAAACGTAGATCTCTATGGAGAAGAATAGGCAAGAAACTCCAAGGATACTCTTTTAAATCAAGATATTACAAAATCCTGGGTACATTATTCTGGTCGCTTCTATATGTGAGAACAATGTAAAAATATAAATTATTTAAAAAACAATATAAAATATTACAAATAAGCCCTGGC
The DNA here is from genome assembly GCA_948098905.1 of Tiliacea aurago. Lineage (NCBI taxonomy): Eukaryota > Metazoa > Arthropoda > Insecta > Lepidoptera > Noctuidae > Tiliacea > Tiliacea aurago. Next base: position 3,240,909 of record OX402592.1, read on the forward strand.
AGATAGGAGAAGACCAGTCACAACTGACGGCGCCCGTTCACGAGCTTGACGTCATCAACAACATGTCATGGGTCCTTTGTTGCCTATACCATTTACCGGGCATCATCATTTCAGCCGAAAAACGTCCACTGCTGAACATAGGCCTCCCCCAAAAGGGCGAGGGGTGTTGCCATAATCGCCACGCTTGGCAGGCGGGTTGGCGATCGCAGTATGGTGTAAAAATGCATAGAGAATGCTGCTGCCCATTCTCTAGTAAGTCCCTTAGTCACCTTTTACGACACCCACGGGAAGAAATGGTAGGGTGCTATTCTTTACGTCCGGCACCACACGGAATACCGAGCATCAGACCTGGACGCTGCTACTGAGAATTTTGTTATGGAAAATCTCAATGACGTGGACATCTACTCCATGCGTAGTACCTGTCGTGCTTATGATCACTCCACCATCGAGGTAGGCAAAGCTTGAAAAGGATTAACAAATGAAAACCTATTGTTTGCGAAACTGAGGTAGCAAATCTGTGCACCGTTGAAACTACCATTAAAATAATAACTATAGTTACTAAGTGCTTAATCGATATTAAATGGAACCAATAAGTATACCAGTCTCGTAAAATTATACCTGATTCTGAAGGTCAATATAATCCATAATTTTGCATTAACTTTGTGACTGTCTTTTGATTTTATTAGAGTATATTTGCAAAGTATATTATGCAGCGTATATTCCATATGGTGCTGGACGTAAAGAATAGTACCATCCTATTTCTTCCCGAGGATGTCGTAAAAGGCGACTAAGGGACTTACTAGAGAAGAGGCAGCAGTGTTCTCTATGCATTTTAACACTATACTGCGATCACCAACCCGCCTGCCAAGCGTGGCGACTATGGCAACCCCCCTTTTGGGGCAGGCCTATGTCCAGCAGTAGACGTCTTTCGGCTGAAATGATGATGGCGATATTTCCAAAAGGCATTGTCTGCATTTAAAGGTTACGTATATTTTAGAACAAACAAAAACACATGTAAATTATGGGATTTATTCATAGAAATTGCTTCATGTTATGAGACGTTTTGACGGCACGGTTGGCGCAGTGGTTATGCGATTGACTGCAGCGCTGCGTGTCGCGGGTTCGATTGCCGCACGGAACAAATATTTGTATGACCTACAAGTAGTTGTTCCGGGTCTGGCCGTTTGTGTATGTGAATTAAAATGTTTGTAAACGCATCCACAATACAGAAGAAATTCCTAGTGTGGGGCAACGTTTTTAAAAAGACGCTTAAACGTCAAAAACGTACGGTTAAACATAAACAATCGCTAATCATGAACTATCTTAAAGCGACGTTTATAAATAAAAAGGTACATAATTTTAATAGAAAATCCATTTTTAACTGTATTATTCCGTTAACAGTTTAATTATAGAATTTGTAGCATTCATCTTCCTCGGTCAGAGAGCCGAGGGTGTGTGGAATGAACCGGAAGCGGCACCGCCCAAAATCATAAACCACTTGGAAAATAACGATGTATTACTAATACCACCATGCTGTAATGTCATGAAGAACCATTGCCATACGACAAAGAAGACGCAACGTAAATAATTATGCAGGTATTGATTGATTGATCTTAAAACAATATTAAAGAATATCTCATTGATCTTAAAACTTAAAGCAAACAAACTTGAAAGCTACAATTCACAGTGTAAAACCGAGCAAAGATCCGGCAAATAAATCTACAAAAAAAAAGACAACATCGCTAAGAAAGAACTTATCGACCAATCACGTTTTTTAAGACGCAGATATATGTCAGTGACCTTGAGTGGTTAGCTTGCGTGTTCTGTACTGAGCTCACGCAACGCGTCGTACGTTCAGCCAGTAATCGGACTCGCCCATCAAGGAGCGCTGTCCCCAATTTGACGCATTATTAATTTATGATACACAAAACAAAAGGTATTTTAATAAAACGCGTATACTAAAAGATCAATAATTAAATTATATTTAAATTGGTGAAGGTTTCATAAAAAATACGCTGGGTAGATTTTGCGCCATTCTCAGTTTTTTTATCCGCGTTAGACATAACTTTACAAATTAATTTCACTATGTAATATAAAACATAATCTAAAATATTCGTATATTTAGTTATTGAGAAAATGCTCTAATTTAACATATATTTTTTTCAAATCATTAATCGCTTAGACGTGATGTTCAGTATAAAATCATTTCATCATCATCAAAAGTCGGTTATCGTCGCCTTAATATGCCCCCAACTTATACATAAAAACTATAAACAATTGTATAAAAGTGCACCGTGTACCTGACCTACCCCTATCGGCGGCGCAATGCGACGTGCACACACGTAACCTAAGCATAGCCGCGTATAGCTCGCCAGACTTACAGCAGCACTAAATTATACACCACTAGGTTTATTGTGGGGGTAGGCAACACCGATGCTACAGACTTGGGGACTTTTGTTGGTAATCGATGAGGGCTATCGATTTTTTGTCTTTCTTGGGCTATGTGGTTTGATTGGATTGTATTTTGGAAAATGGGTGTTATGAGACTGGCAAAGTAGGAATTAAGTTTGAAGTTTTTGCATCGAATATCTTAGATTTGACGAGATATTTTGAAAAATTGTCTGGAATGTGACCACTGAATATGTAGGCATCGGCATCGTTCGTTCATCGGTTCGTTCGTGACATTTTAATTTCATTTGTTGACATTTGTAGTTATTTGGAATTTATTGGCATTGTACCTAGTCCGAATGTTTTTGTTTTATAGATACACATTTTTTTTTTGGGTTTTATTTGAGTATTTTTAATAATGATAGTAATTTTGCTTATCGAATGGGATGCTTGTTTATGTTTTTTTTTGTGTAGTAAATGTATTATATTAAATAATTTTGCATGCCGTAAGGTAAAATGTATCGGGACTCATCAAAAATAACCATCATATCTGTATAGGTACCTACATTATTGGCAAATCAATTATTTCTTTCTTTTCTTTCACAATTTTGTGTGTTTGTAAATTCATCTCGGAACCTAAACTCTCGGCAGCGACTGATCTTACTAGCTTTAAACCAATGAGGCGGCTGGCTTATATCTTATGTCGAAAAAAAAGCTGTTTTCACAACGGACGTTTACAGTCTATAAGGATCAGTATAAAAGGATCAAGCATTGTACTGGATTGCTGCGTCATCTCCTTCATCATTTGCACCAAAATTGTATTCCCACGGATTGCCCCCTGAAGCCAAAACTAGTTCTCTTTTCAAAGGGACTGCATGGAAACTCCTCATGGGGCCAAGTACCGGTCGTTTGTTCATCCTTGAACAAAGTGCTCAAGTCGCCAGTCACCGCGGTCGGACTGCAGACAGCCTCTAGTCTAGACGTGGGGTTCCAAGTGCATTTTTCTGTCTGGACCCCTCTTTCAATGTAAAGCGAACCCCATCGTTTATGCGTGTGCGTTATTTAATTTTAAGTACAAAAGTTTTGTCGAAACCATTCCTATTGGCATACGCTAACGGTACATAATTGTCTGATCTGATTTTATTGGAAAGTTCGATGTAGGTAGTGATTGCCTTTGATGTATTTTGCACGTTTGTGTTTTCAATTTTTGAGTAGCAATTATTTGTGTGGTCGCCGACAGACTGATTTGGTCAAAGGGCTGTTTAATAACTTTTGCTATTTTGATTTGTTTTGAATAGTGCACGTATGTTATCATTTATATCTAAGATTGAATGATGAATTTATGTCTAAGGTAGGTTTGTGTACTTAAATCATGAGCTGAAAAATATTCTTGAACTCAAACCATTGACAGGCACTTTTGAATTGTCAAGAAGTCGGTTGTAAATCAAATATGAAGCTAGTTGCCCATTCCAAATAGTAGGTTCCTATGGAGAAGAACGGGCAAGAAACTCCACGGACACTCATTAAAATTAAAATATTGATACAAAATATTCGTTTCGAAGTTTTGAATTCATATTGAAGTTAAACATGTGAGAACGATGCAAAACGTCAGAAGCGTCCGTGATAAAGAGATAAAAAACAAAAATAAAACAATTCAAAACTAAAATAATTAACAATCAATCAGCAAGAGATGTCTATGTTTCTAAAGAGAATCTACACAAAACTATCTGTCCCAACTGACAGCGCCCGTTCACGAACATGACGCATGGATCAGCACCATTCAGCTCAAACATTTTGAAGGGAGCTAAATGATCCAACACACACGCCACCATTAGCGAGACATCTGAGTGAGCATGACATACTCAGCCACCAGGGCACATTCAAGTCAATGAAAGACATATTACCCGGTAAATGGTAGCTCTATTGTACATAGTACTCACACCTGTGGTATGCAATTATATAATACAATATTGAAACAATAATTAAACTCTTACAAAACCTTAACAACAAAAACGCCGTAGTTACTATGGAAAGTGCATTTTGATTTTTGTAAGAACGATTATTTATTATAAGTTGTTTAATAATTAACCCGACAAACTTTAAGGAGTGCCTTAGCTTAGGCCATCGAACTGAGTAACTTTTACTATGGGACCAATTTTTTTTTCGCGATTTAAAAGTTGGTCCCATAGTAAAAGTTACCCAAAGTTACTTAAAGTTTGTCGGGTTAATTTTTAAACACCTTTATACTTACCTAATAAACATTATATCATATTCGGGGAACCAAAAGACCAATGTTAACATAGATAATTAACACGTTTTAAATGGTTCCTTTAGGGCGTAACAGCGAAAGCAGTAGACATTATTATGTTTACAATGCTATACTGAACTCGGAATAAGACCATCATACCTTTTATACAATTCATAAAGTCCAGTCACCCGACCGAAATTATTATAATGGCGATAGAATTTGCATAGAGGATGCTATACATTTCAGCGTGACTATTAAAATACGTCTCACTGTCTAGACTCTAGACTAAATCTCGTCTTAACAGACTAGGAATGTATAACCCCCTGGAAGTCTACGCCGGAGCCGAGGGCAAAAAGTTAGGGGTACACAAATTAAGATGGTGACGACATTGAATTATTTTCATTGTTGTGGTCTGGAATCTGGAAAGAGGCTTCAATAGTGGATGTAGTTGAGCTTAGTGCAACCACATAATTAATCTTTTTTTACTCAACTCTTAGGGCCTGTGCACACCACGTTTTTTAAACGCACCGTTGACGCGCGTTTAAGCAACGTGCGTTGACGGCGCGCTTTTATCCTACAGAACAGACTGACTCGCGTGCGTATCGCGTCTGTATCTAGTATATACAGATATACTACGATACTGTAGCGATACAGACGAAAACGTGGTGTGCACAGGCCCTTAAAGTGAAGGAAAAGTTAACTTTTTCTTCTCTCTTTCGTTTGCAGTCTGGCCTCACACTTAGTTAAAGAAAGAAATTTGTTGAATATAAACATTACGCACTATTTATTTGTTGTATTAGGGGTTAACTCTTGCCAGAGTTCAGACACAATCTACTAAGCGTCCGCGTTAGAAGGTTTGCAAATGCGGAAACTGAAGAACCAGGTGTTATGGCGCGATTTAGGAAAGAGCCGTTGACTTGGCCAGCAGTAGACATAGAATCTACAATTATTAATTAATTAATTATGTGGGTTTTATGAAATCGTCATAATCCTGTAGTCATCATCGTAGCCTTATCGCAACTGTGTTGCGGTCGGCTTCGAGTCTAAACGGATGTAGCAGAATACCAGTATTTTCCATGGAGCGACTGCCTATCTGACCTCCACCACCCAGTTACTGGGTATACGAAACCCCTTTGGTAAGACTGTTTGTCAGACTTCGTACTTCTGACGAAGTGTAACGACTGTCAAAGATCCACGAATGAAAGCCGGGACCAAGCTTAACGTGCTTTCCGAGACATGGAGGGGAATTGGTATGTAAAGATGGTCACCCATCCACGGACCACATAAACGTGGCATAATCCTGTAGTACTTATCGAATGACAAGTAGAAAAGTGAAAAGTGCCAAGCACGTGCGGACCACGCGCAATGAACGGTTCCGTAGTTGGGAGTGGATGAATTTATCCCAAGAACAAACTACTACTTTGTAGACTTCCGACTTTGTAGTTGAAAAAATGTTCTCCCATACATCGATATACGTCACGGTCACGGCTCCAATTGCAAATGTAAGTTTGCAATCACAAAAAAAAGAAGAAAAATGTGATAAAACTGCAAATTAACTGTTTCGGACCTATTCCTTTACTTGTGCTGTGACACCTTACTTCTTGCCAAATTTCATGATTCTAGGTTAACGGGAAGTACCCTATCCGTCTTATTACAAAACGAGGTTTGTCTTCCGACCCAAGTTTAAACCATGGAGCCATTATTGAATTTTGAACTTTATTCCGTCTAAAATAAAATTCCTAATACAAAACTGACAACTCAGTACCGAACTAAGTTTTCAGTTTTGTATAAATAACGGTATTTCAATCAGAGTTACGTTCTTATTACAAAAACTGGCTGCTTGGTTTTAGCCATGTCAAAATATAAAACTTGTTTTGAAATAAGACGGTAAAGGTTTTGATTTAATTGCGAGTATCAAAATATGTCGCATAAATGGCTGTATTTTTTTATTGCGTTGACTTAGAAGCTTGATTTTTTTTAGAGCTCTAACGGACCGTACGTGTTAGTTTTAACTTGATACTTTCACGCGTTCCTGAGAAAAAGGGTCTTGACAGACCATCAGACAGACGGACGGACAACGAAGTGATCCTATAAGCGTTCCGTTTTTTTTCTTTTGAGGTACGGAACCCTAAAAAGTACGAAAAGAGAAAAAATCATGTGTTCATATTTTAATTTTCATTATAAAAGCTGATCTTAACGGATCTAAAATCAGTGTTTGTACTGAAAATCTAATGGATTAAAATGTTTACAACTTCCTTTGGTTGATCTTATCAAGAGATTAGTTTTAATGCGGATTAAGTACTCAGATCGAGATTGGCTTAAAACAATATTGTAAATAAGAGGGTTTACTCGTATTTTTCTAAAACATATTTTTAAGTAGTAAACAAAACCTCTCGCGAGAAATAAGTTTTGCCTCTTGTATTGTGTGGCGTTCCCTTGAGGGGTGACCGAAGGGGAATGCTACACAAACCAATAAATAATACCGTGTTTGAAAATTATATCAAATAATTTACACTCAGTTAATTGATATTACTTTGTACAAGTTTTAGCCACAATCTTCTTACTATAGGTATCTGTGATTTTGTGACATTGCTGTCTCCAGTAATCTGTGAAGCAGAAGGTATATAATGAGGCCAGCTACCAGGCTGTAATGACTCACGAAGAGGTCGTAGCTCGTAGGTCTAATAATCGTTTCGATACTGTACATAAAGCGTTATAGGAGGTAGCTATGTGCGATGCGTACATAGCCAGCTCGGAAGTGGCTGCAGGTCGTTGCACATCCCGGCCGACGTAACAGGGGTTTGGGGGCACAAGCCTCGCCCCCCTGCCCGGGCAATTGCCCCTTTGGTTCATTATCAAAGTTCACTAGTACGGTGCACACATATAACTCGTTGTATCGACGACGTCGCGTTGCATACACGCCTGCGTGCTGGACCATACTACCAAGAGCTCCCTGACTCTTGCCGCGGAATGACTGCAAAGCTGGTCGAACAAATATTGCAGCTCCATGTAAACTGGCCTCCGTGACAGGGGGTGTCGAACCGTGCCGACGTTTCACGGAAACAGTCGAACCCCGGGCGGGATTTTTGACAGCTCGCCCGGAAAAGCTGCAGCGAGGAAATGCGCTCGCCAACTTGGTTAGGTATTTAATTTGTTCATTTAAACCTAATGGTTATTGAAATAAGGGTTATAGTATCATAGCACATAGTTTTCTTCTAGGAACTCTTGGCTTCTGTGGCAGTGTGGATATACGTACGTGCAAGTAACAATTTATATTAGTTATTTCACTTTAACTAGGCAGACACCTCATGAAATTTTAATGTCCAAATGGGTTTTTACCTAATTTAGGGAAACTAATTAAGACGCTGACAAAAGGTAAATAATCGCTGTCACTGTTAGACTGCATACAAAAGAAAGAGAAGAGCGATGACACAACGCTTGTAATTTGTTGCAAAATACGAAGCAATTATTTATTTCCTCAAAAAAGAGTTGAGTAATCGAAAACAAAAAACAACCAAGTTTTGCATAAGTACAAATAAGACGTTCTTATTATTAATTAAATACCAACCGTACGTTGATATTGAATACAGATATTTTGGATTGAAACTCAAAGTAAAGGGTTAGTTTACCGTTAATTTGTATCGAGATTTTTTTTCTAAACGTGTTTTGGTAACAAGCAAGTTCTGAGAAATATGTTCAAGAATAACATATATTTTTTCCGCTACCATAAACTACATAGATTTGGCAATTTTTTTGTTTAAGACAAGCCTACTTTTATCATTTGCCTCATGTCAGCGCCTTAAGGGTTTAGAAATTGAAAACTTATGCATATCCTCAGGAGTAAGGATACACTACTTGCAATTATGCCAAAAAATATCAACAATTTATCCAGTGGTCCATGGTATTGGCAAATAAGTAAGTAATACAAAATAGGCAGCAAAGAGAAACTGGGCACAAAAATAGTCCATCACAACCTGGTTGCCATGACGCCCGCCGGTACGCCGACAGTCGCGCGCGCCGTACCAAATGCTTTATGTACTACCAGTACCAGGCTTACATACATATTTAGGCAATTTAAATTAGTTCGATGGGAAGTTTAGAAAGAGAGTAAAATGCTGAGATGTTTCAAAGATAAGTTTTCACTCGAGAAGATAGACAAAGACAGACGCGAATCAGCGTAATTATTATTTGTAAAAGGTTAAAATTAAAGGTTTATTACACAAGGTTGCACGAGTATCGCAATTAAACCCTTATTGCAAATACCGTATCTATAGCGGGGACTACTTAACTAATGACTTGACGTGGTGACTGAATATAAATCGTCTTAAATGGTTACAAAGTGATTTTAATGTCCCCTCGGGATGTCGGGGAAAGAATACTAATGTTTAAACTATTAAGGGCTCGGACTTTAGTGTCGTTAGATTACATTACAAGTAAGGAGGGTTATGTTTATGGACTGTTAATTAAGTTTCACGTACACTATGAAGACATGTTGCTTAGCAACAAACGTTCTACTTTGGTGGCCTTTTTCAGTAGGTATATCATTACATTATATATTCATTTTTAACGTAAATGTTTATTTACCAAAATTATCTCACTTAAACGTATAATAATGATGCCAATAACACTTTCAAGTTGTTTTTTTTTGCTTGTTCTTATTGACTGCTTTAATTATCTACGCTAAGACCTCATTTTTAGGGTTCCGTACCCAAAGGGTAAAACGAGAACCCTATTACTAAGGCTCCGCCGTCTGTCTGTCTGTCTGTTCGTCCGTCTGTCACCAGGCTGTATCTCATGAACCGTGATAGAAAGACAGTTGAAATTTTCAGATGATGTATTTCTGTTGCCGCTATAACAACAAATACAAAAAAAAACAGAATAAAATAAATATTTAAGGGGGCTCCCATACAACAAACGTGATTTTTCGACAGTTTTATAGATAATGGTACGGAACCCTGCGTGCGCTAGTCCGACACGCACTTGGCTGATTTTTATATTTATATCAGGCTGATATGGCTGTGCTGCCATGCATTAACTGACTTCTAACGATCCCTTTCATAGTAGGTAAAGGTTATGTTGTGGATTTCCCAAAATGATACCGCGACACCATACTTTTGCAAACAATTTGATGATGAAAAGAATAGATTTTCCTAAATTTTCACTTCAATCCACCAATATTTAGTGTCAATACGTACCAGGAGTACATAGATCATAAACAGCCAGCCCCATAGCTGTAATATCGGGTACGTATCGGGCTATTAATTAATTACGGTAATTGCGAGTGAGGATGTGATCCTGTTCACAGACAAGGGGTGGAACCAGACGAGTATGACCATGTTTTGATATACTGTACCAATTTATTGTACCTACGTGTGCGCCAAATTGAGCCGCCGCGCCGCTGCGTCCAGACGGATGCCAGTCTGAAAGAGAAAATTAAATTATGCCTTTATTACTTTTTTAAAAGCTTTTGATACGATATTGAAAGGGCTCTTTTGTGATCAGCCATGTTTTGACGGAGACAGGAAGGAAGGTAAATTATTATTTCGTGTAAGTTAAAAGTAGTTTGTCTCGGTCAACAAACTTTGTACTTAAACTTTTTACGTGAAGGACCGTGAGGATGGATTTACTTTTGTTTTAGCAGATAGGTAGGAGGCGGTGATGACATAAGGCTCGAGCAGACTGGCGCGATATCACGGGCGCGACAGGCTGCGCGACGCCCGGCGCGACAGCTTCCATTAAGTTTTCAGTTAGAAAATGTGCTACTAATGTCGCGTCACGCCTGTCTATGGGAGCCTTTATCGTTGGGTCTGGTAAACAAAACATAATTTGTATAATCATTTACAAGTGGTATGCCTTAACTGCGTGGACTAGTAATGCATTCATAGTTTGATTTTTGTAATAATTATTGGAAATTCAAAATAAATATGTAGCTATAATAAATGGGGAGTACATAGTACCTATAGATAACGTTTCCGTTCGCGCGAATTGCACTGTCACTAACAGACAAACAGTGCAACTTAGCAGTTTCAGATACACATCACTAATAACATGGAATACGACCTCTTCCAATTATACTAAATACACTTCCACTGAGCCGTTCTTATAATACGGAGTATTTTAATAATAACTGTGGACCAACTGCAACGTTGGTCTAGCTCTCATGGATTAGTATCACAGATATAAGAAAGAAGGAGATATGCCCGGCAGTTGAAAATATATCCGAACCCGGTGTCTCCAGTTTGTCCCAATTGTCCCTACCACTCGCCACAACTATACATGCAGTTCAGTAAAAGAAATAGATACCAAGTCGCGCACACACTCGCAATTAAATCAGAACGTACTACACAATCAATTATAAACCTTATCCCCTCAAACACAGCGTGCATTTACCATGCACTGTACAACTTACTCACACGGAAACATCGGTCGCTATCGTTGGGCTGCGCAAAAACCATTTATTTTACATAACGCTAGTGATTGACTAAACCGGAAAACCGAGTCTTCCATTTATCATTGTATTAAAAAAAATGTGGAGTCCTAAAAAAAAAAAATGATTAACCGATACTAATAGGTATAATACTTATAAATAAACAATAACGTACCCAAACAAATATTATTATGTAAATTCAAAAAATAAACAATATGCGAAAATCAAAATGAGTAAAAAACATTATTTCCACATGGGTCTTCTAATCGGGTAAACTGTTGACAAATTGAAGAATAAACTATAATAGCAATAGGTATATTCATTAGGTAATCGACATTGATGTGGATAGCCTACGTCAGTAGAGCTGCACAAGGACATCACTAACTCGTCGCAAGATACAACGGCCCTACTACGCGATGCATCCGCATAAATAAAGTAGGTATCGGTTTGTAATTTTTACATTGATTGTCCAGTCACATATCGACATACTTAGGTAGTGGTTAAGAAGCAATGTATTTACTGCAAAAATAGTACAGTAGCTGTGCTGAAAACAAAAGTAACGTAGTAAAAGCAAGAAATATTTTACGATTTGTTGTTTTTCATGATTTTAAAGACAAATATAGTAAAATACTTTTACTTACGTGTTACGTGATTTCATGATTTATAAAGTTTTTAGTTTGGCTCTCAGTTTGGCTTCGGTTTTTACAAGAATCCACAACACAGCATTCTTAAATGTTATCACGATCGCGGTCGAAAGCGCACTAGTTCGCAGAAACGACCATTTGCCTGTGACATGAGCGTAACGATCATGTTGCATGGACACAGACACGCCACTTCTGCTGTTTTTTATTAACCGACTTTACAAAAAGGAGGAAGTTCTCAAGTCGTCTGTATATATATATTTTATTTTTTTATGTTTGTTACCTCAGAACTCCGTCGTTTATGAACCGATTTAGATAATTATTTTTTAATTGAAAGGGTATACTTCCAGATTGATCCCATTTTTTTCAAAATTCAGTTCTGATGTTGGGATCCATGAGTAATTGAGGGAACTCCTCAAATATTATAGGCATACATATAGCGATTTTTATATTTTCATCAACAAGTCAATTATTTACATTCAGAAAGTATAATTTGGTGAAGTGGAACTGATGAAGAAAGCCACAGATGGCAATGATACGTATTTCACGGGTGGCGATGAGTTATCTGAGTTAAGCGAAGCAAATTTAAATAAATAGTTCTGATCAAAATGGTACCATCAAACTGATCTGATGATGAAGCCGGAAGGTAGGCACTGGAACTCCGTTATAAAACAATGTATCTTACCCGTGTTTGGTCTTATTGGAATTGTTATGAGATGCACTCTGGCTATAAATGATTTTTATCCGACTTCAAAAAAAGAGGAGGTTCTCAACTGATCTGATGATGAAGCCGGAAGGTAGGCACTGAAACTCCGTTATAAAATAAAGTATCATACCCGTGTTTGGTCTTATTGAAATTTTCATTTAAAAAAATGTATGGTTACAATTTGTGTGGGGCAGGTACCTCTACTAAAAAGTGAAAGATAAAAACTTTTTTACAAAAAAAAGTAACCGTCTTCCAAAAAATAACACTAAAAAGTGAAAAATAACTTTAATTTTCGGAAGCACATAACATAACATCACGCTTTGTTTCCCCGAAGGGTTGGGCAGAGGTGTACCTGTATTACACCCACATTTAATATTATATTTAATTTAATTTCGGAAGTCGGTGGCAAAAAACGAAAATACTGAACCAATGACACCGACTTTTGGAATTTAATTGTTTTTTTTTGTAAAAAAGTTGTTATTTCTATGATTAGTATGAACTATACTATAGTATAGTAAGTACCCTAGTCAAGTGAATCACAAGCATTTGTTCTTTATTTGAATTTTGTTTACTGAGTACAATATGGCCGATGAATCATGGCCCATCCGAATTTTGCGCAGAAGGCTAACAACCAACAACAACAACAACAAACAATAAATAACAAAACAAACAAAAAACATTAACAACAACAATCGGAAACACGGAAACGGAACACACCATCACACAGGTAGAACCTAAATTGAGCGAGGCCTATGTCCAGCAGTGGACGTCTTTCGGCTGAAATTATTTCTAGTATAAACTGACCTCTCATTGTACGTAAATTGTGTGCAATGCGAGATCAGCCTAAACTGGATATGTATAGCTTAGTATATTATGTAGTTATTGTGTTGTGTGTACACACGGCTACACATCAAGCTATAAATTTCCAGAATAAGCTGATCTCGCATTGTATAGGATTTCCGAACAATGACAGGTCAGCGTATACTGGAAATGTGTAGCTTGATGTGTAGCCGTGTGTACACGGTACTCGGAATCAGAATAACATTTTTTTTAAAACCAAATAGTGACATGAGGCGGGTGTGAGGTCATGCGCGAAAGTTCGGAGAGCCTATACGGTCATACCGGCCGTATGTATACAGTTTGACATACCAACCTACAATGTCAGTGTCATTTTCTATCTTATTAGTGTTTTTTTAAAATAATGTATTGTATCGGCACCACCTCGGTAAAATGTGCATATTATTTTAATTATTGTATGTACATTTCCAGTATACGCTGACCTATCATTGTACGGAAATCCTATACAATGCGAGATCAGCTTATACTGGAAATTTATAGCTTGATGTGTAGCCGTCTGTACACACAACACAATAACTACATAATATATTAAGCTATACATATCCAGTTTAGGCTGATCTCGCATTGCACACAATTTACGTACAATGAGAGGTCAGCTTATACTAGAAATAATTTCAGCCGAAAGACGTCCATTGCTGGACATAGGCCTCGCTCAGTTTAGGGGGTTTGCCATAATCGCTACGCTTGGCAGGCGGGTTAGCGATCGCAGTATGGTGTTAAAATTCATAGCGTCCATTCTCTAGTAAGTCCCTTAGTCCCTTACGACACCCACGGGAAGAAATAGGAATACAATAGGTACTGGAAATGTATAGCTTGATATGTAGCCGTGTGTACTACATTAGTGTCTATTATTTAATCGAGCATTTACGGGTTGTGTTTTTCTTCAGTGTTGCGCACCAAAGAAATGATTTATGTATTTATGTAAGTGTGAGATTATCGAGGCCTCTATACAGCGTGTTACGGAAAGGGTTTAAACTAAACTAAAACTGTGGCTGTTATTTTAGTATATTGTGGTGTCTTAAGACTTCCACGCCAACGAAGACGCAGGCAAAAGTTAGTAATAGATATAAGCAAAGTGTATTTAATATCACCCACATTAATTCACCAGTTATTTTCAAGTCCCATGTAGTAAGGGGCGAGCCTATTGGTATTAACCGAGCACAAATACTCCGTACTTGCACTGAAAGATTCCTGAAGGAAAAACCCAATAACGCTATTTGACCCGGGAATCGTACCCGCAGCAGTACCGCTTGCGATGACTAGACCAACGAGGCAGACCTAAGGAAGTAGTACTTGTAATAAATAGTTTCCTATTCTCTTTGTTTGAAAACCCAGTCTGTATCAAATACCTCGCTATATTAATTGAGAGTTTTCCTACAAAGCGCAATGTTCGCCATCACATAACTGAGAAAATATGATTAGGAGCACATAGCATTGCATAACACAGACGCACAGTGTACAATAAGTAAATAGGTAGCGTTGCAGGATCCTATCTACACGATCATACTACGCAGTGATATGTATGCACGGTGCGGTGACCAAGTTCGTTGCGAAATTCAAATACTTCCTGGTTGTATGAAGTCCTTGTTATGTTCAGGATTGTATTCTTAGGCCCATTTGCATCACACATGAATAAATAGGTACGTTTAGCGCTAAATAGGTACGTTTGGTGCTAAACAGGATACGTATACCGCTAAACAGGTACGTATAGCGCTAAACAGGTACACTTAGCGCTAAACAGGTACGTCTAGCGCTAAACATATTTAAAACATCATTCTGTCTCTGTCGGAGGAGCTCGTAACTAAGTAATATCAGCCGCATGGGTCGATCCATCAGGTTAAAGCAAATAAAA
This sequence comes from Tiliacea aurago, assembly GCA_948098905.1. NCBI lineage: Eukaryota > Metazoa > Arthropoda > Insecta > Lepidoptera > Noctuidae > Tiliacea > Tiliacea aurago. The sequence continues at coordinate 3,256,029 of OX402592.1, forward strand.
TCAAATTCTTTATTTTTCAGACATTTAGTCCACTTTGTTAGTAACAATTTGACTTAAACCCTATGTTAGTAAGAACATAGCATAAATAGAAAATGATAAAATAAATGCATTTAGGACAATTCATTTTAGTTTCGATCGAATATCCTACTACGAGGTTATTCGATCAAAACCCGGACGAACGCCTTCATAATTGGAGAATCGAATTTCTCCGCAATAACCTGCAAGATGCTGTTAGAACTACCGCGTAACCTGCCCAATAATGAAGCAGTTCTTTTACGTCTGATGGCATGGAAGCCATCAACCCTTGCTTCCGCAAACATATTCGACGCACTACAGAAACGCGGCAGCCCCAACAACATCCTAAAGCCATTATTGTATTGGACTCGCAGGGCATTGAGCGATCTCTGAGTATATGTGGTCCACAGGCTGCTCGTGTAAAATGTTTGGCAGTAAGCTTTAAACAGGGTGATTTTAGCCTGTGAACTGCAACGAGCAAACCTGCGTGCCAACATATTATTCCTGACCGCCAGCGCCCTGCGCTCCCTTTCAATATCTATTTGATCGTCAAGGCCCTCAGTAAGGTAGTGTCCTAGATATTTAAAATGATACACTCGATTGAGCTCCACTCCATTCAGTCGAATTGGAGGCACACTGGATGGACCTTTACCGAAGGCCTTGAAGACCAAAAACTCACTTTTTTACTATTGTATAAAAGACCATGTTGACTTGCATAGTTTTCACAAACGGCCAACAGCCTCCTCAATGCACTTATTGTTGGACTCAGTAGAACCATGTCGTCCGCGTAGCTGACATTGTTTACACAAACATTGTCAACCGAACAGCCGACACGAGTACTGCTGAGCTCAACCATAAGCTCGTTTACGTACAAGTTGAAGAGCTTCGGTGAACTCAAACCACCCTGCCTCACCCCGCACTCCAACCAATACGAGTTGGAGAGGCTGTTAGCCCATCTGATGCTGTTTGTCTGATTACCGTACCAAAACTGGAAAAGGCGCTGCACCTGTGCAGGTTAAGCTACGCTTGCCGTGATTGGTCCGTGAATGGGTGACCATCTTTACATACCAAGCCAAGAGTCTTGGTATTTAAAGATGGTCACCCATTGTGATGGTCACCCGTGCCTCGGAAAGCACGTTGAGCCGTTGGTCCCGGCTGTCATTCGTCGATCTTTGACAGTCGTTACGGGTTGTCGGAAGCCCGAAAGTCTGTCAACCAGTCTTACCAAGGGGTATCGTAGTGCCCAGTTACTGGGTTGTGGAGGTAAAATACCGGTATTCTGCTGCATCCGGTTAGACTGGAAGCCGACCCCAACATAGTTGGAAAAACGCGGGCAGATTAATTGTCTCTGTCGTCTTCAAACGATTGGCGGAAACAGAACGATGTTTTAAATTCGTTTAGCGTTAAACGTACTTAGTGATTTGTGGTGCAAGTGGGCCTAAGTCTTACTCAATATTTAATTTACGAGAGTCGTGAATTGATAAGCTGACCACGGTTATATATTGGATGGGTAGGTGTTCGTTCCTTAATGAATGGGGATGTGCACAGCGCAACACCAGACTATTGCAGGTCGAGCCCCTTAATTCAAAAAATCATAATTATGGTCTTACTGAAGACAAGACAAGACAAGACAAGACTCCATAATTAAGTAGATTTCGGGGAGCAAGTAATAATTGAGAAAAAGCTAAAATAGTTGACGATGATGCTCATGATGAGTTGAATTGTAGAACTAACAAAATACCGAAAATAGTCTAATTTACTGATGAAAATGTTAGAAAGTACGGCAAGAAAAGTCACGGCTGTATAGATAACGAAATTAAATGCCTTAATTTCGTTATCTATACTGCCGTGACTTTTCCTTCCCTTTTTGCTATAATTTCGTTTGGATAACTTGGTTAAAATGGCTTCAAGCCTAAGTGGTTTATCGTTGAAAAACATGATAGTTTGTGTAATTATGTACGGTCGAGTGTCACCCTCAATCAGGTGGCACCCGGTGCGGACCGCCCCCGACGTCCCCCCGTAGCTACGTCACAGGTGATGTGCCAATATGTAGTATATTATGCAGGTACTAATCGAGAAGTATGGAAGCAAAAGATATGCTGTGCCGATCCAGATAAATTAGGATTACGGCAAAAGAATGATGATGATGATAATGATGACGATGATGATGATGACAATGATGACGATGATGATGGTGATGATGATGATGACGATGATGGTGATGATGATACAGGAACGCAGGCGTTCATTAATTCACTAAAAACGAAAATCTTTGCAAGCAATGGGAAGTTACTACTGAAAGTGTTGACCTCAAGACGAGCTGCTTCTCACATGGACGTTGTCGTCGCTTGCTCGGGAGCGTCTCCAGTCTTGACTTCAATGTTTTTGTTGAACCAACCCGAGTGATTTTTACCTATTGTGGTATAGCAGTTTTATTCTAGGTGCATCGTTTTCACTTGTATAAGTGCCTATTTGAAATAAATAATTTGACTTCGACTTTTGACTTTGACTCTCTGTCTATGTTGGAGGCTGAGACCAAAACTACAGGAGAAGTTTAATAAATAAATAAACAAAAATCGTTTAATACCGCTCGCGCACGCATTTTATCGTTTTTTTTTATAAAACTGTGGCTGTTATTTTAGTATATTGTGGTTTTTTTAAGACTTCCACGCCAACGAAGTCGCAGGCAAAAGTTATTAAATAGGTACGTTTAGCGCTAAATAGGTACGCTTGGTGCTAAACAGGTACGTTTACTGCTAAACAGGTACGTTTAGCGCTAAACAGGTACATCTAGCGCTAAACATATTTAAAACATCCTTCTGTCTCTGTCGGAGGAGCTCGTGACTAAGCGTGGGTCGATCCATCAGGCTAGGCTACGCTTGCCGTGATTAGTCCGTGGATGGGTGACCATCTTTACATACCGATACTCTTCCGTGCCTCGGAAAGCACGTTAAGCCGTTGGTCCCGGCTGTCATTCGTGGATCTTTGACAGTCGTTACGGGTTGTCGGTGCCCGAAAGTCTGTCAACCAGTCTTACCAAGGGGTATCGTATTACCCAGTTACTGGGTTATGGAGGTCAGATAGGCAGTCGCTCCATGTAAAATACCGGTATTCAGCTACATCCGGTTAGACTGGAAGCCGACCCCAACATAGTTGGAAAATGGTGGGCAGATTGATTCAAAAAGGCGGGCAGATTGATTCAAAAAGGCGGGCAGATTGATTAAAAAAGGCGGGCAGATTGATTAAAAAAGCGGGCAGATTGATTCAAAAAGGCGGGCAGATAAATTAAAAAAGGCGGGCAGATTGATTCAAAATGGCGGGCAGATTGATTCGAAAAGGCGGGCAGATTGATTCAAAATCAATCAAAAATATTTTTATTTCACATGGGCACTTATGAAACGTCAGAAGCTAGGTGCACGGTTCCGATTGGTCGTTTCCTTTGGAGAAGAGCAGGCAATAAACTCCACGGTTAATCTTTTAAAAGAAAAAATTGGCTTTTAAAATGTTTTCAAATTACAGTGTTAATAAGTATGAGAGGACAGCGTAGGCCCAGGCAAAATAGAAAATGGTCTAGAGATCACATCACATCATTTACAGTCTATTAAGCCTACAACGTCCTCACATAAACAAAAAAAACAATATAAAATATGATTAAAATAATAAAAGTTAGAACCTTGTTGAAATTAAAATTGTTAAGTAAAAAACCGGCCAAGTGCGTGTCGGACCACGCACAATGAAGGGTTCCGAAGTTGGGATGAATTTATCCAACAAACTTAACATTGTAGTTGAAAAACATGATCCCCATACAGTCCAACTGCAAATGTAAGTTTGTACGCACAATATTGAGTGATTTACCATGTTATTTTAAGATCACAGACTTCTTATAGGTTTTCCTGTAATCCATAAGTAAAGAACTATTTCCTGTATTTTTATCAACGTTTTAGGCTCAGTCGTTTCGGAGATAAAGGGGGAGAATGGTAATTTTTCATCTATTTTCTTAAATAATTTCAAAAGTATGTATTTTAAAATTATAAAAAAAATATATATAAAGTCCTTAAAACAAGCCTTTCATTTGATGTGTCACAAGGTACAGTGCGCAAAACTTTTTTTTTTTTCTATTTTGCCCCCCAAAAGTGACCTCAATATTCAAAATTTATTTATTTACGTAACACGTCCGTGTTTGGGTCACAGAAGTTCATATGTGTACCAAATTTCAATTTAATCGGTGCAGTAGATTCAGAGCAAATCAGCTGTGACAGAGGGACAGACAGACAGACACACGAGTGATCCTATAAGGGTTCTTTTTTTTCTTTTGAGGTACGTTTTCTGGGTGGGTAATCGTCAAATAACTTCTCCCGCTCTGGGCGGAGCGGGAGGGCGTGTCAGACTTTTACTGACTACTTTCATTTGCCTGTGTGCCAGGGCCACGATAACCCTTTTGGACAAACTCGCAACCCTGGCAGGCATTGGTCCTAACGGACCCCGTCTGTTGGTGCTGACATCTCTTCGAGGCGCGCGTGGAACGGCGAGATACCCATCGCTCACCGTCCGCAAGCCCGCGCCTTCGGTGGCCGGAAATCAGCTTGCGACTCCCGACGACCGGGGCGTCTCCTGCGGTGACTAGGGGCGCGAGGGCACAAACCTTGCCTCTCCCTCACGCGTTCCGCCTCCTCCTTCGCAAGCATTACTGCTTCGCAGAAGGAGGTGACGGCCTCCCATGCACTCTCGCTCCAAACCATGGCTTGAACCAGGGCCGGACGCGAGAGATCGCCGCCGTCGATCGCCTCCGTGAGGACACAGCGGTGCTCCGCCGAGGACTTTTGCCTCAAGATCCCTTGGCGGTAGTCTGGCAAGAAGGCTCGCCGCCTCACGGGAGACCGTACGGTATTCTCGGACCAGCCTGATGGCCATGACCCTTTGTGACGCGTTCAATCGCCGGGCCCCTGAAAGCCCCTGAATTCTAAAAATCATAAATATGGTCTTACTGCAGAATATCGAGACTCCATAATTAAGTAGATTTCGGGGAGCAAGTAATAATTGAGAAAAAGCTAAAATAGTTGACGATGATGCTCATGATGAGTTGAATTGTAGAACTTACAAAATACCGAAAATTTTAGAAAGTAGTTAAATATATATTTTTTTTTTATATTAGTAACACGAAATAGCAGTTCTCCTGAGAAATTATAAAATTCTGTATTTTGGTTCTTGAAATTGTTTTAGACTAACCGGGTGAGGGGTTTTACGAACTGTTTTAAACGTTATAGTCTTAATTCGTTTCGTAACGGATTTAAGTGTTTGGTGAAGAGGGTTAGAATTTACTGAAAAAGAAATGGTAGCTAACAACGATTGTTCATTTTTCTTTTATCATTGTTTTTTTTTAATTAACCAACCTAATTCTATAAAAGTAATTGAAATTATTAGATAAGAGGGCTGGCCTATTTTTAGCCCAAAGAATCAGCATTGCCATCCAACGTGGCAATGCAGCCAGCCTTTTGGGTACTTTTCCCATTGACAGCGATGCGGATGAATTTTTTGATGTCCAATGAGCTCTTTTAAACTTGTATAAATACATAACTATATATATTTTAGTGTTACCATGAATATTGTAATTAAAGTTTTCAATTATAATGTTCCATTGGTTGATGTGTTCGAAAAACAAAATAGTATATAAAAAAAAAAAAAAAGAATATGTAAAATGTTCATATGTTTCCGATGCGTTACCTTGCAGGAACGAAAAGGAGAATTTAACATGTTAGCGAAGTTTTTCCTAACTCACCCCACTTCGTTAAGAAAAATCTACGCTGACATTTTAAGTTTTCCGCTGCCTCAATGTGTTTCTAATCTTAATGTTTTCTAACGCAATTAGTCCATATTTTCCCATCTATCATGGCCACCCCAATGCCCAGGGTTGCAAGCTGGCGGGCGCATCCGGCGGTCGCCATGACTACCGCCGCCCGCCGCCTGCCGCATCCTACACACCTATACCACCCTGGTACCACGCTACGCAATACCAGCCTTTGACGACTCCTGAAGCGAATATTATCCCCCCGTTAGTTTGTGTATATTGGATTTCCGAGAAATGTTCACGTAATAAATAAAGGGCGGATAAAATGTGTACAAGTTATATGAGTACCATGGAGTTATTCTTGTTCTGCAGCAATTATGTTGTCATGTTTTCTGTGAAATTCTAATTAATATATTTTCTGTTTCATATTTATTAAGTCAAATCGCAAAACGTATAGTTTTAATATCCCAAGCCTGGAGGGGTTCATTAACGGCAGGATATGCATTCATGAGCTATGATGATATAAAGTCTAAACGCTACTGTGTTACCTGATTTTGCTCAGTGAACAAAAGGAAATGAATTTTCACGTTGATTATGACACTGAAATAATAAGGTGAAAGCTATTGGATTTAATTATTTAATTCAAATGTATTTTAACTGCGATAAAGACTTAAAGTCAACACAATCATGTGATTATTTAATTTGTCACTTTTGTTTTCACAAATTATTTTACTGCCTTACCTTACTACCTTATCAGAGGCTGCAAGAGATTTCGATATCGGTAAATACGTCGTTGTGTAAGCAATATTTCAATCCAATGGTCTAAGTTTACATTTCAACTCCCTAAACTTTAAACAAAATCACACTTGTCACTAAAGTTATCAACGTCATTCAAACCAGACATAAAATATGTGATGGTTACAGATAAGCTCTCGATCCTCATCCATACTGAACAAGTTGGGTGAAAATCAACATTCACCTTGGAAGCCGAACTTTGGCATATCCTTTGTTGTCACAATGCACCCGGTGCAGTGGTGGGGAAAGGGCAACGCGCTTTGCCTTGGGGTAGGTCTGGCACGCCAATATAAGGAGGCGTCGAGACAGATACCCTTACCAACGACACTCCAATTACCCTTAATATGTACTCTACATTTCACTATTCGCCATCCATTGCCGCTTACGTTGAGAAGAAGGTAAAATTGAACATGGATGAAACCAGCAATGGAAAGGAGCATAGAGAGAGTCTCTTATATAAAAGTGAGGTTCGGTTTGAAAGTTGTAAGGGGAGTGCAGCCAAATTATCGGACTTCCCGAAGAAAACAAACCCAGGAGGCTAGTTACTCACGCGCTGCGACGCTCGATATACTTACTTGTTTGCAGGAACTGCATGTGAATACCTACTTGGATTTATTGCGTCCTGGTATTTTAATAATGAATTGCATTTTCGTTTCTAAGGAAACACATATTTTAGAGAACTGCAAGCTTTTAAAGATTTACCACCATTCATTCGTTATAGTTTTAAAAATGTAGGTTATACTCATTTTAAAAGAATCGTTGATGAAAACAAAAATTATATTACATTAATTCCGTGGAAGACATCACATTTTAGGAATCATAAAACTGCAAAAAGAAATTATTTTGAAAATTATCCAAAGTTACATTTCTGTTGGATAAATATATATCTACGGATATAATGTTCTGTATAATACAACTAGTTCACTTAAGTTTAGTTTTACTTGTTTACTTTGTAGGAAAAACGATTAGGTTTTTACGCTTATAGGATAGGATTTTCCGGATGCACGACTAAAAATCGTAAAATTATCTCTGAAACTAGATTATAAACTACCATTCTTTTCCCCTGGAAAAATCCTTTAAAATTTATGAAACGAAAATTATTTTTAAAAATAATTTATGCGACTTTTAAGTACCTAACATAGAAGATGTCTTTAAGATGATATATTGAAAAAATGTGCTTGTTCTGTATCGTGTACCTTTTTAAGTATAGATATAGGATAGGGATTTAACATTTTGGTGTATGTTTTTGACTATAATTATGGCCTAGCATCATGGAAAAGGAATATGAATAAAGTATTTCCATTTATTTAATTTAATTCCCTTATATTTCACTGAATAGTGATTACTCGTCAAAGGCCAGCTGCACTATTGAAACGATGTTCCGAGAAATCCTGTTACTCAATAATATTGCTATGTGTATCTTAAGGTAAGTCTTGTCTCGTGTATTCTAGGAAGCAGTCATGTAAGTAACCTTTTACAGTGGAAAGCTTTTTACATTACATTACTTTTAAAATATTTTTTAATGAAGATCCACTGCGCTTATCGTATGACATTGTAATGTACCAGAATTTGTATGAGATTATTCTCTCAGATAATTTAACTAATACTTATCTGGAGGTGTTTTAAAAGACGTAAAGAATAACGTTTATCAGTTAAGGCCGATAAACAATGATGTTAGGTGAACCTCTTCGTTAGCCATGGACTCCTAATACCAGCCAGTAAAAGTGCCTTAGGAAAAAAAAAAACAAGTGCGCAAATTTTTTTTGGTGGTTATTTTGTTCAATTTTTTTTTTCCGACTTGCCTTGACTTCGATCGGTGCCTTGAGGCGACTGGTGTCAATCTGTGAAACATACGCGATAGCTCAGGGACTCAAGTACAACACCAACAAGAGCGAAGTAATGGTTTTTAAAGCAGGTGCTATATATAGGTTACCCAACTATACCAGATATATCGTTCTGCGGAGCTCCCTTAAATAGGGTGACCAATTTTAAGTACTTGGGTCATTGGGTTACCGAAGAGCTGAAAGATAACAAGGACATTGACAGGGAACGTAGTTCGCTGTCGGTACGCTGCAACATGCTGGCCCGCAGGTTTGCGCGATGTACAGAGGCGGTCAAGATTACATTGTTTAAATCATTTTGCTCGTCATTTTACACGTGCAGCCTGTGGACTAGTTATAGTTTGCGTGCATATAGCGATCTACGTGTCCAGTATAATAACGCACTCAGGATACTGTTGAGGCTGCCGTGGCGATGTAGCGCGTCAGGGATGTTTGCGGAAAGGCATATAGATGGTTTTGCGGCCATCATACGTAAAAGAAGCGCTTCTCTGCCTTCTCGTCTCCGCGGCAGTACCAACACTATCTTGAGTTTATTCGCAGATAGATGGGAGTCTCCAATGCTGCGACATTGGATGAAACTCCACACGGAATAAAACTTGTATATCTACTAACACTAGTTTTTAAGATCTTTGTTACTAACACTATGGGCGTTGCCTGAAATAAATGATATATATATATATATATATATATATATATTAATAAATTACCTAAACCTATAAATCGCAAGTCGAGTGAGCGCACAACTGCAGTGGTATTCTGCAAATATCACACCGTGAATACTTGAGTGAAGTGAGCTGTCAACAGTGTCACTCCCGCCATTTGGTGAAATGACAGCTCACTTCACCATCATGCCACTTCTTGCTCATATCACGGTGAGATTTTTAACAGAATAGACCGTCTGTTTAGGTACCTTCGCGCGATCCGCTACACCTGCACCGCGCACACGCGCCGACCGGCAAGTAACCAAACCTGTTCCAAAGTAAACATCTTCCGTTAAAGATAACTTTATATTTTTGTACTAAGACATCACAATAAAAAATATAATTTATGTTTAATAAAACTCGCTTAAGTTTAATTTCTCAAAATTTGCGCACTTGTATTTTTTTTCCTGTATGCATTCTTATCGTTACCTTCAAATCCAGCTAAGAAAATGCGAAGATGTACAAGACAAATATTTTGATTATGTTTATTAAAACATCGTTAAGTGGAGTGAACTGTAATAAATTAGGTTAAGTAGTTTCCTTTGCCTCATGAAAAATTCACGATGAAGTCGGAGAGAAAACGCGAGCAGTAGGTATAATGACTTAAGAGCGTTTACATCTTACAGCATTTCATACAAACTTTCAAGCCCTTGTTTTTCGAAATGACTGAACCGATTTTAATGAAACTTCATACGCATAAGCAGGATACAAAGGTCTAAAAATTTAGTACAGAACATTTTCGAAAAATAGTGTTACAGCTACATTAGGCCGATTTTAAATTTTCAATAGAAACAGAGATTCCAGTTATCTGTTTTTAAATAAGACACTTTGAAAATGTTCTCTACTAAATTTTTAGACCTTTGTATCCTGCTTATGCGTATGAAGTTTCATTAAAATCGGTCCAGTCATTTCGAAAAACGAGGGCTTGTTTGTATGAAATGCCGTAAGGTGTAAACGCTCTTAAGAGTTAAGTTGTATCTCTGCGAGTGGATACAAGTCTTCACGTTGAAACTCGGCTGTCGAGGTAAAAAGGTAATTTCCAAATGATTATAGTTACATTTACTTACTCGTGTCAAGTTCTTTAAGGCGACGATAACCGACTTTTAATGATTTTATACTGAAGATCACGTCTAAACGAGTAGTGTTATTGATTTGAAAAAAAAAAAAAATGTTAAATTAGAGCATTTTCTCAAAAACTTAATATGTGAATATTTTAGATTATGTTTATATTACATAGTGAACTTAATTTGTAAAGTAATGTCTAACGCGGATAAAAATCTGAGAATGCCGCAAAATATACCAAGCGTATTTTTCTGAAACCTTCACCAACTTAAAGATAATTTAATTACTGATCTTTTAATGAGCGCGTTTTATTAGAATACCTTTTGGTTTGTGTATAATAAATTAATAATGCATCAAATTGGGGACAGCACTCCTTGATGGGCGAGCCCTATTACTGGCTGAACGTATGACGCGTGGCGTGAGCTCAGTACAGAACACGCAAGCTAACCACTCAAGGTCACTGGCATATATCTCCGTCTTAAGCAATGATACAAAGTGTAATTGAAATAACCGAAAACCTGAAACTATTGTAGTCAATTATGAAAAACTTTTTATTTATTTTTTAAATTTATTTCTAAAACACTTAGCCTATTTTACAATTTGTTTTTTAGCCACACAACGAAAACCTCACAGGGTTTATCTGTGTGCCGGCTTGCATAGGACCAACACTGATCACGAAAAAATATCAGCAGCATGTATCAGATTACCTAACTCTTGTTACATCGTCAGAGCTATGTATTAACTCATCATTAGACCCTGTATACAGGGTGGCGGGGACATCGACACGCAACCAGGGGCCCAAGTCTGCTATTTTTTATAAATTCAGTCATTCCAACACAATCCTATTGTCATGCCATTGTCATTTTGCTATAAGTTCGTAATCTGATAAATTCATAATGGTCGATCGTTGGTCGGTCAATGTTCTCGTAATAGAATTGTGTTATTATAATGGCATTGTTGTATTGCCATTATTATAAAACCCATTAGTAGAAATATCATTCATTTGTCATTATGTACGAGATTACCAATAAATGCAATTTCTTTCAATTTAGTGTCAGTGGCCGACCATTGGAAAGTCATAATGACGCCATTATAATAGTAGATTACCAAACTTGTCAAAATCAACAATTATGAAATCAATGATCGACCATTCTGACACTATTGTAATAACAGACGTGAGGCCCTGTTACCATGGATTCAGTACATCATTCTGAACCCTCCAGCGTAGAAATTCTACGTCGGTTATAAAAAAAAAAATAGGCAGTCATGGGGACTGCTGACAGAAGTAACTCACCAGTCTGGCGCAACACGTCACATTAGCATGTAGGGGACGTGGTCATGTCGGTGACGTGAACCCATAAGTTTGCCCCCACCAAAACAGAAGTTTTCACTTCAAAAATGTGCTGTTAGCATTGCATGTTTCATAGATTTTGATCGCGTAGATCAACTCGCAGTTATGTAGGAAACAACAGATGTTTTTTTTATAACCGACGATAAATTCTGATTTGTTATATAAAATAAATTATTAGATACATTTTAATAATGATTCTGCCAATTTCTTAAGTGAAAAGCAAGTGTGCATAATAAAAAATAAGAAAAAAAAAAGCCGCCAAGTGAGAGTCGGACTCGCGCACGAAGGGTTCCGTACCATTATCTATAAAAATGGCAATAAAATCACGTTTGTTGTATAGGAGCCCCCCTTAAATATTTTTTTTATTTTAAATTAATTACTTATTTATTTTTAAAGTGAATATATAACTAAATATTCTGTGAATATTTCAAGCGTCTACCTGTTGGCGTTATCAATATAGAGCAAAAACGAGCAAAAAAATCACGTTTGTTGTATGGGAGCCCCCTTAAATATTTATTTTATTCAGTTTTTTTGTATTTGTTGTTATAGCGGCAACAGAAATAAATCATCTGTGAAAATTTCAACTGTCAAACTATCACGGTTCATGAGATACAGCCTGGTGACAGATGGACAGGCAGACAGACAGACAAACGGACAGACAGACAGACAGACGGCGGAGCCTTAGTAATTGGGTTCCCGTTTTACCCTTTGGGTACGGAACCCTAAAAACGAATTGCAACTGATAAAAATCTGCGATGATACAGTTGCACTCAATGTAAATCTTCTGCGGAGTTAGATAGTTTCAACTTTAGTGAAGCTTTTTTTAAACTAGTAACTGTTGTAAAAAGTTGACTATACGGAAAAACCCGTTCTATCCTCAACAGAGAACCATATGTCAGACCACCCCAGGGTCGGGACGAACACAGTAATCCTCTCGTCAAAAAGGTGCCTTGTATTACAAAATTCTCATTAGACCGCAAATTAAAACGCGCTCAGCTTTTAATGACTTTGACACATTTTTTATTAAAAATTCACGTGTTTTTTTATAACAGTATAAAGGCTTCTACATACCAGCGCGACACGGCACAAAGGCCCCGCGTGTCGCGGGACGAGCGGTGCTTTTGTGTCGTGTCGCGCCGCGCGACAAGTCGCCCCGGTATGTAGAAGCCTTAATGCGGGAAAAATCTCGTGTGTGTGTGTTTATTTGATTTTCTCAGAACGTGGTAAATATTGTAAAAGAAAGTAAAGACGAAAATAGGAAAATGGGACTGAGATGGAGTACTTTTGATCTTACTATAAATGCAAAAAGAAGTAATTTCTCATATTATTTTAAAGTGAATTAATTTTAATTATGCACTCAAAAAATTACAACTAAGAAACTAAGTATCTACATAAATATCTAGACAAAACATAACTACAACGTGAAACTGATTTATAAATGTTGCTTGACTGATTTTCAAATATAAAACCGAATGATTTATTTTGGATACATCAAATATTTACATCATCTAAAAACTAACCGAATTAGAATAATGTTATATATAAAATTCTCGTGTCACAATGTTAGTTACCATACTCCTCCGAAACGGCTTGACTGATTTTGATGAAATTTTATATGTATATTCAGTTGGTCTGAGAATCGGCTACTATCATCGAGTACTAACGTAGTAGAGAAGACACCGTAAATTCCTACTTTGTCTCGTTCAACTGCGGCGATCGCGCCGCACCTCACTCAGTCGCTCTCTAGCTCTTTCGCGCCTAGTACTTCCGACAATAATAAATTATATAGAATAAATACACTTCCGCAGCAAATCTAGCGCTGTGGTAAATTAGTTACGGTTTAGACGAATTGTTATTATTTTAGCGCTGCGCGAACTAAAGATTCAAATTACGAAGAATAGGACAATTCAGTTATTTGACGTAGCTTCTCTAGTACGTTAGTACTTATATCTCGATGGCTACTATCTATTTTTTATACCCCTATGTGTTAAGGGTGGCTTTCCCACGGGATCGAGGCTTACGCGGGTGAAACCGCGGGGCGCAGCTAGTCTTATATAAGATATACGCTAACAGACTTAAAACAATAATATATGTACATGTATATAAAAAAAGGAGGGGGAGAGAATCATAGGGCATCAAAAAATTCGTTCGCATCGCTGTCTACAGGAAAAGTGCCCAAAAGGCTGGAACCGAATTAATAATTACTCATGCCTGCCCCGATGGGAAGAAGGCGTGAATTTATGGATGTATGTATGTTAATAATGACTTTTGCACCACGAGGAAATGACAAGAGAAATAAAAGTTGCAGCCACGTGGCACAATTTCCAGTCAACCTTTTGTCAACTGTAAATTTTGCGACGTGGCTGGCTCTGCAATCAATGAAAACGCAAATATTTTGTTGATTTCAGATACAAAAAAATAGGCAGTTAACAGCAGGTTATCCTTTTACAATAGCATAGCATCATTCATTATTGCTAGGTAGGTATATACCTCGTCTGTTTGGCGCTTTCATTAGCCGTCCCGATGATGCTTGGATCAAAATATTACATGCAACTTATATTAAACTTAAAGAACAAGAACTTGAACATATACATATTTATCAGACCTGGGGAAGTTGTTTTTATCTCTTCATCAACTAGAAAAGAGGAGATCTTCAAACGGCTGAGCAAATTTTCTTGAAATAAAGCTATGAACACTCTCGATTAAGACATGGTGTCTTAATCGAGGTGTTCATAGTTCAAACAAATAAAAAATAACCAATATCGGTTCATCCGTTCTAGATTTATGAGCTATAAGCTACGTACTTTCATGCCACAGACAGATACACAGATATACAGATACAAAGATACACACTACAAACTTATTACACCCCTCTTTTTCGTCGGGGGTTAAACATTCTGGAGGCAAAAGTCCTCGCGCACGTCTGGGAGTGGCGCGAGGAGGCGAAACGCCGGGGTGAAACTCCGCTGCCGCGAGAAATCACGGCACAGCGGACAGAGCTCCGGCGGGATCTTATGGCGGCATGGAGAGTGCGATTGTCGCAACCCAGCGCTGGGCACGCCACAATTGTGGCGATAAGTCCCCTCTTTGAGGAGTGGCTAGAGAGGCGCCACGGCGTCCTCACCTTCCGCCTGACGCAGGTCCTCACCGGACATGGTTGTTTTGGGAGGTTCCTGTTCAGGATAAAGCGGGAGGAAACGCCCGGGTGTCACCACTGTGTGGATCGCCCGGAGGACACGGTGGAGCATACGGTGGAGGTCTGCCCAGCTTGGGCGGAGCACCGCCGTGTCCTCACAGAGGCGATCGGCGGCGGCGATCTCTCGCGTCCGGCCCTGGTTCAGGCCATGGTTCGGAGCGAGAGTGCATGGGAGGCCGTCACCTCCTTCTGCGAATTAGTAATGCTTGCGAAGGAGGAGGCGGAACGCGTGAGGGAGAGCAAAGTTCGCGCCCTTGCAACCCTAGTCGCCGCAGGAGACGCCCCGGGCATCGAGAGTCGCAAGCCAATTTCCAGCCACCATAGGCGCGCGCTTGCGGACGGTGAGCGATGGGTAGCTCACCATCCGATAACGACCAGGCCCGGGTCGACGGCGCGTCGTATTCCACGCGCGCCTCAAAGAGATGTCAGCACCAACTGACGGGGTCCGATAGGGCCAATGCCTGCCAGGGTTGCGAGTTTGTCCGAAAGGGATGTCGTGGCCCTGGCACACAGGCAAATGAAGGAATACGGGTGGGTTTTAGTCAGTAAAAGTCTGACACGCCCTCCCGCTCCGCCCAGAGCGGGAGAAGTTATTTGATAATTTCCCACCAAAAAAAAAAAGAAAAAAAAAAAGGGGGTTAAACATAGATTTGATTGAAAATTTCTACTGTTAGATCAATCAATCTGCCCAGCATTTTACCATCTATGTTGGAGTCGGCTTCCAGTCCGCTCGTTCCACTAAAATCCCCTAGACCAGTCCCCTAGGGGATCTAGCCGGATGCAGCTAAATACCAGTATTTTACATGGAGCTGACTATCTGACCTCCACAACCAGTTACTGGATAACACGATACCTCTTGATAAGACTGATGGTTCAGACTTTTGGGCGTCCGACTTCACGTAACAACTGTCAAAGATCTACGAATGACATCCGGGTCCAACGGCTTAACGTGCTTACCGACGCACGGAAGGGTCGACATGTAATGATGAACGACCAGTTAGCTGTTACCAAATTCATACAACTAGTAATTATTTTGAAAGTAGGCTGCTTAGTTACCTATACTGTATTAAGAAGTCCATGATAGCCTCATCATATACACAATTTAAGCAGACATAAATAAACACTTTCCGTATTATTACAAAACAAGGTTTTTCTTCAGACCCAGGTTTGAAACAATATTGAATTTCGAACTTTATTCCGACTATGGTAAAGTTCCTAAACACAAAACTGACAACTTAGTACCGAATTAAGTTTTCAGTTTTGTATAAAGAACGGTATCAATCTCTGTTACGTTCTTATTACAAAAACTGGCTCCATGGTTTATGACATGTCAAAATATAAATCTTGTTTTGTAATAAGGCGTTAAACGTTTTCAATCGTCAAATTAAGCAGTCGCATTTCATTAAACCTATTGGCCCACCGATATAATTATTGAAACCGTATAACACGTAATCCCCCTTTCCGAGAGGCGGCGAGGGTTGGTTATTAAAAATCTCCGACGTACTCTAGCCGGTAGGTAGGTAGGTAGCCAGGCTATAGGTGTGTCTGGCAGTCTGGCGTGCAGTTTCGATCTGTTTCGGTCTGCGGCGGTAATAGTGCAGCTTTTATGTCAGACTGATGATGTCACACTGCATCGCTCGCACTCTAATAGATAAAACTTTAACACACCACTTTTGTTAATAGTTTACTTGGTGTGTCATTGTCTGGGTTAGTTCTGAGAGTTTTATTACTCACTAGCTACCCCTCCCCGGCTTCGCACGGGTGCAATTTACATGCGAAGACGATACACGACAATAATTCACAAATTCTGAGCAATTACCTAACAACAAGCACAAGGCTTGCATGAATTCAAGATAGTATTTCATTAGTATAATTAAGTACAGTAAGTGGGAGTCAGGTCTGTAGCTTCTTGCACTACCGTCGTCGAACATAGGCTACTTTCTGCCTTGCTGCTTCCCTACGACTAGGTGTTCCTTGTTGTTCTCCTCATCGCTGTCACTGTGGCGAAGTTAACAGCCTCGTTAACTTAGGCGGCACGTGAATAATAATGTCATCATCCAACGAGCTCTTATCACCGTCAGCGTTCCAGCTATATTAGAACCCAATGGCTTGCCAAGAGACCGGATGGCATGTCTTTATTTCCATGGAAGGTGGGTGGGCTTTTAGTGTAGGCCGCTTGCGGCATCCCATCTTCCTGGCTCGGTGTACTGTGCTGGCGCTGCTTCGGCGGCTGCGGAAGACCTCAAGCGGCGAAAGTATAACCATATCCAAGAACAGCTTCTAGACTTTCATGGACTGACTGTTTGCGCTCGAACTGTTAGGAGACTCAAAAAACGTGGCCTGAAATCTCATAAGCCAGCCATATAAATAATAAAATAAATAAAATTCATTTATTTCAGGTCCTTGACCCATATTAAACCCAAACAAAAATAATACACACAGATCCCAAACTGACCCTAACTCACCGAATAGCGTACCTACAGTTGCATGCGAACATTGGGCTCAACGTCAATGGAGCCAGGTTGTTTTTACGGATGAAACCAAGATTATGCTGTATGGCAATGATGGATGTGGGAAAGTTTACCGAAGACAGAGACAACGGTTTCAGCAATGTTGTATTGAAGAGTAGGTAAGTTATGGTGGTGGGTCATGGACAATCTGGGGGAGTTTTCCACCGAATGAATAACTGGCCTTGAGGTCGTGACGGAACCACGGTTGCCACCATTAACCAGTAATGGAATGGCTAGCTCTTGCTAGCCGTATAGCGGAATTAATTCAGAAGTTGTACATTCCACCAACCCAACAACTTCTGAATTAATTCCATCCCGAACCGCATGAAGGCCGTTGTCAATGCTCTTGGAGGTAAAACAAGTTACTAAAGAAACGTTTTCTCTATGTAAACCATTTTCCTTAAACATTTCAACGTTAATTTTGCCTCTGAGAAACGCGAAAAGCAATGTTTTTTTTAGTATTCTGGTTTCGAATGGACTTGGACAAAACCCAGAGGGCTAATTGCGTAACACACTATCAGTAGGAATCGGTTTCAATTTGACAGTTCAACAACATTCATTGCGTTATTTACGTTGTTGAGCAGACATTTTTTTTTCTACCTTATGAAGCAATGGATTAGGAATATACTTCAAAATCATTCCGATTCCGATTCAAACTGTGTTACGCAATTAGGGTACAGGTTATGTTAAACGAACACGTAACTCCGCGACCAATTGCTGTCAATGGTGGTGCTTTCGAGGTTGTTCGAGAATACGTTTACCTCTGGAAAACTCTGCAGTTTGGTAAGAACAGCTTTGAGAGCTTCGTCGAGTCTTCTCGTCGCGCATTCCGCAGGGCCTAAAAACTAAAGTCTTCAATAAGTGCGTCCTGCCTGTTATGACTTTCGGAGTCGAAACGTGGACAGTCACGGTATGGGTGGTCCATAAATTCAAGGTCGCTCAGCGAGCTATGGAACGAGCTATGCTTGGAATCTCTCTGAGGGATAGAATCCCGAACGAGGTGATTCGGATATAGCACACCGAATAAACAAGCTGAAGTGGCAGTGGGCCGGCCATATTAGCCGTAGAACCGATGACCGTGGGGGTAGACGTGTTCTTGAGTGGAGACCGCGAATCGGCAAATGTAAGGTAGGATGCCCTCAGGCTAGGTGGAGCGACGATCTTCGCAGGTTGGCTGGTATGAGCTGGATGAGAGTTACCGAGAATCGACCTGAATAGCGTGCAATTGGAGAGGCCTATGTCCAGTGCAGTGCTGCTGAGGGCAGCAGTGTGGGCTGATGATGGGGATTTTCTAGAGTGTGCATGACAACGCATTTTCACATGATGAAGGTTCTTATTGGCCGTTCTTCTTTAAAAGGTTATCTTTTGTAATTTAAATCAGGTGCTACATCGAAGATTTTCTAGCTATCTTGTGTCCAGCTGTTAATGGACCCAATGTTTTTGTAATTGGGCATTACCTACAACCCTACAACAGCCATTTCTTATTTCTATATAACTAACTCTATTTCACCGTACATTTTGGAATGCAACGTCCCCACTGATGTGATTATTCTGTGCACTCCACTCCAATATCAGTCGTAAGTTAAGTAAGAGCTGGTACCAGGAACACATAGTGCGTTAAAAGCATAGCCTTGTGTACTCCGTGTGTGCGCCTAACCAATCACCGTTGCCTTTGTGAGCCTTCAAAACGCTGATTGGTTTGGAAATGTAATCCAAAACTCCTACAGGCTAGGTATTTTCAGGCTTATGATATACACCATGTATCAGAATAGTACATTTTGATACAAGTGGAGAATGTTTGTTATTGCATTCGAGGCGGAATTAACACCCAAGCCGTAAACGAGGTTGTTTTTGAGCCGAGAACTGCAATAACAAATGTCCACGTGTATCAAACGACGTTTTTCAATGCACTTTTGAAGAAATAAAATAAAATAACGAAAAATATTTTTGTCATAAATTATTAGTAAACTATGATTTAATTTTCTTTTTTTTCCGCGCTTTGCTTTCGCCAGGTTGAACGAGAAGCAAATGTATAAGCCGATAAATAGCCTAATATGAAAAATAGAAAATTCTAATATTTTTTTGTTTAAAACACAAATAAATGTTAATTTGTTCTTATACGTTTTTTTTAATTGTAATAATCATGGTATTCTATTTATAAATATTATTTAAATATTCCAAAAATATTAACGCCGTAAAGACGCATCTATGCAGAGATTTAAAAAAAATCACCTCCGAATAGAGAGGACCGTCTCTGGCGCGAGACGGTGTGAATAGAGGCACTGAACCAATTTGGACTAAGTATAGGTATAAGTTATCTGTGGCAATTTTTATTCCCGCACACGTGTTGGAAAATAAAAAATCGCACGCGTGTGAAATACATTGCATTGTGAACCTAATCGTAGTGCCATATGAACCAGTTTTCGAGGAAGTGTATTGAAAATATTATTCATATGACCACTTTCTAATAATACATGCTGGAAAAATCTAGTGATAGACATCATTTTTAAACGACTTCACAAAAAGGAGGAAGTTCTCAAGTCTTCTGTATTTTTTTTTTTTTATGTTTGTTACCTCAGAACTCCGTCGTTTATGAACCGATTTGGAAAATTCTTTTTTTAATTGAAAGGATATACTTCCAGATTGGTCTAATTTTTTTCAAAATCCAGTTCTGATGTTGGGATCCATGAGTAATTGAGGGAACTCCTCAAATATTATAGGCATAGATATAGTGATTTTTATATTTTCATCAACAAGTCAATCATTTCCATTCAGAAAGTATAATTTGGTGAAGTGGAACTGATGACGAAGGCCACATATGGCCACCGGAACTTCTCAATGATACGTATTTCACGAGTGGCGATGAGATATCTGGATTAAGATAGTTAAGCGACCCAAATTTATCTGATGATGAAGCCGGAAGGTAGGCGCTGGAACTCCGTTATCAAACAATGTATCCTACCCGTGTTTGATCTTATTGGAATTGTCATGAGATGCATTCTGGCTATAAATAATTTTTAACCGACTTCAAAAAAGGAGGAGGTTCTCAACTGATCTGATGATGAAGCCGGAAGGCACTGGAACTCCATTATAAAATAAAGTATACTACCCGTGTTTGGTGTTATTGGAATTGTCATTTGAAAAAATGTATGATTACAATTTGTGTGGGTTAAGTACCACTACTAAAAAGTGAAAAATAAAATATTTTTACAAAAAAAAAACAACCGACTTCCAAAAAATAACACTAAATAGTGAAAAATAACTTTAATTTTCGGAAGCACATAACATAACATCACGCCTTGTTTCCACGAAGTGTTGGGCAGAGGTGTACCTGTAGTACACCCACATTTAATATTATATTAAATGTAGGTGTACTACAGGCAACTAGAATCAGTTCGTTTTTATTAAATTTTGACGATCAAAAGTGCCTTTTATACCTTTTATAAATAGGCACATTTGAAATACTTAAATAATTTGAATTTGACTTTGTAGAAAGAAAGAAAAGAAAGAAAGAAAATACATTTATTTAGCACAGACTAAAGGCACACAATATAATATAAGTACAGCAGGTAAAAATAAAAAAAACAAGTAAATAGTGTAAAGTGCGACGTAAGAAATTAGTGGGTAAGTGTGCCTCACGGATGCGCCAAAAAGGCCCAGTTCAGCAAAAATGCCAGACAACTAGTGCCTGACGCTGGTTTTCAACTGGACCTGAATTGAATTGGATGTGAATCAGTTTTATACTGAATACATAAATAAATAAATAAAATAAATTTGTGTCAGATAAAAAATAATATAGTGTGATTATAGTGAAAATGACAAAAAAAACAAAACAAAAAAACACTAATAAACACATCAGGACCTTCGTTAATATGTAAGTAAATAAATCCTTCGAAACAAGTCGAACAAAGAACCTGTTTTAAATGGTGATGCCGTGGATATCGCAACAACCTCCGGGCCGAGGACATACTAGACATGAGCCAGCGAGCAGAGCCGAGCGTGAGCATGAGCAAGAGCAATTCCCAGCAATGAAATATAACATAACATGTAATATATATAACAGCGGCTATTTTGCTAAAAAAAGCTTATGTTCCCATCACTTGTGTGGCAGTTGGTCCAGACAATTACGTCAGCAACTGATATTTTTAACTTAATTATATATATAAACTTAATTACGTATCAAGATTCGATGAAGGCATCCTCATCATCATTTCAGCCGAAAGACGTCCACTGCTGGACATAGAATGCAGCTGATTCCTTCATAGTTTTCTGAAAATAATGTTTTGTTTTTGTTTAGCATTAAGACACGTATTTTAATTCAAAACATGATACTAATGAACTTAATATTCCAAGTTTGTCTCCAAAAATCTACTTTTGGATAGAAAACCTATCCAAAAGGATTAACATATTAATTAATGGAGAAAACTTTTGAAACCAATTCCAGCGCCCCAGACAGTCACATTCAAGCTGACATGTTGGAGTTTATTCCTCTAAGATCTATAGTATAGCCCCGTTAGTAATAAATCCACGCCCTACAAGTTAGACAAAATAACTGCCACATTTCACTAAAATACGAAATAAGTTGGTATGAAAACGATATGATACCTTCTTTATTCTATGCTTATACAATACAGCGTGTTACGGAAAGGGTATATATATCTACGGCACGGATTCTTTTGGTGATAACAAAGTACATGGCAACATTTTTTTTAATAATACCTACATAATTATAAAGATAAGAAACATTTAACTAATAAAAATCAAATGTTGCCAATTGAATTCTACACATCACTAGACCAAGTCAGCTGATCGGTACACGTTTTAATCCATTCGTATGATCCCGCCGCCAATCATACCGCCCGCGCCGCCTCGTGTCGGTGCGGCGCCGTGTCGCAGGCCTGTGACAGGTGTGCGTGTGTGCTAGTCGCACAGACACGGATAATGGATAATGACCTTCGTAGTGCGGTGAGATGTTTGTTATAATTTAAATTTAATAAACTATAGAAATAAAAAAATAAAAACAAATATTTTCAAAGTTATTCTTTTTGAGCTGATTTTTTGTACAGAGATTCTGAACCAGATGCACTCTTCATCCTGTTTGTATGGATATACCCTTTCCGTAACACGCTGTATACGTATTATGTAATTTTATTCACCTAATCGTTACGAAGTGAAGATCGGAGATGCTACACTCGGAGTTGTGGACGAGTATGTTTAGCTAGGACAAACTGTCTAGTTAGCTAAAATAGGTCCAACTTCGAGAAAAGGGTCAATCATCGAATCCGACTCGGCTGGCCAGCGTTCAGGAAGCTTCGCAATATCTTCTCGTCCCACATACCGCAGTGTCTCAAGACGAAGGTCCAGTGCCACCAGCCAGGCCAGTGATGACCTATGGCACTGAAACGTGGTTGCTCACACAATGGGCCTTATTAGAAGGCTAAAAGTCACCCAAAGGGCAATGGAGAGGGCTATGCTTGGAGTTTCCCTATGTGATCGAATCAGAAATGAAGAGATACGCAGGCGAACCAAGGTAACCGACATAGCCCGAAGAATTGCCAAACTTAAGTTGCAGTAGGCGGGGCACATTGCTCGCTGAACGGATGGCCGATGGGGCCGAAAGATTTTGGAGTGGCGAACGCGTACCGAAAGGCGTAGCATTGGAAGGCCTCCTACAAGGTGGACCGATGACCTTGTGAAGGCCGCAGGAATTCGCTGGATGCGGGAAGCACAGACACGGTCGAAGTGGCGGTGCTTGGGAGAAGCCTATAATATGTCCAGCAGTGGACGTATTTCGGCTGAAATGATGATGATGTCGAATCGTTAAGCGGAAACGCGGACACGTGGTCTTTTTAGGGTTCCGTACCAAAATGGTTACAAACGGTAAAAGGGTAAAAGGAACTCTTATGGGGAGACGAAGTCTGTCTGTCTGACACACTTGGATATCTCAAGAACTACTAATGCTATCAACTTAAAATTTAGAATAGTTTTAGGTGACGTTTGCCCAACTATTTTGCAAACAAGAAAGAAACTAAAAAAAATATACCTTTTTTGCAAAAGGGACTAAAAGGAGGTCTTAAAAATTTGAAGTGAGGCTACTAGGGCATGTGGGGTATCATATGAAAAAATGCTGTTTGCTTTGTGTGTTGAATGTTTTTTTAGGCAGCATTTTCCGACTTTTGATGAAAAATGTAAAAAAAAATACCGTTCCCCCCTTATCTCCGAAGTTTGCATAGATAAAAATCTGAAATTATTCTATGTGATAGAAATTTATGTAAAGATTACAGGAAAAATAAAATGATGTCTCTAAATAGCAGTTTTTCAGAAATCATCAACATCATATATACGTACGGAACCCTCGGTGCGCGAGTCCGACTCGCTCTTGACTGTTTTTTTTTAGATAAATACACATATATAATTACGCCAAATAACAAAACATAGGGACATAAGTGGTAGATAAAAAAATATTTGGACTTATAGTATCATTTAACCAGGGAGAAAACTGAGGAATACGTTAGTATGGAATGAACGTTCCATAGGACAATCTAGAGTCTAGACAAAATCAAACTGGTTGTTATTTTAATTGTATAATTTGTTATTTTTATGACATTGATTTTACATTCTGTGATTACCTAAACTCACACACTGACTTATTATTTTAATTTTTTTAGGAAAACATATACTTTTACGATGTTTGTAAATATGTGAGCACCATGTATCTATCTCATAATTAAGTTTATTTATTTATACCAACGAGATACATTACAATCGATCAGGTTATTTTTCATTGCTTAATTTTTAATTATTTTTACCTATTGTGGTATAGTAATTTTATTCTAGGTGCATCGTCTTCACATATAATCATATAATTTATTTATTTATTTTGGTAAAAACACATGCACAACATTACAGACCCAGATCTAACTTAAGTTTAAGTAAGTACTTAAACAAAATATTGTGAAACATTTTTAAAAGAGTAACGGTGTAGTTTCTTGCCCATTCTTCTCCATACGAAACTACCTTTTGGAAGGGGCAACTAGAATCAATTTTTTTTTGTAATTTTTGACGTTCAAAAGTGCCTCTTATGTGCCTATTTGAAATTAATAATTTGACTTTGACTTTAACGCCAACGACCACGTGACGCCGTTTCCTCTTAAAAGAATTCATGCCTCAAAGCTACTGATAATGGAACTGAAACTCTAACGATGGACTAGATGCTTTTTTCCGCTTGCTCTTTTATGGACAGATTCTCAAAAAGACAGATTCTCAAAAGTACAGATTGTCAAAAAACTGAAAATAGTAAAGGTGCACACACAAATTAATAGAAGGAAATATCTCGGACACTGTTTCCACAGTATAAATTAGTACTATTCCTAAACTAACCTACCAGCTTGTACCTACTATGGATAACTGATAGAATACATAAATAGATTTTTATAATTACATTATCTTTAACTTAAAACCTACAACCAACTAACCAACCTACTAAAGTAATTTTGTACTATATATTCTAGTCGTTCCGGGCGTAAAAAAAGAAATGGTTAGGTTAAAACTGTGACTCCCTGTCACAGTTTTAACCAAAATTTTTTAAATACTTAACCTAATCTAGCTAGTTCGGTTCTCGGTAGCCTACTAAAAATAATGAATACAATTATTAGACTAAATGTTTATTGTCTAAAGATTGTTTGCTATAATAAATCATTTGTCATTTATCTGCTTACGTGTACTCCTGTCCTTTTGAGAATCTGTCCTTTTGATAATCTATCTGTTTGAGAATCTGTCCTTATGAGAATCAAACCTTTTTTCGTTGTCAAGAGCATTTTATTTTTACTTTAAAGCAGATAATTATCGCGTGTTCTAAATTGATATACACTATCTTTAACAAAGCCAGAGCCATTCAGCGAGCACAAAACGGCACATAACTAATCGGAATGCAGGCAGCAGTCGTTTTCACAGTTCTTTTGTGTCTACCCGGCTGGCCAGTCTAATGGATACCGGATTCAGCCGCTTTTTACATCGCACAGCCTTTTGATTACTAATCCCAGATGAAAGGATGCATATTGTTTAGATGTTATGCTCTCCTGGTATTTGAGAGGACAGGATTTAAGTAATTAAGGCTTTGCTGTCAGTAGTATGGTTACTTACGTTGAGGGAATTTATGAAAGGCATCCCAATGTATTTGGGGTCGGTGCAGTATGCTTTCTTCTTCCACAAATCTCTATCGGCCGTCATCTCAAAGGTCATCAATAGGAATTTATAAAGTGAAATATCCTAGAACATATCATCTGCCTACCTTTTTCCCAAAAATGTTGGGGTCGGCTTCCAGTCTAGCTGGATGAAACTCAAACCCAAACTCAAAAGCATTTATTTCAAATAAACATATTACAGGCACTTTTGAATTGTCAAGGGATCGGTCAGTCAGAGAGATGAAGCTAGTAGCCCATTCCAAATCGTAGTAGGTTCCAGCTTAGTTAGGATGCAGCTGAATACCAGTATTTTAAATGAAGCGACCCAGTTACTGGGTGATACGATACCCTTTGATAAGACTGGTTGTCAGACTTTCGGGCTTCCTAGGACCCATAACAACTATAAACCGTAATTTTTAAACCTTTTGTAGGGGACTTTATTAAAACTCCTGGTTGATTTACACTTGTAGATTTATTACTTGTCACTTATAACTATTACTTATTGAGCCGCGTACTGAACTGTGTCCTGGCCACATTTTGGCCCTACTTATATAGTAAATTACCATAGCGCAAGTAGCGTGTGGTCCTAGTGTTATTACAAAATGTTTGTAAGGTTTCGACCAATGGTGTAATAGTGACGCTCGGATACTTTGGTCAAGTCTGAACTTGCACCCGACAGGTTGCAACCTGCTCCTGGGCTGACCTATTCCTGTCTATGTGTGTATGGATGAATGATCATAATTGAGTCTGTGTGTTTACTTGGCCATGAGATGTTTCTAGGGTAATGACTTCGTGTAATTTATTGATTATCGTGTTATTCAGTTTACAATATGGCTCATAATTAAAGGCATAGTACTAATCATTTTATTTGTTACAAGCGGTCTTCTTGTCGTCGCCAACACCTTTAAATGTTTAAATTTAATTGGTCACAATTTTATTATAACGGTTTGTGATTTGGATGTGTGAGTGTAGGGATATAGTCTATTTCTATTAAGACGGAGATACTGCTACGTGTGGACGGGGTTTACTGTACTGAGCTCACGCATCGCGTCGTCCGTTTAGCCAGTAATAGGACTCGCCCATCAAGGAGCACTGTCCCCAATTTGACGCATTATTAATTTATTATACACAAAACAAAAGGCATTTTAATAAAACGCGTATACTAAAAGATCAATAATTAAATTATCTTTAAATTGGTGAAGGTTTCAGAAAAATACGCTTGGTAGATTTTGCGCCATTCTTAGTTTTTTTATCCGCGTTAGACATAACTTTACAAATTAATTTCACTGTGTAATATAAAAATAATCTAAAATATTCACATATTAAGTTATTGAGAAAATTAATGCTCTAATTTAACATATATTTTTTTCAAATCGTTAACACTATACGTTTAGACGTGATCTTCAGTATAAAATCATTAAAAGTCGGTTATCGTCGCCTTAATTTATGTTTGGCAATGATGTTATTTACCAGAAATAAATGAATTTATTATAAAAGATCCACGAAACGAGACCAACGGCTTAATGTGCTTTCTGTGGTACGGAGGGGTCTTGATATGTTAAGATGGTCACCCATGCACTGACCAACTTCCCTTTTTTTTTTTTTTTTTTTTTTTCGCTGAGAAATGCAATTACGCATCCCCGCTCGTGGGGGACGAGTCGGGGTATGTGGGACTCCTTGTCGGTAATGACGACAGTATACCCACTAAAACTCAGCGGTGTTCCCGCATCGCCGTGTTGGGAGGGCCATGGGATAACGGTTGAACCTTTTCTTCCACAATCCTCCCGGCGCATGCCCGCCTAGCTGGCGGGCCCCGCATGCCCCCCCGTTACTGGGGGGCTACGGGAATGGCCGGGAACACCTGGCCATTCCCGTCCGACACTGGTGGAGGCCTGTGCAATACAGGCAAGGGTGCCCCCGCACCCGTTGCCTGCTGGCCTCCACCTGGGAGGAGTCGGAGATGACGTTCAAAGTGACGTCTTCTTCGACCCCTCCTCCGCCTTCGGAGCGGCGCAGCGGCAGGGTCATCCTCCCGCACGCGCTCCGCCTCCTCCTTCTGCGACATGACGTGTTCGCAGAAGGAGGCGACTGCCGCCCAGGACCCCTCATCCCTCAGCATGGCGTTAACCAAGCCGGGGAGTGAGAGGTCCGGTCCGATCACCGCGTTCAGACTGTGGCGCGGCTCGGACCACGACGGGCACACCTCGAGGGTGTGCTGCGCCGTGTCCTCCGCCGCGCCACAGTGGTGGCACGACGGTGTCTCCTCCCGTCCGATTCGGTACAGGTACGCTCCGAAACAACCGTGTCCGGACAGCACCTGCACCAGACGGAACGAGAGGAACCCATGTGACCGCTCGAGCCAGTCTCGCAGGACTGGCCCGATCGCGTCGAGGGTTCGGCGGCCGAAGGCTGCTGTGGCGAGGTCGCCCGTCCAATGGACGACGATGGCGTCCCTCGCCTCCCGCCGGACGGCGGCTAGCTCTTCCGGGGCAGGGCGTTCTCCTCTCGCCCTCCGCCCCGCCGTCCATTCATACACTCTGGCGAGCACCCACGCCTCGAGTTCCCAAGGAGGGGTGCTTGCCAGAGCACATGCTGCTGCGAAGCCCACCGTGCGGTGGGCTCGCGCCACCCGCTGGGCTATTGCCCTTTGAGATGCCCGCAAGGCCGCGGCGTTCTCCCTCCTATGGAGGGAGTCTTCCCAGATGGGAGCGCTGTAGAGCGCCATACTCCGCAAGCTGCCCGGCGTAGAGTTGCCTGCATCGCGCGCTGGGCCCCCCCAAGTTGGGTGACCAACTTCCCCTAGCGTAGCTTTAGCCACAAGCCCCTCTAATAATATATCTTACAACTCTCATTTCTATTAACACATCTTGCAGGTAGGTGGTTTCCTTCAAAAAGAGCAAGTGCATTCCGGTTACAAGTACACGTGTATGACGAGGTGTACCTACCAATAAATTAAGACGAAGCCACGTGCTACGATCCTGACCTTTTAGCTTACTACAAGGTCAGAATCGTAGCACGAGGCACTGCGTCACGTGGCGTTTACTGAGGAACCCTGTCACCCCAGGAAAAACAGCTTGAGGGTTTGTAAGATGCTTTAGCTCTTCAGCCAGACTGTAAATCTGCCTATGGTTTTTGGATGAACACTGATGAACAGGGAAGTTATTTCCATTTTCCACAATAATCACGCTTTACTAGAAGTCAAAGTCAAATTGTTTATTTCAATTAGGCCCATATAAGGCACTTTTGAACGTCAATATTTACAAAAATAGAATTGATTCTAGTCGCCCCTTCCAAAAGGTAGTTTCGTATGGAGAAGAATGGGCAAGAAACTCCACCGTTACTTTTTTTAAATCTTGTACAATATTTTATATAGGTACTATAATTATATGTGAAGATGCACCTAGAATAAAATTACTATACAACAATAGGTAATAAAAAGAGTTAAGAATGAAGCAATGACAGATAAATTAATTATGTGATAGATACATGGTACTCACATATTTACAAAAACTGTAAAAAAAAAAATATATACGGTTTCCTAAAAAATAACAATATCAGTGTGAGTTAAGGTAATCACAGAATGAAAAATAAATGTCATAAAAATAATAAAAAAACAATTAAAAAAGCAGCCTGTTTGATTTTGTCTAGACTCTAGATTGTCCTATGGAGCTGGACCAGCATGTTTCCAGGCATTCTTATCTTGGATATAATCCTCTAATTTGTAATATGCTTGTCCTAGGAGTAAGTAATATCGTCGTAACGCAATGTTTTTTACTATAGTTTGACCGCTGACTACCTGCAGTATTGTCACTCCTGCTCCCTTTAATCCATCCAAAGGTTGTCTGTAAAATATCGCTTTTAGCGATAAGACCGCCCATTGTGTCACCCTATGTAAAATTTAAACATTTATATCTGTAACTTTTATGGTGTACATAATAAAGAGTATTCTATTCTATTCTATTCCATTATAGGTCTAAGGCATAATTACACTATCACCACGCTTGCAAACAGTACAAAAATGCATGTTTTGGACAATTAGTGCTAACTATCTGCGCAGAATTATTTCCCATTTCGTAAAACAAAATATAATATTATAGATCAATTACGTAGCGAAAAACATTGAAAAGTGTTCTTCAATAAAGTCACAGCCCGGACGCTGAAAAAAAGTATTTATTTTTGTACTTGCCATGAAAGTGTGGGAGGGAACTAAAACAGCTATGTACTGGAACGCCAATTAGCAAGGTATTAGGTATCTGCGATAAAAATAATAAGGGCCAGACGACAGACTTTTCTGTGCGATCAAGTTTTCGACGAACTAAAAATCTGCGAAATTTTGCGGGACGACGTGTGTCCAGACAATTCACAACGCACTCTTTTTATTGGCAAGAAAAGAAGTTAATAAATGGAATACAATCACAAAAATCCTAAACAAATCACGCATTTTTTCCTCAAAGGGATAGGCAAACCGCAGATGTATTTATTTATTTATTTAATACTTTAAGCACACAAATGTACAGAGGCGGACTTAACGCCATAGGCATTTTCTACCAGTCAATCTTTGGGCGATGCAGAGACAAACAGTGGTAGGTGCAATAGTGAGAAATTGAGGAATAAAATAACATTATAATAATAAAATAATATAAATATATACGTATACCTATTATGACTATAAATATAATACATACACCTAATTGTATAAATTGTAGTATAACAAGCTGCGCCCCGCGGTTTCACCCGCGTAAGTCTCGATCCTGTGGGAATATGAGTATAAAAGTATCCTATGTCCTAATGCAGGTCATGGTCTACCCACGTGCCAAATTTCATCCAAATCCGTTAAGCCGTTTTAAATAGCGAGACAACGTAGCAAACAAACAAACTCACTTTCCAAAATATTAATTACGATAGGATGATTACCCCAGTACCACAATTGTGGCGATAATTCCCCTCTTTGAGGAGTGGCTAGAGAGGCGCCACGGCGTCCTCACCTTCCGCCTGACGCAGGTCCTCGCCGGACACAGTTGTTTACGGGAGGTTCCTGTTCAGGATAAAGCGGGAGGAAACGCCCGGGTGTCACCACTGTGTGGATCGCCGGAGCTCACGGTGGAGCATACGGTGGAGGTCTGCCCGGCTTGAGTAGAGCGGAATTGTTTAGTTGGTATGAAGTAGTTAGAATGAATTTAACCCAAAAACAAACTTAACGTTGTAGCTAGTTGAAAAACAAACTTAACGTTGTATCTAGTTGAAAAACAAACTTAACGTTGTATCTGGTTGAAAAACAAACTAAACGTTGTATCTAGTTGAAAAACAAACTTAACGTTGTATCTAGTTGAAAAACGTGTTCTCCCCTACATCGATATACAGTGTGTCCGTATACGATGTAGCGAAAATTAAGGATGTGGTACAGACCATCAAACTGAAGATCTTCCTCCCGGGACCTACATAGTAATAATCGTGAAAAAAAATTGGAGGTAATTTTTTTCAAGATTTTATTTTACCATTTTGTCGGCGTGAATAGAATAGAATAGTCTTTATTATGTACATAGGTACAGACGGCTACACGTCAAGCTATGCATTTCCAGTTTACGCTGATCTCGCACTGTACGGAAATCCTATACAATGCGAGATCAGCTTATACTGGAAATGAATAGCTTGATGGGTAGCCGTGTGTACACCATAAAAATTACAGATAAAAATATTGAAATTTTGTGACACAATGGGCGGTCTTATCGCTAAAAGCGATCTTTTACAGACAGACAACCTTTGGATGGATTAATCTATATATATAAAAGAGAAGTCCACTCACTGACCACTCATCACGAAATCTCGGAAACTACTGGGCCGTGAGGTCTAAAATTTGGCACAAGCACTCTCTATGGGGTGCAGGCGCGCACTAAGAAAGGATTTTTATAAATTCACACCTTAAGCGGTTGAAAAGGGGTGTCAAAGTTTGTATGAAACTCCTATGTTTTTAAAGTTAGAGACATGAATGTTGGCCTGATTGTTCCTTTCGACTTCTAGGTGCTCACTAAGAAAGGATTTTACGAAATTCGGCGCTTAAGGGTGAAAATAAGGGTTTTTAATGTTTGTATGAAAAATGTACCAAATGCAGTTAAGATCCAAATTGAATCTTACGGCAACGAGTTATTGCATACTTTACATTGAAATTAGAATTCGGAGGCCGATAAAGATCTAAATTGAATTTTACGACAACGCGTTAATGCATATTTTACATTGAAATAAGACTTTTTGGAAGTTTCTTGAGGTTTATATTTAGTTTTTTTTCTAGGTGGCCAGTATGTTTCAGTGCAGGCGTGATAACGTTCTAAAGTTTTTATGCCAGTTCTAGGTGGCCAGTATTTTCAGTATGCAGGCATCTGCTAAAAGATAATGAAATGAGGTTCTAATTGGTATTCAGGTAATTTGAACGTTGCATTTATAGCATTAAAGTCGAGAATGCCATGGGGAAAACTTCACAATGTTTAACCTTAATCGCGGCTTGCAAGCCGATCGTATCAAAAAACGAAGTCATGTATCAATCACAGAATACAAACCTAAGCGATACACGTTCAAGCTATAGTTACCGAAATTTCTGTTCTGAGATATTTTGTTATTACTTACTATTAATTTGCTTTGAAATATTTTTCATCGTCGTTGTTTGGTTTTCGTTTTGGTTTGTTTCGCTTCCTAATTTTAAATTGGAGGATAATAAATGTGTTTTTACCTATTGCCGGGTTGGAATTTTGTTATTTCTATTTCTTTGCGAATTACTTATTGTGTAGGTATTTCACACTGTGGTATTACTATAATAGTTTTTAGTATTAGTCGTTCTTACTAGAAAAAGTGTCCTTGAATACCTACGTTCGTATTTTAATTTTATTGCTTAGTAGGTATATTTGGTTTAGGCTGGTGTTGTAAGGGTTGGAAAAAGGCGGGAGAACTATTTCCATTTTAAATGGATGTCAGCACCAACTGACGGGGTCCGAAAGGGCCAATGCCTGCCAGGGTTATGAGCCTGTCCGAAAGGGATATCGTGGCCCTGGCACACACAGACATTTGAAGGAACACGGGTGGGTTTTAGTCAGTAAAAGTCTGACACGCATCAAAATGGCCTTCATTGAAATTTCCTGAGAATCAGATTATTTTTACTCCCTGTTGTGCGTCCCCAAAACCAGCAATAAAAATACCATCTTGAAACACCTGGAACTCAAATGGGAATAGTTCTCCCGCTGCCATGAGTTCACAGGTGGTTCCGTAGGTGCCATTACAAGACATTTCAGCGACGTGTTCACGCTTTGAACCATAAACAGCTCCTTCTGACCGATCCTGGGTGAAAGGTTGGAATATTTCCCAGTTTTTAGACACGTGGCGCACAATGCTGTCTCGAATTTGAGAAGACGTTGACATGGCCACGTTACTGTTCACCAAATAATAAAGAGATGAAAATAAGCATGCGCCATCGCCAGGGATATTTACTATTTGGCAAAGAATTTGAATGCCACAATTGTGGCGATAAGTCCCCTCTATGAGGAGTGGCTAGAGAGGCGCCACGGCTTACTCACCTTCCGCCTGACGCACATCCTCACCGGACACGGTTGTTTCGGGAGGTTCCTATTCAGAATAAAGCGGGAGGAAACGCCCGGGTGTCACCACTGTGTGGATCGCCCGGAGGACACGGTGGAGCATACGGTTGGGGTCTGCCCTGCTTGGGCGGAGCACCGCCATGTCCAGGCAAAGCAGTAATGCATGCGAAGGAGGAGGCGGAACGCGTGAGGGTGAGGCAGGGTTCGCGCCCTCACGCCATTAGTCACCGCAGGAAACGCCCCGGGCGTCGGGAATCGCAGGCCGATTCGCGGCCACCGTGGGCGCCGGCTTGCGGACGGTGAGCGATGGGTAGCTCGCCGTCCGATAAGGACCAGGCCCGGGTCGACGGCGCGTTGTGTTCCACGCGCGCCTCAAAGAGATGTCAGCACCAATTGACGGGGTCCGAAAGGGCTAATGCCTGCCAGGGTTACGAGCCTGTCCGAAAGGGATATCGTGGCCCTGGCACACAGGCATTTGAAGGAACACGGGTGGGTTTTAGTCAGTAACAGTCTGACACGCCCTCCCCGCTCCGGTCAGAGCGGGAGAAGTTATTTGATAATTTACCACCCAAAAAAAAAAAAATGGCAGCGGCAGAACTATTCTCATTTGAGTTCCAGGTGTTTCAGGATGGTATTTTTATTGCTGGTTTTGGGGAAGCACGGCAGGCAGTCAAAATAATCCGATTCTCAGGAAACTTTATTGAAGGTCATTTTGATGTTTTAATTCCGTTGGCTAATTTAAATAATAAAAAAACCGGCAAGTGCGAGTCGGACTCGCCCACGAAGAGTTCCGTACCATTATCTATAAAAATGGTAAAAAAATCACGTATGTTGTATGGGAGCCCCCCTTAAATATTTGGTTTATTTTAATTTAATTATTTATTTTTGAAGTGAATATATAACTAAATATTCTGTGAATATTTGCCAGTACGAGTTGCCGTTATCAATATAGAGCAAAAACGAGCAAAAAAATCACGTTTGTTTTATAGGAGCCCCCTCAAATATTTATTTTATTCTGTTTTTTAGTATTTGTTGTTGTAGCAGCAACAGAAATACATCATCTGTGAAAATTTCAACTGTCTAACTATCACGGTTCATGAGATACAGCCTGGTGACAGACGGACAAACGGCGGAGTCTTAGTAATAGGGTTCCCGTTTTACCCTTTGGGTACGGAACTCTAAAAATATATTCTTCTTCAATTTTGCCGGCGTGAGGGACGCCGGCAAAATTGAAGAATCACCGACCGTCACCGACTCAGCGGTAAATGTGCAGTTGAATTCACAATCCCAGTCCCAATTCACTGCTATTGATTTTGTCGAGAAGTCGCTTGCATAAAGTGAGCAAACGGAATGCGAGTCATTTTTTTTTAAGGATATTGCTAAACCGTTGCTTCATCTACTTATATTAAATTTTATAGTTTGTGAGGTTGTAGGGGTAATCTCTGGATCTACTGAACCGATTTTGAAAAATCTTTTACCCATTGAAAGCCACGTTATTTAATCCGAAAAATGAAAAGACGGTAAAATGTTTACCGCCCAACGAAGTGGGCACGGGTCAGCTAGTATGTATAGTATACCCATGCCGATTTACAGCCTTCTAGTCCTAAGAGTCTCTGAGCTAAGCCGCGGACAGACAGACAGACAGTAGACAGATAGACAGACGGACATGGCGAAGCTATAAGGGTTCTTTGTTGACTTCGTCGCCTTAAAAAGCATACCTCCCTGACTTCGTGTGTCGCAGACTCAATCGCACAAAAAGACTGTCGTCTGCGCAGCCCCAATTAGATCATTTAACTTCGTGTGGACGTTTCCCGGGATACCAGTGGGTTTATTTTTGTAAGGGAAAGTAGTTTCCTCCTACTGCGCAGTACAGAAAATAACACGCAACACGGGTTAATATTGACAATGACGTGAACTGAGCTATAATAGTTGCAGATTTATTGGAAAAACATGTTTTTATTTTCGTTGCTAGGTTTATTTGTGAGTAAAGTTGAGCTTATACAATATTGGTTTTAGTATATGCGAAACCCGAAACACGTGTCTAGTATAAAAATACTAAACACACACCCACACACACAATGCACACACCTCCACCACACACACGCACACTTCTTTACATAAAAATGTAAAGAATCTAAGTACAAAATTTCAAAACTGTATCATGAAAAATCACAAAGTTATAAGGTTGTTATGTTACCGGGTTGTCCGTACAAAAACATGCTAACGGCGCAGCGGCGCCCCCGCACCTCCAGGGGCGTCTTGCGCTCATTGATAATAATTTGGCAGTAGGTACCTCACCGTACGGCGATTGTATTGTAAGTAATTAAATGGTGATAACATTTTCCACCACACTTAAATATTTATGGGACAAAATATAACATGGTGTAAAAATTATTGAAATCAATTCAGTTCCTTATTCTGAACAAACTATATTCAGGTTTCACATATTTTAAAAATAATGTTGTGTAAGTAAGTGTTATGTTGTTATCCGTTTTTTTTTTTCATGAGTGCAACCGGAAACTGTTACCCCCAGAATAGGGAGATGTTTAAAATTAGGGAGAAGGATATGTGCCATTAGCGCCTCCTCACATTTATTAAAATAAAAATCAGGGAAACCTTCCTGTTGTTGTTATTAGCGGGGAAAACTACTTTGTTAACATACCATACAAGATAGATCAATCAAATACTGAAAAGTTAGATTAAAATTGTTAAGAAAAAAACCATCACTTGCATAAAAAATCTTATTCTAATGAACATTCATTCTTCTCCCTCACTACAAGAGTGCAAATCTCTTTAATTATTTGAAGTAGCAGTTAACCCTTACCCGCTGCGCTGCCCGCTGTGAGGAATCAAGGGCGGGCCGAGAACGCTCCACGGATTTATAAAGATCCGCTATATTGAAAGCGGGAAGAGAGCGGAGTATGAACGGCCTGATGTCCGCAACTCCACGTCCAAGCGCGTATTTTACGGATCATAATGAAACAATCGCACTGCCTTACTGCAATACCTTGCTCTGCAAGAAAATGGTGGGGATATTATGTAAAGAAAGAAAGAAAAATAAATGTACTTATTTTAACTCTTGTTAAAACATAAAATGGCGCCTGTATTTCCCGAATGGTAGGAAGAGGTGTAGAGTACATTTCGTCAGTCATGTTTAAGTACCATTTACTTAAGGGTATGTAATCCAGAAAAAAAACAAGTTTCATAAGCGCGTTTTTGTCTACCCCTCTTTATCAAACACAACACGGCGAAAACAAAAGACAATTCCTTTCCGCCAGCACAAAGTTTTCGCCTGGCGCGGGCGTATACATTTAGTGTCAAATTTATTTCGCTAGGGAAACTCCACAGACGTGGTGGGTATCGATATCTAAACACGATTTAAAAAATAAAAAGATTTCATGTTTTTTTCTGTGGTCAATGACCGATGAATGTATTGAAGTTACTTGAAGTAGTTGAGAAAATTGGGTTTTTCAGGGTTCCGTACTCAAAGGGTAAAACGGGATCCCTATTATTAAGGCTCCGCCGTCTGTCTGTCTGTCTGTCTGTCCGTCTGTCACCAGGCTGTATCTCATGAACCGTGATAGTTAGACAGTTGAAATTTTCACAGATGATGTATTTCTGTTGCTGCTACAACAACAAATACTAAAAAACAGAATAAAATAAATATTTGAGGGGGCTCCCATAAAACAAACGTGATTTTTTTGCTCGTTTTTGCTCTATATTGATAACGGCAACTCGTACTGGCAAATATTCACAGGATATTTAGTTATATAACATTAGTTTTTGTTTATACTAAAACCCGAAAAGGGGTCATTATACTCATCATTTTGAACATTTTTTTCTATGGGACCAACCTTGAAATCGGGAAAAAAAAATCCGCTGTTCACCTAAATCGACAAAATGTATGGAACATGGCCGGTTTTTTTTTGTTTTATCGTGTTTCGGTAGCAATAGGTACCCATCACATATGTGAAGATTCCACGGAAAAAAAACTGATTTTGAAACTGATATTTCAAGTAACTACAGTCGTTGACTCCAAAAAAACATGCATGCAAGCGAGCGTTAATGTTATAACCACCATGGTTGCTGAACTGAAACCCGTTATGCTTGCTGAGTGACATCGCCTCGCCCATACAAATTACAGTCGCCGCGTTTTTCTTGCCACTCAAGGGCTAGTCACCGTCCGTATTCAGGGTGGCGACTGAATCATTGAGCGCTGTACGCGGGATTAAGTTTCGTCGTGCAATGTAGGTAACTCTATAGTACTAGGGCAACACAATATTGCAAGCGATTTTTTTAGTAGTCACGAAATGGGACTTTTAATTAATCGACTTCAACGTTTTACCATTAAATTGGTTGACAAATATTAGCAATATTCAATAGTTAGACGAAATAATAAACCAATAATCACGTAACAATAGATTCATAGGTTTGCGATACCTTGTATTTTCTTTGCGTCATTCCGGGCCTAGACGGAGGAGGTTCTCAATTCATCTGTATATTATCAGATGTCAAAAAATCGAGGAACAAGAACATACCGTACATAAAAAATACATACAGACGAACATAGAACCTCCTCCTTTTTTTAAGTCGGTTAAAAATGAATTCATCGCTTTAAAATGATGTTGACAGAGACAGCATGATGCGTTTTTTATCTGCTGTACTTATATTATATTGTGTGCCTTTAGTATGTGCTAAATAAATGTATTTTCTTCTTTCTTCTTCTTCTTTAAATATGTTAAGCGGAAGCACTAAAAGTATTTAGTGATTCGTTTTACGTAGGCCTCAGGCCAGTTCACTGTTTTACCACTTCATATACACTCTCTCAAAAACAAATAAACTTACTGCTATTCAAGTAAGTACAGAACAATACCTTATTACTCTTAAAACTCTATAGATTAATTCAACCCCAGCTATTGTGTTGGACCGTCAAAATGATTACCTTAATAATTAGAGAGGAGAACCCTTACAAGACGAGTAGGCATTTAAGGAGTTCCAGTAGATCTTGTAAACAGGCCGGGAATACAATTATTCTTCATCAATCCGAAAGGACAATTTATCTAATCATCATACATAAGTACATCGTTATTTATATTGAAATTAATTACAAAGGTTTTTTGAAATTTTTATATCTTTATCATACCTATGATGAACACAGCTTGGCAGTCTGGACTTGCCCTTAAATAATAATAATACGCAAAATTAAAAAGGATCCCGTAGTTTTATGCAATCCCAGATCATTTATCAATACGCCAGGAAAACTCTAGGAAAAGAAAAGGACCAACAAACGCTCGGAACCAAGGAACTGAACTTTATTCTCTAAATACCTGTCGATCTTCCACTACTTTTATAGTTTCCTAGTACGATATAAGATTGCATTGCAGTGTAGCGATGTTGAAACTTTTCAATCAGTGAGTGTCGAAGACTTTTGTTAAATAAACCATGAAAACCATGCAAGGCGGTTTTATATTAAGGGTGGGCAGTTTTTTTATTTTGTTTTAACTTTGTAGCAACTAAATTAATTTCACCCAATCTATTTTTTTAATTTCACCGTGAAAACTTGGGTGAAGTAAGCTGTCATTCCACCTCATGCTAGAGATTGACCCTGTTGACACTTCACCTGATTTATCACGGTAATATTTTATTTTTCTTTTTTGTCATGGCTTCGTGCGGTTTCCACATTTAGCCTGTGTCAAGTAAAATTAGGTAACAAGTACAGAGATTGTTTACATAATGATAAAATGAATTATAACACATTAATATTCGGCTAAACACAAATTTTAGAAAATAAAACAGAACTGCTAAACATGAAGATTCACTATACCGCTAAGCCACGGTAATATTTGTATAGAATAGATCGGAAAGTTTGGGGAGGATTTAATAAAAGCCTCATCTAAACTAAAAAAACTGATATCGATATTCATTCTCGCAGTAGTCATAATGTCCATAACTGAAAATTGACTATCCAAAGTCCCAATGACCGCTCTTTTAGATTCCTTTTGTGATTTTTTCTATTCTTATAAAGCGTGTTAGGTCTCAAGTAAAGGCCAATCAATTCACTAACATTCTTCGCCAAAATCAAGCACGACATAAAAATAAGGTGGATTAGATCTGGTACGTAGCATTTTCGAACAGACGCACTGCAGCATTATGTAAGTGTGAGTGCAGGACGAATGCAGGAAGTATCTGTACACTGCTACAGCGTCAGCGCGGTGCAGTGTTGAATCCTGGCCCCGCCCTGTTGCCACGTGTCTGTATCACTTTATGTCTGGCGCGTGATTTATGTGTGTAACTGAAATCAATCTAATCTAAACGAAATGGTGAACTGATGATGCATTAAATAGCCTCCACGGTACTCAAGTATAAGTTAACTGCAATATAGCCTAGCACAGAAAGAGTTGAGTTACTAAAACAAACATTATGTTTATTTTTTTAAGCAGAAAGCTGTACGGATTTTCCTTAAAGTCATCCATCCCTCTGGGAGTCGACCCTCTTGTAAACTCACCATAGCAGAAATTATAATCTTGGAGAAATTATACCAACCTTCTATTTTTGTTCCATTTTACGTGCAAATTCATGGCGTTGTAAATCTTACAAAATTCTGTTACACGTGGCATGTCGCTTGAAACGTGAGCGACATACAACTTCTCAATTTGACGCGCTTCGTTTGTCGAGAGCGACATCGATGTCGCTTTGTGTCGCATGACGCTTCCTCGTCGCGAGCAGTAAGCCTTATGTTAGGTGCCTGACTTTGTTTGTGCTATGCTATGATTGATCACCTGTCAGACATGCTTGCCTGGTATACATTATATGGTGAGGAGAATAATGAATTTGATTCTTTTTTCTACTGAAGTGTTGAGAATGATTATTCTCAGAGGAATTATCGGAAAAACTCAGACAAGTGAATTCCTTTGGTCCATTAATTACCCAATTGGACAACATTGTATCGGATTATAAGCAAACTACCATATTATCATTATTTTCACAGAATGATGATCAAATTCATACAGTAAGTAGTTAATAGCACGGAGAGTGATATTATTTGTGTTGTTCTTTTCATTATCCGATGTTGTCGTAACACATCTGTCATTATGCTTATTGATTGCTTATTGGTGAGGGATGGTGGAGGAGGGGGTGTCATGAATTTTGAAGGATACAATACATATCTACCTGCTTGCTGCTAATTTGGTTAACCCTTTTGCCTTATAAGAATAATTTTTCAACAAAATCTGGTTGCCTTATAAAAAAATATTGGTACCACTCGTAGATGCCGGAAATTATTTTAATTCAATAAGTTTACAGGTGCAAAGAGCCAGTCCCGACATGAAGAAGGTAAATTTACGACGCCATTCTACTTTCAGTTACGTGGCTACGTTTTTCAAATAGCCTCATAAAAAGTGGCGGGAAACGGCATCCCTTCAAATAGAGCGCTTTTTCCGCCACGCATCGTGGTTTTGTTGAAAACTCTCATTACATAAGACAAATAAAAATCTAATAAACCTGTCTAATAGAAAAGTTTCTAAATACGTAGCGCAGGCGGGGTGCAGAGGTGGGCGGTCGTCATGGCAACGGCCGGTTGCAGGAAACTGCACAATCGATGTTGCCAGACGCTCTGCTGCCGCCTGTGGATCAATGTGTCTCTAGTACTACGCCCGGCTCCCGGGAAACCTACCTTACTGCGGCGGTGTGAGTGCGCTCTCTGCGATATATCGCCGTCCTCTTCTAACAGCAACCATTTTCTGAAGAGCCCCGTAGCTAGGTTACGGCAATCCTAACGCATACCGAAATCCTGGCGGGTGCGAGCTCTGCGCTCTCTGGTCGTACTTCACAGTGTGCGGCGCTTTTCCCCGGGCGTTTGGTAAGTGTGCGTGAGTTGTTTCAGTGTTACGTAGATCGCGTTCCATTTTCGAATGTTCACGTCGGGAAACTTGTGAATCGGTTATCTGTGTGGAGTTGTTTGTTGTTGTGGGTGCGTTCAGAAGCTCAGCGCCGCGCGCCGCCGGGATCATTGTTTGTTTTGTTGTTATTATCGTTCAGAAACTGTTCAGTTACCGCATACACACTGTAATATGAAAATACATATCATCAATCAATCATCATACAATATTTCTATATTTTTGGTATACTTAATTCAATTTGTTCACTGAACACAACCTCAGCTGCAGCGGGTGCTGAAATCCGTAAACGTGGTACATAATTATGCATACGAGTACAGTATCGAAACTACGTGACTATAAGTTTCTCAATAACGATTTCAGGGTTTGGTAAACATAGGGCGGGAATTTCTACAAAAAGTCGCGTAGCCCACAGTAAAATGAGCTTTATTTAGACACAATAAGGTCGGATTTATATGGAAAAGCATGCGAAGGGGAATGCTATTGACGATATCTGATGACTGGCTAAACGATACAATATTTAGATGGGACTAATAATTAATAACGTTGTCTTAAAGCGTAGGGGAACAGATTTTATAAGTTAAAGCTCGGGAATCTGCGATGAAATAGCGGATTTGTGGAAGGGTTCAACAACTTCACGCCTAATTTTCCAATTCCACCATATTTTTAAATGAGTTACGTACTTACCTAAACCTACCTCTCATGAATAGAAAAAAATACTGTAATTTTATAAAAGCAGGCATCACAGCTCGCAGCAAAGTCGTTAAAACTGAAACTTGATCCAAACTATTCCGCTACAGGACTTTAGCGTGAGAAACCTCTTCACAAAATGTTATCCAGGACTAGCTAGTCCTCTAAATCTAAGTTTTCTGTGACATACTGTAGGGTGTTAAATGGCAGAGAAGGCCTTTCAGAGCTGATCAGTCAAATCTTCTCAAGAAAGTTCTTAAAATTCTTATATTAGCGCTATTATATTAGCTATCAAGCTGACCACCAACACAAAGTTACCACTAAAGTTCAGGCCTTGCTTCAAGCATAAACAAATTTATATTACCGCACCGCATTAGTGCAACTAATGTAACTTCTCTGAGTTCAAGATCTGGGACAATGCGCTTGCGTTAGTTCACTGCCTACCAGGAGATCATAGGCCGTGAGAGTCATTTGTGAGGGTGAGGGAAGTAAGAGGCCTCCTATCACTCACTTTCTTTTATGAAAAAGACTCGATGTGTATGAAATGGGAAATGCTCAGATGAAAAACTACTAGGGGATTATAAAAGTGAATGATTATTATGGTTTATTTACAACATTTATTTTTTTCTCAATTGCGTTATTATACAAATATCAATAAACTTTAATTTCTTCAATAATTCACGAATGAAAAACGTTTATTTCAATGCAATTTTATATCAGGACTCCGATGACAGATGTAATGACACAACAGGCATGAAATATATTCCCTAGCCGCGATCGAATGCCAAATAATATCACGGTAGATGAATAATACCGATTGACAGAATACAGTCGGTATTTTACCATCGGCATTTAATGAAACAAATTATAACTTGGTTTTTATTAACTTAGGTAATTAATAAACAAGAGATTTTAAGTATTTCACGTATTTTATGAATTTGAAACCGGTTTGTCACGATTCATGACTATTTTATTTTTGAAGTATATTTTCTTTGGAAGTTAAGTTTTTCTAAAGTAGAAACGCTATGGCAAAAAAGCAATGAAAGTGAAATTCAAATCATTTATTTCAAATAGGCACATGAAATTAGAATTCAGAAAAAAGTTCTAGAAAGAGTAAAAACATATAAAAAAAGAGTATGCTCCTGGTGCTGCAATGGTTCGACATGGGTTCAATTTTACTATTAAAAAAATTTTATATCAAAAAATATTTTATTTAAGATGCCTGTAGACATGACCAAAAAAATGGGATCTTAGGCATTCGTAAGGGTGGGCACGCTACAATTGTGGCGATAAGTGCCCTCTTTGAGGAGAGTTCTCACCTTCCGCCTGACGCAGGTCCTCACCGGACATGGCTGTTTCGGGAGGTTCCTGTTCAGGATAAAGTGGGGGGAAACGCCCGGGTGTCACCACTGTGTTGATCGCCCGGCGGACACGGTGGAGCATACGGTAGAGGTCTGCCCGGCTTGGGCGGAGCACCGCCGTGTCCTCACGGAGGCGATGAGCGGCGGCGGTCTCTCGCGTCTGGCCATGGTTTAGGCCATGGTTCGGAGCGAGAGTGCATGGGAGGCCGTCACCTAATTCTGCGAAGCAGTAATGCTCGCGAAGGAGGAGGCGGAACGCGTGAGAGAGAGGCAAAATTCGCGCCCCTAGTCGCCGCAGGACACACCCCGGGCGTCGGGAGTCGCAGGCTGATTCCCGGCCACCGTAGGCGTGGGCTTGCAGACGGTGAGCGATGGGTAGCTCACCGTCCGATAAGGACCAGGCCCGGGTCGACGGCGCCTTGTGTTCCACGCGCGCCTCAACGAGATGTCAGCACCAACTGACGTTAGGGTCCCGTCCTGACCCGTTAGGGCCAATGCCTGCCAGGGTTGCGAGTTTGCCCGAAAGGGATATCGTGGCCCTGGCACACAGGCAACGGAAGGAACACGGGTGGGTTTTAGTCAGTAAAAGTTTGACACGCCCTCCCGCTCCGCCCAGAGCGGGAAAAGTTATTTGATAATTTCACACCCAAAAAAAAAGGCATTCTTAAGGGACAGAAATCTTAACTTCCTAACTCCTAATTAATATATAAATGCGAAAGTAAGTTTGTTTGTTTGTTACCTTTTCACGCCTATACCACTGAACCGATCATCCTGAAATTTTGCATAAATGTTGTCAGGTGTACAGAAACGGACATAGACCTTTCATCCCGAAAAAGAGTACTGTCCCCGAGTAAAACACAAATAACGTTCTTATGCTACTAGATGGCGCCACGTGTCTTTCGAATCATAATTGAATTATATTATGGTTTCATAGCAGTTTAAAATAATAATACATCTACAATTTAATATTATTACAACCCTTTATTTAATATTATTACAAGCAGAGTACAACCCGAAATGATTGTCAAATTCTAAATTAACGCGAGCGAAGCCGCGGGCAAAAGATAGTATATAATAAAGTTCTCAGAATGCTCACAGAGGTGTTCTCTTACAATTCTATAAAGCACAAAAATCTCTTTTAAATTAACAGTTCATTGTGAATGTAACAATAACATAAGTGTCAGATCCCAGTGAGATGTATAATATTGTTCAGTTCTGTTCGTGAATGGGCAAGTTACTACAATAGATAGTTACCTGCTGTATTGCACTATTGAGTAGGACACACGTGGATAACTTGTGTGTGAAGCTGTGGATCATTCATAACTGATTCAAAGGTTGACAATAAATGAAAGGGATATATTGGAGTTGACACTTTTGTACTTTTTCAGCGGCTGCAGTACCTTTAGTGTTGAGGCGCTTGCGGCTTGTCCATTAGTCCATTTACGTAGTAATTAGGAAAATTAGGAAAAGTTGCTAATGTACAGGGTTAAAAAAATTGATAGATAGCGATACTCCGCGTGATTGACCGTATCGATATACAACATTATTTTTAGTATATGCGAAACCTGAATATACTTTGTTCAGAATAAGGAACTGAATCGATTTCAATAATTTTTACACGATGTTTTTTATTCCAAAAAATATTTAAATGTGATGGAAAATGTTATCACCATTTAATTACTTACAATAAAATCGCCGTATGATTAGGTACCTACTGCCAAATTATTATCAATGAGCGCAAGACGACCCTGAAGGCGCGGGAGCGCCGTTAGCATGTTTTTGTACGGACAACCCGGTAACATAACGACCTTATAACTATGTGATATTTCATGATACCTACAGTTTTGAAATGATGTACATAGATTCCTTACATAA
The DNA here is from genome assembly GCA_948098905.1 of Tiliacea aurago. Classification (NCBI taxonomy): domain Eukaryota; kingdom Metazoa; phylum Arthropoda; class Insecta; order Lepidoptera; family Noctuidae; genus Tiliacea; species Tiliacea aurago. Next base: position 3,300,869 of record OX402592.1, read on the forward strand.
AAATAATTACTTATAACACGTGTTTCGGGTTTCGCATATAATAAAAAAGATGTTGTTTATACATAATAAAACAAAAAAAAATATTTGAAGTTTTTTTTTTGGGTTATCACCTGCTGCAGGTAGTCACTTGAAAAATCGGTTTAAAAAAATTTTTTTTTTGTGTAAGCTTTGCAAATGTGGTTTCAATATGTAAACACGATACAACAAAAAAAACAGAATTTCTCAACTCATACTTCAAGTAACATCAGTAAAAGCGGCAAGACCCCAAAGAAAACTGATCAAATCTTTTTTATTTTGATTTTATCGTGTTTAGAATTCAGCTATCGATATTTTACGTAAGTATCATAAAGTAAAGCTCCCTGTGAACGGTCTAGTCCAGCACCCTAATTATGTCACACAGTTAAGAAGTATTATAGAGCAGCGGCGAGGTTTAAATTTTTGTATAAGGGAAGCCGAAGCAAAGCCGATTTTAACTTACTTTCTTATCAGTAAAGTAAAAATTAATTAATTTACTTAAAAGTAAGTCTTTCCTTTACTGAATTTAACACCATCTATCGTCAAGTAGCAGAACCAAAAAGACGCATCACTACACAGACAAAACTGTATTGTTTGTTATTTCAATTCAAAGCTAATAAAATAGGCTTTTTGTTGTTTGAATGTTATGGTGAACTAAATACCCCTATTGACTGTGCCATTTTTCAATAACGGTAGAATTGTTGATGCGAAGGGAAGCCGGTAGGAATCGTGTTATACTCTTATGGTGCTTTCGCCACTGTTATAGAGGTACAAGGAACAGGGTGTAAAGTTCGCGTTTATTTAAAAAAAAAGGACCATGCCATAGGCTTCTACTCCGTTCACCTATATAAATAATAGTAATACAATAATCAAAATACTTACCCTATTTTTTTCAAGACGGTATAAAAATCATGCGGTATATGCAAGTCGCGCGGTAAACTCTGCTTGCGCGATGCAGGATTTTGCGCGTCATGATGCTTAGTTCGCACGTGGTGATGTAAATGCCGCCACAGTATATTGCTAATCCATTGCTTCATAAGTTAGAAATATGTGTCTGCTCAACAACGTAAAGCAATGAATGTTGTTGAACTATCAAATTGAAACCGATTCTTACTGATAGTGCGTTACGCAGTTAGCCCGCAAGTCCTTCTATTCCCTATATCTGTCTGTCAGCAAGCAGCGTTGCTTTGTTCCGGTAAACTAACCCCTTCTTGCTACCAATTTCCATCCCGTAAAGTACCCTATAGGTTTTGATTTATTTGCGTGTATAAAAATATGTCGCATAAATGGCCGTATTTGTTTATTGCGTTGACTTAGAAGCTTGATTTTTTTAGAAGTAGATTTTTCTCCAAGCGACCGCAGAGGCGCGGGAGTAGACCTACGTATTTGATATTAATCTTGACTTGATACCTCCACGCGTTTCTTAGGAAAAGGGGCATTGACAGACAGACGGACAACGAAGTCATCCTATAAGGGCTCCATTTTTTTCCTTTTGAGGGACGGAATCCTAAAAAATAATCTAAATTTTAAAAATCTAAAATCGTAAATAGTTAACTTTAAAAAAGATAGAAACAAGTTGAACTATTTCTTTAACTAAGTATAAATAAACCATCTCATGCAGTCGGAAGCAATAGAATTTATATTGCTAAGTTTAAGAAGATGCCTCCGACTGCATGTGATTTTTTTATTTTACATTTTTTAATAATAATTTTTTACGTTAGTAAGACCTATACGATTTTATAAGACTTTTATCACAACTTTAAAGTAGTATTTTTCAGCTTTTACAAAGTTATGCAATTTTTTTGTGAGAATGGTTGCTGTTAGAGATCCTAAATTGTAAATCAAAATTAAAAATGATTAAAGAAACATATATAGATGATTTTCAAATACCTATTCAATGATACCCCATCTCGTCATATTTCATCGACTTTAATATATTTTCGTTTTCACGGTATGTTGGCGTCATACTGAATTTAGATTACTGTCATGTCTTTAGTCACACCTAAGAGTCACACTCTCAAGATTAAGAAAAATCGATTGACGTAAGATTAAGAATCATCAAAATCGGCCCACTCGTTTGCTCTCTAGAGCGCCACAAAGGAGCAAACATACATAGGCTGATAAACAAATTACCCTCCTTTGCGTCACGTAGTCGAATACAAAGCAAATTGCTGAAGATCCAATTAATAAATACGTAGTTGATATTTATAGCACGAAGCTAATCTGTGACGAAACTATAACACGAATAATCAAGCATGTGTACCAGGAGTGCATACGTCCAAGAAGTAACCTTGATGAGCACAAACGAAAATTAAAATTTCACGAAGGCCAAAGATTGTAGGGTGGCTAGTACTTACTACGTGGTGAATCCAGCGTTAACGGCATTTGGTTAGTGTAACGATGAGTTTGTGGCTAATTAGTACTAACGTGTAGGTTAACTCAAGCCTCAACGGAGAACAAGAGGTAGGATCAGACTGGAAGCGCTAATTAGCGAGGGTATTACAATCGAGTGGAGGGCACCTAAGGAAATAATTTATCGACGTATTTTAAGTTGAAGTATGGCTTGTCTAGACATTGCAATAATGTTCCTGATTTGCAAGCTGGATATTATATATGCATTAATTAATGATTTTGTGATGTTTACCAATACATGTGTATTTATTCTTACAAGAGATGATGCAAACGTGAATTCGATAAGCTTTTTAAGCAGTTTTAAATGAAAAAATAAAGAAGGAATATTGAAAATCAAAAAAAGGTAAGTATACTGTCCGGTTCCGAGTTCAAACCTGCATAGCTATTCACAACCATTCGATAGGCTTCCGTGCCGAATCGAATATCAATCAATGGTATCATCATCAGCATCATCATTTCAGCCGAAAGACGTCCACTGCTGGACATAGGCCTCCCCCAAACGGGAGGTTTGCCATAATCGCCACGCTTGGCAAGCGGGTTGGTGATCGCAGTATGGTGTTAAACTGCATATAGAGCAGCTGCCCATTCTCTAGTAAGTCCCTTAGTCGCCTTTCACAACACCCACGGGAAGAAATGGGTTAGTGCTATTCTTTACGTCCAGCACCACACGGAGAGAATGGTATCGCAGGGAGTCTATTCAACACTGTTGAAAAATCGACAACCCAAAAATGTTGTCGGTTTAAATTAAATAGTCGACCGCTATCCTTCCGACAGCTGTTTGTTGCCGGCCGGGCGCAAGGCAAATCAGGTAATCGCAATGTGTCATTTTTGACACGATAGCCTGTGGATTGGTTGTGAATAGCTATGCAGGTCAATCTCATTTTGCCTTTTTTAATTTCGTAGAAATAAAATTCAGGAAAGCAACGTGCGAAAAATGAACTTCATCAAGTGTGACCATCAATGCTACCAATTATCTACTACAAGATGAGAAACTTTTTCTTGTGGGGACAATTACATGGCTAGTATTAGAGCAACACATTTCCCTGCCCATTCCGTAGTTCACTACGGTCGTGTGATGCAGGGCGCGTCGCACTGGGCGCGTCCATGCGTCACATCACATTACTGCGCCCACCGCATGTTATCCACGTGCTAAACCATAGAGGGGGTGAGCAAAGATCTTGGTCCAACACTATGTACTCATGGTATTGGGATTACGGACGTCATGTCCGGCTCTTTAGCCTTCCATCCGGTATTTTCACCTTATGGGGATTATTTTAGAAAAAAAAATAAGTACCGAAAAACAAAGATAATATTTTAGAAAACTAAAAAGTCCAGACTTTTTTTGCACATGAACGGATTTTTGTCAGGACTTTTCGACATGGTTAACTCTAGATTAAGGTTACCCTAAACCCAAAACCACTACGGTACTAGGTATACCCTAAATCCTATGCTCATGAACTAATAGTAGGGTTCACGGTAAGGATATCGTGGCCGCCCACACAGACAACTGAAGGAACACGGGTGGGGGCTTAGTCAGTAAAAGTCTGGAAACCCTCCCGCTCCGCCCGGAGCGGAAGAAATTATTTGATAATTTCCCACCCAAAAAAATAAAAATGTCCATGGGTATGAAACATGATAACGCTCCTTTAACGAGCTTACAACTACGGATGTATCATTAGATGTCGTGATACTACATCGGAGGGGTCTGTCAGACTCTTACTGACTAAAAACCACCCCAGTGTTCCCCTCCCATACTTGCACCGGGGATCTTGGGATCTATTATTACTTCCGCAATCCCCGGCTAGTGCCGGCCCGCCTCTGCGGGCACCTGTGTCATAGGAGGCGGCGGACGTCCCCAAGTCCGCCGTCAGGTCAGCCGCCCAGATCAGGGCCCCATACAGGGCCATCGATCCCCATCATTGGTGGCCTAAGATAACCCTGCTACAAGGAATTGACAACCTGTATACCAAGTTTAGTCCAGATCGGTTGTACAATACGACCTGAAGAGGAGTACCAACAAACTGACAGAGGATAGCAAATTTTGCCAGCAATTTGCAATTTTCCTTCTTTTTGTTCGCCTAGCTCGCTCGTTATACGTCACAGAAACACGTGCATACAAAAACCTAAACTCGAGTAGGTAAACATTACACAAAAGCAAAACACATCTACAATATAATCACGAGCACAAGAAACAAATAGTCAGCAACTGCACGTCATGACTGTGACAAGAAGGCTTGCACTCAGCATGATGTGCTGCGCTGATTTTCAGTGGTCACCTGAAAAATACGTACGGAACTCAAGTCGGGTATAATGACTTAAACATAATAAAATAAAATAAACAGTACAGTAGTAGAATATACTGCTCCCCTGCGCTTATATTACTCCTCCTTCACAACTACCCACTTCCAAAAATATTACCTACTCCTCCAAAATCCCAACGATTCACCCCAAATATTCATTTATACCATGTGTCATCGGAATTAACGCGTTATGATTCACCCTACGTCTCCTAGGCGTACGAATAGGCAACGCGCCCCCTACCGACTACATTAGGTACTAATGCCATTATTGTAACGTTCAAATTACATTTTGTCAACGGCTTTGAAGACGGATGACCACTATGCTCGGGCGGGGTACTTACTGTGAGTTGTAGTCAGTTTGCACGGATTGTAATTTAGTTAAAGGCTTCTACATACCAGCGCGACTTGTCGCGCGACGCGACACGGCACAAAGGCCCAGCGTGTCGCGGGACGAGCGGTGCCTTTGTGTCGCGTCGCGTCGCGCGACAAGGCGCCCCGGTATGTAGAAGCCTTTATGCCATTTCAGCTTCCATACATAAAAAATGCTTGTAAAAACTCTATAATTAAATTATTTATATTGCAACTTTTAAATTGCTGCTTTTTTATTCAATGACCCATACAATTATGCCTCTGACTGTATTATTTATTTTTGGTACTTAAAGGATACTCGTTTTCTTTTCATCTTGTTTCCATCTTTTCAGTTCATGTTTTTGCTGTCGGGTTTTTTGTTTTTTTAATTAACTTTTTTTATTTTATTAACTTTTTAGTGTAAAGTCTGAAGAGACAATGTACATACCTAATCGATGATTCAATATTATTAATAAGGCGGATCCGCTAAAATTCGTTCGTTTGGAAAACAATATTTTCTGTCCTTAAGGTCAATCCGCAGCTGTAGTCCGCAAAATTCAAATTTTCTTAAGTATTTTTCAATTTACAGGTTAGTGGGTTTAAAGAACTTTCTCATAAGAACTGTACGAGTATTTACCGAACTATAATCATTAGAATCATGAATACCTCTCTCTAAGTTAGATTTGCTCCCCAATGTCATGATTTCATGAAAAAGTCATTAAATGGAACAAATCTAACTTAGAGAGATGTATTAATAGCATAGCATAATCAGCCTATAATGTTCCCACTGCTGGGACACAGGCCTCCTCTCTTCGAGAGGGACTGGGCTGTAATCTACCACGCGGGCCCAGTGCGGGTTGGTAGATGTCACATGTCTTTGAATTGTTGGTTCTAGGACATGCCGGTTTCCTCACGATGTTTTCCTTCACCGTTTTGAGAGCAGTGGTGATGAAATTATTAACACAAAGTAAAGCGCCTGGCTGGGTTCGAACCCACGACCTATTACTCGTAAGTCGGGGCCGTTACCACTGGGCCACCACTGCTCTCATGTATTCATCTCAGATGTATTAATGATTCTAATGATTATAATCAATGATGTGGCCTGGTATTACCTTTAGATGCGTTACCCGCGCTCAATATTGGCAAGGTAGTTACCAGGCAGTTGCCTGACATGAAATTAGTCGCGCGCCATCCAGTGACGCGGCTACACATCACAATCACTCGCAATTCTCAGCAATTATTTGTGAAGAAAAATCCTTCCCGTGTCTATACACGATGTACAAATTACACTACTATTGTGAGAGTACGGAAAAACGTCTCATTTCATGCATAAGTACTTATTGTATTTTTTTTTATTTTAAGAAAACGTTGTTTTGTTTTGTACTTGTACAGCCAGTCAGCCATTTTTCCTGACTGCTGCGACCAACGCGTTCGCGCCAATGAACATGCAGCAGCTAGTGACATAACTAAATATGTATGTTCATCTCTTTCTAACAACAGTTATCGGTATAGGTCTTTCCTTTTTTCGCGCACTGTATGATTGTAGGCAAGTAAGTAGCTACATTCATGGCTTACGCTGTTTTTGAGTGCACTAATGTTCGTATATGATGCGTCTATTTATAAGACGTCATTGATTATAATTCTGTAAATATACATATTTGTTATCGTCTCGAATCATATTTTGATCAAGATACAACCTGACACTGACCAGCAAATTGCAAAAAACTTATAAAACTTGAATTTCCCGTGCTGCACCTGCAGATGTACCTTAAGGAGAGAAAATATTGTTTTCCAAACGAACGAATTTCTCGCAAGCTACTTAAGGTTATACGTAACAAATATATCATAGCGAACCGGGCATAAGAAAGTGACAGAGTCAATTACTTCCCCATGCGAAAAAGAGAGCGCAACAATGCGCTGGAACCAAAATAAAACAACGTAAGAGCACCAAACCAAATAAATTATGTTTAAAAATAAATTAAGGGGCCGTAGCATGCGTGGTTCATACAAACGTAATACCAAAATTTGTTATTACGTTTGTATGATTGATTTACAAATTATTTATTTAATAAATAATTTGTAAATCAAACATATTCTTAAGGTAGAGTAACTTTATTTCGATTGGATTACAGAATATCTTTGTTCCCAAATATATATTTTGAAAGGACAATGATTTATAGACGAGATATGAGGAATTTAAAATTTCTATAGAAAACCTATTTTTCTCATAACTCTTGTTTAAATCAGTGTCCATTCAAAATATATATATTTGGGAACCTAGATATTCTGTATTTCAATCGGAATAAAGACACTACCTTAAGAATATGTTTGATTTACGAATTATTTTGGTATTACGTCGGTATAAAAATATTGTACAAGATTTTAAAAGAGTACCGGTGGAGTTTCTTGCCCATTCTTCTCCATATGAAACTACCTTTTGGAAGGGGCGACTAGAATCAATTCTATTTTTTGTAAATGTTGACGTTCAAAAGTGCCTTATATGTGCCTATTTGAAATAAACAATTTGACTTTGACTTTATGAACACGCACCCATCCTCATATCGCATCAGCCTCTTAAGGTATGTATCAAAAATATTTTCAGCCTGAGTTTTCAATTACCTAATACGCACATTTTGAATGCAATTTTGCAATAAAATTACTTAGGATTTTAAAATTACAGAAAAATAATATAAAAAGTAGAGGTATTTTCGTAATGAAATTCTATCGAGGAAATTTAACCCAATTGCGTTATCCTTCAGTCAGAGTATTAATCAAATATTCAATAAACATTTATATCCAAAAATGTAATCCATACATGTTGTAATAGTGAAATTAATGGTTACGTAAAAGCCCTTAATTTATTTTGGTATCGCCTGAATTAGTCAGAACTTAATAGACAAAGCTTAATAGACAAATAACAAGTTGTTTCAACTTTTTTTGTAATGTATATTCAGTTTTAATAAAATTACAGTTCGCCCACATCCAATTTTCAGGTCTAGCGTGGGTGGATGATTTTATTTATTGTTTATCTCGTATATTCATTTTATATACCTAAGGTAAGTAAACACATAACATATTAAATATTTCGACATTTATATTTGGCTGTAATTGAAAAAAACCGGCCAAGTGCGAGTCGGACTCGCGCACGAAGGGTTCCGTACCATTATCTATAAAAATGGCAAAAAATTATGTTTGTTGTATGGGAGCCCCCTTAAATATTAATTTTATTCTGCTTTTTATTTTTAGTTATAGCGGCAACAGAAATACATCATCTGTGAAAATTTCAACCGTCTAACTATCACGGTTCATGAGATACAGCCTGGTGACAGACGGACAGACAGACAGACAGACAGACGGTGGAGCCTTAGTAATAGGGTTCCCGTTTTAACCTTTGGGTTCGGAACCCTAAAAAAATTAAATTTAAATATGATTGAAACACTGCTGAGCGTGGTTTTGTAAGCGATTTATAAATCGCAAATGCTCGAAAAAAACTCAGACTAGAAACAAACGCAATACCTTAATTAGGTAAAGACAGGAAAATTGAATATACGGATAATTTTAATTGTTAACCAAATCGATTACCAACTAAAATTATCCGTATATTCAAATCACCACTGTAATTTTGACACTTGTAAAAAAAAAACCGGTCAAGAGCGAGTCGGACTCGCGCACCGAGGGTTCCGTACGAATATATTATGATGTTGATGATTTCTGAAAAACTGTGCTATTTAGAGACATCGTTTTATTTTTCCTGTAATCTTTACATAAGCTTCTATCATATAGAATAATTTAGATTTTTATCTCTGCAAACTTCGGAGATAATGGGGGAAGGGTTCTTTTTTACATTTTTTTTATATGAGCCCCACTTCAAATTTTTAAGACCCCCTTTCAGTACCTTTTGCAAAAAAGGTATATTTTTTTAAATATCTTTCTTGCTTGCAAAATAGTTGGGCAAACGTCATCTAAAACTATTCTAAATTTCAAGTTGATAGCATTAGTACTTCTTGAGATATCCAGGTGTGACAGACAGGCAAACAGACAGACTTAGTCTTACCATAAGGGTTCCTTTTTACCGTTTGGTTCGGAACCCTAAAAATGGCTATAAAACTGCAAATAGACGTAGTAGGGGCCATTCATTTCCCTGATTGCTTGAACTTGACCCATGTCCCAACTTTAATTGATTTAGCAACAGAAGCTATCATTATCGAAGGTGACGATCAACCATCGTGAAGCGATGTTACAGTAGAAGATATTTAATACAAATTTGCAAAACAAAACAAATATGGTTCCATAGTACACTAACAGCCAGACGTTTAAAAGAGATATCCCCTCACATACCCAAACTTTCAAATGCATTATGCCCCATCCCTCTTCGATAAATTTGCTTTATGAGCGAGACCCCTTCATCCCCTACTAATATTCAGCCTAGTTCGTTAAAGCGTTAGGAATGCCTAGCCATAGCTGCCTGTAGGGTTGGTGACCGCGGCGCGACGGAGAGACAAACAGACTCATCGTCACGTGGCTGGTGGAAATAGGGATGATGCTTAGATATGTCTTAAACTGTTGGAGGTAGGGAGTTCCTACAATACCTTTGATACGTAACCCACTCAAGGAGATCACGAAATCAGGAAAGTTCCGCATCATTCTTTCGTTTTGACATCTGCATCATCTAGATTCTAGAGGCACTGTTGGATTGCTCTCTGTGTCTATCTGTCTGTCACATCTCTATCTCCTCTATCTCAAGAACTACTACTGCTATCAACTTGAAAAGAATAGTTTTAGACGACGTTTGCCCAACTACTTTGCAAACAAGAAAAAAATTAATAGAAATATTTATTTTTTGCAAAAGGGACTGAAATAAAAATTTGAAGTGGGGCTACTAAGGCATGTGGGGTATCTTATGAAAGAACGCTGTTTATAAAAAAAATACCTTTCCTCCCCCCCCCTTTATCTCCGAAGTTTGCATAGATAAAAATCTGAAATTATTCTATGTAATAGAAGTTTATGTAAAGATTACAGGAAAAATAAAACGACGTCTCTAAACAGCACAGTTTTTCAGAAATCATCGACATCATATATACGTACGGAACCCTCGGTGCGCGAGTCCGACTCGCTCTTGACCGGTTTATTGGTGTCTTTCCGACCATTTTTACTCAAACTCTACTTTTATAAACTTATTGTTATATAACTATCCTTAAGTAAAACAACTCAGAAATAATAAAAAAAAAACTATTGATATTATTATCAAGAAGTAACTTCAATCATAACTTCGATAAGGATAAATCCTCTTGCGTATTCTATCGATACAAGATTATCTCTTTCGTCATATCAATAGTAACAACCCTAGCAGAGACGGGGGGCTTTGTATCGCAAACATATCGGTACCTGTCTCGTCGGATATAACAGATTTGTTTTCGAATCAAACACTTCTAACGGTAGATGTATGTGTCTGTGAGATTGTCTCTGCGGGAATCAGTAAAACTATTTTGATTTTGAATTAACATCTACGTCTGTGTGTTTACAGTCTCATTCATAAACTTTTTTCTTTATTTTCAGGTTGTTTTTGTCGTTTCATTTATGTAGCATAAAATCGTAGTAAGCGTTTTCCTCAAAGGAAAAGGGGAAATAGGAAAACGATTTGTGTGGCTTTATGAATGTCTTCTGTTTGTAAATAAAAAGTTGTTGTGTATGTGTAACATAATTTCCTATATAGTAGGGACTGGAAATTACGTAGGGCGGACGAAAGAATTATTTTAGAACTTGCTACAATATGCTATTTCAATGGTAGAACTCCAATACTAAACGTTCGTTCAATAAAACAACCAGCTACTCAATTCATGGTTACATAACCAAGAAATACTAACAATGTCTGGGGTTACTTGACCTCGAAAAATAGGACTTGTGAATTTAAATTCAAGGTCAGTGTACCAGGGTATTATAATTCCTAAGATAATGCTGTCTTTTATTACAGAAGACATTGCAGGCGTGATGTAGGCGCGCGCCATATTTCGCCTGTTTTATCATAAAGAGGGAAAGAAAGTAAAGGCAATTGTTTGCGCGTGGTAACACTCGATTATATTATTATTATTATTTGCTTAGTACAAGGACGCCAGAGTCTATGAGGAGGTTTCATAACTCACTGAGGATAATTGGTTGAGTAAACACAATATTACAGAAACTTATTACTTTGGCTGTACTCTTAATCTAACTTGTAGAATTATTAAATCTTTGTTCTTTGAACTTGGCCTTTTTGCTTGCCTAGGGAAACTTTACTGCAGAACAGCGAACTGCGATATCTTGCGGATAAAGATCTTAACAATGTAGAATTTGGTTTATGATTGCAACTTTCTTAGGTTTGGTCAGCGACGATTTGGTTTAATATTTTCGAACTATACACCTTTTTAGGGTTCCGTACTCAATAAGGAACCCTTATAGTTTTGCCATGTCCGTCTGTCTGTTTGTCCGTCCGTCCGTCTGTCCCCGGCTTAGCTCAGAGATGCTTAGTACTAGAAAGCTGTAATTTGGCATGGGTATACATATTAATCACGCCGAGAAAGTCGTAAAATAAAACCATAAGATATAATTTTTTTAGACTTCATAACAAACCTAGACGACGCCACTTGCTGCGTCGTCATCCATAATAATTCGTGTTGTTTTGGTAATCCAATTACGAAGGACCGATGGCCGATGTAGCAGACGAGTTGGGCCCTGTAGTCTCGACATAGATAGCGATCGCTTTACGACCGAATTCTGTCGCTAAGTGCTAATGGGGTCGCTAGACAGTCAAAGTTGCTTGATATAAGCAACAAATCACAATCTTGTCAAACATTTTTGACCGTCTAGGGACTCCATTAGGACTTTGCGACAAAATTCGGTCGTAAAGCGATCGCTATGTATGTCGAGACTGCAGAGCCTGGGGGCCTACTCCGAAGCGATTATCCGAAGTATCGGTCGAATGTTCGGCCGTTTCTTGACTTCCATAGTTTCCTTATTTGACTTTGAACGTCGTTTTTTTTGTTCGCCGTAGTCAACCCTATTCAGCCGTAGTCAGGGGGGCTACTCCGAACATAAATCCGAAGTATCGGCTGAATATTCGGTCGTAGCTTGACTACGACTAGCTATGGCTTACTACGACGAAACAAAAAATAAAAACAACAGTCAAAGAGATAAGCCAAAGTCAAAAATATGTCTTGAAGTCGGGTAAGGATTCAAAGTCAAAAAAGGAAACTATGGAAGTTATAAAACGGACGAACATTCGGCCGATACTTCGGATTATCGCTTCTGGGTAGACCCCCAGACTCTGCAGTCTCGACATACATAGCGATCGCTTTACGACCGAATTTTGTCGCAAAGTCCTAATGGAGTCCCCTAGACGGTCAAAAACGTTTGACAAGGTTGTGATTTTTTCGTGCTTATATCAAGCTTTGACTGCATTGACCCCATTAGCACTTAGCGACAGAATTCGGTCGTAAAGCGATCGCTATCTATGTCGAGACTGCAGGGCCCAACTCGTCTGCTACATCGGCCATCGGTCCGTCGGCAAGCGTAGTGTGGGACGCCCCCCAGCTAGATGGACCGACCTTATGAAGGTGGCTGGGACAGACTGGATGCGGATGACGGAGGACAAGGCGTTGTAGCACAGCCTGGGAGAGGCCTATGTCCAGCTGTGGACTGCGATAGGCTGAGTTGATTACGATTGTACCCAATCGTAATCAACTCAGCCTATCGCAGTACATAAATACCCATCATTTTCACTATTAATGTTTATACCATCGATCGGACTATTTGGCATCGTTTAAATTTTACTTACAGCACATTGTGTTAGTGTGCGTGTGTGTGTTTTGTAGTGTAAACGTTGTAATATATTATTATATAATAACGTAATAAAACGTTGCCCCACACTAGGAATTACTCCTGTATTGTGGGTGCGTTTACAAACATTTAAACTCACATACTCGAATAGTCTGACCCAGAACAACTACTTGCAGGTCATACAAATATTTGTTCCGTGCGGGAATCGAACCCGCGACACGCAGCGCAGCAATCAATCGCTCAACCACTGCGCCAACCCTGCCGTCGTTTAATTTTATTTTTGTTATGTATTTCTCTGGTGTACAATAAAATAAAAAGTATGTATAAATATAAATAAATGTGGTTTCCGACTTCTAGGCAGTCGGTCAAAGTCAAAGTAAAAGTCAAACTAAATTAAATTAAAGTAATTTATTTAAAAGGCACTTTTGAACGTCAAAATTAACAAAAAAAAAAAATTGATTCTAGCAGAGTAGGCAAGAAACTCAACCGTTACTCTTTTAAAAGGTATTACCTACTTTATTTTGTATAGGTACATTTAGTATATTAGGTAAAATTGTATAGTAATTTTATTACACAATATGTAAAAAAAAATAAAAATGAAGCAATGACAGATAAATGATAGTGATAGATACATGGGGCTCACCTTTATTTACAAACATTATAAAAATATACGTTTTCCTAAAAAAATGTCGGACACGCGGGCACAGAAATAAATACATACCCATTATTATTTTGACTATACGAGTACCTACGTCATATTTCTATAGCTGACAATATCATTGTATATCTTATAACTAAGCTGTTAGGGTTTGATTTACGTTGCTTTTAATGAGCCAGAGATTTATAAATACATAGTTATAAAGTGTACTAGATGTGTCAAACAACTTGCTCCAGCTTATAACAAACGCTCGTAAAAATCCTCTGCAGGATTTGAAGATAACACAACACACACACACACATTGTATGAACGAAAATACTGACGCTACAAAGTTTAGTCTCAAGCTCTCAACGTAGACGATACTGATCTCGTCACCTGAAAATAAAACCGGGCTGAATTAAAGACTTAAAAATCTACTCTGAATTTATGAATCCTAAAGACTCCCACAGACGAGCGTCGCGCTCGCGCATTTTAAGGTCCAGGGACCATAACGGGACACTGCTCACTAAACAAACACTTCCACACAATAGGCATAACGGACAGCCCTCTGTGCAGGGCTTGCATGGAGACTGAAGAAAACATTGCGCATGTGCTCTTTGACTGCACAGGCGTCACCCAGATCAGAACAGAAACCCTCGGGTCACCCAGATCCTTCACAGATATCCTAATGCAAACCAGAAGACCTAATCAGCTTCTGGAGAGAGGTGGGCTGGTTGGAATAAACACATGAAGGACTAAGTGCGGAAACCAAACCTTCTAACATAGAACATAGAATGTGCGAGTGCGACGGCAATACAATTGCGCGCGAGAGATAGAGATAAGTAATGAGGGGTCACTGTACGAAATTATTTCTGCTTCGCGACCGGACTTTAGCACAATTTCTACAAAAACTTCATGGAAAGTGTCGCGCTGCCAGTCACGCCCGCGATATCGCGCCAGTCTGCTCAACCCTTAATTAGGATTTAGAAAAGTGTAATAAGACTTAAAAGTGGTTACGTCTAGCGCGTGATGTCAAGTTTAGGTTATTTTTCGCAAATTTCTGTCAAGCAGAATTCACAAGAAAAGACGATTTCTAAAAAGGGCGTCAGGGTAGTACATGCCTCGCTTAGACTCCTTCCTAAAATATACAGAGTAGTGTAATAAATACGCATTTTAGGTCGATACATACGCTGTGTAAGAAATGTCGATATTATGTCCACACAAAAAATTCAGTTCAGTTTGCGAAATCGCAGCAGCGTTTTAGTATGGTCAGAAATTATAGTGGGGCCATCCGATAAAATCCACTTTGTAAACCAAGTTAACCCTTTGTACTTTCCACACGTCCGACAATCGAGATTTTGAAAATATTCTACTGTTTTGTCCAAAGAGATTTAAGAAAGTATCTTGATCTCTTTGGAAAAAACAGTGGAATATTTCAGAAATACATTTCTTCGCAGACTCTCTACAGTAAGTAACTATAGAGAGGCTATGCGAAGATATGTCATAGACTCTCTACAGTAAGTAACTATAGAGAGGCTATGCGAAGATATGTCATAGACTCTCTACAGTAAGTAACTATAGAGAGGCTATGCGAAGATATGTCATAGACTCTCTACAGTAAGTAACTATAGAGAGGCTATGCGAAGATATGTCATAGAAAAACTATGATGCCATTTCTCAGTGACGCCATCTAAATAATAATAATAAGTTTATTGATTCAAAATATACATAGACACGGCACATGCAATATAAATAGAAATTAGGTCCAGCCGAGATTTGCAATATAGAAAGAAAAGAAAGAAAGAAAAATTGTTTATTCAATATTGTAATGCGCAACTTGCACAACTGCAATATCGTAATTTTCGTAGAAAATATTTTTCTTTTGTGGTGACGAATGCGACTTCACATGCAGGCGTACCACACTCCGCCATTGGATCTGGAGGCAAAAGTCCTCGCGCACGTCTGGGAGTGGCGCGAGGAGGCGAAACGCCGGGGTGAAACTCCGCTACCGCGAGAAATCACGGCACAGCGGACAGAGCTCCGGCGGGATCTTATGGCGGCATGGAGAGTGCGATTGTCGCAACCCAGCGCTGGGCACGCCACAATTGTGGCGATAAGTCCCCTCTTTGAGGAGTGGCTAGAGAGGTGCTACGGCGTTCTCACCTTCCGCCTGACACAGGTCCTCACCGGACATGGTTGTTTTGGGAGGTTCCTGTTCAGGATAAAGCGGGAGGAAACGCCCGGGTGTCACCACTGTGTGGATCGCCCGGAGGACACGGTGGAGCATACGGTGGAGGTCTGCCCAGCTTGGGCGGAGCACCGCCGTGTCCTCACGGAGGCGATCGGCGGCGGCGATCTCACGCGTCCGGCCCTGGTTCAGGCCATGGTTCGGAGCGAGAGTGCATGGGAGGCCGTCACCTCCTTCTGCGAATTAGTAATGCTTGCGAAGGAGGAGGCGGAACGCGTGAGGGAGAGGCAAGGTTCGCGCCCTCGCGCCCCTAGTCGCCGCAGGAGACGCCCCGGGCGTCAGGAGTCGCAAGCCGATTTCCAGCCACCGTAGGCGTGGGCCTGCGGACGGTGAGCGATGGGTAGCTCACCATCCGATAACGACCAGGCCCGGGTCGACGGCGCGTCGTATTCCACGCGCGCCTCAAAGAGTTGTCAGCACCAACTGACGGGGTCAGCTAGGGCCAATGCCTGCCAGGGTTGCGAGTTTGTCCGAAAGGGATATCGTGGCCCAGGCACACAGGCAAATGAAGGAATACGGGTGGGTTTTAGTCAGTAAAAGTCTGACACGCCCTCCCGCTCCGCCCAGAGCGGGAGAAGTTATTTGATAATTTCAAACCCAAAAAAAAAAAAAAAATGAAAAAAAGGCGTACCACACTAGACTGAGGGAATTTTGCCCACTAGGATAAATATATCGGATTACGATTTTGTTCGCTATGTCCCGTCTCAGCATCATTTCAGCCGAAAGACGTCCACTGCTGGACATAGGCCTCCCCCAAGCACCGCCACTTCGACCGGTTCTGTGCTTCCCGCATCCAGCGCATACCTGCGGCCTTTACAAGGTCATCGGTCCACCTTGTAGGAGGCCTTCCAACGCTACGTCTTCCGGTACGCGGTCGCCACTCTAGAACCTCTCGGCCCCATCGGCCATCAGTTCTGCGAGCAATGTGCCCTGCCCACTGCCACTTAAGCTTGGCAATTCTTCAGGCTATGTCTGTTACCTTGGTTCGCCTGCGGATTTCTTCATTTCTGATTCGATCACGTAGGGAAACTCTATAGCCCTCTCCATTGCCCTTTGGGTGACTTTTAGACTTCTGATAAGGCCCATTGTGAGCGACCACGTTTCAGTGCCATAGGTCATCACTGGCAACACGCACTGGTTAAACACTTTCGTCTTGAGACACTGTGGTATGTAGGACGAGAAGATATTGCGTAGCTTCCCGAACGCTGCCCGGATTCGACGATTGACCTCTTTCTCGATGTCCCGTCTATTGTTAAGTAAATAATTTAATGTCTTTGGTTTTGTCATTATGAAACGATTAAGTCTTGGCTAGTTTTTTCCTTGTCAGTTTTAAACCTACCCAGAAGCCACATCTAGTACCCCAACATCCGTACCCAAAGGTGGTAGTATCAGGGAATCTCGGCACGCGATTTGTAAATTACCCTGAACAGTGGCGCGGCGGTGCGGCGTCCCAATTCTGAAGCTCACCTACTTCTGGCGGGCATGCACCTCACCACGTGGTAGGGAAACAAACAGACTGGAAAAACGGTTAATGTTTATGTAGCGAGTAAAAGCGCAGTACGAGATAATGTCACGACTGTACACATGGCTAAAAAAGGAATGAGATAAGCTTTTTTGCTTTAGCCACGTGAATACCTACGTCCTTACATAATGCGTTCGCTTTATCAACGTACGTTTTCTTCGGGTTTAAAACCCTATATCTACACAGCTCTTATAGGTTCCTTGTATAATGTTCCAGTTGGTTTACAAAAACTCTTATCGATATTCAACCCAATTTTATAAGACAGTTTAATAAACCTACCCAGAACAAGGGTAAGAAGGCCCTACACGTTTATTGGATTTAATTTTGTTCTAGCAAATTCTATTGTTATCATCCCCAAAATGGATGGTCGACAGCAGTTTTATGAGAAATAGAGACACCTCCCTAACAATAATTACCTTGCTAGACAAACGGGTCAATGACCGCAATCAGACCTCACGATGGAGCCGTGTAAATAACTTAGATGTAGGTACTCAGCCGCATCTGGCTAGACGGAACACCGACACCTCACACTTGGGAACATTTTTAAGGTTTATGAATTAGGTACATAAAGAATTGAGAGGAAAAAATAATACATAAAGAATTTTTATACTAAAGGTAAGTGAGGTATTTGAGGAGAAAATTCCTGTTAAAGTTGTTTAGTTACCAGGATATCATAAGTGGAAAGGCTGCATCTGCAATTTAAATGCAGGTTACATTGTAGTGTTAAAACTGAGTGAGTTTTCATTAACATTAGATCGAAGCCGATGTGGTCATGAAAGCTGAAGAGTTGATTCAGAACTGCAAAAGGCTCAACCTTTTTCAGTTCTGAATCAACTAGTTATTACTTTTGATACTTCCCTAGTAGGAACCTTCCTACTAGGGAAGTATCAAAAGTAATAACTACTTACGTTAAATTACGTTGACGCTGTATCCTTATTATAAACAGGGGTCAATATACAAAATACCTACTGGGATAGTGTGGGTGTGGGTTAAAGCATACGCTCAACTAAAGTGGGTTTAAGATTAAAGATTTCAGTTAAACGGTCAGGTCAAGGGTAAGAGGGTCTATTAAGGTTTACTTATTTATAATAATGGTTTAAAAATCAGATAAAGAATGTGTAAATACTTAACATTTAAATCTTCATATAAGTTTAAGGTAGAAGGCAAAGTTACATAAAGAATAATTCGTTTTTCACATGAACCCTATACAAATAAACATTAGGCCAGCTAACCCTTTGCTTAGTAATAGGCACAATAATAGTTTCAACTTGTAAATAAAAGCAGGGGCAAACCCATGAGTCAGGCAAGGCTTCCCTGATGGTAGCTAACATGTTAAAATGTCACTTTTGGTGATTGCTCCTCAGCTAATTAATTAAGGAAATATATTTGACCCAGTAAACTAAAATGTAGTTTTGTTGTTGTGATCGCTGAAACAGACTTACTACACCCGGTTTCGAATTTGAGAATTTGACAAACTCTACTTTACATTACCTACTTAAGGCGCTGACAAGAGGCGAATGATAAAAGTAGGCTTGTCTTAAACAAAAAAATTGCCAAATCTATATAGTTTATGGTAGCGGAAAAAATATAATATTATTCTTGAACATATTTCTCAGAACTTGGTTGTTGCCAAAACACGTTTAGAAAAGAAACCTCGATACAAATTAACGGTAAACTAAACCTTTACTTTGATTTTCAATCCAAAATATCTGTATTAAATGTCAACGTACGGTTGGTATTTAAATAATCACAAGAACGTCTTATTTACATGTATGAAGAACTTGGTTTACTTTGTAACTTTTTTATTTTCGATTACTCAACTCATTTTTGAGTAAGTAAATAGTTGCTTCATATTTTGCAATAAATTACAAGCGTTGTGTCATCGCGCTTCTCTTTCTTTTGTATGCAATCTGCAGCAGTTTGCCTGTTGTCAGCGTCTTAAGGTGAAAGCCCGCGAATTTTATTTTTTATATTTTTTTGCCAAAAACCTTGTAGTAGTAGTAACCAAAGTATTGTTTAATCATATGAATATAGCCATGTTTTAAAATGAAGAATATAAGGCTTATTGCAATTTAATTCAAATTAATAAAAAATCTAATAGTTAAAACAAAAGTGTACTGTTGACGTGAAAACTTCTTTGGACGCGTTGAGGAGCGATTTTTGGTAGGGGAAACAATTATATGTTCGCGTCACCGACATGCCCGCGCCGACGTGCTGACGTAGCAGTAAGTGAAGTTAAATTGACCACGTGAAAAGTTTAATTTGTGTATACTGTGCATTGTTTAAAGGGATGCAATAAATGATGATTATGATTATGATTAAATTGTGTTTTAGATACCTAATCATTATTTTATTGAAGTGAAAACTTTAGGCGCGTCGAGCGATAAGTTCTTCCACCTCTGTCGACAGTGCCCATGACAGCCTATTTAGATTTTTTTACTACTATTTCGCTAAATAAGGTTGACAATACTACTATTACAACGCTAAACAAAGTTGGCAATGTTTTGGCCGGTTTTAAACCAAACTATGGCAAAATCAGTAATTTTAAGATGGTCACACTGATCCAATAATCCACGGACTCCACCCGTCCACCCAGACCCACAGTCTCGGGTGCGCCGCAGTCGCGTGTGGACGCGGACAATGCGGGACGCTCCTGCTCATTTATTTACGTGAAATATGGCAGAAGTTAAAATTGTGTTGTTCCTTATATGGATGTTTGAATTCATCTAAGTATATCGGAACCGGAAATATTTTTTTTAAATTTACCTACTCAGTCGGCACGGTAAACCTATAAAAAAAACATTATTCGTCATCATCATCATCTTTTATTTCAGCCGAAAGACGTCGACGTCTGGGCATAAGCCTCCCCCAAAGGGGGGGGGGGCATAATCGCCACGCTTGGCAGGCGGGTTGGAGATCGCAGTATGGTGTTTATAAAATGCATAGAGAACGCTGCTGCCAATTCTCTAGTAAGTCACTTAGTCGCCTTTTACGACACCCACGGGAAGAAATGCTATTCTTTACGTCCGGCACCACGCGGCACATTATTGTTAGTTTGTAAGTATTTTTGAATTAGGTATCTACGGTAAGTATTTGTATATTTATTGAAGCGTAGCGAGCTTATCTTCCTTGACAGGTACTTAGTAGGCGAGTATCTCTTTTTTCTATGCAACCGATGCCTGAGGGATGGAACAAAATATATTAGGTTCTGATCGCGGCATCGCCCGTGTGGAATTCGGTCTGTCACAGAAAGTCTTTATCGTGCGTCCCGCGAACAATAAATGACACGTTCGTGAAAATCGAAACTGTTCATCCCATATTCATCCAAATGTAAAATGCAATTTTTATCTAGGTAGGTAAGTACATAAAATGTACCTAGCTAATTTATTTCTATAGGGACATTACCACGGTATAAATATGGACAGTATGAAAACTAGGCCTAATTGTTGAAATAATTACCTACGCTCCATTGGAGCGTGACGGTTATCACTTTTAATGTTTGGCAAACGAAAGCTCAGGTTTTGAAGAAGCCGGGCTTAAGACGCAGATATATGCCAGTGACCTTGAGTGGTTAGCTTGCGTGTTCTGTACTGAGCTCACGCAACGCGTCGTCCGTTCAGCCAGTAATAGGACTCGCCCATCAATTAGCGCTATCCCCAATTTGACGCATTATTATTTATTATACACAAAACAAAAGGTATTTTAATAAAACACGTATATAAAAAGATCAATAATTACATTATCTTTAAATTGGTGAAGGTTTCAGAAAAATACGCTTGGTAGATTTTGCGCCATTCTCAGTTTTTTATCCGCGTTAGACATAACTTTACAAATTAATTTAACTATGTAATATATACATAATCTAAAATATTCACATATTAAATTAATGAGAAAATGCTCTAATTTAACATATATTTTTTTCAAATCATTAACACTACACGTTTAGACGTGATCTTCAGTATAAAATCATTAAAAGTCAGTTATCGTCGCCTTAAACAGCCGTATACTACGCAATACGCTCGTGGCATTTTAAAAAGATCGCGGTGACCACTCCTCTTGACACGGCAACCGTGACTGACAGCACCCCGACAACCGCTTTGAGGTCTCGTCAATGAGCGCGTCTGTGTGAGTGTGCCGATTCGAACGTTTACTACGTAGTTTCTGTACTGCCTATATTTATACTGTGACATTTTATTTTACACAAATTATCTTTTTTAGTTCAAGTTATTTTTTTTAGTTCAAGTCTGTTATACTAAAATTTTATCAATTCGCATATCAATCGCGGAGTTTTTTTTAGGCCGGTTTAATGTAAGCTTTTCTATAGAAATATTTTATTTTTTAACACGAATAAATAGATAATAAGTATCTATTTTAATCTAGACTATAATATCCGAATGGCTTCGGCTGATGTGCCGAGATGATTTACTAAATAAACCTAACACCACGAGCTACCGGATTTGTGGAAAACATTTTAATGTACAGGACATACTACCTACAACAAACCGCAAGGTTTTAAAAAAAAAGGCTCTCCGGACTTATAAAGTACAGTTCCAACCCAAGAGACACAGTCAGTGGGTAACCCTAGTGCGTGTTTATCTACCGAGCGGCCGTAGGTAATTATTTCAAGGACACTGCCGAGACGTAATACTGCTTACTTTATTATACTGTGGCAATAGGCTCGTACCATTTTACATTACATGAGAATCAAATAATACTGGCTAAAAGTGGGCGTACAAAACGCCTGTATCTACCTATCCCTTCGGGCATTACAGACGTTTATCTGGTTATATTTTATTGAATTCATGAATTCATTATTTGGTGGCTTTTAACATCACAATGGTTGCAAGATGTGGTTTTGATCAATTTAAATATTGTTTAATTTTCATATTTGAAAATTTCGAGTAAAAATATAAAATGTACGTAAAATGAGAGTACTCCCAAATGATGAGTAATTACAGAATGTCTAGAGAAGATTTATATTTTTGTAATTCAAAAAGATGTTAGCAATTTATTTAAACTTCAAGAGTTAGTTGAAATCCTTTAATTTATTAATAGTCCAATTTACTTTAAGCTAGCAAACTGAAGAAATTATATATGTATTTTCTATGAGATGAAATATAAATATGAATTCCTCCGTTTGTATACTTATGGCAAGATACGGTCAGATCGAAAATCAATTAACATTTCGGTTTTTAGGGTTCCGTACCAAAATGGTAAAAAGGAACCCTTATGGTGAGACTAAGTCTGTCTGTCTGTCTGTCTGTCACACCTGGATATCTCAAGAACTACTAATGCTATCAACTTGAAATTTATAATCTTTTTAGATGACGTTTTCCCAACTATTTTGCAAACAAGAAAGAAATTAAAAAAAACATTTTTTTTGCAAAAGGGACTGAAAGGGGGTCTTAAAAATTTGAAGTGGGGCTACTAGAGCATGTGGGGTATCATATGAAAGAACGCTGTTTGCACATTCTCAAACATTTTTAATTTTTTTTTAGGCAGCATAGTTTTCGACTTCTGATGAAAAATGTAATAAAAATACCGTTCCCCCCCCCCTTATCTCCGAAGTTTGAATAGATAAAAATCTGAAATTATTATATGTGATAGAAGTTTATGTATAGATTACAGTAAAAATAAAACGATGTCTCTAAATAGCACAGTTTTTCAGAAATCATCAACATCATATATACGTACGGAACACTCGGTGCGCGAGTCCGACTCGCTTATGACCCGTATTCTGTTTTTGTGCGCGGATGATGGCAATGGCTCGCCCCTGTTACATTGGTGAAATGTGAGTTTACTGTAGGTAGACTTTATTGTTCCCACTGCTGGGACACAGGCCTCCTCTCGGTGAGAGAGAGTGGGCCGGAATCTACCACGCGGCCCCAGTGCGGGTTGGTGGATCACATATCTTCAATTTTGAAGTAAAACTTCTTTACGCACGCTTGACTTAGGGAGTAAGCTGGTGAATGCGTGACGAGGGCGTTACGGAAACTGATCGGGCGAGGCGAACGGAAGTTGTTTAAATTTTAAACATGGAACACACCGCGTCACCGCCGCGGATTGTCCCACTTAAGACGGAGATATATGCCAGTGACCTTGAGCTTGCGTGTTCTGTACTGAGCTTACGCAACGCGTCGTACGTTCAGCCCGTAATAGGACCCGCCTATCAAGGACGCTGTCCCCAATTTGACGCATTATTAATTTATTATACACAAACCAAAAGGTATTTTAATAAAACGCGTATACTAAAAGATCAATAACTAAATTATCTTTAAATTGGTGAAGGTTTCAGAAAAATACGTTTGGTAGATTTTGCGCCATTCTCAGTGTTTTATCCGCGTTAGACATAACTTACAAATTAATTTCTTTTTTTTTTTCAAATCATTAAGACTACTCGTTTAGACGTGATCTTCAGCATACAATCATTAAAAGTCGGTTATCGTCGCCTTAATAGGTATTTTTTTAAATTCACACTGTCTGTTTATACGAGTACACTTCTGAGAACTTAGAAAAATGGCATTCGCTTCGAGCGATTCTATTTCTACAATCGCTATCGCTTCGACGATAACGAATTTCGATTGGCAGGCGATAACGCTTGTCAAAAAGTGCCACTTGGCTACGCAACTCTAAGGAAGTTATCGTTCGACGCTGTCGATTCGTTTCATGGGATCGAATAACATTGTCTAGCTAATTTCTATTCGTTCTTCAGTCGTGTGGTCTAAAGCACAATCGGTGCGGGTTTTGGTTCTAGGACATGCCGGTTTCCTCACGATGTTTGCCTTCTCCGTTTTAAGCCTACCTGGATTCGAACCTACAGCCTAAAACTCGTAAGTCGCAACCGTTACCACAGGGCCACCACGATGTTTTCCTTCACTATTGAGAGCAGTGGTGATGAAGTAATTTACAATAATTCACTAACATATCGTAAGTATATGTACGCAATAACTTCGTATAAAGAAAAAAGTTAAAAAGTTAAGTTAATTAAAATAAATAGGTACATTATTATTATTATGAAAAACAAAAAAAAAGCAAAGAAATTTAAAAATAATGTACCTATTTATTTTAATTAACTTAACTTTTTAACTTGAGAAGGCAAACATCGTGAGGAAACCGGCATGTCCTAGAACCAAAAAAAAACGATTGTGCTTTAGACCACACGACTGAAGTAAAACAGAGGGCCTACACAAAGTAACATTCGATATCGATGACGCTAGTAGAAAATCCAACAAATATAAGGGGTTGACATAAGCTATCGAAATGTCACATGATCATAGGTGAACGAATAGAAATTAGCTCTAGTAGAGACAATGTTATTCGATCTTTTAATTTTTTCTCTTTTTTTCTTTTAATCTTTCTCTTCCTCTCTCTAGAGCCCTGACCACCGGCAGCTTGGACCTTGTTCCTGGTGCCGATGGACTACTGTTTTTTGTATTTTTAAATGTTTTTTTTAAATGGATTTTATAAAAATAGTTATTTCAAAATATAATCAATATACAGGATGTTTGGTGCATCGTGTGCCAAATTGAAATGGTCGACTGAAGGAGTCATCCGCTAGCCTTTTAGACCCTTTAACACCCCTCATGCTCTGTGGATTTTTTTTTATCGACTTTTTATTGTTTTCCAAAAAAAAGACCCAAATTTTACATTCAAATACAGATTTAAAAAAAATATAAGGCGTAGACTCTGAATTTTATTTTTATTTCGATGTGTATTGTTTAAGAATACTTTTAAATACAAAATTAGTGATATTAGTCACCTAGTTCTTTTTTAATTCACTCGCAAAGGTAAAACTTAAATTAAAGCTGTACATGTTACAGCTGTTTATAAGGCTACAAAAAAAAAACAAAAGCGACCGGGATCTTCCAACTCCCTCATTAATTCTCCAGTCTATCCTCTTTCTAATGATGTGCCACATGCCATAAAAGTATTTAACAACTTTGTGAATTCGCTAGAATTGTGAATCGAGTCACCTAAGGCTAATATTCAAAATTATGATTTAAAAAAAAATCTCTTAAATGATACCTGTCAAACCTATAAATCTGCTATCTCATTCTTATGGTTAGGTAAATTCGTGTCTCATATCTGTATCTTTCGTGGGATTTACTTGAAATAAAAAAACAAAATTGCATTTTTAACATTTATTTAATCATTGTTACAAATCTTGCTCAAATTGTTGGCCTCTGTTGCGAATGCAGGCCCGACACCCGTTTCGTATTTCAACAGTTGTTGTACGAAGTCGTATTTCCTCCTTAATAGTATTGAATGCCGCTTCTATGCGTTGGACTAATACCTCCCTAGTTGGAACCTCCGTGGCATATACCAACTCTTTGGCACGTCCCCAGACATAAAAGTCTAACGGAGTTAGATCTGGGGAACGTGGCGGCCATGGAATAGGGCCATCGCGTCCAATCCATGCATTGGGGAACACATTGTCGAGATATTCCCTCACAGTCAATCGCCAATGCGCGGGACAGCCGTCATTTTGAAATACAATGGGCACACGTTCATTAAATACGGGCACATCGGTCACTAATTCGGGCAGGTCATTTTGTAGGAATTCCAGGTAGTCTTCGCCATTGAGATTATCGGGCAGGTAATGCGGTCCAATTACCTGATTCCCAATCACTCCTGCCCAAACGTTTACACTAAACCTTCTTTGAGAAGATTTCTGTCTTTTAACACGTGGGTTTTGCGTTTTCGTTGTCCAGTGGTGCAAACTGTGTACATTGAGGATCCCATCCTTGGTAAATTTGGATTCATCCGTCCACAGTATTCTTTTTAAAAAATCAGGATCATCCACATCCGTGTGTAAAAGAAACCGACAAAAAGCCACTCGTCTCTCAAAGTCGCCACCCTCAAGACCTGCAACAAACAAAAAACTCTTTTAAATTTCTCTTGGGCAATAAGTAATTGCACAAGAAAGGACCGGCTGTTCGTGCTAATAGATTCACTACCTGGAAGTGACGCCATACCATACCCATTACCTGCTAAACAAAGGCAAGGTCAAACAAAGCTTGCACGGGTTTAAAGTTAGTTTAAAATTACGTACCTTGCACCGGAGTGTAGTGGAATGGATGCTTTTTGTTTTGACGAACTACTTTCCATATTGAAATATCAAGATGTGATGCCACATTTCTAATGCTTCTTGTAGGGTCTTCCTCAAAAAGTGCCAGTATTCTCTCGTCTACTTCAACATTATGTCGCACAATATGGCCCCTTGGTTCATTAAAAGTAACACTGCCAGTCTCGCGTATGCGTCGGTATGTGTCTTGGAAGACTCTGCGGCCAGGTAATCGTCTACCAGGAAAGTGTTCCTGGTAAAGTCGTTGCGCTGCACGAGCGACGCCATTAGCGGCTCCGTAAGCCATCATGATGTCCGCATATTCTTCGTTAGAGAATGTCGCCATTGCAATAACAAAAAACTCAAAGTTTAACAATAACAACAAAAATTAAACAAATGTAACAAGAACCAGCAAAACTTAACGATAACAAAGTAATAAAAGAATCGCGGAGTATGGTGAACTAGCACACACGTTAGGTAGCAGAGGCAGTCATGTCTCGACTAAAAAAATGGCGGGTCGGGCGGCGCGATTTGTTCAAACCGATTTAAGGTATGCAAGAAAGAGATAGAAGATAGATTTTACTGTGAAATAGTAAGAAAACAAATTTTACCTCTTTCTCAAGTAACAGTTCCGCAATAAATATTTTTTCATTAGAATTTGGAATGTAGTTTTATGTGACTTGATTCACAATTCTAGCGAATTCACAAAGTTGTTAAAATACTTTTATGGCATGTGGCACATCATTAGAAAGAGGATAGACTGGAGAATTAATGAGGGAGTTGGAAGATCCCGGTCGCTTTTGGTTTTTTTACCTTTGCGAGTGAATTAAAAAAAAATCTAGGTGACTAATATCACTAATTTTGTATTTAAAAGTATTCTTAAACAATACACATCGAAATAAAATTAAAATTCAGAGTCTACGCCTTATATTTTTTTAAAAATCTGTATTTGAATCTAAAATTTGGGTCTTTTTTTTGGAAAACAATAAAAAGTCGATAAAAAAAAATCCACAGAGCATGAGGGGTGTTAAGGGGTCTGAAAGGCTAGCGGATGACCCCTTCAGTCGACCATTTTAATTTGGCACACGATGCACCAAACACCCTGTATATGTATAAGTAATGAATGAAAATAATAATAAAACACTTTATTTCGGGTGGCATAGATCCATATAAACATTAACCTAATACATTTTTATTTGCCATGACTCGCCACATCTACACAAGACCTGACCCACTGCTTCTGAAAGGGACAGTCAAAACGTTCAGCTATTGCGTTCAGAATGCCGTTGTTGCTACCCCGTATACGGGCCAGCAGGGAAGCTGCTTTTTTTCGCATGATGGCCTGGAAACCATCAGTGCGCGCTTCAGCAAACATCCCAGACGCGCTGCACCGCCACGGCAGACCCAACAACATCCTGAACGCGTTATTGTACTGAGTGCGCAGGGCTCTGTAGGCTCGCTGCGTAATGACTGTACTTCTGTCGTAACAAGAATCTGCCCTAACAATAATCTGCCTTAAACAGATTCTGCCCTAACACGAACGAAGGCTCTGCCTAACGTGATTTGATTTTTTAATACATCATTTCAGCCGAAAGACGTCCACTGCTGGACATACGCCTCCCCCAAAGAGGGCGTTAGCCATAATCGCCACGCTTGGCAGGCGAGTTGGCGAGGTGTTTTAATCATAATTCTAAAAATGATGAAAAACTGTCAAAGTAACACAAACAGGAAATGCAGTGAATGACATCGAATATGTTTTTGGGTCAATTTAAATATTATGTAAAAAGTTATAAATTGTATTAATAACAACTCAATTATATTAATACTCTTGTGTGTACCTATTTAGTCGGATGTTCATACAAAAACAAAGAACAACAGTACAATCAGCTGATTACAATTCTGCGCGAGTAGCAGCCGTTAATTGGGGGAAGTGGATCAACTACGAAGTTGTAGACTACATGCTCGTACAAACCTATTTCTTTGTGTAGCATAACGTATGGTCTACGTAATACTATGTATCTCATCATACAATTAGACAAATGTTTATTTTAAAGACTCCCGCAGACAGGTGCGACGCGACACTAGTGGCACAATCTCTATGAAAACTTCATGGAAAGTGTCACGCTTCTTGTCGTGCCCACGATATTGCGCCAGTTTGCACGAGCCTTAACACATAACATCATGCTTGTAATTCCTGAAGGGTTAGGCAGGGTTTACCTACAGTACCCCTACCAATTAAGTTTAAGTCCTATGGAATAGGGGGCGAGCCATTGGCACAAATCCAGACACAGGGCTGTTACTGAGAAATGCTGGTTGGAAAAATCCAATAACCTAACCTGGAAATCCAACCGAGGCCCTCAAATTTAGCAGTGGTGCTTGCAACCACTTGATCAACGATAAATGAAAAATTGGCCTTAGGAAGAGACTATAAAGGTATGAGGAACAGGGTATAAAGTTCACTCATCCACCATAGAAATGGGAGGATCCTCCGACCAGACGGGTTTTGTGTCTGGTGGGCAACTGCCTGACGATTGATGTCGGGAGTTCGGGACGTTGTATATACAATATTAGTTTTAGTTTATGTGAAACCCGAAACACGTGTCTAGTATTTTTATGTAAAGAATCTATGTACAAAATTTCAAAACTGTATCATGTAAAATCACAAAGTTATAAAGTGGTTATGTTACCGGGTTTTCCGTACAAAAACATGCTAACGGCGGTGCGCGCCTCCAGGGTCGTCTTGCACTCATTGATAATTTGGCAGTAGGTACCTAACCGTACTGCGATTGTATTGTAAGTAATTAAATGATGATAACATTTTCCATCACACTTAAATATTTTTGGGACAAAATATAACATGGTGTAAAAAATATTGAAATCGATTCAGTTCCTTATTCTAAACAAACTATTTTCAGGTTTCGTATAAACTAAAAATAATGTTGTATACTAATCGCGCGGTAAACTCTGCTTGCGCGATGCAGGATTTTGCGTGACGCCTAGTGTGACGTATAGTTCGCATGTGGCGATGTTGATGCCGCCACATCACTCCCCTCCGGAGACCGGAGGTCGATAGTGGGCTGAGTCGTGTATCTTGCGATGCTTGCCAGTGTCAGTAGAGGGTTCCAGTGAGAGTTCCGGCATGTGGCGATGTTGATGCCGCCACATCACTCCCCTCCGGAGACCGGAGGTCGATAGTGCGGGCTCAGTCGTATATCTTGCGATGCATGCCAACGCAACCAACATACCAACGTTGCATACCAACGTGCTACCTGCCTCAGGTGATGGAAGAAAGCTTTTGGCTTCAGGATGTGGTATTCCGCCGCTTTCAAAATCAAAATCAAAAATATTTTTATTTCACATAAGCCTACATGGGCACACAAGAAAGTCAGAAGCTAGGTGCACGGTTCCAATTGGTCGTTTCCTATGGAGAAAAGCGGGCAAGAAACTCCACGGTCACTCTTTAAAAAAAATAAAATTGGCTTTTACAATGTTTTCAAATTACAGTGTTAATAGGTATGAGAGGACAGCGTAGGCCCAGCAAAAGTACCAGGAACTTAACAAAATAGAAAATGGTTTAAAGATCTACAGTCTAATAAGCCTACAACGTCCTCACATTGACAAAAAAAAAACAATATAAAATATGATTAAAATAATAAAAGTTAGAATCTTGTTGAAATTTAAATTGTAGGTATAATAATGTCAAGTAAGAAAAACATTATGTCAGTGAAGTTTGTAAAAAAAAAAGATAAAATTAAATTAAAAAATAACTTCGTAATTTGGGAGCTGTTAATAGACATTTACATAGTTTTGCCGTTAATGAGGTACCAGGGAGGCCACATGTACAGAAGGAATTAATGCCAAACTTCCTTGTCTTCAACGTAGTCCTTAATCTTATAATATGCTTTTTTGATAAGGACACGTTTAATGTGCGTTTTGAATTTTTCATCACTAAGTTCTACCGATTGTGGCAACTTGTTATAAAAGCGGATACTGTTTACAAGAAATGACTTGCTTGTTTTAGTTAATCTAAATTTGGGTAACACAATTTCATGTTTACTACGTGTATTTATATTATGGAAATCACTTCTTATTTTGAATAGTCCTAAGTTTTTGCGTACGTCGGCGCCGGCTGTCGCTGAAAACCAGCGCTGGGGCTCTGTCTTGCATAGGGTCGCAGTATAATGCTGAGCGATAGCCGTTTTGCGTGGATGTGACGCATGTTTCCCCCAACCTTTTCTTATTTTTGTGTTTATGTTCTTTGTTGCGTCATGTTTACCGCAAATAAACGTATTTTCTTTCTTTTCTTTCTTTCTTTCTTTCATATAAAATACTTTCTAAGATATAAAGAGAGGGCAGAGTTAGTACATCAATTTCTTTGAATTTGTTTCTAAGGGACTCACGAGGACCCATTCCATAGATCGCGCGGATTGCCCTCTTTTGTAAGATGAAAATTGAATCTACGTCGGCTGCCGATCCCCACAGCAGAACGCCACAAGACATAATACTGTGGAAGTAAGCAAAGTACACTAACCTAGCTGTGACTATATCTGTCAACTGCCTTATTTTTCTTACTGCATATGCAGCTGAACTTAATCTACCTGAAAGAGCTCTAATGTGGGCACCCCACTGCAATTTCGAATCTAGAGTAATTCCTAGAAATACAGTTTCCGTAATAGCATCTAGCTTCTTACCATCAAGTTTTAAATTAAGACCTACTTGGGGTACATTGGGCTGGGACAGACTGGATGCGGAAGGCGGAGGACAGGGTGTTGTGGCGCAGCCTGGGAGAGGCCTATGTCCAGCAATGGACTGCTATAGGCTGAGTTGATTGATTGATTGTTGATTGGGGTACATTTGGTAATGAGAATTTAAGACATTTTGTTTTGTTCGCATTAAGTAAGAGATTATTAGCTGCGAACCATTTCGAAAGAACAGCCAGACTATCGTTGACGTGTAAGACATCCGTATCTTTTCTATCTATTTTAAAAATAAGAGAAGTGTCATCAGCGAATAGAATTATTTCCGATAAGTTAGCCGTCATGTAAGGAAGATCATTTATATAAACTAGAAATAAGAAAGGGCCAAGAATTGAACCTTGAGGCACGCCCATCCTTACTAGAGATCCCGATGACGTCACCCCATTAACGTTTACTTTCGCGGTCAAGTGCCACCAGAACGCACGAAGACTTAGTGCATCTAAGTGATACTAACATAGCTTTAAGTTTTATTTACTAACGCAATTGTTAATATATTATGTATACTTAGGTTAAGGTATTCATCTATGGGTCTTTGTAACCTGATAATAAATTATTTATTATTATCATTATTAGTGAGTGCATTATCAGCTGTCATGTGGCGGTGTGGATGCCGCCACATGACAGCTGAGTTCCAGATAGTTCAGCGTCTCATTCCTGCACACTAATTGTGTAACACAGTTTGAATCACAATCCGAGGATTTTGAAGGATGCTGTTTATCCATTGCTTAATCATCATCATCAACCCATAGCAATCCACTGCTGGACATAGGCTTCTCCAATTGCTTCATAGGTTTGAAAAATTCATCTGCTCAACAACATGACTAACGCTATGGACTGGGTGAACTATCAAAATGAAACCGATTCCGATCAATTGTCATTTTATGTGTGTTACGCAATTGCCGCGCTGATCTTTTCATTTCTATAGCTTCTACGAGCCGGTGATCCTTTAATGTAGGTAAAGTCCACTGTAATTGCTTTACAACTTCTGATAACAATTCCTAGTAAATTGAAACTGCACTAAGGTTTTATTTATTTAAGTAAATGGCACTTCAACAACGTAAACAGAAACACGGACATGACTTTAGCACTTCAGTGGACTAGGACTTATTATAACGACAATAACAGAGATGCTGATATGTGATGATGATGTTCCGTGTGGTGCCGGACGTAAAGAATAGCACCATCCTATTTCTTCCCGTGGGTGTCGTAAAAGGCGACTATAAGGGCTAGAGAATGGGCAGCAGCGTTCTCTATGTATTTTAACACCCATACTGCGATCGCCAACCCGCCTGCCAAGCGTGGCGATTATGGCAAACCCCCCTTTGGGGGAAGCCTATGTCCAGCAGTGGACGTCTTTGGGCTGAAATGATGAATGATGAACAGATGTACCTATACAACGTCTGCTTATGACATCACAGGGGATCTACTCCGAAGATAAATCCGAAGTATCGGCCGTTTCCTGACTACGGCTGATCACGGCGAAAAAAAAACGGCTGTCAAAGTCAAAAATGTGATTTGAAGTTAGGTAAGGACTCAAAGTCAAAAAAGGAAACTTTGGAAGTCAAGAAACGGCCAAACGTTCGGCCGATAGTTTGGATTATCGCTTCGAAGTAGATTCTGATAATAAAACGTTGAAAATATCTAACCGTCACATAGACAAATCGAAGTTACTGGAATCACCGCAAAGGTTGGATAAGAGTGACGCTGGCTGCTGACAGTCACTCTAGCAGAGCGTTGCATCGATGGTTGCGTGACGGCTGTCTTCTGCTGACAGAAGATTATGTCAGGGGTGCACAAACCGTGCGAAGCCAAAACAAAAGATGTCAGGGGGGAGCCGCTGTCGTACCACGTCCACGATGAACTGCTATATTCCGGCACAATCCTGATGATTGTTGAACCACTAATACGATGATCACTTCTGGCAAAGGCTATCTTGCGCCGTTAGACATAATGACACAGAGTCAAATTAAATTAGCCATAGCCAGCGAAACTCCGCAGACGTGATGGGTATCTACAACATTCGTTTTTGTTTAAACTAAACCCGAAAAGGGGTCATTGTACTCATCATTTTGAACAATTTTTCCTATGGGACCAACCTTGAAATCGCGAAATATAAAGCAGCTGTTCCATACATTTTGTCGATTTAAGTGAACACAAATGTAGGGAACAGCTGATTTTTTTTCGTGATTTCAAGTTTGGTCCCATAGAAGAAATTGTTCAAAATGATGAGTACAATGACCCCTTTTCGGGTTTAGTATAAACAAAAACGAATGTTGTATATATCTAAACATGATAAAACAAATTAAATTAATGTGATGATTTTTTTTTGGGTCATTGATTGTCGTGTCCAATATAACAATGCATTTAGGAAGTTTTGGGGCTGCCCGCTTTTTTAGTGCCTTCGGTATGTTTGCGGAGGCCAGGGTATACGGCTTTCATGCCATCGTGCGCAAGCGGCTCGCGTCTTTATTAACCAGAGTCCGCGATAGCACGAACAGCATCCTACAGGTCATTGCGGATAAACAGGACTCAAATATCTTGAAAACATTTATTCGTGTCCAAATTTTGTAACCCTTCTTGCTTTTATTATAGACATGGTCTGAAATAAAGGTTTTATTTATTTATTTATTGACCGTAGTTAGTGTAGTCACTTGAAATATCAGTTTAAAAAACTATTATTTTTTTGTGTAAACGTCACAGACGTGATTGGTACCTAAACAATAAAAAACAAAAGTAAACAGATTTTCTCAAATCATACTTCAAGTAACAACACTACCACCTGTCGTTGACCCCCAAAAAAGAAACATCAAATCTCTTTTGTTTAACCGTGTCTAGATGTTGATACCCATCACGTCTGCAGTTTCGCTAGTTCATTTAATTTGACCCTGTATAGAGCTACAAGGTTATTTTGGCGCGTAACTAAAATGTGAACTACGGCCGCCATCTTGTTTTTTGAATAGCTTTCAAGTGAAATTTCACAAAACACTTGCACAAATGTTGACCAACAGCACCCCCCCTTTTTTTTTGTGTGTGAAATTATCAAATAACTTCTCCCGCTCTGGGCAGAGCGGGAGGGCGTGTCAGACTTTTACTGACTAAAACCCAACCGTGTTCCTTCCGTTGCCTGTGTGCCAGCCGTGCCAGGGCTACGATATCCCTTTCGGACAAACTTGCAACCCTGGCAGGCATTGGTCCTAACGGACCCCGTCAGTTGATGCTGACATCTCTTTGAGGCGCGCGTGGAACACAGTGCGCCGTCGACCCGGGCCTGGTCTTTGTCGGACGGCGGTGAGCTACCCATCGCTCACCATCCGCAAGCGCGCGCCTATGGTGGCTGGAAATTGGCTTGCGACTCTCGATGTCCGGGGCGTCTCCTGCGGCGACTAGGGTTGCGAGGGCGCGAACTTTGCTCTCCCTCACGCATTCCGCCTCCTTCTTCGCGAGCATTACTGCTTCGCAGAAGGAGGTGACGGCCTCCCATGCACTCTCGCTCCAAACCATGGCCTGAACCAAGGCCGGACGCGAGAGATCGCCACCGCTGATCGCCTCCGTGAGGACATGGTGGTGCTACGCCCAAGCCGGGCAGACTTCCACCGTATGCTCCACCGTGTCCTCCGGGCGATCCACAGAGTGGTGACACCCGGGCGTTTTGCTCCCGATGTATCCTGAACAGGAACCTCCCGAAACAACCGTGTCCGGTAAGGACGCCGTGGTGCCTCTCTAGCCACTCCTCAAATACTGGTGCAAATTACAGATTTTCATGACTGCACCGTTTTCCTAGGAAACCAAAGCTTGATCACCTTGCTGACAAATAGGGCCGTCTTTAATCGATTGGAGGCCCTGATGATGCAGGATCCACGAGCGAGCTCGAAATGTATAGCACCCGCCTCGGATGGGTTAGGATTTCTTTTACCGATACAGAAATAGTAGTTGTTTTGTCGACGTATGCAGAAAATGTTGAGAACTAAGATAACGTACGATGAGCACGAGAGCTATGAGACCTATGAGCAAAAGAAGTGAGCTCTAAAATTTAGCAACCCGTCAGCTTTAATTAGCTTTTCTTTTGACAGCCTCTAGCTACGACGCTGACGGGAACTAGGGGTCCCCATAGCTCGCGGGGTCCTGGGTACTTGCCCAGAGTGGCCAATGGCAACGACGGCCCTGCTGACAAATACTGATTTTTACTACGGAATTATAGTTGGTGGAGACCAGAAAACGCAAGGAGATGGAATCTTTTGTTTACATAGGTATAGATTACGGGCAATCTAGTCGATTTGTGTGCTTTATTAATCAATCACGTAGTGATCACGTGCTCCCATAAACTGTGAGGCTGAAAGGTAAACTTTGTCTCCAGGAGACTGCGGTATGTCTCGCCGGAGATCGAGTCAGGCCTTATGTGCTGAGAGCAGCTACCAGGGTTGTATCAATAAAATAAACGAAAAAAGACTGATCCAATCGGTACTGTACTGTACTGATTGAATAAGTATGTTTTCGTTTACCTAACCCCCTTCCAAATTCTCATCCGATTTTTGAAATGTATATTCTCACTGGACTTGTCACTGTATCCGTTATCTTTTAAAAAATATATCGATCTACCAGAATGTGTCTTTTATTCCCAGATAAAATCCGACGACATCGTGGCAGACCCAGAAGATGGCGAAGCGAGCTTGACGACTACAGTACAGACAGGATTGGCCCACGCTAGCTCAAGTCGGAGACAGGAGAAAGTGAAGCTTTTGTCCTGCAGTGGATTTTATTTTTAACCGACTTCCAAAAAGGAGGAGGTTCTCAATTCGGCTGTATGTTTTTTTTTTGTATGTTTGTTACGGGATTATTCCGTTAATTATGAACCGATTTTGAAAATTCTTTTTTTGTTTGAAATGGTATACTCCCGAGGTGGTCCCATTGCCACCAAATCAGAATCTGATGAGGGGATCTCATGGAAATCGAGGGAAACCCTAAAATTTTATATGCAAACCTATAGCGATTTGGGTATCTTTTATAGTAACTCGTGCATTTGCTCTCGGAAAGCACCATTTGGTGAAGTAGAACTGATGATGGAGACCACAGATGGCCACCGGAACAATATAATAATGAGTACCTATTTAACGGGTTGTGATTAAGCAATTTATGCTCGTCACTATTCATATGGGTAGTGGCAGTTCTCCTGGTTCTTACCAGGAGAACTCCTCAACAATCAACGTCCCAGCATCGGGGAAAGCAATAATTTTGTAAAAGGTGATGAGCAGTTAACATTATGCTATTGTAACTTAGATAAATTCAAAACTGACCCACTAAAAAGTGAAAAATAAAAAACTTTTTACAAAAAAATAATAACCGACTACCAAAAATAAAGTGAAAAATAACTTTAATTTCGGAAGTCGGTGGCAAAAAACTCAAATACAGATCCAACGACACCGACTTCCAAAATTAAAGTTATTTTTCACTTTGTAGTGTTATTTTTGGTAGTCGGTTATTATTTTTTTGTAAAAGGTTTTTTTTATTATTTTATTTATACAGGAAAAGTTTTTAACCAGTGCGCAAATTTTTTTTGGTGGTTCAATATCAGTAATAGAACACATTTCCATTATTTATTCAATACTTTTTTTAAATTTTTTATCCTACTTTAAATCAGCAAAATATGGACACAATCTATTCGTAATAATATCAATGGGCGCGCGCGGCGGCTGGCGCAAGCGGCGGTGTTGCGCTCCCGGGCGGCAGGGGGCGGCAGGGTGCGCCGGTCGCGCCGGCCGACAGTTCACTCATCGCACGCGCTGTCGTGTGACGTCGCGTCTAATCGCTTTCCCGCGCAAGCGCCGCGCTGCACGTGTGTCGTGCTTGTACCTACCGGTCACGATGTCGGACTTCAGTAACCGAGATGGTGCGAGTGTATGTATTGAGTGGTGAAAGTTTGCGAGCAGCTCGCCGAATGTATGCGACGGAGAGCATACCTCGAATGCGAGCCCATGGAATCCTTAACCCCGCGGTCCCTAATGAAAGGACTATTTAGCGGCCACTCAAAGGCTGCTTGATCACGGAAAGTTCAGAACCCCGAATCATGCACGAGGGTCTGGCAGACCCCGACTGGCGATCGAAATCGAAGAAGCCATCCTAAGCCCGTTAAAGTATGAAGGAAAATTTGGAATTACTCTGCAAATAACTTCAGGTCACGGTCTAAACATAAAAAAGTCTAGTTCGAACCTGATAAAATTAGCGATCAGTACATTGTAACCCACGTAAATACCTACGCCGGCGAATCGAGCGAGCGCACAGCTGATAGGTAGGTACTTTAGCGCGTTCCGCTTTGCCGCGCGCCGCCGGATAGCCATACAACCACTTTTAAAATAAACATCTTTCGTTAACGATATTTTTTGTTTTTTGTACTAAGACGTATCAAAATAAAAAATATATGTTTAATAAAATTCGTTTATGTTTAATTTGTCAAAATTTGCGCAGTGGATAAAAACTTTTCCTGTATAGATTCTTTTATATTTTGTGAATGTGAGAACGTTGTAGGCATTAATAGACTGTAGATTTGTAGACCATTTTCTATTTTATTAAGTACCTGGTACTTGTTGACGGGCCTACACTGTCCTCTCATACCTATTAACACTGTAAAAGTCAATTATTTTCAAAAGAGTATCTAACCGTGGAGTTTCTTGCCGGCTCTTTTCTATAGGAAACGACCAATTGGAACCGTGCACCTAGCTTCTGACGTTTCATATGTGCCCGTGTAGAAATAAAAATATTTAGATTCTCATTTTAAATGGGACAACATAGGCTAAAAATAATAAATAATTATATCAAAAACGAAAGCCAATCCCCTTTTAACAACGACCTCGTAACACATCTTGGGCAGATTACAAAGTTTTATCAATTCACGTAAAGTTAAGTAAATCCAGTTAGGCGCGCCCACTTTAGAATTAATATACGTTGTTCATGAAATATGTTACATTATTATCCACATGTAGGAGCGAAGGAACCTTGGTGTATTATCACATCAGTTTCACTTAGGTACTTTAACGATAATGTTACATATTGGTAATTTCTATCTTATTGGGAAGTCTACTTTAGACTTAAGAACGGCCAACCCGTCATACTTTTCATACAAACGCTCGTACGCGATTATGGCGTTGTACCACATTTTTTTTTGAAATTTTTGAACTAATAGTATCTTGTGCACTATCTCTAGATTTCTAAGCAAGCAAAATATAAAAA
The DNA here is from genome assembly GCA_948098905.1 of Tiliacea aurago. Classification (NCBI taxonomy): domain Eukaryota; kingdom Metazoa; phylum Arthropoda; class Insecta; order Lepidoptera; family Noctuidae; genus Tiliacea; species Tiliacea aurago. The sequence continues at coordinate 3,339,205 of OX402592.1, forward strand.
TTTGCAGAAACAAATTCAGTATAAGTCTGCCTACAATCCTTTTTTGCACAATTTTACCTGAACATTGGTCGTTCATAAATTGTAAAATTAAAGAAAACATCTCGATAGAAACCTCGCGAATGTAATGCAGATTCTAAATGATATTTTTTTTTTTCACAAACTTGAAAGGCTTATACAAATACACGTATTTACTTGAAAAAGTTTTATTAAATTTGCGCACACTATTATTCGTTCAATGTTATCGCGTTCTCACTTGCTTGTTAGTACTTCTCACTTGCGCTGGATGAAACAACAAAGTTTTCGAGCATGCTCGCGTTGACGATAGACGGACCAGGAAGGGAGGGCCCCCTCTTAAGGCGCTAACAAGAGGCAAATGATCTAAGTTGTCTTAAACAAAAATTGCCAAATCAATATAGTTTGTGGTAGCGGAAAAGATATATTTTATTCTTAAACATGTCTCTCAGAACTTGGTTATTACCAAAACACGTTTAGAAAAAAAAAACCCCATACAAATTAACGGTAAACTAACCTTTTACTTTGAGTTCCAATCCAAAATATCTGTATTAAATATCAACGTACGGTTGGTATTTAATTAATCACGAGAACGTCTTATTCGTATACAGAACTTGGTTGTTTTTTATTTTCGATTACTCAACTCACTTTTGAGTAAAAAGATAATTCCTTCACATTTTGCAATCAATTACAAGCGTTATGTCATCGCACTTCTGTTTCTTTTGTATGCAGTCTGACAGTGACCGCGGTTTAGCTGTTGTCAGCGTCTTAAGTTATTAACAAAAAGTACAGAAAGTTGAAAGCTCTTGGTTTTGCTATACAGGGTCAAATTAAATTAGCTAGCCAAACTCCGCAGACGTGATGTGTATCAATCTAAACACGACAAAAAGAAATACATTTGTTTATTTATTGTTAATTAAACGGTAACACCAATTACATTAATTAACATATAGATTGAAACAGGTATTATAGTAAACAAAAATATTCAAATACTGAAATATAATGGAGGACACCCTAGCATACCTACTTTTTCTCACAAAACATCAGACTGACATCCTACTTTTTCTCACAAAACATCAGAATTCTACTCCATTCATCAGCAAACAGATCATATTCAGGATTGGTGGTCAGGAGCCGCGTTAAGCATCCTTAACGTACGACACACACTTACATGCTTTGATGTTTTTTAATTTGTGGGGTCTAGGTGCTCGTAGATACTTGAAGTAAGAGTTGAGAAAATCTGATTTTTCTTTGTTTTATCGTGTTTAGATATCGATACTAATCACGTCTTTGAAGATTACATTTAAAAAAACAGATTTTTAAAGTGATATTTCAAGGTCTACTGCACAACCTGCGGTTGAAAACCCCAAAATAAGCTCATCAATATAATTTATTTTTGTTTAGATCGGTCTTTCGACAAACATGGCCAGCCCACTGCCACTTCAGCAGATGAGTCCTGGAGAGACCGCGTATCGGCAAGCGTAGTGTGGGACGCTCCCCAGCTAGATGGACCGACGACCTTAAGAAGGTGGCTGGGTCAGACTCGATGCGGAAGGCGGAGGACAAGGTGTTGTGGCGCAGCCTGGGAGAGGCCTATGTCCAGCAGTGGACTGCGATAGGTTGAGTTGATTGATTGAATGTTTAGATACCCATCACTAATTTGATTTGCATCCTGTAGACAACATTAGTTTTTGTTTAAACTAAAAGGGGTCATCGTACTCATCATTTTGAAAAAAAAATTCTATGGGACCAACCTTGAAATCACGAAATAAAAATCAGCTGTTCCTTAAATTTTGTCGATTTAAGTGAACACAAATGTAGGGAACAGCTGATTTTTTTTTCGTGATTTCAAGGTTGGTCCCATAGAATTTTTTTTTCAAAATGATGAGTACAATGACCCCTTTTCGGGTTTAGTATAAACAAAAACTAATGTTGTATACTCTTAAATAGGTAAGTTCTCTTGATTAGGAATAATTATTAAGTACAAAATTACCACCAATAGAACATTACCTACATAATTTATGTTGATTGATTTGCTCCCTGAATTAATTATGGTTATTAATCAGCACAACATACTTTCTTTGATTTCTCATACACGACTATATCACATATAATAATCTTCCACTCTCAAAAACATTAAATTTTTTCACGTTCCCATCACATAACTCCATTGAATACCAAAAAAACAACACCTCAATCTCAATATCGATATTAAACATATTGTAAAAAAAACCGGTCAAGAGCGAGTCGGACTCGCGCACCGAGGGTTTCGGTACGTATATATGATGTTGATGATTTCTGAAAAACTGAGCTATTTAGAGTAATCGTTTTATTTTTCCTGTAATATTTACATACACTTCTATCACATAGAATAATTTCAGATTTTTAACTATGCAATCTTCGGAGATAAGGGGGGAATGGTATTTTTTTCACATTTTTCATCAAAAGTCGGAAACTATGCTGCCTAAAAAAAAAAAAATTTTTGAGAATGTGCAAACAGCGTTCTTTCATATGATACCACACATGCCCTAGTATCCCCACTTCAAATTGTTAAGACCGCCTTTTAGTCCCTTTTGCAAAAAAGATATATTTTTTTAAATTTCTTTCTTACTTGCAAAATAGTTGGGCAAACGTCATCTAAAACTATTCTTAATTTGAAGTTGATAGCATTAGTAGTTCTTGAGATATCCAGGTGTGACAGACAGACGGACTTAGTCTCACCATAAGGGTTCCTTTTTACCATTTTGGTACGGAACCCTAAAAAGCGATCAGTTTAAAACCGCATCCATTGGGTCATGGGAACAGGAAGCGAGGGTATGTCTGTAACGTGAGCGAGCGGAAGCGCGCCGGATGCAGCACCGCAGCCTCCCGTCACCGGCAGATGAACTGACCATGTGGTATACAGGTAGAAGTATGGAGCAACTTGTGCTACTTTACAGGTAGGTGATTTTTGAAGTAGGTAGTCGTTGGATAAGTTATATTGGGTTTTGTCAATACACTATTGTTTAAGGCGCTGACAAGAGGCAAATGATAAAAGTAGGCTTGCCTTAAACAAAGAAAAACCAAATCTATATAGTTTGTGGAAGCGGAAAAAATATACGTTATTCTTGAATATATTTCTCAGACTTTGGTTGTTACCAAACACGTTTAGAAAAAAAATCTCGATACAAATTAACGGTAAACTAATCCTTTACTATCAGTTTCAATCCAAAATATCTGTATTAAATATCAACGTACGTTTGGTATTTAATTAATAACAAGAACGTCTTATTTGTATGCAGAACTTGGTGGTTTTTAGGGTTCCGTACCAAAATGGTAAAAAAGAACCCTTATGGTGAGATTAATGCCCGTTTTCACCGACATCTCCTATACTACCACCTATGTACCTTTAGCTTAAAAGCTCTCCCAAACTAGCCCCTAAATTAAATTTCGTTTCACCATCATTTTTATCACATAACTATGGGACACATAGTTAAGTGACGTTTTGTTTTCGATAACAGTGACTGATTCGTCTTTGAACTTATCGATACTTTGAAACAAGATTGTTTTTTGTGAAATTCCCTGAAGTATACACATGTATGGATTCCTTTATTAATAAATTATGTTTTGATAGCAATAATAAATATTATTTCATTCATATTATTAACTAATTTCATATTTTTTTGCATATTTACATTACGATACGTCGAGTGTAATCTGTGGTCTTATTTGTATTTGACAGTTCTTTCCTTTGTGAAGTACTGACGTGAGATTTGATTGTTTGTTGTGACTTGTGCGTTGTGTGTTATTTTACCAACTTTTTGTGATATTTTAACTGATTTATCGGAGATACATATAGAATTATTTCTGCAATAAAATAAAAAATGTTATTTATTTGGAATTGTAATTATGCGAATACAATAAGAACAGAGGTTCCTACCTCACAAGTGTACTTAAGGTTAACATAGTTAGTTAGGTATCGACGTAAGTACATACTTACGTCGATACTTTGGCGGCATCTACATCGCCACATGCAAACTACGCGTCACACTGACGTCACGCAAATCTTGCATCGCGCAAGCAGAGTTTACCACGCAACTAGCATATATACAACGTCCCGACATCAACCGTCTCGGGCAGTTGCCCACCAGACACAACACCCGTCTGGTCGGAGGATCCTCCCTTTTCTATGGTGGATGAGTGAACTTTACACCCTGTTCCTCATACCACCAAAATACCGGTTTATGACCCCCCATTTCGACCACCTAAATTTAGGGGACCTTTTAACGTTTAATTGACCCCTTACTGTTGGTGAAACGGAAACCACCTTCTAACAGCCCCCTAACCCTTCTTAGGGGATCTCTTAAACTTAGGGGATGTCGGTGAAAACGGGCATAAGTCTGTCTGTCTGTCTGTCACACCTGAATATCTCGAGAACTACTAATGCTATAAACTTGAAATTTAGAATAGTTTTAGATGACGTTAGCCCAACTACTTTGCAAACAAGATTTTTTTTTTAAATATATCTTTTTTGCAAAAGGGACTGAAAGGGGGTCTTAAAAATTTGAAGTGGGTCTACTAGGGCATGTGGGATATCATATGAAAGAACGATGTTTGCACATTCTCAAACATTTTTTGATTTTTTTTTTAGGCAGCACTGTTTCCGACTTTTGATGAAAAATGTAAAAAAAATACCGTCCCCCCCCTTATCTCCAAAGTTTGCATAGATAAAAATCTGAAATTATTCTATGTGATAGAAATTTATGTAAAGATTACAGGAAAAATAAAACGATGTCTCTAAATAGCACAGTTTTTCAGAAATCATCAACATCATATATACGTACGGAACCCTCGGTGCGCGAGTCTGACTCGCTCTTGACCGGTTTTTTTATTTTGGATTACTCAATTCATTTTTGAGTTAATAAATAATTCCTTCATATTTTGCAACAAATTACAAGCGTTGTGTCATCGCGCTTCTCTTTCTTTTGTATGCAGTCTGACAGTTACCGCGGTTTAGCTGTTGTCAGCGTCTTAAGTTGTTTATGTAATCAACAAATTGGATTGATGATCTAGGAAATAAATGATTCATCATCATCGTCATTTGCTCCACCCCTCCCTTTTGTGCCATGCTTCCCTGGTCTGTGCGAGTCTCATACGGTCTACCTCGCGAGCTAATGATAAAAATAAATTATTATTATTATTATTAAATAGTTATTAAGAACGGTACGAATTAGGGTGCCCGCCCACGAGCGATTTTCTCGGCGAGCATGCTTATGGTACACACGGCTACACATCAACAATGCGAGATCAGCTTATACTGGAAATGCTATACATTTCCAGTATAAGCTGATCTCGCATTGTTTAGGATTTCCGTACAATGAGAGGTCAGCGTATACTGCATTCTATAGCTTGATGTGTAGCTGTGTGTACCAGTCTTTTCTGAGAATATAAATACAAATACCGCAAATAAACGTATTTTCTTTCTTTCTAAGTATTATTGTACACTTCGTTTAAATTTAAATGTTCTACTGTACTTTTCAGTTGTGATTATTTCAAAATGTCAGCTTCCACCAGGCTAAACATTATATTCTTTGAACACTCAAAAATATCGGGGGACCCATTTTTAAGAGTGGAACATGTCGGATAATTTAAAAAATAATACACTCTACTAGAAAAGAGCAGGCAGAAGGAGCAATCTCATCTCTCTCAAAAATCAAACCTTTAACCACGCAGGACAATGTTTGTATTTTCGATGTGACAACCTGATAACTCAAATTAACAACTATTCTAATTAACTTAATTGGTGTCTAAACTTCACTGATCTCAGTCATAAACCGAATCATACCCCAATTAATTAATCTAAACCACACACTTAGCATACGTCCCACGTCAGACGATTTCACCTGAAGGTAGCCGTATGGAAACATTGTCAGCAAACCAACTAAACGTTTAGCCTCTACCGATGAGACGGTTAAAGCCCGTTTACACGTTACGACTTATCAAAGTTATCGTGAGACACTTGTTTGCACGAGAAGGTGATCGTCCACATATTACACCACCCACCACCCGTCCACTTCACACGGGTGCAATGGCGACTTGTCATAGCATCAAAATGTCTGTGCTCAACTTAGTTAAATTATATTATTAATAAAATATTAAATTATATAATTAATAAGTTTTATAAATAATTTATTAATATTTGTAAATATTGATGAATAATGTAAGAAATATTTATATTATACAGGATGTTAAAGTAATAGCGTGCCATAGCACAGGGGTAGGTTGAGTATCGATAAAGAAACCCAGGAAAATAAAATATCTAAAAAAAAACATATATAATAAAATTTTATTAAACGTAAAAACATAATAAAAATAAAGAAATAATAATTATCGTACTTTAACGGGCTTAGGACCGTCAAATAAAAAAAATTAAAATTCTAAACTATTGCTATTTTAAGTTAGTAGGTTTATTAGGTTGATCTTGCAATATTTTTTTTGTGTTTTCATATTTGTTTTTTTTTTTTTCTTTTGTTTCTTTATCGATACTGAACCTACCCTTAAGCTATGGCACGCAGTTACTTTAACACCCTGTATAGTAGATATTTGCACGCCTGTTTAGGTAGGATATGGTTTAAAGAACTTTTTTGTATTTATCACCTCATGTACCGATATTCAAGCATATAAATGATTTGATTAGTGTTTCGATGTGACTAGACCAACGAGGTAGTCTAGTGGTTTTTTTAGGGTTCCGTACCAAACGGGTAAAACGGGACGCTATTACTAAGACTCCGCTATCCGTCTGTCACCAGGCTGTATCTCATGAACCGTGATAGTTAGACAGTTGAAATTTTCACAGATGATGTATTTCTGTTGCCGCTATAACAACAAATACAAAAAAAAAAAACAGAATAAAATAATTATTTAAGGGGGCTCCCATACAACAAACGTGATTTTTTTGCTGTTGGTACGGAACCTTCGTCCGACTCGCACTTGGCTTGGTTTTTTATGCTTTGGGTAGACATTATTTCCTAAATTTATTTCATAAAGTATTTTACTACAATACTTAAATATTCACTTATAGAATTGATGTGTATACGTTCTAGTTTAACATACATTTTTTGCATAACTTACTTGCATTATGTGAAGGCGTAATATGAGATTTAAAAGTCACTAAAATCATATATCTGCGCCTTAAGGTATAAAGGGGCGGTACCGTCTAGTTCGTTGCTAGGCATCGGGGAGCCCGACGCGTGTACTCCAAGGCCGCGACCTCCGAATCTCGCTACTATAGCAAACATGTCATGTCGTCTGTCTGTACTATAGTTTCACAATTCGATTACATACAACGACTTGCAGGAGGTCAGAGGACAGTTGCTGGGGTACATTATTCAAAGGGTATTTCAAACTACACCGATCACAGACTTTTGAATAGAGAAAATGTAGTTATTGCCAGAACAATATTTCTATGGAGAAAATTGGGCAAGAAACTTCATGGATTACCCTTGACAAGAATTTTGAACTCGGGCAGCAAAAACTAAAACTTAAAATATGCTCGGAACCGTGATTAGTAATTTAGGGATTTTTCATTCACTTTCTTTAACATTCTTTAAATAAGTAACTGCTGACAATTTTCATTTTATTATAATTGCAAAAAGAGGTCGGCCCGCAGAAGGGATGACTGCGGACATTTTTATTTTTTAATTTGTTTTTTTCTCATTACACATAATTTATCTAATTATCTTATAGACTTTGTTCTGAGTGATTGAAATTCTTAATGCGATAGAAGATCTAATTTATTTACTTGTTTGTTTGTGGTTCATATATCTATATTAATTTCTTGTTTTTATATTGCATGTATTACTATTTCTGTACGCCCTAGACGAAAAACATAGCGCCCTCAATTTATTACCAAATAAGAGCTTATAATGTACCTATGTTTTACAATAAATAAATGAATCTAAATCTGTCCAGACAAAATCAAACAGGTTGCTATTTTAATTGTATAATTTATTATTTTTATGACATTTATTTTAAATTCTGTGATTACCCTAACTCGCACTAATATTATTACTTTTTAGGAAAACGTGTTTTTTTTACAATGTTTGTAAATATGTGAGCACCATGTATCTTTCACATAATTAATTTATCTGTCATTGCTTCATTCTTAACTCTTTTTACCTATTTAATTGTGGTATAGTAATTTTATTCTAGGTGCATCGTCTTCACATATAATTGTATAATTGGTGCCTTATACAGGGTGGAAGGGACATCGCCGCGAATCCAGTACTACCAGTTACCATGGATTCAGTACATCATTCTTGACCCCCTGCGTTAAAAATTTTCGTCGGTTATTAAAAAAAACCTCGCTGTTCCATACATTTTGACCGAGTAGGTATTGCACTTCTGTAGGAAACAGCTATTTTATTTTTAAATAAGAAATTATCAAATAACTTCTCCCGCTCTGGGCTGAGCGGGAGGGCGTGTCAGACTTTATTGACTAAAACCCACCCGTGTTCCTTCCGTTGACTGTGTGCCGGGGCCACGATATCCCTTACGGACAAACTCGCAACCCTGGCATTGGCCCTAACGGACCCCGTCAATTGGTGCTGACATCTCTTTGAGGCGCGCGCGAAACACAACGTGCCGTCGACCCGGGCCTGGTCCTTATCGGACGGCGGACTACCCATGCTCACCGTCCGCAGGCCCGCGCCTACGGTGGCCGAAAATCAGCTTGCGACTCCCGACGCCCGGGGCGTCTCCTGCGGCGGCTAAGGGCGTGAGGGCGCAAACCCTGCCTCACCTTCACGCGTTCCACCTCCTCCTTCGTGAGCATTACTGCTTCGCAGAAGGAGGTGACGGCCTCCCATGCACTCTCGCTCCAAACCATGGCCTGAACCAGTGCCGGACGCGAGAGATCGCTGCTGCCGATCGCCTCCGTGAGTACACGGCGGTGCTCCGCCCAAGCCGGGCAGACCTCCACCGTATACTCCACCGTGTCCTTCAGGTGATCCGCACAGAGGTGACACCCAGGCGTTTCCTCCCGCTTTATCCTGAACAGGAACCTCCCGAAACAACCGTGTCCGGTGAGGACCTGCGTCAGGCGGAAGCGGAGGACGCTATGGTGCCTCTCTAGCCACTCCTCAAAGAGGGGACTTATCGCCACAATTGTGGCGTGCCCAGCGGTTGCGACAATCGCACTCTCCATGCCGCCATGAGATCCCGCCGGAGCTCCGACCGCTGTGCCGTGATTTCTCGCGGCAGCGGAGATTCACCCCGGCCTTTCGCCTCCTCGCGCCACTCCCAGATGTGCGCGAGGACTTTTGCCTCCAGATCCAACGGCGGTTCCCTTCCAACCTGTATGTGCCTATTGGAAATAAACAATTTGACTTTGACTTTGACTTGAATTACCTAATTTTAAGCATGTGTAGTAACTATTAGGTACCAATCATGGATAAAAGTCCAACATAAGCTTATTATATAATGGTCCATCACGCAATTTTTACCACGGTCTTCATCAAGTAAAGCCGAAACGAAGCCAATTGCGTCAGAACTTAAATATTCTTCTTCTACCGGCGATTACTCGTATTACCTAATATCGGTACTGCCAGGGTCACGGTACGATATTTGTTAACCGCGCTATGCCGGACATGATATCCACACTGCCTTGAGCTTAATTGTGATTCCTAGAATTTAAGAACCTAAATAGGTTCACGGGCATTTGCACGTACGCATAAAAATTAAGCAATTTTTACGGTTACGGCGGAATTGGTTATTTAAATAGAATTCTGCGCACAAACACAATACTTACACAATTTTTAGAGTTCCGTACCTGAAAAGGAAAAAACGGAACCCTTATAGGATCACTTCATTGTCCGTCTGTCTGTCTGTCAGTCTGTCAAGACCCTTTTTCTCAGCAACGCGTGGAGGTAAAAAGTTGAAATTAATATCAAATACCTAACTCCTTTATAGTCCCTTGAAGCTCTAAAAAAATCAAGCTTCCAAGTCAACGCAATAAAATAATATGGCGATTTATGCGATATACGAGTATATTATTTTTATTTTCACAAACAAATCAAAACCAAGTAGGTTACTTCCCGTTGACCTAGAATCATGAAATTTGGCAAGAAGCAAGATCTCACAGCACAAGTAAAGGATTCAACTACAATGTTAAGTTTGTTTTTGGGATAATTTCATCCCAACTACGGACACGCACTTGGCCGGTTTTTTTTTTTGTTTCTCAAACTGCTTCATAAGTGTCCTTAAGTCCTAGGTGCGGTTGATGACAGCGAGGTCGTGAGTTCGATTCTTCCCGACAGTTTGTTTGATGTGTAACATCTTTCCTCTCGCATTCCGTGGGAGTGATTTCGTGAAAAGGGACGGAAGTGTGTAACAGGAAGTGACAGCTTGAGCATGGAATTAGTAAGTACTTTTTCATCATCATCATTTCAGCCGAAAGACGTCCACTGCAGGACATGGGCCTCCCCCAAATATGGGGGGGGGGGTCGCAGTATGGTTTTAAAAATGCATAGAGAAAGCTGCTGCCCATTCTCTAGTAAGCCCCTTAGTCGCCTTTTACGACACCCACGGGAAGAAATGGGATGGTGCTATTCTTTACGTCCGGCACCAAATGGAACATGTAAGTACTTTTTAATAGCATGGAATTAGTAAGTACTTTATAATAGCATGGAATTAGAGTAGGTACTCATGGAATTATAGTGAGTACTATATACATTGTAAGTAGAGAGGGTCGAATTTCGACCGGTGGGCGACCACTTGCACTAGTAATAAATATTTCAGAATTTCACTTTTTTAATTTTTGGTGTTAAATTCTGTTGCTGCTCAGTTGCTTGGTGGGATGTCAGATTTTTACACCGTTTATTCCCGTTGTCCCCGTACGCCATGTCCGTCCTATGGGGACAGCGGTACTTCAATTAAATATTTAAAAATACTTCCCGTTGTCCCCGTGGTTTGGTTTTACATTCAAAAATATGTTTCTGGCTTTGTGTGGTCACAGTTCTAACCTAACCTAACTGTTTTTTTTAAAAAAGGTTTACTTCGTACGTTATGGGGACAACGGGAAATAAATTTAATCACATCCCGCTGTCCCCGTGACGGGGATATGGCATACCGACAACGGGAATACACTGTTTACACATCATAATAAATTATGCGACTATTGTAAGCCTTGTTTTTTTTTTCTGTACACACCGGCCTTTGAACACATTTCCTCCTAATCTTTCGAAGAATAAGATGGTGTTTGCATTATCATTATTAATTTTCAATATAGTTTTAATTATTACACAAACCAAGTCACAAAAAAACCCAGTGAATACAACGATATATTTTCACAGTAATTGTTACGTACTAATAAGAACCGAGCAACAATGTACAAGAAATTATAAGAAAATAATATTGTTATGATTTCCTTGGCACTTCATATCAAATTATACTTATACACTCTTGTGATTGTTGTGGGGTCTTATAATGATTTGTTTATTTTTAGGGTTCCGTACCATAATGGTAAAAAGGAACCCTTATGGTGATACTAAGTCTGTCTGTCCGTCTGTCACACCTGGATTTCTCAAGAACTACTAATGCTATCAACTTGAAATTTAGTTGCAAATAAGAAAAAAATAAAAAAAAATATATCGTTTTTGCAAAAGGGACTGTAAGGGTTCTTAAAAATTTGGCTACTAGGGTATGTGGGGTATCATCTAAAAGAAGGCTGTTTGCACATTTTCAAAAATTTTTTTTTAGGCAGCATAGTTTCCGAATTTTGTTGAAACATATAAAAAAAATACCGTTCCAGACTCCCCTTTTATCTCCGAAGTTTGCATAGATAAAAATTTTAAATTATTCTATTTGATAAAAGTTTATGTTAAGATTACAGGAAAAATAAAAATTTGTCTCTAAATAGCATAGTTTTTCAGAAATCATCTACATCATATATTAAGTTTATATCATTTATTCTCATAAAAGACAAAAAACGCCACTTACATGAGAACAGACAAGAAACATTCAGTAAACTTATATTAGGTAACCGTCACCAAAGTATATGTAGTTATAGTATTATAATTATATATTATTCTATGCTCATTCAGCAGTTCAACTCTCAACGAAAAACATTGGAGGAAAACATTGGATAAAGAACATTGGAGGACTTTAGTCAAGGCCGTTTTCAGTTATGTGTTTAGATAGCCGATACTTAAAACTGCTGAGAGAGCCAACACTTTTTATATAAGTGGGTAAATTATTAAATAGTTGTGCTCCTTCATAAGTGATATTTTTTCTAGCGTAATTAGTGCGTATTCTTGGCAAAACAAGTAGACTTGGTCGACGAAGACTGCGTTTAGTAATTTGAGATTTTGTTGTAAATGATAAGTTAGTGTGGATGGTTCTGTCCATAATTTTCCTAATGAGAACGCAAGTATTATATGTATAGAGTTGTTTGATATTCATAAGTTTTGTTTCCTCAAAAATTTTACAAGTTGGTGTTAGGTATGGAACGGATATATACGTACGGAACCCTCGGTGCGCGAGTCAGACTCGCTCTTGACCGGTTTTTTCTTACAGTATGGACTCCCACGTCATGTGTACCTACTCTGGAAAACGTGGTCTGGAACAAATATGGAGTAATGACCTGAAAAAGGTTCTGTATGTGGAAAGCAACTTGAAAGACAATCACATAGACGTTCGAGTTTTAGAAACTTTAAACTAGTGTATTGTTGAATGGATACTCGTTAATAAAGTTAAGCTTGGTTAAACAATGCAGCGTGACCAGTACCACCGTCTAAACAGACCAGGAGACGTGATCAACTTCTGGAGGGAGGTGGAATGGTTGGAATAACCACCGATGGCCGCCATGCCACGCACATTTGTCCGCCTGAAGGACTAAGTGCGGAAACCAATGATATTATATTAAACAGATATGTTATACACTCACAAAGCAACCGTAAAAACTGTTCCGCGCAGCAGCGGCAGCACACATAGTGCTTTTCATTCATTTTACATTTCACTACAAGTAAATGTGATGGCTTGATAAAAACAACAAGAAAAAAAGAGACAGCTAGTGTTGTCAATTGCGCGTGAATGTAAACAAACATTATTCTGGCCACCAATCACCGAATGTTGGCATCACAGACTAACAAATAAATCCCAATTAGGACGTTTTCGAGTATTCACGATTGCGCGCTCATAACCTATCTGTTTAATATAATATCATTGGCGGAAACCAAACCTTCAAACATAGAACATAGACCACCACCATGCTACGGTTCAAGCCAATACGAGTATGTGTTCTTTGTTTATTTAAATGCAGGCAGGTAAATATTATAAATAAAAATTATTGTAACTTATCAATTCTTTCAATAGAAGCAACCTAACTTACCTGGGTTATTTGAAGGTTGTAGATTTATCTATGGACCACGCAATCCCTTTGTGTTAGTAAAAACCTCATGATTCTACTTAATCATTATCAACCTATAATGTTCCCACTGCTGGGACACAGCCCTCCTCTCGGTCAGAGGGAGTAGGTTAAACTTACGAAGCTCTAAGTTAAAAATGCACTCAACAAGTACATTAGTCATATCAATTAAGATATACTTACAATAAATTACCAGACATAATTAAAGAAGAACAAAAATTGAAGATATTCACTAATAAATTAAAACAATTTCTAATAAATAAATGCTATTATAATATAAATGAATATTTCAATGACAAACTTTAAATTACTTACTTAGATTCTTATAAAATAATTACAATATTTATTACAACAACTAAGTAGTCAAATAAAAGCCCTCTTTCTCTCTCCTACTTCTGCTTCGCCCGACAGGGTCCACAATGATCATTTTTGTAAAACCTACCACTAAGTTCACATGTGGAAGCAATAAATATATTGAGTATTGAGTGGGCCGCAACCTACCACGCGGGCCCAGTGCGGGTTGGTGGATGTCACATGTCTTCGAATTTTCGGTTAGGACGTGCCAGTTCAAAACGGTGATGAAATAATATACTTACACAAAAAAAACTGTTCTTAAAAAGATATAAGCACAAAACAACAGTTATAAAATTATTTATTAGCCTATAACTGACCCGTGTGAATGAGTTAACCCTCTAATCCGGCCGGTAGCGGATAATCTCCCACCGTTTAGCGCGGCGATGCAAGGGTTGAACGTAATTGGCTTGAGTTTAAATAGCGACAACATGGCTATTATTGGCGAGTTAGTTTATGACATGTGGGTGATAAGTATGGTGTCATGAGTATGGTGGCCAGTCTTGAGTGTAAGGTGTGGAGGACAGTGCCAATCTTATGTTTTTTTAGATTACAAGCTTCCTGTACTATCGCACGACCTACACTAAGAAAAAATCAATGGAAAAAAATATACAACGCCAGATTAAAAAAAAAATATATATAAAATAAAATTTATTTATTTCAGGTAAGTTTTTTTAAACATACACCCTTTAGTATCCGAAAATTAAAAATTAAATATGAAATAGATATTAAATTAAGTAGGTAAGTAAATTATTGTTATACATTCGATTTAGATTACAGTTTCCTTACTTTATTAAAGATCTGACTGCCCAAGATGTGCAGGCGACAATCTTGTCTGCTGGGTCCAAAACCATTATTTTACTACTAATAAATACTAATATCAATGAAATTTTACTACAAAAAAAAAAACTCCTATTTAAATTGCAAAAATTCAATATCTTAACAAAACTCAATCATCAATCATTCAAAACAGCAAAATTACCATAATAAACGCAACAACAAATCAATCAAATCAATTACTTGCTACTATTGAATAAACGCAGCATCTATTAACAGGATGTCCCCTGCAACTTGACACCCTGCTGCTACCACCTTTAGTTTACCGTCCAACAACCCAACAAACCGACATTCACAACCCTTCAAGGGCGAAAGATAAGGGCGAGTTTCAAAGTGGAGTGGTGTATTGAAGTGTTGGTTGAGTGTGGTAATGTTTAATAGCTACTTTATAAGCACAGGCAGATGTCGTAGGTAAGTGAAGTTGGGTCGGTTTTTGAGCACGATCACACGTTTTTCTCATAATTTCGTACCGGATGTGTTCTATTTTAAGTGCGCAGGTGGAGACCTGTGGGATGTTTGTTGTTCAACAAAAGAGAAAAGAATCGATTTTTGAAGTGATTGTCTCATTTGAGTTTGGATGGAAGTTCTGATAAGCTCATATTACGCTTTTCCTAACATAATATAAAATCACGCCTGTAGTTCCCGAAGGGTTCGACAGAGGTGTACTACCTATAACATTCTTGAAATATGCAAATTCGCTCACAAACACCAAGACCTACACTAAACGTGAAGACATACAAACAAGATACACACTACGACACAAAACACGACTAAACTTACCAACATCACGCTTAAAAATACATTCCACAGGCCCTCTGGTAATGTCAATAAAATTATATAATAAGTTAGGTACCCGAAACAATAAGAAATTTAAAAAAAAACTAAAAAAACTATTATTAAGTTAATGTTATTACAGTGTAACCGAATATTTAAATGATTTATCCCTAAAACACATGTAAAATACACAAAACCTAAATATTTTTTAGAATAAGTTAGATTATAAGATAAACTGTGAGCGTCTCGTCTCCACCTATCTATATTCCTCTATACTCTACCTATACTATCTTTGTTTTGCTGTGCTCGACAACCCGTCCACGATTGTTCTATACCCTAATGTTTACCACCTAAGCATTTACATTGTGGAATGCAATAAAGATTTGAGTATAGTAGAGCCACATTTCGCAAGTTATGTTTTTTTAAGTGCCATGTAAATAGGGTTTGAGAAATTCCAGTTGGAAAAACCCCTTACCACTTTGGCGGACCTAAGAATCGAACCCAAGACCTCATGCTCAATAGAAGTGCTTGCGACCACTAGACCAAAGTCAGAAGACAGTCTGTTTAATGTTACGTTTGAATTAGGTACTTATTTTTGTGATTCAAAGTTCGGTGATCATAGGAAGGGCAACTGATATAAAAACCGGCCAAGTGCGAGTTGGACTCGCGCACGAAGGGTTCCGTACCATTATCTATAAAAATGGCAATAAAATCATGTTTGTTGTATGGGAGCCCCCCTTAAATATGTGTTTTATTTAAATTTAATTATTTATTTTAAAAGTGAATATATAACTAAATATTCTGTGGATATTTCAAGCGTCTACCTGTTGCCGTTATCAATATCGAGCAATAACGAGCAAAATAATCACGTTTGTTGTATGGAAGCACCCTTAAATATTAATTTTATTCGGTTTTTTTGTATTTGTTGTCATAGCGGCAACAGAAATACATCATCTGTGAAAATTTCAACTGTCTAACTATCACGGTTCATGAGATACAGCCTGGTGACAGACGGACAAACAGACAGACAGACGGCGGAGCCTTAGTAATTGGGTTCCCGTTTTACCCTTTGGGTACGGAACCCTTAAAATCGGTTAATAAGGCGATGTAATTATTTGTATCATTTGCTCAGGCACTGACCCTAGCTTAAAAGGCTAAGAAAATCAGAATATCATACAATTCGACTTGTACATGTCACCATATAATTATGAACTTCGTTAAGTTTATAATCTATAGATCTGTATTATTTCCTTTAGATTATAAACTGTCGAAAAATTGTGAACTGCAACAAACCATTTACAATTTAGCGCATTATTTTTCGATAATTTATAAGCTATCCATGGGAACCGACAAATTGTGAACTGGTATCAAACTTGCTTGCGACGTAACGCACCTTGAGCTAATACTTAATAGTCTGACTAGCTGCGAGTAACTTGGAAGTAGCGCTCGCCGGCCACTGTCAATGGTACTCATTGAAGAAGACAAATTGTGATCTAATGACATTTTATTTATTTTCATTAAATGATTTATTTTTCAGTTTTTTGTAAATAATCTAATTGTTTTGTTTAATCTAATTTAATTTTTTTTTTTTTTTTTTTTTTTTCAATTTCAATGTTTTGTTATCTGATCAAAGTTATTGTTATTTTAATTAATGAATTGAACAGTTTTTTATTTAATATTTTTGTTTTTTAATTGATATACAAGAAAAAGATAAATATATGTATATACATTTTTTTTTTTTATATATATATTTAACTGAGTTTAATTATTAATTTGGTTGTTTTTATTATGTTTTACCAATTAGTCATAAGAAATTATAATTAGAATATTTGTACGCCGTCGACGGCAAGACATAGCGCTTATTTTATTAATATTGACATCTGTACTTTGTTTTACCTATGTTCAACAAATAAAAATATTTGAATTTGAATTTTCAAAGATGCTGTAGCACTCAGTTAGATTACGGCGGACATTTGACGTATTGATATTACAAACGCCCTTAGACAGTGATTTGGTTTGCTGTCACTGTGGCTTGCATCGGCTAAGACCATCGTCCACGACACACGAATGAGAAGCCAGAATGTCCTCCAGAATGAATTTCGGCATTGGCGACCAATCACAGCGGAAACCAGCCTTCGGCGCGGGAGATGTTATAGCGCAAAAGTGACTGCGCAGACATAGATGCACTCTTTCCTCCCTCACTCTCATAGTCCGATGGGACGGCAATCCAACACAGCCGGAGAGAGATCAGGCGCAGGGCATGGGGTCTTTGGTTTGACCCCGGGTCTGGCAAAGTTACAGGGTCTTTCCAGTACGAAATTGTCATTAAGGGCCTCTTTTCCGAAATTTACGTTTCTAGATCGAGTTGTTTTCAGAGAAATCACCATATATATATTTGTAAAAAAATGTATAGTACAGATACATGTTTGACCTAGTGACTGTTTTGGTTAAAAACACGATATTTAACATTTTGCTTAATAAAAAAACAAATCAGAAGTAAAGTCGATTTTGAAAGTATTTTATGTTGTATGTGACTTGGAGGAACGCAGTTTTTATGAAAACTTGACATTTAATTTACTAATCGGGTTTGACAGGGATATTATTGGATAGATTTATAATATGGCACTAATCTTTTTTTATGTCAACGTGAAAACGGCTCGCGCGCACCGCGCCAGTTATATAGTGCTGTCGCGACTGCTCCTGTGCAACGCGGATGCAAGCTGTCTCATGCCTAAACTTTCGGGAAAAGGGGCCCTTAACTAGAATCTGTATTTAGGCCCGGTTACTGGCAATAAGCGTTATTTTAAGTACTGGCGAAGTTATACAACACTGCCTAAGCCGTCGGGCAAAAAAGGCGTGATATTATGATGACCATTTGACCTCACGATTACTCATCTTTCCACAATGCGTAGAAAGTCCTCAATAAAAAGTACGAGTAAGTCAATAATTAGTTCATATCGTGCAGCTAACTGCCCCTCGTCAGCTGCTCGTATTCCCAGGAGCTGTGACACTCACCTCTTTACGGGTCATTGTACATAACTGCTACTACTGCTTACTATTCTAGTATCTTCGACAGGTCAGCCATTGATTTAGTATTCTATTTATATCGGTCATTGATAGTCGGAGTCTTGCTTTTTACCCGACTGCGGCGAAGACCAAAACGAAAGTAAGGTAATTAAGGTAATACATTATTCATTAACCATTTTAATGGTTCCGTAGTCAACAAGGAACCCTTATAGTTTCGCCATGTCCGTCTGTCTGTCTATCTGTCTGTCTATCTGTCTGTCCATCTGTCCGGCTTAGCTCAGAGACACTTAGTACTAGAAAGCTGTAATTTGGCATGGGTATACATATTAATCATGCCGAAAAATTTGTCAAATAAAACCATCAAAAACAATTTTTTTTAGGGTACCCTTACACGTGAAATGGCGATGATATTTTTTTTTCTCGTCTATTCCATGGTGTGGGGTATCGTTGGATAGGCCGGAAATATTGTGGGTTTGTCTGAATCATTTTTCAATTAAGGGATCCGTTTGCGTAATATAAAGCTTTAAAGTGCTATTTTTTGTTGAGAGTCAAGTTTAGGGTCCCTGCCAGCTAAATGGTTGGTTTTGCATATGTGAAAAAAATCATGGCAGTAGTATATATAACGAAATTAAAAGGAAAACTATCACAGCTAAGTAGGCTTCACAAGTTAACGAGTAATAGTCGACCAACTTAAATTTGCAGTTGGAGAATTGACCGTAACGTATTATACAGGGTGTTTGGTGCATCGTGTGCCAAATTTAAATGGTCGACTGAAGGGGTCATCCGCTAGCCTTTCAGACCCCTTAACACCCCTCATGCTCTGTGGATTTTTTTTTATCGACTTTTTATTGTTTTCCAAAAAAAAGACCCAAATTTTACATTCAAATACAGATTTAAAAAAAAATATAAGGCGTAGACTCTGAATTTTAATTTTATTTCGATGTGTATTGTTTAAGAATACTTTTAAATACAAAATTAGTGATATTAGTCACCTAGTTTTTTTTTTAATTCACTCGCAAAGGTAAAACTTAAATTAAAGCTGTACATGTTACAGCTATTTATAAGGCTACAAAAAAAAACCAAAAGCGACCGGGATCTTCGAACTCCCTCATTAATTCTCCAGTCTATCCTCTTTCTAATGATGTGCCACATGCCATAAAAGCATTTTAACAACTTTGTGAATTCGCTAGAATTGTGAATCAAGTCACATAAAACTACATTCCAAATTCTAATGAAAAAATATTTATTGCGGAACTGTTACTTGAGAAAGAGGTAAAATTTGTTTTCTCACTCTTTCACAGTAAAATCTATCTTCTATCTCTTTCTTGCATACCTTAAATCGGTTTGAACAAATCGCGCCGCCCGACCCGCCATTTTTTTAGTCGAGACATGACTGCCTCTGCTACCTAACGTGTGTGCTAGTTCACCATACTCCGCGATTCTTTTATTACTTTGTTATCGTTAAGTTTTGCTGGTTCTTGTTACATTTGTTTAATTTTTGTTGTTATTGTTAAACTTTGAGTTTTTTGTTATTGCAATGGCGACATTCTCTAACGAAGAATATGCGGACATCATGATGGCTTACGGAGCCGCTAATGGCATCGCTCGTGCAGCGCAACGACTTTACCAGGAACGCTTTCCTGGTAGACGATTACCTGGCCGCAGAGTCTTCCAAGACACATACAGACGCATACGCGAGACTGGCAGTGTTACTTTTAATGAACCAAGGGGCCATATTGTGCGACATAATGTTGAAGTAGACGAGAGAATACTGGCACTTTTTGAGGAAGACCCTACAAGAAGCATTAAAAATGTGGCATCACATCTTGATATTTCAATATGGAAAGTGTGGAAAGTACTTCGTCAAAACAAAAAGCATCCATTCCACTACACTCCGGTGCAAGGTACGTAATTTTAAACTAACTTTAAACCCGTGCAAGCTTTGTTTGACCTTGCCTTTGTTTAGCAGGTAATGGGTATGGTATGGCGTCACTTCCAGGTAGTGAATCTATTAGCACGAACAGCGGGTCCTTTCTTGTGCAATTACTTATTGCCCAAGAGAAATTTAAAAGAGTTTTTTGTTTGTTGCAGGTCTTGAGGGTGGCGACTTTGAGAGACGAGTGGCTTTTTGTCGGTTTCTTTTACACACGGATGTGGATGATCCTGATTTTTTTAAAAGAATACTGTGGACGGATGAATCCAAATTTACCAAGGATGGGATCCTCAATTTACACAATTTGCACCACTGGACAACGAAAACGCAAAACCCACGTGTTAAAAGACAGAAATCTTCTCAAAGAAGGTTTAGTGTAAACGTTTGGGCAGGAGTGATTGGGAATCAGGTAATTGGACCGCATTACCTGCCCGATAATCTCAATGGCGAAGACTACCTGGAATTCCTACAAAATGACCTGCCCGAATTAGTGACCGATGTGCCCGTATTTAATGAACGTGTGCCCATTGTATTTCAAAATGACGGCTGTCCCGCGCATTGGCGATTGACTGTGAGGGAATATCTCGACAATGTGTTCCCCAATGCATGGATTGGACGCGATGGCCCTATTCCATGGCCGCCACGTTCCCCAGATCTAACTCCGTTAGACTTTTATGTCTGGGGACGTGCCAAAGAGTTGGTATATGCCACGGAAGTTCCAACTAGGGAGGTATTAGTCCAACGCATAGAAGCGGCATTCAATACTATTAAGGAGGAAATACGACTTCGTACAACAACTGTTGAAATACGAAACAGGTGTCGGGCCTGCATTCGCAACAGAGGCCAACAGTTTGAGCAAGATTTGTAACAATGATTAAATAAATGTTAAAAATGCAATTTTGTTTTTTTATTTCAAGTAAATCCCACGAAAGATACAGATATGAGACACGAATTTACCTAACCATAAGAATGAGATAGCAGATTTATAGGTTTGACAGGTATCATTTAAGAGATTTTTTTTTAAATCATAATTTTGAATATTAGCCTTAGGTGACTCGATTCACAATTCTAGCGAATTCACAAAGTTGTTAAAATACTTTTATGGCATGTGGCACATCATTAGAAAGAGGATAGACTGGAGAATTAATGAGGGAGTTGGAAGATCCCGGTCGCTTTTGATTTTTTTTTTTGTAGCCTTATAAACAGCTGTAACATGTACAGCTTTAATTTAAGTTTTACCTTTGCGAGTGAATTAAAAAAGAACTAGGTGACTAATATCACTAATTTTGTATTTAAAAGTATTCTTAAACAATACACATCGAAATAAAAATAAAATTCAGAGTCTACGCCTTATATTTTTTTTTAAATCTGTATTTGAATGTAAAATTTGGGTCTTTTTTTTGGAAAACAATAAAAAGTCGATAAAAAAAAATCCACAGAGCATGAGGGGTGTTAAAGGGTCTAAAAGGCTAGTGGATGACTCCTTCAGTCGACCATTTCAATTTGGCACACGATGCACCAAACACCCTGTATATCGATATATGGGAGAGCGTGTTTTTCAACTACAATGTTAAGTTTGTTTTTGGGATAAATTCAGCCCAACTACGGAACCCTTCATTGTGTGTGGTCCGACATGCACTTGGCCGGTTTTATTAAAATCTGTTATTAAATCTGTTATTATTATATGCACATCATTTTGACAATCAGAATATTATTTACTTCGGCAGTTTTGATGTTTTTATTCAGAAGTTGCTATGTTGCCTTATTTGACGATATTCAATCAAATCTATGATTATAATATCGCCCACATAAGATTAAGGATTTTATAATTTATCGGTTACTCGTACAATAATATTTAAAATTTATTAAACATTTTAATGTTTAATAAATTTTATATTCTGTTACAGGTAAGCTGAATTATGAATAGTAGATAAAAACACACACGGTAGCACCAATACTCATTATGGACATCGGAAAGTGCAAGGATGAAAGAAGGATAACCAGTTTTCACCTGACTGTGTTTAGAAATGAAATACATCTTAAAATTCAGCTAATTGAATTGTATATTAATTACGCTTATCACAATGTTAAAAGAAACGCAGGAAAAAAATATTGTATTCTACATCAAGGGGTAGGTATTACGATTTTTTTAACGCATCCCTTTTTTACAACGTTCCAATAGACACACTGCTACATGACTTTATTAACTCTGTTTCTGAGTTTTATACATTATTTTTTAAACAGTAAGTATTTCTTTATTAGCATTTTTAGTTTAATACAGATTAATTAAAAATAACATAATAATGAAATAAATTAATCATGCAATATGAAAGAAAGATATATATTATATATATATTCAGAAGAAAGTAGTTAATAGTGACACAATCCAGCTACTAAATTATTCTCATCTATCTCGAGCGCTGGACCCAACAGGTAACGTAATGGTATGGTAGGTAGTGTTTTTATACTTTTAATTAAATATTAGATACTAGAATGTTTGTGTTTCATACGACATCTTACATGAATCAACACTCGGGGATATAGGTCATAGAAATATTTGAACCGTGCAGAAATGGAACCCGTGAACACTAGCGCAAAAGCCAATGGTGCCGTCAAACAACATGAGTTAAAATTTTAATTTGTAAGTACATATTGTATTTGTCTGGGAAATCCTTCAAAATAATTATTATGGATAATAGAACCATACTAAGTATTGTTTTTTTCATTCTGTCTCTGTTGATATTAATTAGATTCATTGAATAGAACTAGACATTCATCTGAAGACGCTGGAGTACGCTGGATTTGTATATAATGGCAATGATTTAAATGTGTTTTTAATATTTTATGTTCATTTTGTGAGCTCGTATGAGACCGTTGTAGGCTTAATAGACTTAATAGATTAGAAGAAAATGGTCTAAAACCATTTTATATTTTGTTAAGTAACTGGTACTTGTCGACAAGCCTACACTCTCCCCCTACCTCCTCCGTCCTACGTCCTCAATATGTCCTCAAAGCAAATTATTTTTATAGAGTAACCGTGGAGTTTCTTGCCGACTCTTCTCCATAGGAAACGACCAATTGGAACCGTGCACCTAGCTTCTGACGTTTCATAAGTGCCCATGTAGGTTTATGTGAAATAAAATCGTTCGATTTTGAACTCTGATAATCAGATCACCAAACTTAAAGTTTATTTTCCCTATTTTGTACAACAGTTAATAAACAAGGCATATACTCTCGAATTTAAAACGACTTGCGGTGGACTGCAGATATTCATAGTTCCGACTCTCGACGTATGAGAATATTTTATTGCTCCAGATTCTTTAGATGCATGAACCCGGAAACTAAGAAGCTTGAAAACTTTAAAGCAAGAAGTACTTAGCCATTGATTTAACACGGTACTTACATCCCAACCAAAACTTTCGCACTGTCATTGTTTGCTATTCAAGAATAAGATAATCATGATATTATGTATGAAAAAATATTAAAGTATATACGAAACCACGTCTATTGGTACATTCCGTATTGAAATCGTGTGGAGTGGGCAATAAACACAAGCAATATGTAACTACCGCTACGTGTATTGCGTAGTTCACGCCGCTACGTGCTACGAATCTCGTAGCACGCCTACAATATGATAGCGTAGCGTACAATTTTGAAGTACTGGAAATGATTATTTTAGTGCCTATGTGTTCATGACTGCCTGGTAGTTTTGCAGGTGAATTTATTGTGACGCTGTTAATGAGATGGGTTAAGCAGTTGTGTTGAGGCATTCTACACACTTGTTCGGGTCATTAATCGGCATAGCCGGACGGCAAAACCGAATAATATAGTAATTGCTTCGGGTCGGTTTTGTTGTTCAACAAGTACTGTTCACCCAAACAAGGTTCACAGTTTCATACTCTTGCGTCGATCACCACCAAGTTCTAATGGCGTTCTACATTTGTAGTTCCAGTCGTAATGAGATCATTAATATTTGTAATTAATTATTGGTATCCAGCCCAGACATTCATAACTCGAGTATATTGAGGCAGATCTTCAACAGACTCTCACGAACACTTTCGTCGAGATCTCTCGAACGATTTCAGTGAGTCGTCTTATGATTTGTGTAATATTTTGTTGAATTTATATATGTATAACGGCCTTAACAGAAGTTATCAGCGTATTAGTGGTTCAACAGCTTCAATATCATCAGGATTGTGCCGGAATATAGGAGTTCGTCGTGGACGTGGTACGACTGCGGTTCCCTTCACTCTGTCATCCGAAGACAGTCGCCACGCAACCATCGATGCGACGCTCTGCTAGAGTGACTGTCAGCAGCCAGCGTCACTCTTATCCGATCTTTTCGGTGATTCCAGTAAATTCATTACAAAAATAGAAGGCGCCAATTGCTGCGCTGTCATATTTATGATAGTACGAGCTTCTGCCCGTGACTTCGTCCGCGTTAAATTTCTAAAAATAAAATATATCTTATAGCATGGCATCGCCTGGTTTAAAATACTGGTATTCAGCTGCTTTCACATCCCTAATTGCGTAATACAGTTTGAATCACAATCCGAGAGTTTAGAAGGATATTGCAAATCCATTGCTTTGTAGCGGCATCAACATGCGAACTACGCGTCATACTGACGTCACGCAAATTCCTGCTTCGCAAGCAGAGTTTACCGCGCGACTGGCATAATTATACAACGTCGCGACATCAATCGTCGGGCAGTTGCCCACCAGATACTACATCCGTCTGGTGGGAGATCCTCCCTTTCCTATGGAGGATGAGTGAACTTTACACCCTGTTCCTCTTACGTCTGAAGCTCCTTAAGTTTGAAAAAATCGTCTGCTCAACAACGTAAATAACGCAATGCACACCAACTGTCAAAATGAAACCCATTGGAATCAATTGTCATTTTATGTGAGGTACGCAATTAGCCCGCAGGTTTTATTTTATTTTATTTTATTCAGGGACAATAAACAGCTACAATGTGTTGGAACATAGAAAAAATAATACAAAATATTAGCGATATTGCAGCCTACTACATTATCCGCATATTAACAGAAGAAAATATGACAATGAGTGCCACTAGATAGGCAATAAATTATTACATCACATTAATAATAATTAATAACGATATACGATATAATAAAAGTACTCCTTATAACATCAGCTACCAGCCAGTGAAAGTCTCGTCAAAATCGGTTTAGACGTTTCGGAGATTAGCTGGAACAAACAGACAGACAGCCAGACGATTTTTTTTGTTTGTTAATATGTTGTTATAATTACCGTACCGTGTTCCGTGTGGTGCCGGACGTAAAGAATAGCACCGCCCTATTTCTTCCCGTGGGTGTCGTAAAAGGCGACTAAGGGACTTACTAGAGAATGGGCAGCAGCGTCCTCTATGCATTTTTACACCATACTGCGATCGCCGACCCGCCTGCCAAACGTGGCGATTATGGCAAACCTTTGGGGGAGGCCTGTGTCCAGCAGTGGACGTCTTTCGGCTGAAATGAAAGTACCGTACTCACATCTAGTAAAAAGCTGTTATTTTGACATTATAAATAGACATTTCAATTTTATTTATTTGTATAGAAGAATAATTAGTTTTCCCAGAGTAATTAATTACATATTGCAATAGTAATTAGCCTAATTAGCCAGGGTTCATTTACTGATCGCTTTCCCTAGAGACTTGTTAACGATACAAGGAACTACACCCTCCCCCCTCCCCCCCACCCCCACACACACACCAAACACTGCACATACCTGAACATGCTACAACAATTTTTGTAACATCCTAGAACTTAATCTTTTCCTTTTCTTTCTTAACCGACTTCCAAAAAGGAAGAGTTTATATGTTCGGCTGTATGTTTGTTTTTTTTTTATCTTTGTTCACCGATTTCTCCGTCAATTATGGAACGATTTAATAAAAAAATATGTTTGAAAGAGTATGCTCCCGATGATTTATAGAACGTTACTCAGTACTCAAGCATTACTTAAGACTAGATTCAAGCCATTTGGATTACGAAGACGAAGATTACGATTACGAAGTTAATGGCACCTGACGTTAAAAGATGATGTGATGATCCCCGTCACCAGGCGCAAGCCGTTCCTGCCCAGGCGTAGTAGACGCTTGGTTAGCTGCCATCTAAGGATGGCATAGTTTCCCTGGACTGCCTGCAGTCCGGTATCGAGGTCCACCAGTTCTCCGCTTGTGTGTGGGTGAACTCCTGTGGCCACCTGCGTAGTTGGTTGAAGGGGATGGGTACGATAGGTTCGGGTCCATAGACTGCCGTGCTGGATGCTCTCCTAGCTAGTTTTTATTTATTATTATTTATTTATTTATTAATTAAGGTTACTAAAATTTTTTACATAATAAGGACTTTTCCCCGCAAAACCGTTTTCACGGTTTGTCTGTGGGAACAGAACACAGTTTTACAATTTTTGTTTATTAGTTCGTCAGCTGCGTCATTACTTAGGGCCGGTTTTTTGATCCCTAGTTAAGTCGACCAATGGTTAAAAAACGCAACAAATGGTTAAATTTCTGCTAATTCTGTTTTTAGATCCCTAGTTAACACGACAAGTGGTTAATTAGGTAACCATTGGTCAAAATATTTAACCACGGCTTCATCATGGGTTTAGCAAGATGGCGGATAGTTAACTCTTGGTTGCAATCGGCTGTTTTGTGTGATTTTATTTTAATTAAATGTGTGTTTGAATAATTCCGGTTTGATTATGGATTTAAATATATCAAGATACTTTGATATGTCGTCGGAGACTTCATCGGACGATGAAATTGTCATGGAATATAGCCTAATGAGAAGACCCCGTAGCATTGGAGCATTGGGATGACATAGATTTTTACAAGCGTTACCGGCTAGCTAAAGAAATCGTTATCTGGATCGTCAGAGAAATTGTATGGACCATTTTTTTTTGTACATTAAAGTCGGTGATAACTCATTATTTCACAATTACATTTTTTAGTTTTTTCATTAAAATATTTTCCTCGTAGGTGATTTTTCTATGATTTAAGTACTTATTTAAGATTCTTTGGCATACGACTTAAACCTGGGAAAGTAGTGTTTAAAAAAAAAAATTTCGTTAAAAGAACCACAGTAAAAACTTTTAACGCACGCATTTTTTTTTTACTATATTTAGTACAAATAATCCACAGTAATAACTTTTAAAAGTTCAAATTCAAATTAATTTATTTGCTAGAATGTAGGTAAGTTACTTGCACATGTAATAAAAATATTTTAGATTTAGTTTATTATTAGGCACTATAATTATTTTATCAAAAAATTACTACTGTTGGCTAAATCATAACAAAAAATAAAATAAAAACTAACAAAATTATGAATTTTAGTCTGAAGTAAAGTTTTATTGAATTTAATTTAATTTTAATGTACATTTTTGGTAAAAAAAAGTTTGTTTTTTGAAAACATCTAAAATGTTATTTTAAAAACAGTTCATATATTTTTTTTACTTACATAATAGTTTCTGTCCTGTTTAATTATATTATTTTAATTTATAGTAATTTTTATTTATTTTTGAGCAAGAGATATAAACAGCAAGAAATTACAATCACCAAACTAGTATTATTTGACGAATTTGACATAAGACATCAAAATGCACGCGTATTACCATATCAAAATAATGACTCCCAACTCATCATTCGGTAAGTTCGTGTCCATTGCAATGGCAACATAGTTAACAATAGTAAATTCTAACCATAGTTCAAATGGGGATCTAAAAACATAAACTTGAGTTAACAATCGGTTAGAGCCTTAACTCTGGTCAGTTTAACAAATGGTAAGCTTGACTATTACTAGGGATCAAAAAACCGGCCCTTAGTGACTAGTTGTTCCGCTATCCAACATTGAATACTTGCTATAAGGGACTACCTACTCACTATAAGACAAAATAATTATTATATTATATTATTATAAGATAAAGATTCCTTGTAAATATAATACCAACGCAGTTCCTTAAAAAACCAAAAATTTTGGAAGCCGGTGTCTTTGGATCTGTGTTTTAGTTTTTTGCCGTCCATGGCCCAGTAGTTTTTTGACCCATGGGGTGTTATTTACCCATGGGAAGTTGCGAGGTAACCCCATCACAGGTATCCTTATAACTTACCGGAGTACAGTAACAACAGTAATTTTTTTTTGTAAAAAGTTTTTTAATTTTTACTTTCAAGTGGGCCAGTTTTTAATTTATCTGAGTTACAATAGCCTAATGTCAACAGCTCATCACCTTTACAAAATATTGCTTTACCCGATGCTGGAACGTTAATGGTTGAGGAGTTCTCCTGGTAAGAACTAGGAGAACTGCCACTCACCATATGCATTGTGACGAGCATAAACTGCTTAGCAACCATATTAAAGTACCCGATCGAATCGCAACCCGTTAAATACTGTTGGTCCGGTGGCCATCTGTGGTCTCCATCATCAGTTCCACTTCACCAAATGGTGTTTTCCGAAAGCAAATGCAGGCGTTACTATAAAAGATATTCAAATCACTATTGCCTATAAAATTTTATGGTTTTCCTCGATTTCCATGGGATCCGCTCATCAGATTCTAATTTGGTAGCAATGGTGGTCCCTTTGCTACCAAATTAGAATCTGATGATGCTGAATGCTTGAGTACTGTAACTTTCTATAAATACGGGCCTAAAACTTTTTGTAATTTGACCGTCGTTGGAGCAGATAAGTCTTGAATTCTGAGCACTAGCCGAATGGAGGATGTACCAGGCCTGTTGGACTGACGACCCGAAGCAAACTGTTTTATTTATTTGTTTAATACTTTAAGCACACAAATAAACAGAGGCGGACTTAATACATAATCAGCCTATAATGTTCCGACTGCTGGGACATGCCTCCTCTTTCTGTGAGAGGGAGTGGGCCGTAATCCACCACGCGGGCCCAGTGCGGGTTGGTGGATGTCATATGTCTTCGAATTTTTAGTTCTAGGACATGCCGGTTTCCTCACGATGTTTTCTTTCACAGTTTTGAGAGCAGTGGTGATGAAGTTATTTACACAAATTAAAGCGCCTTTTTTGGTTCGAACCCACGAAGTCGAAGTAAGTCAAGGCCGTTACGACTGGGCCACCACTGTTCGCACGCGTGCAGATCAGGGCCTCAAGTCTGCTATTACAATAGTGTCAGAATGGTCATAATTGATTTCATAATTGTTGATTTTGATAAGTTTGGTAATTTACCATTATAATGGCGTCATTATGACTTTCCAATGGTCGGCCACTGACACTACATTGGAAGAAATTGCAGTTATTGGTAATCTCGTACATAATGATGACAAATGAATGACATTTCTACTAATGGGTTTTATAATAATGGCAATACACAATGCCATTATAATTACACAATTCTATTACGAGAACATTGACCGACCAATGATCGACCATTATGAATTTAGCAGATTACGAACTTTTAGCAAAATGGCAATGGGATCGTGTTGGAATGACTGAATTTATAAAAATAGCAGACTTGGGCCCCAGATTGGTATTTAGGGAAAGCCGAGGATCATTGCGTTCCCTTTTGCTTGTATTATGTTACAATAAGTTTGACGGCGCAGCGCAGCAAGTGATGCCTTGTTACGAAGTTACTGGAATCACCGAAAAGATCGGATAATAGTGACACTGGCTGCTGACATTCACTCCAGCAGAGCGTCGCATCGATGGTTGCGTGGCGGATGTCTTCTGCTGACAGAAGATGTCAGGGCAGCCGCTGTCGTACCGCGCGCGCGTCCACGACGAACTGCTATTTTCCGGCACATACCTGATGATATTGAAGCTGCTGAACCACTAATACGATGATCACTTCAGTAAAGGGTATCCCGCGCCGTTAAGTTGAATACGTTCCCAAGCCCAAATGAACCCCAAAGGTTAATTTAGGATGCAAAATGAAAGTTGTTTGTAGAACAAATAGCAGTTTGTGAATGTTACTATTATACGCCATGAAAGACTAGGCTAATGACTTGATAATTTCTTCCCAATTTGTAAACATAGTATACCCACTTTTTATATTCGAGAAATAACACGAATCTCATATCTAGTAGTTACAAGTTCGACAAAACCAATTCAGACATAAGAATTGTTGAAGTGAGCGAAATGTTCCCAATATTATATCTGTAACAGATTGTTTCGTTTCAAGGTTCAAGTTTCTGGAGTCGATACCTACTCAGCTAGGTATGTATACTTACTAGTTATATCATTCTATATATTTACCTTCACAGTTATATATTGCCCTTACTCTATCATCTTCAATGTTTAAAGTTATGTATTGGCTACTGTAATAGAAATCATTCCTACTGTTTTTCAGGTTCATTTATGTTTTTTTTTTCGTTTATGCAAATATCCAGAACTTTAGGTTTTACAAATGTGAAGTTCGTGCGGGAATCGAACCCGTGGATTGATACTGATACTGATCCCACACTTGTTAGGGATTTTTGAAGTGGAAAAAAGTTCTTTAGGGCACTTTGGCACTTTTGGGATGGGGAAAAAGTACTGATATTCGAACTCGTGTGATCGTCACGCTCAGATACAATACCTACCGATGTTTACAATTGTGAAGCCAAGAAATTTCCACTTCTGACGTGCAGTCCTAAGGGCCGGCGCTCACTGCCGGCACGGCACGGGATGGCATGGCAAAGGATTTTAATACTAATAAAGTTATTTTGAATCTTATTTCAATGAGTTTAGAGTTCATGTTACTTTATTTCGATACCACGATGCCGCGGGATGCTGTGGCATGACGCGACGCGCCCCTGCATGCCGCGGGATGCTGCGGCATGACGAGTCATGCCGTTTCATTCCACGGGTTGCCGCGGCACGCCATTGTATCTCGCGAGACGTATGGGTCACTTTGTGTCAAGGAATTATGATTGCTAGCAGAGTGGCTGGGCTTTCAGAAGAATGCCACGGCACGCCGCGGCATGCCGGAGCACAACCTGCCATGCCACGGCATGCTACGGAACGCCGCGGGATGCCGCAGCACAATCTGCCGTGCCATGCCTGCAGTGAGCCCGGCTCTAAGACTGACCGTTTTTTTTTTTGTAAAATACTTATAAACGAAATATTAATGACTGTTGCTTTTTTCCGACCCTGGGGGTGTACTCCGAAGCGTTAATCCGAAGTATCGGCCGAATGTTCGGCCATTTTATAACTTCCATTGTTTCCTTTTTGGACTTTGAATCCTTACCTGACTTAAAGTCACAACTTTGATAATGATAATGATAAATTTATTTTCCATAAAAATACAGATGGGAAGGTGTACATTGTATACATTTGGTTGTACATTAAAATCTGTACTCAAGTATGCCTCCCTGCCTCTTAAACTAGGTAAACCTGTATCTTAAGAGACAGTGATCAGCCACGAGGGTCTTAAACATAGTTAATGACAAAAATAGATGTGTCGATTCATCCCTTTGAATTAAATCTTAGTATTTAATGGAAACAGAAAAACATAACGAATAAAAACTAATAATAATAAATTAATAAAAATAAAAATAAAAAATAAAACTAGCTTAATTAATAATAGTGATAAAATGATAAAGTTGATGAGCGATGCGCAGTTGTTATGTATTAGGGAAGTGTAGGTTGTGTCTGCGTGAGTGTGTTGTATGTGTGTAAGTGTTTATGAATATATGAATGTGTTGTGAGGGTTATGTTTGTTGAGTGAATGTATTTATGTTATGTAAGTGTGAGCGTATTGCGTGTAAAGTATAAATTAACATTAGGCGATGAAGGAGAGTAAGGACTCTGTAAAAGCATAGTCCTTCTGTAGAAGCCACTCCGTTACTTTTGATTTTACCATTTGTGTATTTAGGTCTAAGATACCCAGCACTTGGTGAATTTTTTGATATAAGTGAGTGCTTAGGATGTAGTATTGGTGCTTAGCAAAACTGGTTTTGTGCTGAATGCGTGGGAGACGAAGTGGTCGTTTATTGCGATCATAGAGTGGTAGGCAGGCATGTTTCCTTAGGACCGATCGTAGCACAAAGAGCTGCCGGACCGTTAGAACCGTTGCATATCCGTTGTTGGGTATCTGTAGGGCTTACTCGACATTACTTTGAGAATCGCTCTTTGCGCTCTCTCTACTCTAAGAAAGTTAGTTTTCCATGCACCACCCCAAGCAGTAATACAATACCCAAGAACGGATTGACACAGAGCGTAGTAGACCATCTTAATCGTATCCGCATTAGCTGACTCCCTGAGTGACTTGAAGATGTGTATGAGTCGTAGAGTTCTGGTGGTGAGGGCATCAATCTGCATGTCCCATTTTAGCCCATCATCTATTAGTACACCCAAATATTTCACACTATTGGTTCTGATAAGTGTGGGACAGTCGCAGGGTCCGGCTGAGTTCAAGCAAGAGTAAGCTGTTATAAAGAAGTCTTGAGGCGGTGTAGTGTTACGACGGATTGCGAATGAAATGTAATTAGTTTTTTGCAAGTTGAGAGTGAGCAAATTTGAGTTAAGCCATTGCATTATTTCAGACAGAGCTGCCTCCGCTTTTGTTTTAACAACATCCCATGTGGACCCACTGACTAAAATCGCTGTGTCATCCGCATAGGCATATATCTTGCATTTTGGTAGTTGCAACTTACACAGTTCATTGACGTAAATCTGAAACAGCGTGGGGCCCAATATGCTCCCTTGTGGAACGCCATAAGTGATAGTTGTCTCATCGCTAATGTACTTGTCAATTTTAACACATTGAGAGCGATTATTTAAGTAGTCAGTGAAAATTTGAAGAGGTTTACCACGTACGCCTATTGACTCCAACTTAAGGATAAGTTTGGGAACAGAAACTGTGTCAAATGCCTTGGAAAGGTCTAAAAAGATACCCAAGCATTTGGTTTTATTATCAAGATCCATTGCCACTTGTTGTGTGAAGTCAAGTATTGCATCCTCAGTCGACACCCCCGAGCGGAAGCCATACTGATTCGGAGCAATAATGTGATGTTTATTAAGAAAGCTCTTAAGACCATTATTGAGAATCCTTTCAAGGATTTTCGAGAGAGCAGGCAGAACTGCTATCGGTCTGTAATTGTTGACACAGTTCCTGTCCCCGCTCTTGTAAATGGGATGTACCACAGCCCTTTTGAGAGCATCCGGAAAGGTACCTGTGTCTAAACACCGATTGCAGAGATATGTAATGACCGGGACCAGGATGTGACGGCAGCTTTTCAATAAGAAGGATGATATCCCATCCCAACCGACTGAGCAGTCACTGCGTAGTTGAAGGATAAGTGACTCTACTTCAGCTTCGTCCACATCCAGTAGAGCAAGTGAGTTGACTGGGGGAGTATGCGTGAAATGTAAAGGGGTGGAAGGATTGTAGGAAATTGCTGGAGCAGGGTTCCGAGAAGTAATATTTTCCGCCAGATTTTTTCCCACGTTACAAAAAAACTGGGAAACCTTATTTAAGGCGGCTTTTGGATTATCGTGAATTTTTAGGAGTTCAGAGGCGGAGGAATGTATTTTCTGTGTGTTGGTTATTTTTTTAATTGTTGTCCACAGCTTTTTAGGGTTATTCCTGCCTTTTTCAAGCTCATTTGTTTCATAAGATGTTCTTAACTTTCTAAGTAATTCATTACAGAAGTTTCGGTAGCGAGTGTAGGTTATTTTAAGAACTTCATTGTGAGGGTCCTTGTTTGAATTCATGTGCATTTTGTCACGATTTTGAATGCATCTCAGGAGACCAGGGGTCATCCATGGTTTAATGGTTATTTTACGCCTAGGAACTTTGACTTGCTTTGAGTGTTTTGAGATAGCTGATTTTATTAAGTTTACAAATTCATTCATGGCTGCGTTTACATCTTCGAGGTGGTATATTACAGAAAAGTCCGTCTCTTCTAGCTCTGAGATGATTGCTTCGTAGTCTAGACAAGTGGTAACATGACTTACTTTACGTACAGGATTGGCGTGAGTAACAGATAGTAGGATAGGTTTGTGATCTGTAATATGCGAGTCCAACACAAGTGTGGTAGAGGGGAGGTTAGACTTGAGAAGTATGTGGTCAATACAGTGTTCGAGGCGAGTAGGGAAAAGGTGAGTTGGTAAGAGACCGTGAGAGGCATTAAGTGTAAGGTAATCAAAACTCCGGTCGTTCATGTTGTCCGGCCTTATATCGATATTTATATCACCGATAAGGGCAATATTAGGGCAAGACGAGATTGCTCCGTATACACCATTCAGGCTAGATGTAAAACTTTCAAAATTGTGTTTTGAGTTAAGAGATGGAGATCGATAGATAACAACCACCGTAAGCTTCTGATTTATCTGACATATTAGGCAGTTTCCTCCTTCGAAGTCCGGTTCCCACACGGTGCTTTGTAGACCTAATCTAGTGTAAATTATGACGCCGTCATTTTGATTAGAGTTGGTTACTGTTGTGTGAGACTTAAAGCCATCTAAAACCGGTACATGGCTGACTTTACTAAGCCAACATTCGGTCAGGATCACTGCATCAAAGTCAATATTTATTGAATTTAGCAGCACCTGAAGCTGATTGAAGTTTTTGTTGACACTTCGGATGTTAATATGCAATACGTTGACGTTACTATCAGCTGGGTTGATATACTTATGGCAGTCATCAGGACTACACGAGGAGTTCCCTAGGCTTATGTTATCAAGTTCATTATTAATGTTATGAATTGTATTAGCCATCGATAAATAGAAGTATGACTACTAAACGTGGGGACAAATAAGTGGCTTAGAGTGCGTATTGTAATATATTTGGGGTCTGTGAGGATGACCCAACGCCATTTTAGGTAAGTAGGATGAACTGCGTGTGTGAGAACCATAGTGTTAGTGTATATTGCGGTTTGTGTTTGTTGGATTTTTACATATGTATGGGGTGTGAGAGTAGTGTACAAAGGTAGGGATGGTAGCAGAGTGATGGGATAAAATATTTTGTGCTTGAGAGTATAGGCTTTTGCATGTATAGTTTGAATGAGATTTTGTGTAGTTTGAAAAGTATATAATATTAAATATTGTGTAAAAGATAATTTAAAAACTCTGATAAAAAATAAACAAAAAAAGATAACAGAAAACAAATTAGGAACGTTCAGTGATAGTCAAACGTTAAGATTTTGAATCTCTGGGAGACTGAGACATTTTTCAGAGCTAACAAGAATCTGTTTGTCACCTTCTATCTTGCGCAGAAATATATTGCCATTGGAGATCCAGCAGAACTTAAAAGTATTTTTTCAATTTGTCTTCTCTTCCTCTTCCCTTGTTGTACGTGCGCACAGCCGACAGGAGCGTCTGCTTGGTTTGCACAGATGTGAATTCAGCTATTATTGGACGTGGAGAGCTGGATGTGGTAGCTTTCCCTGGCAGTCGATAAATATCACGCAGCTCTGTTTCACCTATGCTTACACCAACCGTTGTACCTATGTTACACATAGTTTTTATTAGACTGCTGCTAGATTCAGTACTTACTTGCGGTATGTTTCGCAATTCTATGCCAGAGGATCTCGATTTATGGTGAAGATCTAGTATTTTCTGTTCAAGATTTTCGATGTATATTTGCTGCTCGCGTCGTTCTTTCCTCAATGTTGCAACCTCTGTCTTCATATCTTCGAATTGCTTATTGAAGAATTCAATTGATTGAACGATCCCAGCATTTGACTTGTAAATTTCTGAATTGGACGCCTGAATTTTATTGTTTTGTGATTTAATATCACTTATGTCCGATGATAGCGTAGTTATTAGGGTTGTTTGGTCCGCTAGCAGCTCCGCGATCCTCCCGTCTTGCTCCTTCTTCCACTTCGCAAGTATAACTTGAAGTTCATGTGAGCCCACTCCACCCGATTCGCCTGGCGGCGAGTTATCATTGCGAGGACGTTTGTTCCTGTTGGTGTTGGCTTTGGCTTATCTCTTTGACTGTCGTTTTTTTTTTCACCTTGCTCAGCGATAGTTACCCGTACTCAAGCAACAGCCGATACTTCGGATTTATGTTCGGAGTAGTCCCCCAGGACACCGTGGTCGATAGTGGATCTCCTGCTGCAAACTAGACCAGTGGGGTAGCCATCTTTATTTTGTATCAGTCAAGTAAGTTCTAATTTAATTGTACACAGTGGGCCTTATTACAAAACAAGGTTTATCGTCAGACCCAAGTTTAAACCATCGAGCCATTATTGAATTTCGAACTTTATTCCGTCTACGGTAAAGTTCCTAATACAAATCTGACAACTTAGTACCGAACTAAGTTTTCAGTTTTGTATAAAGAACGGTATTTCGATCCCAGTTACGTTCTTATTACAAAAACTGGCTCCATGGTTTAAGGCGACGATAACCGATTTTTAATGATTTATACTGAAGATCACGTCTAAACGAGTAAGTGTTAATGATTTGAAAAAATAAATATGTTAAATTAGAGCATTTTCTCAATAACTTAATATATGAATATTTTAGATTATGTTTATGTTACATAGTGAAATTAATTTGTAAAGTTAAGTCTAATGCGGATAAAAAACTGAGAATGGCGCAAAATCTACCAAGCGTATTTTTCTGAAACCTTCACCAATTTAAAGATAATTTAATTATTGATCTTTTAGTATACGCGTTTTATTAAAATACCTTTTGGTTTGTGTATAATAAATTAATAATGCGTCAAATTGGGGACAACGCTCCTTGATGGGCGAGTCCTACTACTGGCTGAACGTACGATGCGTTGCGTGAGCTCAGTACAGAACACGCAAGCTAACCACTCAAGGTCACTGGCATATATCTCCGTCTTAAGCCATGTCAAAATATAAATCTTGTTTTGTAATAAGGCGGACAATGTTTATTCATGTGCTACGGCGTAGCGGCGTAGGCAGCGCTACGAGCATCGAACGCTGCTACCTTATCGAGTTACTTCTCATGCCCATCTATCTTCTTCGTCTTGAGAGTAGGGGTGAAATAAAAGATATAAAGTCGAAAGTTATAGTTTATATTAGATTTATAATAAGATATGTAGTCTACAAAATTTCACAAATTTTCACAACGTTATTTGAACCTAAAGCGTCTACCCATTTTATTACGAAAATAAAATTATCGAAATCACTGGATCTACGTACGGCGGGGGTTCATTTTACGCAACCATTATTTTTAAAATATAATCTAATAGGCTGATATTTTATTCTCGCGTATTTTTACATGAGTAAGTCAAAAACTAATAACGGTAAAAAAATAAAAAAATATCAATCCGCAAAATGAGCCCCCGGTGAACTCAACAATACAACGTCGCTCTCATACATATACAATAATATTTGTTATTGTTATATTTAACTAGAGTTATACAGAATAATGATCCTATGAAATATAATTATGCATTTTTTAAATTTATTCAATAATATAATAATACTTAATAAGTATCCATAGGTAATGGTTAGTCAATGTCGTGCTACAGACTACTATAGTTTATATAATAATGAATGAGTCGTATTATTCTTTATCATTTATTACTTTAAATTTATTATTCGATATCATAACCACTAAACGAACATACAGCAGCCTCGGCCCGCAGCGCGGGCGCACGTAATCACAAAAAAACATCGTCAACACATAAAATAATAATCAATAATAATAATCATACAGATAAAAATCATTCATAAAAACATTACAATAAAAATCTAAACATTAAAACACACTTAAAACAAACATTATATTAATATTATCATAATCATAGTGTGTACGTATGTATAATATCATTTAAGCGAATATTCGTATAGTCAAAAATAATGTGAGCATGGCGCGCGGGGGAGCGGGGCGGGGCCATCCGACGCGCGCTAGTCGCGCCCGGGCCCCAGCGTCAGTCCGGCCCGGGCCGGCCCACAACCGACTCATTACCTAACAACACATTAGCTAAGGCGCCCTCGGGCCCCACATACACTACATTACATTACACTAGACTCTGAACAGACAACAGGCCGCGACCCGCTCCCCGCGCCGCCCGTCCCTCGCCTATTATATTATTATTATTATAATATCTTAATACTTTACGCTATTACGTTAGTAAGCTTTATAAATTTTTCGATTTCTCATTACGCTATCAATAATAATTATACAACTTTTTTTAAATTTTATGTTTTTTTCGAAATTTCTATCATAACGTACTTTCGACTCTCTCTGCGGCGAAGAGCGCGGCGCGCGCTCGACGACCTAATAAAAAACGTTCATAATAAGAAAATATATCGTGAACAACTCTGCCGACTTACGATAGTTCGGCCGGCGGACGGGCCGTGCCGGCGAGGCGCCGACTTTTGGCACCAGGATTTCGATTACGCGATTTTTACTTCTTTTAATATTTTTTATAACGATTCGAGTAAAAAAGATCCCTACTACGAGAACGTGCGACTCGTGGTTGCGGCGGCCGCGGGCGGCGTGCGCCGGCGCCTTACGAGATGATGCGGATGGCCTGGTGCGCCGGCGCCGAGCACGCCGGGCACGGCGCGCCGCCCGCCGCCAGCCGCTGCGCGCACTCCAGGCAGAACAGGTTGTGGCCGCACGGCACCAGCGCCGCCGCCACGCCGCGCTCGGCGCACACGGCGCACGCGCGCGCCGGCGACGCCGCGGGCGACGGCCGCGTCGGGCCCCATGCCCACACGCCGGCCGCGCCGCCGCTGGGCGACTCGAACGACGGGGACTCGCCCAGCCCCTCGTCGCGCTCCGTCGACGACCAGATGCCCAGCAGATCGCCGAGCCGCGCTGAAGAACCACCCGATGAGCACGAGCCGGCTGATGAGAACGCGGCCTCCTGCTCGGGCCGCAGCAGCGACGCCAACCCGGCGCGATACAGCGTGGCCAGCGGCTCGCTGTCAGTCTGTGCGGGCACGCCGGTGCCAGCGGAGCCCGCTGCGCCCGTGCGCAGTGCGATGTGTGCCTCAATCTCCTTGCGCGCTGCCTCCACGCTCTCGGGCAGCCCCGTCACCTCGAACACTGGCTCGCGCTCACGCGATGGCGTCACGATGTACGTGTGTGTGGTGTGCTGGATGCGCTTGATGGTGGCGCCCTTGGGCCCCACGACGAGCCCGACCACGCGGTATGGCACGCGCACCTGCGCGGTCACGTGCCCGGGCGCGCCGGCGGGCGGCGGCGGCGCGGCGCCGCACTTGCGCGACGCGCGGATCTGAGAGAAGTGCTCGGCCGCCGAGAGGATCTCACGCTTGGCGCGCGCGACGTCCTCCTTGCGGCCGGTGACCACGAACACCGGTTCCTCGCCGCGCACCGGAGTCTTGATGTATGTGTTGGTCTTCGCGCGAAGCGCCTTGATCTTGCAACCTATAACAAACAAAAATAATTGTACAAAGGCTTACGTTAAACATTCTTAGTGGCGTGTGTCAGTGAATTGAGTTAGCGGTCCAAAATGGGCCTCACCTGTTGGAATCAAAGGTTGTTTAAATAATCGACATTCATAGCGGTCGTGGCATTGTACAGTACTGAAGGCCGTTTAGACATTGTACATTTTGGGTATGACGAAGTAGATGTTCTCGGCGTCGATGCGGCCCTCGAGACAGGCCCCCGTCTCGAGCCTCCAGACGGGTAGTCAACCGAATACGTAACGTAATGTAATTCGTCAGTCGGCGTCAAGCCGGCGCGCGGAGCGGACGCTCTCCGTACCCTCAAACTACGTGATGACTGATGGTGCTTATATGATGATAACTGTACGAATTGATGACTTAAACACCAGTCAAATATACTTTTAAGACACGTATCTAACGATATAAAGTAGATTAGTTTAATTTTAGGCAGTCTACAATAAAGTCGCAGCACATGGCACTTTGTAACGTATTGAGTAATATTTTCGTCCCGTATCAACACGTGCCGCGGGCACAGCTCCGTCCCGCTCGCACATCTTACTCCATTGCGGCAAAAACATGGCAATGTTGCTCGCAGCATCCTTCGTTAAAACATGACCTGACTACTTAAAACAACACTGCAAAGAATTCCGAAGAGGGGCCCGCGTCGAATCTTCAATTTGGAAAAACGAATTCTTTAATATTGATTCTTATTATTACATTCGTGAACAAGATCATTGAAGAACTTAATCATTCTCGATTTGAGTTGATTGAGTTGAGTAAGTATACTAAGTATATCTGTAGTTCCCAAATTAACATAGTTCAAAGTTAGAGCACATAAGACCGACTACTCCAAGTTTCTAGTGCTCAATTTTAACCATCAAATGCAACATACAAATAGTTAAGTAACAAATTAATGAAACAGTACATTATGGCTGGCTTGAAATTCAGTTCGCGTGAAAAGCAGGTATAATCCCCGGCGGTTACAAATGGGAAAGGCCTATATGTAGGGTAGTTTTATGAATCACAGGTTGACGACCCGAGCGGTAACCTCGCCGGTTCGCGTCGAACCAAATTGAACCCTACGGCCTATGAAATAAAGATAATTGGTTTATTTATACAACATGAATTCCGTTTCGATTTTAGCTATGTTAATTTGAGCTTTACCCCTATGAATATACGGTTTTAAATGTATTGTTTCCGTTTTCAGTTCGATATTTGTGGAAATATCGGTAAGTTGGAAGGCTCGCTTTTCGATTATGATTCATATTAGTCCGTCTGTTTCGAGTGATCACAACGCGAATCGGCGGCGTGTCATTAATTTGCCGATAATTATTTCTACTCTTAATTTATTACCATAATTGATTTGACACGTTACTTTTTTGTACATTAATTTTGCGTTAACAAACTTAATTGTTGGCAATTAACTTCTATTTGATAAAAAAGTATAAATGACTCGAATAATCTTTAAATAAAATAAGCCAATTATGTTTGTTTTTTTATTTCCCACAGATTGTTTGCCTGTTTTATCGAGCAGTTACAAAAACTTGTAGTTATGTCAGTTGTACGCGGTGACGTAGACTCGTAGCTCGTAGGCCGGTGCTACGAACTTCGTAGCTTCGTAGCAGAGTTAGCTGCTAAATAAACTAGACTTACTTTGACCTACTGCAGAGAGAGTGTTTTATTTATATTTTGTTGCAGTACGTTTATACAAGAGTATGCTTAAATGGTTTGGTTATGTTGAGAGGATGAGTGAAAGTCATGCTCACTTAAATGTCTTGCTGATGGTGGCGCGTGTGTTGGATCATTCGGTTCCCTACAAAATGGTTGAGTTGGATGGTGCTGATCCACGCGTCATGTTCGTGAACGGGCCCTGTCAGTTGTAACTGGTCATCTCATATCTGCCAGGGCTGATTTGTAATCTTTTATATTTTGTATTGTTTTCAACATTGTTCTCACATATAGAAGCGACAAGAATAATGTACCCAGGATTTTGTGATATCTTGATTTCAAAGAGTGTCCTTGGAGTTTTTTGCCTGTTCTTCTCCATAGAGATCTACGTTTTGGAATGGGCAAATAGCTTCAACTTTCTGACTAACTGACCGACTCTTTGACAATTCAAAAGTCCCTGTAATAGGTTTAATTGAAATAAATGCTTTTAGTTTGAGTTTGAAGGAGACTAACAAAAGGTATCTACAAAGCAGAGCTGAGTGGCAACGCTGGGAGGGGACGCCCTAGGACGACATATAGTAACCTAATTGTTGATGTTCTTCAGAAAGGTCAGGTGCGTAGTACTCGCAGCCGGCGTGCGTGTCGTGTTTGACTAGATGTATGAACGTAGGCGAAGCAAAGGGAGTATGTAAGGAGCGTAGCTGGTGGCGTTCTATAAATTCTGCCTACCCCCATCGGAAGAAGGCGTGAGTTTATGTATGTATGTACGTTTATATAAACATCATACTAGTGAGAAGCTGCTAAAATATTCATTTGACTATAAAGTTCAAACAACATTATCAAAATAAAGCAATTGTTTAACTTACAAACAAAGATTATTAAGAGAACAGGATTAAACGCTTTAAAAATAAAACAAAAATAAGGAAACTTGTTTTTCAAACAATCCTTTCTGGAAGCATAACTTTAGTAGCTTAGCGAATTTCTTTCCCATCTATAATAGGAAGCCTTTACCCCACCGAGGGGCAATTACAGACTTATTTTTACATTCTTTGTGAAAGTTTGAATTCCAGCAACAATTTCTGGTACTTTCAAACGACAAAGCAGTACTTATACTAAAGGCTAAGAAACGAGATAAATACATAAAATTGCAACTTATACAAATATCAACTTTAAACTCAAGAGATCTAAGTTGATTTTTAAATGAAAAACCTATCGGTAAACGTCATAAAATAATTTTAGTTGCAATGGAAACTGAACCATACGCAATTAAGTTAAAGACTTTAATTCCAAAGCATGACATTTATCTCGTCTTAACAAAACGTCCCTTCAACGTTAAGTGCCGCGCCTTAGTAAATGTGCACAAGTAGCTGGCTCTCTGCCACGCTCGTATCAGACAAATTAACATGCGCACTGTTAACTAGCGACACTGCCCGCTCCCGTAATGTATGGAGGGATTATCATAATTTTGTTTTAGATTTTTCAGCGTAGTTCTTGAATTTACAGCCATCAAAAGAGACTTGGAACAAAAGTCGGTTCTAAGACGTGTGCGACAAATATATACTAACTAGTTGTTGCCAATTTTAAAAGGGGAGTCGAGTATTATTTAATTTGAAACCTTCAAGCACATAAACGTATATACAAAGGTGGACTTAATGCCACAGGCATATCTACCAGTCAGCCTGTGGGTGATGCGGAGACAAACAGTGGGTTAGGTCCACGGGAAGTACCATATAGATTTTGATTTATTTGTGAGTATCAAAATATGTCGCATAAATCGTCGCCATATTTTTTTATTGCGTTGACTTAAAAGCTCCAAGGGACTGTAGACGTATTTGATATTAATTTCGACTTGATACCTTCTCGCTTTCCCGAGAAAAAGGGTCTTGACAGACTGACAGACAGACAGACGGACAACGAAGAGATCCTTTAAGGGTTCCGTTTTTTTTTTCTTTTGAAGTACGGAACCCTAAAAATATTAGCATAGTAAATTAATGTACAAATTAAGAAGACTAACACATTAATTACTTCTATTCTATTACATAGCTGAAGATAAATCTTCACAAAAGGCTGTGTACACTTGTGACCACGATAATAGACAAGCGTTTGTGAACTGTCTGCAGTCACCGACTATTGCGATGAACCGCATATTGCGATGTGGTAATAATGTCAGTTATCAACACAACAGCGTGTTATGACCGCAGAACCTAGACTGGCGTTTATTGAGCATCTACATAGCGAGTAGACTAGGGACACACTACTAGCGTAGATCATAGTTTGATTATGAAGTCTATGATCTTCGTTATCATAGCTTTAAACCGTCTGATAATTATAACTGAAGTGTAAATACCATATTTTCTGTACAAAAATTTAAAACTGTCAAACTGCAATATAGTCATATAATTATAGCCCCAGAAAAAAGTTATTTGACGGTAGAAAACTCAACTAAGTATTTATTTATTCATTTCCTTTAGTGTGTAGTACAAATTCCGAATTTCTTTGTTTCGTTTATCTCGAAAATGTTTGAAATAAGTACAATCTAATTGTAATGGGTACACGTGACTATTACAGC
This sequence comes from Tiliacea aurago, assembly GCA_948098905.1. Lineage (NCBI taxonomy): Eukaryota > Metazoa > Arthropoda > Insecta > Lepidoptera > Noctuidae > Tiliacea > Tiliacea aurago. The sequence continues at coordinate 3,383,075 of OX402592.1, forward strand.
TAGGTTTAAAATAGCGACACAAGTATGGATCCCTCATGTTGCGCTCACAAAGAGATGAAAGATATACTTGTAATAAATGTAGGTCAGTCTTAGCTAGAGCTTATGCTCGGGGATTTGTGTATAGCGAACTAGGTTTTTTATTAGGAAACCAAAATTACCTTCACGAATATGCATCCCTAGTAATAGTGTTCACGACTTGCCTATTATAAGTTTTTTATAACTAAGCATTTATTTCAATTAAACCATTTAATTGAATTGTCAAGAAGTCGGTCAGTTACAAATATGAAGCTATAGTTGCCCATTCCAAATAGTAAGTTCCTATGGAAAAGAACGAGCAAGAAACTCCACGGACACTCTTTTAAATTAAAATATTGATACAAAGTATTGGTTACATCATTCATATTGAAATTATACATGTGAGAACGAATGCAAAACGTCAGAAGCGTCCGTGATAAAAAAATAAAAAACAATTCAAAACTAAAATAATTAAAAATAAGCCGTGGCAGCTAAGAGATGACCAGTCCCAACTGACAGCGCCCGTTCACGAACATGACGCATGGATCAGCACCATTCAGCTCAACCATTTTGAAGGGAGCTAAATGATCCAACACACACGTCACCATCAGCGAGACATCTGAGTGAGCATGACATAATCTCAGCCATCAGGGTACAGTCGTATCATCATCTGCCTTGCCTGCTTAGGGGTCGACTTTCAGTCCAACCAGATGCTGCTGAATAAAAGTATTTTACATGGAGCGACTCCCTATCTGACCTCCACGACCCAGTTACTGGGTAACACGATACGCCTTAGTAAGACTGGTTGTCAGACTTTCTGGCTTCTGGCTAACCTGTAACGACTGTCAAAGATATGCAAACGACAGCCAGGACCAACGGTTTAACGTGCTTTCCGAGACACGGAGGGGTCTCGAGATTTAATTGATGGTCACCCATCCACGGACCGACCTCGGCAAGCGTAGCTCAACATTTGATCGAACCGTGTGGCTATTTATTATGTAGCTAGCTCCTTTTATTTTTTTCGTATACGGAATCAATCGAGTTATTAAACATAACCAAAAAATATCTATGAATTAAAGAGAAAATCACGTAAGTCGGGCGAGATATTCTCTAGTTACAAGTGTACAATAATATCTAAATAATATAAGAATGATAAATAATTGTTATTTTCTACGATACTACAGAAAACTTGAATGAATTGAAAATCGCGTGAATACAAAACTTGGTTGGAACTACCGTGACCCATAATACAGCAATAAAACACTCCCTTGTATTTATGCTACCCTATTACTAAAGTATTCGGCGCTTAGTTTAGAGGTTTTCTATGAAAATATTTGCGTTAGTTAATTATGTATTTATTTTATTACCTTGGGAGGCAGGACTTATTTTAATGTTATTGTTGATTTATTTATATAATATTATTTTAGCCCTAACCTCGTAAAGTCCTCAATGTAAGGTATTTATTTTATTATTTATTTATTTTTTGGATCTCCAACGCAATTACATGCAAGTATACATAGAACAGGGACAAATTCTAAAGATTATAAAAAAAATCATTTATTTATAATCTAGGAAAATAAAAGAAATAATAAAAAATATTTAAATTCAACAACCAATAGTTAAATTGTGTTGTATGGAACTCTGGGCATTTTTCAATACCCTGAGATGAAACATCACGTTAATTTATCTACTTTGCCTTCTGACATTATTTTTGTATAACTCTTCATCGCTTTAATGAAATAAAAAAACTAACGTATTTAATTAAATAATAAAACTCAAGAACCACCCCAGCCTACAATAAATACCATCCGTTGCAAACGCACGACAACGTTAAAGCCTCCTTCCGTACGCGCCATACATACCATTCATAAGGGTGCTACGTGTCTACGGAGTGCTACGCGGGCACTGCACTCGACGCGGCTACGCGGCTACGGCGTAGCGAACCGGGTCACCGGCCCCGTCCCGCTCCCCCCTGTAGCCTTTCCATGAGTAATATAAATGCGTATTTGACGTGAATTCTTACGTTATTTTATGTTTGAGCTGTAAATATTGAGCATTAACAAGCAAATTATTATTACTGCCGTTTTTATGTGGTTTTTTATTATTCGGGCGATACTTAAATCGTAAATTGACAATATTTATTTGTATATTAAATTATTTTAGTTGATCTCTAACCTTCTAAATGTAACATCAAACTTTTACAAAAATCATTTACCAGACAGAGAACAAATTACTTTTTAAATGGCGGAATAATAGAAAGATCATGAGAACGAATTTCCTGAAAGCGTCGTAGCTAGGAATAACCACAAAGGCCTGAAGGTTCTGCGAGGTTAACGACCTCAGATTTGTCATAATGAAAAGGTTCGAAAGTAAATGAGATAAATGTGTGTATTATTTGCAGATAACAAGTTTTCCTTTCGACACGATATCTTATTTACTTTGATACTGAGGGGAAAACAAACTAAATTAATTTCAGTTTTTTCACATTATATGTAGGGTACCTATTTTATTTTTCTTTCCGTGAGAATAATGACTCCAATTCGTCTGCCAAGTTTGATGATTTATTTGGAAAATCATTTTGATGCTGTATAATTATTTTCTTTTCTAATACTCGGATAGTAGTGTTTGTTTGATCCGAGTAGTGGGTGGAAGACGCTGACCCATGGGCGGGAAAGACTCATAGGAATTGCTTCCCTGTCTAGGGCGGGAATTAATTTTAAAAATAGAACTAAATTTGGTTAGGTATGAAAAATTAGACAAATAATTCCATAATAGAATAGAATATAAACTTTAATAATAATAATAACATAACATATCTGCATAACACACACACATGTCTTCATAGCATAATATATCTGTATTTATTTTTAAATACCACTTTCAATAGTTACCATATAAGGTGGATACGCAGTGGTAGCCCAAGAAATTCAAATTTTCTTACGTGTTATGGTGTATATGTTATAATTATGTAAATACATAATTATCTGTTATAATCATTGATCAAGATAGGATAGATAGGGAGTTGTAATGCTGATTCTAATGATTATAATTCTGTAAAGCCATATTGGTTATGGCCGCGAATCATAATTAGATCAACATAAAACCTGTTACTGACCTGAAAATTGCAAAAAACGTTGGAAAATTTGTATTTCGCGGGCTACCTTAGCGCATCCCCCTTAAACAGAGAGAAAGGCAAAATAAATTAATACTTCCCCCTGTATATAAAAATATCGCTACGGTCGCTGCTACGCGGCTACGAGATCGCTACGGCGGCGGCGGTCGCTACGATTAAGTTTCAAGGCGCGCATGACTGGCTCGCCGTTTTATTTCTAGGCTTTTTTTACTTTACTTTACTACTGTTTTGTTCTGTTTCAGTGACAATTGGAAGGGTTTCCCTTTTTAAAGGAGAATATTATTTTAAGTTAATCACTAAATAGCTGATGTTTTTTCTGACTATAGACGATTATTACTGGACTGTAATTGGCATATATATTAGAATATTACCGTATGATTAAGTTTAAGTATGTGCTGTGGGTGAACCTTAAGTAAATAAATAAATAAATTATTTATAACCAAAAACATTACATTATTTACTTAACAATAGACGGGACTTAGCGAACAAAATCGTAATGCGAACATTTGTCCTAGTGGGCAAAAGTCGCTTGGTCTAGTGTGGTACTCCTGCATGTCAAGTCGCATTCGTGTCCACCAAAAGAAATTATTAATCAATATTATCAATTATTTTCAAAGTATATATTGCCTAAAATTATGCATTATGGTATTGAATCTCGTAGTGATAAAACGGCTAGACTTATCCACGGTTTATGTTCGTTAATATTTTGTAATTTACCCAGAATTTAGATAAAATAAATAATTTTCTTAGATGTTTCAAACTATTTGACGGTTCGTAATCAAAGGTTGGTGTTGCTATATTACGCTAGATGGCGTCACTGAGACATGGGATCACAATTTTTCTATGACATTACTTCTGATGGCCTCTCTATTGTATCTATCTTAAAATCTCTTTCTTTTATAACTCTATTTTCGTTATTAAACCTTGAATAACTGAGGCACTCAATGAGACACTGAATGACATTAAAAATGTTCCATGTAATCTTCAGGAGCAGTGGTGGCCTAGGAGCTGTGGTGGCCTAGTGGTAACGGCCCCGACTTACGAGTCATACATAGGTCGTGGGTTCGAACCCAGGCAGGCGCTTTACTTTGTGTAAATAATTTCATCACCACTGCTCTCAAAACGGTGAAGGAAAACATCGTGAGGAAACCGGCATGTCCTAGAACCAACAATTCAAAGACATGTGACATCTACCAACCCGCACTGGGCCCGCGTGGTAGATTACAGCCCAGTCACTCTCGAAGAGAGGAGGCCTGTGTCCCAGCAGTGGGAACATTATAGGCTGATTATGCTTATGCTTATGCATGTAATCTTCAAGTTACGAAATAAGCTAAAAGTTGATAACTTAGCGAATACCTTAACTTCAAAGACTTTCCGCCATGCCGTGATTTATTAACCTGTCAACAAATAACCTACCCACCCTACAAGTTCATATGGACTTTATTGTCGTAGACTTAAATTTCATTATACCGTGGTAAGATTTTACTCCGTTAACACACTGACAGATTTGCAGACATCGACTATTATAATGGGTTTCGTATATTGATTAAATATGTTTGTGTATTAGGAACACATGTGTTAATTACTGACACACATAATAATACACATCTACAGTTTACCATGTAACGTATATTTAATGTGGTATCTTAAAGCTCTGTAGATTCTTGGTTCCCTAGTAGATTTTATGTTATCTTGTAGAGGTGGTGTAAGAAATTATCAAAATATTTTAGTTAATTTCCATTGAAAGATTATACAAGACATATAAATAAAGTAATAGAACGTATAAGGAAATTCGTATAATTTCCCTGCACACGTCTTCCGTGTCATGCATCCAAATGATAATGTTCCTGCTACGTAATCAAGAATCGGAACTACTTTTCCTTTCAGTAGGATGAAAATGGTCTTATAAAAAAAGGTCCAAACGTTATGTTTATGAACTGAACCTCGCTCATTATATGTGTACATTTTTTTAAGTTAGATATGTATTTAATTGTTACTGGCAATTTTTAATTAAGATGCTAATTTAGTTTTTATTTTTTTGTCAGATATTTTTACGAAACATTCTTCTACAATTTCTTTTCATTATGTTGTCCTTTAAGTATAACCAGAACAAAAATCTCCCAACACGACAGTTACAAGTGTAGTAATTTGGAATTCTAAACGTAAACATGTAGGTCAAATGTAGGTATATACATAAATACATAAGCAAGGGAAGCACCGAAGAGCGTACTCACACTGAATAATGAAGAAGACAAAGCCAGTGTTTTGTCCCATTCCCACACAGCTTCTCACTCTATCTGCATTTCTTGATATTGTATGAAGATTTACTGATATTGATACTTTATAGTTTCGGTATTTAACGCAACAGAATTTCTGTTTCAGTTTGTTTTGTCAATAATCAAGGGAGATAGTAACTTCCTACGATAGCAGATTTATGACAAAGGTTATTTTACAAAGTAAATCTTCTTTTATCCTCCCGGAATTATTCTTTTCTTTCCGTAGGGGGGATCGAGTTTGCAGTGTATCGGCACGTCGTATTGCGTAGAAATATTATTTATCCCGGATCCAAACACCAGGACGCTACGAAGGGGAGGAGATGATCGATACCTGACGGCGTCAGTATCACCCAGTACTTGCGACTATAACCCGAGACTCTTCACAAACGACTTTGTTTTGTATACAAACAACGTTTAATTCAAATTTACTAAAACAATTTTGTACCTGGCATCTTTTATTTGTCAAATGTCGGTTACCGTTATTTACATACTTTTTCACTTTACGAGCGCTGCGTTGTTCAGATAACCGACTTCACAACGTTAGTTAATCTAACTACGGCATAAAAATTTATAGCGGTTTGGTTACGTGCCACGTTACAAGTAGTAACCCAGGATGGATAAAGAAATCTTTCCAACAACAAGCCGGTGGTGGATCGACTAGTCACTAGGCAAACATAAATCATAGGACGTCGCCATAACAACGGCGGTAGGCCTGCAGGGGTGGGCAACCTCGGGGTACCCCCCGCTCTTAGGCAAGCTGTTTCCCGCGCCCGCCTTACTACAGCTGTTTCCCTATACAATGCTATAGAAACTCGTCCTGACTATAATGGATGCTCGGGAAGTCGGGAATGAGTTTTCATTTTTACTGCGTTTTCTGTGTTCTGTTTCGGAATATTTTACTTGCCCATAATGTATCATTATCTGGATAAAGATGGTTTCCTTCAATGGTTTGCTATATTAGGTATATTCACCAAGATATTTGTGCACGAAAATAAACAGATCGATTGTTTGCATTATTAAGGCCAAGTCGTTTACGTTTATTGTACCTTTCAAGTCGGCTACAATAAAAATCGGACGGAACTGAAATGGTACGGAACAATGTTAATTTCTGAATTGAAAAACGTCAGATAAATCGTCGGTTTTGTAAATAAAATCGGGCGCAATAGGGAAACGTTGGGCAACGCTGTTTAACCAGAGACACGGTTTCGTCATAACGTTTGGCGGCGCGCCAGGGCCGCGGGGGCTCATCAGATCAACATCCAGTACTGAACTGCAGTGAACTCTGACTACGACGTCAACAAAAAAAACTGTCAACACTTAATGAATTGGACAAACAATTTGTTCGAGATGTGTACGATACAAACAATTTATGATGACAAGAACTTTAGTTTAAATATTTATGGGAAATCAACAGTAAATTAATCCTGGAAATATTTAAATTCATTACCATTGCATAAAGTACTGAATTAGACAAATGCAAAGAATTAAATATAAGGACATCGCGGATAAGGAAAATATAGTGATTAAATCCGAATCAAGGGGTTTAGCATCCAAATGTGTCAGCTGCTATCAAACTTATCCAGCGTCAACTCATCACACTTGAACCCGTGATAAGACGCGAACTTTCTTGAAAAGTGTCGTCAAGTTGACCAGGGTGACGCATGCGGTACTAGTGGGACCAGTCCGGAGAGCATGTGTGGGGGTGTGGGGAGCGGGGGTGTGGCGCGGGAGAGCGGGGTGCGGCGCCGCAGGGGCGCGTGCCGTGTCGCACCCTCGCCACCCCGCGATCGATACCGGTCAACGACCCCGGCAGCGGTCTGCGACCGGTGCATTGCCGGCCCCGCGAATCTAACCCACATTCACGTCGAGTCGACGCAGCCCGCCCGCTAATTACTACACGCAGATTACGCTGAAATATGCATTGTTTGTATTTGGGTCACGTCAAGGGGACGTATGGTTTGATTCTACGAGTGAGTGCCTTTTTTTTTAAGCCTGAATAAATTCATCCTCATGAGTCCTAGTGTTGTTTTTTATTAATTTTTTAGGGGTCTGAAGCAAAGCAAGGAATTTAAATAACATTTTTTATAACACATCCCTAATTAGTTTAGATTTTACAATTTTATGGATAAATCTAATTATACTGAGTGTATAAGATTTTTTTCCACGATTAATAACATTATAAATTTACCGCCAAGAAACTTGAACTTACTATCTAAAAAATACGTTGTTAACACAAAGTTTGTTGGTAGAAACAAACAATACAAACGATTCGACGAATTCCTCAGTAACACAAAACATGGCCGCCCTACTTATCGCAATCTTTATTAAAAAATTATGCCAGCGACATTATATAGGCGAATCATCACCATTTTTCACAAAAATTGAGCTAACTTAAAGGAATTTTCCTCAAGGGAGAAAATGGCAGTTTTCCTTGAGTTTTGGAGCGGCCATTGCACTCGGCTTATATAACACCAGGGGTACAGCGATAACAAGAGGTAAGCAGACACTTCACAAGCTGAGGCACAAACAGACGTATTTGGCGGCTTCGCGGCAAATAAGAAACGTCTTTAAGTTCTGGACGGTAAAATCTAAATTTAACTGGCTCACGGTCAGGAGATATGTTTACAGGAATGATTAATGATGCGTCTTAGCGCGTGCGGGTGACACCAGGGGTGCGGTGCGGTGGGGGGAGGTTGGGGTTGATCGAACTGAAATTGGCAGCATTCAACGTCCACCCGACATTTGTTTTATTCAGTAATTTGTCATGGTACAATGGTTAACGAATAATTTATCACTTTTCTGTGGTCCCATATAGGTTAACATTTAACAAAGATTTTAAAATACTTTAACCGATTTTGATTAATGTTTAATCTGATTGAATAAATTAAAAGTAAAATTGTTTATAATAATATAAATTAGTATTCGTTGCTTCAAATTTAGGAGCATTAGAAAATGGAGCAGTGGATGTTTTGAAGTCGAGGCCTTTAGCAAAGCAATTTGAACCTTAACAAGTTACGATTAGGTCAGATGTTGAATGGGAGTAGTAGACATGTGCCCTTCTTCGCCCAGCGGTAAGCATCTTTGAGTGTCTACTTAAGCAATTAGGGACCTTGTTCCTTGAGCAATAAATGTTAATCTCGTTCAATGTTTTGGCATCGAGTTGATACATTGCAGGAGTGGGTTGACACGTGGCGTCTAGGGAATGTCGCGTGGGCGCGAGGGAGAGAGGTGTTCGCCATTTCGCTCTGATTGCCCGAGATAGACATCTTCCGACGAAAGGGAAACGGCGGGACGAGACCATGTTATTTTCGTGATGGTTAGTTTTTTCATTCTAAATATTGTTCAAGATTGCGGTAAGAATAGATGATTTGTTTTTGAGGTTTATTATTTTGGTATTACGAGACTTGTTGTGAACTTAAAGTAGTTAGTATATTAACAAAAGTGGTTTTGATACTTGGACGTTGGAAATATCGTAATCAAAGATGTTTTTCAAGAAAACAATGTATTTCAGGAGAGATTTCTGTACATTATTCCTTCAGTTATCGACTGTACCCAAACTGTCACACATTGTTGTAACTCCTATGCTAATGACTTGCCACTTATGACCGCCATGAAATGGTTACCTAACGCATTGTTGTTTTGATCTAATACTAGGATACTTAGCACTGTCTTCAGTTGTACAGGAATTGAAGCTTACCTGAAAAAAAAAGAGAAAAGATTAGTATTGTCATAGTATGATAAAAGTTGTGGAGAAAATATATAAAGGGTATTTGTTTAGTACCCTACAAGCAAACAGCATCAAATTAAAAACTAACACCGAGCTAAGAAATCTTACTTCTATACTAATACTAATATTATAAAGAAAAAAGATTAGATTTTTTGTTTGTTTATTTGTAATGGATAAACTCAAACAACCAAGTTTTGGTAACAACCAAGTTCTGAGAAATATGTACCTACAAGAATAACATTTTTTTTTCGCTACCACTAAATATATATATTTGGCAATTTTTTCGTTTAAGACAAGCCTACTTTTGTCATTTGCCTCTTGTCAGCGCCTTACTCACACAAAAACGGCTGATCTGATTTGGATGAAATTTGGCACACAGCTACACACGAGTTATATAACCTGGAATAGCACATAGGATACTTTTTATCCCGGTCTCGGAACCCAATTCTGGAGCCCATGCAGACGAATTCACGAAGAAGCTAGTCAGTAATAAATAATTAGTGAAATTCTATTAGTAAGATGGAAATGTAGGTAAAATCAAGACTATAAAGTTACCATAAAATAGATACCGGTAAGTAGACATTCACTCGTAATTAACAGGTAGTTGAAAACTTTATGATCTACTTATGTGAGTCGATAGCAAATTGCTCGGTTAAGGCTTGCCGCAGACAGGCGCGACGCTATTCTGGTAGAACAATTTACTTGAACTTTTCAGCTAGTATCGCGTCGCACTGCCGCGTTGAAACCGTCTGCGGGAGCCTTTATCCTCAAGCTGTCTTTTCAATTACATCCGAAAGATTACAGAAAATTTATAAATTATAATTAAGGCCAGAATAGTTCATTAACCAAATAACATGTTTGGTCAGATGATTAGTTAATCAAATCGAACTCGATACTTCTTGGTATGACTAAATTAATTGTGATTAATAGTCCACTCAAGCAAATAATACGGCTATTTTTATAATATAAGAACTTCGATGTAGGTAGGTAAAAGTCGTGGCAAGGTCAGACGGCAGAAACGCAAAAACTTGCCCCCCAAACCCTCGACCACAGTCAATGTGTAAACAGTAAAACAATTCCTTCTGACATTTGGTAGAAGTGATTTACGTGTTGGTCTACTTAAACTTTTGACTGTGGTGTCATAGCAAAATGATTGTACATTATGACGTGTTCGAATGTTTATATCGTATCTCTGAGCGGATGTTGATTCGCACCGTTTGCACAGGGTTGTGTTACTGTGTGTTCGGTGCTGTGTAGCAGGTCGGATTATGTCTGGCACAGTTGGCAGGCCTGTCATATAGCATTACTGTTCGCTGATTACAACTTATTTATAAATGTTAAGAATATTTAGTTTCATAATAAAAGTAAAACTGACTTGAATTCCCCACTGGCAAGTATTAAAATCGGTGAACTTTTCACGAAAATAAGTCTAGTGGAAGTATCAAGGTTTATCAAGAAATCCTTACTTGCCTAAAATTATTGTTTCTTTTTTTATAATATAAAGATATTTCGTTAAGTTTGCATTTAAAAAAATCGGGTTGATGTATACTTTGATGTTTCAAAGCGTGTTTTTGAGTTAAATAGGTACAGCCTGTATTTCCTTCCTGATTGAGTATGTCTAAATCACACTACTAATAAAGGCGAAAGTTTGTGAGTGTGTTTGTTACTTCTTCACGCTCAAACTGCTGGACCAATTTTGATAAAATTTTGTATGGAGGTAGCTGACACCCTGGATTAACATATAGGCTACTTTTTATCTCGATATTCCTACGGGAACGAGACTTACGCGGGTGAAACCGTGGGGCGCAGCTAGTAATAAAATATAAATACAACCTTTAGCCTACAATAACTGAATTAATGTCTAAAAAATTAAAATAAGTTCAATTCTTTTTTCGTTTAATTGTTATTTAAAAATGTTAATTTATAGGTACTTTTCTGATAAGTTATCAGAGTCAAGGCTGCGCGTGCGTCGATAGCTTTCAAATATAGAACGCGAATTAAATAACGTATTGTGTAGTTGTGCTGAACAATAGAGGAGTGATCGCTACCATTCTTATTGATCAAGGTAGCGATGAGCACCATAATATGCTACTTAAGGCGACGATAACCGACTTTTAATGATTTTATACTGAAGATCACGTCTAAACGAGTAGTGTTAATGATTTTAAAAAAAATATATCTTAAATTAGAGCATTTTCTCAATAATTTAATATGTGAATATTATTAGATTATGTTTATATTACATAGTGAAATTAGTTTGTAAAGTTATGTCTAACGCGGATAAAAAACTGAGAATGGCGCAAAATCTACAAAGCGTATTTTTCTGAAACCTTCACCGATTTAAAGCTAATTTAAATATTGATCTTTTAGTATACGCGTTTTATTAAAATACCTTTTGTTTTGTGTGTAATAAATTAATAATGCGTCAAATTGGGGACAGCGCTCCTTGATGAGCGAGTCCTATTACTGGCTGAACGTACGACGCGTTACGTGAGCTCAGTACAAAACACGCAAGCTAACTACTCAAGGTCACTGGCATATATCTCCGTCTTAAACCTTACAGTTTAACTTATTTCAATAACTGCATTTATTAACTGACATTTGTTAGACTTGAATCATCCTTCAACCTAAGGTAATATGAATATCCGTACATAAATTAAAAATGCGAAAGTGTGTATTTTTGTTTGTTACTGGTGGTGTAGCTGTGTTAACAGCTAAACTAATAAAAAAAATGTTTTCACAGGGAATATTACAAACTTCTTAAATCGTTAACTTGTTAAAAGTTTTCCTGGAAAGGGCAATATTATTAATTAATTACATAATGCAAGCATTCATTAATTACTACAAAAAGGCAATTGTTACCTGATAAGTACCAGGGAACTATCATAAGGTGAGATACTACAACACATAAACATTACACTTTATTGATCTGCAGACCCCAAAACTAATATTAATACCTACTCTAAACAAGAGGCGCCGATCATGTGTTTAATTAAGACATAATAAACAAGAAAAATATACCTTTATTAAGTTTTTAAACATGTAATTAATACCAAGATAATATATTGCACCGCATAACGAAGATTAAAAAATTAAAAGCTCATATTTGCATTCATATTTTTTATCGAATAACTAATCAGAAATATTTTCGTGACATTAAGCCGAAGTCCCACGAGCCGAGGTCTTAAAACACACATTTTATTGAATGTAAGAGTTAATGAATTATTAATGCGCAGGCTGTGTGTGTAAACACTGCATTATGAACTTATGAGTATGACTGAATAACATTGAATTTAAATTTATCTTTTTAATAAAGTTAAGGGTGCGGCTACATCATCCCTGTGTTTTTTAGAAGAAGTAACAAAGAAGACTGAACAGGAATTCTGTTTTAAATGTGGAGCATAGGTTTCTCAAGGGTTTCTGGAAGATTTACCCACAATAAAACCTTCCGCTGGTTGGTTGTTCGACTCTCACATTTTAAATTTAATTTGTACTCAACTGTAAGTAAAAGATTAACTACGGTGTAAAAGTTTGTAATTAATCATGACGGACAAATCTTCCGATAAAAAATTACCATCTGGACATTTTTTATGTTAATCCGTTTGATAATAATACATCTATAATATTTCGGTGGCTACACTGACTACCTCGCAACTATTATTACGCAGTGATGGCAGTTAGAAACGAAACACGTGTAACTATGATATATCATGGGAATTTTATGAACCCAAAGGTTATCATCATTCTTGGATCAAGCAAAAAGTTTGATACTACAGACTGTTCAAATATCCTTTCACATCTATAAAGTGAATCAACCTTAAAACTGCGCATTTACGAACTAGATATGACTAACACAAAGTGCATCGAACCTAATTTTGTCAAGTCAACGCACTAGCCAGTAGGTACACCGCAGATCTTCAACATAAACTTTTGAATTTGTCATAAAATAAACGAGAACAGGTTTAAGTTGTACCTACGTCAACGTATGGACGGAGGCGTTATTTATGTTAAAGATTGTTAAATACGAGGCCAGATAAAAGTGGCAAGAGAAAATAAATGGACTCCCGAATGTGTTCCCAGCTGAATCATGCAACGTTGCACGCGCGCAGTGACGTCACCAACGTGAAAAATCACGCATTGTGGAGCGTTGTGTAACCTACATCTTAGAATAGACATCTATCTCCCGATTGGTCATAACTAGTGCATATTGTAAGCAAATTTCGTGAATTTTCAAACATGTAACAGCTCAAATTCCTCTGAGTATTTCTTGTGCGAAGTAAACAGCTGATCACAATCTTCCGTGGGCTATAAAAGCAGATTTTATTTGCTTCTCCCCGTGATAACGACACATCGGTTACAAAACGTTGAGCGAGCGACGAACCAGCGAGCCACACGCGTCTCGGATCACGTACCTACGTCAAACGATCTTCCAACAATTAGTATTCTCGCGATAATCGATCACAACATTGATGGAATCGATTGCAACAGGAATTCAAAATATTTGGGATAGTCGTAGTAGAAATAAAAACAATGGTAAGTAATTATCTTTACGGCGTGTGTGCCTGTGGGTGAACGCACCGGCGTGGCCTGGTTGGCCCGTCGCCAGCTCTCACGGTAAACGCTTCTAATCACTGAACTCTTAGCGAGTTAGTATGCTCCTGATAGCTTATAAACGCCTGGTACTTGCTAAGCCGATGCACCTAGGAGTCATGGGTCGAGCTATGTCACTGGTCAGTTTTCCTGTACGATAATTATAAAGTTCATTAAACTGTATTACGCGTGTGACGTAATTAGTCATGTGTCGCCTACTAATTAACAATTGCGAAACAAATAAACTCTGCTATGTTTATTTAGATTCTTAGCAGTGCTTTGAAAGATTTTAAATGCTTTGTCCACAGTACAAGCTTGTATAATGTCAAAATATCGTTAAATTGTGCAACTCCACAAACATTGGGTATTGCAGGAAGATTTATGTTAGGGCGATAAGCGTTATCGGTTATCAACCCGGTATCTGGCGGTGCAGTGACATAGACCTTACCGCCCCTCACGTCCCGCTCCAAAAATTCGGTCAAGTGTGAAAACAAATGCAGCCGCTAAGGATTTCTTACGACATTCAATTTTAATTTATATAATCATTCATTTTTGGTTTATGAACGAATCACCTGACAAACGAGGTGAACAGTTAATCAAAATACAGACACAAATATTGCTTTTTCGAAAAGGTCTGGGGTGGGCCATGAACTTTTAGAATTTAGAAACATTATAAAAACACTTTTGCCCAATTTAATTGTTTTATCAATATTTTGCAAGCATTTAGCTGAAAATTACTACGCATGCGTAATCCGTGGTGCTAAATTTTAGCACCACGGATTACGCATGTGTAGTAATTTTCGGTTAGACAAAGCGATCAATCTGCGGATTTGTCTCACTTAGCGACTGCAAAAAAAGATTGGTCAAAAGCACGTATGTTTTATTGGTCTGCCGGCGAAATATCAAAAAGTTGTTTTAGGTATAGAGCTGTATATACCAGGTCACCATGACACGAGTCATGTTTAGATGTTGATAACTTCGTGGCTATGACCTCCTTCATTGCCGAACGTTAGAGCTCGTTTCCGGCTAGCAGCCACATATTCGCAACTGAGGTCACTCTAAGGCTGCCGAGAACTCGAGGAACGCAGCATTTTGATACAACTTTTGTTTATATGTCATCGCATACATTAGCGAATGATCAAATAGCTCGTGAATGTTGATGCTCTTGGATGTTCGCACGAGGTGACAGATGCGCCGCCCCGTGATGTGCCAAAAATGTTACAGGCAGCTGCATGAAACGTTACAAAAGAGTTAACTATCCAGGAGCTGGCAGGAGCATTCGTCCATGACGAATCAACTGTAGAACGTCCACGGTTGAAAACAGAAGGCCGTTAAGAAAAGAACGTTGAATATAGGATCTCCTAGGTAACTAACTACAACAACCAAAGGGACTCAACATGAAAAGGGGAACACACGCTGACCCAAAAAATAAAACGAATTTGTAAAGAATCTATAGTGGAATCATGTTTCGATACAATTGGCTAAGGTACTAAGGCCCCAGGTGGTAAGTGGAGTGTGTTCAAATATTACAAAACATAAAAGCCGATAGTATCTCGGCCTTGAAGTTTAGCTATTCGGTAATGACCCTGCGCAAGCGACGCTAACCGTCGTAGTAGTTGCGATTACGTGTTAGACCCGACCCACAGTAACACGGCTAGGCGAAGCGATTAAGTTGCATAACATGTTTGAAATACTTAAAACAGTCCAGCGACAGTTTTAACTGAGAGATATCTTCATTTGGGAAATGCTTAAATTTATTTTGTTAGGTATATTCTTTTGCCATCAAAGCTAAGCCAAGTTTAAGGTAGATCCCCAATGGCAGCCCGCAAAGTTCAAATTTTCTGAATAATTAATATATCTCTCTAAGATTTTTTGTTTATATGGAACCAATCTAACTAAGATAGATTTATTAATGATTCTAATGTTGTAAAGTGTAACAGAGATACGTTCTATGAATGGAAAATGGAATGGAAATGCTTAATGGGTCGTCCAGAGGGGCGCGATTTCGCAGGCGCGACAGGCAGCGCGACACTTTCCATGAAGTTTTCATAGAAATTGTGTTACTAGTGTCGCGTCGCGCCTGCCTGGGAGCCTTAATTTACCTTGTAAGTTATATTCTTTTGCCATCAAAGCTATGTCAACTTTAACGCTGAAAAGTAATCTCGATTTTTCAAGTAGTTTAACAAAATTACTTAGCTATCGCGTTATCTAGCAGTATGCCACCAGCTTTACCCTATGTTTATTTTATAAAGACGGCCAATAGAATCTGATACAAATTGTATAATATTATTAATCTTGTTTGTATGAGAACAGAGACCAGCGGAGCTCATCTCCTATACTTTACTTAGCTGAAACGCTTTGTTGTGACGCGTGATGTTGAAAAGGCAATATGAATGAATGAAATGCACCGACCCCAGCGTGGTTGAACCAGATCGATTGCTCGAACGAACCCAAAGATTTACCCTAGCCCTTGAAGTCTCATGTTTCATGAGACTACAGAGAACATTGTACATCAAAGAGTTCTGTGGGGGGCGCGATAATGGTAGGGAAGACGTGCCCTTAGGATATGGAAGGATTATTAGAGCCTACCAAAAATGCATCCTTGAGCAAGCATTGGAATAGTGGAGAGACTGGTGATATTTATCTAAGATGCCCCCTCATCTTATTCTGATGTTGAAAAGGCAATAAGACAAACATTCTAAATATTATGAAGACTTAAAAATTAATTTATGTTCTCTATCCTCACTGTCTCATCCCTACATGGCGGATGTTCTGTAATTATTTACGTCTGACACTTATGTGTTATAAAGGCTTGTTCATATTATCTCCGTTCGGTTTAGTGGGTCATTTCTGTGTCTGTCAAAACTTATTGGGCCACCAAGATACAGGCTGTGCCTAGTTTGGGGCCCACGGCTATTTCTACATAAGCACTCCTTCAATTAACATTGTTCCTGTTTACAAATGTTTCCTAACTTGTGTGCACGTGTCAATAAATTGTTTTCTTTTTTTTTTCGGCTTTCTTTATGTATCGCGGTTTGAAGCGAAAGTAAGAGACGTAAAGGAGATTTTGGGTTAGATAAATTTTGAATACGGTCGTCGAAGTAGATCTATAAGATCATGATTTCAGCCAAAAGACGTCCACTGCTGGACATAGGCCTCCCCTAAGCACCGCCACTTCGACCGTTTCTGCCGATGGAGCCGAAAGGTTCTGGAGTGGCGACCGTGTACCGGTAAACGTAGCGTTGGAAGGCCTCTTAAAAGTGGACCGATGATCTTGTGAAGGTCGCAGGAATCTGCTGGATGCGGGAAGCACAGAAACGATCTACAAGATAATCATATTAAATTGAAGATAATAATATGTTTAAAAAAAACAGTAACAATAACTTAGTGTAGCCCTAAATGCGACAATTTCAGTCAGGAAATCCTTCAAGTGGACTCGTCGAAGTAACTGTAAGTATAATGAAGTGTCATACTGTCAACATGAATATAGCTTTGTTGTATTGAAAGCCGCAAGAGCTTGTGGTTAATTTGCAAATATTATTAAACGCGAACAAAAGACGTGAGACACCCACATACTTTTGTGAATATTATGTGCATTTGGAAGACATCACGAGGACTGAGGAGACGAGTAATAACGAATAATTTTTCACTTTTTAGTGGGTCAGTTTGTAATGTATCTAAATTACAATAGTCTAATGTGAACTGCTCATCACCTTTTACAAAATATTGCTTTTCCCGTTAATTGTTGAGGAGTTCTCCTGGTAAGAACCAGACGAACTGCCAACCACCACAGGCATTGTGATGAGCATAATTGCTTAGCAACCATATTAAAGTACCTAATCGAATCGCAACCCGTTAAACGTATTATTAAGTAGTTACGGTGGCCATCTGTAGTCTTCATCATCAGTTCCACTTCACCAAATGGTGCTTTCCGAGAGCAAATGCACAAGTTACTTTGAAAAATTCCCAAATCGCTGTAGGTGTGGCTATAAAATTGAGGATTTCCCTCAATTTCAATGGGATTCATCAGATTCTGACTTGGTGACTGAATGGGGAGCATACCCTTTCTAACAAAAAAATAATTTTCGAAATCGGTTCACAATTGACGGAGAAATCAGTGAACATTTGTTAAGGCTTCTACATACTGGCGCGACACGCGACGCGACACAAAGGCCCCGCGTGTCGCGCGACGAGCGGTGCCTTTGTGTCGAGTCGCGAGTCGCGTCGGTATGTAGAAGCCTTTACGCAATTCCCCCGCTGGTCTAGGACTGCTTTGTTGGTTCATTTTTTGTAAATAAAATGTAAGGAGGTGCTACAATCGTTTAGAACCCGCAGGTTTAGCTTTTAAAGTTTCGCTGATGCAGTACTCGTAGTTCCTAGAACAACTCCATCATTGCATGTCAAAACTCAAGTACCAAAAAATCTTTGAGCTTATTTTAATTTTGATTGAAGAACCACAAGGCGTTTTTATAGTAATTAATAATGCATTGTTAATTTAAATTCACCTGCAACGTCGATGACGTTATTATAAGGTAGTCAAGTGCAAGAACTCTTGACATCTATATCGTCTACGCCTCGGCTTTGATTTATCGAATAAAGTAATTCATTCCATTGTGTTTTTTTGCGAACATCGTAAAACATAACGCCAAAGGTCAACACTAGCAGGATAATGTTACAACCAAAAAGACAAATAAAGCTTCCATTGTATGAAAAATAAGCTGGCAGGGCGAGCTGGCCGTGTGTCGTGCTGACGTGCTCGGCGCGGCGCGGCGGTGCGCGCCACACGCTGCGCGTTTACGACGTGCCGGCGAAACCCGAGCTTAAAAATCTTCATTATCACAACCATCAACCATACGTTATGCCCGTTATGCCCTACAACCACATAAACAATCTCAAATTTAATAAAAACCTCATTAACTCTCCTGTCACAACTCCCATGCGAATACTTACAATAATTCAACGATGAATCGAGTACACGGAATTATTTAGTCGAGTCCAACCGTCCGTTTAGTGTTCTCTCATCACTATTCCGTCCCTGAGGATATGAATGGAGGATAACATTATTAAGCTCCACAAATAACGGTCCTGAATGCAGATGAGCCCTGCAGCTAATCTAAAGTTGGCGCCTGCCGACGCTAGAAATAACAGAGCTCTGTAGAAATGTCGATGTGCAAATACTATGAGTGACGCACTGGCGGGTAATCCCGCCACGTGGACCAGTTAGTACATCACGCTAACGTGTAGAATTATAAAACTTCAATTGGGCTCAAAAGCGACGCGACGGATGCAGCCCTGAATAATGAAACGAGGCTCGAGCATCCATTATCAATAAACGCAAGCGCAAAGCTTTGTCTGAGAGGTTAATCCGCGTGTTTTATGAGCAATAACTTGCAATATATCTGAAGACAGGTTAGTTCATTTTATCCCGCGTCATTCTCCGTGACGCTCGCGAATCGACGGTTCCTAAATTCTAAATAGATGGCACGGCGGTAATAAAGCTCTGATTGTGTAATAAAACTCAAGTGCTTGGAGTGGCGCCACGGAAAAAAGTGTAAATACACCGCGTTGTTTACTAACATTCAGTTGTAAGTTTCACGAACGTCGTGATTCGAGTTCAGCGTCTTTACTTCACTCTTTACCACAATTATGGGACCTTTGACTTTGCTCTTGGACGATTATGCGATCCTTGTACTGGGATAATATAGCTGTTGTAGAGCTTTCAACTCGAGCTTGTGAATTTATTTACCGAGACCGATACGGTTTGAAACGATATTAAATAATCGATTGTTATTTTTTTCGTCTCGGAGGTGTCAAGTTTTTGCTGCACCGTCATTATGACGGGTCGAAAATTGCAGTGCTATCGTTGCGGTCGGGTACCATACTAACCCTCAATTAATTTCGAATACGATTTGACAGCATTAAATTACAAACAAATAATGGGTGTGGGGAATTTATTTACCAATAGGAATATATTGTGTAACCTCGATGTGTCAAATGTCGAAAAAAAAAGTTTTCGCGTGGTTGTGCGCGTCGCTTTGTGTGGTATACATTGCGAAGTTTGTTCAGTTAGCAGTGGTGTTTGTCTAGTGCGGCCGTCGATGTAAAAGGTCAGCGGTGGTCGGCGAGTGCTGATGACGAATGTAAGGGGTTGATGAACGCGAAAGCGATCTATTTCGGAGCGACTAAAAGCGGCGGCGGCTCACCGAGTGACATTTAGTCGTGCTAGGTGCATCCGACTTGCTACTATCTGATACTATAGATAACTGTACTGATGATACTATGAATAGTTTTACTATAACTGAAGCTTTTCGACGTTTTACAGATTCAAGATTGAATCGGCGACGTCTGGTCTGGGAGTCCGATGTTTTTCCAGATAAAATGTAAAGACTTTACGGTCTCCGTGAAATGGATCATTAAGTTTGCACGTAGAAAATGAATAGTTTACAAGATTCTGTCAAACGATAAAGCTTAGATGATTAGGATTAAACACGGATTTTCGCATTAACTCAGGGTTTTTTGGCCACATACAGATATTAATCAGTCAGAGATCAAGTTTAATTTTTATGAATGGCCACGCTGTTTATATTTCCTATATTGTCTGTTTATGACTCGTAACCTGTTTTAAAGGCCTTTTAGTATTAGAATGCGTTGAAGGATGTTTAAGTAACGATCGGGCGGACATTCCTCATGTAACGAAGCTCGCGATTCGATGCGAGCTGAGCGCGTGCCCAATCTGATTAAACTGTGAAAATATTAGTGTGATCATGTGCCACACAACATGTACATAACGTGCACGCACGTATTTACGAGCTTTGTACATATTTAAACGTTTCAAAAGAGTTTTCTCCGCAAAAAACATTTATGGCGAGCTGATTGTATTATTTAAAAAACGTAAGTTGGTTTACTGAATGCATGGTTGGAATTTTCCTTTAAAAGTGACAATCGATGTCTGCGTATTTTTCACTCAGATAGTATGTTCGCCAAGTATAAAGTATAAACATGATAAAACAAAAAAAATATTAATTTGATGATGTATATTTATTTTATTCTGTTTTTTAGTATTTGTTGTTATAGCGGCAACAGAAATTAATCATCTGTGAAAATTTTAACTGTTAACTATCACGGTTCATGAGATACAGCCTGGTGACAGACGGACAGATAGACAGACGGCGGATCCTTAATTCCTTAGTAATAGGGTTCCCGTTTTACCCTTTGGGTACGGAACCCTAAAAAACTAAAACAAAAATCATCAAATCTTTTTTATTTTGTAGTGTTTAGGTATTGTCAACACCCATCACGTCGGCGAAGTTTCGCTAGGTAATTTAATTTGACCCGGTATCGTATGAACTAATAAAAAAAACTTTTTTTTTTTAAGTCGGTTAAAAACGTAATATACTTTATTCTTTATTTAGAACACGGAAGAACAAACGTTTTTGCCCTAATATGGTTGGCTGATTTAAAAGACCATTTAGACATAATTTTGTACGAAATACGTAACTTGTTTAAAGTGAACAAAATAGAGATGACACGAACAAAGTAGAAGGTCTCTTGTCCTGATTATTGGTCCTTGAGAGCACCAGATATGTTATAATCAAATTAATAATAGATACCTACATTAATGTCAAAGAAATACCTAGGAGGTAGACCAGATACCTAGGAAACGCTGGCGTGATGACATAGAGGCGTTAACGGGACGATAACAGACTTACTGATTTTATACTGAAGATCACGTCTAAAAGAGTAGTGTTAATGATTTGAAAAAAAAATATGATAAATTAGAGCATTTTCGCAATAACTTAATATGTGAATATTTTAGATTACTTATATTTATATTGCATAGTGAAATTAATTTGTAAAGTTAAGTCTAACGCGGATAAAAAACTGAGAATGGCGCAAAATCTATCAAACGAATTTTTCTGAAACCTTCACCAATTTAAAGATAATTTAATAATTGATATTTTAGTATTCGCGTTTTATTAAAATACCTTTTGTTTTGTGTATAATAAATTAATAATGCGTCAAATTGGGGACAGCGCTCCTTGATGGGCGAGTCCTATTACTGGCTGAATGTACGACGCGTTGCGTGAGCTCAGTACAGAACACGCACGCTAACCATTTAAGGTCACTGGCATGTATCTGCGTCTTAATGGGAAATTGCCCAGAGAAAGCAACACACGGAGAAGAGTGTGAAGGAGAACTTTGCCCAGCTGTGGGACAATACAGTTTGAAAAAACAAAAGAAATACATGTTTATATAAACAGCGAAGTCTCCACTTTTACAGGCTTTTTTTTTATCAATCATCGATAAATTAACAATACAATTTGAACCGTTAATTTGGCAAGACTGCAATAAAAGAGGGATCGCAGCACAGAAGTGATTCACAGTCTGGCTGCAGCACACATGATTGATGATGTGATTCAAGGAAGACGCGGACCATTTAATGAAGTTAATTTATTGTAAGAAACAGACACTTTTAAATGAACTTCTGTCAGGAAAAACACGCTAATATTACTCTTAGATCAAGTATTTGTTTTGATTCTTCGCATTAACATAGATTAGCTACACGACATGAGACGGTTTATTTTTTCAATGTATAGGCTACTGTCGTATATCCAGATTGCAGATAAAATCATTATTAGTGTTAGCTGCTCTTCGCGAAATAACTCATTAAACAAAAATGATACGAATCGTAAACACACATGTGTGCTCGCGACAGATCCAATTCCGAACATTTTAATTAAGGTGCGCGCGCCTGCGCCGCCGTCAATACAGTTCGAGACAAAGCGAGAGTAACAAATATAAAATGAATCGCCCCGCGACCAGCAACCGGCGACCACACGGCCAGCGACCAGCGACCGGCTACATCGCGCTTCGCAGAAACACCAAGGTTTAAACATCTTATCACTCAATTAGGTAACTTAACTTTTCTCAACGATTTCAAACTCCTTCGAGTATCAGATTCGCAACCAAATACAAATAGATTAATGGATATTTCGATTGCACTTTAGAGTTCGGTGACCGCTGCCGGTGACCGCGAGGATATCTGCGTGATCGACATTTTTTTGCACGCACTCGACAAAATAACAAACGAGCAACAGTGATTACAAGTGATCGTCTACTCGACATTTCTTTGCCAAGTATAGGCAGTTTGATATTTTTATTGGCCAAATTGAAAGTGGCATACAGGCGTGGACCAGTGCTTTCATTTTTATTCGTCCTCGCATTCTATTCAGGTTTGGGCTGTCACTTTTTGTTTCGTTGCGCCGGTAGTGCGGTGCGGTGCGAGTAGGATCTCGATCGGTCGCGGGCAGCCTTGACCTTCGGCTACGATCGGTCGCGCGGCCGAGCGTCGACCCGCGCCGCCCCGCCGCGCCTCCAGTCGCCGCTAGAGATGCACTACTACTTATTGTATTACACCGGAATAAGTATCGATGTATCGAATAGATCCCAAACATAAGGAGCTCATTCGGTTCAAGTACCCTAAATAATGGCGAGGTAGTCAGACCAAACATGTGGCTGATTAATTATACTTAGCTACTTACAACGAATAAATTAATGTCGTTATTGTAAAACAAGAACAGGGCTTTATTTTAGCGGAAACAATAAGAACAGGGCTTGGCTTTATTTTAGCGGAAACTGGAGGCCAGACACCGTGCCTTGCTTGCTTTGAACCATTCAAAAGTTTATTGTTCAAGATGATAAATCAATTTCTTAATTCACATATTTGTGATATTTTTCGGATTGCTCAATATTTAAAAATATTATGAGAACATTTTCTAATTAATCGACAGAAATAATGGTGTTCTCGTCTCTAAGCACGGATCGTAAGGACAGGAGCGGTGCCTCTGAACGCGTACGATGCACCTCTGCACTGCACCTCTGCACTGCAGTTCTGCACTATGCGTTGTCTTCCGCAAATTATGTATGTATGGGCTCACTCAATCACGTGATGCCAACCTCATAACATTTTTATAAATCGAACGACACCTTTAACTCGTCTGCCTTTTTTATTTATTTATAAGTATCTGCTTTAGTAGTTTTCCATTGAGCCTGTTTGCAAATAAATCGAGGTTCTGTAATTTGCAAATAAGAGGAAATGGTTTCAAATGAGATGGAACCGCAGTAACACGTAGAGAAGGCTGAAGTGTGCTTGTCTTGAGGGGCGCCTCGCCAGCCATGACAGCACAGTGCCTCGTTTCCGCTGGGCACGGGACTCACGGACACGCCGAATGAACAACATACACGATGCCAACACTATAGTAATTGTATTAAAGCGCTTCATATTCAACTACTATATCTCAAGGACGCAAATGGGTCGTTAGTCAATATTTTTTATCTAAATCAAGTACTTACCAGAATCGATTATAATAGCTAGAGGATCACGATAAGTAAATTGATTTCCGCAGTAATATTTATACAAATCTTTATCTAAGTTTATCACGAACTACCGGAACTTTTTGCGAAACTAGGCACTAGTGGATGGCTGTATAACTAGGGCGGCAGACGCGGCAGGACGTAATCTTGTTAGTCAAACATACGAGCACTTGAATTATCGTGCGTTAACGGCGCGCACACATGAATGGTACATACGGCATGTACGGGAGCGTACGCGATTCATTCAATTTGTTTACGCAGAGTCATCGCATGCCGCCGCGACGCCGCGGTCAAGGGCGGCGTCCATTGCCCGCCACGCACTCGCCCCAATTATTACAACACCTACTGGAGCTGCGATGTTCGCAGCACCGTTGTATAACCACGGCTCATACGATACACTATCTAGCTTTGTTATTGTTTACACATGCCAAAGTTTCGTGTGAGTACATGTGTAGTGTATAATGATTAATGATGAAATTTGAATATCTGGATTTATTGGCGTTTCTGAAGGGATTAAGCGTAAGTTCTCTGGGACTCGGGTGTTCTATAAGCAGTTGCTTGATGTTTGTTCAGAAGGCAGCTAGGAGTAGGGTCACCCCACGTAGTGGTGTGAGCTGGGCAGCAGCTAGCACTGCTGGCAGCGTGTCCACAACGTGACCGGCGCAGGCGCACCACGTGGCGCGAGACCTTCGTCCGGACCACCAACTCTTAGGTCATTTACTCCAATTACGTAACACCCGTGTAACAACTACGACTACGTATATAATCGGCGGAATTTTTATTGACTAATTATTCGCCATTTTTTATAAGCGGTGAAGTCAGCGGATATAGCTAAATATTCAAACAGTGTATCATTCGAGGCTAACAATAACGTATAAAAAGCCTTCGGATCGAATTATCTAACGTCGATATCTATTGGTATGTACACAGGCGGTGTGTTCCTGCCGCGTGCTGGGGAGGCTGTCCACAGCGGCCACAGCGCGGGGCGAGTACGAGATGTAGCCACATTCCACGCCGATGACTCGCCCCCGCCGGACCACCGTCGCGAGCTTTTCACACGTAAACAACATGTGGACGTTCATTACTTAGATTTTACTACTTTCGACGCCGTCTTGTTTCAAAGATAAAGTGAACCATTCATCGCGCGAGCCCGCGAGCCCGCGCGGAGTCAACGCCCAGACGGATTAAAGGGCCGATTAACGAGCACAGTTTAATTTATAACCGGAATAATAAAAGCTCACGGAAGGACCGCCGCGTACCGCGCAGCTCGCCAGCCCTGACTAACCCATATCGCTCCCAACTCATAACTCAAGTGTCAACAAAACATACTGCTCTCTGCATTCTTCTACAAACGATTTTTTCACAAAGAAGTCCGGCTTGATATAGTAGAGATGCTAATCCAACGCATTCAATCTTATTAGCTAAATGCGCCGCGACATAACTTTCGGTTTCGCACAAACGTTAACATTGATTTAGAGCAGAACGATAAAAAGTAAAAGAGTCGGGACATTGAAACCGGTTGAAGCATCGTCCGGGGCAGCCGAAATCTCTGTAATTATGTTAACGAGACGCGCCAGAGACCCACGTGCTCGCCGCTTAGTTTATTAGTGCGATCGTAAACTCAACGATAGTGAAAGATGCTTTCATAACTTTGAGCTACTTTTATAGATTGGTAACGCACGTGTCCTCGCGATAGGCCCCACATCTGCTCGATAACTCTGATAGTATATCGGGACCGGAAAACGCGGTGAGATTTGCCGGTGAGCCCAGCGCTGGCGGTACCAGGGAAGCGTGACTGATAAGGAGGTTACACAACGGGCTGAAGGAGCCAAGGTCGCGGCAGATGTGGGAAGCACAGGCTCGTCGTTCACGGCTTATCTCGTCGAATGTTTGCCAAGCATAAATAAGCAGCGCCTCAACACAGTACGATCGAAATACTCGTCGATACGGCGCACCATATTTATGGGTGTGAACGCACTCGGCTATGGCGTCGCGCGTCGTGAGAACTACACTACCGCTTATTAGGAGCGATGATACGCGATAACGCGACACGTGGTAATCGAAGCTTGGCGACTACAATGTGTCAGTGTAACATTGCGTAACTATTCCAAAATATGTTTATCGGAACCAAATGCGTATACTTTGTGGGAGCGAGCTCCTCGTTAGACAAGATTAAATATTTTTTAATTTATTCCAGTGCGAGTTCACCGAGGTATCCGACCGATAAAGAGTTCACGCGATCTCCGCGGGAGGGCGAGATGACGCGCCGCTAACATTCCAAAACCGATATTATTTATTTTTAATAATGCCAATGAACGCTTAGCACGTTTACCTTCGATTTGCATCTACTCCTTTACCGAAGCGCTTCCTGCTCGAGCCTTATTTGTGTTGAGATTATTTGTGAACGATATTCATTCAAGTGGAGAGGGTCGCCGGCGCGGAACGGGCTCGAACGCTGACGAAGCGAAAACCATTCGACGGTCGGAACCCGGCCAGTGCCAGTGGGTCAGTGGACCCCGGGAGCCCGTGCCCCCACAGGAATCCCGGCTGAAGGCCGCCATTCATAATAAAAATGACATCAACCGCGTGGGAACATATAAATGCCAAGCAAACGACCGGTCGGACCGGCAGATTTAATTACGACACCGCTGATTAATATTGGCACAAACGACATTCGGCGAAACTGTTCCTGTTCGTCGTTAACACAATGAAACTGAAAGCTGCGGGGGTAACGTTCATAAAAAGACATGAAAGCGTGTAGACGATCGTGATGCGTCAGCGCAATGCACTTCTGCCGTCCCTGTCGCGGCGAGTGCACTTGTCCCAGTATGTTCGTCCCTGTCGCGCAGCCGTCAGCGCCACCGCGTCATGTCTTGCGTCTCGCTCGCACCTCATCACTTTGTTTGAGGAAGTGCGCCTCATGCTTACGGGATCGCTCCGGCCGGCAGCTGCTTTGCATCGCATACCGAACGGATTAGGAGCCGAAGGTTTAGTCATTGAAGAAAATCAATCGAATCGCAGCGCGTGTGTGTGGCCACGACATTTCTCCCATAACAATGAGTGATAGTGCATCCGTCTCTCTCGCGGCGAACCTCGCCGTGCTGTTGCTCCGGCAGGTTCAATATCCCAGACCTTGGGCCGACCGGGAGTACCAAGGGCCAGTTGAAACTAGTTACTCATACCTACCAACATCCACCTGCTATCAATGTAATTATGCCAGTAATTTTAACATCTTTACTCCGAAATGATTCGTTAATAATATTAATGTGATAGGAGCCATTGTCGACGGTGTCGTGAGGCTTCGTAAGGAAATGGATTATTCCATCGCTTTGTCGGCAATGTTTGGACGATTCGGTCGGGGTCACGTTTTGACATAAACGACGAAACATAAAAATTTGAGTAGTTTATGATTTCTCTACCAGGAAAACTAATGAAGCGTCGGTGGTCGGCGCCGAGGCTCGTACCTTCATCAAAATATACGAGCGCCCAATTAGATGTCGGGCGCATTGCGAAAATAATATAAATATTAGTAGAACCGACAAAGGTTTTTAATCACCGATCTCGATGCGTTTTGTTCCTTTTGCGGTCCGAAATTACAGGTTGCAAGTTCGCTCACCCCGGCACGCTGCGCTTAGGGCAACTATGCTCTCGTGGATCGTGTGAAAAATTACCCGAGATTTTGCTCTTATTTCGCATTATAAGTGGCATTCGATATGTATAATTTCTGCATCCGGCCGAATATAAAGCAGCTTGCACGCACGGTGTTGCGGTTCTCGATCGGATTTGAAGATCGATGAACTCTTTATCGGAAGGGCCGTTGTCGTTTGTAGTTGGCAATATAAATAATTTCAAAAAGAACAATGAAAACGAAAGCGTTGTCGAGGGAGCGGCGGAACGGCTCGCAGCTCGCGGGCGAAGCGTCGCATCTCACCGCTCGCTCCGCCAAGGTTACGTCGTAGGGGCGGCGACCGGCGACCGGCGAGACGGCCGTGACGTCACGGGCGCCGGAAACGATTGTCCGCTCATAGTTACGGTTACATTTTGAGTTTAGAAGAAAGTGCTCTGACGCCGCGTGGGCTAGGTCAGTGCGACGCACTCCGATCACTCGTTACATCGCAAGTACATTTGTAACTCGTTTGGCGAACCTCGGCCGAAGATATTAATAAACTTGTTTTCAAAATAAAATAAACAATAAGTTAATTCGTTGTTGGAAGTAGGTAGGTCATAAAGCAAAAGTGACAACAAAAGCCTGGTAAGTGGTAGGTTTTGTTCCGAAAACGGCAGATGTACAAGAAAGCGGGCGACCTCGGCTGATAGCGACTGATAAACAAATTAATTGTCCGCGGGACGACTGTGGACGCCGTTTTAAATAGCATGCAGAAATACTAAAAATAAAATCCGTTTGTACACTTAAAGGCTTCTACATACCAGCGCGACTTGTCGCGCGACGCGACACGGCACAAAGGCCTCGCGTGTCGCGGGACGGGCGGTGCCTTTGTGTCGCGTCGCGTCGCGCGACAAGTCGCCCCGGTATGTAGAAGCCTTAATACGTCCTTATAATGACCAAAATATGTTTTTTAAGAGTTAGGTACAATAATTACGTACTTTTGTGTCTTATTGTGTGTCACACTTACGTCATAATGTGGTTTTTCACGTGTTACAGATGGATTTTATTTAATAAATTGTGCATTATGAATATTAAGTACATACATACTACTTTTTTATTTTGACTGCTAATACCGCCGATGCTTACCTGGGGAAAGAAAATAACACTTGTTAATTTATTTATTCATTTAAATACACAAAAAATTATAAAATGTGAGAAAATGGTAATCTAATACACACGGCTGCATATCAAGCTGTACATTTCCAGTTTATGCTGACCTCTCATTGTACGGAAATCCAATACAATGCGAGATCAGCATACACCTGATTGAGCTCAAGAAAATGTTTAAAATAATTCATTCTGACATTCTGTATTCATAGAGATGCGATAAAAGAAAAATATTGTCGTTCTACAACTACTTTCATAAAACCTCTGCAACTGAAGCCATTTTGTTTCTTTCAAGTTTGGAAAATTTATAAGTAGATTACTTACATAAATGTTTCTCAAGCCCAATCAGATCCAGCAAATTAAAAAAAATACTTTTTCTTGGAAATTCGAGCATTATTTTGACAACCTTCTTCGAGGTAAACCGAAATTGCTGTACTGGCCACATGCGAGCAGCGGCCACCAAAAGTTGTATGAAAATCCATGTGTCGTGGTTTAGCGGCCAAATAAATTACACATCTGTCGTGTAATTTAAAAATGGAACGATCTTTGGAATGGAAATGGCATCCAAGGAGGTAACATATCAAAGGTTTTATTAAAATTTCGAACTGGTTTGCAAATAGAAAGCTGTCTTTGAGTATTTATGCTCAAAGCTGTCTAATAAAAAAAAAACAAATGCTCACATAGGTGCGTGAAAAATTATCGTTGTTCGTCATTGAATCTGGAATTTATAAATAACTTTAACGTTTCACCCGCGTAAGTCTCGATTCCGTGGGAAAGTCACCATTAATTAGGGGTGTAAAAAATAGATAGTAGCCGATTCTCAGACCTACTGAATATGCATATAAAATTTCATAAAAATCGGTCAAGCCGTTTCGGAGGAGTATGGTAACTAACATTGTGACACGAAAATTTTATATCTATGAAGATTTACTTTGTTTGAATTTCCGCGCATTATTTGACAAAAGCACAAAGCACTATCCAAGCCTTGGCCGTGAATGCCCCATTTGCAGGCCGCTGCAGTAATAAACTATTCTTAAGAATATTGTTATATTTGGAATTCGTCTGAACTTCATCTCTGTGTTAAGGAGAACGTTAAATATTTCACAAACATCGCTATCGTTGAAACTTGCAACGCAAACACAAAACATATTTACGTAAATCGGTATTATGACGTGCAGTACACAAACAAGGGTGTTTACAAACATACCAATATTGTCAATATTTCATAAACCCACACAGCATACGTTCTGTAAAAAACTTGTTACAACTCCTTACTATGTAGAAGCATTAATTCAATTATTTACATTTCATGACCTACTCAAACCGATTTTGTAACCCTCAAACGTCCGTGAAGCTCACTTGCCCAAAAATAATTTACATAGTATGTACGCAACGCGCCTAGGGTTGTCAGACCCAAAAATAGAAAAGCCGGACACAGATTCATAATTAGCCGGACATTTTGCCCTGAAAGCCTGACACACTGGTCTTTAAAAGAAAAAACAAAACTTTTATTTGTGCATTTATTATACTGTTATTCATTTGAGACATAAAGGCTTCTACATACCGGGGCGACTTGTCGCGCGACGCGACGCGACACAAAGGCACCGCTCGTCCTGCGACACGCGGGGCCTTTGTGCTGTGTCGCGTCGCGCGACAAGTCGCCCCGGTATGTAGAAGCCCTTAGGCTTCTACAGATTAGTGCGATATCGCGGGCGCGACATGCAGCGCGACCCTTGTCGCGCCCGCGATATCCCACCAGTCTGTACGAGCCTTTACTCGACTCTTAATTATGTATTATGTTATTAATGTTATTATGAATCAATTTTTTTTTTTATTTAATTTGCTAAAAAACGTTGCCCCACACTAGGAATTTCTCCTGTATTGTGGGTGCGTTTACAAACATTTAAACTCACATACAGAAACAGCCAGACCCGGAACAACTACTTGTAGGTCATACAAATACTTGTTCCGTGTGGGAATCGAACCCCCGATACGCAGCGCAGCAGTCAATCGCTTAACTAACTGCGCCAACCGTGCTGTCCGATTTTGTTCTTACTAAAGTAATTTGTACTTTCGTTTGGCATCTTTTGGCGGGGCGGGGTGGACCAAAAGCCTAACAAAATCTGGACAGGTCGGATATATTTGGCCGGACACGATTGTAAAAAACCGGGCACCTGGCAACCCTTCACACGCCTACCTTTTCTTATAAAAATATTTTGCCTAACATAGCATAACGCAAGTGAGACGCGAGTCACAAGGCATTATTGTGCCACCGGTTTACCAAGACCCCCGTCTCACTTTCCAGTGGTATAACAGTTGGTTGTAATCGAAAGAATCAATGTGGACTAAGAGGTCAAATAAGCCTGGTCAGGGTGTATTTAAATACACGTCCCGGCCGTTAGCGTTTCCGATAGGCGCGTGACGCAGAGGTACGAACAGAGAATTTAAAGTGACTCATAGAGTAGGCACAAGAGCAATGAGCCCCGCACACACACTATACTAGACCCCAACACTCAATCAGCTAATAATATTCCACTAATTGTTCCGCTGACGTACCATTACGTACGTACATTCTTACTCCACGACGCCAATTAATAACCTTAAGTCTTAGAAATAGTTTATGCGCATCACTACCTTAAACTTACAATAACCGTAACGGTAAACTTTCACTATTGTTTGACTTCTGTCCTAATTTCTAGCGACCTAAAACAACACGATGTCGCACAGGTGACTTCGGCAAAAGAAACGAACATGTCGATTAAAAAGACCTCAAATAAAATTCCATTAGGGTGCATCTCTAGTGGTAGCCGGCGAAATTAAAATTTTCTGGGACTTCTTGGCGGGAAAGTGAAGCGTCATGATCAGCAGTTTTGTTTTATTTTATTTTCCAAAAGTTGTGTTTAGCCGAATTTTAATGTGTAATAATGGTGGTATTATTAACCATTAAGTGTGTGTGAACGTGCATTAGTGTAGGCAAATAAAACAAAACAGTGCAACATCACTTTAAGTTCTCTCAAGAAGTCCGCGTAAGGTCTCAGTAAAGTGCCACATCTTTACTGAAACTCAACGGGAACGTGCGGGGATATCATCATCATGCATTGAATATAATTCATTTCATCAATATTAAACAAGTTTTGTAACTAAATAAAGACTTGGCTAAAAAGCCCCAGCAACCAGGCCATTAAAAATATTTAAAAAAAAAAGTTTTGCAATTTGCAGGTCAGTGCCAGGTTGTATCATTAATACATCTCTTTTAGTTAGATTTTTTCCATAAGAGATTTGTTCTGGAACAAATCTAACTTAGAGAGATGTATTAATGATTATAATTATGTAAATACATAATATATTTGTTATGGTCGCGAATCATATTTTGATAAAGATACAACTTGCAAAAAACGTAAGAAAATTTGAATTTTGCGGGTTAGCACTGCGCATCCGTCTTAACTAAACTATCAACCTTTAATCAGCCGATAAATCGAGAGGCAACAATGTCGACGAACTCCTAGGTGGAATAGGAGGCCCACTGTTCGTAGTGGGCAGCCTCCAAAACAAGTCCTGCAGGGAGTGGGTAATCGAAACAAATAGAGTTGAGGACAGCTCTTATTACTAACACATAAAGGTCGTGCTTACTGCAGATGTAAGTGCAAACGGAGATGGAAATAATTGTAGAAGCGAGTGAAGTGCGGCGCGCGACAAACAGTATCAACAACACTGACGCTAATTTTCACCATACCATTTACATTGCGTGTTAGAGTTCTAAAAAAATAGGTAAAATTAAAAAAAAAAAAATTTTTTTGGTGGTATCTTATCGAGAATCACTAGCCCTTATCACCTGTCTTCGTTTTCGGAAGCGTTTCCCTTACACCCTGTATATGATTTTAGTGACTTTTAAATCTGTTATTAAGCCTTCATATAATGCAAGTGAGTTATGCAAAAAATGTATGTTAAACTAGAACGCATACACATCAATTCTATAAGTGAATATTGAAGTATTGTAGTAAAATACTTTATGAAATAAATTCAGGAAGTAATGTCTACCCAAAACATAAAAAACGATATCACTTCCAAACTACTTAAGATATTTTCATAATTTTTTTTTGTATGAATAGGCTGTATTATTATCTATAATTCTATCTGAGATTTTTTACAAATATTCATATTTTCGTTACTAAAAATAAATATTCCCTATGAAATTTAATGGTGGCGCGGCGGGAGCGCGACGCGCATTTGTATGGCCAAGGTCAATGGCGATTATCTGCCTCTTAATGTTTTATAAAAAGTAATGAAGGAACTCGCCCCGGTCATTATCGTTCGCAGGGACATAATTCAGCGTTCTCCGAGCAGTAAAATTAAAAACGCGTAAATGGCGCGGTGGGCTCGCGGTACCCTACCAACTTCAATTAGATTTCGCGAAAGGCGAACAATAAGAAATAAAATCTGATCTTTTACGACCGCGCTGTCAGGCGTCGGTCAGGGGAGATGATCGTAAAAACGGGAATGCAACGGGGCCGTGTTGCTAAAAAACCAAAAGTTAACCGAATCTCGACAACTTTTAACCCAAAACTGCCGGGACGAAATTTGACGGGGCGGTTTACGGCCCGAAAGTGGGTCACTCGCGTACAAAGGCACGGCCACGAATTTCCACTTCAATTGAAGCGCGCAATAAAAATGACGCCGAAGGTGAGATGAAACATCGCCTCGGAACAATAAACTAAATAGGCACCTCAGCCAGGGCCGGGCAGCCATCCTCAACCACCAAGTTTTACAACTTTTAAATCAGCGTGGGAATCGTGAAACGGATATTAATTCAATTTACTGATGCGACTTTCTTAGTGATCGATTCAGTGCAAATTCGCATTTCAAAACATAAAATTCGCCGTTCGTCGCACACGAATACTTCGGAATGCAAAACGGAATCTCGCTCGGTCTTTGTTGCGGATTCCCAGACGGCGGCGGTGGACGGCGGCCGAGGTAAAAAGCGGTCACATGTACCGCCTTATAAATTATGAACCCCATCGGGGTTATTAGTTGTCGAAATGACAGTGGTGGAGTCGACCAGTGCTGAATGTGACGCCCGCTTTACCGTTACAAAACATAGACTAAAAAACTAAGGGCGATAGGGTCGCCCGGCCTGTTTGGGCACCACTCTTTTATTTTTATCGATTTAAATTCGACTGCGCTCCGAAACAATGCCTCACGGCAACAAAAACATTTTGAATTTAGAACGCAAAGATAAACGTACCTATAATCATTGTATAATTATTAATTAATCGTGATGAACGGAATCTTGCGACATAAAATTACAATAACATTGTTATCAAGTCACATATTGACCTATCAGAGAAAGCAATAAGTCAACGACTTCAGTGAAATGAAAGAAATGCTCTGTTGATTGATGTCACATACGTCAATGTAAATAGACGTTATTATATATAACGTCATTTATTAAACGTTACATAAGTGATTTAATGCGGAACATCGTTTTTATTTATTATTCTATGTATCGTAATAGGAATTGTAAATCTATTATTGGTTAATTGGTGTTACACGCTTATGTGTATGATAAAAGCTATTTATAAGTGCATAAATCAGATAGAAGGCCGAAGCATCCCACGCAAACAACATCGAGGTAGGTCGGGATAAAAACAAATACTGAAAAATACAGGAAATGTATTACAGTGACAGTGGTACCCCATTCACTTATTAAAACTTCAGGGGATGATTGATGCAGAGTCAGCACATCAGCATAACCTTGCTAGTCGATCAGCGTTTTCGCTCATTCGACCGCCTACTAGGTCATAGCAGCCTAGTACCTCCATTGTCAGCCAATTAATTTGCTAAACGTGAAGTTTTTAAACGGGAACTAACCTAAACATTATCGAAACAAATTAAAATTGTTTCGTTATCGTCTAAAGAAACACGCTTTATAATATGCTTATAATACCTACCTGACTGTAATTACTGGTTTACAGCTAATCATATTAATAGTTACATAGTTTTTATGTTTAAATCACCGGGTATGTAATAGGTAGGTGTGTTTTGAATCGTCCTTTTAGATCAAACTTGAAGACCTGAGAAGTCTTATTGTTTGTATTTTCAACAGCTCAATGATAGCCTATTGTACATAACATATCATCATGCCTTGTTTTCCCGAAGGGTTCGGCAGAGGTCTAAAGACTGACTATTATCCCTTGTTAGCTCACGCCAATAACTGGCACTTACCAGGGCATCACGAGTGCAGAACTGCAGAGGGAGTGCAGAGGTTGTGAAATTGCGTGTGACCGCAAGACATCCGGCGGACAATGGCGCTTGCGCCCGGCGCGGCGGGGCAGACGAAAGCCCAGCGCGCCGGATGTACGTAATGTTCAGATATTGGTGTGCATGCACACATTTATTGAATAATGCGTTAAGGCTCGTACAGACTGGTGCGATATCGCAAGCGCGACGCGACATTAGTAGCACAATTTCTTTGTCGGTGCCTGTCGCGCCCGCGATATCGCACCAGTCTGCACGAGCCTTTACTTGTAAGGATACGAGCAGTTTAAGAACACGAAAAGCGAGATTGGCGTTGATAGCTGAGGAAAATAAAATTGTGCATGGCATTAATCTTTATTGCAATGCAAACGCCTTTTCCGCGAGCTGTCGTTGAAATATATATTTTGAAGACGATAGAAAAGCTGCTTAACCTCTTGACTTTCACCAAAAAGACAACAGTCAAAACACTTAAGGCTTCTACATACCGGCGCGACTCGCGACGCGACACAAAGGCACCACTCGTCGCGCGACACGCGGGGTCTTTGTGTCGCGTCGCGTGTCGCGCCGGTCTGTAGAAGCCTTTAAAAAGCATATCTTGACAATGAACTGAAGTTAATCGATATTATAATCATTGTGGACTTTCGAAACGTTTAGATGGAAAGGAAACCGCTAGGAAGTGGGTTCCACGACAAGGTCTCGTAATTATTTAATATCCCTGTGTATTTTTATGTTTTACTATAAAAACTCAATGGGTAAAATAAGCTATAAAAAAATTAAAATTGATATTCACATAAATTTAGTACTTTGGCCAGTATTATAAGGTAACTGACAAGGGCTACATAATATAATAATGAAAGTGGTCATCAGAAGTATCAAATGAAGCGATCTATCAGACGGGTTGTTACCGCAGGGCTCGTTTATAGGGAAGCCTTGCATGTGTGGGAGCTGCATAGTGCAGAACTGGTTTGTCTATGTGTACCGAGACGTCCGATACCTCTTCTTGTTTTTGTTGTCCTAGTCAATGAAAACAAGCGGTGGTGAAATATAAAAAGAAAATAAACAGTTCACATTATTTTCAAATCTAAGTCTAGCTCGTTGGATAATGTACTTTCAATGACTTTAAGCGGAAAGCTACTACAGAGGAGTCACACAGTTTAAATAACTCTAGGGCATGTAGTCACGGAGGACTTATCTGACGTTGCTGATATAGAGAGGAAGCGGAGGGCGTTGGCGGTTCGATGTAATATGGTAGCCCGCAGGTTTGCGCTTTGTAGTAAGGATGTGTTAAAGTATCGCTTTTCAAGGCATACTGCCAAATCTTCTACACGTGCAGCTTGTGGGTGAAATATACGCAGAGAGCCTACAACGTCCTGCGCGTGCAGTTTAATATTGGATTTAGGATGTTGATGGAGCTTCCGCGCTTCTGCAGCGTAGCGCATAATATGTTCACTAAAGCCCGTGTTGATGATTTTCATACCATTAGGAGGAAGAGAACAGCGTCAAGAATTGGTAGGCTGCGCGGAATATTTAACAGCATCATAAAAATATTATTAGACAATGTGGACAGTACCTTAAGGCACTGCGTACGGAGGCGCGTTACGTGTGTTGGGGCACGTCGACTTTAGTTGTTTTAGTGTTGTAAAAGTTTTCTAACATAGTTTTTTAGGTCATTGTCACCAATACTATATGGATTGTGTGTACTTGAATGTGTAGTCCGAAATAAAGAATATAATATTATTACAATACGCAATTAGCTTATTCCAAAGTTTTCAGCGGACAACAACAGAAGCTTCGAAGTCAAAACTTTAAAAAAGTTCGTATTACCTCAAATTATATCACGAATTTTGAACAACTCCCGAGTTCTTTTGTAACTGAAGCGTTTACACATAATAATAATGTAGGTAGGGCCAAATTACAAATAACCGTATATTTTTTCAAAAGATTTCCATAACATGACCTAACTCTTTTGTTCGGAAACGCATGCAGGAGCTCTGAAACGGCAACATACAATATTCGATCTCATTCTTATTGTTCAATAATTAAGTACTGATATTTAAAACTATTTAGATTGACAGCGGGTCTAGGAACTGTAGCACCCATTTATTACCGGCGACCTCCAACACTAAATAAGCCTGATAGGTTAATTGCTCTGAACAGATTAGTTTTTAGCAGTTTTTTTGGACCACCAATAACCTGATACTCTTTGTTTATGATTCATAATTACAATACGGAGGAGAGGCAATTACCGAACCTGTCATTATATTGTACAAATAACTACTTATTTATACATTCTGAGTGTGGCGAGTTAATTTGATACCTGTAACGGCCATGTTATCCTAGTCGTTGCCTCATTTTGGTATTTATTTATCGATTGGCCAATTGATGTCTAAATAAAAAACCGACCAAGTGCGTGTCGGACCACGCACAATGAAGGGTTCCGTAGTTGAGATGAATTTATCCCAAAAACAAATTTAACATTGTATTAAACACGTGTTCTCCCATACATCCTTATAACGTCACGGTCAATTCTCCATCTGCAAGTGTAAGTTGGTCGACTATTGCTCGTTAACTTGTAAAGCCTAGTTAGCTGTAATAGTTTTCCTATTAATTTCGAAATATGTACCACTGCCATAAATTTTTTCACATATCCAAAAACAACCATTTAGCTGGCCCACTTGACTCTAACAAAAATTAGCACTTTAAGGGGGATGCGCTAAGGTAGCCCGTGAAATTCAAAGTTTTTTGTGTATTGTAATTTTTTAATTGCAAAAAACGTATGAATATTTGAATTTCGCGGGCTACTTAATATTACGCAAACGGATCCCTGAAGCAAAAAATGAATTTCACAGACCCGCAATATTTTTGGACGGCCTATCCAGCGATACCGCACATTATAG
Source organism: Tiliacea aurago (assembly GCA_948098905.1). NCBI lineage: Eukaryota > Metazoa > Arthropoda > Insecta > Lepidoptera > Noctuidae > Tiliacea > Tiliacea aurago. Next base: position 3,421,116 of record OX402592.1, read on the forward strand.
GATAGACGAAAAAAAAAATCATTCCCACTTTAAGGGAGGTACCCTAAAAAAATATGTTTTCAAGATTTTATTTTACCACTGTCGGCCTGATGAATTTATTATACCCATGCCAAATTACAGCTTTCTAGTACTAATAGTCTCTGAGCTAAGCCGGGAGGGAACAAACAGACGGGTACGGTGAAACTATAAGGGTTCCTTGTTGGCTAAGGAACCCTAAAAAGGGTTTCTTTATTATATCGCTATATTTCATCGGACCGTTTCTCATAGTTTACTGTTAACAAAAAACTTAATGTTATTTATGGTAACGTAGAATTAAGATTAATATGCTTATTTTTTTGGGTGTTATTCCGCTAAGCTCGATGATTATGATTTGTGCCCATTAGACCTACATCAAACGGTTCGCGTGTGACCCATGCTGCCCATGCACAGTGCAACGCTGACGCAATGCATCGTAGAAAAAAAACAACTGTTAGATTAGACGCTATCAACAAAAAATGTGTTATTTACCTTAGCTTTGTTTGGATTTTTTTGTTAAAAATATTAATATTGGGGTACTTACATAATAATTTTATGCCATAAAACTTATACGATGCAGAAATAATTAAGTGCTCATTTTGAGCAGATGGGATAAGTTAGAGAAGAGTTCTCATAATGCGTAACCAGCGTAACAGATTCGACCTCCATTAAGCCGTTACAAGAACGACCCTGAAGAGGGACGTCCTCTCCCGCGGCGGTGTCAGCTGCTTTATCTCGAGCTTCGATATTAGGTAGATAGCATAACCAGCGAGCAACACCGCAGCTCGAGATAAAAGGATATTATAATAATAAGATAATAACACGTCTGCTCTAAGCGGTACGGCGAAACGGCACGCTTTTTTCCCGCCGCCCCAGTGTTGCCATGTCTGTCTCGCAGATTCATTCCCGCCCGGTTTAACTATGTAGTTCAAGGTTGTTTCAAGATGTCGTGCTCGTGAATGGGTGGCTTTATTTTTTGTCGGTAATAGGTCGTCTTTAGGTCACCGGAGTCACTCGCAGCCGGAACGGACGATGCGATGCAGCGATGTCGTAAAGCAACACAAAGAATCTTGTGTTGTCCTCCCATACACAGTGATCATAATGTGATACCTAATTACCTACCCATACTCCATTTCAAATAAGATTAGACATTTAAATAAACTTGTTTAGTCCGTTCAACCGATTTTGACTTCTATTCCGTAGGCATAAAAGGATGGCATTGAAAGCAAAAATGTGGTTACAATACCAACTGTTTATTGCAGCTGTCATTGGTCATGCCACCAACGTAATAGAAGTCAAAATCGATTGAACGAACTGTAAAAAAGGTTTATTTGAATGTCTAATCTTATTTCAAACGGAGTATAGCTATTTGTTATTCTCTCACAATTTGTTTCGAAAACACAATAAATTACCCGACGACTGTTACACATTTGGAACATTACAACAAAAACAAAACGTCTTTAAAAGGATTCGATTTAAAAATTAATTAACTACTTATGTTTGAAGTCCGGCCTAAAAATGCATATTTAATTGTGGAAAAACATCACAAAATGTTGTCTCGAATGACGAAGTCATTAAGTTATTTTGTAACAGAGTGCAACGCACTGGGAACTGACCGCGTTAAGGCTCGTACAGACCGGTGCCTTGTCGCGCGACGCGACACCGGTAAAACAATTTCTATGACATTTGTCTTGGAAATTATTCTACTGGTGTCACGTCGCGCGACAAGTTGCGCCGGTCTGCAAGAGCCTTTAGGCTGGCAACCCAGCGGCGGGCGCAACTAATATGCATCCAATCCAACCGTAAACGATTATTCGAAATTCGAATGGTGACAGTTGACCGTCATTTTGCGGCGTTTGAATTTAAATTTGGAACGCGACTTGGACGATTAGTTGGTTAATTAAATTAGGGTCTTTCGTATAACAGGTCTTCAACTGACCATCACATTACGATGCCTTTACTTTTAATAAAACAAGAACCCCACCGGCAAAATTATTGTTGCAGAGAATATAAAATTGACATTTTACTTTCCGGGTTCGTTTGCCAGGTGCTCGGAGACCACCGTGCTATCACGCGACCGACACAGAGTCACTTACATGTGACTTTGTTGACAAAAAAAACAGGCCACCAGCGCACAGTACTTAAGTCATCCATGCATAAATTAAAATAATCTGCGAAATATCAAAACATCTGTCAACGGCGGCTAACACTTTGATCTATGAGCTGGGGTCTGATCCGCGCCGTCCGATCACTAAAAAACCCGAGTCACGATTTTTCGCCACTTGAATCGAATTAGATTACAAGTGCCAAATTGGTGATGGGTGACTCTAATGAGATTCTAATTTGATGTTTATTGTCCGTATTTCAATTAGATTTTTACATAAAAAGCTGTATCATTGCAAAAAGGTCAATAATTGACTATTATATCTTCATACTCGAGACTTGTTTGATGAGTTAATTACGTATAGAACTTTTGGTTGATGTGTTCCTGGTATCTAAAGACGAATATTCAAAGATGGCCGATAAAGGAGGACTGTAGCTTTTACAGAGGCACTTGAGAGACGAAATGAGATGGAAATGTGGCCACAAGGAGGCGAGTGGCGTCCTTATTGACCTGGATATAAGGGAAGTGGATACCGGGACTTTCACTAACACTTTGAACTGATTACCTTGAGGAAGGCTGTAGAATCAATTGGATATAACATATTTTATCCGATTCAAACTTGTGTTCCGACTTCTTGTCAAAAGGTCTTGGTAATCACACTAGTCACTAGAGAGATATCAGAAGCGCCACACATTACTTCTTGTCAAAAGTTCTTGGTAATCACACTAGTCACTAGAGAGATATCAGAAGCGCCACACATTTAATAAAGCAACGAGTATCTCTGTCGTTTACACAATGGCATATTTTGTCGCTTAACAAGCTTCCATGTGTTCGCTAAGCTTTGCCCATTATTACACATAAGAGCCGTAACGTTATTAGTTTTTCGTCTTAAAGTGATAAACATCTGAATGAATTGTGATTCATTATGTTCGAGGTCGATCTTTATGTGAAATAAATCGTCTGATGAAACGCCGGCTACATCAAACGACGGCTCCCCGACCAGACCACCACTTAACATTGACCTTCCGAAATACCCCCCAAAGACCGACTCTTGGACTAAATTATTAACATACAAGGGACACGAAGAAGGTCGCATAAAACTAGGCGCTAAGCACTCAGATTTGACCAAAACCGTGAGATACTCACAGAATATAGAATTAGCCGAAACCGATGCTGGTTTTTCGTTTAAAAATGTCGTCGGCATTTTAATGACTGTTCGGACATACCTAAAATATCGAATTGATAATTTATTGCCTTTGTATTGTATTTAGGACAAAATATTCCCGCTTGCAAACGTTGTTCCTAAAAATAATTAAAATCTTGATTTATGGAAGATCAGATCCATTTAATTGATTCTTTAAGTAAGTAAGTAGTTGACTTTTAATATAGTGATACGGTTTGTTTTTTGGAAAAATATTTAAACATCGTAGGTTAGCGATTACAGTGCATATATTTTCCGTGTGAATGGTCTCGGTTCACGGTTGGTCTAGCCAGCCAGCGTCAGCTGTTCGTTCCCTCGGGCTCCCAGTGCTCCCACACTACCTCACCCTGTTACCCCTAATTACGGGGACCATGTTTCTATGTCAACACAACAATTAAAAAAGTAGACATGACAATGACGTCGCGTCATTCAAATAGGAAGTTCCATATTTGAAATATTCTAAACTCTAGTTGGTATTTTTTTAAATTTCTGGTTGGAATCAGATACTGTCTATTTAGATCTATCATCCCGGTTGCGAACTGCAGTGGCCTATCTGAAAAGGACTGAATCGATTGCGTACCCAAGAAGGACAATGCAAACATATACCCCAAGTCCATCGAAACGAAAAGAAGAAAAGTACCTATATTTAGATCGGACATTTGCGCAGAAAACGATCCCTAGGTCCCTAATAGAACATTTTGTTAGCTAATCGTCGCACAATAGATCACACCGCTGACTTTCACTCACTTTCGTTGTTTCCTTGCCAACTGTTCGACATTAAAAACAATATGGCGGAGAACAAAGGTCCATTCGAGCGATTCCGGCGCAAAAACAAGATCGGTTAAATGTTGGAAGTAAAGGGACGAAAAAAGCCAATTTCCAAGAATCGTTGACCGCGTTGCCAATTATAATAAAATTGTTGTTCAATTCCACTAGCGGAAAGGTTAGCGAGTTAGCATACATTTGTTATGGCTGGCGAGGGTTGCAGGAATGGCGGCATAGCACATGCGAAACTATTGTCTCTTATAGCTCCTGCAACATCTCGGCTTCTCCACTCGCGCTCATTAAAATGTACAGTAGGCACTTTAAAGGATGTCAACCAGACGAACAACAATCATCGCAAATGAGTAAACCCATCTGCCCAGAAATTCCATGTAAAGTCTCGTGCAGACCGGCGCGACTTGTCGCAGAACAATTTTTTCAACAATCATCCGTCGTGCTCTTGTCACCGTCGGGGTGCCAGCTGTTTTAGAACCCAATGGTTTGGCACGCGACGATGGGAAGAGACCAGACGGAATGTCCATAATGCCTTGGAATTTAGGTCGGCCTTTGGTGTGGGATGCAACATGTATCGACAACCTTGCGCCATCCCATCTTCCTAGCACGGCAAGCTGTGCTGGGGCGGCTGCTGCAGGTGCAGAAAACCTCAAACGGCGAAAATATTCCAATCTTATTGGCAGTTATATGTTCGAGCCGTTTGGGGTTGAAACACTAGGGCCATGGGGTCAGAGTGCCCGCTTGGTTTTTCAAGATATCGCCAAGCGGTTGGTCGACTCTTCACGTGACCAGAGGGCTGGTCTATTTTTCGGCCAAAGAATTAGCATCGCCATACAACGTGGCAATGCTGCCAGCCTTTTGGGCACTTTTCCTGTTGACAGCGATGCGGACGAATTTTTTGATGCCCTATGATTCTGTCCCCCTTCTTTTTTATATACATGTACATATTATCATTTTAAGTCTGTTAGCGTATATATTATGTAAATATTACTTATTTATGTAAAAATAAATAGAATACTTGATTGAAAATTCATAAAAACCTATAAATAAAATGAATTTGTTAAACCATTAAACTTTCATAGAAATCGTTCTACATGTGTGTTGCATCGCGCGACAAGTCCCGCCGGTCTGTAGGAGCCTCTATTGGTTGGTTCAACAATGATACTTTTCGCAGATAGTTTCAAAATGGCAGCAATTTTGCTGTCAGGCAGGATGCAGCAGCCGCGCTATCGTGTGCATCGTGTAAAAAGTGAACGAATAGGGTCCGGCTCCGAAATCGATTGTCGCGAAAGGATATCGGTCTGTCGGTGCATCGTCTCGATTCTAAGGACTATTACTGAGGAATGCCACCCCGCGGCTCTCGCTTTCCGAGCGCAGCGAGCGCGTGATATAATCGCTTTATAGTTTATTTAATACGGTCATTATCGATACTTGTGCTTATCGATACTAAAACGAACGATGCTCGGTGTTCGGAAATCGAATGGGAAACTGGCAGTTAATCGCAGGTGTATTTTAAAGTCCGTTGCTATTGTTGTGAGACACGCATTATACGCAATCTGTTTTACGGGAGACATTTTTCAATTACCCGCAGAAGTCGAAATTACAGGGCGGTGCGTGCGCAGACGATGCGTGCGATTTTTTTCCTCCAATTGATGTAAAGGCGAGCTGCATGGATCGTGCCTCGGGTGTCTATTGCTATGTAAATGTCTGTAAAGGACCCCCTGATTGACGCAATTGGCCAGTTTTAAATTATGTTATTGAAACCAGATTTGAATGTGTTTTTTTTTTGTTTGCGTCGAGTCAAGCTGCTGTAAAGGAGTCGTGACTTCGTGAGCAGTCTTTGTGTTCTTAAAAGAAAATTAAGTTAAATATTTTGCATGTACTTGGGAGATGCTTTAAATATCCAGCTTTGGGCTATGAACGCAAATGTTGGTGAATGTGGATCTTTTAAAAAATCCTTTTTAGGGTTCCGTACCAAAATGGTAAAAAGGAACCCTTATGGTGAGACTAAGTCTGTCTGTCTGTCTGTCACACCTGGATATCTCAAGAACTGCTATCTCAATAATGCTATCAAGTTGAAATTTAGAATAGTTTTAGATGACGTTTGCCCAACAATTTTGCAAGCAAGTAAGAAATTTAAGTAAAAATATATTTTTTGCAAAAGGGACTGAAAGGGGGTCTTAAAAATTTGAAGTGGGGCTACTAGGGCATGTGGGGTATCATATGAAAGAACGCAGTTTGCACATTCTCAAACATTTTTTTTTGTTTTTTTTAGGCAGCATAGATTTCGACTTTTGATGAAAAATGTAAAAAAAATACCGTTCCCCCCCTTATCTCCGAAGTTTGCAGAGATAAAAATCTGAAAATATTCTATATGATAGAAGCTTATGTGAAGATTACAGGAAAAATAAAACGATGTCTCTAAATAGCACAGTTTTTCAGAAATCATCAACATCATATATTCGTACGGAACGCTCGGTGCGCGAGTCCGACTCGCTCTTGACCGTTTTTTTTATTAAAAGTAAGAAACGGGAAAGTTGCAGTTCTGAGAAAGGATCAAAAGTTTTAGGAGTTAGTGAGCTTATCTGAGGGCCTCATCTCGAACATTTGGTGAGTTGTGTGCCGGCCGCAAAAACTTGAGCAGGTGCAACCGCCAGATGTTGCCGCCACTGATTGACGGCTTTGCGTACGGAAATACCAAATTTTAAAATAATCAAGTATACGTTTTTGTTAATGTATTTCGGCACCATTATATGTAATTTCGTGTTATCATTATCCGTCCCACCACCCTCGAAAGTGGAAAGGTAAGTAAAGGTTACGTATTATATTTTTTATAACAGTATCACGTGTCAATATCATTCGTTATTTTCTACAGCCATCAGTAATTCATTTTCGACGCTTGAGTTATTTTCCTGCGCCGCGAACAACTGGCGGTGTTTTGACCCCTTAATTTTATTAGCATGAATAAATTAATAGTTCCTTTTTATGTGAGTGTAAGGTTTATATAATTTGAAATATTTTATTAATATCAGAATTACGAGCGAGACGAGCACGCGACTGTGACCGCTAATGTCAAGAATAATGACGCTGACTCCTGCACTACAATGTAATACATCAAGTACCGTGTGGTACCAAGAATCGAACCGAATTCGAAAACAAAACAAAATTGCGTTTCCGGGGCACCGCTCGGCAGATGGCGCCTTTCCGCCAGCTGCACCGCCTCCCGGGAACAAACCGACTCCAAGTTAATGCCGCCTCTCGAACGCGACCGAGTCGACGAACACCGCGGATCGAAAACCCAAACAAAACCTAACATTTCTCTCAGACATTAGCTTGATTAACCATAACCATCTATAAAATACTGTCATTTTATTTAAATACGTCGCTATTGAAGGTGAACGTGTACGGACCGGAGCGACCGGAGGAACTTCTTTTATCGAGCGGGCCTGCGCGCAATCTTTAATTACAGCAACCTCCGATACCGACAGGTGGCTTATGTGAGCCTTTGAAGTACAAAAAAATGCTGTAGGTACACAATAATTAACGACGCGAAATAATGTACCCGGCGAAATAATGCGAGACGAAAATCTAAAGGCTCGACACGCATCGGCCGCGGGAGCAATACTACACCGGCCATTGAACACATTTTCACGAGGGAAATATCGGCTTACACGCTGAGAGTTCGCCACCCACTACGCATACATAAAGTCTTTCACAGCTAGACCTCCACTCAACGTCTGCGCCCCTGGTAAACAGGTTCGCGGCGTCAACAGGGTGGATTGTAAACGATAATCCTATTTATCCCAATCCCGTGTAGCTCCATCTGTCAAATTAATATCCTCAGTTTTGATAGAAGTATTAATAAATTCAAATAATTTATAAAAAAAAACGATATAATACAGTTCCATATGGGTCACCGTCTCACCCTCGCGGTCACAACACATCTACACGGAACGTGCGCTACCCCACACATGATAGATAAGGAACATACGCAGATGCGACAATAATGAACTCCGGCGTCGCCATAAATCCCTCTCCAAACGTTTAAACGTGCATTTAATTTACGGTATAAGTCTGATTAGTGCGCAGGTAGACCCAAAGGAGCAGGTAGACTCTTTCACGGGAATTTAAAGACCCCGTGATTTAATAGCGGCTCCAAGCTCTCACAAGAACCTTTTTTTCGGTGGTCACTTTAAGATTCTGTTAGATTTCTCACAAAACATCGTACCTTTTGTTGCAAGTGTTAACAATTTCAAAATTTTCGATAAAATCGACAAAGCTTTAGATAACAATAATTCCTTTTGCTCTTGCATCTTTTTGTCTCGAGACAAAAGTTTAAACGGCACCAGTTTTCTGAGCGTTAAAATTGTCAGCTCATTCACAATGCGCGGTCAGCGATCGGTCCTTGAGTTGCCGGTGTTTGTTTTGTGTCGCTCCTGACTCCTTTCATCCGTCTTGTCTGTGTGTGTTCACATTAAGTTATAAATTTCCGCTTATTGTGATAGACGAGCGATAACCCCTGCGTCCGCAGCCGGTAACAAATACGCAATAAGTCACTAATAAAATGAATCATAGGAAGTTCTACAACTGAGTGTAAAACACACGTAGGACCAGACGCGGCCATTTGTTTGTCCCAGTTCACGTGGGGCGCTACAATAAAGGGCTCGGGAGCTCGAAGGACGCTACAGTTAAAATCAGTTAAACCTGTCTACGTTTATGATGCCCTACCCTAGTCATGTTTGCTACCGCCCCTCGTTAACCTGGTTGATTTATTTTAAACACCACGTTCTGGCTATTCTTGGCTAATAATGTTGTGCTTGCAAATTGCTGCAGTAAAAACAAGTGCAGTCAAATAATACTTTACATTTAAATGGTTTCTTGTGAAAACTTTCAGAATAACTTCAGCCATGAAAGTTTCGAGACTTCATCTATGTATATGAGATGGCAAAAATACTAGAAAATTCCGAAATTTGAAATGACTGCAGGATTATTTAGAAGCTACACCTTTTACTCGCTTCGGACGCCACTAGCGAGGTAATTACAAGATTAACAAGGTTAATAGTTTTATTACAAACTAGTTAAGCAAAGGAATAGTTATTAGTTGTTCCAAGTGTGGTAACTGTTAGGTGTCAACGGTGGCGCGACCGTTGAGCCGGTCGCTGCGCACACGCACACAGTTTCGGAACGGAAAGCGCAGCTGCCAATGTTTGTCGGTTGAGGGCAGAACGGAGCCTTGTCGTTGCACATTTTAATAAAATTTCATTGAATAACTGGCGCACTAGACAGTTAAGGCGCAACTGGTGTTGCCTTCTTAAAAATAGAACTTTTTTTTTTGTTCTACTATACTTACATTTAAGTATCAAAATCCTTTTTTTGGTTACATAATTAATTTGTTCTGCGTCGTTAAGTTGTGAGAGCAATTGGTACATAATTTAGAACAGATTTCACAACCGTTAATAATAGTAACATGTGTTCTAACGTTCATAAACAACAGGCGTAACGACTGTCAAATGTTCAAATCGAAAATAACAATCGAAGTTATGAAATTATAAAACAGTTAAATAAATTCATAAGCTGTCTAAGCTAATATTTTAAAGTAGTACCTATAATAGCATTCTATAATGGATCCCAGTCTTTAGTATAAATAGGCGACATTTTGTAAGTCAGTCGAGTACATAGGCATTTGCCACATGCAGCACCTGCCTCAGTTTTTATTTTTGTTATTTTAAAGCGGTCATGCAACAGTCACCCGTTAAAACGATCGCTGTTGAGCGGGAATCGAATAAATAGTTTCGGTAAACTAAACCTGTAATGCGAATGCCATTCAGAGCGAATTCGATAAAATGAAAAGTTTTACAATAAATCGAGATGTGGTCTCAGGAATGCTGCTATTGTATTTCGTAAGTAGTATTTTAGTTCAACACGAAGAAGTGCAGTTCAATTATGTTTTTTGAACTTTTCATTATTTCGAATTTACTTCACACACCACTTTAACTAGCAGTTGATAAGTTAACAATTGTAAAGCTATCAATAATGATGTGAATGTGAAGACGGTTGAGGGTCGAGGGCAGGTGGCGCGCGCGCCGGTCGAAAGACGGTTGGCAGATGGCAGCGCCAGCGATAACTTGAAAGAATTTGTAAACGGCCAATTTATTATAACGTCCCTAACCGATACTACTGATGGAGGTTTTAATGTTTTTTGACAGCATTAAGGAGAGTACCTTCAGTTTAATGGTAATTTATGTTTAAGGCAGGGCTTTTAATTTGCCTTGAATTGTATTCTTTAGGACATATTACGAAATTACGTCATATTTATTTTGTTCCATGTACTCTGACAAGGACCTTGGAAAGCCATGTTAAGGTTGTTAGCGTTTATTTATACGATATTAGATTGAGTTTTTGCCAAAAACAATAACTTTCTTTGATTACTATTCTGGTAGTGAATAGAAAATTCTAAGCACATACTTGGAATCACCCATCGGCCAATTTGTCCTTATGGCACAGAATAATGTAGGTGTTGGTATGTACCAAGGCTACCCTCGAAACTCTAAATAAAATAAAATAATGAATTCGTCAGTTGATGTACGAGAGCTTTAAATATTAATCGGCCAGTACACTAATCGTGTAGCAAGTACATGTTCGTAATAGAACACATGTGGTGTTGCTAGGTAGAACGGAACAATCCTTCATGGGGACAACATTTTGCACATCTGCGCTCTTCGAACTTTGACTCGAAGACATTAACATCATATCCCGTCATTAAACCTTCACGAGAAAAACGTACGCTCTATTTTTTTCCCAACAATATGTAGTCCGCGACAAATAAATTAATCTCGGACAGAAATTGCCATCGCATAGTAGTTCTCTTGGAAAATAACCGCGAACGTGTAAGTAAGGCGGAATAATGAAAGTCGCTCGCGGGATGGCCGCTTATTACTAGCCCTGGATGAAGAGTAAATCGAAATGGGAGTGAGTCTAATTCGCGGCGCCGGCTGACAGCCCGAGATGGATTGTTGTCAACATTAGTGCGGGGAGCATATCGACTTGTCGCTCTATAACATTGCCCCCGCCGACCACTAACCCGTGATGACATAATTTAGAGCGCGATCACTCTAAATTAGAACCAATAGCTCATAAAATAAGAGTCCATTTGACTCCGCAACGTCATGTCATTGCGGCTTTACGATCCGATCACAGCCACTCTCGTCCAGGAGTACATGTCGCGAGACGTCTGACATTCGATTTCAAGCTCAGAAACAAAACAGCTCAAGGTCTACAATTAAACGCAGGAGCGGTTTTCGCGCCGGATTACGGGCTTATTCGTGCTGCCGCGGCAATTAGGAAGTCATTCATTAGGGTCCCTAAGTTTCGCAGACGTGGGGGTGCCGTCGCACCGTGACGTCATGCTGTTCTTTCGCAACGCGCTATGATTCCAAATGATTTCTAGTTCGCTGCGCCACGCCGCTAGTTAGTGTGCTCCGCTTCAAAAACAAAAAGTAACCATGTTTAAGAATGCTGTTGGTGCGACGTGCGCAATACAAACAGGAGCGAGTTAGTTCGGGCTCAGCTCTTTCTTCCCGCGGCTGGCCGTGGCGCCACTTCGAGAGACAAGGACGGAGAAATGCACCTCAAAATAACCCCTCAAATTCGACGTAGTAGATACAGAACTCATACAACCGTAGATTTCATTTCCGAATGCACGATAAGGATGCAAGATGCGGTTAGTGGCGGCCCAGAATGCATCTGTCAAGTCACACAAAAAATGGGGCCCTGGAATTTCGGGACGTCTTGGCAACGAAGGGACACATGCTTGTTTATTTTTTTACCGCCAGAGTAGTTTCATTCAAAAATTGTCAACGGATAGAGGATTTGTGTAATCTTGTTAAAGTTATATCAGTCAGCTTGTTAACAACTAATTTAGCGACTTTTCAAGTAAATTTATTTACAGTCGTAGCTGACTTTTATTGCTTTAACATAAAATCATTAATTCGTGTTGGTCATACCATAATTTTCTTGGGGCAGAGTGCTGTTGCGGTGGACGACATAATTTCTAACATTATGATCATAATGCGTTCAATACGACGTGGGAATCGCATAATTTAAGTGGTACCTATCAGTTTCGCTTTTAGCGTCCCATTTCCGCTTGGCGTAGCGATAGTACAAGACAGCGGTGCGGCTCGCGTCCACCAGGCGGGCAGCAGTGTGCAGGAGCCGAAGCCTTGACCCTGACTGCGGTGGCGTCGACCGGAACGCACGCCGAGCCACATTGTGAATCTTGCCAATTGGCGTTTACTGCCTAGCCGGTGTTGCGATCTTAGTACATTCCGCTCGCACGTGTGCTTTACGAGATTGTTTTCTCTTTCGTTTATGTTCGAAAATTACATCGATTAAGTTAAATACAACTTGCATGTATTTTCAATAGCGTACTTGTTTTTGCGAGTTTTAAACTAAGTTAACGCTAGATATTGCTTTCGTTAATAATGATTCCCATACTTATCGATCAACATAGCCACACTACACTTGAACTTGATGTAATCATAACGAGGTTACTAAGCAAGACGAAATGGCCTAGTGACGTCAAAACCAAGAGTTATTGTTGAGAAAAAAATCATAAGTATCTCGAGGACTAAACAGACCGGGAGAGGGGTAAGCAGTCATTGATGTAGAACCGGTTGTAGCTACTCGTCATTTAGAACCGGCTTGTGACGGCCAGGGATGAATTACTCACCGGAACGTTTGGGAACATTGGAACTAAATGTTACGAGCATAGCTCGCATGCCAAGCCAACGAATACCGAATACTACGAGGTCAATTCAGAGATGGGCAGAGTTTTACCATAACAAAGAAGATAGTCTTGTAAAAATACCAGACGGAAAATGATTAACATAAAACGCTTAAAAATACAATGCACTATCATAAAGTATCGCTCGTGTAAATACCGCTGTGACATTTGGACAGTGTTCACCTTGCTTGCAATACATCGGATTCCCAGATGCAAAAACATTGTTCGGCGCGCCACTACAAATCAAAACAACAAACGCGCCGACAGGAGGTCCGATCGACATCGACATCGAGACAATCATCGGCAATCGTATCGATAGTCGGCGCGGGTCCGACACGAGTCGACAACCGGACGTGACGTCACGTCGTCCGTGCGTAAACGCGAGAATTTTAAACAACCTCCTTTTGGTATATTGCGTTGTCTTGAACAGATGTCATTGGTACAAACAAAGATGTCTCATGCTTTGACATTTTATTACCATGTGTTTAAGGTTCAATTTGTTATGAAAAGTGTCCGATCAAAGGATAGACTTATTTAATATTCACATCGTATAAAAAGTGCGTTGTTAAAAGGTCGTATTAGGTTTTGACACGAATTTACAATAGTATATAGCCGGGGGGACCCATGGAATTCTATTTTTACCTTCTTTTGTTCTACTACATTTGCCCTGTGATGCCTCATATGAAGGCTAAACACGAATTAATATTATGTTGGTCAAAGTCTGAATCTTGGCTACAAAGGAAGGACCGATAGCGGAGCGAGAATTTACCAATATAAAATTGAACCTAGACCACAAATCTGATCATAGTAAACGTGATAAAGATGAAATAGACATTTTGAATTACAAGAGAAATAGACTTCAAAAGGAAGCTAATCCAGACAGAAATAAGGAAAAAAATCAAAGAGACACACAAAGTACAGGTAAGTTTAACAAAAAGTTTCTTAAAGTTGTATGCTTTCTATAGAACCTCTTCATAAAAGTCTTCCACGCGGAATAATTTTGCGAGTCGAATGCGTCAGTATTGAATTACCGACTATTGTGCCATCAGGTATTCAAAAATATAAGCATCTTCTAAGAAATAAATTTTACAATTTAGTTCGTATTTGCTCAGGATTTTTTTCAGCCAATATGAATTCACGGTTATGAATAATCTCAATTCTTAAAAATGGGCTTACTTAGGTGTTTAAAGCTAAACGCGGTAACAAAGCGAAACTATGCTGTTTATTAAAGTAAAGTGATTAAGTTTGCCAAGAAGGATTTCATTTTCAGAAAACAGAGCCTAGTTGTCTAAAACAAGCTGCTCGGTTGTTTATAAGATAATCTAATATAAAAAACAATTATTTTTTTTTATTCTTATAACTTCAGTCAATATTGTCACATTAGTATTTGCAGGTAAAAGACAGGCTCATTAAGACCACAAAAAAACCCTTATAATATTCAACGTTAGGACTTGAAATCCATACAATTAGATAAAATTTAAGCGTCTGTTTGTAATGTCCAAATAACAGCTAAATGCTTATGAAAGTATATACAGTTTTGTCTGTCTGTCTGTTAGTTCCGGCTAATCTCCGAAACGGCTGGACTGATTTTGACGGGACCTTCACCGGCAGTTATAAGGATTAAGAACTTAGGCTACTTTTATTTTAGAAAAAGCCACGCGGGTGAACCGCGGCCAGGAGCTACTAAAGTGACTTTGTTTGTTACGCTTTCACGCTAAAACGGCTGGACGGATTTGGATGAAATTTGGCACATGGGTAGACCATGACCTAGATTAGTATATAGGATACTTTTTATTCCGATATTCCCACGGGATCGAGACTTATGCGGATGAAACCGCGGGGCACAGCTAGTAGTATTATAAAACTTTAAATTGAGTCCTAAACGTGTTTCAAAAGCTACTGCAAAGACTAAGGACGCTTTTATTTACTTTTTATCGCCAACCGATCAGAATATACCAGAGGAAACAGAACGTAACGCCCTAAATATAACAACTGTTTTGAAACCCACAGCCCACCTTTATCGCACTTAAGTTTACGGTCCTCCTAATTATGTCTTTCGATATAAATAAGGGACAATCATTGTGTTCTGTGAGTGTTAAAGATACGAGTACTAATAAAAGTGAGTATGTTAATTCTCTTTCATTTTGTAATTTACAAAGGACATGTTAGCTTTAACTTGTTATCTATCATTCGGCTATCAGAAGCTTATCCTTATTAAAAAACCATTGTATCTCACCTAAATAATGTCAACCCGATTAACAAGGCTACATACAACAAAAGGGTGAATATGAACCGTGCGAAATTCTCCAACTTGTACCTTGTAAAGGACGCGCGTAGTTAGACAGAGTTGTAAGTGAAGCAGCTGCGTTTTTTGCTCTCGTTTTACAAGTTCCTTAGTCTGGAAATGCAAGGGACCTCTACACATACTGCCTACCTATAGTACGAGTATTATTGTTTCGTTCTACAGCTATGGGAAAGGTTTCCGAGCGAAACGGCTACTATTAAACGGGTCGGATCGAAATAGGTACCAGTTTTTGTATAATGCGATATTATTATTGTTTAGTTTCTTTTAACTTTTGTGTTTATCTTCTGATGTACGCTGCAGGGCATGATTTAAAATTCGGTTTCAAGATTTAGTGAATGTTAAAATCAAGAGTCTGAATAAATATTAATTCAGTAATAGAGATCTACCTATTTCAATAGTTTAAAACATATTTTTTAGTTCTTTTATTGAGCTATAAATTGATCCGGTGTTTGCAGGAGACTTGAACATTTGAAACTGCACGGAGTTTTTAATTTTCATTCGGACTTTCCAACGATTTGACTAATCGACTAGCTCTTATCAATATTAAATTGTTTGCCACGAACAAGGGGCAAACCAATTACAGGCACTTTTGAATTGTCAAGGGGTCGGTGTCAGTCAGAAAGATGAAGCTAGTTGCCCATTCAAAACTGTAGTAGGTTCCTATGGAGAAGAACGGGCAAGAAACTCCACGGATACATGTTAGAACAATGCAGAAATAGAAACACGTGCACGTTAAAAGCATCCGTAATAAAATTATGAAACAAAAAATATTTCAAAAATTAAAATAAGCCGTGGCACCTAAAAGGTTACCAGTTCCTACTGACAGTGCCCGTTCACGAACATGACGCATGGATCAGCACAATTCAGCTCAACCATTTAGAAGGGAACTTAATGATCCAACACACGCCACCATCAGCGAGACATTTGAGTGAGCATTACATACTCTCCGCCGCCAGCACGCTTAGCACGAGAACCAGAAGTGTTTTGTCGACGGAAGAGTAGACACAAATTATATTTCTGTGTAGACAGTTGACAGTTTTCTACCGAGAAGGGTAGACAAGCTATAATATTTCTATTCTACAGTAGAGTAGAAATAGAAAGCGTCATGCTAAGCCTGCCCGGAACATTCAACTCAATGAGAGACGTACCCAGTAAATGGTAGCTTTATAGTAGGTACATACTCGTAGTGCTCACACGTGACCTATGACTGTCATTATTATTAGTGAAATTTGAACTTGTAAGCAATTATGACAAGGATAAAATTATAATGAAGATCTAGGTACCTAACTAAAAATAATACGCGGCAAAATCCGCCGACCCTCGTCTCCATAATACCTCGATCAGTTCGAAAATGCGAAAGTTAAATAAACGATCAAGCGAAACGCTTTTCAAGAATGCGAAATTAAGTGTCGCTGTGTACCCAGCCATCACAGCGTGGAAATAAATAACAATTAAAAGCCCAGGGTACCAGGACCACAACTGCGAACAGGATCATATATATGTTTGTCTTAAAAAGAGCAAGTATAATAATTATGTGTAGCGATCGAGCGACAATTAGCGACCTGTCCGTTGCAAAAGGTGAATTCATATAATAACATGTTAATGAGTGTCTCAAAGAAAATGTTTATATTTTTAATTATGACAACTCAATTTCGGAAAGTGTTATAAATATTGTTTTAATTATTTTAAAGAGTTTCGTGGCTAATTGAGTCGTTTGTATACCTAACTATGCATACGACAGATTCTATATAACTTTGGGGCGTAGTTTTATTTTCTTGGCCTTTTGATGTTGGAGTAGGTACCTATATTTATATTAAAAGACATAGAATCAAATATAAATTCAATTGAGCGTGGAGTAAAGTTAATCTCTTGTGGAACATTTAGTAAAGGCTTTTAAATACTGGCTCGACACCGGTAGAACAATTCAAGGAAATTGTTCTACCGGTGCGGCGCGGTGTCCCGTCGCGCCTTAGAAGCCTTAAATAGAGTGTTATTGATTGTTTTACGTGATTTTGTCATAATATCACTAGAATTAAATAAACATTCGAAGGAAACTTTCGCCAGACGACGCGAATGACGTTGCTATCGGCTGCGCGAGCTATTATTACCAGCTTGTCGTAGGTTATGTACTAGACGTGATTAACGGAAGTCGACCCGGGCTTCTTATTTCGTCATAAATATTAATTAACGACTGTTACCGATAATGTTTTAGCAGGCAGTGTGTAGGTATGTTAATTTATTAGGTTTATTGTAGGAACGAGTTATGTATTATATTTATGCAAATAAGTACCATTAAGAGGAAAAAGTGGTGAGAAACTTTAGGATTTAAGATATTTAGAACATAATTATTGTCTAACAACTCTGTTCGCGCTAAATTCTTGTCGTACGAACTCTGGCTTACGCTGCCCTATTCATAGAATGTTGGAATCCTATCATTCAAATTTCATTGATATTGATATACCTATTTGCATGCTCGAAAAATACATTTAAATCTAATATTATAAAAATTGTATCTTAATTATATCTTACTATTATTACTCATTTATTGCATAATTTTAGTAAATGAAACTGTTTCTGAACTGATTTGGTTTTGTAGCTATAGCTAGCTTTATAGTAATTTATTTATTTTTAAAATATTTGTTAATTGTGGTAATGCTCGTCTAGTGGCAACCACTGATCTTTAAATATGTGTTACCTGCGGATAATGCAGTGGACTGCAACATTGCTACTAAAAGTATTGTTAACTTTATGTATTATTTATGTTGTAGTTGTTTATTATCCCTTAATAAATAAAATAAAAATATTAGAGACTAATCAAACCCCAACCATAATGATCATAATAAAATACACGTGTTCATAATCTCTAAATAGGTACAATAAGGACATGCTAACATAGATCAGATAACAAAAATATTAACAACAATACTGTTTTTGTTCTACCTACCTGTGAACAACTACGGACTACGCTAAAGTACACATTCAATTCTACCTACGAAGTGGGTAGTCCGGTGCTAAAAAAAAAAACTGACGGGTAAACGAATTCCAACAGTTTACCTACCTGTATCATAACAACGTGATCTGCTATGGAATAGATCATTGATTTCCTACGCAGAGAGCGCGTAGATTTGAAAAATTAGTGCCAGATATGGCTTGCCGACCTCCTTTGTCGGTACTTTTTGCTCATCCCTTACAAAAAAGAAAACCAACCCTTGGGGTAACATTTTTTGCCGAACCTTTTAATTAGAACCAACGAAATGTTTTTTCGACTTCGAAACCCCATTTGGGTCGACAGATACCAGGAAATTAGAAATTCGAATTTAGATGCACCATAATACGATAATGACAATTTGTGGGTAGCTTAAGTATTATGATGATACAATTAAATATTTGACGGGAAACTACTGATGCAATAACAAAAAGCTAAACGTTGAGAGTTTCGTCATATTTTTACTTTTGTGACTACGTAAGTAGTAGGTACCTAGGCAAAATTTTGACCGAGTACATACCTAACCACAAGCCTACTTTGAAATAGAAAATGAAAGCTTTTAGGTAGGTAATCTACAAAAGGTAAAAGGTATCTACGCATGTCATAATTTACAGTGAGCACGAAATCTACATCCGCACTCCATCATCACGAAACAGATGTTACGACGTCGAGCGAAGGGACCAGCTTACTGTCGGAGCTTTCAGTGTCTGCGGAGATCCTGTCAGCAACGAGTACGTAGGGACATAAGTTCTATGGCTACATAACGACGTATTTACGCCTCTAGCTACACAACACTACGACTGACGGCGGCCATCGGATAAGCGTAACAACAAATATTACGAGGGTAAACAAACAAAAACAATGCAAATTTTTCGGTCTTCCAATTCGTTTGGAATCCTGTCACTGGGTGTTGGTTGTGATCGAACATAACCTAAAAGCGGTCGGCGGCACGTGCGCCCTTACATAAGGGTGGCGCGGCTGGCGCGGTCCAACCCCGACGTCTGACACCGAATAACCTCTACAGCTGTTCGGCGTGGGCGCGGCGTGACAATAAGCAGGCGGCGTGACAAGAAGCAGGTGATGAACGTGCAGCAGTACCTTGGCGACCGACGATCTCTGCGACGTGCTCCGAAGACGGCACCGGCACGCACTCCGTCATGTTCTGCGATTTCTTGGCGCGGTCTTCGGGCGGCGGCGCAAACCCGAGCGGGCTGGCCAGCGACCCCGGCGTTGGCAGCGACTCGCCCAGGCTCAGCATGCTCAGCTCCAGCGCCAGCTGGAACGCGCGCTGGTCCTCCACCAGCCCCCCGCCGCCTCCGAGATCCCCGAACAAGCTTGAAGGCATTTCCACTTGCGAAGCTATTTTTTTACGATTTACTGAGAGGTAGCCCTCTCTGTCACTGGTATGATAAAAATTGGGGTGCGTTCGATCGTTTTAAACGCCGCGTTTTGTCATAAGAGTCGCACGTCTGCCTAACACGCCGCGCGGTCCTGAACTGATGTGCCGGCCGGCGAGCGCACGCGCCCAGCGCGCCGGCGCGGGGTGGGAGCGCGGGGCGCGGGGCAGGGGGCGCTGGGGCCGGGGCGCGGGGTGGGGTCCGCCCGGCGGGGCCCACTGCAGCCAGGGCGGGATGCGTCGCAGCTTCCGCCCGCCCTGGCGGTACCTACGCTACGCCTGTCCGTGCTTTAACACCTTGCCGCGCGCTCTCAGCTAATTATTTCGAGATCACGTTTTATGTTGTATGTGCCCGCCGCTGATAACGGACATAAAAATTACCTTGATTGATGGGGAAGTGAGGTATTATAAAAGTTTAGTAACGTACACTATGCTGATAATGTTACATTTTGGCACAGTATTTTTTAAGAAATATTAAAATATACCTCTCTTAACAAAAACCGGTCAAGAGCGAGTCGGACTCGCCCACCGAGGGTTCCGTACGTTTATATGATGTTGATAAAACGATATCTCTAAATATCACAGTTTTTCAGAAATCGTCAACAGAATAATTTCAGATTTTTATCTAGCTATGCAAACTTCGGAGCGGTATTTTTATACATTTTTCATCAAAAGTCGGAAACTATACTGCCTAAAAAAAAAAATGTTTGAGAACGTGCAAGCAGTGCTTTTTCATATGATACCCCACATGCCCTAGAAGCCCCACTTTAAATCAGTCCCTGTTGTTCTTTTTTGCAAAATAGTTGGGTAAACGTCATCTATAACTATTCAAAATTTCAAGCATTAGTAGCTCTTGAGATATCCAGGTGTGACAGACAGACAGACAGACGTAGTCTCACCATAAGGGTTCCTGTTTACCATTTTGGTACGGAACCCTAAAATTGTCTATTATCAAATAAGGAACACGATATCGAGACCGGAATCACTCGTCGTTACTTAGAACTAGAGCTGCCTCGATCTTCACCGTGCGATAACGTCGGCAGCTCGTTCGGCAGGCGACACTGACTACCTATTGTTTTTATCGCATCTCCACTATTATGGCCAATAAATAGACGAGTATTATATTCATACGTATCCCGCAATTCATCTGTTTGACAGCTGATAATTGACATTAGACTTCATTAAAGAAATTCATAATTTGTAGAACATTTTACGAAACTCCATACAAAACTGTCAAACAGATGAATTGCGGGATGTATGAATTGTACGCAGATCATAATATGATTCTGCCAAAGCATCCATTTTAGGCCCCCAGTATACCACTCAGGTAAACTGAAATAGGATGAGGTAATGTGGACTGCGAATTATTTTTTGTCAGCATCAAAACTGAGTTCGATTGTTCGAAATACACGACTACATCGAGTTTCATGAGGATGATGTACCAGTGTATTTCGAAAACGACCACAGGGTGACTGTACACACGGCTACACATCAAGCTATAATATCCAGTTTAGGCTGACCTCGCATTGTATAGGATTTTCGTACAATTAGAGGCCAGCTTATAGTGGAAAGTTATAGCTTGATGTGTAGCCGTGTGTACCTCAGGGTTAAGGTACCTGTTGTTGCTATTTAAACTTTTAAAGACTAATATTATTTACTTAAGTAATATTGGCGGACAGATAAAGAATTAAGAAAGTTTTTTTTTTCCGTAAGTGTCACTCATCTGCTGTTACAAGATTAAAATTAGTAATCGATTCCTGTTACTTCAGTTCTATAAGTACAGACGCCAGCATGTCAAGCTACCCGAAACTGTCAAATTTTCCCAATCAACCTTGAACCTTAAGCTTTAACGATAAAGTTGAAAATATTTTAAAGTCTGTACCTATATCCAAAAACTTTTCACTATAAAGTAATCACTCACGGTGGTCATGTTCCATGGTTGATGTGCCGATGAGAGCAGAGTACTTTTGTTGATCCGTCAATGTTTGTACTAAGATTATACTGTCTTATTAGAAATACTTGGCAAATTGGGAAATAATAGCTATATACTTTTCTTGTTTATTAATTTTAAATTAGTCAATGTTCGGAGGGAGGTGTGCAAGCACAGGGCAAGGATTTTGTGGCTGCATGGCTTCTTTTAAGCAGTATATGAGAATTTTTTTTTTCACTCATGCGCAATATTCTTATTAGTCTTTTTTTTATAATATTTTAATGGCCTTATTTCTGGGACCTTTTAGCCAAGTCTTTATTTAGTTACAAAACTTGTTTAATATTGATGAAATGAATTATATTCAATGCATGATGATGATATCCCCCGCCCGCTCCCGTCGAGTTTCAGTAAAAATGTGGCACTTTACTGAGACCTCACGCGGACTTCTTGAGAGAACTTGAAGCGAAGTTGCACTGTTTTGTTTCATTTGCCTACACTAATGCACGTTCCCAAACACATAATGGTTAATAATCCACCATTATTATACATTAATATTCGGCTAAACACAATTTTTTGAAAATTAAACAAACTGCTGAACATGACGCTTCACTTTCCCGCCAAGAAGACCTCTTATTAGTCTGTACACGTAACTCGTTTGCCGCGAGTACTTTTTAATAAGAAAACAAAAAGCTTTTAATAATTAATAAGCAACATCCTTTGTTCGCTGATTATACCGAGTACCTACAATCAGTAATCGGCATTCAACGACATCAAAGTAATGTTCCCTTATCAGAGTCAGTGAGAAATGTTTATCAGTGGCGGGACGTGAAATTCGAAGAACATTGGTCATTCGCCATCTGACCTCACCGGCTCACCTCGTGTCCGCCTCCGGTAACTAACTATACGTCATCATGAACTATTAGAATTTCGAATTAGTTTTTGGATCTTCTGTTTTATGATTGCCTATTACTTACGCACGCACTGTGGCTACTGATCCAATTGCATCACGCAAAAATGTAAGTCATTGTAATGTAACTCATACCAGTGCCGGATTAAGCAAGCGCAGGGCCAGTAGCAACATCTATCGGGGGCCCTTGATCTGCTAAGGGTTCTTAAATATAGTAATTGAAAAAAATTGGGTTAAAGAAAATATTTATTTTGTATATATTATGACTAAATTAAAATAATTGTAATGTAGACTATAACTCTTACAAATAAATAGACAATTTCAACATTTTGAATGTCGAGTAAGGGGGCTCAAACACGTCAGACTTTTTGTAGAGCCGATTCAAATTCTATACAATTAAACGAGCGACTATTTGTAGAAATTGTGCGTTTTATTTTCGACAGCGAAATAATCGGTTACCGATTGTCTGACGTAGTTGTCTTACGGCCGAACCCAATAACTTATTTTCAGTTAAAGACAGATCGCTATTGATGATAGACAGTATAATTATATCTATCCTCGGATGGCGTCTCACAATCATTGATAAATGCTATCTATCTAACGAAAACAATAAGTAGGTTTCTCTACTTCGCCCTCCCGTGCGTTCCATTACAACCAACATCACTTTAAAAAACAACATGTGTAATTAGGGTTATATTAAAACTTCTTTGTTTCTTACTTTTAAATAAGTTACTGGATTAAGATATAATTCTGTAGAGCCATATTTGTTATGGCCGCGAATCAAAATACAACCTGTTACTGACCTGCAAATTGCAAAAAACGTAATAAAATTTGAATTTCGCGGGCTACCTTAGCGCATTAATGTTGGTTTTTTTTTTTTACTTAAATTCATGTTGGAATGGTGCTTGCACGGGGGGGTTACATTTCTGTTATTTTTTGCCTAGGGCGCACCGTTTTCGAGATATTTGAATTTCAATTTTTTTTTATTACTTTAAATATAAAAAAACATCTATAATCATTATTGCAAATACTAAAGAGTTCATTGTAGCTTGGCTACCTTACGTTTATCCCTGCAATTCGGGGAATAGCCATATCTGCCATCTGTAGTACTGGCCTGTCAAACAAATATATAGTGTATAAACAAATAACGTAAACGTAAAAAAGAAAAACGTATATATATATTACATATATATGTAATATATATATCCGTATATTGGGACGCATACTTTGGCATTTTCATACAAATAGATATCTGTTGTAGGCGATACACCCTCCCATCAGTAGATAGCGTGGGCCGGTAGATTAAGAGATTATTGGGACGTTAAAACCATCGATAGATATATTTTTATATCTCCAGTAGGCCGAAACTGGTGATATATAGGTTATTGGGTTCGGCCGTTAATCGGAAAAGGTGTTACGTTTCACGTTTTTGTGACATCAAGTAAATTCGGTATAACACGTCTTAATTATTATTAATAAAGTTTCACTCAAAAAATTACACTCAGGCGGAGGTTGGCGGTTTTGGATACGTGGGGCCCCATTTTTGCGCGGGGCCTGTAGCAATTGCTACTCTTGCGACGTGTTTAATCCGGCACTGACTCATAAAGAATTGTTATATTCCTATTATAAATGCCAAAGAGAGTTCGTTTGTTTGCTACGCTTTCACGTTAAATCGGCTGAATGGATTTGGATGAAATTTGGCACACGGGAAGACCATGACCTGGATTACGAAGCCGCAGGCAAAACCTAGTAAGGTATAAATTAGAATAAATGAAGAAAGAATATGGGTGTGCGCGTGCGCTTGTTCTTGCACGTCTTGCTATATACTGCTGACGACCAAATCCCTGAAGAATGCGTAATTTAATAAAACGTAAGATCCATCTAGATCTTGCCAGGAGGATATAATTTTGGGGCATTCCTTTGATGAGTTTCTCTTCGTCCTTCCATCATTAAATCACGTCTATTCATTTCGTCTATCATGCATACAAGCAGCGTTGGATCTATAAATCAATACAAACAATAGAATTGCTAAAAGTTTATAGACTTTTGCAAGCCTTGAACTTTAGAACACGTGTACTACATTCGTTTAACGTATGTCATGTAGTACATAGTTTCCTTATGAAAACTTTCACCCTTCGCTTCTGTTTTCAATACTCGATACCAAGGAGGCAGGCCTAGTGAGGAGTTAGTATTTGTTACCACGATTTGTTACATAACAAGTCTCACAACTTGCAGCAGTTGCGATGAAAAAGTTTGACGTTTTTAGTTATTTCCGGTTTTATGACCTAGAGCTAGTGAGGAGTGACGAGGGAGGGGTCAAGAAGGGACAGCGATGCGGTTTCTATGAACTTTGTCAATTAATAATAAATCATAATAATAATAATATTATCTTTGAACTACGTAGTAATGTTATCATCACGACCTATTTTTAAGATTGATTCCTTTTTCGGCACATTCCTTTTTGGACATATTCCGTTTTCGGCATATTCTTGTTTCGGCACATTCCGTTTTCGGCATAAATCATTATATACAACAAAGCATCATTATTATGAAATTTTAAAATGCCTAGGGCTATTTTGTAATATACTTACCCACAACAGATACCTATTACAAGGTAGACGGCAATGAAATAGTAAGGTAATTTTTGTTATGAAGATCTTATCAATTGAAGAGCATATTAAGCTTTGCCAACTTTTATAAAAGACGGGTCCATAAGCATAAACTTAGGAATTTAGATACCTAGTTAGTTATCATCATTAGTTAGTTGCCCAATTATTTTAAGTAATCAGTGTAGGTACTGTTTAATTTTTGTCTTTTATTTTTATTGAATAAAATATAATATTTTACTAATAAATATTATTTTATTTTATTATGCAAGCAAAGTCACAAGTATTTCATAGTATAATTTATTGACTAAAATGTGCCGAAACAAGAATATGCCGAAAACGGAATATGTCCAAAAAGGAATCAATCTTTTTTAAGATGGGTAATTCTTCCTTTTTTATGAACAATCAATCTGTCTGTATGTTTGTGTGTGATGTGTCAATACTCTAATAAATAAATAAATAAGAATCTTTTTTTTCGGACCCATAGATATACAGGATGTTAAAGAAATTGCGTGCCGTATTGTGCCGGTTCAGTATCGATAAAAGAACCCAAAAAAAAAAAAAAACATTGCAAGATCAACCTAATTTAGTACGTACTAACTTAGTAATTGAAGCATTTAAACAAATATAAAAAAAATCTAAACGATTGCTATTTTAAGTTTAGATCTTGCAATTTTTTTTTGTTTTTATTTACTAACTTATTTTCTTTTTGTTTTTTTGTTTCCGGGGGCCTTTATCGATACTGAACCTACCCTTATCTATGGCACGCAATTTCTTTAACATCCTGTATAGTCCATTTGATTAGTATTCACACGACTTAAAAACTAATGTTAGTACTTAAATCTACCAGAAAAATAACACAAACTACTAATTACTACGCCACAGTGGCATGTAGGCGTATCCAATGTCCCAGTATGGGGCTGTCCCACCTATCAGCTATAGTTTTCAGCATGCTGTTGGGGCTGCCGCGTACCCTGCGCATGATGGAAGCGCAACGCTTGCGCATGATGGCGTGAAAGCCAGTAAGCCTACATTTTTTACCAGTTTTTGACAGCGATTTTAGCTGAGATGAGATTGCAACTAACTGTTGACTACGGTAAGCAGATAAACTCTCTCTAATAACCATATCCCGATTCTTCAGGTTATGGTTATTAGTAGACAGTTTATCTGCTTAGCATTAAGGGTCTATACTACCTAAGCGCCACCTCACTCTTTATCTCGCTCGCACAAGTAGCTGGCGGTCACGCGAGCAAGCGAGACAGGGTGGCAGGGAGAAGACTCCAAGCCACCAATATTTTAGTTTATTTCTTTTTACGGTGAAAATAATGGTAATTAAAAAAAAATAACATAAGACCTGCTTTATAGTTAGTTCAGTTAATATGCAATGTTTCATTATCTATTTTGAAGTATTTTTTTAATACCAGCAGTTATTGTTCGGTTTGGAGGTAATTTTAGATTTTTTTATGGAATCGTGTTTTCGTCAAACATAGTACTTAACAATAATACTCAATCCTCAACTTTACCATATATTTCTTTCAAAATTAAAGCTGCAGTATTTTCGTCATAACGGAGGATCATGCTAAGCCATTTGAAGTAGGCTATACTCAACTACTGAAATATGAATAAGTTTGAACATCGCGCGCTTATTAAAAATCTAGACATGACAAGGGATGTTTCTGACAACACAAACGAACAATTGTATCAAATGTCACTAATTAGTGGCATTTGGTAATTACCAACAATAAAAACATTCCAATTATCAGATTACCTGACCGATCACTAATAAGCCGCTGGCATATAGACGTGTCTATTATGCGAACTTATCCTACCACAAAACGTCATGAACACCGTCCAGACTCGACGACATATTCGCAAAATCCATCTAGTAGTAGGTACATCTTTACGAATAAGTACAATCAAAGTGTCTGTTTGTAATGTCAAAACAACAGTTTTTTTACTTAATTCATATGAAATGTACGGTATTTATATTTTTTTAAATCTTTTTTAACTTTTGTCTTTCTCTATGTTTGTTCCGGCTTATCTCCGAAACGACTGGACCGATTTTGAGGGGCCTTAAGGAGTAACTTTTATTTTAGAAAAAGCCACGCGGGTGATGCCGCGGGCAGCAGCTAGTCGATGTATACAGCTTTTTTAGGCAGTCTGTATGCATACAGTTGTAGACTCCCGTGTCCTTTCTGTCCATGTGTGTCCACAAAATCCATCTACGCAGTGAGTGGATTAAGTCCGCCGTGTCCATTACCCCGGGAAGGATTTACTGACGTGACGGTTATTTGATGACGTCAGGTTCCACTATAAATACAGTATGGTTTCACTACGTTGACTACGATGTGCTACGAGTCTACGACGGTGCTACGGTGCGCGGTTTGCGTACGTTTAGTATGTGCTGGAATCAAAGAGATTAAAGGCTTCTACATACTGGCGCGACACGCGACGCGTCACAAAGCCCCGCGTGTCGCGCGACGAGCGGTGCCTTTGTGTCGCGTCGCGAGTCGCGCTGGTCTGTAGAAGCCTTTAAGATAGATACTATAGAGAGGCTGTCAGAAGTAATGTCATAGAAAAATTGTGATCCATGTCTCAGTGACGCCATCTAGCGTCATCGTCATCATCATCATCGGCCCATAGCAGTCCACTGCTGGACATAGGGCTCTCCAACTGCACGCCATTCAGCTCGATTTTAGGCAACTCTCATCCAGCTGCCACCAGCCACCCTGCGAAGATCGTCGCTCCATCTAGCCTGAGGGCGTCCTACCTTACGTTTGCCGATTCGCGGTCTCCACTCAAGAACGAGTCTACCCCAACGGTTATCGGTTCTACGGCTAATATGGCCGGTCCATTGCCACGTCAGCTTCTCTCTAGCGTAATATAGCAAAATTCAATAAAAGTTTAAGTTAAGTAAAAGTTTGACACGTTACACTTTTAATACCTTATTGCACAATTAGACATTTAATAACTTCGAAAATAATTTTCTTTTGGTGGACACGAATGCGAATTGCGAGTTGACATGCAGGCGTACCACGCAACGCGTCTCGCGCGTATCGCGGCGTACAATGTATCGGATTACGATTTTGTTTGCTATGTCCCGTTTAGCAGACTCTACAGTCTCGACATAGATAGCGATCGCTTTAGGACTGAATTCGGTCGCAAAGTCCTAATGGGGTCTCTAGACGGTCAAAATTGCTTGACAAGATTGTGATTTTTCGTGCTTGTCAAGCTGCTACAATTGTACGTTCAACTTTATTTATTTAACACCCAAAATAAATGAACTTGACGTAATTCTTATACATATCTATAATTAAAGATATTCCTATAGGTATGGTGAAATTACTAAAGTGGTGTCTTAAGGGGCCGGCGTAGCATGCGTAGTTCAAACTTAATACCAAAATAATTTGTAAATCAAACATATTCTTAAGGTAAGGTGTATTTATTTCAATTGGATTACAGAATGTCTATGTTCCCAAATATATATTTTGAAAGGAAAATTATATAAAGACGAGATATGAGGAATTTGCAATTTGTATAGAAATCTTTTTTTTCTCATAACTCTTGTTTAAATCATCTTGCCCATTTAAAATATATATTTGGGAACCTAGATATTCTGTATTCCAATCGGAATAAAGACAGACTACCATAAGAATATTTTTGATTTACAAATTATTTTGGTATTACGTTTGTATGAACTACGCATCCATCTTCGGCCTCTTAAGAAGATGTGGTCTTTTCCAGTCAGCAATACACCACCATAACAAGTACTATATAAGTAACAAATAAGCTACAGAAAGATCAGAAACTGGCAACACATTCTTGTCCGACCAATCGATAACATTCTCAGCCGGCAACTGAACAAGTTAGCAACGAGGTAGATACACCGATACTACGCGACCTAAGCACTAAGCGCTAGCTAGACGAGCCGTCTGCCCGACAACTATTTTTGGCGCGCTCTGTCTACTAGCATCATGGTATTCATGGTCCACAGATTTGGTGTTACTTGAGAGGCTTGACAGTAAGTAATATTTAACACTTTTAGGAATATATAGGTATTTGATTGGTAATTTACACATAATCAGCCTATAATGTTCCCACTGCTGGGACACAGGCCTCCTCTCTGTGAGAGGGAGTGGGCTGTAATCCACCACGCGAACCCAGTGCAGGTTGATAGATGTCATGTCTTTAAATTTTTTGTTCTAGGACATGCCGGTTTCCTCACGATGTTTTCCTTCGCCGTTTGGAGAGAATTATGAAATAATTTACACAAAGTAAAGCGCCTGTCTGGGTCCGAACCTACGACCTACAACTCGTAAGTCGGGGCCGTTACCACTGGGCCTCCAATGCTCTCTATTGCTGGTAATTTAATTATATTGAAATATTGTTTTTGTTATGATGGCCCAGCCAAAAATCAACATCAAAATCAAAAATATTTTTATTTTACATAAGCCTACATGGGCACATAAGAAACGTCAGAAGCTAGGTGCACGGTTCCAATGGAAATGGCCCGTCAACAAGTACCAGGTACTTAACAAAATAGAAAATGGTCTATAGATACTCGTATAAAGTCTATTATGCCTACAACGTGCTCACATTAACAAAAAACAATTTAAAATATGATTAAAATAATAAAAGTTAGAATCTTGTTGAAATTAAAATTGCAGGTATATTAATGTCAAATAAGAAAAACATTATGTCAGTGAAGTTTGTAAAAAAGAGGATGTGTGTACAAATCCGGGCAAGTACCAATGTGACTGTTCAACTCACATACAGTACTTTCTTATTGTATCTGTTCAAGATACACAAGTACCACTGACTTTTTTATATCGATTTTTATTTAGATATCAATCAACTCGGCCTTTTGCAGTCCATTGCAGGACATAGACGTGTTCCATTTTTAGTTTTGTTGCATACTTCATGTTCTGCCTCGACTTTTCCCAAATATATTGAGGTCAGCTCCCAGTATAACCGGATCCAGCTGAACACCAGTATTTTACATGGAGCGACTGCCTATCTGACCTCCACAACCCGTTACTGGGTAATACGATACCCATTAAAAGACTGGTTGTCAGACTTTCGGGCTTCTGACCGATGACGATGACCTGTAACGACTGTCAAAGATCTGCAAAGGACAGCTGGCACCAACGGTTTTACGTCCTTTTTGAGACCAGAGCAAGCGTAGCTTAATAACCTTCGATGGAACCGTGTGGCCGTTATTACTTAGCCATGAGCCCCTCTTTTGTTAGTGCATACTTACTGACTTCTATATAATACTTAGGTACTTCTATATAATACTTAGATACTTCTATATAATACTTACTTCTATATAATACTTACTTCTATATAATACTTACTTCTTTATAATACTTACTTCTATATCATACTTACTTCTATATAATACTTCCTTCTCTAAAATATTTATTTCTATTTATAGGATGTCCCAGAAATTAACGTCAAAAACTCAAAACGGGTGATAGTCCTGGCCTTTATCAGAAAAATATAAAAAAATCTTGGTCATGTAATTTTTACATAATAAGTATCAAAAAATGTAGGTAAGTATCGGAAAAACTGACACCCTGTGATGATTTTTCAAGTCCTGTGACTACAAAATAATATTAACTTTTCTTTGTTTTTTCTTTCTTTGTATTTACAGAAGGGTGGTGATTTATGGTTACAATACAGATTTTTTTTAAAGAAAAGTTAATATGTATTTGTAGTGACAGGACTTGAAAGATCATCACAGGGTGTCAGTTTTTCCGATTCATTGTTTGATACTTATAATTTGAAAAGAACATGACCAAGCTTTTTTTATATATTTTTGTGATAACTGTCACGGCATTATTTTATTTTATACCTACCTACTTAGATTATATAAGCCTACCTACTACTAACACTAGAATATAAGTTGTTTTTGTAATACTAACATAATGTGGATCCCTGTTGTCTGTATAAATGAATTTTAATTTATATATTAATTAGTGACCGTCTTGTCGTATTTGTGTATTCGTGTGAGGGTACCCGAACTGGCGCGATATCGCGGGTGCGACAGAAGCAGCGCGACCCGCAGAGCAACACTTTCCATGAAGTTTTCATAGAAATTAAACCACTAGTGTCGAGTCGGTCTGTCGCGTCGCGCCTGTCTGCGGGTGTCTTTAATCCTGCGAAGCATGATGCATTGATGCACCGTTTTATAGAAGTGATAAAAAGGACATACTTACTAGAAGACTAACATCTGATATGATTTGAACTAACCATATATTTGACTGATAATTTATATAATACAATCAAAATAATTATACTGATCTGGAATATAACCAAAAATATAAATTTACATTTCAAATGAATCTGATTTTGTAATAGAAGCACCACATGAATTCCGGTTTTAAATGTATTCGTTCATTTTGAACCAGAAAATAGCTGACTAGTACCCTCTAAATGCTATGACCTCCTAATACCTCCCTAGCGTGACGTGCGAAAGTGATCCTTATGGCTCTGGTAATAGGTGCGATGCATAGATTCGAAGACACATCGTACTGAAACTGGGTCGACCGGGGTTATTGCCCGGGCCTCGAAATAAAGGGTGGTTGTCGATATCCAAAAGTTCGTTCTATAATAAGCGTTCCGTGTTATTTTTCTGTAATTCCCTTGATTGTTAAGGTAGCGGATTTTTTCTTTGTTATTTTCGTAACGGTTAAAAGATGAGTTCCTATCGGAAAAAATCTGTGGGACCTAAGTGTCGAATGTCGATGTTCATTTCAATTTTTAACTGGTACTCATTTTGTTTTAGGTTTTAATATTCCTGACATGCTCTTTCTCCATAATAATTATAATTAAAATATAATTGGATAATTGACTTTTTTGATCAATGAATTATTTCTTTTTCTTATTTTTACGTATTTAAAGTGACATGCTTGTAATGTATCCATTGACATACCTATTATTGTAGCCAGTGACATTTGATGTAATATTATGACTTCTTCATCATCTTCTTGAAATTAATGTGATAATAATTGTGTACTGAATATTTATTATAAAAAACGATGTATTCAAAAAAAAATGTTTGTTAATTGTATGTAATTTCGATTTTAAATTCTTGTATTGTTTAAATAGTGTATAGTTTTTTGAGTTACAATAACCTAACATTAACCTAACACCTACTGTATCACCAAAAATCACAAAATAAATACTTAGACTTTGATGTTTGAAACAAGTTATGTTGTCACGGCAGGAAAATGACCAACTTTGTCGAATCGCGCCAAAAAGTTCCTCAAATTTTATTTACGGCGAAGCAAGTGGTGCCATCTATTTTTGTTTCGAAATTGCTGGAAGCACCGAAAAGGTGGGATAAGAGGGACACTGGCTGGTGACAGTCACTCTAGCAGAGCGTCGTATCTTTGGTTGCGTGGCGGATAGTGTCTTCTGATGACCACGACGAACTGCTATAGTCCGGCACAATCCTGATAATAATTGTTGAACCACTAATACGATGATCACTTCTGGTAAAGGCTATCCCTGCGCCGTTAAATAATATATATTGTTGTATCGATAAATAAACATGATAAAACAAAAAAAATAATTAATTGAATGATGATTTTTTTTGTGGGGTCATCGACCGCAGTTAGTAGTCTCTTGAAATATCAGTTTAAAAAAAATATTTTTTTTGTGTAAACTGACGTGATGGGTATCGATATTTAAACACGATCATCATCATCATCATTTCAGCTGAAAGACGTCCACTGCTGGACATAGGCCTCCCCCAAACGGGGGGGCTGCCATAATCGCCACGGTAGGCAGGCGGGTTGGCGATTGCAGTATGGTGTTGTATGTATGGTGCATAGAGAATGCTGCTATCCATTCTCTAGTAACGCCTTTTACGACACCCACGGGAATAAATAGGATGGTGCTATTCATTACGTCCAGCACCACACGGAACACGATAAAACATAACAAAACAGATTTTCTCAACTCATACTTCAATTATCAACACTACAAGCGATCGTTGACACACACAAAAAAAAAAAAAAAACATCAAACCTTCTTTGTTTTTATTTTATCGTATTTTGATATTGCTACCCCTAACGTCTGCACTTCTGCAGAATATCGCTAGCTAGTTTTGACCCTGGACTTATTAAATGTATAGAGTGGTATCACGGTTAGTAGTACTAGATAGTCAGGTTATCTTGTACCAGTTGTAGTAAAGCTTCTCCAGGACGTGATTGTTTGTACAATTTAAATAAAAAATTCCTGAAAAGAATGACATTAATATTGCTGAATAATTGTATTCAATTATTATTTCCTTTATTTAGTGATTTACATATAAATTATATTTTTAAATATTAGAATATCAAAAAAGTATATAAAAACATTTAAAAATATAAAAAATAGTTGTCCGCCGGTAGCGGGAGCAGGGTCCAAGCTACCGGTGGTTAGGGCTCCAGAGATAGGAACCTCCTCACGATGCGAGCCGTATCGAGGAGTACTGCCTTCTGAATCAGGCCCTTGATCCAACTACCTAACGAGAGCCTCGAGAGATGTTGATCGAGGCTCTCGGCCATCAGGCCATTGGCTGAGACGACAATCGGCACAATGATAGCCGAGCTCACATTCCACATGTCAACAACCTCGTGTGCTAAGTCGAGATATTTAATTTCTCTTTCTCAGCTTTCACGAGGTTCTCGTCATGTGGAATGGTAACATCGATAATCATTGCGCGGCGCGCTAATCGATCTATCACCACTATATCAGGCTTATTGGCGACAATAGTCCTGTCAGTGATGATAGACCGATCCCAGTACAACGTGACATGGTCTTTTTCGAGAACTGGGTCGGGCACATACTTGTAATACGGTACCTCAGAATCCACAAGTTTATATTTCAAAGCAAGTTGCTGGTGAATAATCCTGGCTACTTGGTTGTGCCTGTGCAAGTACTCCCCGTTAGCCAGACGAGAACAACCAGAGATAATATGTCTGATGGATTCACCCGGACGGTGGCATGCCCGACACACGTCAACCGTCCCTTCCTTCATAATATGTCTCCGGTAGTTATTCGTCAAGATAACTTCGTATTCAATTTATTATTGACATTTTAATTTTGACCTAACTATAATTTCTCAATTTAATTGTACTAATAGAAAAGAAAATAGTTAAGTAATAATAATGTTTAATGCATGCTAATTTAGGATGATAAGGGCAGGCGAATGATAATTGCAATGCTTGTAAAAGGCTGCTAAGTCATAGGTACTAACATAACATAACACCTACATTGTACACTTAGTTCGCAATAAACGATTTGAATTTGAATTTGATTTATGATTAGAATTCAAACCAACGTCTTCGAGTGTAGTCGATATCACGTACTCATTACTACCATTAAAACTTAAAGGCTCAGACTGGTGCGACACTATTAGCACAATTTCTTTGTCGGTGCCTGTCGCGCCCGCGATATCGCACCAGTCTGTACGAGCCTTAAGGCGAAAGCGTCAAAGTACCCGCGAAATTAAAATATTCTTAATTTTTACGCAATTTGCAGGTCAGTAACAGGTTGTATGTTGATCTAAATAAAATTCGCGGCTGCAATACAACTCTCTAAGTTCATAGAATCCTATTGAATTTAGTTGTATTGCTGATTCTAATGATTATAATTCTGTAAAGCCATATTTGTTACGGCCGCGAATCATATTTTAATCAACATAATCATTATAACCCCACAGACGTGCAAATTGCAAAAAACTTAAGAAAACTTGAATTTCGCGGGCTACCTTAGCGCATCCCCATTAAAGAATAGGCATACAATAAAATGCTATGCACCTAGCTTTTTTTAAATCAGAATATAGGCTCATGTCGCAAGACAGCCTGACCTGGTAGCTGATAATTGCTAATTTGCGAATAAAGGGTTAACAACCAGAAAATATAAAACTTATTATTAAATGAACGAAAAAGGGCCAGAGGAAATAAAAGCTATTTTTATTCTCCTGAAGATATAGATATCTAGAGGTAAACCGCCCTGCTGAACTTTGGCCTTATCGCGAACCCCATAATATATGGCTGACACCCTGGTAACCGCATAAACTCCAACTAACTACAGGACAATCTTCCAGCAATATTTACATCCAATTCACACGTTAATATTTTCTCATGGAGGTTTGGCCTCTAAAGCCGATGTGTTTTTGTACTTACTGATCTATTCTTTTTGTGTATATAATATTTATATTATAATGTGAGCGAAGCCGTGGATTTCTCTTCAATACATGCATTCACTTAAACGGTGTGGTGGGTTTCGGGTGACCATGCTACTGCGTTGTGAATAATCATTTAGAATCTTTTGATTAAGGCGATGATAACTGACTTTCAATGATTTTATACTGAAGATCACGCCTAAACGAGTAGGGTTAATAATTTGAAAAAAAATATGTTAAATTAGAGCATTTTTTCAATAATTGAATACGTGAATATTTTAGATTATGTTTATATTACATAGTGAAATTAATTTGTAAAGTTATGTCTAACGCGGATATAAAACTGAGAATGGCGCAAAATCTACCAAGCGTATTCTTCTGAAACCTACACCAATTTAAAGGTAATTTAATTATTAATCTTTTAGTATACGCGTTTTATTAAAATACCTTTTGTTTTGTGTATAATAAATTAATAATGCGTCAAATTAGGGACAGCGCTCCTTGATGGGCAAGTCCTATTACTGGCTGAACGTACAACGCGTTACGTGAGCTCGGTACAGAACACGCAAGCTAACTACTCAAGGCCACTGTTAAACTGAAGTTAATCGAATCTTATTGGTCTAAACTCTAACTCATACCTAGATGAAATCAGAGTAAGTGCTACAACTGCGTTAATTCCATAACATGGCTTGATAGTTTGTTTAACAAAAAGTAATTTCTTTGATGTTATGGTTTCAGACAGCTGTGCACTGGGTGGTCTTTCTGACTTTGTGAAGTTCGTTTTTTTTTCAAGCCTGCTCTGTCCCACACCTGGGCAAAGCCTTTCTCCACTCCTTCCATCTTTCGCGAGCTGTTTGTTTCGCGAAGTTCGAATATTTTTGAGTGTTCACTTCCTTAAATACCTTTATTGCTTGTAGGTAGAATCTGTGAAATGATTCCCGTTTAGCACCTACGTTGTACAATTCCATTCCACTTGAACTGTGAGAACTATCCCTATTACTCTAGTTAAGTTAGTCACCCTCAGTCTGTACGTCTCAAGTTCAAGAATAAGTACACTGCGAGACAACAATGAATATAAGCAGGTAGTGATTTTTTTAGCGTAAGACCCTTTCAGACCATCTGCTCATAATACGCCGGATAGCAGATGTGAGACGGGCCTTTTGTCCGTGAGTGTACTGTTTTTTTTTTCCGCTTGTTACACACTTCTTTGGATGTCGTTCGATGTATAAGATAAAAACGGATGCTCCAAAAGCCGTATGAAGAATCGATTTTTGAATATTGCAAATAGTATCCGGTCCTGGTTTCCTGTTCGTTTTTGAAGTCTTGCGTGACTAGGTATTGTTTGGCGTAGATTTAAGAACGGATCTTGTTATTCAATTATGTAAGTGTATCTCTGCCAGGTATTCTTCTCGGTAAATTATAGCTATGGAGGGCGGAAGTATCTTAGCTTTCACAACTTGAATTACCGATAAATATAATATACCAAAGATAAATATGTCTAGATAGACAGTCAAAGCTGTAAACTCGTTGAAAAAAATTGCGTCCAACAGCTAGCCGCAAAATGTACACTAGAAAAACACAATGACAGCACAATGACGTGGCACGAGTGTAAGACGTAGCTGTCACGCACTACTAGTGCCGGATTAACCACGTAGGAAGAGTAGCAATTGCTACGGGCCCCGCGCAAAAGGGCCCCGCGTATCCAAAACCGCCCACCACCTGAGCGTAATTTTATGAGTGAAACTTGTATTGAGTATACCTACTTGATGGCATAAAAACGTGAAACGTATCACCTTTTCCGACTAAGACAATTCACGTCAGACAATCGGTAAGCGATTATTTCGTTGGCGAACATAAAACACAGAATTTTGTACGGTAAACGCACAAGTTCTACAAAATATTAGTCGCTCGTATAAATGTATAGACTTTGGATCGGCTCTATAAAAAGTCTGACGTGTGCGAACACCCTTACACTGAGTTTGGATGCAAAGCAAGAATTGAAATGGCTCGATTCAAAATTTTGAAATTGTCTATTTATTTGTAAGACTTACACTTACCAGTCTACATATTTTTTATTATAATCTTATACCAATAATTTATTTTCTTATATCCTAATTTTTTTAGGTAAGTACTACTTTATTTTTAAGAACCGATAGCAGATAAAGGGCCACTCGATAAAATTTGCTACGGGCCCCGCGTTTGTCTGCGCACCACCCTACTAAAGTTGGCCACCACCCTACTAAAGTTGGCCTGTTTGTTTTAGTTATTTTGCAGCGCGACACTCTATTTAGACATAATAAATAATTAATCAAAGAAATATACCGGAGAAATCAATTCAATTCAATTTATTTATTTCCAAGTAACCAAGACTCATTAGTTAGTAAAAACTTATCCTACGTTAGTAATTATGATAATTCTATTCACATATAAAAGTAAAGTATACCTACTATTGACAGCGGCAGCATTGTCCGACGCTTCACCGCGGCCACACCATTCCATGGGAAATGGCGCAGCAGCGATTCACGTACGGACAGGCCAGCCTACTCGAAATTAGAGACAGGATGCTGTTGTTGCTGCCCCACACCCCACCACCAGGGACGCACAGCGCTTACGCATCGTGGCAAAGAAACAATCCACATGTGCGTCCGCGAACATCCCTGATGCGCTGCAATAGCGGGGCAGCCTCAACAGCACCCTGAACGCGTTGTTGTATTGCACGCGGAGGGCATTGTACGAAATGCATCGAGCATATTAATAAAATCATCAACCCCGTCATTCATCGATCAAAAATTCAAAACGTTAACGTAAACGAAAAGCAAATATGATGTAGAAATAGTACATTTTGATACAAGTGGAGAATGTTTGTTATTGCATTCGAGGCGGAATTAACACCCGAGCCGTAGGCGAGGTTGTTTTTGAGCCGAGAAATGCAATAACGAATGTCCACGTGTATCAAAATGTTGCTTATACTAAAAATAATGTTGTATATTATAAATGCCTCATTAGAATATTCCCTTTACTACATCCAACAATGAAGAGAACAATGTTTTCTTTTTTGCAGGAAAAAGATAACTATTACTTATAGAATAAAGTCTTTCTTTACAATATCAGCCGGGTGTATACTTTTAATCCTTTAGTTGTTCGCACAATACGTAGACAACGGTTCAAGATGCAAGATGCAATCTTCAAAACTTACAGACCTACCTGAGTTGAGCGGTGACTTTCATATTATTGTACATCATTTCATGTACATATTTACTTGATTTTTTCGAATGTTATGTACATAAAACAGTCTTTGTTGTGATATTTCTTTGGCGAGCTTAGAATTTTTAAACACGTGATTTAAAAGTCTTTCAATCACATGATTTACATTTTACGGTTGATAACTTTGGTAGTGCCCAAAAGTCTGGCAGCATTTCCAGCATTCCAAGACTAATGTAATTTTTTTTGGCAAAGGAACTGGTGGTGTATTTTTTGCTGTAGGTAATGCCAATAAACGCATTTTTCTTTCTTTCTTTAAACCCTCTGATATTGGGGGGTGTCGTTGGCGACCAATTGTCTCTTTAATAATCAAAGGGATAAGTACTTTATGATACAATGTCCCTTTGCTTGTCCTGAAATGTGGATGTTAATGCCATGAAGGACAGGCCTTGTACAAAGAAGTATCAGTGCCAATGGCATAATCAAATGTTCCCACTGCTGGGACACATGCCTCCTCTTGGTGAGAGTGGGCCGTAATCCACCACGCGGGCCCAGTGCGGGTTGGAAGATGTCACATGTATTCGAATGAGCCAATAGTTGGGTAGTAATTGTATTCAGTACCTCTGCGTCTATGTCAGTTCTGGTATGTAACGTTCTTATAAAAGTGTCCTATTGCCAGACAGTAAAATGCGAACTGGGGCTTAGTAGGCAATTCATAGTACATCAAAATTCAAATCATCACATCGAATTGAACATAAATTATATTCAAATCATAATATCCCGTTTATGTTGAAAAAATCACATCCTGGGTGTAGTACAGTTAAGGGATGGTTTCTTGGCGGAGGGTCGCGACCCTCGATCAAGCCTGCAGCAGCTGGCTGCGGTCAACGAACTTTCCTAATGCCGGCCGGACGGAAAAATGAGCAAATTACTTGTTCGCCAACTTTGATTTACCAGGAGAACTGAAGATTAAGGAGATAGCATCTGCACCTACGTAAAAAAGTTGAGAATTGAAGAACATAAACTAACTTCAAATAATAATGAAAAACTTAATCACCGACTTCGTCATGCATACGTTATCATTTCCGAGAAATGTTACGTCTTGTTTTTTAAATTAAAACCCATATCTATACTCATTATTTTTATTTACGGACTCCATTTTAGGTTTGGTCGTAATTAAAGAAAAAACTGGCTATCGTTTGTAAGGGTGCGCTAATTCCCAAGCGTGTAGAGATTGAAGGGTTAAAGTTTCTAACGGATCATTGCTAACCAGTTCTAACGCCCTTACAAACAAAACGGTAACCCTTATAAATATCACATGGTATTTCACGATAGCCAATACTGGTGTAATTTTAAGACCTGGCCCTAGAAATTATTGAAGGTTATCACTGGCCAGTAACAGTCAGGAAAAATATGCTAGGCGACTGTGCTGTGCAATGAGGTTTGCTTAGTTAACAGCTTCGAAACAAGAGGTAGTACCCAGGAAGCAAGCAATAACATTGAACTTGCCTAGGAATAGAACGCGATATCTGCGCGTCGCTTATTAATAACTGTCGTATAGCACACAAATAATTATCACAAGCACTTTAACGGAAATCTGGGACGATATTTGAATTCATACAAAACGTCAAACGCCTTTTTGCCTCGTAGAAATTAATTTTTGTGAGTGAATATAATAATAATTATTATTATCGGCCATATGTACAAAGAGTATTTCATACACAATAATAAGACGTAGATAGTTGGTGAATAGTGGATGACTTATTTATTAGGTACCTATTAGCGGTTTGCAATTTTGTAATTTTATTTGCATAAAATATTTTTTTACTTTAAAAGTGATATATCCATTAAACTACTAATTTAAAGTAATAAAAAAAAAACAAAAGGAAATAATATAATTACAATTGTAACATAACTAAACCAAATAAAAAAAATACAAAACTTCGAGCGGCTATTTGTTGTTTACATATTTGGCAAATTTGAGAATGCCATGGTTTAGGTATTTTTGCTAGATACCTATACTAAGTACTACAGTAATGAATTACACAAGCATACATGAACACACGTGGACGACATATCTTCTTACAAATAACCGTTCCGTTTAAGTAACCTTAACCTAAATTTTCTTTTATGTTTTCCCCCTCCTCGTATGGACAAAACATGGCGAATTACAGTGCGTCTATGTATAATTTCATGCGTAACAATATTAAGATTTTTTCACCTCCAAAGCTACTAATAATATTGGCAGTCCATGCACATTAATCACATTTAGCTGCAAAATTATATTGAAAAGATCTCCCCACGAGTTCTCAGTGCAAAGCTTTTCCCACCGACTCATACGTCGCCCTTATTTCTCGAGCTTCTATAAGATTTTGCATTGCGAAATTTCTTTCACATTGCCTACAGCCGACCCCAGCCCCAAGGTGAGTATTGTAAGGGCCCTTTTCTCAGGCCCTTGGCTCACATCTGTCGTTGCACCGGCCGGGCGGCCGTCGGCCCTACTTGCAGTTGCATACAATGCAAGACGCTTTATTTCGGTTATTTTAACGGACGAATTTGAAACGACAGCGAGACGGTTGATGTATTGATGTATGGTAACCTGGTAGCAGGGTTTTGTTTTGGTAAAGATAAAGTACCACAAAAAAATTAAGTAAGTACCAACCAAGGTACCTAATTAGATTTACTATTTAATATCGAACGTAAAAATCTTTTTTACAAAAAAAAATACCCGACTTCCAAAAAAACACTACAAAGTGAAAAATAACTTTAATTTCGGAAGTCGGTGTCTTTGGATCTGTGTTTTAGTTTTTTGCCACCGACTTCCGAAATTAAAGTTATTTTTCACTTTGTAGTGTTTTTTTGGAAGCCGATTATATTTTTTTATAAAAAGTTTTTTATTTTTCACTTATTAGTGGGTCAGTTTTTAATTTATCTAAGTTACAATAGCCTTATGTCAACTGCTCATCACCTTTTACAAAATATTGCTTTTCCCGATGCTGGGACGTTAATTGTTGAGGAGTTCTCCTGGTAAGAACCAAGAGAACTGTCATTCACCATATGCATTGTGACGAGCATAAATTGCTTAGCAACCATATTAAAGAACCTAATCGAATCGCAACCCGTTAAATACTTATTATTATTATATATTGTTCCGATGGCCATCTGTGGTCTCCATCATCAGTTCCACTTCACCAAATGGTGATTTTCAAGAGCAAATGCACGAGTTACTATAAAAAATACCCAAATCTCTATAGGTTTGCCTATAAAATTCGAGGGTTTTCCTCGATTTCCATGGGATCCCTTCATCAGGTCCTGATTTGGTGGCAATGGGACCACCTCGGAAGCATACTCTTACAAACAATAGAATAATTGTCAAAATCGGTCCATCACTGTTGATCACTGACAAAAATATCGGTGAGCAAACATAAAAAAAAAAACATACAGCCGAATATATAACCTCCTCCTTTTTGGAAGTCGGTTAAAAAGCGAATAAACTAGACTTTAAATACTGGAAACTTTCATCCAAACGGACGCATACCATAGTTCCTATCTCGTTCCTATTCTCTTGTGAAAAAATCCATACTGCACGTGAACACGAAAGTGAGTTTCTGTTTGTTTGTTATGTGGCACCGCGACCTAACGGCTAAACTATACTAAGTTCCGTACAGTATTATTAAATTATTACGAACGTAGGGAAATCTAAATAAATAATTTATCGAACTGACTTTGATCAACGAAATATATTATGTACACACGGCTACACATCAAGCTATACATTTCCAGTATACTCTGACCTCTCATTGTACGGAAATCCTATACAATGCGAGATCAGCTTATACTAGAAATGTATAGCTTGATGTGTAGCCATGTGTACTTACATAGGTAATTAATTACTTACGTGGATGGAGAAAAGCCCAAGGAACCAGTTAAGTTGATTATCAACTCTCTTTCTGTAGACTCCTGACAGACCTAAATAATCAGCCTATAATGTTCCCACTGCTGGGACACAGGCCCCCTCTCTGTGAGATGGAGTGGGCTGTAAGCCACCACGCGGGCTCAGTGCGGGTTGGTAGATGTCACATGTGTGCGAATTTTTGGTTCTAGGACATGGCGGATTCCTCACGATGTTTTCCTTCACAGTTTTGAGATCAGTGGTGATGAAATTATTTACACAAAGTAAAGCAGGCCCTGCCTGGGTTCAAATCCATGACCTATAACTCGTAAGTCGGGGCCGTTACCACTGGGCCACCACTGCTCTCAGATTCCTGACACCAACACATTAGGTAATAATAGTTAGTTATATAACTTGGAGGAAAGCTGATGGGTCTACTTTAGTATAAGGACTACATGCCAGTTTTTTCCTTCAGCCTTCGTACTCTCTTAGTAGAATCTATGAAGCTATAAGAGTTGTATTGCAGATTCTAATGATTATAGTTCTGCAAAGCCATATTTGTTATGGCCGCAAATCATATTTAGATCAACATACAACCTGTTACTGACCTGCAAATTGCAAAAAACGTAAGAATATTTTAATTTCGCGGGCTACCTTGACGCTTTTGCCTTAAGACGCTGACAACAGGTAAACCTCTGTCACTGTCAGACTGCATACAAAAGAAAGAGAAGCGCGATGACACAACGCTTGTAATTTATTGCAAAATATGAAGCAATTATTTATTTACTCAAAAATAAGTTGAGTAATCGAAAATAAAAAACAACCAAGTTCTGCATACAAATAAGACGTTCTTGTTATTAATAAATACCAACCGTACGATGATATTTAATACAGATATTTTGGATTGAATTTCAAAGTAAAGGGTTAGTTTACAGATAATTTGTATCGAGATTTTTTTTCTAAACGTGTTTTGGTAACTACCAAGTTCTGAGAAATATGTTCAAGAATAATATATATTTTTTCCGCTACCACAAACTATATAGATTTGGCATTTTTTTTGTTTAAGACAAGCCTACTTTAATCATTCGCCTCTTGTCAGCGCCTTAACGGTTGAACGGATTTCGATTAAATTTGGCAGAAACAAACTCTTTTTATCCCGGTAGTGGGATATTAATTTCCGACCTCCACGTGGGCGAAGCCGCAGGCAAAAGCTAGTCTATAATAAAAGCAAGTTTTTTTCGGGTTTCTTCATATTTTATTCTCATTCTTAAGCATTCTGCATGGACCTTGAATGTCCATAGCCAAATAGGTACTTACCTACTTTCATGGGCGACACAAGTAAAATCATAACCCTCCTTTGGTTTTGCCGTAGTCGAGTAAAAATGTAATTATGCGCTTAGCAGACGAATTAAGGCTTCTACATACCAGCGCGACTTGTCGCGCGACGCGACACGGCACAAAGGCCCCGCGTGTCGCGGGACGAGCGGTGCCTTTGTGTCGCGTCGCGTCGCGCGACAAGTCGCCCCGGTATGTAGAAGCCTTTAGTCATCGCAGTATTTTGTCGCTATACCTGTTTGAAGTTATAAAAACTTTGTCAGTTCATAGCTCCGTGAATTCTTAAATAATAACGTGTTAACAACTTAAAGTATCCTAAGTTTAAAGCTTTTTAGTGTTCCTGATAAATGGCACAATTAAACAATATTTTCTTATCTCTTTTACAAAAGAAAGGTGCGAAAATAATGTGTTATTGTTACAAACTATAGTTTATTACAGGCATTGTCGTTCCGTCGTCATGTCCATTCATGTTCCCCTAGTCCTAGTTCCATTGAAATTTCGACAATATACC
Organism: Tiliacea aurago; assembly: GCA_948098905.1. NCBI lineage: Eukaryota > Metazoa > Arthropoda > Insecta > Lepidoptera > Noctuidae > Tiliacea > Tiliacea aurago. The sequence continues at coordinate 3,465,244 of OX402592.1, forward strand.
TTCTGGGTAGCAAAAAATACTCCATGTTGTCGTTTTGATGTTAGTATTTTTATATTTTTAACCGACTTCCAAAAAGGGGAGGTTATAAGATAAATTATTGTTTTCTTTCAATATATAAAATTCATTTACTAATAATATATCTTGTCCTTTTATTTCAAAATTAAATTCACCTTACTGTATCCGGAAATAAGTGTGCATTTTATACTACAGCAAATTATACTTACCTACGTATTTACTTAAATACCAAAATAATAACAGCCGCAGTCGGCAAAGGCAAGGCAAGGATTGACTTTTTATAAAATACTAATAATTTTCTCTCTAAAAATACCCAATTTAAACTAAAATCGGTCATTATAAGTAATTATTTTTATCAACTACGATCAGTTTCACGACATTGGCATCACCTGTCCAAGGAAGCCAGGCGGTATTCTGTCTACCTGAGTGTTTGGAATTGTCAGAAAAAGTGCGACAAATAATGGACGAAGATTATTTCCTTTCAGCAAATGTTTAGCGTAAGGTAACTATGTATTTATTGTGTGCAAGTAAAGAAAGGGCCGTGTACGACAATGTATTATACATTACATGGTCTTCCATAAGATCCATACTATGTACCTACGATCAGATCGTTTTCGGAAAAAAATATCAAAAAAAGGTGGGGAAGAGGTGAGTGGAAACGCCGGCGGCGTTTGTATAGTGTATATTGTACTTTATAGTGTATATTGTATAGTGACCACATTGGCGATGTTCTTCAGAAAGGTCAGGTGCGTAGTACTCGCAGCCGGCGCGGCGTGCGTGTATGACTAGATGTATGAACGTAGGCGAAGCAAAAGGAGTAGGTAAGGACCGTAGCAAGTGGCGTTCTATAGTTTCTGCCTACCCCCATGGGAAGAAGGCGTGAGTTTAGGTATGTAATCAAAAAAATTGCTTAGGCGTTTGAAAATGATAATAATAATTGTTCAGGATTCATACTTGAATGCTTATCATTATGGTGCCCCTACATTTTCAGTAATCGCCTTATTTGAGATACTTATTGTTTCACTACTCTTCGGCGACGTCGCGTTTAAATGAAGTCTAAATCTATGTTAAAAAAATACTAATACCCTCCGAACTTACACGCGTATAAAGTTCGACGGGTATTTGTATTCGACGCTAAAACACTTCTACTCAGGGAGTTTACTCCGAAGATAAATCCGAAGTATCAAAAATAAAATAATAATAATTTATTTTAGGCAAGTTTTTTACACACATAGTATTCGAAAATAAATTAAATTAAATATAAAATAGATATTAAATTATTGTTACATTCAAATAGATTATAGTTTTCTTATAAATGTCAGGTAGCTTTAATATAGGTTTAAATTCAAATACCTAGTCATACTAAAATGAAATTCTTAGTGATACTACTACTACTTACTTATTGATTACTTTATTCATTTTATTTTATTATTTTCTGAAAAAGTGAAATACCTATTATTATTTTATTATCAATCAACGATAAAAAAAAATTAGATCATACAATTTCTAAAATCAAAATTATTAAGTATCGGACGAACTACGGCTAACTAAGGCTGACAAAAGCGAAAAAATAAATAAAACGACAGTTAAAGAGATAATTCAAAATAAAAAATCTGACTTGAAGTACAACTTCAAGTCAGATTTAAGTAAGTAGTAAGGATTCAAAGTCAAAAAAGGAAACTTTGGAGGTTAAGAAACGGCCGAACATTCGGCCGATATTTCGGATTATCGCTTCGTCGGAGTAAATCCCCTGGTTAGAATCAGGCGACTTTGAGGGTCAGTCAGAACCACGGTGATTTCCCGGCCATAATTTTTTAAAGTGATTCGGTGAGGAACGGTTTCTAGATGATAAATACTTAATTCTTCTTTATTTGAGATCGGTTTCCACACACCGTTTCCTGGCAATATCTTGAGAAATATCAGGGCCCTTTTTCATCAATAGTTCCTGGCCATAACGAATAAATAACTAGTATGCTGATTTTTTCTTTAATTTACCGTTATTTGTTAAATTATCGACGTTTCAATATATCCTTTTATCTACTTCGTCATGAGTGTCTTTTAATTATTCAAATACTTTGCAGCTTGATGGCCCGTTTGAATGAGAGTACCTACTGGAACTCCAGCTCGGGGCGCACCGCGTTTATGGTTCACGGTACCCATGGCGCTTAAAGTGCTTTTTCTAAAAACTTACTCTACGAAAACGGACACTGTTGCCCTTGCCACGAAGCATTCTAGACAAAGAGTCCCTAAAGTTGCTTCAATAGTTTATTTATCGATTTATTAGTTGAAAAATGGCGTCACGCTCTTGTCGACATACACCCTGTATGGACATTATTGTAGGGACACCGCCAGATAAGCGCGTACATGTTATTTAGACATGAAATGGTTAAGTGTTTTTGAGAAAGATCGACTTGTGTTAAGTATGATAAACGCAGCTTTAAATATATAATATGGAGTGCACTTATACATTACCGTATATATTATTATTACCGTAGGTACCTACTTCTTTAATCAAATCAAATCAAATCAAAATTTATTCATAAAGACAACTGAGATCCATATTGTTAGTATACCTTATAGCTAGTGTTAGTAAGCAAAGTAATATTATTATTATTAGAGTTTGAAGCACTTTGCACAGAAGATGACCAAGCAGGGTACAAGTTTCTCACCTGGCCATTCTCTCCACAAAATGCCTCAAAATGGGAGAATAGAAACACTCTGACACTGTTTTCAGAATTCTGTTGCTACTGGCCCGTGTTCTAGTAAATAACGATGCGATTTTCTAATATTTTAAAAAAAAAATAATATTTTGTTAACATTGGTAAGTAGATACTTAGGTAATATGAGAGTTGTAAAAAATGACTCAATTCACTGTGTAGGTATTATTTATTTATCTCATCGTTGCGTGCGGACTGCGGAGTTGGACTGCGGCCTCCGGAGCCGACCTGCGGCCTCAATATGTTATAATGGAGCAACACAAGTGTATTATGATGAATATAAACTTAACCATCGGCGTCGTATTAGGAACCTATTTAGGGCTACCTGTAAATATGGATTTGAATAATACTTAAATAAATAAACAAACAATATTTTGTAGTTCCTGCAGGTTCCTGCTAGTCCTCATTAAAGACACGCGTGATGGTGGAAGTTTCTTTCGATAATAGTATTGCCCTCTGGCAGAATTTAACCAAGTTATTTGCATATTTGAGGCATGTTTTCTAACGGAACTCTTCTTAGCTTTTGGCCCTTTAGAGATAGCGAGATGGCGTGATGTTATGGTTCTGTTCAATTGTAGTTTGGTAATGCCCTCTAGCGACTTGTATCCAAACTTGTATGGTTACAACAAAACTGGCTACAATCGTTGGAATATGGCAACACTGTGCCTTTCAAATTTGACTAATATGCTGACAACACAACACTAATTAAACGTCAATTAGTTGTCAAAATGGCACGTCAGCAGCAAGATGTTGATGAGCTTTTTGATGTTAAAAATGCATTTTATGTTGGAAATTATCAACAAGCAATCAATGAGGCACAGAGCGTATCCGTGAGTAATTTTTGGGCAAACAAAACTGTCTTTTTTTCGGCATTTTGGGGACGTATTTCAACTTGTTTTGGGCGGTGACGTTGAGTCGCTCCTGTTTTCCTCAAAATTCCTGATAAAACCTTTGTTTCGAGTGCAATTTATATTTTATATCACGTATCAACTATATTTAAACATATTTAATGACTTTTTCAGCCATCAACACCTCTCATAGCGCTTCAACGAGATGCTTTCTTGTATCGCTCGTACGTCGCTCAAGGCAACAATAGGATCGTTTTGCAAGAGCTTAAAACCGCGGATCCCATGCTGCAACCGCTGAAGACATTAGTGGAGTACTTGACACCAAACGCCAATAAGCCAGCGATTGTTGCTGATGTTGATGCACGTGTGAGTAACCTGTTTTTATGTTGTAAACTTGTGACTACTAAACAGTGTAGATATGACTCCATAAGATAAAGCTTGTGTAGGCAATCTCAAGTAGTAATTCATGTTAGGTATATTGGTTTAAAACATAGTGACAACTCCGACCCACTGATCATAGTGACAAGTAACCATAGAGTTTCTTGCCCTTTCTTCTTGGGTGTATGAACAGGCAACTAACTGCCACTTTTTGAGCAACTGATGAACTCAACTCAACTCAACTGACAATAATTCAAAGCAGCTGTAAATAGTCCAAAAAAAGAAATGATTGTTTTGAGTTTGAGTGTATGACAATCATTACATGTTTAAAACACACAGAATAAAATTAAATGATGCAATACATTCTCAAAACTGATCATATTGTGTAATGTTTCAGGTGGCTAAAGGCACGGAGCTCTCTAATGAAATCTTCCTTATTGTAGCGGCCACTGTCTATTACCACGAGGAGAACTATGAAGCAGCACTCAAGTATGTTGTTTATTTTATATATATTACTAACTACCCCTGCCCCTGCTTCGCCCGGTTTTTACGAGTGGACAAAACATGGAGATTTCTTTACTGATATGTTTAATATTGATAATAATATATACACATAAACCTTCCATAATTAATTCTTTAAATGATGGAGAAAACTGCATCAAAATCCGTAGTTTAAAAGAACAATGCGGTCACATTGACAAACAGGGAAAGCCTCTTTAATCATAGGTTGGGGAAAAAGTTTGTCGCATTTTTTAAGAAAATTCAAAATATTTTTTAATATAGTTTATTTACATTTAACTAAAGTATGTAGGTACCATTTTGTACAATAACTTTTTGCCATCTTGTAGGTAGGGACATGATCCCATTGCTATAGAAATTTTGGGACTTCTGATCAAAATACCGTGACAAGTGGTTTTGGCGGTCCTCTCGTGATGTTAACCTGACACTGCCTAAAGAATTCTGAAGAGACCGAAACAGGTGGAAATCTGAAGGTGCAAGGTCAGGACTATACGGCGGATGCATTAACACCTCCCAGCCAAACTCTCTTAATTTTTGCTGACTGGCTAAAGATGTGTGAGGTCTAGCGTTATCACGATGAGAAACCACACCCCTTCTGTTGATTAATTCCGGCCGCTTTCTCTCAACTTCTTGCTTTAATCTCATCAGTTGTTCGCAGCAGAGTTCAGAATCGATGGTCCTGCCTGGTGGTAACAGCTCATAATGAATAATGCCCTTCCAATCCCACCACACACACAGCATCACCTTGTTGCGAGTTAACCCGTGTTTCGCCACAGTCTGTGAAGCCTAACCGGCCTTTGACCACGACCTTTTTCGCACGTTCTTGTCGTACGTGATCCACTTTCATCACCAGTTATCAGCTTCTTCAAAAATGGTTCGGTTTCATTACGTCGTTCATTAGGTTTTTCAGTGAGCTCGTGAGGTACCCAAATATCGAGCATTTTTGTGTACCCAGTTTTTTTCAAATGTGCCAAAACTGTTTTGTGGTCAATTCCCAGTTCTTCAGCTACGTCGTAACTACTGATATGCCGATCTTGCTCCACTTTTTCAAAAATGGCTTCCATTTTATCCGTAATAGGGCGACCAGAGCGACGTGCTTCTTTGACATCAAAATTTCCGGATTGAAAAGGCATAAACATCGCAAATTTTTTTCGCGGCTTGCGTTGTATTTTTACCTTTTTTGTAGTAAAATTTTAAAATGTATCGAATTTCTTCATTAGATTCACTCATCTTGTCAGTACGAAAAACAAATGAAAATCACACATTTTTCCTAATTTGAATTTGGAATTATGATAGTATAGCCAAAGCGATTTTGTTACAAGTTCATACATACTATAATGCGAAAAGACTTTTTCCCCAACCTAATGGGCCTTATTACAAAAGAAGGTTTATCTTCAGACCCAGGTTTAAAACATGGAGCCATTATTGAATTTCAAACTTTATTCCGACTATGGTAAAGTTTCTAAACACAAAACTGACAACTTAGTACCAAACTAAGTTTTCAGTTTTGTATAAAGAACGGTATTTCAATCACTGTTACGTACTTATTACAAAAACTGGCTCCATGGTTTGAGCCATGTCAAAATATAAATCTTGTTTTGTAATAAGACGGATTAGAATTATATTGTGTATAGTAATAGATGACTGACTTTATTCTCACTTAATAAGCTGTAATTTACAAGACTTTCACAACCGGACATAACTATTTTCTACATTGATAGGAAGAACGACAATTTAATGCATACATCTTTGCCTTTGAATTGGCACTATCTATTTAGATAAATTGAATGAAAAGTAGGACAGAATATTAATGAAATTGTCTAGCAGTTCACTTTATAACTAACTACCTGCTGCCCGTGACTTCGCCCGCGTGGCTTTTGCTATAATAAAAATAACCTTTGTTACTCCTTACTACATCTGCTATTTGCCAGTGACCCATCAAAATCGGTCCAGCCGAACTGGAGATTATCCAGAACAAACACAGACTAAATTTATTTTAAAGATTTTTTTAGTTTTATGTACTGCATAAACTTTTATAATAATTATGCATTTAGTAAAAAGCTGTTATTTTGACATTACAAACAGACACTTAAATTGTATTTATTTGTATAGATTTCCAAAGTTAGTAGAAGATTAGGATTTTTATGCATTAAGTATGTATGTTCTAATGAGAAATAAATATCTTTAAACCTATGTACAGTGTATCAAATATTTCAATTATCTACTCCCATTTCTAGAATCCTCCACAATGCAGAATCACTGGAGCTCCGAGCATTCACACTGCAGTGTCTCCTGGCTATGAACCGACCCGACCTGGCTCGGAAGCAGCTGAAGGCTCTGCAAGACATTGAAGATGACAGCACACTGACACAGCTTGCTCAGGCCTGGCTTAACTTGTCACAGGTTAGCAACACTAGGGATCCTTCTAAGGCGTTATCACTTACATCCATCTTATTTATCGTCTTTCAAAATCAAAGTCAAGACCTAATAATAAGATAAGAAAAATGTAACCATTCTGACTTACTAATGCTCTATAAAATTGTAAACAGCTCCAACTCCAATGTAAAGGTCCAACTTGACAGATTACCCTATTGATATTTTCACCATGAGTTTCGCTTCTTAGAGGTGTTCCCTATTCAAACAGTGCAAAGAGTGCGCGTCTGTGTAGCTCAAATTGGTTTGTTTTGTAGTGTTCTAGATTTCGTTATTCCGTGTGGTGCCGGAAGTAAAAAATAGCACCACCCTATTTCTTCCCGTGGGTGTCGTAAAGGCGACTAAGGACTTACTAGAGAATGGGCAGCAGCGTTTTCCATGCATTTTAACATCATACTGCGAAAGGGGAACGCCTTTGGGGAACGCCTATGTCCAACAGTGGACGTCTTTCAGATGAAATGAATAATTAATTAGTACAGATTATCATTTTAGTATAGATATATCATTAATTGTTATCTCATTTATTTGCAGGGTGGACCAGGAGTGCAGGACGCACACTACAGCATTATGGAACTGTCGGAGAGGCTCGGCGCTCTGGGGGCCAGCCCGGCCGCTGTCGGAGCCGCTGCCGCTGCATCCAGAGGTAATTAACGGCTAAATATCACTGATTTTGCTATAATAAAATGCCATCTGTTGGCTTGTGGAGGAGGCTCTAAACTTTGGAGCCTCCTCCACAAGCCCACAGATGGCGTTTAGAGTCTAAAGCAACCTATTGGTTTCCCCCTGGTTTATTGTACTAACACCCACTTTCTGATTTGAGAATAGGAAATATTACGCAAAGTTGAGATCAGCTGGCGCCACTTTGACACTAGGTAAACAGAGCAAACTGTCAAAGGCGCGCGGCAACATTTTTCGGCGTTTTTTAATATTATTTCAGCTTATTTCATCCTTGTTACTATAATAATTGTAGACAAATGGCAGCTGTAATAAATAGTTGGTATTGTAACCATGTTTTTGCGTTTAATGCCATCCTTATGCCTACGGAATAGAAGTTAAAATCGGTTGAACGGACTGTAAAAACGTTTATTTAAATTTATAATCTTATTTCAAATGGAGTATAGCTTGACAAGGCGCATTATCGTAGCTCTACGGGCTATATATGGCAGTATTACCTAAAATACGATATCCACTACACTATTCACATTTATAAAGTTGTTGTTTGAACCGACTTGCACTGTGGAAATATGTACAGCAACTAAACAGGTAAAATATCTCCATGAACTCCGACAGTATCAACAAGCATGAACGACCAATTGGAACCGTGCACCTCGCTTCTGACGTTTCACAAGTGCCCATGTAGGTTTATGTGAAATATAATATTTTTGTTGTTCTTTTCAGGCATGTGGGAGGAATCCGAACAGATGCTGACGGAGGCGCAGGCGCGCGCGCCGCAGCAGCCCGACCTGCTGCTGGGGCTGGCCGTCACGGCCGCGCACAGCGGGAAGGCGCCTGAGGTCTGTATATATTCATTACAAGCTTCTGCCAGCGGCTTCGCCCGCATGGATGTCGGATAATATCCCAGTATCCTGTTTTAATCCAGGTTATAAACTATTATCTTAAATTTTATCCAAATCCGTACAGCCGTTTTTGAATCTGGAACATATAACAAACAGACAAATGGACAAAAATTTCTAAATCTATACTTTCGGTATCTCGTTTGCACAACCATCTCCATCTCGTTCCACACCTCGTCTAAATTACTTTTTTTCAAAAATATTCAATGTATAGTTTAGACTTCATTACAATTTTTTTTTATAATTATTTATAGATATAGGTTAATTATCATCCGTATGTTTTTTTTTAAACGTGCTATCTGTACGGTAGTCGCTTATTGACTCTTATTTGTCAGCGGATGCTTAGTAATAGGGTTCCATTTGGCACCATTCGGGTCCCTAAAAATCAATGTGCAAGTGAACTGAGGGACCACACTGGGAATTCGCGAAATGAAAATCCTACGATTTAGTATAGACTTAAAACAATTGTAGAATGAATCTGGGAATTTGTAAGCAAATATATTTAAAACTACGACCCATAAAGTGTGGTCCCTCAGTTCTCACAGACAGATCTCGGAAAGTATCTTAAAAAAAAAGGTTTTGTGAATACAGACATTTAGTAAAGAATTTGTAAAGATATTTACTAAATAACAGACCCTGCCCTGTACAATTACAAACCCTTTATCTAACACAACACTACAAGCCCCTAATCAACTTATTTATTACAATCCTACGATAAACGATGGGTCTCAGAAAATAATGTGAATTTAACGAACTTAAATGCCAAGCACCCAGCATATAGGTCGAAAGATAACTCGTTCGTGTGCTCACAACCCGCGCCACGAGTCATCGCTATACAAAGCTATAGATGACTTCTGTGTTGTACTGTACTGACTTATTGTTATAGATTTACATAACACATTAAATGACATGTTAATTAGCAGTGATCGGAGTAGGTAGATTGATTTTTGGTACTTGTATCATAAATGCACACAGAAAGAATAACATGGATAAGCCATTTTTCCGGAAAGTAATTACGGTATTTCCGGATTCAATTAAATATTGTTAATGAGAAGTCAGTATGTACACAAGCCAGGGTCAAGTAACGTTTTCACAACACAGTAACAAACAAAGATGCGCACTCTACGAACCGAAGTAAACGAGTGAGCTACCTGGCATGTCGTCGGCGGGCGTACGCATATTTCTGATAACCGGTTATTGTACCACCCATGATCCTTTGTTCTGATTGGTCGTTGGGTTTTGTCAAATCGTGACTGTATGCCTTTAAAAAAATATGAAGAATATAATATTGCTCATTTTATTACAATTCCTACCTTTTTTTTTTTGAGGATGACAAATCATCAAATGACTCCTTCCACTCTGGCAGAATACAATTCCTACATAAGTTCCGGTTTTTTTTTAATAATCCACCAATTCCGGAGGAATGTCCATATTAATATATACGTTTCGGATCAATGGCCCCAGTTCAATCTACCTACTCCGATCACTGCTAATTAGTATGCATTCTATGTACTTAGCAGTAAAAGTGTCTTCTAAAGTTTCGGTTTCGGAGGAAACTAAAAGAGGAGCCGAATATTTAGTTACGGTTTAGATTTCGGCTGCCGTTCGGACACTAATAACTTATTTCAATTTCCCAGATATTTAACCGCTACATAGCCCAGCTCCTGGACAGCCACCCAGACCACCCCTACACGAAGGAGCATCACGCTAAGACCAACGAGTTCAAAAGACTCGCCGCGCAGTACCAGCCCTCCGTCTCAAGTTAAACCTTACGGCCGTAGCGATAGAGTTCAATATCACTTATGATTCTATGTATGTGTAAACTAAAGAGCCTTTATTATTATACTATCTTGGAGTTTTTTTATTCTTTATCTTATTTTATTATTTATGTACACACAGAAAAATACAAAGAGATATGACATAACAAAAATTCTTCTACAATGTTATAATGTAGATAGTTTGAAAATAGATAAATGTTAAAACTATCTACATTTTAACAGTAGTGTAGTGTATTTCTTCCCGTGGGTGTCTTAAAAGGCGACTTAGGCTGCATTCAAACGACACGCGTCCGCCCAGCTCGCTTTGAAATTTGTTGTATATAATTTGAGTCTTATGACACATCAATAGATCTCAAATTGCATTTATCGAAGTCGACCCGCGCCCGCCTCGTATCCGCTTTGTGCCCGCGCTTCGGCTTGTACCGTATTGACTGTGATCAAGGGCGTTTTTTGTTTAAATAATAAGTAGTATAAGCGGGTGCGAGGCGGGCGCGGCTTTTGCGCGTCGCGAACGCGGGTGCAAGGCGGGCACAACGCATGTGCGCGTGGTTGCCGCGGGTTATGCGCGTGTCCTCCGAACGCAGCTTAATGGACTTACTAGACAATGGGCAGCAGCGTTCTCTATACATTTGAACACCATACTGCGATCGCCAACCCGCCTGTCAAGCGTGGCGATGTTGCTAGACCCCCCCTTTGGGGCAGGCCTATGTCCAGCAGTGGACGTCTTTCGGCTGAAATGATGATTAATTATGTATTTGCCCGCGGCTTCGCTCGCGTTAATTTATAATTTGGCAATAAATTCGGGTTGTACTCTGCTTGTTGTTTGGCGGCAGAAAACTTGACTAAAGTTTCTCTAATAATATAATTCAATCATGATTCGAAAGACAGGTGGCGCCATCTATTATCATAAGAACGTTATTGTGGTTTTCCTCGGGAACAGTACTTTTTTTCGGGATGTCCGTTTCTGTACACCTGACAACATATATGCAAAACTTCAGGATGATCGGTTCAATGGTTTAGGCGTGAAAAGGTAACAAACAAACTTACTTTCGCATTAATTTATAATATTAGTTAGGATACTAAGAGTAGTTCAAGTTACCTAATTCAGCCTACGTTATTTGGGTTATAAGCAGCATACTGTTTGCTGAATGTACGTTTAAGGTCACTCGTCCTTAGAAGCGTCATTGATGCAATTAAACAGTTTTAAGCTACGTTTCCATCAGAAATAAGCAAGGGATGTGAGTGACACTAGCGAACAACATCGCTTTATTTTCATAGCGTAGTGACCAAAAATGAGAGGATTAATATAAAGAGTAGGTATGCTTAGATGGTTTGGTCATGTTGAGAGGATGAATGAAAAGCTATAATTATAAGGCAGATGTGAGTGGAAACGCTGGGAGGGGACGCCCTAGAAGGACTGATACTGACCTAATTGGTGATGTTCTTCAGAAAGGTCATGGCAGGGGGTTTACTCCGAAGTAACGGCCGAATGTTCGGCCGTTTTATAACTTCCACAGTTTCCTTTTTTGAATTTGAATCCTTACCCGACGTAAAGTAACATTTTTGACTTTGGCTTATCTCTTTGACTGTCGTTTTTTTTTCTTTCGCCGTAGTCGGCCATAGTTAGCCGTAGTGAAGCAACGCCTGAACATTCGGCCGATACTTCGTATTTATGTTCGGAGTTAACCTCCAGGCGCGTAATACTCGCGGCGTGCGTGTATGACTAGTATGAACGTAAAATACGTAAGGAGCGTAGCAGGTGGCGTTCTATAGTTAGGTACGGCCTACGGGAAGAAGGTGTGAGTTTATGTATGTATTTTCATAGATTTATTGGTTAGTTATACGCATATTCTTCGCTACGCCTACGCTTCGCTCCGACATCTCTCGAGGTACTCCCTTAGCATGACTTCCGTAGTTTTGGCTGAAGTTACGGGCGTTCCCTACTCCGTACCACTTACGGACTTCATATAAGATTATTTCCGAGCCTGAACTAAGAATGAATGACAACACGATTTGACAGTTGTCCTGACTTGCGATGTAGTTTTGCCCTTCCGAAAACGTTAGTTAATAGGGTGTAGGCTCGCTCCGAAGTATCGAACTACTTTCGGACGGGCTGTTATTTGGGTTGACGGACTTAAAGCGTAGCCCCCAGGTCTAAAGGCACCCGTATACTTACTAAACATTTCACATGATCTGACCAAGATTATGTCTGGACTTTAAAAGAGACTGTGACCTCTGAGTTTGTTTCGGCCTTTCTTCTCAGAGTAGTCAGATACGAAACGCCGACCTAATCTAGTTTTTAAAATATGATTGACGTGTAAAAGTGTTTGTAAAAACCTACTTACAGAAATAAAAATCATTTATCATTTAAACTTTGGTCTAGTGCCTTTCACAGAGGCAATCAAGCAATCATGTCAGCCTATCTTATGAGCCACGTCTCTCCTGCGCCACAACAGCTTGTGGCAATTGTGACCATAAACCGAAAAAATAGGTTGGTATTAAAAACAAACGCCACCATTATACAAAACTCCTTGTAATGCTAGTAGAAGCTGTAATCATAATCGTTGTCTGGTTCGTCGTCCTCCTCGGAATTGGTTAGGTTTGCCAGTATGTGGTACTGGCGGAGCTTCTCTAATGCTGCCATGCCATCCATCAGACCTAGGGGCAGGTCTGATGAGTCAGGCTCGCCCTTGACCAGGGTCCAGTCCGTTGTCGACTCGTGGAGGATCTCGCCGTTCAAACCTGTAATGTAAAAGAGGAATACGTCAAAATCCTAATTAATATTGTAAATGCGAATGCGAGTTTGTTTGTTTGTTACGCTTCCACGGCTGAACCGATTTTGATGAAATTTGGTATGGGGATACTTTGAGCCCTGGAGAAGGGCATAAGCTACTTTTTATCGACATACCACGCGGGTGAAGCCGCGGGCGGAAGCTAATAAAAAATAAATAAACGTGTCAACCCTCCTCTTTCTCGTAGGTCAAACAGGCCTGACTATCTAGCCCCAGCTTTGTTCAGTTGAGTTATTATCGTTCCATAATAATAATCAAAATGACGGTAAAAACTACATCAAAATCTAACAAGTAGTTTGTTTATTAGAAATACTAAGCAGTGGCTTAAGGGTGACACCCGGTGCGCTTAATAGGAAAATATGCATGTATTTTTTTTTCACTAAATCAAAAATAGACAGTAATATAAACACAAGAAAAGTATTGAAAGTTAAATTGAACTACTGCTTGTTGCTCAAAAAAATTATGAAACTCCAACAATTTTCTACTACAGTTCAAACGTCCGTTTCTGTCGCGGTCATGATGTGACGTCATTTTCCACGAAACTGCTTTGTTTACATCTGTTTTTTAGCCCCAAATCATTTAGATTAAATTATTGTAAGTTTAAGCTTTATTCAAGTAGAAATTGCATTTACATATTTACCTTACTGAGATTTCAAGCACTTAGCAAAGAATATATTTTATTCACATGTTTTGTTTCGTCACTTCCGGCATTTTCGAAGAGGACGCGTTTTGAGTTTGCGTTCCGTTCCACCAAAAATACGCAACATAAATTAGTTAATTGTGCAATAAGTAATGCATTAAAACATGTAAAAAACATGTTTCTTGACTCCTACACGCTTTTTAGTAAATTGGATAAGTTTTGAATTACGTGCATATCCCTATTATTGTGGTAAGTATCCCACCCAAGGATAAAAACCGGCCAAGTGCGTGTCGAACCGCGCACAATGAAGGGTTCCATAGTTGGGATGAATTTATCCCAAGATCAAACTTACCCAACATTGTAGTTGAAAAACATGTTCACACATACACTCCAACTGCAAATGTAAGTTGGTCGACTATTACTCGTTAACTTTTAAAGCCTAGTTTACCTTTTAATTTCGTTATCTATACTACCGTAATTTTTTCCTTCCCTTTTTTGCTTTATTTAAATTATTTAGTTTGGATAGGTTACAATTTACAATGGCTCGAAGTCTAAGTGGTTTATCGTTGAAAAACGTGATAGTATGTGTGATTTTTTTTGTTCACGGTCGGGTGTGAACATGTTTCCTCTCGCTTTGTGTGCGACAGTGCGAGTTATTTCGAGAAAAGGGACGGAATCGTGTAACGGCGCAGATGTGGGTGGAAAAAGGTGATAAGTAAGTAAGTAAGACAAGTAAAATCATAATCCACAAAATGGAAATTATAATCATTTAAATTATCATTACATCTCTAAACCTAAATTTTTTTTTTTTTTTCTTATTTATCCAACAAAAAAAACTTTTTACAAAAATAAAAACGACTTCCAAAAAAAAAACTACAAAGTGAAAAATAACCTTCATTACAGAAGTCGGTGCCTTTGGATCTTTTTTTAATTTTTTGCCACTGTCTTCCGAAATGAAGGTTACTTATTGTTTTCTTTTGGAAGTGGTTTTTTTTAAGTTTTTTTTTTTTCACTTTTTAGTGGGTCGGTTTGCAATTTATCTAAGTTACAATAGCCTAACTGCTCATCACCTTTTACAAAATATTGCTTTTCCCGATGCAGGGGCGTTAATAGTTGACGAGTTCTCCTGGTAAGAACCGGGAGAGTTGGAACTGATGGTGACTTCATCATATGCATTGTGACGAGCATAAATTGCTTAGCATCCATATTAAAGTGTCTAATCGAATCGCAACAGTGAAATACTTATTATTAAGTAGTTCCAGTGGCCATCTGTGGTCTTCATCATCAGTTCCACTTAACTAAATGGTGCTTTCCGAGTGCAAATCCATGAGTTACTACAAAAAATACTGAAACCGACATAGGTTTGCCTAACTGCCTATAAAATTTGAGGATTGCCCTCGATTTCCATGGGATACCCTCATCAGATTCTGACTAGGTGACAAACTCCCCTCGGGAGCATACCAATTTAAACAAAAAAAAAATCAAAATCGGTCCACAATAGACGGAGCAGTCGGTGAACAAAAAAAAAAAACATACTGCCGAACATTATAACCTCCTCCTTTTTGGAAGTCGGTTAAAAACATACAATTTCGTATTGATTTTTAAATGATTATAATTTAGTAATTATAATTGCCGTGAATTGAATTATGATCAACATACAACGAATCAGATTTGCAAAAACGTACTTAATTCTGAATTTCGCTTGCCGCCTTGACGGATCCCAAAAACTTGAAATCCGCATCCATGGTTGTGAGTCATCAAAAATTAAAATATCTGCATCCGCAACATCCCTGATTTTGAGCTATACTCCATTTGAAATAAAGGCTTCTACATACCAGCGCGACGCGACACGGCACAAACGCCCCGCGTGTTGCGGGACTAGCGGTGCCTTTGTGTCGCGTCGCGTCGCGCCACTAGTCGCCCCGGTATGTAGAAGCCTTAAGATTAGAATATATGATAATTACTGAACTTTAACTCGCAAAATTGCATAAACGTTTTGCATTTATCAATGTAGTGGGTCAAAGATTAGAGGTTATGAATAAACTTTTTTACAGTCCGTTCAACCGATTTTGACTTCTATTCCGTAGGCATAAGGATGGCATTAAAAGCAAAAAAGTGGTTTTAAAACCCAACTGTTTAGCTGCCATTTGTCATGCCACCAACGCAAAAGAAGTGAAAATCGGTTGACCGGACTTTTAAATGTCTAATCTTATTTCAATTTTTCAAATGGAGTATAAATTATAGGTGATTCTGATTTACTTATGACTAATTAGCCATGTCATAGGATTATAAGCTTTGCCGAAGCAAAGCATTCAAAAATATTATAGACTCATTTGAGTGTCCCCCTCCACGGAAATCTTTAGTAAAAGGCGAAAGATTTATACGTTTTGAAGGGAAACCAGAGTTAACAAATTTGGGTCGCCCGAGACTATATACTCCGCGCGGTAACGAAACCATAGCGCGATCTAATTCGATCCCAACGCCATCTAGGGAAGCGAGGGTTAAACATTTACCACTCGGTGAAGTTATTAATAACACGATTTGTAACTTATTGTTTTAGAATATCAAGAAAAGTCAATAAAAGAAAGCCATGATTTTTTATTGTATCATTTTGATACAATAAACATTGAATACCGACCTATCAAAATTCGTCGCAAAGTTTTTTTGTGATAGAAAAATTTAAAAATTTAAAAATGTAATTCTAATCAAATCAAATCAAATCATTTATTTCAGATAAATATCCATAGTAAAATTGTTTATGTCATAATACAAAATAAAATCGCAAACGTATAATTTAAATCATAATTAAAACAAAATTAAAATCAGAATTAAGGTCAAAATTATAAACAAAATTAAGATCAGAAATAAAAATTACATATACAAAAATTTAAAAACAAAATTATCATAAAGTCAAAGTTAAAATTGTTTATTTCAAATAGGCACTTAAAAGGCACTTTTGAACGTCAATATTTACAAAAAAATAGAATTGATTCTAGTCGCCCCTACCAAAAGGTAGTTTCGTATGGAGAAGAATGGACAAGAAACTCCACCGGTACTCTTTTAAAATCTAGTACAATATTTTTATAGGTACATTAATTATATAAATTATATGTGAAGACGATGCACCTAGAATAAAATTACTATACCACAATAGGTAATAAAAAGAGTTAAGAATGAAGCAATGACAGATAAATTAATTATGTGATAGATACATGGTGCTCACATATTTACAAAAATTGTAAAAAATATATAGGTACGATTTCCTAAAAAATAACAATATCAGTGTGAGTTAAGGTAATCACAGAATTTAAAATAAATGTCATAAAAATAATAAATTATACAATTAAAATAGCAACCTGTTTGATTTTGTCTAGACTCTAGATTGTCCTATGGAGCAGGACCAGCATGTTTCCAAGCATTCATATCTTGTATATAATCCTCTAATTTGTATATGCTTGTTTACAAAGTGTTCTTTTAATATGAGTTTTGAATTTTCTTTCATTTAGTTGCAATATATCAAGGTATTTTGTTGTAACATTTAACACAGTACCCCATAAAAGATGTAAGTACTTTAGATAACCTGAAAAATGCTTTATTTCTAGTATTAAAATTATGTCTATCACTTATTTTATTAAAACGATGTAGATTTTTCCTATAAAAATTCAAATCAAAATTTAATATTAATACACATTACATTAAATAATAAACGCAGGCTAATGCATAATTAATATGCAATATAATTACATTTTTAAATATTTAAAAACAGATTGGTATTATTTGAACGTGGGAAATATGTGTATTGTTTTGTTTTTATGTTAGGACAAATTATGAGGTCTATAATTTTCTGAATTAGGTTGTATTAAAGTCGTGAGGTGTTGTGGGACCGGGGTTCACGGTTGGACCGAAAAGTTCCTTTCACGACACTTTTGTTAATCACTAAGTGTGACGGTCAAAATGTTACACATTTTTCGGTCTAGCTCTCATTCACCAATTGTGCAACGTATACAAAACGGCCAAGGGCATGTCGGACCACGCGCAATGAAGGGTTCCGTAGTTGGGATGAATTTATCCCAAAAACAAACTTAACATCGCGCTCTTCCTCCTCTCTCCTACTATGTGTGCCCGACAGGGTCCATAATTGTGTCATTAATTTTAAGCCTGTTTTACTAAATATGTTTTATAAAATAGGCAATAAAGAATTGTGAATTGTGAACATTGTAGTTGAAAAACATGTTCTCCTACATCGGTATACTTCACGGTCAATACTCCAGCAAATGTGTAAGTTGGTCGACTATAAAGCATACCTACTTAGCTGTGACAGTTTTCCTTTTAATTTCGTTATATACGTATACTACTGCCATGAATTTTTTCACATAGGTATCCAAAAACAACCATTAGCAGTTTAAATTAGCACTTTATAGCTTAATATTACGCAAATGGAACCCTGAATCGAAAAATGGATTTTGAACGACCCATCCAACGATACACACCATGGGATAGACGAGAAAAAAACATCAGGGACTTTACGTACACGGGAGGTACTCACCAAAAAAAGAAAAAGAAAAAACAATAGATTTTATTTTACCATTTTGACGGCGTGATTAATATGTAAGTAAACCCATGCCAAATTACAGCTTTCTAGTACTAAGGGGTCTCTGAGCTAATTCGGGGACAGACAGACAGATACATACGGACATGGTGAAACTATAAGAAGAAGATTAGAAATACTGACCATTAGGCATTATATCGACAGGTCCTTCTACTGGCGGCGCGGTGTAAGCCTCTAGCTCCTGCTCCGTTCTGCTCTCCTGGTCCAGCTTCTCTTGTTTGCGCTGGCGACGCCATGCCTTCTGTATGTTGAAACGTTCGGGCCTGGAAAGTTAAGTCAAAATCTTGAGCGGTTAGGATGGAAAGATAGTCGTACATAAATCTACACTAATACTCGTATTATAAAGAGGAAAGATTTTTTTGTTTGTTTTTATGTTTGTAACGAATTGGCTCCGAAACTACTGAACCGATTTAAAAAAATCTTACACCAGGTGATAGCTACATTATTTCGGAATAATATAGGCTATAATTTATTTCCAAAAAGTTAGGGATCCGTAACAAAATTACAATATTGTAACCCAAGGTAGAAAACCAAAAGGCGTGCGCTGCGAAAACTATTAATGAAATAATGATAGAACAAAATAATGTCAGTAATACAGGTTTATAGGTCTTATTAATGTGAAAAAAATGAGATGTGAAAATGCCAAAAATGGTTATCAATCTGTGAAAGTCGAAGTTTTTGACTTCGCCCGGTAACAAAATGTTTGCAAAAACGTGACTCATAGTCATAGACTAAGAAGCTGTGTGATGGCATTTTCTGTGAGCGTGATAAGTAGATAGGCCATCAGCTATAATTCGTGGCCTTCGTGTTTACAAAACGTTATTCTGTCCCAAATATTTTTCTTGCACACAACCTATAAATATATTTCCAGTATAAACTGATCTCGCATTGTATAGGATTTTCGTACAATGAGAGGTCAGCGTATACTGGTGATGTATAACTTAATGTGTAGTCGTGTCTACCAAGGACAGATTTTTGTATTTAAACCTTATCTCACCTAAAAACCTAACCCGGTAGAGGCTCGCTAATCTCTAGCACAGTCCGGAACAAACAAACAAACAGTGATATCATCATATCTTATCTATTCGTGAAATAAACATAATATTTACCATCAGTTGGTAAACTTACAATGGGATCGTTCAGAATGTGTCAGCAAAAAACCTAGGAAAGGAAAATTTCGATATTCATACTTTTCTAGTAATATCGTAGTTGTTAACTGAAAATGCCAGCACAAACCTGAACATTTCTGCGTCGCTAAAACAGTGCAGGAATTATTGTATATATTTTCATTACTGCATCGCTAAAACAAAACGATGCGGAAATGAGTGTGTGTTTTTCATTGCTGCTTTGTTGTTACTTTTTTAAACTTGTTCATTGTCCAAAAAGTCTTCATAATACTATGTTCCTTAGAAAATGTACGCAGACAAGCTAACCCAAAAATAATACGTGCTGGCTGTAAAAAAATAATAATAAAAAAAAAAAAAGAATTGGCGCGAACTTTATAATTTTTACAGCTGAACATTACGAATTTCATCAGAGTTAGTAAAAAAACCGGCCAAGTGTGAGTCGGACTCGCGCACGAAGGGTTCCGTACCATTATCTATAAAAACGGCAAAAAGATTACGTTTGTTGTATATTTATTTTATTCTGGTTTTTAGTATTTGTTGCTACAGCGGCAACAGAAATACATCATCTGTGAAAATTTCAACAGTCTATCACGGTTCATGAGATACAGCCTGGTGACAGACGGACAGACAGACAGACGGCGGAGCCTTAGTAATAGGGTTCCCGTTTTACCCTTTGGGTACGGAACCCTAAAAATGGATTCTTCTAGTGAAAGTGAGTTTACAATTAATATAAGAATTAGGGAACCCGGTCCAAGCCTTATATTTAACAATTGTTCCAAAATTACCATTACTTTTGTAAATAAATCGATTCAATAAGAATTAAGTTAGACTTTGATTTCTTACTTTTTTTTTTCTTACTTCCTACCAACTTTTCTTGCTGTAGTTGAAAGAAAAGCAGTTTACGCACCTCGTTCGACGTGACTTCTTGTTGCTCGATGCAGTAATCTACTATTCCTTACCATAGTAAGATACTCCTGACTATTTAGTGACAAATGTCTCGTTAGTGGACATTTGGACCAAGCCCCATACATTTTGCCCAATGTCCATTGTAATTTATAAAAAAAAAAATATGCTGCCAGTCTTCTGGGCACTTTTCCGGATGACAGCGATGCGGACGAGTACTTCGACGCTTAAGTGTCTTTTTTAATTTTTTTTTTCATGTTGTATTTTTTTTTCGTAGTTAGTATCTTCTTAGTGTAAATAATTAGCTGTGTATTTGTAATTAGTAAATGTATAAAGTTAACATACAAAAATAAATAAATTACATACTAAAACCATTGTAATTTTGATATTACATAATTATAACCTTACCACTAGTAAACTGATTTACATTACAACATTATTTTTAGTATATAATATGCGAAACCTGAATATAGTTTGTTCAGAATAAGGAACTGAATCGATTTCAATAATTTTTACACCATTTTTTTTTTTTTTCTAATGTTGGGTTTGCTCTTGACCTTAGTCTAGGGCAGAGGTGACAGAGACAAAGACGACGATGGAGTGAGCTTACCCAGAAGAAGCCTGTTCACTCTAACTCAGCATCCACCACCCACCATGTTAAATTTTGTCCCAAAAATATTTAAGTGTAATGGAAAATGTTATCACCATTTAATTACTTACAATACAATCGCCGTACGATTAGGTACTTACTGCCAAATTATTATCAATGAGCGCAAGACGACCCTGGAGGCGCGGGGGGGCGCCCCGTTACCATGTTTTTGTACACACGGCTACACATCAAGCTATACATTTCCAGTTTACGCTGATTTCGCACGGTACGGAAATCCTATACAACGCAAGATCAGCTTATGCTGGAAATATATCGCTTGATGTGTAGCCGTGTGTACGGACAACCCGGTAACATAACAACCTTCTATCTTTGTGATTTTTCATGATACTCGTACAGTTTTGAAGTTTTGTACATACTCGTAGATTCTTTACATAAAAATACTAGACCCGTGTTTCGGGTTTCGCATATTCTAAAACTAATATTGTATACAATCTTTTTCTTTTGATTTCAATTTTATTTAAATACGTGACAACATTACATACTTCTCCTCATCTTTGTACACCCGTGCTTCTATGTTCTGGATGTCATGTCTCAGGTCTGCTATCATAAGCAGCATGAGGTCTAAGGAGCCTTTAGGACCCCTTGGGCCGCGAGGACCCCTTGGTCCGCTGTCACCTTTTCGTCCTTCCATACCTGGTGAGCCGGCCGGACCCTGGAACATTTTGAGTGAAGTTTTATGGTGGGCCCGTTACTTATATCATCTAATACATAAAAGCCATGGAAAGGTTATAATCTAAATATCATCACAACGTATTTACATAATAAGATTTTTATTTTATTTGCTTACCCTTGGACCTCTTTCACAACGGCAATATCCTCCTTCTAAAGGTGCCGTTGAATCTAATACTCTGTAAGCGTAAGTTCCTTCTGCGAATCTATCACCACCTTGAAAGAAAGTATAACAATTTATTTTATTTATACTTGATGCTAATATAAATTCCCTTTTGAGCGCATAATTCGCACAGTACCTATAGCAAATGCAATCTGTCAGAGCTTCCCTTAAAAATAATACTATCCTACATTTTTTTTTCACCAAAATAATTATTACGATACAATACAAAATAATCTATAACTACAGTACTGTCGAGTTATTAATTAATTAACTAATAAAAGAAGCTCATTTATCCATATATTTGTAATCGAAGTCTTGTCAGTTCGTCAGCCGTATCCACGCATCAGTCTTGTCTAGGAAGGGCTTTTTTTTTCTGGGTTTTCATTAACTAATTATCAAATAACTTCTCCCGCTCTGCGCGAAGCGGGAGGGCGTGTCAGACTTTTACTGACTAAAACCCACCCGTGTTCTTTCATTTGCCTGTGTGCCAGGGCCACGATATCCCTTTCGGACAAAACCATCGTCGAAGCAAATTAGTATAATTATATGAAAGTTTGTTAAAACAAATAATTCACTCTTTGAACTTAATAATAATACAAATAAACCAAAAGGCACACAATATTTATTAAAAATGCCTGCTCCTAGGATCGAACTACTAGTATTCCGACGCAGTTACGTATTTTTATAATTCAATTCCAAATTTCATAAGTGATTGTTCTTTCAGAAAGTTCAGCATTGTTCTAACAAAATGGCTCATCTTACATAGTTTTTATTCTATATCTGAATTCCTCAATTTCTACAGAAATGCATTGTACCTAAGTAGATAATCTTGTTATTAAGTGTTACTGTACGTACTGAATTTTATTAGTGTTTTTTTATGTTGTATTTTTGAGAAATACCTATTTTTTCAGATGTTGAGTATACGAAGCTTAAAATTTAATTTAAATAATTTAAT
Organism: Tiliacea aurago; assembly: GCA_948098905.1. Lineage (NCBI taxonomy): Eukaryota > Metazoa > Arthropoda > Insecta > Lepidoptera > Noctuidae > Tiliacea > Tiliacea aurago. The sequence continues at coordinate 3,488,034 of OX402592.1, forward strand.
GTTCAATTTATTATTGTGTTCATTTGTGTAGAGAGTTGGTTATTGAAACTAGCATCTTGCTACTTTAATCTGCATGCCAATTTATGGCGAAATGTGTCATCGCACTAACAATTTTTATACCTACCATCTTTTGTACCGCATTTACTGCAAATATATGACTTTGACTTTGAAGCCTAATAACTGGGCTATTGGTTTAAATGTATGCCTTGTGCTGCGAATGCACAATTGCACATGCTTTAATAGTGCCACGGATTTGAGATGATGATTCTTGATCTTAGCCAACCCATCACTACGCTAAAGGGCCTATTCCAGTGATCAGCACCTGCAAGCTCCAAGGTGTTTTAGGGATAGTCTGATATAACTAGATGTTCTATTTCTTCTCATCCTACATTTATTTGATTCTTTACGTTTCAATGGTTTTGCATCACTCCATGAGTAGTCATGGTGGAAGCCAGGCAGGTAGGTATATTTTCGACTTATAGTAATATTAAGGCACACTTACCATCTCTTAATGTAGAACTGTCCATCAGTTTCTTAAGCGCCGCCTGCGTCGTGTGCAGCTGATCGCTTAACTGCTTGATTTTCCGAGACAGCCAGGTCACAGTGTCACAGGGTGCGTAACACCTGGACGACGCTCGTACTAGCGGCAGCGGCTCCTGAAGCATTGCGGTGACCTGGGCTGATTTATGTGACTTCCTTCGTTTAGGTTTCAGTGGGAACAATAATAATAGCCCTAGCGTGAACAGTAAGATGAAAAGAGCAACTTATTCACTTAGTGATGCCGCGGAGGACGTGTCTCTAAAGATTGCAGCTCACTATACAGGGTGTTAAAGAAACTGCGTGCCATAGCTTAGGGAAAGGTTCAGTATCATATACAAGAAATATAAAAAAAATAACTACATAAAAATAAAAACATAAAAAAATACTGCAAGCTCAACCTAATTTAGTACCTCAGGTAGGTACTAAATTAGGTTGAGCTTGCAATGTTTTTTTTTCTAACGATTGCTATTTTAAGTTAGTAGGTACTAAATAAGGTTGATCTTGCAATAGTTTTGTATGTTTTTATTTGTTTATTTAACAGTTTATGTACACACATATATATAGAAGAAAGGACCGGAAAATACGTACAAAGGTGATTAGGTGATGCTTGGTGGTGGTGGTTTATTTATTTTTAAGTTTTTTTTTTATAAATAAAATAATTTTATTTCTAAACGATTGCTATTTTAAGTTAGTAGGTACTAATAAGGTTAATCTTGCAATATTTTTTTGTTTGTTTTTTCCTGGGTTCCTTTATCGATACTGAACCTAAGCTATGGCACACAGTTTCTTTAACACCCTGTATAATAGAGTTAAAAATGGAGAAGCTACGAAGCCCATACACGGTTGGCGACGGACAATGACCTGGTGATGACAACAGGATATAAGTCCCAGAGCTAGATTGAGACGTGACTAAGTACATTGATACATAAATAAACTCATGCCTTTTCCCATGGGGGATACGCGGCATAAAAAACAGAACTAAGTAGCTAATTGAATTAGGTAATCACAGATGAAAGTTCTGACTTCCGTTTTTCTGATAATGAACTTAAAATCCTGCAACTTACTGGGACAGCAACTCTTCGCTCACACTTCTTGCCATCGCTGGCGAGGACCAGCGGAGGCGAACACTCGCAGTGGTACCCGCCTGGGTCGTTGATACACCGCTGGTCGCAGCCGCCATTGTTGGAAGAGCATTCATCCACATCTAGACCAGGAGATCAGAAATCAATAAGCATGTTATTGAATAGTATTTTTATTCACATGTCAGGCTCACGGTACCGTCCGAGACACGGGCGAAGTCTGAAGTGCGTGTCTGTGCGCGTGATGGTGTGTTATGTGCTGACGCTATACTTGTCTTCACGCATACATTCACAGCGTGTTTGTACACTTGGTTACCACAACTAAAGCGCGAGTCACTTCGTGAGATTAAAATGTTGTAAGCCGAAATCGACACATAAATGTTCCGCGGAGTTCGAAGCTTCACCTGTTTCTGGAGGTAGGTACACACGGCTACACATCAAGCTATACAAATCCAGTTTAGGCTGATCTCGCATTGTATAGGATGTTCGTACAATGAGAGGCCAGCTTATACTGGAAATGTATAGCTTGATGTGTAGCCGTGTGTACCAATTCTAAGATTTTAACGCGTTAAGGCTTCTACATACCGGGGCGACTTGTCGCGCTGGTATGTAGAAGCCTTTAAATTGTAAATGGTTACTTGCGGTTCACAATTTTTCGACAGTTCTCAGTATCTAACAGAAATAATACCGACAGCTTAAAAACTAACGAAGTTCTTCATAATATACGGTGACATAAGACATGCAATATGCATCATCGACTATCAATAGCATCAAAAATTTCGAGTTTATTTCTAATTGTCTTTGTCAGTTTATCTTTAGGAACAAAATATTGTGTTTACCAACGCAGTAAGGCTGCGTCTTCCTCCTGTAGTGGTCTGTATGGAACTGGAAGCCGCTGTGACACGTGCACCACACGCGGTCACCACGCACATCGCACGCTTGTTCACACAGCTGTAAACTGCACGGATCCGTCGACCTTGGTATACACCTGGCAAATTAAAAATAAAGGTTATTTTAAAAGCTTTAAAGCTTGCGTGGTCCACGTGATGAGATATAACGTCAAATGGCTAAATCCTCATACTGGTTTTCTTCCCTACAGATCACAATAACTTGGTCGACACTTCTGGCCAAACTCTGGCAAGCATTAGAATAGAATAGATATTTATTTTGCAAATATGGGTAATACATAATAGGTGACAAGATACATTTAAGGTCAGCCATATTTCACATTTATATTATTAAAGTCTAACCAAAGGTAAATCAGAAATAAATAAAAAATATATAATAGTATATATAATATATATATAATAGTAAATCTTAATTATAACAGAGCAATTCAGCAAAAATCATTTTCCGATAAAAACTCAGTCACACTGTAGTACGTCTTCTCCATTAAAAATTTACGTATATACCTAGTCTACTCTTAAACTGCACTGTTGTTAATTCTCTCCAACTACTTGGTAATTTATTATATATATTCAAACGGTAAATTCATTTTCATCTAACGGTGAACCCGTTATTAGTCAACCCAGTTTCGTATTATTTGGCAAAGCAAATAATGTAAGTAGCGGTATTGGCAATCCTGCACTTGATGCCAAAATGTTTCTAAACCCAAACATTACAAATGTGAGGATCGCAGGACCACCTGCAGTGATCAGCACATCTACCTTTCATCTAGTAACATTTCTTGGTCCTTTTAACCAGCCATTAGAATAAACATCAAGTCACAACTATTAATATTCTTCTTAGCAAGCAGTATTATTAAATTACCATAGTGAACATAGTGATTGATTATGCTGGCTACCTAGTTCCTCATTCTTATGCCTCACATGACAACAAGACACGTCGCCCTTCGCACACACACGCCTGGAATATAAATCTAATCTCATCAGCGCTAGAGATAGACGAAGATGGATAAGGTCACAGCTTTCTTTGTTACCCAGTCCCTTGGTCCTTTGATCCGCATACAACTCATGTTACTAATTGGAATCAGGCGTTCGTCTTTGATTTAAAGAGGATGCAAATCAAAATCAAAATCAAAAATATTTTTATTTCACATAAGCCTACATGGGCACTTATGAAACGTCAGAAGCTAGGTGCACGGTTCCAATTGGTCGTTTCCTATGGAGAAGAGCCGGCAATAAACTCCACGATTACTGTTTAAAAAAAAAAAAACAATGGCTTTTACAATATTTTCAAAGTATGAGAGGACAGCGTAGGCCCGTCAAAAATACCAGGTAGGTACTTAACAAAATAGAAAATGGTCTACAGATCTACAGTATATTAAGCCTACAACGTCCTCACATTAACAAACCAAAAAAGAATTCAAAAAACATCGATTGTCAAGGAAGTATGTAAAAAATAAATAACATAAACATCGCAACTTGGGAGCAGTTAATAGACATTTACATATTTTTGCCGTTAATGAGGTACCAGGGACGCCACATGTGCAGAAGGAATTAATGCCAAATTTCCTTGTCTTCAACCTAGTCTTTAATCTTTTTTGATAAGGACACGTTTGATGTGGGTTTTGAATTTTCCATCGCTAAGTTCTGTAACAGACTTTGGCAACTTGTTATAAAAGCGGATACTGTTATTAAGAAATGAATGCGATGATGAAATGATGCGCTAAGGTAGCCCGCGAAATTCAAATTTCCTTACGTTTTTTGTAATTTTCAGGACAGTAACAGGTTGTATTTTTATCTAATTATGATTCGCGGCCATAACAAATAATAGCTTTACAGAATTATAATCAATAGAATCAGCATTACAACTCTCTAAGTTCAAAAAATCCTACTGAACGTTTATTTCTGAAATATTCATTCAGTAGAGTGGCACGCCTGCATGTCCAGTCGCTTTTCTTATCCACCATAAGAAAATTATTGTCGAGTTTAAATGCCGAATTGTAGTACATTATGGTACTACAAATCTGGAAGAGATAACGACTAGACTTAACCACAGTACTTTTATATTCCTAAAATCGCGAAAAAAAAAAACATCTGTTCCCTACATTTTGAAGGCTTCTACATACTGTATTCTAGTATGTAGAATCCTTTATTATAAGCCTAGCCTAGCTTAGCCTTTTTATGAGAAAATAAATGTATGGAACAGCAGATTTTTTTTTCGCGATTTCAGGTTTGGACCCATAGTAAAAGTTGTTCATAATGATGAGTACAATACAATTACCCCTTAAGAGGTATTGCGCATTTAACGTTACACGTTGTATACTGAATTTTGCATGGCAAATCACGTAGTGATAAAACGACTAGACTTAACCCCGGTTTATTTTCGTTAGTATTTTGTAATTTATCCAGTATTTAGATAAAATAAATATTTTTTTTTAGAAGTTTCAAACTATCTGACGGTTGGTAATCAAAGGTTGGTGTCGGTAAAAGTGCAACGTGTCAAACTTAGCTATTATGTAACTTTGCTATATTAATTACGCTAGATGGCGTCACTGAGAAATGGGATCACAATTTTTCTATGACATTACTTCTGATGGCCTTTCTATAGTATTTGATCTATCTTAAATCTCTTTGGGCAACTAGCTTCATATTTCTAACTGACCGACTCCTTGACAGTTCAAAAGTGCCTGTAAAATTGAAATAAATGCAATCCGCCAAAACAAGATTTTTATTTTGACATGCATTGAGCCAGTTTTTGTAATAAGAACGTAACAGTGATTGAAATACCGTTCTTTATACAAAACTGAAAACTTAGTTCGGTACTAAGTTGTCAGTTTTGTGTTTAGGAACTTATCTTGTCTTATTTTAAAAAACGTTGCCCCACACTAGGAATTTCTCCTGTATCAAACATTGAAACTCACATACACAAACAGCCAGACCCGGAACATATACTTGTAGGTCATACAAATATTTGTTCCGTGCGGGAATCGAACCCGCGACACGCAGCGCAGCAGTCCATGGCTTAACCACTGCGCCAACCGTGCCGTCGCTTTAACATAGTCGGAATAAAGTTCGAAATTCAATAATGGCTCCATGTTTTAAACCTAGGTCTGAAGATAAACCTTGTTTTGTGATAAGGAGGTTCTAGGAGGTTTAGGAGAGCATCTAATTTTCCAGCAAGTTATCTAGTGGGGTTATGTATGATGCATACAATTATGTGTTCAGTATCATATCAAGCCTCGTTGTGCTACCTTGTGCCAACTCGATACTGAACAATGTTGCTGAAGGGCTTTTCAAGAGCTTATTCTTACCTTCCGGCTATGAAGACATGTGTGTCACAACACCTCAACTTCATGCACTGTATGTCTACGCCGTCCACGCGGCACATCTCGCGAGTGCGCAGGAGACTGTCGGTGGGGCATGGCGAACTCCCGTCTAATCTGAAAGTAAAAGATATAGGTACAGCAAAGACATTTCATTATTTACCTAAGAATAGACAGGACATAGCGAACAAAATCGTAATCCGATACATTTGTCCTAGTGGGCACAAGTCGCTTAGTCTAGTGTGTGGCACGCCTGCATCAACAAAGATATTCATTCTATCCATACCTATTAACGGGGAGTGATGTAGATAAAATATGAATTCTACGGTAATTATTACGTTTCGTTTTCTGAAAAAATGTGTCAAACGTCAAGTTTCTAATTATTAAAAACCAATAAAAATCGTTTTTTTTTTTAATTAATAAAAAAAATATTTATATCTCGAAAACGGTGCGTTCTAGGTAAAAAAACACAGAAATTTAACCCCCCCGTGCTAGCAGCATAAATTTAAGGAAAAATTCAATTTTTTTTTTTTTTTCGCGCTTGTTTTTTTTTTCTTACATTATTTTATGAATGGTTTTCGACTAGAACAACAATTTCTTCCCCACCATTTTCCCTTTTTTATGTTTTCTTTTCTGCTCATTGTGTCCCTAAGAATATACTCCAACTCCGCCCCTAAAACGACCCACGTAAAAAGCATCACAGTTTTGAGTTTGTGGGATCAAAACATGATGATGTGGCATCGCCTGATGACATAAATAAAGTTTGTAATGAATATTCTAAGAATACGTTTGCTGCTACGATATGAGCTATAAGCATCGTAAGAAAGATGTACAGTCTTAAGATTCTCGAGTGTGTCAACTGTGTAGTTCTTAAAAGATGCATCGTTTAATTTAGATATTGCACAAATAGAACCGCACCTATGATGATGTTGACGACTTCTGCTAAGATTTAATTGATGCTACAATTAAATCTTAGCAAAAACGGAGCATTGAAATTTTCCAAAATTAGGGAAAGGTTCGACCCACAATTAGGATTAATATAATCATAAATCTTTTATTTCCGACAGTATTACAGTCCATATTATCACAATACAATTCTAAGAATAACTTTAATGTTCTTGCTCTACTACTACTTTTCATCTTCAGAAGAAGAAGAAGATGACTCTAGTACTTATACCTTCTGGTTTTACAGACGTGACATGAGTAGCTAAATATTTACAAAGCTAACATCATATTTATTAAATAAAATAACATGAACTCATAATTCAAGATAATTTATAAAATAGGTATTCCACATCTGTGGTTTACGTTAAAAATGAAAAATAATAATCTAAAAATAATTATCCGTCACGCGTCATTTCATATAAATCATCCATTTTTGACACAGACATTAAACTTCTGAGGAACAACAAATAAACTTTATCTTATCGTTATAATATGTTCTACAAAGTCATTTGAGAAGATGATTAACTCATTGAAAATAATTAATATGTAACAATAATGACCTAATTATTGTTTATAACGTAACCTTCATCATGCGTATGACCCGAAACGGAGATCGGGACTTGACATCGAAATTTACAAGTTTGACTGCTTCCTATCACGAGGCAGAACAGTTGAAATAATAAACTGAATGTTTGTGGTGCTATTTTCCATGATAACATGGAATAAATAACAAAGGACTACGAGTACTAAAGGTTTTTTCTAAGGTCTAGTTATCTCCTATAAGAAAATGTTAGTTCGTTTTGAATGGTTCGTTAGAGCTTCTTGCTTGCTTGTGTTCTTAGGCCCGTATTACAGAACGTCACTCAATACTCAAACATTACTTAAAACTAGATTCAAGCCATGTGATTGGTCTAAACTAGTTTTAAGTAATGCTTGAGTATTGAGTGACGTTCTTTACTACGTTTGATCATCTTCAGCATTATTATACAGCAAAGCAAAAAAGTTGACCAAAACAATGCCAGACTGCGGTTTCGTCAACTACGGACTAGGGCTGATAATAAGGTAGGTAAATAGGTAAGTTTTATCATTATAAATTAAAACTGACATATTCATTTATTGGTTATGCAAAGTGATCATGGCCACTGTCTAATTAATTTATCATTTTATCATCTTAAATGACCCCGAATATTATTTAGGTGTTTTTTTTAAGTCATATTCTTAAACAAGTGCTCGATGATTTTAGTAGGTATACGTGCAATCATGCCGCTTGGATGAATAATTTCTATGACAATTTCTGATTTATAAAAAGTCGAATCATTCCCGTTCCGCTTTATAAAAGTTAAGTTTGGGATAAAGAAATGTAATTGTTGTCGTTCAGTGTTACGACTGACGAATGTGTGCTGGCGTTATTAAAGGATTTAAATTGAAATTAACTATCTAGATTAGTAGAACAAACTAGTCTAGCTATGACCCTAATTAGAATAATTAGAGTGTAAATGTATGACCAGCAGGCTTAGCACGAGAACCCTCTCTACACGTTTTGTCGACGGAAGAATAGACAAAAATGACGTTTCAGTGTAGACAACAGAAAGTTTTCTACTGTCTGTAGCACGGCGATTACAAAATCAAATGTGAAGAGACTTGTCTTCTCTACCCTAGACAACTGTCTACAACGTCGAGCACGACGTACAATCTTTCTCCGATGTTGACAGCTTGGGATAGAAACCTTTCTTCCGAAATAGTCTACATATAAAATGACCTAGACAACGATTTGTTAGTTGTTTTTTTGTTAATTCGAGTTATTTTAGGCGGTGCTTTTTTACTTTTATCATTTATTAAGCTGAAATTAACATGTTGGGTTCAAATTGCGCTTTTTATTTAAGTTTTTTTTATAGAAAAACTTCAGCGAAGATGGGAAAGAAATACTATTAGAGAGCTTGCTTTGCTTGTTTGGGGAGCCTTTGATCTCACGGGAAGTGAGTTCTGTAGAATTATAAAATAAGCAAGGAGATAGTGCAATCAATGTTTATGCGAAGAACTCGGCTAGGACCTGTCGCCCAAAATAAATAATAGATTATTGGAATTAACAATAAAATAAGAACAACAATATAAGTATCCTACAGTTTTTACACTATGTTGTCCCTTAACTTTGATTTATTAGATACCTACATTCACAGGGAATATAAAACATCTGATTATGAGCCAAAATCTCCTCATTGAACACTAAATTATTTATTTATGAAGTACTAGCTGCCGCCCGCGGCCTCGCCCGCGTTGCATTAAGGCTTCTACATACTGGCGCGACACAAAGGCCCCGCACGTCGCGTGACGAGCGGTGCCTTTGTGTCGCGTCGCGAGTCGCGCTGGTCTGTAGAAGCCTTTACTATGTAGTGATTATTATTTTCATTTACTAAATCTTACACACTCAGTTTTAAATGGAGCATTTACCTACTAATAAATAAAATATCGATAAACAACAATACAATAACAATGTTAGTACCTAGTAAAAACAAGGGCTCCCGCAGACAGGCGCGACGTGATAGCGCGACCCGCCAGTCTGCAGTACCCTTAAAGGATACTTCTTGCGTGACGCCATCAAAATAGTATAATTATGGCTCTTTATTTAAATAATGCCTGTACATTATATGCAATTACCAATATTATATAGTGTTCTGTGTATGCAATACAAATGAGTTTTAAAACTTAGTGGCGCCACAGCCACTGATGTATTACCTATAATACGTCATTGGCTACAGCCATTAAACAATATTTTTAAAAGGGAGATGCGCTAAGGTAGCCCGTGAAATTCAAATTTTATTACGTTTTTTGCAATTTGCAAGTCAGTAACACGTCATAAGTTGATTTAAATATGATTCGCGGCCGTAAAAAAAAATTGCTTTACAGAATTATAATCATTAGAATCGGCAAAACACCTAACTCTCTTCAAAAAATCCTTAGAATTCAAAAAACGTTCGAAAATTTTGAATTTCGCGGGCTACTCAGCGCATCCCCCTTGACCATTTGCGTTTTGTAATTGAAGAAATATTAGTTAAAAACACTTTGCTTCATAGATTTGTTTGAGAACGAAACGCAAAAGTACGGTAAAATTGGGTAGTAATACACACCACTAGCGAATACCCCGTTGCTATGGACAAGTCACTGTCTACGAAGAAACCCGAGTCTAGGTGTGTCCTCGTGCTCGCGAAGAAGAGATAACGAGAAGTGTAGACAAGCGATGTCTATTCTATAGTAGAGTAGAGATCGAAAACGCCATGCTAAGCCTGCAGCAGGCTTAGAGACAGTGACTTGTCCATAGCAACGGGGTATTCGCTAGTGGTGTGTATTACTACCCAATTTTACCGTACTTTTGCGTTTCGTTCTCAAACAAATCTATGAAGCAAAGTGTTTTTAACGCAAATGTTAAGCAAAGTGTTTTTAACGTAAACGCGTATTTAAGCAAAATTTCTTCAATTACAAAACGCAAATGGTCAAGGGGGATGTGCTGTGTAGCCCGCGAAATTCAAATTTTCGAACGTTTTTTGAATTCTAAGGATTTTTTGAAGAGACTTAGTTGTTTTGCCGATTCTAATGATTATAATTCTGTAAAGCAATATTTTTTACGGCCGCGAATCATATTTGAATCAACTTATAACGGTTTACTGACCTGCAAATTGCAAAAAACGTAATAAAATTTGAATTTCACGGGCTACCTTAGCGCATCTCCCTTTTAAAAATATTTTTAAATGGCTGTAGCCAATGACGTATTATAGTTAATACATCATTGGCTGTGGCGCGCGCCACTAAGTTTTGTGGCGTCACTATATAATATTGGTAATTGCATATAATGTACAGGCATTATTTAAATAAAGAGCCATAATTATACTATTTTGATGGCGTCACGCAAGAGGTCTCCTTTAAGGGTACTGCAGACTGGCGGGTCGCGCTATCACGTCGCGCCTGTCTGCGGGAGCCCTTGTTTTTACTAGGTACTTACATTGTTATTGTGTTGTTGTTTATCGATATTTTATTTATTAGTAGGTAAATGCTCCATTTAAAACTGAGTGTGTAAGATTTAGTAAATGAAAATAATAATCACTACATAGTAAAGGCTTCTACAGACCAGCGCGACTCGCGACGCGACACAAAGGCACCGCTCGTCACGCGTCGTGCGAGGCCTTTGTGTCGCGCCAGTATGTAGAAGCCTTAATGCAACGCGGGCGAGGCCGCGGGCGGCAGCTAGTACTTCATAAATAAATAATTTAGTGTTCAATGAGGAGATTTTGGCTCATAATCAGATGTTTTATATTCCCTGTGAATGTAGGTATCTAATAAATCAAAGTTAAGGGACAACATAGTGTAAAAACTGTAGGATACTTATAATGTTGTTCTTATTTTATTGTTAATTCCAAAAATCTATTATTTATTTTGGGCGACAGGTCCTAGCCGAGTTCTTCGCATAAACATTGATTGCACTATCTCCTTGCTTATTTTATAATTCTACAGAACTCACTTCCCGTGAGATCAAATGCTCCCAAACAAGCAAAGCAAGCTCTCTAATAGTATTTCTTTCCCATCTTCGCTGAAGTTTTTCTATAAAAAAACTTAAATAAAAAGCGCAATTTGAACCCAACATGTTAATTTCAGCTTAATATATGATAAAAGTAAAAAAGTACCGCCTAAAATTACTCGAACTAACGAAAAAACAACTAACGAATCGTTGTCTAGGTCATTTTATATGTAGACTATTTCGGAAGAAAGGTTTCTATACCAAGCTGTCAACATCGGAGAAAGATTGTACGTCGTGCTCGACGTTGTAGACAGTTGTCTAGGGTAGAGAAGACAAGTCTCTTCACATTTGATTTTGTAATCGCCGTGCTACAGACAGTAGAAAACTTTCTGTTGTCTACACTGAAACGTCATTTTTGTCTATTCTTCCGTCGACAAAACGCGTAGAGAGGGTTCTCGTGCTAAGCCTGCAGGCTGACATATTACACGAGAGCTATCTGCATTGCTCCCGTATCTAACGATTTAGCGTGAAATGTCATTACGATAAACCATGTACAATTAATAAACTATTATGTTTTATGATGGACATAGCACAGCAGCGTCTCATTAAAGCTTTTAAGCTAATGAAACTATAGAGTGGTTAGAATTTTTTATCATGGTGTGTTCATAAATTTATCAATGCAAAAAGGCCACTGTTTGATGAAATATTCAATAATTAAAGTTTAACACAGCTTTGTAGTTGACTTTGGTGACCGCCTGTTTTTGGTCTTTGGTCCTAGATCAGCTAGCAGCTTGTATAAGCTGTCTGTCATCATTTTGGTGACCTCACCGTCGAATGTCTGACCAACCTATGTGGTTAAAATTGAGTTTTTTTTTCTGATCGTTGAGACGATATACATCGTTTCTAATATCAATTATCATACAAACAAGCTCGATACTCAGAACCTTAGTCAACTCAAGTGCTTTAGCCTCGGTCACATCATCAGTAAGTACCTACGTAGGTACCTAATCTTTCGCCCTAAGATTTCCAAGAACACTTCAATGGGTTCTTACACTGGACTATTAATACCACTTGCAATAAAGCTGCTGTAATACTTCATATATTATGATGGTGCAAGTGTGCAACGTACTCCATCCAGTAGCAGTCGTTGAACCCACGCACTTTGATTTTTAAACGGGGCAACGCAACTGATTCATAAATTAATTGATGTAATCAAAGGAAATGTGGACTCTGGGTCACGATTCCCTTAATGATTCGTTCAGTTGTTTTGTAAGTAAAGCTGTCGCTCTATAAAGCTGCGGACTGAATCTTTTACCAATAGGTTAATGGGATTGATTGTGCTTATTCGAACCCGACTTTTTCCCTCGTAGCCCGCAGGTAACGTAATTATAAACTCGCGCCTTGAATTCTAATTAATTACTCCGTGTTTCAGAGGTTTGCCGAATTAACTTTGAAATATGATACAGAGTTAAATTAATACCATCATCCACAGAAATAAAATTATTCGGAGCAACCATTTTACGAGCATCACTTCCTCCAACCAACCGATACATATGATAGAAATAATTAAAATAAAAAAATCACTGAAGATCGGAGATAAGCAGCTTCACAGAATTACTAGCAGCAGCACATGAATCACTTACACGTCTAACACTTGGTCGTGATATGCGTCCTCTGCTTGGTATCCTCTCTCGTCCTGATAGCAGAGTACCAGGGAAGCAGGCCAGAGCAGAAGTAAGGCGGCACAGGCCGCGGCTGCTAGCGGCGCGCGCATCGCGACTGACTGCGCGCGCGCCGCGGATATGCGTTTGAGCAGTGATAGCCAAAGTTATAATTGTACGTATGTTCGCATATACGACTTCCTATAAGTTTGGATATCACGAAATAATATGATATAATTTTCCTCATTGCATAAATAATGCGCCACATTTGTGCACTTTACGTATGCATCATTTAGCAAACAATAGCATTCATTACACTGACAACAGTGGTAAATTAGGGTAATTTCTGGGCACTACGTTTTAGTTCTTGATCGATTCTGTCATGGTCACTTTTCGTGACGAATTTGAACAATGAGACAATGGTGTGTGTAGTGATTTATTTAATAGAAGCCATTATAATAGATAAAGATAATTTTAGATTAGAGATATAAAAAGTACAGCAGAGCAAGAACTATTGATAATAAATATTGAAACCCACGCCTGAAACCTGAAAAAGTAACTTAAGCAAGATGAAATATAAAGAATAAGTATTAGCTAAAATTTGAAAAAATAAAAAAACACTGAGCATAGAGATAGGGAGAAGCACAATAAAGTTTAAGTATTTGGTAACTTTTGATTGTTTTCAATAAAATAGATTTAAATTACACGGTGGAAGAAGAATCGTGCCTAAAATAGATATGACCGAAGTGATAAGTTCGGTATCATCATCATCATTACAGCCAAAAGACGTCCACTGCTGGACATAGGCTTCCCCAAAGGGGGGGTTTGCCATATTCGCCACGCTTGGCAGGCGGATTGGCGATCGCAGTATGGTGTTATAATGCATGGAGAACGCTGCTGCCCATTCTCTAGTAAGCCCCTTAGTCGCCTTTTACGACACCCACGGAAAGAAATAGGGCGGTGCTATTCTTTACGTCCGGCACCACGCAGACTCGAGTTCGGTATGACGTAGAAGTAATGTTAAAAAAAATTCTAGGACGTTGTCGTCCGGGGATTGCGGAAGTAATAACAGATCCCAAGATCCCCGGTGCAAGTGTGGGAAGGGAACACTGTATCCTTCTGCGAAGGAGGCTGCGGAAAGGGAGCGGGAGATCTCGTCCGGTCACCCGGCCCGCAGCAGGCGCACTGGGCGTCGGCAGAGGGCAGACAATGGCCTCTTCCGGCCCCCTAAATGGGTCTAGGGACGGTGGACTTGGGGACGTCCGCCGCCCCCTATCACACTGGACCCGAGAAGGTGGCGCGTAGTGTTCCACGCCTGCCCCTTTCAGACGTCGTGGCGGGGGGGGTGAAACACCTCACCCCACACCCAGACTTGAGGTGGCCCGCCGACTCGGCGGGCCGGCACTAGCCGGGGATCACGGAAGTAATACTAGCTCCCAAGATCCCCGGTGCTAGTGTGAGAATAACACTGAGGTGGTTTTTGGTCAGCAAGATTCTGATAGACCCGCCCCAGGGTGGAGGGGGGCATCCATGAGGATATTCCACCCCGTCAACAAAAAAAATAAAAAGGAGGTTGTCGTCTGCTTAACCGGACTTTGCTGTGGGTTGGGTGCCTCAATAAATTAAGTCCTCCAGCCAGGGCATAAACTTATAAACTAAGCGATTATACGCTAAGGCACCTCCTGTGGTGTGGGGTATGGACCTCGGCTTAGGGCGTCGCTGGGGAGGAGAACAAGAGACAGGCTGGATCGGATTAAAGTTAAAGTAATTTCATAACGGGCCCAGGCACCATCCATCCCTTTCATCTTTCGCGAGAAAATATAATAGCAGTCGTAAAGGAGATATTGACTCACAAACAAAATTAAGTCCCGAACTTAATTTTCTGGGAAGTAGGTATTTGGATATGTTAGTTACTGTTTTCCATTATAATTTATGGCGGCAAGGTGAGGGCGCCCTAGGGAGGACATAACCCAATGCTGGGCACGCCACAATTGCGCCGATAAGTCCCCTCTTTGAGGAGTGGCTAGAGAGGCGAGACGGCATCCTCACCTTCCGCCTGACGCAGGTCCTCACCGGACACGGTTGTTTCGGGAGGTTCCTGTTCAGGATAAAGCGGGAGGAAACGCCCGGGTGTTACCACTGTGTGGATCGCCCGGAGGACACGGTGGAGCATACGGTGGAGGTCTGCCCTGCTTGGGCGGAGCACCGCCGTGTCCTCATGGAGGCGATCGGTGGCGGCGATCTCTCCCGTCCGGCCCTGGTTCAGGCCATGGTTCGGAGCGAGAGTGCATGGGAGGCCGTCACCTCCTTCTGCGAAACAGTAATGCTCGCGAAGGACGGGCGGAACGCGTGAGCGTGAGGCAGGGTTCCCGCCCTTCCACCCTTAGTCGCCGCAGGAGACGCACCGGGCGTCGGGAATCGTAGGCCGATTCCTGGCCACCGTAGGCGCGGGCTTGCGGACGGTGAGCGATGGGTAGCTCGCCGTACGATAAGGACCAGGCCCGGGTCGACGGCGCGTTGTGTTCCACGCGCGCCTTAAAGAGACGTCAGCACCAATTAACGGGGTCCGAAAGGGCCAATGGCTGCCAGGGTTACGAGTCTGTCCGAAAGGGATATCGTGGCCCTGGCACACAGGCATTTGAAGGAACACGTTGGGTTTTAGTCAGTAAAAGTCTGACACTCCCTCCCGCTCTGCCTAGAGCGGGAGAAGTTATTGATAATTTCCCAACCAAAAAAAAAAAAAAGGTGCATATTACTCGCAACCAGCGGGCGTGTATGACCAGGATGTATGAACCTAGGCGAAGCAAAAGGAATATGTAAGGAGCGTAGCAAGTGGCGTTCTATAGTTTCTACCTACCCCCAAGGGAAGAAGGCGTGAGTTTATGTATGTATGTATTAAGGCAGCATCGTCAACTACTTTTCTGGTATTTTGGATAACTTTAAGCAAGTTTTGCCACTATTGGATTTTCAGCTCGATAAGCTACTGCTTTAATTTTTATACTAGTCTATTTATAGTATATGAATTGTAAACGTATCAAACTATTATTATTTTTCTATGTCATACGAGTATCTAGACAAAACATGATTAGGTAATACAATATGTTACCTAAGACTATGTGGAAAAACAAAACTTTGAGCACCGATGTATCTAGTAGTCAGTAATAGTCCCGAAATAGCCTCCAGTGCGTGTACGGTAGATATAAGACGGATATAAGCCGTTCGAGTATTTTGGTCATCACGGATGATTCCGAGAGTTATCGTTAGTGTGCCCATCATACGTGAAATTATTAGGAAAAACTTTTACAACGGGTAAAATTCCGTGTAACCGTAGAAGCGCTTTTTCGGATGACGCTTTCATAATTAAAATATTTACCAAGTCTGGGTTAGACACAAACTAGGTACATACCCAAAGTATAAAATTTAACAAAAAATCCTCGCATTTTACAGTAAGTTGTTTATGACTAAAGACTGCATTTCGGAGTCAAATTTTTATCGTAAGTAACATTTACAAAAAACTTAAGTAAAAAAAAAAGTTGTTCCCCATTCTTGGCCACATCAGTTTATCTGAAACTGTCTGTAAAGTGTTTGTTTACGGTACCATGCGCGGGCGCCGACGGCTCACGGCCACGATCCATCGATCGACTGACACACTGCCGCTTGTGAAATATACACATAACATGTATTTATAATATCCTGGTACACAATCTGGATCCCTTTTGATGTTATTTTTTTATTTGCTTTGATTGAAGGCCGTTGATCGTTTTTAATTGATAGCGATCCAGGATAAACAAAGATGTTTATCCGGGTACGCTTTTAGTCCCGTATTACAGAACGTCCAAGCATTACTTAAAACTAGTTTAAACCAATCAAATGTCTTGAATCTAGTCGAGTGTAGTAGATCAGCAGGCTAATTGCGTAACACACTATCAGTAGGAATCGGTTTCAATTGGACAGTTCAACAAAATTCATTGCGTTATTTAAGTTGTTGAGCAGACAGAATTTTCTAACCTAAGAAGCAATGGATTAGCGAACTGTGTTACGCAATTAGGGTACTGTTTTGTGTAATGTTTACCTTCGAGTTTATTACATACGTTTTTGAATGCACGTTTTTCTGTGAAAAAAAATATTTTTTTCTAGTTTGAAGTAATGCTTGAGTATTGAGTGAAGTTCTGTAATACGGGCAATAAACGGTATTTCTATATATTTATTATTAATTGATCTATTCTTACTAAGTTGTCTCCGTGCACGAAAATACCCTTTTTTCGTAAATTTATTACCTAATTTTGAGAAAGTTTGCAATAATTGAAACATTACCTAAGTCTGTGTTACTACTCGTATAAAAGTACAGTTTTCGTGGTGGTATTGTATATTATTATTTGTGGTGGTGCTAAACCAATCCGGCCTTATTGCAAAACAAGGTTTATCTTTAGACCCAAGTTTAAACCTTCGTGTAATTTTTTTTTATTTCGAACCTTATTTCGTCTGAGATAAAGTTCTTAATACAAAGTTGACAACTTAGACTCTGGTTTAAAATCAGTTTTTGTATTAAGAACTTTATCTCAGACGGAAATAGAATCGAAATTAAAAATTGACACAATGGTTTAAACCTGGGTCTAAAGATAAACCTTGTTTTGTAATAAGGTCGTATGTGTCTATCACAGGCTCACAGCACCTGTTAATAGTTTCGTCACTTTTGCGCTCTCAAAAATATAGTTTATTTCGCCTTTGATTTACATAACGAAGATATTGTATAATCATAAAATAAAATTTTGATTTTATCTCAAGGATAGCTGAAGCCGATTGTGTGTTTTTTAAATTTCTTGATAAGGTTTGTTAAATAATAGGAAAAATACACTACCAACCAAAAAGTACATTAAAAAAAATAGGTTTTTTCAACATTATTTTTCTGCTATATCTTATACCGAAGTTGAAAAAAGTGCTTCAGCCACATGCAAGTAGACCATATAATGATGTTGGTGATATCTAATGTTCGAAATCAAAAGTAGTTTCTTGTTAAAAGATGATCAAACGTCAGTCTCGCGTCCTCCGAATCCCTTCCAGCCACATGCAAACCAAATAACTCGACTTTTCAAATCACAAATAATTTTATTTAAATTCTTTTTCCCTTTCCCACAACCACTGAACAAAATTTAACCAAGGACCAGAAAAAAAATATTTGACATTAATGATTGATTAGTTGATTACATACTGCTTAGTTTTGATTTTGGCGACCCGTAACCACGCTACATGGGAAAAAATAACAAACATCGCAACATGGGAGCAGTTAATAGACATTTACATATTTTTGCCGTTAATGAGGTACCAGGGAAGCCACATGTGCAGAAGGAACTAATGCCAAACTTCCTTGTCGGTTTTGAATTTTCCATCGCTAAGTTCTGTAACAGACTTTGGCAACTTGTTATAACAAGTCGCGCCGGTATGTAGAAGCCTTTAGGCTTAGAGTAAGAAAACTCAGGGCCAGTGCGTGATGATGATGTCATTTCAGCCGAAAGACGTCTCCCCCAAACATCGCCATTTCTACCGGTTCTGTGTTTCTTCGCATCCAGTGGATTCCTGCCGCTTTCACAGGCAAATTTTTCTTTCATTGCTAATATTATGTGCTAATGTGCTTAAATGTTCTAGAATCAACGCAATACTACATAATTTAAGATGTCTTAATATAAACTAGAGCGTGGGGCAAATAGATCTCCCGCCCCCAAGATTAATGACTGGGAATTAGTGTTTAACTGCCCACTCTGCACATAAAATAGTTCATTTGCAAACGTCGTTATAACATAATCGATGTCCTGGTGGTTAATGTGTCTATTACTGTTATGAATAAAAATAAAAATATATATAAATGTCTTGTATACCTAACCTTCTGAACTGTTAATATTAAGAGTAAGTTCGTGCGAATCAATCAATAAGCCAATGAAATTCTATGCAAGATTGTGTATTTTCTCGAATAATGTAACCGGTACAGAGTACACGCTTGAGGGCGTTATTTTTGAGCTGGATCGCAAACATATAATTGCGCCACACCGAAAATGAAAACATTTGATGCACTGACTCTTTCAGTATTTACGAGTATACCACTGACTAGACATATTAATTACTAAAAGCCTAGTACATAATTTATTTATTTATTTACTTTGGAAGACTTACAGCTAAATACAATGGTGATAAATAAAAGTATGATAATCTGACAGCCAATTACAAGTCTTCACGTCTAGAGCTTGTCTGGTATAAAAAAACTGTGGAACAAAATGTACACACTGCCAAATATTGCCAAAAAAAAGAACAAAAATAAATATAAAAAATAAAATTTGCATTTGGTAGATCATCACCTAAATAAAATATGTAAAAACTAATGTAATTGTGACAGGTTATTTCCCATGGGAACCAAGATGTTAAAAATTCAAAAAATTAAAAGAACACGGTCTAAATAATTTAAGGTTCAAAGAAATTCACTGCTAAACACTTCTTTGCCGAGGTCACACTTGTTTTACAAAGATCGTAATCGTTGAGCTTGTTTATTATTTACTAAAAATTAAAGCTCAACGATTTTGTTTATACAGGGTCAAATTAAATTCGCTAGTGATACTCCACAGACGTGATGGGTATCGATATCTAAACATGATAAAACAAAAAAAGGTTTTTTTTTTCTCAATCAGAGCACCTGTTCCCCATCTTATCTCTTCACCACCCTTGGTTGAATGGTAGAGAATGCCTTAGGTGTCCGCTTTTGTACCTTATTGTGAGCGAGAAGTTTAAATAAATAATAAATAAATGTGATGATTTTTTTGGTGTGGTCATCGACCGCAGTTAGTGCTGTCACTTGAAATATCAGTTTAAAAAATCCGTTTTTTTGTGTGTAAACTTCACAGACGTGATTGGTATCGATACCTAAACACGATAAAACAAAAGAAAACAGATTTTCTTAACTCATACTTCAATTATCAACACTACCAGCGGTCGTTAACCCCAAAAAAGAACTTCATGTCTTTTGTTTTTTTAATTTTATCGTGTTTAGATATCGATACCAATCATATATTCGTTACTTGCCTTTTTTTAGTTGGTATCTGACATTTCATAATAATTACACATACATACATAGTTCCGTTTGGTGTCGGACGTAAAGAATAGCACCATCCCATTTCTTCCCATGGGTGTCGTAAAAGGGGACTAAGGGACTTAATTGAGAATGGGCAGCAGCGGTCTCTATGCATTTTTAAAACCATACTGCGATCGCCAACCCGCCTGCCAAGCGTGGCGATTATGGCAAACCCCCCCCTTTTTTTTGGGGGGTGGCCTATGTCCAGCTGTGGACGTCTTTCGGCTGAAATGATGATGATGACACATACATACATAAACTCACGCCTTTTTCCATAATAATTAATCTTGTCAAAAATTAGTAATTAGTCATTGGTCTTTCTGTACGAATGAGACTTTCTGTAGGAGTGCAAAACTGATCTAGTAGTATTTGAGAAGGAAGTAGGTAGATAGATGTCATATTTTGTTACTATAGAACAATAATAATAAATATAGGGCGAATGGTGGAAAAACACTAAACATAAGAGATATCATTCATCATTTCAGCCGAATGACGTCCACTGCTGGACATAGGGCTCCCCAAAAAGGGGGGGGGTTGTCAAATCGCCACGCTTGGCAGATGGGTTGGCGATCGCAATATGGTGTTAAAATGCATAAAGAACGCTGCTGCCCATTCTCTAGTAAGTCCCTTAGTCGCCTTTTACGACACTCACGGGAAGAAATAGGAATAAGAGGTATAGATTTATTTAAAATTTACATTAATTTGCATTTAGTATTACAAATTTGATCCCGGCTGTCATTCGTGAATCTTTGACAGTCGTTACGGGTCGGCAGAAGACCGAAAGTCTGACAACCAGTCTTACCAAGGGGTATCGTATTATCCTGATCCAGTAACTGGGGGGTGGCGGTCTGGTAGGCAGTCGCTCCATGTAAAATACTGGTATTCAGCTGGATCCGGGTAGACTGGAAGCCGACCCTGACATAATTTGGAAAAGGCGGGCAGATTGATTGATTGAATAAAAGCCGCCAGCTAAAGCACTATTAGGAAGTGGTGAAGGGTGGGCTTTGGGGGACTGTCTCATGTAATTTTTGAAGTTCGAAAAGTGCTGATTCTCAGCCTAGTTTGAATAAATTACTTTTGATTTTGATTTTGATAATATTGCAAAATTGCTGTGCTCTTCTACAGGGTATATGTACCCTTGCAATTGTAATATAGTTATTGAGTACAATACATATTTGAATTTGTAGTTTAGGGATTAGCGATTAGCTGCTGACTATTCCCGCTCATAGGTTAGAAAAATGCTGTTATGAATATTAATATTGATTTGTAACTCAACTCAACTTAATTAAATAAATAGCCGCGTCAGTTTGAGATAGTTCAAATATATCGCGATTCCAGTTATCTCTGTGTGTGTTTAGCGGCCACTGTAGTAATGACTGAAACGGGTATACCCGACTGATGAAAATATCCAGGATTTTTTTTGTATGGGTAAATCGTACTATTCACAGGCCAATATTGTGTATTAATAAATAAATAAATAAAATTCGTTTATTTCGACCAACAAGGATCATAATTATGCACAACATGTTTTATCAAATTAAAAAAAATTACAAGTATAATAAAAACACACATAATTGAACATACCACATAAAACACATTACCGACCTTGATTGCTCAGTATGTGAACCATACAGCAATGGTTCAGGTACTGGCAATCAAACCTCTGCGCGAATGCCCTCAGGATGCCGTTGGAGCTAGCCCGAACCCTGCGCACCAGGGATGTACACCGCTTTCGCATAGTAGAATAGAAACAGTCTACATGCGACTCGGCGAACATCCCTGATGCGCTGCAGAATCGGGGCAGCCCCATCAGCACCCTGAACGCATTATTATATTGGACACGCAAGGCGTTGTACTGTCTGCGCGTGTATGAGACCCACAGGCTGCTCGTGTAGAAAGATGTACAATGTGCTCTGAACAATGTAGTTTTCACTTCAGTATGTAGTTTTCATTTCAGTGGTACAACGAGCAAACCTGCGGGCCATCATATTCGCCCTTACAGACAACGCCCTGCGTTCCCGCTCTATGTCTGCATCGTCCTTCAGATCAGAGGACATCATATGTCCAATATATTTAAAATGTTCCAGGTATTAGGTACCTAATTATAATTTGGCTAAAATTTATTCTGGATAAAATTCGTTGTTACACGTTTTAAACGTTCGTTATGAAAAATTCTTTACAAATACCAAAAACTTCTTAACAAAAAGAAAACCGAATAAAACAAAGTGGTTTAAAAAATAAGTAATATTAAAATAAATTAATATATAAAAACAAAAAAACCGGCCAAGTGCGAGTCGGACTCGCGCACGAAGGGTTCCGTACTATTATCTATAAAAATAGCAAAAAAAACACGTTTGTTGTATGGGAGCCCCCCTTAAATATTTGTTTTAATTTAATTTAATTATTTATTTTCAAAGTGAATATATAACTAAATATTCTGTGAATATTTCAAGCGTCTACCTGTTGCCGTTATCAATATAGAGCAAAAATTAGCAAAAAAATCACGTTTGTTGTATGGGAGCCCCCTTAAATATTTATTTTATTCTGTTTTTTAGTAATAGCGTATTTGTTGTAATAGCGGCAACAGAAATACATCATCTGTGAAAATTTCAACTATCTCACTATCACGGTTCATGAGATACAGCCTGGTGACAGACGGACAGACAGACATACAGACGGCGCGGCGGAGCCTTAGTAATAGGGTTCCCGTTTTACCCTTTGGGTACGGAACCCTAAAAACTGAAAAGCGCGCTGCGATGTTGCCGCTACGTGACGCGCTACGTAGTCTAGCTACAATAGTCGAGTATACCACCGCGCCGCTTGGGAAAAATCACACTTTTCCTCTCTTGTCTGCCGGCCGTTAGTGTTTGTTTGGACACCGACCTCGCTCGAACTCCCCATCAGCAAATACACACCAATACAAATAAATACACCATAACAACGTTTAGATGACGCTCTTCACTCTTCTGATTGCCAGTTTGTTTGCTTCGGTTTTGTCATGGTATCCTAATGCGCCCAAATTGTGGGTACCAAGGCACTATGGGTACCAAGGAGTTCATAACGGGTTGGAGCATGCGAAAGAATTTGTGAACGAGTGGACCGTGGAAGTGGTGGAAGGTGGTGAAGAGGTAGCTCAGTTGGTGGCTCTGGAACTGGGATACGTTTTTGGAGGGAAGGTAAGTTTATGATGTCTTGGTGTTTTCAGTCGCCAATTCAGAATTCAAATAAAATTATTAGCTTTGAATTTGTTTTCCCGAAACCAAAATATTAAACAGCTCTAACTAAAACCCAATCCATAAATATGCATTCAAAAATTTCTAATCTATTCCGACTTTAGGAAAGTTTTTATATTGTTTGTTGAAAAAATGCAAGTATTTTTTTCCAAAGGCTTTAATGTTATTTATAAAAGAGAATCCGAGCCAGGATACTAAGTATAGCTTTTGAAATGGCAAAGAACTTTACTTAATTACTTGCAAAACAATCTTAAAATAAGCACTGTACAAAAATAGCTTAATTCTAAGTAAGAATGTATTTTGGATCGTGGGACCAAAAAATAATTGTAAGAAATAGTTTATCTAAGTATTCCAACAAATCGAATGAGTTCTCTATAAATTACGAACTATTACAATAGCACCGAGATTTCTGAGTTATGTAATTTTAAGTTAGAACTTAGATTCTTATTTGCATGTTTTCTGAGAACGCTTCTAAATAAATAACTTATTTAAGATTGTTACGTAAGACTTAGTTCATAGTTTTTAAGGCAATATTCCACGCTACATTAGTCACTGACATTCTCTTTAGAGTTACCTACCTACTTTTTTCACCTCGTTAGTTTTTGAAGATCGATTCCGATTCGAATGTTTTGGAAGATCGATTGTTGGAACAGTCATCTTTTCTGTTACCAGAGCTACACGATTACTGACAAATGCGTGCACTGGCTGGTCAGGTCCACCCAAATGTGTGTCCGGTTCGTTCCTCAACGACTATGAGGAAAAATGAAAAATTACACAGCTAATTATTTACACTAAGAAGATACTAACTACGAAAAAAAAAATACAACATGAAAAAATTTATAAAAAAAACTTTTTTACAAAAAAAAACAACCGACTTCCAACAAAAACACTAAAAAGTGAAAAATAACTTTAATTTCGGAAGCACATAACATAACATCACGCCTTGTTTCCTCGAAGGGTTGGGCAGAGGTGTACCTGTAGTACACCCACATTTTATATTATATTTAATTTATTTTGGGAGGCGGTGGCCATAAACGAAAATACAAAACCAAAGACACCGCTTCTGAATTTTAAGTTATTTTTCACTTTTTAGGGTTTTTGTTGGAAGTTTGTTTTTTTTTTTTGTAAAAAAGTTTTTTTATTAATTTTTTCATGTTGTTTTTTTTTTTCGTAGTTAGTATGTTCTTAGTGTGAATAATAATATAATAATTCTTTGTGTAGTGTAGCTGTCTAATTTTTTTAAAATTACATTAACATAAATAATTATAAAAATATAAAATATTATTAAATAATAAAAAATAAAAAAAAGTTTCAGAAATAAATATATTAAGTTAATGTATAAAAAACCCGGGTTTTTAGGGTTCCGTAGTAAACAAGGAACCCTTATAGTTTCGCCATGTCCGTCTGTCTGTCTGTCTGTCAGTCCGTCCGTCCGTCTGTCTCCGGCTTAGCTCAGAGACGCTTAGTCCTAGCAAGCTGTAATTTGGCATAGATGTACTTATGAATCTTTAAAATCGTTAAATAAAACCATAAAAACTTGGTACCTTACTTGCACGTAAACCGGGGATGATATATTTTTCTCATCTAATACATGGTGTGCGGTATCGTTGGATAGGCCGTTTAAAAATATTGAGGGTCTGTGAAAGACATTTTTCAATTCTGAGATCCGTTTGCGTAATATTAAGCTATTTTTTATTAGAGTCAAGTGTCCACCCCCCCCTGCCAGCTAAATGGTTGGTTTTGGATATGTGAAAAAATTCGTGGCAGTAGTATATATAATGAAATTAAAAGGAAAACTATCACAGCTAAGTAGGGTTTACAAGTTAACGAGTAATCGTCGACCAACTTAAATTTGCAGTTGAAGAATTGACCGTAACGTATATAGATGTATGGGAGAGCATGTTTTTCAACTACAATGTTAAGTTTGTTTTTGGGATGAATTCATCCTAACTACGGAACCTTTCATTGTGCGTGGTCCGATACGTACTTGGCCGGTTTTTATGTTTGTGTAAACTGTGAGAAGAGAATCAGTGCTGACTTCATTCCCGAAACATAAAAAGATTGACGATAGTTAGCCGCCTCTGGCCAACCTTGCTGGGTCCACTTGCTGGGTCCGCTTGCACTCAAAGAGTACCTACAAACCACAAAATGCATTTACCAAAGGTAAACAAATCGTAAAAACGGTTTTTATAAATTACACTTTCTTGTTTAAAAACACGTTGTAATTTATACTCAAATTAAATGGATTTGTTAAACTTTATCTTTTATTCATAAACTACTCTTCATTGATGTAACTTCTGCTTGAGCACAATTTTTTAATTTGATTATAACTATAATATTTTGTAATATGTCTATTGTAAAGAGCCCAAAAATACAGGTTCTCAAATGACAATGAATTATAACGTTGCTAAATTGAAGAGCATAACTGTGAAGTAGCATGACAACTGAAGTGGCAGGTATTACGTTTAGTCGGTTACTTCACAGCTGTCTCGTCACGTGTTTTTTTTTAAATTCCTAAACCAACGGACTATAATTATGTAACGCTAAACGTATTTAAAAGATCATTCTGTATCTGGTATCTTCAAACCATTTACAGAAATAGAACGATGTTTTAAATTCGTATAGGGCTAAATGAACTTATTTAATTATTTCTGGTGCAAGTGGGCCCAAGTCTTTTCAACACAACATGAGCCGGCAGAGTTAGACATGTACGTAATTGGAAACAAATTAAAATCCTTCCGTATTATGATTTTAACAAAAATACCGGCCAAGTGTGTGTCAGACCACGCAAAATGAAGGGTTCCGTAGTTATACCAAGAACAAATTTAACAATGTAGTTAAAAAACATGTCCATTCCAACCGCAAATGTCAGTTTGTACGCACAATTTTGAGTGATTTGCCATGTTATTTTAAGACCCATAGATTTCTTAAGGGAGGCAATGGTAAATTTTGATCTATTTTCTATAATAAATTTAAAACGAATTGTTTTAAAATTATAAAATGTATATTTGAAATCACACGATACAGTTTGTATGTGTGATTGTTTTCTTTTTTTAATTTCTCCCCTAAAAGCGAACCACCTATTCAAAATTAATTTATTTACGTTACAAGTTCGTGTTTGGTTCACGAAATTCATATGTGTATCAAATTTCAACAGTAGATTCG
Source organism: Tiliacea aurago (assembly GCA_948098905.1). NCBI lineage: Eukaryota > Metazoa > Arthropoda > Insecta > Lepidoptera > Noctuidae > Tiliacea > Tiliacea aurago. The sequence continues at coordinate 3,514,506 of OX402592.1, forward strand.
GAGCAAATCGACTGTGACAGACGGACAGACAGACCAAGTAGCATTGCAAGCTGTATTTAAGTTCGGTATTTTAGTAGAAGCTGTATATTCAGGCTGTAAAAGAGCTTATACAGTCCTTATAAGCAAAAATGGGCCCATATTATACAACGATTTGCGTTAGTAGGGCTGTATAGTAGCTGTAGAAACAATAGAGAAGCTGTATAATAGCTGTATTAGAGCTGTTAACGGTGTATTAAGAAACCATTACACTACTGATATAATCTTATAAGTATCGTGTAAACAAAAGTGTTTTATAGAAAAAGAGTAAAACTATAGAGAAAGAGCAAAACAGGCTTTGCATTGTACAGACGCCAGCAGGTCAATCTACCAAAAACTGTCAAATTTTCCCAATGAACCTTGAACCTTATGCTGTAGGGATAAAGTTAAAAACTATTAAAGAATTTTGACAGATTGTAGTAGCTTGATGTGCTGGCGTCTGTACCCACCAAGTTTGTGGAAATCAGAAGGCGAGTTAAGAATGCCAAGAAAGCGATTAGATGTCAACTAATTAGTAAAGGATGATTCTGCACACGTAGCATGTGCCTATTATTGCAAATTATATGTAAAAATATATTTCAATAAATCAGTGTTTAACGAACATTCAAAGCGGTCAGTTATACATGATGTCCCGTGGCAGATTTAGGATATAGAATTTAAATAAATAAAAAACTACAAAGGATATACATATATTTCAATAACAATTAAAAAGTGCGGATTTCATTTCTTAAAAATTGTTTCGTCACGTCGGACACACTCATTGAATCTGGCCTCAGTATTCCGTGCCACTCGTTGGAGAAGGGAAGTCGGGATGCCATTAACTTCGCGAACGATATTTTCTTTTAGTGCTGAGATGGTCGCGGGATTTGTTTCATAGACTTTGCTTTTGAGGTACCCCCACAGAAAAAAATCCATGGGAGTAAGATCCGGCGACCTATGTGGCCAGGGGATGTCACCGAAACGACCAGTTTGTTAGGGAAGAAATTACGAAGAAGCGCCATCGCGTCTCTAGCAGTGTCTGGTGTGGCGCCATCTTGCTGGAACCATGTGTGTGAACTGAAGGCAGGATGTTCTCTCATTTTTGGCAGAAAATAATCGTTTAGCATGCGCCGATAAGAAACACCGTCCACATTACCGTTCCATTTAAATGAAAATGGGCTTCATCACTCCAAAAGATAATGTTTACCGTTCGGAATCGCTCTAAAATTGTTTCACATAAATTTTTACGTAAATTGTAATCATTAGGTTTAAGCTCTTGCACAATTTGAATCTTAAAAAGGTGAAATCTAAGATCCTTCTTCAATATTTCGTACACTATCGTTTTTAGAAGCCCTAGGGTAGCCACTCTCTTCCGCACGGACTGACGTGGATTATCGTGCAAACTGTTCGCGACGAGTTTAATGTTTTCGTTTGTTCTCGACGTCCGACTGGGTCCCGGCCGTGGGTCGTTTGTTGTTAAACTTGTTGCCCGGAAACTCCGGACCCAAGATCGAATCAAATCTTCACGTGGCGCTTCACGTAAACGTAGAATATTGTAACGCGTACAAAACTGTCGACGCGCAATTGCACACGAATCGTTCGCTTTGAAAAACGCTTCTATTGCGAACGCACGTTGTTCTCCCGTCCACTGAGATATCGTGACTACATAATCCGCACGAATGACGAAGCAGCATCCAAGCACTTAGCCGTTATCGAGAAAAATGAAATTTAAAACCTAATTCTGCCACGGGACACCCTGTATTTCATGATCCCAATAGAATCGCCCCGTTATCTTATCACTAAGTGTAGGAATCCCCTACAGGATGAAACATCTCAGCCTTTAGATAATTGGTCCACCTCAAAATGCTGTGTAAAAAGTTTATCATTATTCTCATATGACGAAGCAGTAACAGAACTAGATCACATGGTTCAAAATATCACTGTTGAATGTTTTTGATACGGAACCCTCTTCGTTGGACGTCGATGGAATTGACGCTCGATTGAAGGTTGTCCGATTTATTAACGCACACTGTTATTTGGTTGGTAATTTCTCATTTTTAATATTCAAATATTCCTTTCCAATCCTCCTCTTGACTGCACCAGATCATTTTCTTTTTGCCACATATCGCATTTGTTCACAATGAAAACATTAATTCATGCATTTGAGCGACTGTGTCAGTAACCCTACGGCTACACTGTCGCGATAAAACGAACTTCACTTCGCGCGCTCTCTCTCGCACACCGGCCGACGTCTCGCTGTACAACAGAGAGCGCGCGAAATTTAGTTCGCGATATCGTGACGATGTAGCCGTAGGGTAATACAGACTAAAGCTGTCATTTATTTTCTTAGTTTTAAAACACCCTCATGGACAGAAGTCATAAAACCACTGTATTTACAAGAGTGTATAATTACGCCATAAAAATAAGTTTGAGAACGGAGTTTGCATAGACCATTGTACAGAAACAAGTATTAAGTGATACTATAATAACACCAGTAATACGTAAGCACACAGCTGTAATAAGTAAGTGATCACATTCAAAATACAGCCTGTATACAGCTTTAACGATAAAACCAGATCGAAGTGTCACAATATACTTAAAGTTGCATAGTACAGTTTTAAAATGCTGTTTAAGCACCCCAAGCTTACGTGGATCCCTTAATAAATATTTTTTTTACAGTTTCAGCTGTATTCATAACAATCAAATCACATTCAATCACAATTCAATTGTTTTGGAGCTGTACTCATAAATCACTCTTACAAAGACAAAATATTGTTTTGACACTCTTGTACGCTTCTAAAAGAACTCTAAGTTGTAAATAGGTTGGTGTATTGATGTTGAAAACGCTTGCGTGCTGCTTGGGACACAGCCACACGAGTGATCTTATAAGGATTCCGTTTTTTTCCCCTTTTGATGTACGGAACCTTAAAAAGGTTTTCTCTGTTAAACAATTATACATTTAATTTAGAAGTAAGCTCTCGGCCGAGGCCTGTTTGGTCATTTTAATTAAAGAGCTTCGAGTTTTTGATTTTGTTAAAACAAAAAGGGTACCTGGCGCAATTCCGTTGAGCCAGTTTATTTTTGGTACCTAAGTGAAATTCGTATTTCAGAAACCTTTTTTTTTTTTTTGGGTGGGAAATTATCAAATAACTTCTCCCGCTCTGGGCGGAGCGGCAGGGCGTGTCAGACTTTTACTGACTAAAACCCACCCGTATTCCTTCATTTGCCTGTGTGCCAGGGCCACGATATTCCTTTCGGACAAACTCGCAACCCTGGCAGGCATTGACCCTAACGGACCCCGTCAGTTGGTGCTGACAACTCTTTGAGGCGCGCGTGGAATACAACGCGCCGTCGACCCGGGTCAGTTGTGCTATTCTGTAAAAATCTCACCGTGAAAAGTTAAGTGAAGTGAGCTTGAAGTGAGCATCAATACATAGTGTCAATCCCTAACATCAATAGAATTACGGCTCACTTCACCTGAGTTATCACGGTGAGATTTTTACAGAATATACCGGCTGGTCCTTATCGGACGGTGAGCTACCCATCACTCACCGTCCGCAAGCCCGCGCCTACGTTGGCCGGAAATCATATCATATTTCAATCATCAATCAAATCATATTTCAGAAGACTAGACTAGAACACCTGAAAACAATCTTCTTGCTAGATAATCAATATTTGACGTCACTATTTAGCAGAACATAGATTGGCTTTCGGGACTAAGGACCGCGACATCGATTTCCACATATTTACAGACTGGACGATCCTTGATTCAAAAGTGGCGGGCGCTTTTTCCTAGTGTATGCAAAAGTTCAAACAAGTTGGTCTTGAACTAGATTCATACAAGTTTTAGCCCAGTCATGTTGTTTAAGGTAGGTTATCTGCACTTATCTGGGCTAGCTTATCACAGACGTTCAAATTAAGCTGTATTAAGTGATACAGCTTAATTGCTGTGACGGTTTGAAACGGAAAATTAAAAAAAAAATACAAAATTCATTCAAGTATTTGCTTCCAAAAATCCACTATAATATAGTTCGCAGTATATACGTACTTGAGATAGGCAGAAATCAAAGCTATGACGCCGTTCATATCTGAAGTGGCACTCGTCGATAGCAGTTACCCAGTATATTGCATATTTTAGTATATATATATTTGTATTTGCCCAGTATATTTTTATTTGCTTGGACGCCATGTGGGCGCAAAAAGGGTCCAGTAGTGGGGTATTGAGTTAAGATTAGATTCGGTATCTAGAACAGTCAATTGATAATAAGGATTAAAAAAATATTCAAAAACTGGCACATTTTTATTATAACAGACATTTGAAGTTTTAACTCTGAAAAAGCTTGATTTGAGAAAAATCATTTTAACGCACAGCCTCTTAAGGGATCATTGTACTCATCATTGTGAACAGCTTTTACTATGGGACCAAACCTGAAAAAGTGAAAAAAAATTCAGCTGTGCCCTACATTTTTACGAGATATGAGAACATAAATGTAGGGAACAGCTGATTTTTATTTCGCGTTTTCTGGTTTGGCCCGATAGTAAAAATTATTCATAATGATGAGTACAATGATCCCTTAAGAGGTTGTAGGTTGTGCGTTAATTCTGTGACATGTTGTATAAACTTGTAGATAATTGAGCATGAATTAATCATCAATTAAAATCGCGAAATGCAATTTTTTCACCCAACTTTACAAAACTACGTATATCTCGGAAACAAAATGCCGAGAACTGGACCATTTTTGCTTGGACGCCCACATATTACAGTCCACATGCACTCCACATATCATGATTCACGAGCGACGTGAAAGGCAATAATTAATCAGTTTTATTAGAAAACAGACTGGATGCGGAAGGCGGAGGACAAGGTGTAGTGGTGCAGCCTGGGAGAAGCCGATGTCCAGCAGTGGCCTGTGATAGACTGAGATGATTGATTAGGACACCATGTAGAAAACAACTAAAGACTGAATCAAACGAATATTGATATTACGCCACTTTCGTGGAGTAACATATTGGTTTAATCCTTTGGCAATCTCCTGTGAAGACATTTATATAGGAAAAGGATTTTCCTATGATTTATGTATTCAATAAGTAAACCAACAGCATATAGGTACATACCTACATAGTATAAAATTAGCCTAAAACAGTATTTAAGTATTATTATTTACTAGCTGCTGCCCGCGGCTTCGCCCACGTGGTTTTTCTAAACATATAAACCTTCCTCTTGAATCACTCTATCTATTAAAAAAAACCGGTCAAGAGCGAGTCAGACTCGCGCACCGAGGGTTCCTTACGTATATTATGATGTTGATGATTTCTGAAAAACTGTGCTATTTAGAGACATCGTTTTATTTTACCTGTAATCTTTACATAAATTTCTATCACATAGAATAATTTCAGATTTTTATCCCCTTACCCTTTTGCAAAAAGATATTTTTTTTTTTATTTATTTCTTGTTTGCAAAATAGTTGGGCAAACTTCATCTTTAACTATTATAAATTTCAAGTTGATAGCATTAGTAGTTCTTGAGATATCCAAGTGTGACAGACAGACAGACATACAGACAGACTTAGTCTCACCATAAGGGTTCCTTTTTACAAATTTGGTACGGAACCCTAAAAACCGCATCAAAATCCGTTGCGTAGTTTCAAAGATCTAAGCATACATAGGGACAGACAGGAAGCGGAAAGCGACTTTGTTTTATACTATGTAGTGATGATGAAAGACAACGCTATGCATAATAGTCCTCCAGACCAAATTTCGATCATGGCGACCAATCTCAGCGAAGCCAGACTTCGGCGCGGAAGATGTCATAGTGTACAAGTGTGTGCGCACACGCAGAAGCACTCTCTCTTCCCTCACCCCCATAGTCCGATGGGACGGCAATCCGAAATGACCGGAGAGATCAGGCGCAGGGCCAACGGCTTAAGAGGCAGATATATGCCAGTGACCTTGAGTGGTTAGCTTGCGTGTTCTGTACTGAGCTCACGCAACGCGTCGTACGTTCAGCCAGTAATAGGACTCGCCTCCCCAATCAAGGAGCGCTGTCCCCAATTTGACGCATTATTAATTTATTATACACAAAACAAAAGGTATTTTAATAAAACGCGTATACTAGAAAGATCAATAATTAAATTATCTTTAAATTGGTGAAAATAGGCTTGGTAGATTTGGGGCCATTCTCAGTTTAAATTAATTTCCCTATGTAATAAAAACATAATCTAAAATATTCACATATTAAGTTATTGCGAAAATGCTCTAATTTAACATTTATTTTTTTCAAATCATTAACACTACTTGTTTAGACGTGATCTACAGTATAAAAGTTTGTTATCGTCGCCTTAACGTGCGCACGGGGGGGGGGGGGGGTATCATACCGCCAACATCCAAACCATATAACACTTTTCCGACCCGGGAATCGTACCCAAATCCCACGCTCAGCAGTCGCGTTTGTGACCACGATCGGTTCAAAAGATACAGCTGTGACTGTGACAGACTGACACACGGACAGACAAGCCTTAGCAGTAGGGTCCCGTTGGCACCCTTTGGGTACGGATCCCAAAAACAAAACATGTGTCCTGCGTCCTGCCATATCTTTTGGTCTTTCAAATATCTCGTGATGTCGTATGAAGGATCGTAGTATTTTTTTTATTTTACAATGTTTGTAAATATGTGAGCACCATGTATCTATCACATAATTAATTGATGTGTCGTTACTTCATTATTAATTATTTTTACCTAAGTATTGTGGTAAAGTAATTTTAATCTTGGTGCGTCTTCACGTATAATTATATAATTTATGTACCTATACAAAATAAAGTAAAACATTTTAAAAGAGTAACGGTGGAGTTTCTTGCCCATTCTTCTCCACACGAAGCAACCTTTTGGAAGGGGCGACTTGAATCAATTCTATTTTCTTTGTAAATGTTGACGTTCAAAAGTGCCAATTTAGGTGCCTATTTGAAATAAATGATTTGACTTTTTTGACTTTTGATCCGCACCCTAATTGCGTTTCAATCACAATCCGAGAGTTTTGAAGGATATTTCTAATCCATTGCATCATATGTTCAATTAATTCGTCTGCTCAATAACGTAAATAAATAACGTAAGAGCAGTGGTGGCCCAGTGGTAACATCAGCGACTTACGAGTTTTAGGTCGTAGGTTTGAACCCAGGCAGCCTGTACTTTGTGTAAATTATTTCATCACCACTGCTCTCAAAATGGTGAAGGAAAACATCGTGAGGAAACCGGCATATATATACATACTAGAACCAAAAATTCTAAGACATTTTTTTATTATTTAGGATGCGTTTGCTTTTGACCTTAATCGAGGGCAGAGATACAGAGACAAAGTCGACGATGGAGTGAGCTTACCCAGAAGAAGCCTGTTCGCTCTAACTTTGAAGAGATTAGGGTTGTATGCGTTCGGAAACACAGACGCAGGTAGAGAGTTCCACTCTTTTGCTGTGCGCATCGTGTCATCACATGTGACATCAACCTACCCGCACTGGGCCCGCGTGTTGTATTACGGCCCAATCCATCACAGAGAGGAGGATTGTGTCCCAGCAGTGGGAACATTATAGACTGATTACGTTCCTAAGTTTCAGCTAGAAGGATGGGTAGCAGAGCATCCTTCGCTGTTGGAAACAATACGACAACCACCACCAATCTACCTTTCAAAGTCAAAGTCAAATTATTTGTTTCAAATAGGCACATAGGAGGCAATTTTGAACGTCAAAATGTACAAAAAAAAATACAGTTGATTCTAGTCGCCCCTTCCAAAAGGTAGTTTCGTATGGAGAAGAATGGGCAAGAAACTCCACCGTTACTCTTTTAAAAATGTTTTTCAATATTTTGTTTAAGTGTATTCATTATAAGATTATATGTGAAGACGATTTCGAACGTAAAGTTTGATAAAATCGAATAGAAAACCATAATTATGTGCCCACGATGTAAATTCTTCCTTATTTCTGAAACCTTAACAAGAACGTACAGTACAGACCACATGCGTTACATAACCTTGAAAGAAGTTTCATAATACTCATAAAAGCGTAAAGTATTTGGGCCTTTCCATAGCGGCTCCGACGACGAACGATTCCCTGGAGAAATGCGGTCATCAACACGTGACAGACAGTTTTGAGATTGTATACAATGTTATTAGCACACAGATGGACGCTGGTGGCTCATGTAACGAGTGTTGAAGCTACAGGTTGGGATAAAAACACTTAATTGATCAATTATAACCTTAGGACAGTTACACACCGCGGGCTTGCGATTGGTAGCTCGCTGTCCGATAAGGACGGCCCGGGCCGACGGCGCGTTGTGTTCCACGCAACGGATGGGGTCCGATAGGGCCAATGACTGCCAGGGTTGAGAGTTTGTCCGAAAGGGATATCGTGGCCCTGGCACACAGGCAAATGAAGGAACACGGGTGGGTTTTAGTCAGTAAAAGTCTGACACGCCCTCCAGCCACGCCCAGAGCGGGAGAAATTATATGATAATTTTCCCACCAAAAAAAAAACCGGCCAAGTGCGAGGCGGACTCGCGCACCAAGGGTTCCGTACCATTATCTATAAAACTGGCAAAAAAAAAACACGTTTGTTGTATGGGAGCCCCCCTTAATTATTTGTTTCATTTTAATTTAATTATTTATTTTTAAAGTAATTATATAACTGAATATTCTGTGAATATTTCAAGCGTCTACTTATCAATATCGAGCAAAAAATCACGTTTGTTGTATGGGAGCCCCCTTAAATATTTATTTTATTCGCTTTTTTTGTATTTGTTGTTATAGCGGCAAGAGAAATACCTACATCATCTGTGAAAATTTCAACAGTCTAACTATCACGGTTCATGAGATACAACCTGGTGACAGACGGACAGACAAACAGACGGACGGACAGCGGAGCCTTAGTAATAGGGTTCCCATTTTACCCTTTGGGTACGGAACCCTAAAAAGGACAGTTACACACACAACAGCTCATCGCCTATACAAAGCAAGTTGATCAAAGGACATTTTCATATAAGTATCAATATAGATACAAATAAAATGCTGTTCGTTAAGCTACGCTTATCGCGCTTGGTTCGTGGATGGGTGACCATTTTTAACTCGGAAAGCACGTTAAGCCGTTGGTCCCGGCTGTCATTCGTGGATCTTTGAGAGTCGTTATGGGTCGTGAGAAGCCCGTAAGTCTGACTACGTCTTACCAAGGGGTATCGTATTATCCAGTAACTGGGTTATGGAGGTCAGATAGGCAATCGCTCCATTTAAAATGCTGGTATTCAGCTACATCCGGTTAGACTGGGAGCCGACCCCGATAGAGTTGGGAAAAGGCGGGCAGATGATGATGAAATGTTGTTCGTTAGCACATTGCTTGAGAACGGCTGGCCAGAGTTGGATATTTTTTGTTTTAATATTATATGTTCGTAATAGTCTGAATTAGGTGTTTAGGCAAAGAAAAAAATTCGGGAAAAATTGAACAATACCTATGCTTTTTTCTATGGGATTTTTGTTCTTTGTATAAACTATATTGTTTGGACAGGACGTCTGTCGGCTCAAGTCAAACATATTAAAAAGCTGCATAGAACTGAAAGAATTAAACAAAAACAATAACACACATTCGCTTAAAGGCTTCTACATACCAGCGCGATTTGTCGCGCGACGCGACACGGCACAAAGGCCCCGCGTGTTGCGGGACGAGCGGTGCCTTTATGTCGCGTCGCGTCGCGACACAAGTCGCCCCGGAATGTAGAAGCCTTAACGCACGCATACACTTATACGTATATTTTTTTTGTTAATTCGTTTTTTTTTTGGTTTAATTTTTTCAGTTCTATGCTATGCTACTTAAAAGCTAAAGCGAATACAGGTACACTCGCTTTAGCTTTTACGACACTTGCTCAAAGTGGGGAAGTTTTTGGTGCAGACAAACGTTTAATGAAGAAGTTGTTAACATCTTACTTGAACTGTTCTTGTTTATTTAGGACTGGCTGCTGCCCGCGGCTTCACCCGCGTGGCTTCTAAAATAAAAGTAGCCTACTCCTTATAACATCAGCTATCTGCCAGTGAAAGCCCCATTAAAATCGGTGCAGCCGTTTCGGAAATTAGCCGGAACAAACAGACAGACAGAAATGTACAAAAATTGTTTTTTTGTAATATGTACCGTATATACTTTCATGCATTTAATAAAAAGCTTTTTTTGACATTACCTACAAACAGATATGCTGTTTTTTAATTGTTTTTTGGATACTTTCATACCACCTACGGAACCCTGCATTGTGCGTAGTCCGACACGCACTATGCCGGAATTTTGTTACAAATACCGTATAAATAATATACTTTCATTTATGCAATTAGTAAAAAGCTGTTATTTTGACATTACAAACAGACACTTCAATTTTATTTATTGGTATAGATGTTAAATATGTAAGTAGCCTCTGAAGTTAATATTTGGTTATTTTTTTTTATCGTCGCATCTCTGTTGTAGAGAATCTTTTAACACGAATCCGACAATCTCGAATCGATCTTGTGACTGGTAGGTACTATGAGTACGAGCCCCTAGTCCTTCGTTACTGGATTTTGCTCCTTTTGCACGCACCATTTTTGGCCATTCGACCATGACCTAACAATCGTTATTATCAAATATTGATATCACCCAACCCCTGGCAAGAGAAGGTCATGTTTACTTTAGAACACGCCAAAAACCGTGGCATTTATTTTTATTTCAATGCCAACTCAATATTATGTGGCTTTCAATATATTTTATTGTTTGTAAGATTAGTTTTATATGTTACAAACTTACAAGCTAGGATGTTGTCATTCATTGATAATTTGAAATCCATCTCTCATTCATCATCATTACCCACTGCTAAATACAGGCTTCCTCCCTTTTGTGCCATGCTTCCCTGGTCTGTTCGAGTCTCACCCAGGTCTTTACCGCGATCTTCTCTCATTAAGGCGACGATAACCGACTTTTAATGATTTTATACTGAAGATCACGTCTAAACGAGTAGTGTTAATGGTTTGAAAAAACTTAAGTTAAATTAGAGCATTTTCTCAATAATTTAATATGTCAATATTTTAGATTATGTTTATATTACATAGTTAAATTAATTTGTAAAGTTATGTCTAACGCGGATAAAAAACTGAGAATGGTGCAAAATCCACCAAGCGTATTTTTCTGAAACCTTCACCAAATTAAAGATAATTTAATTATTGATCTTTTAGTATACGCGTTTTATTAAAATACCTTTTGTTTTGTGTATAATAAATTAATAATGCGTCAAATTGAGGACAGCGCTCCTTGATTGGGGAGGCGAGTCCTATTACTGGCTGAACGTACGACGCGTTGCGTGAGCTCAGTACAGAACACGCAAGCTAACCACTCAAGGTCACTGGCATATATCTCCGTCTTAATTCCCATTAATTTCGCTACATTATTGGTACTTTTTTTTTTTTTTTGGGTGGGAAATTATCAAATAACTTCTCCCGCTATGGGCTGAGCGGGAGGGCGTGTCAGACTTTTACTGACTAAAACCCACCCGTATTCCTTCATTTGCCTGTGTGCCAGGGCCACGATATCCCTTTCGGACAAACTCGCAACCCTGGCAGGCATTGGCCCTAGCGGACCCCGTCAGTTGGTGCTGACAACTCTTTGAGGCGCGCGTGGAATACGATGCGCCGTCGACCCGGGCCTGGTCCTTATCGGACGGTGAGCTACCCATCGCTCACCGTCCGCAGGCCCGCGCCTACGGTGGCCGGAAATCGGCTTGCGACTCCCGACGCCCGGGGCGTCTCCTGCGGCGACTAGGGGCGCGAGGGCGCGAACCTTGCCTCTCCCTCACGCGTTCCGCCTCCTCCTTCGCAAGCATTACTGCTTCGCAGAAGGAGGTGACGGCCTCCCATGCACTCTCGCTCCGAACCATGGCCTGAACCAGGGCCGGACGCGAGATATCGCCGCCACCGATCGCCTCCGTGAGGACACGGCGGTGCTCCGCCCAAGCTGGGCAGACCTCCACCGTATGCTACACCGTGTCCTCCGGGCGATCCACACAGTGGTGACACCCAGGCGTTTCCTCCCGCTTTATCCTGAACAGGAACCTCCCGAAACAACCATGTCCGGTGAGGACCTGCGTCAGGCGGAAGGTGAGGACGCCGTGGCGCCTCTCTAGCCACTCCTCAAAGAGGGGACTTATCTCCACAATTGTGGCGTGCCCAGCGCTGGGTTGCGACAATCGCACTCTCCATGCCACCATAAGATCCCGCCGGAGCTCTGTCCGCTGTGCCGTGATTTCTCGCGACAGCGGAGTTTCACCCCGGCGTTTCGCCTCCTCGCGCCACATTATTGGTACTTGCGAGAATATTAATAACTCTCTGTAAGTACCTAACCTATTGATTAATTTTCATTAAAAAGATAAGGCGTATTTTAATTGCATCGCCACTTACACAGAGTGCCTAAATAATAACGTCCCACACACGTTCAGGGATTATTATTACTGTTTTCCATAAACCACTATCTGTGACGTTCATGTTAATCTTAGTAGGTAGTTATTTAGTTAATAAATATCTGCTTACTTTGTTTTGCTGAAATTGAATCCAACAATTCGGTATTTCTTCAAAAGAGGTTTTCATTCACACATCTCAATTTTTCATTTTACAATTTCAAATTCGGAAAATATTTTCGTTAGTTTTCAAATTCAAAGTCAGGGACGCACAATACATTTTGAAGCTACGGCACTGCTGGGCAGTCTATTGCATAGAAAACTTTAAAAAAACTTGTTATCAAAGATCAAAATACACTTAGAAACACACCTTTGACCAATGACTTGTTATCCTTGTCTCTCCTAAATACAGATTACTCAGTGTCAGTAATCTAGTTGTTTTAGCGAAAGATACAGTTCTATAAATAGCCAAGTTTCTAAGTTTTGCGGACTATCGCGATTTTATTCAATCGCTTTGGCCGAATAAAGATTTGAGCGACATTATTCCAGCAAAAATGTGACAACTAGGAGAGCAGCGCTTTACCCAACATTCATTGTACCGACACCATGTAATTAATAATGCACACTTTGTAAGTCCCTTCTTATGTACTACAAAACCTTTGTGTAAGTAACTAAATACATTATTATTATATTACCTAAAGGCTCCCGCAGACAGGCGCGACGTGACACGAGCATCACAATTTCTATGACATCTTCATGGAAAGTGTTGCGCTGCCTGCCTGTCACGACCGCGATTTCGCGCTAGTCTGCACGAGCTTTAAAACCTTTTCAATAGCCTGGCCAATTTTATGAAATATAAATCTTTTTTAAATATTAAATTGTTAGACTCTGTCAGTGTCACACTTTTAATTCGCTCATGTTAAGAAGATGGCAGAATGTCATTCTGCGGTATTGAAATTACGACGCAATACAATAATGCTGATCAGATTCGATTGTGTAATGAGCAGACAAAAATAACCCTTAAATAAGTGTCGAACATATTTTAGCTGTACATTAACATTAAAATATCCCGAAAGTAGCCACAAAGTGTTGTCATGCATGACATGCAGTGTCGTCTAATGTCGTATGACATTCAATTCTATGCATTTTCTTACAAAACACCTTGAAATTATTTTCTCGAGAAACAGATTTTTGAGTCAATTTTTCATAATCATTCTTACCTATCGTACTCTTAATATACATTTTGCTTGTCTATTTAGTTAAATGTTGGCATCGGAGGTTAAGGCAACCTTCAGCAGACCTAACTCACCAGTAGAAAACAAGTCCAGGGAGTAAGTGACAGACAGCTCTAAAAAAAAAAATGCCCCCCACCCGACACAAAAAACCTCTTAAAAGTAAAAACCCCTTTAAGTTAATATAAATTGTAGGTAATATTTTGATTTAAGTGTCGCGTCGGGGAACTGCTAACGAAAATGGGCATTCTACAGTAGCATACATTCATTATTAAATTCATATAAAAGCCTCGTCTGTGTGGCGTTTTCTGCTATGAGTTACTATGTTCTTGTAATAATATCATTGGAGTAACAGAATACCAAATTGCGACTAGATCAGACCTGTGGAAGGTGCTCACATCCATTCATCAACTAGTAAAGAGCTGATAATCTTCAAACGGCTGATCAGACTTTCTGAAATCATAGCTAACTCTTGATCAAGTCACCTATCAAACAATAAAAAAAAATCGATTCATCCGTTTGGGAGGTACGATGCCACAGACAGACACAGATACACACGCACCTTGTTTTCGTCTGGCGTTTCTTCGACGTCTATGTTAGTAATTGATATAGAATAGAATAAACTTTATTTCCAAATTTACAATTTATACAAAGGCGATAGGTTAGTACGATGACAATATTTTTTTTTTAAACTGCGTAAATCACTGATTATTACCTCCGGCACCCAAGCTAAGATTAAACTTGTGGTAAGGGTGCCAGGGCTCTCTCTATTAATATTTTTTTCGAATTTATACAAGCTAGTACGGAGTTGCGTTGGGTTAGTAGCTATCGTTTGAGTACAAAAATAAAATAAAGTTTTTAAATTAAATTAAATTAAAGAAACAGAAAAAAATAATAATAAGAAATCGTACAGCCACTCTAGTGCGAATTTGGGTTTCCGAGTCCTTGTTTCGCAGACAGAAATTTCATAGAATTTTGTTTCGTAGAAAATGTTTCATATAATATTTGGTCCTTGTATTTTTATTTCGAATAATATTGTTTCAACGACTATTTAGTTGAATGAAACATTATTCACAGAAACACAATTCAATGAATTTTATAGTATCATTTTTTTTTAGAACAAACTTATCAAATAGCAGAATTATTTTTCAACGAATATTGTTTGTTCGGTGTATTTTTTCATGGTATTTTATTTCAACGAAAATGTATAAACAGACATTATGCTATCCATAATTTTATAAATAAATATCTTATATATATTTAGTAAGATTAATGAAGTGTTTAAGAAATATATAAGTAAAATAATAAAAGAATCAGTTTTTTTATTAACATATCTGCGTCAGATACCATCAACTACTGATAATGAATAATTTGGGTTAGGTTAGGTTAGAACAGTGACCATTAACGCGTGAAGGCGAGCGACCGAAGCGAGCGTGCCGCGGCAGCGGCCGCCGAGCGCCAGATCCCCCCTCTATTGTTTAGGCGTTTGGTAAAATGAAAATATGGTCATTAAAACAGTGGTATAATGAATGTTCGGAAACAATATTTCGAACAAATGTTATTTGGTCGAAACAGTTAATACGTGCAATGAAGTCACTATTAATGAGAATAACAAAATTGTTTTCCTGCAACCCGCATTGTTTTTGTGAACACAGTGTTGTAATTTTGTAAGAGGGTATGCATTTTGTCAAAGATACGAACTGAAACGTTTAGAAACTGTCAATCGATAAAATGTTTTTCTTGGTAATAAGTTTGATATTAACTAAGCAATATGAGGATAGAGAATATTTGATTTGTTATTCTATGAAATCAATATTAAAACATAAAATTTTATTTGTAACAAAAATCTTTGATTTAAATTTCTTCAAAGTAAGTATTCTGCGTTTTGATTATTCTATGAAATGATAATATGAGAAAAAAATTATGTGTAACGAAATTCTATGGAACTATTTTCTATAAAACAACGTACAACCGTGTGTGGTGTATGTTTTGAGTTGTCTAAAATAAGCAATAAAAAATATTATATAATAGTAATAATATATAATAGATTAGTTAAATTCGGCAAGAATTTAACACAAACTTGCCTACTTGAACTTTTAAAACTAATGTAATGGATGAATCTGATTTAATTTGTTTTTACATTCTATATTTGACATATCATATAAATCACTACCTACTTTTATTGACATGAGATTATATTTTTGACATTATGTAATGGTGGAATCTTTAGTTTATTTGTTTTGATATTATTTTTAGATATTTTTTTTGACATTTAACATAATAACAGGGAATTGAAAATGTTTGACTTTTTAATTTCTTATTTGGTTACTGTTATATTATCTAACGATTTACATTGTAATTCCTTTAATTTTTTAATGTCATAATTTTCAATGTAAAAATTGTTACAGAAATAAATAAATAAAATATAATAAACTTCATTTACAATAATAGAGACTTGAAAATATTTCCTATCAGTTTAAATCTCACTATTTAAGGCTCGTGAAGACTGGCGCGATATACACACAGTTTTCCCAATACCTAAGTAAGGTCAAACATTTCACGTATCTTCCAAGTCCAACATCAGGCTTAAGTTTAGCCAATCAGCTGTCTCATAAAGCAAGTCAGTCGCCTTCCGACTAATCGTGACTAATGTTCAGGAATTAGTTCAGTCCATTTGTCTCAGTTTGTGTCGCTAATCATTTGTTTGTCCGACCCTCTTTATTTTATGTACTCCGTGTGAGACAAACGTACTAAAACTAATTACGAATATGTTTTTAAAACTAAACTGACGCTTCTGGCTCAAACAGAATATTGATTAGAAGGCTGGCAACTATAGTTATGTCAAAAGATAATTAGCTGTCGGTAGTAATTAACATAATAGAAGTAAATAAGGTGTCTCATTGACAGTTCCTATTAGACCTACAATATTAAGACCTCCTAGGAATAACGTCTGGACGAATGACCAATAAGACCTATCTATGGACCCCTTCAATGATAGGTATCCGAAGCCCATTGATGATTTCTTGATTAGCAGCTATTTTCCATTCCATTCACAGATAGATAATTAAAATCATTGCAGAGGAAAATTAGTTTTCTAATGCTACGGCTATATTGTCGGGCTAACGCGAACTATACTTCGCGCGCTCTCTCTCGCACACAGCTCGACGTCTCGCTGTACAACAGAAAGCGCACGAAATATTATCGACACAATGTAGCCGTAGCATTACAGTTACATTTTTGTTCGATTGTTAGTTCCTACCGATTAATTCTTGCTTGGTAACATTGCAGAGGAAAATGTGTTTTCTAATGCTACGGCTACATTGTCGCGATAACGTGAACTACACTCCACGCGCTCTCTCTCGCAGCTCGAGACGTCTCGCTGTACAACAGAGAGCGCACGAAATATTATCGCGACAATGTAGCCGTAGCATTACAGTTACTTTTGTGGTCGATTGTTAGGTGTCTCTGAACCACACTGAAGATCATAAATTCATTCTATTCCAATTTTGAAACCTTAATAAGACAGTATTTTTACCTTTGATAGTAGAATTTTGCTTTAAAAACAAACAGCATTTTTAATAGAATTAATTCGTAGCGGTTAAATTACATTCGTTCATTAAAACCTACGAGCAAAAAATAATAAGATTAAAACCGACCGCGTACTACGCAGGTTGACGCCTACACTACGTATAAACTGTGGGTTATTTTTTTAGAACTTAACTGGATTTACGTCAGTTCGAGTGAACCTCAAGATGAAGTTAATTCGCTGGGAACAACCTAGATGTTAAGACAACCGACATACATTAGAACAGCGCTTCTAAGAATTAGTGGCTATTTTTGGCGCAAATAAAGTTTCTTTAGTACTTCAGAGGTTTTTTTCAGTTGTGAATCTGAATTTATTACTAACTAGCTTTACCCGGCCCGGCGTCGCACGGGTAGCGCTCAGTATCTACCCAAACCTACCCTACCTACCTACAACCTACCCTACCTGCCTTTTTTTTCTCACCTTTTAAACCTTCCCTGTACTTCCACAAATAATTCAAGACCAAAATTAGCCAAATCGGCCCAGCCGTTCTCGAGTTTTAGCGAGACTTCCAAAAAGGAGGAGGTTCTCAATTCGACTGTATGTTTTTTTTTTTTTTTTTGTATGTTTGTTACGCGATTACGCCGTCAATTATGAACCGATTTTGAAAATTCTGTTTTTGTTTGAAAGGGTATACCCCCGAGGTGGTCCCATTGCCACCAAATCAAAATCTGATGAGGGGATCCCATGGAAATCGAGGGAAACCCTCAAATTTTATATGCAAACCTATAGCGATTTGGGTATTTTTTATAGTAACTCATGCATTTGCTCTCGGAAAGCACCATTTGGTGAGGTGGAACTGATGATGGAGACCACAGATGGCCACCGGAACAATTTAATAATGAGTACCTATTTAACGGGTTGCGATTAAGCAATTTATGCTCGTCACTATGCATATGGTGAGTGGCAGTACTCCTGGTTCTTACCAGGAGAACTTCTCAACAATCAACGTTCCAGCATCGGGAAAAGCAATATTTTGTAAAAGGTGATGAGCAGTTAACATTAGGCTATTGTAACTTAGATAAATTCAAAACTGACCCACTAAAAAGTGAAAAATAAAAAACTTTTTACAAAAAAATAATAACCGACTACCAAAAATAACACTACAAAGTGAAAAATAACTTTAATTTCGGAAGTCGGTGGCAAAAAACTCAAATACAGATCCAAAGACACCGACTTCCGAAATTAAAGTTATTTTTCACTTTGTAGTGTTATTTTTGGTAGTCGGTTATTATTTTTTTGTAAAAAGTTTTTTTTATATAAATAGATTATACCTACCTACTGCATTGTTATATTAAATGAAATAGAAAGAAAGAAAAACACATTTATTTGTCACAGAAATACGTGCATTCAAAAAGATGATTCAAATAAAAAACATATAACAATACAAAATATTTAGGAACACAGAACATAAATAGCCACAGTCTGCACGCCGCCCGCCGCCGTGCGTGAAGACTGTGACAAGAAAAGAAAAAAATACGTTTATTTGCGGTAAACATAACGGAAAGAAAAAAAAAACACAAAAACGAAAGAACAAGTTGAGGGAAAATATGCGTCGAATTCACCCACAACGGCCATCAAAGCGAAGGCTTTCACTCAGCATGATGCTGTGCTATCCACCCACAACAGCGCTGATTTTCAATGATCACGCGAAATCGATTGAATTGTGTTGTCGTTATAAACGAACTAGAATTATAGGTACTGTATGGTATTTGGAGTACCTACAAAAATAATAGAGACCTAAATAGATAGACAGAGACCGCCTTATTACAAAACAAGATTTATACAGGGTTACTGGTAATTCGACGTATATCCGGCAGGGGCTGATAAGGGGGCCAAAATGCAACAAATTGAACCCCCCATATGTATGGCCGAAATTCAAAAGTTTTCGAGATATTAGAATTTTAAGGGTTTTTCGATATTTACCCAAAATTTGACATTTCATTCCAAATTAAAAAAAAAACTACATATTTGAATGGGTACCATTAAAAATGATGTTGTAGCTGGCACTTCAATGAAGCTATGGACATAATTAAAACTACTTAATTTAACAAAATAATGAAAATAATGAGCGATATAAGAATAATATCTTAACAATATTTTCATTTTACGCTTTAAAAATGTTGTCTCGTCACAAAAATTTATATGACATTAATCGTACAAATAACTAAAACAACTTGCTTATCCTGTAAGCTTTCCAGAAAGGTATAAAAGTCAATTTTAAAATACATAATTCGTGGCATGGCATGTGTTTGAACCGGCGCGGGGAGAGAAATTATCTGTGTTTTTAGTTTATGATCCTCGCTAAAACAACCGATTTTCCTGGCGAAATTCTTCGCGATGGGGCGGGGTGTGCGGGCGGGGGAGTATACGGCGTCTGCTGCGCTCGCGTCGCCTTCCTTAGTAAGTTTTGACTCTCCGCCGCGCAAGCATGTGTGTTGTTATCTTGCTACCAATCTCTCATCCCGTTAATTTGTTATCGATCATTATTGTTAATTCTTGTTTCTCTTGTTATTCTTTTTGTTATCATTGTTATTTCGGATAACATGGCTTCGTATCCTAATAACGAATACGCAGACATAATGTTTTGTTATGGTTTTGCCGATGGAAACGCGGCTGCGGCTTGGCGAGAATACCAACGCCGCTTTCCCGATCGTCGACTTCCCCACGTTACTGTTTTCGGGAGCACCTATCGACGATTGTCTGAAACTGGCAGTGTTCAAAGAGCACAATTCAACGCTGGCAGACCTCGACGGTACACGGCTGACGAAGAGGACACCATTCTTCAGTGTTTTATTGATGACCCAAACATCTCAACGAACATTGTTGCAAGACAGCTCGGTATGTCCCAGTGGAAAGTGTGGTCGGTAGTACATCTATCAGGTAGACACCCGTACCATTATCAACCTGTTCAAACATTGCACGAGGGAGATCCTGCCAGGCGACTCGAATTTTCTCGGTTTATGTTAAACGCTGACGCTGACCAGGAACATTTCCTAAGAAATATTTTGTGGACTGACGAGTCAAAGTTTGACCGGGATGGAATAACGAATTACCATAACTTACATTTTTGGGCACCTAAAGCAGGCAGGAATCCAAAAAACTAAAAGAAACTGCGTCGCAAATGAGATTTTCCCTGAACGTATGGATGGGTGTCGTTGATAATTATTTGGTGGGCCCTCATTTCTTGCCCCAAAATTTGAACGGCGAAAATTACGAGGAGTTTTTGAGAAACAACCTAGACGATTTGTTGGCGGATGTTCCCGAAGAAATAAAAAACAACCTCATGTTTCAACATGATGGTTGCCCAGCACATTACCGGATTACTGTCCGACAGTGGCTAGACGAGAGATATCCAAACCGATGGATTGGGAGGGGAGGGCCAATTCCGTGGCCAGCACGAAGCCCTGATATCACACCACTTGATTTTTACGTTTGGGGTCATATGAAGGCATTAGTTTATGTGACCCCAATAAATTCAGTCGAAGAACTTCGACAGCGAATAATAAACGCGGCGCAACAGATGAGAACAACGTTCACATCAAGAGTGACGAAAACCGAAGTTAGGAAGAGAATTCGAACCTGCATTCGTAATCGAGGGGCTCATTTTGAACAAGATGTGTAAAATTTGTAATAAAATTTGATGTACATTTTTTTATGCATTTTATTTCATACAAATACAAATGACCCTTTCTCTCCCCGCGCCGATTCAAACACATGCCTTGGCACGAATTATGTATTTTAAAATTGACTTTTATAGCTTTCTGGAAAGCTTACAGAATAAGCAAGTTGTTTTAGTTATTTGTACGATTAATGTCATAGAAATTTTTGTGACGAGACAACATTTTTGAAGCGTAAAATGAAAATATTGGTAAGATATTATTCTTATATCGCTCATTATTTTCATTATTTTGTTAAATTAAGTAGTTTTAATTATGTCCATAGCTTAATTGAAGTGCCGGCTACAACATAATTTTTAATGGTACCCATTCAAATATGTAGTTTTTTTTTTATTTGGAATGAAATGTCAAATTTTGAGTAAATATCGAAAAACCCTTAAAATTCTAATATCTCGAAAACTATTGAATTTCGGCCATACATATGGGGGGTTCAATTTGTTGCATTTTGGCCCCCTTATCAGCCCCTGACGGATATACGTCGAATTACCAGTAACCCTGTATTTTGACATGGCTTAAACCATGGAGCCAGTTTTTGTAATAAGAACGTAACTAAGATTGAAATACCGTTCTATAAACAAAACTGAAAACTTAGTTCGGTATTAAGTTGTCAGTTTTGTGTTTAGGAACTTTAACAGTCGGAATAAAGTTCGAAGTTCAATAATGGCTCCATGTTTTAAACCTGGGTCTGAAGATAAACCTTGTTTTGTAATAAGGGGGTATGAGACTACCAGGGATTTATCTTTTTACTAAACTCATCATTTCATAATTTAAAAAACCTTGAGTTATCATATCACTCCACAAAATAGTATCGCACACGAGAGTCATCTTTGAACATTTGAGAAAAAGTATCGTGTCCAACACAAGCTCGTAGCAGCCGTAGCACCGTTGCGCGTTGAATACGTTTCTGGATATTATTTTGTACTTTCGTAGCGAATAACTTCTACCTAAACCTGATAGATGGCGCTGTGAGCAAGAGTTTCGTAGCAGTAGCAACATTAGAATAAACAAACTACCCTCTCGCGGCTAATAGCGCAAACATGCTGAAACGGTAGCGTTCAGTTTTTCAGGCGGCGCTAACTGTGGAATTAGCGTCGCACGTACCAGGCTCGCAGAACCGTGAAGGAAATGTTTTTTCAGCGAGTTTCAGCGGCAATCTATTTCCGTAGTTTACAGGGGGCGGGACTTCTGTTTAGTAGGGCGCTTGCCAACATTGTGTGTGTCCTAAACACATGTTGTTATGCGCGCCAAGGTTGCTGTCGTCATGTGCTGTTGAGGTGTGCGTGTTTCAGCTAGAAATATACCTGAAGAATTATTTTGTTACAGTTTACAACGAGTATGTTGTTCCCACGGTCCACACAATAACGTGAATGGCCGTACATGGCGTAGGTACATGTATACAACAGTAAATATTTTTTATACTTATAAATGATTTAACTTATCTTTCTGAATTGTAAAATACAGACAAAATAATAAACAAAAGTTTTCAGTTTTAAAATAATTAAATCATATGAAATCATCGTATTGCAAGAGTTTATCACCAGAATACTACAATTTTAATAAAACCGCTCTTTTTTGCGTCCAATGTTATGCAAACTTTCTCTACATCTCCACAGATAACAAAAAATATTCATTTTTACTTAAAACGTAACAAAAATGTGTGAGGTATTAGGGAATCATAAAACAGCGGTGGTAGCCAGTTGTCGAGTTTACGCAGTTTCTTACAAAACCGAATTGTGTCGTTCAACTTTACCAGACTAGTCAATGACCTTGTGTACAACATGCGAGCATCATTCATCTCATCTATTGATGTTTCTTGCAACGAATTTGTGATTTATATTTGTTGATTTTAGTTTTTTTTTTTTTGTTTTTCATGAACCATCAATATCCTAATACATCATCATATTTCATGAACCAATCTCATGAAACTAAACTTAATTCACAGACAAACATATTCAGACACGCATATTAGTTGCAATATACGTTCTATCTAGTTTCTTTAATTAATGTTAGTTTTAGCTTGTGGTATCACAGTTTTTGTTTTAGGTGTCGATTAGTTCCATGTATTATCATTGAATTTTCAGGAAAAAACATCCCAGCTTCGCTTAACTATTTAAATTTAAGTGGTTATGAATGGCAGACGCGAAAATAATTCTGTACTTATTTTATTGGAATACTTCTCGATCCGTAGTGGCTATTAACGAAGTGTGATGGTTATTTCTGTTTGTACTCATTCTTTGCTTCATTTTGATGGATAGAGAAACTAATTTTATTAACCACGGGTTACATGACCATGTATGAATATCATAATATATTGATAAACAATGCCACCAAAATCGATGGCACAGCATGACAGCACCGTAGACGTATGAAAGCTATAGGCAACGACACACCCTTTACATAGCCCGACCTACCCCAACACCAACACCCTCACACGCACCGTGCATATGTGCGTAATATCTCCACAGCTCTCCTGCTCTCCTAGTACACATGTGACTCCGAAAACTCACATGACTTCACGAAATGACACGTGCTATACACGTGTGACGTCTCCAACAACCCCTCCCATGTGTAAAATGTATGTATGTTTGTTTGTGTGGTATAGATGCAGGGAATTAGTCGTATGTGTATCGTAGACATATTCTATGCGTGTGTTTATGATATGTTGTGTGCGACTGCTAATATGTCTGTATGTTGTAGCCACAGGTAGGCACTAGTAGTGGAGAATCGAGGAGGGCTTTGAGATTGTCTTGCTGAATCGAAAACAAACAGTCAACGAGACGAGTTATCCCTTTTTAATTCTAATTTGTGACCCTTTAAATTCATAGACTGACTTGATAAAAATGTACTTCTTTAATTAATGCATTTTATAGCGGCATTCTTTGAGGCTAGCCACAAACTCGAGAAATAGTACATTATTTCAAAGGCCGTTTAATAGGCAATTGCAGGTCGAGTATGAGTTTGAAGGCCGAGTTTATATGCCTCGGCGGAAATGGCTATTGCCTGTCCCGCCGAGGCATATAATAGGGCTTTTCTCAAAAGAATGCAGGGAAAGTAAATTATTTATAAATTCCAGATTCAATGACGAACAACGATCATTTTTCACGCGCCAATGTGTTCATTTGTTTCTTTTTCAATATACAGCTTTGTATTTGCAAGCCAGTTCGAAATTTAAATAAAACCTTTGATAAGTTACCTCCTTGGTTGCCATGTTTCGGAGTAAAAGATCGTTCCATCGATGGATAAGAGTTTATAGTAGTTTATTTGGCCGCTTAACCACGACACATATGCATTTTCATACAACTTTTGGTTGCCACTGCTCGCATTTATTTGGCCAGTACAGCAATTTCGATTTATCTCCAAGAAGGTTGTCAAAATAATGCTCGAATTTCCAAGGATGTTTGAGAAAAGAGTATTTAATAACCCCAGCACGCCGTTTCATACAACATTGCTGGAGCGTTGTAATGTTCCAAAAAGCGCTCCTGCGCTCCTGCAATGGATTTGATTTTCTTTGACTGTAAATTCGATACTTCGCGTGTTCTTTTTTGAAATAATGACAATATTTCCATGCATGTTTGAGAAAAATAATATTATCTACCTAACTACAAAATTTTTCAGTCACTGCAAAAACAATACCTCTTACACGGTCATAGGAGTCCTATACATAATGATAATGACAAAATGTAGTGCGTTATATTATTTTGTACAGTAACAAATCAAAAACATGATTGCCCTGCCAAAAAACTAACTATAAAGTAAAAAAAAAAACTGGCCAAGTGCGTGTCGGACCACGCACAATGAAGGGTTACGTAGTTGGGATGAATTTATCCCAAAAACAAACTTAACATTGTAGTTGAAAAATATTTTATCCTGTATGGGTATCGATATACGCCACGGTCAATTTTCCAACTGCAAATGTAAGATTGTAATCGCATTTTTTTTAATGTGATAAAACTACAAATTGTCAGTAAGTAAAAATGTAGCCAATCAGAGTTAAGAATATTCTATGTTACGAGCAATGACGTATTATAGTTACGAGCGCCTCATGTTTCTGCAAAAACCCAATCTGTTTCCACTAAGATTGAGAAATGTTTTCACCATTGTCTAAGTCAAAAGTCAAAGTCAAAGTCAAATTGTTTATTTCAAATAGGCACATAAAAGGAACTAATTATTCGTGTTTTCGCAATAGCCCTAGGGTTTTGCGAAAATTGGAAAGAACGAATTAAAAGGACGGCTTTTTGCTATCGAAAGAATAAAATAATTATGGCTGACGCTGCTAGTAAAAATTAAAAAAAAAAAGATTATAACATTGAACATGCATGACTGAAACGTTATCATAAGTATATTGCTATCGTTTGCGACTGGGTGCGCTATCGTATCGCGAAACATCGCGTTATCACAGGCGCGTGTAGGCGGGGCGATACACGCTCATTGCTCGTATGTTGATAAGCCACATGTGTGTGGAAATTCGATATCGCCTCACGTTCATGGTGCCCTAGTACATACGTGTGTTTGTGGTATCACATGACGGCATCCATTTTCATGTGGCACACATGTCACGCTGCTGGTGACATTGTCACGCAGACTCGTTTTGTTGTTCCTTTAGTTTTTGTTTAAATTAAGTTACGGTATAACATTTATTTATTTTAATTTAAACCGTGTGCAATGTGCAAAGTCAAATATTTTTACACATTTTATTAAATTGTTTAAAATAATTAATCATCATCATCTGCCCGCCTTTTCCCAACTGTTTTGGGGTCGGCGTCCAGTCTAACCAGATGTAGCTGAATACCAGTATTTAACATGGAGCGACTGCCTATCTGACCTCTACAACACAACCCGTTACTGGGTAACACGATACCCCTTGGTAAGACTGGTTGTCAGACTTTCGGGCTACTGACGACCCGTAACGACGTAACGACTGTCAAAGATCAACGAATGACAGTTGGGACCAACGGCTTTACGTACTCTCCGAGACAAATAAAAAATAAAATAAAATACATATTTTTTTACTAACGTAGACTAAAGGCTTCTACATACCAGCGCGACTTGTCGCGCGACGCGACACGGCACAAAGGCCCTGCGTGTCGCGGGACGAGCGGTGCCTTTGTGTCGCGTCGCGTCGCGCGACTAGTCGCCCCGGTATGTAGAAGCCTTAACGCGGCGGGGGTTTTAAGTGTGTAGTAGTGATGGACACTACATATTATAAAACCCCCGCCGCGCCGCCGCGGACTGTCTCAAGTCTGAACGCGATAAACTCAAACACTACCGAACGAATTTTTATACCGCTTTCACCAATAGACGGAACATAATAAGGTTTTGAGTAAATTGGCTTAGATATGACGATTATTGTTGAAGATTTCGGAAAAATCATCCCGACTTACGTGCGCGTTACGGTAGTGTTTCCGTGGAATAATTTCCGAAAAAAAACGTCTTTATAATTTTTTCGGGATTTTAGAGGAGGTATTACCCACTCTATGTTACTTCCTTCCTCGAAATTTAGGTAAATAAAATCTCCCTATTCCGATCACTGATAACTATCGAAAAATAATGCGTTAAATTGTAAATGGTTTGTTGTAGTTCACAAGTTATCGATAGTATAGTATTATAATCTCGCTAGATACATTAAAAACTAACAACAACCATGTTCATAATCATACGGTGACATACGTATAAAGTAGATCTACACAACTTATAAAAAAACCGGCCAAGTGCATGTCGGACCACGCACAATGAAGGGATCCGTAGTTGGGATGAATTTATCCCAAAAACAAACTTAACATTGTAGTTGAAAAACATGCTCTCCCATACATCGATATACGTTACGGTCAATTCTCCAACTGCAAATTTAAGTTGGTCAACTATTACTCGATAACTTGTGAAACCTACTTAGCTGTGATAGTTTTCCTTTTAATTTCGTTATATATACTATTGCCATGAATTTTTTCACATATCCAAAACCAACCATTTAGCTGGCAGGGGGGGGGGACACTTGACTCTAACAAAAAATAGCACTTTAAAGCTTGATATTACGCAAACGGATCCCTTAATTGAAAAATGGTTTTGCCAAACCCACAATATTTTTGAACGGCCTATCCAACGATACCCCACACCATGGAATAGACGAGAAAAAAAAATATCATCCCCATTTCACGTGTAAGGGAGGTACCCTAAAAAAAAATGTTTTTCATAATTTTATTTTACCATTTTTTCGGCATGATTAATATGTATACCCATGCCAAATTACAGCTTTCTAGGACTCAGCGTCTCTGAGCTAAGCTGGGGACAGACGGACGGACGGACAGACAGACAGACAGACAGACGGACAGACAGACAGACAGACAGACAGACAGACGGACATGGCGAAACTATAAGGGTTACTTGTTTACTACGGAACCCTAAAAATGATTATGAGATGATTCAGTGTTTAAAACAAGTACCTTTTTATTAATTATAGGCATTTTTCAGATTTAATAAACATACAAACTCTGTCTTCCCTTCCTTTTCACTTGAACTTTCAGCATTGTTTTTGTAAAAAAAAAAAACCCCGTTAAAACGACCGTCCCAGTCTATTGAGAGAGCAATAGAACCCTCCTTTGAGGGTTGAAACCGCCCAGCTCGTTCCCAAATCCGTGCTAGGGCGCCGCCTACATCCCATTGTTACAGACGGCAAATACCAGGAACAGAGGAGTGCACAGGAGTTATTCAGAACTCTTTAATTAAAATCACACTGGGGTGGTGAGATTTTAGTGAGGGTGGAAATAATAGTAGAGCGAATTGCATCTGTGGGTGGGGTGCTGTTAATAACTACCTAAATTGTTTCATTCGAAGTTCGAAACCAAAACAAAGTTGTAGCAACAAGTGTTCTTATAATCGACGAGTTTGTTCTGAAACACATCCATACTTCCATACATCATTCATCATCATTTCAGCCGATAGACGTCCACTGCTGGACATAGGCCTCCCCCAAAGGAGGGCGGGGGAGTTTGCCATAATCGCCATGCTTGGCAGGCGGGTTGGCGATCGCAGTATGGTATTAAAATGCATAGAGAAGGCTGTTGCCCATTCTCTAGTAAGTCCCTTAGTCGCCTTTTACGACACCCACAGGAAGAAATAGGGGGGGGTGCTATTATTTACGTCCGGCACCACACAGACAACTTTCACACATACTTAAGTACATATATTCTTAACTACTTCCATACATACATACCTATATTATCTTGGGAACTGTAAATGAAATGAAATGGTTTATTCTGTAAATGTTAGTAAGTGATATTAGAATCACTTTTACACGTCATATAAAAAATTAAAAAAATTATCTAGATGTAGCCGACAATTCCTATCTGACTACCCCTGAGAAGAAATGGCGAAACAAACTCAGGGGTCAAACTCTCTTTTAAAGTCCAGACATAATCTTGGTCAGATCATGTGAGGGTCCTCACATGATCTGACCAAGATGTAGATCCGTGTCTGAAATGGTCTTTTCAGGAAAGAACCACACAAATTTGAGTGGACCTGTCTAATCAGTGCAAGCATTTGTCAGTAATCGTGCAGCTCAACGACGCGACGAACAATACCAAAGAAAGGACATTTGTGTAGGCCGCATATAGCGCTCAAAATGCCAGACCATCATTACAACCAACTGAGAAAAAGAATTAAAAAGGAAAATATTTAAAGAAAAAAAAAAATGTCCCACATAGTGCTCACATTCACAATAAATTAAAGCAGTAAATATAATACTTTTCAAAGTAAACATTCATGTAGTATTGTGTATAATATTCTGCAATGTCAATATGTATATAAAATCATGCATAACTCATAGAATGTTATCGAAAACCTCAAATTCTTATATTGATAGAAGGCCCGTAATGAGTAAATACCTACTGAAAATATGAAAATTAACGTCATTTATACAAAGGCTTGCATTCATTTAGTAAAATCTTCTCGTCCCACATACCGCAGTGTCTCAAGCAAGACCAAAGTCTTTGCCCAGTGCGTGCTGCCAGTGATGACCTATGGCACTGAAACATGGTCGCTCACAATTATAAGAAGGTTAGAAGTCACCTAAAGGGCAATGGAGAGCCCTATGTTGGAGTTTCCCTACGTGATCGAATCAGAAAAGAAGAGATCCGCCGGTGAACCAAGGTAACCGACATCGCCCGAAGAATTGCCAAACTTAAGACGCAGATATATGCCAGTGACCTTAAGTGGTTAGCTTGCGTGTTCTGTACTAAGCTCACGCAACGCGTCGTACGTTCAGCCAGTAATAGGACTCGCCCATCAAGAAACGCTGTCCCCAATTTGACGCATTATTAATTTATTATACACAAAGCAAAAGGTATTTTAATAAAACGCGTATACTAAAACACCAATAATTAAATTATCTTTAAATTGGTGAAGGTTTCAGAAAAATACGCCTGGTAGATTTTGCGCCATTCTCAGTTTTTTATCCGCGTTAGACATAACTTTACAAATTAATTTCACTATGTAATATAAACATAATCTAAAATATTCACATATTAAGTTATTGAGAAAATGCTCTAATTTATCATATATTTTTTTCAAATCATTAACACTACTCGTTTAGACGTGATCTTCAGTTTAAAATCATTAAAAGTCGGATAAAGTCCCCTTAAGTGTAGAAGACGCAGCGTTGGAAGGTCTCCCATAAGGTGGACCGATGACCTAGTGAAGGCCGCAGGAATCCGCTGGATGCGAGAAGCACAGAACCGGTCGAAGTGGTGGTGCTTGGGGGAGGCCTATGTCCAGCAGTGGACGTCTTTTGACTGAAATGACGATGGTGCATGAGATTATGAATAGGTTTTTATGATTAAATAGCTCTTCAGGGCACTCAATTTTTTTTAACAAAAACTGGCAGTGTTGTACTTGTACGTGTAGGTACTTACACTTACAAGTACGCGGTGTACCTAAATACCGTATTTAGGTACACCGCGTACGTAAATAAAAAATACGGACCCTGTACTGTATTTTATTTACATCAATAGATGAACCTTACTATTTTATGAAACTTAAATCCAGACTTCATGTGTCAACTACTTATTTCAAGAAAATATTTTTCACTTAGCTTATAACTATTTATAAGATCTCAAAATTTCTATTAAAACATTTCATTCATACCTATTTTATCAAAGACCATTAATTATTTCATAAAGTATAACAAGACATAGACGATAGAGGCGAGGGGTGGTCCATCATTGTTGCCCTAGTATGACGTCACGTGACAGGGGTTGACATTTATTTATTTTGATCAATTTCAAAGATACCTCCCACCCCACATGTATAAAAAAATATTCCCACAACGTATTGTAACCCCTTGTGTTATCTAAGCGCCTGGTAACTTTGAACTCTGCTTACACGTGGCTGTTTCACTTTGCTATTCATTCAAGTAGATGCTGCATCGTATTTTGCTCGACAGTTTCGCTGCGCTTTTATATTATGAACTTCGTTTTTTAAGCCATCTTATTACATTAATTTATAATGATCGTTTATTTCAAATTCAAATGAAGTTAATCTAAGATGCTTCTTCTTACTTAATTATGATGTCATACACTATATTAAGTGCACATAAGTCAATTCACTCAGTGTACTTAACTATAATATAAAGTACAAGTCGTGTCCGAAGGAATTTTGTTATGGAATGTTGCAATTCAAAATATTACATTTATAAAAGTCTTATAAACATTTAGAACCAAGCAGGTTGAGACCTATTTATTGTATTTCTTATTTTGTTATTTTTATCTTATTAAATGCTGCACCGGTTGACGGCGCCGCGCCGGCTGGTCGCTAAAAACCTGTGCTGGGGCTGTCTCGCATTGGGTCGCAGCATTATGCTGAGCGATGGCCGTTTTGCGTGGATGTAACGCATATTTTACCCCAATTTGTTCTTTCGTGTTTGTGTTTTTTTCTTTGCGTTATGTTTACCGCAAGTTTATTTCTTCTATTCTTTTTCTGTTTATTTTTCCCATCGACAAAAATTACAAAATTCCATGCAATCTTTCATCCCCTATTTCACCCCTCCAAGATACGAATTTTCAAAAAATCTTTTAACAGTGTTCACTTTCGTTATTTATAGTAAATCTTGTGCAACTTCTAGACTCAGCAGTGTAGGCTGTGCGTTGTCTGTCAGTGAATTTAAGATTTTATTGAGTAGATTCATTGGCCATTCGCCACGTCTGAATTCAATAATTAAGATAACGGAAATGTAGTGAATAATAGCAACAGTTAGAATAAACGCTATAACCATCAAATACCTAGGTTAGTAAAAGTTTTGTAACACATACACAAAATACACATCATAATCATAAAATCAATCTGCCCGCCTTTTTCCAACGATGTTGGGGTTGGCTTCCCGCCTAACCAGATGTAGCTGTGTACCAGTATTCTACATGGAGCGACTGCCTATCTGACCTCCACAACCCAGTTACTGGGCATCACGATACCCCTTGGTAAAACTGGTTGTCAGACTTTTGGCTTCTGACATGTCAAAGATTTGCGAAAGACAGCCGGGACCAACGGCATAACGTGCTTTCCGAGGCACGGAGGGGTCTCATGTAATGAATGGTCACCCATCCACGACCGACCGCTTCGATCGACCCGTGCGGCTGTTGTTTTTTGGCCACGAGCCATAATAACCATAATCATACATACCTACATAAACTATGTACAGACGGCTACACATCAAGCTATAAATTTCCAGTATAAGCTGATCTCGCATTGTGAAGGATTTCCGTACAATGAGAGGTCTGCGTATACTGGAAATGTATAGCTTGATGTGTAGCCGTGTGTACGTATGAACTTTAACAAATCATCTTGAAATAAACGGAAAACAATTAGAATTGCGTCATTCAAAGAAGGTAATATCGAGGAGATATAGCAAGCTCCCATCATCATCATTTCAGCCGAAAGACGTCCACAGCTGGACATAGTCCTCCCCAAAGGGGGGGCTGCCATAACCGCCACGCTTGGCAGGCAGGTTGGCGATCGCAGTATGGCATTAAAATGCATAGAGAGCGCTGCTGCCCATTCTCTAGTAAGTCCCTTAGTCGCCTTTTACGACACCCACGGGAAGAAATAGGATGTTGCAATTCTTTACGTGCGGCATCACACGGCAAAAGCAAGCTCTGGGAGACGATAAAGACTAATCGGTCTTTTTTCTGTATAAGTATAAGTTTGTGCCTGATCTGATAATCAAATCAATGAACGAATGAATAAATGAAATGCACCGACCGCAGCGTGGTTTGACCAGACTCGATAGCTCGAATGAACCCAAAGATTCACACTAGCCCCTGCAGCCTCATGTTTCATGGGACCACTCCAAAGAGTAGACCGGGGGGCGCGATAATGGTAGGGAAGACGTGCCCTTGGGATAGGGGGGATTATTAGAGCCTACCGACTGTTCAGCCTTGAGCAAGCATTGGAATAGTGGAGAACATTTATTTGCATAATAAATAAGTCCAAAGGAATCTACATATAATTATCTAAAATTACTTGAGACTGCCTACGGAGTTCGCGTCGACTGTCCGATACAATGTAACTTACCAAACAACACACCTTGAATAGGATGGTTAAATAATTTAATTTAACATCCTCCTTTTTTATTAACACTCGTGTAAATAAGTAGCATTATCAATGTCATGTTTTTATTTTTTTATAAGGTTACTTCCCAATATCTTATTTAGCATTGAATAAATAGACCACAAGCATTAGGGTGTCCATAATTTCAGTAAAATTATATTTTTCATATTTTAAAATATTATTTCATCAGGTCAACGGATTCCCAGACACGTACACTTTTTTGAAGTATGAACATGGGAAGCAGCGACGCACCCCTAGTCACCACACGTCGACACTCATCAAGGACAGGAGGGTGAGTTGAATTACATCTCTTGCATTGTCTGTGCGCCTGGTAACTTTGAACTCTGCTTACACGTGGCTGTTTCAAAAGCCGCTATATTTAAACGTAGCAAGCATAGCAAGTGGCACAAGGTTTCCGAGTGCATGTTCGTTTGTGTGTGACTGTATTGCGATTGAAACTGTTGAATGAGACAGAAATATCGTGATTATTTTATTTGGGATAAGAGATTATAAACCGTAGCGTTCGTTTTTAACTTTTTATCCTTTTTAGCTTTTGAATGGAAGTAACCTAATAATAATCTTAAGAAAAACTAAAATCAACACTTCTATTTAGGACAAGATAAATTGTGTAGTCATGTTATTATAATAATTAAAATGTGAAGCTTTACTAAAAAATATTGTTTCACCAGGTGAGATGGGCAGAGCAACTTTTTTCAAAGTCCAGGGTGAAACGTTACCCCATGCCGGATCCGGACCAGCCATTACAAAGAGTGAAGAGAGTGGAAGATAATGCCACATTATTTAACAACATTAATATCTATCGAACTAGGGAACCTTGGTTCAACGATGAACTCTGGAGCCACGAGTGGTACTTGGTAAGCAACATCTGTAAATTATTTTATGTTGTTTTAAGAACAACGTCCTAATGGTTAATGGTGACCATTGCCTTTGGTCATTTGCAATGCTAAAGACATCGTAGGTGTGTTGCCATCCCAAGGAGGGCTTACTTAATATTTTTCCAGCACAATACGATATTTATTTGTAGAGTTAAAAATCTTAAGTAATGTGCCTCGCTTTCGAATAAATTAGGATAGATTTTGCAGCTAGCATTATTTTTAATAAACGTTTAGGGTTCGTCACGCTGGCTGAAGAGGGCGTCGTCACCGTCCACCGAGACAGACCTGAAACACGGGACGTGACTCGACTTGGATGTATCCGTGACATATTGCCAGAAAAGGGAACAAAGATAGAGGTGGTGGAAGTCTGTGCGAATTCATTCATCTTTTACTTAGCAGTGCGACGATGGAAGCTTTAGCACAGCAGATGTTGAAGAAAAAATATACATCCGCCCGATCAGGCGCCATTTTGTAGCGAAAAATCTCCCCGCTAGCACACAAACGGGAACTTGGGCCCCGCCGCGCGAGTACGGGTAAAATAAAAAAAATCTTTTACTACTAATAAAACGTATATTTTGAACTTAATAAATAAAACAATATATTATAAAAATTTAAAAAGAAGACTAAAGAAAATGTGAAGTACAAAAATTGTTGAGTTGGAGGTTTAGTCAATTTATTAGTTTTTAAGAAATCTTAAATCTGCTACTCATGAAAAATCGAAAATGATTGCAATCACATAATATTTCGCACGTTAAAATGAACATACTTTAAAATAAATGGTTTTAAGGTTTCTTAAGTCAACGAAACATATTATTAAAAGAATAACATAGAATTTAGTAAGTATTATTAGTAAAATGGGTAATATTATTATTTTTTTTTTTTTTTAAAAGATCGTACCCAGTTACGATCATGATATTATGACCACGGCCAATCCAGGTGCAGTACCGACAATAGAACCATAGCGCATCCAACAAACTAACTGGTAACCATTTTTAAATGTCTCCGTACCCAAGGGACGGGAACAGAACCCCGCTTCATGAACGTTGTCTGTTGTTGTCGATATCAGCGATAAGACCACCATTTTATGTAGTACAGTTACGAGCATAAATATACACACAGCTTGGCAATAATATCTGATTTCATGATTCATTAATTAATATTACGAGCATAAATAAACACTCAGCTTGGCAATAATATCTGATTTCATGATTCATTAATTAATATTTATTCCGTCGTCAAGATGACACTTCGTGCATTTGGAATAAAATGGTTCCATTTAACAATTTGAGCTTATTTTGTAATATGATGCAAAACAGTTATATTTGCTCCAATTTTTTATTTATTTCAAACACCCAGTGCCATCTGTTGCATCATTTTTAAACTAGCCTACAGTAAAGGTTCCAAGACAATGACAATGTATTTTGCGGTTTTCTCGAAATGTATGTTGGATCGATGCAACCCTTTTATTCCAAAAGCACGATTTAGATGTGACATCGAAAGAACAAAAAACTATAGTGACGAGACAAGCGATATCCAAATATCAGATGCTGCGGCTTCGAAAACATGTGTCACCACGAATGCTGAAAACTGAGCCGATGTCGACTATTCTGCCAGTATCAATTACCCATGTTATAGTAGGTGAATATCAATTTCAGGGTGCAGCAAGTGCCAATGCACAGTAAGCCCTCACTTCGTAAGTCGAATGATTAGATTCACGTTGAAGTTAGGGGAAGCAAATATTTATTTGATCAATCTTAACTTGACTGTAACAGCAAAAAATAATAATTCTTTTCAGCAAGACACACGCACTTTGCGCAACTTGCCCCGGCTCGATCTGAACGTGTTGCCAGTCTACCAAATGGGGTACAACGGCAGCGGTGTGCGTGTTTCTGTGCTCGACGACGGAATCGAGCACAACCACACAGACTTACGAGACAACTACGTGAGTGTTATTATTTCCTAGTACATTTGAGGCGGGTGGTTGAAAATATCTAAACTAAAATGGCACTATGTTCTTTGTAGAACGTGAACGATAGATGGCGTTACTTGAATCTGTGTGTTTCTCAATTCTAATTCTAATATACTTAGATTAAATTAATTAGGTATTAGATCATAAATAGACAAATAATCAAATGACACTTTTTTCTTAAAAGTCTTACATACATATTTCCATATTATTCCAACTCTAACTTCATATGTTCAGTGCGCGGTGCTGTCATTTTGAATAATCATGATTTTGGAAGTTTTCACTTCCAGTCCTTTGTCCAGACTGACAGTTTTTTTTTCTTATAAGCCCAGCAAAAAACCCCTATTCAAAATTCATTTTTCTACGTTACACATCCGTTTTTGGGTCACAGGTCACAGAAGTTCATAATGTGTAGTAGTACATTACACAACAGACGGACGGACCGACAGACAGAGTGATCCTATAAGGGTTCCGTTTTTTCCTTTTGAGATACGGAACCCTAAAAATGGATAATAAAATTAATGAACACGCCCCAAATGCATGATTAATTAGTTGCGCAATTAATACGCAAATGTCAGGCACAAACTGTCACATGAAAATTACCTTCGCTAAGATTTGTGTACTAGACGAATTGTAGACGCTTTTCGTATCATGTCTCTTATTCCGCTTAGTTATTTTAAACAGACACACGCGAAAAGCGACTTTGTTTTGTGGTCGACAGTCATCACTTCAGTCTGTCTAGTAAACATAATCACCGAAAAGATTGTTCCGTTCATTTCTGATGTCTTTGTACTTAGTAGAAGGCAAATAGTCATTTTCCAACGTAAAACTACGCTAACTGCAGCGCGGCAGCGGTCGCGATCGAGTGTCATGACGAACTTCACGAATTTGATTACGATTTATTCGCTGCGAATGGTTTTAACACCCCGCAGATGCTCTCGCCATTTCTGATGCCTTGGTACTAGAAAGGAGTCAGATCGACATTTTCCGTAGTAAAAAGAACGGAGTTGATTTTTGCCAATGCCGTCGACCGACGCGCGCGACTGCCAGAGAACTGCGAGCTACTTTTCCTCCGCTCGTTTCTGGTGTCTTGGTACTGAGAATAAGGCAGATCAAAATTTTCCGTAGCTAACTGACATCATAACTTCGATGGTTGGTTGGCGCTTGACGGAGGAACCAAGCGGTCGACTGATTTGAATAAATTCCTTGCCTATATTGAGCTCCACAAAAGTTATGTAGCCTTAGTATCATTAAAGTTTACTTTGAAATTTTCGTGCTAAAGTGACACATCTCTAAATCTACGGGGAAGAATAATTTATTTATTTTAGTTTTCACATAATATTATTTATTATTTTTTCGCGTACGTACGTGACACCTAAATTATTATTAACGCAACGGTTTATTATAATCCTATTTTGTTATTTTAACTCATGTTTTAACTTCTTTATTTTAATTGAGCCTCTCTGAATCAATACGGAATAATGATTTGTTTTATTTTATGTTGTTTATTAATTAAAAGGATGCATTCTTTTTATTACTCGAATTTAATCATGTGAAACGTATAGCATGATAGATACAATAATTAAATAAATCTGTAAATTAACGCCTCCTCCTCATGTTTTAATAAAACAATTTCGTTTTTTTTTCTTTTTTGTACGATTCGGGCAATAGAAATGTAAATAGTAAAATGTAGATAGTAGATATAATTTTCAACGGTAATTAGTTTTACGGCCGATTTTTCAATCTTCAAATAACTTTTATCTGAAGAATAAATAGATCATGGAATAACATGTTACACAAACGTGTGTGTTGCCGCAGGAATAGGTCTATCTTGACGTCATTGTTGTTTACGTGGCGAATAACACTTCTTAGAATTCCTTTAGCCCTGGTAAGTTCGCGGCCGATATGACGCGCCGAGCGCGTAACAGTCGCCCCTCTCGTAGCCGTGTGACTGTTCTCTGTTGTTGTGTGACCGTTTCCTTTTTTATTAAATTATTCTTAATAAATAAAAACCTATTTCTCCAATTTACAGGACCCAGAGATCAGTTGGGACAGCAATGATGGTGATTTTGATCCATCACCTAGGTATGAAGATCTCAAACTGAATTCGCATGGTACTCGTTGTGCCGGAGAAGTAAGAACATTTTAATGTTTTCAATTTAAATGTATGAGCTAACTAATTAACAGTGTCGCTAATTTAATCATAGTAATTTACTTTAATAATAAAGTATCCATTTTTAAGTTTTAACACTTCAGATAGCCATGACTGCAAATAACTTGAAATGTGGAGTGGGCGTGGCGTGGGGGGCAAAAGTGGGTGGAGTTAGAATGCTCGATGGACGAATTACGGATCGAATAGAAGGAGAGGCTATAGGTAAGTTTACTGCTACATTTTATAAGCGCCTGGTACATTCGGTCGCCATGTTGAGGTAAAACATCGTAAGCTTTTTTTTTGAATTGGAGTGATGGGCACATCATCACCTTGATTGCATTGCAATGCGCTAAGAAGATAATTTATTTTTAGTTTAGAAATATTATTCATCTATGTTTAATGTTCATACAATATTATAAATTAAAGTCGCTCTTCCTATCTGCTAGTTGTTCTTGTAAACTAAGTACGCAACGGATTTTGATGCAGTTTTCACCATCACTTAGAGAATTTATTCCGGAAGGTTTATGTGTATAATACGTTAATATAATAATAATAAATAAAATCTTTCCCATGAGCTCCAAAATTTTTAAAGTACAAATTGCACAAAACATTATTGTTTGAGAATTTGTTGAATTTTTATGTTTAATTGAGCATTTAATTAAGTATATTTTTAAATTTTAATATGGCATGGGTTAATTTGTGATATCAGAAACTGTGATTTTAAATTGTATTTTGTTTTTATTGTAAAATAGATTAAGGTCAATTTAAATGAGAAGACTGTAATTTTTAATTCTTTAACTTCTTATTGTGTGACATACCTAATAGTACCTACATTACTGCAGCGGCCTGCAACGGGGCATTGATGGACGAACGTGAAAATGTGGGTCGAGGCGAAGCTGAGGCACTCATACGTGAGTCCATCAATGCCTGGTTGCGGCCAAGGCTTGTATAGTGCTGCTTTTCTCAAATAATGCGCGGAAAGGAGACGGGGATTTCTGGGTCCAATTGTAATAGGTTGAGGTAGGTATGGTTAAAAAAAGGGGTATATTTTTTGGTTTCAAAATGTGAAATATCAACTCAATTTACAATCAGGAAAAAGAGAAATCCAAAAATTAAATTAAAGGTTACGATTATAATGGGATATCGATTAAATTAATCGATTAACGTGACAGAGTTCATACTAAAAAAAAAAATCTTTACAAGTTCATTAACTCAATTACATTAATTAAATCTATTAGAATTAACGTATTAATTAAAAAATATATATCTGCGTAAACTCAAACTCAAACTCAAAGCATTTATTTCAAATAAACCTATTATAGGCACTTTTGAATTGTCAAGGGGTCAGTCAGTCAGATGAAGCTAGTTGCCCATTCCAAAGCGTAGTAGGTTCCTATGGAGAAGAACGGGCAAGAAACTCCACGGACACTCTTTTAAATCAAAATATTGTTACATAGTAAGACACAAGATAAACCTTAAAATCGATTCAGATTAACTAATCGATTATTGTTTTTTAGTCTATGCTGACATGACATGACACTGACAGCTGTCGATGCCAAATCAAATCACTTCGGACTAGGGATGGGATATACGAGTATATAATAACCAAAATATAATACCAGGGTCGAAAATCAGGTATAAAAATACTTGAAAGTATTTGGGCATTCGGTCTAGTTCGTACCGTGCGACAATCTTGTACGGCTCTTTGGAGGATTAAATCTTTTCTTCCTATTTCGTTAATCACAGGCTTAGGAGGGTCTGCTACGAGAATTATATGTTTTTACGGTATTTTGTCATGAGCTAGTTTTAGAAACTTAGTATTATATTATAAATAAGAAGCAGAATTGTAAAAAGATCAAGTATTTTTTTGTTGATACGATTATGCTCCTCCACCAAAATACTTGCATAGGAAATTGATTCGTGTCTCCATATAAATAAGAAGCATAATCGTATCAGCGAAAAAAATACTTGGAAGTATAAAGTATTTTTTATTTGAAAATACGATTGTGCTCCTTATTTATTTATAGACATGGATCGATTTCGTATGATAGTATTTTCCAGCTCTGCCTGGGCCCGATAGCATAGCAAATATTATACTTTCACACTTGCAAGTATTTCACGTCCGCACCAGGGCGGGGCTGCTTCGAAGCAAAACCCTGGTTTTAAAACCTGGTAACGTAAATACGTCTCATCTCTACCCGCACTCAATTGTTTCGTTTCGTGCGTTTTGAGTGTGTTTCTTATCTTCCTCCCATTCTACAAATATAATTAGCATCATATGTATCTATGTAAGACATAACAATCGCACTTCAAAAATCAGCTGTCCCTTTTACTAATTATCTTTTAACTCAGCTCTCAGATTACCAAAATCCGCAAAATTGTCAGTGATGGTTTGATAATATAGTAGCTATCAATTGAGACCAATTTCATCTTTTTACATCCAGGCCCAAGATTCTATGAAAGCGTAGCCGTCTCCTCTAAACAAAGTAAATTATTTATAAATTCCAGATTCAATGACGAACAACGATAATTTTTCACGCGCCAATGTGTAGGTACATTTGTTTTTTTTTTTTCAATAAACAGCTCTCTATTTGCAAGTCAGTTCGAATTCGAAATTTAAATAAAACCTTTGATAAGTTACCTCCTTGGTTGCCAATTTCCCGTTTCGGAGTAAAAGATCGTGCCATTTTTAAATTACACGATAGAATAATGTGAGTTTACTATATAATTTATTTGGCTCTAAAACACGACACTTATGGATTTTCATCAACTTTTGGTGGCCGCTGCTCGCATGTATTTGGCCGGTACAGCAATTTCGATTTATTTCGAAGAAGGTTATCAAAATAAAATTTAAATACCTAATGCTTGAATTTCCAAGTACGTTTGAGAAAAGTCAATTTGTGATGAGTTGATGACAGAAAGTGCATTATGAATTTGTTTTTTGATTATTGTTTTCAATTTTACAATAGGTATTAGCATAAGATTGATTTGTGACTGCTTAGGCACTGAAACTATTTACCAATACCACGAAATTATAACAATAATGTTAGCAATTTGTGTTTTGTTGACCTTACGCAATTTGGTTTGGAGCCGCTGGGAACAATTTTAGTACCTAGGTAGGTATTTTATTATTTGACTAATCAAATTAATATGATGCTCTTGGGAATCAATATAAGGAGAGGAATTGTTTGGAGAACAATAGTTTTGAAGCTCCGGGGAATAAGTTCCTACCGTAGTACCTACCGTGGTACCGTAAACCTGCGCATGCAACATATGTAAGTGACATCTGTTGGACTGAGGGCGAAGTAATAACAGGCGCGGACTGACAACGATTTTAAACGCAACTGCACTCACACAACCGCTTGAAATAAGGTTGAAAATTGAATAAACAATTGTGTTGACGATGTGACTAAGCTGCGAATTGGCATTTATTTTACGGGTTTTATTTAGATTATTCGGAATATACACATTATATTAAATAATTGTCCGGTTAAAGTTTTAAAACAAAGCTAATGCAATTAGAATCCTAATAAAATAAAAGTTGTTTTCGCTGAAAGTACAGAGATATTCGACGCCAAAGTTTATTTTTGTAAAGTAACTTCACAATTTTTTATTGCGAATATCAAACTATATTTTACTATTCTATTCGGTTAAAATTTTTCTATAAACCCTTTTCTGTCCACTGTATTTTTTGCGTCGGATATTTTCATTGCGTTACGTCATACTCGACTATCCAAGAAACCAGTTTTTGTGAATATTGAGGTAACACCGCGCCTTAAGCTACGCTTGCCCGCGGTTGGTCCGTGGATGGGTGACCATATTTACAAACCAAGACCCCTCAAGCCTCAGAAAGCACGTTAGGCCGTTGGTCCCGGCTGTTATTCGTGGATCTTTGACAGTCGTTACGGATCGACAGAAGCCAGAAAGTCTGACAACTTATTCTTACCAAGGGGTATCGTACCTATTACCCGGTAACTAGGTTGTGGAGGTCAGATCGGCAGGCTAGATTTCTGTCTGAAATATTTTCTAGTTTCGTACTTTTTTTTCAGTAGTCGGGTATCAGTTTTTAAAACTTAAGTTTTGAAGATTAAAGGAGAATACCTTTAGGATGTTTTTTATTTCAAAAATTACAAATAAGAACTTTCGAGGAAGATGCAGATTGCAGATTGTTGCCGGCGGGAACTATTAAAATTAAGAACATTCAGTGATTGGCAATTAGAGAGTACCTACCTAACAAATTAAACAACGTTAATTTGTTAGGTACTCGTTATTTTTTACAATTTTTTTTTTTTTTTTGTGTGGGAAATCATCAAATAACTTCTCCCGCTCTGGGCGGAGCGAGAGGGAGTGTCAGACTTTTACTGACTAAAACCCACCGTGTTCCTACAAATGCCTGTGTGCTAGGGCCACGATATCCCTTTCGGACAGACTCGTATTTTTTTACACATGGTGTATTTCGTTGCCACTATAACAAAAAATACGAAAAAAACAGAATAAAATAAATATTTAAGGGGATTCCCATACAACAAACGTGATTTTTTTTGCCGTTTTTATAGATAACGGTACGGAACCCTTCGTGCGCGAGTCCGACTCGCACTTGGCCGGTTTTTTTCTTATAACTGTTCTGTCTTATTCCTTTTATTATTATTAAATTAAATATTTAAGTGGAGTACTGGGCTTGCTGGCTGCTTCCTTATTTGTTATGAGATGACCAACATCAAAGAAACAAACAAGTCCACCAATAAACAAGCAAGCAACATTTTGGTCGCTGTTGTATGTTAGGCGGCCACATGATGACATGACCACGATTACCAGAGCGCTAGGAATTAAAGAGATTGCGATTGCGATTGTGATTGACAAGCAGTGCCTGGTTTATTTTCCTACTGACTTTCGTCTAGTAGAAAAACTACGTCGTATTAGAGAGCGCCCAGCCCAGGCCCAGACCCTCACAAAAGGCTTCTTCATACCGGGACGACTTGTCGCGCGACGCGACGCGACACAAAGGCACCGCACGTCCCGCGACACGCGGGGCCTTTGTGCCGTGTCGCGTCGCGCGACTAGTCGCGCTGGTATGTGGAAGCCTTAATGAGTACGACGCGACGCCGACGTAAGGTACGACGCGTCGTCGGTATGGATAAAAATACTTATTCGCAATTTGCTCGCCTCCACAACCCAGTAACTGGATAATTTAATACGATACCACTTGGTAAGACTGGTTGTCCGACTTTTGGGTTTCTGACGACCCCTAACGACTGTCAAAGATTCACGAATTACAGCCGGGACCAACGACGTAACGTACTTTCCGAGGCACGGAGGACTAGCAGTCTCGGTATGTAAAGATGGTTACCCATCCAGTGACCAACCCCGGTAAGCGTAGCTTAACATGATGGATCGTCTCATGCAGAGCTGTTATTTCTTAGCCACGAGCTCCATGTAAAATACTGGTACTTAAATACTGGTATTCAGCTGCATCTGGTTAAACTGGAAGCCGACCCCAACATAAGTAGTTGGGAAGAAAAGGCATCATTATTATTGAGTATACTAAATAAAAAATATCAATGGGAAAGGCTAGGAAGAGTGAATTTGCTCGGCACGTATTTCGGTTACGTATCGACTATCGTCTACTTTTACTAGGATATCAAAGCCATAGCAGTGGTACTTCCATGAAATTAAATTACTAATATCTAGTCTAACCGCTAGAGGGCGCTTAGGCCCGTATTTATAGAACATTACTCAGTACTCAAGCATTACTTAGGACTAAATTCAACCAATCCAATGGCTTGAATCTAGTTGCTTGAGTACTGAGTAAAGTTCTTTAAAATTCTGATAATTTCTGAGTTTATAATAATGGAATAATGCAAACAATAATTCTGTACATGACATATCCAATATTAAATTGTTGTGCTTCTTTTCTTTATTGCTGTTTAGTCAATACCTACTACAGTGTATTTATTGTTTTGGTGACTAATAATAATTATTAATATTTAACACCATTTTCCTAGGGTACGCTTTAGATAAAGTGGATATATACAGCGCTTCATGGGGCCCTAATGATGACGGACGAACTGTCGAAGGTCCGGGGCGACTCGCTACCGAGGCGTTTAGGCGTGGCGTTACTGAGGTAACGCAACATTTAACATTTCTAAGATCAAAAAAATTTAAAAATTATTAGTAGGATGTTTCATCATTATCTAATCATCATCATTATCGTCCGATATCTTCATTCGATAAAAGTTAACTGACGATTCAAAAATTAGCCCATAATTAGGTACTTATCCCTATGTAAGTACAGTTTTTCTGTTCATAAAGTACTTTGACTTTTCAGTATTCTCAATATTCAATTAAGGGGATTATTGGTATTATCTGACATGGACGATTAATGCTTGTCCAGGGTCGTGGTGGCAAAGGTGCCATCTATGTTTGGGCGAATGGCAACGGAGGAGGCCACAGCGACAACTGTAACTGCGATGGGTATTAAAACACATCACTCTCCATACCTAACAAATTAACTTTTTCCCCTAGTAAAATTACTAACATAATTTTAATTTACAGATATTCGTCTAGTATTTATACTATATCAATCGGAAGCGCTTCTCAGCAGGGTCTGTTTCCTTGGTATGGAGAGATTTGTTCATCTACGCTTGCTGCAGCATACTCCTCTGGTGCTTACAAAGATCAGAAAATCGTAAGTTCACTCACTTCACTCTACGTCAGCGACATACAACAGCCATTCATCATTTACGTTGACTTAGTAGATTCATTCATAAATTGTTGGTGATTCAAGGTTAAACAGAGATAACAATAAAGATAGATATTGGCATCTCTTTCAGGCTACTACAGACACTGGCGATT
The DNA here is from genome assembly GCA_948098905.1 of Tiliacea aurago. NCBI lineage: Eukaryota > Metazoa > Arthropoda > Insecta > Lepidoptera > Noctuidae > Tiliacea > Tiliacea aurago. Next base: position 3,558,909 of record OX402592.1, read on the forward strand.
CCTGTACGCTCGGGCACACTGGCACGTCTGCTGCGGCCCCATTGGCTGCTGGCATCATCGCTCTCGCTTTGAATGCCAAGTTAGTTGACCCTTTTATGTGCATTGCCTATGTTTTATGCGCTTCTAATACCTGCGTTGGCATGGTCTGTTTGTCACAATGTCCCGTGAAGTTTGTGGAAAATAATGTCGCTGTAAGAACTTTTAACGAATAAGAGATGTCGCCACTTTCTAAAATAAATAGCACACGTCATTGTATATTATTATTGTAACTTGAACTTGTATTAGAAATTAACTGTGTGCCTTGCTATGTTACATGTATCAGTAAAAATTTAACATGGCGTGATGTGCAACATTTAATCGTATGGACATCAGAATACGCTCCACTCTCAGCCAATCCCGGATGGCAAATAAATAGGTAGGTAAATCATAATTTTTTCATCTTTCTAGGAAACATGGATACTACCAATCTCATGTCTTGTAGGTAATTTGTTGTTAAATAAAACATTTTATTTCCTTTTCAGTGCAGGGCTCTATTTTGATGTCCGGTTTGGTTTTGGGCTTTTGAACGCTGGCGCCTTCGTGAAACTGGCACTAAATTGGACGACCGTACCAAGTGACCATATTTGCAACGTGGGAGCTGCACCGTAAGTGTGTCTCCCTAGTATAATAGTTATCATAACGCGAAGTGCGCTTCTGCGGTTAAACTGATCTTAGGATTAGGAGTCGGTCGATGTGAACGACACTGATTGCTCCTTGGAGTTCTTCAGTTCTACCTGCCTCGTACATTTATAATAATGTAACGTGTACCTACCATCGTAAACAGTTGAGAACTTGCGCAAAAGTTAGTAAACAACGCTAGGATAATTAAAAAAATAGCTAGCATATTCCATTGTTTTATACGAATACTTTTTTTTTTACTAGACTACGTAACGTACGGCAAAGGCCTCTCTCCACTCCGTCCATATTTCGCGAGCCCTCGCGTCCTCTTTCCAGTTCTGACACTTATGATTGTATGAATGACTCGATTTATAAAAAAAAATTAACGACTTTACGGCAAAATATCCGGCATCATTATAGTGCTGCAAGTTGCCGTATTTTAGGGCCTGGCAAATGGTAACCCTACTCGTGGTGACTTTCATTAATGTGTAATAAACTAATAATTATTATTGACAGTACACAACTTATTTCTGTGAATGTAACTGAAATGATTTCTATGAATTTCAACACATAAGAAGGAGGAAGAGGAACGCCAAAGACAATATGGATGGATTGTGTGAGGACTGTGAGGAACGAAAAGAGAGTGAATGATAGTCGCGGTTAATAGGGGAGAATCTTCGATCAATCGATCGAAGGGGAGAATGGAAGAAGAAAACGTGTTGCGTAAACCCCCGCGCCGCCGCATATGATGAATCTCAACACTTATGAATCCCTAGTAAAATATACGAAATCCGAACGCACTCGTGGGCCTTTTAGGCTACTGTGGTACCCAGGGCACGTCAACGGTAAACTCAGATCATAATAACATTATTTTTACTATTGTTTATAAAGTCACAATTTACCATCTGTCGTGAATTCGTGATGCCTAACTTTAGGTGTGTTCTATGTAGTTTCACTTTCAGGAAATCTAAAGAAAACGTTTAATTAATTACAGATCTGTAGAAGAAGAGGCACGTTTGTATTCTGGGCAAAACGTTGAAGTTTTTATAACAGTAGAAGGCGATTGTGATGTTAATTACATTGAACACGTAGAAGTAACTATTAGTTTACGATATAGTCGCCGGGGGGCGCTGGAGATCTATTTGGTTTCACCGCAAGGTGAGGTATTTACTGTTTATGGTAGCCTAGTACCTCAGTTGGTATTATACTGTTAAAAACGATTGCGATTGTGGAACGGCATTCGTTGACAACGAGTCGTTGCCGGTGTCATTGTTTGTTATGGACTACGTAGGACGCAAACGCAAAACGCATTTTTCACAAATAAAACAAATTACAGAAAGATTTCATAGATACCAGTTACGACGGCGACGATCAAAACATATTTTTATGAAATTTTCTTTTATTTTTAGGCACCAAAGTACAACTTCTTAGTGCACGTCCTAAAGATACATCAACCACTGGTTTCATTAATTGGCCCCTAATGTCTGTAGCTACATGGGGTGAGAATCCTAGAGGCATTTGGAAGGTCATGGTCACAGACAAGGTTTGTCTAGTTTGTTTTCTAAATGCTCAATTAATAGTGACTACGGCCTACGGCTACGTGATAAATAAATTCGGACTATATTTTCCCACAGACTTACGAAAAAAACACGGGTGAAATCGGACCTGTAAGTTTAACCATACACGGTACAATAACAATGCCAGCACACATGAAAAATGGACCAAGGATTTACAATGATAATTACAATTACCAAGAGGCGTTCGAATATTTCGATAACGTAGACAAAGGCGTTGACGTTGTGTCGAATACCGTTACGGACGACGAAGCTGTAGCCGTGGTACCAGGCGAGCATAAAAGTGAAGCGGTCGATATTCATGACATTGATTCAACAGTATTAGCTGAAGTGGAAAAGGAATTACAAAGAATTCATCATAGAAGAATATACATGGGTGTAGGACTGTAAAATAATATTTATTTTATCGGCTTTGTTACCTATGTAAATAATATCATGTGAGTTTTGATTGTGTTAATCATGGTTATAATTATAGAATTACTTAATTATTGATCTCGTACATACACTCTTTTTTGCGATAAACAGAACTACCTTTATGTTGCATTTATTTTTTGCGTTATACAGAACTACCTATACGTTGCATTTATTTATTAATGGTCTAGTTACACATGCGTTTACCTTAATTTTACGGTAACTACAAAAAAAATATGACCAAATAATGTATAAGATACCATGTATTCAAACTATTTCAAACCATACGTAAATATACCTACCTATTAATAAATTATATTTTATTCCCTATAAAAATATAACGACAATGATATTCACAGTTACAATAAAACTATAATACAAAATGAAAACGTTGTGCTTACGAGTATTTCTTTCGACTAAACTGTTATGTGAGCACACTTTCTGCTACCGGCAGAAATGCTACGGTGGGCTACGAGCTTGGTGCGTGGTGAACTGGTGACAAAATTATATCCCCGACTGACTTGTTTGTTGATTTTTTGTTGACTGTTGTTTGTGTGAGGTGTGACCAGACTGTTGATTGTTGCCCTCTCTCTTAACCCGCATAGTTTCCTAGTTCCCAATTTCATACATGGCAAGTGCATTATAAAACCAGTTAGGTACAGTCGCCAGCATATCAGGTTATACCAAACTGTAAAATTTCTCCAAATGATTTTAAACCTGAATATGTTGACGGTTAAGTTGACATTTTGTTATAACCCATTATCAGAATAGAATACCTATATTCTTCTTGCTGCTTCTGCCGATACTGGGGGTCTACTCCGAAGCGTTAAGCCGAAGTATCGGCCGAATGTTCGGCCGTTTTATAACTTCCATAGTTTCATTTTTTGACCTTGAATCCTTGCCCGACTTAAAGGCACATTTTTGAATTTGGCTCTCTTTGACTGTCGTTTTTAGGGTTCCGTACCGAAAGGGTAAAACGGGAACCCTATTACTATGGCTCCGCCGTCTGTCTGTCTATCTGTCCGTCTGTCCGTCTGTCACCAGGCTGTATCTCATGAACCGTGATAGCTAGGCAGTTGAAATTTTCACAGGTGATGTATTTCTGTTGCCACTATAACAACAAATACTAAAAAATAGAATAAAATAAATATTTAAGGGGGCTCACATACAACAAACGTGATATTTTTGCTCGTTTTTGCTCTATTTTAATAACGGCAACAGGTAGACGCTTGAAATATTCTCAGAATATGTAGATATATATTGACTTTAAAAATAAATAATTCAGTTAAAATAAAACAAATATTTAAGGGGGGCTCCCATACAACAAACGTGTTTTTTTGCCATTTTTATTTCTTTCGCCGTATTCATCCGTAGTTAGCCGTAGTCAAGCAACGGCCGAACATTAGCCCGATACTTCGGACTTATGTTCCTAGTAGACCCCCTGTTCCGAGGCGCAGACAGTTCAGACATGTTAGAGCATGCTGCATGTCTTTTGATTCCAATTATTGTGTATTATTTTGTCCAAAGTTTCACGAAAACAGACGATTGAAGTTAATTCAAGATCAAAATATTATATTTCACATATACCTAAATGGGCACTTATGAAACGTCAGAAGCTAGGTGCACGGTTCCATGTAATTGGTCGTTTCCTATGGAAAAGAGCCGCGGCAAGAAACTCCACGGTTACTCTTTTAAAAATAATTTGGTCCATGACATCTGGTTATTATTATATGGTTGCCAAAATATTGCAGCAGTTTTTGTTTTTGATAGTGAGTAGGTACTGTAGGTACTTAGTATATTCATCATCTCCGTCAAGAGGTCAAAACTGAGACATGATTTTCAAGTTCTGAAAGTGTATATGGACCTTCCTCGCTATTACTTTCGATCTCAATACGAAGCTTCTGAAACGCCATTACTTTTATAAGTCATGGGAGGTCAGTTAGTATATAGGTACTATTACAGTATACACCTGTTCATAGTTGTCATATCTGTTTTTCCTTGAAGGATCTTAAACATATTAATAATTTGGTAATTTTTAGGGTTCCGTACCAAAATGGTAAAAAGGAACCCTTATGGTGAGACTAAGTCTGTCTGTCTGTCTGTCACACCTGAATATCTCAAGAACTACTAATGCTATCAACTTGAAATTCAGAATAGTTTTAGATGACGTTTGCCCAACTATTTTGCACTCAAGAAAGAAATTTAAAAAAATATATATTTTTTGCAAAAGGGACTGAAAGGGGGTCTTAAAAATTTGAAGTAGGGCTACTAGGGCATGTGGGGTATCATATGAAAGAAAGCTGTTTGCACATTCTCAAACATTTTTTTGTTTTTTTGGCAGCATAGTTTCCGACTTTTGACGAAAAATGTAAAAAAAAATACCGTTCCCCCCCCTTATCTCCGAAGTTTGCATAGATAAAAATCTGAAATTATTCTATGTGATAGAAGTGTATATGAAGATTACAGGAAAAATAAAACGATGTCTCTAAATAGCACAGTTTTTCGGAAATCATCAACATCATATATACGTACGGAACCCTCGGTGTGCGAGTCCGTCGCTCTTGACCGGTTTTTTTTTATTTTAACCTAGAGAGAATTGTAACCTAAACAGCCTAAAAGAAAGTTCGAACTTTCGAAGGGTACATAAACGGATAATATCCATTCAAACGTATAAAGAGATAGCTTAAATAAGCCTTTTGTGCCTTTTCTAAGAGTAAAGTGTGCTTCTTTTCATGCACTGGACTCCAGTTTGCGACGAACAAGTATATTAAAAATAGATTTAATAGCGCTGATGTTGCTAAAATCTTTAGCATTGCGCAGAATGAAACCTAATCGCCTAAAATCCTAAATTAATCTTTAGCTACCGTTGCCATGTGATCATGAAACGTTAGCTTGTTGTCAAATGTGACACCTAGATCCTTCATTCCATGATGTTCTAGAGCGCTACCATTTATTTTATATGTAAAGTTGATAGGGTTGAGCATTTGTTGGCTAGGAGCATTTTTGAAGAATTAAAATCCATCCCCACTCCAATATCGCCTCAATATGACGCTGCAGTGCCAGACTATCGACTTCAGAATGAATTTCGGAAAAGAGTTTTAAATCATCTGCATATACATATTAGACTTCAGGGCGTGATGAATAACTGAAGGAAGGTCATTAATCATCAACATCAAGAAAAGAAGCGGTCCCAGAATTATCTGATAAGATAATTCTGGGACCGCTTCTCTTGACTTAAAAAAAATCGAGTGTATCTTCACTCAACCGCATTGATACAGTAATAAACTCAGGCCGCCTTATTACAAAACAAGATTTATATTTTGACATGGCTTAAACCATGGAGCCAGTTTTTGTAATAAGAACGTAACAGTGATTGAAATACCGTTCTTTATACAATATTGAAAACTTAGCTCGGTACTAAGTTGTCAGTTTTGTGTTTAGGAACTTTACCATGGTCGGAATAAAGTTCGAAATTCAATAATGGCTCCATGTTTTATACCTGAGTCTGAAGATAAAACTTGTTTTGTAATAAGGGGGTTTGTGTTCCTTTTGTGCTTGATTTTATAGGCGAAGGTCGAGTATAGTTTCTTCTGCATATCTCGTGTACACGAAGTGGACGGGTCACGGGTGTGTCTTAACGCCTATTCTAGGCAGTCTTCGCGGGCTCTACTAGAATTTATTAGTGTATCAAAGCTCTGATTAATTAAAGCTACCTGGCCACTATCAAGCGAAATGTTACACAATAAACATTCATCCACTGTCGTCGGTAAATGCAAATAATGGTAGCTTAGATAGCTCGGGGCGTTGTTCACACGGCTACACATCAAGCTATACATTTCCAGTTTACGCTGACTTCTCATTGTAAGGAAATCCTATACAATACGAGATCAGCTTATACTGGAAATGTATAGCTTGATCTGTAGCCGTGCGTACATGGTCAGTCGGTCACACAGTCACACGTCACTATCATAATTCACGCGCTGCCAAACAAGAGGTTGCAGGCGAGTGAGGGGTTGGCGGAGGCGCGGGGAGAATAAGAATATTTTTTTGCAGAAACTACAGGAGTTGCCATTTGTGAGAGTTGGTGCCTTGGTGGTTTAAGTACAGTCCATATTTTATCTGTTTAGGGCCATGCAAATTAATTTTACACTAATAGATACTTAGGCACCCCTCCTTGGGAGCTCGAGGCGTGGGTGCTGACCAGAGTGTACGAATGGACGGCGCGGCGTAAGGCGCTCGGGGAGCCCCCCGCCGCAGAAGAGCGGGAGGCCGTGCGGCAAGAGGCGAGGGACGCAATCGTCCATCACTGGACGGAGGACCTCGCCACTGCCGTTTTCGGCCGCCGAACTCTGGACGCGCTCGGGCCAGTCCTGAAGGATTGGCTCGAGCGGTCCCACGGTTTCCTCTCTTTCCGTCTGGTGCAGGTGTTGTCCGGCCATGGGTGTTTCGGATCGTACCTGCACCGGATCCAAAGGGAGGAGACCCCGTCGTGCCACGACTGTGGCGCGGCGGAGGACACGGCTCAGCACACCCTTGAGGTGTGCCCAGCCTGGTCCGAGCTGCGCCGCGGTCTGAGCGCAGCGGTCGGGCAAGACCTCTCGCTTCCCAGCGTCGTCAACTCGATGCTGGAGAGCGAGGGGGCCTGGACAGCGGTCGCCTCCTTCTGCGAGGACGTAATGTCGCAGAAGGAGGACGCGGAGCGCGCGCGGGAGGACGACCCTCTCGCAGTGCCGCTCCGCAGGCGAAGACGGGGCATGAGAAGGCGATTGTACGATCGTCGTCTTATGCCCCCTGGTGGTGAACAGCGGGAGACGGGTGCGGGGGCGCCTTCTCCTGCATTGCACAGTTCACCATCCACGTCGGGCGGGAATGACAGAGCGCTCGCGGTCATTCCTGGGCCCCTCCCCGACGGGGGGGGCGTGTCGGGTCCGCCTGCAAGGCGGGCGGTCGTCAGCGGGGGACTGGATGTTATGGCTCTGCCGGATTCCCAGTCCTCCTCCTTGCAGACGAGGTAGGAGCGCCGCTGGGTCGTTTAGTGGGTATACCGGATTTTCCGGGGAGTCCCACATACCCCTCCCATCCCCCGATGGGTGGGCATGCGTAATGCATTTTTCCCAGCGTCAAAAAAAAAAAAAAAAAAAAAAAAAAAAAAAAAAAAAAAAAAAAAAAAGGGCAGAGGTGACAGTCGACGATGGAGTGAGTTTACCCAGAAGATGCCCGTTTTCTCTAACTTTATTGACTTTACTATCTTACTAAGTTCTGCGGCATAATCAGGAATTATAATAATTGTTCTGTGTAGCGGGTGGAACACGCTGCTTCCCACCCTTGGACTGGAAAGACTCATAGAAATTGCTTCCCTCCCTAGGACAGGAATAAATTTGAAACAATGGAACTAATTTTGGTTACGTTGTCGGCTACGATTTTTTATACATAATTAAGAAAAATATCGATTTAAGGCGGATGCCTAGACAGGCCTCGCCATACATTTTTCAGGGGTTGTAATCTCCGTAAATAAACGGTTTCTGCAGAATAAAAGCAAGTATAATGAGACTTTATAATGTATTATGTTCGCCTAACGCCAAAATTTTATTAAAAAAACAGTATTTCTAGGAGAATTAGACCCAATAAAAAACGAAAAATCTTTACATGTGTGAGTGACCTGAATCGCGCCATCTAACAGAAATTTGAAGAACCACCAAGAAAGAGTTATTTGCTGTTGTGTTACGAGTTTACGTTCGGTAAACATTTATAATAGATGGCGCTTCGAAATTTCGTTCGAAAATTGGAACAAGCGCCAAGGTTACACGTCGAGTGACCGGCGATGCGACGTTGCCATTCAGACGCACCCCGCGTTGTTGCCAAATTGCTCCAGTCAGTCCATGCGTGATTGTCTTGACAACTTGCGAATCGTTTCCAAAATTGTGTTTCTAGAAAGTTAGCGCCGGCGCGCGGGTTTGCCCGCGGGTTTTACATTTTATGATTGATAAAATGTTTTTTATTAGGGAATGAGAAAGAATGCTAGAAAGTGAAAAAAAATATCTGCGATCTGCATTTGGTTCACACAGATACAATACTAATGTAATTATTGTATTATCTACTTTAAATATAAAGTACCTAAAGATTTAAAAATCTTTCTACTGAATGTAAGTAGGTACTGATAATACATTTTCTGACACGGTTAGGTACTAATTCATTGGTTTGGGTTGAATAAAATCAGAGAATAGAAGTTCATGTAAACTTAGGGTATACCTAAATCAGGCGATCAGCGTAGGCAATTTTACCAATTTTTTTTCTAATTACCTACCTACGCAATGGTGACACGTAGGTACTACTTACATCTATTGATTGAATCATATTTAATTTATGTGAAACCATCAAGATAAGTGAATACACAGACAAACCACATTGATTTTTCATAACAATTGCACATTTTATTATTATTAGCACACGTCAAAGTGCGTCGAGATAAATTGGTCTTGCCATCTAAGAAGTTTACCAAGAAAAAGGGGAAATAAAACATAGGGCAGTATTTTAGTAGTAAGTTGTAGGATGTTCTGATATTTAAAACGATGAATGATATAGGTACACCAGTGGTGGCTCTGACTTACAAGTCAGAGCCACCACTGCTGTACATCATTCATTTATGGTTGTAGCTAAGTAAGTAGTAAGCACCATTCAGGTTTAGAATTGGTGACTGGGGCTACTACTGAGAACCATTCATACGAGTGCCATCCGTGAAAGAGTTTTTATTTAAAAGTGAAGTGTTTTTGTGTTTTATTGACGGTAAGTGTTATTTTTATGTACAAAGGATGCTTTTCTGCTTGAAGGTGATACAGAGTTATATTATAATAGTAATAACCCTTAAAACTTAAAAAAGTGTAAGATTTAGAAGAGGAAATACAAAATCAAACGTTAGCAACACTCGTTGATTGTCATCACATCACATACCTACCTACTCTAAATTTCAAATATTTCCCCCTAATAGGGACGTCAATTCTCTCTAAAAAATGGCTGTATGGTCTCAGCTCACTTTGCCTGTCCCAGAGGGACGAAAGGAACCAAAAAAAAACTCTCCGAAAAAGATCCGTTACTGAATTGATTCGAAAGAAATATGAAAAATCGATTCACAAATAAAGAAATAATTTTCCAAAAATCAATCATTTGTTTTCGATGAAATTCGCAATGTAGGGGTTTACGGGGTGTACGTTACCCTAGCAAGAAAGTGTCTCCTATAGTTATATGAGTGGAACGTATAGTTGGTGCCTAATCTGCTGTAAATGTGCCCCTACATAAAAAATTGGTGCCCCTTGTCGTTTTGAAAAAAAAAACGAAAAATCGATTCCTGCTAGGGTAACGTACACGTTTACGAGGGCGAAAAAACGATCGATGAGCGAAAAGAATTTAACTAGTCTCATATTGGAAAAAAACCGTATTTTTACGCAAAAGGATTTGCACTGGATATGGTTCGTAATTTTCCCGCCACCACAATTCTTAACAATTCAAAAAAACAAAATACTGATGTTCTAGGGTGAAATATCGATTCCCTGTATCGATTCAGTACTAGATATCGATTTGAAAAAACGTTTTTATTTGTTCCAAAAAATCGATTCTTTGCTCAATCGATCTCAGATTGACATCTCTATTTGGTCTGTTCTCATGTTCTGTCAGTTGTTTTGCAAATTTTCACACACAGCTTGACAGCTTGATTGATGGTGACAAATGGTGGTGTTATTTCTGACTAATACAAATTTCTTGAAGCATTTCATAATTACGATACTTTTGCTGTTGTGTTTAATTATTATTTTTGATTACAGATTGAATTGCAACTCTGCCTAAGATGAATCCGACTAATAAACTTGCCTATATACGACATATGTATTCAGGGCCGCGAAAATCACGGAAAAAAGTGCAAGCAACATTGAAAAGATATCATGGAAATTCTTCTAATGATTTTTAGTGAGTCATCAGCCATCAGGTCTATTTATTGATGAAGACTTTGGATTCTTAGCAGCTAGCCCTGATGGTAAGATTATTCAATAATAAAAATATACAAATAACTAGCTTTTGCCTGTGGTTCCTCCCCCATGGATCTTGTGTGTCGCGTGGATTTTTTAATTTGGTTCAGTGGCGTAGGCCTAAAAACTGTTCTTTTTTACAGGTATTATAGAAGCAGAAAATACTATTGTAGAAATAAAATGTTTTCTCTCCTTGAAAAGGAAATCTCAAAATATTAGAGAAGCATCAGAAAATAGAAATTTTCCTATTCATTTGGAAAACGATGTTTTAGTTATGAACAAAAAGCATAATTATTATTATCAAGTAAGTAACAAAGATCATTATTTCTTGGTTCATGTATGTATAAATATAATGTATTTCTTGGATTGTTTCTCAGCTATTATTATTTTGATTCTAGGTCCAGGGTCAATTGCAAATTACCAAAATGAGTAAATGTTACTTCATTTGCTTTATATCTGTCACCCAACCATTGACTGTCATAGAAGTTAACCGGGATGAGGAATTTATCAACGCTATGATGCCAAAGTTGGTAACATTTTTCAAAACATGTGTACTGCCGGAAATTATTTTGAGACGAGTTGAGAAAAATGCTAATGTCTAGACATCAAGGAATTAAAAGGTATGAAAATATAAGTCTTACTCATTTCGTAACTTAATCCTCAGGTTTCTGAGGTGTGGGTTCAGTAAGAATAGTCTAACAAAACTGTGTAAATTCATTTGTTGCAGCGAAAACTATGTCTCCCAGCAATTGATTCAGATCGCACGGAAATGATATAAATGGAAGTAAAAAGTGACAAGCAGAAGATTGATACTGCGCGGCGACGGCGGCGCAGCAAAAAGTAGCGTGTAGAAGAGAAGATATTTTATTATAGTATTTTTTATGTATCTTTGTATGGTGGTACGAGTCGATGGTTCGAATCCAAGCAGACACTTTGCTTTGTGTAAATTATTTCATCACCACTGTTCAGAGGAGGCCTGAGTCTCAGCAGTGGGAACATTATAGACTAATTATTATGCTATTTTTTTACGTAGCGATGTATAGTTTATGTTATTTGTTAGTTTATAAGATTTTTCTGTGTACATATGTTTCACTCATGTATTTAGGTACCAGCCAAACAATTCAATTGTAAAAGAATATTTATTGTTCAAAGTTGTATAATAAGTGGGTATTCTTGAAACATAAATGTTATGGTTAGCTAGCAACCACTTTTGTGTTGTGTAAGATACTTACACTTACGTGTGATGTTACATAAATTGTTATCTACGTACATAATTCTTTCTAATACTAAATTCAGAATCATAATTGTAAATATCAAAATATTATAAAAAGGATGTTATCTTTGTGTGGTGGTACGAGTCGATGGTTCGAATCAAACCAGAAAATATTTAGGTAAATGCAGTGAGAGTAAATAAAACGATATTTGTATGAAAATATTAACCATATATAAAGATTATTAATTTATAGTAAGATACAATAAAACGCTTTACAATTGAATACATAATCTTTTATTTATTTAGTACAGGTCACAATTTATTTACACGTTAGGTACTATTTAGGTTCAGTCACATTACAACAACCTATTTATGTACAATATACCTTTATTACCCAAAATAATTTATCTGAATAATTTGATAAGGTGAAAAGGTATCTGATATCGAGCCTAGAAACAAAAGTATGCATAGGTAACCCAATAATTATATTATTAAGAAATAGATTGGAACATAACAATCCTCTAGTAATTTAAAGTATGCTTAATTAGTAAATTAATATTTGTTTTCAGTTTTTGCTATACTGTAAGGATATTCATCATATAAATAATTTGGTCCTCTTTCTTTAAAATTAACACCATCTGGACATTTTAATTTCCAACCATGTTTGAATAAAACGACATCTAGTGGAGTCGGAAGTTACTACTATTTACTTTGCATGTGTGTGTAAAGAGTAAATTCATGCGGCTAAATCATTATTATGTTCTAATCTTTGTATGATACCAGTTAACAAGCACAGTGATGATCTAAAAAAATCAAGTTAATGCCCTAGGTTTCGCTAAGAATAAAGTTGTTTATTAAAAATGTCTATGTTAAGTGTAAAAATTGAAAATGTTCGAAATTGTGGATGTGTCGCCATCTAGCGACAAAATGGCAGTGAGATCATCTATGCTTCCACCTTAAGAAAAAATGCTGCGGTCTTGTGAGTAAATAAAGAAACAGCCAGTGTGATTTAAAAACAAAAATAATTAAGCGAGACGGCCCGCGGTGGTGAAGTGATGTGTTCCATATTTAAATAAAAAAAAGATTATAATATAATTTGACGGAATACTGAGCTGTACCGAAATTTAAAATCTGGGTTTTATAAAGGCTAATATTTGATTAACAATGAGTTCAAGCGATTCTGAAATGTTGACTCCAGATTCGGTTAAAGACGAGGCAAATACAGTAATCGAAAATCTTTTGCCAGAAATTTCAAAGGAAAGACTTATTTAAATACATACAATGATTTTATGAAGTGGCGAGCAAACAAAAAAGTAAAATATTTTAGATAAACTAAAAAAAAATACTTTCCTTGTATTCGAAATGAAAAGTAGTGTTTAACACGGGTGAAAGTTATCAATTCCTTTCGACCCTTGTATAACAATCGACTATTTCTTTAGGTAGGTAGGTAGGTGGTTTTGGCGCATTAGTCTAGACAGTTACTCTGAATATGTATGAATTTTTTAACTGGTTATTCATATCCAGTTAAAAAACCCAATCCCAAAACCCAAAACCGACTCAATCCTTCAGGATTTTGTATCTAACCAGGAGTTTTAACTCCTGAGCAATATCGTTACCATAAGTCAACCGTAGTACGTGAGATTGCGAAAAATATGACAAGTGCTTCTGCAAAATCTTACCATTACTAGTTGTTCCTTCTGTGCTCTTAGTACTTGGCACGGGGAGGTCTGAAAGTTCGCGGAATGGAGGGGTTTCCAGGTAAAAAATACATTTTACTTACTTACTAGTCTTGATAGAATAGTGAAACTATCTTGTTCGTTAGAATAGCGGGAAAGATTATTTTTATGATGATTTTCCAAAGATTTCTGATTTCCATATTCTGGTCTAGCTAATTTGATGGCATGACTTTTCTATAAGACTTCCAATTACATACACAATTTATTTTTTTTCATGAAAAGTCTATACTAGGTAATGAGGTATACGAGTTACCTAAACACTAATCTATACTTTACTTTGGTACAATGCATGGATATTAATAGAAACTATTATTCACAGAGGAATGGTACATTAATCACATAGACGGGTTGCCGTTTCGTAGCAGTTTTAAAGAATTTTTCGTAGCGCGGAGCAACTTTGAATTTACAGATAGGTGGCGCTTTTAATATGTATTAGTTACAAATGGACACAAATCAAATATAAATTATACTAAGTCTTAGTATAATATGTGAATTAAGTCCATTAGTTCACCATATAATATCCCCCCCCCCCCCAACTTAAGAGAACAATAATTCAACTGTGTTTTACATCGATGTTATAGGCTTAAACTTACATTTATACAACCAAATTAAAACTGAACCAAAAATTACACAAATATTTATTTCTAATAGCAGCTCACTTTCTGTCCTCTGAAATTCAATAACCATGAAAAAACAATTTTTGCAAGTATTTACATAAACCATGAAAACAATTTAACCAGGTAAAATAAAATTAACACGCTTGTTTTATTATTTTTGTATTTTTATGCAATTATAATTATTACACATCACATTTTAACATTAAATCCTAAATCTTTAAGTTCTTGCACTAGATAATCGTCTTTGTACTCATTTATCTTGGAAAGCCATTCTTCAGTGGATATAACGTGACGACATCGACCACCTAGCTCAGGAGGTAAATATTCAGGGTCAATATGTTTGTGTAGAGAGCTGACATCGTTGCCATGGAAATGGATACGACTCCAGACGGCTTTCGGCATAAACTGTTTGAATAAGTAGAAAATTGAGTGAAGAATCCAGTTGTACCTAATGATGTGAAGACTATGATTCGGCAGTGGGAATGATACCTGGAACCAAACGGGATGGTTAGTGAAAACACAATATCTTAAGACGCAGATATATGGCAGTGACCTTGAGTCGTTAGCTTGCGTGTTCTGTACTGAGCTCACGCAACGCTTCGTTCGTTCAGCCAGTAATAAAACCCGCCCATCAAGGAGCGCTGTCCCCAATTTGACGCATTATTAATTTATTATACACAAAATAAAAAGTATTTTAATAAAACGCGTATACTAAAAGATCAATAATTAAATTATCTTTAAATTGGTGAAGGTTTCAGAACAATACGCTCGCTAGATTTTGCGCCGTTCTTAGTTTTTTATCCGCGTCAGACATAATTTTACAAATTAATTTCGCTATGTAATGTAAACATAATCTAAAATATTCACATATTAAGTTATTGAGAAAATGCTCTAATTTAACATATATTTTTTTCAAATCATTAACACTACTCGTTTAGACTTGATTTTCAGTATAAAATCATTAAAAGTCGGTTATCGTCCCCTTAAGCGATGGAAGGTCGAGTAGCGACATCTAACGTGAAGATGTGAAATTATACAAGCTCTAACGCGTGTGGATGTTGAGACGATTCCTTTCTAAATCAGTAGATGCCACACAGCCACATGGTCTACGAAAGCGTAGTCTTTTCTGTTTTTAAACAATAGATAGGATAACTATAAAATATTCAAAGTTCATTAGGTACCCAATTTCTATAGTTTTTATCAAGATGCTTGTCATCGTTCTAGACTACGGGTCCAAGAAGACTTCAATCTGCCCGCCTTTTCCCAACAATGTTGGGTCGGCTTCCAGTCTAACCGGTTACGGCTGAATACCAGCATTTTACATGAAGCGACAGCCTATCTGACCTCCACAACCCGATAACTGGGTAATACGATAACCCCTTGGAATATGTCACCCCGATTATTGAATACATTTTATGTATAACAGACTAGCCTACCCGTAACCTTGTACCCACAATAATAATATGATAAAGTGTTCTGGCCTCATCTGACAATGGTGAGGCCAGAACGCTATTATAGAACTAATTATAGCCTACATTAGAACCACTGTCAAAAGCTTGGCGTCTTCGGACTCCAATACTATCACATTCCGTCAAAATGTGATGCACATCTTCTATGACTCCGCAGACATCACAATTGGGAGACTCGACTTTTCGCATCATGAAGCCAAAACTAGGTATTGAGTGGAACAACTTCTTGCCTAAAATCTATAATTATGTTTTTCAATTATTCTCCCACCGCGCCGAAGCACCGCGCATTAATATTTTTTCACTATCACGAGTAGGTATGTCGTGTCAAAGCATTTTTGGTAGGATAGATCTATGGGTAGATCTTGGGAACGAAAGAAAAGGGGCCTCGCTCATGCCACTTCGCCCACGTCTATATTAGTCCACGCTACGCCTCTGGGCTCGGATACACCAAATCCGTCATCGGCCGAACTATGCCCGTACACGCCGTCGGCCGACCGCGGCCGATCGAAAAAACCATTTATGAAGTCGGTTGAAGTAGTGTAGTGCGGTCGTTGCCGGATTTGATGTATCCGGGCTGTAAGTGTTCGTATGATTACCTACCCCCATAAGGCTAACTATCTGCCCAGCCACTGTTGGTGTCAACTGGGCCACCTGTCTCAAGTTCAGGCCATCCAGGTCTACTACGATGGTGACTCCTAGTATCTGCAGCTTCGGCTGCATCACTGCTATTTCATCCATCACTAGTGCGAGGCGGACTACATCTTCTATAGGAACTACGTCAACATCCCAGCGACCTGAAAGAGAACGAAAGTTATTACATTTTTTCTGAGGACTTAACGTAACGGTTTGACAGCTTTTAATGTAGACAACTGTGTCAAACCGAAACCACCGTATTTATGTATTCTTTAGATATATATTATCTGACGATTAAAAAAGTCAGACTAACTTTGAATAGAATATTTAGAAATATTAATATTTTTGTGAGTACTTTGGCATTGCATATTACTTAAGGTGGAGATTTCTGAAAATGGTCAAAAATCTCTCAAACCGTAAATATTTTTTCCAAAACAAAAACAGTATGATATTTTCAAGTCTTTTGTGAATGGTGATGGAACTCAAAACATAATTGAATACATCAAAAAAACCTTCAAAGACAACTCTTAATTATTTTTAAAAGCAGTTTATCCCATCGTTAACAGTTATAATTATAATTAAAAGTATACCATAAAATTGCAAATGCCAAACTGCATCCGGTGAGGGATTAATTTTTATTAATTTAACTAATTATATATATATAATTTTATACGATTTTATTTGCATTTTTACGCCATACGTTGTGTCATCGCGCATCTCTTTCTTTTGTACACAATATGACAGTGACATCGGTTTACCTGTTGTCGTTAAACAAGTCAAACGATATTATATTGCTATATTTTTCCTTCAAAATCTGTAGTATCTTACCAAACCTCATGAGTATGACGCGTCCATTGTCAGGGCTCTCTGGTAGAATACCTGCGTACACGTTCTTCACCTGCACCAGCTCGAACGGGTCACAGTCATACAGGTACGCGTTCTGTCGTTGGAAAGCTTCGTAGCGCACCATCTGATGAGGAAAACAAGACATGGCCATTATTTGGGCATAATTACATCGAGAAGCCTGACTTCAGCCGATATATTTTTTAATAATCTCACTGCGAAAATGCTAAGAATTGCAGAACCCATAGCAAAGTCATTGCGTAAGGGTGTTACCACACCAATCGATCGAAATCGGTCGACGTTGATCGATTGGTGTGGTAGCTTTTAATTGATCGACGGATACCGGTCGACTAACCAATCGATCGAATGCCGGTCGATGGCATCGGTCAACGATCGATCGAGCTCAAGCAGCTAGATCGTCGTCGTAATCGTAATCCATTCTACCATCGATCGATCGTCTATAGACAATCGATCGATTGTTCTGGTAGAAACAATCGATCGACGTCGACTAATCCATTCTACCATCGATCGATGCCGTCGATTGACGACCGATCGATTGGTGTGGTAACACCGTAAGAAGATTCGGAACCATAATTAGAACTTTACGCTGACAAGGCTCGTAAACCGCTGAATAACTTTTACATTCAAGTTTACACTAGCAGGTAGCCAGCAGAAATTGTATTGCCTCTCTGTTGAGGAAACAAAAACAATACCAGGAAAATACTCATCTAATTATTTAATTTATCAATCTGTATGGTAGTAGGATAGGAGGCTCCAGTTCTACTAGATACGTGGTATACCTAGAGATAATTATTTATCAAGCTCAGCCACTGACATTGTTAACTGCAAGAGTCCTGTATATAAAATTTCAGTTAGTTTTCTCACTACTGTGCTTTAAAAATTGTTATTAATATGACTATTTCTTAAGTAAAAAAAAAAAAATCAAAGCTGAAAAGCTTCAAAGAAATAAATATTCTAATGAATTCAGAACAATTGTCGTCTACCAATGTCAAAATCACAATCAAAGTAAGTAGCTCACGCAATATTGTCTCCGAGAAAAGTCTTCGTAAGAATTATGAGAAAGTGTGAAAAATATGTTACTTTCTCCATTTCTTTAGTAATGGGTTGACTTGTTAGAAAGAGCGCGGGCGGCCATTCCTCAAAGTGATTTTAATGAACTGATTGATGCCAAATCGCTGTGATTGTGTGAACCGTGTCAATGGTGGAAACACAGATTATATTTTTTTTATCTGTGCAATAAAAATTTAAAAAATCCTCATTATTGTCTTTTTTTGTCATTTAATTGACGACATTAACTTAGGTTAATTTCCCACAATTTTCCATAATCGCAATTTTTCTTAATTTTTTCAAAATATAGGGATAAGTTGTAATTAAAGTAAAAAGCCAGTCTGGAAGACCAGTTTTGGTAAATAATAATTGGATTATTTTTTATAGTTCAAAATGTACCTACTTGATCCCTAGACACTTTTGATGTGGTGTATATCTTAATAGATCGTTAAGATGTGATCAAGGATTAAATTATAGAAAGAAAGAAAACATATTAGATACTTACAGATGCTAAACTTACATGTCAAATTAAATTAGTTAGCGAAACTCCACAGACGTGATCTAAGCACGACAAAAAAAAAAATAGGTAATAAAAAGATTTGCAGTTTTTTTTTTGGGATCACTAGTCACTACTGCTTGTAGTTTTGTTACTTGAAGTATGAGTTGACAAATCTGCTTTTTTTTTTTACCTTGTTTAGATAACGATAACGATAAAGTTTACACAAACAAAACATATTTTTTAAATAGACTGATATTTCAACTACACTGCCGTTGATGACCCCAAAAACATTATAAAATTAATTTATTTTATACTTGATCATGTTTAGATATCGATACCCATCACGGCTGGGGAGTTTCGCTAAGTAATTTAATTTGACCCTGTATAATGCTGACTTATGGGTCATTATGTACAAGTTGACACGCTAGAACTAGTGCTGAAGCAGTCTAGAATTTAAAATTCTTAAGACATCAAGGGGTACACAGGGTCAATTGGACTTCTAAATATGCTTATCGAGCCAAACATTACATAATCAAGCCTATAATGTTCCCACTGCTGGGACACAGGCCTCCTCTCTGTGAGACGAAGTGGGATGTCATCAACCACGCGGGCCCAGCGTGGGTTGGCGGATGTCACAGTTTTTGGTTCTAGGACATGCCGGTTTCCTCACGATGTTTTCCTTCACCGTTTTGAGAGCAGTGGTGATGAAATTTTCTACACTAAGTAAAGCAACTTCAGGGTTCGAAACATCGACCACCACTGCTCACAATCATTGAGAAACAATATTTTAGAAAGTGATACCTTTAATACTGACGAGTTAAAATATCCCACCATCATCAGTGACAGACCTGTATAATTAATAATTAGGTAAGTTACAAAGTTCACTCAAGAGAGCCAAGGACATCTACTTATATAGGTATACATAATTATAAATTAAAGTCGCTTTTCATGACAGTCTGTGTGACCGCGTTGTTCTTGTAAACTCCGCGACGGATTTAGATGTGGTTTTCACCATCATTTATAGAATTCATTCCAGAAAGTTTATGTGTCCAACAAATTCATTTTAAACATACATTAAAGCAATTTTGATGTTTTGTCAAGTCATAAAAACCGTGCGAAGCAGGGGCTCGTCGCTAGTCTCATCATCTTCATCATGATCAGCCTATAATGTTCACACGCCTGCTCTCTATGAGAGGGAGTGGGCTGTAATCCACCACGCGGGCCCAATGCGGGTTGATAGATGTCACATGTCTTCGAATTGTTGGTTCTAGGACCTGCCGGTTTCCTCACGATGTTTTCCTTCACCGTTTTGAGAGCAGTGGTGATGAAATTATTTACACAAACTAATGCGCCTGCTTAGGTTCTCGAACCCACGACCTACAACTCGTAAGTCGACGGGGTCATTACCACTGGGCCAGTGGGCCACCACTGCTCTCCCCACTCTCTCTACTCTCAGTCTCCGTATAAAAGCAACTATTCTGTTGCAGGGCTCGGTTAGTCAGATTCGCTGACCAAGGCATACTCTCTCAGACCCAGATGAACCCCATTACCCTCCTCCAGGAAAGCAATAGGACCACCAGTACAGTGCACAAATTACAGAAACCGTCATTCCGTCCTCGCCGCCGAGGTACCACACGGACTTCCCGACTAAAATGTCCTCCCCGTCCCTTGCACGTCGAATCGCCAGCCGCCCGCGCCGAGGCTGAGTGCGCATTAATAGTAACCCCTGTTAATAATCATGATCTAAACTTTGATCCAGCCCATCCCCAATTTGTGATCCCCCAACGACGCCCTAAGCCGAGTTGCGTACCCCACAGGGGGTGCCCTTAGTGCGCAGTCGTTTAGTTATAATATACATTTTACGCCCTGGCTGGAGGCTTTAAGCTCAACTTAAGGCAGACACAGGAAAGCTCGGTTAAGTAGTCGCGGCCTCTCAACACAAAAAAAAAGCAGGGCTCGGAAACCGGTTAATTTTCTATGTAACCTTAATTATTTAATATTTTGTTACAAAATCAATGTGTGATGATGCAATCATTGAAGCTAACATCAAATATATCTTGTATCATCGGAAATAAAAATTAACCGGTTTCAAGCCCTGATTCTGTTAAATGAGTGAACTTAAATGTAATTATTGTAAAGTTTTGCATTCCAAATGTCTGACTATGTATAAGGAAACATAATTACTGATTCTATGACCAACACTGTACCAATACCTATTGCAAATAAATTATTATGATTAAGAACAAAAACATATTTTAGCCAAAATTAATTCAGTTTTTAGGGTTCTGTACGTCAAAAAGAAAAACTGAACCCTTGTAGGATCACTCGTGTGTCTGTCACAGCCGATGTGCTCCGAATCTACTGGACCGATTAACTTGAAATTTGGTACGGATATGAATTTCTGTGACCCAAACACGGACGTCTAACGTAAATAAATGAATTTTGAATATGGGGCCAAATTAGAAAACTTAAAAATAAAGTTCCGCTAACTGTACCGTGGCATATCAAATGCTAGGGCGTTTTGTAAGGATTTCAGATATATTTTTATTGTAATTTTAAAATAAATAATTCTAAAGTTATTTAAGGAAAGAAATGAAAAACTAAGTATTATCTCCGACCCTTATCTCCAAAACTACTTAGCCTATTTTTATTTTTGTAATACAGAAATGATAAATGTTTTTTATTTCTGTAAGTAGGTTTGTACAAACACTTTTACACGTCAATCATATTTTAAAAACTAGATGAGGTCGGCGTTTCGTATCTGACTACTCTGAGAAGAAAGGCCGAAACAAACTCAGAGGTCACAGTCTTTTTTAAAGTCCAGACATAATCTTGGTCAGATCATGTGAAGGCCATGCAGATTGGTGTCTGAAATGGTCTTTTGAGGAAAGAATCACACAGATTGAGTGGACCTGACCAGTCAATGCACGCATTTGTCAGTAATCGTGCAGCTCTACTCAGAACTTAAGGAGCTCAACGATGCGACGATCAATACCAAAGAAAGGACATTTGGGTAGGCCACTTATATGACTCAAACTGCCAGACCATGATTAACACTAACTGAGAATAAAAGAAAAGGCTTAAAAAAAAAACTATAACCCACATAGTCTTCACATTCACAATAATTAAAATAATAAAATAAAGAAAATAGTGCTTTATATAAAGGTTACAGGAAAACGTAAGTCAAGAAGTATAATTATGGTCTTAAAATAACATGATAAATCTCTAAATATTGTGCGTACAAACTTCAATTTGCGGTTGGAATGTATGAGAACATGTTTTTCAACTACAATGTTAAGTTTGTTCGTGGGATAAATTCATCCCAACTACGGAACCCATCATTGTGCGTGGTCCGACATGCACATCACCGGTTTTTTTAGGGTTCCGTACCCAAAGGGTAAAACGGGAACCTAAGGCTCCGCCGGCGCCGTCTGTCCGTCTGTCACCAGGCTGTATCTCATGAACCGTGATATATTTCTGACAGATGATGTATTTCTGTTGCCGCTATAACAACTAAAAAACAGAATAAAATAAATATTTAAGGGGGCTCCCATACAACAAACGTGATTTTTTTGCTCTTTTCGCTCTATATTAATAATAGCAACAGGTAGACGCTTGAAATATTCACAGAATATTTAGTTGTATATTCCCTTTAAAAATAAATAATTAAATTAAAATAAAACAAATATTTAAGGGGGGCTCTCATACAAAAAACGTGATTTTTTGCCATTTTTATAGATAATGGTACGGAACCCTTCGTGCGCGAGTCCGACTCGCACTTGGCCAGTTTTTGGAGTTTCATACACATTGAAGCTGCCTCTTTGAAAGTCGACGCACGTTTTCATGTCAAGGAATCTGTAATGCAGTGACCGGTCGTGTTCACGTTCTAAACATTTAAATTCCATGCCTTTCCTCACTTGGGCATAATGGTGGTCCTTGACGATTGCTGTCGCGATGGCGTGAACGGAAATTACCGGAGTCGAGAGTATTTGATGATTGACGATGGTTTTAGCACTTACATATAATGTAAGGACTATAACTACATACTACTATATCGTCTTCGTCGTTGGGCAAATGGTCAAAATGATTATGAATTAGGTATACAGGGTTATTTTTAAAACGTCAATAACCTCTTAAGGGGTCATTGTACTCATCATTATGAACAACTTTTACTATGGTACCAAACCTGACATCACGAAAAAAAAATCTGCTGTTCCCTACATTTTAACGAATTATTCGAACATAAATGTAGGGAACAGCAGATTTTTTTTCTAACTATCACGGATCATGAATTCATGAGATACAGCCTGGTGACAGACAGACGGACAGCGGAGTCTTAGTAATAGGGTCCCGTTTTACCCTTTGGGTGCGGATCCCTAAAAATGAAGGGTCACAATCACAAAACAATGAGATGGTTACTGTTTATAAATTACTAATTGGGTTTTATATCTACAGGGTTACTGGTAATTCGACGTATATCCGGCAGGGGCTGATAAGGGGGCCAAAATGCAACAAATTGAACCCCCCATATGTATGGCCGAAATTCAATAGTTTTCGAGATATTAGAATTTTAAGGGTTTTTCGATATTTACCCAAAATTTGACATTTCATTCCAAATTAAAAAAAAAAACTACATATTTGAATGGGTACCATTAAAGATGATGTTGTAGCTGGCACTTCAATTAAGCTATGGACATAATTAAAACTACTTAATTTAACAAAATAATGAAAATAATGAGCGATATAAGAATAATATCTTACCAATATTTTCATTTTACGCTTCAAAAATGTTGTCTCGTCACAAAAATTTCTATGACATTAATCGTACAAATAACTAAAACAACTTGCTTATCCTGTAAGCTTTCCAGAAAGGTATAAAAGTCAATTTTAAAATACATAATTCGTGGCATGGCATGTGTTTGAACCGGCGCGGGGAGAGAAATTATCTGTGTTTTTAGTTTATGATCCTCGCTAAAACAACCGATTTTCCTGGCGAAATTCTTCGCGATGGGGCGGGGTGTGAGGGCGGGGGAGTATACGGCGTCTGCTGCGCTCGCGTCGCCTTCCTTAGTAAGTTTTGACTCTCCGCCGCGCAAGCACGTGTGTTGTTATCTTGCTACCAATCTCTCATCCCGTTAATTTGTTATCGATCATTATTGTTAATTCTTGTTTCTCTTGTTATTCTTTTTGTTATCATTGTTATTTCGGATAACATGGCTTCGTATCCTAATAACGAATACGCAGACATAATGTTTTGTTATGGTTTTGCCGATGGAAACGCGGCTGCGGCTCGGCGAGAATACCAACGCCGCTTTCCCGATCGTCGACTTCCCCACGTTACTGTTTTCGGGAGCACCTATCGACGATTGTCTGAAACTGGCAGTGTTCAAAGAGCACAATTCAACGCTGGCAGACCTCGACGGTACACGGCTGACGAAGAGGACACCATTCTTCAGTGTTTTATTGATGACCCAAACATCTCAACGAACATTGTTGCAAGACAGCTCGGTATGTCCCAGTGGAAAGTGTGGTCGGTAGTACATCTATCAGGTAGACACCCGTACCATTATCAACCTGTTCAAACATTGCACGAGGGAGATCCTGCCAGGCGACTCGAATTTTCTCGGTTTATGTTAAACGCTGACGCTGACCAGGAACATTTCCTAAGAAATATTTTGTGGACTGACGAGTCAAAGTTTGACCGGGATGGAATAACGAATTAGCATAACTTACATTTTTGGGCACCTAAAGCAGGCAGGAATCCAAAAAAACTAAAAGAAACTGCGTCGCAAATGAGATTTTCCCTGAACGTATGGATGGGTGTCGTTGATAATTATTTGGTGGGCCCTCATTTCTTGCCCCAAAATTTGAACGGCGACAATTACGAGGAGTTTTTGAGAAACAACCTAGACGATTTGTTGGCGGATGTTCCCGAAGAAATAAAAAACAACCTCATGTTTCAACATGATGGTTGCCCAGCACATTACCGGATTACTGTCCGACAGTGGCTAGACGAGAGATATCCAAACCGATGGATTGGGAGGGGAGGGCCAATTCCGTGGCCAGCACGAAGCCCTGATATCACACCACTTGATTTTTACGTTTGGGGTCATATGAAGGCATTAGTTTATGTGACCCCAATAAATTCAGTCGAAGAACTTCGACAGCGAATAATAAACGCGGCGCAACAGATGAGAACAACGTTCACATCAAGAGTGACGAAAACCGAAGTTAGGAAGAGAATTCGAACCTGCATTCGTAATCGAGGGGCTCATTTTGAACAAGATGTGTAAAATTTGTAATAAAATTTGATGTACATTTTTTTATGCATTTTATTTCATACAAATACAAATGACCCTTTCTCTCCCCGCGCCGATTCAAACACATGCCTTGGCACGAATTATGTATTTTAAAATTGACTTTTATAGCTTTCTGGAAAGCTTACAGAATAAGCAAGTTGTTTTAGTTATTTGTACGATTAATGTCATAGAAATTTTTGTGACGAGACAACATTTTTGAAGCGTAAAATGAAAATATTGGTAAGATATTATTCTTATATCGCTCATTATTTTCATTATTTTGTTAAATTAAGTAGTTTTAATTATGTCCATAGCTTAATTGAAGTGCCAGCTACAACATCATTTTTAACGGTCCCATTCAAATATGTAGTTTTTTTTTTATTTGGAATGAAATGTCAAATTTTGAGTAAATATCGAAAAACCCTTAAAATTCTAATATCTCGAAAACTATTGAATTTCGGCCATACATATGGGGGGTTCAATTTGTTGCATTTTGGCCCCCTTATCAGCCCCTGACGGATATACGTCGAATTACCAGTAACCCTGTATAGTCGTCGTGATTGCGAAATAACCTCCAAAGTAGCTGTTGACCTTAATTTAAGGCCCTCATTAGTAAAATATTTTTAATGTTACTAGGTACCTAGTAGTGGTACCAAGTCTTTGCCAAGTAGGTACGTAATGTCTGTTTACTATGGAAAGTTATTATGAAAAAATATATAAATAATAGAATTTCGATGGACTGCATGTGGAATGTCCATAGTGATTATAGCCCCCGTGTTTTTTCCCGTTCACTGCCCCGGCCATATGGTACCTACATACAACCTGTTGAGGTTATCTTTCAACAACATGCATTTTTCTCCGTATTATTCTTATCTCATCTACTTATCAGACACTGACAGCTCCATAATATTTCTGAGAATTATCACCACGCTTTGAAGCGGAGTTGAACGCCTTTTGTTGTTTTTTTATAAGGAGGAATGATACTGTTTGATAAAGGTAAGTATTCAACTAGCATTTCAGAACTAGGTGACCATGTTTTTGGATAGTCATAACAAAATGAAGGAAGGAGCATCTCTATTCATTTATATGAATCGTCTTACCCCTTAATTTCGAAAATATTGAGCTCTGTGGTGCTTAAGAGTTAAGGCTTCTACATACCAGCGCGAATTGTCCCGCGACACGGCACAATGGCCCCGCGTGTCGCGGGACGAGCGGTGCCTTTGTGCCGTGTCGCGTCGCGCGACAAGTCGCCCCGGTATGTATAAGCCTTTAAGCGAGACATGTTTCGTCATGGCACTGTGTGCGCGCTGGCCCTAAAATATCAGTTTAGGGCCAACGCGACTCAGTCCATCGCGGTCCGCGCGCGAAAGAGTTAGTCGGCACAGTACTGTCATTAAAATGCCTAGTTGCGTAGTAAAAGGCTGCAAAAATTATGATACAAAGGTTAAAAAGGAACATGGGATATCGTATCATCGGTAAGTAATATTACATTACTTTTGTTCCAATTAAATTGTTAAATAAACATATTTTTAAAGTGATAATTTTACTACCGGAATCCACAATGGCGGCCATGTCGCGCGTTGTCGGCAGCGCTTGCGACGTTAACGAAGTAACCTTGTACGGACGTCATTTTTTGTTTGTGTTTTATTTTTGTCTTAGGAACTTAGTGTAAGTAATTTTGAATTTTGTTAGGTACCTAATATGTTTTATACTCAACATAAAAGTGAAACAAAAAGAGTACAAAAATTCAAGAGGAAGTTTAGAAATGATAATGAAAATCGAATTCATAAAATATTTTAAAATGCTTGCTTGCTTGATAGGAGGAGATTTATAGAAATACAAATATGCGATGGCGAATTAGTATTCAAATAATTTTTAAATTACAGATTTCCAAATGATTCAACGCGTAAAGAGATTTGGAGTCGCATTATTAGGAAACAGCGAAAAGAGCCTTATTTCAAGCCTCATAAAAACACAAGAGTATGCTCTGCTCATTTTTATGACAGAGATGTTGATATTTCAAAAGCTGGACTACGAAGATTAAAAGGATCGGCTATACCGCGATTTGAGAATGAGGTACTAGCCTCACGCCTACTTATCTACAATAAAACTAAATATTTTTTGATTGTTCTCTATAATCAGAATCCTATCTACTTTTATTACATTATTATTTACAGGTTTGTGAAAACGAAGAACTCCGGCCTTTAACCCCAGCTCAAAGTTCACAAGTAGAGGAAATTGATGTTGACATTAGTGATCTCAATTCAATATTTGACACGCCAAGGAAAGTACAACTAAAAAAAAGAATTAATAGATTAGAAAAACGTCAAATTGTTGCAGCCAAGAAGATAAAAAATTTACAGAAGCAGAATGCTAGGTTAAAAAAAAAAAACAAATCACTGCTATATATAATTAAAAATTTGAAACAAAAGAAGTACATCACTGAGGAGATTGAGTCTGCTCTTGGAACAAATGCCGAAATAACAGACCTATGCAGACTACAAGGGTTTAAAAAAATAGATACCGTAGAAATAGAAACCAGCTAACAAAAAAATGGCGACCATCTTATCCACCCGCGCCCTTCGAAAGTTTGCTATGACATAACATTTTTACTCGCTATCTGCCTATAAATATGTACGACGAAAATTTGATTGTTGTCTTCCTCACCCAAGAACCTTGACCAAATGGTAACTTAATTAAGACTAGTTATGTACCCGGGCGCGTATGTTCCTTACTTCGTTTTGATTGCACTCTTTGTTATATAGCTCATTAACGGTGAATCTGGATTCACACAGGAATTTTTTGAAATGCTTAAACTCAAGAGGGACAGCTTGTCAGAAAACATTGCATGCTGTCTAATTTTTGACGAGATGAACTTTCGACAGGCCAAATTATGGAAAGGCGAAAGAAATGTTGGTCACGTCGACATGGGGTATGGAAAATTTTACAAAGAAAAGAAAGCTACCAAAACTTTTGTAATGATGCTCGTTTGTCTCTCTGAAAATTGGAAAATACCAGTCGGTTATTTTCTAGTGGACGGTTTTACCAGTGAACTTATTGCAAATACTATTAATATTTGTCTCGAAAAATGTACTTCCGTCGGTTTCAATGTCGAAGCTCTAAGATTCTATGGATGTCCCACGAATGTAAAAGCTGCAAACATTCTGGGTTGCAACTTAAGTAGTACAGGCCAATTAAAAACAACTTTCCCCCACCTTGTCACAAAAGTAAATATTGTAGTTTTCATGGACGCATGTCACATGATAAAATTAGTACGAAACGTGTTTGAAAAAAAAAAAAAATTCAACGGGATGATCAGCGAATTGAATGGAAATTTTTGATTCGGTTCTTAAAACTCTAAACAAACCAGCGGCTAAATTTTGCTAATAAATTAACCTACAGACACATACACTTTAAAAACCAGATAATTAAAGTACAATTACTGACACAATTGTTAAGCCGAAGTATTGCAAAAGCACTGACACTCTGCAACGAAATATTACATCGTAGTTATTTTTCAGAAAGCAGTGCTACAGTCGAGTTCATTAATTTTTTCAATAATATATTCGATATTTTGAATTCTCGTAGATTCAATCAATCTGGATACAAGAGAGCCATTTCTCCAAAAAATAAAGTGGCAATATTTAATTTTATTGAGGAGGCTATTGATTACATTACAGGACTAATTTTTTTCTCAAATGTGAAAAGGAGTATTAAAAGACATAACAGACAACCACGAATAGTATTGATTATAAGAAAAAAACTAATTTTGGAATCTAAAAGCAAAACCGGATTCTTAGGATTAATTGTGTGCTTGGAGAGTTTAAAAATTCTCTATCAAAACTTAGTTCAGTCAGATTCTAAATTGAAGTACATTTCGACGTACAGCCTGTCTCAAGATCACTTAGAGCTATTTTTTAGCTTGATAAGAAAGCACGGAGGTTACAGTGATAACCTAAATTCTATACAATTTAAAGGAACGTATTGGCGTTGCATGAATCACCTATCATTAAAATCATCATTTACTGGAAACAGCATACCTTTGGACAATTTTCCAATTTTAACTGTGTCATCTGGAAGAGCTCCACTGATATTAACAAAACAGATAAAATGTGAAATTTGTTTAGTCTAGTTAGTAATGAACATTTATTTTTTCATAAGCTCATAGATTTGACAAATATGAGCGGACTTTGTCTTCCTTCTTCTGACCTGTTCGAGGTTTGCCTAGAAACTGAAAAAAATATAAGACACAATAATAGACCCCAATTTATGACAAAAAGTGACTATATGATCCTATCCACAAAAACTCTAGCAAAGTTTGTAGAAATGAGCCCTTTTTCTGTTTTAAATTTACACTCTTTTGATCAGCCGGCCACATTAAATCATAGATTGCATATTATTCGAGCTATCATTAAAAATATATATAAACGTCAGAATGCATCACGAGTCTATCGCGGAAAACACGGGGAAGGGAACTGGAAGACAAAAAATTAAAAAAATTGTTTTATTTAAAGGACTGTCCTCTAAATAAAACTTTTTTTTTGGCGAAATTGCTTTTTAAAGATCCTAATACTGATTAAATTGTTTACAATTTCAAATAAAGCTGATTGAGATTAATTTGTTTTACTTTCGTTTTCTTTGTGAACTATATAATATCATCGCAAAAAGCACATCGTTTCCAGTGTAATTTCTAGTTATGCATTGGCAACCTCGCTATGTCCCAATGGAATTTAAAGGGGGAAGCGCTAAGGTAAGGTATTTATTACGGCCGCGAATCGTATTTATATCAACATACAACCTGTTACTGACCTGCAAATTCATGTACGCACGTGTACACACGGCTACATAACAAGCTATAATTTCCAGATTCGCATTGTATAGAATTAAATAAATGTAGCCGTTTGTACAAGGTTACCTCGTCGACTTAAGCAACGCGGCACTCACGTAGTTCGTATGAGTTATCACAGATGGCGCTAGTTTTTTCTTGAATGAAGAAGGTTAAGTAAAATGTTCTGATGGGCGTATCGTTCCTTTTGAAATCATTGGGTAGTTCTTGTTACCTTCGCCCACATAATCGTAGCTACACCGCCGTCCGTCGTAATAGAAACCCATAACAAGTTCTCAACTGACACATAGCCAATCTAAAGACTGTTGTTATCAACCTGCCTGTCACGTCGATGGCCCCCCCCAGTAGGTACGGTACAGAGGGTATCAGTCGTTTATCACGATCACACCGAGTTCACCCGGTTGAGCCGTCCAGCAGAGTCGGTATTTAAACAGAGGGCTAATTGTGTAACACACTATCAGTAGGAATCGGTTTCAATTTGACAGTTCAACAACATTCATTGCGTTATTTACGTTGTTGAGCAGACAAGAAGCAATGGATTAGTAATATACTTCAAAATCTATCCGATTCCGATTCAAACTGTGTTACGCAATTAGTGTGCAGGTTTATTTTTTGATAAGCAGAAGCACATCTTTCATGAGGTTTGTTTTGTCGTGATGTCTAATAGCTGGCTTGTCGAAATTGAAAACATCGAAATTCATCGGATTCAGTCTTCGATCAATATAGTAGGTACTTCAGTAGTGATTAAAGTAGAGTACTTACACAGGCATTATTGACCGAGCGAGCGAAGCGAAGCGTCTGCTTCTAGTCTTTCAAAATTTGCTTTCCTCTGTCAGTTTCTTGGTCCTCCTCTAGAGGTCATATTTTACAACGACTAAACTTGGTATTATGTTTTACGACTTTATAGAATTTTTTTATGGGGATTTTTATCGGACAATGGTGGTAGAATTTCGATGTTGACATAAATGCTTACTATCTGGCGATAGCCTGCAGTATGCCTGCAGCAAATGTAGAGATTGGCTACGTACGAAGTGCAGCATTATTCGGACAATCTATTATTGTGTCTTAATACAAATCAAATAACTTTAGTGGTAGTACAGGCAACGGAAGGAACACGGGTGGGTTTTAGTCAGTAAAAGTCTGACACGCCCTCCCGCTCAGCCCAGAGCGGGAGAAGTTATTTGATAATTTCCCACCCAAAAAAAAAAAAAAAAAGGACTAGGTACTTAGGTATAATAATTGTTGCAAAAAAGTTTGTGCTCGCGAAGTCTACTGTTCGCAGAACGACTAGTTATGATAATTCCACTTTAGGGCCTGTGAACACCACGTTTTTTAAACGCGCCGTTGACGCGCGTTTGTAGCGATACAAACGCGATTCGCATGCGAGTCAGTCTGTTCTGTAGGATAAAAGCGTTTTACGCGTTTTAGCGTTTCACGTTTTAGAAACGTGCGTCGACGGCGCGTTTAAAAAACGTGGTGTGCACAGGCCCTTAAGCTTGGGTGTCCTAATGAACATTTTGTATGTATACTTCATCGGGAAGCACGTTAAGCCGTTGGTCCCGGCTGGCATTCGTGGATCTTTGACAGTCGATTCTGGTCGTCGGAAATCCGAAAATCTACAACCAGTTTTACCAAGGGGTATCGTATTGGTATAGGTTATGGAGGTCCTCTAAGCAGTCGCTCCATGTAAAATACTGGTATTCAGCTACATCTGGTTAGACTGGAAGCCGACCGCAACATAGTTGGGAAAAAGCGGGCAGATTGACTTCATAAAGGCGACATATAGGTAATGCCGCTCAGTCGATATGACCAGAACTACTACCTACCACCTTAAGGGGGATGCGCGAAGGTAGCCCGCAAAATTCAAATTTTCCAACGTTTTTTTTAATTTTCGAATCAGCATTACAAGGTCCCTAAGGTCAAAAAATCTTTTGAGATTTTTTGAAGAGAGTTAGTTGTATTGCCGATTCTAATGATTATAATTCTGTAAAGCCATAATGGTTATGGCCGCGAATCATAATTAGATCAACTTTTAACCTGTTACTGACCTGCGAATTGCAAAAACCGTAATCAAATTTGAATTTCGCGGGCTACCTTAGCGCATCCCCCTTAACAGGTAGTTTGGCGTCTTGGCGACAAGTAGCAGTAAGTATAAAGATTAGACGTTTAAATAAACCTTTTTTACAGTTCGTTCAACCGATTTTGACTTCTATTGCGTTGATGGCACGACAAATGGCAGCTGTAATAAACAGTTGGTATTGTAACCACGTTTTACTCCATTTGAAATAAGGACATTTAAATAAACCTTTTTTACAGTCCGTTCAATCGACTTTGAATTCTATTGCGTTGGTGGCATGACAAATTACAACTGTAATAAACAGTTGGTATTATAACTACGTTTTTGCTTTTAATGCCATCCTTATATGCCTACAGAATAGTAGTCAAAATCGGTTGAACGGACTGTAAAAAGTTTATTTAAATTTATAATCTTATTTCAAATGGAATAATAGGTTCTGTAGTGTTTTGCTCACATCGCGGTTACGTGTACCTAGTTTCGTTCGCTATAATATCCCTGCTACAAGTCTCGAAGACTTAAAAAACACAGCTGCTTTTTGATGACAGAATAATAATATAGTGTTTATTTATAAAATTTCATACTTTTTTGGAAAACTTACAGCTGAGGCATGAACACACGGCTACACATCAAGCTATACATTTCCAGTATACGCTGGCCTCTCGTTGTACGGAAATCCTATACAATGCGAGATCAGCTTATACTGGAATTGTATAGCTTGATGTGTAGCCGTGTGTACAATAGACCAATATTGCATTTGTTAATAACATGAATATAAATAAATTACAATACAATAAATTACAAACACTACCTACGGTTAATTGGAAAGGAGGTCAGGTTGCACCGACTAATTAATTGAGATAGTGATGATGATAATAATTATATCATTAGCATAATAGCTCACCAATTTATGTGCTAACGCAGGTATGGACCGCCGGCATCTCATGAACC
The DNA here is from genome assembly GCA_948098905.1 of Tiliacea aurago. Classification (NCBI taxonomy): domain Eukaryota; kingdom Metazoa; phylum Arthropoda; class Insecta; order Lepidoptera; family Noctuidae; genus Tiliacea; species Tiliacea aurago. Next base: position 3,591,814 of record OX402592.1, read on the forward strand.
GCAGTAAATAGGCGTCGTCGGTTCGCCGCGGTTTACATTCTCCTCGCTCTGAAACAAACAGTTTTATCGAAGTATAGATGTTGTAAACTTGCAACATTGAGCCAACGGGTAGACCGGAATTTAGTTCCTAATCTCTAACTTCATAGATTTGCGGTGAGTTGCACGAATTCAACATTAGTTTAACGTTTAACGGAGACTTTAAATTGATGCTGTCACTTTCTTTTTGATACAAAATGTAAGGGATAGCATGAATTTAGTCTCCGATAAACTAATGTTGATTTCGTGCAACTCAACGACGGCGTCAAATTAAATCAGCTAGCGAAACTCCGCAGACGTGAAGGTAAACACTATAAAACTAATAAAAAAATATTTGATGATATTTTTCTTTGGGTCAACGACCGTTGATAGTGTTGAGAAAATCTGTTTATTTTGTTTTATCGTGTTTAGATATCGATAATCATTACTTGTCTGTGAAAATTGCGCAAAAAAACCTACGTTACTACGTACCGTTCGCTGACCCAAAAAAAACAAATCATTTTGTTTGTTTTATCATGTTTAGGTTGCGGAGTTTCTCCAACTAATTTATTTTGACCCTGTAGGTAGATGTATCAACATTTTCGCTGCATCTTTTAAAGATTGAGTTGAGATTTTTACTGTGCAAGCTTATTCAAAACTTGCATTTCGGTAGGCATGTTTTAAATTGATGGCAAAAAAAACGTACCTATTCCAAACTCCATGTAGGTAAATTCAGTTTTATTTTGAAACTACTAAACAATACGTAATTTTACTAAGTGGCCGAATTATATTTCAAAACGTGGTACAATGGAATACATTATATTATTATGTAATAGCTGACAATAACCGTTCATCACGTGCTTGCGCAATGCCAAGAAAATTGCCAGATGTCGTAAGTCGATACATTATAATCGTAGCAAATGTGCATGAAAGCAATCATTTTGAACAAGTTGGGCTAGTAGCCAATCTCACGATTTCGACCCTTTTTTAGTTGTTTGGTAGTTGAGCCATGCCCATGAAGTAACACTGCAGGCTTACCTACCTGCAGACTAACAATTTCGTTATCAACAACAACAATAGGTAGGAATTTTAGGTTTGTGATCAACAATGTTTTGTAACACACTAGAGAAACATATCCACCACGTGATATAAAAGTCAACGCGGTTGTTTTGTTTTTTTTTACAGACTCAGCGGTTAAAATGTTACGGGTACTAGAATCACATAAGTTCAGAAGAGGTGTCTCTGTTTACTTCTTACCACGTATCAGTCGTCGTAACTCCTCAATTGCTTTGCCCCTAGTATCTGGATCTTCATTACAATGCCTTTTTGCATATTCTTCGAATTCCGAATCTTCATATCGACTAATTTCAGCTTGAAATGCAATCTCGATAAACGCCATTAATGCTTCAGCAGCCTGAAAATTAAAGAAGTTTCAACATGAGATCTGTTGCACTTATAGAAATCACAGAAATTAATGATGATCATCTATCTAAGTGCTGATTATTGCGGTTTCACAGCTTTTTTAAAGAAAATATGTCAAGCTGACATACCTAAATATTTATTCGTCAGGTAAAAGTTTTCTGACTATTGAAAAATCTGCCGAAAAATGGCTTCAAATGTTCAACATGTGACTTCAACCTACAGAATCAATAGTCATTTCGGTCCAAACTTTCTAATCACCAAATTGACTATCAACTATGTTACTTGTTACATGGTGTAGGTCCCTTTAACTGTAGAGAGAAAATAAATGAAGTATTGCTTGGAGTACACTTAGCGCAAGAAAAGTGGCCCACCCTTTATGGGCCCACCCGAAACAGTCAATCAAAAGAGAGTTGTTTACATTTTTGTTGTGCTTGTAACATTGTGACCTAATGATCGTTTGTTGGATTGAACAGCCAAGCAACTAATTAAAAATTACAGTCAGTTTTTTTTTACTTAAAACTTAGAGTACTTAAATAAATGGAATTTAGCTTATAAATATAGCAAATAACTTCCAACGAAAAACTGGTTAACTGCTGACAGGATGATTGCGACACGATTTTACTCCTAAAGACTTCTACAGACCGGCGCGACTCGCGAGCCGACACAAAGGCACCGCTCGTCGCGCGTTACACATTTTTCCACATGCGCGACTGCGCGGTCACAAACCTTAGTAATAATGTCGCTAACTCCTCTATAATTGAAGTTGACACAGGTTGTTGCCGTTGTTGACTAACAACTCAAATCGCCGCGCGCGCCGCGCCGTGACAGGACAGCGTGTAGGTACTTAATTACTGTTGCGTTATGATGAAATAAGTAGGTGGACACAATTTTTGATTGCAGTAGCAAATAGCCAGCCATACTTAACTATTTTGTCATTTTGTGTCCTGTTACAGAAAGTTACTTACAAATAATTCTCAAGAATAATAAGTGGACGGGCTGATTTATTTTGCCTCGGTAACGGTCGCCCGGTCCCGGTTGGACGGACGGAAATTCGGAACCGATGTGTCCGGGACTCCCAGAGATGTGTCATTATTGCACAAAAATTTCAAAGTAAACTTAAAAAATACCAAGGCTAAAGAAATTTTGAGGAGCTCAGTTACAAACGGTCACATTCTACGTGGTCAGGGCCGCCGCCGCCGCCGCCGCCGCACCGCAGCCGGTCGGTCGGGCGGGCGGAGTTGCCTCTTTTTAGCACGGAAAATTACAATATGACTCGTTCCTAGTACCAAGGCATCAGATATAAGAAGAGTAGAGCAAGTAAGTAACAGTTCGGTTGGTTGGTCCGACTGGTTCGGACTTCGGTTTCGGGCCCGTGCCACACCACATCGTAGATGCGTCTTTTTACCACGGTAAATTTCAATGTGCCTGCTTCCTAGTACTAAGGCATCATAAATAAGAAGAGTAATAAATTATTTCTTGATTCATACATTTTTGTTTAGGCAGTTTGGGAAATAGATGCCGCTGGGGTCGCCTACATACTGTATAATCAGATAGTTATCAGTGACAAACATGAATTAAAAGAGTATGATTAGATGGTTTGGTCATGTTGAGAGTTGAGAGGATGAATGAATGGCGACTAACAAAAGGTATTTTACAAGGCAGAAGTAGTGAAAACGGCGCGGCGGGAGGGGACGCCCTAGAAGGACATAATTATTATAGTGACCTAATTGGTAAAATTGTTGAAAGGTTAGGTGCGTAGTACTCGCAACCGGCGGCGGCGTGCGTGTTTGACCTACCCCGAGTGTAAGTTCGCAAGTAAGTAAACGTAACTAGCGCGTTTGCGTTATGATTTTTATTCTCACTCTTATACTCTTAGCATTATGATCTATCGGTCAAATGCTACGCAAACGAAATAGTTACGTTTACTCTCTTGCAAACTTACACTTGGGGTACAAGTATGAACGTAAACGAAGCAAAAGGAGTATGTAAGGAGGGTAGCAGGTGGCGTTCTATAGTTTCTGCCTACCCCCATGGGAAGAAGGCGTGAGTTTTAAGTGTGTAAGTATAGTGCACTCTATAAAAAAAAATATAAGTAAAAATATTTAAGGCTTCTACATACTGGCGCGACTATTCGCGCGACGCTACACCGGTAGAACAATTTCCTTGAATTTTTCATAAAAATTGTTCTAGCGGTGTCGCGTCGCGCGACAGGTCGCGCCTGTATGTAGAAGCCTTTATTCTCATACAAGATAAATATATTATTAATGAGCTCTCGGAAGTTGCGCGCGAGTGGCCTTAAAGTATATTAATAGCTAATTACATAACATTACATATTACATTATATAACTTTTTTTATAGCCCCTCTGTGCTACAGGCCCTATTAATTTGTACATCACAAAACTTTTTGACTGGTAGGTAGGTAGCTTTTGCAACTTTAGTGAGTGTTTTTTTAGGGTTCCGTACCCAAGGGGTAAAACGGGAAACCTATATTACTAAGGCTCCGCCGTCTGTCTGTCTGTCCGTCTGTCACCAGGCTGTATCTCATGAACCGTGATAGACAGTTGAAATTTTCACAGATGATGTATTTCTGTTGCCTCTATAACAACAAATACAAAAAAAAACAGAATAAAATAAATATTGGGGGCTCCCATACAACAAACGTGATTTTTTTGCTCGTTTTTGCTCTTTATTGATAACGGTAACATTTATCACGAAGCTGATTCTACCAAGGACTGAGTCAATAAAACTCATTGAGAGGAAAATATATTATTAAAGGAACTCAATTATGAAAAATGAAAATGAAGAATGTTTATTTGTCCCAAAACAGTTACATTGATTATAAATGAGACATCCCCAGTTAGTAATTGATAATAATTGTGTTGGGGCGAAATTATAATTTAGGAGACCACAAAATTTTATTAGCGGGGACTAATCAAGAGATGTAGATTTTTTGCAATTTTTGAATACCTAGATTTTTTGAACCTTCAAAAAATGTTGATGTTTAAAATCTTGTTATTTACTAAGCGCATATTTACGGACTGCTCTTGACTATCAAGGATTTTTTTTACATACCTTGCATTGTTCTGCAAATAATTCGTAGTTGTGCAAATAAGTAGAAGTACATGTACACACGGCTACACATCAAGCTATAATTTTCAGTATACGCTGACCTCTCATTGTACGGAAATCCTATACAACGCGAGATCAGCTTATACTGGAAATATATAGCTTGATGTGTAGTCATAGGTGTACCTAACATTAGTAAATTAATAAATTATAATTTTTTATTGAAACGAAAAATCTAAGTTTACAGAAACCCTGTGTTCGATAACTGCATTAGTAATAATAGGTACTGTGTCGCAGTACCTATTATTACTAATGCAGCACTAACGCACACTCAAGATAAAAGCAAAACTAAGAAATTAAATTAAAAAATAATAAGAGTAAGTATAAAAAGTAAAATAAAGTAAAGTAAAATAACTAAAAAAAAAAAAAAAAAGAACTTAAAATTAAAACAATTTTATGTGAAATTGTGTGTTTGTATGGAAGGATTGTGTAGTTTGTGCGTTGAGTGTATATGTATGTGTGTGTTTGTGCGTGCGTGGGAGAGAGGTGTCAGTTTGTGCAGGGGGGTGTGTGATTGCGCATCGGCAACGGCACGGTTGGCGCAGTTAGTTAAGCGATTGACTGCTTCGCTGCGTGTCGCGGGTTCGATTCCCGCACGGAACAAATATTTGTATGACCTACAAGTAGTTGTTTCGGGTCTGGCTGTTTGTGTATGTGAATTTAAATGTTTGTAAACGCACCCACGATCCAGGAGAAATTCCTAGTGTGGGGCAACGTTTTAAAAGAAAAAATACAGGGCAATTGGAAAGTGAGTTTAAGTTTTAACATAATAATGTTTCCAATTCATCATATGTATACTCGTAATAAGTGTATGAAGCCATTTATCCGTAATCCTTCGACATTCTCGCAAGGTCAGTGGATATATATTTACTCGATTATACAAGGTAGGGCTAAGAAAGTGATATTGTCGCCGAGCAACTTGAACTCTGGCAGATTCCCACCTGGCAGACTGTCAGATCTGCGTTTTTGAGTAACGACAACAGGATCGAAAGGAAGGTCTAAGTGTTTACGCTGCACGACAGCAAGACGAAATGTGTGTCTGACTAGTTCGCATCAACAATTCTACCGCTATTGAAAAATGGCATAGTCAATAGTGTCTACAATTGCCAAAAAATATAGCTGTAAAGGCTTCTACATACCGGGGCGACTTGTCGCGTGACGCGACGCGACACAAAGGCACCGCTCGTCCCGCGACACGCGGGGCCTTTGTGCCGTGTCGCGTCGCGCGACCAGTCGTGCTGGTATGTAGAAGCCTTTACACTACGGATATTTAATTCACCTTTTCATTCAAACAGCAAAAACGCCTATTTTATTAGCTTTGAATTGAAATAAAAAACAAGAAAGTTTTGTCTGTGTAGTGATGCGTCTCTTTGGTTCTGCTACTTGACGATAGATGGTGTTAAATTCAGTAAAGGAAAGACTTACTTTTAAGTAAATTAATAAATTTTTACTTTATTGATAGGTAAGTTAAAACCGGCTTCGTTGCGGCTTCTGTCATACAAAAATTGACACCTCGCCGCTGCAATGTGCAATGCGGATGTTACAAATCAATTAATAATACACCTACTCACCAATTTGTCGATGTTTTAAAAAAAAAAAAAAAAAGTATAATTTTGTAAAAGGGCGGAGACCTGGGGGCCTAAAATGGACGCTTTGGCAGAATCATAATATATTATGATCTGCGTACAATTCATACATCCCGCAATTCATCTGTTTGACAGCTGCTATTTGACATTAGACTTCAGTAAAGCAATTCATAATTTGTGGACCATTTTACGAAACTCCACAAAAAAACTGTCAAACAGATGAATTGCGGGATAAGAATTGTACGTATATCATATTATGATTCTGCCATAGCGTCCATTTTAGGCCCCCTGGTGTTAGTTTAGGCACCAGTCTCCCACGATATAAAAATGTTGTCTGACTCTGATAGCTTGTAACAATGTATCATGTAATATTGTGGCGAGAAAAATAAATCTTATCTTATCTTAATGTTCTACGTGAATTAATTCTTTGCGAGCTAAGGCTTCTACATACCGGGGCGACTTGTCGCGCGACGCGACGCGACACAAAGGCACCGCTCGCGGGGCCTTTGTGCCGTGTCGCGCCGGTATGTAGAAGCCTTTACCAACAGTCCGAAGGGAAGCCGGGGAATCGCGTTATAGTGCTTTCGCCGCTGCCGCATTGTGTATCCTCTCACTTTCTGTGGGAATGATTTCGCGAAAAGGGACGGAAGTGAAGAAGAAGAAGAGGAAGAGCTTGAACATGGAATAGGTACTTTTTAATAGCATGGAATTAGTAAGTACTGTATACATAGATTGTAAGTAGAGGGGGTAATTTCTGTCGCTGCTCAGCTTATTACCAAGGTGAGTACTTCGGTAACCCAGGTAACCTCTGTGAGATTGTCAGTAACACCAAGGTGAGTACTTCGGTAACCCAGGTAACCTCTGTGAGATTGTCAGTAACACCAAGGTGAGTACTTCGGTAACCCAGGTAACCTCTGTGAGATTGTCAGTAACACCAAGGTGAGTACTTCGGTAACCCAGGTAACCTCTGTGAGATTGTCAGTAACACCAAGGTGAGTACTTCGGTAACCCAGGTAACCTCTGTGAGATTGTCAGAAACACCAAGGCGTTGCTGGCGTTCCTTGAGGAGTTGGGGTGGATCGAATAATCGATTTCCCCACCCGTACGCAAAATACGCGCATATTGACGTGGAGTTGCGGACTCCAGCCCGTATTACCTATTATTACCTACCAAGGTGAGATGTCAGATGTTACACATCATAATTATGCGACATGGCGGCAACCGCATCAAAATCCGTTGCTTAGTTTAGAAGAACGACGCGGTCACACAGACAGACACGAAAAACGACTTTTATTTGTAAGTATGTTTTTTTTTGTTACATAATTGTAGGTACTTCCTTGACATAATCTTTCATTACTTATTTGACATTACATACCTACAATTTAAATTTCAACAATGATTTTTTTTTTAAACTGGCGCAGTTTAAAAAAAAATCCTTGTCCACTAGGAATTTATCCGTGCGGGAATCGAACCCACGACACTCAGCGAAAATAAAAAGTTTAGAAACTTTTTGTAGAGCCACAGTCTAACTAAAGGAAGGCGTGGAAGGCGGAGGACAGGGTGTTGTGGCGCAGCCTGGGAGAGAGGCGGAGGACAGGGTGTTGTGGCGCAGCCTGGGAGAGAGGCGGAGGACAGGGTGTTGTGGCGCAGCCTGCAAGAGAGGCGGAGGACAGCGTGTTGTGGTGCAGCCTGGGAGAGAGGCGGAGGACTGGGTGTTGTGGCGCAGCCTGGGAGAGGGGCGGAGGACAGCGTGTTGTGGCGCAGCCTGGGAGAGAGGCGGAGGACAGGGTGTTGTGGCGCAGCCTGGGAGAGAGGCGGAGGACAGCGTGTTGTGGCGCAGCCTGGGAGAGAGGCGGAGGACAGGGTGTTGTGGCGCAGCCTGGGAGAGAGGCGGAGGACAGGGTGTTGTGGCGCAGCCTGGGAGAGAGGCGGAGGACAGCGTGTTGTGGCGCAGCCTGGGAGAGAGGCGGAGGACAGCGTGTTGTGGCGCAGCCTGGGAGAGAGGCGGAGGACAGGGTGTTGTGGCGCAGCCTGGGAGAGAGGCGGAGGACAGGGTGTTGTGGCGCAGCCTGGGAGAGGGGCGGAGGACAGCGTGTTGTGGCGCAGCCTGAGAGAGAGGCGGAGGACAGGGTGTTGTGGCGCAGCCTGGGAGAGAGGCGGAGGACAGGGTGTTGTGGCGCAGCCTGGGAGAGAGGTGGAGGACAGGGTGTTGTGGCGCAGCCTGGGAGAGAGGCGGAGGACAGCGTGTTGTGGCGCAGCCTGGGAGAGAGGCGGAGGACAGGGTGTTGTGGCGCAGCCTGGGAGAGAGGCGGAGGACAGCGTGTTGTGGCGCAGCCTGGGAGAGAGGCGGTGGGAGAGAGGCGGAGGACAGCGTGTTGTGGCGCAGCCTGGGAGAGAGGCGGAGGACAGGGTGTTGTGGCGCAGCCTGGGAGAGAGGCGGAGGACAGCGTGTTGTGGCGCAGCCTGGGAGAGAGGCGGAGGACAGGGTGTTGTGGCGCAGCCTGGGAGAGAGGCGGAGGACAGGGTGTTGTGGCGCAGCCTGGGAGAGAGGCGGAGGACAGCGTGTTGTGGCGCAGCCTGGGAGAGAGGTGGAGGACAGCGTGTTGTGGCGCAGCCTGGGAGAGAGGCGGAGGACAGGGTGTTGTGGCGCAGCCTGGGAGAGAGGCGGAGGACAGGGTGTTGTGGCGCAGCCTGGGAGAGAGGCGGAGGACAGCGTGTTGTGGCGCAGCCTGGGAGAGAGGCGGAGGACAGGGTGTTGTGGCGCAGCCTGGGAGAGAGGCGGAGGACAGGGTGTTGTGGCGCAGCCTGGGAGAGAGGCGGAGGACAGCGTGTTGTGGCGCAGCCTGGGAGAGAGGCGGAGGACAGGGTGTTGTGGCGCAGCCTGAAAGAGAGGCGGAGGACAGCGTGTTGTGGCGCAGCCTGGGAGAGAGGCGGAGGACAGGGTGTTGTGGCGCAGCCTGGGAGAGAGGCGGAGGACAGCGTGTTGTAGTGCAGCCTGGAAGAGAGGCGGAGGACAGGGTGTTGTGGCGCAGCCTGGGAGAGAGGCGGAGGACAGCGTATTGTGGCGCAGCCTGGGAGAGAGGCGGAGGACAGGGTGTTGTGGCGCAGCCTGGGAGAGAGGCGGAGGACAGCGTGTTGTGGCGCAGCCTGGGAGAGAGGCGGAGGACAGGGTGTTGTGGCGCAGCCTGGGAGAGAGGCGGAGGACAGGGTGTTGTGGCGCAGCCTGGGAGAGAGGCGGAGGACAGGGTGTTGTGGCGCAGCCTGGGAGAGGCGGAGGACAGGGTGTTGTGGCGCAGCCTGGGAGAGAGGCGGAGGACAGGGTGTCGTGGCGCAGCCTGGGAGAGGCCTATGTCCAGCAGTGGACTGCGATAGGCTGAGTTGATGTTGTTGTTGACAGTCTAACTTCGAACAGACATTAACCACGGTGTGAGATCCACAGAATTTACATAGGTACAGTTTACTCATTTAGTTACACTGGGGTAGAACATACGTCAACAAAAAAAAGGAATATTATTAAACATTCGATTTGTATAGATTATTTCGTAGTCTTGCTTATTGTGTAAAAGTCACTAGTCAATAATAAGGTGGTATTTCGCCAAAGACTACGTTTAGAAACACAATCTTTAACGAGGATGATAAAATCACGTCTCGTTGCTAACGATGTGCAAAATAGTATGGAAGAACAAAATCCTTTCAATGGAAGATTTTCTTGGATAAATGACGTAACAAAATATAGATATTTATACCTAGTAATTAACAAGTTAATCGACTTTTTTAAGCATTGTTAGATTAATACATCAATGGGTTAAAATAACTTTATTCTCATGAAGACAATCGTCACTTACCTACATGAGAACATTACATTTTATTACTAAAGAGGTAATTACATTATATCAGTGCCGATAAAAGAGGAACAAAAAGCAAAAAACAAAGCATCAAATCAAATCATTTACTTATTTATTTTTAATCATTTTTTTTTTTTGTATGATCACTATCAACAAAATTGGAGGCGAGTTCACTGTATTCCAAAGATAAGATGGTGGCACAAAACTTTTTGCTAGCTTAACTGCTTTTTCCACTCAGAAACCGCCTCTCTAGGGCCCGTATTAATAGAGCGTTACTCAGTACTCAAGCATTACTTAAGACTAGATTCAAGCCATTTGATTGGTTGAAACTAGTCCTAAGTAGTGCTTGAGTACTGAGTAACGCTCTATTATTAAGGGCCTTAGTGTTGTAAGAAGACAAAGTATAGATTGGGCTTCGGTATGATCATTTCGTTTAGAATCGTGAACAAGAAACCGTAGTAATTTTTACGAAAAACAAGTGGCAAGGCAATTCATTATCCATTCCCTCATCATCATCATTTCAGCCGAAAGACGTCCACTGCTGGACTAGGTCGCCCCTAAAAAGGAGGGGGGATTTGCCATAATCGCCACGCTCGGCAGGCGGGTTGGCGATCGCAGAATGGTTTTAAAAATGCATAGAGAACGCTGCTGCCCATTCTTAAGTAAGTCCCTTAGTTGCCTTTTACGACACCCACGGGAAGAAATGGGATGGAGCTATTCTTTACGTCCGGCACCAAACGGAACGCAAGGCAATTAAGGCTTCTTCATACCGGGGAGACTTGTCGCGCGACGCGACACAAAGGCACCGCTCGTCCCGCGACACGCGGGGCCTTTGTGCCGTGTCGCGTCGCGCGACTAGTCGCGCTGGTATGGAGAAGCCTTTATTGTTTTTTAATCCCAGATAGTACCTAATTTGACATTTTTAAATCTTTGTTTTTTGTTTTTTCAATTTGGAATTTGAAATTTGCACAGACCTGTTTTAGACAAGGTGTTACAGGACGATTGACATTCCTATTTGTTTTTTACCCGTATACAAAAAATAAATTAAATGCATTGAATACTTTAGCCACAGGAAATTATTTTCAATTTTGTTATTTTTCAACATGATGTAGATTTATCCCCCGGTCTACTCTTTGATATGCAATGGTCTCTGTGGTCCCATGAAACACTCCAACGTCTCCAGGGGCTAGTGTGAATCTTTGGGTTCATTCGAGCAATCGAGTCTGGTCAAACCACGCTGCGGTCGGTGCATTTCATTCATTCATTCAAATTGCAATTTTTAAATTTTCCATTAACTACTAATCTTCGTGTTTTAAAATGTTTCGATGGACTAGTACTGTGCTCGTTTTAATTTAATGTCGTACATCCAGAGCCAGATTGTATAATACTATCTGGGATTAAAAAACCGGCCAAGTGCGTGTCGGACCACGCACAATGAAGGGTTCCGTAGTTGAGATGATTTTTTTTAAATAATTTTTCCCGCCATAAGTGAACTCCGTATTTAAAATTAATTTATTTACGTTACACGTCCGTGTTTGGGTCACAAAAATAAATATGTGTGCCAAACGACTTAATCGATCTAGTAGAGTCAGAGCAAATTCGCTGTGACAGACGGACAGACAGACACGAGGGATCCTATAAGGGTTCTGTTTTTTCCTTTTGAGGTACGGAACTCTAAAAATGAACTTTAAAGGCTTCTACATACTGGCGCGACTTGTCTAGTCGCGCGACGCGACACGCACCGGTAGATTATCGCAATTTCTATCAAAAACTGTTCTACCGGTGTCGCGTCGCGCGACTAGTCGCGCCTGTATGTAGAAGCCTTAACTGGTACCCGGCAAGGCGCATTGCTGCCTGTATGCTAAGCTAATTGTACGTAGGTACTATGCCTACCTTCGCGCAAGTGCAAGCAATAAGTTGGCAGTTTTATCCAAGGAACATAAATTTACTCAGGTTTTATCGCAATCGGATTAACGGGCAGCGCATAAAATAAAAACAAACAAACATTGATTTTTGATAAGTGAAAACTTATTTAACCGCGTTGAGCGATTTTTGGTAGGAGACAAACTTATGGGTTCACGTCACCGACATGCCCGCTCCGACATGCGGCTATAACTGAAGTTAAATTGACCACGTGAAAAGTTTAATTTGTGTTTACTGTGCATTGTTTAAATTGTGATTTAGATACTTAAGACACTGACAACAGGTAAACTGCTGTCTGTCAGACTGCATACAAAAGAAAGAGAAGCGCGATGACACAACGCTTGTAATTTATTGCAAAATATGAAGCAATTATTTATTTACTCAAAAATAAGTTGAGTAATCGAAAATAAAAAACAACCAAGTTCTGCATACAAATAAGACGTTCTTGTTATAACCAACCAATACAACGTTGATATTTAAGGCGACGATAACCGACTTTTAATGATTTTATACTGAAGATCTCGTCTAAACGAGTAGTATCAATGATAATTATTTTTTTTTTTTAGATTAGGGCATAATCTCAATAATTTAATATGTGAATATTTTAGAATAAGTTTATATTACATAGTGAAATTAATTTGTAAAGTTATGTCTAACGCGGATAAAAACCTGAGAATGACGCAAAATCTACCAAGCGTATTTTTCTGAAACCTTCACTAACTTAAACATAATTTTATTATTGATCTTTTAGTATACGCGTTTTATTAAAATACTTTTTGTTTTGTGTATAATAAATTAATAATGCGTCAAATTGGGGACAGCGCTCCTTGATGGGCGAGTCCTTGTATTGGCTGAACGTACGACGCGTTGCGTGAGCTCAGTACAGAACACGCAAGCTAACTACTCAAGGTCACTGGTATAATAGATATTTTGGATTGAAACTCAAAGTAAAGGGTTGTTTACCGTTCATTTGTATCGAGATTTTTTTTATAAACGTGTTTTGGTAACAACCAAGTTCTGAGAAATATGTTCAAGAATAACATATATTTTTTCCGCTACCACACTATACATAGATTTGGCATTTTTTTTGTCTAAGACGAGCCTACTTTTATCATTTTTGTCAGCGCCTTGATCATTTTATTGAAGTAAAAACTTCTTTATGCGCGTTGAGCGTTAAGTTTTCACTTCTTGCGGCAGTCCGTATGACTGCTTATGTTTTTTGTTTTTTATACAACATGTAACATAAATAACGCACAAGGGGTCGTTTTACTAATCATTATGAACAACTTTTACTATGGGTAGGTAACTCAAAAACTTCCAAAGCAAAGTTAATACAATTTATATGGGACCACCGCGCAAGCTTCCTATCAAATGAAAAAATATTTTTCAACATCTCGTTTCTCTTTCTTTTTTTTAAATACGAAACACAAAAGACCTGTACGAGGCCAAAAAGGGGCCTATCACCGGCCTATTGCAGTCATTAGCAGTGCAGTGTTCTCACTGCTGGATATCTGTAGAGCTTCCCCAATTATCTCATTGAATTATTTATTATGAACAAACAAGCAACTCTGTAGGTAAGTAATTAATAAGATTATCAAGCTACATAAGTAGGTACTTAGTATACTGTATACCTAATTACGCGTAGGTATGCAGTGTTACTTCGTGCTTGAAAGTTCAAAATCCTATCCAGACCAAGGTTGGCTTGCCATTCTCGGGTCAACCGAACTGCATAACTTTATAATATAATATAATATGTCTTAGTATATCTTATTACATGAAGAATGTCTCGTACCAGCCCGGAGTCTGGAATTGTGATCGGATAAGGCTTCTACATACCAGCGCGACCCGCGTGTCGCGGAACGAGCGGTGCCTTTGTGTCGCGTGGCGTCGCGCGACAAGTCGCCCCGGTATGTAGAAGCCTTTATTGGCAATAAGCTCTCCCGCTGTTCCATGGGACTTAAACATAACTGGCGCAATGTGTGTAGCTAGTATAGGCACACCTCTGCCTAACCCTTCAGGAATACAGGCGTGATGTTATGTAATGATTTCTTTCAGACTAATTTTTCGAACAGGATCTTTTGAATGGGCACTGGGCATATTATGTATCTTTAATAATCTTCCTTTTCTCAGAACTGTGAGCGATATAAATAAATACCTTTAAAAAAAACCGGCCAACTGCGTGTCGGACCACGAACAATGTAGGGTTCCGTAGATAGATTAGAGATGAGATGTTGATGAGAGATTCGATTAATTATCCTACGAACAAACTGAACATTTCAGTTGAAAAACATGTTCCCTAGATACATTCCAACTGCAAATATAAGTTTGTACGCACAATAATGAGGGATTTACCATGTTATTTTAAGATCATAGACTTCTTATAGGTTTTCCTGTAATCTATAAGTAAAGAACTATTTTATGTATTTTTTCAAAATTTTAGGCGAGTAGTTTCGGAGATAAAGAGGGGGGGGGGGGTGGTCAATTTTCATCTATTTTCATTAATAATTTTAAAAGTATTTATTTTAAAATTATAAAAAAAGTAAGTATCTGAAATCCTTACAACAAGCCCTTTTATTTCATGTGTCGCACGGTACAGTTTGAAAAACTTTTATTTTTTGTTTTACCTCCAAAAGTGACCCCCATACTCAAAATTCATTAATTTACGTAACACGTCCGTGTTTGGGTCACAGAAGTCCATATGTGTACCAAATTTCAACTTAATCGGTGCAGTAGATTCGGAGCACATCGGCCGTGACAGACGGACAGACAGACATTCAGACACACGAGGGATCCTTTAAGGGTTCCGTTTTTTTATTTTGAGGTAAGGAACCCTAAAACTACAAGCAGATAATTACAGGTTATTACTATTTATGAGAATTTCTAAATGATAATACATTGAATCACACTATTTTATAAAATGACTAATTTGTAATTTGACATAAATATTATACTAATTTAATCACTCAGATATATGCCTATATATGACTTTAGTGACCTTGAGTGGTTAGCTTGCGTGTTCTGTACTGAGCTCACGCAACGCGTCGTGCGTTCCCAGTAATAGGACTCGCCCATCAAGGAGCGCTGTCCCCAATTTGACGCATATTAATTTATTATGCACAAAACAAAAGGTATTTTAATAAAACGTGTATAAGATCAATAATTCAATTATCTTTAAATTGGTGAAGGTTGCAGAAAAATACGCTCGGTAGATTTTGCGCCATTCTCAGTTTTTTATCAGCAGCAGCAGACATAACTTTACAAATTAATTTCACTATGTAATATAAACATAATCTAAAATATTCACATATTTAGTTATTGAGAAGATGCTATAATTTATCATATATTTTTTTCAAATCAATAACACTACTTTTAGACGTGATCTTCAGTATAAAATCATTAAAAGTCGGTTATTGTCGTCGCTGATTTGATGAATAAAATGTATTTGAACTACCTATATGTACACACGGCTACACATCAAGCTATACATTTCCAGTTTACGCTGATCTCGCACTGTACGAAGATCTTATACAATGCGAGGTCAGCTTATATTGGAAATGTATAGCTTGATGTGTAGCCGTCTGTACGGAACTTATAATAATTATGAATTTTGTATGTCTCAATGGCGAGACATACTAGACTTCCCTGTCACTAACACAACATCGTATGAACCTAAATAAATTATTTGAATTTGAATTGGAACATAATGAAGCAATGGATTGGTAATAAGTACTAATAACCTTCAACATCTAATTGTTTATTTATTTATAATAGCATTATCACTTACATTTTTGTTTTTACAGATACCCAATGCAACAATGTAGTCACAATTTCCACACTTCAATCAGATAGTTATTGCTAGTGTATTAGTTACGTAATTAGGGCGCTGACTTTTAATGAATAACTGTGGTGCTATGAGGAGCTCGTGGCTAAGTAATAAAAGCCGCACAGGTCGATCTATCAGGTTAAGCTACGCTTGCCGGGGTCAGTCCGTGGATGCGTGACCATCTTTACATACCGAGACTCCTCCGTGCCTCGGAAAGTACGCAACGTTGGTCCCGGCTGTCATTCGTGGATCTTTAACAGTCTTTACGGGTCGTCAGAAACCCGGGCCTCAAGTCTGCTATTACAATAGTGTCAGAATGGTCGATCATTGATTTCATATTTGTTGATTTTGACAAGTTTGGTAATCTACTATTATAATGGCGTCTTTATGACTTTCCAAATTTCAATGGTCGGCCACTGACACTACATTGAGAGATTGCATTTATTGGTAATCTCGGACATAGTGACAAATTAATGACATTTCTACTATATATATATATATATATTTTTATATATAAAAACGTTGCTCCACACTAGGAATTTCTCCTGTATCGTGGGTGCGTTTACAAACATTTAAACTCACATACACAAACAGCCAGACCCGGAACAACGACTTGTAGGTCATACAAATATTTGTTCCGTGCGGGAATCGAACCCGCGACACGCAGCGCAGAAGTCAATCGCTTAACCACTGCGCCAACCGTGTCGCCGTGGCAATACGACAATGCCATTATAAGTAACACAATTCTATTACGAGAACATTGACCGACCAATGATCGACTATTATGAATTTAGCAGATTACGAACTTTTAGCAAAATGAAAATGGGATCGTGTTGGAATGACTGAATTTATAAAAATATCAGACTGGGCCCTGGAATTCTGACAACCAGAACCCAAATTGCGTAACACAGTTTGAATCGGAATTGGAATGATTTTGAAGTATATTGCTAATCCATTGCTTCGTAAGTTAGAAAAAATTGTCTGCTCAACAACGTAAACAGCACAATGAATGTTGTTGAACTGTCAAATTGAAACCGATTCCTACTGATAGTGTGTTACGCAACATAGCCTCTTACCAAGAGGGGTATCGTAATACCCAGTTACTGGGTTGTAGAGGTCAGATAGGCAATCGCTCCATGAATAAAATACTGGTCAGCTGTATCCGGTTAGATTAGAAGCCGACCCCAACATGGTTGGTAAAAGGCTAGACAGACTGATTGATTGAGTGTGTTACGTAATTAGGCTGCTGTCTTTTAATTAATAACTGTGGTGCTAAAGACGCCAGTGACGCTATACTTTGTCAAAAAATAATAGGCCCATTTTGACATTTAACTTGTATTGATTTATCGAAGTATCGAGTACCGAGCCTACCGAGTCGTATGGTTACTTCACTATACTCCATTTGAAATAAGATTAGACATTTAAATAAACTTGTTTACAGTCCGTTCCACCGATTTTGACATCTATTCCGTAAACATATGGATGGCTTTAAGGACAAAAAACGTGGTTACAATACCAACTGTTTATTACAGCTGCTATTTGTCATGCTACCAACGCAATAGAAGTCAAAATCGGTTAAACGGACTGTAAAATAAAGTTTATTTAAATGTCTAATCTTATTTCAAATGGAGTATAGTTACGTCCCGAATCGCGATGGTCAATCGCGACGCGACGTAACTAGTGAAGTGTCAAAACGGGCCTATTATTTTTTGACAACTTTAACTATTATAATAATGTTTGAAAGTGAAGTACGTTGTCTACTTTACGAACATGAACAAAAAGAGTTACTTCTGCAAGTCTTATTTACTTACATAATTTTAATAGGATTCTGTATTTTTTTTTTGTTATGCGGACACGGAACTCTTCGGCGTTTTTTTTTTATTTGATATGTAACAACTACTTCTGGTATACTAATCCCCTTTCATTTGTGTATTAGTTTCATTACATCATTTTTATGGTGTGGTTACTACGGTTGGCCGGTTCCTGGTACTCAGATGCATCGGGTTAGACCCCAACATAGTTGAGAAATGGCGGGCAGATGATGGTTACTACGGTTGCCTTATATTTGGAAAAATCAGGCAGCGGGGCGAGCACGGCCTACTGTGACATGACTGGAGTCACACATTTTATCACAGTTAGAGCGATAAAACTGTTTTGTTATAACATGCTAGTACAAATTGACATGACTTAATTTATCATGTCTTATCAGTTATCACAAACGTCTTGGCACGCCCGTGCTCGGCCCGCTGTTTGGGGTGAAGCGACCATTTTATTTAAACTTTATAATAAACGTGATCTTTGAACCATAAAGGCTCCAGGCGCGAGAGCGCGACGCGACTCTAGTAGGACAGTTTTTATGAAAACTTTATGGAAATTGTTCTGCCAGAATCGCGTCGCCGCGCGCCGCGTCGCAGCGTCGCGTCGCGCTTGTCTGCGGGAGCCTTAAAAGGGCGAAGTCAGGTAATATTTTGATCAGTTTCTGCCTCTAATTCAGAGTCAAAATCATTTATTTGCTCTAAATGTGGTTGGTACAAAAGACGGTACAAAATTAAGAAATAATTGTAGTAGTATTTCTTTAATTTACTTAGTTAGTTTTAATAAATATATTTCTGACCGCGGAAAATTATACTAAGCACATGATTGATTGTAAGCAGACATCATACGGCCTTGTATTTTATTTCAAAATTAACAAGAACTCCGGAAGGACTTAAACAAAAACAAACAATAAATTGTACTCACCGAGAGTTTAAAAGTCAATCCAATAAAAACAAAACATAGTTAGTTAAATCACTGAATCCAATAAGAATAAAACTTCATACAAATACTTAAAATAAAAAACAAAAAAAAATAATAAAATGTAGGAACTCGATGTTTTAAAATTAAAATAGTCATCTACATAGCACGTCCGTTGCGGGCCGTGGTTTGTCGTGTTATGGCACCATAGAGGAAAGTAATATTGTATGGCACCCACTGATCTCATAAACAATCGTTAAGTTAACTGCGCCTGCGACGCGTGCGTGTTCGAGAATAGAATCAGAGTCAACAGCGATAGATTGTAGCCGTGATCGGCGAACATGGTCTAAATGTAGTGTACTGACCTTTTATATAACTTGGAGTGTCTTAGCGCCGTTATTAGGCCTCGCCATGGCTTCCCTTGGTATTTTAATCGGTCCTAACTCCTTACCAACAAAACCGGATTTTCTGTACGATGGTTATGAAGTGACTTAATACTTACTACAATTAATTATAATCTGTCTCCTGCTGTGTCTATCTTTGCTGAGATTTATTGCATTCGCAAGATTGCTGCGTTAAAATTATTTAGCCATTGCGTTTTGACGGGAAATTTAACATGTAGGTAGGTAATTTGTTAAAAAAAACTGGCCAAGTACGAGTCGGACTCGCGCACGAAGGGTTCCGTACCATTATCTATAAAAATGGCAAAAAAATCTCTTTTTTTGTATGGGAGCCACCCTTAAATATTTGTTTTATTTTAATTTAATTATTTATTTTTAAATTGAATATACAACTAAACATTCTGTGAATATTTCAAGCGTCTACCTGTTGCCATTATCAATATAGAGCAAAAACGAGCAACAAAATCACGTTTGTTGTATGGGAGCCCCCTTAAATATTTATTTTATTCTGTTTTTTTGTATTTGTTGTTATAGCGGCAACAGAAATACATCATCTGTGAAAATTTCAACTGTCTAACTATCACGGCTCATGAGATACAGCCTGCTGACAGACTGACAGACAGACGGACAGACAGACAGACAGACGGCGGAGCCTTAGTAATAGGGTTCCCGTTTTACCCTTTGGGTACGGAACCCTAAAAACGAGCGTCCGCCAAGGATGTGGATGGACTTATAAGATCCATGTAAGTACCTAATTAAGTTGTACCCACCTATGGATATCTTACATTTCTTAACTTTTTCTTAGATATACCCAGGACGGGATCAAGAGTAAGCAAATTAAATAAAAATATACATAATAAAAATAAAATTAAATTGCATGCCCTAAACAGGCAAAATATAGACTATACTTTAAACCACCAACTCTAACAACTGGTAACACCTATATTTTCTCTGCAAATAAAGAACTTAAATTATTTGAATTATTTTCCAGCACATCAAGTTACCACAAACTGTCAAATTTTCTCATTAGATTTTGAACATAACCGTCAACATTTTAAGGTTTAAAATCATTTGGAAAAATTTGAAAGTTTGGTATAGGCTGATGTGCTGGCGACTGTAGGTATTATTTGCATACATACATAACTCACGCCTTTTTCCCATGGGGTAAGCAGAAATACAGAACGCCACCTGCTACGATTCTTCATACTCCTTTTGCTTCATTTACGTGCATACATTCGAAGAACATTGATGAAGCAATGCCGTGTGGTGCCGCATGCCGGACGTAAAGAATAGCACCATCCTATTTCTTCCTCTGGGTGGGTGTCGTAAAAGGCGACTAAGGGACTTACTAGAGAATGGGCAGCAGCGTTCTCTATGCATTTTAACACCATACTGCGATCGCCAACCCGCCTGCCAAGCGTGGCGATTATGGCAAATCCCGGGGCCTTTGGGGAGGCCTATGTCCAGCAGTGGACGTCTTTCGGCTGAAATAATGATGAATGATGAAGCAATGGATTAGCAATATCCTTCAAAATCATTCAGATTGTAATTTATAGTGTGCATTACGCAATTAGAGTGATACACGCACGCTGGTTGCGAGGCCTACGCTCCTGACCTGACGCCAGCACATCAAGCTACTACAATCTTTCAAATTTCTTTAAAAGATTTTCAACTTTAGCGTTAAAGCATAAGGTTCAAGGTTGATTGGGTACATTTGACAGTTTCGGGTAGGTTGACCTGCTGGCGTCTGTACTTCTATTATTGTTTGACATTTTTGCTTGTTCTCGTTTCGATATTATTGTAGCGGCATCAACATCGCCACATGCGAACTACGCGTCACACTGACGTCACGCTAAATCCTGAGTTTACCGTGCAACTATTATTATAAATAAAACTATTTGTAGCTCGTCTGGCTCGGTGACTCGGTCGGGGAACATGGTGTAAATTTAATGTCGTGTTGCCCGTTTTATAATGTGTTTAATTTTAATCTTGTGTTTTATAATAGGGACTTTTCATCACAATTTGCAACATCGTCTGCAATAAAGATTTATTATTATTATTATATAAAACATCCCGACAACAACCGTCGGGCGGTTGCCCACCAGACACAACACCCGTCTGGTCGGAGGAACCTCCCTTTTCTATGGAGAATGAGTGAACTTTACACCCTGTTCCTCACGCCTCTAAAGTATGACTGTATGAATAAACTAGTGTAGGTATTTGATTTCATAATGTATTTTAAGATGGCCTTACAGAGTTAAGTCATAGTTATCTCATACATAACAGAAGTCGTATGTTTTTAGAACCGGTTTACAAAAAAGTGAAACTATCTTAGCCGGCGTTTACTCTATAAATACTACTTGGTTTCTTATCCATTTGCCTTGATCTTGGGACAATCTAAGTTTCTAACAGGTTGACACACTTGAAACTAATGCTAACGACCTGTAGAAGCACGCTTTAAGGCTTCTACATACCAGCGCGATTGTCGCGCGACGCGACACGGCACAGAGACCCCGCGTGTCGCGGGACGAGCGGTGCCTTTGTGTCGCGTCGCGTCGCGCGACAAGTCGCCCCGGTATGTAGAAGCCTTTATGTCAAAATGTAATGTTGCAATCTGTCAATATTATGGTTGAAACCTTAAAGTTTGTGAACTCTGCCCTGGCCCACGGTCGTATGTCCGCTGATTACTGTTACAGTATCAGATCGTCAAAACTGGGCCATTTCGCGAGATACCTACTTTCACACAGCAGATTTTTGCTGAATACTTACCTGAATACCTACCTACAGAGCTCATACGACTGAAGGCTTCTACAGACCGGCGGCGGCGCAACACGACACAAAGGCCCCGCGTGTCGCGCGACGAGTGGTGCCTTTGTGTTGCGTCGCGACACTCGCGACTCGCGCCGGTCTGTAGCAGCCTTAACACATACATAATATCACGCCTGTATCCTTCGAAGGGTTAGGCAGAGGTGTAAGTACCTATAGTACACCCACATTTCGCCAGTTTTGTCCTATGTAATAGTGGGCGGGCCCATTGCCACGGGCACAAATCCACCAAAATAATTCATTCAAAAATATCTTTTATGTAAGCAACAGAGGCGCAGCCTCCATACAACCCGATTCCTATCGGCTTCCCTTCGGAACAGCCAGTCTTCTTAGAACTTTTTTAATTTTTTTGGGTGGGAAATTATCAAATAACTTATTCCGCTCTGGACAGAGCGGGAGGGCGTGTCAGTCTTCTACTGACTAAAACCCACCCGTGTTCCTTCAGATGCCTGTGTGCCAGGGCCACAATATCCCTTTCCCGGAGGGGTCTTCGTACACCTGTGTGTATCACATCGCATTACAAACATTTAATACCAGTTTAAAACATCATAAAGATTAAAAATATTCCAAAAACTGCCAATGTTTTTTCACTGAACAACTAATACCATAGCTGGCGTAAAATTTTTAAAAATAAAGGAAGTACTAAAATGTTTAAGTTAATTAATTTTGACGTTATCTAGAGTTTATGAGAACTGAATAACTTTTTCTTCGGCTTACCTCTAACAAAAATTATAGCTTCGCTACTGGTAAGCAAACATAAGTCGACCAAGTAGCTGCTATTTCTCTATGAATGGTCCAAAGAAAATCTAACCTACGAGTATCTGTGGGAGGGTGCTATAATTTTCGAGGTCGCTTCAGTGCGCCCTAGCATCCAACATCATCTTAGTAAATGGACTGTCAAACCTGTGCACATGTAACCACGCTAGCGACCAAGTAGTGTGCCACGAATAGTACCTAGTACCTAGTATTGTCAGAAGAAAACAACAACCCTAGGTCAGGGGTTTCACATCATTATAGACTGCGACTGATAGTTGTCATTTTTTTGCGGCTCCGTTGTAAAAGAAGATACCTGCGTGTAGTTTTAGAAACTTACCAACTTTGATTCACTTACTAAAAAATATTATTTACTAGGCTAGGAAAAACAGCTAAAGTTAAAAAATAATAATTAAAAAAATAAAAACCGGCCAAGTGCATGTCGGACCACGCACAATGAAGGGTTCCGTAGTTGGGATTAATTTATCCCAAAAACAAACTTAACATTGTAGTTGAAAAACATGCTCTCCCATACATTGATATACGTTACGGTCAATTCTCCAACTGCAAATTTAAGTTGGTCGACTATTACTCGTTAACTTGTGAAGCCTACTTAGCTGTGATAGTTTTCCTTTTAATTTCGTTATATATACTATTGCCATGAATTTTTTCACAAATCCAAAACCAACCATTTAGCTGGCAGGGGGGGGGACACTTGACTCTAACAAAAACTAGCACTTTAAAGCTTAATATTACGCAAACGGATCCCTTAATTGAAAAATGGTTTTGCCAAACCCACAATATTTTTGAACGGCCTATCCAACGATACCCCACACCATGGAATAGACGAGAAAAAAAAATATCATCCCCATTTCACGTGTACGGGAGGTACCCTAAAAAAAAATGTTTTTCATAATTTTATTTTACCATTTTTTTGGCATGATTAATATGTATACCCATGCCAAATTACAGCTTTCTAGGACTAAGCGTCTCTGAGCTAAGCTGGCGACAGACGGACGGACGGACAGACAGACAGACAGACAGACAGACAGACAGACAGACAGACAGACAGACAGACAGACTGACAGACGGACATGGCGAAACTATAAGGGTTCCTTGTTTACTACGGAACCCTAAAAAAGTTAAACACCTCAAATAATTAAACGGATGGGCTTGCTTTTCTGTATAACTTGTCAAATCGGGGCTGAAGTTTTAAAATAGCTACCCTCATTTCATTTTCAAAATTAATTTGTGATCTGTACCTATTTCGATTTAATTACTACAACTGAAGAAAAGCCAGTTTCTTACAAGTACGACGTTGCAAAAGGTAATAGAATCTTTAAAGCTGCAGTACTAAGAGTAGGTACAATATTCTTCGGATACACTGCTCCCGGAGGCGATCGGCAGCGGCGATCTGTCGAGTCCGGCCCTGGTTCAGGCCATGGTTCGGAGCGAGAGTGCATGGGCCTCCTCCTTCGCAGAAGGAGGAGGCGGAACGCGTGAGGGAGAGGCAAGGTTCGCGCCCTCGCACCCGTAGTCGCCGTAGCAGACGCCCCGGGCGTCGGGAGTCGCAAGCCTATTTCCGGCCACCGTAGGCGCGGGCTTGCGGACGGTGAGCGATGGGTAGCTCGCCGTCCGATAAGGACCAGGCCCGGTTCGAGGGCGCGTTGTGTTCCAGGCGCGCCTCAAAGAGATATCAGCGCCAACTGACGGGGTCCGTCAGGACCAATGCCTGCCAGGGTTGCGAGTTTGTCAATATTTCTTTATGAGCATAACAACTGCTATGTCAAGCGCGACAGATACCACTGTGTTTGCCCTGCAGACACACCTGTTCATATTTCGTAGGCCTAATACAATTTATAATCACGGATAAGATGAGGCCAAACGAGCGTAATTTTGTGAGTCGTGAGTCGCAGAATTTCGGTCGCAGAAATTCTGTTGGGATGCCAGACGAGCGCATTTTATTCAGTTACTATCCAACGTTTATAGCGGATGTTTGTGTCGTGCAATGGAACCGTTGACAATTTTGTGTATTTACGAAGCATGTTTAGAAGACGAAGAAGTAGATAATGCCAGAAAAAGATGCTGGGTAAATCCGCTTAATAGTGAAAGACTGATGCTTGGACAGTTCCACACTTTATATGAACGTTTATGCGCAAATCCAGATATACAGTATGTAACAAAAACCCTGTTGTTCCTTTTAAGGCGATACCAAAATAAATTGGGGCATTTTTCATATCCATTTATTTCACTATTACAGCATGTATCGATTTACCTACTATTATAGCATGTATCGAGTAGACATTTACCTACAAGCACAACATTGATGGAATTATAATAAAAAAAAAATAAACATAAGCTAGTCGAGAAGTCAAAATCAAAGAATGAAAGAGGTTAGAAATCAGCTAACCATTACAAATATTAATAATTAAATATTTATTTTAATTATTTTTGTTGATCAGTTTTTATAAATGACTTGATTTATTACGTATGTATACCGATTCTTAAAACGGTAGGTAGAAGGAACAACAGGGTTTTTGTTACATATTGTATTTGAAAAGTACCCCCCTGAAACTCAATTCGGCCCCCTCGCCCCCCAAACACTCAATTCGGTCGAATAATGCGTGTGAGTCGGCAGACAACTCATTTAGCGTCGCCGTGTGAATCAAATAGGACTTTTTTATGAAACCGAATGCAGCAGAATTTCTGCGACCGAAATTCTGAGACTCACGACTCACAAAATTACGTTTATTTCATTCATTTCATTTAATTTATTCGTGAACAATTTACATCGTGTTGAATATAGGTACTACATGCAATTTACATAAAAATTATAATGAACCATGAATTATTAATATACGTATATATGTATAGTGCCTAACAGTTTCTAATATAATGTCCAAACAGTTTTAAAATACAAATCAAAAATAATATAATTATGAAGTCAAATAATTTTAAAGTACTTAGAATGTCAAAAACAGTTTTAAAACAATACAATTAAAATGTCAAACAGTTCACCCTAAGCAACTGCACAAATATAGGAATACTCGTAGGAACACTAAGGTTTATCTAGAGGGGCGCCACGTTGAGACCTCGCACCACCTAGGGCCGCCACTGGTAGATTGTTTCCGTGTGATAACTGCCGACCTCCACGCGAGAAGTCGCGGGCGCAGTTTCCAGCATAAGCTGATCTCGCATTGTGTAGGATTTCAGTACTTGTGAGAGGTCAGCGAATACTGGAAATGTATAGTTTGATGTGTAGCCGTGTGTACACATAAGCCAAGCAATGGGAAGGATGAGATTACAGGGATGATAAAGGCTCATGCAGACTGGCGCGAAATGAACACCACAGAGTATTACGCAGTTTAAATTGTCTTTGGTCCCTGGCCCTGACATCTAGCAATAGACAAGATTGTCGAACTTTTTATTGTTTGATTATGGGGCTTTTGGCTACTTTGTTTGTGTGCAATTGAGGAGCGTTTTTTCAAAACGATACATCGTAATATGATTTTTTTTTCAGTAACGTGATTTATTTAATTACAAGGGTTTCTATAAAGTATATTAAATGAAATTGCTTATTAATTTATTAATTAGTTTAATGAGATACTTTTTACTTATACAATAAAAAAAGGAACACATAAACATACTGTCATATACTTAATACGTGTCGCTTGGTTACCGTTGTTGATTACTTTTATGTCATTCAATAAAATACTGCTATCACGAAATATTATGCTTTAATTAGTATCTAATATCTGGCGACGATGTCGTTCGATATAAAGAAAGCAAAACGTTCACGAGCCATCCTACGCGGCTTGTTAACAAAAACTAATAACGTACTTCAAGAAGAACAAAATGTATATACACAAGAAGAATTAGAAACACGATTACTGACACTTCAAAATACTTACCAAGGACTGCAAAAAATTCAATTACAGATAGAGGAGGAGACCGAAGACGAATACATCGAAGCTGAAACCCATTACAGGTACGAAGTGGACGAAATTTATACAAATTTACGTACAAAAATGATTCGACTGATGAAGACATTTTTCAAACCTCCTGAGCCGTTACCCAACGTGCCATCCACACACCATGCGTGTGAAATCACGAGCGCTCATCGTGAAGTACCTCCTAGACTCAATTTCCAACCGTTTCAAGCAAACGAATCGTTTACAAACTTTATTAAAAGACTGTCTGTTTACATGATGCTTAACAATATCACGGATCCCACTACGAAGGTCTACACCCTGCTGTCCACTTTACCACCTGAAATTCATGAAAGAATTTACGACCTGTGTTCACCCGACGACCCAATCAAGAAGACCTATGAAGAACTTACTGATATCTTGGATAATTTCATCGATCCAAAACCTAGCATATGGGCCTCACAGCACACCTTCATATCCAGGCTACAACAAGCCAATGAATCGATTGCTGTTTACGCGTCAGAACTAAAAAGACTGTCGTCAAAATGTGAATTTAAGTGCTCACATTGTCTGAAACCCGCTCTCGATTCATTTTTATCGTTACAATTTATTCGAGGATTAAAAGATGGAGAAATACGCACAAAAATTCTTCAAACAAAACAAACAGCGTCCTTTTCAGAATTAGTACACACGGCCACGACTATGGAAATGGGAAAAAATGAAAATTCTACCATATCTACATCTATTCGTCCACCACCATTGGACACGATCAACATAGTTTCAAAAGCCCGTAATGAACTACAACCCGCATCGAATAAAGCACATTCAATTAAAAGACCGACTTCTATAAGAGAACTTAAAGGTAAATGTTACCGCTGTGGAAAAGATGACCACAAAGCAAATGAATGTGGGGCCATTAAAAGCACGTGCCGAAAGTGTCAAAAGGAAGGACACCTAGCCCGAGTCTGCCTTCAAGGACATAAACGCAATGAAACGAACTTGCTGAATTACTCTACAAGCAGCGCCAGTACCGACAGCATCGCAGAAATCCACCTCGTAAAGAGTGAAATCTCAGACAAATACATTATAACTATCGAAATTGAAGGAAAGAATACAAACATGGAATTCGACACTGGTGCAACACTCTCTACCATCTCACTTAAGGATTATAAGAAGCTTAACATAAGCAAAAGACTATTTCACACGAGCATCAAACTAAGAACTTATACAGGCGAAGTTTTTGAACCCATCGGTGTCACTTTTGTTCGTTGCAAATTTAAAGACCAATTGTTCTATGGAAAGCTATACGTAATTAACAAAGACGTGGAACCCATCTTGGGTAGAAGCTGGATGAAGGAGTTTGACATTAAACTAGCCGAAATGAAATCGATTGATACATGTGAGAAAATACCGAAACTTGAACAATTACTTAAAGAGTACGAACCCACCGTCTTCAGTACAAACCTAGGCGAAATTCCAAACGTTCGAGGCCACCTGACCCTTAAAGATAATGCACAACCAATCTTTATTAAACCACGGAGAATTCCATATGCCCTACGATCTAAAGTCGATGAAGAAATTGACCGACTTGAAAAACTGGGAATTATTACAAAGATTGATCACTCCGATTGGGGTACTCCTGTCGTCCCAATAGTGAAACCAAATGGAAGCATCAGACTGTGCGCCGATTACAAGATCACCTTAAACAAAATGATAGAAGACGAAAAATACCCAATTCCAATAATTGAAGACATTCTAGCTGAAATGAACGGCGGACAATTTTTCTGCACATTAGACATCACGCAAGCCTACCTAAACATGGTGATGGACGAAGAAAGCTCCCTCTTGCAAACATTAAGTACACATAAAGGTACTTTTAAAGTGAACCGACTCATGTTTGGAGTCAAAGTAGCACCAAGTCTCTGGCAAAAATACATGGACCAATTACTACTGGGCCTCGACGGTATTAAGTGCTTCTTCGATGATATAATAATACAAGGCTCAACAGAAGAACAATTATTATCCAGATTGAAACAAGTTTTGCATAAACTTAAAGACAGCAACCTTCGTGTCAATAAAGAAAAGTGCCAATTCTTCAAAAGAAGTATAAATTACTTGGGACACACAATAGATAAAGAAGGATTACATAAAAATCAGGACAAGATAAAAGCAATTTTAAATGCACAACGCCCAACTAATGTAAATGAACTAAGAACGTTACTAGGCTTAGCAAATTATTACAATAAATTCATACCCAATCTAGCATCCATCACTGCCCCCTTAAATGAACTCTTGAAGAAAGGAGCAAAATTTACTTGGTCTACAAAATGTGAAGAAAGCCTGAAGAACATAAAAAAAGAAATATTAAGCGAAAGAATCCTAATACACTTCGATCAGAATAAACCACTTATACTAGCCACAGACGCTTCACCCACAGGACTTGGTGCAGTTCTAAGTCACAAATTACCAGATGGCTCAGAGAGACCAATAGCATTTGCTTCTAGATCCCTGACCAGCAGCGAAAAGAATTATAGTCAAATCGATAAAGAGGCGACAGCTATTTTCTGGGGTTTAAAGAAATTCTATCATTATTGTTACGGCCGGAAATTCACACTAATCACAGATCATAAACCTCTTACGTCAATCTTTCACCCGCACCAAACCTTACCAGCCTTGAGTACTATGAGGCTATTCCACTACGCTCACTTTCTATCAGGATTTGATTACCATATCGAATATAGAAGTTCCTCAAAGCACTCCAATGCCGACTACCTCTCACGTTTTCCCGTTGAGAAAATTAATGAGAATAAACATGACCAGCATTACATATTTCAGCTGAATCAGATAAACACATTTAATATTTCACCGGGTGTAATAGCAAAAGAAACAAGAGCAGACCCAGAATTACAGAAATTACTCGAAACACTCCATTCAGGCACTTCACTTAGGGAATCTGGATATAAAGATAATGAACTAACGCTTCAGAATGACTGCATCCTAAAAGGCACGAGAGTGATAATTCCACATACACTACGCCAACGCATTTTAGATGAACTTCACGCGGGACATGTCGGGATCTTGAAAATGAAACTTCTTGCGCGGAGTTTCGTATACTGGAAGAATATTGATAAAGATATCGACAACAAAGTTAAATCATGCAGAACCTGTCGATTAAACCAGAATGATCCACCAAAAGCCCCTCTGCATCACTGGGAAGACTCAACTGGTCCGTGGCAAAGAATACACATAGATTTTGCAGGCCCGATATCGGGCTACCAACTTCTAATTGTCGTAGATGCATTTTCCAAGTGGGTAGAAATAATTCCTACAAAAACTACGACGAGCGCATTCTGTATTCAGAAATTAGACGACTTATTCGATACCTTTGGATTACCCTACACTTTGGTGTCGGACAATGGAAGACAATTTGTCTCTCAAGAATTCCAGACGTTCTTAACTAGTAATGGCATTGTACACAAAACGATCGCACCGTACCACCCCTCAACTAATGGACAAGCTGAACGATTTGTCCAGACAGTTAAGAGATCACTGCACAAATTGGAGGGGGAGAGTGGTGGGATACTGCACAAAGTCCGTATGGTTACAAGTCTCCTCCGGGCTACGCCAGTCATCTCAGGCGACTCGCCCTACATGCTTATGTTTGGAAGAGAGGTAAGAACGAGATTGGCCGCCAAGATTAGAGCTCCACCGGGCAAGGCACTACATAGGGACAGAAGAGAAGGAGTGAGAGAGTTTGCAGTCGGTAGCAGAGTGCAAGCTCGCAACTACTCTGTGTCAGGAAGGAAGTGGGAGTTTGGTACAGTGACTCGTCGACTTGGAAACCTTCACTATGAGATAGATACCGACAGTGGACGCACATGGTTGCGCCACCTCGACCAGCTGCTCCCGGCGCCTCTGATTCCTGGGAATCACGGCGGAGGCGTGTCATATACTTAATACGTGTCGCTTGGTTACCGTTGTTGATTACTTTTATGTCATTCAATAAAATACTGCTATCACGAAATATTATGCTTTAATTAGTATCTAATACATACCAACAAAATGACATCAAAAACATCGAGTTTTTTCAACTTTGATACATCTACTGTTGATGTCACGTTTTGATAAAAACCCGATACATTAGTTCGAATTTGCTGCATGGACACGGGATTTCACCTTTATAATATTAGTGGATTATATTACGGGTTCTTCATCGTCATAGTTTCGTCGTACATTGTCATCTTCGAGAGCTGAACCCTGGAGAACATCTGCATAAAATGCCTGAGCATCTGGATCATCAGATATATCACAGAATTTTAGTAAATTTTCAACATCTGCTTTCTTTTTTGAAGAAACCATGTTGGTTTTAGGCCTGAGCACAGTCGAATCGCTAATTTCAATATTTTTTAAAGCGCGGGATCCAACTACAGTATAATGTAGTATTCGGGTTTGGCTTATTTTAAATGGAAGTTTTGCTTTCATCATATCTTTGGCTTTAGCTTTCATGTCATAACTAAACCAATCTTTACCCCATTCGTTGACGTGGCCATGTTTATTTAGAATGGAATAGTATTCATTTGGCGATACAATAACTTCACGTCGGCGGTAATCCTTTTCAACCCTTCCAAACACTCTATCAGGAGGCATCCAACTGATGTAAATGTGAAAGATGATGCAATAATTATTTAGTTTTGTAAGAATGAGACACAATAATATCAGACACATTATCAGCGTTTGATGTATCGGTTTGAAAAAATTCGATCGATGTAGATGTATCACTTTCAAAAAACTAATGCACTTCGCTGTACTTTTAGAATGATTTATGTATCGTTTACAGAAAATTCGTAAAGACCATCGTGTAGCCCTATAGAGATTGAGTACGAAACGACAAAAAAATCAATTTTGAGATTTTGATTGATGTATTGCTTTGTGAAAACGCTCCTCAATTTGTGTTGTTTCATTGTAACGTGCGTTTTGTTTGTGCAGAATAAACATTTTTTCTTTTTTTCTTTCTAAATGAAATGAAATCGTTTAATCTGTAAATAGGATAACGGAATCACTTTTACACGTCTTAATACTAAATAAAAAAAAAAATAAGCTAGATGTAGTTGACATTTCCTATCTGACTACCCCTGAGAAGAAATGGCGAAACAAACTCAGGGGTCAAAGTCATTTTTAAAGTCCAGACATAATCTTGGTCAGATCATGTGAGGACCATGTAGATCCGTGTCTGAAATGGTCTTTTGAGGAAAGAACCACACAAATTTGCGACGCAACACTAGCAGCACAATTTCTTTGTCGCTGCCTGTCGCGCCCGCGTTATCGCACCAGTCTGTACGAGCCTTAAAGCAAAAAAATTAGGTACTGAAATAAGTAAACAGTATGAAAATTTATAAAATTCATTTATTATCTAAAATTGCCAACAGGATATTTTGTCCAAAAATAATGTATTTATTTACCTTTATATCAAATAATTTAATATTTTTAGGATTGTAAAAATAGCAAAACTATGTTAATATTATGCTGATACGCCCATAGGTATGACTTAACTTAAGTAGGTACTTACATAATTATTACAGTTTTATGGGTTTATTTAAGAGTTATTAAAATAACCTGTTTCGTATGGCGTGGCCCTCCGCCAAGTGAATCGCAGCGATTCATGCCATCAAAAATCGTCGCGATGACATTGCCGTGTGGAGATTAATTATTTATCCTTATTGAATTTGATGGCACAGCGCGGCCAGAGCCATCGCCGCGATTCTCTCGTTCGTGGAGACGACTTCTAGGCGACTTGACAAATGAAATACCTTCTTTAACGAAGGAAGGGGAAGGACAGCCCCTGGAGATAAATTAATTACGTCTAAATTAATTGTATTCGGCGTTGAAAACATAAACACACGTTTTTTGGTATTTTGTGACAATTGAATTTAGCCTGTTTAGGGTTGTGCTTGGAGTTTCATCCATAGGTACCTCCGAGGGTAGGTAGGCATAGTTTTGGAAAAATAATCATTACAGTCTATTATTTACCGAGATAAGTATTTGTGTAAGTTTCTAAATCAAAGGAATGTTTTTTTTAATACCAAATGGTTTCCCGCTTTTCACCCCGTAGTAAGTAAATTTTGTAGAAAAATCGTTTAATATGTTTCCAGTAAGTATTTGACTTTATAAGTATGATTATTTAAAGCGAGTTAATTGAAGCAAGCAGTCAAATCTTCACCCAGTTGGGTTGAATTTCGAAAAATACAAAAAACATTTTTTTTTAATTATTTTGTGTACTTAGTATTGCTGAGTTTCAAATTCATCGGATCGCGCGTTAGGATTCTTTCATACAAACTTTAATACTCCCTAAACCCCTATTAGGGGAAGTTTTATAAAAAAGCAATAATGCCAAACTTTTTTATTTACTTACGTACGCGCTCATGCCCAGTTTCAAGTTTATAAACCCATGGAATAAGACATTCGGCTAAGGTAGCCCGCGAATTTAATTTTACTTACTCTTTTTGAAAATTTACAGGTCAGTGTCAGCTAATATGATTTGCGACCGTAATAAATATGGTTTTACAGAATTATAATCATTAGAATCGTAGGTAATACAACTTCTTTAGTTAGAATTGGCCTCAAATGTCATGATTTCGTGAAATCTACATTCAATTGATAGGATTATATGCATTTATTATTAGAATTTATTTATAGATTCTAATTCTATTAATAAATATTTAATACGGCCGCTAATCATATTTAAATCAACGTAAAACGTGATGCTGACCTGAAAATTACCAAAAACGTAAGAAAATTTGAATTTCGCGGGCTACCCTGATGCTTTCGGCCTTTAAGGGTTGATTTTCGCAGAATCCTGTCCTTAGCATACAACCCTTCGTTTTGAACTACAACTACTGCCCAAAATTATAGTTACTATCGCAGTTTGGGCTGTGCGAGTCGTTCCTGAGCTAATTCATAACGACCACGCACTTCTTTCTTTCTTACCTTGCTTGAGTTGATTTCGAGTTGTATCACTTTAGCACAAGAAGATTTCAATAATACCAAGACTACAGACATACTAAGGAGTTTACAGAATGCCGTGGTCCGGTCAAAAAAGAAAGAAAGAAAGAAAGAAATATTATTTGAATATATTTTAAAATTAAAATTAATTAAAATTTCAAATATATTTTGCAGAAAGTTGCGTCTTTATTCCACAGAAAATTTGGATTCGTCCGCTTCCTAGTACTAGGGCATCAGAAATAAGAAGAGGGGAACTAATCGCAATGCAATTTGCAGTCGAGCAGGGTGGGCGTGGTCAATCGTCGCAGTGGCTGAGAATAGAGAAATAGGCAGAGACCATATTCTTATAAACATAAAGTTAAAATTCGTATGAAATTCTTGAAACACATTCGCTTATAATAATATGCACATTACGATCATAATTATAAGGTTAATATTCGTATAAAACTCTCACTGTACTTAGCTTAGCGTTCGCTTTGATCTCGGCCAGTCCTTTACCACGGAAAATTACAATTTGCCTGCTTCCCGATACCAAGACATCACAAATAACGAGAAGTTACAGTCACTTCATAGTCAGTCAGTCCGTCATCAACGTGTTCCCGAGTTCCCGACTCCCGCAGCACTCGCAAAGTTGAGTCTTTCTTCCACGGAAATTTTGAATTGCCTTCTACCAAATACCAAGGCATCAGAAATCAAGAGAGTGGATGTTAGTAATCAGCTGTTGCACGTCACTTCGCTGTCCGATTCGCAGTTGGGTCGTTCTTGCACGGAAATTTAGAACTACCTTTTACCAAGTACCAGGAAATCAGAAATAAGAAGAAGAATTAATTTTATACAGCACGACGGAAACTGATATCGCGTGACCCTGCGCGCCTGACCCTTCTTCGCCGGAAAGTATTAAAATTACGCCGGGACCAAAAAAATATAATAAAATGTGATAAAACAGTAAGTGATTAATTTTATTTTTGTGTAAATTAAGTAAGTAGGAAGGTATGTATATTAATGAGTTTATTTACACTTACCAACTTTTTTCTGTTAAAAGTATGTAGGATTTTATAATTAACAGGTATATTTATCGTGTCGCGCCCGCGATATCGCACCAGTCTGTACGAGCCTTTACTTATTTATGTAGGTACTTATCTAACATGTTTGAATAAAGTGTAACATTTTCATTTACCTACATAAATCAATATCACAATCATAAATAAAGTCATTCAATTTCGACACAAATTAGAAGCTATCTACGGGGCTGTGCACGAAATCCACTGATTTTGATCAATTTTGTTCATTGTTTGAGAAAGGGAAAAATAATTTAAACAAAATTATTAGTGATTTGTAAAGTCGAGTTCTTTGTTTTGCATGTGGCGGAAAGGATTTTTCAAATAAAATAAGAATTCCTGGAAAATTATAAAAATTCGCAACAGGTTTTACAAAAAATTACCCGAGACTGCAGTTTCATCGTCTTTTTAGGAGAAACTACTTTTTATTTTGAACATTAAAAACTATAATCAAAACTGGTCTGTTTGCATGTGGCAGAAGCCACTTTTTTCAACTTCCATACAAAATATAGCAGAAAAATTATGTTGAAAAACCTATATTTTTTTAAAAACCCTGTCGGTAATGTATTTTTTCTTATTATTCAACAAAACATTTAAAAATCACACACCGGGCTTCATCAGCTATCGTTGAGATAAAATCCAAATTGTATTTTATTTATGATTTAAATACATCAAAGGCGAAATAAACTATATTTTCGAGAGCGCAAAAGT
Source organism: Tiliacea aurago (assembly GCA_948098905.1). Classification (NCBI taxonomy): domain Eukaryota; kingdom Metazoa; phylum Arthropoda; class Insecta; order Lepidoptera; family Noctuidae; genus Tiliacea; species Tiliacea aurago. The sequence goes on from OX402592.1 coordinate 3,626,964, forward strand.
GACAGTTGCTGTGACTGACACGAATGGTTTAGCACCACAAAAACTGTGTTTGTATAGTTAAGACGCTAACAACAGGTAAACCGCTGTCACTGTCAGACTGCATGGAAAAGAAAGAGAACCGCGATGACACAACGCTAGTAATTTATTGCAAAATATGAAGCTATTATTTATTTAAGTACTCAAAAATTAGTTGAGTAATCGTAACTAAAAACAACCAAGTTCTGCATAGAAATAAGACGTTCTTGTTATTAATTAAATACCAACCATACGTTGATATTTAAATACAGATATTTTGGATTGGAAACTCAAAGTAAAGGGATAGTTTACCGTTAATATGTATCGAGATTTTTTAACTAAACGTCTTTTGGTAACAACCAAGTTTTGAGAAATATGTTCAAGATTAACATAATTTTTTTCCGTTACCACAAACTATATAGATTCGGCAATTTTTTTGTTTAAGACAAGCCTACTTTTATCATTTGCCTCTTCTCAGCGCCTTAAGTACACAGATTAATGTTTCAATTATTTCAAGCTTTCTCACAATTTGATAAGAAATTGACGAAAAAGGGCATTTTTTGTGCTCGGAGCCTTATGGTGAATCCGCGGCTGTAGCCCGCGAAATTCAAATCCGCAGCTGTAGCCCGCGAAATTCAAAATTTCTTACGTTTTTTGCAATTTGCAGGTCAGTGTCAGGTTGTATCTTGATCAAAATATGATTCGCGACTATAACAGCGGGGCGAGCACAGCCTACTGTGTGACATGACTTGAGTCACACATTTTATCACAGTTTGAGCGACAAAACCGTGTTGTCATAAAATGCTAGTACAAATTGACAAGACATAATTTATCATGTCTTGTCACAAACGTCTTGACACGCCCGTGCTCGGCCCGCTGATATGTATTTACGGAATTATAAATCATTAGAATCATTCATACATGTCTCTGCCCAAAGAAAAATGATTTTTCTTCGGCGTTTTTTTTGCTAATCATTGTAAGGTGGTACATATTTATGTATATGAACCCACCGAGTGCGAGTACGACTCACACTCTCTTTAAAAAAATGTATCTGTTATCTGATCACTAATTTTAATCTCAACTAACATGTATTGTCTACAAACTTAGTGATAACACCTAAGGGCCTGTGCACAACACGTTTTTTAAACGTGTCGTTGATGCGCGTTTTAAAAACGCAAACAAAGCAAAGTGCCCGTCAGGGTCGAACCTACGACCTACAACTCGGTAAGTCGCAGCCATTAGCACTGGGCCACCACGGATCAGCAAAGACGTGACTATCAGCTATCAATCAACAGTTATCAAGATCGTGTAGGTACTCGACATAAGGCGGGACCTAAAGTCGGTCTCAGTTCGCGAGATTAAGAAACACAACTTTCTACGTTCCGTTCTAATACATAACCCTACTTATTAAATAATAGTTTTAAAAATCATACTTGAGCATCGTTTACTATGTATTCTTGCATCAATAAAAGCAATGTCTAAGTCTAGTACAATAGACCGCAGGTCAGTGGTCAACACTAGTATAAGCTGGCCTCATATTCTTTTGAAACTCTGTACTGCGCTCGGCCAGCTCAAGATGCTGTTATTACTGACTTGCAGGCCTTGCTTGCAGCCTATTGTACTTTAGTTTAAACCGACATTAGTGTAACTTAATCTACAGCATATCCTAAGTTTCTCATGTCGTTATCAAAGTCTTTGTTCTTGTACTGCTTGATCTTCGTCAACCACCTCTCTAGGGACACTTCTTGGCGATGACCGCCGTACCTCTTTGGTAGGCACTCTGGGGGGATGTACCTGCGAAATTGATATAAATAAGATTACAGTACCTGCTAGGAACTAAATAACATTATGATAAAAAACTTTTTAGCACTGGGCCCGCGTGGTGGATTACGTCCCACTCCCTCTCGACTCTTCGGCTGAGGCTACAAGGCAGCGATTTGCGAGAAAAACATGGTATGGCTACATTATAAGCGAAAATCCGGTGTATAGAAGGTGTACTTATGTAGCCGATGCCGTGATTACGAGTACAGTAATGTTGTTCCGATCACTTAAAGTCTTAAAGAAATCAAAGATCGATAGTAATATTTGATGTACGGTGTAGCTATATACGTGATAACGTGAGCATTCATGTATTTGTTTTAATCGCTCATGTGTCGCAGGTCACGTCGCGGTCTAATGTAGCCTCAGCGGAAAAAACACAGTTTCGTCTTTTGTCATTATGCTTTTATCAGGATTGCCCCATAACTTTGTAGCGAATAGAGGAAATTATCAAACCGTTACTGATATTTAGCTGCATCGGGCCGACCCCAAAAGAGTTCGGAAATGGCTAGGTTAGGTGATGATCTACAATTATATCATTTTCACTCCGCACATGATGTTTGCCTTCCGACTTAGTTCTCACCACTCACAGCTAAACAGCTCCTTTTACCTCTTGGGGTTGCAAGCAGTATGGAGTCTCAAAGGATAGCTTTGCTGAAACTGCACTTTGGCTCGTTGCACGTCTCACAGCTAGTTAGTTACACGAACGAAGTTAGCAAATAATATCTATCTTTCTCTATATCAATAGTACCTCTCTCTGGATGTTTATGCCATTGTGATATTGCTTTTCTCGGAATCGTAGGTGTAATGTTTGTTCAATATTCATGAGAAGCCTTAAAACATAACTAGCTTCTAGTCAGGATTTCTTTAGAATACCCAAAATAATACAGTTATTGTTTCCCTTTCTACTTGAGTTTGATAAGTTACGGTGAAGTTCGTTGTTGTTGCAGTTATCAAGGGTAGCTTAGCTATGCAAAGCCTAATCTTTGCAATAGCTGCATATGAATGAATGAATGAACGAATGAATGAATTATATTTATTTGCAAGAATAAAGGTGTACATAAGTTCATAATAGCTATGGGTTTCACTATATTCGGCATTTCACCCGTGCAAATATTTAGATTTAGTACAAATTTAGTAATTAGCAATAACATTAAAATACTAATAATAATTTCATAATTTAAATTTAGATTACAATGCAATTAATAAAAATAAAATTATATACAATTATATTCATTTAAAATAATAATTTATATTAAAAATAGCGATCAGTAATAATGATGTCATGTCAATAAAAAAGATAGCAAGAATAATGAAAATGTGTCAATATTATTTAAGTAATGGATACTCACTTATGTAAAGCACCGAGATCGCTTCCGTGGAACCGAACCTTCTGCCACAAGTCATCTACGGGTGCCAGACGTTTGAAGAAGTGGAACAGCGTCTCGAAGACTCTGGAGCAGTTGACTACGTGGAACCCTCGCATGTGGAGCGGGAATGAGAACTGAAAGGTAATGTGATTTGGTTTACTTATCACAGCAAGATTGCCTTATTGTCTATTGACGAGGGAGTGGTTTCCCGTTCCATTAAAATTTCCAGTTTAATTTATTTTTCTGATAGGATTGTTTTTTTTTTTGTTATTTTATTCGTGCACCCTGTGGGTCAGCTGTACTCAGCGGGCACTCAATGCCCTTCGTGTACAATATAATAACGCCTTTAGGATGCTGATGGGGTTATCGAGATGCTGTAGTGCGTCTACCATGTTTATGAAGGATAAGATTAATGGCTTTCATGCCATCATGAGAAAGAGAGCGGCCTCCATATTGCACCGTATCCGAGCAAGCTCCAATAGCATTCTAAAGGTAATAGCGGGCCGACTAGACAGTCCTTTTCTTGGGCACTCCATCCCCCTTATTACAAAAGAAGGTTTATCTTCAGACCCAGGTTTAAAACATGGAGACATTATTGAATTTCGAACTTTATTCCGACTTTGGTAAAGTTCCTAAACACAAAACTGACAACTTAGTACCGAACTAAGTTTTCAGTTTTGTATAAAGAACGGTAGGTATTTCAATCACTGTTACCTTCTTATTACAAAAAACCGGCCAAGTACGTGTCGGACCACGCACAATGAAGGGTTCCGTAGTTAGGATGAATTCATCCCAAAAACAAACTTAACATTGTAGTTGAAAAACATGCTCTCCGATACATCTTTATACGTTACGGTCAATTCTTCAACTGTAAATTTAAGTTGGTCGATGATTGCTCGTTAACTGGTAAACCCTACTTAGCTGTGATAGTTTTCCTTTTAATTTCGTTATATATGCTACTGCCATGAACTTTTTCACATATCCAAAACCAACCAATCCAAAACAAAGACAGCCCGTTTAGTGTACTTTAGCTATTTTCATAGTGTAATGTCGTACGGTATTCTGTTATGGGGAAATGCTGCCGACATTCAGACTATCTTTGTTTTGCAGAAAAGAGCTGTTCGATCAATTTATAAATTAAGTCCAAGACACTCTCTCAGAGAGAAATTTAAGGAGATTAATGTAATGACTGTGCCTTCTCAGTATATTTTTGAAAATCTATTATATGCCCATAAAAATATAAAATTATTTAAAAAATACAGTGATATCCATAATATAAATACTAGGAACAAACACAAATTTGTTGTACCTACAACAAGGCTCAAGAAAATAGGTGGCTCGTTTCGATGTCAATGTATACGCTTTTATAATAAACTTCCAAGCCACGTTCAAGATCTAAGCCTTAATAAATTCAAATCATTCATTAAACGTAAGTTGTGCCAGAAAGCCTTTTATACTGTTAAAGATTATATTGAGGACAAAAAGGCTTGGGATTGAGCTGCTCCAATTTTTGTACATATTGAGGTAGTTTATTTTTATTGTTTTTGCTAACTTTATTATTTTATAAACAGTGACATTTAATTATTATTTTATACACAATGACAGGAATATTTACTTGTAAAGTATTATATTATTTTAATTATTGTGAATGTGAAGACTATGTGGGTTATTGCATAATATTTTTTTTTTTCCCTTTCTTTTATTCTCAGTTAGTGTTAATCATGGTCTGGCAGTTTGAGTCATATAAGTGGCCTACCCAAATGGCCTTTCTTTGGTATTGATAGTCGCATCGTTGAGCTCCTTATATTCTGAGTAGAGCTGCACGATTACTGACAAATGCGTGCACTGACTGGTCAGGTCCACTCAACCTGTGTGGTTCTTTCCTCAAAAGACCATTTCAGACACCAATCTACATGGTCTTCACATGATCTGACCAAGATTATGTCTGGACTTTAAAAGAGACTATGACCTCTGAGTTTGTTTCGGCCTTTCTTCTCAGAGTAGTCAGATAGGAAACGCCGACCTCATCTAGTTTTTAAAATATGATTGACGTGTAAAAGTGTTTGTACAAACCTACTTACAGAAATAAAATCATTTATCATTTATCATTTAACCATTTAGCTGGCAGGGGGGGGGGGACACTTGACTCTAACAAAAAATAGCACTTTAAAGCTTAATATTACGCAAACGGATCTCTGAATTGAAAAATGTTTTTAGCAGACCCACAATATTTTTGAACGGCCTATCCAACGATACCCCACACCATGTATTAGACGAGAAAAAAAAATATCATCCCCGTTTTACGTGCAAGGGAGGTACCCTAAAAAAAAATGTTTTTCATGGTTTTATTTTACAACTTTTTCGGCGTGATTAGTATGTACACCCATACCAAATTACAGCTTTCTAGGACTTAGCGTCTCTGAGCTAAGCCGGGGACAGACGGACGGACGGACAGACAGACAGACAGACAGACAGACAGACAGACAGACAGATAGACAGACAGACAGACAGACAGACGGACATGGCGAAACTATAAGGGTTCCTTGTTTACTACGGAACCCTGAAAACTGGCTCCATGGTTTAAGCCATGTCAAAATATAAATCTTGTTTTGTAATAAGGCGGCATGTGTCCAACAAAATATGATTTTGTTTTGTTTTGTTTTGATTGTTCTTATAATTTTATTTGTTGTGTTTTACTAACATAGGTCTTAAGCATTTACTAACACAATTATGGATGTCTTTTTATCTGAAATAAACTGATTATATATATAAAATATGTCAAGGTTTGGTGTAAGACAGTTCCAGTTCCAAATAAAAAAAATCCGTTGGTGAGACCTTCGTCACAACTTGTGACTGTCGAGAAAGTCTCAGCAGTGGATTGTGACTACCAACTTGTGACTCACAACTTGTGAGTAACAAGTAGGTATCTTCGGCTTAAAGCTCTAACTAAAATTGCATCTTCGGTTGCCTGATGCAAATCTTCAAATTGAGAAGTAGTTAGCATGCGTAGATGAAGTCAACAACACATTCTATGCACTCCTAGGCCTCTATATTCCGTTGGTTTAGCTAGTTAAATAAAGGTAAACAACAAAAAACCACGTTACGAGACAGCTGTGAAGTAACCGACTAAATGTAATACCTGTCACTTCAGTTGTCATGCTACTTTGCAGTTATGCTCTTCAATTTAGCAACGTTATAATTCGTGGACGTTTTGAGAAACTGTATTTGTGGGCTCTTTACAATAGACAGATTACAAAATATTATAGTATTATTAAATTATATTTATTAACCTAATTAAAAAATTGTGCTCAAGCAGTTACATCAACCAAGATTATTTTAAGAATAAAAGATAAACTTTAACATACATTAATAAAAGAGGAAACTATCGTAAAACGCAAAAATCCATTTAATTTGGTTATAAGTTAAAACGTGTTTTTAAACAAGAAAGTGTCATCTATAAAAACTCTTTTTACAATTTGTTTACCTTTATTTAACTACCTAAACCAATGGCGTATAGTACTGTGTAAAGAACTGAAATGATTCCTTACCCCCATAACATTCATGAATTGTATGGCTATGGCTGGTGAGAACTGCCTCATATGCTTCATGCTAAGACCTGCACAGTCCAGGAGGGCGGTGCCTCCTAAGATCTGGAGCTTCGGCTGCATGATGCCGATCTCCAGAAGGACCATGCAACTGCGGATTAGATCGTCTACTGGGTATTCATCTGGGTCCCATTCACCTGGAATTTAGTGTTATAAATTGGAGATTACTTATTCCTGACTTTAAGGTTTAGTTCGTTAAGTTGGAAGTAAGCATTAAGCAACACCTGTCTCTCTCAAACATATAAATATATCTAGAGATAGAGTGTCAAAGCCATGAACTCGTCGAAAAAAAATGCGTCCAATTGTTGGCCGCAAAATGCACGCACATTAGAATAACACAATGAATGACGTGGCACGAGGGTAAACGCTCGTACAGACTAATGCGATATCGCGGGTGCGACGCGACACTAGTAGCACAATTTCTCTGTCGCTGCCTGTCGCGTCCGCGATATCGCGCAAGTCTATAGGAGCCTTAAAATACGTAGGTAGCTGTCACGCACACGAGCATAACAAAGTTGGCCTGTTTGTTTTAGTGAAGGCTTCTACATACTGGCGCGACACAAAGGCCCCGCGTGTCGCGCGACGAGCGGTGATGCCTTTGTGTCGCGCCGGTCTGTAGAAGCCTTTGTTTTGCAGCGCGACACCCTATCTAGACATCATCAATATCAAAGATCTCTCTCTACGAGTATTATATTAAAGTCACGACAAAATAGTGTGTTGTTTAGTTTCCTTTGCTAAATCTCCTTGGTTTTCAGAGCACTTCAATAAAAATCTTTACTACAAATAAAATTGCAAATCAAAACACACTTTTATTTTATGAGATGTTTTACAACGATTGTAAAATTAGCAATTTAGATGATATCTGTTATAGGTATCTATCGTAATCGTTAATTTATACAGGGTCGTTAATTTTATTGTAAGTATACCATTAATGTGATGTATGACGAACTAGAGGGCTATTAGGGATGTAAATATTGGTCATAACTTTGGTGCCATAACAAACTTCGGACTATAATAGATCTTGATATATTCATCTGATATCAAGATTTTACATGAAGTTAAACAAAATTAATGGTAACACAAAAATCCTTTTCCCAGTGAAGATTCTACGATTACCCTTTTTTTAACGCAAATGAGGTAAAGGCTTTTACATACTGGCGCGACACACGACGCGACACAAAGGCACCGCGTGTCGCGCGATGAGCGGTGCCTTGATCTCAAACTCAAACTCAAAACATTTATTTCAATTAAACCTATTACAGGCACTTTTGAATGGTCAAAGAGTCGGTCAGTTAGTCAGAAAGTTGAAGCTATTTGTCGTGTCGCGCGACAAGTCGCGCCTGTATGTAGAAGCCTTATAACGTTATTAAAGGAATTTAAAAATGAATTAGATGAGCTTAGCTCAGCATCTCTGTAGACTAGAGGCCATTCCAAACTTATTAAGCCTCAGATATATGCCAGTGACCTTGAGTGGTTAGCTTGCGTGTTCTGTACTGAGCTCACGCAACGCATCGTACGTTCAGCCAGTAATAGGGCTCGCCCATCAAGGAGGACTGTCCCCAATTTGACGCATTATTAATTTATTATACACAAAACAAAAGGTATTTTAATAAAACGCGTATACTAAAAATCCATAATTAAATTATCTTTAAATTGGTGAAGGTTTCAGAAAAATACGCTACGTAGATTTTGCGCCATTCTCAGTTTTTTATCCGCGTTAGACATAATTTTACAAATTAATTTCAATATGTAATATAAACATAATCTAAAATATTCACATATAAAATCATTTAGAAAATGCTCTAATTTAACTTATATTTTTTTCAAATCATTAACACTACTCGTTTAGACGCGATCTTCAGTATAAAATCATTAAAAGTCGGTTATCGTCGCCTTAACGAGTCCTACTCGATCAAGTTACATTTTTGCAGTTGGAGAATTGACCGTGTCGTATATCGAATTATCGACGTATGGAAGAACATGGTTTTTAACTACAATGTTAAGTTTGTTTTTAGGATAAATTCACCCCGACTACGGAACCCTTGATTGTGCGTGGTCCGACACGCAAGATGGCTGGCTTTTTTTTCAATAAGGGTACATATAAAACTACATTACATACCTAAAGTGAATAATGGAAAAAGTGAGATGGATGACGTACCTAGTCTGCACATGAGAAGTCTGCCAACATCAGGCCTGTCGAAGAGTACGCCTTCAATCACGTGACCCAGTTTGGTGAGGCTGAACCAGTCCACATCGCGCCACAGGTGCGGGTTCTGGTCCCGGAAGTTGTTGTAGCGGACTAACTGGAAGAGAAGTAGATTTTTGTTTATTTTATTAGGTGTTTAGAAAATCTGTTGACTGTTGGTACATTTTTTTTCATACTTAAGGCAGGTAACGAATTAAATTGCAGTAACGAAATTACGCAACAAGTGGGAAATTAACAAATTAGTGGCGACTTAGGCTGCTACAGACCTGCGCGACTCGCGATGCGACACAAAGGCACCGCTCGTCGCGCAACACGCGGGGCCTTCATGCATCTCATAAAACAAATGAGATGTTTCATCCGTAGATTTCGGGAATAATACAGATAATTCATATAAATGTAGTGTTGGGTAGTGAATTGATATATTTTATCGATGACTTTCAACACGGCGTCCCACCGATTTAGTTACTCTGTGCTTGAAAACTGACAGAAGAGAACTGTCAGCTGTCACACCTTCAACCTCCACAGAAATATCAATCAAAATGGCAGCTTACCGCCATGACGGGTTTTTGTTGTGTGTTGAAATTACAAGTGTAATTTCTTGTGTTTTACCAGAAAACCAAGCCATTTTATAAAATAACTGGACAGCTAAGAACATTTTTAAACGGAAAATACATTTAAAACAGTCATACGGCCAGGCCCAGGATCTATCTTCTGTAATGGAAGATGTATTAAAAAAACTACAAATAGTAAGTCAATAATCATATGTGGTGATTTTAATATTAACTTATTAGAAAATAACGCGAATACTATCAGATTATTAAATCTTTTTAGGTCATTTGATTTGTCAAACGTTTTTGATGAACCAACCCGAGTGACGGCTTCTTCTGCCACTTGTATAGATAATATTTTTTGTAATTGTGATTACTTACACAAACAAATTGTAAATAAGCTGCCATCTGATCACAGTGGACAAACAATAACATTTTGCTCTTCTATTCCTTTACAAAAAATTCAAATAAGGTTTAGGGCAATCACAAGTAAAAATTTAGAGAAATTAAATAATTCTTTGGCCAGTAAATTATGTGTTCAGAGTTTTAATCATATGTGTGACCCAAATGAGTTCTACGCCGAGTTCTTTTCACTATTAAAGACGCAATTTAATGACACTTTTCCACTAAAGACTAAAAGCATTGACACAAAGTTTTTATTTAGTGATTGGGCGACTCCAGGAATTCGTAAAAGCAGGGAAAATCTTTTTGAACTTTATGGCCTAAAGCAACATATGAATAATACTAGCTTTCATCAGCATGTTGCAAAATATTCTAAAACTTTTAAAAGTGTGTGCAAATTAGCTAAAGCTCTTTATATTAGCAATAAAATAAAATCTGCTGATGATAAAATAAAAACTACCTGGCAAATAATAAATAATGAAACAGGTAGCAAAAAAACAGCGTTATACTGAATTTAATTTAGAGACTGCACATGGGCCCATCACTTCAGATGTAGAGATAGCTCAGGAATTCGAAAACTTTTTTGCTAATATTCCCCTTAACTACTGAAACTTTAAATTCCTCACCCGCGCTTTCTGCTGCCTTACTTAGAAAGAATGTAAAGGCTTGCCCTATGGAGTTTAGGTTTCAGCATACAAACCCCGAGGCTGTTATAAAAGCTTTTAAAGATCTTAAAATTAAATCAACAGAAGATATCTGGGGGATGTCTGTAAAAGTCTGTAGATCTATCATAGAAACCATTGCGCCCTATTTAGCTTTCATATTTAACACCAGTGTGGACCAAGGAGTCTTTCCGGATCTCATGAAACACAGTAAAGTAGTTCCTTTGTTCAAATCCGGAGATAGTAAAGAACCCAACAATTATAGGCCTGTGTCAGTTCTGCCAGTTCTCAGTAAGGTGTTTGAAAAGTTGATGCTCAATCAAATGTTACGTCACTTTAATAAAAATTCCATCTTTCATGAACAACAGTACGGTTTCACCAAAGGGCGTTGTACCACTGACGCCGGTGTCTCCCTAATAAAGAACATTTTTAACGCCTTGGAATCTTTTGCGACCTCTCTAAGACGTTCGATTGCGTAAACCATGAGACACTTTTGCTGAAACTAAAGCACTATGGGATTAGGTATACAGCTCTTGATTTACTAAGATCATACCTGAAAGATAGAAAGGTTAAAGTTCAAGTAAACGGCGTAAACTCATTGGGGTCTGAAATGGCAATGGGCGTTCCTCAAGGTTCAATATTGGGTCCATTCCTCTTTTTAGTTTATATTAACGATTTACCCCAATTATTTCAAAATCAACCGAAGATGGTGTTATTTGCAGATGACACATCATTGATATTTAAAGTAGACCGACGGTCACAAAATCTTGACGACGTTAATAACTCTATTCTTCAGGATTCAGATTGGTTTACGGTAAATAATTTGGTACTAAATAAAGCAAAAACCAAATGCATTCGATTTAAATTACCTAATGTTAGAAGTAGTGAATTTAATATCATATTGAATGGAGCAAAACTGGAATTTATTAATCAAACGGTTTTCCTAGGAATCACTCTAGACGAGAAATTACAATGGGGACCACATATAATATCTCTTGCGGGGCGGCTAAGCTCGGCGGCTTATGCTGTTAGAATGATAAGACAGTTAACAGATTTAGAAACCGCGCGTTTGGTCTATTTTAGCTACTTCCACAGCATTATGTCGTACGGCATTTTACTGTGGGGTCGGGCTGCTGACATTGAGTCCATCTTTATTTTGCAAAAGAGAGCTGTCAGAGCAATTTATAATCTAAGTCGCCGCGAATCTCTTAGGGAACTATTTAAAAATATTAATATCATGACGGTACCTTGCCAATTCATTTATGAAAATATTATGTATGTAAGGAAAAATCTACATCTTTTTAATAAAATAAGTGATAGACATAATTTTAATACTAGAAATAAAGACAAAATAGATCAACCATTTTTCAGGTTATCTAAAGTACATACATCTTTTATGGGGTACTGTGTTAAATGTTACAACAAAATACCTTGTGATATATTGCAACTAAATGAAAGAAAATTTAAAACTCATATTAAAAGAACACTTTGTAAACAAGCATATTACAAATTAGAGGATTATATACAAGATAAGAATGCTTGGAAACATGCTGGTCCTGCCCCATAGGACAATCTAGAGTCTAGACAAAATCAAACAGGTTGCTATTTTAATTGTATAATTTATTATTTTTATGACATTTATTTTAAATTCTGTGATTACCTTAACTCACACTGATATTGTTATTTTTTAGGAAATCGTACCTATATATTTTTTACAATTTTTGTAAATATATGAGCACCATGTATCTATCACATAATTAATTTATCTGTCGTTGCTTCATCCTTAACTCTTTTTATTACCTATTGTGGTATAGTAATTTTATTCTAGGTGCATCGTCTTCACATATAATTTATATAATTAATGTACCTATAAAAATATTGTACTAGATTTTAAAAGAGTACCGGTGGAGTTTCTTGCCCATTCTTCTCCATACGAAACTACCTTTTGGAAGGGGCGACTAGAATCAATTCTATTTTTTTGTAAATATTGACGTTCAAAAGTGCCTTTTATGTGCCTATTTGAAATAAACAATTTGACTTTGACTTTGACTTTATACATTTTGGAACATCTCCATTACTTAGAAATATCCACGAATATTAAAGAAGAACTTGCATAGCAAGGTGTGGGAGCTCTTCTTATGATTGTAAGTAATTACAGAATGACTACGTACAAGTCTATGCGCCCGCGCAGGCACCGATCGCCGTGCCCTCAGGAACCGCAGTAGATACGCATCGTCCATCCGATGTGGGTGACACTCGCCTCGCTCTGAAACATATAATTTTAATTTTAAATACCACAATATAGTTGCTATTGCATGGTAAACAGATGGAATCAAAATATTTGCGTCTTAATACCAGCCTTAATTATCACAAGATGAACTTAAAGATCTCCGGAAACTGGATTGAAGTGGATTGGGATTTACGAAATCCCCTTTTTTGTTTCTTTTTGTGATGCAAACTGCGTTAATTAAGAAAGGGATTTCTTTTAAAATGGACCCAATGAAATGAAATGCAACAGGGATGCTAGTTTCCCTTAGAATGCGATTGAAGTTTATAAAATACGCACTATTTAGTAACTAAAGAGGTCTTAAGCCATGAATAAAAATAATAGTAGGTATAGAGTTGGGCTGTATCATGGAAACAAAATCTAAAAGTCATGTTTTTAATGTATTACAAAAGTTGTGGCGAACAACATCGAGCGTAACGATGCACGATGTTTACTTCTCCGCACAATTTGTATGAACAAGAAGTAAGGTCGAGAAAAGATGCTTTGAGTTCTAAATGGTTATTTTAAGCTTGGAATTTTTAATGCTATGGAAATAACATTGTTCCTCCTTCTGCGAAACAGTAATGCTCGCGAAGGAGGAGGCGGAACGCGTGAGGGTGAGGCAGGGTGCCCGCCCTTCCGCCCTTAGTCACCGCAGGAGACGCCCTGGGGGGACACCATTTGGGAATATCCAAATGGTGTCCTTTTCCCCTAATTTATGCGGTCTACGTCAAGGAGCGCGTACCATATCTTCATATACTTTATCAATGATGGAAACAACATTTTTACTTGTCTTACTATTAATAGCCCTTGATTCTACCTTTAATTGGATTTATCCAGGGTTACACAGAGAGGACTTCCAGGTCCAGGGTTTTTTATTTATACGAAACATGTCATCGCAACATGTTTTACATACTCATTATGACTGTAAGGATTTGGTTAGGCGTCTGAAAACGAATTAAGTAGAACCGCAGAGGATACATAAGCTTATTTTGGAGGATAGTATTTTTTATGGGTATTAATTATGTTTACTTACCTATCTTGTGAAATCTGTACCATCGGTCTGGTATAGTATTTTTAGTTCTCACAGGCTCGATAGATGGCGTTGTACAATTCACGCTCGCTTCTGAATCGCGCTATGGTTTCGTTACCGCGCGGAGTATATAATCTCGGGGCGACAAATTTTGATTTAACTCTGGTTTCCCTTCAAAACGTAAAAATCTTTCGCCTTTTACTAAAGATTTCCGTGGAGGGGGACACTCAAATGAGTCTATAATATTTTTGAAATACTCTGCTTCGGCAGAGTTTATAAATCCTTGATAGTCATTTTCTTTCTTTAGTCACCAGTCAAGATAAGATCAGATATTAGATTAAAGATTTATTGTAAGGCATTGTAATTGTTTGTTTGTAACTATTATGATTAGAAGGACGACAAGGACGTACATGATGGCACAGATAAATAATGTGATAGTGTCGCGTGATAATCATAATTTAATAGTTTATTAGTGCAAAGGCCGTGAAATAGGCAATTGCAGGTCGAGTATGAGTTTGTCACTAATACGAGACAGGCAATTGCCATTTCCGCCGAGGCATATGCTTTTCTCAAAAGAATGCAGGGAAAGTAAATTATATATAAATTCCAGATTCAATGACGAACAACGATAATTTTTCACGTGCCAATGTGATCATTTGTTTTTTTTTCAATATACAGCTTTCTATTTGCAAGCCAGTTCGAAATTTAAATAAAACCTTTGATAAGTTACTCCTTGGACTTCTTGGCGGGAAAGTGAAGCGTCATGTTCAGCAGTTTGTTTAATTTTCCAAAATTTGTGTTTAGCCGAATATTAATGTGTAATAATGGTGGATTATTAACCATTAAGTGTTTGTGAACGTGCATTAGTGTAGGCAAATGAAACAAAACAGTGCAACTTCGCTTCAAGTTCTCTCAAGAAGTCCGCGTGAGGTCTCAGTAAAGTGCCACATCTGTACTCAAGGGGAGTGGGCGGGGATATCATCATCATGCATTTATAATTCATTTCATCAATATTATACAAGAACTAAAACGTGACATTGGCTAAATGCACAAACCGTGCGAACCCAGAAGGAAAAAGAAAAAAAAAAGTTACTCCTTGGTTGCCATGTTTCGGAGTAAAAGAGTATCTAATAACCCCAGCACGCCGTTTCATACAACATTGCTGGAGCGTTGTAATGTTCCAAATTCGAAAAACGCTCCTGCAATGGATTTGATTTTCTATGACCGTAAATTCGATACTTCGCGTGTTCTTTCTTCGAAAATAATGACAATATTTCCATGCATGTTTGAGAAAAGTACATTTCAATTTCGCGCAGATAAAAAGACATAATTAGTACGTAAAAGCCAAAGCCGGGTTCAGGTAGTATTTCATATTCATTTACTTCGTCGTTGAATCGTAGGTATATTCAATAGCTTACCTACTCAATGTCTGGACAAAATCACAATACCTAGGTACTTTGATATTTGGTGTGTGAGACGCATGTGAGACGTCATTGGTGAGACCATCATAAATATCATAACAAACCCTTTTGTATCTACCGTGAACAAAGCAAACTACATAATTAATGTCAATTAAATTACTTATACTATTTTTAACATTATTATAACAAGACATAATTTTATTACTTACTGATTTTTTGGCGATTTAAAATGTAAGTAAGTACCTACAGATCTATGATTTAAAAGAATGAAGGTCAATTTACAATCACTTGAGTTGTAGTTGAAATTGAAATAAGCAAGTAAACGTTGAATTTTTCGTTGAATTTTCACTTTGGAAGGTTGTTAACCTAACTTGAAATCATATTTATGGTTACAAATTGTTCTGTTTCGTAGACTAAATAGATAAGATAAGTAGCGGTTTTTCCCCGGTAATTTTGCTAACAGTAAATGATCCGAGACGATTTCGCACTTCTTGGTAAACTTTCATTAAGCTCTTGCTAAAAATGACACCTTTTAGCAATTCTAACTTTGTTTAAAATTATAATTAAGTATATTAACATAGTCATAGATGAGTCATGTAGCCATTTGGTTTGGTACCGAAGTAAACAATGCTATTGAATATTACCTCTCATAAACTAAGTACCTTCTTATGATTGTGTTGCCCTGGTACTCGTTGCCTTTCAAAAGCATAGTCCCATATTTTAAGTCATTACCTCCACTCGACTCCACCTCGACTCAGCCTCCATAGTTTCCGTAAACGCCATATTTTATGGTATCGGTTACCTAACTGTTACGTGTACTACTACTAGGAAATGAGAAAACTCATTACATCGTAGCCGAGATAATTTATAGTCTTCGTTATCAATTAATAATTTTCATCATGTTAATCATTATTAGGCAGGTTAAATATATCGGCAGGTTAAATACAAACCTAACCAAATCCTTCAAACAAAGCCGACAAAGAACAAATCAATATGGGTCATTCCGCCACTGAAGCAAACAGTGAATTTTTGTAATTGAGAAAGATGCATTTGTCATCAAAGTCGACTCTTTTGGGAAAACTTTTCAAAATAGGCTTCTAGAATTTGGCAACTGGGGTCCATTTTTTGCTGCCTGAAGGCATCAGATCTCGCTAAATTGATGAATATCTTACCGTAAATCATATTCCTAAGTTCTACAATATTTCTAGTTCTGGTGGCAGGATCCTCTGCACATAGGATGAATGCTTCTTCTTCTGATTCGGGGTCGTCGTGGCGATCCATCTCTGCTTTGAACGCGATCTCTTGAAAGGTCCATATGTCTGTGTCGCTCTGGAAAATAAACAATCTATTATTTTGTGTTGGTTTTTCGGGTCACACGTATTCTTCGAGGGGTCTCAATGGTCTCATACACAAACACGCAGACCCCCCCCCCCCACACACCTAAACAAGAAAAACATTTAACAATGCGCTAGGTACCCATACTCTATCGCAATATTAAATCCATGCAGTAGTTACATGGTTTTACCACGGCAATTCCGATTTGCCTTTTACAATGTACCAAGACATCAGAACTGTGCAGGAGATTATATTATTTACGCAGCCCACACGGCGGCGCGGCGCCATAGATCTACACAACATACGTTTCCGTTCGGACAGTTACGTCACCATCAATCTATTACTATACTCTATGGTCACCATACTCACGCCTTTAGTCTTTAGACGAATTCAATGCGGAATTGTTGATTTGTGACAAAGATATATTTACTGAACGCCCGGAGGATTTTCCACATCTATAATTATCTGCTATAACAGGGGTAGCCAACTAGATCAGACCGAAGATCTAAACCCTGTGCGATCCATATTGTTTCATTTTACTTAAAATGAAACAATATGGATATTGTTTCATTTTACTTAAAATGAAACAATACAGTTTAGTATATAAATGTAGTAAGTAAGTACTTATTTATTATTTTAATTAGTGGGAAACATAAAATTATTCTTAGTAACTACTTATTAGTGTGAGCATTGCGTCTGTGCCTCTCCTGCTAGATTAGCAAAATCGGGTTTGTTGTTGCGTATTGCCAACCTTAAAGAATCCAATACATATGAGCGTCTGTCAAGCGAGAACAGTATTTATTTTTTGTTTGTTTTAAATAGGAAAATGCTGATTCACATAAATGTACAGACCTGCAGGTCAAGCTACCCGAAACTGTAAAATTTTCCCAATCAACCTTGAACCTTATGCCTTAACCATAAAATTGAAAATCTTTTAAAGAAATTTGACAGATTGTAGTAGCTTGATGTGCTGGCGTCTGTACCTATGCTGAACCAAAACACGAATGCAGTTGTTCAACATATTTCTTCAAGTTTGGATCTCAGATTATAGAAAGAAGCAGATAGACCGCGCGGAACAAAAAAGTGAGGCCCGTTTGTAGACATGTGTGCGTTACAGCCACGTGACAGCACTATAAGAACAGGTGCCTCTATGTGTGTGTACGGTTGCCAGGACAATGAAAAAATTAGCCATAATATTTCATTACATGAAAAAAAAAAGGTTTTTTTTTTTTATTCAGCTGTTTTTGTTAACAGTATACGTCAAATTAACAATTCCCAATTATAAACGATACATTTGCGATATATTTTTATTTTGAGACACCAACATTTTATTGTTTTTGGTAGCTATATTTACTTTATGGTGACGTCATATAACCCATGATAAAATATAGCAAATCGACTGATGTAATAAGTATTATAAAATCCATTAACTAGTTACACTTACGAAGACACATACATACTTATTTATTCATAAACATACCAACCAGAAAAGGCGATAAATAAAACACTATTATCAAAATAAATATTTTTGTAAATCGATACTCCTGTATCTTATACTTATTTCCTAACTTAGGGGTAAATGTTTCGATATAAAATAGCAACACCGAATGATTTTTGTTAAGGTTTTGTGTTTCAAGATGTCACTAACAATAAACACGTAAAATAAATCCAAATAGACAAATAATCAATATTTAACCTATGAAAGATACTCCATCTTATTTCTTTTGTTTTTGGGAACAGTTTTTACAATGTTTAAAATACAAGACGGCATTATTTTGAAATTATTTGTTAGAGCCCGTGACGTACTAACGATGCGACGCTTCGTGCTGTACTGAATCGAGATTGTATTCGCTTTTGATTTTGTATTTGCTTTGTTGGCCGCACTCTTGGTGTTCCGCGCGGTCTATCTGCTTCTTTCTATAATCTGAGGTTTGGATATTTCTCTTTGGAAAGTTGGAAACCAATGCCCAGAAATGTAGACCCAGCACCCTAATTGCCTAACACAGTTTGAATCGGAATCGAAATGATTCTGAAAGTCAAAGTCAAAGTCAAAGTTTTTTTTTTGTTTTTTTATTAATGCGATTCTTGGTGATATAAGTCATGGTCTTAACATATTTTAAAGTACCTCAAAAATCTACCCTATCAGGCAGGCATTGTTAAATTACAATGTTATAAATTAAACATTATGAAGTAATTAATATCTATAGAAATTGAAATACAAGATATAATACATTGCAATAAATTAACATACATAATGTCTAAGAGTATTACATCAATAAATACATAGAATGGTCAGTCACATGAAATTTTGTCAACTAGGAATTCGTCAATGGTATAGAGTAGCATTTGTCTATTATAAAGTTATTTAGTTTACGTTTAAATTGTGTTAAGTTTAAATCTTTTATGTTATTTGGTAGCTTATTTAAAACTTTTGGAGCCATGCAAAGTATGCTCTTGTGCATAAGGGCGGTTTTAGAACGTCTTAGACATAATTCGTGTCGATATGTTGGTCTTCTGAAGCTTTTTTAAATAAATCGCTATTTTTCTTTACGAACAAAACGGTCTCGTATATGTAAAGACAAGGTAACGTTAGAATTTTTAAGGAGATAAAATGCGGTTTGCAACTTTCTGTTGATTTATGATTGCATATGGACCTAATGCACATCTTTTGCGCTTTAAAAATTTCGAGTTTTTCACAAGAATTTGCCCAGAAAATGACTCCGTAACGTAATATGGAATCTACGTAGCCATAATACGCGGTTACGACAGCCGCCTGATTTACTATTTTGTTGAGTTTATAAAGAGCAAAGGCAAACCTGGTCAATTTTGTAATAAGGATCGATGCATGTTCCTTCCACGTCAGTTTTGAGTCTATTGTCAATCCTAAAAATTTAATATGTCCTACTTCTTCAATTATATTATTATTTAAAGATAGATTGATGTCAGGAGTGGTAATTCTTTCTCTGAAGTTTATTGCTAATCCATTGCTTCATATGTTAGAAAAATTTTGTCTACTCAACAACGTAAATAACGCAATGAATGATAGTGTGTTATGCAATTAGCCCGCAGAGGATGACTTTGCTTTTAGAAATATATCGCTGCGCTGTGTACTTAATCATTTCGTTTTGAAATATCTTATGGTCCTTTTGAAATGTTTCAGCAATTTCTTTTGCCATTTCATAAATTTTAGCGTGGTCAATAATGGAATTATTAAACAGGTAGCTTATGAATTCCACCAACTTGTCAATTAACTACGACCGTTACATACTTAGGTACCTACTTAATTTTAAGCCTGTGGCATTCATCATGAATTTTTATGAAACGTAGTTTTTACAAATTGCTCTCATCAATTTGGTCAACGTACTTTTAATTTAAGTTAATTATGTTATGTGCCTGGTGCAGCATACGTATTTCAGACAAATACTTAGAACGTATTTTTGGTAATTTAACGTGTAATTCGGTGTAATGATGCCTGATGGGCATCACACGCAACCATGGAGCACAACAACCTGGTTGTTGTGCTCCATGCACGCAACCAATTTTAGTAAATGAGCCTCGGACAACGGGAGCTCGGTATGAGGAACATTGATTGGTATCCTCAAAATGGAAATTGTTTTAAAATCTAGGTACACACGGCTACACATCGACCTATATATATCCAGTTTAGACTGATCTCGCATTGTATAGGATTTTCGTACAATAAGAGGCCAGCTGATACTGGAAATGTACAGCTTGATGTGTAGCCGTGTGTACCTACCCTTGTACTATTTTATGTGGAACTAATGAATGGCCCATGCTTCGCACGGTTTGTACGACTTGACAAAAATACAAAGAGATTTATGCGATACTTTAAGGGGCTCCGGGCTATTAGAAGTAATGTCATAGAAAAATTGTAATACATGTCTCAGCGAAAATAAAATCACTACGAGATTTGCAATACCATAATTAATGCACAATTATTAGGCATTAAGCTTCGAAAATAATTTTCTTTTGGTGGCCATGAATGCGAATTGCGACTTGACATGCAGGCGTACCACACTAGACTGAACAACTTTTGCCCACTAGGAAAAATGTATCGGATTACGATATTTTGTTCGCTCCCGTCTATTGAAATATAGTAATGCCTTTGCAAAAATGTAAGTTGAATATAAATAAATAAACCTTCCGGAAATGTAAGTAACTTGTTAAGGAAATGATGGGGCTGACATGACTTGTTATAGGTTCCAAGTCCCTAATAAATAAAGAGAAAAAAAAAAAAAAAAAACTTCCGGAATAAATTCTCATAAATGATCCATGGTAAGAAAGGCTCAAAATCCGTTTCGCAGTTTAGAAGAACAACGCAAAATACGACTATAATTTATAATTATAATATATAATATAGAGATTAAGTATAAGTTTTTTTTTTGTTTTCGACAACTTACATTTACATAACACAACTATTTACACTAGGTAAGTATAAAATTTCATAAAACACAACTATTTACACTAGGTACAGGTATTAAATTTTATTAAAAATTATTTATGTATAATTTTAATTACTTCGCTGTAAATAAAAATTATTAATGATTAATAAAATAGTTATTACTTACATAAATATATCTTTACTTTATATAATAAATATTTTTTACCTTGAAAGTTGGTTCAGAGTTGTGTCACTTTAGCACAAGAAGATTTCAATAATACCAAGGCTACAGACATAATAAGGAGTTAACAGAAGGCCCGTGATCCTATACAAAACATCGCAGAGAGTTGCGTCTTTATTCCACGGAAAATTTGGATTGCGTTCTACCAAAATACCAAGGCATCAGAAATGAAGAGATCCAATGTTGGTAATGATCAGCTGGTTGCATTCACTTGGCTGTCCGATAGTCCGCCGATTCGCAGTTGAGTCGTTCTTGCACGGAAATTTAGAACTGCCTTTTACCGAGTACCAGGAAAACAGCAATGAAAAGAAGAATTAATTTGATGCAGCAAGTTATGGAAACTAATCGCGTGACCCTGCCTGCGCCTGACTATTCGCCTGACCAGATCAAAATAATTAATAAAAGCTTTTATTATGGGATTTCCCATCAGCGCAAATTACGTGGGTACTTCCTTCCATACTTACTTAGTTCAAAATTCATCCTTTAGAAGTTAAATAAATTTAACCCCTTTAGGGGATGGATTTTCAAATTCGCCCTGCATTGGTTTTTCGGGTCACAATACTCACAATCACAAGTACCTACCTATTCTTGATCCAAGGGTCACACACACAAACAAGAGCCAACACATTTTGAGAGTCCCTAAACTCCTAGTTCTCCGTCAATTGTGGACCGATTTAAAATTATTGATCCCAGAAGAGGAGATCCCATGGAAATCGAGGAAAATTCTCAACAATACCATATAATATCATGATTATTCATGATACTCTTATACACTGTGATTTGGAACATATTATAAACATATTAACCCCCCTTTGCGTCAGCAGTCGGGTAAAAAGCTATATAGCTTGAAGATTTTTTTATAGTCACACTGGTGATTTGGGAAGTAGTAGTAGTAAGTATGTAACGGGTTGCGATTCGATTAGGTACCTACTTTAATAACAGTTTTAGTTGCTAAGCAATTTAAGCTCGTCACAACATCACATAAACTGGTGAGTACCTGAGTGGTAATTCTCCTGGTTCTTACCAGGAGAACATCGGGAAAAACAATATTTTGTAAAAGGTGATGAGCAGTAGATAATTCAAACTGGGTCAGTTTGAATTATCTACTCTGCTCATCACCTTACCACTAAATGTGAAAATTAAGAAACTTTTCACAAAAAAAAAACAACCGATTTCCAAAAAAAACTACTAATTGAAAAATAACTGTAATTTGGGAAGTCGGTGGCAAAAAATTAAAATACAATGCAAAGACACCGCCTTCCGGTTCCGGAATTAGTTATTTTTCAATTTTGTTACTCACACAAAAAATACGAGTGTGCTTTTTAGACCACACGACTGAAGTAAAACTTACAAATAGTAATAATATTTGTACTTCCGTAACGCTCTCGTCACTTCCGTAACGCTCTCGTCATGCATTCACCAGCTTACTCCCCAAGTCAAGCATGCCTAAAGAAGTTTTACTTAAAAAAAAATCATCTATCTGCAAGTTACGTGGTTTTACCACGGAAATTCCGATTTGCCTTTTACATTGTACCAAGACATCAGAACTGTGAAGGAGGATATATCATTTACATGTAAACGCCGCACCGCCATTAGCGCGGCGGCGCGCGGCGGCGCGGCGGCGGCGGCGGCGGCGCCACACACGTTTCCGTTCGGACAGAGCCGCTACGTCACCGTATCACCGACACACATTGTTGTGTTCCGTGCTCCACAAATGTTCTGCAGCCTTAGTATTATTGAAGTTTACTTTGAATTTTTCGTGCAAAACCGTCACATCTCCTGTACAACGCAACTGTTTTGTTGTACAAATAATAATTTATTCTTCTATGCATTTCTGATGTCTTGGTACTTGGTAGAAGGGATATCGAATATTCCGTGGTAAAACCTCGTAACTGCGGATGGCTATGATGGGAGTGTTGGGACCGATGCAGCTCGTGGACATACATGAGTATTTTTTTTTCACTATAGTTCGTGTCCCTACGAGAGCTGAAGATGCATATTGTGATGATGCGGAGGAATATAAATTAATTAATTGAACCCTACACATTGCGTCACCCTATGTAAAATTTAAACATTTTTATCTGTAACTTTTATGGTGTACTTACATAATAAAGAGTATTCTATTCTATTCTATTCTCCTTTCTTTTATCTATGCTACACACCTACACTATGATCATCTGTGCAGTGCTATTCTCTAAAATACAATTTCATGGCTGTAAGCTGCGACGAGCTCGTCGACGAGACAGCCTTGAGATCGATCGAGCGTGTAGCGCTGATTCAAACCGTATTCACTAGCGTGGTTATGGTCGTCGACGAACTCTAGGCTGTTGCCTCCCGTCATTGTTTCGTGAACGAACTAAGGACTTGAAACAAACTCTTTAAATCATAATCGATCAATCTCGACTGAGAGTTTAATGGGTTTAAAATATATTATAAAGGTCTATTTTTAAGTATTTCGCGGAATAGAGTAAAACTATAAACAAATTTAATTAATTTAGGAGTTTATTGCATATTGAACAATACATTATAAGGCTGAATGACGATTCCTTTGCCTATTTCGAGCAAAGAGACGCGGCTCGACGATGACAAAAAACATGATGAACGATGACAACCGACGCGACGCTATTCAAAACCACTTGAATTTCTAGTTTGGAAACTTTTACGTGCGTGATAGTTAAGTAATTAATAAAATAGCAGCGATTGCTTTGTTCTGTGACTAAGAAAAGAAGATAAATATAGCTACTGAAATGTGAGTATTAAGATATTTTCACTGTTATTACATTGAGAATATTAATGTCACAATAATATTGTATGATCCACGAGATAATAATAAAAATAAGTAAAATAAGTACTTACCTAAATATTGTTTCAAAGTAAAGATGTACCTATGTATAACTTTGTTGTTGTAATGTAACATTTTGTATTTTAAGCATGCCAAGAAGTGTTATCCCATCCCGTGCGCAAGTAGAGACGTTACTAGAGAGTTTGGAAGAGCGTCGTTGGCTTGCCACAGGGCACCCTCGGACATCACATGCTCGGGACCGCACACAAGCGGCATGGCAAGAAGTAGCTGTCAAGCTAAACAGTGATGGAAGTGGCTGCATTAAAAGTTGGAAGCAATGGTCAAAGGTTAGTTAACAGCATGTACCAAGGCATTGCATTACTGTTGTGCTTCGTCAGCTTGCATAGGTAGCTATGCATGCATACTTTGACTGTTCCTTAAGAACAGAGTTCCAGTACCGAGTTTCTTAAGTTCAAGTATCCAAGTACCTATGTACATTGGCTCTAATTATAACATAGGAAACAATTATGATGTTATGATTATGTGAAATCTTGATATTTAGACATTGGATATTTTTTTTAGTATTGGAAAGATAAGAAGTCAGCGGTAAGAAAAAAAGCTAGTCAAATACGGATGGCTAGGCTACGAACAGGTGGTGGTGAAATAGAGGAAGGGTTTCTTTCTGCAATTGAAGAAAGAATAGTGGGAATAATGGGTGGCGAAAGCTTTGTTACTGGTGATAGGGAGCTGGAAATTGACCTTCATGTATTTGTTTTGTTTTTTTATGCTTGTTTCAATTTTATTTATGAAAACTTTAAAGTGCATAAAATATATAGTAAAATATTTCCTGAAATATCAATCTAATTTTCAATAATTTAATTTTTAGCCTGCTAATGAACCTGGGTCAAGTTTTAATTTGACTCCTGACATGCAGAATGTAGAAGTATCAGATAATGTGCTCTTGGTATGTATAATCAAATATTATTCAACACTTAAGTACCTATTTTACTTCCCAAAGCATTGTTAAGTCAAAATTTGTTTGCAGAGTATACAAGATGTTACAGAGGAGGCAAATGTAACACCAGTGTCAGAGAGCATACTTCAGGTATATTAGATTTAAATTACTTAACATGAAAACTGTATACTGTGATGTTATAATGTTCCAATTTAATTTTGTAGAGTCATGTGGAATTACTCCCAGCAGAAGATACTACTGCAGGCCAGACTGGACAGTCCACACCTTCAATACCAGTAAGTTAATTCAAATAAAATATAATATTGTGATGTTAAATTCTAAATTAGGATGCTGATGCTGATTACAGTATAATATATTTGCAGGATCTACAACCAGGCCCATCTTGGCACAGGGACCATATACCAATGGAAAACCAGGCTAATACGGAACAAATGGTGAGGTTCTATATAAAAGTCTTAATAATAATAAAATAGTACTTATTTGATAATATGGACATTTCGATTTAAAAAAAAATTATTACAGTTTCAGGCTAGATCCCCACCTGCAGTGCCTCATAGGAGTAATGCCCCAATTGCCTCTTCATGTAAGGTTAACTTAATTATAATTTGGTTAATTATTGGTTTAGTGTAAAAAGAACTACATAGTAGTGATTGATTCCCAGATTAGGCCCAGTTGTTGGGATTTTCTGTAGGTTTTTTTCAACAGCAGCCCAAATACTTATTCAATCAACATGCCATTATTTTATGTATACATTTTATTATGTATGCTGTTTTATCTATTTAATGGTATTAATTGTTATACCTCTAGTTACTTAGTGATTTGTTACATTTTTATGTTCATAGCACCTCGTAGGCGTCGAACGGCACGACGCCGTCTGATCCAGCGCTCACCACCTTCTCAAAGGCAGTCACAAATGGCGAGCCTGACCGAACGTTTTGTCGCCATTGAAGAGAGGCGTTTGGAAAACGAAAGGCTCCTTATTGACAACCAGCACAGGACGTTAGAAACTTTTAAAGAAATAAGTGAGTCTTGGTCAAGGCAGACCCAAGCACTGCAGGATTTATGTGCATCCATCAGACGAGGGAGTTAAATGTCCAAATATGGATCTACTTAGAATTAAGTTAGATAATAAGTTTTAATAGATGTTAAGAAATTTAAATCCAAATTTAAGTGTAAGTAGTTTTTGTAGTACTTAAATGTTGTTTTTAATGGTAAATAAAAAAGAAAACATAATAAGGAGGTATCTATTTAATTTGTCATGCCCATAATGTATGCACATTTAATACTTAAGTAAAAATAGAGAGGTATAAATATGTACCTACTACTTATAATCTAATAATTTTTCATAATAAACCTATCATATTATTTGACACCTTAAATCTAAGACATATTTGTAATTGTTTATCATAAGAAGCTAATACTGATTAATCTATTATACAATTATAATAACATACACAAATTATACTTTCATTTAAAATTAAAATGCCTATTTAGTGTACCTAATCAATTATGGTGAGTCGGTATATCTAAACACTAAAAGGAAAGCATATTTTAGATATGACGTGCTCGCCATAAAAGATTAACTAAATCTCGCCTACATATCTGCCCACTCACTAAGTCATCATGTGATGGAGCTTGATGTGTCAGGTTTTCAATTAACCTAGATTCTTCATCTAAGTCACATTGGTCTATCTTAGGAGCTGGCAGCCCGGCTCGATTACACATGTTGTGTAAAACACAGCAGGCTATCACAATTTTTCCCACCGTGATTGGATCATAGTGCAATACCCTGTGAACTAATAAACATCTGAACCGCCCTTTCAGTATTCCAATAGTCCTCTCCACACTGTTCCGTGCACTGCTGTGCAAATTATTGTAATGGCTCTCTGGAGTCCCAGTTTCTGGATTACTAAATGGAGTCATTAAATAAGGCCTTTGAGGATATCCTGAGTCACCTGAAATCAATGAATGAAGGTGGAATTAAGTGCAATCTTGACTTGAGTTTAAGTTATTATTGAATTATAAATAATAACTTACCAAGTAAGTACACTTTTTCTTCATTATTGTTTAATTTTCCAAATGCTCGTTTACTCTAGTGTTTGAAAAAACAAAACTATCATGGGTTGCACCCCCAAAAGTCACATCCATATGCAAGATGTTCAGATCAGCATCATTAATCTGAAATAAGTAAGTATAATAATTATTGGGATTCTTTATAATTTTTCAAAAGTATATTAGTAAAGAGAGACCAACAGTTTACATACAATTAAAACATTCCTGGTATGATAGCCTTTTCAGCAATAATATCTCTCCTCGTGTTCTTTAGGACGTATCAGGGAAATCAGGGTGCCATCAACGCAACCTAGCACCCCTGGAATTTTGAATTTCTCATAAAACCTCTAATCAGCATTCAAAATTTCAAACAATGAATCGCTCTTGTTTTTAACAAGACTCGAAAAACTAGTAACATGAAAATGTAGGTACTTTTGATACTTGCCTTGACTTGAGCACTTGTCGATCATTGTGGTTTTGCGGAAATCTAATATATTTACTAATGATGTTCTTATTATTTAGAGCATCAACAACTTCATGGATTGCCCTAGAGGCAGAAGTCTGAGATATGTAGGTGTCTACATTCTTGCCAATGATTTTTTGGTAACTTCCATTAGCCAAAAATGATAGAGTGCATAATATCTGAAACATCAGGAATTCAATAGTTAGTGTGTGGTTACCCATCATAACTCAAGAAACTTAACTGTAACTCAGTGTAAACAAACCTTTAGCCTCTTGGTTAAACCACTGGAACGAACTCGCGGACGCATGTATGGAGTTAAGTCATTTTCCAATAAATTAATTAAATCCTCAGAAAGCCTATAAATATGAATAACTCTGTATCACGGGATATTGTTTTAAACTTTCTTAATTGTTTCGCCTGTCGAGCTTTCTTCAGATCATCACTTTTCTTAGCTTCTTCTAATAAATGTAGCTTTATAATTAACCGAGCTGCCATTTTTTCAAATAAGAATCGAAACTTTTCAATTTAATTTATGAACAGTTTATTATTTTAGTCAAGAGTACGCACGAATCACCACGAATATTGTAGCTTTTGGATTTGACAGTTCTAGGCGAGGCTGTGGGCGAGGCTGTAAGCGACTTCGTAGCTGTTTTTTGTAAAGGAATAGGTACCAAAATGTATGAAGAACTGTCAATTTGCCCTCCGACGCCCTCCGTTGAGTAGTTTTAACTCACGGCCGTCACAGCCTTGAGCGCTAGTGTAGCTTTACGTAGCTTAGTGAATACAAAACTGAGTTTTACCGCTGCGCCAGCGCTGCACACAAAGCTGTTTTCTTAGAGAATAGCATTGCTGCTCATATCACAACACACTACACAATGAACCGGTCTATCGATTTGTTCACGGTAGAAAATAAAGGAAATACTTTCAAGAAAGTTATAAACAATGAAAATGTGCTGTGAGATTCTCACACCGCACGCCACCTTTCTATAGTTCGTTTACTTTTTAGGGTTCCGTAGTCAAAGTCAAATAATTTATTTCAAATAGGCACATAAAAAAGGCACTTTTGAACGTCAGTCTACAAAAAAATAATTGATTCTAATCAACAAGGAACCCATAAAGTTTCGCCATGTCCGTCTGTCTGTCCCCGGCTTAGCTCAGTGACTCTTACTTAGTATTAGATAGCTGTAATTTGGCATGGTTATACAATACATATTAATGACGACGACAAAGAAAGCTATAATTATGTGAAAAAAATCATGGCAGTAGTATAAACAACATGTCCCAGAATTAACGCACAACCTCTTAAGGGGTACTCATCATTGAGTGATAATTTGACATTGAAAGCACCTTTCTGACTTGGCAGTAAGGGCGATTTCGCTCAGAGAATGGTTAAAATATAACTTACTGATTGTTGCCGCGAAAAATAAGCCATTACCGGAGTTCCCACCTCTTACGATCAACGGAGATACAGTAAACGGTCTAGTCTCGAAAAATATCTCGGACTGTGGGTAGATGACAAACTTACTTGGATGCTGCACATCGATCATATCAAAACAAAATTAATATCACTATTGGAGCGTTACCGAAAATTACAAAATGTATCCGGAAAAAACTACGTCTATACTTAAATATAATTCTCTAGTAAAATCAAACCTTGAATACCGAATCGAAGTGTGGGGATCAGCCGCTAAATCTAATCTAAATCCACTAAAAAGAATACAGAACAAAATTATTAAATACTATTTCACTACCACTATCTTTATTATTATTACAGATACAACAAAAAAGTTATACGAAAAAAAAACTACTAAACCTCACACAACTTTGCACACATTACACCTGCATTCTCATAAAAAAATACGAGTGTGATTTAGACCAAGCGACTGAAGTAAAACTTACAAAAGGTAATACTTAGTAATTATACTTCCGTAACGCTCTCGTCATATCCGTAACGCATTCTCCAGCTTACTCCCTAAGTCAAGCGTGCCTAAAAAAGTTTTACTTCAAAAAATCACCACGAATTCTGTACAATCAAACATACAACTAAGTACATAAAAAAACAATAACATACAACACAAGAAGTAAAAACAAATTCCAACTAATGAGTGCACGTGCACGGACTAATTATGGCAAAAAAACAGTATTAGTGGAGGGAGCACAACTGTTCAAAGATTTACCGGAAGACATAAATAAATGTAATATTAATAACATATTTGAGTAACTTTGTATCTCATTATAAGTGAACTGTTATTCGTATGTTCTTGTGAGAAATAAATATTAAACCTATTTTCATAGTGCAAAAGTGTTACGACCGAGATGTGCGTCACCCGCCCAGTAGCAAAAAAGTCTTACCTTTTACAGTTAATTTCTTGTCGCCAAAAGAAGCCGGCAATTAGCAAACTAATAAAAGGTGCGAATAAGTTGATTTATGTTTGAATAGATAGCCTTTACATTTCCTAATTGACCTTTCTTATATTAAACATGAGTATACAACAGAATCTATTTAATACACTCAAGTAAACTGCGGTTTTAATTTAGGTATTGTATCTTATTGATTCAATGCGCGTTTGCCCCGCGATGGTAATGTAACAATAGGAAAAAACCGGTCAAGAGCGAGTCGGACTCGCGCACCAAGGGTTCCGTACGTATATGTGATGTTGATGATTTCTGAAAAACTGTGCTATTTAGATACATCGTTTTATTTTTCCTGTAATCTTTACATAAACTTCTATCACATAGAAAAAATTCAGATTTTTATCTAAGTATGCATACTTCGGAGATAAGGGGGGGGGGGGGTATTTTTTTTTTACATTTTTCATCGATAGTCGGAATGCTGCCTAAAAAAAAAATTGAGAATGTGCAAACCACGCTCTTTCATATGATACCCCACATGCTCTAGTAGGCCCACTTCAATTTTTTAAGGCCCCCTTTCTGTCCCTTTTGCAAAAAAGATATATTTTTTAAAATGTCTTTCTTATTTGCAAAATAGTTGGGCAAACGTCATCTAAAACTATTCTAAATTTCAAGTTCAAAGCATTAGTAGTTCTTGAGATATCCAGGTGTGACAGACAGACTGACAGACTTAGTCCCACCATATGGGTTCCTTTTTACCACTTTGGTACGGAACCCTAAAAATAGGCAGTCATGGACTACTAACAGAAGGGTTCCTTTTTACCATTTTGGTACGGAACCCTAAAAATAGGCAGTCATGGACTACTGACAGAAGTGAAACCCTAAATGCAGATGAGCCTGATTCTGATAGACAGTTAATAGTAATATTCAATCAGTGTTAATTAGGTTTCAGTTTACAATTACTGTTGTGAACGGATACAAGCAGTGTAGTGTAGTGCATTAGAATCTAATGAGATTCTAATGGAATTATAAGGTACGGCTACACATCAAGCTATACGTTTCCAGTTTACGCTGACTTCTCATTGTAAGGAAATCCTATACAATGCGAGATCAGCTTATACTGGAAATGTATAGCTTGATCTGTAGCCGTGCGTACCAGTTAAGTTATAAGGTATTGCCATTTTTGTTCGAATCAAATGAAACTTGTTTACTAGAGCTCATTGTACAAAAAAAACCGGTCAAGTGCGTGTCGGACCCCGCACAATTTATCCCAAGAATAAACTTAACATTGTAGTTGAAAAACGTGTTCTCCCATACATCGATATACGTCACGGTCATTTCTCCAACTGCAAATTAATGTACCTACCTATGTTTGTAATTGCAAAAAAAATAAAAAATAAGTATATGATAAAACTACAAATTAACGATTTACGATTTTTCCTTTACTTGTGCTGTGAGACCTTGCTTCTTGCCAACTTTCATGATTCTAGGTCAACGGGAAGTACCCTATTAGGTTTTGTTTTATTTGCGAGTAAGTATCAAAATATGTCGCATAAATCGCCGTGTTTTTTAAATTCCGTTGACTCGGCCCCTTGGAGCGCGGCCCTAGACCTACGGCTTTCATAGTAATTTCAACTTGATACCTCCACGTGTTCCTAAGAAAAAGGGTCTTGACAGACTTACAGACAGGCAGACGGACAAAGAAGGGATCCTATAAGGGTTCCGTTTTTTCATTTTGAGGTACGGAACCCTAAAAACAAAATGGCGGACTGAGAGGACCCTGGTTAAGCGTAGACATAATTTCTGTGAGTCTAATAGGAATATTCATTTAGGTATTCCTCGTGGAATATAATACTAACATCAATAACAGCAATCGAAATGACGTGTGAAGTGTCTGACACTTGCATATCTAAGACGTTTGTCGCTTGACATCACGCAACAATAGCACACGAAAAGCAGCAGTGTTGTCACGAGAGAGGTTCTATTCAAAACTCATTAGTAACCGGCAAACGGAATCTATTGTGAGATCGTGACAATCTAATGAGAATTTGACTCGCACGCCGTGCGGTAAACAGCTACCTAACAGTACTTTGTGCCTGTGTTGCATTGCCGCATTGGAGAAACAATACAACCTTGGTTCAATGATTTCTTTCTCAAAAAGGGATTCTATAATTAACAAAAAATCGTTATGAAACCTACAACCAAGTAGAACCTATACAAAAATCCCTGGGTATAAATGCCCAACACCACCTTGTAAATGACCTGACCTGACGATGTGTTGAATTGCCACATTGGAGAAACGATACGACCTTGGTTCAATGATTTCTTTCTCAAAAAGAGATACGTACAACCAAGTAGAACTTATCCAAAAATCCCTGGGTATAAATGCCCAACACCTTGTAAATGACCTTTGGCAGCGTACTTAGCAGTTTAGAATCATAATTATGAAGGACTTCGGCACAGTATTTTTATCAAATTTCCTAAATTAGAAACTACACATGCAGGCACGCAACCAAATCTTTCAACAGCCACTTCTAACGCCAGACAAATATATCTAACTTTCAAAAAGTGCTGCAATTCAAAATAGTCTTGATAGACGTGCACATGAACATAAATGTGGTAATACAGACATACACATTGGCACTGGATGGACGCAGAAACCGCAACGAGTCATTTAGGCAAGCGCAGTCATCAGTCACCAAACCGAGCCATGCGCGCAATTACCGCATCTTGCAAGGATGCTAATACAAGGTGACGCAAAAGTAATGTCGTAATGTGAATCGGCTGTATTTTGTTGTAAATGAAAGAACATGGGGTGTTTTCACGGGAAGTTTTTAAAAAGGTGTAAGAATCGATTACTTAAAAGTAGAAAAAAATATATCGGTCAAATGGCCACCTATCGAGTTGATGCACATTTATGGTCGTTTTACAGCATTTTGAATTGTTGCTCGCAAAACATCTGGCTCCAAATTGGTGATTTCTTCTTCAACGTTGGCTTTCAAGATTTGCAAGGTTTGTGGTTTGTTGTGGTAAACGCGAGATCTCAAAAGTCCCTCTGCGGGCCGAGCACGGGCGTGCCAAGACGTTTGTGACAAGAGATGATAAATTATGTCATGTCAATTTAAACTAGCATTTTATGACAAAACAGTTTTATCGCTCAAACTGTGATAAAATGTGACTCAAGTCATGTCACAGTAGGCCGTGCTCGCCCCGCTGGTCTCTGTTCTCTCTCGGATCTGATCGGCCAGTTCAAATGCCCAAAACGGGAGATCACACGGCCCGAAAATAAGTGTTTCAAAATCTCCATCGTTGCCTGAGCTGTGTGTATCGCTCCATTGCATTGTCAACTAATTCTCTATTCTTAACAAAACAAGGTTTATCTTCAGACCCAGGTTTAAACCATGGAGCCATTATTGAATTTCGAAATTTATTCCAACTATGGTAAAGTTCCTAAACACAAAACTGACAACTTATAAAGTGCCGAACTAAGTTTTGAGTTTTGTATAAAGAACGGTATTTCAATCACTGTTACGTTCTTATTACAAAAACTAGCTGCATGGTTTAAGCCATGTCAAAATATAAATCTTGTTTTGTAATAAGGCGGTATGAGTCTACATCATAATTGGAAAATCACAATAACATTATGACGCCATTTGCAAAAATTATGGCACATTCACATTATGACATTGCTTTTGCGCCACCAGCAGGCGTAGCATGACGCTATCTATTTCTACTCTACTGTAGAATAGAAATCGCTTGTCTACCGAAATTGTACTACTGTCTACACGGAGACGTCATTTTTGTCTACTCTTCAGTCGAAAAACGGGATACCAAGCAGTGGAGTTATTTAATAGGTTAACAACTGACTTAAAATAATTAATGTATAGCTCTCACTCTTTTAAAACTAAATTAAAAGCCTTCTTGTTGGAAAAATGTTTATACTCGGTATCAGAATTTAAGTGAAGTTGTAGGTTGTTGTACCTATATTTGTGACATTATACCTTCTACTAATTTGACATTATATTAATTTGTTGACTAAATTTAAATTAATTGCCTCTTGAACACATTTCACATCAATTTTAATTAGGCCTTTATATGTATTGTTTCTGCATTTGATAATTTTATTATTAAGTAATGTTCAACACAATATTAATTGTTAATGAATAAATAAATGAAATAAAACGCTTCTCTACGGTTCTCGTCATAGAATTATTAAATATATCTATGGTTCTCGTGCTAAGCCTGTTGTTAGTTCTCTATTTTGCGGAACGTATTTGAATATTATTTTATCTGTGTAATGAGTTTCTTAAAAAAAAAGGTTTGGCTGGTGGTGGTGAAATATGGTCGGACGGACGCAATGCAAACATTATACAAGGTGTAACATAAATAACGCAAAACCTCTTAAGGGGTAATTGTACTCATCATTATGAACAACTTTTACTATGGGACAAAACCTGAAATCGCAAAAAGAAATCAGCTGTTCCCTACATTTTGACGAGTAATTCGAACATAATTATTGTAGGGAACAGCTGATTTTTCTTCGCTATTTCAGGTTTGATCCCATAGTAAAAGTGGTTCATAATGATGAGTACAATGACCCTTTAAGAGGTTGTGCGTTAATTCTGGGACATGTTGTATAGAGATCGTAAGTAAACGTGACTTGACTGAGGTATAGCATATTGAATTGGGCCATTTGAGAATACGTAATATGTAAAACTAAAAGCTTTCCATAGCCATGTTTTTCACGCAAACGCCATAGTTACGTGACCTGCATACAAATCAGGCACAGCCTCTGCTCATGCCTCTGGTACAACACCACAATGATGCTATTTACCGGCAGCCGGCAGCCTTGCAAAGGGACTAGCTAACCTGCTAAGCAGAGCATTGTGTCAAGGCGATCAGTTCGTATTCAACAGGGTTAAACCGAACTAGGCTCCAATTACTTACCAGCTAACCAGCTATGCTACTAGAATGTTAAATAGTCCTAACTAATATTATAAATGCGAAAGCAAGTTTGTTTGTTTGTTTGTTACCTTTTCACGCCTAAACCACTGAACCGATCATCCTGAAATTTTGCATATATTTTGTCAGGTGAACAGAAACGGACATAGGATACCTTTCATCCCGAAAAAAAATTCTGTTCTCGAGGAAAATAACAATAACGTTCTTATGATAATAGATGGCGCTGCATGTCTTTCGAATCATGATTGAATTTATACAACGTGTTTTTTTTGATATCCCATAACTCTAGGGTATGATTGAGGCCATACGAGTATCAAAGAATCAACTGGCATATAGTTATGTTCCAATCCTTCGTTATTTTTTTTTTTAATTTTTCATACAAAATAATTCGGCAAAGTCACGATTATTAATGTAAAACACCCTTACGTGAAATATGACAACGTCGCATTTTCTTTCGTCCCTTCACTAGCTGCCCCCGGGAAGCCCCGATACCAACATACCTACATATTTTATTTTACTATTTATTTTACTACACTACTGCGAAGTTTG
The DNA here is from genome assembly GCA_948098905.1 of Tiliacea aurago. Taxonomy (NCBI): domain Eukaryota; kingdom Metazoa; phylum Arthropoda; class Insecta; order Lepidoptera; family Noctuidae; genus Tiliacea; species Tiliacea aurago. Next base: position 3,662,424 of record OX402592.1, read on the forward strand.
GCAACCTCGCAAAAGTAAAGATTCGTCATACTGGTGACAATTTTTGACCTAATTTAATTATGATTGATGATATCTCCGAAACGATGCATTTTTGGACCACCTATTCTAGGAGTTTTAGTATTATTTTTACCTACAGAATATAACCCTAGAGTTATGGGATATCAAAAAAAACAGGTTGTAGAAACTTAAGTTGAGTTTTTTGCCGCCAAACAACAAGAGCGAGCGAAGCCGCGGGCAAAAGCTAGTTGTCTATAAGTAGTACGCAGTTACAGTTGGATTATCTCAATCTGCGGCACATACGATCCCATTGAACTGTCTAGTCAACAGGTTCAAAGACACTGAACGAGACACAACAATAAGTTTTTTTGTTGCCTATGGTCGTTTAGTGTCCTTCAAAGTGTTAAGTATCTATCTTCTTATGATCCCTTGATTAATCATCGCAATTTTTTTGTAGGTAACCATTATCTTTATGCCCCAAACCACGGATAATAAATAATCCGCAAAGGCTTTTGTTAAATCCGAACGTTTTGCATGAAAGATTTCCTTCCATTTAACAAATTATTGTATTCAACACCCACCGAAAAAGAATGGCTATTTATGAACACAGCATCCCACATTTGATCTCTGTACGAGTTTATGGCATTGCCCTCCCATCAGAGAAAGTGACGCTAATCATCACACTTCAACAGCTATGGAGAAAGCTGGGTGTTTGTTTTACAAGTTTTAGAATTAATGTGTGAAGCGCAATTATTGAGATAAAGCCACGGTACACGGTTTACCCTTGTCTTTCATTTTGGAAGAACCAACCAAATTCAATGGTATAAACATAACCAAATTAATTATTCACATATTTTTTTTCAATGAAGGAATGAATGAATGAATGAAATGCACCGATCCCAGCGTGGTTGTACCAGACTCAATTGCTTGAATGAACCCAAAGATTCACCCTAGCCCCTGAAGCCGCATGTTTCATGAGACTACAGAGATCATTGTATATCAGAGAGTAGCAAATCAATTAATTTGGATGAACCATGTAAAGCTGCTTTAAGACACTTCTAGTCTAATTACCAATTAAAAGCCAAAGAAATAAAAAATAAAAACCGGCCAAGTGCGAGTTGGACTCGCGCACGAAGGGTTCCGTACCATTATCTGTAAAAATGGCAAAAAAATCACGTTTGTTGTATGGAAGCCCCAATTAAATATTTGTTTTATTTTAATTTAATTATTTATTTTTAAAGTGAATATATAACTATAGATTCTGTGAATATTTGAAGCGTCTACCTATTGCCGTTATCAACATCGGGCAAAAAGGAGCAAAAAAATCACGTTTGTTGTATGGAAGCCCCCTTAAATATTTATTTTATTCTGTTTTTTAGTATTTTTTGTTATAGCGGCAACAGAAATACATCATCTGTGAAAATTTCAACGGTCTAACTATCACGGTTTATGAGATACAGCCTGGTGACAGACGGACAGACAGACGGCGGAGCCTTAGTAATAGGGTTCCCGTTTTACCCTTTGGGTACGGAACCCTAAAAAACAACCAAAAGCAACGTATTAATTTTCTCTCAAAGAAAAACAGCTGTCAAAGTGTCACCTCAAAAAATCTTTGAGAGATAAAATAACACTTTATAGAGCTTCCAAGTGAGAGGCTGCTTTTTAATACGGTAGACAGGTACCGAATTTAGTTTTTTATTAGCAGGTACATTGCCATGCTAATGGATAAGTCCACGATATAAAAACTGTTTTACCGTTAGAAGTGCTTATCAGGTCGTTAACAAAATGAAAGATTGCGTATTAGATGAGGCTACCATTTTCGAGAATAGCTCCGTGTTTAATTAACAACGACCATTACATACTTTTGTGGCATTCATCATGAACTTTGAAGAAACGGACTTCGTGCAAATTATCGTCATCAACATGTTAGGTTAATTTATCTGTATTTTTAAAATTGACATCGATTATTCAGAACGATTATTTTATGTGGCCACACCAAGCGGTGACGGTTGACAAGTAGTCAAGGAAGGCGCGATCCGGCAATCGATTCGTGCACTTGGTTTTGGAGGGACCTACGGGTCGGACTAACTAGAATAACTATCGATAAAAAGAATGGTTGTAGCTGGTTGACTGGAGTAGATTGATAAAATGGAGGAATTAAAGAATGTTATTATCTACACAAGGAGTTTTCTTACAAACATCAATAAAATTGGTCAACGTTTGTGTTAATTACAATCCATGATGAGCCCAGGAAGCAGCATGGCGTAAATACATATTTCAGAAAAAAAATAAAAATACTTCCACAGAAAGTCTTTTTGGTAATACGTGTAAGCATAAATGATGGTCATCACACGCAACCAATTTTAGTAAACGGGACCTCGGTTTATGGAACGTTGTTATCCAAATTTTGCAATGCAAATTGTTTCATAATAGCCTACCTACTTGTTTGTACTCATATGTGGAACCCCTGCTCCCCACGGTTTTTTCGACTTGACAAAACATCTAGATTTCTTAATTACATGTAAGTTTAATATTAATGTATTATACCTATAACTATACCTTCCGTCTCTAAATGATAGTGAAAGACGCATCAAAATCTGTTGCGCACATAGACACGAAACACAACTCCAATTCATAATAATTATGTATAATATATATAGAAGAGATAATAATTATAGACAATACATTATATATTTCGCTGTAAATAAAAATAATTAGTGATATAATTATAATAGTTTTACACAAATATATTCAGAGGGCCGGTTTTTAGATCCCCCAGTAAGCCCTAGTCCTAATTTGACTCTCATTATAAAGCCTATTAGTAGCAGTATGATGGGTTTGCCAGCGGTGTCAGTAAATATTTTTATAAAGCATAGCCTCGGTTCCCAAAAATAAAAATGAAATGTATCGAAATGTCCTGATTGCATGGTTTATTTGACAGTACTGCTAATGAAAATAGTACAGTCATGTACAGATCCTGGTCATCTAGCAATTATACCTACATATTCTTATTTTTATGTTTGAATCTACGACAGGCTGTTGATAGAAAACACATAATTATTAAATATATTTTCTATTTCTATAGAGCTCTGCATTATCGCCGCCTGGGCTCGCGATTTGGACATGCGTGCAGTCGATTGTCCCAAGTCCCCGACCACACTAGAAAATCTGGCAATTTTAGTAGATTTAGATACACCAGAACGATCACCAGAACATCTTGCATACCGGTACCTATTCCCAAGCAGTGGCATAAATTCGTAATGTGATTAATTGTTCGAGTGGTGCAACTGCGTGATTTCGCGTCTAACTGTTGGCCGCTAAACGTACCTGTCACGCACACCAGCATAACAAAGTAGGCCTGTTTGTTTTAGTCCTTTTGCAGCGGGACACTCTAAACTAGACATATATTATAAATAAAGGTCGTCCCAAATTCCTGGGTCTTCTTAAATAGGATATATTCTGTGACAATTTCATCATCCGCTGAAGTCTCATAATAAAACCGGAAATAATCAAACACCTATTTATAATTAAAAATAAAATCACATGAAACAACCGGCAGCCGTACTGAACTATTGATGGAGCCGTGGTTAGATATTTTTACCAAATGGTTTCATAAGTCAACCCCTTGTCGTGTTAATTAGGGATCAAAAACAATTTGCTGAAATTTAACAATTTTTTGCAGTTAACCATTGGTCGACTTAACAGTAACTAGCGATCAAAAAACCCGTGTTGATTCAGAGTTGTGTCACTTAGCACGTAAAGATTTGAAGAATACCAAGGCTACAGACATATTAAGGAGTTTACAGAAGATCCGTGTTCACGTGGTCCGCTCTACAAAAAACTATCGCAAAAAGTTGCGTCTTTGTTCCACAGAAAATTTGGATTTACCTTCTACAAAATACCAAGGCATCAGAAATGAAGAGAGGCTGAATAAGCTTGCACGTCACTTCGCATTCCGATTCGCAGCTTGCACAGAAATTTAGAACTGTCTTTTACCAAGTACCAGGAAAGCAGCAATGAGAAGAATAATGAATTTTATACAGCATAAGCTTTTGCCCGTGGCTTTGCCCGCGTGGAGGTCGGATTTTATCTCACGGATACGTACTACCGGTATTAATTTATCCTGTGTTAGTCCTAGGCTATTTTACTATTTATGTGCCAAATTTAATTCAGTTCCGTTCAGCCGTTCTTTCTATCGTAGCAATCAACCATAATTATTTTGTTACGCGTATCTTTTACAGTATTCATTTAAATGCTATGATGTCAAGACATATTTTAATTTAAATGAAATCCCCAATTTAAATAACATATTTTATTGGTTATGGATTAATATTATATTTATATTAATAATATACCGGTTAAAATAGCTTCGGAAATAACATTGTATTTTTATCAACTGAAAGATAAAAATGGTTGTTGAGGGTCATCCTTAGAAGATGGATATGATATCGCGGACCTTTTTGTTGAACTTTTTAAGATGTACAATCCTGTACTTAGTATACATAGAACATTAATTGTATTGTATCTCTTACGGTTTACGCGGTTCACGCCATTGAAGCGGGATGATTTTTCCGATATCTTTAACAATAATAGTCATAATTATTACAGCAAATTGACCCAAAACCAGAATGAATTGTACACTTAAACCTTCCTCGTGAATCACTCCGTCCAATGGTGAAAACCGTATGAAAATCCGTTCAGTAGTTTTTGAATTTCACGCATTCAGAAGGACAGACAGACGCGGCGGGGGACTTTGTTTTTTAATACGTAAGGAAGTTATGGAATGAAATATCGCGTGACGCTACACTTGAAGGCTTCTACATACCGGGGCGACTTGTCGCGCGACGCGACGCGACACAAAGACACCGCTCGTCCCGCGACACGCGGGGCCTTTGTGCCGTGTCGCGTCGCGCGACATGTCGCGCTGGTATGTAGAAGCCTTGATTGAATCTTCGCCTGACCAGAAAAAAATAATTTCAGTTCATTTTAATACAATTTTAAACTTTTTTTATCTAACTTATATAATTATTAATTTTTCAATACCTTATTTAAGTACAACCCCTGTGCGTGCCCGATGGGTTTTCCCATCGCCAGAAATGACGAACGTCCATACAAACTTTTATCCCCATTAGTTGACTGGGCCGGCTCCCGGGCGAATCAAGGCTTCTACATACCAGCGCGACTTGTCGCGCGACGCGACACGACACAAAGGCCCCGCGTGTCGCGGGTCGAGCGGTGCCTTTGTGTCGCGTCGCGTCGCGCGACAAGTTGCCCCGGTATGTAGAAGCCTTCATGCATTTGGCGCCCTTTTACATTTTTTCTTTGGACCATATTTAGTACCTAATGAATTAACAGAAAACTACAAACATGTAGGTATTTATTAAGGCTTCGACAGACCGGCGCGACTCGCGACGCGACACAAAGGCACCGCGTGTCGCGCGACGAGCGGTACCTTTGTGTCGCGTCGCGTTTCGCTCCGGTCTGTAGAAGCCTTTATTATTAATAATAGCATAATATTTTACCCATTCCTTATCTAAACAATGTTGGTACTTAGGTACGTACCTACATATCGCACCTCCGCTCAAATAGTGTCACAACTCGGAAAAATTGAAAACTCTTATAATGTTCCATTCGTTTCAGAAAACTTCAAAATCTTATCTCAAATAGTGTCATACTTATGACTGATTTTTTTGACTTACGACACTATTTGAGCGGAGGTGCGATATAATATGAGTCAGTTAGTCGAGTCTTTGGTCAACTGATCCCATTCGAACTGCTGGGGCTCAATTCTGTAACTTTGAGTTAAGCAACACGCCATTGACACTCTATCGACACACTACAGACATTATTTTGCCACTGTTGCAAATTTGGCATTCTCCAAAAACTTCAATGGCGTTTCAGTGGTGTCTCAGTAGTGTGTCGATAGTAAGTATGTCGATAGTGTGTCAGTACAATAGTTTTGAGTGTTGCTAACAAAAATCTACCATGAGGTATACCAAACCTACCACTTTTTAAATCCAATTTTTATCAATTAAATCTTTATAATATGGGTTTATTTAATAATATAAAAACGTTTTATTATTAAAAACATCAAATTTCACTAAAAACATGCGTTTAATAACGTTTAATGAGTGTAGGCCTTAGGGACGCTATGGCGCGAGGATTTGAAATTTTAAAAATGTATCGTATTTTTTTTTTCTATATTCTACCAATTTTATTGCAGTACCGGGTTAAACTTGACTATAGAAACCATTTAGACTCTGAGACGCATGCCCCCACCGACGGCGACGCACCGTTTCCGAAATATGGGCCTTGGATTATTATTTTGTTGTTTTTTTTATTAATAAAAAAAACCTTAAATTCATGTTGGGATGCTGCTTACACGGGGGGTGTACCTAAGGGGGAGGGTCAAATTTTGGTTATTTTTTGCCTAGGACGCACCGTTTTCGAAATATTTGAATTTAAATCTTATTAATAAAAAAATATTTGAATACTGAAGAAAAAAAACAATTTTCGTGAATTTTTTACATCATCTCATGGTTTTCGGTCGGAGTGTCAAGTTAGGTACCTTCACATACAAACCTTTCATTCAGCAGGGATTCCATTCCGCCGCGCCGTCGGTGTCTCTGGAGAAAGGAAATGAGCTCGTCAATTAGCTCCCTTGCTTGCTCCCTACCTAGGTGAAACGTTTTGACAAACCACATCTTGGGAAGTTCATGAAAGGCATTCACTTGCAGCTTCATTAGTGCATGAGATTTGCGGCGCTGCGCGCTGGCGCAAAAGCAAACCTTGGCGGTCGGCACTATAAGCCAATGACATAATACGCCACCGCAAAGTAGGTACAGAAGGCCTCATTATGGCGAAAAACTACGTCCACTTTATCAATTTCGATACGTAAGACGCAAGGACATTTTATTTTAAATTTAAAAAATAAACAAATTAATCCAATCAATAGGGAAAATAGGTGTCGTTGTTCGATGGCTTCACAATGGCGGTTTCATGGCCAAAACACTATTCATACACGATAGAAACAACTGTCAAATACACTTAAAATATTTACAGACTACCGTAAGTTTGGCCATCATGATGCCATTGTAACATTATAGTGGACCAGACTACCAATTATTACAATCGTCTGACTATGGCGTTTCAATGGCACTACAGTGGCAAGCGAATGACCGTATACAGTTTGCAGAATAGCAAATGTCAATGACTATTCTATTGAGACACTACTGACACACTATTGACACGTTGGTTATTTTACAGAATTGAGCCCCTGGTCCCGCGGGATCAGTCAACCCAATCACATTTTGAATAGGTCGACTGGACCCACTGCCCAATTTTATTACCTATAAAAACAGTCACGGAGTAAAGCCGAATGTTTTAGTTTTATTTTTATGACTATAAATATACTAATATTATTGAATGAGGTATTTACACTTACGCACCACATTTATACACTAACACTAAAACTAAATATTTTTTTACTGTAAGAATACCTAATTTAGTGTACGAGCGCCGCTAATTTCAAGGTCAAGCAAATGGGCCTTTTTACGGATTACCTGCCTGGGTCAGCCAATCATAGGCCTGCTTCCTTCGAGTCTAGGGAAGCGCTTTTGTGCATCAGCCAATAACAAGTAAGTAGCTTATCTTTCTATTGTTTAAATGCAGACATGAGTGCATAATTTACTCTAATGAATATTTCATTACGTGGGTACTTAGAGTGAAGAAAGTGTTTCAAATTTTATTTTAGTTTTAGTAGGTGGACTACTTAGCGGCCAAATTAGTTTAGGCCATTGTGTAGAAAAATTAAAATTTTAATCAAGTGAGACTAATTTTCAACTGACTTACTGACTATTTTTAAATACTATTTTGTGGATACATAAACGTTTAGAATGAAATATTTAGAATGTTGATTAGTATATTTTTTATTTTAAATTGTAACTACTAATCGTAACTAACGATTATTTTAATATAATACTAAATAAGATGTAAAGGTGATCAAAAAAGAAATACGTAAGTACCTACTGAGGTGCTGAGTATCCGACAGATTTTTTTTTTTATGTGATTTAGTACATGTTTGTAAATATAGCAGTATAGTTATTGTTGGTTGTTATAGTTAATTTATGCAACTACTACGTTGATTTGTATAATTTTATTCATAAATGTTCTTTTATCTGTCTGTGATTTTTAAATATAGGTACTTATATATTTTTTTCTGTGTAATATTTGAGTAAGTACCTATTACATTTAGTTAATATTCTCGTTATAAAAAGGTTAATACGTTGAATTTAGGTTTTTGAAGTGTTAACTTCTTTAGGCGCGTTGAGCACTTTTTGGGTGAACAAAAATTATGGAACTCGCGTCATCGTCACCGAACGGTTTCCACGAGCTATATGTATACTGTTTTCCCTTCTACCGGCAGTCCCCAAAGACTGCCTCGATTTTTTTTAGATTGATAGGTATTAGAAGATAGGTAGGTATTCAAATTACGTGGTTAAGGGTCAGATAACCGCCGTTGACCTTGGCCATACAAATGCTCGTCGCGGTCACGCCGCGCCACCATTAACTTTCATAGGGAATATTTATTTTTAGTAACAAAAATATGAATATTTGAAAAAAATCACAGATAGAATTATAGATAATAATACAGCCTATTCATGCAAACAAATCATGAGAATATCTTAAGTATGGAAGTAATATCGTTTTTTATGCTTTGGGTAGACGTTACTTCCTGAATTTATTTCATAAAGCATTTTACTACAATACTTAAATATTCGCATATAGAATTGATGTGTATGCGTTCTAGTTTAACATACATTTTTTGCATAACTTACTTGTATTATATGAAGGCGTAATAACAGATTTAAAAGTCACTAAAATCATATATCTGCGCCTTTTCCGAAATGTACATTTCTAGATCAAGTTGTTTTCAGAGAAATCACCATTTTTAAATTCGTAAAAAATACAAGTACAGATACATGTTTGATCTAGTGACTTTTTTGGTTAAAAACACGATATTTAACATTTTGCTTGATAAAAAAAAATCAGAAGTAAAGTCGATTTTGGAAGTATTTTAAGTTGTATGAGACTTGGGGGAACGCAATTTTTATGAAAATTTTACATTTCATTTACTAATCGGGGTTCACAGGGATATTATTGGATAGATTTATAATATGGCCTTATTTTTTTTTATATTAAATAAATACGTGAAAACGGCTCGCGCGCACCGCGCCATCGCACCAGTGCTGTAGTGCTATCGCGACTGCTCCTGTGCAACGCGGGTGCAAGCTGTCTCATGCCTAAACTTTCGGGAAAAGGGGGCCCTTAAGTGGCGCGTGCAGCGCCCTGTATGCCCCGCACGTCCCTCCCTAAAGCCGGCGCTGATGGGTGAATTATCAAAAATGCTCCCTTAGTGCTGCACTTTCGATATACATATAACAGGAACTCTTGTGCAAAATTTCACGATTCACGTCAGTGAGTGAATAAATTTAAGATTTTTATTAGATCGTCGTCTGTGTGGTGCCGGACGTAAAGAATAGCACCACCCTATGTCTTCCCGTGGGTGTCGTAAAAGGCGGCTAAGGGACTTACTAGAGAATGGGCAGCAGCGTTCTCTATGTAGATTAACACCATACTGCGATTGCCAACCCGCCTGCCAAGCGTGGCGATTATGGCAAACCCCCCCTTTGGGGAAGGCCTGTGTCCAGCAGTGGATGTCTTTCGGCTGAAATGATGATGATGATTAGATCGTCAAACTGGTCACGTCCACACTTTGTAAGTCTCTGAAGGTGGACACCACCATCGTGTCTTCGAGGCAGGCGGAGTCAATTTTGCCAGCCGTGATGACTTAGGTGTGTGTTCGCCTCTCATGTTAAGGCTCCCGGAGACAGGCGCAGGGCGACGACGCGGCGCGACGCGCCACTTGTAGCACACTTTCTATGAAAACTTTATGGAAAGTGTGGCGCTGCCTGTTGCACCCAAGGTGTCGCGCCAGTCTGCACGAGCCTTTAATCGACGGCTTTTTATTTTTATCTGTGCCAGAGTACCGTTTATGTGTTACAATTAAATCATCTAAACAACGTTCATGACGTTTCCTCCTTTCTATTCATATCGTTGAATCAAGAAAAAAAAATGTTAAAGAGCATGAATAATTTGATGACCAGTTCAGAATATGTAATTTTTAGGGTTCCGTAACACAAAGGAAAAACGGAACCCTATTATAGGATCACTACGTTGTCCGTCCGTCCGTCTGTCTGTATGTCTCAAGACCCTTTTTCTCAGAAACGCGGCGGGAACGTCGCGGTAGTACCTACATAATTAAAACGAAATTAAAAGTAAAACTATTTCTCGAGGAGCGAACTTCAGAGCTGCCTTATAGTTTGACGCGTAATCGACGTTCTCGTGGGCAGTCGTGGGATAATTACCGACTTCCACTCAATGGAACAAATCCTAATCCTAACTATCTTAGCTATAATTATTATAAATGCGAAAGTAAGTTTGTTTGTTACATTTTCACGCCTAAACTACTGAACCGATCATCCCGAAATTTTGCTTATAAATGTTGTCAGGTGTACAGAAACGGACATAGGGTACCTTTCATCCCGAAAAAAAGTACTGTTCCCGAGGAAAACAACAATAACGTTCTTATGACAATATAACAGACGGCGCCACGTGTCTTTCGAATCATGATTGAATTATTATTATAGAAACTTTAGTAGTGTGTACTTTAGTAGTTTTTGCCGCCAAACGACCATCAACAAGCAGAGCACAACCCGAAATGTCTATTGCTGGCAGTGTTGCCAGTACCTGCGTCGACTTTCGGACGATTCACTACTTGAAATGGGACGATTTTTGGACAAAAAGGACGGCTGGATAAAAAATTGTTACGATTGAATGGGAAATAAGTATACTTTTTTCTCATACTACTGTTATATGAGTACCAGAGAATGAAGAAGGGAATTAGGTTTAATAGACAAGGCACTTTTGTTGTTTGAGGAGTCTGTCTGTCACTGTGGGGGGTCGAAATGACTAGATTTTTTTTTTAGGGGGTTTATGTCAAGCAATTTTAGCTGCCGGAGCTGCGTCGAACGAAATATTTAAAATTATTTTCTAAAAATACTGGTAAATCACTAACTATTATTCATATCACTAAACGGAACTTAAATGTCACAAAATGTTGACGTTTTTAAGTTGCGTCTGGCAAAATCATGTCTTAAGCCATATTTGTTATGGCCGCGAATCATATTTAGATCAACATACAACCTGTTACTGACCTGCAAATTGCAAAAAACGTAATAAAATTTGAATTTCGCGGGCTACCTTAGCGCATCCCCCTTTAAATGAATCAGTAGGTAGGCCACCATCCACGATTTTGTAAAAAGACAATTTTGGTGATGCGATAGTGGAGTACTTGTGGCGGCGGAACATTATAAAATATGCAGAAATGAATGGTTTACGAAAAAAAAAGATTCCCTGTATTCTTCGTAAATTAAGTGAGATTTTTTATTGTTTTAACAATAAAAAATCTCAGAAAACATTCGATAAAAATTTGAACCTTTGACATTTATTATAAAAAAACTATGCAACTACGGCGGGCGGAAAAGGTGGGGGACAACAGAACTGTAACCCTCGCCCCCAACCCCCGTTTATAAGTTTTACGCATCTTAGTTATTTTTAAAACTGCGTTTTGTTATTTGCATTTTTTGTAATATGAAAGTAAATTATTGTAGTTGACTATTTGAAAAGGGACGGAAAAGGGACTGAATATAGAACGGACATCGAAGGGACGTAAAGATGACTAAACGGACAAAAATCGTCCTTTTTGGGACGTTCTGGCAACTCTGATTGCTGGTCAAGTCCAAGGCTCTCTCCTAAATCGCGCCATAACACCAGGTTCTTCAGTTTCCATTTAGACTGGAAGCCGACCCAAACATAGTTGGGATAAGGCTGAGCAGATGATGAATTTATTACAAACTTATATTGTACAGACTTAAATTAAAATAACTATTTAGTTACATAATTATAGATAACATTTGTCTGTGTGGAGCCGGACGTATGGAATAGCACCACCCTCCTTCTTCCCGTGGGTGTCGTAAAAGGCGACTGGGGACTTACTAGACAATGGGCAGCAGCGTTCTCTATGCATTTGAACACCATACTGCGATCGCCAACCCGCCTGCCAAGCGTGGCGATTATGGCAACCCCCATATTCAGCTTTTTGCTGTAAGCAGGTTTAGTTTGTGATATATTAATCAGCCTTTAAATTATTCTGTAAAAGAAAATGTCCACCATTTTGTTCACTCATAAGTACTCTTATAATGTTTCTAAATTAATTATGATTTTATCACATACTACGGAGTTTTTGTGAGTAACTTTTTAAGTGTTCAAATACAAAGCCATAGAGTGATTTTGATGTCTAAACACACAAATATTATGAAAAAATGCTCTGCATATTTAGAAAGATTTTTTTGATAAAAGGCACATTATTCCGAGGCGCGTGAAAATTTTAACTTTAAATATGTATATAATTTATTACTTTATAATACATTTACATTACCTCAATAATAATATTAACTCAATACAATATTAGGCTGGGGAAAAAGTCTTTTCGCATTATAGTATGTATGAACTTGTAATAAAATCTCTTTGGCTATACTATTTGTTTCTGGCTGGTTTTGGTATCATTGAAAGTTTAAATTTTAAAGAACATAATTCCAAATTCAAATTAGGAAAAATGTGTGATTTTCATTTGTTTTTCGTACTGTCAAGATGAGTGAATCTAATGAAGAAATTCGATATATTTTAAAATTTTACTACAAAAAAGGTAAAAATGCAACGCAAGCCGCGAAAAAAAATTGCGATGTTTATGGACCTAGTGCAGTGTCTGTGAGAGTAGCACAAATTTGGTTTAAGCGTTTTCAATCCGGAAATTTTGATGTCAAAGATGCACGTCGCTCTGGTCGCCCTATTACTGATATAATGGATGCCATTTTTTTTAAAGTGGAGCAAGATGTAGTTACGACGTAGCTGAAGAACTGGGAATTGACCACAAAACAGTTTTGGCACATTTGAAAAAAACTGGGTACACAAATAAGCTCGATATTTGGGTACCTCACGAGCTCACTGAAAGAAACCTAATGAACCGTGTACTCATTTGTGATTCTTTATTACGACGTAATGAAACCGAACCATTTTTGAAGAAGCTGATAACTGGTGATGAAAAGTGGATCACGTACGACAAGAACGTGCGAAAAATGTCGCGGTTAAAGGCCGGTCAGGCTTCACAGACTGTGGCGAAACCCGGGTTAACTCGCAACAAGGTGATGCTGTGTGTGTGGTGGGATTGGAAGGGCATTATTCATTATGAGCTGTTACCACCAGGCAGGACCATCGATTCTGAACTCTACTGCGAACAACTGATGAGACTAAAGCAAGAAGTTGAGAGAAAGCGGCCGGAATTAATCAACAGAAGGGGTGTGGTTTTGGTTTTTCATCATGATAACGCTAAACCTCGTACATCTTTAGCCACTCAGCAAAAATTAAGAGAGTTTGGCTGGGAGGTGTTAATGCATCCGCCGTATAGTCCTGACCTTGCACCTTCAGATTTCCAGCTGTTTCGGTCTCTTCAGAATTCTTTAGGCAGTGTCAGGTTAACATCACGAGAGGACTGCCAAAACCACTTGTCGCGGTATTCTGATCAGAAGTCCTAAAATTTCTATAGCAATGGGATCATGTCCCTATCTACAAGATGGCAAAAAGTTATCGAACAAAATGGTACCTACATACTTTAGTTAAATGTAAATAACTTATATTAAAAATTTTCTTAAAAAATGCGAAGAAACTTTTTCCCCAACCTATTAAAAAACACAATAACTAATAGAATGACATTAAAAATTGACTACCTATATACATGGTACTCGCACGACCAGATATTGCGCGTATTCTATTTAGAAATAAATATTTATTACAAAATGTGGTACTCAAGTGATAATTTGGAGAAAAAGCGGCCCAGTAGTAGTTTTTAGGTTCCACTTGTGAGCTTTAATTACTATAGAGGCTGTATAGTTGTTCACTCGTTACTTCTTATAACTCTCTTGTCTGTATGAAGAACCACCCGGAATCTTTTATAGTGCAGTTGATCAACTTTAAGACCACTGTTCTCTGTTAAACTGTCATTAAAGTGCTACTATTCTGCTACTGTGCACATTTTGCGAACTCAAGGCTGAATAATTTGTTCCCAAACCGGTAGTATAAGGGCGGTATAGCGTGCTATAGAGCTATTTAACAGCTTACTTAGACAGCTTAAAGAATAAATGTGTACTATTAGTCAACCGCTATAGAACGCCCAGTGCTACTTGGGCGACTTCTAAAACTAAAGTATTGTTTTCAATTTGTAGCTTTTATTAAAAGTCTGACGTCCACGGTTAGATTAGGTAACTTGAAGTGACCTGTCATTCCACCTGATGCTAGGGATTGACACTGTTGACAGCTGACTTCAAGCTCAGTGTTACTGTACGTACTGCATTTTATTTTATGTTGTATTTTTGTAATAGAATACAATTTTCTTTTTGATGTTGAGTCTATGTAGCATAAAATTTACTTTAAATAATTTAATGTTGAATTTATTATTGTGTTCATTTGTGTAGAGTTGGTTATTGAAACTAGCATCTTGCTACTTTAATATCTGCATGCCAATTTATGGCGAAATGTGTCATCGCACTAACAATTTATTTACCTACCATCTTTTGTACTTACCGCATTCACTGCAAATAAAATTTGACTTTGACTTTTCACTTCACGTATGTTTTCACGGTGATCATTTTAAGGCCCGGCACCCATTGGCGGCACTGCATTGCAACGTATTTTAAGGCGACGAATAAAAATATAACTTAAATGTATAAAATTAAAGTTGAAATTACAATGTTAACGGTCGGTCAAGCATACCGCGGTATTGTTTTTGTACTTATGACCGTTAACATTGAAATTTCAAGTTTATTTCCATAACGTTAGGTTGTATTTTTATTCGTCGCCTAAAAATACCTTGCCATGCCGTGCCGCCAATGGGCGCCGGCGCCGGCCGGACCAAGATCAGTTGTTCTCTTGATAAATCCAAGTGAACTAATTAATCAATTCACACATGGTTAATCACGACTTAGATTTCACACGTTTGCAATGAGGTAATTGTAACAATTATTCCGGGAACAAGTTAATTTACGATAGAGGTTTTAGTATTATTGTTGTTGTAATAAATGTTTCGGTTACTACAGCGAGTTGCAACAGTAATAGTTTATCTAGATCGTAGAGGGCTGGCGAACTTAAATAATGACGACACGATTGGCGCAGTGGTTAAGCGATTGACTGCTGTGCTGCGTGTCGCGGATTCGATTCCCACACGGAACAAATACATGTATGACCTACAAGTAGTTGTTCCTGGTCTGGCTGTTTGTGTTTGTGAGTTTTAAATGTTTCTTAACGCACCCACAATACAGGAGAAATTCCTAGTGGGCAACCGCTAAAAAAAAAAAACCGTGAGCTGTGAGTGAGCACTACAGTCTAAACTAAAGTCCTAGGCTTTTAATTAGCTGCAATAAAATGACAATTCTTTGTGTAATTTATACAGGTTGAAAAATCTGTTTAAAAATCAGTTCTTTTGTGTAAACTTCATAGAAGTAATGGGTATCGATAACTAAACACTATAGACTTTTGTGTAAGTTTCATGAGTGCGGAAAAGGTGGCGACCATAGATTTAGAGTAGGCTAAATGCCACAAGCCGTCCGACCAAGCGTGCAGTTTAGCGCCTTCCTATTGCATGTCAATTGAAAAAATGTCAACGTAAGTACGTCCACTCCTGACGAAGTCTAGCTCTTCTGGATTAGCTCACTCACAGACGCGCACACGCTTGCCGCTTAGCGATTGAAATGATTCTGTTTACATTGAGCACGTCACTAAATGGCTGGGGTGACGTCATCGTAGGTAGATATAAAGACACGCTCGGTTTTCATAGTATCTAATGCACATGCGGTATCTAGCCTACTCTAAATCTGTGGTGGCGACACTAGAACTTAACAAATATAAATAAATAAATAAATTTTTATTTGACATAAAAGTACACTTATTTTTTTTTTTTTTAATTTTAACGTTGCCCCACACTAGGAATTTCTCCTGTATTGTGGGTGCGTTTACAAACATTAAAACTCACATACACAAACAACCAGACCCGGAACAACTACTTGTAGGTCATACAAATATTTGTTCCGTGCGGGCCCTAACCCGCGACAAGCAGCGCAGCAGTCAATCGCTTAACCACTGCGCCAACCGTGCCGCCTGTATACAGGGTGACACTTAATTAAGCATGGAAATAGCCAGGTACAAAATAAATGATCAATGACCCCGTGCTAGAAAAACCTGTGTTACAGGGATCATCATCCGTCCATTATGGATCTATAAGTTAAGGCTTCTACATACCGGGGCGACTTGTCGCGCGACGCTACGCGACGCAAAGGCACCGCTCGTCCCGCGACACGCGGGGCCTTTGTGCCGTGTCGCGTCGCGCGACAAGTCGCGCTGATATGTAGAAGCCTTTTTACTTACAAAAGAGCAATGAGCACTTTTGAAAAATATTGAATTAAACTAGCTAATATAGAGTGAAGATCTCCGGATATCTATATTCTCAGCCTAATTTGGAATAATCACGACTTCGGAGTTGCCCTAGCTCATTTAATTTGACCCTGCTGTATACAGTTAAAGAGGTTCGCAAAATTGAAGGTCGGTTGTGATTGCGGGCGCTATCGCATATTCGAGGTCTAATAAATTA
The DNA here is from genome assembly GCA_948098905.1 of Tiliacea aurago. Taxonomy (NCBI): domain Eukaryota; kingdom Metazoa; phylum Arthropoda; class Insecta; order Lepidoptera; family Noctuidae; genus Tiliacea; species Tiliacea aurago. The sequence goes on from OX402592.1 coordinate 3,679,237, forward strand.
TTACCGCGCCAGTCGCCACTTACAAAACAAAAGTTCTATTTTTAATATATGGCAAGCAAAGCCGGTGTCGACTATTCTGCCAATGTCTAAAGTGAGTTGAGAAAACAAGTGTGCATTGTAAAAAAAAAAAAAAAAAACGAATAAAACTCTTTGATTGATACAGCTGTATAAACAAAAGTTGTTCTTTGATTGTGTTTAAGTCAGGCAAATTGTTTATCTAGGCTACCACCTTAAATTGTACTCATATAATCAAATCACAACTTTCATTATTTGACAGTTGTATGAAATTGCTCTATCACGGCAGATTGACGTGTGTCAATTTGATAAACAATTAATTGCACTGACTTTACTTGTCTGAAATAAAATTGTACAGGAATCTATGTTTTGTACTTTTGTTGATAGGTTTCGAAAATGTCGCTAAAAGGCACACGTCCAGACAGTCGCGACGCGACTCTGATGGAACAATTTCTATGACAACTTCACGGAAATGATTCTAACGGTGTCACATCGCCTGTCTGCACGAGCCTTCAACCTTGAACATAATTAAATTACATTTATAATTTTAAAACATTTGCAATTCTAACAAGATTTTAATCAAAAAGTTAACTTTTCAGGGTTAATCATGATTAGGTTTTATGAGAGTAGGTCATCTAGGCCTATACTACATCCGTGTTTTGAATGTCAAAAGTAATGGCTTAGTTATTAGACTATTGCCGTGTTATTACAAAACAAGATTTATATTTTGACATGGCTCCATGGTTTAACCATGGAGCCAGTTTTTGTAATAAGAACGTAACTGTGATTAAAATACCGTTCTTTATACAAAACTGAAAACTTAGTTCGATACTAAGTTGTCAGTTTTGTATTAAGAACTTTACCATAGACGGAATAAAGTTCGAAATTCAATAATGGCTCCATGGTTTAAACTTGGGTCTGAAGATAAATCTTGTTTTGTAATAAGGCCCTTTGGGTCTAGTATATCATATAAATTTATGAATATAAGTATCTCCCTAAGTTAGATTTGTTCCATTTCATTAATTCCAACAAATCTAACTTAGAGAGATGTATTCATAAATTTAATGACTATAATTCTGTAAATACTTATTTTTTATCTTATTAAATAGGATGATCGGCCACTCTCTAACATCACGTAAATATTAGATGGACCCGATGTCGTGCGTCATGTGCTCGACAACCGAAATAGAGAGACATATTACGCGGGCTATAGCGGAGACGAGATAGCAATAATTGTCACTGTTACGTACCCATAACAACTCGGAAAAAAACTACGATTCGGGTATTCCCCGCAAACCGAGAGTAATGTAGGTCGATTGTGTCCTTTCCCCTAATTTATGCGGTCCACATCGAGGAGCGCGTACCATATATCTTCCTATTTAATACATCAATGGTCGCGAATCTTATTTTGATCAAGATGACTGACATGCAAATTGCAAAAAACTACAGCTGCTGATTTTACCTGAATAAATAATAATTGTTTATGTTATCTAAAGCTGCACCAGCAGCGGGTCGAGCACGGGCGTGCCAAGACGTTTGTTACAAGACATGATAAATTATGTCATGTCAATTTGTACTAGCATTTTATGACAAAACAGTTTTATCGCCCAAACTGTGATAAAATGTGTGACTCAATGACTCAAGTCATGTCACAGTAAATTTGCTTTGTTAAATGGTTATGAATTTAGACACAAAATATAATTGAATTTCAACATTGCTCGGTAGTTAGGCAATTTAGAAAAACAATAACACGGTTAGGAAGAAAGTTAGCGCGTAGATACCGTTTAGTTTCTAATTCACTTTTGTCTAGCCATTTCTAGCTAAAGTGGGACTAGAACAGTGAGCCCATTCCGTTTATAAACAATCTCCTTTCAAATCTTTGTTCCTGGTACTTATAGATACAACAGTGGGTATGTAGGTTAAGGCAGTTTATTATTGAGTTAGTAGTTAATATACCTTAAAATAACAGAACTTAAGTACCTCAGTCCTCAGGTAAATAAGTCAAAGCTCTAATACGTGCATAGCTTTATTCGACAAGATATTTCTTTTTAAAATTTTTACTAAGAGACATACAAAGATTATATACATACAAGCATGCTTTGCCGATAATTTAATTCAGCCACATTATTTACGAATAGTTTCAAAACTATTTTGGAGCAATGAAGGTAAACTGATAAAGTTGACGATAAAAACGATAAAGGCCCGCACAGACTCGAGCGATATCGCGGGCGCGACAGGCACCGAAAAAGAAATTGTGCTATTAGTGTCGCGTCGCGCCCGCGATATCGCACTAGTCTGTACTTGCCTTTAGCCACTTGACCTTCATTATAGTAAATATTGATAGTAACATAATAATTGGTCAATACAGCTATAAAATTATCTAAGTACCTATCTATTGATTTTTTCATTTTGTGTTATTATAATTCTTGTCACTGTTGCTTACATAGCAAGTTGTGGTACTTATACGAATTGGTGTGGGGTAGCTGTAGGTACCATAACTAAAAAGTAAAAATAAAAAAAAAAAACCAAAAAAAAAACAACCGACTTAAAAAAAAACACTACAACGTGAAAAATTACTTTCATTCAGAAGTCGGTGGCAAAAAACTAAAGATACCGACTTCCGAAATTAAAGTTATAATTCACAACTTTTTTTGTAATGGTAAATACTTTTGTAATATAAACGAGTACCAACTATTACGTTTCTAGTGGTTTTTTTGGTAATTTATGGTTTGGAATTATGATTCAAGACATCCTATAAACAGAGCTTTTGTAAGTATGGTAAGGGTTTATAAGGGTTTTACAGAGATTAGACACAGATAACAAACAAGAAGTATCAATTTCGCCATGAAAACCATGATTATATCCTAGCCATCCAATGAATGTTCTATAGAAATTAGAAATCATGGGTAATTAACGGGAAGGAAGAATATTTGGCGCTATTAATTCATAGCTAATTAAACTGTCATCGTCCATCACTAATTAATGAACCATAAGACTCTATAATTTACGATCAATCAAATTAATTGTTTACCAACATACCATTTTTAATTTTTGACATCCAACTATTATGAAACTTTACACAAAAATCCACATTGGCACTGCACACAAAAACAATCGTTTTATTGTAACCGATTTAAAAGTTAAGTTACTCCTTTCGATGGTTTATTCGATTAATCGTCGATAGATCGATGGATGCGGGCGCGTACGCGGCGGATAGATGCGGAATGTGGTGCAGGCCGCGGATAACGGTGATGCGTGCGCGCCGGCAGCGGTAGACATCAGCGGGTTACTATCAATCAAACATGTAGGTTAAACAGTAAGTATGCTAAGTAATTAGGTACAATTGTTTGATTGATTGGACAAACTTATTTTGAAGTTTTTTAATTTATTTCGTATCGCCATTTGTGTGTAAAGGCTCGTACAGACTGGTGCGATATCGCGGGAGCGACAGGCAGCGAGACACTTTCCATGAAGATTTTTTAATTAAAAAAAAGGTGCTACTGGTGTCGCGTCGCGCCTGTCTAAGTCAATAGTAATATTTTAATTTAGCAATAGCTATCGGCGCATGTCTTAGGCTTTCAAAGAGATGTAAGATATTATAGAGAGGCTATGCGAAGAAATCTCATAGAAAAACTGTGATGTCATTTCTCAGTGAGGCGTCACTCTAGAACTTACCGTCCAATCGTTTTGCAACGCTTTTTCTTATGCATTGCACCAAATCTTTTATCAACAAAAAAAAAAAACAATAAGTAAATAATGTTAGTAAGAATGTTCGTAAAGTGAACGGGCCGGCCGTCAGTTGTTCTTTTTAAATAATATTTTCTTGGCCTGGTTGCTGGGACCTCTTAGCCAAGTCTTTATTTAGTTAAAATCTTGTTTAAATATTGATGAAATGAATTATATTCAATGCATGATGATGATATCCCCGCCCACTCCCCGGTTTCAGTAAGGATGTGGCACTTTACTGAGACCTCACGCGGACTCTTTGAGGGAACTTGAAGTGATGTTGCACTGTTTTGTTTCATTTGCCTACACTAATGCACGTTCACAAACACTTAATGGTTAATAATCCACCATTATTACTCATTATTATTCAGCTAAACACAATTTTTTGTTGCCAATTTAGCATTTTATGTGCAGTAAATTTGGTAGATTTTCTTTCTGTTTAGCATACAATTTCGTCGTTTAGCAGATAGCATATTTTTTAGCATATTATTTAAGTTACACTTACACTTCTAATGCCATCGGTTGTACCATAGACATAGAGAATTGGACTGAGCGTTAGCCTCACAAAAGTGACCACTCTCTAGAAAGAGACAAAGTGAATTTGCGGCCAATGCCTGTAGTCGCCTTTTCTCTCTCGTACATTTCGGTCTGTATTCACTGCCCAACTGAATACGTAATGCTCAGTCCATTCTCTGTCTATGGTTTGTACAGCCACTTATGTCAAAATTTTGTCTAGTCTAGTGGTAACGTCATACAACCACAGGTACTCTGGTCAGACATTTATAACGATTATCTACGAAACTAAGTATCATCTCTCTCATTTTTGTGGTATAGTAAAGATAAAAGACAGATAATTAAAACAATGATTTAATTTTCTTTTTTTTCCGCGCTTTGCTTTCGCCAGGTTGAAGGAGAACCAAAGGTATAAAGCCGTTATACAGCCTAATATGAAAAATATAAATTTCAAATATTTTTGAGTTTAGAACACAAATAAATGTTAATTTGTTCATAAACGTTTTTTTTATTGTAATAATCATGGTATTCTATTTATAAAAATTATTTAAATATTCCAAAAATATTAACGCTGTAAAGACGCATCTTTGCCGAGATTTACAAAAAAAATCATCTCCGAATAGAGGGGACCGTCTCTGGCGCGAGCTGGCGCGAGACGGTGTGAATAGAGGCATTGAACCAATTTGGACTAAGTATAGGTATAAGTTATCTGTGGCAATTTTTATTATTATTTTTATTTTCCCGCACACGTGATGGAAAATACAAAATCGCTCGAAAATCGGTCGTGGGCGAGCACCCTTAGATATCGATACCCGTCACTTCTTCGGAGTTTCGCTAGCTAATTATTTTTTAATTAATTATTTTGACCCTGTAGAAGCAACAAGAATAATGTTTTCAGGATTTATTAATATCTTGATTTAAACGTGTCCTTGCGTTCTTGTCTTTATCTAGAGATCTACGTTTTGGAATGGGCTAATGGGTAACTAGCTTCAACTTTGACACACTGACCGACTCCTTGACAATTCAAAAGTGCCTGAATGCTTTTAGTTCTTTCAATTTACTTCACCATCGATCTCAAGACTGCATTCAATCGGTAGAAAGGAATAATACACAATATTGGTGTTCACACTTTTCCTGAATATCTAGTCAAAACTCAAGGTATCTCCGTCTCTAGGCAGTGGGACACACACAGATTATTCTATACAAATAAAAAAATATGAATTAGGCCATAAGCCTCCCGCAGACAGGCGCGATGCGACAGCGCGGCGCTACAATAGTAGCACAATTTCTATGAAAACTTCATGGTAAGTGTCGCGTTGCGCGTCACGCTGCCTGTTGCGCCTACGATATCGCGCCAGTCTGCACGAGCCTTTATACGTAGGTGGGAATTCAGAAGACAAAGACATTTATTCGTCGCATATGGTGGGTACAAAGTTGGTTATTAGAGTTATGTTCAGGACACATCCGCCGCTAAAGGGCATACGAATATTAAATTTATACTACACATTATTACATAAACTCACGCCTGCTTCCCATGGGGATAGACAGAAACTAAACTCACGCCTTCTTCCCATGGGGATAGACAGAAACTATAGAACGCCACGCGAAGGGTACGTATTTGAATATCGAAGATCAAAATACCTACTGTTAAAATATCGATGTTCAAAACATCGAAAATGGATATATCGAACGACCATAAAACCGAAAATTAAAAGAACGAAAGTTTATAGTATCGAATGGCTAAATATCCTACGTCGAATATATCTAAAATCTAAATATCTACAAAGGTTACATCGAAAGATCCAATTATCGAAATACAGATTATCGAATGTCCTAAATATCGAAGTACAAACTATCGAACGTCCTAAATATCGATGGGTACTTAGATTATTTGAAAATTGAAAATTAATATACCTACGTGTAAAAATCGTATCGCGATTCTTATCTTTTAGAACAAAAGAATGGAGTACTTTGGGAATAACTCGTTTACACGAAGATGTTGATAATGCGTTGCTGACCTTAGCTTGTAGAAAATTCTCATGTTTCGATTGACGAAGTAATGTCCTTTGTTCCACCTTGAACACCATTATTACTTTATGTACTATTACGTTGGTCTCGTGGCTGCAAGCGCGACTGCTGAGTGTGAGGACCTCATGGATTCCCGGGTCGGGCAAAGTGATATTGGGTTTTTTCATTAGGAATTTCTTGGTAACAGCCCAGAGTTTGGAAGTTGGCGGTGTGATACCCCCGTGCCTCGGAAAGCACTGTAAGCCGTTGGCCCTGCGCCTGATCTCTCTCCGGTCGTGTCGGATTGCCGTCTCCAATGGGACGGTTATGAGTGTGCGGAAGAGAGAGTGCAGCTGTGTCTGCGCACACGTGCATTACAACATCTCCCGCGCCGAGGCTGGTCTTTGGCTGAGATTGGTCCCCATGGCCGAAATTCGGCCAGGCCCCGCAGTCTCGACATAGATAGCGATCGCTTTACGACCGAATTCGATCGCTAAGTCCTAATGGGATCTCTATACGGTCAAAATCGCTTGATAAGCACGAAAAAATCACAATTTTGTCAAGCATTTTTGACCGCCTAGGGCAGGGGTTGGCAACCTTTTTAGACGGAAGAGCAAAAGTTACAATTTACAATATATCTCAGTTTTTAAAGAGCCTCAACTCGCGGATTTTTTTTTAGAGCTGTCCACTTGTGCTGCGCGACGTGCATGCATTTCTGGACTTGCAACTGTTCCAACTTGCTGTTGAGTCCTGTGAAATTGCCACTCCATAAGTCTTTGCTCTTCAAATCCAGATCAAGGATTGCACAATTTTTAAGGGTTTTGAAAATAAAATAAATTTGCGTATGGAACTGGAGAGCCACAACTTTACATCGAAAGAGCCGCATGCAGCTCGCGAGCCGCAGGTTGCCGACCCCTGGTCTAGGGACTCCATTAGGACTTTGCGATCGAATTCGGTCGTAAAGCGATAGCTATGTATGTCTCGACTGCGGGCCCTGGAGGACTATTACTATAGATAACATAGCGAAAGGCATTTATTTAATCGCACCCCAAATAATTCCCATTTCCTAAAATACTCTAAACAGCTAAGTAAGTGCGACCAACTTGGATGTAGCGCTCGCCGGCCTCTTTCGTGGTAGACCTCGTTTCGCTCGCTCGGCTCGCGCGTGGTTGTTATACAGGTTGTTAACTCTATAATCACTAAGGAACCCAGGAAAAAAAAACAAAAAAATAATAAAAATATGTCTCTTCGTACTGTATTTAACGGGCTTAGGGCCGTGAAATAAAATAATTTTTATTCAAAACGATTGCTATTTTGAGTTAGTATAGGTACTAAATTAGGTTGATCCTGCAATATTTTTTTTGTTTTCATTTTAATTTTTGTTTTTTTTTCTGGATTCCTTTATCGATACTGAACCTACCCCTAAGCTATGGCACGCAGTTTATTTAACACCCTGTATACAGTTCTAAACTAACCTTACCCATTTGTTGGGGGTGCCCTAACTTACTGCGACCAACTCTGAGAAAAGGCCAGAAAGTTAAAAAGAAGATTTAATAAGTATATAATCATTAGAACATCAATAAGTTTTTAGAGGATCAATTAAATATTTCCAAAGTCAAAGTCAAATTATTTATTTCAAATAGCCACTTATAAGATACTTTTGACAGTCAAAATTAAAAAAAAATTGAATTGATTCTAGTCGCCCCATGGCAAAACATTTCTATGAATTGTATAACAACAAGCCACGAAATACATACCTACGTGATTGAATGAAATGCACCAACCCCAGCATGGTTAAACCAGATTCGATCACTCGGAATGAACCCAAAGATTCGCACTAGCCCCTGGATAGGCTCCAGGGGTAAGTTTCATGGGACCACAGAGATCATTGCATATCAAAGAGTCGACCGGGGCGCGCGATAATGGTAGGGAAGACGTGCCCTTGGGATATGGAGGGATTATTAGAGCCATACCGGATATGCATCCTAGAGTAAGCATTGGATGAGTGGCGAGACGGATTACTTATATTTATTTAGGGGGGGCAGCTTTGCCACTAGGTTGGCTCAGGTTCCCTCGGTTCTTGACTGTGTCACTGCTATGCTGTATTACACGTTGCTGATTCCAGAGTCTTTGTCTGAGGTCTCACTATCCGTTTCAGAGTTCTTGTAATTCTCGCTGGCTCGTTATCGTAAACGCTTCAACAAAAAGGTGCGATGCGACACTAGTAGCACAATTTCTATGAAAACTTTATGGAAAGGGTCGCGCCCGCGATATCGCGCCAGTCTGCACGAGCCTTAAATTGCAGATTACTGACCGACTGTAATCAGAATATTAATCTAATTAACAATATTTGTACGCATGTTAAAATATGGAACGTGTAGATAGCAATGATAATTCAGCTATAATTGGCCAACCGGTTCACTCGAGTGTACGGTATCGCATTTTTTTTTACTTATTTTAAATTACTAATCAGAATAATTTTGTATAGTTAAGTACCTAAAACAGGTTTGGCGGTCGTGACTGGGTTGCAATTTAAACAATATAATATTTCACGGATTTGTGCAGTTAATTACTTTTCTTTTGATATGTATGACATAAACTAATGCAATGTACACACGGCTACACATCATGCTATACACTCCCAGTATAAGCTGAGCTCGCATTGCATAAGATTTCCGTACAACGAGAGGTCAGCTGATACTGGAAATGTATAGCTTGATGTGTAGCCGTCTGTACGTTGTACAGTCACAGCCAAAATATGTTCCTCATCTTAGGGGCTATTCGGCATTTTCAATAATGTCATTAGCGTATTTTTACCATTTACCATTCAGGCATCTTCTTTACATGTCAGACCGAATTTAAATGTGACACTGATAGAAAATCAAATTAAAATATTTATATATGATATTAGTGCGATTTCCATATACATTTATATTCCATACAATCACGTGCTCGGAACGGTGCTTCCTCAATCCCCGCGTCCCGCTTGACCACCAAAGAGTCCTAAAAAATGACTTCTGCGCATCTAAACTACTCTTGCCAAGTTACGTGCCGGGGGCTGTATCTTGCTTAATATTTTATGGGAGGAATCACACACGCATGCATATGTGGTCAACGAGTCATGACAAGACGGAATCCGTCAAGTCGAATGGTGATGATTTTTAGGGTTCCGTACCTCAAAAGGAAAAAAACTGAACCCTTATAGGATCACTCGAAACTGTCTGTCCGTCTGTCACAGACAATTTTCTCCGAATCTACTGGACCGATTAAGTTAAATTTGGTACACATATAAATTTCTGTGACTCAAACACGGACGTGTAACGTAAATAACATTTAAACATTTTTTTATATAATTTTAAAATAATTTGTTTTAAAGTTATTAACGATTCCCATTCCACTCTGAAACGACAGAGCCTGAAATTTAAAAAAAAAATTGGAAACTTATAGATTACAGAAAAACCTAGAAGTCTATGGTCTTAAAATAACATGGTAAATCACTCAAAATTGTGCGTCCAAACTTACATTAATTTGCTGTTGGAATGTATCCGAACATCTTTTTCAACTACAATGTTAAGTTTGTTCTAGGGATAAATTCATCGCAACTACGGATCTTTTTATTTATTTATTTATTTTTATTTGTTAACATAGGTAAAGAAATACAGATCTATCCCTTCATTGAGCATGGTCCGACAAGCAATTGGCCGTTTGAGATGAAAAAAAAATTTAGTATGTTGTACACAATGTACACGCTAATGATGTTGGTCATCAGCGATAACGGTTGCCGAATTTAGTAATAGCTCAGCGTTTTTGCGGGAATGTAATCTTTTGTAACGTCCGGAGTACAGGTGAGTGGACATTAAAGAATCGAGAGAGCATTGGCACTAGAAACTTATTTTGTCATGTAGTTGTTATACTTGGAGATCATCAAAGATAAAGATGGTTTTGTAATAATATTCTAGTCTGTTATATTAAAATATGTATATTCATGTATTGTGTTTTAATCCCAAATCTAAAAAAAATATAGTTTTTCATATTATAGAGAAATAGGATCGTCACAAAACGACATGAATACCTAAATAAGGGGTGCAAATACTGAAGATAAAGCACTAAATAAAGCAAGCATGTCAATCATTTATTGCTTCATTTTTACATCACTTTGCACACTTATATACTTCATCATCATTTCAGTCGAAAGGCGTCCACTGCTGGACATAGACCACCCCCAACCTGTGTGTGGGGGGGGGGGGGGGGGACCATAATCGCCACGCTTGGCTTGCTTGGCGATCGCAAGAGAATGCTGCTGCCCATTCTCTAGTAAGTCCCTTAGTCGCCTTTTACGACACCCATGGGAAGAAATAGCATGGTGCTATTCTTTACGTCCGGCACCACACGGTACACGGTATGTACTTAGCTTAAAACTATTAACGCAGCCGGTAAAATGATGTTCTTCATCGTAGTTAATAGTAGTGCTACACCTCTCTCTTTACTTTAAAAAATAATTGCTACAATTGATATTTTTTCGTCATTTATGCGAACGAAGCCGAGGTCATTGCACTGGCCAAAATTGTCGACCACATTGCTTATTTTTGAAAACATTGCCGAGCTCGCCTTCTATTCTATTATTTTTTCAAATAACAACCGCAATGAAATCGAAAGTGTTCGATAAAGACGTCAAAGCAACGGTGCTTATTCAACCGTGCGCGGTGCGGTTGGTTGCAAAACGCAACGACTCGTCGGTTTCCTATTGTGATTGTAATAGCAGTTACGTTGTAAATGGTCATTGTGCGCTGCACTAACCGTTTCAGGCACCAGGTAGACAGAAGTGAATGGAGAGACTAGACAATACAATATGAAAAAAAGTTCAACAAGCACGTCCATTTTTTTTAAAATTTACTTTCTAATTTTATGAAAATATCTACCATATTAACTAATATGCAATTTTGTTTTATTTTCTAGGGGAGAATGAAGACCTTTCGAAGATAGCAGAGTTCCTTAGGGTTCCGGTGACATGTGAGATTTTTCTCCGTACATCCTCCGTGGTCGTATTCAGCTTTCAGCAAATGCGGAGGAGCTCTGTGACCTAAGATGGGGATACCTTCATAAATGCTAACAACTTAAAAAACACACCGTATTAATTTTTAGGGTTTCGTACCCAAAGTGTAAAACGGGAACCCTATTACTAAGGCTCCGCCGTCAGTCTGTCTGTCTGTCCGTCTGTCACCAGGCTGTATCTCATGAACCATGATAGCTAGACAGTTGAAATTTTCACATATGATGTATTTCTGTTGCCGCTATAACAACAAATACTAAAAAAGTAGAATAACATAAATATTTAAGGGGGCTCCCATACAACAAACGTGATTTTTTTGCTCGTTTTTGCTCTATATTGATAACGGCAACAGGTAGACGCTTGAAATATTCACAGAATATGTAGATATATATTGACTTTAAAAATAAATAATTAAATTAAAATAAAACAAATAATTAAGGGGGGCTCTCATACAACAAACCTGTTTCTTTTGCCATTTTTATAGATAATGGTACGGAACCCTTCTTGCACGAGTCCGACTCGCACTTGCCCGGTTTTTTATTAATAAAGTATTTACTTTTTAAAAGATTTTTCTTTAAAAAAGATTTACAGGTGGTTCAGTCGCCGAGGTCACTCTGGGAAGTAATCATATTACTCAATTCGTTATAGCAAGTAATAATGTGAGTGAAAGCAAATCCAATCTAGTAATTGGTCTGTAGAAATGGAGAGCACTTACTAGTGTCGTTAACTTAACTGCACTGCGATTTACGGTGAGATAAAATAGTTAAGTAACAGGTTTTTAATGGTCATCTTACCCGCAGCTCGTTAAAATCTTCTTCTCCTACAGACGGAACCAAAATCAATTCCTCATCACCTATCACCACATATAATATATTGCCTCTTATAGAGAATACCAGCACCCTCATTGTGTAACACACTTTCTATCCCAATCTGGGAGGTTTGAATGATATTGCCGACGATTTGACGACACGGTTGGCGCAGTGGTTAAGCGATTGACTGCTGCGCTGCGTGTTGCGGGTTCAATTCCCGCACGGAACAAATATTTTTATGACCTACAAGTAGTTGTTCCGGGTCTGGCTGTTTGTGTATGTGAGTTTAAATGTTTGTAAACGCACCCACAATACAGGAGAAATTCCTAGTGTGGGGCAACGTTTAAAAAAAAATTGCTTCATAGGTTTGAAAAATTCGTCTGTTCAACTGCGTGAATAACGCAATTAACGTGGGTGAACTGTCAAAATTAAACCGATTGCGATCATTATTGTCATTTTATGTGTGTTACGCAATTGCCCCGATATACCTAATGGTAACTTAGAGCGGATTCGACCAAACTTTTACACTCATGTACCTACTTACTTAGTATAAGTTGTAAGTGAAAATATATTATGAACACCCCTCCAATCATAATCAATAATCAAGCATTGAAAAAAGAAAAGTTCCACACTATTTCCTATAGAAATAAGAAAATTAACCTCAATACGTTATTTTTTTATATTTCTAAAACAGTGGCGTCAATTTCAATATATTTTTAAGATATCCAATACTTTTAAGATTTTAAAACACTCAATTTTTATAGTAATATTCGATGTCCATCTTGGGCCTAGGACACTATGGAGAGTAGGCTTTCCCCTTTTGAATTTGCAGGATCAGGATTTGGATTTAGATAGCTAATAGTTACAGACCGACAGTCAAGCTAATAATAAGGTAATATTTGTAACATTGGTTCAGTAAAATGTTATAATTGTTGACAGTTTATCCATACAAAAAACTGTCTGACGGCCATTTTATTACACGGGTAAGAGATATATGACTGGTAAAATCAGCCCGTAGAGACCTAAACACAGAAAGCTTGACCTATTCAAACGTACTTATATCAATAACAATTTGTTTCAGTTCCTGTAGTTCCCTAAAGGAAGACTGACGAAATTTAAAGCTGTCATACCAGTCAGCCAGCAACCATTCAACCTCATACAACCTTTGATACATGGAAATTCTATGCATGTGGCTTGCACGCACAATACAATGTTTGTAGTAGCTTTGTATGTAAGAAAAGTCACAGCAACATAGCGGACGGTGTTCAAACAATGTTCATGGCCAAACTTGAACATCCACTCGACTGCTTAAGGGGACGATATCCGACTTTTAATGATTTTATACTGAAAATCACGTCTAAACGAGTAGTGTTAATGATTTGAAAAAAATATATGATAAATTAGAGCATTTTCTCAATAACTTAATATGTGAATATTTTAGATTATATTTATGTTACATAGTGAAATTTATTTGTAAAATTATGTCTAACGCGGATAAAAAACTGAGAATGGCGCAAAATCTACCAAGTGTATTTTTCTGAAACCTTCACCAATTTAAAGATATTTTAATTATTGATCTTTTAGTATACGCGTTTTATTAAAATACCTTTTGTTTTTTGTATAATAAATTAATAATGCGTCAAATTGGGGACAGTGCTCCTTGATGGGCGAGTTCTATTACTGGCTGAACGTACGACGCGTTGCGTGAGCTCAGTACAGAACACGCAAGCTAACCACTCAAGGTCACTGGCATATATCTGCGTCTTAAAATTTGATTCTACAGATTAGGCGGCGAAGGGCAGAGTAACGAGTTCAGGTAAGGTAAGTACCACTCACCATGGCATGAGTGTTGCAAAGGCTAAGCTATTATATGACATCATTAGGTAGGTATAATTTCCGATCACTGAGAGTCTTTGCAATATTTTGATTATGACATTACCAATATTTTGATTATGACATTACCAATATCTACAATCTCTACGAGTGTTGGTAAGTGGTAATCTGAGTGTGCATTAAACATTAGTGGCTATTGAGATTGATGAAATTATGCAACAATAAACAAAAACACACAACAATTCATAAATCAAAACTATTTTATTTCACATAAACGTACATATGCACTTGTGAAACGTCAGAAACTAGGTGCACGGTTCCGATTGGGACGAGCCGGCAAGAAACTCCACGGTTACAAAAAAATATTGTCTTTAACAATATTTTCAAATTACAGAGTGGGAGGTCAGTATGGGCCTGTCAACAATTACCAGGTATTAAACAAAATAGAAACTAGTCTACAAATCTAGTCAAAGCCTTACAACGTTCTCATATTCACAAAATATAAAATAATCAATTTAAAATATCAATAAAATAATAAAATATAAATCTTTTTAAACCAAATGACATGATTGCCATTACAACTGTACAGTAGTACCCAATTGATATGGCTTACCGATGTACCTGCGCAGAAGGTGAATTTTAAAAGTGCGGGAAATGCTATTGACCAATCGGTACGCTCCACGCACCGCGGTTCTTTTTCCTGTACCGCTATTGGTCGGCAGCTGCCGCCATGATAGCGCGCGCCGCGGGGCATGTTTGTCAGCCGCCATACTTCTGATCGAGTGCACGCTAGCAGCTCCAGTGTATTATGAACCTTATAATAGTGACCTAAGGTTGATTGTAAGTTTTAAGCATTCTTTCGTTAATCTTCGGGGCCATACTTTCTTTTCTGTGCGAACGAAGATTCACGACGCGCCTTATCAATTGGGTACCACTGTAACACATCTAAATTAATATTCTGTCTACAATTGGCTTATATTATTATACCAACACTGCTCGAAATAAGGGGGGGGGGGGCGGTACATTTTCGAAAAATAGTGTTACAGCCAGATAAGACTGCTTTTAAATTTTCCATAGAAACAGAGATTTCAAGTTATCTGTTTTTAAATAAAACATTTCGGACACTAATTTATTGTTAAGACCTGTAACAAAACGTATGTGCCCACAATAATAACAAAAATATTTAAAACTACGTAAATCACAGTCACACTTACACTGTACAGTCACAATGGACCAAGTACCTACTACGCTACACCCGGGCACCCTTAAGGCTCGTACGGACTGGCGCGATATCGCGGGCGCGACAAGGGCCGCGCTGCCGTCACGCCCGCGATAGTGCGCCAATCTGCACGAGCCTTTATACATGTGTGCGACTGTAGAATAGAATAGAATAGAATAGAATAGAATAGAATAGCTTTATTTCGGACACACTTATCCATATGGTGTTAGTAACATACAAAAAATAACTTATTGCCTAGTGTTAGTAACAATCAACCTCCGCACAAACTGCTGTATAATCGGAGAGCCGAAGCTCTCGGCTACAGTTTTCAGGATGCTGTTTTGACTGCCCCTCACTCTCCTCAGAAGCGACGCAGTTTTTTTGCGTACAATAGCATAGAAGCCGTTGGTGCGGGCTTGCGCATATATAAACTGAGCTGACTGTGGCCATGCGTAGATTTTTAATATGACCCCAAATTTCTCCTACAATCAGTATAACTACATACATAAACTCACGCCTTCTTCCCATGGGGGTAGGCAGAAACTATAGAACGCCACCTGCGACGCTCCTTACATACTCCTTTTGCTTCGTTTACGTTCATACATCTGGTCATATACGTATTAGGTACTAAATAAAAAATAAACGATGTTTTACGCATAGGGGTAAAAATTCAGTGTATGTAATAGAATCATATTCTGAATGGGGTGTTTGATCTTGGTGGTGTGCGTTAATTTCGGGATATGTTGTATGACAATTTTCTCAAAGACATTAGCCCCCTTATTACAAAACAAGGTTTATCTTCAGACCCAGGTTTAAAACATGGAGCCATTATTGAATGTCGAACTTTATTCCGACTATGGTACAGTTCCTAAACACAAAACTGACAACCCAGTACCGAACTAAGTTTCAGTTTTGTATAAAGAACGGTATTTCAATCACTGGTACGTTCTTATTACAAAAACTGGCTCCATGGTTTAAGCCGTGTTCTTGTTTTGTAATAAGGCGGTAGGACTACAGCAGTTTACCAGAGAAAATACACAAAATAATGCCACTTGACGACGCCAAATACTATACTTGCATTTGTTGTTCTAAGACTTTCTAATCGTTTCTAAAGCTTTCACGCTAATGTTGATGTATTGTGTTCGATGGGGTTGAGAACAGTATTTTATGACTAGTTACATTATGTTCTTGAGCTCGTTGTGAAGAAAGCGCAATCGATGCAGGTTGAAAAAAAGAGGATTTCTTTTATTTGTTTTGTGTGTGTGTGCTTACACCGATCTCACGAACACATTAAACAAACAGACGTTGAACGACAGTAGTCTTGAAGGTCGGGTGGTGGGGTGGTATTTAATCCGTGCGAAGCTACTCACTCCGCGACTGCACATATCGGTCCATACCCAAGAAATCTTTCTTAGGGTTTCGTACCCAAAGGGTAAAACAGGAACCCTATTACTAAGGCTCCGCCGTCTGTCTGTCTGTCCGTCTGTCACCAGGCTTTATCTCATGAACCGTGATAGTTAGACAGTTGAAATTTTTACAGATGATGTATTTCTGTTGCCGCTATAACAAATACTACTACTAACCTCTATACTAAAAAACAGAATAAAGAAAAAAAATATTTAAGGGGTCTCCCATACATCAAACGTGATTTTTTTTGCTCGTTTTTGCTCTATATTGATAACGGCAGCAGGTAGACGCTTGAAATATTCACAGAATATTTAGTTAAGTATATATTCACTTTAAAAATAAATAATTAAATTAAAATAAAACAAATATTTAAGGGGGGGGCTCCCATACAACAAACGTGATTTTTTGCCATTTTTTATACAAATTCCCCCCCGCCCCCCTCTTTGGGGGAGGCCTATGTCCAGCATAGGCCTCCCCCAAAGAGGGGGGCGGGGGGAATTGCAGGCGGGTTGGCGATCGCAGTATGGTTTTAAAAATGCATAGAGAACGCTGCTGCCCATTCTCTAGTAAGTCCCTTAGTCACCTTTTACGACACCCACGGGGAGAAATGGGATGGTGCTATTCTTTATGTCCGGCACCACACGGAACAAAGTGAAGATACTAGACAAAAATTACCGAAAATTTACACATTTCTTAGCCAGCCGTCTTAGCCGTCTACAAGCAGTTTTAACCCAAATATTTTGGACGGTGTGATTGTGTCTACTGTAGTGCATGCAGGCTGAGAAGCCTATTCAAGAATATTTCAGAAACATGAAATTATTAAGTACTAACTGCGCCCCGCGGTTTCATCTGCATAAGTCTCGATCCCGTGGAAATATTAGGATTAAAAGTATTCTGTCCTAGCTTAGGTCATGGTCTACCCAAGTGCCAAATTTCATCTAAATCCGTTCAGCCGTTTTAGCGTGAAAGCGTAACAAACACAAAAAATCAAATCTTTTCTCTCTATTATATTATTAGTTTAGATTTGGTTAGTCAATAATATGTAGGTATTAAGACGCAGATATATGCCAGTGACCTTGAGTGGTTAGCTTGCGTGTTGTGTACTGAGCTCACGCAACGCGTCGTACGTTCAGCCAGTAATAGGACTCGCCCATCAAGGAGCGCTGTTCCCAATTTGACGCATTATTATTTTTTTATACACAAAACAAATGGTATTTTAATAAAACGCGTATACTCAAAGATCAATGATAAAATTATCTTTAAGTTGTTGAAGGTTTCAGAAAAATACGCTTGATAGATTTTGCACCATTCTCAGTTTTTTATCCGCGTTAGACATACATTTACAAATTAACTTTACTATGTAATATAGACATAATCTAAAATATTCACATATTAAGTTATTGAGAAAAATCTCTAATTTATCATAATTTTTTTTCAAATCATTAACACTACTCGTTTAGACGTGATCTTCAGTATAAAATCATTATAAGTCGGTTATTGTCCCCTTAAGTTTCGGGCCTAATTTATATTTGTGTAGTTCTTTAGAGTAGTCGGTAGGGACTTATTTTACGGGCTTGCGGACGGTCGGGCTTGCGGACGGTGAGCGATGGGTAGCTCGCCGTCCTGTAAGGACCAGGCCCAGGTCGACGGCGCGTTGTGTTCCACGCGCGCCTCAAAGAGACGTCAGGACCAATTGACGGGGTCCGAAAGGGCCAATGCCTGCCAGGGTTACGAGTCTGTCCGAAAGGGATATCGTGGCCCTGGCACACAGGCATTTGAAGGAACACGGTGGGTTTTAATCAGTAAAAGTCTGACACTCCCTCCCGCTCCACACAGAGCGGGAGAAGTTATTTGATGTTTTCCCACACAAAAAAAAAGGGGCTTATTTTAAGTAATCCTTCAAGACGAAGTATTTGTCCAGTGAGGCGCTAAATGTCGAAGAAGTAAAAAATCGCTGTAATTAACACTTCGCAGATCAAGGTAATTAAGTAGTTATGTATAGAAAGGGAAAGGTTAAAGTTTTTTACACGCCGAGCGCCTGCTGAATAAAGCTTAGCTAAGTTTATCTTACATTACTTTTTATTTTATTTATTTTGTAGGCGACTACGACATAATAAAAGAAGGGCATAATCACACTAATATTTTAAAGGCGAAAGTTTGTGAGTGTGTGTGTGTAATTGTTACTTCTTCACGCTCAAACGGCTTGACCAATTTTGATAAAATTTTGTATGAAGGTAGCTGATACCCTGGATTAAGACATAGGCTTCCTTAGAGACGACGTACTTTTTATCCCGACATTCCTACGGGATCGATACTTACGCGGGGGAAACCACGGGGCGCAGATTGTTTTATATAAAGTTAAAAAGAAAAATGGTATCATAAATTCGGAAAAGAAGAATATTTACATTAGGTGGATGGCACCATCCCCTTTATTTGTTCGTATCACCATTTATGAGACTTTTGTGCGTCTTGTGATTCTAATAAATATTGCTAAGTACAATAAAAGAGCTGACAGGTGCCGCTGCCGTGAGAGCCAGCTTAACCATAGGGCTTATCTCCTCGTTTATAGTCAACGGCAAGCTGTCATCCATGTCATGATCTAATTGGTATTCAAATTAAATATTATTGTAATACTTGCACACAGGCATTTGAAGGAACACGGGTGGGTTTTAGTCAGTAAAAATCTGACACGCCCGCCCGCTCCGCCCAGAGCGGGAGAAGTTATTTGATAATTTCCCACCCAAAACAAAAAAAAAAGCTACTGCTACCGACTAGCTACCAGTAGCCAATTCCAAAGTGATAGGCGCTAGACAAAACCATTTCTCCATTAATTATCTAATATAAACTAAAAGCATGAGACGGCTCCTCGCTCAACTGTACTCAGAGGAACTAATTAAAATCTTATTTTAGGTCACTGGATGATGCACACAGAGCGAGCAGCCCACACGCAATCTAAATAAGCAGTCCTTTTGCTGAATGAGAAAGGGATATAATATATTTTAGCTTTGAGTAATTTTCGCGTGAAGCCTGAAAGTACAGGCTTTCTATTGCAAAAGCTAGTTAATGCATATGGTATGATTACAGAGATTTATGAAAATAAAAAGGCGCCTGCCTGACAAAAAAAGCAATATAAAATTTTAACTGGCGTATTTCTATGAGTACATCATTTACAGGCGCATACATTTTATGATTTTACATTCATTATTTATTTATTTATTTTCAGTTTCAATCATACGGCAGATAGTTTATTTAAGTAATTAATCATTTTTTTTTCCTAATGATTACGATTCTATGTTTTCAAATTCTTCAGAACGCAAATTTTCTTTGACAGGACAGATGCGTTTGAGAAAGGCAGAACCAGCAATAGGCTTATTGCGTATTTGTAATTTAAAAACATTTCATGATTTGTACTGTTTTTAAGACGGAATACCTTAGACCAGAATGTTTCCGCATCGTCATCATCTTGCAAAACAAGAGTAATCTCGCACCGCGTGAGCCCTCCATTCATCACCTAGTTTTTGAGATACCACTACATTTTCAAGTATCGGAAATCGTTGCAGCAACGGTCGTGAAATTGCTGAGCTTCTGACGGATTCACTATAGATAGAAATGAAAATAATGTGTCCGAAAAATCAAAACGCTTAGTAATGTCCATAAAGTCAGTTCAATATAAAAGGCTTGGCAGTATTAATAAAAATCTGCGATCGCATAACGGGAACATTTGGATCTTTTTAGGGTTCCGTAGTCAACAATAAGGAACCCTTATAGTTTCGCCATGTCCGTCTGTCTGTCTGTCTGTCCATCCGTCCGTCTGTCCCCGGCTTAGCTCAGAGACACTTAGTACTAGAAAGCTGTAATTTGGATGGGTATACATATTAATCATGCCGAAAAAGTCGTCAAATAAAACCATGAAAAAGGTTTTTTTTTAGGGTACCTCCCTTACACGTGAAATGGGGATGATATTTTTTTTTCTCGTCTATTCCATGGTGTGGGATATCGTTAGATAGGCCGTTCAAGTATTGTGAGTTTGTCCGAACCATTTTTCAATTAAGGGATCCGTTTGCGTAAAATTAAGCTTTAAAGTGCTATTTTTTGTTAGAGTCAAGTGTCCCCCCCCCCTGCCAGCTAAATGGTTGGTTTTGGATATGTGAAAAAAATCATGGCAATAGTATATATAACGAAATTTAAAGGAAAACTATCACAGCTAAGTAGGCTTCAGAAATTAACGAGTAATAATCGACCAACTTAAATTTGCAGTTGGAGAATCGACCGTAACGTATATCGATGTATGGGAGAGCATGTTTTTCAACTACAATGTTAAGCTTGTTTTTGGGATAAATTCATCCCAACTACGGAACCCTTCATTGTGCGTGGTCCGACATGCACTTGGCCGGTTTTTAAAATTCTCAACACTTTCTGACAATATATCATCTAACTAAAGTAATCTAAACCATTAAAATGTGCTGTGTTTGTAAATTCAGCCGACTTCTTCGGAATCTTGACAGAATTTGACATAATTTGTATTCATATAGTTTGCTGATAGCGTTTTCAACAGTTTTTCCACTTCCAGCTTCAGTTTATGAAGAAGCGGTGTTTCTGATTGAAATACCGTATTAAAATCTGTTACTAGTGAAAGAACATAAGACATGAACTCTAAATACACCAAAGTGAGGTTGTTATTCATGGTGGTTAGCATTTCTTCACTAGTTTTTGAAGGGTCAGAAAAGAGAGACTCTGTTAGATATGCTTTCAGGGGAACATATTGCTCCAATACACGATCTACGCATGCTTTTAACGAAAGCCATCGAGTTTGCGCTGGTGCAAGTATTTTGTGTAGTTATGTCTACTTTGAAAAATTCTTGGAACTCTTTAAATTTAATTTGTCTAAACTTAACAAATCTTCCACATACCTCGGTAATTTGAGGCAAGCCTTTGATGTTGATAGATGTATCATGTGACAAGAACACTTTATTAGAGCAATACGTGGCAAATCTTTTTTCAGTAGTGCCAACACTGAGCAATGTTCACCCAACATCACATTGGTCGTATCCGAGCTAAACCCTACCATATTGTCCATCGGTATTTTTTTCTTCTCAAGCAGCTGTGCAATCCAGACGCAGTTCCTGAAGCTACTTCAACCATATTATTATCTAAAAATACTCTTTGCACTTTATTAATGTCGTGGTCCTACACAATAGCTGTAAAACAACATTGTTTCAAAGTGCTCTGGTCGGTCGTTTCATCCATTATTATTGAATGCATCTGTTAGTACGCATCATTTGATTAGTGCTCTTCATGAAAGATTTTCCTAAAATATTTTATATAGCTTTCGTCCTATGTAAATTAACATTTCTGGCCATTGTCGAATCTGGAAAAAAATTTACACAGAGAAGGCCTAAAGTATCTATGAATGATATTTGTATATTGTTTTCAGCGAATGCTCCAGCTAATTTTAACTCAGCCCTTCTAACATTTTTTTCTAGATCTGTGGGTAGTATATAAGATGAAATCTTAGCAACGTCTTTTATTTCCAGGGTATTTTTTTGATGACGATCTGATTTCATATGGCGAATTAAATCACTTTTGTACGCAATAATTAAAGTTGGACAAACTGTACAAAGTGCTAACTCGTTTCCATCTTTCAGATTTGGACTGATTCGTAACCAGCTCTTAAAGTCAGCTTCCTTGAGTCACTGATCATTTATTCAAACGTTTTACCTTATTCATTTCTGTTTCTGAGTTCCTAGAGCCAGGCAAAAAATGAAAATGTTTGGTTATATTTTTATCTATGCGAACCTCTCGATCGATGTGTTTGATTAAGTGGAATCCCTTTAGGAAGCCGCTAAAACGTGTTATTTTTGCTCTATCTCGCTTCCTTTACAAGATATAGCGGTTTTTATGTTTTTTTTTAGGTAAGGTTGGCATTGAATGGCATAGAATGCATTGTCATCGAGTTATGAGCTACCATGAAAGTTTCAGCCGGCTAGCTAATCGGGCAGTGCTCGAAATTTGAGTTGCAAGATTCCACCCGGAATGACAGACAGACAGATATACAAGCAAGAAAGTGACTTAATAAAAACGTACTAAGTTTTCCTTCTTTTACTTGTTTCGCTAAATTCTGTAAACGATTTCGATGGCCGACCCAAGCTTTGCTGCACTCTCGGTATTTCAATTATTTTTCTAGCTATTCTTCATTGTTTTTTAGGAATTTTGTATCTATTTTATCTGCTTTCTTCCACCTGAGAACAATCTATGTAATAACTCTTTTCTGAATTTTTGTGAGACAATAAATTATTTAAGTATTTCATGTATTGAAATATTATGGGTAATTTTTTCATTGTCCTGGCCGTACACACACATAAAGGCACCTGTTCTTATAGTGCTGTCATGTAGCTGTTACGCACATATTTGTAAACGTGCCTCACTTTATTGTTCCGTATTTCCGTATTCCGTTATTTCAATAATCTGAGCTTACTTCATACTACTTCTAAGTTCAGCTCTAGTGTATAAAACTGGAGGAACTTCTATGGAATTTCGGGAATAAAAAAAACTCAGGATGTAGCACGCAGAGAACCACTTAAGTAATATATATAATATTTGTGTTTTTTCTTCAACAACCTCACATTCAAAAAAGTAGGTATTTTAAGTACAGAAAAATAAACGCCTGACAAAATACTTATAGTGAATGTCTTACTGTCTAATAATTGCACCGAGTTAACTTGAGCCAACGGTGGTGGAACTGACGCTTTAACATCTAGTTTAAATGTCTAAATTCCCCGTATTTCCCCACAAATTACCCAATCGGACTGAAAATCCCCGCAGTTTAGAGAATTCCCCACAGATTGGCAACGCTGATAATAATTATGCACGTGCAAAACTAGGGCTTGAGGAGTACACCTATACAGCACTATAAATAGTGATGTTGTTGATATAGGAATACTTACTCTGCCGAAGCAGAGTATTCAATAATATTATACTCATTTGAGTGTGGGTCCACGGAAATCTTTAGTAAAAAGCGAAAGTTTTTTTATTTTTAAATAATGACCTATTGCAGGTGGCTCCATAGTGCCTTTTCTGAGTAACCGGGGTTTGGCGGGGCCAAAAGGGGTTCGCGCTATGGTTTCGTTACCGCGCGGAGTATATAAGCTCAGCAGGCTAATTCACGTAACTAAAGAAGTGCGGTAGCAGTGCAGTTGCAATTAAGTTTCCATCAAAACAACGCATTTCGTATTCTACTATTCTCTACGGCTGTTAGATACTATATATATTCAGCTATCACTCAAACTTAAACTTCATTGCACCTGCACTGCAACTTGATCGGCGCGTCATGAAATTACGTGAATTAGCCGTCTGGTTTCCCTTCAAAACGTATAACCCCCCCCCCCCCCACCCGCCCTTTGCCCCCGTCCACCCGCGGGGAGCGAGAAATCGTAATAATAAATAAGTAACAGATGCTACCGTGTAGCATACACTGACACTGACCTGACAGATACAACCTGGCACTGACCTGCAAATTGCAAAAAAACGTAAGAAAATTTGAATTTTGCGGGCAACAGCTGCGGATCTACGGATAGGACACGGGGTTTAGTCCCATCTCTTTCCGTTCCCATCTCTTCCCGTAGGTGTTTATACCAACAAAAAAATCCTTTACAAGGTATAAACGTATAGGGGAAGAGATGGGAAGGGGAAGAGATGGGACTAAGCTGGACGCGGGCATAGGGTCATGAGGTTGTTTTCACGACCTTGCACTCGACAGCTCTATTCCTAAACTGTGTAGATATTGGGATTTGATTTTAATTAAGTAGGTAATTGTTTTGCTTGCTATTAAATTAATGGCTACCATGGAGGAAGTTTATTTATGTGGAACATCATTAATAAATTGAATGGATAGTTCTTTTCCTATACAAAAGATGGCGCTACTCGACGCCAATTTCCACCACACAATAAATAACAATATACATACTTACGACAAGATGTAAGCAACATAAATAATGCACAACTTCTTAAGGGTCATTGAACTCATCAGTATGAACTACTTACTTTTACTATGGGATCAAATCTGATATCACGAAAAAAATTAAACTGTTGTTTCATACTACGTTTTTCTTTTTTCTTCTTCGTACCGCTAAAATGGAAAACATTACTTTTCGGAAAAAAAATCCTAGCAATTTTAATAAATCATCAATAGATGACCTGTCGTTTTTGTCAACCGACTCAAACAACTTTCATAGAAGTCTACCCGATTTATCTACATGGAATTGCCAAGAAACCGTAGAACTTCAAGAAACAGTTTCTGATTTAAAAGCAAAATTAGAAAATGCCCATAGACAAATTGATAAATTATTACTAGAAAAAAAATCTTTGGAAGTAAAGATTCACGAACAGGAGCGTAAAATTTCATGTTTGACATGCTCTTCCTCTTCAACCAGCACACCTGAACCTAGAGTACTAAGACGTTGTCGTAATGTATCAACAAAAAGCAATGTCATTAATGTAGAGGAATTAGAAAAGAAGAACGCAACATTATTAAACAACACGATAATAGATGGCGCCACATGTAAGATAACCACAAAACATACTGATAAAAAAGTCAATTCAATGTCAGCAATAGTTGCGACCACTTGACAACAGATGGCGCTGCCACCGCATGCAAACGTTCGACCGACGATCAATCGAATTCGTTTCAGAAAATTACGATTTATGGAGAAAATAGTTCCGAGTTCAACCAGTACCGGAAGATATACATATTTGGTGGTCAACAATGTGCTGGATTAGGAGACATACTGGTTCGTACAAGACAGAATACAAATACAAATAAAAACGGTATAGAATATCTTCTACAATAAAACCATCTGCCCAAACTCCAGATATTCTCAAAAATTGTTACAACTATATAGAAGATACTCCTGAAAACTATATTATCCTGAGTGTTGCACAGAATGATAAAAATCCTACAATAATTACCATGGAATTGGCTGCGTTACTAAGTAAGCTACAATTTATAAACATTATAATTTTAAGTGTAACATACAACCCATACTTAAATGAATGGAAGCTCAATAATCTATTAAAAGGTATTTGTATTAATTTTAAGCAATGTTTCTTCCTATCATTATCAAATGTCACAAAATATAAGAAAGCCTTCCTATACGACACTAGCAACCGAATTAACTACTTGATAGACAGAAATGACTATGAGAACTGAGCTATACGACATTATCCTGTTCCTGAATCTGAAGAAATTAAAATTGTCCCAAATCCGCCTCCAAAAAAGGGCACCATTCCGTTTTATTTCTCAGTAAACACTAGACAAAATTCTACTTGTACTCAGCAAAAACCAGATTCTACTATGGATAATAATCTTTTTCGTGACCAATAAAAATTCTGATTGCACTTACTATGATTATACCACTATACGGTTGGTGCTCTTTTGCAACAAAATATCGCTGGCTTACTCAATAAAATTGACTCTGTCCAACTCTGTTTAAATGAATTATTAATTAAAAATGTTACCGTAGATATTCTTTGTTTCTCTGAGACTTTTGTAAGAGCAGGAGATGAATTAAATATTAATTTTAAAAACTATAATCTTGCATGCTCGTTTTCGAGGAAAAGAGAAAAGCGTGGAGGTGTCTGTATCCTGATAAATAAAATATTTGACTTTAAGAACATAGAATTACCTAAGGATTTGTGTACTGAAAAATTTTTTGAATGTTGTGGAGTAGACATACTTTCTTTAAAATGTATTGTTATTTGTATTTATAGAATTCCAAATTCAAACACATACCTATTTTTTGAAAAATTCGATCTACTATTGCACAAATTACTCAAACGAAAGAAACGTATTATCGCTACAGGTGACCTAAATATTGATACCTTAAAAGAAAGCAACGATACAACTAAACTTAAAGATCTTATATCAAACTATGGCCTTACTCTACATATTAATAAACCAACACGTCAGCTTTCTTGCTTAGATCAGATTATAAGTAACATAGAAAATGCAACTGGAAACACTCACGAAGTTTTTCTATCAGATCACAACACTTGCCAAACATTAACATTCCCAGTTGAAGAGAGGAAACCGGCCCTAAAATATTGGTATAAAGTAAACAGGGATTACTCAGATGATAACATCAAAAAATTTGTGGAAGCTATTGGGAACTTGTCATGGATTGATGTTCTCGAGAACACTGACGCAAACGATAGCTTTAATATATTTCATGAAAACTTCTCACTATTCTATAAGTTATGTTTCCCCTTAAGGAAAACTAAAATTTACGTCAATAATACATCACCCAAATGGATTGCCAAAGGTTTAAAGAAATCTTGCACTTATAAAAGACAGCTTAAAAAAATGTGTTACTTAAAAAATAAAAATAATGATATACGGTCTAAGTATTTAAAATATAATAAAATACTAAAATCATGCGTCATCCACTCAAAAAAAAATTCAAACCTTAACTACATACTAAAATCTAAAAATAAAAACAAAGCTACATGGGAAATCATGAAAAATAGAACAGACACTCATAAAACATTTAATCAAATAAATGCAATAGATCACAATGGCTGTATCTTAAACGATCCGAGTCAAATAGCTAACTCTTTTAATAATTTTTTTATTGATATTGCTAATATAAAACCTCAACCTGCAAGAAATACCTGTTCATCTCTACCCTCTAGGAATAGTTCCAGCATATTTTTAAACCCATGTTCTGACACAGAAGTATTCCGTATAATAGTGTCTCTAAATAATAAAAAGTCGGTAGGGTATGATGAGATCTCTACGCACATACTCAAATTATCTGTTGAAATCATATCACCAATACTGTGCCACACAATTAATTTATCGCTGTTTGAGGGAATCTTTCCTGAAAAATTAAAAGTTTCAATCGTTAAAACCCTTCATAAAAGCAAGAGTACACTAGATAAAACTAATTATAGACCTATCACTCTTATTCCAATATTCTCAAAAATTTACGAGAAAATAATGCATAGTCGTTTAGTTCAATTTATAAACAAACATAAAATTATTAATGAAGAACAAAATGGGTTTCAAAAAGGTAAGTCAACAACTCTGGCAGCATTCTCGCTAGTCAGGTCTATAACAGACAATATTGATAAAAAACGCTCTGTTTCAGTAATCTTCCTAGATATGAGCAAGGCGTTTGATCTCGTTAACCACAATACACTTCTAGCTAAATGTGAGCGCTACGGCATCAGAGGTCCAGCATTAAAATGGCTGAAAAGCTATCTCAGCAATAGACAACAGTGTGTTGAGGTATCCCGTATTAATGATAAACTTGTTGCAATGGTATACAAATCTTTATTTAGATACAATGAGTCTGGAGTACCTCAAGGAAGCATCCTTGGGCCTCTTCTCTTCCTTTTGTATATTAACGATTTACCAAGTATAACTAAACATAAGTGCGTACTATTTGCAGATGATGTGTCAGTAATAATACCAGAAAATAACAAAACATTACATCAACAGGAAGTAAATCAAACTACCAACGATATAATAAATTGGCTAAATGAAAACAATTTAAAAGTAAATTTATCTAAAACAAAATTCATTCAATTTGCAAACTATAAACAAAACCCCCCAAAAATTAATTTAAATCACAATAACGAAATGATCAACAAAGAAAATAGTACAAAAATTTTAGGTCTAATACTAGATGAAAATTGTAATTGGGGAATACATATTGAAAATGTATGTAAAAAAATAAACAGATTTGTGTACGCTCTAAAAGAACTACGCAGAACAGCAAATGAAGAAGCTGCGCTCAGCGCCTATCACGGCTACGTAGCTTCTGTATTGAGGTACGGATTACTCTTATGGGGTAACTCGTCACATATCCAAGCTTTCATAGCGCAAAAAAAATGTTTGATAGCAATAACTGGGGCGCCTCCTTATGAGAGCTGTAGACCAATTTTTTAAAAACTAAAAGTTTTTACCCTAGCTTCTATTTATATTTTAGAAATAGGCATATTTGTTAGGAAAAATTCACACTTCTTCTCCACAGTAGCTGAAAACAATAGATTTACAAAAAGGGACCCCACCAAATTAAAAAAACAATTTTGTAACAGCACTCTCCACTACAAAAACAGCTACCTTATGTCCATAAAAATGTACAACCATATTCCAAAACGAATAAGAGAATTACCATTTCATTTCTACAAAAAAAGTCTAAAAACATGGCTTCTTCAAAATAATTTTTACACAGTAAAAGAATTCCTTGAATATAAGAGTAATAAAAATTAGATTTATTTAGGTTTTGTAATACAAATGTTGTTATTGTTGTGTTTTTTATATTGTTTAACAGAGTTTTTAAGTATCTTTATGTCTATATTCTTAAGTGTTTTGTATTGTAAAATAGAGTAAAAGTAGTATTTAGGTTAGGTTTTATGCCTATGTGCAATATTTTAAATATTCGTATGCCGCTTGTAGCGGTCGATGTGTCCTGAACATAACCCAAATTATCCAACTCTGTACCTACCATATCCGACGAATAAATGTCTTTGTCTTTGTCTATACATCTATGTTCTCGTTAAAATGGACAGCTGATTTTTTTTCGCGATTTCAAATTTGGTCCCATAGTAAAAGTTGTTCATAATGATGAATACGATGACCCCTTAAGCGGTTGTGTGTTATTTACGTTACACCTTGTATATAAATCAATCTGCTTAACCTTTTCCCAACTGTGTTGGGGTCAGCTTGGGAGCCAGCCAGCAATACCAGTATTTTACATGGAGCGACTGCATATCTGACTTAGGTACATAAAAATATGATAATGCTTCTTCGACTACACAAACATAAACAGCACACTTACATCTAAAGCACATGTTTGCACAGAATCGAACCGATGGCTTTCATGCGATCATTCGAAAAAAAAAAATAAGAAAAAAAACGCAGCGTTAGTAACTAGAACACGGGCCAGTAGCAACAGCATTCTGAAGACAGTGTCAAAGAGTTTCTATTCTCCCATTTTGAGGCATTTTGTGGAGAGGATGGCCAGGTGAGAAACTTGTACCCTGCTTGGTCATCTTCTGTGCAAAGTGTTTTAAACTCATAAAATAATAATATTACTTTGGTTACTAACACTAGCTATAAAGTATTACTTACTAACAATATCTTTGTTGCCTTTACAAAATCAAAAAAATGATTTTGATTTGATTTGTTAAAGGCTCTTACAGACTCACACAATATCGCGGGCGCGACAGGCACTGACAAAGAAATTGTGCTACTAGTGTAGCGTCGCGCCAGCGATATCGCACCAGTCTGTAAGAGCCTTAACTAATTCTGTTATTAAACAACCACCCGTAATAGCAGCTACTTGCAATGATACCTACTGCAACAACTTGCCAAGTCATGATAAAAAATAACTACTTAGTACTAGACGGGGCACCGGCAAAACTGGCTCCTATGGAAATATTATTCACTTTAAGGCGACGATAACCGACTTTTAATGATTTTATACTGAAGATCACGTGTAAACGAGTAGTGTTAATGATTTGAAAAAAATATATGTTAAAATAGAGCATTTTCTCAATAACTTAATATGTGAATATTTTAGATTATGTTTATATTACATATTGAAATTAATTTGTAAAGTTATGTCTAACGCGGATAAAAAACTGAGAATGGCGCAAAATTTACCAAGCGTATTTTTCTGAAACCTTCACCAATTTCAAGATAGTTTAATTATTGATATCTGTATATATAAAATTCAAAGTCCTGACTGACTGACTGACTGACTGACTGATATATCAACGCACAGCCTAAACCGCTGGTCCTAGAGACATGAAATTTGGAGGGTGTGTTCTTTGTAAAGAGTAGGTATCCACTAAGAAAGGGTTTTTCGAAATTCTACCCCTAAGAGGGTGAAATAGGGGATGGAAGTTTATATGAAAGTCCGTCAGTTTTGAACTTAGAATATTCAAATTTTGTGTTTAGGCTGACGATTGAAAATTAATTTACACATGTCTCAGCGTTTTTGAAAATTCCACCCCCGAAGGGTTAAAAAGGGGGATGATGTTGTGTATGGAAAGTCCTTAATTTTCGAAGTAAAATCACAAAATTTAATATCTAGGCTTATGGTTGGAAGCTAACGCAACGGTGTTGTTAGAATTTGAACCCATAAGGGGTGAAAAAGGGGATAAATTTTTATTTTTAATGAAATTTCTTTTTAAGTTAATATCACTAATATTTCGGCTTATTGTTGGAAACTATAGGCATCCGCTAAAAAAGGATTTTTCGAAATTCAACCAAGGGGTGAACAAAGGGGATAAATCATATTCCTTGAGTTAATAAATCTGAAACTTGGCACGAATACTAACCTAAGTAAATTATAAAGTCTGACATTTTTGTTTATTTTTAAACTACTCCATAATGGGGGATTTGCGGATGACAAAGTTTGTATGGAAGAATTTTAACGCGCGGTCCGATTAACTCGAAACTCAGTATTTATACTGTAAACCAAAATAAATAAAATAATTTATCAGTTTTTCGAAAATTTACCCCTTTTTTTGCGTAGGAAATTATCAAATAACTTCTCCCGCTCTGGGCGGAGCAGGAGGGCGGGCGTGTCAGACTTTTACTGACTAAAACCCACCCCGTTGCCTGTGCTAGGGCCGTGATATCCCATTCTGACAAACATCACAACCCTGGCAGGCCCTAACGGACTCCGTCAGTTGGTGCTGACTTCTCTTTGAGGCGCGCGTGGAACACAACGTGCAGTCGAACCGGGCCTGGTCCTTATCGGATGGCGAGCTACCCATCGCTCACCGTCCGCAAGCCCGCGCCTACGGTGGCCGGAAGACGGCTTGCTACTCCCGACGCCCGGGGCGTCTCCTGCGGCGACTAGGGGCGCGAGGGCGCGAACCTTGCCTCTCCCTCACGCGTTCTGCCTCCTCCTTTGCGAGCATTACTGTTTCACAGAAGGAGGTAACGGCCTCCCTTGCACTCTCACTCCGAACTATAGCCTGAACCAGGGCCGGACGCGAGAGATCACCGCTGCCGATAGCTTCCGTGAGGACACAGTGGTGCTCCGCCCAAGCCGGGCAGACCTCCACCGTATGCTCCACCGTGTCCTCCGGGCGATCCACACAGTGGTGACACCCGGGCGTTTCCTCCCACTTTATCCTGACCAGGAACCTCCCGAAACAACCGTGTCCGGTAAGGACGCCGTGGCACCTCTCTAGCAACTCCTCAAAGAGGGGACTTATCGCCACAATTGTGGCGTGCCCAGCGCTGGATTGCGACAATCCAGCGCTGGGCACTGGATTGTCGCAATCTGCGATCAAAATCCGGCTGCTCCGTCCGCTGTGCCGTGATTTCTTGCGGCAGCGGATGTTCGACCCAGCATTTCACCTCCTCGCTCCACTCCCAGATGTGCGCGAAGACTTTTGCCTCCAGATCCCACGGCGGCAGTCCGGCAAGGAGGCTCGCCGCCTCACGGGAGACCGTGCGGTAACGACCCTTAACAGGGTGAAAAGGGATAGTCAATTTACAAGGGAGGATTCTACTGTGTGGCTTGATTAACTTGAAAATTTGTATAAATAACATATAAATCCAATAATAGAAACGTCATAAACGATGTTTCAACAATTTACCCCTTTGAGTGCGTAAAAAGGGGCGATATAGTTTATATGAACAGAATTAATATTACTTATTTCTTTTGATATATAAACTTGAAATTTGGCCCAAGTACTTATTTACATAACATCACGCCTGCAATCCCCAAAGGGTTAGGTAGAGGTATATCTTTAGTACACCCACATTTCGACAGTTTTGTTTAAGTCCCATGTAATAGGGGGCGAGCCTATTGCCATCAACCGGGCATAAATCCAGACTTCGGGCTGCTACTAAGAAATTCCTAATGGAAAATCCAATAACACTTTGCCCGACCTGGGAATCAAACCCACCCCTCATGCTCAGCAGTCGTGCCTGTGACCACTAGACTAACGAGGCAGTCATTACTTAAATAACAAAGTTTGTCATTACTTTTGCGTTTTTCAAAACTACCCTTCAAAAGGATTTTAGGGAAGTTATGGTTTGTATTTAAAGAATCTTAACGCGCGGTCCGATTAACTCGAAACCCAGACCTCATATTGAATTTTCCAGAATCGGAAAAAGGGGTACATAGTTTTCGGGAGAATTTTACTGCATACCTTGAATAACTCAAAAGTTGGTACATCAATTATTATTTAAGAACAAAAACGTAGAAAAAATAAATAATACAAAATTTCTTACAAATAGACTTAGACACGAAATGGAGGAGGACACGTAGGTATATTGGACAAGTATGTACAAAACGAAGTTTGTATTTATATGCTTTATATATCTTCCGTAAAGTTGTAAATCAAACTGCACTCCTATCTGCTTACCACGCTTACGTTGGTTCCAACTAAGATATGGTATAATGTTTTGGGGGAATGCTGCTGATAGACAAGCTGCTTTTTTTTCACCATCCACGCGGGCGAAGCCGCGGGCGAAAGCTAGTATACTATATAGTATACGCGTTTTATTTAAATACCTTTTGTTTTGTGTACAATAAATTAATAATGCGTCAAATTGGGGACAGCGCTATTACTGGCTGAACATACGACGCGTTGCGTGATCTCAGTACAGAACATGCAAGCTAACCACTCAAGGTCACGGGCATATTTCTCAGTTTTAACAAAAATCTAATTACAGAACTATTTTTAACGTTGCTATAAACAGCTTTTATGCTTATTTGTTTAACATTCGAGGCCTTTTTAGGTTTCCGTACCCGAAGGATGCCAAACGAAACCCTATTAATAAAGACTTCGCTGTACGTCCGTCCGTCTGTCTGTCAGCGGGCTGTATCTCATGAACCGTATTAGGTAGACAGTTGAATTTTTTGCAGATTATTTTAAATGTCTTTATTTCCTATAAGAAATTTCACTTACAAGAGAAATATTTATATCTAAATTAAAAACATTATTGATTGAACGTACAGTGTTTGCAAGAAATTATAACAAACAAAAATATTGTAAAAGTGTAGGGTAATCGCTAATAATTTAACACGGCTAAAATGTAAGCATACACGGAACGCGCGTTATTAAAGGGGGATATTTATTTAATCATACAAGAAACGTGTTTTTTGTAATTTTTTTGCTTGAGCTTCGGAACTCTTCGTGTGCGAGTCCGACTCGCACTTAGCCGATTCTTTTTTATTACTTTGTAAAACTTCACAGATTTGATTGGTATCGCTACCTAATAATAAAAAAAACAACAACAAAGTGATGGTGGGTGCAGCGCGGTAGCTGCGTACAATGTGATTCTACCAAGAATAGGAACGTCAATGACCTCTCTATCTGTGGAATTATACAGCTTGCATAGAAAATTTGTTGTTATTCGTTTTCGTAAAATTTGTTGTTATCTGTTTTTGTAACTAGTTATTGTTATCTCACTGACTTTGCTCAACAATGAGTAAACGAGGTGCAATTTTGCTAAAACGCCACATTATGGTGCTACGTCATTCCTATTCTTAGTTGAATCGCATAGTAACACACTATTATAAAAATTATAATGCAGAAGTTGTTAGCTTTATTTGCTGCTTCGGTAGGGCAGCAGAAGAAAAATATACAACATTAGTTTTTGTTTATACTAAACCTCGTAAGGGGTCATTGAATTCATCATTATGAACAACTTTTACTATGGGACCAACCTTGAAATCGCGAAAAAAAAATCAGCTGTTCCCTACATTTAAGTTCGCTGAACTCGTCAAAATGTAGGGAACAGCTGATATTTTTTTCGCGATTTCAACTTTGGTCCCATAGTAAAAGTTGTTCATAATGACGAATACAATGACCCCTTAAGAGGTTTTATTATAAACAAAAACTAATGTTGTATAAATAAAAAAAGCACTGTTAAATAAATAAAGAATAATAAAACCGGCCGAGAGCATGTCGGACCACGCACAATGAAGGGTTCCGTAGTTGAGATGAATTTATCCCAAAAACAAACTTAACATTGTAGTTGAAAAACATGCTCTCCCATACATCGATATACGTTACGGTCAATTCTCCAACTGCAAATTTAAGTTGGTCGACTATTACTCGTTAACTTGTGAAGCCTACTTAGCTGTGATAGTTATCTTTTTAATTTCGTTATATTATACACTATTGCCATGAATTTTTTCACATATCCAAATCAACCATTTAGCTGGCAGGGGGGGGGGGACACTTGACTCTAATAAAAAATAGCACTTTAAAGCTTAATTTTACGCAAACGGATCCCTTAATTGAAAAATGGTTCGGACAAACTCACAATACTTGAACGGCCTATCCACACCATGGAATAGACGAGAAAAAAAAATATCATCCCCATTTCACGTGTAAGGGAGGTACCCTAAAAAAAATTGTTTTTATGGTTTTATTTCACGACTTTTTCAGCATGATTAATATGTATACCCATGCCAAATTACAGCTTTCTAGTACTAAGTGTCTCTGAGCTAAGCCGGGGACAGACGGACGGACGGACAAACAAACAGACAGACAGACGGACATGGCGAAACTATAAGGGTTCCTTATTGACTACGGAATCCTAAACAGATCAAGCACAGTTTTGGGATTTTTTGACCCAAAAAGTGTTAGTTTTTTTGCTTTTCCATAAAAGTTTACTGTTTTTACCTACTTTCTGAAGTTCACTTTGTTCATATTGGTTTTTCTGCTTTTTCAACAGATTATTACAAAAAATCCTATATCGTTTGTAAGTAATTGACACCACCCTGAGTCTCGCGATTTGGATGTCTGGGTACCAATGTAAGATAAAAGAAACGACTGGGAGAAATAGATCGTAGTAAAAATATATTTAGAGAAAATTTATAGAGTGACAGGCAAGTTCGCTTGACAAAAGTACTCAAGAACATTATTATTATTAATTTTAAAATCAAAGCTTTACTTCATAAGCACGTCGTAAACACAAAGTTGCCTGCCAAGCGTGGCGATTATGGCAACCCCCCCCCCTTTGGGGGAGGCCTATGGTATTTCGGCTGAAATGATGATGACTCACTTATTCCATGCTCAAGCTGTCACTTCCTGTTACACACTTCCGTCTCTTTTTACGAAATCACTCCCACAGAAAGCTATAGGAAAGATGTTACACATCAAAAATAAAGCAATGGATCATACTTTTTCAAACATATGAATAATGTATTGTGATTGAACAGAAGAAAGTGTGTGAGGTACACGTTACTCAATTAGGGTGCCAATGGGTCCGGCCCACCGAAAGAGATACTGCGCGGAAAAAATTACGTGACGGCTGAGTCAAAGTCAAAGTCAAATTATTTATTTCAAATATGCACACCTATGAGACACTTTTGATCGAAAATTAAAAATAGAATTGATTCTAGTTGCCCCTCCCAAAAGGTAGTTTCGTATGAAGAAGAATGGGCAAGAAACTCCACCGTTACTCTTTTAATAATGTTTTACAATATTTTGTTTAAGTACATTAATTATATGTGAAGACCTAGCACCTAGAATAAAATGACTATACCACAATAGGTAAAAATAATTAAAAATGAGGCAATGAAAATGCAATGAAGATTGCTGATTCACATTGTCTTACTATGATTTTGATTTTACCTTAGAACAAAGACATTCATTTATTTACGGGACATAGCGAACAAAATCGTAATCCGATACATTTGTCCTAGTGGGCAAAAGTCGATTTTTTTATTAAGAAATTATTTTTTAAGAAAATATGGTAGATAGTTGCACATTACGATATTGCAAATCTCGTTATGGTAAAACGACTGGGGGCTTAAAATGGACGCTTTGGCAGATGCATAATATGATTTGCGTACAATTCCTAACCCGCAATTCATCTGTTTGATAGCTGCTATTTGACATTAGACTTCAGTATAGCAATTCATAATTTGTGGACCATTTTACGAAACTCCATCCAAAACTGTCAAACAGATGAAATGCGGGATATGAATTGAACGCAGATCATAATTATGATTCTGCTAAAGCGTCCATTTTAGGCCCCCTGGACGGTAACTTCTAGATGGCGTCACTGAGAAATGGCGTCACAGTTTGTCTATGACATTTCTTCGCATAGCCTCTCTATATTAAGTATCTTAAATATCTTTGCCTTAGAATCACTTCCATGTCTAGCCTCTATTTATGAAGAATGTAATCAAGTTTTAGTTGTTGAATACTTTAACAGGTAATAATGATTTTCCTTTTGCTAGTAAAATTTTATTAATTTTTGAAATACATTGCTAGCTATAATAGTTTTGTATAATTCAGAAGCAATTTTTTTTTTTTTTTAATTTTTGTTAATGTGAGTACCATGGAGCCGTTTATTATGATAAGATGTATGTTGACTTAAAAAAGCGTGGCAGTTGAGAGTATGTCATGCTCACTTAAATGGCTCGCTGATGGTGGCGCGTGTGTTGGATCATTCGGTTTCCTACAAAATGGTTGAGTTGGATGGTGCTGATCCACGCGTCATGGTCGTGAACGGGCGCCGTCAGTTGAGACTGGTCTTCTCTTAACTGCCAGGGCTTATTTGTAATCTTTTAATCTTATATTTTGAATTGTTTTTTAAATAAACAATTTAATTTTTTTTACATTGTTCTCACATACAATATGTAACAAAAACCCTGTTGTTCCTTCTACCTACGTTTTAAGAATCGGTATACATACGTAATAAAGCAAGTCATTTATAAAAACTATTCAACACAAATAAATAATTAATTATTAATATTTGTAATGTTTAACTGATTTCTAACCTCTTTCATTCTTTGATTTTGACTTCTCGACTAGCCAATACTTAATTTTTTTTAAGTAATTATAATTCCACCAATGTTGTGCTTGTAGGTAAATGTATACGTCCCTAAAAGGAACAACAGGGTTTTTGTTACATAATGTATAGAAGCAACAAGAATAATGTACCCAGGATTTTGTAATATCTTGCTTTAAAAGAGTGTCCTTGGAGTTTCTTGCCTATTCTTCTCCATAGAGATCTACGTTTTGGAATGGGCAAATAGCTTCAACTTTCTGACTAACTGACCGACTCTTTGACAATTCAAAAGTGCCTTTAATAGGTTTAATTGAAATAAATGTTTTGAGTTTGAGTTTAGAACAAATAAATAAAAAATGTAGGTACCTACGGCTGTAAATCAGAGTACGGGTGTTAAGACGCTGACGACAAGTAAACCGCTGTCACTGTCAGATTGCATACAAAAGAAACAGATGCGCGATGACACAACGTATGGCGTAAAAGTGCAAATAAAAACGTATAAAATTAAATATTTACTAATTATTAAAACTTAAACCATCACCGGATGCAGTTTGGCATTTGCAATTTTATGGTATACTTTTAATTATAATTATAACTGTTAACGAAGGGATAAACTGCTTTTAAAAATAATTAAGAGTTGTTTTTGAAAATATATTTACGGTTTTAGAGATACAATGCTTTAAAAACGGCACGGTTGGCGCAGTGGTTAAGCGATTGACTGCTGCGCTGCGAGTCGCGGGTTCGATTCCCGCACGGAACAAATATTTGTATGACGTACAAGTAGTTGTTCCGGGTCTGGCTGTTTGTGTATGTGAGTTTAAATGTTTGTAAACGCACCCACGATACAGGAAAAATTCCTAGCGTGGGGCAAAGTTAAAAAAAAAAAAACACCTTTTTGACCATTTTCAAGAAATCTCCGCCTTAAATCATAGATGTTTTGTTTCTAATTAGGTGTCGCAGGTCTGGAAAGGTCAAGGTGGCTCGTGATGGAGCTCAGAAACATGATCACAGTTCAACGCACGTGACTAATCAAATAAGGAAAACTTTAGCCTACCTAACGTCTTTGGTTTAAGAAATAAAATATGATGCTGTATACTTGACTTCTAGGAATTTAATTAAATTTATAGGAATTTTATTAATGCTAGAAACCTCTAAGACTTTGATTATATATATGTCTAGATAGAGTGTCGCGTTGCATAAGAACTAAAACAGAAAGGCCAACTTTGATAATAATATGTTGGTGTGCGTGACAGCTACGACTTACGGCCAGTTTCTTCATCAACAACTAAAGTAATCAGTCAAAGCATTGACTTTTACTTGACATTTACTGATACTACGGCAAATGTGTTTCTTCATTCAAGTAACAGCTAAAGTAAAAGTCAAAAGAGTTGCTTTTTACATAAACGTCGTAATTTCCCTAAAAAATCGTAAGGAGCTTTTTTTACACATGGCAGCACCACAATTTTATTGTCTAAAAAAATGTCAAATAAAAGTTCTTTCTAGAGTTCCTTTCCTTCGTAAGTTCGTAACCATTGTAACAGCATTCGCAACACCGCTTTGTAAATTCCAACGTCTATACTGTTTTTATTGAAATTGGATTAAAATACTGTATTACATTGAATATGGAGTTTATTGCAGTTCATGAAGGAATAGTAGTATAAGATAATATAAGAAATAGTATCAATAACAGTACCTACCTACATTGTAATATTAATTAGACGGCACGGTTGGCGCAGTGGTTAAACGATTGACTGCTGCACTGCGTGTCGCGGGTTCGATTCCCACACGGAACAAATATTTGTATGACCTACAAGTAGTTGTTCCGGGTCTGGCTGTTTGTGTATGTGAGTTTAAATGTTTGTAAACGCACCCATGATACAGGAGAAATTCCAATAGTGGGGCAAAGTTTAAAAAAAAAAAAAAATTAGGTGACCGGTGATTTAAATACCACATGTTGGATGTTTGGTATAAGTTTATATACCCCCGCGAACGTTCCTGGTCGACCACTTTTCGCCCTTATGCCCATATAGTAATAAGGTTGAAAAGTGGTCGACCGGGAACTTTCGCGGTGGTACGGTCAGCATCAAAAGTTGATGACTACATTTACATTTTCAAAATCAATAATATAAATAATAATATAATAATATATAATGTACAGTGATTTTGAAAATTTGAATGTGGTCATCGACTTTTGATGCTGACTGTACATAATGCTTTTTCATTTGATTATAGTTGTGTTTGTTACAAAAGATTCCAAAAGTCCT
Source organism: Tiliacea aurago (assembly GCA_948098905.1). Taxonomy (NCBI): domain Eukaryota; kingdom Metazoa; phylum Arthropoda; class Insecta; order Lepidoptera; family Noctuidae; genus Tiliacea; species Tiliacea aurago. The sequence goes on from OX402592.1 coordinate 3,718,865, forward strand.
ATTTTGTGACCGGTGTTTTAAATTACATGTTAGATGTTTTTTATAAGTTAATGTGCTAATGCTTTTTCATTGTCTAGTTATACGTATTTGTTACAAAAGATCCCTAAACTTATTTTTATCTTAGTAACTTATTGTTTAGAGCTATTTACTATGAGTACCAAGACATTCAATTCAAATGTTGTTTTATTATTTACAGTGAAAGATCTTCCAACTTAACTAGCTAATTGAAAAGTTGATAAATAAATATGAAAAAGTCATATTAGACATAAAAACGAAAGGATTAACAATAGATATTCTGTATCTTAACAGAAAATCAGCTTCGTCCCTTAACAAAATGATCCTTGCGAATATTAAATCTCTTACGCCTATACGTTATCTAACGTACGATGAACTTGAACTTTCACTAGACGATCTTGATACCAATTTAATAATATATTGATAAATTAAAATCTAAGTTATTATTTACTACACAGTGATTTAGGTTAGCTAACAGCTTAACAGACATTGCATAAGTCTAACCTACAACAGTACAACTTTGACAAAATGACTATTACTTTAGCTTTCACCTCAGCATAATGAGCAGTAAAAGTTAGAGGCAAAAGTAACAGTAAAAGCAACAGCTAAAATTATGAAGAAACAAATTTAACCGTTACTTTGACTTTGTGAGGTTACTTTGGCTGTTACTTTAGATGAAGAAACTGGCCGTTAAGAGGCGATCGCATGGATGCATAGTTCATACAAACGTAATACCAAAATAATTTGTAAATCAAACATATTCTTAAGGTGTGTCTTTATTCCGATTGGAATACTGAATATCTAGGTTCCCAAATATACATTTCGAAAGGAAAATGATATAAAGACGAGATATGAGGAATTTATTTTCTCATAACTCTTGTTTAAATCAGTGTCCATTCAAAATATATATTTGGGAACCTAGATATTCTGTACTCCAATCGGAATAAAGATACACTACCTTAAGAATATGTTTGATTTACAAATTATTTTGGTATTACGTTTGTATGAACTGCCCATCGCCGGTCCCTTAAGCGAAGTGGCCACTGGCAAGTAATTTCCGCAATTTCTTGCAGAAGTCAATTGACGACTGTTTCCACTGACAGCGATTTTTCTATGGCAAGTCGCTTTTACAAGTGTGTAGGAGTTAACATCCTGCAAGATCTTGTAGAACAGTTTCGACAGAAATTGCATACAAGTTACATGAGCAAGAGCGGTCAAGCAAGATACCTAGCTGCAGAAAAAAAAAGAGCTGCGTCTCTTGTGTTGTTGTTAAAAAAAAACCGGCCAGGTGCGTGTCGCCACGCACAATGACAATTGGCAGCAGCGTTCTCTATGCATTTTAACACCATACTACGATCGCCAACCCTCCTGCCAAACGTGGCGATTATGGCAAACCATCCTTTAGGTGAGGCCTATATGTCCAGTTTGCAAAACATCTATTTAAATTTTCTAAGTTGCCCCATATTTTATTTATTACCGTTACACGTCCGTGTTTGGGTCACAGAAATTCATACGTGTACCAAATTTCAACTTAAGTCGACGATGACCGACTTTTAATAATTTTATACTGAAGATCACGTCTAAACGAGTAGTGTTAATGATTTGAAAAAAATATATGATAAATTAGAGCATTTTTTCAATAACTTAATATGTGAATATTTTAGATTATGTTTATATTACATAGTGAAATTAATTTGTAAAGTTATGTCTAACGCGGATAAAAAACTGATAATGGCGCAAAATCTACCAAGCGTATTTTTCTGAAACAATCACCAATTTAAAGATAATTTAATTATTGACCTTCTAGACGCGTTTTATTAAAGTACCGTTTGTTTTGTGTATAATAAATTAATAATGCGTCAAATTGGGGACAGCGCTCCTTGATGGGCGAGTCCTATAACTGGCTGAACGTACGACGCGTTGCGTGAGCTCAGTACAGAACACGCAAGCTAACCACTCAAGGTCACTGGCATATATCTGGGTCTTAATCGATCCAGTAGAATCGGAACAAATTGACTGAGACAGACCGAGAGACAGACAGACAGACACATGAATGATCCTATAAGGGTTCCGTGTTTTTCCTTTGAGGTACGGAACCCTAATAAAAAGAAAAAACGTTGTGGGTACAATATTGGATATTGAGACGTGATGATTTAGGTCTTCAACACCAATTATTAAGAGAACCCCAAAGCGAAGATCCCGTGCAAGTAAAAAACTTCCTACGAATGACTGAAGCCACCTTCAATATTTTTCTCAAGTCATTAAATTTATTAAATAAATTAAATCATTAACATTACTTCGTTTACACGTGATCTTCAGTATAAAATCATTTAAAGTCGGTTATCGTCGCCTTAAAATAAAAGATTAAAAGTTTGTATAAATAGGAGTTCCAGTCGGCTTCAATTTCTCGCAGCTCGGGTCGCTCGGATGGCAGCAGGTAGGATTGGCAGGCAATAGTGGAGCAAGGCGAGGTCGGGGCTGCAGTGTCTCGAGTCGTACTGGATCAGGACGAGGTTGTCAACATCCCTGTCCAAATGAGGGAAAGTTTTTGAGAATTTTCATAAACATAGCTTCACCAGGAGGGCCATGTTGGTGTCTTACACCACACGAGTGTAATGCCCTGACGTTGTTGAGCGTGAGGCACTTTGCAGCGCCTCACGCTCAGCAGGGGGAGTGCCTTGGCCTCCTACAGCATGCAGGAGTGGTTGGTGCTGCGTTTTACTTCACGCACCTAGAGTGCCCCCGACGTCAGAGGCCTCCCACAGACGTAGACGAGAGGGCCGGAGGCAACTGCAACGGAGAGAAGTCACAGAATTCACACACCTTTAGTTTTTAAAATACACAAGACATGATCTTATAACAAACTTTTTTTTTTGTTTTTTTTTTCTGTTTTTAAAACTGCCGTAAACTCAGGGTAAACAGCCGTAAACTGAGATTAATCTGAGGTAAACTGAAACTTTGCCAGTATGGACCGCCGCTTTTATAGTTTCTGTCCAACATTCTGGAAGTATGTGTTAGAAGCAAGTAGGTATGTGTTTTGAACTAGTCAAACATAATTCAAATTACCTACTTCATGTTTAATTGTCGGAAATGCTCTAAGGCCAAACCCATAAAACGGCTTACAATGAGAACCTAGCCTTATCACACACATTTCTTTTATGTTTAATAGATATGACGTGCCACAGGGCAGTATTTTAGGGCCGCCAATGTTTTTGCTCTACATAAATGATTTCCGAGAAGTTATAATTATAAATCATAGATGTGTACTGTTTGCCGACGATACTACAATTATAGTCAAAGGACAAGATAAAAGTTCGTACGAACAAGAAATAAACATTGCTCTTCAAAGAACTATAGAGTGGCTAGAGGCTAATTATTTAAAAATTAATATTAATAAAACAAAATTTATGCAACTCCATACCTATCGATCAAAACCGCTGGCCCTAAATATATCTTATAAAGGGGTCGCCCTGGCGGAAACTGACTTTGTTAAGTTTCTTGGTATAAATTTTGATAAATTTTGCTCATGGAAAAATCATTGAAATGACATTTGTGTTAAAATAAATAATTTTATATACCCTTTGAGACGTATTAGCTGCGAGGTATCGAGAAATGCCGCAGTAACGGCTTTCCATGGCTACATAACCTCCACTCTAAGGTATGGTACTCGTATTATCCTGTGGGGTCGTTGTGTGGAGATTGATCAAGCATTCGTAATGCAGAAAAAGTGTCTAAAAGCTATATTTGGGTTGAAGCAAATAGAGTCATGTCGTCCATTCTTTAGGAAATATAAAATACTAACTCTACCATGTATTTATTTATTAGAATCCTGTATATTGGTTTTCAAACATAAGAGACTTTTTCAGCAAGCGACAAGCTACTATGCCCCACGATCTATGTATACTAATAAGTTGTTTCAACGAGGACGAATCTCACATTTACAGGGAATAATTGCTATGTGCATAAAATTGTATAACAAAATACCAAACTCCATAAAAACGCTACCATTTTCAAGATTTTAAAATAATTTGAAGAGGTTTTTAATTGAAAAATGCTTTTATAGTGTATTAATTAATACACGCCGAAATTAAAGGCAGAATAGGAGAACAATTTTGTACGTTTTACCAACCTTCTGTACCTTATCTATGCAAATAAATGATTTTGATTTTTGATTTGATTTCTTGATTATGTGTGTGTGATAAGGCTAGGTGTTCAGATAACCCGCGCCAACCACGCGCACGGCACATGCGTTGGGCCCAACTTGCACCCGCGTTCGCCACGCGCAAAATCCGCGCACGCCACGCGTCCGCCTCGCACCCGCTTATACTAAAACTCCCTTGATCACAGTCATTACGTGAGCGTGAACAGTCAATGCGTGTGCGGCGCGTGTGCGGGCTGAGCGTGGGTCGACTTCGGTAAATGCAATGTGAGATCTATTGCTGGGTTTGGGTATTCCAAAATTATTTACAACAAATTTCAAAGCGAGCGGGGCGGGTGCGGGGCGGGTGCGGGGCGGGTGCGCGGCATGCGCGTAGCGGGCGCGTGTCCTCTGAACGCAGCCTTACAGTGTAGACATGTCTTATCATGTTAGCTTTAACGTATAGAAAAAGAAAACTGACAGATTATTATTATTATTTATGATGACAAATGTCAAAGAATAAAAATATTCTTAGATTTTAACATAGAGACAAATAATAACATAAAATATAATTTTGGATGCAAAAACTGTCAAAGGTAAATTAAGGTTTACTTTTCAGCAGTAAAAGTGTTCAAAAATAATATGTGAAAAGACTTATACGATTCACACTTGAAAACACAGGCACCGAATTATAACAAGAATTGTTTGACAAAGCTGCTCTTTAAATGCCAAATATTTAAATAGAATAAATATGTGGTTTTGTGTAGCAAAATACCACAATACTTTGACAATACTTATAACATTAATTATTATTTAATTTATTGTAATTTTTATACGTCCATGATTGTAAGTAATCAATTTAGCTTTTATAATATTTTTATTTTATTTTTAATCTAACTAAACTATGTAGAATACACACGGCTACACATCAAGCTATACATTTCTAGTATCAGCTGACCTCTTATTGTACGGAAATCTTTTACGATACGAGATCAGCTTTTATTGGGCATGTACATGCCCAATAAAAGCTGATCTCGTATCGTACAACATCTCTTTGAGGCGCGTAGAACACCACGCGCCGTCGACCCGGGCCTGATCCTTATCGGACGGCGAGCTACCCATCGCTCACCGTCCGCAGGCCCGCGCCTAGGGTGGCCGGAAATCGGCTTGAGACTCCCGACGCCCGGGACGTCTCTTGCGGCGACTAGGGGTGTGAGGGCGCAAACCCTAACTCGCCCTCACGCGTGCCACCTCCTCCTTCGCGGGCATTCCTGCTTCGCAGAAGGAGGTGACGGCCTCCCATGCACCCTCGCTCCAAACTATGGCCTGAACCAGGGGTCGGACGCGAGAGATCGCCGCCGCCGATCACCTCCGTGAGGATACGGTGGTGCTCCGCCCAAGCTGGGCAGACCTCCACCGTATGCTCCACCGTGTCCTTCAGGCGATCCTTACAGTGGTGACACCCGGGCGTTTCGACCCGCTTTATCCTGAACAGGAATCTCCCGATACAACCGTGTCCGGCGAGGACCTGCGTCAGGCGGAAGGTGAGGACGCCGTGGCGCCTCTCTAGCCATTCCTCAAAGAGGGGACTTATCGCCACAATTGTGGCGTGCCCAGCGCTTGGTTGCGACAACCGCGCTCTCCATCTTGGTCTGTGCTAAGATCCGGATTACAACCTTTTACCTTTCTAGCTGTACAAGACAAGGCCAGACTAAATACTATCTAAAAATCTAGTCAAATGTTTTGACAACCATACCTTGAAATAAATATATTCTAAGATTACTTGAATGCGAGAAGTCGAGGTTTTACGTATTGTTATTTTACTGTAGTTACTTTCACATACAATAATCCAATAATCCAGCAGCAAATAGTGCAGGGATAGCTTCTATTATACAACATTAGTTTCTGTTTATACTAAACCCGAAAAGAGGTCATTGTACTCATCAATTTGAAAAAAAAATTCTATGGGACCAACCTTGAAATCGCGAAATAAAAATCAGCTGTTCCATACATTTTGTCGATTTAAGTGAACACATTAATGTAGGGAACAGCTGATTTTTTTTCGCGATTTTGACGGTTGGTCCCATAGAAAAAAAATCAAAATGATGAGTACAATGACTGCTTTTCGGGTTTGGTATAAACAAAAACTAATGTTGTATAATTATATCGTTAATTATAATATGTAGGCACTCAGCACCTTAATATTACGCAACCGGATCCTAAAACGAAAAATGGCACTTTACGTGCAAGGGAGTCAATATTTTATTTTACCAATTCGGCGTGATTAATATTTATACCCATGCCAAACTACAGCTTTCTAGTACTAAGAGTCTCTGAGCTAAGCCGCGGACAGACAGACAGACGGACATGCCGAAACTATAAGGGTTCTTTGTTGACTACGGAACCCATAAAATGATTTATATTTATGTAAGTAGGTTTATACAAAAACTTTTACATGTCAATAATACTTTAAAAAAACTTTTTGTAAAAAGAAAATAACCGACTTCCAAAAAAACACTACAAAGTGAAAAATAACTTTAATTTCGGAAGTCGGTGTCTTTGGCTCTGTATTTTAGTTTTTTGCCACCAACTTCCGAAATTAAAGTTATTTTTCACTTTGTAGTGTTTTTTTGGAAGGCGGTTATTTATTTTTTACAAAAAGTTTTTTATTTTTCACTTTTTAGTGGGTCAGTTTTTAATTTATCTAAGTTACAATAGCCTAAAGTCAACTGCTCATCACTTTTTACAAAATATTGCTTTTCCCGATGCTGGGACGTTAATTGTTGAGGAGTTCTCCTGGTAAGAACAACTGCCACTCACCATATGCATTGTGACGAGCATAAATTGCTAAGCAACCATATTATAGTACCTAATCGAATCGCAACCCGTTAAATACATAATATTATGTTGTTCCGGTGGCCATCTGTGGTCTCCATCGTCAGTTCCACTTCACCAAATGGTGATTTTCGGGGGCAAATGCACAATGCACGAGTTACTATAAAAAATACCCAAATCGCTATAGGTTTGCCTATAAAATTCGAGGGTTCCCCTCGATTTCCATGAGATCCCGTCATCAGATTCTGATTTGGTGGCAATAGGACCACTTCGAGAGCATACCCTTTCAAAAAAAAAAATCAAAATCGGTTTATAAATAACGGAGATATCGGTGAACAAACATAAAAAAAAAAATACATACAGCCGAACATATAACCTCCTCCTTTTTGAAAGTCGGTTAAAAAACTAGATGAGGTCGGCGTTTCGTCCTTTCCGACTACTCAGAGCAGAAACACCGAAACAAATTCAGAGTTCACAGTCTCTTTTAAAGTTCAGACATTAACTTGGTCAGATCAGGTAAGGACCATAAATAAATAAATAATAATTTTATTGATTCAAAAATATACATAGACACAGGTTGTATACTAGTTACATGCTAAGACTTAATCAACTAACAATAGATTAGTGTCTGAATTGCCATCTATTCAATCAGCCTTTAAGCAAACCTAACTACTGCAACTGTATGTAATTACTAAGACTACATGAGTACCTGCAATTCATACCCAAGAAGGTTCAAGTCGCGCGAGTCAAGGTGCCAGCGAGCGCAGGCGCCGACCTCGAGACCACCCGATGCATTATGCAAATTTACAAAAATTACAAATGCATTGCACAACTCTGACCCATTTTAAAGGTCTGTTGCCAGCAGCCATTCTTTTGAATTAATTTATATTTTTTTGATTTGTTAATTATAATTAAATAGAAAGTCTTTTAAACATATCAGGAAATTCTAGACCAGAGAAGGCTTTTCTCCTGGGTCCTCTACATCCATTGTTTCTTTTATTACAGCGGTAATTAAGATGATACGATCTGCACCCTAATTGTGTAACACCGTTTGAATTACAATCCAAGAGTTTTGAAGGATATTGCTAATCCATATTGCTTCATAGGTTTGATATTTTTCGCAATTTCAGGTTTGGTCTTATAGTAAAAGTTGTTCATATTGATGAGTACAATGACCCGGGTCTTAAGTGGTTAGTGCGTTATTTATGTTACATGTTGATTTTATATTACGAAATAAAGAAAATTTCCGGAAGTACAGAGTTAACAATTTCTTGAAAGATCAATATTTGGTTTCACAGTGCTGGCTGCCTCCTTAGCATCCGGACCTAAGCCCGACAGAAAATATTTGGGGTATTGTAAAAAAACCGGGCAAGTGCGAGTCGGACTCGCGCACGTAGGGTTCCGTACCATTATCTATAAAAATGGCAATAAAATCACGTTTGTTGTATGTGCGAGCTTTATCTAGCTTAATTTAATTATATATTTTGAAAGTGAATATATAACTAAATATTCTGTGAATATTTCAAGCGTCTACCTGTTGCCGTTATCAATATAGAGCAAAAACGAGCAAAAAAATCACGTTTGTTGTATGTGAGCCCCGGGGTTAAATATTTATTTTATTCTGTTTTTTAGTATTTGTTGTTAAAGCGGCAACAAAAATACATCATCTGTGAAAACTTCAACTGCCTAACTATCACGGTTCAAGAGATACAGCCTGGTGACAGACGGACAGACAGACAGAGGGTTCCCGATTTAAGGCTTCTACATACTGGGGCGACTTGTCGCGCGACGCGACGCGACACAAAGGCACCGCTCGTCCCGCAACACGCGGGGCCTTTGTGCCGTGTCGCGTCGCGCGACAAGTCGCGCTGGTATGTAGAAGCCTTTACCCTTTGAGTACGGAACCCTAAAAACAACGTAGCCAGCAGCAATGTTAATCAAAATTATACGTCTATAATGCCTATTTTAAATAAAGCCTTTGATCAAGTAAATAAAGATGTCTGGTTCCATACTTGTCAGCACGTAGGAAAAATAGAAGACGAGTACCTCAGACACTGTGATTTCAGTTTTATTATAAACTAGCTTTTGCCCGCGGCTTTGCCCGCGTGGAGGTCGAGACATTAATAAGACCTATAAACTTGTAGTACATTATTTTGTTCCCGCAGCGCACGACAAAAACTATTTTGGGTTTTCTACCTTGGGTATATATATATCCATATTGCAATTTTCTTACGGATTCCTATTTTTTTTAAATATAAATTATAGCCTATGTTATTCCGTAATAATGTAGCTATCTACTGGTGAAAGGTGTTTTAAATCGGTTCAGTAGTTTTGGAGCCTTTTTTTATTTTTTTCTTTATTTATTTAAAGGGGCTTTTACGCATAGCGTATGTCAGTCCCATCGTATCCTAAACAATAGTAAGTATTTCACAACACGTGGGCCATGAATTTGAACAAACCCTTCGCATCGTCGCCATTTTTTGGGATAGAATTGTATGGAACATGCCTACATCAGTTTTGTTCAAATTCAGGGACCTTACAAAATTATTTCTACTGGACTCATATTGGACACATTCCATCAATAAATGTTGTTGGTCCTCGACAACTCCACACTCCTCACAATTGGGTGAAGCGACTTTCTTCATCATGAAGGCAAATTTTTTGCATGGGATGTGTCCAGATCTAAGTCTAAGAGCAGTAACAATCAGTTTTCTATTAATATCACTACTCATAAACCAGGGCACGCGAAGAGGTTCACACTGTATGGTTTTATACCATAAACCGTTTTCTAATCCGACCGTTTATTAAAATATTCTCCAATAATCATGGCATATATTTTTAAATTTTGGTTGGTCTTTCTTTTCGTTACAAACATAAAAACAAACAAAAAAAATATTTCCTCTTTATAATATTAGTATAGATGTCGCTGATACGTCGGACTCCGAATCAGACACTTCTGAAATTGTTGAAGATTCATAAAATGTAATTTCTCAATAAAGTTCAATAAAACTATTTTTGAAGTGAAAACATCTTTAGGCGCGTTGAGCACTTCTTGAGTGAACATTTTTTTTTTTTTTTTTTTGCTGTAATGCCAATAAACGCATTTTTCTTTATTTTTTTCTTTATACTGTTTTCATTTCTAACGACAGTCCCCAAAGACTGCCCCGCAGCAGCGAGGTGTGAATTTTTGTATGAGAGAAGCCGAACCGAAGCCAATTTAAACTTACTTTCTTTTATATAGTAAAAAATAATTAATTTACTTAAAAGTAAGTCTTTCCTTTACTGAATTTAACACCATCTATCGTCAAGTAGCAGAACCAAAAATAATCATCACTACACATACAAAACTTTCGTGTTTGTTATTTCAATTCAAAGCTAATAAAATAGGCGTTTTTGCTGTTTGAATGATAAGGTAAATTAAATACCCGTAGTGTAACTATATTTTTTGGCAATAGTAGACACTATCGACTATGTCATTTTTCAATAGCGGTAGAATTGTTGATGCGAACTTCCGAAGGGAAGCCGGTAGGAATCGTGTTATACGGTGCTTTCGCCACTGCTGCCTCGCATGTTTTTGTATTTTATTGATGTCTAGTGCTAATATTTCCATAAGGCCGCCATAGACGTTCAAGTAATTTGATCAAAGAGGCTGGTTCAAACAGTTTGATCAAATTGACATGATCTTGTTTACTCATTAAATGTGATCAAATTTTGCCACAGACATTCATGGCGGCCATTAAGAATATTTCACAACTAAGTATGATGACACTGACAGCTCTTGAAGGCGGCTTATGGCCGCCATAGACGTTCAAGTAATTTGATCAAACAGGCTGGTTCAAACAGTTTGATCACATTGGCATGAATGTCAGCGGCAAAATTTGATCACATTTAATGAGTAATCAAATGGTACCTAATAAATAGTAGTCAAATCATGCCAATTTGATCAAACTGTTTGATCAAATTACTTGAACGTGTAGGGCGGCCATAAGATGTGCCGATAGCGATCGACTTCATTGGTGAAATAAATTGGCCCTTAGCGTCAGTGAAGAATAACTATTATTGATCGAAGGAAGAATACATCGAAACAAACGCCACAATTCTACTCAACTAATAAATTACGTTACTAAATCATCAATCAACACAACAATAGCTACTCTTAACATTGCATTATAAAAAGTCACAACAGAAAATCCCTTACAACATGCAAATATGACGTCACAAACACATGAATGACAATACAACTGACTAGTTTGAACAAAAACACGTTTGATAGCTGCGCGCACGCAGTACCTTGCGATCCTTGAGCGAGAATCAAGACCAAACGAATTACTGACGATGTCGGAACACGCGACGCGGACTAATAAGTCTGTTACATACGTTTTATTAGTCGTACAGTCGTGTCGTGTCGTGTACCAGGATAATAGTGTCGTGAATAAGGATTGTGGAAAATATGCGGTGAACTACCTATCGCTGTGATATTTTTTATTTAGGTGGGTACTAATTTGTCCTTTTTTATTTTGTTTTTTTAAGTGTCTTTTTTTTTGGGGATACATAGACTCACTATTCTAATGGGGATAGGCAGTAACTAGTAACTACAGATCATTACCCGCTACCAGTGTTAATAAGTAAACTCATTTACTTAGGTATACTTACTTATTATTATATTCTATTTATTTATATTTTTCTGTTCTGCGTTTTTCTGCTTTGTTTTCAATATCTCGGGTTGAATATATCCTTTGTCCTCCAATAACTTTCTTCTCTTTCTAGATTCCTAGTACCACTAATGCAAAACTAACGTGCATTTCCGTTGTACCTACCGCCGCAAATTATTTTCTCTTCTTTCTGTAGAATAGAGAAAGAAAATTAGTTAAAAGATTATTATTCGGAATTATTTGTACTTGGTTTCCTTCCCAAGCACAAATCAAACATGTATTCCAGTTGTGCCCACAGTGGGACTAAAGGGAAGCGGGCCGGGGCTGCCTTGAAGCGGCTCCTGCCCAATCTGGGGGGTCCAAACGCCTCCTGCCGGAGGCTCTACGCGGGGATCATGCGGTCCATGGCCCTTTACGGGGCACCGGTGTGGACGCGTTCTCTGAGGCTGCGACCAGCCCAGCGGTTGAACGCGTCCCAAAGGGTCATGGCCATCAGGCTGGTATGGGGTTACCGCACGGTCTCCCGTAAGGCAGCGAGCCTCCTTGCCGGACTGCCGCCGCAAGAGACGCCCTGGGCGTCGGGAATCGCAGGCCGATTCCCGGCCACCGTAGGCGCGGGCTTGCGGACGGTGAGCGATGGGTAGCTCGCCGTCCGATAAGGACCAGGCCCGGGTCGACGGCGCGTTGTGTTCCACGCGCGCCTCAAAGAGACGTCAGCACCAATTGACGGGGTCCGAAAGGGCCAATGCCTACCAGGGTTACGAGTCTGTCCGAAAGGGATATCGTGGGATAACCGGTGGGTTTTAGTCAGTAAAAGTCTGACACTCCCGCCCGCTCCGCCCATAGCGGGAGAAGTTATTTGATGATTTCCCAACCAAAAAAAAAAAGTGGGACTAAAGGAATTCAGGTTTATTTTGTACTCGGAATCTAGAACGTTTAGGAGTTAATAATACCTACTTAAATTGCACGGGGATCAATTAACAACAAAGTAGTCAGTAAGTATAAGTTTCTCTGGTAGTAAATCTAGTTCAAGTGTGCCTTTACCTGCAATTTATTTTACTTTAAAAATTTATTAAGTAGCACCTACCTTTACTACAAATCAAATCAAATCAAATCATTTTTAGAGTCAAAGTAATATTGACGTTCATTTAAACGTCTCATGAAATACCTACCTACCCGTAACTATTATTTTAATAGACTACCAGCAAGCTTTGGTCAATTAAATAGCAAATCTCTCATATTACAAAAGGACAAACAAATGTTAACGAAATCAGTTTTTAATTTCCGCATTTTTTATGATAATGTTATCTATTTTGTTCGACATTGACATTAGTATAATAATTTAGCTAAAACTAAAATGTCCTGTTTAAATACCTATTATAGCAATGTATAATTGTATACCATAATAAAAATATGAGTTACAAAATATTCAATCTTTATACTTAGATGTGTGACGCTTACGCATAATTTAAGCACAATTACATGTTACTTATTTTTTGATAATGACAAGTTACAGAAAGTTAGTTGTTCTTTAAGTAAGTTCAATAAGTATTTCAGTATTTAACCTTCTCTTCCCTTCTCTTCGCCGAACCAGGAAGATGGGATGACGCAAGGGTATCGACAAACGATTTTGCGCAAATTAGCATCACAATGTGACGACAATTTTGAGAAAAAATACACTTTTGGAATTTATTCCCATACAAATTCGCCGGGGCAGAAGTAAATTCGCAACAAGTTTTCCAAAAAATGACGCGAGAGTGACTTTCGATCATCTTTTTACAATAAAGTACTTTTGTGTTTGAACATCAAAAAATATCATAAACATCATTATATGGTCTACTTGTACGTGGCGGACCACTTTTTTCAACGTTCAAATATAGCAGAAAAAAAATGTTGAAAAACCTTTTTTTTTAAACCCAGTTTGTAATGTATTTTTTCCTATTATTTACAAACCTTTTCAAAAAATTTAAACATCACACTGGGTTGAAGCCAAAAAGTTGAATTGAATTGGGCTAAATTTTTGCTTCCTTGAGATAAAATCAAAATTTTATTTTATGAATTTGCAATATCTCGGGGTTCATATGATTTAAATCACTTGATTTGCACACTTACTTGAGTTTCTTGATTTTTGACTAAACACATACTAATAATTTATAATAATATTGAATTGCTTGAATTTTATTGTTACTTAGCTCTCTTCCTCTCTCCTAATTTTTGCTGTGCCCGAATAGTAAAAGATCAATATGGACCCTCCATATTGATCTTTTACTATTTTATACCATCTATGTAATACTCGTACACATCGAATGCAATAATGAATTGAGAATTGTGAATTTAAATTAGTGATTTAAATCGCGATTAAAATCAAGTGATATTAAAAAAAAAACATTTATTAAAAATTTTAAATCAATACTTTTTATTACGAACAAATCAGCCAAAATTTGTCAAGGGACTTCCCCGGACATAAACTATGACGCGCACACACGTGTCCAATGCTGCTCGCAGCGTTTTTAAATACCATGGCTCATATGTTTGCTCGATTAACTTGATCGTCGCATATTTCGTGATACGGTATGAAACTCACACTCAAGGTACTGACATACAAACCTCCAGACAAAAATCTTGAGAGTTATATTTTAAAAGTAAATAAGAGCCGTTCTTGCATAAACTCAATTAAGTATCAATTTGATTAATTAATATGTCTGCAGTTTCATTTCTTGAAGGTTTTTTTAAAAGAATAATCTGATTTATTTGATTGCCAATAGATTCCTAATCAGTTTCGACAGTTACGATTAACCTGCATAATCTGCAGGTATTGTCTGTTCCGATGATCACAGCCGAACGGTCCATCGCAGGTACATATTTTACATTCTGTGATTACCTAAACTCGTTGTTGATGATTAACTGTCGGAAATGCTCCAAAGCCAAACCCATAAAACGGCTTACAATGAGAACCTAGCCTTATCATCACACACATTGTATGTGTGTGATAAATACTGATAAAGCTAGGTGTTCAGAGAACCCGCGCCGACCACGCGCACGCCCCGCACACGCGTTGACCTAACTTGCACGCGCGTTCGCCACGCGTAAAGTCCGCGCCCGCCCCGCGCCCGCCCCGCGCCCGCCTCGCATCCGCATAGATAAATAAATAAATAAAAGCCATATATTTCTTGCGTTTACAGTAATAACTTAATTCTAGTAGGTATATTAATTGGTTAGATTAACTTAGATTAACATAGACTAATTGTTAGTTTTATTTATTACTATCTAATAACTGTTTTTTTTATCTATAAATCTATATATACGCAAGAAAACCGCGCCCGCCCCGCGCCCGGGGTGAGCGCAGTGCGGGCGCGGGGCGGGCGCGGGGCGGGCGCGGGGCGGGCGCGGGGCGGGCGCGGGGCGGGCGCGGGGTTGGCGCGGTTCTTCTGAACGCAGCCTAACTCAAAAAACTAGTAAACCTGTTGGTCCCGGCTGTAATTTGTAGATCTTTGACAATGGTTACGGGCAGTCAGAAGCCCGAAAGTCTAGGGGTATCGTATTACCCAGTAACTGGGTTGTGGAGGTCAGATAGGCAGTCGCTCCATGTAAAATACTGGTATTCTGCTACATTCGGTTAGACTGGAAGCCGACGGCAACATAATTGGGGAAAGGCGGGCAGATGATGATGTCTGCTCCGATTGTATTCAAAACGATAATTAAAAAAATGCAGTTTAATCTAAATAGACTTTCCAGGTAACATGAAACGAAATGAATTCGTTTATTCTGTAATTAGGATATTAGAATCACTTTTACACGTCATATAAAAAATTCAAAAATAATCTAGATGTAGCCGACATTTCCTATCTGACTACCCCTGATAAGAAATGGCGAAACAAACTCAGGGGTCAAAGTCTCTTTTAAAGTCCAGACATAATCTTGGTCAGATCATGTGAGGACCATGTAGATCCGTGTCTGAAATGGTCTTTTGAGGAAAGAACCACGCAAATTTGAGTGGACCGGTCCAACCAGTGCAAGCATTTGTCAGTAATCGTGCAGCTCAACTCAAGACAATACCAAAGACAGGACATTTGGGTAGGCCGCAGAAAGCGCTCAAAATGCCAGACCATCATTAAAACTAACTGAGAAAAAGAAAAAAAGGAAAATATTTAAAGAGAAAAAAAAAATGACCCACACAGTGCTCACATTCACAATAAATTAAAGTAGTAAATCTGGGGGCACGGTAGTGCCCCCGCCAAGACAAGCCAAGCGAAGCGCAAGGCAACCTACCTTTTCTCGAAGTGTTTCGTCGTTTTTTTGAACCCTCATAGAGTTGGTTTCCGATGTACCAGATAGTTCATATTCTCAGGATATAATGTCAATAATAGACTAATTAAACATACAAAGTCTCAATTGAATAGCTCTAATACTTTAGATTTGATTGATATCTAAAATACACCGATTTCGTCACTGACACACTGATGATCATCAAAATGTTTGGCTACTTCCTGAAGTGCTAGAAAGCCGAAATTTGGTATGTAAACAAAGTTCAGTATACAAAAAAACACTACCGTGCCCCCAGATAAACTTATAACTTTTGCCCCCCATCCCCTAAAATGGGGGGGGGGGTGTAAGTTTGAATGAGACTTTCACCAATTTTATGAATTAGGACATGGAAAACCGGCACTGCTGAAGTGCAAGAAATACACCCCAAAAAAAGAAGAAAAAAATAAACACTAAAAAGACTGCCTAGCAACTTACAAAAAGAACTGAAATCCCACCAAAAACATTTCATGTAAAATGTTGCCAATACGACCACATAAGGTTTGCCCTGTGAAAAAGATATCAGATCTCATGTAGAGCCAAGCTTCTGAATTTACACGGCCTAACTCTACCGACCCTAACGTCACAAATTCTACATATCAGTAAAAATGTATGGCTTGGCTGTTTCGTTACTTACTTCAGAAACTAAATATTCGCATCACCTCCACGACGGTAGAGAAACGGCGAAGCCATACATTTTCACTGATATGTAGAAGTCATAAGAGGGGAGTGTCCTAGTACAGGCATTTACTTGCTTAAAGGGACACTTCTATCACTAGTATGTAGTACAAGCTTGTTAAAGAAAATAAACTATTTGTATTTGTATACATAATAACTAAAATGTCAAGGTTTCCAGTTTTATCACAAGGCTAGCAGAGCGAGCAGCTCAATCTCAAGCTTTTTTGTCTTCTAAATAATCAGAAATTTTATAGTACCCCTTTTTACAAAGTTTGGTTTTAATACTGCTTTTAAATCGTTTAATGGGTAAGTTCCGAATGTCAGTAGGAAGTTTGTTGTAAAAGCATATACATTGACACACAAACCCTTTCTGATTGTAGGTAGTTACAACAAAGTGTGAAAAAGAATCATAATAAAGCTTATTGGTTGATTCGCACGAATTTACTCGTCCAAAACGGGTGAAATGACACTTTTAAATAATATGATTTTTTCTGTACGCGATTCGCACCAAGTTAATTTATCACTGGGTGAATCGACAACTCCAGAAATACGTATAAGCAATTGGTACATTTTGAATTTTATGTAGTTTTATGAAAAAAGTACACTAGAAACTACATTTACCAATTACTTTTGTACAAGTTTATATTTTATTCAGCAAATGTTTATGAGTAAATATAAAAGCAAATATTTGGTGTGCGAATTGTCTAATACGTATTTCTGGAGTTTCGATTTGTCCACAAATAAATTAAATTTGTGCGAATCGACAAAATATAAAGTATCGGTTCGCCCGTTTTGAGCGTGTAAATTCGTGCGAATCGACCAATAAGCCTATGATAAAATATAGTTCCAATTACCTTAGCCCACGTCTACTAATCCAGAACATGCCTACTTTAGGCTAGTAATTACATTAGATAACAGTGTACCACTGCGGCCCGTTTTGGTCCAATTAGCTGCGCTTGGAAATAGATAATAACTTTAACTAGAATCACTTATTACTCTAACCTAACCCTGCACTAATTGCGTAACACAGTTTGAATCACACTCCGACAGTTTTGTAGGATATTGATAATCCATTGCTTCATAGGTTTGAAAAGTTCGTCTGCTCAACAACGTGAATAACGCAATGGACGTGGGTGAGCTGTCAAAATGAAACCGATTGCGATCAATTGTCATTATAATTTAATTATTTTAATGAATTTATTCATAGATTTAATTTTAGCAGTGCAGTGGTAGCCCAATGGTAACGGCTGGTAGGCCCCGATACCAGTTGTACGTCGTGCGTTAGAACCCAGAAAGGCACTTTAAGAGCAGCCAACCGGTCATACTTTTCGCTCGTACATGGCGTTGTAACACATTTTTCTTTGAAATTTTTGAACTAATAGGTATCTTGTGCACTTTATCTAGGTTTTTATGAAAGCAAAAAAAAAGGAGAAACATTTCAGTATAAGCCTGCAAAAATGCTTTTTTGCACAAATTTTACTTGAACTTTGGCCGTTCACAATTTACTCATAAATTGTAAAAGTAAAAAAAAACTTCTTCATAGAAGACACATGTAATGGAGATTTTAAATGACAAACATTTATTTGACAAACTTGTAAGGCTTACTCAAAAACACGTATTTCTTGGAACAAGTTTTATGAAATTTCCGCATACAATTTTTCGTTCAAAGTTATCGCGTTCTCACTTGCTTGTTAGTAGTTCTCAATTGCGCCGAATTAAACAACAAGCTTTTCGATCATGCTCGCATTGACGATAGACGGACCAGGGAGGGCCCTTCCTGGTCCGTCTTAACTTTGTATAAGTCATATCATCAGTTCATCAGCACTGTTCTTAAAACGGTGAAGGAAAACATCGTGAGCAAACTGGTATCACCTCCCAAGCAGCACGCAAGCGGTTTCAATATCAACATACCAGCCTATTTAGAACTTCTAGTTCTTTTAGAGACGTACAAGACTGTCCATAAAATATATAGTCTTTTTATGAGTGATTCATGAGTTATTAAACAGCTCAAGCTATATAAAATCTTTCTTAAGGGATCAGCGTAAGCTTAGGGTGCCTGAACAACAAATGGGTGCGAGATAAACTTCGCCCATGGGCTCCCCCGCTGACGCTGTTTCCAGCCCCAGCTCGTGGAGGACGTGGTGAGCGCTCTGTTCCCTTCGCGAGGGGAACATACTCCCCCGATGCGGGTTTTGTTACATATTGTTTATTGTAAAATTAAAAACAATCATATCAAAATGCACTTTCTGTCATCACAAACTGACTTTATGTCACACAATATGAAGTTAAAGAATTATAAATTACAGTTTTCTCTTGACCATTCAAATTGACCTTAATCTATTTTAAAATAAAAAACAAAATACAATTAAAAAAATCACAGTTTCTGATATCACACAATAACTCTATGCCAGATTAAAAATTTAAAGTTGAAATGCTCGTTTTAATATAAAAAATCAACAAGTTCTCTTATCACAAAAATAAAACTTATGCTATACTTATACTATATATAATGTAAACGACTTATCTAAAAGTAACCAAATAATAAAACTTAAAAATTTTAAAGAAAAATCACAGTTTCTGATATCACAAATTAACCCTATGTCATAGTAAAATTTTAAAGTAAATTGATTAAAAATAAATAATCAACAAATTCTCATAACCTAAAAATAAAACGTATGCTGATGTAAACGACTTATATAAAATAACAAAATAAAAACTATTGTAGAAAAATCACATAGAATCACAAATAGTGTTTAACCGAAATTAATAGTTCAAATAAGTAGGTACATAATAAAGAAGCACTTTAAATAATATTATTAAGATTAGAATTATCTACTTTTTAGTAGGTAGGTAGATACCTAATATAATATAAGTACTTAAACTATTTTATAAACTCATCTTAGTATCTACATAATATGTTTTTACCACTCTATCCCGTTCACACCTAAACTGCATACAAAAACTTATTACTTAAGTAGGTACATATCTAAGTAGATGAAAAGAAATATTCGGAAGTTTTCAAATCGTATTATACTCAGTTTTATGAATGAACGTGTGGTAGTAGTAATATGTCACTGGCATTAGGCCCTCTAGCGGGTAAAAGCTGTAGTCGTCGCTACTGCTCGCTTGCACGTATCGGCCCGCTGCCCTTCATTCATAGAATCAACAAAAAAAAATGACACCGATCGTTCCGTACATAATGATGTTGATGATTTCTGAAAAAACTGTGCTATTTAGAGACATGGTTTTTTATATTTGAATTGATTGAATGAAAGGTAAATTGCGGTTTACGATTTATGACGTATTAAAAAAAACTACTTAATAGATCTCGATGGAAGTTTACATGGTAATGTACA
Source organism: Tiliacea aurago (assembly GCA_948098905.1). Lineage (NCBI taxonomy): Eukaryota > Metazoa > Arthropoda > Insecta > Lepidoptera > Noctuidae > Tiliacea > Tiliacea aurago. The sequence continues at coordinate 3,738,841 of OX402592.1, forward strand.
TCATATATTTTTTTTAGTTTTATCATTCTATTATATCACTATCATTATATTATAAGTTATATTATAACTAAGGTATATTATAAGTTATATCATTCTATTATAAGTTACAAAGGGGGGGGGGGCACACGTTTAACCAACAAGAAGACCTATGAAGACCTATCCACAGATACACCACACGTATGAGTTTGATGAAAAAAAAAAATTAGTTTCAGTTCTAAGTATGGGAAACCCCCAAAATGTATTGTATTTTTTCTATTTTTGTTTGAAAATCTTAATGCGGTTCACAGAATACATCTATTTACCAAGTTTCAACAATATAGTTCTTATAGTTTCGGAAAACAGTAGCTGTGACATACGAACGGACAGACAGACAGACATGACGAATCCATAAGGGTTCCGTTTTTTGCCAATTCGCTACGAAACCCTAAAAAGTATTAAGACTTCTACATACCGGGGCGACTTGTCGCGCGACGCGACGTGACACAAAGGCACCGCTCGTCCCGCGACACGCGGGGCCTTTGTGCCGTGTCGCGCTGGTATGTAGAAGCCTTTATTCGATGCCTAGTAGGTACTATGCGGACGGGAATATTTCCGCTTAAGTACCTAGATCTACTTGTGACTAGATAGGTACTTACTTCTTATTTTATTTCTATATGGTTGAGTTGACTATAAAAAGCGCCGATTTTGTGCGGATGTTTTAAAGAGATACAAGCTTAGTTTATTATGTAAAAATGTTTTTGGTTTACAACGGAAAAATAAAAGTAATTAGGTAGGTAAGTAAGTAGTAGTAGCTATGTACATTATTACGACGATGTTTTACCATAAAGTTACAATTAGCTTACACATAAGTACCTACAGGAAACAATTGAAATACTTATTATAATAGTTACCGTTTTATTAGGTACCTCGGTATATAATAATATAAGCTTATTTTAGGAACTACTTATCTATGTATTTACCTCTATATGTAGGTACAGACGAGACGCCAGCAAGTCAAGCTACTCGAAACGGTCAATTTTTCGCAAACAACCTTGAACCTTATACTGTAGAGATAAAGTTGAAAATCTATTAAATCTGACAGATTGTAGTAGCTTGATGTGCTGGCGTCTGTACATAGTAGGTATTCTCGCAAAATAACTCTTTCACACCTAAACTGCATACAAAAACTTATTATTTGAGTACTTATCTAAGTAGATGAAAGAAATATTCGGAAGTTTTCAAATCGTAGGTATTAGATATAGGTACTTAGGTACTCAGTTTTATGAATGGAATAACTGGCAGTGGCACACCGCCCCGAGACTACTCTATGCGTGACCGAACATGTACTTAGCTAGATATTTTCCTTGTAAAAGCTCGTACAGACTCGCGCGATATCGCGGGCGCGACAGGCAGCGACATAGAAATTGTGCTACTAGTGTCACATCGCACCCGCGATATCGCGCCAGTCTGCACTAGCCTTAATTATTCTTCTCGGCGAATAATTCCGAATATTACTCAATACTTCCGTATATTTCCGCGAATGATACGATGGGAATACTTCGCAATATTTCCCTCCGGCAACGCTAGTGGGGACGGGAGGTTCTTATTATTATTAAGAATAATAATAATATTATTATTTCTTATCTTCTCTTCTTCTTCTCCGGTAATTTGTTTGTTGAAGCATAAATTGATTTTATTGATTTTTTTTTTTGCAATTTGTACTTCAACATTTTTGGAGCTCATGGGAAAGATTTTATTTGTTATTATGATATTGCTTTTTTATTTTGGAGCCGCCGGGAATAAAATTTTGGAGCGCCTGGGAATAAGCAAACATAAGCATGGATCTTTTTTGTTTCAGGTCGCAACTACTAGGATATCATAATGTATGAGTGCTTCTTAGAAATTGGCTTCGAGGCCGAAGTCAACACGAAGGAACACCCCGAGTTGATGGAGATCGCTTATGAGCTATGCAAGGAGAATCTAGCTACCAGGGCGACAGCCATCACAGAGCTTAGAAAAATGATATTTGGTGAGTTTTTTTTTTGTATATTTTTTTGCATTCCACCAACTAAAGGCTCTGCAGACTGGCGCGATATCGCGGGCGCTACAGACAGCGCGATGCATGTCGCGCCCGCGATATCGCACCGGTCTCCACGAGCCGTAATTGCACCACTAGGTACACTAGGTACCTACTACGACGCCCATTGTGCGGTTTGTTATAAACAACCAAAATAATTACAAGTAGATACTCGTAGTGAACTATTCACAGCCTGAAGTCCTTTAAGTTATCTGCCTACGCCGCATTAAAAATATTCCTTGATTACATAGTACCTGACCAAAATAGGAAAAACATCGGGTTTTTGTGTGTTTATTAGCTGTCACACCACTTTATTGAATTAAATTTTTACAAGGGTCAGACAGAAATATTGTAGGTACTGTTATTTTAGACAGATACAGACCCTTGTTCAGGATGACACTCGTTCATTGACTTGTCTTACAAATAATTTAACTTCATGTTTTCTGTTGCGTAAGGCAAATTATTTGGCATTCTATTGTATAGAATTAAGAAAGAAAGAAAGAAAATACGTTTATTTGCGGTAAACACAACACAAAGGAAAAAAACACATGAAAGAACAAGTTGAGGGAAAATTTGCGTCAGATTCACGCAAAACGCAAAATTTAGTTTTTCTAACTGAACCGATAGCAATACTGCTGAGTTTGATGCGCCACTTCTTCTCCAGCTGAAGCACTAGAAAGTGGTGAAGGGTGGGCGTTTTGGGGAACTGTCTTATTCAATTTTGACGTTCAAAAAGTGCTGAGGCTCAGCCTAGTTTAAATAAACGATTTTTGATTTTCATTAATCTGTAATTTATGTCGTCACCACTGCTCTCAAAACGGTGAAGGAAAACATCGTGAGGAAACAAGTCTAAACTCTAAATTAAACAATAACTAATATGTTTCAGATAGAGGTGAATGTCAACCACTGAGGACGGATGACGAGTACATGCTGAGGTTTTTGCGTGCCAGAGAATTCATTGTACCGAGAGCTCATAAATTGGTGAGTGTTTGTTTCTTCTGACCTCTATACTCCGTTTGAAATAAGATTAGACATTTAAAAAAACCCTTTTTACGGTCCGTTCAATCGATTTTGACTTCTATTGCGTTGGAGGCATGACTAATGACAGCTGTAATAAACAGTTGGTATTGTAACCACGTTTTTGCTTTCAATGCCATCCTTAGGCCTACGGAATAGAAGTCAAAATCGGTTAAACGGACTGTAAACAAGTTTATTTAAATGTCTAATCTTATTTCAAATGGAGTATAGGTATATCCACACATATCAGGGCCGTGCTCGGTTCGTGGATGGAGCGTGCTTCGTTTAAGGGCTCAAAAAAAATAGCGGTGTGTAGGCCTACACGGTTGGCGCAGTTAGTTAAGCAATCGACTGCTGCGCTGCGTGTCGCGGGTTCGATTCCCGCACGGAACAAATATTTGTATGACCTACAAGTAGTTGTTCCGGGTCTGGCTGTTTGTGTATGTGAATTTAAATGTTTGTAAACGCACCCACAATACAGGAGAAATTCCTAGAGTGGGGCAACGTTTAAAAAAAAAAAAAAACCTACATTTTTACCCGACTACGGCAAAACTAAAGGAGGGTTGTGATTTTGACAGGCTATATAATTTATCCCAAAAACAAACTTAACATTGTAGTTGAAAAACTTGCTCTCCCATACATCGATATACGTTACGGTGAATTCTCCAACTGCAAATTTAAGTTGGTCGACTATTACTCGTTAACTTGTAAAGCATAGTTAGCTGTGATAGTTTTCCTTTCAATTTCGTTATATATACTACTGCCATGATTTTTTTCACATATCTAAAATCAACCATTTAGCTGACAGGGGGGGGGGGACACTTGACTCTAACAAAAAATAGCACTTTAAAGCTTAATATTACGCAAACAGATCCCTGAATTGTAAAATGATTTTCACAGACCCATTTAAATGGCCTATCCAACGATAGCCCACAGTCCCACACTATGGAATAGACGAGAGAAAAAAATAGCATCCCTATTTTACGTGCAACGGAGGTACACTAAAAAAATATGTTTCTCATGGTTTTATTTCACGACTTTCTTGGCGTGATTAATATGAATATCCATGCCAAATTACATTTTTCTAGTACTAAGCGGCTCTGAGCTAAGCCGGGGTCAGACGGAGGGACGGACAGACAGACATACAGACAGACGGACATGACACGGACATGGCGAAACTATAAGGGTTCCTTGTTCACTACGGAACCCTAAAAAACGACCATATAATCAGTAGTTTTTTTTTTCACAGAATTTTGTTATAATAAAATGTGATGAAGAGTAAAAACAATCACAAACAAACAGCATTATGGGAAATCGGTTGATTTTAGTAAAAATAATAATTTAAACAGTTTAAACGAAGTACTTACCTACCTAGAAAAATTAAATTATTTAGTATACTTATCACATTTGCATTTTGCAAGTGGCAGAGATGCAAATGTGATAAGAGCAGATATGCAAAAAACAAATAATTAAAAAAAATTAAATACACGCCTGCCATATCAAAAAGTGAACAAAACAATTAAAAACAAGTGCAATGAAAATATTGATTTTCAGGTTTCCACTTTTGGGCACAATGGCGTTTTAATTGCACAGTAAATATTAGAATCTATTCAGTACCTACCTTTCGGCCATTCAGCACTAATATCATTTTAATTTTTTAGTTCACTTTTTGATATGGCAGGCGTGTATTTTAATTTTTTTAATTATTTGTTTTTCTATCATTTAAAGTGTAGTAAGGTTTTAAAATTACATCTTTACAGGTGACATATTGCAAATGAAATTCAGAGTCACAAACTGGAATGTTTTCCTTAAGAATCTGATTTTTGTCATCAATAGCAAGGATGTAGTCACTACTTCGGTTGCATGACCCGTTTCACTTTTAATGTTCAACGTTTCAAACTCTTTTAAAATTTTGAACTCAAGTAACGTGACTTGGCCATACAACAAACATTTTTAAATCATTTTGAATAATTCTTAACATATAAATTAAATTCTATATTAGTCCGTTCATCATACAACTGATACAGTCGTTTTCTACTTTTACGTATACCAACGACGACACTACGACGATGACGATACCAGTGACGTTTGATCATATTTTTACAAGAAACTACTTTTGAGTTTGAACATCAAAAAACCGGCCAATTGCATGTCGGACCACGCACAATGAAGGGTTCCGTAGTTGGGATGAATTTATACCAAGAACAAACTTAACATTGTAGTTGAAAAACATGATCCCCATACATTCCAACTGCAAATGTAAGTATGTACGCACAATATTGAGTGATTTACCATGTTATTTTGAGATCACAGACTTCTTTCAAATCTCTTCTCAGATCTACTTCTTCTAAAAGAACGAAACGGATTTTCATACGATTTGCACCAATGCAGTGGATGGAGTGATTCAGGAGGAAGGTTTAAAGACTTCTACAGACCTGCATTGGTGCAAATCGTATGAAAATCCGTTTAGTTCTTTTAGAGTTTATCGCGATCAGACAGACAGTCGCGGTGGACTTTGTATATTATGATTGTAGTGATGATTCTCAGCTAGACGTGGTTAGACAGAAAGCCGACCCCAACTTATGTATCTAGTAAAGGAAAGGCTTGTAGATGATGAACAAGGCACTTTGAATAATAAAGATACAAGTAGGTACTTAGTAACTACATGTATAATGTAACGGTTATCTGTAAATCCCACATACATTACAACTAATTATATCAACAGTTGGTATAGCTCACGTTGATTATATCTTATGAACGATAATAAAATGAAATTAGACCAAATGAGTTTATACGTTATGAGACGCACCCGAGTGGTGGGGTGAGGTGTGGGGTAGGCCACAACAAAAAAGTATAAAAATAAAAAACTTTATTACAAAAAAAACAACCGACTTCCAAAAAACACTAAAAAGAGAAACATAACTTTAATTTAGAAAACAGAACCTAAAAACATCACGCATTGTTTTGCCGAAAGGTTGGGCAGCGGTGTACCTGTAGTAACCCACATTTAAAATTATATTTAATTTAATTTCGGAAGTCAGTGTCTTCGAATAATCGTCATATTTCAGCTAATTTACACAAAACCTTAATGAATTATACACCTAAACCTTCATCTTGAATCACTTTATGGCGTTCAGACAGACAGACACGGCAGGGAACTTTGTTTTATAATATGTAAAGATTTCAAAAACCCGAAAAAAAGGGAATGTTTTGGAGTCTCTGCGTTTGCTTTTGGAAGGTTTTAATATTATTGACGGCCACAAGTGCCAACTTCGACTTGAGGATAACCTTTTTTTTTTTTTTTTTGGGTGGGAAATTATCAAATAACTTCTCCCGCTCTGGGTTGAGCGGGAGGGCGTGTCAGACTTTTACTGACTAAAACCCACCCGTGTTCCTTCATTTGCCTGTGTGCCAGGGCCACGATATCCCTTTCGGACAAACTCGCAACCCTGGCAGGCATTGGCCCTAGCGGACCCCGTCAGTTGGTGCTGACAACTCTTTGAGGCGCGCGTGGAATACGACGCGCCGTCGACCCGGGCCTGGTCCTTATCGGACGGTGAGCTACCCATCGCTCACCGTCCGCAGGCCCGCGCCTACGGTGGCCGGAAATCGGCTTGCGACTCCCGACGCCCGGGGCGTCTCCTGCGGCGACTAGGGGCGCGAGGGCGCGAACCTTGCCTCTCCCTCACGCGTTCCGCCTCCTCCTTCGCAAGCATTACTGCTTCGCAGAAGGAGGTGACGGCCTCCCATGCACTCTCGCTCCGAATCATGGCCTGAACCAGGGCCGGACGCGAGAGATCGCCGCCGCCGATCGCCTCCGTTAGGACACGGCGGTGCTCCGCCCAAGCTGGGCAGACCTCCACCGTATGCTCCACCGTGTCCTCCGGGCGATCCACACAGTGATGACACCCGGGCGTTACCTCCCGCTTTATCCTGAACAGGAACCTCCCGAAACAACCGTGTCCGGTGAGGACCTGCGTCAGGCGGAAGGTGAGGACGCCGTGGCGCCTCTCTAGCCAATCCTCAAAGAGGGGACTTATCGCCACAATTGTGGCGTGCCCAACTTGAGGATAACCTGGGATCGAAATGATGGTCATAAAATATTTTTTTATCGTTTTTCTGACAGGATGCCTGCATAAGTGCATAACAATATAATAAATACACCTGCTTTTAAATATCATTAAGGCTCGTACAGACTCGCGCGATATCTAATTCGCGCGCGGTAATTGTTGTTATACTTAGTGCTGATTACTTATACCGAACATAGTTTTTGTTATAACTTATCAGTACTAAGTATAACAACAATTTAAAACCAGCAGCTCACACGTTCTGCCAGGGTTACGAGTCTGCTAGGGTTACGAATCTGCTAGGGTTACGAGTCTGTCCGAAAGGGATATCGTGGCCCTGGCACACAGGCATTTGAAGGAACACGGTGGGTTATAGTCAGTAAAAGTCTGACACTCCCTCCCGCTCCGCCCAGAGCGGGAGAAGTTATTTGATAATTTCCCACCCAAAAAAAAAAAAAGCAGCTCACACGTTGTAGCAATGAGATGCCCCAATATAAAGTATGATAATTATCGAATTACGTAATAAGAAAAACCGGCCAAGTGCGGACTACGCACAGTGAAGGGTTCCGTAGTTAAGATGAATATTTACGCATGCACAGTATTGATTGTATCGACCGCAAAAATAAGTTTGTATTTCATAGTTTTTCTCTACGAAAAAACTACGAAATACAAAGTTATTTCTGCGGTTATAATAACCGAAAATATTCCACGTATCATCGATCCCTACGTGCATTGAATTTTTGGAGTATAAACTTCAGGCGTGTTGTTCAAGTTTTGGTAGGGGCAAAACTGATGGGTTCGAGTCACCGACATGCTGTCACCGACATGCTAAGGTTAACACTTTAACAGTATGACTGTAGCTATGCATAGTTTTAAGTTTTCACATCTGTCGGCAGTCCTCATGACTTCCTGTTTTTTTTCATCTCTCGGTTACATGTATAGGGGGTTCAACCCCTATTTTTATTTCGTAAAATCACTAAATCTTTGTTTAGCGGTGCCCAGAATACACCTTTTTAGGGTTCCGTACTCAAAGGGTAATACGGGAACCCTATTACTAAGGCTCCGCCGCGCCGTCTGTCCGTCTGTCACCAGGATGTATCTCAAGAACCGTGATAGTTAGACAGTTGAAATTTTCACAGACGATGTATTTCTGTTGCCGCTATAACAACAAATACTAATAAAACAGAATCAAATAAATATTTAAGGGGTTTCCATACAACAAACGTGATTTTTTAACGGCAACAGGTAGACGCTTGAAATATTCACAGAATCTTTAATTAAATATTCACTTTAAAAATAAATAATTAAATTAAAATAAAACAAATATTTAAGGGGGGCTCCCATACAACAAACGTGATTTTTTGCCGTTTTTAAGGTTCCGTACTTCAAGAGGAAAAAACGGAACCCTCATAGGATCACTTTGTTGTCCGTCTGTCTGTCTGTCTGTCAGTCTGTCAAGACCCTTTTTCTCAAGAACGCGTGTAGGTATCAAGTTGAAATTAATATCAAATACGTAAGTCCATGGTCCCTTGAAGCTCTGAAAATATCAAGCTTCTAAGTCAACACAATAAAAAAATACAGTGATTTAAGCGACATTATTGCGACATATTTCGATACTCGCAAATAAATCAAAACCTACAGGGTACTTCCCGTTGACCTAGAATCATGAAATTTGGCAAGAAGCAAGGTCTTACAGCACAAGTATAGGAAAAAGTCCTAAATTGTAAATTTGTCGGTCTGTCCGTCTGTCTGTCTGTCAGTCTGTCAATACCGTTTTTCTCAGGAATGCGTATATGTATCAAGTTGAAATTAATATCAAATACGTAAGTCCACGGTCCCTTAGAGCTCTAAAAAAATCAAGTTTCTAAGTCAATTAAATAAAAAAATACGGCGATTTAAGGCTTCTACATACCAGCGCGACTTGTCGCGCGACACGACACGGCACAAAGGCCCCGCGTGTTGCGGGACGAGCGGTGCCTTTGTGTCGCGTCGCGTCGCGCGACAAGTCGCCCCGGTATGTAGAAGCCTTTAAGCGACATTATTGCGACATATTTCGATACTCGCAAACAAATCAAAACCTACAGGGTACTTTCCGTTGACCTAGAATCATGAAATTTGGCAAGAAGCAAGGTCTCACAGCACAAGTATAGGGAAAAGTTCAAAAATTGTAAATTTGTAGTTTTATCACATAAAAAAAATGTTTTTTGTGATTACAAACTTATATTTGCAGTTAGAGAATTGACTGTGACGTATATCGATGTATGGGAGAACATGTTTTTCAACTACAATGTTAAGTTTGTTTTTAGGATAAATTCATCCTAACTACGGAACCCTTCATTGTGCGTGGTCCAACACGCACTTGACCGGTTTTTTCTAATTATCATCAATAATAATTATTATGAATTATTATTATTATTGACATAACGGTCCCTCATGACGGGAACCTCGTGAAAGCCGAGAAACATAAACAAATCAAGTATCTTGACTTGGCTCGCGAGGTTGTTGACATTTGGGATGTGGACTCGGCAATCATTGTGCAGATAGTTGTATCAGCCAATGGCTTAATTGCCAAGAGACTCGACCAACACCTAAGGAGGCTCTCGTTGGGCAGGGCCTGATTCAGCGAGCGGTACTTCTGGACACGGCTCGCATTGTTAGGAGGTTCCTCTCTCTGGAGCCCCGACCGCCGGTAGCTTGAACCCTGTTCCCGATACCGGTGGGCTACTATTTTTTAATGTTTTTATATATATTTTTTATAATCTAATATTTAAAAATATAATTTATATGTACTTCAGGGAAATAAAGGAAATATTAATAACGTTTATTGGGACTCAATAAAATATAGTGTACGGTGCAACCGCACATTCTGCAATTCAGCAGTTTACGCCACACATTCATTTCAACTCATAATACAGTTCAGTTCGCGTTGGGCTATCAAGTCAGCCAGGAGCCAGGCGTCCTCGTTACAGCCAACAAGGGCTGCGTCACTAACTTCATTTCCACACCATCAGTCCATTCAGCTCATTTTACCTTTGAGACAATACAGCAGTGTTTTAGTACTTACCTTCTTTTATTCCATTCATCCCTCATCTAAAAGTAATGTATGATCTAGCAAGGGACCATACATATAGCCTAATACAGATATTCCTAAGAACTAGGATACAAATGATGGACTTGTGAGTAAACGGCTAAAACTATATGAAGTCCTGAATTCCAAACCAGGTGAAAACCTGTAGCTTGGAAAACGGTGCTCTTCTGTGGAAAATTAGGTGTAAAAACTTAAAAATGTCATACATAACAATTCCAAATTAAAATAAATCAAATAACTTAGACTATGAAAGGAGGTAATTAAGACTAAAACTTGACGGGTGAGTGCTGTCAGTGAGTGTGTGTGGTGTGTGTAGTGTAACGAAATAATATGGGTGCCGTTTTTGCTATTTGGTCGTACCCTTAAAAAGATTGGTTGAATTGTGATTTTCTGCAATTTACTTCTCAGTAGCAGCACATGGAGTTTGAAACTCTGTCTTCTATCTTATGGCTCGTTCCCATCACATGGAAAACATTAACGCAAAAAAAAAACCGGGAAAGTGCGTGTCAGACCACACACCATGAAGGGTTCCGTAGTTGGGATGAATTTATCCCAAAACTATTTTTTTTATTTTATGTGATAAAGCTACAAATTTACGGTTTTAGACTTTTTCCTTTACTTGTACTGCAAGACCTTGCTTTTTGCCAAATTTCATGATTCTAGTCAACGGGAAGTACCTAGGTACCCTATAAATTTTGATTTATTTGCGAGTATCAAATTATGTCGCATAAATCTTCGTATTTTTCCATTGCGTTGGCTTAGAAGCTTGATTTTTTTAGAGCTCCAAGGGACCGTAAACTTACGTATTTGATAGTAATTTCAACTTGATACCTCCACGCACTCCTGAGAAAAAGGGTCTTGACAGACAGACAGACGGACAACAAAGTGATCCTATAAGGGTTCCGTTTTTTCCTTCTGAGGTACGGAAACCTAAAAATTTGGTGTTCCCTAAAATTTTTTTTCGCGATTTCATGTTTGGTCCCCAAATAAAAGTTGTTCATAGCGATGAGAACAAATGACCACTTAGGAGGTTGTGCGTTATTTAAGTTACACCTTGTATAATACAGGCAACCTCTTCCTTTACCCTCTCTACTGTTTACCACAAATAAACGTATTTTCTTTCTTTCTTCTGGAAATGTGTGATGCTTTTTTATGTTGTCCCACTGTTCGGCAAAGGTTTCCCCCATACGATGTGATGTGATGCTGTGAAAATAAAATACGTTTTCTTCCCCCCAGCTGGTCCGGTACTGTGCCTTCAGAGAACAGCACAAACATCTGCACCAGGGCGTTGACCTTTGGGGGCTGGTCAAGCTGAAGGGCGTGTTTGAAGGCACCATGCTCGACAGACCTGATATCGGGAGGCTGTCAGTGTTCAGATTCGGTAAGACTCGATAAAGTAGTTTTGAACTTGTGGTATATAATAAAATTGAGCTACCAGAACGACACCACGTTCATCATCACCCGCGATTATACGTGCAAGCGAGCTACCCTACAATTTTTTTCTATTATTATTTTAACGAGAGAGGGCGCCACCGTGCGTTAACAAACAAGTTGCTCTGTATTTTTAATTCATTAAAATAGTTTAAGTGATTAGATACATAAGAAAAAGTATTTATTCGAATGTTTAAGTTATAAGTAGTGTGTGATAATGGAGTACGCGCGAAAGACCTATCCAGTGATATAAAAATAAACAATACAAATAAGAAGTATTAACGGCTCAACAATTTGAAAAATTACGTACAGAGATGTGAACCGTTTTGGAAAAGTGATTAATACAAAGATATATACATAAAATAAGAAAAAATAACAAAGAAAACCTTCAGAAAAGGTACAAAATAATTCAAATAACAACTAAGAAAATAAATTGCTTAAAAGTGACAGTCATCATCATCAATACTATAAAATAGTGTTATCTATCGCAAAAGGCCGAAACTAAGTATCACAAAATCGTTTAAGAAGATTTTTTGCTACTACACGCTAGAAGTCGCTTATTCCAGTTTTGTCACAAGTGAACTAGCAGACATCCTAACAGAATCCTAGCTTTAACGGACCCACAATTTTAGGAATTAAGAAATTACGAACAAGAGTGTGAGAACTGTTTTGGAAAAGTGAAAATACGAAGATATACTTAAAAGAAGAAAAAAGAAGCAAGAAAATATTCCGAAAAGGTACAAAATATATTTAATAGTTTCTTCGCGTCTATTAGTGGGGACAGCACAATACCTACCGGCCGTAAACCAAAAAGACCCCCGGCGATTTCAGCTACACAATTTCAATTTCGGAAGTCGGTGGCAAAAAACTAAAATACAGATCTAAAGACACCGACTTCCGAAATTAAAGTTATTTTTCACTTTGTAGTGTTTTTTTGGAAGTCGGTTGTTTTTTTTTTTGTAAAAAGTTTTTCATTTTTCACTTTTTAGTGGGTCAGTTTTTATCTAAGTTACAATAGCTTAATGTCATCTGCTCATCACCTTTTACAAAATATTGCTTTTTCCGATGCTGGGACGTTAATTGTTGAGGAGTTCTCATGGTAAGAACCAGGAGAACTGCCACTCACCATATGCATAGTGACGAGCTTGGCAACCACATTAAAGTACCTAATCGAATCGCAACCTTGTAATACTTATTATTATATTGTTCCGGTGGCCATCTGTGGTCTCCATCATCAGTTCTACTTCACCAAATGGTGCTTTCCAAGAGCAAATGCACGATTTAATATATAAAATACCCAAATCGCTATAAGTGTGCCTATTATATTTGAAGAGTTCCCTCGATTTCTCCAGGATCCCATCATCAGATCCTGAGGTGATGACAATGGGACCAACTGTAAAGTATACCCTTTCATACAAAAAAAGAATTTTCCAATTCGGACCCGGAGTCTTTGAGTAATCGGGGAACATACATAAAAAAAAAGGTTACGACGAATTGAGAACCTTCTCCTTTTTTTGAAGTCGGTTAAAAACAAAACACAACAGGTACACCTCCTTGAAATTGACCAGGATGCAAAACTGCACCTTGTAAAGGTGAATGTTTCCATTAAAGAAATTCTAGTCATACTGACTTCGCTAGTCTGTGTAGAAAAGTATTATACTCGTAGAATAAGTACTTACGCAATACACTTTCGGATTTTCTTCACTTCAGATACCATTTTTTTTTAAATTTTGTTTTTTTATTCGCCATTTTAATTACTTATAAATACAACATGTTTTTTATGCAGGTAAGTAGGTACTACTACGCGCGCTGCGACGATAATGTGGTCGCGAGCAAAAATTGCATAGATCCTCCCTCGATGACGTCCGGCAGGACACTGGCACGGAGTGGCGCGGTGCCCGCGATCCATTTTTCACGTATTTATTTAATATAAAAAAAAATAAGTGCCATATTATAAATCTATCCAATAATATCCCTGTGAAACCCGATTAGTAAATAAAATGTTAAATTTTCATAAAAATTGCGTTCCCCCAAGTCTCATACAACTTAAAATATTATACTTCCAAAATCGACTTTACTTCTGATTTTTTTTTTATTAAGCAAAATGTTAAATATCGTGTTTTTAACCAAAAAAATCACTAGGTAAAACATGTATCTGTACTATATATTTTTTTAAGAATTTAAATGTGGTGATTTCTCGGAAAACAACTCGATCTAGAAACGTAAATTTCATACAACAACCCTTAAGTCGCCAGGTGATTGAAAACAAAGCAAGCCAACAGATGAGTACTGTGATACAACGTGGACGGCATAAGAATCAATTTATTGGAAAAATGGGAAAGGCAATAATCGGTGTTGAAACAAAGTTCAAAGCAGCGGAAACAATGATTCCTTTGTTTATTACCAATGTAAACAATGATACACTAGAGGCCCATGTATGTGAATATATATACGAGTATAATAAGACTCAGGAAAAAGTCTCTCTTGAAAAAGTTATCATGAAGAAAGAAAGGCCGTACAATTCGTTTAAAATATTCATCTCAATGAATAAAATTGATACCTTTTTAACCGACTTCACAAAAAGGAGGAGGTACTCAAGTCCTCTGTATGTTTTTTTTTTTTTTTTTTTAATGTTTGTTATCTCAGAACTCCGTTGTTTATCAACCGATTTGGAAAATTCTTTTTTTATTTGAAAGTATATACTTTTAGATTGGTCCCATTTTTATCAAAATCCAGTTCTGATCTTGGGATCCATGAGTAATTGAGGGAACTCCTCAAATATTATAGGCATACATATAGCGATTTTTATATTTTCATCAACAAATCAATCATTTGCATTCAGAAAGTATAATTTGGTGAAGTGGAACTGATGAAGAAGGCCACAGATGGCCACCGGAACTTCTCAATGATACGTATTTCACGGGTGGCGATGAGATATCTGGATTAAGATAGTTAAGAGAAGCAAATTTATATAAATGGTACCATCAAACTGATCTGATGATGAAGCCGGAAGGTAGGCACTCCGTAATAAAATGCAATGTATCCTACCCGTATTTGGTCTTATTGGAATTGTCAAGAGATGCACTCTGGCTATAAATGATTTTTAAGTGACTTCAAAAAAGGAGGGGTCTTCTAGAGGTCTTATATACATACTCGTATAAAAGGAAACCGAGTCTGATTGGTCTATCAACACAGCTCAAACCACTGAACAGACTGGACTGAAATATGGCACGTAGGCATCCGCTAAGAAGGGGTTTATGGAAATTTGACCTTTAAGGGGGGGAAAACGGGGGGTTTTGTTTGCATGCAAAATCTTATTCCTAGAGTTAAGAGTTAATAAACTTGAAACTTGGACGAATACTTACGTAAGTAAATTATAAAGTTTGTATTTTTTTGTTATCTTAACTTCAATGGATGGGATGTCAAAGCTTGTATAGAAGAATTTTAACGCGCGGTCCGATCAACTCGAAACTCAGTATTTATACTTAAAACCAAAAATAAAGAATAACTTGTATCAGGATTTTTCCAAAATCTAACCATAACGGGATAAAAAGGGGTAGTCAATTTTACAAGAGAGGATTTTACTACGTGGCTTGATTAACTCAAAAATTGTTATAACCTTTAAGTCAAATAATGGAAAAGTCGCAAACCACTTTAAAAATTAACCTCTTTGGGGGTGAAAGGGGGGATGGATACAGTTTGAATGAACAAAATCTTCTTTCGTTGATCTATTAACTTGAAACTTCGCCTGAATACCTCATCATCAGTCTTCCTGCCCTAATCCCAATTTATTTGGAGTCGTCGTAACATGTCGAATTACACTATAGATTTAATACATACAAAAGGAAACAGTAACTGACTTACTGACTGATCTATCAACACAAAGCTCAAATCACTGAATGGATTGGGCTAAAATTTGGCACACAGATAGTTATTATGACGTAGGTTACCGCTAAAAACAGATTTTTGAAAGTTCAACCCCTAAATAAATAAAACGTGTTTCATGTTTTTTTTTGAAAACAGCTCCTTCTGGGGTTGTAAAGAGGTAAATAGTCTACAAATCAATAAGGTGTACAGTGTAATCAATTTTGAAATTGATTACACTGGAACAACAAAAAAAAAACTATTAAGTCTTAATTTATTATTATTTTGTATTGATCTAAATAACAAATCTATCTATATTAATAAATGGAGAAACTGACCGACTGATTGACTTACGTATCAACGCACAACCCAAACTACTGGAGTGACGTGAAATTTTGCACTAGGGTGCCTTTTATGTAGGGTAGGTACTTTTAATCCCGGTTTCCGTGACATTTTTTCTGACAACCACGCGGGTGAAGCCGCGGGCAAAAGCTAGTATTATATTATGTTCAGGCATAACTTATTTGTTAATGAACAGATTTTTATAATTATTTTATTTGGTAGAGTAAGCTTGCGCGGTCTCTTATACATTACAGATCTACAGCTAACTCTTCAATAATTCGTATTTAATGATGATGTTATAAAACTTCCTGTCACTGTTGTTTTCATAGCAAGTAGTGGTATACGAATTGGTGTGGGGTAGGTACCACAAAAAAGTGAAAAATAAAAAACTTTTTTACAAAAAAAAACAACCGACTTCCAACAAAAACACTAAAAAGTGAAAAATAACTTTAATTTCGGAAGCACATAACATAACATCACGCCTTGTTTCCTCGAACGGTTGGGCAGAGGTGTACCTGTAGTACACCCACATTTTATATTATATTTAATTTAATTTCGGAAGTCGGTGTCTTTGGTTTTGTATTTTCGTTTATGGCCACCACAGTTTCTTGAAGGGCTATCACATCCGCCGATTTACATCGGCGGATGTGATAGCCCTCCAAGAAACTTGGCTGCTACCATACGATACACAGGTATTGGGTAATATTGACGACAACTTCGGCTACACGGGGAAATCGGCGGTGGATTTGACTGCTGGAGTGCTACGAGGCAGACCTCACGGCGGGGTTGCGATACTGTGGCGGAAAAGTGCCTTTCGCAATGTTACGGTGGTGAAGTGCATAAGTGAGCGTATTGTTGCGATTAAAGTTATGACTGGGGCTGGACGTGAAATGTTAGTTATGTGCGTGTATATGTTATGTGCGTGTATATGTTATGTGCGTGTATATGCCGACTGACCAAACTGTGAATTTGCCGGAATTTACTCAGTGTTTGGGTGAGTTGAATGCAATTATTCAAGACTATAGTATCGAAGTAGTATTTATGTTAGGGGATTTCAATGCACATCCTAATGCTCCATTTTGTAGTGAACTTGTGGATTTTTGTGAGGAAAATGACTGGATATGTGCCGATCTAGTCAAACTAGGTATGTTATCTGAAACTTATACTTTTCAAAGTGAAGTACATGGGTGTAAGCGATGGCTAGACCACTGCGTGGTAACCAAGTCAGCATGGCAGTCTGTGGTGAATATTAAGGTGCTCAATGATGTTTATTGGTCAGATCACTTCCAGGTTCTAAATTACAGGTGACTTGTAATTTAGAAGTAATTAAAGTTAAAGTTATAATTAAGGTATAGTTAGGACTTCTTGGCGGGAAAGTGAAGCGTCATGTTCAGCAGTTTGTTTAATTTTTCAAAATTTGTGTTTAGCCGAATATTAATGTGTAATAATGGTGGATTATTAAGCATTAAGTGTTTGTGAACGTGCACTAGTGTAGGCAAATGAAACAAAACAGTGCAACTTCGCTTCAAGTTCTCTCAAGAAGTCCGCGTGAGGACTCAGTAAAGTGCCACATCTTTACTGAAACTCAAGGGGAGTGGGCGGGGATATCATCATCATGCATTTATAATTCATTTCATCAATATTATACAAGAACTAAAACTTGACATTGGCTAAATGCACAAACCGTGCGAAGCTAGAAGGAAAAAAAAAGAAAAGGTATAGTTAAGGTTTTAGGTGTAATTATTTACGTAATAATATTGTATTGGGGGTAAGAGAATTAGAAGAAATTCAGAAATATCATGAAATTTTTAATAGTAGCTTCAGAAAAATTATGTTTCCTGAAGAACTTCATGAATGTGCTGATAGTATGTGTCAAAACGTGCAACACAGATCTGTAATTGATAACTTATATAACAATATTGTTAATATATTAAGTCAGGCTTCGGCAAACAGTCAAAGTCTCTTATCGAGGAAGTCGACTAATGTTAAGTGTGTCCATGGTTGGAACAAGCATGTCAGAGATGCCCACGGGCAGGCTAGACTGGATTGTCAGTTGTATGTCTTAGTTGGTAAACCAGTTAGTGGAGTTTTGTATGAGAAAATGTATGAAAGTCGACGAGTTCTCAAGTCACGCTTAAAGTACTGTCAGAACAACCAGGAACTGATAAAAATGGATATACTTGCCTCACAACATTCTGCTAAGAAATTTAATAAATTCTGGGAGGGCACTAAGCGTTTAAATGGTAAGGCTAGTCTTTCTGTGTGCGTTGACGGCATCAGTGATGCTAAAATGATTGCAAATTCATTTAAGGATCATTTTCAGGTGAAACCTTCCTTGCTGTCCGTGTCTGATACTGAACGTGGCCTAGTAGAAAAGCCTATTGGATTTTCAAGTAAGGATGTGACTGACATCATTAAAAACATGAAAAGAGGGAAGTCACCAGGTCACGAGGGACTCAGTGTCGAACACTTGCAGCACGGGGGAGTGCACCTGTATAGGGTGTTAGCCATGTTTTACACTTTTTGTATACGGCACTCATATTTACCATCTAGTTTTATGAGAACAGTGGTTGTGCCAATAGTGCCACTGCTGATATCTCTGATAGAAGTAACTATAGACCGATTTCTTTAGCTAATACGAGTATAATCGCAAAAGTGTTTGATGGGTTATTGGATGGAAATCTTGATCGTTTTGTAACATTACAGGATACACAGTTCGGTTTCAGAGAGGGGTTGTCCACTGAAAGTGCAATACTGTCTCTGAAACACACTGTTGATTATTATGTAAAAAGGCAAACTCCAGTATATGCATGCTTCTTGGATTTATCCAAAGCTTTTGATCTGCTGTCATATAATAAGCTTTGGACAAAATTAAGAAGTGCAGGTGTCCCAGCCGATCTTGTGAATATCCTCGCCTACTGGTACAGTGAGCAGCTTAATATAGTAAGGTGGGGAAATGTAGACTCAGATGAATATTCTTTAGAGTGTGGCATCAGGCAGGGCGGGCTGACTTCACCACGGCTCTTTAATATTTATGTCAACCATCTGATTGAGGAGCTCAGCAGTATGGCTGTTGGATGCCATATTGATGACGTATGTGTCAATAATTTGAGTTATGCCGATAATATATGGTGCTGCTGAGCCCCTCAATTGGAGGTCTCAGACAGCTGTTAAAGGTGTGTGAGGTTTATGCTGAGGAACATGGCCTGAGGTACAACGAAAGTAAAAGTGAGTTCATGTTATTTAAATGTAAAAATAAAACAATATCTTTATACGACCTTATTACTTAATGGTGTACCTCTATGTCGTGTCGCACAGTTTAAATATCTGGGACACATTCCCCCTTATTACAAAACAAGGTTTATCTTCAGACCCAGGTTTAAAATATGGAGCCAATATTGAATTTCGAACTTTATTCCGACTACGGTAAAGTTCCTAAACACAAAACTGACAACTTAGTACCGAACTACGTTTTCAGTTTTGTATAAAGGACGGTATTTCAATCACAGTTACGTTCTTATTACAAAAACTAGCTCCATGGTTTAAGCCATGTCAAAATATAAATCTTGTTTTGTAATAAGGCGGATGGTGACGGAGTGACGAATTGGATATTGAGAGGGAGCGCAGGGCGTTGTCGGTGCGTGGTAATATGTTAGCACACAGGTTCGCTCGTTGTACTGCTCCTGTTAAAATAACAATGTTCAAGGCATTCTGCTAGACTTTCTACACGAGCGGCCTGTGGGCAAACTTTACACAAAAAGTCTACAATGCCGTGCGCGTCCAGTATAATAATGTATTCAGGGCTCTGTTTCGGCTTCCTCGATGGTGCAGTGCATCCGGCATGTTTACAGACGCCAGCGTGGATGACTTTTACGCTATTATGCGTAAGAAAGTGGCGTCGCTGGTGCGACGAGTGCGGGGGAGCCCGAATAGCGTCCTAGGGATGATTGGCGAGAGAACCGATACTGTTCTGCTCAGTAGGTTCACTGAACTCCATGTGTTGCGACACCGATGAGCTTACTGAGCAGGGGTCTCTATTTACTTCTTGTTACTTTTTTTTAGTTACTAACACTAGTTAGAAGCAAAATTCTTGGTACTAACAACTTTAGATTGCATACTATGGACTTTTTTGTCTGAAATAAATGATTTTTATTTTTATTTTATTTATTTTTATTGACAAATAACTAAGCGATAAATTTCAACAACAATAAAAAATATATTTTTTACATAATACCTATAATTCATTTTAAAGGAGAATGCCGACAAATATAGGGCACCCTGTACCAAACGAAAAGTCCGCTGTCACAACCAAACCCAGTGTATTTGGAGGAGAATTCAATGTTCTGCCTATATTATTAACTGTTTTTTACATGGATTTCCGCAATTTGTATTTATTTGACATTTACCTACTTAATATTTTGAGGTTAGTTTCGTAAAAATTACTGATTCGAAATGGTGGAGTTAATGAGTTAGTTAGTTAATGCGGTAATACTAATAGGCGTCGGAGCAATCCATGATCTTAAAACACGAATCAAAGCCACGGTATATCCGTTTTCTGTGTCATGTACTCTAAATTGTTCTTACAATACCAGTGAACAGTTTACACATCGGCGACGTCGACTTGCTGGCCGATGTCTTACCCTAGATGGGGACATCGCTAAGGATTATCACACAAACACTACGTTAAGAAAAAGCACTTGAACGCCCGTTCTCGTTATTTTAATTATAATCGAATAGTTCATAGGAAACCTGCGATCAATATAGGAAACCAACATTGAAAGATTGAAAGTAACGTCATTCGTGACGGCGCCAAAAAACTACAGATAATAATTTAAATAAGCCAAAAAAAACAAATGCATTACGTCACAATAAACACGACATTTCCTTTTTTGAATCGGGCCTCATTTCATTAAATACATGTATTCCAAAATAATAATTTAAATTATTAACGCGTGAACTAAATAAAGAATTTATTTTTATCACACATATCATACAATACCTAATATCACGTATTCTAAAAAGCAAATCGGTACGATACATAATTATCTTCTTCATTTAAATTCAAATTCAAAATTCAAATTCATTTATTCATTTTGTGAACATAGGGTATAAAATTATATAGATGTTTAAAATTAAATTTTGATCCATACTACGTCCCGCCAGAAGGCATACAAAATTGATTGCGTAATCAAATGTCACATTTTAACAAAATGAAAATGTAAAATAAAATAAAGTCAACATAAGTATTCTACCTGTCACAATTTCATGCCCAACACTAATAGTCAAAATTAATAATAAATGTACAAAAACAAATAAGTAGTATAGTCACAATTTGAAAATAAATATTTAGAATTTTTTTTAGTCTTGTAGAACGTTATTATTATTAATTAATTATTCACTGTTTAGCATATTCATTTTTAAATTAACAATATTTTAGTGTTTTAAAATAAATTTATATTCAATGTGAAAGGAGAATGCCGTTGTGCAGTACCAACTTGCGGGGGAGCGTGTCACAACCAAATTTAGTTCATAAAATTACTACTATTTTTTAAATCAGATTTACGTTTTTGTTATGAAAAAGATTCTCGGATTTCGGAGATCAAAAATAAAAGTATTTTTTTTACTTTGTGCGTATTTTCCACGTATATGTCACTGCCATTGCACTTCATTACCGAATTTTGAGACTACCACAGAATACTACAGAATAAGTAATAGTACTACGTAAAAAACTAGTTTGCTGGCAGGTACATAAAAAACAATATTTATGTACCTGCCAGCAAATATTTGTAGTAATTTTATGAACTAAATTTGGTTGTGACACGCTCCCCCGCAAGTTGGTACTGCACAACGGCATTCTCCTTTCACATTGAATATAAATTTATTTTAAAACACTAAAATATTGTTACTTTAAAAATTTATATGCTAAACAGTGCATAATTAATTAATAATAATAGCGTTCTACAAGACTAAATAAAATTCTAAATATTTATTTTATTTATAATATTAATAATGTAAATCGTACAATATCTTATAATTATAAAATTCTCGTGTCACAATGTTAGTTACCATACTCCTCCGAAACGGCTTGACTGATTTTTATGAAATTTTATATGTTTATTCAGTGGGTCTGAGAATCGGCTACTATCTATTTTTTATATCCCTATCAAGACGCGGGTGAAACCGCGGGGCGCAGCTAGTATAGTATAGAAATATATACATATAACTTAAAACCAAATTTGTGTGGGTACTTAAAATACCGTATAAGCAAATGATACTATTTTAATGATACAATTTTAATTTAATTTAATTTTTTTTTCTTTCTTAACAAAAAGCGCCTTCATCCTCTCTCCTATTAAAAATTAACTTTGCTGTGCCCATGATTGATTCGATGTTTTAACATACAAACTGTTTTATGTACACATTATGGAATGCAATAAAATATTGACTATTACTTATTCTGTGGTATTGAGTAACACTTTGTCGGCGTGCTTCATATCCGTACCCATGCCAAATTACAGTTTTCTATTACTAAGAGTCTCTGAGCTTAGCCGCGGACAGACAGACGAACATGGCAAAACTATAACGCTGGTAGCACACCTCCGCCACGAAACCATAGCAGCGAAACCGCAGTAGTTCAATTCAACTGGCTCGCGTCATGTTCCGCTACTCGCATCCGATTCGAGTAGCGGAACATGACGCGAGCTATACAGTCGAGAGGTGTCGTGGGACAGCCGGCTGGAATAAAGTCCCATTCACTCTTGCACGCTTGGCGAATGTGACCTAGACCGAAAGAAGTGTTAGTAACAACATTTTTTTTACGTAAAAAATGTGTCGTTACGGTCAAAATGTGCGGTACTTGGAAACGTTGAAGCGAAGAAATTTTAAATAACGTATAGTCCAGGCCCTGAAGTCTGGACATAGATAGTGTGGGCCCCTTCGCTGACCCACAACTAAACTGGGCGGATACTGGTTGATAAATGAAACAGAAGAATATGTTGTTCCAAGAGAGTGCTTCCTTACTTTGCTATTTACTATGGCAGAGCTAGAGCTGAACTGACTGTTTGACGTGAACTGCCTTTATTTTGACAAGCAAGGTCTTTTATATGCGTCAGTTTCTAAATAAATATTAAATCTACATTTCTGTGAAGCAGACAATAATCTTAGTTTTATACTACCAATAACAAACATTAAGAAACTAATTAATCAATGAATTTTAACTACGACGCTCGGCCATATGGCAAATACAATACATGACCCAAACTTTTGGTGCGCCGTAAAGTCCCTAACATCTGGCTAATTTGCCACTTTTACAATGGTTCGAACAATGCAAATTACCCAAACACCGAGCGCTTTCACGTTGGTCGTAAAATAAGGGTCTGAGAACTGCAGGTGGGTTTTTTCCTAGCGCTATTCTACTAACATTAAAGATAACTTAAAATCTACGATTCTATAGTCGCGAACATATTCTCCCGCCGCAGCTCTCGTAGCTGGTATCCCTGGAGTTCGCTGACTGCCGTGTAGACTCGTAAGATCGTTTATTCTCGTTCCAGCGTCGTTGGCAGGATCACCAGCTTTTTGGTAGATCTTCTTTCTTCGTTTTCGCATGGCTGCACATAGTTGTTTAGTGCAAACCCGTGTAATGCTTATGACTCGCATCCATTTCGAAAAGCGTGTTGGATCCGGTAGCGCTTCTGATAAGCGCGTAGGGGTGACTACCGTGTGCACGCTCTCTTCGCCGCTGTGTGCACACGTGGTGATGTCTTATTCTTCATGCGGCCACTCGTCTTCCGATAAATAGAGGAAGTGGGGTGGGGACCGCGGTACGATCGGTGCTCAGAGGTGAAGTTCTGTGGTGTGTCACGTGTTGCGTCGTCTGCCATGTTGAGTTTGGTGGGTACTCATCTCCATTCGCTGGTCTTAGTATGCTCAGTGATTTCGGCTACTCGGTGAGCAACAAAGGGCTTATACGCTCGGGGGCCGCTGTGTAACCAGGTAAGTACAGTCCGAGAGTCAGACCAATAAAATCTTCTTGAGGGTTTGAGGTCGCGCTCTTCTATCGTCGTTTGTGCTAGACGACAGCCCAGTACCGCTGCTTCGAGTTCAAGCCTTGGTATGAAGATAGTCTTAAGAGGCGCGACTCTTCCTTTGCCAGCGATGAGTGAGACGTGAATATTATTTTCCTCGTCAATTACTCTCCAGTAAACGGCTGTAGCGTATGCTGACGAGCTAGCATCTACGAACGTGTGTATTTGGATCATTCGCGCACTTGCCAGCTTCATGTAACAGCGCGGCACATTAATCTGTGACAGACGTTTAGGTTGCTCGATCCATCTCTTCCATGCATCTGCTTTGCGATTCCAGAGCGCTCTCTTGAATGATCCGTTTGGCTTTGATCGTGACCGGTGTAGCTATGCCTAGCGGATCATAAATTGACATAACGGTCCGTAGAGCTTCCCTTTTGGTCGGGTTTTGTTCGCCGTTCAATATATCTGCAGGAATCTTGTGTCGATTTATGTTGAACGTCAAGGTATCGAGCTCTGTATTCCATACCATGCCCAATATCTTTTCTGCGTCAAGTTGGACGACGTTTTTGTGTTGGCCGGGTGCTAGTTCTGTTAGGACCTGTCTTGAGTTGGACGCCCATCGTTGCAGAAAAAAGTTCCCTTGACCAAGTATGTGGGCAACTTGCGATGATATACGAATCGTTTCTACTTCTGTGTCGAAGCTTGCTAAATAGTCGTCGACGTAGTGATTCTTTACTATGGACGTTGCTGCCTCAGGATATGTTTCTTTGAAGTGTTCCGCGTTCTTGTTTTTGATGTAGATGGCCGTGCATGGCGATGAGGTTGCGCCGAAGATGACGCTCTTCATACGATACTCTATGGGCGGTCCGTCACGGCGATCGTCTCTCCATACAAAGCGCTGCATGTCACGGTCTTCTTCTCGTATTGTCACTTTCAGAAACATATCTTTTATGTCTGCGGCAACTGCTACTGGCCGTTGGCGGAACCGCATAAGTACTCCAGGTAAGGATTGAAGTAGGTCGGGTCCTGATAGCAGCATATCATTGAGACAAATGCCTCGAGTCTTCGCTGCTGCATCGTGAACTATTCTGATTTTCTCTGGCTTCTGAGGATTGATCACTGCAAAGTGTGGCAGGTACCAAATATTTCTTTGCTTTTTGCAAGTTCGGCGAACCCATTCTCTATAAGAGTGTGTAGTTGGGTTTTATATTTTGTTTTCAAGTTCTCATCTCGATCTAGCTTCTTTTCCACGAGTTCCAATCTCTTCAGCGTCGTATCGTAGTTACTCGGTAGGGACAAGTCGTCACTTTTCCATAATAGACTTGTCTCGTATCCTCCCGCCGGTAATTGACGAGTCTTTTCTTCTAGAACCAGGAGAGCTCGTTTCTCATCGTCATTATACAAGCGCTTTGCTTCTACGCCAAGAGATTCGAGTGAGAAGTGTTCCTTCATCATTTGGTCCATGCAGCATTCGTCAGCTTCGGTAATGACCACGTGATTCATTCTGTACTTTTGTTGTCTCACTCCCATTTCATGTATACCATGCAGGACCCAACCAAGATCAGTGAGAGAGGCGACGGGTTGATTTCTTTCACCTCGTCGCACTTCGTGTGTCAGGAGCAAGTGCCAGTTATCTTGGCTCAGTAACACAGTGGGCGTGTCGTTTTCGTATGTCAGCTGATCGACCAAGTCTTCTAAGTGTAGGCAGGCTGCGACGACGTCACGTGATACTGATTGCGGTGACAGTTGCAGACTCTCCATCGTGCGGCCAGAGATGTCATAGCTAGCGGTGCCGCGTCCGCTGATATTAAAGCGGACACGCCTAGCTTGGAGTGCGTCGATTTTCATACCGGCCACGCCTTCTATGAAAAAAGGCTCTAGTGGGCCCGTAGCTCCAATCTTCTCGGCTATCGCTTTCTCTATGACTGTGCACGTCGAGCCGTCGTCCAAGAAGGCGCAGGTATCGTAGGTACCCTTTGGACCAGTCACTTTTATTGGTAGAATCTTTAGTAGCGCCGTAGTTCGTATCTTTTCTTGAGTTGATACGATGGTAGAAACGTCAGTGGGCGTGTCAACAACATGAGTCGTATTTACGGCTTGTGATTGCGTCGTAGATGCGCTATGCAGCAGCGGATGATGTAAATATGTGCATCCGTTGATGTCGCATTTCTTAGTCTTGCAAGCATGACGAAACTTGCGGACTCTGAGACAACGGAACCATAGCTTGTGTGTCTTAGCTAGTTCCCACTTCGCAAGCATATCAATATCCTTCATCTTTGTGCATTGTGGCGCTTGATGACCTTCTTTGTTGCATATTGGACACGTCATAGTATTCGTTGAAGTAGACGATTGTTCGTTCGTGTCGTAACTACGAACTGGTTTCTTGACGGTCGGCTCCCGCCGGTCATGTGTACCAATTGACTCAGCGGGCGCATAAGGACCACAGCGATCAGCTGTTTGCTCGAGAAACTTGGATAGCGTGATGAGGTCAGGTTGATCTTCAGGCTCTTTAGCAGCGTAGTCATAATAGCGATGCCATAGCTCCGATGGCAGTTTCTCGATGACCCCGCGTACTACCTCAGCGTTGTAGAGATAGTGGTGCTTATTTAACGCCTTCACTGTTGCAGTGATGTTTTGCACGTTTGAGGCGAACACACAGATGTCTCTCGGGTTCTCCGATAGGCGTGGCAGGTTCCGTAGCTTGTTCATCTCTGCTGTTACAAGAGCGTCTGGGCGGCCAAATCTCACCGCTAGAAGTTTCATAACCTCCTTCATCGTCGTGGAGCCGACAAACCGGCTGTGGACCGCATCTTTTGCGATCCCTCTTAGGCTTCTGCGTAGTCATGATAGGTTGTCTTGATCTGACAGTAGAATAGCAGTCTCTTCGTAAGCTATCTTGGCAGCCAGTCATTTGATTCGCCGCTGAAAGGTGGCAGTTCTTGATTGCGCGTTGTGGCCACAGGATGAATGGCACGTGAGGTGAGGGTAATAGCAGCGGCGAGTTCCTTATAATCGATGTTGCCATTCGCTGGAGGCCCTTCGTAGTATCGTGCAGGTACATGTGAAGGATTTGTACCGGGCACGTGTGACTCTTCGGGCTTTGGAACCTCTGCGCCATGTTGTGTGGAGTACAATGGCACAGGGTGAACACAAGATGCCGTGTTCGCTGCTTCTGTTGACCGCGCCTGTGTCGCACGCACGAGGCTGAAGTGTGTCTCACTCGCACGCTGAATTAGAGCGTTAATCTCGATATGGTGACGGCTTTCCTTTGCGTCTGTGATATCTTGATTATGTGGCTCCTGTGTCAGCGTTGGCTCAGTAGACTGGATCGACTTTGACTTCAGCTCCTCTCGTGATGAGATCAAATCAAATCAAATCATTTATTGGTTTGCAAACATGGGTAATTAGTACATAGATGTTTTATTATAATAGTCCTCCATATTCTGCCGTCACATGGGCATGCAAATCATATTTATTATTAATTAATTTACACAAATGTAAAGGTATTATAATTAAAAGAATTATGAAAATAAAATAATAGAAAATACAAATTAAGGTCAAATCATTTGAATACCAGTAAAAATGTCATAATAATACAAAAATGTCAACTGTCAACCACATTACAGTAATAAATAAAAAAGAATAAAAATCAAATGTAATAATAGCATGTCAATCAGTCAATACAATACAATACAATATTATTAAATACAATAAGAACCTACAGAAAAAAATGCAGATGTTTTATATTCTTCCTTAAATTAGGCATGCAAACATTTAGTACTAGATTAGAGTACTAGATAGTCTAAAATACTGTCAATATAACAATTCTTAGTATAATTATGGTGATTAAATAAAATAAATAATTAAAAATGTCAGGATTAATTAGGTACCTAACTATAAAGTTTTATCATTTAGAAATTCATAAATGGTGTAATAACATTTATCAATTAATAAGACTGACAATCTCTTTTTAAACAATGGAATGGACTCGTTTTTTATTCCATCGGGTATTTTGTTATAGATAATCGGGCACATACATATAACACTTTTCCTTAATAATGCAGTGTTATGACCACTAACACGTAGCATGTTTGTATACTGGCTTCTAACTGGTCGTGTTCTATTGTCAGATGTTTTATTGAAAAGATGCATATTTGATTTTACAAAAACAGCTATTTCGAAAATGTAAAGTGATGGGAATGTTAGCAAATTTAGGGACTTGAATACAGGTACGCAACTATCAGTTACTTTCATGTTACACATTGCCCTTATGCATCGTTTTTGAGCCTTGAATACCTGTTCTCTCAGACTACAATTTCCCTAAAATATTATCCCGAATCTCAGAATTGACGCTACCAAACCATGGTAAGCAACTAATCTGGTGGAGCATATTCATTTTCCTGGATAGATTAAAAAGCACGTATGCTGCTGTACTTAATTTTTTGCATACTTCTTCTGCGTGTGGCTTCCAGGTTAGTTGGCTATCAATCATTACACCTAAAATTTTTGCAACTTGCCCTTGGTCTATTTGTTCTCCATTATAATTTAAGTTAAAAGTTTGTGGAGGTATTCGTTGATAAAAATGCATAACCTTAGTCTTAGGTATATTAATCGTTAAATTATTTTGATCAAGCCAGTGTATAATGTCCGTTAAAGTATTATTTATGTCATATTCATACGTTTTTAGGTCTGTACATTTAATTAAGGCAGTGCTATCGTCAGCGAATAAGACCATAGGATGTTGAATGTGTCGTGGCAAGTCATTAATATAAATTAAAAATAATAAAGGGCCCAACACTGTGCCCTGTGGTACGCCATATCTAATAAGCCTTGGTTCCGATAAGTATTTTTTCTCACGCTTAGTTTTTAGACATATTTTTGTAATTTCTGTGTGCTGTTTCCGGTTGCTGAGATATGATCTTAAGAGATTATGCATATTTCCTCTGATACCTATGGTGTTTAGCTTGTTTAACAGAGTTTCATGGTCAACACAGTCGAAAGCCCTCGACATATCAGATAAAATTGCACAAACTGGTACTTTTTCATCGACGTTTCTTAATATCATATCCATTAAATCGTAAACGGCCGTATTTATGCCTTTATTTTTTCTAAATCCCTTTTGTTCTATACTCAAAATATTATATTTAGATAAGAATTTATTTATCGCGTCATAAATAATTTTTTCCATAACTTTTGAAAAAATTGAGATTAGAGCTATTGGCCGATAATTTGCCAAATCTTCTTTAGAGTTTTTTTTTTAAAGTGGCTTAACTATAACAGTTTTTAATTTGTTTGGAAATACTCCGGAACTAATACACAGATTTAGTATATGACTAATATGCAAAGCAATGTCACTCGATACAAATTTTACGACCTTAGTTGAAATGCCATCGTAGCCAGTACTGAGTTTATTTTTTAGAGAATGTATCGCTCTCATAACATCTTGAGGCAATACTGGATGCATAAACATCGAGTGAGGGTTACTTTTCAAATTACTTGTGTCGTGTTTTGAGGTCATAACGATCGCGATTACGGTGCCGCTCGCTTGTGAGGTGCTAGTGTTACCAGTCGTGTTGCTTGTCTTCGTTGAGGTGCCGCTCATCTCCGTGGTACCGTTCGTGTGCGAGCCGGTTGTGTTGGAGGCGTCGGTGTTATTCAAAGGGACGGTGTCTCCACTCATCTTCTTTATTGATGCAGCCTTCTGTCTAGTTTGCATATTTCTTTCTTGCTGTTTCTACTGATCCGCGGTTCGAAGGACCATGAATGTGGGCCCCTTCGCTGACCCACAACTAAACTGGGCGGATGCTGGTTGATAAATGAAACAGAAGAATATGTTGTTCCAAGAGAGTGCTTCCTTACTTTGCTATTTACTATGGCAGAGCTAGAGCTGAACTGACTGTTTGACGTGAACTGCCTTTATTTTATTTATTTTTTTTTATGAATGGCATGTCGTAGCAGACCTAGAGAGGTCGTTGCTACTTAACCGGATATTCCTGTGGCTGCCCTAAGGTTTTTAATCTTAAAGCCTCCAGCCAGGGCGCAAATTATATATATTAAAACTAAACGACAGCGCACTAGGGGCACCCCCTGTGGGGTACGGACCTCGGCTTAGGGCGTCGTTGGGGATCACAAAATTAGTAACAATTTGGGGACGGGCTGGATCAACATTTTGATCATGATTATTATCAGGGGATATTATATTTATTGCTACGGCGCTCTCAGCCTCTAACCGGGCGGCTGGCGCATCGACATTCAAGGGACGGGGGGGAGGACTTTTATTACCATTTACTCGGGAAGTTCGCGTGGTACCTCGGCGGCGAGGACGGAAGGTCGGTTTGTGTATTTTGTGCACTGTACTCGTGGCCCTATTGCTTTCCTGAAGGAGAGTGACGGGGTCATCCGGATCTAAGAGAGTGTGTCTCGGTCGGCGAGTCTGACTAATGGCAGAAGGCCTGTAACTAGCGGCCTGCACAACCAAGGGGTTGCGATGACGTTCCGCGGATTCGAAAAAGCGCTTTGCAAGGCGCTTCATAAACTGTTTTATGGTAGGCATCTTAAGGTCTACGTGAAGTTGTTCGTTCCGAACGAACCAAGGAGCCTTCGTAATTCTACGGAGAAATCGGTTTTGAAGCGTCTGCATCTTATGGATGTGATATGACTTTGCGTGAGCGAAGACTACGCAGGCGTAAGTCATGATCGGTCGAATGCACGCGGTGTAAATACGCAATTTGCACTTAAGGGACAACTTGCTGCGCGGGTTGAGTACGGAGTGTAGTCGGCCGAGAGCAAAACTGGCGCGCGAGCGCACCTGTTTTATGTGCTCGCCGAACGTCATGTGATGGTCTAAG
Source organism: Tiliacea aurago (assembly GCA_948098905.1). Taxonomy (NCBI): domain Eukaryota; kingdom Metazoa; phylum Arthropoda; class Insecta; order Lepidoptera; family Noctuidae; genus Tiliacea; species Tiliacea aurago. Next base: position 3,769,578 of record OX402592.1, read on the forward strand.
ACCACACCGAGATATTTGGCTCGCTTCTCCCAAGGGATAGGCTTGCCGAACATGGTGATCGGTTGGGGCAGGGCGGGTGATCGCCGGGGCCTACAGAATAGGACCCCCTGGCTCTTATCAGGGTTGACTTCGATCCTCCACTTCCTGAACCAGGCCGCGAGTCTGTTGACTTCGGCCTGAAGGATGCGGGCGATATTGTCTTGCCTGAGGCCGGAGTAGTAGATGGCCGTGTCGTCTGCGAACAGAGCTAACTGCGCCTTTCTACATTTGGGGATATCACTAGTGAATATCAGCGGTGCCAGCACAGCGCCCTGAGGGACGCCTGCGCGGAGTGGACCTTTATTTTTTTATTTTTTTTTTTTTTTTTTTTTAGGTATGGCATCTCGTAGCAGACCTAGAGAGGTCGTTGCTACTTAACCGGATATTCCTGTGGCTGCCCTAAGGTTTTTAATCTTAAAGCCTCCAGCCAGGGCGCAAATTATATATATTAAAAACTAAACGACAGCGCACTAAGGGCACCCCCTGTGGGGTACGGACCTCGGCTCAGGGCGTCGTTGGGGGATCACAAAATTACTAACAATTTGGGGACGGGCTGGATCAACATTTTGATCATGATTATTATCAGGGGATATTATATTTATTGCTACGGCGCTCTCAGCCTCTAACCGGGCGGCTGGCGCATCGACATTCAAGGGACGGGGGGGAGGACTTTTATTACCATTTACTCGGGAAGTTCGCGTGGTACCTCGGCGGCGAGGACGGAAGGTCGGTTTGTGTATTTTGTGCACTGTACTCGTGGCCCTATTGCTTTCCTGAAGGAGAGTGATGGGGTCATCCGGATCTAAGAGAGTGTGCCTCGGTCGGCGAGTCTGACTAATGGCAGAAGGCCTGTAACTAGCGGCCTGCACAACCAAGGGGTTGCGATGACGTTCCGCGGATTCGAAAAAGCGCTTTGCAAGGCGCTTCATAAACTGTTTGATGGTAGGCATCTTAAGGTCTACGTGAAGTTGTTCGTTCCGAACGAACCAAGGAGCTTTCGTAATTCTACGGAGAAATCGGTTTTGAAGCGTCTGCATCTTATGGATGTGATATGACTTTGCGTGAGCGAAGACTACGCAGGCATAAGTCATGATCGGTCGAATGCACGCGGTGTAAATACGCAATTTGCACTTAAGGGACAACTTGCTGCGCGGGTTGAGTACGGAGTGTAGTCGGCCGAGAGCAAAACTGGCGCGCGAGCGCACCTGTTTTATGTGCTCGCCGAACGTCATGTGATGGTCTAAGACCACACCGAGATATTTGGCTCGCTTCTCCCAAGGGATAGGCTTGCCGAACATGGTGATCGGTTGGGGCAGGGCGGGTGATCGCCGGGGCCTACAGAATAGGACCCCCTGGCTCTTATCAGGGTTGACTTCAATCCTCCACTTCCTGAACCAGGCCGCGAGTCTGTTGACTTCGGCCTGAAGGATGCGGGCGATATTGTCTTGCCTGAGGCCGGAGTAGTAGATGGCCGTGTCGTCTGCGAACAGAGCTAACTGCGCCTTTCTACATTTGGGGATATCACTAGTGAATATAGTGAATATCAGCGGTGCCAGCACAGCGCCCTGAGGGACGCCTGCGCGGAGCGGATGGGGGGAGGATAGCGCACCCTCGATGCGATAGCGGAAGGTGCGGTCCGACAAAAAGTCTCGTAAGATGAGCACGAGACGATCGGGCACACCGAGTTTGTAGAGCTTATATATTAAGCCGTTGTGCCAGACTTTGTCGAACGCTTTCGCAATGTCGAAGAACACAGCACCCGTCATGAGCCCGCGCTGGAAGCCAGCGCTTACATGCTCGACGATACGGTGGACCTGTTGTACGCACGAATGTTGGGATCTGAACCCGAACTGTTCGTTTGGGATGAGGCCCTTCGTCTCGGCATAGTCTCTGAGACGCTTATAAATAAGCCTCTCATAGACTTTGCCGAAGACGTTGAGCAGACTGATGGGTCGGTAACTGGAAGGTTCGGTCTTAGGTTTGCCGGGCTTCGGGATACCGATGACCGTGGCACTTTTCCAAGCTTGAGGAAAAATGTTGTTGCTAAGAGCGCCATTGAAGATGGTGGTCATTAGCATGATCAGGTGAGCGGGGAACAGCTGGAGCACCCTGTTGGTGATTCCGTCTGATCCGGGAGATTTACGGGTTTTCAGACCCTTGATAATGTCGTGCACTTCGTCTGGGGTGACGGGAGCCAGAGGACAATCAGGGTCTTCGACCGGAGGGAGATTCGCCCTACGTTCGACTTCAGCGTCCACCTCAGCGAGGTGAGCTTGGTCTACTGGTTGAGAGCTGGGCGAGCACTGAGTCTCGAGAGTGTCAGCCAGGCATTCAGCCTTGTCGGTGTGGACCTTTATTTTGACAAGCAAGGTCTTTTATATGCGTCAGTTTCACCCTACCATTTCCACATCTTGGGTCTAGCAACAGTATTGGCTACTCTATTGTTTATTTAAACTATTGAAATTACATTGGGGCGGATAACAATACCCGCGTAAAACGATTACAACAAATATTAAATCTAAATTTCTGTGAAGCAGACAATAATCTTAGTTTTATACTACCAATAACAAACATTACGAAACTAATTAAACAATGAATTTTAACTACGACGCTCGGCCATATGGCAAATACAATACATGACCCAAACTTTTGGTGCGCCGTAAAGTCCCTAACATCTGGCTAATTTGCCACTTTTACAATGGTTCGAACAATGCAAATTACCCAAACACCGAGCGCTTTCACGTTGGTCGTAAAATAAGGGTCTGAGAACTGCAGGTGGGTTTTTTCCTAGCGCTATTCTACTAACATTAAAGATAACATAAAATCTACGATTCTATAGTCGCGAACAGATAGCGATCGCTATACGACCGAATTCGATCGCAAAGTCCTGATGGGATCTCTCTAGACGGTCAAAATGACTTGATAAGCACGAAAAAATCACAATCTTGTCAAGCATTATTGACCGACTAGAGACCCCATTAGGACTTTGCGAACGAATTCCGTCGTAAAGCGATCGCTATCTATGTCGAGAGTTGAGACTGCAGGCCCCGGTAGGCGACGGTACGTACACAAGACTACCAAGGTAAATAGGTTGAGGAAAAAGTCTTTTCGCATTATAGTATGTATGAACTTGTAATAAAATCTCTTTGGCTATACTATTTGTATCTGGCTGGTTTTGGTATCATTGAAAGTTTAAATTTTAAAGAACATAATTCCCAATTCAAATTAGGAAAATGTGTGATTTTCATTTGTTTTTCGTACTGTCAAGATGAGTGAATCAAATGAAGAAATTCGATACATTTTAAAATTTTACTACAAAAAAGGTAAAAAGCCGCAAACCGCGAAAAACTTGGCACAAATTTGTTTAAAGCGTTTTCAATCCGGAAATTTTGATGTCAAAGATGCACGTCGCTCTGGTCGCCCTATTACGGATAAAATGGATGCCATTTTTGAAAAAGTGGAGCAAGATCGGCGGCATATCAGTAGTTACGACGTAGCTGAAGAACTGGGAATTGACCACAAAACAGTTTTGGCACATTTGAAAAAAACTGGGTACACAAAAAAGCTCGATATTTGGGTACCTCACGTGCTCACTGAAAGAAACCTAATGAACCGTGTACTCATTTGTGATTCTTTATTACGACGTAATGAAACCGAACCATTTTTGAAGAAGCTGGTGATGAAAAATACGTACGACAAGAATATACTTTGATTGAGAGAAGAAGAATATAATTTGAATTACCTAATGAACCGTGTACTCATTTGTGATTCTTTATTACGACGTAATGAAACCGAACCATTTTTGAAGAAGCTGGTGATGAAAAATGGATCACGTACGACAAGAACGTGCGAAAAAGTCATGGTCAAAGGCCGGTCAGGCTTCACAGACTGTGGCGAAACCCGGGTTAACTCGTAACAAGGTGATGCTCTGTGTGGTGGGATTGGAAGGGCATTATTCATTATGAGCTGTTACCACCAGGCAGGACCATCGATTCTGAACTCTACTGCAAACAACTGATGAGATTAAAGCAAGAAGTTGAGAGAAAGCAGCCAGAATTAATCAACAGAAGGGGTGTGGTTTTTCATCATGATAACGCTAGACCTCACACATCTTTAGCCACTCAGCAAAAATTAAGAGAGTTTGGCTGGGAGGTGTTAATGCATCCGCCGAATAGTCCTGACCTTGCACCTTCAGATTTCCACCTGTTTCGGTCTCTTCAGAGTTCTTTAGGCAGTGTCAGGTTAACATCACGAGAGGACTGCCAAAACCACTTGTCGCGGTATTTTGATCAGAAGTCCCAAAATTTCTATAGCAATGGGATCATGTCCCTACCTACAAGATGGCAAAAAGTTATCGAACAAAATGGTACCTACATACTTTAGTTAAATGTAAATAAACTATATTAAAAAATGTTCTGAATTTTCTTAAAAAAATGCGTAGAAACTTTTTCCCTTACTAACTTAACATATTATACGCTTTATTACAGGTAGACCTTAAAAGTTACAGATATAAATGTTGAAATTTTACATAGGGTAACACAATGGGCGGTCTTATCGGTAAAAGCGTTATTTTACAGACAACTTCTATTCTATTCTATGTTAGCTTCGTTTTCGTTTTCCTAAGCACGTGTTTCTGTGAAGAATAAAATTATTTTTCTTTCTTTCTTTTGTATATTACTAACATTATTATAATGTCTCAGCATTTTCCTGAACTTCTTAGATCTTTATTCATTAGCGGCTTTTTTCCAGGTCTTTGGGATACAAGCGAGTATTCAGTCGAAGACGTAATCCGAGCCGCCATGGCGATTACGGAGATAGGCATTCGACAGCCCAAGATGCAGATCCTGGCTGGCACACTCATTGTAGATCTGGAGGGCCTCACGATACGCCACGCGGCTGCCATGACTCCTTCTGTTGCTTACCAAATCGTCTGTCTTTTGGGGGTGAGTTGGATTTGTAATGCCTGGTCTTCATCACCAGAACGATCAAGACCATGACTTTGTGAAACCTTGTCCTAACCAAAGCGTTCGGCCGCGCAAACACGTGATCATCCCGTTCATATGTCACTCTTTTGTTCGGAAAACCTGCAGGCCTATTACGTATTTTGCAAAAGCCTAGCGATGGCAAAATTTGCGCAAGAATTGCTCTTAAATCGCAAATCCGTATTAAGTATTAGCGATAGCCACACCATAGTAAACTAGCGATGGTGCTACCTCTAGGGAACAATCAGTCAACTAAAATGTGCAGTGATCGCGTGGTGATCGCGATTATTTCGTATTACGCATGGTTTCTGACAACAGAGCGACAGCCATCGGCGAGCAAATTCGGTGATAACCTTTTCCCTTGTTGCTGATTGCTTGCCTAGCGTTCGCTGATTACTGAGTACAAATTAGTGTTATAATTCGAAAAAAAATACCTAAAATTGTGTATATTTTAACTTCGTCGTGTGTCGTGTGTTCATTAAAATAAACTGTGTACCTTACCCATAGACTATTAATTCAGTGTATTCTAGCGATATAAAAAAATGCCTATCTCCAGGCCTAGGCGCCGTATTCGGCTCACCACCTGTGAAACCGCAGCCGTCGCCAGCAACTCTGCTTCTCTGTACGAGCTCCCCCGGGCCGTGACCAGTGTGTCGTCTGCATAACACATTTAAACCTAACCTAACCTACCACATAACATTTATTGTAGAAACCATTGAAATGAAATCGTTTATTCTGTAAATAGGATATTGGAATCACTTCATATTAAAAAAATAAAAAATAAGCTAGATGTAGTCGACATTTCCTATCCTGACTACCCCTGAGAAGAAATGGCGAAATAAACTCAGGGGTCAAAGTCTCTTTTAAAATCCAGACATAATCTTGCTCAGATTATGTGAGGACCATGTAGATGCGTGTCTGAAATGGTCTTTTGAGGAAATAACCACACACAAATTTGAGTGGACCTGGCCAATCAGTGCAAGCATTTGTCAGTAATCGTTTAGCTTATCTCAAGACTTACGGAGCTCAATGACTCAACGAACAATACCAAAGAAAGGACATTTGGGTAGGCCGCAATAAGTGCTCAAAATGCCAGACCATCATTAAAACTAACTGAGAAAAAGAAAAAAAAAAAAATAGTGCCCACATAGTGCTCACATTCATAATAAATTAAAGTAATAAATAGAATACTTTTCAAAGTAAATATTCATGTAATTGTTGTCCTAAGCATCTTATGAGATGCTCTTAGGACAATCATTCATAGTACTTACATGTATTTTATTTTTGTCACCTCTATTAACCTTTTGCTGATGCTAAGATCAAGTTTATATTTATATTTATTAATTCAACATCACATACATTTGTTTTAACAGGTAACACTAATTGTTCGGTCCCTAATAACGGGTCCGGGTAAAGCACAAGTTACACAGTGGACAACACACTAAGTGTCACCCTCTGGAATTCCGCCAAAGAGCAAGAAAATATGTCCAACCGACGAGAGACACTATTAAGTATTTTTATTGCACGAATCACTGGTGCAAACTTGAATAAGTTTGTACAGGTTGCCGGAACTTTAAAATGTTCTCCCCTCGGTCCCAACCGTAACCTCCTGTCTGGAACGAGCAATCCCAACGATTCCAATATTTGTGGATTATTCAGTATCCCACGAAAAACGTTAAACATAAGTTAGTGTACTGAGTCACGTGTTTCTTTGAGAACTTGTAAATAAGAATAGCGTTTTTGTTTTTTTACCGGTCATATTCAAAATAATGACGTTTTCTCGTGAGAATGCTCAGTGATTGTCTCCATGACCACAAAAACTCTCGTAACTAATTTTGTAAAACTAGAGTCCAGAATGGGCCATAATTATTATGCGCAATTAATGTTATCTATACTCGCGAGCAATTAACTGGAATCACTTTATCGCGCGTTGCTCAAGACACGGCACGCATGCGGCGGCGCGGCGGCGTTGACGGCACGGTTGGCGCAGTTAGTTAAGCCATTGACTGCTGCTTTGCGTGTCGCTGGTTCGATTCCCGCACGGAACAAATATTTGTATGACCTACAAGTAGTTGTTCCGGGTCTGGCTGTTTCTGTATGTGAATTTAAATGTTTGTAAACGCACCCACAATACAGGAGAAATTCCTAGTGTGGGGCAACGTTTTTAAAAAAAAAACAAAAATAAAACAATTTTTTTTTTACAATTTTTATGCAATGAGCTGTGAATTGTGGTATATCACCTGAAAGGTAATTTTGTTAGCTTTCAAATGATATCAAAAACTAATTAAATTTTCTACCTACATTTAGAGAATTATTGCAATAGGTCGAAGTTGTGGACGTCTAAATGAATAGGAAGTACTTAATACGAAAAGATATATTTTTTATTTACACTTTATTATTTATTCCTTAATATTTTGTGTTACCCCCCCTAGACCTAATGACTGCCTGTAAACGGTTTTTTATTGACCGAATGAGTTTCCTGATGGAATCCTGTGGGATTTCCTGCCACTCTTCGACGAAAGCAGTATTAAGGTCTTCTATTGACGCAGCTGGACATCTTCCTCGTACCCGCCCATGAATGTTCAATTGGATTTAAGTCAGGGCTGAGGGCTGGCCAGTCTAGTGTGGGAATCCCGACTTCTACAAGGTACGTCTAGTCACTGCAGCGGTGTGGCAGCGGGCATTATCGTGCTTTAGCAGGAAATCTTCGCCAATAAACCTAACCATAAAGGGGAGCACATTGTCATGGCCTAGCAGAATGTCGTTGATATATCTTTCTGCGGTTAGCCTCCCTCCCCGAACTCAAATATAAACTCCATTTTTGCTTCAATAGATACATTTATATATATTATATATGCCACTGTTTCCGCAAAACGCCTGTACATAAGAAAGGAGTCAAAACAGACATCGCTAATTATAGACAGATATCCAAATTGTGTATTATTGCCAAGGTTTTCGAAAGGATTATTTATAACCAGGTCTATTCTGCTCTGGAACAATCGTTTAGTCCCTTCCAACACGGCTTTCTTAAAGGTAGATCCACTGTCACCAATCTTATCTTGCTTAATAAATACATCACCGACGCAATGGACCACGGTAAACAGGTTGACGTTGTCTACACAGACTATAGTAAGTGTTTCGACCGAATCGACCACGTCATCCTATTACGGAAGTTAGGTATAGGCATCGGCATTCGGGGACTTGCTCAGATGGTTTTCAAATCATCGATGGTTAACAAAATCTCTAATATTAACAACATATAACAACGAAACCTATAATTTTATTTAATATAGCGATTAGTTAATATAATGAACGATTGATATAATTTTAAAATAACTATTTTTAATAAGCATAACATACATTAAATATAAAATCGTTTGACATACCACTCAAAAGATATAAATCTTATTTGGTCTAATATGATGAAAACGCCTACTTAAAAACACAAAGCAAAATTGCATAGACATGGGTTAGTTTATTTAGTATTAAAGTAATAAAAGTTAGTATTAAAGTAATAAAGTTCTAACCTAACCTATCCGAGTCGGGATACTCTAAGTCGTGTATTCCCGTTGTCCCCGTACGCCGTGTCCCCGTCCTACGGGAACAGCGGTACTTCAATTAAATATTTAAAAATACTTCCCGTTGTCCCCGTGGTTTGGTTTTACATTCAAAAATTTGTTTCTGGCCGTTGTGTGGTCACAGCTCTAACCTAACCTAACCCAGCTGGTTCGATTTAAAAAAGGTTTACTTCGTACGATAAGGGGACAACGGGAAATAAATTTAATCACGTACCGCTGGGACAACGGGAATACACTCTCTGAGTCGGGGTGTTAACCATAATGACTAGTAACTGATTACCACCTGCGCTAAGATAGGTCGACGGAGCCCCGCCTTGCGGGGCTCCTATTTCTGGGTGGTATAAAAAAAAATTACCACGAAGGCTAAGGTGGGAGCTCCGCTCCGCTTCGCCTTAGCATTCTAACCTAACATATCCGAGTCGGGGTACTCTGAGTCGGGGTGTTAACCATAATGACGTTTTTTATATATATTAAACGTTAGACCTAATGATTTTCGATTAAATAAACAATATACATATTAAACGTTAGACCAAATGATTTTCGATTACGTAAACGTTTTATCAAACAACGTTATACTAATTAAGTTTTAGAATAAATAAATGTTATATGTAAAGAAATCATATCAACAGTTGGTATATCTCACGTTGATTATATCTTATGAACGATAATAAAATTAAATTAGACCTTATTAGACGTATCAGTCCTATATCAGAAACGTATCAGATAACTATCTCAGTCTCTGTAAAAAATATCATCTCTTACCATGAATTAATCGTCGCGAGATCTCTGACTGTATATTTTTGTTGAAGACGGTTCAAAGTGACATAAATTGTTCTGATATTTTGTCAACTTTCTACTTTAACGTTCCAAGCAAATCCAAACGGTTCTATCCACCATTACGGGTGCCATTTGCAACTACAAACTACAGGCAAAATTCATACGTTGTGCGTGTAAGTAGGTATTTTAATAAGGTGTGCAAACAGTTTGACTTTGATCTTTTTAAAACAAATGTGACCTCGGCAAAGAAGTGTTTAGCAGTGAATTTCTTTGAAGCTTAAATTATTTAGATCTTGTGTTCTTTTAATTTTTTTAATTGAATTTTTAACATCTTGGTTCCCATGGGAAATAACGTGTCGCAATTATATTAGTTTTTACATATTTTATTTAGGTGATGATTTACCAAATGCAAATTTTATTTTTTATACTTTATTTTTTATATTTAATTTTGTTCTTTTTTTTTGGCAATATTTGGCAGTGTGTACATTTTGTTCCACAGTAGTTTTATACCAGACAAGCTCTAGACGTGAAGACTTGTTATTGGCTGTCAGATATCGTACTGTTATTTATCACCATTGTATTTAGCTGTAAGTATTCCAAAGTAAATAAATAAAAAACAGCATTATGCGAATCGCTCCCCCGGTCTCCTATAGACTCTTTGTCGACGGTCACTACCATGCAGGAAGTTCTCTATTCTGTTCCCTAACTTTTTATCCATAATCTAAAGTGCCATAATTTTTTTTCTCCTAATCATCATTTGTCCGAATAATAACTTGCCCGAACTTAATGTCACATAATATCACATGCCATAAAATTGAAATCCCTAAATACAAGATGCCCTAAATTTGTTTGTCATAAATATTACAATCAATAATATACAAAACACATAAAACCGTTTTCAATAAAAGTTATAAGTTCTAAATTCAAATTATTTCATGTTTATTTATCCGAATAATCCAACTGATACAATACATAAATAGTAAAGATGCAAAAGCAATATGGCTTTTGTCACGGCTCCGGCGCTGGATGTATTATCACTCAATAAAACAGCAGGGAGAAAGGGAGTACCCATGCAGGCACATTCTGGATTCGTCCGAGAACAGCCGATCTATTCTGAAAAAATCTCACCGTGTAAACGTAGGTGAAGTGAGTTTGAACGGTCAGTGAGGGATTGACACTATTAACTACTCACTAGTTAATAGTGTCAATCCCTCACTGACCGTTCACTTCCACGCTCCCTTCACCAAAGTTTTCACGGTAAGATGGTTACAGAATAGCACTTCTGGACTCGCCTCCATAGCTCGATATCCCAATCTAAGTGATCGCGAGCAATCTGAAGCCTGGCTTGTCGGTGGGCTGGAGACAATTTAGGTCCCTTGGCTGGGCTTTTCGGGGTCAAGTTCGCTTCTTTGAGTCTTCGCGTCACTGTCCACTCGCTGACAGCCCTCTCTCGAACTTCTCTGAGCGGCTGCTGGACATCCACGCCGGTCAGTTGTCGATTTCGGAGAGAAGAGGTGAGAATAAATCGGTCATCTCTCATCGAAGTGCATCGCTGTCGTGCAGCTCCTGGTCTCCGGTCTAAGTTTCCAGTCTCCCTGAACCTCTTGTATTGTTGACAACACTAACGAGTGAACGAGGCGAGTGAAGTGAGACAAGGGACGGGGAACCAGCGCTGACTTCACGCCGTGTACTGCCCGGCGCCCGCGTCGGCCATTGCAAAGACAGACACCGCGCCGTCACTTGTTATTTTTTATTAATCTTTTTAGAATCCTGTATTTACGTGGATTACAAGTTCTATTTTAAACATACATGCCCACATCCTGCACATGAACATTGGTGACCCCGACGTGATAGCAGAGGCGAGAAGCGTAATAAAATACACTACCTACCGACACCGACGAGACTACAACGCGTCAAGTTCGACGAATTTTGCAAGCTCATTGCGCGCCGCCTGCTAAGAAAAAACAACGTGACCAGTGAATGACGAGTCGCGACGAGCTATACCTGCTGGACCTGGACGAATTTCCAAGACAACAACTTTGGAATCGCTGATCTTAATTGCCAAATTTCAGTAAAGTGCTGATTAATGCTGTGGTGAAGTGATGTTCTGTTTTCTTTGCAATCTTTTCCGTTATTATAATATAGCGACGAACTTCGTACTTATCAAACATTAAGTACTTACCTCGCTTTGTCTTGTCGAAATATTTACCAAATTTATACTGTTCCCCACACAATTTACTGCGCTGTTTTCGTGCCTAGCTTTGGGCATGGCTATATTACGGAAAAATAAGCAATTATTGCAAGATATTGCTTCGGAATTTACCTACACGCTTTCAATTTGCACTAACTTTGGTTGAGTGGACGCACGATTTATTGGGCATGACATTCCTGTTGCTACCTACTTTACGTACTTTACATTATTGCGTAAATAAATACATCATTTCATTATTCTAACTACAAACTATCTGCGCTATGATTGCTTATTTCTTTGTCTAGTGTCCTGAAATACTTAATACACTATACCTAACTTAATACACCTACGTTTCAATACGCCGTCTAACCTAACTCCTTTGTTATCTAATTTATAGCAAAGACGATCTTACTCCTTTACCTATTTAATAAAGTAAGGAAGTTCAAACTGCTGGGTATATTAATACAAACCCTACTTAGTGTTCACAAAACATAACTACCTAATTCTCTAACGTCAACATTACAATCTTCTACCTGCGACTTATTCATGAATAAATAAATAATTCCCGGCATTATAAACTGTGATAAGTTTCACAGTTATTCATTTGTATTCGCCGACTATTCCAGATTTCGGGATTCCACCGGAACGGGGAGACTGCGCTGTGCGAGTGCGCGCGATTGTTACGGTGCATGAGCGACAGCGGGTGATAAGCAGAGTAAGCTGAACTGAAGGTGACGCTGACGCCATCAGCCTTGCACTCACTGCGCTCCGGGTTCGTCTGGTTGGATTGTCGGTACCATTTCATTGTACCTATAATAATTGTTCATTGGCTACATTTTCTTTGAACGTTATTTGCCTCTTCGTATTTCTTGTAGGTACTTACCTCACTAATTAATAATGTCGGACGATATTAAAAAGCTTGGCAGTTCCGTAGTAATATAAAGGGTAGAATTACTATATTTAAAAAACACATTGAGACGTTAAAATTAATTGATCCAAGTAAAATTACAAAATTACAACTTACTGAATTACAATTAAAGTTAGAAAGATTTCAGGCATTGTTGGCAATTTGATGAACTTCAATCTAAAATTGAAGCACTAGATCTTGAATCTGAAAGTGAGCTTGAAGAAAGAGAATCATTTGAGGAAACTTTTTGTCTTTTAATTTCATGTGCACAACTGATAATTGAGAATGTGTCACAGGCTCAAAGCGGTACCTACTATTCATAGTAACAATAATGTTGAAGTGAAGAGTGCAGCAGTTCATCCTGTAAAAATAATTTTAATGTTAAATTACCAACTATAAATCTTCCTAAATTTAATGGCAACTACTTGAAGTGGCTCGAGTTCCGTGACACTTTTATCTCGTTGGTTAATAAAAATAAATCTATTGCTGAAATTAATAAATTCCATTACCTTCGGTCTTCACTGGACAGTGGTGCTGCAATTGTTATAAAATCGGTTGAATTTACTGCTGAAAATTATATGCTGGCATGGCAGCTTCTGTGTGATAGGTATGATAACAAGAGACTATTGATAAATAAGCATTTAAAATCACTATTTAATTTTGAGACTATCACAAAGGAATCACATAAATCTTTGCGTTATATGATTGACTATTTCACAAAAAACTTACGTGCCTTAAATTTAAAGGAACCTACTGACTACTGGGACACAATTATTATTCACATGATGTCCTCTAAGCTAGATGGCGCCACAGGCCGCACATGGGAAGAACATCGTAACAACTTATCGGTTTGTCCAACTCTTGATGAATTTTACCTATTTCTGCGGAACTGAGCGGATGTTTTAGAAACCGTACAGTTTAGCAAATCGGATGTTAAATCTCAACGTTCATTTCCTCAACGTTCTTTTGTATCTTCAAATAGTACAGAAAGGTCGACTAGTAAACAGTGTGTCATCTGCAACCAAGGACACTTCGTTCATGAGTGTGAAACATTTAAAGCGTTAAGTGTGGACTTGCGTTTGAAAGAGGTTGCTAAGCATAAGCTTTGTCCCAATTGTCTTCGTGGTGGTCATAATGTCAACCGTTCTTTCCGAGGTCCTGGCAAATTCTGTCAGAAAAAACACAGTACGTTGTTACATGAAAGTAAAGAATCAAAGCAAATTAATAATATTGAAAATGCCAACTTACCTTCAACTTCTAGGACGTATTCCAGCGTCGCGTCGCTCCTGTAGTGTCGTTATCCGTCGTGATGGCGAGCCAGGTGGTTGAGTCCACGGCCCTAGTTGAGGTAGTCGATCAACAAAATAACACTTATCTGGCGAAGGCGCTGCTCGACAACGGCAGTCAGTCTTCCTTCGTTATAAAAAACCTACAAAGTAAATTAAAATTAGATTTCACTAATAGAAATGCAGTAACTGTTACTGGTATCAATAATGCTGTTGTAAATACGGTTCAATATTGTGATTTAAACTTAAAATCTCGATTAAACGAATTTTGCGTCAATGTGTCATGTCTTGTCATACCACAAATTACAAGCAAACTTCCAAGCGTGAGCATTGATCCATCGCAACTTAACTTACCTCACAATCTTCAGTTGGCTGATCCTCAGTTCTTCAGTCCTTCTGAAATTGACATTTTGTTGGGTGCAGATATCTTTTGGGATATTGTAAACCCAAGGCTATCTTTGGTGGCACAGTGCTTCTTTTTTAACAAAACATGAGGATGAGTGGCCTCAGCACAATACTAACTGACCAAGTAACACATTGCTTGAAATGAAAGTTAGTTTAACTATACAATGTAACCAGAGTTTTATTTCATTTGACAAATTTTCTAAACTATCTAAACTACAGAGAGTTCTAAGCTATGTTAAACGTTTTATATACAACTGTAAAAATAAAAATAATAAATTGAAAGGTGAACTAACACTACAAGAATTACAAACTGCCTTAAAAACATTAGCTAAATTATCACAAACATATTCTTTTGAAAAGGATATTCGTTCTTTAAAAACTACAAGATTTGTAAATTGTAAATCTAATATTCTATCGTTGAATCCTTTTTTGGATAATGAAAATATCCTGAGAGTCGGGGAACGCATTCAAGGTGCGTTGCAACCCTATAATAAGATACATCCCATTCTAATTGATTCCAAGCATGCATTTACCAAACTTATTTGCAGAGGAGCATTTGCGTCTACTGCATTGCGGCCCTCAGCAATTACTTAGTTTGATACGTGATAACTTCTGGCCCGTTGGTGGCAGAGTTCTTGCTACACAAACTGTAGTCAAATGTGTCAAATGTGTACGGATAAAGGGTAAATCCGTTCAAACTTTGATGGGTAACCTACCTCGTCCTAGAGTAAATCCCTCATCTCCGTTTGAGATCTGTGGCACCGATTTTGCAGGTCCGTTCCATATTTCCAATCGGAAGGGACGTGGCGCTAGAACTAGTAAATGCTATTTGTGCCTTTTTGTCTGTTTCTCCTCCAAGGCTTTGCACCTTGAAGTTGTTAGTGAATTAAGTACTAATGCATTTGTTTCATGCTTACGCAGGTTTATTTCCAGACGAGGAAAGCCTCGCATGATTTATTGCGATAATGGTAGGAACTACGTAGGGGCAAATAACGAATTGGGCAGAATGCTTAAGGCCGCCAATGGGTCCGTGACTGACTTCGGAGCGAGTGAGGGTATTGAATTTAAATTCAGTCCAGCTTATGCACCCAATTTCGGTGGAATTTGGGAAGCTGGCGTTAAAGCGGCCAAGTTCCATTTGAAACGGATCGCAGGTAATTCTAATCTTATATTTGAAGAGCTTTCTGTTTCTTTCTGCTTACACAAATTGAGGCAATATTGAATTCGCGTCCGTTGACACCCATGTCATCGGATCCGTCAGATTTTAACCCATTAACACCCGGCCATTTCCTTATCGGGCGTCCGTTGACGTCACTAGCATCTCCTATCGTGGAAAAATTGTCGATCAATCGATATCAGCATTTAGAAAGACTGAGGCAACATTTTTGGAAGAGATGGTCGCAAGAATTTCTCACCGAGCTACAACAGCGAGTCAAATGGCGTCGATCCAGTGGCCAACCTGTCAAGGTTGGAGATGTCGTTGTAATCAAAGACGATCAGCTGCCGCCAATGAAATGGATTTTGGGAAGAGTGGAGAAGCTTTTTGTTGGACCAGACGGTTTATGCAGGGTTGCAGATATAACCACAACTAACGGTATCTTAAGACGAGCTCTAAACAAAGTCTGCATCCTGCCAGTTGACGATCCAGAGCTTCTTGAAAGCACGGCTTCCAAGAGGGCGGAGGATACCCTTACGAGTGAACGCGGCGAGTGAAGTGAGACAAGGGACGGGAACCAGCGCTGACTTTACGCCGTGTACTGCCCGGCGCCCGCGTCGGCCATTGCAAAGACAGACACCGGCTATCGCTGAAAACCAGCGCTGGGGCTCTGTCTCGAATAGGGTCGCAGCATTATGCTGAGCGGTGGCCGTTTTGCGTGGATGTGACGCATATTTTCCCCCTACTTGTTCTTTTTGTATCTATGTTCTTTCTTTGCGTCATGTTTACCGCAAATAAACGTATTTTCTTTCTTTCTTTTTTTCTTTCTTTTACACCGCGCCTTCACTTGTTATTTTTTATTAATCTTTTTAGAATCCTGTATTTAAGTGGATTACAAGTTCTATTTTAAACATACATCGCATTTTTAATGTGCCCACATCCTGCACATAAACATTGTTTTTTTTTTATGTTTAAGTAGAACCACTCCACGTAATCCACGTAAATACAGGATTCTAAAAAGATTAATAAAAAATAACAAGTGACGGCGCGGTGTCTGTCTTTGCAATGGCCGACGCGGGCGCCGGGCAGTACACGGTGTGAAGTTAGCGCTGGTTCCCCGTCCCTTGTCTCACTTCACTCGTTAGTGTTGTCAACATGTATACCTTCGAGACACAATACTGGCTCAAATGAAGTTGTCGAGCGATAGTCGGCGGTTGGCTATCGCTGAAAACCAGCGCTGGGGCTCTGTCTCGAGTAGGGTCGCAGCATTATGCTGAGCGGTGGCCGTTTTGCGTGGATGTGACGCATATGTTCCCCCTACTTGTTCTTTTTGTATCTATTTTCATTCTTTGCGTCATGTTTACCGCAAATAAACGTATTTTCATTCTTTTCTATAGTCATCATTTCAGCCGAAAGACGTCCACTGCTGGATATAGGCCATAATCGCCACGCTTGGCAGGCGGGTCGGCGAACGCAGTATGGTGTTAAAATGCGTAGAGAACGCTGCTGCCCATTCTCTAGTATGTCCCTTAGTCGCTTTTAACGACACCCACGGGAAGAAATAGGGCGATGCTATTCTTTACGTCCGGCACCACACGGACAGCGAGCAGTTGAGCGATAGTACGCTGAGACAATCCTTGCTGGATTAGTATGACGACTTCAGCGGCTTCTATCCTCTCTTAGGTCGGCTTTTCGGCGCGAAAATGGGATTTGCCAGATTGGATGGCGAATCCGGCATAATTGACATCGGCCTGATTCAGGTCAATCGACAGATGAAAGTGTAACCTCTTCTGAACCAGCCTATTTGGCGCAAAAATTGGTGTACGCCACGAACGAACAGAATCAGTAGGATTGAATCAGACCGATTGGCGAATCTCGCATAATTAACATCGGCCTCATTGGCCTCATTGAGGCCGATCGGCGAAAGAGAGGCTATATGGTGTGGTTTCCATTTTCTTTTAGCTTCAGTATTCCTGGTGACGTGAAATATTGGACTGATGATCAATTTTCATAACCGCCCCCTTTTTATAGGATTTCAGGAGTTCAGGACTAACAAACAAATGGTGTTTTATCTCATATCACTTTTGTATATCACTGACTTAGAGAAAGGAAAACGTCGAAAAAAGGCAAAACAGTTTGATCAAGTTTTACCTTTGCCCTGCAAGTAGAGTCAATAATCAGAATATAAAATTCTGAATGATATTAAGCAATTGAATTTTAATTTATTTAAGAAAACACTCAAAAATTTACTTACTGATAAGTGCTATTATACTCGTAACATTGTTGATTTATTGAATGATAAATGAATTTTATTGTTGATTTCATTTTATTATATTATATTGACATTTATGCTTGTAATTAATATTGACTACATTTTGTACTGACTCTGATTGTAAATTGAATTATTGACTACCTATATTTTTGCTGTAACTTTAATTTTATAAATGAAATATTAAAATGTTAAAATTTTGTACGCTTATTGAGGCAAAACATGTTGGTCCGATAAAATTATGTCTCCATCTTTATGTGCATACCTAATCATGTATCATATTACACATGTTTTATCAAATGAATGTATCTTTATCTATTATTGGTTTTCCTTATTAATTTCATAATTAGTTACTTCCATCTAATAATCATAGTGTACAGTCAGCCTCAGAAAGCAGCAGGGTGGTAGCTACAATGGAGTACCCAATGTGTATATTTTTTGTAGCTTCACATTGACATACACATACAGTAAGATAAGATAAGATTTCTTTATTTGTTTAAACATTGTGTATACATATAAAAGAGCATGCAAGACCAAATCGCCGAAAAAATCGCTCGTGGGCGAGCAGCCTTAGCCGTAAGTATCGTACAAATATTTCCATATCATTGAAAATAATTAACAATAACAAAAATTTGCTAGAATAGGTACTAACAAAGTTTATAATTTAGAAACTTTCTAAATTAAGTAAGTTTATTTATTTGTGTAAACATGGTGTACATACATTGCATGCAAGATATTAAATACAGAAATAAATTTTCGATCATGTTCAGCCGCGTATCGTGGCGTACAAATTGGTAAGAAGAGATGGTGCACGAACCGCGACTATGTTTATCAAAATTACATTATTAAATTACTTATTATCATCATCCCAAGTCTGTTCGTCCTGGGCATGGTTGGGTACACCAGGCTGACAGTGAGAAGGGACGTGGCACTGGTCAAGTATGTGGCTCGCGTACTGCTAGGGTTGCTGCACCACCCGGAGGTGCTGGCAGCGCTGCGGCTGCGCGCGCCGGACGGGTGCGTAGGGGCGCGCCCGCCGCCCCGCTCTGTTAGACGTGCCAGCGGCTAGGACTAACCTACTCAAGTTTGCCCCTATGTCACGAGCTGCACGTATTATTAACAGTATTACAGTTTCAGAGGATATATTTGGGCAAAACCTGCCGAGATTCATTGAAATGGCACAAATAATTATTGAAAGAGGTATATTATAAACGTTGTCATGTTTATAATAAAATATAATTTAATTATGTGTAATTTTCCTTACCAATTATTTATTTTGTATAAATCTGTGTAAGTAGACATTGTGACTTATAACATCGCCTTGGATAAGTCTGTAAAGGTGTTATAATTGTGATTTAAATAAATAAATAAATAAATAATTACTTATTACACGTTATTATTACAATTCAATGTCCATACTTATTATTAATTAAGTCATTGCAAATTTTAATTTCATCAACAATAAAAACAATACATTAAATAATATGGAGTGATCTTATTAACACAGTGGAAAAACAACATTACATAAAAGACAACATCATCATTTAAAAAACACCTTTTTCAAAAAAAAAATAACCGACTACCAAAAATAACCGACTACAAAGTGAAAAATAACTTTAATTTCGGAAGTCGGTGTCTTTGGATCTGTATTCACCGACTTCCGAAATTAAAGTTATTTTTCACTTTGTAGTGTTTTTATTTTTGGTAGTCGGTTATTATTTTTTTGAAAAAGTGTTTTATTTTTCACTTTTTAGTGGGTCAGTTTTGAATTTATCTGTTACAATAGCCTAATGTTAACTGCTCATCACCTTTTACGAAATATTGCTTTTCCTATTATTATTATATCATTTATTTCAGGCAACGCCCATAGTGTTAGTAACAATGATCTTAAAAACTAGTGTTAGTAGACATACAAGTTTTATTACGTGTGCAGTTTCATCCAATATCGCAGCATTGGAGACTCCCATCTATCTACGAATAAACTCAAGATAGTGTTGGTACTGCCGCGGAGACGAGCAAGCAGAGAAGCGCTTCTTTTACGTATGATGGCCGCAAAACCATCTATATGCCTTTCCGCAAACATCCTTGACGCGCTACATTGCCACGGCAGCCTCAACAGTATCCTGAGTGCGTTATTATACTGGACACGTAGATCGCTATTTATGCACGCAAACTATATTAGTCCACAGGCTGCACGTGTAAAATGACGAGCAAAATGATTTAAACAAAGTAATCTTGACCGCCTCTGTACATCGCGCAAACCTGCGGGCCAGCATGTTGCAGCGTACCGACAGCGATCTACGTTCCCTGTCAATGTCCTTGTTATCCTTCAGCTCATCGGTAACCCAATGACCCAAGCACTTATTATTACTTACTATAATATGTCGTTTCAATCAATAATGCCCTTATGTTGCATTTAAGAGCAGATAAACTCAAAGTTCTCCATGATTTGGGCAACTTATTAAATATGATTGGAGCCATGTAAATAAGAAATTATTTTTATGCTATATTGTCAAAATTCCATATTCATATAAGTTTAACATTAGTGTCATATGTTAGTAAGTAGTAATAACAGTGTCAGGAAAAAGATAAAATTATTCGCAAAAAACTTTTTCGTCCAAAAATTCGGAGTCACTATTATAATATGCTTTTTGCGAAAGAAACATTTTTAATTGTCGTTTAATTGCCACCATACCACTTAGCTCCTTCCAACGTTTAGGTAATACGAGTATGTAGGCGCCATGCAGACGATACTTTTGCGCATGAGTGCCGTTTTTGCTGGATAGACTCGAAGAATGGTCATATCCCGTCTGTTACGCGGTACAAGTAAGTACTAGCCTCTGCCCGCGACTTCGTCCGCGTGAAATTCCCGGTTCCCCCGACCCACTGCGTCGCATTGCATCGCCCGCCCGCGCTATTACTTCGTTTTCGCTTAGCGTTCTTTCTGAGTTTTTACTTTTTGCTCGGCTCCTAACGGTTGAAGCGTGATGTTAAATAACTTATAAATGTCCTTGAATTAACGCACAACCTCTTAAGGGGTCATTGTTATCATGTGTACCAAATCATCATTAACAACTTTAGACCAAACCTGAAATCGCGGCAAAAAAATCAACTGTTCCCTACATTTATGATCTCATAACTCGTCAAAATATAGGGAACAACTGGTTTTTTTGCCGCGATTTCATGTGTGGTCCCATAGTAAAAGTTGTTCATTATGATGAGTACAATGACCCCTTAAGAGGTTGTGCGTTAATTCCAGGACATGTTGTGTAAAACCTTCCACAAGAATTGACCTATCAAATGTAAAAAGAACTTTTCAAATCCGACTGGTAGTTCCAGAGATTACTCCCCACTTACAAACTTACAAACAAATTTTATCTCTGGACAATAGTATAGATTAAGCAGCAAAGATTGTCAATTAAAGGAATTTTGGCTGACTCCACCTACCTATTTTAAATCATATAATATCCAGACAATCATCTGCCAAAATGAATAACAAAAATCTTTTGTTTCTAGCTAGCCATGCCAGCTCGCGTCAAGAGCGTGCACATCATCAACTATTCCTGGGTCCTGAACACATTCTTCTACGTGTTCAAGAGGTTCATATCCCAGGAGGCGTGGCAGTCAATCCACTTCCACGGCAATGACCTCAAGTCTCTACATAAGCATTTGGACCTGGAATGCCTACCTGTGAGGTATGGGGGCACCTGCAGAGCTGGCGCATCATTTGGAGTCTGGCTAAAGAAGATAAAGAAGTACAGAGATGAACAGTTTGATATAGAAATGAAGCAGTTAGGTTATGTTATAAAAGAGTGATTTTGTGTTCTAATATCAGTGCAGCTCGTGAATTCTACGTCAAAATTCATTCGAAATGGACTGACAGATGAGTGGTTTTTGAACGCCATTGTATCAAATGAAAGTCCCTTAAAACAGCCACCTTTCAGCACGTTAATCTTCCAAGTTGGGAAATGGCAATGGTCCAAAATAACTTCTTTTTTTTTTTTGGTGGGAAATTATCTAATAACTTCTCCCTCTCCGGGCGGAGCGGGAAGGGGTCAGACTTTTACTGACTAAAACCCACCCGTGTTCCTTCAGATGCCTGTGTGCCAGGGCCACAATATCCCTTTCGGACAAACTCGCAACTCTGGCAGCTATTGGCCCTAACGGACCCCATCAGTTCGTGCTCACATCTCATTGAGTCGCGCGTGGAACACAACGTGCTGTCGACCCGGGCCTGGTCCTTATCGGACGGCGAGCTACCCATCGCTCACCGTTTACATGAACCGACTGCCTATCTACGATACCCTTTGGTAAGACTGGTTGTCAGACTTTCGGGCTTCTGAAGACTTGTAACAACTGTCAAAGATCTCCAAATAACAGCGGGGACCAACGGCTTAACGTGCTTTCCGAGGCACGGAGGGGTCTTGGTATGTAAAGATGGTCACCCATCCACTGACCAACCGCGGCAAGCGTAGCTTAACCTGATCGATCAACCTATGCCTCTGTTATCATTCAACCACAAGCTCCTCATATTTAGTGATTTAGCATCGTGAAAATGGTTATCTATAAATGTTCCCAATTATTTTTTAAGTCATTTTGGTTAAAATGGTAGGAATTTTTAAAGATATAAATTTTTGAGTAAGTTTGTAGACCTAGTAGAGACAGAAGAAGTCACTTTTAGAACTCTATACAACATGCCACAGAATTAACTCCACAACCTCTTTTAAGGGGTCATTGTACTCATCATTATGATTTTTTTTTACTATGAAACGAAACCTGAAATCGCGGAAAAAAATCAACTGTTCCCTACATTTTGACGAGTTATGAGAACATAAATGTAGGGCACAGCAAATTTTTTACTCCTTAAGAGGTTGTGCGTTATTTCTGGGGCATGTTGTATATACAGGGTCAAATTAAATTAGCTAGCTAAACTCCGCAGACGTGATTGGTAGGTATCCTTAACTAAACTCCGCAGACGTGATGTGTAGGTATCCATAGACACTTGAAATATCAGTAAGTATTTTTATTTTTATGTAACCTTCACAGACGTGATGTTTATCGATATAACATCATAACATAACAACACGCCTGTAACCCCCGAAGGGTTGGGCAGAGGTTGGGCAGATAATAGGGAGGAGCCTATTGCCATCAACCAGACACAAATCCAGACTCCGGGCATCTACTGAGAAATTCCAGAAGGAAAAACCCAATAACACTTTACCCGACCCAGGATTCGAACCCAGGCAGGACCTCATGTGCAGCAGTAGCGCTTGCGACCACTAGACCAACGAGAGTAAGAAAGTATGAGTTGAGAACATCAGTTTATTTTTTATTTTATCGTATTAAGAACCAGATATATGCCAGTGACCTTGAGTGGTTAGCTTGCGTGTTCCGTACTGAGCTCACGCAACGCGTCGTTCGTTCAGCCAGTAATAGGACTCGCCCATCATCGCCCTCTCGTATTTAAAAAAAACGCATATACTAAAAGATCAATAATTCAATTATCTTGAAATTGGTGAAGGTTTCAGAAAAATACGCTTGGTAAATTTGTTTTTTATCCGCCTTAGACATAACTTTACAAATTAATTTCAATGTGTAATATAAAAATAATCTAAAATATTCACATATTAAGTTATTGAGAAAATGCTCTAATTTATTTATTTATTTATTGACACACCAACGACTTATTCACTAAATGATTACATTAAATTCTATATCAACAGCTTTGCGGTGAATTTGTCACATATAGGTGTGCACAGCACTTGTATAATCAATAATAAAAATTTAATGGAAATATATGATCATAAGAAAATTAAAATTTACACAGTTTACATTGAATTTAAAATGACAAGTAGTTAAATTGAAATACAGCATAATTCAAAAATTAATATAAAAAAAAACATCAATAAAATTGTAATAATAAAATAATTATAAATTGAAACTATAAAAATACAAATAAATTAGTTAAATTGGAATATTATAACAATTATAAATTGAAACTATAAAAATGACAAATAAATTAAGATATTATCATTATTACATTAATTATCATATATTTTTTTTCAAATCATTAACACTACTCGTTTAGACGTGATCTTTGGTATAAAGTCGGTTATCGTCCCCTTAAGTTGTATCGACTACCTCAGTCGGTACAACATACTTCTAGTAACAACACTATCAGCCAACCAGTGCAACCAGCGCTGGGGCTCTGTCTCGCATAGGGTCGCAGCATTATGCTGAGCGATGGCCGTTTTGCGTGAATGTGACGCATATTTTCCCTCAACTTGTTCTATCGTGTTTCTGGTTTTTTTTTTCTTTGCGTTATGTTTACCGCAAATAAACATGTTTTCTTTCTTTCTTTACCAGCGGTCGTTGACTCAAAAAAATGTATTAGTCTTTTTAATTTTTATATTTTTGTGTTTAGATATCGATTCTCATCACGTCTGCGGAGTTTCTCTAGCTAATTTATATTGACCCTGTATATTATGTACGGGTCCAGTCAATGTGTAAATAAAAGTTAGGTAGTCACATAGCAAATAGCAAATAGCAATGACAAAACTAATTTTCTATTAAATTGTAAGCTTTCATTGAGCAAAAAGGAATGCAGACAAAAAAAAAAAAAACATTACTTGCTTTCAATACTCCTATCCCGCGTTTACACCCATCTGATTAGATAAAAAATAGGCCAAGTAGGTGTTGGCGCAAAAAAAATATTACATAAACCAATTACGGGCACTATTGAATTGTCAAAGAGTCGGTCAGTTAGTCAGAACGTTGAAGCTATTTGCCCATTCCAAAACGTAGATCTCTATGGAGAAGAACAGGCAAGAAACTCCAAGGATACTCTTTTAAATCAAGATAATTATTACAAAATCCTGGGTACATTATTATTGTCGCTTCTATACCTATAAGTGAGAACAATGTAAAAAATAAATTATTTAAAAACAATTCAAAATATAAGATTAAAAGATTACAAATAAGCCCTGGCTGGCAGTTAAGAGATGACCAGTCTCAACTGACGGCGCCCGTTCACGAACATGACGCATGGATCAGCACCATCCAGCTCAACCATTTTGTCGGGCCACGCACAATGAAGGGTTCCGTAGTTGGGATGAATTTATTCCATGAAAAAACTTAACATTGTAGTTGACAAAAATGTTCTCTAATATATTCCAACTGTAAATGTAAATGGGTCAACTGATACGTTAAAGGCTTCTACAGACCAGCGCGATTCGCGACGCGACACAAAGGCACCGCTCAGCGCGCGACACGCGGGGCCTTTATGTCGCGTCGCGTGGCGCGCCAGTATGTAGAAGCCTTAACTTGTAAAGCCTATTATGCTGTGATAGTTATCCTTTTCACTTCGTTATAATTATAAACTACTGCCGTGACTTTTTTCATAATTTTATTCTTCTTTTTTATTATTATTGTAATTATGATCGTTTAGTTCGATTTTTATAAGAGTAAATTAAATGTATATGTGTACCTAAATTAGTAAATGTAAAAGTCTAGAATACAATAAATATGACCATTTTATTACATAACTCTGAAAGGTTCAGCATCTTTGTGAAGTCTTTTTTCTAAATTGTTAAAACGTTGTAAAGCTCTAGAAAGAATCTCCCATGATTAATTGATCTAAATTTTGTTTTAAAGGTAAGTCAATCTGTAACATTGAACTGACAACTACAACTAGCACATGTCAGATTACCAGTGAATTAATAATATTCGACTTTAGATGGCACTTAAAAAACAAAAACGTTTTAAATTTGAAACTGATATTTCGGTCATAACGCTTTTTCGTTACGTAACAATTTCTGCCAGTTTACTCCTACCGCCCGCCGTGTTAAAAAAATAGTTCGCTAATAGCACTAATCTCCGAAACCACCCAACCGATGTCAATGAAATTTTGTGAATGTTTGTGATTGGGTTCAGCTTGCAGGAAAGTATTGTTTTGGACCCGATAGGTGGCGCTTCGTTCGAAGTAGGGCAGGTCGCTTGTATGATATACTTCCAAATATTTATAGGTACTTGTTTTCGACAAGTGTGTCAATACCTTTTCCTCAGGAACGCGTAGAGGTATTAAGTTGAAATTAATATCAAATACGTAGGTCTACGGTCCCTCGGGGCTCTAAAATAATCAAGCTACTATGTCAACGCAATAAAAAAAATACGGCCATTTAAGCGACATATTTTGATACTCGTAAATAAATCAAAACTTATAGGGTACTTCCCGTTGTCCTAGAAATTTGGCAAGAAGCAAGGTCTCACAGCACAAATAAAGGAAAAAGTAAGAAAATCGTTAAGTAAATAGTAATAAGTTAAGTTAGCTTTTTTTTCGCATAAAAAAAATGCGATTGCAAACTTACATTTGCAGTTGGAGAATTGACCGTGACGTATATCGATGTATGGGAGAACATGCAGTTTTCAACTATAATGTTAAAGTTTTTAGGATAAATTCGTCCCAACTCTCTCTATTGTGCGTGGTCTTACACTTCGCCAGTTTTTTTAGGTGTAAATAATGATATGGTTCATGTATCATGTTGAAAACATGTTTTATACTTGACTGTAAACCCGGAGTAACCGGCTCGTCTCTGAGGGTGTTAAATCCGATGTATCGGCTGAAGTATCCGAAGTAACGGCCGAACATTCGGCCGATACTTCGGAATATCGCTTCGGAGTAGACCCCCTTTTTTTTGTTGGGTGGGATATCATCAAATAACTTCTCCCGCTCTGGGCCGAGCGGGAGGGAGTGTCAGACTTTTACTGACTAAAACCCACCGTGTTCCTTCAAATGCCTGTGTGTCAGGGCCACGATATCCCTCCCTTTCGGACAGACTCGTAACCCTGGCAGAAATCGGAGTAAACCCCCTGGCCCGCCTGTTGCTCTGCTGTAGCCAAACTCTCTTGCCATTGTGGCACTGCAATGAGTTGGCCGCTCCAGTTAAAGGCTGTTTCATGATGATAACGATGAGAGAGTAACAATTTATTTTGAAGTGATTAACTTGTAAGTTTGTACTTTGTTAAGGGTGTAATACGACTGAAAATGTGTCTTAATCATGTGCATTAAAACAAATAGCCATAATGTTTAAAATGATAAAATTTTGAGTTATGTAAATGTAGCTTTCTTAATGTATATTTTGTGATATTTCTTCTTCAGAAACTGTAATTTTAAATTAAATAATTATTTAATATTGTGGAGTTAAAATGAAAATCCTTTCGTTTCCCCAGTTTTTCCCGACCAACAATTAGGCCAGTATTTATAGAACGTTATTCAGTACTCAAGCATTACTTACGACTAGATTCAAGCCATTGTTGGATTGGTTGAATTTAGTCTAAAGTAATGCTTGAGTTCTGAGTAATGTTCTATAAATACGTGTCTTTTTGTCAACAACATAATTTTATTAATTACTTCTTATGTCTTTTCATCGTTGTTTTTTTGCAAAGCGTTATTATTCATTGTTTGCTTCCATTGTTTCTGCGCTGATCTGAAAAATATTTTTCTATACACTATACAAACACGATTCATACAGAAGACATTGTTACTTCTTTAATTTCAATAGTATAAGCTAAGTAAAAAAAAAGCTTTCCTAATAACGTAAGGATATACTTACACCCGAAAAATGTGGAAACTGGAAGCCAATAAATACTTATGACGCATTTGCTGATCGCATTGACTAATTGGTGATGTTCTTCAGAAAGGACAGGTGCGCAGTAGGCTCTCGGAACAGGCGTGCGTATATGACCACGATGTATGAACGTAAACGAAGCAAAAGTAGTGTATGTAAGTAGCGTAGCAGGTGGCGTTCTATAGTTTCTGCCTACCAGTTCAATTCAATTCAATTCAATTTATTTATTCAATAACAATACAAATTGTGTCTGAATGTGTTACATAAAAAAAGTTTAAATTAGTCATACAATAAGGTAATAAACAAAAAAAAAACACAACTCGACTAATAATAAATACATAAATATACCATCACCAAATTAAATAAAAACAACAAAAATCACAATAATAAACGAGCAGTCAGACATTGCAGTCTAATGTTACAAGTAGGCTTCACCTATAACGTCCCATACCTTTTGCATCAACTCAGATAAATACCTACACACATACCCTTAATTATAAACCCAATAATCTTACGAGGTGAATAAAATAACCCAGCAACTCAATATCAATAACAATAGGAAACCTTTTCACATAATTTAATTCCATTACAATCCATTAATTCGTACTAGTATATTTATTTTACTGAACAGTTACATGTCAGAGATATGATAGAATCACAAATTTATTGGGTATTTTAATAAGATGTCATGCCCCCATGGCGGAACGCGTGAGGGAGAGGCAAGGTTCGCGCCCTCGCGCCCCTTGTCGCCGCAGGAGACGCCCCGGGCGTCGGGAGTCGCAAGCCGATTTCCGGCCACCGTAGGCGCGGGCTTGCGGACGGTGAGCGATGGGTAGTTCACCGTCCGATAAGGACCAGGCCCGGGTCGACGGCGCGTTGTATTCCACGCGCGCCTCAAAGAGTTGTCAGCAGCAACTGACGGGGTCCGTTGGGGCCAATGCCTGCCAGGGTTGCGAGTTTGTCCGAAAGGGATATCGTGGCCCTGGCACACAGGCAAATGAAGGAATACGGGTGGGTTTTAGTCAGTAAAAGTCTGACACGCCCTCCCGCTCCGCCCAGAGCGGGAGAAGTTATTTGATATTTCCCACCCAAAAAAAAAAAAAAAATGCCTCCATGGGAAGTAGGCGTGAGTTTATGTATGTATTTATATTTATAAAAATAACATAGCATTACGTCTGTTTTACCCAAAGCGTTAGGCAGAGGTGTACCTGCATAAAGTACACCCACATTTAATTTCGACAATTAAGTTTAGTTCCCATGGAATACAGGGCGAGCCTATTGCCACTAACCGTGCACAAACTCAGACTTCGGACTTTAACTGAGAAATTCCAGATGGATAACCCGATATCACTTTGCCTGACCCGGGAATTGAACCTAGGACCTCATTCCCAACAGTAGCGCTTGCGACCAATAAACCAACGAGGCAGTTTTGTATAAAAATGTGGTTGTTATTTTTGTATATTGTTTAAATAACCGGGGTTTCGGACTTCCACGCGAACGAAGTTGCGGGCAGAAGCTAGTTACGAAATAAAGAAAATTTCCGGAAGTACCGAGTTAACAATTTCTTAAAAGATCAAGATTTGGTTTCACAGTGCTTCGGCTGCCTCCTTAGCATCCGGACCTAAGCCCGACAGAAAATGATTGCGGTATTGTAAAAAACGACGTAGCCAGCAGCAATGTGAATCAAAATTATACGTCTATTATGCCTATTTTAAATAAAGCCGCAGGAGTCGTTTCGACCAAACTCCTACTTTTCGGGGTACATCGGTTCCTGTAACCAGGGATTGAAAACCGGTACGAATTTGGGTTCCGGTTCTTCATTCTGGTTCTTAAAAAGGTTATTCTTTTCGGTACGGTTCCGGTTCAGGTTCCGGTTTGGTTCTGGTTCCAAAGTACCGGTTCCAAATAATGGTTCCAATATAACGGTTATTAGGTTGTTATTATGTTAAGAGGCCGACTACCATCGCCCGCAACTGCAAGTCGCGGTGAGCGCAAAATTCGTTCGGAGTATTGCTATCTCTGTTTGACTATTTGAGTATGTGAGCGGCGGACGCGGTGTGCAGTCTTGTGCGTGGATAGATAGCTATTATTAGCTGTAGTACATAACGTTCATTCATAACGACTCGGAGGCATTTATATTTTATTAGTAATTAGGTATGTTCATTATTTGCTTTATTTTTGTTGATTTTTTCGGGGAATCGTTAGTAAATGTACAGACTAGTAATGCGTTTTTTGGAAATTTCTTTAGAATGCCTATATCTCAACATATTAGGATATCTAGGGCTTGTAGAGAAAATCTAGTAGATACGTCATACCTATGGTACCTATAATAAATCGTCCAAGAGACCACACGCACGTCGCGTGAATATAAATTATTGGGATATTTATTATTATTGTCTTTATTAATTTAAAACCTGAAACCTGTTCGTTTATTTATTTCAATTTATTTCATATATGATGGTCTCAAATTTAAAAAATTAAGGCTTCTTCCGTCTTATTTCTGTATTCCTTTTACTGAACTTCAAATAATGTTATCACTAAATAATTAATACAATTCAAGTCAAATAATAAAAGTGTTATGCAAAGTATTAGTAAAAAATAATATTCCAATAATGTGCAAGTCCGTAAATACAGATAAAAAACAGAGTTCTGAGCTAAGAATAATAAAAATAAAAAACAAGGTTTTTTTTTATTTTTTTTTAGTTCGCATAAGCCTACATGGGCACTTATGAAACGTCAGAAGCTAGGTGCACGGTTCCAATTGGTCGTTTCCTATGGAGAAGAGCCGGCAAGATTATGAATAAACATTTATTTAGTTATGTTATTACTTCATAGTTATAGATAAGTACTAACATAACATATCACCAACATTGTACACTTAGTTCGCAATAAACGTTTTGAATTAAATTTGGATTATATTCAACAATAAAAAAAAAGTTACTCGCAACTTGATATAGTCGTGTAGGGTGACCATGGTATTATTATTGCATGGGTACATAAAGTCATATACATTTAAAAGTACTTTATTTCGCAATAAACGTTTTGAATTTGAATTTGGATTATATTCACCAATAAAAACAAAAACCGGTCAAGAGCAAGTCGGACTCGCGCACCGAGGGTTCCGTACGTATATATGATGTTGATGATGGCTGAAAAACTGTGCTATTTAGAGACATCGTTTTATTTTTCCTGTAATCTTTACATAAACTTCTATCACATAGAATAATTTCAGATTTTTATGTATGCAAGATTCGGAGATAAGGGGGGGGGAATGGTATTTTTTTTACATTTTTCATCAAAAGTCGGAAACTGTGCTGCTTAAAAAAAAAATAAAAAATGTTTGAGAATGTGCAAACAGCGTTCTTTCATATAATACCCCACATGCCCTAGTAGCCCTACTTCTCCTAATTTTTAAGACCCCCTTTAAAATATAATAAAACGATATATTTTTTTTAAATTATTGCTTGTTTGTAAAGTAGTTGGGCTAACGTCATCTAAAACAATTCTAAATTTCAAGTTGATAGCATTAGTAGTTCTTGAGATATTCAGGTGTGACAGACAGACAGACAGACTTAGTCTCACCATAAGGGTTCCTTTTTACCATTTTGGTACGGAACCCTAAAAAGTAACTCGCAACGTGATATAGTCGTGTAGGGTGACCATAATATTATTATTGCATGGGTACATAAAGTCATATACATTTAAAAGTACTTTGGACATAAAGTTATATAACAAGATACCTTTGCATAGTATCGTAGTATAATCAAAAAAATCAGCTGTTGCTGATTATTAAATAAACTAGAAAGACTTTGAACTTTTCATTTTAGTTATATCAATGTTTTGTGTAATATAGGAATATCACAAAAAAAATCCGTGCAAAAACTGGGCCGGAACCCCGGATCCTTATTTACATTACATGTACGGATCAATGTTCTAGGAAAGAAGACACGGCGCGCGCCTTCTCGAAGCAATACGAAAATATGAGACATCGCTCTCGGTCGGTTGTGCTTTCCACTAAGCGACAGCGATGTTTACAAACTACCTACCGAGTACCTACTACTCAATCATATTTTCAATGATCGCATTACTTTTTCTTAAATGCGATCATGATCATTAGGTAAGACCGCACGGAACATTTTCCTATGCAAGTATTTTTACGTAGGTATGGAAGTTTGTTTTTTGCATACGCGATCGATTGTAGTCCTTATCTTTAATGACTTTACGGATCAATTTTGGACGCAGGAAGAAAATACTTCAAAGTATGTTGAGCCTTGGTTTTTGGCGCTGGCTAAAGGTGGACGTACTTAGAAGCCCTGGTACTTATTTACAAATTGGGTCAAAGAATAATGAACTTTATGTCAATTGCGTAAGGTACAAACTAGATAAGAGCAAAAGAAAAGGTCGGGCGTCTTTCTCGCAGTTAGCAGCTTGCTTCGGCCGTGTGTATAACTTAGACTTTTTACTGCTCCTCAACACATTTAAATTTAGTTAGGTCTAATGTTATCTAAAGATAGGTAGGTAAACCCTAATTTATACAAAAAAAAACTAGGTACCTACTAGTACGGACAGCTACAGATCAAGCTATAAATTACCAGTATAAGCTGATCTCGCATTGTATAGGATTTCCTTACAATGAGAAGTCAGCGTAAACTGGAAACGTATAGCTTGATGTATAGACGTGTGTACAAAACAGCCCAAGAAAAAAATATCTTTATGTTCTTGGGCCGAGTTTAAAAGTATCAAAATAATTAGTAGCTATGAAGGCAGATAGGTAACTTATAATAATATATCACTGGGTAATACTTACTGTGAGGTACATCCCAACCAAGATCGTAAATAATATTCCAAGTCCGTAAACAAAACAAAGTTCGTAAGAATGTCAAAATCCAAGTTCATAGCAATAGTGTTAGAAAATTATTACAATACCTACAATTTCGCAAACAAATACGTACGCACGTGCACTTTACTGTACGTAAAGTAATCATAAAACACTGAATTTCACTGAAAGCCGTAGTAGATAGATGATGACAACAAACAATCCGAGTCGTTACGCTTGTGTGAGTGCCTCTCGGAGCGATTCACACAGCTACCATGCGCAGTACGACCACGCACACATTGACATTTGCTTGACGCGATGGCACTACTAGCTATTGAAAATTTTTGATAAATTTGGATGTTTTCCGTAATACCAAAAATGATGAAGGAAAACTTAATGTTTTTCCAATATTTTTTCACTAATTTGTAACTTGATAATATAAGCTATGTTCCTGCATAAATAATATTGTTGTATAGAATACAGAAAGAATAGATGAAAACATGTAATTTACGCTGTAAAAATGTTTGAAATTCAATTCGCTAAAACTTCCTATTAGGTAAGTTTTACAAAAAAAAAAAGATGTAGGAACCTGGATAAATCCGAATATCAGCATAATATAATATGGTGGAAATATGCTTAAATTTCAAATGATTTTGGTATTACGTTTGTATGGGCAGT
This sequence comes from Tiliacea aurago, assembly GCA_948098905.1. Classification (NCBI taxonomy): domain Eukaryota; kingdom Metazoa; phylum Arthropoda; class Insecta; order Lepidoptera; family Noctuidae; genus Tiliacea; species Tiliacea aurago. The sequence continues at coordinate 3,802,288 of OX402592.1, forward strand.
TCATGCAACGCCGCGCTCTTAAATGTGTTAGTAAAATCGTTTAAAATAAAAATTCCTTCTTTTGGAGATACGAGTACTTACTTACGATACTTCACTACAATTTTTTTTAAAAGAGAGTGAGATGAAACATTATGGCCATCGTGTGGTGGGACATAGGAAATAACTATTATGTAATCATAAATAAAGTTTTTTTTTTATGTTTTCGCATTGGTAATTTGTACAAATTTCTAAAGCTCATAGCAAAAAGAAAAAAAGCTTTTAAAAGAAAAGGATCAAATGTTACAGAAATACCATAAGAACTTGGTTGGACATGCCCAAAAAACATACTGACAATGAAATGAAAATTTGCCAACAGAGCTATCGTCCTGCGTTGAGCGGCATTGTATGAACTCGTTCAGATGCGATTTGAAGAAGAACCGGTAAAATAATGGTTCTTAAAGGTTCCAATATAGGTTCCTGTTCCGGTTCGGATTCTAGTAACAGAACCACTAAATACCGGTATTTTAGGAACTTTTTCAATCCCTGCCTGTAACTGGTTGGCTCGAGCTCTTAGGCATGGAGTTGACATCTAGTCTCAACTTCGGCGCCACCATCGAGTACAAAGCCCAAACTGCGGCCAAGAAACTGGGCATCCTAAATAGGGTGAAGCGATACTTTACGCCTGGACAGCTTTTGACCCTTTACAAAGCGCAGGTCTACCGATTATACTTCGGTGAGTGTGCCCAAGAGCTCCACGACCTCATTCCACCGGCCCCCTTCTATTATCGGACATCTAGACACTCTGCAGGTCCTCGGGATCCCTTTCTTGTTGCTATTCCACCAATTCGCACTAAGCGTTTCCAAATGTCTTTTATAATGCGCACAGCAAAAGAGTGGAACTCTCTACCTGCGTCTGTGTTTCGAAATAGAACGCTAATCTCTTCAAAGTTAGAGTAAACAGGCATCTTCTGGGTAAGCTCACTCCATCGTTGACTTTGTGTCTATCACCTCTGCCCTAGACTAAGGTCTAGAGCAAACCCATCCTAAATAAAAAATAAAAAAAGCCTTTGATCGAGTAAATAAAGATGTCTGGTTCCATACTTGTAAGCACGTAGAAAAAATTGAAGACGAGTACCTCAGACACTGTGATTTCAGTTTTATTATAACTAGCTTTTGTCCGCGGCTTTGCACGCGTGGAGGTCGAGAAATTAATAAGACCTATAGACCTGTAGTACATTATTTTGTTCTATCATTAATAGTTTTCGCAGCGCACGCCAAAACTATTTTGGGTTTTCTACCTTGGGTTACAATATTGCAATTTTCTTACGGATCCCTATTTTTTTTTAAATAAATTATAGCCTATGTTATTTCGTAATAATCTAGCTATCTACTGGTGAAGGAATATTTTAAATCGATTCAGTAGTTTCGGAGCCTATTCGTTACAAACAAAAAAATCTTTCCTCTTTATAATATTAGTATACATGTCGCTGATACGTCGGACTACGAATCAGACACTTCTGAAATTGTTGAAGATTCATAAAATGTAATTTCTCAATAAAGTTCAATAAAACTTTTTTTGAAGTGATAACTACTTTAGGCGCGTTGAGCACTTTTTGTGTGAACAAAAATCGTGGAACTCGTCACCGAATCGTCACCGAACGCTTTCCACGAGCTATATGTATACTGTTTTCACTTCTACCGACAGTCCCCAAAGACTGCATCTGGTCTCTCTCTGAGATCTGCACTGCATCCCCGCATGTTTTTGTATTTTATTGATGTCTAGTGCTAATATTTCCTTATGGCCGCCATAGACGTTCGAGTAATTTGATCAAAGAGGCTGGTTCAAACAGTTTGATCAAATTGACATGATTTTGTTTTTTATTTGTGTTTTATATTTCTTTAGAATATTTCACAACTATGATGACACTAACAGCTCTTGAAGGCTTTGTGCCGATAGCGATCCATTTCATTGGTGAAATAAATTCGCCCTTAGCGTTAGTGAAGAAAAACTATTATTGATCGAAGGAAGAATACATCGAAACAAACGCCACAATTCTACTCAACTAATAAATTACGTTACTAAATCATCAACCAACACAACAATAGCTACTCTTAACAATACATTATAAAAAGTAACAACAGAAAATCCCTTACAACATGCAAATATGACGTCACAAACACATGAATAGTCAGTTTTAACAAAAACACGTTTGATAGCGGCGCGCACGCAGTACCTTGCGATCCTTGAGCGAGAATCAAGACCAAACGAATTACTGACGATGTCGGAACACGCGACGCGGACTAATAAGTCTGTTACATACGTTTTATTAGTCGTAAAGTCGTGTCGTGTCGTGTACCAGGATAATAGTGTCGTGAATAAGGATTGTGGAAAATATGCGGTGAAGTGAACTACTGATAGCTGTGATATTTTTTATTTAGGTGGGTACTAATTTGTTCTTTTTTTATTTTGTTTTTAAACTTATGTGTCTTTTTTTTTGGGATACATAGACTCACGACTATTCTAATGGGGATAGGCAGTAACTAGTCACTACAGATCATTACCCACTACGAGTGTTAATAAGTAAACTCATTTAGGTAGGTATACAGAAAAATATAAATAAATAGAATATATAATAAATATTATATTTATTTATATTTTTCTGTTCTGTGTGTTTCTCCTTTGTTTTCAATATCACGGGTTGAATAGGTATATCCTTTGTCTTCCAATAACTTTCTTCTCTTTCTAGATTCCTAGTACCACTAGTGCAAAACTAACGTGCATTCCCGTTGTACCTACCGCCGCAAATTATTTTCTCTTCTTTCTGTATTCCTAGTAGATTATAGAAAGAAAAGAAAATAATTAATTGGATTATTATTCGGAATTATTTGTACTTAGTTACCTTCCCAAGCACAAATCAAACATGTATTCCAGTTGTGCTCACAGTAGGACTAAAGGAATTCAGGTTTATTTTGTACTCAGAATCTAGAACGTTTAGGAGTTAATAATACCTACCTACTTAAATTGCACGGGAATCAATTAACAACAAAGTAGTCAGTAAGTCTAAGTTTCTCTGGTAGTAAATCTAGTTCAAGTGTGCCTTTACCTACAATTACTTTAAAAATGTATTAAGTAGCACCTACCTTTACTACAAAGTAATATTTACGTTCATTTAAACGTCTCATGAAATACCTACCTAATAATAGACTACCGGCAAGCTTTGGTCAATTAAATAGCAAATCTCTCATAATACAAAAGGACAAAAAAATGTTAACGAAATCAGTTTTTAATATCCGCAGTTTTTATTATAATGTTATCTAGTTTGTTAGACATTGACATTATTATAATAATTTAGCTAAAACTAAAATATCCTGTTTAAATACTTATTAAAGCAATGTATACCATAATAAAAATATGAGTTACAAAATATTTAATCTTTATACTTAGATGTGTGACGCTTACGAATAATTTAAGCACAATTACATGTTAGGTACTTATTTTTTGAGAATGTCAAGTTTCAGAAAGTTAGTTGTTCTTTAAGTAAGTTCAATAAGTATTTCAGTACCTATTTAACCTCTCTAGTTAGTACTAGAGAAGGTTAAATACTGAAATACCCTGGGGGATGCTGCTGACCTAGAGGTCAGCAGCATCCCCCAGGAATCTAATTATAATAACCGTTTAAGCTTGCAGCAGTTCACAAGCTAGCATATTGCACATTTAAGAGTTAAATGTTAATTAAACCATGAATTCATGACACGTAAGAGTGTTAACTAGACGTTACACAAGACCAGGGTTAATGTCATGCATGTATGCAGAACATGCCGCGTGCATGTCTGTGAATACCTTTACAATGAGTGTGTTGACATTCTTGCGAAAACAAATAGTCCGATAAATACTTGTGTCCAGCTGATAGCGTTATTTAAACAGACTCGCTTGTTGTTATCAGTGAACTTTGACTTACTGATAACAAATCGCGCACCCTGTTTTTATTAAATGGTTAATCAACACATTTAACTATTTCATGTGTTGAAACAGCAACAGTCAATCAAACCTCTTGACATACCTACCTAATTATATTTGAAAACAGATTAAAGGACTCTGGGCAAATGTGGTCTAATGGACAACGATACGGTTTAGATGTTTGTGAACGGATACTTCATCTTACCCTTGTGCAAACTTCTATTATTATTTACAGTTATTCAGAATTAAAATAATATGCACTTAAATAACAACTTATACGTACCTAACTATTGAATAAAATAATATTTAAAACTATTAACAAACTAAAATATGGCGTCAAAAAACAGCTCCGCATCGCTGTCGACTGGCAAATTGGCAATGTACCCAAGAGACTGGCGGCATTGCCACGTTGTATTGCAATGCTTAGCCTCCGGCCAAGGTAAAAGCCAGCCCTTGGGTCACAGGAAGGGTCAACCAGCCGTTTCGAGATTTTCTTAAAATGACCATAAGCTCTCGAACCCTACGGCCCGAGGGTTTCAACACGAAACGGCTCGAAAATATAATTACCAACAAGGTTATATTATACTTACGCCGCTTAGGTTCTTCGCAGCCGCAGCAACAGCGCCAGCACAGCACGCCGAGCCAGGAAGATGGGATGGCGCAAGGGTATCGACAAACGATTGTGTGCAAACTATCATCACAATGTGGCGGCAATTTTGAGAAAAATACACTTTTGGATTTTATTCCCATACAAATTCGCCGTCAGCTTTAATTCTGTCAGAAAATATGTGGTAGAATGTCTGACTTTGATGGATCTTTTGTGAAATTGTTTGCTAATATAGTTTAGAGACAGGTACCTACTTAATGATTTTCGTAATTAGGTATATATAATATATATCTTACCTAAATCTGTACATTCGGTACATACAAATAAATAAAATTGAAGTGTATGTTTGTAATGTCAAAATAATACTAAATGTATCTTTTTACTAAATATATAATTCTGAAAGTATACGTTACTTATAACAAAAAATCAACTTGAGAAAGTATATTACTTATAAAATTTTTAAGGTTCCGTACCAAAATGGTAAAAAGGAACCCTTATGGTGAGACTAAGTCTGTCTGTCTGTCACACCTGGATATCTCAAGAACTACTAATGCTATCAACTTGAAATTTAGAATAGTTTTAGATGACGTTTGCCCAACTATTTTGCAAATAAGAAAGAAATAAGAATAAATATATCTTTTTTGCTAAAGGGACTGAAAGGGAGTCTTAAAAATTTGAAGTGGGGTTACTAAAGCATGTAGGGTATCATATGAAAAAGCGCTGTTTGCACACTCTCAAACTTTTTTTATTTATTTTTTAGGCTGCATTGTTTCCGACTTTTGATGTAAAATGTAAAAAAAAATACCGTCCCCCCCCCCTTACCTCCGAAGTGTGCATAGATAAAAATCTGAAATTATTCTATGTGATAGAAGTTTATGTAAAGATTACAGGAAAAATAAAACGATGTCTCTAAATGCCACTGTTTTTCAGAAATCATACGTACGGAACCCTCGGTGTGAGAGTCCGACTTCTGTCTGTCTGTTGTTTTTGTTCCGGCTAATCTCGAAACGGCTGGACCGATTTTAACGGGGCTTTCACTGGCAGATAGCTGATGTTATAAGGAGTAACTTAGGCTATTTTAGAGACGCAGACGATGCCGGGGGCAGCAGCTAGTCAACAATAATGCAACAATGAATTTTCAGCTGTATATTTATTAATTAATTTTTGGTTACACTCGATTTCATTATCAGACGCGAAAAGCATATTAAAACTAACCAATTAAGAATATTAAAAGAACATAATTAATGTAGTAAGGATTAAATGAATAAATACAACAGGTATTTGATTATAATTAATGTCACTTGTATTTATTTATTGTAATACAGCAGGCTAGATTTTTGTGACTATCTGGCATTAAGTTGGCTTATTATTAAGCCAACTTAATGCCAGATAGTCATAAAAATCATACCTCTATGTATGAATTTGTCTCAAGGTAATACTAAAATGGTCTTAATTTCAATATGACAGTGGGTTGCAAGCGCTTAATCTTCGTAGGGTTCCGAAAAAGGAAAAAAAACGGAACCCTCATAGGATCCCTCGTGTGTCTATCCGTCTGTCACAACCGATTTGCTCCGAATCTACTGGACCGTTTAAGTTGAATTTTGGTACACATGAACATTTCAGTGACCCAAACACGGACGTGTAACGTAAATAAATGAATTTTTAACATGGCGTCATTTTTGGGAATAATATTAGAAACATTAGAAAATTTAAAAAAATGTTTAGCAAACTGTACCGTGTGACATATCAAATAAAAGGGCTTGTTGTAAGGGTTTCAGATATACTTTTTTTTTCTAATAAACACTTTAAATTAAGAAATTAGGTGGATATTAACCAACCCTTATCTCCGAAAATACTGAACCTTACATTTTCAAAAAAAAAAAAACAGAATCATCATCATCATCAAATTAAATTTGTAGTTGGAATGTTTAAGGAAACATGTTTTTCAAATACATTGTTAAGTTTGTTCTTAGGATAAATTAATCACCACGTAGAAACCTTTCATTGTCCGTTGTTCTACACGCACTTGGCCGGTTTTAATGTCAAGATCTAAACAATTTCAGGTAAAAACTAAAATCAACTTCAACAAAAACGCCAACAAAAAAGGTTTAAACAAGACATCATAGACAGACAAATCCAGAGACACACGTCATGTAATTATAATAACAAATACATTTTCAAAAAGTACTCTCATCAACTCATCAGACACCAAACACGACATGTAAATTAAATTTAAAACAATTATTAATTTGACGTCGTATAGCCTATAACCCGCGGAACAACATGACGCTTCCAACGATATCTAGTTTTTCAAAAAACGATGATTAGTTTAGGAGTTATGAGTGAACAGGTGAACATGCATACATATATACATAGCCTGTAAAAATCATAGTCGTAGTCGGGTAAAAATAACAGAGTTCTCCCCGTGGTTAACAATATTCGCTAGTGAAATCAAAATCAAAATATTGTCCCGTCACTACAAACTGTATGGTACGCAGGTGCCGTTCGGGGACTGAAAAAAATATTAATAAACTGTTCCACCGAATCGCACTTATATAAATTTTGTTTCAGTGCGGTTAGTGGAAGTTCTCAGGTGCGGTTCGGAAAAGTGCTGTTGAAATCAGTGCTCTGAGTGGAATACTTCTTTTATTCCACATAAACCTACATGGGCACTTATGAAACGTCAGAAGCTAGGTGCATGGTTCCAATTGGTCGTTTCCTATGGTGAAGAACCGGCAAGAAACTCCACAAACAAAATAATTATGATAGATAAGCCGTGTGCTATTTGATTTCCCATCGGCAATTTTTTTTTTTTTTTATGCCGTTTCCATACTTTGTATCATTTGCCGGGAAAAAAACGTACTTTAGGTAAATATGCATCCGAATATCCGATCTCTAATTATAAACTATCGAAAAAGAATTCGTTAAATTGTAAATCTTTTGTTGCATGTCAGTTCAAACTGACGAAGTTCATAATTATACGGTGACAAATACACCACCACTGCTCCTTGGTTGGAGGAGCAGTGGTGGCCCAGTGGTAACGGCCCCGACTTACGAGTCATAGGTCGTGGGTTCGAACCCAGGCAGGCGCTTTACTTTGTGTAAATAATTTCATCACCACTGCTCTCAAAACGGTGAAGGAAAACATCGTGAGGAAACCGGCAGTTCTAGAACCAACAATTCAAAGACATGTGACATCTACCAACCCGCACTGGGCCCGCGTGGTAGATTACAGCCCAGTCCCTCTCGAAGAGAGGAGGCCTGTGTCCCAGCAGTGGGAACATTATAGGCTGATTATGCTATGCTTATGCTAAATACACCTACCTACCAAACAACCCTATAGTATAAGATAACGTGTCCCTTGACATTAAAAGAGAATACAAGTTGTGAATAAAATTGTGGCCGACCTTTATTCTTTAACTACACGTTCAAAAACGAATCGTTTTTGATCGGCTGTTTCTTACAAACAACCAGACGAAAATCTTAAGAGGTATATTTTAAATGTAAATAAGAGCCGTTCTTGCTTAAACTCAATTAAGTAATAATTTGATTAATATATCTGCGTTTCATTTCTTGAATGTTATGTCTATGAATATACTGACTTATTTTATTGCCAGTAGATTCGGTATTCCTAATCTGTTTCGATAGTTACCTGCATAATCGTTCCGGTATTGTACGGTCAGCAACGAAATTTGACTAATTCTGCAACTTTTACCATTAGGTACAAACTCACATCATCTGTGGGTTAGATGATGTAATCATCTAACCGACATAAAACTATTCGATGCACTGCTTTGACCATTGCGTGAAAGTTAATGAGTTTGTGTTGTTTTTATTTTGTGTCTGTTCCGATGATAACAGCCGAACGGGTCCATCACTGGTTAAGCTACGCTTGTTGAGGTCAGTCCGTGGATGGGTGACCATCAAGCGCAGGCATCAAGCATCTTAAGCTGTTGGTCCCGGCTGTCATTTGTAGATCTTTGACAGTCGTTAAGGGTGAAGCCTAGGGGTATCGCATTACCCAGTACTTAACTGGGTTGTGTAGGTCAGATGGGCAGTTGATTCATGTAAAATACTGGTAACGAGCTGTCTCCGGTTTGACTGGAAGCTGACCCCAACGTGGTTGGGCAAAGGCGCCCGCAGTTGATGATGTCATAACGATATAAAAAAAATAATGCGATCGTAATCTAAACATACTTTCAAGGTAACACTTTCTGATTGTAGGTAGTTACAACAAAGTGTGGAAACGAATCATTATAATAAGGCTTATTGGTTGATTCGCACGAATTTACTCGCATGAAACGGGCGAATCGACACTTTTAAATAATATGATTTTTTCTGTAGGCGATTCGCATCAAGTTAATTTATTACTGGGTCAATCGACAACTTCAGAAATACGTACAAGCAATTGGCACATTTTGAATTTTATGCAATTATATATGAAAATATGCACTAGAAAAAACTACATAATTACCAACTATTTTGTACAAGTTTATATTTTATTCAGCAAATGTTTATGAGTAAATATAAAAGCAAATATTTGGTGTGCGAATTGTCTAATACATATTTCTGGAGTTGTCGATTCGTCCACATATAAATTAAATTCCTGCGAATCGACAAAATATAAAGTATCGGTTCGCCCGTTTCGGGCGTGTAAATTCGTGCGAATCGACTAATAAGCCTATAATAAAATATAGTTCGAGTTACCTTAGCCCACGTCTACTAATCCAGAACATGCCTACTTTAGGCTAGTAATTACATTAGATAACAGTGTACCACTGCGGCCCGTTCTGGTCCAATTAGCTGCGCTTGGAAATAGATAATTACTTTAACTAGAATCACTTCTTGCTCTAATCTAACCCTGCACTAATTGCGTAACACAGTTTGAATCACAATCCGACAGTTTTGAAGGATACTGATTATGTTATTCTGCCTCGTTAGTGTAAAGGTCGCAAGCGATACTGCTGAGCGTGAGGTCCTGAGTTCGATTCCCAGGTCGGGCGGGGTGGGAATTATTGTGTTTTTCCAACAGCAATTACTCAGTGGCAGCCCGGTGTACCCATACTCCGGATTTTTATGCCCGGGTGATGGCAATAGACTCGCCCCCTATTACATGGGACTTTAACATATCTGGCGAAATGTGGGTGTACTACAGGTACACCTCTGCTTAAGGCGACGATAACCGACTTTTAATGATTTTATAGTGAAGATCACGTCTAAACGAGTACTGTTAATGATTTGAAAAAAATATGTGTTAAATTAGAGCATTTTATCAATAACTTAATATGCGAATATTTTAGATTATGTTTATATTACTTAGTGAAATTAATTTGTAAGGTTATGTCTAACGCGGAAAAAAACTGAGAATGGCGCAAAGTCTACCAAACGTATTTTTCTGAAACCTTCACCAATTTAAAGATAAATTGATTATTGATCTTTTAGTATACGCGTTTTATTAAAATACGTTTTATTTTGTGCCTAAACAATCAAAAATGCGTCAAATTGGGGACAGCGCTCCTTGATGGGCGATCATCTCCTGTTACTGGCTGAACGAACGACGCGTTGCGTGAGCTCAGTACAGAACACGCAATCTAACCACTCAAGGTCACTGGCATATATCTGCGTCTTAACCCTTCGGGGAATTATGTTATTTATAAGTTTTATTAAATGGTATGAATTGATTATTACTATCTTAGTGTCTTCTGCGAAGTGTGTCTCTCAGCAAGCGACGACGACGTACAATTGAGCCGGCTATCCGAGCATCACTAATTGCATGACAATCACCGGCTACTTGTTACATCTGCACTGTGACGTTAGATTATGGTAGGTATATTAAGTATATCTGTCGGTGGTGTGGTGTCTTTGGATCTAATTCAGTTTTTTGCCACCGACTTCCGAAATTAAGGTTAGTTTTCACTTTGCAGTGTTTTTTTTTAAGTCGGGTGTTTTTTTTTTTATTAATGAGTCACTAAAAACTGTTGCACTTCTAATATTGCACTATTTTTTTTAATAATTGAGTCTTTTTTTAAACTTTCTGGTCCACAGTTGGTCGTAGTAGGCTAGGGTTCCCCAACTAATCGGGTTTTTTTTTTGTGTTAGTGTTTGATGCGCATGTTATGTTTCTCTTTATTTACGATTGTATTTTTTTATTAACTAGCTGCTGCCTGCGGCTTCGCCCGCGTGGCATTTTTTAAACATATTATAAACCTTCCTCTAGAATCACTCTATCTATTAAAAAAAACCACATCAAAATCCGTTGCGTAGTTTTAAAGATCTATGCATACATAGGGACAGACAGGAAGCGACTTTGTTTTATACTATGTAGTGATATTCTCAGCTTTTGGATAGTATCTGCTATGTGATACGGATACTGTCTTGTTGCATTTTTTGTTTCTCGCGATGGTTAAATACAGTGTGAGTACTTCATAATGTGCACATATCGAAACGAAAAAAAAAAGGTTAAATTTATAGAGGGAAAAAAAATATATAGCATTTTTAGGGTTCCGTAGTCAACAAGAAACCCATATAGTTTCGCCATGTCTGTCTGTCTGTCTGTCTGTCCCTCCGTCCGTCTGTCCCCGACTTAGCTCATAGATGCTTAGTACTAGAAAGCTGTAATTTAGCATGACTCGTAAAATAAAACCATGAAAATCATTTTTTTTATGTTGCAAACTCGCCCTCAATTGAGAATTAATGTGTTTCTTTAACAAAAAACTGTTGTTTTTCATACATTTTTAGAATAACTGTTGTCGCAGTTACTTTTTGTATTTTTTTACTATTTAGTATTTTTAGGACCCCAAAATATAAATTATTTCATGTTTACAAAAAAGAAAGAAAAAACATTTACTCACACAGATCACAAATTAAAAAAGAAACAATAACAAAAAAAGGCACAATGATTGTAATGTTCAAAAATATTTTTAGGAGCGCAAAATGGGAACTATTAGAGTGTCGATATCGTAAACACTTTCAATGGTAACTCAGTTGGTATTATTTTAGAAAAACTAATTAAAGTCGATTACTCGCAGTTTTTGGTAAAAAAATGCTGTTTAGTTTCCTCAAAAAATCGAGCACATGCTTGATCACTTTAGTTTATAACCCAGTACTTTAGATTCGTTGAAAGAATAATATTTCATCTAAAAAATCACCTTGTATGCATTCATAGACATTGCATTTACATTCTTATTAATGTTCTATACTGTATTACGCAATGGTAATGCACTATGCAGCAACTGTTGCACATACCTAATATAATTGGAATAAAAAGTTCAAAAATATCTTGAATTGTAATTTTGTAATCAAATGAGACATCAATTTTAATATATTATAGGTATTTGATGTAATTAATCATACTTTACTTTCTAAAGCACAGATATATATAAATGTGCCAAATAACAGGAATAATATTTTTGATTTATTACTTTTGGTTTGAGAATTTTGTCCCTATTTGTGGGTAGGTATCTAATAAAGCATATTGAGAAGATGAAGGATGGGTCTCCAGCATCCTAATTTTCTGATGTTGTAAACATAATTATTATAGTCAATTGTGAATGAAAAAAATATGATGAGAACGAAGTAAACTATAACTATATTCAACTCAAAAATTACCAAACAGATTTTCATAGGGTTTTCACCAAAGAGTGGAGTGATTCGTGAGGCAGGTTTAGGTATATAATTCATGATGGTTTTGTAAATTGGCTGAAATATGACTTACTGACTGCTATTGGATTTTCCTATTTTTTTCTAGTTTTAAAAAGAAAAATATCCGACGTTCAGTCAAGCAATTTTATAACCAGAAAAACCAACAAAACATCATAAATAGACAAAAATAGCCACAAAACGTGAAAAAGTAAAAATATAAAAACATAAACAATTTAAAGAAGGCTCCAATCGGCCACAATTACGATAATTGTTGAAGATGTAGGGAAAAAACATGCTGACTGGGAGCATTACTGTGGGCCGAGCACGGGCGTGTCAAGACAAGACATGATAAATTATATCATGTCAATTTGTACTAGCATTTTATGACAAAACTCTTTTATCGCTCAAACTGTGATAAAATGTGTGACTCAAGTCATGTCACAGCAGGCCGTGCTCGCCCCGCTGCGTGTGCGTTACGTTCTAATACGTTTCCGTGGAATAATTTTCAACCTCCACACGGGCAAAGCCGTGGGAAAAAGCTAGTGTAAATATAAAGGGTGAAATCCAAACCAAGCAAGGCTAATTGGTTGTATCTCTTTTATCCATATCATCATTGGTATTGATATGATATTTTATCTCTGTATTGTAAGTAAGTAGATAAAATAATATAAAGATTGTCAATATGACGGTGCTAAAAGAACCTCATTTAGGCACCTTTAAATACCTACCATTGTGGGTTGACCCTAAACCAGTTTCTCAACATATTTAAATTAAATCAGTTTTGAGAATGGTCGAGACTTATGACAGGTATTGTCATTATTTTTTTTTTAACGTTGCCCCATAGCTAGGAATTACTCCTGTATTGTGGGTGCGTTTACAAACGTTTAAACTCACATACACAAACAGCCAGACCTGGGACTACTACTTGCAGGTCATCAAAAATATTTGTTCCTTGCGGGAATCGAACCCGTGACACGCAGCGCAGCAGTCAATCGCTTAACCACTGCGCCAACCGTTGTCTTATTTATATGTCTAGATAGAGTGTCGCACTGCAAAAGAACTAAAACAAACAGGCCAACTTTGTTATGCTGGTGTGCGTGACAGCTGCAGCTACGTCAAAAGAACTAAAACAAGCAGGTCAACTTTGTTATGCTGGTGTGCGTGACAGCTGCAGCTACGTCAAAAGAACTAAAACAAGCAGGTCAACTTTGTTATGCTGGTGTGCGTGACAGCTGCAGCTACGTCTAAAGGCTTCTACATACCGGGGCGACTTGTCGCGCGACGCGACACGACACAAAGGCACCGCTCGTCCGGTGACACGCGGGGCCTTTGTAGTCGCGCTGGTATGTAGAAACCTTTACACTCGCGCCACGTCAGTGTGCTGTCATTGTGTTATTCTAGTGTGCGTTCATTTTTTGCGGCCAACAGTTGGACGCAACTTTTCGAGTTCGCAGCATTATAAATGATTTATTTTATGTAAGTAGGTTTGTAAAAACTAAATGAGGTCGGCGTTTCGTAATTGACTACTCTGAGAAGAAAGGCCGAAACAAACTCAGAGGTCACAGTCTCTTTTAAAGTCCAGACATAATCTTGGTCAGATCATGTGAAGACCATGTAGTTTTTTGTCTGTCTATTTAGACATATTTATTATATCTTAAATTTGTAATGTTGACACAAATTAATTTTAATGATTAATAAAATACCGTCCAAAATATGGTATGAGATCTGAAAGGCTACATACAAATAAACAAAAAATAATTACACAAAAACGGCATAACTTCTTCACTACTAACGTTTACTAAAAAAAAAACAGATTTATAAGTTTATAACTCCTAACTGTCATGATTACATAACACCGAAATGTTTAGTAAGTTAAAATAAAACTTTGCACGTGATTTGGAAACCGGTTTGAGCTAGAAATAACACGAGTCACGTGTATCCAAGTAATGTTATCATTATAATAATAAGTGAATCGAAAACTTTGTACCTCTTTTTACGAAAATTACGCGGATGGAGGAGTATGAAATTTACCACAGTCAAAGTATACAATGGAATAGAAGTGCAGAAAGGTAATATTTTTATATAATATGCATTAAAATAAATTAAATGAATAACAAAAACATTACACCCGATACCATGACTTGAATATAGATAGCTGACAGAAGTGACAGCTTGACCATGGAATAAGTATGTACTACTCATGGAATTAGTTACATATACATTTTAAGTAGAGGGGGTCGGGAGGGGGTCGAATTTCGACCAGTGGGTGACCACGAGTTTTAATAATTATTCTTCGTTTCGTATCGATGGTACTTTGTTTTTATATTGTTTGAGCCAGCCTATAGTTGATCGAAGGAGCCAGCAGGCGGCCACGTTAAGCATCAGTGGCGTTCATTAGGTCTTCTTTAGTGCAAGTGAAGGGGACTTAGGATACTCCAGAAAGTGGATCAGAAGCGCCGCACTCGCACTGGGTGTTGGGTGGGTCAGTAATCCCCCACTTTGACAGATTGTGTTTGCAGTGACCTACCTGGGTACGCACTCGATTGAGAGCTTTCCATAAAGGCCACTGCAGATCACGCCCGGGCGGAAAATGTTCCTGGGGTTTGACAAAATCGTTGGTGGTAGATGCTTGACTTCCCACAACTTGCTTCTGATGGTTTGTAATGTGGCAAAAATACCAAGATTTTGTCCTACACTTGACTACCTGAATTGAGGCAAGGTTGGTGATTAAACCAGGGTTAAACATGTATATAAAACGCAACAAAGAACAATCATCGACAACAAAAAACCGGTCTAGAGCAAGTCGGACTCGCGCACCGAGGGTTCCGTACGTATATATGTTGTTGATGATTTCTGAAAAACTGTGCTATTTAGAGATATCGTTTTATTTTTCCTGTAATCTTTACATAAACTTCTATCACTTATACATTTTTCATCAAAAGTCGGAAACTAAACTGCATAAAAAAAAAATTGAGGATGTAACAGCGCACTTTCATATGATATCCCACATGTCCTGGTAGCCCTACTTCAAATTTTTAAGACCCCCTTTCAGTCCCTTTTGCAAAGAACATATATTTTTTTAAATTTATTTCTTGTTCGTAAAATAGTTGGGCAAACGTCATCTAAAACTATTCTAAATTTCAAGTTGATAGCATTAGTAGTTCTTGAGATATCCAGGTGTGACAGACAGACAGACAGACTTAGTCTCACCATAAAGGTTCCTTTTTACCATTTTGGTACGGAACCCTAAAAAGAAAGATAAATTGTTTATTCTGCACAAACAAAACGCAAACCAAATCAAAATCAAACACAAAATCTAGACTCAATCTAGACTAGAGAATCTAGACTAACTACACTTGGTCGTTCTCCAGAATTCGATTCTCGCTTTTGCGCCCTACCTTTGTGAGCTACTGCCTCGTCGTGGGAAGCGACCCGTCGCTGCCGGATGTGATTCGTTCTATGGTAGGCGGTGCAGAGTCGTGGGACGTGATGATCTCCTTCTGCGAAAATGTCATGTCGCAGAAGGAGGCAGCGGAAAGGGAGAGGGAGATGTCGAGTGTCTCCCGGCTCGCAGCAAGCGCACTGGACATCGGCAGAGGCTCTTCCAGCCCTCCTAAATGGGTCCAGGGACGGTGGACTCGTGGACGTCCACCGCACCCTATCATATAGGACTAGAGGTGATGGCGCGTAATGGTCCACGCGCGCCCCTCTTAGACGTCGCGGGGGGAGTCAAACACCTCTTTATCCCCGCTTGACCATACGGAGCCCGCAGAGGCCGGCCGGTACCAGTCGGGGCCTGCGTTGAAGACTGTTTAACCCCGTAGCCCCGGTACCCCGGTAACCCCGTAGCCAACTCTTCCAACTTTTTGAACCGTTATATCTCAGAAATTATGGCTCTTATGAAAAAAGAATTTGACATTTTTATAGATACGAGAATTATCGGTGTTCCCTTGTTTCGCAGACAGGAATTTCATAGAATTTTGTTTCGTAGAAAATGTTTCATATAATATTTGGTCCTTGTATTTTTATTTCGAATAATATTGTTTCAACGACTATATAGTTGAATGAAACATATTTCACAGAAACACAATTCAATGAATTTTATAGTAACATTTTTTTAGAACAAACTTATCACATAGTAGAATTATTTTTTAACGAATATTGTTTGTTCGGTGTATTTTTTCATGGTATTTTATTTCAACGTGTCTACGACACATTCGCTCAATTATCTTCAATCAATTTAACTTTCATTCATAGATTCATTCCTACGTTCGTTCATCTTCATCTTGCAAAAATTCTCTGTTCATACGTATTTAAAAACTATTAAAAATTGTAAAAAGACCTTAGTAAACCTATTTTCATCAAGAAATATTTGTTTAATTTATCATAAACACAACGAAAATGTAAAAATAGACATTATGCTATCCATAATTTTATAAATAAATATCTTATATATATTTAGTAAGATTAATTAAGCGTTTAAGAAATATATAAGTAAAATAATAAAAGAATCAGTGTTTTAATTAACATATCTGCGTCGTCGACTGTTATTAATCATTTGGGTTAGGTTAGGTTAGAACAGTGACCATTAACGCGTGAAGGCGAGCGAGCGTGGCGAGCGTGCCGCGGCAGCGGCCGCCGAGCGCCAGATCCCCTTTATTGTTTAGGCGTTTGGTGAAATGAAAATATGGTAATTAAAACTGTGGTTTATTGAATGTTCATATCTGCGTCAAATACCAACTACTGTTATTGAATAATTTGGGTTAGGTTAGGTTAGAACAGTGACCATTAACGCGTAAAGGTGAGCGAGCGCAGCGAGCGTGCCGCGGCACCGGCCGCCGAGCGCCAGATCTCCTCTTTTGTTTAGGCGTTTGGTAAAATGAAAATATGGTAATTAAAACAGTGGTATAATGAATGTTCGGAAACATAATATTTCGAACAAATGTTATTTTGTCGAAACAGTTAATACGTGCAATGAAGTCACTATTAATTACAAGATTGTTTTCCTGCAACCCGCAATGTTTTTGTGAACGCAGTGTTGTAATTTTATATGAGGGTATGCATTTTGTCAAAGATACGAACTGAAACGTTTAGAAACTCAGTCGATAAAATGTTTTTCTTGCTAATAAGTTTGATATTAGCTAAGCAATATGAGGATAGAGAATATTTGATTTGTTATTCTATGAAATGAATATTAAAACTTAAAATTTTATTTGTATCAAAAATCATTGATTTAAGTTTCTTCAAAGTAAGTATTCTGCGTATTGATTATTCTATGAAATGATAATATGAGAAAATTTTTATGTGAAACGAAATTCTATGGAACTATTTTCTATAAAACAACGTACAACCATAATTATCTGATCTACAATTTTTGTCTGAACAAATGTTATGATAAAATTTACCGTTTTGCTGAAAATTGCGAAAAACCCGTTTTTGTGACTTTAATCCAGAGTATTTTTTTCCAGGTATCGGATCGATGAGGATTTTTTAGATTTCATTTATGATGGTGTTTTGAACAATCCTACCAACTTTGAGCAGGGTGCGGATTTTTGTACCCTCGGATGTCTAAATTGACCGGACTATTTTGCGTATTAGATTGTTATCCATCCAATCAGACTATTTTTTCACCTTGTTTTTTCCATGAGGCAACGCTTGCCAAAGCACCGCTTTCATTTTAAGCATGGATCTTTTTTGTTTCAGGTCGCAACCACTAGGATATAATAATGTATGAGTGCTTCTTAGAAATTGCCTACGAGGCCGAAGTCAACACAAAGGAACACCCCGAGTTGATGGAGATCGCTTATGAACAATGCAAGGAGGATCTAGCTACCAGGGCGACAGCCATCACAGAGCTTAGAAAAATGATATTTGGTGAGTTTTCTTTAGTTTTTTTTTTGCATTCCAGCCACTGATGGCTCGTGCAGACTGGCGCGACATCGCGTCAGTCTGCACGAGCCTTAATTGCACCAGTAGGTACACTAGGTACCTACTACGACGCCCATTGTTTGGTTTGTTATAAACAACCAAAACAATTACAAGTAAACTATTCACAGCCTGAAGTCGTTTAAGTTAACTGCTTAAGCCGCCGCCGCAGTAAAAATATTCCTTGATTACATAGAAACTGACCAAAATAGGAAAAACATCGGGGTTTTGTGTGTTTAATAGCTGTCACAAAACTCTATAATATTGAATAAATGTTTTACAAGGGTCAGACAGAAGTATTGTACTGTTATTTTAGACAGATACCTACTGATAACCCTTGTTCAATTTTCGTTTTAAGATTTTTTTTTCAAAGCTTCTTTGTGTTGTCTGTCTACCGGGTCAGTCAATGACCTGTTTAGATCATTGACCTGTCTTACAAATAATTTAACTTAATGTTTTGTGTTGCGTAATGCAAATTATTTGGCATACTATTTTGTATAGAATTAAGAAAGAAAGAAAGAAAATAAGTTTATTTGCGGTAAACATAACGCAAAGAAAAAAAAACATGAACGTTGGGGGGAAATGTGCGTCACATTCACGCAAAACGTAAAACGCAAAATTGAGTTTTTCTAAGGGCACCCACCTAAAACCGCGATGCGATGCGATACGACAACGCCGCACGCAGGAACTACGAAGGAACAAGCCGCAGATATTTGCGAATTCGCAGTTATGTGGGGAGCCCTAACTGAACAGATAGCAATGCTGCTGAGTTTGTTGCGCCACTCCTTCTTCCCAGCTAAAGCACTAGAAAGTGGTGAAGGGTGGGCGTTTTGGGGAACTGTCTTAAGTAATTTTGACGTTCGAAAAGTGCTGAGGTTCAGCCTAGTTAGAATAAATTACTTTTGATTTTGATTAATATGTAATTTATTTCGTCTCCCCTGCTCTCAAACCGGTGAAGGAAAACATTGTGGGGAAACAACTCTAAACACTTAATTAAACAATAACTAATATGTTTCAGATAGAGGTGAATGTCAACCACTGAGGACGGATGACGATTATATGCTGAGGTTTTTGCGTGCCAGAGAATTCATTGTACCGAGAGCTCATAAATTGGTGAGTGTTTGTTGCTTCTGACCTCTAGGTATATCCACACATATCAGGGCCGTGCCTGGGACGGACCGTGATCCGTTTAAGGGCTCAAAAAAAATAGCAGTGTGTAGGTTCATTTTTACCCGACTACGGCAAAACAAAAGGAGGGTTGTGATTTTGACAGGCTAATTATGTATGTATACAGTATGTTCATCTGTTCCCTCATAACTCTTAAGCTCCGCCTCGTATTTTGACAAACAAGGTATCGTTGGAAACATCATGTTGTTCTGCGGGTTATATTTTTATTGTCACATAAAACTTAAGATGGCGGCTAACAGCGGATGATAATGATAACTTGATGTGTTACCGATTTTTTTTTTATATTTACCGTATAGAGTTGTTTCCTCACGATGTTTTCCTTCACCGTTTTGAGAGCAGTGGTGACGAAATAAATTAGAAATTAATCAAAATCAAAAGTCTAAATGACTTTTGATTTTGATTAATTTGTAATTTATTTCAAACTAGGCTGAGCCTCAGAACTATTCGAACGTCAAAATTACATAAGACAGTCCCCCAAAACGCCCACCCTTCACCACTTCCTTTTTCTTTAGCTGGGATGACGAAGTGGCGCATCAAACCCAGCAGCATTTTGCTATCTGTACAGTTAGAAAAACTCAATTTTGCGTTTTAACGTTTTCCGTGAATGTGACGCACATTTTCCCCCAACTTGGTCGGGTCAACAAGAAAGAAAAGAAAAAAAGTTTTTTTCTTTTCTTTCTTAATTCTATACAAAAGTATGCCAAATAATTTGCATTACGCAACACAAAACATTAAATTAAATTATTTGTCAGCTTTTCAGATTACGGACATCTCACAAAAATTGCCGATAAAATCGTTCGTGGGCGGGGCACCCTTACAATGCGTAATTTGGCTCACTGCTAGCTGACAAATAATTTAATTAAGACCTCTAAAGCGCCTGTCTGAGTTCAAACTTACGACCGACGACTTACGACTTACTAGAAGTCAGGGCCGTTACCACTGGGACACCACTACTTAAGTAAAGTTTGGGCCAACATACTGAAGTACTCTATTTTACACGGAGTAGACTGCTCCTAAGAGTACGTGCATCATGTTTAGTTTTTAGGGTTCCGTTTAGAGTACCTCGAAACGAAAAAACGGAACCCGTAGAAGATCACTCTGTCTGTCCATCTGTCACAGCCGAATTGCTCCGAATCTACAGGACCGATTAAGTTGAAATTTGGTACACATATGAATTTCTATGACCCAAAAACGGACGTGTAACGTAAATAAAGAATTTTGAAGTATTCGAAATGAAATTTTAAATTATTTTAATTAGTCTCACCATAAGGGTTCCATTTTACAATTTAGGTACGGAACCCTAAAAATTCAGAATATACCTAGTACTTTACAGGAAAACCTATAGGAAGTCTATGACCTTAAACCAACATGGGAAATCTCTCAATTGGAATGTATGACCACATGTTTTTCAACTACAATGTTAAGTTTGTTCTTTGGAAAAAATCATCCTAACTACGGAACCCTTCATTCTGCGTGGTCCGACACGCACTTGGCCGGTTTTTTTCCTAGTTCGTTCAGAGCTCTGACTGTTGTTATGCCCACATTTAATGTGTAATAGGTCAATTACCATTTGCCTACGCACTGGTTGAAATGCTAATCTGCGCCGCGGGCTGCTACTGAGAAATTAATTACAAGAAAACCCAATTAAAGCTAAACAGTTCTAAACTATGCATAAACTCAGAATTTAATCTAGGATCTCACGTTCAAACCAACATAATAATGAAGATAAATAAATGATTAATATTTTCTACTTGGAAAAGTTGAATAAACAATGCATATTACTACATTACTTAAGTAAGTACTGACTATGTACTTAAGTAAGCTTAAGTTAGTTCAAGTAGGTAAATACACTTGATCATTGTATCTTTGCTTACGTGTCAAGGAATTATAAATGACTAACTTTTGCCAGCGGCCTCGCCCGCGTGGTAGTCGGATATTCTGGGAACGTACTACCGGGATAAGAAGTATCCTATGTGTTCATTTAGGTTATAATCTATCTGTATGCTAAATCCATTCAGCTGTGTTTGCGTAATTGAATAACAAACATACTAACTTTATTGATATTAGTAGTATTAGTAGAAAATTAGTAGAATTATTAGGATATTAGTGGGATTAGTAGGATATTAGTAGGTCGTGAGATTAGTAAGATATTAGCAGAATTATTTGACGACACGGTTGGCGCAGTGGATAATAAGCGATTGACTGCTGCGCTGCGTGTCGCGGGTTCGATTCCCGCACGGAACAAATATTTGTATGACCTATAAGTAGTTGTTCCAGGTCTGGCTGTATGTGTATGTGAGTTTAAATGTTTGTAAACGCACCCACAATACAGGAGAAATTCCTAGTGTGGGACAACGTATTAAAAAAAAAATAGTAGGATATTATCACTAATATAGATATATAGATTAGTAGGATATTTGTAGAATTAGTGGTATTAGTAGGATATTAGTAGAATTAGTAGGATAAAAACCACGTCTCCGATGGCATCTCTCATCGGTAATCATGACGAACTTCCTTCACATACAATCTTTTAAGGCTTCTGCATACCGGGGCGACTTGTCGCGCGACGCGACGCGACACAAAGGCACCGCTGGTGGACAAAATTTTATGGTTCTAGTCCCAGCGGTATAGGCTGCGTGAAAGTTTGTCCGAAAGGGATATCGTGGCCCTGGCACGCAGGCAAATGAAGGAACACGGGTGGGTTTTAGTCAGTAAAAGTCTGACACGCCCTCCCGCTCCGCCCAGAGCGGGAGAAGTTATTTGATAGATTCCCCCCCAAAAAAAAAAAAAGCGGTATAGGCTGTGCGTTGTGAGAAGAGAGCGCACGGACTGTAGTTCGCGTTATCGCGATAATGTAGCCGTAGCATTAGCGAATGAATGAATTTAAGAACGTGGCGTTGGATGAATTGTCCATAAAAACGTAATAATACCTCCATCATTTGCAATTTGAGTATATCTCCACCATATTATGCTGATATTCGGAGTTAGGCAGTATTTATCTAGGTTCCTCTTATACAATATTAGTTTTAGTTTATGTGAAACCCGAAACACGTGTCTAGTATTTTTATGTAAGGAATCTATGTACAAAATTTCAAAACTGTATCATGAAAATCACAAAGTTATAAGGTTGTTATGTTACCGGGTTGTCCGTACAAAAACATGCTAACGGCGGCGGCGCCCCCGCGCCTCCAGGGACGTCTTGTGCCCATTGATAATAATTTGGCAGTAGTTATCTAACCGTACGGCGATTGTATTGTAAGTAATTAAATGGTGATAACATTTTCCATCACACTTAAATATTTTTGGGAAAAAAAACATGGTGTAAAAATGATTGAAATCGATTCAGTTCCTTATTCTGAACAAACTATATTCAGGTTTCGCATATACTAAAAATAATTTTCTATACATATATATTTTTCCTAATAACTTACCTAAAATTAAGTATAAACGAATTACATTTCGCAAACTTTTTTAGCGTAAGTGACATGTTTTCATATTGTTTTTCTGTATTATTAAGTAGAATATGTTTCTACTTAATAATACCGTATTTATAGAGCGTTACTCAGTATTCAAGCATTACTTAAGACTAGATTCAAACCATTGGATTGTTGGAAACTAGTCTTAAGGCGACTATGACCGACTTTTAATGATTTTATACTGAAGATCACGTCTAAATTTAACATATATATTTTCAAATCATTAACTCTACAGTTAATGATTTGAAAATATATATGTTAAATTAAAGCAAATCCTATAAGCTAAAAAGCTTTTTCAATAACTTAATATGCTAATATTTTTGATTATGTTTTTATTACATAGTGAAATTAATTTGTAAAGTTATGTTTAACGCGGATAAAAAATTGAGAATGGCGTAAAATTGGTAAAGGTTTCAGAAAAATACACTTGATAGATCCAAGTGTATTTTTCTGAAACCTTCACCAATTTAAAGATAAATTAATTATTGATCTTTTAGTATACGCGTTTTATTAAAGTACTTTTTGTTTTGTGTATAATAAATTAATAATGCGTCAAATTGGGGAGAGCGCTCCTTCATGGGCGAGTCCTATTACTGGCTGAACGTACGACGCGTTGCGTGAGCTCAGTACTGAACACGCAAGCTAACCACTCAAGGTTAATGGCATATATCTGCGTCTTTAGTAATGCTTGAGTACTGAGTAAAGTTCTATAAATACGGGCCTAAGAGGTGACGTCATTTACTTAGAATCTTGAATATTTAATACCTACGTATTTAGCAAAAATTAAGTCCGTTTCTTAGAAGTAAAAAATAATTACCATTATTCATTACCCAGATATTTTCTGCGATACCTTGAGTTGTCGCTGACATACACAAGATCAAGTATATTTTTATTAAACAGGTTTAGTTTATGTTCAAAACAAGGCCTGCTATTTTAAAGTTGTGATTACTTACGTCATTGTTCGCCTTGTGCAAATACGTGATAAACATTATTTTAGGATAATTTGTTTATTTCCTTATTAATAACTAAGAAGTTTATTTATAAACTTTACTTAAGGCTCCGTGCACGGAAAAAACCCTCTTTTGTCAATTTCTTATTTATTTATTTGAAAGCTTCAAATAATTGAAACATTAAAGTCAGTGTGACTCTATAAGTACAGTATACGTAGCGCTAAACCATTCGTGTCAGTCATAACTTTTGCGCTCTCGAAAATATTCCTAGTTTATTGCGCCTTTGATTTAATTAACGAAGAAATTTAACATAATAATATTAATAATTAACGGATGCCAGCCTTTTGGGCACTTTTCCTGTTGACAGCGATGCGGACGAATTTTTTGATGTCCTATGATTCTGTCCCCCTCCTTTTTTTATAAATGAACAACTTTCACTATGGGACCAAATTGATTTTTGAAATTGACCAAGCTGATTTTTTTTCGTGATTTCGGATTTGGTCCCATAGTAAAAATTGTTCATAATGATGAGTACAATGACCCCATACGAGATTTCGTGTATGAATAGATACACCTTAATATATGACTAAGGTAACGGTTCTCTGTAAGCGGCTTAGTCATGTTCTGTAGGAGTTTGTAATTTTGTTTAAAATGGATGTATAATGTCAACTTTTGTATGATTCGATAATAATATACATACAAGTCCGACACTTACTGCGTAGAATCAAAAAGAGACAAAATCAAACTGGTTGCTATTTTAATTGTATAATTTACTATTTTTAAGACATTTATTTTTAGACATTCTGTGATTATGAATAACAATAATTTACTCACACACCGCTAATGCCGCTCTATTGACTTATCATGGATATGTCTCATCTGTGCCATCATACGGCTTAATCTTATGGGGTAATTCCACTGACAGCAATAAGGCATTTATTGTACAAAAAAAGTGTTTACGAGCTGTGTTTGGTGCAGACCCATTAGAATCGTGCAGAACTATCTTAAAAAAAAATCCGGCCAAGTGCGTGCCGGACCACGCACAATGAAGGGTTCCGTAATTGGGATGAATTCATCCCAAAAAACAAACTTAACATTGTAGTTGAAAAACATGTTCTCCCATACGTCGATATACGCCACGGTCAATTTTCCAACTGAAAATGTAAGATTGTAATAAAAAAATAAAAAAATTGAAGTAATATAACTACAAACTGTAGATTTTCGGACTTTTCCCTTTGCTTGTGCTGTGAGACCTTGCTGCTTGCCAAATTTCATGATTCTAGGTCAACGGGAAGTACCCTATAAATTTTGATTTATTTGCGAGTATCAAAATATGTCGCATAAATCGCCGTATTTTGCTATTGCGTTGACTTAGAAGCTTGATTTTTTTAGAGCTCCAAGGGACCGTAGAGTTCGTATTTGATATTAATTTCAACTTGATACCTCCACGCGCTCTTGAGAAAAAGGGTCTTGACAGACTGACAGACAGATATCGGACAACGAAGTGATCCTATAAGGGTTCCGTTTTTTCCTTCTGAGGTACGGAATCTTAAGAATCAGGTGTTCCCTACATTTATGTTCTCATATAACTCGTCAAAATGTAGGGAACACCTGATTTTTCCCCAAATAAAAGTAGTTCATAATGATGAGTACAATGACCACTTAGGAGGTTGTGTGTTATTTAAGTTACACCTTGTATAATACAGGCAACCTCTTCCTTTACCCTCTCTTCTGTTTACCACAGATAAACGTATTTTCTTTCTTTCTTTATTCTGGAAAAATGTGTGATGCATTTTTATGTTGAGCGTTCCACTATTCGGCAAAGGTTTCCCACATACGATGTGATGTGATGCTGTGAAAATAAAATACGTTTTCTTCCCCCCAGCTGGTCCGGTACTGTGCCTTCAGAGAACAGCACAAACAATTGCACCAGAGTGTTGACCTGTGGGGGCTGGTCAAGCTGAAGGACGTGTTTGAAGGCACCTTGCTCGACAGACCTGATACCGGGAGGGTGTCAGTGTTAAGATTTGGTAAGACTCGATAAAGTAGTTTAGAACTTGTGGCATACAATAAAATTGAGCTACCAGAACGATACCACATCATGGGATGGACGAGAAAAAAACATCATCCCCACTATACGTGCAAGCGAGGTACCCTACCATTTTTTTTTCTAGTTTTATTTTAACACTTTGTCGGCGTGTTTCATATCCGTATGTATACCCATGCCAAAATACAGTTTTCTGTTACTAAGAGTCTCTGAGCTAAGCCGCGGACAGACAGACGGACATGGCAAAACTATAACGCTGGTAGCACACCTCCGGCCACGAAACCATAGCAGCGAAACCGCAGTAGTTCAATTCAACTGGCTCGCGTCATGTTCCGCTACTCGCATCCAATACGAGTAGGCCGACTCTTTATTTAATTTGGGACTTTTATATAAAATACATGGCAGTTCCATCGTACCTTACTACAGCTACAATACAGGAATTCCTATAGTTAGCCTCTTAGACAAAACTTCAACTCATTAGGTAGACTTAAAACGAAGACTTACAAATCTAAACAGACTTTTGGCAGCATCAGACAGTGGCATAGACAAAATCTCGTGAAACAATCTTATGTTTGTAGATCTGTTATTAATTTTTCCCGTTCAGTCTGAAAGCGGACACATTCCGTAAACAAATGTACAAAGTCTACTACCTTACCACATGTCTCAAAGCTACTACATACCGGGGCGACTTGTCGCGCGACGCGTCGCGACACAAAGGCACCGCTCGTCCCGGGACACGCGGGGCCTTTTTGCCGTGTCGCATCGCGCGACAAGTCGCGCTGGTATGTAGAAGCCTTCACAGTTTAGAGAGTTGCATTTTTTCATGAGAAAACTAAAATTGTTGTGAGGCATTTGTCAATCTGAGAGTAATTACCAATAGCCGTCTACTTAACTTATCATTACTAAACCAAGGCCTACACTGTCCTCTCATACCTATTAACACTGTAATTTGAAAACATTGTAAAAGCCAATTTTATTTTTTTTAAAGAGTGACCATGGAGTTTCTTGCCGGCTCTTCTCCATAGGAAACAACCAATTGGAACCGTGCACCTAGCTTCTGACGTTTCATAAGTGCCCATGTAGTACGCTTATGTGAAATAAAAATATTTTTGATTTGATTTTATATTTACTTATATTAATCGTTAATTCAGGGTTTAACCACGTTTCACAAATCAGGGCAACATGAACTCGTACAGTACAACAACATTTTTTTATATGTAAAAAAAAATTTCGTTATGGTCAAAATGTGCGGTACTTGGAAACGTTGGAGCAAAGATATTTTAAATAACGTGCGTAGCTAAGTGGCACTTTTTGACTAGCGTTATCGCCTGCTAATCGAACTTCGTTATCGTTGAAGCGATAGCGATTGTAGAAATAGAATCGCTCCGAAGCCAATGCCATTTGTCTAGGCCCTTAGGACACCCCATTAGGACTTTGCGACCGAATTCCGTCGTAAAGCGATCGCTATCTATGTCGAGAGTCGAGACTGCAGGCCCAGGAGGCGACGGTAAGTACGTACACAAGACTACCAAGGTAAAGTTTCTTATTAGGACATGTCCAGGTCACACAACATTTATATCTGTATTTTTTATGGTTTACACACGGCTACACATCAAGCTATACATTTCCAGTATAAAATGGCCTCTGATTGTTCGTACATAATAAAGAGTATTCTAGAATAGAATATAATAGAATAGAATGTATGGTATATAATATATATCGTATACAGGGTTATTTTTAAAACGTCAATAACCTCTTAAGGGGTCATTGTACTCATCATTATGAACAACTTTTACTATGGGACCAAAACTGAAATCGCGAAAAAAAAACCAGCTGTTCCCTACATTTCAATCAACTCAGCCTATAGCAGTCCACTGCTGGACATAGGCCTCTCCCAGGCTGCGCCACAACACCCTGTCCTCCGCCTTCCGCATCCAGTCTGTCCCAGCCACCTTTTTAAGGTCGTCGGTCCATCTAGCTGGGGGGCGTCCCACACTACGCTTGCCGATACGCGGTCTCCACTCCAGGACTTGTCTGCTCCACCGGCCATCGGTCCTTCGACAAACATGGCCAGCCCACTGCCACTTCAGCTTGCTTACTCTGTAGGCTATGTCGGTAACTCCGGTTCTCTTCCGGATAACTTCATTTCTGATCTTATCCTTCAGAGAAACTCCGAGCATAGCCCGCTCCATAGCACGCTGAGTGACCTTGAATTTGTGAACCAGCCCGACTGTCAGTGTCCACGTTTCGGCACCGTATGTCATAACGGGCAGGACGCACTGGTTGAAGACCTTAGTCTTCAAACACTGCGGGATTGGCGACGAGAAGACTTGAAGAAGTTTTCCAAACGCTGCCCAACCCAACCGGATCCTTCTGTCGGCTTCTTTCTCAAAGTTGTGCCTACCAAGCTGGAAAACTTGCCCTAGGTAGACGTACTCCTTCACAACTTCGAGAAGCGACCCTTCGATGTGGATTGGTCTCGGCAAGACGTGCGAATTGTACATGACTTTCGTCTTGTCCAAATTCATGCCGAGGCCAACCCGCCGAGAGGCTCTACTTAGGCTGTGCAGCATCTGGTCTAACTGTTCCAGCGTCTCTGCCATTATGACGATGTCATCGGCAAAACGAAGGTGTGAGATGTACTCGCCGTTTACGTTGATACCCTGTCCAGTCCAGGCCAGCGTCTTAAAGACGTCCTCCAACGCATTGGTAAACAGTTTCGGGGATATCACATCCCCCTGTCTCACCCCCCTGAGTAGTAGGATGGGGCTGGTTTCCTTATCCTGGATCTGGACAGTCATCGTTGCAGCGTCATACAAACACCTCAGGACTTCGATGTAGCGCCAGTCAATTCGACATCGTTGCAGAGAGGCCAGAACTGCCCATATTTCGATGGAGTCGAAGGCTTTCTCGTAGTCCACAAATGCCATACACAGCGGCTGATTGTACTCTTCGGTCTTCTGCACAATCTGCCGAACAGTATGGATGTGGTCTACGGTACTGAAGCCTTTTCGAAAACCGGCTTGTTGTGGTGGCTGGAACTCGTCAAGTCTCCTGGCAAGACGGTTCGTGACGACCCTCGAGAACAGCTTGTATACGTGGCTCAGAAGTGAGATGGGTCTATAGTTCTTCAGCAAGGTTTTGTCGCCTTTTTTGAAGAACAGAACCACCGCACCTCTGCTCCACGCATCGGGCGTTGTACCCTCTTGGATGACGGACTTGAAGAGACTCGCTAGCTCTCTCAAGACTGGAGCCCCGCCCGCTTTAAGGAGCTCTGTCGTTATTCCGTCATCACCAGGTGCCTTGTTGTTCTTTAGCTGCTCGAGAGCCGCCCTAATCTCACAGTGGTCGACATCCGGGATGTCCTCCGTGTAGTGGCGCGTTAGTTTGGCTCGATGGTCATCTTCGCTATGCCCCGCTGGTTTCGCCGTCCGCGATGAGTACAAGTGTCCGTAAAAATCCTCCACTTCCTCGAGTATCTCGGGCTTTGAAGTCACGATTCTACCATCCGCAGTTTTCAGTTTCGTCAAATGGGACCTCCCTAATTGCTGAGCGAACACTTTCGACCCTCGGTTCTGCTCAATCGCGACCTCAATGTCACGGGTATTGGAGCGCCGAAGGTCGAGTCGCGTCAGCTTTCTAATTTGTAGGTTTAAGGCCCTCTTATCTGACGAAGACGGCTGCGTAGATGGCAACTCTCGTCTTTCCCTCATAAGGCCGAGAGTCTCCGAGGAAAGTTTGGACACCTTACTTTTCCGCAGCGACGGGAAAAGTCTGCGGGACACGTCGCGTAGTGCTTTGACCACCTCGTCGGCCTTCTCGTCGAAAGTGCCTGTGGTTTCCAGTACGGCGAATCGGTTTTGAAGTTCCAGTTGGAACTTTTCGGATCCAAGAGCGGTTTGGAGCTGCGTAGGTCGAAGGGTAGGCCTCATCATTCGGATTCTCTCGGCTCGAAAATTGATATTTAGAGTGCCTCGGACAAGCCTGTGATCGCTTCCGGTATTAAACCTGCTGATCACGGAGACATCTCTAAATATGTGCCTCTTATCCGTCATAATGAAGTCTATCTCGTTCTTTGTCACGTAATCGGGGCTCTGCCAGGTCCACTTCCTGTGGGGTTTCTTCTCGAAGAATGAATTCATCAAGTAGAGCCCCTGCGACTCTAAAAAGTTAACCAGCATTTGCCCCCTGTGATTCCTGCGCCCCAAACCAAACTGTCCGACTTTCGATTCACAGCGTTCTTGTACTCCCACTTTGGCATTGAAGTCTCCCATAACAACGTTGTAGTGAGCCTTTGTCGTACTGCGCATTGCCTTGGCAATGTCCTCGTACATGGCCTCGGCTGTCTCGTCAGAGCATGTCGAAGTCGGCGCATATACCTGTATCACTTTCAGGTAGTACCTGTCAGTGAGTCTTAGTACAAGGTACGCTACCCGCGTGGACACACTACCGATTTCTACAACGCTGCTAGTGAGTTCCTTGTTCACAAGAAAGCCGATACCGCCTTGGGAGAGCTGATCACCTTCGCGGAAGTAGAATAGGTGGCCTGACTCCAGGGTTATCGTGTCCTCCCCCTGTCTTCGGACTTCAGATAGCCCCAGTATATGCCAGTTAATGCGACCTAACTCAACCTCAAGTTCGGCGAGGTGATGGTCCAGTCTCATCGAACGTCCATTGTACGTAGCCAGATGAAGTCGTCGTTGGTAGCCTGCCATAGCCCGGGGATTCTTCGCACCCCCCGTCCCGCCGTTACCGTGACCGCTACCTTGACCAGGAATAGCGGGACCACCGGGAACTGGGGGCCGTTGTTTTGGCACTTTTATCATTGGGAGGTTTAATGCCCGTAGTCACCACGCTGGGCAAGCGGGTTGGTGACCGCAGTGCCAATCCTTTCGCAACGATGACGCTGCTGCCCGTCATCGCTCTGGAGGGCTCCCTACATTTATGTTCGAATAATTCCTTAAAATGTAGGGAACAGCAGATTTTTTTTTGCGATTTTCGGTTTGGTCCCATAGTAAAAGTTGTTCATAATGATGAGTACAATGACCCCTTAAGAGGTTATTGACGTTTTAAAAATAACCCTGTAGGTATATACGCTTTATTATTTACCTACACCATAAAAGTTACAGATATAAATGTTGAAATTTTACATGGTGACACAATGGGCGGTCTTATCGCTAAAAGTGATATTTTACAGACAACCTTCTATTCTATTCTATGTTAGTAAACATAGGGTACGTTTTGTATATTCCTAACTATTATTAGAATGTCTCAGCATTTTCCTGAACTTCTTAGATCTTTATTCATTACTGGCTTTTTTCCAGGTCTTTGGGATCCAAGCGAGTATCCAGTCGAAGACGTAATCCGAGCCGCCATGGCGAGTGCGGAGATAGGCATCCGACAGCCCAAGCTTCAGATCCTGGCTGGCACAGTCATTGTAGACCTGGAGGGCCTCACGATACGCCACGCGGCTGCCATGACTCCTTCTGTTGCTTACCAAATCGTCTGTCTTATGGGGGTGAGTTGGATTTGCAATGCCTGGTCTTCATCATCAGAACGATCAAGACAGTGATTTTGTGAAACCTTGTCCTAACCAAAGCGTTCGGTCGCGCGAATACGTGATCATCGCGTTCTTAGGTCACTCTTTTCTTCGGAAAACCCGGAAGGCCTAAAATCATTGATAAATGATAAATGATTTTCTGTAAGTAGGATCTGGGGTCAACATTTCTATTAATTAGCTTGAAAAAAGAAATTGGCTTGAACTCATTTTTATTAATTAGTTAATCAAATATTAGTCTTCATAAACGAGATTTCAGATTTAAAAAATATTTATAATATTTTTTTATGCTAATTCTGTTGATAATTTTATTTATTATTTCAAAGCTAGTATTTAAGTGTCTAAACATTACTAATTAGGAAGTTTCTAAATAAAATAGCAAAACAGAAATTCAATCAGAGTCATTTTGTTTTTTTTTCCATTTTTATCCTAGACTATTTCCTTAAACGTTACTATGTTTTGACTTAAATACCAGCTTTGAAATACCTAATATAAAATAATCAACAGAATTAGCATAAAAAATATTATTAAAATCTCGATTATGATTGTAAATGTAATACTTGGTCCATCCGTAACATCAGGTGGGCTGACATGCACTGACAGCTCACTCCACGCTCACTTCACATAAATTCTCACGGTGAGAAGGTTACGGAATCGACATGCTGTTATCTAAGTTCCTGTGAGAAATCAATTCTTTAAACCTCTTTTTATGATCTGTGTTTAAACCTAGCCTACCACATAACATTTATTGTAGTAACTATTGAAGTGAAATGAAATGAAATCGTTTATTCTGTAAATAGGATATCGGAATCACTTTTACACTTCATATTATATATTTTTTTTAAATAAGCTAGATGTAGTTGACATTTCCTATCTGACTACCCCTGAGAAGAAATGGCGAAACAAACTCAGGAGTCAGTCTCTTTTAAAGTCCAGACATAATCTGGCCCAGATCATGTGAGGACCATGTAGATCCTTGGCTGAAATGGTCTTTTGAGGAAAGAACCACACAAATTAAGTGGACCTGTCCAATCAGTACAAGCATTTGTGAGTAATAGTGCTGCTCAACTCAAGACTTAAGGACCTCAACGACTCGACGAACAATACCAAAGAAATGATATTTGGCTAGACCGCTTTAAGTGTTCAAAATGCCAGACCATTATTAAAACTAACTGAGAAAAAGAAAAAAAAAGGAAGATAAAAAATAAAAAAATGACCCACATGTGCTCACATTCACAATAAATTAAAGTAATAAAAATATATTCTTTTCAAAGTAAATATTCATGTAATTATTGTCCTAAGCATCTCATAGTACTTACATATATTTTATTTTTGTCACCTCTATTAACATTTTTTTGATGCCAAGAGCAAACGACTGAGTCGCGTGTTTCTTTTGCAAATAAGAATATCGTTTTTTTTTTACCAGTCATATTCAAAATGATGACGTTCTCTCGTAAGAATGCTCAGTGATTGTCTCCATGACCATAAAACACGTAACTAATTTTGTAAAAACTAGAGTGAAGAATGGACTATAATTAAGCGCAATTAATGTTATCTACCCTCGCGAGCAATAAACTGGAATTACTTCATCGCGCGTTGCTCAAGACAATTTTTTACAATTTGTATGCAATGAGCTGGAGCTACGTATGATATTCCGAAATACCGCTCACCGAAAGGACGGTTTTCCGATAACACTCTACTCCGACGGTTAGTTGAACGAAAAAATAATTGGCCGATGAAACGTTTCGCCGAAAATATTATTTATCGACGGTTGGTAGTCCGAATGAATCCTTCGCCGATGTAACGGTTCACCGAAAACACTCTTCAACGACGATTGGTTAAACGAACGAATCTTTCGCCGATAGCACTCGTTGTAGGGGAATTCTTTTGCCAAATGGATAGTTTTTCTTTCAGCTTGACAACACCCTTAGGTCTTGTAGAAGTCATGTTAAAAATACAGGTAATAATAAAATAATACATGGAAGTGTGGCAATAGAAAAAAAACAAAGTTTTAATGTAACAATAAGAAAATTAATCAAAAAGGCAAATTTATATTGTTTTTTACAATAAAGAATATGATTATGATTATTATGATATTTCTATTGGAACTGTGACAATAGAAAAAAATTAAATAAACTGTGCGAACAAAGCAAGAAACAAATAAAAGTAACACAACGTGATACATTTTTGAAGTTATAGTAATTAGTGAGTTATTATTATTATTTGTACTTATAATTATTTTAATTCTTTATTGATATAAAAAAAATATTTATTTCGTTGTTTTTCAGGTATAGAATATGGGCCAATCCACCTAAGAAAGATTCAATATTCATTTCACTCTTTTGTGATATGTGTGTTTGTATCCTAGCATCATATTCAACCTGTGCATTACGTCTACGCTTTGGCATGGGTTCCGAGGAGTTGATTCGTTCAATGACACATTCTGTATGCTTCTGCTCTTTAGCAAATTCAATAATTGTTTTATAAATGTTCCATTTTTTTTTTATGGAGAAGCGTGTTCCATCGTTCATGCCACGATTCTAATGCATTTTGTGTCCTTGGAACAGAAAGTGTGCGATCGTAAACTGACCACATGGCTGGTGGAAATAATGCCTGATTTCTTTTTATTATCAAACCCGTGTTAGTTCTTTGCTGCGTGTGATGTGATCCAACATAATATTTCTTAAACCAGTGGCCAATTTCAGCTGCTTCTGTCGGCAATATTTTATTTTGGATGATTTCGAAGGCTTCGGATATCTCAGCGGGCTCAAGCAAAGCGAGGGCAACTAAGTATCTGATTTTGTGCGCAAATGTGAAATCTTCAGCATATCGCCTTGCGAGACCCTCTGACTGGACATGACGCCAAATACTTTGGGTCAAATGAAATAAGCATAGCCTGTGGGCGCAGTCTGGAAACTGTCGTTTGACTGCATTGATCACTGCAACTTCAAAATCAGTTAATATATTAGCTGGTGACATATGGGTATTTAATGTATTGATCGCATATCTTTTCAAAATCTCCAAAAATATGAAATAACAGCTTTCAGTCTTATGTGACAGTAGTGCGTATACCATAGGTAGAAATTTATTTGTGCCTCCTGCAGTTCCCACTAAAACATGAATAGAAAAAATTTGACAGAACGGAGTTGGACAACTCGAAAATGTCCCGTCCATGATCCAGCATTGTGCATTATTCATACGCTTAACATTAGCTTTAGTACCAAAAATGACAACACTTTCATTGTTACATGTATATTGCATAATCAGCCTATAATGTTCCCAGTGCTGGGACACAGGCCTCCTCTTTTCTAGAGGGACTGGGCTGTAATCTACCACGCGGGCCCAGTGCGGGTTGGTAGATGTCACATGTCTTTGAATTGTTGGATCTAGGACATGCCGGTTTCCTCACGATGTTTTCCTTCACCGTTTTGAGAGCAGTGGTGATGAAATTATTTACACAAAGTAAAGCGCCTGCCTGGGTTCGAACCCACGACCTATGACTCGTAAGTCGGGGCCGTTACCACTGGGCCACCACTGCTCTACTGGCATGTTTATTGACTAAGCAAAAATTGCTTTCCATTACTTTTAGCGAGATATTGTGGTACATGAAATTCGTTGATTGTTTGCGGTATCTTAGGAAGTCCTTTATTTCTAACACGCTGCACAATTATTCGGCAAGCTGATTTATTGGGCAATTGAGGCGCACTTGTGGTAGCTACGTCTTTTAAACAACGATTTACAATTTGTGACGGACTGTCCATAGATTCCTTCGCACTAGATCTCAATTTGTTTTTAAAATTCATATCAATAATTTTTTCAGGCTCTGGCAAATGTGCATGATCATAATTTTGACTAACAAATGTATGTTCATAACAATCAAATAAAGTTATTACACTTACACCACAACCACTTGTTTGTTTTCTTGTACACCGCCAATAATACTTGTTATCATATTTTTTATTTAAGTGATAAGAATATACATTTACTACTTGCACATGTCCTCCGCGTTTAGATTTAACTAAATTGCACGTATTCATTTTTAATTAAACAAAACACGAGCGAGAAACATTTCATGTAACGAGGTCTGTCGTCACTAATTTCGCAACTACCCACAAAAAATAAATAAATACTACCATAGATATTTGTTGTTTTGTTACATGTAACTATTGCAAGTTTATTCAATACTCGTTTAATCTAAGTACCATTGTTAATGAGTGCATTATGCGTCATTTAGGGACTTATCTTTAATACGGAAGCTCCCGGTATTTATTTATTCATCTATGCTGATAAAATTAAACATGGGACTCGAGTATTGTTTAGCTGCATTGCACATAATTATAAAATATAATAGCTAGCGTAAACTAAATGTTATCGGCGAAAGATTCGTTCGTTTAACCAATCGTCGTTGAAGAGTGTTTTCGGTGAACCGTTACATCGGCGAAGGATTCATTCGGACTACCAACCGTCGATAAATAATATTTTCGGCGAAACGTTTCATCGGCCAATTATTTTTTCGTTCAACTAACCGTCGGAGTAGAGTGTTATCGGAAAACCGTCCTTTCGGTGAGCGGTATTTCGGAATACCATACGTAGCTCAATGAGCTGTGGGTTGTGGTATCACCTGAAAGGTAATTTTGTTAGCTTTCAAATGATATCAAACATATTTAATTAATTTTTCTACCAAAATTTAAAGAATTATTGCAATAG
Organism: Tiliacea aurago; assembly: GCA_948098905.1. NCBI lineage: Eukaryota > Metazoa > Arthropoda > Insecta > Lepidoptera > Noctuidae > Tiliacea > Tiliacea aurago. The sequence goes on from OX402592.1 coordinate 3,838,323, forward strand.
GTCGATGTTGTGGACGTCTAAATAGGAAGTACCTAATACGAATAGATATTTTTTTTATTTAAGATTTATGTTATTTACCCCTTAATATTTTGTGTTACCCCCCTGGCCCTAATGACTGCCTGTAAACGGTTTTTCATTGACCGAATGAGTTTCCTGATGGGGTTGCCTGCCACTCTTCGACTAAAGCAGTTTTCAGGTCTTCTATTGACGCCGGAGCTGGACATCTTCCTCATACCCGCCCATATATGTTCTATCGGATTTAAGTCAGGGCTGAGAGCACATGGCCTAACAGAATGATGTATCTTTCTGCGGTTAGCCCTCCCCGACCTCCACCAGGTACGAATATCAACTGCATTTTTGCTTCAATAGATATCCCCGCCCACATCATACAGGATCCACCCCCGTATACCACTGTTTCCGCAAAACAGCATTGTGCGAATCGCCCCCCCGGTCTCCTATAGACTCTCTGTGGACGGTCGCTACCATGCAGGCACATCCTGGATTCATCCGAGAACAGGACTCGCCTCCATTGCTCGATATCCCAATCTAACTGATCGCGAGCAATCTGAAGCCTGGCTTGTCGGTGGGCTGGAGACAATTTAGGTCCCTTGACTGGCCTTTTCGGGGTCAAGTTCGCTTCTTTGAGTCTTCGCGTCACTGTCCACTCGCTGACAGTCCTCTCTCGAACTTCCCTGAGCTGCTGCTGGACATCCACGCCGGTCAGTTCTCGATTTCGGAGAGAAGAGGTGACAATAAATCGGTCATATCTCATCGAAGTGCATCGCTGTCGTGCAGATCCTGATCTCCGGACTAAGTTTCCAGTCTCCCTGAACCTCTTGTATACCATCGAGACACAATACGGGCTCAAATGAAGTTGACGAGCAATAGTCATCATTTCAGCCGAAAGACGTCCACTGCTGGACATAGGCCATAATCGCCACGCTTGGCAGGTGGGTTGGCGAACGCAGTATGGTGTTAAAGTGCGTAGAGAACGCTGCTGCCCATTCTCTAGTATTTCCCTTAGTCGCTTTTTACGACACCCACGGGAAGAAATAGGTTGGTGCTATAATTCTTTACGTCCGGCACCACACGGACAGCGAGCAGTCGAGCGATACTACGCTGAGACAATCCTTGCTGGATTAGTATGACGACTTCAGCGGCTTCTATAGGTGTGGTTTCCATTTTATTTTAGCTTCAGTATTCCTAGTGACGTGAAATAATGGACTGATGATCAATTTTCTTAAACGCCCCCTTTCTATAGGGTTTCAGGACTACTAAACAATATGGTGTTTTGTTTTAAAAATTGATGTTTTTTGTTTTACGTTCCATGACATATGGTGAATAATCTTTGATTATGATATTGAAAGAGTTTGAAAGCTAACAAAATTGCCTTTTAAATGATATGCCATAATTCATAGTTCAGAGCACCCTTAGCCGTAAGTATCGGCGGCGTACAAATATTTCCATTACATTGAAAACAATTAACTATAACAAAAATCGAAAAATTACCTAGAATAGGCACTTACAAAGTTTATAATTTATAAACTTTATTTAAATAATTTTTATGCTATAATGTCAAAATTCCATATTCATATAAATTTAACATCAGTGTCATATTTTAGTAAGTAGTTTATCAGTCATTATCAGTGTCAGGAAAAAGATAAAATTATTCGCAAAAAAACTTTTTCGGCTAAAAATTCGTGGAAACTATTATAATACCAGGGTGAATCAAAAAGTTCTTAGAATTGCATATTTATAAAACCTTTTTGGGAGAAGTTCGATTTTCAAATTAAAGAGTGTCAATCACACAATATTTATGCAAACTGTCATTTGTTTTTGTCAGTTCGTTCGCACGTAATAAATTGTTTTGTGCAACGAGTTGCTAAAAACCCAAAATTATGGATAAAAATGAGTTACGTGTGGTGATAAAATATCTCAGTTTGAAAAAAATGTCTACGAAGGAATTTTTTTCGGACATTCAGCAGACATAAGGGGATGATGCTGTACCCTATTCTACGGTTGCCTACTGGGTGGCTGAATTTAAAAGAGGTAGATCAAGCTGTAAAGAAGACCCGCGTTCTGGGCGGCCTTCAACCTCCGTTACGGAAGAAAATGTCAAAAAGGTTGAGAACCTGGTTTTGGAAGACAGAAGAATAACTATAAAACATATAGCTGAAATCCTAAAGATATCATTTGGTAGCGTTCAATCCATTTTAATTGATTCACTGGGGTTCAAAAAAGTGTCGGCAAGATGGGTGCCACGAATGTTAACCGACGAAAACAAAAAGCGACGTTTGGAAATTTCTAAGCGTAATCTCGAAATGTTACAGCGTGATTCGGATAATTTTTCGCCTTGTCACCATGGATGAAACGTGGGTGGGTCCACCATTTCGATCCTGAAACTAAGAGACAAAGCATGTTTTGAAAACGACCATCCTCTCCATCCATTAAGAAATTTCGAGTTGCTCCTAGCGCTGGCAAAGTTATGGCCTCAGTGTTCTAGGATAGTGAAGGAATCCTTTTTATTGATTACATGCTAAAACGCCAGACGATTACTGGACCCTATTATGCAAATTTAATCCCGAAAGTGCGTGAAGCGATTAAAGAAAAACGTCGTGGAAAACTATCGTTGGGCGTGCTGTTTCTTCAAGATAACGCTCCTGCTCATCGATCGGAAGTTGCGCTCAACGCAATCCGCTGTGCTGGCTTCAATCTCCTTGACCACCCACCATATTCTCCGGACTTAGCCCCAAGTGATTTTCACTTATTCCCAAAATTAAAAGAGGACATTCCTGGAACAAAATTTTACGATAATGACGCGGTTATGGCTGCCGTAGAGGAGTATTTCGAGAGTCAAGAAAATATATTTTTTCACTAGGAATAAGGAAGTTAGAAACGCGTTATTCTAAATGCATTGCATTGGAGGGAGATTATGTTGAAAATAAAATATTTTTGTTTAAATCTTTGCATTTTTTTATATTGATTCCAAGAATTTTTTAAGTCACCCTCGTTTTTTATGTGTAACTTATTTCCTTTCGCTTCCTGTGGGGAGTGATTTCGTGAAAAGGGACGGAAGTGTGTAACAGGAAGTGACAGCTTGAGCATTATATTTATAACATGATTTTTGCGAAAAAAACATTTTTAATTGTCACTTAAATGCCACCATACCATGTAGCTCCTTCCTACGTATAGGCAATATGTTAAATATAGTAGGCGCCACGCAGACGATACTTTTGCGCATGAGTGCCGTTTTTGCTGGATAGACTCGAAGAATGGTCATATCCCGTCTGTTACGCGGTACAAGTAAGTACTAGCCTCTGCCCGCGACCTCGTCTGCGTGAAATTTCTGGTTCCCCCGACCCACTGCGTCGCATTGCATCGCTCGCCCGCGCTGTTACTTTGTTTTCGCTTAGCGTTCTTTCTGAGTTTTAACTTTTTGCTCGGCTCCTAAGGGTTGTAGCGTGATGTTAAATAACCTATACAACATGTCCCAGAATTAACGCACAACCTCTGAATAGGTCATTGTACTCATCATTATGAACAACTTTTATTAAGGGACCAAACCTGAAATCGCGACAAATAATCAACTGTTCCCTACATTTATGTTCGAATAACTCTCAAAATGTAGGGAACAGCTGGTTTTTTTTGCGATTTCAGGTTTGGTACCATAGTAAAAAAAATTCATAATGATGAGTACAATGACCCCTTAAGAGGTTGTGTGTTAATTCCGGGAAATGTTGTATATAACCTTCCACAAGAATTGACTTAGCCAATGCAAAAAGAACTTTTCAAATCCGACTGGTAGTTCCAGAGATTACTCCCCACTTACAAACTTTCAAACAAACAAATTTTATCTTTGGACAATACTGTAGATTAAGGAGCAAAGATTGTCAATTAAAGGAATTTTGGCAGACTCCACATCCAGGCAGACAATCATCTGCCAAAATGAATAACAAAAATCTTTTGTTTCTAGCTAGCCATGCCAGCTCGCGTCAAGGGCGTGCACATCATCAACTATTCCTGGGTTCTGAACACATTCTTCTACGTGTTCAAGAGGTTCATATCCCAGGAGGCGTGGCAGTCAATCCACTTTCACGGCAATGACCTCAAGTCTCTACATAAGCATTTTGACCTGGAATGCCTACCTGTGAGGTATGGGGGCACCTGCAAAGCTGTCACATCATTTGGAGACTGGCTAAAGAAGATAAAGAAGTACAGAGATGAACAGTTTGATATAGAAATGAAGCAGTTAGGTTATGTTATAAAAGAGTGATTTTGTGTTCTAATATCAGTGCAGCTCGTGAATTCTAAGTCAAAATTCATTCAAAATGGACTGACAGATGAGTGGTTTTTGAACGCCATTGTGTTAAATGATAGTCCCCTAAAACATATCAAATAACTTCTCCCGCTCTGGGCAGAGCGGGACGGCGTGTCAGGCTTTTACTGACTAAAACCCACCCGTGTTCCTTCAGATGCCTGTGTGCCAGGGCCACAATATCCCTTTCGGACAAACTCGCAACCCTGGCAGCCTTTGGCCCTAACGGACCCCATCAGTTCGTGCTAACATCTTATTGAGTCGCGCGTGGAACACAACGCGCTGTCGAACCGGGTCTGGTCCTTATCGGCCGGCGAGCTACCCATCGTTCACCGTCCACAAGCCCGCGCCTACGGTGGCCGGGAATCGGCCTGTGACTCCCGACGCCTAAAGCGTCTCCCGCGGCGTCTACGGGCGTGAAAATATCTACTCTTCAGCTTTTTGTGATCATCATCTGCTGAGAGTTTTCCCAACTATGTTGGGGTTAGATTCCAGTCTAACCGGTTCCAGCTTTTGCGTAGAATACCAGTATTTTACATGAACCGACTGCCTATCTACGATACCCTTTGGTAAGACTGGTTGTCAGACTTTCGGGCTTCTGACGACTTGTAAGCCAGTAACAACTGTCAAAGATCTACAAATAACAGCGGGGACCAACGGCTTAACGTGCTTTCCGAGGCATGAAGGCATGGAGGGATCTGTATGTAAAGATGGTCACCCATCCAGGGACCAACCGCGGCAAGCGTAGCTTAACCTGATCGATTGACCCGTGCCTCTGTTCTTATCACTCAACCACAAGCTCCTCATATTTAGTGATTTAGCATCGTGAAAATGGATAGAAATGTTCACATTTATTTTTTAAGTAATTTTGGTTAAATAAATCCTGTCAGTCGGTAGGATTTTTTATAGATATAAATTTTTGAGTAAGTTTGTAGACCTAGTAGACAGAAGAAGTCACTTATAGAACCCTATACAACATGTCCCAGAATTAACGCACAACCTCTTAAGGAGTCATTATACTCATCATTATGAACAACTTTTACTATGGGACCAAACCTGAAATCGCGAAAAAAAATCAACTGTTCCCTACATTTTGACGAGTTATGAGAACATAAATGTAGGGAACAGCTGATTTTTGACTCCTTAAGAGGTTGTGCGTTAATTGTGGGGCATGTTGTATATACAGGGTCAAATTAAATTAGCTAGCCAAACTACGCAGACGTGATGGGTAGGTATCCATATCTAAACTCCGAAGACGTGATGGGTAGGTATCCATCACTTGAAATATCAATAAGTTTTTTTTTTTTGTGTAACCTTCACAGACGTGACGTGTATCGATATAACATCATAACATCACGCCTGTAATCCCGAAAGGGTTGGGTAGAGGTGTACCTATATTACACACACATTTGGCAAGTTATGTTTAAGTCCCATATAATAGGGGGGAGCCTATTGCCATCAACCCGGCACAAATCCAGACTCCGGGCTGCTACTGAGAAATTCCAGATGGAAAAACCCAATAACACTTTACCCGACCCAGGATTCGAACCCAGGCAGGACCTCATGCTCAGCAGTACCGCTTGCGACCACTAGACCAACGAGAGTAAGAAAGTATGAGTTGAGAAAATCAGACCGAATTAACGACCGAAAAAACAGATAAAACTAAACCTGTTTAATAAAAATTATACTTGATCTTGTGTATGTCAGCGACAACTCAAGGTATCGCAGAAAATATCTGGGTAAATGCTAAGGTAATGAATAATGGTAATTATTTTTTACTTCTAAGAAACGGACTTAATTTTTGCTAAATACGTAGGTATTAAATATTCAAGATTCTAAGTAAATGACGTCACCTCTTAGGCCCGTATTTATAGAACTTTACTCAGTACTCAAGCATTACTAAAGACGCAGATATATGCCATTAACCTTGAGTGGTTAGCTTGCGTGTTCAGTACTGAGCTCACGCAACGCGTCGTACGTTCAGCCAGTAATAGGACTCGCCCATCAAGGAGCGCTCTCCCCAATTTGACGCATTATTAATTTATTATACACAAAACAAAAGGTACTTTAATAAAACGCGTATACTAAAAGATCAATAATCAAACTATCTTTAAATTGGTGAAGGTTTCAGAAAAATACGCTTGGTAGATTTTGCGCCATTCTCAGTTTTTTATCAGTGTTAGACATAACTTTACAAATTAATTTCAATATGTAATATAAAAATAATCTAAAATATTCACATATTAAGTTATTGAGAAAATGCTCTAATTTATCATATATTTTTTTCAAATCATTAACACTACTCGTTTAGACGTGATCTTCAGTATAAAATCATTAAAAGTCGCTTATCGTCCCCTTAAGTTGTATCGACTACCTCAGTCGGTACAACATACTTCTAGTAACAACACTATCAGCCAACCAGCGCAACCAGCGCTGGGGCTCTGTCTCGCATAGGGTCGCAGCATTATGCTGAGCGATAGCCGTTTTGTGAGAATGTGACGGATATTTTCCCTCAACTTGTTTTATCGTGACTCTTTTCTTTTTTTTTTCTTTGCGTTATGTTTACCGCAAATAAACGTATTTTATTCTTATCTTTCTTTACCAGCAGTCGTTGACCCAAAAAATTTTTTATTAAAGTCATTGATGTATTAAAAGCGGTAGATACTGGACTTAACTATGCTCCATTTGAAATAAGATTAGTCATATAAATAAACCTTTTTTGCAGTCCGTTCAACCGATTTTGACTTCTATTGCGTTGGTGGCATGACAAATGCAAGCTGTAATAAACAGTTGGTATTGTAACCACGTTTTTGCTTTTAATGCCATCCTAATGACTACGGAATAGAATCAAAATCGGTTGAATGGACTGTAAACCAATTTGTTTAAATGTCTAATCTTATTTCAAATGGAGTATAGGTGATGTGGTCCTATCAAACTAGGTGATGTCTGTAGTAACACGAGCGAGATAGATGTTAGAAACATGCGTGAGAGACACGATACGCGCGAGTTGCGAGACAGACTGCGCCGAGCCCAGGTTTACTGATTTCGATGTTAGCGCGTAACGTATATATCAATGATTAAAGTATTTTTAATTTTTATATTTTCGTGTTTAGATATCGATTCTCATCACGTCTGCGGAGTTTCTCTAGCTAATTTATATTGACCCTGTTGAATGTTTGGGTCCAGTCAATATGTAAATAAAAGTTAGGTAGTCACGCTTTATTGGGTGGGTATTCTGTCAAAAGCAAATAGCAATGACAAAACTAATTTCCTATTAAATTGTAAGCTTTCATTGAAAGAAAAGGAATGCAGTCAAAAAAAAAACATCACTTGCTTTCAATACTCCTATCCCGCGTTTACTCTTAATAGATAAAAAATCAGTCAAGTAGGTGTTGGACAAAAAAAAAACTCAATTCAATTACTTAAACAGGCACTTTTGAATTGTCAGAGTCGCTCAGTTAGTCAGAACGTTGAAGCTATTTTCCCATTCCAAAACGTAGATCTCTATGGAACAGGCAAGAAACTCCAAGGACACTCTTTTAAATCAAGATATTACAAAATCCTGGGTACATTATTATTGTCGCTTCTATACCCTTTATGTGAGAACAATGTAAAAAAATTAATTATTTATAAACAATTCAAAATAAAAGATTACAAATAAGCCCTGGCAGTTAAGAGATGACCAGTCTCAACTGACGGCGACCGTTCACGAACATGACGCGTGGATCAGCACCATCCAGCTCAACCATTTTGTAGGACCACGCACAATAAAGGGTTCCGTAGTTGGGATGAGTTTATTCCAAGAAAAAACTTAACATTGTAGTTGACCAAAAAATTCTCTCATAGATTCCAACTGTAAATGTAAATGGGTCGACGGACAACGTATCAGACGTTAAAGGCTTCTATAGACCAGCGAGACTCGCCAGTATGTAGCAGCCTTAACTTGTAAAGCCAATTATGCTGTGAGAGTTATCCTTTTAACTTCGTTATAATTATAAACTACTGCCGTGATTTTTTTCATGATTTTATTCTTAATTTTTATTATTATTATAATTATGATCGTTTAGTTTAATCGATTTATATAAGTGTAAATTAAATGTATATGTGTAACATATTATGTAACATATTAGTAAGTGTAAAAGTCTAGAATCAAAATCAAAATCAAAAGTCATTTATTCAAACTAGGCTGAGAATCAGCACTTTTCGAACGTCAAAATTACATGAGACAGTCCCCCCAAAAACGCCACCCTTCACCACTTCCTAATAAATATGACCATTTTATTACATAAAAGTGACAACTACAACTAGCACATGTCAGATTACTCCAGTAAATTAATAATATTCGATTTTAGATGGCACTTTTTTAAAAAACAAAAACTTTTTCCCCCTTATTACAAAACAAGGTTTATCTTCAGACCCGGGTTTAAAACATGGAGCCATTATTGAATTTCGAACTTTATTGCGACTGTGGTAAAGTTCCTAAACACAAAACTGACAACTTAGTACCGAACTCAGTTTTCAGTTTTGTAAAAAGAACGATATTTCAAAGTTCCTAAACACAAAACTGACAACTTAGTACCGAACTCAGTTTTCAGTTTTGTAAAAAGAACGATATTTCAATCACTGTTACGTTCTTATTACAAAAACTGGCTCCATGGTTTAATCCATGTCAAATATAAATCTTGTTTTGTAATAAGGCGGTTTAAGTTTGAAACTAAAACTGAAACGATTTTTCGTTACGTGACAATTTCTGCCAGTTTACTCCTACCGCAAGCCGTGTTTTAAGAAAATAGTTCGCTAATAGCACTAATCTCCGAAACCACCCAACCGATGTCAATGAAATTTTGTGAATGTTTGTGATTGGTTCCAGCTTGCAGGAAAGTATAGTTTTGGACCCGATAGGTGGCGCTTCGTTCGAAGTAGGGCAGGTCGCTTGTATGATATACTTCCAAATATTTATAGGTACTTGTTTTCGACAAGTGTGTCAATACCTTTTCCTCAGGAACGCGTAGAGGTATTAAGTTGAAATTAATATCAAATACGTAGGTCTACGGTCCCTCGGGGCTCTAAAATAATCAAGCTACTATGTTAAGGCAATAAAAAAAATACGGCCATTTATGAGACATATTTTGATACTCGCAAATAAATCAAAACCTTTATGGTACTTCCCGTTGACCTAAAAATTTGGCAAGAAGCAAGGTCTCACAGCCCAAATAAAGGGAAATGTACGAAAATCGTTAAGTAAGTAGTAATAAGTTAAGTTAGTTTTATCGCATAAAAAAAAGCGATTACAAACTTACATTTGCAGTTGGAGAATTGACCGTGGCGTATATCGATGTATGGGAGAACATGCAGTTCTCGACTAAAGTTTTTAGGATAAATTCGTCCCAACTACGGAACCCTTTATTGTGCGTGGTCCTACACTTGGCCAGTTTTTTACATTATGTAAAATTAGTATTTACAACTTGTTGCAGGTGTAAACAATGAACGTATCATGTTGAAAACATGTTTTATACCTCACTGTAAACCCGGAGTAACCGGCTCGTCTTTGGGGGTATACTCCGAAGATAAATCCGATGTATCGGCCGAGGTTTCCGAAGAAACGGCTGAACATTCGGCCGATACTTAGGATTATCGCTTCGGAGCAGACGCCCTGGCCCGCCTGTTGCTCTGCTGTAGCCAAACTGTCTTGCCATTGTGTCACTGAAATGATTTGGCTGCTCAAGTTAAAAGCTGTTTCATGATGATAACGATGAGTGAGTAACAATTTATTTTGAAGTGATTAAGGGCCTGTGCACACCACGTTTATTAAACGCGCCGTTGACGTGCGTTTTAGGAACGTGCGTCGACGGCGCGCTTTTATCCTACAGAAGGTCTACAGGCTGCGTCTGAATCGCGTCCGTATCGCTACAAACGCGCGTAACGGCGCTTTTAAAAAACGTGATGTGCGCAGGCCATAACTTGTAAGTTTGTACTTTGATAAGGGTGTAATACGACTGAAAATGTGTCTTAATCATGTGCCTTAAAACAAATGGCCATAATGTTTTAAATGATAAAATGTTGAGTTATGTAAATGTAGCTTTTTTAATGTATATTTTGTGATATTTCTTCTTCAGAAACTGTAATTTTAAATTAAATAATTATTTAATATTGTGGAGTTAAAATGAAAACCCTTTCGTTTCCCCAGTTTTCCCGACGAACAATTATTGTCAACAACTTATCTTCATATGTCTTTTCATCGTTGTTTTTTGCAAAGCGTTATTTTATTCATTGTTTGCTTCCATTGTTTCTGCGCTGATCTGAAAAATATTTTTCAATACACTATAAAAACACGATTCTTACAGAAAACATTGTTACTTCTTTAATTTGAATAGTATTAAATAGTAAAAAAAAAATATTTTCTAAAAATGCAAGGTTATACCTACACCAGGAATATGTGGAAACTGGAAGCCAGTAAATATAAATACCTATGACGCATTTATTTACTTATTTATTTAACCGTATATGTACACACATAATTATATACAACATTATTTTTAGTATAATTATGTGAAACCTGAATATAGTTTTCAGAATAAAGGCTTCTACATACCGGAGCGTCTTGTCGCGCGACGCGACACGACACAAAGGCACCGCTCATCCCGCGACACGCGGGGCCTTCGTGCCGTGTCGCGTCGCGCGACAAGTCGCGCTGATATGTAGAAGCCTTTAGGAACTGAATCGATTTCAATAATTTTTACATCATTTTTTTTCCCAAAAAATAATTAAGTGTGATGGAAAATATTATCACCATATAATTCGTTACAATACAATCGCCGTACGATTAGGTACCTACTGCCAAACTATTATCAATGAGCACAAGACGACCCTGGAGGCGCGGGGGCGCCGTTAATTTTTTGTACGGACAACCCGCTAACATAATGACCTTATAACTTTGTGATTTTTCATGATAAAGTTTTGAAATTTTGTACATAGATTCTTTACATAAAAATACTAGACACGTGTTTCGGGTTTCGCATATATACTAAAAATAATGTTGTATAAACATACAACAAAAAAGGAACAAAAAAATACGTATAAAGGTGATGCTTATATTTCTAAAGAAATCTCTTCCAGCATACCTGCAATAAAAAAGTAGATAAAGAGATGTAGACACCATGTGTTAGTAGGTAGTTAAGTTAGGTTACCTTCCTAATTTTCCCTTAAGGACTGAAAACACAAAATTGAACCTACCTATTCAAATCTACTAACGCTGTCGCTGAAAACTAGGGATGTTGCTCTGTCTCGCATAGGGTCGCAGCATTATGCAGAGCAGTTGCCGTTTTACATGGTTATGACGCAAATTTTCCCCCAACTTGTTCCTTTGTGTTCTTTCATTGCGTCATGTTTACCGCAAATAAAAGTATTTTCTTTCTTACTGCTGCTCGTGAGATGCCCCACATCGTAAAGGCTTCTACATACCGGGGCGACTTGTCGCGCGACGCGACGCGACACAAAGGCACCGCTCGTCCCGCGACACGCGGGGCCTTTGTGCCGTGTCGCGTCGCGCGACAAGTCGCGCTGGTATGTAGAAGCCTTAAAGCAAAAGAAGTAATATTCAGAATTGATGGCAACCTTCATTAGTTGTCTCTGCATCATCTTCCAAATACGTCTCAAATCGCCGTACAGCCCGTAAAAAACACGTAGATACTTCAACCCATAGATCTACACATCACGAAACCTACTAAGTATTCAATCTGCCACGTGACTCCACAGAACGTTTAACCCTGTGACCCAAAAACAAGAATTTCAAGAAGCCACAAAGGATGAAACTGGACAATGAATATGTAAGCCCCTTGAGTAAAGGCACACACAGAAAAAAGGTAACTTTTGTTATTATTTTCTTTGTTTGGTTAGATGTGAGGTTTTTTTTTGTATTTTCATTCTCGACAAAAACATTATAATTAAATAAAATGCGTAAAGCTGATTTGGGTCTTTATGGTGATGTTTGTTGTCTGGTAGTACGCTAGTGGACGAGTTTCTAAGCTGACCTTGATAAGAATGAAGCTTATTTCAGTTCAATCAAGATTTTTTTAAGGAAGGCGAAACGCAACATGAGAACTTGTCATAATCACGAAGCTTGGCAGACAGTGACACAGATCGGGGACCAGAGAAAGATGACCCAACGCACACTTTTGTTCTACACACTGATTTTCTAGATGATCTTTCTCTATACAGGGTGTAAGGGACAGCCCTCCGCAGACTGATGGGGTGAATTCAGTATATCGTACTAAGATGACCGGTACATTAAATTATTTCAGGAACGTTATGGGAATCCAGTGAACGTGATTTGTAGCGGCGGTGTGGACGGCCGCGCTCGCTGATTTCAGACGTCGTTTGTTGGAGAATTTCAAAATCCATTGCTGTTTTATTTTATTTTAGCTGTGTTATTTACATTAATGGAGTACTGCGTACAGAGAAAGTAATTTACATTGAAATAAAGGAATAGTAACTGAAATTACGATAAAAAAAATACAATTTTCCTGAGAACATTTTCCGTGGAATATGAATCAAAACAAGGAGCTGAATGCACACTGTTAATTTGTGGAGGGCTGTCCCTTACACCCTGTATATAAGAGAAAGTCACACACTGATTTTCAAGACGATCTTTCTCTTTATAAGAGAAAGTCACACTGATTTTAAAGACGATCTTTCTCTGTATAAGAGAAAGTCACACACTGATTTTCAAGATGACCTTTCTCTTTATAAGAGAAAGTCACACACTGATTTTCAAGATGATCTTTCTCTTTATAAGAGAAAGTCACACACTGATTTTCAAGATGATCTTTATAAGAGAAAGATCAACTTGAAAATCAGTGTGTTGAACAAAAGTGTTTGTTATAGCGTTGGGACATCTTTTTATAACGTTTTAAGTATATATAAAACGTTTATTTTCTCTACACAAGTTATGTAGGTACTTAAAGCTAATATTTGACAATAGTGCACGAACAAGGAGCTAAGTTTGTGAACGACTGGCCCCTGAAGTAGGTTTATATAAAAACATGTATTACAGGTCACCAGGGCCCGTGGTTAGATTCCTGTGATTTGGACCGCCATACAATAGTTCACTAGGAGAACAGTAGTTCACCCCTACAGATATTTGTTAGTTTTACTACTACGCTTACTTAATTATTAAGCTCTATAAACACCTTTTATTCAATAAATAAATATTTGATTTTGATTTGACAATGCCGGCTTATACTTAACTATGGTTGAATTAAGAAACATAATAATGAGGAAAAAAAAATATAAAGTACAAAAAGTTTGTGGAAATACCAGAGTGTGTGTGAGTAACCAGAAAAAGTGTAAGTATACAAGAGATGTGAGAGGTTGCTTGAGTGAGTGTGATGCGAGAATGGTTGATGGTATGTAGAAGCAGCGGAGGGGATGAATAGTAAGTAGATATAGTCTATCTGAGAGCTAGAGACCTGAGAGATAGTCTATCTGACTCTATTAAGTAAGGGGTAGTATTTAAACGAGTGGCCATTCAAAATATATATTTAGGAACCTAGATATTCTGTATTCCAATCGGAATAAAGATACACTACCTTCAGAATATGTTTGATTTACAAATTATTTTGGTATTACGTTTGTATGAACTACGCATCCATCGCCGGCCTCTTAAGTAAGTGTCTTTATCTGGGAGGTCTGTGTGGTGCCGGACGTAAAGAATAGCACTCCCCCCTATTTCTTCCCGTGGGTGTCGTAAAAGGCGACTAAGGGACTTACTAGAGAATGGGCAGCAGCGTTCTCTATGCATATTAACACTGCGATCGCCAACCCGCCTGCCAAGCGTGGTGGTTTTGGCGAGCCCCCCCCTTTGGGGGAGGCCTATGTCCAGCACTGGACGTCTTTCGGCTGAAATGATGATGAATGATGAAGTGTCTTTATCAAGTAAAGGCTTCTACAGACCGGCGCGACACGCGATTTGACACAAGGCCCCGTGTGTCGCGCGACGAGCGGTGCCTTTGTGTCGCGTCGCTACGCGAGTCTCGCCAGTCTGTAGAAGCCTTCAATGTATATTATTGCAAAGCAGGTTCAATATAAATCTCAATGTCCAACTAAGTGGGAATACAGTCATGTCGCTACGTTCGCTCCGCATCCTGTGTGAAGGAGCTCTATATAAACTCCAAACCATTACTCAAAGGTTTTATGTTCTCAAATGATGGCCCACCTGATACTACTTTAGGCCATAATAAAATTCGTCGGCTACGTCTTGAAAGTTGAAAGTAATAAATGAAAAGAGACTTCAAACCACTACTTGGAGTAATTGTTTCTATCTAGGTTTGGCAAATAATGTATATGTTACGGGCAATTTTATTAACCGGGCAGTATTATGGACCGATCATTATGAATAATGACCAAGAGCGTCGGTCAAATTGATACATTTATTACTTTGGCCGGCCCATATTAATGCCCGAAATCAAGTTATGAGATAGCTTGATTTATCACTTGGACCTGGCAGTATGAAGGGAAGTATCCCTACTTCTTTTTAAACTGACTGACTTCTTTTTAAACTGTTGTTCAATTAATATGTTATAATATATTATGGTGTTTTTTAAATTTTTTTGTACCTTCCAATAAGAATGATGTAAGTTTAATTTCATATAATAAACAAAATCACTACAGATCATCTCTTTTATTACTTTGCCCAAGATAAGGTGGTCATTATTCTTACTGCCGGGAAAAGTGATTAGTCATGTAGTTTTACTTACATTGCCCAGTTAAAACGGGCATTATGTATACAGACCGGCCATTATTCATAGTGACCAGGCTTCTCAAGTTGCTCACAAGGCTCGTGCAGATTGGCGCGATATCGCGGGCGCGACAGTCAGTGCAACGCGTGTCGCGCCCGCGATGTCGCGCCCGTGATGTCGCACCAGTCTGCACGAGCCTTTATGTTAGACAATGGCATGAATTCGAGCCTTATGCTAATAAGTAATCAATCGAATTGTGCAGCTGTCTGACTACAGTAATATTGTCTCACAAAGTGACGCGCGCTTTACTTGTGGTAACCAAGTGTACAAACACGCTGTAAATGTGTGAATTCGCACTTTATTGCAAAAATGGTCGTATGATTTTTGCAAAAACTAACTAAAAAAATAAATTTAAAATTAAAAAAAACCCCAACGCAAAATCAAAAGCGAATATTTAAAAAGTAAAAAATAATACCTGTCCTTGAGCCATAAAATTCGATTAAGTAATCTACAGGAAAAGTTTTTAACCAGTGCGCAAATTTTTTTTGGTGGTTCAATATCAGTATCAGAACACATTTCCATTATTTATTCAATACTTTTTTTTTTTATCCTACTTTAAATCAGCAAAATATGGACACAATCTATTCGTAATAATATCAATGGGCGCGCGCGGCGGCCGGCGCAAGCGGCGGTGTTGCACGGGGGTGAAACCCCCTCCCGGGCGGCAGGGCGCGCCGGGCGCTGGCTGTGGCCCGTGGCCGACAGCAGTGTTGCCACCTTAGCCCTTTTCGGGCTAGATCTAGCACTTTTTACTGTAGGTGAACTCGTTTTTTCATGCTTTAGCCCGAAAAGAGCAATCTAGCCCTTTTCGAGCGAGACGAAAACTTCGCACCGCGATTACCAAGTTAGGAAACAATGCGTGTCATGTAGATAGATTTCGTCAGTTTACACATTATGATCACTAATTGGGTATATTTTTAGTTTTGTTATGGTAACATTGGTAACCCTACGGCCCTACCTACTCTTAATTATAATTAGATTTTGGACGTTCTGAAATTAATACGTTTCAAATAAACAATTTTTAACCCTTTGCATTTGTATATATGTTTTTCACTTTCTAGCACTTTTCATAGCAAAATTTGCTAAATCTGGCTCTTTCTAGCTTGTCCGACTGCCCCTTTTCAAAAACCAAGGTGGCAACACTGGCCGACAGTTCGCTCATCGCACGCGCTGTCGTGTGACGTCGCGTCTAATCGATTCCCCGCGCAAGCGCCGCGCCGCACGTGTGCCGTGCTACCGGTCACGATGTCGGACTTCAGTAACCGCGAGTTTTACGAGATGGTGCGAATGTATGTACTGAGTGATGAAAGTTTGCGAGCAGCTCGCAGAATGTATGCGACGGAGAGCATACCTCGAATGCGAGCCCATGGAATCCTTAACCCCGCGGTCCCTAATGAAAGGACCATTTTAGCAGCCACTCAAAGGCTGCTTGATCACGGATAGTTCAGAACCCCAAATCATGCACGAGGGTCTGGCAGACCCCGACTGGTGATCGAAATCGAAGAAGCCATCCTAAGCCCATTAAAGTATGAAGGAAAAATTGGAATTACTCTTCAAATAACTTCAGGTCACGGCCTAAACATAAAAAAGTCTAGTTCGAACCTGATACAATTAGCGATCAGTACATTGTAACCCGCGTAAATACCTACGCCGGCGAATCGAGCGAGCGCACAGCTGATAGGTAGGTACTTTCGCGCGTTCCGCTTCGCCGGGCGCCGCCGGGTAGCCATACAACCACTTTTAAAGTAAACATCTTTCGTTAACGATTTTTTTTGTTTTTTGTACTAAGACGTATCAAAATAAAAAATATATGTTTAATAAAACTCGTTTAAGTTTAATTTGTCAAAATTTGCGCAGTGGATAAAAACTTTTCCTATAAACATATAATAAAATCGTAGTGAAGTCAAAATTGTACATTGAATATTTTTGAAAAAAAGTAATTGCAACGAGGTCTGGGATCGATTCAAAGGCCAAAAAATTTTTTTTTGAATTTTTGTATGTTTGTCTGAATGTATGTTAGAGCATCACGCAAATTCAATTCTGCTTCAATTCAATTCAACTCTGCTTCGGCAGAGTGAAAATTCCTTGTTTCCTTACACCATACCAGCTCTCGTCAGTCGTATGGCGTATTCGTAATAAATAACCATAATGTTTTAGTTGTATTACCCGTTTAAGACTTTAACTAATAGAGATGGGTTGTAATGAAACACGTTATCTGTTATTACCATCGAGATATAAGTACTAACGTACTAGAGAAGCTACGTCAAATAACTGAATTGTCCTATTCTTCGTAATTTGAATCTTTAGTTCGCGCAGCGCTAGAATAATAACAATTCGTCTAAACCGTAACTAATTTACCACAGCGCTAGATTTGCTGCGGAAGTGTATTTATTCTATATAATTTATTATTGTCGGAAGTACTAGGCGCGAAAGAGCTAGAGAGCGACTGAGTGAGGTGCGGCGCGATCGCCGCAGTTGAACGAGACAAAGTAGGAATTTACGGTGTCTTCTCTAGTACGTTAGTACTTATATCTCGATGGTTATTACTGTTACTACCGAAATTTACCGAATCAATGTTATTAATGGACTGGAACTCAAAGTAAAAGGTTACTTTACCTTTTTACTTGTTTTGGTTGTAACCTACCAAGTTCTGAGAATTATGTTCAAGAATAACATAATATTTTTTCCGCTGCCACAAACTATAATACAGATTTGCCAATTTTTAGGGTTCCGTATTTTGTTTAAGAGCGTTTACGACATACTGCATTTCATACAAACTTTCAAGCCCTTGTTTTTCGAAAAGACTGAACCGATTTGAATGAAACTTCATACGCATAAGCAGGATACAACACAGCCAAATTAGACCAATTTTAAATTTTCCATAGAAACAGAGATTTCGAGTTATCTGTTTTTAAATAAGACATTTCGAAAATGTTCTTAACATACTTTTTAGACCTTTTTATCCTGCTTAAGTGTATGAAGTTTCATTAAAATCGGTTTAGTCATTTTGAAAAACAAGGGCTTGAAAGTTTGTATGAAATGCCGTACATCGTAAACCTACTAAGATCATTTGCCTCTTGTCAGCGCCTTAATATAAAGAGATCGTGAAAACCAGAGAGCTAATTGCGTAACACACTATCAGTAGGAATCGGTTTCAATTTGACAGTTCAACCACATTCATTGCGTTATTTACGTTGTTGAGCAGACATCTTTTTCTACCTTATGAAGCAATGGATTCGCAATATACTTAAAAATCATTCCGATTCCGATTCAAACTGTGTTACGCAATTAGGGTGCTGAATCTGAATGACGTCAACTACTGATAAATAAGCGTGAGTGAGTGTGACTTCAAAGTCAAAGTATTTTATTTGTTTAACATAGGTAATATGTACATGGTATAAAATGTTTCGGTGTATCACTATGTTTGCCTTGCAAGGCGTACAAATTAGGTGTAAAAAAACTACAAACCAAATAAAACTGTTTCAAACAACGTAACGTCGTAAACAAGATTAACAAGTGAATCGGACATTTCTTATTTTATGCTTCTATCATCCAAAAACTCATTGATATCTAGTAAGCCTTTTCAATCAATAATTTTTTAAGTTGCGATTTAAAATGGTTTACGTTGGTCATGCTTTTTAAAGTTTTTGGTAGTTTATTGAAAATCTTTGGACCCATGCCGAGACAACTCTTTGAGAAAAGTGTAGTATTGTGTTTTTTGATTTTAGTGTGCTTTGGTGACGTCTAGTATCAAATTTAGACAGATTATCCTTAACAAATATTGAAATTTCATAAATATAGAGGCATGGAAGCGTAAGTATTTTAAACTAACGAAAAATGGTTTGCAACTTTCGGTGGTTTTTAACAAAAATATGGCTCGAAGAATGCAGGGAAGAGCAAGTTCATGGTGTTTGGAGCTAGTAGTCTAAGAAGTATGAACAGTGTACCCCCTGTGTTTATAAATAATGCTCCGCTTGAGAAAGTGGAACAGTTTAAATACTTGGGTCACATTATTGCAGCTGACCTAAAGGACGATGCGGACATTGAGCGAGAGCGGAGGGCGTTGTCAGTCAGGGGTAATATGATAGCGCGTAGGTTTGCGCGTTGTTCGAGGGAGGTAAAAATAACGCTCTTTAGAGCTTATTGTACATCCCTCTACACGAGCAGCCTGTGGGCAAAGTATACTCGTGCGGCATACAGCGCCCTCCGCGTCCAGTTCAATAACGCGTTCAGGGCGGTGTTGGGGCTGCCCCGCCACTGCAGCGCCTCGGGCATGTTCGCGGAGGCGCGCACCGACTGCTTTTACGCGACGATGTGCAAGCGGTGCGCGTCTCTGGTGCGCAGAGTGCGGGGCAGCGCCAATCCCGTCCTGGTGATGATCGCCAACAGACCGGATTGCCTTTATATCCGGCAATGCTGTAGCAGACATATTGTTACCTTGTGAGCGTTTTTGTCTGTACTTGTTATTTTGTCTGTGCTCGTTATCTTGTCTGTGCTTGTTATCCTGTCTGTATCCTTTTTATGTAGCTAATTTTTTTTTTTTTTATGTAAACTTATGAGTTTTGTTACTTGAAATAAAGAAATTTTATTTTATTTTTATTTATTGTTTCTGGGCCTTAAATGCCATTCTGCTGCATTCTGCATTATGCTTTTTAACTCCATGGAAATAGCATGTAATGTATTCTAAACAACTATTAAGTTCCTTGCGGCATGGAGATCCAAAGAAAAGCAATAAACCTGATGTTCATTCTTCAATAATACCAACATAGGAACAAAGGACTACCGGCCCGGGCAATCGATTTCATATTACTAACGTTGCATCAATTAAGACGGAGATATATGCCAGTGACCTTGAGTAGTTAGCTTGCGTGTTCTGTACTGAGCTCACGCAACGCGTCGTACGTTCAGCCAGTAATAGGACTCGCCCATCAAGGAGCGCTGTCACCAATTTGACGCATTATTAGTTTATTATACACAAAACAAAACAACAAAATACTAAAAGATCAGTAGCTAAATTATCTTTAAATTGGTGAAGGTTTCAGAAAAATACGCTTGGTAGATTTTGCGCCATTCTCAGTTTTTTATCCGCGTTAGACATAACTTTACAAAATAATTTCACTATGTAATATAAACATAATCTAAAATATACACATTTCAAGTTATTGAGAAAATGCTCTAATTTATCATATATTTTTTTCAAATCATTAACACTACTCGTTTAGACGTGATCTTCAGCATAAAATCATTAAAAGTCCGTTATCGTCCCCTTAAGAAGATGAAAATGTTGACAACTCGATATTGGGCCGCAATTCCATAAAAATTAGATTTAAGACATCTTTACTGCCACACAATAGACTGCTCTCCGTTACATAATATCAATACAGAACTGCCCTAGCCGGCTTAACCTGGGTACAGCAAATACAAATGAAATAAAAGAGGCCGCTCGGAAAAGTTACAAGGACCCTTCGCAAATAATGTATTATATACCATTGTGATCCGTTTCAGATGTTCGTGCCTACTTGAACTTTATGACTGTATTTGGCTCCGTCACAGTCTCACTTCACCGCCACGTATAAATACAAATAAGTAGGTAAAGTCAGGGAAAATTATTGTTCAAAATCAGTTCGCCAAGCGGTTGGTCGACTCTTCACGCGACCAGGGGGCCTAAAATGGACGCTTTCGCAAAATCATATTATGATCTGCGTACAATTCATATCCCGCAATTCATCTGTTTGACAGTTGTGTATGGAGTTTCGTAAAATGGTCCACACATTAAGAATTAATATAGTGAAGTCTAATGTTAAATAGCAGCTGTCAAACAGTTGAATTGAGGGCTGTATGAATTGCACGCATGATTCTGCCAAAGCGTCCATTTTAGGCTCCCTGAGGGCTGGCCTATTTTTAGCCCAAAGAATCAGCATTGCCATCCAACGTGGCAATGCTGCCAGCATTTTGGGCACTTTTCCCATTGACAGCGATGCGGACGAATTTTTTGATGCCCAATGAGCTCTTCCCCTCCCTCCCTTGTTTTTTTAACTTGTAGAGTACTATATATATTTTAGTGTTACCATTTATATTTTAATTAAGGTTTCAATTATAATATACAATATGTAACAAAAACCCTGTTGTTCCTTCTACCTACAATTTAAGAATCGGTATAAGTACATACGTAATAAATCAAGTCATTTATAAAAACTATTCAACAAAAATAATTAAAATAAATATTTATTTATTAATATTTGTAATGTTTTACTGATTTCAAACCTCATTCATTCTTTGATTCTGACTTCTCGACTAGCCAGTACTTAATTTTTTTTAATTATAATTCCACCAATGTTGTACTTGTAGGTAAATGTATACGTCCCTAAAAGGAACAACAGGGTTTTTGTTACATTCTGTAGATTTGAGTATTAAATCAAATTGATTAAATACCAACTTAAATTGTCCGTGTAATCAATTCACAACTGTCGTTGTCTGACAGCTGTATGAAATGCCTACATCACGGCAAATTGACGAAGTGTGTCAATTTGATAATTTCCTTGACCGTAGAAAAGCAACATCTGTTATGTCTGTGTATACTCGTACCTAGTGCTGCTACAAGTCGGTCTGTCTAATTTCTAGATTGAAAAGCAGCTGCCACATTGGTCTAATTCTAATCCTTAGTTTATACTAGCTTCTGCCTGCGACTACGTTCGCATGAAAATCTTTAAGTATCCCCCGACCCACTGCGTTGCATTGCATCGCCCGCCCGCGCTATTACTTAGTTTTTGCCTTACGTTCTTTCTGACTTTCTTTTTGCTCGGTTCCTAAGGGTAGTAGCGTGATGTTATAAACCTATAACCGTCCTCAATAATTGGGCTATCAAATTAATGCAAAAAAATGTTTCAAATCCGTCTGACTGGTATTTTCAGAGGTAACATACTAACTTACAAAGAAAACCTCTTTCTAATATTAGTAGACTTATGATGTGTGCTCCGTGTGGTGCCGGATGTAAAGAATAGCATCATCCCATTTCTTCCCGTGGGTGTCGTAAAAGGCGACTAAGGGTAAGTGTCTTAGTCGCCTTTTACATACTACTAGAGAATGGGCAGCATCGTTCTCTATGCATTTTAACACCAAACTGCGATCGCCAACCCGCCTGCCAAGCGTGGTGATTATGGTAACCCGACTATTATACTTACATAGTTATAATGGTGCAATTTCCAACCGAGAATTAATTGCTTTTGTTTTCAGATCAGTATAAAAAACCCGTTCAGGAGGAAAATAACATGTTTTATGATGATAGACGGCTGTTATCTTAATTATTTATGTAGTAACACATTTTCATTACATTATTAAAGCTTCGGTTTTTTTTACCATCTACATGTTTAATTATTTTAGTTTTGATGGACGGCCTCTTGAACCTCAACATCAAAGGCATGTCAATCTAATCTACTTTGAAGCAAAATTTTTGCGATGTGATCCATTCACATTAAATTGTATCAGTAATTTCTGAATATAATTTTGAACAGATAGCTAAAAAGAAACAAATTGAAAGTTTTTATTCAATACCTATTTATTTTTACTCGTGCACACTATTTTATTTTTGACACTATTTTACTTGTCTTGGGTAAACAGACTTCCCACTCCGCCAGCCGCCGCCGCCGCCGCGCCGCGCGCCGCAGCGCCCGCCGCCCGCCACAAAACTCCGCGCCCATTTGAATCTTCTGCTAAATACTGATGTCTTGGTACTTTGTTCGTTGCAAATCGAACCGCGAATCCCGTTGACTCGGAATCGGAAACGTCAGCACGCGTAGCATGACCACTTACTTCTATCTCTACTCTACGAAGAATAGACATAATACCACTGACCTCCTTGTATTATATGGAGGTCAGTGCATAATACCCACGAATCTTCCGCCATTCATAACCGTATTAGCAAAAATTGGTCACTGCAGCAGCAGAAACCGCACGCAGGCGAGCACTACCGACCGTGACGGAAGTTTTACGGTTAATCTCTTTCTATTTATACAAAGTGCCATTTAATTTCTTAATTTTTGACAACGCGCCGTAGAAATCTTTCTACAATCTGTCATTTTGTCCGTTTCTCCGGTGTTCATGCTACAAGTGCAGTGATATGCACTTTCCCTCTTCTCATTTCTGATATCTTGGTAACTACAAAGAAGGCAGATCGAATTTTCCGTGGAATAAAAACGCAACTGCGAAAGCGCGCGAGACCTCCGTCCGCACATTTTTGGTCCCCTAAAGTTCTGTAGTCCTAGTATTTCGGAAGTTCATTTGCCCGTGCGACGCCAATGGGGTTACAAACTGAAAGCTCGTCATTATAGGTGGCAGAACAGTTGTCGGTGACAAACCGAAAACTAGATACAATAAATATGAATTTATTTTATTTTAAGAACGGCCGCAGTCAATTACACTACAGTCACAGTCTTGCATTATTCTCACAAATAATCTAACATTCTGACAGCATCATCTTCCATTCATTCGCAAGTTTGCGAGATCTGAGCGACTAATGTCCGAGAAATAGATGACTTGGAGTGTGCAACAGTACGGCAAGTTGGAACAGCCAGTAAGCGGTGTTTTCTGCCACGACAGTGATTGTCTGGGACAAATAGATTGCAGATTTCATTATGCAGATCAGGAACATCTATAATGCCTCAAAAAATTTAAATAAAAAAAAAAGATATAATTAAAAAAATTAAAAAACACGACGCCATATCATAATTTTTTAGATCACTTTTTGTTAAGGCAGTCGTGTTTTTTAATTTTTTAAATTATATCTTTTTTATTTATTTTATTATTTATGTACACACAGAAAAATACAAAGAGATATGACATAACAAAAATTTAGTACAAAGGTACTGCTTATTTCTTAAGAAATTTCTTCCAGCAGACCTGCGAAAGGAGAAATGAAAAAGAAATGTAGACAATAGTGTGTGAGAACAAGAAGAGAAAATATGAATATGCAAAGTCTTAAACTAAAATGTTAATGTTTATCTTATACCTTTTAGTGATAAAACAATATTTTTGCAAACGCACAATGTGCCACGAAAGATAACTTTATTTCTTTTGGAACGCGAAGTTATTTTTCATGATTTTTTTGATTACACGACGTGGAAACGGATAAGACAACTTTTTTCTATGGGTTGTTGAATACTACCGTTATATTTATTTAATTTCTTTTGTTATTAGTGAACGAATGCATATTGTTATATATTTTTGTTATGTATTAAGCAAGCTCTAGACAATGATAGTAGGTATACGTAGTCCAATTTTAATGAAAAAAAACAAAGTATTACCGTTTTTTTCTTGAACCATGGCTCTCCCTTTATATTTTTTTAAATGTTCACTAGCCTATGTTACCCGAAATAGTTCAACGCTTCTAACAATACCACATACATTAAAATCGGTTAAGCCGTTTAGAAGTTATGGTGGAATAAAGAAACTCACAAACATACATACATACATGAACCCTGAAAACATAACACTCCTTTTTTTGGGCAGTCGTGTAATAACAGGACCGTCTAAGTCTTACTTCTAGAGAGTTTAAACTTTTAAAGCAATCCAACAGGAATAAAGTGGGATACAAGAGAGGATAAAACCCGTACAAGTGTTTGTAAATGTATGTCAGGAATGCTTTTTTGAACTTTTTTTTAATGCTAACGCTGCATACTGCTCAAAAGGATTCCATACGAACGCACTAGACTCAAGTTTGATATGGACCAATGCCCCAAAAACAAGCTTGATAAGTGTACCTAAGTATAATTAATATGTATGCGACTTGCAGTGTGACCACTATTAAAAGACGAGCTAAGAACAGGGGAAGCGACTATCATTGGTAAAAAAAGCAGCTGTAGTGGAAAAGTCAATAAATTATGAATGTTTTATAATTCGTAGGTTATTTTGTGTTTGTAGACATTAAGTCCTTTTTTTTGGGTTCCGTACCCAAAGGTTAAAACGGGACCCTATTACTAAGACTCCGCTGTCCGTCCGTCCGTCTGTCACCGGCGGCACCCTAATTGCGTAACGCAGTTTGAATCAGAATCGTAATGATTTTGAAGTTTATTGCTAATCCATTGCTTTATGCGTTCGAAAAATTTGTCTACTCAACAACGTAAATAACGCAATTAATGTTGTTGAACTGTCAAATTGAAACCGATTCCTACTGATAGTGTGTTACGCAATTACCCTGCAGGCTGTATCTCATGAACCGTGATAGTTAGACAGTTAAAATTTTCACAGATGATGTATTTTTGTTGCCGCTATAACAACAAATACTAAAAAATAGAATAAAATAAATATTTAAGGGGGCTCCCATACAACAAACATGATTTTTTTTGCTCTTTTTTCTCTATATTGATAACGGCAACAGGTAGACGTCTGAAATATCACAAAGAATATTTAGTTATACAAGCAAGCTACCCATCGCTCACCGTCCGCAAGCCCGCGCCCACGGTGGGCGAGAATCGGCCTGCGATTCCCGACGCCCGGGGCGTCTCCTGCGGTGACAAAGGGCGTGAGGGCGCGAACCCTGCCTCACCCTCACACGTTCCGCCTCCTCCTTCGCATGCATTACTGCTTTGCAGAAGGAGGTGACGGCCTCCCGTGCACTCTCGCTCCGAACCATGGCCTGAACCAGGGCCAGATGCGAGAGATCGCCGCCACCGATCGCCTCCGTGAGGACATGGCGGTGCTCCGCCCAAGCAGGGCAGGCCTCAACCGTATGCTCCACCGTGTCCTCCGGGCGATCCACACAGTGGTGACACCCGGGCGTTTCCTCCCGCTTTATTCTGAATAGGAACCTCCCGAAACAACCGTGTCCGGTGAGGACGTGCGTCAAGCGGAAGGTGAGGAAGCCGTGGCGCCTCTCTAGCCACTCCTCATAGAGGGGACTTATCGCCACAATTGTGGCATGCAAATTCTTTGCCGAATAGTAAATATCCCTGGCGATGGCGCATGCTTATTTTCATCTCTCACCTATTTGGTGAACAGTAACGTGGCCATGTCATTGTCTTCTCAAATTCGAGACAGCATTGTGCGCCACGTGTCTAAAAACTGGGAAATATTCCAACCTTTCACCCAGGATCGGTCAGGAGGAGCTGTTTATGGTTCAAAGCGTGAATACGTCGCTGAAATGTCTTGTAATGGCACCTACGGAACCACCTGTGAAGTCATGGCAGCGGGAGAACTATTCCCATTTGAGTTCCAGGTGTTTCAAGATGGTATTTTTATTGCTGGTTTTGGGGACGCACAACTAGGAGTAAAAATAATCTGATTCTCAGGAAATTTCAATGAAGGTCATTTTGATGCGTGTCAGACTTTTACTGACTAAAACCCACCCGTGTTCCTTCAAATGCCTGTGTGTGCCGGGGCCACGATATCCCTTTTGGACAGGCTCATAACCCTGGCAGGCATTGGCCCTTTCGGACCCCGTCAGTTGGTGCTGACATCCATTTAAAATGAAAATAGTTCTCCCGCCTTTTTCCAACCCTTACAACACCAGCCTAAACCAAAGATACTAAGCAATAAAATTATAATACGAACGTAGGTATTCAAGGACACTTTTTCTAGTAAGAACGACTAATACTAAAAACTATTATAGTAATACCATAGTGTGAAATACCTACACAATAAGTAATTCGCAAAGAAATAGAAATAACAAAATTCCAACCCGGCAATAGGTAAAAACACATTTATTATCCTCCAATTTAAAATTAGGAAGCGAAACAAACCAAAACGAAAACCAAACAACGACGATGAAAAATATTTCAAAGCAAATTAGTAGTAAGTAATAACAAAATATCGCAGAACAGAAATTTCGGTAACTATAGCTTGAACGTGTATCACTTAGGTTTGTATTCTGTGATTGATACATGACTTCGTTTTTTGATACGATCGGCTTGCAAGCCGCGATTAAGGTAAACATTGTGAAGTTTTCCCCTTGGCATTCTCGACTTTAATGCTATAACTGCAATGTTCAAATTACCTGAATACCAATTGGAACCTCATTTCATTATCTTTTAGCAGATGCCTGCATACTGAAAAATACTGGCCACCTAGAACTGGCATAAAAACTTTAGAACGTTATCACGCCTGTACTGAAACATACTGGCCACTGGAAAAAGAACTAAATATAAACCTCAAAAAACTTCCAAAAATACTTATTTCAATGTAAAATATGCATTAACGCGTTGTCGTAAAATTCAATTTAGATGTTTATCGGCCTCCGAATTCTAATTTCAATGTAAAGTATGCAATAACTCGTTGCCGTAAGATTCAATTTGGATCTTAACTGCATTTGGTACATTTTTCATACAAACATTAAAAACACTTATTTTCACCCTTAAGTGCCGAATTTCGTAAAATCCTTTCTTAGTGAGCACCTAGAAGTCGAAAAGAACAATCGGGCCAACATTCATGTCTCTAACTTAAAAAACATAGGAGTTTCATACAAACTTTGACACCCCTTTTCAACCGCTTAAGGTGCGAATTTATAAAAATCCTTTCTTAGTGCGCGCCTGCACCCCGTAGAGAGTGCCAGTGCCAAATTTTAGACCTCACGGCCCAGTAGTTTCCGAGATTTCGTGATGAGTGGTCAGTGAGTGGACTTCTCTTTTATATATATAGATATATACACCTACACATAATTATGCACCCAACTAAACACATATTAATAATTTATAATAATAATGAATTGCTTGAATTTTATTGTTACTTAGCCCTCTTCCTCTCTCCTAATTTTTCAGTGCCCGCCCGGGACCATATTGATCTTTTACTTTTTTATACCATCTATTAATACACATGGAATGCAATAAAGAATTGAATTGAGAATTTAAGGATGGCATTAAAAGCAAAATTGTGGTTACAATACCAACTGTTTATTACAGTTGCCATTTGTCATGCTATCAACGCAATAGAAGTCAAAATCGGTTGAACGGACTGTAAAAAAGATTTATTTAAATATCTAATCTTATTTTAAATGGAGTATACAGTATATACAATATACAGGGTGTTTGGTGCATCGTGTGCCAAATTAAAATGGTCGACTGAAGGGGTCATCCGCTAGCCTTTCAGACCCCTTAACACCCCTCATGCTCTGTAAATTTTTTTTTATCGACTTTTTATTGTTTTCCAAAAAAAAGACCCAAATTTTACATTCAAATACAGATTAAAAAAAAAATATAAGGCGTAGACTCTGAATTTTAATTTTATTTCGATTTGTATTGTTTAAGAATACTTTTAAATACAAAATTAGTGATATTAGTCACCTAGTTTTTTTTTTAATTCACTCACAAAGGTAAAACTTAAATTAAAGCTGTACATGTTACAGCTATTTATAAGGCTACAAAAAAAAAACCAAAAGCGACCGGGATCTTCCAACTCCCTCATTAATTCTCCAGTCTATCTTCTTTCTAATGATGTGCCACATGCCATAAAAGTATTTTAACAACTTTGTGAATTCGCTAGAATTGTGAATCAAGTCACATAAAACTACATTCCAAATTCTAATGAAAAAATATTTATTGCGGAACTGTTACTTGAGAAAGAGGTAAAATTTGTTTTCTCTCTCTTTCACAGTAAAATCTATCTTCTATCTCTTTCTTGCATACCTTAAATCGGTTTGAACAAATCGCGCCGCCCGACCCGCCATTTTTTTAGTCGAGACATGACTGCCTCTGCTACCTAACGTGTGTGCTAGTTCACCATACTCCGCGATTCTTTTATTACTTTGTTATCGTTAAGTTTTGCTAGTTCTTGTTACATTTGTTTAATTTTTGTTGTTATTGTTAAACTTTGAGTTTTTTGTTATTGCAATGGCGACATTCTCTAACGAAGAATATGCGGACATCATGATGGCTTACGGAGCCGCTAATGGCGTCGCTCGTGCAGCGCAACGACTTTACCAGGAACGCTTTCCTGGTAGACGATTACCTGGCCGCAGAGTCTTCCAAGACACATACCGACGCATACGCGAGACTGGCAGTGTTACTTTTAATGAACCAAGGGGCCATATTGTGCGACATAATGTTGAAGTAGACGAGAGAATACTGGCACTTTTTGAGGAAGACCCTACAAGAAGCATTAGAAATGTGGCATCACATCTTGATATTTCAATATGGAAAGTGTGGAAAGTACTTCGTCAAAACAAAAAGCATCCATTCCACTACACTCCGGTGCAAGGTACGTAATTTAAAAACTAACTTTAAACCCGTGCAAGCTTTGTTTGACCTTGCCTTTGTTTAGCAGGTAATGGGTATGGTATGGCGTCACTTCCAGGTAGTGAATCTATTAGCACGAACAGCGGGTCCTTTCTTGTGCAATTACTTATTGCCCAAGAGAAATTTAAAAGAGTTTTTTGTTTGTTGCAGGTCTTGAGGGTGGCGACTTTGAGAGACGAGTGGCTTTTTGTCGGTTTCTTTTACACACGGATGTGGATGATCCTGATTTTTTAAAAAGAATACTGTGGACGGATGAATCCAAATTTACCAAGGATGGGATCCTCAATTTACACAATTTGCACCACTGGACAACGAAAACGCAAAACCCACGTGTTAAAAGACAGAAATCTTCTCAAAGAAGGTTTAGTGTAAACGTTTGGGCAGGAGTGATTGGGAATCAGGTAATTTGACCGCATTACCTGCCCGATAATCTCAATGGCGAAGACTACCTGGAATTCCTACAAAATTACCTGCCCGAATTAGTGACCGATGTGCCCGTATTTAATGAACGTGTGCCCATTGTATTTCAAAATGACGGCTGTCCCGCGCATTGGCGATTGACTGTGAGGGAATATCTCGACAATGTGTTCCCCAATGCATGGATTGGACGCGATGGCCCTATTCCATGGCCGCCACGTTCCCCAGATCTAACTCCGTTAGACTTTTATGTCTGGGGACGTGCCAAAGAGTTGGTATATGCCACGGAGGTTCCAACTAGGGAGGTATTAGTCCAACGCATAGAAGCGGCATTCAATACTATTAAGGAGGAAATACGACTTCGTACAACAACTGTTGAAATACGAAACAGGTGTCGGGCCTGCATTCGCAACAGAGGCCAACAATTTGAGCAAGATTTGTAACAATGATTAAATAAATGTTAAAAATGCAATTTTGTTTTTTTATTTCAAGTAAATCCCACGAAAGATACAGATATGAGACACGAATTTACCTAACCATAAGAATGAGATAGCAGATTTATAGGTTTGACAGGTATCATTTAAGAGATTTTTTTTAAAATCATAATTTTGAATATTAGCCTTAGGTGACTCGATTCACAATTCTAGCGAATTCACAAAGTTGTTAAAATACTTTTATGGCATGTGGCACATCATTAGAAAGAGGATAGACTGGAGAATTAATGAGGGAGTTGGAAGATCCCGGTCGCTTTTGATTTTTTTTTTGTAGCCTTATAAACAGCTGTAACATGTACAGCTTTAATTTAGGTTTTACCTTTGCGAGTGAATTAAAAAAGAACTAGGTGACTAATATCACTAATTTTGTATTTAAAAGTATTCTTAAACAATACACATCGAAATAAAAATAAAATTCAGAGTCTACGCCTTATATTTTTTTTTAAATCTGTATTTGAATGTAAAATTTGGGTCTTTTTTTTGGAAAACAATAAAAAGTCGATAAAAAAAAATCCACAGAGCATGAGGGGTGTTAAAGGGTCTAAAAGGCTAGCGGATGACTCCTTCAGTCGACCATTTCAATTTGGCACACGATGCACCAAACACCCTGTATAGTTCTCTTGAGAGCATCCCCGGTAAGTACTTATCCGAATTTCTCCCTTAAAAGTCTTCAGGTTTCAAAAGGATAGCACATCTCCACGAAATATCGGGTTTCCGTTTTTTTCCGAGAGCTTTGTTCCACAGTTTTCGTCTTTGGCAAATACATGGGTCCCCGTATTTTTGCAGTCAACAGCTGCGCAAGGCATATGAATTAATTATGCGTAAAAGAAGTCGCTTGTTTACAAAAAAACCGGCTGGCCGGCGTGTCAGACCACGGACAATGAAGGGTACGGTGACGTAGTTGGGATGAATTTATCCAAAAATAAACTTAACATTGTAATTGAAAAACGTGTTCTTCCATACATTGATATACGCCACAGTCATTTTTTCAAATACAAATGTAACTTTGTAATAACAACAAAAAAATAATTTATTACAAATTAACGATTTTCCGACTTTTTCCTTTACTTGTGCTGTGAAGACTTGCTTCTTGCCAAATTTCATGATTCTAGGTCAACGAGAAGTACCCTATCGGTTTTGATTTATTTGCGAGGATCAAAATATGTCGCATAAATCGTCGTATTTTTTTTATTGCATTGACATAGAAGCTTGATTTTTTTAGAGCACCAAGGGACTGTAGACCTACTAGTTTGATATTAATTTCAACTTAATACCTCCACGCGTTCCTGAGAAAAAGGGTCTTGACAGACTGACAGATAGACAGACAGACGGATAGACAGACAGATGGACAACGAAGTGATCTTAAAAGCCTCAAAAATATGGACAGTTAGCTGCCAAATTCTTAGACGTTGATCTGTGCGTTGGATAGTAACGACATCTGAAGTGAGAAACTGGCAGTTTTTATCCTCATTACATCAAGAAGGAGGAGTTAGGACTCAATTTTTTTTTTATCGTTGCCCCACTAGCCAGCTGCCCACCAGCCAGCACTAAACAGCCAGACCCGGAACAACTATTTGTAGGTCATATAAATTAATATTTGTTCCGTGCGGCAATCGAACTCGCGACACGCAGCGCTATTCTGCGTTAAGGCTTTTACATACCAGCGCGACTTGTCACGCGACGCGACACGGCACAAAGGCCCCGCGTGTCGCGGGACGAGCGGTGCCTTTGGGCCAGGCCACAACACTGCGATGCGACGACGCGTCGCAAAAACGACGTCTACTTACAATACAATTACACGTAGATTGACGACGTAGATTTCTACGGTGCGTCGTCGCATCGCAGTGTTGTGGCCTGGCCCTTTGTGCCGAGTCGCGTCGCACGACAA
Source organism: Tiliacea aurago (assembly GCA_948098905.1). NCBI lineage: Eukaryota > Metazoa > Arthropoda > Insecta > Lepidoptera > Noctuidae > Tiliacea > Tiliacea aurago. The sequence continues at coordinate 3,870,452 of OX402592.1, forward strand.
GTCGCCCCGGTATGTAGAAGCCTTTATTGTTTATTTTTCGGAAATTCATTTTATTCATTACATAAAAAATCACGTCTGTAATCCGCGAAAGGAGAGATGAACCTCATCAAAAATTTGATGGTAAATTCTATGTACACACGGCTACACATCAAGCTATACATTTCCAGTTTAGGCTGATCTTGCATTGTATAGGATTTCCGTACAATGAGTGGTCAGCGTATACTGAAATTGTATAGCTTAATGTGTAGCCGTGTTTACAATATTCTATGACTACTTTCCCCGTTTTATACACGTACATTATTAACTATTATTTGAAGGCTGTTCTTAGCTTATAAATAATTGTTATTCATTATATCATTTCGTTTGTGACTATTTTATTTCTCGGGCCGAGAGCAAAATGCTTCCATGATCCATAGACAATAAATCATCATCATCTGCCTAGTCTTTTCCCAATTATGTTGGGGTCGGCAATGAATATCAAAATAAATGGCTGCCCGTACGCCTGGTGGCATACTAATCAATATGAACCTAAGTAGTCTGGTAATATGGCTTACGACCCCTAAGACGACGAGCACGACTGCATGATACGCTTTGCTAACGGCCTAATCAACTGGAATACCGCCGTATTCTGTACTTCCCTTTGAGGCGACGAATTGTATACGCATTTGCAATCACTCGGACCACGACTAATTGCGAAACGAAAGTTAAATGATAAAGTTAACAGAAATAGGTAGGGGGGGGGGGGTAGTAAGTAGTACCTACTCCAGATATATTTGGTCCGCAATTGGGTAGATACACAACAACCAGGCACTAACGCGTGGGTCTGAGTGCTCATGGTCTATTCAATGAAATCTCCAAACGGCTAGTTGACACTTTCCCGTGACCCAAGGGATGGCTTTTACCTTGGCCAGAGGCTAAGCACTGGAATATAACATGGCAATGCTGCCAGTCTCTTGGGTACATTGCCAGTCGACAGCGATGCGGAGGAATTTTTTGACGCCATATTTTAGTTTGGTTTTAGTTATGTTAGGTAATCCTAACATAACTAAAACCAAGCTAAAATATGGCTAATTAATTAATAATAAAAAAAATGGTATCCTAATGAATACCATTTTTTTTATTATTAATTAATTAGGTATAACTTATAAGTTGTTATTGATGTGTTCCTTTTATTGATTTTGTATTCCCAAAGATTTAAAATAACAAACTTTACATCAGAACCATTTACTTAAGGGGGATGCGCTAAGGTAGCCCGCGAAATTAACTAACCTTATTCATTTAAAGAGGAATAAGGATAGAATAGGGGGGCAATAAGGTTGTAGCGGCATCAACATCGCCACATGCGAACAAGGCGTCATACTGACGTCACGCAAAATCCTGCATCGCGCAAGCAGAGTTTACCGCGCGACTAGCATATGTACAACATCCCGACATTAACCGTCGGGCAGTTGCCCACCAGACACAACACCCGTCTGGTCGGAGGATCCTCCCTTTTCTATAGAGTAAGAGTGAACTTTACACCCTGTTCCTCATACCTCTAAAAGGTAATACATCAATGCCTACAATATATTATTTTACATTTAAATACGATGTCGATTCCAACAATCGTTCGCGTTCCTGTAAAAGGATATCATAATATATCTTTCTCTTCTATAGTAACCTACAGGCGTAGCATGACGCTATCTATTTCTACTCTACTGTAGAATAGAAATCGCTTGTCTACCGAAATTGTTCTACTGTCTACACGGAAACGTAATTTTTGTCTATTCTTCCGTCGACATCGCTTCTCTATGGTTCTCGTGCTAAGCCTGCAGCTGTGAGTGTAGAGAGAGTGGAGGAGCTTGTGACGAGCTTGTGGCTAAGTAATAACTGCCACACGGGTCGATCGATCAGGTTAAGCTACGCTAGCCGCGGTTGGTCCGTGGATGGGTGACCATCTTTTCATACCAAGATTCCTCCGTGCCTCGGAACGCACATTAAACCGTTGGTGCTGCTGTCATTTGTAGATCTTTGACAGTTCGGGTCGTCAGAAGCCCAAAAGTCTGACAACCAGTATTACCAAGGGATATCGTGTTACCCAGTAACTGGGTTGTGGAGGTCAGATAGGCAGTCGCTCCATGTAAAATACTGGTATTCAGATGCATCTGGTTAGGCTGGAAGCCGACCCCGACATAGCTGGGAACTGGCGGGCAGATGATGAGTGTAGAGAGCAGCGGCGAGGTGTAAATTTTTGTATGAGAGAAGCCGAAGCAAAGCCGATTTTAACTTACTTTCTTATCAGTAAAGTAAAAATTAATTAATTTACTTAAAAGTCTTTTCTTTACTGAATTTAACACCATCTATCGTCAAGTAGCAGAACCAAAAAGACGCATCACTACACAAACAAAACTTTCTTGTTTGTTATTTCAATTCAAAGCTAACAAAATAGGCGTTTTTGATGTTTGAATGTTATGGTGAATTAAATACCCCTATTGACTATGCTTTTTTTCAATAGCGGTCGAATTGTTGATGCGAATTTCCGAAGGGAAGCCGGTAGGAATCGTGTTATATGGTGCTTTCGCCACTGGTAGAGAGAGTATTAGAGAGTACGTCTTTACCTTTTGTGTACGAAACTAATCAGCGGAGCTTCCTTGTAATAAGTTGCCTGTCACCGGCAGAGACGTAGCTTTGTCCCCGCTCCAGATGAGCTCAGTATTGCAAATAATAGATATACCTTACTTGATGAGTAGGCTTGGGTTTAATTAGGTCTAGAATTGTTTAATTTTGTTGGATTAGTGGTGATGCGGAAATGTATATATTAAGGGGACAATAACCGACTTTTAATGATTTTATACTGAAGATCACGTCTAAACGAGTAGTGTTAATAATTTGAAAAAAAAAATATGTTAAATTAAAGCATTTTCTCAATAATTTAATATGTGAATATATTTTAAATTATGTTTATATATTTTTTTTTTATTTTTATTTATTTATTTAAGTCAGACACAAAGTGATCCATATTTTTGTTAGTATACTTAAGAATTATGTTAGTAACCAAGATTTTAAAAATATACACCACAATAATACTATTTTAACTAAATTAACTATCAACAACATAAAAACAAAATGCTGAAATTCATTAAAATTTAAATTTTAAAATGTAATGTAAATAAATGACCATATCAATATGATTATTACAATTAAGAAATTCACTAAAATCATAAAACAGCAAAATAAGAATAAAAATGAATAAATAAAAAATAATATTAATATAATTTTATCAGTTTCTGTTCCTTTATAACATGCAACTGTACACATTGCCACAATATTGGGCATTCAGATCTGCCAGCCACAATGCCAAGAATACTGTTGCCACTGCCGCGGACACGACTTAGCAACGATGCAGCTCTCTCTCTGAGGATGGCATAGAAGCCATCAATACGAGCGTCGGCAAACATGCACGACGCGCTGCAGTGCCTCGGCAGTCGCATCAACATCCTAAAGGCATTGTTGTACTGAACGCGCAGGGCGTTGATTGCCTTCTGCGTATATTTGACCCACAGACTGCACGTGTAGAAAGATTGGCAAAACGCCCGAAATAATGTAACTGTATATACATAGTGAAATTAATTTGTAAAGTTATGTCAAACGCGGATAAAATACTGAGAATGGCGCAAAATCTACCAAGCGTATTTTTCTGAAACCTTCATCAATGTATAGATAATTTAATTATTGATCTTTTAATATACGCGTTTTATTAAAATACTTTTTGTTTTGTGTATAATAAATTAATAATGCGTCAAATTGGGGAACAGCGCTCCTTGATGGGCGAGTCCTATTACTGGCTAAATGTACGACGCGTTGTGTGAGCTCAGTAACCTAACCACTCAAGGTCACTGGCACATATCTCCGTCTTAAGTTAGGATTATTTTAAAAGAGTTTGCTCGACGCAAACCAGGAGTTTTGGAGACACGATACCAAATTCAATCTAGACAACAGCAATATAAGCGTTGCACTGACCTGATTGTCTCTGGAACTGCTCCACTCGTTGACTGGTTTGTTATATACAGGGTCAAATTAAATTAGCTAGCGAAACTCCGCAGACGTGATGGGTAACAAAAAAATTAAAGAGTTTTAATGTTTTTTTTTTGGGGCCCGCTGGTCGTGTTGTTACTGGAAGTATAAGTTGAGAAAAACTGTTTTATTTATTGTATCGTGTTTAGTTATTGATACTCATCCCGTCTGTGAAGTTTGTACACAAAACTGACACAACCCGGTTGATGACTCAAAAAAAAAACTCATCAAATTAATATTTTTTTGTTTTATCATATTTGTTTATCGATACACACCAAGTCTGTGGAATTTCGTTCGCTAATTTAATTTGACCCTGTAAATGAAGGCAGGTTTAATAGTTAGGTATTTTGGAGCGCGCACTGTGACCGCCGGCGCCGCGCCGGCGGCGTTAATTATTAATTAAGTGCAATTTTGGAAATCCTTCGTTGGGACGAAATAGATTTGTTTAATTTGAGTCCATTGTGCGATTAAAGAGTAGCTGGCAGCCACTCAGCGCGAGCGTCAATCTGAACTGAGTTGTCCTTCATGCGTCAAGGACAACCAGTAACACCTTCCACAGAATCTTGGACCAAAAATAGCGCGAGCAACTAGGAATAACTAAGATTAGCGCTGTCATCGCCAGATAATCGTGTTATAGAAAATAAGTACCGGTCTTTCTTTCTTCAGATTTGATGAGCAATTATGGTCATCATCAGATACTTTGTACACAAAGTAAGTACTTACATAACATCACGACTGTAATCCCCGAAGGGTTAGGCAGAGGTGTACCTATTGTACACCCACGGTTCGCCAGTTATATTTTTTAAGTCCCGAGAAATTCCAGATGGAAAAACTCAATAACAATTTTCCCGACCTGTGAATCGAACGCAGGACCCCCATGCTCAGCAGTTGCGCTTGCGACCACTAGACCAACGAAGCAGGAAAAATTAATTATAAAATTCCTAAACTAAAGAGTCTCTAATACCTCAGCGCCACCTCACTCTTTATCTCGCTCGCACTCTACTGCTGGCGGTCACGCGAGCAAGCGAAACAGGGTGGCAGGGAGCGGGCCTGCGGACGGTGAGCGATGGGTAGCTCGACGTCCGATAAGGACCAGGCCCGGGTCGACGGCGTCAGCACCAACTGACGGGGCAAATAGGGTCAATGCCTGCCAGGGTTGCGAGTTTGTCCGAAAGGGATATCGTGGCCCTGGCACACAGACAAATGAAGGAATACGGGTGGGTTTTAGCCAGTAAAAGTCTGACACGCCCTCTCGCTCCGCCCAGAGCGGGAGAAGTTATTTGATTATTTCCGTCCCAAAAAAAGGAAAGGGTGGCAGGGAGAAGACTCCGAGGCACCGATAGTTTAGTTTATTTCTTTTTACGGTGAAAATAATGGAAATTAAAAAAAAATAACATCAGACCTGCTTTATAGTTAGTTTGCAGTTAATATGCAAAGTTTCATTATCTAATCTGAAGTATTTTTTGAATACCAGCGGTTTATTGTTTGGTTTGGAGGTAACTTTGCAATTTTTTTCTATGAAGATAATTTTATGGAATCGTGGATTCTTATGTTCGTTAAACATATAGTACTTAACTTACTATACACACATACATACATAAACTCACGCCTTCTTCCCACGGGGGTAGGCAGAAACTATAGAACGCCACTTGCTACGCTCCTTACATACTCCTTTTGCTTCGCCTACGTTCATACATCTAGTCAAACACGACACGCACGCCGGTTGCGAGTACTACGCACCTGACCTTTCTGAAGAACATCACCACCATCCATAACTCTTCCATAACTTACTATATTTATTTCAAAATAAATGCTGCCTTAAGTTTGACATACCGGAGGATCATGCTAAGCCATTTGAGGTGGCTCTTAAGCCTAGCACAGACAAGGCACAACCATTGACGTACTTTTAGTCTATGAGAATAAAATACGGTGGAATAGATCAAATGCTGTAGTTTTAGTCCATAGTCTTGTGCATTATGCGATTGTTTAGGACGTTTTAAGGGCTAACCCTCCGCTGTCTAAGCATTGTACTTGTTGACGGGCCTACACTGTCCTCCCACACCTATTAACACTTTAGAAATATTGTGACATAGGGTATAACATTTTTGTACATGTGCGAATCAATAAATTGTCTCAATCATTCATTCATTCATTTCAGCCGAAAGACGTCCACTGCTGCATTTAGGCCTTCCCCAAAGCGGGGGGGGGGGGGGGGGGTTGCCATAATCGCCACGCTTGGCAGGCGGGTTGGCGATCGCAGTATGGTTTTAAAATGCATAGAGAACGCTGCTGCCCATTCTAAAGTAAAGGCTCTACACGGAACCGTCCGGCACCACACTGAACCGTCCGCCACCACAAGGAACATAATAATATGGATTTCAAATAAAAGATACAATAATATGAGACGGATTATAATAATAAGGGTAGGAAAAACGAGCAAAAAAATCACGTTTGTTGTATCGAAGCCCCCTTAAATATTTATTTTATTCTGTTTTTTAGTATTTGCTGTTATAGCGGCAACAGAAATACGTCATCTGTGAAAAAAAAATTTCAACTGTCTAACTATCACGGTTCATGAGATACAACCTGGTGACAGACAGACAGACAGACGGCGGAGCCTTAGTAATAGGGTTCCCGTTTTACTTTTTGGGTACGGAACCCTAAACAGTACATTTTTTTTTCTAAAACTTATCCTATCCTAACTTGCTAACCTTACTTTATCGTATAGCTTATTAACTTACCAATACTTTACTGAACAACTTGTGCATTAGTAATACTGAAAAGCTTAAAATAAATCAAATTATTAAAAAAAAAACAAAAATCCCGCCTGCAAAATAAAAATAACTGAAAAGATGGAAACAAGACGAAAACTAAACTAGTATCCCACAGGATACCTATGGTAAGTAAAACTATTATGATCATAATTATTACTAATAATAATAATATTTATGATCGTACATTGCAAACGGTACAATGAACGGCAAATGGCTACTAAAACTTATGCCATACGAAGCAAGCAATATACACCTATAGGTTTTTATAGCTCAGAAGATTAGGAGATTCAGATTATTGCTTTAGTTAGTATTGTTATTAGTTTCTCTCGGTATCGTTAAGTTTCATTAGAATGACCAGCACAAAATAGTTGAGCAATTTGCTTTCATTACAGAGGGTTGGCTCGTTCTTTGGTCAAAAGATTAGCATTGCAAAACGACATGGCAATACCAGCACTCTTGGGCGGTAAAGTGTCCTTACTAATTGTTCTGACATATTGATCGACTTCGTGCAAATTTAATAAGTTATACCTGCTTAGATGGGGGTAAGCTGGAGTCCAAATATAGTGCTGATCCACAAACAATAGTCACTTATAACATCTTGTCTTGGTAACCGCACTTTTTCCCTAATTTCATGATTATCAAAAACAATCATATACATTTTTAAGTACCTACTTTTAGTTTTGATAGGTTCTGCTTACTACTTTATAATATATTAATTAACTATACTACTTAATTGCAATTTCAGACTTTTATTATCCCTATAGTATATTGACTATACTTAACTGTTTTTCAAATTATTTGTCAATAAACGTTTTTACTTTTACTTTAAATAACATGTCCTATCTTAGAGAGCCGGGTGATCTGTAACACAAAACCCTGCTACCTCGGACACCTTTCTCTATTGAAGATTGTACATTTTAAGACGATGTTGAGATAAACAAAGATTTATGATTATGATTATTATTAATTATGGTCGCTACTGATAATGCTAAACTATTGTAGTAAGTATCGAGCCGGCCTTCTTTTTTAGGGTTTCGTACCTCAAAAGTAAAAAAACCGGTCAAGAGCGAGTCGGACTCGCGCACCGAGGGTTCCGGTACGTATATATGATGTTGATGATTTCTGAAAAACTGTGCTATTTAGAGACATCGTTTTACTTTTACTGTAATCTTTACATACGCTTCTATCACATAGAATAATTTCAGATTTTTATCTATGCAAACTTCGGAGAACTGTATTTTTTTTACATTTTTCGTCAAAAGTCGGAAACTATGCTGCCTAAAATAAAAATAAAAAATGTTTGGGAATGTGCAAACAGCGTTCTTTCATATGATATCCCACATGCCCTAGTAGCCCCACTTCAAATTTTAAATACCCCCCCCCCCTTTCAGTCCCTTTTGCAAAAACAAAAAAAATCTTTCTTGTTTTCAAAATAGTTGGGCAAATGTCATCAAAAACCATTCTTTCAAGTTGATAGCATTAGTAGTTCTTGAGATATCGAGGTGTGACAGACAGACAGACAGATAGACTTAGTCTCACCATAAGGGTTCCTTTTTAACATTTTGGTACGGAACCCTAAAAACGGAACCCCTATTAGATCACTTGTGTCTGTCTGTCTGTCCGTCTGTCACAGCCAATTTGCTCCGAATCTACTAGACCGATTAAGTTACTTAATTTTTTTTATTATTTATTTATCAACACATCATGACTATCATTACAGGAATTTGAAAAGAGAGACTATAGAGAGATACGAGTAGTTTGGGAGTTGAAATTTGGTACACATTATTTATTTCTGTGATCTAAAAATGGACAGACGTGTAAAGTAAATAAATTATATTTTTTAGTGTATCGACACTAAAAAACAAAAATAGAAAGAGACTTCCACGGTTCATTTAGTAGAAATCAATGCATTAAGTTTGAGGCCATATAATGTTAACGAGTATTACAACACACACACACACATAAACACAAATAATATGTGTTTTTAACATAAGATAAGATAAGATAAGATAATCATTTATTTGCACAAACATAAATGTATGGAACATCTGTTTTTTTTGTTAGACTCGAGTTAGACTTTACTCTAAAGTCTAACTCGACAAAATGTCCATAGCAGCTTTTTCTCGGAGTTGGTCCCGTAGTAAAAGTTTTTCATAATGATGAGTTTTAATTTTCCCATTTTTACCGGACTGCCCCAAGAAGGAAGGTAATTTTTTTCGAGAGTATTTATGTATGGCTATTTCTTAGGCACGCTCTGTAGCCTTTAAACGGCTTGATGAATTTTAACATATGACGTGTCGTTAGATTTGTCTTAATTATGGGAGTGACATAGGCTATACAATATTTATATATTGCATCAACAAATACAAAAAGGGAGGGAAAAATTTAAAAAATAATTACTATGATATTGGCATCAAATAAACGCTGAGTCAATTCCAAATATAATACATAACCTAAAAAGCTTGAAATAAAACAAATTATTAACGAAAAAAAAACCCGACTGCAAAAGCAAAACTAAAAAGAGAAAAAGCAATCACAGCTATTGAATTTTATTTTTTGTTCTATCGCAACATAAGTTACACCATTTTTCAGGTTATTAGTTTTAGCCATTGATGTATTAAATAGGAAGTTATGCCACTCTCTAACATCACGTAAATATTAAATGGACCCGATGTCGTGCGTTATGTGTTCGACAACCGTCACTGTTACGGACCCATAACAACTCGCAAACAAACTACGATTCGGGTGTTCCCCGCAAATCGGGAGTAATGTAGATCGATTGTGTCCTTTCCCCTAATTTGTGCGGTCCACATCGAGGAGCACGTACCATATCTTCCTATTTAATACATCAATGGTTTTAGCCTGCAATACCTTACAAAAAACAAATTTCAATAGATACCTAATGCTTGTTTTTATTTTTATCCGACTGCCCTAGAAGGAGAGTAATGGTTTAAGAGAGTATATTTTAAGTTGTTTTTGCAGTCGGGTATTTCGTTTTTTTGTTTTGAGCTATTTCATTTACACCTTGACTGACGTTGTGTACAACGTACGTCATACCCTCATCTCACAATACTCCAGACATATTGACAAGATCTTCTTCCATTCATCCGCGAACACATCACAGTGAAGCTTAGCGTCCAAGAGAGCGTTGAGCGCAGAGAGTGTGCGAGGGACAGGAGACTGAGCTCGAGCGACGCGCGACGGTTCGACTCCAAGGCACGGCGAACAATCTGTGCCTCCTGCTACGGTTACAGTTCATCGGAGCAAAAAGATGGGACAGTTCGTCATGCAATTCAGGAGCATCTGTTTTTCCGTGAAGGATCTTACACATATTAATAATTTGGTAATTTTTCTTCTAACCTCGAGAGAATTATAACCTAAACAGCCTAAAAGAAAGTTCGAAGGATACATAAACCTACCTAAGATAAGCCTTTTGTACCTTTTCTAAGAGTAAAGTACAAGGTGCCAACTGCCTACACACATTAGCATCCTGTACCAAACTAGCACAAACTGCCCTCAGGGATACAATTGGCACCTGGCACAGGAAATAATCTTGTTTACCGAAGTTGTCGGTTATTTCCGCTACATTCATTAACGGACCGTACGGTCCGGACACGTGATCGATCCGGCCGGACAAGGCTTGATTAATGTAACGAAACAGGAGCTTTTTGGAGAATAAACAAGTTGTAGTTATAGGTAGATTGTTCCGTGTGGTGCCAGACGTAAAGAATAGCAACATCTTATTTCTTCCCGTGGGTGTCGTAAAAGGCGACTAAAGGACTTACTAGAGAATGGGCAGCAGCGTTCTCTATGCATTTTAACACCATACTGCGATCGCCAACCCGTCCGCCAAGCGTGGTAGTTATGGTAACCCCCTCCTTTTGGGGCAGGCCTATGTCCAGCAGTGGACGTCTTTCGGCTGAAATGATGATGATATACAGGGTCAAATTAAATTAGCTAGCGAAACTCTGGAGAAGTGATGGGTATCGATATCTAAACACGATAAAATAAAAATATAAAAGTTTTGATGATTTTTTTTGGGATCAACGAACCGCTGTTAAGTATGAGTTGATAACATCTGTTTTCTTTTTTTATCATGTTTAGATATCGGTAGGCTCGGTACCCATCATGTCTGTGAAGTATACACAAAAAAAAACAACAGATTTTTCAAGTGACGACAATAACTGCGGTTGAAGACCCCAAAAAAAAATCTCATTATTTAATTTATTTTTTGTTTGATCATGTTTAGATATCGATACTAATCGCTCCTACAGAGTTTCGCTCGCTAATTTAATTTGACCCTGTATAGGTTGGTATAGCAGGTATACTCGTAGCAGAAATATACCTAAGCCTGTAGACGTCAACATACAATGCTGTTCAGCGGCGAGGTGTAAATTTTTCTCGAAGCGAATCCTATAGAAAAAATATATACATTTATTTAAAAGGAAGTCTTTTCTTTACTGAATTTAATACCATCTATCGTCAAGTAGCAGAACCAAAAAGACGCATCGCTTTATTTTTAGTTGTTGCAATTTAAAGCTAATTAAAATAGGCATTTTTGTTGTTTGGATGTTATAGTGAGTTGAATACCCGTAGTGTAACTATATTTTTTGGCAAAAGTAATCATTTTTCAATAGCGGTAGAGTTGTTGATGAGAACCTCCGAAGGGAAGCCGGCAGGAATCGTGTTCTAAGGAGCTTTCGCCAGTGATGCTGTTAATATTTTTTTTGCGGATTTTTAGGGTTCCGTAGTAAGCAAGGAACCCTTATAGTTTCGCCATGTCCGTCTGTATGTCTGTCTGTCTGTCTGTCTATCTGTCTGTCTGTCTGTCTGTCTGTCTGTCTGTCTGTCTGTCTGTCCGTCCGTCCGTCCGTCTGTCCCCGGCATAGCTCAGAGACGCTTAGTCCTAGAAAGCTGTAATTTGGCATGGGTATACATATAAATCACGCCGAAAAAGTCGTAAAATAAAACCATGAAAAAAAATTTTTTTTAGCGTTTTACCTCCCTTGCACGTAAAATGGGGATGTTATTTTTTTTTCTCGTCTAATACATGGTGTGGGATATCGTTGGATAGGCCGTTTAAAAATATTGTGGGTCTGAGAAAGACATTTTTCAATTCTGAGACCCGTTTGCGTAATGTTAAGCTTTAAAGTGCTATTTTTTGTTAGAGTCAAGTGTCCCCCCCCCCCCCCTGCCATGTGAAAAAAATCATGGCAGTAGTATATATAACGAAATTAAAAGGAAAACTATCACAGCTAAGTAGGGTTTACAAGTTAACGAGTAATAGTCAACCAACTTAAATTTGCAGTTGAAGAATTGACCATAACGTATATCGATGTATAGGAGAGCGTGTTTTTCAACTACAATGTTAAGTTTGTTTTTGGGATAAATTCATCCTAACTACGGAACCCGTGGTCCGACACGCACTTGGCCGGTTTTTTTATTTGTGTTTATATACCAGTTTTTGAAAGTAAAACTTCTTTACGCACGCTTGACTTGGGAAGTAAGCTGGTGAATGCGTGACGAGAGCGTTACGGAAAGAGGCGAACGGAAGTTGTTTTAAACATGGAACAAACCGCGTTACCGCCGTGGGCCGTCCCGCTTAAAAGGTATTTTTAGGGTTCCGTTTCCAAAGGGTAAAACGGGAACCCTATTACTAAAGCTCCGCTGTCTGTCTCTGTCTGTCTGTCCGTCTGTCACCAGGCTGTATCTCATGAACCGTGATAGTTAGACAGTTGAAATTTTCACAGATGTTGTATTTCTGTTGCCGCTATAACAACAAATACAACAAAATAGAGTAAAATAAATATTTAAGGGGGCTCCCGTACAACAAACGTGATTTTTTTGCCATTTTTATAGATAACTAGCTTTTGCCCGCGGCTTCGCCCGCGTGAATGTCGGAAAAAATATCACGAGAACGTACTACCGTGATGAAAACCTAGTACCCTATGTGTTAATCCAGATTATAAACTATATGTGTGCCAAAAATCATCTAAATCCATTCAGTCGTTTTTGCGCCAATGTGAAACATTAAATCCCCTCTAAAATTGACTCCCCCTTTCCGACCAGTTAGAGGTAGATTTTTTGAAAACCCTGATATAATTTTTCCTTTATTTCCGATCTTAAATATAAGTACAGAGTTTCAAGTTAATTTAACGGCGCGTTAAAATCTTTCCCCCACAAAATTCAACCCCCCTAAAAACCCCCCTTTAAAAGTTTTCAAAAATGTATGTTTACGGTCGTTTCATTTATTAAGAATATCCGGGTAAATTATCAATTTTATTGATCAGGTAAACATAATTTTGATATAAACTGTATTTCACCCTGAAAGGGGTATTTTGAAAAATCTTTAATCATGGGTTTTGTCATATTACGTTTAAATTACTTTATAGTTTATCTAAACGCGCAGTAAAATCCTCAGGCAAGGATTAGGACATAGTGATGTGGCGTCCACCGCTATTTGGCGGCCACCGCTATGTGGTAGCCTCCACTATTTGGCGGCCACCGCTATGTGGTGGCTTACACTATTTGGCGGCCACCGCTATGTGGCACCCATCGCTATTTGGTAGCCGCCGCTATGTGGCGGCCACCGCTATTTGGTGGCCACGGCTTTGTGGCGCCTACCGCTATTTGGCGCCCACCGCTATGTGGCGGCCACTGCCATTTGGTGGCTACCGCTATGTGGTGGCCACTGCTAAATTGCGGACGCTATGTGGCAGCCACTGCTATGTAGCAGCCACTGCGATGTGTCGGTTACCGTTAAATTGCGGTCACTATATGGCGGCCACCATTATGTAGTGGCCACTGCTATATGGCGGCCACCATTACGTAGCTGCCACCGCTATGTTACGGCCACCGCTATGTAGCAGCCACCGCTATGTAGCGGCCACCGCAATGTAGCGGCCACCACTAGATTTAGGCACAAGATTTAGGCACAGGCAAGGATTAGGACATAGTGATGTGGCGTCCACCGCTATTTGGCGGCCACCGCTATGTGGTAGCCTCCACTATTTGGCGGCCACCGCTATGTGGTGGCTTACACTATTTGGCGGCCACCGCTATGTGGCACCCATCGCTATTTGGTAGCCGCCGCTATGTGGCGGCCACCGCTATTTGGTGGCCACGGCTTTGTGGCGCCTACCGCTATTTGGCGCCCACCGCTATGTGGCGGCCACTGCCATTTGGTGGCTACCGCTATGTGGTGGCCACTGCTAAATTGCGGACGCTATGTGGCAGCCACTGCTATGTAGCAGCCACTGCGATGTGTCGGTTACCGTTAAATTGCGGTCACTATTTGGCGGCCACCATTATGTAGTGGCCACTGCTATATGGCGGCCACCATTACGTAGTGGCCACTGCTATGTAACGGCCACCGCAATGTAGCAGCCACTGCGATGTGTCGGTTACCGTTAAATTACGGACGCTATATGGCGGCCACCATTATGTAGTGGACACTGCTATATGGCGGCCACCATTACGTAGTGGCCACTGCTATGTAACGGCCACCGCTATGTAACGGCCACCGCAATGTAGGAGCCACTGCGATGTGTCGGTTACCGTTAAATTGCGGACGCTATATGGCGGCCACCATTATGTAGTGGCAACTGCTATATGGCGGCCAGCATTACGTAGTGGCCACTGCTATGTAACGGCCACCACTATGTAGCGGCCACCGCTATGAGGCGGCCACCGCAATGTAGCGGCCACCACTAGATTTAGGCACAAGATTTAGGCACAGGCAAGGATTAGGACATAGTGATGTGGCGTCCACCGCTATTTGGCGGCCACCGCTATGTGGTAGCCTCCACTATTTGGCGGCCACCGCTATGTGGTGGCTTACACTATTTGGCGGCCACCGCTATGTGACACCCATCGCTATTTGGTAGCCGCCGCTATGTGGCGGCCACCGCTATTTGGTGGCCACGGCTTTGTGGCGCCTACCGCTATTTGGCGCCCACCGCTATGTGGCGGCCACTGCCATTTGGTGGCTACCGCTATGTGGTGGCCACTGCTAAATTGCGGACGCTATGTGGCAGCCACTGCTATGTAGCAGCCACTGCGATGTGTCGGTTACCGTTAAATTGCGGTCACTATATGGCGGCCACCATTATGTAGTGGCCACTGCTATATGGCGGCCACCATTACGTAGTGGCCACTGCTATGTAACGGCCACCGCAATGTAGCAGCCACTGCGATGTGTCGGTTACCGTTAAATTACGGACGCTATATGGCGGCCACCATTATGTAGTGGCCACTGCTATATGGCGGCCACCATTACGTAGTGGCCACTGCTATGTAACGGCCACCGCTATGTAACGGCCACCGCAATGTAGGAGCCACTGCGATGTGTCGGTTACCGTTAAATTGCGGACGCTATATGGCGGCCACCATTATGTAGTGGCCACTGCTATATGGCGGCCAGCATTACGTAGTGGCCACTGCTATGTAACGGCCACCACTATGTAGCGGCCACCGCTATGAGGCGGCCACCGCTATTTGGCGGTCTCCGCTATTTGGTGGCCACCGCTATGTGCCGGTCACCGCTATGTAGCTGCCACCGCTATGAGGTGGCCACTACTAAATTGCGGACGCTATGTGGCAGCCACTGCTATGTAGCAGCCACTGCGATGTGTCGGTTACCGTTAAATTGCGGACGCTATATGGTGGCCACCATTACGTAGTGGCCACCGCTATGTGCCGGCCACCATTACGTAGTGGCCACTGCTATGTAACGGCCACCGCAATGTAGCAGCCACTGCGATGTGTCGGTTACCGTTAAATTGCGGACGCTATATGGTGGCCACCATTATGTAGTGGCCACTGCTATATGGCGGCCACCATTACGTAGTGGCCACTGCTATGTAACGGCCACCGCTATGTAATGGCCACCGCAATGTAGCAGCCACTGCGATGTGTCGGTTACCGTTAAATTGCGGACGCTATATGGCGGCCACCATTATGTAGTTGCCACTGCTATATGGCGGCCAGCATTACGTAGTGGCCACTGCTATGTAACGGCCACCGCTATGTAGCGGTCACCGCTATGTAGCTGCCACCGCTATGTTACGGCCACCGCTATGTAGCAGCCACCGCTATGTAGCGGCCACCGCAATGTAGCGGCCACCACTATGTAGCGGCTACCGCTATTTAACGGCCACCGCTGTGTAGCGGCCACCGCTATGTGCCGGTCACCGCTATGTAGCTGCCACCGCTATGAGGTGGCCACTGCTAAATTGCGGACGCTATGTGGCAGCCACCGCCATGTAGCAGCCACAGCGATGAGTCGGTTACCGTTAAATTGCGGACGCTATATGGTGGCCACCATTAAGTAGTGGCCACCGCTATGTGCCGGTCACCGCTATGTAGCTGCCACCGCTATGTAACGGCCACCGATATGTAGCAGCCACCGCTATGTAGTGGCCACCGCAATGTAGCGGCCACCGCTATGTAGCGGCTACCGCTATTTAACGGCCACCGCTATGTAGCGGCCACCGCTATTTAGCGGCCACCGCTATGTAGCGGCCACCGCTATGTAGCGGCTACCGCTATTTACCGGCCACCGCTGTGTAGCGGCCTCCGCTATTTGGCGGCCACCGCTATGAAGCGGCCACCGCTATGTGGCGGCCTCCGCTTTTTGGCGGTCTCCGCTATTTGGCGGTCACCGCTATGTAGCGGCCTCCGCTATTTAGCGGCCACCGCTATTTAGCGGCCACCGCTATGTAGCGGCCACCGCAATGTAGCGGCCACCGCTATGTAGCGGCTACCGCTATTTAACGGCCACCGCTATTTAGCGGCCACTGCTATGTAGCGGCCACCGCTATTTAGTGGCCACCGCTATGTAGCGGCCACCGCTATGTAGCGGCCACTGCAATGTAGCGGCCACAGCTATTTAACGGCCACCGCTATGTAGCGGCCATCGCTATTTAGCAGCCACCGCTATGTAGCTGCCACCGCTATTTACCGGCCACCGCTGTGTAGCGGCCACCGCTATGTGGCGACCACCGCTATGAGGCGGCCACCACTATTTGGCGGCCACCGCTATGTGCACGTCACCACTATGTGCCAGTCACCACTATGTAGCGGCCTCCGCTATTTGGCAGCCACCGCTCTATGTGCCGGTCACCACTATGTGGCGGCCACCGCTTTGTGGCGGCCACCGTTCTTCGACGTTCGCCGGTAAATTAGCGGCGAATTTCGAGTCTTTCCCTAAAACTTAATTACCACCTTTTGCTCCTTAAGGGTTACATTTGAATAAACCCAAAAACATGCCTCCGAGATCCACCTCTGGATTCTGTGAGCTTTATTAAACGAGTACGTAAAATACCGAGTTTCGAGTTAAGACGCAGTTATAATATGCCAGTGACCTTGAGTGGTTAGCTTGCGTGATCTGTACTGAGCTCACGCAACGCGTCGTACGTTCAGCCAGTAATAGCACTCGCCCACCAAAGAGCGCTGTCCACAATTTGACGCATTATTAATTTATTATACACAAAACAAAAGGTATTTTAATAAAACGCGTATACTCAAATATCAATAACTAAATTATCTTTAAATTGGTGAAGGTTTCAGAAAAATACGCTTGGTAGATTTGGCGCCATTCTCAGTTTTTTATCCACGTTAATCTAAAATATTCACATATTTAGTTATTGAGAAAATGCTCTTTTTAAACATAATTATATTTTTTTCATCATTTCACTGAGACACCTGTAAATTGATTTTTAAACGTCAGCCTAAACACAAAATTTTAAGATCCTACCTTCAAAACTGACGGACTTTCATATAAACTTCCATCCCCTATTTGACCTCTTTAGGGGTGGACTTCCCATAAATCCTTTCTTAGTGCACCCCTAGACCTCATAAGGAACCTGCGTGCCAAATAGGATGACCAGTTTTCACCTGACTGTGTATAGAAATGAAATAAATCTTAAAATTCAGCTAATTGAATTGTATATTAATTACGCTTATCACAATGTTAAAAGAAACGCAGGAAAAAAATATTTTTTAATATTTCTTTATGCTTATTCTACATCAAGGGGTAGTTATTACGATGTTTTGAACGCATCACTTTTTTTACGACGTTCCAATAGACACACTGCTACTTGACTTTATTCAACTCTGTTTCTGAGTTTTATACATTATTTTACGTTTTTAAACAGTAAGTATTTTTTATTAGTATTTTTAGTTGAATAAAGATTAATTAAAAATAACATAATAATGAAATAAATTAATCATGCAGTATGTAATTAACTTCGCACGATTGAAACGGATATTTTTGACATTTGACAGTTCTTGTATAAGTGTTCTGTGGTTCTGTGATTGGCATCGGCGCAGTCCTCCGCAGTGTTGCCAGAACTCCTGATTTTCCAGGAGATTTCCTGATTTGTCTAAGATTCTCCTGATCTACTGGTTTTACTATTAAATCTCCTGATATTTGCGTTTCGAAATAAATTAAATAAATTGTACTTACAATGGATGAACTATGCGTAAAAAAAGGAACGTATCTGAGTGAATGAACAACTAATTTCTAACAGTAATAAGTCTATGGAATGAACACTGTAACATATCCTAATTCAATACTATACGAGTCATTTTGCAATAAGTCTATCGATCGCCGATGCTTCAACATCGTGTCGTCTAATATGCATGCGTAGGGAAATAATACCATGCTAGCTACACGCCAACGTTACGCGACTAAATTAAATAGGTATCTTTTACAGTACTATTGGATATTTATATTTTATAATACATTTAAATGTTGCATGTAATAACCGTCGTTTGTTGTTACTTTGTGAGAAATGAGTGAGATGAGTGAGAGTGGAAACTAGCGAATAGTGGAGTAAATTGAGCACTTGAGAGTTATTTCCAGTCTTGAGAACTAAAAAATTGTTAGATTTTAAAATTAGTGATAGTGATATCAAAAATTAACAGTCTAACTAATGTATCAAAACAAACCATAGTTATTATAAGTATTTTATTGATCTCCTGATTCATTAAAACGATCTCCTGGTTTTTTTACTCTTATTTCCTGGATTTTGACATTTTGGTCTGGCAACACTGGTCCTCCGTTGTTGCGTTTGCTTCTCGTTATGTACTGTATCATTTTGTGTGTTACTTCTTTTTACGACCCTATTTAACGCCTCTGGACCTCGATATTTTCCTATCTGACGATCTTTGCTTACCATACCATTCTAAACCCGTCCTCTTGACAATGCCGCCATCAGCAAAAAGTCAACGTATACTTTGCTTAAACTGCAACGTCTGCACAAATACATTTCGACGATATCTCGTTCATGAGCTCAACACAAGAGTTATTTCGTTACTTAGCGAGTGGATGCCACCAGTAATCGTGAGTCAAACATTCAATCTGCCGCCTTTTCCCAAATATTTTGCGGTCGGCTTCCAGTCTAACCGGATGCAGCCAAATAACAGTTTTTTTACACGGAGCGACTGCCTATCTGGGTTCCACAACCCAGTAACTGGGTAATACGATACCCCTTGGTAAGACCAGTAATCGTAAGTATTTATGCTTATTATTTTTAATTTAAACATAATAAATCATGTCCTAATCAAACTAACAAAGTTAAAAATTATTATAATTAATAAACCATTTTACTTTAACATAGGTAGTGTTTTATTTGTTTTTCCCGTTTTGTTCATCAGGTATGTACCGAAGTTTGAGTATTGAGTATAAATACTCAAAGACCGAGGGCCAATGAAATGTGTTGGGATCTACCCAACACATTACATTGACCTACGGTAAAAAACTTGAAACTAACTATCGTTTTTTTACTAAAAATGTAGTTACTAAGAAATTATGTGTGCTGGAGAAACCACAGTTAATGCTCAACACTCAATTTACAGTGACAATCATCGAGAGTCTAACCAATGACAGTAAGGGCAGTTGGTTTCAAGGAATTCACGAAGTAAAAAAGATGTTTATACCAAAGCTAGATAAGTATTCCTATTTTAGACTAAACTTCGTGTGTTAATAGATAGTTCTAGCAGATTTATTTCTTTGTATTTAGTAACGGCAAATCCTAACCTAAAAAGTAACATTAGTATTATTTGGACTTCGTAGCGTTTAAATCGTAAAAATTACTACAGGACATTATTTTCTAAACTTACAGGTACTGTTTCTACTATACCGTATAACTACTCGAATACATAAACTTTAATTGTCAGGTTTTTAAATGTATGGCCAGTGGGCAATGTTCTTTGGAATCTCTAGACCCAGCGGTATGGGTTGTGCGTTGATAAGTCAGTCAGTCAGTCAGTTTCTTCTTTTATATATTTAGATGGTACGGAACCCTTCGTGCGTGAGTCCGAGTCGCACTTGGCCGGTTTTTTAAATTCACACTGGCTGTTTATACACAAGACCGCAGCTTTTTTGAAGAAAAACTTCTTTTGCTAGCGAACTGTGATTCTGTTTTACTTCAGTCGTGTGGTCTAAAGCACACTCGTTTTTTTTTATATGTAGCGTGTTTTTTTTTTGTGTGTTTTTTTTGTATGTACTTAACTGGGTCGTGGAGGTCAGAACCTTCACAACCCAGTTAAGTACTGGGTAACACGATACCCCTGTAAGACTGGTTGTCAGATTTTTTGGTTTCTGACTACTGTAACGACTGTCAAAGATCTACCTCTGAGATTTTTGGCCTTTCTTAGAGTAGTCAGATAGGAAACGCCGAACTTAGCACAACCCAGTTGCTGGGTATCACAATACCCTTTGGTATTGTGTCAAACAGCAACTGGGTTGTGGAGGGCAAATTAGGCAGTCAGAAAATCAACGTTGTGCTGTGGGTCCCCCATAGCACAGCATCACGCTGAGTGCAAGCCTTTTTGTCACAGTCATGACGTGCAGTTGCCGACTATTTGTTTTTTTGTGTTCGTGATTATATGTAGATCTGTTTTGTGTAATGTTTACCTTCGAGTTTATTACATACTAGCTGCGCCCCGCGGTTTCACCCGCGTAAGTCTCGATCCCGTGGGAATATAGGGATAAAAAGTAGCCTATATGTTAATTCAGGGTGTCAGCTACCACGATACAAAATTTTATAAATTGGTCCAGCCGTTTTTACGTGAAAGAGTACCTAACAAACATCCATCGATCCATCCATACTTACAAACTTTCGCGTTTATAATATTAGTAGGATTATGTTTTCATGTGCACGTTTTTCTGTGACAAATAAAATTATTTTTGTTTCTTCTTTCTTTCAGTGGCTCCATGTAACATACGGGTATTCTGCAGCATCCGGTTAGACTGAAAGCTGACCCCAACATAGTTGGAAAACCGGCCAAGTGTGAGTCGGACTCGCACTCGAAGGGTTCCGTGCCGTATTAAGATCGAGCAAAGAACGCCGAAAAAGAAACACGTTTCTTGTATGGAGACCCTTTAACTATTAACTTTATTTAATATTTATATTAATTTGTTGTTATAGAGGTGTAGGAGCCAATGGTTGTAGGCACCGTACACTATCACTTTGTTGATGTTGGTTTGGTTATGGAGTACTCAGAACGAACCACAAGTTGAGTTTAAAGTTTATATTAACATGTTGTATCCTGTTGCGCAAACTTTTATCGGTGGGCATCAGGGGTGATCTTTACCGGTGGTTCAAGTCCTATGTGGAGAACAGATGTCAGATTGTAGTTCTTAATGGATACAGCTCTAAGCCTATGAATGTCCCTTCGGGGGTTCCCCAAGGGTCCTTGCTAGGGCCACTTTTATTTAATATTTTTATCAATGATATCTCTTCTTCATTCCGGTATTCAAATCTGTTACTATATGCTGATGACATGAAGATAATGAGACAAATTAATACAGTGGCAGATGCTCATCTATTACAGGCAGACCTTAATAGTTTTCAAGATTATTGTGTTAATAATAAGCTGGATTTGAATGTCTCCAAGTGTTATGTTTGCTCCTTCACACGGAAACCTATCCAGATCGTCCATAACTACACGCTTTTGGGTACAGTACTAAATAGGGTCAGCACTATCAGGGACCTGGGAGTTACCTTTGACGCTAAGCTCCTCTTTGATGCGCATATAGACAATGTAGTTAAGAAAGCATCAAAAGCACTGGGTTTCATTCTCCGACTGTCCTCTGATTTCAAGAATATAAAGACTATTAAAATATTATACTGTTCCTTTGTTCGTAGTCATTTGGAGTATGCCTCTCAGGTCTGGAACCCGAATTATAATGTTTATATAACTCGTATTGAGAGCATACAGAAAAGGTTTTTAAAACACATTCAATATCGATCTAAAACGTTCTTAACGAATTATACCTACCGTTGCAAAAAGTTTCATATCCTCTTTACGTAAGGCGAAAAATATCAGATCTTGTGTTTCTTTTCAAGATTGCCAATGGAACAACTGGTGTCACCGAGTTGTTGCACAAAATCGGACTGCGAGTGCCGTCTGTGTTCCTGCGTAGACCTCATTTATTGCACACCCCAGTGGTAGCCACTACGTACAGACGGAACTCGTACATGATGAGAGCGAGTCGTATGTACGATGCAACCTGTCAGGAAGCTGACATCGACATTTTCAATACTAGTGTTACTCAGTTGAAGAGAATCTTATCTAATAGCTTCTTCGAGCGGAAATAGTATTTTTTTAGTATTTTCTTTTTCTGTTTTGTGTTTTACAAAGTCTACTATCAATTTTCTTTGTTCCAATGATCATAGACTATAAGTGGAAACTTGTAATTGGCCATTTTCTTCTATGAACTATTACTAAATGTATCTGTTTAGCTGTAAGTTTTCCTAAAAATAAAATAAATAAATAAATAAATGTAGAATAGAATAGAATAGAATACTCTTTATTATGTACACCATAAAAGTTACAGATATAAATGTTTAAATTTTACATGGGGTGACACAATGGGCGGTCTTATCGCTTATGTAGAAGGTTAACAAGTTAAAGTGGTAGCGATTCTTTCTCTTGACCAGTGGTTAGTTCCACAGTTATTGGTTGACTCGATAATATGTATTGCTTATAACGCTATAATTATAGCATGATATTTGTGACGCACGACATCCAAGTAGGTTGCTGCGTTCGCAAAGTAAATGTACGGTTGATGAGACCGTACAAGCGGCAGTACAAATACCTACACAATTTGTGAAAATTTCAACATTTCTACCTATTACGGTTCATGAGATACAGCCCGATGTTAGACAGACCGACGGATGGACAGACAGTGGATGCTTATTAATAAGCCCTAAAATGGGCTAGGCAGCTTGATTGACAATATCATAGATTCGCGTAATACAGTGTTACCTATACCCACATGTGACCAAGCTTCCATTAACTTATTAAACTGAACATAACCGCTGTACACACAGATTTAGAGAAAACTGGATACCGCATGTTCATTAGATAGTATAAAAACCGAGCGAGTCATCTTTTTTATACGAAGACAGAAAAGAAAAGAAAGAGAAAGGAAATACGTTTATTTGCGGTAAACATGACGCAAAGAAAGAACACAAATATAAAAAGAAGAACTTGGGGGAAAATATGTGTCACATCCACGCAAAACGGGCAGCATAATGCTGCGACCTTACGCGAGACAGAGCCCCAGCGTTGACGTGATGACGTCAACCGGTGCAGCATACAGTGAGATTATAAATAAAATATACCGGTCAAGAGCGAGTCGGACTCGCGCACCGAGGGTTCCGTACGTATATATGATGTTGATGATTTCTGAAAAACTGTGCTATTTAGAGACATCGTGTTATTTTTCATAAACTTTTATCACATAGAATAATTTCAGATTTTTATCTATGCAAACTTCGGAGATAAGGGGGTGGGAACGGTTTTTTACATTTTTCATCTAAAGTCGGAAACTATGCTGCCTAAAAAAAGGAAAATATTTGAGAATGTGCAAACAGCGTTCTTTCATATGATCCTCCCCACATGCCCTAGTAGACCCACTTCAAATTTTTAAGACTTTCAGTCCCATTTGCAAAAAAGATATATTTTTTTAAATTTATTTCTTATTTGCAAAATAGTTGGCAAACTTCATCTAAAACTATTCTAAATTTCAAGTTGATAGCATTAGGAGTTCTTGAGATATCCAGGTGTGATAGACAGACAGACAGACTTAGTCTCACCATTAGGGTTCCTTATTACCATTTTGGTACGGAACCCTAATAAATACAAACTACTTATGTAATTAAACATGTTTACGTAAATATATAATATTTACAATGGCAACATTCCGTTCCGTCGGCAACGATACGCGTCTGTCAGAAAACTATTTACTACACCGACGATGACGTCACCCGAGCCATTTAGTGATGTGCTCAAACAGAATCATTTCAATCAACGAATCGACTTCGTCAGGAGTGGACGTGCGTTGATTTTTTTCATTTGACCTGCAATAGGAAGTCGAAATGCACAAACTTCGGGGCACGCTTGGTCGGACGTTTTGTGGTATCTAGCCTACTCTAAATCTGTACGTGGCTGTACACGATACCGTTCTGTCAATAATTCTGCGTAAACTCTCAGAGGATTACTTGGAACACTGTTTCGATTGGCAATTTATCTGTTCTCAACATTCATGTTAGCCTAGTTTAAGAACCTCTATATTTTGTTAAGTAACTACGTAAGAATTTGTAAATGAAACATGTTTAAATTAGAAGTCGTGTTTCAATACTTTTAAACGTTTATTTGTACATGTTTACAGCCTTTTTTAGGGTTCCGTAGTCAACAAGAAACCCTTATTGTTGAGCTGCACGATTACTGACGAAAGCTTGCACTTATTGGACAGGTCCACTCAAATTTGTGTGGTTCTTTCCTCAAAAGACCATTTCAGACACGGATCTACATGGTCCTCACGTGATCTGACCAAGATTATGTCTGGACTTCAAAAGAGACTTTGACCCCTGAGTTTGTTTCGAAATTTCTTCTCAAGGGTAATCAGATGACGTGTCAAAAGTGATTCCGATATCCTATTTACAGAATAAACGATTTCATTTCATTTCATTATAGTTTCGCCATGTCCGTCTGTCTGTCTGTCCGCGGCTTAGCTCAGAGACTCTTAGTACTAGAAAGCTATATTTCGCCATGGGTATACATTTTAATCACGCCGACAAAATGGTAAATAAATGATTAAAAATAATTAAATATACAACATTATTTTTAGTATATGCGAAACCTGAATATAGTTGAATGTATGTTCAGAATAAGGAACTGAATCGATTTCAATAATTTTTATACCATGTTATATTTTGTCCCAAAAATATTTAAATATGATGGAAAATGTTATCACCATTTAATTACTTACGATACAATCGCTGCACGGTTAGGTACCTACTGCCAAATTACTCGTATTATCAATGAGCGCAAGACGACCCTGGAGGCGCGGGGGCGCCGTTAGCATGTTTTTGTACAGACAACCCGGTAACATAACAACCTTATAACTTTGTTATTTTTCTTGATACAGTTTTGAAGTTCTGTACATAGATTCTTTACATAAAAATACTAGACACCTGTTTCGGGTTTCGCATATTAGTATATGCGAAACCCGAAACAGGTGTCTAGTCTAACTAATATTGTATATTTAAAAAAAATATCCCGACTTTACGCGCAAGGGACGTATCCCTTGCGCGTAAAATGGGGATGATTTTTTTTTCTCGTCTATTCCATGGTATCGTTGGATAGGCCAGGCCGTTCAAAAATATTGCGGGTCTTTAGAAACCATTTCAGGGATCCATTTGCGTCGCGAGGAGGCGAAACGCCGGGGTGAAACTCCGCTGCCGCGAGAAATCACGGCACAGCGTACAGAGCTCCGGCGGGATCTTATGGCGGCATGGAAAGTGCGATTGTCGCAACCCAGCGCTGGGCACACCACAATTGTGGCGATAAGTCCCCTCTTTGACGAGTGGCTAGAGAGGCGCCACGGCGTCCTCACCTTCCGCCTGACGCAATTCCTCACCGGACACAATTGTTTCGGGAGGTTCCTGTTCAGGATAAAGCGGGAGGAAACGCCCAGGTGTCACTACTGTGTGGATCGCCCGGAGGACACGGTGGAGCATACGGTGGAGGTCTGCCCGGCTTGGGCGGAGCACCGCAGTGTCCTCACGGAGGCGATCGGCGGCAGTGATCTCTCGCGTCCGGCCAACGTAGGCGTGGGCCTGCGGACGGTGAGCGATGGGTAGCTCGCCGTCCGATAAAGACCAGGCCCGGGTCGACGGCGCGTTGTGTTTCACGCGCGCCTCAAAGAGATGTCAGCACCAACTGACGGGGTCCGCTAGGGCCAATGCCTGCCAGGGTTGCGAGTTTGCCCGAAAGGGATATCGTGGCCCTGGCATACAGGCAACCGAAGTAACACGGGCGGGTTTTAGTCAGTAAAAGTCTGACACTTCTCCCGCTCAGCCCAGAGCGGGCGAAGTTATTTGATAATTTCCCACCCAAAAAAAAAAAGGGATCCGTTTGCGTAATATTAAGCTTTAAAGTGCAAATTTTTGGTTAGAGTCATTGGTTCCCCCCCCCCTACTTGCTAAATGATTATTTTTGAACATAGGTATACTTATGTGAAATAATTCACGGCAGTAGGTAGTATAAAAACGAAGTTAAAAAGAAAAATATAACAGCTAAGTAGGCTGTACAAGTTAACGAGTAATAGTCGACCAACTTAGATTTGCAGTTGGAGAATTCACATGAGAACAAGTTTTTCAACTACAATGTTAAGTTTGTTTTGGAGATAAATTCATTCCAACTCAACTCAACTCAACTCAAAGCATTTATTTCAAATAAACCAATTACAGGCACTTTTGAATTGTCAAGGGGGTCGGTCAGTCATCAAAATGAAGCTAGTTGCCCATTCCAAAGCTTAGTAGGTACCTATGGAGAAGAACGGGCAAGAAACTCCACGGACACTCTTTTAAATTAACATATGGTTACAAAATATTGGTTACATCATTCGTGTTGAAATTAAACATGTGAGAACGATGCAAAACGTCAAAGGCGTCCGTAACAAAAATATAAAAAAAAAACAATTCAAAACTTAAATTAAAATAAGCCAAGGCCGCTAAGAGATGACCAGTCCCTACTGATGGCGCCCGTTCACGAACATGACGCATGGATTAGCACCATTCAACTCAACCATTTTGAAGGGAGCTAAATGATCCAACACACCCGCCACCATCAGCGAGACATTACAGTGAGCATGACATACTCTCAGCCGCCATTGCACATTCAAGTCAATGAAAGAAGTACTCAGTAAATGGTAGCTTTATAGTAAGTACATAGTGCTCACACATGTTCTATGCAATTATATAATACTAAGAGATTGAATTTATACAAAGCAAAGATAGTTTTTGAAATCTTCAGCAGCTCCAACAGTATTTTCAAATGTTAATCAATTAGTTGAGGTTGTGGAGCTGGACCAGCATTGAGCCAAGCATTTTTATCAGCGATGTAATCCCCCAAATTATAGTATGCCTGCTTGCATAGTGTGCGTTTTATACAAGATTTGAATTTCGTCTCATTCAGTTGAAGTATGTGGGGAGGAATTATATTATAACATTTTAAACAGTACCCCATGAAAGACGAGTCTACTTTTGCCAGTCTGAAACCTGGTTGAGCTAATAAATCCCTACTTCTAGTACTATAATTATGTCTTTCGCCTCTTTTACTAAAAAGATGTAAATTTTTTCTTACGTACATGATGTTTTCATAGATATATTGACAAGGCACCGTCATGATGTTAATATCCTTAAACATTTCCCTAAGAGAATCGCGCCTGCGGAGATTATATATGGCTCTGATGGCTCTTTTCTGCAGAATAAAAATAGACTCGATGTCTGCAGCCCGTCCCCATAGTAAAATACCGTATGACATAATACTATGAAAGTAACTAAAATAGACCAGCCTCGCGGTATCTACATCAGTAAATTGACGGATTTTTCTCACAGCATAAGCCGCCGAACTTAGCCGTCCTGCAAGGGATATTATATGAGGACCCCATTGAAGCCTTGAGTCGAGCGTGATCCCCAGAAAAACAGTTTTATCGACGAATTCTAGTTTCTCTTGATTCAATATTATCTCACAATTACTACTTTTGACATTTGGTAACGAAAATCTTATGCACTTAGTTTTTTTCCCATTTAATACTAAATTATTAGCAGTGAACCAATTTTGGACCTGCAATAGGGCATTATTTACGTCGTCAAGATTTAATGCACGTCTGTTAATTTTAAAAATTAAGGAAGTATCGTCAGCAAATAACACCATTTGTGGTTGAGTTTTTAACAAATAGGGTAGATCATTAATATATACTAAAAAGAGGAAAGGACCCAATATCGAACCTTGAGGTACACCCATTTTTACTTTTAAGCCGAGTGAATTGACTCCATTTATTTGAACTTGCTGCTGTCTATCATTTAAATAAGATTTTACTAAACTGAGCGCAAGTTTTCCAAGGCCGTAATGCTCAAGTTTCAAGAGTAATGTTTCGTGGTCGACGCAATCAAATGCCTTGGAGAGGTCACAAAATATTCCTATGGCGTCTTGGGCTTCTTCCCATGCCGCAAATATGTGTTTTAATAAGGTGACACCGGCGTCAGTCGTACAACGTCCCTTGGTGAAACCATATTGTTGATCGTGTAAGATTTTATTGGTGTTAAAATGATTGAGCATTTGATTAAGCATTACCTTTTCAAACACCTTGCTGAAGACCGGCAACACGGATACGGGTCTATAATTATTGGTGTCTTCACTATCCCCGGATTTGAAAAGTGGTATTACCTTACTATATTTCATTAGATCCGGGAAAACTCCTTGATCAACACACAAATTAAATAGTAAGGCCAAGTACGGCGCTATAGTCTCAATAATGGAGGTACAAACTTTAATAGACATTCCCCATAGATCTTCTGTTAATTTGATTTTGATTATTATGATATTTATTCCAACTACGGAACCCTATTGTGCGTGGTACGACACGCACTTGGCCGGTTTTTTACGCACGAATAAGCAATATTGCGTGGTAACCAATATTCGTAATAAAAACAAAATAATGTATGGAAATCACCTGAAAGTTCAAGTGTGTACAGAGCTTTATGAAGCGGCCCGTAGCACCGCTACGACGCTACAGGTCGCCTCTCCAGTCGGCCACGAGCTACGGCGTAGAGTGCTCGTAAATCTCGTAGTACCGTCCCGAACATACCCGAAGTTTGTGTTCGGTCTTTTCATGAACATTAAAATATTATTACAGTTTTATCCTTTATGAACACGTAAAGTTAATGTGATTTATCTTTAAAAGGAATCAGTGGTTTGATTCCAGTTCAATTTATTTTTGGTCGATATAAAACTTGAAGGTAAGGAAAGTAATAAAAGTTTTATGTTTCTTTTCGTTATCAAGTTTGGTGGAACGTGATTTAAATTATGTATTTTTCGATTAGGAGTGTAAACCTCTCATGTTCTTGTAGGCAATTTTTGAATCTGTTTCATAAAATGGCTTATTTTCTTACTTGAAAAAATACCCAAAAAAAACAGAAAAAAACTGGAAAAAAAATTAAACTGTTCCTTTCGTGTGCGTTTGGGATACTTTGATGTTCATAGAAATACCCACTAAGTATTTGGACACTTCCCTGTCCACTGAAATGCAAACTCCAAGCTTTGATGAAAACGTCTTGTTTGCAAATAGAGGCATCTGTCTCAAAATACCTTACCGTTGGCTATTGTTTAGGTACTAAGGGTTCATAGAAACAAGGAAGGATCCACTGTTATTATTAAATGGACCATAGAAACTCAAGGGTTGTTTGAATCACGATTTGGACAATCAACCGCAAGACAGTGGTTCCACTTAAATTACGAACTTGCTTCTACGAAATACAGGTTTGAACCCGCAACTTTAACTTTGAGAGGCGGCTCTCTTAACCTCCAGACCATCACAACTTATTATTCGTCCTAGCGTGTCTATAGCAATCTTAATAGAGTCGGCCCAGAATTTGGCAACGAGTTTATCACCTTCAGTAGCGTCCATCAGTTCCTATAACATGCTGACAACTGGAGACGCGGGACACGATATTAAGTCCCGTATTACAGAACGCCACTCGATACTCATGCATTACTTAAAACCAGGGCCCATTTTGGTTACCCATTGAAAGGGTCTTCGATAGGGTTTTTCTAAGCGGTTAAACAATAACCCATACGATAAGGGTAACCCTTATGAAGAACGGCTTAAATTAAATTTTGGTAACCCATTGAAAGGGTTTTCGATAAAAACCCATACGGTGTGGGTAACCCTTTTGAACGGCTTAATTTAAGCCATTCAAAATTACCCACACCGTATGGGTTTTTGATTAACTGCTTAGAAAAACCTTATAAAATAGTAACCAAAATGGGCCCTGGGTAGAATAGAGATAGAATTGGTCACGCTACGTGGGCTGGGCGGATATCGAAATAACATAATATCATAATTTTTTCGTTTCAAGTAGGTATAGAACCCATTGAATGGGTTATCATGTAACCCTTTCACTGGGCTTCAAGTATAAAACCCATTCAATGGGTTATCATGTAACCCTTTCAATGGGTTTCTAGTTTAAAACCCTTTCAATGGGTTACATCATGATAAAGGTAAACCATTGAATGGGTTATCCCTTCGAAAGGCTTAACTCTTTACCGGGGTTGTACGGTCCCTGCTTAAAACTAGTTTCAACCAATCAAATGGCTTGAATATAGTTTTAAGTAATGCTTGAGTATTGAGTTACGTTCTGTAAAACGGGCCTATGTGTCCCATTGATTGTGAAACAGCACCACATACACTCCATAAGCAACTTATTGTAATACTAATATTGCCCTATTCTTGCTTCGAAACTTCTGGTTAATAGGGTTACCTACCACCCGTCGTGATATGTCCAGATAATTATATCTGGCTTTTTGGTCTCCCGTCCGGACGTTGCCCGGTTGGCCAGGACTTGCGGGGATATTTTTAATACAATGATATAAAAAAACAGAAAGATCAAATAGTGAAAAATCCGGGTTGCTTTTTGCCAGGACTTTTCAAAACATTTTCAAAGGTTGAAAGTTGATAAGGCAAAATGCAGTGCATGATGAATTGCCGACTTTATTTCTGTTCAATGGGCGAAATGCAATCAATGATATTTATATTAATTGTAGATCATGTCTTAAAGTAACGTATGAGATGTTGCACTTTTTTGTGTTACAAGTGGAGGTTGGAAGATACCTTCATTAGCTATTTTAGGGTTAACAAGCAGAAATTATAAAATAAATAAATGTTATTAGTTTATAAGAACTTGTTTATGTACAGAGGGTCGGAGGAAATAAAGGCTGTTTTTATTTTATTTAGGTATTTTTAAAGTAAAGAAAAAGAAAGAAATAAAATAGGTACTTACGTTTATTTGCGGTAAACATAACGCAAAGAAAGAACAAATGAATACAAACTAAATAAATACAAACTACTTAATTCTACATGTTTATGTAAAATAATATTTACAATGGCAACATTCCGTTCCGTCGGCAACGACGTACGAGCCGCCAGCATTTGTTAATCTGTGCGCGCAGCTGTCAGAAAACTATTTGTTATTGCTATTTTTAATTTGTTTAAGTACATCCAATACCATAATGCAATCAACTACAGAAATCTTCTAGTTATAAAAAAATTAAATTCATTAATTGATCGACAACGCACCGCCACCACTGGGTTTAGAAGCATGAAATTTGGCACAAAGTTCCACAACGAAAGCGAGTAATAATAAGGAAATACTTTTAAAATTCATCCCCCAAAGGAATTAATTAGGGGATGTTATTTTGTATGGAAGTTCGTAATTTTACTTTTTGTACCCAAAGGTTTGTTTTTTTTGTATCCAAAATGGGACGGGTCAACGGGACCCATTTATTAAGGCTCCGCTGTCCGTCCAGCCGTCTGTCACATGGCTGTATATTTTGAACTTAATAGGAAGAAACTTGATTGTGACACAGAGTGTGTATCACTATGGCCGCTGTAACAACAAATAATTGGGTAAGCGGCAGAAGAATTAGTGATGAACTCATTCTTCAGCCCATATACGGCTTAAGACATTTATTTTCTCAAAAGATTACATTAATCACTTACAGAGAAAATACAATAATAAGTAAACAAAATAACCGATTAGTGTTTTTAGTAGGGTAGATGTTAAAAATGTTAGCGGAGATTGTGTATATGGTGCGGTGCGACCAAAGCTTGTTTGTTTCTATGTGTCTATGCCTATGGCACAGTGCATTTGAATAAGCTATAATTGAACAGTTTTACACATTGTTCTAGGATTTTACAAATAAAATAGTTTTATTTAGTTTAAGGTTAGTTTTCGTAGTGTGGGTAAAATTTCAAAATTTATCGTTATCGTTCCACTAATAAAAGATCCTTCAAAATGTGGCGTATCAGTAGTTTTTTAAAGGTTGATTTTAAGCTTTTAGCCTTTTTTGTGTCTTTAGGTAATTTATTATAACTCTGGGCTCCTTCGTACAGAATGCTCTTTTTTCCGTAGTTAGTTCTAGGTGGTACACACGGCTACACATCAAGCTATACAGTTTAGGCTAATCTCGCATTGTATAGGATTTTCGTACAATAAGAGGCCAGTTTATACTGGAAATGTATAGCTTGATGTGTACCAAACGGATATCACAATATATTTGGGGTCGGCAAAACATATTAATCTTCTTTACTTCTCTATTAGTTGTCATCTCGGTTGCCAAACAAACTCATCATTCATTATTCTCAAATAATAATAATAAACCGTAACAACAAATAATGAAAATAAAGTTAAAACTTTAAGGGGGTCGGTCCCCGTACAAGAAAAAAATATGCATTGTCAAATATTGTACGGTAGTACGGAACCCATCGTGTGCGAATCCGACTCGCACTTGGCCGCTTTTTTGTGGATAGAAACGTGTAAGTTGGTACTTAGACTCCTATTTATAAGTAAATGTTATTTATATTCTCGGGTTTTAGAATGTCAATCACTTAAGCCTCCTGAGAATTTTCCGATGGAAAATCCAATCAGCCACACGACTTGTCACATAATGAATTTCTGTATCTATTGAAGAAACCTACTTTACACCTTTTAAAGAAATAAAGAAAGAAAGGATAAAGTTTATTTGGACACAGTTCGTGCAACACAAAATACAAAAAAAAACAGTGAAAATACTGTTTTATCAACAATAATGTGTGCCTCACGGCTGCGCCAAAAAGGTTCATTTCAGTATTTTATTTACTGCCAGACAGATGCTCTCTGACGCTGGTTTTCTAATGAACTTTTAGACAAGTGACGGGAAGTACAAACAGTTTCAACATACCTAATGGATATACTTTTATATAGATAAATAAACTAGTAATAAAACAAATATAATTACCTACAAAGACAAAAATATCAAGATCTGTCTTGGCGAAACCTGTTCTTAGCGATCAGCTAGACTGATCCGTTTAAGACAAAGGCTCATATCCATTGTTGTATTCTAGTACAATATTTATATCTCACGAAGCGACGCGTGCTTAAGAGCGTTTACGACTTACTGCATTTCATACAAACTTCAAGCCCTTGTTTTTCGAACTGACTGAACTTATTTTAATGAAACTTCATACGCATAAGCAGGATACAAAGGTCAAAGTTAGTTAAGAACATTTTCGAACACAGCGCAGGAGCTCTCGGTACCGTCCGAGACACAGGCGAAGTCGGAAGAGTGTGTGTGTGTGTTATGTGCTGAGGCTACTCATCTTTACGCACATATTCAGAGCGTCTCTGTAAACTTGGCTACCACAAGTAACGCGCGCGTCACTTCGTGAGATACTGTAGAGTCTTCAGTATCTTTAACATCTCAACTCTAAAAATTTCAGCATCACAAATGGAGGCTGCTTATGATGAAATCATGCAGAAACAGAAACAGTTCCACATGTCACATGTCCCCAGATAGACCAGCGCACCTCAACCTTCTGCTTCGCAGCTAACTTAAAAGTATAATTTATATTCAATTTCTTTCTTATTTCAATAGTTGTTTTGAAATATTGCACAGTAAAGCAGTGTTCCAGAAAATACATATCAATATTTTTATTTCAGTAAAGAATATAGCAAAAAATGCAACAACTTGGCCAGCCATATATTTCGTTAGTAAATATTGGCACGCGAAGGATAAAGTTTCCCCATCCCTGCTGTAGACACTAATTGAAACGGTCTAACTTATCGCTATGAAGATAATTTAAAAGTACAATTTATATTCAATTTCTTTCTTATTCAATAGTTATTTTGTAATATTTTACAGTAAAGTGTTTCAGAAAAATACATATAAATATTTTTGTTTCAGTAAATAATATAGCCAAAAATACAACAACTTGGCCAGCCATATATTTCGTTAGTAAATATTGGCACGCGAAGGATAAAGTTTCCCCATCCCTGCTGTAGACACTAATTGAAACGGTCTAATTATCGGTATGAAGATAATTTAAAAATACAATTTATATTCAATTTCTTTCTTATTTCAATAGTTATTTTGTAATATTTTACAGTAAAGTGTTTCAGAAAAATACATATAAATATTTTTGTTTCAGTAAATAATATAGCCAAAAATACAACAACTTGGCCAGCCATATATTTCGTTAGTAAATATTGGCACGCGAAGGATAAAGTTTCCCCATCCCTGCTGTAGACACTAATTGAAACGGTCTAACTT
Source organism: Tiliacea aurago (assembly GCA_948098905.1). NCBI lineage: Eukaryota > Metazoa > Arthropoda > Insecta > Lepidoptera > Noctuidae > Tiliacea > Tiliacea aurago. The sequence goes on from OX402592.1 coordinate 3,904,948, forward strand.
ATCGCTATGAAGATAATTACAAAGTGACGATTCAAAACTTAAACTTAACGAAAAAAAACAAGCTCTAGTCTATTTTTAACTGGCTTCGGAATCTATGAAGATTAACATCAAATCTGGGATTTAGGCAACTCGGGTTTATAATCTTTGAGTGATGGACACAGACAGGTTAAATATTAATCTTTCTATAGTTATGTAGGTAACTTAGTTTTAAGACCGGTCGATATTTAGGATTTGCGCTAAACTCGCAGACTATTTGACTTGATACATAAAGTCAGAAATTAATTTTCATTGTTATGAACTAGCTAATCCACATAATTTTCCAAACTCAATCCCGTAACCATTATTGTGTTAGATGAGATGATTTTGAAGAGATATTGTTTTTAGTTAGCAGATATATAATACGTACATTATTGTACACTAAAAGGAAGTACATTGGGAATAGAAAGTGAGTAAGATGTGTGAGAGTAGGTACCTAGAGCTTTGGGAGTGTGACAGACATCGGATATTTTTTATTGTTTATTAATTAAGAAAAAAATAAACAAAATATATACATAAACATCAGAAAAACCTCAATAGGTTTGTCCGGATGTCGAAACACTTATATGCAATCTTAATACTAACGAAATATTATCTAAGGTTAAAACAAAGTTTATAAAATATTGTGAGGTAGTTCGTAAATAATAACTAAGAAAGTACAAAAACGACATCGGTGGCGGCGCGGGTCCAACAGTTCGTCGATGATAATCACTAATTGAATGAAATTTAAACAGATGTCGTGAAAGAGAAATAAAGAAATGTTTTTATTTATTTTTATAAGTATTATTTGTTATTTCCGATTGAATTTGTGTTGGAACATCAATAATTAAAGGTAATAGTTAATAGTTGTTGTACCTCGGTACTACCAGTTTTGATTGGGTTGCCATTCTTGTTGCTATACCTACTATGACTGAATTTAATTTGCAGTGGTTACTTCGCAATGGGATCCAGCTCCCTTGGGCTACTGAACCCCGAAAACGACAACTGAAAGCTGTATTGTTTTCGAAACAAAGCCCATTTTCAGATACTATTTTGGACCCGGGATTTAACTCACCAGCATCAGTAGAATGTACTCTTTTAAAAAGATTTACAATATTTTGTATAAGTACATCAATTATATAATTATATATGCAGACGATGAGATATAATCAAAGAGATAATAAGTATACGTAAATATTATTTCCGAACTCACTAGCCGTGTTTATGCCATCAAAGGCGTCTGTGGTTTTTAGCATAATTATTAACTCTGCGATTTATACATTTTTTTTGAACATTAATAAAAAAAAAAAAAGATACATAGAATAAAATTACTATACTTACCACAATAGGTAAAAAGAATTAATAATGAAGCAATAGCAGATAAATTAATTATGTGACAGATACATGGTGCCCACATATTTACAAACATTGTAAAAAAAAAACGTTTTCCTAAAAAAAATTATATCAGTGTGTGAGTTAAGGCAATCACAGAATGTAAAATAAATGTCATATAAATAATAAATTATACAATTCAAATAGCAATATCTACTTGGTAACTCAACTTCCCTGCATATACCTATATCTGCAATATAATTCTCGCATATTATAATATCATAACAGATCCAATCGAGAGACAATCTCTTGCAGATCATTTCCAATACACTAAACGGCTGCACGTGTCTCTACAAGAGCACTTCAGGATAGAGCTTCTATTTCCAATATAAAATAACTTTTATCTTATTGTCAAACAACAAAGTGCATTATATTATTTTAATTATTGTGAATGTGAAGACTATGTGAGCTTTTACTCTTTTATCTCACTTAGTTTTAATTTCTTTCAGTTTATTTCTTTGGTGTTTTTCGTCGCATTGTTGAGCTTCTTAAGTTCTGAGTTGAGCTGCACGATTACTGACAAGTGCGTGCAAAGTCAAATTCAAATTATTTATTTCAAATAGGCACATAAAATACACCTTTGAATGTCAAAATTTACAAAAAAATAGAAGTGATTCTAGTTGCCCCTTCCAAAAGGTAGTTTCGTATGGAGAAGAATCGGCAAGAAACTCCACCGTTACTGACTGGACGTGTCCACTCAATCTGTGTGGTCTTCCCTCAAAATACCATTTCAAACATCAATCTTCACATGATCATGGACTTCATGGTCTTCACATGATCTGCCCAAGATCATGGGCAGATCATGATGCCTGGACTTGAAAAGAGTAGGTACTGACCTCTGAGTTTTTTTCGGCATTTCTTCTCAGATTAGTCAGATAGGAAACGACCTCATCTAGTTTTTGAAATATGATTGACGTGTAAAAGTGTTTGTAAAAACCTACTTACAGAAATAAATATCGTTTATCGTTTTCTTTTTTAAACTGGCACATCTTTGTTTTATCAGAAATGTGATGTTGAATCTCAGAAAAAGCTTGATTTGAGAAAAAGCATTGCAAACTAGTAGATAATTGAGCATTAATTAAAATCAATGTGAGTTTGACTGTGTTTTTGCTCAATTCCAAACCAGTCACCAAATTAGGATTTTTTATTATTATTTTCTGTTACGGAATGGTTAAAAAATATCTGTTGTATACGGTTTTACTCGCGTAAGTTACATTTCTGGTTTAGCCTATTTTAGATTGTTTAACCATAAACAGTTTAAATCGTAACTTCGCCGCGTTATGAGCTCATGACTGAGAGCTTTGTCCGACTTCAAAACAATAGTTATATATGATATTAGTGCGGTAAGTTGGTTTTTCAAAGGAGTAGACGAATGTCACACCATAGTCACGAGTTTGTAATTACCAATTTCCGCGCGTGTCATACAACGTTTTTCAACACATTTGCGAGAAAACAATACGAGTACAACAGGTAATAAAATAAGCCATCAAAACATTTTAAGAGAATGATTGAGTATTTCTTCGAGTCTTCCATGATATAAAATTATTGTAAGTCATTAAATACTAGTAGCACTCACGATTTTGGTGGCTCATTCAAGATATCAGGTGCAGTAGATCCCATATTAATATCGGATTCCTCGCTTGAATTAACTCATATTATTATTTTGTAAATATCAGTCGGAAAGTCGCAACAATCTTTGGCATTTCTAATAAGAAAATGGCGCGAATTTGCAAATGGCGCCAACGTGCACATGATGAAAATTACACACAAATTACTACATCTTTTGTCTCATTTTCTCTTTAATAATAAAGGGGTATAAACGTATTGAGCAAAAGCGCTTCCAAGGAGATTTGATCATTCAGCTTATTTATTCTCGTAATTTGAAACTCCTTGGTGGAATTCTTATACATTTTTTATGGTAATTAAAAATGTGTAAAGGATACGCACGGCGCTATACAACGTAGGGGGCGCTAAAACATGTACTTAGGTGAGAGTACCTATTTTACCGCCCGTTCCGTTGTATGGTGCGTAATTTTTAACTTCCGAACAATGTATACAGGCTTCATAAATGCATTGTTTGAGCAAATGTGTTGAAAAAATACTAATAATTTAGGTAGACAACAAAAAGTGGTTTAATACCTCAAGATCTTTTCTATCGGTTAGAAACCTGACGCTAAAACCACCTCGGCGGTCACCATATGCACAATATGGGTATGGGTAGCTGCCTCTTATGAGACAAGTTCCGAAACCCTTTGCAAGTTTGCAACGCATGTAGGACAGACATTCCTGGAAAGGATTTTCAGAACTAAGTCGAATTCTGGAAATTTGGCTTGCAACATTGACCGAAACCCTTTCTTTTCAACGCATGTTGGAGCACATTATTTATTTATTTATTGGATCTACAACAGAGGCTACACAATTACATGCAAGTTTAAATAGAACAGGGACGAATACAAGTGTGTGCTTCCAATTATAGCCATAGGAGACCACATCATTTACATAAAATCTAGGTACATTAAGTTTGACAAGAAAAAAAATCAAAATACATAACACGAAAATCACACGAAGGAAAAAAAATGAATTAAACAACCACTGAATAAAAGAATAACCATAAAAGACAACAGACAATAGCAACAAAATATTACGATTTTGATATTTTTCGATTTTTATTATTATTAATATTACTGGGAAATATTTTCAGAACTAAGTCCACTTCTGGAAATTTTCCCTGCAGCATTGGCTGACCATCGTAGAAACCCCTCGCACCATTGCCTCCCACTCATCCACACAATATTAATAATATAATCAACAGTCTATTTGCTGGCAGGAAATTAAATTAATCATGCACAATGTGCTCGGCGTGCCGTAATGAACTATGCAGAACAATAACGCAATGCGCTGTGTACCTAGGTACATAGTGTATACGTAATGAGCTATCGATTTATTGGAAAACATTATCAAGGAATAAGGCTGCATTTTGTATCGTTTAATTATCCTTACAATTATCACCTAGTGTGTGTAACCAGTGGCGTAGCTAGCATGTGTTGAACCATGCACAATGAAGGGTTCCGTAGTTAGGATTAATTTATCCGAAAAACAAACTTAAATTGTAGTTTAAAAAACATGTACTCCCATACATTCAAACTGCAAATGTAAGTTGGTCGACTATTGCTCGTTAACTTGTAAAGCCTAGTTTTCCTTTTAACTTCGTGATACTATACAGGATGTTAAAATAACTGCGTGCCATAGTTCAGTATCGATAAAGGAACCCAGTAAAAAAAAAAAAAAAATACTGCAAGGTCAACCTAATTTAGTACCTACTAACTTAAAATAGCAATCGCTTAGAATTAAAATTATTTTATTTGACGGTCCTTAGCCCGTTAAAGTGCGAAGATAAGTACTTATTTTTTATGTTTAATTCCATTTATTGTTTATGCTTTTTTTTTTCTGGCTTCCTTTATCGATACTGAACCATCCCCTAAGCTATGGCACGCAGTTACTTTAACAATCTGTATACTACTGCCGCGATTTTTTTATCGTTCCATATTTTGCTTTATTTTAATTATTTAGTTTGGATAAGTTTTTAAAATGGCTTCAAGCCTATGTGGTTTATCGTTGAAAAAATATTATTTATTGACGGGTGTCACCCCCAATCAGGTACCGTGGCTTCCGATGCGGACCGCCCCCCCTCCCCTCTCTCCAGCTACGCCACTGTGTGTAACCGAATAGGTTGCATATCGTATTGCTATTACGCTTGAAAAATGTTAATTGCCAATGCAATTACAATTGCTGTTCAAAAGCATGAGGTGTCAGCTGATTGTCTTCATGCCCTCATACAACCTTTAAATATACCCACGGAAAGACAAAGTTATCTCAATTTCCCCACACACTTATTTCTGGCAAGCAAGCTTCACGATGCTATATTTTATGTCATTACAAAATCTTGAAACGAACGAGAGAACAAAATTCAATTACCTATACCTTAACACACACAAATGCAACGTCCACAACATGAACAGATTGCTTAATTGACTTGGTAAGTTAATTACTTACGGTCTTTGAGGGCCACTTAGATCAAATTTGCTAAGAGCATATAAATATAATTATAGTCCTCTTCACCGGTATCCGGCGTCAGCGACCCAGACCAATTTTCTTTCCTTTCGTGAGCTGTCTGATGACTAGCAAAACCAAATTTGGTCTTGAAAAGGGTAGTCACACCGTGTATAGAAGAGCAGCACCCTAATTGCGTAACAGAGTTTGAATTGGAATCGGAATGCTTTTGAAGTCTATTGCTAATCCATTGCTTCTTATGGTAGAAAAAATTGTCTGCTCAACAACGTAAATAACGCAATGAATGTTGTTGAACTGTCAAATTGAAACCGATTCCTACTGATAGTGTGTCACGCAATTAGCCCCTGTTCAGCATCATTCTGTGTGTAGGTATGGGCTTTGGGCGACTTTTGCGTGTTTGGCGCTTCTTTTCTAAGTCTTCAAGACGATTTGTTTCAAAGCATTCAGTTGCTTTGTGGATTGAAGTGCGCCACCTTTCCCGTGCACAGGGCGGACGGACAATCGCTACAAATACGTTCTCAAACACCTTATGACTTAAGACGACGATAACCGACTTTTAATGATTTTATACTGAAGATCACGTCGAAACGAGTAGTGTTAATGATTTGAAAAAAAAATATATGTTAAATTAGAGCATTTTCTCAATAATTTAAGTGAATATTTTAGATTATGTTTATTATTACATAGTGAAATTAATTTGTAAAGTTATGTCTAACGCGGATAAAAAACTGAGAATGTCGCAAAATCTAACAAGCGTATTTTTCTGAAACGTTCATCAATTTAAAGATAATTTAATGATTGATCTTTTAGTATACGCGTTTTATTAAAATAACTTTCGTTTTGCGTTTAATAAAGCGGGGGCGAGTCCTATTACTGGCTGAACGTACGACGCGTTGCGTGAGCTCAGTACAGAACACGCAAGCTAACTACTCAAGGTCACTGGCATACATCTGCGTCTTAATTGTGGCATAGCCATTGATCGGTGGCAGGAGCTTACTCAAAAACGAAAAGAATTGTTTAATGCCATCCATACACAGCTATTAGGTCTGATAATATACACCCCAATTCCTTTGTTATTTGTCTAAGCTCATTCCATCATACTCGTAATATACCTATTATATTATAGTATCGTATTTGATAAACAAGTACATTCCAGTAAGGAGCTTAACTGTGCCATACTCTGTTCATATATCTTCTCTCGCGGTATGCGGGTGACTTTTCAGCTCGGCAAGTTTCACTTTTCAGGTTTAAATATCAAAGGGAGGCTTATGTGAGAGTATTACGAGTGTGTGGACTAGAAGATGACATAGTTTATCATCTGTGAGAGGCTTTTGTGTTAAATATTATATGGAATTGGTTGGAACTTAAATGTTACTGAATAATTTCGGGGTGAAGAATGTTGTTCACAGAAATTCTTGCTGTAATCTAAAGATTTTATTGAATAATGTGATTTTGTAGAAGTGTTTAATTATTTCGTTCTACTATTTGATAAATGAGAAATTTGTTATGTTGTTAATTCGTAGAAGAAACTTTATTAGGTTTTGCCCGCGGCTTCGCTCGCATTAATTTAGACAATCAATTCGGGTTGTACAGTATATTGCTTGTTGTTTGGCGTTTGGCGGCAAAAAACTCATAGCTCACTATTCAAGTTTCTTTAATAATATAATATTCAATCATGATTCAAAAGACACGTGGCGCCATCTATTATCTTAAGAACATTATTGTTGTTTTCCTCGGGAACAGTACTTTTTTTCGGGATGAAAGGTACCCTATGTCCGTTTCTGTACACCTGACAACATATTATATATGCAAAATTTCAGGATGATCGGTTCAGTGGTTTAGGCGTGAAAAGGTAACAAATAAACAAACAAACTTATTTTCGCATTTATAATATTAGTTAGGATGTTTTACGATATTATGTTTCAGTAAAATAATATGCTTCGGTTCTTGCTTGCTTTGTTTCAGTAAAATAATACCTAATATATGAATTGTAAATGTTATTCTTCCTCTACAGATATCTATCTATACCTACCTACTTTTATTTCGCTTTTTTAGGGAAAAAGCGAAAACCAAAGGGGACCCTATTACTAAGGCTCCGCCGTCTGTCTGTCTGTCTGTCTGTCCGTCTGTCTGTCCGTCTGTCACCAGGCTGTATCTCATGAACCGTGATAGCTAGACAGTTGAAATTTTCACAGATGATGTATTTCTGTTGCCGCTATAACAACAAATACTAAAAAATAAAATAAAATAAATATTTAAGGGGCTCCCATACAACAAACGTGATTTTTTTGCTCGTGTTTGCTCTATATTGATAACGGCAACCGGTAGACGCTTGAAATATTCACAGAATATGTAGATATATATTGAATTTAAAAATAAATAATTAAATTAAAATAAAACAAATATTTAAGGGGGGCTCCCATACAACAACGTGATTTTTGCCATTTTTATAGATAATGACGGAACCCTTCGTGCGCGAGTCCGACTCGCACTTGGCCGGTTTTTCTTTTTTCAGTAGAAGATACCATTTTAAAACAATCACCGATAGCGTAAGAGTGTCCGTGGAGTTTCTTGCCCGTTCTTCTCCATAGGAACCTACTACTCTTTGGAATGGGCAACTAGCTTCATATTTCACCGATCTAACTGACCGACTCCTTGACAATTCAAAAGTGCCTGTAAATGGTTTAATTGAATTAAATGCTTTGAGATTGAGTTTGTAAAAAAAAAAGAGTGTGTGAAAAAAACTTACCCAACAACTGAGCTTTGTTGTTTCTACTTTAAAGAGCTCTAAAATATTAATAACTAAACATATTTGAAACAGCTACTTTTGATCACTTATAAAGATTATATTTTCCGTCATTATTTAGCAGTGAAGGGGATTATTTTCCCCTAAACCACCCCAGAACTGAGGCGAACAAAACAAAACAAAATTTTCAATTTGGTTGCGCCATTTTTGGGGGTTTGCGAGACTAACGCATGGCCATTGATTTTTATACTTAGACAAAATTATTTTTAGTATAAGCGAAACCTGAATATAGTTTGTTCAGAATAAGGTACTGAATCGATTTCAATAATTTTTACACCGTATTATATTTTGTACCAAAAATATTGAAGTGTGATGGAAAATGTTATCACCATTTTATTACTTACAATACAATCGCCGTATGGTTAGTTACCTACTGCAAAATTATTATCAATGAGCGCATGACGGGGTCGTCTTGCGCTCATTGATAAACAAAACATGCTAACGGTGCCCCCGCGCCTCCAGGGTTGGAGGCGCGGGGGCACCGTTGGCATGTTTTTGTACGGACAACCCGGTAACATAACAACCTTATAACTTTGTTATTTTTCATGATACAGTTCTGAAATTTTGAACATAGATTCTTTACATAAAAGTACTAGACACATGTTTCGGGTTTCGCATTTACTAAAACTAATGTTGTAAGTATACAGGGTGTAAGGGACAGCCCTCCGCAAATTAACAGAGTGCATTCTGCTTCTTATTTTGAATCATATTCCACTGAAAATTTTCTCAGGAAAATTGTATTCTTTTTTATCGTAATTTCAGTTACTATTCCTTTATTTCAATGTAAAATCACATTCTCTGTACGCAGTACTCCATTAATGTAAATAACACTGCTAAAATAAAAATTCTCTGAAATCAGCGAACGCGGCCGTCCACCCCGCCGCGACAAATCAGGTTCATTGGATTCCCATAACGTTCCTGAAATAATTTCATGTACCGGTCATCTTAGTACGATATACTGAATTCACCCCATCAGTCTGCGGAGGGCTGTCCCTTACACCCTGTATAGATTTTTGTATTTATAGATTTCGGATCTCCAACAAGAGATATACATGACACAAGTTATCATTATTTATTTATGTCACAATTCCGTTTGCCAAAGCTGTTGATTATTGCCATTTCTCTTTACTAAATAGCATCTTTCTCTCCCTGTAACCACCAATATATATGACTTGATTGGTAATTACGGCAATAGCCCCATTTCAACGACCATTAGACCCTGTTAGCAATTTATAAGACGTCGGCCAATGTTTTCAGCAATAAATGTCTGCTGGGGCAATTTATGAATCGCGAGGGCATAACTCAGGGAGCAATGGAATAGGATAAACTTTCGGGATAAAATAAATAAATCAAAACTGTGTTTGTTAGCTATCAAATAAAGCTAAAGTAAAAAGTTCCTTTAAAGGGGGATGCGCTAAGGTTTTGAAATTTGCAGGTCTGTGTCAGGTTGTATGTTGATCTAAATATGATTCACGGCCGTAACAAATATGGTTTTACAGAATTCTATTCATTAGAATCAGCAATACAACTCTTTATGTTCATAGAATCCTATTGAATGCTATTTCATGAAATAGTCATTCAATAGGATTTCACGAAGAGAACTCTCTTGTTCTCTGTGTCAAGTTGTATTGCTGATTCTAATGATTATAATTCTGTAAAACCATATTTATGGGAACCTATGTTCACACCGGCCAAGATTCATCGGCGGTATTGTAATTTGTGCTCCGATTTCTAGTTTCGTAAAGAGACAAAATATCACATTTTAGGGACACTCAGTGACCAAAAAGAAAACATCTTAAGCTTAGAAATGTACTTAACATCTGTAATCTGTGCCGACATAGGTACATTCATAGCACAGCTTACCTGTTTTGATTTACTTTCCGCATAAGCCGAGTTTCAGCCGGCAACCAGAGATTACAACGTATAACGTTATAACTAACATACACCCATTAGTAACGTACAATCTAGGATTAAAAGCTGCAGAAATGCTATGAAATATGACGGTGGATAAGCCATGTTGTGATGTAAAAGTTCTCATTTTTGTTGGTTTAAAATGGTATTTGTATATTCTTGTTATTTAAACACTTTCAAATGGTTTAAATCTGATAATATAATATATATAATAATCTTTTAATTTGACTTTAAACCTTTTTTAAAGTTTGTATTTACAGTCGGGAAAATTGATGTTCAAGCAATTTGTCACCGTCAATATGGATGACGATTTATGTAGATATTATTTTAAACTCTATAAAATATTTGTAATTGCAAATAGTGCAAACAATACTATAAAAAGGCAAAACAAAAAGGCAAGTTATAAACAAGTTCTCTATGACTTCTTTGAAATTACATTATTGGTTCGAACGAATGTAATGACTATTGAAATTTTGATTTGACTTGTGTATTTTAATTTAATTTAATTTTGGACATTTCTATTTTTTAAGTAACTCAATTTAAAATGTATTCTTTAAATACAATGTTGCGATTAGTACCTATTAAATTAATTTGCACACCTCATTAGGTTATAATACAATGTACCTTATACACCTGTTACACCTTATTTAACATGTAATAAGCAAATAAATTTATTTATTTATTTTATTTCACAACACGTCTATCTTAACAGGATATCCCAAAGCGATAGGGTGGTACTTAATTATACGTATACTTATTTTATAAATTATAACATAAATGGTATGCAGTTATTCTTGCGAATTCATTCAGTGAACATGAAAAAATGTCAATCCTTTCGGCGACTTCATTAAGTGTCCGTAAGGCGCGAGTAACTGGCGCTTTTAGAAGCAAGTTAGTCCTGCCGCGCGGCACCGCCAGCAGCTGCGGCCGTCTCCGCCTCAACACGTAGTTGTCGGGCACGCACAGCTTTACCTCCTTTAATACTATTATATAATTTAACTTGTTGTACCCAACCATGCCTAGAACAAACAAGGTTAGGTACATCAATGGATAATAAGGATATACTCCATACAGTCTCTTATACAGATACCTAATGAATTTATTTTGTATGCGTTCCAACATGAGACTGTATTTAGTTTCATGTGGTGCCCAAATGATTGCATTACACTCCAACTGACTCCTTATCAGCGCATTGTACAAGGTTGTAATAGCTATATATATAATTATTTGATTTGATTTGAACATTTCTTATATTAGTCATCATTCCTATTAGCCGTGTTATAGCCATTTCTTAACAACTGTCAGAAAATAACAGTGTGATTTGAAAAACGGACAATTTAAGTTGGTTTATAATCAATTTGCTTAGTACATGTTTATGATTACTAAACAGACGTAAGTAAACGCAGTACATCGTTGCATTACAATATAACTGTTCACTACTAAACATGAGTCTTGGCTTCTCGGGTCGCATTCCTACGTTTCTGCCCATCCTCATGCCGTAATTCCTCAGACATCATTTGTGGAGAAACTACCGGTTTGGGTAAATTTTATGACCCTCAATTTCGCATATTAGTTTCGACCACAACAAAATATGCTTTATTGCTCTCTGTTGCTACACTATTACTGAAATTAATTACATTAATTACTTAAGTTAAAAGAGAAACCTTTTTTCCTTATGGTCATTGCGAGAATATTTGTATTGCGGATAGCAACTGTGCTAAAACACGAAGCTATTTAAATTATGATAAAGGTAGTGTAGCGGCATCAACATCGCCACATACGAACTACGCGTCACACTGACGTCACGCGAACCCTGCATCGCGCAAGCAGAGTTTACCACGCAACTAGCATATATACAACGTCCCGACATCAACCGTCGGGCAGTTGCCCACCAGACACGACACCCGTCTGGTCGGAGGATCCTCCCTTTTCTATGGTGGATGAGTGAACTTTACACCCTGTTCCTTATACCTCGTTACTGGTGACCCCGAGTATGAACGTCAGCGCAGCCTTCGTGCAACTACTTCAGCGTGACGTCATCATCATCATCATCACTTCCTGAAGCTTTCGAGCGGCGAGTCACACAGCCAGCCAGCACCCACGGCTTCAACGGAGATCCTGACCACCAGCATGCAACGGACGCGCATTCCTGGTCATCACCCACATCCTTGACAGCAACCTTGGCACAGCACACTGCACTTTCGACCGGTCCACAAGCAGAGAACATGATACCTCTCCTGGTCGACGCCAGCAGTCAGCCACAACCCGGCGCTGTACTACATCCGACGCACTGGAGCATAACGCAGCGCGACCCCGACTCACTGGGGAATCACCGCAGACAGTTCCGACTCACCGAGAACTACGCGGCACCCGGTTCCAACACACTGGAACCCCTCGACTGGCACTGGCAAGCATCGCAAGATACACGACTCAGCCCACTATCGACCTCCGGACTCCGGAGGGGAGTGATGTAGCGGCATCAACATCGCCACATACGAACTACGCGCACACTGACGTCACGCGAATCCTGCATCGCGCAAGCAGAGTTTACCACGCAACTAGCATATATACAACGTCCCGACATCAACCGTCGGTCAGTTGCCCACCAGACACGACACCCGTCTGGTCGGAGGGTCCTCCCTTTTCTATGGTGGATGAGTGAACTTTACACCCTGTTCCTCATACCTCCAAAATAGGATCTGCTTTTTCTTCATGTCGTAGCACGACAGTGTTACGACACGAGTGACACGACACGACAAATTCCAGGATCTACAAAATCGGCTAATTAACTACTAAATATTGGCAATACCCGCGTTTAAATATGAGACATGGCTCCTCAATCCATACAGACACACGTTGACCGAAAACTTCGCCACTTCCACGGCATCGTCGGTTGCAGGGCATAGGTCGCTATGGCTGCATTTCTGAACCCAAGGGAAGATGGAACTACAACCTCGCAAAGTGGGGCTATCTCGACGGTGTGGATGACTTAACGCTCCACAAGGGCGCATAAACGAATTGATTAGGTTTCGAAAATATTGTTGGACCTGCTGAATATTGTTAAAATTATTTTTGCATTTTATAAATTCAATCTCATACGTAATTGCATAGCACATGTGTGAGCACTATGTATGTACCTACTATAAAGCTAACATTTACTGGGTACGTCCTTCATTGACCTGAATGTGCCCTGGTGGCTGAGAGTATGTCATGCTCACTCACATGTCTCGCTGGTGGTGGCAGGTGTGTTGGATCATTTAGCTCCCTTCAAAATGGTTGAGCTGTATGGACAGCTGATCCATGCGTCATGTTCGTGAACGGGCGCCGTCAGTAGGGACTGGACATCTTTTCGTTACCTGCCATTTTAATTCTTAAATTGTTTTTTTTTATTACGGATAATTTTTACGAGCACGTGTTTGCACATTGATCTCTCAAAATCAAACTCAAACTCATATTTCAAATAAACCAATTACAGGCACTTTTTAATTATCAAGGAAGCCTTTCCGTGGAGTTTTCTCCATAGGAACCTACTACGCTTTGGAATGAGCAACTAGCTTCATCTTTATGACTGACCGCCCCTTTAACAATTCAAAAGTGCCTGTAATTGGTTTATTTGAAAATAAATGCTTTGAGTTGAAGTGTGTGGAGCTGTGGCGCAAACTATGTCGCACCTCCTATCTTGTCCTCTTTGCCCCAAGGGTAGAATTATGGATGATCATGATTACATTCCATTAAGTCGGTAGATATTATGTCATCATCATTGGCAGCCTTGTTCCACCCATTGCTGAGTACTTATAGGCGTCCTCTAGATCCCTTTTGTGCCATGCTTCCCTGGTAGAACGTAATTATGCTGAAAGATTAAGAATACAAAAATGTCGCAGTCTAATCCCTGCGACATCTTTTAATAAACGGAAATAGAATTACTAAAAGCGGTTAATAAGTTTCAAACTCAAAGCATTTATTTCAATTAAACCATTTACAGGCACTTTTGAACTGTCAAGGAATCGGTCAGTTAGAAGCACGAAGATAGTTACCCATTCCAAAGCGTACTAGGTACATAACATGGAGAAGAACGAGCAAGAAACTCCATCGACACTCTTTTAAATTATAATGTTAAAAAAAAAATTGTTACTTCTTTAGTGTTGAATTTATAACTAAATGTGAGGACGATATAACAGAAAAACTCGTCCATAGTACAGCAAATAGAAAAAAAACCATTAATAGTTTATTTCAATGATTAGGTAGTCACATGAGACCTAGCTCTGCCTTTGGCAAAAATTGTGTGTGTAAACAACATCCTACATGCAAGACGAGATACCACGCCTTCCCGGATAAAAGACGTATTTACTTATATGAAAATATGAGTATTCAAAATAACTTCTCTTGTTAACGAAGGCACAATAATTAACAGTAATTTTGAATGGCTTAAATTAAGCCGTTCAAAAGGGTTACCCACACCGTATGGGTTTTTATCGAAAACCCTTTCAAAGGGTTACCCTTATCGTATGGGTTTTTATTTAACCGCTTAGAAAAACCCTATCGAAAACCCTTTCAATGGGTAACCAAAATGGTCCCTAGTTTTAATACCTACGCTATATTGAGATTGAGCAGAGATTTAAAAGTCAAAAATCAATCGCATTGTTTCATAATATAAACTACAAACATCGATATAAAGACGGTCGATAAATTAAAACATATAATTCCTACACAAAAGTGACGTCAGTGCGACAACATAACGGGGTCCAGTAATAACACAGACCACAATCCGTGGCCCATAGCAACAGTCGCAGCAGCATGTGGAGGACATGAACAGAGATTACATCGTAGCCACAATATTATTGCTCGCATATATTTTTGTTGTTCTGATTGTGGTTGGAAAGTAGACCTTATTAAATAAGAGGCGATAGAGGTTACTTTGGAGAACCCTCCTTAAAACAATGTTTTATTTTCGATATTTGCTAATTTAAAAGAGTGTCCGTGGAGTTTTTTGCCCGTTCTGCTCCATAGGTAGCTTCATCTCTCTGACTGACCGACCCCTTGATAATTGAAAAGTGCTTGTAATTGGTTTATTTAAAATAAATGCTTTTAAAATTGAGTTTGAGTTTTTGACTTTCTAAATAACCATTTAATTTAACTTGGCGTTGTCGATGTGGCTGACTGCGTACCTACTCATTATTTTATAAATAAATAGCTGCGCCCCGCGATTTCACCCACGTAAGTCTCGATCCCGTAGGAATATCGGGATAAAAAGTATCCTATGTTTTAACCTAGATTGTGGTCTACCCATGAGCCATAAATTTACAATACAAATAAATTACTATAAATTCTCACACTGATATTATAATTTTTTTTTTTTTTTAGGAGAACGTTTTATTTTTTTTTACATTGTTTGTAAATATGTGAGCACCATGTATCTATCACATAATTAATTTATTTGTCATTGCTTCATTATTAATTCTTTTTAACTATTGTTAGTAATTTTATTCTAGGTGCATCGTCTTCACATATAATTATATAATTGATGTACCTATACAAAATATTGTAAAACATTTTTAAAAGAGTAACGGTAGAGTTTCTTGCCCATTCTTCTCCATACGAAGCTACCTTTTGGGAGGGGCGACTAGAATCAAATCTATTTTATTTGTAATTTTTGACGTTCAAAAGTGCCATTTATGTGCCTATTTGAAATAAATAATTTGACTTTGACCAAATTTCATTCAAATTCGTTTAGCCGTTTTAACGTGAAAGATGAACACACGAACTCACTTTCTCTAGTGATCTCACGACTTAGTGGCTTCTTAATTCGGTTCCAATCAGTTTTAGGCGGCTCGCGCGTCGATTTAATCGCTTTCCATGTAACAAAAGGTTTAGGTGTGAAGTCTAAATTAGAATTGAAGAAAAAAGAACATTTGGCTACGGAGCCCTAAAAACGACGGTTTTATTTCAAATTTCGTTCAGCATTCGAGAGATAACCACTGTAATTGCGTATTTTTAACACAGTTTATTGACGTATTCTGTCTGTATGGAGTTTAATTTGGTCCCTGGGTAGGTACAGCTGATTGAGGAGCTCGTGGTTAAGTAATAACAGCCACACGAGTCGATCCATCAGGTTAAGCTGCGTTTGCCGGGGTTGGTCCGTGGATGGGTGACCATCTTTACATACCGATACTCCTCCATGCCTCGGAAACCACGTTAAGCCGTTGGTCCCGGCTGTCATTCGTAGATCTTTGACAGTCGTTACGGGTCGTCAGAAGCCCAAAAGTCTGACAACCAGTCTTACCAGTTTTAATTGGATTGGAAGGGGCGATTAGAATCATTTTTTTTTTGTAAATTTTGACGTTCAAAAGTACCTTTTAAGTGCCTATTTGAAACTAGCTTCTGCCCGCGACTTCGTTCACGTGGAAGTCGTAAGACACCACAATGTACTAAAATAACAGCCACATTTATATAAAACACTGCCTCGTTTGTCTAGTTTAAAATAAATAATTTGACTTTGACTTACCATAACTAAGGGTAATTAGCATAATTTAAGGCTTCTACATACTGGCGCGACACGCGCCTTGTAGAAGCCTTTATGTAAATTATTAACTGCTCCCAAGTTACGATGTTTATGTTATATCTTTTTTTTTTACATACTTCTTTGACATCATTTTCATCTTTTTTTTTTTTACATTATATACCTACACCTACGCTGTCCTCTCATACTTATTAACACTGTAATTTGAAAACATTGTAAAAGCCATTTTTTTTTAAAGAGTGACCGTGGAGTTTCTTGCCGGCTCTTCTCCATAGGAAACGACCAATTGGAACCGTGCACCTAGCTTCTGACGTTTCATAAGTGCCCATGAAGGTTTATGTGAAATAAAAATATTTTTGATTTTGATTTTGAATGGGCAGCAGTGCGTTCTCTATGCCAACCCAGCCAAGCGTGGCGATTATGGCAACCCGTCCAATTGTCCCTATGCCTATGTCCTGCCTGAGGCCTATGTCCAGCAGTGGACGTCTTTCGGCTGAAATGCTGATGATGATGATTTCTGTAACTAGGTTTACATAAATACTCTATCACGTCAATAATATCTTACAAAGCTAGATGAGGTCGGTGGTTCATATCCGACTACTCTAGAAAATCAAAAGATCGCTTTTAACGGTAAGACCGCCTATTGTGTCACCCTATGTAAAATTTCAACATTTATATCTATCTGTAATTTTTATGGTGTACATAATAAAGAGTATTCTATTCTTTTCTAGGAAGAAACACCAAAAAAAACTTACTTTGAAATAGTCTTCCGGTCAGTTCGCGTAGATGACAGAAATCGCATAAAAAAAAACAGTCAAGAGCGAGTAGGACTCGCGCACCGAGGGTTCCGTGCGTATAAATAATCTTTACATAAACTTCTATCACATAAAATAATTTCAGATTTTTATCTATGCAAACTTTGGAGATAAGGGGGGGGAACTTTTTTTTAATTTTTCATCAAAAGTCGGAAACTATGCTGCCTAAAAAAAAATGTTTGAGAATGTGCAAACAGTGCTCTTTCCTATGATACCCCACACAGTGTAGTAGCCCCACTCCAAATTTTTAAGACCCCCTTTCAGTCCCTTTTGCAAAAAAGATATATTTTTTTAAATTTCTTTTTTTGATTGCAAAACAGTTAGGCAAAAGTCATCTAAAACTATTCTAAATTTCAAGTTGATAGCATTAGTAGTTCTTGAGATATCCAGGTGTGACAGACAGACAGACAGACAGACTTAGTCTCACCATAAGGGTTCCTTTTTACCATTTTGGTACGTAACCCTAAAAACATGCGAGGCAGTCTTTGGGGACTGCCGATAGAAGTGAAAACAGTATACATATAGCTCGTGGAAAGCGTTCGGTGACGATGACGCGAGTTCCATGATTTTTGTTCACCCAAAAAGTGCTCAACGCGCCTAAACAAGTTTTCATTTAAAAAATAACCGTAACTTCAGTGTCAAAGTCACGTTCCATTTCAAAACTTCGGACTGTTTTGAACTTAACAACAAAGTTCGTGATCCCAGTCAAAGCCCTCACCTCAACTTTGGATACCGTAATCACGGCCGAATTTTTAAAGAACCTTTGGTGGACCAGATTTTTGGCTTTAAAGTGGTTGTTTTGGTCGGTTGGTACTGGTATACTGGTGACTGCCCCGTTGCTCTCGTGGTCGCAAGCGCGACTGCTGAGCGTGGGGTCCTGGGTTCGATTCCCGGGTCGGGCAGTATTGTTGGGTTTTACCAGTAGGAATTTCTTAGTAGCACACTTAGTTTCTTTGACATTATACAGGGTGTTAAAGAAATTGCATGCCATAGCTTAGGGGTGGGTAGGTTCAGTATCGATAAAGGTACCCAGGAAAAAAAAAACAAAAAACCAAGCCAAAAGAAATAATCAAACTTGCCAGGGCATTTTTTTTTTTAATTTTTGCCCAAGTATATTCAAACCATAATCACACACTTATACAGACGGACTGACTTTTAATAATAACTGCGACCTGTATCATAACAATGTTATTTGTAAGACACAGGGAAGGTTAATGAGGCTGTAAACAATACGGTGTAAACCTTTGTTATAGCCGAGCAGCAGTCTGCCACAGATTTATGTACTTTTTCTTGATATTTTCTAAGCTCGTGTCAAAGTCAAAGTCAAAGTCAAATTGTTTATTTCAAATAGGCACATAAAAGGCACTTTTGAACGTCAATATTTACAAAAAAAATAGAATTGATTCTAGTCGCTCCTTCCAAAATGTAGTTTCGTATGGAGAAGAATGGGCAAGAAACTCCACCGGTACTCTTTTAAAATCTTGTACAATATTTTTATAGGTACATTAATTATATAATTATATGTGAAGACGATGCACCTAGAATAAAATTACTATACCACAATAGGTAATAAAAAGAGTTAAGAATGAAGCAATCTCAATCAAAGAATAATCAAAATCGTGGCAGTGTTATCTATACATACTCTTAATATAATTCCGAAAGTAACTTTGTATACCTATCTATCTGTTACCTTTTCATGCCTAAACTACGAAACCGATTAGTTAGGTGTATTGGTAACCGTTTCTTAATTACTAATTATGCCTAAAAAATACCCTGGATTCTGTGTATTTTTTTAATATCTGTACAGGTTAATGGGTAAAAGGAAGCGCGCCAAAATATCCGGAAATAAATTGATGGCCTTAATTAATCACACAGCACACCGTTTCTAAAACGTTCCAAAAGTGTGGAAATCGCGCGGCCGTAGTCTCATAGCACAGCCAAAGCTACAACGTAGCGCAGCGCGCAGCTCTGCCGCTTAATCTTACATTTATTAATAAATAAAAAACTATATAAAAAAAAAATTGAAAATTTTGTCGGTCAAAAGTGCCTTAAAAGTGCCTATTTGAAAAAAATACTTTGACTTTGAATTCAAAGTATGCTGAGAATTAGGCCTTTTTGAACGTCAAAATAACATATGACAGTCAGTCCCCAAAACGTTCGCCCTCCACCTACTTCCTAGTGCTTTAGCTGGGACGAAGAAGTGGCGCGACAAATTTCCCAGCAGCACAGCTATCTCTAAAACGAAGTCTGTTAAGTTACAATAAATACACACATTATGCTAAGGTGGATTGACACACCCCCTCACCTTATTCTATCGAGTACTTATGTGTTGTGATAACATTCTTAACCTGTTACAATATTCTCCAATCACAGATAAAATATACCTACGCAGTGTCGCGGTAAACGACGAGGTGTACCGCGTTTTTATGATCGTGCACCGTCTGTCATAAAAACGTTTACGTCTGTTTTATGCGCCACCGTACTTAGTTATTATTCATGCCTGAAGAATTATGAAGCGGCCTGAAATATTTCACGTCAATAGGCTTTACGAATGGATAGAATAAGAAGAAATGAGTACTTATGAGGAAGTCTGAAAGTGACACCGGTGACTGATAAGTTGTACGCAAACGAGTACTCGACATCGCTGCATCGACAATTTTTCATTTAACTGTACTTCTGGTATATTGCGAATCTGGTATTTTGATAATTCACCAGCGCTGCGACATTTATTTTTAAGTGCCGCAGCATCATGCTGAGATACGGGCCTTTTGGCCTCGTACAGGACTTTGTTTTTATTTTCTTTTTGTTTACTTTGTTTTATTTTTGGTTTTGTTTTTTTTTTTTTGTTTCTATGAGTGTGTTTTATTTAATTTGTGATCTGTGCGAGTCCCAATAAATGTTTTTTCTTTCTTTCATAATCTGTTATATTGAGAATCTCGTATTTTGAGAATATGGTATTCTGAGATTGAGCCGCTGCATCGGTGTGATAAGTCAACGATCAACTATTAATAAAAAAACTAAAAAAATCTTTATCGCAGACCATATGGTCCATAAAAACACAATAAAAACAAAACATAAACTTACGCCTTTCAACGCCTTTACGCCATTTAACATTAAAAAAACATCACAAACATCATCATCACTTTTTTATTTTTTTTTTATATATGTATCTCCTTTATTTACAGCCTCGATCGATAAGGTTAAGCTACACTCACCGCGGTCGGTTCGTAGATGGGTGACCATCCATAAAATATCGAGACCCCTCCGTGCCTCGGAAAGCACATTAAGCCGTTGGTCCCGGCTGTCATTCGTGGATCTTTGACAGTCGTTAGGGGTCGTCAGAAGCCCAAAACTCTGACAACCAGTCTTTCCAAGTGGTATCGTGCTACCCAGTAACTGGGTTGTGGAGGTCAGATAGGCAGTCGCTCTATGTAAAATACTGGTCTTCAGTTGCAACTGGTTAGACTGGAATCTGTCCGCAACATAGTTGGGAAAAGGCGGGCAGATTGTATAAGCATTCTACCAAAATACGCATAATATCAATTAAATATAATTTGCGCTACAAATTGTAGCGTAATTGATAACTAGCGGTAATGGAATGCTCATTTAAATTTCGACCGTTTGCGGTAATATCCCACCTACGCGAAAATGAAGAGCTTTGTAGCGTCATGGTCTGTGCAACATTCCAATTTAAATGATTTATTCGTCTACTGTCTAGCTATTCATATTGCAATATCATATATACATGATTATATACAACATGTCCCGGAATTAACGCACACCTCGTCATTATACTCATCATTATTAACAACTTTTACTATGGGACCAAACTTGAAATCTCCAAAAAAGTCAGCTGTTCCCTAAATCCCTACGTATTGTCGAGGACGAGCTGATTTTTATTTCGCTAAGCGGCCGAGCGCTGCAAGCAGGAATACTCCTTACGGTGGTCCGATTTGGACACCCACGATGGTATACCTACTGTTAGAGCACACGATGCACTGCGGCGCCGCACCGGACTTTCAACCACTGAGACGAGGCGGGGAGGGGTGAATGCGTTGCGACGTCGGAGTAGCACCGCTCAGTTGTTTATGCGTCACAAGGAATCGATCCATTTTTATTAACAGACTGTCCAACACTGCTGGGGCGCGCGGCGGCGCCGCTGCGATATAACAACGTTGCGGCGCCGCACCGTTCGTGTGTCCGCCGATACGGTGAATTCTTTGCGGTGCGGCGCCGCAACCCATCGTGTGCCCAAGGCCTTACATACGACACTCTTTAAAATAAAACCAAAAATTCACGAAAACTAAACATATGCTACCCGTAACAATACAAACGAAATACAAAACAATGAAAACAACGAAATAAAAAACCTACTTGCATACGACACTTTGTAAACTGAAACTTATGCGAAAACTAAACAATATGTTGTCCATCGTAAATTATCTCAGGAGACAAATTACCCTGGTTGATACAGGTAAACGTCCCGTCCATCATCCTGTCCCTTAAAGGACACTCAGGGGACAAGGCAGTGATCTATTAACGGTGATACAACTAACCACAGTTTATTTGTCCTTCTACCTTAGTATTATTGTAGCTATTAATATAGCTATACATAATAATATAGCCTTTTTTTATTTTTGTTTCCGGGGGTGGAAAATCCTCATGGACGTCCTCCGCCCTGGACCGGGCGGAGGGGTCTGTCAGACTTTTACTGACTAAAAACCACCCGCGACTTCCGCGATCCCCGGCTGGATCATCCCCAGCCTGATTTGACCTACTGCTGATGATGGACTTTTAGAGGCATGAGGAACAGGGTGTAAAGTTCACTCATCCTCCATAGAAAAGGGAGGATCCTCCGACCAGACGGGTATTGTGTCTGGTGGGCAACTGCCCGACGGTTGATGTCGGGATGTTGTATATATGCTAGTTGCGCGGTAAACTCTGCTTGCGCGATGCAGGATTTTGCGTGACGCGTAGTTTGCATGTGGCGATGTTGATGCCGCTACAGACTGTTGGAGTCGGACTACCAGGATTGATATCTGTAATCCTGCCTTATTTCCAATCAGAATCTATAATATTAATTATATTTCAGCAAGATTACCTACGTCCACGTGGCTGGGACAGACTGGATGCGAAAACAAATATTGTAAACTAAACGACTGTGCGCTAAGGGCACCTCCTGTTGGGTACGGACTTCGGATTAGGCCGTCGTTGAGGGGAACAGCAAGTTGGGGACAGGCCGGATCAATGTTTAAATCATGATTATTATCTGGGGTTACTATTAATGCTACGGCGCACTCAGCCTCGGCGCGGGCGGCTGGCGATTCGACGTGCAAGGGATAGGGGGGACAATTTAGTCTGGGGCGCCGAGTGCTACTTCCAAGTTGCTCGCATCTAGGCTGGCTATTTAGTCAAGGTGCGTTACGTCGCAAACAAGTTTGATACCAGTACATTATGCACTACCTAGCTCAGAGATTCTACATTGAAGCAAGCCACACCGTGCGCCATACTATCCTTGTTTTGTTTTCGAGGGGGACACCTTCCGGGGATGCTAGCTCGTTAGTATTTTTGAATAGATAGAATGCTCCTGCTAAATCCCCTTACATTAATGGTATACTATAATCTATGAGACATTATGGAATCTTACCGGCCCACGCTAAAGTAGCCAAGCTAAAATGAACTCTTTAGTACATGAAATAATGATCAACGATGTTTTTTTTAAGTAATAAAAAAATAGAAATTCAAATATCTCGAAAACGGAGCGTCCTAGGCAAAAAATAACAGAAATGTAACCCCCCCTTTGTGACGTGCAAGCACAATACCAACATGAATTTAAGTCAAAAAAAAATCCAACATTAATTTAAGGGGGATGCGCTAAGGTAGCCCGCGAAATTCCAATTTTATTACGTTTTTTGCAATTTGCAGGTCAGGACATTAATGGTATACTACTAACCTAACCTAAGTACTTTACCTCCCGTTCTGTTTACTCCTCCAGTGTGAACCGGGCTTTAGCAACGAGATTCGACATTTCTTTACATGTCTCGATGGTAAAAGATTGATGAGACCACAAAAGGTAAAAAGATATTGCGACAGGTACAAATGCGTCGTCTGTATCACAGGGAAATATAGAATAGAAAATTTTGCCTACGATAAAAAAGTAGCGATATTTTTCTGCTTTGAACGAGAAAATGTTAAGAAAAGGCCATTAACCTGATGGGAAATGTCACTTTATCAATATATTTAACTTATGTACATAAGTAAGTAAGTAAGTAAATCATTTATTTGCGTAAAACATGGTATACATTGTGTTAATATTTAGAGTAGATCAACATGTTTCGCTTACATTAAACTAGCATGCAAAAATTTTGTTTTAACAAAATGAGCAAGGAATCAACATTTTACATCCACAAAATCTTTTAAACTGTAAAAATTACATTCATTAAGCCACTTGTGTAATTCAATCTTTAATTTCCTCGAGTTTAATACCTTAAAGCGACTTGGCATTTTGTTATAAATGCGTACGCACATTGCTAGGCAGTTTTTATTATATTTGGCAAGTCTTGGCAGCATAACATAACATCATGTCAGTATTTCTCCGAAGGGTTAGGCAGACGTGTACCTAGTACATTTCGCCAGTTATATTTAAGACCGGGCGGGGACGAGCTTATTGCCATCAACCGGGCACGCTCGACCGGGTATCGAACCCAAGACCTTCTGCTAAGCAGTAGTGCTTGCGTCCACTAGATCAACGAGGCAGTCTATTTAATTATTGGTGACTAGCTGCGCCCCGCGGTTTCACCCGCGTAAGTCTCGATCCCGTGGGAATATAGGGGTAACAAGTAGCCTATATGTTAATCCAGAGTGTCAGCTACCTCGATACAAAATATTATCAAAATTGGTCCAGCCGTTTTTACGTGAAAGAGTAACAACCATCCATCCATCCATCCATCCATCCATCCATCCATCCATCCATCCATACTTACAAACTTTCGCGTTTATAATATTAGTAGGATAAATCAACAAAAAACGATATTAATTAAGCCTAAAATTATTATTACCTACACCCTGTGATCAGGTGCCGTAAATAGGGCGGTGCCAGCGGTGCCCAGGCACAGGGCGCAGGCCCTGGAGGGGCGCAGAAATGACCAAGAATCAGAATCAGTACTTTATTTGCTATGAATGTAGGTACAGTTATAAGATGTTGTACATAAATTAATGAGATCGGCTACAGTCTACCTTACAGCGTGCAAATTATTACATAAATTAAAATATTAATACAAACAAAATAATGTCAACAAAACAAAACAGAAATTAAAATGAAGTCAATTAATAATAATATAGCCAGGTACATAAATGTCATGGTTTGGTTGGTGGCAAGGTATGGGTCATTGTTAGAGCCAACAAGAAGGTATTAAACCTCTTTTTATATTAAATTTTTATTATTCTATAATTGAAAGATTTTACATCTTTTTTTGTTTTCTTCTTCTTATATAAGTGACAACTAACTGAAATAAACATTTTATAATATTTCATATTTTGTTTGCTTATGTCTAACAGTCATACATAGTGGTCAGTAACATACATACAATACCTATTATTTCTACTAACGAGTATTTGGTGTCATTTGTGTTTTGTATTGTGTATTTTTCCAATGAACTTTAAATACGATATTCCAATAACCTTTTTTTTTTGTTTTTTTCCTTATTTATACATAGATACTTTATTCATAATTCCACCAAGTTTTTTTGAGAAATTTTGTTTTTGGAAGATAGATTTATTTACATAGACTGTCCATTTTATTGTCAGGTAGGATTAGAACATTTTTGAAGGGCGCAGTTATACATAGACGCTCGCACCGGGCGCTGATGAGACTAGTTACGGTACTGCCTGTCATTCTTCCAATAAGACAGAAAAACCAGAGCGACATAAGTAAAAGGAAGCTTTCCTAAATTTTAATTAAAACCGTTATCAACACGTGATTCTTTTATAAACTTCACTTAACTTTGTCACATACCAAGGCCTCGCAATTTTCTTCTGGCTCTCACACAAGTAAAATTGGACCTTATTAATGATTACATAAAGTTACATTTACAATAGCGATGATTTTACTTGAAACTGCTTACTGTTAAAATTTATTACACCTGGCAAACTTTTAATCAAGGGAAGATCGCTTCGTACCTGAGAGGAAAAAAGTTAAATAGATTTAACGTTCAAATAATCACTTTAATAAGTTTTAGTTATATTTTGTTGAACCAATTTTTTTAGGTTGGATGGAAATTAATTATATACATACTTACATTACTTAAAACTTTTTATGTGATTATAAGTCAGTCCTTATTAGCTTTTAAGCGGTTATTTGTCATTTACATCATTCAATAAATCAAGATAAAATTTTGATGTTTGTAAACGTTATAGCTAAACCGAAATAATGGTCAACCAGTCAATGGGATTAGACGAACAAAAACAATATATATTTTTCATTTCGGAAATGAAATAAACAAAACTATTTTGGAAATAAGAAAAATTACATTATTTCCCATATGCGCCTCGATAATGCATTAGGAGAACATAAAACATCAGGAGGTTATTTTTCATTTCTCATACTCGGAAAGTAGTGTTTGTTTGATCCAAGTAGCGGGTGGAAGACGCTGCCCCTCACCCTTGGGCGGAAAAGGACTCTTAGAATAAACTTTAAAATTAGAAATAAATTTGGTTAGGTGACTACCTAACCAAATTTATTTCTAATTTTAAAGTAGCTAGCTACGAAAAACTTTACCTAGTTAAAAAAAAATCGAATAAAATAAAAAAAAATGCTGCAGTCTTGTGTGTATAAAACAGCAAGTGTAAATATGAAAAAAATACCTAAGCGGGACTGCCCGCGGATGTGACGCGTTGTGATCCATGTTTAAAATGTAAACAAAACCGGCCAAGTGAATTTCAGACCATGCACAATGAAGGGTTCTGTAGTCGGGATAAATTTACTCCAAAAACAAACTTAACATTGTACTTAGTTGAAAAGCATGTTCTCCCATACATCGATATACCTACGTCACGGTCAATTAATACCACATTGTCGGCGTGATTAATTTGTACACCTATATCAAATTACAGCTTTCTAGTACTAAGAGTCTATGCTGGGGACAGACGGACAGACAGACGGATATGGCGAAACTATAAGGGTTCCTTGTTTACTACGGAACCCTAAAAAGACTATATAATTTGGCGGGATACTAACCCTGTAAGCGGCACCGAAATTCAAACGCTCGGTTTTATAGACTAATATTTGATTAATTAATAAAAATGAGTTCAAGCGATTCTGAAATGTTGACCCCGGATTCGGTTAAAGACGAAGCAAATACAGTAATCAAAAATGTTTTTCCAGAAATTTCAAAGGAAAGACATTTAAATATTTACAATGATTTTATGAAGTGGCGAGCAAACAAGAAAATTTTTATTTATTTTTTTACTTTCCTTATATTCGAAATGAATAGTTTAACACGGGTGAAAGCAATGATATTATATTAAACAGATATGTTGTGAGCGCGCAATCGTGAAGACTCGAAAACGTCCTAATTGGGACGTATTTGTTAGTCTGTGATGCCAACATTCGGTGATTGGTGGCCAGAATAATGTTTGTTTACATTCACGCGCAATTGACAACACTAGCTGTCTCTTTTTAGGGTTCCGTAGTAAACAAGGAACCCTTATAGTTTCGCCATGTCCGTCTGTCTGTCTGTTTCTCTATCTGTCTGTCTGTCCGTCCGTCCGTCTGTCCCCGGCTTAGCTCAGAGACGCTAAGTCCTAGAAAGCTGTAACTTGGCATGGGTGTACTCATATTAATCACGTCGAGAAAGTTGTAAAATAAAACCATGAAAAACATTTTTTTTAGGGTACCTCCCTTGCACGTAAAACGGGATGATATTTTTTTTTCTCGTCTAATACATGGTGTGGAGTATCGTTGGATAGGCCGATCAAAAATATTGTGGGTCTCTGAAAAACATATTTCAATTCTGAGATCCGTTTGCGTAATATTAAGCTTTAAAGTGCTATTTTTGTTAGAGTCAAGTGTCCCCCCCCCCCTGCCAGCTAAATGGTTGCTTTTGGATATGTGAAAAAATTCATGGCAGTAGCATATATAACGAAATTTAAAGGAAAACTATCACAGCTAAGTAGGGTTTACCAGTTAACGAGCAATCATCGACCAACTTAAATTTGCAGTTGAAGAATTGACCGTAACGTATAAAGATGTATGGGAGAGCATGTTTTTCAACTACAATGTTAAGTTTGTTTTTGGTATGAATTCATCCTAACTACGGAACCCTTCATTGTGCGTGGTCCGACACGTACTTGGCCGGTTTTTTCTTGTTGTTTTTATCGAGCCATCATTTTTAGTTGTAGTGAAATGTAAAATGAATGAAAAGGGGGTATGTGTGCTGCCGCTGCTGCGCGGAACACTTTTTTCGGTTGTTTTGTGAGTATAAAACATATCTGTTTAATATAATATAATTTAATTGGGTTAAAGTCACTAATTCCTTTCGACCCTTGTTTAACAATCTACTATTTCAGAATTTACGATTGTGCTAGAACTTTCCATTTATTCGCTGAAGTGTTATTATTTCTCTTTTCCGTACTCATTATTTCTGCACTTGGCTGAGACTTCGAGTGGTCCTGACATGTTTCATCTTATTTCCGCTTTGTGCTTCAGTTACCTCGTGATAACAAACACTTTGTTACAATAACAAACCCGGGAAAAAATAGCAACGATATTATAAAACATACAGCCCTAGTCCTTGTAACGTGTTTTTTCCGACAGCCATTTTGTGTTGTGTTGTTTTTCGGTTTTAGCAAGCAATTTTTCGATAGTTGTCCAACTACACTTCCATGAAGGCCGTGACGCTATTACAATTTCGATACAAAACCTATTATGAAGATACGGAAACTGTGCTTAAAATCTATCACACTAGGCATATAATTATGTTCCGAGGGAATTCCTAGTTTACGAGCTGCATCCTGGAGTTGGTTAGTTGAACATCTTGTAGATATACGGTACTTTGTAAATTAGTTAATAATTAACCATAACTATATATTTAATCTATTGGTATAACGACGCAGTAGATGTTAGCATAAGTTTTTGGAATCACTGACTCCCAAGTCACAGGCAATAAACCTAGTTTGGCAGCCAACAGATTAATGAGATTGATGTGAGATAAGTCTCACATCTCCGTACTAAATTATTGTACAATTATTTTTGTTACCAAGTTATAGATAAAAAAAATAAATAAAAAAAACTACTTGTACATTTATACATCGACGGTTAACCATCAAGACCTCCTACTCAATATATCAAAAGTTTACAGGAGGCACAAAAAACCTTCTAGTTTTGATATGAGTACAAATCTACAAATCAGACTTTCACTGACAGATAGCAGATGTTATAAGGAGTAACTAATGCTTAATTTATTTTAGAAAAAAAACATAAAATCAACTTAGACACCATAAAATAATTTGGTCTCTAAATTTATATTTCCACCATCACTACGAGTCATTATGCTACCTTGACTGCCTCTCCTCTTGAAAAAACCTTTTACGAAACCCATCGTAAGAAATAAATCTCTTGTTTGTACTTACTGAGAAAATAAGAGCTCTACGAGGGTCTTTTGACGTCTGGGTGACATTGAAAGTGGTCCGATTTGAACACCCGCGATAGTACATACATAGTTACCTGTACAAACTCGCAACCCTGGCAAGCATTGGTCCTACTAACGGACCCCGTCAGTTGGTGCTGACATCTCTATGAGGCACGTGTGGAACACAACGCGCCATCTACCGGTCCTTATCGGACAGTGAGCTCCCCATCGCTCACCGTCCGCAGGCCCGCGCCTATGGTGGCCGGAAATCGTCTTGCGACTCCCGACGACTGCGGTGACTAGGTGCGTGAGGACGCAAACCCTGCCTCTCCCTCACGCGTTCTGCCTCCTCCTTCGCTAGCATTACTGCGTCGCTGAAGGAGGTGATGGCCTCCCATGCACTCTCACTCCGAACCATGGCCTGAATCAGGGCTGGACGCGAGAGATCACCGCCGCCGATCGCCTCCGTGAGGACACGGTGGAGCTCCGCCCAAGCCGGGCAGGCCTCCACCGTATGCTCCACCGTGTCCTCCGGGCGATCCACACAGTTGTGACACCCGGGCGTTTCCTCCCGCTTTATCCTGAACAGGAACCTCCCGAAACAACCGTGTTCGGTGAGGACCTGGGTCAGGTGGAAGGTGAGGACGCCGTGGCGCTTCTTTAGCCACTCCTCAAAGACGGGACTTAATGCCACAATTGTGGCGTGCCGAGCGCTGGGCTGCGACAATCGCACTCTCCATGCCTCCATGAGATCCCGCCGGAACATAACAAAGCCTATGAGAGAACTTGATGACTGATGAATGTGCAAATTGTGCTTGTTAATATTTTACATAACAAAGCCTATGTTGGGGCGTAACTCCCAACAGTGAAAATGTTATGTTGATGTTGTGTATTGGGATGTTATGTTATGTTGAACGAGTAAACAACCGATTGATGTAAAGGTTTTATTGCTACTAAAAATATCATGGTATTAGGTAATAATGTACAATTAATATTCGTTACAAACTGCAACTTTTCACTGTAAGTAGGGCAAGTAAGTTGCATGTACAGCGTAGCTCGTACAGCCTATAAAATACTAACAAGCACATTTTGCACATTCCTCATCAAGTTCTCACCAAATTTTTTTTTTTTCCCATCACCAAACCAAGTAGGTACCTACCCATTCCAGCCGACCGGCGCGGTGCCCTACATCCTCCGCGATCGGTCCCCAGCGTCACATTCGCGTGAATTTTTTCAATAAAACTTGGTGTTCACGAAATGAATCGGCTTCCTTTGCTCTAATAATTCATACAGGTCATACGGTTTGCGGAAAATTATAAAAAATTTAAAACTCCTCTGGCTTTTACATGCGCGTGTTATCGCAGGTTTTAGAGAATTTTCAATATTGGATTTTTATAACTTATTACTCTTTTTGTAATCAGTTTTTAATTTTGATGTTTTTGTTGGCCCTGAACGTCCATTAGGAAAGATTGTAGTCACTTCGTGTTATTGTTTTTGTTTAGGTTAAGAAAGGATGTTTACTTATTGTAATGAGGCATGTAGCATTCCATTTGGAGCCGGACGTAAAGAATAGCACCATCCCATTTATTCCTGTGGGTGTCGTAAAAGGCGACTAAGGGATTTAAGATTTAAGGGACTAAGACATTTTTAAAACCATACTGCGATCGCCAACCCGCCTGCCAAGCGTGGCGATTATGGCAAATCCCCCCCCCCTTTTTGGGGAGGCCTATGTCCAGCAGTGGACGTCTCTCGGCTGATATAATGATGATGATATAGCATAAGAAATAAAGAAAGAAAGAATATTTATGGATACTCACACAGAAGATCACAAAGTAAACCAAAACACACTCTTAGAAACATAAAAATCAATAAAAAAACAAAGTAAAATGAAAGTAAAAACAAAGTCCTGTACGAGGCCAAAAGGCATAATCAGCCTATAATGTTCCCACTGCTGGGACACAGGCCTCCTCTTTTCGAAAGAGAGTGGGCTGTAATCCACCACGCGGGCCCAGTGTGGGTTGGTAGATGTCACAATACGTCTTTGAATTTTTGATTCTAGGACATGCCGGTTCCCTCACGATGTTTTCCTTCACCGTTTTAAGAGCAGTTACTTTGTGTAAATTATTTCATAAAGCCTAAGGCGATATTTATTTAGTTCCATCTTCCAAATACGTAGCTCGCACTTCGTGGTACTACCGCTGTTGTCAATTATGTCAATACTGACACTATACCTGATGGTAACTATAGATAGACTATTTCGCCAGAAGTTTGCGCTTCTGGTCAATACTGGGTCACGTGTCCAGAGTGCCCGAAGCGACACGTGCAGTAGCTTAGTAAAGCGGAAATAACGATGGAATGTCTGACCTGTATAACCCGATTAAGTGGAAAGTATACCAGCTTATCGAAGTTATCCTGTGAGCTTGTGAAGTTGCAACATTGAAAACAATGAAAAAGAAAAGTTTAGGGGTCAAAAGCTTGTATTTTTGGGCTTATGTAAGCGGATGCTGTGAAAGCCTTACGTATCGAAGACTTATTTGTTTGATATGAAACGAAAAACAGCATTCGTTAAAGTGCAACTGGAAAAAAGAAAAATAACTTTATTCGTCACAGAAACACGTTTATGTTTACGGCAATTCATGGATCCTCAAGTAATGTTACCTGAAAATTTTCAAAAACATTTGTTATTTGATTATAATGAGAAAGGCAACACGATCATCGTATTTGTATCAGACATAGCTTTGGATGAAATTAAAAATGTGCAATACATCTTCTGTGACGGTACATCAATATACATTTATTATGTTTGTTACATTTGATCAAAACTTGCTTTGAATTAAATTAATCGAATCGCCCGTCAGCCACAGGTGCCTCGATCACTGGGAGCCTAAGCCACGGACCCAAAAAAATATCCTAACTACGGAACCCTTCGTTCATTGTGCGTGGTCAGACACGCACTTGGCCGGTTTTTTATTTTGTTATTAATAATATTTATGGATATAGGCATCAACATCAATGGCGAGTATAGCACTCACCTTCGGTTTGCCGACGATATAGTTGTCATGGCTGAGACTATGGAGGACCTCAGTACAATGCTCGATGACCTCAATACCAGTAGAGCTTCCAAAAGAGTGGGTCTTAAAATGAACATGGACAAGACAAAGGTCATGTCAAAAACCCATGTAACACCCACTCTCATGAAGATTGGAGACGCTACACTCGAAGTTGTGGACGAGTATGTTTACCTCGGACAAACTGTTCAGTTAGGTAAGTCCAACTTCGGGAAAGAGGTCAATCGTCGAATCCGACTCGGCTGGGCAGCGTTCGGGAAGCTACGCAATATCTTCTTATCCCACAAACCGCAGTGTCTCAAGACGAAAGTCTTTGACCAGTGCGTGTTGCCAGTGATGACCTATGGCACTGAAACGTGGTCGCTTACAATGGGCCTTATCAAAAGGCTAAAAGTCACCCAAAGGGCAATGGAGAGGGCTATGCTTGGAGTTTCCTTACGTGATCGAATCAGAAATGAAGAGATCCGCAGGCGAACCAAGGTAACCAACATAGCCCGAAGAATTGCCAAGCTTAAGTGGCAGTGGGCAGGGCACTTTGCTCACAGAACTGATGGCCGATGGGGCCGAAAGGTTCTGGAGTGGCGACCGCGTACCGGAAGACGTAGCGTTGGAAGGCCTCCTACAAGGTGGACCGATGACCTTGTGAAGGCCGCAGGTATCCGCTGGATGCGGGAAGCACAGATCCGGTCGAACTGGCGGTGCTTGAGGAACTGATGGCCGATGGGGCCGAAAGACGTCCACTGCAGGACATAGGCCTCCCCGCCTATGTCCAGCAGTGGACGTCTTTCGGCTGAAAAAAAAAAGAAAGGATATTGAAGTTTATTTATAGCTACGTACTTTTAGTTCAAATTATAATTATTGAAATGATTCCGTTTTTCACATATTTTTTTTTAATCAAATTATTTCCGTAATAAGTCCACGTATTTCCCATATTTGGAAACTAACTATATGCCGGGAGAAATCAAACAAACACATTCAGCCTTGAAGCACTTTTTATGTTGACGGTACAAGTTGAAAACAATTGAAAAATAACAAAGAAAAAATGTGATCGAAAACGTGACCCTCCGGGATGTGTATAGTGTATACCTGCGGGATCGGGGCCCTCAGCCACGAACCCGAATAAAAGGCCAGCACTCTAATTGCGTAACAAGGGGCTAGTGGCTAAGTCATAACAGCCGCAGAAGTCCTTGCTTGATTTTATTTGATTATTTGACTAAGTTGACTGAATTTGTGGGTTATTCCCAAAGTACTCCAAAAAGAGTTCCCAAACTACTCCATGAAAATATAATATTTTTAATTAGGTTTCATTCTAGTCCATGATAACATTAAAATGATCTCAAAGTACTCCACTCCATTTTAATCAAAAAGCTAATTTAAGACGTTGTAACAAAATGCTAAACTTTAATTTTTCTTTTAAGAGTTTTTGTGACTGACTGTAATGAAATATATGTATTTTGTAAGTAATTATGTAGATGGAGCAGTTTGAGAATTGATAACGAATAATCGGTGGAGTACTTTGAGAATAATTCCAGATACCTATGGAGCAGAATGGGAACAAAATAATAAGTATTTTTAAATAATAATAATTCCTTGGAGTAACTCGGGAATTAATGTATGAGATTCTTATCTTTTTAGAACAAAAGAATGGAGTACTTTGGGAAGAACCCGAATTTGTATCCGCCGCGTTAGCAATATTTAATTATACCTACGTGAATTTCTGACATGCCACGTGTAAGATATTTGCGTAATAGGATCCTTGCTAACGTAATAGTCCGTCTGTTTGTCTTCTTGCTACATTGTTAATTATGTCTTAATGAACCGATTTTAATTATATGAATTTGGCAGAGAGAGTAGTTCGGTATTTTGACGTCATCTTAAATTGCTTATGGCGGATATTATCACAGAAAAAAAAATTGTTCCAGGCAGGAAACCACGTGCCAGAGCTATAATAAAGAATATTTAAATACCATTTTCTACTCAGGAATTCTTACCATTTATAGTTTCATAAGTTTTGTCCTTAGAATGTCTATCTACGTAAGTATTACTTGTCATAAACTGTATTTCAATTTCAAAACCAATTTCTTTAAGCAAATTAGAACTATTTCTGGAAAGAGCTAGATTCACACTCACATACACTCACAAACACTCTCGCCCTCACTTCCACTCTACATCATTACATACAAACTTTTGAGTGAATTTGTCTTTTCTAATTGTTAATTTTATCATAAGACTTCCTAAAGCTGGGCGTTGATAGCTGCGCCACAGTATTTTACTTTTGTAGCTATCTTCGTGTCTTTTGTTAAGTTATACCTAAAATTGTTCCTAATAAATAAATTTTAATTTAAATTTAATTCAAAACAAATTTACTACATACCTACACTTTTACATGACTTCAGAAGTCTTTTTATGAATATTTTATAGGACTCTCAAAAAGTACCTAATTTTATATTTTGTTTGATCTGTAGGTTGGTAAGTATATAAGCATCTACATGCTTACTTACCTAACTACAGATCAAACAAAATATTAAATTAGCTACTTTTTTAACCTTATAGCTTCGCCATGTCCGGCTATCTGTCTGTCTGTCCCCGGCTTAGCTCAGAGACTCTTAGTACTAGAAAGCTATAATTTGGCATGGGCGTACATATTAAACACGCCGACAAAGTCGTAAAATAAAATATTGCAAAACATTTTTTTTTGGTACCTCCCTTACACGTAAAGCGGATGTGATATTTTTTTTCTCGTCAACCTATCATGTAGGGTATCGTTGGATAGGCCGTTTAAAAATATTGTAGGTCTATCGATATCATTTTTCGATTCAGCGATCCGTTTGCGTAATATTAAGTTTTAAGACTCAGATACATGCCAGTGACCTTGTGTGGTTAGCTTGCGTGTTCTTACTGAGCTTACGCAACGCGTCGTACGTTCGGCCAGTAATAGGACTCGCCCATCAAGGAGCGCTGTCCCCAATTTGACACATTATTATTTATTATACACAAAACAAAAGGTATTTCAATAAAACGCGTGTACTAAAAGATCAATAATTAAATTATCTTTAAATTGCTGAAGGTTTGTTTCAGAAAAATAAGCTTGGTAGATTTTGCGCCATTCTCAGTTTTTTATCCGCGTTAGACATAACTTTACAAATTAATTTCACTATGTACCTAATATAAACATAATCTAAAATATTCACATTGATAAAATGCTCTAATTTTTTTTTTTTTTTTTCAAATCATTAACAATACTCACACGTCGACTTTTAATGATTTTATACTGAAGATTCAGTATAAAATCATTAAAAGTCGGT
The DNA here is from genome assembly GCA_948098905.1 of Tiliacea aurago. Lineage (NCBI taxonomy): Eukaryota > Metazoa > Arthropoda > Insecta > Lepidoptera > Noctuidae > Tiliacea > Tiliacea aurago. The sequence goes on from OX402592.1 coordinate 3,940,475, forward strand.
TATCGTCGCCTTAAAGTGCTAACTTTTGTTAGTCATGTGGCTGCTAGCTAAATGGTTGATTGAGGATATGTGAAAAAAATATGGCAGTAATATATAGAACGAAATTTAAAGGAAAACTATCACAGCTAAGTAGACTTTACAAGTTAACGAGTAATACATTTGCAGTTGGAGAATTGACCGTGACGTATAACGATGTATGGGAGAACATGTTTTTCAACTACAATGTTAAGTTTGTTTTTGGGATCAATTCATCCCAACTACGGAACCCTGTGCGTGGTCCGACACGCACTTGGCTGGTTTTTAATTTTAGTTTCATCATAAGTACTTGGAAAACATGTTTCTCCAGAAACAAGTTTACCAAAATCTGACCTCATAATAAACCTTCATTGTTTATCAAACAAATCCCTAAATTGTTAGAAAACACATCATTATTATTAAACATTTGTTTAGTTGAGACCTCGACAAGAGGCTGAGTCGCAAAGCTGTATTCAAAGGCAGGAGCTATGTAAACATGGCCTTAGGGGAACATGCCTCTCCGAGCTCTGGAGCTGTGTCGCTCAGCCGTTTAAAATTCATTCTTCTATAAAAGCTCGAAGAAACATCTCCTTTAAGACTTGAAGCCCTAGTAATATCATATTTTAAACGCTGGAATTATTTTGTTAGTTTAAATGTATTTTGTATAGTTGGTTGGCATTTTAAGCAACTTACCATTATTTTCAAGAATGTGACTTTATTATTATTGACATTTTGTCTTTTCTAAAATAAAAGTAACTTTTAGTGGAAGCAAGATATCGTTGCTAACACACAATGATCAAATGACCGCACGAAGCCATGACAAGAAAAACAAAAAATTATCAAGTGTGGTAATCCTACTACGAGTATACGTCTGTAATCATAGAAATGTGAAGATAAATGAATATATCTGGCTGGTTGGCATGAGAATGTAGTTCAAATGATACAGACTATAAAAAGTCAAGGCACTAACATCCCGACATAAGCTTATTTAAGGATAATACAAAAAAAATAAAGATTGCACGCGTAGTAGGGACACGTAATAGAAGTGGAACTTCTTAAAAAATAAAGGGTGTGGGTCTCTCTCATGTAACGTTTACCTAAACTTGACGCGTCCTTGAATTTCACTCTCATTTCTCATCAAATTATCGAATCGCCGCCTAAGAGCAAGCCAAGCATTCTTTGTCAAGAACGACAAAATAAATGTTCCCAATAATTTAGCGTTTTAATCAGACATGAAAATTGTAGCCAAACAAATGTACAAGATGAGCACATACCCACCGGCGTTTAATTTGCATTTCAGTACGCCAATTACTTAGAGTTCAGTACTCAAATGCAAATGAAACATCGGCATCCTGAAATTAGGCAGGTGTGGGTTGAATAGTTTAATGCGTGCCGTTTCAACAGTCACCCAGTATAAGTATATTCAGGTTTCAACCGAAGCGTACAATGAACATGCATGATTATGCATATTCAGCCTATAATGTTCCCACTGCTGGGACACAATGCCTCCTCTATGTGAGAGCGAGTGGAGTGGGGCATAATCCGCCACGTCCCAGTGAGGATTGGTGAGTGTCACATGTCTACGAATTGTTGGTTCTATGACATGCCGGTTTCCTCACGATGTTTGCCGTCACCGTTTTGAGAGTAGTGGTGTTGAAAATTTTAAATAAATTAAGTTTAGTAATATGCCTGGCTGGGTTCCCACGACCTACGAGTTACGACACATAAGTCGGGGCCGTTACTGCTGGGCCACCCACCACGCTCTCATTTCCTTAATTACGAATAACTCTTTGATTTGTTTACGGACCTAAATACCTAAACACAATTAGGATGAAGCAACAAAATTGAAAATTATAGAAAAATAACCAAAGAGAAAACTTAACCTTAAATTTCTAAGCCTTTCAATCACAGTCATTGAATTTGGTTGAACCATGTGTAACATTTCCATTATTTGCGTGAGTAGCCACTTTGGCATTATGAAAACAATACCTCCAGCCAGTGCTTTTATCCTAGTAGCCAATAACCCGCCCTCGGGGTAAATTCTTGGTAGTTTTGTACTCGTATTCGACTGGCTTATGCGATGTTGGGCTTATTTGTTCTGCTTGCGTTAACTATGAATAGGACTATTGTTAACAGAAAATGTTTTCTTTGGCTGCCTTGCTTTATTTAAGTAGCAAGAAACTGTTGCCAAACACTGGCCAACTTATGAGAAATGAATGGAATTTGGGAATTAGGCTTTTGTTACAATTAAATTACCAAATTGATATTCTTAGCAACGCAATTACGAATTTAAAACATTTTCGGTTGTAAACAAAAAATCCCTTTGTTAGTTAATATTCGCTTTACCACATAATTAGTTTAGTTTAGTTTCCGAAGTTGAAGGAATGCCGGCTTTCCGAGCAACTACGTGCGATGCTGAAGTGCCTTCCAATCAAAAGTTACAAAGTACAAGGATTTGTATACTAACTAAGATCGGTTGCCTGTCCTACTTTACTGAACAAAATTAATAGGCTGCATGTAACAATGACCTAACCACTAATGAATCAGTAAAATGAAGAATGAATGCCTCTTCACAAAGTAGGAAGGAACGTTGAGTCTGTTTGAGAATTAATTCCCAGCTCCGAATGACAAGTGAATGGAAAATTCTGCTACACAGAAAACATGAGCCCAAAGAGCTCTCAGTATTTTCGTGGAACAATAAACAATTATTTTGCAGGAAGTTCCGTTGTTTTGCAAAACTGAAACCCTATACAAATTAAATATAATTATAATGACGTTTCGTTTTCGGTCATTTCATTTATTTATTCAGCAGTTCTGCAGATTTAGTATCTACCTATTGCTTGATGAATATAAAAATTAAGTTAGAACATTAATAGTAAAATACGCTCTGGGGAACTTAGATTTACAAAGTAAAAACGCTATAATTACTTTAAAGCTATTTCTATATACTGGCGCGACACGCGACGCGACACAAAGGCCCCGCGTGTCGCGTGACGAGCGGTGCCTTTGTGTCACGTCGCGAGTCGCGCTGGTCTGTAGAAGCCTTTATTCAATTCCCATGTGCAAAACTTGAATTAGGTACCTAGTTGCATTGTTATGGTAGCTTTTAACTGAAAATATTGTGAATTTGTTCTTTTCTATTTCTTCTTCCGAGAAACCTATGTACTAATTACTTAGGTACTAGTGTGAAAGCTATCCTTCAAGGTTCTCAGGTCGGAAAGCCCTAATTAAGTATATTACTGAAATGTCAGCAAATGAAGTTTCAGCGGGTTAATGGCAGCACCTCCGATATCTGGTTACAGAGCTTCTAAGTGCTATTAGTCGCTTGAGAGCAGCGCGGAGCTTAATGTCAACGTAAACCAATAATAATATCCGATTCAAAGGCAATTTATACGCTTCTTTAATAGCCTTTAGCTGTATACAGGCTGGTCAAGGCTTCCCTCGGGGGCGTGCGAAGGGAAGCTACACAGATAAATCATTCCACACAACCTCACACACATGCTGTCCTAGTACTTTGAAATAACAAAACCGGTCAAGAGCGAGTCGGACTCGCGCACCGAGGGTTCCGTACGACTTTATGATGTTTGATGGTTTCTGAAAAACTGTGCTATTTAGAGACATCGTTTTATTTTTCCTGTAATCTTTACATAAGTTTCTATCATATAGAATAATTTCAGATTTTTATCTCTGCAAACTTCGGAGATAAGGGGGAGGGAACGGTATTTTTTTTTACATTTTTCATCAAAAGTCGGAAACTATGCTGCCTAAAAAAAGAAAAAAAAATGTTTGAGAATGTGCAAACTGCGTTATTTCATATGATACCCCACATGTTCTAGTAGCCCCACTTCAAATTTTTAAGACCCCCTTTCAGTCCCTTTTGCAAAAAAGGTATATTTTTTTTAAATTTATTTTTTGTTTGCAAAATAGTTGGGCAAACGTCATCTAAAACTATTCTAAATTTCAAGTTGATAGCATTAGTAGTTCCTGAGATATCCAAGTGTGACAGACAGACAGACAGACAGACTTAGTCCCACCATAAGGGTTCCTTTTTACCATTTCGGTACGGAACCCTAAAAATGACAAAAAGCAAAGTAAACTGAAAAAGAGTAATTAAAACCCAGTAAAAAATCGCTCGTATCGTTAACGCTGTAGGCCAAAAGCGTTTTAATTGTTTTATCTAAAGGTAATCAAACAATCCGGGTCGCTACTCGCATATCAAGTAATTGAACCGGTTTATAAATCAAACAACAGCCCCCAGCTAGATTATATCACATGCCTCGTAACGAGGCATGTGATATCTACTCTGCTCTAATCTAGCTTGGGGCTGCCATTAGATTACCTACCTGCTGAAATGGCTGAATTCTGAGAAATTCAAGTCGCTTTGCAGGTGGTTGATTACATGACAACACTATCACAGATTACTACGTATTAAATACTAAGTGCTAGGCTTGAGAAATGGTATGGATCAGCGATATTTATCGTGCAATCGAAATTGACAACACCTAATGAGCAAGCTTGGTGATCAATGCTTGTTTCTTTTTAGGGTTCCGTACCTCAAAAGAAAAAAAATTAACCTTTATAGGATCACTCGTGTGTCTGTCTGTCTGTCTGTCCGTCTGTCAAAGCTGATTTGCTCCGAATCTACGGAACCGATTAAGTTGAAATTTGGTACACATATGAACTTCTATGACTCAAACACGGACGTGTTACGTAAATAAATTAATTTTGAATATAGAGGTCACTTTTGGGGGACAAATTAGAAATTAAAAAAAAAACAGTTTTGCTGACTGTAGGTACCGTGTTACATATCAAAAGAAAGGGATTGTTTTAAAGATTTTATACATATTTAATTTATAATTTTAAAATACATACTTTTAAAATTATTTAAGAAAATATATGAAAAATTACCATTCCCGCCCCCCCCTTATCTCCGAAACTACTGAGCCTAAAATTTTGATAAAAATACAGAAAATAGTTCTTTACTTATAGATTACAGGAAAACCTAAAAGAAGTCTATGATCTTAAAATAACATGGTAAATGACTCAATATTGTGCGTACAAACTTACATTTGCAGTTGGAATGTATGAGGGGTTATGTTTTTCAACTACAATGATAAGTTGATCCTTGGGATTTATTCATCCCAACTACGGAACCCTTTATTGTGCGTGGTCCGACACGCAGTTGGCCGGTTTTTCGTCATTGCCCTGCAGTTTACAACGGTTACACACAATGTATGAAAATATTGACCCTATTTTAAGCCTATTTTCCTAAACACATTTTATGTAAACTTATATGAAAACCGAGGCATCCTAAACGCAGCGGTTCAGTTATGAATAAAACACACGCCTCAAAAATGGAGCAAGGTTGACAGAGGAATCTCAAGGGTGCTGTGCCGGACCACTGTCAAGGTTGGATCATGTATAGCCGGCAGTTTATTTCGCAGACTATTGTAAAAAACCGGTCAAGAGCGAGTCTGACTCACGCACCGAGGGTTCCGTACGTTTATATTATGATGTTGATGATGTCTGAAAAACTGTGCTATTTAGAGACATCGTTTTATATGTCCTGTAATGTTTACATAAACTTCTATCACATAGAATAATTTTAGATTTTTATCTATGCAAACTTCGGAGATAAAGGGGGAATGGATTTTTTTTTTAATTATTCATCAAAAGTCGAAAACTATGCTGCCTAAAATAAAATGTTTGAGAATGTGCAAACAGCGTTCTTTCATATGATACCCCACATGCCCTAGTAGCCCCGCTTCAAATGTTGAAGACCCCCCTTTCAGTCCCTTTTGCAAAAAATATATATTTGTTATAATTCCTTTCTTACTTGCAAAATAGTTGAGCAAACGTCATCTAAAACTATTCTAAATTTCAAGTTGATAGCATTAGTCGTTCTTTAGATATCCAGGTGTGACAGACAGACAGACTTAGTCTCACCATAAGGGTTCCAAAGGAATTATAACAAATATATCTTTTTTCAAAAGGGACTGAAACCTAAGTGAGACTAAGTCTGTCCGTCTGTTTTTACCATTTTGGTACGGAACCCTAAAAAATAAACAACAAGGCTGTTTAGGTACGTATACACAAAAGTTGGAAAGGTTGGAAGTTGACACACTGAGTTTTCATTTGGAGGTTAAAAGAGTCATAATGAATCACAGAACATATTATAGCCTTTAGCTTTAGTTATTAGATATACATAACTTAAATTGAGTGGTCGTAAAAGAAATTGAGAAAAACTATCCCTTGATAATAGAGCTTTTGTTTAATCACTGTATCGAGCCTCAACTAATGATCGAAGTTGTTAGCTATAACCCGAGTACAAATTTGCAAGTGATTAAACGTAACTAGCGCGTTTGCGTTAAGATTTTTATTCTCACTCTTAAACTCTTAGCATTATGATCTATCCGTCAAATTTTAACGCAAACGAAATAGTTACGTTTACTCTCTTGCAAACTTACTCTTGTGGTACCTGGTATCCTGGTATATCTTCTCAAGAAGTGGTTGCTTAGTTCGGTTGCTTAGTTCGTTACTAAAGTTGAAAAATAAGCGCTATTCAAAGGAGGCTCTTTATTAAAATGATCGACAATCTCGACTTATAGTTTGTCAAAGACATGCTCACTTGAGACTATTTATATTAGACAGGCAACCAGCTCAATTACATTCTCTGAAAGACATTCATTGAAAATGTTACCCTATTGGTATAGCGGGGCGAGCACGGCCTACTGTGACATGACTTGAGTCACACATTTTATCACAGTTTGAGCGATAAAACTGTTTTCTCATAAAATGCTAGTACAAATTGACATGACATAATTTATCATGTCTTGTCACAAACGTCTTGGGCAACCCGTGCTCGGCCCGCAGAATATGAATATTTTATCATTCTGCGCACGTTGTGGGAATCAATTGACGCAAACATATTATAGGATACCTACCTCATAAGCGCGCGTTGGGTTGGCACCAAACATTATTTTGACAAATCGCGTATGTGCACACGCTCTTACTCAAGGTTGTTTCAATTTCAACAAAGTTAAGGCTTCTACAGACCAGCGCGACACGCTACGCGACACAAAGGCGTGTCGCGTGAAGAGCGGTGCCTTTGTGTCGCGTCGCGAGTCGCGCCGGTCTGTAGAAGCCTTTATTGTGATGAAAAAGACAGAAAAATCCATTTTTTAGGTTCGTCTTATCCTAAATTAGCTAAAAACTAGTCCAAAGTCTCTCCGCAACACATTAAAAATTTGCAACCTAATTAGTGTTGAAAGTTCAAGTCTGCTCATTAAAGTTACTAGCTCATTAAACCTTGACGTAATCTTTACACTTTTGGTACCTCGTTTGTTACACTAACAAGCCTGTTTTCTTTGCCTCCAGATGGCTTTAGAAAATCGAACCCGCATACAACAGAACGACCTTCTTCTGCATGAAGCGGTAATCAAGAACGAACCAGCGGCTGTTCGTGAAGCGCTGGAGCGCCCTACCGATGTCAACTGCAGAAACAATGTGAGTCGTTCTCCTCATGAAGTATGTAAGCCTAGTACTTTGAACTTCTAAATCGAAACCGTAGAAGGACGTAGAAACAATTTAAATTCCCAGGTGACTTTATCCTTAACTAGCTTTTGCCAGCGGCTTCGCCCGCGTGCATGTCGGATATTATCCCACGGGAACGTACTGCCGGGATAAAAAAAAATCTATGACCTAATTAATCCAGGTCATGGTCTACCCGTGTGCGGAGCTCGTGGCTAAGTAATAAACAGCTGCACGGGTCAATCCATCAGGTTAAGCTACGCTTACCGGGGTTGGTCCGTGGATGGGTGACCATCTTTACATACTGAGACTCCTTCGTGCCTCGGAAAGCACGTAAAGTCGTTGGTCCCGGCTTTCATTCGTGGATTTTTGAAATTCGTTAGGGGTCGTCAGAAGCCCAAAAGTCTGACGATCAGCTTAGTCTTACCAAGGGGTATTGTATTACCCAGTTACTGGGTTATGGAGGTCAGATAGGCAGTCGCTCCATGTAAAATACTGGTATTCAGCTACATTCGGTTAGACTGGAAGCCAACCCCAAGAAGGGAAAAGGCTAGGCAGATTGTTAGTTTACCCGTGTGACAAATTTCATCCAAATTTGTTCAGCCGATTTAACGTGAAAGCCTACCAAACAAACTAACTTTTGCATTTATAATATTGTTACGAGATACCTATATGGATAGTTAGGATTAATTAGTTATTGCTAATTGCGTTGCGTTCATAATTTTATTATAATTTTCCAACCGTCGTCATTCGTGTAATGAAAATCATTTAATAGTACATTTTGAAACAAGTGGAGAATGTTTGTTATTGCATTCGAGGCGAATGTGTGGCGAAAATATTTTTCGTTATTTTATTTTATTTCTTCATAAGTGTATTGAAAAACGTCGTTTGTATAAAAAAAATAACGAAAAAGTTTGTAAATAAAATAACGAAAAATATTTTCGTCATGAACTATGAAACTATGATTCAATTTTGTTGTTTTTCTGCGCTTTGCTTTCGCCAGGTTGAAGGAGAAGCAAAGGTATAAAGCCGATAAACAGCCTAATATGAAAAATAGAAAATTCTAATATTTTTGAGTTTAGAACACAAATAAATGTTAAATTGTTCCTAAACGTTTTTTTTTATTGTAATAATCATGGTATTCTATTTATAAATACTATTTAAATATTCCAAAAATATCAACGCCGTAAAGACGCATTCTTTGCCGTCACCTCCGAATAGAGAGGAGCGTCTCTGTCGCAAGACGGTGTGAATAGAGGCATTGAACCAATTTAGACTAAGTATAGGTATTCTGTGGCAATTTTTATTCCCGCACACGTGTTGGAAAATAAAAAATCGCACGCGTGTGAAATACATTGCATTGTGAACCTAATCGTAGTGCGATATGAACTAGTTTTCGAGGAAGTGTATTGAAAAGACTGTTCCCATTTTCTGTAGTTTTTCCAACACTTGAATCCGGAAGCAATATGTTTCGCAAGTTTGCACATCCAAGACAACTAAAACCTGTACAGTATACATACATAATATTAAGTACTCCCTTACATATTTAAACAAATTGTTTCTGGCTTCCTGCTGTCGTCAACAAATTAATTGAAGTCTTTGTATTTGTTTATGCGTACGACGTTGTGACAAGATCCAATGTTGACGTGCGGTAAATGAGATAGGAAACAACAGTCTTTACTCGTGCTGATACCCGAAATTCACGGTTATACTCGATGTTTTTCGTGAAAACCAGTTAATAGCTTTCGCGCTTCGCCGAAGCCCGTAATTGTCCGAGCTCCTCCTATACTGGTACTGTGAATGATCTCCGAGGAGCATTGCTAGTAATAATAAGGCTATCAACTTCTGAAGCCGGAGATTGCAATATTACATTATTACTACAAATCAGATGCTGTTCTGTCGCTTTAGAATCTAGAAGAACCCTAGGGGATTGGGTTTTAGATGGACTCTGACTTTACATACATTCCAATACACCTATAATCTTTGAGCAGTTCAAAATCAAAATCTGTTATTTCTCATAAACCTACATGGGCACTTATGAAACGTCAGAAGCTAGGTGCACGGTTCCAATTTATTGGTCGTTTCCTATGGAGAAGCGCCGGCAAGAAATTTCACGGTTACTCTTTTAAAAAGAATGGGGTTTTACAAAGTTTTCAAGTTACAGTGTTAATAGGTATGGGAGGACAGTGTAGGCCCGGCAACAAGTCCCACTTGTACTTAACAAAATAGAAAATTGTTTACAAAACTACAGTCTAGTATGCCTACGTACAACGTTCTCACATTCAGAAATTAAAAAAGAATCTTTAAAAATTATTACTAAAATAATAAAAATAAAAACCTATTTAAACTGATATTTTAAATGATAAGATTACCATTACAACTGTAACAAATCTGAATTAATATTCTATCCACAAGTCACTAATAAATATTTTCAATTAAAATTGTAGGTATTTAGTGTCAAATAAAAATGTAATAACTGTTTTTGACCTTAGTTGGTCATTGACCTGGTATGTCCATTTTTAACATTGCACGCGTAATTTTTTTGTATCATTTTAATTATTATATTACTTTTTTCTTTATTTTTGTTTAAACTTTATTTGAATATTGACATAGTAATCTTATTTTTAGGGTTCCGTATCTCAAGAGGAAAAAACGGAACCCTTATAGGATCACTTCGTTGTCCGTCGGTCTGTCTGTCTGTCAGTCTGTCAAGACCATTTTTCTCAGGAACGCGTGTAGGTATCAACTTGAACTTAGTATACGTAATATACGTAAGTCCATGGTCCCTTGGAGCTCTAAAAAAATCAAGCTTCTAAGTCAACGCAATAAAAAAATACGGCGATTTAAGCGCCATTATTGCAGATATTTCGATACTCGCAAATAAATCAAAACCTACAGGGTACCTCCCGTTGACCTAGGATCATGAAATTTGGCAAGAAGCAAGGTCATACAGCACAAATATAGGAAAAAGTCTTAAAATTGTAAATTTGTAGTTTTATCACATAAAAAAATGTTTTTTTGCGATTACAAACTTATATTTGCAGTTGGAGAATTGACTGTGACGTATATCGATGTATGGGAGAACATGTTTTTCAACAACAATGTTAAGTTTGTTTTTTGGATAAATTCATCCTAACTACGGAACCCTTCATTGTGCGTGGTCCGACACGCACTTGGCAGGTTTTTATTAATTTTTTCACTTTTGACAAGTAAATTTTTTATTTTTGAGAAAATCAATTATTATCGTTTGATTAATGTAATTATGCTATAAATTTTTAGCATCAATGACATCCATGAATAAATGTACGCCTTCTGGTATAACATAGTGCGCTTGTATTTTTTTTTTGTTAACAACAATTTTATTGTACATTTATGTTAACAAAAGATTAAATGATTATGAATAATTAAATGATTATGAATAATGAAGAGATTGTGTCTACGTATGTAAAAAAAAAAAAACGTCGTAATTTGGGAGCAGTTATTAGACATTTCCAATTAAATACAAGGGTACCATCGAATAGTAAAATTTTCGTGGAAAATCTACAACTTCAAGTATTTAATAAATTTCTGTTTCTATTCGTTTCTTTTTCTTGACAGTACGGCAGAGCACCCATACACTGGGCTGCAAGCAGAGGGAACGTGGAGATAATAAAACTACTTATCGAGTCCAACTGCGACATAGAAGCAGCCGATAAGGTAAGTACTTGAAAATATTTTTATTTGCTCAGTTACCAACGGAAGCGTTTCTTGTTGTTCAGATGACTGTGTACCACATCCCTTGTGGTTTCAAACCAGTTTTTATTGGGCTGGCGTTTTACATGCACATAATCAGTTGCTATTAAAATGGTGCCATATACGAGTTTTTTTTTTTTTCTTATGGCTTCCTTCGGTTTGCACATTTAGTCAGTGTCAAGCATTGGTGTCAAGTAATAACAAGTAAAAATAATAATGAAGTGAATTATATTTAATGCATGATAGATGATATCTCCGCCCGCCCGGGCGCCCGCTCCCCTTGAGTTTCAGTAAAGATGTGGTACTTTACTGAGATCTCACGCGAACTTCTTGAGAGAACTTGAAGTGATGTGCACAGTTTTGTTTCTTTTGCCTACACTAATGCACGTTCACGAACACTCGTTGAAAAATAAAACCGGCCACGTGGGGGTAGGACTCGCACACGAAGGGTTCCGTACCGTATTAAGAACGAGCAAAAAATGCCGAAAAAAACTTGTTTCTTTTATGAGGAAACCCTAATAGGGTTCATGAGATACAGCCCGTTGACACACAGACGGACGGACGGACGGCGAAGACTTTGTAATAGGGTTCCGTTTGGCACCCTTCGGGTACGGAACCCTAAAAAGTAGATCTTAGTTTGTTGCTTTGTTGGTTTCATACGCACGACTTGTTCTGTTCTGTCTTTCATGTACCAGGCTGCCAGAGATAAGAGAAAGTAACTTGAATGTTTGTTTCAGTTTGGAATGCGGCCGTTGTTAATGGCGGCATGGCACGGACACCTCGAAGCCGTGAAGACTCTTGTCGGAGCAGGGGCTTGCCTTGCTGCTACTAACAAAGTATGCTCTCCTTGTATTTTTCGGTTCTTTTCGGTTCTACATACTAGATGATGATGATACTAAAATAATTCGTTATTTCTTGAAAAAAAAGCGATGGTTAATTAATTTTTATTGAAACAGTTTATAACTGAAATAAAACATTTTGTGAGCCTATTTTCTTATTAATTATGTTTTTTAATTTAATTAAGTATAAATACTAATAAATAAATTATACTCTCCTTTATCTGCTCGCTCAAACATGATACCTACACAGGTTTAATGTAAATTATTTACATAATCACAAATAATAAGCTCTATTAAAAACTAAGAGCGCGAGCGTTCATTTCAATTATTAAATAATTATTGTATCAACAAGCGCGTATCGCTTAACCTCGTTAATTAAGTAAAATTAAACCTAGTAGACAGGCGCTATTATAATACGTGGTATCTAATAATTTTATTCCTACTCCCAGCGCGGCGCTCGTGGCAACTCCAAACTAGAAATTGCACCTGAGTGAAGGAGATCCGTGACAAATTATAATATCAAGTAATTTAATTAAAATCTTCGGCACAAAGGAGTTAATATATTAATTTTAGTGGTTAGTTAAACCCCACCCGCAAAGTTAATGAACTTTGGTGGCAAGCAATATTGTTTTTAATTAATTAACCTGAAGTAATTATACAAAATCAGAAACAAAACCTTTTTAAGGCTTCTACAATCCGGCGCGACTCGCGACGCGGCACAAAGGCACCGCTCGTCGCGCGACACGCGGGGGTCTTTGTGTTGCGTCGCGTGTCACGCCGGTCTTAAACATAAACAAAACAAAATCCTTTTCTTTTTCGCCGAAATGCTCGAAATCGGAAAATCTTCGCGACTAGGATTAGACTAGGCAGAATATGTGATTGTAAGATTTTCTCTTTTGAACTGTATGGAAAAGTAAATGCGATTGTTAACGGTAAATTTAAAAAAAAATAACATTTATTTCGACCAACAAAAGGATCATAATACAAAAAATTACAAAATAAATATAAAAAATAAACACAATTATAAATACCACTACCATAGACAATTACAGACAACTTCGATTGCTCAGTATGTGAACCATACAGCAATGGTTCAGGTACTGGCAATCGAACCTCTGCGCGAATGCCCTCAGGATGCCGCTGGAGAAATGAAGTTGAAATAATTTTCCAGTGGAAATTTCAGAAACAATATTTTAACCGGAACACAGAACTCTGTGAACCGGAATCACTTTCAAGTCCCAAAGAAGCGAAAAGTTAAGCACAGCAAAACGAAAACAAATTACTAGGTACACATGAACACCAGTATGTTTGTTTACAGAAACAAAACGATCTTCTTCAATGCGCCTGTTCCCGAGGCTCATTGGACGTGGCGGAGTATGCCGTATCTCTGGGAGCTAAGGTCCAGAGTTCGGATGCTGCTGATGACGCTCCCCTTGCCTTGGCATCCAGAGCCGGACACTCCACATTAGTGGAATTATTGCTGCAGAAGGGGGCTTATATTGATGCTGTTAATAAGGTAAGTTGGAAAATTATGCTCTGACTAAGGCAAAAGCTCCCCAGAATCCATAAAATCCTGGTCCGCCTGTCCACTTGCCCTGCAGTGGTCTCAGGTTACTGAAATCTAAATAATACGGATACCCCAATCAAAGCTATTGGTTTATTCTGAAGCAATGCATATTTATTAGGGCAGTCATTTAAAACATCGTAGATCGCAAAAATTGCACTGTACTGATTTATTGGGATAGGTGTAAAACCAAGTTTGCTGCTTCGAAAGACTGGTAACTGCATGGTACACGAAAAACCTCGTCATTTTCGGATTTCTTTGAGTTTTTGGCATAAAACTTTTCTGCGACGTATGGTAATTTTTGTGTCTACAGTGACTGGCGTCATGATTATCGGCCCATGTTCGACCAAACCGCTCCCATTTACCATCGGTTATAGCTTGGAATTAAGGGGAACTCTCCGTAAAGGATTTCTCATAGCTCAGGAGATTCTCAAAAACCGACCAAGTGCGAGTCGTACTCGCGCACGGAAGGTTCGGTACCTTATCGTTTTAATATTATGGCTACGTGCACGAAAAAATCCCTTTTTCGTCAATTTCTTATCTAATTGTGAGAAATCTTGAAGTAATTGAAACATTAAGTCTGTGTAACTATAGGAGTACAGCTTTTGTGGTGCTAAACCATTCGTATCAGTCACAGCACCTGTGAATAGTTTCATCACGTTTGTGCTCTCGAAAATATAGTATATTACTCCTTTTTTTTTTTTTGTGGTGGGAAATCATCAAATAACTTCTCCCGCTCTGGGCGGAGCGGGAGGGAGTGTCAGTTTTTTACTGACTAAAACCCACCGTGTTCCTTCAAATGCCTGTGTGCCAGGGCCACAATATCCCTTTCGGACAGACTCGTAACCCTGGCAAGCATTGGCCCTTTCGGACTCCGTCAATTGGTGATGACGTCTCTTTGAGGCGCGCGTGGAACACAACGCGCCGTCGACCCGGACCTGGTCCTTATCGGACGGCGAGCTACCCATCACTCACCGTCCGCAAGCCCACGCCTACGGTGGCCGGGAATCGGCCTGCGATTCCCGATGCCCGGGGCGTCTCCTGCGGCGACTAAGGGCGGAAGGGTGGGCACCCTGCCTCACCCTCACGCGTTCCGCCTCCTCCTTCGCGAGCATTACTGTTTCGCAGAAGGAGCTGACGGCCTCCCATGCACTCTCGCTCCGAACCATGGCCTGAACCAGGGCCGGACGCGAGAGATCGCCGCCGCCGATCGCCTCCGTGAGGACACGGCGGCTCCGCCCAAGCAGGGCAGACCTGCACCGTATGCTCCACGGTGTCCTCCGGGCGATCCACACAGTGGTGACACCCGGGCATTTCCTCCCGCTTTATCCTGAACAGGAACCTCCCGAAACAACCGTGTCCGGTGAGGACCTGCGTCAGGCGGAAGGTGACGACGCCGTGGCGCCTGTGTATGGCGCCTTTGATTTACATAATGAAGATCGGTATTGTATAATCATAAAATAAAATTTTCTCAAGGATAGCTGAAGCCCAGTGTGTGATTATTAAATTTATTGATATGGTTTGCTAAATAATAAGAAAAAGTACATTAATGACAGGGTTTAAAAAAAAATTGTTTCAACATTATTTTTCTACTATATTTTGTATCGAAGTTGAAAATTTTCAAAATCAAGAAGTGTCTTGTAAAAAGATGATCAAACGTCAGTCTCGCGTCTTTTTTCGGAAAACTTGTTACTAAAGTGATTTTCCATGAATACTTCATCTATTTGAAAAATCCCAACATGCAAAACAAAGAACACGACATTTCAAATCATGAATGATTTTGTTTAAATTCTTTTTCCCTCTCTCACAACCAATGGACAAAATTGATCAAAATCAGCCGATTTCGTGCACGGCCCCTTATTTAGGGGCAATGGAAATACACAATCTGTGAAAATTTCAAGTCTACCATAATACGGTTCGTTTCTACCTTTACCTTTCGGATACGGAACCCTAAAAAGCAATAACACTCAGTAATGTAGGTAGTGAAAAAAAATATCTCGTGGAATTAATGAAGTTATTTTATGTCCAATTAATGAATCACAGTGAAGCTGTTTGTTACAGGGACGAAATATTATAATGATATATTTTGTTAATTACCTTTAGCCAGAGGCAATGAAAAGGTTTTGGCAATTCACATTCGTTTTGTTTGTCGAATCAAAATAAACAAAAGGTAGAACGTATGAAAACAATAAACAAACCTCTTGTTTTGTAACATTTTTTTCAAAACAGGGAAAAGTTAGAATACATTCTATTCGTCATAAATAAAAGATAAGACAAATAAAATGTACCTATTCTAACCTTTATTAAGTTTTGAGTTTCTGAATCAAATTACTCTTATTTAGTTTAGGTCTAGTAACTTAAACTGTAATTAAAATTCAACAGTTCGCTTCAAGTTTCATTTTAAAAGTTCACTATTGTTCTTTGCTGTCCTTGGACTCCTTGCCTAGTTGGTTTTGAAGAATTATTTATCTTTGAAATAAAGTTGAATAATAATAAAGCTAGTGAACTGTTAAAATGTCTACAAACTGCAAACGAGTAGAAACCATAAAGGCTTCTACATACTGGCATGATTTATCGCGCCGGTCGCGCGACGCGACACCGGTAGAACAATTTCTATGAAAATTCACGCTGGTAGCACATCTCCGCCGCGAAACCATAGCAGCGAAACCGCAGTAGTTCAAAATCAATTGGACTAGTTCGCGTCATGTTCCGCGTTACTTTACGGCGTTAATATTTTTGGAATATTTAAATAATGTTAAATAGAATACCATGATAATTACAATAAAAAAAAGTTTATGAACAAATTAACATTTATTTGTGTTCTAAACTCAAAAATATTTGAATTTTAAATTTTTCATATTAGGCTATTTATCGGCTTTTTACCTTTGCTTCTCCTTCAACCTGGCGAAAGCAAAGCGCGGAAAAAAAAGAAAATTAAATCATAGCTTCATAATAATTCATGACAAAAATAGTTTTCGTTATTTTGTTTTATTTCTTCAAAAGTGTATTGAAAAACGTCGTTTGATACACGTGGACATTTGTTATTGCAATTCCTGGCTCAAAAACAACCTCGCCTGTGGCTCGGGTATTAATTCCGCCTCGCTCGTATGCAATAACAAACATTCTCCACTTGTATCGAAATGTACTATTGTACCTACGAATGGAAACATTGAAGCAGTGAGGAAAGTGTTGAAGCAGTGCGGTGTAACCCAGGTAGCGAAGGATCACTCAAAGTAAACGTTAGGAGCAACAATTCAGGCAACTCTGACCGGGGTTACCAGAGCGAGTGATCGAGGTATCCGCTGCAGGCACTGGCCGTCAACTTTTTCATAATTTTTTTCTTAAGGGCCCTAAATTTTGCGTTTCCAGATCGAGTTGTATTCAGAGAAATCACCATATTTAAATTCGTACAAAAATATATAGTACAGATACATGTTTGATCTAGTGACTTTTTTGGTTAGAAATACGATATTTAACATTTTGCTTGATAAAAAAAAAATCTGAAGTAAAGTCGATTTTGAAAGTATTTTAAGTTGTATGAGAATTGGAGGAACGCAATTTTATGAAAATTTAACATTTCATTTACTAATCCGGTTTCACAGGGATATTATTGGATAGATTTATAATATGGCACTTATTTTTTTTTATATTAAATAAATACGTGAAAAACGGCTCGCGCGCACGCTCCAGCGCGCCAGTGCTATAATAGTGCTATCGCGACTGCTCCTGTGGAACGCGGGAGCAAGCTGTCTCATGTTTAAACTTTCGGGAAAAGGGGCCCAAAGGATATTTTTTTTGTTTCATTGAGTTCTTCTGAACAAGATTAGCTAGAGCTTTGATTTCGTATGAAAGCGGTTCCGTCTTATTATAATGGCCGCCGTCATTAAAATTTGACAAAAATTGCTCTTTATTTGTTGCTCTCCGTTATTGCGTGACCGTTCACTGCTTTCTTCGCAACTCAAAGTTTTCGTATACAAAACAGATAAAAACAAAAGTTTGGCAGTTAATTTCTTTAGTAGTTAAATGCTTTTACCGTACTAAACTGTCCAAGTTAGTAGAGCAACCTTTCAGGCACCCAGAATATTTTAACGGTAAGCTCGAAAATACTTCTTCACAAACGAATTTGCGTTCTGCATCTTCAAACCAAATTATTTTATTTGCACACATGGGCAACTGGTACATAGATGTTTTATTTTTCGTCCTCAATGCTCCGTATCATGCACATGTTATCAACACCGACAGACAACA
This sequence comes from Tiliacea aurago, assembly GCA_948098905.1. Lineage (NCBI taxonomy): Eukaryota > Metazoa > Arthropoda > Insecta > Lepidoptera > Noctuidae > Tiliacea > Tiliacea aurago. Next base: position 3,958,403 of record OX402592.1, read on the forward strand.
ATAACATATTCGTAGAATTTCCAGAGTTTTCAGCTAATTTCAATAGAACAGAGAAAATAGAATAGAGAGGGATTAAAAAACAATCCAATCGACAAGAGTAGATAGAAAGTACCAGGTTAGCATAAAGCTTAACAATGCAGCAGTCAGATTAATTCCGCTTTTCCAATGTGCGGGCAAAGATTACCTCCCAGTCCGGGATTAACATTCTTCGGTCGAGCATAAGGTACGCAGAATTAAATTATAAGGCCATTACAGATTCCCGCTAAGAACATAAATTCACATAAGTGCGCTAACTTAGGGCTTGGATAATCGTCCGTTATTCATTGCCTATTTGGAGGAAGGTAACTATTTCCTAGAGGCAGACAGATATGCGACAACTTTGTGAAGTTCATTGTTTTGTAACCAACTTTTATACCGAGTTATTCATGCGGGTTTCTTTACATCCTCGAAGCATCGTAACAGCTGGATGACTTAAATATCTACTTAAGACGCAGAGTTATGCCAGTGACCTTGAGTGGTTAGCTTGCGTGTTCTGAACTGAGCTCACGCAATGCGTCGTACGTTCAGCCAGTAATAGGACTAGCCCATCAAGGAGCGACGTCCCGAATTTGACGCATTATTAATTTATTATACACAAAACAAAAGGTATTTTAATAAAACGCGTATGCTAAAATATTAATAATTAAATTATCTCTAAATTGGTGTAGGTTTCAGAAAAATACAATCGGTAGATTTTGCGCCATTCTCAGTTTTTTATCCGCGTTAGACATAACTTTACAAATTAATTTCACTATGTAATATAAACTTATTTTAAAATATTCACATATTAAGTTATTGAGAAAATGCTCTAATTTATCATATATTTTTTTCAAATCATTAACACTACTCGTTTAGACGTGATCTTCAGTATAAAATCATTAAAAGTCGGTTATCGTCTCCCGTGGGGTGAAAGGTTGAACATAAAACACAATTTTATTTAGTTTTTTACTGTATTAGCTAACGGGAATCGTGAACAAAACACCGCTGATGTTTCACGAAAAATTCACCTCTATTCGCCTAACTCCTGTTTGCCAATTCATCTCGCTCAAGTACATACTAGTGTTCAATCAATAATATGAAATACCGGGCGTACGTGTCTGTATCGATTTAATTAGTCAGCGAGGGAACCGGGTACATTTTGGTCTTATTTTTTTGTTTTTCTTTGACCCTGTTATAATTTAGGACCACAGCGATCAGTATTCCGTGCTTCGGAAAGTAGGGGAGAGGGGGGTACAGTGGATCACTTTTTGAAGTAAAACTTCTTTACGCACGCTTGACTTGGGGAGTAAGCTGGTGAATGCGTGACGAGAGCGTTACGGAAAGAGGCGAACGGAAGTTGTTTAAATAAACATGGAACACACCGCGTCACCGCCGCGGGCCGTCCCGCATAATAGATATTTTTTTTAAATTCAGACTGACGTTTGTACACTCACAAGACCGCAGCTTTTTTGAAGTAAAAACTATTTTGCTAGCGAACGGTGATTTTTGTTTTACCTAAGTCATGTGGTCTAAAGCACACTCGTTTTTTTTTTATAACTGATTCAAATTACTTAGTATATAAACAATAAATAAAATAGACAAACGGCTTCATTAATAGAACGGGATGTTGAAAAACGAAATCTATTTCAACTTTAGCAATTACATCAATAGTTTTCTGCCAGTAAACGTTTTTTTTAAGTTGGGAATTGATCCACTGTACACTGTACCCCACATCTGGGATACACTGGATCTTAATGTGGGGTACTGTGAAAAAATGTAATTACCATCCTTTTATTAATGGGTTACAGTGAACTGTTTCAATATAAATATGAAATAAAAGATTAATTTGTCTATTCAATGCTTTGAATCAAAATTATTATAAAATAATCAGTCTTTGATTAACTTTTATACATTATTTTGGACTCAGACCATAGAACATTTGGCTTCATGTGACGATATACAGGGGGTTAAAGTAACTGCGTGCCATAGCTTAGGGGTAGGTTCAGTATCGATAAAGGAACCCAGGAAAAAAAAAATAACTTAAACAAAAAAATTCATTAAACATAAAAAAATAATAAAAATGTCTCATCGTACTTTAACGGCTTAGGACCGTCAAACAAAATAATTTTAATTCTAAACGATTGCTATTTTAAGTAAGTAGGTACTAAATTAGGTTGATCTTGCAATTTTTTTTTTGTTTTCATTTTTGTTTTTTTTTTCCTGGGTTCCTTTATCGATACTGAACCTACCCTTAAGTTATGGCACGCAGTTACTTTAACACCCTGTATTTCTATGTTTATACAGTTTTTGGTTCGCAAGTAGATACATTGTCCGCCAAGTGGTAGGCCCCGACTTACGAGTTGTAGGTCGAGAGTTCAAACCCAGGCAGGCACTTTACTTTGTGTATTTAATTTTATCACCACTCCTCTCAAAACGGTCAAGAAAAACATCGTGGGGAAACCGGCATGTCCTACACCAAAAAAATCGAAGACATGTGACATCTACCAACCCGCACTGGGCCCAAGTAGTGGATTACGGCACACTCCCTCTCACAGAGAGGAGGCCTGTGTCCCAGCAGTGGGAACAATAGGCTGATTATGCCAAGTAGATATATTACAAGTATTTAAAGGTTTGAGGAACAGGGTGTTAAGTTCACTCATTCTCTATAGAAAAGGGAGGATCCTCCGACCAGACGGGTGTTGTGTCTGGTGGGCAACTGCCCAACGATTGATATCAGGATGTTGTCTAAATGCTAGTCACGCGGTAAACACTGCTTGCGCGATGCAGGATTTTGCATGACGTCGTGTGACGCGTAGTTCGCAAGTGGTGATGTTGATGCCGCTACAAGTACAATAATGCTATAACAAGATAAAATAAAGATGAAGGACAGAAAAAATTAAGTTTATTTAATATCTTTTGCAGCAGACGAGAATCAAGTCCATACTATAAAATTTAACACAGAATAAATTGGACTTGTATAAAATGTACCTAGTTATTTATTACAGCGGAGAGATTCCCCGGGAGGCAAATTATAGGTATATATAATAAATTGAATCATAGCATCTAGCCCCGCCCGGCCGTGATTTGCTATAATACAATGAAATGTTAACCTCCTTTGTCAAACATTAATGGACTCCCCAGGATTTTATTGTCAAACATTCGGGTTCTTATCTAAATTACATTTTAATTGTACGATATCGAAAATCATGTAGAAAAGCAATAGTTTTCTAATTAATTAATGTTATTGATTGATTGAATCAATACTAATGACTGTTTCAATCTTTCTGTTGTTTGAAAGTTTTCCTGTATCGTTATGTAGTCCTAGTACCTACTTGTTGAATGGAAATAACATGCATGGGAATGCTTGCCATGATAATAATAATTATCGATAGTACATAATAACTAAGTATCACAAAATAATAACATCCATTCAATTATCTCCCTTAATTAATTTTATATTAGGCCCATATTCGCAAGGGCGCTTTTTTAACGCAAAGTTTTGACCGCGAACCGAGCGTTGAAAATCCAACAGAGTGCATCCCTAACACGTTGAATAAAAACCGGCCAAGTGCGTGTCGGACCACGCACAATGAAGGGTTCCGTAGTTAGAATGAATTTATCCCAAAAATAAACTTAACATTGTAGTTGAAAAACATGTTCTCCCATACATCGATAGGCGTCACGGTCAACTCTCCAACTGCAAATTTAAGTTGGTCGACTATTACTCGTTAACTTGTAAAGCCTACTTAGCTGTGACAGTTTTCCTTATAGTTTCGTTATATATACTACAGCCATGATTCTTTTCAGATATCTAGATATAGCCATTTAGCTGGCAGGGACACATGACTAACAAAAAATAGCACTTTTAAGTTTAATATTACGCAAATGGATCCCTGATTCGAAAAATGGTTTTCACAGACTCGCAATATTTGATTGAACGGCCTATCCAACGATACCACACCAGAAAGCTGTAATTTGGCATGGTCACGCCGACAAATTACTAAAATAAAATCTTGAAAAAAATATTTTTTAGGTTAGGGTAGACAAGAAAAATAATATCATCCCCACTAGATAACTAACCTGGGGACAGACGGACAGACATACAGACGGACACAGCGAAACTATAAGGGTTCCTTCGGATGTTATTTACAGTTTACAAAATAACCGTTGTTATTGACCGATGCATTTTCGCATCCCCTTTAAAAATTCATATTTATTATACTAAACGGTTCCAAATATCTTCTGACCTTTATATACTAAATTCAGTCATCAAATCAGTGTCCTCACGCTTGGTCACTCAATCAAATTGATCCTTCCGACTGGGTGAACCCGGATAATAACATCCAATGCTGATCCATTTAGCGCTTATCTCATTAATGGTCTGATTACAGACTGCGATTATGTCCAAATGCTAATCTCTACGTAGCGCTGCAGTGCCTAGTGATTTGCCGTTCCCCGAATTATTGGGAATTCTAGTACTTTTTTGCTGACAATATACCCGGAAAAGAAACTTCACTATGGTAGGCCCAGAGGGTTTTTGAGCAATCATCATCATTATCATCATCAGCCGAAAGACGTCTACTGCTGGACATATGCCTCCCCCAAGCACCCAACCTAAATTTGCAGTTGAAGAATTGACCGTGACGTATATCGATGTATGGGAATTGTCTCATACATCAATATAGGTCGCGGTCACACGAATATGTTTTTCTACTGCAATTTTGAAAAACATATTATTTCTTCCTGAAGGTTGACGTAAAGAATGCCATATTGCTGGCAGAAACTAAAAAAGAAATACCCCATATCTATAGTTTCATTTGGCAATGTTACAGACATCCATTTATATTACTATATCAGGACAACCTTTTGGAATCTGCTGTTGGCTGTCAACAGCCCCTCCGAGCCAGTGATTTTTAGTTAAGCCATTCACCCAATTATACGACAGCTAAATTCCAAATTTAATGTTGGGTATCTTGATGATGGAACCTTGGGAGGCGATGTAGAAACTGTTTTAAATGACCTAAACTTCTTAAAAAATTAAATTCATTCCATTGGCCTTGATCTTAACCTTTCGAAATGTGAACTATACAAGTTAGCGAACAGTACTGACTGACAACTGACACTTCCCAAATATAACGCAATTGCTCCAAAAATCCCAATTATTTAAAAAAGCTCTCTTCTTTCCCGGTATTATTGAGGAAAAAATACAAAATTTCAATGACGTTTCGGAAAGATTGTTCCAAATTAATATGCATTCGGCCATCACCTTAATGCGTTACTGCTGTTTCGGCCCCAAATTAACATATTTCCTTCGCGCTTCCCGTTTATGGAAGCACACTCACCTTTTAGACAAAATTTACCAAATTATCCGACACACATTAACTTCGATTTTAAATGTGACCTTGGACGGCCGAACTTGGGCACAAGCTACTCTTCCCATTCGTATGGGAGGCCTCGATGTCCGCAAAGGCCTCGGCGTCCGCAAAATTTCTAATAATAATTTACCGGCTTTCTTATCCCGGGCCACGGCACTGATAAGTTAATCAGCAAAATCCTAGCCTCCACACTGATTAATTTTGATGTGCCGTGCTTCACCGAGGCTATCGATGCCTGGAGACTCGCTTGCCCGAACTCAGATCGATCCGATAATCCATATTCCCAGTTCCCTGAGACGGTGGGATGAGCCGCTCTGCAGAGTAGTACGGAACAATTTACTTGACACGTCTGCTAGATACTACTAAGGAGCGTGCACGCCTGCTGGCTGTGGGTAAGTGGAAGTCGGGGTTGTGGCTTCATGCACTACCGTCTTTCTACTTTCCGCCTCGCTGCTTCCCTAAGACTAGCTCCATGTTGTTCTCCACATCGCTGTCACTGTGTTTTAGTTAGGATATAATTTTGTTATTTTTATTAATTCGTTAGGTATAAGTTGTTTTTTACATATTATTTTATTTCTTAGTTATTTAATAAAATTGGTTATGAGTAGAAAATATAAAAATAAAACAACCACAACAAAAATAACATAAATTCACCCCAACTACGGAACCCTTCATTGTGCGTGGTCCGACACGCACTTGATCAGGTTTTAGGGTTCCGTACCAAAATGGTAAAAAGGAACCCTTATGGTGAGACTAAGTCTGTCTGTCTGTCTGTGTAGATATCTCAAGAACTACTAATGCTATCAACTTGAAATTTAGAATAGTTTGAGATGACATTTGCCTAACTATTTTGTGCCTACTATGTGGGGTATCATATGAAAGAGCGCTGTTTGCACATTCTCAAACTTATTTTTTTTTTTTTTTTGTAGACCTTAGTTTCCAACTTTTGATGAAAATTAAAAAAAAATACCGTACCCCCCTTAACTCCGAAGTTTGCATAGATTAAAATCTGAAATTATTCTATGTGATAGAAGTTTATGTAAAGATTACAGGAAAAATAAAACGATGTCTCTAAATAGCACAGTTTTTCAGAAATCATCAACATCATATATACGTACGGAACCCTCGGGGCGTGAGTCCAACTCGCTCCTTACCGGTTTTTTTTTAATTTGAGATTTATTTAGCCTCATCTGATCATCTCTATCACACACAGCGCCACCTGTTGGAGATATTTGTTTGAATTTTCACTAGCCCAAGCCCAAGCATCCATGATCCAACATTATTTTATAAACTACAAACAGAAAAGACTTCTTCTAAACACTTCTAAAAATAATTCCAAACCTTGGTTAGGACTACTTACAATCCTATATACCAGGCAAACACGTTGACGCAGTATTAGAAGACAATCGTGAACACAAACAACGGCGCCAAATATCAACACGAAATCGGCGCCGAAACAGACAGAACTCCAATAAGTCATGTCACCCGAGTGCCCGCAATTACGGTTGACTGTCTACCTACCCACTCGACATTTTGATGCAATAGACAGCCACTTAACTTCGAACGACATCGATAGGACAAACAAATCCATATACATGACGGAAACATGAAATTTTATCATGCGTAGATAATAATTTGAATAATATGAGTCGTTTGTAACATGAAAAGGTAATTTATGATAACTTATCTTGATCCTGGGAAACATTCAAATGATATGTGTGACATGTGACGATGGAAAAATTTAAGTCAAAACAAATGAGGATCGTGATTCATGAACAATGAACAAGATGTCTCGGATAATAGATAAAAAAAATTGAGCCGTCACGGGACGACTGGCAGAAGTGAAACATCGCACTACACACACATTTACACACTACTACAAATAGACTGTATAGTGGCCGATCGCCACGCGGCATGCGTCACCCCGCCAACAATCGCAAGCAATCGTAGGCTTATTAGACTGTAGATCTGTAGATCATTTTCTATTTTGTTAAGTACCTGGTACTTTTGACGGGCCTACGCTGTCCTCTCATACCTATTAACACTGTAATTTGAAAACATTGTAAAAGCCAATTATATTTTTTTTAAAGAGTGACCGTGGAGTTTCTTGCCGGCTCTTCTCCATAGGAAACGACCAATTGGAACCGTGCACCTAGCTTCTGACGTTTCATAAGTGCCCATGTAGGCTTATGTGAAATAAAAATATTTATGATTTTGATTTGAATCATCGGGAATGTTTTACGTGCGCCTATAGATGTAACACATCCAATTGAGCCGACACGGGACGACTGGCAGAAGTGAAACATCGCACTACATGTGACTACACATACATTACACATTACTATAAGTGGCCGGCACGTAACTTGGCAAGGTTTGGGCGTAGTGGAAGTAAGTTCACGCATGTACAGATGGTGCAACAAAAAAAAAATATTGCTTGTCATTATTCTATGGTTATTGCCAGAATTTATTTTTAAACTAGAAGAAAGCTAAAGAAAGTAGAAAAACATCTAACGATTCTTGCCAAGTTACGTGCCCGGCGACTATACAAATAGACTGTAGGTATAGTGGCCGATCGCCACGCGGCATGCGTCGCCCCGCCAGCAATCGTTTTTACGTGCGCTTAAAGATGTTTCACATCAAAGTCAGTTCGGTATAATCCTGATAATTTATTATTGACTGCACAAAGAAAAAAAAACATACAGCTTAATATTACGCAAACGGATACCTGAATCCACAAATGGTTTTCACAGACCCGCAATATTTATGAATGGCCTATCCAGCGATACCCCACACTATGGGATAAACTAGAAAAAAAATATCATCCCGGGCCCACTTTACGTGCAACGGAGTTAGAGTTACCCAAACTTTCCAACTTTGTCTCTGAGCTAAGCCGCGGACAGACAGACAGACAGACGGACGTGGCGAAACCATAAACAGTTCCTTGTTTACTACAGAACCCTAAAAGCCTTCCACATACTGGCGCGACACGCGACGCGACATAAAGGCCCCGCGTGTCGCGCGACGAGCGGTGCCTTTGTGTCGCGTCGCGAGTCGCGCTGGTCTGTATAAGCCTAAAAAGGTAAAAAAAATAAAAACACTCGTCTATTTTTGGTTTTTTCCAGTATATTGTTTGCTTCCATTAATATCAAACGTCCCATTCATCAAATTGTAACTTAATAATGTCAATCTGAATGTAGGTATGTCATTCCTACATTTTCATCAATTGGGAAACTAAAGTTTTAAGAAAAATTAAACAGATTTAATTGAATACCTAATTTTAATAGTGAATTTTGCAAGTTATCTTTTCTGTCAAGACTTTTAATACCAGCTGTGCAGTTTGAATCGTTCTTTTTTCTCTCATCAATTTTCGCAATGACGTTTGTTGGATAAATCCATTAGTTATAAATTATTTTCATCAAACAATTCTTTTGTCGACGCATCGGGAGAGTTTTTCGAAGTAAACAAAAAGATATTAACTTTTAACTTTACTATTTTCTAAATTTATGTTATAAAACCGAGACAAAGAAAACTCTAGTCCCAAGTGAAAACCAAATATCTATTAGTTGGCAAAATGTATTGCATATTTTTTTTGCAAGCAAAGTTCACAAACAAGGTGTTTATTTTCTTTTATTTTGAAAACTACAAACTAAGCGAACTGGATGAGCGGAGATATTATGTGTTTTGTAGCTATAATAGCTGACCATCATTAGAATTTAATGTGAAACCTGAACAATTTTTTTTTTATTAGCTTTTATTGGCTCACTGCTGTGCAAAGGCTCTCTTACTGAAGTCTCTTTACTCTACTCTCTTTCTACCTCTCTCTCTGTCCACCATAGCTGCCAAGAACAAATCTTTAATAACACTATGCAACTTCAAAAAACGCCCATATCCCGAGTGGTGATGTATGAAGTATTTATTTATTTATAGTTCACTAAATTGCTACAACACCAATTACATTAATTATCATAGAAGCATAAAAAAGATTAATTTTAACATTTATTTTTGTACATTATTTAATTAAAACTAAAATGGAGCAGTGGACTCCCTTGCATACTTTCTCACACACAACACCAGACTTTCTCACACTTACTCCGAACACATCACATTCAGGGTTGGTGGTCAGAAGAGCGTTGAGCATCTTCAAAGTACGACACACTGGGGATTCAGCTCTGGCGACAGTTTTGGATGACGGTTGCGCAAATAGATTGTGTCGGCGGCGGCGGCTCGGACGGTGTCCGATGTATTTGTCGGGCATACTTAGTGGTACTTACGGGATACTTAGTAAAGAACAGAAAACATAAATTTATGTTTATATAGCACGACCCAAAACATAAATAACGGAAATCTTACTTTGTTACTTACCGCAACACTTGTTCGATAAATTATATCATTGATGTGTACAAAAGTCATCAAAACAACTCCTAAAGGCTTCTACATACCGGGGCGACTTGTCGCGCGACGCGACACGACGCAAAGGCACCGCTCGTCCCGCGACACGCGGGGCCTTTGTGCCGTGTCGCGTCGCGCGACAAGTCGCGCTGGTATGTAGAAGCCTTAAATTTACAAAATGCAGCGTGTCTTGTGTTAATTCTCCTAACTTATTTTGTTATGTTTGTGGTCCCATATAAGTTTCTTTCAAACAAAACAAATCTACATAGGATTCAATCTGAAAATGTCCGGTTCTGTGAATTCTGTTTACACTTCTTCCCTTAGAGTTAGTTAGTGCTTGCTCAAATCTAACAATCGCCCGCTGGAAGTCTAGAAAATGGAAAAAATGTACTAGGATTTCAGGTTTTAGTGAGGCTTCGTGGAGTTGCTAACTTCGTTCGTCATAATATTTTTTCGTTAATTCACGACTGTGACATTAGTTACCTATTCCATAAATAGTTTTTTTGTTTGCTAATTTCATAAAATTCCTTTGCATACAGGTGGGTCGCACGGCGCTACACGTGGCCTGCGAAGGCGGTCACTCCTCAACTGCTGCATTCCTAATGACCAAAGGCGCCTCAAAGGAAGCACGAGACAACTCGGGACGAACCCCGCTGCACTTAGCGGCCGTGCATCGACACACGGAACTCGTTAGAGTCCTCCTTGACGCCGAATGTCACGTGGACGCTCTGGATAACGTGCGTTCATGCTACCTTAGTACTTCAATCCTACGTTTTTGCGTGTTCGTGTGGACAAAAAACTCATGAGACATTGTCTCAAGTGTTTTAATAAATTATGGTACAAAAGTAACTACCTACGTCTCTTTTTAGCAACGTACTTTTCTACCATGTAACTTTCATGAAGTCATCAAGGTGCCTTTTCAAGTTTTCACTTTGAATTTAAAATTATTAGGAGACAACCTTTGGTTTTCTTTTGGGATTATGATCTAACTAAATTATAAGCCATTGGAGAGCAAAAAAATTTGAAAACTGTCTGATTATGACATCATTATTTTGTCATGAGTGTAATGAGTTCATGTCTTTGTGTTTGTTTTTTTTCACAATTGTACAAAAGTTGTTTTGGAACTTTACAATAATACCCAAATCACTCGAATTTGTCGTTCACACAAAGCTCGCAATATAGAAGCCATAAATAAAAGAAAACTTTATGAATAAAACATTGTGAGCTCATTACCTGTTTGTCGGGACTCGGGAGCACGAATAACTGAAATAGCATGTTTTGTGGTTTTATATTTAACGAGAAGACTGACCCTAGTAATACAGGCCCTTATTCCGGTTTAATTAAAGTGCAGATTTTATTGTCAATTGGTTTTTCAGAACGGTGTGACTGCATTGCAAATGGCGTGTGCTCAAGGTTGTCGGGGCATTGTGGAACATCTGCTTGCATTTGGCGCGAATGTTCATATGCAAAACAATGTGAGTCAATGTTATTGTGAAGTAGGTAGGTAGCAAAACAATACAGTTTTTACCCATTGTCCTCTTATAGAGCAAAGAGTAAAGTGCAAAAACACGAAAATGTATCAGGAAATCATGAGCCTCTGAAGTACCTACGAATGGAAGAAGTTAGGAATAGTGTTACGAAAACGGAAGCACCTACTAACGAACTGAAAATAAACCAATAAATTGTAGTTGGGCATTCAATAATTTAGATACTTGTAACCTAATTTACTTTGCATTGAAACAGGTTGGGTCATCAGCACTGCATGCAGCCTGCGCAGCGGATGCTACAGATATCGTAGAACTACTCCTAGCACATGGAGCAGACCCTGCCCTTACTGACCAGGTACAGCTACATCTGACTTTCCTTAATATTATCAAAACATTCAGTCACAGGACTAAAAAGAAAATGCCGTCTTAAAAAAATATATAAAAGAGTTGTTATCAGGGGACACCCGGGTTTGAACCGGGGACCTCTCGATCTGCAGTCGAATGCTCTACCACTGAGCTATATCCCCGTGTGATTGCTCGTACTAAACGAAGCATTCTTTGTTATCTATTCAAGCTCGTGACATCATTTTAATTAACATAGATACATTCTAAAAAGGCAAGTTGATAAAGCCATATTGTACTCCCACTGATAACGGTAATTTTATCGCTCTTCTAATAACGATAACTCAATCAGTTCACTGCCTCTATATCGACTGTGATTTAATTTAAAATGCTATGTTAGCGTGGAATTTGCACGTGCGGACTGAGGACTGCCGACGTCGTCGATTAAAAATTACAATAAGTACTATATTTATATTTACCGAGATTCTACAAAAAAATCAAATTAAAAGAACAGATTTGAATATTATATAAATAATTTATTCCCATCCCATTTCCATCAATACACACGTTGTCATTGTCACGTCACACTCCTCCTTTTTCAAATTATTTAAAAGCTTACCCAGTAAAAAGAAAAATAAACAAGTAAAAATATTCATTTTATTTAATTTCAAGGGCAATTCTGGCGGAATTTATATATTCATATTTGGCTGGTTGCTATACCAGGCAAACAGAAATTGAAACGTATCGTGTTTTATTAAATTCGATTGCAAAAGATCACGCGGCGATGGAATTTGCATGGCTACGTAAACATTCAGAAGGATTTCATACATTATTGATAGCACTCGTTCGGAAAACCGAAGTTGTTTATTTCTTTGTTGCGTCAAATTTTGATGTTCAGCCAGATTTCTGACAACGTGAGCGCCTGATTCTGAATCACAGGAAAATATTAGTAGTTTCTAGTTGTAGTAGTTTGTAGTTTCTGCCTACCCCCATAGGATTATGGTAGGTATTTGTTTCATGTTTAGGGTGGTTACCTACCTTTTTTAGCGGATAAAGCTCATAATGGCCTATTTCGTGATACCGTTTTTAACAAAATCGTTTCGATTTTGTCATTTAAATACTTACAAACTTTTTTTGATAACCTTCTCAAAAATATGAACATTTTAATACTATTAAATATTTTAATTGGTGAAATGCCTAGGTCAAATGCTTACAAAACAAACAAATCAAAAACAATACGGTAAGGGGTCGGTACGGTAAGTATAATATTTAGTAGATATTACCCAGGCATTTCATCAGTAGTTATGCCCGTCGCTTTGCATAACATAATAACGAACCTTCATTATTGCCCATGCCATAACATTTATAAACTTATGAACTAGGTTATTTTAATTACCGTACATAATTTCTGTACCCAAAAGTAACAAACCAGCTTAATAACATTTGAGTTTACTATTCAGGGTAACATAACCCGTAAACTACAGTAAATGTCGGGATTCGTGTACGGAATCAGGCAGCAGGCTCAGGGTTCGCTGAATTATTGAAGCGCCTCGACCTCCGCCACGGCTTGCTCTCCTGGTACATTCACATCTATTGCATAATACAAATTGCAAACTGTACGCCGTATATTCTGTTATATTTTATACTGAAAGACAAACAGAAACACGATTTATTGATATATTGACCATTTAACTTGGTGCTTAGCCTTCAACTTATTTCTTACCAAAACACACACATTTCCTGTTAATTGATCCAAGATTCTTTATTTGTTGATAACCACAATGTTAGTTCTATTTACACAGTGAGATTAATTATTATAGATATTCATTCACCTCACTTGTAGCCTTGTATAGCCTTGTATAAAGAACTATATTTATAGAGCAAGAGGAAACAGAAGATGCTTACCTCATAAAACAATTTTGAGTTTGTTACTGTGTATACATACATAATTCGTCGTTAGTCTAATCAATCAACATATTTTATAACTTTTTTCTGTGATTTTACTGATGATGTCTACTACCATCATACTTTTATGTTTACCTGGTAGCTAGTAAATGGAAAACTAAAAGGCTTCCGCTTACTTTATTACTTTGTTTTCTATTTATTCAATTAAATTCGAATTCATAGAACAGACGATAGATAGATAGATTTGCCATTAACTGACACGTGGGGATATAGCTCAGTGGTAGAGCATTCGACTGCAGATCGAGAGGTCCCCGGTTCAAACCCGGGTGTCCCCTAACAACCCCCTCTTTTTGTTAAAGTAGTCTACATAAAAGTATATTTTTATTACTTTATTTATGTGCCAAATTAGGAAAACTGCATTTCGTGAAGTTTATAAACCTTTACTATAACTTTTCTTTGTTTACCTTATCAATGCCATCCAATAAAAACTTATCATTGTTTCAAGTTAGTTTACTTTATATCAGAACACAATAGGCTCTTCTGAGCTTCTTTAGATAGAAATCAACCTTAAATGAATGGAGCTGTATTTATTCTGCCTGAACCACACAAAATTGAATATTCAATCGTATTTATTTCTGAATGATCCTCAACAGAAATATATTTATTGTGTTGAGTTTTGAACAGCAGCACAAAGCAATACAATAACAATTTATTATTGTAAACAGAACCAGTCTGTTATTGCTTTTATTTGATTTAAATAACAGATCCGCAACAATTTACAAGTTATTTGTGTTTGTCCGCTTGTCCCTTGGGAAATTACCGACAGATAGATTATGGTTCCAATGTTACTATTCGTTACTAGTTATTACTAAACTTTACCACTGACATTCTGTCCTCATTTGAGTCCTCAATTATTCATTGATGCTGATTAATTGGGATTGAATTGAATTAATAATTTCGCCTTACTATTCAGCTTCAGCCACATTATTAGTCTAATGGCACGAACGTACATTCGGAACAAGAGATCTCTATAGAATTCCAAGTAGACTGTAGACATCTAATTATACAGAATAATAGGTACCTAATACCTACCTACGATACTATCTCCGATTACGAAGATTGTATGATATTAATCTTGAAATCTTAGAGGATTCCTTTGCTAATCAATAGAATGAATGATACTACCTACTAGCATTACCCATCAGGGCCATCAGATGAAAATGAAACGAGATAGGTAGCCATTAACTCACTAATTAAGTAGGTATTCTGAGACAATAATTAATATTGTTTGATGGAAAAATCAAAAAGATTTAAGATCTAAGATACTATAGAGAGGCCATCAGAAGAAATGTCATAAAAAAAATTCTGATCCCATGTCTCAGTAACGCCATTTAGCGAAATTCAATAACAGTTACACTTTTAATACCATATTGCACCATTAGTCATTATACTTCGAAAATAATTTTCTTTTGGTGGACACGAATGTGAATTGCGACTTGACATGCAGGCGTACCAGACACTGTATATTAATCTATGTACCACACTAGATTGAGCGACTTTTGCCCACTATACCCTAAGTCATCAATTCAGATAATTTTAGTAAACAAAGAAATGTCACTGTCAAAATGACAGGACAGTGCTGCAAAACAATTTATCATATATCAAACTTAACAAAAATATGACATAACAACAACAAATATGATATATAACAACTAACAACAAAATGAAACACTTAACACGATGATAACAAAGCACAATTAACAAACACGCAGCGAATAATATGATCGGAGAAAATAAAACGAACGTATTGAAAAGACGCGAGTTTGCAAATTATGTCAAATGAAATTTGAGAATGTTGGGAACTCCTGCAGTGTTACCAGTATCATAATATTTTTTATACCACAAAATTTTCTTTTTTTAATAACTTTGTTTAAAACCGAAAACTTATAAAAATTAACACGGTATGATAATTGTTTAATTATTATTTCTAAAATCAGTACATTAAAGCCAATATAGCCTTGTTTTCCGCCATTTTATGTGAATTACCATTATGACGATATTTTTTTGATCTGTTATCACCTTTGTTTAAATAAATTATCTGAATTGATGACTTAGGGTATAGGACAAATATATCGGATTACGATTTTGTTCGCTATAAATAGATTAATGTCTTTGGGAAAAATAGACAACAAATGAATTCGTATAAACAATCATATTTATACAACATTCGTTTTTGTTTACACTAAACCCGAAAAGGGGTCATTGTACTCATTATTTTGAACAATTTTTTCTATGGGACCGACCTTGTAATCGCGAAAAAAAAATCAGCTGTTCCCTAAAGTTGTTCAAAATGATGAGTACAATGACCCCTTCTCGGGTTTAGGTTAAACAAAAACTAATGTTGTATAAACAATCATAATCAGTAACACAAACAAAGATAAAATACAACAGCACGTCAAATCTTTACATGTCACTGATTTTCACAATCACGAATGTCAATCATTAAAGAAGAAATTGTATGAAAAAACCGAGACAAAGAAAGTATTTTATTATTTTTTTGTTAAAGTTTTTTTTTTTATTTGTATCACTTGGGATTTCTCAAATTCAAAGCAATAACGTTCACCTTTCTCGTACCTAATGCATTGCATGAAAATCAGCAGGATTCCTTGTCAAAGTTGAAGCCCGGGGGAGGGGTTAAACTAATGGAATTCTTTCCGAGAAGTGAAAAGACTCCATTATTGGTACCTAGAATTTGCTCAGAGACTTATGAGTCTTGCTTGTTCTTTTAGCAAGGTAGAACAAGGTAATTTCGCGAGTTTATTCATTCTTGTTGGACTTTTTAAACTCGTTCTGTAATTTGTAGTGCCTTCAAACCATTATTTAATTCAGATTCAAAGTTAAATTATTTTTTTCAAACAGGCACTTTAGAGGCACTATAATTAAAGTTGTCAAAAAATAATAGGCCCGTTTTGACATTTAACTTGAATCGATTTATCGTGAACAAGGTAATTTCATTCTTGTTGGACTTTTAATTCTGTAATTTGTAGTGCCTTCAAGCCATTATTTAATTAAAATTCAAAGTCAAATTATTATTTTTCAAATAGGCACATTAGAGGCACTTTAAAGTTGTCAAAAAATAATAGGCCCGTTTTGACATTTAATTTGAATCGATTTATCGTGAACAAGGTAATTTCATTCTCGTTGGACTTTTAAACTAGTTCTGTAATTTGTAGTGCCTGCAAACCATTATTAAATTCAAATTCAAAGTTCAAATGAATCTAAATCATAATTTTACTTTACTTTATACTTGAATTTTTTTTTTTTTATGTCAGAGTGAAATTATTATTTCACCTAAGCATATTAGAGGCACTTTAATGTTGTCAAAAAATAATAGGCCCGTTTTGACAATTAACTTGAATGGATTTATTGTGAGTATCGAGTACGAGTCGTATGGTTTACTTCACTAGTTACTTACGTCGCGATTGGCCATCGCGAACGATACTCACGTTAAATCTATATATATAAAAGAGAAGTCCACTCACTGACCACTCATCACGAAATCTCGGAAACTACTGGGCCGTGAGGTCTAAAATTTGGCACAAGCACTCTCTATGGGGTGCAGGCGCGCACTAAGAAAGGATTTTTAGAAATTCGCACCTTAAGCGGTTGAAAAGGGGTTTTTAAAGTTAGATGTTGGCCTGATTGTTCCTTTCGACTTCTAGGTGCTCACTAAGAAAGGATTTTACGAAATTCGGCGCTTAAGGGTGAAAATATGGGTTTGTATGAAAAATGTACCAAATGCAGTTAAGATACAAATTGAATCTTATGGCAACGAGTTATTGCATACTTTACATTGAAATTAGAATTCGGAGGCCGATAAAGATCTAAATTGAATTTTACGACAACGCGTTAATGCATATTTTACATTGAAATAAGAATTTTTGGAAGTTTCTTGAGGTTTATATTTAGTTTTTTTCTAGGTGGCCAGTATGTTTCAGTGCAGGCGTGATAACGTTCTAAAGTTTTTATGCCAGTTCTAGGTGGCCAGTATTTTTCAGTATGCAGGCTCGTCCTCGACAGCCGTTGGAACTTCGTGGAGCATTTTCGACGTTTGGCTCCCAGACTGGAACGGGCCGGGGCTGCCTTAAAGCGGCTCCTACCCAATCTAGGGGGTCCAAACGCCTCCTGCCGGAGGCTCTACGCGGGGATCGTGCGGTCCATGGCCCTTTACGGGGCACCGGTGTGGGCGCGTTCCTTAAGGCTGCGACCAGCCCGCCAATTGAATGCGTCCCAAAGGGTCATGGCCATCAGGCTGGTACGGGGTTACCGCACGGTCTCCCGTGAGGCGGCGGGCCTCCTTGCCGGACTACCGCCATGGGATCTGGAGGCAAAAGTCCTCGCGCACATCTGGGAGTGGCGCGAGGAGGCGAAACGCCGGGGTGAAACTCCGCTGCCGCGAGAAATCACGGCACAGCGGACAGAGCTCCGGCGGGATCTCATGGCAGCATGGAGAGTGCGATTGTCGCAACCCAGCGCTGGGCACGCTACAATTGTGGCGATAAGTCCCCTCTTTGAGGAGTGGCTAGAGAGGCGCCACGGCGTCCTCACCTTCCGCCTGACGCAGGTCCTCACCGGACATGGTTGTTTCGGGAGGTTCCTGTCCAGGATAAAGCGGGAGGAAACGCCCGGGTGTCACCACTGTGTGGATCGCCCGGAGGACACGGTGGAGCATACGGTGGAGGTCTGCCCGGCTTGGGTGGAGCACCGCCGTGTCCTCACGGAGGCGATCGGCGGCGGCGATCTCTCGCGTCCGGCCCTGGTTCGGGCCATGGTTTGGAGCGAGAGTGCATGGGAGGCCGTCACCTCCTTCTGCGAAGCAGTAATGCTTGCGAAGGAGGAGGCGGAACGCGTGAGGGAGAGGCAAGGTTCGCGCCCTCGCGCCCCTAGTCGCCGCAGGAGACGCCCCGGGCGTTGGGAGTCGCAAGCCGATTTCCGGCCACCGTAGGCGCGGGCTTGCGGACGGTGAGCGATGGGTAGTTCACCGTCCGATAAGGACCAGGCCCGGGTCGACGGCGCGTTGTATTCCACGCGCGCCTCAAAGAGTTGTCAGCAGCAACTGACGGGGTCCGTTAGGGCCAATGCCTGCCAGGGTTGCGAGTTTGTCCGAAAGGGATATCGTGGCCCTGGCACACAGGCAAATGAAGGAATACGGGTGGGTTTTAGTCAGTAAAAGTCTGACACGCCCTCCCGCTCCGCCCAGAGCGGGAGAAGTTATTTGATAATTTCCCACCCAAAAAAAAAAGATATCAGGCATCTGCTAAAAGATAATGAAATGAGGTTCTAATTGGTATTCAGGTAATTTGAACGTTGCATTTATAGCATTAAAGTCGAGAATGCCAACCTTAATCGCGGCTTGCAAGCCGATCGTATCAAAAAACGAAGTCATGTATCAATCACAGAATACAAACCTAAGCGATACACGTTCAAGGTATAGTTGCCGAAATTTCTGTTCTGCAATATTTTGTTATTACTTACTACTAATTTGCTTTGAAATATTTTTCATCGTCGTTGTTTGGTTTTCGTTTTGGTTTGTTTCGCTTCCTAATTTTAAATTGGAGGATAATAAATGTGTTTTTACCAGTTGCCGGGTTGGAATTTTGTTATTTCTATTTCTTTGCGAATTACTTATTGTGTAGGTATTTCACACTGTGGTATTACTATAATAGTTTTTAGTATTAGTCGTTCTTACTAGAAAAAGTGTCCTTGAATACCTACGTTCGTATTTTAATTTTATTGCTTACTCGTAATATCTTTGGTTTAGGCTGGTGTTGTAAGGGTTGGAAAACGGCGGGAGAACTATTCCCATTTTAAATGGATGTCAGCACCAACTGACGGGGTCCGAAAGGGCCAATGCCTGCCAGGGTTATGAGCCTGGCAGGCCCTGGTATGGCCCTGGCACACAGGCATTTGAAGGAACACGGGTGGGTTTTAGTCAGTAAAAGTCTGACTCGCATCAAAATGACCTTCATTGAAATTTCCTGAGAATCAGATTATTTTTACTCCTTGTTGTGCGTCCCCAAAACCAGCAATAAAAATACCATCTTGAAACACCTGGAACTCAAATGGGAATAGTTCTCCCGCTGCCATGAGTTCACAGGTGGTTCCGTAGGTGCCATTACAAGACATTTCAGCGACGTATTCACGCTTTGAACCATAAACAGCTCCTCCTGACCGATCCTGGGTGAATATTTCCCAGTTTTTAGACACGTGGCGCACAATGCTGTCTCGAATTTGAGAAGACAATGACATGGCCACGTTACTGTTCACCAAATAGGAGAGAGATGAAAATAAGCATGCGCCATCGCCAGGGATATTTACTATTTGGCAAAGAATTTGCATGCCACAATTGTGGCAATAAGTCCCCTCTATGAGGAGTGGCTAGAGAGGCGCCACGGCTTCCTCACCTTCCGCCTGACGCACGTCCTCACCGGACACGGTTGTTTCGGGAGGTTCCTATTCAGAATAAAGCGGGAGGAAACGCCCGGGTGTCCCCACGGCGTGGATCGCCCGGAAGACACGGTGGAGCATACGGTTGAGGTCTGCCCTGCTTGGGCGGAGCACCGCCATGTCCTCACGGAGGCGATCGGCGGCGGCGATCGGCGGCGGCGATCTCTCGCGTCTGGCCCTGGTTCAGGCCATGGTTCGGAGCGAGAGTGCACAGCAGTAATGCATGCGAAGGAGAAGGCGGAACGCGTGAGGGTGAGGCAGGGGTCGCGCCCTCACGCCCTTAGTCACCGCAGGAGACGCCCCGGGCGTCGGGAATCGCAGGCCGATTCCCGGCCACCGTGGGCGCGGGCTTGCGGACGGTGAGCGATGGGTAGCTCGCCGTCCGATAAAGACCAGGCCCGGGTCGACGGCGCGTTGTGTTCCACGCGCGCCTCAAAGAGATGTCAGCACCAATTGACGGGGTCCGAAAGGGATAATGCCTGCCAGGGTTACGAGCCTGTCCGAACGGGATATCGTGGCCCTGGCACACAGGCATTTGAAGGAACACGGGTGGGTTTTAGTCAGTAACAGTCTGACACGCCTTCCCCGCTCCGGCCAGAGCGGGAGAAGTTATTTGATAATTTACCACCCAAAAAAAAAATGGCAGCGGCAGAACTATTCTCATTTGAGTTCCAGGTGTTTCAGGATGGTATTTTTATTGCTGGTTTTGGGGAAGCACGGCAGGGAGTCAAAATAATCCGGTTCTCAGGAAACTTTATTGAAGGTCATTTTGATGTTTTAATTCCGTTGGCTAATTTAAATAATAAAAAAACCGGCCAAGTGCGAGTCGGACTCGCCCACGAAGGGTTCCGTACCATTATCTATAAAAATGGCAAAAAAATTTACGTATGTTGTATGGGCCCCCCTTAAATATTTGTTTTATTTTAATTTAATTATTTATTTTTAAAGTGAATATATAACTTAATATTCTGTGAATATTTCAAGCGTCTACCTGTTGCCGTTATCAATATCTAGCAAAAACGAGCAAAAATATCACGTTTGTTGTATGGGAGCCCCCTTAAATATTTTTTTTATTCTGTTTTTTTTCGACATCCACGCGGGCGAAGCCGCGGGCGAAAGCTAGTTTGAAATTAATGCTTTATTTATTTATTTCCTTACCTACTTTTGTTGTAACGGTATGGTGGTATGGTGGCCGGGAATCGGCCTGCGATTCCCGACGCCCGGGGCGTCGGGAATCGCAGGCCGATTCCCGGCCACCGTGGGCGCGGGCTTGCGGACGGTGAGCGATGGGTAGCTCGCCGTCCGATAAAGACCAGGCCCGGGTCGACGGCGCGTTGTGTTCCACGCGCGCCTCAAAGAGATGTCAGCACCAATTGACGGGGTCCGAAAGGGATAATGCCTGCCAGGGTTACGAGCCTGTCCGAACGGGATATCGTGGCCCTGGCACACAGGCATTTGAAGGAACACGGGTGGGTTTTAGTCAGTAACAGTCTGACACGCCTTCCCCGCTCCGGCCAGAGCGGGAGAAGTTATTTGATAATTTACCACCCAAAAAAAAAATGGCAGCGGCAGAACTATTCTCATTTGAGTTCCAGGTGTTTCAGGATGGTATTTTTATTGCTGGTTTTGGGGAAGCACGGCAGGGAGTCAAAATAATCCGGTTCTCAGGAAACTTTATTGAAGGTCATTTTGATGTTTTAATTCCGTTGGCTAATTTAAATAATAAAAAAACCGGCCAAGTGCGAGTCGGACTCGCCCACGAAGGGTTCCGTACCATTATCTATAAAAATGGCAAAAAAATTTACGTATGTTGTATGGGCCCCCCTTAAATATTTGTTTTATTTTAATTTAATTATTTATTTTTAAAGTGAATATATAACTTAATATTCTGTGAATATTTCAAGCGTCTACCTGTTGCCGTTATCAATATCTAGCAAAAACGAGCAAAAATATCACGTTTGTTGTATGGGAGCCCCCTTAAATATTTTTTTTATTCTGTTTTTTAGTATTAGTGGTTATACCGGCAACAGAAATAAACATCATCTGTGAAAATTTCAACTGTCTAACTATCACGGTTCATGAGATACAGCCTGGTGACCGACGGACAAACGGCGGAGCCTTAGTAATAGGGTTCCCGTTTTACTCTTTGAGTACGGAACTCTAAAAATATCTTTTGACCCCTCACGCCGGCAAAATTGAAGAATCACCGACCGTCACCGACTCAGCGATAAATGTGCAGTTGAATTCACAATCCCAGTCCCAATTCACTGCTATTGATTTTGTCGAGAAGTCGCTTGCCTATAGTGAGCAAACGGAATGCGAGTCATTTTTTTAAGGATATTGCTAAACCGTTGCTTCATCTACTTATTTTAATATTTTATAGTTTGTGAGGTTGTAGGGGTAATCTCTGGATCTACTGAACCGATTTTGAAAAATCTTTTACCCATTGAAAGCCACGTTATTATTTTGTGAGTGTCATAACATAAGGCCATAATTTAATCCGAAAAATGAAAATACGGTAAAATGTTTACCGCCCAACGAAGTGGGCGCGGGTCAGCTAGTCATTGACATATTTCCTATCTCAATGCGTTAAATCGATTCAAGTTAAATGTCCAAACGGGCCTATTATTTTTTGACAACTTTAGAACGTCACAAAAAAAATGAATTGATTCTAGATGCTCCTTCCAAAAGGTAGTTTCGTATGGAGAATAATGGGCAAGAAACTCCACCGTTACTCTTTTAAAAATGTTTTAAAATATTTTGTTTAATAGAATTATAAGTATGTGAAGACGGTACATCGAGAATAAAATTACCTTATCACAATAGGTAAAAATAATTTAAAATGAAGCAATGACAGATAATTTAAATAAGAGATAGTTAAATGGTGCCTAAGATTATAGAAAGAAGCATGGTGCTCACATATTTACAATATCGTAAAATATATGCATTCCTAAAAAAAAAAAATTATAAGTCTGTGTGTGTGTTATGGTAATCACAGAATGTAATCTATATCTATAAAAATCAATGCCACTTTTCGTTGTAACTTTATAACTCAAGAATGGGCTCACCTATAAAAAAAAAGGTTTAGGCTTTGTTCGGACTATTTAGTAGATGGTTTATGTGAAGTTTTTTTTTTTTTTTAGGTAGGTAGGTAGAGTAGGTAGGTAGGCTAGGTAGGTAGGGTAGGCAGGTAGGGTAGGTATTCTTTTACCCATAGAAAGCCACGTTATTTGTGAGTGTCATAGAGTAAAAATGTTTACCGCCCAACGGAGTGGGCACGGGTCAGCTAGTAGATTGTATTTTATAGTCGTGTTTATGATTGTATTGTAGACTTTGCTTGTGGCTATATAATAACAGTCGCACGGGTCAATCAATCACGTTAATCTGCACTTGCCGCGGTTGGTCCGTGGATGGGTGACCATCTTTACATTCCAAGACCGCTCCGTGCCTCGGAAAGCACGTTAAGCCGTCGGTGCCGGCTGGCATTCGTAAATCTTGGTCAGTCGTTACGGGTCGTCAGAATCCCGAAAGTCTGGCAACCAGTCTTCTTACCAAGGGGTATCGCGTAAACCAGTAACTGGGTGTGAAGGTCAGATAGGCAGTCGGTCCGTGTAAAATACCGGTATTCACCTGCAAGTCAAACGTCAGAAGCTAAGCGCACGGTTCCAATTGGTCGTTTCCTATGGAGAAGAGCCGGCAAGAAACTCCACGGTCACTCTTTTAAAAAAAAATGGCTTTTACAATGTTTTCAAATTACAGCGTTAATAAGTATGAGAGGACAGCGTAGGCCCGTCAAAACTAGTCAAAAGTACCAAGTACTTAACAAAATAGAAAATGGTCTACAGATCTACAGTCTATTAATTAAGCCTACAACGTCCTCACATTAACAAAAAGACAATTTAAAATATGATTAAAATAATAAAAGTTAGAACCTTGATGAAATTAAAATTGTTAAGAAAAAAAAAAAAACATCGAATCGTCAAGGAATTATGTAAAAAATAAATAACATAAACATCGCAATTTGGGAGCAGTTAATAGACATTTACATATTTTTGCCGTTAATGAGGTACCTACCAGGAAAAAGGCTTGCCTTGCCTCTCCATTATCATCATCTGCCTGATTATGATGATGATTGTAGACTTTGGAACTGTAATATTATATAATACCTAAGTGGTTTAGGAGAAGATTGGGCAAGGGATGAGTAGGTATACCGCTCCCACTAACTAAATTATAAATAGAAAATCATCTAAACTGAGTCTGACACAGTTTTAACGATCATTTACAGGGTTTTTATACATCTTAATTAACATCTAACAACAAATTAACATATCAATACAACAAAATAACGTTCTCGTTACCATAACATAGCTAATGCTCATACACGTTGTTTACTTAGGATCTCATTACCCATTCAATATGAAAGTTTGTTAGCCAGAGTTGAGCCAAACACTTCGTGAAAGTTACACGAAGGGTTTACCGTCAGGTACCAGGTAAACAGAATCGTGAAGCGATATTATGTGGATTATGTGAAAAAAAAATCAGAAAACAGAGGCTTTTTGACAAGCAAACTGCTCCTTGAACACGAGGCTTTTAAGCTTATAGATACGAAACCAGACTGTGAACTCAAGAGTCTAGTAAAATTCTTAGGACTAAGGAAAAGAATTTACTGGACTGATGCCTTATAAAGGCTCGTGCAAAATGGCGCGATATCGTAACGATACGCGACGCGCCTGTCTGCGGAAGCCTTAAGTACACTTGATAGGTACCTATAACATAGCTACTTGTACTTATATCACGTAATTTTTCTTGGCAAGTCTTACTACATCCAGGACAGAAAAAACTACTAACATTCAAAATAGTTAGCAGTCGAGGTATTTCAATTCCATCGATATTTCCAGTGGTCTCAGTCCCCGGTGAGCGTGGCGGGCGGGGCGGCCGAGTGTCCCCCGGAAGGCTTCCGACGAGCGGCGAGAGGATCCTTCTCTGCTATACTGGATCTGCTAACTGCCACCGCCAACTTGGAGATACCACACCAGGTATGTTTCATTTTATGTATTATCCTTGGCCACATAGCATGGAAACGCCTCGGCGGCTGTTGCTAAAAATGGAACTGTCTACACTATTCATACTTGCAAACCAACCGTGTGAGTGAACGTCATCGTTTAGGTACTCATAGAAATAATTGTGCGTGGAAATTATAACAATGTCCTGTGACAGCTAGCTTGCGCTCAGTTGCGCCAAATTCGGACACGAAGATTATTCGTAAAGGCTTGTCTAGTCTATGCCGCTGCCGGCGATTTCGTAGTCTGTGGCTGAGGTCTTACAAATTAAGTAATTGCCAGGAAACTTCAGAAAATCTAGAGTTTTACAACAAAAGTAGGTAAGGAAATAAATAAATAAAGCATTTATTTCAAACTAGCTTTCGCCCGCGGCTTCGCCCGCGTGGATGTCGAAAAAAAACAGCTTCTCTATCAGCAGCATTCCCCCAAAACATTATACCATATCTTAGTTGGAACCAACTGCAACGATTTACAACTTTACGGAGGATATAGATAGCGTATAAATACCAACTTCGTTTTGTACATACTTGTTCAATAAACGTGTCCTCCATTTCATGTCTAAGTCTATTTGAAAGAAATTTTGTTTTGTTTATTTTTTCTACGTTTTTGTTCTTAAATAATAATTGATGTAGGTATACCAACTATTGAGTTATTCAAGGTACGCAGTATAATTCTCCCGAAAACTTAATTACCCCTTTTTCCGATTCTCGAAAACTCAATTTATTTTCTTCTTTTTTTTCTGCCAAAAGTATAAGCACTAAGGTTTGAGTTAATCGAACCGCGCGTTAAGATTCTTAAATACAAACTTAAATCCCCAAAAACCCAAAAAAACTCTGACTCCCTAAAATCCTTTTGAGGGGTAGTTTTGAAAAACGCAAAAATTATGAAAAACTTTGTTATTTAAGTAAGGACTGCATCGTTAGTCTAGTGGTCACAAGTGCGACTGCTGAGCATGAGAGGTGGGTTTGATTCCCAGGTCGGGAAAAGAGTTATTGGATTTTCCATTAGGAATTTCTCAGTAGCAGCCCGAAGTCTGGATTTATACCCGGGTGATGGCAATAGACTCGCCCCTATTACATGGGACTTAAACAAAACTGGCGAAATGTGGGTGTACTAAAGGTACACCTCTACCTAACCCTTTGGGGATTGCAGGGGTGATGTTATGTAAATAAGAACTCGGGCCAAATTTCAAGTTTATATATCAAAAGTAATAAGATTCTGTTCATACAAACTATATCGCCCCTTTTTACGCACTCAAAAGGGTAAATTGTTCAAATATCTTTTTGACGTTTCTATTAATGGATTTATAGGTTATTTATACCAATTTTCAAGTTAATCAAGCCAAGCAGTAAAAACCTCCCTTATATGTTGACTATCCCTTTTCACCCCATTATTAGGGGCAGATTTTCAAAAAAACCTGATACAAGTTATTCTTTATTTTTTGTATTCAGTAAAAATACTGAGTTTTAAGTTAATCGGACCGCGCGTTAAAATGTATCCATAAAAACTTTGATATCCCCCAATCTCCCTTTGGGGGGTAGTTTAAAAAAACAAAAAATGAAAAACTTTATATTTTACTTAGGTTAGTATTCGTGCCAAGTTTTAGGTTTGATAACTCAAGGAATAAGATTTTTCATACAAACAAAATCCTCCTTTTCACCCCCTTAAAGGTCGAATTCCCAAAAACCCCTTCTTAGCTGATGCCCACGTCATAATTTGGAGTAAATCAAGCCACACAGAAGAAACCTCCCTTGTAAAATTGACTACACCCTGTTAGGGGTAAATTTTCGAAAAACTCGGATAAATTTTATTCTTTATTTTTGGTTTACAGTATAAATACTGAGTTTCGAGTTAATCGGACCGCGCGTTAAAACTCTTCCATACAAACTCTGACATCCGCAAATCCCCCTTTAAGTAGTAGTTTAAAAAAAAAAATGACACTTTATAACTTACTTAGGTTTTTGTATTCGTGCCAAGTTTCAGGTTTATTAACTCGAGGAATAAGATTAATCCTCCATTTTCACCCCTTAAAGGTCGAATTTCGAAAAATCCCTTCTTAGCGGATGCATAGTTTCCAACCATAAGCCGAAGTATTAGTGATTTTAACTTAAAAAGAAGTTTAATTAAAAAGAAAACATTTCCCCCTTTTCACCCTTTAGGGGTTGAAATTCGAACAACACCGTTGCGTTAGCTTCCAACCATAAGCCTAGATAATAAATTTGGTGATTTTTCTTCGAAAATTAAGGACTTTTCATACACAACATCATCCCCTTTTTTAACCCTTCGGGAGTAGAATTATCAAAAACGCTGAAACACCTGTAAATTAATTTTCAATCATCAGCCTATACACCAAATTTGAAGATCCTAACTTCAAAACTGACGGACTTTCATATAAACTTCCGTCCCCTATTTCAACCTCTTAGGGGTGGAATTTCGAAAAACCCTTTCTTAGTGGATACCTACTCTTCACAAAGAACACACCCTCCAAATTTCATGTTTCTAGGATCAGCGGTTTAGGCTGTGCGTTGATATATCAGTCAGTCAGTCAGTCAGGACTTTGAATTTTATATATATAGATAAACCAATTACAGGCACTTTTGAATTGTCAAGGAGTCTGTCAGTCATAAAGTGAAGCTAATTGCCTATTCCAAAGCTTTAGTACCTGTGGAGAAGAACGAGCAAGAAACTCCACGGACACTCTTTTAAATTAACATAATTATGGTTACAAAATATTGGTTACATCATTCGTGTTGAAATTATACATGTGAGAACGATGCAAAACGTCAAAAGCGTCCGTAATAAAATGATAAAAAAAAACAATTCAAAAATTAAATTAAATTAAAATAAGCCATGACCGCTAAGAGATGATGGTCCTATACTGATGGCGTTCACGAACATGACTAGTATTTCACCTAACATCTTAAGGGGACGATAACCGACTTTTAATGATTTTATACTGAAGATCACGTCTAAACGAGTAGTGTTAATGATTTGAAAAAAATATACGATAATTAGAGCATTTTCTCATCATAACTTAATACTTATGTGAATATTTTAGATTGTTTATATTACATAGTGAAATTAATTTGTAAAGTTATGTCTAGCACGGATAAAAAACGGAGAATGGCGCAAAATCGACCAAGCATATTTTTCTGAAACCTTCATCAATTTAAAGATAATTTAATTATTGATCTTTTAGTATACGCGTTTTATTAAAATACCTTTTGTTTTGTGTATAATAAATTAATAATGCGTCAAATTGGGGACAGCGCTCCTTGATGGGCGAGTCCTGTTACTGGCTGAACGTACGACGTGTTGCGTGAGCTCAGTAAGTACAGAACACGCAACTTTACCACTCAAGGTCACTGGCATATATTTGCGTCTTAATAAGTCAAAAGATGCAGCTATAAAGATAGGTATCAGCATCCGCTTCTAAGTTTCAACATGTCTTGCAGAATTTTCAGAAAACATAATTTTAATCAAAGAGTTTTTCTTATTTACTACTACCCACCCTTGAATAACAACAACAGATTGGATTGTCGATTGTTAATCTACCTAATACGTTCCCTCCATAATGTAGATATGTTTTTCTTGTAAAGGAATCATTAATCTTACTCAAAAGATACGTAACAAATAAGAAACAGCATACGCCGAAATGAATTCGCGAAAAATTTTCTTTTTAGTTAGTAGGGGAGACCCTCAGATTATAGAAAGAAGCAGATAGACCGCGCGGAACAATAAAGTGAGGCCCGTTTGTAGACATGTGTGCGAAACAGCCACGTGACAGCACTATAAGAACAGCCGGTCTATTCTGTAAGAATCTCGCCGTGAAATCTTAGGTGAAGTGAGATATACGTGAGCTGTCATTCCACCCAATGCTACGGATCGCGATTATAGGGATTGACACTATTGACAGCTCACTACACTTAAGATTTCACGGTGAGATTTTACAGAATTGCACTACAGGTGCCTCTATGTGTGTGTACGGTTGCCAGGATAATGAAAAAATTACCCATAATATTTCATTACATGAAATAAATAATTTACTGTCCCAGAATAATGCAGAAAAGAGTTATACATAGATTGTTCTCAGGCGGAAGAAAGCAGATAAAATAGAAACAAGATTTCTAAAAAACCATGAAGAATGGCTGAAAAAAACTATTGAAATACCGAGAGTGCACCAAAGCTTGGGTCGGCCATCGAAATCGTTTACAAAATTTAGAAAAAAAAAATTACAAAGGACTTAAAGAATGTGTTGTTGGAGATCACCTTTTAAGCAAGGAATTGCTTGTGTTAGGAGACTCCGCGCTTCCACTTATCATTATCTTATATGCAATTGAAATGTAGACAATGTACTATGCAAAATTAAAAATAAAAGGTAACTTAAAATTATATAAACAGCACAGCAAATAAAATATGATTGATATGCCTAGAACAGGGCCAAAACGCGCGAATACGTGTGATATGTGTGAGTATGGGTGAGAGTGTGAAGAGTGAGGGTGTGTAGTGTGTGAGATATAACTAGCTTATTTTAGTCTATATATTAACAAAACTCTCCTAATATTATAAATACGAAAGTGTGTTTGTTTGTTTGATTGTTACGCTTTCACGTCAAAATGTCTTAACAAATCTGGAAGAGATCCGGCACTCTGGCAGTTCTTCTCTTGGGTCAGGACACAGGACACCTCCGACCCGACATTACCCACGACCTCCATGGGATCGAGACCCATGCGGGCGAAACCAGCAGGCGGAGCCAGTATAAGTTTAGGAGTAAGTTCCAGTGCAAGTTGTAGGTTAGCCCTACGACAATGTCTTGGGATCGGAAGAAGCCAAATAAATCTTCTTCCACTAACCATGCACACTACAATCCGAATGTGGTTATTTTGGTCATTGAACCGTAGATACAATAGACTCAACATCGTCGTAAGTTTTAGTCTTAAGCCAATCAGTTACAACTTTCTTTCAGTCAGAAGTAAAAGAATAAAAACTTACCACGTTTTTATTAAGTTACTTTCTCTCTTGTCTGTCTGTCTGTCTGTCGTTCCGGGTGGAATCATGCAACTCAAATTTCGAGCACTTCCCGATTAGCTATCCGGCTGAAACTTTCAGGGTAGCTCACAAATCTATGATAATGCATTCTAAATCCATTTATTAGCATGCAATATCGACCTTATCTTAAAAAAAACATAAAAACAGCTATTATCTTGTAAAGGAAGCGAGATAGAGTGAAAATAACACGTTTTAGCGGTTTCCTAAAGGGGTTCCACTTAATCAAACACATCGATCGAGAGGATCGCAAACCAGAAAACATAACCAATTTTTTTCATATTTTGCTTTTCTTTTCGTATTATTTTATACCTATCTGCCTGTCCTTCTTCAAAGACAGTAAATTATTAATTTATTGCTGATTTTCTATAGTAAAAAGCAAAAAATTTAAAATTTAGATTATGTTTTCAGGTTTGCGAACCTCTCGATCGATGTGTTTGATTAAGTGGAACCCCTTTAGGAAACCGCTAAAACGTGTTATTTTTGCTCTATCTCGCTTTCTTTACGAGATATAGCGGTTTTTATGTTTTTTTTGAGGTAAGGTCGGCAGTGGCATTGTCATCAAGTAATGA
Source organism: Tiliacea aurago (assembly GCA_948098905.1). Taxonomy (NCBI): domain Eukaryota; kingdom Metazoa; phylum Arthropoda; class Insecta; order Lepidoptera; family Noctuidae; genus Tiliacea; species Tiliacea aurago. Next base: position 3,989,104 of record OX402592.1, read on the forward strand.
GCTACCCTGAAAGTTGCAACCGGATAGCTAACCGGGAAGTGCTCGAAATTTGAGCTGCAAGATTCCACCCGGAATGACAGACAGGCAGACAGACAAACAAGAAAGAGACTTAATAAAAACGTGGTAATTTAATCATACTCCTCTTATCGAGCCCTTTTATTTACTTTCACATACCTAACGCGTTTTATAGCGTTTTTTTTTTCTAATACTGTTTTTATTATTAACCGTATACGTCAAATTAACAACACCCATAATAAAAATGTCGCAAATGTATTGTGGTAAATGTGGTAATAAACGGTACATTTGCGATATATTTTTATTTTGAGACACCAACATTTTATTGTTTTTGGTAGCTATATTTACTTTATGGTGACGTCATATATAACCCATGATATAGCAAATCGACTGATGTAATAAGTATTATAAAATCCATTAAGTAGTTACACTTACGAATATACGCTTATTTATTTATAAACATACCAACCAGAAAAGCCGATAAATAAAACACTATTTTCGAAATAAATTTTCTTGTAAATAGATACTCCTTTATCCTATACTTATTTCCTAACTTAGGGGTAAATGTTTCAATATAAACTAGCAACACCGACTGATTTTTGTTAAGGTTTTGTGTTTTAAGATGTCACTAACAATAAACACGTAAAATAAATCCAAATAGACAAATAATCAATATTTTACTTATGAAAGATACTACTATCTTCTATTTTTTCCATATCGATACAAACACACATATAAAAAATATACATACCAGACGAATGTATGACCTCTTGTTTTCAAGTCGGTTAAAAATAGTAGAGTTGTTACAGCTTGTCAACCCTCTTAGGCGCAAAAAATCATGCTTGGTTCCGAATAATGTCACATAACCTCGAGATGCGCAGTGAAGCTATGAAGTTAATATCAGGACTTAAAACTTAGATTTCAATGCATATACGGGTTACAAAAACAATACTAAGAACATAACACGTATATATGAGTAAGTAGGTTATTAAAAAAATTGTGAAAACTTCCACTCGTGATTATTTTCGCCATCGATGTCGTACAGTCACATCCAGTCCACGTAGGCCGCGGCAAGCTACAACAACAGCATTTTTTTTTTTTTGTAAGCTGCGTCGGCTAGTTCGTCAAAAAAGAGACGCTATGTAGCCGACGTTTATAGAATCCGAGAAATGGACTTTGTAACAAAATCTCCTCTGTCACAACTCTCCTCGGTCTCCCCTACCCACTTGGGTACCAGGATAACAGGCACCAGGAGAAGATTGCAGCCATAAAGAATCAAATAGTTACGAGTAAAGGCTTCTACATACCGGGGCGACTTGTCGCGCGACGCGACGCGACACAAAGGCACCGCTCGTTCCGCGACGCGCGGGACCTTTGTGCCGTATCGCGTCTAGAAGCCTTTAGAAAGCCAAATAGAAAGATTTGCCAAGTACAGTAAAAGCTTATGGCAAAACTTTTAATATGTTTCCAATCCTAGTTTTCCGGGGCTGAGAGCACGACTAGCTACTTAGTCAAGTAAGTACTTACCAATATTTTATTTTTGTATCCTATTACAAAATACCTTTTACGCTCTATCCAAAGGGGAACTTAGACGGAAAAACAAACTAAAGTGTTATTCTATTAAATTTAAATAACATAATTATTTACTTTTCGAACTTTTCCATTACTCATAAAAAGTTTTGAATTAAATACTTAGTGTTGTTCTTGATAATTATTTAATAATATAACTTTATGAAGCTTTCAAAGTTTTCAAGTCAAAATACATTTAGAAAAACTGTATACCGTGCTTTTCTTTACATTTAAACATAACGTAGATAATGTGTTTATCCATGAAAGTATGTTACATCATTTTTTTAGGGTTCCGTACCTCAAAAGGAAAAAAAGCGGAAGCCTTAGAGGATCACTTCGTTGTCCGTCTGTCTGTCAGTTTGTCAAGACCCTTTTTCTCAGAGACGAGTGGAGATATCAAGTTGAAATTAATATTAAATACGTAGGTCTATGATCTCTTGAAGCTCTAAAAAAATCAAGCATCCAAGTCAACGCAATAAAATATATTTGATACTCGCAAACAAATCAAAACCTATAGGGTACTTCCCGTTGACCTAGAATCATGAAATTTTGTAAGAAGCAAGGTCTCACAGCACAGGTAAAGGAAAAAGTTAATTCCTTAATTAGTCCGAAAATTGTTGTGCACATATTAAAATCTTTTTTTGCGATTACAAACTTACATTTACAGTTGGAGAATTGACCGTGACCTATATCAATGTATGGGAGAACGTGTTTTTTAACTACAATGTTGTTTCTTTTTGGGATAAATTAATCAAAACTACGGAACCCTACACTGTGCGTGGTCCGACACGTACTTGGCCGGTTTTATTTTTTAAGTTGATGTTTTGATTTTGGGCACATCCAGAGAAAAAACTTTGTAAACACCTCTCGCTAATACCATTACAGCTTAAATATCCAGAATAAATATTTAGTCTGTTTTTGCGACGTATTTTTGATAACCTTTCCAATATTCCCCGAAAAATATCAGAACCGTAATTCAAACGTATTAATAATTCATAATCCTTTTGAAATAAATATAACGAATCGGAGTTTTTCTGAGAAATAAAATTGTCAGAAGTACGACTTTTTATGAAAATTCCGACAGGCCAGTCAAGGTTCCAAGAAGAAACTCATCAGTCATGATTAAAGATTGGATATTCGGATGCATATTTACCTAAAGTACGTTTTTTTTCCCGGCAAAGGATACAAAGTATGGGAACGGCTTCTTAAAATATATCTTTATTCCGGGATCGCGGGGTTTCATTAATAACAGTGTGTAGGTAAACAATTTTGTATTCCTAAGTATAACAAATATTTCTTATCTATAGCACTGGGCAAGATTTTTGTGGAAAATATATCACGTTTAAAAAACACTATTAATATTTCTTCAAAACCTTTTATTCAAAAATGAAATATATTTATTCGGGGATACACAGTACAAAAGAGTAGTTCTTAAAAATTCGTCAGTTCTGGAAACCGACACTTTTCCCCGTACCGAAGCGCACTCCATAAGTCAACTCTCAAACTTTACGTGAATATGCATCCGAATATCCGATCTCTAGTCATGATATTTGGATCGTCCAACATGACATATAGCCATATATTCTGAAATAGTTGGGTTATCCCATAGATTTGGTTGACACAGATACGTTACAATAGGTACATGAACGGCATAGGTATAACTACCTAGATTAATTTGAAAGATAAGTCGAGAAACACATTAAGAACGGACACGTCCGTACGGCCCTGGTTCAGGCCATGGTTCGGAGCGAGAGTGTATGGGAGGCCGTCAACTCCTTCTGCGAAGCAGTAATGCTTGCAAAGGAGGAGGCGGAACGCGCGAGGGAGAGGCAAGGTGCGCGCCCTCGCGCCCCTAGTCGCCGCAGGAGACGTCCCGGGCGTCGGGAGTCGCAAGCCAATTTCCGGCGACCGTAAGCGCGGGCCTGCGGACGGTGAGCGGTGGGTAGCTCACCATCCGATAAGGACCAGGCCCGGGTAGACGGCGCGTTGTATTCCACGCGCGCCTCAAAGAGTTGTCATCACCAACTGACGGGGTCCGCTAGGGCCAATGCCTGCCAGGGTTGCGAGTGTGTCCGAAAGGGACATCGTGGCCCTGGCACACAGGCAAATGAAGGAATACGGGTGGGATTTAGTCAGTAAAAGTCTGTCACGCCCTCCAAGTTATTTGGTCATTTCCCACCCTAAAAAAAAAACTTTTTGTATACCCATGCTTTTTAGGGTTCCGTACCCAAAGGGTAAAACGGGAACCCTTATTACTAAAGCTCCGCCGTCTGTCTGTCTGTCCGTCTGTCACCAGGCTGTCTCTCATGAACCGTGATAGTTAGACAGTTGAAATTGTCACGGATGATGTATTTTTGTTGCCGCTATAACAACAAATACTAAAAAACAGAATAAAATAAATATTTAAAGGGGCTCCCATACAACAAACGTGATTTTTTTGCTCGTTTTTGCTCGATATTGATAAGGGCAACAGGTAGACGCTTGAAATATTCACAGAATATATAGTTATATATTCAAAAATAAATAATTAAAATTAAAATAAAACAAATATTTAAGGGGGGCTCCCATACAACAAACGTGTTTTGTTTGCCATTTTTATAGATAATGGTGCGAAACCCTTCGTGCGCGAGTCCGACTCGCACTTGGCCGGTTTTTGAATGCTACTAAGTAGCATTTGCTCGAAAATAACATGTGCTTGCACTACCTACTAGGTAGCATGTTGTGTATTCCACACGTTAATCAAAGTATGTCAAAGTCAAGGTCAAATCAATTGTATTTCAAATATGCACTTAAATGGCACATTTGAACGTCAAAATGTACAAGAAATAGAATTGATTCTAGTTGCCCCTTGCAAAAGGTCGAGATTGCGTGAAACCTATCTACTGTATTTGTTTCAAAACAAACTGCTATCATTAGTTAGACATACACACACAAATTGCGGGTCGTTAGTTGACAGATAGGTACCCTAGACTAGACGGCCTAAGTATATTAAACTAAAATCGATACTGAAAGTTTAATAACTGAACCAAAACAAATTGCCCAAATTAGGGGTCTGCTACAATGGGCACGCCACAATTGCGGCGGTAAGTCCCCTCTTTGAGGAGTGGCTAGAGAGGCGCCACGGCGTCCTCACCTTCCGCCTGACGCAGGTCCTCACCGGACACGGTTGTTTCGGGAGGTTCCTGTTCAGGATAAAGCGGGAGGAAACGCCCGGGTGTCACCACTGTGTGGATCGCCCGGAGGACACGGTGGAGCATACGGTGGAGGTCTGCCCTGCTTGGGCGGAGCACCGCCGTGTCCTCACGGAGGCGATCGGCGGCGACGATCTCTCGCGTCCGGCCCTGGTTCAGGCCATGGTTCGGAGCGAGAGTGCATGGGAGGCCGTCACCTCCTTCTGCGAAACAGTAATGCTCGCGAAGGAGGAGGCGGAGCGCATGAGGGTGAGGCAGGGTGCCCGCCCTTCCGCCCTAAGTCGCCGCAGGAGACGCCCTGGGCGTCGGGAATCGCAGGCCGATTCCCGGCCACCGTAGGCGCGGGCTTGCGGACGGTGAGCGATGGGTAGCTCGCCGTCCGATAAGGACCAGGCCCGGGTCGACGGCGCGTTGTGTTCCACGCGCGCCTCAAAGAGACGTCAGCACCAATTGACGGGGTCCGAAAGGGCCAATGCCTGCCAGGGTTACGAGCCTGTCCGAAAGGGATATCGTGGCTCTGGCACACACAGGCATCTGAAGGAACACGGTGGGTTTTAGTCAGTAAAAGTCTGACACTCCCTCTCGCTCCGCCCAGAGCGGGGGAAGTTATTTGATGATTTACCACCAAAAAAAAAAAAAAAAAAAAAAAGTGGTCTGCTACAAATCGGCTAGCACTGATCGAACCTCATCATTGGTCTTATCATTCATTGAGTCTGCTTTTACGTGAAAACCATGTTGGCTGATTAAGGGGTTACTTAAGGCGACGATAACCGACTTTTAATGATTTTATACTGAAGATCACGTCTAAAAGAGTAGTGTTAATGATTTGAAAAAAATATATGTTATTAGAGCATTTTCTCAATAACTTAATATGTGAATATTTTAGATTATGTTTATATTACCTACATAGTGAAATTAATTTGTAAAGTTATGTCTAACGCGGATAAAAATCTGAGAATGGCGTAAAATCTACCAAGCGTATTTTTCTAAAACCTTCACCAATTTAAATATTGATCTTTTAGTATACGCATTTTATTAAAATACCTTTTGTTTTGTGTATAATAAATTCATAATGCGTCAAATTGGGGACAGCGCTCCTTGATGGGCGATGGGTTCTCCCAAAGTCCCAAGGACTGCCATACAAAAACTCAGAAGGATGAATCATTAATTCTTCTTCTGCTTCTTCGTAGCACTCTCAGTAGCACTGTCAGAGCGGTCGTGGTCTTCATGTAGTTTCTTATCCAGGGGCTGATGTGATTCACCTCACGATTGCTCGCCATCTACTCCGATTTCTGGTGTTTTTAGTGCACTCATACAAGGGATCGTCTACTGCGGTTTTAACTTGGTCAGGGTCTAGTGCCCTCCACTCTACCCTGCACGACAAGGCGCTCAATGGAGCCACCCTCACGCCTCAAGACGAGTCCGAAAGAATTATTAATTATCCGACCTAATCACCATGCTTAGCAGACACTGACCCACTGTGATCAACTGATCACAGTGGGTCATTGGATCACATTAAATGGGTGTCATTCTTAGCAAAAAGAATACCCTCAAGCTCAAGCTTCGAGAATATGATTTTTTACTCGAAATCCTATCTACCTACCTGAATGTCAACCGTGACCTTTTATTTTTGTAACATAAGTAGTAAAAATTGGCACTAAAATCCCTACGTCCTTTAAAGGACTTATCTGTTAGTAAAGTGAGATAACAAAGTTAGGACGTTTCCAGGCAGTTCCATTATAACATTTTGCACATCCTGTGCGGCTACGGGCCGTACAAACTATTTTAAATGGAAAATGTCGTTACCCTTTCAACGTTGAACGTAGGCCTGTCCAATTTGATAACAGTTACGGACGTACGATGTTATACGGAACGAAGTTTAACCTTCGTAACCGAAGTTCACAATTAAAAGTTTCGAACTCAAACCCGCAGCCTTGCGGTTAAAAAGACGAAAATAATGTATTTTCTGAACTAAAGTTTATTTAGGGGAAAACGCTAGGGTGCCCGCCCGCCCATGAGCGATTTTGTCGGCGATTTTTGTCAGAAAGAAATACATTAACACAAAAATCGCCGAGAAAATTGCTGGTGGGCGAGCACCCTTAAGCTAATCCTTACTGTTTAGGGTTCCGTAATCAACAAGGAATCCTTATAGTTTCGCCATGTCCGTCTGTCTGTCTGTCTGTCCGCGGCTTAGCTCAGAGACTCTTACTACTAGAAAGCTGTAATTTGGCATGGGTAAACATATTAATCACGCCGACAAAGTGGTCAAATAAAATCTTATTAAAAAAAATTGTAGGGTACGTTGTACAGACGCCAGCAGGTCAAGCTACCCGAAACTGTTCCCAATCAACCTTGAACTTTATGCTATAGCGATAAAGTTGAAAATCTATTTAAGAAATTTGACAGATTGTAGTAGCTTGATGTGCTGGCGTCTGTACATAAAGTAGGGATGATATTTTATTTTCTCGTCTATCCCATATTGTGAAGTATCGTTGAATAGACCGTTCAAAAATATTGCGGGTCTGGGAAAGCTATTTTTCGATTCAAAGATCCGCACCCTAATTGCGTAACACAGTTTGAATCGGAATCGGAATGATTTTGAAGTACCTATATTGCTAATCCATTGCTTCATAAGTTAGAAAAAATTGTCTGCTCAACAACGTAAATAACGCAATGAATGTTGTTGAACTGTCAAATCGAAACCGATTCCTACTGATAGTGTGTTACGCAATTAGCCTGCTGTTTGCGTAATAAGTGCAAATTTTTGTTAGTCAAATAAGCCAGCTAAATGGTTGTTTTTGGATGTGTTAAAAAATTTATGACAGTAGTAGATATAAATATGTATAATGAAGTTAAAAGGAAAACTATCACAGCTGAATAGGATTTACAAGTTAACGAGTAATAGTCGACCAACTAACATTTACAGTGGGAGAATTGACCGTGACGTATTTTAATGTTAAGATTGTTTTTGGGATAAACTCATTTCAATTATGGAACCCGTCATTGTGCGATGGCCGACTCGCACTTGGCCGGTTTTGTTTTTTGTCGTAAAGTCAAGTTTCCGGGAACGTTCACTAGAGTAATGGAATACTCTTACTCAATGCTTTTAGGGTAATGATGCTGTTTTTAGTCATAATACTAATACACTACGGTAGGGTAAATGGGAAAGTGTAGTAAGGAATAATGCATAAAGGAAAAACGAGCTAAAGGGGCTGAAAAAAGAGGTCACACGTATCTCTTAAGACAGGATCATGTCGAGAACATCTCCTGCATGAGTTCAATCTACTAAATAAACTATTTTATTGGCTACACACGCCTGGCTTCAGTAGGTATCATGACGGTGATGCGATACCAGGGAAATATAAATTATTAAAGGATATTACTCGACAGCACAGCACAGCATCATGCTGAGTGCAAGCCTTTTAGTCACAGTCATGACGTGCAGTTGCCGACTATTTGTTATTTTTGTGCTCGTGATTATAATGTAGATAGGTTTTTTTTTTAATGTTTACTTGCTCGAGTTTATGTTTTCCTAAGCACGAGTTTCAGTAACGAATAAAATTATTTTTCTTTCTTTCTTTCTTTCTTTCTTTCTTTCTATACAAGTAGTAATTATTATACAGTGATGGGCTGAAACACAGGTTTGAATGAACCTAGATCGGGCGGGTCGCTACTTAACATTCTAATTCCGAACCATTTATTACTTGCACCAGTAGGTAATTAAAAATTATCTTAGCTTTAGTTTATTATTAGGCACTATAATTATAAAGGATATTTAAACTAGTTTTGGCTAAATGTACACTTTTTGTAAACGTTTTTATTAAATAAACAAGCTGCGCCCCGCGGTTTCACCCGCGTTAGTCTCGAACCCGTGGTAATATAGGGATAAAAAGTAGCCTCTACCTCGATACAAAATTTTATCAAAATTGGTCCAGCCGTTTTTACGTGAAAGACTAACAAACATCCATACTTACAAACTTTCGCGTTTATAATATTATTAGTAGGATTATTTTATAGATGAATCTTTTAATAGTCAGAGGCAAACCTATACCTACGGTATTAATTTTGCCAAATACTGGGATTTTATATTTGACAGAGGTTTTGATTCCGCTTGGAAAGTTAAAACCTACGTACTTGTTTTGCTAAAAATAATAAAAATCAAGCAAGCATGGCCTTATCGTGAAGCAGTGACATGTCAAATAGCCCAGCCCCAGGCACTCAAAAACATTGTTGTTAATCAAAATAACCATCGGATATTTAAGTAAAACAAAGTAAGGCCACGCCGGAAGCCAACCGCGGGATTATTTCAGCAGAAATGTCTTATTTTCTTATCTCAAACTACCGGAGGTGGCCTCTCGTCGAAAAATCTCGATGTAATAAAAATAATGTAGTTTTTCTGTTGAAATATATTCGTGCGTGACTTCCAGATATTTTCGAGGGTCGGTAGCAATATATTTCGTTGATATTGAAATGTTTTGGGAGTTAATTCAGCGCGGAGGAAAATGGGGATATGTTGTTATTTTCAATCCGCCAGCGTTACGCGCCATTGGTAAAAGGTCAGTTGGGACGTCTGGAATTTTAAATCAACGCGTTATATTTATGTTACAAGTACGAGTATAAATTGATCTTTAAATAATCTTCCACGTTCTGGTAGGTTACCTATTTCGTTATTAATCTCACAAATAGTTTACAAGGCCACATAAGTAGGTAATTATTATGTACCTAGATAGATAGAATATGTACATCTAAATTTAACAAAGCTCATTAGACATTAATATTCAGGTTACAACGGCGGTCTTATTGCTAATAGCGATATCTACCAAATAACCTTTTACCAGACTACTTCAAGCCCCGCGGCGCCTACGTCGTTGCCGACTGAACACAATGTTACCATTTTAAATATTAGAAAGAAAGAAAGAAAGAAAGAAAATACGTTTATTTGCGGTAAACATGACGCAACAAAGAACATAAACACAAAAATAAGAAAAGGTTGGGGGAAACATGCGTCACATCCACGCAAAACGGCTATCGCTCAGCATTATACTGCGACCCTATGCAAGACAGAGCCCCAGCGCTGGTTTTCAGCGGCAGCACACAGCGGCGGTATTACACATATAAATTACCATTTAGAATTAAGTATTGTGTATTTATTTTATTTTATAGTTCTTATTTATATCTCATTGTATGCTTCAACGGCCGACGATATCACGTCAACGCCGGCCATCGCTGAAAACCAGCGCTGGGGCTCTGTCTCGCATAGGGTCGCAACATTATGCTGAGCGATGACCGTTTTGCGTGGATGTGACGCATATTTTCCCCCAATTTGTTCTTGTTGACTTACTGTCGTTAACGTGTTTCTTTCCTACATTTATTTGTTACCGACTCAAAAAGCTAGGTGCTGAACCGCAGACAGCTGGAACTGATCCTAACTTGCAAATAACAAGCAAATATTAGCGGGAAAACCATTGATGTATTAAATAGGAAGATAGGCCACTCTCTAACATCACGTAAATATTAAACGGACCCGATGTCGTGCGTCATGTGCTCGACAACGAAAATAGAGAGACATATTACGCGGGCTATAGTGGGAACGAGATAGCAATAATTGTCACTGTTACGTACCCATAACAACTCGGAAACAAACTACGATTCGGGTATTCCCCGCAAACCGAGAGTAATGTCAGTCAAAGTCAGAGTCCTTGGCTTAGCAGTAGGACATGAGCTGAATGGTGCTGATCCATGCGTCATGTTCGTGAACGGGCGCTGTCAGTTGGGACTGGTCATCTCTTAGCTGCCACAGCTTATTTTGAATTATTATAATTTTCAATTGTTTTTTTTTGTTTTTAACGTTCTCTTCTGACGTTTTGCATCGTTCTCTCATGTATAATTTCAATATGAATGATGTAACCAATACTTTGTATCTATATTTTAATTTAAAAGAGTGTCCGTGGAGTTTCTTGCCCGTTCTTCTCCATAGGAGCCTACTATTTGGAATGGGCAACTAGCTTCATATTTGTAACTGACCTTTTGCCTTTGATGGCTTATACATGGCTAGTGAGTTCGGAAATCATATTTATACTTAATATCTATAATATAGGTACTACAAAGTAACAATCTACACTGTAAGCTTGTGAGTTTACTTAATTATTATCAGAGATCGGAATCTAGGCGTAATACCAGGGCCGCATGTAGAAGGATATTATTCTTGATTTGAGTTTGACATTACGAGCGCAATTGATAGATAGATGAGAAGGTTTATACTTATCTAAGGCTTTATTTTCCCATGCACAGCAGTGGCGTAGCTAGCATGGGTGACACGGGCCGGTGCGAATAATATTGTGTCACCCAAGAATAAAAACCAGCCAAGTGCGTATCGAACCACGCACAATGAAGAGTTCCGTAGTTGGGATGAATTTATCCCAAGAACAAACTTAACATTGCAGATGAAAAACATGTTTCCCCATACTACATTCCAACTGCAACTGTAAGTTGGTCGACTATTACTCGTTTTCCTTTTAACTGCGTGATTAAATTTTTTCTTCCCTTTTTTGCTTTATTTGTTTGGATAAATTGGTTACAATGGCTTCAAGCCGAAGTGGTTTATTGTTGAAAAACTATGTTTTTAATAATGTTTTCACGGTCGGGTGCAACCCGGTGCGGACCGCCCGCCCCTACGCGGGCTTGCGGACGATGAGCGATGGTTCGCCTGCCCGCCTCGCCCTGGCCCGGGTCGGCGGCGCGTTGTGTTTCACGCGCGCCTCTAAGAGATGTCAGCACCAACTGATGGAGTCCGTTAGGGCCAATGCCTTCCAGGGTTGCGAGTTTATCTATGAAAGGGATATCATGGCCCTGGCACACAGGCAACGGAAGGAACACGGGTGGGTTTTAGTCAGTAAAAGTCTGACACACCCTCCCGCTCCGCAGAGCGGAAGAAGTTATTTGATAATTTCCCAAACAAAAAATAAAAAGGGTGCTGTAGTTGATTCATTTTAAAAGAAAAGCAGGTAGGTTACTACATTCTCCTTCAAAGTCATACGATAAGCGTGTAACTATAGTCTGGCAAAGGAAAGCGTGCCCTGAGAAAACGCGGCGAATTCAAAAAATCTTAAGATTATGTCAGTCAGTGATATGCCAGTGATCTTGAGTGGTTAGCTTGCGTGTTCTGTACTGAGCTCACGCAACGCGTCGTACGTTCAGCCAGTAATAGGACACGCCCAACAAGGAGCGCTGTCCCCAATTTGACGCATTATCTGGGGGCACGGCAGTGCCCCCACCAAGACGAGCCAAGCGAAGCGCAAGGGCACTACCTACCTTTTCACGAAGTGTTTCGTCGTTTTTTTGAACCCTCATAGAGTTGGTTTCCGATGTACCAGATAGTTCATATTCTCAGGATATGATGTCAATAATAGACTAATTAACCATACAAAGTCTCAATTGAATAGCTCTAATACTTTAGATTTTATTGATATCTAAAATACACCGATTTCGTCACTGACACACTGATGATAATCAAAATGTTTGGCTACTTCCTGAAGTGCTAGAAAGCTGAAATTTGGTATGTAATCTAAGTTTAGTATACAACCAACAAAAAAAATCATAAACTATAAGTTTTTGATTTTTTTTGTTGGGAAAAAAAATCATAAACTTATAACTTTTGCCCCCCATCCCCTAAAATGGAGGGGTGGAAGTTTGTATGAGACTTCAAAATGTTAGGGTACTTCCTAAAGTGCTAGAAAGCCGAAATTTGGTATGTAAACTGAGACAGAGAATGGGTTATGAAAACTGGCACTGCTGATGTGCAAGAAATACACCCCAAAAAAAGAAGAAAAAAATTAACGCTAAAAAGACTGCCTAGCAACTTACAAAAAGAACTGAAATCCCAGCAAAAACATTTCATGTAAAATGTTGCCAAGACGACCACATAGGTTTGCCCTGTGAAAAAGATATCAGATCTCATGTAGAGCCAGCTTTTGAATCTACACGGCCTAACTCTACCGACCCTAAGTTCACAAATTCTACAACTACTACAACATTTTACATGAAATGTTTTTGGTGGGATTAATTTATTATACTCAAAACAAAAGGTATTTTAATAAAACGCGTATACTACACCTACGCTTGGTAGATTTTGCGCCATTCTGAGTTTTTTATCCGCGTAAGACATAACTTTACAAATTGATCACTATGTAATATATTCAAATCTAAAATATTCACATATTAAGTTATTGAGAAAATTCTGTAATTTAACAAATATTTTTTTCAAATACACTACTCGTACTACTCGTTTAGACGTGATCTTCAGTATAAAATCATTAAAAGTCGGTTATCATCGCCTTAAGTGGCATTACTAAGTATACCTCTAGTTAAATGTTTTGATACTTGAGTATTTTTAACCGACTTCCAAAAAGGAGGAGGTTCTCAATTCGGCTGTTTTTTTTTTTTGTATGTTTGTTACGCGATTACTCCGTCTTTTATGAACCGATTTTGAAAATTATTTTTTTGTTTGAAAGGGTATACTCCCGAGGTGGTCCCATTGCCACCAAATCAGGATCTGATGAGGGAATCCCATGGAAATCGAGGGAAGCCCTCAAATTTTATATGCAAACTTATAGCGATTTGGGAACTTTTTATAGAAACTCGTGCATTTACTCTCCGAAAGCACCATTTGGTGAAGTGGAACTGATGATGAAGACCACAGATGGCCACCGGAACAACATAATAATGAGTACCTATTTAACGGGTTGCGATTAAGCAATTTATGCTCGTCACTATGCATATGGTGAGTGGCAGTTCTCCTGGTTCTTACCACGAGAACTCCTCAACAATCAACGACGCAGCATCGGGAAAAGCAATATTTTATAAAAGGTGATGAGCAGTTGACATTAGGCTATTGTAACTTAGATAAATTCAAAACTGACCCACTAAAAAGTGAAAAATAAAAAACTTTTTACAAAAAATAGTAACCGGCTACCAAAAATAACACTACAAAGTGAAAAATAACTTTAATTTCGGAAGTCGGTGGCAAAAAACTCAAATCTAAAGACACCGACTTCCGAAATTAAAGTTATTTTTCACTTTGTAGTGTTATTTTTGGTAGTCGGGTACTATTTTTTTGTAAAAAGTTTTTTTTGTATTTATTAGAATTAGATTTTTGTTCTTATGGCACCGTCTGGTGTGACGGAGCCTTGACTGTCATGTATTTTTAATAATTGGCCGCGTTTTCTCAGGGCACGCTTAATTCCTTTGCCACACTATACAACCTGTTTTTTTTGATATCCCATAACTCTAGGGTTATATTCTGTAGGTAAAAATAATACTAAAACTCCTAGAATAGGTGGTCCAAAAATGCATCGTTTCGGAGATATCATCAATCATAATTAAATTAGGTCAAAAATTGTCACCAGTATGACGAATCTTTACTTTTGCGAGGTTGCCAAACTTCGCAGTAGTGTAGTAAAATAAATAGTAAAATAAAATATGTACTTAGGTATGTTGGTATCGGGGCTTCCCGGCGGCAGCTAGTGAAGGGAAAGCTACCTTGTCGACGTTGTCATATTTCACGTAAGGGTGTTTTACATTAATAATCGTGACTTTGCCGAATTATTTTGTATGAAAAATGAAAAAAAAAAATAACGAAGGATTGGAACATAACTCTTATGCCAGTTGATTCTTTGATATGGCCTCAATCATACCCTAGAGTTATGGGATATCAAAAAAAACACGTTGTAGTTAACTGCCCCCTTAACTACCTAGGTACATAGTGAAGTGTGATGATTTGATGAGCAAAAGCCGATAATATCCGGATTTCCCACTAACACAGTTTAAATTTGAAAACTTTGCTTGTCTGTCGGTGTGAGCTTATGCCAATTTCCTGCCATGATATCAATTTCCCGCTCTTCTGCCTGAGTCACTCCGTCGGCCATTATTGTTCAACATTGTTACGTTGTTGATCATTGTTCAATGTTGTTATGAACATCCTAGACACGGTTTTTCAATTTATTTTCGTGGTAGTTTAGGTACGTGACAGGTTCCAATGGAATACCTTGTTCATGTAGGTATCTACCTACTCTATTGTTGTGTTAGGAACTTAATTTTTAGGGCTCCGTACCTGGAGGGTGCAAAACGGAACCGTATTACTAAGCCTCCGGTCATGTCCATCCGTTTGTCTGTCAGCGGGCTGTACCTCATGAACCGTAATAGGTAGACAGTTGACATTTTCACAGATCGTGTATTTCAATTGCAGCTATAACAAAAAACAATAAAAATTCAATAAAGTCTTATTGACTTTATTGAATTTTTATTGTTTGTTAGAAGAGATGCCCATACAAGAAATGTGGTTTTGCTCGATCTTTTCTATACGGTTACGTCTTTACGGTTTTATGTACGGATACGGATCCCTTCGAGTGCGAGTCAGGCTCGCACTTGGCCGGATTTTTATTGATCTTATTTTCAGTGATGGTATATTTTTCTCAAATTTTATTCAAGAGCCTTATTACCCAGCTAGTACTTAGGTACCTACCTATCGGCTATCAAGAACTTGATTATATTAAACCACTACCATATCTAAAGCGAAAAAAAATTGGGTAGTACTTACGTAATACCTATTTAAATTAGTCCAGTAGAAATCAATTCATTGGCAGCTCTCATAACTCTCAATTGTATTCGATTCAAACAATGAAGCCTTTCAAAATAGCCTAGCAATCACCTAGGAGTAAGGCCGACGGTTTTAATTAAAGCTACCTCAGCCAGCTTCCCCCTTGAAAAATGCTTGCTTTCCCCTTCACCTCCCCTTTTCATAACATTATGAGGTTTAAGTGTATCTCCGTAGATTCCAAGGATGTCGGAAGTGGGGTCCCGTGTATAAGTATTCAATTTGTGTTGGAGCGAGGGCTATCTATAGGTAAAATGACGATAGTAGGTATCTAACAAAAGCAAAGATATAAATATGTCTAGATATTAGACTTGGCTAGTTCGTGAGCGAGTAATAGAAGAGCTAGCTCTTTTTTTATTGACGTCGCTTTCGCTCACTCAGAATTTGACAATGACTATTGAGCGAACCCGTTTCTTTTAACGCGAGTGCGGCGCCGCGGCGTGAGTCAAATGAGCTAACAGTCGGCGGCTGAGTCACTGAGTTATAGAAGAGCTAGTGAGTAACAAAGAGTCCAAACTTCCAAAGAGCCATTGACTATTAAGCGAGCCGAGCCGTCTCGTTCAACACGCGTGCGGGATGAGTCCAATTAGCTAACACTGAGGTGACTGAGCTTTATAAGAGCTAGTGAGCTAGAAGAGTGATATAGCTCTTTAGACTTAGAGTGAAAGAGCTAATCGCTCTTTTTATTTTCAGTGAGCTATTTCGCCCATGTCTTGCCAAGGGGTACGTACCTATCCGTGTTACCCAGTAACTGGGTTGTGGAGGTCAGGTAGGCAGTCGCTCCGTGTAAAAAACTGGTATTCAGCTGGATCCGGGTAGACTGGAAGCCGACCCCGACATAGCTGGACAGATGGAAGGTGGTGCTGTTGGTGCAAAATGCACGCACACTCAGGGACCATTTTGGTTACCCCTTGAAAGGGTTTATTAGGGTTTTCTTATAATCGATAGGGTTTTTCTAAGTGGTTAAACAAAAACCCATACGATATCCAGGGTAACCCTTATGAACGGCTTAAATTACATTTTGGTAACCCATTGAAAGGATTTTCGATAAAAACCCATACGGTGTGGGTAACCCTTTTGAACGGCTTAATTTAAGCCATTCAAAATTACCCACACCGTATGGGTTTTTGATTAACTGCTTAGAAAAACCCTATCGAAAACCCTTTCCATTGAAAGGGTTTTTCTAAAATGATAACCAAAATGGTCCCTGGGTAGAATAGAGATAGAATTGGTCATGCTACGCGTGCTGGGCGGATATCGAAATAACATAATAATTATTATGATTTTTTCATGTTACTGGGTTTCAAGTAGGTATAGAACCCATTGAATGGGTTATCATGTAACCCTTTCACTGGGTTTCTAGTATAAAACCCTTCCAATTGGTTACATCATGATAAAGGTAACCCATTGAATGGGTTACCCCTTCGAAAGGCTTAACTCTTAAACCGGGGTTATACGGTCCCTGCGCACACTAGAATAACACAATGACGATAATGAGAGACGAGATGCGAGTCGTAGCTGTCCCTGTCACGCACACCAGCCGAACAAACTTGGCCCGTTTGTTATAGTTCTTTTGCAGCGCGACACTAGACATTATAAATAATCAAAGCATAGGTATTAGATTGAGATAAAGTTTGAAATGGCAAAAGCGCTGAAAGTGTTGAACTGAAACTATGTCGAACCTTGTTTCTTTTCTCGTCTGAAATGTATTTCGTTTAGCCCCTTAAATTCTTTCTACTTGTCGAATTCCACTTATACCTACCTAATCTAACTTTGATAAATGTTAATTATTAGGCTACTTAAGTAAGTATATACTTACTAACTTACCTTTAGGCGCGGGCCTGCGGACGGTGAGCGATGGGTAGCTCGCCGTCCGATAAGGACCAGGTCCGGGTCGACGGCGCGTTGTATTCCACGCGCGCCTCAAAGAGTAAATGTCAGCACCAACTGACGGGGTCCGTTAGGGCCAATGCCTACCAGGGTTGCGAGTTTGTCCGAAATGATGGCCCTGGCACACAGGCAAATGAAGGAATACGGGTAGGTTTTAGTCAGTAAAAGTCTGACACGCCCTCCCGCTCAGCCAAGAGCGGGAGAAGTTATTTGATAATTTCCCAACTACCTTACAAAGTTATCAGTTTAGGTAGGTACGAGGACTCACTCGGAGGGCATTTAAGTCATAATTTCATCCTGAACCGGTTACAACAAGATACGAATTAGACCATATTTGGCGACAGCAATTTTATGTTCCTCCATTTACCCGCATTTAAATAATGAAACTCACGCCATAATCCCGAAACGAACGAGCAGATAATTCTTTGTCACTTGCTGTGTAAACTGTCGCAAAATATTAAGCCAACATCTAATATTTGTCAACCCTAATCATACCCTCTTCGGTCACTGACAACATTTGCGTCGGCGTCAAAGATAATTTCATTTTCCTTCGGGTCAATTGATCTGAGAATTTCTCAAGTGGGCACCTAGCTAGTATGGTGAATTTTGAAGCAAAAGTAATCGTCTATTAGCCTACTGTCTTGTAGGCAGGGATTGAAAAGCTTCCTAAAATACCGATAAAATACCGGTATTTAGTGATTCCGTTACTAGAATCCGAACCGGAACAGAAACCTAAATAGGAACCTTTAAAAACCATTAATTTACCGGTTCTTCTTCAAAGCGGGTCTGAACGAGTTCATACGATGCCGCTCAACGCAGGACGATAGCTCTGTGGGCAAATTTATATTTCATTGTCACTATGTTTTTTGGGCATGTCCTACCAAGTTCATAATATGGTATTTCTGTAACATGATTCTCTTCTAAAAAAAAATTACTTTATTACTTACGATTACAAAATAGTTATTTCCTATGTCCCACCACACGATGGACATAGTTTCATCTCACTCTTTAAAAAAAAAAATGTAGTGGAGTAGGATATATCCAAATGAAGTTTTTTATAACACATTTAACATTAACAACAACCTACAACCGTTATTTGGAACCGGTACTTTGGAACCAGAACCAAACCGGAACCGTACCAAAAAGAACCTTTTTAAGAACCGAAATGAAGAACCGGAACCCAAATTCGTACCGGTTTTCAATCCCTGCTAGTAAGTTAATTTCTTTCACATAGGCGGGCCCTACACCTACAATCACATTGTCCTGCGCATAATATTGAATGAATGAAATATTGAATCATCCCTTGCACTCAAACGATCACTATTATAAAAACACAACAAAAAAGTTGTAACATTTTAGTTGGAAAACATGTTCTCCCTTAGATTCCAACTGCAAATTTAGGTCAACGTCTACAATTAGGTACTCGTTAACTTTTAAAGCCTACTTAGATGTGATAGCAAACCAACACCATGGGATAGACGAGAAAAAAATATCATCCCCACTTTACGTGCAAGGGAGGTACGCTACAATGATTTTTTCCAACATTTTATTTTACCACTGTCGGCGTGAACAACAATTAACTATGTATCCCATGCAGCCAAATTACAGCTTTCTAGTAAGAGTACCTACTTACTAACGATTCTCTGAGCTAGGTCGTGGACAGACAGATGGACATTGCGAAACTGTATGGGCTCCTTGTTGACTTCGGAACCCTAAAAATATGGTGCAATCAAAATTTAACAAGTCTTGTTTAGTTTGATCGAGTTTAATTTTTATTGCTCCATAGTTCATTGCACCGTGTAGGTAGGATCAGTACTATTACGCAATATTCGTGAGATAGTGCAATATAATTGAAAGATGAAAGAATAGCACCATCCCATTTCTACCCGTGGGTGTCGTAAAAGGCAACTACTAGGCAAGGGGCAGCCGCGTTCTCTATGCATTTTAACACCATACTGCGATCGCCAACCTGCTAAGCGCGGCGATGATAGCAAACCCCCCCCCCCCCCTTTGGGGAAGGCCTTTGTCCAGCAGTGGACGTCTTTCCGCTGAAATGATGACGAATAGATCGTGTTTAATTGTAAAAATATCGCCTCAGACGAACAAGTTGTTTGTCAACTACCTATTACTGTTTAGTTCTTCTATAGTCAGTTTGTGACTCATTGCTTGTCTATTAATTTCAGGATCAGCCGGACGGCTCGACTACGCCGCGCGATGATAAGTCCAGGGGTCACTCTCCCGCCCCCAGTGAAGGTAATGTGTCACTCCACTAAACCATATTTATTTCAATAAGCTCGTCTTTGTTGACTGTTGTTTTTTTTTAGGTGAATGTCCTGATGTGCAGTGTGCACCAAATTTATGGGGGGTCAGGTCTTTGGAGCACTAGTTTGCGTTCCACTAAAGATTTCCAGCATTTATGATGAACACTGCCACTGTCCAGTAACTGAAAGGTCTCGCATTACTCAGAAAGTTGAGCACATGTTTTATTTATTGTGTCCCCCTTGACGCCAAAAATAAAGACTGTTTTAATGAAATCTTCAGTCCGGAAGACTAATGAGTCTAAAGAAATCTTGGAATCAGCTATGTCGCCTTGAAGGAATTTTATCTCCAAATTATCGGAACTAGTTCCTCAACGCGGCTTGTGGTAGGAAATCGTCGCGTAAGGAAAACGCGTTAGGGTGCCCGCACACGTGCTACTTTTTGACGCTCACAAAATCACTGGCGATTTTTTCGGCGATTATCGCCAGCGACTTTTTGAGCGACTCAACGCACGTGCGATATTTTGTCGCTGGCTGTCGAGGAATGTGCTCGTCATGGAATAAAGAGATCGATGTTTAACTAAAAAATTAATTTCTTTCTTCGAAGAATAGTGTTCAACCGAAATCATAAGTTCAAAAAAGTAGTAACGCTTGAATTATTATAACAATTAGAATGACCTCCCGTTTTAGTATAAATACATAAGTTTTAGTATAATAACATTAAACTGTTTTATAAACTCATCTTATATCTACCTAGGTAGGTATGTATTTACCTCTCTATCACTTTCACACCTAAACCGTATAGGTACTTACAAAAAATTATTACGTAAGTAGGTACTTATCTAAGTAATCAAAACTTATGTATCGATATCCATCGGTGAGCAATGACGCAACGTCCTTCCTTAGCAAAGAGAACGCGGGCGATTGTCGCTGAGCCGTGTGCGTTAGCTAGTACATTTCCATACGTTCCATTTTACAGAGATAATCGCTACGCCCGGGATCCAGCGATTTTATTCATGAGCGACTTTTTGTAGCACGTCGGCGTTACTGCATTTCGGATGTGACGTCGACCGGCGGCGGCGCTCGGATGGAACTCCATACGTTCCATTTTCGGCGACAAAAAAAGTCGCTCGGCGATTAACGCTCGTGTGCGGGCACCCTTAAGCACCCTCCATGCGAGTTTCTCTCTCTTTCTATTATAGGTACATATACGAGTGTGTGGGTGCGAGTATCGCGTAAGGAACTTCGTTCCTGACGGGGGTCCCACGACGTCACACTTTTTTATACTTACGCCTCTTCCCACGGGGGAAGGCCGAAACTACAAAACGCCATCTATAACGATCCTTACATACTTACAGTAGTACCCAATTAATATGGCTTACCGATGTACCTGCGCAGGTGAATTTTAAAAGTTCGGGAAATGCTATTGACCAATCGGCACGCTCCACGCACCGCGGTTCTTTTTCCTGTACCGCTATTGGTCGGCAGCTGCCGCCATGATAGCGCGCGCCGCGTGGCATGTTTGTCAGCCGCCATACTTCTGATCGAGTGCACGCTAGCAGCTCCAGTGTATTATGAACCTTATAATAGTGACCTAAGGTTGATTGTAAGTTTTAAGCATTCTTTCGTTAATCTTCGGGGCCATACTTTCTTTTCTGTGCGGACGAAGATTCACGACGTGCCTTATCAATTGGGTACCACTGTACTCCTTTTGCTTCGTTCACGTTCGCGTCATATCACCTACACACGCCTGTTGCGAGCATTACGCAACCGGCCACTAAATCCAAATAAAATTGTATAAAGAAGCTATTGTTTATGTACCAGGGGTGGAGCACGATAGTGAGAGGTGATGGTCGGCCAGCACTCTGCTCGACCGGCTGGCGCAGCGGGGCTTCGCAGCGGACACGCGGCTTGCACTACCTCCCACAGGTAAGGTACGCACGATCAATCAAGTCGTGTTTGTATGTCATAATTCATACATACTTTGGTTAGGACGCGGGGTGATTATGATAGGCACCAAAGTACGGTCAAGCTAGCTTGACTATACTTTGGTACGTATCATAATCATAGATGGCGCTAGATACCTATGCCTACGACGTATGATGTCCATACAACAATAGGTAGGTACTACGATCGTCAAAAGCATGATTACGAACTTTCCAAGTAGCAATGCAGAGGCCAGGGGCCTCTACGTCAGAATGCGAGTAAGAGACCAGCTTCTTTTATATTTCTCTAATTTTCATCTTACGGATGTAATAGGCTGAACTAAGAAGTAGTGGTAGTATTCGAAAGCTCTTCACACATCCTAGTATTTAGGTAGACATTCAGAACGGCAGCATGGTGTGAATGCGGAGCTGTCGCAAACTCCACCTAGGCTACTATCCTGCCCTCTGTATCCCCAAAAGATGCAATCAAAGTGACCTCTGCGCTGCCACCGACGACGCTGTGGAAGGGGCGAAATCTTGGGACAACAAAATTTGAAATACTTTCGTGCCAGCGACACGAACAGGTAGATATATCCAGTTCCTAAACCGCCATTGCTCTCTATTCCAGGCTGCGCGCGCTACCGCGAGCTGTGCTACCGCGCTGCGCACGCGCACCTGCCCGAGGACGCGGCGCCGCGGCCCTGCGAGTGCGCCAACTGCTCGGCGCGGCGCCACTCCGCCAACGCGCCCTGAGACCCGGCCCTCGTGGCCACCACTGCTGCTATCACTCGCCCGATACCCGCACTACGGAGCGAATTTACTCGGCGGAACTGACGTTGGCTCAAGCTTATGGACAATATTTTAGTCTAACGCCCAGTTTCTGGAATGAAAATTATTATCGATGTGTCACAATTAAACGCAAGTCAAGTGATGTCATTGGCCGTTGATAAATCATTGCAACCAATCACAGCAGTTTACGCGCGCCTTGACAATTTTTCACATTATTTTTGCGATAATTTTTGTTCACAAGAAACTGGCCCTACATGAAATTAAAATTTTATTGAAAGTGTTTCTGAGTGTTTATCGTTATAATGACATAAATGAGTGGAGTGTCCGTGCTTTTGTCGTTTCTGTATGAAGTAAATAATAAGTACCTACCTACCAAAGAACCTTAGTCCTCGACAGCATACCACCTGATGTCCGTACGGGGTCCTCCAAAGCACCATTATAGATGCGAATGTGATGCTCGTGGATCAGCTTCCTCAAGCCTAGAATGCTTATTTTCATCAAGTTCAATTTTTTTGAGAATATTTGTCACATTGATGTTCATTGTTGGTAATTTATTTGTTCTTATTCCAAAATTACTATTGGTTTTTTGAGATAAGTGTGTGTAACCCCTGCCCAATCCCAAAACAAACTAAAATTGTAGGAGTAACTGATAAGGCCTATCTCAAAATATTTAAATGTGACATCTGTGTGCACAATGTTTTTGAAATTAAAGCAGTTATGCTACTAGTACCTAAATGTACCATTAGTTTAATAAGGGGCCTTGCTCCGAAGGAACAATTTAGTCAATTCCAACTAAGCACTTAGCGTCATCTGATGTACTTTAAATATTCGCTTCTGTCCTAGTGCCTTACCCGATCCGCTTATCAATTTAAATCAGTCATTATCCATAATATTTGGCACGATATAGAATTCATGCAATGTAGGATTATATTCCAAACATTTGAAAATATGCACATCCAAAATCGCTTTTGTAATTAAGGAAAGAAACGCAATCGCAAGTGTTAATATTAAATTCAAGGTTAATAATAATTATTGAGTAAACATTTGTCTGTCCATTGGAGATAAGATTAAAGTTACCCTAGTGTAAGCTTTGTAATAAAATAATGTGGAAATTAAATTTACACAATTTATTTAGACGATCTCTACATAAGAATTTCCGTAACACTAATGTATTATAAAGAACACGTTCAGTATAAAATCTAAGCCAAAATATTAACTTATGTGTAGGTGGCAATCTCTATGGTCCAGAGTATTGAACTGCTAAACTATATTTATAATTCATGTGTGCTAAAAGTATCATGACCTCTTAATTTTAGAGCCTAACATTAATATTAGATATAATATCTAGACGTAATTTCTAAATTAAAATCATCTGACCTATTGTAATACCTGTCCATTGGTTTAACTTTAAACGATTTATAATAATTATAACAATGTACATTAACTTCTATTTTATATTACATCGCTAAAATTATAAACATTAATTTTAATTACATACATTCGTAACTTTTGATCTATTTTCGATTGTACTTACCCGATGTCATTAAATTTTAATCGTACATTATTTAAATATTATTAACAAGGCCTACCTATTCGAGTTATAAAATGTACCTATTTAAAATGATTCAAAAATAAAAATATGATTATTATAAAAATTACGGTCTATCAATTTATATACCTGTAGGTATTCGTTTTACGAAAGTTATAGCTAAACAGTAGGAGGATACCTAGACAGTCCTGTCAATAAATTTAAATAAAACTTAAAGTACTTAGTATTTTTATTAAGGTTAAACAAAAATACACTTTTCAAGAGAGAACAATATTAACAAAAATTGTTTCAGAGGCCGAACGGCGCGGATTGTTTCAAATTCCAAACATCATGAAATTAATCTCTTTCATTAAAAACAACGCAATTTCATGACATTTGACACGGCCCTACTCGGAAGATATTTTCGAATTTAGTCATAAATGCCTCATAACACCCTATTTCGGTATGAACATGATTTCTTTGAAGTCACAGTTATTTTTATAACCATTTGTATGGTTGGCTATCCTATCTATCATCTACAAGTAAATATTAGAAAAATATGTCAATTTATTTTTGTTTCTAATAAATAGAAAAACAAGCTCATTTGGACATCGCCCGCGGTGGTTTAGTTATGCAATAATCATGCCTAAAAGTAGTCCTTAGGATTTTCATATAAAATTAAAAGTGATGAGGTGCTTTTTGACGCAATCGTCGTTAGAATAACTATTTTACAATGGTGATAGACACATCATTAAACCTATTTTCTTAAGAGATTAAAATAATTCCCAAAAACTTACACAGAAACGTTGAGCAAATTGTTTTATAACAGGAGTTACTGGCAGGTGTTTATGACGGGAGGGATACAATACTCTTACATTTTATACCTTATCATATAGCCAAGGCTTATAGACAAACGTAACCATTAGAACAAGATGCTTAAAACTCAGATTTGGGAACTATTGCTATGTAAAATAAAATGCTCCAAACTCTGAGAATGATATTACACAACTGAGAATTTTCAGTTTAAAAAAAGCTCACTGGATTCACGCGCCCAATCAGTCCACACTACACAAATATTTCCAAAAGAAAAAAACTACTCTACTAACTGAATAACTCGGAAAACGCTCTAAAAGGGACGCCTCTTATTAAATTCTTAATATCTAGTTATCGTCAAGTCTATGACGTAAGACATATTTCACGCTAGTCTAATATGATGCATGTCCAATATTATGTCAAAGAAATGCTTAAAGTCAAAAGTAAATTGTATCAAAAACCAAATTGATCAAGTAACAGGCGTTCCTGTTAGACTTTTTCCAATAAAAAGAATTTACAAACTCAGTGATTGCGTTCGTAGAAAAGGAGATAATAATATTTTACATGTAAAAACGACAATGTTTGTTAATAAACGGAGTCTCGCACAAGGTGGTTTGTTAGCCTAATTTGTATATTACATAAACTTAAAAATTTTATAGCATAGCAAAGCTGCGAGTGACATAATGATTAGTTATGTCCAAAGCGAGTTAACATTAAATCAGTCCGCACTATCTTAACGACATCTAGTGACGGTCTAGGACAGGTGCGCTTACAAATAAATTGTAATAATCTATGCGAGAAAATAACGTTCTAAACCTATTTATAATAAGATATACTATAGTACCGGAATGCAAGTAATAAAACCCTCGTAGACTAACAAACATTGACAAGTGTAACGTACGTTACCAGGCTCGCACTAATTGCGAGAAGTATACGCAGCTCATTCATTAACGCCGATACGGATGGTAGGAAGAAGCGGAGGCAGTGCCGCCTGATGATGAGCCGTGGTAGCTGCGCTTCGATGACCGCTGGTAACCGTCGCCGGACCCGCCGGTGTATTCATAGTCATCGCCTGTATATACAAAACCACGGTTAGCATCATCATCGAGAGTAAAAAATATTTCATAGCAACATTATAAGCCAATCTACTGATTTATACCAAATTAATTTGATAAAAATATTAATAAAAGCAAAATAATAAAATGGAACTTACCGCACCACGCACCACTATCTACACACGCCAGAAGTTTGAGTATGGTAATCATTCAACTAAGTTTTAGGACAAAAAGGTATTTTGTGATCAACCTTATCTGGCAAGTTATAGATAATATGGAGTTTAACTTACCGCCGAAGAGTAAAAACGATCACAGAGCAGAACCCTTGTATCCTATCACCGTATTCTACAGTAAATTCAATGCCTCCAAATATCAATTCTAATTCTTGCATGTGTCAATTCAACAAATAATTTTTAATGAATCCCTTAATAATGTCTATGCGTATTTACTTATTGCTGTAACTAGGGCTACATAGCTAATGTAGAATGGTCACGGGAGAGGAAAGAGGGGAAAACCTGAGGCAGACGCAGATAGGTCCGACACATTGCAAAAAGACGGCTGTGGCGACAGCATGCCTCCGCAATACATCATGGGGACCTGTTGAATACTCTGTTTACATTGCATGTATAAAAAACTTAATTCTTAAATGGGAAATAATATCAGAATATTGTGAGCAGAAGTTTTAGATGTCGTTCTATGGAGTAAATATCCAAGCTTTCGTCACACGGCATTTGGCTGATTTACTTATAATGCATAAAGCGACGACTCAGCCCAATTAAAAATCAATAAAATACAAAATTAATGCTAATCGTTTATGCTAATATGAACATGGGCGAGGTCAACGAAAGTCTACTTAGATTAAATGAAAGTACTTTTAGCAATATTTAAAATGGAAATGATTGTGTCTGTATAATGTGCCATCTAGCGTAACTAAGTAGAACTTTTTAGTTGAACAGCACAAAAATAATAACGCGGTATCATTCAGTTTGTTTTCTTTCTGTGGCGTCCCGTTATGTATATCTGCTAAGTGCCGTATGATACGAGCTTTAATAAATTTTGTGGGACTAATCATGGATGCACGGCTCTGGGCCGTTTAGGAAGTTAATGCAAGAAGTCTGCGTTTAGCAGTAGACTATTTATAAATAAGAAGGGCTATTATGGACCTGTGGTGGCGTTGCTACGACGTCGGACATCTGTGGGATGGTCACATACTTGGGACTGCCTGCATTACTGCCCACACCATCGCCGTCTGCCGTACATAGCTAGTCAGGTTATTTTGTTTGGATGCGACGTCAAAATATTAAACAGTAGCTCCTATTTTCAATAGTGTATAGTTATAACTTTTTAGCGCAAATTTTGATCCTATTATATTTGCGAGGGGAGGTGAAGAATAACAGATGATTTACTTTTCAATTAATTATCTACGATTTATTTAGGAGACTAGTGCGTACTTCCAAAACGTTTTTTTAACCATTTAGTATGTATTGTACTACCATTTCTTATACCTTTTTGAAAATTTAACGATACTTCATAAATAGGATAAAATAGAGTATGTAATAGCAGTAATAAGGATAGATATAAATATGTAGCAGGTGCAATCATACGTTACCGTGTGAGAATGATATGTGCAAAGAAAGTGTATACTATAAAATAAATGTATATTTGTCAATACAATGACAATATAATTAAAGGAAACTGCAAATTCAATCGTTTCATGTGTTCGTATTAGTCATTGTTGTCGTTAATGTAAGACTATTATGAATGCTCTACTGAATGTGTTTTTCGACTATATTGCCACGATATAAAAACTAAAATTATGATATCTGCTCAGAACCTGCCTGGAGGGTGTTGTTACTACGGGGTTGGGGGTGTGAGCGAACATTAAAAATGCCATTTTATTTTGAAATTTTTGATTTCTTTTAATTATCTACGTTTTATAATGTCCTTAAAGTAGATATATATTTCATCATAAGATATCTCAAATATTTGCATGTGGTAATATTAATATTTTATTAATCAACCAGTAGTAATTACTTAATCCATTAAGATAGAAGAAGCTTAATAATAGGAAACTACGACAAAAGTGTTTATTTCTTTCCATTACATTATAAACTACATACTTATGTTACCAGTTAAATCTAACACTAAATATATATACCCAAAATACCTAATATGAATAATGCATAATTTCTACTCCGAAAGACCTCAAGTGTTATGTTGTGTGATAGAACTTATTACATCAATAAATCATCGCGTACAAGCTTCTCGTCTTACTTTAGTGTTTCGGTTAAAATTAATAATTAAAACCGTAATTAACTAATTATCATTAGGTAATCATCGTAAAAAAGAAACAATAAGGACGCACGTGTAAAGTCTATCATAATTTTCTTTTTTATACGAACATAAAGTAACTTATGTGGGGCGCGCGCGACGGGCGCCTGCGACGCCGCCCGCGCCCCGCTAGGTCCACCAAGTGTGTCGGCGCGTTAGGGCTAAGTATAGTAGATTACACATTACAAGATTACAACAAATCTAGATAATAGTCTTACAATTGTAACATGCTTAGATTGTGGCTAGGTCGCGGTCGCCGCTTCCGATTAATTACATTTTAGGAAATTAATACAAGTGTGTATAAATACAGCGCCGCCCCGTAGTGGGCCGGTGTAAATTAAACTTATATAGGTACCGTTTGTAAGTAAACATTACTTTAAATATTGTACATCAGTCGATAGTTCACCTAACAATTTTGTTTCTAATCGATCGAGAATTATGTACTTTTATTTACTATAAAGAAAATAATAGTTTAAAAAATAATCAACATCAATTTTTTTTAATTAAAACAGAAATAAATAACAACTTGCCCTAGGTTTTATAATAATTAATGTTATAATTAACTGTAAAGCCCGTGAAATTTATTTTAACTCGGGATCAATAATTACATTTATATTAAATTCTAGTATAAATATGAGGTTTTATATTTAATAATACCTGCATTGTTTTTAAAATATAAGTTTCGAAAAGACTACAGTTAAGACGGACGCTGGTGTCGTCCCTGATATACATTTAAATGCAAATGAATTAATTTTATAAGACGAGTGAACTTAAAATGAGTCGACTGCTAATCTAACGTTTAACACTAGGGGTCTTGTATAATTAGTCAATTACGATCATAGATTTATTAATGAATACTAGCACGGCCCGGAGCGCGCCCGCCCGCGCACCGCGCCGTGCTCGGTGCCGCTAACGTTACTTTTATCATTATACCAAAATACACTTTTACACAAAACATTGTTTCCTTTATATACTACTGAATAAACATACACATATAAAAACCGCGTACAGTATAATATAAAGTAATACAAACAAGAGTCGAAAGGTTAACTACGCAACAGTACTACACTTAAGCCATGATTAAAATATTATTTCATAAACATTATTATAAGATACAGCTGCATATCTTACGTCGATATTACAGAGTGTAATATTAAAATGCAAAGGATGCACGTGTGGTCGCTCACGGCGTGTGGTAGTACATAGCATACAGTGGAGGGGTGTGTACCTACGTGTACATCGCCGTGCGACGGGCGCGCAGAGACGGCCGCGCAAGCTGCGCGCACGCATGAACACCACATTTGACAGACGAGCCTCTAACGAGTCTTATCGTATTTGTATTTTGCTAACTATTTTTAATTAATAAATTCATCCAATATTTAATGTTCTTCTCCTATATAATAATAATTAAAACCCATATAAATAGTCTCAATTGTTTTTTTTTTTCACAATAATTTGCACTAAGTTTAATGTTGAGTAAATCTAAAATTTCTAATACATATTATACTTTATTTAAATAAATTATATTCTTTATGTTAATAAGAAGATTGCCACGATGGTTCATTACAAACTAAGTTCTTAAATTGTTCCAAAGGTTTGTGAGTGCGGGGCCGAGCCCGTGTCTAACACCTTAGTGCTAATCGTTATCACTGAAAATAACATAATTATAAATCATCTCTATATTCACTTAACTTTTTGTAAGGCATCGTTTCCTAATATTAAAACAGATGTGAACAATTTCGTTCGTATCATCGGTGGATGTACATTAAACCTACAGTAAGTATTATAACGTAATTGAAACAATGGAACATAATGGTATTACGCGAACTGAACATGTGCGAAAGCCCGCACCTCGAGAGCCGCGGGCTGTGGCGGGTTAGTGCGAACAAATGCAACTAGTAAAAGCGATACGAGACAGTGAGACCGAAACGAACGAACCACTACCTATGCTGAGTACGATAAAATTAACCAGGAATGAATCGAGACAAATTAACCTAACTAACATAGGAACGAAGAGTAAACGAAGCGGTACAAAGCGGCACATCTACACGTAACCTAATGGGCAGTCAGGCACCGACCTCGATTAGTTTATATTATTTCATTATATTGTTATAAGGTACGAGTTTCACTTTCCTACATACTGATTGCGTCTCAGTCGAGTCTGTAATGTTATATATTTTAAGAGCTATAAGAAATGTATGCGCGTTAACTATGAACATCACAATGTAAAAGGCTTTTCTTCACTATGTTTTACCGTTAAATTTGGGACATCGCACCCCTCGCCCCGGACCGTTAGTCACTTATAAAATTTGCTTACACCTCACAATATTCCTCAATAGATAAATTATACTTTACTTATGGAGCGATCTTAAATAACCCTATTCTAAACGATCAAATTATGCATTCAATGTAATCATCAACAATTCGTCTATTTAAAACATTTATTAACAAATCTTATCGAGCGCGGCGCGGCGCGGTTCTATTATTTAAAATTAAAGGAACAACTCCCGCCTTGTGGTCGGGCGCTGGGCAGTCTATCAGTAGGGCCGTAAACTCTAAGATAATTACAACAAATAATGGTCGGACGCGGCGCGAGCGCGGGGCCGCCTGCCGCGCGGGCGCCTCCCTGCCCCGCGATTAATTACTTAGCTTATCACTAAAATTTTAATCAGTCGATCGGTCAAACGATTGAGCGATATAGTACAGTAAAGGACTAACATTAAATTTAATCTAACAATGTTATTTTAAATTATAACTCACTTTGTAACGGGGCGGGGCGGCCGCGCGACGTGCGACCGCGTCGGGTACATATTATGATACCACTAACATAGCGGCCGTAGCGGCCGGCGAAAGCTCTATACAGTTTTAAAAATATTTGGCAATCACATAAATTAAAACTTTAAAACTATGTGACGAGAGAATCGATTAAAATTATGCTTTACACTCAAGTAAGTATATATATGTACAAATGTATGGTGCGGGCGCGAGGGGTGCGGCGCGGCGGGCGCGCTGACACGTACCGAACTATATCCTAAATGCTTGAGCTTCATTACTTAACATACGACAATATCGTTTGCTCGTTTAACAATTTGGCAGGTAAATTTAATTCATTAAAGTATAAATTCCATATAATAATAGTATATCAACTTAAAACTTGCGATAAAAAACTAAAATGCATATAAGAAAACAAATTAAAATTACGAATATTTATACAGAATTGTTCCCTTTTTAAAAACGGGAATAATTAAAAATATTAAAATCACGTTCAGTCACTATGTTTTGTTTAATATTAACACATAATTACTTCATTACATGCCTACCGTTTTCCTAAGTCTAGTGTGTGGTAAATAACCAAAATTCTAACATTAAACATACATACCGATATATATACCAAATATTTATACAAGTTATTAGCTTAAGTTAAGTTCTTTTAGGTCATTTTCCCTAAATTGGCCTTGTTTAACAGTGTCTGTCAAATGTGCGTCACGCGAGCGAGCTGCGGCGAGCGGGCACGGGCGCGTCTCGCCTCTACGCGCGAGGGTGAGTTACAACGATACACCTACACGACATTATTAAAAGAAATCCGACAAAAATTATTAAGACATTCGAAATGTGTGAAGTAAAAATAAATCTTCCACAAAAAACCCACATCCAAATAGAATATTAAAAGCAAAGTTAATTAAAAAACTGTGTACACTTGTACACGAATATGACAGCATCGTTTAGCTTTAGAAGAGGGGTCGCGAATACTTCTGGGCGAGTCATATCAGAGCCGCGGTATGTGCACTGCCGTGTGGACAGTGCCTTATCGAGTGGTTTATATCATTCCTTCATAGTAGCGTTCAGAGACGGCCGAGTGCCAAAAGTTGCGAGAAGTGTGTAACTACCTTATTAAAATTAGTAGACAAAAGAGTTTTAACACCTAATAGTTTGAATGTTATTGTTAAACTATTTTATATTTTTACTTATTAAAATTAACGCTTACTTACACGTGTGGGTTTGTGTTAATGTAGTCATCGGTGACTTTAATTATATAACCGCCTTTATAGGCTTTTAAATTATTATATAGGCAATTATTTTAAATTTATTCTTTAAACTTTAGTCAGTTATTATAAATATTAATTTGTTGCATTGTATTCATAATCTATTTTTTTCCACGTTTAATGTCGTTTTGTTCGTGAAATCAAAAACACAAAACTACAAATCTATCACCTAATGGGAAGTTTAACAGGGGTATATGAAATCTTCGTGTCAATAATATGGATTATACGTTATTATAACGGTTATATACTAGCTATTCCTATTCCCTTTAGTCGTTATAAGTTATATCGACCAAGTTAGAATCGATAGATGGAGTCGATCGAATGGAACCGTTGAAAGGATGACAACCGTTCGAGCACGCACTTGGGTCGATCAAACGTCAAGCGGGATGGCTACATCTACTATGAACACACGATCACGTGTCTCACAAGCGTCAAGGGACTAATGCTACTGGTACAAGTGCGTACTTGAAGGTGGGTCAACGTCTGCGTGTGCGTCTATCGCAGCGTAACAAACTACAGAACTCACTCTACCTACCTCTACGTACCTTTAGGAAAGAATTGTGTATATCAACGTGTGTGAGCGATACGACTGTAGTTAACCACACTGCGGTCGTGTGTGTGCACGGAGCAGAGGACAGTTAATTGACTACTAGTCTATGCCACCCTGTTAAATTTGCAGGGGATAAGGAACGTCAGGTATTGAATGAACGTAGCGCCTGTCAGATGGACGACTGATTATGTTAATGTGCGTCTGGCGCTGGCTAGTCGAATGCTCCGCGCGTGCTGTGTGGCGTGTGGTACGTGGCCTACGCGGCGGGCCACTCCTTGTTAAACTCGTTGGCGTTGAAGTGTTTGGGCGCGTGGTGCGGGTGGTGCACACCTGGCGGCTGCGCGGGCGCGGCGCCGTAGTCGGGCGCGTACCGCGACGCGCCGCCGTACGACGAGCCCTAGCGTCGGTCACGTTAGCGGAGTGCGTGCGCGCACCCACGGGGCCCGCGGACGCATCCAGCTGAAGCCTGAGCGTACCGCTACTGCGCATCGTCTACGTGCTCTACTCGGTATAAAAATATAGCTCTCTCGAGTCTAAACTGAGCCGAGCTTCAGCTACGATGCGTCCTTGAACCGTCATGGAGCATAAAATGAGAGGACTCCACGAAATTTGATTCATACTGATCGTTATATTTATTTAATTAAAAAAGAATTTGGGCCGCATTCGCAAATGCTCCATGACATTATTTGAATAACATAATTTTGTAAATAATGTACTCTGGTTACATTTAACAGAATAGACGAATTCTCATCTCTGAACACTTAAAGTACAGCTCTTAATATTATTTTTATCGATAAAATTAACTATTAATGAACCTGTAACAATACGAGAAAATCCAAATTTTACTAATTTGTACTTTAAATGCCAATTTACAAGTGTTGAGATGAAACAAGGCGATTGAATCATCTCGCACGGCTACAAAATGCAATATTATATATGAATATCGAACGGAACTAAGGGTAAGCTTATAATCTAGTGCGGTGCGATGCCTTTATGATGAGCGCGCGTTATCGTCGCAACAACCGACCGTCCATAGTGAGAAATCCCCAGTGTTTCGCGACATTCCCTCATCCGATACCCGCCCTTATCTCTAATTGTCTTTCTGGAGGAGCCACTCTTGTGGGCCCTGATCGACCAACTGGAAAAGAAGAACAAGACAATAAAGTCCCACTCGCCACAATTCAACTGGATCTTTAGCAGGTTTATGTAAGTAGCGCAGCGCGTGAAGATGGACCGGGCGAAAGCGTGTGACTATCCCCAAGGGCGAGATGAAAGTTTAGGCGAAGGAGGACGGGAGAGGAGAGGCGGGAGGAACCGTGGAGGTCGGTGATGAGAGACCTTCAGCGAAACTCGATAACAACACTAATCTTCTTGATTTTTCACTATGGATAGCGGTGCGACTGTCAACTATGGCCACGAGAGGCGGCCGTGAACAGCGCCGCGTCTACTCTCTTTATGTACCGCAGCATAGCTCGTAAAATCAAAAAGACATCGCACATTAATCTCGCCACTGAAAACATGCAGATACTTAGTGGACTTCGTCGTCGCCGCGATGACATTATCGTGATATAAACAAGCATTTCGAACACAGCACACGGATGCAGGGGTGGCAAACTAATGGCTCTATACTATCAACTCATGCTGCTTTTATCCGCGATTCCTTTGTTCGTGGAGCAATGTTTTCGCTGAATTTCACTCGCTCACCAGAACGTTCGATCATGTTCATTCATTCTCAAATCGCAAACAACTCTGTTGCAAGTACAACCAAATTGAACGATGCAGAAGTACGGAGAGGTTCTTATGCATTCAAACAAAACACGCGCACAAACATTCTCAAGTGACACTGGGTACAATAAAGTCGGATGGTCATTCATGCTGTCGGACACACCGTTACCACGCCATACTAATACGAAGGTAGATGCAGGATACAAATCATAGAGTAAAGCGTAGGAGAAAGGAGTGTGGGAAGGAAGGATGCAAGCCCCGAGGTGATGAGCAAATAATACTAATTATATGATGGTCAACTTGGCTGTACTTTTGAGTAACTACCGTCCATATCTGTCAAAAAGCTATGGACGACGAACATCAATACAAAACCGTACCTTGGATTTGGTAATGATGAAATATATAGATAAATATTGGGAACATGATGGAAAAAAAATTAAAAATAGCGTAAGGATAAGGTTGGCATCCAAGATATAGTTAAAAATATTGTTTGCGATTTCGATATTGGATGATGGAATGCAAAAGGTAGGCAAACAAAAAACAAAGTCATCCAATATCTCGTTCCACACAGTGCGGCAGTCGGCGAGGCCATACATACGTGTGCTGGCGTCGCCGTTCTCCGTTAGACCTCAATCGAGCGCGTATTGTTAACTATTTCACGCGACCCACTGACACAGCTACCACGAACTATTTGTTATTGTAACGTCATTGTAGTTTATTGTACAGCTCGTTTTTAGCGGAGATTGACCGAACAGATAAGTTTTACACGTGAAATGTTACACGTGAAATGTGTTTTAAAATAAAACACATTTCACTTTGGACACAGTAAGGCCAATTGTGACGTTTAATATTTTTAGAGGCACGAGGAACAGGGTGTAAAGTTCACTCATCCTCTATAGAAAAGGGAGGATCCGCCGACCAGACGGGTGTTGTGTCTGGTGGGCAACTGTCCGACGGTTGATGTCGGGATGTTGTATATATGCCAGTTACGCGGTAAACTCTGCTTGCGCGATGCCGCTACATATTTATTGTGTTTTTTTAATAACCATTTATTTTGGAAAACGTCCATATGTTTAATGGATACCACAAAGCAAAAGTTGCAAATTAAAAAAGCAGAAACGAGGAACAAGCCCGCATAAACAAGCTTACTACTATACTGTATTAAACATAGCTACGCGGCGCTGTGTCAATGTGGGTACGGCAAATATTTCATGTGACAAAAGCATGAACCGAGATGGAAAAACACATTTTTATTTCAATAAATTGTCATACATGACTTCATAGCAAATACTTCTACTGATTTACTTTTCAAATAGCTAACGTTTACGAGTCTAAGGATATGCATAAAAATGTATTTCTTTACCTCGAAACGTCCACCCAAAATTGCAATGTCGTGTTCATAGCAGTTACCGTTACCATCACCGGAGCTATAGCCTATAATGCTTAAATGATCCATGCTAGGTAAAACGCAAAAGGCACGAAAAACGATGGAAGATGTGTTTATAAAAACAACTAAGCTAAGCCAGAAGAAAGAATTCACATTTAACTCCTGGCTTAGTAGATAAGTCGTTGAATCTTCGGTCAATGACCGAGCCTCGCCGAGTGATCGATTATTATTGTTTGTTTGGCGACTCTTGAATTATAAACACACCTTTTATCATGTCATATTATAGGGAAAGCCGAATCAGAACTGAAATATTTGGAATAATATTAACACTGCCTCTGTAAGTACTAGATCTTACACTTCACAACAGTACACAGTAGGTTATCGAGACATACATTTTGGTCATACATTAGCATAATTGCTTCCATAAACCAGTATAATTCGGCTGTGATTCGGAACACGTCAAATTAAAATTTTCTCAAAATAACAAAACTAGAATGAGCTGAGTAAATGAGATACTGGCTTCTAGATTATATAATCAAAAATTTTAAAACATTATAATATAAAATCGTTGAAAATATATTCGCATGAAGACTTCGAGTTACATTGAGAATGGAAACTGGTCTAAACGCCATAAATGGCGGATATCTAAGAATATCAGAAGTATTCGTAGTTTACCGGTTTTAACGGTACTCTCGCCAGTAACGCACGTACGTAAGCAGATAATTTTGTTTAACAATATTTGATGGTCAAGAAGAGAGCTGAGCGCTTTCGATAGGTTAATCACAGGTGATAATCGAAGCTCTGAAACACGAGAGATTCAGTAGGTATGAGTGGGTGAGTTAGTATCGAGTCACGCTCGCTCTTATAATAGGTCGGTGTATCTAAGTCTAGATGTCTAGAAGTCTATTCGGCGTGTTGTGTGAGGTATTGTTGCGCGTGTACCTGGTCCTGCTGGTAGGCGGGCGGGTACTGCTGGTACGTGGAGTAGTCCGCCGACGAGGACTTGGACAGCGCGGCCGACGACAGCGCGCCCGTGAGCGCCGGGCCGCCGCCGCCGCCGCCGCCGCGCCCGTACATCTCGCCGCCCTCCGACAGCGGCACGTACGAGCCTGCGGGCACATGCTTATGTAACTCGGCCATACTCTACATGTGAATACTCTCTCCTCAGTCAGTCATATTGAAAAAAAAAATACTATTTTATTTTAGGGTGCTCGCCCACGAGCGATTTTTGTGTGAATGTATTTCTATCTGACAAAAATCGCTCGAGGACGAGCACCCTGAATCTGCAAATCGAATAAAATAAAATCGATCTAAATAATCCTACATAAAAATATATGCAAATGTTCATTTTAAGTCTATTTTTGATTATTTTAGAATTCCGCCAAATATTTGATTTTCTAAAAGGATTCCTTCGTCAAAAAAGTTTAGGAACCACTGATGTGACTAATATTTTGTAACATTATCATTTAAAAATCCATGGAGTTTCTTGACCGTTCTTCTCTGTCGTAACCTACAAGGCTTTGGAATGGGCAACTTCATCTTACTGAACAACCAACTCCTTTGACATAAATAAATGCTGAGTTTTGAGTTTGACACAAATGCTTATACACAGCATTCGATCAGAAAACATCAAACAGGCTCTACTCAACCTATTGCTACGGGCGTTGAAAGAATCGCAAGCGATAGGTACTACAACAACAAGCCTACGTCATCAATGCTTCCTAGATAACAGCAATAATCTCAGCAATCACAACAAATCTCCACATAAGGCTATTGCATCTCATAAATATCAACCCTGACACTTGACAGGGCAGTTCCAAGAGATTTGTCGCAAACCTTGTAGACTCTCTTGCCCATAGGAACAAGGAGTATATGCTAGTTTGCATGTTAATGTCCCACAAACATCTGAACGTACCAGCAGTAATGTAACTGAAGGCACTGCCTGGATGTGGATATGCATACTAGCATAGCTTATAATAAAAACCGTGTAACCTCCATTTGAAATAAGATTAGACATTTATAGAAACTTTTTTACAGTCCGTTCAACCGATTTTGACTTCTATTCCGTAGGCATAAGGATGGCAGCAAAGCAAAATCGTAGTTACAATACCAACTGTTTTTTACAGGTGCCATTTGTCATGCCACCAGCGCAATAGAAGTCAAAATCATCGTTTAAATAAATCTGTAAAAAAGGTTTATTTAAACGTCTAATCTTATTTCAAATGGAGTCTATACTCCATTTGAAATAAGTTGGTGTGGTGTTCTTTGCAAAAATGTTCTGCATCGTTCATCAAAGATACCAAAATCAGCCTATACTGCTGGGACACAAGCATCTTGGTGACGGAGTGGGCCGTAATCCACCAAGCGGGCCCAGTGCGGGTTGGTAGATGTCACGTCTTTGAATTGTTGGTTCTAAGACATACCGGTTTCCCCATGATGTTTTCGTTCACAGTTTTGAGAGCAGGGGGCCTAAAATGGACGCTTTGGCAGAATCATAATATGATCTGCGTACAATTCGTATCCCGCAATTCATCCGTTTGACAGTTTTGTATGGAGTTTCGTAAAATGGTCCACAAAATTATGAATTGCTATAATGAAGTCTAATGTCACATAGCAGCTGTCAAACAGATGAATTGCGGATGTATGAATTGTACGCAGATCACAATATGATTCTTCCAAAGCGTCCATTTTAGGCCCCCAGTGGTGATGAAATAATTTACACAAAGTAAAGCGCCTATCAAGGGTTCGAACCTTTGACCTACAACTACTCGTATGTCGCAGTCGTTACCATGGGGTCACCACTGCTCCAGCAAAGATGTTTGGTATGAAAACCACTCCCAAAACGTCATATCTAAGTCTAATAAAATTACAAGTTCACACTTCAGCAACCACTTCGGAATCCTTTGTCATAGCGTTTATTATGAGGCGTATCCTTGGCCGAGCAACTAGCGCCTGGTTCCCTACAAACGGTCGAGTAACTAGCACCGTGTAAACGTTCCATTACTCACCGGAGCCGGTAGAGTTGGAGTTCTGCGGCATGTTCCAGTTGGTCCAGCTGCCGCCGGCCGACGCGCCCGCCGGCGCAGAGCTGTAGTTAGCTGTACACACCAATAACATCACATTAATCACCAGGACTTGCACTAAATGCGGAGGTGTGGACTGCGATAGGCTCGAAATCGACATGTTTGTTTGTGTGTTCTTAGAAAAACATGTCGATGTGACAACTGGTTACATGATTTTGAATAGTTGTCGTCCTTAGTTTGATATATTATGAATGTGTTTGAATGGAAGACAGCGAGTTGCATGTGTATGCAACAGCCTTTATGTCTTCTTCTAATTTAAATTAGTTTCATAATGATGTATCATTTTAAATGGTTTTGAAAGTAAACTGTCGCAAACCTTGTAGACTCTCTTGCCCATAGGAACAAGGAGTATATGCTAGTTTGCATGTTAATGTCCCACAAACATCTGAACGTACCAGCAGTAATGTAACTGAAGGCACTGCCTGGATGTGGATAGTCTGACTCTACGCCGCAAAGTATCGCGATAATATCCAGGGGACTGTAGCCTAACCTCCACTCGACATGATTACTTGTTTACATCAAATTTATTATGTTAGAGGTGTGTACTGACCATAGCTTCCGTAGCTCTGCGCAGGCGGTTGCGTGAACTTGTTCAAACTTATGGTTAAGGGTCATACTTCCGTTTATAATAGAATCAGCTGCCAATCGCAGTCCATTAGTGGACATAGGTCTGTTTCCATAGGAGCCTGTAGTTATTGAAGACGCCGCTGCCCGTTGAAAGCTACTACATACTATTCACAAAACTAAACATACATAATAATATATCCTGACGACTGTTCAAAGTTTTATCACACTGGACGTTAAGCCGGCGCCAGACACAGCAACAATATTTGAATACTTGTGAGGCACGGGTATTTGTTCAAAGTTTGATCACATATTTATACTTTGCCATTCGGTGTCAATTTTTCGAGTGCACATCAAAGCGTTCAGTTCAAATGTGTGCCTAGCTTGCTACACTTTCACAAAGTTCAGTTGCTCGTAAACCACTGAGTAGAACGGTCGTTTTGTTCAGTCGTTCAAGATGGACTAGAGCGACGAAAGCGTCATGGAATTTATTAAGTTGCTTGAAGGAGAACCATGTATATGGAACCCTAAAAGTAAATATCATAAACATAGAAATTTGGTCAATGATCTATTAGTTTATTTTTTGCACATGTAATAAATAATTACATAGGTACCCTTAAATAATACAGGTATACCGCGTCCACAAAATCGACATCCATCCTGTTTGTTGTCTATTTGAGTACTATGAAGCGAACATGTCTGCAAAGCATGGCAGGTAAAGCAAACATGTGTTCAAATGTGTGAGCAGTCTTTGTTCAAATATGTGTCTGTCTGGCGCCCGCATTACACTAGTCATACGTGTGCGTGGATCCTTCATACTAAACTATGAACACATTTCGCGACCTATATCTTGCACCAACATATTCTAAACCTGCAGAT
Source organism: Tiliacea aurago (assembly GCA_948098905.1). Lineage (NCBI taxonomy): Eukaryota > Metazoa > Arthropoda > Insecta > Lepidoptera > Noctuidae > Tiliacea > Tiliacea aurago. The sequence goes on from OX402592.1 coordinate 4,029,350, forward strand.
AAAGTATACTATCGCTAGAAGTAGTTGCTCATCTCGCACGCCCGCTGCTTCCTACTGGTAGTACTCTGGAGATACACTGCTACAAACGCAAAATTTGCGCATTGTTTCGTGAAATTACTTCAGACAGGATGACGGCGTCAGTTCCGATATTTGACACGCGCCATGCGAGCCTAGTGGTGCTGTATAGCAAGATGGGGACGTACCATAGCTGCCGTAGCCCTGCGCGGGCGGCTGCGTGTGCTGCGTGTAGTTGTTGGAGGCGGGCCAGGCGGGCGCGTGCGGCGGGGCCTGCGGCGCGGGCGGCGCGCCCCAGCCCTGGTAGTTGCCGGGGCCCGCGCCGCCGCCCGCCGCGCCGTAGCCGGCGTACGACGTCTGCCCGGGGGACGTGCCCCAGCCTTGGTACCTGGATCATTCAAAACTCGCTCTGTTAGACAAGCTGAAGGATGGAAAACATGCAAGTCCAAGTTTTCGACGAGTTACTTATTTATCGACTGTAAAATCTTTTATAAGATACATGTATGTAGGGCAAGTACACTGACACAAACATTGACCATATGACAGAGAGTGAATACAGTTTGGATCAATTAAAAAAACAATGCGACATGAGAAGCTGCCTTAAAAAAAACAAGACAAAGTAACAAAGGGAGACATCCGTTAAAAATCCGAAACAAAACCAGTTCTCACCCCTGCATGATGTTGGGGCCTGCCATCGGCATGTTGATCGGCGGGCCGCCCATCTGGCCGTTGTGGCCCTGGATCATGTTGATGGGCGCGGCCGCGGGCGGGCCCCACTGGCCGGCCTGGGGCGCGTCGCCGGGCGCGCTGAGGGCGCCGCCGCCCATGCCGCTGGCGCCGGAGCCCAGCTTGCCAGAACCATCGCGAGGCTCCGCGCGCTTGATCTCCACCTGCTTACGTGTTTTGGGTTAAAGAAAATCTAGTTGTCAACTTACCATTTTGATTGATCTTAAAACTATGAAGGCCTAGTGAGAATTATAATATTATTATACTACATATATTTGGATTTGTATTCAAGAAAGTTACTTGTTTAGGGAACTGACTTCATCGATAACCTTAGCACTATGTACACTTTCACAGTTTTTTGTGTCCGCCGTTTAACTAAACAAGATCATTGCAAAACATAAATTGTAAAATTGCACGCGTTTGTGTCACAATCAACTGGAATCTTCTTAATAAACGAGGTGGCTTGCACTGTGGCGACCCCTTTTTCTATTTATTCTTAAACACAGATCTACTCGCGGTATATTTAAAATGCACACGTAAAAAGTTACACGTTTCTTAAATTCCAGCAGTCGTTCACCCGGAAAAGATTAAAACATGCGTCACACATGTTTATTAGAATATGATGACACATATGAGAGTCTAACACGATTTGTTGCTATGTTAGATTTGTTGCTATGTTAGATTTGTTGCTATGTTAGATTTGTTGCTATGTTAGATTTGTTGCTATGTTAGATTTGTTGCTATGTTAGATTTCAGAACCAATATATTTTACCTATTATACACAAGAGTATATAAATATAATTTACTCCATTGTAATAATTGTTAACCTATAAGGAAAACATAGTGCTAAGTTTTATCGAGTTATTTGTTTTGAAAAGCAACTGATAACTTCAATAATTGTACAAGTATTTCAAAAAATTTACTGTTCAATTCATTTACTTAGTGAAGCTCAGAGATAGTTTGTTTCACAAAAGATAGCTACAAAAATATTTGGCAAAAGATAGTTACAAAAATATTTGGCAAACTGATGTTTTCAAATCACCAACAAAAATAGTTACATTACCTGTTTTCCATTGAGATTGATGAAATGCTCCTGAGTGACTCTCTCAACGGAGATCTCGTCCTCGAACGACAGGAAACCGAAGCCTAGAACAATCGAGTTTGTTTATATATTTTGAAAAGTAGAAAAAAGCTTCAAAACATCAAGACATTAGCAAATCAGATATGTTCTTGCAAAAATGTGTAAATATAGCACACTAACATCAAAAGAAGTTAAACCCTAGGATAATATTACTGCAAATAGCTTTACTTGTTTTTATATGGAATGCTCTTTCGTCAACATTCTCATAATACAGCTCTGCCTCTTGGTCCTTGCTTTCCTTATTTTATGAAGCAATTTTCTCGTAATGAAGCGAACTAATAAGAAGATGTGTTCGGCGCAGTTGTGCCTACAACCCTTGGATCACAACCGGTCGCACAAATTATACAAGTCGTAAATTGTTTGATAAAGTCGCCCCGAAGGGTGACACCTTTCACTGAGTTCACGATTGAGGTCGTATCATTTCGATTGCGCTAACCCTAGCTCTCGTGTTACTGTTTGGAAAGCGAAACGCGTTTTCTTTAGCAAAACTGTTTGTAACTTGTGAACTTTTGTTTTGCACCAGTTCAACTGGTATATTTCCTTTTAAATTGTGTCTCAGATTATAAGTGTTTACTGTTTGAATTGGATGACGAATTAACCTCCATATTACATCATAGTAATCTTAACTTGGTTTATGTTATCGTTAAGTACTTGTCCATTTAATTGAGCGCCTGACCTAACCCATTATCTGGAGAAGTATTCCTACCAGATACAATTTTTATAAAACGGTTGTTACAAGTGACCTGTCGCAAACCTTGTAGACTCTGTTGCTCATGGGAACAAAGAGTATATGCTAATTTGCGTGTCAATGTCCCACGAACGCTTGAACGCACCGACAGTAGTTAGCACTAACGGCGCTGCCTGGATGTGGATATTATAAGCTAAAATTTTACATAAATATTATATAGAAACTCGTTGCTCTGTAAGCATGAGAATAAAATGTAGAATGTTTTAGTAATTTTCATTAAAAAAAATATACAAAGTTCAATAGACAAAAGTACCGTTATACAAGACCTGTTTCTTCAATCAATAGAATCTAAATGTTTTGTAAATTGAAACTAGGTTTCGATCAACTTTCTCTCATAGACGGCCCTCGAGGCTTTGCAATGTCATTATCATTTGGTCTTCAAATAGTGTGAAGTTATGACTCGAATGAATGAATTAAATTAACTGATTTGCATAATGTTGTTTACCGGCGTTATGCACGCACGTCCTCTCACCTCGACAGCAAGCTGCGATGAAGAAGTAACACATGAAACTCTTCCGTCGGAACACTTATCTACGTGTCTATTGCAGATGTTGACTATGACACTTACCCCTAGACTTCTTCTTCTCCTGGTCGTACATGATGACCACTTCCATGACCTTGCCGTAGCGGCCGAAGAACACGCGCAAATCGGTCTCGGTCACGTTGGACGGGAGGCCTCCGAGGAACACCTTCGGGTAACCGCCACCGCGCTTCGGCTTCTGCAGCGTGCGAGGGTTGCACGGCTTCGGGTCGATGGTCCTATCAAACAATTTACAATTTTAGAACCATGCTTATATATTTTTTGAGGTTATCAAGATGGCCGCCGTGGGTCGCCATTTTGGTTTGACTTTGTTGTTTTATAATTGAGGCTCATAACATTGGACAATCATTCTCGCGAAATGTTGTTTTTAGACTAGGACTAGAACCAAGTGCGTAAATTATGTTTTCGTAAGGTTGGCTAAAAATAACACGTCAGCAACAGATTTGTTACCTGACAAAATTTAACTAATAAATAACATGAAGAAATTCGTTGTGCTCGTTTTTATAAGGAAAACAAGTTAAAAAGGTACGATTTTCCAGATATAATTTTGCGAATTTAACAAGTAAATAAAAGAACGGTCAATGTTGGTTTTTAAATGTTTGTTGGGCGTTTACGACTTACGGCTTTTCATACAAAGTTTCAAGCCCTTGTTTTTCGAAATTACTGAACCGATTTTAATGAAACTTCATACGCATACGCAAGATACAAAGGTCTAAAAAGTTAGACGAGCACATTTTCGAAAAATTGTGTTACAGCCTAATTAGACCGATTTTAAATTTTCCAAAGAAACTAGAGATTTCCACTTATCTGTTTTTACATAAGACATTTCGAAAATTTTCTTAACAAACTTTTTAGGCCTTTGTATCCTGCTTATGCGTATGAAGTTTCATTAAAATCGGTTCAGTCATTGCGAAAAACAAGGGCTTGAAACTTTGTACGAAATGCCGTACGTCGTAAACGCTCTTAATTTGTTATGCTTCCGTAGGGAAACATGATATACTTAGGTAAGATACGTTTGCTCTAATATATTAATTTAGTTTATTGCCTACTATGGTCACATTTTTACCATGCTTTTATTAATAATGGTTATTAATATTAATGGTTTCGACCCAGTACTTATTATATTTGTAACTGTTAATAATAGCACATAAATATTGAGGTCAACACCATTTTTTATCAGCAGTAGCGGGAACAAGACGGGCATTATGTAGGAAACAGACACCTTAGTTTAAACCGACATGGAACACGGAATAATATGTCAATTTACTCCCGTAACCAAAGTTCGAACAAGATCTCAAACAATCACACAATTAGGGTCTGCAGCAAGCATTAATACAAACATCATCAACAGATCGGACGGGTTTAAATTATTTCTTATGCCATTCATGTCTGATGTTTTTGTACATAGTAATATCCTACCACAGAAGGCTCTAGAAAGACAATATTTGCGACTCTAACATTCCTCTTTGGGATTCTATTATATCAGTAGATATAAATTTTTATTTCAATCTTTCTCCGGCAAGAAACTGCGACTACTCATTCATCCTTTGCATTTTCCCAGCCTATTGTCAGTTCACTATAACAGAGAGGAACTATACACAATAGTACACCGGCTTTCATAGATATAACTAGCTATAAGTAAAACTCGTGTAGTTTAAAGCAAAACCTTTCTGGCCCGCATCCCTTCCCTTAAGGGACAAGAGGTTTTCAGAAAATTACTTTACAATAATTTTTCGCATTGGATGCCTATCCGATTCTCCGAATACAATCCTCTACTTATCATTTTATGCGCCCAGTGAATGGAATGTACAGTAATTCCTTTATCCCGGGATCACAAGGCTTTGTTGCTTAGGAATAAATCCAGGAACGCATTTGTAACACGCCAGGAAGTTAACGGGTGTGGCCGCAAGCACGTGATGTAGTGGCAGGGGTGTAATATCTGTACCTAGCTTGAAGTTTGTAATGATATAAATAAAATATCAAATCACGTAATCGTTTAACTACAGTTTCATCAAGATAAATAAAATAAAACTATGGGGCATCCACTCAAATTCCTTTGTTACCCAGTGACCCCATTTTCAAATAAAAGTCAATGTCGCCGACTGTTGAATGTATAATTCAGGTGATTAGTGGCTGATAATGATAACTAATATATAATGATAAAATAATGTCATGTTTTCTTACAATGATGTGGCAAAATAAATGGACATTCCACATGAATTTATTTGAACTATTGTTGCGAATGTGTCCTCGGAATTCAGATCAATTCAAAGAGCGTGTTAGTGTAGCACATTTAAGTGTGAGTATTTATATGTGTGTGCGGCGTATCGGTCGATTCGTACGAATTTACTCGCCCGGACCGGGCGAATCTACACTTTTTGGAGTAAAACTTCTTTAGGCACGCTTGACTTTGGGAGTAAGCGGGTGAATGCATGACGAGAGCGTTACGGAAGTGACGAGAACGTTACGGAAGCATAATTAGTATTAATATTTGTAAGTTTTACTTCAGTCGTGTGGTCTAAAGCACACTCGTTTTTTTTATGCAGTCGATTCGCACGAATTTAATTTATTAGTGGGCGAATCGACAAATCCAGAAATACGTATTAGGCAATTGGCACATTTTCAATGTTATGCAATTAAGTTACGAAAAAAGAACACTAGAAACTACATTTACTAATATTATTTTTGTACAAGTTTATATTTTATTCAGCAAAATTAAATGTTTACTAGTATTTCTGGAGTTGTCATGTCGAGTAAATTCGTGCGAATCAACCAATAAGCCGTGTGCGTGTTGCATTGAAATCAAGCGGTATCGCCACTAATTGTATGGGGCGATAGATACCGCTTTTTTCTAGTGCCAATTGAACCCTATCCGTGTTCATCTGTTGTGCAGCTGAAGCTAGAGTCATTTGTATTCAGTTCACTAGATTAGAATAATTTAATATTCATAGTTTGGCTCTAAGTGCAATAAAATAGTTGTAGTATGAAATGAATCTTATAAATTATTGTAATTTTTCACACATAACATTTTCACCCTCTGCTGAACAATACGCGTGTTCATATTTGATCAGATGTAAAAACTTTTATTATTATGCAAACAGAGGTGTTCTAATGATAAAACTATTTGTAGTGCAAATAGAACTTCTGCTTTCGATAATATTGTGAGCACCTACACAGTACCCACTAAAATATTCTTGAAGAAATGTTTACTTTATCTCACTAATATTCTTTTTTAGACACTTATTTACCGACTAGTCTATTTACTAGTCTGCACAGTCTGCCCGAATTTGAATTTAGTCAAAGTTTCATCATCATCTTCCATGTTACTTGGAGTCTGCGCAATACATTTTCTTCTTCATTCCATCCCTGTCAACCTTTCACTTCGTTCTCTTTCATATTATGCCTCACACAATCCACCCATCTTCTCTTTGGCCTTCCTCTCCCTCCAATAAAATTTGTATTCATCAATTTAGTCAATGTTATAACCTCACCTTAGTGACCAGTGGAAAGTTTTGGGACTAAAATAACGCCCGTTCATTATTGAAGCTATGGTTGACCCAAAAAGATTTTCTACCATGGCGTAATCGAGCAAGTATTTTTTTTTTGTCTAATTTAAAAGTAAAACGTCTGCCAAAGATTGTGGTCGGCCTAACAAGTAACAAGCGTTTCTTCATTTAAGAATCTGGACCCCGTAACCCTCACAAGGACAAAACTCTACTTGTATTATGCAAACCACGTCTACCCTGTGATTTATTCATCCAGTACTCCCTCTGCGATTTTCATACACCGGCCGCAATTCTGTTGGGCATTCACTAACTAAACAAAAACTATATTTTACTTTCAGACAAAAAGATGGAAGCTAATCAGATATACTTACATCAAAATACGCTGTAGAATCTGAAGATTGATTTGAGAATAAACTAATTTGTCAGCTATATAATTATGTCATCTTTCTTGTTAGGGTTCCGTACCTCAAAAGGAAAAAAAACGGAACCCTTATATGAATACTCGTGTGGCTGTCCGTCTGTCACAACCGATTTGCTCCGATCTACTGGACCGATTAAGTTAAAATTTAGTCCACTTAAGGCGCGGTGTTACCTCAATATTCACAATAACTGGTTTCTTGGATAGTCGAGTATGACGTAACGCAATGAAATTATCCGACGCAAAAAATACAGTGGACAGAAAAGGGTTTATAGAAAAATGTTAACCGAATAGAATAGTAAAATATAGTTTGATATTCGCAATAAAAAATTGTGAAGTTACTTCACAAAAATAAACTGGCGTCGAGTATCTCTGTACTTTCAGTGAAAACATTTTTTTTATTATTCAGGATTCTAATTTCATTAGCTTGTTTTAAAACTTTAACCGGACAATTATTTAATATAATGTGTATATTCCGAATAATCTAAATAAAACCCGTAAAATAAATGCCAATTCGCAGCTTAGTCACATCGTCAACACAATTGTTTATTCAATTTTCAACCTTATTTCAAGCGGTTGTGTGAGTGCAGTTGCAGCGTTTAAAATCTTAGTCAGTCCGCGCCTTAAGAATAAATTTCGTCCTAACGTAAATAAATGTATTTTGAATATGAGGGTCACTTTTAGGAGACAAATTAATTCGTTTTTTTTTTTTACTTTTTGCAAAAAACCGTGTGACTTATCAAATGAAAGGGCTTGTTGTGGGGTCTTAAATGTTTTTATTTTCTATAATTTGTAAAAAAATGTTCTTTACTTATAGATTACAGGGAAAACTATAAGAAGTCTATGATGTTAATAATAACATGGTAAATCTCTCAATATTGTGCGTACAAACTTACATTTGCAGTTGGAATATATGGGAGAACATGTTTTTAACTACAATGTGAAGTTCTGTCTTGGGATAAATTATCTTTAAAAAAAATAAAAACGTGGAAGGGTTGGGATAAAAACATGGTAGAAAGATACCATATTCATTGTACCGAACCCACACCACGCGAGTTCAACTCGCACTTGTCCGGTTTTTTATTACACTTGTTAGTAAAATAAAGCCATAAAATTAGTTAAGTCGGCCCACAAACAAGACTCGGCGCCATTATGTCTCCGTATCGTCGCAAACTGGCTAAGCATGCACTCCTAATCATAGTGTTAATAAGTGCAAAGAACATTGTCGCAAACCTTGTAGACTCTCTTGTCCATAGGAACAAGGAGTATATGCTAATTTGCATGTTAATGTCCCACAAACATCTGAACGTACCAGCAGTAATGTAACTGAAGGCACTGCCTGGATGTGGATAGAAGGCCATGTTCTGCCAGAGCTGGTTAAAAAGGCGACATTCTAATATCGTTTGGGTAACACGTCAATACTCGGGGGCGAATTTCACCCACCCTCCGCTTGGGTTTCAGTTTCCGACTCGCGAAATGTCGGTACCTTTTTAGTTGGGAAATATTTTATAATTTAGAATGGCGTGTTCTGTAAGGATTCGCAAAGGAATTTTCATTAAACTATTAAAATTGTTTCAGCAGAATACATTTTATGTCGGGAGTAGCGTAACATTACAATAAAATTTTACACGTACCTAACATTTTTATTTAAAATGTTACGAATAATGTAAGTATCAACTTTTTTGATTTTAGTAGGTAATTTAAATTTCCATTTCCACGTTTTGGTTTTTCTATAGTTTTACTGAGATCTATCATCCGCGTAAATGAGACAACACTAATAAACTTATTTGGTTATTCTGAATATATTGTATTCTTACATGCACCGTACACATTGCTTATAAAACATTGTACCTTGAAAGTTTAAAAATAGGAAAAATACAATAAAGAACCATTACACGCAAAACCGTGCAGGAGCGACGTGCATCAAGTAGGTAGTTGCAATGAATTATGACAATAGTCATGTGACATTATTAGTCGTGTTACCCAGTAACTGAGTTGCGGAGGTCAGATAGGCAGTGGCCCCATGTAAAATACTGGTATTCAGTTGCATCAGGTTAGACTGGAAGCCGACCTGATGACGATGACTCATGTGACATTATTAGTAGACGATTTATTTCTAGAGTGCGTTGCAAAATCAGCTACTTTATGAGGAAACTAATCTCTTAATTAACAATTTTAATTACTACAATGGCACGTAACGCCCAACAGCATAGAAAATCTATCAAGTCGACAAGATTTTGATTTCAAGGAAACAATGATGATGTGTCATAAAATGAAACGTTCCGTTATTTTATTAAACAAATAAGTAGGTACCTTTTATTGTGATTTACCTACTAATAAATATTGAATAAGCTATTATATGGCTGAAGTCCATAGTCCAAAGTGCTTGACGATCCATTCAATCAACGAGGCCTTTCAAAAACAGTGATATTTTCTAAATAATTTCCCTAATGGCGCTTATGCATGAGGCGAAACGACATAATAAAGCTATGTCAATTAACTTTGACCGCCAAAAGTTCCCGAAACTCGCGCATTTTTATCTTTTAGATTCACGTATACAGTTTATAAACTGAAAAAGTTGTAGAATTCCGTAGGAGGGATCTATTTCTGGGTTACATTGATCTAACCTTTCAGCCATAGTTTAATCGGAGTTGAAATAAAAATTTAAAATGTATAGGTTGACAGGTCTAGTTTGAGTAAGGCCATACATACGGGTTATTTCTGTTTCAAGAATTGGGTCACAATTATTTGTGGATGCAACATTGTGTCTTTTTAGAAAGATTTCTCGTTTATATCACAGTGATAGATGATTTTATCATGAGAATCTGTCAGGTCATGACATGATTTATTATTGAACACGCGCTCGGGGTCAATACAAGACAATATGTATTTTATATAGTCGAGAAAACTATTTCATCATCGCTTACCAAAAATGAAATCTGGAAATATTCTTGAGAAATCCATTATGAACCTCGTATTGACTTTTTTATCATGCCGCGTCCCAGATAACAATCTTTAGGAAAAGTAGAAACCATGTAACACTTGCCGTGGCAAATTGACGCTATCCACAAGAGTAACTATCTTCTTGTGTCTAGTAAAGCCGATGCTTAACATAATCTCCCAACAAGACCATTGAAGCTCGATATTTTTAACTAATGTTTTTTTTTTTGGCAACTGATTGTAACATTGACTTTTGACGAGCGAATGTAGAGACGTTTTTACAAAGAAGTTCCTAGTGATGACACCATCACCATTCACGGCTTAAATAACGGACCGCTAAGTTACCTTTCACTTACTCCAAATTTTACTGCCTTGTGCTGGTTCAAGTTCCTTTCCATCCTATTTTGTCTATAAAATCATGACATTCACCTAAAGAATCAAGTTGTACGCCTGTATTCCTGCTTAGTTTTTTATGTTCCTGCAAAATACACTTTTATTTTGGTTTTATATTTTTCCTTACCTGCCATCAAGTTGATGGGGCCCATTCTGCAGCACCACGTTGACGAGCGCCGGCTCAGCGAAGGTGACGAAGCCGAAGCCTCTGGAGCGGCCCGACTCGCTGTTCTTCATCACCACGCAGTCGATCACATCGCCGTAACGCGAAAAGTAACGCTGCAAATTCTCTTGAGACGTCTCCCATGACAGACCACCGACGAACAGTTTTCTGGGTCAAAAGGATTTAAATACAGATATTTTATAGCACTTAGGAAATACTTATGCAAATTTAATCTAGGTTGGCTTGTCCACTACCGCCTACCACCCTAGACAGAATGACTTTGCGATCTTTAACGCATACAAGTATTCTCAATCAAGTCAAGTTTATTAAAATCACCTGATGACGTGTAAACATGTGGCATTTTTGGATCACGTGAATTTTCAGAATTTCATCTCAATTAATTACAAAATTTGCTATGCGTTAACGATCGCCGAAAGCCATGTTGTCTAGGGCAGTTGATAGGTCAAGGCATAATCCTACATCACAGGGATTTCTCGACACACAGCTTCAATTTTACTGAAAACTTAAGGCGTAAACTCGAAAACAGCTTCAAGCAGCGAGAAAATATTAACATGGAAGCTCGAATAAACTAAAGCGTAGTAAGAGTGACTTTAGTAATGAATTTTAATAACGACGTTCAAGTCCTTGACAACCGGCGTTCGGACCGCCTGAGAAACTGTTACCGACAAATTCGGGTACTGGGTGTTAAAGCATTTAGAGTTATGTACGACGCTTATTAAAATATCCCTTTGTTTACTTTTGAATATTACTAAGGCCCGTATTACAGAACGTCACTCAATACTCAAGCATTACTTAAAACTAGATTCAAGCCATTTGATTGGTTGAAACTAGTTTTAAGTAATGCTTAAGTATTGAGTGACGTTCTGTAATACGGTCCTAAGTCCTGGCCTTTAACTTATCAAGTTGATAGTGAAATTGTTATTTAAAAAAAAGAGATTTGTTTTGTTTTTGATTAGCATTTGAAAAAGGTGGATGTTTCTTTTACTGTGAATTCACAATTCTTATCACCAGGTCAGGAATTAAAAACCCGAGATGTGATAGTGTACCCTATGACATCATGAAAAGATTGTTTTTATAATCAAGTTTTCTGTATTATGGTAAACAATATCTGGGTATAACCCAAGCTGTTTGTGATTTCCTAACTCACTATGTCATAAAAATAGAATGTGGCTTGAACACACCCACCACCCTAATTGAAAAATAAGATAATTCCTTGCTACCAATCCTTATACAATTCCTTGATACCAAGCTGCTCTAGCTTGATGAAGTTAATTTGGGAAAATGTTAATTTATGTTCATTAAATTGCATAAACTTACAATTTAACCCATTTTTTTTTAAGAAATTTACCATGTTCCCTTATTGTAGTTTTATTATATTCATTGGTCACCTACCTGGTTGGTTGGTTGAAAATATTGCACTTGGTTTTATGCATTTTAACAAATTGTATTTTATTCAACCACAAGATCAGTAAAATAAATGACCTAAAAACCTACTTGGTAGTTGCTATCTACATTAAATTTATTCCAATAGCCATTTTGTTAGTGATAAGGACTGCTTTAGTACTTGAAGTCTACAATTGTTGTTTTTATTGATTTGAATGGTAAACTATTCATTTTGAATGTATTTTTACGTGAGACAGATACTGTGTTATTGAAGTTTACTGGGGTAAATTATTTAGATTAAACTGTTTTCAAGGCCCTTAGGTAAATACAAGTGTACTGTTCAAGTATTGCACTGAACCGAACAGTGTTTTAATTAATGTGCATTTAAATCTAATAAGGCCTAGATTAAGATTTATTTACTGCTAATTTAAAGGGCTGAGCTACTAAATATTAGAATGATGTTTCAAATGATGCTTGTTAGGTAAATCCTACTAAATTAAAATAGATTAATTTACAATGTTTAAAACAAAATCCATTATTCTGAGCATAAAAAAAAAATTGGACGGACTTTGCCTATGAAACATGTGCTTGTGCATGATACAGTTAAGTTGATTTATATAAAAGTCAAAAATTGGTCAACTCAAGTGTCACTCATAAGCCAATGTTTTGCCTTTGCTATAGATAACTCGCAAAATGAATCACAGACCACATAAATTCTACTGTTAAAATATTTAATAACTATATGGAAGTTATAATCAGCAGGTTTATCTAATCAGTGCTATTCTACATTGTCAGACAGTAGTCATATTGAAAGTTTTACTTGAACTAAACATTCATAGAGTAATAATTTAGTGCTTACTATGCATATTTACCAAGATTGGTGAAAGTATCCATTCACTTCTCTTGGGTCATAGTCATAATTTTACTTATAATGGTTTCTGTACAGACCTCTGCTTACTTTATTTTTAATTACACAATTTACAATCTAATGCTATTTCATTTGCATTTTAGATTACTTGTAAAAATGCAAGTGAGATAACCATAGAGAAGAGAAGTGAAGATGTTAGGAAATAATTAGTTGAAAGTTAATCATTAGCATTTATTATTATTTACTCACAATAACTAAAATTATCTACATACTTTCCTGTAACTACATAAAAATGAATAGGATGTGCTCCTCCAACATTATTTATCTTAAAGTTAATTAGGCTTCTAGTTGCAAGTCGACAGTATTGTTTTACCATTATAGCGTCTAGCGACCGCCCAAAGCGTGTTTACGCGAAAAATAACATTCATCCGAGCAAGCATCGAGGAAAACTGTTTATGAACATAACGATTTGACGACGACGCAAGTAACCTTATGCAAATGAATCAGCACGTTTCGCGTCTTGTAGGTAAATGAGATCGCGCTACGCGGCACTTCGAACATTGATCTAATAACCTCATTAACAACTCGCTACTCAAAATTTCCATATTTTCCATAAAATATGACGCTAGCAATACTCTAGCGCCAAATCACCGATAAGAGAAAGCAACGATTAGTCACAGAAAGGTTAATTTTACATATTGCGACGTTTCCACATCAACAGCTTTCGAAGTTGAAGTACAGTTATATAAACTGTTTCTACGTAAATTTTGGCAATGAAATGTAACAACAATCAAGGAAAATATAGCATGGGAAAGTAATAGCTGCCATGATCGTACCACGCAAGTCGCACGGCGAGGCTTGGGGTCGGTGCCCGCTAGCCGGTATAAAGTAAAAGGCTAATTGAAATTTTGCAGCCCGCATCTACGACATTTTGCATGTATTCTCGTAAAATAACGTTATCATAACATAATCCATACTTTCAGGGAACAAAATTGAGTACGTAACGCTACCTCACAAGCCCTGCTGGCTATCCGTGAAATGCGACACACCAAGCGAACATGCCAGTTTGACCTATTATAGTTGGCACGTCGTGGACAGCCTTAAACCACACCAAAAATATGTGAAAACAAACTCACCCCTTCTCATCATCGTCCATGTCTGGATTCATACGCATAACTTACTACTAATTAAAAATAATGGTTGGCACCGGTAAAGACAACCAAACCACACAAGCACAGACCCACACGAATGATTATGGCGGACCAACCATTTCCGCTTTCTCAAAAAAAGTCATGGAAAGGGGAAGTTGTCAATACAAAGCTTGATCAGTTAGTAATTCGTAAAAAATATTACTATGATATGTTTTTTTGTTTTTAAACACATTAATATAAATTAAGATTATTTAATAAATAATAATTATTAGTATTATGTTTCAAAAAGTATTAAATTTTACTTAAAAGTAAGCAAAGACGCAGAATTTCGCAATAAGGTAAGCCTGTCACCAGGTGGCAGCACAACCTAAAATGCTGCCATATAAAATAAATACCATCTAGTCATTTTTGGAATTTAGCCATACATAAAAAAACTAAAAAAAAAAATTATATTTTCAATTCAAGAAGTTTCAATTTCTTATACGTAACATTTAATGAATTGCTTCTGCTTTTCTATTATTTTCTATCCATAGAATCCTTCTATGAAATTCTGCTAGCAACAGTAACGCCATCTAGGTTTCAATTAGTCGTGTAATCTGACCTGGGTTGAAGAAAAAGCTAATTCATGCTCAATTCCAATTTATCTAAAATATTATAGTTGTTAGACTAGCGTGCAGCTGTAACTGCCTTCGAAATTGTATTTTTGGGGACACGGACAGTGGCGGACTAAGCATCATAGATTAAATACTAAGCATAACTGAAGCTGCGGCAATACTAAATGAGGAGGCCCAATATTATATAGTGCTCTGTGATGAACTGATGACGATGAGGCCCCCCGCCGGCATAGTAGGACGTACGATGCAAGAGTGGGTGAAGTGAGCTCGAAAATTTTAGCAGAGGTTAGGTTTTCTTTTCACCTTTTAGATAGAAATAGGAGATAATTAATTATCTGCCAACTTTAATAACGACCTAAGCGTTTAATGATGCTAGAGAGAGCGAAATGAGCTCGAGCATCATTCTGAGAGCAACTTTATCGACCTATGCAGAAAAGTTTGAGAATGAAGGCTTCTACATACCAGCGCGACTTGTCACGCGACGCGACACGGCACAAAGGTCCCGCGTGTCGCGGGACGATCGGTGCCTTTGTGTCGCGTCGCGCGACAAGTCGCCCCGATATATAGAAGCCTTGAAGAGGAGATAAGATGCAAGTTTAGCATCAAGCTTATTTTGCTTATGTAGCGGATCTTGAACTACAAACTGCTTTTTACTTACTGAATTTACTTACTGAAAGGGTTTGTTTGGGATTTTATTAAAATGTACTTCTCGAGATTTGGGTTCCTCCCAGGACCGCCCACCACCAGTCACGGGTTAGGGCCTGTGCACACCACGTTTTTTAAACGCACCGTTGACGCGCGTTTTAGAAACGTGTGTCGACGCTCGACACACGTTTTTAAATACTAAAAGTACAGCAGGCTTAGCATGGCGTTTTCGATCTCTACTCTACTATAGAATAGACATCGCTTGTCTACACTTCTCGTTATCTCTTCTTCGCGAGCACGAGGACACACCTAGACTCGGGTTTCTTCGTAGACAGTGACTTGTCCATAGCAACGGGGTATTCGCTAGTGGTGTGTATTACTACCCAATTTTACCGTACTTTTGCGTTTCGTTCTCAAACAAATCTATGAAGCAAAGTGTTTTTAACGAATATTTCTTCAATTACAAAACGCAAATGGTCAAGGGGGATGCGCTGAGTAGCCCGCGAAATTCAAATTTTCGAACGTTTTTTGAATTCTAAGGGTTTTTTGAAGAGAGTTAGTTGTTTTGCCGATTCTAATGATTATAATTCTGTAAAACAATATTTTTTACGGCCGCGAATCATATTTAAATCAACTTATAACGTGTTACTGACTTGCAAATTGCAAAAAACGTAATAAAATTTGAATTTCACGGGCTACCTTAGCGCATCTCCCTTTTAAAAATATTGTTAAATGGCTGTAGCCAATGACGTATTATAGGTATAATACATAATACATCATTGGCTGTGGCGCCACTAAGTTTTAAAACTCATTTGTATTGCATACACAGAACACTATATAATATTGGTAATTGCATAAAATGTACAGGCATTATTTAAATAAAGAGCCATAATTATACTATTTTGATGGCGTCACGCAAGAAGTATCCTTTAAGGGTACTGCAGACTGGCGGGTCGCGCTATCACGTCGCGCCTGTCTGCGGGAGCCCTTGTTTTTACTAGGTACTAACATTGTTATTGTATTGTTGTTTATCGATATTTTATTTATTAGTAGGTAAATGCTCCATTTAAAACTGAGTGTGTAAGATTTAGTAAATGAAAATAATAATCACTACATAGTAAAGGCTTCTACAGACCAGCGCGACTCGCGACGCGACACAAAGGCACCGCTCGTCACGCGACGTGCGGGGCCTTTGTGTCGCGCCAGTATGTAGAAGCCTTAATGCAACGCGGGCGAGGCCGCGAGTGGCAGCTAGTACATCATAAATAAATAATTTAGTGTTCAATGAGGAGATTTTGGCTCATAGTCAGATGTTTTATATTCCCTGTGAATGTAGGTATCTAATAAATCAAAGTTAAGGGACAACATAGTGTAAAAACTGTAGGATACTTATATTGTTGTTCTTATTTTATTGTTAATTCCAAAAATCTATTATTTATTTTGGGCGACAGGTCCTAGCCGAGTTCTTCGCATAAACATTGATTGCACTATCTCCTTGCTTATTTTATAATTCTACAGAACTCACTTCCCGTGAGATCAAAGGCTCCCAAACAAGCAAAGCAAGCTCGCTAATAGTATTTCTTTCCCATCTTCGCTGAAGTTTTTCTATAAAAAAACTTAAATAAAAAGCGCAATTTGAACCCAACATGTTAATTTCAGCTTAATACATGATAAAAGTAAAAAAGCACCGCCTAAAATTACTCGAATTAACGAAAAAACAACTAACGAATCGTTGTCTAGGTCATTTTATATGTAGACTATTTCGGAAGAAAGGTTTCTATCCCAAGCTGTCAACACCGGAGAAAGATTGTACGCCGTGCTCGACGTTGTAGACAGTTGTCTAGGGTAGAGAAGACAAGTCTCTTCACATTTGGTTTTGTAATCGCCGTGCTACAGACAGTAGAAAACTTTCTGTTGTCTACACTGAAACGTCATTTTTGTCTATTCTTCCGTCGACAAAACGCGTAGAGAGGGTTCTCGTGCTAAGCCTGCAGAAAGACTGACTTGCGTGCGCATCGTGTCTGTATCGCTACAAACGCGCGTCGACTGCGCGTTTAATAAACGTGGTGTGCACAGGCCCTTAATGGGGATAGTGGGCACGGGCTCCTTCAGACCCCAAATTATGCAGTTTTTGAAAGCTTTGGCAAGCTAAACCAATGATGGTATTACCTTCGTCATTGTTTATTTGGCGGAAGCATATTCTCTAATCTGCCAGGAAATGTTCTCCAAATTGTGCTTTTGTGTGTTTTGTACAGAAACCAAAGAGAGTAATGTCTTTAACAGAAAAAAAGATGTATTATGATAGATTTATTATAATATATTTGAAATACAGTTTTAAAATTCGTAATGAATAACTGGTGCTGTCGCCACAGTGACAGGGATATCATCTTGTAATGTTAAGTGGAAGGGAAAAATTACTTGAATCTGTGAACAAAATAAAATCTCAGTCAAAATTCTGCTTATCGAGTTAGCCCCCGGTATCATAAATGGCTGCCAGCTATACTCAGGCAGGAAAAGTACATATTATGGTTGTTCCTGGTGGGCTGCAACTAGGAAAGCTAGTAGGTACACACGGCTACACATCAAGCTATACATTTCCAGTTTACGCTGATCTCGCACTGTACGGAAATCCTAGACAGTGCGAGATCAGCTTATACTGGAAATGTATAGCTTGATGTGTAGCCGTGTGTACCAGTTTTTCTTTCTTAATTCCAATGATTTGGGATGAGAGACTTATAGAACCTGAACATTTCGTTTGTTTGGAATAATTTGATAAAGGTACTCACCCGAAAAATATATGATATGTCCACCATAGGGTCTATTAGATTTAAGCTAGAAGGTATTAAATGAGGAATCTCCATATTAAAGAAGCAAATCTCGGCTATATTCAGAGAAAATTTCTTGTATTCCGTTTTGCACATTTTTTTCTCCTCATCTGCCCATCCCGACTGAACACTGTATCGTATTTTCTGAAATGAAAGCAACAACTTAAGAAAAACGTGCGGTCGGGGGACCCCGTCAAGAACGAAGTTCCATGCGATACTTCCACGCACACACACACTCGTATATAGTAGAGAGAGAAAATCGCATGGGGGGGGGGATGACGACTTAAGCCGAAGGAAAAGCCTTACGTGAAGATTACTACCAGCAGTACCAGCACATAACTCTATTAAGAGCGTTTACACCTTACGACAATACAAACTTTCAAAACCCTTATTTTTCGAAATGACTGAACCGATTTAAATGAAATTCACACGCAATTTCATACGCTTAAGCAGGGTACAAAGAACATTTTCGAAATGTCTTATTTAAAAACAGATAACTGGAAATCTCTGTTTCTAAGGAAAAACTTAATTCGGTCTAATTTGGCTGTAACACAATTTTTCGAAAATGTTCTTTACTAACTTTTTAGACCTTCGTATCCTGCTCAAGCTTATGAAGTTTCATTAAAATCGGTTCAGTCATTTCGAAAAACAAGGGCTTGAAAGTTTGTATGAAATGCTGTAAGGTGATTATTCAACTCCAGTCAACTCTTACCGCAAGCCGCGTTATGAAATTTCGCTCTAAAAAGCCTGAAAAGTTTTAAACATTAAGTACATAATCATGTATATTTGTGTGTGTGTGTATTCTAGGTCGATACCATACCTGGAGCAATATAACGTTGACTTTTCGTATTTTTACTTTCTTCTCGTTAATAATCGTTATTTCGAAGGGAATGGTCTGTTTAGGTGCAAACGCCTTGTACGTTTTAAGACAAATTGTGAATTTTCCCGAATTCCGAAAAGTTTTACGAAATTCATTGAAAGAAGGCATCTGAAAACATTTTTTTATTAGTATTGTTTACTGCAAACTGCAAAGTTATCTTTTGAAAACAACGTTTTTACTTCGAAATACCCACCAATAATTCTTCAACGTGATTTAAATTGATGTTTCCTAAAACATTGAATGTTGCCATTTTTTTAAGTTTATAAGCGGGCTTACTTTTTATTTTCACAGTATAAATTACTTTAGCAATGGAACTTTCAAAAGACGACGGCAAATCTGCTGGCAATGCGAAGTGAAATGGATATTGGTGAATTCCGGCCGGTAGTGTGCTACCTGTAAAAGAATGTAACTTAGATACTTAGGTGAAAAAGAATAAAAAAATAAACTTTTTTTTTTAACGTTACCCCACACAAGGAATTTCTCCTGTATTGTGGGTGCGTTTACAAACATTTAAACTCACATACACCATCAGCCAGACTCGGAACAACTACTTGTAGGTCATACAAATATTTGTTCCTTGCGGGAATCGAACCCGCGACACGCAGCGCAGCAGTCAATCGCTTGACCACTGCGCCAACCGTGTCGTATTACGAGTTTACGAGACAAGAATTACGATGACCTTGACGTTTGTGGGTAATTTTTTGGAATGATTAAAATATTGCATTATGCGTTGATACGATCAGTGCCGTGGATGAATGAGACTACCTACATGAGCTTGGGACATTATAGCAGGCTCAATTATATTTTCTTAACAGAAAAGGTAAGATTGTTTATTTCTGTGGAATAAAACAACGATGTGGTTCGCACAACAATAATATATTGACTGGCGTATGCGGTCGGCCTACAGTACATTTATACAGCTTAACTATTTTAACTTAGATATACCCTACATTACACTTCCACCCTTATTTACTATCATTTATAAAACCGGATAACAAACATTTTATACATAAGTACATTAGAAAACTTTGCTTACGTCTAATACTTAGATACCTACACACATACATACATAGTTCTATTTCCTATTTTAACGATAACTTAGGATAGGCCATATCTTTGTGGTGGTCTCCTATTTCTAACAAGGCGTGTTTCACCAGCAGTCGGGAGCGAACGACTATCTAACTGCTTAGACACGCTCGATGCGGTCGACTCCTGATCTGGGCCCGCCTCCGCCCTACTGCGCTCCAAGCCTCCCCACACCAACTCCTGAGCACACCTCATTTGGTATTTCCGTAACCGGTATGGTTGGAAAAACAAGTACATTACGTAACTGCCGATTAGAATTTTGTGACGCTGCCTTTGTGCTGACTATAACACCATCTGGAGATTGCGATTGATTCGACTTACATTTAAGCTTTAATTGGTCAATGTGCCTATGTATCTCTGTGCCATCTAATAATCTTATTTGATAATCTGTAGTTCCCAAGCGCTCGATTACTGTACCACTTACCCACCTCCTTATACCTTGGTACACGCGGCACCAGACCACGTCCCCCGCCTGCAGCGCGCGGTGCGCCCCGCCCGCTGCCCGCTGCTGCCGCTGCTGCGCATCAGCCACCTGGTTCTCGCGAGATGGTTTTAGTCGGTCTAACCTAGTTCTTAATGTTCTACCTTGTAATATTTGTGATGGCGTTTCTTTTGTGGTACTATGTTCTGTAGTTCTATATACTAGTAAAAACCGCTGAAGCGCAAGTTCTACATCCAGATTCTGAATAATAGCTTTTTTTATTACTCTTTTACACTGTTTGACTGCGTTTTCCGCCAAACCGTTAGACCGTTAGACGGTGGTACGGTGCTGAAAATACATGTTCTACCCCATTTTTTTCTAAAAATGATTGAAACTCTTCGCTACTAAAGGGAGGGCCGTTATCGGAGACTAATTGTTTCGGTATTCCAAAACGTGACCAAATTTCTCTAACTTTACGTATGATTGCTTGTGCCGTAGTCGAAACGACCGGACACGCTTCTATCCATTTCAACGTGGCATCAATCATTATTAAATATTTGGGACCGTGTATTGGCCCTAAAAAAATCCACGTGCAATCTAGTCCATGGGCGATTTGGCCAGGTCCACGACTGCGGTGCATGGTGTACCGGGGCCTCGGCCAGTTCTGCGCAGACTGTGCAGTTTCGACATAGGTTTTCCAACATTTCATCAATCCCCGGCCACCACACATAACTTCTAGCTATGCCTTTGGTCTTGATTATTCCCATATGCGTATCATGCAGCTCCTGTAAGACCCTGTCTTGACAAGACTTTGGAACTATTAACCTATGACCCCACATAAGACAACCTAACTCGGTGTATATTTCAGTGAGCCTATTAAAATACGGTCTAAGTTCCTTTATTTCCACGTCCTTTGGCCAACCATCCCTAACATAGCTCATTATACGGCTTAAAATTGGATCTCTTTTGGTCTCCTCTCTTATATCTTCATGTTTAAGTAACAAAGCATCCGAGGCAAAGTGGAGGTATGTTTGTTTTGGTACCTCCTCCATATTTGATCCATTAATGGCTTTATAACTTTCAACTAATC
Organism: Tiliacea aurago; assembly: GCA_948098905.1. Lineage (NCBI taxonomy): Eukaryota > Metazoa > Arthropoda > Insecta > Lepidoptera > Noctuidae > Tiliacea > Tiliacea aurago. The sequence continues at coordinate 4,050,925 of OX402592.1, forward strand.
GAGATAAAGCGTCAGCTGTGTTTGAATTTGTATTTACGTATTCTATATGAAAATCATATGCTGATAATATTATCGCCCATCGTTGTAACCTACTAGCTGTCATACTCGGAATTCCCAGTTCCGATCCAAAAATACTAACCAGAGGTTTATGATCCGTTTTCAAAACAAATTGCCTGCCATACAAATATTGGTGGAATTTTTTTACTGCAAATACTATTGCTAAAGCCTCTTTATGTATTTGACTATAATGATATTCGGCGGAGGTGAGCGTTCTTGACGCGTACGCTATTGGGTACTCGTGGCCGTCGGGCGCGCGCTTCGCGAGTACCGCGCCGACACCGCGTGAGCTTGCGTCACACGTCAACACCACGGGCCGTGACTCATCGTAGTGTGTTAATATTTCCGCGCTAATTAATAACTATTTCGTTTTATTAAATGCCTGTATTTGTGAAGTACCCCATAACCAATGTTTACCTTTTTTCAATAATTCGTTAAATGGTTTTAAATGAAAACTTAAGTTTTTAATAAATTTACCGTAAAAATTCACCATACCTAAAAACGATTTCAGTTCCGATACGTTAGTGGGAGCGGATAGTTTAATTATCGGTTTTATCTTATCTGGATCTACTCTAACGCCGTCACTATTAATTATAAACCCTAAGTATTTGGCTTCTTTACTCAAAAAATCACATTTCTCTTTTTTTATTTTTAAACCTTTTTCTTGTAATATTTTAAGAACCTTATTTAATGTCTCTAAATGTACCTCAATCGAATTTCCCGTTATTAAAATATCATCCAGAAATATTGTAACTTTGTAACGTTAGGTATTTTATCAAACAATTGACTCATAATTCTTTGAAAAATTCCCGGACTAGACGCCAATCCATACACTAATCGATTGTATTTAAAAAGACCTTTATGTGTATTAATCACTGTTAATTCCTTCGATTCATCTAACAATATCTGATTATAAGCTTGTGATAAATCTAACTTCGTAAAGTACCTACTGCCACTTAACTTAGTTAATAAATCATCTATTTTTGGCACAGGATACTTATCAACCATACGATTTAGTGTAACCTTATAGTCAGCACATAAGCGTAAAGCGCCATCCGGCTTGTGAACAATTACCAGTGGTGTGGCCCAGTCGGAGGTGTCAACAGCTCCGCTAGGAGTAATAGTGTTCTGTGGTCAACAGGCTCGATGACACCGGCGCGCAGCATGGCCTCGAGCTCGGCATCGACACGCGCGCGCAGCGCGTATGGCAGCGGGCGCGCGCGGCAGAATATCGGCACGGCCCCCTCCCGTAAATGCAGAGTCGCCCGACCGCCGGTGAAACACCCCAGTCCGCCATCAAATAACTCATTGTATCTAGAATAAATATTACATATTGTATTATCTCTTTGTTGACTACTTATCTCAGCCGCTAAACTAGCATTGTTAATCATCGTCATAGGGGGTATACTAATATTTAATTCCGAAAGCCATTGCCTTCCTATTAGTGTGGTAGTTCCCGAATTGAATACATATAAATCCAATTTCTTTTTATGATTTTGATAAGTAACAGTCACTTCCAGATATCCTTCTGGCTGAACTTTGCTTCCGTTATAAAATTTTACGAATAAGTTACACGGCAGCAACGGTATGTTAGTAAAATGTTCTTGGTAAGTATTTTTCGAGATACAAGATAAAGGTGACCCTGTGTCAATTTCCATGGATAAAAGTACACTATTTACTAAAAGATTCATGCTCACCGGCCCATATTGGCTTAAAGACATTAGATACATCGGTTCTTCCCTTCCTTCCGCTTCTCCGTCTTCTTCCCCGTGTGTCTCAAACGCGTGCATTGTTGGTGCCGCGGCACCAGCCGTAGTGCCCGGCCATATCTTCCCGCGCCTACCATAGGCCCGGCCGGCGGAGCCCCGTCCGCCGCCGTCACCGCGGCCGCCCGCCGCATTCCGCGTCATCCCTCCACTGCCGCTCCGTGATTGTTGAGCACGGCCCGGAGTGTCGCTTGAACCATCAGTGCTGTCCGGGCATATGCGCCGCAAATGGCCAATCTTCCTACATATACTACACTGATACTTTGAGAATCTACACTCCAGTTTTGTGTGTCTGTAGTCCCCGCATGCTGAACATCCTCCAACATGCATGCGATGTACATCACCCGTTTGTTCAAACGCTGCCGAACTTCGCCGCAACGCTGCATCATTCCTCGAAGTTTCGAGGCCCTTCGAATAAGCGTTTAAACCGGCCCCAGTCGGCCCGGTGACGTCACCACGCCCATCTACAGCGGCTGCATCCCGCTCCGCCGCCTCCAGTGCGCTCGCCACCGACACAGCTTTAACGAACTTTATGTTTCCTTCCGCGAACAATCGTTGTCTAATAAGATCACTCGAAATACCGCACACGAATTGGTCTCTTAAATTGTCATCCAAACTCGCACCGAATTCACAATACCGAGTTATGTTTTTTAATTCCGCAACATAATCTGAACTACTTTCACTAGATAGTTGTCTTCTTTGTCTAAATTTATAACGTTCTGCCAAAATAGACGGCTTTGGTTGCAAATGTTCTCGCATGACCTTCACAACCTCGGTGAAGGACATGTCCGCCGGTTTCTGAGGACTGCACAAATTCACTAATAATTCATACGCCGTTTCACCCATGAATGCAATTAACGTTGGTAATTTTAGTTCGTCCTTCACCGAATTCACCACAAAGTACATATCCAGCCTATCACAGTACGACTGCCAATTTCCGTTCTTCATGTCGAATTCGTCAAATTTCCCCATCCTCGTCGCCATTGTGGAATAAAACAACGATGTGGTTCGCACAACAATAATATATTGACTGGCGTATGCGGTCGGCCTACAGTACATTTATACAGCTTAACTATTTTAACTTAGATATACCCTACATTACAATTTCTTTACCTTCATAGAACTTCAATCAACTTAGCCTATCGCAGTCCACTGCTGGACATAAGCCTCTCCCAGACTGGGCCACAACACCCTGTCCTCCGCCTTCCGCATCCAGTCTGACCCAGCCACCTTCTTAAGGTCGTCGGTCCATCTAGCTGGGGGGCATCCTACACTACGCTTGCCGATACGCGGTCTCCAGAACTAGAACTAGAACTTACCATGGCAATACTCTCTGAATATGTCGGTCATAAGCAAGCTAAGGACTTTCTTCTTCCCAGAATAGATTTTAATGTACGGCATAGTTGGCATAGAACGGGTCCACTGAGCCTTGCAAGTTCCCGTAACTTTGAGATCAATTCCTGAAACACACAAAGCAAAATAGTTTAATTCAAAAGTTTCCAGTATTTTGAACTTAATGCAACAAATGTAAAAATATTGAAAAAAATACTTTGGAATTTCTGGTCATTCTTCAATTCCAATATAACAGTTCCAGTCACAATATCTCCTGCATACGTACATCCAGTGGAATCACTATTAAAGTTTATGGAGCATGCCATAGCAAACTCAAATATTATTCAATAAGTATTACGTTCACTACAACAACAATATAATTTACTCTGCCTTTTACTTAAAACATAATTATTATAGCTATCAGCAACTTGATAACCTCGATAGGCAGCAGATAACAATGATGACAGAAGATAATGACTCCCGAATCGGCGAAGATTAAGTAGCTGCAGAAATTGATTTTATGTCGAGGTTGCGTGGCTATTTTGAAGAGGACGGGGGTGGATTGAATACACGATAATTGAATGCACATTTTTTTTTTTTTTTTTAACGTTGCCCTACACTAGGAATTTCTCCTGTATCGTGGGTGCGTTTACAAACATATAAACTCACATACACAAACAGCCAGACCCGGAACAACTACTTGTAGGTCATACAAATATTTGTTCCGTGCGGGAATCGAACCCGCGACACACAGCGCAGCAGTCAATCGCTTAACCACTGCGCCAACCGTGTCGTCAATTAAATACCTTGAGCATTGACTTAAATATTATTCTTTTGAAATCATTGCTTTTGAGGGCAAAAACTAAAGCTGTTTTCCTCTACTTCTACCAGAGTTATTTGTTCTTACAGGTAAATCATTTTAATCTAGTGTGTGACGTTATTGAAGTAAAACTTCTTTACGCACGCTTGACTTGGGAGCGTAACGAGAGCGTTACAAAAGTGTGATCGGGCGAGGCGAACGGAAGTTGAGAGGGAGATTTGAAGTAAAACCACAGAATAAGTAATAGTACTACGTACTTCTTTTGCTAGCGTTACGCGAACGGTGATTTCTGTTTTACTTCAGTCGTGTGGTCTAAAGCACACTCGTTTTTTTTTGTAGTGTTGGTTCTTTGCTATTGAAGCTCAGACTAGAATTGATATTAATCTCACGTTGAGTTGTGCTATTCGTGAGGGTAACAGACAAACATATAGATTACAGATCGATTCATGTGAACTATGGTCTGAGGAATAGTCTGTACCTAAAAAAAAAAATCAGCCGTTACGGGACGCCTGGCGTAAGTGAAACATCAAAATTATTTACAAACTACTACAATAGACTATAGTGGAGACGCGTCCCACGCGGTATGCGTCTTCCCGCCAGCAATCGGTTTTACGTGCGGCTATAGATGTTTCATATCAAAAAAGGCAAAACCATAAGTACTACCTAAGTAAATAATAATTTTAAACTACGTTCTCATGAAATGAAAAAAAAAAAGGAATGAAAATAGATGTCTTAGAACGTTTCCGAACGAAAACCAATGACAGTGACAGTCAAGCCAATGACATTTTGCATTATTGAAAATCGGAATTTCGTTCGTGGTGATTTTTCCGATCGGTTCTTCGGCATGATTCGCGTAATAACTGTTCGATCGTTTTATTTAGCAGTGCATTGCTTAATTTCGTAAACGAAGATTTGGGATAAGTGCGTTTTTCTGTAGTTTATTTCGTTTTGTGCGTCGTAAGTAAATCGTGATAGGTTATGTTATGCCCTTTACCTTTTCAGGGTGAAAAGTGAGTTTGTTTGATATATTTCGTTATAACTCTGATAATTCTCTATTTATTTAGGTATTATAAGAATTGTGGTATTATGCAACATGCAGCGCTTCAGTACTACAACAAGTGTTACTAGTAAGACATTTTATGACTGTCTGCAAACATTTTGATTAGGTACACGAATCATGTTTCGGTTTTTCTGCAGTCGCGAGTGTTGACCTCATTACAGACAAAATACATAAGTTCAAGTGATAGGTATGTTTGAATATTATCATACATGCTGCTGACATGATCCTAAACTTGTAAATTAACCTTTCTATCCAACTAGTATAATTATAATCTGTAATAAAATGTTACCAAGCATATAGTATGTATATAAAGAACATGTTAGATAGAGTTATTAATATACTAATCTGTGGATATAGTTACAATAATTAAATATTGGAAATCAGTGACAAAAGTCAAATAATTTTTATGTACTTAAATGATTTTAATTACTTTAATCTCTGAATAAACTGATATTAAATTTCTTCATTTAATGTCTGTAAAGTCAAAGTCAAAGTCAAATTGTTTATTTCAAATAGGCACATAAAAGGCACTTTTGAACGTCAATATTTACAAAAAAAAATAGAATTGATTCTAGTCGCCCCTTCCAAAATGTAGTTTCGTATGGAGAAGAATGGGCAAAAAACTCCACCGGTACTCTTTTAAAATCTTGTACAATATTTTTATAGGTACATTAATTATATAATTATATGTGAAGACGATGCACCTAGAATAAAATTAACTTATTATTGATCTTAGTAAATCATGTAAATAATGTAGTGAACATAATAAAGAGTATTCTATTTTTTTATATTCGAGGCTCTGAGCCTAGCCTATTGGCTGCAATGGCTGGCTGAAGGGAATTTTAAACCATCATACAATACTATACAATACAATCTACTGGTTAATTCGCAACATACCATTGTATCTTCTCTGAAATAGAAATCTTGACTTGCAGATAATCTATTGATTCATTGAGTTGTCATGATTGAAATAGAAGATGCCAACAATCTGCCATTACTTATCTGTTTTATGAGCCTTTCATTTACATCACATTGTGGAGTTGTTAAACAGTATCAATGTGTGCATAGCTACTTTATGGTTTTGTATTATGAAGATACCTGGAAAATATAAACTGATTAAATTAGTTAATCCATTCCTTTAACTACCAGTTAAATACCATGCTGGTGTGATGCAGAAAAACTAGAAAAAAATAAATATTTCTGCAGATGTATTGTTGCCTGTGTTCAGAATTAATAGTCTGTTTACTAAACAAATAGTTCTTGTCTCAAACATTTTAAATTTCAGTCATCATTTTGCAGAATGTGTGTGTTGACAAATTTCTTTTGAAGTCCTGACATTCGTAATTAGTTTGGCATTTAAGCCTTATCAAATTATGATTCTTCACTTGAAAACTTGTTTCCCTATCTAAATTTGTTGTGTGGGTAGACATGTTTACAACCACAAATATCACATGCACACATAACACATACGCTGTATTTGCAGCCCACAACCTCCAAAACACATAAATATAACCAAAATAAGTTAGGCACTTTTCATTATGCATTACATCTGAAAGTCATACCGCCTTATTACAAAACAAGATTTATATTTTGACATGGGTTAAACCATGGAGCCAGTTTTTGTAATAAGAACGTAACAGTGATTGAAATACCGTTCTTTATACAAAACTGAAAACTTAGTACGGTACTAAGTTGTCAGTTAATTGTTTAGGAACTCTACCATAGACGGAATAAAGTTCGAAATTCAATAATGGCTCCATGTTTTAAACCTGTGTCTGAAGATAAACCTTGTTTTGGAATAAGGGGGTTTGTGTTTGGAAAGAATCTAGATAAAATTCTTTTTTCAAGGTAATCACCACAGCCATGGACCCGAACATTTATGCTCTGGTCCTAGACACCTTGAACCGTGCCACTAGCCAGGACACGGAGGTGTTGAAACCGGCTGAAAAGAAACTACAAGAATGGGAGGTGGAACCTGGTTTCTATTCTGTTCTCCTGGTAAGTTCTTGCTGATTACAATTGGTCCAGAAGGTTGGTCGATTGGAACTGCCTATGACAAGCCTCAGCTTTAGTCGATCATCTTATGCTTATCTCCATCTGGACATTTTGATGAGGCTGCCAAATAATACAAAAAGCTCAGTCCACTATTTAAACAATTCTTAAGACTCCATAATAACTTCCGCGCCAACTTAATAGCACTACTACTCGCGGTGACACAAGCAAGCGAGACAGGGTGGCCGCGGCAGGGAGAAGGCTCCAAGGCGCCGATAGTGTAGTAATTTTTTTTATACGGTTAAAATAACGACAATTAAAAAAAAACATAGTATCTGCTTTATATTTAGTTCACTTATTATGCAAAGTTTCATGATCTAATTTGAAGTATTTTTTTAATTCTAGAGGTTTATCCTTCGGTTTGGAGGCTACTTTGTATTTTTTTTTCTGTCGAGCAAATTTTGTGGAATAGTGTTTTCGTTATACACGCCCTTGACATAGCGATTGTGAACTTTATTTAGCTAAGCGCCACACAAGTTTTGACGACACGGTTGGCGCAGTGGTTAAACGATTGACTGCTGAGCTGCGTGTCGCGGGTTCAATTCCCGCACGGAACAAATATTTGTATGACCTACAAGTAGTTTTCCGGGTCTGGCTGTTTGTGTATGTGAGTTTAAATGTTTGTAAACGCACCCACACGCATACACGACAAATTCCTAGTGTGGGGCAACGTTTAAAAAAAAAATAGCTCTAATAAGTTGTGTTGTTTCATTGTGAGTGTAGTGCTGTTTAGAACATGACCCACTTGCTGGAATGTCCCAAGTGTCCACATTAACTTTTGATGATATCATGAACTCCACTGACGCTGCTATAAACGTAACCACCTAATTTAAAAACTACACTAGAAAAGAAGAAGAACGTTTAAATTCCTCTAATCCACATAAAGTCGCGACTGCGCGAAAGTTTTAGCGTGTTAAAAACTGCAGCCAAAATAATACTACATAATTGTAACTACCTTCTACAGAACGTCCTATCAAACCATTCGATAGACGGCAACGTCCGATGGTTGGCAGTGATGTGCTTCAAGAACGGCGTGGACCGTTACTGGAGGAAGAATGCTCCCAACGCCATCAGTGATGAAGAGAGAGTCAAGTTGCGGCAGGGACTGCTCACAACCAGCATCTTGAGCGAGCCCGTCGCTCAGATTGCTACGCAGCTTGCTGTTTTGATTTCCAAGATTGCTAGGTTAGTTTTGATGTGAAAAATCTATAGCCGCACGTAAAACCGATTGCTGGCGAGGCGACGCATGCCGCGTGGCGACGCGTCGTCACTAAACAGTCTTTATGTAGTAGTGTGTAATGTGTAAATAATTTAGATGTTTCACATCTGCCAGGCGTCCCGTAACGGCTCAATTTTTTATTAGTTTTTAGAGTTCTATACCGCAAAAGGAAAAACGTTACCCCTATAGGATCACTCGTGTGTCTGTCTGTCTGTTCGTCTGTCACAGCCAATTTGCTCCGAATCTGCTGGACCGATTAAGTTGAAATTTGAGTCACACATCGAACACATCGACACTTGAATTTCTGTGACCCAAACACGGCCGTGTTACGTAAATAAATGAATTTTGAATACAGGGATCACTTAGGGGGCAAATTAGAATATAAAAAAAAAATACAAACTGTACCTATCATGTGACATATCAAACGAAAGGGCTTGTTTGTTGTTATGCTTATACAATGTGGAGACAACAATACGACAATAAATGAAAACACTGGCAATACTAATGCATATGAGTATTTTGGAACGATCAAATAAATTCTAGCATCGAAATTAAAAAAGTAATTTTTTCAAACAAACTAAATAGCAGTGGCGTGCCGACTATGGGTTTTGTCAATCTTTGAATAGCTATAGTGACTAAACTATTGGATATATTTGATTGAATTTTCGTGTGCAGACTACGAACGTCATAAGATATACGCAGTTGAATTTATTGTCTTAATGTCGTCTCCACGTTGTATATATTTTATAAATTTTAAATAATGAGCTTTAAAGTTATTTAAGAAAATAGATGAAAATTTAACCTATCTCCGAAACTCATCATCTGCCCGCCTTTTCCCAGCTATGGTGGGGTCGGCGTCCAGTCTAACCGGATGTAGCTCAATACCAGTACTTTACATGGAGCGACTGCCTATCTGACCTCCACAACCCAGTTACTGGGTTATTACCCAGTCTGACATCCAGTCTTAGCAAAGGGTATCGTATTCGATACCCTTTGGTAAGACTAGTTAGTACAGACTTTCGGGCTTCTGACGACCCGTACCGACGCGTACTCGCGTGCTACTTCAGAGAGCTCATAAAGTTTGTCGCGTACTATACCAAGGATTTTACTCATAACTCATTTAAACTATATGCGCCTTATTACGAAACAAGATTTATATTTTGACATGGCTTAAACCATGCAGTCAGTTTTTGTAATAAGAACGTAACAGTGATTGACATACCGTTCTTTATACAAAACTGAAAACTTAGTTCGGTACTAAGTTGACAGTTTTGTGTTTAGGAACTTTACCATAGTCGGAATAAAGTTCGAAATTCAATAATGGCTCCATGTTTTAAACCTAGGTCTGAAGATAAACCTTGTTTTGTAATAAGGGGGTATGTATACCAAAACTCATTTAAACACTAACCCTAACCAGGTTTGACTGCCCAACAAGCTGGCCAGACTTAGTCCCAGAGTTGATGGGTGCACTAAAAGCGCCACAGCCTCTGGTGCAGCACAGGTCTCTGCTCATCTTCCATCACGTCGTCAAAGCATTGGCTTCCAAACGACTTGTTGGCGATCGACGCACATTCCAGGTGGGTAATGGCGCATTGATGTACCTACTCTTGTTATTATTGAATAAGTTCTGATGTATAGCGGACCTTCGCAGTTTAACGCAGTCCATTGCTGACGAAAAGTAAGACTTTTGGTCTAGAAACACTTTTACCGAAATTATGCGACGGAAAATTCGGTGACGCTTGTAGTGCTTTTTACCCGACTACGTGACGCAAAGGAGGGTAATATGTTTATCAGCCTATGTATGCGCTCTAGAGACCAAACGCGTCGGCTGATTTTGATGATTCTTAAGAACTTTTCACTACTAAAAATAGGATCGTTTTTAAAACCACTCCATCTCCACACATCCACAGGAGCTAACGAACACCGTATACTCCTTCATCCTGACCCTCTGGCACGAGAACACGGAACTATTCCTCCGTCACATCCAAGAGGGAGCCGCCACAGAGCTGATTACTGAGCATCTGGAGAAAGCACTCCTCTGTCTCAGGATATTGAGGAAACTGACCGTGTTCGGGTTCAAGAAAGCACATGACAGCCAGGACGCTATGGCGTTCTTGAATGTGGTGTTTGACAGGGCTAAGACCAGTTTGGAATGCAGTGAGTATTATTAGTTTTATGTTCATGAATGACTGATTGACTTTAAATGCTATTTATGGTGTTTCAAGGAGAGCTTTAGAACATCGAACTGAATAACTTTTACTATGGGACACATTCTGAAATCCCGAATATAAAAACAGCTGTCCCATACAGTTTAGAACAGTAGGTATTAACTAAACTTTAGTATGGAACAGCAGATTTTTTTTTCTCTAAATATTTTAATCATTGTCAACAAAGATAGAATTCACAGGGTCTTCTAATCGTGACCACTAATCTAGCATTAAACCATATCACATGACTCTTTATCCAGCATAAGAGCATATCACAGGACTCAGCAGCATTAAGTCTGCCACTTTCCGTTTGTCTGCTTAAAGTATTAAATAAATAAATAAACAAACAGCAAAATAGTGTTGTTATCTTGACTTTGTATTTGCTTTTTTACAATTTTATGCATTTTATTGACATTATGGATACACAACATTTGCTAGATATAGCTTTACAAATCTACATAACAACTAGCTTACCATAACACTCATCATTTTTCAGGAAAACTTCTAAAAGGCAGAGGCATTTACCCACTGGAGCTCTGCGAAAAATTCATAATACATTTAACCAAAGTAGCCCTTGGGGTGTTGTGTGCCCAGCCATTCTCCTACGTGCCTCTGATCAGGCCTTCCTTGGAGTTTGCGCTGTATTACTGCTTTACGGAGCAGGGCATGGCGCTGATATATGAGAGGTTCACGATACAGTGTCTGAACATTGTGAAGGGAATTCTCCAGTGTGTGGAGTATAAGCCGCCGAAAGGAATTGATCAGGTTAAGGAGCCATGTAAGTATTACAGCTAGATTTGTTACATTTCTATATAAATTAGGTACTTACAGGACATGAGTTTTAGTTTATAAACAATAGAAGCAAGTACAGTAGGTCTTTACTTTGTGTAAATTATTGCATCACCACTGATCTCAAAACGGTGAAGGAAAACATTGTGAGGAAACCGGCAGGGCCCAGAACCAAAAATTCGAAGATATGTGACATCTACCAACCCGCACTGGGCCCGCGTGATGGATTACTTCCCACTCCCTCTCACCGAGAGGAGGCCTGGGTCCCAACAGTGGGAACATTATAGGCTGATACGTAGGACTAGAAATCCTTGTGAAAGCGTAAGTCCAGTAATGTGGAAATACAACCATTATATTATTTTTGTTGCCATGCAGCATTGATGTGTTCGGAATTTATGGTATAGAGCTATGAGGAACAGGTGTAAAGTTCACTCATCCTTCTTAGAAAAGGGACGATCCTCCGACCAGACGGGTGTTGTGTCTGGTGGGTAAATGCCCGACGATTGATGTCAGGTCGCGCGGTAAACTCTGCTTGCGCGATGCAGGATTTTGCGACGTCAGTATGGGCGTAGTTCGCATGTGGCGATGTTGATGCCGCCACAAGGGGATTCGCATCGCCTAAATTGAAGCCAATTGAAAGCCTCATTTAGCTTTCATTTAGGCGATGCGAATCTGTCTCTTTTCAAGATTGATTACTTATTGGCAATCCCATATGTTTCGCTGGTGTCTAAACCATACACATCCGGACATTTTGTCGTAGTATTCTGCATCAAGGTAAATTCTACTGAGGTATTTGCTTTGAAGAGATTATAGTTTAATTGTTTTACTAGCTTTTACTACATAGTTTCCTATACGCATTTCTTGTAGTAACCCTCCAAGCCCACCAAATGAAGATTGAGGTCCTGGACGCGAACACTCTTTGCCACATGTGTCGACACCTGGTCTCTCACTACTTCCTACTGAGTGCTGATGACCTGGCGCTGTGGGACGCTGAACCGGAGAGCTTTGCCACTGATGAGGCCGGGGAGTCATGGAAGTATAGCTTGAGGGTGAGTGGCACTCATTTATTTCATACAATACAAAGCCTCGTTGGTCTAGTCGTCGCAAGCGCTATTGCTGACCTTTAGGTCCTGGGTTCGGTTCCCGGGTCCAGCAAAGTGATATTGGGTCTTTCTATCTAGAATTTCTCAGTATCAGCCCGTAGTCTTTTTTTTATTTTGAGTAGGAAATTATCAAATAACTTGCGTGTCAAACTTTAACTGACTAAAACCCACCCGTGTCCTGTGTGCCCGGGCCACGATATCCCTTTCGGACAAACTCGAAACCCTGGCAGGCATTGGTTCTAACGGACCCCATCATTTGGTGCTGACATCTCTTTGAGACGCGCGTGAAACACAACGCGCCGCGCCTACGGTGGCCGGGAATCGGCCTGCGACTCCCGACGTCTGGATTTGTAACCGGTTGATGCCGGCAATAGGCTTGCTCCCTATTACATTGGACTTAAACATAACTGGCGAAATGTGGGTGTACTATATGTACACCTCTGCTCAACCCTTCGGGGAAACAAGGCGTGATGTTATGTACAATACAAATATATATTTTTTGTTAAAAAATTCAATTTTCTTGCCTAGGTTCATTGGTTGCCTATTCGCGGTAGAAAACTACACAACGAAACATACTGCGATCCATACAATGGCATACACCAACCTTATGACGCAGATATATGCCAGTGAACTTGAGTAGTTAGCTTGCGTGTTCTGTACTGAGCTCACGCAACGCGTCGTACGTTCGGCCAGTAATAGGACTCGCCCATCAAGGAGCGCTGTCCCCAATTTGACGCATTATTAATTTATTATACACAAAACAAAAGGTATTTTAATAAAACGCGTATACTAAAAGATCAATAATTAAATTAATTTTAAATTGAAGGTGAAGGTTTCAGAAAAATACGCTTGGTAGATTTTGCGCCATTCTCAGTTTTTTATCCGCGTTAGACATAACTTTACAAATTAATTTAACTATGTAATAGAGATATTTCTTGTAGCCAAGTCAGAGGCCCATGGGCGGTTTATAAAATCTGACACCAGGTTAGTCACTAACCACTCGAAAAAAAAAAACAAAAGAATGGGAGTTTAGATAAAACCTGTTGATGAATAATCTTTCCAGGTGAAAAAAAAACATAAAAGATGAAATACCCGAGTCTTAATTAGAAGGGTTTAGCCTTTAAAAAAGACCCTTCTCTTCTAACTGCTACAATAATAGCGTGTCTTGCTCGCCGTCACAACTGTCCTCCGGTGTACCGGCCGATTCACGCAACTTAGATCTCTATTATTACTCATAAATAAGGGCTAATATCGTGTTTGGGTAGTTTTACTCTATGGTCCTCCGGATATTTCGTCCCGTGTTCCGTTGATTATTTGCCGGTGTCCGCCTTTGTACCTTTGTATGCACTATAAAAGTACAAAGGCGGACTTAATACCTGAAGCTAATTAAATAAATAATAGTACAGATTGTCTAGTGTAAAAAAAAAGTGTAGGTTAGTGACTTTCCAACAGACAGTTAAAAAAAGTAAATCTTTTTTCTCCCTCTACAGCCGTGCACAGAAGCACTGTTCATGGAACTGTTCCAATTCCGGAACGTGTTAGCTCCAGAGCTGGTACGATTGCTGGCGACCCTGCAAACGCAACAGATATCGCCTGACGATCTACCTGGTATACTGAAGAAGGATGCTGTTTATAATGCTGTCGGATTAGCTGCCTTTGATTTGTATGATGATGTGAGTATCATTATTTTGTTTTTAGATGTTTTAAATCACTGGTGGACACTGGACATAGACCTTCCTCAAGGATGGCGGCATCGGCATGGTATACACATCCAGCGAATGTAGCATACAGATTAGTTTTTACGATAGCACTGTGATGCCTTCCGTATGATATAGCCCCCCCCCCCGCAACCCGCCCAACCTCCCCCCCCACACACAACTATGCAGCGATAGAAAGAGAAAGAGGTCCTCGAATCGATCAATAATTGCAATTGATCAATTGCCATCAATTTGTATTGTAGTAATATTGTCAATCGCTTAAATTGAATTTGGTAGACGGTCAATTTGCGCATCAATGAGTATCAATCACGTAAAAATTGACAATTGCAATTGATCGTTTCGGAGCCTTAACTTTCCCATTTTAATTTTACTACACAATTTGTTTTCTTCTAGGTTGACTTCGACGAATGGTTTACGAAGGTCCTGAGTCAAGAGCTAAAAATCAAAGACAACAACTACAGAATAATCCGAAGAAGAGTATGTCAACTTATTGGTAAGCAACTTTAACCTAAAATCTACCAAAATCAACTGTCGATGTGTCGAATTATTATCATTTTCGCTGTCCATTTCAGGTCAATGGTGCGGTGTTCGTGCATCGCAGTCCCTTAGGCCAGCAATGTATGCGTCGTTACTGGAACCTCTCAGTAGAGCGGACGAAGACGCGGCTGTTAAACTAGCAGCAGCCGAAGCCTTGAGGAGTACTATAGACGACTTCAACTTTGACGTGGAACAGTTCGCGCCGTACGCGCCGCATGCGATCGCTGCGCTTTATGAACTCCTGGTACGTAGCTTGATGTTATTTGTTTTTATTTCGAGATTTTCGTGTGAATTTTTCAGTCTTCCATCAACAATATAATTCAAGAAGTTTCTAGCACTTACTATTTAAGTATTTAATAAAAATTTAGATATTGCTCTTGTCGACAAAGTTTTGAGGTATGGTCAAACGTACGTATACGCGGTATACTAACGGAATTACACTTAACGCTCACTTAAAATTGTGTAATTACCATCCGCTGCGTCTGATGAACCCCTGGAAACCTTTTTTTTGGGTGGGAAATGATCAAATAACTTCTCCCGCTCTGGGCGGAGCGGGAGGGCGTGTCAGACTTTTACTGACTAAAACCCACCCGTATCCTTTCATTTGCCTGTGTGCCAGGGCCACGATATCTCTTTCGGACAAACTCGCAACCCTGGCAGGACTCGCAACCTTGGCAGGAATTTCTGGTACCTGTGATCAGGGCTTGAAACCGGTTAATTTTTATTTCCGAAGATACAAATTATTTTTGGTACAATTGATATTAAGTAGCTTCAAAGATTGCTTCATCACATTAAGTTCAGCATTGATTTTGTAACCCAATACGTATTAAGGACGCTATCACATTTTTCCTCAAATATCAGTGCTTTTCAGGTACCATTTTAATGAATTAGGAGTCACAACTGCAAGGATATCATTGTCTCAAATTAAAGGTAATATATTCATCTCCAAAATTGTCCCATAAAAATTGTATAGCCCCATACAAAATTTTCACACAAATACGTTTAAACAATCACAATAAAACCAACAAATGAAAAAAAATGGGGTCTGAAAAGGAACCAATATAACTAAATCCACTGCATAGTTAAACATGCAAATAATAACAAATTGTTGCATAAATAGTCCTCTATACGGCCTATTAAATATTTTGTAAGTAAATAAATAACTTTTTTATTTATGATTAAAATAAGAAGCACTCTCAAATTTCTCCATACATTTTCTACTCGCGGACCGCGGTTTGTCATTCCGCGCTCAGACGCGCTCGTGGAAGCACCGGTGTATCGATTTTTCGCAAAAAATATTTACGTACAGAAGTGTGTGCTGTATTGTATACTGTGGGAGGACGAAGTTGATACTTTTTCGGACCGAAATAAAAGTATAATCATTGGAATTTGTTTTAAAAATAAATACATAGTTGTCATTTTTTGTATAAATAGTGGTTGTAGATTACGGATAAACATTGTGTAAATAATTATAATTATGCAAATTGAAATGGCGGAAATGTTTTTTTTTTGAGATATTCGATAGATAGTCAATTTTGGGGTTTTTGGGGGTGGTGATTACGTATAGGTCATGATTTTTTTAATCCAAGATGGCGGGTGTATTTTTTTTAATAAAAATTCGACTTTTTTATCAATTGTGGAGGTGTTGAAGGTGGTGTTTACGAATATACCATCCAATTTTTGATTCATGATGGCGGATGTAAATTTTGGTGATAAATCGACTTAGTTGTCAATTCATAAATCTGTCTGTCTGTCTGTCTATCTGTCTGTCTGTCTTTCACACCTGGATATCTCAAGAACTACTAATGCTATCCACTTGAAATTTAGAATAGTTTTAGATGACGTTTGCCCAACTATTTTGCAAACAAGAAAGAAATTTAAAAAAATATACCTTTTTTGCAAAAGGGTCTGAAAGGGGGATGAATTTTTTTTTTAGGTAGCATAGTTTCCGACTTTTGATGCAAAATTTAAAAAAAATTACCGTCCCCCCGCCCTTATCTCCGAAGTTTGCATAGATACAAATCTGAAATTATTCTATGTGATAGAAGTTTATGTAAAGATTACAGGAAAAATAAAACGATGTCTCTAAATAGCACAGTTTTTCAGAAATCATCAACATCATATATACGTACGGAACCCTCGGTGCGCGAGTCCGACTCGCTCTTGACCGGTTTTTTATTCTCAGAAGCAAGAATGCGCAATAAGAGAATATAAGCCAAAAGGCACAAAAATAATCGAGATTGATTTCCTTTTTGAGCAGCTAATCCTTGTAGGTAGCCACACTTCTCTTTTTGGTTGCGGCGTAAAGTATCTCATCATGAATAAACAAGGGTTAACAAGATGCTTATACAGTGAAAATTTAAAGACTGTAGCTTCAAGTCTTCAACCGTTTGGCTGTAAAACCTGTGTGATAGACGGACATGTGAGTGACAGCAATAGTGCTCCGTTTGGACCCTTCGAGTACGGAACAATAGAAAGAGCTGGCCTTCATTCTAAATTTGAACTTTGAAACATGAAATGAAAATATACTTTTTACTACCTACTTTGGTTTTAAATTATATTTAAATATCACAACGAAAGTCTACGATAAACTCCCAGGCTAGTTTTTGATTATGTAATGCTCCAACATTTGCCAGCAAAAATTATATTTACAAGTACCTACTTACATCTTTTCTAACTAATAGTAGCCTGGGAGATAATCGTAGGTGTTCCTTGTAATAGGTTGTTAGTTTAGATTGTTAGTTTATGTAAAAATATGGTATTTAACCCATATGGCCAGTGCTTGAAAATGTTGGGTACCTACCTACGCTACATAATGACTGATGAATTTTAAAAATACTAAAAACATAATTATCACGCAGATAGTACTTAGTCACAGTTACTAAAATTCGATTGCAAACTTACAACTAACTTTACTCTACCATATCAGTAAAATTAAAAAAAATATACCTTCGAGTACCAAGATTAGTTAAGTTACGTATAAAATCGAGCGGTCAGCGGTTTCAATGTGTGCGTGTGCGTAATGTTGTTGTGTTGCGATTCAGATACCTAAACTCGAGCGAGTTCAAAATGTGATAGCGTCCTTAAATAATTAACGTAACATGTTCGTAAACCTTTATAATAACGTTTAAGGTTACATAGAAAATGAACCGGTGCCCGGGGTGACCGGTGCGGGAGCCCTGCCTGTGATGATGATCACAGTCGTTGCACTTGGTTGCACACATCTTTCCAACAAAACGTGCCTCCATACTGTAAAAATCAGAGAAGCTCATAGCCAATATTCATATTTTTTTTATTCCAGGTGGAATCGGAAGAATGCGACACAAAGATGCACGTGCTGCACGTGGTGTCGTACGTGATGGAGCGCTGCGGGGCGCGCGTGGCGCGCGGCGGCGGCGCGGGCGCGCTGTTCGCGTACCTGCCGCAGCTGTGGGCGCACGCCGCGCAGGCCGCGCACAACATGCTGCGTGCTGCTGCCTTAGCGGCGCTTGTGCATTTGCTCAAGGTATTTAACTGCTATCCAATCTGTGGCAACAGCTGATAATAGCGTTGCTATGATTACGTCAGCGCAAAATGGAACGGGAATTCACTTACTGGCTTTGTGCGTCGGAACGCATCTATTACACTATGCATTAGAAACTGTCCAATGAGGGTTTTCTGACTTGACGTTTACTAGGTGGCAGCACTAAGACGTCAGGCCCAAGCACATGTTAAAAGTGTCAAAGCGCCTATATTTTCTTTAGTCGTGACTGAATGATGAACGAATGAATGAAACGAATCATGAACGTCATCATATAATATCATAACTTAATTGTGGAAATGGAATACCTCTTGTCAAAGTGGCGCCTCCTGGGTGGTGTGAATATTCATGAAAACTCATTGCTGTCCCTTCGGAAAGATTGACGCATCGCAACGTGTCGTATATGCGGCAAATCGTCCACGTTTCAAAACTAATAATTTGTACATACACTAGAAATAGTATAATTTAGCTAGGTTTTATTTGCTGCCGAAATAATACGTCGTTATAGCTTACGATTCGTGAACGTAGTCCTAAAATATGAGTTTAATAAGAGATTTTAATGATAAATTACTAACTTGTAACATCGACATTACTCGTATTAACAGAAATGTTATGTACCGCCTGAACTGTCGAGTTACACAGGCAATATGTAAGTAAAACAAAAAAAAAACAAGTTCAAGGCTTCTTTAATTTTATACATTCGCTTACGGCTTTTAGAAAGTTCTGCGAAGAAACAGTATCTCTTGTCCTGCAGGCATTAGGGGAATGTCCACCCAACATCCGGCCCTGGATCCTGAGCGTAGTCAACGAGTCTACCAAACTAACAGAACCGGCGCACGTGTATTTGTTAGAGGACGCGCTGGAACTGTGGCTCGCTGTGCTCGAGACCTCACAGGCTGCCGACCCAGCCACCCTGCAACTGGCTGAGAATCTGCACCCGATATTAGGTAAGAGTTGCTGCAAAAAGGCACATCTGTAGACTATAGTGCGTTCACTTTAACTTGACGTGTGACGTGATTGGTAGAACTGAATTATGCAGTCATGTGATTGGTCGTTCTGTTCGTCAGTCGCCATTTTGAACTCTTTTAAAACGAACAAAATTCAGTTCTACTAATCGCGTCACGCGTCAAGTCATAGTGAACGGACAGTAGATGTGTTTGGCGCTTGAATGGCATTGACAAGGAGGCCAGGGTTGCGGGTTTATCCGAAAGGGATAGTGGCCCTGGCACGCACACAACTGAAGGAACATGGGTGGATTTTAGGCACTAAGTCTGACACGCACTCCCGCTTCGTCCAGAGCCGGAGAAGTTATTTTATAATTTCCCACCAAAAAAAAGGGTGCGAAATTGTATTGAAAAAACAAGATGGCGGCATAAGTTCCAAGTTTCGCCACGCCCCAAAAGATCATTGTGCAGTTCTATGTTAATATTTTAAACCTAGCCTCAATAGAACATCGTACTAAGTAGAAAGTAAGATGGACACTGTTAACAAATTCTTTACCACAAGTACAAAATTGTAATTATGGATGATAGTCGTTTTATAATCACTTTTAGGTTAGTTTGGCTAATTTGTAGGGTTCCGTGCGGCAAAAGGAATAAAACGGAACCCTTATAGGATCACTTCGTTGTCCGTCTGTCGGTAGATTAAAAAAAAAAAATGCGATTACAAACTTACATTTGCAGTTGAATAATTGACCGTGACGTATATCGATGTATGGGAGAACATTTTTAAAGTTAACTTTGTTCTTGGAATTCATTTTTAGCGTAGTGGTAAATGGAATGTTGAATTGTGTGGAATAAAAAGGCGAGAAATATATGTGACAGGAGAATCACGTCGGGGTAACTAGTATAGAGGTATGAAAGAAAGAAAGAAAATACGTTATTTGTAGTAAACACACGCGGTATGAGGAACAGGGTGTATAGTCTACTCATCCTCCATAGAAAAGGGAGGATGAGTGGGGGGCTACCCACAACCCTTTGATCAGACGGGTGTTGTGCCTGGTGAGCAACAGGCCGACGGTTGATATCGGGATGTTGTTTATATGCCAGTCACGCGGTAAACTCTGCTTCCGCGATGCAGGATTTGTATGACGACGTAAAGACCTGATCTTTGATGCGTGGTTCGCATGTGGCATTGTAGATGCCGCCACAAATTCACCCCAAATACCCATTCTTTGTGAAGACAAGTGACATATAAAAAAACTTTTCTCGCTAACATTGCCTTTGGTTTATTAAAAGCATAAATGTTATTTCAATTAAACTAATTACAGGCACTTTTGAATTGTCAAAGATTCGGTCAGTTAGCCAGAAAGTTGAAGCTACCATATTAAAGTTACTACTGGACCAATACCTCCCTCCTTCTAACCTAACAACATTCTTCCACAGAACAATCATCCGAGCACCTCCGGATAGTGGTGTACATAATGCAAGCCTACACCCTCCTATGTCCTGAGGAGTTCCTCTCAGGCCCCGGAGGCAAGTGCATGGCTCTCCTCGAAGATATGCTGAGTGACATGAGGACTGAGGGCGTTATCACCGTGTTGAAGATGGCAGAAATCTGCATCAGTGTCACTTTCCCTGAGAGAAATGCGTTTCTGGGAGTTAAAGTTATCTGGCCGATTATTATTAGGGTTATACAGTGAGTATTAAGTTTTATGATACGTTTAAAGGTACACGCACATCGTTTGGGGTGGGTGTCCCTTTGAGTATAGCAACTCCCCTAAATATCTTGGTGTTACTCTGGACAGGTCTTTAACATTCAGCAAAAACTGCAAGAACATCAAGCAGAAGGGCCACACTAGCAGCAGTCTTCTTCATCGACTATGGTCTCATCGAAGTGGGGTGCTTCGCATGACGTTATGCGGACTACAGGGCTGGCGCTAGCTTTTTCTGCAGGTCAATTTGCGTGCCCCCTGGGAGTCGTTCTACCTATTCAAAGTTAGTGGATACAACTTTGAATGAAACATGCCAATGATCATCACTTGTTGCCTAAAATTGACCCGGTACAAATGCTGTATCCAGTAGTGGTTCGCAGACCGGTGGCAAGCTCCAGCGAAAGAGCCAAAATGGTCTCCGACACACGATAACATCCTTGTGCCAGAAAGGCTGCAAAGTCTAAACAGGTTTATAAAGTGTGCCCACTCAATGGCGAGCGATCAGAAGAAATACTGAAGCTGTGAGCTTCCTTACCCAAACCATTTGTTCCACCTACTGAAGATCTTCCACCTGGACATGAGCTGCCTTGGCTAACCTGGAAGTTTTTAAACAGAGTCCGGACGCAGCTTGGCCGAAACAAGGAAAACCTGGTGCTGTTCCACAAACGATGGGACACTTAGTATCATGTCCTGCTTGTCCTGTCAGCTGCACGTTACAGGAACTGATGGACGGTAGTGATGGCGCCAAACACGTAGCCGAACTCTGGGCTGAGTCCATTTAGATTACCATCGACACTCTACGAAGAACGGACACATTATCATAAAAAGGAGCCATTTTCAATAGACAAAATGCGAATCGATGTTGAGTATGTGATTTAACCCTAGATATTTTGTGAACGGTTGACCAGGCAACTAAGGGGCTTACTAGAGAATGGGCAGCAGCATTCTCTATGCATTTTAACACCATATTGAGATCGCCAACCCGCCTGCCAAGCGTGGCGATTATGGCAAACCCTTTGGGAGGGACGTCTTTCGGTTGAAATTATGAATGATGACCAGGCAATATACGTAATAGTACGAAAAAGAAACTGGGAAGACAATACCAGAGTTTTGGAAGAGGCCAAGTCGTGCGGAACTGGTCGACATAGGCTTATGAATTCTCTAGATAAGAGTGGCACAGCTCTTTGTGAAGGACCTTGTATGGGTTTACCATCATACCTATATTTGCAGCTAAGCACCGTTGCCGTAGTTCGGTTTGAAAGGAATATTTGCCAGTGTAAATACAGGCATAGACATTTCAGCTGTGTCTCTGGGATGCAGGGCAGGCTTTAACCATGTAGGCGCCCCGGGCGAGTCATGCGTTTAGCACCCTTTTTTATTTCATTATAATTAAATAAATTTATTTTCAATTTTGTACCATACATTTATTATTGAATTAATGGAAAACTACAAATAAGTAGGTATTTATTATTATTAATAACAAAATATTTTACCCATTCAGTATCTAAACAATGTAGGTGCGTACCTGCCCATAAATTAGTGTCAGTTAGTCACGAAACTTATAATTAAAAAAAATGTCAGCTGTCGCTCAGTGCGTCTCACTGTCATCCTCCGTTAGTGAGGGATCCGAAGATACGACAAGACAAGCAACAAATTGTCAGGTCGTGGTAGATAAATACACTACGCGGGGGTCGTGCGGTCCATTGCCCTTTACGGGGCACCGGTGTGGGCGCGTTCCTTGACGCGGCGACCAGCCTGCCGGTTGAACGCGTCCCAAAGGGTCATGGCCATCAGGCTGGTCCGGGGACGTCGCACGGTCTGCGGTGGGGCGGCGAGCCTCCTTGCCGGACTGCCGCCATGGGATCTGGAGGCAAAAGTCTATATGGGAGTGGCGTCCGGCCCTGGTCCAGGCCATAGTTCGGAGCGAGAGTGCATGGGAGGCCGTCACCTCCTACGAAGCAGTAATGCTCGCGAAGGAGGAGGCGGAACGAGTGAGGGAGAAGCAAATTTCGCGCCCTCACCACTACGCACCCCGCTTAAAGCGCCCCTCCCTAACGCCGGCGCCGCATAACGCTCCCCGCCTAAAGCCATAAGGCCGTGTCCAGATAACCCGCGCCGACCACGCGCACGCCCCGCACACACCTTAGGCCCGCCTTGCACCCGCGTTTGCCACGCGCAAAATCCGCGTAAGCCACGCGCCCGCCTCGCACCTGCATAAACTACTTATTATTTAATCAAAAAACGCCGTTGATGTCAGTCAATACGGTACTAGCCGAAGCGCGGGCACAAGGCGGGCGCGTGTCGTCTAAACGCAGCCTAACGCTGGCGCGGCTGGGATGGCAATTCATTTGACAGCGATGTCTCTAGTTTAGAACATTACCCTAATAATACATAGAAAACCAAAATAACTCCTTATTTCTCCCACAGCTGCCTCCTCGAAGGCGACGACCTCCCAATGGTCCTGTCTGTGCAACTCTGCCTCGTTTCCCGCGTCATCTTGCTCTCAACTGATCTGTTCTACAAGGCTATACAGGAGGCCTCCAATGGCGTGGCGGAGTATGATTCAGACCCAGCCAAGTTATTGAACAGGTTCCTACATGTTTGGACTGAGAAGATGAATTTAGTCACGCAAGTCGAGAGGTGGAAAGTTGTTGGTGAGTAAGCAAGATATTATGTTATTCTGAGGATGTTGTTAAGTTGAAGTGAATGTCAGTTCGATTTTTAGACAGGAGGTTACAAAGTTTAAAATAATATAATTTCCATTGTGTCATCGTTGGAAGGTAAGCATTATTTTCTTCCTGGAGCCAGTTAGTCAGCAAGGTTGGTAATTTGACTAGCACCGCTGTACCGCGCCTTAGGTATGGAATACAAAACAAAACAGTTTGAAAAGTTATAAAAAATGAAACAAATAGAAAAAAAATATACTGATTACACATTGGAGACTTGACGGGGTGCCATAAGCTATAACTTAGAAGAAGCTCAAGAATTTGTAAATTTCTTCACCATACCATACCATCTAAAACTACGAAAGCCTTCAATTCCTCACCCGATGTCTCAATTGATTTATTAAGTGCAAACGTTCCAAGCTCCCCGGTTGAATTTCAATTTAAACATATGAACCCTGTGATAGTTATTAAAGCTTTTCGGCAAATAAAAATCAAATTGACCGAAGATCTATGGGTATTGTTAATCAAAGTGGGTACATCCATAATCGAGACTGTAGCACCATACTTAGCTTTAATATTTAATTTGTGTGTGGATCAAGGTGTCTTTCCAGATTTAAGGCGACGATAACCGACTTTTAATGATTTTATACTGAAGATCACGTCTAAACGAGTGTTAATGATTTGACAAAAATATCTTAAATTAGAGCATTTTCTCAATAACTTAATATGTGAATATTTTAGATTATGTTTATATTACATAGTGAAATTAATTTGTATAGTTATGTCTAACGCGGATAAAAAATTGAGAACGGCGCAAAATCTACCAAGCGTATTTTTCTGAAACCTTCACCAATTTAAAGATAATTTAATTATTGATCTTTAAGTAAAATCGATTTTTTTAAAATACCTTTTGTTTTGTCTATAATAAATTAATAATGCGTCAAATTGGGGACAGCGCTCCTTGGTGGGCGAGTCCTATAACTGGCTGAACGTACGACGCGTTGCGTGAGCTCAGTACAGAACACGCAAGCTAACCACTCAAGGTCACTGGCATATATCTGGGTCTTAATGAAATACAGGAAGGTTATACAATTTTTTAAATCTGCCGGTACTCAGCAAGGTTGTTATTCGTTGCAGGTCTCGGTTTAGCAGCTCTATTGACTACACAGAACGCGACAGTATTGCAGCGGTTCCCTGCGATACTACTGAACTTGGCAGAAGTACTGAACGACGTTATGAAGGCGGAGGATAGCGGCGCTTATATTGAGTAAGTTCTCGTCTTTTTGTTTTCGTAAGACTTGTAAATAATAGTTTGCGGTTTTTTTTTCTCTTTATTTATTATTAGGGAAGTTTATACAATTGTATATGCCAGTCCCATCGGAACATAGAATATAAAACGTAACAACACAAACTTATTTAGACATATATATATTATTTAACATATAAGCAGCTTCGGAGTTAGGTGACGACAAAATATGATGGAACATGCAAACATCGTACATATTTATCTCGAAACTCTCTCAAGTAGATCTTTTCTTGCATACTAAAATCTGACACACTCCGTAAATAAATGGAAAACATCCTCCAGTGTGCCACATACCTCACAATTAGGTGAATCAATTTTTTTCATTAAAGATACAAAATTATTGAGCGGCATGTGTCCAGATCTCAGTCTGTGAGCTGTAACTATATTTTTTTTGCCAAGCCTAGTATTACAAAACCACGGTACGTGAGGAGGCTCCGAAACTATAGACCTATACCATATTCCTTTTTCTTTAGATCTTTGATTAAAATATTCTTTCCAAACTTCATGACATTTATTTTTATACCTAGGCAGTATTTCTATATAATTCCAATGTTTTTTCCCTCCATCGAATAATAATAGTTTGCGGTTCTACTTGCATGAATATTTTGGGATACACGACAATTTTTGGACTCAGTCGAATCTCCTATTCATGACCCGGTCTCTTGGCGATCTTGCGATTCGGATATATATCCGTAAGACGTATCTTATAAACTTGTTTTTATTAAGAAAATGCTTCTCTGTAATCGATGTTAGAAAGGTTACTTCCCCATTGAAAGAGCTCCTACATACAGTTGCCCATGTGAAAAGCAACCCATTTACTAAGATCCACCTCTGGTTGTGGCCACCATTTTGGATTTTGATTTCCAGATTATCGGCACCGGCCCTCGAAAACTATGAAGATGACACCCGTAACGAAAATGTTGCACTACATTTTGATTTAGACATCTTTTTACTCCCGAAAATCATAAAAATTACACCCCCCAATTTTGAATTAATACAGGTTTTTTTTTTTATTAACGTTGCCCCACACTAGGAATTTCTCCTGTATTGTGGGTGCGTTTACAAACATTTAAACTCACATAAACAAACAGCCAGACCCGGAACAACTACTTGTAGGTCATACAAATATTTGTTCGGTGCGGGAATCGAACCCGCGACACGCAGCGCAGCAGTCAATCGCTTAACTGCGCCAACCGTGTCATCTATTTATGTGTCCATCGTTAAAAAACGCTTATTAAAAAAACAATTTATCCGACTTCCATAAATAAAACACTACAAAGTGCAAAATAACTTTAGTTTGGGAAGTCGTTTAACAAGAAATTACCGAAACTGAAGGTATTTTGCACTTTGAAGAGTTGTTTTTGAAGTCGGTAAAAGAGATTTTCATTGTTTAATTGTGGTACTTACCTGACACAAATTCGTGTACTTCGTTATATTGATACTCAGCAATTTTTTTCACATACCGTACGATATAACCTAGTCACAATAGGTAGGAAAGTTAAGAGGCGTTTAAACATAAAAAATGTATGGTTAAACAGTCGCTAACCACTATTTAACTTTAAGTAACGTTTATAAATAAAGGGGTAGACTGTTTGTCATTAAGTAGGGTTTCTTCGCATTACGTAATGAAAAGTGTTTCTTGAACACTTTAAATTCATATTTATAACGATATATGAATTTGAAGTGTTCAAGAAGAACTGGCATAAAAAAAAGTTTTTGTGAAAACTACCCATTTTCATGCAGATCAAAAGGACGGTGGGCAATCTACTATGGACCTCGTCCCCATATTTTTTTTTTGTTCCAACAGACTTAATGTTCTCTCATATTTTTCGTTACGGCCTACAAAATAACAAACTGTTTGTTTCAAGTCTGAAATATATGGGGTTTCCAGAAAAAATCATCTATGAGTTTCATTTATGTAACGAAAATATAGATGTTTGTTTTCTATTTTTCATCACAATAAAGCATATGCAGGTAAAGCATAATAATTACCGACTTATATAATATGGAACAAAAACAATAAAACATCATGCCTATAATTCACGAAGGAGTAGGCAGAAGAGAAGAAGAAGTCCACATTTCGCAATTTATGTTAAATGTCGCGATGTAATCTATTCTATTAATTTTACTGAAAACCCCGTGCTTTTGACGATCGTCACCATAGTAAAGAATGATCAGTAAGCCAAGACCTTTTAAATGCGATATGTCTCAAGTCTGTTGACTAAGTTTCATTTTTGGGGACGCCAGTTCCCATCGTCCTTTCTCAAAAAGTTAAGGACAGTCTCCTCAGACCGTTTTCCTGTAGCTACAACGGTTAAGGTAGCTCCCCTTACTGCCCCATCTCAAAAATCCATCCTGTATATCACAATCAACATAAAAATGGTACAATTTGGTGTTAAATGTATCTAAGTACATTTAGACTTTCAATAATAATGACGTAAGCATTTTACATAAAAACGAGTAGTATGCATATTTAGGTAATTAAATGATAACCTTCACCGATGTCAATGATGGCTAAGATAAACTTAGAAAGTACAAACAAACTGGTATAACGATTATGGGGTCAAAACAAAAATTCAAGATGGCGCCACTTATTTTTTGTTATCTTTGGTTTTTTTTTCTACATGGCTATCATTTCCATGGTTTTCGTGGCAGTTGATAAAAAAAACTGAGATTTAAATCAAAATTCAAGATGACGCAACCGTAAAGGCAAGCTTTAGATATTGCGGAGGGATTCTAGATTCCATGCATCCTTCAAATTCTTCTATGGTAGTTTCTAAAGCTTTATGAATGAAATCTCAAAAACACAATTGTCCCTCTCCTTGTCCACATTTTTAACCTGTGCCTATCTTCTGGTGTTTTTCCAGATGTTTTCAAAACTGCTATAGTCCATCCTATTCATAAGAGGGGAGACAGGGATATTGTTTCTAATTACAGGCCTATTTCCGTCCTTACAACTATCTCAAAAATCTTTGAGAAAATTATGAACATTAGACTAGTGAAATTTCTTTCTAAACTCAATATCCTGGCCGACAATCAATACGGTTTCAGAGCTGGGAAATCCACAGAGGACGCTACTCTGCAACTGTCAAATACAATAGTCGAACACCTAAACAATAAGCAAAAGTCTGTCGGTGTTTTCCTCGATCTATCTAAGGCGTTCGATACCGTTTCTATCCCCAAATTAATTAATAAACTGGAACAATCTGGCATTCGTGGTATTGCCCTCGATATTTTTCGTAGCTACCTGACGGGGCGTAAACAGGTTGTTAAAATCGAATCATTTATTAGCAATTCTGTAAATATGAATTTTGGTGTACCCCAGGGTAGTGTCCTAGGACCAACCCTCTTTCTTATCTATGTAAATGAGCTGTGTCAGTTATCTCTTCCGAACACAAAAATAATTACATATGCGGATGACACGGCTCTTTTAACCCATGGTAGGGACTGGCCTGAAGCTCGTGAGAAGGCAGAGGCTGCTTTGAGGTTGGTCATGATGTGGTTATCCTCGAATCTGCTCACACTCAATATCTCAAAGACCAAGTTCATTCCCTTTTCCCCGGGAATTCTTGGCCAACCACCTATGACATTTGGGATCATGACTCATGTTTGTCCTTACCCAGCGGCCACCACCTGTAACTGTGCCCAGATAGAACGGTCTGACAGTATCAAATATCTTGGAGTTATATTGGACAATCTTCTAACTTGGAAAAAACAGGTTGACTCTATCGTGTTTCGTATCAGAAGACTGATTTATTTATTCAAAAAACTTCGCACGGCTGCTGACTTTCAATGCCTAAAAATGATTTATTTCGCTCTCGCTCAATCAGTTCTCGGTTACTGCATAACTACGTGGGGGGGAACCCACAAGACTACAATATTGCGTTTAGAGAGGGCTCAAAGAGCTGTGTTAAAAGTACTCGCGAGGAAACCTATTCGATTTCCGACTATCGAATTATATTCACTTTGTGAGGTCCTCGCAGTAAGACAGCTGTACGTACTACACACAGTGCTTAAGAAACACCACCTTTTGCTTTACGACCCTCAGTATCTTACTAAAAAGCGACACTCTGACAGAATCTGTAAAAATGAGCTCTGCAGGTTTGCGTTGGTAGGTCGCCACTTCAACCACATTAGCTCTAGGCTTTATAATAATATAAATAGGAGTCAAAATCTACCCTTTAACAAGGAACTTACTGAAAAAAAAATTGACAGACTGGCTTAAATCTAGGTCCTATGATGCAACTGAGCAACTTTTAGTATCATAAATAAACCCTCATGCTAGCATCCTCTCATAATAGACTAATTGCACATCTTACTCACTCTCACACACTCACTCACACACACTCACATACACTCACAAACACTCTCGCCCTCACTTCCACTCTACATCATTACATACAAACTTTTGAGTGAATTTGTCTTTTCTAATTGTTAATTTTATTATAAGACTTCCTAAAGCCGTGTGTCTGGAACAAATGTCTTCCATGTATGTTGTATCATGTTCATGTTCGTGAACGGGCGCCATCAGTAGGGACTGGTCATCTCTTAGCGGCCTTGGCTTATTTTAATTTAAGTTTTGAATTGTTTTTTTTTTATATTTTTGTTACGGACGCCTTTGACGTTTTGCATCGTTCTCACATGTTTAATTTCAACACGAATGATGTAACCAATATTTTGTAACCATATGTTAATTTAAAAGAGTGTCCGTGGAGTTTCTTGCCCGTTCTTCTCCATAGGTACCTACTAAGCTTTGGAATGGGCAACTAGCTTCATTTTGATGACTGACCGACCCCCTTGACAATTCAAAAGTGCCTGTAATTGGTTTATTTGAAATAAATGCTTTGAGTTGAGTTGAGTTGAGTATGGGGCGTTGATAGCTGCGCCACAGTATTTTACTTTTGTAGCTATCTTCGTGTCTTTTGTTAAGTTATACCTAAAATTGTTCCTAATAAATAAATTTATTTATTATTTTAATCTTGAATTTATCCGTCTAATAATATATTGTGTTGTAGCGCATTACTGGCGCCCCCCGGGTCTCGGCCCGCGTCCCCGCTGGAGGGCCGCGGCGGCGCGGCGCGCTGGGGCGAGGGCGGGGCGGGCGCCGCGCCGCACACGCCGCACGAGCTGCGCCGCCGCGACCTGGTGGCCACGCATCCCGCGCATACTATTGATCTTAGAGCTGTCACCCATCATCAGGTAACTGTTCCTCACTATGCGCATGTCCCACTTGCTGGGGCGAGGGCGGGGCGGGCGCAACTTTGAGAATGTGCAAACAGCGCTCTTTCATATGATACCCCACACGCTCTAGTAGCCCTACTTCAAATTTTTAAGACCCCGTTTCAGTCCCTTTTTGCAAAAAATATATTTGTTTTTAAATTTCTTTATTGTTTTCAAAATAGTTGGGCAAACGTCATCTAA
This sequence comes from Tiliacea aurago, assembly GCA_948098905.1. Lineage (NCBI taxonomy): Eukaryota > Metazoa > Arthropoda > Insecta > Lepidoptera > Noctuidae > Tiliacea > Tiliacea aurago. The sequence continues at coordinate 4,081,151 of OX402592.1, forward strand.
AACTATTCTAAATTTCAAGTTGATATCATAAGTAGTTCTTGAGATATTCAGGTGTGACAGACAGACAGACTTAGTCTCTCCATAAGGGTTCCTTTTTACCATTTTGGTACGGAACCCTAATAAACAAACTCACTTTTGCATTTATAATATTAATAAAGTTAGGATATTATTTAGTGACTTGTTTATTAGCTCAGGTTCGCACGGGCCAGGGGTTCTACTCCCTAATCACGAAATGCGTAGTTTCGGCCGAAGTTTTGGGCGTTTCCTACTCCATATCACTTACGGACATAAGATTAGTTCAGGGCCCGAATTAAAAATTAATGACAACATGATTTGACAGTTGCCTCTAATCCCGGTGTGTAATTATACGTTAGAAAAAATGAATTTGTTACTTGTTTCGACGGATCCACTACTTTCGGACTGGCCCGTATCTTCATTGACGGACTTAGAAAGTATACCTACTGATGTCCCTGCGGCAATTTGCCGCGGCAGCGGCCGGCGAGCGCTACCTCGAAATTGGTCGCGAAATTTTTATAAGTATTTTTTTATAGTGCCCCCAAGACGACATTCTGACCTGAATTTCATTCATTTAAGACAAAAATCTGTGAAACGACCTTAAATCATTCTAAACAGTTGGTTTTTTAGACAAAATTATCTCATGTATAGTTATAGTTTTAGGGATAAAAGCGTTATGATAAAAAACAGTAGGAGTTTAAATATATTTACATTAATGATATTATTAATTACAATTTTCGGAAATATGAGTGTTATGAACATCGCCGGTAGCACTACAAATAGTATGAATGAAAACTAGGATGAAAAATTTTAGGAAGAGTGATCATTCGGATTACAAATCGTTAGGAAGAACAATTTCGGGTAAAGAACTTTAGTTGAGCCAATATGGACCCGTACGTGGGCTTACTATAATCTGTCTACGTTTATATTTTTATCCAACAAGTGTTACTTCATCTAATGATACACAATAATTAACTTTATTTATATCAAAACAAAATTCTATTTCAGCTGGAAACATTGAAGAACCAGGTTGGAGCAGAAACCTTCGAGCGTCTTGTACAGTCAACAGACCAGGAGACACTGCAACAGATTAGAGAATACATACCGCTCTGAATGTAATAAAGGCTTAACAAATAATATATCGTATAATACTGGTGGTGTTAGAGTGAGTGACGAAGTACTGTAGAGTTAAGAATGGTTTATGACCAAGCCTTTATCACTCACAACCCGATTCAAACTTTATGGCAGCTCGGAACATGAGGCGAGTCGCTGCGCAGAAACCAATTCATGTGTCTGCGGGGGTGAGCGCCAGAGCCGCCATAAAGTTATAAAATAATATATCGTATAATACTGGTGGTGTTAGGGTGAGTGACGAAGTACCGTAGAGTTAAGAATGGTTTATGATCAAGCCTTTGTCACTTACAGCCCGATTCAAGCTTTATGGCAGCTCGGAACACGAGGCGAGTCGCTGCGCAGTAACCAATTCATGCGTCAGCGGGGGTGAGTGCCAGAGCCGCCATAAAAAACGCGTACGGTCAACAAAAATGTTGGTTAAAAAGTGTAGTTGCATGACAAACATTCTGTGTGCATCAGCTACTTCAAGAATCAAGGCGTATTCGGACAGTGGAATTGGACTGAACCGTTAATTTATTTTCTGTAGGAAAATGGAGGTTCGCTAATTTGGTGGTGCCAAAAAAAAGACATGCGGGGCAGTCTTTGGGGACTGCCGATAGAATTGAAAACAGTATACATATAGCTCATGGAAAGCGTTCGGAGACGATGACGCGAGTTCCATGACTTTTGTTCACACAAGAAGTGCTCAACGCGCCTAAAGAAGGTTTCACTTCAAAAAAACGATTCACAATAGCCAAATGACTGTCAAAATAATGTAAATTGATTAAGCTGTTGTTAATTCAGTCAGCCAATTACAGCAGTTTACACGAGTGGGACTGCGTTTCAAAAACCGCGTTTAAGTATTTTTTTTTTAAACGTTGCCCCACTAGGAATTTCTCCTGTATCGTGGGTGCGTTTACAAACATTTAAACTCACATACACAAACAGCCAGACCCGGAACAACTACTTGTAGGTCATACAAATATTTGTTCCGTGCGGGAATCGAACCCGCGACACGCAGCGCTGCGCTTAACCACTGCGCCAACCGTGCTGTCAATGGACTCTCTCCAGTAATAAAAATCCTTATTCTACCACCATCAGTACCGATGTATAATTATTGTAACTATGCTTGTCTATCCCATCGCGTAAACATGAACTCGCCGGAGCTATTGTTTATATTTGTACATTTTGTAACTCGTATGTTAAAAGTATTTAAAGGTGAATTTCGCTTGTATTGTGTCATTTCTACATCGAATTGTTTGGCTTTTATAATGGTATTCGATTTGATATTATTATGTTGTTAAAGGACATTTAACTGTTCGTTTCTTTCGCACACAATATGTGTAAGCGAGAGGCAAAAATTCCGAAAAATATATCTTCAGAACTTGGTTTTTGGAAGCCTGATCAAGTACCTAAACAGTAAACCTGCTTAAAAACACATGCCAGTGTAATTTTGGTGAATCAATCGCTAGGTTAACCTAAATGACAACAACCAATCCTATATAGCACTACAATATTATTTTGGGGCGTGGCCAAAATCGGAACTAACGCCGCCATCTTGATTTTTAATACATTTCATGTGACTTTTCTCAATACAATAGAGTATTTGAGTGCTATCAAAAATATATATTAATTAATGCTAATTTTTAAAGCTGTTACTAAAAGATGATTTGTGAAAAAAAAATACAATCGGTGGCAAAATGGAGAAGTTACACGCTTTTGAAATTATTCTACTATCTTTGTCACGCAAAACAATAATTGTACGAATAATATTGTGCGAAGTTACTATGGCGTTCCAATGTTGTGACGTCAGATCGCAGCAGTGCATACAACTTCTGCATTTTTTGAGATATTAAAAAAAAATTTGGTTTCGAAAAATCCAAATAAAAAAATAACAGTAAAATACCCTATTTCATAAATGTTTACGAACAGCGCCCCCCTGTAAACGTAATTTGAGCGCCAAAAAACCATATAGCAGTGTATGTTGTTAGCTGATTAAATTGCTATAGCTTTCAAAAACCGGAGTAAGTTTAATTTAATCTTAATAAAACCATTTTTCCTATATCTATACTAATATTATAAGGAGGTAAAATTTATTTGTAAGTTTGTATGTAGGGGGTAATCTTTAGAACTACCAGTCAGATATGATTATTTTTTCTTGCATTTGATAGCCAAATTCTTGAAGAAGGCTATAGGCTACTTAACATCACGCTAGGAGGACCTTTAGGAGCCGAGCATAAATAAAAAAAATGTCAGAAAGAACGCTTAGCGAAAATGAAGTAATAGCGCGGACAGGCGATGCAATGCGACGCAGTGGGTCGGGGGAACAAAAAATTTCACGCGGAAGAAGTCACGGGCATAAACTAGTCTGGTATATAGTATGTATTTTATCTCGTTCATTTTTTTTCACAGTTTCAAATAAGCCTTATCATAATAAATATTTGTTCATGAATATGTGTATATATGATATGATATAATTACAATTTCCTATACTATAGCTTTAAATATAGGAGATGTCTAACTCATGTAGATGTCTTATGATATGCAGGTATTCTGTGTTATCGCGTTCTATGTTTTAAAAAGACACAAAATACTTTTTTACTCTTACAAAAAGCAAGTTATGAAAAAGGTTAACCCGAATCGTTTAGCGTGGCAATATAGGTCATTGACCCACCTACATTTTCTATCATTCTTTATTTAAAAAACAGCAATAAAGTCCGTTAACGTCCTGAATCAATATCTATCGTGATCTTCAACATGTTCCAATAACAAAAAACCATACATTAGTTGATTGTTTAGGGTTCCTACGGAGAAATATTAGGGATAGGGCAATGACCGTTATTGCCACGCTAAAGCTATTCGGGTATAGTTACATACAATAAACAGTGTTACTAACTCAAAAAGCAGAACGTTCTAATAAAAATACACTTTACTTTACGAGTACACTGCCAAAGTATTATCGTCATTCGTTTTAAGAAAATTAGGTTCAAATTAATTTGCAAACGCTATATTATGGTGAATCCGTAGCTGTAGCCCGCGAAATTCGAATTTTCTTACGTTTTTTGCTATTTGCAGGTCAGAGTCAGGTTGTATCTTAATCAAAATATGATTCGCGACGATATTTATTTTATTTTTTATTTATTTAACAGTTTATGTACACACATATATACAGACAAGAAGAAAGGAACAGAAAAATACGTACAAAGGTGATGCTTATTTATAATCTCTTCCAGCATACCTCGATATGTATTTACGGAATTAATTATTATCATTAGAATCATTAATACATATCTCTAAGTTAGATTTTTTTCCATTGAATGACTGTTTCATGAAATCATGACATTGGGGAACAAATCTGAGTTTTTTGCAAATAGAAAAAAACGTATGAAAACTTGAATTTCGCGAGCTGCGGTTGCGGATTCACCTTAAGACGCAGATATATGCCAGTGACCTTGAGTGGTTAGCTTGCGTGTTCTGTACTGAGCTCACGCAACGCGTCGTACGTTCAGCCAGTAATAGGACTCGCCCATCAAGGAGCGCTGTCCCCAATTTGACGCATTATTAATTTATTATATACAAAACAAAAGATATTTTAACAAAACGCGTATACTACAAGATGAATAATTAAATTATCTTTAAATGGGTGAAGGTTCCAGAAAAATACGCTTGGTAGATTTTGCGTCATTCTAAGTTTTTTATCCGCGTTAGACATAACTTTACAAATTAATTTCACTATGTAATATAATCATAATCTAAAATATTCACATATTAAGTTATTGAGAAAATGCTCTTATTTAACATATATTTTTTTCAAATCATTAACACTACTCTTTTAGACGTGATCTTCAGTATAAAATCATTAAAAGTCGCCTTAAAAGAAGATACCTAATGGAAAGCAAAAATACATACTAACTTACATCTAGATATTAATGTTTCTTTACAATTATTTATTCTGTGTGACGTTTGAACGCCGAAACAACAATGAAAATCGAGCATTACTCTGATGTTATTCAAAACTCAAAACATTTAGTTCAATTAAACCTATTACAGGCACTTTTGAATTGTCAAAGAGTCGATCAGTTAGTCAGAAAGTTGAAGTTATTTGCCCATTCCAAAACGTAGATCTCTATGGAGAAGAACAGGCAAGAAACTCCAAGGACACTCTTTTAAATCAAGATATTACAAAATCCTGGGTACATTATTTTTGTTGCTTCTTTATGTGAGAACAATGTAAAAAATTAAATTACTTATTTAAAAAACAATACAAAATATAAGATTACAAATAAGCCCTGGCAGTTAAGAGAAGAACAGTCTCAACTGACAGCGCCCGTTCACGAACATGACGCGTGGATCAGCACCATCCAACTCAACCATTTTGTAGGGAACCGAATGATCCAACACACGCGCCACCATCAGCGAGACATTTAAGTGAGCATGATATAATATTCATATTATACTGGTGATATCGGTTTGAAATCTTGTTATTTATCGATATCTGATCCTTTACTTAAATCGATAACACTTGAAAGCGGTAAAATTAATATCTTATCATGTGCCCTTCCGTAACCTATTAAAATAAGAGCTATATCAGTGCTATAATATATTATAAATGAAAAAAAAAACCTACTGCGAGTGTTCACAAACATTTAATTACCTAAACTTGTCGAATAAATGTTAGTGACATTTAACAAAATTTCTTGTAATTATGGCCTTTAAAATATAATAATAAAACACCTAAAATAAACATAACGAAAAATTTACGATAGAAATGTTTAATCTAAAGTAAATAATAGTCGATATTGATTTGCTAAGCTTAAGACAGTGTGTGTATACGAAAGTGTTAATATATAACAGGAGAAGGATTCGTATTATCATCAAGTTCGGCCATTTTTATAATTGATGTGAAATGGGGCGAATATTATTAGTCTTTGTTACGGAGGAATACAAAAAGTTTATGAAAAAAAAAAACCGGCCAAGTGCAACACGAAGGGTTCCGTACCAGCGTACAATATTTATCAACGCCGCAAAAACACGTTTATTTGTTGTTATAGCGGCAATATAAATTCACAATCCGAAAATTTCAACTCAAACTTAAAGCATTTATTTCAATTAAACCATTTACAGGCACTTTTGAACTGTCAAGAAGTTGGTCAGTTAGAATTATGAAGCTAGTTGCCCATTCCAAAGAGTAGTAGGTTCATATGGAGAAGAACGGGCAAGAAACTCCACGGACACTCTTTTAAATTAAAATATTGATACAAAGTATTGGTTACATCAATCATATTGAAATTATACACGTGAGAATGATGCAAAACGTCAGTAGCGTCCGCGATAAAAAGAAACAATTCAAAACTAAAATAATTAAAATAAGCCGCAGATGACCTGTCCCAACTGACAGTACCCATTCACGAACATAAGATAGAGCCCGCTGTTCCAGTGACAGTTGTGCCCCAACTGTCTAACTGTTACGGTTCATGAGATACAGCCCGCTGACAGACAAACGGATGGACGGACAGCGGAGGCTTAGTAATAGGGTTTCGTTTGGCACCCTTCGGGTACGGAACCCTAAAAACTATCTATTCCTTGATTTAACGAGATCTTGGATCATACTTTCCTTTTCCAAATAGACACCCCCTATTATCCTGAATTATTTTATCAAAGCCACAAAAATATCACCTTATAATACGGATCCTAAAGACATGGTTATATTATCTGTTAAATCAAACAAGTATATAAAGTGCCAAGTCTTTGGTGAATGATGTATTGTATTTGTCTAACATTACACGTAATCTTAGCCTAATAATTACTTTAAAGTATGTATGTACTATGTACGGACACGACTTGATTCCATGTGTGTGATTGTAACATATAAATATATAATAATATTAATATACTGATGCATATTTTTTTAACGCTCGTATGTATAATCTTAGCTTGTAATGTACGGGAATAACCTGTGTAGTGGTTTTATTGCACTGAAATATTATTGTATTTATGTATTGAGGAGATGTTTAACGTGTTTGTCTTTGGCTGCTCTAGAGAATGGTTAGGGCAAACAGTCATCATCTAAATTAATAGTACGTAGGTCACGCTCTGGTCACGGAACTTCAATCTATCACCCAAATTGAATACCGTTCTTATGAAAAAAAACATTAAAGAATGATTAAAAACATGGTGAACGAGAAAAATATATTTCCAAATACTCATCAAATACCGTTCTTATGAAAAAAAAAATTAAAGAATGATTAAAAACATGGTGAACGAGAAAAATATATTTCCAAATACTCATCAAAGGCTAAACACGTTAAATATCTTGCTACAACTTCCTTCGCTCGCTCTATAGAATACCAATGATTATACTTTGTTTTAAAGAACTTAATAATAATTAAAATTATAACGGTAAAGCCATCTGTCCTTAACCAAACTAGTTTCGCTCTTATTGTAAGTATCTGATTTAGAGGTTATAATTGTCAGACAGATGATGTTAGCCTGAATATCTGAAGTAACACGTTGTTAAAATTTACCTTAAATCTTTAACTCCTATTGAAGTCTGTGTTCCTGGTACACCTATATTAATTAGTTATAAGTAAGTTAACAATAAATGCATGATAAGGCTGCACTATTTTGTATAGATAACCAAACATAATTAATTATGTTTAAAACTAGCTAATAGGCACATGCGTTGCAATGGCTTTTTCATTATTTTATTTTTGTTACGAACCGTCTCCGGCGCGCACACAACAACGTACCAAGTTTCATCACAATCAGTCGAGCCATTTTCGATTTTTTGCGAGACTGACGCACGGCAATTGATTTTTATATATACATCATGTCCCAGAATTAACGCACAACCTCTTAAGGGGTCATTGTACTCATCATTGTGAAAAATCAGCTGTTCCATACATTTTGACAAGTTATTCGAACATAAATGTAGGGAGCAACAGATTTTTTTTTGCGATTTTAGGTTTGGTCCCATAGTGAACGTTGTTCATAATGATGAGTACAATGACCCCTTAATAGGTTGTGCGTTAGTTCTCGGACATGTCGTATGGATAAGTTTTGAAGAACATTGTCTTCGATGATTTAGCAGTTTTATAAAATTTATTGTAAACCTATTTACTGCATTTTTACGGCATATTTGCCAAACGCAGAAAAAATACAATGAATATTTTCGGTTGCGAGACATTTCGGACATCAGAATTAAGCTCTGTTCACTACTATAATTAATTTGATGACTAGGAACACAGACATACTGTTAGTTGGCATGAATCTATTAAAAATTACCTCCTTCTTCCTAGTGTAGGCCTTCCAGGACGTCTAGATGACTAAGTGCTAACTAGTACCTCGTCTAGTGTACGTATGACGCAACGACTATCCTATTGTTAGATATAACGCAAATTATAGACGAAATAAATTGTTTTACAATGCGGTTGTTGTGTTTTATTCAAATCAGTCCTACCTTTAAAAAAAATGTTTATAGAGCTAGTAGTTTAATAATCTATCCTATCAGTTCCCAAAACTGTTTCAATAAATCGACTCAGCCTATTGCAGTCCACTGCTAAACTAAGGTCAAAGCCTCCCCGGCACTACAATAGTAGATTGTGTCATAACTCATAAGGGACCAAAAAAATGTATTTAGGGCGAGAGTGATTGTTTGAATCCAGAGCGAAGCGAAGGATTCTACAGTAGAATCCTAAGCGTAGCGAGGGATTCAAAGTACGTCGCTCGAGGTTAAATAATGTTGGTACCGTGTGGCACACTGATTTTCATCCCCCTCTATGAGAAAAATAAATAAGAAGATAGAGAAGATTTGTTTGGTAGCAAATTGTTTTCAAACGTACTTTGAATCCCTCGCGACGCTCGGGATTCTACTCTATTCAGAATCCTTTCAAACAATCGCTCTCGGCCCGGCCTCAATACATTATTTTGGACCCTTACGACACAATCCTGAAACAGGTTTTTCATAAACCTAGTTCAGGCAGGTCTACATTACAGTTAGAATTAAAATTTTCCCCGATTGTGATTAATCTAAATCATAATTTTACTTTAATAGAGACTTGAATATTTTTTTTTGTTGTTTTTTTATTTAATCTATTATTATTTACCTAGTACATATTGAATATTAAAAAACTGCTTAGTAGGTACTCGGAACAAGCGTGCGTATATGACCAGATGTATGAACGTAAACGAAGCAAAAGGAGTATGTAAGTAGCGTAGCAGGTGGCGTGCTATAGGAAGAGGCGTGAGTTTATGTATTTATATTTTATAAAAATAACATAGAATCACGTCTGTAATCCCCGAAGGGTTAGCCAGAGGTGTAGGTTGTGGATCGCCCGGAGGACACGGTGGAGCATACGGTGGAGGTCTGCCCTGCTTGGGCGGAGCACCGCCGTGTCCTCACGGAGGCGATCGGCGGCGACGATCTCTCGCGTCCGGCCCTGGTTCAGGCCATGGTTCGGAGTGAGAGTGCATGGGAGGCCGTCACCTCCTTCTGCGAAACAGTAATGCTCGCGAAGGAGGAGGCGGAGCGCATGAGGGTGAGGCAGGGTGCCCGCCCTTCCGCCCTAAGTCGCCGCAGGAGACGCCCTGGGCGTCGGGAATCGCAGGCCGATTCCCGGCCACCGTAGGCGCGGGCTTGCGGACGGTGAGCGATGGGTAGCTCGCCGTCCGATAAGGACCAGGCCCGGGTCGACGGCGCGTTGTGTTCCACGCGCGCCTCAAAGAGACGTCAGCACCAATTGACGGGGTCCGAAAGGGCCAATGCCTGCCAGGGTTACGAGCCTGTCCGAAAGGGATATCGTGACTCTGGCACACAGGCATCTGAAGGAACACGGTGGGTTTTAGTCAGTAAAAGTCTGACACTCCCTCTCGCTCCGCCCAGAGCGGGAGAAGTTATTTGATGATTTCCCACCAAAAAAAAAAAAAAAAAAAAAAAGCCAGAGGTGTAGGTACCTACCTATATAGTACACCCACATTTAATTTCACCAGTTATGTTTAGTTCCCATGTAATAGGGGGCGAGCCTATTGCCACTAACCGGGCTCAAATTAAGACTTCGGACTGTAACAGAAATTCCAGACGGAAATCCAATAACACTTTGTCTGACCCCGAATCGAACCCAGGACTTCAACAGTAGCGCTTTCGACCAATAGACCTACGAAGTTTTATTATAAAAATGTGGCTGTTATTTGTATATTGTGGTGTCTTACGACTTCCACGCGAACGAAGTCGCGGGCAGAAGCTAGTCAAAAATAAAGCTCACAAAAACCAATCTGTTTCTTTCCGAAAGTTGATTATGCTTGCCTGAACCCCTTCCACTTGTCATTAGTTAAACTCAGCTAAAGTTACGACTCACGGTCAGCGTCCACTGTTGTTAAACTTAAGAGGCCGGCGATGAATGCGTAGTTCATACAAACGTAATACCAAAATAATTTGTAAATCAAACATATTCTTAAGGTAGTTTGTCTTTATTCCGGTTGGAATACAGAAAATCTAGGTTCCAAAATATATATTTTGAATGGACACTGATTTAAACAAGAGTTATGAGAAAAATAAGTTTTCTATAGAAATTTTAAATTCCTCATATCTCGTCTATAGATCATCCTTTCAAAATATATATTTGGAAACATATATATATTCTGTAATTCATTCGAAATAAATACACACTACATTAAGAATATGTTTGATTTACAAATTATTTTGGTATTACGTTTGTATGAACTACGCATGCTACGCCAGCCCCTTGACTACGAAAGTAAATGCAAACTCATTAATTTAAATGTAATCCATTTAAAGTTTCTCGATAACGCAGAGTGGCATTAACAGCTATAATTTAATAATTCTAATGGCAATTATGATCATAACGATGGGAGGATGGACGGAGGGGCTCGTGGCTAAGTAATAACAGCACCACGGGTCGATCGATCAGGTTAAGCTACGCTTGCCGGGGTTGGTTCGTAGATGGGTGACCATCTTTTCATGTTGGCCCGTAGATTTGCTCGGTGCTCTGACCAAGTAAAAATTACGCTTTTCAAGGCCTACTGTCAGACCTTTAATACGACCGATCTATGGGTCAACTACACCAAGAGATCGCTGGATGGTCTGCGCGTATTCTTAATATAATAATGCATTCCTGGATGTTGTTGCGACTGCCCCGTTTCTGCAGCGCTTCGGAAATGTTTGCTGAGACCCACACAGATGGCTTTCAAGCTATAATTCGTAAAAAAAATCCGCGTCGCTGCTGAGCAGAGTGCGAGGTAGTCGCAACTATATCCTGAGAGCTGTGGCGGAGAGCTATACTCCAAATATTCGGCATTTTATACGGAGGTTGCTCAGGTGGGAAACATATTTTCTTGTCTGGTCGTCCTCTGCGTCGAGTGTGCATTATTGTAATTTATTTTATACATACCTTAATACCTACCTACTATTTATTTATTTATTTGTTAACATAAGTAAAGAAATACAGATCTTATGTTTGATGAACAGAGCGCTATGTTATGCCAGCAGGCTTAGCATGGCGTTTTTGATCTCTACTCTACTATAGAATAGACATCGCTTGTCTACACTTCTCGTAATCTCTTCTTCACGAGCACGAGGACACACCTAGACTCGGGTTTCTTCGTAGACAGTGACTTGTCCATAGCAACGGGGTATTCGCTAGTGGTGTGTATTACTACCCAATTTTACCGTACTTTTGCGTTTCGTTCTCAAACAAATCTATGAAGCAAAGTGTTTTTAACGAATATTTCTTCAATTACAAAACGCAAATGGTCAAGGGGGATGCGCTGTGTAGCCCGTGAAATTCAAATTTTCGAACGTTTTTTGAATTCTAAGGATTTTTTGAAGAGAGTTAGTTGTTTTGCCGATTCTAATGATTATATTTCTGTAAAGCAATATTTTTTACGGCCGCGAATCATATTTAAATCAACTTATAACGTGTTACTGACCTGCAAATTGCAAAAAAGGTAATAAAATTTTAATTTCACGGGCTACCTTAGCGCATCTCCCTTTTAAAAATATTGTTAAATGCCTGTAGCCAATGACGTATTATAGGTAATACATCATTGGCTGTGGCGCCACTAAGTTTTGTGGCGTCACTATATAATATTGGTAATTGCATATAATGTACAGGCATTAAAGAGTCATAATAAAGAGCCATAATTATACTATTTTGATGGCGTCACGCAAGAAGTCTCCTTTGACCCGCCAGTCTGCAGTACCCACTGCAGACTGGCGGGTCGCGCTATCACGTCGCGCCTGTCTGCGGGAGCCCTTGTTTTTACTAGGTACTTACATTGTTATTGTATTGTTGTTTATCGATATTTTATTTATTAGTAGGTAAATGCTCCATTTAAAACTGAGTGTGTAAGATTTAGTAAATGAAAATAATAATCACTACATAGTAAAGGCTTCTACAGACCAGCGCGACTCGCGACGCGACACAAAGGCACCGCTCGTCACGCCACGTGCGGGGCCTTTGTGTCGCGCCAGTATGTAGAAGCCTTAATGCAACGCAGGCGAGGCCGCGGGCGGCAGCTACTACTAGTACTTCATAAATAAATAATTTAGTGTTCAATGAGGAGATTTTGGCTCATAATCAGATGTTCTATATTCCCTGTGAATGTAGGTATCTAATAAATCAAAGTTAAGGGACAACATAGTGTAAAAACTGTAGGATACTTATATTGTTGTTCTTATTTTATTGTTAATTCCAAAAATCTATTATTTATTTTGGGCGACAGGTCCTAGCCGAGTTCTTCGCATAAACATTGAATGCACTATCTCCTTGCTTATTTTATAATTCTACAGAACTCACTTCCCGTGAGATCAAAGGCTCCCAAACAAGCAAAGCAAGCTCTCTAATAGTATTTCTTTCCCATCTTCGCTGAAGATAAACATCTATAAAAAAACTTAAATAAAAAGCGCAATTTTAACCCAACATGTTAATTTCAGCTTAATATATGATAAAAGTAAAAAAGCACTGCCTAAAATTACTCGAATTAACGAAAAAACAACTAACGAATCGTTGTCTAGGTCATTTTATATGTAGACTATTTCGGAAGAAAGGTTTCTATCCCAAGCTGTCAACATCGGAGAAAGATTGTACGCCGTGCTCGACGTTGTAGACGGTTGTCTAGGATAGAGAAGACAAGTCTCTTCACATTTGGTTTTGTAATCGCCGTGCTACAGACAGTAGAAAACTTTCTGTTGTCTACACTGAAACGTTATTTTTGTCTATTCTTCCGTCGACAAAACGCGTAGAGAGGGTTCTCGTGCTAAGCCTGCAGGAGGCGTAAATATGGTGTGCAAATCTAGCTGATGATTACAAGTTAAAATTTACTAAAAATATTTGAAAATCATGCATAATAATTATGGTATTAAATTGGAATACTCGTAGTACATTTTGATACAAGTGGAGAATGTTTGATAATGCGTTTGAGGCGGAATTAACACCCGAGCCGTAGGCGAGGTTGTTTTGAGCCGAGAACTGCAATAACAAATGTCCACGTGTATCAAACGACGTTTTTCAATACACTTTTGAAGAAATAAAATAAAATAACGAAAAATATTTTTGTCATGAATTAGGTATTAGGAAAATATGATTTAATTTTCTTTTTTTGCCGCGCTTTGCTTTTTTTTTTTTTTTTCCTTCTGGCTTCGCACGGTTTGTGCATTTAGCCAATGTCACGTTTTAGTTCTTGTATAATATTGATGAAATGAATTATAAATGCATGATGATGATATCCCCGCCCACTCCCCTTGAGTTTCAGTAAAGATGTGGTACTTTACTGAGACCTCACGCGGACTTCTTGAGAGAACTTGAAGCGAAGTTGCACTGTTTTGTTTCATTTGCCTACACTAATGCACGTTCACAAACACTTAATGGTTAATAATCCACCATTATTACACATTAATATTCGGCTAAACACAAATTTTGGAAAATTAAACAAACTACTGAACATGACGCTTCACTTTCCCGCCAAGAAGTCCGCGCTTTGCTTTCGCCAGGTCGAAGGAGAAGCAAAGGTATAAAGCCGATAAACAGCCTTATGTGGAAAATAGAAAATTCAAATATTTTTGAGTTTAGAACACAAATAAATGTTAATTTGAAAGAAAGAAAGAAAATACGTTTATTTGCGGTAAACATGACGCAAAGAAAGAAAATAGATACAAAAAGAACAAGTAGGGGGAACATATGCGTCACATCCACGCAAAACGGCCACCGCTCAGCATAATGCTGCGACCCTACTCGAGACAGAGCCCCAGCGCTGGTTTTCAGCGATAGCCGGCGTTGACGTGATGACGTCGACCGGTGCAGCATACAGTGAGATTATAAATAAGAAACAAAATAAATACAAACTACTTAGATAAAGTTTATAATATATATTATTTATTCAATGGCAACACTTCGTTTCGTCGGTAACGACGTACGCGCCACCGGCGTGTAATCTGTGCGTGCAGCTGTCAGAAAACTATTTGTTTGACGTTTAGAATTACGTAATCACAAATACGTAATTTGTTCATTAAAAACGTTTTTTTATTGTAATAATCGGGATATCCTGGCCCTGGGGCCACGATATATATGTATAACCACTATGAAAAATATTCCACTGCCAATTATTGAGCACGGAAATTACCAATTGGCTATTCAACTGCGGTCAAAACCAGTGTTAATAGAGATGCTTATCAAATGCTAGCAGTTAGTTATGCAACTTTAATATTTATAGAATGTCACATAATATGGCCGATTGGAGACTTGGAGAGCTACGGGAACTTTCCAGCGTAAAGATAATGCATGAATGGTGAATCGATATTATATAATCGATAACTACTGAAACTTACTGAAAACTTAAACACATTCCAAAGCGATAACTTAAGTACTTAGACTTAAGTTATTGCTTAGCACGATCCTCTGCTATATCGAAAATACTGCAGCATTAATTTAGAAACTAATATAAGTAATAGTAAAGTAGAGGATTAATTTTATGTAAGTACTCTACTACTCGTATGTTTGTCGAAAACACGATTACATTAATTTACTCGACTGAAAAAAATTACAAAGTTACCTCGACAAACCAAACAATAAAACGCTAGTATTAAAAAATACTTCAAATTAGATGCTGAAACATTGCATAATAACTGAAATAAATATGAAGCAGAGAAGATACCTAATTGGTGATGTTCTTCACAAAGGTCAAGTGCGTAGTATTCTGAACAGGCGTGCGTATATGACCGATGTATGAACGTAAACGAACCAAAAAGAGTATGTAAGTAGCGTAGCAGGTGGCGTTCTATCGTTTCTGCCTACCATCATGGGAAGAAAGCGTGAGTTTATGTATGTTTTTATGTTTTATAAAAATAACCTGTCCGTGTGCCGGACGTAAAGAATACCACCACCCCATTTCTTCCCGTGGGTGTCGTAAAAAGCGACTAAGGGACTTACTAGAGAATGGGCAGCAACGTTCTCTATGCTTTTTAACACCATACTGCAATTGCCAACCCGCCTGCCAAGCGTGGTGATTATGGCAACCCCTTGTTTTGGGGAGGCCTATGTCCAACAATGGACGTCTTTCGGCTGAAATGATAGCATCACGTCTATATTCCCCGAAGGGTTAGGCAGAGGTGTACCTACCTATAGTATCTACACCCACATTCAATTTTGCTAGTTATGTTTAGGTCCCATGTAGAATAGAATAGAATACTCTTTATTATGTACACCATAAAAGTTACAGATATAAATGTTTAAATAGTCCCATGGTGGTTGGTCCCATGTAATAGGCGGCGAGCCAATTGCCACTAACCGGGCACAAATTCAAACTTCGGACTGTAACTGAGAAATTCCAGACGGAAAACCTAATAACACTTTGCTTAACCCGAGAATCGAACCCAGGACCTCATGCCCAAAAGTATAGCGCTTGCGACCAATAATTATAGACCAACGAGGCAATTTTTTATAAAAATGTGGCTGTTATTTATATATTGTGGTGTCTTACGACTTCCACGCGGACGAAGTCGCGGGCAGAAGATAGTAACTGAAATAAATATGAAGCAGATACTGTTTTTATTTTTTTTGTACACCCATTATTTCCTACCTTAAAAATAAATTACCTAAACTATCGGCGCCTTGAAGCCTTCTCCCTTCCACCGGCTGTCACGTGAGGTAGAGCTGAGGCATAATGGACTGTAATGTTAACCACGTACCATATTTTTAAAGTCGAACTTTTCATGCATTATTTAGGTACCTACCATATAAGATAGGTATAAGATTAATTTAGGTACGTGTGTATTAATTTAGGTACCTAATTAATACAAGGACAAGAAGCCCTACAGGGTGTCTGCAATGGTAGCCCACGAAATTCAAATTTTCTCAGGTTTTTTTCTTAATCAGAATATGATTCGCGACCGTAAGAAATATGTATTAAAAGAATTAAAAAAATAAAATACAAAAATATTTATTTGAACTTAAACATTGTGTCATACATAAATTGATGCAGCCCCACTGCCCCAGTAAGTTACAAAAGTACTTGTGTCGGAGCTGACTCATTAATACATCTCTCTAAGTTATATTAAATTTGTTCCATAAGAACTTTTCTCTATGAGATTTGTTCTTGCCTGACCTGCTAATTGCAAAAAACCTAAGAACATATTATGAACAATTTTGCGGGGTACCACTGTCGGTTCAACTTAAAATAAACATAAAAGCTAAAAACTAACCCTCCCCTAAGCACCCTCAACAAAATAGCTAAACTCCCAGATTTGTTGCGTTTTATAGTTCTCTAACATCTTGAGAAAAATCTTCTCGCAGCAAACTAGCTTAGTTTATACGCTCGGCAGGGTCTGAAGACTAGTCGAGTGCTACCCGCCTAATGGGGATGCATTTTAAAGGCAGAACTTACATGAAGGTTGGCAGCGGGCCACGAATCCCAAGTTGTGGAAATCAGGACTCGGCGAAAATTGATTCTGTGCTTTAGCTGATTAACGTAGATAGTGTAGGCTGGGGTTTATTGACTTGTTCTGAGCGTGTATTTTGATGGTGTTCGGTGCATGGGTAAGTTTTGTGTCTGTCTATGCATTATACTTACAAGGTGGCAGGGACACTGACACACAATCTACACAGGTGTGAGTGCTATGTACAATAGAGATACCATTTACCGGGTAATATGTCTTTCATTGACTTAAATGTGCCCTGCCGGCTGAGAGTATGTCATGCTCACTCAGATGTTTCGCTGATGATGGCCCGTGTGTTGGATCATTTAGCTCCCTTCAAAATGGTTGAGCTGAATAGTGCTGATACTTACGTCATGTTCGCGAACGGGCGCTATCAGTTGGGACTGGTAATTTCTTCTTAGTTGCCACGGCTTATTTTAATTATTTTAGATTTTATTAATATTTTTTTTGTAATCTTTTTACCACGGACGCTGCTGACGTTTTGCATCGTTCTCACAAGTATTATTTCAATAAGAATGATGTAACCAATAGCTTGTATCAATATTTTAATTTAAAAGAGTGTCCATGTCCGTGGAGTTTCTTGCCCGTTCTTCTCCATAGGAACCTACTACTCATTGGGATGGGCAACTAGCTTCGACAAGTCCAATAAAATCTGTGTGGTTCTTTCCTACTAGTGACTCACGTGACTAGTGTCTCAAATGGTCTTCTTAGGAAAGAACCAACTGTGTTTTTAGGAAAAAATGTACATGGTCGAGGTGACTAAATCACTGAGGACAATGAAAAAAAAATACTTCTGTGAACCGCAACCTTCACGATATTTATGAAGACGTTCGACGTTACTTCTCGGAGATGAATCGAATGTATGGAGTTTCCTCTGCTAAACCACGGCAGAATGAAGATGAAGAACAACGTGCCTGGAACCACTTGGAACAAAACGTCTACACTAATCATAGGCAGGTGGCACGTGAGCTTACCATGGAAAGACGAAGAAGTCGTTTATTCTGTAAATAGGATATCAGTATCACTATTACTGTATGTCATATAAAAAAAATAAGCTAGGTGTAGTCGACATTTCCTATCTGACTACCCCTGAGAAGAAATGGCGAAATAAACTCAGTGACCCCTGAATTTGTTTCGCCTTTTCTTCTCAGGGGTAGTGAGATAGGAAATTTCGACTTCGACTCCATCTATACTCCATTTGAAGTAAGATTAGACATTTAAATAAACTTGTTTACAGTCCGTTCAACCGATTTTGACTTCTATTCCATTGGCCCATGGATAGCATTAAAAGCAAAAACGTGGTTACAATACCAACTGTTTATTACAGCTGCCATTTGTCATGCCACCAACGCAATAGAAGTCAAAATCGGTTGAACGGACTGTAAAAAGGGTTTATTTAAATGTCTAACCTTATTTCAAATGGAGTATAGGTTTTTTAATATGACGTGTAAATGTGATAACGATATCCTATTCACATAATACTAATTACTAGAGAATGGGCAGCAGCGGTCTCTATGCATTTTAACAACATACTGCGAGCACCAACCCACCTGCCAAGCGTGGCGATTATGGCAAACTCGTCCCTTTGGAGCAAGCCTATGACCAGCAGTGAAGTATTTGGGCTTTGATGATGAAATGATGAATGATTCACAGAATAAACCATTTCATTTCATAGTAATTACTGAATAGTAACCGTTAAGAAAAGTAAACTAGACTTCCCTCAATTTACGGGAAACTTTTATTCAACAGTTAGTAGTTAGGTAGTCTACCCGTCCCCACGTTATTTTCGCGTACGGAACAATCAAAACTCGTTGGCATATCACGTGAGCGAGTGTAACCGTAGCTGGAGTTATCACGAACTGGGTGTTAGCCAACCACTGCAACTTTATCTGGGAGAAAATAACGACTGTGTTAGTGCTAAGAATGTTAGAGGATTAAAAATTACTCTGGATTTAGATGTTTTTGGCTTTAAAAGTTAGGAAGCTTCAGGCTTCCAATAAAATCATTAGATAATTAACAATAATTAAACTTTGTTTGGAAATAAATTAATGTGTCTCTCTGTTCAAACTAGTATTAGTAGGTATCTGTAGCAGAAGACTCATTAGTTTGAATTGCTAATAATCTAAAAAATATATCCTGTTATAGGTACAGCCAATCTTTTTCCTATCTATCCTTAATTCTGTAGACATCTACCAGGCTATAGAAACTTTTGTTATCCATATCCCTCCGACCTAGGGTCAGTGACAGTTCACACTGACTTCCTTGGCCTTCCACAGTTCTACCTCATCTCTTCCTGACCGAGCAAACTGTCAGCTCGTGACTTGGTTTTCTTCACATCTTGAGACTGTAATAACCCAGAATGTTCTTTTAGCTCCTCGCAGTCAAATTGTCGTCGACCTGACAAGCCGCACCAATTACATTTTCTAGAAAAATCTTGTGTCTGTTATTTGAAATCGCTTTGGTTCTAGTTCTTGTGCTCCATCCGTAATATCCATCGACGCTTGAGTGAGTACCAGGTTATTAAAGTTTTCGTTCAGCTATTTGGGGATTTACTTAATTTTCGTAAAATTAAACCCCAAAAATTCGAATAGCTTCATACCACAGTTTTATCGCGCAACTCCGATCCGGTCAGCATAGTCCCGATGAATAATAACAACATATTTATCAGAACCGCTCGCATTTATCACCAAATGATATTTATTTCAAGGGTTCGTTACGCGCCGGCTAATTGCCGCGTCCCCGGACCGGCTTCCGTCCATAAATTATTATGTGGCGCAAGTAGTGTGGGCTTAGCGTGTGGTGGATTGACTTATGACAATCATCAAGAGAGCCCCTCTTATTGTACTGGGCGGCTTATAAGGAAGGTGGAACACAACACCGACGCGGCGACGGACTTGCAAGAATGACGAAGATACTGGCTAACAGCGTGGCCGTTTATTTTTGTTGCGGAATGCATTTCCTTCTCATGATCACTGAGTACTCTATGGTTGTGTTGCCTAGCAAAACTTACTGTTGATGAATGTCACTCGTATTTGTTCTGTTTTTCCTTTAGAATACATCGATATAGTAGTCTTTTGTTTTTCTTATTAACTGTTTTTCTATATCCAAACCACCTCACTTTAACAAGATTGGTCTTCCTTTGTTATGTTCTCCTGTTCGCAGTATTGTGTTCTCTATCCATCTTCCGATTTTTTTTTCTATCAGTGGCAGAAAGTTCTAGGCGCAGATGAGATGATGATAGTGGATGTGGGATATTGAGCATTTTAATGCCCTCGTATTCAGACTAATATTTGGTCTTTGGTCACCATTATTACAGGCTGACCGTTTTCGGTTGTGAAACGCGTTATTGCAAAACGAAGGTGCTGCTTTGATTGGTTCGTTTAAAATCGCTGTCGCTCATCAACCCGCTGCAACCACATCTTATGGCACACGCCCCCGCGACAGCTTCAGGCTCTCGTGTTGCCGACGCCATTAGTTTTGTTTCTTGCCGACTACTCCCGGATAACCGGGACTTTCTCAAGAATAAATTAGTTAATGAACCGGAGGAATATTACTCTACTGGTTGCGCAGTGGTTATTTGATAAAGGTGTTGTTATTTATGCTCTGTTGGACCCATGTTATGCTTATATTACAGCCGCCTGGCTTGAGTAACTCAATCATTTTGGTCGTACCTACGGTGTGTAATCGGCGAGATTAACCTTCAGCCGTGTTCTGTTATCCTGGTTGTACCTACTTTGTTCAGTTGTTAACTTGCGGATTACCATGCCAATATTTACGTAATATAAGGTTGGTGAAAAAATGTGTAAAATCTTGTTGAGACGACTAGCATACATAAGCTGAAATGTCTCAGGAATTACTGGATCTATCAATACCATTAGGTGCTGTGGAGGATTGATTTCTTTTTCGGCACATTCCTTTTTGGACATATTCCGTTTTCGGCATATACTTGATTCGGCACATCTTAGTAAATAAATTATACTATGAAATACTTGTGACTTTGCTTGCGTAATAAAATAAAATAATATTTATTAGTAAAATATTATATTTTAATCAATAAAAATAAAAGACAAAAATTAAACACTACCTACACTGATTACTAAAAATAATTGGGCAACTAACTAATGATAACCAACTAGGTATCTAAATTCATAATATGCTTATGCTTATGGCCCCGTCTTTTATTAAAGTTGGCGAAGCCTAATATGCTCTTCAATTGATAAGATCCTCATTACAAAAATTACCTTATTATTTCACTGCCGTCTACCTTGTATTAGGTATCTGTTGTGGGTATTACAAAATAGCCCTAGGCATTTTTAAATTTCAGAATAATGATGCTTTGTTGTATATAATGATTTATGATGAAAACGGAATGTGCCGAATCAAGAATATGCCGAAAACGGAATATGTCCAAAAAGGAATGTGTCGAAAAAGGAATCAATCCTGTGGAGTTGACCAAGATCGGCGTGCTCGCTCCTTGGCAGAACAGCATACTTCTCAATTTAAAAATGTACCTGCTATGTTTACGAAGAAGGATCTATTGCTGTCTTTTCTTATAATACGAGTAATTAAGACATTAAGACCTTAGCCTTTCGAAATCTTCTAGATTTCTCCCTGTCCCTAGAATAAGATCAGCAGTATTTTGTAACAAAAGTTAAATTGAAACAGAACGTTGTTGTTTTATGAATGATTTCCCATTGATTGTTTAAATTTCATTTAGGTACCCGTCGTCGTTCCCACTCTTTTGTGACCACGATCGTAACTCGTAAACTTGGTTTTATTC
Source organism: Tiliacea aurago (assembly GCA_948098905.1). Classification (NCBI taxonomy): domain Eukaryota; kingdom Metazoa; phylum Arthropoda; class Insecta; order Lepidoptera; family Noctuidae; genus Tiliacea; species Tiliacea aurago. Next base: position 4,103,005 of record OX402592.1, read on the forward strand.
GAATGAATAGAAGTCCACAAAATATTTTGTGGTATACCTACATACGATGTTTTTCTTTAGTTTTGTTCTAAAAGAAATTTTATATATACTTAGAGAAATATCACATAAGCCCGCACAAAAAGATTAAGAAATAGTTTCCTATAAAAATAAACCTAAACTTCGTTCTCGTGCAACTTAAGTAAAGTTTATAAAAGACGCAATTCAAGTTAGTCTTTTAAATGTTTAAGGAGCAGTCTACTGTTAAAAATAAATTTAACTTTTAATGGGACTGAAGAGGTTTCCCGTGCAATACTGATGTAAATGAGTAATTATTATTTTTAAGTTTCTGGCCTGACGTTAAACGGAAAGCAGATTAAATTTTGATTCGCTTGTTGACGAGACCTTCGTTTTACCTTTGGATACGAAAATTCTCTACTGTACTTTTGTTCGCAGTCATCTCGAGTATGCCTCTCAAGTCTGGAATCCCAATTACAACATATACATCAATCGATTGGAAGGCATACAAAGAAAGTTTTTGAGGTATATTCAATTGCGGTCTAAAACTGATTCTTCTACTTATCTCCTACGCTGTAAAAGATTTCATCTACTTCTTCTTTCTGAACGTAGAAGAATTGCAGACTTGGCGTTTTTGTTTAGAATTGCTAACGGTTCGACCGAACTTCCCGAATTGCTGAACAAAATCGTACTGCGGGGTCCTTCTGCTTTTCTGCGCAATCCTTATCTGTTGCATACTCCTGTGGTAAGAACGAATTACAGATGAAATTCATACTTCATCAGAGCGAGTCATACGTATAATGCGGACTGTCGGGACGTTGACATCGATGTTTTCAATACAGGCATTTCAAAATTAAAAAGGATTCTTTGTGATTTCTTTCTTGATCACGTTAAATAATTTTTACGCTGTTTGAAACACATTTTTACTAATATTTATCTTTACAAACTGTTTTTACTCAAAATACTGTCTACCTTCTCAAATATTTTTTGTTTATATGCTCTCTTCTATCTGTGAAAACCATCCCATCATTGCCATCATTTTAAGGTCGTCGGTCCCATCTAGCTGGGGGGCGTCCCACACTACGCTTGCTGATACGCGGTCTCCACTCCAGGACTCGTCTGCTCCCATCGGCCATCGGTCCTTCGACAAACAAAAACAAAAAAACAAAATTATGTATTATTTTAAATTAAAAACACCAAAAGCTACTTTCCGTATCATAAATTATCCTATCATTAAAAAACCGGTCAAGAGCGAGTCGGACTCGCGCACCGAGGGTTCCGTACGAATATATGATGTTGATGATTTCTGAAAATCTGTGCTATTTAGAGAAATCGTTTTATTTTTCCTGTAATCTTTACATAAGCTTTTATCATATAGAATAATTTCAGATTTTTATCTCTGCAAACTTCGGAGATAAGGGAACGGTATTTTTTTCCACATTTTTCATCAAAAGTCGGAAACAATGCTGCCTAAAAAAAATAACAAAAATGTTTGAGAATGTGCAAACGGCGTTCTTTCATATGATACATGCCCTAGTAGCTCCACTTCAATTTTTTAAGACCCCGTTTCAGTCCCTTTTGCAAAAAAGGTATATTTTTTTAAATTTCTTTCTTACTTGCAAAACAGTTGGGCAAACGTCATCTAAAACTGTTCTAAATTTCAAGTTGATAGCATAAGCAGTTCTTGAGATATCCAGGTGTGACAGACAGACAGACTTAGTCTCACCATTTTACTATTCCTTTTTACTATTTTGGTACGGAACCCTAACAAGCCACCAAGCCACCAAAAACTAATTTCCGTATCATAAAAAACTGCAATCTGACCATCTCTTTATGTAAAACAACAAAAAAAATAATTAAAAAGTCGTATACAGCAGCCGAAAGCCTTCTCTTAGTAATTACATTGCCCCTTTCTTGACGCTAAGATTTCACGCAGGGGTGATTTAAAAATAAAAGGCCCCCAAGTTGCCTCTTCCAGGTCTATTTAGTTATCAACAAAATTGTCTTGTCTGGTGTAATAAGCGTTTTGTTTGTTTAAAAATAAAAAGCTTTGTGCCTCGGGGTCGACAGTGGACGTCATCAGTAAGTTGTGCTGTGTGATGAGATTAGCGGGGTGAGTTCGCCAGAATAAAGGGGTTGTACAATGTTACTAAATAAATAAATGTACTTATTTAATTTATAAAACAATAATTATAATTCTTAAATTGAATTCTTTATTAATAAAACAGTATAACTTACTAACTGCCACATTAAAGCATTAAACACCCAAGGTTCTTCCTCCTCTCTCCTACTTGATCTATGCTGTGCCCGACAGGGTCCTTAATGGTGTCTAATATAATTACTTCCCTACCAACTATACAGGGTTATTTTTAAAACGTCAATAACCTCTTCAGGGGTCATTGTACTCAACATTATGAAAAACTTTTACTATGGGACCAAAACTGAAATCGCGAAAAAATACCAGCTATTCCCTACATTTATGGTATACTACGAGTACAATATGGGGTTGAACGACATTGGTCAAGTCTGATATTCGTCAAATTAGCAATTCGTCAAATTTGATATTGGTTAAAGCTGTAGTTCGTCAAATCGTCTTTTGTCCAATTATGACATTTGCCAAATACGCTATTGGTCAAGTCCATGTACAGTCGATGTATACATGCGTTTTGGATTCACATAACTTACTTGTACGAACTTACAAATGGAAAAGCCGCCTGCTGTAGGGTCCTATTTACATCATTAAAATGTAGTAAATAGTAATTGAGTATTCTGAGGTTTAATTTGTTTCGCTCGATACCTCCTCCTCTTTAGTATTAAAAAAAAGAATCGAAATATTATTTAAATAAAGTTAAAAGAGAAGATGAGAAGCAGAGGAAAACATCAAACAACATAAAATATGCCATAATAGAAAAAAAAAAATTAAAAAGTTATAAAAAACAGTTGTGTTGGGTATGAATTCTATGTAAATAAATATGAATTGAATAAATGAGTTAATAAAAAAATATCATGAGGTACTTTCATTTTTAGGGTTCCGTAGTAAACAAGGAACCCTTATAGTTTCGCCATGTCCGTCTGTCTGTCTGTCTGTCTGTCTGATCTGTCTGTCCGTCCGTCCGTCTGTCCCCAGCTTAGCTCGGAGACGCTTAGTCCTAGAAAGCTGTAATTTGGCATGGGTATACATATTAATCATGCCGAAAAAATGGTAAAATAAAATTATGAAAAACATTTTTTTTAGGGTACCTCCCTTACACGTGAAATGGGGATGATATTTTTTTTTCTCGTCATTTCCATGGTGTGGGGTATCGTTGGATAGGCCGTTCAAAAATATTGTGGGTTTGGCAAAACAATTTTTCAATTAAGGGATCCGTTTGCGTAATATTAAGCTTTAAAGTGCTATTTTTTGTTAGAGTCAAGTGTCCCCTGCCAGCTAAATGGTTGGTTTTGGATATGTGAAAAAATTCATGGCAATAGTAAATATAACGAAATTAAAAGGAAAACTATCACAGCTAAGTAGGCTTCACAAGTTAACGAGTAATAGTCGACCAACTTAAATTTGCAGTTGGGGAATTGACCGTAACGTATATCGATGTATGGGAGAGCATGTTTTTTAGGGTAAAGAACTGTACGCAATAAAGAATTGAGAATTAAGTAAATTAATCATTAATTTAAGGGTTAGTAATGGAGCCTGATCAATGCCGAGGTTAATAAATAATAAAGTTGTCTGGAAGAATTAAACTAAGAAATGCCTAAATTTTGTCTGCTAAGACTCACGACAGGAATGATAAGTTATTCGCCATTTCCCACTATGATTATTTGTCCAAATTACATATCAGACAAATGCCACTGTTGAAGACACATCCATTCTTTGCTTGACTATAGGCGGAAAAGAAAAGTACTTGTGTAACATTTTCCTTTATGTTATCTACCTTATCTTGTCTGTAGTTTGAAGGTAAAGTTTTCCAGGACTCGTGTGTATTTTGTATTAGTCTATACCCTTTGACTCCTGGGCAAGGGCCTCCCCCATCCAGTAATTACCTTAAATACATTAAATTAACTATACCTACTATTCCTACTACTTATTATCTTCTTTTTTTTGTGGGTGTCGTAAAAGGCGACTAAGGGACTTACTAGAGAATGGGCAGCAGCGTTCTCTATGCATTTTAACACCATACTGCGATCGCCAACCCACCTGCCAAGCGTAGTGATCATGGCAACCCTATTTGGGGGAGGCCTATTGTCCAGCAGTGGACGTATTTCGGCTAAAATGATAATGATGATTAGATTAAAACCTATATTCCTAATTAGAATTAAGACTAAACGAATCGCTGTCTCTCGTTCTCAGTACTCCCCATAACATGTATTTGCGTTTATTCTTTGCTTCAAAACTTCTGCTCTCGAAGTTATCTGGCTAAGATTGTTGCCCTACAACTATGTAATCAGATTTCATGTTCACGGCATCTTAATTGTGTGACGTTGATCCCTGATTTCTATGGCGAAAGGATTTCTTGGTGGTATGATTTTTTTTCTTGTAACGGATCTGATAAGAATTTCGAGTGGTAGATTGGAGTAAGTACTTAATTGTTTTCATTACATCACAGAACCTATAATAAAGTAAGATTATAAGTGATTAGTCACAGGTGTCTCACATATACCGAGGAAGTACAAAAATCATGTAAGTAAAACAAGTATTCGGCTGAACATGATAATAGTAGACTGTTATACAAGGGGCTAAAATGACCCATTATATACGAGGTAGCTTTTTACTCCCGAGCTTTAGCGAGGGAGTAAATAGAAACCGAGTTATTGTGTTACACTATACTTTTCACTACGATTGCGAGAAAATGAAATAATCCAATACACCTTGAACGCAACAGAATGAAAATTATTCTTTTCCTTTCTCTTCCATCTGCAAATACGGGTCTCCATTATGACTAGATGATGACATTTTCACTGTTGTAAAATAAATTACTCAATTTGTAATTGGAGAAAATAATCTAAAGATAAGATAAGATCGTATTTAATAAATAAATAATAATAATAATCGCACCAATGCCTTTTTTTTTATTTCTTCTGTAGCTGCAAACAGTTATACTTACCCACGGCTAAAAGTACCCCCTAACGACTGTCAAAGAGCCACGAATGACAACCGAGACCAACGGTTTAAAACGTGCTTTCCGAGGCATGGAGGAGTCTCGGTATGTAAAGATGGTCACCCTTCCACGGACCTACCCCAGCAAGCGTAATCTGATGGATCGACCCGTGCGGGTGTTACAACTTAGCGACGAGCTCCTCCTAAATGAAACTGCCATAACGTATATGTAATGTCATCATTTCAGCCGAAAGACGTCTACTGCTGGACATAGGCCTTCCCCAAAAAAATAAGGGGGGGTATTTCCCATAATCGCCACGCTTGGCAGCCGGGTTGGCGATCGTAGTATGGTTTTAAAAATGCATAGAGAACGCTGCCCATTGTCTAGTAAGTCCCTTAGTCGCCTTTTACGACACCCATGGGAAGAAATGCGATGGTGCTATTCTTTACGTCCGGCCCCAAACGGAACTAATTATTGTAATACGAGTAACAAAATATGGACCAAAATTTGTCTGAATGAAATGAATTTTATTATAATGAAAAAAAAATATTGCATCTGTGTAATGCAATTTTTTTTTCTGTTTCAGTTTGAAGAGGTCCTATACCGTTCACTAAGCATGCTAATCAACATATTGTTATGTGGGTGTCCAAGCAAAAAGGTTCCAGTTGTGGGGTATCGAATTAACTAAGACTAGATTCGGTATCTAGAATAGTCAATCCTAACTAATATTATAAATGCGAAAGTAAGTTTGTTTGTTACCTTTTCACGCCTAAACCACTGAACCGATCATCTTGAAATTTTGCATATACGTTGTCTGGTGTACAGGAACGGACATAGGGTACCTATCCCGAAAAAAGTACTGTTCACGAGGAACACAACAATAACGATCTTATGAGAATAGATGGCGCCACGTGTCTTTCGAAATGCGAAAGTAAGTTTATTTTTTTGTTTGTTACCTTTTCATGCCTAAACCACTGAACCGATCATCCTTAAATTTTGCGTATACGTTTAAACTTCCGTTTTGTAAATTCTAAATTAACGTGAGCGATGCCGCGGGCAAAAGCTAGTGGATAATAAAGATTTAAAAAAAAATAAAAAACTGGCACATTTTTTATCAGAGATTTGAATTGGAAACTGAAAAAGCTTGGTTTGAGAAAAAGCATATTCAAATTTGGTACCTTTTAACTAAACATTTCTCTTAAAATTTCTGGTACTTAGAAACATCATATAAAGTCATTTACTATATGAACTTGTAGATAATTGAGAATTGATTAATAATCATTTAAAATCGCGAAATGCTATTTTTCACCCAACTTTACAAAACTGCGTAGGTACTTAGGTATATCGCGGAAACTAAATGCCGAGAACTGGATCCTTTTTGTTGGGACGCCCACTTAAAACAATCCTCGCGATACTAAATAAAACTCAAGTCAGTACATCAAAACAAATACACGCTTCAACTTGGTACACACTGATTTCCAGCACTCTTATCAGGAACCTGTCAGTGGCAACAAAACATGTGAATAACGGAAAAGGGAACGTTCCCATTAAGTATTGACGCTGTGACGCCCTTCATTTGTGTCAGGTGCTGTCAAATATTGTGGTAAGGTAAAGGCGTGGTTCATGGGGTAGATATTTATTTATTTATTAAAACTTTATGCACAAGTAAAAAAAATACTGTACAAAGGCGGACTTAATGCCTGAGGCATTTTCTACCAGTCAACCTTAGGGTGATACAGAGACAAAATATGGTAGGTGCAACATAGGGGATAGATAACTCGAAAATCAAAAATATATACTAATACATACATACATACTTATAAACAAAATAAAAAGTGCCAGGAGAAATAACGATTGGTGGAGGAGAAAACGAATCAACGCTGGGATGATTCTGCCAACTTCTTACGAATATATTCCCGTGCCTTCACTTTAAACGTTAGCCGTCCGGTTGCCATCCTGATGCTCAGAGGGAGCGCATTCCAAAGAAAAACCGCCTGGACAAAGAAAGAAGAATGAATGAAACCAGAGCGGTGAGAAGGACATCGTAGAAGACGATTGTTGGTGGAACTGAGATTTTTACTGTGGGCAGAGCTTTAGTTAGCATTGTGCTTTAGTATTTATGTTTAGAGTTTTAGTATTTATCGAAGACATTTGTTTTAAACTTGTTTCTTGTTTAATACAGCTTCCTTTTTAGGGTTCCGTAGTCAACAAGGAACCCTTATAGTTTCACCGTGTCCGTCTGTCTGTCCGTCCGTCCGTCTGTCCCCGGCTTAACTCAGAGACGCTTAGTACTAGGCTAGTAGGAGCCTAGGGTAGCGGAGGGGGGGGGGGGTAGGGTAGGCTAGGGTAGTAGTAGGGTAGTAGGCTGTAATTTGGCATGAATATACATATTAATTACGCCGAAAAAGTCGTAAAATAAAACCATGAAAAACATTTTTTTTAGGGTACCTCCCTTGCACGTAAAATGAGGATGACATTTTTTTTTCTCGTCTATTCCATGTTTAAATATTTTTTTGTTATAATTAATCCTACATGCAACCAGCAATATTATAATTATGTTACTAAATAATTCTGCGTAATTGTCATCGTGTACTCTTGTTTATTGTGTGTTAAGTTTATGTTGTTATCAGTTAAAACCATATAACTGTTATAAGCTTTGAAAGGCGAATACTAAACTACATAAAGTGCCTCAATTATAATGAGTTAATGTAGCTTAGGTTAAGTGCGTTTTGATCATTGAATTAAATAAAGATAATAATGAAAAATACAGCTTCCATTCTATTAATATTTCAAAGATGCGATGACGACTTGGAAGCTACTGCGGGAGCGGGACATAGAGAAGAACTAAAAAATTGGTATCGGTTGTTTTTTTTTGGAAAAAAGTTTTTTATTTTTCACTTTTTGTATGAAAATGAAAAATAATTTTCAAAATGAATCCACAATTGACGAAAATATCGATGAATATACTTTAAAAACACATGACGAACATACCTCCTCCTTTTTTGAATCCGGTTCAAAACTGACGATCATAAGCTATGGAAAAGCCTGGCCTATGCTAAAGAGCAAAGCAATCTGGAGATTTTTGTTTTTTTTATTTTTATATGTACAGGAAAAGTTTTTAACCAGTGCGCATATTTTTTTTGGTGGTTCAATATCAGTAACAGAACACATTTCCATTATTTATTCAATACTTTTTTTTTTTTTTATCCTACTTTAAATCAGCAAAATATGGACACAATCTATTCGTAATAATATCAATGGGCGCGCGCGGCGGCCGGCGCAAGCGGCGGTGTTGCACGGCTCCCGGGCGGCAGGGGGCGGCAGGGCGCGCCGGGCGCTGTGGCCGACAGTCAGTTCACTCATCGCACGCGCTGTCGTGTGACGTCGCGTCTAATCGCTTTCCCGCGCAAGCGCCGCGCTGCACGTGTGTCGTGCTTGTACCTACCGGTCACGAAGTCGGACTTCAGTAACCGAGATGGTGCGAGTGTATGTACTGAGTGGTGAAAGTTTGCGAGCAGCTCGCCGAATGTATGCGACGGAGAGCATACCTCGAATGCGAGCCCATGGAATCCTTAACCCCGCGGTCCCTAATGAAAGGACTATTTTAGCGGCCACTCAAAGGCTGCTTGATCACGGACAGTTCAGAACCCCGAATCATGCACGAGGGTCTGGCAGACCCCGACTGGCGATCGAAATCGAAGAAGCCATCCTAAGCCCGTTAAAGTATGAAGGAAAATTTGGAATTACTCTGCAAATAACTTCAGGTCACGGTCTAAACATAAAAAAGTCTAGTTCGAACCTGATAAAATTAGCGATCAGTACATTGTAACCCACGTAAATACCTACACCGGCGAATCGAGCGAGCGCACAGCTGATAGGTAGGTACTTTAGCGCGTCACGCTTTGCCGCGCGCCGCCGGTTAGCCATACAACCACTTTTAAAATAAACATCTTTCGTTAACGATATTTTTTGTATTTGTCAAAATTTGCGCAGTGGATAAAAACTTTTCCTGTATTTATTAACCTTTAATTTAAATAAATTGTATAACTAGTTTTAAGATTGCTAATAAAGGCTAATTGAAATTAAATTGCAGGTACTTGTTTGACTTACAAGTAGGGTTAGGGTCCCGGGACATCTCGTGTCTGGAAGTCTTCAGTCTGGTCTTTTTGTAAATTTGGTTGTCTCGGGTCCCGAGACTTTTGGGTCGAGGGTCAAGACTCGAGACAGTGGCTACCACAGCTTACAGTCCCAAAATATAACGATATTTTTTACTTTGAATTATAGTACATCTGCATTTATTACTTTTGCGACAGAACTGTATTGCAGACTTTGTGATAATATCCTCCGTATCCAAACGTCAGATTTGGAAATAATGGATACTGAACCTAATATACCAGTAGCTCTACAGTACACAACGAATCCGACAAGTCGTTTAAAAGACAAATGGAACATGCAATCAAAAAAATTGAAGAAAATGTACCCTAAATTAAGATTATTAACAAAAAAATCAAGAGTAACATAAAAAAAAGTCGATCCATTTCTTGAAACGCTCGGGTCATGGGGCCCGAGTGCGCGTCTCCTTTTTAAGGAAATTTCTCACCGACTGATCGACACTTCACGTGACCTGGGGGTCTAAAATGGACACTTTGGCAGAATCATGCGTGCAATTCATATCCCGCAATTCATCTGTTTGACAGTTGCTATTTGACATTCGACTTCAATAAAGCAATTCTTAATTTGTGGACCATTTTACGAAACTACATACACAACTGTCAAACAGATGAATTGCGGGATATGAATTGTACGCAGATCATATTATGATTCTGCCGAAGCGTCAATTTTAGGCCTCCAGAGGGCTGGCTCGTTCTTTGGCCAAATAATTAGCATTGCCATTCAACGTGGCAATGCTGGGCACGTTTCCGGATGACAGCGATGCGGACGAGTACTTCGACGCTTAATTGTACTTTTTTTTGTATTTATTTATTTATATCGTTAGTACTTAGTGTAAATAGTTGTGTGATCTATTATTTGAATAAACGTTAGTACTGATTAATTTAAAATTATAAAAAGATCTGAGAATTATGAGAAGCATTTCTTTATGCATACATTTTTTTTTCCGCAGGCGAACCAAGGTAACCGACATAGCCCGAAGAATTGCCAAGCTTAAGTGGCAGTGGGCAGGGCACATTGCTCGCAGAACTGATGGCCGATGGGGCCGAAAGGTTCTGGAGTGGCGACCGCGTACCGGAAGACGTAGCGTTGGAAGGCCTCCTACAAGGTGGACCGATGACCTTATGAAGGCTGCAGGTATCCGCTGGATGCGGGAAGCACCGAACCGGCTGAAATGTTGATGATGACATTTCTTTAAATATGTATGTTGTTAAGCGACACAAGTATAAGCAGTTTTGAGTATTGAACAATATTTTTATGTAGGTATTTATTTATTTGCTCCCATACACATCACACAAACAACATTTATCATTTAAAAACATTCTTCAAAGTTTATTTTAGTCAAAAAATGTAGGTTCAAACAACTTATTCTTCAAACCCATCAGACCTGCTCGAATCCACAAAAATATTTACAAACCACAAATCTGAATTTTAAATTCCTTTGAGTGGCTTCCCCTTAACTCGCAATTCCTATGGCGGGAGTTGGTGGGCACAATCTAACGTGTCACTGGGGGCCGTATCTCACACCATCGTGAATTGACGGCTATGTATAGGTAGGTGTACTGCTTTGAATATCTTGGGACTGGGTTAAATAATAGAAACTTTTATCCGTTGCGTTGTTTAATTTTGCCGATAATGTAAATAGTAGTGTCTATGCATTGTACTTGCTGTCACGAAAAGTCAATAGGGAGGCGTTATTAACAGCGTACTACGGTCTGGCCGAATCCGAGAGGCAAGGTTCGCGCCCTCGTGCCGCTAGTCGCCGCAGGAGACGCCCCGGGCGTCGGGAGTCGCAAGCCGATTTCCGGCCACTGTAGGCGCGGGCTAGCGGACGGTGAGCGACGGGTAGCTCACCGTCCGATAAGGACCAGGCTCGGGTCGACGGTGCGTTGCATTCCACGCGCGCCTCAAAGAGTTGTCAGCACCGACTGACGGGGTCCGTTAGGGCCAATGCCTGCCAGGGTTGCGAGTTTGTCCGAAAGGGATATCGTGGCCCTGGCACACAGGCAAATGAAAGAATACGGGTGGGTTTTAGTCAGTAAAAGTCTGACACGCCCTGAAGTTATTTGATAATTTCCCACCCAAAAAAACAAAAAATAGATACTTATGGTGTTATTTTTTGGGGCAACTCGACTAATAGAGAAGTAGAATTTAAAGCACAAAAGAGATGCTATAAAGCAATGTTTCATTTGAAAACCACGGACAGCTGCAAACACTATTTTGTAATGCATACAATTTTAACATTTTGTATGCATTACAAAATAGTGTCGCGTCATGTTTGTCAGGAACAATTCTAAATTATTTCCGCGCAGAGCAGATCAATTTCCCAGGAAAAGGCGTGACCAAACCCATGTGGACTTCCCTTTTATGTAGGACTGCACTTATGAGGACCTTAACAATGTACACCTGAAATGAAAACTTAAGACATATTTAGTAAATAAAGCATACTACTACATTACGAGTTCCTAGAGGAAAGATTTGTATTTTGATTAGGTTAATATTAATGTAGCGGTATCAACATCGCCACATACGAACTACGCGTCACACTGACGTAAAATCCTGCATCGCGCAATTAGAGTTTACAGCGCGACTAGCATATATACAACGTCCTGACATCAACCGTCGGGCAGTTGCCCACCAGACACAACACCCGTCTCGTCGGAGGATCCTCCCTTTTCTATGGTGGATGAGTGAACTTTACACCCTGTTCCTCATACCACCAAATTAATAATTTATTTTTGTTATAATGTTCTGTTTGACTTTTTTGTTATTTTAAATTTATTACAATATTACTATTATTCCTTATTCTTTCATTACAAAATGTATTGTTATTTTAAGAGAATGTTGTAATTAAAAATATTTGTTGACATTTGCACGTCACATTATGTGGCAAACATGTCTGCAGGTAGGTACTTGTTATTGTTACAATCTTGCATGCATGTCTTTAATTGTATGTATGACACATGTTTATGCAAATAAATATTATCTTATTATCTTACCTTATCTAGACCGTATGCTAATAGAGCAGCAACAAATTATAATTATAAGGCATTTGTTTTTGTTTTTTTTATTAAATATTATTTTTATTTGGTAATAATTTAAATGTTGTATTAAATTTAATAGAATATTAATGTTTTTTATTTAGGTTAACATATTGTTATGATAATTGAACGCAATAACAAATGTTTTTTACGTATTCATTTTGAATTGTTATACTTTCATTTTATTTATTCATTTTGAATGTTTTGTTGTAGCTCTTCGATCAATAATAGTTGTAGCTATTACTAATAAATTAAAAAACTATAATTAAAATATTTGTGAGCCATTGACGGCAGTGTTCATTTTATTAATATTGACATCTTTACTTTTTCATAATATATTTGAATTTAGAATTTTGAGCGTGAATTTCAACCACGTGTTTATTAGGATTCTATAAACTCTGTTACTTAAGAATTTTTTATCGATTTTTCGAATCATCATCGTCCACAGCCCGAACCCACTGCTATGTAAACCTCTCTTTACTTACGTCAATATATATATTTATTTATTTATTAACTATGGAAAACTTACAGTACAGGTAAAACAAACAGAATAAAAAAAACATGCGGGGCAGTCTTTGGGGACTGCCGATAGAAGTATACATATAGCTCATGGAAAGCGTTCGGTGACGATGACGCGAGTTCCATGATTTTTGTTCACCCAAGAAGTGCTCAACGCGCCTAAAGAAGTTTTCCCTTCAAAAAGGGGCAGTCTTTGGGGACTGTAGTAGTTTGATTTACTTACCCGATTTGTTATGTCACACAGGGGGACGCCATTACGTCATTCGAGTGGTAATTGCTGAAAATCAGCACTGTTGACGATAAGTTTGTCCGAAGTCACAGTATTTTGCTGAGCAATGACCTGTTCTTGCGCAGATACGACGCACGGTTTACGTGTTTGTGATAAAGTTATTTGTTTGTTTCAAAAGTAGTTATTTTTCCACTCGGCAATCAGCATTTTGTTTTTATTTTGATTGTTTGTTTGTTGTCATTTGCCAGTGTCGCAACACCACAGAGTACTATGCAGTTTAAATTGTCTTTGGTCCCTGGCCCTGACATCTAGCAATAGACAAGATTGTCGAACTTTTTATTGTTTGATTGCGGGGCTTTTGGCTACTTTGTTTGTGTGCAATTTGTGTTGTTTCATTGTAACGTGCGTTTTGTTTGTGCAGAATAAACGTTTTTTCTTTCTTTCTTCTTTCTTCAGTAGACGTATAGCTCATGGAAACGAAGCCTCGCGTCGGAGTGTGCGGACGCGTGTTTCAAACTTACTAAATAAAATATCATTAAAATATTAAAGCTAAAACTATACTAAATCAACTTCTGTGGTGCTACAAATAAAGTGTATTTTTAAAAACTAAATAAATCACACAAACAGTTTATCTACGGTCGAGAAATATAAGAAGCCGTAAAACCGGTTTTCTGAGTGAAGTTCGAGAGCTAGGTAGCATGAATTTATCGCGAACTCCAAAAAAGACACAAATGTTTGGCGGGAGTGTGAGTGGTGAGTCCACCTCTAATTTGTCAAATTTTGAGGATGATGAAGGTCGAGTTAACAAAGACTCAAGAAAGAGAAGACCACACACTCTGGAATATGATTTCAAAAGAGATTTAGCCCAATTTCGTAGCGAAATAATGGGCTGTATAAAAGAAGCGATGAACGAACAAATTGAAAATATAACACAAATGCGGAACGAAATTAGGCAAGATATTCATAATCTGAAATTAACAACTGATAACTTAACAGAAGAATATAAGAAACTGCATAAATCCGTGGACAGTATTACAAACGAACATAAAATTACTCAAAGTAAAATTATAGCAATCGAGGATGAGCTACATCAACTTAAAAGTGAAAACCGAAAACACAAATTAAGTTTTGGAGCACAGCACGAGTTTTTTGTCGAAATACAAGGTAGACTTCAAAGAGACAAGAACATTATATTGGTGGGTCTGAATGAGCAAGATGTCCTCGATCTCTCCACAGGCAACAATTGCGACTCTGAAGAAGTTCACAGGATCCTAACACAAGCCTATCAAGATTGTCCGAAACCCTTAATACCTACAAGATTGGGCAAATATAATGCAGATAAGCCCCGCCCTATAAAAATTGTGTTTGATTCTCCTAACACACCAAAATATTTACTGAAGAATCGCTCGAAACTGCCCAAGACTATAAAAATATATTCGGACCAAACACCAGCTCAAAGAACTTATATACAAAATCTCCAAACTGAGCTCAAAGAGCGTGAACAAAAAGGGGAAACGAATCTAATAATTAAATATATCAAAGGAGTACCTACTATAACCAAAAACAACTACAATTCAAAAAACTAACCCAGCCTAACAACTTTTGTTCCTATAATGCTAGCCCAGGAAATATACGTAGGCGTATCTATCTACATTCATGAAGGCATTCCATATGAAGTAACAGAGGACAACTGCAAGGATAGCAACCACTACCTATGGATATATCTTCCCAAATATGCGCTGCATAAGGAAGGTATCTACAAATCAGGCCACCTTACAACTGGAAGCTAGAAAGAGATGGATCGTGTTTGGTGATTTTAACTTAGACCTACTGAATTCAAACTCATGTGTCACCTATCAGGACTCGAAGAAAGTGGCTACGATACCCACCAGTGGATACGACACATAACCTAAGAAATAGAAAAGAAGTAGTTCTGCTATTTTCTAGAACAGCAAAATATGTAAAAAAAATAACTTTTTATATGAAGGGGTCCAATTATATACCTACCACAAAAAAAAAAACTAGGATTATTTATGCAAAAAGTAATTTCTACATAAACCCTGACAACACAACATAAAATACTTATACATAAAAAACTACACTCAAAACAAGAGCACATAAAACCGAACACACACATGACACGCAATGATCAAAATTATTAAATCAGCGGTCTCCGAGACTATATTTGTCGCACACAAGCACTATACTAGCTCACGCAACCACATTCGTTGTTTGTGTTCCTCACGAAGTGAAAAATTAGTACTTATGAGGGTACCTTGGTGTCAAATTGGCCAGCTGTATTAACTTGTTTTATATGTAACTACCTACACTTTTGCTTTGTATAATGTTGATCTCGTTCGTTGTTGTTCTTGTTTTACTTATTCTACCTACATCTGCATGCTTCGTCATTAGACGACGATTATTTATTTTAAACATTAAATCTCATTTAAGTGAACTGTATCATGTTCTTATGAGAAATAAAGATTCTTTAAACCTAACCTAAAGCGTTCGGTGACGATGACGCCAGTTCTATGTTTTTTGTTCACCCAAAAAGTGCTCAACGCGCCTAAAAAAGTTTTCATTTCAAAAATAGTATGTGAAACTGACAGCTAATTACAAGTCTTCACTTCTAAAAACAGATTGGACAAACTTGGAAAGAAGGAGTGTGAACACCACACAACACATGTACCAAAAAAAAGAAGAGAAAAAAAAGACAGTATCACATTCAAGCCTTAATCAAATTTACATTTAGTATTCAATACAAGAATAAAACCCTGAACATACAAAATATTAATAAGTAAAACAAAGCTACTTTCTAGCCGAGGACACACCAGCACCCTAATCGCGTAACACAGTTTGAATCGGAATTGGAATGATTTTAAAGTGTATTGCTAATCCATTGCCTGTTATGGTAGAAAAAATTGTCTGCTCAACAACGTAAATAACGCAATGAATGTTGTTGAACTGTCAAATTGAAACCGATTCCTACTGATAGTGCGTTAGCCAATTCGCCCACTGTTGTGAAAGGATCAGAATCATGCCGTTTACACAATCATGCTATTAAATATAGATACAGGGTGTTAAAGTAACTTTAACAGGGTGGTTTAACACGGCTTAGGGTTAGGTTCAGTATCGATAAAGGAACCCAGGAAAAAAATAAAAAATAAATAAAAAAACAAACAAAAAATTTAATTAAACATAAAAAATAAATAAAAATAAGTCTTCGTACTTTAACGGGCTTAGGACCGTCAAATAAAATAATTTGAATTCTAAACGATTGCTATTTTAAGTTAGTAGGTACTAAACTAGGTTGATCTTGCAATATTTTTTTGTGTTCTCATTTTTGTTAAATTTTTTTTATTTATTTTTTTCCTGGGTTCTTTTATCGATACTGAACCTACCCTTAAAGCTATGGCACGCAGTTACTTTAACACCCTGTATACTTTTACATTTTTCGAGTGCTTCCTATAATATCCGACTGAATTGATAGACAGCAGATTGTCTGTTAGTGCAAAGATAATTGGCATTAGGTATTAATAAATTAATTGAAGTTCATGCATTTTTACTCAAGAATTCCGTAAACCTAACAATAATTCCCGCCAATAGCCACAAAACATATAAAAAGTAATGAGTGGTGTCGTTAATTACCTCTCGTGGATCGGGGCTCAGCGTGACGTCACTACTTCGCGGAGCCGATAAGCTTAAGTTTGTACTTTGTGGTTACAACGATAATTACTCAATGGAGGTGACCTCTTAAATTGTTATATATGACGGCGCGTGATGATTTACTCGATTTATTGTAACACTTTTAAAGTTGTAATCGTTTATTTTTAGTCAGTGGTTGAGAATTTATTTCTTTGGTGGTATTTTTATTTAGAGCGGGTAACACCGAATGGGGTTGTGAGTGTCATGGCGGCAGAAGGAATAAGGATCACTTTTTATGCGATCGTTACGCGGTGCACACGCATAAATCCATTGGCTCTAAATGCAAGCTTAAAATTATTGTGAATTGACTTAATCAGTGACAATCATTGTAATCCTTATTTTTTATGATTAAATTTAGTTGCGACATTTGTGAGTAAATTAAGTGCGTTATTTTGCGAGTATTATTTTACAAACACCTGCACGTGGGTACACGCCCATGATGGAGGACCGACAGATGACGATTCAACAGCGACACGTGGTGACACTCAGCCCGCTCGAACATCCGACATATATGTATTTGTATAATGTGTGCTGGTGCCTACACTTCTGTATGGAAGTAAATGTTGGTTATGGCAATAGAAGCATGAAAGTAGAATAAATGCTGTGGAAGTGCGTTCCTTGTGTAGCAAGCGTCTGCCGTGACTATGAATGATAGGCTGAAAAATGAGGCGATAAGGCAACGGTGCAGTTTAAAAGAAGATGTACTAACAAAAATTTAAAAGAGTATGCTTAGATGGTTCGGTCATGTTCGGAGTATGAGTGAAAGACGGCTAACAAAAGGTATTTACGAAGCAGAGGTGCGAGAGGACGCCCTAGACGCCCACATATAGTGACCTATTGATGATGTTCTTCAGAAAGGTCAGGTGCGTAGTACTCGCAACAGGTGTGCATGTATGACCAGATGTATGAACGTAGGCGAAGCAAAAGGAGTATGTAAGGAGCGTAGCAGGTGGGGTTCTATAGTTTCTGCATACCACCATGGGAAGAAGGCGTGAGTATATGTATGTATGTATTTTTAAAATAGCTACATCCGGTTAGACTGGAAGCTGACCCCAAGATAGTTGGGAAAAGGCTGGGCATATTATGATGATATTTGTAAAATAAACAATCGGTTCAGAAATCATATCAAGAATAATTAATGCAAAACGGTGTAACAGCTTTGAGGAGCCTTTTTTTTTTTTTTGGGTGGGAAATTATCAAATAACTTCTCCCGCTCTGGGCGGAGCGGGAGGGCGTGTCAGACTTTTACTGACTAAAACCCACCCGTATTCCTTCATTTGCCTGTGTGCCAGGGCCACGATATCCCTTTCGGTCAAACTCGCAACCCTGGCAGGCATTGGCCCTAGCGGACCCCGTCAGTTGGTGCTGACAACTCTTTGAGGCGCGCGTGGAACACGACGCGCCGTCGACCCGGGCCTGGTAGTTATCGAATGGTGAGCTACCCATCGCTCACCGTCCGCAGGCCCGCGCCTACGGTGGCCGGAAATCGGCTTGCGACTCCAGCTTTGAGGAGCCTGGCTAAGTAATAAAAAGGGGGAAGTGCTCATTGGGCATAAAAAAAATCGTCCGCATCGCTGTCAATGGGAAAAGTGTCCAAAAAGCTGGCAGCATTACCACGTTGGATGGCAATTGTGATTCTTTGGGCTAAAAATAGGCCAGTCCTCTGGTAAGAGTCGACCAACTGCTTGGCGATGTCCCGAAATACTCGTTGAACACTCGGAACCCAAGGCCCTAGCGTTTCAACCCCAAATGCTCAAACATATAGCTCCCAATAAGGTTGTTCCATAATAATGTATCTCTTTTACGGATCGTAGCAGTGGCCTGACGCAAAAGGCGTGAGCTTATGTACGTATGCTTGTATGTGCCACTTCCAGCAGCTTCACTCGATGTCTTGTTGATTAACGAAAGTGAACAAAGTTTGATCAATACTTGTAGCTATATGCTCAACCTAGCTGTTACTAACTAGTTGTGTTCAGGTAAACTTTTAATTGTTACTGTTTGGTACATTTTGGTGGGCATTGGGGACGTAGGAACCGTTGTGAGAGGGAAACAGAGCGTTCATTATAAATTTCGAATTGGATTTGGTTCTGAATTTAAATGCAGCTGTCAACGTTGGGGACTAAAGATTAAGGAGATGGTGGCAACAGAATCCGCTTGTGAACGCGGAATTGTTTCTTATGGTCCACAAGGTAAGGCCTATGTTCAACGGTTCAAGCAACTCCTGCATTGGATAATAAAAAAAATACCTGGTTGCGTATAAAGTGAACTTTAGAAAAGATGGACCAAGATTTATATAATAACTTAGTACTCTATACAACTTCAATTGATTTATTGTTAAACTTGTTGTTAAAAAGTTTAAACAGTACTGTTTAAACTTTCATTTATGCATTTAGTAAAAAACTGTTAATTGACATTACAAACAGACACATCACTTCACATTGACATTACTTTAGTTTTATTTATTTATATAGATAGATACAGATATAGAAGATTCCCAGCTAACTTCTCCAAAAATACTTAACTTTTTCATCTACATCTCAACCTGCATTCGGAAAACGGGGGCCAATTTCTTAGCGTTCTTAGACCAACTTCTCTACAATTCACTAACAACTCTTTATCAGGTTCCACGGGCCGTTCATGCAGCACTGGCAGGCCTTACATGAACCCGTGCAACGGGCTTGGGGCAGGTAGAAAATTGAAATAATTGCAATCGATTTTTATAATCTTTATTTTTAATGGCTTGATATTTCTATAAAGTTTACAGTTTGACTTTTACTATTTTATAATTGACATTTTAATTTTTGTAGATTCTGACATTTTATATTTTATTTTGACAATTATTTTAATGATTGTTTTTTATTTTTTACAGTTTTATTTAATGAGTTGTTAAATGTTTAAATTTAATTGGTCACAATGTTATTTTGGGTTTTGGTCTGTTTGGATACTTTGTAATAAATGGTAGGTATGTGATTTGGATGTGTGAGCGTAGGGCTATATTCTATTTCTATTAATTTATGTTTGGCAATGGGTGTTATTTACCTGAAATAAAAATTGAATTATTTATTTATCTATTAGTGAATTAAATCCGTCAAGCTAAAGAAACATAACTCTCAAACACCCTCACATCACTGTTCACGTTCTACGCAACACAATATACCTGACGTGTTAAGAGCCAGTTTTCTTCTTCATCGCAACTTATCTTCCCATTGCTGATTCTCGTCACGCCGGACGATTTATCCGTATGTATCGATATGGGGACTGACTCCCTGTGGGAGCTGTTTTGGGAGCTCAAGGTAATATATTGATGCGAGTGTTTGAGTTTCTGATTTCATTGATTGATTGGTTTTTAAAGGTCTTTATTAAGGCACTGACAAGAGGCAAATGATCTAAGTAGGCTTGTCTTAAACAAAAAAATTGTAATGTCGCCAATTACAGTTTGTGGTAGCGGAAAAAATATAGGTATGTTATTGTTGAACATATTTTTCAGAACTTGGTTGTTACCAAAACAAGTTTAGAAAAACAAATCTCGATACAAATTAACGATAAAGTAACCTTTTACTTTTAGTTCCAATCCAAAATATATATATTTAATATTAACGTACGGTTGGTATTTAATTAATAACAAGAACGTCTTATTTGAATGCAGAACTTGGTTGTTTTTTATTTTCGATTACTCAACTCATTTTTTTGTAAATAAATAATTCTTTCATATTTTGCAATAAATTACAAGCGTTGTGTCATCACGCTTCTCTTTCTTTTATATGCAGTCTGCCAGTGACCGTGCTTTAGCCATTTCAGCGTCTTAACAGAAAAGTTAATACAAGTTAATAAAAAGATCTTATTCTAACTAAATGTAAACTAAAAAAATGTAGACTATAAATTTAATAGATTGTACTGGCCTGTTACGTAGGGTTTGCAGACCCATAATTTAAATTTAAGTTACCCAGGCCCCCCATTTTTAGGGTTCCGTAGTCTATAAGGAACCCTTATTGTTTCGCCATGTTCGTCTGACTGACTGTCTGTCCGTCTGTCTGTCTTGTCTTTCTTGTCTTTCTGTCCGCGGCTTAGCTCAGCGACTCTTAGTACTAGAAAGCTGTAATTTGACATGGGTAAACATATTAATCACGCCGACAAAGTGGTAAAATAAAATCTTGAAAACATTTTTTTTTTAGGGTACGGTAGATACCTCCCTTGTACGTAAAGTGGGGATGATATTATTTCTCGTTTATCCCATGGTCTGCGGTATCGTTGGATAGGCCGTTCAAAAATATTGCGGGTTTGTGAAAATAATTTTTCGATTCAAGGATCCGTTTGCGTAATAAACTTTAAAGTGCTATTTTTTGTTAGAGTCAAGTGTCATGGTTGTTTTTGGATATGTGGGAAAATTCATGGCAATACTAATACATATACAACATTATTTTTAGTATATGCGAAACCCGAAACACGTGTCTATTGTTTTTATGTAAAGGATCTATGCACAAAAACTGTATCATGAAAAATCACAAAGTTATAAGGTCGTTATTTTACCGGGTTGTCCGTACAAAAACATTATGACAGCGCGGCGGCGCCCCGCGCCTCTAGGGTCGCCTTGCGCTCATTGATAATAATTTGGCAGTAGGTACCTAATCATTCGGCGATTGTATTGTAAGTAATTAAATGGTGATAACATTTTCCATCACACTTAAATATTTTTGGGAAAAAATAACATGGTGTAAAAATTATTGAAATCGATTCAGTTCCTTATTCTGAACAACCTTTATTCAGGTTTCGCATATACTAAAAATAATGTTGTATAACGAAATTAAAAGGAAAACTATCACAGTAGTACTAGTAGTAGTAGTAGCTTTACAAGTTAACGAGTAATAGTCGACCAACTTACATTCGCAGTTAGAGAATTGACCGTGAAGTATATATCGATGAATGGGAGAACATGTTTTTAAACTACAATGATAAGTTTGTTTTTGGGATAAATTCATCCCAACTATGGAACCCTTCATTGTGCGTGGTCCGACACGCACTTGGCCGATTTTTTTTTTTATGTTGAAATGATACAATTGTTACATTGTTAAGTGTTGTAGAAAGATATGTTAAAGTTTTGGCGCAGCCTTCACCGGAGATAGCAAACCTACCTACTCACTGATTTGTTTAGACATTAATAATTTATATTGTATTTGTAGATATTATTATTATTTATTTTTTGTTTTTAGAATAGTTTAAGTTATGATGAGGCTGGCATGCCACTGTGGATAAAAGCCTCTTATAAAATTAAAGAATAAAAATAAAAAACAGTGTTGTAGAATTAGTTATTATTCTAAGGTAGAATATTTGTTAAAACAAAAAAAAACTGTCAGTCATAGGACTGCACGTCAGTGAAGTGAAAACTAAGTAACTTGCCGTAGCGAAGCTATAATTTTTAATAGAGGTAAGCCGAAGAAAATGTTCAGTTCTCATAAACTGTAGAAAACGTCAAAATTAATGAACTCGAAAATTTTAGTACTTCACACCAGCTACGGTTAAGCCGTTCAGTGAAAAAACATTGGCAGTTATTGGAATATTTTTAATCTTATATGATGTTTTAAACTGGTATTAAATGTTTGTAATGCGATGTGATACACACAGGTGTAAGAAGACACCAGGGTTGCGAGTTTGTCAGAAAGGGATATCGTGGCCATAGCCCACAGGCATCCGAAGGAACACGGGTGGGTTTTAGTCAATAGAAGTCTGACACGCCCTCCCGCTCCGCCCAGAGTGGGAGAAGTTATTTGATAATTTCCCACTCAAAAAAAAAAGTTGTAAGAACACTGGTTGTTCCGAAGGGAAGCCGCTAGGAATCGGGTTGTATGGAGACTACGCCCCTGGTAACTTGTGAATTGTATTGAAGCGTTCGGTGACGATGACGCGAGTTCCGTGATTTTTGTTCACCCAAAAAGTGCTCAACGCGCCTAAAGATGTTAACACTTCAAAAACATGTTTGGGATTCAAAGTCAAAGTCAAAGTCAAAATGTTTATTTCCAATAGGCACATAACAGGCACTTTTGAACGTCAATATTTACAAAAAAAAATAGAATTGATTCTAGTCGCCCCTTCCAAAATGTAGTTTCGTATGGAGAAGAATGGGCAAGAAACTCCACCGGTACTCTTTTAAAATCTAGTACAATATTTTTATAGGTACATTAATTATATAATTATATTCTATTTTAGAGATTCGATTTAATTAGATTCTATACACTATCCCATTTCTTCTCGTGGGTGTCGTAAAAGGCGACTAAGGGACTTGCTATAGAATAGGCAGCAGCGTTTTCTATGCATTTTAACACCATACTGCGATCGCCAACCCGCCCGTTGAGCTGCACGATTACTGACAAATGCTTACACTGATTGGACAGGTCCACTCAAATTTCTTCACATGATCTGACCAAGATTATGTCTGGACTTTAAAAGAGACTTTGACCCCTGAGTTTGTTTCGCCATTTCTTCTCAGGGGTAGTCAGATAGGAGATGTCGGCTACATCTAGATTATTTATTTTTTACGTTACATTACATTTCTTTTCCCGCGATTATGGCAACCCCCTCCTTTCCTCCCTTTGGGCGAGGCCTAATGTCCAGCAGTGGACGTCTTTCGGCTGAAATGATAATGATTTCATTGAGATTGTGTAATCAATATGTTACGGATTCCTGACAATCCTGACTTGAGTTTTTGACGAGCAAGAGCAGATCTGAGACTAGAAGATTCTGGGTCACTTTTCTTTCGTCGTAAAGGAGAAGGTAAAGTGATCCTTCCATTGATCAGTGCTTTTTACAAAGTTGCCTTTTACAACCTCTACAAGAAAAACTTTTTACAAAATAAACGGCCAAGTGTGAGTCAGACTCGCGCACGAAGGGTTCCGTACCATCCTATCCTAATCTTAACTTTAATATTATAAAGGCGAAAGTAAGTTTGTTTCTTTGTTTGTTACCTTTTCACGCCTAAACCACTGAACCGATCATCCTGAAATTTTGCATATACGTTCTTAGGTGTACAATTACGGACATAGGGTACCTTTTATGCCGATAAAAAGTACCGTTCCCGAGGAAAACAACAATAACGTTCCTATGATAATAGATGGCGTCACGAGTCTTTCGAATCATGATTCAATTAAATTATAGATGCTAAAATGAGTTTTTTGTTACGCTTTCACTTTAAAACGGTTGCACGGATTTTGGACCATGACCTAGGACAGGATCGTAATCGGTCCACTATTGACGGACGAACCGGTGAACACACATGAAGAAAAAAAAACATACAGACGAACATAAATTACCTCCTCCTTTTCGGAAGTCTGTTTAAAACGATTACGTTCGCAATGAAAATAATTTTCAATGCGCGGAACGATTCGCTTTCAAAGTTAACACAGTTGATTGGTTGGATATCGGAAAAATGTTGGAAGCGACAGGCGAATGATTTTACATTATTAATCCGTCAACAGCCTGCAGTTTTTCCAATAATGTTAATGTATAAACGGCCTAAAGCTATTTATGGACCAATCAGCCGTAAGCGTTGGTTGTCAAATACCGAGCGTAGCATTCCCAGTGGATTTTTTTAGAATATTTTATTATTATTTGCAATTTTATGTCAACGATTCTAATATACCTATGTTGCTGCATTTCGTTTTATTGCAGCAAATACCTCAAAAGGAAAAATCGGAACTCTTACAGTTCGTTGTCCATCTGTCTGTCTGTCTGTCGGTCACGCATGGAGGTATCAAGTGGAAATTAATATCAAATACGTAAGTCAACGGTTCCTTGATGCTCTTAAAAAATCAAGCTTCTATGTCCACGCAATAAAAAAGTACGGCGATTTATGCGACATATTTTGATACTCGCAAATAAATCAAAACCTCTATGGTACTTCCCTTTGACCTAGAATCATGAAATTGGCAAGAAGCAAGGTCTCACAGCACAAGTAAAGGAAGAAGTCCGAAAATCATTAATTTGTAGATTTATCAAATTATTATTTTTTGTGATTACAAACTTACATTTGAGAATTGACCGTGACGTATATCGATGTATGAGAGAACATGTTTTTCAACTACAAGGTTAAGTTTGTGGATAAATTCATCCCAACTATGGAACCCTTCATTTTGCGCGGTCCGACATGCACTTGGCCGGTTTTTAGCATAGAAAATAAGTAATCTTATATTTAAAAAACTCTCGTGTCACAACGTTAGTTACCATACTCCTCCGAAACGGCTTGATCGATTCGGAGAAACCGGGTCTGAGAATGGGCTACTATTTATTTTTTATACCCCTAAGCGTTAAGGGTGGCTTTCCCACGGGATAGAGACTAACGCGGGTGAAACCGCGGGGCGCAGCTAGTATAATATAAAATAACTGAATATGCAATTTCGTTTACAAAGTCAAGCTCAACTCAAACCATTAATTTCAAGTAAAATAACCACAGGGACTTTGAATTCTCAGGGGGTCGGTCAGTCAGAAATATGAAGCTAGTGACAATAGATGAAATACTACAGTCAAAACCGTTTATAACGACTTCGAGAACGCTGCTGTCCATTCTCTAGTAGTCACTTACTCGCCTTTTACGATACCCACGGGAAGAAATGGGATTGTGCTATTCTTTACGTCCGGCACCACACGGAACAGTGGCATGTGCCTTTTTTACCTTAAGGCAAATAATTTAATGTTTTGTGTTTGCGTAATGTACATTATTTTACATACTATTGTAAAGAATCAATTTATTCTAACTGAACAGACAGCTGTGCTACTGGAGAGTTTGTTGCGCCACTTCTTCTTCCCAGCTAAAGCACTAGGAATGGTGAAGGGTGGGCGTTTTTGGGGGACTGTCTTATGTAATTTTGACTTTCGAAAAGAGTCTAGTTGAAATAAGACTTTTGATTTTGTAGTAATTTTAAACTGTTTGGTGCCGGACGTAAAGAATAGCATTATCCCATTTCTTCCCGTGGGTGTCGTAAAAGGCGACTAAGGGACTTACTAGAGAATGGGCAGCAGCGTTCTCTATGCATTTTAACACCATACTGCGATCGCCAACCCACCTGCCAAGCGTGGCGATTATGGCAAACCCTCCCCTTTGGGGGAGGCCTCTGTCCAGCAGTGGACGTCTTTCGGTTGAAATGATGATGATAATGATGAGTGATTTTAAATACTAAATATAAAATTGAAGGTAAGTATGTGATTTGCCACAAATTATTTTTGTATCAGAGTAGTCATGAAGTTTAAAAGTATCTCATTTGACAGTTACCATAAAAGTACTGGTTTTTTACAGAATGGAATGGAAACATTATATTTTGGGGCGTCATATAGTTGCTAAGTCAGTTCTCTTCGGGCTTCAAAGGGCGGGAACCAAAAGGTTGTCTTCAAGGAGTCTAAAGTCTGTACCGATACTTTATTGTGTTCCTAATTAAATAGTTCGTAAAATATTGCTATATACCAAGTTTGTATGGTTGCAAGAATAGCACCATCCTATTAATGATTGATGGTTTTTTTATTTCATTTTTTTTATAATTCTTTTATTGTATTTTATTCTATTTTGTTTTTACTTCTTTTATGCGGGTTGCAGACCAAGAGCTAAGCTAAGTTAGTTTAGCTTAGCTCGCATAGCTGATGCAGTTTTTCATACTTGTGTACAGACTGAAAACTATGACTCAAGTATGGGAAATTACGTCAGCTATGCGAGCTAAGCTAAACTAACTTAGCTCGCATAGCTGACGTAATTACGCATAACGCGTAGCTCTTTGTCTGCAACCCGCATTAAAATTGTATTTTGTAGCACATAATTATGTATGTCCATTCCTATGTCGACATTAACATCCAAGCCAAATAAAATGGGAGAGGGCGCTGACTCCTGTCATACAGGTCCACCTAGTACAGGAGTCAGGCTACAAAAAAGTTTCTGTAACCTACTATGTCAATAAAGAATTATTTATTATTATTTCTTCTCGTGGGTGTCGTAAAAGGCGACAATGGGACTTACTAGAGAATGGGCAGCAGCGTTCTCTATGCACTTTAACACCATAATGCGATTACGAACCCGCCTGCCAAGCGTGGCGATTAGGGATATCCAGCAGTGGACGTCTTTCGGTTGAAAGATGATGTGTAGAATATAAATACAGAAATATTCGTACTGAAAAGGCGTTTCATTACAAATGTAAGATCAATACGCACAAACCATCAGATATTTTCGTCACATAATTTATTAACCCTCAAGCACCGTTCAGGTCGCGTCACGTTGTCACGGCGTTATTGCGTCAGAGCGTCACGTAGTCAGCTCGGATGACCGGGCTTTAACGACCTAAACTTAGAGTTGTGAGCGCCAAACATTTATTATTTAAACACAATCGCGACCTAGCCCCTACTAACGAATTGAAAGCAGTTTTCTATTGTGTCCGAACTGTAATATTCTTGCGGACTGTACATGAACACAATGTGTACGGGTTCTTGATGTCAACTACCCCTATTTCTTGAATCGGAAGTTCAGAAGTTATCGGAGGTCGGAGCGAAAGGGAACGGAATTCGAGTGTGGATTTCGAGCATTGTCCAAAATTTTCTTCGACAGCTGATGTTAAATTGTCTATAAGGCCTCTTTACTTTATCAATATGGCGTTTATATATTATCTAGTTTTACCAAACGCTCTGGAATTATCAAGCAAGTCTAGTTTCTCGTCATTAAAAAGTACAGCCAGCCAAAACAAATTAATTCCCATAATGCCTACCACAAAGTTGAAATAACCACAATCTGCTAACACCTCTGCCGCCCTAGTACTCACTAGGTTTTCGAGCATTGTCCAAAATGTTTTCGACAGATGATAAGGGCTCTTTACTTTACTAATTATGGCGTTTATATAATTATTATCTAGTTTTACCAAACGCTCAGGAATTATCAAGAAAGTCTAGTTTCTAGTCATTAAAAAGTACAGCCAGCCAAAAACAAATTAATTCCCATAATGCCTACCACAAAGTTGAAATAACCACAATCTGCTAACACCTCTGACGCCCTAGTACTTACTCGTACATACGTAAGCCCAACTTTCCATTCTTCTATTACACTGATACGCCGAGAACTACCACGTACAGCATTAAAACTAGTTCTCAAGTGAAATCTATGGCCTTCTTCAATGTGGCAGACGATAAAACTGTCTGAAACTGCAGACTCTGATGTTTTTGTTTCAAATGTCTGAGCAAATTGCTGCCAAAAATTTGCGATTGAAATGTAGGTATTCTCGGCTAGCTAGATTTTAGAGGAATACCTACTTTGTTTTTTTTTTGCTGGGACCTTTTAGCCAAGTCCTTATTTAGTTACAAACTTTGTTTAAATAATGATGAAATGAATTCTAAACAATGCATGATAGATGATATCCTCGCCCGCCCGCTCCCCTTAAGTTTCAGTAAAGATGTGGCACTTTACTGAGATCTCACGCGGACTTCTTGAGAAGAACTTGAAGTGATGTTGCACTGTTTTGTTTCATTTGTCTACACTAATGCACGTTCACGAACACTTAATGGTTACTAATCCACCATTATTACACACTAGCTTTTGCCCGCGGCTTCGCTCGCGTTAATTTAGAATTTGACAATCAATTCGGGTTGTACTCTGCTTGTTGTTTGGCGTTTGGCGGCAAAAAAGTCTTAGCACACTACTACTTCTATAATAATATAATTCAATCATGATTCGAAAGACACGTGGCGCCATCTATTATTATAAGAACGTTATTGTTGTTTTCCTCGGGAACAGTAGGTACTTTTTTTCAGAATGAAAGGTAGGTGTCTGTTTCTGTACACCTGACAACGTGTATGCAAAATTTCAGGATTATCGGTTTAGTGGTATAGGCGTGAAAGGGTAACAAACAAACAAATAAACTTACTTTCGCATTTATAATATTAGTTAGGATTGATGTTCGGCTAAACACAAATTTGAGAAAATAAAACAAAACTGCTAAACGTGACGCTTCACTTTCCCGCCAAGAAGCACCTACTTCGGTGTACGTAAGCAGCCACAAATAAGAAAATAATTAATAATATTACTTTGTAAGGATGTAGAATTAAACCATAATAATAAATAAATCAGGCTGTGTTGCTGTTGGCCCACTGGAGGGCACAGGCCTCCCTTTCCTTAAACTAAACATACCATCATGGATTATGTTATTGGTTAGGAAACAAGCGCCCCTTCTTATGGGAACTTGGTAAGACTCCTAAAGATTATCATTTTTGCGTCATGAATATTTCCATAAAGAGATAACGACCAAATAATATAAAAGAAAAATTTACTACTTGGATTTAAAAGGCAGATATATGCCAGTGACCTTGAGTGGTTAGCTTGCGTGTTCTGTACTGAGCTCACGCAACGCGTCGTACGTTCAGCCAGTAATAGGACTCGCCCATCAAGGAGCGCTGTACCCAATTTGACGTATTAATAATTTATTATACACAAAAAAAAAAGGTTTTTAATAAAACGCGTATACTAAAAGATCAATGATTAAATTATCTTTAAATTGGTGAAGATTTCAGAAAAATACGCTTGGTAGATTTTGCGCCATTCTGAGTTTTTTATCCGCGTTAGACATAACTTTACAAATTAATTTCATTATGTAATATAAATATAATCTAAAATATTCACATACGAAAAAGTGCTCTGATTTATCATATATTTTTTTTCAAATCATTAACACTACTCGTTTAGATGTGATCTTTATTATAAAATCATTACAAGTCGGTTATAGTCCCCATGACAAATATCGTTACTGATTTTCCGGTTTTATATCGTATTGAATCGAGTATAAGTTTGTGTTATATATCATTAATCACCACTCCACTACAGTTCAGACGGGTTGTCATGAAACAAGCCCCCATAGTAGGGTAACATTCCATGGAACAAATTTCACAAACAACGGGGACCCCAAACTTTGTTGTTATTAATTAAGAGTTAAACTAAAAATAGTTAAACCGTTTAGGTGCTGCGCTATTTTTCATGTCCTCGTTTGTAATATTTTTGTGAGATTTTGTTACTAAGCCCAGGTATTTTAATTTTTAGTGTTGAATACTACTTAGTAGTTCTTTTTTGTTAACTAGAGGTATCCGACCAGTTTAACTGCACCGGTTAACCAAACCTTGTTTGACATGAGTCAAAAAATCTGCTAAATTGTAAGGAATATGATTTAAATGGTTGTTTATTAGTTTATGATGTTATTTTTCAAGATGCTGATACGTATGTGTTTTGAAAACGTACTTGAGACGAAGGTGTTACGAAATCCCTTACAAATACCAATTAGTAGCAAGGTAATAGGATCTAGAGCCAGGAGTATCGTCTTCCATGCCAGTTTATTGATAACAGCATTATAGGCCTCTGCAGTGGAGGGTCAAACGTTGTAATTAGATAAGCTATGATAATGGCAACTAGCCATCCACCTGTGGATATCGTAGAAAAGGACTAAAACCCGGTGTCTTACGTCTTGATAAACGTCTGACGCAAAAGTTATTGATTCGACTAAGATATCCATTTAAGGGGCCAGCGCAGCATGCGTAGTTCATACAAACGTAATACCAAAATAATTTGTAAACCAAACATATTCTTAAGGTAGTGTGGATTTATTTCCATTGTATTACAGAATATCTATGTTCCCAAATATACATTTTGAAAGGACAATGATATATAAAGACGAGATATGAGGAATTTAAAATTTCTATAGAAAACGTATTTTTTGCATAACTCTTGTTTAAATCAGTGTCCATTCAAAATATATATTTGGGAACCTAGATATTCAGTATTCCGATCGGAATAAAGACACACTACTTTAAGAATATGTTTGATTTACAAATTATTTTGGTATTACGTTTGTATGAACTACGTATCTATCGCCGGCCTCTTAAGCTAAGTTCTTCCTAAGATGTCTGTGCTGAGAATCGTAATGTGCCGAGATATCGAACTATACACCGTGGCATTTTAATCGTCTTACAACGGCAGCTCACTTTATGATTCCAATGACTACTAATCATTCATAAAAGTAAAAAAAATATTTATTAACATTTGAATAATTAAAATAAAATATATTTTATTAATTATGACGCATTATGTAGTTTGAACACAGCAACAACAGGGTTTCCTGTTATGAGCCCTGTGCGAGCCTTGCGCTCCATTTCGCGCCGCCCTTGGAACTCAAGGCTCGCACCGCATTCTTAACAGGATGTTTCAAATTACTTATTGCGTCATAATGAATAATATTTTAATTTTTTAATTATTGAAATGTTAATAAATATATTTTTAATTTTTATGAATGATTAGTGGATACTTGAAGTGGGCTGCCATTGTAATACGATTGAAATGCCACAGTGTATAGAAAACAGAAACTTCGGTTAAATATATTTCAGAAGCCATTAAAAGCTTCTACAGACCGGCGCGACACGCAACGCGACACACAGGCCCCGCGTGTCGCGCGACGTGCGGTTCCTTTGTGTCGCGTGTGGAGTCGCGCCGGTGTGTAGAAGCCTTAAATAGGGACGAGCTGTACTAAAATATAAGTCATGTTTTAGTAAACATAATTTATTAGCCAGCCAGTTACTACATCAGCCGGAGAAGACCAGCACGTGTGTAAAAGGCTTTGAATCACAATCCAAAGGGTTTTGCTAATCCAATGTTTAAAACATTCGTCTGCTCAACAAAGTATTATAACTGTCAGAATGAAAATCATTGCCATTGTGTGTAACGCATTACGCCGGTTATTGGGCTAAAGGATTACATCTATAGAATGGGAAGCAACCGCTGCATCGTCCCTTTGTCTGTAAATAACAGTTAATCATAAATTAATAATGACCTCTGAACTGGGCCCCAAGTCTGCTATCCAACACGATCCCATTGTCATTTTGCTAAAAATTCGTAATCTGCTAGATTCAAAATGGTCGATCATTGGTCGGTCAATGTTCTCGTAATAGAATTGTGTTATTATAATGGCATTGTCGTATTGCCATTATTATAAAACCCATTACTAGAAATTCATTTGTCATTATGTACGAGATTACCAATAACTGCAATTTCTTTCAATGTAGTGTCAGTGGCCGACCATTGGAAAGTCATAATGACGCCATTATAATAGTAGATTACCAAGCTTGTCAAAATCAACAATTATTAAATCAATGATCGACCATTCTGACACTATTGTAATAGCAGACTTGAGGCCTTGGTTATGGTACATGTTTCTTCATTGTTATGGTCTTTTACAAGCCCTAGCGAAGCAGGGAGTAGATGTTTATGGGCTGGTTAAGTATAAAGATTATGCAGATCTTATGCTTTATGGTTTAGCAGCAATAGCTATAAAATTTAGCTTAACAGCAAGGGTAACTGCCCAGCATATTCTAGACTAGACGTACGTAAGAAAAAGCTTCAAAACACTTGTAAAAATTCTCATTGAGCAGACTGTCTGAATGTTCTTTCTCCGCATAAATATTAACTTTAAAAATTCTCCAAATGTTTTTCTTAGGAACCGGCAGACAAAGTTTAAACGGGCGCTTAAACCAAGATTTTATTTTCATCTGTAATGCGTTTTTTGTAAACTAAAACTATTACATTTTACTATCGGATCGGAATATTGGAACAGAGCCAGCGCTGTACGGAATCATTTTTCTAAGACGGTTCAAGTTATTCATAATAATATTTTGCCTCGTAAGATGTAGTGGGGATAACATTTGTTAGTTTTGACCGAACATATTATACTTACTTGATATCTTTATGTTGAGGCTAAATTAAGGCTAAATATGTAGTTACGGCTACTTTAAAGGTAAATATGTAGTTACGGCTAAATTAAGGCTAAATATTATATGTAGTAAGGCTACTTTAAGGCTGAATATGTAGTTACGGCTAAATTAAGGCTAAATATGTAGTTACGGCTAAATTAAGGACAAAGATGTAGTAAGGCTATTTTAAGGCTAAATATGTAGTAAGTCTAAATTAAGGCTAAATATGTAGTAAGGCAACTTTAAAGCTAAATATGTAGTTACGGCTAAATTAAGGTTAAATATGTAGTAAAGCTAAATTAAGACTAAATATGTAGTAAGGCTAAATTAAGGCTAAATATGTAGTAAGGCTAAATTAAGGCTAAATATGTAGTAAGGCTAAATTTGTAGAAAGGCTACTTTAAGGCTAAATATATAGTTACGCGAATTATTTAATGATTATTTTATGCAGCTCGGGAAACTTACAGCTAACTTATTACGATGTTCATAAAAAAAAAAATTAAGGCAATTAACAAGTTTTCGCTGATAAACATTAAAATATAAATGAAAAAGGTTGGCACAAAATATCTTGTAAATTAAGATAATAATGTACACGATCAGTTAATAAAAACCAATAATCGTTTAGACGCAATCAGTTTATTTTCCGTGAAAAAGCTGGTTTCGTACGTACATCTTGGAAAGAAAAAAAAAATATAAGAGATTGTCTATGTAAACTTATGCACATTTCCATTCATTTAACTTATATTTTATTACAAAGACATTCCTCCTACATGTCTCATATTTCAGTCACTATAGCTCGTATGGAACCGTAAATTTACTGATCGCATATTCAGTGTTCAATAAAAGTGATGGCGGTGTGACGTTAAAGTATCAATAATATTGAAATGGGAATTTTTAAAATATTACACTGTATCGAATAAAGACGACTTTGTGACGTAATGAAATGCCGTCGGCACCTCCTTCTGCGAAGCAGTAATGCTCGGGAAGAAGGAGGCCCTCGCGCCCCTAATCGCCGCAAGAACGCCCCGGGCGTCGCGTCGGGAGTCGCAAGCCAATTTCCGGCCACCGTAGGCGCGGGCCTGCGGACGATGAGCGGTGGGTAGCTCGCCATCCGACAAGGACCAGGGCCGGGGCAACGGCACGTTGTGTTCCACGCGCGCCTCAAAGAGATGTCAGCATTAAACTGACGGGGTCCGTTAGGGCCAATTCCTGCCAGGGTTGCGAGTTTGTCCAAAAGGGATATCGTGGTCCGAGCTCACAGGCATCGGAAGGAACACGGGTGGGTTTTAGTCAGTAAAAGTCTGGCACGCCCTCCCGCTCCGCCCAGAGCGGGAGAAGTTATTTGATAAATTTCCCACCCAAAAAAAAAAAAGTGCCATCGTGAATGTTTTTGAATTTATGTGTATGGTGACTTCATTATTGTAGACATGGATGTCCATTTCTGACCAATTGCATTGCTATCTACGGCGCTACGAAAGAAGAAGAAGTACCGTTCTCTGGATCAGGCCCTTAATCCAGCTGCCCAATGAGAGCCTCCTTAGGTGCTGGTCGAGGCTCTTGGCATTTAAAAGCCATTGGCTGATACGCTTTATTATTATACTATTAACTCTCCTCCTTATGGAGAAGAGTTACTTCATATCATACATTTCGAAAGATGGTTACAGTTTTTTTGAAGTCTGGGTTCTGCCTATTCATAAATTAACTACGTAAATAGTTTTCCAGGGCATCAACAAACACGGGGCTAATAGAGTAAGACCTTATACTTATTATTAGACGAGGATCAGAGACATCAAAAGCACTCCATTTTAAGTAAGCACAAAAGACACAATATATACACATATAGGGTAAGAACTCAAGTCGACACTTGCAAAGGCCCAAATGAAAAGATCTCCTTTACAAAATGCTACTACAAAGAAATGTTACACAATCCCAAATAGGTCTAAAAACGTCAGAGAAAAGGCAATAGAGTAATTACGTTTGACACAAAACTTTAGTTGCAATTTCTGAGAGAAGAACGGAAGTGCCGGCGCTCGTTTGCCACTTCCTTCCGCTAGGGGGCTCTCCACTAGCTAGCGTCCGAAAAAAGTATCGATAGTAAAGTAGGAAGTATCGATACTTCTGACTTTAAGCGATAGCCGAGCAAGTACTCGATTAATGACCAGTTAGGTACTTTGAAAAGGCTGTTTGGGGTTCGTGAATTGACAAAATGTCTTAGTTAATATTGAATAATTGGTTTTGTTAAATGAGATAAGATTTTATAGAACACACTTTTATACCGATTTTGTAACGCTAATGAGTAAAATATCGATACTTTTGATCCGATATCATATCCCTACTACTAACAGAAATGTCCTATAATAACGAACGGGAAGGAAGGAATGTTATGTGTGCCTGTATGTGGCCTACAGTTTTTGTTTATGGATGTATTCCTAACGGCTCATGTCGTCCTAGTACCTCGGATTAGATAACATTTTATTGGTTGTTTTTATGTTGCGTGTACAAGAATTATTTGAGGGTAGGCATTTGTGGTCCTTCGTAGACTATTTCCAGTAGGCTTGTGTTGGTACGGGTCACAGGTTTGGTAGACGGTCTTGTACTTATGTTAATATAATATATTAATATAGTAGTGTATAATGTTGAATAATAAACAAAGTGTGTTAATTTATGTAATAGTTAAGTGATTATCCAAGCATTCTTTTATTTACTGCCAAACTAGAGGGCTTTGTGTTGAGCTTGAAATAACTAATTTGTTTAACTAATCATTGTAATTTAAATTCGATATGAAAACATGCCTCAGATCGTTAACACAGTAAACGTTCTCTCGCAAAACCAATTTTATATTTGTGCAAACAATTAATGTGGGTTTGGGGTTCCACTTCAAACGTATTGGCTTTTCCTAACTAAATCTTTATGTACCTCTACCCATTGACAAGTATAATTTTACACGTAGGTAGGTAATGTTTGCTAAACTATACAAATTCATCGTATATCACCAATCGTAATTTTGAGTTGTTTGAACAGGAGAGTGTCACCGCTTCATCTATCACATAAAAATAAAAAAAATCAAAAAACCCAACTGTGTAAAAAGTGAACTTAAAAAAAGATGGAAACAAGATTTGTATAAATTAATACTACGAGTATAAGCAATCGCATGCAGTCGGAGGCATCACTAAACAATAAAGACCTATTGCCAACCTATTGCAAAAACCCGCCATTTTGATTTAAAAAAAATGTAATATACCCGGTGAGTATACGTACGAGGGAACATAGGGACGGACAAGCATACATACATACAGGTCAAACACATAACCCTCCTTTTTTGGCTTCGCCGCAGTCGGCTAATTATGCTAAAACACACCACACTAAATAAATTTACCAGCCTCACTTCTGTTTGACAAGCCCTCGACGCATTTTAAAAGAGAATTTCATTCATATCTGCATTCTCCTGCAATCCCAGTCAACTTGTTGAGCAAAATATTTTTCAATATGAAACGAGTGTTACACATTACTCGGATTGAATTCCAATTGAAAGCGATTCAGAATATGTCAGACAATCCAGTAATAAATATGCTTATTGTATATGCACTCGCATTTTTATTATTCGTATTTTCTAGAGTGCATTTTGAGTGGTTAGTATGAGAACGGTAAAGCCTGGATTTTGAGTATATTGAGGTTTTATTTAAATGCAACAACTACGGTTTATTAGTGGAAAAACTTTCAGCATTTTTGGTGGCGGGTTGACTGCCCAATTTACCTCTAACGTACTTTAAAATCATCACTAGTAGGAGCTCTCTTAGTTCACCCCAAATTGCTATAATTATGTGAACTTGATAACGATTTCTAAGTACTCTCCAGTAAGTAAGTATCTAACTAAGTCTTACTAGCGTATCAGTAAGTACGTGCCTACCCGAAAAAAATCTCAAAAAACAAAGAACACCCCAAAAATTACATTTACCCCTAAATTATCTGGGTTAAATTCCTTTCAAGAGTGCTTACAGGCGGCTAGATTTCTAAGACACAGGGCGGTATTCAGGCATTCAGTGTAAATCTTGTAAGCGCAGGAATGCGGGCCTGTGTCGGCGCCATGACAGTTTTGCAATTAGGCGTCCCGCAAAATGGCGGAGCCGCGAAATTATCGCGCGGTTCGTAATGCTACGTGCAGACTTTGGGAAGGATTTCAACTAATATTGAATGTAATTTCGAGTTATATTGGTTTTCCAATGTATTGGTTAATTTACATGAAATTAATTTAGTGTAGTCGGCGATGTTGGTTTAGGTTTGACTTAATATATTGCTGGCTATATTTAAATATACATTTGAACAATTTAAGTTCTCTTTTTTCAGCCGAAAGACGTCCACTGCTGGACATAGGCCAAGAATGTAATGCCAATTAAGTTCTCTTAAGAGCGTTTACTAGGTAAAGTCACGAGCACCAATATGTATACACTCAGCAACTTTTAAAAGTGTTTTCCTCCAACTATACAACACACAACACACAACAACAATATACAATAGTGTGGGTTATACGTTTATTCGACTGTACTAAAAAGACTTTTTGTAAAATCTGTAATGTATAACTGTTTTTTGTCCCAAATAAATAAAATAAACTATATCGATTAAAATTTTATTTTACTACGAATATAGTATTGTGGAACCCAAACTATTATGAAATAGATCTTTTCTCAAAGTTGCAATCGTTATTCCACGAGAAAATCGGTTTTAAATTCTGCTAAGCGTTTACATATTAGTGTTCATGACTTTACGGCATTTCATAAAAAACTTTCAAGCCCTTGTTTTTCGAAATAATTGACCCGATTTTAATTAAACTTCATACGCATACCTAAGCAGGATACAAAGGTCTAAAAAGTTACTTAAGAACATTTTCGAAATGTCTTATTTAAAACAGTTAACTGGAAATCTCTGTTTCTATGGACAATTAAAATCCGTCTATTTTGGCTGTAACACTATTTTTCGAAAATGTTTTTAAGTAACTTTTTTCAGTCATTTCGAAAAACAGAGGCTTGAAAGTTTGTATGAAATGCCGTAAGTCGTAAACGCTCTTTTATTACAGCCAAAACTTTTAACAAAAAAAAACTGCCTATGTGATGATCAATCTATTATTACACTTCAAGCAAACAAAAATTCCTACTGATACACTTTTCAGTCCACACTTCCTTCAGTTCTAAACGGGTGACACGAACATGGCCCCAACATTGGCCAACATGTAGCCGCGGTACATCCGCAGTGACTTGTAACTTAGTTTCAGCTGAAGTATCAGCCGGCTGCTTAAGTGACTTGCATTAGGTAGCACGGCCGATTTTGTCAAAGCAAATCGCCTGCCAAATATTTACTTACTTTGTAAACTATGTTTAAGTTAAATTGTGAGTTGTAATTGTTAAGTGTTAGACAGCTTTTCAATATCGACAGCGTTTTGTCTTGGCGTAGAATCTGTTAAGTAAGAAAACAATTAGATTTATGTATAGGTAGCATTTTTCTAGAAGAAAAAAACCGGTCAAGAGCGAGTCGGACTCGCGCACCGAGGGTTCCGTACGAATATAAGATGTTGATGATTTCTGAAAAAACTGTGCTATTTAGAGAAATTGTTTTATTTTTCCTGTAATCTTTACTTAGGCTTCTATCATATAGAATAATTTCAGATTTTTATCTCTGCAAACTTCGGAGATAAGGGGACCGGGGACCGGTATATTTTTTACATTTTTCATCACAAGTCGGACACTATGCTGCCTAAAAAAAAAATATGTTTAAGAATGTGCAAATAACGTTCTTACATATGATACCCCACATGCCCTAGTAGCCCCACTTAAAATTTTTAAGACCTTCTTTCAGTCCCTTTTGCAATTTTTTTTTTTAATTTCTTTGTTGCGTGCAAAATAGTTGCGCAAACGTCATCTAAAACTATTCTAAATTTCAAGTTGATAGCCTTAGTAGTTCTTGAGATATCCAGGTGTGACAGACAGACAGACAGACTTAGTCTCACCATAAGGGTTCCTTTTTACCATTTTGGTATGGAACCCTAAAAATAATAAAAGCTAGGGATTTACTTTCTCCTTTATTCTATTAAACGATGATAAACTTTCGAGTTCGGGTCCAGACTCAATCTCGACCGTTTTTTAACCCCCAAAATCCTGAAGCGAAAAAATGTAAATTACATTTCCTTGGCTCACAAGAGGTTCGCAATAGGCGTAAATTGCTCCTTATTCGTTCCGAGTCGATCCCGTTTCGTGGCTAATGGCATCAGAGTGTAGGTAAATACTGGGTAAATATATCCCTACTGCGGGCTTTTACCGTATTTGAATAAGATCTGCCGCACTCCAGATAGACGTGTCGCGAATAGTTTTTGTGAGCGCCCCGTTTTCATGGTATCCTGGTAGGTACATTTTTGTCCATACAACAACTAATTCCCATTCGTCACCATATGAAAATTTATGGTTTTTAGGGTTCTGTAGTCAACAAAGAATCCTTATAGTTTCGCCATGTTCGTCTATCTGTCTGTCCCCAGCATAGTTCAGAGACTCTTAGTACTAGAAAGCTGTAATTTGGAATGGGTTTAAATATTAATCACGCCGACAAAGTGGTAAAATAAAATCTTAAATTTTTTTTTCGTGCTTCGTGCCTTATACGTAAAGTGGGGATGATATTTTTTTCTCGTCTATACCATGATGTGGGGTATCGTTGGATAGGCCGATCAAAAATATTGCGGGTTAGTGAAATAGTAGATTTTTATACAAGGGTCGAAAGGAATCAAATAGAGGGCGGCTATAGTCCGAGTAGGAATTGGTGACATTCACCCGTGTTAAACACTCTACTTTTCATTTCGAATATGAGGAAAGTAAATAAAAATAGTTTTTCTAAAGTATTTTTTTGTTGTGCGCCTCTTCATAAAATCATTATAAATGTATTTAAATATCTTTCCTTTGAAATTTCTGGCAAAACATTTTCGGTTACTGTATTTGCCTCGTCTTTAACCGAATCTGGGGTCAACATTTCAGAATCACTTGAACTCATTTTTATTAATTAATCAAATATTAGTATATAAAACCGAGATTTTGAATTTCGGTGCAGCTTAAGGAGTTAGCCTCTTATTCATAAATGTCTATCAAACCTATTTTAGTTAAAATGCTGCTAAAGTTCGTTTGTCCTTATTTGTCACTTTGACCTTTGTGTTTATTAGAAAGTGACAAAACCTATTTTAACTGAAATAGGGATGCTAAGTTTTATGACTATGGGGATATGTATCCCGCCAAATTATATAGTATTTGTTTAAATTTTAAACATGGAACACACCACGTCACCGCCGCGGGCCGTCCCGCTTAATAGGTATTTTTATTAATTTACACTGGCTGTTTATACACTCACAAGCCCGCAGCATTTTTTTAATTTTAATCGATATTTCTTTTAATTATGTAAAAAAATCGTAGCCTACTTACCTAACCAAATTACGTTCTTTTTTTAAAATTCATTCCCACCCTTGAGAAGGAAGCAATTACTATGAGTCTTTCCCGCCCAAGGGTGGGAGCAGCGTCTTCCACCCGCTACTCGGATCAAACAAACACTACTTACTTTCCAAGTATGAGAAATGAAAAGATATTTATTGCCTATAGTTTGGTTGACTTTCTTTCCGTCCATCTGAATTTATTCCGACATTTTTCTGTTGCAGCTGAAAGCTGCCTTCACAGAGTAAAAAGAATAATAAAAACATGTAAACTTCTCGAAAGATCAATTACCCTTTCTTTGACCAAACTAATTCCAGTTGAATAATTGAGGTTACTAGCTGTTTAGAAACAGTTTCACTATCGAGGTGGCTTTAACGTGTATCTTTGACGGTTTACGAAACCGCAGCCGATGGCCAATGCCGATGATACAGCGTGCTCTGCGGCTTCACGACTTTAACGCACTTAACTGGAGTTTATGTGGGCTATGTCGGAAGTTTAGAGATTGGGTTAAATGATAGGAACAGTTAAGTACTGCGTTAATACAAACTGTATCGAAAAAAAAAACGTTAATAGTCATAATAGGCCACCCCCAAGTTTGGGGTTTGCAATATTATGACGCAGTATGGTGTTAAAATGCTTAGGGAACGCTGCTGCCCATTCTCTAGTAACTCCCGCAGTCGCCTTTTACGACAACCACGGGAAGAAATAGGGTGGTTCTATTCTTTACGTCCGGCACCACACGGCACGAAACACGAAATGTCGAGTGTATATATATAAATAAAATAAAAAAATCTAAATGGCGTGCTATTAATATTCATCTATTAATTATTTATATTTATCTGCTTTCGTGCAAAACGAAGAGAGAATTACCAAACTCTTTTTTAAACTTAACAGAACATACTTTTTCAGTAGGAAATCTCAGAATAATTCTCAAATACTGTATGTTATAATTCGTAATATGCGAAAACATACATTTAAAACGAAATTATTACGATTCGGTTCAGAGCAACTTGAGACAAAACAAAAGAGAGCCTTCTTTATAACTGCAGTATGAATATAAACGACGTTATGAATCGTTTTAATTGTAACTAAACTCATAAAGTGTACGAAAGTGCGTACTGCGTCCACAAATTTCTAGAATTTCTGGAACATTTTGCAGAGAAGCGGTTTTAATGCAAATCAACGCGGGTATGGTGACTACGTTGTAATTCCGAGTAGGACAAAAAACTAAGCCTTTTTTGAACTAATTCCCCCTTATTACAAAACAAGGTTTATCTTCAGACCCAGGTTTAAAGCATGGAGCCATTATTGAATTTTGAACTTTATTCCGACTATGGTAAAGTTCCTAAACACAAAACTGACAACTTAGTACCGAACTAAGTTTTCAGTTTTGTATAAAGAACGGTATTTCAATCACTGTTACGTTCTTATTACAAAAACTGGTTCCATGGTTTAAGCCATGTCAAAATATAAATCTTGTTTTGTAATAAGGCGGATTGTATTTATACCTTCAGTGTTTTCAAGCTATGTTTTTCACTAACTGCTAGAACACGATAACTATTCAAAGTACATGTGCAAAATACTTACAATACTAGAAGTGTTAGAGAACGTAAATTCGTGCGAGCACCAGTAAAAAATTACTGTGACTGTACAATAGTATCGACTGGTTAAGATGAGATAATGTTGTAATTAGCAGGCGAGCACTGGGGAATAAATTAAAGGCTGAATTGCTGAATGAAATGGTCGCAACATGTCGCAGCAATTAATCGATCACTGAACCAGTTAAAAACTACCTGTATAGTCTTAGATGTTAAATTGTTTTAAAAACCAAATATTTTAAGACGAGCGCTAATCCTGCCGACAAACTGTCACGGAGTTTGGCAGGTTTATATCATGTGTTGGTCCAAAATAAATGATTTATTTATAATTATTATTTATTTATGTATTTTCATAGAATATACATTTATTATGTACACCATAAAAATACAGATGTACATTTTGAAATTTAAATTGTTCCGTGTGGTGCCGGACGTAAACAATAGCCCTATTTCTTCCCGTGGGTGTCGTAAAAGGCGACTAAGGGACTTACTAGAGAATGGGCAGAAGCGTTCTCTATGCATATTTAACACTATACTGCGATTGCCAACCCGCCTACCAAGCGTGGCAATTATGGCAACCTCCCTTCTTTTGGGGAGGCCTATGTCCAGCAGTGGACGTCTTTCGGCTGAAATGATGATGATGATCACATTTTGAAATTTACTTAGGGTAACTACTTTAGGGTACATTTTTAGGGTTTGCCTTTGTTTTCTTGTGCGTAATATTAGATACTAGCTGTTGCCCGAGACCTCTGAGATCCAAGATGAAAAGTAGCCGACCAGGTTATGGTCTATCTGTGTGCCTTTCACTCCGTTCAGCCGTTTTAGCCTGAAAGCGTAACAAACAAACAAACTCACATTCGCATTTATAATGTTAGTTAGGATTCTGTCGTTCAAAACAGGGCATTACAAAAATGTGTCCTAAATACGATACACGGTCGAATTAAAACCAATGACTGCACAATGACGTTCTAATGGTAGGTCACTGATCAAAGGAACTGTCAAAATTTTTGCAGATTACCGCCGAAGTCAGTCATTCATTTGTCGAGATTGTGAATGTAAAGTCCATTTCACGAAAGAAGTCCTGCAGACGTGGCGCTGCAGGCATGGGTTATTTTAGGAATGTTGCTAACTTAGCGTATAATAATAATTAGTTCCACTTATTTCCGCGGGACTTCTTTCGTGAAATGGACTTTACGAGATTACCATTAAATGCCATTTCTTTTAATGGAGTGTCAGTGGCTGACAGTGATATTAGTAGATTACCAAACTTGTCAAAATCAACAATTATGAAATCAATGATAGACCATTCTGACACTATTGTAATACCAGACTTGAGGGCCTGTTTCTAGGTTCATT
This sequence comes from Tiliacea aurago, assembly GCA_948098905.1. Classification (NCBI taxonomy): domain Eukaryota; kingdom Metazoa; phylum Arthropoda; class Insecta; order Lepidoptera; family Noctuidae; genus Tiliacea; species Tiliacea aurago. The sequence goes on from OX402592.1 coordinate 4,145,896, forward strand.
TCAAAGAATACTACTGTAGAATGTGACAATTGTGTTGAAAAAATATATTCTTTGCATTACACACAGAATCAATATATTACTTTCCATTCAAATAAAATATAATGCCAATATCAATAAACAGGTGTGAGGTTTATCTTTTATAGTTTCCAAAGTGTGGCAAACGTATTTGGCTGGATTTGTTGCATTCAAAACACTGCTCTGCGGCATTGTACTCGTACTACTAAGGTATTCGCAGTTTGAGCTAAACTTGCTGCCGTAAAGTGAAGCTTGGTGTAGAGATATAAGAGAAAGCGGTACAAAATATTAGAGTTAAGACGGAGATATGTGCCAGTGACCTTGAGTGGTTAGCTTGCGTGTTCTGGACTGAGCTCACGCAACGCCTCGTACGTTCAGCCAGTAACAGGACTCACCCATCAAGGAGCGCTGTCCCCAATTTGACGCATTATTAATTTATTATACACAAACCAAAAGGTATTTTAATAAAACGCGTATATGAAAAGATCAATAATTAAATTATCTTTAAATTGGTGAAGGTTTCAGAAAAATACGCTTGGTAGATTTTGCGCCACTCTCAGTTTTTTATCCGCGTTAGACATAACTTTACAAATTAATTTCACTATGTAATATAAACATAATCTAAAATATTCACATAATAAGTTATTGAGAAAATGCTCTAATTTATAATATATATTTTTTTCAAATCATTAACAGTACTCGTTTTGACGTGATCTTCACTATAAAATCATCAAAAGTCGGTTATCGTCGCCTTAAATAAGAATTAGCCATCATATTTTTTTTATGCCGTTACTTATTCCGGCTTACTGGGATTCGTCCTTTGTCATTCTACAATAAAGGGCCATCATCATAATTTAGCAATAACAACAACGGAAAAAGAGGTACATAATCAGAACCACGCTTGCTCAGCCAATTGTTTAAATTAAAATGTACCACCGCGAAACTTCCCGGTCAACCACTTTTCAACCTTATTACTATGATCATAAGGGCGTAAAGTGGTCGACCGGGAACGTTCGCGGTGGTACATCTCCCAAAAGTCTGACAACCAGTGGATATTGTGTTACCCAGTAGTAACTAGATTGTGGAGGTCAGATAAACTCAAATCAAAGCATTTATTTCAATTAAAACAATTACAGGCACTTTTGCAATGTCAAAGAGTCGGTCAGTTAGACAGAAAGTTGAAGATATTTGCCCAGTTTATTATTCATAGTAAAATATGTAACAAATAAAATAATACAACGACATCATGCAGCGCCATCTAGTACACTAGCTAGGAATTAAATGTGGAAATGATGATGTGTGAAAGCTAATTGCTAAAATGAATTGAATTATGATTAAAGGATGTCAGAAATAAAAAGGGGACAATATGCGAAAGGGACATTTTGCGAAGTGGACATTCTGCGAAAGAGACATTTTGCGAAAGAGACATTCTGAGAAAAGGACATTTTGCGACCAGTGGACATTTTGAGAAGTGGACATTCTGCGTCGGAGCTATTTAAAAACGTAGATCTCTATGGAGAAGAACAGGCAAGAAACTCAAAGGACACTCTTTTAAATCAAGATTAACAAAATCCTGGGTACATTATTTTTGTCGCTTCTATATATGTGATAGGCAGTCCTTCCATTTAAAATACGCAGTAATCAGCGCTGTGCTGTGGGTCCCCCATAGCACAGCATCACGCTGAGTGCAAGCCTTTTTGTCACAGTCATGACGTGCAGCTTCCGGCTATTTGTTTGTTTGTGATCGTGATTATAATTATGTACTTAGATCTGTTTTGTGTAATGTTTACCTTCGAGTTTATTACATGTTATGTTTTCGTACGCACGTTTTTCTGTGACAAATAAAATGATTTTTCTTTCTTTCTTTTTCTTTCTTTCTTTCAGTATTTAGCTGCATCCGGTTAGACTGGAAGCCGACCCCAACACAGTGGGGAAAAGGCGGGCAGATTAATTGTACATCTCCCGTTTGCTTCTTCAGCCCCTGAAAAGGGATTCTTCAGACTCACTTTTTTTTTTTCTCTCAGTGAAAATATATGACGGCGTAGCAAGTGGCACCATCTATTTTTGTTACGAAGTTCCTGGAATCACCGAAAAGGTCGGATAAGAGTGACACTGGCTGGTGACAGTCACTCTAGCAGAGCGTCGCATCGATGGTTACGCGGCGGCGGATGTGAAGGGAGCCATGTTCACGACGAACTGCTATATTCCGGCACAATCCTGATGATATTGAAGCTACTGAACCACTAATACGATGATCAGTTCTGGTAAAGGCTATCCTGCGCCGTTATATACATTCATGGGTGACTGCTAAGGGTGTTCACTGAACTTGCTTGCGTTTAAGGGTCTATACTACCTCAGCGCCACCTCACTCTTTATCTCGCTCGCACAAGTAGCTGGCGGTCACGCGAGTAAGCAAGACAGGGTGGCAGGGAGAAGACTCCAAGGCACAGATATTTTAGTTTATTTCTTTTTACGGTGAAAATAATGGTAATTAAAAAAAAAACATAAGACCTGCTTTATAGTTAGTTCAGTTAATATGCAAAGTTTCATTATCTAATTTGAAGTATTTTCTGAATACCAGCGGTTTTGTGGTTCGGTTTTTTTTATATTTTTATTTAGGATGGGTTTGCTCTTGAACTTAGTCTAGGGCAGAGGTGACAAAGACAAAGTCGACGATGGAGTGAGCTTACCCAGAAGATGCCTGTTTACTCTAACTTTGAAGCGATTAGGGTTGCATGCGTTCGGAAACACAGACGCAGGTAGAGAGTTCCACTCTTTTGCTGTGCGCATTATAAAAGTCATTTGGAAACGCTTAGTGCGAATTGGTGGAATAGCAACAAGGAAGGGATGGTAACCTGCAGTGCGTATAGATGCCCGATAATAGAAGGGGGCCGGTGGAATGAGGTCGTGGAGTTCTTGGGCACACTCACCGAAGTACAATCTGTAGAAGACCGACAAGCAGGCAACCTTGCGGCGATGGGCCAAGCTGTGAAGATTGGCATCCACCAGTTTTACGTCGCGTTTTGGAGGTAACTTTGGATTTTTTTTCTATGAAGAAAATTTTATGGAATCGTGTTTTCGTCAAATTTAATGCTGCAATATTTACGACATAACGGAGGATCATGCTAAGCCATTTGAGGTAGTATAGGCTCTTAAGTAGGTATCATCACTGGTGGTACAATTTTAATGCACTCGCTATCAGCTTCTATCTTAGTGAACTGCTACACATTTGTCAGGTGGCACAGTATGTATTTTGTGGCTCGCGACTGATGAGGTTCACATCGCACGCTATCGATGTTTGTTACATTCAAATTAAGCCACGATTGTAAATGGAAACTGTTCACAAGCAACGGCTTTTCCAAAAGTCTTTATTTGCATTTACAGCCTAGAATGTTCCCACTGCTGGGACACAGGCCTCCTCTCTGTGAGATGATGGGCCGTAATCCACCACGCGGGCTCAGTACGGGTTGGTAGATGTCACATGTCTTCGATTTTTTTGATTCTAGGACATGCCGGTTTCCTTACGATGTTTTCCTGCACCGTTTTGAGAACAGTGGTGATGAAATAATTCGTTCCTTACCCGTGGTTCCTGGAAGGCACCACGGGTATTTTTTTTTACCCGTGGTCCCTTCGAGAAATACAATGCTGCCAAATTAAAATGGTAGACCCTCTTGTAGTCCCTGGAAGGTACCATCCCTCCGAAAAATACAATGCGGCCGAATTAAATACATAAAATAAATTGCCTGTATGAGTTGAACCTACGACTTGCAACTCGTAAGTCACTGCCGTTTCTACTGGGCCACCACTGCTCGTTATAACTTTATTTGGATAGGATATAACTCCACAACCCAGTAGTTATTCCCTATGCATGCTACATCGCATGTTTGAGGGTCTCCTGGCTACGTAACAACCGCCGCATGTGTCAATGGACCAAGCCACGGAAAGCACGGTAAAACGTTAGTCCCGGCTGACATTTGTAGATCTTTAACAATCGTTACTGGTAGTCAGAAGAACGAAAGTTTGATAACCAGTCTTACCATGAGGTATCATACTACCCAAGAACTGGGTTGTGGAGGTCAGATACACAGTTGCTCCATGTAAAATACGAGTTTATTCTGCTGCATTTGGTTAGACTGGAAGCTGAAGCTGCCAACATACATAATTGGGAAAAATATGATGACTGCGGGCCGAGAACGAGCGTGCCCAAGACGTTTGTGACAAGACATGATAAATTATGTCTTGTCAATTTGTACTAGCATTTTAAGACAAAACGGTTTTATCGCTCAAACTGTGATAAAATGTGTGACTCAAGTCATGTCACAGTAGGCCGTGCTCGCCCCGCTGACATAGGAAATAACCAGCTCATCCCATTTCTTCCCGTGGGTGTCGTAAAAGGCGACTAAGGGACTTACTAGCGAATGGGCAGCAGCGTTCTCTATCCATTTTAAAACGATACTGCGATCGCCAACCCGCCTGCCAAGCGTGGCGATTATGGCAAACCCACCCTTTGGGGGAGGCCTATGTCCAGCAGTGGACGTGTTTCCGCTGAAATGATGATGATGATGATGATGATCCCACAACGTGATTCTGACTAAGGAAAGACAATGTAATTTATTGAAAGAGCATTAATTTTCATTTTGAGAGCCTTTGGTATCTAAGCATATCCATATTCACTGTCAAAAGTGATACATTTCTATGATGAAATCAATATTAAATTCAAGCGATTTCTAAATTATTATCTCTCGCATGGGAAGGTTTTATCAACATACCTACACATCTAGTTATCTGACCTCACAGCAGCTACAGTAATGAGATCAAACCTATTAAGCATAGCAATATAGTCCTTAGTATCTATAAATAGGTTCATTTTCAGGATTGAGGATCGTATGGTCTGACGTACAGCCTATATCGTAACTAGACCGTACAACTTGATTATGACACGACTACATCAAATATCCTGAATTCCTGGTATCTCTTGTGTCAATGCTATCATCTTTGACTTTGAATTTGATGGCATATCCGCCATGGCCTGGCCTTTTCCCAACTATTTTGGGGTCAGCTTCCAGTCTAACTGGATGTAGTAGATGGAGCGACTATCTATCTGACCATCCACAACCCGCTATCACCACCAGTGCCACCGTACACACCGCTGCTAAATATAGGTGATGTAATTGTGCAAGAAATGAAATGAAATGAAATCGTTTATTCTGTAAATAGGATATTAAAATCACTTTTTCACGTCATATAAAATATTATCTAGATGTAGCCGACATTTCCTATCTGACTACCCCTGAGAAGAAATGGCGAAACAAACTCAGGGGTCAAAGTCTCTTTTAAAGTCCAGACATGATCTTGGTCAGATCATGTGAGACCATGTAGATCCGTGTCTGAAATGGTCTTTTGAGGAAAGAACCACACAAATTTGAGTGATCCTGTCCAATTCAGTGTACGCATTTGTCAGTAATCGTGCAGCTCAACCCAACCAAGTCCCCGCCTCACGTCTTCTTAGAGTCAAGAAATATCAGGAGAGGCGGGACGGAGATTTTTCAATTACATCATTTAGTATGCCAATATAATGGAACTGATAGATTTAATTTTCATGCTTACAGCTTAGCTAGTTTTGTGGAAGAAGAATCTGTTACAATATTGTATTGTACCTATATTAAACTACGCAACTTTTCCGTACCCCGCACGTGCACACCGCATGCGCCAAATGACATTAGTATTCCTTGCCCATTCGACGCAGATAAATATCCAATAACAGCCTATAACTGTCCTATTACGCTTGTTATTGAACTAACATTATGCCCTCTCAAATTTCTATACAAAACACATTGTATTGTTTTAACATATACACTACAATAACTAAAGCCCAACCATTACAAAGCTGTGTCCCACTTTTTAAAAAACTGAAAATATTACCACTCCCATCTTTATATATATTCGAACTCTGTATCTTTGTACATAAAAACATGGCCAAGTACATAATGATGTTGTAATAAGCAAAAAATCGAAATATCCACAAATTATGTGTAGCCCAACAAAGAATTAAACTATTTTCCAATAATGTTTACTGTATGGCAATTAGTATTTATAATAAATTACCTAATGTTTTTAAAAGTCTTAACTTCACTGCATTTAAAACGAAATTATTTAACTTCCTATTGCATAAGTGTTACTACTCAACAAATGAGTTTTTAAATGAAAAATTTGATTCAAAATTTTAATTAGACGATGACTCGTCTCTGTGCTCTTATTAATTGAATGGAATTTCATTTGTATGAAAAATTTTATTTGTATTTTATAATAATTTTCCACATTGTATTTAATCATTCTTGACATTATAATTAATAATCCTTGACATTGTATTTGACAGTAGTTAACGTTTTCCTTGACCTTGCCATTGTATGGTTTAATTTCGACATATTGTTCTAATTTACTCCTAATTTTAATTCATTGAAATATTTGTACGCTGGAAACAGCAGAATATTATGGACATTATATTACGTGTAACACCTGTTTATCAACAATATTCTAACAAATAAATAATTGCTTACTTACTTACTTACTTAACAATAATTCCGGTCTAGAGTTGCCTTTAAAATAATGTCGGTACTCTGAAATCTGTCTTTTCTTGTAAATTCTGTAACCGGTAAATAGTCTTCTCTCGTTTGTAAACTAACCTGTCGCCAAGGTAGCTGGGATGAGTGTCCATTTGTGTCTTCGTAATAGTATGTTCAAGATCTGAAATTCCATTCTTCTTCTTCGATCTTATTTTTGTTACCCAGACACCGCAGATACTTTTGTAGTACTTCACAACGCCCCGACCTCTCTAAGCTACCGTTATTTGCATTTACCGACTACATTGGATGAATGTTTATTGTGTAACATTTCGCTTGATAGTGGCCAGGTAGCCATAGTGAATCGGAGCTTTAATACACTAATCAGGGACCGTACAACCCCGGTTAAGGGTTAAGCCTTTCGAAGGAGTAACCCATTCTATGGGTTACCTTGTATCATGGTGTAACCCATTGAAAGGGTTTTATATTAGAAACCCATTTAAAGGGTTACATGATAATCCATTTCAATGGGTTCTATACCTACTTGAAACCTAGTAACATGAAAAAATCATAATGTTATGTTATTTCGATATCCGCCCAGCACGCGTAGCAGGACCAATTCTATCTCTATTCTACCCAGGGACCGTTTTGGTTACCATTTTAGAAAAACCCTATCGAAAACTCTTTCAATGGAAAGGGTTTTCGATGGGGTTTTTCTAAGCAGTTAATCAGAAATCCATACGGTGTGGGTAATTTTGAATGGCTTAAATTAAGCCGTTCAAAAGGGTTACCCACACCGTATGGGTTTTTATCGAAAACCCTTTCAATGGGTAACCAAAATGGACCTTGCTTCAAAATGAATCGCTTTTCAGCTCTGAAATAAAAACAGAAAGCGTTAAAAATAAACTATGAAAAAATCTCAATATGTAAAACGAGAAAAATGGCGGCATCCACAGAATTTCATTAGAAAACGGAGTCACTAATTACTTCGGCAATCCAATCGAGACGCGCTCCGGAAAGGGCCAATTCATCGGATTCTAATTAGAAAAAACTTATTCTGATCCTGCTACGGAAGTTTCGGTATCATTGTTTTAGTCGCATTAATCCTCACTGTTTTACTCCTTACGCCATTATCACCCTTATTTTATTAGCAATAAGGAACTTTCAGGTGGTAAGGTTTTATTGGCTCCAATTTTAGATGAGCTGAGATAAGTCAAAGTTAGTAAGTTTAAGGTTTATTTTGCAATAAGCGGTGGTTTTAATTAGTTTATTGTTTTAATCAATGAACAATGAGTGTTCAAAATGCAGATACTATTAGGATTTTTATTGCCTTCGACCATATCTGGCTGTCGTGTACCTAAATATCTAAAGGTAAGGACATTCAGCTCTTGGATGGAAACGCAACTGAAAGAAAGAAAGAAAAAAAATACGTTTATTTACGGTAAACATGACGCAAATAAGGAACACAAACACAAAACACTTTTTTAAAATTATATAGATGCCCCCCAAAAGAGACCCCCATATTCAAAATTCATTTATTTACGTTACACGTCCGTCTTTCGGTAATAGAAATACATTATATGTACCAAATTTCAACTTAATCGGTCAATAGAGATAGTTAGAGATCTTTAAATTAGTGAAGGTTTTTAGAAAAATACGCTTAGTAGATTTTGCGCCATTCTCAGTTTTTTATCCGCGTTAGACATAACTTTACAAATTAATTTCACTATGTAATATAAACTAATCTAAAATATTCACATATTAAATTATTGAGAAAATGCTCTAATTTAACATTATATTTTTTTCAAATCATTAACACTACCAGTTTAGACGTGATCTTCAGTATAAAATCATTAAAAGTCGCCTTAAGAACATTTACGAAATGTCATAATAAAAAATTGATAACTGGAAATCTGTTTCTATGAAAATTTTTAAAATAAAATTTTAAACTTTACAACCAAATTAGACCGATTTTAAACATATTTCGAAAATGTTCTTAACTAACTTTTTAGATCTTTGTATCCTGCTTATGCGTATAAAGTTTCATTAAAATCGGTTCAGTCATTTCGAAAAACAAGGCCTTGAAAGTTTGTATGAAATGCCGTAAAGGCTTCTACATACCGGGGCGACTTGTCGCGCAACGCGATGCGACACAAAGGCACCGTTCGTCCCGCGACACGCGGGGCCTTTGTGCCGTGTCGCGTCGCGCAACAAGTCGCGCTGGTATGTAGAAGCCTTAAGTCGTAAACGCTCAGCCATTTGCCATTCAATATCATAAAACATATTGATTGTTTGTAAAAATCAACAAACTGCAACTAGCTACCAATGCTGATGATTTTTGCAATCATTGGGGTGCTCGACCCTGCAACAGATTTACGAAAAAAGGTTTTCTACAAAGACATGCACGTATTTAACAAAATAACGCAGTACATAGTTACTTTCTATTTTTCTAGTCAAGTCTGCGTGTTCCTTGAATACGCGATGAGGGGAATGAGGGTTACAAAGCTAGTTACACATGCAATGGTCTAAACAAGCTGGCTTTGCGGCAGATCAACTGTGCTTGCTTACTTGTGAACGAGCCTTAGATTATGTTGGGTTATTGGATGTGGTATTGAGACCTTTAGTTGTGTGTTAATATCATGGATATCATGGGTCATCACTCCCGACAGTCCCGACAGACGTGTAAGGCGCCACAAGAATGTTATTCTATTGGCCAATATAGAGTTTGTATCGAACAATTGTCGGTCGAGAGGTCCACCTGCCCACCATATCGGTGCCATCAACACGAACTACGTCCGAACGTGTCCTTTTTGGCGCAGCCGTGAGGCACTTAACATTGTTGTTAAAACAAAATTTTCATTGTTTTTTATTTTCACTGTTCTTACCCGTCTGCCAAGGAAGGGTTATGTTTTATTTTATTTTTTATTGTTTGTATTGTGTGTTTCATGAACTGTGTGCAAATAAACTTTATTCTTTCTTTTTTCTTCTTTCTTTCTAACTATAACAAAAATGCTATTGACGAAATCCTATAAAAATAAATAAGACAACATCAGTTCGTCCACTGAGCGTATCGACCACAGACCAAATTAAAATTAGGATCTCATCATCATCATTTCAGCCGAAAGACGTCCACTGCTGAACATAGGCCTCCCCCAAAAAGCGGGGGGGGGGGGGTTTCCATAATCGCCACGCTTGGCAGGCGGGTTGGCGATCGCAGTATGGTTTAAAATGCTTATAGAGCACTGATGCCCATTCTCTAGTATGTCCCTTCGCCTTTTACGACACCCACGGGAAGAAATAGGACGGTGCTATTCTTTACGTCTGGCACCACACGGAACTTACATAAGTATAGGTAATAGCATCCTAACTAATATTATAAATGCGAAAGTAAGTTTGTTTGTTTGTTACCTTTTCAAGCCTAAACCATTGAACCGATCATCCTGAATTTTTGCTTAATTGTTGTCAGGTGTACAGAAACGGACCTTTCATTCCGAAAAAAAGTACTGTTCCCGAGGAATACAACAATAACGTTCTTATGATAATAGATGGCGCCGCGTGTCTTTCGAATCATTATTGAATTATATTATGGGACAAGCAGAGTACAACCCGAAATGATTGTCTAATTCTAAATTAACGCGAGCGAAGCCGCGAGCAAAAGCTAGGTTATTATAAGCGTGAATCGATTAATTTGGGAGGTAGAGGTGAGTGAGTGGTGAGTTTACGTGATTTGATTTGATTTCTTAAACCACCTAGTCCTGGTTTTTTTCATCGATTAATACTTTTCAATAGCACAAAGCAATACGTACATCATTAAATAACATAATATCATGCTTATATTCCCCGAAGGGTTAGGCAGAGGTGTAACCACACCCACATTTCGCCAGTTGTGTTTTTACCCGACTGTGGCGAATCCAAAAAAGGAGGGTTATGTGTTTGATCTGTATGTATGTCCGTCCCTATGTTCCCTCGTAACTACTAAACGGCTGAACTGATTTTTATGATATTATGTTGCGCGAGTGTCACTGGGTATGTTAAAATTATTAAAAATATAAATGACGTATTTTTGGCGCCAAAAGGTGTGTTTTCGAAAAAAAAATCTCCCTAGCCTATCGAGTGGGGTATCAAAATGAAGGGTTTTAAAAGGTGGTTACAGAACTATACACATATTATATATTTAAGTGTACTTTATTTTTAAATTATAAAAAAAAACTATTCCGTACTTTTGGAGTGAGTGAGCAACCGACCGTTATCACCCGATTGTGAGTAAAAAAAAAGTGAATTAAAAAAATCAAAAACCCAACAGGAACGAGGCAATAGGTCGTTATTGTTAGGAAGATGCCTCCGACTGCATGAGATTGCTTAAAGTATTAATTGAAATAAATCTTGTTTCCATCTTTTTAAGTTCACTTTTTAGTTTACGCAGTTGGGTTTTTGATTTTTTGAATTAACTTTTTTTTTCATTCGTTATTTGAAATGTAGAATAGAGTTCCATCTGTTGATTAGATTTAAACGTTACCTGATCTGATGCAAACAGGCGACCATGAATAGTTGAGGTTTTTACCACGAAAAGTTGGTTCCACTAGCATGTATGATTTACAAAGTTCATAAAAAATTACCTTGTAGGTTTTTATGACTTTTATCTATGACCTGTGTGAGATTTTAATTTGCTTGCCTTGTACCCACTTTTATACACAAAACACCATATCTACAATTCCATTGTTTTTTATTTTCATACATCATCAACAGCAAGCAAAACACGTAGCGGCCGTTTGTTTTCATACGCGCGGACCACTTTGGGCCGCTTCGGAATTGTCGGCCCGACAATATGACCACGTCCTCACAAATAAACCTCGGACGGTTTCCGAGAAATATTGGTTTAATATAGGTACCTATTTATATTCCGCTTATTTTTTGGACACTCATTTCCTCTATACGTGACAGCAGGATGATTTTAAATGATTTAGTTTGACACTTTAATACCACACAGCAATTTTTTAGTAAGGCGGAATTCTTACTCTGCCGAAACAGAGTATTCAAAAAATATTATAGACTCATTTGAGTGTCCCCCTCCACGGAAATCTTTAGTAAAAGGCGAAAGATTTATGCGTTTTGAAGGGAAACCAGAGATAACAAAATATGGGTCGCCTGAGTTTATATGCCCCGCGCGGTGACGAAACAATAGCGCGATTTAGAAACGTGCACGTATTGTACAACGCCATCTATCTGGCCTTGTGGAAGTTGTTTATACTTAGTTAGGAAATCGATAGTGTGACAATAGTTTTTATTTTTATAATTATTATAATATTGTTAGGTTATAATTTTTACTAAAAAAATAATAAAAATAAATCATTTAATTCAAAACCCACATAAAATTAAATTTCACAATACTGAAACAGAATAGAAAATAAACTAATGAGTAGGTACAAAATAATAAAGGTCACAAAATATAAAGTCAAATGCTATTAAAATAAACGAATGATTAGGTACAAATTATAAGGGTCACTTAATTGAAATTAAAATAAAAAGTCTTTGGGTCGCACAAAAAAAGTTATAAAACCAATAAAATACAAATAAGTCATTATAAATATAGGTCAGTCAGTGTAAATCAGATTAAGGCGACGATAACCGACTTTTAATGATTTTATACTGAAGATCACGTCTAAACGAGTAGTGTTAATGATTTGAAAAAAATATAAGTTAAATTAGAGCATTTTCTCAATAAATTAATATGTGAATATTTTAGATTATGTTTATATTACATAATGAAATTAATTTGTAAAAATATATCTAACGCGGATAAAAAACTGAGAATGGCGCAAACTCTACTAAGCGTATTTTTCTGAAACCTTCACCAATTTAAAGATAATTTAATCATTGATCTTTTAGTATACGCGTTTTATTAAAAACCTTTTTGTTTTGTGTAAAATAAATTATTAATGCGTCAAATTGGGGACAGCGCTCCTTGATGGGCGAGTCCTATTACTGGCTGAACGTACGACGCATTGCGTGAGCTCAGAACACGCAAGCTAACCACTCAAGGTCACTGGCATATATCTGAGTTTTAAGTGCCCTGGCTATACGTGTCTGTTACAGCATTGTTGTATCTAGGCAGTCTAGAGATGAAGCGTATATACTAGAACATATCCAGGGATTAGGTATTTAATGAGACTAGGTCGCACCTATTCCAACTTTTAAAATACTCGATCCACCTAGTATCTAGTCTCACTGTGCCTACGCGGCGCACGGCACCCGCGCGGCCTGCTCGAAACGAAGTACCGGCGCGGCGAAGCGAGATAGCAAGTCTGCTTTGCCGCTCACTCGTATTTGCCTAAATCATTCGTGTGTCGAGTCATTGAAATTTGAATTATATTTCAATGAACATAAAAGTAACGCGTCGCGCAATTGTGTTGTGCAAGAATATACACTATTCCGCAGTCTTTCCATCTTTGTCGGACAATACTCGACACAAGTCGGGACTTCAACCCGTTTACTAGGCAGACTTTATAGACTAGGTACTTATTGTCAATACTCGTCTAAAAAAAGTTGTTTTTGCAATTACTTACAAACTTTCATTTTAGTTTTCCTTCACCGTTTTGAGAGCAGTGGTGATGAAATTATTTACACACAGTAAAGCGCCTGCCTGGGTTTGAACCCACGACCTACAACTCGTAAGTCGGGGCCGTTACCACTGGGCCACCACATTGCACATTTGATTGCAGCTATAACAACAAATAATAAAAATAAAATAAACTTAAAAAATGGTAAGAAACGTGTTTTTTCGGCATTTTTTGTTCGATCTTAATTAAAACAACAGAAGAAAAAAACCGGTCAAGTGCGAGTCGGACTCGCGAACGAAGGGTCCCGTACCATTATCTATAGAAACGGCAAAAACATCACGTTTGTTGTATGGGAGCCCCCCTTAAATATTTGTTTTATTTTAATTTAATTATTTATTTTTAAATTGAATATATAATTAAAGATTCTGTGAATATTTCAAGAGTCTACCTGTCGCTGTTATCAATATCGATCAAAAAGGAGCAAAATAATCACGTTTGTTGCTTGGAAGCCCCTTAAATATTTATTTTATTCTGTTTATTAGTATTTGTTGTTATAGCGGCAACAGAAATACATCATCTGTGAAAATTTCAACTGTCTAACTATCACGGTTCATGAGATACAGGCTGGTGACAGACGGACAGACAGACAGATGGCGGAGCCTTAGTAATAGGGTTCCCATTTTACCCTTTGGGTACGGAACCCTAAAAATTATTACGGTACGGAACCCTTCGTATGCGAGTCGGGTTCGCACTTGGCCCGTTTTTATCTTTATTAAAATGTAACATTAGTTCTTATATATATTTTATCGTATATAAGGAATTGTAGGTACTCCGCTAGCACTCTATCTACCTACGTATAAAAATTTTATTTACCTGAGAATTTGTTGACTCATTTCGTTGCCCAGTTGAAACATGAATTCAACTAGGCAACTTGGGCACTGTAATGTGTATAATATATACATAATGTCATGTCATGTTAATTATCATTTATCACAAAACTTGTCAGCTTTATCTCACTTTTAACAATATTCAAATTGCCTTACCAATCAAAAGTAATTTTAAAATCCTAGCATTACACAATATCGGACTCATTTTTCTCACAAGTACCTAGTTATTACTTAGTTAATATTTTTTGCACAAAATATTACATGTAGGTAGGTGTATGACCGTCTCAATTAATGTTGTGTGTGGACGTGACGAATTTATAAGGATTCTGTTTTTTTCCGTTTAACAAGCAATCGCTACGAAACCCTTATGTCCACACATGACCCCAATCAAACAAGGTGAAAGGAACCTTTCGTTCTCTTTTTAATGTAAACATCAAATATGTAACAAACGAGGAAGTTTCTAAGTTGGCCGCAGTCAAAAAGGCATCGAATCCAAGTTTGAAGGCGAAAGGAGAAAAACGTGAATCTATATTTGATGAGGCAAGTCTGTAAGTTATTCATTCCGGTACCGATTGAGGAATAATTCTTGTGGGTCGGTTACGGTACAATGTCCTATGGCATGTGCATTGCCTTATTTTATGTGAGTTTTGTTTTTATGGGGTGCGATGTGAGAAAAAGTGAGTAAGTTTTTATGGGTCAGCAGATATTTGATTTTGGACGGGATTCCATATTCACAAAAAGTGACAAATATGTGGTCCACTAATAAAAGTCGCGGTGAAATTTACATTTGCTCTTGCAGAAGTATTGAGAAAGATAACAGTTTATACCAAAGACTGGATTACCAGTCTTTGGTATAAACTGTTATCTTTCTCAATACTTTAGCTTGACTTTAACTTGTTTGTATTAACAAACATGTTAAAAAAAACCGGCCAAATGTCGGACTACGCACAATGAAGGGTTCTGTAGGTGGGATAAATTTATCCCAAGAACAAATTAACATTCTAGTTGAAAAAACATGTTCTCCCATACATTGATATATAAAGGCTTCTACATACCGGGGCGACTTGTCGCGCGACGCGACGCGACACAAAGGCACCGCTCGTCCCACGACACGCGGGGCCTTTGTTCCGTGTCGCGCGTCGCGCGACAAGTCGCGCCGGTATGTAGAAGCCTTAATACGTCACGGTCAATTCTCCAAGTGCAAATGTAAGTTAGTCGACGATTACTCGTTAATTTGTAAAGCCTACATAGCTGTGATGGTTTTCCTTTTCATTTCGATATCGTATTCGGGGTCTTCCGGGACGGGGGCCTCGGGGATCAGGGTACTCAGGGAATAACCCCAATTTACTACTGTATTCAATAAATTAATACCTAGAATACCTACGAGATATTAAAAAATCCAATACTTTCTATTAAACTTTAAGAAATTAGTAAGTTTAATGATGCACTGTAAGAACAATAAAATTGTAATGCATTTGTAAATTAAGAAGGAATGCCCACTTATCTATTCTTAGTGAATAATTATTACAATGACGAATCAAATCGATGAATTCATTTCGTTTTAAAGACAGGTTGAGTCGTTAAGCGAATATTTCTCAGTCTTAGGCGAAACATTAATTGAGACGGTCATACACCTACCTACATGTAATATTTTGTGCAAAAAATATTAACTAAGTAATAACTAGGTACTTGTGAGAAAAATGAGTCCGATATTGTGTAAAGCTGGGATTTTAAAATTACTTTTGATCGGTAAGGCAATTTGAATATTGTTAATAGTGAGATAAAGCTGACAAGTTTTGTGATAAATGATAATTAACATAACATGACATTATATAATCTATTACAGTGTTATCGATTCATGTTTCAACTGGGCAACGAAATGAGTCAACAAATTCTCAGGTAAATAAAAATTTTATACGTAGGTAGATAGAGTGCTAGCGGAGTACCTACAATTCCTTATATACGATAAAATATATATAAGAACTAATGTTACATTTTGATAAAGATAAAAACGGGCCAAGTGCGAACCCGACTCGAATACGAAGGGTTCCGTTCCGTACCCAAAGGGTAAAATGGGAACCCTATTACTAAGGCTCCGCCGTCTGTCTGTCTGTCTGTCCGTCTGTCACCAGGCTGTATCTCATGAACCGTGATAGTTAGACAGTTGTAACTTTCACAGATGATGTATTTCTGTTGCCGCTATAACAACAAATACTAAAAAACAGATTAAAATAAATATTTAAGGGGGCTTCCAAACAACAAACGTGATTTTATTGCTCCTTTTTGATCGATATTGATAACAGCGACAGGTAGACTCTTGAAATATTCACAGAATCTTTAGTTATATATTCAATTTAAAAATAAATAATTAAATTTAAATAAAACAAATATTTAAAGGGGGCTCCCATACAACAAACGTGATTTTTTTGCCGTTTTTAGGGTTCCGTAGTAAACAAGGAACCCTTATAGTTTCGCCATGTCCGTCTGTCTGTCTGTCTGTCTGTCTGTCTGTCTGTCTGTCCGTCCGTCCGTCTGTCACCAGCTTAGCTCAGAGACGCTTAGTCCTCGAAAGCTGTAATTTGGCATGGGTATACATATTAATCATGCCAAAAAAATGGTAAAATAAAATTATGAAAAACATTTTTTTTTAGGGTACCTCCCTTACACGTGAAATGGGGATCGTATTTTTTTTTCTCGTCTATTCCATGGTGTGGGGTATCGTTGGATAGGCCGTTCAAAAATATTGTGGGTTTGGCAAAACCATTTTTCAATTAAGGGATCCGTTTGCGTAATATTAAGCTTTAAAGTCCTAGTTTTTGTTAGAGTCAAGTGTCCCCCCCCCCTGCCAGCTAAATGGTTGGTTCTGGATATGTGAAAAAATTCATGGCAATAGTATATATAAAGAAATTAAAAGGAAAACTATCACAGCTAAGTAGGCTTCACAAGTTAACGAGTAATAGTCGACCAACTTAAATTTGCAGTTGGAGAATTGACCGTAACGTATATCAATGTATGAGAGAGCATGTTTTTCAACTACAATGTTAAGTTTGTTTTTGGGATAAATTCATCCCAACTACGGAACCCTTCATTGTGCGTGGTCCGACATGCACTTGGCCGGTTTTTATAGATAATAGTACGGGACCCTTCGTTCGCGAGTTCGACACTTGACCGGTTTTTTTTCTTCTTTTGTTTTAATTAAGATCGAACAAAAAATGCCGAAAAAACACGTTTCTTACCCTTTTTTAACTTTATTTTATTTTTATTATTTGTTGTTATAGCTGCAATGTGCAATGTGGTGGCCCAGTGGTAACGGCACCGACTTACGAGTTGTAGGTCGTGGGTTCAAACCCAGGCAGGCGCTTTACTGTGTGTAAATAATTTCATCACCACTGCTCTCAAAACGGTGAAGGAAAACTAAAATGAAAGTTTGTAAGTAATTGCAAAAACAACTTTTTTTAGACGAGTATTGCACAACACTACAAATTATCGACTTTCGGACCTTTTCCTTTACATGTGCTGTAAGACCTCGCTTCTTACAAAATTTCGTGATTCTAGGTCAACGGGAAGTACCCTATTGGTTTTGATTTATTTGCGAATATCAAAATATGTCGCATAAACCGCCGTATTTTTTTATTGCGTTGACATAGAAGCTTGATTTGTTTAGAGCACCAAGGGACCGTAGACCTACGTATTTGATATAATTTATTTTAATTCAACTTGATACCTGCACGCATTTCTGAGAAAAAGGGTCTTGACAGCCTAACAGACAGACGGACAGACAGACAGACGGACAACGAAGTGATCCTATAAGGGTTCTGTTTTTCCTTTTTGAGGTACAGAACCCTAAAAAATGGCCAGCATGATACAACAATGCTTTGTTGAGCTCTTGACTTATCTTCAAGTATCTTTAGTACAATAAATCATCTTGTTTCAGCCTCTTGGAGGTTTATCACCGCCTTCAATGCGACTCCCTCTCCCGGCAGTCCCACGTCCTTATGACGTTCCAATAGATCCTGACAGTCCATGCGCGCCGTACAATCCACCTGTTCCTGACTTCAGGGCTCCTGGTAGAAGGATCAGCGAAGTTAGTAAGTATATTCAAGCCGCTCTTGCACGACTAATCATTGAACACATTTAGCGCGAACCGAATTTAAACCATCGTTCTGTTTCTGTCAATCGTTTGAAGATGATAGAGACAGAAACATGTTTTAAATATGTTGTTCAGTATTTTTGTTCCCGTGGCTATCGTAAAATCAAAGGAATATGTCACGAGGAAGAGCAGTAGGTACACCTTGCACTCGTCAAAATAGCATATAGTGGCATCTTGTCACTATCACCAAAAACCATTTGTAGAACTAAACTATTAAAACAGCGCCTTAAGACGCAGATATATGCCAGTGACCTTGAGTGGTTAGCTTGCGTGTCCTGTACTGAGCTCACGCAACGCGTCGTACGTTCAGCCAGTAATAGGACTCGCCCATGAAGGGGCGCTGTCCCCATTTTGACGCATTATCAATTTATTATACACAAAACAAAAGGTATTTTAATAAAACGCGTATACTAAAAGATCAATAATTAAATTATCTTTAAACTGGTGAAGGTTTCAGAAAAATACGCTTGGTAGATTTTGCGCCATTCTCAGTTTTTTATCCGCGTAAGACATAACTTTACAAATTAATTTCACTATGTAATATAAATATAATCTAAAATATTCACATATTAAATTATTGAGAAAATGCTCTAATTTATCATATTGTATGGAGAATCCCCTCTTACGTCAGTAATTACCCTACTTCGCCTATATAAGCAGGGCGCTGCGGATAGAACGTTCACATTCGACCGATCATGACTTACGCCTGCGTAGTCTTCGCTCACGCAAAGTCGTATCACATCCATAAGATGCAGACGCTTCAAAACCGATTTCTCCGCAGAATTACGAAGGCTCCTTGGTTCGTTCGGAACGAACAACTTCACGTAGACCTTAAGATGCCTACCATCAAACAGTTTATGAAGCGCCTTGCAAAGCGCTTTTTCGAATCCGCGGAACGTCATCGCAACCCCTTGGTTGTGCAGGCCGCTAGTTACAGGCCTTCTGCCATTAGTCAGACTCGCCGACTGAGGCATACTCTCTTAGATCCGGATGACCCCGTCACTCTCCTTCAGGAAAGCAATAGGGCCACGAGTACAGTGCACAAAATACACAAACCGACCTTCCGTCCTCGCCGCCGAGGTACCACGCGAACTTCCCGAGTAAATGGTAATAAAAGTCCTCCCCCCCGTCCCTTGAATGTCGATGCGCCAGCCGCCCGGTTAGAGGCTGAGAGCGCCGTAGCAATAAATATAATATCCCCTGATAATAATCATGATCAAAATGTTGATCCAGCCCGTCCCCAAATTGTTACTAATTTTGTGATCCCCCAACGACGCCCTGAGCCGAGGTCCATACCCCACAGGGGGTGCCCTTAGTGCGCTGTCGTTTAGTTTTAATACATATATATAATTTGCGCCCTGGCTGGCTTTAAGATTAAAAACCTTAGGGCAGCCACAGGAATATCCGGTTAAGTAGCAACGACCTCTCTAGGTCTGCTACGAGATGCCATTCATAAAAAAAAAAAAAAAAAAAAATAGAACGTTCACTTGCTGCGCTGCGCTCGAACTGGACGGACGTGTGAATCATCGGCTAGTCGTAAGGTTACGTAAGCCATTTGAGTTTAGTTTAGTGAAAAAGTGATAAAGTGTGCAGTGTTCCATTTAGTGAATTTTAAGTATTAGTTGACTTTAAGTAATTTTGTTGATTGTAATTTGAGTTAAGTGTAATTATGAAGTAAAAATGTTTTCTTTGTGGTAAACTGTTTATTTTCATTGAATTTCCACTTCTGAAACTTATATCAGAAGTGGGATAAAGGACTTTTAAAGCCCACTTAGACGAAGTTCCGTAGCTAAAAATGGTTGTAAACTGAAAAGCCATTTTATCATTTTTTTATTTTTATTCGATTATTTTGCTTGACTGGTTTGTTTGTGATTTTCTAATGGGGCGTGAAAGCTCGCGTACTCGTGAAAAACGACGGTCACATACTCGGGATAAGTCACGCGATCGCCAACGACGTCGATCTCGTAGGTCATATGATCGCAGTAGTGGTAGATCATACCGCGATTCGAGTAGGAGTCGTCGTACTTCGCGAGATGCCTTACGTAACCGAGATCGGCATGATTCTCGTAGTCCCGAAAGGTACCGATCGCTTACTACGATAGGCGCGATTCACGTAGTAGGGATCGTTCACGTAGCAGCATTGGCAATAGAAAGCGCACACGTACTCTTTCGCCCCCGGTTCAAACGAGTTCTACCCATAAGAATAGCGAGGTTTTGCCAAAAGCTAATATGCCAATAATCCCTAATACGTCAGAACGACATCGGTCTATGGAGTCTGGTGTCCCCGGCTCCGAGGTATCCACTCTCGCTCATGCCTTAATGCAAGCAATAAAAACAATGCAACCAGCAAGGTCACAAAACTATTACGTGTCTAACTTTGACCCATCAATTAACAGCATCGAGGCATGGTGCGACGAAGAGGATCGTGCTAGAGAGGCTAACGGTTGGAGTGACCACGAATGTCTGTCGTGTGTAGCTACTTGCCTTAAGGGTGACGCTAAGGTCTGGTTAAGGGAATGGGTTACGAACGATAGGACGTGGTCTAATTTCGTACGCGAATTCCCGCAACCCCTTTGCCCGAATAAATTAGACTACGCGAATATTTTGTTCGAAGCTATGAATACTAAGTCAGACAAGTATTCAATTTACTCAGAATACGCCCGTTGTACCTTATTGCGTTTGAGAATAGTTCAGGGGCTAAGTGATGAATTAAGAACGCGAAACGTTATATGCGGTATAGACAACCCACAGGTGCGTGCAGCTGCTGCTAACGCAAACTTAACCCCTGACACTATTGTCTCGTTCCTATCAATTTACGCGAAACCTGCGAGACACGACAAGGTCGTCGATCCTAAAAGACAAGGTCAAATGAAATCAAACCACCGCTCTGGGCCAAAATGTTTTAATTGCAATCAAAACGGTCATCTCAGTCGCCATTGTAATAGGCCTAAGGCAAACGCAACCAATAGCAAGCCTGCTAACGTGGCTTTGGACACATCTTCTAATACACAACCCTCTTCGAGCAATTTTTGTACGTTCTGTAAGAGATCAGGACATACTGAGGGCAAATGCTTTACCAAAGTTAAAACCAAGGAACGAAATCCGCGTAATGTCAACTTTTGCTCTTATCGATCAAATATCGCACAAAACAACGACATGACTACCGCAATCGTAGATGGAATATCCGTAGACGTGCTCATCAATAGCGGAGCCCTTGATGTGTCCCTTATTGCTTTAGATATTTTTAAACATTTCACGTGTCAGCCAAAACCGAGACGCTGTGTTGAAAGGTTTGAGTGAGATAGAAGTGGTCGCCACATCTTACGTCACGTTCACTGTGGAATTCAGCGACATTGCTATTGAAGTTGACTTAGTAGTAGTTCCATCATCTTTTATGAACGCTCTTATCTTAATTGGCACTGATTTTTTGAACCGCGAAGGCATCACTTACATTCGTACTAAATATGAACAGTGCCTCATGCGTTCCGATAACGTTAGCGCAAAGGTCAATGCCATTTGTGTGAGTGATCAGGTCAAAGTAAATACACCCCTTCAGGGTATGGAGTTGGATATCCTATGTTCGTCATAAACGAGTTTTTCGACTATCTAATATCAGGGACAGCTATGACCACAGTCCAAACAGGTGAGATGGAGATAAAGCTTACCAGTTCCACCCCTGTCGTCTATCGTCCGTCTAGACTCTTACTCCGAGAAACTCAAAGTTAGGAAGATTACACAAGGGATATACCTTTTAGTTAAGGGAGTGATTAGGCGGTCGATATCTGAATATGCGAGCCCTATTATACTCTTAAGAAAACGTGATGGCTCAGATAGGCTTCGTGTCGATTTTAGGGCGCTAAATCAAATTACAGTGAAAGATCGATATCCTCTTCCACTAATAGACGACCACGTTGATAGGTTAGGCGCTTGTAAATTGTTCTGTAGCCTTGATATGGCTACAGGGTTTCACCAAATTCCTCTTAGAGAGGAATGTATTCACTTCACTGATTTTGTGACGCCGAAAGAACACTTTGAGTACGTCAAAATGCCTTACGGATTAGCTAATTCCCCAATAGTTTATCAGGGAAACGTCCTAGTCTACGTCGATCACGTTCTTCTGCTAAGTAATTCTGTGTCAGAAGGGATTGAACTGTTGCGTAAAGTACTCAGGACGCTTACATCAGCCGGTTTTTCAATAAATTTGACTAAATGTTGTTTCCTCGTCACTGAAGTAGAATATTTGGGGAGGTTAGTTGGTCAGGGTCAGGTTAGGCCGACTCCACGAAAAGTGGAAGCCCTAGTTAATACCTTGCCATCTGAAAATGTAAGACAAGACGCTGGTGAGTTAAAACGTGTCGTTTCTCAGGCTATTTCTTTGTTCGGAGTGCCTAAGCTTATGGTCAGTGACAAGGGACGAATGTTCGTGTCTAACGAGTTCGTGACTTGGGTAAATGAACTCGGTTGTAACCTGAATTACATAACGCCAGAAATGCACCAGGCAAACGGTCAAGCTGAGCGTTACATACGAACCGTCCTCAACATGCTACGTATCCAGACGAACTACAAGAACGTACCCTGGTCAGAAACGTTGTGGAAACTTCAGTTGGTGTTAAACGTCACGAGGCAGAAGACTACGCAAGTATCACCATTGAATCTTCTGATTGGTACTGAATCCACAACTCCTGTTGTTCGAGCTCTGGTGCGCGATATAGCTGTCGAAGGATCGACACCGAACAGAGAAGCCCTACGTAAAGTAACCAGAAGCAGGGTCCGTGAACTCCTAAGGAACAATCAGGCTAGACAAGACGAACAGGTCAACCAACGGCGACGTCCACCTCGCCATTTAATGTTGGTGACTGCGCGTTTGTAATAACATTTTCCCAGTCAACAGGAAAACTTGACTCTGGAATGCGTGCTCCGTATAAGGCGGTAGAAGCACTGTCTAGTGGACGCTATACGCTGCGTTTGCTAAGCGGTAGCTACGGTAAAACTACGCAGGCTGCTGCCCAGCACATGGTGCCGTGGCGCGACAGCAGTGACGTTTTTGCCACCGCGTTGTGCTGCGGTGCCGCCGGTAGCAGGTGTGCGTGTGTCGCCGGTCATGTTGGTTGCTGAGCTACTGGTAGCCGTATAAATTTGGCCATGTGCGGTCAATTTGTGGTCTCACATGTATGAATACTGTCTGCATGTTGAGAAAACTCGTGCGTATGAATACGGTCTGCGTATCGAGTGGGCTCATACACATGATTGCGATCAGTGTATGGGTTGGCTTACACGTATGAATACGGTCTGCGTGTTAAGCGGCTTGCACGTATGAATACAGTCTGCGTGTCAAGCGGGTCTGCGGGTTGTCAGACCATGTTGAAGGTGTCGGCTTACACGTATGAATACGGTCTGCGTGTTAAGCGGCTTGCACGTATGAATACGGTCTGCGTGACAAGCGGGTCTGCGGGTTGTCAGACCATGTTGCAGGTGGCGAAAGCTGAACGCTGGTCGCTGTCGCGGTCGCCGTCAGCAAGACAGCAGCAAAGAAACCGCCACTTGGACGCTGGGCACATACAGGACAATGTTTTAGCTTTGTTTATGGTTTGAGAAAGATGGATGTGTGTGTCAATTCAAACTTATGAACTATTTGAGAGGACGATGAATGAATTAATTGGCTGAAGATGAACGGATCTTTGTGAGAGGCTGAACGCTTTTACACAAATTGCTCGGGTAGCTTCTAATAAGATTTTGTTTGCAGATGAAGATATTGATGACGACTCTGAACAAACGTCATCTTCTACTGCAGTCGACACGTCGCCTCAGCCAAGGGGCGAAGCGGAGGTCGAGTTGCCGACCTCTCCCATCGCGGGTCCTGGCGGGGCCAGTCCAAAACTTTGTGTCGAGGACGACACCTCGTCAGCAGAGGCCGTGTAAGGAGGATCCCCTCTTACGTCAGTAATTACCCTACTTCGCCTATATAAGCAGGGCGCTGCGGATATAACGAATTATTGACGAAAAATTAGTGAATTTTAAGTCTTAGTTGACTTTAAGTAATTTTGTTGATTGTAATTTGAGTTAATTGTAATTATGAAGTAAAAATGTTTTCTTTGTGTTAACTGTTTATTTTCATTGAATTTCCACTTCTGAAACTTATAATATATTTTTTTCAAATCATTAACAGTTTAGAGGTGATCTTCAGTATAAAATCATTAAAAGTCGGTTATTGTCCCCTTAAGACACACACACACACATGTGCACACCTTATACACCGAGACCTGCTAAATTAATGTTTTATTTATTTATTTTTTTCTGTTCTCTATTTACTTATTAGCCTCATCATTGTAAAGCAACCACTAAAGGGAAGTGTGAGACAGCCCCGACACAAGTAGTTTTGTAACTTAGGGCTGCCTCAATTAATGTATAAATATTTTTGTATTTTTTTGTATTTGTATTTTTTAGAGTGTATTTGGAACATTTGGAACTATTAAAGGCGCAAATAATGCCGTAAGCATTTTCTAACCATCAACCTTTTATGGTGATAAAACAAAACATGGTGGGTACCATGTTGTTTCTGATCAGTCATCACTATAAAAGCTGACATAACTAATACTAATAATAATTATATCTAATGTACTTAAATTCCAAACGGAGCTATTTCAGACATCAATGTTGTTAAAATTGTTATTATTAATTACCTATCAATGTACATAATTGTATAGCCAATTTAAAGACACTTACGGATTGACATCACGTTTTTATGTAAATGTGTCGTGACCAGGAGATCTTGTTTAAAAATAGACTTGCTGCCGTGCCATTTGTTTGAAATGGATGTTATTTAGAAAATAACCAGTTTTTAAATAAACCTGACAGTGGGTTTGCAATTTATTTCTTTTCACAATGTCTAAAGGCAATGCAAGTTATGCGATCTCTAATCCAAAACATAACAATTCAAATAAAAATAAACCATAAATAGAAAAGTAATTGATTCTCCCGATGTTGAACCATTGTTGAACACTATTTTTTGTATGTTTCAGAATGTTACGAGTACATCTGGCAAGTGAAGCTTCGAGACGAAAAAGCAAAAAGGCTAGAAAAGTGTGAGTAGTATTAGAATAATGTCTCTTTCAATATGTACAATACGAGTATTATGTACGGACAAACAGATTTCAGATAACTGAAGTTCAATGGAGCGATTCTCAAGCAAAGATTAATAATAATCCTATTACTTTTTTAGGTCGTGAAATTATGCCTGTCCCTGGCATTATGGGAGGTCATCCGACAAAACGAGGGGAGTTTCCGAACATGGTAAGAGTTTTTTAAATTCATTATTTATATATTCGGCAGTAGAGGTATCGTATGTAGGAAATATCGAGCCGGAAGAGCATCGTATGCAACATAAATTATAATTTAAAAGAGAGGTATATTTTATTGGTATTTTATAGGTCACTCAGCGTGCTATGGAGCGAGCTATGCTCGGAGTTTCTCTGAAGAATAAGATCAGAAATGAAGTCGTCCGGAAGAGAACCGGAGTTACCGACATAGCCTGCAGAGTAAGCAAGCTGAAGTGGCTGTGGGCTGGCCATGTTTGTCGAAGGACCGATGGCCGGTGGAGCACACGAGTTCTGGAGTGGAGACCGTGTATTGGCAAGCGTAGTGTGGGACGCCCCCCAGCTAGATGGACCGACGACCTTAAAAAGGTGGCTGGGACAGACTGGAAGGCGGAGGACAGGGTGTTGTGGTGCGGCCTGGGAGAGGCCTATTATGTCCAGCAGTGGACTGCTATAGGCTGAGTTGATATATCTTATTGATTATTTTATTTACTATAATTTATTATTTTTCGAAAAGTGAAATACCTACATTATGTCGCTTACGATGTTCTACCATATCTGGCTCGATATTATTCCCCCTGTATCGTCATTCTACCAGGGTTTCCCCCTGTATCGTCATTCTACCAGGATGCCATAATTCAGAAAGCTGTTGTTAGTAAATGGAAGATTGCTATTGCAGAAATTGTACTTTGTTTTTGCTACTAATACATTATAATATTTCTTCTACCAGGGTGCCATAGGTTGGAAGCTGGTGATTGGCATGTGGAAGTTCATGTGTGGCAGTAGTCTCATCAGCTCCAAGTTTGCGTTGACGGCTGCTCACTGCTCCAGGTCATCAGGACTAGATACCACCATTGCCGATACTGTGCCCAAGATCGTCAGATTAGGCTCTAGGAACATTCTTAACTATGTAAGTTAATTTTGTGTTTCCTTTAGCAGACTGAAATCACCATGTCGTTATTAGTGTGTTGATTTCAAGAGGATATTTCCAAGAACATGATTTGTTCATATTCCTGTGTTCAAAAGTAGACGTCCCATAAAAGTACCGGCATCATGATTGGAACTTCTGATAGGATTCATTATTTGATGGATAGTAATTTGTAAAGTCTTATCTGAATACTTCAGTTTTATAGTAAAATTGCTGGAATAAAATTTATCACAGCTCTAAGGGAGAGAATAAAATGGTACCATTTATAGATTCATAAAAAGTTGAGTTTGGGCGTAAAACCAGACTGTATTTTTAATAAAAACCTTTTTCTTCACGAATTTATCATGCATAGAAGATATTTATGGAAAAATTACTCATGTAGGTAGGATCTGCTATTGACCCCAAACGCCTACCTAATTAAAAGCCCAATTTCATTCAAATAGGTTCTTTAATTTCAGTGCTATACAGAAAGACACACGACGATATAGTCGTCATGGCTGAGACTATGGAGGACCTCAGTGCAATGCTCGATGACCTCAGTAGAGCTTCCGAAAGAATGGGTCTGAAAATGAACATGGATAAGACAAAGGTCATGTCAAATGCCCATGTAACACCCACTCTCATGAAGATCGGAGGCGCTACACTCGAAGTTGTGGACGAGTATGTTTACCTCGGACAAACTGTCCAGTTAGGTAGGTCCAACTTCGAGAAAGAGGTCAATCGTCGAATCCGACTCGGCTGGGCAGCGTTCGGGAAGCTTCGCAATATCTTCTCGTGCCACATACCGCAGTGTCTCAAGACAAAAATCTTTGACCAGTGCGTGTTGCCAGTGATGACCTATGGCACTGAAACGTGGTCACTCACAATGGGCCTTATCAGAAGGCTAAAAGTCACCCAAAGGGCAATGGAGAGGGCTATGCTTGGAGTTTCCCTACGCGATCGAATCAGAAATGAAGAGATCCGCAGGCGAACCAAGGTAACCGACTTAGCCCGAAGAATTGTCAAGCTTAAGTGGCAGTGGGCAGGGCACATTGCTCGCAGAACTGATGGCCGAAAGGTTCTGGAGTGGCGACCGCGTACCGGAAGACGTAGCGTTGGAAGGCCTCCTACAAGGTGGACCGATGACCTTGTGAAGGCCGCAGGTATCCGTTGTATGCGGGAAGCACAGAACCGGTGCCGGTGCTTGGGGGAGGCCTATGTCCAGCAGTGGACGTCTTTCGGCTGAAATGATGATGATGATGACAGAAAGACAAAGTGATCAACGCGTTTACATAAAATAACATCACGACTGCAATCCCCGAAGGGTTATGCAGAGGTGTAGGTACCTATAGAAGTACACCCACGTTTCGCCAGTTATGTTTAAGAGAAGGCTCCTATTTGTATGTTAATTTGCATGAATATTCTGAAACAGACACATACAATCAAAATGAGACTTAAGTATGTGACTTATTGGACCTTTTTCTTTCCATGTTGAAGACAGTTAAGTAATTGTGATATTTTCGCTCTATACATTTTTTATTCGAATATCATGTCTTTTTTAAGGATAATTATAAAAACAAACAATATTGTCCGGTTTTTATGTCTAAAATAAATATTCACAGCAAGGAAATATAGTTTATTATCCACCCACCAGATATTTTTTCTCTAGATCAATTATTTAGATTTAGACTTTAGTTATAAATGAAATTGATACTTACGATATTTGGTTTAGTGCTCGAACACGATCAAAGAGCGCACGCGGTATTCAACTTTATTACTGATGAGTTAGCGCTTAGCACATAACGGAGTGGCGGGGAGCATGGGGCGGAGCTTGCGTGGAAATTTGATTTGGACTGCCTGGTCTTAAGTCCCATGCATGTGTAGCGGCATCAAAATCGCCATATGCGAACTATGCGTCACACTGACGTTACGCAAAATCCTGCATCGCGCAAGCAAAGTTTACCGTGCAACTAGCATATATACAACATCCCGACATCAACCATCGGGCTGTTGCCCACCAGACACAACACCCGTCTGGTCGGAGGATCCTCCCTTTTCAATAGAGGATGAGTGAACTTTACACCCTATTCCTCATGCCTCTAAACATGTATTAGGGGGCGAGCCTATTGCCATCAACCGGGCACAAAAAATATCCAGATTCTGGACTGCTACCGAGAAATTCCTTGTGGAAAAACCCAATAACACTTTGACCGACCTGGGAATCGAACCCCGTTTAAATAACTTTTATCTTTTATCTCTACTTCTCCAGGACAAAAACCGCATCGCAGCTTTTGACGTGAATATCATCAAAGTGATAGTTCATCCGAACTACAAGTCTCCGAAGCAGTACTTCGACGTAGCCCTGATGGAGCTGGGCCAGGAGCTGCTGTTCTCAGCAGACATACAACCTGCTTGTCTGTGGACCAAGGATGATATTGGCATGTTTAGTAAGCGGGCTGATGTTACTGGCTGGGGCGTTATGGAATCTGGTAAGGAGTTAAGGGGGATGCGCTAAGGTAGCCCGCGAAATTCAAACTTGCTTACGTTTTTTTTTGCAATTTGTAGGTCTCAAACAATCGCTCTCACCCTCAATAAATTATTTTGGTCCCTTATGACACAATCTACTATTTCTCCCCCATAGGAAGTATACAGACATCTCCGGAGCTCCTAACAGCGGAAGTAGACATCATAGACTCTGCTACATGCAATGACCTGCTTCGAACGACTTGCAACAGGAACTGGTGTGGACTGAAGGAGCATCAGCTCTGTGCCGGCAAGTTAAGAGGAGGAGTGGATGCTTGTCAGGTAAATTGGTGACAACTGTGGCAAGTACCTACACTCTTTTATAAAGAAACCCGTGAACCGACCCTAGAATACTTAGCCTCAGGTAGCAACAGTTCAGTGCAGGGGTCTAAACGCTTCGCCGCGGGTGATCCCCGGGTGTCGAGAGTCGCAGGCCAATTCTCGGCCACCGTAGGCGCGAACTTGCGGACGGTGAGCGATGGGTAGCTCGCCGTCCGATAAGGACCAGGCCCGGGTCGACGGCGCGTTGTGTTCCACGCGCGCGTCAAAGAGATGTCAGCACCAACTGACGGGGTCCGGTAGGGCCAATGCCTGCCAGGGTTGCGAGTTTGCCCGTAAGGGATATCGTGGCCCTGGCACACAGGCAAATGAAGGAATACGGGTGGGTTTTAGTCAGTAAAAGTCTGACACGCCCTCCCGCTCAGCCCAGAGCGGGAGAAGTTATTTGATAATTTCCCACCCAAAAAAAAAAAAAAAGCACCAACTGACGGGGTCCGGTAGGGCCAATGCCTGCCAGGGTTGCGAGTTTGTCCGAAAGGGGTATCGTGGACCTGGCACACAGGCAACTGAAGAAACACAGGTGGGTTTTAGTCAGTAAAAATCTGACACCTCCCGTTCCGCCCAGAGTGGAAGAAGTTATTCGATAATTTCACACCCAAAAAAAAAGAAACGTAAATCTTTCCGTTTTAAAGGACATCTATTTTTGCAGCATGATAATAGTTTCTACAACAATAGCAATTTTTTTGCAAGTGGCTGATTTACACTTTAGTTAGGCCACAAAGTTTATTTTAAAAATTATTCTCCCTTTCTCTGTAACCAAAATTGTTTAATTTCAAATAATAAATGGCATTGTCCGCAATAAAACGTTACAATTTTTCTCGAAGGGTGATTCCGGTGGACCTCTTCAAGTGAAGATTCCCCTCCCGATCACGACCCAGGGCAACATGAACTACGTGGTCGGCATCACCTCATTCGGTATAGGCTGCGGATTGCCAGGGTTACCAGGAGTTTATACTAGAGTAGCTAGTTTTGTTGACTGGATTGAGAGCCATGTGTGGCCGGGGCAGTCTTAATGATGTAATTTATGATTTATAATAATTTTAATAATAATCATTTTATATTTAGTAAAAACGTTTACAAAAGGTGTACTTATAGCCAATGGTAGTATAAATATCCTATACAATTAGTGCCTAATAATAAACTAAAGCTAAAATATTTTTAATTACAGGTGCAAGTAATAATGGTTTGGAATTAGAATGTTAGGTAGCGACCAGCCCGATCTAGGTTTATTCAAACCTGTGTTTCAGGCCATCACTTTACGTTTCAATTAGGTACATTGGACATTTTTTTTTTTAAGTAAAAGTGATATAAAAATAATCTAATAGCAACTATGAGGAAAAGCATATTGATACATTAATACCTAAATCTAGCCTATGTAAAATATAATTATAATAATAATATACAAAATTACTACTAGTAGATACTTACGAGGGAATAAATTATCATTATTATTATTTCTATTGTGCAACTGCCGTGCTGCTGTTTTTTTTTACATGGTGCTCACATATTTACATACATTGTAAAAGTATACGTTTTCCTAAAAAAAAACAGCCAAGTGCGTGTCTGATCACGCACACTGAAGAGTTCCGTAGTTGGAATGAATTTATCCAAAAAACTTTTTTTGTATGTGATGAATCTACAAATTTACCTTGAGACCTTGCTCCTTGCCAAATTTCATGATTCTAGGTCAACGGGAAGTACCTTAAAGGTTATGATTTATTTGTGAGTATCAAAATATGTTGCATAAATCGCCGTATTATTTTAATGCGTTGACATAGAAGTTTGTATTTTTAGAGCTCTAAGGGACCGTAGTCTT
Source organism: Tiliacea aurago (assembly GCA_948098905.1). Lineage (NCBI taxonomy): Eukaryota > Metazoa > Arthropoda > Insecta > Lepidoptera > Noctuidae > Tiliacea > Tiliacea aurago. The sequence continues at coordinate 4,176,963 of OX402592.1, forward strand.
ACGTATTTGATAATAATTTCAACTTGATACCTCCACGCGTTCCTGAGAAAAAGGGTCTTGACAGACTGACAGACAGACAGACAGGACAACGAAGTGATCCTATAAGGTCCCGTTTTTTCCATTTGAGGTACGGAACCCTAAAAAAAACTATGTAATAAGTGTGTGGGTTATGGTGATTCGATGTAAAATGGTAATAAAAAAGGTAATAAATTTGATTTTGAGATAATTGTCTTCACTAAAAATATTTAATGACTGATAGTCATTAAATATGTTTATCTAAAAAATAATAATAGTTACCAATAATATTAATAATTACCTTTAAGGTTTTTAATTGAATTAAATATTAAGATAATTTTCCTATTTATTTATTTTATTATTTATGTACACACAGAAAAATACAAAGATATGACATAATAATAATTTAGTACAAAGGTACTGCTTATTTCTTAAGAAATTTCTTCCAGCAGACCTGCGAAAGGAGAAATTAAAAAGAAATGTAGACAATAGTGTGTGAGAACAAGAAGAGAAAATATGAATATGCGAAGTCTTCAACTAAAATGTTAAATATACCTAAACTATACCATAACTTTAAATATAAATAGTACACACGTATACGTACACACGTGCAAAACCTACATAAACTTAAATAAATACATAAAGCATATATAAACAAATATATATATGTATAAATATAAATACTCACAGTTGAGAGGAAAGGTAGTGCTCTTTTACGCGATATTTGAATAAAGAAACAGTTTTTAAATTACGAATGCTAGGCGGAAGTGAGTTCCACAATCTTACAGCATGGACAGAGAAGGAATAAGAATAGTAGCTAGTTTTAGTTTTATGAGGATGAGATTTTAGGAGGGATCTAAGGTGTGATCTGCAGGGAGCGTGGCTAGGGCGAGCGTAAGAAAAACGCTCACGCAGCGCGCAGGTAGGAAGGACAAGACGGGTTATGTAGGATGTTGTAGACGAGACATAAAATCCGAGTGTTCCTGCGAAGGCGGATTGGGAGCCACTTCAGTTCTTTGCGAAAGTGAGAAACGTGGTCATACTTTCGAAGTCCGAAAACAAAGCGAATGCACAAGTTTTGCAAGCGCTCAAGCTTTAATACCTATACTAGTTTATGTTAGGAAAGTATTCATAACATAAAAAAAAGATTTCCAAAAATCCAAGCAGGCTTATTACCCGATGTATTTCTCAACTGGAAAATTCTATTACAATTTATATAATTGTCTTTACAGCCTCACAAAACTGGAGCAAAGCCTCAGCCTCTTCCTTCTATCCCACCGTTACGACCTCACCCAAAGCCATTAAAACCTCAGGTTCCTTTCAAGCCAGATAGGTCGAAGCTTAGGCTAACTGGATTACCTCCTAAGCTAAAGTCTTTTGTTCATCAAACCAAAACTACTAAACCCACTAAAGTCACGTTTACCGTACCTATTGCACCGCCTACACCTCTCACGACAATTAAGTCTCCAGGCCCGGACACGAAGACTCCTGAACCAACTAATCTCCTTGTTACGATACCTCACGCATCCTTAACGACTACCAGTCCCGTCACTTCAACTGAAATACCATATTGGAAAGCAGTCTACGCCACCTTCTACGTCATCGAGGCCTCTTTCTTATACCTAAACAATCCTCTACTCGACGGAGTGCGCCAACACAGGAATTATTAGTTTTTTGTAAAAAACCTAATAATCCCTGTGCACCTTTCAAAAAACCACCTCTACCAGACTTCAGGACTCCTGGTAGACGGATCAGTGAAGTCAGTAGGTGACATATTTCTTTAGTTTAGTTGGATTAATTCTGTTGTTTTGGCTGATTATCTAAGTCCTCTTGATACATAATACTTCATTTGCCATATCCTTCAAAGACACTTAAAATTAATATAATGCATTTTATGGCTACTTACTTTGGATCATCAATGCTATTCAGAAACAAAAGACTCCCAAAAAACAAAGTCTTAAAAGAGTGTTAAGCTACATCATCCTCTTCCATCTAACTTATGCTAACTTAGTTTAACTTGCCTCCAATAGTCAGCGTGCGACGCATTTCTTTTAAAAGAACCGACAAGTAAGTTAAACGTTCTTTCAACTGGTCCCGGTAATTTGTCAGTTCCGGGATAGTACCGGGACACTGCTGCAATATTCACGGGCAATGTTTCAACGGGTCCCGATAGATAGCTCGAGTCGTTGTTAGTTACTGTTGTTTGTTTTGGAGATTTGTATAGCTGGAAAACGAATTGCAATAAATAACTTGGTAATTGCAGTTTGTGTTGTATTAATTTTATTCTGTACTGCGACCTGACTCGCATGGTTTTTACGACTTTACAAAACATGCAATTTCTTTATTATATCTACTTAATTATGTAAGTTTAAAATTAATAAATAAAATAAAATACATTTATTTCAGGCAAGTTTTTTTAAATATACACCCATAGTATCCGAAAATTAAAAATTAAAATTAAATATGAAATAGATATTAAATTATTGTTATACATTCATAAATTCAGATATATTATAGTTTTTTTTATAATGTATTGTACACACAAAAATAATTAAGATAGATACCTACTATAGAGAGGCTATTAGATGTACTAATGTCATAAAAAAATTGTGATCCATGTCTCAGGGAAAATAAAGGCTTCTACATACCGGGGCGACTTGTCGCGCGACGTGACGCGACACAAAGACACCGCTCGTCCCGCGACACGCGGGGCCTTTGTGCCGTGTCGCGTCGCGCGACAAGTCGCGCTGGTATGTAGAAGCCTTAAACCGTGGTTAAGTCGTCTAGTCGTTTTATCACTACGAGATTTGCAATACCATATTGCACAATTAGGCATTATACTTCGAAAATAATTTTCTTTTGGTGGACATGAATGTGAATTGCGACTTGACATGCGCCTGCGTACCCCACTAGATTGAACGACTTTTGCCCACTAGGACAAATGTATCGGACTACGATTTTGTTCGCTATGTCCCGTCTATTGTTAAGTAAATAATTTAAAGCCAAATTACTGTTTCAATGTGTGTAGTCATATCCTTACGAAAGAGTTTGTAATTTAATGTAATTCGTATTCGTCGAATTTATTCATAGTTTTTGTGCAATCAGTACTCGTAATATCTCACTTACGAGTATTACCAGCATGTCGATTCTGTAAAAATCTCTTTTCTATTCTATTTTTGTTGTATGGCAAGCAAAGCCGGTGTCGACTATTCTGCCAATGTCTAAAGTGAGTTGAGAAAGCAAGTATGCATGAAAATAAAAATAAAAAAGAAAAACAATTAGATGAACTAATCTATCTCTTCGATTGATACAGTTGAATACAATGTAGATCTTGTAGTATTAGTACGGGACTGAAACAAACAAAAAATAAATAAATAAATATTATAATTGTTAAAACAAGGTAAATTAAACATAAAATATACGCATACCACAACCACACTTACGGAATAGTTCATAATTTTATGTTATTGTGACGGATGAAGGTCATCAGCGCCACAAGTAGATCTTGAGAGGAATATGTTAGTAAGGAGGGGAAATTAGTCGGAAGAGGGATCTTAAATTTAGGGAGGCGACTATATAAATCTAAAGGTGGAATGTTGTTCGAGCACTCAAAGAAGATGTGATCCAGAGTACCCTCTTCCAACCCGCACTCGCAGAGAGAGGAGTCCCGAACACGGATTTTGCGCAAAAAAACGGGAGTACAATTAAAACCTAAACGTATTCGACAAAGAACAGATATAACGGTTTTGGAGAGTTTTTTGTAACCGTGGAACCAAGGCTTTGTTCTTATGACTGGTTGGACTGCATAGTAAAACTTTCCCTTTCTTCTTCCAGTGGTATTCCACTGTTCCTGCCATGAAGATTGGAGCTTAACTTTTGGAAGGCTCAACAGGTCATATCCCTGATGAGTATTGTGGGTGAGATCAGCTACTGCTGATGAGCAAGCATCTTTGGCCAAGGCATCAGCGAACTCATTGCCCTTAATACCACAATGACTAGGTATCCAAACTAACTGAACCTCTCTTTGACTATTAAAACAGGTTAATAAAGACTTTTTAATTTTTAAAACAAGGGAGCTGTGCAATTTACTTTTGAAAGGGTTTTGTATTAAGGCTTGTAAAGAGCTAAGAGAGTCTGTGAAAATTACGGCTTTGTCAATATTGTGGTGTGACTCTATGAAAAGACAAGCTTCCAATAAAGCCACACACTCGCCCGTGAACACAGAAGACTCCTTAGGGCATTTGTACTGTAAAATGATACTGGAGCTTTGGTAAAAAACCGCAGCGCCAGTGTAACTCAGATCATTAAATTTTGAAGCATCTGTAAAAAACCTCTGAAATCCAGTCCATCGTTCCCCCAACGCCGCATTAAAAGCCGAATCCGCTGAAGGGGACTTTTTGGAAATACCAACATCAAAGAAGATTTTTGGAATGAAACATAGGACTTCATAGGGAAAGTTAAAAAGAGGTAATCTGGGATACTGTTCTATTGGACATTCCAAATTGTTAATTTGACGAGTTGCTTTTAGAATTAAGGGAATTTCTTTGTTTTTCCAGTAATTTGAGCTTCTGCATAATGTATCTAACTCGTTCAATCTTGCTAAAAGAGGATGGGAAGATCTAGATGATAACCTAGCCACAAAACGGGAGCATAGATACTGCCGTCTTAGGGCCAGGGGAGGTTCAGCACACTCAACCTGCAACGCGTTAATGGGAGAAGACTTCATACAACCAGAGATGATCCGAAGGCATTTTGACTGAATTCTATCCTGTCCAGACAAAGCACCCTTGTTGCATGGAACTAAATGGAACGTACCATAGTCTAAAATACTCCGAATTAAAGCGTTATAGACTAATTTCATAGTATAGGGGTGGGCACCCCACCAAACACCCGCGAGAGCTTTTAAAATCGAAACAACCCTTTCGCATTTTTTTATTAATAAATTTATATGATGTTTACCATTTAATTTTGAATCTAGAAAGACGCCCAAAAACTTTACTTTATTAACTAGTGGAATATTTTGCCCTAAAATGTCGATTGAAATGTGGGGGATCAGTCTTTTGCGAGAGAAAATTACTGCCGCACTTTTCGGTGCGGATAATGACAGACCATGGCTTAAAAGCCAATGGTTCAAAGAGTCCAAAGAGAGGCATAGAGATGACGCAGCGTCTACGATGGAGGAATCTCTCACGTACAAGACTAAGTCGTCGGCGTATTGGAGGATGTGACAATTATTATTTAAACAGGAGCCAATGTCCACTGTATACAAATTATATAGAAGGGGGCTCAGAACGAATCCTTGCGGTAGACCCTTCCAAGTCTGCCTTTCATCGAAATCCTCGCCCTGGACTCTCAGAACCAAAGAACGAGACAAAATAAGTGCACAGATGCATTCGATTATCTTAACCGGGAGACTCAGCTGGTGCAGTTTCTGCCTGAGAACGGGAAGAAGAACGTTGTCGTATGCAGAGGTAATGTCTAAGAAGGCGGCAACAACGGATTCATTTTTGGAGAACGCTATGCGGATATCCGCAACTAAAACGCCAACACTATCCATTGTGCCGAGCCCTTTCCTGAAGCCAAACTGGTAGTTCGGCAGTAAATCCCTCGATTCAACTATCCATTCAAGTCGATTTTTAATCAGGTGTTCCAATAATTTTGCCAAGACTGAGGACAAAGCAATTGGTCTAAAGCCGTTCGGATCATCTACATGTTTGCCTGGCTTCAATAGGGGAATAATGATCTGTAACTTCCACTGATCTGAACTAACCCAACCATTGCTATAACAAAAATTAATTATATTGAGGAAGTAGAGTTATTATATTATTTTATCAGTCCATATTCTTTTATCAGTCATTCTGGAGATAAGGATCTCCAGAATGACTGATACAAGAATATGGTACTCCGTCAATACCGGGGGCTGAGTCCCGGACATGTCTGAGCACCACCTTCAGTTCCTCTAAAGTAAATGGAACATCAAGAGGATCCTCTGAAATATTTTGCAGGGAATATTGATACATTCAGAAGAGAAAGGAACGTAGGGTGGGGCAATTTTGTCAAAAAAAAATTCTGTTGTTTCTCTAGTGATCGGTGAAGAGATTGATGGGGAGCATCCACGTCTAAACCTATTGATGTTCTTCCAGACTACCGAGATTGGAGTAGAGGGAGATAAGGAGGTACAGAACCTAACCCAACCCGCACGTTTCTTCTTTCGAAGGTGACGTTTGGCTCTGGCATTAAGCCGCAAATATGTCAATAGATTTTCAGTGCTCATATCCGCATTGTAGCATTCCTCTGCCTCAACCCTATCTTTGACTGCTGAAGTACATTCTGGGTCCCACCACGGAGGCGAAGGTATTTTGTCTCGGGCACTGTTTTTCAACGGAAAGCAGGAATCCGCACTGGAAGTGATGGCTGTAAGAAACCCCTCATAACAGCTCTTGGCATGGCAGTGACCAGAAGGATCTAATAAACTTGAATTTAAATTTGGAAGAATGTTGATTTTATCCTCCAATAGTGATACAAATTTTGACCAATCTGGTTTGGACAGGTTATATTTCAAAAGTGGAGGAGAAGTTTTCTCTAAATAAGTCTTATTAACCAAAGATATGACAATAGGGTAATGGTCGCTGCCATGCGACAAGGTTGTACATTCCCAATGGGTCGAAGCTGCTAACTCAATTGAACAAAAGGTTAAGTCAACACAACTCTTTTGTTGACCGGGGAGAGATCTGCGTGTTGGGCAACCATTATTTAAAATGCAGAGATCCAGATCGTCCAAAATCTCAACCAAAGTTACACCAAAGGCATCACAACGTTCAGACCCCCACCTGTAATGATGGCAGTTAAAGTCGCCCATGACCAGTATCGGTCCATGGACATTAGCGAAAATGTTTTTTAAGATAATAAAAAAGTCATGGTGGGGGTGAGCAATATAAATAGAAAACACTGTGATGCCCTCAACCCTTCCTGCGGCAATGCTCATATCACCCGTAAGTAGAGGTAAAGCAAAAGGCGAAAGTGGAACCCGATTGTTGACAAAGAGGGCTGATCCTCCATAGCCATCAGGTCTGTCACATCTGAGGATGTTAAAGTGTGGTATACGAAAGCTAAGACTTGGGATGAGCCAAGTCTCAGCTATGGAACAAGCCAATGGCTTGTATTTATTTAAAAGAAATATGAGGTCGTGCTTTTTATGCCACACGCTCCTCACATTCCACTGAAGGAATACTTGGCGAGACGCCATTTCTAATATCTAAAAGTAGAGTAATAAGTTGGTTGGCAACGTTGGACGGTGATTGAGTATTAGAAGTAGAAGAAGAAATAAGCATAGGTAAGAGTTTTATCAGTAGGTCAATAATAGAAGATGTACTATTGTTAGAGGAGTCATTATTATAATTGAGAGCGCAGCCATTAGTCTGTAAAGATTGGGGAGAACTAGTTAATTGTTGATGTGCAGCTTTATCATATGATGGGGAAAGGGGGGCATGGGTCCTGGGCTTGAGAGTTACGGTTTTCCGATACGACTGAGAAATTGGAGTCTTGGTGACATTGGCATAATTTCGCGATGCTGTTGGAATAATTTTGTTAGCCTCAGCGTATGGAATACATTTTTCAGCCATAGCAGTCTTAATTGCTTTCTGTCTACCATGCTCGGGGCATGACTTGCTATTAGCGAAGTGATTACCCGAACAAAGCACACAGAACGCCTCAGCCTCAGAAAGGTTGCAACCATCACCTGGGTGATCGTGGCCACATTTACTGCAGCGTGGTTTGGATCTGCAAATGTTTGCAACATGTCCGAATCTGCAACAATTGCGACATTGGATTGTAGGGTATATGTACTGTCCAACAGGAAGGGATGTGTAGCAGCAGTAAATCCTTTGGGGTAAGACTTGGCCATCAAAAGTGATGACACAAGTTTCAGTGGGTTTCCACTCATTAATATTGTCTTTCTGAATTTTTCGGTTAATACGGCGGACTTTGAGAATTTGCCCACATCCTGAGGGCACAGACAAATATGTTATGGCCTCTTCTTCGGTAATGTCAGAGGGAACCCCGGTAACAACACCCATTCTTGTTATATTATATGTTGGTATTGAAACAGAGTATCTATATTTGGACAATAATGGGTTAACTAAAAAAGAGTTAGCATCCTGAGGGGAAGCAAACTCTACGGACACACGGTTTCTGCCAACACGGTTAACACCACCACGAACAATGTTCGCAATGTTGTAATTTAGAAGAAACTTTCCAAAATTAACGGGGTGGTGCCTGAATTTGGTTAGGTCTCTATGCGGGATACATGAACAATATAAGGGGCCTGATCCATTACAGAATACTTAATACGACCAATTTGACTCTTTTGTTGTTTGCTTGGAGGACTAGGTGACAGAATTACCTCGTCACTGGGACGTTTGCGTGAAGTTTGTATTGGTTGGAATACATCCATCTCTGTAATGCGACAGACAACATCCGCAAATTGGGATAGTAGATTCTGAGTTAAAGGAGTTGAGGAACTTGGGATGTCCGGGGGGTCAGGATCGGGGGGTTTGTTTACATCCATCTTGGATAAAACGAGTATAAAATAAGACAATCACAATACAAACCTGGTTACGAACACAAGGACCACACACTTAAATAAAAACAAGTCACAAAAGTATCAACAATCACTCAAAAACAGCAAAAAAAATCTAAACACACGTGCTAGCCAAGAACACCGTGGCGAGAATCCCTGTAAAAATCTCACCGTGAATTCTTGCGTGGAGTGAGCTGTCAGTGTCATTCCACTGATGCTAGGGATTGACCAAGGATTATATTTACAATCTTAATCGAGATTTTAATAATATTTTTATGCTAATTATATTGATCATTTTATATTATCAAAGCTAGTAAAATATTATGTGTCTTAACATTTAGTGTCTTAACATTTAGGGGGATTTTAAATAAAATAGCAAAACAGAAATTTAGTTAAACACTATTTTATGTACAAAAAAACAAAATTGACTTTCTGTTCAACATCTCGATTATGATTGTTAATGTATTCCTTGGTCCATCCCTAGCATCAGGTGGGATGACAGTGACAGTTCACTCCACGCTCACTTCATCTAAGTTTTCACGGTGAGATGGTCACAGAATAGCACTGCTGATTTGTTGGTTGAATTTATTGCAAACAAAATTTTCCGATCGCATAATTTCATCCGATCGTGTGATTTAACTCCACTGGATTATTTTATGTGGGGCTATGTTAAAGATAGAGTCTATACGGAGCCACTCGAATCGATTGCAGCCTTAAAACTCAAAACCCGTGATGCGATTAACGAAATAGCCTTATTGCCAAAAAGTGATTGAAATATTTGATGAAAGAATCGACATCTGTGATCGTGGTCGTGGTGGACATTTCCGATATCATTTTTCATGCATAATTGCCAAACCTTACTCTTTTTATTACAATAAAAGTTTGAATCATTTTCATCTAAATTGTTTGTTTTAAAAAACAAAGTTCTTGTTGAAAAACCCGTTACTTACCAACTTTTAAATGTGATTTACTCCAACTATATTGATTGTAATTTTATTTTATTACGAACATAGTATTTTGGAACCCAAACTATTTTGAAATACATCTTTTCTCAAAGTTGCAATCGTTATTCTATGAGAAAATTAATTTAGAATTTTGCTAAGTATTTACATATTAGTCAGCTCATGACTGTACAGGGTCAAGTTAAATTAGCTAGCGAAACTCCGCAGACGTGAAGGGTCATCATCCACCACTGCTGGTCATAGGCATCCCCCAAAGGGGAGGTTTGCCATAATCGCCACGCTTGGCAGGCGGGTTGGTGATCGCACTATGGTGTTAAAATGCATAGAGAACGCTGCTGCCGATTTGACGTTATGGGTATCGATATATAAACACGAAAAATAAAAAAAATAAAATATTTGACCTGCGGAGCTTGCAGACTGAGTTAAATTCTAATTTTAATTGAACAGTAATTAAAATTGAACTCATTTAAAATAAAAATTGTAATAATTTCATCAGTACATCTAACCCTAAATATCATATCTAACTCATAAGCAATTGAGCATACCTTACTAATATAGGATAAATAGTAATTATATGCATTTAACTTTTGCCAGAATTATAAAGACTTTTACAGACTCACGCTATATCGCGGGCGCGACCGGCAGCGACATAGAAATTGTGCGACTAGTGTCGCGTCGCGCCCGCGATATCGCACCAGTCTGTACGAGCCTTAAGGCTTTTTATTTTATATAAAGATACAAAAAGTAAATCCGTAGATCTGCTATAATAGATCAATGCTAGTATCGTTATAGAAAACGGTCATTAAAAACAACACAAAACAAAACAAAGAAACAATCCACAATTTTGAATCAAGAACGCAACTGAAAATAATTAAAGTTTAAATTCTTAACCCCACCGCGGCTGCCTGCAATTGCATTACATTCTGTTCTCAACTGCAGGTTTAATAAAATCCCGCTCGCGCACACTGCGTGCTGCGGACAGCATCTTGATTTAAGTCCCACTTGGATAAAGAAAACGTACCGGTTTATGGCGGCACTAAAGGGTTGTTTAGCCCTTTACTGTCGATGGTAAAGTGCGGAGGAATAAACTCTTTTATTTAAAATCTGCCGGCTTTATTCTGTAATTATTTTATGGTGAACTTTATTGAGCAATTATTTTGAATTCAAGGGTAATTGTATTAAACATTGTTTTGATTGAAGGTTTAGGGGCAAAGAAATAACAGCCGCATGGGCCGATCGATCAGGTTAAATTACGCTTAGCGCGGTTGGTCCGTGGATGGGTGACCATTTTTACATACCAAGACCCCTCCGTGTCTCGGAAAGCACGTTACGCCGTTGGTCCCGGCTGCTATTTGTAGACATTTGTTACGGGTCGTCAGAAGCCCGAAGGTCAAACGACCAGTCTTACCAAGGGATATCGTGTGACCCAGTAACTGGGTTGGGAAAAGGCTAGGCAGATGATGGTTTTGATTGCAATATTTTATAAAAAGGCGAGAAAATCTTTAGATTTTTTTAAAAACAATAACCGTTGTCTTTTATGCTGGGATGATCTATCGAGAATGGTTAATGTTTTTGTAGATAAGCCTTGCCTAATTTGTATTAACTTATGAAACTCAAGGAGGAGATAGGGTCTCTGATACATTAACCCTGGTAGCACACCTCCGCCACGAAACCATAACAGCGAAACCGCTGTAATTCAATTCAACTGGCTCGCGTCATGTTCAACTGGTTCGTGGCGGAGGTGTGCTACCATCGTGAACTCAAATAAATTAAATATTAATATACTCAATGCCTCTGATCTTCTAAATGAGACTAGCGTGAAGAAGTCTGTTTCTCTGCATTGTTCTTTCTAAAACATTGTTTGATACAATCAAACGATGTTTTTAGCAATAACACAACATTTAACATCGCAAAACTTGGTTTCTGTTTGTAGAATATAATAGAATGGAATACTCTTTGATTATTATTTACCTATTTGTCTAGATAGAATGTCGCGCTGCAAAAGAACTAAAATAAACACATCGTTTTTTTTTCTTTTTTTATAAAACGTTGCCCCACACTAGGAATTTCTCCTGTGTTGTGGGTGAGTTTACAAACATTTAAACTCACATACACAAACTGCCAGACCCGGAACAACTACTTGTAGGTCATACAAATATTTGTTCCGTGCTGGAATCGAACCCGCGACACGCAGCGCAGCAGTCAATCGCTTAACCACTGCGCCTACCGTGTCGTCCTCTCTAATCTAGTGTCGTAATCTTTGTTATGTTGGTGTGCGTGACAGCTACGTCTTACACTTGCACCACGTCATTGTGCTGTCATTGTGTTATTCTGGTGTGCGTGCATTTTGCGGCCAACTGTTGGACGCAATGCAGGTAAAAAGTTATTACAGCTAAAAATACACAAGAAGCCAAAAAGATCGCAGTTTTGCTCATAAGTATTTGATAGATTATTAAACTGTCGGAAAACAATACAAGAATTATTCAGGAAGAAGACGTACAAAAAACAAAATTACTTTCATGAAAATTAAATTCAATAGTACATTTTGATACAAGTGGAGAATGTTTGTTATTGGATTCGAGGCGGAATTAACACCCGAGCCGTAGGCGAGGTTGTTTTTGAGCCGAGAACTGCAATAACAAATGTCCCACGTGTATCAAACGACGTTTTTCAATACACTTTTGAAAAAAATAAATAACGAAAAATATTTTTGTCATGAATTATTAGAAAATTAAGATTTAATTTTCTTTTTTTTTCGCGCTTTGCTTTCGCCAAATTGAAAGAGAAGCAAAGGTATAAAGCCGATAAACAGCCTAATATGAAAACAATAAAATTCAAATATTTTTGAGTTTCGAACACCATTTTGAATTTGTTCATAAACGTTTTTTTATTGTAATTATCATGGTCATTTATAAACATTATTTAAATATTCCAAAAATATTAACGCCCGTAAAGACACATCTTTGCCGAGATAAAAAAAAAAATCACCTCTGAATAGAGAGGACCGTCTTTTCCGCAAAACGGTGTGAATAGAGGCATTGAACCAATTTGGACTTAGTATTAGGTATCTGTGGCAATATTTATTCCCGCACACGTGTTGGAAAACAAAAAATCGCACGCGTGTGTAATACATTGCATTGTGAATCTAATCGTAGTGCGATATGAACCAGTTTTCGAGGAAGTGTACTGAAAAATAAATTAAACTCAATTGAACATAATATACCCAAAATACCAGGGAAACACGAAATAAGAGGAGGTAAATTAAAGATAGCATTGTTGAAAGGAACGGGTATTAGTGACCCTATTATGGGTATGCCAGGGTCAAGACGGGGTCACGGAAGTAGACATGGGAAAGCTGGGGACGAGTTATTGTCGCCCTTTAATAAGATATTAATGGAATTATAGTTGTCAAAAAATAATAAGCCTGATTTTTTTTTTTTTTTTTTTTTCCTTCTGGCTTCGCACGGTTTGTGCATTTAGCTAATGTCAAGTTTTAGTTCTTGTTTAAAATATTGATGAAATGAATTATAAATGCATGATGATGATATCCCCGCCCACTCCCCTTGAGTTTCAGTAAAGATGTGGCACTTTACTGAGTCCTCACGCGGACTTCTTGAGAGAACTTGAAGCGAAGTTGCACTGTTTTGTTTCATTTGCCTACACTAATGCACGTTCACAAACACTTAATGGTTAATAATCCACCATTATTACACATTAATATTCGGCTAAACCCTAATTTTGGAAAATTAAACAAACTGCTGAACATGACGCTTCACTTTCCCGCCAAGAAGTCCTAAGCCCGATTTGACATTACTAGTTACGTCGCGATGGTCAATCGCGACGTAACTAGTGAAGCAACCATACGACTCGGTACTCGATACTCGATATTTGGTTTATTATTAACTCAATATCACAAAGCTGAGCTGAGTGAGGCTTCAAAAAAAAATCTGTATTTATAATAATTATTTATTTATTTTATATAATAGTCTTCTCGATGTAGAGGTAATATTTTTAAGGATCGGCCTACTTATACCAACTTATATTTTGCTACACTACAGTTGCCATATTTTTATATTTATAGTTTAAGCTACCAGCATGACTACAGAATTCCTTATGGTGACTGGTTTTTATAACCTGCGTCTTCAAAAGCATTGGCTGTAGCTTAAAATAGCTATAAATCACACGCACACACATAAAAAACAAATTGCCGAGACATTCTATGCTAATATTTCAGCATCAAGTCAACATGCCAACCTTTTTCTTACACCTCAAGACATATTGATGGAAAACACCAAAAAGTTCAAACATGGTGACAGTTTCCTTTTACAAATTAACGACTTCTCCCGCCATTATGACGTCACCTGACATGCCTGTCCAATCAGAGGATCCCAGTGAAAAATGGCTGGCAACATTAATACGCAAAGTTTTCTTGATAAATGGGCGCGTAATAAGAAAGGAATTGGATATGAATTCGTAAAAATTTAATGGTTGAAGAGCAAATTGATTTTTTATATTCAATTTTATTGGCATTAGTGAGTTCAAACTTCATTTTGTCAAGGGACCCAACGATTTCTGTCTAATATGTATTCGGGGGCCGTCAGTTGCAAAGTCTCTGCTATTACACGTTTTAGTTTGAATTTTGTTGGAAGTTTTAGTCGTGAGCCGTGATTTAGTTCACGTTACCTCTCGTCGGCTGGAGCTGATCGCTAGTTTATATGGAAATTAGAGGACTTTAAGGGGTTAAGATAAATATGAGTCAAAGTTCCTACCGTTTGTACAAACAATTTATAGCCACTAAGAGAATTTATATGCCTAGTTGGTTGGAAAATATTTTTGTAGGTATGTATACCTTGTTTGTTTTCATTTTTTTTTATCTTGTCCTATGGTTCCCTGCCCTACATATTATTTGACTAGACTTTTCATTCTCATGTTAACCACTAACAAATAATCCCTTATTACATATTATGTTTTCGTACGAACGTTTTTTCAGTGACTAATAAAATTATTAGTCATTATTATGTCGAACGGACGCACTTAGCTGTATCGCAATTTTATCGTGTGATTTTTTTATTATTTACTTCTACCTACATATTAACTATGTTGTTAAATTATCGTATGTTACTATTAAATGGCTGATATTAACGTGGATATTTGTGCATCGAGTGGTAGTGATGACATAGTGCAGGAGCCAGTACCTCAAAGAGAACAACAACTTAACCTAAATTTGACCGAAGAGATGGAGATGAACGAAGCGAGTGAGAAACGGCTTTCTAAGAGAGGGCGACAAGAAGAAGAAGAAATTGTGGAAGAAGATGGATTTGTAAAAGTAGTTAGAAGGCCTAAGCGACCAAATAGGAAAGATTCTATAAGTGATAATTTAATGGGAGAAAGTAGTGGAAACTCTGAAGAAAACTACACTTGTTTATGTGTGACAGGAAAAGAAACTTTACCAAAACAATTTGGTATGGCAAAGCTTTTGAGATCATTAAAAATCGAAAAAATTGTAAAGAAGGTATATAAAAGTGCATTCAGGGTCCTGATCTATTTTGAAAATAATTTAAATTGTGAAAGTTTTATTAGCTCAGGATACAGAGTACAAAGGACTGATTAAACTAGCATATGTTATGGTATTTTAAGACAGATAGATCTAGAAACAGAAGAAACAGAAATTCTTGAAAATCTGTCATGTGAACATGACATAATATCAATAAGAAGGCTAAAGAGAATGTCTGACAGCGGGGAATGGATAGATTCAGAGACAATACGAATTTGTTTTAAGGCCGCCACTTTGCCACCGTATGTATTTGGGTACGGTTGTAGGTTCAAAGTGGAGCCGTATACTTTTCCAGTTTCTCAATGCTCGGGATGCTGGAAATTTGGCCATCTTTCCAGAACATGTCCAATTAAAAAAATTATATGTCCCAAATGCGGTGGTAATCACTCAAATTGTGAAACAAATAACTATGTTTGTGTGAATTGTAAAGGACCTCATATGGCCATGTACAAGAAGTGTCCAATCTTCCTAAAAGAAAAACAAATCAGAGACATCATGACCAAGCAAAACTATACCTACAGAAAAGCATTAGAACTATATTTGAAACAAAACAGAAGTCAAGAAACAAGTATTGATAAGGGGGAAATTGAAAAAAACTTTAACGACATCAATTTACAACATGGAAATAAACAGAATACTCAGGGAACTTTTATAGATATAATTGTAACAGAGCGAATGGCTAATAGCAATAATAGAAGTGATGACATGATGCTCAATAATGTCACTGAAGAGAGGAACTCAGGAAAAAAAATACGTCGGCAAGAACATTTATCTAAAAAGAAGACGATGGAGACTAGAGTGTCGGACAGGTGTAGTTTAGGTGAAGAGAATTCGTTATCACCACCCACTTATGAACCTACATATTTAGAGAAAGAAAAGTACCCAGAAGGTACGAAAAACTCAAGCGGCAGCTTAGATTTTTTTAGTACTTTCCAAAGAGTCAAAGATATATGTATGTCGGACACCGATTGGGATACCAAACTTAAACAACTAGGTAAACTTGTAAATGAAATATTAGGTCAACTGATTGTTAAAGTTTTGAAGAAAGATGACATTTATGCTAAATTTCTATCTATGTTTAAAAATGGCTAACAATACAACAAGAATGTCTACTCTACGTATTGTACAGTGGAATGCACGAAGCTTACGACCTAAACGTAATGAGTTTGAGTTGCTAATGACACAAGAAAAAATACATATAGCTTTGATATCTGAAACGTGGCTGGAACCTGAATCTCATTTTAATGTAAGTGGGTATAATATTTTTAGAAAAGATAGGACGGATGGCTATGGGGGGATAGCTACTATTATTTGCAAGTCGATAAATGTACAACAATGTTTTATTTCTACTAGAAATTCAGGCATGGAAGTTATGTCAATTAAGCTTTTAAACTGTAATGAAGTTAAAAATATAATATTACTATCTTGCCCTTCTTCAGTTCGCACAAGCATTGCAGACTGGGAACAAATTTTCTCTCAATATCCCAGTAAATGCATAATAGCTGGGGATTTTAACGGCCACCATGCAACCTGGTCCTCTAAAGCTGATGGAAGAGTAATTCAGATTTATGATGTGGCTTTAGATGCTGGATTTGTTCCTCTCAACGATGGGAGTGCCACTAGAGTGACTTTGGTAGATAATAATGTTCAGAGGACATCTCCCGACGTGACTTTTGTTTCGACTGATTTGTCTGTTTTACTGAGCTGGAGTGTGATGAACGAAAATCTCGGAAGTGACCATCTGTTTGTTAAAATTTCATATAAATATAATAATAATACGAACGCTGTTTGTGTAAATAAAAAGCGAAATTTCAAGCTATCAAAGTGGTCAGAGTATAGTAAATCTTTAAAAAAATATTTATTACAACCTTTAGATACAATTAATGTGCAATCCTTATATGATAACTTTATCAAACAGATGAATAAAGCAGCCGATGAACACATACCTTGGATTAGGAGCTGTGACAATCTAAAAAATAACTTTCGACCTAAACCTTACTGGAACACAACCCTCTCACAATTAGCGGCGCAACGTAGGTTGGCATTAAAAAATTTCAGAAGTAATCCTACACCAAGTAATTTAACCATAGTTGAACGCAAAACAAAGGCTGCAAAAGATGTTATCTGTCAAGCAAGGACAAAAGATTGGCAGGGTTACTGTAGTAGCATTGATGAACAAACGTCAAGTTCAGATATGTGGAAACGCATGGGCTGGATTAAGGGAGTCAGTTCATCCAGATCCCGCGTTTCGAATGATCAGAAGATTGAACTTCTTTCTAATCTCGCTCCAGACTATGTCTATCCAAAGGTCCAACATTTTAATTCAAATAATATATTACTCGAGGCCAGTTTTACCTTACAAGTAATGTGTAACTGTTTTAAGCGAAAGGATACAGCACCCGGTAATGACGGGATTACATATTCCCTCATATACCATTTACCTCAGGCAGGCAAATTATACTTATTAGATCTATACAATCACATTTTTAATACCGGTAGTATTCCGATACAATGGCGTGACATATTAGTGACACCAATATCAAAACCTTCACCTAACGGTGGTACTAAACTCCGGCCAATCTCTTTAATCTCTTGTTTATGCAAAATCTTTCACTCAATGCTGACAAAAAGGCTAGAGTGGTATATAGAGAAAAATAAACTGTTGTCCCCGTTCACTTCTGGATTCAGGAGAGGACAGTCGTGTCAGGACTGCCTAGTCAAATTAGTAAGCCAAATTTACTTAGGATTTTCGCGTAAAATTCCGACTGTAGCGTGCTTTTTAGATATCACTAATGCCTATAATAACGTTATAATAGATGTATTGATAAATACCTTAGACGAAATAGGTGTAGGGAAAAAACTCTGCCAGTATCTGTGGAACTTTCTAAGTGAACGCCACCTTATTATGAAAAAAGAAACCGATCAAAATAAGTACTTTATAAGATATACAAATCGTGGTTTAGCGCAAGGTGACCCAATTTCGCCTGTCTTATTTAACGTAATTACAATTAAATGTTTTGATAAATTTAGAAATGTAACGATGTGTCAATATGCAGATGATTTTGTATTATATTCCCCTTCCAGAAACCTAAGAGAAAGTCAAATAGAATTTCAAATAGCGTTAAATACATTTCGTCTCATTCTGGATGAAATGGGGTTACAATTATCAGACAATAAATCGAAGGTTTGTATTTTTAGCAGAGGCTTTAGAAGATTACAAATAGAACTTAAATTAGATAAGGACAATTTAGAGATAGTAGACAATTACAAATATTTGGGTGTGTGGTTGGACAGATCGTTGCGCTGGAGTAAACACATTAACATGACTGTTGAAAAGGTACAAAGGAGTCTTAATTTACTTAAGGTTTTAGCGGGTGCTTCGTGGGGTTTACATCCTAGACACCTAAGACGTATATATATTGCACTAATCAGAAGTCGCATAGACTATAGCTGCTATTTATACGATGTGAGCGCAAAATGCCATCTAGATAAATTAAATAAAATTCAAAATCAGGCTATGAGGATAATAGGAGGTTTTATCAAAACTTCACCGATCCACGTTATGGAAAGTGAGCTATGTGTAGTTCCACTGTACTTAAGAAGGAAATATTTAGCTTATAAATTCTGCCTAAAGTCAAAAGCTATAGAAAATAATGTAACTTGTCAGTTATTCAAGAATCTCTACGCTCTTCGACAAAATTGTTATTGGAAAAATAAAAACACTCCTTTATTAGTATCAGTTTTGAATGAGGTTAAAGAGTTGCAGGTAGCTTCTTCCTGTCCATTATTAATGTATACTTTACGAACGTGGATAACTAATATTAATGTAAATGAAATGATTAGAGTAAATTTAGAATCAATAAAAAAATCTAAACGTTCATACGATAGTAGTATATTAAAATATGAAGTTATTAATGAATTATATACAAAGTATAGTGGTTGGTTTTACATATTTACAGATGGGTCGAAGAGTATAGATGGTCATGGGTCTGCATATTATATACCTAATATAGATATAAGCACTCAGGATAATTGTTTTAAAATAAGTGAACCTACATCCATTATGACGTCGGAGCTCATTGCAATCTCAGAGGCTTTGACTTATATAATTAATAATTGTGGATATAAAAATGTTGTCATTTGTACAGATAGCAAAAGTTCATTACAACATATAGCTCGATGCGCCTCTGGCCACAGAGGTGCATCGATAGCTTATGTTATTCTATCTAAAATTGATGAAATTACTTTAAAAGGCATCCAACTGAGGTTGCAGTGGGTACCATCGCATATTGGATTGCGGGGCAACGAAGAGGCTGACACGTTGGCGAAATTAGCGGCTAGGAATGGAAAAGAAATAAATATTAAATTAGTCTATTCAGAATTTTTACCAAAATTTAAAAATATATGCCATGATTATTGGAGAGAATATTTTAATAAACGGTCATTAGAGAAGGGTTTATGGTATAAAACCATACAGTGTGAACCTCTTCGCGTGCCCTGGTTTATGAGTAGTGATATTGGTAGAAAACTGATTGTTACTGCTCTTAGACTTAGATCTGGACACATCCCATGCAAAAAATTTGCCTTCATGATGAAGAAAGTCGCTTCACCTAATTGTGAGGAGTGTGGAGTTGTAGAGGACCTACAAAATTTATTGATGGAATGTGTCCAATATGAGTCCAGTAGGAATAATTTTGTAAGGTCCCTGAATTTGAACAAAACTGATGTAGGCATGTTCCATACAATTCTATCCCAACCAAATGGTGACGATGCGAAGGGTTTGTTCAAATTCATGGCCCACGTGTTGTGAAGAGTACCTACTATTGTTTAGGATACGATGGGACTGACATACGCTATGCGTAAAAGCCCCTTTAAATAAATAAAGAAAAAAAAAAAAAAAAAAAATCTTTTTTTTCTTTTTCTTTCTTATTTTAATCAAATACTATTAGTAGATACTACCCTTATCTCCAACCAAGAACATTTCATCCCGAAGGATAAAACTTTTTCAAAAGTCTAACCCTCCTTTGGCTCAACAGATTACACTTCAACACGACAAAAGGATAGTTCCTATCGAACACATCGCACGTATATCGACTAAAATAATCTTTCTCTTCTTCCAAAGGCCTTCTGAACAAAACAGTCACTACTCTAAGTGCATTTTATTCCGTCAGACCCTTTGAGAAAGTCCTGAAATAGCGACCATTTTGTTTGAACCGTCTAAGTAGGGTCTAGGAGACATTTTGTCATATTTTGTGTAGATGGATGGGAGGTCTTGTCATACTGGATTGTTCCTAGTACACAGTCGTTCGCGAGAATTGGTTAAAATTCAATTATTCGTCCCATTATTCGCGTACTCAAAGTTTGGAGTAGGGCCGGACCACTTAGGCCGTTTCGTTCATGTCGAGTGCCTTGCTCTGATTCGGCTTAATCTAACTTTAATACAGGCTTTTATGCTATAAGTTGTACAACATAAGGAAGGTTAAATATCTAGGTATAGGATAAGAAGGATCTTCAAATGTGTCCCTTCGATTCGGAAGTAATTTTTTGTCAAGTGCTAACATTGCCTCATCATTGGCAGCCTTGTTCCACCTACTACTGAGTAATGGCCTCCTCCCTGTTGTACTATACTTCCCTGGTCTGTGCGAGTCTCACCCAGGTCTGCCAACGCTCCATATACCGTTTCTCGGCAAAAAATCCGTTAGGGCTCTGCTCCACCTGCCATAACGACGTCTAGCCAAGTATACTGCCCACCTCCATTTCAGAAACGCTTCCCGTAGTCTTATGTCTGGAACCTTAGTCCTACGTCAGATATCTGAGTTACGGAACATTGCGTCAATACTACCAAAACGTTTCTCATCACTAGGTACTAAATAGCGCGTAAATAATATATCTTTTCTCAAACATGCTTGGAAATTCGAGAATTATTTTGACAACCTTCTTCGAGATAAATCGAAATTGCTGTACTAGCCAAATACATGCGAGCAGCGGCCACCAAAAGTTGTATGAAAATCCATAATTATGTGTCGTGGTTTAGCGGCCAAATAAATTACATAGTAAACTCATATCTATCGTGTAATTTAAAAATCGAACGATCTTTTACTCCGCAACATGGCAACCAAGGAGGTAACTTATCAAAGGTTTTATTTAAATTTCGTACTGGCTTGCAAATAGGAAGCTGTTTATTGAAAAAAAAAACAATTGAACACATTGGCGCGTGAAAAATTGTCGTTGTTCGTCATTGAATCTGAAATTTATAAATGATTTACTTTGTTTGAATTTCCACGCATTATTTGAGAAAAGCACTATACAAGCCTTGGCCGCAACCAGGCATTGATGGACTCACATATGAGTGCCTCGGCTTGGCCTCGGCCCACATTTTCACGTTCGTCCATCAATGCCCCTGCAACAGGGGCCGTTGCAATAATGTACTATTAAATTCCCATGGTAACGTAATATCTTATTTTCCCCATATTCACGCTGTTCTCCTGGTACGTCTGACACGGTCACACGCGCGGAATTCTTGTCACTTGCAATTTTCCTCATAAAGAGATAAGAGGCTCTGAAGTGTCTATATAGAATACTGGCATCTGCTCGCTACTTCCTCTGCGTGAAATTTCTTGTCCTCAGATCCACTGCATCGCATTGCATCGCCCGCCCGCGCTATTTCTTCGTTTGCGCTTACCGCGCCTTTGGTGGCAGAAAGTCGGCTTGCGACCCCCGACGCCCAGGACGTCTCCTGCGGCGACTAGGGGCGCGAGGGCGCGAACCTTGCCTCTCCCTCACGCGTACCGCCTCCTCCTTCGCGAGCATTACTGCTTCACAGAAGGAGGTGACGGCCTCCCACTCCCATACACTCTCGCTCCGAACCATGGCCTGCACCAGGGCCGGACCCGAGAGATCGCCGCAGCCGATCGCCACCGTGAGGATACGACGGTGCTCCGCCCAAGCTGGGCAGACCTCCACCGTATGCTCCACCGTGTCCTCCGGGTGATCCACACAGTGGTGACACCCGGGCGTTTCCTTCCACTTTATCCTGAACAGGAACCTCCCGAAACAACCGTGTCCGGTGAGGACCTGCGTCAGGCGGAAGGTGAGGACGCCGTGGCGCCTCTCTAGCCACTCCTCAAAGAGGGGACTTATCGCCACAATTGTGGCGTGCCCATTTAAGACTCCCTTTCAGTCCGTTTTGCAAAAAAGATATAATTTTTTATTTTTTATTTCTTTCTTGTTTGCAAAATAGTTGGGCAAACGACATCTAAAACAACTCTAAATTTAAAGTTGATAGCATTAGTAGTTCTTGAGATATCCAGGTGTGACAGACAGACAGACAGTCTTAGTCTCACCATAAGGGTTCCTTTTTACCATTTTTGTACGGAACCCTAAAAAAGCCTAAATCCTTTCTCAAGAATTGGGCTATCAAATGACAAAAGATTTTCTCAAATCCGACTGGCAGTTCCAGAAATTACCCTCTACGTACAAACTTATGATACCTTTTTATAATATTATTATAATTGGTATGTATATGATACTTACTTGTAGGCATGGTTTGCAGCATATCTGTCGCATTAGGCGATTAAATACAGCTAACCGGATGGACTTTTTTTTAACCTATTACACCCAGAAACATAAAAAATAAAGAAAGAACATTCAACACATCTGTTAAATGTTTCTTTATTTAGTAGTCCTTATTTCTACGCACATAGAAAACAATCAAATGTGTTGAAGTAATTAATTACATCTTCCCCTCACTCAATAGCTGGAAACATAATTACATAATAATAATATTCACTTATTACGCAAACGCTGACTTTATAAACAGCCCGCTAGCTAGGCGGCTTGAGTGCCGAACTTACACAAAAGACTTGAAGTTTTGACTCAAATACCAACTTGGGATCTTAGCGTCGGAAGCAGTGGTGGATCTGTACTCTTGTCGCGAGTACCGGCTGTAGTCGATTTTAGTAAAATATTCGTAGTAGGTAAATCAAATTAAGAAAAACAGCAATGGGTTTTTAAAATCAGAAGTCATTCAAAATTTGGTTGAGTATCAGCAGTTATTGAACGTCATTACATATGACAATCCTCCAAAACACGCTAAAAACCCACCCTTTAACACTTCTTAGTGGTGGTGGCGCTCAAATTGTTTTTTTTTTTATTTTATTTTCTTTCTTTACCGCAAATAATAGTAGATTATTAACCAAGGGGATAAAGCAGTGTCTTCTGTCGCGGATGGCGATTTAAATCGCGAGCGTAACGAAGGACTCGAGGTTTACTCCCGAGCGTAGCGAGGGTGTTAAAAACTTAAATCACGAGCGAAGCG
This sequence comes from Tiliacea aurago, assembly GCA_948098905.1. Taxonomy (NCBI): domain Eukaryota; kingdom Metazoa; phylum Arthropoda; class Insecta; order Lepidoptera; family Noctuidae; genus Tiliacea; species Tiliacea aurago. Next base: position 4,200,389 of record OX402592.1, read on the forward strand.
AGGGATTTAAGACGAGTCCTGAGTGTAGCGAGGGATTTAAGTTCACCCAAGACTAAGACAGCTTTATCACCGAGGAAAATACTCTACTTTTCGTACCATTTGCGAAAAAATTAACACAATAATAATATGAGATAAGCATTTTAGAACATTAACTTATTTATAAAAATAAATTAAAATAAACTTAACGTTTATGTATTTGAAGAAAACAAAAACGCGGCAAATTTCTAGACTAATATTTTTGTGTCGGAAAAGCAAAGGCATCAATTTCGTATGGCCTCGTCGGTTTTCGTAATTTTATTTGTTTGAAATTTTATTAAAAAATTTATTTGAAATTCAGTACAATTTTCTTTCCCTGTTTTTAACAGATTAAAAATGATTATTGTTATGTTCGCTTTTTGTGGCATAGAATGTCACTTTTTTGAGCAAGCGGTACGAAAAAGTATTTTCTTTCTTTCTTCCTTCTAACAAAAAAAAAATATACTCAATCCATCAATCAAAATATTTTTCAATACACTTCCTCGAAAATTGGTTCATATCGCACTACGATTAGGTTCGCAATGCAATGTATTTCACACGCGTGCGATTTTTCCTTTTACAAAACGTGTGCAGGAATAAAAATTGCCACAGATAACTTATACCTATACTTAGTCCAAATTGGTTCAATGCGAATAGAGTCCTATTCGCACCGTCTCGCGCCAGAGAGTAGAGACGGTCCTCTCCGTGATTTTTTGTTTAATCTCGGCAAAGATGCGTCTTTACAGCATTAATATTTTTGGAATATTTAAATAATGTTTATAAATAGAATACCATGATTATTACAATAAAAAAAACGTTTATGAACAAATTAACATTTATTTGTGATAAAAACTCAAAAATATTTTAATTTTCTATTTTTCATATTAGGCTGTTTATCGGCTTTATACTTTTGCTTCTCCTTCAACCTGGTGAAAGCAAAGCGGAAAAAAAAAGAAAATTAAATCATAGTTTCTAGTTTCCTAATAATTCATTCATGACAAAAATATTTTTCCTTATTTTATTTTATTTCTTCAAAAGTGTATTTAAAAACGTCGTTTGATACACGTGGACATTTGTTATTGCAGTTCTCGGCTCAAAAACAACCTCGCCTACGGCTCGGGAGTTAATTCCGCCTCGAATGCAATACCAAACATTCCCCACTTGTATCAAAATGTATTATTATTTCACTTAAACCTACATGGGCACTTATGAAACGCCAGAAGCTTGGTGCACGGTTCCAATTGGTCGTTTCCTATGGAGAAGAGCCGGCAAGAAACTCCACGGCTACTCCACTACTAGTTTATCACATCGTAGATGTGTTTATAAACGCCAAAAGTGCACCAACGGAAAGACCGAACATCTACAGAAACCGATTTGAAGGATTTTTTAAGGCATTCATTCTTCAGGAACTGGTTATCAACGGTAGTATTTTGTGGGGAGCATAGCTTAATTGCATTTAATTTTAATTCTGTGACCTTTAGAATTTGTACTTACTCATTCGTTTATTTTAATTGCTTTGACATTTAATTCTATTCTGTGGTAGTATACTTAGTGAAATTTTATCTTATGTAATATGCTTTAATATGGGTTTTGAATTAAATTTATTTTATTTTATTTATATTTATTTTAAAGCTAACATTGGTAAAAGCTTGCTTACAAAGATTTTTTATCATATTATTTTTAATGAATTTAGAGAATAGTGATTTAAAGGCCATAGGTAGGTACTTATTAGAAAATCTAATTTAAAATAAGTCACGTTGATACAAGAGCTCATTTGTGACGTCAGAGCATTTTCCTATTATATTATATTTTTCCGTAAACAAAGAATTTTCAACTTATGGTCTAAAGTCTCTTATCCCTTCACAATCCCCAGAGTACTCACCCTTAAAACACGTACCTACTCACAAGGCGGCCGTGATAGATCAAGACGCACATTCACATAATCATAATTCATCTTAGGATACAGGCCTGCACCCCTATACAAAGACTAAGAAAACTGTATAGAACCGACACTCATATACCTACCTATTTTCTTAGATCATCATCTGACTAGCCTTTTTAGGGTTCCGTAGTCATTAAGGAACCCTTATAGTTTCGCTATGTCCAGGGCCGGATTTAGGGCAGGGCAACAGGGGCTCTAGCCCTGGGCCTCCACAAAAAAGGGGCCTCCACAATTTGATTTTTTTAGATAAGAAAGAAAATACATCCTTTGTGTTATTAAGTAAAAACATCCCAAAAGTTTGACAACCAGTCTTACCAAGGGGTATCGTATTGTGGGGGTCGGATAGGCGGTCGCTCCATGTAAATACTGGTATTTACTGAATCCGGTTAGACTGGAAGCCGACCCTAACATAGTTGGGAAAAGGCGAGCAGATTGATTGTGTATGAAAGAGAAAAATGTTCACATTCACAAGATACCATTTTAAGTTGTTTTTTTTTTGTCTGTTCTAAATACATTTTTAGGACCTCCACTTCTTAGTTCTACATGGTCTTCACATGATCTGACCAAGATTATGTCTGGACTTTAAAAGAGACTGTGCCCTCTGAGTTTGTTTCGGCCTTTCTTCTCAGAGTAGTCAGATACGAAACGCCGACCTCATGTAGTTTTTTTTTTAAATATGATTGACGTGTAAAAGTGTTTGTACAAACCTACTTACAGAAAATAAATCATTTATCATTTAGTTGCCTCAGGGCCTCCACACCTTTAAATCCGGCCCTGGCCATGTCCGTCATTCTGTCTGTCCCCGGCTTAGCTCAGAGACTCTTAGTACTTTAAGGATGTAATTTGGCATGGGTATACATATTAATCATGCTGACAAAGTGGTGAAATAAAAACTTAAAAAAAAAAAAAAGATTGGGTCCTTCCTTGCACGTAAAGGGGGATGATATTTTTTTCTCGTCTATCCCATGGTGTTGGAGTATCGGGATACGCCATTCAAAAATATTGCGGATCTGTAAAAAAACATTTTTAGATTCAGGGATCCGTTTGCGTAATATTAAGCAATAAAGTGCTATTTTTGTTGTTACAGTCCAGTATGTCCCCCCCGCCAGGTAAATGGTTGTTTTTGGTTATGTGAAAAAAATTATAGCAGTAGTCTATATAATTCGAAATTAAAAGGAAAACTATCACAGCTAAGTAGGCTTTTGAAGTTAACGAGTAATAGTCGACCAACTTACATTTTCAGTTGGAGAATTGACAGTGACGTATATCGATGTATGGGAGAACATTTTCTTCAACGTTAAGTTTGTTTTTGGGATAAATTCATCCCAACTACGGAACCCCTCATTGTGCGTGGTCCGACACGCACTTGTCCGGTTTTTCCAGCTATATTTTGGAACTAAATTATGTGGGGTTCAGCTACCAGTATACCGGATGCAGCTGAATACCAGTATTTTACATGGAGCGACTGTCTATCTGGCTTCCACAATCCAGTTATTTGGTAACATAATACCCCTTGGTAAGATTGGATCTAATTTCTTAGATGATGCCGCCGAAATCGGTTATAATCACCTACTGGTCATCACCCACGCACAAGCTAATAAACGTTCTCAACGATGACAACATACATCCGGCTCGAAGGACCAAAAAACACGTGGGACGTCTGCTAAATGCTGTCCTTGAGTCATCGTGTTTCGTCTATAAATATTGGGATGTTTATCCTGCAATGTTCCCACAGCTCGAACTCAGGCCTATTCTGTTTGAGAGGGCCGAATTTACACGCTTGTGAAGTTAGTCTTTTATCCTTGTCACGCAAAACGATCATTGTATTGAATGGAGCTAAGTTACAATTGCGTCTCTGTCTTGTGACGTCAGATGGTAGCAGTGCTGGCTCCGTTTAGATAAAGACGCATAAATCTTCGCCATGTTTTAAGCAAGGACCATTTTGGTTACCCATTGAAAGGGTTTTCGATAGGGTTTTTCTAAGCAGTTAATCAAAACCCGATATGGGTAAACTTTTTGAACGGCTTAATTTATAAGCCATTCAAATTTGGTTACCCGGGTTTCGAGTTGGTTTTTCTAAACAGTTAATCAAAAGCCCATACGGTGTGGCTTGTAAGCCCCTGTTTACAAGCCACTCAGTAAGTAGCCAAGCTAAAATGAACTCTATATTACATGCAATAATGATCAAAGATGTTTTTTTTAAACTAATTAAAAAATAAATAAAAATTCAAATAGCTCGAAAACGTTGCGTCCTAGGCAAAAACTGCCAGAAATTTAACATTTAAGATATTAAAACATTTATAATACTGTCGGTAGCTTACTTATTCTTCAGGTTTTTTGAATCTGTGTTGAACGTTTCTTACGCACGAAGTCATACATAATGCTTTCGGAGCTCTGTTTCCCTTCATCATCATCATCTGCCCATAGCACTCCACTGCTGGACATAGGCCTCTCCAATCAGCTCGATTCTCGGCAAATCTCATCCAGCTGCCACCAACCACCCTGCGAAGATCGTCACTCCACCTAGCCTGAGGGTATCCTACCTTACGTTTGCCGATTCGCGGTCTCCACTCAAGAACACGTCTACCCCAACGGTCATCGGTTCTACAGCTAATATGGCCGGCCCATTGCCACTTCAGCTTGGTTATTCTGTGGGCTATGTCGACAACTTTGGTTCTCTGCCGGATCACCGCGTCCCGGATTTGATCCCTTAGAGAGACTCTAAGCATAGCCCGTTCCATAGCTCGTTGAGCGACCTTGAATTTATGGACCAGCCGCACCGTGAGTGTCCACGTTTCGGCTCCGTAAGTCATAACAGGCAGGACGCACTGATTGAAGACTTTCGTCTTTAGGCTCTGTGGAATACGTGACGAGAATTAGAATTAGAATGACGTTTCTCTTCTATGATAATTTTATTCTATGCCCTCTTTTACGATTAACCTCGTCTCTAGTAATTATTTTCCAAGGGTGTCGCACCACTGAATTATCAATGTTCCTTGCGTTACTCATCTTACGTGACCTTTAATAGGTACCTACCTATAGAGATGTATGTTAAGGGTGTTATTGAACCCGTAAATGTGTTATCAAAATTATGTGTAACGTGTAATGTTTTGATATTGATTTACAATTTTTCGGTTCGAAAAGTATTGTAAATTAAGGTTTTTTCAAAATGCCTATACGCTGATAGCACACCTCCGCCGCGAAACCATAGTAGCGAGACCGCAGTAGTTCAATTGTACCGGTTCGCGTCATGTTCCGCTACTCGCATCCGATTCGAGTAGCGGAACATGACGCGAACCAGTACAATTGAACTACTTCGGTTTCGCTGTTATGGTTTCGTGGCGGAGGTGTGCTATCAGCGTAAATGTTCCAACTGCTGGGATACAAGCCTCCTCTCGGTGACAGGAGCGAGCCGTAATCCACCACGCGGGCCCAGTGCGGGTTGGTAGATGTCATATGTCTTCGAATTTTTTGGTTCTAGGAAATGCCAGTTTCCTCACGTAGCTTTACTTTAGCATTTTGAGAGCAATCGTGATGAAATAATTTACAAAAAGTAAAGCGCCTGTATTCAAAGATTTCGCTGTAATTTTTGTGACATGCAGTGCAGTGCTTTTGATACCTACCTAGTTATTCAGGTTATTTTTTTTTACATATGTTCGCGATATGTAGACTTACAGCTGAAAAATAACAAAAATCTAAATATTTTATTTCACATCAACCTACATGGGTACTTATGAAACGTCAGAAGCTAGGTGCACGGTTTCAATTGGTCGTTTCCTATGGAGAAGACCCGGTAAGAAACACACGGTCAAGCTTTTAAAAATAATTGGCTTTTACAATGTTTTCTATCAAATTACAGTGTTAATATGTATGGGAGGACAGTGTAGGCCTGGCAACAAGTACCAAGTACTTAACAAAATAGAAATAATTCTAAAAATGGGTTTAAAGATTATTTTAAATTTATTCTAAAATACCATACTTACATTGTTCACTTAGCGAATAAATACATAACATAACATATCATCACGCCTGTAATCCCCGAAGGGATGGGCAGAGGTGTACCTATAGTACACCCACATTTCGCCAGTTATGTTTAAGTCTCATGTAATAGGGGGCGAGCCTATTGCCATCAGCTGGGCACAAATCCAGACTCCGGGCTGCTACTGAGAAATTCTTAATGGAAAATCCCAATAACACTTTGCCCGACCTGGGAATCGAACCCAGGACCTCATGCTCAGCAGTAGCGCTTGCGACCACCAGACAAGAAGCAGTCATAATAAATACATTTATTTATTTTATTAGGTTCACCAACAATTGATTACACTGATACAATCACATAATACATTTAAAAAAATAAAATAACAGTGCATCAGTTACTTATAGGTAAACACCACATGCATAAAACAATGGATTAGAGAAATAAGCTAACTTACTAATAAGCGCACTAGAAAATTGGTAACATTGGTAAATTTAAATGAAAATAAATTTGTGAAAATTCTGATTAAAAATTATTAATTTGGTAAAAAGGTCAAATTGAAAAAAAATATATGTTCTTTGACAAAATTGAAAATTATAAAAATTGATAAATAAAAAATTTAACTAAGCAAATTCATAAAGATTATTAACACGGTGGAAACAATCGAATAAATTAAATTGATAACATAATTAAGCTTAAAGAACATAATTATACAACCTCTGATGTTTCAAAAACTAAAGTATACCTCCATACCCTCAGTCACCAAAGTACACAAACCAACTCAGTGGTTCCCCTTCATACATTACAAGTATTAAGTCGTCCCTAAATAAAAACCCTGTATGTTTCTTGCAAGTCAGTTACTTCTATAGAATTACGTTGTTATATTCCTCGGAGAGGCTCAAATAGCCTCATTTTGTTGCGAGAGGGAATTAACGAGCAGCCGCCGAGAAAAAAAAAGAAGAAATATGACGTCACTTGACGCCTAGCGATAATCAGCCTGTGCTTTATCGCCCAGTTTGAAGGATTCCTTAGATATTGTTTTTGTTATTACATTTTTCTCGGTGAAATATTCTCGGTCAGGCAATATATTTAAGGTCAGACTTTTTGTCAGATTAGCGCAATTTTAGCTTGCCGTAAATTGAGCTGAATAATTACGCTGAGTTAACTTTGGTGTGCGATATTAAAATTTTGGCGAGGTGCTTTAATAACATTAAGTTTTGAATGGCTGAGATTTGTTTTCCCGCTTCATTGTGTTATGGGGCTAGAATTATTATAATAAGTACCTAATTGGGAAGAGTAACACGCACAGAAGATGATATAAAGGAAATGTTATCACTTTAAAAGTTCCTAGAACAACATTAGTAAAACGTAACAGGCTTTTTTTACACGTATAAAGTTAAAAAGCTTACCTAAATGGTTATCCTGTAAACAATTTGTGTTGCATTTACAAAACACATCCTGCCTTATTACAAAACAAGATTAATTTGTATTTTGACATGGCTTAAACCATGGAGCCAGTTTTTGTAATAAGAACGTTACAGTGATTGAAATACCGTTCTTTAGGTATACAAAACTGAAAACTTAATTCGGTACTAAGTTGTCAATTTTGTGTTTAGGAACTTTACCATAGTCGGAATAAAGTTCGAAATTCAATAATGGCGCCATGTTTTAAACCTGGGTCTGAAGATAAACCTTGTTTTGTAATAAGGGGGTTCATGTTTTCTGGCATTCTCATTTAACTGTGCAGTGCATAGTTTTAGTGAGCAAAGGTAATATAAAACATCACTAGATATAACGTAACATTAGTTTAAGGTTTGGGTAATCGCCATTGACCTTGGCCATAAAAATGCACGTCGAGCATGAGCTGAACAGACTATATAAAGACCGACCAGACAGACAGACCAAACGGTGGCAGTTCGGTTTCATAGGGAATATTTATTTTTAGTAACGAAAATATGAATTTGAAAATAATCACAGATAGAATTATCACACATCACACTAATATTATAAAGGCGAACGTTTGTGAGTGTGTATGTGTGTATGTTTGGTACTTCTTCACGCTCAAACGGCTGGACTAATTTTGATAAAAATTTTGGTATGGAGGTAGCTGACACCCTGGATTAAGACATAGGCTACTTTTTATCCCGATATTACCACGGGATCGAGACTCACGCGGGGGAAACCGCGGGGCGCAGCTAGTAAATAATAAAATAGTCTGTTCATACAAAAATATTTTAAGTAGGTGAACGTAATATCGTTTTTATGCTTTGGGTAAACATTACTTCCTGAATTTATTTCTTAAAGTATTTTATTTTAATACTTAAATATAGAATTGATGTGTATGCGTTTAGTTTTAGATAGTTTGGCATACATATTTTGCATAACTTACTTGCAATAATGCAAGTAAGTTGACTTTTAAACCTGTTATTACACCTTTATATAAATAAAGGTGTAATAACAGGTTTAAAAGTCACTAAAATCATATTATTATATCTGCGCCTTGTTAAACTTCCACCAACCAAAGTTTCGTCTAATTATACCTGAAATATAACCATTGCGAGCGTCCTCAAAACTCAAGTGAGACGTATATTTTTCTAAAATTCACTTCAACTTAATTCCGTCTCAGAACTTTATGCTAAGAACTTGGGCGATAATTTCCAAAAGTTCTTTAGATTTTGCGTACTTTACTTTATAAATTGTGTTGCAGTCTCCCTAAATTGTTTTCGTATGTTTCAAAACGTTGAGATAATTATATTGAAATTAAACTTTTCCGTGTAAAAGTTTGAACAATGTTTTGTTTGCATTTTCTTCAGAATGAACGAAAACCTGGTGTTTTGGTTCACCCTTTGTAGTGACTTGTCCCTATATATATATCTTTCGGCCAAATGGCTCTTTTCTTGAGGGCGTCATTAGACCACACAGAGATTTATCAAAGGGATGTGTAGTAGTAGGTATATTTACAAGTACCTACCCTAATGATAATATATATTTTTTCATAAGTAGGTATGTAAAAAGTTGTTACCTAAACTGATTCATTTAATTCATCATCATTGAAATGAAATGAATTGACATCTTTTATTCTGTAAATAGGATATCGGAATCACGATTACACGTCATACTCGTATTAAAAAATAAGTCGACATTTCCTATCTGACTACCCCTGAGAAAAAAAACCGGCCAAGTGCGTGTCGGATCACGCACAATGAAGGGTTCCGTAGTTCGGATGAATTTAACCGAAAAACAAACTTAACATTGTAGTTAAAAAACATGTTCTCCCATATATACAACACGGTCAATTTTCCAACTGTATTTATCTATGTTTGTAGTTAGTCTAGTTTTTTTATGTGATAAAACTACAAATTAACAATTTTAGGACTTTTTACTTTAGTTGTGCTGTGAGACCTTGCTTCTCGCCAATGTTCATGATTCTAGGTGAACGGGAAGTACTCTATAGGGTTTGATTTATTTGCGTATTTTTTTATTGTTTTGACTTAGAAGTTTGATTTTTTTAGAGCTCCAAGGGACCGTAGACCCGTATTTGATAATAATTTCAACTTGATCCCTTCACGCGTTCCTGAAAAAAAGGGTCTTGTCAGACTGACAGACAGACAATCAGATGGACAACGAAGTGATCCTATAAGGGTTCTGTTTTTCCTTTTGAGGTACGAAACCCTAAAAATGGCGCCGAAAGCCTTGTTCCACCCACTGCTAAGTATATACGCTCTCCTCTCTTTTGTGCTTTCCTGGTCAGTCCAGGTCTTACCTGCGGTCCTTTGCATATCATCTAGCATTTTCCCACATTTGTTAACCAAAACCGGTGAGCAGTTTCAATATAAATAGAACAACTAGGTAACTTCATGTCCTAAAAAATTCTCAAGACCCACATACTAATTGACAATAAAGTTATATTAAAGTATTAATTGAATTTGCCATACACCTGCGTTCTTCAGTTTCGTAATAAAGAGAAAAACTTCCCACCATTACTGATATTGATAATGTCTATAACGGCATCATAATGGAAGGTTTTGTTCGAGTCCAATGTTCTATGCGTGACTGCTTCCATGTTCATAATTTTATGTCATCTGAATTACTTGAGTGGCTATTTTGATGGATTTTGTGGTAACATTCGATTATTTTTTACTGGTTTTCAAACATTCAAGGTAAGTATGCGATATTCTTTGAAAAAAAAGACAAAAATGAAGAAAAGATTAGCCTGTCAAAAACGTTGATAGCTGGATTAACTACCCAGGAAATTATAAAAACATCTTCAATGGTAAACTAGCCATTTAACTAAATTAAATAAACTACACAAAATGTAGTTTAGTTAATTTAGTTTAATGGCTAGTTCCTTGTGATGCCGGACGTAAAGAATAGCACCACCCTATTTCTTCCCGTGGGTGTCGTAAAAGGCGGCTAAGGTACTTACTAGAGAATGGGCAGCAGCGTTCTCTATGCATTTTAACACCATACTGCGATCGCCAACCCGTCTGCCAAGCGTGGCGATTATGGCAACCCCTCTTCTTTTGGGGGAGGCCTATGTCCAGCAGTGGACGTCTTTCGGCTGAAATGATTCAAATTCATTTATTTATTGCATCAAATATGGTACTCATGAAGTTCTTAGATAAAATATTTAGTATCACACATTTGGCCAATATTTAGCATTCAATAGTACAAGTTTTTATTATATTCACTTAAATATATCTGTGCTTTATCGTATAAAAGTTACAGGGACACTTGATAATGATGATGATGACACAGAATGTGAGTCCTGGAAAATCTGACAGTATTATTTCAGTTACACCCCTCAAAAAACACACACCATAAACTAGATACTAGGAGCGCATATAACGAAAGGTACTTCACTCAAACCACCCAGTATCACCGCTTAAGCCCCTCCCTTAAATGCCAGTACAGTCGACAAGCGAAATTAACAGCTGCCGGACATGGCTGTCGACCCATGTCAGGACGCGGAATCCAAACGATATTGCGCACGCCTATTTATCTATACCGCATACTTACTGTACTGCGTGTGATTCGCTTTTGTTGTCGCTTGTTACCTTTTGTAGGTAGGAATATCTTTGAGTAAAAATAAGTTTGAGTTTTTCTTACAAACTGTCAATTGAAAATAGGAAATTTTTAGATACTGGTTTCGACTTTTAGAATTAAGAACACTGTAAAAGTTCTTTAATTAATTTGCCATCAAAATAAGCCTTACTTAGTCCTTACAACCTTAAAAGAAAGTAGCTTGAATTTCGTTTTGAGGTACCTTTTTACGCGTATGTGTTCCGTGTGGTGCCGGACGTAAAGAATAGCACCGCCCTATTTCTTCCCGAGGGTGTCGTAAAAGTCGACTAAGGGACTTACAAGAGAATGGGCAGCAGCGTTCTCTATGCATTTTAACACCATACTGCAATCGCCAACCCACCTGCCAAGCGAGGCGATTATGGCAAACCCCCCCTTCGGAGGAGGCCTATGTCCAGTGGACGTCTTTCGACTGAAATAATGATGTGTTTGAATTGGTTGAATTTTTAATGAGAAATTACCTTAGTATAGAGATCATCCCGTCATTATCGGCTGGGTCGTAATACTGTTGGGTTTTCCGGGAACCACTTTGTCTATAACACATTTGTTATGTATCATTGTAAATATCTTTCAAATTAAATCCTAAACAAAAAGCTTTCCCATTGAATTAAATGCGATGAAAGCACCAATATCAGACAAACGCGCAATCAATATCCACTCGATGCTTAGTGCGAGCATGAATATGTCCGATACAAGCGTTCTAATGCGTTATTGCTGCGACTGGCTTTAGAGATATGAATAAGCTATGTATAGCGGTATTATACCTGTCTGTGTATAGTGTTGGTGTGGTGAGGTAGTGGTATTTGGTTAGATCTGATTCTGGTGAAAGAAGTTAAAAAAAAAACAGAACGAAAGTAAATATGACTCAGGAAGTCCCTGATTACAGAATTCCAGAAAACAAAAAATATTTTTGGCGTAGGTAGGTAGCCGGGGATTGCGGACCAGCCGGATATCACGGACCAGCTGGGTATCGCTGACCAGCCGTAGATCGCTGACCAGCCGGGGATCGCAGACCAGCCGGGGATCGCGGACGTGGCACATGATCCCATGATCCCCGGTGCAAGTGTGGGAAGAGAACACCGCGATGGTTTTTAGTCAGTAAGAGCCTGACAGACCCGTACGTCCGCCCCAGGGCGGAGGACGTACATGAGGATTTTCCAACCAAGGAACAAAAAAAAAAGGTATATAATGTCAACTGATACAACTAGTTTTATTATATCAACCTGTCATAAGAGAAAACATGATATAATAATTATGATAGCAGAACTACTAATCAGATATGATCGAAACTACATTTTGGAAGGGGACTAGAATTAATTTTTGCACGCCTCACAGCGCTTCAGCGTGTGAGTGCTCTTTTTTGTTTTTCTATTCTCGCTCGATATGTTGCCTTGTGAAAAATTTTCAACATAAAATCGTTTCTATACTCTCAATAAAATTATAAGTGCATGGAATTCGTGTAAGCTAGGGAAGTTGTAAAAACTAGAGACTTGACATTATAAGATTAATATATTTTTAGAGGGTTCTGTAGCGTCACCGTGGCTGTTCAACTTGTACATGGATAATTGTCTGATAGATTTAAAAGAGAGTGAGTGCGGATTGAGAATGAATGAGTTGCCTGTCAAATGCCTTCTTTATGCAGATGATCAAGTTCTAGTTGCGTCGTCTGCAAAACAGTTGCAAGACATGGGGACCGGGATGGATGAAGCATATAAGAGGAAAGGGATGAATATAAATGTGAATAAGAGATGAGGATGTATCGGTGTGTGATGTGAAAATAAATGATAAGAGTGTGGAGCAAGTAAGTGAGTTTATACATATATTTGGGGAGTCAGTTTACAAGGGGTGGAAAGATTGATGAAGATGTGGAAAGGAGAGTAAATGCGGGAAATAAAGTGAATGGTGCTATACATGCGATTGTGACCAATCAGTCGATGCCCAAAAAGGCTCGACTGGCTGTTCACAATGGTGTGCTGGTGCCTACGCTTATGTATGGAAGTGAATGTAGGGTGTGGAGAGGATGAGTGAAAGGCGACTAACAAAAGGTATTTATAATTTTTTTTTTTTAAAGGTATTTTTTTTTTATGAATATTTGAATTTGAATAATTTTATTTAATGAGAATGACATAACTAATTTAATGTTCCAACAAGAGTTTAAATTTTAACAATTTTATATAGGTAATGAAAATGTTTGCATGCCGAATGGTGAAATATGGCAGAACTCTGATGAAAACCTACTACTACCTACTTATGTATAACCCATATTTGCAAATAAATGCTATTCTATTCTATTCTATTCTATTCTAAAGCAGAGGTGAGTGGGAACGCCCTAGGAGGACATATAGTGACCAAATTGGTGATGTACTTCAGAATGGTCAGGTGAGTAGTACTCGCAACCGGCGTGCGTGTATGACTAGATGTATGAACATAAGACATTTTAGCAGCCTCCTTCATAATGAACAATATGGCTTTACAAAAGGTCGTTCGACTACAGATGCGGGTGTTGCACTGCTGAAACACATATTTAACGCTTGGGAGAACTCGCAAAATGCTATTGGAGTTTTCTGTGATCTCTCCATAGCCTTTGATTGCGTGCACCATGACACACGTTTGCGTAAACTACGTCATTACGGCGTCCAAAACGAAGCTCTTAAAGTAATACAGTCATATTTAAATAATAGGTTCCAATGTGTAGATGTTGATGGTGTGAAATCTTCCGAGCTACCAGTTCAGTTAGGTGTACCTCAAGGCTCAATACTGGGTCCATTCTTATTCTTGGTATATATCAATGACTTACCATTCTATATAAAGGGTATCTGTGACGTTGTACTATTTGCAGATGATACCTCTCTTATTTTTAAAGTAGAAAGGAATAGACAAGATTTTGACGATGTAAACATTGCACTCTCAATGGTTACGGATTGGTTTACGACCAATAACTTAGTACTCAATGCCAAGAAAACGAAATGCATAAAGTTCGCCTTACCGAATGTTAGAAATTTAGGTCCCAACATCGTCTTAGATAAAGAGGTGCTTGAAACTGTAGACTCGGTAGTGTTTCTGGGTGTAACAGTAGATGCCAAACTTCAGTGTGGACCACATATATCAAGTCTAGCGGGAAGGCTCAGTTCAGCCGCATATGCCGTCAGAAAAGTAAGACAATACACTGACGTGGATACAGCCCGTTTAGTCTATTTTAGTTATTTTCATAGCGTTATGTCCTACTGTATTCTGCTGTGGGGTAAAGCCGCTGACATTCAAAATATATTTGAACTTCAAAAACGAGCTGTTCGAGCAATTTACCAGCTGGGTGCCAGAGTTTCTCTTAGAGATTTTTTTAAAGATATTGGTATTCTCACGGTGGCATCACAATTCATCTTCGCCAACATCTTATATGTTAGGCAAAATTTACACTTATACACTAAAAACAGTGATTTCCACAATATTAATACCAGAAATAAGGACAAATTACGTGCTCCATTTCACCGGCTTCATAAGGTTCATAACTCATTTGTTGGACTTGGTATAACTTTTTATAACAAGCTACCCTCTTCCTTGCTAGATTTGCCTTTTAATGCGTTTAAAGTTAAAGTGGCCAAACCAATAAGTGGTTAGCTAGCGACCTTAACAAATTGATCACTTTATTCTTGCCTGAGCAACCGGCAGCAAGTTCGTCATGCTCCCTTAGATGTCACTGCTTGCGGTAGCGTCGGGGGTCGGGTTGCCTCCTTCCCTCAAATATGGCGAGGGGGGTGATGGCTGATCTTTGCGTTATGCTCGTGAACGGGTGCTGCTTGTGGTGACTGGTCGTCTTGCTGACCATGGTTTTGTTATTGTTATTAAATAATTAACTGTTTTTATTTTACTTCGATGGTGCTAGTTAAATCATTTGTGACTTCGAGTTATAGCTGTAGCTTTATTTAAGCGAGCACGCCCATTATGCCTGGAGGCTTTTATTTCGATACGTTTTGTTTACGTTATTTCCTAGCTAACATAAGGCAAATGATTTAATTTAACGTTTTGTGTTGCGTAATGCAAATTATTTTATATTGTATTGTATAGCTTCAAGTTTTTTATGCGAACAGACAGCTGTACTGCTGGGGAGTTTGTTGCGCCACTTCTTCTTCCCAGCTAAAGCACTAGGAAGTGGTGAAGGGTGGGCGTTTTTGGGGGACTGTCTCATGTAATTTTTGACGTTCGAAAAGTGCTGATTCTCAGCCTAGTTTGAATAAATGACTTTTGATTTTGATTTTGATAGGTGAAGCAAAAGGAGTATGTAAGGAGCGTAGCAAGTGGCGTTGTATAGTTTCTGCCTACCCCCATGGGAAGAAGGCGTGAGTTTATGTATGTATGTATTTTTACGAGTAGATAGATATACCTTGATACATACATATTATAACAAAAAATGTAATTAAAAAATTACGTGTAGTGCTTTCCGTTGGGAAGTGTGTTTATTTGTCGTCACGATTCACGTCGTCATACACAATGGATTACTTAATCAAAATTGTCTTCTATAGGTAAGTTTTCTTTAATCCTTCAGATGACCCCTATTGATTTTCATTATCAAACCGTTCAAAAGATATTAACAAAAATCTATGAATTTTCTTAGATTTTTTCCCGTAAAATTTATCGCCAACATACTTCTGTCTTTCAGGCGTGCACTTTTGGATTTTCCAAATTTTCTTTTGTAAATCCCACGTACAAAAGGGCCTTTTAATGGGTTAATTCAAACATATGAATTGACCTTATGTCTTTGAGCATGTTTTAGAAGTGGTGTATATTGTCTTGCTACCTTTGTCCCATAGTGTTATGTCAGACAATTCATCAGTCATTATATTAAATGTTTTTGATATGTTACCTTGCCGTCTGTGTGGTAAAGAATAGCACCACCCTATTTCTTCCCGTGGGTGTCGTAAAAGGCGACTGAGGGACTCACTAGAGAATGGGCAGCAGCGTTCTCTATGCATTTTAACACCATACTGCGATCGCCAACCCGCCTGCCAAGTGTGGCGATTATGGCAACCACCCCCTTTGGAGGAGGCCTATGTCCAGCAGTGGACGTCTTTCGGCTGAAATGATGATAATGAATGAGGAAAGAACCTTGGTGGAGGAAAGAACCGAGGACCACATTCTTTAAAACAAAACCAAGGTTCGTAATAAGCAATACGCTACAGAATCTATACCAAGAAATACACATGAATCACACAGACTAATCTTTACACGTATAACTTACATCTTGCGAACATCTACTAAGTAATGGAAACTAGTCTACCCAGACCTCCCATTGTTCTTAATCATAACAAATTTTCGACCAATGTGACTACGATAGAGTAATTAAAGAGGTCTAAGTTGATTGGTCGGCCTGTAGTCGCAGTTTTCTCGATTAGGTCCTAATGGTGTGGAAAGAAAGATTAAAGTTTCTGAATGCTCTTGGATAGCAAAATTCTTGGGACATGTGTAGGTCTGTGAAAGATGGGGGCTCATTTGTTTTAGAGACTGATATAATTTGAATTTTTCTGTCAGTATATTGTGGCATAATGTTCTGATTAGAATGTTCATTGGAATTTTAGGCCTTATCAGCCATTTTCAGCTTCTACGAAACTCTACTTTGACCTTATAGTAAAAAAAAAATTGGTAACACATGTTTTAAAAAAAGGTACTTAGTTGAAGTTAATAAATGTATATATCTATACTCTTCACCTGACCTGAGGGCTGGCCTATTTTGGCAATGCTGCCAGCTTTTTGGGCACTTTTCCTGTTGACAGCGATGCGAACGAATTTTTTGATGCCCTAGAATTTACTCCCCTCCCCTTTTTTATATACTCGTACATATATTATTATTATAAGAATGTTTAAATTATGAAAATATTATACTATAACAATAAATACAATCTATATCTATCTATTTTTCTATACTAATAATAAAGCTGAAGAGTTTGTTTGTTGGTTTGAACGCGTTAATCTCTGGGGCTACTAGTTTGATTTGAAAAAATCTTTTTGCATTTGATAGTCCAATTTTTCAGGATGGTTATAAGGCTATTTAACACCACTCTGCTAAGCGAAAACGAAGTAATAGGGCGGGCGGACGATGCGATACGACGCGGTGGGTCGGGGGCCGAAGTTTCACGTGGAAGTCGCAGGCAGAAGCTAGTGTGACGTATTTTGAGTCAAATGTGCAGCGAAACATTGATAAATTCCCAAATTATTTATATAAAAACTTCATACGAGCATAATTTGCTTTATTTTAAACTAGTTTCTTACAGTTTCCAAAGTCTTTGTGGGATTATGAGAATAAATCTTACATTGGAACACTATTATGACTAGAAAATGTAATAAATTATTATTTTTGTGAAGTTTTTGCTCACAGTTGCAAAAGTATTCTTAAGTCCACTAAGGGTTTTTTTGCTCAGTCAACTTATTCTGCTAGCTAGGCAGATTCATTATCATCATTATAAGCTTGTCAGTAATTTTTGTGCTTTTTCCACTCGCTTTTTCAGTATTTTAGGTTCTGCGAATGTATATTCTAGGTCTTTTGCTCCTTGTTGAGTGTTTGTTTGCACCGCCGTGTCCTTACGGAGGCGATCTCTCGCGTCCCGCCCTGGTTCAGGCCATAGTTCGGAGCGAGAGTGCATGAGAGGCCATCAGCTCCTTCTGCGAAGCAGTAATGCTCGTGAAGGAGGAGGCGGAACGCGTGAGGGAGAGGCAAGGTACGCGCCCTCGCGCCCCTAGCCGCCGCAGGAGACGCCCCGGGCGTCGGGAGTCGCAAGCCGATTTCCGGCCACCGTAGGCGCGGGCTTGCGGACGGTGAGCGATGGGTAGCTCACCGTACGATAAGGACCAGGCCCGGGTCAACGGCGCGTTGTATTCCACGCGCGTCTCAAAGAGTTGTCAGCACCAACTGACGGAGTCCGTTAGGGCCAACGCCTGCCAGGGTTGCGAGTTTGTCCGAAAGGGATATCGTGGCCCTGGCTCACAGGCAAATGAAGGAATACAGGTGGGTTTTAGTCAGTAAAAGTCTGACACGCCCCTCCCGCTCCGCCCAGATTGGGAGAAGTTATGTGATAAATTCCCACCCAAAAAAAAAAAAAGTCTTTTGCTCCTTGTTGAGTGATTGTCTATCTGTCATGTCGTATTTTGAATACGATTTTACAGTTTGTCAACATGCAAAAACATTCTTGTACTCCAAATAAACAAACTGTCACACCAAGTTAGCTACCAGGAGATAATAAACACATGAGTCATAATTGCCCCGAAGGTATTCATCTGCTAAACAAAGTGAGCCAGCTAAGAATCCCATTATGAACGTCGGTCGTGCTGGCGGCCGCAGAACTTTCGTATGCAAAGGCTTTTAGCCGATGCTGTATAATGTCTACGAAATATGAGGATGTACCTTCAGAGGTGGTACATACGGAATAGTAGGTTGGTAAATTAAGTCTTTATGTCACTGCTGTTTGTACGACAACTAGCTCTCAATCGATGCCTGGCGAAAGTTCGGGGGAATCTATTATTTGACATTGATAAGCTATGATTACTACACGGCCAAGCATGACTTTATTATGATGGATAAATACTCTATCACCGCTCTTCACTTTATCGTCATACAACCATTGATGTATTAAATAGGAAGATAGGCCACTCTCTAACATCACGTAAATATTAAATGGACCCGATGTCGTGCGTCATGTGCTCCACAACCGAAATAGAGAGACATATTACGCGGGGTATAGCGGGAATGAGATAGCAATAATTGTCACTGTTACTACTAACCCTTATCACCTCGGAAACAAACTACGATATTCCCCGCAAACCGAGAGTAATGTAGGTCGATTGTGTTCTTTCCCCTAATTTATGCGGGCCACGTCAAGGAACGCGTACCATATCTTCCTTCATAAAACAGAACTTCTTCTCATTTCTTTCTGATGTCTGATTTTATTAATTTGAGGACATATTTCTGTGTTCAGAGGTCTTATATTATGACCCTTTTCCGTGCTACCAAATAATTCCACCCGTGTGTCAGCACAACGAGGCAATATGTCTTGATAAGTGCAGAGAGCAAAGTTTGGGTCGCGCGGTTGCACATCTTTTATGAGTGTTTCGCCCTACCACCTCATATTCTCTGTCGCCCTGGTCATGTCGTGCGGTGATGTTTATTTACTTCGTAGTTTTGTAAGTGCCTTTTCAGTTTTGGCGTCGACATTGACATGAAATGAGTTTACTAGGACGTGAAATTACTTGGGCTGTTGTGCAGTTTTATGTTTGATGTCGTTTTTGATGGCATGCATTTTCTCTACAACCCAAAGTAAAAAATAAAAAATATTTCAAATAGGCAAATAAATGGCACTTTTGGACGTCAAGATTTACAAAGAAAATAGAATTGATTCTAGTCGCCCCTTCCAAAAGGTAGCTTCGTATGGAGGAGAATGGGCAAGAAACTCCACCGTTACTCTTTTAAAATGTTTTACAATATTTTGTATAGGTCTGTACATCAATTATATAATTATATGTGAAGACGATGCACCAAGAATAAATTACTATACCACAATAGGTAAAAAGAATTAATATTGAAGCAATGACAGATAAATTAATTATGTGTTAGATACATATTTATTTACAAACATTATAAAATAGATAAATAAAAAAACGTTTTCCTAAAAAAAATATTATCAGTGTGTAAGTTAAGGTAATCACAGAATGTAAAAAAATGTCATAAAAATAATAAATTATACAATTAAAATAGCAACCAGTTTGATTTTGTCTAGAAGTCCCCAAATTCTTTGTTATTCTGGCGATTAACATAACTACACTCTTACGTGGGTCATACGATTTTGTACCATGTTTGCTTTGATTTTCCCTGCATATCACCTGTCCCACAAATACTTATGGTAGGTAAGGCCTACTCGCGTCACTGTATCGGTGGCGCGAGGAAGCGAGGGCGCGGGGCGAGTGGCTGATGCAGCGACATGTGGAGTTGCGTCGGTCACAGATTCGCGCAGCCCTGGTGGCGGAATGGCGGGACCGCCTCGCCACCATCGAGGCGGTCCGGCCAATACTCGAACCCTGGCTCGGGAGGAGGCACGGCTCCCTGTCGTTTCGGGTGGCGCAGGTGCTCTCGGGGCATGGTTGCTTCGGGAAGTACCTGTGTCGCAAAAACAGGGAGCCGGACGCCCGGTGTCACCACTGCGTCGACTGCCGGGAGGACACGGCGCGGCATACGCTGGCAGAGTGTGCCGCTTGGGAGGAGCCACGCCGTGCCCTCATCTCAGGAGTAGGCAGTGACCTATCGCTGCCGGCCGTGGTCGAGTCGATGGCCGGCAGTGAGGAGTCCTGGGACGCGGTGGTGTCCTTCTGCGAAACAGTCGTGTCGCAGAAGGAGGCTGCGGAAAGGGAGCGGGAGATCTCGTCCGCTCACCCGGCCCGCAGCAGGCGCACCGGGCGTCGGCGGAGGGCCGATAACGCCCTCTTCCAGCCCCCATAAATGGGTCCAGGGACGGCGGACTTGGGGACGTCCGCCGCCCCCTATCACATTGGACCCGAGGTGGCGGCGCGTAGAGTTCCACGCGCGCCCCTATCAGACGTCGCGGGGGGGGTCAGACACCTCACCCCCCCCAGACTTGAGGTGGCCCGCAGAGGCGGGCCGGCACTAGCCGGGGATTGCGGAAGGAATAACAGATCCCAAGATCCCCGGTGCAACTGTGGGAGGGGAACACTGGGGTGGTTTTTAGTCAGTAAGAGTCTGACAGACCCCTCCGCCCGCCCCAGGGCGGAGGACATCCATGAGGATTTTCCACCCCGTGATAAAAAAAAAAAAAAAAAGGTAAGGCCCATAATTATGTAATTTCATTATAGTTTATTTCATCGAGGAAACCCACCGCTATATTCACGCTATAATTGTAAGTGCATTTCTAGTAAAATTGCAACCAATGTATTTCATAACTGCAGAGGCATCAGTCAAAGCCAACTTGTTGGTTGAAAGATCACGCTTGTGCTTAAACAGTCGGTTTGTGAACAACAGCGCTTGCATACAAAAGCCGTGTGACAACAGTTGATGCCGCTTTTGATGACAATTGCACAAAGTAGTCAACGATCACTAGTGTTGATTGTCTGTTGTCATAGTTACGTTCTTTTATGTTGAATTCTATAAATAGAATCATCATACAGAGGGCCTAGACAAATTACATTCGCTTCGGAGCGATTCTATTTCTACAATCGCTATCGTTATTTCACTTTTTGACAAGCGTTATCGCTAGTTTTCGATTCGAATACCTTCATACGAAACGAAAACTAGCGATAACTCTTGTTAAAAAGTGCCACTTGGCTACGCATCTCCATGGAAGTTATCGTTCGACACTGTCGTTTCGTTTCATGGAATCGAATGATGTAGCTAATTTCTATTCGTTGACCTATGATCACGTGACATTTCTATAGTTCATGTCAACCCCATAGATTTTGTGACTTTTCTACTAGCGTCATCGCTAGTCGGATGTTACTTTGTGCAGGACGGTGTTGTGTGGTCATTAAAATATAACCTATGTGTTGGTTGGTTATTTCGAAAGACACAAACGCTATCCCCCTTATTACAAAACAAGGTTCATCTTCAGACCCAGGTTTAAAATATGGAGCCATTATTGAATTTCGAACTTTATTCCGACTATGGTAAAGTTCCTAAACACAAAACTGACAACTTAGTACCGAACTAAGTTTTCATTTTTGTATAAATAACGGTATTTCAATCACTGTTACGTTCTTATTACAAAAACTGGTTCCATGGTTTAAGCCATGTCAAAATATAAATCTTGTTTTGTAATAAGGCGGTATACGTTTGTGTCTTTAGAAATAACCAAAAACCTCAAAAGATTGTCATAGCCTACTTACTCTTGTGTTTTCATAATATTACTAAGTATATAATACATTATAAGGTTCACATGGTATCCGGGCACAAAAATTTAATATAATATGAGTAGTAGCATGATTCAAAATAAATAAAGCAAATATAAATTAAAATATTGTTATATTAAAAATCTAATAAAATTACAATAAATAATATCACACAAATTAATGTAAAAAGACATAATAAAAGAAATAATAATTATAAAAAAATAAATAATTAGGAATCATTCAAAATCCAATTGATCTATCTCATCATTTCAGCCGAAGGACGTCCACTGCTGGACATAGGCCTCCCCCAAAAAGGGGGGGGGGGATTTGCCATAATCCCACGCTTGACAGGCGGGTTGGCGATCGCAGCATGGTTTTAAAAATGCATAGAGAACGCTGCTGCCCATTCTCTAGTAAGTCCTTTAGTCGCCTTTTACGACACTCACGGGAAGAATGGGATGGTGCTATTCTTTACGTCCGGCACCAAACGGAACTATCTATTGATTGATCTATCTATAAATATAAAAATCTATTGCCGTGCGTTAGTCTCGCAAAAACTCGAAAATGGCTCGGCTGATTGTGATGAAACTTTGGTAAGTTATTGGGTACGTATTTGAATATCGAAGATTAAAATATCTACGCTTAAAATACCAATGTTCAAAACATCGAAAATTTAAATATCGATTATATCAAAATGTCAAAAATTGTTAAACCTACGCTTAAAACGTCGAAGATTGAAATTCCGAATGATTCAAAATATCGAATGACATTATGCCTAAGTTCAAAACATCAACATTTAATACATCTAAATTCATAATATCTGCGTTAAAAATACCTACTAGTTGAAATACCGAAAAACAAGCAAGACATTACATGAGGTTTTCCTTGTTTTTTTTGTAACCCACCTAATAACTGATTACCATCTAGCAAACAAGCATGCAGCAATCATGCAACAAGCAAGCAAGCATGGTTTCTGTCACGGCTCCGGCGCTGCAGGGCTCTGGCAGTCCCATGCGAGCTTAACGTCGCAGATGGTCTAAACGCTCACCACACCGGCCAGCCTTAGCTGCGGCGGCGGGTGTCAAAACCACCTGCTCCTCAGCTCGCGGGCTGCCTCGCCCCTCCACGCCTACGCGATTCTAAATTACATTCTAGGGGTAGGGCACCGCCGTGTCCTCACGGAGGCGATCGGCGGCGGCGATCTCTCGCGTCCGGCCCTGGTTCAGGCCATGGTTCGGAGTGAGAGTGCGTGGGAACCGTCACCTCCTTCTGCGAAGCAGTAATGCTCGCGAAGGAGGAGGCGGAACGCGTGAGGGTGAGGCAGGGTTCGCGCCCTCACGCCCTTAGCCGCCGCAGGAGACGCCCCGGGCGTCGGGAGTCGCAAGCTGATTTAAGGCCACCGTAGACGCGGGCCTGCGGACGGTGAGCGATGGGTAGCTCGCCGTCCGATAAGGACCAGGCCCGGGTCGATGGCGAGTTGTGTTTCACGCGCGCCTCAAAGAGATCTCAGCACCAACTGACGGGGTCCGTTAGGGCCAATGCCTGCCAGGGTTGCGAGTTTGTCCGAAAGGGATATCGTGGCCCTGGCACACAGGCAACGGAAGGAACACGGGTGGGTTTTAGTCAGTAAAAGTCTGACACGCACTCCTGCTCAGCCCAGAGCGGGAGAAGTTATTTGATAATAACCCACCCAAAAAAAAAAAAAAAAGGGTTAGGGCAGACAAGACTACGTGGAGTCGGTTTTGCAGCGATACGTTTCTGTCACTAACTTTAGTTGCACAACATATTGACTTTCAAGAAAATATTTTAATTTAAAGACCTAAATAATACCTTGTACACTAGACACTGATTTTCATGGATAAAATAGGTCAAAATTGTTCTAAAACCGAATTGGGGCACCCCGAATTTACGTAGTCTTTTGGTTGTTACCCCTAGAGTGTATATAAAAATCCGGAGGCGCGAAGAGAGGGCAATCCCCGCCCGCTGTTACAAAGCATAGGCACCCGTGGGAAATACTCGTAATTCCGATGGATTATAAACTAACGGTTCTCACATTCGTCGGTGGCAGATGTGAATTAAGAATAGTAATCACCCGATAACACTACTTTGCGGTAATGATTTTTTTGTGAAAAGCTCATTCGAACGTCTATGGCTGAATTCCCCAGTATCTTACCTCTGATAGCCAAAAATCCCGAAATACTGAAAACTGAAAATCAAGCCCAGAGCAAATGTTTGTCGGTAAATAAATAAAGCCAAGCATACACATACGTTTATATGCGTATGTAGGTACGTGAATCGTGCGTGTGTACCTCGCATTAGCTGGACAAACAATGATTGTGTCTTGTCTACTCCGTCACTTGTGCAAATATTACCATTTGTTCGGAGGAGAGGGTAAAAATCAAGACATAGAAATGCTTTTTGTTTTTGAATTTGGGTCGATAAATAAGGGCGGGTTTGGAGATCTGATTTTTAAGAAAACAAAGTTTATCCCGACACTCAAAGTAATTGAAGTGACGCACATCATTTTTCAGTCGTAAAACATACCTACTAAGCCATTGCTATCATCAGCACCTTAGTCGCGAAAAACATACAGATGAAAAGTTAGCCTTGCATCTCAGTAAAATTATAGTACTGTTGTAAATTAAAAAAAATATGAAGATAATGTACAAATAGCAAATTTACATTCATTTCCTATTTCACTCCCTCAGATCAGCCACAAACAAAATGCCCAGAACAAATAAATCAGTTTCACTAATAAGATAATACCGGATTAAAATAGCAACCTACAAAGGAACTGCGTTTTTATTAATTTAACCCATAATAATTATTAATGAACCCCAAGGAGCATTATCATAGCGAGATCTCAAAGAAAATGAACGGAAATATGTTTCTTAACGATTTCCTGCTATCAGGATAGCATAAAGGGCAAAGAGTAGTTTTTGTCTCTAATAAAGACGTCGTTTGAACATCTTTAATTAGTGAAATGAGGAAAATGTATTATAGCGAAGGGGGGTTGAGTTTAGTTTAAGGTAATGGATTGATGCTTCAAATAATGATGGTGGATCAACCAATCAACTCAGCCTATAGCAGTCCACTGCTGGACATAGGCCTGTCCCAGGCTGCGCCACAACACCCTGTCCTCCGCCTTCCGCATCAAGTCTGTCCCATCCACCTTTTTAAGGTCGTCGGTCCATCTAACTGGGGGGCGTCCAACACTACGCTTGCCGATACGTGGTCTCCACTCCAGGACTCGTCTGCTCCACCGGCCATTGGTCCTTCGACAAACATGGCCAGCCCACTGCCACTGCTGTTTGATGGTGGATAGGGATACAATATATATGCGGAAGAGATCTCCCGCTCCCTTTCCACAGCCTCCTTCTGTGACACGATTGTTTCACAGAGGGATACCACCACGTCCCAGGACTTCTTGCTGCCGACCATCGTCTCGACCACGGCCGGCAGCGACAGGCTTTTTAAAATTTTTCGGCAGTATATAATCAAACGAAAACAATACCGATAAATTATAAACTAACGGTTAAAAAAATTGGTAAAATACAGTATAAATTTAAAAAATAATGTAGGTACGAGTATTACAAAGATTATTTTTTACTTTACTTGGATTATAATCCAAGTTACGTTTAAAGAATATTTGATGACGAAAAGATATTCATTGTTTTAAAATAACAATAAAAACAATATTAAAGGTTTTCTTACACTTTCAGCTCACCTACTTTTAATTCAGTGACGAAGAAAATGGACAATTAAGCCGCGGAAAATTACAATTTTAATTGCTAATTGCCCCGATCTTTATAGACCATTCTATTTTTCACAGCGGCAGCGTTAACTGGCTATTTGAAACATTTTCAGGTGACCAAGTTATAAAAACTCATCGATTGAAATTAGATATGATGTGCGAGTAAAGTGCGGTATGTAGAAGCCTTCAATCTAAACTAATTTGGAAAATCCAAAAGTGCACGCCTTATAACGTTCACGTCGTTTTTTTCTTATTACTGCTAACAATAAGATAATTAATCAAATAAAATAAAATAAAAAACAATTAAAAATAATAATTAAAAAAATACAAAGACAATTATTAAAAAAAAAACAGAAAACTGCTATGGTTTAGTGGCGCCATAATTATAAGGTGAGGAAAAAAAAAACTATAATAAAAAGATAGATATACAAAAAAATACACTGTCGTATATTAGTTTTTTTATGAATAATAATTAAACGACAATGAATTGAACGCTCATATTAATTGAGAAAGTCCGTAGTGTATTATTACTTTAGATATAAAAAATAAAATATTCCGGTACGATAATTTTTTCGACCAATTTCCCTGCCACATACACCAATCTATATTATAAACACAGACACACGGACGTCCAGGAAAGATCATTTTTAATGTTATTATTTACTATGTTAAACAAAATAATTGTTATTGAATTATATTTTATGTGTCTGACAAATTATTTGACTTGATATTAGTACACTCATATTAACCTGTAAGTGCGATATAAATAAAAAAAAACGATTTCAGTTTCGAGAAAACTGCTTTTTTTTAAATGTCGAGATGAGGCGTTGAGGTTGCTTATGCAATATTATAAATGCGAAAGTGGGTTTGTTTGTACGCTTTTTCGTTAAAACGGTTGAACGGATTTAGATGAAATTTGGCTCATGGGTAGACCAATGACGACACGGATTGACGGCACGGTTGGAGCTGAAGACTGCTGCGCTGCGTGTCGCGGGTTCGATTCCCGCACGGAACAAATATTGTATGACCTACAAGTAGTTGTTCCGGGTCTGGCTGTTTGTGTATGTGCGTTTAAATGTTTGTAAACGCACCCGCAATACAGGAGAAATTCCTAGTGTGGGGCAACGTTTAAAAAAGAAAAGAATGACATAGAGTACTTTTCACCTGGATCGCAGGCGGAGTCGCGGGCAACAGCTAGTATTTAAATAATTAAAGGTTCAAAAAAATATTTAAACTTGACTTTTATGCAAATTAACGCGTTCTAAGTAATAAGCAATGAGACGAATTCTGAAAACAAAGTTAGTTAAGACGCAGATATATGCCAGTGACCTTGAGTGATTAGCTTGTGTGTTCTGTACTGAGCTCACGCAACGCGTCGTACGTTCAGCCAGTAATAGGACTCGCCCATCAAGGAGCGCTGTCCCCAATTTGACGCATTATTAATTTATCATACACAAAAAAGGTATTTTAATAAAACGCGTATACTAAAAGATTCATAATTAAATTATCTTTAAATTGATGAAGATTTCAGAAAAATACGCTTGGTAGATTTTGCGCCATTCTCAGTTTTTTATCTGCGTTAGACATAATTTTACAAATTAATTTCACTATGTAATATAAACATAATCTAAAATATTCACATATTAAATTATTGAGCAAATGCTCTAATTTAACATATTTTTTTTAAATCATTAAACTATTCGTTTAGACGCGATTTTCAGTATAAAATCATTAAAAGTCGGTTATCGTCGCCTAGCGCAGGCCACACCGCCAGCTAGCGGGCGGGCGGGCGAAGCGAACGAACATCGTTTCACCTCTTTACATACTTCGGTTCACACCGCGAGCTACCGATATTTCGCGTAGTTTGTATAGTTTCCTTCGTTCGTTTCCTTCGTTCGCTTCGCCCGCCCGCCCGCTAGCTGGCGGTGTGGCCTGCGCTTTTTAAACTGTCACTGTCTTTTTATCGTACTTTATATTAATAAAAGTAAGTATAAGCCCAGATTCTGGATTTGTGCCCGGCTGATGGCAATAGGCTCACCCCCTATTACATGGGACTTAAACATAACTGATGAAATGTGGGTGTACTACAGGTACACCTCTGCCGAACCCTTCGAGGAAACAAGGCGTGATTTAGGTTATGTTTATATTAATAAAAGACACAGATATCAAAGCAGGAGGAAGGTACCGGAATTTTTATGAGGTAGGCGCTACATATGAAAATAAGAAGCAATACGGAATTTTCACTATTTATTTCAAGAAGAGGTGCTCACTTCTACGCACCTATCACATAACTGTTGTTCTATGAAAACAATCGCCGCATATTCAATTCCAAGTCTAATTCATTCATTCTTAAGTCTAAACTCGCTTGAGTTAACGAATGCTACCAGAGTCATTTTTCTACCAGCCTGCATGATGTAAGGTCCCCTTTTGCAGACCAACTTTACAGTACTTACCTACTGCAAAATATCACCGGCAATGCCCTATAAGAATAAACTTAAAAACCGGCCAAGTGCGAGTCGAACTCGCGCACGAAGGGTTCCGTAACATTATCTATAAAAATGGCACTAAAATCACGTTTGTTGTATGGGAGCCCCCCTTAAATATTAGTTAAAAAAAAAAAAAAAAAGTTATTGCATAACTAAATATTTTGTGAATATTTCAAGCGTCTACCTGTTGCCGTTATCAATATAGAACAAAAACGAGCAAAAAAAAACACGTTTGTTGTATGGTATACTAAAAAACAGAATAAAATACATATTTAAGGGGGCTCCCCCTTAAATATGTATTTTATACTTGTTGTTCAAAAAAAAAAACAAAAATATTTTTATTTCACCTAAATATTGCCTACATGGGCAATTGGGCACTTATAAAACGTCAAAAGCTGCACGGTTCCAATTGGTCGTTTCCTATGGAGAAGAGCCGGCAAGAAACTCCACGGTTACTCATTTAAAAAAAAATGGCTTTTACAATGTTTTCAAATTCCAGTGTTAAAAAGTATGAGAGGACAGCGTAGGCCCGTCAAAAGTACCAGGTAGGTACTTAACAAAATAGGAAATGGTCTACAGTCTATTAAGCCTACAACGTCCTCACATTAACAAAAAAAACAATATAAAATATGATTAAAATAATAAAAGTTAGAACCTAGTTGAAATTAAAATTGTAGGTCTATTAATGTCAAATAAGAAAAACATTATGTCAGTGAAGTTTGTAAAAAAAAAGATAAAATTTAAAATAAAAAAAACACCGATTATGTCAAGGAAGTATGTAAAAAAAAAATAACATAAACATCGCAACATGGGAGCAGTTAATAGACATTTACATATTTTTGCCGTTAATGAGGTACCAGGGAAGCCAAATGTGCAGAAGGAATTAATGCCAAACTTCCTTGTCTTCAATGTAGTCTTTAATCTTATAATATGTTTTTTTAATAAGGACACGTTTGATGTGGGTTTTGAATTTTCCATCGATGAGTTCTGTAACAGACTTTGGCACCTTGTTATAAAAGCGGATACTGTTTATAAGAAATGACTTGCTTTTTTTAGTTAACTAAATTTGGGTATCACAATTTCATGTTTACTACCTGTATTTATATTATGGAAATCGCTTCTTATTTTAAAAAGGTCTAAGTTTTTGCGAACATATAAAATACTTTCTAAGATATAAAGAGAAGGCAGAGTTAGTATATCAATTTCTTTGAATTTGTTTCTAAGGGACTCACGATGACCCATTCTATAGACGGCGCGGATTGCCCTCTTTTGTAGAATGAAAATTGAATCTACGTCGGCTGCCGATCCCCACAGCAAAACGCCAAAAGACATAATACAGTGGAAATAAGCAAAGTATACTAACCTAGCTGTGGCTATATCTGTCAACTGCCTTATTTTTCTTACTGCATATGCAGCTGAACTTAATCTACCTGAAAGAGCTCTAATGTGGGCACCCCATTGCAATTTGGAATCTAGAGTAATTCCTAGAAATACAGTTTCCGGTATAGCGGCAACAGAAATACATCATCTGTGAAAAATTCAACTGTAACTATTACGGTTCATGAGATACAGCCTGGTGACAGACGGACAGATAGACAGACAGACGGACGGACAGCGGAGCCTAAGTAATAGGGTTCCCGTTTTACCCTTTGGGTACGGTACCCTAAATGTAAACTATTTAGGTACATCTGTTAGCGTTATTTAAAGGTGCTGGCTCCCGGTCTGTAATCTCCATTGGATTAGCACATGAAAGGGAACCCGCTTCGTTTTCCATCAATCTAGATTTTATTAAGATTATTTTATAAAACTTTTTGTATTTACAATGGATATATTTAATTTTAAATATGTTTTGAGTACCAAATTGGGATCTACCTAAAGTTGTTTTGGTTGTAGCCGTTTTAAGGACAGTAAAGATGCTTTGAATGATGATGATGCTTTGATGCTTTCCGTGCCTCGGAAAGCACGTCTAGCCGTTGGCTGTTGCTGTCATTCGTGGATCTTTGATAGTCGTTATGGGTCGTCAGAAGCCCGAAAGTCTGAATACTACTCTTACTAAGGGGTGTCGTATTACCCCGTAACTGGGTTGTGGAGGTCAGATATTCAGTGTCTCCATGTCAGAATGGGCAAGAAACTCCAAGGACACTCTTTAAAATCAAGATATTTATTACAAAGCTCTGGGTACATTATTCTTTTTGCTTGTATATGTAATCTTTTTTTTAAAAACGTTGCCCTACACTAGGAATTTCTCCTGTATTGTGGGTGCGTTTACAGACATTTAAACTCACATACACAAACAGCCAGACCCGGAACAACTACTGGTAGGTCATACAAATATTTGTTCCGTGCGGGAATCGAACCCGCGACACGCAGCGCAGCAGTCAATTGCTTAACCACTGCGCCAACCGTGCTGTGGAAACTTTATAGGAGCAGCACCGTTTAGTTCTTAATCGAGGGCCATCACCTTGATCTCCTGAAGACTACCTTAGTAGTCTGTAGGCATCCAAGCATTGAACGTATGCAAATAAATAAAATAAAATAAAAAAGCCTTTTATTTCAAGTATTGTTTTTTTGTTAATACAGTGAAATGATTTAAAAAAATATATTACATTAGTTATTTTTATCATTATTTTCATAATAATTATTTAATAATTTCCACGACAACTTTTCATATGATTTTAGTTTGCGATAGTAGTGAAGCTTAAAATATAATAATAATTTAAATTGTATAAATTAAATTAGAGTGATGATATTTATAAAAAATTTTGAATAATAATATTAATCTAAAATAAAAAATGCAAATAAAAAGCAATGTTTGCAAATACTCGAAACAATCATGCCAATAGGCGCGTCGGACTTTATTACGGTTTTCACCATATTTTAAAGAATTTATTCCAGGTGTAGGTATGTAGTAGGTAGACACATTAAGGTGTATACATTAAAATTAAACTTACATAAAATAAAGATATCTCGATGTTCTGTCAAGTCGTAAAAATCATGCGAAGCAGGGGCGCGTCGCTAGTCACCTGTTGACCTTCTCCTAAGGGTTTATAACTCATGAGTTTACATAATTGTCGTTTCAAATTGTATACTCAAATAAGTGCGTATCAAACATCTACAAGCAATAAACGCCAGTGCAAAACGTCAGTATGTGACGTTATTGCGTTATTATGTGATTTACGAGCGTTTGTCAGATTAAAGTTAACGTTAACGCGCGCGTTATGTCGCGTTCATGCATGTTAAGTTACATTAGAATAGCTTTTTGATGTTAATAGTTTTTGCAGATAGTTTTTTATATTGATTCTATGTTAACTAGCTGAACAATACTTGGGCGACAAATAAATACATGGCGACGCAGCGAGTGGCGCCGTCTATTTTTGTTATGAAGTTTTTGGAATCACCGAAAAGGTCGGATAAGAGTGACACTGGCTGCTGACAGTCACTCTAGCAGAGCGTTGCGTCGATGGTTGCGTGGCGGCTGTCTTCTGATGACAGAAGAAGATGTGAGGGGTGCTACTGTCATACCACGTCCATGACGAACTGCTATTATTTCGGCACGATCCGGATGATATTGAAGCTTCTAAACCACTAATAGATGATCAGTTCTGGTTAAGGCTATCCTGCGCTGTTATACAGGGTTATTTTTAAAACGTCTAGAACCTCTTAAGGGGTCATTGTACTCATCATTATGAACAACTTTTACTATGGTTAGATAAGTTACCTACGCATCTATTTAAGAAGACATTATTTAAATTCCTAATTAAAAAGTGTTAATACAATGTAAAAGACTACTTCGAAGATAAAGCTATTGTATTTTGATTATAGCAAATATTTGTACATTAATTCAACATGATAATAATTAGAAATAAGTACTATGACATTATTAATTTGCTTGACATTACTGTTCTAATTTATTAGTTCAGATTTAATTTAATGTTTAACGAAATTGACTATGTATTGTATATTTTCAATGACAATGTAATTTAATAAGAAAACTGATTAAGAATAATTGTGTCATAATGTTCCTTTATATTAAATTTGCACACCTCGCATGGTTATAATACGGAGTACCATAAGAACCTTATAAAACATCCTCTGAACCTGTGTTATGCAAATAAATGATTTGATTTGATTTGATGGGAACAAACCTGAAAACGCAAAAAAGAAATTGGCTGTTCCCTACATTTTAACGAATTATTCGAACATAAATGTAGGTAACATCAGTTTTTTTTTTCGCGTTTTCAGTTTTGGTCCTATAGTAAAAGTTTCTCATAATGATGAGTACAATGACCACTTAAGAGGTTATTGACGTTTTAAAAATAACCCTGTATATATTAAAATAAATTTATCTTTCTTGGGCTTGGCTGCAGTCAGGTAGAGACAGTAATAATAAAAAGCTTCTAACAAGAGTTTTTCTTTTAAAAAAAAACATTGCCAGTCATGGGGACTGCTGACAGAAGTGAAAAATTATCGCCCAATGCGCTTACAGAAGTTTTCGCTTCAATAAAATAATGATTATCTAAAACACAATTTAAAACAATGCATTGTATATACAAATTAAACTTTTCACGTGGTCAATTTAACTTCACTTACTGCTACTACAGCATGTCGGTGACGCGAACCGGTAAGTTTTCCCCTACCAAATATATATAGCTCATCGCGCATAAAAAAGTTTTCACTTGAATAAAATCAAATTTATTTTTATAAGTTTGGGATTGGTACCTATTTATTTTACTTTTATTATTATAGCCAAATAATATAGCGAAGAGTATGTATTTCAATGAAATCAAAATTGTAAAAAATAGAGGACGCTTTTCCTGGTACCTAACAATAAAAAGAAAAAAGTAAAAGTAAAAGAAATTCCCTCTAAAAATAATACATTATTTTATTCGCAACAAAAATAAAGCTAGCAATAAAGGGTGCGCCACGTCTCCGGACAACCGCACTCTTCCATTTGGTCGGCAAATTGCGGTTTTACGTGACCTACGACAAACTGAACGCGTGATGTACGCGCATTCGCGTAGTGAATGGGGGGTTTTATAACCGTAAATATGTACTGGCTAGCCGGTGATGTATGTTGCGCAAATGTTGAACCGGGAATCCTTATTTATGTACTAGGCGCACATAGGCCTGAAGAGTAGGCTTCTAGAAAATTTAAGCGTCCTCTTCCTTCCTTCTTCTTGTGCTTACAGTTTATTGACATGCCATCAGTTGCGTAGAAAATATGTTAACGTTTCTCGAGTTTCTGGTGTTTTTTTGATAAAAGTTGTTTAATAATATCTTGCTGTGTATATCATTGTCATCAGTTCATGATTCATCATCATTAATTCAGCCGAAAGACGTCCACTGCTCGCTTTCAGCGGATTTCGTGACTTTCATGAACCCTTACCGGGTGGTGCCCCTCTTACCTTACTTTTACCTTATGGAGGGCCTACCCGCGCTGCGCCTGCTGGTAGGCGGTTCCGTCTCCAGAACATTTCGGCTCCATAACCACCCAGTGTCTTAGTTTTCCATAAGTACACTGGTCAAAATAAAGACTGATGGCTAAAATTTTACATACATACATACATAAACTCACGCTTTCTTCCCATGGGGGTAGGCAGACCTATAGAACGCCACCTGCTACGGTCCTTACATACTCCTTTTGCTTTGCCTACGTTCATACATCTAGTCATACACGCACGCCGGTTGCGAGTACTACGCACCTGACCTTTCTGAAGAATATCAACAATTTTGTCACTACGAGTATATGTCCTTCTAGGGCGTCCCCTCTCAGCGTTTCCACTCACCTCTGCTTTATAAATACCTTTTGTTAGTCGCCTGTCACTCATCCTCTCCACATGACCAAACCATCTAAGCATACTCTTTTCAATCTTTGTCACTACATCTTCTTTTAAACTGCACCTTTGCCTTATCACCTCATTTTTCAGCCTATCATTCATAGTCACGCCAGACATGCTTCGCAAGGAACGCATTTCCACAGCATTTATTCTACTTTTTATTGTAACGCCAAAAATGTTGCATCTTGAAAACGTGTCTACAGGTCCATATAAAAATAATGCACAGACTTGACAAAACTTAAAATTCATACTACGCCGTCGATGTATACAAATTGCAATAAACTTATACAAAAATATTTTCCCACGTACTTACTTGAATTAAGTCCACGTCCAGTCCAGTAGAAAATAACAACGTTCGCAGTTGACACTCGGAACAAGTTCCAAGTTGTCGAGACCATGCTATCAAGTATTTAACAAGTTTTCCTGAAAGAATAGTCAACAGGTGCCCTCGGGGAGCGCACATTTAGAAAATATTAACAATAGTTGCGACTACTACTTTGTTGTTCTGGGCGCCTGTTAGTTACATTGCATTTTAAATAGTTATGAAATTAATTTAAAACAATAGTTGCTGCGACCTACTACTTTGATGCTATGGGCGCCTAGTACATTGCATTTTAAATGGTTACAGAAATGATCAATTCAATCAAAATCAATCTGGAATAATTAATTTCTTATTCCTCCCTAAAAGGACATTACCTCTCTGATTGGTGAATGTCACAATAGCATACAATATAATATGTAGCTTCTTAGCTCAAGTATGTCATGTTTATTACGTGTTTGAAAGAAAAATCTAAGCACCACAGCATGTTTGAATGCATGCAAGCTAAAAACTTTAGTGCATTTGTACGCTTCTTCTATGCAGTCGTGGCTTATCTTGTAACCCGCTAAGCAGCTGAAGTTCGATCACAATATAATCGTCACACTTTCATTGAATTCCTATCAATATTTTGATGGATCTCTTGAATCCATCAAAATATTGATACACAATGTGCATATGACATGGAGAAAAGGTGAATTAACTGCTGAAAGTTAGTAGTATAAAAGATAAATTAGCTGCAATATAAGAGCGCATGCTTGTATAACTGTCAAAAACAGTCACCGTAGTCGAAATCGGCATGGGAATATACGAGTATGTACAAGTATATATTTAAACGCAGATAAATACTAAAGAAATATGATTGATTAAAAGTTTTCCTATATCTACAGGTCTGAATTTTCTAGTCCTACTACTTGAAATAATACCAAACTAACCTATACATCAGAACAGTCGTAAGTCGCAGACTTAGTAACTACCCACACAAGTTTATACGAGAGATTTTAGTGTCGGCGTATATAATAAAGCCTTGAACACATTCAAAAAGTTTCCTCGCAGCACTTACCTTAACTTTGAACGCATGATACGCGTTAAGTAGTAAGTAACTCATTGGCTTGTACGTATGAATGGCTGTCACACCGATGAGAATGATGAAAGTGAATGAACAAGAACTTTGTGATCGCTCTTCGTACTGTCTTTTTGTGTTTACGGGGTGCCGTGTAGAGCCACAATGCATAATCTTCCCAGTTATGGTTTTGGTTCCGTAATCTACTTCGATGTGAACCAGGTTATGATGTTGCCATTGCTGGATCACAAGACTCCTCTCTGCGAGTGGGGGATGCATACTGCATGACTTTTATCAATAGCTTTGAGAAAGAGAATAGTAGAAGATACAAATTAATTACAAAGTTTACCTAAACTTGCTGAATATCTAATCTTTTCACCACGGCATAAACCATTTTCTTATACCTACGTACGTACTGTATAAGTAGTCAAAGTCAAAGTCAAAGTCAAATTGTTTATTTCAAATAGGCACATAAAAGGCACTTTTGAACGTCAATAAGTAGTACGCACGGCTACAGATCAAGCTATACATTTCCAGTATATGCTGATCTCGCATTGTATAGGATTTCCTTACAATGAGAAGTTAGTGTAAACTGGAAATGTATAGCTTGATGTGTAGCCGTGTGTACTTAAACGGGAGAGGAAAGAGATCCAATCCTTCGTAAACTCTTTGCAAATCTTAAATCGATCAATACAGCATCATCTTACATTCCGGTGTAACATACCCCCGCATTTACCCAACCCGTACAGTGCGCGAGCCGTGACGTCGCATACATTAGCGCCCCCCGACGCCAGTTGCGCGCAACTCGGATTAAATATTAACCCCCGCTTAACTTTAATAAGCCGACGAACAACATGGATGATACCGTTTGATAATTCGGCCAAGTTATAATTATTTGCTTTTTCGTAGAAGTAAGTTTGTTTTATTGCTTTCTTGGAATGGCACGAACTTGCACGAAGGAGCACGAGAATTGAACTTCTCCGTGAATAAAATACTTGATACACCAAAAGGGCGCTGGTAGTTTTTGATTGCAAGCGGCCTAGATTGAGACCTTGAGGAAATGTGGTAATGATTAGCAGTGGAAGATTTTAAGTGATATATATCATTGGGCACTTATGAAATGTCAGAAACTAGATGGACGGGTTCCAAATTGGTCGTTTCCTACGGAGAAGTGCCGGCAAAAATCCCACAGTTACTCTTTAAAAAATACAAATAACAGTGTTAGAAGCAATGACGTATTATATATAGACACGTTATCAACAAACATCTCGGCGCTTTTAAACGGCGAAAATACTAGATAACTACCTACTTATACGCGTAAAGAAAGGGAAAGAAAATATGACACCGTACGGCGGGATGCCTGTTGCTAAAGGGAGATAAATAAACATCTTCAGTTACGTCACAGGATAAGTAATAGTCAAATTACATGCTCATTGGTCGAGCGCATGAGTGACGTACCTATCTTCATGCGCCGGCCGCCATTAGACGCAGCGTCGTACAAAATAAAATAAAATAATGTAGTTTTGTAAACTTACGCGTGAAATGACACATTTTTGTCTTTAACTTTTGGGGTATAATTTGTACATCCTCTGAAACACACGACGGCATGTTTTCTTTATGTTTTGCACAGGTTTTCACACACGATATAAATTAAAAACAAACATAGCGTCGCGCGACAGGTTAGTGCGTGACTGAGCGCAATGTGGCCAATTGGCTTCATTTCATGTTGCCATTTTAGAGTGCGGACAACGTATCTATAGTTTTATACATCATTGGTTAGAAGGTATGGGAGGGCAGTGTAGGTCTTTCAACAAGTAGGTACCAAGAACTTAACAAAATAGAAAACTGTCAACAAATTAACATTTGTCATTTTTACAGTCTACTGGGCATATATATCGTTCTGACATTCACAAAATAAATTTGATGACGACAGTCTGAAATTCTTGTTGAAATTATGAGGAAAATACGATTTTCCGATGATAAATCCTTTTCAAGTGCTGAGATCAGCAATAGACAATAAATTAACATAGCAACGATTTAGAATTTTTTTTAAACTAAAATACACAAGTACTTATTTATCATGCATGAAATCGTAATTTGGTAGGTACTCAGAAATACTAATTTGGAATCGAAGAGGTCGTCCTAATGCACTACCTTAACAGTAATATGATTCCCTAGTACTTTTCAGAAATACGTCTTCAAAGTCTTCAATGTTGTGGCCATTGGCGATCGGAACGGGCACAGTTCCATTCCGTTTTCTGTAATCCGATTTAAAGTTTGTCCATTTTTAAACGGAACTCTTAAACTATTGTATGTGTTACTTACTGAACTTCCTCTTAAAGACTGGTTGGGTTGTCGCTTTGGTATTATGAGCACGGAGGTGGAATAGCATGGTTCAGTTAAACTGAGCTGATTTCTAACAAAAATATTTTAATACTTTATTTTGCGTTACAGTGTCATTTTTTTAATTTAATCATCATATATACAAAGAACACAGGATTACATAAAGGAAGAAAGGAAGAACACAGGATTACATATAGGAAGAAAGGTATATTCGATAGCAACCAAAAACCACTAAGGTTTAAACTTATGCTATCATGAGTCTATTTCATTATCAAAGTATACAATCAATCAAATCTTTAGGTTATTAAGCGGTTACAATCATTCCTACATTGCCTAAGTTTACATTTGATATTTTTATGTGTCAAGGCTTCTACATACCAGCGCGACTTGCCGCGCGACGCGACACGGCACAAAGGCCCCGCGTGTCGTGGGACGAGCGGTGCCTTTGTGTCGCGTCGCGTCGCGCGACAAGTCGCCCCGGTATGTAGAAGCCTTAATACATTTGTTTATTTCTGAGGGTAGACTATTTAGAAGTCTCGGTATAATATAACCGGTAGTTCGCTCGCCATACGTATTGTTGGCGGGCTGTGTACGAAGCCTATTCTCAGAAACTGCCCGCGTGCATACAGGATGTTAACTCATAACTCATTAACCTCAGTTAACCATATAGTTGTAAGCATTTCAGATATTTTTTTATAATTTCAAACTAACTGTTAAAAGTTATTTATGAAAACAAATGAAAATCGACCACTCCCTCCCCCCCTTATCTCTGAAACTACTGAGCCTAAAATTCTAAACCCTTTATTACACGCACTTGGCCGCTTTTGTCTAACCTAATTTTCAAACCGAACAATACATTAAATTATCAATATATTTTCCTCATCCTACGACTCTATTGCTACCCCCTCCTCCCCCTTCCACCCCCTGTTCACATGCAATCACACAAAACGTCAACACGTCTTTTCACATCTCGCTACAATAAAGGACTTTCCTCTTGTTATTGTGTTTTAGAGTTGACAGCCAATCAATGGCTCGCCCACGAATACGGGTGAGTCGAGATGAAAAAAATACTTTGTTTTATGGCTGTAGTGAGGCCATAGTTAATATGAAATAGTAGAATAACTCTAAAATAGCGAGAATAACTCGAACATGCATAAAAGTGCGCAAGTCAAAGTAATTTATATCTACTTTATACCAAGAGGTTCGTACTCCTGAATCAAACAAACGTTTAGATTTTTTAAAGTTTCTTCATTGTCCTTATGTTCATGATCATGCATGATCAAAAGCCACTCATCAGGTCAATCAAATATTGTAGTTTATTTCAAAGTTGTACATGACGCAACTAGATGGCGTTGGCGTCGAATTAGAAGTCGTTATGGTTTCGTTACAACGAACAAGTCTTGTGAATTTTAGCAAATATATTACCAGTTATAGAACAGTATACAGTTTGGTTGTTTTATTTAAACCTTCAACCCTACTAGTATACACTTATGGTCAAAATTTAAGTACTGAGTACCAGTCACGGTGTTCGGTATTAACACCTTACAATATGCTTTTCACTAAAAGTGACAGTAGGATTGACTCAGTCTTGCTGATTTGCTCGTCGTGCATATGGATAAAAGAGTTTCAGTCTGAGGACTGCATGACGGAATATACTCCCTGTCTCTATCCTTGTCCATTACTGAACATACGGATGCACTTCAATACAGTACTGACTTTGATATAGCTACCAACATACGAACTTCAGGAATACAGCCTAGTTACGCTACTGTTTAAGGGGCACAGTGGCTTCTCTGACGTATTCGTTTGCAGCGATCAGGGAATGTGAATAAAAGAGTATGTAAGGGTAGCGTGGTTTGTATATTATCATGTTGTCATGAGTTCGGAAGTTGGGTCAAAGTAGGTGTATTGAGAACTTACGTAAACTATGAATGGGAGTTTGTTGTTTGGTAAAAAAAAAAAAAAACATACACACGACTTGAGAACCTCCTCCTTTTTGTGAAGTCGGTTAAAAAAACAGTCGACTATTGGGAACGTTTTCATAATTTCAGAGCACTTCTTGTGATTTCGGGCATTTTAAGGCCTTTAAAATAGAATAGAATATCTCTTTAATATGTACACCATAAAAATAACAGATTTATATGTTGAAATTTTACAAAGGGTGACACAATGGGCGGTCTTATCACTTAAGGCGACGATAACCGACTTTTAATGATTTTATACTGAAGATTAAATCTAAACGAGTAGTGTTAATTCTTTGAAAAAAATATATGTTAAATTAGAGCTTTTTTTCGATAACTAAATATGTGAATATTTTAGATTATATTTATATAACATACAGAAATTAATTTGTAAAGTTATGTCTAATGCGGATAAATAACTGAGAATGGCGCAATATCTACCAATCGTATTTTTCTGAAACCTTCACCAAATTAAAGATAATTTAATTATTGATCTTTTGGTATACGCGTTTTATTAAAATACCTTTTTTGTGTTTAATAAATTAATAATACGTCAAATTGGGGACAGCACTCCTTGATGGGCGAGTCCTATTACTGGCTGAACGTACGACGCGTTGCGTGAGCTCAGTACAGAACACGCAAGCTAACCACTCAAGGTCACTGGCATATATTTGAGTCTTAAAGCGATCTTTGACAGACAACCTTTGGATGGATTAAAGGGAGAAGGAGAGACAATACTGCTGCTGCACCTTTGGTCGTGTTTTGAAACCATTACTACTGGGTAAGTTAAATTAATCAGTCAACATGACTTGTGTATTTTAATCAAATTTTGGATTTATAGCTAGTTGTTAGTTAAACGCCAACGTCACATTCAGGATTATTTGTGTGTAGGGTATTTGGATGTAGTGGTGTCTTTAGTCTGTGCTAAATAAATGAATTTTCTTTCTTTCTTTTCTTTACATCATCATCATCATTTCAGCCGAAAGACATCCACTGATGGACATAGGCCTCCCCTAAAGGAGGGGTTTGCCATAATCGCCACGCTTGGCAGGCGGGTTGGCAATCGCAGTATAGTGTTAAAATGCATAGAGAACTCTGCTGCCCATTCTCTAGTAATGTCCTTAGTCGCCTTTTACGACACCCGCGGGAAGAATTGGGATGGTGCTATTATTTACGTCTGGCAAGGCATTATCTACCAGTCAACCTTACCCAATTACAGCTATAGCCCACACACACAGCAACAGTTTTCACGTAGACTTCTGCCACTACTTTCAACTAAAAAGCAATCCTAAAAAAGCCTATTGAAAATACCCTGTGACTTAGACCTCCCCAGTCCCTTAATTTGCAAGTGAACAGCCTAAAGGCACATTCCGCCAAAATTATTAGCAGTTACGTACCAGGACCCCATAAACCTGACATACCAAATTAAAAAATATCACCAATAAAGACACAGCTCTCCAATAACGTTACAATTGTAACATGGCATTTTAAAACCCTAATCGGAAGTTACTAAGGCCATTTATTACTTTTACTTTAATCGAAGAGGACTCTTACGAACCTCGTTACACAAGCTTTATTACTGAAGGTGGCACATAAAAGAGCCAGCCATGTGAAATTAAACTTTATCACGTAAACCTGAAAGTTGATAATGTGTTCTGCAGTTATTAAGGTAAAGTTAAGTTAGTAAATTCGACGTTTATTAAGTAAGACATCTTGATTAGATCGTCACTAGATTGTAATTTTGTTGGATTTGTAATTAATTGACATGTGACCCCTATATTCATGAAGGGTTTATTTCTGAAATGCAGTGTTAAACGTAATTGAGTCTCCCTTTATTGTAAGGGTAAGTATTACTTAAGAGTTAAGAGGCCATATAACTTACTACTACTTAAAACAACTAATTACAACTTATGTATGCGCCTAAAGTCTAGGAAGATTGCAGGATGTTAAAAAATCTGATCGTCTTAAGAACAAATAATTTATTATGAATCGCAAAATAAATATTCTAAGATTCTCGAGTTTCGAAAGGTTTTCCTGATATTTTTGACAACAGCAGATGTAAAAAGATTCTGACAGATTGAGAACCCCCTCCTTTTTAGGGTTCCGTAGTAAACAAGGAACCCTTATAGTTTCGCCATGTCCGTCTGTCTGTCTGTCTGTCTGTCTGTCTGTCTGTCCGTCCGTCCGTCTGTCGCCAGCTTATCTCAGAGACGCTTAGTCCTAGAAAGCTGTAATTTGGCATGGGTATACATATTAATCATGCCAAAAAAATGGTAAAATT
The DNA here is from genome assembly GCA_948098905.1 of Tiliacea aurago. Lineage (NCBI taxonomy): Eukaryota > Metazoa > Arthropoda > Insecta > Lepidoptera > Noctuidae > Tiliacea > Tiliacea aurago. The sequence continues at coordinate 4,242,320 of OX402592.1, forward strand.
AAATTATGAAAAACATTTTTTTTTAGGGTACCTCCCTTACACGTGAAATGGGGATGATATTTTTTTTTCTCGTCTATTCCATGGTGTGGGGTATCGTTGGATAGGCCGTTCAAAAATATTGTGGGTTTGGCAAAACCATTTTTCAATTAAGGCATCCGTTTGCGTAATATTAAGCTTTAAAGTGCTAGTTTTTGTTAGAGTCAAGTGTCCTCCCCCCCTGCCAGCTAAATGGTTGGTTTTGGATATGTGAAAAAATTCATGGCAATAGTATATATAACGAAATTAAAAGGAAAACTATCAAAGCTAAGTAAGCTTCACAAGTTAACGAGTAATAGTCGACCAACTTAAATTTGCAGTTGGAGAATTGACCGTAACGTATATCAATGTATCGGAGAGCATGTTTTTCAACTACAATGTTAAGTTTGTTTTTGGGATAAATTCATCCCAACTACGGAACCCTTCATTGTGCGTGGTCCGACATGCACTTGGCTGGTTTTTTATTTAGAAGTTGGTTAAAACAGACATTCAGAGATAACACTTAAAGAAACCAGGTACGAAATGAATCTTATGGAATGCTTTTAAGAGGCAAGATTTGTCAAATATAATTCAAAATCAAAATATTTTATTTCACATAAACCTATACTTATAAAACGCAAAAAAAATGAAACGTCAGAAGCTTGGTGCACGGTTCCAATTGGTCGTTTCCTATGGAGAAGAGCCGGCAAGAAACTCCACGGCTACTGTTTTAAAAATAATTGGCTGTTACAATGTTTTCAAACTACAGTGTTAATAGGTATAGAAGGACATTGTATTAAAAAAACCAGGTCCACAATAGTATCTAAATTAAGGCGGAGATTTCTCAAAAATAGTAAAACAATTTGGTTTTTTAAAGCAGTCTATCTCTTAAACCGAAAATAATTTTACCAAATTAAAAACAGTGGGTATGATATTTTCAAGTTTTTTGTGCATAAGGTGATGGAACTCAAAACATAATTAAACATAATTTAATACATCAAAAAAATCTTCAAAGACCACTCTTAATTATTTTTAATAGCAGTTTATCCCTTCGTTAACAGTTATAATATAATAATTAAAAGCATACTATAAAATTGCAAATGCCAAAACTTAATTAGTTAATATCAAATTTTATACGTTTTTATTTGCATATTTACGCCATACGTTGTGTCATCGCGCATCTCTTTCTTTTGTATGCAATCCGACAGTGACAGCGGTTTACCTGTGGTCGGCGTCTTAATAATACATACATACATAACATCACGCCACTATTCCCCGAAGGGTTAGGCGGAGTTGTACCTATAGTAAACCCACATTTTGCCAGGTAGATTTACGTTCCATGTAATAGGGGGCGAGCCTATTGCCGTCAACCGGGCACGAATCACGACTCTAGGCTGCTACTGAGACATTCTACATAGAAAAACCTAACACTTTTGCCCGACCCGGGAATCAAACCCAGAACCTCATGTTCAGCAGTAGCGCTTGCGACCACTAGACCAACGAGGCAGTCAGTTAATAGTCTTTAGGTAAAAACCCACAGCGAGTCACCCCTTAAGGCGCTGACAAGATGCAAATATTAAAAGTAGGCATGTCTTAAAAAAAAATGCCAAATCTATAAAGTTTGTGGTAGAGGAAAAATATATGTTATTCTTGAACATATTTCTCAGAGCCTAGGGGACTACTTTGAACATAAATCCGACATATCGGCTGAATGTTCGGCCGTTGCTTGACTATGGCTGACTACTGTGAAAGAAAAACAAAAACGAAAGTCAAAGTCAAAAATGTGACTTTAAGTCGGGTCGAGACTGTCAGCAGTTGGTTGATTACTGAGAATGTAAATAGTGCGTTTGAGTTTAAATAAAAGTGAAGTGTCGTCTGAAAACAACACTTTACCATGATTATCCTTTATGAGATAAGGCAAGTCATTTATATAAATAGGAAACAAAAATGGGCGAAGAACTGAGCCCTGGGGGACCCCTAAAGGATTCAAAGTAAAAAAGGAAACTATGGAAGTTATAAAACGGCCGAACATTCGGCCGATACTTCAGATTAACGTTTCGGAGTAGACCCTCAGGTTCTTACCAAAACACGTATAGAAAAAAAATTGCGATAAAAACGGTAAACTAACCCTTTACTTTGAGTTTCAATCCAAAATATCTGTATTAACTATCAACGTACGGTTGGTATTTAATAAATAACAAGAACGTCTTATTTGTATGCAGAACTTGAATGTTTTTTATTTTCGATTACTAAACTCATTTTTGAGTAAATAGTTATTTGCTTCAAATTTTGCAATAAACTACAAGCGTTATGTCATCGCGCTTCTCTATCTTTTGTATGCAGTCTGACAGTGACCGCGGTTTAGCTATTGCCAGCGTCTTAATAACTTAACTAGTTCCCAACTTGGATCAATTTGTTCTCTATGAGAAGATTTAATGAGAAAAATGAGTATTTGACAGACCGTGTTATGAAAAATTCCTGTTGCTGCATTAGTCTTCATCAGTTTGATTAATTAAACGATGACAGTTGAGTTGGTTCCATTGTTTTTGAGGATTTTAAGGGTTCCGTGGTCTCCAAAGGAAAAAACGGAACCCATATAGAATCACTCGCGTGTCTGTCAATCTGTCCGTCTGTATGTCGCAAGCATTACTGCTTCGCAGAACGAGGTTACGGCCTCCCATGCACTCTCGCTCCGAACCACAGCCTGAACCAGGGCCGGACGCGAGGGATCACCGCCACCGATCGCCTCCGTGAGGACACGGCAGTGCTCCACCCAAGCCGGGCAGACCTCCACCGTATGCTCCACCGTGTCCTCCGGGCGATCCGCACTGTGGTGAAACTCGGGTGTTTCTTCCCGCTTTATCCTGAACAGGAACCTCCCAAAACAACCGTGTCCGGTGAGGACCTGCGTCAGGCGGAAGGTTAGGACGTGAGACGCCGTGGCGCCTCTCTAGCTACTCCTCAAAGAGGGGACTAATCGCCATAATTGTGGCGTGCCCCACTATTACAGACCTACAAATTGAATAAAACGTAAGAAAATTTGAATTTCGCGGGCTGCGTCTGTGTGGACGTAAAGAATAGCACTTTCCTATTTCTTCCCGTGGGTGTCGTAAAAGGCGACTAAGGGACTTACTAGAGAATGGGCAGCAGCGTTCTCTATGCATTTTAACACTGTAGTGGCATTCAAAATTAGTCACACTGACGTCACGCGAATCCTGCATCGCGCAAGCAGAGTTTACCGCGCGACTAGCATATATACAACGTCCGGCTATCAACCGTCGGGCAGTTGCCTACCAGACACAACACCCGTCTGGTCGAGGGATCCTCCCTTTTTTATAGAGGATGAGTGAACTTTACACCCTGTTCCTCATGCCTCTAAAACACCATACTGCGATCGCCAACCCGCCTGCCAAGCGTGGCGATTATGGCAAACCACCCTTTGGGGGAGGCCTATGTCCAGCAGTGGGCGGTCTTTTGGCTGAAATGATGATGATGATGGGCTGCAGCTGCGGATTCTCCTTAGCAGATAGGTACTCTGAACTTGTTACCTTGCTTGAGCAGCTAACGCTACTCAAAAGTGCATTATTGAAGTTTAACGATCTTTCCTCTCGCCTTCAATGGGAGTGATTTCATCAAAAGGGACGGAAGTGTGTAACATGAAGTGACAGCTTGAGCATGGAATAAGTAAAAACCTACTTTTTAATAGCATGGAATTAGTAAATACTATACAGGATGTTAAAGTAACTGCGTGCCATAGCTTAGGGGTAGGTTCAGTATCGACAAAGGAACCCAGGAAAAATATAAAAAAAAAAAACAATAATGAAAACACAAAAAAAAATATTGCAAGATCAACCTAATTTAGTACCTACTAACTTAAAATAGCAATCGTTTAGAATTAAAATGATTTTATTTGACGGTCCTAAACCCGTTAAAGTACGATGAGACGTATTTTTAATTTTTTTATGTTAAATTATTATTATTATTATTTTTTTATCGATACTGAACCTAGCCCTAAGCTATGGCACGCAGTTACTTTAACATCCTGTATAATAGCATGGAATTAGTAAGTACTATATAGATTGCAAGTAGAGGGGGTTGAATTGCGACCAGTGGATGACCACTAGTAATGAATAATTATTCGAATAAATATTTCAGTATTTAGCTTTTTTTAATTTTAATTTCTGTCGCTGTTCAGTGCTTATATTATCAAGGTGATGTCAGATGTTACACATCATAATATGCGACTACTTTAGTCGACCTCGCTCTTTTTTACATTCACGATGTGATTTGTACAAAAATATTAAAAGCATCCCTTATGAAATCCTTTCACTCTTGGGCAGTGTACCCTTCTTACATGAATAAACATAACCTGTAAGGTAGAAAAAATGTTCGGCTCAAAGTTAGCGGGGTACCATGTGTAATAGCAATGTTTATGTGTCCCGGCTTCACTCGCCCCCTGTAATTTATGAGTCGCCATAAAAGCGAGTTTTAGCTCGCCTTACTTGCCATGATTTGCATTTTTTCTTTGGAACACGTGTTGATGGTCGTATTTGCATAACAGAAAACTTTTTTAAATGTAATTTCCTGTTTTTTCATTAGCATAATATTAAAATGTCGGATCGCTGCATGGCGGCTTTTTCTTGTTTATTTGCGAGGTCTTTTTATTTGCTTTTGAATACCCTAAATTAATTTAAGACTCAGATGTATGCCAGTGACTTTGAGTGGTTAGCTTGCGTGTTCTGTACTGAGCTCACGCAACGCGTCGTACGTTCAGCCAGTAATAGTAGTCGCCCATCAAGGAGCGTTGTGTCCAATTTGACGCGTTATTAATTTATTATACACAAAACAAAAGGTATTTTAATAAAACGCGTCCACTAAAATATTAATAGTTAAATTATCTTTAAACTGGTGAAGGTTTCAGAAAAATAAGCTTTGTAGATTTTGCGCCATTATCAGTTTTTTATCCGCGTTAGACATAACTTTACAAATTAATTTCACTATGTAATATAAATATAATCTAAAATGTTCGTATATTAAGTTATTGAGAAAATGCTCTAATTTAACATATATTTTTGTCAAATCATTGACACTACTCGTTTAGACGTGATCTTCAGTATAAAATCATTGAAAATCGGTTATCGTCGCCTTAAGTCGTTTAAGCTTTTTCTTTCGGTATTCCCGTGGTTAAACGAACTCCTTTATTTTATCCTTTTCCTACATGCTTCAAGTATTTTGTTACAACATAAAACTATTCGAAATACTATCGATATACTCGACCTAAATATCGAGTCGATCTATTAGGTCTGCTTTTCACGTGTTTGATGTGTTTTTGGTTTGTTATCACAAACATGTTGTGAAGGCGTATGTCTACCTAGGACAAGTTATCCAGCTCGGTAGACACAACTTTGAGAAAGAAGCCGCTAAAAGTCACTAAAATCATATATCTGCACCTTAACATCCTTCTTACATTATTACAGGCTACCATATTACATCAAACCGCAAACGCCATCCGCTCCTGCTCTATAACAGCATCATCAGATAAGTCCTCCGTGACTACATGCCCTACTATTAGCTCACTTCACGTAAGATTGACGGTGATATATTTTCAGAATAGCACTAAGTACTGCATAACCAGTTAATGAGATATCAATGAGGCTCCTCAAGTCACGTGCTAGTATGGAACTCAGTTAGGAACGTGTTCCACTTCACCATTCAAAGCGAGCCGCTAGTGGCGCGTTGCGATTAAACGTGAACATCATGCATCTGTAAAGTGCTGGGCTGAATTGGATTAGGAATAAACCTGTATTTATTTTAGTAGATTATGTAAGTGAATGGATGAGGAAATAATAGGAAAATGAGGCACTTACAGTAATAAGCAATATTTTTCAATGAACATCACATAATTATGTAAAAACATAACCTTGTCATTGCTGACGTGCAGTCTGGTAAAATGTATTGAGATACTTTGTCTTCTTCTCTCTTTGTCTTCTTGTCTTTGAGTGGCGCGAGGAGGCGAAACGCCGGGGTGAAACTCCGCTGCCGCGAGAAATCACGGCACAGCGGACAGAGCTCCGGCGGGATCTCATGGCGGCATGGAGAGTGCGATTGTCGCAACCCAGCGCTGGGCACGCCACAATTGTGGCGATAAGTCCCCTCTTTGAGGAGTGGCTAGAGAGGCGCCACGGCGTCCTCACCTTCCGCCTGACGCAGGTCCTCACCGGACATGGTTGTTTCGGGAGGTTCCTGTTCAGGATAAAGCGGGAGGAAACGCCCGGGTGTCACCACTGTGTGGATCGCCCGGAGGACACGGTGGAGCATACGGTGGAGGTCTGCCCGGCTTGGGTGGAGCACCGCCGTGTCCTCACGGAGGCGATCGGCGGCGGCGATCTCTCGCGTCCGGCCCTGGTTCGGGCCATGGTTCGGAGCGAGAGTGCATGGGAGGCCGTCACCTCCTTCTGCGAAGCAGTAATGCTTGCGAAGGAGGAGGCGGAACGCGTGAGGGAGAGGCAAGGTTCGCGCCCTCGCGCCCCTAGTCGCCGCAGGAGACGCCCCGGGCGTCGGGAGTCGCAAGCCGATTTCCGGCCACCGTAGGCGCGGGCTTGCGGACGGTGAGCGATGGGTAGTTCACCGTCCGATAAGGACCAGGCCCGGGTCGACGGCGCGTTGTATTCCACGCGCGCCTCAAAGAGTTGTCAGCAGCAACTGACGGGGTCCGTTAGGGCCAATGCCTGCCAGGGTTGCGAGTTTGTCCGAAAGGGATATCGTGGCCCTGGCACACAGGCAAATGAAGGAATACGGGTGGGTTTTAGTCAGTAAAAGTCTGACACGCCCTCCCGCTCCTCCCAGAGCGGGAGAAGTTATTTGATAATTTCCCACCCAAAAAAAAAAAAAAAAAAAAAAAAAAAAAAAAAAAAAAAAAAAAAAAAAAAAAAAAAAAAAAAAAAAAAGTGGCGCGTTGCGATTAAACGTGAACATCATGCATCTGTAAAGTGCTGGGCTGAATTGGATTAGGAATAAACCTGTATTTATTTTAGTACATTATGTAAGTGAATGGATGAGGAAATAATAGGAAAATAAGGCACTTACAGTAATAAGCAATATTTTTCAATGAACATCACATAATTATGTAAAAACATAACCTTGTCATTGCTGACGTGCAGTCTGGTAAAATGTATTGAGATACTTTGTCTTCCCTTTATATTCTCTAATTAGTTATTGAGAATTAAGTATTCTGTTTTTACCACAAAGCCAAATTTCAGTATAATTATATAAAATAAAATTACTAAGGGCTGATTATTCAATAGACAGATAACTTTTATCTGAGGAATAAAAATAGCGGTTTGACATATTTTCTATAGATAAGCTGTCAACCCGCCATTTTTATTCCTCAGATAAAAGTTATCTGACTATTGAAAAATCAGCCCTAAGTATAATAAATTATTATTATTATTTATTATAATTTATTTATTTTTTTCTCTAATAACATAACCTAATTACTTCACAGATGACCCAATAAACGACTGACCCAACCATACGAACATAGGGTTGCCTCCCAATAAACAATCGTCGCTAGATGTGGCACCCCTAACCATGACGTAACGTTAAGGGTGGGTTCTCATTTATTATTCGTTTTTTATGACGCATAAATTCCACCGCTCGCTGTAATCGGACCTTGTCTTTCACAGATCTGCATATTTTTTTACGCGGTTCCCATTGGTTTTCGGTGTGTTATGAGGAAAAGTGAGGAAAGTTGGTAAAGAACAAAGGGGACTTTTGGTTTGTGCGAGTAATGTAGGGTTGACCTAGTTGTCGTTGAGAATTCTTTGAAAAATAAATTGAATTTACTCTTGAAATTGTTTGGCCTTTGCATTATTTATTGAAGAAAAAGGCACGAAGATGATTTTTCAATTATCACCTGTAAATGCATTTAATCTATTGATATACTAATAATAATGCTGAAGAGTTTGTTTGTTTGTTTGAACGCGCTAATCTCTGGAACTACCAGTCGGATTTGAAAAATATTTTTTTCATTTGATAGCCTATTTTTGAGGAAGGTATAGGCTATTTAGCATCACGCTACGACTACGACCATGAAAAAGAAAAAATCACAAAGACCGCTAAGGGAAATCAAAGTATAGACGCACGAGGAACAGGGTGTAAAGTCCATCCTTCATAGAAAAGGGAAGATCCTCCGACCAGACGGGTGTTGTGTCTAGTGGACAACTGTCCGATGATTAATGTCGGGACGTTGCAAGTATATATGCCAGTCGCGCGGTAAACTCTGCTTGCGCGATGCAGGATTTTGCGTGTCAGTGTGACGCGTAGTAATTTACACGCGGGTGAAGTCGCGGGCAGAAGCTAGTAGATTATATTGATGAAAAGGATATTAGAGCGGAAATTACCGTATTTTTAAGAACGTTCGCATTCTAATCTGTCTCTATTTGTCAAAAATACCTCGAATTTAGTGACATTTGGACAAAATTTTGAAATTGATTGTCCCAATAACAATAGCGATAGAACAGAGGTAAGTTTGTTAGAGGCTTGATTGAGCAAAAAATCTACTTTCATGAGTAGCAACATAGTTTAAATTTTCCTTGGTCAAACCCTTATCAGACAAGAAGTGTGCATGTTAAATTGATATAATTTGACTATTTCTTTTTGTGTAACTCCATTCTACTATTGATCTTGACTCTTGATCTATCTTCTATACCCTATCTATATTCTTTTATTCCTTTATCAAATTGAAATACCAGGAGCTCAGCAGTGCAGAGAACAGTCGATTGCATCGTGCAGAGTGTAATGTCTGTCTGCTGTGTGAGAAACTACCACCGCCTCGCTGTACGTCTGGTAGACAAATCGCTCCCTCAAATGGAAGATTACTGTAAAGCTGGGGAAGCATTACACCGGAGTGTATAGGTTTGGGTTCGATTTTTATTTTGATGTCCTAAAATTTTATTGAAGCGTTCGGCCATTGATAAATTTTTGTAAATTTTAGGTACAGTCACGACCATAAATATATTTCTAAATAAGGGCTCCCACACATAACTGCGAGTTCGCAACGCATCGCAAATATTTGCGGCTCGTTCCTTCGTAGTTCCTGCGTGCGGCGTCGTCGTATCGCATCGCATCGCGGTTTTGTGTGGGCGCCCTTAACAAACAGCTGAGATGCTGGGGATTTGTTGCGCCATTTCTTCTTCTCAGCTAAATCACTAGGAAGTTTCGAAGGTTCGTTTTGGGGGACTGTCTTATCTAAGTTTGATGTTCAAAAATTGTTGATTTTCTGACTAGTTTGACTATATAACTTTTTATTTTGATTTTTCATGATTCATTCATAAATATAAGTAGACAATATTAAAAAAAAATAAGTTCTCAAGAAGACAGCAAATACATGAATAAATGTGATCATCGGCGGGATAAGATTATGAATCATTTATTTGCAGAAAATATAGGTGTTACCAGTTGTAAGAGTTGGTTGTTTAAGTACAGTCTATATTTTGCCTGTTTAGGGCATGCAAATTAATTTTACATTAATACCTTATAGGTACTTATTTTACTAAGTTATAATAATAAAAATAAAACATTATATATAGAAAACCTCTATTAGGATTTTAAATTATGATAAATTTTAAGTTACAATAAAATATACACACACATAACAAAACTTAAATTCTTAAAATAATATTTTTCTTAAGGTAACAAAAAAAATCTTTGAAGTTAAACTATTAAACACACACCACATTCTATAGGAAACTAAACTATAGGAAATGAAAAATATATTTTCTGTTTATGTTGCAGAAATTCTTGTAAATTTTAAAAACAATTCTCTATTAACCATCTACGTAGTTTAATTTTCAAATATTTAATGGGAGGAAGGCATAACATACAAGTATACTGGCACAAATCTCTGACATCAAAGAAACACCAAAACTATCTGACGAGATAAGCGACGCTAAAATATAGGATACCGCTTCAGCTTCAAAAAGATGTGTCACTGCTCGGAACAGACATATCGGATATGTCTTGCATTACATCAAAAATCAAATCAAATCAAAAATATTTTTATTTCACATAAGCCTACATGGGCACTTATGAAACGTCAGAAGCTAGGTGCACGGTTCCAATTGGTCGTTTCCTATGGAGAAGAGCCGGCAAGAAACTCCACGGTCACTCTTTAAAAAAAAAAAAATTGGCTTTTACAATGTTTTCAAATTACAGTGAGAGATGAGAGGACAGCGTAGGCCCGCTCAAAAGTACCAGTTACTTAACAAAATAGAAAATGGTCTACCGATCTAGTCTAATAAGCCTACAACGTCCTCACATTGAAAAAAAAAACAATATAAAATATGATTAAAATAATAAAAGTTAGAACCTTGTTGAAATTTAAATTGTAGGTATAATAATGTCAAGTAAGAAAAACATTATGTCAGTAAAGTTTGTAAAAAAAGCTAAAATTAAATTAAAAAAATAACTTCGTAATATGGGAGCTGTTAATAGACATTTAGATAGTTTTGCCGTTAATGAGGTACCAGGGAAGCCACATGTACAGAAGGAACTAATGCCAATATCTATAATAAATATATCTGCCAACTTAGTTAATTTCAGAAGAATGTGATACCTCGTTGTACTCGCTTTCACTGTACCTGACATCACTGAACAACTGAAAAACTGAAAAATCTGACAGAATAATATAAGTCTATAATATATCTAATAATATAAGACAAATGCTTGCACTGATTGGACAGGTTCCACTCAAATTTGTGTGGTTCTTTCCTCAAAATATAATTTCAGACACGGATCAACAACATGGTCCTCACATGATCTGACCAAGATTATGTCTGAACTTTAAAAGAGACTAACGCCTGAGTTTGTTTCGCCATTTCTTCTCAGGGGTAGTCAAATAGGAAAAATGTCGACTACATCTAGCTTATTTTTTAATATGACGTGTAAAAGTGATTCCGATATCTTATTTAAAGAATAAACGAATTTCATTTAATTTCAATGTTTCGAATTTTCTTATAAATCGAAATCAGTGCCACTCATAGGTATTGCAAAAATATGTGACACATCAAATTAATAAAAAGATTCAATTACGCTCGTCTCGACACTACGGTGTGACAGTCAGCCCAGTTAAGCCTACGTCCTTAGATATCCTACCGCGCAGAGTGAGGCTAGTTTTATTGTTTGTACTGTTCGTTTTATGAGCAATTCAGTAGCAATTTAGTTGACAGTGCCGACGAAATAAGGTGCCGAATTGCTAATGGATGGTGCCAAGCTTAAAGCCTTTTTGAAGAGTTTAAAATTTACTTGAGCACTTTGACTTTGTGATTTTATTCAGGATAGGACCAGAATTAATGTTTATTGGTGCTTGAGGTACGAAAGTGAAATCGTTTTGATTAGTTTGTAAATATTTTTACTTTGAAAGCCTCCACGAGTAGAATAGAGGTATACATGTATATCCGACGTAGGTATGGGCAGGGAACCTTACTGAATATGTGCTTTTATAATTTCTAACGTGTTCATAAAATGTATGGAAATTCGTGCACGATATAACGTTATCGTGGACGGAAATGCGTCTACATATTATATTAACCTAACATTCTACTTTCCTGTGCTATCGTGACGCCGTAACGTGGACGTGGTCGTCCACGATAATATCGTGACGTTAAATCAAATCAAAAATATTTATTTGCTAGAATATGGTACATAAGGTGTTACAGTAAATTTATTTCAGCATATTATCCTGCTTTATCATGGCGTGCAAATGTATCCACAATCAGCAATGTCAACGAATCTAACTTACAAATTACACATTCTATTGATTTGTCTTCTAAATAGTCCTTAGTGGTATAATATATTTTAAATAGTAATACAAAAGTATTTTTTATTTTAAACATTGTCAGCGTGATTGTAAAAAATAATCGACATGCAGTATACATTTTTCTTAAATAATTAGAAAAATTTAGAAGTTATAAACAAAAAGGCAAGAAAAGGAAAAGTACAACAAAAATAATATAGTATAACAATCCTATGCACAAAAACTAAGGCAGCATAGGCCAAACAACAGACTCGATCCAATCCAGATACATGGACACTCTGGAGTAGATCCCGGGTAGGTTGGGCAGCGCGCAGCCGATGCCGAATGACGTCACGCCGACGATGTAGTGCATCTTGCCTTCCGTCGTGGTCGGGAGAGGAATCTGTACTTGGAGAGGTCCACCGGAGTCACCCTTAGCAGGAAATTGATAAGCGTTAAGCTAGTTAAAAGCCGGGACCATTTTGGTTACCCATTGAAAGGGTTTTCGATAGGGTTTTTCTAAAATGGTAACCAAAATGGTCCCTGGGTAGAGTAGACATATAATTGGTCATACTACGTGTGCTGGGCGGATATCGAAATAACATAATATTATGTTTTTTTCATGTTACTGGGTTTCAAGTAGGTATAGAACCCACTGAATGGGTTATCATGTAACCCTTTCACTGGGGTTCAAGTATAAAACCCATTAAATGGGTTATAATGTAACCCTTTCAATGGGTTTCTAGTATAAAACCCTTTCATTGGGTTACATCATGATAAAGGTAACCCATTGAATGGGTTACCCCTTTGAAAGGCTTAACTCTTAACCGGGGTTGTACGGTCCCTGGTTAAAAGGGACACGACAAATCTGGGTTGGTGACAATAGTGTCAGCAACCCAGATTTGTCATGTGTCCCTGGCGGGTATATAGAGTCACCATCATGGTCTGGAATCTAAATAGACATAATGTGTGCGATGAAAAATTACATCGCCAATTTTTTTTTGTTCATAGCTTTGTCTCTGCGTCCAGTCATCATATGAATTTTCAAAAAATTACAGTGTGTGCGTGGTTTTGATTTGCAGTTCTTTGGCTAACTGTCATTATTGCTATTAAACCTATTATTTCTCATCCTTCACATAATTGACCCTTAAGCTCAATACACACAGGCAGCGGGTGTGGAGCGGGCGCGGGTCGGGACGGCAGACGGCGGGCTGTATTCTCTGTATTTGTATGAACGACAACACACAAAACGCGTGCGCGGATCCCGACGCCGACCCGCTGCGCGCCCGACCCGCACCATATCTGCCTGTGTGTGTTGAACTTTATTCTTAAAAGCGTTAGTAAATTGTTCCAATATTGCCTCAGTTACCTGACAAGCATCAACTCCTCCCGCCAACTTGCCAGCGCAGATCTGGTTATCTCTCACGCCGCACCAGTTCCTGTTACAGGATGGCCTCAGGAGCTGGTCGCAAACTGTGGTGTCTATAAAGTCTACCACTGCGGCTTGCAGTTCAGGGGAGGTCATTCGGCCAACTGTAACATAGTTCACTTGTATGCACAAGAAGGAAGGAATTTAAACACAAAATGGCACCAAATTTGAACATAGCTAAGCATTGTTCCGGATACCAAGCAGTGGAGTTATTTAATAGGTTACCGACTGACCTAAAATTATTAATTTATAGCTCTCACTCTTTTAAAACTAAATTAAAATCCTTCTTGTTGGAAAAATGTTTATACTCGGTATCAGAATTTAAGTAAAGTATACCTGCTACTAATTTGACATTATATTAATTTGTTGACTAACTTTAAATTAATTGACTCTTGAACACATTAATTCACATCAATTTTAATTGGGCCTATATATGTATTGTTTCTGCATGTGATAATTTTATTAATATGTTAATTGTTAATTGAATAAATAAATGAAATGAAATGTAACAATGAAAGCAGTTGATGTTAAAGTGAAGGAATCTTAATCTATCTATATAATAAAAATGAAATGCTGTTCGTTGATAAGCGTATCACTTGAAAACCGAAAGAAAAGTTTGAAAAATTGGGAAATTCGAGAAAAACTGAAAGTGCATTTTCTAAGAATTATTGAAAGGACAAGACAACGTCTATCGGGTCAGCAAGTATCAAATGTAAATACTCTTGAAACTTTTATTAAGCCTCCAAGAATAACAATTTCCACTTGGCTCATCAATAAGCTTGGCTTAGTAACGAGCCCTGCTTCCAAGCTTGCTGATAAATATAGTTCATTTGAACACACGAGAGACAAATATATTTCTTATCGGGTCTCTATGTAAAAGTAAGTAAGAAATATTATCGTCACGAATATTTTAAAGTTTATCCAATCAATTGGAAATGGTTATTGTTTAAATAAAATAAAATATATTATGATGATCTTGCCATTGCATAAAAGCGATGAAATTGAATGACCCATAAATAAAGAGAAACTCATTGTAACGAGGTAATTGGTAGGATAAAAAAAGTATTAGTTATGTTATTCGACACACACGATTATCATTAGCCTTCCATGCAAATTGCAAAACTGGAGCAAGGAAATCAATTTTCCACAGAACGTATAATGATTGCCATATTGTGTCTTAAAAACTAGAGGAGAACAACAAAATAAACAGGATGTTAAATGTGGGTAATAAGATACAGTACCCGGGCGAAGATATGACAGACTTTTTGAAGAAGACTGTCACCCAGTTATGAATGCCCCCTGCCAGGGTTGCGAGTTTGTCCGAAAGGGATATCGTGGCCCTGGCACACAGGCAACGGAAGGAACACGGGTGGGGTTTAGTCAGTAAAAGTCTGACAAGCCGGAGACTCCCGCTTCACCCAGAGCGGGTGAAGTAATTTGATAATTTTCCACCCAAAACAAAGAAGTTATGAATGCCAGAGATGACACTACAAGAATGACTACCGCATTACAAATCACACTAATATTATAAAGGCGAAAGTTTGTGTTTGTTACTTCTTCACGCTCAAACGGCTGGACCAATTTTAATAAAATTTTGTATGGAGGTAGCTGACACTCTGGATTAACATATAGGCTACTTTTCATCCCGATATTCCCACGATATCGAGACTTACGTGGGTGAAACCACGGAGCGCAGCTAGTTAGGTCTTATGTGTGGATTGTTCCTCAGTAATAACAACCGCATGGGTCGATCCATCAGGTTAAGCTACGCTTACCAGGGTTGGTCTGTGGATGGTTGACCATCTTTACATACCAAGACCCCTCCGTGCCTCGGAAAACACGTTAAGCCATTGATCCCGGCTTCATTTGTGGATCTTTGACAGTCGTTACGGGTCGTCAGAAGCATCAACCAGTCTTACCAAGGGGTATCGTATTACCCAGTAACTGGGTTGTGGAGGTCAGATAGGCAGTCGCTTCTTGTAAAATACTGGTATTCAGCTACATCCGGTAAGACTGGAAGCCAACCCCAACGAAGTTGGGAAAAGGCGGGCAGATGATGTAGGGCGATGAGGTAATACTAGTAGCGGCATCAACATCGCCACAAGCGAACACTGACGTCATGCAAAATCTTGCATCGCGCAAGCAGAGTTTACCGCGCAACTAACATATATACAACGTCCCGTCATCAACCATCGGGCAGTTGCCCACCAGACACAACACCCGTCTGGTCGGAGGATCCTCCCTTTTCTATGGAGGATGAGTGAACTTTACACCCTGTTCATCATACCTCTAAACTAGTACAAAATAAACCTAACTACTTACTAGTTTTCACAACCCCCCACCCAGTGAGGATAGCCTCAGTCCCAAGGCTGCTGGTATTGAACTTGGTCCACAAACATGCTGGCTGGATGTACTTGCTGAACTCCACATGGTCTTTTAGCTCCATCAGAGCTATGTCGTAGTACTTCTTCGGAGGATGGTATTGCGGGTGTACTATTATATTGATAATCTTGGCGTCTGTAGGTAGAACGCCGTTTGTGTACTAAAACAGTAAACTGACGATTGAAATTTTTGGGTAAACGTACCTACTTGTGAAATGAAAGAGACCATGTTCAATTAACATATTCATAAACTCAAGGCAGAAACTATAGAACGCCACCTGCTACGCTCCTTAGGTACATACTCCTTTTGCTTCGCATACGTTCATGCATCTGGCCGGTTGCGAGTACTCCGCTCCTGACCTTTCTGAAGAACATCACCAATTAGGTCACTATACGCCCTCCTAGAGCTCCCGGCGTTTCCACTCACCTCTGCTTTATAAATACTTTTTGTTAGTCGCCTTTCACTTATCCTCTCAACATGACCAAAAACCATCTAAGCATACCCTTTTAATTTTTTGTCACTTCGTCCTCTCATTGTTCAATTAAGCCAATTGATAATAGGTATATCATCAAGAGGCCTATCTTCTATGCTACAGAAAAACTTAAAGAAATGATCGAAATGAATGAATGCCAGTGTAGCGGCATCAACATCGCCACATGCGAACTACGTGTCACACTGACGTCACGCAAATCCTGCATCGCGCAAGCAGAGTTTACCGCGCAACTAGCATATATACAACGTCGGGCAGTTGCCCACCAGACACAACACCCGTCTGGTTGGAGGATCCTCCCTTTTCTATAGAGGATGAGTGAACCTTACACCCTGTTCCTCATACCTCTAAACTAGATTATTGCCAAAGTCAAGTGGAGATGGTACGATAAATCAGTATTAAAATATGGATAGAAGGATGGTTTAAACAGGCATACAACTAACCACATCAATAATATTCTTGTCTCCCAACCTGATGATCTTCGGCAGAGGATCGGCAATAGTTGTGTCTAAGTCAGAAGCGCGAGAGCAATGACCCGCCGTCAGCACAAACTTGGAGCTGATGAGGGAGCTGCCGCATTTAAACACCCATGTGCTAGTTGACGATTGCCAGCCTATGGCTCCCTGGTATTGTGATTTAAACATTGAGTAAGTAAGAACAAATAAAATAATATAATGATGGAACTGCATTTTATAGACTTCAGGGTGTTTTATTAATTGTAGTGCCAAACGGGTAGACTGATATATATGCAAATAATATACTAACCATGTGTGGAAAGTCGCCTGGTTCAGTGTCCCGCCCTCCAATAGCTTCAAAAACGGGGAAAGATTCTTTTTTTTTTAGTTCCATACCACCTGTCAAAAAGGAGTACAACATTATTAAATAACAAGCCGTGTGGGATTTCTTATCGGCAAAAACATCGAATTTGTATCCCCTATTTAACGACTTAAGGGTGTACATTTTCAAAAATCCTTCTTTTGTGTTCATTTTCCCTAATAATGACCCTTTGTGCAAAATTTTATGCCTTTAAGCCTTGCGGTCTGTCAGTAAATGAATATTATGTTTAAGTTAATTCTCACTTACATTCAAGTGATCTCAGTCGCCTCTTGTATCTAGTTTGTAATTCCCAAATGTATTCGTAGCATTCTGAAAGAAATTAAAATACCGATTGAAATAAATAGGTGTAATTAATACAATATTGTTTTTGGGTAAATAATGTTTTATTCTTTCTTTTAAATAGGGCTGGGAGAGCAGGGCACATTGGTCGCAGAACAGATGACCGATAGAGCCAAAACGTTCTGGAGTAGCGACCGCGTACCGGAAGACGTAGCATTGGAAGGCCTCCCACAAGGTGGACCGATGACATTGTGAAGGCCGCAGGAATCAGCTGGGTGTGGGAATCACAGAACCGGTCGAAGTGGGGTGCTTGGGGGAGGCCTATAACCAGCAATGGACGTCTGTCAGCTGAATTTACGATGATGAAATAGGGGTAGAGAATTGTCTTACTACTTTCACCGATCCGTCGTCTCGTATAACTAAAGTTAGGCTTTGGTGGGTTGTAGGGTGAGCAGAGTTCCGTTATTCTATTATTTGTGACTGAAGGGTCCGTTGTAGGGGCTGGAACAGTCTGGAAGAATTATATACGAAATGGGTAGTAGCTATGCTCACAATATGAACAAGGTTTTTTTAATTATTTATTAAGGCAAACCAACTAAATATACACAAATACATTCAAAGTACATTATCATTTACAAATACAGTAGCATTGCATGCATCTAAAAAAAAAAAAAAAATGTTTATTTCAATTACAAAGGACATATAGAATGTGTTGTTGGAGATCACCTTTTAAGCAAGGAATTGCTTGTGTTAGGAGACTCCGCGCTTCCACTTATCATTATCTTATATGCAATTGAAATGTAGAAAATGTACTATGCAAAATTAAAAATAAAAGGTAACTTAAAATTATATAAACAGCACAGCAAATAAATGATTGATATGCCTAGAACAGGGCCAAAACGCGCGAATACGTGTGATATGTGTGAGTATGGGTGAGAGTGTGAAGAGTGAGGGTGTGTAGTGTGTGAGATATAATTAGCTTATTTTAGTCTATATATTAACAAAACTCTCCTAATACTATAAATACGAAAGTGTGTTTGTTTGTTTCATTGTTACGCTTTCACGTCAAAATGTCTTAACAAATCTGGAAGAGATCCGGCACTCTGGCAGTTCTTCTCTTGGGTCAGGACACAGGACACCTCCGACCCGACATTACCCACGACCTCCATGGGATCGAGACCCATGCGGGCGAAACCAGCAGGCGGAGCCAGTATAAGTTTAGGAGTAAGTTCCAGTGCAAGTTGTAGGTTAGCCCTACGACAATGTCTTGGGATCGGAAGAAGCCAAATATATCTTCTTCCACTAACCATGCACACTACAATCCGAATGTGGTTATTTTGGTCATTGAACCATAGATACAATAGACTCAACATCGTCGTAAGTTTTAGTCTTAAGCCAATCAGTTACAACTTTCTTACAGTCTCGGAGCTTCATGGAAAATATACGAAGTTCTTTATTCAGCAAATTGTATAGAAAGGATGATTGCCTGGAGTACTGTCTTTTAGCGAAAGTAGATCTAACCCTGACAGTTGGAGCGACTAAGTAGCTCCTTCTGTTTCTAGGCTTAGAGGGATCATACGGAAGGGATGTGAATTAAAGGTAAGCACAGCATTTAATTAAGGTCCTACTATACAATAATTAATACACATAACAAAAAATAATATAAAGATGGATAACAATGTAATTAGAACTAATATCAATAATCATAAACTTAAAATTAACTTGAATTAAATTAAATAAGATTGAATTGAATTAAATTAAATAAGATTAAATTGAATTAAATTAAATAAGATTAAATTGAATAAAATAAAATAAAATAAAATTGAATTAAATAACAAAAAAAAATATATAATTAAAAAAAACCGTCAAGAGCGAGTCGGACTCGCGCACTGAGGGTTCCGTACGTATATATGATGTTGATGATTTCTGAAAAACTGGGCTATTTAGAGACATCGTTTTATTTTTCCTGTAATATTTACATAAACTTCTATCACATAGAATAATTTCAGATTTTTATCTATGCAAACTTCGGAGATAGGGGGGGGGGGGCAACGGTATTTATTTTTTAAATTTTTCATCAAAAGTCGGAAACTATGCTGCCTAAAAATAAAAAAAAAAGGTTGAGAATGTGCAAACAGCGTTCTGATACCCCACATGCCCTAGTAGTCCCACTTCAAATTTTTTAGACCCCCTTTCAGTCCCTTTTGCAAAAAAAGATATATTTTTTTTTTTTCTTCTTTGCAAAATAGTTGGGCAAACGTCATCTAAAACTATTCTAAATTTCAAGTTGATAGTATAAGTAGTTCTTGAGATATCCAGGTGTGACAGACAGACGTAAGGTAAGTATATATATATATATATATCTTACGTCTCACCATAAGGGTTCCTTTTTACCATTTTGGTACGAAACCCTTTGAGCAAAATTGAGCAAAAATTACATAATTATTGAGCACAGCTCTTTTAAACTTAGTGATACTGCTTGAAAATATAATATGTCGAAGTCAAAATCGTGAAAAATGTCGATACACTTTCTGTGAATATAGGAATGGGTGGCATTACTCCCGTACTTGGTTTTGAGGCCACCAGGAGCAAAAGGCTTATAATTATGAAGTCTTGCTGACGACCGAGGCGTATTAAAATTAATTAATGATATATATGATATGATATGATAACCTGTGAGCAATCCAAACCTTGATTTAATATCTTGAATAAGAAAATTAGACCTGAAAAATTTTGACGCCAGTGCAAAGATTTCATTTAAAAGTATTTCAGTATATCTCCATAGTTTTTTACTGTATTCCTTCTGTACTCCTTCTTCTGCTTTATAAGAGCGTATTTTTATAAATTTTAAAGGTTCATGTATGTGCATACCACTCCCATGTCACGTCCGGAAATTGGATAACGGAACTTAATGCGAAATCTTGCAATATTAGTAATATTATAAACGATTACTTACAGTTGTTTCAGAAGCTGCGTAGCCCCAAACCCATTCTTCACTTTGCTGAATTAAAATACATTATTAACAGTCGACTGTTTTTCCAACAAGTTTTTTGCAATTTGCAGGTCAGTAACAGGTTGTATATTTATCTAGATATGATTCGCGGCCGTAACAAATATAATCATTAGAATCAGCAATACAACTCTCTAAGTTCATAACTATCGTCGAATCCGACTCGGCCGGGCAGCGTTCGGGAAGCTACGCAATATCTTCTCATCCCACATACCGCAGTCTCAAGAGGAAAGCCTTTGACCAGTGCGTGTTGCCAGTGATGACCTATGGCACTGAAATGTGGTCGCTCACAATGGGCCTTATCAGAAGGTTAAAAGCCACCCAAAGGGCAATGGAGAGGGCTACGCTTGGAGTTTCCCTACGTGATCGAATCTGCAGGCGAACAAGGTAACTGAAATGGCCCGAAGAATTGCCAAGCTTAAGTGGCAGTGGGCAGGGCATATTACGCGCAGAACTGATAGCCGATGGGGCCGAAAGCTTCTAGAGTGGCGACCGCGTACCGGAAGTCGTAGCGTTGGAAGGCCTCCTACAAGGTGGACCGATGACCTTGAGAAGGCCGCAAGTATCCGCTGGATGCGGGAAGCACAGAACCGGTCAAAGTGGCGGTGGTTGGGGTAGGCCTATGTCCAGCAGTGGACGTCTTTCGGCTGAAATGATGAAGTTCATGGAATCCTATTGAATAACTACGGCCTATAAAATGTGTTCCTAACTAATAGTACACGAAAGGAAGTTTGTTTATTTATTTGTTTGCTTGTTATGCTTTCACGCTAAAACGGCTGAACGGATTTGGATGAAATTTTGCAATTGGGTAGATTATGACCTGGATTAGGACATAGAATACTTTTATTCCGATATTCCCACGAGATCGAGATTTATGCGGGTGAAACTGCAGGGCGCAGCTAGTATTTAATATTTTGACCTGCACTGTGAGAGTTTATGCTCATAATAAATGATAATTAAACTTACAATTTTCTCTGGGTATGCATATCCCCAAACCCATTCATCGTTTTCCTGAAAAAAATATCAAAAACGGTAAGTAATTGCCCAATGTTACCTATGATTTAAGTTAGCCTGTCCACCTAACCAGCCGACCCAACTTTTCTAATCGTAATCCAATCTAGCATTTCGTTCATTGTGTTATTTGTTGACATATGACGGCACGGTTGGCGCTGTGGGCTGCGTGTCGCGGGTTCGATTCCCGCACAGAACAAATATTTGTATGACCTACAAGTTGTTCCGGGTCTGGCTGTTTGTGTATGTGAGTTTAAATGTTTGTAAACGCACCCACAATACAGGCGCAATTCCTAGTGAGTGGCAAGGTATATAAAAAAAAAACAATAATATTAAAAGATAAGTTGGCGTTCTACACACATGTCTGGGTGCACATTCGATTCGGCAGTATTTGTTGAACAACAAATCCTACCCGAAGAAACTACTACAATAGAACAGAAAGTTATCTATTGTTGCACAAACAAAGATGGAGAACATTTTAAAAAGATCTCTGATAGACAAATAAAAAAAAATAATAAAACATTTTATTATAGACGTAAGCTACGTCTATAATAAAATTATAATCTATAAAAGTTAATCCCTGTTTCCTCTGGTCACGGCATAACTTGAGAACACCTTTACCGATTTCATTCATATTTTTTAATACTTTGTAGAAGGTTCATAAGGAGAGAAAAATTAAGAAAATTGCGCGGAAAAGTAGAAAATTAAAATTAGTAGGTAGAGTAGGTAGGTAGGTAGGGTAGGTAGGTAGGTAGGGTAGGTAGGTAGGTAGGAAGGGTAGCTAGGAAGGGTAGGGTAGGTAGGTTAGGGCTAGGGTAGATACGTAGTGCTACCTGTGCGAATCCGGCCTGGGTAAAGCTAATCTACATATACATAATATGTATAATAAAATCGTAAACTTTCCGTTTGCGCGCATTACTTAAAAGCCACTCATTGGATTCAAAATTGAATTACTGACAGCTAAGAAGCTTTATTGTGTGTAACATTTAGTATTTATTTAATCAAAATCGGCCAACAGAATCAAGAGATATTTTTTTTAATTTACTTTCTCATAGCGATTTATTATTTTTTAACCATTAACCTAACAAAAAGTACTAGGCTTGCTGAATTCACGATAGTATTTCAATCATTAGTGTTATGCTTCGAATAGGATTTGGATGACATTTGGCACACAGATCGTTTATACGACTGGCACGGCAACGTCGCACTACACACACAGTTACACACTACTACATATAGACTATATAGTGGCCGATCGCCACGCGGCATGCGTCGCCCCGCCAGCAATCGGTTTTACGTGCGCCTATAGATGTTTCACATCAAAACTAAACTATGCACAAAAACAACACATACCTATTCATTTCTCCAGACCTGAACAAGTGAGGAGAACGCCTTAAGGCCTGCGCAGACGAGGGACTTTTGTCCGCGGACAATTTGGAATCGTAAGGAAGTCGAGAGTAAACGAGTATCTGAGTGATAGACATATAAAGTCATAACTTTAAAATTTTACTTGTTTTTATTAATGGCATGTATTTAATGCGGCAACTAAGTAAAATGAATATAGGTTTAAAAAAAAATAGAGTGGGTACCATATATGTATAATGGGTTGGCAGCTAATAAGGAGTATCGTAATAAGTAATAGGTAGCATATTAATATATCAGTAATAAGCTCCGTTTTAATTTAAACTAGCATCAAGTTTTCTTTTGGGAACAGAATTAATATCTAAGCGGAAACTTAATGGCGAAAATAAAATAGAAAATGGGCATTCATAAATAATATATTATTATTGTATTATTAGGGCAGGTTTAGATTTTCTATATAATCTAGTCGTTTCTGGCAGCGTAGGAAGTCACAGTTTTAACCTAACCTAACCTAAAAAATAATAACCTACTCTAACTAGACTGGTAATATATTATCTTTGCCACCCTACTAACATTATTAGTCGCCAAGTCATTATTTATAGCTCCTCGCCTAATATTTTATTTGACTGGTATAGTTTATTTGCTACCTAAACGCAGCTGCTAGTTTTTAGTTTTTATAACACCTTTAATTTTGAACCTTACATAATATAATAGTCGCGAAAATATTTAATCGCTGGCAAGTTATTTTATTTGTTGCATACATTTAGTCGACTTTTAAGTTATTAGTCACTCGGAAAATAATAAGCTTTTATTAATTAATAGTACCTACACCTCTTAACCTGTTTATATTTTATATAAAATCTATTAATTAGCATATCTTGCAAAACTACATCATTATTTTAATATAGTTGTTTGGCTAAGTAATGTTTGTATAATAACAAATGTTTCCTCTTTCCTAACTCACTTATTTTGCTGTGCCCGACAGGGTCCACATGATCT
Organism: Tiliacea aurago; assembly: GCA_948098905.1. Taxonomy (NCBI): domain Eukaryota; kingdom Metazoa; phylum Arthropoda; class Insecta; order Lepidoptera; family Noctuidae; genus Tiliacea; species Tiliacea aurago. The sequence continues at coordinate 4,265,928 of OX402592.1, forward strand.
AATTATAAGTTTACCACCTAAGAATATCTACATGTGGAATGCAATAAAAGTATTGAGTAACGCGCCCGTAGACAAAATGCCGATAGGATTTCTATACTATTCCAAATTGTCCGCGGACAAAAGTCCCTCGTCTGCGCAGGCCTTTATAGCGGCTTAATATCGTCTTGTCATTATTTGACAAGACCATTTCAAGAATACCGACGTCATAGTACAATGCAGTACCTACAAGATGTTAGGGCTAGGGCAAACCCCTCCTCAGGTATACGTCCGGTATGACTCAGTCTATTAGCACCGACAGTAAGTAATAGACGTTGCGTTATTTACATAGTATTATAATCAGCGTGAACATGTGGATGTTCCCACAGCTGGGACACAGGCTTACTCTCGGTGAGAGGGAGTGGGTATCTATCACGCGGGCCCAGTGTGGGTTGGTAGAAGTCACATGTCTTTGAATTTTTGGTTCTAGGACATGCCGGTTTCATCACGATGTTTTCCTTCACCGTTTTGAGAGCAGTAGTGATGAAATAATTTACACAAAGTAAAGGGCCTGTCTGAGTTCGAACCTACGACCTACAACTCGTAAGTCGTAACCGTTACCACTTGGTCACCACTGCTGACGGGCCACCATTTCTGATGGGCAGCAGTGGTATAAATAATTTAAAAAAAAACAGGGTCAAATTAAATTAGCTAGCGAAACTCCGTAGACGTGATGGGTATCAAGGCACAGACAAAATCAAATTGTTTATTTCAAATAGGCACATATAAGGCACTTTTGAACGTCAATATTTACAAAAAAATAGAATTGATTCTAGTCGCCCCTTTATGGGCAAGAAACTCCACCGGTACTCTTTTAAAATCTTGTACAATGTTTTTATAGGTACATTTATTATATAATTATATGTGAAGACGATGCACCTAGAATAAAATTACTATACTACAATAGGTAATAAAAAGAGTTAAGAATGAAGCAATGACAGATAAATTAATTATGTGATAGATACATAGTGGTCACATATTTACAAGAATTTTAAAAAAAAATTCGATATCCAAACATGATAAAACCAAAGATTAATTAATTTGATGATTTTTTTTTGTGGGGTCATCAACCGCCGGTAGTGTAGTCACTTAAAATATTAGTTTAAAATCAGTTTTTATTGTGAAAACTTCACAGACGTGATGGGTATCCATATCTCAATACGATACCACCGATTTTATCAACTCACACTTCAAGTAACAACACTACCAGCGGTCATAGACCCAAACAAAAATCATCAAATCTTTTTATTTTGTCGTGTTTGGATATCGATAATCATCCCGTGTACGGAGTTTCGCTAGCTAATTTAATTTGACCCTGTATACAGGGTCGCAAGAAATGTCAAAAGTATTTAAGAAGATCAGAAAAAGAGATCCCTGATTTCGAACTAGGTCCACACTTTTCAAGAACTTCTAGACTGTTCACTGGTGTTTTATTACTCTATAAAATGTCAGCACTTACGTTTAATTCGGTGACGTTTTTAATGTAGTAATCGTTTCTGAACCGGAGTTGGGCCGAAGAAACTGTAATATCAAATTAATTTACACACTCCACAAATCACGCCCACAAATGACAAAAAAAAATAAAAGAAACAAATAAGTATCAATCATCAATCAACTCAGCCTATCGCAGTCCACTGCTGGACATAGGCCTCTCCCAGGCTGCTCCACAACACGCTGTCCTCCGCCTTCCGCATCCAGTCTGACCCAGCCACCTTCTTAAGGTCGTCGGTGGATCTAGCTGGGGGGCGTCCCGCACTACGCTTGCGCTTGTTTGCTTGTTAACAAATAATTATGTACATTATAAACAAAATTTTCCTCTCAGCGTGTTTAAAGAACACTATCTTTCCACTTCGTCATAGTTGCATAATCATCATCGTCAGCATTTCAGCCGAAAGACGTCCACTTCTGGATATAGGCCTCGTCCAAAGCGGGGTTTTGCCATAATCGCCACGCTTAGCAGGCGGGTTGGCGATCGCAGTATGATGTTAAAATGCATAGAGAACGCTGCTGCCCATTCTCTAGTAAGTCCCTTAGTCGCCTTTTACGACACCCACGGGAAGAAATAGAATGGTGCTATTTTTACGTGCGGCACCACACGAAACAGTTGCAGTTGCATAATTTATTGTATTTATTATTTTAAATTACATTATACTTATTATAACATCACGACTTGTTTCCCCTAAGGGTTAGGCAGGGGTATACCTATAGTACACCTACATTTCGCCAGTAATGTTTGTCTCATGGGAGCGAGCCTATTGCCACCATCGAGCATAAATTCCAGACTCCGGCGGGCTACTGCTGAGAAATTCCAGATTGAACGCCAATAACACTTAACTACTATATGCCCAATAACACTTTGCCCGACTTGGAAGACGAACCCAGGACCTCTAGCTCAGGAGTAGCGCTTGCTAGCATTAGACCAACGATGTACTCTTTTACTACTGTATGAAAATTACATTATAATTATAATACTGGGCACGTTTCCTGATGACAGCGATGCGGACGAGTACTTCGACGCTTAAGGGTCAGATAATCGCCGTTGACCTTGGCCATACAAATGCGCGTCGCGCTCACGCCGCGCAACCATTAACTTTCATAGGGAATATTTATTTTTAGTAACGCAAATATGAATATTTGAAAAAAATCACAGATCGAATTATAGATATTAAAACAGTCTATTCATACAAAAAAAATCATGAAAATATCTTAAGTAGTTTGAAAGTAATATAGTTTTTTTATGCTTTGGGTAGACATTACTTCCTGAATTTATTTAATAAAGTATTTTACTACAGTACTTAAATATTCACGTATAGAATTGATGTAAATTCGTTCTACTTTAACATATATTTTTTGCATAACTTACTTGAATTATATGAAGTAAAAGTCACTAAAATCATATATCTGCGCCGTTAGTGTCCTTCTTTTTTTCTTTTTCTCGTTAGTACCTAGTATAAATAGTTAGTTGTGTGATCTATTGATTATAATATATATTTTTGTGATATTTATTTAAGAAATATGTATGTATGTAAGTATTCTCATATTTAAGTTTTTTTACTTCATTTTTATTTATTTAATTTAAGGGGGCGTTTATCCTAGTACAGGCATCTAACATTATAATAACTTTGTAAATTATTAGATTTTATGTTAATATTTTACCAATTTTAATACTGAATAACAATATTATTATTATCTAAATTTGTGAATAGTTTTTAAAATTTTATGTATTTTGTTTTCTCTTTATCTACTTTTCTATCGCAGGTATGCTAGAAGAGATTTCTTTATAGGACAATCTAGAGTCTAGACAAAATCAAACAGGTTGCTATTTTAATTGTATAATTTATTATTTTTATGACATTTATTTTAAATTCTGTGATTACCCTAACTCACACTGATATTGTTATTTTTTAGGAAATCGTACCTATATATTTTTTACAATTTTTGTAAATATGTGCGCACCATGTATCTATCACATAATTAATTTATCTGTCATTGCTTCATTCTTTTATTACCTATTGTGGTATAGTAATTTTATTCTAGGTGCATCGTCTTCACATATACTTTATATAATTAATGTACCAATAAAAATATTGTACTAGATTTTAAAAGAGTACCGGTGGAGTTTCTTGCCCATTCTTCTCCATACGAAACTACCTTTTGGAAGGGGCGACTAGAATCAATTCAATTTTTTGGTAAATATTGACGTTCAAAAGTGCCTTTTCTGTGCCTATTTGAAATAAAAATTTGACTTTGACTTTACAAATATATAAGCATCACCTTTATACGTATTTTTCTGTTCCTTACTTCTTGCCTGCGTGTGCAAAAACGGTTTGAATTGACAGTTAATAAAACTAAAATATAATTAAATAAACAAAATTACCTGTAATAAATAAACTTAATATCACTGTGTAGCACTTGATTCCTTTTTCACTGTCACTCATGTTCTTTATTAACAATTATTTCCAGTTTCTGATAAAACAATATTAAGTTCAAATATTCGAGTCCCAGAACAATATTTGATTTAAAAATAAATACGTAACATATAGTTTTGAAATCGCGGATATACGTTTGTATCACACAAGCAACCCTTTCAGAATACATACATAACCTCATGACAGTTATTTTAATGCTAAGTTGACCAATGGTGACGGGGAACTCGACGTCACCTCACAGTTATATTGTGAGTTTAGAAGTTCCACTTGTATCTAGGGACCGCAAACCCTGGATAAGTTACCTTTATCATGAAGTATCTCTTTGAATGGGTTTTTGCTTGAACCCCAGTAAAAGGTAAACCCAGTAAAAACCCTTATCGTATGGGTTTTTGATTAACCGCTTAAAAAACCCTATCAAAGACCTATTGAGTGTTCGGCGAAAACAAAAAAAAATGTATTTTGTTCCTTTAATTAATGTTGTTTTTTTTTACTTTAATTCACGTTGGCATGGTGCTTGCACGGGGCAGGGGGGTTAAATTTCTGTTATTTTTTGCCTAGGACGCACCGTTTTCGAGATATTTGAAATTCAATTTTTTTTAATAGTTAAATAAAAAAAGCTTTGAGCATTATTGCATGCACTAAAGAGTTCATTTTAGCTTGGCTACTTAGTAGCTACACCGTATAGGCTTTTGATTGACTACTTAGAAAAACCCAATCAAAACCCGGAAAAATTTACGAAATTTGAATGGGTTATAAATTAAGCCGTTCAAAAAGGTTACCCTTATTGTATGGGTTTTTGATTTACCGCTTAGTAAAACCCTATCAAAAACTCTTTCAATGGGTAACCAAAATGGTCCCTGCTTATATCACTGTCGCTATCCAACTCGGCTTGGTTTAAAATTGACAACACGCAAAGACATTACATTATTTACTTAACAATAGACGGGACATAGCAAACAAGATTCATTTGTCCTAGTGGGCAAAAGTCGCTCAGTATAGTGTGGTACGCCTGCTTATCAAGTCGCATTCGTGTCCACCAAAAGAAAATTATTTCCGAAGTCTTTGCCTAATTATGCAATATGATATTGCAAATCTCGTAGTGATAAAACGACTAGTCGCTAGACTTATTCACGGTTTATTTTCGTTAATATTTTGTAATTTACCCAGAATTTTGATAAACTAAGTATTTTTATGAAAATAATATTTACATATACTAACAGACTTAAAATAATAATATGTACATGTAAATAAAAAAAGAGGGGAACATAATCATAGGGCTTTTTTACTTTATATTTTCACTGACATATTTTTTTCTTATTTTTTTTTGGGTGGGAAATCATCGAATAACCACTCCGGCTCTGGGCGGAGCGGGAAGGCGTGTCAGACTTTTATTGACTGAAACCCACCCGTGTTCCTTCCATTGCTTGTGTGCCAGGGCCACGATATCCCTTTCGGACAAACTCGCAACCCTGACAGGCATTGGCCCTATCGGACCCCGTCAGTTGGTGCTGACATCTCTTTGAAGCGCGCGTGGAACCCACTATTTTTCTATGAAATTACTTCTGATGGCCTCTTTGTATTATCTATCTTAAATCTCTTTGAGAACACGCTTATTAATTTAAAATAACGTATTAAATAATAAACACGTTTTCAAATTAAATTAGTTAACGAAACTCCGCAGACGTGATGGGTATCGATATCTAAACATGATCACACAAAAACGAAATTAGTTTGATGAGTTTTTTGTTGGGGTTTTTAACCGCAGTTAGTGTAGTCACTTGAAAAATTTGTTTGTTTTTGTGTACTTATACTTCTCTGACGTGATGGGTAGGTACCATTAACTCAAAATGATAAAACAAAAGAAAACAGATTTTCTCAACTCATACTTCAAGTAACAACACTAACAGCGGTAGATACGTTGACCGCAAAAAAAATAATCAAATCTTTTGTTATTTTACTTTGTCGTTTTTAGATGCCTATCGATACCCATCACCTCTGCGGCGTTTCGCTAGCTAATTTAATGTGACCCTGTATAACTAGCTGCAGCACCGGCTTCACCCGGGTGGCTTTTCTAAAATAAAGGTAGCTTTATGTGCCAGTGAAAGTCTCGCCAAAATCAGTCCAGCCGTTTCGGAGATTAGCCGGAACAAACAGACAGACAGACAAAACATTTAAAAATTGTTTTTTTTTGTTGTAAGTACCATATACAAAACGATCCAGAATTAACACACAGCCTCTTAAGGGGTCATTGTACTCATCATTATGAACAACTTTTACTATGGGACCAAAACTGAAATCGCGAAAAAAAAATCAGCTGTTCTCTACATTTATGTTCGAATAACTCGACAAAATATAGGGAAAAGCTGATTTTTTTTCGCGATTACAGGTTTGGTCCCTTAACCATAACCCATTTTGGCAAAAAAAAATCTATAGAGTTGTAAAACCTGTAAGTATACCAAGTTTCTTCCAGATCAGTTGTAAAATACGACCTGTAGACTGTAGAGGAGTATAAAAAAAGCAGACAGAGGAAACCAAATTTTGTCAGTCTTGAAGCAGAGACGCTTCGCTCACTCGGTCAATAAGCAATTGTTGCAATAACATACCTCACCTCTCAATAGGCTCAGCCGAGAGATGAATTCTTATATAAAATCCACTCCACATGTTGACATTTATCATGACTCCGTAAATATTTTTAAATCCCAAATTTTAAGGTCTGTTGGATCTGTTGTGTTAGTACGTAGGTATATCTTGCAACCTTATTTCTTGTGTCATATTGTACTCGTACTTCTGTTTATATAGTTTGAAACCACATAAATTTTTGTTTAATTTCGGTCTTACCTTAGGTTATCACTGTATTTGAGAATGCTGGTTCACCTGTTATTGGCAACTGTATAAACTCATGACTGTTATCTACTTTTATTTGATATTTTGTATACAGAAGCTGTTGGTGTACCTTTATAAATAAATAAATAGATTATAATTTGTCTATAGAAGTCGTGCCGTCAAGTAAATCTACGTATAAGGAAATTATTTGAACAACGCACGTGTTGCCATTACGAGTATGACATGTATCTAAACGATTGCCGAACTATGACGTCAGAGTTTAGTACTCGGTGCAAGGACTAGGGCAAGCCCCGTTTCAGGTCGTATGATTCAATGTATTTACTTAATGACCTTCAACTTTCAAAAGAATATGTCCATACGACGTAAGTTCAGCAATACATCACAAGACTGACATTTCTTAGTAAAAAAACAAAATAAATTTGCGTTGCGTTTGCGAGCTATTTATCCTTTTACCCGTGGGAGTTGGAAATGAAGAGATCCGCAGGCGAACCAAGGTAACCGACATAGCCCGAAGAATTGCCAAGCTTAAGTGGCCGTGGGCAGGGCACATTGCTCGCAGAACTGATGGCAGATGGGGCCGAAAGGTTCTGGAGTGGTGACCGCGTACCGGAAGACGTAGCGTTGGAAGGCCTCCTACAAGGTGGACCGATGACTTTGTGAAGGCCGCAGGTATTCGCTGGATGCGGGAAGCACACAACCGGTCAAAGTGGCGGTGCTTGGGGGAGGCCTATGTCCAGTAGTGGACGTCTTTCGGCTGAAATGTTGATGATGATGATGATGTTGGAAAATATCCCACGAGAACGTACACACGGCTAGATATCAAGCTATACATTTCCGGTAAACTCTGACCTCTCATTGTACGGAAATCCTATACAATGCGAGATCAGCTTATACTGGAAATATATAGCTTGATGTGTAGCCGTGTGTACTACCGGGTTTCATCAATATTTCAGCCGAAAGACGTCCACTGCTGGACATATACCTCCCCCAAGCACCGCCACTTCGACCGGTTCTGTGCTTCGACATCCAGTGGATACCTGCGGCCTTCACAAGGTCTTCGGGATTAAAATAATCCTATGTGTTAATCCAGGTTATAACTATCTGTGTGCCAAAATTTCATTTCGTTCAGCGGTTTTTGTGCCAGTGCGGAACATAAATACATCCAGGGCCTCAAGTCTGCTATTACAATAGTGTCAGAATGGTCGATCATTGATTTCATAATTGTTGATTTTGACAAGTTTGGTAATCTACTATTATAATGGCGTCATTATGACTTTCCAATGGTCGGCCACTGACACTACATTGAAAGAAATTGCATATAATGGTAATCTCGTACATTAATGACAAACGAATGACATTTCTACTAATGGGTTTTATAATAATGGCAATACGACAATGCCATTATAATAACACAATTTTATTACGAGAACATTAACCGACCAATAATCGACCATTATGAATTTAGCAGATTACGAACTTTTAGCAAAATGACAATGGCTATGGGATGGAATGGAACTGGGATTGTGTTGGAATGACTGAATTTATAAAAATAGCAGACTTGGGCCCAGACAAGCAGACAAACGGATTTTTTTTTATAAAGTATATACGTTGCAGTGGTGAGCAGTGGTGGCCCAGTAGTAACGGCCGCGACTTACGAGTTGTAGGTCGTGGGTTCGAACCCAAGCAGGCGATTTATTTTGTGTAAATAATTTCATCACCACTGCTCTCAAAACTGTAAAGGACAACATCGTGAGGAAACCGGCATGTCCTAGAACTAAAAATTTGAAGACATGTGACATCCACCAACCCGCACTGGGCCCGCGTGGAGGATTACGGCCCACTCCCTCTCGCAAAGAGAAGATTGTGTCCCAACAGTGGGAACGAATAGGCTGATTTGACATCTTATTAAAATACCCAATAAATTTGTGATTCTATCATATCTCTGACATGTAACTGTTCAGTAAAATAAATATACTAGTACGAATTAATGGATTGTAATGGAATTAAATTATGTGAAAGTGTTTCCTATTGCTATTGATATTGAGTTGCTGGGTTATTTTATTCACCTCGTAAGGTTATTGGGTTTATAATTAAGGGTATGTGTGTAGGTATTTATCTGAGTTGATGCAAAAGGTATGGGACGTTATAGGTGAAGCCTACTTGTAACATTAGACTGCAATGTCTGACTGCTCGTTTATTATTGTGATTTTTGTTGTTTTTATTTAATTTGGTGATGGTATATTTTTGTATTTATTATTAGTCGAGCTGTTTTTTTTTTGTTTATTACCTAATTTTATTACTAATTTAAACTTTTTTTATGTAACACAATTTGTATTGTTATTGAATAAATAAATTGAAAATTGAATTGAATTGATTATGCTTTAAACGTTGCGTCGACTGTTTAACCATACATTTTTGACGTTTAAAAGGCTCTTAATTTTAAGCAACGGTTATAAATACCTTTATTTGTTTTATAACTGGCGAAATGTTGGAGTACTTATAGGTACACCTCTGCCCAACCCTTCGGGGAAACATGGCGTGATGTTATGAATATGTTATGTTATGTTTTATTTGTTGAATGATAGGAATATTGTTGTTCTATTTATTTGAAAAGCAATGTCTATAGTTTATTTCTAAGCCACGTCAGTCACGACGATCTTGGTCACTAACGACCTGTGAGTGACCAAGATAATATTGTTACTAAGATTTGTATGGAATTGAATGATAAATATAGAACAAAAAACAGAAAACAATATTCTCACGAACGTTTATACGTTAGTAGTTGTAGTAGTGCGTTTTTTAATACGATTTAAGACGTAGAACTTAAGGTTCAATTTGCCTTGACACTAGAAGTAAAAAAATCATGGACTATCTTTATGTATTGCAGGTCAGGAATCTCCAATACTCCATACTTTATTTGCATTCCACATTGCGTACTTGGGTGGTAACTACATGCCACAGGTATGTTTGATATCGTGGCCCTGGCACACAGGCAACGGAAGGAACACGGGTGGGTTTTAGTCAGTAAAAGTCTGACACGCCCTCCCGCTCAGCCCAGAGCGGGAGAAGTTATTTGATAACTTTCCCACCCAAAAAAAAAAAAAAAAAAGGGTGGTAACTTAAAATTATATGTGATCACTAGGGACTCTGTTGGGCACAGCAAAATACATAGTTGGAGAAGGAAGCCATGAAAAAACTTAACTTAGTCTTCGGGGGGTAATGGTTAGTACTCCGAAGCGATAATCCGAATGTTCGGGCGTTTCTTGACTCCCAAAGTTTCCTTTTTTGGCTTCGAGTCCTTACCCGACTTCAAGTCACATTTTTAACTTAGACACGCCTCTTTGACTGACTTTTTTTCCCCGTTGTCAGCCATAGTCAGGAAACGACCGAACATTCGGCCGATACGTCGGATTTATCTTCGGCGTAGACTCCATGAACTATATCCAATACTTATTATTATATTAAGGTTTTTTATGCACATAATAATATAGTTTACAATTTTTTTTATAAAAAAGTGAGTAAGTATATAGCCAATGTAGAAGCAAGACAAAAACGGATCTCTTGTGTAGTTATCGTAAGTTATTAATAGATTTTTAAATGCATAGTGAGATCGTCAAGGTAAATCAATGTCATACCTTCTTGAATTATTAGTGCGAGATGTTGCGGTCACTAAACCGATTGTCAAGCATGGTCATTGTAGGTTATTAAACATACAATTGGTGCACCAGAAAAAGGTGTAGGCCATTAGTTACTTTAATCATACATTTTGTAATGGTTGTTTTTTGAAAAAGTGGGTCCTAAAATAACATCAGGTGTTGTCAGTTAGACCATTTTAACTGATTATTGTGAATGTGAGCAGTTGGGTAATCTTTTTTCCTTTTTTCTTTCTTTTTCAGTTAGGTTTAATTGATGGTCTGACATTTTGAGCACTTTATGCGGCCTACTCAAACTCGGTACTGTAACTCGGTATTGTTTGTCGAGTCGTTGAGCTCCCTTGAGTTGAGCTGCACGATTACTGACAAATGCTTGCACCGATTGAACAGGTTCACTCTTTGTGTGGTTATTTCCTCAAAAGACTATCTCAGACACGGATCTACATGGTCCTCACATGATCTGACCAAGACAATGTCTGGACTTTAAAAGAGACTTTGACCCCTGAGTTTGTTTCGCCATTTCTTCGTTCGTTTCTTCTCAGGGCTAGTCAGATAGGAAATGTCGACTCCATCTAGCTTATTTTTTTATTTATAATATGATGTGTAAAAGTGATTCCGACATCATATTTACAGAAAAAACAAGTTAATTTAATTTCATTTATTTTTCATCCATAATTTTTTTAGGTACACAAGATGTTCATTAATAAATAAACCAAATACCTGTAAATAATAAACTTAAAATAACTACGTAGTATTTGATTAAAAGTTTTTCACTTTCACCCATTTTAATGTCTTTTCACACATTTAATTTCATCAATAACTTGAAGTCCCTGAAATATATAAATAAACAAGTTAAAAAATAGCCTCTATAACTCTAAAAATGTGGATATACGTTTGATTCACGCGAAAAACCTATAAGAATACGTAGGTACCTATACTTCGTCATACCAGGTTTTTTATGCGAATTTGAGCGACGATGACCGGTAACTCGGTGCCCTATCGAGGTAAGCAAAGAAGTTCCACTTGGACTTGGTAATGGTTAATGAACTTTTTTATGTTAGTTAGTTACTTTTTTATGCACTTTTTTATGCTGTTTCTAAACTGATGTATTGATAATGTAGTTAGGCATATGCATGGTAAAAATAACTTCTGTGTTTTTTTTTGTACGCTTTAACTAGCAAAACATGTGCTCCTTTATTTGAATTCCATCCACAATGTGCAGGTATTGTACTTACTCATGTTTTACAAAAATAAAATATTTTTATCTTTATCTTTTAAAAGTGACAGAAATAGTCCTCGGGCGGATTAAAAAAAAAAAAAAAACTTTATTTCAAACAAGAACACATACATGAACAGTCCATAGGTTGTTGAGTGATGGGTTAGTAACAGAAAGTACTTAGAGTCTATATTAGTATTTTTAGTACGGACACAAACACAGCTAAATTGCCGGCTTATGAGCAAGTCACCAGATTCTCAACTCACCAGATTCTCAACTAACCAGATTCGTAACTCACCAGATTCGCAACTCACCTAATGTACAATGAAACACAAAAAATAACAGAACAGGTACTCACCAAAAAAAAAACTAATGTACTTAAATCGAAACCAAACCAAAATAATACGGAATTCTTGATGTAGTTTACTTACTAAATTCACACAACAATACTTTTCGTAAATATTATTCACCATGCATTAAGTATACTAAAAGTAAACTTTATGCGTCAAATTCACCTGGGTGCAAAATTATTAAATTTTTAACTTAACTGTCAACATTTTAAGGTTTATTTAAAATCATTTACAGAAATATGACAGTTCCATATAACATGATGTGCTGTCGACTGTACATTATCTGCAGAGTTGCGAATCTGGTGAGCTGCGAATCTGGATAGTTGAGTATCTGGTGACTTGCTCATGAGGGAAATTGCCTAAGCCCGCCCTCGAGGCTCAGTGTGCACCATAGGTAAGTTATCTAAGTGTATGTTTTGCCCGCGACAATTTTTATTGCGCCTTGGATTCAACTTTCGGTGCTGAGCCGAGCGTGGAGAATCCAGTAGAGTGATGCACCTAGCGCGTCAAGAAAATACTCTTTAGAATTGCAACCCTTGGCGCTAATTAAATTGACATAACGGTCCCTCATGACGGGAAACTCGTGAAAAATGAGAAAGATAAACAAGTCAAGTATCTTGACTTAGCTCGGGAGGTGGTCGACATGTGGGATGTGGACGCAGCAATCATTATGCCAATAGCCGTATCAGTCAATGGCTTAATCGCCAAGAGCCTCGATCGAAACCTAAGGAGGCTCTCCTTGTGCAGCTGGATTAAGGGCCTGATTCAGAGAGCGGTACAGCTGGACACGGTTCGCATTGTTAGGAGGTTCCTCTCTCTGGAGCCGGTAGCCCGATACCGGTGGGCTACAATTTTTTTCTATTTTTAAATGTATTTTTCTATTTTTTACATTCTAATATTTAAAAATATACTTAATATAAGTACGATAATATACTTAATAACTTTTAAACGATTATGTTGTTCATGAAATAAAGGAAATAATAATCTTTATTTTCAGACCAGAGACCCATCATCATCATCATCATCATTTCAGCCAAAAGACGTCCACTGGAGGGCATAGGCCTCCCCCAACATTTGGGGGGAGGGTTGCCATAATCGCCACGCTTGGCAGGCGGGTTGGCGATCGCAGTATGGTGTTAAAATGCATAGAGAACGCTGTAGTAAGTCCATTAGTCGCCTTTTTGACACCCACGGGAAGAAATAGGGAGGTGCTGTTCCTTACGTCCGGCACCACGCGGAACACCCGCGGACCCATAACAATATGGATTTTAGAAAAATAAGAGTTCGACTCAATTATTGCGAGAATTTACCGATGAAGTCAATAAACAGTTAAATGATAAAAAACATGTCTTGACACTTTTTATAGATTTTAGCAAAGCATTCGATATGCTCCGATGTAATACACTTTTTGACAAGTTGTCACATAATAGAATACAAGGGCCACTATTAGGACTATTAAAAAACTATCACACCAACAGATACAACATGGTTAAAATACAAAATGAGTATAGTACTAAGCTTCCATCCACGCAAGGAACGGCCCAGGGCTCAATTATAGGTCCGACAGAGTACTTAGTTTACGTTAATGATATGAGTAATGCTATAAATTCAGGTTCTGTATACCAATTCGCCGACGACACGTGTATATTGGTCGCTAATACAAACATACATGACGCTGAGGAATCCCTACAACGTAACTTCGACCAAATGTGTAAATGGGCTCATGACGTAGGATTGGTAATAAACGCAACAAAAACAAAAATTGTTCACATACATTCATCACATAATAAATGCTCCACTATACCTACAGTTATAGCTCACGAACACACTTGCCTACATAGCTCGCCAAAGACTTGCAAGTGCCCGACATTACAAGTAGTTGATAAACAAATGTATATCGGTCTATTGGTTGATAGCCGATTCTGTTGGCGACCGCACATAGATTACGTTTGCAATAAACTGAGGTCTATTCTAGGTAAGTTTAGTATACTTAAATATAAACTGCCTTACAAAACGCTTAGAATGATATATATGGCCCTAGGAGACTCGGTTATCAACTACGGACTCAGCAGCTATGGGAGAAGATATCATACATACCTGACAGATATTTATAAGCTACAACTAAGAATATTAAAAGTAATTACGCCAAAACATTTAAACAAGAAATTCAAAAACAGTGACGACGATCTCTTTAAATACTGTAATGTTATGAATGTTTTCAATAAAGTTGAATTTTTTACTCTTGCGGAAGTCATTAGACCTGAGCTGATAATCGAAAAAACAAGACCTGATTTTTTGAGAATGATACCACTTAAAAATAAATACATCCTACCTAAATTTAATAATGTGTACGGGATGAGGGTTGCAGATTATTTAGTACCTTTTTTTCTTAATATACTTCCAGACGATTTGCAAACGTTATACAAAACGAGTTCGAAAAGTTATAAGTACAAATCAAAGCGTTTCCTTACACAAAATGACTCCTAATGTATGTATGTAATAGAGTATGTTTAAATTATTATCATCATTATAAAATAATATATCATTGTAGTAATTAACATTTAAAAATAACATGTTAAACATAAAATGAACGGTTCGCCGGCACACAGATAAACCCTGTGAGGTTTTCGTTGTGCGGCTATAAAAAAAATTGTAAAATAGGCTAAGTGTTTTAGAAATAAATAAAAAAAAAAAAAAAAGGAAAATTAAGTACGTACTTATTGACTAAAACACGCTTAATGAACTTATTACCTATCTCACATATCTGAACAACGGTCTCTGTGCCGCCATACAGTGAGGCATTAGGCCATCCACCCTGCCGGCTACAGTAGCCACGAAGCTGTTGGGGCTATCAGCACCCAGCGCATCAGTGATACGATTCGCAGACGCCGCAGCGAGCCGAAATCCAGAACGCGTGCGTCCGCGAACATCCCTGACGCGCTGCAGAAGCGCGGCAACCCCAGCATTACCCGAAACGCGTTAGGCTGCGTTCTAACGACACACGCATAACCCGCGTCGACCACGGGCACGCCCCGCACACGCGTTGTGTTCGTCTTGCACCCGCGTTCGCTACGCGCATAATCCGCGCCCGCCCCGCGCCCGCCTTGCACCCGCATAAACTACATTGAAAAAACGCCCTTGATCACAGTCAATACGGCACTAGCCGAAGTGCAGACACAAGGCGGGCGTGAGGCGGACGCGGGGCGGGCACGGATTATGCGCGTGGTGAACGCTGGTGCAAGCTTTGACATCCCATCCATTGAAGTTAAGGTTAACAAAAAAATACAAACTTTATAATTTACTTACGTAAGTATTCGTTCAAGTTTCAAGTTTATTAACCCTAGGAATAAGATTTTTCATGCAAACAAAACTCCCCGTTTTCCCCCCCCGTAAAGGTCAAATTTTTAAAAACACCTTCTTAGCGGATGCCTACGTGCCAAATTTCAGCCCAATCTGTTCATTGGTTTGAGCTGTGTTGATAGACCAATCAGTCACGGTTTCCTTTTATATGTATATATGGCTAGATATATATATATATTGTTAACCTCCTCCTTTTTTGAAGTCGGTTAAAAATCATTAATAGCCAGAGTGCATCTCATGACAATTCCAATAAGACCAAACACGGGTAGGATACATTGTTTTATTACGGAGTTCCAGTGCCTACCTTCCGGCTTCATCATCAGATTAGTTTGATGGTACCATTTTGATCAGAACGATGTATTTAAATTTGCTTTACTTAACTATCTTAATCCAGATATCTCATCGCCACCCGTGAAATACTTATCATTGAGAAGTTCCGGTGGCCATCTGTGGCCTTCTTTATCAGTTCCACTTCACCAAATTATACTTTCTGAATGCAAATGATTGATTTGTTGATGAATATATAAAAATCGCTATATGTATGCCTATAATATTTGAGGAGTTCCCTGGATTACTCATGGATTTCAACATCAGAACTGGATTTTAATAAAAAATGGGACCAATCTGGAAGTATATACTTTTAAATAAAAAAAGAATTTCCTAAATCGGTTCATAAACGACGGACTTCTGAGGTAACAAACATTAAACAAAAAAAATACAGATGACTTGAGAACCTCCTCCATTTGGTGAAGTCGGTTAGCAAAGTCGTGTATGAGGCCAAAAGGCTCTTACAAAGAGTACTATAAGATAGGCTTCTATCTCAGCATGATGCTGAGACATTTAAAAATAAGTGTCGCAGCGTTGGCATTGCTGATAGGGCCGCTGTGATGTCAGATACAGAAATAAATAAAAAATCAAATAAAAAAATAGATATGTGTGAAATAACGTATAAAAATAATAATAAAATTAATGTAATCCGCGATGAAGTTATCCGGAAGAGAACCAGAGTTACCGCCATAGCCTGCAGAGTAAGCAAGCTGAAGTGGCAGTGGGCTGGCCATGTTTGTCGAAGGACCGATGGCCGGTGGAGCAGACGAGTCCTGGAGTGGAGACCACGTATCGGCAAGCGTAGTGTGGGACGCCCCCCAGCTAGATCGACCGACGACCTTAAAAAGGTGGCTGGGACAGACTGGATGCGGAAGGCGGAGGACAGGGTGTTGTGGCGCAGCCTGGGTGAGGCCTATGTCCAGCAGTGGACTGCTATAGGCTGAGTTGATTGAATCCGCGTGGAATGTGCTGTTCAAAGTTTTCACTTTTGCGGCAGTCCCCTTACTGCTAATTTTTTTTTTAAAAGATTTAACCTTCTGTATCTCTCTCGATATGCCAGTTAGTCTCGCGGGACTGAGCCAGCCTTATTTGCGGTGTAGTTATCTCGAGATATGTCTCATTTCACACCTTAATGTCTACCTTTGCTTTCCGTAAGTAATTTTTTATGGGGTCATAAATTCCGAGTAGAGGCAACTTGGGAAACTTTTTTGGGGGAAAAATGGGTGTTTATCTGTTTACATAGATCATGGCGATTTTCGCTTACCGTATTGTTTCGGGTTGTTGGTTTGGGAAGTTTTAAGGTTACAAAAACAGCGTCAGACAGCATCTGTCTGACATTAATGCTGCAATGAACTGTTTCAGTGTTTTCGTTAGAACATTATTTTCACTTTTTAGGGTTCCGTACCAAAATGGTAAAAAGGAACCCTTATGGTGAGACTAAGTCTGTCTGTCTGTCACACCTGTATATCTCAAGAACTAGTCATGCTATCAACTTGAAATTTAGAATAGTTTTAGATGACGTTTGCCCAATTATTTATATATTATTTGACAAAGGTTATAAATATCCTCTACGTATAGGTAAATAGACAAAGGTTATAAATATCCTCTACATATAGGTAAATAGACAAAGATTATACATCCTCTACGTAGGTAAATATACCTACTAGATACAGATTCAGCCTTTTTCTTATTCAATTTTTAATTTTTTTATAATTTTTAATTCCTATGTAATTTAATTTAATTTTGATGCATGTAATTTAATTTTAGATTTATAATGGCAAGTAATTTTTTTTTTGTAATTTTACTATGGGTTTAATACCTGAATTAAACGATTTTTTTTTATAAGAATAGTTATGGTCAGGAAAAAATTGTCCACCGCAGTACAGTTAACACATTATTGCTTCGCTCAGTATTCCATCTCGTATAAATATAAATCTAGGTGTACCACAACGGCTGCCCATAATGGCGGACGAAGCGATTACGATGTAATTTCCCCTACTACTCATAATAGTGGCAGAAGCTTTAATCAGATAACCTCATCCTTTTGGAAGTCGGTTAATTAGTGACCATCAAAGAATAAATTATAAAACTGAAATATACTTGACTGAAATATACATATTACTTGAATATTTATACATATTAATTAATAAAGGCTCTTACACACTCACGCGATATTGCGGGCGCGACAGGCACCGACATAGAAATTGTGCTACTAGTGTTGCGTCGCGCCCGCGATATCGCACCAGTCTGTACTGTATTTAAAACTAATAAATTCATAAGTGCATGACTTCAATTAATTAACATTTATTAATACAATATTTATTAAAATACTATCATCATTACAGCCGAAAGACGTCCACTGCTGGACATAAGCTCCTCTAAAGTGGGGGTTTGCCATAATCGCCACGCTTGGCAGGCGGGTTGGCGATCGCAGGATGGTGTTAATATGCATAGAGAACGCTCCTGCCCATTCTTTAGTAAGTCCCTTAGTCGCCTTTTACGACACCCACGGAAAGAAATGGGGCGGTGCTATTCTTTACGTCCGGGACCACGCAGACATTAAAATACTATACGACCTAGCAATAGGATTAATAAACCATTACTTTTTCAATTTAAAAGTTACTTAAAATAAAAATAAACATTTGCTCAATATAAAATCACATGAAACAGATCACATACTCTGAATGCAAGCCATTTGTTGAGTATTGCAATGGGCGATACAAATTGCCCTATCGAAGGCAGATTAGCACAAATCCCCTTCACCGTAAATGGAATACCGAAGCTCGACGGAACTCTCCGAAGGACACCGAAGTATGCCGAAGTAATACGAATTGAGCCGAAGCCACGCTATCCACTTTTCCGACGTCCTCGAGGATTTTTTTTTATTTAGATATCGGTTTTAAGCTTTTACGCTTCATGAGTGTTCGGAAAAATGAGGATTTTGCTTCGTGAAACGGTTTTTTTATTGATTTTTCTGGAAGCTTCGATTGAATCTGAATAGAGGTCTACCATTTCACAATCTACACCGTAGTCTAACATTTTCCATATTTTCTCTGGGATGCAGTAGAAGAGCATTTACGAGCGATGATACTTTAGAAACAATACATCTTGAGCACACTGAATGGCTTATATTTATTTAGATCATGATGTTCTTTTAGATCAAAAGGTTTCGTTCGTTTATCTATTAGTTTTCGGACTAGCTGAGGTAATCTAAGAATCGGGTGCTGATCAATTTGGGGAGGCTTTTGTTCAGCTGTGAACTTTGTTCTTTCACTACGCTACGCATGTTTCAAAATTGGCCCCAACTAGTTAGATTGTTGTTCGACCAGCCACATAATAGGGATGAGTCCTGTTACAGCCTTTATTTCGCCAACCAAAACGGATGAACACTTGTCCATATAATTCCCCTATTTATAACCCTAAATTGATCGCTTTAGTATTTTATTTAATAAAATAATATTACTAGCCGTGATAAACGCCACTGCAAAACATCACATAATAGATCCACTCGGGCCGGGTAAGCTGGGCAATTTGTCCGGGTAGCGACTAAACATTTGTTCGATATCCTATCAAGTCCCTGGTTATATACGGATATAGCTGTAACAAAAAGAGATTACTTACAATTTCGAGAAAGAGCCGGTAATGTTGCGAGATTAAATTGTTCCTTTAAAGGGTTCCTTTTGTGAGTTCTTTTAACGTTTTTATATAGCAGTCAGTTAGTTTTGAATTCACTCTGCTCAACTAAGCCTGCCTTCACCGACATTAAATTGGGATTTTAAGATCCCCACGTCGTTTGCTTGGTCGATTAGAAATCTATACATATAATAAAATCGTAGCAAAGTTGCTACGAGGTCTGAGATCGATTCTAATACCGAAAATATATGTAGTATTTAAAAATGTTGTCTGTTTGCCTGAATGTATGTTCCAGCATCACGATAATTCTACTGGATAGATACTGTTCAAATTTTGCATAGATATTCCCTATAAGTCTGGGCAGTCAGTAGGTTATATATTATCACGGTATTTGCTATAGGAGATGAACAATATTGCATTATGTTTATATGCCTCTATAGTTTACAGCAAATTGTAAAATGACGAGTCAAACGGTTAGAACATGGCAGATAGTTACAGATCAATCAACTCAGCCTATAGCAGTCCACTGCTGGACTTAGGCCACTCCCAGGCTGCGCCACAACACCCTGTCCTTCGCCTTCCGCATCCAGTCTGTCCCAGCCACCTTTTTAAGGTCATCGGTCCATCTAGCTGGGGGGCGTCCCGCACTACGCTTGCCGATACGCGGTCTCCATTCCAGGACTCGTCTGCTCCACCGGCCATCGGTCCTTCGACAAACATGGCCAGCCCACTGCCACTTCAGCTTGCTTACTCGGAAAACCCAATAACACTTTGCCTGACCCGGGAATCGAACCCAGAACCTTATGCTCAACAATAGCGCTTCCGACCACTCGACCAATGAGGTAGTTTTTTATAAAAATGTGGCTGTTATTTTAGTATTTCGTGGTGTCTTAGGACTTCCACGCGAACGAAGTCGCTGGCAGAAACTGGTCTTTATATGGACATCCACGCTTAAACAATTTAGGAACAATTTTCGATGATTGCAACAAATTTAAAAAAAAATGGTAAAGTGTACGATGAAGTCTTTGGCTGTTAACAATCTACTGTATCATCTATAATGTTTTGAGCCACATGTTATGGCTCTGCATTTTAGAGTTTCCAATCAAATAAAACAAAACTTAATTCCATTGAATGACTTAATAGAAAAATCACCAGAACAATACATCGAAATACTAGAGGCACATAACAACAACAGAGCAGGTGTGTTCAATTATGGAAAGCACTTGTTGCGCGCCCATGAAACTGAGTGGACCGAGTTAAGTGTGGAACTTGGCTGGTAAAGCCTTCATAATGCAGGCAATGTGCTGGAGTTAGTTCTTTGAGAACCTGATGCCCTGGTACCTATGATTTATCAATGCATTAGACGATAGAAATCTAAGTTTCAAAGTGATCGAATTTTAAAAATTAACTGTGGTCACAAACTGTACAATTTTTTAATAAACACATAAATAACTTGATACTCCCGAATGTATTTAATAAATCAGCTGTGTTCATAGTAATTAGATGTGTTCGACATATTAATTTGTTATATCCGAGTGATAAACCGATTCCGAAATTGTATCCTTTCAATAACGTATGTGACCATTCTGGGAAATAGCTGATTAAAAACAAATGATTATCTGAATTATTGAAATAACTGGGCTAATGCTCTCCATGGCGCTCGGCATGTTCTTCCATACATTGGTATACGTCACGGTCAATTCTCCAACTGCAAATGTAAGTTGGCCGACTATTAGTCGTTAACTTGTGAAGCCTACTTAGCTGTAATAGTTTTCCTTTCAACTTCGTTGTATACACTACTGCCGTGAATTTTTCCACATATCCAAAATAAACCATTTAGCTAGCTAGCGACATGACTCTAACAAAAAAATGCACTTTAAAGCTTAATATTGAGCTTATTTTTCAGCATGGGATAGACGAGAAAAAAAATAGAATCCCCACTTTACCTGCAAGGGAGGTAACCTACAAATGTTTTATTTTACCACTTTGTTGGCTTGATTAATGCAATTAATCAATCTTGCAATGAATGCAATTAATTACCCATGCGAAATTACAGCTTTCTAGTACTTAGAGTCTCTGAGCTAAGCCGCGGACAGACAGACAGACAGAAGGACGTGGCGAAACTATAACGGTTCCTTGTAGACTAAGCAACCCTAAAAAACCGGAATATATATACATAATGTTTGATACAACATAAAGTTCAGTCTTGCCAACCAATATCAATAGCAGTTGCAGGATCTTTCTCGCTACCGAAAAGATAAAAATCAACAAAGTGGATATAAGTAATTCTCACACTGACTGCAAAGTAATGAGGTCTCCAATTATGACCAATCATTAATTGGAAACTCGTTGAAACCGTATTTCATGTGGGAAACGGGGATTCAGCCGTCGCGGGATTTAAAATCCCGGGGGATAATCCCACCGCGAGTGGACGGCGAATGCCCATCCAGCTTATTCCGCATCACTTTATTCTCCGGTATCATTCGCAACGATGTTTATTTAGTGATATCAACAAGATTTTGAAAGGCGCTGATTGGGAGTTTTCCGAAACTGATTGGCGTATTCATGCACCTAAATGAAAAGGTACTATATTTCCATCTTTTTTTTATTTTCTAAACGAAAGTGTAGCCATTTTCTAAACTATTACGACTAGTTTTGTCCAGTTTCTGCCAAATGAAATGAAATGAAATCGTTTATTCTGTAAATAGGATATTAAAATCACTTTTACACGTCATATAAAAAATTTATCTAGATGTAGCCGACATTTCCTATCTGACTACCCCTGAGAAGAAATGGCGAAACAAACTCAGGGGTCAGTCTCTTTTAAAGTCCAGACATAATCTTGGTCAGATCATGTGAGGACCATGTAGATCCGGGTCTGATATGGTCTTTTGAGGAAAGAACCACACAAATTTGAGTGGACCTGTCCAATAAGTGTAAGGATTTGTCAGTAATCGTGCAGCTCAACTATGTCTAACTGGGGTTTTAAACCTACAACGTCTTCGAGTAATGACTAACTTGTAAATTTTTCTGAAAATACTCTTGAACCTTAATGACTTTTGAAATCGAAAGGTCAGTCATGTCAGTCATAGTTAGAAAGATAACCTGGTGAAGGTCGAAAGAATTTGCTGCATGTGGGAAGCGCTGGACCAATCACAGTGGCGAAACTTTGTGGAAGGCCTATGTCAAATTCAAATTCAAATTCAAATTTATTATATTATTATAAGCCGGGGATCGCGGAAGTCACGCATGATCCCATGATCCCCGGTGCAAGTGTGGGAAGGGTGGTTTTTAGTCAGCAAGAGACTGACAGACCATTTCGCCCGCCCCAGGGCGGAATACGTCCATGAGGATTTCCCACGCTGGGAACAAAAAAGGCCTATGCCCAACAGTTTTTTTATCCTTTATTAAAAAGAACCAGGTTCTTAATTATTAATTACAATCTAGCCTATAATTAAGACTAATTAAGTAATTTTAATGTAACTGAATTTTTTCGTGATAATTATTTAAAAACTTAGAATAGCGTTAATTGTAATTTACACAAGTCCGTTCCACTTTCTTAGAGTCTGTTATAATAATAATATATACACTTTGTTCATGTGTTATAGGAGTGTCATTGTCACTATTATACACTTTTTACACTACACTAACTCAAGGAGGTTTTGTTCGTTAGTTTGGTAGAACAGCTGATGTCCAACAGTGGATGTCTTTTAACTGAGTGATGGATGAATAATGATGTACCTGGGGGTTATAAATAGGTGGAAAAGTAGGACATCTTTTAAGTCAATCTGGCCTTCATTTTCCTCGTTCAGCTAAAATATAAGAAAAAAATATATAAATCAATCTGCCCGCCTTTTCCCAACTAAGTTGGGGTCGGCTCCCAGACTAACCAGATCCAGCTGAATACCAGTATTTTACATGGAGCGACTGCCTACCTGATCTCCACAACCTAGTAAAGTACTATACTCCATTTGAAATAAGATTAGACATTTAAATAAACCTTTTTTACAGTCCGTTCAACCGATTTTGACTTCTATTGCGTTGGTGACATGACAAATGGCAGTTGTAATAACCAATCGGTATTGTAACCACGTTTTTGCTTTTAATGTCATCTTTATGCTTACGGAATAGGAGTCAAACTCGGTTGAACGGACTGTAAAAAAGTTTATTTAAATGTCTAATCTTGTTTCAAACGGAGTATATGTAACACGATACCCCTAGGTTAGACTGGTTGTCAGACTTTTGGGCTTCTCACTACTCGTAACGATTGTTAAAGATCTACGATTGACAGCCGGGAAGAACGGCTTAACGTGGTTTCCGAGGCACGGAGGGGTCTCGATATGTAATGGATGGTCTCCCATCCAAGAACCGACCGCGGCGAACGTAGCTTAACCTTCGATCAATCCGTGCGGCTGTTATTATTTAGCCACCAGCCCCTCCGAGCTTGGGTACGCCACAATCGTGGCGATAAGTCTCCTCTTTGAGGAGTGGCTACAGAGGCGCCACGGCGTCCTCACCTTCCGCCTGACGCAGGTCCTCACCGGACATGGTTGTTGTTTCGGGAGGTTCCTGTTCAGGATAAAGTGGGAGGAAACGCCCGGGTGTCACCACTGTGTGGATCGCCCGGAGGACAAGGTGGAGCATACGGTGGAGGTCTGCCCGGCTTGGGCAGAGCACCACCGTGTCTTCACAGAGGCGATCGGTGGCGGCGATCTCTCGCGTCCGGCCCTGGTTCAGGCCATGGTTCGGAGCGAGAGTGCATGGGAAGCCGTCACCTCCTTCTGTGAAGCAGTAATGTTCGCGAAGGAGGAGGCGGAATGCGTGACGGAGAGGAAAGGTTCGCGCCCTCGCGCCCCTAGTCGCCGCAGGAGACGCCCCGGGCGTCGGGAGTCGCAAGCCGACTTCCGGCCACCGTAGGCGCGGGCTTGCGGATGGTGAGCGATGGGTAGCTTGCCGTCCGATAAGGACCAGGCCCGGGTCGACGGCGCGTTGTGTTCCACGCGCGCCTCAAAGAGATGTCAGCACCAACTGACGGGGTTCGTTAGGACCAATGCCTGCCAGGGTTGCGATTTTGTCCGAAAGTGATATCGTGGCCCTGGCACACAGGCAACGGAAGGAACACGGGTGGGTTTTAGTCAGTAAAAGTCTGACACACCCTCCCGCTCAGCCCAGAGTGGGGGAAGTTATTTGATAATTTCACAGACAAAAAAAAAAATCCCTCCGAGCTAAAATATCAACAATCAATCTTAAAAATGTACATAAGGTTCGACGAGTCATCATTTCAGTCGAAAGACGTCAACTGCTGGATATAGGGCCCAAAGGGAGGTGGTTTGCCTTAATCGCCAGGCTTCGCAGGCGGGTTAGCGATCGCAGTATGGTATTAAAATGCATCGAGAACGCTGCTGCCCATTCTCTAGTAAGTCCCTTAGTCGCCTTTTACGACACCCACGGGAAGTAATAGGATGGTGCTATTCTTTACGTCCGGCACCAAACGGTTCAACGACTGATTTGAATTGATTCGTTTTCCAGAAACCAGAGGTTAGTATACGAAAGGTTTTATGCGTTACCAGCACATCAAGGTACCACAAACCGTCAAATTTTCTCATTCGATTTTGAACTTAATATTCAACATTTTAATGTTTAAAATCATTTGGAGAAATTTGACAATTTGGTATATTCTGATGTGCTGGCGACTGTACCTATAAATAAATTTCCAATCATTACAGATATTCTATGAACAAAACAATACTCGTTAGATTTCCACGAAATGATTATGAAATTCGATATAGAAGCTTTGTATTTTCGATATCGAAACATCATTATGAACTTTATTAACTTTTAAGCATTCTATAAAATTTGAAACAGCGTAAAAGTTGGTTTGTAAATTGGATGGTTTTTAAATTTTGTTTCAATTGAATGTTTGATTACATTCTTTTAACTTGCTATGGTTGTAGCATTTTCAGTTTTGCATTCAATGGGTCTGCCATAATAACGTGCGCGGCTTTATCCAAACTATGATGATAAAAAAATAAAAATAAAAAACGGCCAAGTGCGAGTCGCACTCGCGCACGAAGGGTCCCGTACCATTATCTATAAAAATGGCAAAAAAATCACGTTTGTTGTACGGGAGTTAAATATTTGTTTGATTTTAATTTTTAATTATTTATTTTTAAAGTGAATATATAACTAAATATTCTGTGAATATTTCAAGCATCTACCTGTTGCCATTATCAATATAGAGCAAACCGAGCAAAAAAATCACGTTTGTATGGAAGCACCCTTAAATATTTATTTTATTCTGTTTTTTAGTATTTGTTGTTATAGCGGCAACAGAAATACATCATCTGTGAAAATTTCAACTGTCTAACTATCACGGTTCATGAGATACATCATGGTGACAGACAGACGGCGGAGCCTTAGTAATAGGGTTCCCGTTTTACCCTTTGGGTACGGAACCCTTAAAACTAATTTTTATTACCTTCAGTTATACAAACGTTACAACTAAGGGGAAGACCTTTTTCGATGAACTCTGGCACATAAAGGAAGATTTAACCTGTGTTTAGGGTGCCAGCGTCCTCGCCTATAATTTGAACATAAATATCAGTAGTAATAATAATGATTAAATTTAAATCATAACAAACGTGTCACCGCACTTCGAGATTCATTATCTATTATCTGTGTCTGTGCGCCTAGTACACACACGCATCTGCCACAGGTCTGCGACACGGCGCCGCACCGACACGCGACGGCGCGGGCGGCATGATTGGCGGCGGGATCAAACGAATGGATTAAAACGTGTACGATCAGCTGACTTGGTCTAGTGATGTGTAGAATTCAATTGGAAACATTTGCTTTTTATTAGTTAAATGTTTCATAACTTTATAATTATGTACGTACCTATTATTAAAAAAATCTTGCCATGTAGTTTGTTATCACCAAAAGAATCCGGTCTTTGATATGTATATACCCTTTCCGCTGTATCTATCCGATTAAAATGAATCGTTCGCTTGAATCGTTATGAATTGGTTTCTGCAATGTCAATTGTGCGTCGAAAACGTAGCATTTATTACGGTTTATCTCATTTGCATATTTATGTAACGAAGCGATTTAATAATATTTAAATTTTAATGGATATATTTTAATAAGCTTGTGTGAAATTCGGGATTAACGTGAAATATGGTACTGTTTTCATGTGCCGTATGAAATTTTCAGCAGTGAATATACAATACCTACATTTGATTACGTTTTAGACTTATGTGTGCCCTTTTTATATCAATAAAATGGGGCTTAATTACAATTAGACTATATAATTAAGCTGAATGTTCTCATCCTCCGTGCGAATGGGAAAAAAATAACATGTTTCGTACGCCAATCGAGCAACTTGAGCTTCTAAAGCTCAAACATTTTAATCACAGGTAAGCTAAAATATTGTCTTCACTTCAAAATCAACCTTAAATACCTCCAAAACATCCCTTACGAGGTACCTACCAAAACTCCCACGAAATATTGCCAAAGTATCACATATCATTTTTATCTTTATCCATTGTTTATTTAAGACAGGGAAGTGGCAGCCTAACTCATGCCTAATAGAGCCGGCTGAACTAAAACTAACGTCACAATGCGGCGTCAGATAACAGCGCAACTATGGCAACACTGTCTTGTACAGGATGCGGGTAGTAATGGATCAGGCAAGCTACTAATGCCCATGTGCTTTCGATGTCTTAGACATCACTGACATCGGTGAACGAAAACATCGCGAGGAAACCTGGACTTATTTATTAAAACTTTATGCACAAGTAAAAAAAAAAGAAATACTTTACAAATACGGACATAATGCCTGAGGCGTTTTCTACCGGTCAACCTTAGGGTGATGCAGAGACAAAACATGGTAGGTGCAACATAGGGGATAGATAACTCGAAAATCAAAAATATGTATATGAAGGCAGAGGGTTAGGTTAGTTAGGGATATAGCAGAAGTCAGCCTTTATTTCCACAACTTATTAATTCACTGTAATTATAGTTTAATTCAGACTACAGTATCTAAGCGCTACAACATGTGCACCGGGCCGAGCCTGTGACAAGAATGCTCCCCTCCTTTTTTTTTTTTTTTTTTTTTTTTTTTTTTCATC
Source organism: Tiliacea aurago (assembly GCA_948098905.1). Classification (NCBI taxonomy): domain Eukaryota; kingdom Metazoa; phylum Arthropoda; class Insecta; order Lepidoptera; family Noctuidae; genus Tiliacea; species Tiliacea aurago. The sequence goes on from OX402592.1 coordinate 4,293,405, forward strand.
TCGTAGCAGACCTAGAGAGGTCGTTGCTACTTAACCGGATATTCCTGTGGCTGCCCTAAGGTTTTTAATCTTAAAGCCTCCAGCCAGGGCGCAAATTATATATATTAAAAACTAAACGACAGCGCACTAAGGGCACCCCCTGTGGGGTACAGACCTCGGCTCAGGGCGTCGTTGGGGGATCGCAAAATTACTAACAATTTGGGGACGGGCTGGATCAACATTTTGATCATGATTATTATCAGGGGATATTATATTTATTGCTACGGCGCTCTCAGCCTCTAACCGGGCGGCTGGCGCATCGACATTCAAGGGACGGGGGGGAGGACTTTTATTACCATTTACTCGGGAAGTTCGCGTGGTACCTCGGCGGCGAGGACGGGAGGTCGGTTTGTGTATTTTGTGCACTGTACTCGTGGCCCTATTGCTTTCCTGAAGGAGAGTGATGGGGTCATCCGGATCTAAGAGAGTGTGCCTCGGTCGGCGAGTCTGACTAATGCTCCCCTCCTTGCTGCGCGCTCGCTTATGTAGAGCGGCTCAAGTAGTGGCGAGAGTGGGGAGGCCTAAGTGACACATTGCAGTGCGTAACTCGGCCCCTTGCACGTGCTGTTTACAATGGTGACGCCGACATATATACGAAAAAAAAAAAAAACCTATTTGTTTTTTTTGTGCTCGTGATTATATTGTAAATGTGTTTTGTGTAATGTTTACCTACTCGAGTTTATGTTTTCGTGTGCACGTGTTTCTGTGACGAATAAAATTATTTTTCTTTCTTTCTTTATTTTTATTTCTTACATACTTGCCCACATAAATAATCGCCACGCTTGGCAGGCGGGTTTGCGATCGCAGTATGGTGTTAAAATTTATAGAGAACGCTGCTACCCGTTCTCTAGGAAGTCCCTTAGTCGCATTTTACGACACCCACGGGAAAAAATAGATAATATAAGATAAGATAAGATATTTATTTCGCAAATATGAGTACAAAAACACGGTGACATAAAAATATAATTAACAACAGCCATATTTAGCCAGAAGGCATGCAAAAGTACAAAAAGAATACCTATAATACGAGAGATGCAAGTACCTACATAATAATAAAGTTATACAATGTCAATTAATATAATTTAATTATGATTGAATTATGAAGTAGTTCAGTATTTATTTATACATAATTATTCTGCAGTCAAAATAAAAATTAAATTAAATAAAAATTAAATTAAATACAAATAAAATAAAATAAAAATAAAATAAAATAAAAATTAAATGTCTTTAAGAGTATATTTTCTAATTTGTAAACATTATAAAAAGCAGGTAAGTAATCAAGATATTAGTCATTTGTCCATTAAAAATTCCGTCACACTATAATAAGCTTTGTCTACTAAAAAATTTCGAAACTTTTTTTTAAATAAAGTCAAGTTTAATTCTTTCCAACTCCTCGGTAATTTATTATAAATAACTGGCGCCATGTAGCAGACACTCTTGCGCATTAAAACCGTTCTCGCACTAGGGAGTCATAGCCTACTATTATGACGCCTAATTCGTGGAAATACTATGCGGTTAAAACTATCAGGGTTCAACTTTACAAACACTGCCATTTCTAAAATATATTATATGCATGGTAAAGTTAATATTTTATTCTGTTTAAAATATGGCACGCAGCTATCAGTAGTTTGCAGTTTTAAAAATGACCGTATGCACCTTTTCTGTGCTTTGAATGCAGTTTCTCTTTCGGTAGAGTTGCCCCAAAAGATAACGCCGTATCGTAGGTGGCATTCGACTAAACCATGGTATGCGGTCAAGAGAGCGTCTAAATTTACAATGGACGACAAAGTATGTAAAGCGTACCCGGATGTGCTTAGTTTTTTGCAAAGTGACTCTATGTGTTGTTTCCAACTAAGTTTTTTGTCTATTACAAGCCCTAGAAATTTAGTACTTACTACATCGTTTACTGTATCACTATAATATTGCACATGCAGATTGCTCTCATACGTTGGTTCAAATGCATTATCTTTGTTTTGCTTATATTTATTCTTAAGTTATTTTTGTCTAGCCATTTTATAATCGATTTTAAAGAAATATTAATGTCATTTTCGTATGTATCTGAACTAACTGTCATCTGCAAATAAGGTCAATGGTTGTTCAATGCATTCGGGTAAGTCATTAACATATAATATAAATAGCAAAGGACCGACCACACTTCCCTATGGTACCCCGTAACTAACTATTCGCTCGTCTGATCTAAATATCTCGACTTGTTTATTAACTAAATTAATTTTATTAATTTTAGTTATTTGTCGTCTATTATATAAATAGGACTGAAACAGGTCTAAAACATTACCCCTGATACCATAAGCTTCGAGTTTCTTCAGAAGTGTAGGATGGTGGACATAATCAAAAGCCTGCGTCATATCACAGAAAATGGCGCAGATTGGGTTACGTTTGTCTACATTATTAATGACATTTAGTATGAAATCAAAAATCGCCATATTAATTGTTCTGCTGGGTCTAAATCCTTTTTGTTGCTCACACAAAATATTTTTGTTTTCCAAGTATTTGTATAGCTCTTTGTAAATAAACTTCTCAATTTTTTTTTGAAATAATCGGAATCAGTGAGATTGGCCTATAATTTTCCATTAACTCTCTATTTTCCCTCTTAAATATTGGTTTTATAATTGATGTTTTTAAAGCATCTGGATATATGCCAGCACTTATACTAAGATTGAATATGTAACTTAAATGTACACATATCTCATTAGCTACAGATTTAATAGGATGGTGCTGTTCTTTACGTCCGGCACCACACGGTATAACATACATAATCAGCCTATAATATCCCACTGCTGGGACAGAGGCGTCCTTTCGGTAAGAGGGAATGGGCCGTAATCCACCACGAGGGCCTGGAGCGGGTTGGTTGAGGTCACATGTCGTCGAATTTTTGGTTCTAGGATTTGGCGGTTTCCTCGTGATGTTTTCCTTCACCGTTTTGAAAGCAGTGGTGATAGGGATGATTCTTGCCTTGTTAAATAACACCAGGTTATCAAAACACCTACGGTGTTTAAGAGGAAGCTCCCTATTTTTATGTTAATTTGCATGAATATTCTGAAACAGTCACACATACAATCAAAATGGAACTTTAGTATAATGATTTTTTTTTTTTTTCTTTTTTTTTTTTTTTTTCTTTCCATGTACAAGACAGTTACGTTATTGTATTATTTTCGCTCGATACATTTTTTATTACGAAAATCATGTATTTTTTAAAGATAATTATAAAAAAACCGGCCAAGTGCGTGTCGGACCACGCACAATGAAGGTTTCCGTAGTTAGGATGAATTTATCCTAAAAACAAACTTAACATTGTAGTTGAAAAACATGTTCTCCCATACATCGATATACGTCACACTCAATTCTCCAACTGCAAATATAAGTTTGTAATCGCAAAAAACAATTTTTTTATGTGATAAAACTACAAATTTAAAATTTTTGGACTTTTTCCTATACTTGTGCTGTGAGACCTTGCTTTTTTTCAAAGTTTATGATTCTAGGTCAACGGGAAGTACCCTGTAGGTTTTGATTTATTTGCGAGTATCGAAATATGTCGCAATAATGTGGCTTAAATCACCGTATTCTTTTATTGAGAACTGGGATATTTTTTAGCTAGAGAATCAGTTATTATTCATATTCTTATAGTTGCATTCCATAATGTATAGGTAAAGGTGTTACAATGGCTTAAAACTAAGGTACAATTACAAACCCTGTAGGGCACAGCAAAAGGTATAATAAAACTATTCTTAAAATAAAATTAGGAAACAATTAGCAATCAACAATTTTTAAATAGATTTTTAAAAAGTGTTACCATACAACGTGGCAATGCTACCAGCCTTTTGGGCACTTTTTCTGTTGACAGCGATGCAGACGTGTTTGATGCCCTATAATCCTTTCCCCTCCTTTTTTATTATATACTAGTACATATTATTGTTTAAGACTGTTGGTTTTATATGTGGTGTGGTGTGGTGTTTTATATGCTAGTCGCGCGGTAAACTCTGCTTGCGCGATGCAGTATTTTGCGTGACGTCAGTGTGGCGCGTAGTTTGCATGTGGCGATGTGGATGCCGCTACATAAGCATTGTCTTGGACATTGAAATATACAATACATTAAATTAATTCCCATTTGCAGTATTTTTTTTATTCCTATCCATTTTTTCGAACATCCATGTGTAACCGCACGTTAAGTTTCGGATATTATAACGACCAAATTCGCGGCGGCGATTATGAGTTAGACGTCACCCAGCTCGACTCGTTGGCGCCAACTATTTCAATAGGATGTCGTGTTTGGAAGTAATTTATTGTATGTATGGCAATTGTATCTATATACTAAAAAGAATACCTAGTATCGAAGATCCAAAATCTTAAGTGTCTACACAAGAAGGTAGGATGAAAAACTGAAAGAGGCCGTTTTAAATATATTCTATGAAACCAAGACAGGTTTCATATAAATATATCAAAAAGTCAAGCAAACAAGTCATTATAAAAGTATTAATGTGATAAAAATTTCGGAATAAATTCTCTAAATTATGGTGAAAACCCGCTTGAATTGAATATGTATTTATTAAATATGGAAGACTTACAGCTAAAACAAACAGAATAAAAAATAGTATGTGAGATTGTCAGCCAATTACAAGTCTTCACTTTTAAAAACAGATTGGAAAGAAGAAGTGTGAACAACACAAAACGCATAACAAAAAAAAAAAAAGAAGGGGGAAAAAAAAGACAGTCTATCATTCAAGCTTAACTTAAATTAACATTTAAGTGTGTTTTTCATATTCAATACAAGAATAATAACCTGAACATATAAAATCTTAATTAAAAGAGCCAAGGCTCACGCACTTTCAGGCCGAGGACACACCAGTTACGAAAGGATCAAAATCATGCCGTTTACACATGCCATTGAAGTTGCTATTGCACGCACTATAAATGAATTTTGCCTGTAATTCGTAAAGGTAAATAGAACACGCAACGGTGCGTTCCATCGCTTGGACCTTCCGGGAACATTAAATACAACAAACATTAAATTATAGTAACGATAAACTATACTAAGTCCAAGAGTGATCAACATTTTCCTACTTACGAAGCTACAAAGTGATAATATTTTCATTATTGTTGGAACAGTTCGAGGCAGCAGTTGGCAGTTGGCACAACCGTCGTGTCCCGACGCCGCAGGCGTAAGCTCTGCACTCGATTGAACCAAGTATTACGCTGACTGGGAATGTGGCGATTAGTAGTACCAAAGTAGATATTAGGAACATGAGGGAATATCATTTTTAATGACACTTACATACATAAACTCACGTCTTTTTCCCATGGTGGTCGGCAGAAATTATAGAACGCCACCTGCTCGTTACATACTCAAACTCATCACCGGGTGGTATTTTTTTATGAGAGTATAAATAATTATAAATAATATGTTAAACTTATTGTTTTATTTAATGACATGGTAAAAATAGAAGAGTGTAGTCTAAATATAATATAATAATTAAAATAATATTTAAAATTTTAAAATTAATATAATGTACATTGAAAATTAATGCACTTCAATGATTGTACTCGTAATAATAATTGTAAATTGATTTTGCATACGGTTAAAACGGTGAGACATGTAACACTATGCAATGATATGAACACCTTTGTAAACATACCATGTTTCTGGACATTAAATATTCAATTCTATTAATTGTGGTGGTCAGGTGGACATTTGCTCTGTGTAAAATACAGGTATTCAGTACAGCAGATTATGATGATGAGTATCAATCATTGATATTCTTGGATTTGATTATAATTAGATACTTATGATGTGAAAACTAGATCAATCTGAATAGTGTTCATATTAAAAATATGCTGTTAACGTGTCAAGTTTTATAATTGATACGGCTATAATATTGAACCATCTTATGGCTATAGATGGTATAGGTAATAAAGACATTTTACTTATTTTTTAAGGATTTAAATAATAAAATTAAAAAAATAAAATCATTTTATTTCAGGCATTTGTACATACAATATATTATATACACATTTCACCCATAGTGACTACATGTCATACATATGCATTATGTATTTTAGTAATCAATGATACTTAAGTTTAATTTTAAAATTTTAAGATTTTAAGTATTTCGTTTTTCCAAAAAAGAAAATAGTGCAATTATTGAAATTGAAATTATTAAGATTATTAAATAGTTTTAGTTATTACAAATTATAATAATTAAATGAATACGTTCATAGTTTTTCTTAATAATACATGAACTGTCTTAAGTACCTGCGTACAACTGATTCGTGATCATAACTCGAACTTCTCTTGCTGGTGGCATTATAGGCACTTCCTAAATGTCTCATTTTAACTTGGTCTGTAATAATAATAATAAATACTTATTCAGTATTACAATTGGTAAAATATTAACATAAAATCTTCGCAATCCTAACTTCCTAACCAACATTAACTACTTCCTAACTAATATTATAAATGCGAAAGTAAGTTTGTTTGTTTGTTTGTTACCTTTTCACGCCTAAACCACTGAACCGATCATCCTGAAATTTTGCATATATGTTGTCAGGTGTACAGAAACGGACATAGGGTACCATTCCTCCCAAAAAAAAGTACTGTTCCCGAGGAAAACAACATAACTTTCTTATGATAATAGATGGCGTTACGTGTCTTTCGAATCATGATTTAATTATATTATTATAGAAACTTTAGTAGTGTGTTAAGAGTTTTTTGCCGCCAAACAACAAGCAGAGTACAACTCGAATTGATTGTCAAATTCTGAATTAACGTGAGCGAAGCTGCAGGCAAAAGCTAGTAATTTATAAAGGTATTATAATTTTAGATGCCTGTACTGGGATAAACCTGTTTCACATGGTCTATGGTCATCATTGAATTGGCCAAACCGTGTTGAAGGTGACTCTACAGATTCGAATCACAACTATCCATCAGATATTATAACGGCCTGCCCTCGGGACAAACTATAAATTACAATCTGAATGATTTAGAAAGATATTGCCAATCCATTGCTTCATATCATAAATAATAAAATAAATAAACAAGGAGTTTCAAATCTACGGACTACCGTATTAAGGCTTCTACAGACCGGCGTGACACGCGACGCGAGCAGTGCCTTTGTGTCACGTCGCGAGTCGCGCCGGTCTGTAGAAGCTTTTACAAACGAAAAAGATTGTGCAATCGTACCTCCAAAATAAGTCATAAAATGAAACAGACAAAATCATAACTTAAATAATATGGACACACAAACACACACACACACACACATTTATTTACCTTAAAATTAAAATCATTTTTATTTTTACGTGTATTTCTATAAAGAGTTATTTATGCATAGATATGATTAGTGTTTTCCTTTTTAATTGTATTTAAGTACTAACAATAGTTGTCTAAGTTTTTCTATACTAACCTTTGGATAGATCCAAATTCAAATTTATTTATTTTAGGACAACTAGAGTTGTCCCAAAATAAATAAATTTGAATTTGTTTAATAAAACGTATCTTAAACTTAATTCCCCCTTATTACAAAAAAAGTTTTATCTTCAGACCCAGGTTTAAAATATGGAGCCATTATTGAATTTCGAACTTTATTCCGACTATGGTAAAGTTCCTAAACACAAAACTGACAACTTAGTACCGAACTAAGTTTTCAGTTTTGTATATAGAACGGTATTTCAATCAGAGTTACGTTCTCATTACAAAAACTAGCTCCATGGTTTAAGCCATGTCAAAGTATAAATCTTATTTTGTAATAAGACGGTTATAGTCCATCTCAATATTCTAACAGTAACATCACAAGCACTGTCTTTTTTATTTTTTTTCGTTTATAAAGTATCACAAATTGGTGATACCATAGTCACATTACAAACTAGCCTATTAGCTAATAAGTAATTTAAATATAACTTAAAGTTTATAGAAGCACTATGTAACCTTTACGTCATTATACCTTAGGGGACCGGACTGCTTCTCCTTAACACAGGTTTCATAACTTAGCTTGGTGAGCAGTGCTCACCCACACGATTGTAGTTAGATTACTTATTTTGTAAAATTGTATTTTTTATCGTGTACTACAATGCTTTGTTTTTGAGTAAATAAACATTATTACTGTTATTATAATGTTCGAATAACTTGTCTGCGAATACGTTATTTACGTGGTTGACAACGTAAATAACGTAATAAACGCGAGTGAACTGTCTGATTACCCGACAGCGGCGAAGCCAAAAAGGAGGGTTATGTGTTTGACCTGTATGTATGTCCATCCTTATGATCCCTCGTAGCTACTAAACGGTTGAACCGATTTTGATGAATGCTATGCCGTTAGATTCGTCTTTATTGCGCAAGTGTCATTAAAATTGTATTAAAAAATTCCTCCCGATATCACAAAACACGACATTAAAATTAAAACAGTAAAATATAGTGCCAAAGCATGCACTCAAAATGCCCAACATTGTTTATTCCCTTGTTTATGTACGCAACATTCTGTTACATTAGGATTCTGACCACCGAGCCCATTCAGACGGGGGCGTTATTGCCAATGGTGCCTGATTTCACCATTGTGCTGATATACACAATGATCACAGATTTCGAATATTAACGTTCCAAATACGTTGTAATTTTGCAATTAAGAATGTAAATTTTTGGGCTCAATGTGTGTTTTGGATTTGTGGATTAAGTTACCGTGTTTTGTGTAAAATTTATGAGAATTTTGTTGGTCTGTTTTGTAGAGAAAATCCGAAACCATCTGTGAAATAAGTCCGGTTTAATGTAGCTGCATTTTATTTTGTTTATTATGGGTAAGTAGCTCGTTTTTTTCCATAAAACTCCAAGCACAGCATCACAAAACAGTTTAGCGAACCACGAAATATTTACCTCGTAATTAACATTCAACTTATCTCTCGCAAAGGGGGCAGATAAACCATTATCACAAAGTCAACACGCGATTCTCAAGAAAAAGGGCCATCTAAAATTGATATCCTGAATAAAAAACGAGGTAATCTACAGAAATGGCATTGTGGGCTCGCCGTGGAAAGCAAAGAAAACGAATTTATAACCAACACAAAGGACGAAGATAAGCCGCCAGCGAAAACAATTCGAGATGTAGGAGAGATAACGCCGCTACGGGTTTTTGTTGAGATTTTCAAGTTTCGCACAAAGTGGAAATCTCTATAATCGCCTCGGATTCTGACGGCCAACGACGAACCAATGCAACTACGCTGATGGATTTTTGCTTTTATTGTGATTATTTTTGTAAAAGGCGATGTTGTCATGGAAACTGATATGCAAGTGTGAGCTTTATTTTAGTTGGTTCGTTTTCTCGACTTTGTTAGTTTAGATTAGTGTTCATTTAATTTTGGTTTGACTAAATATGCTTTTCTTTTAAAGAACAACAATATTATCTTTTTCAAAATTACTCTTTTTATGGCGATTTATTTATTTATTTATTAAAGATCACCAACAGCATTTAGTGGTTTACAAAAGTATTTAAGAAAGGTATTACTGCTAATTATACAACATTATTTTTAGTTTATGCGACACCTGAATATAGTTTGTTCAGAATAAGGATCTGAATCGGTTTTAATAATTTTTACACCATTTATATTTTGTCCCAAAAATATTTAAGTGTGATGGAAAATGTTATCACCATTTAATTATTTACAATACAATCGCCGTACGGTTAGGTACCTACTGCCAAATTATTATCAATGAGCGCAAGACGACCCTGGAGGCGCGGGGGCGCCGTTAGCATGTTTTTGTACGACAACCCGGTAACATAACAACCTTATAACTTTGTAATTTTTCATGATACAGTTTTGAAATATTGTACATACATAGATTCTTCACATAAAAATACTAGCCACGTGTTTCGGGTTTCACATATACTAAAAATAATATTGTATACAAATTGTAGGTGTACAATCATTTGTGTCATTTAAAGAAAAAAATACATTGTACAGAACCTGCTCATAAACTAAAAGTTACTAAGATTTAGTAATTTTGCATCATTCGAACTAATGTTTTTGTCTTCCTACCGACTCCACCAATCAGATCAATACCAAATTTATTCATACGAAATCGCATAAACTTTGTATTCTGACCCTCTCAAAGTTACCGTAACCTTGAGCAGTTTTAACATTTATATCAAAACTTATTTACTTTACTTTAAATATATAAAATCTCAATTAACACTTTTCAGAGATACTAGGGAACCATGATAAGGCGGAGGTCCTGTTAAAAGTCCACTCTGGCAGTCGTCGGGCCTTAACAAGAAAAGTTTCCGAGTTCAGTGGACTTTGCGAAGATATAACGAACAACAAGTAAGTTCATAATATGAGATGTATTCAGATGTAAACACATACTTACAGCTAAGTATTTACCTTTATTCAGATATTAATGTGGATAGTTTGACTCAAATGATCTTAGCTGGAAATAATTATTGAATTCGTTTTCTTCTTCTCGTGTCGATGATTCAAATTGTCCGAGTAGTGTACTTATCGAATTAATAATCACGATTGATAGAGGAATTGGTCGATTCTCTTTGATTTTATTAAACAGAAGTGTTAAGGTGCGTACAGACTATATAACATAACATGTTATACAACATTACTATACAAGGTGTTACAGGACTATTAAGATTCCTATAAACCACGTAAAGAGTATCATGTTTTTTACCCGTATACAAAAAATAAATCAAATCCAATGAATACTTTAGCCACAGGAAATTATTTTCCATTTTGTTATTTTTCAACATGATGTAGATCTGAGTCCGTTATAATAGGTACACATTATGCATTAGTGGTGCCTATGCACCACTAATGCATAATTTGCGTAAGTTCATTGGATTTTATTTATTTTTTGTATACGGGTGGAGAACATGATACTCTTTACGTGGTTTATAGGATGTAGGTCGTCCTGTAACACCTTGTATAACATGTTTCAGATAATGTGGACACTGAATGTGATAAAACATGTTATAATAACATGTTTTTGTTGACTGTTCAAGTGACTGTTCAATGTGACTGTTCGGATTTAGCTAAACATATAAATATAAAAAGAAATGACTTTACTGTTATCGCTCAAAATATAAGGAGTATTTCTTGTAACTTTGACGATTTTGTACTTAATCTTTCCAATTTTAAGTTCGAAACCGATGTTATTATACTAAATTAATGTCGACTAACTCCTGGAAAAATTATCCCTCATCTCAATAATTTCTCGTCCTATAATACGTCCCGCCAGTTGAACCAAAACGATGGGGTAGTTGTCTATATAAAAAATAATCTAAAGTCTAAAGTTAAGGAAATAAAACTATCTCAGGCGTCTTGTTTGCAGCTGGACATACTGAATCATATTGTATTATGCATTTATAGATCCCCTTCAAACGTGAACACTGAGGCTTTTATCAATTCCTTAAGCTCCCATCTAGATACCCTACAAACTCAGAAAAATATTATAATAGCGGGTGACATTAATATAAACATTAGACCTAAGGATGCAGAATCTTCTTATGAACACAGAAACAGAACTACTTACCTTGACACGCTATCGCTGTACGGAATTTTACCTGGGCATACTCTACCTACCAGGAATGAAAACTGTTTAGACCATTTTATGCTGAAAGTAAACAAACGAAAATTCTCAGCATCCATCGCAATATTACACACTAGTATTACAGATCACTACACCACACTTTTATCCGTATCAAAATTAAAAAATACCCCTTTAGCTAACAAAACTAGATCCACTGTGGATTTTGAGCAAGCACTTAAGTACCTGCAAGAGAGTAAACTAGCAGACCTACTCTTTTGTAATGATCCTGAAACTCTAACTAACCTATTACTAAACAAACTGACGGATTCCATCAATAAAAATACAATTCTCACTAAAATCCCAAACAGTAAGCGCATTATAAAACCATGGATTACCCCAGGCATTTTACGTTGTATTAAAAATCGTAATAAGCTACAAAGAGATAATAAAAAAGATCCATACAACGAAATATTAAAAATAACATATATTAGATATAGAAATCACTGTAACAATCTTATCAAAAAAATAAAACGAAAATATGAAAGAGAATTAATAACTAAATCAGTTGCTAACAATAAATTACTTTGGAAGAACATTAAAACTATAACTTTCACAAATAAAACTAACAATTTCAATGCAGACTTACTTGATATAAAATCGAATCCTTTAGAATCAGTTAACTATATTAACGAATATTTTGCGAACATTGGTAAGAGCCTTGCTCAAAAATTCCAGCCAACTTTAAACTATCACCAAAATTACCTCTGTTTACAACCAACTCAACCCAACTCCTTCGTAATGTTAGACACTGACGATGAAGAGGTGAACCATATCCTAATGAGTCTTAAATCTGACAGTGCGTCTGGTTGGGATAATGTTTCCACTTCATTTCTAAAATATATAAGAAAGGAGGTCGTTCCCATAATTACACATCTTGCTAATCTTTGTTTTGGTGAAGGCATCTTCCCGACTTCCTTAAAGCTGGCTATTATTACGCCTGTGTACAAGGGTGGGGACAGAGACGATGTCTCCAACTTCAGGCCGATATCTGTATTACCCTCTATTTAAAAAATAATAGAAAAACTTATCAATACAAGGCTATTAACATATCTAAAAGATTTCAACTTACTATCTGAGTCACAATTTGGATTTCGTCGAGGGATTTCCACTGAAGATGCAGTTACTGCACTAAGTACACATATAACCGAACAGCTTTACAAAGGTAAAAAATGTATAACTGCATTCTTAGATCTAAAAAAAGCCTTTGATACCGTCTCTGTGCCAATCCTTCTAAAAAAGCTGGAATGTATCGGAGTTCGTGGAGTGCCTCTTAGCCTTTTCAAGGATTATCTCGGAAACAGGAAGCAGAGGGTTAGAGTGGGTCAGTACACTAGTGAAGATGCAAACACGTCATACGGTGTCCCTCAAGGAAGCGTATTGGGACCTACATTGTTCCTTATTTACTGAAGAATAAATATTCCTATTTCCTTTTTTAATGAACTTTGTAACATAAATATTGCAAACGCACAAGTCTTCTCTTACGCGGATGATACTGCTGTAGTCTTCACTGGTGATACATGGCAGAATGTTAAACTTCGTACTGAGACAGGCTTGGCTAAAATCGCAAAGTGGTTAACAATTAATTTGCTTACATTAAACATCACAAAAACAAATTACATTTGCTTTAGTGTCTGCCAACGTACACAACCAGGGGAGGATTTTAATGTTAAAATTCATACTTGCAATACAGATAATCGCAATAGTTGTGGCTGCTCACCAATCAACAAAGTACCTCATATTAAGTACCTAGGTGTTATCGTGGACCAGAGGTTATCGTGGTACCCACATATTGAGCAGGTTGCCAATAGAGTCAGGAAATTAAGCTGGATGTTCAGGACTCTTAGATACGTCGTTCCCAAGACTGCCGAAAATCATTTAGGCCATGTAAGAGATTTCCTAAAAAGGATTTATGTTGCGCTAGTCCAGTCAGTACTTTCTTATTGTATACCTGTCTGGGGTGGTGCAGCCAAAACAAAATTTCTAGCGGTGGAAAGGGCACAACGCGCTCTTATCAAGTGCATGTATTTAAAAAAAAAGAGATACCCTACTGAAGATCTATTTCGACTTAGTAACTTGCTCGCAGTCAGGAAACTTTACATTACGCAAATTATATTAAAAAAACATAAGTCTCTTTCCTATGATCCTAGCTTACTAACAAAAAGAAGGAAAGACATGATATTAAATATCCCTAGGACAAGGACTTTACTTGCCAGTATGCAATTTAATAAACGATCTGCTGCGCTATATAATAAAATCAATAAATACATCTACATTTACCCAAAAAACTATTATGACAGTAAAAATAAAATAATGGAATGGATACAAGCGCTTACCTACAATGAAACCGAAACACTTCTGAAACCTTGAAACATACACACCCTCACACTCACGTACTCACACCTACAGGCTACACTTTCACTTACATATCTCACTCACACACATACTTACACCCACTCATACACACACGTTTGATTTACCTAATTTAAGTTAATGTTAATTTAATTTATGTAGTTTTAGCATAAAAATTATACGTTTTGCTTTTTATATAACACGTTTTGCTATGGAAGAGCGGACTCTCCTAATACAGGCACTATCTGCCTAAAAGGAGGATCCAATCATAAAATTTGTTTATACCTATACTTGTTTTACTAATAAACTATTTTTATTTTTTTTATTTTTTTTTATTATTTTTTTTTTTGATATGTACAACAATGTTATATAACTTAATAATTAATAACCCGCAGCGGCGGGTGGCGGTGGCGTAATTCTACATAGAGCGTATTTTCATGAATAAGGTTATTCACCATAGTTTCGGCACAGTATTTGCCTCTGGTCAATAATCTAGGACGAACCCAGCATCTAAGTTTTTTTGTTTTTCTTTTGTTATTTAAAAATAGAACAGTCGCTGCCGCAGACATCAAAACGTCCTCTCGTGTCGAAATTGTGGATAGCGCTGAAGAATGACAAACGACAATGGTTATATAACATTGTTATTCTAATGTGTACAGTATTGTTTTATGTTGCAATGTTGAATAACAAGGTTACATAATGTCGACGTGTTATAAAACACAAGTTATATAATATGTTACATAGTCTGTACGCATCTTTATAAACAGCATACTATTAAACTATGTAGATACTCTCGTATTTGTTGTGCTGCATCAACCACTGTAGTTGTCCTATTATCCTAATCACATAATATGGAATTCACGCTTGATGAAAACGCTCTTTCTTATAAAAGTTTAAGACAGATTTTTTTAAATACAATCCTACTTATTGTTAAAAAGCCGCTTACAATCAACCTTCCATTGTAACCAAGTAACAGTTTATGATACCAGCTTTACATATTGTTATTATGAAAAATGCAGAGCAAGCGTCCGCCATTTGTCAGGTAGGAAAAGTTTGAAGACTTGTTCACACGGCAGGAGTAAGTGAGGTAAGTTTCAAACGTTCGTGATGTCAACTTATTTGCATTCGTGTTTTACTTGACGCATACGGAAGAGTTCTAAAATTAAATGGGGCTTAGTATTGGTGTAACTTGGAATTGTAAGTTAGATAAGGTAGTTAGAGATTTTATTATGATTTTCGAAAGTGATAATCGTTTGAATAGAACATATTTATTTGCTAAGAATGTAGGTATTATAAATCAGATGTTACAAATAATTTTACGAGTCCTTGTACGTTCTGTCTTTAAGCAGAAATAGCGTTGATTTAGAATTATTAAAATTTTACAAAAAAAAAAATAGTTTGGATAATAGGGTCTACCAAGGTAACGACCTCTAAACAATTCTGATGCCCTGGTCGGCGAAAAAGTTTTTGGTAGGTATTTAAAGTAATATCCGGATGAGCACATTTATTTTCGACGAAGCTAAAACTTCTAGTGACTTTAGGTAGATACATTTTTTTTTTTGGGCGTGTCAGACTTTTACTGACTAAAACCCACCCGTGTTCCTTCCGTTGCCTGTGTGCCAGGGCTACGATACCCCTTTCGGACAAACTCGCAACCTAGGCAGGCATTGGTCCTAACAGACCCTGTCAGTTGGTGCTCACATCTCTTTGAGGCGCGCGTGGAGCATAACGCGCTGTCGACCCGGGCCTGATCCTTTTCGGATGGCGAGCTACCCATCGCTCACGTGGCCGGAAATCGGCTTGCGACTCCCGGCGCCCGGGGCGTTTCCTGCGGCGACTAGGGGCGCGAGGGCGCGAACCTTGCCTCTCCCTCACGCGTTCGGCCTCTTCCTTCGCAAGCATTACTGCTTCGCAGAAGGAGGTGACGACCCCCCATGCACTCTCGCTCCGAACCATGGCCACTAGGTAGATAGGTACCCGAAATTGCTATTAAGTATTTTATCATCCTGACAACCCTTACTTATGTGAACTTAGGTGAACTATTGTTTCAGTGACTATTTATTGACCACTTATGAAGATATTATGAAAACTAGTCTAGTTCACTATGAAGATGAAAAATAATTATACTAGTCGGTATTCTCACAAATTATTTGATTAGGTTTCATAGCTGCGTTTTTTCCATAGTACGTTACTGCCGCGGCCTGCAAAAGGGGCATTGATAGACGAATATGAAAATGTGGGCCGAGGCGAAGCTGAGGCATATAAATACCTAAGTGTGTCTATCAATGCCTGGTTGCGATAGTACTTTTCTCAAACAATGCGGGGAAATTAAAACAATAATTTGTTTCTTTTTTATTTTACAGTTCCTTGATTGCCATCGAAATGCCTCAAAATTTTCCGTTAAAATAATGCTCGAATTTCCAAGCATTTTTGACAAAAGACCTTTTTCTGTTATACTATGCAGTTTAGTTGTAGTTGTCTTCAAAATCGAGCTAATGGCTCGTAGTTTTAGTGTTTTCTCTGCAGTCTCATAACAACCCTATTTGTAATGTTGTGGACTTTGTTTTAGAAGCAGCTACTCGTACTCGTGCGTGAGTAAACATTAATCTTAAGCACTTGTTAGGCTAGCCAGCGTCCGGCAGCTGGCAGCCGGGCTCACTTACCGAACTTAGCGAGTCATTAAGGCACTGTTCCGAACTAAAATCACTCTAAGTAATAGTTGAGATTATCATGAAGTAATACAGAAGTCCTACTTTGTGCAGTGCATGAACATGCGAAGTCAAATGATAAAGAAAAATTTTGAAATTCCAAAAGTGCACGCCTCATAAATTTCACGTCGTTCTTTTCTTATTACTGCTAACAATAAGATAATTAATCAAATGAAATAAAATAATAAACCATTCTAAATAATAATAAAAAAAATCAAAAAGCAAATATAAAAAAGAAACAGAAAACTCTGCTATGGTTTAGTGTCGCCATAATTATAAGGTGAGGAAAAAAAAAACTATAATAAATATATATACAAAAAATACACAATCGTATAATACTTTTTATGAATAATAATTAAACGACGGTGAATTGAACGCTCATATTAATTGATAAGTCCGTAGTATATTACTTTAGATAATAAAAAAAAATATTCCGGTACGATAATTTTTTCGACCAATTGTTTGTGTTTAAGTGTTATTGAATTATATTTTATGTGTCTGACAAATTATTTGACTTGATATTAGTACACTCATATTAACCTGTAAGTGCGATATAAATAAAAAAAAAAACGTTTTCAGTTTCGAGAAAACTGCTTTTTTTGAAATGTCGAGAGTCGAGCATAACCTCAACGCTTCGCTTATGAGGCGTGCAATTGATTTTAAAGCCACAAATTCCTACGTATGTCTGTAACTTGCACAAAATTATGCAAGTAGTTTACATGCCATTGTGCCATAACCACTTCTGATTATTGAATGAATTTGAATGTTATAATAACATGCAAGCTACTGCTGCGCAAGAGTACAACTAGCTAGTTCTAAAATCTTAAGAGCGTTTACGACATACGGCATTTCAAACTTTCAAGCCCTTGTTTTTAGAAATGACCAAACCGATTTTAACGAAACTTCATACACATAAGCAGGATACAAAGGTCTGAAAAGTTAGTCAGGAACATTTTCGAAATGACTTATTTAAAAACAGATAACTGGAAAGGTCTGTTTCTATGGAAAATTTAAAATCGGTCTAATTTGACTGTCACACTATTTTTCGAAAATGTTCTTAACTAACTTTTTAGACCTTTGTATCCTGCTTATGCGTATGAAGTTTCATAAAATCGGTTCAGTCATTGCGAAAAACAAGGGCTTGAAAGTTTGTATGAATTGCCGTAAGTCGTAAACGCTCTTAAGGTGAATCCACAGAATCAAAATATGGTTCGCGACTATAACCGATATGCATTTACAGAATTATGACCATTAGAATCATTAATACATCTCTCTAAGTTAGATGTGCATTGAATGACTTTTTCATGAAAGGAACAAATCTAACTCAGAGAGATGTATTAAAGATTCTGCAAATGCATAACGGTTATAGTCGCCAATCATATTTTGATCAAGATATAGCCTGATACTGACTTGCAAATTGCAAAAAACTAAAAAAAATTTGAATTTCGCATGCAATAGCTGCCGAATCACCATAGATAGACTCTGGACCCAGGTTGGCCGAAGCAAGGAAAACCTGCTCATGATGCTGCAATGACTGTTGTTGCTGCTCCACAAACAATGGGGCACTTAATAGTGTGTCGTGTTGTCTGCACGATACAGGCACTGAGGGACGCTACTGATGGTGCCAAACTCGTAGCCAAATTCTGGGCTGGAACTACAAAGATTGCCATCGACGCGCTAAGAAGATGCAGGATAATTGCATACTTTTGTGCAAGCTACAGGCACATGTGTAGGTAACATGTTCATATGGCCTAAGTTTTTTACCGGTCGTAACCTCATTGATTGAATTTGCACTTTACTAGATATAAATTAAGAATTTATTGTTTTTTTTTGTTGCTCAGGTTCTTTTATTAAATTAACAAAACCTGTGCAAGAAAAAAGCTGTTGCTGTTTTTAAGCTTAAAAATACACATGCATTTTTGATAAATTTTTAAGTTATTTTATACCTAGGTAATACCAAAACACTCTTTTTTTTCTTGATTTTGTTATATATTCGCTTTGTGCATAGTATAAGATTACGAGTCATGATCTTTAGCCTAAAGCAGTCCACTGCTGGACATAGGCCTCTCTAATTGCACGCCATTCAGCCCGATTCTCGGCAACTCTTATCCAGTTACAACCAGTCCCCCTGCGAAGATTGTCGTACCTTATGTTTGTCTCGCGGTCTGATTCAAGAGCTCGTCTACACCAACGGTCATCGGTTCTACGGTTAATATGGCCGGCCCATTGTCACGCCAGCTTGCGTATTCTATCCTCACAGAATACGCAGGATGTCGACAGTTGTCGATATATAATAGAATAGAATACCCTTTATTATGCACACCATAAAAATTACAGATAAAATGTAGACATGTCGACAATTTTATTTCTCTGCCGTATCACCTCGTTCCGGATTCGATCCCTCAAAGAGACTCCACGCATAGCCCGTTCCGTACCGTGAGTGTCAATGTTCCAGCTCCGTAAGTCATAACGGACAGGACACACTGAGCAAAGGTTTTATGAGATAACGAGTTCGCTAGTGGAACTTCTGCAAAATCTGTTGGATGATGAAGGGGGCTTAATTGACTATACTATTAGTGAGACTACCAGTGCCCACTATTGTTAACTTAACAAATTAATCTTAGATCTGAAAAGCTTTTGTGTTGTTTGACAGTTGAGGTGCAATTAAGATGTCTACCAGGGTATCAGATTTGCTTAGAGGTCAGTAGACAATAGGTTTGAGAAATAGAGTAGGTAGTAACAATTATTGTTTTGAGATGTTGCTAGGATCATTGTTATATAACTTAGGAGTTTTAAAAATAGTTCATAAAATAATCTAGTCTTAAACTACCCCATGGAAGGTTAGCATCACTACTAATAATTCTAATGTCATAGACTCTTCTATCATGTTACAAAAGATCGCTGGGTAGACCTGGATGAGACTCGCACAGACTAGGCAAGCATAGCACAATAGGAAGAGTCCTATAATCAGCAGTGGGTGGATCAGGGCTGCTAATGATGATGATGATGATAATTATTACAAAATGAGCCACAGTGTTATACAATAATGATTCATTCCAATAAGATTAATTAGTCAACAATTAAACGATTATGATATTTATCTACACATATTTGCCTATAAATCCTCTATAAAAGTTTCTGAAACAGTTAGCTTATTGCCAACATTAAAACAACCAGTGTCATAGTAACCATAATATCATCCAAACGAGTAGTGTAAATGTAATGTTGTACTAAATTTCAATATGCAACTCCTTTGCTTTTTCGTTCCCTGCCCCTTACTCATCCACAGTGATCGGAATAGTAGAACCTAAAGTTCTATGAACAAAGTAAAAAAAAGTGGAGATTTTCCATACGACAATTTTTTTTCGGAATATTTATTATTTACAACTCCCCTGTGTCACCTCTGTGCGAGCATCATGCCAACATGAAATTGAGTGAAAAAAAAACAACATGAATATAATAAATATTCCGAAAAAAAAATTGTCGTAATGAAGTCTTTGTCTCTGTTCTTTTTCGAACTTTAGGTATTTTAGCTCACCTTTCCCGATCACTGCTCATCAAACAATCACATTCTCAGTACTCAATTCGTGGTATCTATATGAATTTAAAAAAAAGAACATTGTGCACGCGCCTTTCACTACCACAGTCCTGTAATTTACAAAATAATTATTATTACAATAAATAATTATATTATTACCTAAATATTATCACATCACATTAATATTGTAAACTGTCAAAAAAGCTAAGCTCCGCAGCATATGCTGTTAGAAAAATTCGTAATTTAACTGACATAGAGACAGCCCGTTTAGTGTACTTTAGCTATTTTCATAGTGTAATGTCGTACGGTATTCTGTTATGGGGAAATGCTGCCGACATTCAGACTATCTTTGTTTTGCAGAAAAGAGCTGTTCGATCAATTTATAAATTAAGTCCAAGACACTCTCTCAGAGAGAAATTTAAGGAGATTAATGTAATGACTGTGCCTTCTCAGTATATTTTTGAAAATCTATTATATGCCCATAAAAATATAAAATTATTTAAAAAATACAGTGATATCCATAATATAAATACTAGGAACAAACACAAATTTGTTGTACCTACAACAAGGCTCAAGAAAATAGGTGGCTCGTTTCGATGTCAATGTATACGCTTTTATAATAAACTTCCAAGCCACGTTCAAGATCTAAGCCTTAATAAATTCAAATCATTCATTAAACGTAAGTTGTGCCAGAAAGCCTTTTATACTGTTAAAGATTATATTGAGGACAAAAAGGCTTGGGATTGAGCTGCTCCAACTTTTGTACATATTGAGGTAGTTTATTTTTATTGTTTTTTTTTTTTTGTTTTTGCTAACTTTATTATTTTATAAACAGTGACATTTAATTATTATTTTATACACAATGACAGGAATATTTACTTGTAAAGTATTATATTATTTTAATTATTGTGAATGTGAAGACTATGTGGGTTATTGCATAATATTTTTTTTTTCCCTTTCTTTTATTCTCAGTTAGTGTTAATCATGGTCTGGCAGTTTGAGTCATATAAGTGGCCTACCCAAATGGCCTTTCTTTGGTATTGATAGTCGCATCGTTGAGCTCCTTATATTCTGAGTAGAGCTGCACGATTACTGACAAATGCGTGCACTGACTGGTCAGGACCACTCAACCTGTGTGGTTCTTTCCTCAAAAGACCATTTCAGACACCAATCTACATGGTCTTCACATGATCTGACCAAGATTATGTCTGGACTTTAAAAGAGACTATGACCTCTGAGTTTGTTTCGGCCTTTCTTCTCAGAGTAGTCAGATAGGAAACGCCGACCTCATCTAGTTTTTAAGATATGATTGACGTGTAAAAGTGTTTGTACAAACCTACTTACAGAAATAAAATCATTTATCATTTATCATTTATTATAAAGGCGAAAGTTTGTGAGTGTGTGTGTGTGTTTGTTATTTCTTCACGCTCAAACGGCTGGACCAAATTGGATAAAATTTTGCTTAAATATTTTTTTGTTATATAAGTAGTATAGGCGGGTGCGAGGCGGGCGCGGATTTTGTGCGTGACAAATGCAAATTTTTTAATGTAATTTTAAATTGATAAAAATTTGTATGGAGGTAGCTGACACCCTTTTTTTATTTTGGGTGGGAAATTATCAAATAACTTCTTCCGCTCTGGGCGGAGCGGGAGGGAGTGTCAGACTTTTACTGACTAAAACCCACCCGTGTTCCTTCAAATGCCTGTGTGCCAGGGCCATGATATCCCTTTCGGACAGGCTCGTAATCCTGGCAGGGGTTAACTTATAGGCTACTTTTCATCCCCATATTACCACGGGATCGAGACTTTCGCGGGTGAAACCGCGTGTTCTATCTATTATTACCTTTTAGAGGCATGTGGAACAGGCAAAAAGGAGAGGAGCGCATAATTCTATTATTGTTTGTTTGTATTAGATACTCAGCAATTAAACTATCCATGAATTTACATAGAGTTCTTACAACTCTGTACAGTCGAGTTCATTAATATATTAGCCCTTTCAGGCTTCAAAAATATATGACCGTCAAAAAAAATCATAATATTGTGACAACTATAAGCATCATTAAATTGTGGTCAAGATTTCGATTCATTAATATGTGACTGGTTTTTCTCAGTAACATGTATACAGCCAAAAGCACATTATTATATGAACAACATTAAGATCATATTATCTGAACATTGTAGGATTCACAATTATGTATGCACACATGAATACAATAATATCTAAACAAGTAAATGTAATTCAAATTCAACCTTATTACTTACGTCATAAAGATAATTTTAATAGCAATCTTAAAATTACTGACTGGCTAGAATTAACTAGCACTGGAATATAGTACTGGAAGTTAGAACTGGAAGATAGTGCTGGAAGATAGTATTGGGAGCTAGTACTGGAAGATAGTACTGGAAGATAGCACTGGAATATAGCACTGGAAGGTAGCACTGGAAGATAGAACTGGAAGATAGTGCTGGAAGATAGAACTGGAAGATAGTGCTGGACGATAGTGCTGGAATATAGTACTGGAAGTTAGTACTGGAAGCTAGTACTGGGAGCAAGTACTGGAAACTAGTACTGGGAGCTAGTACTGGAAGATAGTAATGGAAGCTAGTACTGGGAGCTAGTACTGGAACTTGTTCATATAATAATGTGCTTTTGGCTGTATACATGTTACTGAGAAAAACCAGTCACATATTAATGAATCGAAATCTTGACCACAATTTAATGATGCTTATAGTTGTCACAATATTATGATTTTTTTTGACGGTCATATATTTTTGAAGCCTGAAAGGGCTAATATATTAATGAACTCGACTGTACAACACCCTATGCTTTCAGAACCTTATATAGAGGATTCATATCATGGGTGTAGATAAAGTCTTTTATGCAGCTGTACATAACTAGGTATTAAAACACTCATGTGATAACACCCTTTAATATAAAACAGTTGCTAACTATTATTTATCGACTTATTATAAAAAAGTAAAAAAAATCTCAGTTGTTTTATAACGATCATAAATATGTCTTCAATGATTTGATCTACAACAAACTATCACTGTCAAAGGAGGCCAAAATGTCTTACAAAACAGGGCCCCAATACGTTTTCCCATCTCTTAAACTAATAGTGCGATTACTATAAGTTATGGCGTCAGTAACATCTCGATGCGTCATACAAAGAGTGCCGGACAAATCCTGCTATCAATTTTATGAGCTAACATCAGCCTCTAGTCATGTTAGGAGCCTACTATGGAATGGTAGGGAGTTTAAAATGGCGAGAGGAAAAAAATAAACGACTATTGAATTGTTCAAAATAGTTTATCTATCTATCTATATATATAAAATTCAAAGTCCTGACTGACTGACTGACTGATATATCAACGCACAGCCTAAACCGCTGATCCTAGAAACATAAAATTTGGAGGGTGTGTTCTTTGTGAAGAGTAGGTATCCACTAAGAAAGGGTTTTTCGAAATTCCACCCCTAAGAGGTTGAAATAGGGGACGGAAGTTTATATGAAAGTCCGTCAGTTTTGAAGTTAGTATCTTCAAATTTGGTGTATAGGCTGATGATTGAAAATTAATTTACAGATGTTTCAGCGTTTTTGATAATTCTACTCCCGAAGGGTTAAAAAAGGGGATGATGTTGTGTATGAAAAGTCCTTAATTTTCGAAGTAAAATCACTAAATTTATTATCTAGGCTTATGGTTGGAAGCTAACGCAACGGTGTTGTTCGAATTTCAACCCCTAAAGGGTGAAAAGGGGGAAATGTTTTCTTTTTAATTAAACTTCTTTTTAAGTTAAAATCACTAATACTTCGGCTTATGGTTGGAAACTATGCATCCGCTAAGAAGGGATTTTTCGAAATTCGACCTATAAGGGGTGAAAATGGAGGATTAATCTTATTCCTCGAGTAAATAAACCTGAAACTTGGCACGAATACAAAAACCTAAGTAAGTTATAAAGTGTGTAATTTTTTTTTAAACTACTACTTAAAGGGGGATTTGCGGATGTCAGAGTTTGTATGGAAGAGTTTTAACGCGCAATCCGATTAACTCGAAACTCAGTATTTATACTGTAAACCAAAAATAATGAATAAAATATATCCGAGTTTTTCGAAAATTTACCCCTAACAGGGTGAAAAGGGGTAGTCAATTTTACAAGGGAGGTTTCTTCTGTGTGGCTTGATTTACTCCAAATTATGACGTGGGCATCAGCTAAGAAGGGGTTTTTGGGAATTCGACGTTTAAGGGGGTGAAAAGGAGGATTTTGTTTGTATGAAAAATCTTATTCCTTGAGTTATCAAACCTAAAACTTGGCACGAATACTAACCTAAGTAAAATATAAAGTTTGTCATTTTTTGTTTTTTTAAACTACCCCCCAAAGGGGGATTGGGGGATATCAAAGTTTTTATGGATACATTTTAACGCGCGGTCCGATTAACTTAAAACTCAGTATTTTTACTGAATACAAAAAATAAAGAATAACTTGTATCAGGTTTTTTTGAAAATCTGCCCCTAATAATGGGGTGAAAAGGGATAGTCAACATATAAGGGAGGTTTTTACTGCTTGGCTTGATAAACTTGAAAATTGGTATAAATAACCTATAAATCCACTAATAGAAACGTCAAAAAGATATTTGAACAATTTACCCTTTTGAGTGCGTAAAAAGGGGCGATATAGTTTGTATGAACAGAATCTTATTACTTTTGATATATAAACTTGAAATTTGGCCCGAGTTCTTATTTACATAACATCACGCCTGCAATCCCCAAAGGGTTAGGTAGAGGTGTACCTTTAGTACACCCACATTTCGCCAGTTAAGTCCCATGTAATAGGGGCGAGTCTATTGCCATCACCCGGGTATAAATCCAGACTTTGGGCTGCTACTGAGAAATTCCTAATGGAAAATCCAATAACACTTTTCCCGACCTGGGAATCAATCCCACCTCTCATGCTCAGCAGTCGCACTTGTGACCACTAGACTAACGATGCAGTCCTTACTTAAATAACAAAGTTTGTCATAATTTTTGCGTTTTTCAAAACTACCCCTCAAAAGGATTTTAGGGAGTCAGAGTTTTTTTGGGTTTTTGGGGATTTAAGTTTGTATTTAAGAATCTTAACGCGCGGTTCGATTAACTCAAACCTTAGTAGTGCTTATACTTTTGGCAGAAAAAAAAGAAGAAAATAAATTGAGTTTTCGAGAATCGGAAAAAGGGGTAATTAAGTTTTCGGGAGAATTATACTGCGTACCTTGACTAACTCAATAGTTGGTATACATCAATTATTATTTAAGAACAAAAACGTAGAAAAAATAAACAAAACAAAATTTCTTTCAAATAGACTTAGACATGAAATGGAGGACACGTTTATTGAACAAGTATGTACAAAACGAAGTTGGTATTTATACGCTATCTATATCCTCCGTAAAGTTGTAAATCGTTGCAGTTGGTTCCAACTAAGATATGGTATAATGTTTTGGGGGAATGCTGCTGATAGAGAAGTTGTTTTTATTCGACATCCACGTGGGCGAAGCCGCGGGCGAAAGCTAGTAGGTTACTATAATCCAAGCGTACATGGTCAATGTGTGATAGGCTGAAAATCTGATCATTTTTAAAAGCCAAAAGTTTACCGAATATTAATAGAGCAAGGGTTTTTGAAATGGAAAAAATGTTATTGTCTAAAATATCGATTTATTTTATGGCCTCTGCACACAGCGGGCGTAGCGCGGCGGTACGGGACGGCGACGCGACGCTGAGCAGTTGTAATGTACTAGATATTACGGACGACGCCACACCTACAGAACCGTCCCGCTCGACGTGACAGTACACACCATAATATTATAGTCTGTGGTACACACTCTCTTGAGTATATATGTTCTGTGTACACACTGCACACACCGGTCGCATAGCCGGCGGAGTGTGAACACGTCGCGTCGGACGGGACGGAGCGTGAATGTGATTTTGTATTGTTTTACAAAAATGGATTTCGAAAAACTAATCGAATGTGTTCGTGCTCACGTATGTTTGTACGATTTGGGCCATAGGCAATATAAAGCTCTGTTCTGAATGAATCGCGTCGCGACACGGTCGGCGTGAAGAGGCGCGGCGGGACAGGACGTGATCGCGCCCGCAGTGTGACCGATGCCACCGCGCCTTAACTTAATTTAACCCCCCTATGTCACCACCGTGCAAGCATCTCAACATGAATCTAAGGAATAAATATCTACTGTTTTTTTCCAACATGAATTAAAATAACTTTTATTTTTTTAATTTTCCTGGTTTTTTTACATCATCTTATTGATGGTTTTCGACTATAACAACGATTTCTTTCTTCCCAATTTTGTTTTGTTGTCTGCGGCTCATAGTGCCCCTAAGTATATAATCCAAACCCTACAACTCCGCCCTTAAGATGACCCACTGACCAGATTGTTCAGTGAGAAGAAATTTGGACGGTGATATTGAATTGAGTATTCAAAATCAATATAGATTCTTGTCTATGTCCAATGTGATGTACACTATTTAACACTTGTTGGGAAGAAATGTTTCTACCCTCAAGTGTCAAAAAAAGAGAAAAATTGGTCGTCGTGCTTGACATTGAAGACTTTTGTCGACTGAAGAATGGAAACATTTCTTCTTTTCAGTTTTAACATCGCCATGCTTAGGACGATAGAAATCTTTCTACAATCTGTAATTTTTATATTCTTCCGTTGACTAAACCCGTTTCTACAGTGGTTTTGCTACGCGTGCCGGAAACTAAGGGATAACGCCAAAAAGTTGGACAGCAAACTAATTATTTCTATTGCATTATTTCCCCTTAAGCAACTTCTAATATGATCATTTATTTATCAGTCAATGGGAAACCAACATCAATATGGTTAAAATAATAAAGGTAGTATTTAAACGAGTGACTGTAAATTAAAGTTTTAAGTGTCAAAAATAATTCATTTACGTTATAGTATTACTAAGTGAGTGACTGACTGCGAGTGACGAGAAATCAACAGAACAGCAACTTACAAACATTAATTTGAGTTACTTAAAATACTAAATGAGAAGCTTTTATTTATTATTATTTATAAAGTTCAGTTGACCTAATTTTCTTATTTACAACCTTATCTAACCCAAATGATTCACCAAGAATAGAGAAAATCTGGCCCTTGGCGGCTGCTCCCGCAGCACGCTCGTTTCGCTCGCTCGCCCTCACGCGTTTATGGTCTGGTTAAATGGTTTTTTTTTTTTGTTCACGGGGTGGAAAATCCTCATGGATGTCCTCCGCCCTGGGGCGGGTGGAGGGGTCTGTCAGACTTTTACTGACTAAAAACCACCCCAGTGTTCCCCTCCCACACTTGCACCCATCTTGGGATCTGTTATTCCTTCCGCAATCCCCGGCTAGTGCCGGCCCGCCTCTGCGGGCCACCTCAAGTCTGGGGGGGGGGGGTGATGTGTCTGACGCCCCCCCGCGACGTCTGATAGGGGCGTGTGATGTGATAGGGGGCGGCGGACGTCCCCAAGTCCGCCGTCCCTGGACCCATTTATGGGGGCTGGAAGAGGGCGTTATCGGCCCTCCGCCGACGCCCGGTGCGCCTGCTGCGGGCCGGGTGAGCGGACGAGATCTCCCGCTCCCTTACGGCAGCCTCCTTCTGCAACACGAGTGTTTCGCAGAAGGACACCACCGCGTCCCAGGACTCCTCACTGCCGGCCATCGACTCGACCACGGCCGGCAGCGATATGTCACTGGTCACTGTTCTAACCTAACCTAATCCAAATGATTCAATGACAGCACCGTCTCTGTGTCACCGCAGGAGACGCCCCGGGCGTCGGGAGTCGCAAGGCGATTTCTGGCCACCGTAGGCGCGGGCTTGCGGACGGTGAGCGATGGGTAGCTCACCGTCCGATA
The DNA here is from genome assembly GCA_948098905.1 of Tiliacea aurago. NCBI lineage: Eukaryota > Metazoa > Arthropoda > Insecta > Lepidoptera > Noctuidae > Tiliacea > Tiliacea aurago. Next base: position 4,321,522 of record OX402592.1, read on the forward strand.
AGGACCAGGCCCGGGTCGACGGCGCGTTGTATTCCACGCGAGCCTCAAAGAGTTGTCAGCAGCAACTGGCGGAGTCCGTTAGGGCCAATGCCTGCCAGGGTTGCGAGTTTGTCCGAAAGGGATATCGTGGCCCTGGCACACAGGCAAATGAAGGAATACGGGTGGGTTTTAGTCAGTAAAAGTCTGACACGCCCTCCCGCTCCGCCCAGAGCGGAAGAAGTTATTTGATAATTTCCCACCCAAAAAAAAAAAAAAAAAAAGCACCGTCTCTGTATTTCTAGTCGCTCACTAAGTCATTTAGTCGCATGGCTAGAATTTTAATATCTGAAATGGATTAATCACAACCCACTTTTAGTTAAAGTTAAGTCACTAAAACAGTATCTCATAATCAGTCACAAAATTTTTTTTGTTCGTTCGTTTTTATAATTCCCCTAAAAATAACAATCATTACAAGTAGCTCAGTAATAGAATAAGGAAAAGTAGGTGTTTTTCTTAATATGATCGAGTTTCCATAGTAAAACGAAAACCGTTTGAAAATCTATGCCGCACTATTTATCTCTAGCGCGTCGAGTTGAGTCTAGATTTATGTCTATATCTGAGCAACAGCCCTGAGGCAGTGATTAATTGTAATATCTTTATTTTACGACAATATGTCGGTAGTATGAGGTTTTATAGCCTTTTGTAACATTCAGAGTCAATCTTCTGCAATAAGCATTTTTTGGATAGTATTAGGAAGATTTTACTAGGTTTTCTTCGCATAGAGGATTTACTTTTGGATGTTTTAAAAATTCAAACCTTATGGGGTTATATTCCTATATTTTTCATGTGCAACATCTTTTCTCTCGATCTGAGGGAGTGGTTTCGGGATAAGGGACGGAAGTGTGTAACAGACACGACACGACGACACGGTTGGCGATTGACTGATGCACTGCGTGTCGCGGGTTCGATTCCCGCACGGAACAAATATTTGTTTGACCTGCAAGTAGTTGGTCCGGGTCTGGCTGTTTGTGTATGTGAGTTTAAATGTCTGTAAACGCACCCACAATACAGAAGAAATCCTAGTGAGGGGCAACCTTAAAAAAAAAAAACAAGAAAGCAAACAGGAAGTGACAGCTTGAGCATGGTATAAGTAAGTACCTTTTAATAGCATGGAATTAGTAAGTACTTTATAATAGCATGGAATTAGAAAGTACTTTATAATAGCATGGAATTAGTAAGTACTTTATGGATTGTAGGTGGTCGAATTTCGACCAGTTGGCGAACACTAGTAATGAATAATAATTATTCGAATAAATATTACAGTACCTATTTAGCATTTTTAAATTTTGAGGTTAATTGCTACCGCTGCTTAGTTGTATATTACCAAGGCAAGATGTCAGATGTTACACATCATATGCGACTACTGTAGGCTCGCTCATTTTTTGTTTTCAAGAGACTTTTATTCTTCTGATCAAAGTCAGAGTGGCTTCTTCTGGGTAAGCTCACTCCATCGTCGACTTTGTCTCTGTCACCTCTGCCCTAGACTAAGGTCAAGAGAAAATCCATACTAAAAATAAAAAAAACATGTATCAGAGATGACATTTATTAGTGAAAGGCAGAGGTTGCCCATCATCATCTGTCTAGCCGCTTCTCAACTAGTTTTCATATTGTTCTGGCAGTTTGAGTAATTTATGCGGCCTACCCAAATGTCCTTTCTTTGGTATTGAATCGTTGAGCTCCTTAAGTTCTGAGTTCTGTTGAGCTGCACGACTACTGACAAATGCGTGCACTGACTGGACAGGCCCCCTCAATCTGTGTGGTTCTTTCATCAAAAGATCATTTCCGGCACCAATCTACATGGTCTTCACATGATCTGACCAAGATTATGTCTGGACTGTCTGTACTAATGAAATCATACTAATGCGTGAAAAAATATGTATCTACTACGCTACTTCTTTCGACCATATTTTTTCCCGAATAGAAAAAGAATAATTCTCTCTAGTTTCGTAACGCAACCGATACCTTATTCTTTATAAATTGAGTTCATTAGTTGTTCCTGATAAAGCAGCTAGACGTCATCGTGGAGTATAGCCTCCGGCTGATTAGGGGCGGTTTTCTCCGTCGAAAATAAGTATATTTTGGTGTAACGTGTGGGTTACTCTGTGGGTACTATGTTTGCCTGGTAGTGTTGGCCAAAGTTCATGTAAAATTTGAGCAAAAAAGTAAATTTGCAGGCTCCATAATTTTTTTTTTACTTTATAAGGAACCTAGATAAAGTGCACAAGAAACCAATTAGTAAAAAAAAATAAAAGAAAGATGTGTTACAACGCCATAATCACGTACGAGCGTTTGTAAGGAAAGTATGACGGGTTGACAGCTATATTACGCTCTTTGTGTTGTAAAGCATTATAAGCTCTAAGCAGAGTGTTCTTTGTAATCACGAGAAACGAAAAAAAAAGTAATGTGTTGTTTACATACAACACAACACAATATTGAGCAAACAAATAAGCATGAGCCACAAGACAAATAAATAAACCAGCCTGTGTTGTCCAATATTATTTTTTTAAGAAACGAATGCATGACATTTATTTGATTACACATACAAGCAATATTACTGCCTTAATAAACTCAACAAACAACAACATATAAAACAAAAAAAACAATAACGTCATTGACGTACACAAAACCGGTAAAAGGCGGTAAAAACCGGTAAACGAAGCGTAATAACTGAACGCTTGTGGCACAAAGGGAGACGCTGCTACATGCCCTTTATGAAACCGCTCTAGGCGAACTGTTTATAATGAAGAAAATATAAATTGTCAGATTATAACAAGAGAGAGACTTCTGACGTCATTTCGAATCGGATTTTATGTAAATTTAAGCTATAGGGAAAATTTGGGACGTCATATATACGGTAGTATAATTAAAAAAAAAATAATCTGACTTCGTTATTGTTTTACCACTTTTGACCAAAGCTCCCAGTAACCTGAAACTTTACTAAGGTTGAAATCATCTAACTGACACATTGGTCTTAAACCAAAAATAGTCTGATTTTCTATGACATGCAAGTGACATTAAACCTTAATGGTAAAGAAATTAGGTACGAGGTTGACAATAAAGAAAGAAGGAAAGAAAAAGTATTTATTGGTACTCGCACAAGAGAATACAAATTAAAATAAAACACACACAGAAACATAAAAATCAAAACCAAAGAAAAAAAAAACAAAGTAAAATGAAAATAAAAACAGAAAATCCTGTACGAGGCCAAAAGGACACATACATACAGCAATGAGATTTATAAATCGAAAATGGATGTAATCTCTAGCCTTTCGCGTGAATGTAAAACCAAATCTTTCTCCTCCTTTAAAAAATCATAAATTTATCCATAGAAATGAGAATGTCAAACCAAACCAACCCAAGAGACTCGTTCAAACCATGTGTTTCGATTGTATCCTTATAAAAGGAATTTTACGTGTGCTTAATATGAAAGAGGCACTGAATCGGTTTCCTAATCGAAGGACTCTGTCGTCATTTCAGGGGAAGCCGGTATGAATACGAATATTGTGTGATTACGTCACGTTGGCGCTGATAGAGAATGTGTGTACCCTCTTGGGTTTTATGCACTCTTGGTAACGCGTACTTGGGGCTAAATAGTTACGCATGATGTAGAACAAAAATGCTGCGGCAGCGGCCCCCGAGCGCCAGATTCCCTCTATTCTTGGTGAATCATTTGGGTTAGATGAAGTTGTAAATATGAAAATTAGGTCAACTGAACGTTATGAATATAAATAAAAGCTTCTCGTTATGTATTTTAAGTAACTCAAATTAATGTTTGTAAGTTACCAGGGGCCCAAGTCTGCTATTTTTATAAATTCAGTCATTCTAACACGATCCCTATTGCCATTATTATAAAACCCATTAGTAGAAATGACATTAATTTGTCATTATATACGAGATTACCAATAAAATCAATTTACTTCAATGTAGTGTCAGTGGCCGACCATTCGAAAGTCATAATGAGCCATTATAATAGTAGATTACCAAACTTGTCAAAATCAACAATTATGAAATCAATGATCGACCATTCTGACACTACTCGTATTGTAATAGCAGAATTGAGGCCCTGTTCTGTTGATTTCTCGTCACTCGCAGTCAGTCGCTCACTTAGTAATACTTTATCGTAAATGACTTATTTTTGTCACACATGTTTAAATACTACCCATTATTTAAATAAAGACATAGAATAGATTAAGTACCTTGTTTAATTACCACAAATAAAAACACTTGATAAATACACAAAAAACAACAATCTGCCCGCCTTTTCCCAACTATGTTGGGGTCAGCTTCCAGTCCAACCGGATGCAACTGAATACCAGTAGTTTACCCGGGGTGACTATCTGACCTCCACAACCCAGTAACTGGGTAATACGATACCCATTGGTAAGATTGGTTGTAGGACTTTCGTGCTTCTAATGACCCGTAACGGCTGTCAAAGATCCGCGAATGACAGCCGGGACCAACGGCTTAACGTGCTTTCCGAGGCACGGAGGAGTCTCGGTATGTAAAGATGGTCACCCATCCACGGACCAACCCCAGCAAGCGTAGCTTAAACTGATGGATCGACCCGTGCAGCTGTAATTCCATGTTAGATTGGTTCCAGAAAAACTCACTTTTATGCTACGGCTGCATTTAATACTTTAATTACATCAAAATCAAAAGTCATTTATTCAAACTAGGCTGAGAATCAGCACTTTTCGAACGTCAAAAATTACATGAGACAGTCCCCCAAAAACGCCCACCCTTCAAGTTTTAAAATGTTACACTGCTACAACATAGAATTCGTTACGAATAATCTAAAGATTACTTCAAAAAGTGTTCATTGTTTCGACTTGGATTCGAACCATCGCATCACCTAACGTTGTTATACTCATAGTTTGAAGAACTAGCCAGCAAGCCCATATGAATTGCAATGATATTGTTATCTACTATCGTCTGAGTCACTTGCTTGCACCACAGTTAGTAACAGACTGACCAAAGACTGCCAACGCGCTACGCCGGCCGTCAACAAGAGTGGGGACCGGATGTAGCGCGCCACCTTGTTTGGTAAAACAGTATCATTCATTGACCTCTTGAATACAAACCAAAACAATTCTAAATATTAGTTTTAACGTTATAAAATACAGGAATTAATTAATGCCACAAGCCACAAGCTCTTCCACACTATTTTAAAAGAGTAACCTTTGGAAGGGGCGACTAGAATCAATTCTATTTTATTTGTAAATTTTGACGTTCAAAAGTGCCATTTATGTGCCTATTTGAAATAAATAATTTGACTTCGACTTGATAAATACACAACTATGGAAATTAAACGAAATACGAACTTGAAAAAAATGCAAATCTTTAGATTTGTCTAATAACTAATAAACAATGTTTAGTTGTTGTAGTACGTTTTACATTTACAGGTACCTCTATGAAATTACATTAGCAGGCCTTGAACGGTTGTTTGCATTCAGGGATAATTGCTCCACACATGATAATCATAAAAGATAAAGGGCTGAATACACATGCGTAACTTATCCTTAATGAAATGGAGCAGTAGGTAGGGACGGACAACAATAGGTCTTGCTTCCCGGTAGTGTTGTGTGTCTATGAATATGCAAATGAGGAAACTAGAAAACTAAAATTCTAAAATTGTTTGGCCTAACGATAAGTCCTGGGAACCAGACACTGTTTAAACTGAGGGTCGTTTTAGTTAAACCCTGTAAAATAACGTTAGTAAAAACTATTTTACTGTGTGTTTTACGTGTTTTATGAGTTTTCCGTCGAATATTGTTATCTATGTTATCCACTACCGTAATCTATTTGAATTGAAATTTTGCACACCCGTGTTGTTTTGATGACAGTACAAACAACTATAGTGTCATTTATTTGATCTGCACACGAATTTATTTCCATTTTGTATTAAACTTTTATGAGACAATAATTGCGCATACAACACCATACGTGAAGTAGAGAAACTTTAAAAAAAAATAAGAATAAGAGAGATGTTGGGTGAGAGACACAGAGAGAGGGTTACATTGTTCTTCTCTCTCATGTAACGAAATGTGCCTAAATGTCCTTGAAAAACTTTTTTTTCACATTTGGGACGATTTCAAATTTGGGGCCAAAAAGCAGTATTTAATTTAATTCTCGTGGAGTATATGTTAACGTAACTTAAATTACTTTAAATCGACAACTTCTTTGAGACGTAGGGTCTATTATAACGATATTCTTATCACCGTAAATTAAGGAGATAGGCCTAGAAAACTAACCCATTGAAAGGGTTTTCGATAGGGTTTTTCTAAGCGGTTAAACAAAAACCCATATGATATGGGTAACCCTTATGAACGGCTTAAATACAATTTTGGTAACCCAATGAAAGGGTTTTCGATAAAAACCCGTACAGTGTGGGTAACCCTTTTGAACGGCTTAATTTAAGCCATTAATTTACCCACACCATAATATGGGTTTTTGATTAATTGCTTAGAAAAACCCTAACCCTTTTCGATAGGGTTTTTCTAAAATGGTAACCAAAATGGTCCCTGGGTAGAATAGAGATAGAATTGGTCATGCTACGCGTTCTGGGCGGGTATCGAAATAACATAATATTATATTATGATTTTTTCATGTTACTGGGTTTCAAGTAGGTATAGAACCCATTGAATGGGTTATCATGTAACCCTTTCACTGGGTTTCAAGTATAAAACCCATTCAATGGGTTATCATGTAACCCTTTGGTGGTATGAGGAACAGGGTGTAAAGTTCACTCATCCACCATAGAAAAGGGAGGATCCTCAGACCAGACGGGTGTCGTGTCTGGTGGGCAACTGCCCGACGGTTGATGTCGGGACGTTCTATATATGCTAGTTGTATGGTAAACTCTGCTTGCACGATGCAGGATTCGCGTGACGTCAGTGTGACGCGTAGTTCGTATGTGGCGATGTTGATGCCGCTACAACCCTTTCAATGGGTTTCTAGTATAAAACCCTTTCAATGGGTTACATCATGATAAAGGTAACCCATTGAATGGGTTACCCCTTCGAAAGGCTTAACTCTTAACCGGGGTTGTACGGTCCCTGGTTCAAAGAGCTTATTTTTTCTAGATTGCTATATAAAACAAAAACATGAGCTTATTTTTACACTGTTTAACATAATTCTAAAGGAAGATTAATTAACTGTTGAGACAATCTTGAGTAACAATATTTAATAGCTTTTTGAAAGAGTTTGTAATTTAATTTGTGTAACTGTAATTAAACGCATCAATAAACACTTCTTTTTTTTTTTGGGTGGGAAATTATCAATTGGGATAATACCCTGCTATATCCTGCCTCTCACCCCGCGCGATCATTGATTGTCATGTGTTTTTTGAATTACTGAACGCACCTAAAATACAAAAAAAATACGAAAATATCATACATTTTAAATTGATGAAATCCAACTTTTTTGGTCCTAAAATTGAAAACGACCCATTAGGGCGTAGATACTTATATCGTGTTAAAAAACCGGTCAAGAGCGAGTCGGACTCGCGCACCGAGGGTTCCGTACGTATATAATATATAATGTTGATGATTCCGAAAAACTGTGCTATTTAGAGACATCGTTTTATTTTTCCTGTAATCTTTACATAAACTTCTATCACATAGAACAATTTCAGATTTTTATCTATGCAAACTTCGGAGATAAAGGGGGGGGGAACGGTATATTTTTTACATTTTTCATCAAAAGTCGGAAGCTATACTGCCTATAAAAAAACAAAAAAAAAATTAAAATGTGCAAACAGCGTTCTTTCATATGATATCCCACATGCCTTAGTAGCCCCACTTCAAATTTTTAAGACCCTCTCTCAGTCCCTTTTGCAAAAAAGGTATATTTTTTTAAATTTCTTTCTTGTTTGAAAAATAGTTGGTCAAACGTCATCTAAAACTATTTTAAATTTCAAGTTGATAGCATTAGCAGTTCTTGAGATATCCAGGTGTGACAGACAGACAGACTTAGTCTCACCACCACTATAATTATTTTTATTGTACTTATTTCTTTTTTATGTTTATTTGTTACACACTATTAAACTGATTTACATTCGTAAGACGTCCTCTTAACATAAGGTCCAGTTGAAAACCAGCGTCAGGCACTAGTTGTCTGGCATTAATGCTGAACTGGGCCTATTAGGCGCAGCCGTGAGGCACTCAATACTATTTTAAGCATTTGTTCGGTTTTTTTTTCTGTGTGAAGATTGTGTGCCTTCCTGTGTCAAATAAATTTATTTTCTTTCTTTCACCATAAGGGTTCCTTTTTACCATTTTGGTACGGAACCCTAAAAATCGAATAAACTAAGAATAGAGTCTAATTTAGTATTCAAATGTAAAGCGTGCTAGCGACTGAATTACATCGACACTTCCAAGATTAAACTAGCATTGTCTCCTAAGTCGAATGGACAGTTCAATCGCCGGGGTGCACACACGAATGATTTCGAGTTCACTATACAGGGGATCCTCGTCTGCACTAGTTGTGAACTGTTGACACGACCGAGCATTACTAACGAATCGACTGGCGCGACAGTCGTTTGCTTCATGGTCTTTATCATACGTAATAGGGATATAATCTTTAGTATAATTGTTTTGGTACTATTCTTAGTTTTTTTTTTTTACATTAAACATAACATCAGGGAATTGCAAATGTTTTACTTTCTTATTTGGTTACTGTTTTAAATAATGATTTATCTTGTAATTCTTTTCATTTTGAATTGTTATAATTTTGTTTAAAATTTTGATACAATGTAAAAACTGTAACAGAAATAAATAAATAATATTAAAGGAACTGACCAGTCCGCTTTTGTACGGTTTTTTTTATTTGTGCATAAAGTTTTAATAAATAAATATAGCTCGGAGGAAACATAACGTAAATTCGAAAGATTTTTAAATTGAAAATACTTGTTCAGCCTAAAATATTGAATTTGTTTTTAAACATTATTAATATCGATGGGTGATACTTATTTTGCTTGTCACAAAAATTAAACCAAAATGCTATAAGACATTTTAAATTTATAAAAAAAAAACCGACTTCCAAAAAAATACTACAAAGTGAAAAATAACTTTAATTTCGGAAGTCGGTGTCTTTGGATCTTTATTTTAGTTTTTTGTCACCGACTTCCGTAATTAAAGTTATTTTTCACTTTGTAGTGTTTTTTTTTGGAAATCGGTTGTTTCCGTAAAAGCATTTTAATTTACATAAGTGAAAATACACAATAGCTTAATGTCAGTTGCTCATGACCTTTTACAAAATATTGCTTTGCCCGATGCAGAGAAGAAGGAATTGTCGAGGAGTTATTTTGGTAACAACCATCAGCTCCACTTCACCATATGCATTGTGACGAGTATAAATTTCTTAGCAACCGTATTAAAGTACCTAATCGAATCGCAACCCGTGAAATGCTTATTAATTTATTATATTTAGTTCCTGTGGCCATCTGTAGTCTTCAACATCACTTCCACTTCATAAATGGTGCTTTATGAGAGTAAATGCACAAGTTACTATAAAAAATATCCAAATCGATATAGGTGTGCCTATAAAATTTGAGGATTTTCTTCGAGTTTCATGGGATTTCCTCATCAGATTCTGACTTAGTGATAATGCGACTACCTCAAGAGCATAACCCTTTCAGACAAAAAAAGAATTTTCAAAATCGGTTAACCGTTGACGGAGAAATCGATGATCTTACATTAACAAAACAAAAAAACGAACATACAGACGAACATTACCTCCTCCTTTTTGGAAGTCAGTTAAAAATAGTTTGAATTTACGTTGCGCGTTCGTGCTATGGCTTTAGGTCACAGAAACGGTAGTGTTTTGTAGTTGTCTAGTCATTCAAGATTTTGAATTTGATAAGTACCCTGGTGGTGAAAGCGTATCAGATGTGACGACATGAAAAACATGTTCACTGTGCCGCTTGATACTTGTGCTTATTAGTTTGTTATATAAAAACAATAAAATTCTTAAAATAGGTCTTGCACTGGTTAGGCACTGTGACAGACAGGTTCATTGCGCGAGTTCATTGATTTTTTTTTGAGTACAGTTTTTTTTATTACGATCCCACAACTTGTAATAAAGGTCCTTAGCAACAAAGTATGTGTAGCGGCATCAACATCGCCACATGCGAACTACGCGTCACACTCGTCACTCTGCTTGCGCGACTAGCATATATACAACATCCCGACATCAATCGTCGGGCAGTTGCTCACGAGACATAACACCCGTCTTGTCGGAGGATCTTCCCTATTCAATAGAGGATTAGTGAACTTTACACCCTGTTCCTCATGCCTCTAAATATGTACCTACACATGCCAGTGAGCCAGTGAGAGCCGCGAGGGGAATGAAAAGGTTACGTGCGCCGAGGCATGCTTTGGGAGGCCTATCCATGTAAACCAAGATCACAGCCACCCTCGCTTATAGCGTTTCCAAACCTCCTCAAGACGATAATAGTAGCTAAAGCAACTATTCCAACATAATTTGCTCTAAAATTCAGGGTATTCTGAATATTCGTTGTGCGTTCACATCAAAGAAATAGTCGAGGAGCTCGCAACTTTGCTCGTTTGATATATTGTTGTTGGGGAGACATTTTCGGGCACGGCTCCACAATGAATATTTTGTTAAGTACATAGCATTAATATTTAAAAATGTTGTTGGTACAGGGTTTATTTAAGACGGTATAATTATTTCCTAAAAACTTATGCTGTAGGTAGACCTGAGTCAAGAAAGTCTTTTATCACTCTATGAAAACAATGATGGACACACGCAACCTAAATTGAAAGTTATCTTATATAAAATAAAATAAAAATAACAAAACAAAAAAAAAACACCTTCAAAAAAAAAAAAAAACACTACGAAGTGAAAAATAACTTTAATTTCAGAAGTCGGTGTCTTTGGATTGTAGTTTAGTTTTTTGCCACCGACTTCCGAAATTAAAATTATTTCTCACTTTGTAGTTTTTTTTTGGAAGTAGGTTGTTTTTTTTTGTAAAAATTTTTTTGTTGTTCACTTTTTAGTGGTTTAGTTTGCAATTTATCTAAGTTAAAACAACCTAATTTCAATTGCTCACCACCTCTTACAAAATATTGCTTTTCTGGGGTTCTCCTGGCAAGAACTAGGAGAACTGGAGCTGATGGTGACTTCACCATATGCATTGGCACGAGCAGTAAATTGCTAGCATAGCAACCATATTAAAGGTTCCGGTGCCCGTCTGTTGTCTTCATCATCAGTTCCACTTCACCAAATGGTGCTTTCCAAGTGAAAATGCATGCGTTACTATACAAAATACCCAAATTGCTATGGGTTTGCCTATAAAGTTTGAGGAATTCCCTCGATTTCCATGGGATTCATCTGATTCTAACTTGGTGAAAATGGTACCACTTTGAGAGCATTCCCTTTAAAAAAATTTTTTATATATGACGAAGTTATGCCCGAACAGGCGAACAGACATAAAAAAAATATAAACATCCTAATTGAGAATCTCCTCCTTTTTTGAAGTCGGTTAAAAATGAAATGTTCGTTGGTAAGCGCATCACTTAAGAACGGCTGGATCGATTTGGATATTTATTGTTTTAAAATGTTTGTAATAGTCCGAATCAGGTCAAACCGAAAGATTTTTTTTTTAAAGTTGGCGGGAAAATTGGAAAACCTAAAAGTACATTTTCTATAGAAATTTTGTATCAATATTAATTATTAAAAAATTTCAAAAAAGCAATTTCTATTAAGTGAAACGACTATATTGCCGAAAGTATAGATTTTAGAATTTTTGTCCGTTTGTCTGGATGTATGTTCCGGATTGGCTCAAAAACGGCTGAACGGATTTGGATAAAGTTAGACACTCAGATAGATTATATCCTGGATTAACACATAGGGTACTTTTAATCCCGATAGTACTTTCCCGTGGTATATTTTCTGACTAGCCGAGGCGAAAAAGCTAGTACTTCATTATACGACCTCAGTTAAAACATTCTATAATATACAGTATTATAGAATGTTTTGACAATGGTAGGCATTAGGACCGTCCTCTATTCTGATTTTCATGAACGTTTTGAGGATGGTGAAAAAATAAACTCTACAGTCGTTACCATTTTCAACGGATTTCTAAAAACCATCAAATATCCGAACAAAATTCAGTACAGTATTTTCCACATTGAATAGATCCGTCTAATCCAAAGTTTTTTATTCCGGTTCGAAATAGCTGAACGGATTTCGACAGTTTTGTTTATTTGGAAAGATAGGCTGATGTGTATATACGTTTTGAATCTATAGAGGCATGAGGAACAGGGTGTAAAATTCACTCATCCTCCATAGAAAAAAAGGGAGGATCCTCCGACCAGACGTGTGTTGTATCTCATGAAAACTGCCCGATGGTTGATGTCGGGACGTTATATACAACATGTCCCAGAATTAACGCACAACCTCTTATGGGGTACTCATCATTATGAACATCTTTTTCCATGGGGCCAAACCTAAATCGGGAAAATAAATCAGCTTTTCCCTACATTTATGTTCGAATAACTCGTGAAAATTTAAGGAACAGCTGATTCTTTTTTCGCGATTTCAGATTTAGTCCCATAGTAAAAGTTGTTCATAATGATGAGTACAATGACTCCTTAAGGGGTTGTGCGTTAATTCTCGGACATGTTATATAGTGATTCTAAAGCCATTTTCTTAAGAGCGTTCATCCTTCAGCTCTTGACTGAAAAAATAGTACTTTGATTTAAATTTAATAAAATTATCACGAAAGCCCTCTAGAAATGCGACGTTGCCAGCTCGCGCGAGATGAACGCCTATCATAACGTGTATCATTTTTATCATGAGCTTCTAATTAGGTATCCAAAAGACGGGACCTAATCTTCTCCTCCAAAATAATGTAGAACAAAGTTGAGTACGAAATCTTGCACAAATAAAAGTCAGTCGTGCGTTCTTGAAGATAAAAAAAACTGGCCAAGAGCGTGTCAGACCACGCACAATGAACGGGGTCTGTAGTTAGGATGAATTTATCCCAAAAACAAACTTAACATTGTCACAAACGTATTCTCCCATACATTGATATACGTCACGGTTAATTCACCAACTGTAAATGTTAGTTGGTCAACTATTACTCGTTAACTTGTAAAGCCTACTTAGCTGTGATAGTTTTCCTTTTAATTTAGTTAAATTATGTACATGTCTGCCATGATTCTTTTCACATACACAAAAACAACCATTTAGCTGGAAGGGGGGTGGGGGCGACACCTTCAGCTTCATATTAAGCAAACAGATCCCTGAATCGAAAAATGATCGTGACAAACCCGCAATATTTTTCAACGGCCTATCCAACGATACCTCATCATCATGGGATAGACGAGAAAAAAATACATCATCCCCACTTTACGTGTACCTACCCTAATTTTTTTTTAAACCGGGGACAGACAGACAGACAGCAAACATGGCGACACTATAAGGGTTCCTTGTTGACCACGGAACCCTAAAAAGATAGATATTCGTTACAATGCATCAGCTGCTTGTAATCGTCTTCTTCCAAGTTGTAAAATTTTACCGACGACCGACGCGACGGACGGTTCAAACAAGGTTTCCGTAGTCGGTAGAGGGGTGCATGACGAGAGAAAATGCGGATATCCATGATAAATGTGCTATTTAAAATGCGGAACCATGATAAATGGTACTATTCAAATATACAATACGTAGCTCACGACAAATTCTTAGTGATATTTTTTGCATGCGAAGTTTACTCTTCGCATGCAAAAAATATCACTAATAATTTGTGAGAAAGAAATAAAAGAATGAATTTTGAAAGAAAGAAATAAAGAAAAATATTTTATTTGGGACACGCACAGGAAATACAAAAGTAAAAAAAGGAGCATTTAAAATGAACAAAATTGACATATTTGTTCGAATAAACAACATACGAAAAAAAAAAACTACGGATCCTTAATTTACTGTAAAATGTTATTGTTATTATCTGTTTTTTTATTTTTTTTTTGTAATTCTAATGATTTGACATTTATATTTATTTGGTATCAATAGAATTTATGTTTAATTTTGGAATTGAATATTGCATGCCTATGAGACGGTAGATTATGGAGGACTACTTTTTTAAGAAAACATCTATGTACTAATTACCAATGTTTACAAAAATAAATGATTTGAATTGATTAAAAAAGCTAAAATACTGAAATATTTATTCGAATAATTATTCATTCGACCCCTTCTACTTACAATTTTTATGGTACTTACTAAATCTATGAGTGCACTAATTCCATGCTATTATAAATTACTTATTCCATGCTCAAGCTGTCACTTCCTGTTACACACTTCCGTCCCTTTTCACGAAATCACTCGCACAGGAAGCAAGAGGAAAAATATGAAGAAGAGATCAGAGTAACCTATATATAGGTGGTTACTCTGATCTCTTCCTCATACTTTTTTTTTTGTGTGCTTTGTGAAAAAGGGATTGGGCCAATATAAATTTAATTAAACAAAGTAGGTACTCGTGCGACAACAGCTCGAAAGTAAACTATTTTAACTTTTGTTTATACAGAACGCCGCATTGTCTTCTATTGAAAATCAAATTCGTCCCGTCTGGACCCCGAACAAAATTAAACGCGAAACGCATAAATTAAGAGGAGTTAAGACAAACTTCCCCTCACAAGTTTCATTGAAAGAGGTGAGATCTTTTGAGGGATTGTTCCTTTTCAACCACAGAAATAACCTTGACAAATTCTATATTGCTGGAAAGAAAATTACTAGGAGCTCAAGAGTTCAGAAGAGATAAGGAGCTATTTTCCAAAGCAGCTGAGTTTAGCAAGGCAAGGTCTAAGTTGTTCGGGTTGTATGCTAATGCACAGCTCCCATCGGAAAGATTTCGTAGTCGGCCGAATTGGATGGCAAATCATTGGCATATTTATTAGTCTTGGGATTTGATCCTGGTTTCTGGCGCACTTGGATTTGTTATTGTGGTATCCAAAAGATCTTGTAAACATGTCCCGTGTCGGGGTAATGTCTCGTTTTGATATTTAGCGTTAATTAAAAATGTTTTGGGACACCTTATTGTATATTGACTAGAATATTTTTTTTCTGTTAGGTTCACAACGGCGGTTAATAAGTTGATACTTAGCTATATGCAGGAAAGATACCAACCTATAACTTTAAGCTTTTGTTATAATCTTTTCAGATATAAAATCTGTAAATATTTTGTTGTAATAAACAACTAATCGTTAACAAAACACTTAAATACCAGTTTATTGAGTCGAACACTCCAACCGGGTAAGGAACAATCACAAAATAAATACGCAATTCGGAACCGAACCGAGGAATTTATGCATAAATAAATCTGTCGTTTAATATGGTTTATGGGCAGTTTATAACAGCTGGCAAATAATTCAATGTTGCCACTACAAAGCTAGAAGCAATTTAACTTGGAATTTAATTGAATTGCAGATGTGGTTGCCATGTTTGCGACGCCACCGGCCCCTAGTTAATCCGTTATAATTTTTGCCCGTCGATGTTTGAACATAGAAACACTATACGGCTAATTGGAGTGTGGCGGTCTCTAAGCGCCTGGTTTTTATTTTCTCCTGGTACTTGGGCCTTAAGTATAAAAGTATCATAATCCTGTTTTATGGTTATACGTTATGCAGAAACGCAAAACTTTCCTTATCCAGTTCAGTCTTACATAAGACCATGATCCTGTACTCAAAGATCAATTAACCTTAATGAACCACCTTACGATTACTTAAGGGTGCACATATATCGTGTTTCAGGCCTTCTTAGACAAATTGTGTGGTTTGGTGGAGGCCTGCCGCATCGTAATTCATACATTGATAGTAGACTAATGGCTTAGTCTTGAACATCTATTATAGAGGGGTGATGTTGGATGCACTGCAAGGTATGTATGTAGCATGAGTTGTAAAAATGGCCTAAGGAAACTCTCTATAATAAAGGAAAATAAAAATCTTTATAATAAAGGTAAAATAATGTCATCATAGAGAGTAGTAATGAAGGTAGGTAAAAGATTATTCGGAAGCCTATTCGAATTTTCTTATACCAATTATCTTATTCACAAAGACACATTAATCTCAAATCACAGTAATATTTCATGTAATAGTAACAATTGTCGAGTTTTATCAGTTGCTTTTGACAATTTACGGCGTTCTATACGTCCCAGCCGAGTCTATGGTTGGCGATGAACTAAAACTTAAGAGATTATTCTCGGCCGTGTCTGTCACTCGAGCAAGTTTGCGAAGCGGGCGCTCGAGTTATTCGCACTTTATCGCTAACTTAGCGATAGTGGGTTGGAGACCAGCCGTTGTCACTTATGTACTCCTAGTAGTTTTATAACAATAATATTTTGCTGTCGTAAATATTGTAAGCCCAAAGGACTAATACTCCGAAATTGTTATTATGAAAATATAGTTTTTGGGTGTTGGTAACACGGGCAGACAGGCCGCCAACACCACGCAAGAGCGTTATGAAAAACGCAGTCTGAAATTATTGGCAATTTACTGTAATCTTATTATAAAACGAATAGAAGGATCTTCCTGTACATCCATCAAGTTGTTTTATTTACAATATTTTGTTTTTGGGGGTGGAATTTTTACCGTTTTTTTCAGTAACGAGCAGGATTAACTGATGTGGGTAAACGTCTAGTATTTAAACTCAATTGTATGCTTTGTGAGATTGAAGGATTATGAATTAACCAAATTAGAATAACGGCAAGACCACCATGAAAATAAGCAACAAGATTTTAAAAGCAGCAGACGGTGAAGCAATCTAAACTTTCTTCTACACTTTCTGATACTGATCTTATTATTATTTTTTCTCTTTATTTATTACTAAGGACTTTTATACAATTGTATATTATGCCAGTCTCATCGGAACTTACAATGTAAAACGTAACAACACAAACTTAATTAGCCTAAGTAGCTTCGGAGTTAGGTGACGACAAAATATGATGGAACATGCAAACATCGTACATATTTATCTCAAAATGTCTAAGTAAATCTTCTCTTGCAGACTGACATCTGACACACTCCGTCAATAAATGGATAACATCCTCCAGTGTGCCACATACCTCACAATTAGGTGAATCCTGATATTATTTACGATCTGTTTCTTGTCAGTTATGCTAAGAATCTTAGATTATATACTTGTCTAGATGACGCATTTACCGTACCGAACGGCCCAAATAAAGTTTACTATTTTGGTAGACTCGCTTGTCCTTTACGTCACTGTCATTTGAATCACATAAGGATAACTTACTCACGGAAAATAATTAATTATGCCAGTGTGTGCCGTCAAATTGTGTTGCAATTATGTAGGAAAACCGCATAATAACGCCAAGATCACTTTCCATCGCTAAATTTTGTTATACAACCACTATTATTTTAAGAAAACACGATTTTTTCATTCGTTATTTTGTAGGTTAGTCTGATTAGCTGGTGTTGTTAGTTTATTACTAAGGAGATTTGGCGAAACTATGGGAGACAAAATACAAATATCATTACATCATCATTCGATCAGGAGAACATTATTATTTAAAAAATGACAGTATTTATTTGATCAGTACATGATAATTTACCTGCATATTAGTACATTTTGATACAAGTGGAGAATGTTTGTTATTGCATTCGAGGCGGAATTTACACCCGAGCCGTAGGCGAGGTTGATTTAGAGCCGAAAACTACAATAACAAATGTCCACGTGTATCAAAAGACGTTTTTGATGAAATAAAATAAAATAACGAAAAATATTTGTATCATGAATTATTAGGAAACTAGGATTTAATTTTCTTTTTTTTCCGTGCTTTGCTTTCGCCAGGTTGAAGGAGAAGCAAAGGTATAAAGTCTATAAACAGCCTAATATGAAAGAAAGAAAATTACAATATTTTTGAATTTAGAACACAAATAAATGTTAATTTGTTCATAAACGTTTTTTATATTGTAATAATCATGGTATTCTATATATAAATATTATATAATATTCCAAAAATATTAGTGCCGTAAATACGCATCTTTGCCGAGATTTAAAAAAAATCACCTCCGAATAGAGAGGACCGTCTCTGGCGAGAGATGGTTTGAATAGAGGCAATGAACCAATTTGGACTAAGTATAGGTATAAGTTATCTGTTTTAAATTAATAAAACACTAATCTACAAAATAATTACTTTATTTAACCTATTTTGATTAACCTTCATCTTATTTTATAATGGACAAATGGTAAGTCAATAATTTGGAGCAGGCATCCCTAAACACCTTGACAGTTTGACTACAATAAGTACACGAGCGGTACTCACACATAGCAATTGGAGACAGTTTTCGCGTGTCGTTTGTTTGCATTGCTCAATCTAGACAAGTATCTAAGCTAACAATGTACGTAAGAAAAATATGATCTTGATTACATACACGACTTGTAAATTTAATCAATACGCATACATTCTACATAAAAAGTTGATAAACTTTACATTATTCTAATCCTTTCGTAGTACCTAATAATTAATGAACAAAATTATTACAACATGCATTAATCACACCATACAGAAGCTACGTCATTAACATATTCATACAGCTCTTTGTTATCATTTTAACGTGAACAGTCACGGTCACCCAATCACAGAAACAATAGCGACAACAAAAGCTTTCGACCCACAACTTTGAGCTGTGTGAATTTGTAACAAAACTTTCAAGGGAACTTTACTAAACGAATATATTATTCAGAACTGATATTACACATAGATTTGTCAAATTACATTTACGCCAAACTCGCGCTAGTCTTCCGAAGTTCTCGCATTGCAAAGATAAAACTTTCAAGATGATCGTACTCTAGAAACTAGTGGAAAATTGCCACCGGCTTAAGTAGACCTGCTTTGTCTGCTCTCAATTCTGGAA
Organism: Tiliacea aurago; assembly: GCA_948098905.1. NCBI lineage: Eukaryota > Metazoa > Arthropoda > Insecta > Lepidoptera > Noctuidae > Tiliacea > Tiliacea aurago. Next base: position 4,340,451 of record OX402592.1, read on the forward strand.
TTTTGAAGAAGTTAGCGGATTAATGGCAAGGACTGGGAGCTCAGAGCTTGCTGGTACCTCCGCAATGTTTATTAACGTCAAGTGGCCTGGCAGCTAATTCGCGCTTGGACTGACAAATTTAATAACAAGTAATGAAGTACATAGAATCGAACCTCGCCTGCTAACGTGCTATGATCCTCTGGGAATTCTAGTTCAGTTAGTTTAAAGAAATATATAGGTTGAGATTAGATTTTGATTAACCAATAACTAAAGGTTAGAGCTTATTTTGTGCTCGTAGTACATAAAATAAAATGCTTCAGGAAAAAACGGTGGATTCGTCACTCATCGCCTGCCAATTTTCCTAAAGAAGAATTGTGATACTTATATATATAAGTGGGAAAGAAAAGTTTAAAGAGACCCAAAACATAACTTCATAAAACCAACATAGTACCATTGTGTAGTTAGGTTCACTAACCTAACTACACAATTGTATATATTGTTTTACTTCCAAATACATACAACTCATGCCTTCTTCCATGGGTAGGCAGATAACATCCAAATAACTTCATTAATGAAAGGCGACTAACAAAAGGAATTTACAAGGCAGATGTGAGTGGAAACGCCCTAGGACATATGGTGACCTAATTGGTGATGTTCTTCAGAAAAGTCAAGTGCGTAGTACTCTGAACATGCGTGCGTATATGACCAGATGTATGAACGTAAACGAAGCAAAAAGAGTATGCAAGTAGCGTAACGGGTGGCGTTCTATAGTTTCTGCCTACCATCATGGGATGAAAGCGTGAGTTTTTGTATGTATTTATGTTTTATAAAACTAACATAGCATCACGTCTAAATTCTCCGAAGAGTTAGGCAGAGGTGTACCTACTCGTATAGTAAACCCACATTCAATTTCGCTAGTTATGTTTAGGTCCCATGTAATAGGGGGCGAGCCAATTGCCTCTAACCGGGCACAAATTCAGACTTCAGACTGTACCTGAGAAATTCCAGATGGTAAACCCAATAACACTTTGCCTGTCCCGAAATTCGAACCCAGGACCTCATGCCCAAAAGAAGCGCTTGCGACCAATTGACCAACGAGGCAGTTTTCTATAAAAATGTAGCTGTTATTAGTATATTGTGGTGTTTACGACTTCCACGCGAACAAAGTCGCGGGCAGAAGCTAGTCTGAAATAATAATCTAATATTAATTTCTTCTTGACTCCTTCCTCACGCAACATAAAGCGACATTCGCATGCATCCCCAAGACATTTTCTCCCAATTGATGGTTAAAAATCCATAACAAATGCGTTACGTGATTCCTGTACAATCTCTTTCGACAATAATTGTACATTTAAAAATACTTAGATCCCAACTTACGATTCAGCACACGTTTCGAGGAGATATTAATGGAGTCTCAGTGTTTGCACTAGACGCGGCCCGCGGCCCGAAGGGGCCGCCATTTTAAAAATCCTTCTACCACGCAAACACTAAAATGATCGCTACGGTGAAAATTCCCCCATTTATTTTTACAATTAGGGTTATATTTTTCGATCTGATACCAATACAAGAAAAATAGTATTAGCCCCTCCGCCGAGAAGAATAAAAGAAGAAAAAAATATACTGATCACTTGTAATTTTGGAGTTATCATCATCATCATTCCAGCCAAAAGACGTCCAATGCTGGACATAGGCCTCCCCCAAAGGAGGGGGTTTGCCATAATCGCCACGCTTGGCAGGCGGGTTCGCGATCGCAGTATGGAGTTAAAATGCATAGAGAACGCTGCTGCCCATTCTCTAGTAAGTCCCTTAGTCGCCTTTTACGACACCCACGGGAAGAAATTATTTTAATTTTGGAGTAGGCGGAACAAATAATAACTAGCTCTGCCAATATTACGTATTTATATGAAAAATCACTACTGTTTCTTCCCCCACAAGGAAAAATATTCCAAAATCTTGTATAGTTAAACCATTTTCTCGTCTTTGATAAGTATATTTATTCGAGATCCCTTCCTCACATTTTCCGTTTTCCGTCCAAATGTGATAAGAAAGTCCATTTCCATCTAAGAAGATTACGTGAACCGTTAACAAAGCTATTAGAATTAAAATCCTATGAGTGGAATGTATAAAAACCATGGAACAGTCGGTGTCAGTTTGGAACGCCGCCAGTCTCATGTACTAGGAGCACATAGCCGGGCGCCGTGTTTTTAATCACCACTGCCTCTGACGGGCTGACATTGAAAAAGATTTCTGTTTAGATTTCGTAGGTACACTGAGAGGGTTCGGAATTGTAAATAATTAGGGTTTTTGAGGGGGTTTTTAGAAGAGGCTAAAAAGTATTTGGTTTTTTACCTGTTAAAGGAAAAAATTGCGTTTTTCGAACACTACTTTAGGCACTTGATAAGTTTCCACAACAGGACTTACGTAAATAGTGGCAAATAGAAGTAGATGGTGGAAGTATATACTGGATCGCATGGTTTACGTTTTAGGGTTATGTGAATAGCTACATCATGGGGCTCTATACCTACTTTCAAAGTTTGTAAGCAAGAAAAATACAACATTGTATTTTCCTTGCCTCAATGGCTAAAACCAATCGGCTATCTATTATACGGTCTTTAACAGATTATTCTTTCTAAGAGAAAGCCACAAACACAATCCCACTGCGAACTCATTATTATGAATTTCTTTGCATGTTGATTACCTAGATTTTAGCAGAAAACCATATTTAGGATTCAATCCATTATCTGGGATGGGGACAACAAAACTCGGAAGACTGTATTAGATAGAGTTGAGATTGTTTTTATTAATAATAAGGTTAATTAGGGTTCCGTACCAAAAAGGTAAAAAGGAACCCTTATGGTGAGACTCAGTCTGTCTGTCACACCTGGATATCTCAAGAACTACTAATGCTAACAACTTGAAATTTAGAATAGTTTTAGGTCTAAAGGGGATCTTAAAAATTTGAAGTGGGGCTACTAAGGCATGTGGGGTATCATAAATGAAAGAGCGCTGTTTGCACATTCTCAAACATTTTTTTTAAGCAGCATAGTTTTCGACTTTTGATGAAAAATATAAAAATAAAACCGTTCTCCCCACCCCTTATCTCCGAAGTTTTCATAGATATTAATCTGAAATTATTCTCTGTGATAGAAGTTTATGTAAAGATTACAGGAAAAGTGAAACGATGTCTCTTTATAATAGGTTTTCAGAAATCATCAACATCATATATACGTACGGAACCCTCGGTGCGCGAGTCAAAAAAAAATTCTATGATGTTTTGATGACACTATGCTGTCCTAGTACATTTTAATTTTTTAAGTTCTAATTTGGATTGTTAATTGCTTTGTAATGGATACATTTATAATTATTTTATGTTTACTTATTTTTATATAATATGTATGAGAGAGAAGGAAAAAATATGCGTTGAGACAAAACATGACTGTGATAGTGTGACATCTTTCATGTCATGTTTTTGACCAGCTGACGATTGCCTGTAAAACCCTCAGCGGTCGTATTGACTGCCCTGAGCTCCACGGAATTTTCTGCCGCCTATTTGTGCCCGACAAATACTTTGGGCACCGTCAAAGCCGCCGTCATAACCGGTTCGCACCACCGCTATCTAGATCTGTTGCTAGGGCCGAATCCTCCGTATGTCGAACCCTAAGGATGCTAAACGCCCTCTTGACTGCTGACCCTGAATGTGATGTGTTTGCTGATGAATGGAAGAAAATAATGCGTGCTTGTCTGGTGTTTTGTGAGAGACAATATGCGAGGGTGTCCACTGTTACATGTTAGTTTATGTTAGTTATGATGTATTTAATTTATTTAACCATTTACTCAAATAATTAAAAATAATTTTATCCACGAATTGTATACTTATCTTTGAATTTGAATTGAATTTTTGTATTGTATGTTATTTGAATGCTTATTTTATTCTATTTTTTATAATTCTATGTTAATTAATGTAACCTGCCTGCAAACCCCGGACCTGTGCCGTTTTAATTAACTATAAATAAATAAATTGACAAATAAATTATCATCTTATCTTATCTGAGCAGTGGTGGCCCAGTGGTAGCGGCCCCGACTTACGAGTTGTAGGTCGTGAGTTCAAACCCAAGCAGGCACTTTACTTTGTGTGAATAGTTTCATCACTACTGCTCTTAAAACGGTGAAAGAAAACATTGTTAGGAACCGAAATGTTCCAGAACCAAAAATTCTAAGACATGTGACATCTACCAACCCACACTGGGCCCGCGTGGTGGGTTACAGCCCACTCCCTCTTGAAAAGAGGAGGCCTGTGTCCCAGCAGTGGGATCATTATAGGCAGATTATATCGGGTTTTACAACAAGAACTTTGTTTTTCAACAAAACAAACAATTTAAATGAAAATGATTCAAATTTTTATTGTAATAGAAAAAGTAAGGTTTGGCAATTAAGAATGAAAAATGATATCGTACATGTCAACCACGACCACGCTCACAGATGTTGATTCTTTCATCATGAATTTATTACAAACCAAATTTCCCGATCGCATAATTTCATCGGATCGTGTGATTTAACTCCACTGGATTATTTTATGTGGGGCTATGTTAAAGATAGAGTCTATACGGAGCTACTCGAATCGATTGCAGCCTTAAAACTCAAAACCCGTGATGCCATTAACGAAATAGACCCGCCCTATTGCCAAAAAGTGATTGAAGTCTTTGATGAAAGAATTGACATCTGTGAGCGTGGTCGTGGTGGACATGTCTGATATCATTTTTCATTCATAATTGCCAAACCTTACTCTTTCTATAACAATAAAAATTAGAATCATTTTCATCTAATTTGTTTGTTTTATTTTGTTTTAAAAAACAAAGTTCTTGTTAAAAAACCCTTTACTTATCATGTCTAGGCCATCGCCATTTTCCGAGTAAATTGCAAAACGTGGAGATTACGGTTACCTCAAAAGTTCTCTATATTGGAACAATTCCATATTTACTGAAGTTCTATGTTCTAGTTGTAATTTCATCGTTATGGGAAAATGCACTCTGGTTGATCAGGTTTAACAATTTTAGATTATTGCATGTAAGTTGGAACTGCCAATATTGGACTTAATTTTATTATGTTTAAAGGTTTCAGTAACTCTGTAGAAATATACAGAAAAGCAGGTTTTACCCGACTGCGGCGAAGCCAAAAAAGCAGGGTTATGTGTTTGACTGTCCCTATGTTCCCTCGTAACTACTAAATGATATGTCGTTATATTCGTCATTATTGCGCGAGTGTCACTGGATATATTAACATTAATTAAAATCAAAACGGTGTGTTTTAGAAAAAAAAAATCTCATTTCACGATGTTTTTCCTTCACCGTTTTGAGAGCAGTGGTGATAAAATTATTTACACAAAGTAAAGCGCCTGCTTTGGTTCAAACGACCTACAAACTGGTAAGCCAGGGCCGTTACTACTGGGCCACCACTGCTCTCAAAAGCCTATTTGAAAGTAAATATTATGCCTACCTCCTTTGGTCTAGTCTCCTTGGTAAAGCGCTACTGCAGACCATGAGGTCCTAGGTTCCATTTCCAGGTCAGGCAAAGTGTTATTGGGTTTTTTCGTCATCGATGGCAATAGGCTGGCTCCATGTTACATCAACTACATGGCACTTAATTGGAACTACATACCAATTTAGCGATATCCCCACAAGACCATAAGGTCATAGACTGCGAGTTCCCCAGAAGGGTGGTCGCATAACTAAGGTTAGTCACCCATTCATCAACTTTGCTTAAAGCCTTTCTATCCTCACCCCTCCATAGAAATGGGTACCAGATAGATCCATTCCACCAGGGCCTTACAAATAAGAATACAACTTTGCCTACAACGCCTATTGACATTTTCTTTAAGGATGCCACTTTTTCTACCCGACTCCAAGATAGTTGGTAAACTCTTGCGTCCGGCTCTGGTTCAGGCCTTGGTTTGGCGAGAGTGATTCCCGGCCGCCGTAGGCACGGGCTTGCGGACGGTGAACGATGGGTAGTTCACCGTCCGATATGGACCAGGCCCGGGTTGACGGCGCGTTGTGTTCCACGCGCGCCTCAAAGAGATTTCAGCACGAACTGACGGGGTCCGTTAGGGCCAAAATACGGGTGGGTTTTAGTCAGTAAAAGTCTGGCACGCTTTCCCGCTCCGCCCAGAGCGGGGGAAGTTATTTGATAACTTCCCATGCAAAAAAAAAGAAAAGATAAATAGATAGTTGGGGAAAGGCTAGGCAGATGATGATAATGACATGGCATATAAAGATAACGGCCGAAATGTGTGCGTAGGTACTATAATACCTCTGCCTTACCCTTTGGGGAAAATGGACGTGATGTTACCTAATGTATTGTATTGTATTATGTTATGCAAAAGTAATACAATGGTGCAGTAAGTACCAATAAGCGGAGTGAAACAGTTTGGTGAAAATCTTCTTATATACAGGCTGATGTTGAAAACATGCGACAAAATTTAAGGGAGTGTTCTACCCATCAATATGAACACCTTTTACTATGGGACCAAATTGGAATTCAAAAAAAAAAAGTCGACCACCTCTAAAGGTATATAAACCGATTGGACCATTTTGTATAAGAAGGTCGGTTTTTTTTGCGAATTTTAAAGTGATCCTATAGTAAAAGTTGTTCATACTGATGGGTAGAACACCCCCTTAAGAGGCCGGTGATGGATGCGTAGTTCATAAAAAAGTAATACCAAAATAATTTGTAAATCAAACTTATTGTTAAGATAGTGTGTCTTTATTCCGATTGTAATACAGAATATCTAGGTTCCGAAATGGACACTGATTTAAACAAGAGTTATGAGAAAAATAAGTTTTCTTTTGAAATTTTTGATTTCTCATATCTCGTCTTTATATCATTGTCCTTTCAAAATATATATTTGGGAACATAGATATTCTGTAATCCAATCAAAAATAAAGCCAAATCTACGGCAGCCCCTTAAATTTTGTCGCATGTTTTCACAGTCATCCTGTATATCTATACTAATAATAAGTTTGTGAGGTTGTAGGGGTAATGTTCGGAACTACTGATCTGATTTCGAAAATTCTTTGACTAGTCATAGGATATATTTCACGCGGACGAAGTCGCGGGCAGAAGCTAGTATTATATATAGAAGATATATCCGATGTTCCGTGTGGTGCCCGATGTAAATAATAGCACCTTGCTATTTTTTCCCGGGGGTTCGTAAAAGGCGACTAAAGGACACTAGAGAATGGGCAGCTGCATTGTCTATGCATTTGAACACCATACTGAAATCACCAAACCCCGCCCCCCCTTCTAATTGGGGGAGACCTATGTACAGCAGTAGACGTCTTTCAGCTGAAATGATGATTTATTTTATATAAATAAATAAAAATCTATGTTTGTTTGTTTGCAGTGTACGACTAAACGCCGACAGACACTACGCCGACAGACTGAACACCGATAAGACTTTACTTCGATGGGACTCTTCGCCGACAGGACACTTCGCCGACAGAACTCTTCGTCGACAGGGCTCATCAGTGAAATTCAGTTACCAAAACAAAAACTCGATCACAGTTTAAATTAAAACAAAACTAACAACTGATTGTTAAGCTGAGTTTACGACTGATTATCGGAGATAAGCTGCATCAACGAAGAGTCCTGTCGGCGAAGTGTCCTGTCGGCGAAGAGTACCGTCGTAGTAAAGTCTTGTCGGTGTTCAGTCTGCCGGCGTAGTGTCTGTCGGCGTTTAGTCGTACTCTCGTTTGTTTATCCTCTATGAACTCCGAAAGAGCTTGACCGATTATGATGAAACTTCGGTGAGTTTTTCTGCATATGCCCGCAAAGGTTTAGGGGTAGGGTAGGGTAGAGGTAGGACACCACGCGAAGGAAGTCGCGCCGGGCAGCTAGTACAAAATAAAAAGGAAATATTATTAAGTCTAATGCAGTGCTTATCACTCTGCCTACACAAGTAACAATCATCATACAATTTCCCGCCATCCCCTTTACACCCTATTTTGAATGTAAATTTTACGAGCAGATAAACGCGAGTCTCAAAACACTTCAAAAGCTATAATTCCAGAGACTTTTATAAAACTCGTAGCTAATTGAATTGCTAAATTACTTATTGGGAAGTCGCAGTGAGCCAGAATCGAACGGTGATCGGTCAGTGCCTATGAATAATTCAGCAAAGAGTAAATAGCTACTAAACTCGGGGCGAATGTCAGTGGAGTGGAAAAATGTCGATGAAATTTTGTAGTACGGAAAGCGAAGCAGAATTTGATAGTATTTTTAGTTAACTACGTCGAAATGTGCTGTGTAGGTACTATGTGTAGCCGGACGTAAAGAATAACACCATCCCATTTCTTCCCTTGGGTGTCGTAAAAGGCGACTAAGGGACTTACTAGAGAATGGGCAGCAGCGTTCTCTATGTATTTTAACACCATACTGCGATCGCCAACCCGCTTGCCAAGCGTGGCGATTATGGCAAATCGGCCCTTCGGGTGAGGCTTATGTCCGGCAGTAGACGTCATTCGGCTGAAATGACGTCGATATGGGAGCGGAAATAAATATAAATAGGAAGGTTGCAGGAGGTATTGATTTGTCTGATATATTAACTGCCTCGTTGGTCCAGTGTCACAAGCTCTACTGCCGAGGATGATGTCCGGGGTTCAATTCTCAGGTCGGGCAAAGTGTCATTAGGTTTTTCCTCAAATAATTTCTCAGTAGCAGCCCGGAGTCTGGCTTTTGTGCCCATAATCTTCAGCCTATAATGTTCCCACTGCCTCCTGGGACTCCCTGAGACATAGGCCTCCTCTCTGTGAGTGAGTTGGGGAGGATTTGTGCCCGATTGATGGCAATAGGCTCGCCCCTATTACATGGGACTTAAACATAACTGGCGAAACGTGGGTGTACCTTAGGTGCACCTCTGCCTAACCCTTCGGGGATTACAGGGCGTGATGTTATGTTTATATTATGGTATGCACGAAAGTAAGTCAGTCACCTGCATACCCCGACCCCTCTTCCCCTCTTCTTTAAAAGACGGGTCAGGTAATGCAGAGTACTGGCCTATTACGATCATAAAAAAGTAAATGAAAAAATTCATAAAACCTGACTGCGTAAAAAGTGAACTTATAAAAAAAGATTGAAACAAGATTTATGTAAATTAATACTGTAAACAATCTCATATGCAGTCGGAGGCAATAGGTCGTTTCAATCTTTTTTTTAAGTTCACTTTTTACGCAGTCGGGTTTTTAGATTTTTTTTATTAAACAATTAGTTGACCGTACAACCAACACATGTAGCAGACGTTATGACGTTTGTAATGATTTTAAAATCGATAGTACTCATTTCCAAAGAATATTTACTTAGTTTTAAGACTTTATGCATATAGATCTATGGGTGGTACCTATTTATTGTGCTGGTTGAACAAAATTCCCCAAAATGCTATAATTCGATACAAAAATCGTTCAAACTCATGATACGTTAACGCCACGCGTTCAAGCTAGAGGCTCTGAAATTGGTGGGTAGGCTCATGGCTTCATAATGGATATCGATATAAACCAATGACCCCTCAGATGACATGTACAGTACAGCGGTAGTCGCCTCTTAGACTCCAGCCGTTATTTTTCTTCGGCGCCAAGTGTTAAGTCAACCATGGAAATCTGAAGGTTGCGTCCATGACCGGTATAAACTGAAATTTCATTACGGCAATCTTGTTCCAAAACTCTAAAGGCGCTCCCTCACTAAGAGCATTCGCCTGTATTGTAACAATCCTAGAATCCACTGTAACGGCTAGAGCTTTGCAAATAGACTGCGCAGGCCTTCAACTGCTAGGTAATGCAGAGAGATGATTGCAACCAGCAGGATAGGTTAATACATAAAATTCAATAGCTAGAAGTAACACGGGTAGGTCGCAGGTAGAGGTTATATTACAGGCGAATGCTCCCGGTGAGAGAGCGCCTTAACAAAAGCAAGCATTGAGCTTGCTTTTGTTAAGGTGCTTCGGTATATCTATCGGTACGTATATGTGTACAGTCTGACATCTATTTAATCTACTTGATAAAAGTCTTAAATTCATGCTAAACCACTGGATATATATAGAAGCACGAATTTTTGCACAAGAGATCCGTATACTTAAAAGAAAGATTAAAACAAATCATCCCACATGTAGGTACATGTACGTACTTAATTAATACTTCATTTAAAAATCTATCATGCTTTATTTGTATGTAAACTCGTGTTACACGTGTGACAAATAAATCTATATCTTCTAAACGGGTAAAATAGAGGAAGAAAGTTTATAATATGGTAGTTCGTTATTTTTGCCGATGGGTGATTCCAACGGGCACATGCCTTGTTCCTTTATAATTTTGCTTTAGAAAAGCTCTCCTCACCTATTAATATAAACGCAACGAAACTGCACTGCATGTAATATCACGCCGGCGCGGCGCCGAGCCACGTCGAACCAAAGCGTCGATAGGTTTCGCGTCCGGCTCGCTTTCAGCATGATCTATCGCTGCTATTAGCATACATCGAATACCAAACTGTTAGAGAGTATCTTTATTTTCTGGACATAGCTACACAGAGCAAAATGTTTAATTTTTTTGGAATACTTTGTTACCGATTTGCTAATATTATAACCGTGAGTGACACCACTCTTAGAGCGGTAACCAGTACTGGCAGGTACTACTGACGGTAAATGTAAAAGCCATAGATAGAATTTCCTAAATAGTGAGTAGACGGCCGTCTGAAGGAGCCGTGGTGCATACGAGTCCTGGAGTGGAGACTCGTAGTGTGGGATGCCTCCCAGCTCGATGAACCGCTGACCTTAAAAAGGTTGCTGGGACAGACTGGATGCGGAAGGCAGAGGAGAGGGTATTGTGGCGCAGTCTGGGAGAGGCCTATGTCTAGCAAGGAACTGCGATAGGCTGAGTTGATTGATCCAACAAAAAGTTATAATAGTCTAATTTCTCCAGATTACGTGGTTGTAGCCACTTGATTTTTGTACGGCCTGCAGATAGTAGTTTCGATTTTGGGCGTTTCTGTACGCTAGTAAAGAGTTTATAATCACTGAAACAAACGTAAACGACAACCATAAATCATTCTTCAAAAAGTTATTCAAATACAGATTCAATATTGGTATAGGAAAAGGAAAGTCATCATCCTTTCAGCCGAATGACGACCACTGCTGGACATAGGCCTCCCCTAAAGGGGGGCCATGCATAGAGAACGCTACTGCCCATTCTCTAGTAAGTTCCTTAGTCGCCTTTTACGACACCCACGGGAAGAAATGGGTTGGTGCTATTACGTCCGGCACCAAACGGACAACCCCAGGACGAAAAGGAAAGTAATTAAAACAAATTAAAACATACTTCGCCAATTTATTAAGTCAAAGTTTACATTATAAACACGGGTTTAACGCTAATAGCTACAAAGTCCGTTAAACTAAACTTATATGAGCTTAAGACTAATTGCACTAGGTTGTTGATTTTGGCAAACTGGTATAGTGGTACACTGCAGATAGTCCCGATTTGATATTACACAATAAATTACTCTTTGATAAGGGAAAGTGATTAAAATTTTTAATTAACTACAAGCCACTTTGTTTGGGTTTTGAAATTAACTCTATTGATTGTGTTATTTTTAAGAAATTGCTTGTAGAATATGTTTAAAGTTTTTATGACTTTGGGAGCCGCGTTAAAGCTAGGTAATGTAGCTTTTGAGTAGGTATATATTCAAAGAAAAAACAAAGTGACATAATATCTATTTTGCAATATGAAATAAAGGATTTACATGTCCTCAGTGTTATTCAAATAATTTATAAGGCTGTTACGGAATTCTACAACATTATGATAGTTTAGTACATTCTTATTACAAGATATTGAGTTAAGATATTTTAGAGTATAATCAGACATTTAATAGAATAGACGATTCTGATAGCAAAACGTTTAATTAATACTCTTACGATAAAATTACAAGTTAGCAAAAAAATGAATAGCAAAAATACATAACCAAGTAAAGTAAAGAATAAGAAAGAAAAAGGCCGGGCACAAAATTAAAATTATTTTAAAAATAAAGGAAAATAGATTAAATCATAACATACAATACATTACAAACTCAAATTTGCTAGACGTAAAAATATAACAACACGGCAATGATTCTGCAGTTTATAAAAAAATGTAATTCCCATTTTTAATATCTAACCCTAACAACGATGAGCGTAATGATTGCTCATTACTACAAATACATAATTATCACTAACACAGCCATGTTTTGTCAAAGAAAAAGAAAACAAACCATTTAGTAACATACTTCTCATTTCATCCTCTTTGGCAACGAAAACTAGTATTACATTGCTTACATCACTTTACTAAAGTTTTTTTAGGAAATTCTCTAGCGGTCTCTCTAAGGGTGCTGTCTTGGGACCATTAGAACAATGTTTGGTACTTTCAAATTCAGCATTATTTTTTACATTAAACTAGCAATTGCCAATTAAATCTTTACTAATTGAGGAAACATCTAAATTATAAGTAGCTTATGCTCACGGTTTTGTTCGCGTGGAGGACAGACATTATGCCTTGGGAACGTACTGCCTTGATAAAAAGTATCCTATGTATTAACCCAATTCACTTTATCCTTGCGCCTATAGGATTCCGTTCAGCAGTGAAGGCGTGAAAGGTAACAGACAGACAGACAGAGTTACTTTCACATTAATATTAGTACGGATAAAAGACATTTTTCGTTGTTCAAAATCAATATAATTTCCTTTTTGAATAATTCAGCATCCCCAGCATCAATCGATTCAAAACATCCAATTACCGTCTTTTCTCTTTTAAAAATGTTATCCAAAAGCGAGAAAAATAAGATAAGACAACAATTTATTAGTGTACCGTATCAAACTGAGGGAAAGAACAATTTATTACCCTCCTCCTACTTCCAACTTAACTTCCATTAACTTTTTACTTGAAACCTTACGTTACTTACGTTATAATATTACGATACAATTCACAGCCTATTTTGGCTTGACAACGTCTAATTAGGATAATGAATATTTTAGAAGAAAAGTGTTATTTTATTACTAAGGTATTTTACAGATTGTCAACTGTATTTTTTGGAGTTTTAATACAGACTTATGTTTCAAACTCTTCTTGGTACTTTTTTCTGAGTCTTCATTTTGAACATTGTGCTTAGTTCTACAGTATAACAGCAAAGTTCATTCGATTTATTTTGAAAGGCAAAGATTCGATACAATTTTCAAATTAAAATTCTTGATGGGTATAGTAAAAGTCCCAGAAGGCAGACATAGTACTGCTGTATCAAGTCAATCCTACTTAAATATCCAACAATTTATGAGAAATTCTATCAGAACAACCATTGATTATATCGCTACAATTCCTATACCTCTTGAGCTTCTACAATGTCACGCATCTTTATACAAACCTTTATCGTTCTGATGAAAACCTTCACCAGGTTTGCCAGCTTTTTATATCTTCACTTAGGGATCTCCACTATCAACAGGCAAGAATTGTTGCTGGGCGACCGAAGACAGCATCATATCAATAGGTTTAGTGTCATCATAGAGCGATGGTGCTTCGCAGAGGATGGCAAAAGTACCAACGATGGAAGCGATGGTAAAGATCCAAAGGAAAAGACGGTCGAGTACCATGGCGACAAAGCCCCAGTCTTGATCTTCCTGTTAGATAAAACAGAAGAAGAAGATATCAATTTGGACATAAAATGGGAGGTTTCCAGCGTATCTTATCGTTTTCTAGGCGTTAAGTTTCCCAGAAGTCCTTTGAAACTGGAAACGATCCTGATTGAATAATCAATTTGGACACAAAATGGGAGGTTTCCAGCGTATCTTATTGTTTTCTAGGCGTTAAGTTTCCCAGAAGTCCTTTAAAACTGGAAACGATCCTGATTGAATACAAGATTAACACAAGGGGGTTTTGGGTTTGGGGTGTAGTATACTCACAGCATTAAACTCATCCTGCCTCTGCATGTGATGCTGTATAAACATAACGTTATGAATCGCCTTCTCCAGTTCAAATGGATACTTCTTCCGCGGAGCTACATCGCTCAACGAGTCATCGAGTCCTGACATCACTGATGGTAGACCATTGTAGCCAGCACCGAGGCTGCCGAGAGCACCGACTAGACCGCTGAACCTATTGAAAATAATTGAAATATTTGTCATCAAATCTAGATGTGGTGAATGATAGTTAAACAAACAGTGTCTGATAATTGCATTTTAATGGATTTCGAATTTATATTTGAAAGATTTTATTAACCGGTTAGTAGCCGTAGTCGAGTGTAATCCATTACATCCTCCAGGCAAATGATGACGGAGGGAATCAGGACTAGATGCATTCGAATTAGTCTGTTCAGCAGCGGCCAGAGCATCTTTAAACTTATTCTTATTCTTCATACTTCTCCCAGCTATCTTCTGTGCTGCCAAGTCCCTCAACAAGTCTTTTGGTACCCTCATCAATAACAGCTTTGGAAGCTTCGTTATAAAGAATTTCCGAACCCAAGGTGCCATCTTGTGCGTACTGGGCTTTCGATAGTGAACGTTCAATATTATTATAGTGATCACTACGGACAATCCTACCAGCAACATAGTAAATAGTAGATACTTTCCCAGTAATGGTAATGCAAGTGAGGTAGAAGGGATAATTTCAGAAATCAGTAAGAAGAACATGGTTTGGGATAGTAATATGGAAATACTTAAAGCTATCTTCTCTCCTGAGTCAGCTGGGAGGTAGAATACTAAGACTGAGAGGTACGAAATGCCGACACAGGGAACGATTAAGTTCACCGTGTAGAAAAGGGTTTTTCTTCTTAGCGTGATGTTGAAGAAGATATCTGAAACAAAGGGCTTTGTCAAATACAAACATAAATACAGGTATATGAAAAAAAACATAAATTGTTTAAACTTCCACCAGTTAAAATACGAAAACACAAATTCAGTCAAACAGCTCAATATATTGCGATCTTGAGGTCAAAGAAAAAAATAAAATAAAAGCTTTGATCATGTAGATAAAGAATCAAAGAAAATAAAGCACCGATTCTTAAGCAATAAATGTGACAAACTGGACTCTATGTACATTATTTTATCTTAAATTCTAATAGGATTGCGTAATGGTCAAGAATCGCAATATTTGGAAGTAAACAGTCCTTATTCTAACATATTTCAATTTGATGGTGTCTATATATCCATTTGGCTGCCATGAACGACTTACGAGGAAAGTATACCATACAAAAACCTTTATATCGATGATGTTTTTAACGAAATTATCATAAAGTGATGATCATAGTTAGATAAATGATTTTGTTTCTTTACGTAGGTTTGTTCAAACACTGTACACGTCAATCATATTTTAAAAACTAGATAAAATCGGCGTTTCCTATCTTACTACTCTAAGAAGAAAGGTCGAAACAAAATCAGAGGTCAGTCTCTGTCAAAGTCCAGGCATAATCTTGGTCAGAACTCGTGAAGACCATGTAGATTGGTGTCTGAAACGGTCTTTTGAGGAAAAAACCACACGGATTTGAGTGGACCTGTCTAGTCAGTGCACGCATTTGTCAATTATCGTGCAGCTCAACTCAGAACGTAAGAAACTCAACAAATCGATGACTAATACCAAAGAAAGGACTTTTGGGTAGATGACATAAAGTACTCAAACTACCAGACCATCATTAAAACAAGTGTAAATCCTAGTTGCGAAGTTCATTACCGCGATGTACGTTACTGCAAAAGTTTACTATCGCGACGTTCGTTGTTGCGAAAGTTCTTTACTGCGATGTACGTTACTGCGAAAGTTTACCATCGCGACGTTCGTTGTTGCGAAAGTTCTTTACTGCGATGTAAGTTACTGCGAAAGTTTACCATCGCAACGTTCGTTGTTGCGAAAGTTCTTTACTGCGATGTACGTTACTGCGAAAGTTTACCATCGCGACGTTTGTTGTTGCGAAAGTTCTTTACTGCAATGTACGTTACTGCGAAAGTTTACCATTGCGACGTACGTTGTCGCGAAAGTTCTTTACTGCGATGTAAGTTACTGCGAAAGTTTACCATTGTGACGTACGTTGTCGCGAAAGTTCTTTACTACGATGATTGCAGTTTCGATAACACGCTATTGCGATGTAGGTCATGTAGGAGGGTTGCTGATACTGGTGATAGTGGAAATATTATATTGTTGGACATGACTAATAAATTAACAAAAATCACAAGTAATCGTGACGTTAAATTGTGAGAGTAATCAATCAACTAACTGAGAGAGAAAAAAAAACAATAACCCACATAGTCCTCACATTCACAATAATTAAAATAATATAATACTTTATAAATAAAGTAAAATTCGGGCAAAGTGTTATTGGGGTTTTCCCCCAGGAATTACTCAGTAGCAGCGTGGAGTCTGGATTTGTGCCCGTTTGATGGCAATCGGCTCGCCCCCTATTACATGGGACTTAAACATAACTGGCGAAACGTGGGTGTACTATTATGTACACCTCTGCCTAACCCTTCGGGGATTACAGGCGTGATGTTATGTTATGTTATGTAAAGTAAAATTAGTCACAACATTGTACATATATGTGAAATGGTACACAGGGTGGCAGGGACATCGAGGCGCAACCTGTTATAATTGATTGCATGATTCTGGACGCCCCTGCGTTGAAAATTTTCGTGGTTAACAGCTGTATCCTACAAAAGTGCAATACAGTTAAAAATGTACGCGGTCAAAATATATAGAACAGCAATTTTTGGGTTCCGTAGCCAAATGGCAAAAAATGGAACCCTTATGGATTCGTCATGTCTGTCTGTCTGTCTGTCCGTCCGTATGTCACAGCGACTTTTTTCTGAAACTATAAGAACTATACTGTTGAAACTTGGAACTTGGAACTTCTGTGAACCGCATTAAGATTTTCACACAAAAATAGAAAAAAACAATAAATTTTGGGGGTTCTTCATATTTAGAACTGAAACTCAAAAATGTTTTTTCTTCAAACCCATACATACGTGTGGGTATCTATGGATAGGTCTTCAAAAATGATATTGAGGTTTCTAATATTTTTTTTTTCTAAACTGAATAGTTTGCGCGAGAGACACTTCCAAAGTGGTAAAATGTGTTTCGCCCCCTGTAACTTCTAAAATAAGAGAATGATAAAACAAAAAAATATATATGAAGTACATTATTATGTAAACTTCTACCGAAAATTAGTTTGAACGAGATCTAGTAAGTAGTTTTTTTTTAATACGTCATAAATCGTAAACCGCAATTTACCTTTATATAGATAATGGTACGGAACCCTTCGTGCGAGAGTCCGACTCGCACTTCGCCGGTTTCTATTTTTTATGATCAACGAAACATTTCAATGCAACCTGCCAACATGCATATAAAAAAAAAATTGTTAGCAAAAAAATAAAAATCAGGCTGAATAATTTTGCGTTTTAATGATTTTGTAATATTTAACTTTAATATGTGTTAATTAGTGTTTCGAATGAGGTGTATTATGTACAAAATTCCGTACAAAACCATCGTTTGAAGAAAATAAAAACCAAGGCAAAGATGAAAACCATGCATCAACTGAAACATTAAAAGTAAGGAGTAGGAGTCACGTATATGAATCAACAATATTGTTATACAAACCTAAAGATTTACAACAACAAAATGTCTTAATAAAAACCCCCACCCTCTATTTGTAAAGTCCAGAAGACATAGAAACGGACAAAGGATTTAATTTCAGTCTTTGTGAAGAATCTTATTGTTTAGACTTGTACATGTTACGGTCGGTTACTGTACTGAATGAGGTTTTCTCTAAGAATATCCAGTGTTACAGAAAGATACAGAAAGATAAACTCCTCCAGCTGACCGATTTGTTTGTTCTCGTTCTCCAAGTTTCGCAGGATCTTGGATTTATCTTTAATGCTAAGCTTAATAGATTAAATGGTATTAAATGATAAAGTTTTACCGAGTTTTTACCGCAGAGTATATAGGTATTTTGTTCTTCGTAATTTTTTTTTGATCCTAGGAAAATGGTTACTTTTATTTTACAACTTTGTTTAAGGTGTGAAGTAAAGTGTACGAGGCAAATTTAGATTTATGGAAGTGATTGTTATGTAAAGAAAAATTTGCATGTTTGTCATCAGCTAGTTAGCTTCTTTCCAGCATTAAGGGGCCGGCGTAGCATACGGAGTTCATTTGTATGAACTACGTCAAGTATTAAATTAAATTATTTTATTATTAAATTATTTTGGTATTACGTTTGTACGTAATACCAAAATAATTTGTAAATCAAACATATTCTTAAGGTAGTGTGCATTTATTTCGATTGGATTACAGAATATCTAGGTTCCCAAATATAATATATTTTGAAAGGACAATGATATAAATACGAGATACGAGGAATTTAAATTTTCTATAGTAAACTTATTTTTCTCATACCTCTTGTTTAAATCAGTGTCCATTCAAATATATATTTGGGAACCTAGATATTCTGTATTCTAACCGGAATAAATACACACTTACCTTAAGAATATGTTTGATTTACAAATTATTTTGGTATTACGTTTGTATGAATTACGCATCCATCGCCGCCGCCGGCCTCTTAATAGGCCTATTATATTATGTACAAAATGTTTATGTTTGTTAAATAAACGCTATTTAATTGAGTTAGCTTTTAGTTTAATAATTTCTTCCATGTCATATCCGATGTTGCTGTCGATTCTTATTTTATTATTCTTATTCATTATATTTCTTTATAAATGTGTTTTTAGACTCAGTTAGACGCTCCTGTCAAAGTTTGCAACAGTGTAATTTTTTTCTTTGGATTCAAAATGAAAATTATAACAATAGATTTTCGAACTTTATCTAGAGAAAAAGCTAACCATACAAAGATAAATTCTCCGAAAGCATGTTGCCTCAATCTTTTTATCTACAAACAGCAGTTTCCAGTAAAACACCAACAATTATCATCAAAGAATCGAGTGGGATTTCTAATTTGACGGCAGTAAGTCCTCCGAAGAGCCGGTCATAATTACAGACTATTCCGAGCAAATTGCTTAGATTTAACTAGTCATTGAAGATGTTACAATTAAGTTGGAAATTAGTGGGTCATAATTCTATGATAACAATTGTAATTCTAGATGGTTTTTGGCGACAATCTCTTGGTTGTTTATGGGAAAATGTGATCGCGATTGTGAAGTTAACACAAGACATGTTTTACGCAATCGTATCAAAAATAAATAAAAAATAACCTCTTCTGGTTCAACTCAGCCTATCGCAGTCCACTGCTGGACATAGGCCTCTCCCAGGCTGCACCACAACACCCTGTCCTCCGCCTTCCGCATCCAGTCTGACTCAGCCATCTTCTTAAGGTCGTCGGTCCATCTAGCTGGGGAGCGTCCCACACTACGCTTGCCGGTACGCGGTCTCCACTCCAGGACTCGTCTGTTCCTCGCGCCTCGACAAAACATGGCCAGCCCACTGCCACTTCAGTTTGCTTACTCTGCAAGCTATGTCGGTAACTCCGATTCTTTTCCGGATAATTTCATTCCTGATTTTATCCTTCAAAGAGACTCCAAGCATAGCCCGCTCCATAGCGCGCTGGGCGACCTTGAATTTGTGGACCAGCCCGACTGTCGACGTGGGTGTGTGTCTGTTTTCTGGTTATTAATAGCAATCCGTTAAAACTTGATCATAACCATTACTCTTCAAAATTAAAACCATTTGACCTCATAATAAAAAAATTAATCAAACAAGCCGCGAAAGGTGTGGACCGTAAAAATGTATCAACGGAAAAAAGGTTGAAAATCTCCAGAGTGCCGTTAAGCTGAAATGAAAGGGGTGTCATTATGAACTTCCAAATGTGTTTATCTAAACGTGAAATATACGGTTGATAAATGGCGAGCTTCGTAAGCGAAATTACGTATGCTGTGTAAGGACGAGCGTGTCATCATCCGACAGATGGGCATCTGTGACACGTGAATAACAATGACTGGACCCAGAGAATATGGGCTGTTAAATCGTTGAGATGTATGAGGAATGCGAAAGTGGAGGAGAAAAATATGTTGGGACTCAACTGGTCTTTGTAATTTGGGGACATCTGTCATTTAAGAAGATGGGTCTCATTTTGTTCGGAGTTTGGAGCTACTCACGGTTGTTGTATGCATTTTGTGTCTATTAATCTTTATCTGTTTACGTTTTGTCTGTAGTGTATATTTAAAACAGAACATGAGATAACTGATTTGTTTGTCTAAACTTCAGAATTTTTGTATTTTTTTTTAATATTAAACCAAAGGTGTTAGTAAAATCTTCCATCAAAAATCTCATAAAGAAATTCATCGAAGTTTATTTCCTCTACACCAATAGAATAAGTATAAAAACATTTACTTGAAGCGAAGTTTTCCTTGTTGAATTGTCAGTGTATTTTGTTCACATAAGTGGCTCGTGGCTCGGTAAACTGCTTGATTCTCTAACAATTGACTGTAAGTGCATAAAGATGGGTTTTCTATAGGCATCAAGTGGTCCTCTCGAAAGCCTTTATACGTACAAGCTCCTTTATATCTCTCGTGATTCTGACACTTGAGGCTTTTTTTAATGAGTTGTGTTAATCTTGTTGGTGTATGATGTTATTGAAGTAAATCGTGTATAGCGTTTTGAATTTTAACTTCATTCTAGATTTGATTTTTTTTCTTCAAAAATTGGATCTTGATCCAATTTCAATCCATAATTATATGCCTTGCTTTTTTTCTGGTTCCAGTCGAAACAAATGTAGCTGAGTGCCAGTTTTTACATGTACAGCGACTGTTAGCTGCTGAGATTTGTTGATTTCTAATAGGTATTCATTGTTTATTAGGGTTCCGTACCTCAAAAGGATAAAAGGAACCCTTATAGGATCACTCGTGTGTCTGTCTGTCTGTCCGTCTGTCACAGCTGATTTGCTCCGAATCTACTGGACCGATTAAGTTAAAATTTGGTACATATATGAACTTCTGTGACCCAAACACGGACGTGTTACGTAAATAAATTACTTTTGAATATGGAGGTCACTTTTAGGGGGCAAATTAGAAAATTTAAAAAAGAAGTTTTGCTGACTTTACCGTGTGACATATCAAATGAAAGGGCTTGTTATAAGGATTTTATATGTATTTTTTTTATAATTTTAAAATATATACTTTTGAAATTATTTAAGAAAATAGATGAAAAATTACCATTCCCCCCTCCCCCCTTATCTCCGAAACTACTGAGCCTAAAATTTTAATAGAAATACAGCAAATATTTCTTTATATAAAGATTACAGGAAAACCTATAAGAAGTCTGTGATCTTAAAATAACATGGTAAATCACTCAATATTATGCGTACAAACTTACATTTGCAGTTGGAATGTATGGGGATCATGTTTTTCAACTACAATGTTAAGTTTGTTCTTGGGATAAATTCAGCCCAACTACGGAACCCTTCATTGTGCGTGGTCCGACACGCACTTGGCCGGTTTTTATTAGATTTTCACTTGCTGGATTCTAAAAATACCATCTCCAATACATTATCAGTCTCCCTCTTCCCAGAACACAATAAGTACACAGCGATACTACTTAACATGATAAATTAGAAACATCAAGCACTAATCTGCATTCAGTGCCCGTACTCGAGGACATTACCAAAACAACCGTTTAACCTGTTCAAGGCGACATGGCGGCAGTAAAACTCACTAATTTTGCATAGATAAGAGTTTTCGCCGTTCTACGGTAATTTACAACGTTCCCAGATTAGCAGCGTACGACAACTCTGGGAAATAAAAGGATTGTCTGAAAAGATGGCGGTTTTAGTCAAGATTTTGTGGGTTTGGATGCCAAGATCTTGATTGGGGTTGATAAGAATTTCTTGGTTTTTATTGCTTTTATGTTCTTTGATTGCAAAGGCTTTTGTTTTGGGAGAAGCCTGCCACACTATTCTCAACCACTGATGCTCCAGTAAGCCAAAATCTACAATGACAACCAACCAGATAATGGCCAAGTCATTGACTCCCAGAAAGTAAGTGTTTCTGATATTTGAACTGAAATAAAGCAATCCTACTTGGTACTAGTAATTTATATGTACAACCTTTCATTATGAACTCCACTAGGCACGTCACGAGCATAAATATCTTACAGTTTCACAAGATTCAAAAGCAATTTTCTCCTAGTTATAGATATTTTATGGTGTTTCATAGTGTTATCAAAACCATGATTTTGTAAAAAGGTATCTTCCCAAATCTGCAATTTTTATTTCAAGAGAAAAACGCTTTTAAATTTTGCGTAACTATAAAGGCTCGTACAGACTGGTGCAAAATCACGGGCGCGACGGGCAACGACAAAGAAATTGTGCTACTGCTAGAAATTGTGCTGAAAATTAGCGCTGTGCTGTGGGTCCCCCATAGCACAGCATCATGCTGAGTGCAAGCACAGTCATGACGTGCAGCTTCCGACTATTTGTTTTTTTTTTGTGCACGTGATTATAATGTAGATCTGTTTTTTGTGTAATGTTTACCTTCGAGTTTATTAAATATGTTTTCGTATGCACGTTTTTCTGTGACAAATTTTCACTTGTGTGTGTCGCTTAGCGCCCGCGATATCGCACCAGTCTGTACGAGCCTTAAAGCTGACTTCCGACGGTGCGTGATATTGCGGACAGACCGGACCAGCCCGCACCGACGCACCATGTGAAGAGTATTGTTCGTGATAGCGCAGACACGTCTGACGCGGTACGTCCGATCTGCGGCGAGTCGGTAAGTTCAAAGGTGCGGTGCGAGCTCTCTTTACGAGTTGTTTTTCACTTAGCATTTTGAAATGAAAATGGATCCAATCTCAAGACCCACACCGACCGATACGCAACGTTGGTAGAGCCTTGGTGTACTGTGCGTGGCTGTCCGTGGTCGTCGGCCGTGTGGGCTGGTCCGCATCCATCCGAAATATCACGCACCGTCGGAAGCCGCCTTAAAGTATTTATGGTCGTGACCGTACTTCCAATACAAAGTAAAAAAGTTTTAATTGATTCGTGCAGTGGCCATTCAGTCTTCATTATCTTACATACAACACATGATGAATGAATGAATGAAATGCACCGATCCCAGCGTGGTTGTACCAGACTTGGTTGATCGAATGCACCCGGAGATTCACCCCAGCCCCTGAAGCCTCATGTTTCATGAGACTACAGAGACCATTGTATATCAAAGAGTAGACCGCGTGGCGCGATTATGGTAGGGAAGACGTGCCCTTGGAGGGATTATTAGTGCCTACCGGTTATGCAACCTTTATCTTACATACAACACATGATCTACATTAATTTAAATAATAGAATATATGTGCACCATAAAAGTACAGATATAATGTTAAAATTTTACATAGGGTGACACAACGGGCGGTCTTATCGCTAAAAGCGATGTTTTATAGACAAACTTTGGATGGATTAAATAACAACATTTTAAACTAGTTCAGACCACACAGAATCTCTTGTATAAAGAAAGATTAACTCTACAAGATTTAATACAAATATTTGTTATATTTTCACAAGAAGTTCCTATTCATAGGAGAAATACTCGTAACACTTTACTGAAGTTGGTAACCCATATTTGAGAGTTTGTAAGCATATTATCCAATCAAACTTGGAAACAAGTAATTTGTTTAGTTCTAACTTTGATTAGATTTATATTGAAGCGTCGTTGTGTTAAATCTTTTTGGATTTTTATTTTAGGTTACTTTTTTATGGAGCTTTGTAGCAACAGGTTTTGTAAAGTTTGGTATGACAGTTAGTGTTGTCGTATTTTCTGGATTAACGGTACCTATGTTATGTTACATTTTTGTTTATTTTTATTGGGCCAGCCCACCGTGGTACTGAACGTGGTACGTTCAGTACCATGTGCAGTACCGTAGGTTCAGTACCGTTAGGTACCGTTAACCCAGAAAATACGACACCACTAACTGTTATTTCAAACTTTACAAAGCTCCATAAAAAGTAATCTAAAATACAGGGTTATTTCTAAAACGTCAAAAACCTCTTAAGGAGTCCTTGTACTCATCATTATAAACAACTTTTACTATAGGACCAAAACTGAAATCGCGAAAAAAAAAATCAACTGTTCCCTAAATGTAGGGAACAGCTGTTTTCTTTTTCGCGAGGTTATTGACGTTTTAAAAATAACCCTGTATAATGGGTATACTAGAGTAAAATAATGTCATCATTATAATTTCAGCCGAAAAACGTCCACTGCTGGACATAGGCCTCACCCAAAAGGGGGGGTGTGCCATAATCGCCACGCTTGGCAGGCGGGTTGGCGACCGCAGTATGGTGTTAATATGTATAGAGAACGCTGCTGCCCATTCTCTAGTAAGTCCCTTAGTCGCCTTTTACGACACCCTCGGGAAGAACAAGGGCGATGCTATTCTTTACGTCCGGCACCACACAGACAAAAACAATGTGTTGATACCTAAATACTCAAGATTTGTGTATTTGAAATTCTCACAAAGCTGCTTGACATTTCGACCAATGAATACATAAGCATTCCAAGAAATACAATTTCATTCATAACTTGAAGAGTGACCCTTAAAAGAGTTCTCGGACTTTCTTTCAGAGCTTCTGCTTGTGGGACATATTTTCCCAGTTATGCCTTTGAAGAGGCAAGAATTTTATAGAAAAATACCAGCGGAAAAGCTGATTACATAGAAATTAGAATCGATCATCAACTTACCAGGATACGGTTCTTGGCAGCAAGGGTAGTACCTTTCGTGCCTCTCTGCTGGTACTCCCAGGATATCCCATTCAACTGAAGGATAGTACTCTCGAAGGTCTATTCCCACGTCCACCATGTCACCTTTCTTCTGATTGATGTGCTTCAAGTCAATCTGTAGGAGAAACTTCAGTCACTATGGGATTATTAGAAGCATCCAATTGAAAGATCTGGGGCCGTACGGGCCGTTTCAAAAGGATGGTGGCATTTGTCTTGTATAGTTCTGTTTACCTTTTGCACAGGATCAACGGTGACGTTGACTCTTTTGCACAGGATCAACGGTGACGTTGACTCTTTTGCACAGGATCAACGGTGACGTTGACTCTTTTCTATACGGCACTAGACAAATTGTACCAAAATTATGGACTATTGCTGCGCCCCGCAGTTTCACCCGCGTAAGTCTCGATCCCGTAGGAATATAGGGATAAAAAGTAGCCTATATGTTAATCCAGGATGTCAGCTACCTCGATACAATTTTATCAAAATTGGTTCAGCCGTTCTTACGTGAAAGAGTAACAAACATCCATCCATCCATCCATCCATACTTACAAACATTCGCGTTGATAATATTAGTAGGATAGTCCGCGCACGACTGCTAGTCACCGCCTGGGGTATGTGAGCGGTGAGACGGGTGCAGGAACCCATTGACAAGATTGGAAGACTGAGTTATTTATTTATTTATATGGAACTTCAACGACTTATTCACTAAGACATAAACAAACAAAAATCACATACTGCCTTATTACAAAACAAGATTTATATTTTGACATGGCTTAAACCATGGAGCCAGTTTTTGTAATAAGAACGTAACAGTGATTGAAATACCGTTCTTTATACAAACTAAAAACTTAGTTCGGTACTAAGTTGTCAGTTTTGTGTTTAGGAACTTTACCATAGTCGGAATAAAGTTCTAAATTCAATAATTGCTCCATGTTTTAAACCTGGGTCTAAAGATAAACCTTGTTTTGTAATAAGGGGGTTTCAGTTTTAGGAATTGTCAAATCGTCACTTACAGAAGTGCACAGCACTAGCACAGAAATTAATACTACGTACAAGATATCGTTAGTTGAATTACTTAAATATAAGTTATAAAATATAACAGAATTAAAAAGAGTTTTATGTTCACAAATACCATCGGAAAGAAAAAAATATACAAAAAAAAAAAAACAAAAAAAAGGTTGGCAAAGAAGGGATTGGAAGTAGATATGTATAATTATTAATAGGCGGCTCGTGTTACACGCATGACTCGAGACTCCGTGCTGGTTAGAAGTCTTGATCGGAATTATCGTAAAGGGTTAGAGTAGAGTTAGCTTCACCATTGTCTATACCTCCCCAGTCTCAATGCTCACATACCTTAGGCGGTTATTAGCAGTCGCGTGCGGACTTTAATGACATAATCGACAGTATGAAACGATGGCAGCTGATAATTACTTTCTAGGATTCAGTATAAATCAGCTACCACAGAACACCTACATAGTAATTTCATAAGATCAGCACAAAAATGAAGGTTCAAGAGATATTTTTTTCTATATAGATATTTCGTTCTATATGGATTTTATGGCGCCTGAATGACATTGACAGGGGGGCGTTATTGGTAAACGTTTCTGAAATTGACACATAAATTGTATTGACAAAACAAGATCGCGACATGAGTTCAGATTTTGGCCACGCGCCAAAAGAACCGTGTAGCGTTGTAACCAGTATTTCCCATAAGGCGACGATAACAGACTTTTAATGATTTTATACTGAAGATCACGTCTAAACGAGTAGTGTTAATGATTTGAAACAAAAATATGTTAAATTAGAGCATTTTCTCAATAACTTAATATGTGAATATTTTAGATTATGTTTGTATTACATAGTGAAATTAATTTGTAAAGTTATGTCTAACGCGGATACAAAACAGAGAATGGCAAAAAATCTACCAAGCGTATTTTTCTGAAACCTTCACCAATTTAAAGATAATTTAATTATTAATCTTTTAGTATACGCGTTTTATTAAAATACCTTTTGTTTTGTGTATAATAAATTAATAATGCATCAAATTGGGGACAGCGCTCCTTGATGGGCGAGTCCTATTACTGGCTGAACTTACGAGGCGTTGCGTGAGTTCAGTACAGAACACGCAAGCTAAAGGTCACTGGCATATATCTGAGTTAGAGCAATTTTACAACGTAACGCGATTGACTGCTGCGCTGCGTGTCGCGGGTTCGATTCCCGCACAGAACAAATATTTGTATGACCTACAAGTAGTTGTTCCGGGTCTGGCTGTTTGTGTGTATGTGAGTTTATATGTTTGTAAACGCACCCACAATACAGGAGAAATTCCTAGTGTGGGGAAACGTAAAAAAAAAAAAAAAAAACTACTAATATTATAAAGAGGTAAAGAGGTAATTACTTATTAATATAGTTCTCTCTCACCAAACAATATTAAAAAGGGACCTTCATTAAATTTCTTTGATCCGACATAAATTCTAAGTAATGGCAATTAGCTAATTGCGTTAGGTTAATTTACATTAGGAAGCTTAAAATGTCTTTATAGTCACCATTATGATCGAAATGGTTTTCTTAATAAAATTAAGGTTCTGGAAAAGTATATTTTTGGTACTCCTTTGCCACTCCTGGACTTACGTCAATTGTACCCATTGGCCCAAGTCTTATAATTCGCAATCTAATAAAATAACACTCGGAAGGAGAAAATCTAGGTATATCTTACCTGATCACCATCGTAACTCCAAGATCCAAATTTCAAGAAGCAAGTCTGCTGGTCAAACGGGAAGTATCGCACGTCGATCTCACACGAAGACTTGAAGATGGCTGGTGGGGTCCACAGGACTTTCCCGGTGTGATGCAGGACTGCCTTTGTCATTGTTGTCACAACGTATTCGCCGTCAGCACTGGTGGAACAGAAGAATGATTTAGTTTACCAACACATATAAAATGTGTACGTATGGATTGAGGAGCCATTTCTCATATTTAAACGAGGATACTACCAATATTTAGTAGTAAATTAGTCGATTTTGTAAGCCCGATCCTAGAATCTATAGTAAAACCGTTCAAAAGTTATAGGACGTTTAAGGTGGCTCCTCAATCCAGACGTCTGGATTGAGGAGCCACCTTAGAACTCGAAAACTAGCCGATGGATGTTTTGAAAATTTGGTAGGATTTAGTAGTGTTTATGCGTAACCTGTTTCTCGGAATGTCATCAACCAATTAAAACGTATTTTTTGTATAATTTAGTAGTAAATGAGTTCTAATTACGCGGCGGTGAAGTAGACCGTCCACTGCTACGTAGGATGCTCTCGAATAGGTTTGCCACGTTTCTGCGAGGTTAATTTCGTCGCTGTGTTGTGGTGAGTCGCTGTGGAGCGGCGACTTAAGTTCAGCATGCTTATGCCTGCAATGGTTTTTAAACTGCCATCGACATATCCTGGTGAAATTACGATGCGTATTTAATTTGCATGGTAAAAATGAGTATGGTCAAACTTGGGAATTTTTATACAATCATGGAATTGCTGTAAATTGCTACGTGTTGCCAAGACAACATATTGACTTAAACTAAAAATTGCGCTATTGTGTATGTTAAGGCTTTGTTTAACGAAATGTGTACTGACAGAAATCAAAGGGAATCAATGTGTTTGTGTAGAAAAGCAGTTGTATGTATTATAGTATATTGTCTTTCTAACTTAAGATGGTTTTGTATTCAGGTTTCTGAGCAAAATAAGCAATCATTAATATATTAACTACAAGTGTCTTCCTTAGAGATTCGAGGAATAAAAGCATTATGTAAATGCAACTTGTTCCTTGTTACTATTTGAAACTTAACAACTAGACATCAACTATAACATATTGAGTGTACGTTAAACTAAATACAGTCCATATTACAATCAATAACTGGTCAGCTACTACAGATGGGTAGCTGATAAACTAGAGCTTACAAAAATCATGTTTACGAAAGATATGGCTTTCCTTACAATACCAAGCTTACAACAACCAAGTAAACAACGCACCCATCCATTCACCGTACATACTCTGCAGCGTCTACATATTCATATATTATAGCACATTATACTCCAGTGTAGTGCTTTGCCCAATTTATGACAGCCACCATAAACCTATCCAAAGGCAGCTGATACGTGAAGTGACCGTACGGTCCGAAGATGATAAGGTATGGGAGGTTAGCGGGGTTTGTAAACTAGCAAAAATGATACAGCAATCTGGCATATCATTCATGAAAGCATTCTCGAATAAGACCAACTTGTACTAGGGAAGCAACTAAGAGAGGAAATGTAAATCTGTCATGATAGAAGTTTTCTAACTCCGTAGATTTTTATACTCAGCCGATATGTTAAAGTGCAACAGTAGTATTTACGTTGACCACTTTTAAAACTGCCTCCATATTCACAGTTTCCCATGCTATCAAATACTGTTTATTAGAAGAATAGACAAAAATATTATTCTTGTTTCATCATAAACCATTCTTCAACACTTTGTGGAATTTATCAATCAGTCATGTTTGCTAAACAAAAATGTTGAGCAGGCCACTTTTACAATCCTCACTTTTCATTCCTCCACCTCTAAAGATCTATTAGTGTGTCTACCTCTTAGTCTTGAGAGAATGGAGGCAATACTTGCCTCCATTCTCTCAAGACTTAAGCCACTTACACAGGGTCGACATAGCGTAAGATTAGTCGCACGTGCGTCTCTCATTCGCCGGCCATGATTAATCGTTCGCTGGCCTGTTTTGACACACCATGATGTATCATTCGCGAACGCTTTCTTGTCGATATTTCGTGCAATCAATTAGGTTAAGGATACATTGCCTACTTTGTTAGAAGTCACGACTTGTCAACACAAACTTGATGTTTGCTTTCGTGGTTTTGTTTGTTTTGGCTGTCAAATTTTGTTGAGGAGATTTTTATCATGAAACCATAGATTGACGGTGCATTATCTATTGTTTCAGTGCTTTACTACGGTTTTGGACCATTTTCCCGTACTTTAATATTGATAACATATCATAATTCAGTTCCTCAGACTACAAATAATATCAAACACGACGCCAACTCACCCTTTCACGATTACACTTTTGGCACACCCATCGCAAAACAAACGCTATGGCAAGAAGCTATCAAGATCCCTGTATCTAAGTGGAACGCATGAACCGCATGATTTATGTGCTCCTGGTACCGAGGCGACGGAACACCATGTATCATGGGATGGGAATGTACTGTCCATAACAACTGCCTCGTTAAATCTCGGCGTATCCTGATTTGAGAGGCTGGCTTTGCTGATTTTATAGGGTCTTATGGTTTTTGTTGCGTTAAGACTGTTAAGAAGTTTTGTGGCTAGAGGAAGCAATGAATATTCAACAGAAAGCATAGTTTTAACATTAGTCCAATATTGTACGCTCGTGTGAAATTCTCTCGACCAAGACACCGAACTAGCTGTATAATCTAGCTTGCTATGATAGGTCTAGTAAACCATTACTAGACCTATCATAGCAAGCTAGATTATACAGCTATATGTTTGGTGGAACGATTTTATAACAAATCTGATCAATATACACCAGACTTGATGACCAATTAGATTCAATAGGTTTTTAGTAGATCTACCTTATATCTAAGCAAAAATCGAACATAAATACAAAACACATTAAATACAAATTTATTAATGAGTTTACGATATTAAAATCTACAATATCACGAGTTTACGACAGTCGACGCTGTACAATTTAAAATTCCATCTCAAAATGAACACGACGAAAAATTCCCTTCAATTAAAAACTCGCACATAAGTTCTCCTGATTTACAACAAAGCGAAATATTTTAATCAGCGAGCACGAGCATAAAGCCTCTGCAATTATGGCATCTACAGACAAGTTCGGTGGTACAACAATGCAATTTGGTGCAAGCTAATGTCCGAATGTTGGCCGTGCAAGTTCGGCGCTGTGAAATTAATTTGCTAAACGCATTCGTACGAGGCGTATCGGATGTCGCTCGTTGTGTAGTTAGGGCACCTATAAGTTCTGTAATTCTGGTTTCCAGTGCTGTTGTTGATGAATGTTGTTTTATATTTGAAGTGGAATTTAAATGGAGTCTAAATAGTGTGTTCTCATTGTTTACCATTGCTCCTGGCTGTCGGTAGGCTACATTTTGTACCAGCACTGGTAAACAATTAATACAGACATCTGACGTATCTGGAGAGGAGCTCGTGGCTAAGTTATAATAGCCGCACGGGTCAATCCATCAGGTTAAGCTGCGCTGCCGGGTTGTTCCGTGTATGGGTGACCATCTTTACATACAGAGACTTCTCTGTGCCTCGGAAAGCACGTAAAGACGTTGGTCCCGGCTGTCATTCGTGGATCTTTGACAGTCGTTACGGGTCGTCAGAAGCCAGAAAGTCTGTCAACGAGTCTTATCAAGGGGTATCGTATCGTAAGCTGACCCCTTGGGAACAGGGTAGGCAGATTGATTGGTTTATCTGACATGTCTGGTTTAATTGTTTGTCTGAGGTTTCAGTGGACATTCCCTCCCGTCCATTCACATCACGTCCTAACATAATGGTTGATCCATGTACCGGGATGACGCGACAATCGGATTTGTCTTATTGATTGTGTTTATATTAATTTATGTATTAAGGCAAACCAATTAAATACACACAAAGTCATTCAAAGATCATAATATCATGTACAAATACAGTAGCATTGCATGCATCTAAATAAAAGGTAAGCATAACATTTAATTAAGATCTCAGTATACAATAATAATTAATATAAAGATGGATAACAATGTAATTAGAAAATTAGAACTAATATCAATAATCATCATCAACTAAAAATTAACTTGAATTAAATTAAATAAGATTGCATTAAATTAAATTGAAATAAATAACAAACTAAAAACGAATAAAAAAACACACACACAAAATAAAACACACACACACAAAATACTATATTACAGTAATATATTGTACTTACTTGTTGTAAAGCACGATGTCAGGCAACCAGATGTGTTCCGATGGCACATACAATTCTTTCACTCCTCCATACTCCAGAGGATCCCATTTGAACTTGTGGTCTTCCCATTCCTACAGATTAAACACAGGTTAGTACGAAATTATATTATTAGTTGTGTTCCTGTTTGGCACAAATTGTTTAAGGATTTTTTAAAATTTTTCTTTAAGCATAATTATTAACAGGTACAGTAAATTGGTACTTATTTTTTCAATTTATTACTGATCAACTAATTATTAAAAAGAAATACATATTTTAGAATAGAATAGAATACTCTTTATTATGTACACCATAAAAGTTACAGATATAAATGTCACATGATGTGGGAGGTGTGTGTGTGTTTAGCCACATACTTACATTTTTTTTTTATAAGTTTGCCCCTCACTAGGAATTTCTCCTGTATTGTGGGTGCGTTTACAAACATTTAAACTCACATAAACAAACAGCCAGATCCGGAACAACTACTTGTAGGTCATACAAATATTTGTTCCGGGCGGAAATCAAACCAAACACGCAGCGCAGCAGTCAATTGCTTAACCACTGCGCCAACCATGCCGTGATATTACACTTTATCCTACTCATCATTTTAGCGAAGTTCAGAAGCGTAACGTATGAAGACATCTAATCAAAAACACTATCAAGATTAATTTCGGTTAAGAACACCTCTGACACCAGACGCTAG
Organism: Tiliacea aurago; assembly: GCA_948098905.1. NCBI lineage: Eukaryota > Metazoa > Arthropoda > Insecta > Lepidoptera > Noctuidae > Tiliacea > Tiliacea aurago. The sequence goes on from OX402592.1 coordinate 4,372,875, forward strand.
TCTACCTATTTCAGCAATTCCATTTCTGAACATAGGCCTCTCCCAAATTATGTCACTTCGTTAGGTCTGCAGCTTGCCGCATGCAGTCCGTCAAGAATTTGCATGCATCTAAATAATTTAATACAAAGTTACTCACGTGCTCCAGCCACACGTTGGTCGTTAGAATCTGATCTTTGAGATTCTGTAACAAGCAGAAAAGCAAAGTTTTGAACTCGGTACGTAACAGTATTGGCAGATGATATAACAGCCGGCGAACGCATGTTGTAATCAGTATCAAATCACGTGTTATTTAACTTATAAAGTTATGAATCTTGCATAACCCACTAACTTCTTACAGATAACACCATCGTCATTATTAGCTACTTTACGCCGATTATTGAATGCAACCGAAAAACCTTTTAATGAACGGCCAAAAAGTGAGGTGACTTTTGTACACGATGGATTGGTACCTACTCGTACTGCCCTTAATCTTGATGTTGATTATTAGATTATCACAATGAGAATCCACATAACTTAAAAGTACATATTATGGCCTAAAATAACATATTAATGCGAACCATTCAATAGAGAAACACCACAATGCCTAAAGCAGTATTAAGTCCGCCTTTGTACGGTTATTTTCACTTGTGCATAAAGTTTTAATTGATAAATAAAAACCACGTTGTTGCTAAAAATAAATTTAATTCTCTTTTATACTTTTACTACACTTTTATACTTACACTTACATATTAATTAATTTTTTAAATATAAAAGAAAACATAAAAATATATAAAAAATAGTGGCCCATCGGCATCAGAAACAAGGGCAATTTACGGACCTTTATATCCAGAGCGTCAAGTTCCGCTTGAGTCCATTTGAGTATGCCGAAAGAATACATCAAAACAGACTTGATCCAACCGTTGAAGCACGCACTTTGTTTCCGCCTCATAAACGACTATTTAACACTTTATTATTATTTTTAGCCTTTATTAAAACCACGTAATATAATAATGTCTAGAGCTAATACTATTTATTATGTTTATCGTCTATAAAAACGCCACTACTACACTAAAATGCACCAAGAGCCCATAAACACGACGTAGCCACGCAAAAACTAAATCAAACCGTATAAATAGATTTTGATCCTTTGTACAAGTTATGTAAATCGATTGTCGTAAGTTGGCCCTCTGCCAACGCGCGGCCATCAAACTGAATAGCTCACGATGCTACATTGGAATACCAACTTTGCACCGTTTAGCCCCTGATTCATGGCTATGTGATACAGGCTATTTTGTTGGGGTTAGAATTTTTTGTGTGGCCGTTTGTGGGTGAATGTCATTAAAGTTTGAAACTGTTTTGAAATTGGGTTGGCTTTTTGAGGTGTTAGATAAACTGTGTTTTAGGTGCGGCTGTGCGTTTATTCCTACCTTAAAAAGACAGTAGAGGAGATTTAAAAATGTATGAGAATGTTTTTTTTTCTGAAATGCTTTTCTAAGATGCTTGCATGTCTTAGAATGCTTTCTTAGAAACAATTTAGCAACTTCTCTATACTTAAATACACACACTTGAAAATATATCGGGTAAGTAATATTTGATATAATTACAACTGATTTGATATAATTAGAAAAAGCTAAGCGGATGTCCGCAACTAAAATACCAACACTGTCCATTGTACCAAGCCCTTTCCTAAAACCAAATTGGTGATTCGGCAGTAAGTCTCTCGATTCAACTATCCACTCGAGACGGTTTTTAATAAGGTGCTCCAGTAATTTGGCCAGGACTGAGGATAAAGCAATTGGCCTAAGGCCATTCGGATCATTTGCATGTTTGCCTGGTTTCAAAAGAGGGATAATAATTTGTAGTTTCCACTGATCTCGGACCCAACCATGAATATAACCAAAATGTACAATACAAAATCTCTAACATTTACAAGATATAACAACTGAATCTAAAATTTTATTTGATATAATGATCAGTTACATTTACAAGATATAACAACTGAATCTATAATTTTATTTGATATAATGATCAGTTAATATAATAAACGATTGATATAATTTTAAAGCAACTAATTTTTATAAGCATAACATACATTGAATGTAAAATCGTTTGATATACCACTCAAAAGACATAAAACCTATTTAGTTTAATATGATAAAACGTGCAAGCAAGCATGCAGCATGCAAGCAAGCATGCAGCAAGCATGCAACATGCAGCAGGCATGTTTTCTGTCACGGCTCCGGCGCTGCGGAGCTCCAGCGGTCCCATGCGAGCTTATCGTCACAGATGTGTTTCACGCTCACCACCGAGGCTTCGGCGTGCTGGCAGCCTCAGCCGCGGCGGCAAGCGTTGAAACCACCTGCTCCTCAGATCGCGGGCCGCCTCGCCCCTACGCGCCTACGCGATTTTAAATAACACTCTAGGGGTAGGGTAGACAAGACTACGTGGAGTCGGTTTTGATGCGATTCGTTTCTGTCACGCCGCTCCCGCAGCACGCTTAATCAAATTAATCGCAATATTATATATTTTAAACGATAGGCCTAATGATTTTCTATTAAATAAACGTTATATCCAATAAAGTTATGCGAAATAAGTTTTAGAATAAATAAACGTTATATCCAAAGAAATTATATCAACAGTTGGTATAACTCACGTTGATTATATCTTATGAACGATAATAAAATGAATATAGATCAAATGAGTTTATACGTTATGAGACGCACCCAAATATATCAATGTGTGCATCCGCTTTATCCTGAACAGTACAAGTTAACGACCAGCCAAAGCCAAACTATTCGAACGTGTCAATACCACAAACATTAATTTGTGGACACAATTGCAGGTCAGTGGGTGATTCGGAATGGATAATAATGTTTACAACTGTTATTTAAACATTAGGGAGGTTATTATGATCAGTTGAAAAAATTAACGACCAGTAATTATTTTTTCGGCGGTTGGTAAATTAGTGGGACAGTAAAACATGAACGTAATAAAAAGAAAATTGGTCGGTTATTTCATATCCTACAATGTCAGTACAAAAAATACTCAAGCAGTGTAAAAAATGAATAGACAGTAAAAATGTTGGAATAGGCAGTTAGATAGATTAGGCAACCGGGGATCGCGGACGTCGCACATGATCCCATGATCCCCAGTGCAAGTGTGGGAAGGGAACACCGGGGTGGTTTTCAGTCAGTAAGAGTCTAACAGACCCCTCCGCCCACCCCAGGGGACGGGAGGACGGGACGGGACGTCCATGAGGATTTTCCGCCACAGGATAAAAACAAGGCAATTAGATTCGGTAGTTCATACTCGGGATCACCAGTTTAGATGTGTGAGGAACAGGGTGTAAAGTTCACTCATCCTCCATAGAAAAGGGAGGATCTTCCGAACAGACAGGGTTGTGTCTGGTGGGCAACTACCCAACGATTGATGTCGGGATGTTTTACATATGCTAGTCGCGCGGTAAACTCTGCTTGCGTGATGCAGGATTTTGAGTGACGTCAGTGCGACGCGGAGTTCGTATGTGGCGATGTCGATGCCGCTACATCAGTTTAAAGGTATGAGGAACAGGTTTAAAGTTCACTCATCCTCCATAGAAAAAGGAGGATGCTCCGACCAGACAGGACTGACCTAGAACTGTGACCAATCACGCGCGGGCCGAATTCGTCGCAGTAACTAAGCCAGGGCACCCTGACCAAATGGGTTAGGTTATATTAGAACTGTGACAAACCGCGCGCGAGCCAAGCGAGCGAAGCGAGCGGTTTCACGGCAGCGGCCGACGAGCGCTACATCCAAGTTAGATTTCTTACCGACTAATTCCGATTTGTTCATTGCCCACCCGTTAACTTGTAACTTGTCTGTGTGGTGCCGGACCTAAATAGCACCACCCTATTCCTTCCCGTGGGTGTCGTAAAAGGCGACTAAGAGACTTACTAGAGAAAGGGCAGCAGCGTTCTCTATGCATTTAACACCATACTGCGATCGCCAACCCGCCTGCCAAGCGTGGCGATTATGGCAAACCCGGCCTTTGATGTCCAGCAGTGGACGTCTTCCGGCTGAAATGATGATGATGATGAACTGCCCGTTCAGTCATTTTACTGCTTAATTATTTATTTGATTATCTATTTAAATATTTGTTATGGGTAAGTTTTTAACCCCCGACGAAAAAGAGGGGTGTTATAAGTTTGACCGCTATGTGTGTGTGTCTGTCTATGGCACGGATGAACCGATTTGGATGTGGTTTTTTGTACTGCTCTATTTTTACTGCCGAACTTGTTAATAAACATGCACTTTGTAATATTCAATTAACCAAAACTACAATAAACAACTGCCGCTTTAAGTTAGTGCATTTCGGAATGCTGTTGTACCAAGTGCAGCGTGTTTAGAACTAAGTGCACGTATATAATCTTGTATCAGAATATCAGTTGCTCGAAGGCTATTGATCAAAACTTGATGACCTTGCAGCTTTCAGTAAAAACAGAACAAAATTGGAGACCAAAAAGCAGATAAATGCTTGATGCTTACAGTTGTCGAGAAGACGGATTTTGAGAATCAACAGAGCAACGTTTTTTGAACTGAGTCATGAAGGCGTTGAGTGTATTTCGCAACAGGGCTGCTAATTGATTGCAGACAGACCAATATCGGCAGCAGTGGGAAGGCTCGTCAGGCTGCATGTCGCCTGATGAATTGGTGTAGTTCAATTTATTTTAAATTATTATGTTTATAAGTAAATTAAATTTTAAATAATTTAAAATTTATTTTCAATTACTTTAATTGCAATTATTTATTTCAATTGTATTTTCATTTTAATTTGTTTTCAATTATTTATTTGGATTTTATGTTATAAGCGCATTAATGGAACGTGTCATGACTAACATAGTTTTAAGATATTATTGTAATACTAACAAAATATCTACCAAAATTAATCTGAATTAAATGTATTTTATTTTTATTTTATTTTATTGGAGATGGTAGGATGTTTATTAGTGAATAGAAGAATGTTGGTGCTCATGTAACTGCTTTAAACGTACTCCCCATAGTCAAATCGTGGATCGTTGTGTTTTTGCCGCAAATATCACAGAATACAAAATGAGTCAAGATAAATACGATGTTCATTTAAAAATTCAAGTCTAGTAAGACTTCTATTCAAAAACTCGATCGTCCTCATAATAGGTAAGGAAATTCCTGGAAATTCGCACGTCTCCCAAAATCCCTTAGACCGAATTTAGCTAATATTTCAAGATCTAAATCTCGGCGTAGCGTCCTAAAGCCGTGCGCACATATCCTGCTTTAGGTAATCGTTATGAATGTTATTCTACTAAGGGACCCAATGTTAAGGCTTAAGGAGTGAGGCAAGGTAAGATTTGTGTGAAGGTACCTTAGTCTTTGGGGGTAGAATGATCTTTGCTTTTATAAGGTCAAAACAGAGGTGAAAATCAAGAACCTTATTAAAAAAAACATGTTAACTGGGAAATATCTATTTTGATGTAAACCTATTTGTAAACTCCAAAACCTTTTCTTTTGTGGAGTCTATTAAGGCGACGATAACTGACTTTTAATGGTTTTATACTGAAGCTCACGTGTAAACGAGTAGTGTTAAAGATTTGAAAAAAAAATATGTTAAATTAGAGTATTTTCTCAATAATTTAATATATGAATATTTTAGATTATGTTATTATATGGTGAAATTAATTTGTAAAGTTATGTCAGGCGCGGATAAAAAACTGAGAATGGCGCAAAATCTTCCAAGCGTATTTTTCTGAAACCTTCACCAATTTAAAGATTACTTAAAATACCTTTTGTTTTGTGTATAATAACTTAATAATGCATCAAATTGGAGACTGCGCTCCTTGATGGGCGGGTCCTAATACTGGCTGAACGTACGACGCGTTGCGTGAGCTCAGTACAGAACGCGCAAGCTAACCACTCAAGGAACCTGGCATATATCTGCGTCTTAAAGCAAAGGCCTTCAACCCGAGGCCCGCGGTGACTTCCTTGGCGGCCCGGCAAAATTAAATTTATTTATTACTATTCATGTCTAGAAATTAAAACAAAATATACAGTTACACTAATGTGCAAAAACAGTTTGAGAATTGCAACAACCACTATTCGGGCAGATATTGATAAATTAGTTATGAGTAAACAATGTCAAACATACTCATTGATTGAATTTTATTAGTATCATTTCCTGTTTCTAGCTTAGTAAAATTGTATAATAAATAACTGAAATGGTTGCTGTTTCTTAATTACTTATAAGTTTAAAATAGAATATAATAAATTTCCCCTGTGTTGCGGCCCTTCAAATCATAATCATTGACTTCAAAAAGGTTGAAGTCCCCTGTATTAAAGGATCGTAACATTGTCTTGCTAGTGGTACAAACTGCACTAAATCTGCCGGAACAAGACAGGCAGAGGCCTACTGCTATGGATCTGGTGGTCAAATGTAAAAAGAGACCTTGTAGCGGCATCAACATCGCCACATGCGAACTACGCATCACACTGACGTCACGCAAAATCCTGCATCGCGCAAGCAGAGTTTACCGCGCAACTAGCATGTATACAACATCCCGACATCTACCGTCGAGCAGTTGCCCACCAGACACAACACCCGTCTGGTCGGAGAATCGTCCCTTTTTGAAGATGAGTGAACTTTACACCCTGTTCCTCATACCTCTAAACTGGTGACCCCGAGTATTAACGTCAGCGCAGCCTTCGTGCAACTACTTCAGCGTGACGTCATCTTCATCATAATGACTTCCTCTATCTTTCGAGCGGCGAGTCACACAGCCAGCCAGCACCCACGGCTTCAACCTTATACCTCTAAAACCTCAAAAACCCTTGCCAAAACCGGCCTGAGACAGAATATCTCGGCGCAAAAAGTGAGGAGACCCGACCCCAAATAACAAGACCAGGGACGGAAGAAGAACATTGGCATACTAAAAATATTCGTACTTTTATAGCTCATTGAGACTAACTACCGTTCCGTTTGGTGCCAGACGAAAAGAACAGCACCATCCCATTTATTGTCGTGCGGGTGTCGAAAAAGGCGACTAAGGGACTTACTAGAGAATGGGCAACAGCGTTCTCTATGCATTTTTAAAACTATTCTGCGATCGCCAACCCGCCTGCGAAGCGTGGCGATTATGGCAAATCCCCCCCTTTTTGGGGGAGGCCTATGTCCAGCAGTGGACGTCTTTCGGCTGAAATTATGATGATGAACTACCGTTCAAATAAAGTCTTCCACTCATCAGAAATATTGGCATGATATAAAATACTCATAAAATGATGTAACAGAATTTTACATTCGATTTCTGAGACAATAATGGGCTGTAACAAGCCCAATTTCTATTAATCTATGCCATTTACTAAATGGAATTAGCTGAAATGGACGCCTCAACGCCGTAATAGGCTAAGGTTCAATTTAAGTGACATACAAACATGAATTTAAGCAAGTAGAGCTTAATGGCAAGTACCTATAAATGGAGTACTTTAATAGTATTACCTTATAAAATAATATGTAGGTAATTATTTAACGGTTCGTAAATACCGGCAACAATAAACAATTGAAACAAAATGTGTATTGGCTTCTCAATTATTAATATCACGTTTCGTTTGGCTTTTGTTTCCAATTCAGTTTTATTTTTGTTCTTAACAATTACTGTATTTAATACGAGTAATCATTATGAAACAATAACCGTATTATTACAAAACAAGGTTTATCTTCAAACCCAGGTTTAAACCATGGAGCGATTATTGAATTTTGAACTTTATGCCGTCTACGGTAAAGTTCCTAATACAAAACTGACAACTTAGTACCGAACTAAATTTTCAGTTTTTTATAAAGAACTGTATTTCAATCACAGTTACGTTCTTATTACAAAAACTGGCTCCATGGTTTAAGCCATGTCAAAATATAAATCTTGTTTCCTAATACAAAACTGACAACTTGGTACCGAACTAAGTTTACAGTTTTGTATAAAGAACGGTATTTCAATCACAGTTACGTTCTTATTACAAAAACTGGCTCCATGGTTTAAGCCATGTCAAAATATAAATCTTGTTTTGTTATAAGGCGGTAAGAGAACAAATATTTGAAATTTTTTGCCATGTGTATAAAGGGAGAAAATATGAACAAAAAACCGAGTATTTATCTATTTAAGAGAAGTTATATGACGGTTTTGTAGTCATCGTAAAAGTATATTGTAATCGGTCAGCTCTATTCTAAAGTTTTGCCCTCAGGCACTACATCCAAGTTACTTAATCAATTCATTCCTGTAACTCAATCAAGCATCTCATAACCCAAGCAATATAACCCCGAATATTGCTCATTACACCGAAGTCAATCCTTACCCAACGTCTCTTCCAGTTAAATTGCTCAATGAATATTCCACATCATCCCAAACTAAGGAGATGACACACAGATCATGCGCGGAATCATGCATGAAGTGGAATGGACAAGACTCACTGCAAGTTGAGTAATCTCTCTCAGCCTGCTGGGTAATAATGAACTTTATCATCAAAACATAAGGTTGGGGTGGGTTACTTTATGAGTTAAAGAGGAAAGTTAGGTAACGTTTGTGTAATTTTATTATACGTATTTGTCACTTGAGTGTCAACCAGTGTGTGGTAAATATATTTGTTTGTTGTGATGGATCTGGGAATAAAATAATGATCTGGCACGAGTGCGTGTGACCTAATTTGAGGTTTATATGCTCGCGTGGTCCTCATTTTACCCACTTAGTAGTGAAAATAACATTTACAGCAGTAAATCAAAACCTAAGAGACAAGGAGACAAGTAGAAGTGTTCGTGAACTCGATTTTGATAAAAATATAATTTTTCTTTTGAAATACTGTTCTTGGCCGGGAATATGAGAGAATGTGAAATATCTATAATTGACCCACGTAAAAACATCGACCTCTAGTAAAGTGGCACGTTTTTAATAATTATGATAATAAAGATTAATTTAGAATACAAATTGGTAAAATACAATATGAATCTTAGAAATCATTTCAGTATTAAAATGTTTGATGCCTGGATTAGGATGATAAATATGTAAAAGAAGCCACAAAAATAAGAAAGACATTTCAATCTACAAATACAAAGTTGACAACGATAGACCAACACAAGGTCTTAGACTCAATTAAAGGAAACGTACCTCTGCAGTGTATGTATGCAGCGCGCTGTTGGCTTGTTACCGCACCGGTAATTAACATCTCACTTGTAATCACCGGGAGCTAAGCCACTATCGCTACTATCAACCATCATAGACAGGTCTAGGTGTAATTGTGAGCTATCGTATATCCTAAGTTCAAGGTATTGAACCGTTTATCTGACGCTATTGCCATTTCTGTGAGTAAAATTTAGATTTAGATTATGGGAATATTCCCTTAGAGTGTTCAGTCTATGAGAATGGTAATAATGCAATGAATGGTTGTTTGATTGATAAAGATTAAGATGATTTTGCTAATCAAGATACAGTAAGAAGAATGGTATTTTATGAAACCTCACAAGTTTATTTAGTGATTCGCAACGCTGTTGTTTGGAAGAAAATAAAGGATACCATTTAAAACAAACCTAGAAGAAGAAGGAAGTATATTTGGAGATTATATAAATTTAAAAGAAGCAAAGGCAACGATGGTCAGCACACGTTAGTAGCTGCAAGCTTCAAATCCGCAATGCTGCTGATCGTTTGTAGCACTGACATTAAAAGCATTTTGTTCAAGTTTTCTTCATAATAAAAGTGAACGAGGATTCCATTTCATGTTGACCTAATGTTTCATTTTAGAATAAGCATGTTGTATACAAGGTTGAAAATTTAGTTTCATGTTTTGAAGAAGTTTCGGCTACTAGTCTGTCCCCTCGGGAAATAACGGAGCTAGAACCTGTACCGATTTATTTCGCGATTTCTAAAATCGCACGAAATGCAATAATGCTGCTAACAGCATTGGTCGTATGTTTTCAAAAGGAGATGTAATTTAGGATTGGCTTTTGGGTTTTATGTATAAGATGAACCGTACGTTAGGGATAATTGAGCTTCGAATGCATTTGGAACTAGAAAATCTCTTAGGACTCGCCGTAAGAGATTTCCCCATTTGAAAACATACGACCAATGCTGTTAGCAGCATTATTGCATTTGGGCGTGTGGATACTGGCGGAAACGGAAGAGGCGAGAAAATCTCAGTAGTTCGGCTACGGGTAGCGCCATAGCTGAAATACTAGGATCAGCTTTGACAGCAGCTAATGATGATGATATTGATGATGAGTGGAATTAATAAAGTAGACAGTGTGTAAAAAACCAAAAACATGAACATGAAAGAAGATGAGCTTTACCAAATCTTTAAATCAATACATAGTATAAAACAAAGTCGCTTTTTGTGTCTGTCTGTGTGGTCTTTTAGATCTTATAAACTACACACTGGATTACGATGCAATTTTCACCATCATTTCAAGGTTCAAGCTTCATGGTTTATGTTTAATATTATAGATTAAAATTTACTAGATACAGCACTCGACTTTAAGGACTTAGAAATCTCCATATTTTGACATTTCGCCATATCACTCGTGTGAAGTAGCTGCCGGTCGCTAGTATATTATACATAAATGGCTGATATATCTAATAATATCATCATACTAATACCCAATGTAAGTCGTTAAAAAATCAGAACCTAACATTATAATTGTGATGGTTGAAGAAACTGTTTCTGCAGTCACTAATGAGCTTTGCCTTTAAGCTAAGCACTCTGGCAGTGAGCCAGAGGACACTGCCGAAGAAAAAATCTTTTCAGTAGTTATTTTGATCAGTTTGGAAGTTACTTTACTTGGGAACATTAAAGTATTGGAGGAAATGTTGCTTTTAGCAAGTACTCTTGTAATTTAAAATTGATGATGCGAAAGCATAACTTCAAGAATTAATAGACAGATATATGAATGATGCTGTGGTAGACACAACTAAGCAATCAATTAAAGATTTTCATGCTCAGTCTCCACTTTTGAGTTCAGTACATCTTTTAAATAGAAATACCTAATTCAGTGTAAAACGGTGAGTTGCACGTAACCAACATTACTTTAACGGAGACTTTAAATTCATCCATCCATTACATTTTGTATCAAAAAGAAAGTGTCCGATAGACTAATGTTGGTTTTGTGCAACTCACCGTTAGTGTATTATAAATTCCTGTTTCACTGGGGTTCGTGTGAGTCTAGTTACAATGTTTGTTTTCAAGTTTTCTTGGTTCTCTCTTCTCTTAAAGTTCTCTAAAAGTTCATCATCATTAGCAGCATTGTTCCACCCACTGCTGAGTACAGGCCTCCTCCTTTTTGTGCCTTGCTTCCCTGGTCTGTGCGAGTCTCATCGAGGTCTTCTCTACGATATTCTATGGGTCATCCACACCCACCCGCCATTCTCCTAAGTTACCAACTGTCAATTCCATCAAATCAATCGTGTGAACGCCCCGTTAGTCTCCGAGGTGATTTGTCTCAAACTAGGTATTTTACAACACGACATCCAGACATCGTTGAACGTTTTACTGTTGTCATTTCTGTAAAACGTGTTTCGCTTACACAAAATTGAACAAGACTTTTGTATTGTCAGCAATTTCGTCTGTTTTGTATTGCGACAACGAAAATACGATAGCTGTGACGTCAGCGAGGATATCAAGTTGTGGATGGAGAGTGCTTATTATTGTATCGTTTTTTATTGTGAGCACAGTATCAAGTGTACGTTCGCCTTTTTTGAGCTTTGTTGGGTCACCTTTTTTGAGGTTAACTGTATTTGGGGTATTTTTATTACTTGTTTTATGAATTATTCATGTACTTATTTTTCGGTGTATTTTACTATTCATCAAAAACTACAACATTTTTAGGGTTCCGTAGTAAACAAGGAACCCTTATAGTTTCGCCATGTCCGTCTGTCTGTTGCTCTGTCTGTCGGGCTTAGCTCAGAGACTCTTAAAGTTGTCAAAAAATAAACGGCCCGTTTTGACATTTAACTTGAATGAATCGATTTATCATGAGTATCGAGTAGTGAGTCGTATGGCTACTTCACTAGTTACCGTAAAACGGGGTAAATAGAAATGCAGGGGTGAATCGAGACGCAACTTTATATTTAATTTTAAAGTTGAAATAATATCTATTGATGCCAAAAAGGACTATAATGTGTTATCTGTACTTTAATTAACGATTAAATGCCTTGGCAACAATTAAACTGTATTATTTCAAGGTTTAAATCCATTTTACCGTTGCGTCTCGATTCACTCCTGCATTTCTATGCACCCCGTTTTACCTGGTACGTCGATTGACCATCGCGCGCTTGACAAGTATAGTACATACAAGAAAGCTATAGTTCGGCATGGGTATACTTACATATTAATCTTGCCGACAAAGTGGGAAAATAATAATAAAAAAATTAGGGTGCCTCCCTTGTACGTAAAGTGGGGATGATATTTTTTTTTTCGTCTATCGTATCGTTGGATAGGCCGTTCAAAAATATTGCAGGGTTTTAAAAACCATTTTTTGATTCAGGTATCCGATTGCGTAACGTTAAGATTTTTTTTGTTAGAGTCAAGACAGTGTCCCCCCCCGCCAGCTAAATGGTTGTTTATGGATATGTGAAAAAAATCATGGCAGCAGTATATATAACGAAATTAAAAGGAAAACTATCACAGCTAAGAACGCTTTAGAAATCAAAGAGACCGTGACGTATATATCGATGTACGGGAGGACATGTTTTTCAACTACAATGTTAAGTTTGTTTTTGGGATAAATTCATCCGAACTACGGAACTTTTCATTGTGCGTGGTCCAACATGCACTTGGCCGGTTTTTCTTTTGGTAAGGCTAAAAAATTTGCTATATCAAGGGTAGTTGATTTCTTTTGTTCGTTTACTCTTTAAGTACTTTATGACTCTCTCTAAAAAGAGACTAGAAGTATAAAACCAGAAAGAATGCCCGTACACAGAATAAACAAGTACTACCGCATTCAGTTTATTTGTTACTTTTAAAACCCACAAAATTCCCAGCAGCGTTTATCCACGTTATTCCATCTAGTACACAACATTCTCGCACATATTAAACTTTCACGAAAACCAAAAATACTCCGAACGAGGAGATCAAACCAATTTCGAAAACATTTCGGGCACGCAAACTCCGGATCTGAATGGCCAAGTCATAAAAACGACATAAAACTGGTTCAAACCGGCCACGAGCCGGGAAGACCCGAGCGCTGCCGAGGACAGCCGAGGACCATGCAGACCGATCGAGAACAGCTTACGTGGCCGACTGCATAGCAATTAAGAGTCCCCTGCACAGACTGTAAACGTCAATTTTATTTCAATTAAGGACCCTTTACAACCGAAGTCGTTAGCGACTAGGTTATGCGCAAATAGAATTTTCTCTGCACCACCTCGCTGTTTGTGGTTCCGGATTGGAAAGGGTTTATTTAGATACATGCAATTTTTTTGCAATCAGTACTGGTTTCGAATAGTTCTGCTTTAATTAATCGAATATATTCGTCAAGTTCTCCACGTTCTAAAGCTTTTGGGAGATGACTCATTTCTGATTAAATATCCATGAAGTGATGAGACCTCTATCGTCATTATAATTGATGAAACTAATAATTAGAACGAAACTACCATCCACCATGCATTTTGGACTGATTTAGGCCTATTAATCTTCCCTCGAGACTTCAGACTGGGCCTATAGCCAGCAGTGGGTGGAACAAGTCTGTCTGATGACCTCAAAAAAACTCAAACTCAAAGCATTTCATCAACATCATTCATCATTTCAGCCGAAAGACGTCCACTGCTGGACATAGGCCTGCCCCAAAGAGGGGGGATCCATCCCGTGGGAATATCGGGATAAAAAGTACTGGATGTCAGCTACCGCAATACAAAAATTTATAAAAAAAACTTTATTTGAATATTGACGTAGTAATCTTATTTTTATTTCATTTTTTTTTTGAGAAAATCAATTACTTAATATCGTTTGATTAATGTAATTATGTTATCAATTTTAGTATCAATGACAGACATGAATATTAATTTGTACGCCTTCTGGTGTAACATAGCGCGCTTATATTTTTTTATACAACTATTTTATTGTACCTATGTTAACAAATGCTTATGATTATCAAAATTGGTCCAGCCGTTTGAGCGTGAAGAAGTAACAAACACACACACTCACAAACTTTCGCCTTTACATATCACATGAATCCATGTAAAATATTTATATTATATTACTACGCAAAAGGACACACAGGTCGGACGAAGGTTAAGCTACGCCTGCCGCGGTCGGTTTGTGGATGAGTGAAACACATTACAACACATACATTATATATCGAGACCCCTCCGTACCTCGGAAAGCATGTTAAGCTGTTGGTCCCGGCTGTCATTCGTAGATCTTTGACAGTCGTTACGGGTCGTCAGATGCCCAAAAGTCTGACAACCAGTCCTACCCACTATGTGGTATCGTGTCAAAATCAAAATCAAAATATTTTATTTCACATAAACCTACATGGGCACTTCTGAAACGTCAGAAGCTAGGTGCAAGGTTCCCATTGGTCGTTTCCTATGGAGAAGAGCCGGCTAGAAACTCCACGGTTACTCTTTTAAAAATAATGGGCTTTTACAATGTTTACAAGTTACAGTGTTAATAGGTATGGGAGGACAGTGTAGGCCCGTCAAAAAGTACCAAGTACTTAACAAAATAGAAAATGGTTTACAAAGTGTTACCCAGTAACTGGGTGGTGGAGGTCAGATAGGCAGTCGCTCCATGTAAAATACTGGTATTGAGCTGCATCCGGGAAGACTGTAAGCCGACTCCATTATAGTTGGGAAGAGGCTAAGTAGATTGATTTTTGACTACCTACTCAGCAAGTTACGAGTAGGTATAACTAGCAGTAATTTATACGGCAATTTCAAAAATGGAAGTTGCCAATTGAAGGGATAGCCAATTCGATACGGCGGCGGCGTATGTCTGTACGCCGCCGCCGTATCGAATTGGCTATCCCTTTTGTATCATCAAGGATTCTAAACCTAAAATTGTTTAAACAAAGACGACATACGACAAATTTTCAAGCACTAAAAATACACAATACATCGTCAGAGACTCTCTTTGTACTCATAGTTAACATTCCTCCAACGAACTAACTGTTAAGGCCACGCTAGGAATTCGCCCGCTCACTAACTTTCTACGTAGTTTAAATGATAATAGTTCAGTCCTTACCTTTTATCCTGTTATACCTCCATTCTTTGGAATACATTTTTAATGAGACGCTTAAATGTTTTTTAATGGTAACTAGAGTTTTGAAAGTTTTTGTGTGAACTTTATAGAAATCATTTTTCATTTTGGAAATGTTTGAATGTAGCAGATGAACTTTGTTTACCGTATCCTTAATGATGGTTTATATGGAATACTTGAGGTGCATACTGTTTCTCAAAACCACATTCTACACACACACATAAGACTGTTTATTCTTTGTAAATTCTTTTCTTTTCTTCTATTATATCTCTGATACAACTAAAACAGCCCCTTAGAAAGTTCAAACACATACGAGTATCCTTTCTTTGATATTGTTCGTCGAGTCGTTGAGCACCTCAAGTTCTGAGTAAAGCTACACGATTACTAACAAATGCTTGCACTGACTGGGCAGGTCCACTCAAATTTTAGTGGTTCTTTCCTCAAAAGTTCATTTCAGACACGGATGTAGATCCATGTCTGAAATGATCTTTTGATGGTCCTCAATCAATGGTCTTCACTTGATCTGACCAAGATTATACTGGATTTTAAAAGAGACTGACCCCTGAGTTTGTTCCACTATTCCTTCTCAGGGGTAGTCAGATAGGAAACGGCGACTCCATCTAACTTTTTTATAATTTTTTAATTTGACATTTAAAAGTAATTCCGACAGCCTATTTTCAGAATAAACAATTTCATTTCATTTCACATTTTCAGTGAGCATATCAACCAAAACATCACTGGCAACACGCACTGGTCAAAGACTTTTGTCTTGAGTCACTGCGGTATGTGGGACGAGGAGATATTGCGTAGCTTCCCGAACGCTGAACAGCCGAGTCAGATTCGACGATTGACCTCTTTGTCGAAGTTGGACCTACCTAACTGGACACTTTGTCCGAGGTAAACATACTCGTCCACAACTTGAGTGTAGCGTCTCCAATCTGCATGAGAGTGGGTGTTACATGGACATTTGACATGACCTTTGTCTTATCCATGTTCATTTTAAGACCCACTCTGTCTGAAGCTTTACTGGGGTCATCGAGCATTGTACTGAGGTTCTCCATAGTTCTCAGTCATGACAACTATAATTCGTCGGTTGATGCCTAGCCCTTTCCAGCCCAGAACCTCTCGGCTCACTTGGCCGTATTAAACCATGCGGGTCTATTGCAGATTGGTGGAAGTCACACATCGTGGTCCGCGGGGCTCAAATCGCTGTCGAGTCCACCATGAAGTACCTAGGATTGGTGCTCGACAGCCGGTGGGATTTTGGCCCCCACTTCCGGCGGCTGGCGCCCAAGTTGTTGGGTGCGGCTGGGGCGCTATCAACGCTGCTTCCCAATCTGGGGGGCCCGAGCAAATGAAACCGATCATGAAACCGCTAGTATAGGCCAGGTGATGAAATAATGTACACAAAGTTTAGGGTTTGCCGGGGTTTGAACCTACGACCTACAACTCATAAAGTCGCGGCTTTTTACACTAGACCACAAATGCTCTCAAATCTCATTAGACAAAAAAACACAAGTTAAAAAGAAAGAAAATCTTTAACACATACTGGCTGAACAGAGTTAAAGAGAAACCAGGTAACTGAGCAAGGAGGCTGTAACTCTGTGCTCGTTCATTACACGTTGATAATTAAATTGCCTTACTTGTTTGACCTGCTAACGAACTGACACTGAATACTTGTGAATATAGGTACACGGCACTGCGATACTGGGAAAATTGATTATAAAGAGGTTAATTAAAAACTGTGGAATATTTTCTATAAATAACGGGGAAACTTTTTATGAAATAATTACCGATTTGACAACGACTTTGAAATCTAAATTTACGTAGCTATCGGAATAAGATTTTGAACATTTTTTAAGTACGCATGGTGCCCGCGAACTAAAATATGAACAACATGTTCGGGTGAAAAATGGATAGGCTACATGTGTACGACATGATCGAAATTGGCCTCAAGCGTTTGAAATGATGACATGACTTTGAAATTATGACAAATTTTTCATGATATGTTTATGAATGATGTTTGTTGCGTAAAAACCTTACATATCGTCATATAGTCGTATCGATTCTATCGACCACCTGACGGTCGTAAGTTTATTATTGACGAATCGTAATTGGCTATTTTAGAATTTGTTGAATTACAAACCATAGTCAATGAGTGAGAGGGTATGTATCTTTGTTTGGTGCAGGTTCTGCGATTCCTTGGTTGAGTTAGAGAATAGACATTCAAAATAAAGTCTTTTTAAGTTAGAAACCAACCTAATCTAACCAATTAAAAACCTAGCAGCCCCTAAAGACTTAGAATGCGGTGTAATCTTCAAGATCAGTTTGGAACTTCCACAATTTATTACTCTAATAAATATTCGCGAACTCAAGTTGAGAACTAGACGATGGATGCGTTTTAGTATTCCTTGGCTTGCATTCCCGTATGAAATGTGTGCCAAAGTGAGTGGCTCTTTTAATTACCTTGTCTAAGTAACTAAGTACGAAGAGTGGTTTAGGTTTACTTGGAGTACCTACATCAAAATGTAGTTCTGGAGAAACTTGTCAATTTTTGTCATATATTAGGACACAATCAAGATATGTTATTTCACATAAACCTACATTGCCACTTATGAAACGTCAGAAGCTAGGTGCACGGTTTCAATTGGTCATTTCAATACATAGACAGTTATACACACTTTCACTCATACACACCCCTACTCACACTTAATACCACTCCACTCTGCACCACACCCACCAACATACAAAGTTTACATGACTTTTATTTTGAATTTTTTAATGTTTACGATTTTTATTTAAATACCAAAGATAGTCAAACTGTACCCATGTCAGAGTTATATCTGGAACAATGTGTTTCTTATGTTAACACGGGCGTTGATAGCTCCCGCTGTACCGTATGCACCATTGACCTGCACCATCAATGGTGCAGAGGAGACTAATTAGTTTCCTGCGACACAGTTTAAACTTTTGTAGCATCGTTTCTATTGTAATTATGTAACTTTTTGTTGTTCCAAAATAAAATAACTTATACTTTTTACTTAATCTAGGTTCTAAGGCCCGTATTTATAGAGCGATACTCAGTACTCAAGCATTACTTAAGACTAGATTCAAGCCATTGGATTGGTTGAAACTAGTCTTAAGTAATGCTTGAGTACTGAGTAACGCTCTATAAATACGGGCTTAAATGTGCCTGCTTTGCTATTATTTCCACAGCATAACATAACATTGCGCTAGTATTCCCCGATGAGTTAAGCAGAGGTGTACATGTGTGTGTAGGTACATCTAAACGTGCACATGTAAATGTGGGTGTACATGAAGTACACCCATATTTTGCCAAATAATATTTAATCATTTAATAATTATGTAGGTCCCGAAGATCACTAAGTTAACAGATTATACTTACCAGCAGGGAGAGCACGGCCTACTGTGACATGACTTGAGTCACACATTTTATCTCAGTTTGAGCGATAAAACTGTTTTGTCATAAAATGCTAGTACAAATTGACATGACATAATTTTTCATGTCTTGTCACACACGTCTTGGCACGTCCGTGGTCGGCCCGCTGGTTTGGTATTGAGGATAATCAGGGGAATGACAAAATATATTATTAAAGGCACGGATATTTCTTAATGTACCTATGTTTCTTTTAGGTTTTACTTAAGTAGGTTTATCTCTCTCTTCATTTTAACATCGTTCCTATTTTCAAAATGTTGCTAATTATAGTCATTCTCATTCTTCATTAACCTCAGATACGGTAATTAAAGGGATCTAGAAGTTTATGAAGGAAAATAAAGAAAATCATTCCGCCACGTTTCTGAAACAAACCGAATCGTAAAGCGCAGTGGGTGCTTAATTGGAAACTGTTTAAAATTGGGTCGTTAGTTGTTACCCATTAAGCTGTTACGATACTACTCATATAGGGTATTTTTTCAGAAACATAGAATGTTGATTTCGTCTAAATTATTTTCGATTTTACTTCGGTTTAAATGTCAGGATCAGAGATATTGTAAGCGTATAATAAAATAAAAGGTTGTTGACATGTGGAATGTGAGCTCGGCTGTCATTGTGCCGATTGTCGTATCGGCCAATGGCCTGATGACCAAAAGCCTCGATCAACATCGTTCGAGGCTCTCGTTAGGTGGTTGGATCAAGGGCCTGATTCAGAAGGTAGTACTCCTCGATACGGCTCGTATCGTGAGGAGGTTTCTATCTCTGGAGCCCTAACCACCGGCAGCTTGGACCCTGCTCCCGATACCGGCGAACAACATTTTTTTATATTTTTAAATGTTTTTATATATTCAAATATTTAAAAATGTAATATATAGGTTTTTAGTGAAATAAAGGAATAATAATAAAGTTTTTATATATTTTTCTATATTTAAAAATGTAATTTATATGTATTTAGTGAAATAAAGATACAAATAATAGATTTAGGTTATAACACGAAATCGTGAACCCTTTTCCTTATCGACCTGTCATTACGGTCAAATATTATGTAGGAAATAAATATTATATTTACCTTAATTACTGCATACCATCATTTATTTATTATTGCCAGAAAGCCTTCTAGATGTTTCTTGTGGCTAGAACTTCTTTCTATTCGACCAATTTGAAATGATCTTTTAGATTTCTTTCAAATTTCACCATTCAAAATAATACCTATATCACAAAAATTCGCAAATATACGAAAATATTTCCAAAACCCATAAAGAACCACCAACACTTAACAACATTTTCTTAAATCTGAACCGGTTAAATCCCAAACAAACAAGATTCTTAAATTAGTCTGTTTGTGCGGTTAATCCCTTTTCAAATGTTTGAGTAGGCCCGTGAGGGTTATCCATATCCGGAGCACCTGTAGGACTGTTGCCATGGTTACTAGCTATTAGTGCCGGGTTGTTTGCATAGGAAATCAGAATTTATTGATTGATGAAGTTGTCGAAGACTGCTAAGTGGAAAAAGATTTTGAAAAATGGTAAACCAACAAGGTAAACAATGTAAGTTCAGCCGCCTACGCTGTTTGGAAAATTCGCCAATTAACAGACGTGGATACAGCGAGACTGGTCTATTTTAGTTACTTTCATAGCATCATGTCTTACGGTATTTTGCTGTGGGGACGGGCTGCAGATATTGTTTCTATCTTTGTTCTGCAAAAGAGGGCTATCAGAGCTATCTACAACCTCCGCAGAGTCCGCTGGTACTTAATCAAGTTTTAGTTGTTGAATACTTCAATAGGTAATTATGTTTATCCTTTTGCTAGTAAAATTGTATTTATTTTTGAAATGCATTGCAAGCTTTTTTGTATAATTTAAAAGCATTTTTTAATTTTTTGTAAATGTGAGTACCATGGAGCCGTTTATTATGTTATGATGTATGTTGACTTAAAAAAGTTTGGCAGTTAAGAGTATTTCATGCTCACTTAAATGTCTCGCTGATGGTGGCGCGTGTGTTGGATCATTCGGTTCCCTACAAAATGGTTGAGCTGGATGGTGCTGATCCACGCGTCATGCTCGTGAACGGGCGCCGTCAGTTGTGACTGGTCTTTTGTCTGGCCAGGGCTTATTTGTAATATTTTATATTGTTTTTTTAAATAATTTATATTTTTACATTGTTCTCACATATAGAAGCGACAAGAATAATGTACCCAGGATTTTGTAATATCTTGATTTAAAAGAGTGTCCTTGGAGTTTCTTGCCTATTCTTCTCCATAGAGATCTACGTTTTGGAATGGGCAAATAGTTTCAACTTTCTGACTAACTGACCGACTCTTTGACAATTCAAAAGTGCCTGTAATGGGTTTAATTGAAATAAATGCTTTGAGAAACGAGTTTGAGTTTGCATGAGGCAACTTATGAGGCCGGCGTAGCATGCGTAGTTCATACAAACGTAATACCAAAATAATTTGTAAATCAAACATATTCTTAGGGTAGTGTGTCTTTATTCTGATTGGAATATAGAATATCTATGTTCCCAAATATATGTTTTTAAAGGATAATTATATAAAGACGAGCTTATTTTTCTCATAACTCTTGTTTAAATCAGTGTCCATTCAAAATATATATTTGGGAACCTAGATATTCTGTATTCCAATCGAAATAAATACACACTACCTTAAGAATATGTTTGATTTACAAATTATTTTTTTGACTTTTGTATCAAAAGGTAATAATTAATTTAATAGGTTGCCATTTTGTCAACCGAAAAAAATAATTTGGATAGCTGATTAGATATTATATCATAGTATTTGACAAACCGTTCCGTGTGGTGCCAGACGTAAAGAATAGCATCACTGCATTTCTTCCCGTGGGTGTCGTAAAAGGCGACTAAGGGACTTACTAGAGAATGGGCAGCAGCGTTCTCTATGCATTTCAACACTATACTGTGATCGCCAACCCGCCTGCCAAGCGTGGCGATTATGGCAAACCCCCCCTTTGGAGGAGGCCTATGTCCAGCAGTGGACGCCTTTCGGCTGAAATGATGAATGATCATGATTTGACAAACCGAGGAAACTGTCGGGTTATATCACTCTTCACATTTCAAACGATAAAGTCGAATATTGATTACAGTTCGAAGAAGTCCCTTACGTCTTATTACATTCCATGCGTAACCAAGAGACAAGTTGAGAAATTTCGTTGACAAGTAAGTTTAGAGGCAAGTTCCTTCAAACTGACGCACACAACGTTCATTGGCAACAGAAATAAGTACGGTGGTTGAACTTCATCGAAATCCCTCACGAGGAGAAGGAGGTGTCGCCTTAAATTATGCAAAGCTAACTCCGACCTTCATTAGTTCAAGGGGATTTGGAAGAAGCCCACTACATTCGAAGAAGATTTAAATAAGTATATCTTAATATATACAATTCTTCTGTACGTGTGTTTG
This sequence comes from Tiliacea aurago, assembly GCA_948098905.1. NCBI lineage: Eukaryota > Metazoa > Arthropoda > Insecta > Lepidoptera > Noctuidae > Tiliacea > Tiliacea aurago. Next base: position 4,394,971 of record OX402592.1, read on the forward strand.
TCACCTAACACCTCCTAAGTGGCTGAACCGAATCGGTTAAAATTTTGTATTTATATTTCAACGGGTTCCTGGATGGTTTGAAAACACAATTGGACCCGGTAGGTGGATTGCAGCCGAAAAACGTCCACTGCTGGACATAGGCTTCTGCGAAGGGGGGCTTTTCCATAATCGCCACGCTTGGTAGGCGGGTTGGCGATCGCAGTATGGTGTTAAAACTTAAAATGCATAAAGAACGTTGCTGCCCCTTCTCTAGTAAGTCCCTTAGTCGCCGTTTACGACACCAACGGGAAGAAATAGGATAGTGCTATTCTTTACGTACGGCATATTTAAACTTAAAGAAGTATTTAGGCCTGAATTTTCAATCGTCAGATAACTTTTATCTCAAAAATAAAAATCAATATTAATACGGTTTTGACATATGTATTTTCTATACAAAGGCTTATACACGTCAGATAAAGGTGAACTGACGATTTCTCTGAACTGTCAAGCAATTGCTTGGCAGTAAAAAAAAATGCCCTTAAATTGCCTAATTAGTCACATCAATTTATCACAAAATAATAGTCATCCAAATGCCAATAATCGTCATTTAAAGTTTAACCGACTTGAAATGAATTAAATCAACAGATTTCTTAATAAAAAAATACAGCCCAAATGTTAAAACATACCTAGAAGTTATCTGTAAAAAACCAATTTTACATGCCCATACATTATTATTCAAAGATGTTTACTAAATATTTGATAAAGGCCCATGAGGGCAGTCCACACCGCACCTGTGGAACCTTCCGGTTGTCATGGCAACCGCAGGTAAGGTTTTTTGCGGTAATCAATACACCATAGATATTCCCGGCATTTTCCTGTTATGGATGAATAGATTTTTGAGCGTTAAGAAGGGATTCGGAGATTGTTATATTTCCTTTCATTACAAAGTAAGTAACGAAGGATAATATTGTGCGTCTTTTGAGCAACAATGTGTTCACGCCTTATTGTGATCGACACAATTCCTAAATATTTTTTTATATTCATTGCAATTTATTTCTTTTTAGGATTCCGTACGTCAAAAGGAAAAAAGTAACCCTTATAGGATCACTCGTGTGTCTGTCTGTCCGTCTGTCACAGCCGATTTGCTCCGAATCTACTGCAACGATTAAGTTGAAATTTTGTACACATATGAAATTATGTGACCTAAACACGGACGTGTTACGTAAATAAATTAATTTTGATTAAAGAGGTCACTTTTGGGGGGCAAATTAGAAAATTAAAAATAAAAGTTTTGCTAACTGTACCATGTGACATATCAAATGAAAGGGCTTGTTTTGAGGATTTTATATATATATTTTTTCATAGTTATAAAATACATACTTTTGAAATTATTTAAGAAAATAGATAAAAAATTACCCTTCCCCGCCCCCCCCTTATCTCCGAAACTACTGAGCCTAAATTTTTGATAAAATACAGAAAATATTTCTTTACTTATTGATTACAGAATGACCTATAAGAAGCCTTGAATCTTAAAATGACATGGTAAATCACTCAATATTGTGCATACTAACTTACATTTGCAGTTAGAATGTATGGGGATTATGTTTTTCAACTACAATGTTAAGTTTGTTCTTTGGATAAATTCATTCCAACTACGGAACCCTTCATTGTGCGTGGTCCGACACACGCACTTAGCCGGTTTTCTTATTTAGATCGTTCTTAGGTTTGAGCAGTGGTGGCCCAATGTTAATGGCCCCGACTTACCGAGTTTTAAGTTGTTGGTTCAAACCCAGGCAGGCGCTTTACTTTGTGTAAATAATTTCATCACCACTGCTCTCAAAACGGTGAAGGAAAACATTGTGAGGAAACCGGCATGTCCTAGAACCCAAAATTCGAAGACATGTGACATCTAGCAACCCGCATTGAGCCCGCGTGGTGGATTACAGCCCACTCACTCTCGAAGAGAGGAGGCCTGTGTCTCAGCAGTGGGAACATTATAAGCTGCGGAAATCGGCTTGCGACTCCCGACGCCCGGGGCTCCTGCGGCGACTAGGGGCGCGAGGGCGCGAACCTTGCCTCTTCCTCACGCGTTCCGCCTCCTCATTTGTCAGCATTGTTGCTTTGCAGAAGGAAGTGACGGCCTGCCATGCACTCTCGTTCCGAACCATGGCCTAAACCAGGGCCGGACGCGAGAGATCACCGCCGCCGATCGCCTCCGTCAGGACACGGCGGTGCTCCGCCCAAGCCGGGCAGACCTCCACTGTATGCGCCACCGAGCGCTGGGTTGCGACAACCACACTCTCCATGCCGCCATGAGATCCCGCCGGAGCTCTGTCCGCTGTGCCGTGATTTTTCGTGGCAGCGGAGTTTCACCCCGGCGTTTCGCCTCCTCGCGCCACTCCCAAATGGGCGCGAGGACTTTTGCCTCCAGATCCTATGGCGGTAATCCGGCAAGGAGGCTCGCCGCTGTTTTTATGGCATGCGAAGCCAAGTCACATATGCCCATGAGCCTCTGACTTGGCTTCACATGCCATCGAAATATCTCTCAGGCATGGCCGGTTTCCTCACAATGTTTTCCTCAAATGATAATTATACAATACGCACATGAATCCGAAAAGTCAGAGGCGTGCCTTGAGTTTGAACTTAAGCCCTATGACTTGGCAGTCCGACGGTCACACCACTAGGCTAGCACTTCATTCAAATATTCAATCACTCAATTCCTTACACAGCTGAAAATCGTCGTTATTCAACATGCATCAGTACTAACTACAAGCCACTTTGTTGTCACTGCTCACTATCAACTTTTTCATCATGCTAAAGTACGTATAAAGTCCATTTCACGAAAGAAGTCCCGCAGACGTGGCGCTGCAGGCATGGGTTATTTTAGGAATGTTGTTAACTTAGCGTATAATAATAATTAGTTCCACTTATTTCCGCGGGACTTCTTTCGTGAAATGGACTTTACCTATGTTGTAGTAAAACATAGCTAGCACCTCATTGAGTATAAATAAATGAAGGTGAGAACAACGTCAGGGGTCACAGGATGTTGCGTTGCTCCCTCACACCTCATAAACTTTTCATTAGTACCGTATACTGGTCAGTCGTGTACCTATACGTAACGAGTTTGGTTGTAAAAACTTACACTAGTTATGTACTTAATAGGTGTGTCCGTTTTAGCATAATTATAACCAAAGAGGTATTGTTTTTGGTTATTATTAATTAATACTTTTTGGGTGAACAAAAATCACGGAACTCGCGTCGTCGTCACCGAACGCTTTCCATGAGCTATATGTATACTGTCGGCAGTCCCCAAAAACTGGACTGTTTTTTTTTATTGGGTAGATAATTGCGGTAATTAATAGGCAAAAGGAGATTGCGGGTCTAATTGGATAGGTTCCGTCAAAACTGGATGGAGGACGCGTGGGCTCGCGAAAGATGGAAGGAGTGGAGGCCTTTGCGCAGGCGAGGGACAGAGAAGGCTAGTAATAAAAAAAAATTGCCTGTCATGCGCGATTTTTAAACTGAAACCCTTCGATCAACAATCGTACTAGATGTCCGATGAGCGTATCAAAAACGACGGGTTAAATAAGACCACAAATAGTGTCGCTTAAAAAATATGTTTTATATTTCCATAGTTATGATCTTATTTTAAAAATACGTTTACTTTTCAATCGAAGTATTAAATATATTTCAAACGATAATACACTCTATGTTCGAGAGTTAAGGTTTATAATCAAGTTATATGCAATCGCACCCACTTGTGCGATGAGTTTTCGTTCCTTATCCTTAATCTAGTGCTATTATTAATCGAAGCTGAAACCATTAGATTTTGTAATCAAGGTTACAATCAATTTCTAAAATAATGTGACAGCTCTTTTTGTTTGTTTGTGATAAAAAGTAAGTATAAATCAAAGAGTTTTAATTATTGAATTAAGAAAACATACTATTTGTTGTATTGTGTGATCTTATTGTTTAGTTGCTATACTTTCGATGAAAAACGCCGATAAAGCACGTGCACCTGTTGTTCTAACTGAAAACTAAGATTATAGATTCACACAGAACTAGACAAGCTAAAAACATACCCTTTAGTGAGCGTACAGAAACAAACAATACCCTAAGTATTAATCTCATCTTCCAATCATTCATCATCCTACTTTGTCACAATTAATTCACAAGTGAACGTAATATGATAGGTACCTCGAACTTCGTCACGAGGTTTGTTTTTCTTCGACGTTTCAAAGATTTGAGGTTTAAGTAAAAAAAAACTTGAAGTACTTACCAGATCAATCAGTTGTGACAGCCTCAGCCCAAGTTTCACCAGCACAGTATTATTGTTTTTATCAACAGGACGTATCAACCTATTGTAGTTACTCAGGAGATCGTCGTAAAGGCGTTTCGCATCAGGATTACAATAACAAACGCCGAAAATAAACAAAAAGATAAGAAGAAATGTCCGGGACATTTTGCAATAACACTCAAAATTATTGTCACCATAGACCACTGACGCTGACTAAACCTAAATAGGTTAGGTTTTAAACGAGATACAAATACTGAATCCAACTATTTAGAACTCAAACTTGAGCATTGTTATTCAATTATTTCGATTATAACGATTGATAATCGCCAATAAGTAAAAGAAAAGCGTATTTTTTCGTAAACGTAATTTTGACAGCTACGCCCGAGAGGCTGCAGCGATCGTGGCGCCCCTACTGGCGGGAAAACGGTGTAAACATGGCGTCACTGCGCCGACTCCGAATAAAATTTTATTGGAGAAATGAAATATTCGGTATCGCCGTAACGACGGCTCATCGACGTTTAATAATAAAATTTTCTTTGTAATATTTGTTTCAAAGTTAAAATTTCTGTTTTTATACATTCCACCGTTAAGGAATAAGTTTATTTATGGTTTTCTAGATTTATAATAAATATTATTCGAGAACTTTTGAAGGATTTAATTTGGAATTTTATGAAATAGATTTGAGAAATATTACATGGCTCGCGATTTTTTTGTTGCGGAATAGATTATTTACAAAGTTGGCATCCCGGATCGATGCGTAGTACGCATGCGTGCTGGTCCATTCATACCTTGTACATGTTTAGTGCCTCGGTAGTAATAATAGATGGCGCTGCGACCAATTAAATTTCAAATGTTACGGTGGCCTGCGTGTTTAGATAGGCTGGGTTGACGGAAGTTACGCAGCTGTAATAAATGTAGGCCTTTCAGAGGGAAAGTACGTAGCGTTGAATGACTTAGTAGAGCTCTTGACACGAATATACGAACATTGCAAACGTACCTATTCGTGGATGTAGGTACTTGGAAGTGGGGTAAATAAATATTTATAATGTCTGGCTAGATGTTAAACCAACATGGTTGAATGTTGAATATTTAAAAAGCAACGTGGTTTAAACGAAGCGCTAACCTAACAAGGCATCTAGTAAGTAATTACTTCACTAAAAACATTACGTCTACTAGACTGGCAGGATTAGATCGTGTAAAGTCAACGCCATGAGACGAGATAAATTTCATACTTTGGGATTTAAAACTTTAACTGAAATTGCGTATGGTTCAGTTTCCATTGCAACTAAAATTATTTTATGACGTTTAGCGATAATTTCTTCATTCATAAATCAACTTAGATATCTTGAGTTTAAAGTTGATAGTTGTATAATTTGCAATTTTATGTATTTATAGCTTCTCATGACGGTTACTTTAGATCTAAAAACTAACCAGTCGCCCCCAAAATTATAAATTAAATTTTATAGTTCAACCGTATAAAATACGTAGTGACTGAAAGTGAGATCGCCTGAAGTACATACTGGGTTTAGAGCACCAAAAAGGTTTGTCGGTAATGTGAACATAAAACGCGGGACTTTCCAAACTTAAACGAAAAAGTTTTCGCATTTTTCAAATGTAGAATTGTCGTTACGTTTTTGTCGCGTCGAAATTGACTCGACACTGTCGACTTTATAGACTTGCGGGGTTTAGTGTGTTTTCGAATTTCGAGATTATGTTTTGATTGCGTAGTAAAATATAGGATTTATTTTTATTTGTTGTGGAGGCCGGGATTGAGGCAAAGGCGGCGGCCCTTCGAGCCTTTATTTTGTATTCGACAGTTTATCCCCATAAATCTCGAAAAAATACGATTATAATATAAGTAATATTTATAGTGTTTTGTGTTTCAAACGATGACTCGGTTGTCACTTTATAAACGTAAAACCTTTCAATGATAAAAGTTCTTCTTTTTTTCGTTTGACACAAGCGAATGTATCCAAAATCAATTTAATTATGTTAATTTGGATAAAATAAACTAAATCTGTTGATCACGAAAGCTACCTAAGTGAAAACTTAAAACATTGTGCTAATAGATCAGAACCCAAGTATGAACCAATCTAAATTAATTAAAACATAGAAATAAAAAATTGTACATTTCAACTTATCCAACTAACCAGTGAAATCGTCCATTTCCACCCATACTTAAAATAATTTATAAAAAAAATATTTTCGTTCTTAAAATATACTCCATGCTACAATCAATTACCACAATGGCCCCCGTGGGTAGGCAGTATTATACGTAAGTTTGAGGGTAGGTGCTGCATTGCGGTACCAGTGTCTGTTTCTACGTAGACTTTGAATTATGTATAGCAAGAATATCCTATATTTTGTGAGCGAATGGTGACAGTTGCAGTTATTTGAATTTGGAATATAGGAACTTTGGGACGATCGTACGCTGTTTCTTTGAAGTTCTTCTTCCCTGGTAGTTTTGTGATGATAGATAGTGCCGTGGCGAGAAAATAAGCCAGTCAGCAAGGTCAGTTACTAAATAACTATTAGATCAGACTACAATGAGGTTCACAGTGTTAGTTAAAAATAACTTAGCATAAAATTATCATCATCATCATTGGCAGCCTTGTCACACACTGCTGAGTAATAGGCCTCCTCCCTTTTGTGCCATGCTTCCCTGGTCTGTGCGAGTCCCATCTAGTTCTTCCCCGCGATCTTCTGTAGGTCGTTACTTAGCCTACGGTACTTAACATCTAAAGCAGATCGGGTCCGGTTTATAATTATTCAGATGGTAGGTAATTTATGTGGAATCAGCCATGCAAGCAGTTTTAAAACATAGTCCGTTCTGTTCTTTTTAGGGTTCCGTACTCAATGGGTAAAACGGGAACCCTATTACTAAGGCTCCGCCGTCTGTCTGTCTGTCACCCGGCTACAGCCGGGTGACAGACAGACAGACATGAACCGTGACAGTTAGACAGTTGAAATTTTCACAGATGATGTGTTTCTGTTGCCGCTATAACAACAAATACAAAAAAACATAATAAATTTAATATTTAAGGGGGCTCCCATACAACAAACGTGATTTTTTTGCTCGTTTTTGCTCTATATTGATAACGGCAACAGGTAGACGCTTGAAATATTCACAGAATATTTTTAGTTAATAATATTCACTTTAAAAATAAATAATTAAATTGAAATAAAATAAATATTTAAGGGGGGCTCCCATACAACAAACGTGATTTTTTTGCCGTGTTTATAGATGGTACGGAACCCTTCGTGCGCGAGTCCGACTCGCACTTGGCCGGTTTTTTTTTGTATTGGAGTCCAAGTTGACATGTTTTTTTTTCTTTTCTTAGGAGGAAATTGAAGTAGCAAGGCGAATGTGACATTGACAATACATTCTTTTGTGTTTTTGAACCTGTTTTAAGATATTCTGAAAACCATTATTAAGAGAACAGTCTTCGATTGCTAAAAAGCATACGTACTGTACACAGGTTAATTCGAGGCAAGGCTCAAGGCATTCCTGTTGGAAAGATGTCTCTACTCATTAGATGATTTTTAATAGTCTTATTGCTCTTAAAACTGACATGTTAATATTTGTATAGGGTGTTATATTGTTTTCGTGACTTTTATTTTTTGATTATTGTTTTCGTTTAAATTGGTTTTAACTTATTGACCTATTATTATTTTATAATTTATGTTTGCATCTAAATAGTATTTCATAAGTAATTTAAATTGAATTGCATGTACCTATTCTTGTATTATATTTGTACATCTAATACTTATTTTTCATGCTTTTTTTTTTTTTGGGTGGGAAATTATCAAATAACTTCTCCCGCTCTGGGCTGAGCGGGAGGGCGTGTCAGACTTTTACTGACTAAAACCCACCCGTGTTCCTTCCGTTGCCTGTGTGCCGGGGCCACGATATCCCTTTCGGACAAACTCGCAACCCCAGCAGACATTGGCCCTAACGGACCCCGTCAGTTGGTGCTGACATCTCTTTGAGGCGCGCGTGAAACACAACGCGCCGTCGACCCGGGCCTGGTCCTTATCGGACGGCGAGCTACCCATCGCTCACCGTCCGCAGGCCCGCGCCTACGGTGGCCGGAAATCAGCTTGTGACTATCGACGCCCGGGGCGTCTCCTGCGGCGGCTAAGGGCGTGAGGGCGCGAACCCTGCCTTACCCTCACGCGTTGCGCCTCCTCCTTTGCGAGCATTACTGCTTCGCAGAAGGAGGTGACGGCCTCCCATGCACTCTCGCTCCGAACCATGGCCTGAACCAGGGCCGGACGCGAGAGATCGCTGCCGCCGATCGCCTCCGTGAGGCTTTCATGCTGGATTATATTTGAACGTAATGTGATTTATTACTGAATAAATAAATCGTAATTGAATTTACTAATAATAATAAGATAGATGATAGTACAAGTTTAAACCTTAACCCCCTTATTACAAAACAAGGTTTATCTTCAGACCCAGGTTTAAAACATGGAGCCGTTATTGAATTTCGTACTTTATTCCGACTATGGTAAAGTTCTTAAACACAAAACTGACAACTTAGTACCAAACTAAGTTTTCAGTTTTGTATAAAGAACGGTATTTCAATCACAGTTACGTTCTTATTACAAAAACTGGCTCCATGGTTTAAGCCATGTCAAAATATAAATCTTGTTTTGTAATAAGGCGGTAATAGTTTTTGGTTGCTATCTAATATGTAATCCTGTGTTCTTTGTATAAATATTCATCAAATTTCAAAATTAGAAAAATTAAGAATAAAAAAAACCGGTCAAGAGCGAGTCGGACTCGCACACCGAGGGTTCCGTACGTATATATGATGTTGATGATTTCCGAAAAACGGTGCTATTTAGAGACATCGTTTTATTTTTCCTGTAATCTTCTATCACATGGAAACACGAGAAACACGTCTATCACATAAAATAATTTCAGGCTTTTATATATGCAAACTTCGGAGATAAGGGGGGGGGGGGGCAACGGTATTTTTTTTTTTAAAGTCGGAAACTATGCTGCCAAAATAAAAAGAAAAAAATGTTTCAGAATGTGCAAACAGCGTTCTTTCATATGATACCCCACATGCCCTAGTAGCCCTACTTCAAATTTTTAAGACCCCCCCTTTCAGTCCTTTTTGCAAAAAAGATATATTTTTTTTAATTTATTTCTTGAGTAGTTGGGCAAACGTCACCTAAAACTTTTCTGAATTTCAAGTTGATAGCATTGAGATATTCAGGTGTGACAGACAGACAGACTTAGTCTCACCATAAGGGTTCGATTTTACCATTTTGGTACGGAAACCTAAAAATTGATGAATTAGCAATTATTTATTATGATCTAGAAAAAAAAAATAATTGATAGGTTGAAGCCGCAGCATCCACGTTGCACTATGTAGGCTACTAGCGTAAAGTTAGATCTATTGTGTTTAGCTAACTAAGGCCTATCTAACCTCCACAACCAGTTACTGGGTAATACGATACCCCTTGGTAAGCTCAAAACTCAAACTCAAACTCAAAACGTTTATTTCAATTAAACCTATTACAGGCACTTTTGAATTGTCAAAGAGTCGGTCAGTTAGTCACAAAGTGGAAGCTATTTGCCCATTCCAAAACGTAGATCTATATGGAGAAGAATAGGCAAGAAACTCCAAAGACACTCTTTTAAAGCAAGATATTACAAAATACCGTAACATTGGATGTTTAAAATTTACTTATTAGGAACATAAGCCTCACTACACCATTGAAGACGTTTCAATTCTCAAGCCTGCAATTCTTTTGTATGTTTGGGCTTGTACCACTGCCCATAGTACAAGTTATTTCGTAAAATAGTAAGGGTGTTGGTTGCAACACCTATCTGTTTTGTTAACTAGCTTATGTTAAGTGTGCAAATGATAGTATTTATTATTATCATTGTTTTATAAGTATTATCTTAGTTTTATAAGTTGTTTTTATAATATGTGGAAAATGTCGTGGGTTATACATTTACTCACTCTACAGCTCAAATTTAATGTAATGTGTAACTGTTTATTTTCCCGAATAAATGAAATAAAATAAAATTGTTCTTTGATTGTTTATTTTTTATTTATTTATTTAATTATCATTTATACAAAGAACACAGGATTACATATTAGATAGCAACCAAAAACTATTACCGCCTTATTACAAAACAAGAAATTCAGAAAAGTTTTAGGTGACGTTTGCCCAACTACTCAAGAAAGAAATTAAAAAAAATATATCTTTTTTGCAAAAAGGACTGAAAGGGGGTCTTAAAAATTTGAAGTAGGGCTACTAGGGCATGTGGGCTATCATATGAAAGCTGTTTGCACATTCTGAAACATTTTTTTCTTTTTATTTTGGCAGCATAGTTTCCGACTTTTGACGAAAATTTAAAAAAAAAACACCGTTGCTCCCCCCCCCCCCTTATCTCCGAAGTTTGCATAGATAAAAATCTGAAATTATTCCATGTGATAGACGTGTTTCTCGTGTTTCTATGTGATAGAAGATTACAGGAAAAATAAAACGATGTCTCTAAATAGCACAGTTTTTCGGAAATCATCAACATCATATATACGTACGGAACCCTCGGTGTGCGAGTCCGACTCGCTCTTGACCGGTTTTTTTTATTCTTAATTTTTCTAATTTTGAAATTTGATGAAGACGTAAGTAAGCAAGGCTGTCAATTTTTTATTTAAAAAAAACGAATGGGAATTTATTGCAGTCGATTCTATAAATTCTGGACCTTTATTATTAAATTGTGTCAAGTGAATTTTATTGTTTATACTTTGCCTTGATTCATGATAAGGTTTCAAGCTTATTATGTTCTACTATCTGCAGTCAATCAAGTTATATTGTTGAGTTTTGGTACACATATGAACTTCTGTGACCCAAACTACTGACCCTAATGATAAAAATACAGAAAATAGTTCTTTACTTATAGATTACAGGAAAACCTATAAGAAGTATGCGTACAAACTTACATTTGCAGTTGCAATGTATGGGCGATCATATTTTTCAACTACAATGTTAAGTTTTTTCTTAGGATAAATTCATCCCAACTACGGAACTCTTTATTGTGCGTGGTCCGACACGCACTTGGCCGGTTTTTTATTATAAAGGACCCACGGAGCGCCATCTTAACAGTTCCCTGACATAGTAACCGTACGTAGTAGGTAAGCGATTACGCATTGATAGCAAACCTGTGTATTATTCCGGTCAGTCCCAACCTTACATACCTTAATCATTGAACAGGGTCCTACCTAAAAGCATCAAAGTACAAAAATAAAGCACATTTTTATTACTATCCGTCTCCCTGACCTTAGGCATAGAATAAAGAGGTGTACAGAAGCGAAACTTGCAGGTACACTTGTACATGTGTACGGGGGGCCTAAAACGGCCAAATTAAGAGGCCGGTGATGAATGCGTAGTGACAAACCGTGAAAACGGTTTTGCGGGGCAAAGTCCTTATGTTAAGTTTTTTTTTCGTAAACGTAGTTAATAAATAAATAAATAAATAATAATAAAGCTGGCAACACCAACGTCAACAATAGTCACAAATTTCGTTTTCATATTATTTTCAGTTCTTTTAATTTTAGACGCAGTTTATTTTATTTTATGTGGAACTCTACTCTACCTTCACTCTACCTTCACCCAAAAAATCACAACATATGAAAAAATTGCAAAATGAACCATTATCTAGACTTTCATCAAAAACTGCCGAGGTGACATCTGTCATGTCACCTCCGATAAAACAAGAATTAAGAAAACGGAAAAATGTTGACGAGAGCAGCTAAAAGACGAGCACGCCCACCACCTCCGGACTCTTCGCTCAGCTCCGCCTCGCCGCCGCCGGTACCCAGCCCCATCGTGAGCGCTGTGAAACACCGGCCGTGGTAGTTGCGTCGAGCTCGAGCGATGAGTATTTTTCCCCGCCGACGTCGCCAACACCTGTACGTCGGCAGGGGAGAGGCCGGCCACCAGCGAGCTTGGGACCTCGAGGCAATCAGGCCCCGAACAGGATCCCCGCTACCGGTGGAAATGTGTCGCGCATGCGATGGACCCAGTCCATGAATGAAAATGTGATGCGCGCATATTATGGGGCTACAGAGGGAGAAATTAATCTTACAGCGTACCGGGGTCGGATGCTCTCTCTGTTTCAGGTACTTGAACCAGCCATCAACGTCACGGCCCAACGATTGTCGGATCAAGTGCGCGTCATTCAACACAATCATAGATTGGATGACGCTACACTTGATCGGCTACGCTCGGAAATGCAGAGTAGCTCTGCTAGTAACCCTCCCCCATCCCAGAATGTAGTGCATGCGCATGCTGAAGTTCCACTGCGGGCAAATCAGCATGCTGTGGAGGAGGACACCAGGGCTATATCTGCAGATAACCTATGCAATGTGGAATTAAGGAGCGTACTGGAGGATGCAATCCGTGAGTACCGGTTCACATTACCTGACCTTAGACCACGGCTACCACGTTTGCCCATGAATAAAAAAAACAGAGCACTGGTGTGTGCCCTAGATGCGCTGTTACCAAATTTCATTGAAAGCAGCGCAGACCTTTGCGATACACACTCAATCTTCTACTGTACGGCTGTTGCGGCATGTCGTATAGCTCGTGTCAAATTTCCAAATACTGACCAAGCTGTACAACCGAAACCCGCCGCACCAGCCTGGCAGTGCAGGATTGAGCGTCGTATTAATGAGGCCAGGGTACTCATCGGGAAGCTTATCTGCTTCAGGGAGGGCAATACACGCCCAAGGGTGATGCGCTTTGTGAGGCGGGCGTTCTCGGGAACTAGTATTCGTCCTCTAGAATATGTATCCCGTGTCACAGAGCGCATCGACTTCCTGAAGCAGAAAGTTTATGCATGGGCAAACCGTATCCGTCGGTATAAGCGAAGAGTGGATCGGTACACTCAGAACCGCATGTTCCAGAGCGATGAAAGGTGGGTATACAGAGCATGGGAGCGGCCCATTCCCACTCAAGGTGTGACTGACGTACGGCTGCCGGATAAAGAAGCCATGAGTGCTTTTTGGCGAAGCATTTGGTTGGTGCCCGTTAGTCACACTGAAGGTGATTGGATGCGAGTTGTTGAACAGACGTGTGATTCAATACCAGACATGGAGGCTATTACAATTAGTCCTCTGGATGTGGCCCGTGCAGTCCGTCCGTTGCCTAACTGGAAATCTCCAGGACCGGATGGACTGCACAATTTTTGGATTAAATGGCTACAAATGTCACACGCCTGCTTAGCCTCGCAATTCCAATCATCTTTAGAGACTGGGTCGCTTCCACTGTTCTTTACGACAGGAGTTACCCACCTGCTCCATAAATCAGGTAGTACTGTGGAACCTAAAAACTATAGACCCATCACATGTTTGCCAACGGTCTATAAAGTCTTTACATCCATTCTTAGAACTAAAATTGCACATCACATTGATTGTAACTCAATTATGTCTGTGTCTCAGAATGGATGTAAGAATAGGTCCCGTGGTACTAAGGAGCTACTCCTTATAGACATGGCCATAAGCCAACAGGTTCGTAGATCCCGTAAGGATTGGTCGACATATTGGATAGATTATAAGAAGGCCTATGACTCGGTGCCACATACATGGCTCATTAGGGTGCTGGAGTTGTACAAAATAGACGCAACTCTACGCACCTTCTTGATGTCGTGTATGGGGCAATGGAGGACGGTCCTTCTCTATCCAGGATGTCGACGGATCCAGGAGACCGATGAATCGATCAGGATTGAGCGGGGAATATTTCAGGGCGATAGTTTGAGTCTACTTTGGTTTTGCTTAGCCTTGAATCCTCTTAACACATTGCTGGAGGATTCAGGTCTAGGCTATCGGTTGAAAAGAGGTGGTCAGGTGATATCTCACCTCCTTTACATGGATGACTTGAAACTCTTTGCCCCCAACAATTTGCGACTGATGGAGCTATTGAGAGTAACAGAAAGGTTCAGTAGCGCCATCAGGATGGAATTTGGTGTGGACAAATGTGCGGTCATGCATGTAAAGAGAGGGGGGATTACGGAATCCGTGGGAATCCAACTCTCGGATTCCATACACCTTAGATCCCTCTCTTCAACCGAAACCTACAAGTATTTGGGTATGTCGGAAGCATTAGGCATCAATACTGCCGATATGAAGCAATCGTTGAGGGAGCGCTTCTTTGGCCGCCTGAATAAAGTGTTAAATAGTCTTTTATCAGGCGGAAACAAGGTGCGTGCCTTCAACGGTTGGGTCATGCCGGTTTTAATGTATTCTTTCGGCATACTCAAATGGACTCAGACGGAACTTGATGCTCTGGATAGGAAGGTCCGTACATTGCTGACGGCATATCGGATGCATCACCCACGGTCATCAGTAATGAGACTGTACATCTCGCGGAAGTGTGGGGGTCGAGGCTTCTTAAATGCTAAAACCCTCCACAACCGCGAGATTTGCAGTCTCAGAGAATATTTTCTTCAAACCGACTTGGGGATGCATCGAGATGTGGTCGCAGTGGACAAGGGCTTTACCCTACTCTCCTTGGCGAAAGAGAACTGGCGCAAACCTGCAGTACTTGATAGCAACGGTCGTCAGGAAGTATGGCAAGGCAAAGAGCTTCACGGACGCTTTTTCCGGGCCCTCCATGGGTCTGATGTAGACTTTTTGGCGTCTGTATCCTGGCTACGTTTCGGCGACCTCTTCGGGGAAACCGAAGGTTTTGTCTGTGCGATTATGGATGAAGTTATTATGACGAATAATTATCGGAAATACATTGTTAAGGACGGTACGGTTGACATCTTGTCGGGCATGCCACCGTCCCGGTGAATTAATCCGACATATTGTTTCCGGTTGTTCTCGTCTTGCTAACGGCGAGTACTTGCACAGACACAATCTAGTGGCTAGGATTATCCACCAGCAACTTGCCTTGCAGTACAACCTTGTGGAAATCGAAGTACCATACTACAGGTACGTGCCCGACCCAGTTCTCGAGAATGGGCATGCCACATTGTACTGGGATCGATCTATCATCACTGACAGGACTATTGTAGCCAATAAACCTGATATTGTGGTGATAGATCGACGAGAGCGCCGTGCAATGATTGTTGATATCGCTGTCCCTCATGACGAGAATCTCGAGAAAGCTGAGAATGATAAAAAGATAAAGTATCTTGACTTAGCACACGAGGTTGTCGACATGTGGGATGTGGACTCTGCAATCATTGTACCGATAATCATTACGGTCAATGGCCTAATAGCGAAGAGCCTCGACCAACACCTCAGGAGGCTCTCATTACGCGGCTGGGTCAAGGGCTTGATTCAGAAAGCAGTACTCCTCGACACGGCACGCATAGAGAGGAGGTTCCTCTCTCTAGAGCCCTAACCACCGGCAGCTTGGACCTTGTTCCTGATGCCGATAGACTAATGTTTTTTGTATTTTTAAATGTTTTTTTTTTATGTTTTTTATAAAAAATATTTAAAAATATAATTAATATGTATGTTTAAGTAATAAATGATAATAATAATACAAACGTAATACCAAAATAATTTGTAAATCAAACATATTCTTAAGGTGGTGTGTCTTTATACCGATTGGAATACAGATCTAGGTTCCCAAATATATATTTTGGATGGACACTGATTTAAACAAGAGTTAAGAGAAAAATAAGTTTTCTATAGACATTTTAAATTCCTCATATCTCGTCTTTATATCACTGTCCTTTCAAAATATATATTTGGGAAATAAATTTTCAATTGGATTACAGAATATCTACGTTGACACACTACCTTAAGAATATGTTTGATTTACAATTTATTTTGGTATTACATTTGTATGAACTACACATGCTACGCCGGCCCCTTAAGGGGGCGATAACCAACTTTTAATGATTTTATTTTGAAAATCACGTCTAAACGAATATGATAAATTAGAGCATTTTTTAAATAACTTAATATGTGAATATTTA
The DNA here is from genome assembly GCA_948098905.1 of Tiliacea aurago. NCBI lineage: Eukaryota > Metazoa > Arthropoda > Insecta > Lepidoptera > Noctuidae > Tiliacea > Tiliacea aurago. Next base: position 4,411,206 of record OX402592.1, read on the forward strand.
GATTATGTTTATATTAAATAGTGAAATAAATTCGTAAAGTTATGTCTAACGCGGATAAATAACTGAGAATGGCGCAAAAACTATCAAGCGTATTTTTCTGAAACCTTCACCAATTTAAAGATAATTTAATTATTGATCTTTTAGAGTACGCGTTTTATTAAAATTTCTTTTGTTTTGTGTATAATAAATTAATAATGCGTCAAATTGGGGACAGCGCTCTTTCGTTCTTTCTTTATGGACGAGTCCTATTACTGGCTGAACGTACGACGCGTTGCGTGAGCTCAGTACAGAACACGCAAGATAACCACTCAAGGTCACTGGCATATATCTGCGTCTTAATTAAGTCCGATTGAGTAGGGGGAGAACCATCTTTACGAAACGAAACTGAGGGCATTTCCAAAGCTTTCTTGGCTTGCGTTTCTACACATTATTATTCTATGTCCAGGGTTTAATATTTCAGAGCGATTCGGCTCCCTGTGTGAGTATCGTATTGTAACTTGTCCTTACACTTGCTAGATACACGATACTATCAACGAGATCGTCTTCTGATATGTTAAGTAATACATTTTTGAATTTTGTCGTTGACAATTTTTGGTGTATAATTTTGGTGGTGTTACTAAGCAGTTTAAAGATGTATTGAATTAATAGAATAGAATAGATATTTATTTTGCAAATATGGATATTCTATACCTAATAGGTGTTATGATACATTAAAGAGTCCGCCTATAACTGGTCAGTTTCTCTCACTCGTCAGTTTATTTAATTCGTCAGTGTCGTTGATAAGTCAGTTTCACTAATTGGTCGTTTTTGCGGATTAGACAGTTACGTCAATTGGACAGTTTCCAGTGTTCGCTGGTTAAGTTGATTCGTCAGTTTTATTCAACTCGTCAGTCAAAGTACAGTCGGTAGAAAACTGCACACACGTCTGCTAATTTAATTATGTTTATATTACGTAACATAATATCACGCCTGTTTCATCAAAGGGTTAGGCAGAGGTGCACTTAGAGTACACCTATATTTCACCAGATGACTGTGTTTACGTGCCATGTAATAGGACGTGAGCCTATTGCCTTTAACCGGGCCCAAAACCAGACTGCGGGCCGCTACTGAAAAATGTCTACTGAAAAACCCAATACAACTTTTTTCGACTTGAGAATCGAACCCAGACTCTGATGCACATCAGTGACGCTTGCAATCACCAGACCAACGAACCTAAATAAAATAAAAAACCAATACTTATGTATTAATTTTATGGTAATATAAGTAAAATCTTTTTTTTTAATATTGTGGTTTTAAAAATACAACTTTAAGTTTGGTTAATTGGGTTAGGTATTCCTTACAAGATCCACTTTTGTTTACTTAAAAGTAAACATAATCTTTTCCGTTGACTGTACTAAACTGACGAATCAACAAATCTGGCGAACACTGGAAACTGTCGCATTGACGCGACTGTCTAATCCGCAAAACTTATCAATCAGCGAAACTGACTAATCAACGAAACTGACGAATTAAATAAGATTACGAGTGAGGGAAACTGACCAGTTATACGCGGACTCACATTAAAGCTCAGTCATATTTCACCAGTCAGCATGCAAATATTTATATTACGATTCTCTTAAGTTTAACCAATAGCCATAGCAATTCAGCAACAAAAAAAAAACCGGCCATCTGCGTGTCGGACCTCGCGCAATGAGGGGTTCCGTAGTTGAGATGAATTTATCCCAGGAACAAAACTCAAAAACTCAAACTCAAAGCATTTATTTCAAATAAACCTATTACAGGCACTTTTGAATTGTCAAGGGTTGGTCAGTCAGAGAGATGAAGCTAGTTGCCCATTCCAAAGGGTAGTAGGTTCCTATGGATACGAATGGGCAAGAAACTCCACGGACACTTTTTTAAATCAAAATATTGTTACATAGTATTACGGTTACATCATTTATGTTGAAATTATACATGTGAGAACAATGTAGAAAGACGTGCACGTTAAAAGCGTCCGTAATAAAAATATTAAAAAAAACTATTAAAATACCTAAGTTAAAATAAGCCGTGGCAGCTAAGAAATTACCAGTCCCTACTGACGGCGCCCGTTAACATACAAACTTAACATCATACTTGAAAGATATGTTCCCTCATACATTCCAACTGCAAATTTATTTTGTACGCACAATATTGAGTGATTTATTGTGTTATTTTAAGACCATAGATTTCTTATAGGTTTTCTGTGATCTATAGGTAAATAATTATTTTCTGAATTTTTAACAAAATTTTAGTTTCGGAGATAAAGGGAATGGTAAATTTTCATAGATTTTCTTAAATAACTTTAAAAGTATTTATTTTAAAATGATTAAAAAATATATCTGAAATCCTTACATCAATCCCTTTCATTTGATATGTCACATGGTACCAAGAGCAAAACTTTTTTTTAAAAATTTCTAATTTACTCCCTAAAAGTGACCCCCTTATTCAAAATTAATTTATTAACGTTACACACCCGTGTTTGGGTCACATAAATTAATATATGCACCAAGTTTCAACTTAATCGGTCTAGTAGATTCGGAGTGAATCGTCTGTGACAGACGGACAGACAGTCAGATATCCAGACACACGAGTAATCCTATAAGGGTTCCGTTTTTTTTTTCCTTTTGAGGTACGGCACTCTAAAAATAACTGATAAAAACTAGTCACACTGTGCTCCTGCCAGGGTTGCGAGTTTGTCTGAAAGGGATTTCGTGGCCCCGGCACACAGGCAACGGAGGAATACGAGTGGGTTTTAGTCAGTAAAAGTCTAACACGCCCTCGTTAGTTATTTGATAATTTCCCACCAAAAAAAAATCACACTGTGGTACGTTTTATCCATAAAAAAATTACGTAGTAAATAATTGGGGCCATATAATGAACACTTCTGCGTATCAAAGTAGTTTGACACGTTAATTGACACAATTTACTATTGTCACGCCTATTTCTTGGGAATACATCAGCTAGACATTCAAAACGATTTGGATTTTGCTTTACAAACATAGCTACTTCGAGTTAAGTGATTTTTTGTTGGAGTGTTGAAGGGAAACTTTAGACATGGTGTAGGCCCTCGGCTAAACTAAAGTCTAATTAAATCTATCTTGTGCACTCTCCATTAGTTTTATTATTTTAAAAATAATATAATATTTACATAATATACACGCTAACAGATTTAAAATAATAATTATGTACTTACTTGTATATAAATAGAAGGGACAGAATCATAAGGCATCAAAAAATTCGTCCGCATCGCTGTCAACAGGAAATGTGCCCAAAAGGTTGGCAGCGTTGCCACGTTGTATGGCGATGCTGATTTTTTGGTTAAAATAACGTGAAAAATCGACCATCCGCTTGGCGATATCTTGAAAAACCAAGTGGGCACTCGGACCCCACGGCCTTAGTGTTTTAACCCCATTGCAAACGGCTCGAACATAATTTATAACTCCCAATAAGATTGCAATATTTTCGCCGTTTGAGGTTTTCCGCACCTGCAGCAGCCAGTTCGCACTCTCTATTGATTTCATTACATTCTGGTTATTATTTTAAGGAAATAAAGTTTAACAATAATTATATTAAATTCGACAATAATTCTTTAAATTCAATTATGACCACAAAACACCGAGCATTTTTCTTTCATTATTTTTAACCGTTGAAGTTCATATTTATAAACCTATTTCCATAATTCTACAACTCCAACGTCATCAGTGTCACCACTGTGTCTGACTGGCACCAAATAAAACTGCACTGGAATGCTTAAAATGGAAAACGAAATTGCGTGTTCGGGAGTGACATGACTGCCACTGAATATTCTCAAACTAGAAGCAATAATGGATTCGTGAAAATCTAAATACATTATGGATGGCGTTTATACACGATCTGCAGATGCATTATTTAATTAAAGTTCGGTCAGCACTGAGTTATTTTAATTACACCAATCGTAGTATTGTCAACCTATAAAAATGTAAAGCGTTTCATCGTGTTGCAACTATGCTTTAAATACCAATGCTGCATCGGACCTTGTTTCCTCTTTGAGTATTTAATGCTTTAAATACTAATGCTGCATCAAACCTTGGTTCCTCTTCTAGTATTTAATGCTTTAAATACTAATGCTGCTTCGGACCGTGGTTCCTCTTCTAGTATTTAATGCTTTAAATACTTATACTGCATCGGATCTTGGTTCCTCTTTTAGTATTACATCATCTCGACATCCTTTAATATTTGTACGTATCACCTTTGTACGTATTTTTCTGTTCCTTTCTTCTTGTTTATTTATATGTGTGTACATAAACAGAGCACCTGCCATCTAATGTCTTTACCATTATTCGTTGACTGGTAGAGAATGCCTAAGGCATTAAATCCACCTTTGTACCTTTTTTGTGGGTAAAAAGTATAAATAAATAAATAAAAACTATTAAAAAAAAAATCCTCTACTTTTACCCAAAAACGAGTAGCAACATTCACACCTGTACAAAAATATCTTACACATTACTCGTACCATAATATTCAAAATCATTCAACAAAAACCGATCTTCCCACCTGATACTCTGCTTATCCCTTCCACCAAAAGCCAATATCGTGAAGAGATGACAGCGTGTCAATATTTTTATTTATGTCCTCCTCAAATTCATTCACGAACGTTTCGCTATATATTATTCAAGTTTTAATCTTCACCCACGATAGTTTCTCTACAAACGTGGGTTGGTCTAAGAGCCACGAATATTCTAATAAGTTTCACTTGAATTTATTTTGAGAAGAAACTTTTTTATTTGCGTTTGGGGAATTAAAGAAGTAGCTTTCTTCTTCCACTTAGTTTTTCTTAGAAAGAGGTTTCAGGGCACAAGCTGTATGTTTGTATAGCTATTGTGTTAGCAGTGTCTTGTTCTGGATATGGGGCGATGTGTTTTCCATACATTTCGTTTTCTACTTCTCTAAGAATACGTGTTTTTCCCTATTGATTATACGTATAAGTTTTTACGTGTTTTCACGAAACTCAAACGGCCTTATTAAAAAAAAAGGTTTATCTTTAGACCCAAGTTTAAAACATCGTGTAATTTTTTTACTTCGAACGTTATTTCATCTGCGTTAAAGTTCTTAAGAGCGTTTACACCTTTCAGCATTTCATACAAACTATCAAGCCCTTGTTTTTTGAAATGACTGACTCGATTTTAATTTAACTTCATACGCATAAGCAGGATATAAAGGTCTAGAAAGTTATTTAAGAACATTTTCGACAAAAATAGTGTTACAGCCAAATTAGACTGATTTTAAATTTTCAATAAAAACAGAGATTTCAAGTTATATGTTTTTAAATAAGACATTTCGAAAATGTTCTTTACTAACTTTTTAGACCTTTGTATCCTGCTTATGCGTATGAAGTTTCATTAGAATCGGTTCAGTCATTTCGAAAAACAAGGGCTTGAAAGTTTGTATGAAATGCAGTAAGGTGTAAACACTCCTAATACAAAGTTGACAACTTAGACTCGGGTTTAAAATCAGTTTTTTTATTAAAAAAATTATCTCTGTGGGAATCAAGTTCGAAATTAAAAAATGACACGATGGTTTAAATCTGAGTCTAAAGATAAACCTTGTTTTGTAATAAGGCCGAAAGTGATTGATTGCTTGGTTGTTTTGAATGATTTTTGTTTGTCAGGTTTTGTAAGACCACTAAAGCTTGAAATGCCTGTGTTTTGGACTCAATATCTGCTAAATCTGTATTCGATTCAATCATGTCTTTACGGGCTGTCTGTTCGTCTTTTTATCATTTAACCAGCGCTGAGGCTCTGTCTTGCATAGGGTCGCAGTATAATGCTGAGCGATAGCCGTTTTGCGTGAATATGACGCATGTTTCCCCCAACCTTTTCTTATTTTTATGTTTATGTTCTTTTTTGCGTCATGTTTACCGCAAATAAACGTATTTTCTTTCATTCTTTCTATTTGTGCAACGCAAAAGTTTTAATAGCATCCATACTTTTGCCTTTTACCTTTTAAAATACCTCCTATTCTTTATGTATTCAAAATACCTCCTATTCTTTATGTATTCAAAATACCTCCTATTCTTTATGTATTCAAAATACCTCCTATTCTTTATGTATTCAAAATACCTCCTATTCTTTATGTATTCAAAATACCTCCTATTCTTTATGTATTCAAAATACCTCCTATTCTTTATGTATTCAAAATATCTCCTATTCTTTATGTATTCAAAATACCTCCTATTCTTTATGTATTCAAAATACCTCCTATTCTACCGTATCCAATGCGCACGATTCGCATTACTTCTTTCGTTTCAAGTCTCTGACGAGGGTTCCCTATTTATCATAATATCAGGCGCCGTTGTCAAGGTGCCTACTACTCTTATTAGTTTTTGGCTACTGTTTTATGCATGAAAGAGCGTTGTAATAAACGCGATACTTGTATCAATATATTTACATTATATTGAGCGAAACCTTTTCGAGCATTTGGTATTAAAATGATGTTGAGCGATATTGGAAGATTGGGTGTATTTGCTGTTTGTTTAATGGCTGTTCGATTTTTTGGCATTTAACATGTTAAGATCGCTTTTAGCGATAAGACCACCCATTGTGTCACTCCATGTAAAATTTCAACATTTATATCTATAATTTGAATGGTGTACCTTTTTTTTTTTTTGGTGGGAAATTATCAAATAACTTCTTCCGCTCTGGGCGGAGCGGGAGGGAGTGTCAGACTTTTACTGACTAAAACCCACCGTGTTCCTTCAAATGCCTGTGTGCCAGGGCCACGATATCCCATTTGGACAGACTCGTAACCCTGGCAGTGTATGGTGTACCTACTAAAGAGTATTTCATTCTATTCTATTATATTCTAACTATCCGTGACACAATAGTTAAACAATCACCATGCACTTCATGTGAGGAACTGGACCGCATCCTAAAAATAAGATAATTATCATCTTATTGCACTATACTTCTCCGTCTACATACATCTTTTTCAACCATCATTCTAGTCACCCACTTTCTGACTATATAATCTTTTGCACTATTGTTTCTTTTGTCTACCTCTGCTAAAAAAATTCATGTTCAATACATATCCCTCAGGACATATCTCTCATTCAACTGCATAACACGTCCCGTGAAAGACACCAAAAGTAATAACATTACCTATTTCTTCTTATGTTCAAAACATCTCCATCATCATTATAACCGAAAGACGTCCACTGCTGCCACTGCTGGACATAGGCCTCCCCCAAAGTAGGGGTTGCCATAATCGCCACGCTTGGCAGGCGGGTTGGCGATCGCAGTACAGAGAACGCTGCTGCCCATTCTCTAGTAAATCCCTTAGTCGCCTTTTACGACACCCACGGGAAGAAATAGAGGAGTGCTATTCTTTACGTCCAGCACCACACAGACTCAAACATCTCCATAACCGCAACAAAAAGTCAGCAACCAAAAACTTTAAACTAGCGAATATAGACACGAAATTATAATGAATCCAAAACATATACTAAAAAAAATATACGCTCATTTAAATACGGCGAAATTACACTCCCGAGCAGGCGTAAAATAAAATTATACATACAAAAAGTGTAGCATAGAAGGCACCTGGCTCATGAATAACACACGACTTTGTTAAGGAGCTAAGGACTTGTTCATACGTGGCGGGTGAAGAATGGAATGCGTTTGAATGGATTGTGATGGTTCGTTGGTTCTGTAATTGCTGTGGACTGGGTGTGGTCCGTTTTATGTTAGTGTAGCGAGGGTCTAAAATTGTTTGAGAGGATATTGGGATTTTTGGCCCATGGACGGATTTGATTTTATGACACACATAACCATACACGGGATTGACTATCCTACTAATATTATAAACGCGAAAGTTTGTAAGTATGGATGGATGGATGGATGGATGTTTGTTACTCTTTTACGTAAAAACGGCTGAACCAATTTTGATAAAATGTTGTATCGAGTTAGCTGACACCCTGGATTAACATATAGGCTACTTTTTATCCCTATATTCCCACGGGATCGAGAGTTACGTTAGTGAAACCGCGGGGCGCAGCTAGTCAATGATATTTTAATGGAAAATCTCAGACATAGTAATGTTTCAATGTCGTCATAATTTTCATTGGTTACCATTGATTAATTATTTCTACGTTCAAATGCGCAAAAATAATATTGTGATATTATTATCGCATTTTAACGTTTCGGATTGGAAATCGGATATTGACTATTGCTTCCATACACTTGAACTATACTCAGAGTAACCTTTGATTCCTGTTCAAACAGTACCACAAGCAACGTTTAATGCATTTCATGAGTAATTAATTCAATATACAAGCAAGCCTGTAATTCCAAGTTCTCCGTTGCAGTAAAGTTCGATACTCAAATAGCGTCAAACGCTGTGTTTGTGCCAGTCTTTAGCGTTTGCCTAATTACGGCTAAGGAGCGGTTCGATCTTCGACTTGTAGAATCGAGTTTCGCAAAATTCTCGAGTTGGTAATTGGCCAAAACTTTTGCACGCCAGTGTATTTAAGGATGTTTGCTGAGTTCACTTCGTGTGTTACCGTTTTATTGGCAGTGGGTGCATGTATTTGGGTGAGTGATGTAGCTCTATCGTCAAGTAGTTTATTTTAGTTTTACCAGTTTTGATCAGAACTTTGCTGAGTTCGTTAGTGGCAGGCACTTATGTTTTTTTGGTTAATTATGGCATACAGTGAATACCTAATAGATTATTACCTGCATAAAATTAACGGATTGACTTGTCAGGGGCCGACTATACTTTTTAAAACGGACTCACTGTACCTAATTAGGTTTCCAGCGGGCTAATTGCGTAACACACTATCAGTAGGAATCGGTTTCAATTTGACAGTTCAACAACATACTGTTCGAGAATTAAAAGATTGTATTTTATCACTATTCAACAAGAAGTACATTTAGTTTACTACATTTTTAATTTTGTTAAAATCATACTAGCTGTTTGACTACATTTCCTTTGCCTGTCATGTGATAACGATAGTTTAGAATTTATTTTCTGTTGATTCAACGCTCGCAAGAGGTTGAGAACATTGGGCTCCGGGGCATTATAGCACGGAGCACCAAGGGAATAAGTGGTATAGTATCAAGGACCTACTGTAAGTCAATCTGATTTAATAACTATTTTACGGAGGATATAGATAGCATATAAATATCTACTTCGTTTTGTACATACTTGTTCAATATACGTGTCCTCCATTTCATGTCTAAGTCTATTTGTAAGAAATTTTGTATTGTTTATTTTTTCTACGTTATTCTTAAATAATAATATTTATATACTTAACAACTTTTGAGTAATTCAAGGTACTCAGTAAAATTGTCCCGAAAACTTAATTACCCCTTTTTCCGATTCTCGAAAACTCCATTTTTTTTTTCTTTTTTTTTGTCTAAAGTATGAGCATTGAGTTTCAAGTTAATCGGACCTCGCGTAAAGATTCTTAAAAACAAACTGTAACACTCCCTAAAATTCTTTTGAAGGGTAGTATTGAAAAACGCAACCGTCATGACAAACTTTGTTATTTAAGAACGTATTCTTGCTATGATTCACGTTTATTAACTCAAAAAATATGATTGTTCATACAATCTAAATCCTTTTTCACCCTGATAATATTGATCCAATTTTCAAAAACCGAATCTTAGAGTTCGCCTACAATGTATGGAATGTAAATATTATATTCTCAAATAAAATCATTATTATAATAATTAAAAATTTCTGATGTCAGTCAGTCAGGACTTCGCCCACGACTTCGTTCGCTTGCATTTCGTACTTTCCCCTAAAAATTATTTCAGCAACACCTCCACCTCCTTTAAATGGTGTAGTATTAATTATTACGATCTTTATCTATCAAGTAACGAGTGCCTCGTTAGTCTAATGGTCACAAGCACGACTGCTGAGCATGAGAGGTGGGTTTGATTCCCAGGTCGGGCAAAGTGTTATTGGATTTTCCATTACGAATTTCTCAGTAGCAGCCCGGAGTCTGGATTTATGCCCGGTTGATGGCAATAGGCTCGCCCCCTATTACATGGGACTTAAACAGAACTGACGAAAGTGGGTGTACTAAAGGTACACCTCTACCTATCCCTTTGGGGATTGCAGGCGTGGAGTTATGTAAATAAGTACTCGGGCCAAATTTCAAGTTTATATATCAAAAGAAATAAGATTCTGTTCATACAAACTATATCGCCTCTTTTTACGCACTCAAAGAGGTAAATTGTTGAAACTTCGTTTTTGACGTTTCTATTATTGGACTTATACTTAGGTTATTTATACCAATTTTCAAGTTAATCTAGCCAAGCAGTAAAATCCTTCTTTGTAAATTGACTATCCCTTTACACCCCATTAGGGGCAGATTTTCAAAAAACCTGATACAATTTATTCTTTATTTTTTTGTTTCCAGTATAGATACTGAGTTTCAAGTTAATCGGACCGTGCGTTAAAAATCTTCCATACAAACTTTGATATCCCCCAATCCCCCTTTAAAAAAACAGTTTAAAAAAACAAAAAAATTTCAAACTTTATAATTTACTTAGGTTAGTATTTGTGCCAAGTTTCAAGTTTATTAACTCAAGGAATAAGATTTTTCATACAAACACAATCACCCCTTTTCACCCCCTTAAAGGTCGAATTTTTGCTCGTTCTTAGCTGATGCCTACGTCATAATTTGGAGTTATCAAGCCACACAGTAGAATCCTCCTTGTAAAATTGACTACCCCTTTAAACCCCGTTAGGGATAAATTTTATAAAAACTCTGATCAATTTTATTCTTTATATTTGCTTTACAGTATAAATACTGAGTTTCGAGTTAATCGGACCGCGCGTTAAAATTCTTCCATACAAACTGACATCCGCAAATCCCCCTTTAGAGGGTAGTTAAAAAAAATGTCACACTTTATAATTTACTTAGGTTAGTATTCGTGCCAAGTTTCAGGTTTGATAACTCAAGGAATAAGATTTATCCCCCTTTTTCACCCCTTAAAGGTCGAATTTCGAAAAATCCCTTCTTAGCGGATGCTATAGTTTCCAACCATAAGCCGAAATATTAGTGCTTTTAACTTAAAAAAAACTTTTATTAAAAATAACATTTTATCGCGTTTTTTACCCCTTAAGGGTTGAAATTCTATCAACGCCGTTGCATTAGCTTCCAACCATATGCCTAGATAATAAATCTAGTGATTTTTACTGTGAAAATTAAGGATTTTGATACACAACTTCATCCCCCTTTTTAACCCTTCGGGGGTAGAATTTTTAATCGTCAGCCTATACACCAAATTTGAAGACCCTAACTTCAAAACTGACGGACTTTCATATAAACTTCCATCCCCTTATTTCACCCTCTTAGGGGTGGAATTTCGAAAAACCCTTTCTTAGTGGATACCTACTCTTTACAAAGAACTCACCCTCCAAATTTCATGTCTCTAGGACCAGCGGTTTAGGCTGTGCGTTGATATATCAGTCAGTCAGTCAGTCAGTCAGGACTTTGAATTTTATATACATATATAGATAGATATTAGATTCTATTGTGTAACTACTGCTAGTTGTGGAATTTATGTAGCAAGTATGTACAATGTTTTATAATCCAAGAATACTAAGTATTATTGTAAAATAAGTAAAGAGGTTATGAGAAATCATGATATGATATTAAATGTGTGATTTGTAGGTTACCTTACAATACGTTTTATTTACTATGTTCCTTCAGACCTCAGATTATAGAATATAAAAAATTATGATAGGTTATGGATACATATATTCTATCTCAGTATGATAGTTCACAAATCCATATTATGGACAGAAAACACTGCGCTGGATTGCTGAATGTCTGATTAGATAGTTCCAGCACATATTAAAGACTACATTGGCCAATAGTCCATAACACAAGGAAATTACACAAAGAAGGAACGACGATACAGAGTGAGATACCTAAAAACGATATAAAAAAGATCAACAAAATAACAAGAACAATGCGTAGGTTACTTCCCACAGAACCCACTCAGCCAATAACATCCAGCTAATATAATTGACAGCATTAACCGTATATCAAGTAATTACATATCGCATTAGGCGACCTGTCAACTAGATACATTTGCTCGACCCGCTGAAACGAACATCAATTATTAATTGCGACAAAGATAATTAGTTATTTAACGAATAACATGTGTCTGTACTGGTGTAGACTTAATTAATGTAATTGATTGTAGATAGATAGATTCATTTATTTGCGTGAAATATGGTATTTTACAGATTTTATAACACATACACAATAGTTCTTCTTAATCCGCATTCGGCACGCAAATTTTGTGACAGTTAAAATGATTCTAATTTAAACAAAATAATTAAATTTCAATGTCAAAAAAAAAGAAAGTACTAAATAAGAATTGTCTACTTATCAAATTACAAATGTCAAAGAAAAATAATTAAATTACAAATAGTCTAATAACAACTTTCAAATGACAACCAAGGAAATTAAAATTACAAGTCAATAGCTTAATAAAATAAAATAAAAATGTAAAATTTAATGTCATGCAACTTTCCCATTTGTTCTAGAATCCATTGTTTAGATGATTAGGTTTAGCGGTTAGTACCTACTAGTGAAGATATTAAGGAGATGTGAAATAGAAATAAAGAAAGAAAGAAAAATATTTTATTCGGGACACGCACAAGAAATACAAATATAGCATTTAGTACTAACTTAAACAACAAAAACACCCAAAACTTCTACGATGCCAAAAAGGTCCCTATCTCAGCTTATGCTGCGAAATCATTTATTCGCTATGATGTGTACAACATGTCCCAGAATTAACGCACAACCTCTTAAGGGGTCATTGTTCTCATCATTATGAACAACTTTTACTATGGGAACAAACCTAAAATCGTGAAAAAATAATCAGCTGTTCCCTACATTTTGAAGTTATTCGAACATAAATGTAGGGAACAGCTGATTTTTTTTCGTAATAGGGTTATTAACAGGTTAGTAATTAGGTTAGTAATAGGGTTCCCAATTTACCCTTTGGGTACGGAACCCTAAAAAACAAAACAAATTACAATTTACCTAAAAACAGCAACAACTACAAAAACATACCATTGTGGAAAGACATGGTAATTGCAAGTTATAAAAAAAAACTGGCCAAGTGCGAGTCGGACTCGCGCACGAAGGGTTCCGTACCGTTATCTATAAAAACGGCAAAAAACGTTTTACCCTTTGGGTGCGGAACCCTAAAAACACGAAAATAAAAATGTACGACTTTGGCATTTTTGATTGATGATATTTGATTTTGAATCCAGCGGAATGTTTATATCATTAAATAATTAAGAAAACCTTGTATGTAAAAGCTTCAAATTGCAAAAGTAGACAGGGAATTGATCAGGTTTAGGGTACTTTGGCCGAGCGTGGTGCTATAATAAATGACTTGCCCTATTTCTAGCAGTGGACGTCTTTCGGCTGAAACGGTGATGATGATGATGAATGTAACGAGTTTTAAAGATACGTAGATCTTTTAGCAGTTAACTAGGAGATAGTGAGGATAGCTTCCACAAGAGAACAGTAATTTTAGAGAAACACAGAAATAACGCTGAGGTTAAAAAAATGCGTTTTAATATCTGTCGGGCGTGAGCAAATTATTACGAAGTAAAACGAAACGTAATGCTCTGTGACATCATCGTACCACTCAATGAATCAGGCGAGCTGTGGAAGGGGTCGGTCTTCATAAGACGGAGCTCCGAGCGATGCGGTCATTCCGATTGTAATAAGCGTCCCGTCCACAACTCTAATTTATTTAATTAGAATTAATGTGTATTTAATATTGATTTTCTTTTAAACAATGGCGAATGACAACCTTCATGACAACATGGACCCCGTAAGAAGTCGATCTCCTTCACCAACTATCCAGCCAGGCTCCCAGTACTCTAGAGCCGAAATATCCATGATATTTAATACCTAAAAGAATAATTTTAGTTTTCGCAGTAAAAATCCTTTGCGTTACTCGCAGCAGCGAATATATTTTATAAGCTGAATAAATCACATATATCCCATCAAACCCGTGAACGAATCCTGTGGTTAATTTTAATACCATTCAGGCTTGGGTTTTGCCGCTAGAAAATGAAATTAAAAAGCCGAGGGCTGTGGTGAATAATTTCAAAATGCTGTTTAAAAGTTTTAGTGACGTACAGTTGCGATGTGCAGCGAGCTTTATAATTAAATCAATGTTTTTCTTTTTATTGCCATGTAGTTTTCTGCAAATGCTAAGAGGAATGTGTGGTGATAAAACAAGAAATGAGTACCTACTTAAGAGGAAGTCTGAAAGTGGCACTGGTGGCTGAAAAGTTGTGCGGAAATCGGTTGTCATGGTATGAGCATGTGATGGAGGCGGAACGCGTGAGGGAGAGGCAAGGTTCGCGCCCTCGCGCACCTAGTCGCCGCAAGAGACGCCCCCGGGGCGTCGGGAGTCGCAAGCCGATTTCCAGCCACCGTAGGCGCGGGCCTGCGGACGGTGAGTGATGGGTAGCTCACCGTCCGAGAAGGACCAGGTCCGGGTCAACGGCGCGTTGTATTCCACGCGCGCCTCAAAGAGTTGTCAGCACCAACTGACGGGGCCCGTTAGGGCCAATGCCTGCTAGGGTTGCGAGTTTGTCCGAAAGGGATATCGTGGGAGAAGACCAAAGAAACGAAAGGATGGACTGTGTGTAAGATGATATGGCTAGAAAAGGAGTGACTACTGAGATGTCCTCTAATCGAGAAGTATGGAAGAATGGGACATGTTGCGCCAATCCCAAATGAATTGTGATAAGGGCAGGAGAATGATAACTGAATATTTATTATTATTAGGTATTATTTATTTATTTAAATCACAATTATATTATAACACCTTCACAGACTCATCCAAGGCGATGTTATAAGTTACAAACTCACAATTTTCATTGTGAGTTTGTGACTTATAACATCGCCAAATGTAACTTTCATTATGTAAGCATTTCTATTAATGTTTTTGATGATATTTTTGCCTCTAGGGGGGAGTCCCTGGTGTCCTGAAATACAAGCCACGGCTTAGTTTAGGCACCAGTCTCCCACAAATGAACATTGTCCTACATCATAATATTTGTATGCCCCTTTTTAATTAAGTTATAGTTAATTAAGTGTTATTTGTGGAAGAAAAATAAACAAGTTTATTTATTTTATTTATTTAATGTCTACTTACACAGATTTATACAAATAATTTAAATAAATTATTAATTTAAATAAATTAAATTTTATAAAAAACATGACAACGTCCATAGGTTTTTTTTTGCAGTTAATATAGTATATCTTACCTATAGTATATCTTTGAAACGTTAGAAACTCCTAAAACCGGCTCGATACGATATTTTAAAAGACTATAGAGCGTTACAAGACTTATTAAAACACGTCTGTTTAGTCTAATCTTGTTCCACCTCCTTTGCTGGCCATCCTCACCTCACGTATGTCACAGCAGTTAGTTGCATTCTCTTGATGATAATATATATGCAGTGCTACTACTGACACGTTATGTTTGCAATTTAAGCCGTGAGACCGCATTGCGGGTCTGCCGTACTTAAAACTCGCTACGCGAGATGTTTCCGCTGATTTATGTTTGGTACACGGATTTTTGACTATTTATAGTAGTTGGCTGGTTTGTTTGTTTCATCGTGGTTGTGGGAAGCCGCATCTGGTTGGTGGAAGAGATCGACACTGCTTCTGGTTTTCATATAGTCTAGTATATTACTGCCGAGGTCTGTAATGTCTGCATTGCTGGCAGGGCTGATGATGGCCGAAAGTGCAGCATAGTGCAGCTCCAGGCCAACATAGTGCCGTCAGCATTGCAGCCCTTGATGGACAAGCTGGAATTAAGGCTGAGACCGAATGTAGAGGCCTTCATAGCGCGTACAGCAAGGGCTGCAATGATGACCAAGCTTGAAGACTGAGAGTGTAACTAAGCTAAGCTTGAGGCCATCATAGCGTGGCCAGCAACGCAGTCATTGTGGACCAAGGCTTGTATAGTGCTTCACTCAAAAAATGCGAGTTATTTAAATAAAACCAGCATTTTGTATTTTTTTTAAATTAGGCAATGGTGATTGTACTGCCTGTACTTGCTTTCATACATTTACACAGCCAAGTTCTGAATAAAAACTATTTGCGCCTAATTATTTTTTTAATAAAACTGGACAATAATGAATTTTCATAGGAAATTGCTGGTAGCTAAAACTCACCAGCAATGAAATTCCATACAACTTTGCTGGCGCCTATTCAAGTATCGCGGAAAGGTCGACTTTGTTCATAGAACGTTGTCAAAATAATGACCACATTACAAGAATTTTTGAGTAAAAAGAATAGAATAGACACTTTATTATCAGACAAATAGTCCATATGTTACAAAAAATTACAATAAAAAACACGATACACATCAAATAAAATAAAATGTACGTTCAATAAAATAAACACAAATATACCTATATTTAAAATGATTTAAGGCATTGGAATGACGCTCTGTGAGTCGTCATCCAATGCCACATTATGGGGCTGTCCATCCTGCTGGTCACAGTAGCTAAAAGACTGTTGGGACTATCGCGCACTCGCCGCACCAGGAACGCTATACGAAGACGCATGAGCACGTAAATATCCGGCACGCCGATTTCGATGCAAAAGCACGGTAGTCCCAACATCACCCTGAAGACATTGTTATATTGGACTCGCAGAGCACCGTACGAGTTTTTTGTATACCTAACTGACCGGCGTACGTAAACAGAGACTGGCAAAATGCCCTATAGAGTGTAATTTTTACCTCTTCTGTACATCGTGCAAACCTACGGGCCAGCATGTTAAATCTAACTGCCAATGCCCTGCGTTCCCTCTCCAAATCCATATCATCGGACAAACTGTCAGTCACCCAGTGTCCCAGGTACTTGAACCGTGTCACTCTGGTAAGCGGGACGCCGAACATTTGTTACCCGCCTTAAAGACCAAGAGCTCACTCTTGGTTGCATTGTACCTGAGACCATGGGCCACCGCATAGTCCTCACAGATACGGAGAGGCTGTTGTGAGTTTTGTTTGAGGAAATAGACTGTGGAGTGTTGGTTTTTTGGTGGTAGCTATGGTTGAAAATTGTTGTCGTCTTATTTAGGCATTTTCTTGTTTACCTACCACAAAAGCTATCAGAAGTAGCCCATCAAACATGAAATAGTTTGCATCTCCCAAGCTACATTCTCAGATATTGAAAATGATTGATTCTTTTAACAGAGTGCTTTCTACCGCTAGGCTTTTCACAATTCGTTTACAATACTTTCAGTACCGCTATACGCCCATAGGCGTCAGAACAATAAAACTTTCTATTGTGTCTCGTTCAGTGTCCTTGAGCTGCATGTTTTAAGTGAAAACTTTTTTAGGCGCTTGAGCACTTTTTGGGTGAACAAAAATCAAGGAACTCGCATCATCGTCACCGAACGCTTTCCGTGAGTTACGATACAATTCACAAGTTACTTAGTTTTCACTTGTATCGGGAGTCCCCAAATGCATGTTCTTCTCATCGCATGTTTTTATTAAATACTTTTTAAATTTAAAACGCCAAACTTGAGCCTGATTCTGGGCTGACTCAATTGAGATTCCCGTTGTAGATACGCTAAAAAGCAGAATAACTTTTAAGACGCAGATATATGCCAGTGACCTTGAGTGGTTAGCTTGCGTGTTCTGTACTGAGCTCACGCAACGCGTCGTACGTTCAGCCAGTAATAGGACTCGCCCATCAAGGAGCGCTGTCCCCAATTTGACGCATTATTAATTTATTATACACAAAACAAAAGGTATTTTAATAAAACGCGTATACTAAAAGATCAATAATTAAATTATCTTTATATTGGTGGAGGTTTTAGAAAAACACGCTTGGTAGATTTAGCGACATTCTCAGTTTTTTCTTAATTTCACTGTGTAATATTAACTTATTCCAAAAAAATATTCACATATTAAGTTATTGAGAAAATGCTCTAATTTATCATATATTTTTTTCAAATCATTAACACTACTCGTTTAGACGTGATCTTCAATACAAAATCATTAAAAGTCGGTTGTCGTCCCCTAAAATTAAAACAGAAGTTGATGTTGTTTTGTATTATTCCTAATAACATAGAACCTTCTCCATCAAACTGTTACACCTACCCTTTCCCGTTTTCCAGTCTCAACGTTTATGTAATATAAGTTCTCCACCCCAAACATAGTTGAGATCCCTTTCTTAACCAACTTCCCGTCAGATAAGCAGCTGACAATGTTTATCGACTGTTCAGGAAGTTCAAAACTTTCTAGCATAATTATATCTCATTAATTTGAAAATCAGAGTACACAACATTTTAGCATGGTAAAGTTTGTTGTCGTAAATAGCTCTAAGAAAAACAATGTCAAGAGCTAAAAAATAAACGCTTTATTATGAAAAAGAAATTGGACAGATGCCTACGCTTGCCGTGGTTAGTCCGTGGATCGATGATGTTTACACACCGAGACCCCTCCGTGCTTCGGAAAGCACGTTAAGCCGTTGGTCGCGGCTGTGGCATTCGTAGATCTTTGACAGTAATTACGGGTCGTCAGCGTCAGCGCCCGAAGGCCATTATTACCTTAAAATAACATCATGTAAGTATATATTTTTATGTAGTTTATGTATTTGTTGCCAATATACTGTTTTAAAATCATTTATTTGCAATAAGTACAGTGTTGGTCTTAAAGTAAGTAAGTAATAAAAAAAAACGGTCAAGAGCGAGTCGGACTCGCGCACCGCGGGTTCCTTCCGTACGTATATATGATGTTGATGATTTCTGAAAAACTGTGCTATTTAGAGACATCGTTTTATTTTTCCTGTAATCTTTACATACCTACACTTCTATCACATAGAATAATTTCAGATTTTTATCTATGCATACTTCGAAGATAAGGGGGGGGGGGGGGGATAACGGTATTTTTTTACATTTTTCATCAAAAGTCAGAAACAACGCTGCCTAAAAAAAAATGTTTGAGAATGTGCAAACAGCATTCTTTCATATGATACCCCACATGCCCTAGTAGCCCTACTAAAATTTTTTCAGTCCCTTTTGCATTTTTTTTTTAATTTCTTTCTTGTTTGTAAAATAGTTGGGCAAACGTCATCTAAACCTATTCTAAATTTCAAGTTAGCATTAGCAGTTCTTGAGATATCCAGGTGTGACAGACAGACAGACAGACTTAGTCTCACCATAAGGGTTCCTTTTTACCATTTTGGTACGGAACCCTAACAAGCCAAGTGTTTAAAACCATCCCAAGCCGGAAACGGGTGCTAATGGTCTTGCATATTCTTTCCCTATTTTTACATTATTTGCACGACCCCATAGTACAGACCTCCCTTACCAGCCCACAATATATAATTTATCTGACAGTTTCCTCGTCTGAATGATATATGGAAATAGTTGGAGGGGCGAGATAATATTTATGAACCGTAGGAAAGTCAACGAGACTTCCCCGTTTCGATATTATTAAAGACATAAAATTACTTTGTTCTACGTTAAACTGATTGGTCTGTTGTCATGCCATAGAACCTATTTTTTTGTGTATAGGTAACTGTATTTAATAAAGGTATTGTAACGGCTCCCGAGTGGCATTATTTTTGTTACTGGTCAGGTCTGGGCCAGTGCTGCTAGATAAAAATATCATTCAGCGCTAACTGCCATTCCAAAAGCGCTAGATTTTATAAAATCAGCGTATCCAAAAAGCGATATACAGGGTTATTTTTAAAACGTCAATAACCTCTTAAGGGGTCATTGTACTCATCATTATGAACAACTTTTACTATGGGACCAAACCTGAAAGCGCGAAAAAAAATTCAGCTGTTCCCTACATTTTGACGAATTATTCGAACATAAATGTAGGGAACAGCTGATTTTTTTTTTTCGCGATTTCAGGTTTTAGCCTACTACTACTAGCCACATTAAAAAAGCGCTAGATCTAGCACCGAAAGCGCTAAAATGGCAGCATGGGTCTGCGCCCACCTGCGCTAAGCTTTCTGCCTATTGCAATTCCAAGAAATAACGTCATCATCATCGTCATCATCAGCCCATAACAGTCCACTGCTGGACATAGGCACCTCCAATTGCACGCCATTCAGCTCGATTCCCGGAAACTCCCATCCAGCTGCCACCAACCACCCTGCGAAGATCGTCGCTCCACCTAGCCTGAGGGCGTCCTACCTTACGTTTGCCGATTCGCGGTCTCCACTCAACATTATCGAGAAATAACGTAAACTGCTTAGTTTAGGTAGCTTTGACCTAAACAGAATCTCACATCTGACAACCACCATCAGTATCAAAGGCTTTGTAGTGCTATCGTTGCTTATAGCAATGTTACGAAGCATTCTGCTGAAAAATCCCCTCAAAAACCTCGTGCAATATCCTTAGAAAGTGAAGAAAAAGCAATTACGGCAATAACGTATTATAAATAGACGCGTCATACACGAACATTAGTGCACTCAAAAACAGTGTAAGCCATGAATGTAGCTACATACTTGCGTACAATCATGCAGTGCGCGAAGAAAAGGAAAGACCTATACCCTTCCTATACCGATAACTGTTGTTAAAAAGAGATAAACATACATATTTAGTTACGTCACTCGTCATCGCATGTTCATTGGCGCGTACGCGTCGGTCGCAGCAGTCAGGAAAAATGGCTGACTGGCTGTACAAGTACAAAACAAAACAACGTTTTCTTATAATAAAAAAATACAATAAGTACTTATGTCTGAAATGAAACGTTTTTCTGAACTCCCACAGTAGTAGACACGGGAAGGCATTTTCTTCACAAGTAATTGCTGAGAATTGCGAGTGATTGTGACGTGTAACCGCGTCACTGGATGGCGCGCGAGTAATTCCTCTTTGGGCAATTGCCTTGCATTTACTTTACCATTATTGAGCGCAGGTAACGCATCTAAAGGTAATACACCATTGAATTACGCTGTATTATTTTCCTCTACAAAAAATAAGTCTCACAAATAAAACGTTATTAGTCAAACAGAAAAATCATAGCAACAAATATGGAGGGACATCTTGGATTGAAAGTAATTCAATTTGTTAAGGATAGGAGTCGGTGGGCCGCGTAATGACACTTCCGAGGCAGGCGGGATGCACCTGCACCCCGCGCCGCAGTCACGAGAAATAACTGATATATTTACAAACTTGACGGATTTAAACTTAGTTTTATTTATTTATTTATTTAACACTTTAAGCACACAAAATGTACAGAGGCGGACTTAATGCCATAGGCATTTTCTACCAGTCAACCTTTGGGTGATGCAGAGACAAGCAGTGGTAGGTGCAATAACGAAAATTGTGGAATAAATATTTATTTAAATTTATGGATATACATACATGTATATGTATGTATATCCATAAATTTAAAAATTAAAAACTTTAAATATAATATATATACCTAATTATAAATAAATATAAGACCTTATAAATACACATAAATACACGAATGGACCAACAAATCAAACAATCAATGGGAAAACATTACCGTTGTGATGATACTGCCAGCTTCTTACGAATGTGCTCGCGAACTTTAACTTTAAAGGATAATCGGTTGGTTGCCATCCTGATTTCCTGGGGGAGCGCATTCCACAGAGAGATAGACTGAACGAAGAAGGAAGAGTGAATGAAGTCAGTGTGGTGAGTGGGACATTGAAGAAAACGATTGTGTGATGATCGTAGATTTTTATTGTGGTTGGCGCAAATGTACTGAAAGTGGGGGGCTAGATAACTAGAAGAAGAGGGAGAGTCAAGAAATGAAAAAAAGGTGGTCAGCGCCCTTTGCTCTCTGCGCTGGCGTATGGGCAACCACTTAAGAAGCGACCGATGCGCAGAGATGTGATCATATTTACGCAGATTGAAAACGAATCGAATGCAGTTATTGAGAAGACGGTCAAGTTTGTCGAGGACATCTGCATTCAGGTCATAGTAGCACACATCACCATAATCGATGATAGGGAAAATTAAGGACTGCACAAGCATTGTCTTGGTACTTGATGGTAATACATTTTTCAAGCGGTATAGAGCCCGCAGCGTTCCAGTAACCTTCTGGCTCACCCTAGCGACTTGAGTACGCCAGTTCAGGGTACGATCGATGTGCAAGCCCAGGTCTTTCACGTCAGTGCTAAATGGAACGATGGTATCATTGAAGAGAACTGGTGGCAAGGTTGAACCATCCACCTTACCAATACTACGATGACTCCCAATGATGATCGCCTGACACTTATTAGGGTTTACTGCAACACCAAATATATCAGACCAGTTTTTAATGGCTGTCAAGTCCCTATTTATCTTGTCGATAGCATCAGGTATCTCATCAACCTTCCCTTGACAATACAACTGCAAGTCATCTGCATACAGATGATACGCACACTGAAGCTCGGAAGTTATAAGATTAATAAAAATAGAAAACAGAAGAGGAGGAAGAATACCGCCTTGAGGAACGCCAGCTTCCAAATCACACCAGCATGACGAAGAATCCTCAACATGAACGGACTGCTGACGTTCCTGAAGATAAGAAGAGAACCATTCCAGTGCTTCGGCAGAGACCATAACATAGGACAGAATAGCTAACAGGATGTCGTGACTGACGGTATTAAAGGCATTCGAGAAATCAAACAACACTAGAACAGTAACTTTGGTGTCTTCCAGCCCTGCCTTTATGTCGCCAGTCACTTAGTTTTGTAAAGGGTGAATTAAAGTTTTTTAACTACGACTAAGGGTTGGATTGAGGTGGCTCTGGAAAAGGATGCCTAGGATTTGGGAGATGCATATAAAAAAAACAATATTATTACTTACTTAAATTAAACTTTTCACATGGTCAGTTTAACTTCACTTACTGCTACTAAAGCATGTCAGAGCGGGCATGTCGGTGACGCGAACACATACGTTTTCCCCTACCAAAAATCGCTCAACGTGTCTGAAGTAATTTTCACATACAAAATACTACGACTCTATGGAAAGAAAGAATTTAAAATGAAGTTTCTAGAATTTTAGGCTTAATGAGCCTAAAATTTGTTTTTTTTATTTTATTTTAAAATCTCCGCCCTTATGTCCGAAACAAATTTTAAATTAAAATTTGTTTCGGAGATACGGGCGGAGATATGGGCAATTTTCATCTAAGTATTTTATAAAATAATTTGAATATTATTTATTTTTAGATAAAAAAAATATATCAGAAATCCTTACATTATGCATTTGATATGTCACACGGTACAGATTACAAAACTTTTTTTTTAATTTTCTTATTTTCTTCCATAAGTGAGTTTCCTCCCGTTCGTGTTTGGGTAACAAAAATTCATATGTGAACCAAATTTTATCTTAATCGGTCTAGTAGCAAATCGGCTGTGACAGACGGGCAGACAGGCAGGCAGACACATGAGTGATCCTATAAGGCTTCCGTTTTTTCCTTTTGAGGTACGGAACCCTAAAAATGGTCTAATTTAAAAAGCTTAACGAAAGCCGGACAGGCCGTACATCGTCTTATTTGGCCGCACATGCAACCAAAAAGCCTGACTGTGTCCGGCTTTATCCGGATGCCTGGCAACGCTCCTGTACGTTTAGGGAACCAGATTAACCAAAAACTACAGCAGCTAAAACATCAACCTGATCCCCATTTATCACACTTAACAGCAACAATTAAACACTAGCTAAACACCAACGACACATAACGAGAAAGTGCAGAAGGCTTTCTTCCACACAGATGTAATAAATGCGATGTTATGGAACACCACAGACGAATTAAACATTTTCTTCGACCGCATAAGCTTTAAAGATCATGCACACATACAAAAGCAGCCTATAATCATCCCACTGCTGGGACACAGGCCTCCTCTCGGCGAAAGGGAGTGGGCCGTGGTAATCTACCACGCGAGCCCAGGGCCAGTGTTTCTTTCAGGTACTACTCCGGGGGGCTTTGGCCTAGCAATAGGTTGCGTTTGCGGTTGTGTTCCGTGTGGTGTTGGACGTAAAGAATAGCACCATCCCATTTTTTCCCGTGGGTGTCATAAAAGGCGACTAAGGGACTTACTAGAGAATGGGCAGCTGCGTTCTCTTTGCATTTTTAAAACCATACTGCGATTGCCAACCCGCCTGCCAATCGTGCCGATTATGGCAAATCCTCGCCTTTTTGGGGGAGGCCTATGTCCAGCAGTGGACGTCTTTCGGCTAAAATGATGAATAAGTTGCCGCTCGCTCACTTTCGTGCATCTACAGCAAATTTACGTACATTTGCGACGAATATCCCTACAATTTGGCAAATTATTTAAACCTGGTATCATTTTAGAGCTGGAAACCCTTTATTAACTTTGTGATATCCTTCTTGTCATTCCCGTAACCACTGTAACAATACCAATACTAAATAAGGCAAGAAACAGAATGCTACCTGAAACTTTGATGCATTGTATGATGACCGAGACCAGAGACTCCAAAAGAAGAATTTCTAGAAAAAGTTGTTGATTTGTACGCAAGAAAAAAGTCACGAAGAATAAGATTTTTGTAAAGAATATGATTCTGCGTGGCGTGACAATGTTACTTTGACAATTTTAGTTCAGCTTATAGCATCTTTTATTCATAAATTTTTTCTTTAATAATAATTGGAATTGATTTTAAATATTACTTTGTTTCCTTTATTTACCCCGCCCCCCCAGATCTCTTACCGCCCCCCTGGAGAATTTTGCCTGAAAGAAACACTGCCCAGTGCAGGTTGGTAGATGTCACATGTCTTCGAATTTTTAGTTCCAGGACATGCCGATTTCCTCACGATGTTGTCTTTCACAGTTTTGAGAGCAGTGGTGATGAAATTTATTACACAAAGTGCATGACTAGGTTCGAACCGCTAAATAGATCATACCGCGCTAAAAAGGGTTCCGTAATTGGGATGAATTTATCCCATGAACAATTTTAACTTTGTAGTTATTTTTTTTCTATCCCATACATCGATAAACGTCACGGTAAATCCTTGTGATAAAAAAAATGTGATAAAACTACAATTTAACGATTTTAGAACTTTTCCTTTACTTCATGATTCTAGGTTTGCGGGAAGTACCTTAGAGGTTTTGATTTATTTGCGAGTATAAAAATATGTCACATTAATGGCCGTATTTTTTTGTATTGCGTTGACTTAGTTAGAAGCTTGATTTTTTAGAGCTCCCAGAGACCGAAGACCTACCTATTTATATTCTATTTTCATATTAATTTCAACTTGATACCTCGACGCGTTCCTGAGAAAATGGGTCGTGGCAGACAGACACACAGACGGGCAGAGAGACAACGAAGTGATATATAAGAGTCCCTTTTTTCCTTTTGAGATACGGAACCCTAAAAACGAGGTTTCATGTGTTTGCTATGTCGGTTTTCATGTTTGTATGAGTTGAACCTTCGGCACTATCTTTTGCTTTACCGCTATAGTTTAATTTTATGCTAATCTGACGCTATCTATTTGATTTGCGAGTGCCGGCGCAGCGCAGGGGTTGTAATCAATTAGTAACTTTGTGTGTTTTCTCGTCAATTGCATTTTAATAGGTCATTACAATTGATATTGTGCTATCGGTAATTTGGAATAGATTGAAGTTACAGATTTTTATCTAGTTCGCGGTGTTAGCTTGTTGATGTGTGACGATAACTTAAACACTAACCGTCTTATTACAAAACAAGATTTATATTTTGACATGGCTTAAACCATGGAGCCAGTTTTTGTAATAAGAACGTAACAGTGATTCAAATACCGTTCTTTATACAAAACTGAAAACTTAGTTCAGTACTAAGTTGTCAGTTTTGTGTTTAGGAACTTTACCGTAGACGGAATAAAGTTCGAAATTCAATAATAGCTCCATGTTTTAAACCTGGGTCTGAAGATACACCTTGTTTTGTAATAAGGGGGTTTTAGCATGTATATGGTTTTTTTACGTATTTTTAATTTTAATTATGTACTCAGAGAATTTTTACTCGATAATGTGTGAGCTGTGTTAACTGTAATTGAGTGTGCATTAGAGGATAATGTATATTAAACAAGTTTTTAATATTTTAAAAGATAATTGTAATGTATCTCGTAGGTACTCCTTAAATAAATAAACACTGATAAAGTCTCTGGATACAGCTGAACTAGTCACATTATTTATTGTAATGTTGAATTAATAATGAATAGGTAAATTAATTGTTCCTGTGTTAAAATTATAACACTGTACTTTTCTCCAAGCAAACCTGAGCAACCAACTGCATTCATAGATATTTAAATAATTACATGGTTGAACCGGAACTCGAACCCGTTACATGAGAAAAATAATCACTCTTTGGCTTTATCATACCGATCGAAAGGCTTCATCATAAGGATTATTTTTTGTTAAATAACATAGTGTCACAAATAAGGGGAAGACCATGAATTTTAAAATTTTATGTGAAATTTTGTTCCCCAGATCTAATTTAATGGTCTTCTTTTTATTTGTGACACTATGTTATTTAACAAAAAATAATCCTTATGATGAAGCCTTTCGATCGGTATGATAAAGCTACAGAGTGATTATTTTGTGGCATATCCGTGGGACGCCCTGTATATGTAAATTATATAGCTACACACATTATGTAAAACATACCGTTATTTACGACGCCACTAAGTTTTCTAGCCATCGTCGGACGGCCTGGACCTAAGCTATAAAAATATCCCGTACTTAGGGGTTTGCCCAAGTCTTCAAATGAGGATTTATCCTAACCGCCACCGATACACACTCGGAATTTTAAATCAAGCCAAGTCATGCTTATCTAGGAGTGGAAGTAAAATATAGAATAAGTAGGTTTTCCTTAACTTGTGGGAGGCTGTTTAGGAACATAATGATGTGGTGAACCCGAGTACATTATAGCGGTATAACGTTTAACATATTGGTAGTCAGTAAGCTATTTAAGACGCAGATATATGCCAGTGACCTTGAGTGGTTAGCTTGCGTATTCTGTACTGAGCTCACGCAACGCGTCGTACGTTCAGCCAGTAATAGGACACGCTCATCAAGGAGCGCTGTCCCCAATTTGCCGCATTATTAATTTATTATACACAAAACAAAACGTATTTTAATAAAACGCGTATACTAAAAGATCAATAATTAAATTATCTTTAAATTGGTGAAAGTTTCAGAAAAATATGTTCGGTAGATTTTGCGCCATTCTCAGTTTTTTATCCGCGTTAGACATAACTTTACAAATTAATTTAATTGTGTAATATAAACATAATCTAAAATATTCATATATTAAGTTATTCAAAAAATGCTCTAATTAGATTTTTTTTTTTCAAATCATTAACACTACTCGTTTAGACGTGATCTTCAGTATAAAATCATTAAAAGTCGGTTATCGTCCCCTTAAGTTTTAACCTTTTTTACCCATGCCAAATTCTGTGACATCTACAGGGTCAAATAATAAATGAGCTAGCGGAACTCTGCAGCCGTGATGGATAACGATATCTAAACAAGATAAAATTAAAATTAAGGGTCTATACTAACTCAGCGCCACCTCACTCTTTATCTCGCTCGCACAAATAGCTGGCGGCTACGCGAGCAAGCAAGACAGGGTGGCAGGGAGAAGACTCCAAGGCACCGATATTTTAGTTTAAGTATTTCTTTTTACGGTTTAAGTTTAAAAAAATAACATAAGACCTGCTTTACAGTTAGTTCAGTTAATATGCAAAGTTTAATTATTTAATTTGAAGTATTTTTTTGAATACCAGCGGTTTATTGTTCGGTTTGGAGGTAACTTTGGTTTTTTTTATGAAGAAAATTTTATGGAATCGTGTTTTCGTCAAACACAGTACTTAAAATATTAATCCTCAAATTTACCGTATATTTATTTCAAAATTAATGCTGCAGTATTTTCGACATAACATCATGCTAAGCCATTTGAAGTAGGCTCTTAAAAATATTTGATGGAAAATCCATGAAGGAGATCGCTAAAGTTACTCTGATAGAAATATTAGTGTACGTATTGTTGGAAGCTCAAAGGACTGCTGAGGCCTGGTTTTCCCTAAATCTCTATTATGCAATTTAGTTTCTATCGTACATGTTACCAAATCCCGTAAAAAGCCCCATGACCAATAACAAAAACCTACCAATTCTACCATTCGCAATAAATATTGTGCTCACTCCCGCAGTTGGTTAAATCGTCCTTAAGGATAATTTATCTCTCAGATGGAGCCCTGCGGCCCTGACGCTCCGGTCCCAATGCTTCAGCCTCTGTTTGCGACGACATAATCTGGGATCTTGAGAAATTCGCGCAATTCACGTTTGCCATTTTAACGTATGCGTTATAAAGCTGCAATTGGCCGATGAAGATAGATAGGTAGAGATATGGTTTGTAATTTGTGTGCGTATCTATAATTTGCTTATGTGATCACTTAAGCATATTAGTTTTTGTATAAAAAGACGTGGCTAAGTATACTGTAAGTCTTTGTAGCGCAGTTACAAACATTTTATGTAGGTGTTGTGGTGTATAAGTTGACGCGGCATTCGAAGGACCAATACGCGGGGATGTATTTTTTTGCGGTTTTGGAAGTATTGGACGACACACAGAATTGAGCAAAAGCGAATATGAGGTATATGAGGTTATGAGAGGAAATAGGGATGGATGGACTTGAGAACCTTCTGGACGAAACACGTTGACTCAAGGACAGCCTTCGCAGACGTTCCACGTGTTCACTGACTTTTTTCTTCTCACTGTGATGCACTGTCACGTGGTTTTTTAAATGTCACACTTGTGTCGGCCAACACTTATAAATAAAGAGCTTTTGATATAGTAGCGGATTATTTGCGGGGCAGTGCGGTGCGTTGTGCGGTAGAACTCAGATCCATTGCGAGAACTGATTTCTCAAATCACAGTGGATTTATGCGGCGATTGGATTTCGCTGTAGCGGAAGCACCTCTGATTCGGCGCGTGCGATGAACATCCCTCTCGTTCTATTGTATGGGAATTGGGAGGGAAGGAAATATAGCTCAAAAGTGCGGTCGACAATATTATAGTAATCTTATTACTACAGCTTGCGCGAGCATATAGCCTTTTCCCACGAGTCAACTCAGGACGCAACTTTGGTAAAAACCAGGGAATCAGTAAACAAGCAAAAGTTACGTCAATAATTCAAATTCATAATCAATTTCTACATAAATATATCTATACAATATCAGTTACTCACTTACTCATCTTATTATCAGGAAATTCTAAGGTGTGTTCAATATTTTCCGATAAATACAGCACTGAATAAAATAAATAAATAAATACTACACTATTAACATAACCTATATCTTCGAAAAAACTCAATTTCATCAAAACTTTCGAAGTAGTTTGATCTTTTCCGATATAATATTAATATTTTTGGTCTACGGCTGTTATTTACGTCGAATATAGTACAAACAATTTCAAAATTTTCAACAAATTCATAATTATAAATCACTATCCATCTTCATTGCTTGAGAGATCACTTACATATGAGCCGGTTTATGAGCCCACATTTCGACCACCTAAGAACCTTTTAACGTTTAACTGACCCCTTATTGCTGGTGAAACAAAAACCACCTTCTAACAGCTCCCTAACCATTCTTAGGGGATCTAATCAAACTAGGCGTTTGCCTAAATGATGGTGTTCAGAGTTACAACATTTTTGTAGTTATAGGATTGTTCACAGTGAATATTATAATTATATAATCTATAGTTTAACCCATACCATTGTACCGCGCCTTAGGTATGAGCGTGACAGGACTGGGGCGCAATATAGACCGCTCATTCATCAACGCTCACGGCGGAGTCCCGCCGATCATTCGTCGACGCTGCCACCCGCTTCGCCTCGCGTTCCTAGGGCACGGTACAGCGGTACCGGTCTAACAGGTAAGCGTAATTAAGACTATAAAGTAAAGTAACATAAATCAAAACAAAACACTATTCTAATAATACTAATCTAGAATCTAAGAAAATCGTCTGTGTGATGCCGGACGTAAAGAATAGCACCATCCTATTTCTTCCAGTGGGTGTCATAAAAGGC
Source organism: Tiliacea aurago (assembly GCA_948098905.1). Classification (NCBI taxonomy): domain Eukaryota; kingdom Metazoa; phylum Arthropoda; class Insecta; order Lepidoptera; family Noctuidae; genus Tiliacea; species Tiliacea aurago. The sequence continues at coordinate 4,441,274 of OX402592.1, forward strand.
GACTAAGGGACTTACTAGAGAATGGGCAGCAGCGTTCTCTATGCATTTTAACACCATACTGCGATCGCCAACCCGCCTGTCAAGCGTGGCGATTATGGCAAACCCCCCCTTTGGGGGAGGCTTATGTCCAGCAGTGGACGTCTTTTGGCAGAAATTAATCTAGAAATTGGTATTAATGGAACAGATACATATTATGTATAATATAATTTTTTAATAAATAGACAAATACACTATACTGTTACAACCACTATTCTGACTAAAGAGGCTACTGTTGAGCAAGCAATAAATGTCACAAATAAAGGTCTAAACGATGTACATGACTGGTTAAACCTAAATAATTTACAAATAAAACTAAATTTATGACATTTTGCACAAATAATAATAACAAAAAAAAAATAACCGACACACTTGACACACAAATAAAATATAATAATGACAGAATTGAAAAAATTATAATTACTGCAACTGGAAATCACATGTAGACATGGTGTGTAAGAAACTAAATAAATTTATATACGCGCTACGTAAAATAAAACAGTTAACGAATGTAGAAACAGCTCTAATTGTGTACCACAGCCACGTGTGCTCTGTACTGAGATATGGGATAATCGTCTGGGGAAACTCCACAGACTCCCAAAGAGCATGTATAGTTCAGAAGAAATGCCTCAGATCGATCTATAACCTTAAATGGACCGATTCCTGCCGACCCGTGTTTACTAACAAAAAACTGCTTACACTCCCATCCTTATACATTCTAGAAATGTGTAAGTTTGTTAGAAATCACCCTTCGCTTTTTGAAAAGGATGAAAAAGCTCCTTTAAAAAGAAAGGTAGCACAAAAGCCTCTGATAGTCCCTCGAAATCGACTAAAACTTTGCGACACGAACTGCTACAGTATGGCGGCTAAGCATTTTCCGAAAAAACTCATTTACTTATCACCTATTTTGTTTACCTCCACCTCTCAAAAAACTACGTCACACCAAAGCCTGTAATGTATGCTGCCGGTCCGCTCGGAAGGTCCTGATTATCATAATTTCTGGCAATACAGCGCTTCTGTCAAACAATACACGATATTATTGGGTTCGTAGCTTCGCATGTATTATGTATGAAGATTCGGTACGCACTTCTGAGGATGTGCCACTAGCTCGGACTCATGTGACTATGATGACAGGATTTTGAGGGACTGTTTTGGTACTTGTTGGCTTAGCTTCCTTAAAATTATTTACAAGTACCAGGGTACCAGGGAACACGAGGACTTTTAACATAGGTATGGCAAATAATTAATGTAATGTTTTGTGTTGCGTAATGTAAATTATTTTACGTACTATTGTATAGAAACAAGTTTTTCTAACTGAACAGACAGCTGTGCTGCTGGGGAGTTCGTTGCACCACTTCTTCTTCCCAGCTAAAGCACTAGGAAGTGGTGAAGGGCGGGCGTTTTTGGGGGACTGTCTTATGTAATTTTGACCTTTGAAAAGTGCTGATTCTGAGCCTAGTTTCAATAATAAACTTTTGATTTTGATTGATGCCAGTAAAAGCCAATTTTCATGACACTGATTTGATTTGACATCTCCCTGCATGATTACCGAACTACGGGTGTACCTCATGCCTCTAAGAAGCCTCTAACCCTGAAACTATATCGCTGTACCCTTTCGTGATGAGGGTAACATAAGGAACACTTATTAGTTATACGGGGTATTACGGTATTACCTAATCTTATTACTTGAAATCTGAGACGATTGTCGATGAAACACAAAACGTTTTTAACCCTTGTTGATTAATATTAAATTACAATAAGGGATTGCTTGTTATTTTGTTACAACTCATGTGGTTTCTCATAGATTTGTTTCTTTAAATTTAAGGCTTGAAATATTGACTTACGAGTACAATGCAATACCAGCAGGTAAGATGTGGGATGATACACTTTGGAAGAAGATAAAACACATAGGTGCGACATTTAATTTATAAATTGGAAACAGAATTAAGTATAATTATTTATTATAATTTAAAGTCTTCACAGTTACGCAACTAATCAATAAAAGAATAAAAGATAAGGGTATAGAAAGTGCCTTTAAAAAAAAACGAGGTAGGCTTGTAGGCTTGCATATGATGTGTAACATCTGACATCTCACCTTGGTAATAAGCGATTGAGCACCGACAGAAATTAACCTCTATATTTAAAAAGATAAATAGTGAAATATTTATTCTAATAATAATTATTCCCGCTGGTTGTAATTCGACCACCTGTAAGAAAAAAAAATGAAAGATACTACGTGTATTTGCGGTAAACATAACGCAAAGAAAGAACAAGTTGAGGGAAAATATGCGTCACATTCACGCAAAACGGCCATCGCTACAATGTATATTATTATAATAATACATAGAGTACTTACTAATTTCATCATTGACAGCGCTCCTTGATGGGCGAGTCCGATCACTGGCTGAACGTACGACGCGTTGCGTGAGCTCAGTACAGAACACGCAAGCTAACCACTCAAGGTCACTGGCATATATCTCAGTCTTAATGAAAGTTTAACTTGTATTTGCACACCATGACAATATGCTAAACATGTTAGCACAACTCCATATATTTATAACACCTTGCATGCATTTTTTATGTCATAATCATCAACATCATTTCAGCCGAAAGACGTCCACTGCTGGACATAGACCTCCACCTAAAGGAGGGGGGGGGGTGCCATAATCGCCACGCTTGGCAGGCGGTTTGGCGATTGCAGTATGGTGTTAAAATGCATAGAGAACGCTGCTGCCCATTCTCTAGTAAGTTCCTTAGTCGCCTTTTAAGATACCCACGAGAAGAAATAGGATGGTGCTATTCTTTACGTCCGGCACCACACGGAACAAACAATAATTAATTATTATTAATAATTGTATGTACACACAATGTTTGAATATAAAAAGTTATGTGAATCTGAATCTGAACACAGATAATTTTCTGATGGTATGATCACCAAACTTCACTCCATTTATCACGATCAATTCTGATGTCAGTTTACCCAAAATTACGGACTGAACTGTAGCCAAACGGAACATGTTACATACATCATGGCGGTAGGTATTGTTGGCACTCGCCTCGGGCAGGTCATTAGGTACCTTTTGGTTTTAGTTCATATATCTTGAGCCTGGTTTCAAACGCCTACGCTGTAGGTATTGGTTAAACTGTTACTAGTGTGTTTACAAATTGCGTTTCAATTTGAATTTGGTAACAGGAATAGTTTTTAATTCGCTATTTACCACACTTGTGTTATAAAGTACCAATTAATCTGTCTAGCTTTTTAGGGTTCCGTACCTCAAAAGGAAAAAAGGAACCCTTATAGGATCACTCGTGTGTCTGTCTGTCTGTCTGTCCCAGCTGATTTGCTCCGAATCTACTGGACCGATTAAGTTGAAATTTGGTACACATATGAACTTCTGTGACCCAAACACGGACGTGTTACGTAAATAAATTAATTTTAAATATGGAGGTCACTTTTGAGGGGCAAATTAGAAAATTTAAAAAAAAAGTTTTGCTGACTGTACTTTGTGACATATCAAATGAAAGGGCTTGTTTTTGGGATTTTATATACATTTTTTTATAATTTTAAAATACATTCTTTTGAAATTATTTAAGAATATAGATGAAAAATGACCATTATCCCCCCTTATCTCCAAAACTACTGGGCCTAAAATTTTTTAAAAAATACAGAAAATAGTTTTTTACTTATAGATTACAGGAACACCTATAAGATGTCTGTGATCTTAAAATAACATGGTAATTCACTCAATATTGTGCGCACAAACTTACATTTGCAGTTGGAATGTATGGGGATCATGTTTTGCAACTACAATGTTAAGTTTGTTCTTAGGATAAGTTCATCCCAACTACGGAACCCTTCATTGTGCGTGGACCGACACGCACTTGGCCGGTTTTTCTCAACTATGTTGGGATCGGCTTCCAGTCTAACCGGATAAGTGCAGCTGAATACCATTATTTTACTTGGAGCGACTGCCTGTAATACGATACCCCTTGGAATGACTGGTTGTCAGACTTTCGTACTTCTGACGACCTGTAACGACTGTCACGGATCTAGGAATCATTCCTAGATTCAGATCCAGCCGAGAACAACGGCTTACGTGCTTTCCAAAGCACAGAAGAGTCTCGGAATGTAAAGGTAGTCGTCACCCATCCACGGACCAAACCCGGCAAGCGTAACTTAACCTGATGGATCGACCCATGTGGCTGTTAACTTAGCCACAAAGTACTGTTGTCTTTTAAAGTACCGTAGTATTTAATTATAAATTATTTATTTGTTTTAGTCAAATATGAGTTTATATTCTTCAGATTGCTCACCTATTCGTCACTGCCAAGTTTATTTAAATCTTAACATGGGAAATCTTTGATTTGTTCTAAGGCCCGTATTACAGAACGTCACTCAATACTCAAGCATTATTTAAAACTAGTTTCAACCAATCAAATGGCTTGAATCTAGTTTTAAGTAATGCTTGAGTATTGAGTGACTTTCTGTAATACGGGCCTAAATCAAATTAATAATTTTCTCATTCATTAATACATCTATTCTTTAGTTTATTATACCAGACAAAAGTACAAGAATACATTATGACAAAGTAACAATATTTATTTTCTTGTTAATTTAATCAATATGAACAAAACCGTCTCGATAAATCTTAGGAGTTTACTTAAAATAACTTTTCAGCTTTTAACCGGTACTTGAAATGTAGCACAATTTCGCCCTTCATTAGTGTTTTCTCTTAAAACTAGTCAAAGGCGTCTACTAAGAGAAACAAGACTCTGGTTATGTTTAATTAGAGCCAACTGACGGAAACTGTATTTACTGAGTCGTTCCAGATTGTGTGGATATATTTTTTAAATGTTTACGTAAGGAATATTAAAGAGTTTATTTTTATTAAAAAGTTTTATATTTTTTGCTTCAAAGTTTATAATTTTCGGTTAAAGATGGTGGATCTTGGAAGGTGGGTTTGTGGTGAACATTGATACTAAATAAAAAAAAATAAGAATAAATAGTTTATTAGCACCTAAAACAGTAAAAGTCGCAAGTAAAAAAAAAATGGTTTACAATAATAATACACCAATTACAAGAAATATCGGTGATAGTGGATGGTAGTTTTGGCTCGTTAGCTGAACTCTTGTTGGAACCACAGCTTTTTGTCAATTTCCTCAAAGTCGTTTTTCTTGAGAGTGAATAGTTCATGTGGTGCGTTATGAAGTGTGACGTTGGCAATGTTGTTAATCAGCAAATTTAGGTTCGGTACATGCATGTCATGTACATGTCATAGTTCACGTTGAGGTTGCTGTTGTACTGATTGTGTGAAGTTATGGTGAGTTGTTTTGACCGCAGTACGCATCCTTGACTCAAAGTTACTATAGCCGCTGATGTGATAGTTTGCGTAATTACGTCAATTCACAAACTGTACGTAATTCGTACCTTCCGCAACAAAGAACCAGCCGGCTGTTTGATTCTTGCAGCGTATCATGCAAGGAAGCATGGATCAAGTTGCAAGAATCAAACAGCCGGAGGTGCGAATTACGTCAGGCTTTCACGCTCTAGGCGCCTCGCCACCATCGAGGCAGTCCGGCCAGTACTTGAACCCTGGCTCGGGAGGAGGCACGGCTCCCTGTCGTTTCGGGTGACGCAGGTGCTCTCGGGGCATGGGTGCTTCGGGAAGTACCTGTGTCGCATAAACAAGGAGCCGGACGCCTGGTGTCACCACTGCGTCGACTGCCGGGAGGACACGGCGTGGCACACGCTGGCAGAGTGTGCCGCTTGGGAGGAGCCACGCCGTGCCCTCATCTCAGGAGTAGGCAGTGACCTATCGCTGCCGGCCGTGGTCGAGTTGATGGTTGGCAGTGAGGAGTCCTGGGACGCGGTAGTGTCCTTCTGTGAAACAGTCGTGAAAAAAAAAAAGGTGCGAATTAAGTACTGCTGGTAAGTAAAGTTAAGTGTTAGAGTTGCAGCCTATTGGCTGGAAAATCCTCGTGGATGTCCTACGCCCAGGGGCGAGCCAAGGGGTCTGTCAGACTCTTACTGACTAAAAACAACCCCAGTGTTCCCTTCCCACACTTGCACCCCCCCGGGATCTAGTGTGACTTTCGCGTTCTCCGGCTAGTGCCGGTTTCCTCACGATATTTTCCTTCACCTTTTTGAGAGCATTGGTGATTAAATAATTTACACACAGTAAAGCGCCTGTCTGGGTTCGAACTTACGACCTACAACTCGTAAGACGCAGCCGTTACCACTGGGCCACTGCACACTGCTCCGATTAACATTCTATAAATATCACAAAACGATGGTCACCTCACATACCTCTCGTTATGTCTCCAGAGTTGTATGCTCATAGAATCGATGCCTTCGTATAAACTCGACGATTTCGCGCGAATGCCGCCTCAGAGAGTTTTAACGGGATCACCCCGCGAAAGTTGTTGAATATCATGTTTATCTATACGTAGTATTAGAATTATTATGGATTTGTTTATGCGAATATTTAGAAGTTTTGGGTACGTTTATAATTTAAATTTAATTATGACAATTTGAGGCTGTGTAAGAATAGCACTCCCCTATTTCTTCCCGTGGGTGTCGTAAGAGGCGACTAAGGGACTTACTAGAGAATGTGCAGCTGCGTTCTCTATGCATTTTAACACCATACTGCGATTTCCAACCCGTCTGCCAAGCGTGGCGATTATGGCAAACCGGGGCTTTGGAGGAGGCCTATGTCCAGCAGTGGACGTCTTCTGGCTGAAATGATGATGATGATGATGATCTCTAAGTAATAACAGCCGCATGGTCGATCGATCAGCTTAAGGTAAACTTGCCGCGGTCGGTCCGTGGATGGGTGACCGTCTTAACATACTGAAACCCAGCCGTGCCTCGGAAAGCACGTTCAGCCGTTAGTCCCAGCTGGCATTCAAGGATCTTTGATATTCTTCTTACCAACGGTTATAGTGTTACCATTAGTAACTGGCTTTTGGAGATCAGATAGGCAGTCGCTCCATGTAAAATACTGTTATTCAGCTGCATCCAGTTAGGCTGACCCCAAATTATGCGGGAAAAGGCTGGACACATGATGATGGATTCAAGCCTGTGAGCAAGAAGAGCAAATTGTTCTTCTCTTAAAGAGAACTAAGTTTAGAGTAATTTCATAAGTCAGTAAGAAATCAAGCTGAGGAAAGTATCTTTTAAGATTATTGTGGAGCTTGCTGACCATGGTTTTGTTATTAATAATTAACTGTTTATTTATTTTACTTCAATGGTGCTTCGAGTTACAGCTATAGCTTTTACACGCCCATTATGCCTGGAGGCTTTTATTTAGGTATGTTCTGTTTACGATTTTTATTTTATTTCTGCTTTTATTATAGTTTTCAAAGATTTTTTTTTTGTATGTTGGCTTGTACTAGCTAACTTATGGCTTTAATTTAATGTTTTGTGTTTCGTAATACAAATTATTTTACATATTATTGTATAGAATTAAGTTTTCTAACTGAACAGACAGCTGTGCTGCTGGGGAGTTACGCCACTTCTTCTTCCCAGCTAAAGCACTAGGAAGTGGTGAAGGGTGGGCGTTTTTGGGGGACTGTCTTATGTAATTGTTGACGTTTGAAAAGTGCTGATTCTCAGCCTAGTTTGAATAAATGACTTTTGATTTAGATTTGATTTTGATGAACTACTACAGTACGAGTATCTAAAGGTAAATAAATACACTACTGGTTGAAAACTAAACCGTCTGAAAATGCCCTATTTCAGTAATGGACGTTGGATAGACATTCATTGACGGGCACAAACGTCGTGTCATCATTATAGGTAACTCTATTGGCTAGCCTTCCATCTCTATTAAGGTCATGATAGCAAATATCAGCAAATAAATAACGCAGACATACATCGTAGAAATAAATCACAAACAATAAAAATATAAAAAAGCAAATGATATTTTAATACGTCGCCTTATTTCACACAAAATGTGACAAGAAAGTACCCACGAAATACAGCCAGAACTTTCTCAAACGCCGCCATCTTGAATTAGGTAACGCGAGCGCAAGTAACAGTATTTTAATTAGATTTATTACTAAATTAAAAACAAAAAATATCTCCCTTAAATGTAAAACTTTGGAACCATCCGAGCCTCTTGAAGCTGTAAGAACTCTTGGAACATTCATCTGTAGTTAAATAAAAAAAAAGTTTTGCCTCCCGTATTAATCCGCAGGCAAATCAGATTCATACCCGGGAGGCTGAGCCACATCTGGCCAGTTAAAAGTTGCCAGTAAACTGGTATGAATACACCGCGTAACTTTGTTAACAATGTAGTGTGGGTTATGAGAGAGAGCGGGTACGCGAGGTTAGTTGTTGATAGCGGCACAGCCATGCTTTATTTTTGGGTAAGAAATTATCAAATAACTTCTCCCGCTCTGGGCAGAGCGGGAGGGCGTGTCAGACTTTTACTGACTAAAACCCACCCGTGTTCCTTCCATTGCCTGTGTGCCAGGGCCACAAAATACGGCTACATTGTAGCAATAACCCGAACTATACTTCGCGCGCTCTATGTTGTACAGCGAGACGGCGAGCGATGAGCGAGGGAGAGCACGCAAAGTTTAGTTCATGTTATCGCGACAATGTCGTAGCCTTTACAGCAGGGAAATTAATTGTTCTAATCTATTATATTTTTATTAAATGGCAACCATAGCCGGTGTTGACTATTCTGCCAATGTCTAAAGTGAGTTGGGGAAACAAGTGTGCATGGTAAAAAAAAAAAACAATTAGATGCGCCTACGGCAATTTCCCGTATATAGCCATATCAGAAAACTGTCATAGAATTTTTGATTTTATAAGGTTGTATAGAAGTCATGGAAGTGTCATGAAAGCACTACTATGTTACTTGTGATGACTACCGATGTAATTTATTTGAAACTGTGATGCGCACTGTCACCAAAATGCTGTTTATAGGTAATTGAGTCTAGTCTGATTGCATATGTCGTGATTATACAAATTAAAGAAATCCCGAATTAAGTTTAAACATTGAGAGAGAAGCCTTGGTCCAGCTGTGCGACAATAATGTCTAATAAAAAATTTAATTAAATTTAAACAGCTGATAAACTAAAGTTACACTCAACAAGCAATAACTTTCATATTATTTATCTTGTTGCTACATAATATAAAGTAATAATACAGCTATCGAAGCTTAGATAACATGAATGGGCAATATGAAAACCGTTTTGGTTCACAATAGCTGATAGCACTTAATACTATGTTATTCCTTAAGTAGGTAAATGTGAAACTATTCTATTAAATCAGTTACTATAAATACGACGAACAATGAGTATAACTTTAATTAATAGTTTTTTAGTGCATTATCAAAACAAAATGAAAGAAGTAAAATCTAAATAATACAATTATATAACCTTCTCAAACTGCTGTCGCTTATCACCCGGGCCACATCCCAAGTGTATCCAAGTCCGAGACTTCATACTTTGTACCCGTGGCATCATTCCGCGTTGTTAGTACGGGGAAATATGAAAATATCATGTTATTATAAAGTTAGTTTGCTTATATTTAACCGTGAATTACAGTTGACTTGAGACGTTAAATTATTTACTTTACTTCCATAGTTTTGAGAGTTACTATTATTTTTATGGAATATTGTTTTGTTTTGTTGTTGTTGTCGTTGTTCACATTAGTAAATGAGTACTTGTGTTGTAAGTGATAGTATCCTGAGTAGATTAAGTTCTTTGATAGACTCTATAAACGCTAGATAGTCCTTTTATCCTGACATCACTTAAGGGGACGATAACTGACTTTTAATGATGTTATACTGAAGATCACATCTAAACGAGTAGTGTTAATGATTTGGAAAAAATATATGTTAAATTAGAGTATTTTATCAATAACGTAATATGTGAATATTTTAGATTATGTTTCTATTACATAGTGAAATTAATTTGTAAAATGATGTCTAACGCGGATAAAAAACTGAGAATGGCGCAAAATCTACCAAGCGTATTTTTCTGAAACCTTCACCAATTTAAACATATTTTAATTATTGATCTTTTAGTATACGCGTTTTATTAAAATACCTTTTTTTTGTGTATAATAAATGAATAATGCGTCAAATTGGGGACAGCGCTCCTTGATGGGCGAGTCCTATTACTGGCTGAACGTACGACACGTTGCGTGGGATCAGCCAACCACTCAGGGTCACTGGCATATGTCTGCGTCTTAAGACGACATGTTAACAGGTACATTCCATATGGAAGGTGGAAAAGCTAATGTTGTGGTATACCTAACCTAGCCAACTCTTACTTAACTTTTTTAACACCATACTGCGATCGCCAACCCGCCTATAAATTATTGCACCCCCCCCCCCCGCCCTTTCTTTGGGGGAGGCTTATCTCCAGCAGTGGACGTCTTTCGGCTGAAATTATGATGAATGATTAAGGAATTTCTCAGATTCATCAACTATAATACTAGGAACACAGCACTAAACAAGAACCATAACATCACTTTCAAACAAATTGCTTCGGAATTAAGATAGGAAGCACTCGTATTTACGAACCAACAGATTTGATCCACACAAGAACTTCAGTGTATGAAGTCATTATTATGTACATATCTCAGAGTTATTTCAAGTTTTAAACAGGGAGTATTAGCTCATTAATTCTGATATCTAAAGCGTGTAATTCCTTTTGTACAGTATCTTGTTAGTACGTGAGTAGATATGCGCCAGAGACCGAGCTTGCAATTTCGCTGCGAAATCTACACTACTACATGCCACAGGTATGTTTGATATCGTGGCCCTGGCACACAGGCAACGGAAGGAACACGGGTGGGTTTTAGTCAGTAAAAGTCTGTCACGCCCTCCGCTCAGCCCAGATCGAGAGAAGTTTTTTGATAATTTCCCACCCAAAAAAAAAGGTGTTTTTGTGTGATGTGCACCATTCAGGTAGGCAGATGTTTCTAATTAGTACACCAACATTCGCCGGTTACGTTCAAGTTCCATGTAGGTGGGGCCGTGGCTATATATTAACAGCATAGGTCGATTGGAGGTTAAGTTACGCTTGTTGTGATCGGTTCGTAGATTGGTAGGCCATCTATTGATAAATGATTTTATTTCTGTAAGTAGGTTTGTACAAACACTTTTACACGTCAATCATATTTTAAAAACTAGATGAGGTCGGCGTTTCCTATCTGACTACTCTCAGAAGAAACGCCGAAACAAACTCAGAGGTCACAGTCTCTTTTAAAGTCCAGACATAATCTTGGTCAGGTCATGTGAAGACCATGTAGATTTGTGCCTGAAATGGTCTTTTGAGGAAAGAACCACACAGGTTGAGTGGACCTGACCAGTCAGTGCACGCATTTGTCAGTAATCATGCAGCTCTACTCAGAGTTTAAGGAGCTCAACGATGCGACGATCAATACCAAAGAAAGGACATTTGGGTAGGCCACTTATATGACTAAAACTGCCAGACCATGATTAACACTAACTGAGTATAAAAGAAACGGAAAAAAAATGCAGTAACCCACATAGTCTTCACATTCACAATAATTAAAATAATATAATACTTTACAAGTAAATATTCATGTCATTGTGTCTCTACATATACATATATAGATCATAATATTACATATAGAGATCCCTTCGTGCCTCGTAAAGCAGGTTAAGCCGTTGGTCCCAGCTGTCTTTTGTAGATCTTTGACAGTCGTTACGGGTATTCAGAAGCCAGTCTTCTTACCAAAGATATCGTGTTACCTCGTTACTGTGCTGTGGAGGTCAGATAGGCAGTCACTCCATGTAAAATACTGGTAGTCAGCTGCCTTCGGTAAGACTGGAAGCCGACCCTAACATGGTTAGGAAAAGGCTAGGCAGATTGATTGTTCAAGTTCCATGTAATAGGAGGCAAGTCTATTGCTAATAAACTGACCACAAATCCAAGTTCAAGTCTTCGCCTTAAAAAATACTGATGAAAATACCCAACAACGCTGACATGTCCAACCTGGGAAGCCTCTTCATCTAAATTTACTAACGAGACAGTCATACCATAGCAGCGCGGTTGCATAAAGTTAAGCCTCTGTCAGCTATCTCCTCATGCGACATAGGTACGAATAAATACAGCGGAATGTAATATTTTATATCTAAACTTATTCATGACAGCTTAAAATGATGGAGGCGTAATTTGGCTTCATTTGTCAAAGCTAGGCTTGTTAAATTTTGTGTGCGAGTTTAAACAGATGTTCTTAGATATGTTCGTCATTAAGTCGTAATATTTTCGCATATTTTCAGTCATTTGTTGTAATTGTGTACTTGGTCTTGATAGGCCACAATTACTTCACGTTTTGATGATACTCACACATACCAGGGAAGCATGGCACAAAAGGGAGGAGACACAACAGACTAGGCGAATAGGCATTTTGATCTTCAATCATCTTATACTTTAAAATCCGTTTATTGTGCCAATATTTTTTGTCTCTTATCTACCATAGCTTTTGCCTTACGGCTTTGCCCGGGTGGATGCCCGAAAATATCCCATGGGAATGTACTACCGGGATTAAAAGTAGTAAATCCTATGTGTTATTTTTTTTTTACTTTTAATTTGTACTTTTTTTTTACTTTTTTGTTTAATTTTGACTAATTTGAACCAAAAACGGTTACTGTGACTTAACTATATTAGTTAGACATATAGCCTCACAATTTTTTTTGTGGGTAATGATGAGTACTATAAAAATGTCGTACATTATTTTATGTATCATCAATAGTTTTTGCAGCGCACGCCAAATAATGAATTTTATAGGCAAATTTTTGATACCTTGGGTTACGTTATTGCAATTTTAATATCAATCTCAATTTTATTAAATAATATAAAAGAATGTTTAAAAGCTTGTTTCTGATAATTTAGATTTCAATATGTGAAAGAATTTTTGAAATCTGTTAAGTATTTTTGAGTTAATCCATCACAAACATACATGCAAATTAAAAAGGAAATATTTTTCTTTACACTCATAATATTAGTTTAGATAATGCTTGTATACAGATTTTGTAGTGGTATTTATTAATAATATGTAGCTTTTATTTTGCGATCTCTGTTTATTATGGTTCGGAGTTACACTACCTTTACTGGAATATATTATTTTATCTTAATAATAACCAATACAATCTATCGTTTTGTTTGCTCTATTATTACAATACCCAGTAACAGTATATTTAACCATGACACATGTATTCTTAAAACAAGACGACCAACCATTTTCAATTCATAGAAATATTATCTCGGTAAAAAGTTAATAGGGGAGACCTGGATGAGACTCGCACTGACCAAGGAAACATGGCACAATAGGGAGGAAGTCTATTATCCACATTAGGTGGAACAAGGCTGCCAATGATAATGATGAAATCGTGAAAAGTTTCCTCAACTTTTTAAAACGTAAGTGGCGCCATTTTGCGGATCGATATTGTTATAAATCCATCGACATCCACCGCCATTGATTGAGATTGTTTCAAAAGTCCGTATCTTTGTTGTTTCGTGCTGACAGTCTCATTTAATTCATATACACAACATCCGAGAAGGGTGGAGGCACCTGTTATTGACTGTTGGGTATATTAATTTAAAGGTAGGGTATATTTGACATTTGCACTTTATCTTTGAGATTTACAACCAAATAGAAGACAATTTAGTGTCTTATAGGTCGCCGTAATCACTTTCGACTAAAGCTAGGAAAGCGGTTCCGACATATTATAACGCCCTATATGGAAATCTGTAATTTGGGCGTTATAATTAGTATTTGACATCAAGTTTTAAAAAAACGCTATGTATGTAGGCAGCTGGTATTGTGCGACTGTTCACCGCATAATACTAAAATTAAAAAAGTTAATTAAAAAACAAAAAACCCGACTGCAAAAACATGAACTGAAAAGATGGAAACAAGATGAAAAGAAAACGAGTTTCCTTTAAGTACCAAAAATAAATAAATGCAGTGGGTGGCAAATTTTAAGGCGTTCGTAACATCTTAGATGCCTCCGACTGCATTTGTTTCCATCTTTTCAGTTCATGTTTTTGCAGTCGGGTTTTCCTCCTTTTTTGGCTTCGTCGCAGTTGGGTAATAACCCTCCTTTATTGGCTTCGCCGCAGTCGGGTAACAAGCTGTCACTTCCTGTTACACATGTGGTGGCATCCACATCGCCACATGCGAGCTACGCATGACACTGACGTCACGCAAAATCCTGCATCGCGCAACAGAGTTTACCATGCGACTAGCTTAAATACAACATCCTGACATCAACCGTCGGGCAGTTGCCCACCAGACACAACACCCGTCTAGTTGGAGGATCCTCCCTTTTCAATAGAGAACTCATTCCACCGGCCCCCTTCTACTATCGGTCATCTAGGCGCACTGAAGGTTACCATCCCTTTCTGGTTGCTATTCCTCAAATTCGCACTAAGCGTTTCCAAATGTCCTTTATAATGCGCACAGCAAAGTAGTGGAACTATCTGCCTGCGTCTGTGTTTCCAAACGCATACAACCCTAATCTCTTCAAAGTGAGAGTGCACAGGCTTCTTCTGGGTAAGCTCACTCCATCGACGATTTTGTCTCTGTCACCTCTGCCAAAAAAACAAAGTATGAGTGAACTTTACAACCTGTTCCTCATACCTGTAAGGGCAAGCCCTACATGTAATGTTAAATGTTAATAAAATAAATGTTAATGTTCTAAGAAAGTATTTAATGATAAATTACACTTAAATTAATATAATAAAAAATGTTATAAAAATGTATAAAATGCGAATGTTGTGCGAGCTCGATGCTAAACCGAAGACTGACGTACTTGCGTCCGTGATGATACTACATTTTCTTATTTAACAATATTTGCAGTATTTTGTAACTAGGCTAACTAAAGTACAATGTGCGGTTGCTGACCGTACATCTTGGCGGGGCAAAAGATATCATAAAGATAACTTATTATAAATTATTTTACTAATGTAACTAACAGAATAAAATTAATTATAAGTTAAAAGAATGAGGTGTCGCATAGGTAGCATTTCTGATCGAGGTCAGTTCGATGTTTTCAGTGGATGCTGCAGCTCTTGGTGGCTTCTGTGGCGGTAATCTGGTGGACGCGCCGGCGGCGACTCTGCCGCAGCGTTTGCAGTACACGTAGGCTCCTCCCGCGACGACTACTGACAAGATCAGAAGCCCCATCGTAGTGTATGAAACTACGTATTGGTGCACATCGTGTTGCGACATTTCTGTCTGCCTCGTTTCATCTTCCAATTCTTTCAACGAATTATGAAGTTTTCCATAATCGTTTCTTGCAAATTGGGTATTTTGTTGTTTGATTGATAAATCTATGGGCTGGACAGATGTTAAGTTGTTGATGTCTTCCATATCTATCAGAGGTATTTCCGGGTTGACATAAATGTTGTTTGTGTAGTAAACTTGTGTGTAATATGTTTCTTCATTATTTCTTATTATACATCCTTCTTTGGCTTCTAAAATTCCCGTCGAATGTATTGCCTTGGTAATCATACGACCTTCACAGATGATTTGCAGTTGGCAATCCGTGCAGCAGACATAGAGCCAGGTGTTCGGTTTTTGTAATGGTGTCCATTTGTTGTTGCAGGTTTCTGATGTGTAGGTACATTTTGATAATGTAATGTTTGTTATAGCACCAATTTCGCATGGAATTTGATGATTTCTCATGTTACGTGTTGGTTTGTTTAATGAACAGACATATGTAGTTGGTTCGATTTTAATACAATGTTCCAGGTCTCTGTCTGTGAGCTGCATATATGTCTCTTTTCTGATATTCACTGCGACATATTCTGAATTCGTTTTCATTGTAAGAGAATGTTTGTTATTTGTTATCATCGGTATAGGAACTGTTTTATAAACAGTGAATGGAGTGTCCCCTGTTAATGGTAATGTTATTTCGATGATAAAATATTTCTCATACAATCTAGACTTTACCTCTAGTAGTTTGTATATGTCAGCTAATTGGGTTTGAATATTGTCAACTGGTATCGATAATTGTTGTGGCAATTGTCCAGAAATAACGTTGAGCTCTTGGTAGAGCTGGCTCTGCGGTAAAAGTCTGGTGTCCACATGACCATGATGGATGTTAATGGCTGTATCTAGAAGCATAAGTTGGATGTGGCGCAGTTTGGATAGAATTGTTGAAGTGGTCAGAGCCATGATGTTAAAGTAATTTAAAGCTTCGTCTTGCTCAACAGCCTTACCCAATCTCTGTAAATAGTTCTCTGTAGCGTTAAGATGTTGATCTAAGAGGTTGAACTGAGTGTTCATTGCCTCTTCATTTCTCTTTAGAATGTTATTCTGCGCCTCAATGATTGATGTTTGACCTTTTATCAGTTTCAGTAAATGGTTTCTGTTGTTTTGCAATGTTTCTATGTCTTTTTTATATTGCATTGCAAACCTTTCGTCTAGCACGCCGAACAGGCTGTTTGCAAGGTAACCTATTCCATTGACAAGACCTCGAGTAACGCGTCCCCTTGTCTGACCATGATGTGTTTCCAACATGTAATTGTTGTGATCAAGTTCGTTGAGTTCCTGTTCGAATTCAGTCATAATAGTTTTGCACATAGTTTGATATGCAAATTGCTCACACCTTTCTTCCAGGTGTTTCACAACTCGATGTATGTTTTCCATGCCTTGCCAGTAAGATGTCATATTGTAGTAGGTGACAATCTTCCAGTCATCATGTACGCTTTGCAAATTGCCGATTTTGTCAAAGTACACTGCTCTATTTGGGTCGAACGGTGTGACAGTTATGGCGTCACTGCTTTGCTTTGTGGGCTGAAATAATGTTAATAATGTTATGAGTGTGCACAGCAGGCTGGAACTTATTTTCTTTGATTTAGATCGTTGTTTTCGGTTAGTGTTATTTATTGTTGATTTTTGCTTTTCCGTACAGGTTGTTACATTTGAGGTGGTGGTGTCAGGTTTTTCTATAGAAGATTGTGGTATTGGGAGTTTAACTAATTTTGTTATTGGTCTTGTTAGTAGCCCTGTCTTTGTTTTCATCGTCACTACTCGGACCAGATTGTCCCTCCCCGGATGAACTTCTTGTATTCTGCCAAGTGCCCATTTCGCAGGAGGGAGGTTATCTTCTTTGATCAAGACAATATCCCCTATTGATAAGTTATCTGTTTTGTTTAGCCATTTACTACGAACTTGAAGTTGTTGCAGGTATTCTGACGACCACTTGGTCCAAAACCCTTGTTTCATTTTGTTTAGTAACTGCCATCTATGTCGAATGTTGATGTTTTTCTCTTCGAGATTTTCAATTGGTAGGAATGTTACTGGTCGGCCAATTAAAAAATGTGCTGGAGTAAGGTAATCAATATCGTCCACGTCCTCAGTTAAAGGGCAAAGTGGTCTAGAGTTCATGCAGGCTTCGATTTGAGTTAGCAGTGTTAAAAACTCTTCGTATGTCAACTTTTGCTCTCCTAGAACACGCTTTAGGTGATATTTCATTGACTTAACTGCAGCCTCCCAAAGTCCTCCCGCAGTCGGCCAGCTTGGGGCGTTGAAATGCCACTCTATTCCCATTTCGGTGCTCCTTTTCAACAAAGTGTCGTTGTTGAATGTTTGTGTTATATGTAGTTGTTTAGCTAACTCCCTTTCGGCCCCGACAAAGTTTGTTCCGTTGTCGGAGTAAATATGTTTCGGGCAGCCTCGTCGCCCAATCATGCGATTGAGAGCCAGTATAAATGTTTCTGTTGATAAATCTGATGCGAGTTCCAAATGCACCGCTTTTGTAGCCATGCATACAAATACCACGACGTAACCTTTACTCGTTCTGACGCCTCGGCCCTTGTTTAGTTTAACGCTAACGAATCCTGTGTAGTCCACCCCTGTGCAATAGAAAGGTGGTGATTGCGTTATCCTCTCACTGGGTAAGTCAGCCATCAATTGGTATTGTTTCGATGGTTTGAAGCGACAGCATTTTACGCAGTCTTGCAGGTATTTTTTAACAGTGTGGTTTCCTCCTGTTATCCAATATTTTTGTCTCAATGTAGCCATAGTTAGTCTCGCCCCACCGTGTAGTGTTGTAATATGCGCACGGGCAATGAGAAGATATGCCAGCTTGCTGTTTTTCGGTATGATAACAGGGTGTTTTGTTTCTTCAGGTAAGTTTGAATTATGAAGTCTCCCTCCGACGCGTAATATGTTATTCTCGTCTAGATAAGGGCAATGTTTCGGAAGTGCTTTATTCTTGCTAACCTTCCCTTTTGTTTTTAAATCTTGGATTTCTTGTCCATAATGTTCATTTTGTACGTGTTTTATAATTATGTTAGTAGCGCGTCGAATATCAGCGAGTGTTAAATTACATTGTTTTGACGCGGGTGGGTCATTCATGTTTGTATGATTCATAGTCAAGACGTCCTTGTGACGGTTATTTTGTGACGTGTTTGTAGTGAAACGCGACACCCAGGCTACTATGCGTATTATAGTCATAATACAGCTGTTATCGTTAAGGAGTTGTGTTACAATGTTTTGGTTTTCGCTAGTTCTTGACGTAACTGCATGCACCTTTTTAACTTCTACTTCCGGTGTCTTAAATGTGTCACATGTTTCAGGGATGTCTTCAATGCTAAGCCATTCGGGTCCATCAAACCACAAAGGAAAGTTGTGCAACTGAGAAGGTAGTAGTCCACGTGACGCGCAGTCGGCCGGGTTTTGCTCCGATCTTACGTGCTTCCAACTCTCGGCGGGCACTACAGATGTTATCTCCAGAACTCTGTGTCCGACGAAGGCCTTCCATCGCGAGACATCGCCCTTTAGCCAGCCAAGCACTATCATGGAGTCCGTCCATGCTGTTACTTTAATGTTAGGTTTATCGAAGCAATGTTTTATTTTCTTCACCAATTGAGCTAACAGCTGAGCACCGCATAACTCAAGTCTGGGGAGTGTTTGTTGTTTTTGGATTGGAGCGACCTTTGTTTTTGCCGCAACCAATGCTATTCGTTTCTGCTTTCCCTCTCTAACTGTGCTGTACACCACGCACGAGAATGCCTTTTCTGATGCGTCACAGAACGCGTGTAATTCGCAAATCTTGTTTGTTTCTAACCCAAGCCATCGGTTAATTTTGAAAGGTTGCATATTTGTTAACTCGGTTTTTAGTGCTCTCCATTCCTTTTCTACTCCATCCGGTACGGCATCATCCCATTCGATTTTGTACTTCCAGATCTGTTGAAATAGAATTTTGGCCTTGATTGTTATTGGGGATAGCAACCCCAACGGATCAAAAATTGTTGATATGTCGCTTAAGATTTGCCGTTTTGACGAATTTTTATTAATGCTAATGTTGTTTTTTAATGTAGCTGAAAATATGAGTTTATCTTGTTTCGGATCCCATATCAAGCCTAATGCTTTTGATGCTGACGCCTCTGTAAAGCTTAAACTGACTGGGCTAACCATATGTTCTGGCAGATCTTCTAGCAGTTGATGTTCATTACTTGACCACTTTCTGAGATTGAAACCTCCTTCTTTCAATAGCTGTATAAGTTGGTCTCTTGTATGGCGGGCTTCGTCCACGGTATCCTTTCCGAATAAGGCATCATCTACAAAAAATTGGTTGAGTAAGATGTTTTTAGCTTCCGGGTACTTATCACCTTCGTCCATAGCTAGCTGTTGTAGTGTTCGGAGCGCTAAGAACGGAGCGGCTTTAGTACCATACGTAACTGTACACAGTTGATATTCTCTTAACATTTGCCTTGGACAATTTCTCCACACGATTTTCTGTAAGGGTTGATGTTCTGGATGTACCATTATGAAACGGTACATTTTCTCAATGTCTGATGTTAATACATATTTGTACTGTCTCCATTTCAGCAAAATGCTAAGGATGTCTTTCTGTAGATTCGGCCCCGCCTCCATTAAGTCGTTTAGACTGTGTTTCGAACTTGTTTTCGCCGACGCGTTGAATACAACTCTTAGTTTCGTCGTGATAGCACCTGGTCGCACTACCCCGTGGTGTGGGAGAAAATATTCAATGTTTTTGTTCCTATTGTTGCTTTCTACTTGCTCCATGTGACCCATTTCTTCATATTCTTCTATAAATGCTTTATAATCATTTGCAAACGCATGATTTTTGGTCATTCTTCGCTCTAGTTGTTGAAATTGGGCTATGGCCTGTGGTTTCGATGTTCCTAAATGTTCAATAAAATTGCCCTTAAGGGGGAGACGAACTTGGTATCGCCCATCAGGAAGTCGTTTTGTTGTCTCCTTGTAGAAGTGTTCGCACTTGTTGTCAGGGTCCATAATATCTTCATTGTTTTCTTGCAAGGACTCCTGTTCCCAAAATTGCGCAAGCTCCTGAATGTTGTTGACAATTACATGGCAATTGAATGTTTTGTAGTTACCACATACTACCCAGCCTAAATGAGTCCTTTGTGCTATGATGGATGACGTGTTTATTTTGATTAACCCCTCTAATAATATCTCGGAGTATACATCGGCTCCCAATAATAGATCTATGTCCTGAGATATGTTGAAATCTGGGTCGGCGAGTTGTAAAGTTGTATATGTTTAAAACTGCCTTTACCTACTGTTTTACTTGGCAGTTTGTTTGTTATTGCCGGCATAATAAGCGCCTTAATGTTAATGTTAAACTCATCGTATAACGCTTGGCATTTAAGATGAAGCACTCCTTTACACTTGGTGGTGGCTGACGCACCAACACCTGACACCACGGCGCTCATCTTGCTCCGTTTCAACTGCAGTCTTTGTGCAGCATTTTCGGTAATAAGGCTGACCTGGGAGCCCTGATCTAATAAAGCGCGTAAAATGATCGTGGATCCATCATTGGCTATCGTCTTTACCTGAGCCGTGGCTAGCAAAACCTCATTCGAGTTGTCATGTGCTAAGTGCGTGTTCAATTGATGACCTACATTAGCCCTGCCGGTACTCGATTTTGCAACGCCAATCGCTTCATGTAAAATGCTACTATGCGGCTCATCGCAGTGCTTGCACTTTTTTTCCGACGTACATTTTTCGCCGTTATGACTAAACAGGCAATTTAGACATACATGTAGGTTGTTAGCGGTCTTTAACCTCTCTTCTGGTGACATAATTAAAAATTCTCTGCAATTATAGAGACCGTGTTGCTTATTACATTTTGGACAACTATGAAAATATGTTTGCTTGTTATGGAATGTTCTCGGCATGTTCTTAGTTCCAACTTGAATATTCTGTTGTTGCACCTTAGGCTTACTGTATGTTGCATTATGAACTGTTTTCGTTTGTATGTTTTGTAGTTGACTGTTAAAGTTTCGTGGGCGGTTCGGGTTTGTACCCGGTTCCATTGACATGAATTTGGTTTCAATGAATTTCAGGAACTCCTTTAATGGTGGCATTTCCCTTGGATTTTCCATGGTTTCCTTGAAAGACTGGCGTGTCTCTGAATCCAATTTTTGCATTAAAATGTGGACTACTAAGGGATCCCAATTCGAAATATCGTATTGTAGATTCTTAATAGCCTCAAGGCACTCGATAGTCGTATCATGCATCCTTTTCAGTAGAGATGCCGTTGGGGCTTGTATGTTGGGCAGATTTAATAGAGTGTTTGCTTGATAGGTAAATAATTGCCTCTTATTATCGTACCTCTGTTGAAGGATCTGCCAACTGGCTTCGTAATTATCAGCACTAATGTTCATGTGCTGTATTAATCGCTCCGGCTCTCCCTTCAATTTCGCTTTCAAATGTTGCATTTTCTGAGCATTAGGGATAAAAGTGTTATGATGCACGATTTCTAGGAATAAGTCCTTAAATGTTGTCCACTGGGCATAGCTACCACTGAAAACCGGAAGCTCAATTTTGGGCGTAGATTTTTCCTGGTGTTTGCTATCCCAAATCTTCTTGTTAATTTGTTCCTTGCTGAATTCATACAGCCTTTCTAATCTGTTATAATCACTTTCAAATGTTTGCGTGTCGACTAACATGTTATCGAGCTTCCAATAAGCACTATCGACTTTTTCCCAGCGTTGTGTGACTGTCTTTAATTTATCTTCAAGTTGCCACTTTTCTTTTAAATTTTCAATGTTCATGTTTCGTACCGTTCTCTCAAAAGCCTTGATGTTTGACCGCTGCTCATTCATCATGTCTTTAGCCTGTTGGCTCACCACTAACTCCTCATTTGACGTTTTCTTAATATCATCCGCGATCTCATCGCTCTCCTGTTGCTCTGGAACATTATCTGGAGCACATAACCTTCCTTCTTGTTTTTGCAACTGGCTGAACGCATTAAATTTTTCGTCTTCAATTCTCGCCAGTACTCTTTGCTTAGACTTATTTATCATAGTCTTCGTTTCTTCATATATTTGTTCCAAACGCTCGTAAACGCGATTCTCGTAGTAAGGTCCAGACTTCTCGCCTTCAAACAAGGCTAACTGAATGTCGTTCCTTTTAAATTCACCCCAATGCCCCTCCAGCTTTTCAAGTCTGTCATCATGATACTCAAGAGTGGTTTTACGTGCAAGACTATCTTTCTTAAAGTTTTCACCTATCCGTTTGATAGCGTCGAGAGTTGTAGACTGAGAGCTAAGTAAAGCATCGTACGAAGACATTGTAGTTTATCAGTGCTTGGCGTACACAAAAAATCCAAAATTGTAGTAACGTAGGTAATATGGAACGTGCTCACCGGATTCGCTGCTTACGCCTGCTGCTAATACTCCACCCCGACCTGTGCTCTCACTCGATATCACTGTTAACACTGTTTTTAATGTTCTGTACAAATGTTCTCGCGAGTGAAACCGTACCACGGCACTGATTTTACACTTAGCGGCTCGAAGGACCAAAATGTAAGGGCAAGCCCTACATGTAATGTTAAATGTTAATAAAATAAATGTTAATGTTCTAAGAAAGTATTTAATGATAAATTACACTTAAATTAATATAATAAAAAATGTTATAAAAATGTATAAAATGCGAATGTTGTGCGAGCTCGATGCTAAACCGAAGACTGACGTACTTGCGTCCGTGATGATACTACATTTTCTTATTTAACAATATTTGCAGTATTTTGTAACTAGGCTAACTAAAGTACAATGTGCGGTTGCTGACCGTACAATACCTATACACGCACTTCCGTCCCTATTCACGAAATCACTCTCAAAGGAAGCGAGAGTAAACATGTTGCACATCCATAATAATGTGTGCCGGTTGCTGCACAGCAACCCAACATGGATAATCTTTAGTCAGCAAAATGGATCTTAAGGAAATAATGGCATCATAAAATCCCACTTAAGCAAACCATAAGATAACAAGAAGGGTTGGGCGGAGGTGCACCTATAGTACAACCCCATTTCACCAGTTATGTTTAAGTCCCATGTAATAAGGGGCGAGCCTATTGCCATCAATCGGGCACAAATCCAGACTTCGGGCTGCTACTGAGAAATTCCATATAGAAAAACCGATTGTCGCTGAAAACCAACGCTGGGTCTGTCTCGTATAGGGTCACAGCATTATGCTGAGCGATGGCCGTTTATATATATATACAATATTCAACCAGGAACCCTTATAGTTTCGCCATGTCCGTCTGTCTGTCTGTCTGTCCATCCGTCCTTCTGTCCCCGGCTAAGCTCAGAGACGCTTAGTACTATAAAGCTGTAATTTGGCATGGGTACCTATACATATTAATCACGCCGAGAAAGTTGTAAAATAAAACCATGAAAAACATTTTTTTATAGGGTATCTACCTTGCACGTAAAATGGGGATGATAATATTTTTTCTCATCTATTCCATGATGTGCAGTATCGTTGGATAGGTCGTTTAATAATTTCGTGGGTTTGTGAAAACCATTTTTAAATTCAGGTATCCGTTTGCGAAATATTAAGCTTTAAATTGCTATATTTTGTTAGAGTCAAGTGTGTCCCCCCCTGCCAGCTAAATCGTGCAGCGCATCGGTTTGTGGCATTAGAACATTGTTGCAGATTTGTGAGGCATATGCTGACGGACACGGTCTAAAATATAATGTGTCAAAAGGTCAGTTTATGGTTTTTGAGGCCGGCTCTAAATTTCCTATATCAGTTCCACCCATCAAACTGTACGGGGTTCCCTTGGTAAAAGTGGATCACTTTAAATACCTAGGGCATTTAGTTACTGCTGGTCTCAGGGACGATACTGACATTGAGAGGGAGCGGAGGGCTTTGTCAATTAGAGCTAATATGATAGCCCGCAGGTTTGCACGCTGTTCCAAGTCGGTCAAGCATACCCTTTTTAGAGCTTATTGTACCTCAATGTACACGTGCAGCCTGTGGGTGAATCACACCCAAAAAGCATACGAAGCCCTCCGTGTCCAATATAACAACGCTTTCAGAGCGCTGATGGGGCTGCCGCGACACTGTAGTGCCTCGGGCATGTTTGCCGAAGCTAGCGTCGACTGCTTCTATGCAACGATGCGTAAACGGAGCACGTCTCTGGTGCGCAGGGTGCGCGGCAGCCCCAACAGCGTGCTGATGATGATAGCGGACAGGCTCGACTGTCCATACATGAGACATTGCAGTGACTTGCACGTCACCTACAGTCGTCGGTAATGTAAGTGTTGATAGTGTTATGGTTGTTCTGTATTGTATTGTAATGTTTATGTGTTGTCTGTTGTGTGTATAATGTATTGAATATTTGTATAATATGAGTCATGTAACTTGGAGAGAATAAATTAATAATAAATGGTTGATTTTGGATATGTGAAAAAACTCATGGCAGTAATATATATAACAAAATTAAAAGGAAACCTATCACAGCTAAGTAGGCTTTACAAGTTAACGAGTAATAATCGACCAACTTAAATTTGCAGTTGGAAAATTGACCGTAACGTTTATCAATGTATGAGAGAGCATGTTTTTCAACTGCAATGTTAAGTCATGTTTACCGCAAATAAACGTATTTTCTTTCTTTCTTTTCTTTCATTAACAGTGCCTGACCTGGCAATCGAACCCAAGATCTCTCTGCAATAGCGCTTGCGACCACTGGATCAACGAGGCACCCAAGCGTCTCGTATTTATGCAAAACTTTGAATTCACAAAATTAAAACAACATAAATAGTTGCGTCTGTATTTTGAGTCGGCGTCGAGACTACGAGGAAAGTTATCATCCTAGGAAATATATTGTACCCATGAGATAATGGAAAATCCAAGATCGCGAGAGGAAAATCGTAAGGCCTTGGTACTTTAGGCGATTAACACACGGCACCGCGCACCGCCGCGGTAGGCGGTGAAGCGGATCTCAACGTCGCTTTGGCCTCTAATAAATCCGTTGATGCCTAACACACGTACACCGCCCGACCGCGCGGTTGAGCGGTGCTCTCACCATATGAAACCGCGGCGGTGCGCGGTGCCGTGTGTTAGGCATTACTTATTTATTTTGAGTCTTTTATTGTATTACTTTTAAAAAGCATAATTTTGAGGTATTGGTACTAAGATCTGTATTTTAAAGGTCAAGGTACATAAAAAAAATATTGTGAAACATTTTTAAAAGAGTAACGGTGGAGTTTCTTGCCCATTCTTCTCCATACGAAATTACCTTTTGGAAGGGGCAACTAGAATCAATTCTATTTTTTTTTTGTAATTCTTGACGTTGCAAAGTGCCTTATAAGTGCCTATTTGAAATAAATAATTTGACTTTGACTTCAAGCGAAGAATCTTATAAAAACACTCACTTCTTACCCGTGACGTCCGCTTGAAATTTCTTGCTCCCCTGACCCACTGCGTCGCATTGCATCGCCTGTTCGCGCTGTTACTTCGTTTTCACTTAGCTTTGTTTTTAGGGTTTCGTAGCCAAATGGCAAAAAACGGAACCCTTATGGATTCGTCATGTCTGTCTGTCTGTCTGTCCGTCCGTATGTCACAGCCACTTTTTCACACCGAAACTATAAGAACTATACTGTTGAAACTTGGTAAGTAGATGTATTTTGTGAACCGCATTAAGATTTTCACACAAAAATAGAAAAAAAACAATAAGTTTTGGGGGTTCCCCATACTTAGAACTGAAACTGATTTTTTTTTCATCAAACCCATACGTGAGTTGTATCCATGGATAGGTCTTCAAAAATGATATTGAGGTTTCTAATATCATTTTTTTCTAAACTGAATAGTTTGCTCGAGAGACACTTCCGAAAGACACGACAGACACTTTCAAAGTGGTAAAATGTGTCCCCCCTGTAACTTCTAAAATAAGAGAAAGTTAAAACAAAAAAAATATATGATGTAAACTTCCACCGAAAATTAGTTTGAACGAGATCTAGTAAGTAGTTTTTTTTGAATACGTCATAAATCGTAAACCGCAATTTACCTTTTTATAGATAATGGTACGGAACCCTTCGTGCGCGACTCGCACTTGGCCGGTTTTTTTAATTTTTCGTTTTGCACGGCTCCTAAGGGTCGTACCGTAATGTTAAATAGCTTATAATCTTCCTCAAGAATTAGCCTATCAAATGCAAAAATAATTTTTGAAATTTGTCTGGTAGTTCCAGAGATTACATACAAACTTTGTTTCAAAATTAACCGCGAACTGAATAACTTTAAGTATGGGAACAACTTTGAAAAACAGTTGTCCCATACAGTTTAAAACAGTAGGTATTAAACTTTAGGTTTTAGTTTTTTGTTTAGTTTTTTTTTCGCGTTTCAAAGTTGGTCCTGTAGTAAAGGTTATTCAGTTCAGTGCTCTAAAGCACCCCTTAAAGTTTGTTGGGTTCATTTTGAAACACCTTACAGATAACTTGTGTAAACTCGATTGGTGATTAAAATTTTCCACCATAGTTTCCTATTTCATAGCTTAGAGTACCTGAACATCGAAATCTCAATCTCAAAATTAGCCTAGTTCTCGTAGAATTCCTCATGGATCATACTCACATGGAAAGAACTTTACGAGTCATGTATCGTACATGGAACCCGCGCAACCAGCGCTGGGGCTCTGTCTCGCATAGGGTCGCAGCATTATGCTGAGCGTTGGCCGTTTTGCATGAATGTGACGCATATTTCCCCTCAACTTGTTCTTTCTGGTTTGTGTTTTATTTTTGCGATATTTCTACCGCAAAATTTTTTTTTTCTTTTCTTTCATTGCATAGATCAGCACTTTTCCGTCGCCTTGCACAAGTTGTAGTTGAACGCGACAGTACACACTCGGCGTTCATAGTCATCATCATTCATAATTTTAGCCGAAAGACGTCCACTGCTGGCTGCATAGGCCTCCCACAAACGGGGGTTGCCATAATCGCCACGCTTGGCAGGCGGGTTGGCGATCGTAGTATGGTGTTAAAATACATAGAGAACGCTGCTGCCCATTCTCTAGTAAGTCCCTTAGTCGCCTTTTACGACACCCACGGGAAGAAATAGGAGAAAATACATATTTTAACACAACTAACAATCAAACAATGATAATAAACTTTTCACTTTCTTAAAGAAAATACCTCAACAACTACTAACTAATTTACAGCAATTTAATTCCCCATCATACATGTCATCTACGTATTGAATGGCAAATCCAACAAACATTTACCTGCTTACCATAAAACGCGAAGGTAACGCACAAAGATCAACTTTGATGAGTTGAGAACTTTCAAGGATATAAGTGCTTATGTGGAGTTAAAACAAGGGCTGTGATAGGGTGTGACTGCTAATGTATGGACGAACGGTATTTATGGGATTTATTTTATCTTATTTAAATAGGCTGAGATGTTATCTGCATAGACTCAAACCCCCTTATTACAAAACAAGGTTTATCTTCAGACCCAGGTTTAAAAGATGGAGCCATTATTGAATTTCGAACTTTATTCCGACTATGGTAAAGTTCCTAAACACAAAACTGACAACTTAGTACAAAACTAAGTTTTCAGTTTTGTATATAGAACGGTATTTCAATCACTGTTACGTTCTTATTACAAAAACTGGCTCCATGGTTTAAGCCATGTCAAAATATAAATCTTGTTTTGTAATAAGGCGGAAAGGATGTATAAATGTTCTAGCATTAACTCTATGTTATAACCAGAGGTCGGAATTAGGTAGAGTTATTTATGTACTTGCATCGAAATGTTGATATTAATATGGATCACCCCGGGATTTCTAATAGACAATCCCGTGTGACCAACAATATTAAAAATAAATAATAATAAAAACCTCCCTTTGGGGGAGGCCTATGTCCAGCAGTGGACGTGTTTCGGCTGAAATGATTATGAATATAGTTAAAGAATTCGAAGTCGTTCAATTGTATGGCTAGCCCTTATTTGTCTACAAAAAAAAAGGAAAAATATTATTATTCAGTACCCAATAAATATTAAAAAACACCGGATCATAGGCCCATTTTGTCAAAATTTACGATACCATAAATCACTTTAAAAAACATTGAATCGGGAGCATTCAACGTTACAATTGGGGCCACAAAAACTACACACACAAGTTTTCGCGACGCGACACGCGTTAGCCCAAAAAAAGCGAAACATATCGCTTGTCGTATTTTTCAAATGTGAATACGCAACGCCCGAGATTAACAAATGGATCGCGTGAAAAAGTTTCAGCAATAAATTTAGGTAAAGTCACAAAACTCGGCAACGACACGTTAAATTTTATTACTGCCTCGAGCCTGTGGAGCGTTGCTATTAAACTTGGGATATTATTGAAATGATCTCAGACAAAGGTTGTTATTGCACGAAAATATATGCGAACTTGTGAGTGAGAAGTAAAAGCGCTCGATCAGTACTTCGTTCGGTAATGCCCTTAGAAGTTAGTGCGTGAGAATTGAGTTATTGCGCTCTGTATTGGCCCGCAGTGTATTAAAACGGTAATGTTCGAAGTTTGAAAAATTGTTTATATTATTTTTATAGGAGTTGTAAAACCGTGTCGCTTTGAGTTTAGAAACGGTTGCCGGCTTGCTTCTCGGGAGTGACGTCAGAGATGACGTAGTAAAATAGATCAGGAGCACTTGCTGCATTATTGTCTCGTAAAATTTTGTGCAGTTACCGGTTTTAAATAGGTCTACGACTACCGATAGCTTTTAAAAGGGCCCAAGGGGTTGCCAGCATCGATCACCAATCTATTTATATGTAATTTATCTTTTAACATTCTATAAAACTGTAATTGTTAGCCGACATTTTAAAAAAGTTGCTTAATTTGGTACCAATATAATGGCAGTCGTAACTAAACCCTTGTTCATGATTAGATAACAAACCACTTAAATCCACAGGTGAATTCTAAATTGATCATAAGATTTAACGGTAATAGATAAACTTGTTAATTATAATTACATAGGCCGATCAAACGTTCTCCGCAATTTATTAACACGATAAGAAGAATCATCCAATGAATTAACATCGTAAAGGTCAAAATATAGCTCCTTCAGATAATATTTCGGCTATTTTATGCTTTAAAACGTTGTAAGAAAGGAGTTTATTGCCTGGGGATGTCCGTAAATTTATATATTATGGGGACGGTGGGATACGGAAGGTAACTAGGGTTACTATAAGCCTCCGATTGTATTAGCTTTCTTTAAATAGTGTTAAATTAGCTTTAGCTGAAGGTTTCTTGGATAAGCATTATGTTACTGAAAAATGAGATAAAAAAGATGTGCTTTAATTATCAATTTTTAGTTCTGCGACCTTGCGAGCACAAACTTTTTTGCAACAATTAATATACCACAAAACTCAAAGCATTTATTTCAATTAAACCAATTACAGGCACTTTTGAATTGTCAAAGAGTCGGTCAGTTAGTCAGAAAGTTGAAGCTATTTGCTCATTCCAAAACGTAGATCTCTATGGAGAAGAATAGGCAAGAAACTCCAAGGACACTCTTTTAAATCAAGATGTTACAAAATCCTGGGTACATTATTCTTGTCGCTTCTATATGTGAGAACAATGTAAAAATATAAATTATTTAAAAAACAATATAAAATATTACAAATAAGCCCTGGCAGATAGGAGAAGACCAGTGACAACTGACGGGGCCCGTTCACGAGCATGACGCGTGGATCAGCACCATCCAGCTCAACCATTTTGTAGGGAACCGAAATATAGAAAACTGGAACGTATTTTTAATAAAGCCGTGTCAATGATTTGTCACGCAAGTGTGCATTATGGTGCACAAAAACAATTATGTCCCGACACAAATCGATTCAACTCGTAGCGGATCTTTAACCTTTCGTAGCATTAGCTACGTCGTAGCACCAGCGTAGTCTCGTTGCGTAGGCGTGCACGACGTCATGTTTTAACAATTTTACCCGCACCACTTTGTTCCTAAGAACTGATTGGTCTTTTCTCCAACCAATCAGATATGCAAGCTAGAAATTATTTAGCAACCGGAGCCTAGAAATATTGGCTCTCAAAACACAAAAATATAATAATAGCCCGGTCCCAAGAGACGAAACCGCAACACTACCAAGTTACCTCAAAAAGCTTTGTATAAATTCTCAACAAAATACTCTTAGAAATTTACTTTTATATATTTACAATCAAGTGGAAGTTTTTCAACTATTTCGTGTTCCGTTTGAGAAAAAGAAAGAGAAAATTAACGATGAAGAATTCCATTTTATTCGATGCTCTGTTGCTTTGCGGTGAGGCTTACTGTTTCAGTTTGTAGTTTTATATTTATACAGTTGTTTCAAGTTTATGAGAGCCTGGTCTTGGTGTTAGGAAGAAGAGATAAGTCAGGATGTTTTTTCAGATAGTGTAAAAAAAATATTTTTTCCAATATATCAGTCGAAAGTAGTCAAGAAGTTTTCGATATACTAGTATCTACGACACATTCGCTCTATTATCTTCATTCAATTTAACTTTCATTCATAGATTCATTCCTACGTTCGTTCATCTTCATCTTGCAAAATTCTCTGTTCATACGTATTTAAAAACTATAAAAAATTGTAAAAAGACCTTAGTAAACCTATTTTCATCAAGAAATCTTTGTTTAATTTATCATAAACAAAATTGGCGACCGTGACAGGACCTACAATCGTCGGATCGAAGCTAAATAGCCACGCACATTGTTCCCGTACCGTATCAAGGGCACTCGAAGGACATCGTCGACACCGGACGACATTTACCAGTACCAACGGAAGGCCGTGTTGAGAATCCAAGATCGCCGTGCCTGTGGACTGGCATCCTACTTCTACCTGGGTCGAGCAACCTTACCTTCGTCAAGCCATTCTGGGAACTCTGCTGGGACTACGGAACTCCGATTGAGCAAGGTCCACCTTTAGAACGAGTCAGAGGAATCACTATCTACCTATCTACGTGCTCCTGCCTACAAACAGACTGCTGGGATTAGCTGTCTGCCTATTTAAAGTGAGCTCGTTCCATCTTACTAACATACCTATTGTGTTATCCTTTAGTCTGTGCATTTAGCGGACTTAGTTTCTCGAAGTCAAGTGAAGTTCCTACCTTTCTATTTGTGTCTATTGTGCCTTACCATAATTATTTTCGAAAGAGATCTAAACACTCACAAATTAGCCTAATTAATTTCACTTATATAATCTGAGTTTGTAGACTTACCGCCAGCTTAAATTAATGCACATTTAACTACCTACAATTTAATAAATCTCTTACCGTTACTTAAACCAAGCAATATTTATAAAACTATTCCACTGTTATCGATTATTTATCCTTTTTACCACTCAATTCAACCTTTATATCATTTACATACTAAATACTTCCCGAGTTAACTGTAAACTTAGGAACCATCGTCGTTTCGTCATACGAGTAATTAGTTGTTGCTATCAGTTTACTAAGACACACGGAATTAATCTATTCCAGTGGTCGTGCGTTGTGACTTGTGACACGGCATCGCTTGCGCATCGCTGTTTCCTGACTGCCGGCGCGTCGCCACCTGCATAGCTCACCATTGCATGCAGTCTACGTGAGCCGCGGGCATCAGCTGACCAATAAAGCGAGGAGCGTATCGTATGCTATATATACCTATTTCGTTATTTCTATTAACATCTGTTTGTGTTAGCTCATTACGAGTTTATTACAATGTCCGAACCGGTAAAGTTAAAGGAACTAATAAGCAAACGCGGTTCTATTAGAGGACGCGTAACGAAATTTAAATTAAGTCTCGATAGTCTAGCTTTATTAGAATCCATTTCGGAATTGGAAACAAGTAAGCTCGCATTGAAGCTATCAAACATTGAGGCATTGTTCATTGACTTTGATGAGGTGCAGAATCTGATAGAAATTAACAACGCAGATAGTCAAAGTAGCGAGTTGGTTACTAGAGACTTAATAGAAAACGATTTCTACCATTGTGTTGCGTTAGCTCAAAATTTAATTAAGAAAAATTCAATAGTTCAGGATAATGAGAATAATTCTCAAAATAAATCTTCTATGGCTACGTGTCATCATAACGATCACAATTGTAATGCGTTAAGTTTTAAATTACCGGTGATTAAAATACCAAACTTCGACGGTACGTATTTTAAGTGGTTGGAGTTTAAGGAAACATTTGTTTCGCTAGTTCACAATAATGATAAGATCGAAAGTATTCATAAATATCACTATTTACAATCATATCTTAACGGAGAAGCCACTCGGGTGATCGCTAATTTGGAGGTTTCTCATAGTAATTATTCCGAAGCATGGAAACTTTTATGCGAACGTTACGACAATAAGCGTCAATTGATAAATAACCATCTTAAGTCTTTGTTCAACATTAATTCCGTACAAGAAAATGACAAGTCTTTAAGATATATTATTGACCACGTCACCATAAACTTACGCGCACTCAATTCATTGGGGCTGCCTACTGACAAATGGGATGTTTTACTTATATATATTATTGCAGGTAAATTAAATAATAGTACATATTTCAAGTGGGAAGAACATAGAAATAGTTTGAGTGACATACCTTCGCTTAATGATTTCTTAAGTTTCCTTAAATGTCGCGCTGATGTATTGGAGACCGTTTATCGCCATAAACATGATAATCAGGACAATAAACAAAACCAGTTCGCAAATAATCAAAACAAACATAGTTCCAAATCTTTAGTGGCTGTACCAAACGAAGGCAACACTTCTACTTCTAAAACACCGGAATGTTTGTTCTGTAAGAATAGTCATCGCATGTATGAGTGTCCGTCTTTTAAGTCGATCTCAATAGAGGATAGGTTAGCCTTTGTTGCTTTTAACAAATTATGTGAGAATTGTTTGAGATCTGGTCACATAGCTAAACGTTGTCGTCTGTCAGCTACATGTCGTCATTGCAAATTGCGACATAATTCTCTTCTTCATAAATCGGAAGAAAACTCCAATTTAGTTAATTCCGTCACAATGTCCTCAAAGTGCTCCTCTGAAGTACTGTTATGTACTGCTCGAGTAAAGGTTACCAACCCAGCCACCAACGAGACTATGATAGTGCGAGCTTTGCTCGACAGCGGGAGTCAGTCGACAATTATCACACAGGCCGTAAAGTGCCATTTAAACCTGATTCCTCAGCCATCAGACACTACCATAGTAGGAATTGGTAACACTAAGTTAAATATTAACACAGAACGCTGTATTCTACGCATTCATTCTGAAACATGTTCCTTTAATGTGACAGTTTCATGTTTAGTTTTGCCTCAAATTACCGGCAACTTACCTAAATCATATTTTGATTTACAAAAATTAAATATTCATGGATTTCAGTTAGCAGATCCCACTTTAAATGAACCATCCCCAATAAATATTTTGATTGGTGCTGACTTATTCTGGGACATCATAAGCGCCCAGCAGCATTCGCTAGGACATAGTTATCCTAAGCTTCAGGCGTCAAAGTTAGGATGGCTCGTTACGGGATCATTGCCTTGTTTTAATACAAATAAAGCTAACTCAGTCATGTGCAACTTTGTCTCAAATGATGACACTTCTAGTAACATACATGACGAGTTGTCTAAATTCTGGGAACTTAAAAATTTTCCTCAAAAGCCCGAGCAGTGAAGAAAAATTGTGTGAGCAACATTACCTCACCAACACTACTCGCACTAGTAATGGTCAATTTTGTGTAGGGTTGCCACTTCGTGATAGCATAGACTGTTTAGGTAATTCCTATAATCTAGCAAAAAAAAGGTTTTTTAATTTAGAGGCTCGTTTCCGAAAACAACCAGAATTAAAACAACAATACTGTCAATTCATAAACGAATACGAAGTATTAGGTCACCTATCCGAATCTCCGGAGCCTAGACCGTTAAATGCCTACTTCTTGCCCCACCACCCAGTGATACGGGAACAAAGCGAGTCGACTAAGTTACGCGTTGTGTTTGACGCCTCGGCTCGTACTTCTTCTGGTGTTTCTGTTAACGACCTACAAATGTTGGGAGCAGTAGTGCAAGAACCATTGTTTAATATATTAGTTCGTTTTAGACAGCATAAGTATGTTTTAACAGGAGACATAGAAAAAATGTTTCGGTCAGTGCTTCTCAAAGAATCTGATCGCAATCTTCAACTGATACTGTGGCGTGATAGTGAAGATAAACCTTTAAGAACGCTTCGTTTAAATACAGTTACTTACGGGTTTGCTAGTGCCTCTTTTCTCACTACTCGTTCTCTTTGGCAGATAGGTGAAGAGTGTTCAGATGAGAAGATCAAAACTATAATACAACATGATCTATATTGTGATGATCTTCTGACCGGTGCAAGCACTGATGAGGAGCTACGTCATATCCGTCTCTCAGTTTCTTCTGAGTTAGCAAAGGGAAGTTTTCATCTGCGTAAATATCGTTCAAACTTACCTGAGTTATTCGCAGACTCCGTTAACCTGAAAAGTGGTAATCTCATGATTAGTAATTCGACTAGTACTCTGGGTATAGATTGGACGCCGTCTTCAGATGAACTTCACTTTCAGCATAATGTTTCGGCTTCTGAAAATGTGACGAACAGAACTATACTCTCCTCAACATTTAAAACATTTGATCCTCTTGGTCTTCTGTCTATTTTCACAATTAAACCTAAAATTATACTACAAGAATTATGGAGTCACAAAATTGATTGGGATGAACCTGTTCCTCCAGAAATAAGGTCTTCCTGGTTAAACTTTTCTAGCAAATCTTCATGTTTGTCTTCTTTAAGGATTCCTAGATACATTATAATTGACAATCATTCCTCTGTACAAATACATTGTTTTTGTGACGCTTCGCAGCGTGCCTACGGTAGCTGTATATATTTGAGGTCTGTTTCTACTAGCGGCGCTACTCAAGTTAGCCTGGTATGTGCAAAATCACGGGTTGCACCTATTAAACCCACGTCAATACCACGGCTCGAACTCTGCGCTGCCCTATTAGGAGCTCAACTAACTGCTACAGTTTTAGCCGCATTACGTTGCCCTATTGAACGTCAGGTGTATTGGACAGACTCTAAAGTAGTATTAGGTTGGCTCAACTCTAATAAAACTAAAACGTTTGTTGCCCACAGAGTAGCTGCTATAAATAATCTGTCAAATCCCACAGACTGGCGTTATGTTCCCACTTCTATCAACCCGGCTGATTTAGTCTCGCGTGGTATCGATCCAGACCAAGTAGATCTCTCTATATGGTGGAATGGTCCATCGTTTCTTTTAGAATCCGAGGATTCCTGGCCCGCCTATACTGCGGAATCTATAGAATTGCCAGAGCTTAAGACCCACCATACTTTAGAGGGGGAGGAGGCATCTTCTATGCCAGATTTGTCTGTGGATTTAGCAAAATATTCTAATTTAACCACTCTTATTCGGGTTCTAGCTAGAGTTTTAAGGTTCGCCAATAATTGTAGGTCACACAAAAGATCGGACAGATCACTAGGTCCACTTCAAGTTTCAGAGTTAGAAAACGCTCAAAACGTTTCTATAAAGTTATCCCAGAAAGATTCCTTTCCTATAGAATTAGGACTACTACAAAAGGGTAAATCTTTAAAGTCTAAAGCCGCTCTCTCGTCTCTTAATCTATTTTTAGATGAAAATGGCATTCTTAGGAGGGCGCATCGATTCTTCTACTTACCATTATGACAAACGTCATCCTATCTTGTTGCAGTCCAGTCATTATTTAACAAAGTTAATATTCAAAC
Source organism: Tiliacea aurago (assembly GCA_948098905.1). NCBI lineage: Eukaryota > Metazoa > Arthropoda > Insecta > Lepidoptera > Noctuidae > Tiliacea > Tiliacea aurago. Next base: position 4,477,299 of record OX402592.1, read on the forward strand.
AGGAGCATCTACGCCTGTTGCACGCCGGTCCTCAGCATCTCCTAGCATCTATAAGGGAACACTATTGGCCTGTAGGAGGCAGGGCTCTAGCTAGACGTGCAGCGCGCGAGTGCGTTACCTGTCGTCGTTTCAATGCTCGTACTATGGATAATATTATGGGAAACTTACCTGCAGATCGCGTAGAAGCTGATTTTCCTTTCTCCACGATAGGTACCGACTTTGCCGGTCCATTTCTTATTACGGATCGCAAAGGACGAGGCTGTTAAATAACTAAAAGCTATTTGTGTATTTTTATTTGCTTTCGGTACAAATGCGTTCATTTAGAGTTAGTCAGTGACTTGACAATGGATGCATTTGTGCTAACACTAAAAAGATTTATAGCCCGCAGAGGTAAACCAAAGGTCATCTACTGCGACAATGGTAGAAATTTTGTTGCAGCAGCAAAAGAAATAAATTCGTTTCTTAAGTCCAATAGCGACTCTATTATTGACTCTGCATCTCGTGAAGGCAATGAATTCCGTTTCTCACCAGCATACGCTCCTCACTTTGGAGGTCTTTGGGAAGCCGGGGTCAAGCCCGCGAAATTTCACTTATACAGAGTACTTAAAAATATTCACTTGACGTTCGAGGAACTGAGTTCGTTGTTTGCTCAGATTGAGGCGATACTTAATAGCCGACCTTTATGTCCGTTAAGTCCTTCACCTCAAGACCTATCTCCACTCACCCCAGGCCACTTTATAATTGATAGGCCGCTGACGTCTTTACCATCGCCGTACCTGCTGGATTATAGCACAAACCGTCTTGATCGTTTTCAGCGATTGGAACAAGCTCGTCAACACTTTTGGAAGCGGTGTCGACAGAGTACGTCACGGAGCTTCAGCAGCGCACAAAGTGGAAGGTGCGGTGCCATGAATTAAAGATAGACGACCTAGTCCTAATCAAAGATGATAGGACTCCTCCACTATGCTGGCGCCTTGGAAGAGTCTCGAAGCTATTTCCCGGCACTGATGGTGTACCACGAGTCACCGACGTGTCTACCTCACAAGGCATCATACGGAGAGCCATCAACAGATTGTGTCTGCTACCTTCACCAGTTAACAACACGGACAATTAATGATCTTGAAAGCTTCATCTATAACTTTGAAGGCCCCCGAGGATGTCTACGACACATTCGCTCTATTATCTTCATTCAATTTAACTGCAAAATTCTCTGTTCATACGTATTTAAAAACTATAAAAAATTGTAAAAAGACCTTAGTAAACCTATTTTCATCAAGAAATCTTTGTTTAATTTATCATAAACAACTAGCGACCCATCCAGCCCTGTTTCGCACGGGTGCAAAGTATTGTGGTGACATGTCAAAACGTCGAGATTTCTATGCTAAATGATGGTGAAAATACAGTGTGTAATTTAAACACAGACAGACGCGAAAAGCGACTTCATTATATATTATGTAATGGCGCAGGATAGCCTTTACCAGCGGTGCTATTCTGTAACCATCTCACCGTGAAAACTTAGATGAAGTGAGCGTGGAGTGAGCTGTCAGTGTCATTCCGCTTATGCTAGGGATTGCCCTAGCATAATTGGAATGACACTGACAGCTCAGTGAGCTGTAGCGTGCAGTGCCACGCGAGAATTCACGGTGAGATTTTTAAAGAATCGACATGCAGAAGTGGTTATCGTATTAGTGGTTCAGCAGCTTCAATATCATCAGGATTGTGCCAGAATATAACAGTTCCGTGCAGTCATGGACGTGGTACGACAGTGGCTCTCCTCACATCATCTTCTGTCATCAGAAACCAGCCGCCACGCAACCATCGATGCGATGCTCTGCTAGGATTTGAAAGAATCGTTATAATATCGTTTGGCAAAGAAAGAGACGACTGCTAGAACCAAAGAATACCTTATATATTGGCTAGAACTGAACAAATGGCAGATTGTACTACAGGTAGTGCATTTTTAATAAAATATTATTGATAAAGTGAGGAAGGGATCAAAGTCATCTTGGGTTTTTTATTTCTTATGTAACTCTAATGAGCATTATAAGTTATGTTTATAGAACTTATATACCACCAATATAATAAAAATATTCTATTATAACGCTAATTATAAGCCAATAGCTGTACAATACAATCCTTAAATAACTTAGTACAGCTACTCATACACTCTCCAAAAACCATTTAGGCTGTTTAGCAAATTGTTGACATTTTCGAATGTATAAAAACAAAATTTAAAGTATAATCAAAGACATATTTACAACAGCTAAAGCCTCATCATAATTATCAGCTTGAATAATGACCACTGTGCCTTCATATCTATCATTTACACTTACTTACCGTATTTTGCTGGCGCGTTAATATTTTGACGGAAAACATATACAATTTCATAATAAATTTGAATCTGCACTTTTAATTCACCAATTAATACCATCAGATATCCAATTCTAAGATTATCTTTTATACATATTAAATAATAATAATTTAGTACGTTTCTATTACACGTGTCATCGAAAATAGTTTTATTTTATTTTTTATTCTTTAGTAATTCTGGTCTAGAACCTTTTTGTAATGGTTTCTTTGTACACCGAATAACAGCTCTAATACAGCTGTTATACAACTACTCTATTGCTTGTCATAACATACAGCTCTACTAAAGCAAAAAGCTGTATAATATGGGTCCTTTTTTACTTATAAGGACTGTATAAGCGCTTATACAGTCTTATACAGCCTGAATATATAGCGTCTATAAAACAGTCTTAAATACAGCTTACTTGGGGTCATATACTATTCAGTAAAAGGCTTTGTAAACTATGAACTAAATAAAGAGTAGTACTCGTAGTATAAATAACGTGAACGTTATGATGGTGATTGCTCGAATAGAAGAAAGTTCATAAGGAGAGAAGCAGTAGACAAGCAAGTAGACAATCAACCAAGGACTACTAGGAGCACATAATAAATAAGTAGTACATTTAAAAACTACAATGTTACGTGCTCATGTTCCCGTGTAAGCTGCTTGTGAACATTCTTCCGCAGCGCTAGGCTCTACCGGATCTAATCAGATTTATTTTCCGTGTTATTTTCAGAATTGTGTATTTTTTCTCTGAACACAACTTGGAACACGGTATCGAGGTGTGAATCTGCGATATTTATTTAAATTAAAACGTAATTGGAATCGCTTTCGAATGGTGGTGGTCACTTGAATTAGAGCAATGCAGAGCATTTCAAAGCTTTGCTGAGCACTTCTTTTAAACACACTTACAATGACTGATATAAAACAAGCGTCACGGCGCGGTTGCAAATATATTTATCAGTCCTTTCGTGGTTTATCATGTTATTATACTATTGGTACTTGGATGGAAGCAAAATATCGTAAAGAGAACTGAACTAAGGCCTATAACGTACTAGCGGCTGGCCGTGATGCGGCGTGCCGTTGCGGCTGGCCGCAGTATATACTGTCTGCCGCAACGGCACGCCGTATTCCGGCTAACCGTATAGTCTCGGTTCTATTGCGGTCCGCCGCATTTCCAAAGAAATATTGGATATGATGGACGTCGGAGAAGTTGCTGCAGTTATTTATTTATATTACTATCGTGGAAAACGTCGTCGTAAAAATAAACATAGATTTTGGATACACCCTGTGACTGACTGTGACTGACTGACCTCTAGTGATTGACTAGGGCGGGAAGCGCTTGCGGCTAATCACGTCGAGTGCGTGGAGGGAATGTGGCGCGCCGCTACGTTCAACCGGTGCGGTTGACGGCTTGCCGCATGTCAGTGCGTTGATATCATGCGGTTTCATATAAAAATTAAAGTGCGGCCTACCGCAACGGCACGCCGCATCACGGCCAGCCGCTAGTGCGTTTTAGGCCGGTTTGAAACCTCCAACGTGAACCGAGCAAGCGTGGTAGGTAATTTATATATAAGACAATCTCGGGACAAAATGCACGATATCCATGATTTTACGATGTTGATAAATTGCGATACCCCAAAGTGCAGAAACGTAGACACAACCATGAAAAGTGCATCTCTAAAGCCATTTTCCAAACAGAGTCGACGGGGCAGTAATTTCAAAATGTACGTATGTATTCCTTACTCTGAAAATTGGAGGTGGATAAAGTAAAATATACGGGGGTTAAGTACGAGAGCTAACTTTTGTAGCGTCTCCTATTACATCATTTGATTTTCTAGTTTCAGGATACTCTGTATTCAGTGAAACACGTCATTATCTTTCTGGTCCTCAGAAACTGTTGTTAATTGATCCTTTTAAATCATTTACACTCAGTTGCAGAAAGCTCACCATTAACACTTCATTACATAAAGCAGCATTATCGCTAATGAATTCATTACTTTAATGAAGTTGCACAAACAAATTTTAGATAGCATTAGACATTTTTAATGCCACTTTAGTTAAAGAAGACTTTAAACAATATTGCCAGGAACAAATTACCATGTTGAACGAAAAGAGTGAACATTTACGTTCTTTTATTATCCGTACGTACAAGTACACCACAATTTTAGCATAAAATAAAGTAAATGTAGTTGATTTATGTGTATTCAGTGTACTCTGTGGGTTAATCTAGTTTAAATAATCTGGTTTAAGGGGGATGCGCTAAGGTAGCCCGCGAAATTCAAATTTACTAACGTTTTTTGCAAATTTTATACTTCTGATTCATATTCTAATGATTATAATTCTGTAAAGCCATATTGGTTATGGCCGCGAATCATAATTAGATCAACATACAACGTGTTACTGACCTGCAAATTGCAAAAAACGTAATAAAATTTGAATTTCGCGGGCTACCTTAGCGCATCCCCCTAAAATTTAATAATTTTAACATGTGTGCAGTCTAGAGCTCCTGCCACACGTGGAAATCCATCTATTTCATAAAAACCTTCTGCAACTCTACGTAGTTCCGTCCGGTCTGGCATTTTAATATAGAGGTGGCTTAATTTTGCTAGTTCACGGGATACTTTTTGTATAAACAAACTGACAAACAACCCGACCCAACCTGTTTCCGACAAACTGTTGATTTATTTATGTTTATTAAATCACCCAATACTTGCTGGAAAGATCCAGTGGCGAAAAATCTCAAACATATTGAAAGCTGTGTCAGGCCATTAATGGATTTATTTCTTTGCGTCACTGGTTCTAAATCTTGATCAAGTAGGTTACAAATTTGAAGAACTGCCTCCTTGGAAATTCTATACTTTACATGAAACTCTTCTCCATCATGTTTTAAAAATAAATTCACTCGGTCTGGGATTCGACGGCGAGGTAAATCTACTAAATAAGAATCAGATAATGACGAAAGACTGGTTAAAGACATCTTTCAATTACAGAAATGCATTCAAGTACCGTAGAAAACACTAATGTTGCTCTTAATGGATGCTTTTCGGCCCATTAAAATTAAAAAATCTGAAATGTCAAACTTAAAGTTCACCACCTGCTAATGGGCGCTAATGAAGTTACGTGCAACGTAAAAGTGTTTAAAATGGCCGGTTTCATTAGGTTTGACATTTCATTAGTTAAATTTAATGGAGCATTAAAATTAAATAAAAAATGGTTTCGTGCAATGATTTAATGCTACATTAGTGTTTAATGTAGTCTTTAAAATTTAAAGATCGTTTCTGCAACTGAGTGTATGTCCGCTTAATCAAGTTTTAGTTATCGGTATGATGCGATTATTGATACACTGTATGACATAATGAAAACATCAATGGGATCTGACGCAGAATGTCCCATTCGCACAGTGTCCTATTCGCACAAAGTCCCATTCGCACAAAGTTCCATTCGCACAAAGTCCTATTCGCACAAAGTCCCATTCGCACAATGCATTCACACACTGTCCCATTCGCACAAAGTCCCATTCGCACAAAGTCTCATTCGCAGAATGTCCCTTTCGGGAGCACCAGTCATAAAAAAAAATAATCAGCTGTTCCATACAATGTGTTTAATACCTACTCGACCTGATGTTTGATCTGCAACGCCAAACTGAAACACCGCAAAATGCATGGTAAATCTGAAGTTTATTTCGGTTGTAACATTCCAGGGAGTTAGAGTTCTATCATTTTCCTGTGAATTATTACGTATTCGATATCACCAAATCTTTGAGATCCTTATGTCCTGGTTGAGTTAAACGATTACTGACAAATGCTTGCACTGACTGGATAGGTCCATTTATATTTGTGTGGTACTTTCCTCAAAAGACCATTTCAGATACGGATCTACATGGTCCTCACATGATCTGATACATTATTATCTTAAGATTATGTCTGGACTTTAAAAGAGAATTTGAGCCCTGAGTTTGTTTCGCCATTTCATCTCAGGGGTAGTCAAATAGGAAAATTCAACTTTATTTAGCTTATTTTTTATATATTTTTTTAAATATGACGTGTAAAAGTGATTCCGATATCCAATTTATAGAATAAACTATTTCATGTTATTATTTATAAGTTCCACTAACTAAACTCACTTCCCTCTGACTACAACCGCAACGACCCCGTCCACAACACACATCTCTGCATTCCACGTTACTCCGAAAATTGTCGTCGTAATTCTCAAAAATTCAATTTAAAATCGCTCTGAGTTGGGTCAGTCTGGAATATTCCGCGGAGGCCGGCCGCACGAGTAATTGGTACAGTCGTGCACGCGATGCATTCAAAAATCGTTCGAGACGACTAGTTTGTATTTGCTGTACACTATGGAGGAATTTTTGGTGAGCTTTTGCTGTTATTGAAGAGCTTTGGCGATGAATTCTTTGAGGATATTGAGTAATAGGAATAACCTAACCGGATCACTTCCAGGGAAGCCTCTAGAGCCACTTCTTCTCAGTATTAATCGTAGAAAATGGTGAAAGGTACGCGTTTTGGGGGTTGACTTGACTTTTTAACCTTTTCAAAAAGTGCTGTTGGGTGAACATTTTTTGAAAAAGTATTTGAATACAATTTTAATTCTTGTTTGAAAGAATGTTTTTTTCAATCGTATTGCTGAAATCGTTTTATCATTTTCCACTCCAGTGGACAGTAAGCTTAAATTTGTCAAAGGTCTAGCTGCGGCGAATCTGTTGATTGCTTTGTGTGGGCAACTCTGTGTGTGAAATACAGTTTTTTTTGTACAAAATATGATAAGCGGTGACAGGCCGATAACCAATATGGTAATTTGGTTTAAAGCAATCAACCAATTCATAACTCTTATATTGGTTTATCATGTCCTTGTTATTGAGTTTAAAATTGTATTTTAATGTTTCGTGATCCTTGCTCATGTATTTATTTCATTAACAATTTTTACATTGTATCGAAATGTATTAATTCAAAATTAAAACTACAAAAAATACATATTATATTACGAATAAATGAGTGACAGGTTTCAAACTTGCAATTCAATTAAATTTAGGTACCTACATTAACATCGATAAAAATGTGAAGAAAAAAAATAACAAATTAAATAAATGTCAATAAAAAAAACGGTCAAGAGCGAGTCGGACTCGCGCACCGAGGGTTCCGTACGTATATATGATGTTGATGATTTCTGAAAAATAGTGCTATTTAGAGAAATCGTTTTATTTTTTCGGTAATCTTCACATAAACTTCTATCACATAAAATAATTTCAGATTTTTATCTATGCAAACTTCGGAGATAAAGGGGGGAACGGTATTTTTTTTTTTCATTTTTCATCAAAAGCCGGAAACTATGCTGCGTAAAAAAAATGTATGAGAATGTGCAAACAGCGTTTTTTCATATGATACCCCACATAGTAGCCCACTTCAAATTTTTAAGACCCCCTTTCAGTCCCTTAAAATAGTTGGACAAACGTCATCTAAAACTATTCTAAATTTCAAGTTGTTAGGTTTAGTAGTTCTTGAGATATCCAGGTGTGACAGATAGACAGACAGACTTAGTCTCACCATAAGGGTTCTTTTTTACCATTTTGGTACGGAACCCTAAACCCTTTTTAGGGTTCCGTACCAAAATAGTATTATAACAGTCCTCAGTCAGACAAAAGCATCACTGAGAAAATTAACAAGTGTTTAGTAGAACTTTTCCATCAGAAATTACTTTAGGTAACGCTAAGCTAAGGGACTTTTGAAACCTATACTCGTAGGTACTGAAAAATTTTAACGCGAAAAAAATCATTTCTTTTATAAAACCGCCAGATCTGCATTGATTTTTCCTTCACAAAAAGCTTTTTCGTTATCCACAATTTTAATATTTCATTACATCCCCACTTAGCCTCTACATTTCACCCCTCATTTTTCCAATAGTCCTTACAATTTCGCATTACTCAGTGCATAAAGCTTGGTTCACACACGGATGGGCGCCACCCATGGGCTACACCGCAATCAATGGGGCCAACCTTTGCGTTAACGAGTCCGTATGGTGTACACCAGGGGTGAATGACGCCCCCTCCTATAATAGAAATTGTAAGTTAAGGGGCAGCTGGATAGAGACATTTGTATTTAAGGTGGAGTGCAAATAATCGGCTATCATGTGTCTGCGTAACTGGTTTAGTTACTGGTCTCGATTACACAACAGTAACACATTGAACTAACTGTAAAACGAGAATCTAATTTCAGATAACTCGAAGTAATTTTCAGGCTAAGGCCGCTAGTTTAGGGAAATGATTATGTAATTTTGATTAGATGAGTAGGTGTTTATATTCATAATGTCTTCTACATACATTTATATGTTCTAAAATGAAATTAACAATTATATTTATTTATTTGCTTAGACAACTATTATTCATATGTTAAGCAAAAAACTTAGAAGCTATGCGAGTGTGTTATAAAGCCAATACTCCCACTCTTTTGTATCCTGCCGTGACATAATATCTACTATTCTAAATTAAAATTCCGTTGCCCATACTTCAGTGCAAAGGTTGTATCGGAGTTTTTTCCAGAACCCATAAAAGAGACATACTATCTACGTAGGTACTGAGATAGTGGGTTCTCTCGCCCAAGTGCCCTAAGTGCTTGCTCCTTCACAGTAAAAGCGATCTAGCCAACAGTAATTCCCATGAAAAAGTCTTAGCAATTTACCGGTATCTTTTTATTTAACCAGTTTCTCTTTGTAAACGCGTAGATAGACGGTTTTTCTCAAAGGAATGGGTGTTTGATACGTACTCGGACGTTTTAAAATGGACAAACAAAAAATAAAACAAAAAAAAAATGCCTAGATTGGCATCTTAATTATACTATAAACAGGATGCGATCCACCCTCATTTCAGAATTATCAAAATCAGGGCCGAGTTCTGTCAACTTATTTTATATTTTCTAATGATCTACCCCTTAATGCATCTCCTTTCCACCTCTTTAGATGCACAAGTTTAATATCTGGATGTGTCCAACACGTACGAACCGGTATGTTTATAGTTGGCACTGCAAACTTACTATATTTATATTTTCATCAACAAGTCAATCATTTGCATTCAGAAAGTATAATTTGGTGAAGTGGAACTGATGAAGAAGGCCACAGATGGCCACCGGAACTTCTCAATGATACGTATTTCACGGGTGGCGATGAGATATCTGGATTAAGATAGTTAAACGAAGCAAATTTATCTGACGATGAAGCCGGAAGGTAGGCACTGGAACTCCGTTATAAAACAATGTATCCTACCCGTGTTTGGTCTTGTTGGAATTGTTATGAGATGCAGGCTATAAATGATTTTTAACCAACTTCAAAAAAGGAGGAGGTTTCAACTGATCTGATGATGAAGCCGGAAGGTAGGCATTGGAACTCCGTTATAAAATAAAGTATCCTACCCGTGTTTGGTCATATTGGAATTGTCATTTAAAAAAATGTATGATTACAATTTGTGTGGGGTAGGTACCATGTTTATATATTTTTGATTAGATAAACTACAATTTATTTGAAACGAGCACTGACAGGTCTGTTATGTTATGTGATTCCGAAAATTAAAGTTATTTTTCACTTTTTTGTGTTATTTTTTGGAAGTCGGTTGCTTTTTTTTCTGTAAAAAGTTTTTATTGTGTTTTAATAAAATAGTACTTACTTCTTTTTCGTCCCATTGGGTATCGCGGTATCCAGTTTGGGTTATGGGGGTCAGATAGGCAGTCGCTCCATGTAAAATACTGGTATTCAGCTACGTCCGGTTAGACTGGAAGCCGACCTGTACATTCTTGGGTAAAGGCTAGGTAGATAATTGTTTTTTTTTTACGTAGATTGTTAAATGTTTTTAGCTATTCATAAAAATCACATCAATTATGTTTTTTTTTAAACTTTGTTGTTACTCTGCTAAATCAGCCTTTTTTCTTTTTAGGGTTTCGTACCTCAAGAGGAAAAAGCGGAACCCTTATAGGATCACTTCGTTGTCCGTTTGTCTGTCTGTCAGTCTGTCAAGACCCTTTTTCTCAGGAACGCGTGTAGGTATCAAGTTGAAATTAATATCAAATACGTAAGTCCATAGTCCCTTGGAGCTCTAAAAAAATCAAGCTTCTAAGTTAACGCAATAAAAAAATACAGCGATTTTTGCAACATTATTGCGACATTATTTCAAAATAAATTAAAACCTATAGGGTACTGAATATGAAAAGAATGAAATTGACGTTGACCTAGAATCATGAAATTTGGCAAGAAGCAAGGTCTCACAGCACTAGTATAGGAAAACGTCGTAAGTAGTTTTATCACATTAAAAAAATGTTTTTTGCTATTACAAACTTATATTTGCAGTTGGAGAATTGACTGTGACGTATATCGATGTATGGGAGAACATGTTTTTCAACTACAGTGTTAAGTTTGTTTTAGGATGAATTCATCCTAACTACGGAGCCCTTCATTGTGCGTGGTCGGACACGCACTTGGCCGGTTTTTTTTTATTCTACTTAACTTTCCCCAAAATCGATTATCCGACTTCTTTGATCACTTTAATAATTATTTCTAGTAGTATTGGCTTTTACATCAGAAAAAATTATACAGCACTAGCTTCTGCTCTGGCTCTGAAATTATTATATCCTATGACACTCAGCAATACTCTAGCTTCCCCTTAGTGATAATAATTTTTAGAATCAGTACAGTAGTTCGAAACATTAACCCCTACATACAAACTCACAAAGGAGAATGCCGTTGTGCAGTACCAACTTGCGGGGAAGCGTGTCACAACCAAATTAGTTCATAAAATACTACTATTTTTTAAATCAGATTTAAGTTTTTGTTATGAAAAAATTCCCGGATTTCGGAGATCAAAAATAAAAGTATTTTTTTTACTTGGTACGTATTTTCCACGTATATGTCACTGCCATTGCACTTCATTTCCGAATGTTGCTACTACCACAGAATACTACAGAATAAGTAATAGTACTAAGTAGGTAAAAAAAAAAACAATATTTATGTACCTGCCAGCAAACATTTAAATGAAGAAGATAATTATGTATCGTACCGATTTGCTTTTTAGAATACGTGATATTGGGTATTGTATGATATGTGTGATAAAAATAAAATCTTTATTTAGGTCACGCGTTGCGTCATAATAATTTAAATTATTATTTTGGAATACATTTATTTAATGAAAAGAGGCCCGATTCAAAAAAGGAAATGTCATGTTTATTGTGACGTATTGCATTTGTTTTTTTGGCTTATTTAAATTATTATCTGTAGTTTTTTGGCGCCGTCACGAATGACGTTACTTTCAATCTTACAATGTTGGTTTCTTAAATTGATCGAAGGTTTCATATGAACTATTCGATTATAATTAAAATAACGAGAACGGGCGTTCAAGTGCTTTTCCTTAACGTAGTGTTTGTGTGATAATCCTTAGCGATGTCCCCATCAAGGGTAAGACATCGGCCAGCAAGTCATCGTCACCGATGTGTAAACTGTTCACAGGTATTGTAAGAATAATTTAGAGTACATGACACAGAAAATATATCCGTGGCTATGATTCGTGTTTTAAGATCATGGATTGCCCCGACGCCTGTTAGTATTACCGCATTAACTAACTAACGCATTAACTCCACCATTTCGAGTCAGTAATTTTTACGAAACTAACCTCAAAATATTAAGTAGGTAAATGGCAAATAAATACAAATTACGGAAATCCATGTAAAAAACAGTTAACAATATAGGCAGAACATTGAATTCTGCTCCAAATACACTGGGTTTAGTTGTGACAGCGGACTTTTCGTTTGGTACAGGGCGCCCTATATTTGTCGGCATTCTCCTTTGATCTCTTGTGGCTGTTCCTAAATTACCCTTTTTTTTTGGGTGGGTAATTATCAAATGACTTCTCCCACTCTGGGCGCAGCGGGAGGGCGTGTCAGACTTTTACTGACTGAAACCCACCCGTATTCCTTCATTTGCCTGTGCCAGGGCCACGATATCCCTTTCGGACAAACTCGCAACCCTGGCAGGCATTGGCCCTGACGGACCCCGTCAGTTGGTGCTGACATCTCTTTGAGGCGCGCGTGAAACACAACGCGCCGTCGACCCGGGCCTGGTCCTTATTAGTGTTTATTAGAGGATTTGCTCTAAAGGGAAAGTACCGTGCTCCTCCATTCGGTACGGCTCTGTAGGGCTCGTCCCAGACATGTCACCCTCCCACCGATAGTAATGAATTTCCAAGAAGTATTTGGTCTTGCCCCGACTTAGAAAACTAGGGGACAAAGAGGGGGGATACAAGAAAACAATGTCAATATAAAAAAAAAACCGGCCAAGTGCGTGTCGGACCACGCACAATGAAGGGTTCTGTAGTTAAGATGAATTTATCCTTAAAACAAACTTAACATTGTAGTTGAAAAACATGTGCTCCCATACATCGATATACGTCATAGTAATTTTTCCAACTGCAAATATTAGTTTGTAATCGCAAAAAAAGAAATATGTGATTAAAGTACAAATTTACAGTTTTTGGACTTTTTCCTATACTTGTGCTGTGAGACCTTGCTTCTTGCCAATTTTCATGATTCTAGGTAAACGGAAAGTACGGTTTTGATTTATTTGCGAGTATCGAAATATGTCGATGATAAGACAGACAGACAGACAGACGGACAACGAAGTGATCCGGGGTTCCGTTTTTTCCTCTTGAGGTATGGAACCCTAAAACTAGATGAGGTGGCGTTTCGTATCTGACTTCTATGAGAAGAAATGCCGAAACGAACTCAGACTCAGTCTCTTTTAAAGTCTAGACATAATCTTGGTCAGATCATGTGAAGACCATGTAGATTGGTGCCTGAAATTATCTTTTGATTAGGATTGAGTAAAACAAAAGTCAAGCTCTACAAGCTTTGAGAACGTGGCTTGTTAGAATCGTAGCAGTGTCCTTAGTGATCCTATGTGTTCAAGTCCCATACCACACGCACGACGCTGCCAGCTGCTGTAAAGCAGCCCCAAGTCGCTTGTGATGAGTTTTTAGTTTATTGTAAGGAAATCCATTAACGTAACTTAAAATAATGTATTCCCCAACGCAAACGTAACGTGTCAATTACCCTTTTGTATTCTTCTCATGTTTTCTAACTTTCATGATCAAAAGAAAAGTAGATAAAGTAGATTTTCTTTCCTTAATCTTCTTCTTATGAATTCACAACCTTATTAGGGTTCCGTACCTCAAGAGGAAAAAGCGGAACCCTTATAGGATCACTTCGTTGTCCGTTTGTCTGTCTGTCAGTCTGTCAAGACCCTTTTTCTCAGGAACGCGTGTATGTATCAAGTTGAAATTAATATGAAATACGTAAGCCCACGGTCCCTTGGAGCTATAAAAAATCAAGCTTCTAAGTTAACGCAATAAAAAAATACGGCGATTTAAGCGACATTATTGCGACATATTTCGATACTCGCAAATAAATCAAAACCTATAGGGTACTTTCCGTTGACCTAGCATCATGAAATTTGGCAAGAAGCAAGGTCTCACAGGACGAGTATAGGAAAAAAAACAAAAATTGTAAATTTCTAATTTATCACATAAAAAAATTGTTTTTTGCGATTATACACTTATATTTGCAGCTGAAGAATTGACTGTGAAGTATATCGATCTAGGGGAGAGCATGTTGTTCAACTACAATGTTATGTTTGTTTTTAGGATAAATTCATCCTAACTACGGAACCCTTCATTGTGTGTGGTCCAACACGAACTTGGCTGTTTTTTTTAAATATGATTGATGCGTAAAAGAAGAGCGTAGAGACGCGTACAAACATGTACAAACCTACTTACAGAAACAAATCATTAATCATTTATTTATCATTTAATACAGAGTACTGCAAAGTTCAACTGCCATTGAGCAAGACACGTTCCATTATTACTGGGCGCGTACTAATGTAATGAACCCCTTATAACGGTCTACTCACCCATTACTAAGATAATAAAAACTAGCACAAGACTACAGCACCGTTAGACAGTTGCAGATTTTTTTACTATTACGTGGTTATTATAAATCGTCATTTTTCACTTCTGCAATCTACCACATTTAGAGGATGCTTGCAATGTAATCGGCAGCTGTGCGACCGTCCTTGTCTAGCAACGGGGCGTTTCTATCTGGGCATCCAAATGTCGTGTGTTGCTAATAAATTGGTGATAGGCCTGAAAGCCAGATGTGGTTGAACGAGTCACGATTCCTAGCGTTCTTTAGAACGAACTATCAACCCAGTTTAGGAAAACTTGGTGAACCGTACCCCGCTCCCGGGAGGTGTGCGTACATTAAGCACAATGAAAAATATCCTGTAGTCCATAGGGAGAAGATTACTAACGTTTGATTGATTTGTGTTCGTAAACAATTTTATTACAAGGTAGCAGTATAGCTCACATTGTGAGTATTAATTCGAGTTGTGAGTATTAATTCGGCCTTCCATAAGCAGTGTGACTGCCTTAAGTTTAGTGTCATTTATAGTCTGTTGGTAGGATAGTTGTCTACGGTCTCTTGGTAAGTATCACACCCAATGGGAGGCTTTCCCCAAGTCCCTAAAACCAAACGTAGATGTAGGATACCACAACGATCATGTCATACGAACAAGGAGGGATACAATAGTCAACACTCACTCAATCGTTCACAAACACACTCACTTTTTTTGGGTTGGAAATTATCAAATAATCAGCTCTAGGCTGAGCGGGAGTGCGTGTCAGACTTTTACTGACTAAAACCCACCCGTGTTCTTTCCGTTGCCTGTGTGTCAGGGCTACGATATCCCTTTCGGACAAACTCGTAACCCTGGCAGGCATTGGCCTTAACGGACCCCGTCAGTTGGTACTGACATCTCTTTGAGGCGCACGTGAAACACATCGACCCGGGCCTGGTCCTTGTCGGACGGTGAGCTACCCATCGCTCACCGTCCGCAGGCCCGCGCCTACGGTGGCCGGAAATCAGCTTGCGACTCCCGACGCCCGGGGCGTCTGCTGCGGCGACTAAGGGCGTGAGTCTGCCTCACCCTCACGCGTTCCGTCTCCTCCTTCGCGAGCATTACAGCTTCGCAGAAGGAGGTGACGGCACTCTCGCTCCGAACCATGGCCTGAACCAGGGCCGGACGCGAGACATCGCTGCCGCCGATCGCCTCCGTGAAGACTAATATAACGTAGGTAAACTATCTCATTGCTATCAACAACTAAGTTCTAACACTGCTAGCCTAGACTACGTCGACTGCTCCATAACGTGATCTGAAACCAACTGCCCTTTATGACTTAAATTATCAGTCTCTTATGGCGACGATAACGAACTTTTATGATTTTATACTGACGATCACGTCTAAACGAGTAGTGTTAATGATTTGAAAAAAAATTAGTTAAATTAGAGCATTTTCTCAATAATTTAATATGTGAATATTTTAGATTATATTTATATTACATAGTGAAATTAATTTGTAAAATTATGTCTAACGCGGATAAAAAACTGAGAATGGCGCAAAATCTACCAAGCGTATTTTTCTGAAACCTTCACCAATTTAAAGATAGTTTAATTAGTGATCTTTTAGTATACGCGTTTTATTAAAATACCTTTTGTTTTGTGTAGAATAAATTAATAATGCGTCAAATTGGGGACAGCGCTCCTTGATGGGCGAGTCCTATTACTGGCTTTCAGCCCATCTTCCCACACTTTCGCAGAATAGGTTTATGGCCGTTTTTCTACTACTTCTCAATTGTTTTAAGGGTTCGTTTGGGTATTGCCTGAGGGGGGGGGCACCATAAGTGGGGACGGGATGAGACGGGTTATTGTACATTCGCTACAAATTAAATCCGTCACATTTTTGTACACTCCATACATTGAAAGTGTATTCGCCACTTGCATTAAAAATAAGTGTAAATTCGTCACAGCCACAAGTCTTCATTTTAGGTACGTGTACATCATTTTTGCATAAAATACTGGTAGCAAGCAAAGTTATTGGAACTGTGGCTAATTTACACATACTTTTTTCCATGGCGAACTTACTTTGTGGCGAATGTACAATAACCCGATGAGACATAATCCCCCTTATTACAAAACAAGGTTTATCTTCAGACCCAGGTTTAAAACATGGAGCCATTATTGAATTTCAAACTTTATTCCGACTATGGTAAAGTTCCTAAACACAAAACTGACAACTTAATACCGAACTAAGTTTTCAGTTTTGTATAAAGAACGGTATTTCAATCACTGTTACGTTCTTATTACAAAAACTGGCTGCATGGTTTAAGCCATGTCAAAATATAAATCTTGTTTTGTAATAAGACGGTGTGTGTCCAAATTAGAAATTGGATATTTTTGTAGTTTCTTTAGAATTAGTTGAGTTATTATTATTCATTTATTCTTCAAGTTACATGACTCACAATAAACAATATTCAATACATTATACACCCAACAGACAATACATAACAATACAATACAATACAAAACAACCATAACACTTTCAACACTCACATTACCGACATGACTGCATTCGACCTGTCCTAGTTTGTTCCTAGTTTATTTTCCATTAAATAGACGATATATGTGTTTCTAAGTGGCTCGAACTGTAGCGGCATCAACATCGCCACATGCGAACTACGCGTGACACTGACGTCACGCAAAATCCTGCATCGCGCAAGCAGAGTTTACCGCACAACTAGCATACATACAACGTCCCGACATCAACCGTCGGGCAGTTGCCTACCAGACACAACACCCGTCTGGTCGGAGGATCCTCCCTTTTCTATAGAGGATGAGTGAACTTTACACCCTGTTCCTCATGCCTCTAAATCTCATGTGCCGGTTTTAAGGTGAATCCGCAGCTGTAGCCCGCGAAATTAAAATTTTCTTACCTTTTTTTTTTTTAAAAACGTTGCCACACACTAGGAATTTCTCCTGTATTGTGGGTGCGTTTACAAACATTTAAATTCACATACACAAACAGCCAGACCTGAAACAACTACTTGTAGGTCATACAAATATTTGTTCCGTGCGGGAATCGAACCCGCGACACGCAGCGCAGCAGTCAATGGCTTAACTAACTGCGCCAACCGTGCCAGTATCAGGTTGTATCTTGATCAAAATATGATTCGCGACTATAACAGACATGTAATTACACAATTATAATCATGAGAAACATTAATACATCTCACTAAGTTAGATTTGTACAACAATGTCAAGATTTCGTGTAAAATTCATTCAATGGAACAAATCTAACTTAGAGAGATGTATTAATGATTCTAATGATTATAATTGTGTAATTACATGTCTGTTATAGTCGCGAATCATATTTTTTTTTTTTAGTTTATGCGAAACTTGAATCGATTTCAATAATTTTTACATCATGTTATATTTTGTCCCAAAAATATTTAAGTGTGATGAAAAATGTTATCACCGTTTAATTACTTACAATACAATCGCCGTACGGTTAGGTACCTACTGCCAAATTATTATCAATGAGCGCCAGACTACGCTGGAGGCGTGGGGGCACCGTTAGCTTGTTTTTGTACGGACAACCCGGTAACATAACAACCTTATAACTTTGTGATTTTTCATGATACAGTTTTGAAATTTGGTACATAGATTCTTTACATAAAAATATTAGACACGTGATTCGCGTTTCGCATATACTAAAACTAATATTGTATACGTATCTGTTATCGTCGCGAATCATGTTTAGATCAACATACAACCTGTTAATGACCTGCAAATTGCAAAAAAAATAAGAAAATTTGAATTTAATGGGCTACAGATGCAGATCCCCCTTAAAATAAATATAATATTTTATTTAAATATAAATATAATATAGTGTTATTAAATTTGAGTGCGTGACAGACATTCACACACTCTAAAATGTTGATATAGAAGTATAATAGATTATTACAGATAACTGCAGACAGACACCTAACTATCTAAGTACTGTCTGTACAAGCAAAATAAGATTCTTTAAAGGTGTTTCACCTTGTTACAATATGCATAGTGCAATTCTCTGGAGTATATCGAGACGCTATTTTCTATTCCTAGACAAGTAAATAATACAACTTATGTAAGAGAAAATTAAATTACACGTATCTAGTACTAGTTGTTTATTAGCATTTGATAATGTTGGGAGATAGATATAGAGCTGACCGTTTGTACCAGAAAAATTATAATTTAAGTATTTGACGACAAGTTTTATGTGATGTGAAAGAATAGGTAGTGACGTCGTCCACTATTTCTGCCAAGCATGTATTGTGTTTTGAAGCTGATTTGGTGGGAAATGTGATCATGAAATTGATGCCCGATTCTTAAAGCAGTTCATAAAATCACTTTAAAAATGGTACTATGAAAACTTAACTGACACTTTATTATAACTATGTCGTAATATTTAAGTCCCCTAAGTTGCTGTCTATCATTGGTAAGCTGTTTATTGATTTATTATTAAGCTTTTCAAAAATTATACACTATTACTTTACAATTTGTACATTGCAATATTAAGTCTAAGTACTTCATTACTTATAGAAAAGAGAGAGCTGTAGAGGACTTCTCTTCATCATAAAAAAATAAAATAAAACAAGCCTTTATTGCTGTAACTTAATAACGTGCATATTATTACATTTTACTTAATTCTATTTAACTATTTCGATTTTAGTTAATTGTACCACTAGCCAGTTTTCCTTTTACAGCTTGTCCTTCGACAAAGGCGTCCTCTAAAACTTTCCATTTTATCCTGTCCTTCGCAGTGCGTGTCCATTCTGGACCAGCTATCTTTTTCATGTCGTCTTCCCAAAGTTTAGTTTGGATACCTTTGTTCCTTTTACTATCACACGGGTACCATTCCGTTATTAGTCTCGTCCACTTATCTTTCCCTTCCCTTAGCATGTGTCCTGTCCATCTCCATTTCAAGCGTTTGTATACCCTCTCTCGTGTCGGCTTTTTGGCGCGAAATGGGGATTTGCCACTATACGAACTGAATCAGTCGGTCTGAACCAGATCGGATGGCGAATCCGGCATAATTGACATCGGCCTAATGTAGGTCAATTGACAGATGAGAGGGTAACCTCTTCTGAACCAGCCTATTTGGCGCGAAAATGGGTGTGCGCCACGAACGAACTGAATCAGTCGGACTGAATCAGACCGATTGGCGAATCCCGCATAATTGACATCGGCCTCATCGGCCTCATTAAGGCCGCTTGGCGAAAGAGAGGATATGGTTTTTATATTTTTAAATTTGGTTTTGCGCTTTACATTTTCTAATCTCACCTCTCTCCTCTCTCTTCATCATAATCAGCCTTTATTGGAACACACACTTCGATCTTCGTGGAGCGGATTGTAATCTACCACGCGGGCCCAGTGCGGGTTGGTAGATGACACATGTCTTTGAATTTTTGGTTCTAGGACATGCCGGTGTCCTCACGATGTTTTCCTTTACAGTTTTGAGAGCAGTGGTGATGAAATTATTTATACAAAGTAAAGAGCCTTTTTTTTTTCTGGGTGGGGTATTATCAAATAACTTGTGGAGCGGGCGGGCGTGTCAGTCTTTTACTGACTAAAACTCACCCGTGTTCCTTCATTTGCCTGTGTGCCAGGGCCACGATATCGCTTTCGGACAAACTCGCAACCCTGGCAGGCATTGGCTCTAATGGACCCCGTCAATTCGTGCTGACATCTCTTTGAGGCACGCGTAGAACACAACGCGCCGTCGACCTGGGCCTGGTCATTGTCGGACGGTAAGCTACCCATCGCTCACCGTCCGCAGGCCCGCGCCTATGGTAGCCGGAAATCGGCTTGCGACTCCCGACGCTCAGGGCGTCTCCTGCGGTGACTAGGGGCGTGAGGGCGCAAACCCTGCCTCACCTTCATGCGTTTCGCCTCCTCCTTCGGGAGTATTAGTGCTTCGCAGAACGAGGTGATGGCATCCCATGAGTTCCCATGAATCCATTACCTTCAATTCGTAAGTCGGGGCCGTTACCACTGGGCCACCACTGCTTTAGCGATTTCTCTTGGTTCCCTATAATTGTCAAGTAATTTCCTGGAAAAATTATTCATGAAGTATTGAGATTAGAAGACTAAGATCTTGCTGTATCAAAGTTCTCTCTGTCTGTCCTCGAAGCCATGACTTTTTATTTACCCACCTAGCCAATACTAATATATTGGCTCCACATATTACGTTTGTCTATCTGTCTGTAATTCAACCCAAAGCAGACTTGTGGATCAAATCAACTTTTTGAACGCATTATTGATCTCTTGAACGTAGGGCGTTGTAATTCGAATAAGCCTTCACAAACATAACTTTACCTTCCACTCATTGCAAAATGTACTTTATTATTATCTCGCCAAGGTTCATATTTATATATTAGTTATCTTGGTGTTCAAGCAAGGGAGTTGTATTTTGTCAACAAGAGCGCGACAAGGCTGACATACCTATTTTAATAAAGTATGAGTAGAGAATATCTGAGATCCTTTTTATTTATTTGGCGTGTGTATGAACATTTACAAAGATTTGTAAAAAAAAATGATACTTTAGATTTGTTAACGGGTGTTTGGGAGGCGTTTAAGTAAATCAAGCAACAATTATAATAACTGAACTAATCGGCAACTAATTTCTTAATAAAAGGCGACCAAGGGACTTACTAGAGAATGGGCAGCAGCGTTCTCTATGCGTTTTAACACCATACTGCGAACCCGCCTGGCAAGCGTGGCGTTTATGGCAACCCCCTCCCTCTGGGGGAGGCCTATGTCCAGCAGTGGACGCCTTTTGGCTAAAATGATGATGTTGATGATCTGTAAATCGACGGATCGTACATTTGATCCCAGTTCGTCCCGTCCATGTTTGGGGTCGGCTTCTAGACTAACAGGATGCAGCTGAGTACCAGCAGTTTACATGAAGCGACTGCATATCTTACCTCCACAACCCAGTTACTGGGTAATACGACACCCCTTGGTAAGACTAGTTGTCAGACTTTCGGGCTTCTGACGACCCGTAACGACTGTCAAAGATCCACGAATTATTATTATTACGTTCATCCCTATTGAAAACTATCGCCAGCTCAATTAAGGGTAAATAATTAATAAAACTGGCCAAGTGCGTGTCGGATCACGCACAATTAATGGTTCCGTAGTAAGGATGAATTTATCCTAAGGACAAACTTAACATTTTAGTTGAAAAACATGTTCCCCATACATTCCAACTGCAAATCCACAACACACAACACCACATCCGTTCGTACACAACATCTATGAATTCAATACCTTGCATGTCTGATTAAGTCAGCTTATGTATACGCATGTTTGGCAAATAAAGTATCTTTATCTTTAAATGTAAGTTTGTGCGCACAATATTGAGTGATTTACCATGTTATTTTAAGACCATATATTTCTTATAGGTTTTTCTGTAATGTATAATTATAGAACTATTCTTTGTATTTTTTTCAAAACTTTAGGCTTAGCAGTTTTGGAGATAATGGTAAATTTTCATCTCATTTTCTTTAATAACTTTAAAAATAGTTATTTTAAAATTATAAAAAAGAATATTTTGAAATCCCCATAACAAGTCATTTCATTTGATAAATTGAATTCAAATTTTCAAATGAAATTTTTTCCCCGAGGGTCACCCTCATATTCAAAACTTATTTATTTACGTTACACGTCCATGTTTGGGTCACAGAAATTCAATCGTTCCAGTAGATTCGGAGCAAATCGGATGTGACAGACGGACAGACGGGCATATGAGTGATCCTATAGGGGTTATGTTTTTTGCTTTTGAGGTATGGAACTCCTAAAAATTGGTTCGTTTGTTTTGTTTACCAAATCTAAACACAGTACACCATTTTTTAGTAATAGGTAGTAACAGAACTGAAACTACAAACCATCTGTTTGCCGGCAAAAATATGTATGCTTTCTATGCTGCATTGTATTGGTGTAATAAGAAGGAAAGGATGTGTTGCAGTAGAAATGTTGCTTGCAATTTACTGCATTTACCTATTTATCCGTATCAAGGATTGTGATTATGGCAATCCTTAGACCGTTATGGGGGAAGTGCTAAGGTAGCCCGTGAAATTCAAATTACCTTACTTTTTTTGCAATGTACAAGTCAGTTTTAGGTTGTATGTTGATCCAAGTATGAATCGCGACAGTAACAAATATGGTTTTACAGAATTATAATCATTATAATCAGTAATATAACTTCTTAAGTTAGAATTGGCCTCGAATGTCATGATTACATGAAATAGTCATTCAATGGGGTTATATGAACTTACATATTTGTATCGATGATCTTTATGATCATAATTCTATAAATAAATATTTGATACGGTCGCGAATAATATTTAAATAAACATACAACGAGATGCTTTTTTTTTTTTGCGTGGGAAATTATCAAATAACTTCTCCCGCTCTGGGCGGAGCGGGAGGGCGTGTCAGACTTTTACTGACTAAAACCCACCGTGCTCCTACAAATTCCTGTGTGCAAGCGCCACGATATCCCTTTCGGACAGGCTCGTAACCTTTTTTTTTTTTTTTTTTGGGTGGGAAATTATCAAATAACTTCTCCCACTCTGGGCTGAGCGGGAGGGCGTATCAGACTTTTACTGACTAAAACCCACCCGTGTTCCTTCCGTTACCTGTGTGCCAGGGCCACAATATCCCTTTCGGACAAACTCGCAACCCTGGCAGGAGGCTCGTAACCCTGGCAGGATACAACGTGATGCTGACCTGCAAATTGCAAGAAACGTAAGAACATTTGAATTTCGCAGGCTACCTTGGCGCTTTTGCCTTAAGGCGACGATAACCGACTTTTAATGATTTTATACTGAAGATCACGTCTAAACGAGTAGTGTTAATGATTTGAAAAAAAAAATATGTTAAATAAGAGTATTTTATCAATAACTTAATATGTGAATATTTTAGATTATGTTTATATTACATTGTAGTGAAATTAATTTGTAAATTTATGTCTAACGTGGATAAAAAACTGAGAATGGCGCAAAATCTACCAAGCGTATTTTTCTGAAGACTTCGCCAATTTAAAGATAATTTAATTATTGATCTTTTAGTATACGCGTTTTATTAAAATACCGTATTTTTGTGTATAATAAATTAATAATGCGTCAAATTGAGGACAGCGCTCCTTGATGGGCGAGTCCTATTACTAGCTGAACGTACGACGCGTTGCGTCAGCTCAGTACAGAACACGCAAGCTAACCACTCAAGGTCACTGGCATATATCTGCGTCTTAATAGGACTCCCATATTCAGTAGGTGAACCAAACGAGGTGATAAATAATCAGTTCGCCAAACTTGGAAAATATTTGTCATAAAACAGTTAACGACTATCCCCATGTTCAAAACCAGAATTTAAGAGGCTTTAACGATGATGATATCCCGATAAATAAACTGAAAAAAAAAACCCGGAGCACTTTGCAGTGAAAATTTTCCGGCACTTCGTGTGGAAATGCATTTACAGCATGCGCCATGTCATGTCAATAGACCGATGCTTGCTTTTTGACCGAAATTGTATTTTAACCGGCAGCTATTAAAGATACGGTTTTTAGAGTGATCTTTTATCGTTGATTTTTTCGTGGTGAGGTAGGGTATGGATTTTGGTTGTCTAAAAGGTTCTCTTTGATATGTTTGCTGTTTTTCCTGGTAAACCGAAAGGTTGTACTTAAAATTTTATTATTTTTGGGAAGTAAGTAATACCACTATAATACCTGAACTACCTATTCCAGTTTGAAAATATGGCTATCATCAGCTACTTGGGACTTTTATTTATTTAAGTACATGGAGGACTTACAGCTATCAAAAACAGACAAAAAAGGGAAACCATAGTCACCAGAAAGCCAATTACAAATCCCCACGTATAGACTTATAATAATAATGTAAGTATGGTGTGAGCACAAAAACAAAAACACATCGCCTTAATTAAAGTAGGAAGCAATATAAATATTTGGTTTGCAATTATATGACTGAAATAATAGAGAAAATAATAAAAACAAAAACAAGTAATATAAACCTACTGATACTTGAAAAAATTGAGGCTTAAGTATATTTTGGCTGAATTCACACTAATTGTAAATGGATCAAAATCATATTCCTTGCATTTATTATCGAAATATAGAATATAAGTGTTTTTCTCTCTGGTCGGTGATGTATCGCAGTAATCCCCATGATGCTGCTGATATTACCCCGCGTCCTACTTAAGACGCTGACTGCTAAAGCGTGGTCACTGTCACACTGCATA
This sequence comes from Tiliacea aurago, assembly GCA_948098905.1. NCBI lineage: Eukaryota > Metazoa > Arthropoda > Insecta > Lepidoptera > Noctuidae > Tiliacea > Tiliacea aurago. Next base: position 4,501,878 of record OX402592.1, read on the forward strand.
CAAAAGATAGAGAAGCACGATGACACAAAGCTTGTAATTTATAAGCATATGCAAAATATGAAGCAATATCTTAACTCAAAAATGAGTTGAGTAATCGAAAATAAAAAAACAACCAAGTTCTGCATTCAAATAAGACGTTCTTTTTATTAATTAAAATCCAACCGTACTTTGATATTTAATACAGATATTTTGGATTAGAACTACAAAGTAAATGGTTAATTTACCGTTAATTTGTATCGAGATTTTTTTTTATAAACGTGATTTGGTAACAACCAACTTCTGAGAAATATGATGAAGAATAACATCCGCTACCACAAACTATACCTATAGATTTGAATACGCGATCGTCTCGTGCATATGTCACTGTTTGTTAAGAAAACCGTAAAACGCTGTCTGTCGCGACCACGCGATTAAGTTTACCGAACCTGAATTTTTAAGAACGTTTGCATTCTAATCTATCTCAATCTGTCAAAAATACCTCTAATTTTTATATTTTTTTTTGTCAGTGATAGCCTAGCGGTGTAACCATCGGACTGCCAAGAGAGTTCAAACCCAAGGCTCGCACCTCTGATTTCTTTCGGATTCATGTGGGTATTGATTATCACTTGCTTACAAAACGGTGAAAATAAACATTGTAGGGAAACCGGCAGGCCTTTCTTTTTCATCGTGGGAAATTATCAAAAAACTTCTCCCGCTCTGGGCGGAGCGGACGTGGTCCTTATCGGACGGTGAGCTACCCATTGCTCACCGTCCGCAAGCCCGCGCCTACGGTAGCCGGGAATCGGCCTGGGATTCCAGACACCCAGGGCGTCTCCTGCGGCAACTAGGGGCGTAAGGACGCGAAATGTGCCTCTCCCTCACGCGTTCCGCCTCCTGTTTTGTGCTCATTACTGCGGAAGTGACGGCCTCCCATGCATTCTCACTTCGAACCATGGGCTGGACCAGGGCCGGACGCAAGAGATCGCCGCCACCAATCGCCTCCGCGAGGACAAGGTGGTGCGCCGCCGAAGCCAGGAAAACGTCCACCGTATGCTCCACCGTGTCCTTGGGGCATACAGTGGTAACACCCGGGCTTTTACTCCCTAAACCGGCATGCCTGAGAGATATTTGTCGACGGCATGTGATGCTAAGTCAGAGGCCCATAGGCGGCATAAAAACTCTGACTACAGGTTAGTCACTAACCAAACCAATAATAAGAAAGAATTGTTGCTAAGATGAGATTGCGTCTGGATTTTTACACGACTACGGCGAAGTAAAAAAGAGGGTTATGAATCTTATGAATGTTTTTGATTACGGAAATTGTTGGTCTTCTGATACGCAATTTGTATGAACTCGAAAAATTTGTTGTACCATCTCCCAATTACGTCACCCTCATTCTGCACTTTTCTACCTCACCAAGCTCGTGAAAATTTCCGACGTTTCCAAGCTGTTGGCGCAAGATGCGCCGCTAACACAATTTACTGAGAACGCCTCAGCTATGGCGCTAAACAGTTTATACTCAACTTTGGGCCACCACGCAAGAAAGCATGCAACTTTGCTGTCTCGAACCTGATAAATACTTACTCAGGCTGTTTCATAACACTTTGAATAAAGCTATGTCCTTATTTCTTAGATGCCAAAAACTGTTTTCGGGATGGAATTTTCAAGTAGTAAGTTTTAAGGCGACGATAACCGACTTTTAATGATTTATACTGAAAATCACGTCTAAACGAGTAGAGTTAATGATTTGAAAAAAATATATGTTAATTTAGAGCATTTTTTCAATAACTTAATTTGTGACTATTTTAGATTATGTTTATATTACATAGTGAAATTAATTTGTAAAGTTATGTTTAACGCGGATAAAAAATTGAGAGTGGCGCAAAATCTACCAAGCGTATTTTTCTGAAACCTTCACCAATTTAAAGATAATTTAATTAATAATCTTTTAGTATACGCGTTTTATTAAAATACCTTTTGTTTTGTGTATAACAAATTAATAATGCGTCAAATTGGGGACAGAGCTTCTTGATGGGCGAGTCCTATTACTGGCTGAACGTACGACGCGTTGCGAGAGCTCAGTACAGAACACGCAAGCTAACCACTCAAGGTCACTGACATATAGATCTGCGTCTTATCGGAGTAATCGGTCATTATTTTCCCTGGAGATTTTAAAACTATCTATCTGTCCGGATTTTTTTACTTGGGGTAGTGCAGTTGTCAAAATATAATAGGCCCGTTTTGGCATTTAACTTGAATCGATTTATCGTGAGTATTGAGTACCGAGTCGTATGGTTGCTTCACTAGTTACGTCGCGATTGACCATCGCGACGTAACTAGTGAAGTCAAACAACTTTATTAACCTGCAACTTTGTCTAACTTCTTTATTTACACCATATATTTATTTATTTAATTTTTAAGAAAACTTACAGCTAAACTACATTGAGTAACAGTTTATACAAGAATATGGCCAATTACAAGTTTCCACGTATATATGCTAACGAATGTTACCTACATAAATAAAACTGAAATTATGTATAAATTAAAGATTACTTGAACATACTTACAGGACTAGGAGAGAATAGAATACTTTTTAGTATGTACACCATTCGAATGACAGATATAAATACAGAAATTATACTTAGAGTAAAACGATGAGCGGATTATTTTTCAACCATTTTAATAACTTGTCTATACAATTCAATAAGCTGTAAATGTGCTCATCACTGCACTAAGCCCATAAAAGGTACACACTTTTGAAGAACTGCCAAAATTCCAACTAAAATTCATACATTAGAAAAAAATGCCCGTTCAAATCTCTTTTTAACCGACTTCAAAAAACGGAGGCGGTATTGAGTTCGTCGGAATCTTTTTTTTTACAATGTTCCCCGATTACTCGAAAACAGCTTGGATTTTTTTTATTTGTTTGAAAGGGTATACTTCCTAGGTGGTCCCATTGTCATCATGATGGGATCCTGGAGAAATCGAGGGAACTCTTCAAATATTATAGGCACACCTATAGCGATTTGGGTATATTTTAAAGTATTTCGTGCATTTGCTCTTGGGAAGCACCATTAGGTGAAGTGGATCTGATGATGAAGACCAGATGGCCACCGGAACTACTCAATAGTAATTATTTCACGGATTGCAATTCGATTACTTTAATATGGTTGGTAAGCAATTTATGCTCGTCACAATGCTTATGGCGAAGTGGAGGTGATGGTAAAGTACCAGGAGAACTGGTAAAGTACCTCAAAAATTGACGTCCCTACATCGGGAAAAACAATATTTTGTAAAAGGAGATGCGCAGTTGACATTAGGCTATTCTAACTTAGATAAATAAATTACAAACCAACCCTGTAAATACGTTTTTTTTTCCTACTTAGTCTATGTGGATGATGTTATAATCACTTCCTGTCACTGTTTTTTAGAAATACATAGCAGAAAGTGGTATTTAAATTTGAGTGGGGTAGGTACCACAACCTAAAAAATAAAAACATTTTTATATATAAAAAAAATACAATACAAAAATATAAAACCAAAGACACCGAAAATTACAGTTACATCCAAAATTATTTATTAGACATCATCGTCATCATAATTTCAGCCGAAATGGACATACCTAAGGCCTCCCCCAATTGCGGGGTTGCCATAATCACCACCTTGGCAAGCGGATTGGCGATCGCAGTATGGTGTTAAAATGCATAGAGAACGCTGCTGCTCTAGTAAGTCCCTTAGACGCCTTTTACACCCACGTGAAGAAATTGGTTGGTGCTATTCTTTACGTCCAGCACCACACGTAACGGATTTGTTAGTACGAGTACATACCTTTAATCCATAAAAAGTCTTACACCAATACGAATATAAGAGCCATACGTTAAGTAAATATAACCCAGTATTTCCTGTTTCTAAGCAGCTGATTTACAATTTTAATGACCCACCAAATTTCAGTAATGGTGGCCCCGGTCGATTCTAGCTCATACATTATGAACGCTGCTCGTATATCGGTGAAGTTAAAATATAAGTTGGGTCAACCCTATCTGTTACGTGGTGTGGATGCCAGTTGCAAATCTTGTGCTATGGTAGGGCTGTGCACGATTTTGACTTCGACATATTTTCAGTCAGCATCGCTAAGTTTAAAAGAACTCAATAATATGTATTTTTTTTCTCAATAATGATTCTTTTCTTTTATTTTGTGTGTTTTTTTATTATGTTTTTAATTTGTTATTTATTTAAATTTAATCTAATAAAATCTTATTTAATTTAATTCAAGTTAATTTTAAGTATAAAAGATTATTGATATTAGTTCTAATTACATCGTTATCCATCTTTATATTAATTTTTATTGTATACTGAGATCTTAATTAATACTGTGTTTACCTATAATTTTGATGTATGCAATGCTACAGTAATTGTAAATGATGTGTACTTTGTATGTCTTTGTGTGTATTTAGTTGGTTTGCCTTAATAAATAAATACAAGAGATATTAGAGTTTTTAACATAGGATGGCATCACAACTGTATTTCATCATTGTCAAAGGGTTAGGTGGAATGCTCAAATTTCGTAAGTTATGGTTAAAATGCTATGTAATTGGAGGCGAACCTATCCAAGCACATATCAAAAGCATCGGTTAGCTACTGAGGATTTCGTAATGACCCAACTACTTATCAGCAGTTGATGTTACAGCCACTAGACCAAGAAAGCAGATAACGAAAAAATTTTAAATAATATCCACATTCATGTATTTTTAACCGACTTCCAAAAAGGAGGAGGTTCTCAATTTGACTGTGTTTTTTTTTAGGTTTCTTACGCGATTACTCCGTCAATTATGGACCGATGTTGAACATTCTTTTTTGTTCGAAAGGGTATACTCCCAAGGTGGTCCCATTGCCACCAATTCAGAATCTGATGAGAGCATCCCATGGAAATCGAAGGAAACCCTCAAATTTTATAGGCAAACCTATAGCGATTTGGATATTTTTTATAGTAACTCGTGCATTTGCCTTCGGAAAGCACAATTTAGTGAAGTGAAACTGATGATAGAGACCACATATGGCCACCGGAACAATATGATAATGAGTTAGTACCTTCTAACGGGTTGCGATTCGATTGGGTACTTTAATGTGGTTGCTATTGCTAAGCAAATCATGCTCGTCACTATGCATATGGTGAGTGGCAGTTCTCCTGTTCTTACCGGGAGAACTCCTCAACAATCAACGTTCCAGCATCGGGAAAAGCAATATTTTGTAAAAGGTGATGAGCAGTTAACATTAGGCTATTATAACTTAGATAAATTCAAAACTGACCCACTAAAGAGCGAAAAATAAAAAAACTTTTTACTAAAAAATAATGTGTTATTTTTGGAAGTCGGTTAGACTTCCAAAAATAACACTACAAAGTGAAAAATAACTTTAATTTAGGAAGTCGGTGGCAACAAACTCAAATACAGATCCAAAGACACCGACTTCCGAAATTAAAGTAATTTTTCACTTTGTAGTATTATTTTTGGAAGTCGGTTATTATTTTTTATTGACGGTACAACACATTGGTCGCCATGACGATTATAAGGCAGACTGAAGCACTTCTGATTCAACTCTAAATCACTGTATCAAAAAACACAGACAGGACAGATACTTCAGTGTTGACACTATTTAATTATTTGAAAGAACAAAAGCCACTCCCTTCTCGCTAACCAATCAAACGAAACTGTTTAATAACTCAGTCCTTTAGCCTCTAGTCTGTATCTACAGCGCTGCCCGCATTACCGTGCAGAGAACCGGCTTGGCAGCCCAAACTCCTGCCATTGGCTCTCGGCCAGTGAAATCTGTTCGCGGTTCATGCGACCCTGGTATATTTTTATACATTTCCATATTAAAAATACATTTTATTACTTAAATATGTATGTTGTGGTTTTAAAGTAGGTTAGTTATAATTTAGTAGTTGTATTTTGGCCTAAAGTGGATAAATAAAACTATGTCTAGACGTAAAAATATTGAACGTTTTCAATAACTAACTTTGTTTAGGGCATTTATATACAAGTTTATAAAAATATTCTCATTAGTTACAATTTGAAACTAATTTTAGTGTAGGCCTAGAATTAAACTTTAAGCTTTGCGAACGTAAACAAAAAATTACAATGCAATTAAATGAAGGGTTATCACAAACTGCTCCAATTACATTTACTAAATCCACTTAAAAATGAACCCTACAAAATTAAATTACAAGATCCAACATTCTATCTAAAGTTACGTAAGTTTCTTCCACATTCTCATATCGGAAAAGCAACAAAACCATCAGTACGTCTTAATTCTCTCCCCGATATTACCGCCCGGAGGCCACTTTTCTAAAACCAATAAATATAATAGCATCGGATATCCTACAAAATAAAAAGCAATCGGTTGAGTTCCATTTCGTCCAATATTTCGTATCGGACTTAAATTTTCTAGCGACGAACTTCGATTTATTTGAGAACAGAGGCCGATTTGGTTTTGAGCGAGTGATTTCGGGTTAGTTAACTAATTTTAGTTTTTAATAATAGGGCCAAAGATACTGGATGAAACAAAAGGAATATGCTGCTGTGTGAGATCTTTATGTGCTTAAAACTGGTTAGTAAAATGTCTTTGTCCTAATAAACATGGAATAGTCCATTCAAGCAGTCATGTAAAGCACGTGAAGGTATAAAACCGAGATCACATAAGATTCCAGAAGCTTATAATATTGTGACTAACGATGAAGAACTGTAAAACCGAATTGTTTTTGAGACGACACGACACTCACGACTATCAAATCTGAAGGTTTCATCATCATCATTTTAGCCGAAAAACGTCCACTAGCCACATAAGCGTGACTAAATGGGGGTTTTGCCATAATCGCCACGCTTGGCAGGTGGGTTGGCGATCGCAGTATGGTGTTAAGCCTCGCCGCAGTCGCCTTTTACGACACCGAAAAGAAAGATGTGGATATTCTTTACGTCCGGCACCAAACGGACAAATCTGAAGGTTTAGGCAATGATTAATTTGAGGTATCCCGTTGTCTGAACATTTCTCTTATAAATAGTATATCAAAGTGTAGAAAACAAGGCTCCTATTCATATTTGAAGAACGATTAAAAAAATATATGAGTCCGAAAAACCTCAAGCGACTGGGTTTGTCAAAACTCCCATTTGGCTTTTGGACTCGTAGTTTTTCACTTCTTGTCCACCGAAATTGAAACTGTTCAGTACGACGGTCATACGCCAGTGCTCATGCTCACGTGCCTCCGACGTGGATATATCGCATGCCATGCCTTCATCACAATGACTGGCTTCTTAGTCTCCGGGGAACAGAGGCGTGAGGAGAAAACATGTATTTATTTGTTTTTCTTTTTGGCAGCAAACTGTTCGGTCACCTATTTTTGCGGAGATCGACATGCAGCTCAGTTTTACACTTAGTAATTTATCTTATAACTTATCTTTATAGATTAGCTAAGATTCAAGTTAATAGTGCAACGGGTTTTTAGGTGACAATAACCGACTTTTAATGATTTTATACTGAAGATCACTTCTAAACCTGTAGTGTTAATGATTTGAAAAAATATATGTTAAATTGGAGCATTTTCTCAATAACTTAACATGTGAATATTTTAAATTATGTTTATATTACATAGTGAAATTAATTTGTAAAGTTATGTCTAACGCGGATAAAAAACTGAGAATGGCGCAAAATCTACCAAGCGTATTTTTCTGAAACCTTCACCAATTTAAAGATAATTTATTTGGTGATCTTTTAATTTATGCGTTTTATTAAAATACTTCTTGGTTTGTGTACAGTAAATTAATAATGCGTCAAATTGGGGACGGCGCTCCTTGATGGGCGAATCCTATTACTGGCTGAACGTACGACGCGTTGCGTGAGCTCAGTACAGAACACGCAAGCTAACTACTCAAGGTCACTGGCATATATCTCCGTCTTAAAGTCATGGTTCTAATTGATTTTATCATTTCGACGACATTGACAACAGGTAGGCCATAAGTATTTTAATGATGAGTCAGCCATCGCTAATAGTAGCGGTAGTGGCCCAGTGGTAACTGCCCCGACTTACGAGTTGTAGGTCGTGGGTTCAAAACCCAAGCAGTTGCTTTACTTTGTGTAAATAACTTCATCACCAATGCTCTGAAAACGGTGAAGGAAAACATCGTGAGGAAACCGGCATGTCTAAGTACAAAAAATTCTAAGACATGTGACATCTACCAACCCACACTGGGTCCGCGTGGTAGATAACAGTCCACTGCCATGATTCATTACACCTCAAACTACACCAGGTCTGCTGGCAATTGGAGTGTGATCTCATAAGGGCCGCTAAAGAAAGGGGTTGCCCGTCCAAACCCGTTTAGCACAGTCACTATACTTAACTTAGATATCAATCATATTTTATAAAACTATAAAATGTCGTATGATTCCTTACTACATTCTGACAGCGCTTAGTACATATTTTATAAAATGAAAATGTAAAGGGGTGGGATCCTAGTGTCCTGAAACAGGCCAAGAGCCTAGCTTAGGCACCAGTCTGCCACAATATACAACATTATTTTTAGTATATGCGAAACCTGAATATAGTTTGTTCAGAATAAGGAACTGAATCGATTTCAATAATTTTTACACCAAGGTATATTTTGTCCCAAAAATATTTAAGTGTGATTGAAAATGCTATCACCATTTAATTACTTACACTACAATCGCCGTACGGTTAGGTACCTACTGCCAAATTATTACCAATGAACGCAAGACGACCCTGGTGGCGCGGGGGCGCCGTTAGCATGTTTTTGTACGGACAACCCGGTAACATAACATTCTTACGAGTATAACTTTGTGATTTTTCATGATACAGTTTTGAAATTTTGTACATAGATTCTTTACATAAAAATACTAGACACGTTTTTCGGGTTTCGCATATACTAAAACAAATATTGTATACTTACTTACTTGAATTGTGTATCATTGGCGAATCTGACCAATGTAAAATAACGTATGTATATTGTGGAGAGAAAAAAATAAAGTTGATTGATTGATTGATACAAAATAATGATTGATTTTTCGACGAATTAATTACATTCATATTGTTTTAAATTGGTTTTAACACAACGATAGATGTTCCACATCATACAAAACAACCAGTTTCTGTCATCTCCAGATAAACAAAACGGACCACTTTTAAAGTAAACAAATACTCCAAGAGACAGGCTTTTTAAAACTTGAAACATTTCGTCGCCATTACCGACAAAAATACAAGAAGTTTCTAAATTAAGTTACAGCATCGCCGAACCGTATGACCGGTGTAGGATAACTATGTCAGTTTCCTTATACCTATAGTAATGCATTTCTTTTACTTTGCTGCAGAAAACTAGCAATGGAAGGCAGCAACATCTGTTGGCTAGTGACGTGTCGGATTTAATTTTTTTATTAAAGGTACTATTTTTATAAATATTATACGGAACTGTTAAGTGGTATTTGACAGGGTTTGGGCTATTTTCGGGCGAGGTAGTGGTATTGCTTTTACTCCAGCACATCAAGTTAAAACATTCTGTCAAGTTTTCTCATTCGATTTTGAACTTAACCATCCACACTTTTAAGGTTTAAAATCATTTGGGGAAAGACAGTTTGGTATAATCTGATGTGCTAGCGACTGTACCTAAGATGTCAAAGATGTGGAAAATATTTTTGAGGCTACTTTAACTCGTAAGTAGAAATCCCGCCATGTTCTAATGCTAAGTTTTTAATGGAAAAATGAAGTTCTGTTTTTTGTTGACTTATTACTTCATTGAGTGACGAGGAAAAGCGAGAAGGTTCGTGGATTTCAATACTCAATATATTTATTGCTTCCACATGTGAACTTAGGTGGTAGGTTTTACAAAAATGATCATTGTGGACCCTGTCGGGCACAGCAAAAGTAGGAGAGAGGAACAGGGCTTTCATTTGACTACTTAGTTGTTGTAATAAATATTGTAATTATTTTATAAGAATCTAAGTAGATTGAATGCTCTGAAGAAACAAATTTGTATGCATGCGTTTTGATCAACGGTCCTTGGTTCTTAATGGGAAAAACCTTTTGGCCAGCAATGGGAAAAACGGCCAAGTGCGAGTCGGACTCGCACACGAAGAGTTCCGTACCATTATCTATAAAAATGACCAAAAAAATCATGTTTTTTGTATGCGAGCCCCCCTTAAATATTTGTATTATTTTAATTTAATTATTTATTTTTAAAGTGAATATATAACTAAATATTCTGTGAATATTTCAAGCGTATACCTGTTGCCGTTATCAATATAGAGCAAAAACGAGCAAAAATCACGTTTGTTGTATGGGCCCCCTTAAATATTTATTTTATCCTGTTTTTTTATATTTGTTGTTAAGCAGCAACAGAAATACATCATCTGTGAGAATTTCAACTGTCTAACTATCACGGTTCATGAGATACAGCCTGGTGACAGACGGACATACAGACAGACGGCAGAGCCTTAGTAATAGGGTTCCCGTTTTACCCTTTGGGTACGGAACCCTAAAAATTATATAAAAACAAACTTTCGTATGATGAGGTAGGTACCTGAACACTATCGGGCGGACCAAAATCGGACCACTTTCAAAACACAATCCCATGCTCACGATGCCCACATCAAGTTACCGGGGCGGTAACTTTTTGCGTCGAACAGTAAATCAAAAATACATTTCTCAGGCTTTGTTACAATGATCAGTATGATCAAAGATGTCTGACTACCCTTTTTCGACCAATAGGAATAGCGGCCGAGCGCTGCAAGCAGGAATAAAGTCCTAACGGCGGTGGTCCGATTTGGATGCCCGCGATAGTAACTACATTTATAGTAAGCCCGCGATAGTAAACAAACAAACGCGGTCAAAGAATAGTTTGCCCAACCCCTAGTCATAAAACTACCTTCGCCAGAAGACAGCTGTATGTGTTGAGCTCTCTTGTTTACAAAAATGTTAATAAGACCACACAAATTGCAAGGTTAAGCAAACACGATGTTAAGGCTAAGCTAAAGACCATGCTGTACCTCCTAGACTGCCCGACGGTTGATGTCGGGACGTTGTATATATGCTAGTTGCGTGGTAAACTCTGATTGTGCGATGCAGGATTCGCGTGACGTCAGTGTGACGCGTTGTTCGTATGTGGCGATGTTGATTCCGCTACACTATAACACGTAATACAGTCACCGACATCTTTAATATAACAAAAGACACCAAGCTCGTACTAATTCAAATACAGTCTTACATTAGACATCACCACATTCACATACCTATACTCCATTTGAAATAAGATTAGACATATAAATAAACTTGTTTACAGTCCGTTCAACCGATTTTTACTTCTGTTCCGTAGGCATAAGGATGACATTAAAAGCAAAAACGTGGTTACAATACCAACTGTTTATTACAGCTGCCATTGGTCATGCTACCTACGCAATAGAAGTCAAAATCGGTTGAACGGGCTGTAAAAATGGTTTATTTAAATGTCTAATCTTATTTCAAATGGGCTATATAGGCTTCTCATATCACATTCACATAGTACAAAATCCACACGTTTCCCAATCACACACACACTCACACAATGCAAGCAAAACACACGATTCCCATTCACACATACAGAATTAACCACACAGTCATTTTACTTCTTAATTTTAATTTAACTTTTTAATTTATTTTTTACTTTTACTGTTTAAAAAAAAAATTTTTTTTTCTTAAAATCACTACCTAATAATATATTATTTTTGTATAAAATCAGCTTACTAGCTCTTAATAATAAGGGTTTATAGTGTCCAAGTGGCAGTAGAACACTGACTCCTAAGTCACAGGTATTCCTAGTTTAGGAGTCAGGGTCTCAACTTTTGTGCGCCTTTAATTATTGTGTACTTTAGCTAGATTTAAGCATGTTGTAAGGACCTGTAAAAATAAAATAAAAGTATAAAGTATAATATTTTGTATTTATTAGGGCCATGCTTACACGAGAAAATTTGAAATAAGTACTAACTCGATTTTATTGTTGCCTGAATTTTGTTACTTACAAACTTTACTGATAATAGCTGAAATTCAAGGTAAAAGTGAAAATACAAAGTGTATTTAGTCAGGCAGGTAAGTTGGTTAACTTTTTTATAGTCTTGAACTTAGGTACTCTAATATTCGGATAGCTTTTTTTGTACAAGGGATGTAGGTGTGTATTTCTGCAAATATAAATTGTGTAGGTAGGTACTTTTTTTCATCTGCTTCAACCAATGATGTATTAGATGCGTAAAGGCTTTTACATACCAGCGCGACTTGTCGCGCGACGCGACACGGCACAAAGGCCCCACGTGTCGCGGGACGAGCGGTGCCTTTGTGTCGTGTCGCGTCGCGCGACAAGTCGCCCCGGTATGTAGAAGCCTTTACCCGCGCTCAATAATGGCAAAGTAAACGCAAGGCAAATGTCCAAAGAGGAATTAGTCACGCGCCATCCAGTGACGCGGCTACACGTCACAATCACTCGCAATTCTCAGCAATTAGTTGTGAAGAAAATGCCTTCCCGTGTCTATCACGATGTACATATTACACTGCTACTGTGGGAGTACAGAAAAACGTCTCATTTCATGCATAAGTACTTATTGTATTTTTTTATTATAAGAAAACGTTGTTTTGTTTTGTTAGTGTACAGCCAGTCAGTCATTTTTTCTGACTGCTGCGACCAACGCGTACGCGCCAATGAACATGCAGCAGCTAGTGACGTAACTAAATATGTATGTTTATCTCTTTCTAACAACAGTTATCGGTATAGGAAGGGTATAGGTCTTTCCTTTTCTTCGCGCACTGCATGATTGTATGAAAGTATGTAGCTACAATCATGGCTTACGCTGTTTTTGAGTGCACTAATGTTCGTGTATGACGCGTCTATTTATAATACGTCATTGGCTTTAACCGCATTTTCAGTATAGATTGAAAACTAACCTCAACAGACAGTGTTGTGTGTAGGCTTACCAAATACGGTTTAAATATCAAAATTTTCAGTTCATGAAATTAATTGCAACCGACCTACCATAACGCAATTTCATACATTTTAATTTCAGACTTTATAGCATCACATTTGTAGTCCCCTAATGGGTAGGGATAAGAGCAAACAAAAAATCGACTCTTGATGTATAGGAAGATATGGTACGCGCTTTGTTAACGTGAGGACGTTGTAGGCTTAATAGACTGTAGATCTGTAGACCATTTTCTATTTTGTTAAGTACCTGGTACTTTTGACGCGCCTACGCTGTCCTCTCATACTTATTAACACTGTAATTTGAAAACATTCTAAAAGCCAATTTTTTTAAAAAGAGTAACCGTGGAGTTTCTTGCCGGCTCTTCTTCATAAGAAACGACCAATTGGAACCGTGCACCTAGCTTCTGACGGTTCATAAGTGCCCATGTAGGCTTATGTGAAATAAAAATATTTTTGATTTTGATTTTGCTCCTCGACGTGGACCGCATAAATTAGGGGAAAGAACACAATCGACTACATTACGCTTGGTATGCGGGGAATCCCCGAATCGTAGTTTGTTTCCGAGTTGTTATGGGTACGTAACAGTGCGGATTATTGCTATCTCGTTCCCGCTATAGCCCGCGTAATATGTCTCTCTATTTCGGTTGTCGAGCACATGATGCACATCATCGGGTCCATTTAATATTTACGTGATGTTAGAGAGTGGCCTATCTTTTTTTGACAGATAGGTTTCAGTCTCATGTAATAGAAGGTGGGTCGGGTGGGAAAAATCCAGTCTTACTTTATATTGGGTTACTTTAACAGTAACCCAATATAAAGTATGACTGGATTTTTCCTTCATCACCAGACTGCTGGGCCAAGGCCTCTCCCAAAGACTTCAAGCTCTTTCGACCCAGGGCTGTGGACCACTGGTTTTTTTTTGCATAATCAATTACCTATGTTATATAAAAACTTTGAAATAAAAAAAAGATAAAAGCGTCCACGTATCGTTTCATAAGTAGCCATGTAGGTTTGTATATGAAATAAAATATTTTTCAATACACTTCCTCGAAAACTGGTTCATATCGCACTACGATTAGGTTCACAATGCAATGTATTTCACACGCGTGCGATTTTTTATTTTCCGTGTGCGGGAATTAAAATTGCCACAGATAACTTTATACCTATACTTAGTCCAAATTGGTTCAATGCCTCTATTCACACCGTCTCGCGCCAGAGACGGTCCTCTCTATATGGAGGTGATTTTTTTTTTAATCTCGGCAAAGATGCGTCTTTACGGCGTTAATATTTTTGGAATATTTAAATAATGTTTATAAATAGAATACCATGATAATTACAATAAAAAAAACGATTATGAACAAATTAACATTTATTTGTGTTCTAAACTCAAAAATATTTGAATTTTCTATTTTTCATATTAGGCTGTTTATGGCTATACCTTTGCCTCTCATTTAACCTGCGAAGGTAAAGCGCGGGAAAATATGAAAATTAAATCATAGTTTCCTAATAATTCGTAACAAAAATATTTTTCGTTATTTCTTGACAAAAGTGTATTGCAAAACGTCGTTTGATACACGTGGACATTTTTTATTGCAGATCTCGGCTCAAAAACAACCTCGCCTATGGCTCGGGTGTTAATTCCGTCTCGAATGCAATAACAAACATTATCCACTTGTATCAAAATGTACTATTGAATTGAATTTGAAAGCATTCTAATCATTCAAAACTTACTCAAAAACAATCGTAAGCCGCTACAAACTCCACTTGTTAACTGAAGAATTTTTCATCGCTCGCCCGGATACTACAAAAACGGTAATGGAAATATCAAGTTACCGCTTGGAATGGAGACGAATTGATTTCACAAATCAAATAACTGCCGCGCAGCCTTCGACCTAACTCTGTTGTGAGCAACGGTATTTTCACGACTGTTCAGTTGAGGTACTGGGCAGAGATATAAACGGGTCTATAGTAAGGGTATAAAATACGTACTTAGAATAGACTAGCATAGTCTCATAATTTTTATTTTTACCAAAAGAATAACAACCAAATAACAAATTTTAAACAAGAACGTATTTTTAAGAATCTAAAAGATTAGATATCCAATTTTCGTTCCTAAGTGCACAATAATAAATTCACGGTTGTTTCGGAAATTCTCAGTAAAATCCCGGGGTTTGGATTTGTGTTGTGTGTGTTACATGGGACTTAAACATAACTGCTGAAATGTGGACCATGTGGGTGTACCTACTATACAACCTGTTTTTTTTTATATCCCATAACTCTAGGGTTATATTCTGTAGGTAAAAATAATACTAAAACTCCTAGAATAGGTGGTCCAAAAATGCATCGTTTCGGAGATATCATCAATCATAATTAAATTAGGTCAAAAATTGTCACCAGTATGACAAATCTTTACTTTTGCGAGGTTGCCAAACTTCGCAGTAGTGTAGTAAAATAAATAGTAAAAAAAAATATGTAGGTATGTTGGTATCGGGGCTTCCCGGCGGCAGCTAGTGAAGGGAAAGCTACCTTGTCGACATGTAATATTTCACGTAAGGGTGTTTTACATTAATAATCGTGACTTTGCCGAATTATTTTGTATGAAAAATGAAAAAAAATAATAACGAAGGATTGGAACATAACTCATATGCCAGTTGATTCTTTGATATGGCCTCAATCATACCCTAGAGTTATGGGATATCAAAAAAAACGCGTTGTATAGGTACACCTCTGCCCAACCCTTCGGGGAAATAAGGCGTGATGTTATATTATATTTTTTATTTCGTGTTTCATTGTCTGTTTCATAAAATTCATTCTTTTAAGTCATATTTTTTATGTATTTATGTTCAACATGGTTGTTAGTATGGTTCCGTTTAGTGCCGGACGTAAAGAATAGCACCATCCCATTTCTTCCCATGGGTGTCGTAAAAGGCGACTAAGGGACTTACTAGAGAACGGGCAGCAGCGTTCTCTATGCATTTTTAAAACCATACTACGATCGCCAACCCGGCTGCCAAACGTGGCGATTATGTCAAAGCTTCCCTCTATTTGGGGGAGGTCTATGTCCAGCAGTGGACGTCTTTCGGCTGAAATGAAGATGATTTCGCACGAGGAGCTCGTGGCTAAGTAATAACATCTGCACAGGGTCGATCGATCAGGTTAAACTACGCTTGTCGCGGTTGGTTCGTGGATGGGTGACCGTCTTTTCATACCAAGATTCCTCCGTGCCTCGGAAAGCACGTTAAACCGTTGGTCCCGGCTGTCATTTGTAGATCTTTGACAGTTGTTGCGGCTCGTCAGAAGCCCGAAAGTCTGACAACCAGTCTTACCAAGGGATATCGTATTACCCAGTAACTGGGTTGTGGAGGTCAGATACGTCACTCCATGTAAAATACTGGTATTTAGCTACATCTGGTTAGACTGGAAGCCGACCCCAATATAGTTGGGAAAAGGCTGGGCAAAGAAAGAAAGAAAGAAAGAAAAAAACATTTATTGGGACTCGCACAGATCAAAAATTAAATAGAACACACTGTTTAAATGATGCTGCGGCACTTAAAAATAAGTGTCTCAGCGCTGGTATTCTGATAGGGCCCGATGTGATGTCACGGATAGATTAGGAAATAAATTAAATGAAATAAAATAGATGAATGAAATAACATAATAAAAATAAACATATGATAATTATAAATAAAATGTAGATGCAGCATCAGCAGCAAATACAGCAGGTGGGTGTGTGGTGCAGTTCTGGGGCAGATGATAATGTTCAACAAAACACAAAAGTTCTGCTATTGTTCTACTTTTAAGAATGTCACATCACATTTCATAGTCAATATTTCAATATTGTGAGCTTCGGTAAACCACCATCGACTTCTCGGTTCGAGCTGACGCTTCCCCGGAGACTGTCAGTGTCAATATCAATAATAAACTGTTGAATAATATCACGCTATAAGACATTTTATAGTTTTAACGTTCGAAGACGAGATGCTCAGCTAAAAGCGTTGGTTGACGAAATCCAATCTGTGAGTATGCCAGTTAGGGGTATGGTAGCAATGAATTTGAAAAACAACTTGATTATGTAATTTTGTGTTAGGGAAAAGGGAAAAATATTTCTATATAAAAAATTTGGCACTGTTTATCATTATTTATTTCAGGTAATTTATCTTTTTTCATGCTCCTGTGTGTGGCAATAAAGCATTTTTTCATTGTTTCATTCTTACTGGGCTCTTGGACTGTAGGTAGTAGTGAGCGAATAATTTTGTCACATGAGAATTATTGTTGAACTGACACAACATCCATCTGCTAAGCATGACAACAGATTAAAGTTGTAAGAATTTTTATTCACATTTATAATTTTTTTGTTAGTATTCGGAAAATTATTTCTAAACAAAAAAAAGTGGTGCTATTTAATTATACCACTTTTACGTTTTACCAAAGTTTTAAATGCATTGTACGGAACCGTACATTACCTTACCGACTTACGCGCCGTGCATTCTGCACACACAGCATGTATCCCTGTTATTGCAAATAACATGTCAAAATTTATAATAATATATTACAATAAATTAGTGTTTAACGAACATTCAAAGGGGTCGGTTTTATTTCATCATCCCTAATAGAATCGCCCCGCTATCATATCATTAAGTGTAGGGATCCCCTATATGCATTAATAATTACTTTTCTTGAACGATGCTCAAAAAAAATCAAAATTTTATACTGTTCTTCGAACCTGATACACCAAAATCATGGTCCTTCTACAAAGTAATCGGCTAATGTTTGACAGTGTATCGGTGACGTTAACGAGCTCTGAATACGTCTGCAAAGTAATGGAATATAAGCTTTAGGGAGTCGCAATAAGAAATAATCTCATTCACAGGTAATGGAGTTTTGTAGGAAAATATCAGTATATGTGTTGAAGAATTTTGAATAGAAGTGATAACTGATGTTTTCCCTTGATACTGATTGATACTAACATCCGTCATTGGGGTAGCTAGGGGTTTTGACTAGGGGGGCAGCGGTCCAGCTGAACTAACCTCAGTCATTTAATGAGAGATCATAAATGACGCCTAGTAATAAATAATAATGCAGTTCCTTCACTCTCTATAGAAAATATTTTAAACATTGTTTTATTGTTGTTTTTAATGATATCCGAGTAACGGAATCGGTCTTTCAATGATAGGCCTAACATAGCGCGCTCCATAGCTCTTTGTGCAACTTGAACTTTGCACAGTCTCTTTAGTGAGCGTCCATGTTTCAGCCCCATATGTGATGGTAGGCAGAAAATACGTGCCAATTATGAATTGATTGGGGGCAATGAATGCGTTGAATGCATTTTTTTGTTTTTTTCGGTGGGAAATTATCAAATAACTTCTCCCGCTCTCAGAGCGGGAGGACGTGTCAGACTTTTACTGACTAAAACCCACCTGTGTTCCTTCATTTGCCTGTGTGCCAGGGCCACGATATCCCTTTCGGACAAACTCACAACCCTGGCTCTGTCAGGACCAATGCCTGGTCCTGACAGACCCCGTCAGTTGGTGCTGACATCTCTTTGAGGCGCGCATGGAACTTTGGTGGTATGAGGAACAGGGTGTAAAGTTCACTCATCCACCATAGAAAAGGGAGGATCCTCCGACCAGACGGGTGTTGTGTCTGGTGGGCAACTGCCCGACGGTTGATGTCGGGACGTTGTATATATGCTAGTTGCGTGGTAAACTCTGCTTGCGCGATGCAGGATTTGCGTGACGTCAGTGTGACGCGTAGTTCGTATGTGGCGATGTTGATGCCGCTACAGAACACAACGCGCCGTCGACCCGGGCCTGGTCCTTATCGGACGGCGAGCTACCCATCGCTCTCCGTCCGCAAGCCCGCGCCTACAGTGGCCTGAAATCAGCTTGCAACTCCCGACGCCCGGGGCGTCTCCTGCGGCGACCAGAGGCACGAGGGCGCGAACCTTGCCTCTCCCTCACGCGTTCCGCCTCCTCTTTCGCAAGCATTACTGCTTCGCAGAAGGAGGTGACGGCCTCCCATGCACTCTCGCTCTGAACCATGGCCTGAACCAGTGCAGGACGCGAGAGATCGCCGCCGCATGCGTTGAAGGCTGTATTTCCTTCAGCTTTCGTGGTGGGATGTTTCTTCCGCTACCCACAATGCGTACTGAGAAAAGCAAAATAACTCAGAGTGTGGAAGGTAGATGTTTCCAGGGTGGGCAAAAAAGTTTCTAGGGTGGGCATTACCCACCCTTTCCCCCCTCTAGCTACGCCCATGGTTGTATGTACCAGTTCCTTTACACAAATATTTATTAATTATTTTGACCAATGATAATGGCAATTGGGTTCCCCGTGCCTCGGAAAGCACGTTAAGCTGTTGGTCTCAGTCGTTACGGATCGTCAGAAGCCCGAAAGTATGACTGCCAGTCTTACTAAGGGGTGTCGTATTACCCAGTTGGGAAAAGGCGGGCAGATAATGATAATAATGGAAATTTGGTCCCTAAAAAGCAATTATAAAAAAACTTTGTACCTGTGATAGTTTGTTTGGTCAGATACCTACATTATGATGTGCTGGGTAAGTATAGTCACGAGCATTAATATGTTAACACTTCATCATATCAGCCGAAAGACGTCCACTGCTTGTAACAATATTGTCACTTTTTTTAAATAAAGAACATTTTTTTTTTTTTACTGCTGGACATAGGCCTCCCCCAAAGTGGAGGGGGGGGTGGAGGCGTTTGCCATAATCGCCATGCTTGGCAGGTGGGTTGTCGATCGCAGTCCATTCTCTAGTAAGTCCCTTAGTCGCCTTTTACGACACCCACGGGAAGAAATGGGATGGTGCTATTCTTTACGTCCGGCACCACACGGAATGGCTA
Source organism: Tiliacea aurago (assembly GCA_948098905.1). NCBI lineage: Eukaryota > Metazoa > Arthropoda > Insecta > Lepidoptera > Noctuidae > Tiliacea > Tiliacea aurago. The sequence continues at coordinate 4,521,720 of OX402592.1, forward strand.
CGGAATAAAAGTCAAAAACGGTTGAACGGACTGTAAAAAAGTTTTTTAAAAATTTCTAATCTTATTTCAAATGGAGTACCGAGACGCAAGACAGAGGCAGGAGACCGAGACCCATGTCTCGGTTTCCACCGGTGTACTGTAGGCCGAGACCGAGACCATAAACTAAAGTCTATTCAACCAGATAGTCTTGTCGATTCAGTCGTTGGAGTCCGCTGTATTGTTGTAAGTTATAAATCCACATTGTAATGGAAAGCAAAGTTATCAAGTTATTATTGGAGGAAGAAGGAAACGATGATTTGCTTTTATATTATTACTATATAAGTAAATAAAGATTGCCTATCAACGAATTATATCCAACTAAAGGCTAAGAAGGATCGTTTTCACTATTGGTTAAGAACCATTTATTGTTTAATAACAATAATATATAAATGTTCAGGACCTATTTTCGGCTTTCGAAAAAGACGCGGGACACTACTGGTCTTGGGCGGAGACCGTCTCGCGGTCTTCTGTCTCGCGTGTCCGTCTCCTGTCTCGGTCTTGCTCGCGAACGGTCGCCCATACAAAACCTAATAACCAGTAACGGTCTCGTTCAACTGTCTCTGTCTTCCGTCTCGGTCTCCGGTCTCTGTCGCCGCGCGAACCGCCACCTTAAAGTGTTTACATTGATGTTCGTGGCTGCACGTAAGAGGTATTTCTCTTTCAATACAAGAATCTCGGATCTTGTTGAACATAAGAATGGAATGTAGTGTAAACAAGGCTGCAGGACTTTCTAGAATAAAGTCCACTCGTAACTTAATCGGGACTGGAAACAAGAGGGATATTGATGATTCAGTTAGGGTTGCCAGGTTTAACCCTAATCGTTTTTAAACTGGTTTTCAATGTGTTGATTGCCACATTCATTAATTTCAAATATTATTGTATTTTTATAGATGAGAATATTTATTTGGATAACTGGTTCCATTTTTCCAAATAAATACTTAGATGCTAGCGAACTACCTAGTCGGTCTAGTGGTCGCTAGCGTTACTGCGGAGCATGAGATACTAGGTTCGATTCCCGGGTCGGGTAAAGTGTTGTTAGGTTTTTCCATCTGTAATTATTTTTCCATAATTAACTTTTCCATTATCTTTCCATTCCATCATTAAATTTGACATTTTTATTTTGTTTTATTACTTTATGCTATTGACATTTGTAATTTAATTTCCTTGGTTATCATTGTGTTCTGTGTGGTGCCGGACGTAAAGAATAGCACCGCCCTCTTTCTTCCCGTGGGTGTCGTAAAAGGCGACTAAGGGACTTACTAGAGAATGGGCAGCAGCGTGTTCTATGCATTTTAACACCATACTGCGATCGCCAACCTGGGCATTTTTGGTAAACCCCCCCTTTGGGGGAAGCCTATGTCCAGCTGTGGACGTCTTTCCGCTGGAATGATGGTTGTGATTTGAAAGTTGTTAATAGACAATTTGTAATTTAATTATTTTTCTTTGATATGTAGACATCTCTTGATTTAATACTTTTTTTTTACATTCAAATTTATTTATTTTGTTTAGATTAGAATCATTATTACTGTCACAAAATGCATGGAATGTAGTAGGCGGAATATGGGGAACTATTGTGTATGTGTTATTTATTATAACATTCTAGCTTTTATTATTTTAATCATATTATTATTTTATATTATTTTTTTGTTAATATGAGGACGTTTTAGGCTGAATAGACTGTATATCATTTTCTATTTTGTTAAGTACCTGGTACTTTGACGGGCCTACGCTGTCCTGTCATACCTATTAACACTGTAATTTGAAAACATTGTAAAAGCCATTTTTAAAGAGTAACCGTGGAGTTTCTTGCCGACTCTTCTCCATAGGAAACGACCAATTGGAACCGTGCACCTAGTTTCTGATGTTTCATAAGTGCCCATGTACGCTTATGTGAAATAAAAATATTTTTGATTTTGATTGATTTTGAACACATACACAATAATTCTCCATATTCCGCCTTCTCCAAATCTGTAAAATACCATATTTCAGGCAAATAAATAAATGAATCTATCTATCTAATTTCTCAGTAGCAGCCCGGAGTCTGGATTTGCATTCGGTTGATGGCGATAGGCTCGCTCCCTATTACATGGGACTTAAACATATGGCGTAATGTGGGTGTACTATATGAACACCTCTGCTTAACCCTTTGGGGAATACAGGCTTGATGTTATGTATGTTATTCTCGTGATAAAAAACATATGAATGTTAACCAGACTATTTTTACGTTGGGAAATGTGATGCGGAAGGCCTAGAGAAAACTGTCGTAAAAGTGAACTTGTATTTAACGTGAAGAACTTTTAATAGTTCTCGACAGAATCGCTTTAATTATGTACATACAATATCAGTCTCACTGCTGGGAAATGGGTCTCCTCTCGGTGAGAGGGACCATAATCTACGACGAGGGCCTAGTGCCGGTTGGTTGATGTCACATTTCTTAGAATTTTTGGTTCTAGGACATGCCAGTTTTCTCACGACACCTTCACCGTTTGAGAGCAGTTGTGATGAAATAATTTACATAAAGTAAAGCGCGTGCCTGGTTTCGAACCCATGACCTACTCTTAAGTCGGGGCTGTTACCACTGGGCCACCACTGGGCAAACTGTACAATAAATAACGCTCATTGCGCTAATACTAAATAGCTAAGTAACTGTGACCAATTTGGAAGAAGCGTGGTTGTCCACAGTTCTGACCTAACCCATTTGGTCAGGGTGCCTTAGCTTAGTTACTTCAATCACTGCTGGGAGGACATGGTGCGGCATACGCTGGCAGAGCGTGCCGTTTGGGAGGAGCCACGCCGTGCCCTCATCTCAGGAGTAGGCAGTGACCTATCGCTGCCGGCCGTGGTCGACTCGATGGTCGGCAGTGAGGAGTCCTGGGACGCGGTGGTGTCCGCTCACCCGACCCGCAGCAAGCGCACTGGGCGTCGGCAGAGGGCAGGTAATGCCCTCTTCCAGCCCCCCTAAATGGGTCCAAGGACGGCGGACTTGGGGACGCCCGCCGCCCCCTATAACACTGGACCTGAAGTGGCGGCGCGTAGTGTTATAACAGATCCCAAGATCCCCGGTGCAAGTGTGGGAGGGGGAACACTGGGGTGCCAGTGTTCCAGAGTACACAGCCATAAGGATTTTACATCCCATGAACAAAAAAAAAAAAGTTACTGCAACCAATTCGGCTATCGCCAAGAACTACCAATCAGGGATGATAAAATCGGACAGATTATGAAGTCTGACGATAAGTGCAGCTTCGTTCACAATTTGACGATTAGACATTGATAGATTATAAACCACCGAAAATTAATGAGTTATATTGTAACAAATCACAACTTTTCGATAGTTTATAAACTCGCTAGATAGATTATAAACTAACGGTGTACGTACATAATCATACGGTGATATACAGGGTTATTTTTAAAACGTGAATAACCTCTTAAGGTGCCATTGTACTCATCATTATGAACAACATTTACTATGGGATGAAAACTGAACTCGCGAAAACAAAACAGCTGTTCCCTACATTTATGTTCGAATAGTTCGCTAAAATGTAGGGTACAGCAGATTTTTTTTTCGCGATTTCAGGTTTGGTCAGGTTTGGTTTGGTTTACAATGACCCCTTAAGAGGTTATTGACGTTTTAAAAATAACCCTGTATACATATTTACAGTTACTGGAAGAAAGTGTAGGGTTTGTTAGACCATAGTAAACTTAACCCCTTGAGGTATAGGCAGAATAGTATTCTCGAATGACCATACCTACTCAATTTAATAATTAACAACTTAGTTGTCAAACACATGCATCATTTGAAACATAAGTACCTATCTACCATTATACTAATTTTGGAACTCACGGTTGGCAACCCCACCTCCGCGAAACCAATTTACTGATTTCTACTAAGAAATAACGATTTATCTCAAGTGGCTGTTTCCCAATGAGAATTTGATTCACAGTTAAGTTTAAATTGAGAATGATTGAACAATATGATTCTTCAGTGAAATGAATATTTCTTACCGATATTAGTGAAAATTTTGCGAAGTTAATTATACATTTCTCTTGGTGAAAAAGAGATGGGTTTTAGGGTTATTTGAGAGTGACTTATTTGTTTATCACCCACACCAGACCCTTTGTTTTTGGGTGGGAAATTATCAAATTACTTCTCCCACTCTGGGCGGAGCTGGAGGGCATGTCAGACTTTTACTGACTAAAACCCACCCGTAATCCTTCCATTGCCTGTGTGCCAGGACCACGATATCCCTTTCGGACCAACTCGCAACCCTAGCAGGCATTGGCCCTAATGGACCGCGTCAATTCGTGTTGACATCTCTCACTCTCACTTCGAACCATGGCCTGAACCAGGCCCGGACGAGAGAGATCACCGCTGCCGATCGCCTCAGTGAGTATACGGTGGTGCTCCACCCAAGCCAGGCAGACTTCCACTGTATGCTCCACCGTGTTTCCGGGCGATCTACACAGTGGTGAGACCCAGGCGTTTCCTCCCTCTTACCCACGCAGACCCTGAGCAGTGATCCCGCTACAGTTTTGCTAAATGGAAAATCTTTTATCCACGGCATGTGTAGGCAAATCGCTTAGATTTAAGCTTAGAGTAACGCGCGAAGTCAAATGGCAACCTCGCGGGCCGCCACAGAAGTATAGTAGATTATGTTTGCATTGTACGCATGTGCGGTGTGCGATGGCAACGCCACTTTTTGAGAACGCGCGGTCGCTGACCGACGGTTGGCCCGTACGCCACCACGTCAGTCAAATTTTGTACCCTTAAAACACCAGTGTAAGCGCCCGCTCCCAATGATTTAAGAAAATAGATGAAAATTGACCCCTATCTCTGAAACTACCGAGCCTACAATTTGGAAAAAATACTGAAAATAGTCTTTACTTGTAGATTACAAGAAAACCTTTAAGGAATCTATCTATCCACAAACTGTCACACACACACACACACCAACAGTCACTCGCAATTGTAACACGTTGACAACCTTTACTATGTGATAAAATGGCGATCCTGGAGTTCTAAATTACAGGCCTAGGCTTAGTTTAGACTCCAGATCTCCCACAAATCACAAAATATTTTCAAAATACCTGTCAACTATATGTATAACTAGTATAAGATGTAATTTGTGGATTATCTCCACAAATTACATCTTATACTAGTTAGCTAGTTATAAACATAATTTTATTTTATTTATTAATTTTATAGTCTTCAAAATAACATGAATGTATACGGGAACATCTTTTTCAACTAATGTTAAGTTTGTTCTTAGGATACATTCAGCCCAACTACGGAACCCTTCATTGTGAGTGGTCCGACACGCACTTGGCCGGTTTTGTATTTATTTCTTGATTTCTGTCTGAAATGTTTTCTTGTTTGGTACTTTTCCAATCACTTTTATTTTTCCGTAGTCGAGTCGAGTTACTTTATAAACTGATTTCCAAAAATATTCAATGTATAGTCGTGACTTAGTAATTTTTTTATTAAATGTTTTTATTAACATTTACGAACATTAAATTGTTTTTGCTTCGTGTTCTGTTGTAATTCCGCCGAACAGCATGTGATTTTTTATATGCCGATACGAGGGATCAGAAATCAGAAGCTGTGACATCCGTATTAGAAGTATTCCTGTCGTATTAGGGCTCGTACAGACTGGTGCGATATCGCGGGCGCTACAAGAGTCGCGCTGCCTGTCGCGCCCGCGATATTGCGCTAGTCTGCATGAGCCTTAATTTATTGGCACTCTTCAAAGACTTTTAGTTGGTCTGTGTTTAGCAAGAAGTGAGCACTCCCACATTCAATTTATTTTAAGCCAAGCAAGTTCGATCCTTTAGCCAAAATTGTGAAGTAGACGAATGGGCAATACATACAGAGATATTCGAATGTTACTTGAACAAGTTGGTAGCTTCTTTAAAGAAGGAAAAAAAAAAAAAAAACAAAAACCCGACTGCGTAAAAAGTGAACTTAGAAAAGATGGAAACAAGATTTATATAAACTAACACTATAAACAATCTCATGCAGTCGGAGGCATCTTCCTAAAACGACCTATTGCCCCACTCGATAGACTTGGCAGATTTTTTTTTCTTCGAAAACACACCTTTGGGTGCCAAAAATCCGCCATTTTGATTTTTAATAATTTTATTATACCCTATTTCGATTGGAATTTTGAGAAAATCACGCCTTTAAACGTAGGTTTATCCCAACAGAACTGTCGTTAACAAATTATAATGCTTCAAGGCTACTATTTAACTCAGTTAATAGTGTCTGCCGGACTTAGGGGACTCCTCCATAGTTTAACCACAACACTAGGTAGGAACTTCCTTTGAGGAAATAAAATAAAGAATAAGAATAATTTATTGATCCATTGTTAAAAAAATTATTAAAACGTATGCTTACTATAACTAGAATATTTAAAATAGTTATTTGAACAGTCCCCAAACTCGGCAGTGCCTGTATCTTGGGGGCCTGAGGCTGACAGCAATTTAATATTTTGTTAAAAGAGGTCCAAGTTGCCCCGTTAGTGTAGTGGTTGCAAGTACGACTACTGATCGTGAGGTGCTGCTTTCGATTACCTGGTCCGGCAAAGTATACCTAATGGTTTTTCCATCAGAAATTTTACCAATAGCAGCCCGGAGATGGATTTTGGCCCGGTTGGTGGCAATAGGCTCGGCCCCTATTACTGGGACTTGAACATGACTGGCTAAATGCGGGTGTCACTATACACTTCCGTCGAACCTTTCGAGGAATTCATGGTGATGTTATGCATGTTATGGGGTGAACACTGGACTCTAACGAAAATTTGCACATTAAAAAAGAAAAGAAAAGAATGAAAATATGTTTATTTGCGGTAAACATGACGCAAAGAAAGAAAACAAATATAAAAAGAACAAGTTGCGAGTTGAGTTTGCGTACTTTAAAGCTTAAGAGGCTTTACGTTAGAGCTTAAACGTTATTACGTTTGTATAAACTACGCACCCATCGCCGGCCTCGGCCTCGGTATTCCAAAAGAGACTTTATTCTTCTTCTATATATATTTTTTTTTTTTCAATAATGAAGATCTGTCAGTTTGACACGCCAAAGAAAATTTATTTATTTTTCAAATATTTATTAACTGCGCTATATGCCATTAAATAAAGGTACAACCTGTTACAACCTTCCAACCAATGATGCTATATAACAGAACTTACTACTTCCATGACTTTTACCTGCTTACGAAATTTCAAAAACATTAAAAATTTATCTGCTGGAAAAAGGGGTTCTGTCAAGTAAACCGGCCGCCTGTTTTTCGACGTATCGCGACGCAACGCGAGGCTCCCTAGCAACGGTCTTCAAGGCGCATGGGGCTGCGCCCTGCACGCGTGGCACCGCGGCGCCCTAGGCCCGCGCGTCTGCACTGCGGTCAAGCTGTCTCCACTCCCCCAGAAGTAATAGTGTTCTGTGGCTGCTGTCACCAAGTGACAGAAAGAAAATTAAATTCCTAGCAAGGAACATAAACTCAGGGGATGCCTAGTTCTATTGACTATCGTTTTTATAGTGTTTTATAACAGTGTAAATAATTATTTTTGTGTTATTCTCTTCCGTGTTGAAAAAAAATTTTTTTTTGTAAGTGTTATTTTTACTGATGTTAAATGCCGCCTGTAGCGACGCCGGAATTAGTGCCAGTCAACCTGCCACATCGCTCGATGTCCAGGTGAGATGTCCCCATTGCTCCCAGGCACGCTTCTTTAAAGGCGAACGGGGGCTACGGATACACTATGGAAAGGTTCACAAACCTCATAGTGTACCTTTGTGCCCCCCAGCCACAAATACTTTGGAAAACCTATCAGACCAAACACTTTGGAAAAGTGAAAACTTTAAAATTTAAAAAAATCCACCCCTGTTTTAAAGAGAGTTCCCCGGGGCGCGGGGCGCGTCTGTTGCTCTAAGTTTAACACGATGTCTCCGCCTTGCGACCCAGGAGAATACTTATAGCGCCTGGGAGCAACTACTCACCTTCCCTTATAGGATTCTACATGTTCAAAAAAATTTGGCAGATAAAAAAACATTGACAAACCAAATTAAAGACAACTGTAACAATTTGACTCTTATTTTAGATCCAAAATTACCAAATTTCAGTAACCATTCAAGAAGTGGCTTATGTTCACATGTAGAATCCAAATTAAGTGAAGGTGACATCAGGGGAGCGGCCAGGCTATTTTTCAGTAGCAATGTGGTGGCATCCTACTCTCCAGAAACTATTTCAGCCCTGGAGAGTAAACATCCAGCGCCTGCGGATGGTCTCACCTTCCCCGACCCCCCCCCCCCTTGTGCCCGATCCGGATTCAACTCCTTTTAATATTACTGCCCCCCAGCTGATTGCAGCCATGAGCTCCTTCCGAAGTGGTTCCGCTGGCGGCCTCGATGGCCTGACTCCTCAGCATTTAAAAGATTTATTGAGTTCAGGCGCCGGGGAAGCTGGTGAGTCGCTTTTGAAGGAGCTTGCGGCTCTAATTAACCTGATGCTCAACGGCGGTGTGAATGATGCCGTCGTCGATGTCTTGTACGGGGCCAACTTATGTGCCCTACGCAAGAAGGACGGCGGTATCCGTCCCATTGCCGTTGGGTGCACCTACAGACGTACGGCAGCCAAAATATGCTGCAAATTGTTCAGCGACACTCTAACTAACAAGTTCCAGCCCCTACAGCTTGGCTTTGGTTCCAAAGGGGGCTGCGAGGCTGCCGTACATGCCCTTTCCAGTTTTTTACATGCCCGTAAAGGTGAGGTCATCCTCAAGGTTGACGTCAAGAATGCCTTCAACTCCGTTATCAGGGACACTTTGTTGGCTGAAGTAAAGAAGGTGTTACCAGAAATATATGGCTTTATGTGGCAGTGCTATAGACACCCACCAAAATTATTATATAAAGATAACGTTTTAGAATCTGCAGTCGGATGCCAACAAGGTGACCCTCTTGGGCCAGTCATTTTCAGTTCGGCTATTCATCCCATTATACAACAACTAAATTCAAAATTTAATGTGTGGTATTTAGATGATGGAACACTAGGAGGTGACGTAGACACCGTTCTAAAAGATCTTCAATTCCTAAAGCAGCAGTTCCAATCCATAGGCCTTGACCTCAACAACTCAAAATGTGAAATTTACCTTTGTGACAATACCGACAGACAATCGACTATACAAAAATTCAATTTAGTAGCCCCAGATATCAAAGTTTTGGAAAATAGTTCACTGCACATCCTAGGTTCCCCAATTTTTGAGGACAGTTTTTCACCATTAATTGAGGAAAAAATTAAACATTTCAACGATATTTCGGATAAACTTTCTAAAATTAATTTACACTCGGCATTCACCCTTATCAGATATTGCTGTTTCGGTCCAAATTTTATGTATTTTCTCCGCTCTTCCTCTTTATGGAAGCAGCCACACCTTTTAGACAAAATTGATCTTATTATTAGAAGTACTCTTACATCCATTTTAAATGTGGCATTAGACGACCGAGCGTGGCTGCAAGCCACACTACCCATTCGTTTTGGTGGGCTCGGCGTCCGCAAAATTTCTAGTGTAAACCTACCGGCGTTCCTGTCCTCGGTCCACAGCACTGAAAAGTTAGTCAAAAGAATTTTAGCCTCTTCTCAGGTTGACTCTGAAGTGCCGTGTTTGACCGATGCGATGAACGCCTGGAAAGTGACTTGCCCGGATACGGTTCAGCCCGAGAACCCATCTTCCCAGAGACAGTGGGATGAGCCGCTCTGCAGGTTGGTACGGAATAAACTTATTAATACGTCCACCAGTACTGCCGAGCGTGCCCGCCTGCTGGCTGTGGGTGAATGGGAGTCGGGCCTCTGGCTTCAGGCACTACCGTCACCCAACATTGGCACCTTGCTGGGTGACATCACATTCCGGTTCGCTACGTGTTTGCGTCTGGGCGCTCCTTGCGGGGCTCCACATCGCTGTCAATGCGGTGAAGAAGTCGACTGCCTAGGACACCACGGCCTATCTTGTAGCAAGAGCGCTGGTCGGATGGCACATCACGCTAGCATTAACGACATCATCCGTCGGGCTCTTGTCACCGCCGGGGTGCCAGCTGTTTTAGAACCCAATGGCTTGGCACGCGACGATGCGAAGAGGCCAGACGGAATGACCATAATGCCGTGGAAGTTGGGTAGGCCTTTAGTGTGGGATGCAACCTGTGTCGACACCATTGCGCCATCCCATCTTCCTAGCACGGCGGGCTGTGCCGGGGTGGCAGCTGCAGGAGCAGAAAACCTCAAACGGCGCAAATATAACAACCTTATTGGGAGTTATATGTTTGAGCCGTTTGGGGTTGAAACGCTAGGGCCTTGGGGTCCGAGTGCTCATCGAGTATTTCAGGACATCGCCAAGCGGTTGGTCGACTCTTCATGTGACCAGAGGGCTGGCCTATTTTTAGCCCAAAGAATCAGCATTGCCATCCAACGTGGCAATGCTGCCAGCCTTTTGGGCACTTTTCCCGTTGACAGCGATGCGGACGAATTTTTTGATGCCCAATGAGCTTTCCCCCCCTTTATTTTTTATTTTGTTTTATTTAAAACTTGTACATACTATATATATTTTAGTTTTACCATGTATATTTTAATTACCTAAGGTTTCTATTTATTAAAAAATTATATTATCCAATACCAAAATAGTTTGTAAATCAAACATATTAAACATACATACAACACAAAAACACACAACATACATTTATTGGTAGTGTGTTATTCCGATCGGAATACAGAATATCTAGGTTTCCAAATATATATTTTGAATGGACACTGATTTATGTACTGATGTATTTAGGGTTATGAGAAAAATAACTTTTCTATAGAAATTTTAAATTCCTCATATCTCATCTTTATATTATTGTCTTTTCAAAATATATATTTGGGAACATAGATATTCTGTAATCCAATCGAAATAAATACACACTACCTTAAGAATATGTTTGATTTACAAATTATTTTGGTATTACGTTTGTATGAACTACGCATGCTACGCCGGCCCCTTAATAATTCGCAAACGGATCCCTGTATCGAAAAATTGTTTGCACACACCCGCAATATTTTTGAACGGCCTATTCAACGACACCCCACATCATGGGTTAGACGAGAAAAATAAATCATATCCTACTTAACGTGTAGCGGAGGTTCCCTAAAAAACCAACATTTTATTTTACCACTTTGTCAGACCCATGCAAAACTACAGCTTTCTAGTACTAAAATATCTGAACTAAGCCGCGGACAGACGGACGGACATTGAGGGTTCCTTGTTGACTATAGGGAACCCTAAAAAAGGTTGCTAAAAAGGAAAACGATCTTTGAAACTATTTACATTAATCTTCGTTTCCTGTAAGAACCGAGCTTGTCGTCAAGCTCGATCTGTTATTGATGCACCGTTACATTTAAAATAGTCTTCCATTCATGCGTTTTCAATCTCAAAGGCAAACGGTACATTTGTAATCGTTCGGCTCTGCTCCTTTTAAAAACGTTTTACAAGAATTAAATGGATGCATAGAAACGCTACTTGGAAGCGGTATTTCGATATACTTTCTTGTGTCCTTGTGGGAATTGAAGAATAACGTGTTTTATATAAACTCGGCTGCTTGATCTATGTTTCTCTGTGAGATAAACCTGTTATAAAATATAATATGTTAAGTTTTGACACTGTTTAGAATGCTCTTTTTTTTTGGTTGGTTTTTATTAAATAACTTCTCCCGCTCTGGGCGGAGCGGGAGGGCGTGTCAGACTTTTACTGACTAAAACCCACCCGTGTTCCTTCCGTTGCTTGTGTGTCAAGGCCACGTTATACCTTTCGGACAAACCTACAACCCTGGCAGGCATTGGCTCTAAAGGACCCCGTCAGTTTGTACTGACACCTCTTTGGGGCGCGCGTGGAACACAACGTGCCGTCGACCCGGGTCTGGTCCTTATCGTACGGCGAGCTACCCATTGCTCACCGTTCGCAAACCCACGCCTACAATGGCTGGGAACCGGCCTGCGATTCCCGACGCCCGTGGCGTCTCCTGCGGCCAGACTAGGATCGTAAGGGCGCGAGCATTACTGCTTCGCAGAAGGAGGAGGTGACGGCCTCCCATGCACTCTCGCTCCAAACCAGGGCCGGATGCGATAGATCGTCGCCATCGATCGCCTCCGCGAGGACATAGTGGTGCTCCACCCAAGCGGAGCATACCTTCACCGTATGCTTCACCGTGTCCTCAGGGCGATGCACAGTGGTAACACTGGAGGGTTTCATCCCGCCTTATCCTGTATAGGAACCTCCCGAAACAACCGTGTCCAGTGAGGACCTGCATCAGGCAGAAGGTGAGGTCGCCATGGTGCCTCTCTAGCCACTCCTAAAAGAGGGGACTGATCACCGCAATTGTAGCATGCCCAGCATGATTTGTGACAATCGCACTCTTCATGTCGCCATGAGATCCCGCCGGAGCTCTGTCCACTGTGCCGTGATTTTTCGCGGCAACGGAGTTACGGGAGTGGCGTGAGGACTTTTTCCTCCAGATCCCATGGCAGCAATCCGGCAAGGAGGCTCGCCACCACACCGGAGACCGTGCGGTGTCCCCGGCTCAGCCTGATGGCCATGCCTTTTTGGGACGCGTTCAACCGGCGGGCTGGTCGCCGCCTCAAGGAATGCGGTGCCCCATAAAGAGCCATGGACCGTACGACCCCCGCGTAAAGCCTCCGGCAGGATGCGTTTGGACCCCCTAGATTGGGCAGGAGCCGCTTCAAGGCAGCCCGGGCCTGCTCCAGTCTGGGAGCCAAACGTCAGAAATGCTCCACGAAGTTCCATCGGCTGTCGAGGATGAGTCCCAGGTACTTTGGGCATTTCTTATTTATTTTTCTCATAGAGGGGGATGAAAAGCAGAGTGTGCCACACGGCACCAAAATTATTTAACCTCGAGCGTCGTACTTTGAATCCCTCGCTTCACTTAGGATTCTACTCTAGAATCCATCGCTTCGCTCTGGATTCAAACAATCGCTCTCGCCTTTAATACATTATTTTGGTCCCTTATGACACAATCTACTATTTTTCAACTCATACTGCAAGTAAACACACTAACAGCGCTCGATGACCTTCCCAAACAAACACCAAATATGTTTATTTTTTATTTTATCGTGTTTTGATATCGACCCATCGCGTCTGCGGAGTTTAGCTAGTCAATTTAAAATAACCCAGTACACGTGCAAAACTCCCGATAACCGTTAAAAGCTTTGGCAATTTTCATCGCCCTTCCTAATCCAAGCAAGTGTAGTGGTTCAAAGCGAGCCGATATCCCATTAAATTCATGGGATTAGCGTAGGCATTAAATAGCAATTTAAGCCCCATACGTTTAAAAGTATTTCGTTACATGCCTTTGAGTTGGTTCTTTGATATTGTGGGATATCAACTCGGCAAGGTGATTGTGTTTTGTTTCTGCTCCATACAAGTTGATATTTATTTTTGTACATTTATTTGATATTTTAATTTCGCTGAATTTTTGGATATTTAGAAAGTGTATGGTAAATGGACCTGTTATTGCTAAAATCTTAAAGGTTCTTCTTCTTTTTCTTGTTCGCCGAGTACTTCGACGCTTTTAAAGTGTCCTTTTTTTGTATGTCTCGTTAGTACCTAGTGTAAATAGGTGGTTGCGTGAGCTATTGCATATAATGATTCTAATGTATTTGTAATGAATAAAAAGCATAATGTTCAAAGTGAAAAAACCTTCATAGCAAATACTTTTACGGTTTTTAAATACATAATATGTATTTACTCTCAAAAACATCGACACGAAATTAATGTAAAAAAAAACTCTTGAATGACACAAGAAGAATTGGTTCGGTTCCGATGTTTAGAATATGCTACAAAAAATCACAAATAATATACATTATAATTTTTTATAATCTTTTCAAAAATATCTCATACAAGAAGAAGAAACAAAACACATCTCCGTCAAAGATAAGCCATGATCGATATATCCTACACGCTCTTGAAATCCTGGTACTAGTATAATAATTATATTATTAAACCAATTCTTTGATGCTATTGTGAGCCTTGTTATAGAAAATTAAACGTTTCAATACTTTAGAACGTAAATAGATTGCTAAAGAAAATCCTTTGGAGTCTTCTGATCTTATGGTTTCTTAGTAGCCCACATATATTGAGGATGCCGCCATCCTGTAGAAAAAGTTGTAAAATTATAATAATATTCTTTTAAAGCTTACTTACAATAGATGTTCTAAAATAGTCTAATTATAGTCTCATCTGTGTGTAGGTACCATAACCTCTGCTTACCTCTTTGGGGAAACAGGAGTAGCATTATTTTACGACTCTCTGCCAAAACATTTCTAACATAATCAAAACTAAAACTAATTACGCCACTATTCCAAAGAAATAAACTAGGAAAGAAGTAGTTTTCTTGAAAAAACTTTCATTATCTTATTCTGATTCAGTGGACGCCTTCACTTAGGCCTAAGCCAGTCTCAGACAACCTCCGCCTTATTACAAAACAAGGTTTATCTTCAGACCCAGGTTTAAAACATGGAGCCATTATTGAATTTCGAACTTTATTCCGACTGTGGTAAAGTTCCTAACACAAAACTGACAACTTAGTACCGAACAAAGTTTTCAGTTTTGTATAAAGAACGGTATTTCAATCACTGTTACGTTCTTATTACAAAAACTGGCTCCATGGTTTAAGCCATGTCAAAATATAAATCTTGTTTTGTAATAAGACGGTATAAGTTTATCTATATTTACAACATTTATAACAAATCTACGAGGATAAAGAATGTTCACAAAATATCTGACGTGAGTTTCATGTAATTCATCAGTTATTTTGGATTAGTAGGTACTTCAAGTTTCCATTTGATAAGAAATAAACTTGAGCTTTATAAATATATTTAAAAAATACACTGTTAATGATATTGACAATTATCTCAGTTTGTAGGATAAATACCTATGAAAGTGAGCTAACTAGTTTGACTTAAGCAGTCGTCCTAAGCCCAAGTAAAATACGAAATTGCTAAAGAATGTAATCGTTTGGTTTGTCTTGAAAAAAATGCCAATGCCAATGTTGCCATTGTAAATATTATATATTATAAACTTAATTATCTAAGTAGTTTGTATTTATTTTGTTTCTTCTCACTGTATGCGGCACCGGTCGACGTCATCACGTCAACGCCGGCTGTCGCTGAAAACCAGCGCTGGGGCTCTGTCTCGCATAGGGTCGCAGCATTATGCTGAGCGGTGGCCGTTTTGCGTGGATGTGACGCATATTTTCCCCCTACTTGTTCTTTTGTATTTATGTTCTTTCTTTGCGTCATGTTTACCGCAAATAAACGTGTCTTCTTTCTTTTTTTTTTACACGCCCTTTTCTTTTCTTGGTATTATAAAATACGACTGAAGTTGCCAGGATTATATTTATTATGATTTTTGAGGAAATAATGCATTTTTTTCAGTTTAAAGATTTGCTAAGATACGATTTTTAGCAATAACCTTTACAAACTGGGCTAAACCTATATTAATCTTGATTCCTATCAATTACTCTAGAATCTAAAAGAAATCTAAGTATGTTAAAAATAGCTGATTGAACTCCCTTTTGAACAGTTCTAAAGAACAAATTGTGCAGCTCAATTAAAATGAACTTATTACTCCACAACTAGTTTGAGCACGTTTTTAAAAACATCCACAATGTAGTTTGTACTGTTATTTAGATTTAAAAGAAAACTTGTGGTTTTTCTGAGCACAAGTCGGAATAGTAATGAGGGTTGAACTAAGAGTTATGTTATATTCTCAAAAGTGTTGAATCCCCCAACCTCTTGATACAGTTGGTACATTTTAGGGGTATGAGGAACAGGGTGTAGAGTTCACTCATCCTCTATAGAAAAAGGAGTATCTTCCGACCAGACGGGTGTTATGCCTGGTGGGCTACTGCCCCACGATTGATGTCGGGACGTTGTTTAAATGCTAGTTGTGCGGTCAACTGCGCTGTGCTGTGCGTTGTGCTGTGTTATGTGCTTGCACGATGCTGGATTTTGCGTGACGTCAGTGTCATGCGTAGTCCGCATGTGTCGATTTAAATCCCCGTATTCTTAAGAA
Organism: Tiliacea aurago; assembly: GCA_948098905.1. Classification (NCBI taxonomy): domain Eukaryota; kingdom Metazoa; phylum Arthropoda; class Insecta; order Lepidoptera; family Noctuidae; genus Tiliacea; species Tiliacea aurago. Next base: position 4,537,860 of record OX402592.1, read on the forward strand.
CGGTCAAAAATACCTCAAATTCACCAACATCTTTCACATTGATTATAGCTGAGATGAGATTTCAAATAGATTTTGAATGTTTCAAAATGGGAAGTGATCTTCTGTTTATAAAAGCGCCCTAATTTATCTAATTACTTTGCATACTATTGTATAGAATCAAGTTTTTCTAACTCAACAGACAGCTGTGCTGCTGGGGAGTTTGTTGCGCCACTTCTTATTCCCAGCTAAAGCACTAAGAAGTGGTGAAGTGTGGGCATTGGGGGGGATTGTCTTATGTAATTTTGCCGTACCTACGTAAAGTGCTGATTTCAAGCCTAGTTTAAATATATGACTTTTGAGTTATATTGTGCTCCCTACATCACCAGCACGAGGCGTTCACAGCTGAAAATGAGCCTCCCAATGACTTCCACAACGAAGGACCTAAGGAGTTCTTCATTATTACAACTCTCTCTTGGCAGAGGGAAAAGCAAGCAAGCCTCTATGACAAAGTGATATCCCACCTCTCATTTCTAGCAATAAAGATGATGGGAAAGTGGGGGGGCTTGTGGCTAAGTAATAAGAGTCGATCAGGTGAAGCTACGCTTCCCGCGGTCCGTGGATGGGTGACCATATTTATATACCGAGTCCCCTTCGTGCCTCGGTAAGCACGTTAAGCCATTGGTCCCGGCTGTTATTCGTGGATCTTTGACATTCGTTACGGGAATGAAGCCCGAAGTCTGACAACCAGTCTTACCAAGGGGTATCGTATTACCCAATACCTGGGTTGTGGAGGTCAGATAGGCAGTCCCTTCGTGTAAAATACTGGTACTACCTGGATGGTATGGATACCTGTATCTGGTGAGACTGGAAGCCGACCCCAACATAGTTGGGAAAAGGCGGGCAGATGATGATGATGTGCGATGATGGGAAAGTCAAAATGTAAGTATTGGATTCGCTGCCGTAAAGCTTATGTCAATCCTGATGAAAGTTAGTGTTGAAATACGAAACATCCAATTTCCACTTGTATTTCCACCCACATCACTTTCTTAATTAAAGGCCATAGTTATTCCTGTCTAAGCCCTCAGGAGGCTTTCCTATGTATCTTGAAAGACCAAGCTACGTGTATGTTACGACGTAGTCCAATTAGCAATGGACGTTCTGTAGCGGCATCAACATCGCCATATGCGAACAACGCGTTACACTGACGTCACGCAAAATACTGCATCACGCAAGCAAAGTTTACCGCGCGACTAGCATATAATATATACAACATCCCGACATCAATCGTCGGGCCATTGCCCACCAGACACAACACCCGTCTGGTCAGAGGATGAGGCATTTTCAATAGAGGATAAGTGAACTTTACACCATGTTCCACATGCCTCATGCCATTGCTTAATAGAAACAGTTGAAATCAAGAATACAATTGGCGATTCGAGAGAAGAACGACGTTAGCCATATACCTATCTCCTTTTAACTAACTAATTCCTTTCTCGCATTCTAACTTAACAACCTCGTCTGCATTACTCGACAGGAAACCACACAACCTAGGCAATACTTTTCAAAAACCACACATGACTGAAATTTCTATTGATAATGAAAACATCTAGGCAAGGGAACATTGCCTGAATTCAAACACATAACCAGACTAACAGCAGTATGCTATAAGATACCAAAAGCAGGCCGACCAAGCGTGCCGCTTCGGGCAAAAATGCGACTTCCTATTGCATGTCAAATGAAAAAATGTCAACGCACGTTCACTACTGACGAAGTCTAATAACTCATAGACGTAGGGATATTCCGATACTAGTAAATACGAGTAGGTACTCGATACTTTTGATTCGATACCAAGTATTTATTGCATCGAATCAATTTTGCGATACATACTGGATATCGAAACAAAATTACTTGGTATCAAATCGAATCAGCATCACCATTTAAAAATAAACCGAACCCATCATACAGAACTTATACAGAATGAGTGAGTAAAAGCTGATCGCGCTCGGTTACCGAGTCATCGGTATTCGTCGCGTGGCAGCGTGATTGTCGCGTTGTCTCGCGCCAGGCAAGCCGAATTCGTCCGACTTCACCCGAGCCCGAGCCGAAAGCAGGAGAGACGCCCGCGCCCGCCCGCCATTCCGCCATTTAAGTTGTCAATTGTCAAACATACATGATACAAGTGAAAAGAAAGTTCCAAAGCCGGTGCAACAATGTCTCAAACAAGGAACAGATTGTCTCCAAAATACCTTTAACAGTTACTGTTTTTGGGCAATCTTAATGCTGAAGAGTTTTTTGTTTAAAGTATGCACGTGACGCAAAAGATTTGTAATAATTTTTTTTTTCTTCTCAATTTTATTTTAATTATTATCCTTCAACGTTCATTGTTAGCATCCTCAAAAAAAAAAAAAAAGTATCGATATCAGTAAGTATCGATACTTTCGGAGTACTTGTTTAAGTAGTATCGAAAAAAGATTTGATTATTATCGAAATGAGTAGGTATCGATACTTTGATGGTATCGGAACATCCCTACATAGACGTGCTTAGCGATTGAAATGATTTTGTTTATGTTGAGCACATCACTAAATGGCTCGGGTGCTGTCATCGTAGATATAATCTAAACCGGCCAAGTGCGTGTTCGACCACGCACAATGAAGGGTTGCGGTTGGGATAAATTTATCGCAAAAAAAAACTTAACATTGTAGTTGAAAAACATGCTCTCCTTCATCGATATACGTGAGGTATTCCACTCAGAGCACTAAGTTACGGTCAATTCCCCAAATGCAATTTTAAGACCTCCAACTGCAAATTTAACTTGGTTGACTATTACTCGTTAACTTGTAAAGCCTACTTAGCTGTGATAGTTTTCTTAATTTCGTTATATATACTGAAAAAAATATCATCTCCATTTTACGTGCAAGGGAAGTACCCTAAAAAAACGTTTTACATGGTTTTATTTTACGACTTTCTCGGCGTTATTAATATATATACCCATGCCAAATTACAGCTTTCGAGTACTAAGCGTCTCTGAGCTAAGCCGGGGACAGACGGACGGACGGACAGACAGACATGGCGAAACTATAAGGGTTCCTTGTTGAATATGGAACTCTAAAAAGATGACACGCTCGGTTTTCATACTATCTAAATCTAATTTTCAAGGTATACACTCTTTTCTTGCTAACACTTTATTCCGCACAACTGCACTATTTCACAACCAAACGACGACTAACTCTGTACTACATTTTACAAATTAAAATGACTTTTCCCCCACTCAGAAATAACGATAACATCATAACCGTTATTTCTGTGTTGCCAAAGTAAAATGATACATTCAGTTGCCATAATGCAAATACATTTAAAAGTTTGTTACAATATTAATGATTGGTACTTTGACAGTGTTGCAACAGTGAATATTATAATTCTGTATTAAAATAATACATTTTTTAAATTAAATCAAAGAAATCACGACATAATGAACATGCGGTAACTAGCGTAATCTAAATCTGTGGTATCATTTTGGTGGCATGAGGAACAGGGTGTAAAGTTCACTCATACTCTGTAGAAAAGGGAGGATCCTCCGACCAGACAGGTGTCGTGTCTGGTGGGCAACTGCCCGACGGTTGATGTCGGGACGTTGTATATATGCTAGTTGCGTGGTAAACTCTGATTGCGCGATACAGGATTCGCGTGACGCGTTGTTTGTATGTGGCGATGTTGATTCCGCTACATCATCATCATCATCAGCAGCCGAAAGACGTCCACTGCTGGACATAGGCCTCCCCCAAAAGGGGGGATTGCGATAATCATCTCGTTGGTTGGCGATCGCAGTATGGTGTTAAATTGCATAGAGAACGCTGCTGCCCATTCTCTAGTAAGTCCCTTAGTCGCCTTTTACGACACCCACGGGAAGAAATAGGGAAGTGCTATTCTTAACGTCCGGCACCACACAGACAATCTGTGGTATAGTCCTTTCAAAGCATCAAAGAAAACACCCAGCACCTCATAAATTCTACTTCTCCGAAAAATTCAGATGATTCTGAACCAGATTGCAACACAACGCACGGCAAAAATCTGTATGCAATCGTTTCCATCCGTTTTATATGGACTGTCGCGCAGTTGACTTTGCGAGCCGGTACGATCCATCATTGGTGAATCGTTGGCTTACTGTTGTATTCTCAAAGCTTTGCCGGTTCGACATATAGCGTGCTGGATATGGGGGATTGAAAATTATGTCGAAATTGAAAACTGCTTTCGATACCTAAGTTGATATACAATATGTAACAAAAACCCTGTTGTTACTTCTATCTACGTTTTAAGAATCGGTATACATACGTAATAAAGCAAGTCATTTATAAAAACTGTTCAACAAAAATAATCAAAATAAATATTTAATTATTAATATTTGTAATGTTTAACTGATTTCTAACCTCTTTCATTGTTTGATTTTGACTTCTCGGCTAGCCTATACCTACTTATTTTTTTTTAATTATAATTCCACCAACATTGTACTTGTAGGTAAATGTATAAGTCCCTAAAAGGAACAACCACTAGTATCTAAATATTTCCTAACTTTTGCTCGCGGATTTGCTTGCGTGGAGGTCGGATACTCTCCAACGAGAATGAACAGGGGGTTTACTCCCAAACGATAATGCAAAGTATCGGCCGAATGTTCGGTTGTTTTTTAACTTACAAAGTTTCCTTTTTTGACTTCGAGTCTTTACCCGACTTCAAGTCATATTTTTGACTTTGAGTTATCTCTTTGACTGTCGTGTTTTTTTTTCGCCATAGTCATTGTTAGCCGTAGTCAATAAACGGCCGAACATTCATTTATGTTCGGAGTAGACTCCCAGGGATAAAAAAAATGATGCCTCAAAGAGTTGTCAGCACCAACTGACGGGGTCCGATAGGGCCAATGTCTGCTAGGGTTGCGAGTTTGGCCGAAAGGGATATTGTGGCCCTCACACACTGTGTACTGTGGACACAGGCAAATGAAGGAATATGGGTGGATTTTAGTCAGTAGAAGTCTGACACGCCCTCCCGCTCCGCCCAGAGCGTGAGAAGTTATTTGATAATTTCCCACCCCCCAAAAAAAAAAAGGGATGAAAAAGATCCTATGTTCTAATCCAGTTCATGGTCTACCTGTGTGCTATATATACATCGAAATCCGTACGGCCGGTGAGGAGTGAAAAGGTAACAGACAGACGGACAGAGTTCCTTTCGCATTTATAATATTAGCTCCAATTATCAGTCTATGTCTAAATAGAGTCACCACAAAATAACTAAAACAAACAGGCCAACTTTGATAGGCCGGTGTGCATGATAGCTACGTATTACACTGAAAAAAATGCAGACTAACTAAGATACATTTTCTCTTAGTTGGCATTAAAATGTTAGGAATCATTATTTATCTATTTAATATAAGCTCCCCCAGGAAATCAGGATGGCAACCAACCGATTATCCTTTAAAGTTAAAGTTCGCGAGCACATTCGTAAGAAGCTGGCAGTATCATCACAACGGTAATGTTTTCCCATTGATTGTTTGGTTTGTTGGTATATTCGTGTATTTATAAGGTCTTATATTTATTTATAATTAGGTATATATATTATATTTAAAGTTTTTAATAGGTATATGTATGTATATCCATAAATTTAAATAAATATTTATTCCACAATTTTTGTTATTGCGCCTACCACTGCTTGTCTCTGCATCACCCAAAGGTTGACTGGTAGAAAATGCCTATGGCATTAAGTCCGCCTCTGTACATTTTGTGTGCTTAAAGTGTTAAATAAATAAATAAATATAAACAAGATAGCATATTAGCCAGAACAAATTAATTTTATTTATATTGACAATGTGACATGTACAGAATAATCACCGATCTTTGTTACATCAAACATACCTTGTTTGATTTTACGTCTTCACTTTTGTCTATCAAATAATAATTTAAGTTCATGGTAACAAGCAACTTGTTAGCATTATATAATTCTTAAACTGGATAACATTTGAGCTAAATTAAATAACTACCGGAACTTTGATAACTTAACAAAGTTCTCCTAGCTTCAGAAGTTTAGATCTTGACTCCATACGATGGAGTCAAGATGCGTGATCACATTAAACAAGATTTTTGTTAAAGCAGACACTTTTTTTTCAGTGTACATCGAAATCCATTTGGCCATTAAGGCGTGAAAAGGCAACAGACAGACAGAAAGAGTTACTTTCGCATTTATAATATTAGCTTTGATTATCTAAGGCCCGTATTTATAGAACGTTACTCAGTACTCAAGCATTACTTAAGAATAAATTCAACCAATCGCAATGGCTTGAATCTAGTCTTAAGTAATGCTTGAGTACTGAGTAACGTTCTATAAATACGGGCCTAAGTCACAAAAAGAACTAAAACATACATGCCAACTTTGATAGGCCGGTGTGCATGACAGCTACGTCTAACACTCGTGCCCCGTCATTGTGCTGTCATTGTGTTATTCCAGGGTGCGTGCATTTTGCGGCCAACTGTTGGACGCAATTTTTTTCGACGAGTTCACAGATTTGACTGTCTGTCTATCTGGACATAATTATTTATATCTTTGAATACTAGTATGGATGGCCTGTTACATCATATCTCGATAAGTTTCTGTTACTTTAACTGGTAGAAATATTGCCTATACGAACTATTTGTACCTAACGGGCTTTTAATGTGACTTCAGGACAAGGTTGTTCTTCCGTTCACCTTAAGAGCGTTTACGACGGCATTTCATACAAACTTTCAAGCCCTTGTTTTTCGAAATGACTGAAACAATTTTAATGAAACTTGATACGATACAAAGGTCTAAAAAGTTAGTTAGTTTAGTTTATTTAAAAACAGATTTCTGGATAATAAATGGAACTTATTGTATCGGTCATGATTCTGTCTTAACTTCTGATTTCTTACAATATCAACCACTAATCATGTCAAATAAGATATATTATATTATATTATATTATAGGTACCTATATTATATATAAAATAATTTGAGACATTAAATTTACAATGAACCTTGCTTTTTTTTTTGCTATTTGTAGTTTTCTTTTTATATAAACCATTTTACATAAACAATCACATGAATATTTAATTCTCAATGTCAATACATTCATATAACAAAATAATATCATAATCACTAGCAAAAACACCAATATAAATGATAACAACAATAAACACCAACATTTCGGATACAAATTGAAAAGAAACCCATAAAACGCAAAGCGGCACCAATTAAATGTCACTACAACGCTTATCCTTCACGAGCAAATAATAAAAAAGCTTCAATACGAATTAAAACGCAAAAGAAACGATTAATACAACGCATTCCATGTAAATAAAGCATCGAGTTTCACAACATGCGTATCTATGGAGACGACTCATCACAAAACTGCACTAAAGGACTCGGGCACTGCACAGGTGGGCTGACCGACCACCGACTACCCGACAATAATAAATAATAAACAACGAGAAATAATTTTTCAGGAACAAAAAAAATATTGGGAAATGTTTGTTGTGTATATTATTTTGTATTCATTTTTCGGGTATTTTCGAGTATTAGTTGTGATTATTATCGGCTTACCTATTAATAGTACTATGACACGTGCGCATTAACCTAAACGACTACACGTATAAAATAATGATCCTTTATCAAGTGTGAAATCTGGCTGCTAACGCTGCAGCGCGATATGCTTATTATACAAAATAGTCCAGTTATCCTTAATTAAATGTAATTATTATAGGTTAGTGTCTTTGTTCGGCGAGTGGAGACGGCCTTATTGACTGGGCGGCGCCGGTCGCGCGCGTTCGGCCGCGCTCGGGCTTGCCGCTCGGACGAGCTCGGCAAACTTCGCGCCCGCTCGTAACGTTTCACTAGAAATTTAAGGGCTGCGTTGGGATATTCCGACAGGCGCGCTGCGTCTGCGGGACGGCCATGGCAGCCGCACGGCGTTACATAACGCGCCGACCCCGATACATGACTGAAAACAATTCAAATATTATTCACCCGATCAAAAACTAAATAAAATAGCCTCTCCTATACAATAAGCGACCGGCTCTGGACCTCCGGTCAAAGAGAAAGCGCCGCCTAAAGCACGGCCAATTGTCGTCACGACAAAAAGACGATAGTAGCAATTTCCCTTTGCCGACAACCCTTTGCGAGGCGAGAGGCTGAGCGCGCTCCGGGCACATGGCGGGCGGGGTGGCGCGGGGGGGCGGCCGCGGGGGGAGGGAAGGGCGCGGGGAGGCTTTCCCGGGCCGCCCCGCCTCAGTGGCGGCCTGCAGTGGCAACGACGCGCGTGTCGCCTCCGACACTTCCGCCCCGCGCACCTAATCCGCTCATTTAGCTAGCAAACGCCGCATACGGTGTGGTGGCGTGGCAGCCCTGCGGCGCCGAGCGCCGGGCCCATGCTCTGACGAGCCGGGTCTCGCCCGGGCTCCTTCGATCCGCGGCCCACCGGCATGTGATATCGCGCCGCGCCACTCGACAAAATGATTGTGTGTTCAATTGTTTACGTTAACGATAGTTGATAACCGGGAGGCCGACGCTGGCATGCTAATGTGAGTATACACAAACCCGATCAATTTTAACGGCCGCAGACACCACGTCGCGTCCACGCGAGCACGCAATTTTCCCCGTGAATAAATAAGCTAGCATGTAGTCGTACAAGAAGACAAAGCGTAGTTAATGTCTCGGAGCGTTTTGGAGCGGTTTTTCTGCAATGCGACAATGTTGGGTTACAAAAAAGTTTTCATACATTATTAACGTGCGAGTGTGATGTACAGTCGACGCGGCGGCTGGTGGCGGCGGTGTCGCTGTCTGAGCATAGTGACGATGTTGTGAATTGTCGGCAGTCGGACTGTTGGTGGGGAGTCGTGGACTGGTTGTCGTGGTCGCGCGGGCGTTGGACGCGCGGTTTTGTCGCGCACGGGCAGCTCATCGCGCGGTTCTGGCGTGCCGGCGCCATGCGGTAGCGCGGCGGCGCGGCCGAGCGGCGGGCGAGCACTCGTGCGCTCTCGGCTATGTGCCCCCCTTGCGCTACACTGTAAGTACCATTAACAATAAGCATTTTCATAAAAAAATACACCGATAGCACAAAAAAAAAATACAAAATGTTTATGTCAATAACTTAAAAATACGTTTACACACACAGAACGTACAGATTTTTAAATTTTGCCATAATCACCACATTTGGCAGGCTGACTGGTGATTTTAGTGCGCGCGAGACATGCGCTAAAACATTCATAATCTGTGTTATACACACGACTGCTAGTTGATTAATCGGCTCACGTTAGAATAAGCATTTTCACTAACCACAATCAATTGATAAACTCGTGCATCCATATAATCTGCTGGAACCGTCGCGCCAACGAAGTGGTGCTCACATACACTTAGTAGTTTTATGCTTGCTAAAAATAATCCCTGTACCAGCACTTACGTGCCTGACATCAGCCACTAGCCATTCTCAGAAAATGACCCATAACTTTATTCCCCATTGCCGTACTCCTGGCGTATATTTACGATTACGTCGCGACGTAACTTGTACAGACGTCGTACATAAATTTCGTGCGTACGGTTGTTGCAATTTGCCGTCTCAAACCGAAAGTAGGTTAAGTCAAAAATTGCGAATTTCTCTAAAGTTGGACTGGATGCTCGTTTTAAGTTATGGTGATGAGATTTCTGTAGGAAATGTTTGAGATCTGCGTGAAAATATATTTGCGACTGCATAATAATTACATTTTCAGTCATTAAATTGATTAAAATGTGTAAAATAAGAAGAATAAGATTTTTTATTTAATCTTAATTATATTTTTAAAACAAACCAATTTTCAATAATTATGTTTTCGGATAAAAAGATCCCAAATTCAATAAAATACCATGTACCTATAAACTTAGTTCAGCCAATCAGAGTCGTGATTGAAATTCAATTCCGCGGATTGGAGAGCACTTACTTACTCTATGTCGTTGAGGGCCTGAGCCGAACACGGTTTTAGCCCTCTTTTTACTATTCCCGTAGTACGTACCCACGACTAAAAGTTTTCGTAAAGTGCTTGAAATATTTTCAGCGTATTGCATTTTAACTGTAGACAATTTTACGCAACGCGTAAGTACAACATTTTTTTGATACGTAAGTTCTTGTATAGAAAAATATTCTGATATTATAATATTCATATATAATATATTATCATATATGAACCAGATTATACGCTGATCTAAATTAAGATCGTTTGATCAGTTTCTGAACATTTTAATGCCATAAAAAGACACTCCCACACGCTCAATGCTTTTATAATTACTTATGAAACGACTGCTTCTAGTTAATTTCCTTTAATTATACAGAAACCTCAATTACAAAGCATAAAATAAACCAAAACAAATTATGTACGCGCAACAGAAAATGTTGTAACTTTATGACAGCTGTATCATAAGATAAGTCCCAAAAATTAAGAGTTACCTACTCTTAATTTTGTTGTCTCTCAACAAAATTAAGAGTAGGTAACTCAATCTCTTAAAGTTGCTGCCTATACTAATGTATACGTGACATAATGGAGATACATTTGTATACACACTTGTACAAGTTTTAGTCATGAATAGAACGCGGGCCCCTTATTTGTGCTACCCCATTTACCTCTGCTGCCGTAACTAAGTGTTGTGAAGGAAAATACCGTGGTTTTACATAAAAACGGGCAAAAATAAATTATTTGAGGAAAAGGAATGAATGGAGCAACTGTTGTTTACAAAAAACTGTCTGATATCTGTGATGTAGTAACAGAGATCAATAAAAACGAATATTTTTTTTTTGTGGTTTTTGTCAATATATTCGCGCTTTAAGGTAACTGTTTATATAGGAAGAGGTTTCATGCTGAAAATCTAGAAAATTCTCGTAAAAAGCAATACATTTTAAGTTAAGAATCTATCAGAATACACTTCAAAATTGTTGCTTATTACATTGGTATAACAAAAATCATGTTAAACACAAGAATAACAAATGCTATACACCAATCTGCATGGCCTTCACATGATCTGACCAAGATTATGTCTGGACTTTAAAAGAGACTGTGAGCTCTGAGTTTGTTTTGGCCTTTCTTCTCAGAGTAGTCAGATAGGAAACGCCGACCTCATCTAGTTTTAAAAATATGATTGACGTGTAAAAGTGTTTGTACAAATCTACTTACAGAAATTAAATTCATTTATCATTTATCATCATTTATAAAAATTATACCTAATGAATAAAATAGCTATTCCGACGATCCGTAAGATTTTTTTTTATTATCTTTATATTAACGTTTACATTAATACAATGAAAGCTTATCTTGTTGGATTGTAAATCGGTTGAAAGTAATTAAAACTGTTATGATAGACGGAATATAAATATTGTAGTCTGATGGCAGAATATAGGAATTTGCCATATCAATTATGCAAGTTAGGGAATGGACGATTATTCCATGAATAATGTAACATAGAGAATGGTTGCAAGGTTGGCTACATGAGGTGAATAAATCTAATGGCATGGTCAATAAGATCAATATTTATATGGTGATTGGTAATTTTACCTGTTAGTAGTGAAAGCCGGTAGGTAATACATAAAATTAGTAATCCACATCCCCATATCTGAAGCTCAGGAGGCATAGAAACATAGGGAGTTTTGTAATTTTCATGATTTCCGATAAAAGAAAACGGAATTTTTATTTTCAAACGGATAATTTCTAACAAAAACCGAATGCCATTAATTTCAATTTTGTTCTTAAAACGACTCGTTTTAATTTCCTTTTCTGAATATTAATACATAAGTACTTACTGCATTGAAGTGAAATAGTCGTTTATTTGTACCATTTTATCAATTACTCCGTCAGAGTATTGTGGCATCAATGTCAAAGTAGCTACCAATTCGTTTCCATTACCTTAGGGAAATCAAGATCATTCTGAATTTAAAGTATTGGTAAGGTTTTCAATATTTATCATTTGCCCAATATTTTATTAATCTTTAAATAATTACATTATTTAATAATTAAAGTAGCAGCCCGGAGTCTGAATTTGTTCCCGGTTGATGGCAATAGGCTCGCCCCTATTACATGGGACTTAAACATAACTGGCGAACCATGGGTTTACTATAGGTACACCTCTGCCTAACCCTTCGGGAATACAGGCGTGATGTTATGGTTTGTAAATAATTAAATTATAAAAAAAAAAAATACTCACAGTACATGGGACTTAAACTGAACTGGCCAAATTTGGATGTACAAGTATGGGTACACTCTACCTACCTCTTCGGTGAAAACAGGCATGATGGATGTCATGTGAAATGAAAATGAGTATGAAAAAAACTGATACCCCCTTATTACAAAACAAGGGTTATCTTCAGACCCAGGTTTAAAACATGGAGCCATTATTGAATTTCGAACTTTATTCCGACTATGGTAAAGTTCCTAAACACAAAACTGACAACTTAGTACCGAACTAAGTTTTCAGTTTTGTATAAAGAACGGTATTTCAATAACAGTAACGTTCTTATTACAAAAACTGGCTCCATGGTTTAAGCCATGTCAAAATATAAAACTGGTTTTGTAATAAGGCGGATATTGTTAATTTATTCGTTGTAATGTTCAATTTCATAAATATGTAACTTTTATTTGTTTATGTTATGCAGAATGTCAAATTCAAGAGAATTTCAAAATACTCAAAAAAAAATAAAAGTTAATACACATACATAAACTCACGCCTTCTTCCCATGGGGGTAGGCAGAAACTATAGAACGCCACCTGCTACGCTCCTTACATACTCCTTTTACTTCGCCTACGTTCATACATCTGATCATACACGCTCGCCGGTTGCGAGTACTACGCACCTGACCTTTCTGAAGAACATCACAAATTTGGTCACTATATGTCCTCCTAGGGCGTCCACTCCCGGCGTTTCCACTCACCTCTGCTTTATAAATACCCTTTGTTAGTTGCCTTTCACTCGTCCTCTCAACATGACCAAACCAACTAAGCATACTCTTTAAAATTAATGCTATCCTAAAATGCGTAAAATCCTATTACTCTCCATTATTCATAAATATTTTCGGTGGTACGTAACCTTATCTCAAAAATGCTGAAACCCATCATCCCTAAGGACTGTTTGGCTGAGAACCTTCTCTACGAAATGGTTCTTTAGGTGAAAGATGATGTCAATAGCTTATTAAGTTTCCAAGAGAGGAGAAAAATTATACGGTGTTACAGTAAAGCTATCACCTTTACTGTAACACCGTATAATTTTTCTGTAACTGTATTAGTTGTAACAGTTCTAGGTAGAGGAATGTCGATATAATTGCCTGGCTGCATCCTAATGTAGTTTAATTGATCTTGTTTCTCGAGTTTAAACTCATACGATACGACGACGCAATACTGTAAACTATACTATCCTGAATCGTTAGAATATCGTGTATGAAATTCAAAAAGTGCCTATTTTTACTGAAAATATTACCAGTTATTGCAAATTTTAATACTTAAGTATACAACATTATTTTTAGTATATGCAAAACCTGAATAAAGTTGGTTCAGAATAAGGAACTAAATCATTTTCAATAATTTTTACATAATGTTTTTTTTTCCCAAAAATATTTAAGTGTGATGGAAAATGTTACTACGATTTAATTACTTACAATACAATCGGCGTACGATTAGGTGCCTAATACCAAATTATTATCAATGGAGGTGCCGCGGCCGTTAGCATATTTTTGTACGTACAACCCGGTAACATAACGACCTTATAACTTTGTGATTTTTCATGATACAGTTTTGAAATGTTGTACATAGATTCTTTACATAATAATACTAGACACGTGTTTCGCATATACTAAAAATAATGTTGTACAAAACAAAATTGTTTGAAAAAATGTAACCCGACTACATAAAAAAGTGATCTAAAAAGTACGAAACAAGAAAATATTTCACACTGAAATCAAGACTTAAGTACAAAAATCGTCAAGGAATAAAGCCAGCGTCGCGTTCCATTATAATTTTGTAGGTGTTCTTGCCACCTACATGGTATTCAGACATGCAACCTTTACAACTTTCATCATTTTAGCCGAAAGACGGCCATTGCTGGATCTAGGCCTTACCCAAGAGGAAAGAGGTTGGCGTTAAAATGCATAGAGAACGATGCGAACCATTCTCTAGTAAGTCCCTTAGTCACCTTTTACGACACCCACGGGAATAAATAAGGTGGTGCTATTCTTTACGTCCCTAGATCTAATCATTGGTTCACCAACACTACCTTGAAGAAACAGAGATAGCAGGAAGCTTTTTTTTTTCTCTTTATTTATTACGGACTTGGGACCTGTAACAAATCATGTCAGCCCCATCATTTACTTAACAAGTTACTTACATTCTTAAGACTAATAAATATAAACTTATAAATTAGCTTAGCTTTATTGCTTGCAGGGTAAGCCAGAATACATTGAAATTTACCTAAATGTAATGCATTCAATTTTAATTTTTTACATAAATGTTGTCTTTCAAAAAGCAGGAAACTTAAAAGTATAAACTTAAAACTGTCACTAAATCTAAACGATAAACCAACATCCCTGCATCACAATTTAAAATCAGTTAAGCGGAAGCTTATCATGTTATCGCTAAGAGGCAGTTATTGCGTCGACGACGCCAAAGTATCAAATATGAAGTTTTTTCAAGGGTCTTTATCTCCGGGATATTGTTTAGTCAGCGGTTAACGTTTATTGTCCGAGCGGCTATACAGGATGCACACTTGTGAAGACTTGATGGAGGAACATCCATAATGTTGGTGAATATTTTTTACGGATCCGTATTTTTATTCTGTTCCTCGTTTGTTTTTTTAGGAAAGGTACCCTACCTTTGCTCCAAAAAGGCTTTCTTTTAAGACGCAGATATATGCCTGTGACCTTGAGTGGTTAGCTTGCGTGTTCTGTACTGATCTCACGCAACGCGTCGTACGTTCAACCAGTAATAGGACTCGTCCATCAAGGAGCGCTGTCCCCAATTTGACGCATTAATTATTTATTATACACAAAACAAAAGCTATTTTAATAAAACGCGTACACTAAAAGATTAATAATTGAATTATCTTTAAATTGGTGAAGGTTCCAGATAAATACGCTTGGTAGATTTTGCGCCATTATCAGTTTTTTATCCTCGTTAGGCATAACTTTACAAATTAATTTCACTATGTAATATAAACATAATCTAAAATATTCACATAGTAAGTTATTGAAAAAATGCTCTAATTTAACATATATTTTTTTCAAATCATTAACACTACTCGTTTAGACGTGATTTTCAATATAAAAACATTAAAAGTCGGTTATCGTCCCTTTAAGATTAATTGAAATGTTACTTAAATCGAGTAAACAAAATATCCAACTTGTTAAACCTATGTTGATTTGAAAGAGAAATCATCAAAAAAAAAAAAAGAGTTTTTAAAAACTTCAATAATTTATAACAGTTTATTTGAAAAATAATATTCAAATAAACAATCCGTGTTACCAACAAAAACCATCCAAGACACTCAACAGTCTACAGACGCAATACAAATACAATTTTTTTATTTTGTTTACTTGAAAGCTGAGGTTACGTAAAAAAATAATGAACGGCCGATTTTTAGTTACAAAACCTTTCAACAAGCGTTAGAAATTCGGCCTTATTACTATTCAATTACGTTGTATTTTCGCCTGTTCGCCGTTCACCGCAGATCGACACATAATACAGAGTTCAGGGCGTGCGTCCGTCGTTGGAGCCCAATGGACCTCTTCCTTTATTTGAATATTTATTATATCACCCCCCCTTTACCCCAAACGATCGGAATCCCCCCCTTAGTGTTGTGACAACGAGTTTTTCCTTCGCGTTTCATTTGGCTTATCGAGAAAATGTTTGTGATGAAACGTTGTTTTTCGACGTGGGGAGTTCTCCTTTTAGACCTTAATAATTTATAAATTGCCTTTTTAGTTTTGTACTAAAATATTTTCATACATAAACATATTTTTCTTTTTTAACAATCACATGTGGAACTACAGCCATGAGATCTAAAGAACTTATTAGTTAAAGTTTTCCTAAACCTACTATTTTGTTCATTGAAAGATACCTCAGCGAATGTTTAGATACTGTATGTGTAAAACTTAATACCACGAAGACGTCCTATAATGAACTGTTTTGGAATATCAGAAACGCTTTTTTCTTATTTGTCAGTTAACGCACAGATATATGATTTTTGTGAATTTTTAATCTGATTACGCCTTCATTTAATACAAGTAAGTTATACAAAAAAAATATGTTGAACTACAATTCACACACATCAATTCTATATGTGAATATTTCAGTATTGTAGTAAAATACTTCCTTTAATAATTGTAGTAAACCAGTCTTCGAATAAATTGCTGATATTTTTTATTTTACGCCTAAGAAAATACAGTCGAGAACGCAATGATTCAACAATCTATCACACTCGACGCGTCATCGTCTTTAACGTTCCGCGTTCGTTTACAACAGTCCATACAATAAAAACTGAACTTTTTGTCAATGAAATACAGTCGATAATATATTACCAGTTGTCAATGCTGTCGGTCGTCATGCAACGACCAAACCCGTTGATAGTTGTAAGAAACTGCAACTATTTCACTCGACGAAAACACAATTCTATTCAATGTTTCGTCTTTTAAGTCGTCTTCAAACCAGTTGCAACGACGACCGTTTTCTGCTACCGTTTTCCTCGTAAGCAAAACGGTTGTGTTTCGTCTGTCAAAAATTCGACAACGACCCACCACTACATACGACTTAAATCAAACCTGGTTAATAAGCATACAAAAACACACCTCACATTTCCACAATAAGTACAACCTGAAGTAAAAAAGTTCAAACTCAAGTTCAGTCTGTCAGTTGCTAATCAATTTTCAATAAGTTTCAAGTTATTTATTTCATAACAAAAATACATTTGTGTTGAAAGATTTGCACAGTAGGTACACAAAAGGAGCAACATAACGAATTATATAATATGTAACCTCGTTCCTCACCGTTCATCAAAGTTAGAACGTCTATCCAAATACAAAATACTAACTTTACAAACATTAATATTCTTGTGTAAACAAAGTCCCTAGCAAAATTCTACAAAATACATTTAATGTCAAAATATTAAGAATAAAAAAACAACATTAAAGTCAAAGAGTACACATATTTAATTTAAGTTTAATATAATACTAGTTTTAAGATTTTTGACAATACAATATTCGTCAATGCTGTATTACAGCAACAACAGCAAATAAACTCAGGGCTTTATTGATTAACAAAGCCCTGAGTTTATTTTTAAACATGGTCACATTCTGAATATTCTTTAATTCTGCGGGTAATTACCTACTTTGTTAGTTAGCTAGTTAAATAAACTACACAGTTGAGCTGCTTCGATGCTCCAGTGCTGAATATAGACGTATCTAGTCCAATCATACGACTAAAATCAAACCTGGTTAGTAAGCAAACAAAAATACGTCTCACATTTCCACAATATATACATCCTGGAGTAAAATAAGCTCACTCAGGTTCAGTCTGTCAGCTGCTAATCAATTTTCATTTACCTACTTAGTTGAGCTGCTTCGATGCTCCAGTGGTGAATATAGACGTATCT
Organism: Tiliacea aurago; assembly: GCA_948098905.1. Classification (NCBI taxonomy): domain Eukaryota; kingdom Metazoa; phylum Arthropoda; class Insecta; order Lepidoptera; family Noctuidae; genus Tiliacea; species Tiliacea aurago. Next base: position 4,555,480 of record OX402592.1, read on the forward strand.
GTGCTATACAGTTTTAGTTTATAAAAGCGACGTAGATCGATGTGGTTTTAAATATAGAGTACCAGCTTTTGCCCGCAGATCGCAGAACCGCACTCGTGCGAAGATTGAAAATTATCCCATGAAATGACATGAAACGGAATCACTTTTACACGTCCACTGAAAAAACATTTTCTCTGAGTTGGCATTAAAATGTTTGGAATCATTATACAATATGTAACAAAAACCCTGTTGTTCCTTCTACCTACGTTTCAAGAATCGGTATACATACGTAATAAAGCAAGTCATTTATAAAAACTGTTCAACAAAAATAATTAAAATAAATATTTAACTAATAATATTTGTAATGTTTGACTGATTTCTTACCTCTTTAGTTCTTTGAAAAAACTATTACGGGACACGAACTAATGCTTATTTAATACCTAGTCTAATTAATGATGTTCCAACAAAAATTTAATCGGAAATAACAAATAATAATTATAAAAATAAATACAAACTTTTCTTTGAATCTCTTTGAAAATGCATCATTCTGTTTTAATTTCATTCAATTGGTAGTATCATCGACGGACTGTTTGACCCGCGCCGTCGTCGTTTTTTTACTTTTTAGTTAATATTTACTAACTACCTCACAATGTTTTATAAGCTATGTTTTAACCTTAGATTTATAATATTTCGTTAGTATTAAGATTGCTCAAAAGTGTTACAACATCCGGAAAAACCTAATGAGGTTTTTGTGATGTTTCTGTTTACATTCTGTTTTGTTCCTTAATTAATATATAATAAAAAAAAATACTCCATCCAAGATAGCATAGTAGCCAGAACAAATTAATTTTATTTATATCGACAATGTGACATGTACAGAATAATCACCGGTCTTTGTTACATCAAACATGCTTTGTTTGATCATACTTCTTCATTTTTGTAAATCAAATAATAATTTAAGTTCATGGTAACAAGCAACTTGTTAGCATTATATAATTCTTAAACAGGCGAACATGTGAGCTAAATTAAATAACTACCCGTAATTAAACTAATTCATTACTTAGTAGACGGAACTATGATAATTTAACAAAGCTCTCCTAGCTTCAGAAGTCAAGATCTTGTTGAGCTCGTATGGAGTCAAGATGCGTGATCACATTAAACAAGATTTTTGAAAAGAAAACCTTTCTTTTTCAGTGTCATAAAATAAAAATAAAAAATAAGAATACCATTATGCCAAAATTCAAATGATTACGTTTTCGATTATGAGAAAAACATCTGTGACATATGGACAAAAAATAAATAATAAGTTTATTGATTCAAAAATATACATAGACACGAGTTGTATACTAGTTACATTATCATTATCATTTCAGCCGAAAGACGTCCACTGCTGAATATAGGCCTCCCCTAAAGGGGGGGGGGGTATGCCATAATCACCCCGCTTGGCAGGCGGGTTGGCAATCGCAGTATGGTGTTAAAATGCATAGAGAACGCTGCTGCCCATTCTCTAGTTAGTCCGTTAGACGCCTTTTACGACACCCACGGGAAGAAATGGGATGGTGCTATTCTTTACGTCCGGCACCACACGGACAACTAGTTTCATGCTAAGACTTAATCAACTAACAATGGAAAGTGGAAAAAAATAGTATAAATTGTCAATAATAAGAAACAAAAATACTGTCTTCTAAACTAGGAATGGCCTGTATCTTATACACAGAAAATAATCAATAATAATAGATAACCTTATCTTCTTATCCTCTTAAGTCACCCAATGGAGAGGGCTTATCAAATCAAAATCAAATCAAATAATTTTTAATTCAGGTATAAGTACACCCATATAAAAACACCCTATTACAAATAACACATTATTCATTATTATTAAATTATACAAAACAAAATGTATGCTTGGAGTTTCCCTACGTGATCAAATCAGAAATGAAGAGATCCGCAGCGAACCAAGGTAACCGACATAGCCCGAAGAATTGCCAAGCTTAAGTGGCAGTGGGCAGGGCACATTGTTCGCAGAACTGATGGCCGATGGGGCCGAAAGGTTCTGGAGTGGGGACCGCGTACCGGAAGACGTAGCGTTGGAAGGCCTCCTACAAGGTGGACTGATGACCTTGTGAAGGCCGCAGGTATCCGCTGGATGTCGAAGCACAGAACCGGTCGAAGTGGAGGTGCTTGGGGGAGGCCTATGTCCAGCAGTGGACGTCTTTCGGCTGAAATGATGGTTATGTTGATGAATCTTTAATACAAGATTGTTTTTACCTATAATGCCGGAATCCTAAACAGTATAATGTATATTTTTTACGGATCCGTATTTTTAATCTGTTCCTCTTTTGTTTCTGGAGCAAAAATAGCCTACCTTTGCTCCAAAAAGGCTTTCTTTTAAGACGCAGATGTATGCCAGTGACCTTGAGTGGTTAGTTTGCGTGTTCTGTACTGATCTCACGCAACGCGTCGTACGTTCAGCCAGTAATAGGACTCGTCCATCAAGGAGCGCTGTCCCCAATTTGACGCATTAATTATTTATTATACACAAAACAAAAGCTATTTTAATAAAACGCGTATACTAAAAGATTAATAATTGAATTATCTTTAAATTAGTGAAGGTTTCAGAAAAATACGCTTGGTAGATTTTGCGCCATTCTCAGTTTTTTATCCGCGTTAGACATAACTTTACAAATTAATTTCGCTATGTAATATAAACATAATCTAACATATTCACATATTAAGTTATTGAGAAAATGCTTTAATTTACCATATATTTTTTTCAAATGTATAATTATGAATTATGAGAACGTACTTGATTGACTTTCTAGTATATTGATGTTAATCTGCCAAAGATATAGCTTCAGTAGTGAATCGCCACGACTAATTATATTTATCAATGATAATTACAGCACATAATTATGATGCTGCCAATGTGCAAATTACCGAAACATTCAAGGTATCAATTTCATTTATCAATTAGTATTTGGAAAATTTTCAATACATTATTTTAAGGCATGTTTCAAGTTTGTGTGTATGTAGCCAGACATTTTATGTATATATCTAATCGATTGAAATTGTGAGTGACTAATGTATGAGCAATTTCATCCTTGACAATTTGCAAAATAAAATTGCAATACCATAACAATTTTATGACAGAATTTACGGCAATATTATAAGACAGTTCCTTCAGAATTTACCTATAATATTACTATATATTGTGAAGATATTCCTCCGTTAATATTACAAAGTTAACTCAAAACGCCATTTACGACATCCATAAATGTAAATGCAATTTTTGTTGCAACCGCGATAACGAGTGGCTACGAGCTACGAGTGTCGTAGCACTTCTACGAAATTGCTACGCGCTACTTAGAATGCTACGGATAGTCTACGCCGTAGACATGCGTCTGTTTAAATTATAATTTGACAGTAAAATGTGATTTGTATTCATTTTGTATGTAAACTTATAAATTATTTATGTGTTTTTTTTGTTAAAAATGTGCATATTTTGTCTGAACTACGTCAGCTAAGGAGAAGAATGGTGCGATTCATGTTTTCATGTGTCACCACTTATTTGAATTTAAAAACTGCATAATTCACACTTGAAGCAAACAAATTATATTTCAAAGATCCTAAACCTAGAGGGAATATAATATTGAAATGGTAAATATTAAAATTATCAATTTTTATTGAATTTTCTTTGCTAAATAATATTATTGTCCCCAAAACCAAAGAGATTTCACATCTCTTGCAAATAAAAAAATACATTTTATCCTTTTATTCCACCATACAATTCATATCTACTATCCAAATAAATCAAATCTAAAATATTATAAACAGAAAAGATATGATTTATTGTTTGTAATGTAAAAACTCAAAAAATACTTAACCGATTTAAACAATCCTTTCAACTATAGAAAGCTACATTATCAGCAAGTAACTTGGGCAATTTTATTAAAAAAAAAAAACAGATCTATACGAGAATTGCAATAATGTATCAAAAATTTGCCTATACAAGTCATTATTTGGCGTGCGCTGCGAAAACTATTTATGATACATAAAATGATGTACTACATGTTTATAGTACAGATCTCTATGGAGAAGAACAGGCAAGAAACTCCAATTTCTTGCCTGTTCTTCTCCATAGAGATCTACGTTTTGGAATGGGCAAATAGCTTCAACTTTCTGACTGACTGACTCTTTGACAATTCAAGTGCCTGTAATTGGTTTAATTGAAATAAATGCTTTGAGTTTGAGTTTTGAGTTTGAGTATAGAGAACTATGGAAGAAAGGAACATATTGCGCCGATCCCAAATAAATTGGGATATAAGTGCAGAAAAATGATGATGATACAAAATTTAATATAAAACTACTCAATATATTGCACCTCCGCTCAAATAGTGTCGTAAGGCAAAAAAAAAAAAAAAAAAACATTTATTCAAACTAAGTTGAGAATCAGCACTTTTTGAACGTCAAAAATTACATGAGACAGTCCCCCAAAAACGCCCACCCTTCACCACTTCTTAGTGCTTTGCTGGGAAGAAGAAGTGGCGCAATAAACTCCCCAGCAGCACAGCTGTCTGTTCACATATAAAACTTGAATCTATACAATAAAATTTAAAATGCAACACAAAACATTAAATTAAATTATTTGCCTTATGTCAGCGTGTGTGCTAACACACCACTATACAAAAAAAAAATCAGTTTAAGTATGACACTATTTGAGATAAGATTTTGAAGTTTTCTGAAACGAATGGAACATTATAAGAGCTTAAATTTTTTGAGTTGTGACACTATTTGAGCGGAGGTACGATATATAGCTGGGAATGAACGGTTCAAAACAGTTGAGGTGGATTCACGGCGAAAGTGAACAGGCCATGGGAGTCGAATTCGCCGAACCTGACGCACAGATGAAGGGTGCCGAGTGAATTGAAAATTGCTCGCTGTTCCAATCTCTAGTGTTCTTGATTATTTGTGTACGTCCGTGGAATTTCGGCTGCATATTTTGATAGGAATTGTGGATTAATTGGGTATGTCGTTTGGCTTATTGGAGAATAGATTTTTTTTTGGTGCAGAGATGCTTTCTTGTCAGGATGGAGGATGGAGGCCATATTTGGTAAATACGGAAATTATAACCGTCCTTCTCTCAGTTATTAGGGTTCCGAACCAAAATGGTAAAAAGGAACCCTTATGGTGAGACTAAGTCTGTCTGTCTGTCTGTCTGTCTGTCTGTCTGTCACACCTGGATATCTCGAGAACTACTAATGCTATCAACTTGAAATTTAGAATAGTTTTAGATGACGTTTGCCCAACTATTTTGCAAGTAAGAACGAAATTTAAAAAAATAATATATCTTTTTTGCAAAAGGGACTGAAAGGCGTCTTAAAAAAATTATGTAGGGCTACTAGGGCATGCCCTAGTAGCATAGAGGTATCATATGAAAGATCGCTGTTTGCACATTCTCAAACATTTTTTACTTTTTTTTGGCATCATAGTTTCCGACTTTTGAAGAAAAAAAAAAATATACTGTTCTCCGAAGTTTGCATAGATAAAAATTTTAAATTATTCTATGTGATAGAAGTGTATGTAAAGATTACAGAAAAAATAAAATGATGTCTCTAAATACTCGTAGCACAGTTTTTTGGAAATCATCAACATCTTATATACGTACGGAACCCTCGGTGTGCGAGTCTGACTCGCTCTTGACCGGTTTTTTAACAGATTTTCGCGTTTATGAATTCGGTTCACACTGATTGCGACTTATAATAATTCAATAATAATTATGGTTTACTGTTCATGAATAGTAACTTCATAACATTGAAGTAACAAGTTTTTTTAAATAAAATTATAACGCATGTTATTCCCCATGTTTACTTCTTAAGAATTTTCGGTTTAAATCGACTATACCTTAGGTACTAATATTTTATGAGCCGTTATTATGCAAATATTTCATGAAAAATTTCAAAGACATTGTGTTGTTTGATGTATGAGTGTTTGAGCTATTCAAAGTTTACGTGACTCACGAATCACATTTTTTTTAAGAAAAAAATTATTATATTAATAAAATATTTTGCGTAATGCACGAGCAATGTTGCCTTCGAAAAAGTACCAGAGACTGTCTTTGAAATTCAGGGCCTAGTGCCCTGAATTTAAAAACAGTCTTTTTTTAAGGTTGGTACATAGGTACCGACGTAACGTTAGAACTTGAACTTATTCCCCCTTATTACAAAACAAGGTTTATCTTCAGACCCAGGTTTAAAACATGGAGCCATTATTGAATTTCGAACATTATTCCGACTATGGTAAAGTTCCTAAACACAAAACTGACAACTTAGTACCGAACTAAGTTTTCAGTTTTGTATAAAGAACGGTATTTCAATCACAGTTACGTTCTTATTACAAAAACTGGCTCCATGGTTTAAGCCATGTCAAAATATAGACCTTGTTTTGTAATAAGGCGGTATATGTATGATTTTGTCCACAAAATCATCATACGTTTACGCTTAATTATGCTTGCGCAAAATGATTATACTCGTACTCTGTTCCAAAAATATTTTGTTAAAAAGGTTAATAAATAAATAGGTCGGAAAATAGACCCATGGATGCCAATTTGTAGTAACACTTACAAATTGAGAGCTTTGATTTGTTTATTTGAATATCTATAGAGGTACGAGGTACATGGTGTAAAGTACACTCATCCTCTATAGAAAAGGGAAGATCCTCCGACCAGATGGGTGTCGTGTCGGATTTTGAACATACGCCAGTCCCACGGTAAACTCTGCTTGCGTGATGCAGTTTTTAACATAACATCACATTCATCAGGAAACATTTTTAATTACCTTGAAGATGTTGATCTTGTTTGACAATTAAGGCGCGGATATATGCCAGTGACCTTGAGTGGTTAACTTGCGTGTTTTGTACTGAGCTCACGCAACGCGTCGTACGTTCAGACAGTAATAGGACTCGCTCATCAAGGAGCACTGTCCCCAATTTGACGCATTATTAATTTATTATACACAAAACAAAAGGTATTTTAATAAAACGCGTATATTAAAGATCAATAATTAAATTATCTTTAAATTGTTGAAGGTTTCAGAAAAATACGTAATTATAATTTTTTTTTTTGTTATCGTCCCCTTAAAGTAACTTTTCTAACCACGTTGTCGCCGACAATTAAACGTTATTCAAACGATAATTATTGGAAAATAGTGCTGAAATATAAAGCTGAAACCGTCTAAATAAGGATGAATGTGTCACTAGTTCCCTATACTGAGGTATTGCGTAAGAATTTAACCTAAATAGGATTTGTTTATTATTTCATCATAAAGTTTAGGAACAAATTATTGGTATTCATGCAGGCTTTACAAGCTTGAGTAATGTGTGTAGCCAGCTTGACCAAAATTAAACAGCATCAAATTTTTTCATTCTGCATGTTTGTAGTTATTTATGTATCTTCTTCGTTTATTGATAATCTTTCCGGTAAGGAAATCGTTTCTAGATTATCTCAGAAATACTTGATTAGTAAACCAAGGCAAGTCAGACTTTATGAGTGTCATCATAAAGTTTGACTTGCCTTGGTTTACTTGGAACAAAGACTGAAGATTTCTAATCCTATGCAAAATTATCATCATCAGTTTTTCTGAATATACTGAAACTTTTATGCAAAACCTTAAAGTGTTGTGTATAACAAAAACCTACACTATCTTCAAAAATACGTACTTTATTCTCAATAGAATCAAAATTTACCACCCAAATAGATCAACACCTGTAGCATTCAATATTAGGTGTAGTAAATTGACACGTTAGACATGTGTCGGTATTAATATCATTAGCCGAACGCTAGTTGTTACCGATCGAATAGTTACCTAATGTGGACCTATTAGATTATCTGCAATGTTGTGAATTTACAGATCATATTAAAGTGGGCTGTCCGTGGATTGGTGGACTTGGGATAGTTGTGTTATTATCTGATACAAGTACCACCGTCCGCCATCGGTTCCTCCGTTATCTACAAATACAAATATAAAATAGTTTATTGTCATAATTATCTGATACTAATTATGCTATATTTATTAACACGAGTTTTTTATATAATATGTTAGTTTGGTTAGTTTGTAAGGTATGTCTATGGGCTATTGTAGCCTGAAATAAATGTTTTATTATTATTATTAAATACAGATTTGTTGAACTTGGAGTTGGAAGTAAAATGTTCGCCATTTTTATTATATAATATTAAAGATTTAATGTGCGTAAAGAATTAATACTAATCTTACAACCATAATTGAACCCAGTCTTATTCAGGAGCAATCGATATTTATCTGCACACTATGTACCTATCATCATAACTGATTTTACATTTACTTGATCCGTAGTTTTTTTCTAGAATCCATTTCGGACATAATATGTAGGTATGTATATATTTTGTGGTTAACTTAACTACTCTCCTTTTATGTTTGTTATTTATTTATATTTAATATACCAATGGACTTAGATGTGCTAGTAACAATATTTTTTAACAAACTATTATAGTAAATTTAACCTACACACTTAACCTAACTCTGCCCCATGGGTATGAGAATCCCTGCTACAAGCTCAACACCGATGTGGAAAGCTAGCAGCAGCGATTCACACACAAGCAGCTCGCGACACACTGTAGTATAATGTCAGGGCTGGCCCGCACCCGGCGCACCAGTGAGGCACATCTTTTTCGCATCGTAGCGTAGAAGCAATGTTCGCGCCCTCGCGCCCCTAGTCGCCGCAGGCGACGCCCCGGGCGTCGGGAGTCGCAAGCCGATTTCCGGCCACCGTAGGCGCGAGCTTGCGGATGGTGAGCGTTGGGTAGCTCGCCGTACGACAAGGATTAGGCCCGGGTCGAGGGCGCGCTGTGTTCCGCGCGCGCCTCAAAGAGATGTCAGCATCAACTGACGGGGTCCGTTACGACCAATGCCTGCCAGGGTTGCGAGTTTATCCGAAAGGGATTTCGTGGCCCTGGCACACAGGCAACGGAAGGAACGCGGGTGGGCTTTAGTCAGTAAAAGTCTGACACGCGGAGAAGTTATTTGATAAATTCCCATCCTAAAAAAAAAGCGTAGAAGCATTTCCTAGAATCAAATGTGTTTTGGTGATAGGAATCCTATCTGAATGATCCCTTGAACAAATTTTGCTTGAGTTTGTCAATTCCAGTAAAATAAAGTTTTAAGACGTTTTTTCTCGCGAACGTTTATAAAGCCACAGCCTCACTGTTATCGCTACAATCGCAGTAGCTCAACGCCCCTAATTGGCGTGAACGAACGAAACTTCCGTTCGACGGTTTACGATTTCCCTTCTCAAATGAACAGCGATACGTCATTTCCTTGCGCACCGATTGGTTTGATCGCGGTAACGACTTATCCGGTATTAATTTGTTCTGACGCAAACTCGTCATTGACGCGTCAATGGTTCCTTTATATGTGGTTCCGTTAGGCTGTGGTTTGTGGCGTGTGTGAGTTCGGATTATAGTTTTGTTTCTGTTCCATTGCTTGCATTGTTTTTATTGTTTCTTTTTGTTTTGATGGTGTGCGGGTAATGGAAGAGTTGACAGACGAGTTGATAGCATATTTTTTGAGTGATAGGAATTGGTTTTATGGAGCAGCATTTTATGCTAGGGGTACATTAAATCTTTCAGGCTTTTTTCATGACACTGGTATATCAATATATTTATTAAAGAACACCAACGGCATATACGTACACAGGATTAATGTCAAATTAATACTACATGTCAATCAACACTTTACGCAGTTCTTTGCAGATCTAAAATGCCAAACAATACAATTTTTCCTCTTTTAAGTTAATACCTTTACCCCAAGATGGACATTCTTGAAACCCAACTTAAAAAGCGATTATTTTCATTAACAAATTCCAAAAACAAAAACCCACGTTATCAAGCCATAGATAATCTTACACCATCCCTTCAAAACAAAGTAAAATCGATACGCTTTGCATCTTTTCTCCCCTAACACAAACAGAACCACGAGATAACACTATCTTTGTAACACAATAGTTATCTTTTGAACGATCTGTGCAAAGATTCTGCGAAATGGAAGCAATATTATAGAATGAACCAAGACGAAGGGTTTAGTAGAGATAGGTGCTGTTTCTTTTGTTCCCGATTGGAGTGAAAGAGCATCATTAAATTAAAATATCCAAATTTGGTGTGTATTTTCATGTTTTGAAAATATTATGTTGCAAAAAATTCAGGAATTCAATTCCAATGTTCATGGAATCTGTATTTGTTTACTAGGAAACACCGTTTCTCAACGTTATATGTGACATGAAGTCATTAATTAAACTCATGGTTGTTATTCTTAGAGAAACGAATATTTAATTCTTTCCATAGCCTACTAATATTATAAACGCGAAAGATTGTAAATATGGATGGATCGATGGATGGATGGATATTTGTTACTCTTTCACGTAAAAACGGCTGGACCAATTTTGATAAAAATTTGTATCGAAGTAGCTGACACCCTGGATTAACATAAAGGCTACTTTTTATCCTTATATTGGCACGGGATCGAGACTTACGCGGGTGAAACCGCGGGGCGCAGCTAGTATTATTATACTCGTAGATGTGCAAGTAACTCTGTCTGCCTGTTCTACCTTTGCATGCCTTAACGGCTGATGGAAATTGGAAAAAAATCTGATGTCAATAGAGTTCTATTACACAAATTCATACGTTTTTCCAAAGCAGAAATCACAGCATCTCAAGAAACAAGAGAGAAATCACTAATTTGCCAATAATGTAGGTATACATATATTCATGATGGCTATTTTGATGACAGTCCCTATACATTTTCCCTTACGGCATGCAACATTATTTAATATAATACATTTACTAGACAAAAAACATAAACAAACATAGATAAGATAAGATATATTTATTTGTCAAAAACACGTGTAGGTTTACAATCAGTTGGAGTGATTACAAAAAAAAACAGAAAAGTTTCAACATGTTTTGCCTAGAAAGGCGTACAAATACAATAATAATATAATATATTTAAAATACAAAATACATAAAGTTACGTCAAATTAATATCTAAACATATTAATAAAAAAGGTCTAAAGTACATCATTGAAATAATCGTCAAAGTATCATTTATTTAATGAACATTTCTTCCTGCTTTTTTTTATTAAAACTATTAATATCCAAATCTTTGTATGCCTTTGGTACCTTGTTGTATAATTTTGGGGCCATGCAGAATACACTCTTACGCATGAGAGCTGTTGAAGCACTAGGTAAACGAAGTCTCCGATCACGTTGATTTCTTTCGGAACAATCTGAAGGCCAATTCTCGTAATTTAAAACGTTCAAAATCTAGTCGCAATCTCATCTTGGCGACAAACAAACGTCAAAAAATTGTCAAAATGTAGGGAAATAAGAGGTATTTTGACAGATTGAGACTGAGATCAGACTGTGAACGTTCTTAAAATTAGTAGAATTGCCCCTCAGATGACTTCGAAAACAGTTGGGGATTATTTTTAACAAATAATACAGTTTCTAAAATATACAAGGAAGGAAGTGAGAGAATTTAATGTTTAATTAAAAAAAAGCATTCCAATCACTAAGCAACATTACTATCATTATTTAAAACTAGCTGCGCCCCGCGGTTTCACCCACGTAAGTCTCGACCCCGTGGGAATAGAGGGATAAAAAGTTGACTATATGTTAATTCAGGGTGTCAGCTACCTCCATACAAAATTTTGTCCAGCCGTTTGACCGTGAAGATAACATCCATCCATCGATACTTACAAACTTTCGCGTTTATAATATTAATAGGATACTCATATTATAAAAAAAAATAAAGTCACGTGCTACTATTCCCACAGACTCTTTTCGCGCTTCTTACTCAAAACTAAAAGCGATTTGACAAATATTCCCAACACTTACAGGTAAGCTACCTAAAATCTGCTAAATCCATATCGGGATACTTAAAGCAGACAGCCCGATGCCTAGCACGTCGAGATTATCGCACGGTTCTTATGCTATATGTACATTAGCTACATTGATGAGCTTATGAAGTCACTTTAGATGCAAAATTCTGTTACGGAACGGCTTTCCGAAGGCTAGTGTGTCGATAGCCTTATGAATTTATGTGTGGCTTCTGCGGAGTTTACTAAATCGTGTATTGATAGCGGTTTTTGGTTGGCTCGCAAGTTTGTTGGCCGTTTATAGAGAGGAGTTTGAGTTTACCATTATTTTGAAGGGTTTTGTTGTGAAGGAAATGTTAGATAGCAGCTTATTCAAAAGTTACAGTGTTGAAATATGATCAAACATCATCATTACAGAATACAGTTCTTGGCTGTTGTTTCATGATGTTTATTATTGTATATTGTATATATACAATTATAATATGTAACAAAAACCCTGTTGTTCCTTCTACCGTTTTAAGAATCGGTATAATAGGTTGGGGAAAAGGTTTCTTCGATTTTTTTAAGAAAATTCAAAACTTTTTTTAATATAGTTTATTTACATTTAACTAAAGTATGTATGTGTAGCAATTTTTTTTCGCGGCTTGCGTTGCATTTTTACCTTTTTTGTAGTAAAATTTTAAAATGTATCGAATTTCTTCATTAGATTCACTCATCTTGACAGTACGAAAAACAAATAAAAATCACACATTTTCCTAATTTGAATTTGGAATTATGTTCTTTAAAATTTAAACTTTCAATGATACCAAAACCAGCCAGATACAAATAGTATAGCCAAAGAGATTTTATTAAAAGTTCATACATACTATAATGCGAAAAGACTTTTTCCCCAAACTAAACATACGTAATAAAAAAAGTCATTTATAAAAACTGTTCAACAAAAATAATTAAAATATATATTTTATTATTAATATTTGTAATATTTAACTGATTTCTAACCTCTTTCATTCTTTGATTTTGACTTCTCGACTAGCCAATGCTTAATTTTTTTAAATTATAATCCCATCAATGTTGTACTTCTAGGTAAATGTATACGTCCCTAAAAGGAACAACTGGGTTTTTGTTACATACTGTATATTTATATAGACAAGTGTATGCTGTATGTATGTATGTAAGTATTATATAGTAAATGGTAAACTACTGACTACCTGCAGTATTGTCTCTCCTTCTCCCTTTAATCCATCCAAAGGTTGACTGTAAAAGATCGTTTTTAGCGATAAGACCGCCCATTGTGTCACCCTATGCAAAATTTCAACATTTAAATCTGTAACTTTTATGGTGTACATGATAGAGTATTCAATTTTGACATGATAAATATTTAAAACAAGCTTAGCATAACAATATAAATCAAATTGTTTGGTGCTTTCACCGAACACCTTAGTTAGCAATATCGCGATCGGCGTGACACATTGACCTAATTTATTTAATAACTTGTTATTTATTATTTTATATTATATTCAGAGCACGTTTGTCTACCGCGTTAGCCGGGTGTATTCAAACTTTTCATTAACATTTTAACTTTAAGAACAGTTTGTGAGTGAGTCATTAAATAGTGTTCAACATAAATATTTGTTTCTTCTCAAAACACCGACACCTTGCTACGTACCCCGACACAAATGTAAATTACCTAATAATAAAAAACCGGCCAAGTGCATGTCGGACCACGCACAATGAAGGGTTCCGTAGTTGGGATGAATTTGTCCCAAAAACAAACTTAACATTGTAGTTGAAAAACATGCTCTCCCATACATCGATATACGTTATGGTCAATTCTCCAACTGCAAATTTAAGTTGGTCGACTATTACTCGTTCACTTGTGAAGCCTACTTTGCTGTGATAGTTTTTCTTTTAATTTCGTTATATATACTATTGCCATGAATTTTTTCACATATCCAAAACCAACCATTTAGCTGGCAGGGGGGGGGGACACTTGACTCTAACAAAAAATAGCACTTTAAAGCTTAATATTACGCAAACGGATCCCTTAATTGAAAAATGGTTTTAACAAACCCTCAATATTTTTGAACGGCCTATCCAACGATACCCCACACTATGGAATAGACGAGAAAAAACAATATCATCCCCATTTCACGTGTAAGGGAGGTACCCTAAAAAAAATGTTTTTCATAATTTTATTTTACCATTTTTTCGGCATGATTAATATGTATACCCATGCCAAATTACAGCTTTCTAAGACTAAGCGTCTCTGAGCTAAGCTGGGGACAGACGGACGGACGGACAGACAGACAGACAGACGGACATGGCGAAACTATAAGGGTTCCTTGTTTACTACGGAACCCTAAAAACCAAATAAAAAGGAAAAACTAAACTAAAATTATATGATAATAACAGCCGGGCTATTTCGTAAATACCTGTCACCTGGAATAGTACATTTTGATACAAGTGGAGAATGTTTGTTATAGCATTCGAGGCGGAATTAACACCCGAGCCGTAGGCGAGGTTGTTTTTGAGCCGAGAACTGAAATAACAAATGTCCACGTGTATCAAACGACGATTTTCAATACACTTTTGAAGAAATAAAATAAAATAACGAAAAATATTTTTGCCATGAATTATTAGGAAACTATGATTTAATTTTCTATTTTTTTCCGCGCTTTTCTTTCGCCAGGTTCAAGGAAAAGCAAAGGTATAAAGCCGATAAACAGCCTAATATGAAACATTGATAATTCAAATATTTTTGAGTTTAGAACACAAATAAATGTTAATTTGTTCATAAACGTTTTTTTCATTGTAATAATCATGGTATTCTATTTATAAACATTATTTAAATATTTCAAAAATATTAACGCCGTAAAGACACATCATTGCCGAGATTAAAAAACAAATCACCCCCGAATAGAGGGGACCGTCTCTGGCGCAAGACGGTGTGAATAGAGGCATTGAACCAATTTGGACTAAGTATAGTTAAAAGTTATCTGTAGCAATTTTTATTTCCGCACATGTGTTGGAAAATAAAAAAACGCTCGCGTGTGAAATACATTACGTACGTGAACCTAATCGTAGTGCGATATGAACCAGTTTTTGAGGAAGTGTATTGAAAAACTTATTTGCAGTGAGCTTGAAGTGAACTGTTATTGCACCTGAAGCTAGGATTGACACAATGGACGTTTTCTGAACTGACGTTCACTAGGTAGCAGCAGTGAGACGTCAGGTCCGGGCCAACTGTCAAGTGTCAAAGCGCCTTTTTTTTTTTTTTTTTTTTTTCCTTCTGGCTTCACACGGTTAGTGCATTTAGCCAATGTCAAGTTTTAGTTCTTGTTTAAAATATTGATGAAATGAATTATAAATGCATGATGATGATATCCCCGCCCACTCCCCTTGAGTTTCAGTAAAGATGTGGCACTTTACTGAGTCCTCACGCGGACTTCTTGAGAGAACTTGAAGCGAAGTTGCACTGTTTTGTTTCATTTGCCTACACTAATGCACGTTCACAAACACTTAATGGTTAATAATCCACCATTATTACACATTAATATTCGGTTAAACACAAATTTTGGAAAATTAAACAAACTGCTGAACATGACGCTTCACTTTCCCGCCAAGAAGTCAATGAAATCAAGCGCCTTTAATTTCTTTAGTCGTGACTGAATGATGAACGAATGAATGAAACGGATGATGAACGTTATTATTTATTTTATCTATCTACATTGTCGAAATGGTAGATCTCTTGTCAAAGTGGCGCCAACTGGTGAGACTATTCTCAGCTGGTCATTTAACGATTGTATCGTCACTTTTAGGTACAGTTGAAATTATTTCGTCAACGCCAGCTGGCGTTGACGAAATAATTTCGCTGAAAACCAGCGCTGGGGCTCTGTCTCGTATAGGGTCGCTGCATTATGCTGAGCGATGGCCATTTTGCGTGGATGTGACGCTTATTTTCCCTCAACTTGTTCTTTTCTGTTTGTGTTTTTTTTTCTTTGCGTTATGTTTACCGCAAATAAACGTTTTATTCTTTCTTCTTTCTTTTCTTTCTAATTGTTTATCAAAGTCAAAGTTAAATTATTTTTTTCAAATGGGCACATAAAATACACCCTTGAACGTCAAATGTACCAAAACAAATAATTGATTCTGTCGCCCGTTCCTAAAGGTAGTTTCGTATAGAAAAGAATGGGCAAGAAACTCCACACATATGTACCGGCACAGCGTCCTATTCATTGTTTGCTGCACTGTACGACGTCATACGTCGGCGCCGGCTGTCGCTGAAAACCAGCGCTGGGGCTCTGTCTTGCATAGGGTTGCAGTATAATGCTGAGCGATAGCCGTTTTGCGTGGATGTGACGCATGTTTCCCCCAACCTTTTCTTATTTTTGTATTTATGTTCTTTGTTGCGTCATGTTTACCGCAAATAAACGTATTTTCTTTCTTTCTTTCACACTATCAAATTGATACACTACGTCAATTTGCCGTGTTAAAGCCATTTCATGCAACTGTCAAAGACTGACAGTTGGGGGTCTACTCCGAAGCGATAATTCGAACACTCGGCCGAACATTCGGCCGTTTCTTGACTTACAAAGTTTTCTTTTTTTACTTTGAGTCCTTACCCGACTTCAAGTCACATTTTTGACACAGCCATAGTCAGCCGTAGTCATGAAACGGCCGAACAATCGCCGGATACTTCGGATTTATGATTGGAGTAGACTAGACCCCCTTTTTTTTTTTTTTTTTTGGGTTGTAAATTATCAAATAACTTGCGTGGCGTGTCAGACTTTTACTGACTAAAACCCACCCGTATTCCTTCATTTGCCTGTGTGCCAGGGCCACGATATCCCTTTCGGACAAACTCGCAACCCTGGCAGGCATTGGCCCTAGCGGACCCCGTCAGTTGGTGCTGACAACTCTTTGAGGCGCGCGTGTAATACAACGCGCCGTCGACCCGGGCCTGGTTCTTATCGGACGGTGAGTTAACCACCGCTCACCGTCCGCAGGCCCGACGCCCTGGGTGTCTCCTGCGGCGACTAGGGGCGCGAGGGCGCGAACCTTGCCTCTCCCTCACGCGTTCCACCTCCTCCTTCGCAAGCATTACTGCTTCGCAGAAGGAGGTGACGGCCTCCCATGCACAGTCGCTCCGAACCATGGCCTAAACCAGGGCCGGACGCGAGAGATCGCCGCCGCCAATCGCCTCCGTGAGGAAACGGCGGTGCTCCACCCAAGCTGGACTAGACTCCCTGTGATTCGAACAAACGGATATTGTAAGTTGGTATTCAAAATAATCAATTTTCCTGACTTTACAGTGGTGACAACTTCCACCAATTCGGTTAAATCATCATGATTTTTATTTTGAAATTAATCTGTTTTGGATTTCTAAAATGTCTAACATTGTGATGAATGTCTTTTTTTAAACTTTGAGTTACTGTTTGTTACTGAAACGCATACTTTCTTATCTATATTTTATGCTGTGTTTATTTAACATTTCTCACCCAAAACATTAACTCTAATAACTTTCTTCCTAGCAAATTATATGTGAAGAAAACAAAGAAAAAAATCAGAAGAATATTTCACAGACCCACATTATCGTCCATTCCCCCCAAACATCGGAATAATAAGGACAAAATTCACAACCAATTAATTGAATACTCGTGTAAGCATCGTTCGATAACATTTATCTCCCTCAATATATGAGAACAAAATTCTCGAACATAAAAAGGTCCATTAATGGACTAAACGTGTTTAAATGAGCGAAACTTACCGCAATATTAATTCATGTTGTATTAAATAGGGACATTTATTTTCGATGTAAGTATTTAGTTGGTAACTAACATAATGTATGCCTGTAATCGTTTAAATGCACTATTCAGAAAATTGTACTTGTCATTAAAATATTAGCCTGTACGTTCCACAGGAAGGCAAACAAGAGTATCTGTGAAATTTAAGCTCTTCTGTGATGCTCTTTGAAAGAAAGAAGGAAATAAAAATAATTTTACTGCAAAACATGTTCCCCCATACATTCCAATTGCAAATGTTAGTTTATATACGCACAATATTGAATAATTTACCATGTTATTTTAAGACCATAGACTTTTTATATTATAGAGGTTTTTTCCTGTTATAGAAGTATTCTGTATTTTTTTTCTTTATTTAGGCTCAGTAGTTTCAGAGATAAAGACGGAATGCTAAATTTTCATCTATTTTCTATAATAAACATAAAACGAATTATTTTAATATTAAAAAAAAAACAAAACAATTTAAATCCTCATAACAAGCCCTTTTGATTTGATACGTCACACAATTTTTGTCCCCAAACGTGAACCCCATATTCAAATTCATTTATTTACGTTACTCGTTCGTGTTTGAGTCACAGAAATTCATATTTTCAACGTAAATTCGGAGCAAATCGGCTGTGACAGACGGACAGATAGACAGGCACACGAGTGATTCTATATGGGTTCAGTTTTTTTGCCTTTTGAGGTACGGAACCCTAAAAACACATACAAAAGTAAAGCATACAAGACCCTTCTTGTGTATCGAGGCAAAAATATCTACACCACCTTATATAGCGGGCTCCGGCCATAAATGTCTCGACAAGAGTCGTAAAAAATCTAGAAATGTCAAACATGTATGTAATATCAAAGTCAATATCAATAAGTTTTAGTGGGCTTACCATTACCCACTGCTAGAGACGTTACACCATGGAAGGCTCATAAAATATTCCATTGCACGCCATAGTAAGTGTTTCGGCTACTTTTACGTGCCAAAGGATAGGTCGTGTGGAAGAAATTAGAATTTAGATTATGGATGATGTATGGGGCCGAGGGACGTGGACCGGCGTGGGAATGGTATTTCTATTTTAACCTGTAGATATGATGTTATTGATTATTTTATGAAGCAGATGGGAGGTATATTGCCTGAGTTGCTTTAAAGGAATTAAGAGCGTTTCAAGCCCTTGTTTTTCGAAATGACTGAAGTGATTTTAATTAAATTTCATACGCATAAGCAGAATACAATGGTCTAAAAAATTAGTTAAGAACATTTTCGAAAAAAAAAGTTACAGCCTAATTAGATCGATTTAAAATTTTCCATAGAAACAGAGATTTCCAGTTATCTTTTTTAAAATAAGACATATCGAAAATGTTCTTAACTAAATTTTTAGACCTTTGTATCCTGCTTATGAAGTTTCATTAAAATCGGTTTAGTAATTTCGAAAAACAAGGGCTTGAAAGTTTGTATGAAATGCCGTACGTCGTAAACGGTCTTAAGGATTTTCATTTTCAGTTTGTCTAAACGTTAGATAGAATAAAGATTTTTCCGGTGTTGATTGAAAATGCATATGTAAAATGGTTAGATTGCTGAAATAATCTTTAGCTTAAATAAAGTGAGTCGTATATAGAACCCATTACAATATAAAAAGTCAGAAGCATCACCAAAAAAAATTGACACAATTTCATTTCATTCTTTACACAAACATTCGCGATCACCACTCAAATCCCAATACGGTACTGCAATTAATATTCAAATAAAACTGAACGTTTTCAATCAACAACGAGTAAAATAAATCGTCAATATTTTGTATAAGTAATTAATTACTTTCATTGAGTTCCGCCACATCCGAAGCCTTCGAAATGAGCTGAAATTTATCAGTAATGGCTAATCTCGCCAATAAGCCTCAAGGAAGTGTGGTCGAAAGACAAACACGGATACGGAATGGAAATTGGAACTTACATTGAAAGAAAGAACGATAGAATAATAAGTTTATTTGTCACACAGATACACGTGCATCATCATCATGTCAGCCTAAAGATGTCCACTGCTGGACATAGGCCTCTCCCAAGCACCGCTACCTCGACCGGTTCTTAGTGCTTGTCATTTGGGGGAGCGGGCCGAGGTTTGCCATAATCGCCACGCTTAGCAGGCGGGTTGGCGATATATTTTGACATGGCTTAAACCACGCAGCCAGTTTTTGTAATAAGAACGCAACAGTGATTGAAATACCGTTCTTTATACAAAACTGAAAACTTAGTTCGGTAGGTACTAAGTTGTCAGTTTTGTGTTTAGGAACTTTTCCATAGTCGGAATAAAGTTCGAAATTCAATAATGGCTCCATGTTTTAAACCTGGGTCGAAAGATAAACCTTGTTTTGTAATAAGGGGGGGATAACCGATGTGAATAAGATCGTAAACAACTGACGGCCTATATCTGTGGACCGAAAAATATTTTCTTATTTCCCTTCGTTTTGATCAATCGCTATATATGCAAAAGAAAATTAAATCCTATTTTGTAGATATACAAAAATGCTACGAAAAGTCTCTACCTAATTATTCTTCATCTTATTTTTGTTTAAAAAATACATTTTGAAGTACGAAAGTAACGCGTTGTGTAGCATGTGGTACGAAAATTTGCGAATGCAGAGACAACGTTACTTGGGACGGAGTAATAATTCATACACACTTGTATGCTCAGTAAATTATATAAATGTTTTTGTACAATTTTTTTATAATTTCTATGAAATTATACAATAAAATTGTTACGAGTTGTAACAGAATTAAATGCTGTTTTTAGTCAACATTTGAACAGACTTTTTAAATGTCAGCATTTGGGCAATTCTTGTTATCTTTTGATTTGAAGTTATGTACCTTGTACCTACGTCTTTGAGTAGGCGTCATAAAATGAAATCTTATGTGCTTTTAATAATGATTTTATACTCGTTGCCATTGTGAATACTACACCAATAACTAAAGTAGTTTGACTAGTAGGTACACTCGAATGTTCTTGTAATTCGTCTTTATCTTAACTAACTGGTACAAAGGTCTTACATACATAAACTCACGCCTTCTTCTCAAGGGGGTAGGCAGAAACTACCGAACGTCACCTGCTACGATCCATAATACTGCTTTTGCTTCTGCAAACACGCACTGGTAAAGCTCGTCTTGGTTTACCTATATTATTTACTTCAATTTATGAATCTTACTGTTACTATTAGGTACTCTAATATCCTATCAAATGTCAATTCATGACACGGTTGATGCACGGTGGCTATGATCAATTAACCGTCGAACGGACACTGTTGTTTATAAAAAAAAAAAAAAAAAACTTTATTGTTCAAGAGAGCAGTACAAATTCAAAACAGCGCTAGCCTCCACACTAGGATTCCCTGTGTCGTGGAGACTAGTTTGATGCAGTGTGTACCTACATTTGAGCTCAAGCAGGTTTGCATGACGGTCGATTAAATGCTCACATACAGGAGCGGCACACGTCAACGGCAGAGGCAGCTGTAGCTGACGACGTCGCCGTCGCATCGACAGCTGCGGTTGCCTCTGCTGTCAGTGCATGCCGCTCGTGTATATGAGCACTAAGTAGGTCTTTTATTTATTGAAATCAATCTGAAACGCAGTGGTTAAGTTCGTAATTAGATATACTTGCTATTCAATGTTACCGTACCTTTAAATGTCTTTGATGTATCGATGGAGTACACACATGATCTCTCGCCTTTTTCCTGTTTAAGTGTGAAATTTTTGGTGACAAAAATTTGAAACGGTTTTCATGAATACGCAATTAATATCCATCCGATATTAATTGCCAATTCATTATGATATTCTGTGTGGTGCCGGACGTAAAGAATAGCACCATCCTATTTCTTCCCGTGGGCGTCGTAAAAAGCGATTAAGGGCCTTACTAGAGAATGGGCAGCAGCGTTCTCTATGTATTTTAACACCATACTGCGATCGCCAATCCGCCTGCCAAGAATCGCCACCCCCCGCACCGCGCCGTAGCGTGGAAGGGGGGGTGGTGCCATAGCACCCCCCCTTTGGGGGAGTCCAGCAGTGGATGTCTTTCGGCTGAAATGCTGATGATCCGTCCGATAAAAGCATAGGCATTATTTTTTAAGTTTAGAATTGAGTTTACTAACACATTTTATTTGTTTGTTAAGCAACACTTTTTGAAAATCAAAAATTACAAAACACTGCTCTCAAAACGCTCAATACATCTTCCCTTCCTATGACTTGAGCTGACAAGAAGAAGAAGTAGTTATAAAATATTAAGTTATGGCTACTTCTTCTTGCCAGCTTTAATATTATGTGCCATTTAAAATATAAACAAAGTTTAAACCTCTTTTACACCTTTCTGACGTCGTAACTTGCATGTAAAACATTTACCGTTTATGATAGTAGACAGTTTTACTTACGAGCATGTACCAAGATTACATACGGGCTGTGGCCGTCAAATTGCGGCACTAAAAATAATCAAATATGACCGCTGTAAACCGTGGTGATGGATCGTAGTGCCGCGATAGTGATCGGGTTTGTCGTGCTTTGTGGGACTGACATCCCTAAGATGCATGAGTAGGTTTTTTGTGGAACAAGTGCTGATTTTGCTGAAATGTAACCCCTAAAAACTTGAGTGTTATTAAACGGTTTAAGAATACTGTTAACTGTTATTTTTTAGTTTCATGGCAGTCGAATGCAGAAACAAGGCACGCTTATCTTTAAGTTAATTAACATTTTGTGTACTTTTATTCCTAAACTTCTTTAAATTTAGATAGTGTAGTAATAATGTACCGTGTCGTGCCGGACGTAAAGAATAGCACCATCCTATTTCTTCCCGTGGGTGTCGTAAAAAGCGACTAAGGGACTTACTAGAGAGTGGGCAGCAGCGTTCTCTATGCATTTTAACACCATACTGTGATCACCAACCCGCCTGCCAAGAATCGCCACCCCCCGCACCGCGCCGTAGCGTGGAGGGGGGGGGGTTGCCATAGCACCCTTTGGGAGAGTCCAGCAGTGCATGTCTTTCGGCTGAAATGCTGATGATGATGATGAATAATAAAAAAAGGCCGTCTCATTTTATTGATAGAATAAACATTATTAGAAATATAGGTAGTAGTTTTAAACCTTGAATGGAAATTAATGAGGGGAATGCATAAGGTAGTTATAATGTTCTAGGTACGCAGCTATTAAAACTAAAGAAAAATAAACTTTGTAAAAGTGCCCTGTTTATTAACTTTTTAGTTATCTAGACGAGCCTTATTAAGGGTTTCAGGAAACGCCGGCGAAGTCCTGAAACTCGGAAAACACTCGTTTAAAACAAAGATCGTTGGGAGAAATAAAATATTTTAGTCTAACCATACCTTAACGAAGCTGTAGGAATGTGGTGCAAAGTTTTGAAACGAGTACTAACGTGCCCAGTTACTTAGATTAATGTATAGTTTATCCACTGAACTAGAGCAAAGCCTTCAGAGTTTCCTCCTTTTAAACTATGTTAATTATGTTTCTTGAAGTCAGGAGGTATCTCAGTTTCACATTTGTTACACAGGTCAAATTGGTTGAATAAGGCAGTCTTGTTTATCAATACACTAAAGGGATTTCTGTATTTATTTCCAAATAAATAATTCTTCCCGGTGCTTGGGGAGGGTTGCCATAATCGCCACGCTTGGCAGGCGGGTTGGCGATCGCAGTATGGTGTTAAAATACATAGAGAACGCTGCTGCCCATTCTCTAGTAAGTCCCTTAGTCGCCTTTTACGACACCCACGGGAAGAAATGGGATGGTGCTACTCTTTACGTCCGGCAACAAACGGACAGCGCCCATACATGAAAGTATAACTGTACCTATTTCTGCCTCCAAGTATGGATGCCATTGTAATGACAGTCTTAGTTTAACAGTTTTGTCTTTGAGATGACAGCTGCGCAACTGCGATGCTTCTAGTACCTATTCCAGATATCTAAGAGGGCGCTGACTATCAGGTGATCAGCAGGCTTGTTCGCCAATAATGACAAAAAAAAAAACACCAGGTATTCAAAAAAAAGACGATCTTTTCCATTTCCACACAATCCTTCCACAATCTAAAAGTATTTTTTCCGCTCACGTGCCAACAATAATTGTGACAAGTTACCTTCGCATTGTGCCGTCAATTCGTTGACAATGGGAGTGTCCCACAGTCCCAAACAGTCCCAAATCATCTATTTGTCACGCACCGCTTTGTAAACGAAACCCTTTTGATGCTGAGTCGAACAGGTGGCATTTAATAGTTGTGTGTTTGGTCACGGGATCTTTGTTAACTCTTTGTGTGTTTGTGTTGATTGAAAATGGCAGTCGTTGTGGTAAGACTGGGGGTGATATGGTTAGAATAGTTAAGGCTATTTCTTGCGCTACATTTTGGATGTTCTGTTGTAATTCCTGATTAGGGGGTTACTTTAAAATAAGGCTTACGATATTGAAATCTTAAAACTATAAAGTCTTCATCAATTCCACAAATTACAAAATCTGCAGGCAGGTTACCTCAAAATATCGAGCCTGATATGGAAGAACATCGTAAGCGACATAATGTAGGAATTTCACTTTTTCAAAAAATAAAATAATAAAAAAATACCTCTCCTGTAAATTTTAATTTATGTCGGATATGATGTTCTTCCTTATCAGGTTCGATATATTGATTAGACTATGACATACAAATATCACACCAAACATTATTGTCACGGCTCACTAACCTCCGAAGGGTCAGAGATGTACCCACAGTACACCGAAATCCAAAATCAAAATAAAAAAAATATAAAATATTTTTATTTCACATAATCCTACATGGGCACTTATGAAACGTCAGAAGCTAGGTGCACGGTTCCAATTGGCCGTTTCCTATGGAGAAGAGCCGGCAAGAAACTCCACGGTTACTCTTTTAAAAAAAATTGGCTATTACAATGTTTTCAAATTACAGTGTTAATAAGTATGAGAAGACAGCGTAGGCCCGTCAAAAGGGTTCACCCTTGTTTGGTATAACAACGTTTCGTCGGAAATCGCTCCGGCTAATTTCAGTTACAATAAAGTCATTTCGTATAATTATTCATTTGACCGAATAATTAATTGGTAGATTTTTATTTAGCATATTTATTTCTTTGAAATAATGTCATTTGACCGAATTGTCAAATGCACTAATTTTATTTAAACTAATGTTTCACTAGACTAATAATGATTTAGTGGAAAGATCGTATCGAATATTCAGTTCATTAATAATTCGTTTCCTTTCATTGTCTTTCATGTAAAGTTAGTGACAGAAGAGAATCGCTGCAAAACCGACTCCACGTAGTCTTGTCTGCCCTACCCCTAGAACGTAATTTAAGCCCGCGTGGGACCGCCGGAGCCCCGCAGCGCCGGAGCCTTGACAGAAGCCATGCTTGCTGCATGTTGCATGCTCGCTTGCATGCTGCATGCTTGCTTGCATGCTGCATGGTCGCTTGCATGTAGCATGCAATGATTACTTGCATGCTGCATGCTTAGTGCATGCTGCATGCTTAGTGCATACTGCATGCTTAGTGCATGCATGGTGTATGCCTGTTTGCATGCTTGCTGCATGCATGGTGTATGCTTGTTTGCATGCTTCTTACAGGGAAATAAAAACCACATAAGTTCAAACTCAACTGTGCAACTGTGCTTTCAAAATAAAAAATTTGCAAATATTTACAATGTTTTCTTTTCTGCATTACATTACACCAATTGAATATTCGATAAAATACATGTTATACCACTGAACATTACATCAAATGAACATTATACCTTTTGATCAATAGCGCAAATGTTGTTATCGCAAATAAATATTCGATGAAATGAAAGTTATGTTAATCGATATTATACAAATTGATTATTTTCTTGAACGTTGTTCGAATTAGTAACATTACATCAAAAGTTGTTATACCAAACAAGGGTGAACCCGTCAAAAGTACCAGGTACTTAACAAAATAGAAACTGGTCTACAGATCTAGTCTATTATGCCTACAACGTCCTCACATTAACAAAAAAAACAATATAAAATATGATTAAAATAATAAAAGTTAGAACCTTGTTGAAATTATATTGTTAAAAAAAAAAAACATCGATTATGTCAAGGAAGTATGTAAACAATAAATAACATAAACATCGCAACTTGGGAGCAGTTAATAGACATTTACATACTTTTGCCGTTAATGAGGTACCAGGGAAGCCACATGTGCAGAAGCAATTAATGCCAAACTTCCTTGTCTTCAACGTAGTCTTTAATCTTATAATATGCTTTTTTGATAAGGACACGTTTGATGTGGGTTTTGAATTTTCCATCGCTAAGTTCTGTAACAGACTTTGGCAACTTGTTATAAAAGCGGATACTGTTTATAAGAAATGACTTGCTTGTTTTAGTTAATCTAAAGGGTATCACAATTTCATGTTTACTACGTCTATTTATATTATGGAAATCGCTTCTTATTTTAAAAAGGCCTAAGTTTTTGCGAACATATAAAATACTTTCTTAGATATAAAGAGAACGCAGAGTTAGTACATCAATTTCTTTGAATTTGTTTCTAAGGGACTCACGAGGACCCATTCTATAGACCGCGCGAATTGCCCTCTTTTGTAAAATGAAAATTGAATCTACGTCGGCTGCCGAACCCCACAGCAAAACGCCATAAGACATAATACTGTGGAAATAAGCAAAGTATACTAACCTAGCTGTGGCTATATCTGTCAACTGCCTTATTTTTCTTACTGCATATGCAGCTGAACTTAATCTACCTCAAAGAGCTCTAATGTGGGCACCACATTGCAATTTGGAATCTAGAGTAATTCCTAGAAATACAGTTTCCGTAATAGCATCTAGTTTCTTGCCATCAAGTTTTAAATTTAGACCCACTTGGGGTACGTTTGGTAATGAGAACTTAAGACATTTTGTTTTGTTCGCATTAAGTAAAAGATTATTAGCTGCGAACCATTTCGAAAGAACAGCTAGACTATCGTTGACGTGTAAGACATCCGAATCTTTTCTATCTATTTTAAAAATAAGATAAGTGTCATCAGCGAATAGAATTGTATCCGATAACTTAGCCATCATGTAAGGAAGATCATTTATATAAACTAGAAATAGGAAAGGGCCAAGAATTGAACCTTGAGGCACGCCCATCTTTACTAGAGATCCCGAGGACGTCACCCCGTTAACGTTTACTTTTTGCTGCCTGTTTGATAGATAGGAAAGAACAAGATCAGCACCTAATCCACGAACTCCGTAGTGGTGTAATTTACAGATCAGTGTATTGTTGTCAACGCAGTCAAACGCTTTTGAGAGGTCATAGAAAATGCCAATGGCATGGCAAAATGTGACCGATCAGTCGTCTTCTTCTACCTTTCGTGAAAACAAACTGGCGACTGGCGACATTTCACCAGTTATGTATAAATTTACCTACAAAAAAATATGTATCATAGAAACTTAAAATAATTAATTCTAAGCCTATTTTGAAAGTGAGCAGTGATGACCCATTGGTAACGGCCAGGACTTACAAGTTGTAGGTCGTAGGTTTGAACCTTGACAAACGCATTAATTTGTGTAAATAATTTCATCACCACTGCTGTCAAAACGGTGAAGGAAAACATTCTGAGGAAACCGGCATGTCCTAGAACCAGACATTCTAAGTCGGGACATCCATCAACCTGCACTGGGCCCGTGTGGTGGATTACAAGCCCACTCCCTCTCACAGAGAGGAGGCCTGTGTTCCAGCAGTGGGAATATTATAGGCGGATTTTTTAAGCCTATTTTGCCCCCTAGGTACAATTCTAGAGACTACACAGTAGTCAAACCCGGTTGAACCAATGCCTACACCATTTATATTACCGATATGAATGACGTCAAGTCCTTCTTACTAGTATATTCAATAATGACGCCATAATCTGAGTAATTAAGTCATTATTCAGTTTCACAGGGTGTTTAACCCCATTAGGCCATAACTGTAATATCATTCCAGAGTTTATGGCGAAATAATTAGATTACTACCGCTGATAAATGTTATAATTTCGAATTATGTTTGGAATTATTCACATAGTGTACTTTTAACCCAAATTGAAGTTTCAAAATTATCTTTTAAGGCGATGATAACCGACTTTTAATGACTCTATACTGAAAATCACGTCTAAACGAGTCGTATTAATGATTTATAAAAAATATATGTTCAATTAAAGCATTTTCTCAATCATTTATTATGTAAATATTTTAGATTATGTTTTTATTACATGTGAAATTAATTTGTAAAGTTATGTCTAACGCGGATAAAAAACTGAGAATGGCGCAAAATCTACCAAGCCTATTTTTCTGAAACCTTCACTAATTTAAAGATAATTTAATTATTGATCTTTTAGTATACGCGTTTTATTAAAATACCTTTTGTTTTGAGTATGTCGGGATGGGTTCAGACATCAGAAGTAATACTCAGATATGGCAATACAGAAATATATTTCAATCGAACAATCAGTTATTTTAAATCGAGAGAAAATCGAAATTAAATAGAATTAATTAAATAACTAATAATGGTAGTGGCGGTCACATAGGGCAGTACTGACTGTCAGGGACAGTGGTCCATGCACCCACCGCAATAAGGATAGTACTAATTTGTCGGAGACAGCGTTCCATATCCAATAACCGGGCAGTACTGACTGTCGAGAGACAGTGGTCCGTGCACCAAGACGCATCCGTTCAAAATGCGTACCGACTCAATAGCGCACCTCCTTATAAAGGCGATCCGCTAGAGGGGGGCAACGTTACAATATTTCACTCAATTGACTTCAAGTCTTTTAAGTCAAACATCCGATAGAATGAATGATTTGTCTATGGTCCACGTTCCACTAGCGCCATCTAGTCGCCGCCTCTCGCAGCTGTTAAATAATATGGCTTCCGTCAAGTATAATAAATTAATAATGCGTCAAATTGGGGACAACGCTCCTTGTTGGCCGAGCCCTATTACTGGCTGAACGTACGACGCGTTACGTGAGCTCAGTACAGAACACGCAAGCTACCCACTCAAGGTCATTGGAATATATCTAAGGCTTAATATCCTGTAGATCTGTAGTCCATTTTCTATTTTGTTAAGTACCTGGTAATTTTGACGGGCCTACGCTGTCCTCTCATACTTTGAAAATATTGTAAAAGCCATTTTTTTTTTAAAAGAGTAACCGTGGAGTTTCTTGCCGGCTCTTCTCCATAGGAAACGACCAATTGGAACCGTGCACCTAGTTTCTGACGTTTCATAAGTGCCCATGTAGGCTTATGTGAAATAAAAATATTTTTGATTTGATTGATTTGATATCTTCGTCTTAATAAAAAAAGGTTAAGATAGATAGTATAGAGAGGCTATCAGAAGTAATGTCATAGAAAAATTGTGGATTCCATATCTCAGTGACGCCGTCTAGCGTAATATAGCAAAATTCAATAAAAGCTAAGTTTGATAATACCATATTGCACAAGGCATTATACTTCGAAAATAATTTTCCTTTGGTGAACAAGAATGAGAATAGCGACTTGACATGCAGGTGTACACCACAGTAGACTGAGCGACTTTTGCCCACTAGGACAAAAGTCGCTATTATGTATCGGATTAAATTTTGTTCGCTATGTCCCGTCTATTGTTAAGTAAATAATTGAATGGCTTTGTTTTAATAGATATTGATACATAAAATTAAGACACATGGTCTGGTCTGAAAAGGGAATTAGTAACAAAACATTACATTACCAGTCGACAGTGATGTGAATAAATTTTTCGACGCCATTTTTTAGTTTATGAATATATAGTTTTAGTTAGTTAGGATATAATTTTGTTTTTTTTATTAATTAATTAGGTATGAGTTGTTAATTATTTACATATTATTTTAATTCTATATAAATTAATCGGAATCTTAACAACAAAAAAAAACAACTTTAGGTATATCCAACATATATTGTTTGAACAACATTTTTAATTAAAATTAAAAATCATCGACGAAAATTTCAGGTATAAAAATTAGCTTTTTTTTTTGGGTGGAAAATTATCATATAACTTCTCCCGCTCTGGGCTGAGCGGGAGGGCGTGTCAGACTTTTACTGACTAAAACCCACCCGTGTTACTTCCGTTGCCTGTGTGCCAGGGCCACGATATCATGATGTAAAAACGGCATCAAAATTACCTCAAAATGTAAATTACAAAACAGGTTTAAGGTAATTTAAAATTGGAATTTGGGTTCAAACATTCAAATAAAATTAAATCAAACTGGCACAAAAAATTGGCATCCACAAGTCTTGTACGTTTTCTGATCAATTTGTTTAAATTTTCATCAGATACTACACAGACGCACTCGGAAATAGAAATAATTTATTTGGTTATAATGTAGATATGAGGGGCTTGTGGTTAAGAAACAACAGCCGCATGGGTCCATCGATCAGGTGAAACTACGCTTGACGCTGTTGGTCCGTGTATCGGTGACCATCTTTACCTTTTTTTTTTTTTTTTTTTTTTTGTTCACGGGGTGGAAAATCCTCATGGATGTCCTCCGCCCTGGGGCGGGCGGAGGGGTCTGTCAGACTCTTACTGACTAAAAACCACCCCAGTGTTCCCCTCCCACACTTGCACCGGGGATCTTGGGATCTGTTATTCCTTCCGCAATCCCCGGCTAGTGCCGGCCCGCCTCTGCGGGCCACCTCAAGTCTGGGGGGGGGTGAGGTGTCTGACCCCCCCCCCGCGACGTCTGCTAGGGGCGCGCGTGGAACACTACGCGCCGCCACCTCGGGTCCAATGTGATAGGGGGGCGGCGGACGTCCCCAAGTCCGCCGTCCCTGGACCCATTTATGGGGGCTGGAAGAGGGCGTTATCGGCCCTCCGCCGACGCCCGGTGCGCCTGCTGCGGGCCGGGTGAGCGGACGAGATCTCCCGCTCCCTTTCCGCAGCCTCCTTCTGCGACACGACTGTTTCGCAGAAGGACACCACCGCGTCCCAGGACTCCTCGCTGCCGGCCATCGACTCGACCACGGCCGGCAGCGATAGGTCACTGCCTACTCCTGAGATGAGGGCACGGCGTGGCTCCTCCCAAGCGGCACACTCTGCCAGCGTATGCCGCGCCGTGTCCTCCCGGCAGTCGACGCAGTGGTGACACCGGGCGTCCGGCTCCCTGTTTATGCGACACAGGTACTTCCCGAAGCAACCATGCCCCGAGAGCACCTGCGTCACCCGAAACGACAGGGAGCCGTGCCTCCTCCCGAGCCAGGGTTCGAGTACTGGCCGGACCGCCTCGATGGTGGCGAGGCCGGCGGTAGGGCGTGAAAGCCTGTCCCGCCATTCCGCCACCAGGGCTGCGCGAAGCTGTGACCGACGCAACTCCACATGTCGCTGCATCAGCCACTCGCCCCGCGCCCTCGCTTCTTCGCGCCACCGATACAGTGACGCGAGTACTTTCGCCTCGAGGTCCCATGGCGGGGATCCGGCCAGTACGCAAGCCGCCTCGTAGGAGATCGTGCGATAACCCCTGATGACTCTGACGGCCATCGCTCTCTGCGGTTTGCGCAGGACTGCGATGCTAGACCATCTTTACCTGCCAAGACCCCTCCGTGCTTCGGAAACTACGTTAAGCCGTTGGTCCCAGCCGTCATTCGTGGATCTTTGACAGTCGTAACGGGTCGTCAGCAGCTCGAAAGTTTAACAACCAGTCTTAACAAGGGGTATTGTATTACCCAGTAACTGGAATGTCGATGTCAGATAGGCAGTCGCTCCATGTAAAATACTGGTATTTAGCTGCGGTTAGACTGGAAGCCGACCCCAAAATAGTTGAGAAAAGGCGGGCAGATAATAATGTGGTATACAGATAAGATGGAATTTTTATAAATAGTCTCGATACCTTACAACATGCAAAATTTTCAAACAATTGAATTTATACGATACTAGCTGCGTCCCGCGGTTTCTCCCGCGTAAGTCTCGATCCCGTGAGGAAGCCACCCTTAACACTTAGGGGTATAAAAAATAGATAGTAGCCGATTCTCAGACCTACTGAATATGCATATAAAATTTCATAAAAATCGGTGAAACCGTTTCGGAGGAGTATGGTAACTAACATTGTGACACGAGAATTTTATATATAAGATTAGTTTTAGTATATACGAATCCCGAAACACGTGTCTAGTATTTTCATGTAAAGAATATATGTACAAAATTTCAAAACTGTATCATGAAAATTACAAAGTTATAAGGTTGTTATGTTACCGGGTTTTCCGTACAAAAACATGCTAACGGCGCGCCGTTAGCATGTTTTTGTACGGAAAACCCACGGCGCCCCCGCGCCTCCTGGGTCGTCTTGCGCTCATTGATAATAATTTGGCAGTAGGTACCTACGGCGATTGTTTGTAAGTAATTAAATGGTGATAACATTTTCCATCACTCTTAAATATTTTTGGGACAAAATATAACATGGTGTAGAAATTATTGAAATCGATTCAGTTCCTTATTCTGAACAAACTATATTCAGGTTTCGCATATAAATAAAATAAAATAAAAATAGCCTTTATTTCCTCTGACCTCTACACAAATCTGTACATACACAAATTCTTGTAAACTAATCAGCTACCAGGTCAGGCTGTCTTGCGACATAGGCCTCCTCTATTTCCTTCCACTTATTCCTATCCAGAGCTGCTCTTCGCCAACCTTTTGGCAGATCATCCTCCACCACCTTTTCATCTCTCTTCCTCTATGTATTTTTCCATTCCTTGGGTACCATTCTGTGACTTTTTTGGTCCATTTTTCAGTCTTACAAACATGCTAACGCCGCCCCCGCGCCTCCAGGGTCGTCTTGCGCTCATTGATAATAATTTGGCAGTAGGTACCTAACCGTACGGCGATTGTATTGTAAGTAATTAAATGGTGATAACTGTTTCCATAACTCTTAACTAGTTTTGGGACAAAATATAACATGGTGTAAAAATTATTGAAATTGATTCAGTTCCTTATTCTGAACAAACTATATTCAGGTTTCGCATATACTAAAAATAATTTTGTATAAAACATTACCCCTTCCCACCGACTCCCGGCTCCCTCTCACCGAGAGGAGGCCTGTGTCCCAGCAGTGGGAACATTATAGGCTGATTACGGTATGTTATGTAAAACATTAAATGAAAGTGGGTGAACATGAGTTTAAGAAGATAGGTATTTATTACTGTACGGTATCAGGTAAAACAATAATTTTGTGGTAAAAATAGGTATGAAAGACAGAGGAAACCCGAGCAGAAATCTTTCAAAAGTTAGTTGGAAGCTTGAAACTTGGAAGTTCGTCAAATAAAGTAGATAGATAACAAAGCATGAGTTGTGTGTTGGGATTAGGTACCTACGTTTCACCGGGAGTTAGAGAGTAAAAATAACATGCTTGGAAGTAAGTTGGTTACCAGAAAGTTTAAAATTCTAAAAGAAGATATAATATACAGAGTGACTTGTTTGTAATTTGACTTATTATTTCCAGGACATGATAGTGTAAGCCATTTGCAACAACTCTTTAAGTTCATATAATAATAATAATAAAATTTATTTATTTCCAAAACAGGTTACAGACTTAAATAACTTGGTTAACAAAAGGGTATTATTAACAGCTAGTGGTAGGAAGTAAGTACTGAGCAAATAAGAAACAATGCTGCAGAAATCTGTAGACAATATAATTCGTGAGCCCTGCCTCCTTAACTAGGGTTACCTGTATCTTAAGAGACAGTGTTCAGCTAAATGATTGATTGCGATAAGATTTATACAACTTGTGAGTTGTGTCGATCTACCTAGTGATTTAAAATGAGGCTAGTTTATATTTGGGCACGCCACAATTGTGGCGATAAGTCCCTTCTTTGAGGAGTGGCTAGAGAGGCGCCACGGCGTCCTCACCTTCCGCCCGACACAGGTCCTCACCGGACATGGTTGTTTTGGGAGGTTCCTGTTCAGGATAAAGCGGGAGGAAACGCCCGGGTGTCACCACTGTGTGGATCGCCCGGAGGACACGGTGGAGCATACGGTGGAGGTCTGCCCAGCTTGGGCGGAGCACCGCCGTGTCCTCACGGAGGCGATCGGCGGCGGCGATCTCTCGCGTCCGGCCCTGGTTCAGGCCATGGTTCGGAGCGAGAGTGCATGGGAGGCCGTCACCTCCTTCTGCGAATTAGTAATGCTTGCGAAGGAGGAGGCGGAACGCGTGAGGGAGAAGCAAGGTTCACGCCCTCGCGCCCCTAGTCGCCGCAGGAGACGCCCCGGGCGTCAGGGGTCGCAAGCCGATTTCCGGCCACCGTAGGCGTGGGCCTGCGGACGGTGAGTGATGGGTAGCTCAACATCCAATAACGACCAGGCCCGGGTCGACGGCGCGTCGTATTCCACGCGCGCCTCAAAGAGTTGTCAGCACCAACTGACGGGGTCCGCTAGGGCCAATGCCTGCCAGGGTTGCGAGTTTGTCCGAAAGGGATATCGTGGCCTTGGCACACAGGCAAATGAAGGAATACGGGTGGGTTTTAGTCAGTAAAAGTCTGACACGCCCTCCCGCTCCGCCCAGAGCGGGAGAAGTTATTTGATAATTTTCCACCCAAAAAAAAAAAAAAAAAGGCTAGTTTATATTACCATATTGAATGACTTTTTTATGAAATCATGACATTTGAGGCCAATTAATAAGGCATATTGCTGATTCTAATCATTATTTGTTGTGTCATTGTGTAAAGCATATTTGTTACGTTTGCGAATCATATTTTAACCAGCATACAACCTGCCACTGCAATTTACAAAACACGTAAGATAATTTGAATTTCGGTGGTACCTTAGCACATCCCCCTTAAGACGCAGATATATGCCAGTGACCTTGAACTGAGCTCAAGGTCACTGGCATATATCTGCTCAACTGAGCTCACACAACGCGTCGTACGTTCAGCCAGTAATAGGACTCGCCCATCAAGGAGCGCTGTCCCCAATTTGACGCATTATTAATTTATTATACACAAAAAAAGGCATTTTAATAAAACGCGTTTCCAAAAAAATCAATAATTAAATTATCTTTAAATTTTTGAAGGTTTCAGAAAAATACGCTTGGTAGATTTTGCGCCATTCTCAGTTTTTTATCCGCGTTATACATAACTTTACAAATTAATTTCACTATGTAATATAAACATAATCTAAAATATTCACATATTAAGTTATTGAAAAAATGCTTTAATTTATCTTTTTTTTTTTTCAAATCATTAACACTACTCGTTTAGGTGGTCTTCAGTATATAATCATTAAAAGTCGGTAATGTGTGAAATTTATTTGTATAATACATTAACATTAAACTTAGGTACATGACATATAACAAATTGTATGTGTGGTGCCGGACGTAAAGAATATCACCACCCTATTTCCTCCCGTGGGTGTCATAAAAGACGACTAAGGGACTTACTAGTGCAGCGTTCTCTATGCATTTTAACACCATACTGCGATCGCGAAGCCGCCAGCCGAGCGTGGCGATTTCGGCAACCACCCCCCCCCCCCCCCAATGTCCAGCAGTGGACGTCTTTCGGCTGAACTGATGACGAAAGACGATACAATAAATAAATCTAGAGTTTTTTGTCAAGTCGTAAAACCGAAGCATGGGCCGCAAGTAATCAATAAACAAATCCACAAAAAATAATACAAGAATCAGCAAATATTACAAAACAATACAAATAAAATATACCTTCTTTGTCCACACAGCAATCAAGCGTATTCATATTCTTATGCCTAATATTGGCATAGCATTCTGACCTCATTCGTCGTTCGCCAGTTATGTTCTGCCCCATATACCAAGCAGTAACTACGTTAACAGCATAGGTTATGGCTGGACCGACAGTAAATATGATAAACAGGGTGTATTTATACAAATGTTTTACAAACAAAGTAAAATGATATGTGTAGGGGCTTTTCGGGGTTGACTGTTAAGCTAGAGTGAATAGTTGGTTTGAATGCGTGATGTTGTCTTGTTTTATTTGCAACTTTTTGCCAAGCTGTGTATCGGCAAGAGGTTCGTGTTGCTTATCAGCATTATGATAATGGATAAAAGGTTTTTGGAAAAAAAATTGAAGACACGTAACTGCAAATTACCCAGAGATTGCATAGGTAGATGATAAATGATTTATTTTCTGTAAGTAAGTTTGTACACACACTTTTACACGTCAATCATATTTAAAAAAAAAAACTAGTTGAGGTCGGCGTTTCGTATTTGACTACTCTGAGAAGAAAGGCCGAAACAAACTCAGAGGTCTCAAATCAGAACTTGAGGAGCTCAACGATTCAACGAACAATACCAATGACATTTGGGTAGGCCGCATAAATTACTAAAACTGCCAGACAATGATGAAAATTAACTGAGTAAAAAAAAAAACAAAAATAAACAATAATAATTAAAACAATATAATACTTAACAAAGTAAATATTCATGTCATTGTATATATAAAATTCATCAATGTCAATGTGTACATTAAATACGGATATCATCTTGGTCAGATCATTTGAGGACCATGTAGATTGGTGTCTGAAATGGTATTTTGAGGAAAGAACCACACGCTTAAGTTGTAACTTAAAAAAAAAAATTCGGTACCACAACATTTCGATTAAATTCATCTAGATGCAATATTCCACAAAAGATATTAAAAACGAAGTACTTACATCAACCTAGCCTTTATCTCTACAAAAACAACAATAGGCAAAATTCAAAATGCATAAAATCTTCAAACAGAATTCTCAGTCGCACCACTAAAATTTTAATCGTCGTATAATTTTTGGAGGAGTTGACAATAAATAAAATAAGTGTTTAAAAACGTACCCGCAAACTGCAGATGTTGGTAATGCCGAAAATAAACTTTAACGCTTAAGGTCGTATCGTAAAAATAAATGGGTTGTAGCCCTTGCAAATATTCTGTTTCGACCCTTAAAAATTAGCATAAACAGAACGCCCACTCGAAAGATTACGGTACAGGGTGATGCGTAAGCATAATTACTATCAGTCTGTACCCACAGGGTGTAGTTCAGATGGAGGTTAAGACGGTCATCTTTTCTTGGGTGATCTTGTGAATGTCGTTGGAATTGTTTGCTCGGTATTAAGATAACAAAAACCGGATAAGTGCGAGTCGGACTCGAGCACGAAGGGTTCCGTACCATTATCTATAAAAATGGCAAAAAAATCACGTTTGTTGTATGGGAGTCCCCTTAAATATTTGTTTTATTTTAATTTAATAATTTATTTTTAAAGTGAATAATTATTATTAAAGATTCTGTGAATATTTCAAGCGTCTACCTGTTGCCGTTATCAGTATAGAGCAAAAAAATCACGTTTGTTGTATCGGAGCCTCCTTAAATATTTATTTTATACTGTTTTTTAGTATTTGTTGTTATAGCGGCAACAGAACACCTGTCTAACTGTCACGGTTCATGAGATACAGCCTGGTGACAAATGGACAGACAGACAGACAGACGGACAGACAGACACACAGACGGCGGAGCCTTAGTAATAGGGTTCCCGTTTTACCCTTTGGGTACGGAACCCTAAAAAGTGACTATAGATAGTACTGTCCAGTTGGTTTGGTCCCGATAAATGTTAGATTTTTATAAAATAATGGCCCCAATCCACTCAAAGGGCGGATAACTTTCTTTTTCTTTCTTTATATTACCCTAAGATTCACTTGCAGAATATTTTACGCAGTAACCCAAACATAAACGTTGTTTAAAGTTAAGAAAAGCAACGTCAATTTTTTTTTGTTATTTTGTACCATAGTTGGAAATATTAAGTTAGTATTTAATAGTTTTGCAGGCATAGAAACAAGCGTGTTTTCTATATTAAAATTAATCGACTCTATTGCAGACTGTATTTCAGAGGTAATTTGTATATTGAACTTGTCCGAAAATACTATTGCATTCCACAAACTTTCATTTACATCATAGAAAACTACAACATTCTAAAACATCCAATTCAAAAATCAAACATCTAAACATAACATAATGTACAATATGTATAGAGAACGTTGCGTTTGCGCTGAGCAGCGACTTTCAGCGCAGAGAAGTAAACACACGAATAAACATTAATAATTTAAGGTTATATCTGATAAATCGGGTCTTGGACGATGCTGGCGAACGTTTTCTGTAACAAGACTGTGGCGCAAGGGGACGAAATAGTGCGGAATGCGTTTAAATCCTTGTTACTCTTAGCGTTGCCAAAATTTAGGCGATTGTGAGTACCTAGTTAGAAGTATACGATTATACAGCTACATCTGGTAAGCCTGTAACCCAACCCCAATATGGTTGGGAAAAGATGATGATACGTTTTTGTCATGTAATTTTCAGCGATTTTTCTTTTAGTAGTCAAAGGTGAGTATTTTAGCGGTCTGCAAAACAATGGCTTCATTAAAATTTATGAATCATGTCCGGATACGAAAAATATAATGAGATTACTGTGAGTCGAATAATTAATGAAATAATAATAAAAAATAAAAAATATCTTTATTGCAGACCACATGGTCCATAAAAAAAAAACACAATAAAAAATAGTAACATAATACAAATTGTATTGATTTGTATTATGTAACTATTAAAAAAAAACACAATAAAAACAAAAAAAATGGTTACATAATAAAAATTGTATTGATTTGTTATATGAAACAATTTTTTTTGGGTGTTTTTATTGTGTATTTTTTATGGACCATGTGGTCTGCAATAAAGATTTTTATTATTATTTTATTAATTATTCGACTCACAGTAATCTCATTATATTTCTCCTATCCGGATATGATTAATAAAATTACAAACAAACATAAACTTACGACTTTCTTAACATTTAACATTTACGCGGCTATTTCCAACCACCGCTTGTAGGTCTTGGTAACATCAGCGAGGTCCTTAACTATACTGTTTCTACACGTGCCAACCCGGGACATGAATGATGCAATTCTGATTCTCTGAATGCATTGAACGCGTTCAACCTCGCTTCCGCAAACATTCTAGACGCACTACAGTTGTATTAATAATCGCCGCTATATAAAACCGTTGCTTAAGGACGTTAAACGCCAAACATTTATGGTTATATTAAATTATGTAGATTATTAAAAACAGTCGCTAACCATAACTTAACTTTAAGCAATGTTTATAAATAAACCCCATTAATACTTAGCCACTGACTAAATGTGGAAAACCCAGAGTCAATGATAGGTATTTTTTTCTAAAGTGTTAATATGCTGATGTCCTAAATTCCTGTCATCAAAATTCATAATGTGATCCAAAAGGATTCTACCTCTTATAACTTGCACCACACCTCCTGTCGGCGTACGGTCACGAACTACGGCCCCCTCCCACACAACAATGGGCGCCAGAAAATGGCTACAATAAACTGATGGGGGGAGTGGATAAATTTTGTCTTACACAGTTTTCGTGAACACTTTCAAGAGCGAAGTTTACATGCGACGGTTTTAAAAGTTCTTGCTTAGGTACGTTGTTGGTTAGTCACCTGTAAAAATGTTTGTGTAGCGAAATTAGCAACACGTGCATTCACTTTGAAATATCGATTAAACATAATAGATTTTTTACTAAACCATCACAGTTCAGAGATAGGTAGTAGAAGCTGAGTTTTATTCAAAAAACAAAAACATTGCATTCAAGGTTTCTTACAAAATCCACCAAACTTCATCTCCCACACAGAAAAATAGGATGTTTTCATGAAAAATAATACAAAAATATCAGCTGAAACGTTTCCCGTTATCATAAACCAACACCTCCCCAGATATTTCCGCCCCATATTTAAAACAGGCTCATCCAGGCTAAACACACAAAACTAACCTATTTTTAGCTTACAACTAGTCATAAAACAATCCCACCCGACCCTAACTTCATAGCAATGGGCTCCCACGCCAAGAAAAAATAGAAAAAAAAAAAGAAAACACATTCGCTCATTTATTTACGAGTGTGCCTTTGGCTTGCCTGCCCCAAGCCATTAGCAGGACCACTATATCTGTCTCCTTCTATCTACAGCGGGCTTATATTAAGCTGTTTCGCCAAGATTTTCCAGCACTATTACTCCACGGGTTAAAACACTTAAACTTTGAACTGGAGAAAATTGTACGTGCATTTTTCTCGTATCAGTGTTCGAGATTTTTATCGCATGTTCAATTGTTTTTTTTTTTGTGAATTTAGGTAACGTTGAAGCGGCGCGGGCGGTAACCCCAATATGGGTATATGGGTACCTGCTTTTTATAAATAGGTCTGCGGCAGAGAAGGTTTAATATTTTTGGTAGGCAACGTATGCGTCGTTTGCAAGTCGTTTAACCGTTATTAAGCGTGATGAATTTTATTTAGACCTATTTATTTTTTCGCTTGAATATTTCTCGTGTATGAAATTACCAATTTTGTGCAAACTAACCGTTTCATAGTGTTTGTGTTGCCCCTTTTTAGGGGTCCTTACCAAAATGGTAAAAAGGAACCCTTATGGTGAGACTAAGTCTGTCTGTCTGTCTGTATGTCACACCTGGATATCTCAAGAACTACTAATGCTATCAACTTGAAATTTAGATTAGTTTTAGATAACGTTTGCCCAACTATTTTGCAAACAAGAAAGAAATAAAAAAAAATATCTTTGTTGCAAAAGGGGCTGAAAGGGGGTTTTAAAAATCTGAAGTGGGGCTACTAGGGCATGTGGGGTATCATATGAAAGAGCGCTGTTTGCACATTCTCACATTCTCAAAAAAAATTTTTGTTTAGGCAGCATAGTTTCCAACTTTTGATGAAAAATGTAAAAAAAATACCGCCCCCCCCCCCCTTATTATCTCCTTAGCTCTGATATAAGTTTATGTAAAGATTACAGGAAAAATAAAACGATGTCTTTAAATGTCACAGTTTTTCAGAAATCATCAACATCATAATATACGTACGGAACCCTCGGTGCGTGCGTCCGACTCGCTCTTGACCGGTTTTTAAGTTTTTTTAATGACGTCACCACTGTCTAGTAATTTTCTCTATAACACACGGTTTTCAACTGAAGAATAAATGTTTAATTATTGTCCAGTTTGTACAGTGGTAACAGCCCCAACTTACGAGTTGTAGGTCGTGGGTTCGAACTCAGACAGGTGCTTAACTTTGTGTAAATAATTTCGTCACCACTGCTCTCAAAACGGTGAAGGAAAACATCGTGAGGAAACCGGCATGTCCTAGACCTAAAAATTCAACGACATGTGACATCTACCAGCCCGCACTGGGCCCGCGTGGTGGATTACAACCTACTCCCTCTCACCGAGAGGAGGCCTGAGGTGCTTTACCTGCTGGGTTTGAACCCATGACCTACACAACTCGTAAGTCAGGGTCGCTACGACATTTATATTCATGGTTGTGTGTAAAATTGCATAGTAACAAATCTCGAAGTAAGAAATACGACGTTAATTTATAATTAAGCTTCCCTAGCTTTAATTATAAATTAACGTCGTATTTCGCTGTTTATAATAAACTTACCTTTTAAAGGCTCGTCGTGGGATTAACCTGGCTTCTCCTTGTTCAAATATTTGTTTTCCTTTTTAGGGTTCCGTAGTTCACAAGGAACCCTTATAGTTTCGCCATGGCCGTCTGTCTGTTTGTCCACGGCTTAGCTCAGAGAGTCTAAGTACTAGAAAGCTGTAATTTGGCATGGGTATACATATTAATTACGCCGACAAAGTGGTAATTAAAATCTTGAAAAAAAAATTTGTAGGGGATTATATTTTTTTTGTATATCCCATGGTGTGGGATATTGTTAGATAGGCCGTTCAAAATATTGCGGGTCTTTAAAAAGCTTTTTTAGATTTAGGGATCCATTTGCATAATATTAGGCTTTAAAAAGTGGTAATTTTTGTTAGAGTGTGCTGCCAGCTAAATGGTTGTTTTGAATATTTGAAAAGTTCATGGCTGTAGTATATATAACAAAGTTAAAAGAAAAACTATCGCAGCTAAGTAGACTTTACAAGTTAACGAGTTATAGTCGACCAACTTACATTTGTAGTTGGAGAATTGATCGTGACGTATATCGATGTATAGGAGAACATTTTTTTCAACTACAATGTTAAGTTTGTGTTTGAGATACATTTATTCCAACTACGGGACCCTTTATTGTGCGTAGTCCGACACGAACTTGGCCGGTTTTTTTACTTCATTTCCTTTCTGCTAATATGATTTGATGACAAGGAAGGGCAAAATGAAGGAAAACAGTTAGGTACTGCTAAAATTTGTTACAGGTTTATTTTGCCGCACTTTAAGTATGGTAGTATTTCTAGAAGAATTTGAGGAAAAGCATAACAATGAATTATAATTCTGTTTAAAAAAAGTAGGTAAAGTCAATTAAATTATTTGTTTATCAGAATGACCACCAACTTAATAAATTCTCCTTGTATTCAAATCACAACTGTCATTCATGGACAGCTGTATTAAATAGCTATAACACGGCAATTAATTTACCAATAAATTTTCCCTGACCGTATAAAAATCCAACAAAACAATCTCATAGCTTTACTGTGAAAACTTACACGGATGATCAACAAACCAAAGCTTAATTATTCATGCACACTTTTTATTTAAACACAGATGTCGCTAGTTGCCTGTACACCTACCTATTTTGCCGACTGTACAGTTCGTATTTTAAGCATATCGCAATTATTAAACACGAGGAAGTTTAATCAGTCTGTTTGATGCTCCGTCTCACTCTTGCAGTATTATATTTGTCGGATCGTCAAGATCTTACTCTGTTAGATTCAGACATCATGTGGGCAGAAGTTGGGTTTCGTGCAATGAAAACACACTGGGTGCGATACACAGCGTTTATTGAAATTACAAATTAACACAATCACTACAAATTATAATCACCACTATAACCGAGTATAACGAATCGAATACAGTTCGGCGACGTCTTAACTCCGATGCGATCAGACCAAACACTGAATCTTGAATTTCCTGTTCGCCATCGGCTCAAAACATCACGACTTTGTAGAAGCGCGCCAGAGGTGTGGGTAGATCACGCGATGTCACCGGTGGCAGGCTTGATTCGTTACTTCTCCTTACCAATGACCGGCTCCGACATATTTATGAAGTTAGAGAGGGAGAACATGATTTAGATTAAAATGTTCTATTTTTTGTTGCTGGCAGGAACGTATTGGGTGTAAGAATTAATTCAGCTACAGTTCTTTGTGAAAAGATAAAATAACACAACATCATCATCTGCCCGCCTTTTCCCAACTATGTTTGGGTCAGCTTCCAGTCTAACCGGACGCAGCTGAATACCAGTATTTTACTTGGACCGACTGCCTATCTGACCTCCACAAGCCAGTTACTGGGTAATACGATACCCCTTGGTAAGACTGGTTGTCATATTTTCGGGCTTCTGACGACCCTTATCAACTGTCAAAGATATACAAATGAGAGCCGGTACCAACGGTAAAACCCGGCCAAGTACGTGTCGGACCACGCACAATGAAGGGTTCCGTAGTTAGGATGAATTCATCCCAAAAACAAACTTAACATTGTAGTTAAAAAACATGCTCTCCCATACAACTATATACGTTACGATCAATTCTTCAACTGCAAAATTAAGTTGGTCGACGATTACTCGTTAAATTGTAAACCCTACTTAGCTGTGATAGTTTTCTTTTTAATTTCGTTATATATACTACTGCCATGATTTTTTTTACATACCCAAAACCAACCATTTAGCTGGCAGAGGGGGGGACACTTGACTCTAACAAAAAATAGCACTTTAAAGCTTAATATTACGCAAACGGACCTCAAAATAAAAAAATGTCTTTGACAGACCCATAATATTTTTGACCGGTCTATCCAACGATACCCCACACCATGTATAAGACGAGAAAAAAAAATATCATTCCTGTTTTACGTGCAAGGGAGGTACCCTAAAAAAAATGTTTTTCATGGTTTTATTTTACAACTTTCTCGGCGTGATTAATATGTACACCCATGCCAAATTACAGCTTTCTAGGACTTAGCGTCTCTGAGCTAAGCCGGGGACAGACGGACAGACAGACGGACATGGCGAAACTATAAGGGTTCCTTGTTTACTACGGAACCCTAAAAACACAAACAACATAAAACTTAATTCATGACGCAATCACGAATTTTTGAGTAGTGAATATAATATATCCCTTGAGTGTTCGTGTGTGTTTGGTGGTAACTGATTTCCAAAGAAAATACCCTTAGCTGTATATACAATAGTACAGAAGAAAAGGAGGATATAAAGGTAGATTATTATGAAAAACAAACCCACACTCTTCTAAATCTGGAAACGTTTCAAAGACCCTTTCCGGATATCAATATTCACAGTGATGTTTTTCTTTGACCGTGGATCAGCAGGGAATATA
Source organism: Tiliacea aurago (assembly GCA_948098905.1). Taxonomy (NCBI): domain Eukaryota; kingdom Metazoa; phylum Arthropoda; class Insecta; order Lepidoptera; family Noctuidae; genus Tiliacea; species Tiliacea aurago. The sequence goes on from OX402592.1 coordinate 4,599,502, forward strand.
CAAAATCAAAGAAAAATACTATTTGTTCTGTAACAATCAAATATTCAGCTCGACTACCGGATCCGAAACGCTAAATTTATATCTGTTTGTATAATTGAAATGTTACTCCCTTAGATAATGATATTTTTTGTCATTATTTTTTATTTAATTTATTATTGTTTACGAAATTGTGACTGAATACTAGGTACCTATATTTTTATGTGCCATCTTAATTAATTAAAATATTATTATTTGAAAAATGTCTTGGACATAATCTCGGGACTCCTTGGTCCCGGACCTTTGGTAGGCAACTGGCAGAAACAACTTTAAATTGAGTAAGGCACCAAACGACGACTATCCCTGTGTGCACTATGCAAGAGCACCCAAGGATAACCCCCGGTTAGTGCAGGACTATTGCGGAACATGGAAACAAAATATATTGGGTTATGGTTTTGAGTGGCTATAGTGGATTGGTTACCTTGAATTATGGAAGGACTATGTCCCCTGCCTGCCCAATGTTAAATTATACATGGAAAAAATCGCATAGGGTGACTTGCATACTTAATAATGGGCTCCCGGAAACTGTCGCTAGCACATAGTGACGTAGCGACAAGGGGGCAACGTATCCTGAGGAGCTTGAGGAGTGGAGAGGTATTCCACGGCTATCAGAACAATCCCAGAGCGTGTAAGATGATCAAGATCCCTACCAGCACTTACTGAAATACTTCCTTCCTCCGAGCATGTTTGGTCTTGCGTATCTCCACTCAAGCCGGTCAATAAAGGCAAGAAAGAGGTGGGAGCTCTGTTCCTCGTCAGTCTTCACTCCAGCCGGCCAATAAAGGCATGCCAGAGGTGAGGAACAAGATTTCTCCCGGGAGTTAGGGTCCGTGGGGTCGCTACTGCCCAACATCTCGCCACAGACATGCTGCCCTGCGGGTTTTTGTGTCTGTCTTGGTCTGGCTCCTTACCCTAGACCTCTTTCGGCAAAGTAAAATCTAATCCGGTATTGGCCCAGAGTTCCTAGGGCTAGTAGTACCTTGACTTTATAGATTTTTTGTTAATGTCACATTTGATTACCTTAACAAAATTGTATGCCTTCTGGCGGGACTGCTCTTCGGGAAGGTCCACCATTTCTTTATAAATAATTTGTATAATTTTTACCCTATGTTCACAAAATTAATAATTCAATTGAATTTGAATAGAAAACTGAAACTGATATTTCATGACACAAAAAGTTAGATACTAAAACAGGGCCTGATTTCACTGTGTGAATAACAAGTAGAATAATTTTCTGGACTATTGCCCATTTCCTGATTACTATACTCCATTTGGAATAAGATTGGAAATTTAAGTAAACCTTTTGTACAGTCTGTTTAACCGATTGTGACGTCTATTCCGTAAGGTATTAGGATGACATTAAAAGCAAAAACGTGGTTACAATACCAACTGTTTATTACCGCTGACATTTCTCATATCAATTTCGTAAAAATTTCAAATGGAGTATAACCATTTCCTAATATACTAACGTCCACTTGCACCACGAATCCCGTAATAATGCATTTAGTGCTAAACGTATTTAAACATCGTCCTATTTCTGTTAATCGTTTGAAGATGACAGAGGCAGAATGATGTTTGAAGTACCTATGTTTAGCGTTAAATGCATTTGTGGTGCAAAGGGGTCTAAATTAAACTATGGGTCAACTCTTTTGGATTATTGTTTAATCGTAAGATAACCATTCCATAAGGATTTTTTTATTCTTGAGAATCTAAATGTATTCTCCATTACCATTGAATTACACTACCCCAAAAATAGTCACGATATAATAAAATAGACTATCCGCTTAGAAAAAACAGCCTTCAAGACAATGCCTACAAGTCCAAGTGTCTCAAAAAAGCCTTAGGAACATTAAGATCAAAGAATTCCTTACAGAGGAATATATCTAAGTTTTATCGAAATAAAATGTCAGGACGTTGGTGAGAAGCGGGCAGCAAGTATTTGTATACTCGTATGAGCTTTAAATTGGGTGGTGAAAGTGACCTCACTTTCACCACCCAATTTAACCGTGGTAAACGCAAACCTATCAAGAATAAAGAAAAATATGGATTCAATGCGTGTGAAGTTTTTTTTACTCACAAAAATCTAAACACCGTGGTGACGAATTTGGCAATACTAAGACCACTTGGGCTCATTGATACAGAACATTGACATCTTAAGCCAATGTCCCTTACCCACCAACCATAAAAACAAAAATAAACAACATCATAAAACAAAACAACTTACCACCCAAACACTTCCTTTTCTGCTAATCTCTCATCGTTTACACCGTAATACCATTTATATGGCGATTCCTGCTTCCTGTTTGTGCGAATTCGGTGACTAGCTGCCTTCAGAAGGGATATATGGGGATAAAATAAATTAAAACCAAATACTCTTCGATATCAGTAATTACGGTCCGTAAATACAGTTAATACCGTTTTTTTTTTACTACTTTTGTGGACTCTCCCATGGACTTAGGACTTTGGGTTGTTTAAGTTTAGTTTTGCTGACTGTACAAAATGGCGGCTGTTAGGTATATTATATGATACGGTTATTGTTATTAGAGTTAATTGTGTTTGGTCGAAGTATTATTGTCAATGTACTTTACTGAACTCTTTCTGTCAGTTTATTGAGATGATTTGAAAAAAAATTGATGTGTTTTTTGAAAATTAGCTAGTTACTGATAGGTTTTACTTACTGACATATTCACTGTTGGATGCAAAGGTGAAAACAAAAAGATTACCACAATGACCACGTTATTGGCTGGATTGGCAATTATAAAAAAAAAATCTAACTGAACAGACAGCTGTGCTGCTGGGGAATTTGTTGCGCCACTTCTTCTTCCCAGCTAAAGCACTAAGTTGTAAGGAGACTGTCTTATGTAATTTTTGACGTTCGAAAAGTGCTGATTTTCAGCCTAGTTTGATTACCTAAATGACTTTTGATTTTTGATAAGGATTCCTATTATATCATACTTATTTCTTTTGATGCTATCCGTAGTTAGTTCACGTGTTCACATAACTATTTGTCCAAATGACTGGTACTGTAAACGTATAATTATAATTACTTGTATCAATAAACAGTAGGAGTAAGACAAGATACCTCTGTTTAAGAGGCCAGTTTAGTGTATTTAATTTTTATTGTGTCTGTGTGGCTCAAAGATTTGCTGGTAGTTCAATTTTGAGAGTTTGCCTTGTACATGACGTCATCTTATAATTTTATAGTAGTATTTCAACTTATTAATGTACAATTGATCCTAAATTCAAACCCGTAACTTGAGGATATCAAACTCAACGATTAACCAATCGTTGAGTTTGATATCCTCAAGATACGTTTTATCACTACCTACCTATAAGCCCCCAAATTTTGTTACACACTTAAGCATTTCACAAAGTGCAAAAAAAGTATTTTCCACAATGTACCTAAGGCGTAGAAACTATACAAGATTTGGCAGCTTGAATCAATGGCCTGAATATAAAAAAAAAACACTTTTAAAAATGTCTTCGGTTTTAGGCCTTCTTAAAACCAGCCTTACACATTATCCTAACCCTGATAAAAGTCTCGTATAGAAAGAAAGAAAGAAAAATATGTATTGGGAATATTATACAGGAGATCACAAATTAAACTAAAACACACTTGGAAACATGAAAAAAAAACATGTGGGGCAGTCTTTGGGGACTGCCATAGAAGTGAAAACAGTATACATACTCGTATAGCTCATGAAAAGCGTTCGGTGACGATGACGCGAGTTCCGTGATCTTTGTTCACCATGGTCATGGGTAAAGATTGAGTTGGTTGAACATGGACTAAACCTCCAAAAAGTGCTCAACGCGCCTAAAGAAGTTTTCACTTTAATAACAGAAAAAAAACAGTGTAAAATGAAAATAAAAACAAAGTCCTGTAGGAGGCCAAAAGGCGCCCATCTCAGTATGCTGCTGCGACAATTAAAAATAAGTGCCGCAGCGCTGGTATTCTGATAGGGCCCGTCAGATAAGTATAGTACTATAGTCGACCTCGTTATTGCTTTATTAAGGTTGAATGTCACATGCACGTCATAAAACCACAAGGTCTATTTTTTTTGATAAAACGTTGCCCCACACTAGGAATTTCTCCTGTATTGTGGGTGCGTTTACAAACATTTAAGCTCACATACACAAACAGCCAGATCCGGAATAACTACTTGTAGGTCATACAAATATATTAGTACTAGCTTTTGTCCGCGGCTTCGCCCGCGTGGAAGTCGGAAATTATCCCACGGGAACTACCGGAATAATATAATTCAATCACGATTCGAAAGACACGTGGTGCTATCTATTATCATAAGAACGTTATTGTTGTTTTCCTCGGGAACAGTACTTTTTTTCGGGATGAAAGGTACCCTATGTCCGTTTCTGTACACCTGACAACATAATTATGCAACATTTCGGGATGATCGGTTCAGTGGTTTAGGTGTGAAAAGGTAAACAAACAAACTTACTTTCGCATTTATAATATTAGTTGTATTTGTCTATGAGACAATGAAATAATCCATCGTTGGTGAAAACCGGGAACAAAAATGGATCACCACAGCTACCAACACCAAAATGACCCACACTAGTAAGAAAGCCAGGTCTACAATTAAATACATAGACTCATTGGAGACACACCGGAACCTGTCAACCAAGGTGTTGTTACGTCCACTCAAATAGCTCAACAACTGCTCTTCACCCGCAAACCTCTAAACAAACCACCAAGAGCCAAGATACCTTCTGATACTCCTGCTAGTTCCATCGAAATAAGCGAGCCTTTCACTCTCGCAGACATCATTCTGGACATTAAGGCACTACTACGCTAAAAACCGCCCAAGTGCGAGTCGGACCACGCACAATGAAGAGTTCCGTAGTTGGGATGAATTTATCCCAAAAACAAACTTAACATTGTAGTTGAAAAACATAATATTCTCCCATACATCGATATACGCCACGGTCAATTTTACAACTTCAAAAATGAGTTCGTAAACGCAAAAAAAAAATATATATGAGATAAAACTTCAAATTAACGGTTTTCGGACTTTCCTTTACTTGTACTGTAAGACCTTTCATGATTCTAGGTCAACGGGAAGTACCCTATAGGTACTTGGGGCAGCTCAAAGGGGCCGTAGACCGTATTTGATATTAATTTCAACTAGATACCTCCCCACGTTCCGGAGAAGAAGGGTCTTGACAGACTGACAGACAGACAGACAGACGGTCAGTCAGACAGACAGATGGACAACGAAATGATCCTATAAGGGTTCCGTTTTTCGTTTTGAGTTACGGAACTCTAAATCGATAAGGTGGCTGCTGGTGTCGATGATCTAACGGTGGAACAAATCAAACACCTGGGGCCTGTTCTGTAGCTGTACCGTGGCTCTTGGCATTTTTTTTAAAATAAATGCATGGTTACCGCAAACATTTCCAAACTTTAGAGAAAAACCAAAATCTGCCGAAACTAGGTAAATCCTCCGACGACCTCAAAAGCCTATATCGCTGCCACAACTATAAGCTGTTTGAGAGATTGCTACTAAACCGCCTCACAGCAGCTATTGATCCAGCTCTAATACCCGAGCAGGGTGGCTTTAGGCCTGGCAAGTCCACGGTAAGGACTATTGCTGCTTGTAGCACTCGGTCGATATAGCAGCAATAGTAGTAAAGACTATGGTGCCCGATTTGCACACCCGCGATGGAACCGCTGAAACGAAAATTTTAATAGTTTCCACCTTACAATCATTTTACTCAGTACCTCCCCCCCTCTGATTTTGCTTGACTGTCAAAACCACAGTGATCTTTATTCTTATTGTAATAAAGTTGCTGATGCGTTGCTACCGCTGAAAAGTTTGTCAAAATCACAGTGATCTTTATCCTTGTTAGAATAAGGTTGCTTTTGTTGAAGTCAGAGGTAAAATTAAATAACTGTGAACGGAATGCAGTGAAGTTTAAATTTTCTGGGAATTTTTGTCAAAAACGATAAAACAATTACGAGGTCTCGTATATCTAACCGTCCGTTAAAGATTGTTGGTGCGTAAACAGTGTCAACTCACTAATTGGCTTCTGGCGTAGTAACCCGTGTGCTCTGTGATGTGTGTAATATTCAATATAATATATATTCAGGGTCACAGCTTCCCTTTATATCGGTTATGTGTTAACGATAAAGGGTTGTGTCGAGGAGATACGTAAGGTTGTGTCTGTTGGATATTTTCAGAATCTAAAACAGAGATTTAAAGTACAGTTTAGACGGAGACTGTTGGACCGGTATGAGTGACAGCGACGACGCCAAAGACGACATTTATTTAAATTTTAATGCGCCAATTTTACGGTCGCCTAACATACGTAGGTACTTTATAATAAGAGCATGATACCGGTATTCGGTACCACGGAAAAACAGGAAACCGGCCATTTTGTACCGTTTTTAGGGTTCCGTACCCAAAGGGTAAAACGGGAACCCTATTACTATGGCTCCACCGTCTGTCTGTCTGTCCGTCTGTCACCAGGCTGTATCTCATAAACCATGATTGTTAGACAGTTGAAATTTTTACAGATGAAGTATTTCTGTGTCCGCTATAACAACAAATCCAAAGAACAGAATAAAATAAATATTGAAGGGGGCTCACATACAACAAACGTGATATTTTTGCTCATTTTAGCTCGAAATTGATAACGACAACAGGTAGTAGACGCTTGAAATATTCACCGAATATTTAGTTATATATTCATTTTAAAAATAAATAATTAAATTAAAATAAAACAAACTAAACAAAAAACATTTAAGGGGGGCTCCTATACAAAAAACGGGTTTTTTTGCCATTTTTATAGATAATAAATAGTACGGAACCCTTCGTGCGCGAATCCGACTCGCACTTAAAGGTTTTTTTTTAAACAACGGAACTGAAATTTGTAAAACCGATATTTCGGCATTTTGTCTTGTGATTAAAATAGTAGTCGATTTTTATTTAAAACAAGCAAGCGCTCCGTGATATTTTTCTTCAGACTTGGATGACTTTATAAATAAGTTACTTATCGCTTTTAATGTTACTTCACAGTGTTTTTCGTCATATAAGCTAACAGTGCGGGGGTCGAGGTTTTTTAAATGCGAAGACCCTGCACAACCGAGAGTTGTGCAGTCTCAGAGAATATTTTTAAAAGCCGAAGTGGGTATGCACCGTGATGTGTTCGCAGCGGACAAGGAGCTCACCCCGCTCTCAATAGCTAAATAGAACTAACGCAAACCTGTTGCATTTACTTCTGATGACCGCAAGGAGGTATGGCAAAGCAAGGAGTTTCACGGGCGCTTCTATCAAGCTTTTCATGAGCCCGGTGTAGATTTCATAGCGTCCGTATCCTGGCTACGTTTTGAGGACCTTTTTGGGGAACTGTGCGTTATGGACGAAGTTATCTTGACGAATAACTACCGCAGACATAAATTATGAAGGACGGAATGGTTGACGTGTGTCGGGTATGCCACCATCCGGGTGAATCCATCAGACACATCACAGCCACATCACATACACACAGTCCACACATACACACATACACAATAAATAAATAAATGCAGTCGGAGGCAAATTTTAAGGCGTTCGTAACATCTTGGATGCCTCCGACTGTATTTATTTAGTTTTGATACTTAGAGGATACTTGTTTCCTTTTCATCTTGTTTCCATCTTTTCAGTTCATGTTTTTGCAGTCGGGTTTTTTGTTTTTTTAAATAACTTTTTTATTTTTTTACCTCATCAATCAGTAATAAAATCAAAAGAAACCTTTTTCTAAAAGCTAAAAACAGTAACGTTAAGCCAAAAAATTGCATTTCACATCGGAATTACCTAATACCCTATCCCCTAACATAAAGCGTAGTCAGCGCTGTAATATTTATCAAGCGCATTGCGCGCCTCCCAAGGGAAGCTTACGGCGACCGCAATAGGTACATAGTTCGGGTTTCTTTGCTCAATCCTCTGGAAGTCCGCTGCTTCGGTAATTATAAATGTGCTCGACTGAAATTAATGTTGAATTACTGTTTTATGGTCGACTTTGGACTTTATTTGTCTAAGTTATATTTGCTGTTTGTTTTGTATTGATTTTGTGTAGAGACCAGATTTTTATAACAAGATAAAACTAAATAATTACATGTCAGTACGCAGTGTACGGACGTAAAGAATAGCACTAACCCATTTCTTCCCGTGGGTGTCGTCAAGGCGACTAAGAGACTAATTACTAGAGAATGGGCAGCAGCATTCTCTATGCATTTTAACACCATACTAATCGCCAACCCACCTGCCAAGCGTGGCGATTATGGTAACCCCCCCCCATTGGGGGAGGCCTATTTTCAGCAGTGGACATCTTTCGTATGAAATGATGATGATGATGACGCAGTGTAGAGAGACTTGAGGAATCATAGAGAACCGCTAGTTATAGACTTGAACATTCGCAATGATCTGCTTGAGAATACCGTAACTGAGGTCAAGGTCAGCAATCTTTCATAAGAGATCGAACAGTTGTATCACCATCATGATAAAAATTAAGCGCTATTTAGAATACGTTAAGAATTAAATTGAAAATTCAATTCAAAACCCAATTCGATTACCAGTTTACAATCATATTTTTAATTTAACATAGATGAAATTCACACACTTGCACACGGACACATCACACTTTCAAAAAAGACCCCATACCTAAGCTTCATAAGACACACACATTGTCACATACCCTTAAGATCCAAAATGCACACTCACACACCCCCATTCACTCATCCAGGACCCATTGAAGAACAAAAAATAATTCCCAAAGCATTTCTATATTTAGTCGAACAATGCAAAATTTAAACCGTATGGCATTAATTCTGGCCCGGGATGGCAGATACCTGTCAAGACTGGTGCCGCACTGGCAATTTTGAATTGGTGCCAACGCCATACAATCCACATGTATTCTTAGTATGGAAGTCTTTGTAATCAATGCTTGGTTTTGCAGTATAGCTGGAAATAAGAGTATTGAGAATTCTGGGAATATTTATGGTTTTGGAGCTATGGTGTGGGGGTGTGTGTGTGTGCTGACGGAAGGAATAGAATTCTCGATGCAATTAGGAATTAATTGGATGTGTTTATAAGTGATACGTTCAATGAAAAGTACATTCGAGCTTGGCTTTTGATTATAATGCTGGTACTGATAGCTTATTACAATATAAATTACATTGAATCATTGCAAAATTTGTTTTTTTCATATGCCTAGGTACTTCATGAAAAGAAACAAATATGGTTTGATGAACCGCTAATTCCTTTTTTATTGTACGTACTTCTGCCATGATTCAACAATAAAAATCTTATTGTTGCAGTCATTGGGATATACTACTTCCCATTACTGAAATAATTTTCAAAATCGATTCAGTTGTTCCGAAGATTACCCCCTACAACCTTACAAACTTTACCTCTTTATAATTATCGTTCCAACCGAAAGACACCCACTGCTAGACATAGGCCTCCCCAAGGGGGGTTTGCCATAATTGCCACGCTTGGCAGGCGGGTTGGCGATCACAGTATGGTGTAAAAATGCATAGAGAACGCTGCTGCCCATTCTCTAGTAAGTCCCGTAGTCGCCTTTTACGACACCCACGGGAAGAAATAGGGAGGTGTTATTCTTTACGTCCGGCACCACACAGACTTCTTTATAATATTAGTACCTACAGATTAAGGAGAACCTAATGTGACCTCACCTTGGTTCACTTGCAGACAGACAGTATAGCGTTGAATCAATAAGTATTTCGTTTTATGATTCTGTACGGAACCGTATAAACGTTATACTCAATTCAACGGAAAACATTTCGGCCCCTAATGTATACACGCTCCCTTTTTTCTCACACTCCAAAAGTTCTTATTCGACATTTTTCTTTCCCTTACTTCTGTAGATACTGGCATTTTATTTTTATAGCCGTGTCTTGGAATATTTCCCGTTGCCTCGCTCCGGTGTAATACCAAAGAATTTCCAAATATTTGCCGCTGTCTACGTAACCAATAGTTCAGAAAAAATAACACGAAAAAAGATGATCAAAAATTTATTGGGAAAAGTAGGTATATGCAATCACGACATGGTGGCATGGTTTGCTTCCAAGATACTAGTAAGCGCGTTCTTCTCTTGAGGGTAATCCACGCCCTTGATAATGATTTTGAGTTTTTCTCTTAGTTCGTTTGTAAATAAAACGGTTTCGTAGGATATTGATCTCTTCACGCGCAACAGGTTAGGTAAGATACTTTCATTAATCGCATGTTTTTTGGATTTAGCTCGAAGTTGCACTGGGAGCCTTTGCTTTTCCGTGAACACAGTCAAGCTAGCAGTGTATTCGAGTAGAGCTCTTACTCCATATATCACCACCACCAAGAACAGAGAGAAACCAGCAGTGATGTAGTTCTTCTCGATGCTGTGCAGTAGAGTCATCTTATCGTGTTCGTGTAGATGATCAGAAAAGATCAATGTGTGGATACTTTGAAGAGGCAGATACATGCCGAGGTAAAGAACAGATGTGAAATAAAATGCAATGATGATGAAATACGTTCGTTTGTAGCCCTTCGTTATGTTATTGATAAACTGCGTCAGTTTCATGGCATCATAGATAGGATTAAGCATAAACAAAAGTACGGCCATTTGAACTAATAACAAGGATGTCAGTACCATGCTGCTCGATGCCATCATCTTGATCTTACTAGAAATGGCCTGGAATGTTGTTTCTATGGCATTTTACTTGATTAATCGTTTCTTTTTGTTTCACTTTTTCAGTTTTTCTATACTAACATGATACCACGTCTACTCTCATGACAATTTATTGACAAGTGCATGACAACTTGACAATCATTCGTTTTGTGAATTTTATTGTTTTATTCTTTTGTGGTTTGCGTTTATCTGTCAATCTGTCATTCGACTTTTTCGACCAAAACTGCTTGGTGCTTTTAATGTTCTTATATTCCGGTCGAAAAGATTTGTTGATTGGTTGGCAATTTACTAATGAAATGGACACTTTTTCTCATTTAATTGAATTATGTGACTAACGTGTTTGAGAGTAAGCGTCTAATGAATTACTAGCACTAATATTGACATATCTACCAGTGGGTACTAACACATTTTTCATAACAGCTGTAGCGTACGTGACCTGGGTGGTCTCGTCTTTTGTTAAAACGGCATGTCTGCACATAAGTTCGAATTCCAGCAGTCGAGCAATCCTTATCGAGAAATGTACTAACCATTCAATCAAAAATAAAAGGTACGCTTGCATAATGAAACAAGTATAACATAGTGAAATTTTGCTTGCATAAAAATCCAAAGCAAGATCTGTGTTCACATATTGCAGCAGAAGGCGTTGAGCATGACTTTCGGAACAAATTTCAACAACAGTGCTAATAAACAAAAGAGTCACAAGCAACGCAATGATTTTCGGTGGTTGAGGAAACTTTTGTTTAAAATTACACCAGTAATCTCTTAAAAAACACGGCTGCTTAAAAGGTTTTAAAAGTGCTATTACTGCAACTAGTTCCACGAAGAGGGATAATCCCAGAAATATGCGAGATACACTTATCATTCTAGGTTTTTTCGTTTTTCTCTCCTTCAATATCAGTTATATCTGTTGCTTTTTGCGAGCCCCTTATTTCTGGATGTGACGTGCCTGTGCCATTGGTATTTTGAGTCTCAATATCATGTATATCTTCGCCTACTTCAGTTTGCTCTGGAATAATTAACAATGACTCATGTTGTATAGTGGCACAAGCATGAGGTGTTTTTTCTAAAAATTGTTTTAGTAGTAAAGTCTCTTTTGAATTTAAATGAACTACTAAAGGCCAATGGGCAGGATCTTCATCGTCCTCATCACTGTCTTCAAGTATATCTAGCATGAGCTTATCATGATCTTCATCATTAATTTGTTGAGAAATTGCTACATCGACCAAATTGTAGTGTCCCATCAAATCCGAAAATTCGTGAAGTCTCGCTGAAAATATGATTAGTTCAAGTACTCTCCAAATTACCAGTAATAAGAAAAGTGAGAAACATGCGAGCAAGTAGTTTCTATTCGCATTTGTTATCGCTATAATACGTTTTACACTCTCTGTTGGTGTTCCAATTGTTCTGATATGTTTTGGTATATTAAACCTAAATAATGTTTGCAGTGGAGTGTAAATACCAAATATACCTATTATCAAAATATAAATAAATGATATGGCGAAGAAATAGGGATTTCTTAGATTTGATTTCAGATCTTTGTAGAATTCTTTTATAAATTTGGATATGGTAACAATATCAGCAATTGGAAAAATCAGACACGCAATTAGTGACATTTGCGTTATATTAGTTACTAAAAGTAATACCGTGAAACTATCAAATAATGTATGCATTTTTGTGTAAAATTTATCCCATGTTTATTTTTTAACCAAATTATTTTCTCAGAATGACAGTGACAGAAATATTTACAGATTAAACATCAACCATAGATAGTAAAGAAAACTCTGCCCGATATTCATTGCGATATTCCTTTTTGGTGCTATCGAGGGAAACAAAAATCCCTTTACGATCGTTTCCTTGAGGCGTATGAACGCAAATTGCGTCACCTACTTCCCCATGATTGAATTCGTTATCAAACGCCGCCTCACAATGGCGTATCGAAATCGAAACTTGTAACAGAGGCCTATTTACGTACGTACGTACCTATGAAACAAAATAACGGGATGGTATATGGCATATATTTGGGTGTGGAACATATGTTGCGCCAGACTCCCGGCTACCTGTAAGCACACGTATACGTCAGCCATTAGTTAGACAGAGAGAGGGTGTTGGGGTCTCGGTCGCACATTTTCTGCACGTGGTTCCCCCCTTACAGGTGGCACCCACTTCCCTTTATCACAACCATTACCTATGTCGATTCAATTATGCTGAACTGTTGACTTTGCGGACACCGATATTTTCAACGTTTGTATAGCAAGCTCTCGCTGAGGAGCCCAATCTGGTGTCGATAAAATCTTTTAATTAATTACTAACATAGTACGATGCAATAACTTTAATATGTACACACATTAATTTTACAATGTTTGCCTTGTGGAACCGGATCGATTGGATTTCATCACATTTGCTTGTATTTTATTAGTAGTAAAGTAATTTAAATACTATTTAAGAGCAAATTAATAAATATTCAAATATTGATTCTCGCGTTTTTATCAAGACCCCTACGTTTGTGTAGGACTAGTTAAACACACAATAATGGCCCCATGGTTTAAGCCATGTCAAAATAAAAATCTTGTTTTGTAATAAGGCGGAATATGTTCATGTATGTGAAGTTATGGAAAACGTTGAAACTATTTGTACTCGATAAATCCAGTTTTTTTTTAAATTAACTTTTAAGAATTAATAAAAGTTTCAATATCTTGGACTATCATAGACTTTGATCATAGATAATGCTGCAATATTTTCATTTAACCTTAAGCAAGGGACACACTGTGATGCTTTGTGTACTGAGTTTAATTTTAAAAAACGCGTTCTCAAAAAAACAAGCATAACAAAAAATGGGTTAATAAAAATGATAAAATATGTTTTTATTTCTGTAAGTAGGTTTGTACAAACACATTTACACGTCATTAATATTTTAAAAACTAGATGAGGTCGGCGTTTTCTATCTGACTACTCTGAGAAGAAAGGCCGAAACAAACTCACAGGTCACAATCTCTTTTAAAATCCAGACATAATCTTGGTCAGATTATGCGAATGTCATAAGATTGGTGTCTGAAAAAGTCTTTTGAGAAAAGAACCGCAATAGATTGAGTGGACCTGTCCCCAGTCCTTTGAGTATTTAAGAATACTCAAAGCTCCAGCCAGTGCACGCATTTGTCCGTAATCTTGCAGCTCAACTCAGAACCAACGACTCGACTAACAATACCAAAGAAAAGATATTTGGGTATAACACATAAATTACTCAAACTGCGAGACCATGACTAAAACTAACTCGAGAAAGAGAAAAAAACATGACCCGCATAGTCCTCAAATTCACAATAATAATAATTATTACTTCACAAAGTAAATATTAACGTCATTGTCATTGTTTGTGTCATGTATCGCCAAATGCCAAAGCGACACAGTACAAAAAAAAAACGCAACATTTAGTATGTAAAAATTGGAGTAGCTCAATCCCAAGCCTTTTTGTCCTCATTGCAATCTTAACCTATTAGGATAAATACTCAAAGTTACCGATATAAAAAGCTTTCTGGCAGAACTTACGTTTAATGAATTATTTGAATTTTTTTTAAGGTTCTCGAATGTGGCTGGGAATTATAAAAACGAAGGTTAATATGACAGTTTTTGCTGCAAATACAAACTAATATTTTAATTATTTAAAGAAAGTATATTTAAATTGTTATTTGATTGGCTTTTCAAAACGCCAACTATAAAACTGTAATTTTGTTGACTAATTGACCTATTCACACATTAAAAGTTTTGAATTGCAGTATTTGAGTGGTAATTTTTTTTTAATTGCTATAATATTTCATTCCGCACTATATACAGGGTTATTTTTAAAACGTCAATACTCATCATTATGAACAACATTTACTATGGGACCAAACCTGAAATCGCGAAAAAAAAATCTGCTGTTCCCTACATTTTAACGAATTATTCGAACATAAATGTAGGGAACAGCTGGTTTTTTTTTCGCGATGTCAGTTTTGGTCCCATAGTAAAAGTTGTTCATAATGATGAGTACAATGAGGTTACTTAAGAGGTTATTAACCCCAACAAACAATGTAGGTATTTAGTAAACTCCCAGTACTAGCTAGTAGCTCTCAAAGATTAACAAGCTATTTTAACTGTTATCTCTGTGGACTTGCAATTAACTGAATACTTCACTGGCAGAAAATGTTTGCATATCGTAAAGCGTTGCTTTTAGGTCACTAAAATATAGCTAAGATTTTCAAGAGGAGTTCGTAATATCCTAGTAGATATTTAGGACTGAGTGGTAGCTAAATAATGTTAAATCTAGAGTGTAAATAATTTAATGGCATAGTTTTTATACTAAGAATATGTAAGATGTTGTCTTTAATAACTGACATACATATAGAGTATGCAGTAATAAAGATTAAACAAACATAATAATAAACATGCAATCAATCTGCCCAGCCTTTTCCCAACTATATTAGGGTCGGCTTCCAGTCTAACCAGATGTAGTTAAATACCAGTATTAAGACGCAGATATATGCCAGTGACCTTGAGTGGTTAGCTTGCGTGTTCTGTACTGAGCTCACGCAACGCGTTGTACGTTCAGCCAGTAATAGGACTCGCCCATCAAGGAGCGCTGTCCCCAATTTGACGCATTATTAATTTATTATACACAAAACAAAAGGTATTTTAATAAAACACGTATACTAAAAGATCAATAGTTAGGTACTTCACAAAGTAAAGAAAAATACGCTTGGTAGATTTTGCGCCATTCTCAGTTTATCCGCGTTAGAAATAACTTTACAATTATCTGACCTCCTCAACCCAGTATCGGAGTAATACGATACCCCTTGGTAAAACTGGTTCTCAGACTTTTGGCCGTCTGACTACCCGTAACAATTACTGTCAAAGATCTACAAATGACAGCTGGGTCCAATGGGTTAAGCTGGGACCGACGGCTTAACATGATTTCCGAGGCACGGAGGGGTCTTGATATGTAATGGATGCGGTCCCCCTTCCACGGACCGACCTCAGCAAGCGTAGCTTAATCTTTTATCGACCCGTGCCGCTGTTAATATTTATCCATGAGCCTCTCACAATAAACATGCATTGTATTCAAATTAAATTAATTGCATTTCAGAATTAAAAAAAAATAACACCTCGATTCAAGATCTGCATTACCCCCATAGAGTTATAGTCAGTAGAATACGTTAATGGAGGATGCTCTAAGGTAGCCCGCGAAATTCTCGTAACTAATATGGCTTTACAGAATTATAATTATTAGAATCAGCAATACATCTAACTCTAGAGAGTTGTTGTATATGTTATTTTTTTTTAATTCTATACCAAATTGGTAAAATGCAATTAATTTAATTTCAATTGCATGTTTATTGTGAGAGACTCATGGATAAATATTAACAGCGGCACGGGTCGATAAAAGATCTTAGTTACTGCCGCGAATCATATTTTAATCAACATACAACCTGAACTGACTTGCAAAGAACGTAAGAAAATTTGAATTTCGCGGGCTATCTTAGCGCATCCCCCTTAATAAACGCCGGGCGGTGCGTACGTAATTGCCGACGGAACGGAAGGTTGCCATTTTAAATATTATAATGGCAACCGTCATTTTATATACTTCCAGAAACATGTAGAATTGAGTAGTTGGTATTTTTTTTTTTTTTTACCCCATGCTGCACCGGTCGACGTCATCACGTTAATGCAAGTCGCATAAAACCGCTGGGGCTCTGTCTCGCATAGGGTCGCAGCATTGTGCTGACCGATGGCCATTTTACGTGGCTGTGACGCATATTTTCCCCTAACTTGTTCTTTTTTTGTATTTGTGTTCTTTCTTTGGGTCATGTTTACCGCAAATATCCGTATTTTGTTTCTTTCATAATTATAATAATACAAAACAGAAACTACTGCTACTGTTAAATAAATTAAATAAATAAATAATAAACTAAGCCGCATCTGCGCAACGCGTGACGTCATTATCACGACAGTTGTGTTGGTGCGGTGTGTCCCCGTCTTTGAAAGTAAAGACGGGGACACACCGCGTCAACACCTTGTTTACCAAAGAAAAGTTATTATAGTTTGTGTGTTTGGGAATTATAGGCGGATAGTGTGAGTGATAAGATGTTTGTTAGTGTGAGTCAAAAGTCCTAACCTACAAATATTGCAAATAATTTCGAGGTAATGTTAATAATAAATGCTAAGTAATAGACTTTTACATGATAACAAAGACAATAGTATGCAATTTATAATACTGTTAAATTTATTTATTTATTTTATTTAAACTTCTCACACACAATAAGGTACAAAGGCGGACTTAATGCCTTAGGCATTCTCTACCAGTCAACCAAGGGTGGTGAAGAGATAAGATGGCGGGTGGAAATTAAATTTAGTAACAAAATGTTAAACTATTTTCCAATAATGTTTACTGTATGGCAATTAGTATTTATAATAAATTACCTAATGTTTTTAAAAGTCTTAACTTTACTGCATTTATAACGAAATTATTTAACTTCCTATTGCTTATGTGTTACTACTCCACAAATGAGTTTTTAAATGAAATATTTGATTCAAAATTTAAATTAGACGATGACTCGTCTCTGTGCTCTTATTAATTGAATGGAATTTCATTTGTATGACATTTTATTTTATAATAATTTTCCACATTGTATTTAATAATTCTTGACATTGTATTTGACAGTAGTTAACGTTTTCCTTGACCTTGCCATTGTATGGTTTAATTTCGACATATTGTTCTAATTTACTCCTAATTTTAATTCTGTGAAATATTTGTACGCTGGAAATACTCGTAGCAGAATATTATGGACATTATATTACGTGTAATACCTGTTTATCAATAATATTCTAAAAAATAAATAATTACTACTACTACTACTACTTAATTTTCAAATGACATCGCGAAAAAAAAAATCAACTGTTCCCTACATTTTGACGAGTTATTCGAACATAAATGTAGAGGAACAGCTGATTTTTTTAGGGTAGTACCCTATAGGTTTTGATTTATTTGTGAGTATCAAAATATTTCGCATAAATCACCGTATTTTTTTATTGCGTTGACTTAGAAGCTTGATTTTTTTAGAGCTCTAAGAGACCATATATCTACGAATTCAATATAAATTTCAACTTGCTACCTCTACGCGTTCCTGACAAAAAGGGTATTGACAGACAGACGGACAATTAAGTGATCCTATAATAAGGGTCCTTTTCAAGTACGAAACCCTAAAAATTACTAAAATAATTGTGTTTTGTGTAAACTAAACACAAATTCACACACGTAACAAATTCACAATATTTCGAGATGTCATTCACCCCGATCTTGTTACTATACTACACAGGTAAATATGTAACACATAACTAAGCAGATTACTAAAATATTAGTATTTTACTAAAACTAGACAAAAATTCACTCACATAACAAATTCACAACACTTCAAGATCAAAACTCATGTCATTCACCAAGATCTTGTTACTATGCACATGTTAATATTTAATACATAATATACGTAACTAAGCTGCCTATTCGTTTGTTTCAGGTAAGTTTGGACCTCCATCAAAACGGACCTGTGGACGTATGCTTTTATTTACAACCATTATTTGCGTAATAGGACCTTTTGGAGGCTGTGACCTCCTTAATCAGGATGTAGAGATATGCCTACACGTGTAAGCTACTGTTGTTTATGTTAAGGCGCTGACAAGAGGCAAATGATAAAAGTAGGCTTGTCTTAAACAAAAAAAAAAGTCAAATCTATATAGTCTGTGATAGCGGAAAAAATATATGTTATTCTTGAACATATTTCTCAGAACTTGGTTGTTATCAAAACACGTTTAGAAAAAAATCTCGATACAAATGAACGGTAAACTAACCCTTTACTTTGAGTTTCAATCCAAAATATCTGTATTAAATATCAACGTACGATTGGTATTTAATTAATAACAAGAACGTCTTATTTGTATGCAGAACTTGGTTGTTAATTATTTTCGATTACTCAACTCATTTATGAGTAAATAAATAATTTCTTCATATTTTGCAATAAATTACAAGCGTTGTGTCATCGCGCTTCTCTTTCTTTTGTATGCAGTTTGACAGTGACAGCGGTTTAACTGTTGTCAGCGTCTTAATCAGGACGTAGACATATGCCTACACGTGTAAGCTACTGTTGTTTATGTTAAGGTTGTAGGATGTATGTCAGGATCAAACAATAGTAAGCGTTTATTACCTTTTATGTTATAGCACCTGGCCTTCGCGTGAAATTTATATCCATGGACCCACTGTGTTGCAACGCATCGCCTGCCCGTGCTATTACTTAGCGTTCAATTTGATTATTGTTTTATTTTTGCTCGGTTCCTAAGAGCGGGGGCACACGATGCGTTGCGGCGCCGCACCGCAAAGATTTCACCGTATCAGCGGGCACACAAGCGGTGCGGCGCCGCAACGTTGTTATGTCGCAACGGCGCCGTAGCAGCGTTGGATGTTGGAGAAAATAAATCGAAACGAGCGAGCGTGTATCCTTCCTTGTGACGCATAAACAACTGAATGGTGCCTCTCCGACGTCGCAACGCAATCACCCCTCCCCGCTTCGTCTCGGTGGTTGCAAGTCCGGTGCGGCGCCGGAGCGCATCGTGTGAAATGCCACAGATATTTCTATGTAAGACGACGCAGCGACACCGCTCTGGCACCGCACCGCCGCCGCAACGCATCGTGTGCCCCCGCCCTGAGGGGCGTAGCATGATGTTAAATATTTCAGAAATGGGCTATTAAACGCAAAATATTGTTTCTAATCCGACCGAAGAGATTAGCGCGTTCATCAAACGGAGAAACAAATAAACTATTTCCTTATATTTTACAAGGTAATTCATTTTCCCCTTATACCTACTTAGTAGCTGTAGGAAGATAACCGCCATATTGTTGTAAATGTACTAGCGTTGTGTCATATTTTGACCAGTGGGCGACCACTAGTAATTAATAATTATTCTAATAAATATTTCAGTATTTAGCTTTTTTTAAAATTTGAGTTTAATTTCTGTCGCTGTTCAGTTGCATTAACAAGGTGAGATGTCAGATGTTACATGCAATATTGATTGCACATTTTAACACTACTGTAAGTCTCGCTCTTTTTTTTAAGTGAAAACTTCTTTAGGCACGTTGAGCACTTTTTGTGTGAACAAAAATCATGGAACTCGCGTCATCGTCACGAGCTATATGTATACTGTTTTCACTTCTATTGGCAGTCCCCAAAGACTGCCTTTTTGAAGTAAAATTTGTTAGTCGTTGCTTATGACTGCATCCAAATTGTAAGTCGTTGTCTGTGACTGCATCCAAATAGTTAGTCATTGCTTGTGACTGCATCCAAATTGTTAGTTTTTGTTTGTGACTGCAACCAAATTGTTAGTCGTTGCTTGTGACTGCATCCAAATAGTTACTCGTTGCTTATGACTACATCCAAATTGTTAGTCTTTGTTTGTGACTGCATCCAAATTGTTAGTCGTTGCTTGTGACTGCAACCAAATTGTTAGTCGTTGCTTGTGACTGCATCCAAATAGTTACTCGTTGCTTATGACTACATCCAAATTGTTAGTCTTTGTTTGTGACTGCATCCAAATTGTTAGTCGTTGCTTGTGACTGCATCCAAATAGTTAGTCTTTGTTTGTGACTGCATCCAAATTGTTCCAACCATTGTGTTATTATATACATGGAAAGTTAATAACGTTGTAGTATTTTTATTCTAGTCGCCTTTGTTTTTTACTTCAATTGTAATTTCTTTTATAAATTCCACGACACGTAGGTACCATTACATTCTGAAAATATAAAATCTCATTTTACAAAATAACCATGTATTGGATTAGCAGTTTTTCAATTACAACATTATCTTTTATAACCAACTTCTAATAGAAACTAATACTATGTGTTATACTTTTAAAATTCATTTCACAAAATTAAAACAATTTGCACAAATGCAAGCAGCTATTTAAAATACTGGAAAATGTGATAAAAGCGTCCAATAGCTTGCAATTTTCAAGACGTTTATGTTTTACGCTCCATTACATTCCAAGGAAAAAATTGAGAGAAGCTGAAAACGATTATTATTATCGACAATTCCCTTCTTTATTAAACACTCTTGTTACACAACTTTGAGCTCTTTGTATTGATTTTTTGGTTAAAAAGTTGGAAAAGGGAAACCGTTTCATTTTGGGCTCTGGGAAAGTAATATATTGGAGGGCCGTTTTTAAGGAAAGTTTAAATGAAAAATTGAATAGGTTCAGGTGGTGGCAGGGGAGGCGACTTAGATAATGGTTTAATCAGTGACGCAAAAAATACGCTTTGCCTGTACTTTCGGTGAAGGTATTCAGAGTAGCATTAAAGTCTAGTTCACAAAAATTTTGCTGATGCATTACTGGATCGTGGAGGTCAGATAGGCAGTCGCTCCATGTAAATACTGGTATTCAGCTGCGTCCGGTTAGACTGTAAGCCGACCCCATCATAGTTGGGAAAAGGCGAGCAGATTGATTGCATGTTTTTAAATCCCAGCAGTGGGCAAATCTGTAGCAATTAATTTATAAGTATTTTTAGTATGAAAGTATACCAATAACCTCTGAAGGGGTCATTGTACTCATCATTATGAACAACTTTTACTATGGGACCAAAACTGAACTCACGAAAAAAAAATCAGTTGTTCCCTACATTTTATGTTCGCATAATTCGTTAAAATGTTCCCTACATTTTAACGAATTATGCGAACATAAAATGTAGGGAACAACAGATTTTTTTCTAATTTGCTGCTTTTGCTAATTCGAATGAGCGAATTACCTGATGATCGAATTACGAGTAGATACTGAAGTATACACTGTAATTCGATTAAAGGGGTATGATATTACCCAGTAACTGGGTTGTAAAGCTCAGATGGCCCCTTAATAAATACTGGTATTTAGTTGCATCCGGTAAGTTTAGAAGCTGGCTCCATCATAGTTGGGCAAAGGCTAAGAAGATTGACTCGTAATTCGATCAAAAAACCCAATTTACGCAATGTAAACTCAACATAATTAAATAATAACGATCTGTTTGGCCGCGACATGAGATACACTGCCACGGTGTGATTGTAACTAATTTAGCAGCTCATTTATATTAGCGGATAATTAATTGTCGGCATGCGGGCTCTATCAGAGGAAAGCTAGTGTAAACGCATGATCAATTGGATAAGCCCTTTGTAATTGGGGAATTGATATTGTTCATATTGGCGTATGTCAACTGGAAGGCTAACAATAATTCTCGTCTTGAGAGTTTTAGAGAGCTAGGTATCTTTTTTATATAAGTTTATGGGTTATAGCTGTCTTTTTCTGATCTGTGGGTTATAGCTACCTGTTTATTTTTTTTTCAGTTTCAAATCATTAAAATCAAATCAAATTTATTCGTTAATGTAGGTATCAATACAATAGGTTGTTATAATAGAATGGTTAGTTCGCTACATTTTACTCGAGAGCGTACAAATAATAATACAATTCTAATTGTGTCGAAACAACAGACACACATTTCAAATAATTCAATTACTTAAACACTAACACACAATTCCTTACGTACTAACACACAATAAATTACCAATGTCAAAATAATAATAATCTAAATGTAATAATGCAAAAATCTAAATGTCAGTGGTGTCCTCCATAAACTCAGTTGTGGAGTAGTAACATTTACGAATTAAAAATTCTTTCAGTTTCTGTTTAAACATATTATTATTAAGATTTTTTATCTGTCGTGGAATTGTATATCATTGACATCTAAAGTTGTCAAAAAATAATAGGCCCGTTTTGACATTTATCGTTGAATCGATTTATCGTGAGTATCGTGTACCGAGTCGTATGGTTACTTCACTAGTTACACGATACTCACGATAAATCGATTCAACGATAAATGTCAAATCGGGCCTATTATTTTTTGACAACTATAACTCTTTCATACTCTGAAATTAAATGATACTTTGACATCCTAAATCAATTGTGTGCTGATGATATTATTTTTAACTGACATACCTCCAATTGTATTTTTAATCAATCAATCAATAATGTTAATAGTAATGTAATAATCTATAACCCGTAATAATTATATGTACCTAATATTCGCACGCCAGACTTGGCAGAATGTGATGATACCATTGACTAATCTTAAGACCATAAATAATGTACCATATTCCGACAAATAAATGATTATGATTAAAAACAAAACTAGCTTATTAATTTTTTTTTTTTCATATTGATATTTTTAAAGACGAAAAGGCGCATTTCAAAGTTTTTGAGACGGGTATAGCCTAATATATTTAAGCCTGTGATCATTCAAACCACCGGTTAGGCATTTAAACAATTGGTTTATGTCGAATTTCCTAAGGATATTTTAAATATAGAACTGATTAAATATTTAATCAGTAGATTTAAATGTAGGAAAACAAGGCTTATTGTATTATTATTTTAGATAGCTTATGCCGTAGTGATTAGGCTTTAGGTAGTCCTGAAAGACTGGTACTTACCTAACAGGGCTTAGGGTGGATTATTAAACATAACACAACATCACGCAATTTCCGAGTTGTATCTACTTACAATTACACCCACATTTCACCAGTTTCTTGTGAATTATTTAGCTTCCTTTTATTCCTTCATAGCTTCGTAATTATAGCAAAATAGCTTGACAACAACTTGCACTTTTACCCTTTTCACTCCATAAAAAATAATGTTACCCCTGTTACCCGTAAGTAAAAGGGTTATCGTTAGTACCTTCACACATATAACAAGCACCTTTAAGGACCCCCATGAGGCCCAGCTATTTACACTTCTGTAAAACATGGGTCTAAAAGTCAACCGCCAAAGAAAAATAAACATAATCGGTTCCTACTAATTTTTCTCCCAGAACCTTTTACCGAAGGCTATTCGGAAGTCATTTGGTGGGTACTAAAGGATAATAACAATTAAATTAAATGAGTCACCATTACTGGTGCCCTTACCTTAGTCACCATTACTGGTGCGCTTACCTTAGTATCCCTGACCAATGGTGTGATCAGGTTACACTTTGTACTTATGTGTACCTCGTTTTGGTACTACAATAGTCCCCTATTGTAGGTACCTAAGATACGAGTTTTATTTTATAGTTCGAGAAGTGATAAGACATGATTATTATCTGATCGCAGCCATCTGGTTAAATTAGCCAACTAATTGGACGCCTAGGGCGTTCATTAAACGTCAGCAACCAATTGGATGCCTAGACCGATAGTTAATTGAAATAGAATCATTCATTGTTTAACAACTTGGCGTATTGAAAGTCAGTCCTTTTTTAATTAAAAAAAACGTTGACCCACACTAGCAATTTCTCCTGTATTGTGGGTGCGTTTACAAAAATTTAAATTCACATACACAAACAGCCAGACCCAGAACAACTACTTGTAAGTCATACAAATATTTGTTCCGTGCGGGAATCGAACCCGCGACACGCAGCGCAGCAGTCAATCGCTTAACCACTGCGCCAACCGTGTCGTCAAAGCCCTTTGAAGACGACTGACCAAGACTCAGCCAAGTGATTCAAATTTAGTTCAAAACAAATTGTTTGTGGTTGGTATGATACTACTGTTATTGAATTATTTGGGTTAGGTTAGGGTGGTTTTAAGGCGTCGCCACGTCGGCAGAGGGCAGATAATGCCATCTTTCGGTCTCCCTAAATGGGGCCAGGGACGGCGGACTTGGGTACGTCCGCCGCCCCCTATCATACTGGTCACTAGATCCCAAGATCCCCGCTCCAAGTGTGGGAAGGGAACACTGGGATGGTTTTTAGTCATTATGAGTCTGACAGACTCTTACTGACTAAAAACAGGACATCCATGAGGATTTTCCAACCCGGAAACAAAAAAAAAGGGTGATTTTTAGTCAGTAAGAGTCTGACATACCTCTCCGCCCGCCCCAGCGCGAAGGACATCCATGAGGATTTTCAACCCTGGGAACAAAAAAAAAGGTGACATTTACAGTGAACATTAACGATGTGAACATGATCAATATTATTGGTTAATTCAGTTACTAAAACCATAACTCTTCATCAATATCCAATTTAACTAAATGATTATACGACATTCAGCCATCTGATTAAACGTTGCACTCATTGACTTGGCTAGTTGTCCTTCAGCTGTTTAATTGATGAAGATGGATTTAATGAACGGCCTAGGCGCCCAATTAGCTGGATAATTTAACCAAATGGCTGCGATATAGGTATACATATTTGACTGAGCGAGCGAAGCGTCTCTGCTTTAACTCTGTCAAAATTTGCTTTTGTGTGTCAGTTTCTTGACGGCACGGTTGGCGCTTGACTGCATGCGCTGCGTGTCGCGAGTTCTATTCCCGCACGGAACAAATATTTATATGACCTACAAGTAGTTGTTCCGGGTCTGGCTGTTTGTGAGTTTAAATGTTTGTAAACGCACCCACAATACAGGAGAAATTCCTAAGTGTGGGGCAACGTTTTTAAAAAAAGAGAAAGAGTTTGTTGGTGGAGTAGGTTGTATTTTACAATCGATCTGGATGAAACTGGGATACAGGTTGTACGACATTATAGTTGTTTTTATCGTCGGGGATTTTTGATTGGAGGGGTACTTCCTCCAAAAAGGGGCTATTGGATATCTCCGCCTTATGAGATCCAATTTCGATGGCGCCTTTTTACGGTTCCGTAGTCAACAACTTACATTTGCAGTTGGAGAATTGACCGTGACGTATATCGATGTATGGCTGATCACGTTTTTCAACTAAAATGTTAAGTTTGTTTTTGGGATAAATTCATCCCAACTACGGAACCTTTCATTGTGCGTGGTCCGACACGCACTTGGCCGGTTTTTTATTTGATAGGTAGTCATTTTAAGTTGGTCTAATTTAAATTTGGTGAAGATCTGATGAGGATCTTCGGCGAGATGAGCAGAATAGCTCCTTAAAATGCAGTAAATTTCTTACTTTTAGATTTCTACCAGTGGAATCAGCTGATATACTCCTATTATATTTATTCTTGCAATAAAATTTGTGCTCGCGAGGAGAACTACTAGTATAAATTTAAGCCGTATTTCGTGTGTCTCTGTGACAGCATTTTTCTGCTAAACTTCACAACAGATTTTGATACTGTTTTTACCATAATTTAGATAATTTATTCTAGAGCGTTTATGTGTATTATAATAAAATAATCTATATGTTTTATCCACAGTCGTAAAAGCAGTACGAAACAGGGGCGGGTCACTGCTTGGTGAATAATGTGAAAGATGACATGGTAGTATTTTGGCAAAAAATAGTATGAGTTATTACCCGACTGCCCCAGAAGGAGGGTAATGTTTTTTGAGAGTATGTATGTCATCATCATCTGCTTAGCGTTTCCCAACTATGTTGGGGTCAGCTTCCAGTCTTACCGGATGGAGCTAAAGACTAGTATTTTACATGGCGCGACTGCCTATCTGACTTCCACGAACCAGTTACAGGGTAATGTGATACCCTTTGGTAAGACTGGTTGTCAGACTTTCGGGCTTCTGACATCCCGTTACGACTGTCCATGAATGACAGCCGGGTTAAACGGCTTAACGTGCTTTCCGAGGCACGGAGGGTTCTTGGTATGTAAAGATAGTCACCCATCCACGGACCAACCGTGGCAAGCTAAGCTTAACCTGATCGATCGACCCATGCAGCTGTTATTACGTAGCCACTAGCATGTATGATCCGTTTGGTGCCGGACGTAAAGAATAGCACCATCCTATTTCTTCCCGTGGGTGTCGTAAAAGGCGACTAAGGGACTTACTAGAGAATGGGCAGCAGCGTTCTATATGCATTTTAACCCCATACTGCGATCGCAACCGCACCGCCCAAGCCGCCTGCCAAGCGTGGCGATTATGGCAACCCCGATTTAGGGGAGGCCTATGTCCAGCAGTGGACGTCTTTCGGCTGAAATGATGAAGCATGTATGTATGTACACGCTCTGTAGCCGAAACAGCCTGACGGATTTTAATATAGGAGGTGTCGTTAGGTTCGTCTTAATTGTGGGAGTGACATAGGCTATACAATATAGGTATATACAACATGTCCTAGAATTAACGCACAACCTCTTAAGGGGTCATTATACAGTATAGATATAAACAACATGTCCCAGAATTAACGCACAACCGCTTAAGGGTCATTGTACTCATCATTATGAACAACTTTTACCATGGAACCAAACTAGAAATCGCGAAAAAAAAATCAGCTGTTCCCTACATTTTGACGAGTTATTTGAGCATAAATTTATGGAACAGCTAAATTTTTTTCGCGATTTCAGGCTTGGTCCCATAGGAAAATATGTTTATAATGATTAGTACAGTGTCCCAGAATTAACGCACAACCTCTTAAGGGGTCTTAAGAGGTTGTGCGTTAATTCTGGGACAAGTTGTATATATTGCATCTATAAATACAAAAAAAAACCGGCAAAGTGCGTGTCGGTCTTTGCACTTAGGGTTCCGTACCAAATGTAGAATATAAGCCGTCCGAATGGCAGAGTAGGTGAGTGACCTGACCCGTATCAGTGGTGGCCTACCTACCACCTACATCCCTTCTGTGCTACGCATTTGACCGCAAAATCAAGTTGGTTGTAATAGGAAAAATGAGGTAAATTCAAAGAAAAACTCAGATTTATAAAATTATTGGTATTTCTTAGTAATATATACGTAATAATAAACATTATCGCCAAATTTCAATTTCATAAGTCAATGGGAAGTTAAGAAATTCTTCGGAACTAAATTTTGTAGGGTAATTTAAAAAAAATCGCAGCCACTTTATCTGTATGGGAGCCCTCTTTAATTAAAAACATTTTAAATAAAATTGATGATTTAGATGCTGTGAAAAATTTAAGACTAGCTTCAACCGTTTGGTTGTAACCTCTGTGACAGACGACGGATGGACACGTGAGTGTTCAAACTCGAAGGGTTCAAACGGAGCCCTATTGGCTCCGTTTGAACCCTTCGAGTACAGACCCCTAAAAAGAGAGGGGAAGGTTTTTGTAAAAATAAATTACAACACTATTGGTATCAAATAAAAGCTAGTTATAACTCGATTCTAAATATATATAATATTAATAAAATAGAAAGAAAATTGATTAAAAAAACCAGGCTCCAAAAACATAACGGAAAAGACACAAATGAGTAGAATTATAAAGTACCTTTATGCAAGGAAATTGGCAATTTTGTAAACCACACCAGAAAACTAATGATTTTTGGGAAAATGTGACTGGCAATTCGTCAAATTGATTAATATGCTCGTTGATATACTATCTATCTGATGTAACGTAATTTTAATTATAACAAAACTCAGCCTCTTCAATTGTAATTTAATTATAGAAATATTTGAAGAGAGCACACAAAACAAACAAAAGCATTTCTGCGCAAAAATATGTACGCAAAAAGTATTCCATAATTATTAAATATCAGTATCTTCAAAAGCGAAAGATGAAAAATTTAATTAAAAAATAACACTGGCCCCTGCGGCCGCGGCGCTAACAACCGCTATCAATTTTATTTTAAAAAGTTTTCGCTCGCAAATTCATCTGATTGCGACCTCCTTAGGTTTACCAGAGTTTTTAAACGCTTTAGGCTGCGTTCGTCTTGATGAGTTCAGTGTTGCCAATAAAAAAAAAGAATTTCACAGAATTTGTTACCTTAGGTCGACGCTGTATCGGAATTTGAAATCGGAATACAATTAAGTTCCTCGACAGCATCATGATATTGGTTTGGTTTTATTCGAAAAGTTTGCAGTTTCTGGTTATTTGAATTCGGAATACTGTTTTTGTAGAGGGGCGATTTGGTCACGGTGGCGTAAGTCGCAATAAAAGGGCTAAGATTACGATTTTGTTATATTTACCAAATTGCTTAAAAGGATTTTCCCTCAGATACGATAAAAGAAGGGCTATTATTTTCGTAGCTTAGTTCGAGTGGGCTTTGTGATTTAGAAATACGTATGAGAGGCCTTCCTTTTGTTGTGGTTATTACTCTTGGGGATCAAGTATCGGCAGTTATCAGTTATTACGTCCTGAACCATGAATTATTATAAAAAAGGGTATGCTACTTTTGTGAACAACACTGGCTTTTGTGAAAATATTGATTGCATTTTTTTCATAGAGAGAGTTTAATCAAAAAATGTTTCCCAATATTTCTTTTAGAGAGCAATTTTTTGCCAAAGCGTGTTTAAAAAGAAGTGTAGTTAAAAAATACCTTACTCTACACAAAACTGCAAAAAGTAAAGCCATTATAACTGCTAAACCGTAGGCTCATAAATTCCGCCGACGATGCCTTTGGAATCAACATATTTCACGTACCTACTTAACAAATTTTATGTATGTCACGTTCAGATCGAATTCCAGCGCCGAGTTTACGGTGCCTACCAGACTAATTCAGCTCCAGTTGCTTCCCTTTGCCCACTTCAATCCACTTCGTACATTCGCTTTTCAGAAATGTCTTTGAAATTTTGTTTAATGTTGGCCGTTTGGCCCAATGTTTGGACCAATTTACCGGATTCAGTAATGTGTGGTACGGAATTGGATCTAATTTCGTTAAATTGTACAAATAAGTGGATTGATTCTGGAATTGGTTACTCCCGGCATTCTCGGTAGGCAGGTTAAATAAATTATGGTAGTATCGAATTTGAGATGAAATAAATTAATTTAAAGGTAGAGAATCTTTTATTGTTTTTTAGGGCTCCGTACCTCAAAAGGAAAAGCGGAACCCTTATAGGATCACTTCGTTGTCCATCTGAAAACGTCAGATAACCTGAAAGACAGACAGACAGAAGTCTGTCAGTCTTTCAGGTGGTCTGTCTGTCTGTCTGTCAGTCTGTCAAGACCCTTTTACTCAGGAACGCGTGGAGGTATTAAGTTGAAATTAATATCAAATACGTAAATCTGCGCTCCCTTTGAGCACTAAAAAAATGAAGTTTCTAAGTTAACGCAATAAAAAAATACGTCGATTTATGTGACATATTTTGATACTCGCAAATAAATCAAAATCTATTAGGTACTTCCCGTTGGAATCATGAAATTTGGCAAGAAGCAAGGTCTCACAGCACATGTAAAAGAAAAAGTCCGCAAACCGTATATTTGTATTTTTTTGTCACATAAAAAAAAAGTTTTGGGATAACATCATCCCAACTACGGAACCCTTCATTGTGCATGGTCCGACACGGACTTGACCGGTATTTTTCTAATGTGTTATGCCTAAATAGAGTATAACTACCACGCGAACCCTCACCGATGCAAGGTTTACCTTTGTGCAAAGTTTGTTGATCTTATCCTTTCTGGTTTGTAAGTTTAAGTTTATTTTTGGTAACTTCGGTTATCGGCCTTCCTAATCCCGAAGGTACATGTGTATCGGTTTCGCTTTTATCCCTCAAGGGGTAAACCAAGGCTTTTGCCACCATTTGAAGACGCATTTATCAAGACCGGAGGCAAAATATGTAATAAAAAAATTTAAAAAAAATCTTTATTTCATACATGAACTCATTATGTATACATGAACAGTCCATAGGTTGTTTAGTGATGGGTTAGTAACAGAAAGTACTTATAGTCTATATTAGTATTGTTAGTGGTTGTACGTTGTTTTATAGAAAATAGTTCCAAAGAATTTCGTTTCACATAAAATTTTTCTCTTATTATCAATCATTTCATAGAATAATCAATACGCAGAATGGTACTTACTTTGAAGAAATTTAAATCAATGATTTTTGTCACAAATAAAATTTTATGTTTTAATATTCATTTCATAGAATAACAAATCAAATATTCTCTAGCCTCATATTGCTTAGTTAATATCAAACTTATTACCAAGAAAAACATTTTATCGACTGACAGTTTGTAAACGTTTCAGTTCGTATCATTGACAAATTTCTTCAAAGTAAGTACCATTCTGCGTATTGATTATTCTATGAAAGAATAATCAATACGCAGAATGGTACTTACTTTGAAGAAATTTAAATCAATGATTTTTGTCACAAATAAAATTTTATGTTTTAATATTCATTTCATAGAATAACAAATCAAATATTCTCTAGCCTCATATTGCTTAGTTAATATCAAACTTATTACCAAGAAAAACATTTTATCGACTGACAGTTTGTAAACGTTTCAGTTCGTATCATTGACAAAATGCATACCCTCATATAAAATTACAACACTGCGTTCACAAAAACAATGCGGGTTGCAGGAAAACAATATTGTTATTCTCATTACTTAATAGTGACTTCATTGTTTATACCACACATTCATTATACCACTGTTTTAATTACCATATTTTTATTTCACCAAACGCCTAAACAATAGAGGGGATCTGGCGCTCGGCGGCCGCTCCCGCGGCACGCTCTCTCGCCTTCACGCGTCACTGTTCTAACCTAAACTAACCCAAATGATTCAATAACAGTAGATGGTATCTGACGCAGATATGTTAATTAAAACACTGATTCTTTTATTATTTTACGTATATATTTGTTAAACGCTTAATTAATCTTACTAAATATATATAAGATTTATTTATAAAATTATGGGTAGCATAATGTCTATTTTTACATTTTCGTTGAAATAAAATACCATGAAAAAATACACCGAACAAACAATATTCGTTAAAAAATTCTTCCACTATTTGATAAGTTAGTTCTAAAAAAAAATGTTACTTTGATTTGTAAAATTCATTGAATTGTGTTTCTGTGAAATATGTTTCATTCAACTAAATAGTCGTTGAAATAATTTTATCGAAATAAAAATACAAGGACCAAATATTATATGAAACATTTTCTACGAAACAAAATTCTATGAAATTTCTGTCTGCGAAACAAGGGAACACCATTGTTAGTAAGGACACAAACACAGCTAAATTGCCTAAGCCCGCCCTCGAGGCTCAGTGTGGTAGACCATAGGTACAGCGGGAATCACAGGGGACGTTATGTGATGAAATAACTATCTAAGTGTACCTTTATCTACAAAACAATAATACAATAAACAAAACAAAAACAAAAAATCTGGCTGGATAAAATGGCTTTTTTAAAAGGTAACCTGATAACTTCAATTCATCTATATAAATAAAATGAATGGCTAAATGTGTTGCTAAGCGCAAAATTCGAATACGGCTGGACCAATTCAGATTTTTGTTTTTAAATATTCGTGGAAGTCCAAGGAGGTTCTTATGAAGAAAAAAGAACCGGCCAAGTGCGACTCGGAGTCGCGTAAGAAGGGTGCCATACCATTATCTATAAAAACGGCAAAAAATCACGTTTGTTGTATGGGAGCCCCCCTTAAATATTTGTTTTATTTTAATTTAATTATTTATTTTTAAAGTGAATATATAACTAAAGATTCTGTGAATATTTCTAGCGTCTACCTGTTGCCGTTATCAATATCGAGAAAAAAATCACGTTTGTTGTATGGAAAATATTTATAAATATTTATTTTATTCTATTTTTAGTATTTTTGTTATAGCGGCAACAGAAATACATCATCAAAATTTCAACTGTCTAACCATCACGGTTCATGAGATACAGCCTGGTAACAGACGGACAGACAGACAGACAGACGGCAGAGCCTTAGTAATAGGGTTCCCGTTTTACCCTTTGGGTACGGAATCCCAAAAATTGAAAAGTTGTCGGTAAAATTAGAAAATTTGGGCAAACTGAAAGTGCATTTCCTATGGGATTTTTTTTATAAATTATTGAAATTTGGACAAGACTTATACGTCTGTGGGGTCAGCTAGTCAGTTAATACATTTATGTTCTTAAAGAATTGAATGTCACTTTAATTAGTGACTTGTCACGTAAGAAGGGTTTAAGCTAAAGCTTGGTTTTCCTATGGGAAAGCGGTTCCGTCATTTTATAGTCTAGGACAAACCTGAACAAGTTTGCCCCCTTGTCACGAGCCATATTAAGATTGTTGAATATTATTACTATGGAGGTTTACTTATATAGGGTTTTTTTTAAAACGTCATTAACCTCTTAAGGGGTCATTGTACTCATCATTATGAACAACTTTTACTATGGGACCAAACCTGAAATCGCGAAAAAAAAATCAGCTGTTCCCTACATTTTAACGAATTATTCGAACATAAATGTAGGGAACAGCTGGTTTTTTTTCGCGATTTCAGTTTTGGTCCCACAGTAAAAGTTGTTCATAATGACGAGTACAATGACCCCTTAAGAGGTTATTGACGTTTTAAAAATAAACCTGTATATTTCAGTGCAGCCGTAACAGGTTCATAGGAGTACCACTGAAGTGCATTGATGTATGTTTTATGTACTCTTGTAATAGTAACAACGAATTGGCGCATTACAGCTGTTAGAGTGTCAGTGGTATTTACGAAGTTTTTTAAATAAATAAAAAATAAATAACAGCCGTCATGAAAACTGTAATTTTCATCAGTATTGAATGACATAAAGGTGTAAAAACCACTTTGTATTTGGGCAACCGTTAGTTTGTAACCGTTTACCGCGTTTGTAGGAAACCAAAACACTAGCTAACTTTAGAGTTATCAAAATAAACTTTTGGTAAACTCTGTTTCTTAACCCTTTATCAAAAATCTAAAGTACATAATGCGTAAAACTTAGCATTACGTATCAACCAATCTTAATTTAAGGTTTACATAGGAGGTCCTTAATAAAAATAGTTATATAATAACGTTCGTTCGCCGACCCAGAAAGGGTAATTTCTTTTACCAAAAGCAAACAACATTAGCTCAGCGACTTTTGCCAAAATCGTACTTTTTCTTCCTCTATAAATATTGAGTCGGTGTGGAAAGACAAAAAAAAACTTTTCTTAGACCAAAAGTATTTTTAGGAAGTTGATTTTGATGTGGCTTTAACCCTTCATCGGGTGTGGGGCAGTCTCGTCATGTGGGCTGTAATTCATTTTTATTCAAAATCAAAAATATTTTTATTTCACATAACCCTACATGGGCACTTATGAAACGTCAGAAGCTAGGTGCACGGTTCCATTTGGTCGTTTCCTATGGAGAAGAGCCGGCAAGAAACTCCACGGTCACTCTTTAAAAAAAAAAAAATTGGCTTCTACAATGTTTTCAAATTACAGTGTTAATAGGTACGAGAGGACAGCGTAGGCCCGTCAAAAGTACAGGAACTTACAAAATAGAAAATGGTCTACAGATCTTCAGTCTCTTAAGCCTACAACGTCCTCACATTGACAAAAAAAAAACAATATAAAATATGATTAAAAATAATAAAAGTTAGAACCTTGTTGAAATTTAAATTGCCATTATCATCTGCTTAGCTTTTTTGATGTGAAACATCTATAGCCGCACGTAAAACCGATTGCTGGCGGGGCGACGCATGCCGCATGGCGACGCGTCCGCACTCTAGTCTATATTGAGTGTGTGTTGATTGTGTGTGTGTTGTGTGTGTGTTTTTTATTGTTGATTTCATTTTATTATATTACATTGACATATTTTGCTTGTAATTAATATTGACTACATTTTGTACTGACTCTGATTGTAAATTGAATTATTGACTACCTATATTTTTGCTGTAACTTTAATTTTATAAATGAAATATTATAATGTTAACATTTTGTACGACTAATGAGGCAAAACATGTTGGTCCAATAAATTTATGTCTCCATCTATATGTGCATACCTAATCATGTATGTTACACATGTTTTATCAAATAAATTCATCTTTATCTTCATCTTTTATGTAAGTAATTTCGATGTTTCACATCTGCCAGACGTCCCGTGACGACTCAATTTTTCCTAACTATATTGGGGGCGGCTTACAGTCTTCCCGGATGCAGCTGAATACCAGTATTTTACATGAAGCGCTGGCCTATCTGGCCTCCACAACTCAGTAACTGGGTAACACGATACCCCTTGGTAAGTTTGGTTGTCAGACTTTCGGGCTTTTGACGACCCGTTACGACTGCCAAACATCCACGAATGACAGCCTGGACCGACGGCTTAACACACAGTTCCCTGCTCTTATTTCATGTGTATTATTGTAAATATTATTATGTATATATTTATTAGATAAGTGTGTGCTTTGTGTATGTATGTATTTATTGTATATGTTAATAGTACACCACTGACTACCTGCAGTATTGTCTCTCCTGCTCCCTTTAATCCATCCAAAGGTTGTATGTAAAAGATCGCTTTTAGCGATAAGACCGCCCATTGTGTCACCCTATGTAAAATTTAAACATTTATATCTGTAACTTTTATGGTGTACATAATAAAGAGTATTTTATTCTATTCTATTCTTAACGTGCTTTCCAAGACACGGAGGGGTCATGGTACAGTCACGGATCAACCATGGCAAGCGTAACTTAACCTTAACGGTCGAGCCCTACGGCTGTTATTCTTAGCCTCAAGCTCTTCCTCTTCCTAATTAATTATTATTCTCACGATTAAACTTAAACATAACTGGTGAAATGTGAGTTATACTCTATGTACATATCTGCCTAACCCTTCGAGGAAACGAGGCGTGTTATGTTATTATAATGCTAATACCGAACTTCAATAACTTAACACTGTTTAAAAGTATCCCCACAAATCGATATGCGTCACGGTCAATTCTCCAACTGCAAATGTAAGTTCATCATTTACTCGTTAATTTGTAAAGCCTAATTAGCTGTGATAATGTTCCTTTCAATTTCGTTATATTTAAAGGGTAGATTTTTGAGATGGGGCAAGAAGGGCAGCTACCTTAACTGTTGTAGCTACAGGAAAACTGTCTTAAGAGACTGTCCATAACTTTTTGAGAAATTTTGATCTGCATTCACAGATTTTGAAATAATGTACAGTCAGCAGGAAAATGGGTAATTTTCACAAAAACTTTTTTTTATGCCAATTGATCCTCTTTCTTATAAGGATCAACAACCTCTATTGGACCAATTGAGGTTTGAGTACTAGAAGTCATAAATCGCAAAAAACTTTTCCCATACATTTCCTAGGAAATGAGACTCTTGTCCCATCTCAAAAATCTACCCTATACAGGGTGGATTTTTGAGATGAGGCAGTAAAGGCAGCTACCTTAACTGTTGTAGCTACAGGAAAACGGTCTTAAGAAACTGTCCTTAACTTTTTGAGAAATTTTGATTTGCATTCACGGATTTTGAAAAAATGTGCCACTTCACGCCTAATTTCTAATTTATAGTAGCCCATCATATACAGAGACAGAATAGGGTAGGATACAGTAACGGGTATCGGGGTATCTCCCATACAGCTTTAAATAAATAAATCTGACGAATTTGTTCTGTATTCGTTCGAACATAATTATTTTTGTATTTTATTTCACTCGGGCTCCAGACGGCCGCACTATATCCCAGATGACTCCTCACAAGAGCCTCATACTAAGCCCTCAATGCACTGTTTGTGAAGTCATTTGCCTGATGTAGCAAATCCTAGATTCCTGCACGCATTTTTACAAACGTGTACCACGTGTTTGCGAAACTGCAGATCACTGGTGAAATGAAGGCATTCATTTCACCAGTGATCTCATCATTCATTAACCTAACATTAACATAACCTCAAATAAATAAATAAAATAAAATGTAAAGTCGCCAATGTTACGTAATTTTTTTAAAATGTATATTAGTTTACGCACTCTGGTTCATAACAAATCGATGTGTTTGCGGAAATTCAGGTTTGTGTCAATCGTGACGCCTAGACATTTGATAATGATCGGTTTTAGCTAAAGCGGGACAAGTGCATGCAATCAGCATAATGTAAATTACAATTGTTATGCGCTTGAATGTTTAGATTAGTAAGCGTTGGATTAGTGTTTCTCATTGCAAATATTAGGTAGTTGGTTTTATCTGTATTTAAAGTTAAGAGATTCTTATGAAGTCAATTAGACACAGTATTAAAACCATTCTGTGCTACCTCATAGACCTCGGCCATTGATTTAGCTGCGAACAGTAGAGCTGTATCATCCGCATATTATTATGACGTAATTACACCCTATTGGAGTGTCAAATTGCACAGGTCATTTATATAGATTAAAAACAAAGTAGGACCCAAAATACTGCCTTGTGGGCTGAAATAGACTCAATAAAGACCAAAACTTTATTTTAACATCACCAATTTTCCTGATTGTCTATTTTCTTTCCAATATCCAACTAACATAAAGAATCCAATCTAACCCGACCCAACATAAAATAAATTCATTAATATCGTTTTATTTAATAGAAGAAATTTCCTAGGAACCCTCGACATCTAGTTATTTAAAAGTAAATAAGAAGCTATTCTTAGCTAAATTGACCCAGAAACCTGTTTACCTGGAACTAATCAAGGGCCCGAGGAGGGTCTTAAACTCAATAAATGTAGATAAGTTTTTAGGGTTGTGTACGTGCGTTTACGCGATGCAAATTGGCCTGGTGCGAGAGGGTTACAAACTTGTCTCGACTTGCTTTTGGTTGTGTTGTAAATAAAATGTTATGTATTCTTGCTGCGTTTGGAACTGAAAGAGGAAAGATATTGGAGAGTACTGCTTGGTCCAAAATTATGTTAATATGATATTATCACGTTTAAATTATTAAAAACGATAAGAAAAGGAACAATCAATATTAAAAAAAACCGGCCAAGTGCGACTCGGACTCACGCACGAAGGGTTCCATATCATTATCTATAAAAATGGCAAAAAACACGTTTGTTGTATGGGAGCCCCCCTTAAATATTTGTTTTATTTTAAATTAATTATTTATTTTTAAAGTCAATATTTATCTACATATTCTGTGAATATTTCAAGCATCTACCTGTTGCCGTTATCAATATAGAGCAAAAACGAGCAAAAAAATCACGTTTGTTGTATGGGAGCCCCTTAAATATTTATTGTACAGAAATACATCATCTGTGAAAATTTCAACTGTCTAGCTATCACGGTTCATGAGATACAGCCTGGTGACAGACGGACAGACAGACAGACGGCGGAGCCTTAGTAATAGGGTTCCCGTTTTACCCTTTGGGTACGGAACCCTAAAAATATATAGAAAACTATTTTATTGCCAACGGGGTGGTTTAAAAGAAAATGTAGTGACACACATTTAAAAGAGTATGCTTAGATGGTTTGGTCATGTTGAGAGGATGAATGAAAGGCGACTAACAAAAGGTATTTACCAAGGCAGAAGTGAGTGGAAACTCCCTAGAAGGATATTATAGTGACCTTATTGGTGATGTTCTTCAGAAAGGTCAGGTGCGTAGTACTTGCGAGTACGCGCACGCTGGTTGCGATCGGCATGCGTGAATGATCAGATGTATGAACGTAAACGAAGCAAAAGGAGTATGTAAGGAGCATAGCAGGTGGCGTTCTATAGTTTCAGCCTACCCCCATTGGAAGAAGGCGTGAGTGTGTGTATGTATGTATGTGATTTCTGTTAAGTTGAGATACACAAATTGAACAAAATAAAGGGTGCATTTGCAACTCCCTTTCAGATAAATCGAATCACTGAGTATCTTTTTGTTTTTAGGGTTCCGTACCAAAATGGTAAAAAGGAACCCTTATGGTGAGACTAAGTCTGTCTGTCTGTCACACCTGGATATCACAAGAACTACTAATGCTATCAACTTCAAATTTAGAATAGTTTTAGATGACGTTTGCCCAATTATTTTGCAAACAAGAAAGAAATTTAAAAAAAATATATATTTTTTGCAAAAGGGGCTGAAAGGGAGTCTTAAAAATTTGAAGTGGGGCCACTAGGGCATATGGGGTATCATATGAAAGAACGCTGTTTGCACATTTTCAAAAATTGTTTTTTTTAGGCAGCAAAGTTTCCGACCCTTATCTCTCTCATTCTGTGTGATAGAAGTGTAGGTATGTAAAGATTACAGGAAAAATAAAACGATGTCTCCAAATAGTACAGTTTTTCAGAAATCATCAACATCATAATTTATACGTACGGAAACCTCGGTGCGCGAGTCGGACTCGCTCTTGCCCGGTTTTTACATAGCTCTTCACACCGTTAACTTTTGCTCGAACGGACAACCATTTCACTCGCTATTACCAACATGACATCGTTCTTCTCTCTCTGAAAACCGTTCTACATCCTCCAGTTATACCAGCGCTACATTTAAATGCTAGAAACAGCTCCACCACAATAATTAATTCAATCTTTGTAGCGTCGGGTCACGGCACCGCTTACTCCAACAGACATTCACGGATCAAGAATTCACTTTGCAAGTTTTACTTCCAAAATTTCTTAACTCGGAAAAACGTTTAGAATACAGTAACGAAGTGGAAAGTTTTCTTCTGTATCACATTGATATTCTAACGATACAAGAACTTTGGCCGGATAGACAAGAAAGTTACTTTAAGTCGTGTTTTTCTGGGTTTTTTGTTGGTGAGGTCAATACGGGCTAACAAAGTGTGCTTCAGTAGGTATACTTTCTGGTAAATAAGAGGATTTGGTAAATAGGGGTCGATAGTAAATAAATTGGGGGAAAAATGAGCATTAAGCTAAGTATTTTTATCATCTTCATTGAGTTTTTTTCTGGTGGATGTTTAGTTTTTGTGACTGGTTCAAATGGTTATAAAGAAAAATATACGAGTCGACTTGAGAACCTCCACCTTTTTTTTTGGTTAAAAAGAATACTGGTACTTAAAAGAACACTATTTTATTTATCTTTTCGAATAGTTTATTAATAAAATACTATTATTGTATTATTTTTAGTTACTTAGCAGTTTAAGTTATATAAAGTATCACCAATTGTGATAGTTAATTCTTATTATAAAAAAAAGCTTTTCGAATTTGATTAAAGTCAAAGTCAAATTATTTATTTCAAATAGGCACATAATTATGAGGCACTTTTGAACGTCAAAATTTACAATAAAAATAGAATTGATTCTAGTTGCCCCTTCCAAAAGGTAGTTTCATATGGAGAAGAATGGGCAAGAAACTCCACCGTTACTCTTTAAAAAAAAGTTTTACAATATTTTGTTTAAGAGGATGCGCTAAGGTAGCCCGCGAAATACAAATTTTCTTACGTTTTTTGCAATTTGCAGGTCAGTAACAGGTTGTATGTTGATCTAATTATGATTCGCGGCCATAACAAATATGGCTTTACAGAATTATAATCGATAAATAAACTGAACATTGTACATTGCACAAGTACATTCATTATAAGATTATATCGCACCTCCGCTCAAATAGTGTCGTAAGTCAAAAAAATCTGTCATAAGTTTGACACTATTTGAGATAAGATTTTCGAGTTTTCTGAAACGAATGGAAAATTATAGTTTTAATTTTTTTTGAGTTGTGACACTATTTGTGTGGAGGTGCGATAGGAGAAAATGATGCACCTAGAATAAAATAAAATTACTACACCACAATAGGTAAAAAGAATTAAAAATGAAGTAATGGAAAAAAATAACTTAATTATGATTATATATAGATACAAATGGTGCTCACATATTTACAAACATCGTAAATGTATGTTTTCCTAAAAAAAAAAAAAAATATTGTGTGAGTTTAGGTAATCACAGAATGTAAAATCAATATCAGAAAATAACAAATTAATTCCACAACTTAAAAGATACGCGCCACTTACGTTATGTCCAACTATGCCATAGAGTAGATATAGTTATAGATAAAGATGCCAAATATTTAGAAAAAATGTGCAAAAAATCAATCCGCCACATTTAAAAACAAAAAAATACTTGTACAAAGCCACACTCATACTGCCACAAAAAGCAGCTTTGTGCAAAAAATAACGCAAAAAACGTTCGCAAAAACCGTACACGGACGAAAATGTCCAAGCCAATGTATCCTATTCCGCCCCACTAGTTGACCCCAATGATTGTGGGTGATATACTGTTTTGTGGAAATTGTGCCTTTTTTGTTTCAACCTTTTCTGTTTTGTGTGACTACGCGTTTCGGTCGGGTTATACTAGTGATTTTAGTGGGGGTCGACTACGTGGCGTTGAAAATCATTTTTTTATTATCTAATCTCGCTTTCTTGTTTTGCGGATGAAGTTAATGGGGTGGATTAACTACATTACTGTTTACAATGCGTGTTTCCCCTTCGAGCTATTTTATTTTATTTCTGTTGAAAGCTCCCCTTGCATTATCTTTTAACACAATATTTTTTCCATGGGCACAGGGTCAAACTACAAACGGAAATAATACTTCCCTACATCCCAGGAGATTCGGGGTAAAAGAAATCTCTTGTCCTTTTCGTGACCTGAAAGTTTTGGCGGATTTTATCGTCGAATGTCGATAGGAACGCAATGCATTTTTTTCGGTATATTTATGAAAATTTACATAAGAAAACCTGGTCATCAAAGTACGTCTCTAAGAAGTAATTTAGGGTTACACTTAAATTATTTTACTACCAACGCTTGGCCTCATGTTACAACATTACCTTCCTAATGTTTTTCGCCACGCATAAGAAAGTATTAAATCCCTGCTTAGCCTTAATAACTGTTTAACAACTTATTTAATATAACGGTACCATTTTAACCTTGTCACTTACCTCATTAATCCGGTCTTTAAAACGAGCATTAACGTGTAACCACATCATAAAATTTTACTGCAACTTTTAATTTAGTGCCATAAATTCGTCCGGCATAATTTGTTACAACGACCCTATACTCGTAAAACTTGCGAATAATCGTCCAATCTATTGAAACTACTTTCTTCGTTAAACGCAGTCTTAGCGTAGTTTAAATCGTCCGTATAACTTTAATAGATTCTTGAGTTAGAGTTAAAACGACCAAGTAGGAAAGTCCGCGCGGTATAAGGGCTCGTTCAGACAAGACTTGGTTTTGTACCACACAAAGCTACCATGGTTTTGTGGTCTATAAGTAACACACATCACATTGTTTGTGGTTCACGTTTACAACATCTGTAACCGGTATGTGAGTAAGATGTTAATTGATAATACGAGAGAATCTGTTAGAATAGAAGCAATGGAAGTATACTGCAGTAAACAAGATAGAAAGAATAATATTTAGATGGACACAGTCAGTGAAACACAAAAAAAAATTACAAACAAATATTATTTAACCAGCAGACATAATATATAGTCCAGCAGTCACCCCCTATTTTTTTCAGGCTGAATCTTCGTGAGCAGGTTCGGTTCAACGAGACGCCCTAGTTTTTCCTTTGAAATTTTCTCGATAGAGGTAGCTAATGAAGAGGTATAAAACATGTTGATTCTGTAGGGTGTCGAAATTGTTTGAGCAACAGTAAGTTTTTTTTTTTATATTAAGGAAATTGGACGATAAACTCGGAAAAATAATTGTCCTTTAAAATGGATGGTTTGACTGGAGTGTCCTACACTCCGAATATGTCCAAATAATAATAATAGCTTGACGCTTTCTATTTCTACTCTACTATAGAATAGAAAACGCTTGTCTACCCTTCTCGGTAAAAACTGTCAATTGTTTACACGGAAACGTCATTTTTGTCTACTCTTCCATCGATAAAACGCTTCTCTACGGTCCTCGTGCTAAGCCTGCTGATAGGTATATAAAAACTTTTTAGTGTTTTTTTTTTTTAAATCTTTATTAGTTTATAGAGAGTTTGATCAGAATGATCATGCCACCCTCATAAGGGCATTCTACATCTATCTAGGCTTAATACCTAGGAGTACAATTTTGAATAATTTTTTGGCTGTCCTAGACAAGGGAGCAGCCAACATACATGCCAACATTAATAGAATTCAAACCGTTTTCTATGACATAGATACTCCTCTCAACCTCGTTCCGGATACATTTCCCTAAAATATGAGTGGGATCCTCTACCTTATCACACTCAGAACAATTGGGTGAATTACTCTTTCTCATTAAAATGTTGTTGCTTCCAAAAGCTCGTCTCGAAGCTTTGAGAAAAATATTATAAATGCTAAAGTGTTTGTTTGTTCGTTACGCTTTGACGCTAAACGACATTTGGCACGTGGTTAGACCATGACCTGGGTTAGAACAATATATACTTTTTATCCCGTAGGATAATTTCCGAACTCCACGCAGGCGAAGCCACGGAAAAAAGCTAGTTTACTATAAAATCCGTTGAATTCACACGCCATCTTTTATCTTTATCAATTATCATTTCGGCACTATACAAATCAAAATTTGAGACGTACCACAGTTTTGTGGTCCAAATAAGAGTTCTGTCCGCAATTTTGTGGTCCAAAAGAGGTTGTGTCTAAACACATCCTAAGACTTTGCATGCAAGCACGAGCGTCTACACACGGTCGGCTAACTTCGCGTACACTCGGCAAAATTCAATTTCCTATTTACACTGCATCGGAAAAAGTGTATAACTTGAATAATGTAACGAATGTTCCAGAAGTATGTGACAAAGTTGTCTCTTCGACTGCTTGGAAATATTTACGAAGATCTTCGAAGTAAATTTTATATATGAACAGCGTATGTTTTGATATAATTTGTTCTATTGAAAGTTTAATAAATGGAAGTAATTGGAATTTTTGTGTAGGTTTGTGTAATATTTCTGTGGTTCGAATCCCGGTTCGATTGATTGGTGCATTTGTCAGTTGACTTGGTCCATGGGGAGCAACAAGGCCAGTAAAAACGGCCGCGACTTACGAGTAGGTTCAAACCCGGGGCAGGTATTTTACATTGTGTAAATTATTTCATCACCGCTGCTCTGGAAACGGTAAAGGAAAACATTGTGAGGAAATCGGCATATCCTAGAGCAAAAAATTCGAAAACATGCGACATTCACCAACCCGCACTGGGCCTGCGTGGTGGATTACGGCTCACTCCTTCTCACAGAGAGGAGATTGGTGTCCCAGCAGTGGGAACATTCTATGCTGATTATACTTGGTCCATAACCAACAAAATAAAATATTCCAAAAAGGACTTCTTTATACTGAGGAAATATTGTAAAAATAATAATTATAAG
Source organism: Tiliacea aurago (assembly GCA_948098905.1). Lineage (NCBI taxonomy): Eukaryota > Metazoa > Arthropoda > Insecta > Lepidoptera > Noctuidae > Tiliacea > Tiliacea aurago. The sequence continues at coordinate 4,643,087 of OX402592.1, forward strand.
TAAGCAGATAAAAATATAAGTAGACGATTTTTTTTTTCAAAAAGATTAAAATTATAATTGCAAAAGAGTGGAATTCTGTACCTGAGTCTGTGTATCCGAACGCATACAACCTTAATCTCTTCAAAGTTAGAGTGAACAGGCTTCTTCTGGGTAAGCTCACTCCATCGTCGACTTTGTCTCTGTCACCTCTGCCCTAGACTAAGATCAAGAGCAAACCTATCCTAAAAAAAAAAAAATCATATAACTCACTCGTCGAATCACTAAATCAAGTTTTTTGTAAGGTAAGTTGAAAAAAGCTAAAAAAAAATCTATTCTCATACAACTTTTCACACAAACTTAGCTACGTCATCACCATTGCTTCAGTATTCAATATAAATCCAAGCTATGAACCTACGCACTATTCACCCAAGCTCATACAACAAACAGCACCCGATGTATCCGACAGCCCATTCTTTCCATCCATCTGTCAAACACGTCTGCTTTTGACTTTGACTTTACCATCAATTAACGGCCCAGCGATTTGTCAATTAATTCCCGTCAAGAGGACAAAGAAGGCCATTGTAATAGCAAGATGTGTGGAGTGCCCTTATATTAATGGATCTCGAGGGACGGACGCTGATGGATAATTGCTTAGGCTGTTATATGATGATATAATTAGAGTGGATATGTCTAGGATTTGAGGTTTTGAGACCTATTTCAAATTGAGAGAATCAGTGGATGCTAAATTTGATGATGTGGTTTCTTGAATGTATAGTGATTTAATTTAATTGAAAGATTTAAAGAGTACGCAGCAGAATCAAAACAACTAACACATAACCAAATGCCTGAACAGTTTTGTCGAGTGTCAAAATAGTTTTTTTCAGTTTTGGAGCACATTTTATAGATTTGTAGTGTGTCCTGTAATTTATATTAGTAGCCGCCAGCACATCAGGTTTTATATCAAACTGTTAAATTTCTCCAAATGATTTTAAAATGTGGAGGGTTGAGTTCAAAATCAAATGAGAAAATTTGAAAGTTTCATTTGACTCTTCGTCTTGATGTGCTGGCGACTGTACATAGTTGTAAACTTAACAAGATATGGACTGTACTTAAACAAATTTTTACATCTGATGAAACCTGTATTTTCAGCAAATACTCCTTTTTCTTAAAAAAATATTAATAATGTAGGATCTGAGGTTGCAAGTGAGGACGCCATCATTGTTTTTTTGAGCTATAGTTTAATTATTCTTGACTCTGGTCTGCGCACAGCCTTATAAATTTAGTCATTAACCGTCTTATTACAAAACAAGATTTATATTTTGACATGGCTTAAACCATGCAGCTAGTTTTTGTAATGAGAACGTAACTCTGATTGAAATACCGTTCTTTATACAAAACTGAAAACTTAGTTCGGTACTATGTTGTCAGTTTTGTGTTTAGAAACTTACCATAGTCGGAATAAAATTCGAAATTCAATAATGGCTTCATGTTTTAAACTTTGGTCTGAAGATAAATCTTGTTTTGTAATAAGGGGGAATATGTTTAACCCTACTAGTTGCATATCATAATAATTTTTTATTTACATGAAGAAGTAGCATTTTGAAATTGATACTAACAGAAGTGACTCGCAAAAACATCTAGTTCTCTATTCTAAGATTTTCTTTACAACCAAAGGTAACAGACGTATTAACAATTTTCAGTAGAAACCCTTGTTCAAGTCTAGACAGCTTTCATTATTCGAACCTTTGCATTCGCTCCTTTATTTTTGTTCCCTTCATGTATGAACTAAGGCGGAGTCTTCACATCCCGTATTCACTGAGAACACGTCCTATTTGATTACTGGAAGTTATTTTTAGTTTTCAGTTCGACCTCCTTTTTCTTTCCTTTTGCATCGTGACTATTTTACGTGAGTTTTCTTGCAATAAGGTGTGAGCTGGGTTAAAATAGGAACTTGAAATAAATATAATTATATGTTTACGAGAAGAATCTTTGAAATAAAAAGGAAATGAACATAATGAAAGTTAGGAAAAATAACGCCTTATTTACACACACACACACACACACTCACACACACTCACCACACACACACACTCCACACACGCACACACACATACTCCACACACGCACGCACACACTACATAAAGAGAAGTCACACCAGTATCTCTAACTTTTCATTCATTATGTTCTTGTTTGTAATTACTTAAAATAGTTTAGTTATCTAGTTACCTAAAAAAATGTTGATCCGAGGGAGGAGCAGAACCACCCAATACAAGCATTACTACATGCTTCCTGGGAGGTTCTAGCCACAGAATAATATTGTACAAGAAAGTTACAGAAATAAACTATTTTATTTTTATTTTTATTTATTTAGGATTTAATAAAAATAACATTTCAGAACTATACTATATTTGTAAACTCTCTAAAAATTTCAGTTTCTACATACAACGATTTTCGCGGAACCAATTCAATAATAAGCAACAAAGATGGACCCGTAACGTTTTTAAAAAAATCCAAAACAGCATAGACTGGAATATCCATAAAATCCCATAAACTTCTCCCGTTCCCATAGAACAATCCTATTCATTGAAGTATGTGAGGATTTTCTAAAACACGTTCTGGGTCAGTGACCAGTGACACCCCCTGACTTGTGACTCGTAAGATTGGATTCAAGATTGAGGCCAATCTTTTGACAAGTCTCGCGAGCAAACCCATTCAGCCGTAGCATGGGGTAAAGGTTGCGAACAAATACGATATCTTCGACTATGAATGTATAAAGATGACTCGAATATGACGGAAGGTAAAGCAAAGGCAGGTGAGCGTGAAGACGAAGAATTTGTCATGGATATTGATGTAAATCTACATGATGTTTAAGAATGAAAAGTAATATCTGTTGATGGCATCAATGATGATTATTGTTTTTACTTTTCATAGAGATATATTTCATTAGGGAGTTGAAGCTTCGATAAAATTGATAGTATCTATATTAATTTAAATTTAAGGATAATAATTGTATATATACCTAATATTGTGTGAAATCTCGAAGAAAAGGCAAAACATTTGTTTTATAAATAGGTTGTGATTCTTCATTAGGACGATTTCTAGCATGAAGCCGAACCAATTCTGCATAATCCTTCTACAATTTCAACATTTCAAATGTTTTAAACAAATATATACGACATTCTAAGCACCGCTTCTCATTGTAAATCTTACCCAGACAATCACAATACAACAAAATATTTTCAAAAGCCTCAAACAAAATGTTTCTCGTAGCAATACCTAACGAATTCATTTGACTACAAAACGACTGGCTCTTACTTAACATTTAATCCCTTTCAGTCCGATATCGAGAAACACGAATTCATGATGATTTCACAAAGACTTGGCTTGTTGTATGCGGAGGAGGTAACTGTTGGTGGTTCAAGTGATAGGATTAATAGATTTGATATTTTGTCGTTAGGAATGTTAAGTTGTTATTTATTAGAGCTTTTCTTGTCCGTTCGTTTAGTAAAGCACAACAATCCCTTCTTAGTGCGTTTTGTGTTCCATCAGAAACTATTAAAGATAACGTTATTGATATGTAAGTTTATTACTCCTAAAACTGGTGGATGCCCATCTTCATCGCCGTAAGGTTGCCTGCTTGTCGGTCTTCTACAGATTGTACTTCGGTGAGTGTGCCCAAGAACTACACGACCTCATTCCACCGGCCCTCTTCTATTATCGGACATCTAGGCGCACAGCAGGTTACCATCCCTTCCTTGTTGCTATTCCACCAATTCGCACTAAGCGTTTCCAAATGACTTTTATAATGCGCACAGCAAAAGTGTGGAACTCTCTGCCTGCGTCTGTGTTTCCGAACGCATACAACTCTAATCTCTTCAAAGTTAGAGTAAACAGGCATCTTCTAGGTAAGCTCACTCCATCGTCGACTCTGTCTCTGTCACCTCTGCCTTAGACTAAGGTCAAGAACTACCCATCCTAAATAAAAAAATAAAACAGTTTATAATGATGAAATAATCATCATTATGCCCATGCAAAAGAAGGCAAGTGTACAACAGCAACATAGAAATGATTGTTACATTATATTATTATTTTCAAGTCCGAGCAAATTAATGAAGTAAATTATAGATAGGAAATAATCTTCTTCAAAATAAGCTGATTCAGACGTTAAATGAAGATGTCTTGTATTATTAGATGAAGATGTCTTCTAGTATATTCACAAATATTTTAGAGGTGTGTATAATAGCTAGTATCAATGAAGAATTATTTCTAAATCAAACACAAATTAAGTACTCCTCCCAAAGCGCATCACTAGAAATTGAACGCCGAGGCTAACAATATCCCGCTGATTACTTAAACCGATTCCTATATTATCGAACACCGAGCAACTCAGGCTTTCAAGGAAACTTGTCGGTTGCTAACTGGACGCATTATCTACACAGTGAACTTATCCCACGAGATTCAGTGAATCAGCTGGAAGTTAAGTGTTTCAGTTACATCTTGATAAGGATTAAATGGAAACACAGTTGACGGCTTTGCGTTTAAACAGCCAGTTAGTTTTGTTGAGAGTGAATGTTACTTGAAGTGGGAGAGGATTTCCTTTGAAAGGAGAGAAAAAAAAGACAGCATAAAGGCTAGCTTCGCGGAAATAGTTCTTATACCCATAGCAGCAATTTTTTTCTACGTCTTTTAAAAAACGAAATTGGCTATATGCCTTTGTCCAGCTTAAAATATTATTGCATCTTCACGTTCGTTTCGGAAATTGCATTCTAGAGTACGGTTTATTTCGTGATTTTTAAGTACATAAACTCATCACGCCTTCTTCCCATGGGGGTAGCGGCCAGAACCCACAGAACACCACCTGCTACGACCCTTACAGACTCCTTTTGCTTCGTTTACGTTGATACATCTGCTCATACACGTATTTTGGTCATACATGTTATTTGTCCAGTTTTTATTTTTGTTTTCTACAAAATTGTCCCGTCAATTTAGCCGACTTCATCCTTGTATTTTACATACTCCAACATGAATTTCGCAGCTTAGTCAGTGAGGAAACTAGTAGCACTAACAAGACGCTTATCTATGCCGTAGATTCATTCCCACGAGTACTGTGTGTTGAATCTGCTGAGTCAACTGTCTCTGTTCCATTTGTATAGAAATTGAATTTGGAGTTGGTAGCTTTATCAAGCGCTGCTGCATGTAGAATTCGTTGTCAATTAGTTCGTCTGTGTTCTTTTATAGATGTCTTTTATTATTGATTCGTTAAATTCCTTGATTTTGATCTTTCTGACATTATTGTTAGTTTTATTTATTTACCTAGTTTATTGCATCACGTCTTACATATTTAGGTATTAGTTAATACTCCCGAAAAACTTGTAGTTAACGTTCGTATTTATATTTTAAGATGGAAGTTGGTCAAACAATTGTTTGAGCACTTTAATACTTCAAAAGTTGCGTTTTTCCACCACTCATATCTCGGAAAGTGGATATGCATCCATCAGCAATATTGACAGCATAAAGTGAATAACAACGGAAATGCTTTACGCCAGTTTTGCTATTTACAAAAATGGTAACAAAGTAAATAGTAACAAAACATCAAACCTAAACCTTGGTTCAAACACAATATCAGTTGACACTGACGTCAACGCATATCTTTAGCCTTGGGAAGCCATTCTGTCACTAACGTGTTTAAATCGAGGGCTGCCCACTAGAACACGTTCGTCGTGAAACGTTATAGAACGCTTGTTTGATCTTCAGCATAGTTTCTGTTTGTTAAGTGGTTTATATTTTGTAGGTAGTTGGTTTTTTAGGATTTTTTTGTTTTGTGTAGTAATGTTTTACTGACATCGTAATCATTTGTCTCTGTCTGTCCATTTACCGCAAATCTGCTTCATTTACCTACGTAATTTTTGTTTAAATCCATAAGTATCTTCTCTGGCTAGCTTTGGGCATATACCTAATAATTGACAGTACCTAAGTAACAGTTATATAGTTATCAATTATAGTAGGCTAGTTGAGAATAATAAAAATACCTTATGAATTTTGTATTGTAGAATGGTCGTGAGCTAAAAATATCAAAAATCTACTTCATTTTGACAAAATAACTAGTTCTGTGAATGTTAATATTTTGCTGAAATATTCATCACACATGGAACATTTTTAATTGGTTTCTGAAAATTACCAACTAGCCTGTAGCAGCTGTATTAAGACGGAGATATATGCCAGTGACCTTGAGTAGTTAGCTTGCGTGTTCTGAACTGAGCTAACACAACGCTTCGCACGTTCAGCCAGTAATAGGACTCGCCCATCAAGGAGCGCTGTCCCCAATCTGACGCATTATTAATTTATTATACATAAAAAAAGGTATTTTAATAAAACGCGTATACTTAAAGATCAATAATTAAATTATCTTTAAATTGGTGAAAGTTTCAGAAAAATACACTTGTTAGATTTTGCACCATTCTCAGTTTTTTATCCGCGTTAGACATAACTTTACACATTAATTTCACAATGTAATATAAACATAACCTAAATAATTCACATATTAAATTATTGAAAAAATGCTCTAATTTAACATATATTTTTTTCAAATCAATAACACTACTCGTTTAGACGTGATCTTCAGTATAAAATCATTAAAAGTCGGTTATTGTTGCTTTAACATTAATTATGTCATGAGACACTTTTCATTAAATCCAAGAAAGGATTATTTTTATAATTTTTTTTTTTTTATATATCTAAAACGGCTCAAAACAGGTTACAAATATGTTCAAAAAATAATCAACCTCAGCAATAAATAATTATAACCCATCCAAAACCCTGAAATCTATCACAAAAATAAATTCATGCCTCCTGCATAAACGACCAAAAATCAATTATTCTCTCGCAACATGCTGACCACAACTGGTCACAGTTGTGTGGTAACCACACGCGATAGGTCACAGTCCCGGCTATCGATACGGTGCGGGACCGCAACGGGAATGAAATGTTGTGATACCGTAGGCACATGTTGACAGGGCACGGTATTTGAAAGGAGTGAGGTGAGGATCGCTGTAGATTGGAAAAATTAAGGTGACCATGCTGCTGTCACTTTATAAAGGACATTAGTGTTTGGAATGATGACGTATTTTGAAGGATCATTTGACACACCTCACAAATCACACAATCAGCACACCCAACACATTCACATTAATGTACACTTGGTGCTCAATTCAATTGCAAGCGAGCGTGTTTGAATGTATGCTAATAAATTATTCTTTATGTAAATGGAAAGAACGCGCTCTAGAAATATATTGGTATTACTTTAGTAATAAAGAAAAATACTAAAAATATACTTACTAAAAACATTTTTTTTGTAAATTGTACAAACAGTCAAAGCGATGGAACTGCGGAGTCTCCTAACACAGGCATCAAGGAGGTTCCAGTCACAAATAAAACAAACTAAATAAGTATTTGTATTTGTCTCAACTTTGGAGTGTTAACACCAGCACTGTTATTTGATAATGTCCCACCCAAAAAAAAAAAAAAAGCACTGAGCCAAGCTGAAGTACACGACACAAAAGCAAGAATAAATATTGCTAACCCAACCAACATTTTAAAAATAGGTTATTATCTACCACCAAAAGTGATACAATTTTTCAGTTGAGTTCTTTATTGAATAAAAACGTTTTGCATAGAGCAGGAATATATAATAATATTTTAACCTTTATCTTATGTATAGGTACTATTATTTATATTTTTATTATTACTCTTATTTTCTGACTGCGTTTGCGATTTGGCTATTGATTATACAACAGTGTTAAAATAAAAAAAAAGATAATTAAAAAATCAAAAAACCCGACTACAAAAACATGAACAAGATGAAAAGAAGATGGAAACAAGATGAAAAGAAAACGAGTATCCTTTAAGTACCAAAAATAAATAAATGCAGTCTCGGAGGCGTTCGTAACATCTTGGATGCCTCCGACTGCATTTATTTATTTTTGGTTACTGCATTAAGTGATTTTTTTTATTTAATAGTTTTTAGTTAGGATGATAAGACGGTAAATTAGGTTATACATATACTAACTTATAATCGGGTGTTAGTGACTCACTCACTCCAAAAGTTCGGGATATTTTTTTTATTATTTCTCATTTATATTACTTTTAAACATATAATGAGTATATATTTTTGTAATCACCTTTTAAAACGCTTCATTTTGATATCCCACTCGATAGGCTTCATAGATATTTTTTTTTCGTAAACAAATCTTTTGGCGCCAAAAATCCACCATTTTGATTTTTAATATACCATATGGCACTCGCGCAATGAAGACGAATCTAACGACATATCACTCATTAAAATTGGTTCACCCGTTTACTAGTTACGAGGGAACATAGGGACAGACATACATACAGGTCAAATTCACATAACCCTCCTTTTTTGGCTTCGCCGCAGTCGGGTAAAAAGGGTTACCAAAACGTTAAAAAAACGAACGGTCTAACGTAGCAGCCTCTCAAGCGCGATAAGTGTCACGGTCATGCCACGAACGCAATAGAAGTCAAAATCGATTGAACGGACTGTACAAAAGGTTTATTTAAATGTCTAATCTTATTTCAAATGGAGTATAGGTATACTGGCTTATTAAGGGTTTTCTGAAATGACGTTCACTAGGTGGCAGCACTGAGACGTCAGATCCAGGCACCTGTCAAAACTGTCAAAGCGCCTATAGTATTTTCTTGAGTCGTGACTGGATGACGAACGAATGAATGAAACGAATGATGAACTTCATCATGTATTTATTTTATATTAATAATTGTCGAAATAGAAGACCTCTTGTCAAAGTGGCGCCATCTGGTGCTGTGAATTGTCATGAAAACCCTCATTGGTGCATTAGGCAAGTAGATCGGTGATATACCATGAAAATACTTTGATATGATACTTAACACTGCAAGTTTCACTGACTTTATTTAAATTTGGAACTAATCAATTATAAATCTTTATTTATTTCAACGCCATATTAGTATAACCATTACCTTCAATTTTTTATTTTTTTTATTTTGTTCTCACGTATAAAAGCGACAAGAATAGTACCCAGGATTTTGTAATATCTTGATTTAAAAGAGTGTCCTTGGAGTTTCTTGCCTGTTCTTCTCCATAGAGATCTACGTTTTGGAATGGGCAAATAGTTTCAACTTTCTGACTAACTGACCGACTCTTTGACAATTCAAAAGTGCCTGTAATTGGTTTAATTGAAATAAATGTTTTGAGTTTGAGTTTGACCTACAAAATTAAAAGGCTACAAAAAAATCTTATTGTTTTTGATAATCGGACGCTGATGAGCAATACAATGTCAAGCCACACGGACTTTATTTTGAGAAAATGGCGTCTACAGATGTCATACTACTTTAATATACTACAGACTTTGAATGCGTTACAGCGCTTGACGGCGTATTGACAAATGTTGTACACGTGATTTCCTATTTGATTTATGATTTAAATTATTTTTTTCCTAACTTATTTGATTTAACTGACTCGAAACTCTCTCGCATAATGTTAAATACGGGATGCACTATCAGAATACATCAGTATCTCCGACTTTGAGTTTTTGTGAGTTGACACATTATTGCATCACCATCCATTTATCATGAAATTAGGGGAAATTGCTTATTATATGGATTGATATCTAATTTGACTGATATGAACTAATTTTTTACAGTATCAACATACAATTTTACAGTTCTAATGCAGAATGGGCAGCAGCGTTCTTTATACATTTTTAAAACCTTACTGCGATCGCCAACCCGCCTGGCAAGCGTGGCGATTATGGCAAATCCCTCCTTTGGGGGGGGAGGCCTAAGTCCAGCAGCGGACGTCTTTCGGCTGGAATGATGAATGCAGATTATAGAATCAGCCTATAATCTTTTGCCAGGGTTGCGAGTTTGTCCGAAAGGGATATCGTGGCCCTGGCACACAGGCAACGGAAAGAACACGGGTAGGTTTTAGTCAGTAAAAGTCTGACAAGCCCTCCCGCTCCGCCCAGAGCGAGAGAAGTTATTTGTAATTTCCCACCCAAAAAAAAAGCCTATAATCTTAGACATCGTTACTTAGCCAAAGAATAGTTACTAAATCATCATTCATAAAAAGTTTCACAATCGAGTAAAATTGAAAAGCAATTTATTGAAAGTAAAATCTTAAAGAATGAAATTACTGAAATATTGACAATCGGAACTACAGCAATTTCCTACAAACTACAACCGTAAAAGCCGATAATATCGTCACTGTGGTAAACCTCAATTTATTAAAATCAGTTATTAATTTCATACTTCACGGAATGGCGGAACGTATGCAGTAATCGTGCGAATGATATTATAATTACCTACCATAGTGAAGGTTTATTTAAATTCTCTCAGCAAAGCGTTTAATAATATTGTGAATGTTTCTTTGAAATACGTGTACTTACATTCAGTTTGCTGGTAGCTACGTTTCCAGGATTGTTAATGAATTGCAAAAAGATTTAAAGTCAGTGCACGTTCAGTTGAAACAAAATATCTTAACAATAATTTCCTGATGTTAGTTACTTATAAAGTTTACCAAGTTGTAGTTTTTAGGGTTCCGTACCTCAAAAGGAAAAAGCAAACCCTTATAGGATCACTCGTGTGTCTGTCTGTCCGTCTGTCACAGCCGATTTGCTCCGAATCTACTGGACCGATTAAGTTGAAATTTGGTACACATATGAACTTCTGTGACCCAAACACGGACGTGTTACGTAAATAAATTAATTTTGAATATGGAAGTGACTTTTGGGGGGCAAATTAGAAAATGAAAAAAAAAGTTTTGCTGACTGTACCGTGTGGCATATCAAATGAACACAACAGACAGCTGTGCTGCTGGGGAGTTTGTTCCGCCACTTCTTCTTCCCAGCTAAAGCACTAGGAAGTGGTGAAGGGTGGGCGTTTTTGGGGGACTGTCTCATGTAATTTTTGACGTTCGAAAAGTGCTGATTCTCAGCCTAGTTTGAATAAATGACTTTTGATTTTGATTTTCACCGTTGGGAGAGCAGTGATGATAAAATAATTTACACAAAGTAAGGGCCTGTTTGGGTTCAAACCAACCTACAACTAGGAAGTCGCGGACGTTACCACTGGGTCACCACTGCTCTCCAATAGTTTAGCGTTTCAATAAAGCATTTTCTGTATATGTATAAACCAGGCATGATCAGGCATTATTTAAAACAATTTTCCATAACACTGTCGACCTAACAACCACGCTTCGTCAACTACGCTTCACAGAATTTAATGCCACATCACTAAACAGGCCGTTTTAGATTTCAATAACGCCACAAGCGGGCCAAGGACGTGTTTCACTGATCCCACACACACTCCACCATAGACACAGTTATTTTTATTAAGCTAACCCGTGTGTGAACTTATGTATAATGCATCCAGACTTCAGCTATTATTTATAACGCTTTATTCCGAACTTGTGATATTATTAAAGACTGGTTTCTACCCGTGACTTAGTTCGCGTGGAAGAATAAGTCGTAAGATACCACAATATACTATAAAATAATAGGCACATTTTTATAGAACACTAGCTTTTGCCCGCGGCTTCGCCCGCGTGGATGTCGGGAAAAAAATCTCTTAACACACTATTTAAGACACAAGTTTCTGTATTAGTATTATAATTCAATCATGATTCGAAAGACGTGGCGCCATCTATTATTATACGAACATAATTTTTGTTTGCGTCGGGATCAGTACTTTTTTTCGGAATAAAAGGTACCCTATGTCCGTGTCTGTACATCTGACAACGTATATGCAAAATTTCAGGATGATCGGTTCAGTGGTTTAGGCGTAAAAAGGTAACAAACAAACAAACTTACTTTCGCATTTATAATATTAGTTAGGATGGCCTCGTCGGTCTAGTGGTCGGAAGCGCTACTATTGAGCATGAGGTCCTGGGTTTGATTCCCGGATAAGTCTGGGTTTGTGCCCGTTTAGTGGCAATACGCTCACCCCGTACTACATGGGACCTAAACATAACTTGCGAAATGTGGATGTACTATAGGTACACCTCTGCCTAGCCTTTCGGGGAATACAGGCGTGATGTTGTTATTTTTATAAAAAAAACCCTGTATACTACGTTTGTAGTTTTGAACTCAGCAGCCAAAATATACAGAGACTCAGGACTGGTGACGCGGAAGCAAGAGACGTACATAACTGTTGTTCGTGTGAGAAGCAGTTAGTCCTGAGGTCGCTTTCGCAGTCTTCAATATTATATTATTAAAGACTAGCTTTTACCCGCGGCTTCGCTCACGTTAATTTAGAATTTGACAATCAATTCGGGTTGTACATTGCTTGTTGTTTGGCGTTTGGTGGCAAAAAACTCTTAACACACTAGGTATTAAATTTTTTATAAGAATATAAGTCAATCATGATTCGAAAGACACGTGGCGCCATCTATTACCATAAGAACGTTAAAGTTGTTTTCCTCGGGAACAGTACTTTTTTTCGGGATGAAAGGTACCCTATGTCCGTTTCTGTAAACCTGACAACATATATGCAAAATTTCAGGATGTTCGGTTCAGTGGTTTAGGCGTGAAAAGGTAACAAACAAACTTACTTTCACATTTATAATATTTGTTAGGAAATTAGGATTAGGATTCGTGGACGTACTGGTTAACGTAAAGTCTGATTCTGTCGCTGGCTATTCATGTGCAGGTACGCCTGGTTTGAGCGGCTTGCAATCTGATACAAGGACGGTATGATAGAAGTATTGAAAGAGCTTATTTTTGAGAGAGATTTTATTCCGGAAATCCGGAGAGATTTTTGCTGCAAAATGTTTCTAAGCTTGCGCAAGACTTACTGAATGGTGGAATATTAAAGAGCAGGTGTTATAACAAACCTGACTTCCTTAAATGTGTTCAAAGTCTATAAGAAAAAAACCGGCCAAGTGCGTGTCGGACCACGCACAATGAAGGATTCCGTAGTTAGGATGAATTTATTCTAAAAAAAAACTAAACATTGTAGTTGAAAAACATGTTCTCCCATACATCGATATACGTCACAGTCAATTCTCCAACTGCAAATTTAAGTTTGTAATCGCAAAAAATATTTTTTTATGCGATAAAACTACAAATTTAAAAATTTTGGACTTTTTCATATATTTGTGCTATGAGACCTTGCTTCTTGCCAAATTTCATGATTCTAGGTCAACGGAAAGTACCCTATAGGTTTTGATTTATTTGCGAGCATCGAAATATGTTGCAACAATGTCGCTTAAATCATTGAATTTTTTTATCGCGTTGACTTAGAAGGTTGATTTTTAGAGCTTCAAGGGACCATGGACTTACGTATTTGATATTAATTTCAACTTGATACCTACAGGCGTTCCTGAGAAAAAGGGTCTTGACAAACTGACAGACAGACAGACAGGACGGACAACGAAGTGATCCTATAAGGGTTCCGTTTTTTTTTGCTCTTGAGATACGGAACCATAAAAACGGACAGATAATTATTGAAAACCACTGGGTTTCGATTCCCATAACGTAATAAAGTTACCAAAGGGAAACGTACACTTAATATAGGTACAGGTTTTAGCAACAATATTACCAATATCCCACATAACATTATGTACTACAAGGTCTAGTGTCCCTAAAAAGAATATACCACACAATGGCATACAGTAACAAAGTACGAACATTAGTTGAAATTCAAACACCAAATGATTCCTACCTGAAACGGTCTATGCCCGAATGGTACGATAAAATTCAACATAAAAATTCTAAGCGTTCACCAAACTTAAAACACAATAAACAGAAGGGACAGATTCAGAATCGTTTTCGTCCACCTCACAATAAAAATATCATAGGACCGCTGGAATGGGCCACGTATATAAAATAAACAATGTCTGTAAAGAAGTAAAAAGGTATGAGAAGATATTTAGGCTTCACGTCTAAAGTTTATGGGGTAATATCGTTATTTCTCATGATTGCGAGTGAAATTGCCTTTTTGGGAACGGTTAGTTTCTGTACGCGTTTTTTTCTTTCATTTTTTCTTTTCCCCAATTATTTTTGGGCCACGGCATGGAGTTATTTCATAAAAATAATTCAGGGGCTCATGAAGGCTCCCGGGAGTTACGGACAATTCTATCAAGAAAGGGACACGGACTCAAAATGATTTTTTGTGGAAACTAGCCGGTTATCGTTTTACTTTATCGCTGGCCTGTTACGTGGCTCTCACGAGTTTCTGTTCGCCTAGTACTTTCTATTGAGCTTGCCTTACTGCTTAAAATATAATTCGCTCGATTGAATTTCGCTATTTCGGTTCAATTACCTATCGATGGCCTAGTTGGTTTGGTCTAAAACGATATCGGAAACATACTTCGTTTTGCTTTTAGCTCAAAAGCAATGTTTGTAATTCTAGTTTTATCCTGTTTGCTTCTCAGGTTGCTTACTGCGGCGTGTCTTTATTTATTTATCACTAACCCATGAAGAAGCAGAATTTTCTTCACCCGGTAAACTTCGTACCATGTAAGACAACATTTTGATTTTTTCGATTTTCCCACTCTTCCTTTGAGATTTTCAAAAAATATTTTGTCCTAAACCACCTAAGTAATTAGGAGAAAATCATTTGCGCCTAAAGCTTTCATTTAAAAAAAAAGCGATTGGTCCAGCCCTTTTTGAGTTGTTGGCGAGACTAACGCACGGAAATTGATTTATATATATACAGGGTTATTTTTAAAACGTCAATAACCACATTTATGTTCGAATAATTCGCTAAAATGTAGGGAACAGCTGATTTTTTTTCGCGATTTCCGTTTTGGTCCCATAGTAAAAGTTGTTCATAATGATGAGTACAATGACCCCTTAAGAGGTTATTGACGTTTTAAAAATAACCCTGTATAGGTAGATTTAAGAGGAAAATATGCTTACCTAAGTTACTAGATTAGGGACGTGTAAATGGACACCAAAACCAATCAAACATCACAGTGCTGGCGAACAAAAATTAATTACATTGTAGGTACTTACCGTTATACTACATGTTTAATACTCATAAAATCCTCCAGACCAAATGTCGGTCATGGCGACCAATCTCAGCGGAGACCAAGCCTTCAGCGCGGGAGTTGTTATAGTGGACTAGTGTGTCGACACAGAGTGAGACACAGGTGCACTCTATCTTCCCTCGCTCTCATATTGTACTATGTACGATAGAGCTACCATTTACCGGGTAATTATGTCTTTCATTGACTTGAATGTGCCCTGGCGGCTGAGAGTATGTCTTGCTCACTCAGATGTCTCGCTGATGGTGGCGTGTGTGTTGGATCATTTAGCTCCCTTCAAAATGGTTGAGCTGAATGGTGCTGATCCTTGCGTCATGTTCGTGAACGGGCGCTGTCAGTTGGGACTGGTCATCTCTTAGCTGCCACGGCTTATTTTTAATTATTTTAGTTTAGAATTGTTTTTTTTTTCGTTTATTTTTCTTTTTATCACGGACGCTTCTGACGTAATGCATCGTTCTCACATGTTTAACTTCAATATGAATGATGGAACCAATATTTTGTATCAATATTTTAATTTAAAAGAGTGTCCGTGGAGTTTCTTGTCCGTTGTTCTCCATAGGAACCTACTATTTGGAATGGG
The DNA here is from genome assembly GCA_948098905.1 of Tiliacea aurago. Classification (NCBI taxonomy): domain Eukaryota; kingdom Metazoa; phylum Arthropoda; class Insecta; order Lepidoptera; family Noctuidae; genus Tiliacea; species Tiliacea aurago. Next base: position 4,658,686 of record OX402592.1, read on the forward strand.
CAACTAGCTTCATATTTGTAACTAACCGACTTCTTGACAATTCAAAAGTGCCTGTCAATGGTTTAATTGAAATAAATGCTTTAGGCCTTATTACAAAACACGGTTTATCTTCCGACCCTAGTTTAAACCATGGAGCCATTATTGAATTTCGAGCTTTATTTCGTCTACGTTAAAGTTCCTAATACAAAACTGACAACTTAGTACCGAACTAAGTATTCAATTTTGTATAAAGAACGGTATTTCATTCCCAGTTACGTTCTTATTACAATAACTGGCTCCATGGTTTAAGCCATGTCAAAATATAAATCTTGTTTTGTAATAAGACGGTTTGAGTTTGAGTTATTCAAATGGGACGACAATCCGACACGATCGGAGAGAGATCAGGCGCAGGGCCAATGGCTTAACATGCTTTCCAAGACACGGGGATATCAAACTTCCTACTGACATTCGGAACTTACCCATTAAACGATTTAAAATCTGTATTAAAACTAAACTTTGTAAAAAAGGGTACTATAAGATTTCTGATTATTTAGAGGACAAAAAAGCTTGGGATTGAGCTGCTCGCTCTGCTAGCCTTGTGATAAAACTTGACATTTTAATTATTATGCATGATTTTATATACATATTGACATTACAGAATATTGTATACAATTTTACATGAATGTTTACTTTGAAAAGTATTATATTTACTGCTTTAATTTATTGTGAATGTGAGCACTATGTGGGTCATTTTTTTTTTCTTTAAATGTTTTCCTTTCTTTTCTCAGTTAAGTTTTAATGATGGTCTGACATTTTGAGCGATTTATGCGGCCTACCCAAATGTCCTTTTTTTGGTACTGTTCGTCGAGTCGTTGAGCTCCTTAAGTTTTGAGTTGAGCTGCACAATTACTGACAAATGCTTACACTGATTGGACAGGTCCGCTCAAATTTGCGTGGTTCTTTCCTCAAAAGACCATTTCAGACACGGATCTACATGGTCCTCACATGATCTGACCAAGATTATGTCTGGACTTTAAAAGAGACTTTGACCCCTGAGTTTGTTTCGCCATTTCTTCTCAGGGGTAGTCAGATAGGAAATGTCGGCTACATCTAGATTTTTTTTTTTTTATATGGCGTGTAAAAGTTTTTTTAATATCCTATTTACAGAATAAACGATTTCATTTCATTTCATTTCACACCGCGAACTTCCAAACTCCGAGCTGTCACAAAAAAAATCCTAATGGTACCCAATCCGACCAACCCAAATCGACGGCACGGTTGGCGCAGTGGTTAAGCGAGTGACTGCTGCGCTGCGTCGCGGGTTCGGTTCCCGCATGGAACAAATATTTGTATGACCTACAAGTAGTTGTTCCGGGTCTGACTGTTTGTGTATGTGAGTTTAAATGTTTGTAAACGCACCCACAATACAGGAGCAATTCCTAGTGTGGGGCAATGTTTAAAAAAATAACACTTTGCCCGACCCGGGAATCGTGCCCAGGACCCCACGGGGCAGTCCAATACTCATATAATACGTATATAACGATATTAAACTCATTAAATCCACACTCGTCCGTCGATGAAACCGCTTGTAAATCGAGATATTTCTATTTAACAATAATTATTACTAATGGAATGTGGTTTGTGGCCAACACTCGAGTGTGGTACAGCTGTCGTTAATTTATACACGAAGTATTAATTCGTCACTATTATTTGCTTTGAAATGTCAATCAGTGAGTTAATTATGAAATTACGAGTACGTCGGTACTTGGTACATACATGATGGATTATTTTGGGTTTGTGCTGCGAAATTGGTGGTTAGAAATTAGTTGCTGCATGTTATAGACCAGAGATAGCAAATTCAGATTGATTGTATACATAACTTCACGCCTTAATTCCGCGAAGGCTTGGGCAGAGATGTACCTGTAGTACACCCACATTTAGCCATTTAAGTTTAAGTCCCATGTAGGAGGCGAGCCTGTTGCCATAAACCGGGCTGCTATTGATAAATTACAGATAGAAAAACCCAATATCACTATGCCCGACTCGGGAATCGAACCAAGGACCTCATGGTCAGCAGTAGCGCTTGTGACCACTAGACCAACCAGGCAGTCTAACTTTTACTATGGGACCAGACCAATAACGCGAGAAAAAATCAGCTGTTCCGTCCATTTATGTTCGCATAAATCGTCAAGATGTAGGAAACAGCTTTTCTCGCGATTTCAAGTTTGATCCCATAGTAAAAGTGGTTCATAATGATAAATACAATGGCCCCTTAATAGATTTCGTGTATGAACACCTTATACAACATGTCCCAGAATTAACGCACAACCTCTTAAGGGGGATGCGCTAAAGTAGCCCGCGAAATTCAAATTTTATTACGTTTTTTGCAATTCGCAGGTCAGTAACACGTTGTATGTTGATCTAATTATGATTCGAAAAATCAAAAAAAAAAAAAAAAATCCTACTGAATGATTATTTCTGAAATAATCATTCAGTAGGATTTTTTGAACTTAGGGAGTTGTAATGCTGATTCGAATGATTATAATTCTGTAACGCCGTATAGGTTATGGCCGCGAATCATAATTAGATCAACATAAAACCTGTTACAGACCTGAAAATTGCAAAAAACGTTGGAAAATTTGAATTTCACGGGCTACCTTAGCGCATCCCCCTTAAGGAGGAAACAAATCAGATGTTCCCTACATCTTGACGAGATAAGAGACTATAAATGTAAGGAACAGCTGATTAATTTTTTCGCGATTTCAGGTCTGATCCCATAGTAAAATTTGTTCCTAATTATGAGTACAATGACCACGTAAGAAGTCGTGCGTTAATTCTGGGACAAGTTGTATAGATTATATCAATCAATCTGCCTTTTTCCCAACTATGTTAAGGTCGGCTTGCAGACTAACCGGATTCAGCTGAATACCAGTATTTTACATGGACCGTCAGCCCCTAGTCTTACTGTATCCATATCTTGACGATATAAAAAGTTTCGGATTGATTTGGGTTACCTTTAATTTTCTTTATAATTATTTTTTTTTGTTTTCTCTAAATAAAGCAAGTCATATTTTAACCTAGCTTTGTCGTAATACAGCGAAATCAATAGAAACTTAAAAAAAGTTAATTTTAAAAAACAAAAACCCGTCTGCAAAACATGAACTGAAAAGATGAAAAAGTCGGAGGCAAATTTTAAGGCGTTCGTAACACCTTTGATGCCTCCGACTGCATTTATTTATTTTTGGTACTTAAAGGATACTCGTTTTCTTTTGACACTCGCGCAATTAAGACGAATCTGATGACATCAAAACACACCAGCAACACACAACACCATTCATCAAAATCGGTTCAGCCGTTTCGTAGTAAGGGAACATAGGGACAGACATACATACAAACAAACATACATACATACAGGTCAAACACATAACCCTCTTTTTTTGGCTTCACCGCAGTCGGGTAAAAACATAAAATATTCTTGTTACAATATCGTCAGAATTCTTTCATTAGAATATCATTATCAATTTGCTGTACCATTCTCTCTCAACTTTAAGCATTCGATTCGATAATTTTCCAATATACTTTTCTTTTAAGTCTTAAAAGAATCAGAACTTGCAAACCATCAACTTTGCCACGAGTAACTTTGCCTCAAAGACTTGCCTCTATGCCTCATGATCGATGGACTGTCAATCAAGGCGGTGCGGTGGTGTGACAAATATTTTGCGATACTAAACTTAGTTACGCTTTAAAGAATCTGGCGTTCTCCTTTGTGAAAAAGATTTGCTGATATTTTTTTTATTAATGTTTTACAGCTGTTATTTTTAGGGTTAATGACGCGGAAATATTCGGACAGTGTTCTTTTTAGTGTAATTAGTGTTTTGTATCTTTTTTTTTTATAATTACAAGATTTCTAATATCTAAGCAATCTTGTTATTCTGCTGCAGAAAACCAAGTAGGTATGTAATCTACTTCATCACGAAATTAGTATTATTTGGGTTTAGGCGTCGTTCAGACGCATAAAGCATAAAGGCTATTTTCCCCTTGATTTTCTACTGCCGAACTAAACCCGATAATAATTATGATTTTCTAACAAAAATATATCTACTCTTTCAAATCATTTAATAAATAAGTACCTAAATATATAGATTGTTTCTACTCTATGCAAATTAATGCTACTCGCCGTATTGTGGCAGTTTTCTGATAATTTAATATTATTGTGATCTTAGAAGAAATCATTGTTGATTACTTACTTTAAAAGGGGAATTTATTTAGACTTGTTTTTTTTTACATTAATAGTGGTTTTATATTTTAATAAAAAAAACCTTATAAATAAAGTTAGATAAAATACAAATAAAGAATGAAATAAAGAATTTTATTATTATTATAATTATAAAACAAAAGAAAATTATGAAAAAAACATGAGATTTTTAGTTAAATTCAAAAAACTTAAAAAATACCGAATTACCGGTATCCTGGTTTTGAGTTTTTTAACACCGGAATAATACCGATATTGGAATGAATTCAGTACCGCAGTCCTACTCGCAACATTTATGGGCGATACTCATTAAACTATAATATGTCATGTTATGTCATCTGCCTAGCCATTTCCCTACTATTTTGGGGTCGGTTTCCATGCTTCCGACTTTCATGTTATATAATGTTTTTTAATAAAGCTTTTTTCTTTTTTTCAGGTAAGTCTCGATTTGTCGATGACGCAACCACGGAGGACCCATGTCTTACTGGTAGGCCTCACATATTTTATTTATATTATTCTTGTGTGTGTTTATATACATATAAGCCACATTTATACGAACAGTGGTGTGTATATAACGTTTTATTTTAATTTTATAATTTAGTGTGTTGTTAACGGACTACGTCAAAGACAAAAGAGGGTTATGATTTTTTATCCATTGTAGAAACTTTTACCTCTCGAAATATTGAGTCGATGTTGTTTTTTTAATTGTATCTGTATTACATAATCATTTAACTAAACGTACTGCTAAATATCCGTGCAAATACTTACCAAAAGAATGTTCCAATTTTTTTTCAAAAATGTATAATTCCTTCACGTAAAAGAAAAATTCTTGCAGTTTCCGAAACAATATCATCTGCATAATTTTAACGAACTCGATTCAAAGTACAAACATACTACCAAGAAAATATAATTAAAATTATAAACCTAGTACCTACTTTTACGGAGTTCTTTTAACAAAACTTTTGAACACCAATTTTAAATTAACAACTTTTAAGCTGTATTGTAATAATTAATTCCTGTAAAACTTTGTCAACTGGTTGTACAGACGGCTACACATCAAGCTATACATTTCCAGTTTACGCTGATCTCGCCCTGTACGGTAATCCAATACAAAGCGAGATCAGCTTATACTGGAAATGTATAGCTTGATGTGTAGCCGTGTGTACCACTTAGGCAGTCATGGTTCCCATAGGCACGTGTTCATCTTTCGAGTTACGAGCTAATTATAAGCTAGCTTTCCTGTGAGCCTTTAATAAGTAATACTACGGTACTACGCCCCCAGTTTTTAGAGCCGCAGCTCACACCGTAGTGGCTCGTGGAAAAGGAAACTGTATGTACAGAGAAGATTTTGTGATTTAAAAAAATTGCTTAAGTTTTCTTGAGCTTCACCAAATCCACAAAAAAGACGAAATGCTTTATTCGCAATTATGATTTAAGGGAGATAGTCGCCATTGACCTTGGCCACATTAACTTTCATACGGAATATTTATTTTTAGTAACAAAAATATGAATATTTGAAAGAAATCACAAATATAATTATAGATAATAAAACAGTCTATTCATAAAAAAAAAAAACAGAAAAACCTTGCGTAGTTTGAAAGTAATATCGTTTTTTACGCTTTGGGTAGACATTACTTCCTGAATTTGTTTCATAAAGTATTTTACTACAATAATTAAATATTCACATAGAATTGATGTGAATGCGTTCTAGTTTAACATATTTTTTTTTTGCATAACTTGCATTTTATGAAGATTTAATAACAGATTTAAAGTTAAAATCATATATCTGCGCCTTAAGTAATACGAAATTATAGTATGCATAAGTTAACATAAACTGTTAAAATAGTTTTCAGCGCATTGTGCTGTAGCGGCATCAACATCGCCACATACGAACTACGCGTCACACTGACGTCACGCAAATCCTGCATCGCGCAATCAGAGTTTACCACGCAACTAGCATATATACAACGTCCCGACATCAACCGTCGGGCAGTTGCCCACCAGACACGACACCCGTCTGGTCGGAGGATCCTCCTTTTTCTATGGTGGATGAGTGAACTTTACACCCTGTTCCCCATACCACCAAAGTGCTTTTAGTAATTTTAACATGCGAAATCTTAGGTTCATGTTTTAGCGGTACCTAGTTACGTATATATTTCACTCGGTAATGTTCTTGTCATTTTCAAAGTAAGTACTGAAATCAAATGATAAAGTATTTGACTACTTAAGACTCAGATATATGCCAGTGACCTTGAGTGGTTAGCTTGCGTGTTCTGTACTGAGCTCACGCCACGCGTCGTACGTTCAGCCAATAATAGGACTCACCCATCAAGGAGCGCTGTCCCCAATTTAACGCATTATTAATTTATTATAAACAAAACAACAGGTATTTTAATAAAACGCGTATACTAAAAGATCAATAATTAAATTATCTTTAAACTGGTAAAGGTTTCAAAAAAATACGCTTGGTAGATTTTGCGCCATTCTCAGTATTTTATCCGCGTTAGACATAGCTTTACAAATTAATTTCACTATGTAATATAAATATAATCTAAAATATTCACATATTTAGTTATTGATAAAATGCTCTAATTTAACATATATTTTTTTTTAAATCATTAACACTACTCGTTTAGGCGTGATATTGAGTTTAAAATCATTAAAAGTCGGTTATCGTTCCATTATTGGTCTATGGATTAAGTTAAAAAGAGATAGGTATTGTTATTGGAAGATAGGTGCACGATGACAAAACAGTACTGCATATATTATACTGCATTGATTTATGGTTTAGGAAACATTAGATAACCGTAACATTTATAACGCATTCTCGTTGTAGTCGTGCCTCGGAAAGCATGTTATGCCGTTGGTTTTAGCTATCATTTACAGATCTTTGACAGTTGTTACGGGTCGTCAGAAGCCTGAAAGTCTGACAACCAGTCTTACCAAGGGGTATCGTGCTACCCAGTAACCGGGCTATGGAGGTCAGATAGGCAGTCGCTCCATAAACAACATTTTAGTATACGCGAAACCTGCATAAAGTTTGTTCAGAATAAGAAACTGAATCGATTTCAATAATTTTTACACCATGTTATATTTTGTCCCAAAAATATTTAAGTGTGATGGAAAATGTTATCACCGTTTAATTACTTACAATAAAATCGCCGTACGGTTAGGTACCTACTGCCAAATTATTATCAATGAGCGCAAGACGACCCTGGAGGCACGGGGGCGCCGTTAGCATATTTTTGTACGGACAACCCGGTAACATACTCGTAACAACCTTATAACTTTGTGATTTTAGATGATACAGTTTTGAAATTTTGTACATAGATTCTTTACATAAAAATACTAGACACGTGTTTCGGGTTTCGCATATACTAAAACTAATATTGTATATACTGGTATTCAGTTGCGTCCGGTTAGACTGGAAGCCAACCCAAACATGGTTGGGAAAAAGGCTGGGCAGAGATGATAATTTGTACCGTATTGTGCCAACATTTCCTAAAAAAATCAAAACATCCACCGATCCTATATCTATTACAAAAATCGCTTACCATTACACGTATTCCGTTTAGTCCATAAGAACCTTTTTACCTTTTTACCTGGGCCATCTGGTTACTGATGACCTGAAGGATGATATGGATCTAGAGAGGGAACGCAGAGCATTGTCAGTTAGGGCGAATATGTTGGCCTGCAGATTTTCTCGATGTACAGACGCAATTAAAATAACCCTTTTTAAGGGATACTGTACTCGGGAGCCCTGTGGTTCACATATACCCAAAAAGCTTACAATGCTATGCGTATCCAATACAATAACGCATTCAGGGTATTGTTGCGATTGCCGCGCTTCTGTAGTGCCACGGCAATGTTTGCAGACGCACGCACTGACGGCTTTGATGCACTGTGGCGTAAGAAATCTGCCTCGCTACTCCTTAGGCTGCGTGGTAGTCCCAACCCTATCCTGCAAACGATAGCCGCCCGGGCAGACAGCCCGCTAGTGTGGGCGCTAGCAAACTAACACAGACTAAGCTTTTTTTGTTACTAACACTATAGACCCCATGTAGTCTGGAAAATAAAGATAATAATAATAATAAATGACCTACAAGACATGTTCGAACGTGACCTACATTCTAGTACCAATAAATAAATTCCCACGTTCGATACGGTGTGGCACAGGACTAACTTTAATATGAATCGAGCCTAAACAACGGGCTTTTAATAAAACAGCAACACAGCGATAGCTTGGCTCATGAAATTTATATTAACACCCGAGATTGTCCAGCGATGTTGCCAGTACAAGCGTTTTTTTTTTCTTTAAAGGCGAGCTGGAGCAAAAAGAATGCTTAGTAGGTTAAATTAAATTCTGCAATGACTCTGTGTGATTTATGTTAGCCTGGTAGCGGTTGTTGACCAGGAAATGGTGATCACTGATCTAATTTTGTTATGACAAGATTTTTATAGGTGAGGGTAGACTAAATGTTGTAATAATGTATTTTGCTGCGGAAATAAAATTAGTTGGTCTTACTTGACTTTAATTTACATTCGTTTGTCTATTTCAAACTAGTTTTGATTCAAGAGTTCCAGTCAGAGTGTCAGTTTTGTTTTTAATTAAACGACTGCATTATGGTATAGGTACGAAACTGGTTTTACCTGAACTATGTATAAGAAACGACGTGTGAAAACTATGTTCTACGAAATATTTTGTTTAATACATACCTACAATAAATTCAATTAAAGGTCAATATCCTCACAATTTTCGTCTAAACAATCACTCAAGTAGACTGAATTAAAACCATGTAATCGCTCTTTTTGATTTATGGAATCCTGGTACCGTCAGTAAGTTACGTTGATCAGGCTCACTTGACAATATTGATTGATGAACAACCCCCCCGAACTCATGAAGTTTCAGACTTCCCGTCAGCAATGCTTTAATGTTATTTTTCTGAAGATTGTTGGATCTTCAGAAAAATAACATTGAAACTTAGTTATTTTTACATAATTTGGTGTATTATTTGTTGAATACTTTAGTTGTACTCTAATATAATCTAGTGCATAATTTAGTCCTTGACGCGTTTATAATAGGAATATTTTAACCATTTCCTAGGAACGCTTAATTACAGCGGAAAACAAAGACATTTGTTTCCATTTTACGATTAATGAATATTCCCGTAAAACAAAACGATTCCCGTAAAACCACTATTCGTCTACATACTAATCTCAGAACAATACTTATGAAACGTCAATAATTTTGACTGATGCCGAAACTTTCTACCATTCACTAAAACAAATCCAATCATCTTCACACCATTGCACACACAAGATAATAATAGGAACGCCGTATAAACTTGTATAAAACACCAATAGCCGGTATCGAACTCTCCTAGTACTTCGTCCAAGTTCCTAACTAACTTCTTTCGTTATATTTTGCTTCGTTCGTGCCATCGTTACTGGCGATCGTGACTGCGCTGATTAATTCATTCCTAGCGAGGGGAATGGGGGGGACTATTGTTTTTCCCTCTTTTTAGGTTATTTGGCTTTGATAAATGAATGGGAATTTGTCTATTGTGGTGTAGACGGGAGATAAATTGTAAGGTTCTGAGTAACTGCCTATTGATGTCCAGCTAAGACAGTTTTGTTGTCCGTACTTATTTGAGAGTAACTTGATAGGTATTGATGATCCGTTTTGTATGGTTGAACACTCAATTTGGGGTTTAACTTTGTTTTTTCTTCTTTGAGCTTTTCAAATAGGCTTTGGGATTATTTATTTTTAGTGGCTGGTCTCTATTTTGTCATGGTAGATTCTGTTTTATCAAAAATACATTCTAATTGCGATCATTTTAAAAGTCAAACTTACTTACATCAAACTAAACTTATTAGTCATAGGCTAGGCTAATGGTATGTTGTTTTTGTGTAAGGGCTTTTTCCTATCATGCGCTCTTTAAGTCCGCCAACGAAGATACGGGCCCGTCCGAAGGTAGTTTCAAACTTTGGAGTGAACCCTACACCCGATTAATTAACTTTTTCGAATAGGTATAAACACATCGGGAGTAGAAACAATGTCAAATCGTAGTGTCGTGGGAGATTGTTAGGGCATCACACGCGCTAGGTTTTTTGCATTATTAATTTAATCAACGATCCTACGGTTCCTTACGATTTAACAAATATCTACCAGGAGCCCATAGCAGTACGCATACGATTACATAATTCAACTTGCTACCCTTATCGACACTGCCTTTGTCAAGAACCCAAAATTTTCTGAGCTAGGTACTTACATCTAGCGTTCTAATAAACAGTGTATTTTATGTTACACAGCATTGGATAGAATACAAAGTTAGATTTTCTTTAGAAATAGGTGTAGAAGAACAGATCCCTATTGAGATCTTCCGCGTTTTCTCACATTTATATTCAAATATTCTACCCTTTGGGAATACTTGTCCAATGATTGTAAGTTTTGAATTCTGTGAAGTTGGAGATCTTTAATATGATAAGCTACTGAACAATGGTATAACTTGTTGTTTGAGCTAGTCACAGATCATAAAAACCGGCCAAGTGCGAGTCGGACTCGCGCACGAAGGTTTTCGTACCATTATCTATACAAATGGCAAAAAAACACGTTTGTTGTATGGGGCCCTCCTTAAATATTTGTTTTATTTTAATTTAATTATTTATTTTTAAAGTCAATATATATCTACATATTCTGTGAATATTTCAAGTGTCTACCTGTTGCCGTTATCAATATAGAGCAAAAACGAGCAACAAAATCATGTTTGTTGTATGGGAGCCCCCTTAAATATTTACTTTATTATATTTTTGAGTATTTGTTGTTATAGCGGTAACTAAAATACATCATCTGTGAAAATTTCAACTGTCTAGCTATCACGGTTCATGAGATACAGCCTGGTGACAGACGGACAGACAGACAGACAGACGGCGGAGCCTTAGTAATAGGGTTCCCGTTTTACCCTTTGGGTACGGAACCCTAAAAACACATGGCATGGCATTAAGTCCGCCTCTGTACATTTTGTGTGCTTAAAGTGTTAAATAAATAAATAATAAACACAGGAACAGATATATATTTTTTTGTAGATTTGTGGTAATTTTTGCTGCAAAACATTGAGATAAAATTTTATTATGAAAGAGGGGAGAAGAGAGTCAACAACTTACCTACATAAAAGTGAACTTAACAGTATATGTTCTGGTTGAATAATATCCAGAAATTGAAAGAAAAAGAAAGAAAGAAAAATATTTTATTCGGGACACGCACAAGAAATACAAATATAGCATTTAAAAAAACTTACAATAAAAACAGCCAAAACTAATTGCAGTTTATGTAACTACTTGCAAATATATCTTTGACACACTTGATAATTGAAAGCGAATGTTATAACACGATAAACTTCGTTTTTCGAGAGATCGCCAAACGATTGGTCGACTCTTCACGGGACCATAGGGCTAGCCTATTGAATCAGCATTACCATACAATGTGGCAACGCTGCCAGCCTTTTGGGCACTTTTATGGTGACAGCGATGCGGACGCATTTTATGATCATTCATCATCATTTCAGCCGAAAGACGTGAAATGCTGGACATAGGCCTCCCCCAACATTTGGGGGGGTTGCCATAATCGCCACGCTTGGCACGAGCGAGAGAATGGGCAGCAACGTTCTCTATGCATTTTAACACCATACTGTGATCGCCGTGAGGCGGGTTGGCGAACGCAGTGTGGTGTTAAAATGCATAAAAAACGCTGCTGCCCATTCTCTAGTAAGTCCCTTGGCATCACACGGAACATTTTTTGATGGCCTATGATTATTTCCCCTTCCTTTCCATCCTAATATTCCTATATTTTAATACTGTTAGCGTTTAAATTATGTCAATAAAATCAATCAACTCAGCCTATGGCAATCCACTGCTGGACATAGGCCTCTCCCATTCTGCGCCACAACACCCTGTCCTGCGCCTTCCGCATTCAGTCTGTACCAGCCACCTTTTTAAGGTCGTCGGTCTATCTAGCTGGGGGGCGCCTCAAACAAAGCTTGCCGATACGCGGTCTCCACTCCAGGACTCGTCTGCTCCACCGGCCATCGATCCTTCGACAAACATGGCCAGCCCACTGCCATTTCAGCTTGCTTACTCTGCAGGCTATGTCGGTAACTCCAGTTCTCTTCCGGATAACTTAATTTCTGATCTTATCCTTCAGAGAAACTCTAAGCATAGCCCGCTCCATAGCACGCTGACTGACCTTGAATTTGTGGACCAGCCCGACTACCAATGTCCACGTTTCGGCACCGTATGTCATAACGGGCAGGACGCACTAGTCAACAAAATAAACTAATATAATTATTACAGTACAAAAATAAATGGCTAATCCGCTAATCCATAAGTCAAAAACTCTGTGCCAATAATTGTAAACAATATGCCATAATCCCACGATCAGCTGACTCATATTTTACTGCTCAAAAAAACATCAAACGAAACGAAATATATGGTTTCCGACAAAGTCTATTGTTCCATCATTGTCTAAAAAACAAGGGTACTGAAAAATTTTCATCGAAAAACAATATCCGTCAACGAAGGCCTATTAAATCGTGGTCCTAAGTGCAAATATCAGCTATGGACGGTTAGGCCATAAAAACGCCAAGCAGCATGACGTATGGCGGTTGTGTACGACCAGTATCATATGATGACGTATAACAGCGGCAATGTAAATTGCGCGATATTTAAAAATCGTTTGCATTTCTTTTTTGTTTTTTAGGCGGCTTATTATTTGGAGGCCCTGTTTTTGAAATGTTTATTGGTTTAGATTTTAATGGCATTACACGAATTTTATTGTAAAAGCTTACACAGGTAACTTATGATTTAGGAGATGCTGGATTTCGTAGATTTTCTTAATAACTTACTAACATAAAAGTCTTTCATTTCTGTAAAACATGCCTGATAACACTGATAATCTGTTTACTTCAAGCTTGGTTTGTTTTGTTCACACGGATCACATAGGTAGGTAAAAAAACATACTCTACTAATAATCACGATTTTCGTATCTATTACATCTTAAAAAAACCCACAAACTTTCTAAAAACGCAAGTTCACAGAAAATTCAAATAAAACCTTTTCCGAACAGATACGTTCTGTAGGCAAACAAAATCTTAAACAGTCGAGTTTAGTTTAACCTTTGTCAAAGTAACTCTGTGAACGCTTTGAACTCGACTAAAACCACATCCATCATTGCATTTGTATTTGTTGTGTAAACCTCAGTGTAGTGATGTACAAGTTCGATTAGTCGATGTTTTAGTCGATATATTGGATTTTTCGTATTTTTGCTGCATGATTTTTTGGAGTAACAATTGAGAAATTGGTTCTTGTTTTCTCATTCACTTTGTGTGCTGTGTGCTCTTGTGTGCTGCTGTGGTTAACGAAGGGTTCCTATAAGGCAGTTAGGTACCTATCGGTACAGCAATAAAAAAGTCAATAAAAGTAGGCGAAGTCGTCAATAGATATTAATAAATACAAACTTTTAAAGCTGCAGTACGTACCCCACACAAATTCTTACGTATACCTACCAGTACTTGCTAGATATATAAATAACAGTGACAGGAAGTTATTATAACATACTCAGCATACACTAAGTGGAAAAAGTATGTATTAATGACGCTAAGTCAAAAGCCACTCATGAGAACTTGACCAAATTTATATGAGACCTCAGCCAAAACCCTCCACCCCTTCACCTTTACCATTTCAAACAAAAAAACACAAAAAAAAATACAACCGAATTGAGAATCTCTTCCTTTTTTTGAATTCAGTTATTAACTTATTTCAAATCAGTTTAAATTAAAGCAGAAAGTAGCTGAATCAGATCACTAATCAAATGTTTCTTCACGCTATTCCAACTTAACTTTTCAACACCACGACCAACGTTTCTAGTAAAAATTAAATCAAAACTCAATCAATTAAAACAATATCATTCCAAATTCAAATCTTAATACACGAAACATCTCAATAAAATCAAACTCAAATAAATTCTAAGTTTAACATTCGTAACAGTAATTGGCTTTATCGATTACTCGGATTACAAGACCGTACTCGATACTCGGCAATGAACTTCAAACGCTAATTGGGCCATCCCTACTTAGTAATGTTCGTTGCGTAGGAGGGGAGGCCCTCTGACGTCATCCACAACCTTCACCCAGGTATAAGCTTCATATTAAATTTATACAGAGTACGATAATATTTTCTTTTTTTATTTAACGAGGTGTTTCTCTGCCGTTCATTTTTGTTTTCGAGACATTATTAGTTTAAATGAAAACTGTTTGGTATTTTTTTCGTAAAATTGAATTCCGTTTTTGGCGTAGTTTTCTCAATATCCTCATTCATTATACTAGTTCTCCTTTTCAGGATATACAGTAGCCCAAGTAAATAAAAAGGAGATCAAAACAACACTAACAATAGATACCCGAGTACAGGATTAAAGCTAATACTATTGATGTTCCAACCTTCGATATAATTCCCAAGAACGACACAAAATAAATTCATCTACATTTCCACGATATAACGAAATATGTCATGTTTCCCGAAGCAAAAATACTGATCGAATATACTTGATGCGACACGGACAACGGAATCGAATTAATAAGACACAATCACTGAATCAAAATGATAACAGAATATTTTCTGAGAAAAAAAATACTAGACGAGCTAATGAAATTCTAGATGTTTTATTGAATGACACGCGTCTATACGAATTAATAGAGAACATGTTTATGGGTTGACAGATTTTAGATTTTTTTGGGATAAGTGTGTGCTAAGGAAAGGAAAAAAATAAAGGAAATAATGAAAATATCGTAACTAAAAGAGCCTTCACAAGTACAATCTTTAAGTAATCACTTTCGTGCAGCTGAATCTAACATAGTGTCATACTAAATAAAAATCTTGTTGAAGCCACTTTTTTATACAACGGATCGAGGTAATAAATATATGGCGCCACACATACTCACCGGTAATCAAGAAAAAATAAAAATATATTTTAGGACTTTAAAGCCGAAATTATTAAAATTTCATCTCTCAACACCATTGTAAGTAAACTCAATGACAGAAGGAGGACAATCTTAATCCTAACTAATATTCTAAATGTGAAAGTAAGTTTGTTTGTTTGTTTGTTACTGTTGCGCGCACAACTAAAAACCCTACTACTAGCGCCATCTAGTATCAGGTAGCGAAACTAATAGAGTCAAGATGCTTCGAGAAAGTTCGATTCTAGAACTATCGACACCACCCGGTCAGTCGGGGCCGGTATGTACTCGAATGTTCTAGATGTTTCGGGAACTATCCGAGGCCCTATATAAGGCCGGTATGGGCCGCGACGGAGTTCCCATCAGTCTGCTCAACGTCTTCGGCAAAGTCTATGAGAGGCTTATTTATAAGCGTCTCAGAGACTATGCCGAGACGAAGGGCCTCATCCCAAACGAACAGTTCGGGTTCAGATCCCAACATTCGTGCGTACAACAGGTCCACCGTATCGTCGAGCATGTAAGCGCTGGCTTCCAGCGCGGGCTCATAACGGGTGCTGTGTTCTTCGACATTGACGGAGTTAGTTTACTTTTGAAAACGAGACAAGCGAGAACAACTGAACGATATTTGAGAGTGTCATTAAGTGATTGTGTTTTAATTGTGTTTAAAGTAGTAGTGTGTTTAAATTGGTGTTCTTAATTAAAGTGTCTGTTTTTTAGTTATTAAATCGGCAGTTTTTATTGTCACGAACCCCAAGCTCGTAACAATTGGTGTCAGAAGCTAGGATTAAAATCATGCCGATTTTACCTAAAGACGACACGGAGGGTATCCGTACCCGGAGTCAACGCCAACAGGAGACGGACCAGAGACGTTTTGGTGGAGCTACGCCACAGAGGTCGGAGGGCCAGCTACCGACCACGGAGGCCGACCCGTCCGCGGCAGCTCCAGCATCAGCAGCACCAGACTTTGCTGCTCTGGTGATGATGCTGCAGGAACAGTCCCGCCGTCAGGAGGAACAGGCTCGTCGGCTGGAAGAACAGCTCCAGCGCGATAAGGAGGAGGAATCCCGCCGTCAGGAGGAACAGTCCCGCCGTCAGGAGGAACAGGCTCGTCGGCTGGAAGAACAGCTCCAGCGCGATAAGGAGGAGCAATCCCGCCGTCAGGAGGAACAGTCCCGCCGTCAGGAGGAACAGGCTCGCCGCCAGGAAGAGCAGATGCTCCTCATAAAGGACCTTCACGCAACCTTCAGGAAAGACGTGAAGGAGGTGAAGGAGAAGGTTGCCCAGCATGACAACCGCCTGTCAGAAGCTGAAACTCAGATCAGCAAGTGTAACAACGTCATTGCTTATGTGAAGCGGGAGTTGGGTAACCTTAAACTTGGGGATGGAATCGCAGCTCCCGTAGCTACAACACCTTCGCTACGTGGATTCAAAGTGCCACCGTTCGACGGAACTTCTTCCTGGTCAGCCTACAAAATCCAGTTTGAGGCTGTCATGAAGGCGAACGGGTGGAATAACAGTCAGGCCATGACTGCCCTCACCCTAGGCCTGCGCGACCAGGCCTTAACTGTCCTGGAAGCTCTTGGTAAGGAAGTGACTTACGAGCAACTCCTTGAGGCATTAGAGGCTCGGTATGGCGATGCTCACCTGGAACACGTGTTTCGTGCGCAGCTCAAGGATCGTGTGCAACGCAGTAACGAAAACCTGCAGCAGTGGGCTCTTGAAGTGGAGAAGCTGGTTCGTAAAGCTTACCAGTCCGTACCTGCGCTTATTGATGGGAACCTGCTGCAGGCATTTATCGACGGCATCCGTGACCTTGAAGTTAGAGCTGCTGTGAGGCTCGGTCACCACGGGACGCTTAAGGACGCCTTGGCCCATGCACTGGAGGTGGAAGCTGTGCGGCAGGATCATCGTTCCCATCGCGTCAGGGAGGTTGCAGCGTCTACAGTTCGCGATCGTAAAGGATACATCCCTAGGTGCTACGGCTGTGGGGAAAGGGGCCACCTTCGATCTAGTTGCCCTAAGCGAACTACAGAAAAGGAAGATGGCCGGTCTCCAGAACAGCACCACCCACCAGCAGCAGGGAAACGAGTAATAGCCAAGACTGCGGGGCGGGTGCTGGCTGATGTTCAAAGAGCCCCAAGGAAATCTCATGGCAACACGGATGCATTGTCAAGAAGACCTTGTCCTGAAGACTGCAAGCCTTGTACTAGGCAAGAGGGTAAGGAAGTGGTACCTGTGAGAATGCTCAGGACAGACCTCAGCAACGAGTGGAAGGAAAGCCTACAACGTACACAGCAGGAAGATTCGGACATCAAGCCGATTCTGGAGTGGATAAAAGCCAGAGCTCCCAAGCCCAGGTGGAGCGACGTCTCAGCGATGAGTTCGATCACAAAAAGCTATTGGGCCCAATGGGACAGCTTGGCGATTCAGGATGGAGTCCTGTGCCGTAAATGGGAAAATGCTCGGGGAGACAGCTGTCATTTGCAAATGGTTGTCCCTAAAGCTCAAGTACCGGACGTTCTACAGCTGTACCATAATGGTTGTTCAGGTCATCTGGGAGTAAAACGGACTCTACTGAAGATACGAGAGCGGTTTTACTGGGTCCACTGTCGGGACGATGTCGAGGACTGGTGTCGCAAATGTACAAGTTGTGCATCTGTAAAGGGACCTCAGATTCGTAGTAGAGGTGCATTGAAATTGTACAATGTTGGTGCACCATGGGAAAGGATAGCCCTTGACGTTGCGGGGCCATTTCCGGAGAGTGAAAGTGGTAACAAATATTTCATGGTTGTGATGGATTACTTCACTAAGTGGCCAGAAGTCTTTGCCATTCCAAACCAAGAAGCTTCAACAGTGGCAGATAAACTGGTTCATGAAGTCTTCTGCCGTTTTGGAGTACCCTTGGAAATTCACAGCGATCAGGGAAGGAATTTTGAGTCCCAAATATTTCAGGAAACTTGCCGAGTAATGGGTACTCATAAAACGAGAAAATCTTCTTACCACCCACAATCGGATGGAATGGTGGAGCGATTTAATCAGACATTGGAGCGATACCTGGCAAAAGTTGTGGATAATCGGCAACGAGATTGGGACAAACACATACAACCGTTTTTATTGTCATATCGAAGTGCTGTTCACGAAAGTACATCGGTGACACCAGCTTTCGCAAATTTTGGAAGGGAGTTAGTTATTAAATCGGCAGTTTTTATTGTCACGAACCCCAAGCTCGTAACATTACCTTTTCACGCCTAATAAACCACTGCAGCGATCATCCTGAAATTTAGCATATAATGTTGTCAGGTGTACAGAAACGGACATAGGGTGGGTACCTTTCATCCTGAAAAAAAGTACTGTTCCCGAGGAAAACAACAATAACGTTCTTATGATAATAGATGGCGCCACGTGTCTTTCGAATCCTGATTGAATTATATTATTATAGAAACTTTAGTAGTGTGTTAAGAGTTTTTTGCCGCCAAACAACAAGCAGAGTACAACTCGAATTGATTGTCAAATTCTAAATTAACGCGAGCGAAGCCGCGGGCAAAAGCTAGTATAAAATAAACAAACACATAATATAAAACTTATAATATTATCGTTCAGAAACACACACGAAGTAAATATACTTAGACGTCAGTAGCAGTTCCTGAAGAGAGACTTATAAGGATAGTTTGTGGGTGACACCTCGCTGACCAGGACCGGAGGTAGTGCCAGATTATTATGTGAATTGTCTATTGACAATTATGTCAACTGAATAGAGAGACAATACACACTTGCTTTTCCAATTCACTTTAGACATTGGCAGAATAGTCGACATCGGCTTTGCTTGCCATATTCAAAAATAGAATAGAATAGAATAGAGAGAGTAATGACAGGAATCACTATAATATTATGACCAAAATAATATTTAAAAAAAGTTAGATATCGCATGCCAAGTTTTTTTATTAAATAGAAAAATATTCTTATTGGAAAGATGCGTTCTGAAGAGTCCTGTAAATTAATGATTTCAAAAGCAGGATTTCATCCATAGTTATAATTTATTGTCAATTATGTGTGTATTTCTTTAATTAAATTAAACATCTTCATCTTCTTGGCTGCTTTGGACAGAGAGAGGTGGGAAGAGATTAGGAAGACTTTTGCCCAGGGGGCCTAAAATGGACGCTTTAGCTGAATCATATTATGATCTGCGTACAATTCATACATCCCGCAATTCATCTGTTTGACAGCTGCTATTTGACATTAGACTTCACTATAGCAACTAATAATTTGTGGACCATTTTACGAAACTCCATACAAAACTGTCAAACAGATGAATGCGGGATATGAATTGTACGCAGATCATATTATGATTCTGCCAAAGCGTCTATTTTAGGCCCCCAGCAGTAGGACAATAACGGCTAGTAAAAAAATTACAAAACATAAACCGCCTTATTACAAAACAAGATTTATATTTTGACATGGCTTAAACCATGGAGCCAGTTTTTGTAATAAGAATGTAACAGTGATTGAAATACCGTTATTTATACAAAACTGAAAACTTAGTTCGGTACTAGGTTGTCAGTTTTGTGTTTAGGAACTTTACTATAGTCGGAAAAAAGTTCGAAATTCAATAATGGCTCCACGTTTTAAACCTGGGTCTGAAGATAAACCTTGTTTTGGAATTAGGAGGTAAAGGTTTTTTTTATTTTTAATCTTCTAAAGATCCTAACAATTAGTATACCAGTCAAACCAAGCATCAATATATTCCTTCACACCAGTATCCAATGCAGCACTCCCAAGTACGGCGCTGCGCCTCTTTGTACGTTAACAGACTAGAGCATACTTAAATCGAGCCTCGATTCTGATCTAAAAGTTCCCAACTAAAGGTGTTACTTACTTTTAAAGTGTTTGGAGTGTATAAAAGCAGTTTTATTGTAGACGCATTGGAGTGCAACGTCAATAATGGTATATTATATTCGTTTATTTTTATAGTCCTGGACGGAGCTTGGAATTATTATTTTGTGTTACTGTGATTTTTACATTTTTTGGTAAAAGAAAATGATAGTGTTTTTTTTACGTCTGGTTTTCGTCATCGTTCGTCAAATACGGTACGATTTAAAGAGTTTAAACTCCTTTTTTAGGGTTCCGTACCAAAATGGTAAAGTAGAGGCTAAGACAGACAGACAGACTTAGTCTCACCATAAGGGTTCCTCCCTTATGGTGAGACTAAGTCTGTCTGTCTGTCTGTCACACCTGGATATCTCAAGAACTACTAATGCTATCAACTTGAAATTTAGGATAGTTTTAGATGTAAGAGAGTTTTAGAAAAGAAATTAAAAATTAAATTGCAAATGGGACTGAAAGGGGGTCTTAAAAATTTGAAGTGGGGCTACTAGGGCATGTGGGATATCATATGAAAGAACGCTGTTTGCATATTCTCAAACATTTTTTTAGGCAGCACAGTTTCCGACTTTTGAAGAAAAATTCAAAAATAAATACCGTTCGCCACCCTTTATCTCCGAAGTTTGCATAGATAAAAATCTAAAATTATTTTATGTGATTGAAGTGTAAGTAAAGATTACAAAAAAAATAAAATGATGTCTCTAAATAGCACACTTTTTCAGAAATCATCAACATAATAATATACGTACGGAACCCTTGGTGCGCTAGGCCGACTCGCTCTTGACCGGTTTTTTACTAGAAGAGAAGTGGGCTAAAACCTTTTAGAACCATTTTCAAAACCACCAGTAACGAAAACAATGCGATAAAATAAATGTAAGATAAAAATCTCAAGATTCAAGAACTTTAACTTTTAAACTATGACGACAGCCAACGAAGCCACAAAGAAAGTTCCAGATTAAACTAGAAAATTCAACGTAACAGAAAACTTAATTATTCCATCGGCCAATTCAGCAAAAACATTCCTTCTATAATTTATTCGCTCCGATAACTCTGCGACGAACCAAATTTGGTGCAAGCGTAAGCCATGCACCACTTTTGACAGTGTGCCAACTTCGGAAACCGGTTCAGACCGGTTATATTCGGATATAACCAGACCAATCCAATGTAACAATGCAAAACTTTGTGCATGTAAAAACTATAAAAAAAGTTTATTTAACTTTTGGAGTCGTTTCAAATTAATTTTTGGTTGTTATTTTTGGCAATATAGTGAATTTATTGCTCGTGTTTGTGGTATTGGGAATAATGGAAAATACATTTCAAGTGCCATTTGGCTATCACGATCAAATACGGGAATTATTGTATTCACTTGTTTCCGTTTTTCCCGGTCCTATATTTTCGGCCTTTTTAGTTATCTTCCCCTTTAGAATCTCATTCAGATAACCTTACTTTCATTTCGTTTTTACACGACTGCCAAGAAACGTTTAATTCGTTTTTCGCGCATATCAGTTTGGGAGTCAGTAACGGACATGTGTTGCAAATTGTTTCTCCTTGATAGTAACGCGCATGCGTGACCATTTTAATCACAAGCAATACAAATTACCATTAACATCCCTTAGTGAGACACTACCCCTATTTCACTTAACCTAACCTGACTTCCCACACACACTAACATGTTTATTTCAAGTAACATTTAGTAAGAAAGTAAACAGCCCAAAAGTCTGTAAGAAAAGTCGATAAATCCAACTTAAGTTTACATTGACGTTTTCATATGAGCGCGGCCAAAGAGGGCTAATGAAACTCCAGAGAACTCGGATAGAACTTTGTTATTGGCCATACTTCATGATTACTCGGGAGCGAATGGGATCAAGACTGTCACAATATAGATAAGATTTCATCAATTGGCCTTCTTAGAGATTATTCTAAGTTTAGATAAAAGAATGTTGGTCTTGGATATTTTATTTAGGTCGGTACTATGTGGCTGGTTGGTCATTTGGGCAAAATCTTTTTAGAAAGTATGTTTTGCCTAAAATATACGTTTTCAATCCAATGACGTATTATAAATAGACGCGTCATACACGAACATTTAAAGTACACTCAAAAACAGCGTAAGCAATCATGCAGTGCGCGAAGAAAAGGAAAGACCTATACCCTTCCTATACCGATAACTGTTGTTAGAAAGAGATAAACATACATATTTAGTTACGTCTCTAGCTGCAGCATGTTCATTGGCGCGTACGCGTCGGTCGCAGCAGTCAGGAAAAATGGCTGACTGGCTGTACAAGTACAAAACAAAACAACGTTTTCTTATAATAAAAAAATACAATAAGTACTTATGCATGAAATGAGACGGTTTACATCGTGTATAGACACGGGAAAGGCATTTTCTTCACAGAAATTGCTGAGAATTGCGAGTAATTGTGACGTGTAGCCGCGTCACTGGATGGCGCGCGACTAATTCCTCTCTGGGCAATTGCCTTGCATTTACCTTGGCATTATTGAGCGCGGGTAACGCATCTAAAGGTTGTTGCATCATTGTTTCAATCATGTTTTGCTGAAGTTACACCATGATTGAATGATGAAATTGATGAAAGCCTTTTTTTCTGAATAGTAAATTAGAGTTACGCAAGCAATATTAGCAAAATCCTTGCATGAAGTATAGGAATGAATGTTATGTCAATTAGGGAATTTACTTGGGATAAGGTTTCCTAAAAAAAAACAGCCAAGTGCGTGTCGGACCGTATTCAAGGGGCCGACGACCGACGGGACCGTATTCCCGCAGTCAAGGGGTCCGTAGTTGG
Source organism: Tiliacea aurago (assembly GCA_948098905.1). Taxonomy (NCBI): domain Eukaryota; kingdom Metazoa; phylum Arthropoda; class Insecta; order Lepidoptera; family Noctuidae; genus Tiliacea; species Tiliacea aurago. Next base: position 4,681,599 of record OX402592.1, read on the forward strand.
TATGAATTTATTCCAATAACAAACGTAACATTGTAATTGAAATATATGTTCTCCAATACCTTCCAACTGCAAATGTAAGTTTGTACGCACAACCTTGAGAGATTTATCATGTGATTTTAAGACCATAGACTTCTTCTAGATTTTCCTGTAATGTATAAATACAGAACTATTTTCTGTATTTTTATCAAAATGTTTGTTCAATATAATATGAAAGTATATCTAGTAAATAGATAAAAATTAACCATTCCTCTAAGACATAAGGGGAACGGTCAATTTTCATCTATTTACTAAAATAACATTAAAACGAATTATTATAAAATTATAAAAAATAAGGTCCTCAGTAAGACTTTTCATTTGATATTTATATATCACACGGTACCTACAGTTAGCAAAACTAGTTTTTTTAATGTTCTTGTTTGCAACCCAAAAGTGGCTTAAAATACATTTATTTACATTACACATCCGTGTTTGGGTTACAGAAATCCATATATGTAGCAAATTTCAACTTAATCTGTACGACACACGAGTTAAGACTTCTACATACCAGCGCGACTTGTCGCGCGATGCGACACAGCACAAAGGCCCCGCGTGTCGCAGGACGAGCGGTGCCTTTGTGTCGCGTCGCGTCGCGCGACAAGTCGCCCCGGTATGTAGAAGCCTTTATCCTGTAAGGATTCCGTTTTTTCATCCGGACGTATGGAACCCTAAACAGTAGTTAAAAAAAGACAAAAGATCGAGATTTATTTATATGTAAGATTAATATGAATGTAATATACACATTTATAAACCTTTTGGAATAAATTATATTATTCAAATCAAAATTTATTCATAAAGACAACTGAGATCCATATTGTTAGTATACCTTATAGCTAGTGTTAGCAAGCAAAGTAATATTATTATTATTAGAGTTTGAAGCACTTTGCACAGAAGATGACCAAGCAGGTACAAGTTTCTCACCTGGCCATTCTCTCCACAAAATGCCTCAAAATGGGAGAATAGAAACACTCTGACACTGTTTTCACAATGCTGTTGCTACTGGCCTGTGTTCTAGTAACTAACGATGCGATTTTTTTTCGAAAGATCGCATGAAAGCCGTCGGTTCGATACTGTGCAAACATTTCCGACGCACTACAGAAACGGGGCAGTCTCAAGAGCATTCTGAAAATATTATTATATTGGACGCGCAAGACATTTAGCGACCTTTTGGTGTAGCTGGCCCATAGACCTCCCGTGTACAGACCCTGACAATAAGCCTTGAAAACCGTTATCTTAACATAGTTCCTCGGACCGCCAATGCCCTACGCTCCCTCTCAATATCTACATCGGTAAGTATGTGTCCCAGATATTTAAAATTCTTTTTATGTTCAAGCCATTTAGGGTAAGATTAGGTACATAGTCTATATATTTACCGGCGGCCTTAAAGACCATGTACTCACATTTTTTCACATTGTACACGAGCCCATGTGCAGCAGCATAGTTCTCGCATACTTTCAACATCTACTCTGCAATGGATCCTGCAGTCGGGCCCAGCAGCAGCATGTCGTCCGCATAGCTGATACAGTTAATATTAACACCACCAACCCGACAACCGACACGCATGCTGCTGAGCTCGACCATGAGGTCATTAACGTATAAGTTGAAGAGCCCGGGAGACGTCAACCCCCCCTGTCTCACTCCGCACACCAACCAATACGTTCCAGAGAGTGTGTTGGACCACTTCACATTATTAGTTTGGTTCGCGTACCAATACTGCAAGATTTTACAAACATCCGCCGGTACATTCCTGTCACCCAACTTCTTCCAAAGCACATCGTATGACACAAGGTCGAAAGCTCTGGAAAGATCCAGGAAACAGGCATATACCGGCGTTTTACGGTCAGTGTAATATTGGACAGTATTCTTAAGACTTAGGATAGCACTTTCCGTTGAAAGTTTAGGTTGAAACCCAAATTGTGCATCGTGCAAGCGTAGATGATTTTTCAAGCATGAATTAAGCATACTGTCCAATATTTTAGCAATAGTCGTCGCAAGAGAGATTGGTCGGTAGTTTCCCTTGTCCGAGATATCTCCTGTCCTGTTTTTGACTATTGGTACTACAATAGTTTTCATTAGTTCGGCTGGTAGGTATGAGTGACTGTGTGATGTACAATGAATAAAACAAGGACAGGACCCTTGGCAAATGGACACCTGCATATTTAAAATCCGCGATGCTGAGTCCATCGTGTCCGGGAGATTTGCCTCTACTCATGTTTTTGATTATAGCTCTGACCTGTTTAGCTGAAAAATAAATTACCGGTTCAACTCCCTCAAAATTTTATATCCTCAATATTGATGGCGAAAATATATGCATTAAAATCCGATTAGACGCGAAAAGCGATATCATATTGTTTATAAATAATAATATGTATAATAAATGTTGAGGATACAAAAAGCATTCATAAATATAATATGCTTTAAAAATTAATAAGGCGTTACATACATTGTAAAAGGTGTTTCTAATACTCTTGAAAGATAAGGAAAATTCCGTAAATTTATAAAAAGCCCGTCACATTATCACCATCTCATGTCTTTGATGAATAGATCATGTTTTCTGAAGATATTATTTATGTTTGCAAATTGATAAAGCAAAGCGTTTTAAAAGGAACATCACATTTTCTACATTTTATTTCTCAATATCTTTCTGTACGATGTAAATCAAAGTTTACAAGGCCTTTTTTTCCATTCTGTATGTAGATATCAAAGATATTTATGTTTCTTAAGGAGATGTACTAATTGGATTTCTTTTCACAAGTAAAAACAAATCTGGCCTCGTTAAAAGCATCGTTGAAAATGCCTACGTAAAAAGCCCTAAAATTTGAGAAGGTCAAACGTTACTAATCTCAGCTCATCTCCAGAACAAACGTAGCAAAAGTTATTCCTACAGATTTCCGGAAAATAAAACAGCATTACTGTAAAGCTGGGTCCGAATATGGGTAGGTACCTAATTACGTCATCGGGTCGCCATAGCCGAAAGCCAGCGATGCGTGAACACCGTTGGACAGCAATTGTATCCATCGGACGGACGAATGCCGGATTTTATTCCGGCTACGTGTTAAGAATGTTTTTTTTTCTACATTTTGTCTCAAGCCATGTCGGATAATATTAAGGATTTTTATTGAAAAAGGTTATTGTTCTCTGGCGTGAGACGGCACTCCGCTTTTTGATATGAAATGTGTTTTAGGAGCCATAACTTGGGGTGCGGGCTGGAAGCTTGGCGACGTGTATTTTATTGTGATCGCTGATATATCTTAGACAAATGAATTCCAGAAATTGATAATAAAATGTTAATTATATTTTAAAGGCAAACGATAAGATAACGCTACATGCTTTAAAAACAACCGGCCAAGTGCGAGTCGGACTCCCGCACGAAGAGTTCCGTACCATTATCTATAAAAACGGCAAAAAATCACATTTGTTGTAAGGGAGCCCCTCTTAAATATTTGTTTTATTTTAATTGAATTATTTATTTTAAAAGTGAATATTATAACTAAAGATTCTGTGAATATTTCAGGCATCTACCTGTTGCCGTTATCAATATCGAGCAAAAAACGGCCAAAAAAATCACTTTTTTTGTATGGAAGTTCCCTTAAATATATATTTTAGTATTTTTTGTTAAAGCGGCAACAGTAATACATCATCTGTGAAAATTTCAACTGTCTAACTATCACGGTTCATGAGATACAGCCTGGTGACATACGGACAGACAGACAGACAGACAGACGGCGGAGCCTTAGTAATAGGGTTCCCGTTTTACCCTTTGGGTACGGAACACTAAAAACGAACACAGTTTTCTCAATTTTTTCAGCCACTTCAGCCATTGACTTGGACATCATTATTACAAACATTACCTACTCTGTTAACATCAAAAGTCTCAGTAAGCAATTCATTTACCTCTCAGACACGCAATCTTGACCTCACCAACGACATAATTAGTCCCAAATGTCAGAACAGACGATCCATTCCACTCACTCTTCTTACTACGCTATTTTCAATGTTCCTTACTTCAGTCTGTCAAAGCAATTTATTGAGATGTATGGGCTCCAGTGACGATCCACCAAGACTTATAGTTTGTCGTACATTAGTGTGAAAATGTCCTTTTTACGTCAATCCAAATCTATTTATGTTTGTAAATGTGTTTTGTACGCCCTCTATTTTCTTTCTTTCGTACCTTGAGTGTTTTTTGCATGTCAATTTGGGTTGGAGATTGACTTGTATGGTTTTTTTTGGGGTGACTGAACCTTGGAGAGCGTAATGTGTGTGATTTCGATGGCGAATTTAGAATGTTTTCCAAGTGCATGTCGAACGGGAAATACAAAGGAATGGCACAGCTGCATAATGTAAGTATTGCATTTTGGTAGTCTGATTTCTAAGCCAAGAAACTCCTAACTTAACATATTTCTATCGTATTCAACGTGCCACTACAATGGCGACATTAATTAACACACGGGTAGAGCTAGTGACCAGTAGGTAATCTTAAAAAAAAAAGTAAGATAAAATAAAATAATTCGTACATTAAAACATTTAAATTTTCAAAAAAATAAATAATAAAGCACTCATTTACCTTCAATTCGCCTACTCTTTGAACATTATTCGTTTTAATTTCATTGATGCTATGTTATGCCGATGTTATCCGAACCCCGGCAAATGACATCTGCGCTCCAGTTCTTTAAGTAAAGGTTGCTCCAAAACGCTATTTTAGAAAATTATTAATAAATCAATAAATAATAACGTTTAATTAAATTAAAATATCTTCATAGGAAGAAAACGAAAAACCTACCTATAGGTGTATTAAATCAATGTCGCCACTAAAGCGGCACGCTGTATAAGTGTTGAGGGGCTCGTGGCTAAATCAATATCGCCACTAAAGCAGCACGCTGCATAAGTGTTGAGGGGGTCGTGGCTAAATCAATGTTGCCACTTAAGCGGCACGCTGTATAAGTGTTGAGGGGGTCGTGGCTAAATAATAACACGCGCATGTGTTGATCAAAGGTTAAGCTACACTTGACGAGGTTGGGCCGTGGATGGGCAAGCATCTATTACAAAATCGAGACCCCTCTGTGCCTCGGCAAGCATGATAAACCTGCTGCCATTTGCAGTCTTACCAAGGGGTATCGTATTACTCAGTAACTCAAAGCCAAAGTCAAATTATTTATTTCAAATAGGCACATAAATGGCACTTTTGGACGTCAAAATTTACAAAGAAAATAGAATTTATTCTAATCGCCCCTTCCAAAAGGTAGCTTCGTGTGGAGAAGAATGGGCAAGAAACTCCACCGTTACTCTTCTAAAATGTTTTACAATATTTTGTATAGGTACATCAATTATATAATTATATGTGAAGACGACGCACCTAGAATAAAATTACTATACCACAATAGGTAAAAATAATTAATAATGAAGCAATGACAGATAAATTAATTATGTGATAGATACATGGTGCTCACATATTTACAAACATTGTAAAATAAAAAATAAAAAAAAACGTTTTCCTAAAAAGAATATTAACAGTGTGTGAGTTAAGGTAATCACAGAATGTAAAATAAATGTCATAAAAATAATAAATTATACAATTAAAATAGCAACCAGTTTGATTTTGTCTAGCTAACTGGGTTGTGGAGTTCGTATAGGCAGTCACTTCATGTAAAATACTGGTATTAATAAGGCGACGATAACCGACTTTTGATGGTTTTATACTGAAGATCACGTCTAAACGAGTAGTGTTAATGATTTGAAAAAAATATATGCTAAATTACAGCATTTTCTCAATAACTTAATATGTGAATATTTTAAATTATGTTTATATTACATAGTGAAATTAATTTGTAAAGTTATGTCTAACGCAGATAAAAAACTGAGAATGGCGCAAAATCTACCAAGCGTATTTTTCTGAAACCTTCACCAATTTAAAGATAATTTAATTATTGATATTTTATTATACGCGTTTTATTAAAATACCTTTTGGTTTGTGTATAATAAATTGACAATGCGTCAAATTGAGGACAGCGCTCTTTGATGGGCGAGTCCTATTACTGGCTGAACGTACGACGCGTTGCGTGAGCTCAGTACAGAACACGCAAGCTGACCACTCAAGGTCACTGGCACATATCACCATCTTATATCCACATATCCCCAGCATACTTAGTCGGGAATGGGCTCGGCAAGGATAATGATATAAGGTTTTGCTAAAGTGTAGCTTCGAAAAACTCTAATGACTTAATTCCACCGTCATTATTTTCCGTATTTCCGCATTCCAAAATATTATACTATAAGTATCGGAAAATAATAAATTCCTATTAAATTCTTTGCGAATCTTTTTGCAGTGACATTTCCTCTCAGACGCATTAGTGGCGACGGTTTATTCCAACCTGTTTTCCGGGAATTTCTCTTTCACTTTTTCCCTTTTAACCAGAAATTCCTAGGATTTTTAAAAAGTAGATTTCAAAAGTGGTCGCTTAAACTCGGATTTTCAGGAATCACAAACGTTTTTACACTGGAATTGTATGTTACACGTCAAGTAGTTAACGACTTTTGTAGTTTATCCTATAAAAACCTTACCATTAATAGTTTAGAGAGAGCTCAAATTAACAACCACTACGTTATTTATTGATTTTATATTTGTTTGTAAATTGGGTAATTGATGCTACACAACATTTGTTTATAAACGGTTTATTATAATTCTATTAACTTAGGAATTACAGAGACATTTTGACATTATTGTGTGCAAGCCGGAAAGGGTGGAAGTGGGTGTTGCACAGATATAAAATATGAATGTACCACAGAGTATATAATCTAACACGCCTCCTTACATTTATATTTTATCTTTTACTTTAATCATACTATAGTTATCTTTTTACAGGCACATATGTATTTATCTTAACTCTTAAACACCTACTCCTATTCTTGCTTTACATACTATTTATTTAAACTTGTAGCTTGCACACTTTTTCTTTAACATGCATTATTTATCGACACGCGGAGCCTTTGTGCCGTGTCGCGTCGATAGTAACAAAATATAAAAGTAAACATAAACTTTCTTATTTATTTATCAACGTAACCTTTTTTACTTTGTATCAACTTTCTTATTTATTTATTTTGATTGTTTACATAACTCAAACATTTTATTCTAATTTTAGCTTTTCTCTAAACTTAAGGAATTTAGTTTTTCCCAAAGATTTGGTAAGTATGTCTGCAACATTTGAATCTGAATCAATTTTTACAATCTCTATAACTTTATTCTTGTAGTTTTCATGAACATAATGATATTGTACTTCAATGTGCTTAGAATTCTTAGTAAAGTTACCATATTTAGCTATAGCAAGAGCTCCAGAGTTATCTTCATAGATTCTAATTGGTGTACTAATCTTAATAAACATATCACTTATTATTTTTTTTAAGAAATTTATCTCAGTTACAGCATCAGATAATGCAACATATTCTGCAAAGGTAGATGACTTGGTTACACAACTTTGCTTCCTAGATTTCCAATAAATTGGATTTTCAAATAATTCAATAACAAAACCTGTAGTGGACTTCCTATCAGTGATATCTCCTGCCCAATCGGCATCTACATAACAATTTACAATATTATCTGTCTTAAGACTTTGTTTGTAAGTTAATTTCAGATCTTTTGTTAAATACAAATACTTTAGAACTCTCAAGGCATATTTAAAATGTGTCTCATCATAGCAATTTTGGAATCTACTTAAATAGTTTACACTGTAAGATATGTCAGGTCTAGTACCATGACTGATATACAAGAGTGCACCTATCAAATTTCTATATTTAACATCCTCATTTACATTGGATTTACATAGTTTTAGATTAAGTTCCATTGGTGTTTTATACAACTTAGAATTTTTAATATTATATTTTTCTGCTAAAGAATCAATGTAGTTTTTCTGACACAATGTTAAGACATTAATAGAGTTACCATAATCATACTCAATATCTATACCAATATAGCTTTTCACAGTATTTAAATCCTTCATTTTAAGTTTATTATTTAGTTGTTTCTTAATATCATTAATTACTTTTACATCTCTACAACAAATTAGCAAATCGTCAACAAACAAAAGTATATAGACCGTTACATTGTTCTCCCTTTTTACATAAAGACAATAATCATATTTACTTCTATAGAAACCTAGTTGTTTAATGAAGTCGTTAAAACATTCATACCAAGCTCTTGGACTTTCTTTTAACCCATACAATGCTTTATTTAATTTATAAACTTTATTTGAAACATCATCGTAGCCCTGTGGTTGTTTAACATAAACTTCTGATACTACTTTACCATTTAAAAAGGCTGTTTCTACATCCATTTGATGAATAAGTAAACTATACTGACAAGAATAAGATAATAACAATTTTAATGTTTGCATTTTGGCAACAGGTGAGTATGTATCATCAATATTATCCTTTTGTTGAAAACCTCTAACTACTAAGCGAGCTTTAAGAATGTTACCTGGTTTTCTCTTGTATACCCACTTCACATCTAAAATCTCTTTGCCCTCTGGTCTACTCACTAGTGTCCATGTATTATTATTAACAAGACTGGCCATCTCACGGTCCATTGCATCTATCCATTGATTTGCCTCATCACATTGTATCGCCTCCTGAAATGTACCTGGAATCATAGCATCACAAAAATTTGCACATATACAGTAATATCCGAATTCTTCATCAAATCTGACTGGACGTTTGATTTGTCTCTTTGGTCTACCCTGTTCCATATATTCATTTTCATCATCATTGTTCCTGTTTTCATCATGACTTGGATTAATTATTTGAGTTTCTTCTGGTAAGTTATTTTCGATTTTTATTTCTTCTTCACGTCTTTCTTCCTCTGAATCTGTTTCTTCATTGTTGCCCATACACATAACATTTTCTTCTACAATATCAACATGTCTGGCAACTATAATTCTATTATTTATTAACACTTTATAACCAACTTCAACATATCCAAGTAATATTCCTAATTCTGCCTTTTTATCCCATTTTGATCTTCTCTTTTCTTCTGGTATTCTGACATAAACTCTGCTTCCATATAATTTCAATTCTTTTAGTGATGGTTTCTTATTGAAAAATATTTCATAGGGTGTCTTCCGAACTATAGTATTTGCCAAACTCCTGTTTTTTAGATAAGCTGCGGCTTTAATCACTTCCGGCCAATAGCATTTATTTACTTTTGCTTCTGCTAGTAAACATCTAGCCATATCCATTATAGTCCTGTTATATCTCTCTGCAGTTCCGTTCAACTCGTGTACATATGCTGGGCATGCCTTTAACATTATTCCTTTTTCTCTTGCAAAACTATAAATCTTACTGTTCATATATTCTTTCCCATTGTCACATCTTAATTCTTTTATCATTTTTCCAGTTAAATTTTGAACTGCATTCACATATTCTATAAAGCAATCTGCAACTTGATCCTTCCCTTTAATACAATAAACTTTTGCCAACTTGCTATAGTCATCTATGAAAGTTACAAAGTATTTTTCACCACCGTATCCTGTTGTGTTATGTGACCCATTGACATCTGTATGAACAATCTCTAATATATCTTCAGCTCTTCTTCTATTATTTTTAAAAGGTAAGTTATGCATTTTGTTCTCAATACATATAGCACACTTCATATACTCTGATTCTATTTATTTAGGTATTCCTTCAAGCAACTGATTTTTACACATAATATAAAAATATTTAAAGTTGACATGTCCGAGTGTACGATGTAATTTTTCCTTCACTGACAATATACTTTTACTCACATTTGCATCTATTTTACTATTTTCGATGTAACTGATCACTCTGTATAACCTCTCCTCTTTTAGTGCTATTGACAATAATTTGCCATTAGGATTGTAAATTTTTGCCCAATGTCCTTTTGATACTACTGTGTTACCATTATCTGTGATCCTTGCATAACTCAATAAATTTGCCTTCATTTCTTTTACATAAAACATATTTCTCACAGTTACATATGTACTTCAACCATAAACAGGAAAACATAGTTTAATATCACCAACCTTTGTAGCTTCTAGCATTCTTCCATCCCCAACTTTGACTTTAACTGGATTCTTCAATATAACTGACCTTTCGAAATACTCATCACTATTTATAATGTGGTCTGTGCATCCACTGTCCAATAACCATGTAATTTCATTCTTAGTTGGCTTATTTTCACTCAGACTTGATGTAATGTTGCTTTGAATAACTGATGTATGGAAATTATGTTGTTCATTCTGTGTATTTGATGCATTTTGATTAAAGTTTCTTCCTCTACCACGATTATTGAATCCACAACCACGTCCCCGATGAATGGAATTACCTCTTCCTCTATAATTTGTACCTTTATTTTGTTGTCCACGATTGTACTAACATTGACGTTTCATGTGGCCTGGTTTCCCACAAATAAAACATACATTTGTGTTTGGGGCTGACTTGGTTTCAGTCTTAAATGCATTTGACTTATCTACTGGAGCTTCTGACTTTTCTTGTGATGTTATATTTTGTTTTTCTGCCAAATATTTTAGTTTTATCTTGCTCATTAGGTATTCTACTGTTCTGTCTTCTTTTGGTAATACATCTATCAAGTCACCAATGTGACTATATTCATTTGGCAATGCTCTCAACATGTAATTTAATTTTTCACTTTCACTAATAGTAGCACCAGCCTGTTTTAATTCGTTTACTGATCTTTCAAATTCGTCGAAGAATGAATTTAATTCTGCATAGTTTTTTAATTTAATATTTTCAAGGTTGTTCCGGTACACAATTTGTAATGATGTCGAGGCCATCAAATACATTGAATCGAATTTGCAAATAATGTCATAAGCCGACTCACATTCCGCTATGTATTCCAGCTGTTTATTACTTATCGCCCCATAAATACAATTAGTGGCTTGCACATCTTTTTCTAGCCAATTTTCTATTTCTTTTTCATCAGCAGCACTGTCAATTTTTCTTGTTATAACCTCGTTGCATTTTTTAAACTGTAAATATTTTAACAATCGTATTTTCCAATTTGCATATTCCTTTCCGTTGAATTCCGGTATCATTTGGTTATTAGCTCGCTGCATTTTCTTTTGTTCACTTGACCTAGTACGTGTAACTTTTTAAATCTCGACAAACTTTAGTAATCCTTCTTTTATTATTATAAACCACACGCTCTGCTATCATGTTTGTAAATTGGGTAATTGATGCTACACAACATTTGTTTATAAACGGTTTATTATAATTCTATTAACTTAGGAATTACAGAGACATTTTGACATTATTGTGTGCAAGCCGGAAAGGGAGGAAGTGGGTGTTGCACAGATATAAAATATGAATGTACCACAGAGTATATAATCTAATAATATTTAAGGCCACTCAAAATCAAAATCAAAATATTTTATTTCACATAAGCCTACATGGGCACTTATGAAACGCAAGAAGCTAGGTGCACGGTTCCAATTGGTCGTTTCCTATGGAGAAGAACCGGCAAGAAACTCCACGGTTACTCTTTTAAAAATAATGGGCTTTTACAATGTTTTCAAGTTACAGTGTTAATAGGTATGGGAGGACAGTGTAGGCCCGTCAAGAAGTACTTAACAAAAATAGAAAATGGTTTACAAAGCTACAGTCTATAAAGCCTAACCACTGGCACCATGAATCACTTAATGCATTTAGAGCTAAATATTATTTAATAGTTTTATTTAACGATAGACAGAAATAAAACGATTTTTTAAATTTGTTTACCGCTATGGATTTAGTAGTTTGTGGTGCAAATCGGCCTTGTAGTACGTTCTTTATTGCAATCTGATTTTAATTTCTTCTTTTGCTGGAAAAAATCAAATATGAATTTCTAAGTAATCTGGGCAAGATTCATGACAAATGAAACAAAACATAGGTCATGCTTTTGAATCACAGAAACTGAACGTCGTGATAAGAAACGACTGCTTCTTCTAACCCATTTACTGAACTGACTGCTTGAACTCATTTACTAATCTGTAGCTTAACTTTTATAATATGCATGTTTTTTTTTTAAACTGTAGTCTTGAAGTTTGTTGAGTAATTCCTGATAGACTTATCACCCAACGTTTTAATAAAAGCATAATTCAATGGTGTCGAATTGGGGGGAAAATCCTATCCTAACTAATATTATAAATGCGAAAGTAAGTTTGTTTGTTTGTTTGTTACCCTTTCACGCCTAAACCACTGAACGGAACATCCTGAAATTTTGCATATACGTTGTCAGGTGTACAGAAACGGACATAGGGTACCTTTCATCCCGAAAAAACGTACTGTTTCCGAGGAAAACAACAATAACGTTCTTATGATAATAGATGGCGCCACGTGTCTTTCGAATCGTGATTGAATTATATTATTATAGAAACTTTAGTAGTGTGTTATGAGTTTTTTTGCCACCAAACGCAAAACAACAAGCAGAGTAAAACCCGAATTGATTGTCATTGCCAAAGCTAGTTATACAGGGTGTTTGGTGCATCGTGTGCCAAATTAAAATGGTCGACTGAAGGGGTCATCCGCTAGCCTTTCAGACCCCTTAACACCCCTCATGCTCTGTGGATTTTTTTTATCGACTTTTTATTGTTTTCCAAAAAAAAGACCCAAATTTTTTTCAAATACAGATTTAAAAAAATATATAAGGCGTAGACTCTGAATTTTAATTTTATTTCGATGTGTATTGTTTAAGAATACTTTTAAATACAAAATTAGTGATATTAGTCACCTAGTTCTTTTTTAATTCACTCGCAAAGGTAAAACTTAAATTAAAGCTGTACATGTTACAGCTATTTATAAGGCTACAAAAAAAAAACCAAAAGCGACCGGGATCTTCCAACTCCCTCATTAATTCTCCAGTCTATCCTCTTTCTAATGATGTGCCACATGCCATAAAAGTATTTTAACAACTTTGTGAATTCGCTAGAATTGTGAATCAAGTCACATAAAACTACATTCCAAATACTAATGAAAAAATATTTATTGCGGAACTATTACTTGAGAAAGAGGTAAAATTGGTTTTCTCACTCTTTCACAGTAAAATCTATCTTCTATCTCTTTCTTGCATACCTTAAATCGGTTTGAACAAATCGCGCCGCCCGACCCGCCATTTTTTTAGTCGAGACATGACTGCCTCTGCTACCTAACGTGTGTGCTTGTTCACCATACTCCGCGATTCTTTTATTACTTTGTTATCGTTAAGTTTTGCTGGTTCTTGTTACATTTGTTTAATTTTTGTTGTTATTGTTAAACTTTGAGTTTTTTGTTATTGCAATGGCGACATTCTCTAACGAAGAATATGCGGACATCATGATGGCTTACGGAGCCGCTAATGGCGTCGCTCGTGCAGCGCAACGACTTTACCAGGAACGCTTTCCTGGTAGACGATTACCTGGCCGCAGAGTCTTCCAAGACACATACCGACGCATACGCGAGACTGGCAGTGTTACTTTTAATGAACCAAGGGGCCATATTGTGCGACATAATGTTGAAGTAGACGAGAGAATACTGGCACTTTTTGAGGAAGACCCTACAAGAAGCATTAGAAATGTGGCATCACATCTTGATATTTCAATATGGAAAGTGTGGAAAGTACTTCGTCAAAACAAAAAGCATCCATTCCACTACACTCCGGTGCAAGGTACGTAATTTTAAACTAACTTTAAACCCGTGCAAGCTTTGTTTGACCTTGCCTTTGTTTAGCAGGTAATGGGTATGGTATGGCGTCACTTCCAGGTAGTGAATCTATTAGCACGAACAGCGGGTCCTTTCTTGTGCAATTACTTATTGCCCAAGAGAAATTTAAAAGAGTTTTTTGTTTGTTGCAGGTCTTGAGGGTGGCGACTTTGAGAGACGAGTGGCTTTTTGTCGGTTTCTTTTACACACGGATGTGGATGATCCTGATTTTTTAAAAAGAATACTGTGGACGGATGAATCCAAATTTACCAAGGATGGGATCCTCAATTTACACAATTTGCACCACTGGACAACGAAAACGCAAAACCCACGTGTTAAAAGACAGAAATCTTCTCAAAGAAGGTTTAGTGTAAACGTTTGGGCAGGAGTGATTGGGAATCAGGTAATTGGACCGCATTACCTGCCCGATAATCTCAATGGCGAAGACTACCTGGAATTCCTACAAAATGACCTGCCCGAATTAGTGACCGATGTGCCCGTATTTAATGAACGTGTGCCCATTGTATTTCAAAATGACGGTTGTCCCGCGCATTGGCGATTGACTGTGAGGGAATATCTCGACAATGTGTTCCCCAATGCATGGATTGGACGCGATGGCCCTATTCCATGGCCGCCACGTTCCCCAGATCTAACTGCGTTAGACTTTTATGTCTGGGGACGTGCCAAAGAGTTGGTATATGCCACGGAGGTTCCAACTAGGGAGGTATTAGTCCAACGCATAGAAGCGGCATTCAATACTATTAAGGAGGAAATACGACTTCGTACAACAACTGTTGAAATACGAAACAGGTGTCGAGCCTGCATTCGCAACAATTTGAGCAAGATTTGTAACAATGATTAAATAAATGTTAAAAATGCAATTTTGTTTTTTTATTTCAAGTAAATCCCACGAAAGATACAGATATGAGACACGAATTTACCTAACCATAAGAATGAGATAGCAGATTTATAGGTTTGACAGGTATCATTTAAGAGATTTTTTTTTAAATCATAATTTTCACAATTCTAGCGAATTCACAAAGTTGTTAAAATACTTTTATGGCATGTGGCACATCATTAGAAAGAGGATAGACTGGAGAATTAATGAGGGAGTTGGAAGATCCCGGTCGCTTTTGATTTTTTTTTGTAGCCTTATAAACAGCTGTAACATGTACAGATTTAATTTAAGTTTTACCTTTGCGAGTGAATTAAAAAAGAACTAGGTGACTAATATCACTAATTTTGTATTTAAAAGTATTCTTAAACAATACACATCGAAATAAAAATAAAATTCAGAGTCTACGCCTTATATTTTTTTTTAAATCTATATTTGAATGTAAAATTTGGGTCTTTTTTTTGGAAAACAATAAAAAGTCGATAAAAAGAAATCCACAGAGCATGAGGGGTGTTAAAGGGTCTAAAAGGCTAGCGGATGACTCCTTCAGTCGACCATTTCAATTTGGCACACGATGCACCAAACACCCTGTATATAAACTGTAAATTAAAGGCAACAGATAAGTATAAATCATATAATTTCCAAGGAAACGAATCAAACGCCAACAAACTATCCCAATACATAAATACCCTCACATGCTTTTGTTTTTCCTTCTGCCCACCCATCCGAAACGGTCCAGTCAGGTGTAACATAGAAAAACAAGCATCCTAGGAACGCGTAACTAAAAATCAGTTGTGTTGAGCACCCCTGATGTACAAAGTCACGTTGGACAAACAATGGGCACCCCTGCTGTGGATTTATATACACCTGCCGGGGTCGTTGCTCTGGCTGCTGAATAAAAATGCCTATGAGACACAGGGTGGGGAAAGTTGGATGATTGTTTTAATATCATTATTGATTGCTCGATCTTAGTTCAGTGACCTTAATTTATAAACAAAATGAATAATTATGTTTGTATAGCGTATGCTTGTAACGTGACAATAGTATATTTTGACTGTTAAACTTTTGTTAAACGATATTTTTATCATTTTAAATTTTCATTTCACTTGATCTTCAGTTAGAATTACGTCATTTCATTAATCCTAATTTTATCTAATATTTTATAAGTGAAAGTAGGTTTATTTGTTTGTTTGTTACCTCTTCACGCCTAAACCACTGAACCGATCATCCTGAAATTTTGCATAAACGTTGTCAGGTGTACAGAAACGGACATAGGGTAGCTTGCATCCCGAAAAAAGTACTGTTCCCGAGGAAAACAAGAATAACGTTCTTATGATAATAGATGGCGTCACGTGTCTTTCGAATCATGATTGAATTATATTATTACAGAAGTAGTAGTGTGTTAAGACTTTTTTGTCGCCAAACAACAAGCAGAGTACAACCCGAATTGATTGTCGAATTCTAAATTAACGCAAGTAAAGCTGCGGGTAAAAGCTAGTTTAAAATAAAGCTCTGGACAAATTGAATCGAATCATGCGCGGGATGCGGGCCGAAAATTTCTCAAGTGTTCACACTGGCACGAATAGTCGCGTGACGTCATCATGAAAACAATCGACGCATGCAGTCACGTCCCGCATCCCATGCGGGATACACCTCATTGTGGCCAGAGCTAAAAGGTTCCAAAGTGTCCAATAAATAAAGCCTCACTTACCTACGTGACTTTTGAGACTTCAGTATTGGCAACTCCAACAAACTATATTTTTTATGTGTATTTAATTTTATGTGCCGTATGTCAAACCTATTGTCATTCGCTCAGTCTGCAATAAAAATCGTGTCCAATCACGTATCGCCAAAGCCTGCCTTTTATTTCTGCTTCCACACCATCGATTACCTGCAAGAACCAGCCCTGCTGCAATACTCCAACATTCAGTGGTTTGAGTTCTCCAATATTTACTTTTGCGGCCATAACAAGGAGACACATAAACAAACTTACTCCAACAGATAACTAGATCGATACAGTAAATAAATCCACCCTTATTACAGCAATTAACGTACCTTTTACCGGATTAGCTTACCGGCCGTGTGTCCCAGTCCGTTGAACGGCGAGACGTACGAAAATAGGATGCGATGCAAACACGTCTGCCTTAGTGCAGTCAACTCCACAGATATCTATTTATAAGATCTTAGTTTCGGCCTTAAAAATACCTGTTTGTAGTTCGGCTTCTGCTTTTTGACGACGATTTTTTGAGGAGCAGTGTATCAGGAGCTCGTTGCTAAATAATAACAGCCGCAATAGTCAATCCATCAGGTTAAGCAACGCTTGCCGGGGTTGGTACATAGATGGGTGACCATCTTTACATACCGAGACTCCTCCATGCCTCGGAAAGCACGTTAAGACGTTGGTCCCAGCTGTCTTTCGTGGATCTTTGACAGTCGTTACGGGTCTTCAGAAGCCCGAAAGTCTGACAACTAGTCTTACCAAGGGGTGCCGACCCCAACATAGTTGGGAAAAGGCTAGGAAGATTTTTCAGTGTAATGATTCATTATACAATGTACATCATCTTAGGGCGAATTTCATTAATGCAACTGAACGCGATCAGCACATATAAACTGAGTTCAAAAGCTGTCAGTGTCAATATTCCAAAGAAAATAATGACACTGACAGCTCTCAGACGTAGTTTACGTGCTGATCGCGTTCAGTTTCATTGGTGAAATTGGCACTTATTGTTGAACTCTCCTCCGAGGCACGAGTGTCATCTGCTATGCGGATGACACTCTCCTCACCGCCCGGGGGGGGAGTTTCAGGGAGGCGGCCAACTTGGCCTCGGCGGGTGGATCCTTGGTCGCAGGGAGGATCTGCCGCCTAGGTTTAACGGTGGCGCTGCACAAAACCGAGGTCGTGTTCTTTAACGGCCCTCGGCAGCGCCCAATACCTGACGCCCACATCTTCGTGGAGGGCATCAGAATTGAGGTGAAGGCCCAGATGAAATATCTGGGCCCGAGGACATCCATGAGGATTTTCCACCTCGTGGAAAAAAAAAGAACCGTGACCATTAACAATTCGCCATGTTCCCTCTATTCTTGGTGAATTATTTGGGTTAGATGAGTTTGTAAATATGAAAATTAGGTCAACTGAACGTTATGAATATAAATAAAAGCTACTCATTTTGTATTTTAAGTAACTCAAATTGTTTCCAAGTTGTTGTTCTGTTGATTTCTCGTCACTCGCAGTCAGTCGCTCACTTAGTAATACTATAACGAATTAATTATTTTCATCACTTAAAACTTTAATTTATAGTCACTCGTTTAAATACTACCCTTTTTTAAATGACGTCCTCAAAAGGACATCATTATCATGATTCCTGCTTTTTCCCCAATTTATTTGTGACATGTATATTTCGTCCATACTTTTATAGCAGTCGCCATCTTGCTAGTCACCCCCTTTCTAGCTACTTTTAATAAACAAACATGGCCGCTAACTGTCATCATCAAATCAACACGTGGGTGGTCCCCGAGCGCCAGATATTTGAAAACTAGGTCCGAAACAGTACTTTACGGCATTAAAAAAAAAAAAACCCCGTAAAGTGCTGTTGGGAACTATAGTTCTCAAAATAAGTGACACAGTAAAATTACGTCTGGGAACCAGAGTTCCCAGCCTGCATTTTACGGTGTTTAAAAAAAAAAAAATGGCGTAAAGTACTGTTTCGCCATCACGGTAGTCACCCGCTTTTTAGCCATATTATCTTTGTCACAGTCCTTCCATCGTTTGTTTGGTCTCATACTCAAAAATTTCCTCACGACATTGTCCTCAAAAGGACGTGTCCTCAAATAACAAGAGAATTTCTGTTATTTATAAAGATAAAGAAAAATTTATTTGTTAAAACATGTGTAACATGATACATGATTAGGTATGCAAATATATAGTTGGAGACATAATTTTACCGGACCAACATGTTTTGCCTCATTAGGCGTACAAAATGTTAACATTTCAATATTTCATTTATAAAATTAAAGTTACAGCAAAAATATAGGTAGGTAGTCAATAATTCAATTTACAATCAGATTCAGTACAAAATGTAGTCAATATTAATTACAAGCAAAATATGTCAATATAATATAATAAAATGAAATCAACAATAAAATTCAAAATTTATCATTCATCATCATCTTTCCTTTTTTTTTTTCATTAATTATTTATTAAGGATGGGTTTGCTCTTGACCTTAGTCTAGGGCAGAAGTGACAGAGAAAAAGTTGACGATGGAGTGAGCTTACCCAGAAGAAGTATGTTCACTCTAACTTTGAAGAGATTAGGGTTGTATGCGTTTGGAAACACAGACGCAGGTAGAGAGTTCCACTCTTTTGCTGTGGGCATTATAAAAGACATTTGGAAACGGTTAGTGCGAATTGGTGGAATAGCAACAAGGAAGGGATGGTAACCTGCAGTGCGTTTAGATGTCCGATAATAGAAGGGGGCTGGTGGAATGAGGTCGTGGAGTTCTTGGGCACACTCACCGAAGTACAATTTGTAGAAGACTGACAAGCAGACAACCTTGCGGCGATGGGCAAAGCTGTGCTTTTTATTGTTTTGGCAGAAACTGTTATTCAGCTATAGAAAAGTTAGAGTGGAGTATTGATCAGTTCAAGTTTTGCCGATATCAATGCTGGTTGCCTTTTATTCAAACACCATGCTACGCGGCGTAGCACTATGCAGATTCGTAGCACTATTGCTACGACGTAGCAACAATGTAAGTTTTAACGTTGAAAATATCCCACTATTTATTTATGTTCTTTGGATCTTCATCAAAGTAATTAATAAACTGTTTACGAATCTCTTTATCGGTGAATAAATACTTCTTAAAGCATCAAAATACCTTACTTAAAGAAGGCTTCTAATTTAATTACTCATTGAATTTGCGTGAAGTCAAACCCTTTCGTTGGTATTCCGATAATGAACAGGCGCCATTAATTAGGTGTTAGATCCTCATCAGATGGTGAATAAGACTTTTTATAAAGACCTCCAGCCTTATTGAATAACTTGATGATGAGGGAAAATTTGAAATTCGGGGTGGTTAGATTTTTTTTGGATAAACAGTTTTTTGGAGTTCAATGCAATTTTGCGAAAAAAGAGGTCCTCAATTATAGGTAGTTTTATTATTTGCGTGGATGAACAGAATATTTTAAATACTTCCTGCACACCGCGGTTTCACCGACGTAAGTCTCGACCCCGTAGGAATATCGGGATAAAAAGTAGCCCATATGTTAATTCAGAGTGTCAGCTACCTCCGTGCAAAATTTTATCAAAATCGGTCCGGCCGTTTGAGCGTGAAGAAGTAACAAACATCCATCCATCCTTACAAACTGACGCGTTTGTAATATTAGTAGGATAATATTTTAAAAGAAAGCAAATATGCATTTTTAGATCCAAGAGTTGAATTTAATAAAACATGCAGCAATATTGTTCAAAAAGAACAATTTTTTTTTTTTTTTAAAACGTTGCCCCACACTAGGAATTTCTCCTGTATTGTGGGTGCGTTTACAAACAATTAAACTCACATGTCACAAACAGCCAGACCCGGAACAACTACTTGTAGGTCATACAAATATTTGTTACGTGCGGGAATCGAACCCGCGACACGCAGCGCAGCATTCAATCGCTTAACCACTGCACCAACCGTGCCGTCAAATTAAGATCAAGATACACAATAATAATAAAAGGAAAAATAAAATTAAAAAATAAACCGCAAAATACATAATAATTAACATTTGGTATGATGTGCTTACGTAGTACGTAAGTAGAACCATCAGAATAATGTTGAAGTGTTAATGTCTTGCTTACATTAACACTTCAAAATGAAATTGAATCAAAGATTTTTTTTGGAACGAGGTTCCTTATCGCCCGTGCTCTACACCCTTAGCGAATGAGACCTAATCAAAAAAAAAAACTTATAGTTGATATCTTTATTTTGAGGTGAACACTTCTTAGGGCGCGTTCAGCAATTTTTGGTAGCGGCAAAACTTATGGGTCGCGTCACCGACATGCTGTCACCGACATGTTAAAGTTAATACTTTAACAGTATTACTGTAGCTATGCATAGCTTTACGTTTTCACTTCTCTCGGCAGTCCCCAGGACTGCCTATGTTTCTTTTTAGGGTTCCGTACCTAAAAGGAAAAAGGAACCCTTATACCCTTATCACTCGTGTATCTGTCTGTCTGTCCGTCTGTCCCAGCTGATTTGCTCCGAATCTACTGGACCGATTAAGTTGAAATTTGGTACACATATGAACTTCTGTGACCCAAACACGGACGTGTTACGTAAATAAATTAATTTTGAATATAGAGGTGACTTTTGGGGGGCCAATTAGAAAATTAAAAATTAAGTTATGCTGACTGTGCCGTGTCATCAAATAAAAGGGCTTGTTTTATGGATTTCATACATATTTTTTTTATAATTTTAAAATAAATACTTTTTAAATTATTTAAGAAAATAGATGAAAAATTACACTGCCCCCTTATCACCGAAACTACTCAACTAAAATGTTGAAAAAAATACAGAAAATAGTTCTTTATTGGTTGATTACAGGAAAAACTATAAAAAGTAAGAAGTCTGTGATCTTAAAAAAACATGGTAAATCACTCAATATTGTGCCTAAAAACTTACATTTGCAGTTGGAATGTAAGGGGTTCGCGGGATAAATTCATCCCAACTACGGAACCCTTCATTGTGCATGGTCCAACACGCACTTGACCGGTTTTTTTATTTACTCTCACACGTTGTTAATATCTTTAATTGTGCCTGGTATAATATACAGCGAGAGGAACTTTATTCCAACTGGGTGTTCCACGACACCTTTCGCCTTTTTGGATTTTACTCCTTAAGAATCGATTTTTATATAAGTAAGACCTCCGGTATTAAAATTTTATGAGGAATTAAATTAATAGCGTAAAAAGGGTTAACTCAAAAGCGGTACGTTTTTCTGCACAACTTACCTTGTACACTTTTCAAGGAATAAACTCTAGTCGTGCGTTGGAACCACGTCGGAGCTGATACACACAATTTTTTTTAACAAAGAAACAACCTTCTTTACATACATAACCACTCAGTATGATATTAAAACACTGTTACTAAAAAAATCGTATTACTCTGTCACTGAATATTTACAGGATAAACATATTATATTATCTATAAAGTCCTGACTGACTGACTGACTGACTGATATATCAACGCACAGCCTAAACCGCTGGTCCTAGAGACATGAAATTTGGAGGGTGTGTTCTTTGTGAAGAGTAGGTATCCACTAAGAAAGGGTTTTTCGAAGTTCTACCCCTAAGAGGGTGAAATAGGGGATGGAAGTTTATATGAAAGTCCGTCAGTTTTGAAGTTAGAATATTCAAATTTTGTGTTTATGCTGACGATTGAAAATTAATTTATACATGTCTCAGCGTTTTTGATAATTCCACCCCCGAAGGGTTAAAAAGGGGGATGATGTTGTGTATGGAAATTCCTTAATTTTCGAAGTAAAATCACTAAATTTATTATCTAGGCTTATGGTTGGAAGCTAACGCAACGGTGTTGTTAGAATTTGAACCTATATGGGGTGAAAAAGGGGATACAATTTTATTTTTAATGAAATTTCTTTTTAAGTTAAAATTACTAATATTTCGGCTTATTGTTAGAAACTGTAGGCATCCGCTAAGAAGGGATTTTTCGAAATTCAACCTTTAAGGGGTGAACAAGGGGAAGAAACCTTATTCCTTAAACCTGAAACTTGGCACGAATACTAACCTAAGTAAATTATAAAGTGTGACATTTTTGTTTTTTATTAAACTACTCCATATTAGGGGATTTGCGGATGAAAAAGTTTGTATGGAAGAATTTTAACGCGCGGTCCGATTAACTCGAAAGTCAGTATTTATACTGTAACCCAAAATAAATAAAAGAATTTATCAGTTTTGCGAAAATTGACCCCTTTTTTTTTGCGTGGGAAATTATCAAATAACTTCTCCAGCTCTGGGCGGAGCGGGAGGGCGTGTCAGACTTTTACTGACTAAAATTCACCCGTGTTCCTTCCGTTGCCTGTGTGCCAGGGCCATGATATCCCTTTCGGACAAACATGGCAGGCCCTAACGGACCCCGTCAGTTGGTGCTGACATCCCTTTGAGGCGCGCGTGGAACACAACGCGCAGTCGAACCGGGCCTGGTCCTTATCGGATGGCGAGCTACCCATCGCTCACCGTCCGCAAGCCCGCGCCTACGGTGGCCGGAAGCCGTCTTGCTACTCCCGACGCCCGGAGCGTCTCCTGCGGCGACTAGGGGCGCCCAACTCCAAGCCGTGATTTCTCACGGCTCGGAGTTTCGACCGTGCGTTTCGCCTCCAGATCCCACGGCGGCAGTCCGGCAAGGATGCTCGCCGCCTCACGGGACACCGTGCGGTAATGACCCTTAACAGGGTGAAAAGGGGTAGTCAATTTTACAAGAGAGGATTCTACTGTGTGGCTTGATTAACCCCAAATTATGACGTGGGCATCAGGGGTTTTTGGAAATTCAACCTTTAAGGGGGATTTTGTTTGAATGAAAAATCTTATTCTTTGAGTTAATAAACCTGAAACTTGGCACGAATACTAACCTAAGTAAAATATAAAGTATGTCATTTTTTTGTTTTTTTTAACTACCCCGTAAAGGGGGATTGGGGGATATCAATTTTTTTATGGAATAATTTTAACGCGCGGTCCGATTAACTTGAAACTCAGGATTTATACTGAAAACAAAAAATAAAGAATTACTTTTATCCGGTTTTTATTAAATCTGCCCCTAATAATGGGGTGAAAAGGGATAGTCAATTTACAAGGGAGGATTCTACTGTGTGGCTTGATTAACTTGAAAATTGGTATAAATAACCTATAAATCCAATAATAGAAACGTCAAAAACGATGTTTCAACAATTTACCCCTTTGAGTGCGTAAAATGGGGCGATATAGTTTGTATGAATAGAATCTTATTTCTTTAGATATATAAACTTGAAATTTGGCCCGAGTACTTATTTACATAACACCACGCCTGCAATCCCCAAAGGGTTAGGTAGAGGTGTATCTTTAGTACACCCACATTTCGACAGTTTTGTTTAAGTCCCATGTAATAGGGGGCGAGCCTATTGCCATCAACCGGGCATAAATCCAGACTTCGGGCTGCTACTAAGAAATTCCTAATGGAAGATCCAATAACACTTTGCCCGACCTGGGAATCAAACCCACCCCTCATGCTCAGCAGTCGCGCCTGTGACCACTAGACTAACGAGGCAGTCGTTACTTAAATAACAAAGTTTGTCATAACTTTTGCGTTTTTCAAAACTACCCCTCAAAAGGATTTTAGGGAGTGTTATGGTTTGTATTTAACGAATCTTAACGCGCGGTCCGGTAACTCGAAACTCAAACCTCATATTGAGTTTTCGAGAATCGGAAAAGGGGGTACATAGTTTTCGGGAGAATTTTACTGCGTACCTTGAATAACTCAAAAGTTGGTACATCAATTATTATTTAAGAACAAAAACGTAGACAAAATAAACAATACAATTTTTTTTACAAATAGACATAGACGTGAAATGGAGGAGGACACGTAGGTATATTGAACAAGTATGTACAAAACGAAGTTTGTATTTATATGCTATATTATATCCTTCGTAAAGTTGTAAATCAAACTGCACTCCTATCTGCTTACCACGCTTACGTTGGTTCCAACTAAGATATGGTATAATGTTTTCGGGGAATGCTGCTGATAGAGAAGCTGCTTTTTTTTCGACATCCACGCGGGCGAAGCCGCGGGCGAAAGCTAGTATAATGATATAATGTGTGTAAATTTGCAGGCCTTACGGTAGGATATGGCTAATGGACACTATTGTTTGTTTAAGACCTTATTTGTGTACCTATATTCGCAAATCAATAAATGATTATGATTATGTATTATAGCAGTGGTGGCCCAGTGGTAACGGCCCTGACTTACGAGTCATAGGTCGTGGGTTCGAACCCAGGCAGGCGCTTTACTTTGTGTAAATAATTTCATCACCACTGCTCTCAAAACGGTGAAGGAAAACATCGTGAGGAAACCGGCATGTCCTAGAACCAACAATTCAAAGACATGTGACATCTACCAACCCGCACTGGGCTCGCGTGGTAGCTTACAGCCCAGTCCCTCTCGAAGAGAGGAGGCCTGTGTCCCAGCAGTGGGAACATTATAGGCTGATTATGCTTATGCTATGTATTATAACACTTACAAATTCACTAATCCTTAAATCTAGAACCAGAAAAAAACCTTATTCTCAGAATTGACATTGTTGTATAAAAGAACGAAGGGTATGGAATATTGTTTGTAGCAGCCATGTTGAAAGGGAAAAATACGATATACTGAAGGAAAATTTTTATACGGGACGTATACAGTTTTTTACTAGATTTTTTTAAGGTACGACGGAATACTATTTTTGGATTTATTGTCGTAGTAGTGTAGTTCTTAGTAAAATCGTGCCTAGAAATATATTTTAGGTACTCACCTATGCATTTATGTAGTGGTTTGGCTAGACTAGAATATTTAAAGTAAAGGTAGTATTTTACTTTAACTTAAGCACGCCTAAGTGTCCTTTTGTTTTTGTATTTATTTGAATACTAAGTTAGTTAGTCATTTAATTTAAGATCTTAGTGTAAATAGTTGTGTTAATCCTATACTATCCTATAAATATTATAAATGTGAAAGTTACGTTTATTCTATTCTATTTTTGAATATGGCAAGCTTAGCCGATGTCGACTATTCTGCCAATGTCTAAAGTGAATTGGAAAAGCAAATGTGTATTGTTGTAGTAATAAAATTATAAAAATCTTTGATACAACTGTTGAACTTAATGTAGATCTTGTGGGGTTAGTACTGGACTGAAACAGAATGTTACGTTGTTTGTTTGTTACCCTTTCACGCCGAAACAGCTGGACGGATTTGGATGAAATTTGGCACATGGGTAGACCTAAGTTAGGATTCAGAATAATTTTCTTTGCGACATTCCCACGGGATCGAGACTTATGCGGATGAAACCGCGGGACACACATACTATTGTATAATATTAATAATAAGTAAAAAAAATATTTTTGCTAATCAAGCTATTGGTAGAATAATGCGTGTCAATGCGTGTCAAATGTGTTCCTTGCTTACAGTACTGTGCCATAAATACGTTTTCAGTTAGTTTGTTTGTTATGAGATAATATTTTGAGTACAATTTTTTATTTACAAAGTGTACAAAAAAATACATAATTTCAGCCGAAAGACGTCCACTGCTGGACAAAGGCCTCACCCAAAAGGAGGGATTTGCCATAATCGCCATGCTTGGCAGGCGGGTTGGCGATCGCAGTATGGTGTTAAAATGCATAGAGAACGCTGCTGCCCAATCTCTAGTAAATCCCTTAGTCGCCTTTGGGTACGGGAAGGAAGGGGGTAATCCTATTCTTTACGTCCCGCACCACACGGAACGTTAAAAAAACCATGCATAACACGCGTACAAAAAAATTAAAGAGACGCAAACATACATAGGTAGTTACAAAATGTTTCTACAGCATACAGAATAATTATTTATTAATTTATTTTCTCATCACAAATGTTGTTTTGGAAGTGCTTAACGTTAACATTTATGTGAGAGACTGGTGCCCGGAAAAGGCATAAAATACCTGTGTTACGGGTTACCAGAATTAAGTTTGGTACAGTAGTACCCAATTGATATGGCTTACCGATGTACCTGCGCAGAAGGTGAATTTAAAAGTGCGGGAAATGCTATTGACCAATCGGCACGCTCCACGCACCGCGGTTCTTTTTCCTGTACCGCTATTCGTCGGCAGCTGCCGCCATGTTAACGCGCGTCGCGTGGCATGTTTGTCAGCCGCCATACTTCTGATCGAGTGCACGCTAGCAGCTCCAGTGTATTATGAACTTTATAATAGTGATCTAAGGTTGATTGTAAGTTTTAAGCATTCTTTTGTTAATCTTCGGGGCCATACTTTCTTTTCTGTGCGAACGAAGATTCACGACGCGCCTTATCAATTGGGTACCACTGTACATAGTGAACTAAATATTTTAATATACCTTCGAATGACAAGTACTCAATGTTATTTCCTTGCCACTGGCAGTTATAACGGTCTAACATAAAATTTATGAGCCATAAACCTTAAAACGGGTGTAACGTAAGAAACGCCCAGAAGATTGATTTGTAAAAAAATGGCTCACAATCAATTAAATTGGTTTTACGGTTCCTTAACGTTTATGTGAAAGCTGTGGAAGACTTATTCAATTCATAAAAATATTATGTAATGGTAATTTTCTTAAAGTAAACAAGCAAATTGTTTGGAAGACTCCGGGTTCTCGTTACAAATTTTGAGCGTCAAAATACCGTACAAATTAATGTCAGGCTCCAATAACTTCTAAGCAAGATATACACTAAATCAAAGCAATTAACAGGCCCAAACCATATTTCAAAACGAACCGCAATAAAACCTATAGCTAGAGAAGGAACGAGAAAATTCAAAGTCGAAGAACACCGTCATTACTTAAACTTTAATGTTACAACGTGGACTTCGCCTGTGAAACATTGCCACTTAGAAAGGGGCTGAGAATTTCAATTTTAGGTCAGACCGCCCTCGAAAGGGATTAGACAGGCTTCTCCGAGGCGCTATTACTACTACCCTTCACAAACAACGGATTCGTCCTTTTCTCCTATAAAAGTAAAATATGAGTCGACTGCGTGACCTACTCAGCGTTTCTGATCTCCTGGTGTTTCGGTCGTCTTAATAGCTGGTGATTTAGAAGCACACGAAGCACATTTAGGTGTTTTACATTTTAAGCTTTGGAGAAGGACGTTTGGTTCTGTAATTAATAGTGTTTTACAAATTAGGTATAATAACGCATTTTATGATAAAAAAGCGGTCCAGAGCGAGTCGGACTCGCGCACCGAGGGTCCCGTACGTATATATATGATGTTGATGATTTCTGAAAAACTGTGCTATTTAGAGACATCGTTTTATTTTTCCTGTAATCTTTACATAAACTTCTATTACATAGAATAATTTCAGATTTTTATCTATGCAAACTTCAAGTAAACTAAAAGTCGGAAGCTACGCTGCCTAAAAAAAAAGATTGAGAATGTGCAAACAGCGTTCTTTCGTATGATACCCCACATGCCCTAGTAGTACCACTTAAAATTGTTAAGAGGCCTTTCAGTTCATTTTACAAAAAAGGTTTATTTTTTTAAATTTCTTTCTTGTTTGCAAAATAGTTGGACATACGTCATCTAAAACTATTCTAAATTTCAAGTTGATAGCATTAGTAGTTCTTGAGATATCCAGGTGTGACAGACAGACAGACTTAGTCTCACCATAAGGGTTCCTTTTTACCATTTTGGTACGGAACCCTAAAAAGCGACTGAGCGTTACAGTAGTCGCATATGATGTGTAACATCTGACATCTCACCTTGGTAATAAGCAACTGAGCCATAAATTAACCCCAGAATTTAAAAAAGCTAAATACTGAAATATTTATTCTAATAATTATTCATTACAGTGGTCGCTCACTGATCTAAATTCGACCCCCTCTACTTACAATCTATATATTACTCACTAATTCCATGATTACACTAATTCCATGTTATTAACACACATGCTATCGCTCACTGATCTAAATTCGACCCCCTCTACTTACAATCTATATATTACTCACTAATTCCATGAGTACACTTATTCCATGTTATTAACAAATGTAAACTTCCTGTTACACACTTCCGTCCCTTTTCACGAAATCACTCTCAAAGAAAACGAGAGGAAAGATAATATTATACATCAAAAATATTTGAAAAACACGTAGTTATTGTAAATACTTTTGGATCTGATCGAACTCTCTATAAATTAATAAAGATTAAAAAAATACTTTTGGAATTTATTTTAATGCAGCATTATCTGCAATCATAAAATTAAAACTTTATGATACAACTTCAAGCAATTTCGGGCCTAAAGACTTCTTCAATACATATTTCAGTTACAATACTATGGCAACATATCGCACCCCCGTTCAAATAGTGTTGTAAGTCAAGAAAATCAGTCTTAAGTATGAAGTATGACACTATTTGAGATAAGATTTTGAAGTTTTCTAAAACGAAGTGAACATTATAAGAGTTTTCAAGTTTTTTGAGTTGTGACACTATTTCAGTGGAGGTGCGATATTTTCTCTTATTCAACCGTACAAAATCGTGACTCCTCATAAATACAAGCATCTTATTTCCGCTCCAAAGACACTAAATATAACTAAGCCAGACAGCCAAACTATGAGGCGATACACGTCGAAATATTGTCAGCACTTCGAATGTCCCAAGCAATGCTCGAGCAGATATTTTAAAAATGTCTAGGGTAAACTGAAAATTCAATTTCCACTACCATCGCTATCATAAGCTCAGAGACTAAAAGACATTGAGAAGGACGCTAAGTCGTAAAATGGGAACGTTGGGTGTACACGACAAATGTCAACTTTTGGCTTATTTTTTGGAAATGCATTTACTTCGGTTTGGAAGCTTTTAGCGCGCGAAGGCGCAATGGTTTTGAAAATATGTGCGACATTTTTAGGTATTTCGATTCTTGCCAGAATTTCTGTTGTTGTTTTGTTTTACTATCTAATGAAAATGTAGAAAAAACTCAAAGCATTAATTTTCATCATCATCATCATTTCAGCCGAAAGACGTCCACTGCTGGACATAGGCCTCCCCCAAGCACCTCCACTTCGACCGGTTCTGTGCTTTCCGCATCCAGCGGATACCTGCAGCCTTCACAAGGTCATCGGTCCACCTTGTAGGAGGCCTTCCAACGCTACGTCTTCCAGTACCCGGTCGCCACTCCAGAACCTTTCGGCCCCATCGGCCATCAGTTCTGCGAGCATTTATTTTAATTAAACCAATTACAGGCACATATGAATTGTCAAAGAGTCGGTCAGTTAGTCAGGTTAGTCAGAAAGTTGAAGCTGTTTGCGCATTCTAAAACGTAGATCTCTATGAAGAATAACAGGCAAGAAACTCCAAGGACACTCTTTTAAAATCAAGACATTACAAAAAGCTGGGTACATTATTCTTGTTGCATTATTCTATATGTGCGAACAATTTAAAAAAAAGTAAATAAAAACAATTAAAAATATAATATTAAAAGATTAAGCCAGTTATGAGATGACAAGTCTCAACTGACGGCGCCCGTTCATGATAATGAACACGAACATAGATAGCAACATGACAATGAACGTAGTAACGATATTTAAATAATGTCAAAGTTAGACAACGTAGACGTTTGAAAGTATTATCTTCTTATTCATTCCTGGTGTTTTGTATGATTTCTCTTATTAAGTAGCAGTAGCGAAGCTATAATTTTTGTTAGAGGTAAGCCGAAGAAAAAGTTGTTCACTTCTCATAAACTCTAGATAACGTCAAAAGTAATTAACTCAGAAATTTTGGTACTTCCTTTTATTTTTTTTAAATTTTGCGCCAGCTAATGGTATGGTATTAGTTGTTCAGTGAAAAAACATTGGCAATTTTTGGAATATTTTTAATCTTATATGATGTTTTAAACTAGTATTAAATGTTTGTAATGCGATGTGATACACACAGGTGTAAGAAGACCCCTGCCAGGGTTGCGAGTTTGTCCGAAAGGGATATCATGGCCCTGGCCCACACGCATCTGAAGGAATACGGGTGGGTTTTAGTCAGTAGAAGTCTGACACGCCCTCCCGCTCCGCCCAGAGCTGGAGAAGTTATTTGATAATTTACCACCCACGAAAAAAAAAATGTTGTAAGAAGACTGGTTGTTCCGAAGGGAAGCCGATAGGAATCGGGTTGTATGGAGGCTGCGCCTCTGTTAAGTAGCTACTGTAGGTGCAGTATACATTATTAACTTTTTAATTTTCTCTTCTACGAACACACTTTCAATGCAATAAAAGTAACCCCAGGAATTTAAGACCGTCCCGTCCAAACATTTAATCAAATGAAACTGTAAGCGTAAACAAGGTAGGATATTTATAGTGTCCATCTTTCTACGCCTACGCCTAGGCTAGGCTAACTTAACCGTAGTAATTGGCCTCAGTCCAACTGTGGGTTTTAAACATAAACTGCAGTTTTTGTTAGGTTATGTCAGTTAGCTTGCAGGAGAAGCAAGACTGCGCGAATTATACTGCAGCTGCAGTGTTGTATACTGCTATTTTAGAGAGTATTGTGGAATTTGAGAATATAATTAGAATCCCAGAGAAATATTAGGGTTCGCTAGCTGGTATAAAATACAACACTACTTTAAGTATTATTTGTTTTTCATTTATAATTCACTTGTAACAGGAAACTAGTATAGGCTATATACATGTGTATCATTGTAAACAATTATTGAAATAAACTTTATTATTATTATACTTACAACAAAATAGTTTGTGTAAATAAATCAAATTGAAGTACCTGTTTGTAATGTCAAAATAACTAAATTGCATAAAAAAATGTATAGCATTGCATTTGCAAGAAGCTGGCAGTATCATCACAACGGTAATGTTTTTTATTTGGTTCATTGATTGTTTGGTTTGTTGGTATATTCGTTTTTTTTAGGTTTTTAATAGGTATATGTATGTATATCCATAAATTTAAATATATATTTATTCCACAATTTTCGTTATTGTACCTACCACTGCTTGTCTCTGCATCACCCAAACGTTGACTGGTAGAAAATGCCTATGGCATTAAGTCCGCCACTGTACATTTTGTGTGCTTAAAGTGTTAAATAAATAAATAAAAAATAAATATAGGTTTACGGTAGGTACTGATAACAAATTTTTTTTTGTCTGTTTTTCTGTTTGTTCTGGCTAATCTCCGAAATTATTGCTCCGAGTCAGTTAAATTAAACGAATGCGGTTTCGCTGCTATGGTTTCACGGCGGAGGTGTGCTATCGGCGTCAAACTGCAATGTTTGTTATTCGTATGTTATGGCCGTAGCTAGAGTTAAAATATTATAGAAATTAACACGTTCAGGGACTCTAAATGCCCGTTTAGAGTCCTTGAACGTGCTAAAGAACGAAACTCCTTTAAAACTTTAGACCCTAACACAGCCTTTTGAAATACCAATTCAAATGTTCAAATAATACTGAAGTGAGTCACCATTAGTCATTTCATAGAAATTACTTCCAAAGTCCAACTTAACGATTTATGTGTTGAAATACTTGAAGTCAGCGAAGCGTTGTAATAGGGCCCTTTGGATGTGAATAATCTTTATTGCAAGGCGATAAAAGTGTAAAGGGCAATGGAGAGGGCTATGCTTGGAGTTTCCTTACGTGATCGAATCAGAAATGAAGAGATCCGCAGGCGAACCAAGGTATCCGACATAGCCCGAAGAATTGCCAAGCTTAAGTGGCAGTGGGCAGGGCACATTGCTCGCAGAACTGATGGCCGATGGGGCCGAAAGGTTCTGGAGTGGCGACCGCGTACCGGAAGACGTAGCGTTGGAAGGCCACCTACAAGGTGGACCGATATCCTTGTGAAGGCGGCAGGTATCCGCTGGACGCGGGAAGCACAGAACCGGTCGAAGTTGCGGTTCTTGGAGGAGGCCTATGTCCAGCAGTGGACGTCTTTCGGCTGAAATGATGATGATGATAAAAGTGTGTTGAATAGTACTTAGTACATATCAAATGGCTTGGTGACGTCATGTAAAAAATGATATTTGGATGATGTTACTAATAGGACGTTAAAAATGTGTTGGTGGAATGTGTCCGGAATACTAACAAAAGAAACGCACTTCTCAATTCGTTAAAATTGTCGGTAATGGATGTTGGAATTTTTCACGGTATTTTAACTAAGCCTACTTTAGATGCAGCAAAAATATAATATACTTTTATATAAGAAATTAGCATAGAAGTTAAGTTTTGTGTACGTAGTTAATTTAGTTTAGGAGCAAGTTGTTATTTGTTAAAACACGATGGGATTTGGCATCGTCGCATAAGTGTACAAAAATGCTTTAAATAAATAAAGATAAAAAAGGCGATAAAAGTGTGTTTGAATAGTACTTAGTACAATTTAATGGCTTGGTGACGTCATGTAAACAATGGTATTTGGATGATGTTACCAATGGGGTATTTTAATGCAAACAAAAAAATAAATAAACGGAATATATGAAATCGGAAAAAACTATTTGTGAAAAAATAAATAAAATCGGTGGAAAAATGGAGAAGTTACACGCTTTTAAAAGTATTCTTCTATCCTTGTCACGCAAAACGATCATTGTACTGAATGCCGCGAAGTTACTATGGCCTTTCTGTGTTGTGACATAAGATCGCAGCAGTGCTGTCTCTGTCTAAAATAGACTTTAAAACGCATACAACGTCGGCATTTTTTGAGATATTAAAACATTTTTTTACTGTGATTTTTTTTTTTTTGTTGGTTTCGAAAAATCTAAATTAAAAAAAAAGAAACAGCTAAATACCCTACTACTTTTAAACGATCTAAAACATCCATCTTCTTTAAGAAAATAGATCCTGCAAGACTTTATGTTCGACAAGTAATTGTAGGTATGTAGAATTGTTAGACCTAAGATTAATTTTTACCCGTGAGAACCTGTAATTGGCTCTGTGTTTCATATGCAATTCTTATCTATATGGTATAGCTGTTGGTTCCCCTATATATAAATAATGTTTTAATGGTGCTCTTACACTCAGTTTAAAAACATTACTTAAGGGTATATTTCAACAAGACTGTATAGGTTCGTGTTTGTTTATCCGGCAGCAAACTTTATTTATTCAAATTATGTTCTATTTTCAAATTTATCCAGTGGATATTATCAATGCTTTTATATTTACCATTACCATATTTTTCCTACAAATAATGATTTATAGCCACATCCCTGTTTTGCGAAAGCATTATTAAGTAATATACGCGTCACGACGAAGTCAACAACCCCATAAACTCCCTCTAATCTGCCGATAAAGTACCAATTTGATCCAGAGACGAATTTACGACGTCAACCAACTTCATATGAAGAAAAATAAATCAAAATACTGGCCTAGAAAAATAGAAAGAGCTGCGTAGAAAATTCTAGAAGGTTTACTTCTTGGGATCAATACGATAAAACCTATTCACCTAGAAAGAGAAAACAAGGTTAATAAAGGCACCTTCAATAATTCGTCACCGGTTTCGTAGGAGGCAAAATGCTGAGTCGACGTCGACAGCACATGTGGTGATCGTAAAATGAGCCAGGGGCTCACGTTTGCCCTTCGACCGAACAATGTTAGGGTTGCATGATTTAGACAGAGTTATTGGAACACTTTCCATATTAAAATCGAGTCAGTGCCATTAAAGTGTAAATGAAATAATTCTCATTTAACCCATAAATGACATTACATCACGCCACTAATCCATGAAGGGTTAGGCAGAGGTGTATCTATAATACACCCTTTAAATTCACACTTTTAATCCTTAAAAATATTGATGTATGTACTGTATTACGTTACGTTTTGCATCGTTCTCACATGTAGAATTTCAATATGAATGATGTAACCAATACTTTGTATCAATATTTTAATTTAAAAGAGTGTCCGTGGAGTTTTTTGCCCGTTCTTCTCCATGGGAACCTACTATTTGGAATGAGCAACTAGCTTCATATTTGTAACTGACCGACTTCTTGACAGTTCAAAAGTGCCTGTAAATGGTTTAATTGAAATTAATGCTTTGGGGTTGAGTTTTTGTAAACGCTCCAAAAATTCTAGAAACTGCCCTAAAATTTTGCCTCAACTAGCAGCCCTGGGGTAAACGCTCTGGTCACGGCTTCCTTCAGTAATTTATTGCTTTTATTGACCATTAGCGCTGTTAAGTACGACCCTGGAGTTCTCTCAAACGTTTTCTTAGAGTATTAACTTGTTCTAATTTAGTGGTCGAGTTTTAACGTGAATAGGATGTGTAATAAAACATATCGGCTGTTGCCAACTTTGCGAGTAGGCCGAAACTTGTAAGGAAACTTTTTTGGACTTCTTAAAGTTGTCGAGATGTCCTACATTATGTTGATGGAACGATAACTCATCGGTCAGTGGGCCTAGAATGAATGCGAGGAGTTAGTAACGTTCAAGGCTCCTATGGCCTGGTGAGCTATCACGGCCGCGCGAGTCTGTTCGAGCCTTTATATACCTACTCGTTTTGCACATAATATTTACTTACTTTTAAGACTTCATTCACATCTATGGGTGATACTAATCAATGCTTTTACTACGGATGAAATTACTGCTGGATAAGTTAACAAGTTACAGTTACAGTAACTTGTTAACTTATCCAGCTGTTAATTTCATTCAAATCCTGTTTATTGATGTGTTACAACTACTGCTCTCTGTGGGAGTGATTTCGTGAAAAGGGACGGAAGTGTGTAACAGGAAGTGACAGCTTGAGCATAGAATAAGTAAGCACTTTTTAATAGCATGGAATTAGTAAGTACTTTTTAATAGTTTGGAATTGGTGTAGTTTTTCCAGCTCCATAGGGGGAGGGGCAATCTAGAGTCTTGACGTCTCAAACTCGTTGCTATTTTAATTGTATAATTTGTTATTTTTCTGACATTGAATATACATTCTGTGATTACCTAGACTTATCCACTGACTTATTTTTTTTTTTTTTTAAGAAATCATAATTACAGTTTTACGATGTTTGTTAATATGTGAGCACCATGTATCTATATCATAATTAAGTTATTTTTCATTTTATTCTAGGTGCATCGTCTTCACATAAAATCTTAAACTTAATGTACTTAAACAAAATATTGTAAAACATTTTTAAAAGAGTAACGGTGGAGTTTCTTGCCCATTCTTCTCCATACGAAACTACCTTTTCGAAGAGGCGACTAGAATCAATTCTATTTTTTTTGTAAATTTTGTCGTTCAAAAGTGCCTCCTTAGTGCCTATTTCAAATAAAATATTTGACTTTGACTTTTTGGAATTAGTAAGTATTAAACAACATGAATTAACGCACAACCAAGTCGTGAAAAAAAAATTCAGCTGTTCCCTACATTTAAGTTATCATAACTCGTCAAAATGTAGGGAACAGCTGATATTTTTTTCGCGATTTAAGGTTTGGTCTTATAGTAAATGTTGTTCATAATGAAGAGTACAATGATCCCTTAAGAGGTTGTGCGTTAATTCCGGGACATCTTGTATATTGTAAGTAGTGGTGATGCCACCACTAGTAATTAATAATTATTCGAATAATTAATTTCTGTCGCTACTCAGATTTATTACCAGGATGAGATGTCAGATTACACATCATATGCAACTACTGTAAAGCTGGTTGGTTTTTAGGGTTCCGTACCAAAATGTTAAAAGGAACCCTTATGGTGAGACTGTCCGTCTGTCTGTCTGTTACACCTGGATATCTCAAGAACTACTAATGCTATCAACTTGAAATTTAGAACAGTTTTAGATCATGTTTGC
This sequence comes from Tiliacea aurago, assembly GCA_948098905.1. Taxonomy (NCBI): domain Eukaryota; kingdom Metazoa; phylum Arthropoda; class Insecta; order Lepidoptera; family Noctuidae; genus Tiliacea; species Tiliacea aurago. Next base: position 4,717,686 of record OX402592.1, read on the forward strand.
CAAACTATTTTGCATACAAGAAAGAAATTAAAAAAAAAAAAATTGCAAAAGGGACTGAAAGGGGGTCTTAAAATTTTGAAGTGGGGCTACTCGTACTGGGTCATGTGGGATATCATAACTATGAAAGAACGCTGTTTGCACATTCTCAAACATTTTTTTTTAGGCAGCATAGTTTCCGACATTTGATGAAAAATGTAAAAAAATACGGCCTCCCCCCTTGTCTCCGAAGTTTGCATAGATAAAAATCTGAAATGATTCTATGTGATAGAAGTGTATGTAAAGATTACAGGAAAAATACGAACGTATAAAAACGATGTCCCTAAATAGCACAGTTTTTTAGAAATCATCAACATCGCGAGTCCGACTCGCTCTTGACCTGTATTTATTTTTTTTTTTATTAATTTGAATTTGTATTGTAATTCCCGTATAGATCGTCGATTATTATTTACAATCATTTACCAAATACTTTTCAAGACTTACCGCTGACAAAGTTTAAAAAAATACTGTTTAAACTATTACTATTTAAAAGATATTATACTATTAAGGACTATTTAGAAGACAAATCAATAGAATCTGTAATTTGTAAGTTGGATTAATTGACATCGCTGATTGTGAAGACATTTGCACGCTATGTTATGGCAGGATATGCTGAAACAAATTAAACTGTAACACCCTATGTACCATATTCTAGCAAATAAATATTTTTGATTTGATTTGATTTGATTTGATTTGACTTTGGAATGAAATGGGAACGGGCCTACTACGGAATAATTATGATTTTCGATCTAAATAACACTTTTGATGTTTGTTATTTAGAAGTGTTTGGCAATATCAGCAAGTTATATCATAAACATTGTTGTTTGTGTAACTCACTCGTGTAAGAGATTTTCATTGTTTTGTGAGATAATATTTACCTTTAATAACTATAGAATGATGATTTACTTTATCAAGCAAACAGTTAATTGGTCCGAGTATAATTTTAATCAGAAACTAGTTAATAACGCGTTCGTAAGTCGTGTCATGTACGAACTGCCATTGTAATTTACTAGTACTGTAACATTCTGGCTACTCATTGATGTGTTTAGGGTTCCGTACCTCAACAGGAAAAAACAGAACCCTTATATGATAACTCGTGTGTCTGTCTGTCTGTCACAGCAAATATTCTCCGAATCTACTGGACCGATTAAGTTCGAGGACACATATGAGTTTTTGTGACCCTCACGGACGTGTAACGTAAATAAATGATTATGAATATGAGTTAAAATAAATGTTTTGTAAACTGTACCGTGTGACATATCACATGAAAGGGCTTGTTGTGAAGGTCTCAAATATATTTTTATTATAGTTTTAAAATAAATACTTTTAAAGTTGTTTAAGAAAATAGATGAACATTTACCATTCCACCCCCCTTTATCTACGAGACTACTGATCTGAAAATTCGAAAAAACATAGTAAATAGTTCTTTACTAATATATTACAAAAACACCTAAAAAAAGTCTGTGGTCTTAAAATAACATGTTAAATAACTCATTATTGTGCATACAAACTTACATTTGCAGTTGGAATGTATCGGGGAATATCTCTTTCAACTACAATATTAAGTTAGTTCTTGGTATAAATTTTATTCATCCCAACTACGGAACCCTTCATTGTGCGTGGTCCGAAACGTACTTGGCCGGTTATTTTTAGTAGCGTCGTGGAAGTTAGCATATTTGAGTAGGAGTCTAAGGAAGCTGACTTTACGGATATAAGGTTTTATATCAAAGGCACATGTTCGCACCATAAGCCTCTGAAAGTGATGATCACCCTTCAACATTCGATGGAAGACTTTCATGAAGGGGCAGACGAAGAGCCAGGCAAACGTCAAAACTATAAACTTCAGCTCGTTTGGAATAGCGAAATTCGAGAAGATCAGTGAACGATTTTTTTTTTGTTGTATTTAAATGTTAGTGTTACGTAACTTTCCAATGAAAGTGTTTTCGTCATTATAAATCATTCCAAAATTTTCGTTTGCGTTTTTCACTCCACAATACTTTTTTTTAAACAATATGTGGATGGAGTTTAACTCGTTAGAACTACCAGTATTCATGGAACATTTTGTTGCTGTAACCTGATTGACCGCTGCCATTACTTCGGCACCGATGCGCTAGCGCAGCGTGTAAAAATAAGGAACTAAAAAGCCGACTTTATCGTTGGTTCACGCGGGCGACGCGGCGCGGCGGGGCAAAAGGAAAAGGATTTTTTTTATCGTTTTTTTTTTGTATCTATGGACGCTATACTAAACTATACTGAACGCATATAGTTAATTAACATACTTTATTATAAACCACAAAAATACAAATACAAAAAAAAAATACAAATACATAAATCAAACACTATAAAATATGCAATAGGCGGCCTTATCGCTTCGCTTCGTATTAGATAAGACTGAACATTTAGTGACGCTTATGAAATAATTTTTCCATTCCTTAAAAAGTATAGAAAAATGATTATTAACGCTTTTTTTTTCTGCTTTAATTCTCGAGACCCTGAGCTCCCGGACCTTTGGAATGCGTTCGAGGGGCTGAAGCAAACTCGCAGAGGCCATTAGTCTCGTGAAGAGTTTTGTTGCGAGATTTTAAAGAATTTTCTTAATTTTTGTGTTACTTATGTTTATCAGCATCATACAATGGATTGGTTTGTTCGTAGTTATTATTTGTACAGTAGTTTATGTCTTCGGATATGTAGGATTCAGCATGACGATGTGTGCGAAGTAAACAAGCTCGTCTGGCTATAAATCAACATCCAAGATCAAAGGGTCAGACAATCAAACCCTTAGCTACCAGGCTACCATAAACTTCAAAAACAACATCAGTCCAAATCGAATCGCCATCAAACTTTATCTCGCTTTGATACCAAAAGATTTAGGGCCTGAACAAATTTTTTGCAGATACGTACGTAGAGTTTTATAACAATGCCAACATAATTATGAGACTTATAAGCCGTGGAAAGCAGCCTAGTGCCGGCTCGCAGCCTCTAAGTCCGGACAATCAACGACTGTACCATTTATTATTGCTCTGTAATGGTTTATTGCAGATGGCCTTTTATCATAATACTATCTGCGCCCCGCGGTTTCACTCGCGGAAGTCTGGATCCCGCGGGAATATCGGGATAAAAAATAACATATACGTTAATCCAGGGTGTCAGCTACCTCTACATTTTTTTTAATCAAAATTGGTCCAACTGTATAAGTGTGAAGAAGTAACAAACACATACTCACAAATTGTTTATTTTAAAACTAAGATATCTCTTAAGATATTAATTAAAATCATATTATGTCAAGGGAAATTTTGTTCAAAATTAAATACGAGTATTGTGATGAATAACGTATTTATTTGTATAAGGATTAATATCATGTTTATAAAAACACGTTCGCAAATAATGCATTATTTTAGAACAAAGTTTATAGTGAGTCAAGTTTAAAAGATAGACATTATGCTGTCGCAGATTCGTCGGGAACAATTCCATCATACATGATTTTTGCGTAACTTTAATCATCGTTTACGCAGCGTACGCAACGGAAGCTCTCAAAAGGATGTTTTCGCCGTTTTTGCAACATTTTTCATTGATGCTCCTCTTGGTCGTAGCGTGATGTTATGTAGCCTATAACCTTCATCGATAAATGGACTATCCAACACAAAAATCTTTTTTTCTATTCGAACCAGTAGTTCCTGAGATTAGCGTGTTCAACCAAACAAACTCTTCAGCTTTATAATATTAGTGTAATTAGGTATATTATATAGATATTGCTTACTTTGCTAGTTCCGAAACAATAGTTTTAGTGTGCGGATGTATTGTAGACATTTGTGTGCTACAGGCCTTATTGCTAAGCTGTGTATCACGAAAGATATAATCGACGAAAACTTCGAACATCTTACCTCTTTTTCTAAAAAGAGTAAAGCAGTAGAGTGTAGCGGCATCAACATCGCCACATACGAACTACGCGTCACACTGACGTCACGCGAATCCTGCATCGCGCAAGCAGAGTTTACCGCGCGACTAGCATATATACAACGTCCCGACGTCAACCGTCGGGCAGTTGCCCACCAGACACGACACCCGTCTGGTCGGAGGATCCTCCCTTTTCTATGGTGGATGAGTGAACTTTACACCCTGTTCCTCATACCACCAAAAGAGTAAAGCGCAGCTAAGTCAAAACAGCCGCATATGTCGATCCATCTTGCCGGGGTTGGTCCGTAGATGGGTGACCACCTTTACATACCGCCACTCCTCTGTGCCTCGGAAAGCACGTTAAGTCGTTGGTCACAGCTAGCACTCGTGGATCTTTGACAGTCGTTACGAGTCGTCAGAAGCCTGAAAGTCTTACCAAGAGGTATCGTGTGACCCAGTTACTGGATTGTGAAGGTCAGACAGGCTGAATCCGGTTACACTGGAAGCCGACCCCAACATAGCTGGGAAAAGGCTATAATCAGATTGATTGCTTGATTACCATGGTGTTTTAAAAAAAAGTCGCATAATCTAAGTCTAACTGCAAATAACACTGCAATTATTGCACAGATTAAATAACACTAATATTTTTACTATTATTATTTTTTTCTTAGCAAAAAGCGCCTTCATCATCTCTCCTATTAAAAATTAACTTTGCTGTGCCCGACAGGGTCCATAATTGATTCTATGTTTTAACATACCAACTGTTTTATGTACACATTATGGAATGCAATAAAGTATTGAGTATTGAGTATTGTTCATGATCATGCGTGATTAAAAGCCACTCATCAGGTCAATCAAATGTTGTATTTTATTTCAAAGCTGTACATGACGCAACTAGATGGCGTTGGCGTCGAATTAGAAGTCGTTATGGTTTCGTTACAACGGTAATGTTAGGGTCTTGTGAATTTTAGCAAATATATTACCAGCTATAGAACAGTATACAGTTTGGTTGTTTTATTTAAACCTTCAACCCTACTAGTATACACATAGGGTCAAAATTTAAGTACTGAGTACCAGTCACGGTGTTCGGTATTTATCAAGTACTGACTTAGCTAAGTAAGTGAGATTATTCGAGACAGTTAGAACGTCCCCAGGCTATCTCCAATGTTTTAGAGTAATCCTTTGACCGGAAAGAACATTGTTATACCTGAGGCAGGGATCAGAGATACAATTGTAGTTAGAGGAAATCCCTAAATGCGCCTTGTCGGTGCAATAAGCAAGGAGAGCAAGATTGCTTTTCAGGAGACGAGTAACAAAGCTTCTACCTTGGCTATTGTCTTTCTAGCTTTAAGAAGAGATGAAGTACTTAATTTTATAATAAAATGGAGGGTGGTTTCAATATAAAGGGTTAAAAAAAAGTATAAACTCCATTGAAGTCCCTTTACAATGTTTAAGCTTAAATTTATACGTCTGGCGCACCTTGGGCAGTCAGCCCGGCTGCCACCTTGCTGATTGGCTTATATCTTCACCACAGCATAAGCTATTCTATAGTTCGTGCTACACGAAAAAAGAAGAAATTATTTTGCGCACAAACGTAGTGTTTGGTAATTTTTCATCCATACTAATATTCTTTAAAAAAATCTCTTATTTATTCGGCAGGATGACACGTCAACATTTTCAGTATTTTCAATTTTATCGTTTTATTTTAAAATATTCATTGAGTCTAAAAAATATCGCAAATAATGTGTGCAATATGGATCTAGTTATGGAATTATGGAGAAGTGCCTTGACGCTGCGTGAGCGTGCACGTTCCATCGCCGCCCGTTCGATGTCAACTGCGCACAGAACGGATGGATAGCAGTACTTGAAGTAATTTTTTGCTCCTTTGCCGTTGGTGTGATTGCATGGTAGGTATGGAATTCCAGTGAGAGGATAAATAAATAAACAGTTTAAAAATGTAAAAGTAGACCTGCGTGTCTTTCTGTTACCTCTTTACGCCTAAACCACTGAATCAATCATTGTGTTTGACAGATACGTAGCCGGAGCCAGGAAAAGAACATAGGCTACTTTTATCCTGCATATTTGTATTAAAAATGCAGCACAAGTACATGCATAATAAAGCACGGGAAACAGCTAGCTCTGTATATTTTTAGAATCTAATATATTATAAACAGTTCCATTTATTCGATAAGAATCGTTTTCCAACTTAGACTACAGACTTATATCCCTTTGTAGCCGCCTCAAAGATAGTCCAATTACGCATTTACACAAAAAAGGTCAGAAATTCACAAAAGGATCTTATCTAAGTAACGTTTTAGGAGTTCAAAAGGAACGACGCATTTTAAATCTATTGCAAAAAATTATACATGGAATTATTCATTTAAAAAGGCCGGACGAATGAAATGCTCAATTTTTTTTCGGTCCCAAGGGGAATCGCTTTTCATCTTTGCTTCTTATCTTTTAAATAATTAAAATTTCAGCGGCTGTGTTTGTGTATTAGTGTTGGATTCAGGGTGTAATCACTTGCTTTTACATGTATATGAATGTGAATGGAAAATGATGTGTAAAAGGTAATTTGTGTCCTTTTTTCTGAAACATCTCTCGATGAATGACGTATTTTTGAGACGCACGTGAATCCCTAAAATTTTTGGTTATCGTTTATGAATCTTATTAAAAAAAATAAAGACAAAAACGAAGTTTACTTAGTCATAAAAAGTAAATAAATAGGCCAGATTCTATCAAACGCCATACACAATTCGTATCCACTGAATTCAGTAACAACAACCAAAAACGATTATCCAAAAAAACTTCACACAGCCAAATTACAACTCCACACAAAAAGCATTTGACATAAGCGAAACTTATTCGAAAAACATCACACAGTTCAAACGAGCTGTGAAAAAACGGGTCGTGTTTGAAGCACCCGCGAAGTAGAGGAGGGGGGCGGCTCATCACATAACTTTGTAAGATTTCGCAAAAGCACTTCTTTGTAAGTAGCTGCTTTTGTCATCCGCCGTCGCGTAGTTCCGAACTATCGTTGAGCACGAATACACTTGTTTTTGTTTTATATATACGTTTAGGAATCTTTTGTTGGTGTCGGATGAGCCAGTCTTAGTTGGGATTTAGTTTGTAATTACGCTTCCTTGGCATAAAATATTCGAATTTTTCGTCGCAAATTATTCTGGTATTTGAAGTCTAAGATATTGTGAGCTATGATCCGATGTTATTGTAGAGGGTGAGGCTTAGTTTAGCTGAGGCTATGATAGCCTTGTGAGGTAGGTAAACTAAACCGCTTAGTGTTAGGAGATGAATGGATCCCGCACCTATTCATCCCAAGTTCAAACAGTTTGCTTGTAATTCCGTATTCATTCTATTCGATATGAACACAATCTGGATCAATATGGATTCCAATTGTGTTTACGAAAATAAACTTGTTTGTCTGAAATCGATGTCAAAGGTCTTATCTTGCTCTTCTCTTTTTACCATATTACTTTCTTAGCAGCTTACTGTGTCTTAAAACCAGTTTGTAATTTTGTCGTTCACTGCTTCTTCATCACCTCAAATATCTTCACTTTCCGCAACAAAAACACATATGGAAACTACAGCATTCATTATAGTCACACTAACATTACTTTTCCTAGCTTTCACTTGATGTGCAAAATGATATCCCGGTGTACAATTTAGCTATTTTCATGTTGGCTAATAAAACAGTGTTAATATTTTATGCCTCCACAGCATTTCAGCTTTTAAATGGCGGCGCAGCTGATGGAAATGAGTGGATCCTAGCTTTATAACATACATAATCAGCATATAACGTTCCCACTGCTCGGACACAGGCCTACTATCTGTGAAAGAGAGTGGGCCATAATCCACCACGTGGGCCCAGTGCGGGTTGGTGGATGTCAGATGTCTTCGAATTATTGGTTCTAGGACTTGCCGGTTTCTTCACAATGTTTTCATTCACCGTTTTGAGACCAGTGGAGATGGAAAAAAATACACAAAGTAAATTGCCTGCCTTTTTTTGTGCGGGAAACTATCAAATAACTTCTCCCGGTCTGGGCGGAGCGGGAGGGCGTGTCAGACTTTTACTGACTAAAACCCACCCGTGTTCCTTCCGTTGCCTGTGTGCCAGGGCCACGATATCCCTTTCGGACAAACTCGCAACCCTGGCAGGCATTGGTCCTAACGGACCCCGTCAGTTGGTGCTGACATCTCTTTGAGGCGCGCGTGGAACACAACGCGCCGTCGACCCGGGCCTGGTCCTTTTCGGACGGTGAGCTACCCATCGCTCACCGTATGCAGGCCCGCGTCTACGGTGGCCGGAAATCGGCTTGCAACTCCCGACGCACAGGGCGTCTCCAGCAGCGACTAAGGGCGTGAGGGCGTGAGGGCGTGAGGGCGCCTGCCTGGAATCAAACTCACATAGCAGTGGTGGCCCAGAGGTAATGGCCCCGACTTACGTGTCGTAGGTAGCAATGATTCTCTTTAATTCTATTTTGGAACTGAAAATATTCAGGTAAAATATTCAGGTATATTCCATTAATTTCGACGACCCTACTTTTTTGGTTTTCTGTATTATGTTTTGTTGTTCTTAGAACTATGAATACTAAATACATATTAAATTAATGAACACTGAATTTCACAGAACGTTGCTCAGATATTCAAATTATTACTATACTCATACATTTACAATGGCAAAGTAACTATATTCTCCAAAACTTTAAATAGAATTTGTACTAAGTTGGAATACAGTCTCGTGGTAGGATGTGGTATTTCTAGTAAAACCACATGAGCTAAATCCGTTAAAACGTGTGTATCTGATCATGACACCTACTTACCTCTTGGGCACAAGCCCTTATTATAAGCCTTTAGCGTCAGTTCAAAGCAAATATAATCTGTTATTTTATTCATAGGCTTCATTTTCCAATACCCCAGCTAGCTTGCCTAGAAATATTCATATAACTATAGATAATAAAATGCGGCGATCTCGTCAGTGGATCAGCTTTAAATAATACCTAATTTTGAAATGGAATACTTTATCAGTTTGCAACAGATTTGTTAGTGTGAAAATGTATTACGATGGATCGTTGGCTTTTGGTGTCAATCTGACGATACTGTTACAAATAGATAACAGTTCAGATATCAGTTTTAATTAGTAGCTATGTAGCTAGTAGATCATACTGACATGAATTTTGCTTAAATTACCGATAATTTTTACTTCTATAATATTGAAATAGGTTTGCCTTTTACGTTTCTCCAAAAAAATATTATGAGCAATAAAATATGGGCTCACAATTTGCATGAACCGAGTAAACATAGGTATATCCAACTATCTAACATCGACGTATTTAAATAAAAAAAACCGGTCAAGTACGTGTCAGACCACGCACAATGAAGGGTTCCGTAGTTCGGATGAATACATCCCAAAAATAAACTTAACATTGTAGTTGAAAAACATGCTCTCCCATACATCTATATACGTTACGGTCAATTCTTGAACTGCAAATTTAAGTTGGTCGACGATTACTCGTTAACTTGTAAACCCTACTTAGCTGTGATAGTTTTCCTTTTAATTTCGTTATATATACTACTGCCATGAATTTTTTCACATATCCAAAACACACTTGGGGACACTTGACTCTAACAAAAAATGGCACTTTAAAGCTTAATATTACGCAAACGGATATAAGAATTGAAAAATGTGTTTCACAGACCCACAATATTTTTAAACGGCCTATCTAAAGATATCCCAGACCATGTATTAGACGAGAAAAAAAAATATCATCCCCGTTTTACGTGCAAGGGGGGGGGGGGGGTGGGGGGGTGAAAAATGATTTTCATGGTTTTATTTTACGACTTTCTTGGCGTGATTGATATGTACACCCATGCCAAATTACAGCCTTCTAGAACTTAGCATCTCTGAGCTAAGCTGGAGACAGACGGACGGACGGACGAACAGACAGACAGACAGACAGACGGACATGGCAAAACTATAAGGCTTCCTTGTTTTCTACGGAACCCTAAAAACGCACTAAAGCCCGGAACTCTTGAATATAACATCAACTTCAAGTTTACTTAAAACTTGCTGATACAGTAACCGCTGATCACTTAATAGTGCACAACACGAAGGATCAAGATCGTAAAGATAAATTCCTTCTTATCCATCCGGAAGTTTATTACTATCATCATCCCGTATTTTATGTGCTGCCATCTCGCCTACAAATTCCCGAACCTCTCGTTACGTCATAGGGAATTTTGTGAAGTTTTCTTTGTAGATGGATTAAGGAAAGATATTAATCCTACCAAGTTTGAAAGCGGATTGTGAGATGCAACGGGAGCTTTAACATTTTGCTATCAAGATATTTCGTTTCAGGATGTAGTTTGGTAGAGGACCGAAGATCGAAGGGATTAAAGCATTATATTATTTTGTTTCTATATTCAATCATGGTTTTTATTAATTTTTTGATGACGACCGAATCCAATTTATTGTACAACTACAGTATTCTCTTTAAGCTAAAAATACAAGTTACTATTTTATTTTAATAAGTCATTTCTTTGTGCATACAGGTTATTCTCAAACAAGCCGCATTTGGCAAAACGCTAGATTCAAGTAATCCCAGTATTGACCTATCGTTACACGAAACCCAATACATCAAAATTGGTTGAATGGAACCCACCATAACGAGACCTCTTCAACCCCATTTCATTAACAAGTACGTCCTACCAAATCCAGGGATCCCCATATTTAAGAGAGATCATGTTTCCTGGCCAATTTCAAAAACACAGCCAGATTAAATAGACCCTTTTTACCATGCATGATATTGGTATTTACAGGTCTTACGACTGGCCGTTTACAAAAACTGGGCAGTGTAGTATATAGGTCAAATATATTTCCTGTTATAAGTCAGTAGAGCGTTTTGCTGAATCGCTTCACTAAGCTTGGGACTGATTTATGTTGGGCATAGACCGACAATAGTGTAGTTATATGGATTTCTATTTATCCTAAGTTTGTAGATCTGTATGTAATTACTGTTTGAGTTCAGCAGCAATATCTCAATACGCATTGTGATCTATTTCTATAACTTGATAATGAATGATGTCTTCATCGCTTTGTTAATTCTTGATACTGTCCTTATTTACTATATATGTTTCTACAATCACAGCAAAATCATGACCATTTAACAGCATTCCGTCACAATGCAGGTGCTAATTTACATTTGTCCCCACGGCCTCTCATATATCTGCGTGGTCCCCAAGTGATAGTTGGCAGTCAAATATCCTGCTATATATTAATGGTAATGATCCCTAATAATGTAATGAACGGTACATGTTAGCGCGGGATTGGCCCGATACACCCAATGCGGTGAATTATACTAACATTTGGCAATTTTGTACCGTTAATTATTTGGTATTAAATTTTCAAAATTCGCATGCAAATTCTGACTATAATGTTCAAGTTATTAGGTTTGAAATTGAGTGTGGAATGCCGTAGGATTTATATAACAATAACAGCTTGACTGCATTTTGTTGTACCTATTATAATTTGTAGAACGATACTTTTATTGCATTTTCTAATAATATATTAGGTATATGTTCGGGAGTATTTAGGATTGCGTATAAATCTAATGAAATAAAATAATTGAGTGTTTGTATCGCTTTAACTTTACCATTGATATTTGCCTTAAGCGTTATAGTATAATCTTCTACATCCATAGTAACTGTTACTGCTTCTCTAAAAGGCCCATTGCGAGGTCCTTAGTGGTAGACAAATTAGCTATTGTTAATTTTATTAGAACGCAGGTGGAAGTCGTTGGCCGTCTTCCTAATGTCTAAAATCCCTTAGTCGCTCCTAACGACACTCATGGGGAGTAATGGAGTGGTCTTTGTGGCCCTAGGCTATTACCCTTTAATAAACGTGTACTCTTGCTCTAATTTAATGGATATAATTAACCATGGAACAAATAGGTTGGAAGCATTAGGAATGTATTCTGTCACTTAAATTATTGTTTTTGTAAAATGACAAGAAAATACTACAGATAATTTTGTTTTTAGTGTTATCTTGTGCTTAAACCAGTAGCACTGTATGTTGGCACCTGTGACGTCTTATAAATTATAAAAATACAGCTCCAGTGGTTCGTTATTAATGCGGCTCGTACAACAATGTAGTATGGAATGTGCTTCCCTACATTTAGCAGTCAATATTAATGGAAATGAATACAAAACGTACAATAGTCAAAATCTGTCATACAGTGCCGCCATTATAATGGAAATATTTTCTGTATTTTTTTTACTATTTTTAAATGTAGCCTTCTCCTGTTGTTCCGGTAAGAACTATGCAGTATGTTAATTAACGAAAGGCTTAACCCGCAATGGTATGGCAATATGGTATGGTATAGTATCGCAACTATAATTTGATTTTATACTACCCTATGATGAACGTGTGCCCAAGGATATAGTTAATAGGGGACAAAAATGGCACAATATATTAGTTTTATATGTGTTTTGTTCCCCAACGGGTCGTATTTACGCGACATCACAGGAAAATGGGCCTCAATGAGATTGTGTCCACTGCTTTCAAACGGTATAAGTTTATTTATTACTATTTTTATGTACACCTCTATGATATTTTCATTTTAGTTGTGTGACGTGCTTGTTTTGTTTCAATTTCGATTATTGTTCTAGTTTTATTACCTCACGTTTAAGTTTTTGTTACTATGTACGAACTAAATGGCAAAAAATGTTTTAGATTCTAAATGATTAATAATATTAAGCACTTTTGAAGCTATAATGACTATAATAGTAACTGTAATTATTGTAGTCATTTTATATAACTCAATGGAAGCAAACTACATATTTCAATCAATAAAATTTAATGTACCGAGCCTTTTCCCAACTATTTTTGGGGTCGGCTTCCAGTCTAACCAGATGTAGCCGAATATCAGTATTTTACATTGTGCGACTGCCTATTTGTGCCTCTACAACCTAATTACTGGGTAACACGTTATATACCCCTTGGTAAGACTGTTTGTTAACAAAGAAAGGAAACTATTTAAGGACCAATATCATTCATCATCATCATTTCAGCCGAAAGACGCCCACTGCTGGACATAGACCTCCCCCAAGCACCGCCACTTCGACCGGTTTTGTGCTTCTCGTATCCAGCGGATACCTGCTGCCTTCACAAGGTCATCGGTCTACCTTGTAGGAGGCCTTCCAACGCTTCGTCTTTCGGTACGCGGTCGCCTCTCCAGAACCTTTCGGCCCCATCGGCCATCAGTTCTGTGAGCAATGTGCCCTGCCCACTGCCACTTAAGCTTGGCAATTCTTCGGGCTATGTCGGTTACCTTGGTTTGCCTACGGATCTCTTCATTTCTGATTCGATCACGTAGGGTAACTCCAAGCATAGCCCTCTCCATTGCCCTTTGGGTGACTTGTAGCCTTCTGATAAGGCCCATTGTGAGCGACCACCTTTCAGTGCTATAGGTCATCACTAACAACACGCACTGGTCAGACCTTCGTCTTGAGACACTGCGGTATGTGGGACGAGTAGATATTGCGTAGCTTCCCAAACGCTGCCCAGCCGAGGAGGATTCGAGGATTGCCCTCTATCTCGAAGTTGGACCTACCTAACTGGACAGTTTGTCCGAGGTAAACATACTCGTCCACAACCTCGAGTGTAGCGCCTCCGATCTTCATGAGAGTGGGTGTTACATAGGCATTTGACATGACCTTGACCAAGGACCAAGGACCAATATATCTGTTTCTAATTCACCATGAAAGTTATAAAATCGACTAAACTCCGGATACAATACAGTACATTTACCGTCAAATGCTACAGCCAACGCCATCTAGCGGCATCAAGCGCAACACACAAATTTCTCACCTTTTAATTAATTTCAACGCGCCCGTTGTCAACATCTAAGTTAAATATAGCCGTCAAAATGAAAAGATGTTTCACATAACCTGAGCGATATTTCCTTACAGTTTGCTTAGTGCTGTGAAAATTTTCAATTTTCTCAAACAATGTAACCGCGAGTTCTGTGTTTACAATTTCGAGTGGTGACATGGCGACAAAGCGACATGTTGCTGTTGTTCTGTCAAATAAATTCTTTTAGGAATGAGTGTTTCGGAAGTGTTGTGTTTTCTTTGTTAGTTCAGTTGTTGAAGTTATTTGACGCGGCGAATTTATGTTTGGGTCTTACTGCAGTTTGGTCTAAGCATATATTATTATGGAGAGCAGTGGTAGCCCAGTGGTAACAGCCGTGACTTACGAGTTGTAGGTTCCAGGTTCGAATCCACACAGGCGCTTTACTTTGAGTAAATTCTTTCATCACCACTGCTCACAAAACGGTGTAGGAAAACATGGTGAGGAAACCGGCATGTCCTAGAACCAAAAATTTGAAAACATGTGACATCTACCAACCCGCTCTGGGCCCGTGTGGTGGATAACTCCCTTTCACAGAGAAGAGGTGTCCCAGTGTGTGTCCCAGCAGTGCGAACATTATAGGCTGATTATGCTGTATAATTATGGAAATGGTAAACTTTTGCAGTAATGTGCATGTTAGCAAAATTCTGTAGGAGCTTGGTACTTCATTCACTGTCATTTCTATTTCCTGACTTGCTGGCGTTATCTGGGTTCGCTTTCAGACTTAGCTTTGTATTTTTTCGCAACTCTTGCAAAGCAATTGAATGTGAATTTCTAAACTCTATTAACGTTTTATGAATGCATTTGTTGCTTATATTTAGCAGTACCTTTCAAGTTTTCTTTATAGTCATCTTTAATTTTGTTGGTACTGTTTTCACACTATTTATTATCTACTTACTGTAAGTATTCTTATATTTTCATTTCTCATATTTATATTTTTACTACTTAGTTGTTGTTTGATAAAACATAAATCTCATCATCATCATCATCATCATGCATAGCCTTTTTGTAACATACAACATTAGGATGATCAAAATTTTACCTTATTATCTGACAGGTTGAAGTTCATTTTACTGTACTTAACCCAGCACTAAACTTCTCCAAGCCTTTCACCATATGATGAATTTACTCCTGAACAGGATAATTATATTATAAGTTGGAGAATTCTAACAACATCCAACACGTACAAATGAGGAATTAGAAACTTTAATATAACTTTTCTTGCAGCCACAAGCACTCAAAGTGCTTCGTCATTAATTTGCTGTGCTTAGAGGACAATTTTCGTAATAGGAAAAGTTGGGTCGGGGCGAAATTGGTTAAAAATTTGTTTTATCTTTTGGTGGTGAACGGAAGAGTGGGTGAGTGAAAGGTTTGTAAATAGGTAAAGAGTTATAATCGCACAAGCCGCAGTTTAATAAAGCATGAGCTAAAAGTTATCAAGAAACTTAAATTTTCTTTAAAGCATTAATACTTTTCGTTCCGTTCATTGACAAGAGTATGCTGAAATGGTTTGGTCATGTTGAGAGGATGAGTGAAAAGCGACTAACAAAAGGTATTTATAAAGCAGAGGTGAGTAGATACGCCGCCGGGAGTGGACGCCCTAGAAGGACATAAATATAGTGACCAAATTGGTGATGTTCTTCAGAAAGGTCAGGTGCGTAGTACTTGCAACCGGCGTGCGTGTATGACCAGATGTATAAACGTAGGCGAAGTAAAAGGAGTAGGTAAGGAGCATAGCAGGTGGCGTTTTATAGTTTCTGCCTACCCCCATGGTAAGAAGGCGTGAGTTTATGTGTGTGTGTAATTTTCGTAAACATAATCTAACATCAGAAGCGTGGAGTTTCTTGCCGACTCTTCTCCATAGGAAACGACCAATTGAAACCGTGCACCTAGCTTCTGACGTTTCATAAGTGCCCATGTAGGCTTATGTGAAATAAAAATATTTTTGATTTTTATTTTTTTGATTTGAGAAGAAGTAATTATTTATCAATATCCATAATATTTTACAGTATTGAATATTGACAAAACAAAAAATTAAAAAAAAAAATTAATAGAAAATATGAGAGAAACATAATCATATCACGCCTGTAATCCCCGAAGGGTTAGGCAGAGGTGTACCTATTGTACACCCATAAGAAAATGAGAACAAGATGAGAGAAAATGTAAATATCCTTGGGAATGTTTTGCTGGAGGTCAAAAACTAATATCGTTATTGCGACGCGGGAATACCTTCATTTGCACTTAAAAATGAAGACTTGAGACGTTATAGTAAAATTTAATGGAATTTCAAGTTCGTTTTTTTATGAAAAATTGTGTTTGTATTATCTTTTTCCTCGAACTGATTTTAGTTATGAAGATTTTTTAAATGTGGCTGTTAAATTAAATAAGGTTCGTTACGGTCATTAGAACTGCCGTAGCAATAACAATAATAATATATTTCTGTGTGTTGTTCAGTAATAGCTCAAAAAGTTTCAAATAATGATAGTAATAAGTGATAAAGGCGATACGTATCTATCATCTTAAAGATTAAAAAAACCGGCCAAGTTCCGTACCATTATCTATAAAAACACCAAAAAAATCACGTTTGTTGTATGTAAGCCCCCTTAAATATTTATTTTATTCTGTTTTTTAGTATTTGTTGTTATAGCGGCAACAGAAATACATCATCTGTGAAAATTTCAACTGTCTAACTAGCATGGTTCATGAGATACAGCCTGGTGACAGACGGACAGACAGACGGATGGACAGCGTAGCCTTAGTAATAGAGTTCCCGTTTTACCCTTTACGGAACCCTAAAAACACCAGAACGTTATAAATAAAACCAATAATCAATCAATCTGCCCACCTTTTCCCAACTATATTGGGGTCAGCTTCCAGTCTAACCGGCTGTAGCTGAATACCGGTATTTCACATGGAGCGACTGCCTATCTGACCTTACACCCCAGTAACTGGGTAATACGATACCCCTTGGTAAGACTGGTTGTCAGACTCTCGGGTTTCTAACGACCCGTAAATACTTTCAAGGATCCGCGAAAGACAGCCGGGACCGGTGGCTTAACGTGCTTTCCGAGGCACGGAGGAGTCTCGGTATGTAAAGATGGTCACCCATCTACGGACCAACCCCGGCAAGATGGATCGACCCATGCGGCTGTTTTGACTTATCTGCGAGCTCTACTCTTTACTCTATTGCTTTACTCTTTTTAGAAAAAGAGGTAAGATGTTCGACGTTTTCGTCTAATATATCTTTCGTGATACACAGCTTAGCAATAAGGCCTGTAGCACACAAATGTCTACAATACATCCGCACACTAAAACTATCGTTTCGGAACTAGCAAAGTAAGCAATATCTATACTAATAAAACCTACTTATACTAATAGAAGAGTTTGTTCGGTTGAACGCGCTAACCTACAGGAACTACTGGTTCTAAGAGAGAGAGGTTCTGAGAGGAGTCTCTGTATGTCAAGATGGTCACCCATCCACGGAACAACCCCGGCAGCGTAGCTTAACCTGATGGATCGACCCGTGCGGCATTTATTACTAGCCACGAGCTCTTCCTTGTATAAATAAACACATTAACCTCCTTTGCGTCACGCAGTCAGGTAACAAAACCATGCGTCACTTAAACATTAAACGCAATCTAAACGTAGAACAAACATTAAAAATTCTGCAGAAAAATCCCGGAACAGACAATCCTCGGAAACTAAATCTAGCGTTTCGTGGAATGAAGTAATAACGTGTCTACCAAGTACAAGAACAGAAAAATTTCTCAGCGCAGTGTCGGGAAAATTCCCAGGGAATAGGCGAACGAGGAATTCCGACGGAGGAATGTTCCCCATTAACGCTAACTGCACCAGAACTGCCCAGTTCGGGGAGTTACTTAATTTCGCGTAATCTGTAAGGTGTTTCTGAAGTGCTCGTACTACGGGTTCTAAGGGATTCGTAAAGTGTTTACGAATTACTGTTGGGTCCGGATCGATAGAGGATTTTATAGACTTTTTAGAGATAGTTAAATTTTCCTAAATAGATGTTGGGAGTTATGTGTTTTTAAATGACTGCCAAAATGCTTTTTGTTACTTTTTGTACTTCCGTACCTCAAAAGGAAAAAAGGAACCCTTATAGGATCACTCGTGTGTCTGTATGTCCGTCTGCCACAGCTGATTTGCTCCGAAACTACTGGACCGATTAAGTTGATATTTGGTACACATATGAACTTCTGTGACCCAAACACGGAAGTGTTACGTAAATAAATTAATTTTGAATATGGAGGTCACTTTTGGGGGGCAAATTAGAAAATTTAAAAAATAAGTTTTGCTAACTGTATCGTATGACATATCAAATGAAAGGGCTTGTTTTAAGGATTTTACATATATTTTTTTTTATAATTTGAATATACACACTTTTGAAATTATTTAAGAAAAAAGATGGAAAATTACCATTCCCCCCCCCTCCTTATCTCCGAAATTACTGAGCCTAAATTTTGATAAAAATACAGAAAATAGTTCTTTACATAAAGATTACAGGAAAACCTATAAGTAGACTTTGATTTTAAAATAACATGGTAAATCACTCAATAATGTGCGTACAAACTTAAATTTGCAGTTGGAATGTATGGGGATCATGTTTTTCAACTACAACGTTAAGTTTGTTTGGATAAATTCATCCCAACTACGGAACCCTTCATTGTGCGGGTCCGACACGCACTTGGCCGGTTTTATATTTGGCATAATTATGTATTTTAACTTATCAATGTTGCTTTTTTCCAAAACATGAGCGTGATGCAATACATAATATAAAATAAACACCCATTAACTGTAATATGAAAACATTATAGTTAATGGGTGTTTATTTTAGCACCTTTACGGCTATTTTACAAGTAAATTATTTTCTGCGATGATTTCATTAATATTATTTTCAGATCCATTTATTTCCATTTGATGAATCGTATTTACCAGTATGTGTGGTGCCGCGGGCGTAAAGAATAGCACTCCCCTATTTCTGCCCGTGGGTGTCGTAAAAGGCGACTAAGGGACTTACTAGAGCATGGGCAGCAGCGTTCTCTATGCATTTTAACACCATACTGCGATCGCTAACCAGCCTGCCAGGCGTGGCGATTATGGCAAATCCCCCCCCCCCCCTTTGGGGGAGGCCTATGTCCAGCAGTGGACGTCTTTTGGCTGAAATGGTGAATGATGATAATGATGATTTACCAGTATAGTCATAGATTATAAAATAATCTACTACATTGTTAGTACGGTAAAAAGTTTTGTTCATAACTTACTTACAAATTCATCTTTATCTTTACTCGAAATACCTACCAACTGACAGTCCTCAAATTAAACCCACAAAATTGCTTTACCGCAAACCCGTTACAGCAGTATGATATAACTATACAATTTTCATTACATTCTCAAGGCGTAAAGCCCGCATTAAGCAAATCTTTCATTTCTTCGTGTATCCCTGGTGCGCATTACCGCAAAAACTTACATAATTACGGAAACCTCACACCGTCTAATACGGTAGAACGTGTTTTAAACCCTTTTGGATGGTCCTCAAAATAAGTCCTTGTGTTTCTCAAATAATTATTATGTTAAATGTTAATGATATTTGCTTACGAGGTTGCAATAATTATTATGTTAAATGTTAATGATATTTGCTTACGAGGTTGCAATAATTATTATGTTAAATGTTAATGATATTTGCTTACGAGGTTGCAATAAAGGTTTACGATATTATTTGATAACTATTAGGCCTAGCGCGCATTGTCTTGCGGTGGAACGCGGTGCGAAAAAGCACGATTTTTCATTCCAACTCCAGCTTTGCTGACAAAGGTCATCGTTATGGACTACCATACAAGAGTCACTATCTGCGTCAATATTTATTATTGCATAAAAAAGGGTACCCAAACGGTATTGGGCACATTCCTTGACGGCCTTAAGGCCTACCAAGGGCTTCTTTTTCGTAAGATAGGAAAGAAGGAAGGAAGGAAGGTCAAGAGTAAACCCATCCTAAATAAAAATAAAAACATATTTATTTATTTTACTTTAACATCAAACGGCCAAAGGCCAATTACATTAGTTAAAGACACAACACATTATATTAGTACAAAAACAAAAGAATACAGCTACTCGACAGTCATACGCTCATCTCACAATACTCCAGACATGTTGCCAAGATCTTCTTCCATTGATCCGCGAACATATCACAGTGAGGCTTAGCGTCCAAGAGAGCGTTGAGCGCAGAGAGTGTGCGAGGGACAGGAGGAGACTGGGCTCGAGCGACGGTTTGACTCCGAGGCACGGCAAACAATCCGTGCCTCCTGCTACGGTTATAGTTCATCGGAGCAAAAAGATGGGACAGTTCGTCATGCAATTCAGGAGCATCTGTTTTTCCGTGAAGGATCTTACACATATTAATACTTTAGTCATTGGATATAACGATCTACGTTCGTATCCCAATAAGTTTTTCGGGTATTACAGAATGCGCCGTCATCACCGGAGAAACGACATATCTGTGTCGCGTCCCAACAGCAACTGAGTGTCTCAGTGCGTTTTTTCCACCGCAGTGCACGGCGCTTCCTAGATCTCTATGCGATAGAATAATACGTGCGGTGGACTCACCGCAAATTTGCAGCGAGAAGCTGTGAATAAACCGCATGCGTTGTTTTGCACTGAAAACGCGAAAAAAAAACCAGCTGTTCCCTACATTTATGTTCGAATAATTCGTTAAAATGTAGGGACCAGCTGATTTTTTTTTCGCCATTGCAGGTTTGGTCCCATAGTAAAAGTTGTTCATAATAATGAGTACAATAACCCCTTAAGACGTTATTGACGTTTTAAAAATAACCCTGTATATTATTATGTTTTGATAAGAAAAGCTTATGTACCTAATGCTTTTTTGATCATTTTGATTTTGGACTATTTTGATAAAAGTCAATTTTAAAATACATAATTCGTGGCATGGCATGTGTTTGAACCGGCGCGGGGAGAGAAATTATCTGTGTTTTTAGTTTATGATCCTCGCTAAAACAACCGATTTTCTATACAATATGATGTTGACACTGATAATGGTGATTTTGAGATTATTAGTAATTATTTCCAATATTTGCCAAATGTATGTTACTAACACTAGCACTAGTTTTTAAGATGTGTATTTAATTACCTACTAACCAATTGGATTTATGATCTGTTAATAAATGATTTGAATTATGCTCTTCCTCGTTAATCTGTCAGATAAATTGTGTCTTAGCACTCTACTCTCAATTGTGTCTACTCAGACTCACTTATTATAATATATATAGATAAGCTAACTTCACACTTCTGTGTCCAATTTTAAATTCATTGAGCTGAAAACCGACAAAGGACAAATAAAATGTTCCTTCTCTTCTGCAGCGAGTAAAGCAAATTAAGTACATAAAAGCCAGAATGGGGTCGAGGACTCTGTCAATGTTCGCGGTCGCTTGGAAGTTGATTCTAATTTGATTGTTGGTAATTTTTTACGCGACTGCTAAAAGGTTGGTAATGTCACTTATGAAACGAATGAAAGGAGGCGATAATGTTTTTTGTGAAACAGATGAAAATGAATATTCATTTTGATTATAAAGTTTTTATTAAATTATGTTACGATCTTTTGGTGATAGATTTTAATTGATTTCGTCTTAATGTGTTCCAATATAATTAATACATATTTCTACTACTGTGTAACATTGTTTGAATTATATAAGGACGTTATTGTAATATATTATCTATATGAAAACATAAGTTCCACTAACAATTTCACAAAAACATCAAATTCAAACGAAAAATTTCTAACAAACACCGTGTAAACAATTTGTCCACTTTTCAAAATCCGTACTTTTTCAAGCTCGTTCGAAGGCTTGTGACAAGAACACACAAGCTCGGTTCACGCTCTATTGGGACTCGAGCTACCACGTTTAAGAGCCAGCGGTATAAATCAAGAGGTTTGGCTGCACGTTGCCGATTGCTCGCTACGACTTGTATTGGTTCCAGAGTTTATTGTTTGAAATTGTATTTATATGCTGTTTTATTTTTGTTTATGTAGAAAAGCCAAAGACCAAAAATGGTGCGATGGTTTTTCGCGGCAAATTTAATATGCGGTAACACGTCCTAACATCAGTCTGAACGGAGATATACAGACGGTTTTTTTTTTTACTTACTCATTATAAACTAAAAGAAAGTTTGTACAACGTAGAGCTTATTTTTTCCATAAAAGTTCAAATATATCATCTCGGACTAAATTATTGGACTGCATTATTTGTAGAAAAAATTGTTTATTTATTCACTTTTGTAATACATTTTTCCAACACCGACTAAAGTCTTCTACATACCAGCGCGACTTGTCGCGCGACGCGACACGGCACAAAGGCCCCGCGTGCCGCGGGGCGAGCGGTGCCTTTGTGTCGCGTCGCGTCGCGCGACAAGTCGCCCCGGTATGTAGAAGCCTTAAGGTTTTAACGATGGTCGCGGTATAAAACCAAATGCGTTGTTCATTTGGCTTTATTCCCATAGTGATTTAAACTGTGGTTCTTTAGTTTGTGATATTATAACGGTAAATTTATTAATTTTTTCAACATCAATAGTGATTATAATTAAAACTAGCAATTTTGTTAAATACCTATGTATAAAAATCCTGTATATCTGCTGTATTTTTTTTTATCACAAACTAGTTTCTAACGGACTTAGTCCGTGTAAAACTATTTTTAACCGACTTCTAAAAAAGGAGGAGGTTCTCAATTCGGATGTTTCGTATTTTTTTTTGTTTTTTTTTTAATGTTTTTTCGCGCATAACTCCGTCGCTTGCCAACCGATTTGAAAAAATATTTTTTTTTTGAAAGGGTATACTTCCCAAATGGTCCCATGAAAATTTTATTGAAATCAGACAAGCGGTTTTTGAAAAATCAACAAATCTCTAAAAATGTATCTACATTGTCTACATTGATGATCTTTTCGTTTACTCAGCATTGCGTTTTTTGTTCGCGCATAGCTCCGTCACTTACGAACCGATTTGGAAAATTCTTTTTTGGCACTGAAAAGTGAAAAATAAAAAACTTTACAAAAAAAAAATAACCGACTTCCAAAAAAACACTACAAAGTGAAAAATAACTTTAATTTCGGAAGTCGGTGGCATAAAACTAAAATACAGAGCCAAAGACACCAACTTCCGAAATTAAAGTTATTTTTCACTTTGTAGTGTTTTTTTGGAAGTCAGTTATTTTTTTTTTTATAAAAAGTTTTTTATATTGTATAAGATTTCAGTTTTCAGTTAGTTAATCTGTATTAAAACTTAGGTATTCAAGACGACTCTTTTCTTTATTTAAAAAATCTTCGGCAGAGTCTTCGGGAGTTAAATTACCAGAGATTACCTTTTAGAAGCATATTAGGTATACAAAAATAATTTCACCTCTTTATAATATTAGTTTAGACAGATTATTTCATAACCGCTTAGAAATCCACTTAACATGAATTGCTAATTAATTATTCTACTCAGAACGCAAAACTATAGGTTAAGCAATTCACACTTCCCGAAAATGTTTCTGAACTAACCAGATTATAACCTAATCCCATAAATGCAGTAATGCATAAGTACAAAAGGGTCTCAGCTGGTTACCATGGCAACCTAGTTCACTTCGTTGGGCCCTGTGAAGTTGTACCTATGTATAGAAATAAATAAAATTGAAGTCATCATTTCAGCCGAAAGACGTCCACTGCTGGACATAGGCCTCCCCCAAAAAGGGGGGAGGGGTCCATAATCGCCACGCTTGGCAGGCGGGTTGGCGATCGCAGTATGGTTTTAAAAATGCATAGGGAACGCTGCTGCCCATTCTCTAGTAAGTCCCTTAGTCGCTTTTTACGACACCCACGGGAAGAGATGGGATGGTGTTATTCTTTACGTCCGGCACCAAACGGAACAAAATTGAAGTAAATGTTTGTAATAAGAGATTTTTACTAATTGCAATCCGTATGAAAGTATATAAGGTCCTTATAAAAAAAAACAATTATAACATTTTGTCTGCATATCTGTCTGTTTGTTCCGGCGAATCTTCAAAACGACTGAACCGATTATGACATGAATGGTCAAGGTAAAACCGTGGTGGCATGCCTGTCTGTATACCATGTGGGTGCCCATGCCAGGAAGACCTATAAAATTATAATGGCATGCGACGACGGCTTTACCATGACTATTTTTGTAGTAGGTACAATTAAAAAAGTCTTGATTTCTGTCTGAAATATTTTCTAATTTGGTACTTTTTTGATCACTGTTATTTTTCCGTAGTCGGGTAATAGTTTTTATACTTAATTTTTTATAACTTGTTAAATCATTTATCGCGGGTATATTTAGAAAAATAATAACTTGCAGTGTGATTGCAAACTATGAATTGAAAATCATGTTTTTAGTTTCTGCATAGCCAGCCTCTGGGCACAATTCATTGTTTTAGGTGAACAATTTGTTAAATGTTCTTAACCTACAGCTACATTGTCGCGATAACGCGAATTCCAGCGCACTCTCTCTTCTGAACACCGGCGGACGTCTCGCTGTACAACAGAGAGCGCGCGAAATTTAGTTCGCGTTATCGCGATAGTGTAACTGTAGCATAATTCTCACAGCAGACTTCAGCTGCACCCCTGTTACATTCTACACAAATTTTTGCCAAAATAATCAATAGAGCAGTCTCAAACTTGCCCAGACTTTAACAAAACTTGAACTACACAAACAAAATTACACGAAAAATGTTGTCAAAACATAGTCAGCATATTCCCCTTCCCCCTTGCATTGTCCCCTTCCCCAAAACTGCTTAGATAACAAACAGCTTTGACATTGTTACAAGACAGATTCCGCTGAAGAATTTTTGTGCCAACTCAGTGGTACCGTAAACAGATATATGAAAATGTATACATAGTCGTTAATATGGTACATTACATTTAGCAAACATTCGGCTTTTTATCGTCCTCTCAATCACTCTTACTTATGAGATGGTCTCTTTCTAATACTCGATGAGCCCTATTAAGACGGAGATATACGCCAGTGATCTTGAGTGGTTAGCTTGCGTGTTCTGTACTGAGCTCACGCAACACGTCGTACGTTCAGCCAGTAATAGGACTCGCCCATCAAGGAGCGCTTTCCCTAATTTGACGCATTATTAATTTATTATACACAAAACAAAAGGTATTTTAATAAAAACCGTCTATCACAAGATCAATAATTAAATTATCTTTAAATTGGTGAAGGTTTCAGAAAAATACGCTTGGTAGATTTTGCGCCATTCTCAGTTTTTTATCCGCGTTAGACATAACTTTACAAATTATTTTCAATATGTACTATAAACATAATCTAAAATATTCACGTATTAAGTTATTGAAAAAATGCTTTAATTTAACATATATTTTTTTCAAATCTAATGATTTGAAAAAAATATATGTTAAATTAAAGCATTTTTTCAATAACTACTCGTTTAGACGTGATCTTCAGTATAAAATCATTAAAAGTCGGTTATCGTCGCCAGTTAGGGTATGATGTGGGTATGATGTACTGAGTGACGTCATAATGATTTGCAGTTTCTTGTAAATATTGTCTCGTCTTTTTGTGGTTTCCTTTGTGTTGTTTGAGGGTGATGATGTAGATTTTAATTCGTTGTTGGTGACAGAAATTGAAGCTGATCTTTCTTTTGACTTCAATTCTAACGATATGTAGGTACGAGTAACACGTTAGTTTTTTTATTTATTTTTTTGAACGTTGCCCCACACTAGGAATTTCTCCTGTATTGTGGGTGCGTTTACAAACATTTAAACTCACATACACAAACAGCACAGACCCGGAACAACTACTTGTAGGTCATACAAATATTTGTTCCGAGCGGGAATCGAACCGAGCCGAGTTGTTTGCGCTTGAAATTATTTATTTATTTATAATAGCATTACCACTTCCATTTGTTTTTACAGATACCCATTGCAACAATGTAGTCATAATTTCCACACTCAGAGCCGTCACCCAAAAACCAATCAGACACCTCAACAACAAAAATGAACTATTTTACAACTGTCCTATTATGACTGACAAGGGGTTCAAATTTATACCTGCCGATTATCGTGGATGGTTAACTAACAAGTCCTATATACTCCATTAAAATCAACAAAAACAGTCTACCACAATTAAAAAAATATATTTACTTGTACAAGAGTTAAAAATCAATGTTCACGATACACATCGACAACACGGTCCATTTGCTTCAACACTCGTACTGTCCTCCGTATGAACAAATCATGGTCACTTTACACAATTGAAATGTCCCACACAAAGCTTGGACAGTGCTCGGGAAATTTTGTCTTAGTTTATGACACGACGTATTTTTCTCGCTTCAACTTTGTATTTCCGCGTTGAGTACGTCTTTTGTGTTCTAAAGTAACATAGGGGTTTTGAAGTTTAGTTTCTACCTACAATTATTTATAGTAGGTAGAACTAAACTACAGTAAGAATAGAGAATACATTTATGAGCCTATTTCCATAGTTGCATTTGCACGTTTTCTACAGTAAAATTATCATCATTTCAGCCGAAAGACGTCCACTGCTGGACATAGGTCTCCCCCAAAGGGGGGGTTTGCCATAATCGCCACGTTTGGCAGGTGGATTGGCGATCGCAGTATGGTGTTAAATTGCATAAAGAACGCTTCTGCCCATTCTCTAGTAAGTCCGTAATTGCCTTTTACGACACCCACGGGAAGAAATAGGGGAGTGCTATTCTTTACGTCCGGCACCACACAGACGTAAAATGTACAAACTATATTCATGAAAAAGAGTTTCAAATCATCGAGATTCTAATACCTAATTACAAAATTATTGTTGTTTCTACTAAAATTGCTTATTTATGCAATGTACGACAATAAATGAAAACACTGGCAATACTAATGCATATGAGTATTTTGGAACGATCAAATAAATTCTAGCATCGAAATTAAAAAAGTGATTTATTCAAACAAACTAAATAGCAGTGGCGTGCCGACTATGGGTTTTGTCAATCTTTGAATAGCTATAGCGACTAAACTATTGGATATATTTGATTGAATTTTCGTGTGCAGACTACGAACGTCATAAGATATACGCAGTTGAATTTATTGTCTTAATGTCGTCTCCACGTTGTATATAACAAACTTATATTTATAATTTTCATTAAAACAAGTTATGTTTGAGAGCTCTAGGTACTAACAGTACGCATATTTATATTCTATACATACTAGTGGTCGATCACTGATCGAAATTCGAACCCCTCTACTTACAATCTATAGAGTACTTACTAATTCCATGAGTACACTAATTCCATACTATTATAAAGTACTTACTAATTCCATGCTCAAGCTGTCACTTCTGTCACCTATCTATCTTCAAGTCATGAGGCCCTGGTACTGGGTGTGTGTGTAAAACACATGGTAGTGTGTGTAATGTTTTTTTTATAATTATTTTTTTTTGTATCTAATTGTATATTATACATAAATATTAGCTTTCTGCACTCTTCCTATAAATAAAGTTTAACTGTGCCAAATTTCATACTCCTCCGTCCGCGTAATTTTCGAAAATGGGGTACAAAGTCGCTTCCCGTATTAATATAATGTTATAGGTAATTACTTGTCCTGACTGGCTGGATTCATTACGCAGAGCCGAAACTACTGGGACTAGGAATGTGAACTTTGCACACAGGTTCCTTTTATAATGTTGGGGAGCACTAAGAAAGGGCTTCTGGAAATTCCACCTTTAATGGGGTATGAAAAATCTTATTCCTTAAGTTAGTAAACTTGAAACTTGGCACGATTAATAATCTAAGTAAATTATGAAGGTTGTCGTTTTAGTTTTTCTAAACTACCCCCTAAAAAGGGATTGGGGCTTGTCAATGTTTGTATGGACGAATTTTAACGCGCGATCCGATTAACTCAAAACTCAGTATTTGTACTTAATACCAAACATAAGGAATAACGTGTATCTGAGTTTTTCGAAAATCTACCGGGAAAACTACGGGGAAAAGGGGTAGTAAATTTTACAGGGGAGGATTTTACTGCGCGGCTTGATTAACTCAAAAATTTGTATAAATAATGTTTGTGTCAAATTACGTACCGTATGATGTATTATGATGTATGTATGTATCTCTGAGTCAAATTATATGAAAAATCTTATTCTTTTGGTGTTAATAAACTTGAAGCTTGGCAATACTTCCCTCAGTAAATAATAAAGATTGTCACTTTTAGTTTTTTAAACAAGGCCAGAGTCACAGAGTTTTAGGGGGTGTCAAAGTTAGTAAGGAAAAATTGTAACGCGCTGTCGGATTAAAACGAAACTCGGTACCTACTAATAGGTACTAACAAAAAATGTAATAAAATAAATTCAGGGTTTTTCAAAAATCAACTTCTAACGGGGTGGAAAAGATGAATAACGATTAAGGGGTGGATTTTACTGCTTGCTTCAATTAACTCGAAAATAATGTTTAAGTCATACAATGTAAACGTACCAATCACTTTTTTTATCGAGCCTCATCGTGGTGAAGATTTGAAAAATCTTATTCCTTTGATCTATAAACTTAAAAATTGTCCCGAATACTTATACATATATCAAAATAAATGTTAAAAGATCGTAAATATTAATTTTCAAAAACTGTCTTTAAAAGTTGAATTTTTCAGAGGAAATTACGAAAACCACGCATCGATCAATGGAGATTTTATTAAAACAAAAGTTCACTCAATCAAAATTTCCCCCAACACAACCTACTCTTAATAACACAGTGAACATTGCTTAAGTTGAGGCATAAATGTTCCTGAATACGGATTATCGGTACCAGGGCAACATGACTCCGTAATAACCTAAGCTGTTGGCTTCCATGTTATCGACTATCAAAATGTTGCAGCTCTCAATTCTTGTTGCATGCCTAGCCCTAGGACTGTGGTAGTTAAATGGCTTAACAGGATAATTAGACTGTATGGGAAGTTAGATTATCGACAGTATTGTTCGTATGTAATTTAATATGTCCTATTTCTTCCCGTGGGTGTCGTAAAAGCAGGGACCATTTTGGTTACCCATTGAAAGGGTTTTCGATAGGGTTTTTCTAAGCGGTGTAAAAAAACCCATACAATATGGGTAACCCTTATGAACGGCTTAAATTAAATTTTGGTAACCCATTGAAAGGGTTTTCGATAAAAACCCATACGGTGTGGGTAACCCTTTTGAACGGCTTAATTTAAGGCATTCAAAATTACCGACATCGTATGGATTTTTGATTAACTGCTTAGAAAAACCCTATCGAAAACTCTTTACATTGAAAGGGTCTTCGATAGGGTTTTTCTAAAATGGTAACCAAAATGGTCCCTGGGTAGAATAGAGTTCGAATTGGTCACGCTACGCGTGCTGGGCGGATATCGAAATAACATAATATTATGATTTTTTCATGATACCGGGTTTCAAGTAGGTATAGAACCCATTGAATGGGTTATCATGTAACCCTTTCACTAGGTTTCAAGTATAAAACCCATTCAGAATTTCTAGAGAATGGGCAGCAGCTTTCTCTTGCATTTGCGTATAAGCGTGGCGATTATGGCACCCCCCTCCCCCCCCTATGCAATGGGAGAGGCGTATGTCTAGCAGTGTCAATGAAAAAAGTGTGAATAAGGTTTTTAGTAAAACTTACGACTATGTTAGATCCACCGCACCGGTTTCAGTTAACCGAACCTAAATTTAGCCCGGGGTTGCAGCTCGTAACTGTCCCGATATAATTAATGTAAGCCGTCATCTCACGTCGCCGTCGTTGGCACCATCTGGACGAAGCTACATTGATGTCCAGGCGAATGCAGTGAAAGGACTATTCTGAGTCGTGTATGCGGGCACTAAAGCGATGTCTAACTTTGTACACGACTGCTGAAATGGTTTAATTGGTAAAAGGACGTTATTTACGTTTAGTGTGTAAGTTAATCGTTTCTAAATAGAATTTGAGTTAAGTGTAGTCATATTTCGAATGATTAAAAAATTATTAAATTAATTATTGAAAACTGAATTAATTATTGTCCGTTTGGGACCGGACGTAAAGAATAGCACCATCCCATTTCTTCCCGTGGGTCTCGTAAAAGGCGACTAAGGGACTTACTAGAGAATGGGCAGCAGCGTTCTCCATACTGCGATTGCCAACCCGTCTGCCAAGCGTGGCGATTATGGCAAACCCCCCATTTAGGGGAGGCCTATGTCCAGCAGTGGACGTCTTTCGGCTGAAATAATGATGATGAATTAATTATTTATTATTTGAATTTTATTTTTTTATTGAATGACACATGTAAAAACAAATAACGTTAAAAATTGTTTAATTAACACAACTTCGTCCCTTTTTAGGGTTCCGTAGTCAACAAGGAACCCTTATAGTTTTGCCATGTTCGTATGTCTG
The DNA here is from genome assembly GCA_948098905.1 of Tiliacea aurago. Lineage (NCBI taxonomy): Eukaryota > Metazoa > Arthropoda > Insecta > Lepidoptera > Noctuidae > Tiliacea > Tiliacea aurago. The sequence continues at coordinate 4,747,962 of OX402592.1, forward strand.
TCTGTCTCTCTGTCCGCGACTTAGCTCAGAGACTCATAATACTATAAAGCTGTAATTTGGCATGGGTATACATATTAATCACATCCTAGTGGTAAAATAAAATCTTTAAAAAAAAATAGTAAGGTTACCTACCTCTTGCACGTAAAGTGGGGTGATATTTTGTATTTCTCTTCTATCGGTATCGTTGAATAGGCCGTTCAAAAATATTGCAGGTCTTGATTCAGGGATCCGATTGCGTAATATTTAGGCTTGCTTTCTAAGTAGGCTTGACAAGTTAACGAGTAATCGTTGACCAAATTACATTTGCAGTTGGAATGTATGGGAGAACATTTTTTTCAACTACAATGTTAAGTTTCTTCTTGGGATAAATTCATTCCAACTATGGAACCCTTGATTGGGCGTGGTCCGAGACGCACTTGGCCGGTTTTTATTTTAATGTTACAATATTATACTAAATTTAAAAAAAACACGAGACAGATTATAACACACCACGCAATATTCAATAGAACGTGCATATTTAACAAGAATTCCGATGAAATTATGAAATTAATTAACTGTAACAATGTATGTCCTGACCTACTTGTAACTTCACCCCCGGGGGAGCTCGAGATAGCTTACATGAAACCAAATAACGCGAGATACGAAACAGATGAGCTTAGTACTTTAAAATTATACAATGATTCTTAGTAACGCTTTGTATAAAAAGGTGTATTTGCTTATTGAAATTCTCTTTAGAGATATAGGAAACTGTGAACGAGAAAAATTAAAAACGGTCGTTCTAATTGCGTTTTTAAAACTATACAAGAATTGTTATGACTTATTAAATCTTTCTAATCTAAAGAACGTTACTCAATACTCAAGCATTACTTAAAACTACATTCAAGCCATTGGATTGGTTGAATTTAGTTTTAAGTAAATTCCCGCCTAACTGTCCAGTTAGGTAAGTCCTACTTCGAGAAAGAGGTCAATCGTCAAATCCGACTCGGCTGGGCAGCGTTCGGGAAGCTACGCAATATCTTCTTCGAAAGTCTTTGACCAGTGCGTGTTGCCAGTGATGACCTATGGCACTGAAACGTGGTCGCTCACAATGGGCCTTATCAGAAGGCTAAAAGTCACCCAAAGGGCAATGGGTGGCTATGCTTTGAGTTTCCCTACGTGATCGAATCAGAAATGTAGAGATCCGCAGGCGAACCAAGGTAACCGACATAGCCCGAAGAATTGCCAAGCTTAAGTGGCAGTGGGCAGGGCACATTGCTCGCAGAACTGATGGCCGATGGAGCCGAAAGGGTCTGGAGTGGCGACCGCGTACAGGAAGACGTAGCGTTGGAAGGCCTCCTACAAGGTGGACCGATGACCTTGTGAAGGCCGCAGGTATCCGCTGGATGCGGGAAGCACAGAACCGGTCGAAGTGGAGATGCTTGGGGGAGGCCTATGTCCAGCAGTGGACGTCTTTCGGCTGAAATGATGATGATAATGAGTTTTAAGTAATGCTTGAGTATGGAGTAACGTTCTATAAATACGAGCCTAGGTCATTTTGTTTAAGATTTGCAAAAATTACAAGTAAAGCTGGACTCTATTATTAGAAAAATCAGAAGTTAGGTTTCATAATCTCAGATTATATTCTATAAACTGAGGTCTGAAGGAACATAGTAAATAAAACGTATTTTAAGGTAACCTTCAAATCACACATTTAATATCATATCATGATTTCTCATAACCTCTTTACTTATTTTACAATAATACTTAGTATTCTTGGATTATAAAACAATGTACATACTTGCTACATAAATTCCACAACTAGCAGTAGTTACACAATACAAACCAAAAATTTATAATAAAATAACGGCCACAGTTTATAACTTAGTATTACATTAAAGAATAGTTATTAAATCAGATTGACTTACAGTAGGTCCTTGATACTATACCACTTGTTCCCTTGGTGCTCCGTGCTATAATGCCCCGGAGCCCAATGTTCTCAACCTCTTGCGAGCGTTGAATCAACAGACAATAAATTCCAAACTATCGTTGTCACGTGACAGGCAAAGGAAATGTAGTCAAACAGTTAATATGATTTTAACAAAATTAAAAATGTAGTAAACTAAATGTACTTCTTGTTGAAAAGTGATAAAATACAATCTTAATTCTCTAGCAGTATGTTTTCCTATTTCTTTCTATTTTCTCACTGTTCCTTCAATTGCACCAATTTCGATTTAGATTGACCAAAATGTAGATTTGAAACCACTCCACCACTTTACTCCGAAACGTTATTCCGAAGTTCGGCCGTTTTATAACTTCCATAGTTTCCTTTTTCTAATTTGAATCCTTACCCGACGTCACATTTTTGACTTTGGCTTATCTCTTTGACTGTCGTTTTTTTTTTTTTCGCCGTAGTCAACTTTAATTAGCCGTCGTTAAGCAACCGCTGAACATTCGGCCGATACTTCGGATTTATGTTCGGAGTCCACCCCCAGGCGCTTTGAACACAATATTTACCCGAGGTTTTGGGTGTGCGAGAGTCAGACTTGCATGAGGGTAGTACTAATAAAGTTAGCCTGCATACTGTAACGGTAGTTGTTGGTACTGAATCTGTTATGTTTTGAGATGCAGATGTATGTAGAGTGACAATAAAGACTTTGACACAAGCTTTCAAATACAAAGTCAGAATTCATGAAACACAATTCCACAGCAAACTCATTTGATTTTGCGGATAAAAGTTGGTTCAATTTTACTTACATACACTAAAACGCTCGATATTTCTTCCTTCTTTTCTGCAGTGTACATTTCGACAGAACCAAGACACAGAAACAAAATTACGTTCAAAATCTTCGCAGTAGCCGACAAAAATAAAAGAACATCTGCTGGTGCTGCAACTTCTAAATTTTGTACAGTCGATGCAGTTGCGCCCTCACTAACGCCATATGTCACAATAAAGTACATCGTGCCACCGGTTTGGCACTAAGCCGATAGTACATCGAGTATTCTGTGGTGTTTTTACTTAGAAGCATGTCGATACCGCAAACATCGTGATTTTCTTTCCCAGATTTATATGTTTGGTTATTCTTATGATACGTTTTCGAGACTTGCATTCGGGTTTACTGGTTTCTTGAATGTAGAATTCAGAATTTCTGAATGTATTACTTGGAACGCTTTATGAATATTATTTGAATAGTTCAAGCCCATGTGCGACTCTAAAGCAGTTTCTTTTACGCATTTCATACGGAAGTGGTACCTACCAAATATAGAAATTTAAATTTCATCTTGGCGTTCGCGTTGGCAATGAATACTGCAGTGCTTCTACAAAATATCGACTACCATGTTTTTACGTACTATATTTTATGTAACAACAACTCCGGCTAAAATAACAAAATTAATGAGATTGAGAAGCTAATTTGATATGCTTGAAGAAATTACGAAAGCTATCATAAAAGACGATAGAATATATCTTTATACAAGTCAAGAACATAAAATGAATACTAAATAAGCCTCCTAATTAAGTTCCTTAATTGGTGATTTGTCCCAATTACAGGAGGAGGGAAATTGAGCTTTTGACGGGCGTTCAAAGGACCACACTTTTAAGGAAAAATAAAATGGCTACCGTTATATGCTAATTACGCAATCATAAATTTGAAATCTCTCTGATTCTCCTTTTTTTCTCCCTTTGAATTTTGATCATCCAATTGAATTTTAAATTATACCGAGCATAAAAATGTCCACCATCGTGATATTTTTACACACACTTCATGGAGAATTGTATGTGGATGGCAAAATATATTTCCATATTGGAAAGTGAATTGAATGAAAAAGGGAACACGATTGATTAAGTTTTTATCATATCGTGTCCGAAACGGCGAATCTGCTAATTGACTTTCACTCCATAGACTATAATTATCGTTGCGAGGACATTTTCATATACAATGTTCAACCTCTGTGCAAATAAAGTACCTATTACAAATTTACTAACCAAAGGATTATTCTGATATTCATGTTTCTAATTTGATTCTGAATTCACGCACAAAACAGCTAATGACCTGACGAAGCTAAAAACTTGAAGAATGAGGAAGACCATTAAAAACAGTATATAACTCCAAATCGCGTCGAGTTCAAAACTCTTGACAAAAACAGCTCTTATCTTGAACTTTTGAGGGTTAAGAATACAGAATGATCGACCATCGTCACTCAGTTTTAACGGTCATAGAATTGATTAAACTCCGCAGCACCCAACCTCGTTAAGTCCAAACCAAGTTAAGTTTTTATTGTGAAATAAAATGGTGGAAAGTTTTACTTAGGGCGAACTTTTCGCTATTCTATAAAGTTAACGAAGAATCGTTAATTCCGTCTTTCGGTTATATTTATTGTAATTTTTTTCGTTCTTTTTATTTTTTTATTACATTCAGTTGTTTACTGCTTCTTGTTTTAGTTTGCTTTTGAATGGTTCTTCACGGTCATCTTTTCTAGCATTTACGTAACTCTTCACATTCTTAAAGTTGAAACATTCTTACTCCTTAGTTTCTAGAGCTCAGTATTTCTATCTACCTTCTGAATTCCGACGTATAATACTATAAGTACCACTTCACAACACTATTCAGATTTACTGTCATCGCTGTTGACATCTCCTTAACATCGCAAATGTAATTTCCGCCTTCTACATAGTCACAATCTAATAATACAAGTCTCAGCCGTATCTGCCGATAGCATTCGGTTTTATTATGGCCACATTATAGTGCCACGTTGCACAGACGTAGCCACATCGTAGGGCAACGTTGCACAAACGTCAATGTTATTTTGTAAAGTGCAGTAGACTTGAGTTTATGTCGTCTGCTTCATGTGGATGATCGTAAATTTAACATTGTACAACTTAGAGGTTTTGGCTTTGATCTATTGGACGATAAATAACGCTAGTTTCGTGTGGTTTTTGACGTGTTGCTTGGGATGAAATATTTTTAGATCTTCAATCTTCTGAAAATATTCGTTTAATAATGCAGAACTCAACTACTGAATACTCGCTATATTTAAAGAAAAGGGAATGAATCTTCTGAAAATCCTATAAAGTAGTAACAAACTCCGATACAAAGTAAGATACAGACTTTCCAACAGCATAAGCACTAAGCATCATGCAAGTTGACACTCCAAAAGTCGCCTAACAGAGTAACATCACAGCAAAAACTGTCGGAGACCCTTTACAAAATATTCTAAAAATGAAACGTTAGCGGAGTGCTAAAAGTTTTCGTTGGGACAGGCCTCTTTTTGACATGTCTGCCGCTGTCCCAGTGTTGCGAGTTCACGGGACATGTCCGATACCTATTGTGTCGGATGTTTCATAAATGTGTATTTCAGTCGCTGGCTGTTATTTCAGTGTGTTTCGTGAATTTTGCTTGTGGTAGATATTTCTGATATCAAAGAGGCAGAATGAAAATAAACTGTATAAATGTTACCTAATGTTCTGCCACCGTATTAAAAAGCATCAATACTTAAATAATTTAAAATTTACATACAAACGAAATAAACAGTTATAAAGGTAACACTAAAAGCTTATAAAACGATACTTTATTAAGCTCCCTGTCCATGAAAACATACTCAACACGAGTGAAACAAAAGAAATTAATCCTCTTATGATTAATATCGATACACAATACAAATTGTACCTTACCAACAAATTTATTAATATGGAAACAACTCCGGCGTTCAAATATTCTATTATAATGTAAAACCCAGTAGCCACCGTCCTCTGCAAATATAATGAAATCATTAAGTGATGTTAATTCGCTTAGTGACCAAAGTAAATATGATGAAAATATGCAAATGTCCGAACTTGCGGGGTTGCTTTAGTTAAAATAAATTGCGACTGGCCTGACTGTTGGGGATTTGAAGAACCTGAAATTTATGGCTGTACACTTGTTGTTAAGGTGTGGGCAGAACATCATGTATTTTGAGTCACTTTGAAATCAAGATTTAAATGATGATTCTTTTCTTGCCTTTAACGATACAGACCCTACTAATTTAATTTTTGCTTGAATATTTAATTATTTAACATTCTGTACTTCTTTAACATCTTTATTTATTATTCCAATAAAATCCCCATTAAACGACTCAAACATAATTAATTGCATTACTATCGTACAAAAAGACATATCAGTTTTTCATTTATTATAATTAATAAATAGCCATATTTGTGATTAATTGGTGCACAGGGTAAACGGTATTCATTACTTAACGAGATACATTTACGAAGTTAAAGATTTTAATTTCGGTAACACGGTGAACAATGGCTACTGCCATTTACGTCACTCCAAATTTGATGAGACAATTCCGAATTAAATCTGTTTATCAGAATCAATCTGATTGTCTTTTGAGTTTACTTGTCTTGTGCTGCGTTAATTTTTCCAAAGAGTGTAATTCAATGGTGGTATGTATGGCTTCCTAAATAAGCGGATTTTGTTCAAGTATTTTTTCATTTTTTAATCTCTCTCTCATCTTTCACAGTTTCTAACTCTTCTTAAAGTAACGTTAGCTATGGAAAAATTAAAACTGGAATACAATCTTTCCCAGCCTGTTCACATTAGGTAATTACTTTTGCATTGACTATAAACTGTTATTTATAAATACGCTTATTCAGTCCTTCTTCTTCACATTATCATGGACTTTAGAGCTGCTGTTATAAAACACATCACTCGCAATATGAATTCAATATGTATCAATGAATATATCTTCTACCATAACTCGCGACCACGACTTTATTAAAGAAGTTATTGCTGTTAAATTTTCCCTATTCGACATAAAAGGAGACTTATTTCCCTAATACATCGCTCCAGCGGACGTAACACTTAAATATAATGCCTTATGACTTCATATTTATGATATGCGAGATGTAACAGACAATATTTAACGTTTAAGGCACAATAATGTTGATGCTCTTCGTCGAAATTGGTTTTTGAAAATGTTTCTAAGTCACACAAGTATCCATAAATGTTTATGTTCTCCATTTAAAGACCAAAGGAGATAAGGAAGATCTTTTAATCTCTGTAGATGGGAATTTATACAATTGTGCAGAAATTCTCGACGTAATTAAAAACAAAATCTTCTACGTTCATTTATCTCTGCTGGGTCTGGAAAAAAATGTCCAAAAAACTGACCCGTCCCTTTCAGCCGTTTTCGAATAAAAATGCAAATCTACCTTTGCGTCGTCCTACGGGGTTGTAATTGCAAAAAAAAAACTTTACCAAAAGGCCACTATGTTGGCCATGGTAGAAATAGGTGCTTATATAGAACCCAGTTTTGCATCACAAACGTGTTGACATCCAATTTAATTTAACTAAGGTCTGAACTAGCGCCACCAACTTTTTCGTTCACAGTTTTTGTTGATTTGCATATTTTCACTTTAATGAAAGTTGGAAGTTCTATAACGTATGTAAATACATTAATATTTATAGTTGATTACAATACAGAACCTTTGGGACAGTCCACACAGAGGGTTCCTTTGAAACGATTTGGGTTTGTAATTAAGTTAGGATTTGATTATTTGCATACGAGTGGTCTACTTAATTTATACAGTGGTTAAAAGGAATACTTATTTTACGCACTGTATAATAAGCGTGGTTCAACAAAATATTACCATGACACGCATACACTTATGAGAATCTACTTAATAAAAAGCATTCACTGACAGACACCGCACAGCCCTTTTTTTTGTGTGGGAACATATGAAATAACTTCTCCCGCTCTGGGCGGAGTGGGAGGGCTTGTCAGACTTTTACTGACTAAAACCCACCCGTATTCCTTCAGTTGCCTGTGTGCCAGGGCCACGATATCCCATTCGGATAAACTCGCAACCCTGGCAGGCATTGTCCCTACTGGACCCCGTCAGTTGGTGCTGACGTCTCTTTGAGGCTGGCGTGGAATACAACGCGCCGTCGACCCAGGCCTGGTTCTTATCGGACGGCAAACTACCCGTCGCTTACCGTCTGCAAGACCGCGCCTACAGTGGCCGGGAATCGGCCTGCGACTCCCGACGCCTAGGGCGTTTCCTTCGGCGACTAGGGACGTGAGGGCGCGAATTTTGCCTCTCCCTCACGCGAGACAACGCACAGCCTAAACTGCTATATCTATACTCCATTTGAAATAAGATTAGAAATTTAAATAAACTTTTTTACAGTCCGCAACCGATTTTGACTTCTATTCCGTAGGCATAAGGGTGGCATTAAAAGCAAAAACGTGGTTACAATACCAACGGTTTATTACAGCTGCCATTTGTCGTGTCACTAACGCAATAGAAGTCAAAATCGGTTGAACGGACTGTAAAAAAGGTTTATTTAAATGTCTAATCTTATTTCAAATGGAGTATAGAAGCATGGAATTTTGCACAAGATTTCCTTTTATAACGAAACTCAGCACTAAGAAAGGATTTTTGAAAATTCTTTATTTCCCATAATTTAACCAAATAAGGGAAGTTTCTATGGTAGTTCATCACTTTTGCCGAAGGGAATGCCGTCGGGCACAAGGCGCGTTACATAATAAACAGGATGATGATAGAATATCGTAAGGTTTTACATCTAGACAAAGTTATAAAATACGAATCTGCTCAAAGCTTTCGAAAAAAAAATATTCGCCGTTTTAAAAATCCAGCGTAGGTAGGCTTAAGCGATAAAACGAAACAAACAAAACAAATTCATTTAATTCTAAATGTCTCAAAAGTTCGCTACACTTTCTGAAAACTCCTCTTTTACCCTTAACGTTTATTGAAATTTCCGGGGATTACGTCATTGCGTAGAGCTTTGAAGAAGTCAACGGAAATCTAGGACAATGCTGTTAAAATGTTTAAAAGGTTTTTATTAAAAAAAAAAACCATAATAATCATCATCATTTCAGCCGATCGACGTCTACTGCTGGACATAGGCTTCCCCCAAAGGGGAGGTTTGCCTTATTCGCCACGCTTGGCAGGCGGGTTCGCGATCGCAGTATGGTGTTAAAATGCATAGAGAACGCTGCTGCCCATTCTCTAGTAAGACACTCACGGGAAGAAAATTGATGGTGCTATTTTTTACGTCCGGCACCACACGGCACAATAATTCCAGCCTAATATTGTCCCACTGCAGGGCAAAAACTTTTACTCATCTTCAGAAGAAAAGAAGGCAGCTTCTTCTTCGTCCTTTCGATGATTCTATTCATCGGTTTTAAATAAGTTTCGACCAGAATTCTAAAATAAACATGTACATTGAAAGTTTTAATACCCATCTCATTTTGTATGGAGGTAGCCGACACCCTGGATTAAGACATTAGGCTACTTTTTATCCCGAAAAAATGTAGTGTTTCCGTGGGATGAGCAAGGAATTGTAATGCATTTTTGCCCTTTTACGTTTAATCTGGTATTTGGTAGTCTGCTTTTTTTTTCTTTTGCAATAAACATGCTTTTTTTCCCCGCATTGTATGCGTTTTGCAACATAGAATACGCAAGATTGATGATTACTTAATTTTCTAAAGATTCAGATAGATGGCGCTGCTCAGTCTTTAAACACGCATACGTTTCAATTCACTATTCGGTGATAGATTCGACCTAGATTCTGAATCACGCTATGGTTTCGTTCGCACTATGTATTTATTATCATCATCATCAGATCACACTGATATTATAAAGGGGAAAGTGTGTGTGTGTGTTTGTTACTTCTTCACGCTCAAACGGCTGGACAAGTTTTGATAAAATTTTGTATGGACGTAGCTGACATCCTGTAATAACATATAGGCTACTTTTTATCCCGATTTTTGTTTTTTTTTTGTTTTGGCAGGAGTGGGAAATCCTCATGGACGACCAGACTGCCTCACTTGTGAGCCAGTCTGGGCAGTGCCGGACTCTTACCGGCTAAAACAATACTCCTGCCTTGCTAAGTGTTCCTCTGACGTAATCAGAGACCTTTTGTTTCTGAAGGTACTTTTATTTATTTATTTATAGTTCTTACACTTTGCTTTATGTTATTATATTTATTACATTCCTAAATTTAAAACGTTTCAAGACAATTCTTTTACTGATTATTTAATACTTTTCTTACTATATTTATAAAAACTGACTTTTTGGGTAGCAATTTTTTATTTACTTTTATTATAGTTGTGACAATTTCCTTATATTTAATACATTTACTACTTTACTGCATTTAATGGTTACTAAACAAGTTTATTCTACTAATTTCTTATTATCTACTTACTTATCTTATGTTATCCTATATATTAAACAATATATAGTCAACATAATTTATTTAACCGTTTTTTTATTCATCCTGATATTCCCACGGGAGACTTACGCGGGTGAAACCGCGGGGTGCAGCTAGTTAATTATAAGTCCAGGTACCAGGTGGGCTTGTGGCTAATTAATAACAGCAACACAGGTCGATCGATCAAGTTAAGCTACGCTTGCCACGGTTGGTCCGTGGATTGGTGACCATCTTTACATTTCGAGACCCCTCCGTGCCTCGGAAAGCACGTTAAGCCTTTGGTCCCGGCTGTCATTCATGGATTTTTGACAGTCGTTAAGGATCGTCAGAAGCCCGAAAGTCTCAACCAGTATTACCAAGGGGTATCGCATTACCCAGTTGTGGAGGTCAGATAGGCACGTCGCTCCATGTAAAATACTGGTGCTGCATTCGGTTAGACGGTTCGGTTCCGTGCGGTGCCGGACGTAAAGAATAGCACCATCCCATTTCTTCCCGTGGGTGTCGTAAAACGCGACTAAGGGACTTACTAGAGAATGGGGAGCAGCGTTCTCTATGCATTTTTACATCATACTGCGATCGCCTACCCGCCTGCTAAGCGTGGCGATTATGGCAATACCCCCTCCCAAATGGGGAGGCCTATGTCCAGCAGTGGACGTCTTTCGGCTGAAATGATGATTCGGTTAGGCTGGAGGCTGACCCGAACATAGTTGGGAAAACGCTACGCAGATGATGATGAAGTGCAGGTACCACACATAATTAAATGAAATTGCGTTAACTAGTATCTCATTAGCATAACGTTGAGTGAAATTCGCAAAAGTGTGATGGTAAAATAATTTTGGCGTAATTTATTTGCATATGGAAGCTCTCCGCATGAAGTAGCTCTTAACATTTCCATCACGCTACCCGTGGCAAATTTCAACTCTTAAAATATTCAAAGTTACTTTGCGTGTCTAGTAACATCACCAAAATTAGCGATATAACTCAAAAGACCTCATCTTCAGAAAGCATCAGAAGAAAGTAAGCACATTCAGTCCTATTTTCTCGTCAAAATTTTCATTTCATTTAAAGCCGAGTGGATCTCGCAAATTACTGAAGATTTATTTTTTTGGCTTTTTGTGAAAGTGCTTACGTCCACTTAAAGATATTAAGGGAGGAGACAAATAAGCAAATGTAAGCTAATCGTGAGAGGTACCCGTTTCCATTTATTTGTGTTGTTTAACTTTGCTTACGGTTCCGTGACCGTCGCCATTATTATTTTCATGGCCCGTTTAAATTTCACCTCGCTAAGCATCTCTACGTTATGAGAGATCGTTATTGCTACAAATATATACAGGGCTATTTTTAAGTCGTCAATAACCTCTTAAGGGGTCATTGTACTCATCATTATGAACAACTTTTACTATGAGACCAAAACTGAAATCGCGAAAAAAAAAACACCTGTTCCCTACATTTATGTTCGAATAATTCGTTAAAATGTAGGGAACAGCAGATTTTTTTTCTCGATTTCAGGTTTGGTCCCATAGTAAAAGTTGTTCATAATGATGAGTACAATGACCCCTTAAGAGGTTATTGACGACTTAAAAATAACCCTGTATATGTCGGATCCGGTCATTAGTACGGACAAGAAACGAATCGCAGCGCGCTACGACTGGCGACATCGCGAGATCTACCTACACCTCTAGCGCGCTTCTACAGAGTCGTGATGTTTTGAGCCGATGGGCGAGGACGACATTCAAGATTCAGTGTCTGATCGCATCGGAGTTAAGACATCGCGGAACTGTTCTCGATTCGTTATGCTCAGTTATTGTGCTGATTATAATTTGTAGTGATTGTGTCAATTTGTCATTTCAATAAACGCTGTGTATCGCACCCAGTGTGTTTTCATTGCACGAAACTCAACTGAACTAAACTAACGGAGTAAAATTCTGACGCTCCGACATATATATCAATAACAACGTGCCTTTTCAATTTGCAAAAAACAATCGCTACATTGGAAGTCCGCCAATGCAAATTTTGAATTAGTCCGGACAGCTCAAGGGGGGACAAAATAGAAAAACTTAATAACTTTTCAATGATATTGCAGTTTTCTGTTTGACAGCACCTGAATGGCAAGCTTTATTAGAAATGGCTGCTTGTGAAAACAATTTGGAGCGTAATATTTTGCCTTTCTTTGTTATATAATAGGTAAAGGATATAACAATAAAATCTCTCTCTGTCTCTAACTAAATCTGAAAATATTGCCTTTATTGATCATATTAATTTATTGTATCGAATTATTATGTTATTTATCATCACTTTTTTATATCTACAAAATGTTAACATTTCTACTTGATGGCAATTTTTTTAGTTTTAAGTGTTAAATAATTATTTGAGGGGTTTGGCGCTGATAGCCGAAACACAGGCTTTCGCCTTGTTCGGCTACAGATGTCTTATTTATTTGTAACAGTAAAATATAGCCATTTGTGTATCATTGTAAAAAAATATTGACATAAACTTATTATTATTATTTATTTACTTAACCATAACCCTCATAGCTTAGGAGTAGGTTCAGTATCGATAGAGGAACACAGGAAAAAAAAATACAAACAAAAAATTTCATTAAACATATAAATAAATAAAAATAAGTCTCTTCGTACTTTACCGGGCTTAGGACCGTCTAATAAAATAATTTTAATTCTAAACGATTGCTATTTTAAGTTAGTAGGTACTAAATTAGGTTGATATTGAAATATTTTTTTGTTTTCATTTTCATTTTTTGTTTTTTTTTTTCCTGGGTTCCTATATCGATACTGAACCTACCCTTAAGCTATGGCACGCAGTTACTTAAACACCCAGTATATAAACATTCAAGAAGAAATGAACAGAAAAATACGTACAAAGGTAATGCTTATTTCTAAAGAAATCTCTTCCAGCATACCCTGCGATAAGCTTAAAATCAACAAACGAAAATCCTAATGAAAGTGTCATCACGTCTGTATTCTTTTGAAAGGCTAGTTAGGTGTTTATAGTACACCCAAATTTCGCCAGATATGTTAAAATCCAATGTCAGAGGCGCTAGCCTATTGCCACGGACTGGGCAAAATTCCAGATACACCCTGCTACAAAGCTTCTAACGGAAAAGCTTTATTAACATAGCACTTAGCTCAAACCAAAGATTATATGCGTGAAAGTCCCGCAAGTCATAATTTCAGCCGAAATACGTCCACTGCTGGACATAGGGCCCCAGCCCCATCGCCACGCTTGGCAGGCTGGTTGGCGATCGCAGTATGGTGCTTCCAAAATAAGGTAAATTTTAACTAGGTACTGATTTTATTTGATTCCAACACTTTTGGACACGTCAGTACGAGGATTGGTCAAGTGTGAACTTTACAAATAATTTAATTTTATATTTTGGGGACGTTGGGAATTAATGCATGAAAAATCATTTTGGGGAACTTGGAGCTTGGGGACATAGGGCATCACTCATTAAAATGAGAATAAAGCAAGTGAGAACGCTGCTGCCCATTCTCTAGTAAGTCCCCTAGTCGCTTTTTACGACACCCACGGGAAGAAACAGGATGGTGCTATTTTTTACGTCCGATACAATCCGGAGCTTCCCGCAAGTAACCCTAAAGAATAATGAAAAAACATCTGAATACGACTGCAATAATTATCTCTTTAGATACATCGACATCGCTCTGGTTCAGATTAAATTTTCCACCCCGTAGATTAATGGTAAACAATAATTTTGATGCTTCAACCAATTTCAGTATATATTATGTTGTGGATCAATTTTCAATTACAGTAGATATGGGTAATGAATGCCGTGTGACAAAATTGTGTCAATATTAAAATTAAATCAACTTTGGACACAAACGGGATTATATTGGATATCAGCTGTCGTATCGGTAATTTACGATTTGGTGCATTTACTTTATGACGTTTTTAAGTAAATTATTTGATTATGAAATTTTTTGTTTTTATAAAATTAATTTTATTTTAATTTACTTTTTATGAAACATATTATATTACAACTAACTGTTTACACTAGGTACTAAATTAAATAACTTACTACATACAAACAACTAAGTAATATAAACGTCAAGGTGGCTGACCATATTAAGAAGGTATTTAGATACCGCGTTAGCAAGTAATATTGCACTACTTTATTTGAAAAATACATTTGTGTATTATGTATAATAAAAATAGTTAATAAATAAATATTAATTTATTTCGAAAAAGTATAAGTACTACTATAATATATATATAGTCAAATAGGCAATAGGCAAAAATCAACGGGCTCTCCCTTTATCACATGGGACATACTTTAGTTAGGTTAGGTTACTGTAAGTTTCCGTGTGGTGCCGGACGTAAAAAATAGCACCATCCTATTTCTTCCCGTGGGTGTCGTGAAAAGCGACTAAGGGACTTACTAGAGAATGGGCAGCAGCGTTCTCTATGCATTTCAACACCACACTGCGATCGCCAACCCGCCTGCAAAGCGTGGTGATTATGGCATCCCCTTGACACAGGCCTATGTCCAGCAGTGGATGTCTTAAATGACGATTATGACTATAGGTACACCCCTGCCTTATCCTTTGGGGAATACTCGTGTGATGTTATGTTTGTTAAATTTAACAAACAAAAGAAAGAAAGGAAAAACAAGAATAGCAGTAAGATTTTTTTTTATCAATTTTTTTAAACGTAACCAGTTCTTTTACAAACTTAACCAATTATTTTCAGATACATTAAAGTTCAAAGTTAAGCACTAAAGAATTTGATACTTTCTGTTATTATCGTTTTGTGAACTAATTTCAAATAAAAAATCCTAATTCCAAATAACTTTTGGCACGATCTGTTTTTTTTTATTTCTCTTTTCCTGTACTGTATTGGTTAAGACTATAATTGACGGAGATTATCTCATTATTTGTTTTATCAATTCTGTTGACACGATACGTTACGGAGTAAATTGAATATTTTAAACTAGAGTTTATTTATTAAATAAAGCAAGTGAAAATAATTTGCAACGTTATTTTAAGGATTACCACAGTCTACAGAGTTTTTAGTATCGGTACGAAAGATGTACGTTTAGTCATATTCTATGATAGTGATGTAACAATTTATAAAGAAGGAAGGTCTTAAATCTATAACTACAACAAGTGCGGCAATTTTTGAAGTGAACATTTCGTTAGCTGCGTTAAGCACTTTTTGGGTGAACAAAAATCATGGAACTCGCGGCATCGTCACCAAACGCTTCAATACAATTCACAAGTTACTTAGTTTTCACTTCTATCGGCAGTCCCCAAAGACTGCCCCGTATGTTTTTTTTTAATACAAATACAAGCCGTGCGCCTCGATGGGATTTCCTATCGTCAAAAATTCCATACAAACTTTCATCTCGTGTTTTACTCCTTTCGAGATTTTTTTTATAAATCCTTCCTAAGTGCTCATTTCCGATAAGCAAGGAGTTCTTGTGCAAAATTTCATGTTTCTAGATCAAGGGTCTGCGTTGTCTGTCGAATGAATTAATTAATTTAATGATTTTAACCGGTATTTTGGTATCAGTTTTTAGAGTTCCGTACCTCAAAAGGAAAAAAAAGGAACCCTTATAGGATCACTCGTGTGTCTGTCTGTCTGTCCGTCTGTGAAAGCCAATTTGCTTTGAATCTACTGGACCGATTAAGACGCAGATATATGCTAGTGACCTTGAGTGGTTAGCTTGCATGTTCTGTACTGAGCTCACGCAACGCGTCGCACGTTCTGCCAGTAATAGGACTCGCCCATCAAGGAGCGATGTCCCCAATTTGACGCATTATTAATTTATTATACACAAAACAAAAGGTATTTTAATAAAACGCGTACACTTCAAGATTAATAATTAAATTATCTTTAAATTGGTGAAGGTATCAGAAAAATACGCTTGGTAGATTTTTCGCCATTCTCAGTTTTTTATCCGCGTTAGACATAACTTTACAAATTAATTTCGCTTTGTAATATAAACATAATCTAAAATATTCACATACTAAGTTATTGAAAAATGCTCTAATTTAACATATTTTTTTGTCAAATTATTAACAGTACTCGTTTAGACGTGATCTTCAGTATAAATCATTAAAAGTCGGTTATCGTCCCCTTAAGTTGAAATTTGGTACACATTTGAATGTCTGTGACCCAAATACAATAAAATGGAAATAAATTAATTTTGTATATTGGGGTTAATATTGGGGGCAACTTAGACAATTAAATAAATAAAAAATTGCAGTCTGTACCGTGTGCCATATTAAATGAAAGGGCTTGTTGTAAGGATTTCAGATATAGAATATAATAGAATAGAATACTCTTTATTATGTACATCATAAAAGTTACAGATATAAATGTTTAAATTTTACATAGGGTGACACAATGGGCGGTCTTATCGCTAAAAGCGATCTTTTACAGACAACCTTTGGATGGATTAAAGGGAGCAGGAGTGACAATACTGCAGGTAGTCAGTAGTGTACCATTAACATAAAAAAAAGTTTAAAAAAAATCTAAAATCTATTATAAAAAAAATACTTTTAAATTTATTTTAGAAAATAAATGAATTTTGACCATTCCCTCCCCTTATCTCTGAAACTACTGAGCCTAAAATTTTGAAAAATAAACAGGAAATAGTTCTTTATTTTTAGATTACAGGAAAACCTAAGAAGTCTGTGATCTTAAAATACCATGGTAAATCTCTCAATATTGTGCGTACAAACTTACATTTGTTGTTGGAGAGGGAACTTGTTTTTCAACTACAATGTTAAGTTTGTTCCTGGAATAAATTCATCCCAACTACGGAACCCTTCATCGCATTTATAATATTAGTTAGGAAATTGCGCTTTGTAAAATGAAAATCTTTTTGTGGCATTTTTAGTTCCCTACATAGTAACATATTATATATACGCTTCTAGCAAGCTATAATTAATACACTTTACTAAACCTAATCCTATTCCCAACAAAACTTTAAAACAAACTCGATTTAAGGCTATCAATGGAGTTCAGCAGCTGACGAGAGGACCTGATGCGGGAGTGTAAACGTCCATTACACGCGATGTGACGTCATTGACACGGATTGATCGACAACCAACCGGATTTAGGTGAAGTGTGAGTTCGTTCCGATATTTTGGATTGAGTTTGGTTCATACGTAGTTGAAAAAGATCGCGATATGCACTGCAAGGGAGGATTGGAAACATGCTGGTCCAGCTCCATAGGACAATCTAGAGTCTAGACAAAATCAAACAGGCTGCTTTTTTAATTGTTTTTTAATATTTTTATGACATTTATTTTTAATTCTGTGATTACCTTAACTCACACTGATATTGTTATTTTTTAGGAAACCGTTGTTTTTTTTTTTTACAATTTTTGTAAATAATTTGAGTATGTATCTATCACATAATTAATTCATCTGTCATTGCTTCATTCTTAACTCTTTTTATTACCTATTGTGGTATAGTAATTTTATTCTAGGTGCATCGTCTTCACATATAATTATACATATAATTAATGTACCTATATAAAATATTGTACAAGATTTTAAAAGAGTAACGGTGGAGTTTCTTGCCCATTCTTCTCCATACGAAACTACCTTTTGGAAGGTGCGACTAGAAACATTTCTATTTTTTGTAAATATTGACGTTCACAAGTGCCTTTTATGGGCCTGTTTGAAATAAACAATTTGACTTTGACTTTGAAGCCGTATTTTTTTATTAATTACTATTTTATGTCGTAATTTTTAGTTTTAAGTAAAAACTGGAATATTCGTTGATGAGTAATTTATATTTTGATTTTTCTTATGATTTTTCTTAGATGCACTAGAATTAGACCAAGGTTTTGAGATGTTTTCCCTTTGACATCACACAAGTAGCTCATATCAATAAGCTAGCCCGTCACTCTTACATTTTTTAGTCCATAACTTGAAAACTAGTGAACAGATTTTGATGAAACTTGCACCGTCCCCTAAGTTGCAAGTAAATGTAAGCGAACCAAAAAAGTTGGTCACAATCCGATTGATAGTTTCGGAGTAATGCGTGGACAAACATACAAACAATTACATATTATTTACACACACATTATTATACAATACACATACACACACATTATTATACATTATTTATAAAAATATATTTTTTTTTTGTTTGACAATGGGTGTAATTTACCTGAAATAAATGAATTTATTATTATCATACTTGCGGACGGGAAGCGATGGGTAGCTCGACGTCCGATAAGGACCAGGCCCGGGTCCACGGCGCGTTGTGTTCCACGCGCGCCTCAAAGAGATGTTAGCACCAACTGACGAGGTCCGGTAGGGCCAATGCCTGCCAGGGTTGCGAGTTTGTCCGAAAGGGATATCGTGGCTCTGGCACCCAGGCATCTGAATGATAAACACGGGTGGGCTGCAGTCAGTAAAAGTCTGACATGACCGAAGTTATTCGATAATTCCCAAACAAAAAAAAAAAACATAATGGGGTCACTGGTTGTCAGTCAAAAAGATGAAGCTGGTTGCCCATTCAAAAGCGTAGTAGGTAGGTTCTTATGGAGAAGAACGGGTAAGAAACTCCACGGCCACTTTTAAATCAAAATATTGCTATCGATATAAATAACACAAAAATTTATTTAAGTGCACAGTTTGCGAACCTATATTGAAATAGAATTCAATTGAAAAAGGTGTGAAAAACAATTGGAATTTTAATACCGGCTGGATTTAGAGTTATCATCGGAATTCGGAACGGTTCGGCAGGTGTCGAAATATATCCGAACCGAATGTGGACAGTGTAAACGTTCATTATAGTGTGATGACGTCACTCGGTCCATGCATTCGATGCCGAACGGATTTAGATAAAAGGTTCAATTTGGTTAATGCCAATCACTTCAAAAATGAAATACGATTTTAAAATAGTATCATTTCTTTGTTTGTTAAGCTGTTGTGAATACCTATAGGTGATCAATGCTCGCCTTCCCTGTATGTGAAGAGCTTTTTACGTTGCAGTAAAACAAAGTCTTTATATGTGTTATCAAACTCAAACTCAAAACATATAATTCAATTAATTATTTATTTATTTATAGTTAATTAACACGGTGTAATACCAATTACATTAATTAACATAGAAAACAAAACTATACAATGCAGACAATTATGTCATAAACAATTATTCGCTACTTACTAACATGGAACAGTGGACACCCTTGCATACTGTTGCTCACAGAACATCAGAAATACGCGCTTAATTTTACTCCATTCGTCTGCAAACACATCACATCACAGGGTTGGCCATCAGGAGGGCATTGAGCATCCTTAAAGTACGACACACAGGTGATTCAGCTCTGGCAACCGTTCTGCAAGGCCAACCAATTACAGGCACTTTTGAGTTGTCAAAAAGTCAGTCAGTTAGTCAGCAAGTTGAAGCTAGTTGCCCATTTCAAAACGTAGATCTCTATGGAGGAGAACAGGCAAGAAACTCCAAGGACACTCTTTTAAATGAAGATATTACAAAATCCTCGGTATATTATTATTTTCGCTTCTACACATCATGATGCACGACCACAACATAAATAACGCACAACCTCTTAAAGGGTCATTGTACTCATCGTTATGAACAATTTTTACTACAGGACCAAATCTGAAATTGCAAAAAAAAAAAACAGCTTTTCCCTAAGTTTTGAGAACATAAATGTATGGAACAGGTATGAAGGTAGGCTTAGCTCAAAATCTTCTGTCAATCGTTTTGCTTAGCCCGATAACTGGCATTTCCTATACACCAGTTTCCAAATAACTATCAGAAAATCTTAAGACACGATACTCACCACGACCCAGGTTAACCAATTAAAACTGTGCACTGAAACGGACATGACTTCACATAGAGCACTGTCCAATCAAACAAGGGAGTTCATTTAGCATTGTCCGCCATATTTGCGTTTCATGTCACAGGATTTTGATTTATGCCATCTGTCTGTGATTCAGGGATTGTTATGAGTTGAATTTGAAATGGTACTTGATGGTTACATACATTTTCGGTGCTACCACTTAGTAATACCTCCTAATTCGGCCATCTATCTACTACTCGTAATACTATCTGACTTAAAGACTATCTGTGTTTTTTTTTTGTGTGTTATTGAAATGAAATGAAATGAAATCGTTTATTCTGTAAATAGGATAATAAAATCACTTTTACGCGTCATATAAAAAAAAAAAAACTAGATGTAGCCGACATTTCCTATCTGACTACCCCTGAGAAGAAATGGCGAAACAAACTCAGGGGTCAGTCTCTTTTAAAGTCCAGACATAATTTTGGTCAGATCATGTGAGGACCATGTAGATCCGTGTCTGAAATGGTCTTTTGAGGAAAGAACCACACAAATTTGAGCGGACCTGTCCAATCAGTGTAAGCATTTGTCAGTAATCGTACAGCTCAACTCAAAACTTAAGGAGCTCAACGACTCGACGAACAATATCAAAGAAAGGACATTTGAGTAGGGCACATAAAGCGCTCAAAATGCTAGACCATCATTAAAACTTAACTGAAAAAAAGAAAAAAAGGAAAATATTTAAAGCAAAAGAAAAATAAATTATTAATAATAATTGGACAACGTAACGACATCAAGACATACAATATTAGTTTTAGTATGCGAAACCCGAAACACGTGCCTAGTATTTTTATGTAAAGAATCTATGTACACAATTTCAAAACTGTATCATGAAAAATCACAAAGTTATAAGGTTGTTATGTTACCGGATTGTCCGTACAAAAACATGCTTACGTTGCCCCCGCGCCTCCAGGGTCGTCTTGTGCTCATTGATAATAATTTGACAGTAGGTACCTAACCGTACGGCGATTGTATTGTAAGTAATTAAATGGTGATAACATTTTCCACCACACTTAAATATTTTGGGGACAAAATATAACATGGTGTAAAAATTATTGAAATCAATTCAGTTTCTTATTTTGAACAAACTATATTCAGGTTTCGCATATACTAAAAATAATGTTGTATATATATATTTTTTGTAATTTATTGTATTGTGTTATTTATAAGTTTTGACTTAATTTATGTAATGTACTAATTAATGTAACTCAACAGCAAACCAACACTATGTTTTGCAGGGCCCTGAAAAATGCCAACAGTAATTTATTGTAAAATGTGTGATGTGCATGAGAGCAAATAAATAAAATACATAAATAACGTGACATCTTGGAGATGCGAAGATGTGTTCATTGAAGGGGTTCGTGGCTATCAGCCGTGGCAACAGCCAGTCTTACCAAAGGGTATTGTATTACCCCAGTAATTGGGTTGTAGAGGTCAGATGGGCAGTCGCTCCATGTAAAATACTGGTATTCAGCTTCAGCTGGTTAGTCTGGAAGCCGACTCCAAGGTAGTAGGGAAGGCAGATTGATTTAATTTAGGTGCGTACAGCATGCGAGCCATGTGCTAAGCCACGCAGGTGACACGTGCCTTAGGTTGAGGTATCTGACATATAAAAAAGTGCATTTGCAGTTGAAGCCTCACACTGTCTGGATGCGCTTTTGCGTCTTAAGTCCATCTTCTCGACCCATTGATTGGCGCAGTGAATTTGTTCATAGAATTTAAATTAGGTACAGGATGCTAGATGCTAAAATCGGAAAATGATTATAGCTATTTCTTATTCCGCTTGATAATCCTTACCTACAATGAATTTGATTGTATTAGCCTGCTGAAAAGCAACATCAAAAAGATAATCATTTGGTAGTTTGATCGTTATTACTACAAAATCCCAATCTTCTATCTTTTCATTGCTTGATTTATTTATTGTTAATTATCACGGTACCATACGAATTAACATAGAAAGACAACAAAACTATACAATGCAAAAAATTGTGTCATAAACAATGATATTATATTAAACAGATATATTGTAAGCGCGCAATCGTGAAGACTCAAAAATGCCCTAATTGGGACGTATTTGTTAGTCTGTGATGCCAGCATTCGGTGATTGGTGGCCAGAATATTTTTAGTTTCCATTCACTTGCAATTGACAACAGTAGCTGTCTCTTTTTTTTCTTGTTGTTTTTATCAAGCCATCATTTTTACTTGTAGTGAAATGTAAAATTAATGAAAAGTGGCTATGTGCGCTGCCGCTGCTGCGCGGAACACTTTTTTCTGTTGTTTTGTGAGTGTATAACATATCTGTTTAATATAATATCATTGTTCATAAACAATTATTTGCTACGTACTAACATGGAACAGTAGAAAACCTCGCGTACTGTTTCTCACGGAACATCAGACATTTATTCGCTAAATTTTACAACATTCGTCCGCAAACACATAACATTCAGGGTTGGCCATCAAGAGGGCCGTGAGCATCCTTAAAGTACGGCACACAGGCGTTTCAGCTTGGGCGACCGTTCTGCAAGGCAGTTGCGCAGACAGATTCAATGTGTGATTGTCATATATCCAATACATCCTCTTCACACACTGTTACAACATTCCAGGCATATCACAGCTATCACTCACCGCAATACCATTTGCACATACAAACGAGAACGTCACACGACATCACAGGGCTTTATAATCAAATACCAGCATTGGTGCCGTCGAGGTGTGTTTGTGTTTCATATCGCGGCTATTGATTGATTAAGGTTCACGCTTTGGGTATCGTTTTGAGAGACCGGCAAAGGGTACTGTCATCACACAGGCTTGGCAGGACGCTTTCTACTCCTACTCTACTGGTAAATAGAAATCGTTTGTCTACCCTTGTCGGTAGACAACTGTCAACTGTCTACACATAAATGTAATTTTTGTCTACTCTTCCGTCAATAAAACGCTTCTCTTCTTTCTTCCCTACAAAATAGTTGAGCTGGATGGTGCTGATCCACGCGTCATGTTCGTGAATGGGCGCCGTCAGTTGCGCCTGGTCATCTCCTAAGACTCAGATATATGCCAGTGACCTTGAGTGGATAGCTTGCATGTTCTGTACTGAGCTCACGCAAGGCGTCGTACGTTCAACCAGTAATAGGACTCGCCCATCAAGGAGCGCTGTCCCCATTTTGACGCATTATTAATTAATTATACACAAAAAAAAGGTATTTTAATAAAACGCGTATACTAAAAAATCAATGATTAAATTATCTTTAAATTGGTGAAGGTCACAGAAAAATACGCTTGGTAGATTTTGCGCCATTCTCAGTTTTTTATCCACGTTAGACATAATTTTACAAATTAATTTCATTATGTAATATAAACATAAGCTAAAATATTCACATATTAAGATATTGAGAAAATGCTCTAATTTAACTTTTTTTTTTTAAATCATCAACACTACTCGTTTAGACGTGATCTTCAGTATAAAATCATCAAAAGTCGGTTATCGTCACCTTAACTGCCAGGGCTTATTTGTAATTTTTTAATCTTATATTTTGTATTGTTTTTAAATAATTTATTTTTTTACATGGTTTTCACATAAACAAGCGACAAGAAAAGATACCCAGGATTTTGTAATATCTTGATTTAAAAGAGTGTCTTTGGAGTTTCTTGCCGGTTCTACTCCATAGAGATCTACGTTTTGGAATGGGCAAATAGCTTCAACTTTCTGACTAACTGACCGACTCTTTGACAATTCAAAAGTGCCTGTAATAGGTTTAATTGAAATAAATGCTTTGAGTTTGAGTTTTGAGTCTATATGGTTCTCGTGCTAAGCCTGCCTGGACAATGGACGGTGAAATATTGGTGGTATATTTTAATACCTATACTAACAGAAGCTAGTAATTTTACGCGAACGAATCGCGGGTAAAACCTGCCACTTGGTGAACTTTTTGTCGTGGGGTCGTCCCCACTCCGTCGCATCGCATTGCCTGCCTGCGCTATTACTTCGTATCGCTTAGCGTTCTTCCTGACTTTTTTTATTTTTGCTTGGATGCTAAGAGACCTATCGTGATTTTAAATAGCCTACAGCCTTCCTCAAGAATTGGACTATGCAAATGCATTAAGTTGTTTTCTAATCCTCCTGGTAGTTCCAGAGTCAGAGTCAGAATCTTTCAGCTTTATTATTAGTATAGATTTATCTTGTGACAAACATTTACCTTGTCACAAACATTTATGTTGTCACAAACAAATTTTTGTGACAAGATAAATGTTTGTGACAAGATAAATGCTTGTGACAACATACAACATTAGCGAAATCGTCGCATCGCGAAAAAAAAATCAGCTGTTCCCTACATTTTGACGAGTTCAGAGCGAACTTAAATGTAGGGAACAGCTGATTTTTTTTTGCGATTTCAAGGTTGGTCCCATAGTAAAAGTTGTTCATAATGATGAGTACAATGACCCCTTAAGAGGTTTAGTATAAACAAAAACTAATGTTGTATGTTGTCACAAGCATTTATCTTGTCACAAACATTTATCTTGTCACAAAAATTTATCTTGTCACAAATAAGTATCTTGTCACAAACATTTATCTGGTCACAAACATTTATCTTGTCACAAACATTTATCTTGTCACAAAGATTTATCTTGTCACAAACATTTATTTAGTGTTGAGTAGCTATTCTTAAAACTAATGCAATTTTCTGCAATTTAGCATTTTTTAACAAAGGTGGTGTCACCAGATTTCATTTAAACCACCACCTACTCAAAATGTTAAGTTGCGTGGCGCGAGGTCTCAATCAATCTGCCTATAGCCTTTTCCCAACTACGTTGGGGTAGGCTTCCAGTCTAACTAGATGCAGTTGAATACCAGTATTTTACATGGAGCGACTGCCTATCTGACCTCCACAACCCAGTAACTGGGTATTACGATACCCCTTGGTAAGACTGGTTGTAAGACTTTCGGGCTTCTGATGACCCATAACGACTGTCAAAGGTCCACGAATGACAGCCGGAACCAACGGTTTAACTTGCTTTCCGAGTCACGGAGGAGTCTCGGTATGTAAAGATCACCTATCCATCGATTAACTCCGGCAAGCGTAGTTTAACATAATGGATCGATCAGCGCGGTTTTAATTTCTTAGCAACGCTCTCCTTACAGTACGATACATCAATCATTCTATTTAAACAATGTTTCACCTAGTCCTAAATATCTTATTTCGGAATAGGTTTGCGGAGACAGATTATTTGACTCGAAGGTCTTTTGAGAAGAGGCCGAAGTTATTAAAATCTCTGCCGGTCTTAACTTCCAAACTTACAACAATAAAATGCCATAGTCTCAGACATTTTGTCAATAGTGACAACAACGGGACAGCAGGAATAGATTAAGAAAAATATTATTATATATTTAAATAAATAAATAATAGAAAGAAAGAAAGAAAAATGCGTATATTGGCATTACAGCAAAAAATACACCTTAAAAACTATAAAAAACAGAAAACAAATTATAATGCCAAAATAGCCTCAGCTCAGCATAATGTCAGATGACAACACAAGGTGTACCTAAGTACCACAATAATCTCAATCAGACATAATTATTTTGAAGGAAATTGCTCCATAAGTATCCATGTTTGTTAAGAAGCATAAAGACTTATTTAAAAAGGCAGAGGATGTATATATCCTCGAAACCGGCGAGATCCTCACATGCATTTGTTATATGACTTACCAAGACTGGCTAAATATAATAAAAGCTGTTTAGCCATAAGTGGTGATTTAAAAACTATAGATTATAGATTGTTTAAAAAATATTACTGAAATGGTTAAAGAACAATGATTTTTACAGCATGAAAGAATTTACTGACGGGAAATATTTTGTAACCAATAATATTTGCATGCTATGATATAAGCAAAACATGTATGCTCTTTAATGTATTTTTAAAACCACTTTATACACCATGTTTTATGCAAATAAATATTACTTCTATGTCTATTTCATATGTTTGAAAAATTCTACTGCTTGACAACGTAAATCACGCATGTTGAATGTTGTTGAATTGTCAAAATTAAAGGTAATCCCATTATTAGTTACGCTTTTACCTCACAAAGTAAATTGATTTTAACCGTACTTGCAATGTATAGTAATCGCGTTACAGAACCTTATTACACTGCCCGCCATCTTTAAGTCCAAGCCTTTATTTACCGCCTCTAAACCTCATCTTAAACTGAATTGCCTGATAAATATTCATAATTTATAAAAGAGCGAGCATGACTATGAAATATTAAACTTATCGAGACGTTAACTAATTTAAATCAGTTCGTATCGCTTGCGAAATTGAAATTTTGATGGTGGATGTAATTAAATAAATATTTAATTGCGAGGGTGGATTGACGGGCCGATGGGCGTTAGGTAATTTAAGATTTTTACCTTTTGAATGTAATTACTTTCTCATAGAAATCTCTGTCCGTTATTTATTTACACCTGCAATCACAAAATTCGCAGACACTGACAACAATTATTACAACAAAAGTACCTAAACAATCACCCAGTCTTAGGCCCGTATTTATAGAACGTTACTCAGTACTCAAGCATTACTTAAGACTAGGTTGAAGCCATTGGATTGGTTGAATTTAGTCTTAAGAAATGCTTGAGTACTGAGTAACGTTCTATAAATACGGGCCTTACACTGCAAATATAAGTTTGTACGCACAATATTGCGTGATTTACCATGATAATTTAAGATAACAGACTTCTTATAAGTGTTCCTGTAATCTATAAGCAAAGAACTATTTTCTGTATTTTTATCAACATTTTATGCTCACTATAATTATGTGTGGTACGAGTATGTCAAATCATAGTAGGATCTAACCATAGATATAAGAAAGAACTAACTATCGCTTCTGCTATTAAATTCCATGCTGTTACGAAGATTAATTGTTTTTCATTTTATTAGACGTGTCCGTGTTTAAAATTAAACAAAATTCATTAATATTGGTACCCATTCTAATCATAATTAATATTTAGGTACCAGGGCACCATATCTGCACACTGCATTGCCGTACCACCCTCTGCAACTTACACTAAGCCATTTAATCGCTCTGTGCACACACTAGGCCATTCCTGGATTGGATTTGCAGAACGTTGTCCAAAGTTGGTTACTGCATGGTATGTTATGATCCCATAAATCGATATCAGTGATGTATGTGTTTTATGGTCTCAGCAACCTACCGTATGAGTTTTCTATGGCTGCGGTATATTGACCGTTCTGTCAGTTTATGGGTTTACAGTATATACCCATTCGTCGCGTCGATAATAATCAGTGTGCTGGAATGGTTTGCGTTTGATTTTAGTGCGATAAGCAATATAAAACAATAGCAGAGATTGAATATTGTTGATAAGAATAATATTAAACATGATTGTTAGGTTAAATTTTTTTATTTTTATTTTACCATGTTTTTTTTTTATTTTACAGCACCATGTATTTATCACATAATTAATTTATCTGTCATTGCTTCATTATTAATTATTTTTACCTATTGTGGTATTGTAATTTTATTCTAGGTGCACATTTAGTTATATAATAAAATTGATGTACCTACTCGTATACAAAATATTGTAAAACATTTTAAAAGAGTAACTGTGGTTTCTTTCCCATTCTTCTCCATACGAAGCTACCTTTTGGAAGGGGCGATTAGAATCAATTCTATATTATTTGTAAATTTTGACGTTAAAAAGTGCCATTTATGTGCCTATTTGAAATAAATAATTTGACTTTGACTTTGATATTGCATTTTAATGTTACCAAAATTTCACTCTTATGAAGAATAGATCAACATACACAACGTGTAACAGAATAAACGCAAGACCTCAGACTCCCCAATTAGAATATAAAATTATTAAATTAAAATAAAACAACAACTATACGATGTCATCCTAACTAATATTATAAATGCCAAAGTAAGTTTGTTTGTTTGTTTGTTACCTTTTCACGCCTAAACCACTGAACCGATCATCCTGAAATTTTGCATATACGTTGTCAGGTGTACAGAAACGACCATAGGGTACCTTTCATCCCGAAAAAAAGTACTGTTCCCGAGGAAAACTACAATAACGTTCTTATGATAATAGATGGCGCCACCTGTCTTTCGAATCATGATTGAATTATATTATAACAAGCAGAGTTCAACCCGAATTGATTGTCAAATTCTAAATTAACGCGAGCGAAGCCGCGGGCAAAAGCTATATTTTTATAAAACTAGTTGTTGTAATGGTAAAACGGTAAAAAAACGTAAATTCGGTCGGGTTTTGTGCTCTGAGATAAGGCTGAATTTTCCTTATTTGAAAGATTTATTATCTTTGACGCGGTGGTTCTAATTTAAGTTGTATAAAAGATTTTTTCGGGAAAAATATCCATAATTATATTATTAATGCCGGAAATCGATTCAGAAGCCGATTCTGAACAAACTACTTTCAGGTCTTGCGTTTATTTTGTTACACCTTGTATATTTTCTTATCATAAATTTTACAAAAGAACCTTCGTAAAAAACCGATACAATGAAGGGTTCCGTACTTGGAATAAATTTATTACAAGAATTAACTTAACATTGTCGCTGAAAAACATGTTCTCCCATACATTCCAATTGCAAATGTAAGCTGGTCAAGTATTACTCGTTAACTTGTAAAGCCTACTTAGCTGTGATAGTTTTCCTTTTAATTAACTTCGTTATATTATATGCTGTTGCCGTGAATTTTTTCACATATCTAAAAATAACCATTTATCTGGCAGGGGGGGGGGACATTTGACTATACAAATATGGGATCAATCTAAAAGTATATCCTTTAAAAAAAAAAATAATTGTCCAAATCGGTTCATAAACGACGGAGTTCTGAGATAACAAACAATAAAAAAAAAAAAGATACAGACGACTTGAGAACCTCCTCTTTTTTGTGAAGTCGGTTAAAAATTTGCAATTTAATGCTTAATATTTCGCAAACGAATCCCTGAATCGAAAAATTGATCCAAAGACACCTAACACAAAGGGATGGACGAGAAAAAAAAATCATCCCCAGTTTAAGCACCCTAAAATATTAATATTTTAAGATTTT
This sequence comes from Tiliacea aurago, assembly GCA_948098905.1. Taxonomy (NCBI): domain Eukaryota; kingdom Metazoa; phylum Arthropoda; class Insecta; order Lepidoptera; family Noctuidae; genus Tiliacea; species Tiliacea aurago. The sequence goes on from OX402592.1 coordinate 4,777,099, forward strand.
ATTCTACCACTTTGTCGGGATTTTAATATATATACCTAAGAATTAATATATTTACCCATGCCAAAATACAGCTTTCTAGTACTGAGACTAAGCCGCGGGCAGACAGACGGATATGGCGATACTTTAGAGATTCCTTGTTGGCTACGGAACCCTAAAAACGATGTCATAATATATCAGTATAACATAACAAGTTAAATTCTCATCCAAAGCAACCATGTCGCCAATACTAAGACCGTTTCTCTTAAATCTCAAAGAAAATGTTAAAATCCCGTTTTCCCCGTATTAGCGACAGAAGCCGTGTTGAACAAAAATGAAGGCAACCCCTTAATGCGACATCCAACTCTTAAGTTATTAAAAGGAGTTCGTTTCTCCGCTTTTACAAGCTTTGTGTCTTGACAAATTCTTTCGCCGTGTTTCAAAGTTAATTCGTTTTTTCCAACAAGATTATTAGGTCATTACAATCTATTTCATTAACCGTGATTTAGCAAAAGTCGAAGCCATTTATGTCAATCTTACAATGGGGTGATGGATGATGGCGACTCTTTCATTTAGCTGTTCATGGACAAGCTAATTATTATAACGACCTGTTTTTATTTAGGTCTTTGTGAAATTATAATTTGCACGTTGATAAGTGTTTGAATTACTCGTTACCTATGTATTTGAGGTTTAAAGGATATTCATAATTTTATTTTATAATAGTGTATTTTTTTAAACCTTTTGTCTTTATTTGTCTCCTTCCTTTACTAATGTCACGCATTTATTGATTAACTTGTATTTTGGTGTATTAATTCTGTAAAAATATTATGTATTATTTTTAATGTGCATCTCTTTTTTTTTCAGGTAAGTATTCGAGCAACAAAACTCAAAAATATAAAAATGATAAAAGCAGTTATGTAAGTAACTATACTGATTTTATTTTTTAAGAACGTGATATACAACTAAAAGTTGTTTTAAACAAAAACGTATCATGTTACATGGTAAATCAAAGTAAAGGATGAAATTTCTCACATCCTCACTCAAAATAGTTTCGTCTGTTGAATACAGAACAGTTTTCTTGTCAAAACAAAACGAGAACGTCAAAAAAGTTTTGTTATGAGTATAAACGCCATCATTGTTTTCAGTGAACGGTAGTATGTTTGAAGACAGTCTTCAGTCCGATTTGCCGGTTCATCCTTCTCAATCTGGTTATTTGATTCATATTTAGTATCTTACTATCTTATTTAGTACCTTCTTTATTATTTTTATTTTAAACAATTCTTGTATTTACAACACACCTTGAAACTTTTCTATCTTCAACCTTGGCAATTTGTTCATATGTTTCGTGTCTATCTTCGTCAGTACCCTCAACATTGTTACTATGTAAACTCTAATCTCTTTTATTCTTTTTCATCGTCGTTAGCTTATTACCCTTCAAAACATGGACCGGCAGTGTATCATAATACGTAAATATTTTATGACGTACAGTAACGTGGGCTAAACTTTATAGACGGGCCGTCGGTTCAAAATTTACTGTGTGGGCCCAAACCGCATCACTTATAAACTATACTTGATGCCGCTACTTGCTTTTGATAGCTGCTTCACAGGAATTTTAGTGCGGTACTGTTGATTAATTTTGTTGATAATAACTCGCTTATAATGTTATTTTAGCATCGTATACATTTTCAAGTATTAGGCGGTTGTTTACTTTTAGTATTTTGTGTTAAGAGAGGTTGAGGTTTACTATAATAAAGTAATTTTGTTTTTGTAAAGGAACTGTTTAGACTTCTTGAAAATGTCTAGGTGCCAAATATGATAATTATAGTCATAAAGACTATTAATAGGTAAACTTTGATTGAGTATTACAAAAGCGTGTCAAAAAGCCAGACTATAAAATGTACGCTGTGAGCGTACATTTTTTACAATGGCAATTCTTTTTATTCTCGCTAACGTTGTCACGTCACGATTGGTTTTTTGCTGAAACGTGTATTATTCTAAATAATGTAAGGTCTTCAGTCACCTACTTACTCTCCGTCTTATACGATATTTTTTTCTAAAAATAAAATCATCACCCAAACAGAATTTTCATACTTCTCACCCTCATCTTTTATTCAGTCCTCGTTTAAAACTCTATAGAATGTTTAAGACAAGCCGCGTCATCTACAATTCTTCGGCTCGTACTTCTTAATATAATAATCGCTTGAATTTTCAGATACTGGGAGTCGTTGAGGAGCTAAGGTACCTCGGTACACTCCATTACGGTACTTGTCGCAACCTTGTTCCGTTATAATGGAATATTAGATTCTCCATAAAACCGACTCGACCGATAAAAGTTGATCTTTAAAATTCATAGTGTAACCCCCGTATACTTCTACTCGTCAAAGATTAGAAGGAAGCGAGGTAGGTCATCTCAAACTGGTGGTTTTAGGCAATGTGTTTGCTGACGTAAACACCGTTGTTGAAGGGAAATTGTCGAAAGATGTTTACTTCCACCAAAGTGTTGTTGAGGCCCGAGGGGTGAAAATAATTGGAAAATTCAATCTAAATTCGTTCAGATTTTGTTACCAATCAAACATCGGAGGAAAGGAGTTGATTCAATAGGATCAGATGGTTCAGTAATAGGAATCAGGGAAAAGAAAAGTATCGTCAATTAGATTACCGGTGCTGACTCCGTGGATCTATCCTCTGTTCCTCCTCGAGGTAGAGGAAGCTATTTACGCTCGAGTTTATGTACCACAACGTGATTTCCTGTTTGATGTTTAACTTTCACAATAATTCTTGCTAATGTAAACCAACGTGGAGGAACGGGAAATAAAATCTTTTGTCGTAAAAACACGAACGGTCGTTGTTTTTTTATACGCCACGTTTTTCGTAGTTTCTTTGTGTTTTTATAGTTTATATTTGTATTAGTTTTAAGGGCACTAAAGAAATCATTATGACTATAACTTGCACTTGTTTGTAGCAGGGGCGACGGCTTCATAAAACCCCATTCCGACCGGCTTCCCTTCGGAACAACGACTATAATTGAGTTTACTATTACTAAATAATATAGTAAATACGTACATAGTCACATTACAGATATTTAATACATTTTATGATAAAAAACATTACAAAAACGCGTGCCTATAGTCTATCCTAAATTGTGAACGCAGTTTTATATTTTTTTGGCCCAAATAAGAATTCCGACGACACTAACGTCAATAAGCCGCACGTGTTTGTCAGAATACAGTATTAAATCGTAGTACAGACCACACTACTTCGAGCACACTTCAGTGGTAATAGGGGGTTCCAAAAAACCGCCCTTTACGGTGCGAGGCAGTTCTCGAGCGATTTATTATCGAGACAGAAACAGAAAAATGCGTAGGCAAGAACGAGATAGAATGAGGAGTTATTGAATTTCGTAGATTTGCAAATATTTTATTGTGTCAACTTGTTGACAGATAAATTAACATTTATTTTGTTTTCTTTTGCATTTGACTAGTTAACTACATTCTCAACATCATTTTAAAATCTATAGTACTCGTAGATACCTATTACAGCTGGATTTTGTTTTAGCGTGATTTGTGCCATACAGTGATATTTTGATTTACGTGAGTTTGTTTGAATTGGTTTAAAACGTTCTCATTTTGATATGAACAAAGAGCTAAAGTCAACGCCATGAGACGAGATAAATTTCATACTTTGGGATTTAAAACTTTAACTGAAATTGCGTATGGTTCAGTTTCCATTGCAACTAAAATTATTTTATGACGTTTAGCGATAATTTCTTCATTCATAAATCAACTTAGATATCTTGAGTTTAAAGTTGATAGTTGTATAATTTGCAATTTTATGTATTTATAGCTTCTCATGACGGTTACTTTAGATAGAATTAGTAATATTCCATGTCGTAGATGTGTTGTGTTGATTTATTGACAGATAAATTTATGTTTTTTTTTTGTTTTCACCTGTTCCCTCGCATTTTATTCGTTAAATTATAATTTAAGAATCTATTTGTAATCGTGTTTGTTATTACGTATTATACTTTTATTTCTGTAAAACATAGATCATTTTGTTTGTGTAGTGATAGCATCTCTTTGGTTCTACGAATTGACCATTAGATGGTGTTAAATTAAAAAAACTCAAGGAATTACTGAAATTTCTTCGGCTCCTCTAATGAAAGTTGTAGCTTCGCTACTGGTTTGTAGTTAACACTTTTACCAAAAACATGTTATCATTAAAAAACACAACGTACGTTTTTGAAGCTTCTCAGATTTAGATAGTTTCATGTTTGTACTTACGTTTAAAGTCACTTAAGAAAACATTATCACATTTATCGCAAATAAATTTAGGTATTTTCGGTCACTATAATTAGCACTAGTTTTTAGTACATCGTTTTCTCAAGAGCTACCTAGTAGTCGGTTTTTACAAGCTTTTTTATCAACATAGTGCTAATGAATGAAAATTGTAACGACTGATCTGTGTGATGATTTTATCATTAGAAAGACTAACAAACAATATAAAAAAAAACCAAAACAAATTGACTTCCAAATCGCTTAAACGTCAGTTTCATTTTACACATTTTTCTTTATTTCCGCGAAAACAAAAGAAAATATTTTTCAAGAAAATACGTTCATATGACGAAACCAACCCTCATATACTTTCTCGTGTAAATCTCTTAAGCCGATGCCCATATGCGCATATTTTTTTCATAATTTATGACTGTATGTGTTCGCGTTGGTCTTGAGTAATCTCATACATTCTTAGGACATGCCGTAACTTAGAACAATGTTATTTATGTACTTGTCATAACGTGTGTGTGAGTTATACGTGGCTTTTTGTACTTTTAGTTTATTTCCTTCCTGTGTAGTTACTAGTTGTAGTGTGTTTTGTTGAAGAGCTGTTGTAGGGTACTGACTGTTTTTAGGGTTCCGTACCAAAATGGTAAAAAGGAACCCTTATGGTGAGACTAAGTCTGTCTGTCTGTCTGTCTGTCATACCTGGATATCTCAAGAACTACTAATGCTATCAATGTGAAATTTAGAATAGTTTTATATGACGTTTCCTCAAATATTTTGCAAACAAGAAAGAAATTAAAAAATATATATCTTTTTTGCAAAAGGGACTGAAAGGGGGTCTTACAAATTTTAAGTGGGGCTACTAGGACATGTGGGGTATCATATGAAAGAACGCTGTTTTCACATTCTCAAACATTTACTTTTATTTTTTTAGGCGGCTTAGTTTCCGACTTTTGACGAAAAATGTAAAAAAAAAAATAGTAGTTCCCGATAAAAATCTGAAATTATTCTATGTGATAGGAGTTTATGTAAAAATTACAGGAAAAATAAAACGATATGTCTAAATAGCACAGTTTTTCAGAAATCATCAACATCATTTTATACGTACGGAACCCTCGGTGCGCGAGTCCAACTCGCTCTTGACCGGTGTTTATTATTTCTTGTTACTATACTCCGTTTGAAATAAGATTAGACATTTAAATAAACTTGTTTACAGTCCGTTCAATCGATCTTGACTTCTATTCCGTAGGCTTATGGATGGCATTAAAAGCAAAAACGTTGTTACAATACCAACTGTTTATTACAGCTGCCATTTGTCATGCCACTAACGCAAAATCGGTTGAACGGACTGTAAAAAAGGTTTATTTAAATGTCTAATCTTATTTCAAATGGAGTATAGGTTTTTGCGAACTTTCTTTGTCATCTTATGTTCGCTACATATTTTTCTATCTATCCATCCACCGTATCTTCCGACCAAACGGATGTAGTGTCTGGTGGGCAACTGCCCGACGAGTGATGTCGGGACGTTGTATAATTGCTAGTCGTGCGGTAAACTCTGTTTGCGCGGTGCAGGATTTTGCGTGACGTCGGTGTGACGCGTATTTCGCATGTGGCGATGTTAATGCCTAAGGCATTAAGTCCGCCTTAGTACCTTATTGAGTGCGAGAAGTTTAAATAAATAATAAATAAATGCCGCCACACATCCATTGTTATGTAGTTTGGAATTTAAAAGTATTTCAGACTTTTTGTACACAATTCGTTTTGTTGTAGGATTTTATGAAAAAAAATCTAATGAAATGTGGGTCATTTAACATATTGTTTTTTTCTCACTTGATTCGATTTTCCACAGGTTACATTTGTTTTTTATTTCAATGACAATATTATTATTTTCAATATTCGAAGTACAATTTCCATTTCCTTCCCGAAAACAGTTCAAAACACCAACACTGAAAATATATTTTTTTGCAAAAAAACGATCAATGTCCACCACAACCAACAATTACCTACTTCCGACCCCCGGGAAGTAGCAGCTGTATCATTATTTTACTTCAATTACCATGCTACGGACAAAACCATGAGTAAATTACAAGTACAACAACCGTACACAATGTTGCCTAAGATAACATGAGAGGAGGTAGATACTGTAGGTAGGTACGTTGTCAGCCGCTAACCTAGTCATGGAATATTATATGTCTGTTAACTAGCCTTCTTGGTTTAACCGCTTCTGTTGTACTGCTTTAACTCATGAGTTAGTGCTAGACTAAAACATTATTGAGCAAATCACCCTACGGTTTATACATATACAACTGTCAAAGAACGACAGTTATGATTTGAATATACGGACAATTTAAATTGGTGGTCAATTTGCTTTGCAATTAATTTCCCCAAAGGAGAATGCCGACAAATATAGGGCGCCCTGTACCAAACGAAAAGTCCGCTGTCACAACCAAACCCAGTGTATTTGGAGGAGAATTCAATGTTCTGCCTACATTGTTAACTATTTTTTACATGGATTTCCGCAATTTGTATTTATTTGCCATTTACCTACTTAATATTTTGAGGTTAGGTTCGTAAAAATGACTGATTCGAAATGATGGAGTTAGTGCGTTAGTTAGTTAATGCGGTAATACTAACAGGCGTCGGAGCAATCTATGATCTTAAAACACGAATCATAGCCACGGATATATTTTCTGTGTCATGTACTCTAAATTGTTCTATCAATACTAGTGAACAGTTTATACATCGGCGACGACGACTTGCTGGCCGATGTCTTACTCTAGATCAGTGGTTTAGACGCGAAACATATAGACAGAGTTACTTTCGCGTTCAAAATATTAGTATGGATTACTAATATTCTTCGATAACTAATACTTTTTATCTCACGAAACGACGCGCGCTTTACTTGTGGTTACCAAGTGTACAAACACGCTGTGAATATGTGTGTAAGCGCAGGAGCTCTTGGAATCTCGGTACCGTCCGAGACACGGGCGAAGTTGCAAGTGTGTTATGTGCTGACGCTAGCCGTCTTCACGCACACATTCACAACGTGTTTGTACACTTGGTTATAATAAGCCGTTTTTATTCTGAACATCTTTGCGTTGTTTTTTTCGGTAATTTATAGAGTGTCTCTTAGTTCAGTGTGCCTTTCGGCAAAGGCCTCCTCTAACAACTTCCACTGAGTCCTATCTCACGCAAGTCTTCTCCAATTTGGATCCGATGTAAGCTTCAATTCGTCTTTTACTCATTTTTTATATTGTCTTCCCCTGTTTCTTTTGCCATCTCTGGGGTGGACGTGACAGAATGGTTTCTGTCACGACTTTACTCCACTTGTCTTGGATGCCTCTCAACATGTGGCCTGTCCATGTCCACTTTTGTTGGTCTACTTTGGTAAGAACATCAATAACCTTTGTCTTGGCTCTAATCAGGGTATTTCGTATCCTGTCTGATTTTTTAATACCAGTCATACTCCTTCCATTGATCTTTGGCAATGTTCTAGCATTTCTCTGTGGTGTTTTGTAAGAGACCAAGTTCCGCTACTATTATGTTATGCAAGACAGTATACATGTGTTGAAGACCTTCCGTCTCTAACCCAGATCAGTTGCTTTCATGACCTCCTTCAATGACCAGTAATGTAACTAATGTAATGTACCTACACTTGGTTACCACAACTTAATCGCGCGTTGCTTCGTGAGATAAAAATACTGTAAGCACACTGATTGAAAAATAAATAAACTAATTATTGTTATTATAATTGAAAAATCATGTCGATCTTCGAGCTTTGAATGTGATAATAATCAAAACCACAATCGTTTTTGTTTACACTAAACCCGAAAAGGGGTCATTGTACTCATAATTTTAAACAATTTACTCCATGGGACCAACCCTGAAATCGCGAAAAAAAATCAGCTGTTCCCTACATTTGTGTTCACATAAATCGACAAAATGTATGGAACAGCTGATTTTTATTTCGCGATTTCAAGGTTGGTCCCATAGAATAAATTGTTTAAAATTATGAGTACAATGACCCCTTTTCGGGTTTACAAAAACTAATGTTGTATAATAGTCTGAAAAATATTGAATATCATTCAACTTCTCTGCGCGAAAAACACCTATTCAAATCAGAATATGACGTGTCAATCAGGGGTAATATCGTAACCCATAAAAACGTAACATTAATAAACCACTATAGATCCTTACCCCACAAATACCGTCAATATCATTACCACAAAACACAAACAGAAAACGCGACTATAAAAACGTATTATGGCTCATAAAGTCATTTTATTCGATTCTTACTCATTTATGACATGTCTAAGAACCTACATACATAAATTAGTTTATCTACTTTTATTACATATACTTTATTTTACCACTCTAAGATATTATGGAGGGAATGACCGCTCGGCAGAGGGAGGGTTAACTTATATTGGTTTTTATTTTGATATTTTGACCAACCTTTATAAGTTGGTATCCTGGCAATTTGCGATTGTGTATTATTTTCTTCAGTTTGCGTTTTAGTTATTTATAATATTGTTTGTGATTCCCAAGTCAGAGTTTCGGTTGTCTAATATTTGAATATTGTTAAAGTTAAACAGTAAAATTATCTGAAGTGCAGCCATTACCGTTTGTGTTGCCATGTTAAAATGGCGGAACTGTATCCGTATTCGGAATGCTCCCTTCCTTTGGAATGTTTTCATTTACTTCGCAGAAGTAAAAGTGCTTTAGAACTAGTTAAGCAAACTGTTTGCACTAATTCAAATAAAAAGGTGGTTCTGTGTGGGGACTTTAACATAGACATAATTAAAAGAAATAGATTTACTTTGGACTTTGAATCTCTACTTCTCAGTCACAATCTTAAATTGGAGATAAATCAACCAACAAGACTAATGAGCAAAACTTGCTTAGATAATATAGCGCATATCTCTAAGCAGAAATGTAATAGTGAGATAATGGACCTTGCTTTATCGGACCACACAGCTCAAATACTAAAAATCCCAGTTAAAAAAACATGCATTATTAATTCTTGGAGAGTACAGAAACGTAAGTTTACAAAGGAAAATTTGTTAAAATTTAAAAATCATTTACAGTGTCTTACTTTCGCAGACGTATTTGGTACAGAAAACGCTAATAAAGCCTATGACAATTTCATCGACATTTTTTGTTTATTATACAATCTCTGCTTTCCGTTACAGTGGGTAATTGTTAAACCTGACAAAAAGATTAAGTGGATTTCTTGGGGTATTAGAATTTGCAGTCGGAAACAAAGAAATCTAATGTGGAAGTATAGGCGATCACCTACGCAAACAAATAAATCTATTTTCAAAACATATTCACAAAGACTCTAAAAATTACTCAAAATTATTCGGCTAACCCAAAAGGCCCAAAATAACTATATTATAAACAGTTCCGAGAATTAGACTAAAGCAGCATGGGAAATTATTAATAAAACTAAATTTACTAAAGATCCTATCTTACAAATCAACAGTCAGAATTCCATAATTAAAGACTCGCAAAATATAGCTGAATCTTTTAATAATTACTTTGTAGATCAAGTACAAGATGTAGCAAGCGGAAAAACAAAATTCGAAAACATAACTAGTATAGCCAATAACCCGAACTCAATATTCATGCCACCAGTGGTTCCACAAGATATATCTAGTGCTATAAAATTATTAAAAAACAAAAAAAGCCACGGTTATGATGGCATTACCACTTCTGTAGTTAAATTTGTGGCCGACATAATAGCGGTACCACTAAGTTACATTATGAATATAAGTATTAGCTCAGGTATCTTCCCCAGTAATCTCAAAAAAGTAATTATAAAACCACTGTATAAAAAGAATAACAAAGAAGACATGGCTAATTATAGGCCAGTGGCATTAATTCCTGTGTTTTCCAAAGTTTTTAAAAAAAATTATATACGAGACAGTTGATAAATTCCTAACTAAAAATAAAATCTTATGTGATGAACAAAAGGGGTTCAGAAAACATAAAAATATTAATATAGCAATATACGATCTGCTGAATAATGTAATGCCAAGTGTTGACCATTGGAGGCAAAAGTCCTCGCGCACATTTGGGAGTGGCGCGAGGAGGTGAAACGCCGGGGTGAAACTCCGCTGCCGCGAGAAATCGTGGCACAGCGGACGGAGCTCCGGCGGGATCTCATGGCGGCATGGAGAGTGCGATTGTCGCAACCCAGCGCTAGGCACGCCACAATTGTGGCGATAAGTCCCCTCTTTGAGGAGTGGCTGGAGAGGCGCCACGGCGTCCTCACCTTCCGCCTGACGCAGGTCCTCACCGGACACGGTTGTTTCGGGAGGTTCCTGTTCAGGATAAAGCGGGAGGAAACGCCCGGGTGTCACCACTGTGTGGATCGCCCGGAGGACACGGTGGAGCATACGGTGGAGGTCTGCCCGGCTTGGGCGGAGCACCGCCGTGTCCTCACGGAGGCGATCGGCGGCGGCGATCTCTCGCGTCCAGCCCTGGTTCAGGCCATGGTTCGGAGCGAGAGTGCATGGGAGGCCGTCACCTCCTTCTGCGAAGCAGTAATGCTCGCGAAGGAGGAGGCGGAACGCGTGAGGGTGAGGCAGGGTTCGCGCCCTCACGCTCTTAGCCGCCGCAGGAGACGCCCCGGGCGTCGGGAGTCGCAAGCTGATTTCCGGCCACCGTAGGCGCGGGCCTGCGGACGGTGAGCGATGGGTAGCTCGCCGTCCGATAAGGACCAGGCCCGGGTCGACGGCGCGTTGTGTTTCACGCGCGCCTCAAAGAGATGTCAGCACCAACTGACGGGGTCCGTTAGGGCCAATGCCTGCCAGGGTTGCGAGTTTGTCCGAAAGGGATATCGTGGCCCTGGCACATAGGCAACGGAAGGAACACGGGTGGGTTTTAGTCAGTAAAAGTCTGACACGCCCTCCCGCTCAGCCCTGAGCGGGAGAAGTTATTTGATAATTTCCCACCCCAAAAAAAAAAAAAAAAAAGTGTTGACCATAAAACTCCCGTGTGCGCTATCTATACTGATATGACGAAAGCATTCGACTACGTAAACCACGACGCTCTCGTTAACAAACTTAATACGTACGGCATCAGAGGAAATGTCTTGAGTCTGATAAAGTCATACCTTACTAATCGAAAGCAATGTACAGAAATATCGAGGATTTGTGTAAAAACAAAAAAAGAACATAAATATCTATCTCACTATAGAGAAGTCAACTTTGGTGTTCCCCAAGGAAGTGTACTTGGACCGTTGTTATTTATTTTATACATTAACGACTTGCCTCGTCACATTCAACAACCTATGGTGTTATTTGCAGACGATAGTACGGCTATAGTAAAATGCGGCAATAAAGATTACTACGAAACAGACATTAATAATACATTGAAAAGAATAATTAATTGGCTAAATCAAAATAATTTAATCATTAATCTCCAAAAAACACAAATTATGCATTTTCATCAGCGCTTACGTGCTGAACATTATGATGTGGAATTCAATAGACAAAAAGTAGACTCAACAAATGTTACAAAATTCCTCGGTATTTTAATTGATAGTAAACTAACTTGGAAACCGCATTCTGAAGAAGTATGTAAGAAGTTAAGTAAGTCAGCATACGTACTATATAACTTATCAAAAAAAATTAACACTCGCACTGTGCTGGCAGCATACCATGGTCTAGTTGTGTCAGTTTTGAGATTTGGAGTTATTTTCTGGGGTAACTGTACTGAGAGGGAGAGGATATTCAAAGCTCAAAAACGTTGCATAAGATCAATGACTGGTCTTAATAATACCGACAGCTGTGAACCTGTGTTCAAATCTCTAAATTTACTCACCTTTCCATCTTTGTATATACTTGAAGTTGCAATATTTGTTAGAACTAATAGACGTCTATTTACCCTAATGGAAGATATACGAACACGGCCAGGATCTGTTAGATCACAATATAAAAATCTAATGTACACAGGTAGGCACAAAACAACATTATTGAGAAAAAGTATTTTGTCATTGGGGCCCGTCATATATAATAAAATTCCCCATACTATTAAAGATCAGTCATTAAGTATATTTAAGAAGAGGCTATATATTATTAATTAATAAATGCTTATTCAGTACATGATTTTTTGACTGATAAGAGTTTATAATGTTATATTAGGTAATCTATTAATTTTGGTGCAAATGTAATTTTTTTTTTGTTTAATACTATTTTTAGAATTAGATTATTGTTTTATTTATTGTATTTATGCATGAATGATATTTGTTCCATCCACCCACTGTACTTTGTTTAGGTACTTTTGTTTTTTTGTTCAACTGAGTGGATCTAGAAACTTATATACCTACTTATTACCTTTGCATGCCGTAAGGTAGAATGTGGAAGAGTTATTTGTTAAAAAGTGAACACCTTATTTTGTACCCACAGTCTGCAAAATAAATGATTTCTGATTTCTGAGTAGTTTTGATGTTTTAAGTAAATTACATGGATAGCATTTATACTCCGTTTGAAATAAGATTAGACATTGAAATAAACCTTTTTTACAGTTCGTTCAATCGATTTTGACTTCTATTGCGTTGGTGGCATGACCAATGACAGCTGTAATAAACAGTTGGTATTGTAACCACGTTTTTGCTTTTAATGCCATCCTTATGCCTACGGAATAAAAGTCAAAATCGGTTGAACGGACTGTAAACATGTTTATTTAAATGTCTAATCTTATTTCAAATGGAGTATAGTAATACTTTGACACTCACACAACCACAGTATATTGTCGTTTTCGCAATAGTCAATATTTTACCACGCATTAATTCCCTTTATTTATTAACCGACTTCCAAAAAGGGGGAGGTTCTCAATTCGGCTTTATGTTTTTTTTTATTTAAGGATTGCCAACGAGATACATGACAATTATCTTTTACAATAATAAAAACTTGTATAATATACAATATCCTGTAATGCATACTCAATTACAGGTAACCACAGCTTACACAATGATTTTCCTTCAATGAAAATAAAAAACGTATGTAGCCACCAAAATACCCTGAAAACAATGAACATGCCCGCCCCCTTATGTTATCTGACATCTAGACGCTCTGCAGGTTACCATCCCTTTCTGGTTGCTATTCCACCAATTCGCACTAACCGTTTCCAAATGTCTTTTATAATGCGCACAGCAAAAGAGTGGAACTCTCTACTTGCCTCTGTATTTCCGAACGCATACAACCTTAATCTCTTCAAAGTTAGAGTGAACAGGCTTCTTCTGGGTAAGCTCTCTCCATCGTCGACTTTGTCTCTGTCACCTCTGCCCTAGACTAACGTCAAGAGCAAACACATCCTAAATAAAAAAATAATAAAAAAGTGCGTTACTTTGTGGCCAGCAATAGTTCCCAAATTTAATGCAGAATAGACCAGTAAAAAGTAAAAAGCCGACTTAGACGAACAAAAACAAAAGAATTCAAAAAAGAAAAAAATCCCGCCCTTTTTTCCTGCGTTCCGTATCGCAGTTAATATTTCATAAAGATTAACGTTCCTGGCGTCGCGTCTGTCTGGCTGTTTGTCGTTCACCTTTGCTACCATTTACATGTGAGGCTGTTCATTGTATATTTTTGAGTTTGGAAAAGATCTTTGTCATTATTATCTAGTGATTTTTGTACCTACGTAAATTATATTTTATGGTGCTGAAAATCGTATTATTGACAAGTTTGAAAGGTACAAAAATAATGTAGAGTCAGCTTTTCAGCAAAAACAAATTATATGTTTTCCATCTACTGACTTAAATCAAGAAATTTTAAGTTAATTGGGCAGAGCCAAAAGCTAACTGATAATATCACGACAACTACAAAGCTAACTGAGAATACGACAACGTCAGCTTTTCAGCAAAAACAAAGTTAATTGGGCAGAGCCAAAAGCTAACTGAGAATATCACGACAACTACAAAGCTAACTGAGAATACGACAACGTCAGCTTTTCAGCAAAAACAAATTTTATGTTTTCCATCTACTTGACTTAAATCAATAGAAACTTTAAGTTAATTGGGCAGAGCCAAAAGCTAACTGAGAATATCACGACAACTACAAAATGTACAAACATGACACACATAACCGCCCTTTCAGAATTTGGTACATAAGTAAATGCCACTAAATTAAAACCTCCATCTGACTGAACATCAAAATCAAACGTCAAAACGCTTATCAACTTTGCCCATATTAATTTTCCGCACGAAGGGAGATTATAACAAATATACAGCAATTAGTTGGATATCTTCCTATCTCTCCAGTATTACAAACATTACCATCGGAATTAGAACCTGCGAGACCATGTCACGTTGAAACCACACGTAACATTACCCTTTCGTACAAAAGTCAACCCTAATTCAATCACTCTTCTGTCCAATTCACCATGTCACCTTATCACAGGACCCTTCAAGCTAAAGTGACACGTCATTTCTTGAGAATAAGGTAGGAAATTGTATGTTTTTGATGGATAAAGGAGTTTTGCTTCGTAGTGACATTTGTAATGAATTCGTCGCCGTTGATACAGGGCCGCAATCAGTTGTAGGAATGCAAAATGTTAATAAGATATGGTAAGTTTAATTAGATTTGAATAGAACAGCTTTGATCGGCTTTGTACCACCACACTAGTATTAGTGTGGTGAGGAATTGGGTTGCCTAGAATGATTGTAGAAAACATCTGTGTTTAACCATCTTCTGAGAACTGCATCGTTTTTAATTATAATATTATTATGTTCTACCAGTATTTTATTTTATTATATTCGGGAAACTTACAGATAACTTTTACAGTGTTCTTATACAATAAGAAATTGAAGGCTAATATACAAATTTCCACTGATAAACAGTAAATAGTTAAGACTGTTGTCATAAGAAATTAAACATTTTTGAAACAAATGCAAGCAAAGCCTATTAGAAAAAAACAAAACGAGTCTTACAGTAGTCACATATGATGTGTAACATCTGACATCTGACCTTGGTAATAAACAATTGAGCAGTGACAGAAATTAACCTCAAAATTTAAAAATGTTAAATACTTACTGAAATATTTATTCGAATAATTATTAATTACTAGTGGTCGCCCACTGGTCAAAATTCGACCCCCTCTACTTACAATATATAAAGTTGCTACTTACTAATTCCATGAGTACACTAATTCCATGCTATTATAAAGTACTTACTAATTCCATGCTATTAAAAAGTACTAACTTATTCCATGCTCAAGCTATCACTTCCTGTTACACGCATCCGTCCCTTTTCACGAAATCACTACCACAGAATGCGAGGAAAGATGTTACACATCAAAAAAATATCAAAACAATTTCCTTGAAAATCTGCACACTTCCTAATATGAAATGTATTTTCTTTCTTTCTTGTTTTAGGCTTAATAAAACAACATGCACTCACAAACCTCACATCAACAAACACAATTGACTCATTTATTTAAAAATTTATTATTTGTGTTACAGTTAGGTACAGGTCAACTAAGTATCTAAAAGCCAAACAATCTCCCAAATTCTGTAATAATATATTTTAATAAAAAACACCTTTTCACCCTAAATGCCTCCCTGGTAGCTGTATGCGGCGTTCATTTAGAGACACCTCAGCATCAAGTACTTTGCGCGTTGAAATAATAATTACTCCTGATTCCCTCGCTAAATTGCACCGTGCAGTTTCCCCGGCACTGCTGGATAGAGACTAGTGGGTAACGGTCTGTTAGGCAGTTTCATAATTGTTCTGGCTTTTCCAAAAAAGAGATTGTTGGTGGTTATGGGGGAAGGTGAGCTTGGTTACTTCTTTTACTATTATGTTAACCTAGTGTGTTGCCTCACGGATACAATTTAGCTAGCGTTCAGCAGGTCTTACTAGAGAGAGACGGAGCTATTATGTGAAAGCGTTTTTGCACTGGAATCATACGAGTATTATAAACTAGAACGAAAGTTTATGAGGATGGATTGATGTTTGTTACCCTTTTACGCAAAAACGGCTGAACGGATTTGAATGAAATGTGGCACACAGATAGTTTTTAACCTGGATTACCACATAAGATACGTTTTATCCAGGTAGTACGTTGCATGCATACAAGACGCTATTCTGTTCACGACACGTTGAGCACAATTTCTGAGCAGTAACCCAGCAAAAGTAATAGGCTTGCATGAATTCAAGATAGTATTTCAATCATTAATTAGTTAGTATTATCCCACTAATAATAGGATTTGGATGAAATTTGGCACACAAATACTAACAAAAGGTACTAGGCTTGTATGAATTAACGTTAGGATTATTGTATCTATGCGATGTAGGTGCTGTAATTGTGTGTCATGATGAGTGTATGTCTATGTAAGTATGACTAAACTGGCGCTACTGAGTTAGCTGGATGTCCAGGGTCTGATGGAGAATTTGCATAATCTCTTTTAAATCTGTCCCGTGAGGTATTGAAGGGGTTCAATGTTGGGAATTTATCATTATATTAGCTTCTGCCCGCGAATTCATTCGCGTGGAAGTCGTAGGATACCACACTATTATATTAAAATAATTTATCATTATACAACATTATGTTTAGTATATGCGAAACCTGAATATAGTTTGTTCAGAATAAAGGCTTCTACATACCGGGGCGACTTGTAGCGCGACGCGACGCGACACAAAGGCTCTGCGTGTCGCGGGACGAGCAGTGCCTTTGTGTCGCGTCGCGTCGCGCGACAAGTGGCCCCGGTATGTAGAAGCCTTAAGGAACTGAATCGATTTCAATAATTTTTACACCATGTTATATTTTGTCCCAAAAATATTTAAGTGTGATGGAAAATGTTATCTCCATTTAATTACTTACAATACAATCGCCGTACGGTTAGGTACCTACAGCCAAATTATGATCAATGCCCTGGAGGAGCGAGGGCGGGCGCCGTTAGCATGTTTTTTTACGGACAACCCGGTAACATAACAACCTTATAATTTTGTGATTTTTCATGATACAGTTTTGAAATGTTGTACATAGATTCGTTACATAAAAATGATAGACACATGTTTCAGGTTTCGCATATACCTACTAAAAATAATGTTGTATATTGGATAGACGCAAGAATGGTGACATCTTAAATAATGATGTTGATCAGCCTGTTTGCCTCCAACGGATGAGGAAATAGGTATAATGGCGAGGGAAACTTAGTTCCAGATAAGTTGACGATAATCATGAAACTTGCTCTGTCTTTGATTGAGAGTCGCCATTTTGCAACTTAGGTAAGTTCTGTGCTTGTAGGAACGAATGGTGTAAATGTGGTTCATGGAGAGGAACTATTTGATGAGATGGGAGATCGGTTCTGATGATGATTTTGAAGATTGGATGGATGGTCAAAGTCAGGTATTACGGTTGGTATTAAATTAATTTACATCTCTTTGATGAGAAGTTCTGTGTGGTGCCGGACCAAGGGCCAAGCGTGGCAATTATGGCAACCAACAAGTTGCTTAGTAATTCCTGTCTGCTCGGCCTTGTTTTGGACTGTATTATCAAGTCTTTGCTTTTGCCTACGGCTTCGTCCGCATGGAGGTCGGATATTATCCCACGGGAGTGTACCCTTCATTCGAATATACCGTCAGAACATAATTATATAAAATACAACTACTATTATATATAATTCCTATATTTTACCTTGTGAGTGCAGAGTATAAACGATACGATATAAGAGTTCAGGAACATTGTTCCAAAATTCAAAATTCAAACAGTTCTGATCGAAAGTAATGTTTTTTAAACAGCCAGAAAATAAGATAGAAATAGTAATAATGCTGTTTTCACATCCAAAGAAAATAATTAACTTCATCGTTTTGCATAAAATTGATTATATTAAAGGTTGACCCAATAACTTTGATGCTCCTTGCCTCTTGAATATTCTTTTGAGTAAGCTTTCTTTGATTAACAAACTGAAATGGATATTTTATCAAATATAAGGCATTTTCAGAGTCTGATGTCAAATAAACATTATACAACGTAATTTGTTTATTTAATCAAAAAGTACTCGGATTTTGTGAAGATAATTTTGCTAGTACAGATTCCGGTGTTGTTATTTTTTCTTTTGTGGAGATTTAATTTATCTTAATGAAATATATTGTGAGCATGAGTACATAAAATAAGAAAAATGGTGTTTACGACCACAAAAACAATTTTTGGGTAATTTTTATCATCAACTCACACTAGTTCAACTAAGATTACTTTTAATCAGAGTTTTACTGCCGAATTTTATTGCTGGTAGTTTTTATGTATTACTAGCTTTTGCCCGCGGCTTCAGCCACGTGAAAGTCGGAAATTCATATTAAATTTATTTATTTAAATTGTATTTCATCCTAATCCGTTCACCCTTTTTTTTTTGTCGTATTAATAGCCAAGGAAAAGGTCATTGACTCCTATGGTAGTGTTGCGCTGCCGTGAACCATAATTATTTTGTTACGCGTAATTTTGAATCTCTGATATCTTTTAAAATATTCATTGTATTCAAATGATACGATGTCAAGGCATATTTTAATCTTAATTAAATGCCCTATTTAAATTACAGATTTTATTGGATAAGGATTAATAACAGTCAAAATAGCTTCAGAAATAACAGTGAAATTTTTATCAAATTCATAAAGATAATAATGGTTGCTGTGGTTGAAAAAAAAATTGTTGTGCTTGTCCTCAGAAGGTAGACATGCTATTGCGGACATTTGGTTGTACTTGTTAAGATGTACAATCCTGTAGAACATTAATGTTATGTGTCTGTTACGGTTTACGTAGTGCACGCACTGGCGAAAAAAATCATGCCGACTGGGAGCTGCTACTGACCAGCTCCCAGTCGGCATATTTTTTTTCTGACATCTTCAACTCAATCACACACAATTTTCACAATTTTTTTTTTTAATCATCGTCATATTTCGCTTAATTTACATAAACCCTTAATGAATTATACACCTAAACCTTTTTCATGAATCTTTCCGTCCATTTGCATTGGTGAAAGCCGTATGAAAATCCGTTCGTTAGTTTTTGAGTTTATCGCGTTCAGACAGACCGGCTATTTTAATTGTATAGTTTATTATTTTTATGACATTTATTTTAAATTCTGTGATACTGATTGCCTTAAGTCACACACTGACCTATTAATTTTTTTTTTTAGGAAAACGTACCTATATTTTTACAATATTTGTAAATATGTGAGCACCATGTATCTATCACATAATTAATTTATCTGTCATTGCTTCATTTTTAATTCTTTTTACATATTGTGTATAATTATATATATAAACTACTGTATTATACAGTCATTTTATTACACAATATGTAAAAAGAATTAAAAAATATTCTAGGTCTTCACATAATTATATTTAACTAGCTTTTGCCCGCGGCTTCACTCGCGTTAATTTAGAATTTGACAACCAATTCGGGTTGTACTCTGCTTGTAATAATATAATT
Source organism: Tiliacea aurago (assembly GCA_948098905.1). NCBI lineage: Eukaryota > Metazoa > Arthropoda > Insecta > Lepidoptera > Noctuidae > Tiliacea > Tiliacea aurago. The sequence continues at coordinate 4,796,784 of OX402592.1, forward strand.
CAATCAGTATTCGAAAGACAGGTGGCGCCATCTATTATCATAAGAACGCTATTGTTGTTTTCCTCGGGAACAGTACTTTTTTTCGAGATGAAAGGTACGGGTTAAGGCTTCTACATACCGGGGCGACTTGTCGCGCGACGCGACGCGACACAAAGGCACCACTCGTCCCGCGACACGCGGGGCCTTTGTGCCGTGTCGCGTCGCGCGACAAGTCGCGCTGGTATGTAGAAGCCTTTATGTCCGTTTCTGTGCACCGGACAACGTATATGTTAATTTAACAAACAAACATTCGCATTTATAATATTATTTACGATGTACCTATACAAAATATTGTAAATCATTTTAAAAGACCAACGGCGGAGTTTCTTTCCCATTCTTCCCCATACGAAACTACCTTTTGGAAGGAGCGACTAGAAACAATTCTATTTTTTTGTAAATTGTTACGTACAAAAGTGCCTTTTATGTGCCTATTTGAAATAAATAATTTGACTTTGACTTTGAAAGACAGACAGACGTGGTGGGGGGACTTTGATTTATAATATGTGGTGAAGATAAATACGACGCTTAGTTTAGCAAACATAAATCACCCTACAGTTCAACAATCTTTAAACCGACATCATATTATATTGTTGACATTTTTCATTCAGCTCTGTTACTTACAGCCCGTGTTCATGAAAAAGCGAGTCTCGACAAGAATAATAGGCGTGAAAATCACACCGACACGAAACATCCATCATAAAAACAAACAACATCAAATCACTTTGCTTCTTACGAGAACAAAAACTTTTCAATTCGCCCCATCCGCGCCATTTCTAAAGACAGACGAAAAAAATAGGGACGGTGAGCACAATTCTGCGCTCCCTACCCCTATTTTAAACATCCGTTCTCTGTTTGAAATACAAATAAGCGGAATTAACTGCATGTCGGCATTCGACCGACAATTATTCTCTGTCTGGCATTTACATGTCGTTATTTTTCCCTACTGTAATTTCGACGTCTGCTGTTTGCATTCACCGTACGTATTGCGAAGTTCTGATAATTTATTGCACCGTATCCACATTTATTGATAAACGACAGCGCGAATCGTGACGCGTTCGTGCAATAACGATTTAAAGCTGAAGCCTTTTGTTCGTAGTGAATTTATTGTATTGTGAACTGTACGGATTTCGTTCCATGCTAAAAATGTTTGGTCCTGAAGCTGAGGTATGGTAGTTGAGTTCTATTCTTTATTGGGTTTGAAGTTAACATCTGTTTTTGTTGACACTTTAAGGCTGTATGTTTTGAGGTTGTTGAAGGTTTAATGTCACCATTAAAGTGGCACGCAGTATACTACTGCCATTATTTTTTTCACATATCCAAAAACAACCATTTAGCTGACAATTGGGGGGGGCACTGGACTTTAACAAAAAATAGCACTTTAAAGCTTAATATTACGCAAACGGATCCCTGAATTGAAATTGAAAAAATGGTTTTCATAGACCCACAACATTTTTGAACGGCCTATCAAACGATACCCCACACCATGGGATAGACGAGAAAAAAATATATCATCCCCACTTTACGTGCAAGGGAGGTACCCTAACAAACCCGGCGTGATTAATATGTAGTATACATATTAATCACGCCGGGTTTGTTAGTTAGTTAGTTAGCATGCCAAATAGCTTTCTAGTATTAAAAGTCTCTGAGCTAAGCTGGGGACAAACAGACAGACGGACATGGCGAAACTGCTTATTCCTTGTTGTCCACGATACCCTAGAAACGAGGAGACGTCAAAGTGACAAAGTAAAGAAACTATACTCTTGCCGATGTTAGAATGCGTCCCTGACACCTGTCAACTGAGTAAAAAAAAAACTTGTTTTATGAATTTAAACAAATTGGTTCCTAATCGTGTCCAGCTGACAGGTGTCGAGAACGAAGTATAACAGGGAACTTTTGGTGTAACATCTATATGATGTTCCGTGTGGTGCCGGACGTAAAGAATAGCACCACCCTATTTCTTCCCGTGGGTCTCGTAAAAGGCGAGTGAGGGACTTACTAGAGAATGGGCAGCAGCGTTCTCTATGCATTTTAACACCATAGTGCGATCGCCAACCCGCCTGTCAAGCGTGGCGATTATGGAAAAGCCCCCCTTGGCGGAGGCCTATGTCCAGCAGTGGACGTCTTACTGCTGAAATGATGATGATGATCTATAGGAGTGATTTCATGAAGAGAGATGGAAGTGTGTAACAAGAATACAGTGACAGCTTGAGCATGGAGTAAGTAAGTACTTTTAAAAACATGGAATTAGTACGTACGTTATAATAGTATGGAATTTGTGTACTCATGGAATTAGTGAGTACTATAAAGATTGTAAGTAGAGGGGGTCGAATTTCGACCAGTGGGCGACCACTAGTAATTAATAATTATTCAAATAAATATTTCAGTATTCAGGTTTTTTACCTTTTGAGGTTAATTTCTGTCTTCGCTCAGTTGCTTATTATCTAGGTGAGATGTCAGATGTGCCACTTAAGTGACTACTATAAAGGCTCGCTCGGTTTTTCTTCAGGATTGTCCACATCCATCTCTATGAATACAATCACTGTCTATTCTGCGACACACGGCTACATCAAAACTATTCCAACCTCAAAGCCTGAAGTCCATTTAGATCTAGAAGATTAAATGTCTAAAACTGACACGACAATCAAACGGTACCTTTTGAAATTCCACACGGCCACTGGCAAATTCGAAATATGAAATTGACAATCGCACACACCGCATTGTGCCCAAGTCGGGGATAGAATCGATGGATCGTGGAACCGCAAATCTGGTCAGTGTGCTGTGTGGAGTACAGGCTACAGAGCTGTCTAATGCATACCCCGGTTTCGGCCAAGAACATTGGCCTTATCCGTTCGCTCCATTTAGCGTTCCGGTATTCCGCCACCAATGTCATCGGTCTTTGACGATCATTCACAGGTTTATTGGAGCTAAATCTGACACCAACGTTTATTACGATTGGTTCTTGTTACATATGGTCGGAGTTATAATTGAGTTTGCAACTGAAGAAGCGTTTGTGCTTGATTGTGAATAATTTGTGATGAAAGAATGGAACTAGTGACGGTGTTTGCGTTTATGAAGTCGGTTATTTGACTTTGATTGGAGTAATGAGTAGCAAAATTGAGTTTCAATATTAATGTAGGTGTTTAATTGACACAAGTCATGATATATTTGTGACGGCAAAAGAGACAGTTGTTCCTTTTTGAGGAATAAATATACTGACTCGTATAGGAGTGGTAAAATTTTCCTGATTATCATAAATATTTAGTTTTCACATTGCTATCTTGTTATTTATTTATTTATTTAAACTTTTCGGACACAATAAGGTACAAAGGCGGACTTAATGCCTTAGATATTCTCTACCTGTCAACCAAGGGTGATAAAAAGATAAGTAGGCGGGTGCTCTGATTGAGAGAATATAATAATATTAAAATATAACATAATTAATTATAAATAAAATAGGTGCAAAAGTACATAGGTTAAGAAACTTGTAATACACGTACTTACATATTTACTATAGTATATCCTATTACTATATCGTACATCCCTCCATTACCATGCCCTACATTATATATACAACATTATTTTTAGTATATGCGAAACCTGAATATAGTTTGTTCAGAATAATGAACTGAATCGATTTCATTAATTTATACACCATGTTATATTTTGGCCCAAAAATATTTAAGTGTGATGGAAAGTGTCATAACCATTTAATTACTTACAATACAATCGTCGTACGGTTAGATACCTACTGCCAAATTATTATCAATGAGCGCAATACGACCCTGGAGGCGCGGGGGCGCCCTGTTAGCATGTTTTTGTACGGACAACCCGGTAACATAACAACCTTATAACTTTGTGATTTTTCATGATACAATTTTGAAATTTTGTACATAGATTCTTTACATAATAAAAAATACTAGATACGTGTTTCGGGTTTCGCTTATACTAAAACTAATATTGTATATATACATACAAATTCAAGGAAAAGAGGTAATTGAGATGACTACGTTATTTGTTATTTATATTTATTTACCTTATAGTTTTCACAGTTTCTCAAACAGGATAGGCAAAACAACAAATATGTATATCATTCAAAATACGATTCCGACACAAAATACAAAAAAAAAATGTCAAGGTAAAGCACAAAGTATTTAACAGATAACTTACTTTATTCACAAGAGACTTCGCATATTCAAAAAAAAAATATCTTAAAGAAAATATTTTCTTTTATTGTATCGTAGGTAACACGTTATACTGTATTGACAGACACCAACAGGTGTTACTACCCTAAATCCATCACGGCTTTGACAATGTCGAGTAAATATTGAGTTATCATTTTGATACGAAAAAATGTCAAGGTACCGCTGTTATTCAATATCTGTGATATTTTTTACTTATGATTTTCTCTAAAGGAACTTCGGATATCGGAAGACACATGTCCCTGGAGTATGAGAATATGGAAATCGGATTGCGATGAGATGATAAAGCATGCTGGTAATTTCTATGCAGAAGAGCCTAAAATTACTTTCTGTTAGATCAACATCATCTTCGTAGAAAAATATGTTTGAAAGCGCATTTTTAACCCCATAGCTATTAACTGCCGCCATGTTACCAGTTATTTGATACTGATATAACATGAAATCACGCCTTGTTTCCTGGAAGGGTTGGGCAGAGATCCCATGTAATAGGGGGCGAGCCTATTGCCATCATCATCATAATTATCTGGAACTTCTCAGTAGCAGCCCGAAGTCTGGAGTGTGCATGGTTTTGCACAATTCCAGACTTCTGGCTATAGGGGGCGAGCCTATTGCCATCATCATCATAATTATCTGGAACTTCTCAGTAGCAACCCGAAGTCTGCAATTGTGCATGGTTTTGCACAATTCCAGACTTCGGGCTACTACTGAGAAATTCCAGATAGAAGACCCCAATAACACTTTGCCCGATCAGGGAATCGAACTCATGACCTCACGCTTAGTAGTAGCGCTTGCGTGGTCACAGACCAACGAGGAAATCAGTTGATATACATAATGTCAACGTATGATTATGAACATCGTTAGTTTGTAATCTATCTAGCGAGATTACATATATTAACTATAGAAAAATTGTGAACTGCAACAAACCATTTACAATTGAACGCCTTATTTTTCGTTCGTTTATAATCTATCCACAGCAAACCGACAAATTGTGAACTGGTATCAAACTTGCATGCGACAAACGCACCTTGCGCAAAATACTAAATGGCCAAGTATTTTTTTTAGGGTTCCGTACCAAAATGGTAATAAGGATCCCTTATGGTGAGACTAAGTCTGTCTGTCACACCTGGATATCTCAAGAACTACTAATGCTATAAACTTGAAATTTAGAATAGTTTTAGATGACGTTTTCCCAACTATTTTGCAAACAAGAAAAAAATTTAAAAATATTATATCTTTTTTGCAAAAGGGACTGAAAGGGGGTCTTAAAAATTTGAGTGGGGCTACTAGAGCATGTGGGGTATCATATGAAAGAACGCTGTTTGCACATTCTCAAACATTTTTTTTGGCAGCATTGTTACCGACTTCTACGAAAAATTAAAAAAAAAATACCATTACCCCCAAATACCCTCTTATCTCCGAAGTTTGAATAGATAAAAATCTGAAGTTATTCTATGTGAGAATTGGATGTAAAGATTACAGGAAAAATAAAACGATTTCTGTAAATAGCACAGTTTTTCAGAAATCATCAACATCATAATATACGTACGGAACCCTAGGTGCGCGAGTCCGACTCGCTCTTGACCGTTTTTTTTTTTTTGCGATCAACTTGGTAGAAGCTTGCTCGCTCAGCTCGCGCGCGGTTGGTCACAGTTCTAACCTAATCTTACTCATTTGGTTTGGGTGCCCTGGCTCAGCTGCCGCTATCAGGGACGGTTCATAATTTTACGGGTGATAATGACAGACAGATTATGAACCCTGTCGTTAAGTGCAGGTTCGTTCATAATTTATCGATTTGACATTAATAGACTATGAACTATGAAAATTAATGCGTTATATTGTAACAGTTGTAGCTAACGTATGGAAAATAATTTAATTTAATGTTTTGTGTTGCGTAATGTAAATTATTTTACATTTACTACTGTATAGAATCAAGTTTTTTTTAATCTGAAGAGACAGCTGTGCTGCTGGGGAGTTTGTTGCGCCACTTCTTCTTCCCAGCTAAAGCACTAGGAAGTGGTGAAGGGTGGGCGTTTTGCGGGACTGTTTTATGTAGTTTTGACGTTCAAAAAGTGTCATTCAATCAAGTCATTTACTTTTGATTTTGATTGATAGATTGATTGATCACATTTTTTCGATAAAAGATAGTTTAAATAACGGTGCTCACAATCTTACCGTGACAGATATAATAAATATGATACAATATTTATAGAATCATCATCAAAGCTACACGTGTGTGCAAAATGTCAACTTAATCGAATTGGGTTGCGGAAAGTAGTTGAAAAACCAATCATATTAATATTTAATTAAATATATTATTCGGTTGAAATTACACATAATCAGCCTATAATGTTCCCACTGCTGGGATATTGGGCGTAGGCCCCAAAAAAAATCATCTAGGTAAATAATCATATTTTTTTTTCATTTCGTTAAAGTCAAATTATTTATTTCAAAAAGGCACGTAAAAGGCAGTTTTGAAAGTCAACATTTACAACAACAAAAATATGGGATTGATTCTAGTCGCCCCCTTTTCCAAAAGGTCATCAAGGAGCACATCATCCATACTTATCTGCTGAGTTTCGCTAACTTATTCAATTTCACCCTGTATATTAAAAGGATTACTATCTACAGTATCCCCACACTCAAACGTCAAAAATCTTAAACATCCAATACCTCAAACTCACATTCCTTCTCCGTTTACTTCTATTTCCCAGCGAATATTGAACGAAAAACTATTTCCTTAGTAAAATTATCCCGTCGTGGTCCTAAAGCTCACGTAGTGTAGAGGGCTGTGTAAATAACGGTTTAATGGATATTCTGGCTCGGCGCGGATACAGGGCCGTATTCCGAACGAAAGTGGTGCTAAATTCTCATAATATCCGCTCCTTGCGCGCGTATGAAAGATGTGTTTCGGGATTAGATAAGTATGTAGTTGTGTTTTGTTTCGTTTTTTTTTTATTTGTTTTGTTTATGTATAGGCGTTATTTGTTTGTACTTATATCACATTTAACGATACATATTTTCATAAAAAGCAACATAATTGCGACCCAGAAAAAGTGAAACAGACCATCCGACACATATAATACAAAGCATAACAGCCCATAATGTTCCTACTGTTGGGACACAGACAGGAGGTCTGTGTCCCAACAGTAGGAACGATGAGAAGGAGTAGATAGTATACGATAACGTGAAACTTAGAACAATAGTGGGATTATGAAAATAATAAGATTCTCTTAAATGGCCACTTTTTATATTACAAAAAAAAAACAAAAATTTACAAAAAAAACAAAAAAAAAAACCGGTCAGGAGCGAGTCGGACTCGCGCACCGAGGGTTCCGGTACGTATATATGATGTGGATGATTTCTGAAAAACTGTGTTATTTAGAGACATCGTTTTATTTTTCCTGTAATCTTTACATACACTTCTATCACATAGATTAATTTCAGATTTTTATCTATGCAAACTTCGGAGATAAGGGGGGGGAACGGTATTTTTTTTAAAAATGTTCATCAAAAGTCGGAAACTGTGCTGTTTAAAATAAAAATAAAAAATGTTTGGAAATGTGCAAACATCGTTCTTTCATATGATACCCCACATGCCCTAGTAGCCCCACTTAAAAATTTTAAGACCCCTTTCAGTCCCTTTTGCAATAAAGATATATTTTTTTTATTTTTTTTCTTGTTTGCAAAATAGTTGGGCAAATGTCATCTAAAACCATTCTAAATTTCAAGTAGATAGCATCAGTAGTTCTTGAGATATCGAGGTTTGACAGACAGACTTAGTCTCACCATAAGGGTTCCTTTTTACCATTTTGGTACGGAACCCTAAAAAGAGTTCAGAGAAAAAGAAGGAGAAGTTTTTGTTTTAAAATTACTGACATAAAACATCGTGATTAATTAAAAACCGATACACCCACACAAAACGAAAGCTCATTTACAGAAGCACCCCAATGGGCGCATGTATCCGTCCGTCCCTGTATCCGTATAAATATCCGTATCCGCACCGACTGAGCTACGTGACACTACGCAACACGTCTCCAAATTCGTATCGGGAAAATACGAATGGGTATTTCAATTGGTTTTATGTATTAACGTCACTTGTCTTCCCAACACTAGTAGGACAATGTTTATTAAAATAAGTACAAAGGGTTCAGATTCGATCGATCTTGTATTATTCAGACACGAGGGGAGGGAGGGGGGAGGTATAATCTTTGCTTTAGTTATGGTATAATCTATCGATGTCATAAATGTAATATGTACGGGATGTATTGCTAAGTACTGGACGGATAATGGCGTAGGATTTTGACTATTAAGGAATATCATTAACTAAGTCATATTAGAACATAATATGTACAGCAAATTTGACGAAGATGACTGTTATTGATAGTGATGTCATGATTAGGTGCTCAGTAACTGAATGAGTAAGTGTTCAAAAACCCAGACACATTGAAAGTTCGGTACTGGACGGATAATGGCTTAGGATTATGACTGTTAAGATATATCATTAACTAAGTCATATTAGAACATAATATTATTATGTAAAGCAAATTTGACGAAGATGACTGTTATTGATAGTGATGTCATGATTATCGTGGTCAGTAACTGAATGAGTGAGTATTCAATAACCCAGACACATTGAAACTTCGGTACTGGACGGATAATGGCGTAGGATTATGACTATTAAGGAATATCATTAACAAAGTCATATTAGAACATAATAATATGTAAAAAAAAAATTACGAAGATGACTGTTATTGATAGCGATGTCATGATTATCGTGGTCAATAACTGAATGAGTGAGTATTCAATAACCCAGACACATTGAAACTTCTGTGCTGATTATCAAAGGTAAAAAAAACATCAAATTCCTTTTCAAAAGCAGACTCACAAACCTTATTTCGAAAATAATGTGGCATCCATAAATAAGATGGAATACAGAAAAGTTTTAATGCAAAAAATCCAACATAATGCAACTTTCACTCGGCGACAGTCGTTACGCTGTTGAATAAAACATACGAATGTATTTCATTTCACTATTTCATCAGCGCTCGCTATAAGGGGTGAGGGAACTGATTCAGGGCTGCTGGCTTCTATTTAGACCAATTTGTCGCCATTTTTAGAAGGTTTAGATTGGAATAGTCAAGCTGGCATTTGATGATATCCTCGACTCGAGATTGTATTTTATTTAGATTGTTAAAACAAAAAACTTGACTAACATTACCATATCTCTCTCAAATGACTTTTAATAAACTAAATTCATTTGAGAAAAGTATGTTTCGAAAACTAGAATAAAATTTTAATATCTCCAAGAACTCCACGACCTCATTCCACCAGCCCCCTTCTATTATCGGACATCAAGACGCACTGCAGGTTACCATCCCTTCCTTGTTGCTATTCCACCAATTCGCACTAAGCTTTTCCAAATGACTTTTATAATGCGCACTGCAAAATAGTGGAACTCTCTACCTGCGTCTGTGTTTCCGAACGCATACAACCCTAATCTCTTCAAAGTTAGAGTAAACAGGCATCTTCTGAGTAAGCTCACTCCATCGTCGACTTTGCCTCTGTCACCTCTGGCCTATACTAAGGTCAAGAGCAAACCCATCCTAAATAAAAAATAATAAATTAATCTTTTTAATTAATATCGATCCGTTTTCACCGTTCAAACTTCTGTTCACCCAAAAATGACTGGTAGCCTTAGGACGTTTAGTTCGAAATATTCATAATTTTGTATGGCCCGAGAGCGTCAAAAGAAACCTTCGCCGGGACTTACATATTTATCAGCGTACTTGGCGGGCCGCGGGCAAACTCCGGGAATTCAATTTGGCGCGCGAGGGTGACGCACGTTCTTTTACCAATTTAAATTTTTGAGACACTCCGCTCTGTGTCTCGTCGTGGTCACCTTAGTGCATGACCTGGGTTCATGTATGCTACAAAATGTTTTCAGCTTTGAGGAAATGTGTGTGAATTTTTATGTTGGATGAATTTTAGAACAGGTTATGTTAGCATTTTGATGAAATGGGACAGAAGGTGTCCGTATAGTAATATTAGTATTTATATATATAAGTAGCTGCATATCGTTTTTAGGGTTCCGTACCAAAAAGGTGGAACCCTTATGGTGAGACTAGGTCTGTCTGTCTGTCTGTATGTCTGTCTGTCACACCTAGATATCTCAAGAACTACTAATGCTATCAACTTGAAACTTAGAATAGTTTTAGATGACGTTTGCCCAACTATTTTGCAAACAAGAAAAAAAAATATTTTTTTTTGTTGTTGTCTTAAAAATTTGAAGTGGGGTTACTAGGGCATGTGGGGTATCATATGAAAGAACGCTGTTTGCACATTCTCAAACATTTATTTTTTATTTTTTAGGCAGCACAGTTTCCGACGTTTGATTAAAAATGTAAAAAAAAATACCGTCCCTCCCCCCCCCTTATCTCCGAAGTTTGCATGGATAAAAATCTGGAATTATTCTGTGTGATAGAAGTTTATGTAAAGATTACAGAAAAATAAAACAATGTCTCTAAATAGCACAGTTTTTCAGAAATCATCAACATCATATATACGTACGAGTCGGACTCGCTCTTGACCGGTTTTTTTTTATATAGATTTTTTTTTATATCATCATCTGCTAGCCTTTTCCCAACTATGTTGGGGTCAGCTTCCAGTCTGACCGGATGTAGCTGAATACCAGTACTTTACATGCAGCGACTGCCTATCTGACCTCCACAACCAAGCTGTTGAGTAATACGATACCCCTTGGTAAGACTGGTTATCAGTTATTTTATATAAAGTCACATAAAAATTATGTGATTTAAATTTCACATACGAAGCTAAATGGTTGAAAGAAATTCAGTTGGCATGTTCACTGGCGTATTATTAGTTACACAATTCAAAATCACGATTTATTCCGTTCTAATACCAATAACTAGGCCTACGCCAAGGAGGCGACTACTACTAATTTAATTAATTAATACTATTTACTTATAAATATTATAAATACATTATTTTAACATAAAATTTAATCAAATAAATTTTCAAATTCAATGCACTATCATAAATATAATTATAAATTATCAAATGATTTAAAATGTGGCAAATCAAAAATATAATTTTGCATGTTAGAAATCGTAATGATTTATTGTTAATCAAGAATATGCATGCTATAAACATTTACTTTTTGGGAAAAAGTGTAAGAATGTAGTAAAATAAATGGCTTTTTTATTTATTTAATACCAATAACTAATACCACTGGTATTTGTTTCAACTCATAAAACTATTTTCTATTCCGAACGGATACCATTGTTTAAACTAATACCAAAACAAGTTCAAAGGTATGAGGTACAGTCAGTAAAAATGCTTCGTATGTAATTATAAGACCTTTCATTGAAAAATAAATCACTTAAATCACCAAAATACATAAAAATAGAAGAAAACAAATTTAATTTGACTAGTTTTGACTGAGCTGACTGAACCATATTCAAGTTGTTAGTATTCGTTCGCACATTACATTTAATTATTTAAAGAGTGGTATCCGTTCGGAATAAAAAATAAATATGAGTTGAAACAAATACCAGTGATATTAGTTGTTGGTATTAGAACAGAATAAATCAAAATCACAACCTAATAGTTAACACTAGCAAAAATATACTTAACACTCATCCCTATTAGGGCAACGAGTGTAAACAGATCCTATATACCTCAAACAGAAACCCTAAAGCACTTAGCCTTAATATATTAGGAACTATTACGACGTAGGGTATAAAATACGCATATATTAAGCTTCAAAACAATCGGAAGAATTCAGGCGATAACCACCAAAAGCAATTTTGTGATTCAACGAATACACTCTAAGTTTTATTTCGGTTTTAGGCTCTGTAAAGTTTTTCAATTAAGAGTAAAACGATCGCGTTAGACAGAATAAAGGAAATTTGTAAAGTCAAATTATTTAGTTTAAGTGAAGTCATGTGACAATTTGTAGTAGAGATTGAATTAGGGGCCATCTTTGATTTGGGTCTGTATAAGGTTAATGAGACTGCTCTTTAAGCTGCACGATTACTTACAAATGCTTGCACTGATTGGACAGGTCCACTCAAATTTGTGTGGTTCTTTCCTCAAAAGACCATTTCAGACACGGATCTACATGGTCCTCACATGATCTGACCAAGATTATGTCTGGACTTTAAAAGAGACTTTGACCCCTGAGTTTGTTTCGCCATTTCTTCTCAGGGGTAGTCAGATAGGAAATGTCAACAACATTTAGCTTATTTTTTTTATTTTTTATATGATGTGTAAAAGTGATTCTAATATCCTATATGCAGAATAAACGATTTCATTTCATTTCAGACATAGCCGTATGTTCAACTATATTGGATACACTTTATCAAGTTGTGTCCCCTAGTTTTATAACCAACAAAGATAGAGGCTATCTGTATTAGTTATTTACGCGATGGGGTCTTAAACAAAACTTTGATCTGCTCACCCCTATTTAATTAACATTCTGCTGCAACTACCCCTTAACATATTTCTTGGATACACTTTATCAAGTTGTGTCAACTAGTTTTATAACCAACACAGATAGAGGAATCTGTATTAGTTATTTACGCGGTGGGATCATAAACAGAACTTTGAGCTGGTCACCCCTATTTCATTAACATTCTGCTGCAACTATCCCTTAACATATTTCAAGTTCGGAAAGCAGACTAATAATTAAATTATGTGTTTCACCAACAAGATGGCTGCATCTTGTTATGTGTAATATCGTCATGTTTCTCCTTTGATGTTATAATTGGGTCATAATTATTCTCCTGCCCATATCCCCGTCGATTTCTTCCATACTTACTTCTCTATTTGTCGTAGTAATAATTTGGTACACTTCACTAATTATAACTTCTTGTAGTCCTTGGACGTTATAAAAGACGGCGCAGTAATCGTTGACGTCTAGTTTTGTTACGAAATTACTGGAATCACCGAAAAGGTCGGATAAGAGTGACACTGGCTGGTGAGAATCACCAAAAAGGTCGGATAAGAGTACTCTAGCAGAGCGTCGCATCGATGGTTACGTGGCGGCTGTCTTCTGATGATAGAAAAAGATTTGAGGGGTGCCCCTGTCATACCGCGTCAATGACGAACTGCTATATACCGACACAATCCTGATGATATTGAAGCTGCTGAACCACTAATATGACGATCACTTCTGGTAAAGACTATCATGCACCGTTAATATATATTACCTGGTTGACTTGTTGCCAAACAAGCATTTTTGTTATGTTATACTCTTTTATTATTCGGTTGGTTTTTATCGTAAAAATATTATTTGTTGTTACCATAAAACAAGTTCTGAACATGATAGGCACCTTTCTTTTATTATTATTACGATGAAAACACCATCAAAAATGTTGAAGCCAATGTAGTTATCCTACAAAAATAAAATTGATATCGCAATGAATATTTAATTTCGAAAAGGTAGAATTTTACAAAATCCCTTACTATAACATGATTGGGTCCGGTGCTATGATTAAATTTCCGGTGATTTAATTAAGCCTAAAAACTTTGCAGATTTTCAATTTTCTGCTCAAAGTTATTTCATGGTAATCTTTAAATCCTTAGGCTGAGAGGAACGATTGTATTAATAAACATGATATCAATGAAAGTATCAAGCATTACCGACCATTTGCAATTAAACATCACAAAAATTTTACCGACTGGAAGCATAATATATGAACGTTGACAAAAAATATTCGATATCCCTAAAAGAAATAAAAAAAAAGATTTAGTTGTCATAGAACCACGTGCTTATAAAAACATAATTAACTCGAATAATAAATAATAAAAACGAGTGTGCTTTAGACTACACGACTGAAGTAAAACAGAAATCACCGTTCACTAGCAAAAGAAGTTTTACTTCAAAAAAGCTGCGGTCTTGTGAGTTTATAAACAGCCAGTGTGAATTTAAAAAATACCTTTTAAGCGGGACGGCCCGCGGTGGTGACGCGGTGTGTTCCATGTTTAAAATTTAAACAAATTCCGTTCGCCTTTTTCCGTAACGCTCTCGTCACGCATTCACCAGTTTACTCCCCCACAAGTCAAGCGTGCGAAAAAAGTTTTACTTCAAAAATTAAATAAACAAAATAGATCTATAATCACGAGCACATAACAGAAATAGTCGGCAGCTGCACGTCGTGACTGTGACAAGAAGGCTTGCATTACAAAACCTTGACAAGGGATCATTATAGTCATTACCTAACATACTTTACTGTGTTATAAGTAAAAGAACCTTTAATGCCATCAAAACATTGGGGTATGTACATTTGCTCGCAAAAGTAAGGATAATTAAATTGGTGTGTGCCTTCTACGAGATTTATTTGTACAACGACTCTTTGTTCTCATTAAACCGTTTATACATTGTACAATATTTTTAATGTTATTTTAAGAAATAACATGTATTTTATTAAACGGACCGTAGGGTCCGTTTTTGTTTATGACTAGATTAGTACCTAAGTACATAATAGTATGTACTTAGATACTAATCTAGTCATAAAAAAAATTAAGCCCGAATTGAATATTATGTAACTAACTTTAAATCCACCGAACCGGCTTAACCAAATTGGAACATTTACCACTCGCGGCTACCAAACTTGCTGAAAATTAAGTTTTTCATAATAAAATTGATGGACAATTTTGCATTCACGCCAGAAGCTTTTATTGGCATCATAGTTAATGATTCTGAATGAAATAATTAACAAATGGACATTAATTAAATTGAATTCTGCGTCTATATTTGTGATGGTCGTAACGAGAATGTTAATTTGGTACGGGCAGCTACTAAAATCGGTGAAAACTTGTATTTTTATGTCAGTAAAGAATTTAGGCCACCGTGAAATACTGAAAACCAATACACTTAATTTGTGTTTTGTTTCAATGTATGTACAAGTAACAGCGTTAACATAACTATCGTTGCTGCCCGTACATCATATAGACAGATAGAAAGAATACTGTACACCATAAAAGTTACAGATATAAATGTAGAAATTTTACATAAAGTGACACAATCGGCAGTCTTATCGCTATTACCTTTAAAATTACAGATATAAATGTAGAACTTTTACATAAAGTGACACAATCGGCAGTCTTATCGCTATTACCTCTAAACTTACAGATATAAATGTAGAAATTTTACATAGAGTGACTCAATCGGCAGTCTTATCGCTATTATATAAAGTTTGCAAGTGAATGCTTTTAATAAACAACACTGATTCTTAAACTGCTAATCAGATAAATTCATCCACACGATTATTTTCTTTACCCGAATGAGGAAATAATGTAGTTTATCCACTTGAGACAATAATCACTTATAAGCCTCTTGTAATAGCTGAAGAGACTAACATAAAAGCTCTTATAGGCCATATACTAATCATGATTATTCTTCTACCATAGTATAGTATTAGCAAACTGCAATTTTATTGTTTCCTCGTTCTTACCCTATGCAGTGCCAATCCTCTGTTACCTCTTCTATGGGGATATTGCTAGTTGAGTTTTATTGTTAAGTAATTCTTTTACCCCAGAGAGTCTACTCCGAACATAAATTCTAAGTATCGACTGTTTCCTAACTACGGTTGACTATGGCTGACTACGGCGAATGAAAAAAAAAACGACGGACAAAGATGTAAGTCAAAGTCAAAAATGTGACTTGAAGTCGGGTAAGGACTCAAAGTCAAATAAGGAAACTTTGGAAGTCAAGAAACGGCCGAATATTGGGCCGATACTTTGGATTATCGCTTCGGAGCAGACCCCCGGGAATCTTTTAGCCTTCCTTTCATAATTACCATTCACTAGAACTTTTGTATTTTCTCCTACAAACTCCAGCCATATGATCAAAATCTTAATTATAAAACATGTCCCAGAATTAACGCACACCCTCTTAAGGGGTCATTGTACTCATAATTATGAACAACTTTTACTATGGAACCAAACCTGAAATCGCAAAAAAAAAATCAGTTGTTCCCTACATTTACGTTCGAATAATTCGTCAAAATGTAGGGAACACCTGATTTTTTTTTCGTGATTTCAGTTTGTTCATCAAAATTTGTTCATAATGATGAGTACAATGACCCCTTAAGAGGGTGTGCGTTAATTCTGGGACATGTATTTTATGTGTTTCGACGCATCGCCCGCCCGTGTTATTATACCGTTTTTGCATAACGTTCTTTCAGACATTTTTCCTTTCTGCTCGGCTTCTAAGGGTCGTAGCGTGATGTTAATGATAACCTTTCTCAAGAATTGGGCTATCACATGCAAACATATTTTTTTCATATCCGACTGGTAATTCTAGAGTTTAGCGTGTTCAAACAAAAAAAACAAACAAACTCTTTCCGCCTTATTACAAACAAGATTTATATTTTGACATGGCTTAAACCATGGAGCCAGTTTTTGAAATAAGAATGTAACAGTGATTGAAATGCCGTTCTTTATTCAAAACTGAAAATTTCGTTCGGTACTAAGTCGTCAGCTTTGTGTTTAGGAACTTTACCATAGTCGGAATAAAGTTCGAAATTCAATAATGGCTCCATGTTTTAAACCTAGGTATGAAGATAAACCTTGTTTTGTAATAAGGGGTAAGCTTTATTTTATTAGTATAGATTTCTACTTTATGACTAAGTTAAGTTCCTTATTTTACAACTTATAGGTTGTGAAATAAAAATACTGTGGCCATGGGGATTAAAGTATGTAGGATACTTCTAATACAATGAAATATAATATTTTGAGTTTTCGTATTAACCCACTTTCTTGTTTAAATCCAAACAAAATATTGTACCGTCTAAAACATCATTCATGCACGTAACCAACGTTTGTAAAAATAAGCCTGCTCCAAAAACATATATTACGATCTCTTTTTATTTTTCATTTAGCGAGCTACAACCGTTTTTTGTGGGTGTGAATATACAGATGGAGGTTTGACCCCTCCCTTCACCCCGTTTCAACCCCATCGATACAGATAAAGACCACTTTGACCCGTAAAGATTTGTGGGGGATTATCTCTTTTATCACATTCAGTTCGGAAAAAAAACAATTTTCCTGAAAACAATCCTGTTTGAACTCGATTGTTGAAACCTTCATGGACTGTTTTTTTATGTGAATGTTTAGTGATTGTGAAGAGGATTTTATTTGGCAGATTATTTTTGGTTTGCTGTTGTGTAAGTTATGATTAATTCTTGTTTTTTTTTTGGTTGTTTTTAGAACGTTTAACCGAAGTTTAATTTTCTTTTACAGATAAATAGGTAATGTTTTTAGGATTTACCTTTATCATTTGTTTCTTTGCAAATATGGTTCGATTTGTACATAGATGTTGTCATAAAGTTAGTTCTCCATGTTCTGCCGTCACATGGGCATGCAAATCTTAATCAATTAATATAGTTTTGACGAACATAGAATATTATTATTAATCCATTTTACACACCTTAAAAGGA
Source organism: Tiliacea aurago (assembly GCA_948098905.1). Lineage (NCBI taxonomy): Eukaryota > Metazoa > Arthropoda > Insecta > Lepidoptera > Noctuidae > Tiliacea > Tiliacea aurago. Next base: position 4,814,485 of record OX402592.1, read on the forward strand.
GAAACCGGAACTCATATAGGATTACTTCATTGTCCGTCCATCCGTCTGTGTGTCAGTCTGTCAAGACCCTTTTACTCAGGAACGCTTGCAGGTATCAAGTGGAAATTAATATAAAATACAGGTTTAATGTAAATAACGTAGGTTTACAGCCATTTATGCGACATATTTTGATCCTCGCAAATGAATAATAATACCTGTAAGGTATTTCCCGTTGACCTAGATTCATCAAATTTGGCAAGAATCAAGTTCTCACAGCATAAAAAAGGAAAAATCAAAAAGTCGTTAATTTTGTAGTTGAATCACTTGAAAAAAAAATCTATTAGAAACTTACATTTGCAGTTGGAGAATTGACCGTGACGTAGATAAAAACATATATTATATGTTAAGTTTGTCCTTGGGATAAATGCATCCTAACTACGGAAACCTTCATTGTGCGTGGTCCAACACGCACAATGACAATGTATTAGATACACTTATTAGTTTTAAAAAAAAACCCGTAATCGGAATAAACGACAGGTTTTAAATATAAGTGATGTAATAGGTCATACAACTGTACCTCTGTTACCCTCTATACAACAATACCACAAACTAACTTCAAACCACTATAATTTCCCACAACCCCTACTTCACCCCCACCCAACACCACTATCTCCTGTTTTGACGCTATTTTTGTACAATAAATACAGAATAATCCAGTGCGTGAACAAAAAAGTAAAAAAAAAAACCATTTGCGACGGCCATTATCCTCGCCCAGCATGCTGACGTAAGCTCGAATTAACTGCCTGCCCTAGTCAACAAGCGTATAGAAAACTGGGCGAATAAAAAGGCGCTCGCTGTACATTTTTACCCGGTTCACCCCTAATGGGGCAGATTGGATGTATTTTATTAATGACGCTTTTTAATTTGATTTTCGTGTCGGTAGTTGTTTTAACTTTGTTTTTGGTAGGTAATATGCTGCATGCTGTTCATACTACGTACGTGTGTATTTGTGGGGTTGGTATCCAATGGTATTCTGGTAACATTTCAGTGTGATTTTAAATTTATCATTTCCGGACACTACTGGAAATTTTGTTTAAGTTTATAAATTTAGAGTTTTGTGCCGTACACTCCAATTTGACTGTGTGTCTATCATTAGGTGCCAATTTGCATTTTGCTTATGAATGCGGAAGTGTTTATTCAGATTATTAATTTATAGACATAATATTTACTTCTGCCAAACTGCACAGCAGTTTGTTGGCAGACGTAGCTCCTTTTTTTGTAAGTAAAGTTTAAAATTTGGTTTTTATAATGACACTTTTTCACATAGGTATAGGTAAAAACTATCTTTTAAATATACAAACAACAACAAACTATTTCTAAACATACAAACAATTTAATTTTTCCCTTTTAAGTATCCTCTGCAGCGAGGCTTTCACATAAGAGGTATATACTAAAAGTACTGCATTCGTTGTCCAGATAACTATGAAATAATACAGCATCAGCAAGCACAACTTATTTGTATTGTGTGAGCGGATTTATCATCACTGTTACTCCCTTTTGTGACCGTTATATAGCCTCGTACTATTTTATGGAGTTCCTGCAAACAGTTTTATGTTTACTAATCCAGTTAAGTGACCGCTTGGTGGCGATTTATGGTAGTAAACAAGAAGTGTTTGAATCTATTGAGTTGTACTCGAAAATGCAGCTGTTTTTTAAACTACAACGTCTAGACAAACTCGCGCTCTAAGGATTCCGTCTTAAAGCTGTACCCGGCTGCCGGTGGCTTCACTCAAGTGATACAGCCCATAACTTTCCAATTCCGGACTGAAGGACAAACTTGACCTTGTAGTTGAAAAACATGTTCTTCCATACATTTCAACTGCAAATTTAAGTTTGTATTGAGAGATTTACCATGGTGTTTTAAGACTATAGACGTCTATAAATGCTTTCCTGTAATTTAAATTATAATTAAAGAACTATTTTCTGATTATTATTTAAAAAAAAAATTGGCTCCGTAGTTTCGTAGATAATTACAGTTATGGTCAATTTTCATAAACTTAAAGGTAGCTTCAAAACTATTTATGTTAAAATAATAATAATAAAAACATAAATATTTGAAAAACTCATAACAATTCGTTTCATTTGATGTGTCACACGGTTCAGGTTGACAACTTCTTTTTTCAAATCTAAATCTAATTTGCCCCCCAAAAGTGACCGCCATATTCCAAATTTATTTATTTACCATACAAGTTCGTGTTTTGGTCACAGAAATATTTATGTGTGCCAAATTTCTACTTAATCGGCCTGGTAGATTCGGAGCTAATTGGCTGTCACAGACGGACAGACAGACACACGACAGTAATCCTATAGGGGTTCCGTTTTTTCATTCGGACGTAGCTAAAAATAACGTTTATTAGAAATATGATAGATGTTTTAAAATACTTCTCATCGATTTTATTTGAACTGCTACTTTAGCAGAAAATAACGGGTTGAACGAGTATATTATTTATAAAACTGCTTCGTGAATACCTACTAGTTAATTACATAGTTCTTTTGAATATCTGCCAACTTTACTCACCCCATCAACATAATGAACGAACGTGAACTCGTTATTCACTAGCTAGCTTAAAATCCTATTAAAATCTGGAGGAAAGAATACGCCTCCAATTTTTCTCCTAATTTAAATGAGTGGCCGTCTCCCACTAAAATAAATTGGCAACATTTTAACGGCCCTCGGGTTCCAAACACGATAAATTCTAAATGAACCCTTAAATTATCTTGTTTAAACTCAAAAAAGGTAAAAGTAAATTAATTTCAAAACCGACCACACATTGCAAAGGTGTGTTAAGGGTAATTGAGCTATTATTTACAAGGCTCTTGTGTTTTAGAGATTACTTTATCAGATTTTATGTTACCTATTGTACAAATAGATAAAACCCGACTACTGAAAAATCACGCTCTAAAATGTAGGATACAAGAAAATATTCTCATCTGAAATTATTGTTATGTACAAACGCCAGCACATCAAGCTACTACAATCTGTCAAATTTCTTTAATAGATTTTCAACTTTATCCCTACAGCGTAACGTTCAAGGTTGATTGGGAAAATTTGACAGTTTCGGGTAGGTTGACTTGCTGGCGTCTGTACAAAAAATTCAATATTAAAATTTATTGTTTATTAAATAAAATTAAAATATATTGCGTGTCAATCAATCAATCTGCCTAACCTTTTCCCAACTACGTTCAGGTCAGCATCCAGTCTAACCGGATACAGCTGAGTTCCAATATTTTTAGCGATTGCCTATCTGTAACTGCCTCCACAACCCAGTAACTGGGTAATACGATATCCCTTGGTAAGACTGGTTGTTAGAGTTTCAGAAAGCTTATGATGGCATACTACTGTTAGAATGTATTGTTTTGTTATGATAGGTGGCATTTTAATGTATTTAATGTGACGCCACATAGCCTATACAACTTGTCCCAGAATTAACGCACACAACCTCTTAAGGGGTCATTGTACTCATCATGACGAACAACTTTTACTATGGGACCAAAACTGAAATCGCGAAAAAAAAGCTGTTCCCTACATTTTGACGAGTTATTCGAACATAATTTTTTTTTCCGCAATTTCTGGTTTGGTCCCATAGTAAAAGTAGTTCATAATGATGAGTACAAACCCCTTAAGAGTTTGTGCGTTAATTTTGGGACATGTTGTATAACCAGTGGACGATCAATACACTTCCATCATCATAGCAGCCAAAAGACGTCCACTGCTGGACAAAGGCCTCCCCCAAAAAGGGGGGGGGGGATTTGTCATAATCGCCACGTTTGGCAGGCGGGTTGGCGATCGCAGTATGGTTTTAAAAAAAACTTTTTACAAAAAATAATAACCGACTACCAAAAATAACACTACAAAGTGAAAAATAACTTTAATTTCGGAAGTCGGTGTCTTTGGATCTGTATTTGAGTTTTTTGCCACCGACTTCCGAAATTAAAGTTATTTTTCACTTTGTAGTGTTATTTTTGGTAGTCGGTTATTATTTTTTTGTAAAAAGTTTTTTATTTTTCACTTTTTTTTTAGTGGGTCAGTTTTGAATTTATCTAAGTTACAATAGCCTAATGTTAACTGCTCATCACCTTTTATAAAATATTGCTTTTTCCGATGCTGGGACGTTGATTTTTGAGGAGTTCATCGTTCACTGCCAGTCACCATATGCATAGTGACGAGCATAAATTGCTTAATCGCAACCCGTTAAATAGGTACTCATTATTATATTGTTCCGGTGGCCATCTGTGGTCTCCATCATCAGTTCCACTTCACCAAATGGTGCTTTCGGAGAGTAAATGCACGAGTTACTATCAAAAATACCCAAATCGCTATATGTTTGCATATAAAGTTTGAGGGTTTCCCTCGATTTCCATGGGATCCCCTCATCAGATTCTGATTTGGTGGCAATGGGACCACCTCGGGAGTATACCCTTTCAAACAAAAAAAGAATTTTTAAAATCGGTTCATACTCGTAATTGACGGAGTAATCGCGTAACAAACATACAAAAAAAAAAAAAAAAACATACTGACGAATTGCGAACCTCCTCCTTTTTGGAAGTCGGATAAAAATGCATAGAGAACGCTGCTGCCCATTCTCTAGTAAGTCCCTTAGTCGCCTTTTACGACACCCACGGGAAGAAATGGGATGGTGCTATGCTTTACGTCCGGCACCAAACGGAACATACATATATACCGGTCATAATCATAACCCTCCTTTTTGCTTCGCCGTAGTCGGGTAGTAAAAAGATTCGGAATAAACATGAGACAAGCAGTTCCATTTCGTGTTAGTTTATCATTCTAATTACATGAAAGCATTACGATATCCTGAGATAAATCGCATGAAAAATCAGCCCAATATATCTTACGGTTTCCAAATGCTCCTGATACAGCGTGTGTTCCGGAAGGTCTGGGGCGGAGTTTATTGGATGTTTTGTAATGGAGCACACATAAAAACATCTTATCCGATTGGAATAAATCCTTAACTACCGGGTAGCCTGTAGTACACAGATTGTCCTAGGATATTTACGATGGTCATCCAATTAAATGGCTTTGTTCGCGCTTCAGCCGATGAAAGAGGCCAAAACCAGAAATAGCCGCTGTTCTCTTATGACGTATTATTAAATTAGATGATAAGCAATAATTCTTCGCCTTCTTACAGGAGGTAATGACTCTTCGACATTAATCAAACATAATTACAGGATCTGGCTGTCACGTCAATGAAACTCATAACCCTGTTTGAGTTGGGAATAAAGTTGTAACTCAAACTCAAAGCATTTGTTTCAATTAAACCATTTACAGGCACTTTTGAACTGTTAAGGCAAACGCAACAGCACCCTAAATGCGTTGTTATACTGTTCTATAATCACTCTCTATTCTATTATACGTCCTATATAGAACAATTTCCACCACGAGTAACGATTTTAGTTGGGAATATTATGATATATACTCCATTCAAACCTAGAATATAGATAAATAAAGTACCCACTATTCCATCCCTGTCCCTTCAGGAAAAAGTTTCATTCAAAAGAAATTTCTGATAGATTCGTGCATTCAAACGATCCTCCTGTCTGGTCCAGCCAGTTCCAATTTGCACAGAGGTTTCAAATCGCTGCGATCTGCCTGCGGCACGTCCCCACATCGCTTGGACAGGTTTTGATTGATTTTTATTCCTATCTCGGTAACGATTCCCTTGTTTACTTCTAACTGGTGTTTCTCTTATAAAAGTACTGGGGAATTGATTTGAATGTTTTTGTGTTCTTGTTTGTTTGCAAGAGTACTTTTTGATGAAATATTTTATAAGGGATGGTGTTCTATTCTGAAATTGTGTACGTCTATTTTAAATCTGAACAGTTTCGTCGGTTGTTAACAGCTTCTGGTTTAGAACAGCTATGAAAAACGTTCTGCCACAATAATTATCATGGTTAGGAAACATTTGATATTTTGTAAATTGAATTTAAAACTAGCTACTGCATGCTGACCAATCCTCTTGCAGATAATAGGTATAATTCGAATTTTAAGATACCCACAGAAATAACGTGGGATTTTTCTATAAGTACCTACTTTAATTGCAAAATTTACGTTCACTTGTTCACTGCAGATCCACCATCTGGCCGTACTTCTGGTCGTACGGTGGATATGAGTATTTTAAAGTTAAAGAATACCACTATATTACAAAGTGACCGTAGTTCTGTGCTGATGTAGATACTAGGCGCACAGGAAATTATAAACAATTATCTCGCATATGTTAATGACTCAAACATATTTTAATGATAAATGATAAATGATTTTATTTCTGTAAGAAGGTTTGTACAAACACTTTTACACGTCAATCATATTTTAAAAACTAGATGAGGTCGGCGTTTCCTATCTGACTACTCTGAGAAGAAAGGCCGAAACAAACTCAGAGGTCATAGTCTCTTTTAAAGTCCAGACATAATCTTGGTCAGATCATGTGAAGACCATGTAGATTGGTATCTGAAATGGTCTTTTGAGGAAAGAACCATACAGGTTGAGTGGACCTGACCAGTCAGTGCACGCATTTGTCAGTAATCGTGCAGCTCTACTCAGAATTTAAGGAGCTCAACGATGCGACGATCAATACCAAAGAAAGGACATTTGGGTAGGCCACTTATATGACTCAAACTGCCAGACCATGATTAACACTAACTGAGAATAAAAGAAAGGGAAAAAAAAAATATTATGCAATAACCCACATAGTCTTCACATTCACAATAATTAAAATAATATAATACTTTACAAGTAAATATTCCTGTCATTGTGTATAAAATAATAATTAAATGTCACTGTTTATAAAATAATAAAGTTAGCAAAAACAAAAAAAAAAAAACAATAAAAATAAACTACCTCAATATGTACAAAAGTTGGAGCAGCTCAATCCCAAGCCTTTTTGTCCTCAATATAATCTTTAACAGTATAAAAGGCTTTCTGGCACAACTTACGTTTAATGAATGATTTGAATTTATTAAGGCTTAGATCTTGAACGTGGCTTGGAAGTTTATTATAAAAGCGTATACATTGACATCGAAACGAGCCACCTATTTTCTTGAGCCTTGTTGTAGGTACAACAAATTTGTGTTTGTTCCTAGTATTTATATTATGGATATCACTGTATTTTTTAAATAATTTTATATTTTTATGGGCATATAATAGATTTTCAAAAATATACTGAGAAGGCACAGTCATTACATTAATCTCCTTAAATTTCTCTCTGAGAGAGTGTCTTGGACTTAATTTATAAATTGATCGAACAGCTCTTTTCTGTAAAACAAAGATAGTCTGAATATCGGCAGCATTTCCCCATAACAGAATACCGTACGACATTACACTATGAAAATAGCTAAAGTACACTAAACGGGCTGTCTCTATGTCAGTTAAATTACGAATTTTTCTAACAGCATATGCTACGGAGCTTAGCTTTTTTGACAGTTTATCTACATGTGGGCCCCATTGAAGCTTAGCATCTAAAGTCAAGCCCAAGAATACTGTGCTATCTTCAGGATTCAATTCTTCGCCCTTTATTAACACATTAGTTTTCACCTGCCTAACGTGAGGCAGCGTAAACTTAATGCATTTGGTTTTTTTTTCGTTAAGAAGTAAATTATTAATATTAAACCAGTGAACTACTTTTGAGATCGCGCTATTTACATCGTCAGTAACCAGCTGCTGACGTTTAAGTTTAAACAAAAGTGAAGTGTCATCTGCAAACAACACTATATCATGATTATCCTTTATGAGGTAAGGCAAGTCATTAATATAAATAAGAAACAAGAAAGGACCAAGAATTGAGCCCTGTGAGACTCCCATTCTTACTATAGATCCGGGAGATCTTTTCCCATTGACGTCAACGCTCTGAATCCTATTACTCAAGTATGAAATAAGAAGATCCAGAGCGGTGTTCCGGATCCCGTAGTGGCGGAGTTTCCTGATTAACGTTTCATGAAAAACGCAATCGAATGCCTTGGACAAATCACAAAAAATGCCCAAGGCATCGCATTTATCTTCCCATGCATTATAAATATGTCCTAACAGTTCAACACCGGCCGGCATCAGTAGTCGAACGGCCCCTTGTAAAACCGAACTGTTTGCTATGTAGTAATTTATGTTTATTAAAAAATCTTTGCAATTGGTCTAAAATTAATTTCTCAAAAATTTTACTAAAGGTAGGTAGTACTGAAATATGTCTATAATTTGAGGGGTCTGATGTACTACCTGATTTAATTTTGTTTATTTAGGATGGGTTTGCTCTTGACCTTAGTCTAGGGCAGAGGTGACAGAGACAAAGTCGACGATGGAGTGAGCTTACCCAGAAGAAGCCTGTTCACTCTAACTTTGAAGAGATTAGGGTTGTATGCGTTCGGAAACACAGACGCAGGCAGAGAGTTCCACTGTTTTGCTGTGCGCATTATAAAAGACATTAGTTAGGTACTTAGGATTCATTTCACTTTTCTTATAATAATGTATGCTTTTAGCCGGTCCGTAGATGGGTGACCACCCATAACAAATCAAGACCTCTCCGTGCCTCGGAAAGCATGTTAAGCAGATGTTCTATGTTGCCATTATTAGATCTATGACAGTCGTTACTGGTAGTTAGTAGCCTGAAACTCTGGCCACCAGTCTTGCCAAGGGTTATCGTATTACCCAGTAACTGGTTTGTGGAGATCAGATAGGTAGTTGCTCCATATAAAAAAACCGGTTAAGAGCGAGTCGGACTCGCGCACCGAGGGTTCCGTACGTATATATGATGTTCATGATTTCTGAAAAACTGTGCTATTTAGAGACATCGTTTTATTTTCCTGTAATCTTTACATAAACTTCTATCACATAGAATAATTTCAGATTTATATCTATGCAAACTTCTTAGATGGAGGGGGGAACGGTATTTTTTTTTTACATTTTTCATCAAAAGTCGGAAACTATGCAGCCTAAAAAAAAAAAATTTTGAGAACGTGCAAACAGCGCTATTTCATATGATACCCCACATGGCCCTTGTAGCCCCACTTCAAATTTTTAAGACCCCTTATCAGTCACTTTTGCAAAAAAGATATATTAAACAAAAAAAAAACCTTGTTTGCAAAATAGTTGGGCAAATGTCATCTAAAACTGTTCTAAATTTCAAGTTGATAGCATTAGTAGTTCTTGAGATATTTAGGTGTGACAGACAGACAGACATACTTAGTCTCACCATAAGGGTTCCTTTTTACCATTTTGGTACGGAACCCTAAAAACTGGTATCCAGCTGCATCCAGTTACAGAGGACGTCAATCCCAACAAAGTTGGGAAAAGGCAAGGCTATAGATTTATATAGTTTATTCTTTTAGCCGCAAATAAGATTATTGTGTTAACTTGATGACGCAAAACGAAGGACGAGAGATGTTTTTATTATATTATTTCCCATGCCTTGCGTGCACTGACCTAAGACCGAAAAAAAGACGATATATCATCATCTTTTCTTCTCGTATAAGTTCCGTGGATTAATTGAGGAAAATGACATAATATCGTGAAAAAACGGTAACTGTGTATTCGTGAATGTAAGATCTTTGGAATATTAATGATGTAGGTATCTTATAATAAGTCATCACAATCATACTGCATACATTAAATAATCAATCAATCAACCCAGCCTATCGCAGTCCACTGCTGGAAATAGGCCTCTCCCAGGCTGTGCCACAACACCCTGTCCTCCGCCTTCCGCATCCAGTCTGACCCAGCAACCTTCTCAAGGTCGTCGGTCCATCTAGCTGGGGGGCGTCCCACACTACGCTTGCCGATACGCGGTCTCCACTCCAGGACTCGTCTGCTCCATCTGCCATCGGTCCTTCGACAAACATGGCCAGCCCACTGCCACTTCAGTTTGCTTACCTACTCTGCAAGCTATGTCGGTAACTCCGGTTCTTTTCCCGGATAATTTAATTCCTTATTTTATTTTTTAGAGACTCCAAGCATAGCCCGCTCCATAGCGCGCTGGGCGACCTTGAATTTGTGGACCAGCCCAACTGTCAGTGTCCACGTTTCGGCACCGTGTGTCATGACGGGCAGGCCGCACTGGTTAAAGACGTTAGTCTTCAGACATTGCGGTATAGGCGACAAGAAGACTTAACGCACATTAAATAATAGGGGGTTTATTTAGAAACGTTGTTTTAATGTTAAGTAATGATGAACATTCTTAACCGTACATGTTTTGACTCTGTTAACTATAAGCAACTTTTATAAATACACAAGCATAGATGCTATTTTTTCGCATAGCATCATCATCGTCATCATTTTAGCCGAAAGACGTCCACTGCTGGACATAGGCCTTCCCCAAAATGAGCCGTCATAATCGCCACGCTTGGCAGGCGGGTTGGCGATCGCAGTATGATGTTAAAATGCATAGAGAACGCTGCTGCCCATTCTCTCGTAAGTCCCTTAGTCGCCTTTTACGACCCACGGTTAAAATATTCATTTTAGCGAGATCTCCATGTTCTACCAATGCAATTGGTATGCAAATAATTTATTATATCATTTTAATAAGTAGGTACTTATATCTAATGATTTGGAAACATGCAATAATAATAATTAGATTGAAGAAGATTAATTTAAATGATTTCAAAAGTCTAAGTCAGTTACTAATATACACACGAATCTTAGAAAACGTGCTCAGACGATGCAACCTCTCGAAGGAGACTGCGACCCTTTCAACGAATTTATCTCATATTTTCAAAAGATACTAGACGACATCGTAATAAAATATTCAATCTTTGCTACAACCCCGCTTGCTCGACATAACCATTTATTTATTTTAACTTTAACCTTTAAGGCCCACGGTAACACGGTTAAACCAATTACATTAAATAAAGGCAGAGACACATACACATCGAAAAGAAAATATAACATTTTAAAATTCTGGTAAAAACATAAAACAATAAAAAATAATACAATACTCGTACTTTCATGAATCCCTCTCACAGTATTTTTTTTTTTTTTAAAACGTTGCCCTCACTAGGAATTTCTCCTGTATCGTGGGATTCGTGGGTGCGTTTACAAACATTTAAACTCACATACACAAACAGCCAGACCCGGAACAACTACTTAGGTCATAAAAATATTAATTGTTCCATTTCAGGCATGCCAGTAAAATCTTCGACCATTCATCCACAAACAGATCGTTTGTTGGATTAGAATCCAAGAGATCATTAAGTGCGACCAGAGTGCGAGGTACTGGGGACTTAGCACGCAAACCGGTGCGACATGGAGGCACAGCAAACAGTTTGTGGTTTCTGCCGCGGCAGTAATTGTCTGGGACAAAGAAACGAGCCAGCACAGCATGCAGGTCAGGTGCGTCAACAAGTGGGGTTCGGCATTTAATTTTGATCATTTGGATAAAATGTTAAAGAAAAAAATTTAAACTTTAAAGACACGTTTACTTGTCTTGCAAACTTGATGTTTTTGTGTTCGTGACATTTATCTTTTTTATTAGCTGAAGGTTTTCTCAATGTTATACCAGGCCTGTTTGTGTATGCGTCTGTCGTATATTCAGTCATAAACTAAAAATCTTCACGTGTTCTTTGGATGAGATACGTTGTTTTAATATTAACACCCAATTTCACACGAGGTTAAAAAATTAAAATTAAAATTATTTATGAATTTTTATATACATTTTATTGGGTCATAAATTTATAATACAATGAAGTCAGTATCATTACTACTATTTTCTTTCGTTCAATATATTCAACCCAAAGATGTTCTTACAAGTTTGTGTTCAAATTAACAAATCAACCGATGTTGTAGAGGATATTACGAATATATTATGATTCCTATGACGTTCTGTTTAAGACGGAGATATATGCCAGTGACCTTGAGTAGTTAGCTTGCGTGTTCTGTACTGAGTTCACGCAACTCGTCGTTCGTTCAGCCAGTAATAGGACTCGCCCATCAAGGAGCGCTGTCCCCAATTTGACGCATTATTAATTTATTATACACAAACCAAAAGGTATATTAATAAAACGCTTATACTAAAATATCAATAATTAAATTACCTTGAAATTGGTGAAGGTTTCAGAAAAAACGCTTGGTAGATTTTGCGCCATTCTCAGTTTTTTATCCGCGTTAGACATAACTTTACAAATTAATTTTACTATGTAATATAAACATAATCAAAAATATTCACATATTAAGTTATTGACCAAATGCTCTAATTTAACACATTTTTTTTTCAAATCTTTAATACTACTCGTTTAGACGTGATCTTCAGTATAAAATCATTTAAAGTCGGTTATCGTCGCCTTAAGTTATAGTACCAATAGTCACGTGAGCGAAGCCGCGGGCACAGCTAGTCACTACTATAGTTGAAACATACACAAATAATACAACTAACTATAAAACTAACTTCGCCACTAACAAAAGGAAAAGATAACCCAACTCATAAATCCAACTTTTTGACAATGGTGAACTCTTTGGCGAAAAACACCGCTTTCTTCCACCCCAAAAGTCCCTCAGATAGAGAATGTTGACAATGATTTATATTCATGCTTACATATTTAGCAGTTTGTTTATTTATGATGAGCGACCCGAAGTAGCGGGGTATTATTTTGGAATTATTTATTCATGTAAATGGGCTTGTGTTGTTTTCAAAGACTGTGTCGTGTTTACAACAAGTGTTATTAAAAAAGGCTTATTAATAAGATATTTTCATTTATGATGTCCTCTCCATTTCTTGTTAAGACACTGACAACAGGTAAACCACTGTCACTGTCAGACTGCATACAGAAGAAAGAGAAGCGCGATGGCAGAACGCTTGTAATTTATTGCAAAATAAGAAGCAATTAATTTACTCAAAAATTAGTTGAGTAATCGAAAATAAAAAACAACCAAGTTCTGCATATAAATAAGACGTTCTTGTTATTAATTAAATACCAACCGTACATTGAATTTAATGCAGATATTTTGGATTGAAACTCAAAGTAAAGGGTTAGTTTACCGTTAATTTGTATCGAGATTTTTTTTTCTAAAGGTGTTTTGGTAACAACCAGGTTCTGAGAAATATGTTCAAGAATAACATATATTTTTTTCCGCTACCACAAACTGTAATAGATTTGTCCATTTTTTTTGGTTAAGACAAGCCTACTTTTATCATTTGCCTCTTGTCTTAAAGAGCCTTTAAGTCAAAGTCAAATTAATTATTTCATATAGGCACATAGGAGGCACTTTTGAACGTCATAGACAGATATCTCCATCAGCCTTCCTAATCTCGCAATACGATTAATTGGTTTACTGATTGATATTATAATCTAACTTTTTAACACGTTTATTCTTTATTGCATTATTAATATACTATAGTATCATGGTTTAGTTCTAGGAACAATTAAACCACACACGTTTGACACTTCTTCTAGAGTTAGAAGAAGCATCAAGCCATACTCACACCTAATGGATATTCTTTACTACCAGGGTAAGACTATAAGCTACAGTGACGAAAGGTGTCCTTGCCTTTTATTTTACCTACCCATAAACGCGACAAAGTAAGAAAGTTACAAGCAGTTCACTCGTGTGAAACTCGATAAACAAATTTTAAATCCAGCGCCACAGTTTAGCGCGCCATCAAAATGTAATGACATCAAACTTCATTGTTTAGTGAAATAAAAAGTGGCGAAGTACCACCCGACCTTATGGCGGGTTGTGATAGCCACCCAAACGATAACATTGTATAGTAATGTCCAAGTAGGAGTTAATGAAAAACACTAGCAAATGGTTATGAAAATGATGCAAATAAGGAGACTAGAAAAATGGCAAAACAAAGATTGTACGTTTTATAAAAGAATTTTGCAAACCCCGCCCTGTGAGTGCTGTTGTAAGTTTGTAGTCGCAAAAAGGTAACTCGATTATGTTACTTCTAGCATGTTTTCGATATTAAGCCAAGGTTTTTTGCTCTAGTCTATCTAAAGAGAAATTAGTACGACAACAACATGGCAATTTCGAAAGATTCGCACTTAATATCTATTTTCTATAATTCTGGCGTCATAGTGATATCGGCCAATATTGAATGGAAGTGTTGTAATAACTTTAATTACCGTTAATGCCATTACAATTAGGACATCTCGGCACAATGATTTGTGCTATTGTTGTTGTTTTCGTGAGAATTGTGATTTATTTTCATCATTCCATTAATTTAATTTATACTTACAGTTATTGTGTATATGTTAACTGACTAACTATACTAACTATTTCCTTATAGTCTTAGCACTATAAGGCTTTTTAAGGAAATAACAAAAAGGTTAGTCGACATCACAGGAGACCGAAGAGCTGGCAGCTACCTCGGTCAAAAAATTAGTCTAGCTATTCAAAGGGGGAACGCTGCCAGTATCTTCGGAACCTTGCCTAAAGGGACTCCTTTTAATAATATATTTTAGTTACTTAAAAAAAAAAAAAACATTTTTTTTTTTTTCTAGTTGTAGATAATGTAAATAATTATGTTATATTTTGGGAATAAATTGATTAATGTTAACTAAGTGTATTATGGGTGTGTCATGTATTGCTGCTAATAAACAGAGCAAGAGTGGCTCAATGGTAACGGCTGCGACTGACGAGTTGTAGTTCGTAGGTTTGAACCAAGACAGGCGCATTACTTTGTGTAAATTATTCCATCAACATGCTCTCAAAACCGTGAAGGAAACCATCGTGAGGAACCCGGCATGTCCTGGAACTAAAAATTCGAAGACATGTGACACCTACCAACCCGCACTGGGCTCTCGTGGTAGGTTACGGCACACTCCCTCTCACCGAGAGGACGCCTGTGTCCCAGCAGTGGGACAATTATAGGCTAATTAGGAATGATTATTATAGAACGAATTTAACGAGCATTTCCTCCCGTGGGTGTCGTAAAAAGCGACTAAGGGACTTACTAGAGAATGGGCAGCAGCGTTCTCTATGCATTTTAACACCACACTGCGATCGCCAACCCGCCTGCCAAGCGTGGTGATTATGGCAAACCCCCGGGGTTGTTTGGGAGAGGCCTATGTCCAGCAGTGGACATCTTTTGGCTGGAATGATGATGATGATAAAACGAATTTGTGCTTAAAGTTGGTTATTGAAAAAGTGCGTTTTTAATACATCTCTCCATTTATATGCCTTTTTATATTGAGTTCATAGATCGATTCAAGATATTCTTCAACAGATAAATAATAACCCACTACCTAAACATTTGTTTTTATATCGTTTTGATTTCTTTCCTAATCTGATTTTGGTGTTTGTAGACAAGCTTGTCTGTGTGGTGTCGGACGTAAAGAATAGCATAACCCTATTTCTTCCCGTGCGTGTCGTAAAAGGCGACTAAGGGACTTACTAGATAAGGGGCAGCAGCGTTCGCTATGCATTCTAACATCATACTGAAATCGCCAACCCGCCTGCCAAACGTGGCGATTATGGCAACACCCCCCTTTGAGGGAGGCCTATGTCCAGCAATGGACGTATTTCGGCTGAAATGATGATGATGACAAGCTTATTCGGAGAGGACTCTGGTTCTTGTAATACAATTTATAACACAACATAACATCACGCCTTACCCGAAGGGTTGGACAGAGGTGAACCTATAGTACACATTTCTCAATTGAAATCCAGACTCCGGGCTGCTACTGAGAAATTTCAGACTGAAAAACCCAATAACACTTTTCCCGGCCTGGGAATCAAACCAGGACCTCGTGCTCAACAAGAGCGCTTCCGACCACCAAACCGAGGATTTATATTACGGAATTAATAAGCATGATTTTACCTTGTCAAACTTTTGTTTTAATTAAAAACTTCGGCGGCCTACCAAATGTAGGTATTCGATTTTCAAAAAAAAAGAGCCTTTAATTGTTCATTCCGAAGCGACATCCCGAACGCGATACCTATGCGTTTTTAATTAAATTTCGCGCCCGAAATCTTTTCCATTTCTTTTGTTACAATGAAGTTAATAATTGCTTTTGCAATATGCGACAAACAAGTGGAATTATTTCGGGGAATATTTTGGTCCCGTTTGTGTTTAGGGCAAAACGGTATGTATAATGTTACATCTATACTAAATACGGCGATACCGATAAAATAAATTGGGATATTACAGCATTTTTGGATATATGTTTATTGAATATATTTGATTAATACTCGGACTGAAGGAAAACGCAATTTGGTTAAACCTCGATGAGAGAATTTAATTCCGAAAATACGTATACTTTTTTATGTGTTCTGTAATTAAAAAATCCTAAGTAATTTAATTGCAAATTTGCATTCAAAATGTGCGTATTAGGTAATTGGAAACTCTGGCTGAAAATATTTTTGATACATAGCTTAATTTATTTCACTATTTTGATTTGGTTTGGCGCTCTTACGTTGTTTTATTTTGGTTCCAACACGGTTATTTGGTTCGCGCTCTCTTTTTTCGCATGTGGAAGTAATTGACTCTGTCACTTTCTTATTTTCGCTACTTCCCAGTTCGCTATGATTTTTTTTTACGTATCACCCTAATAAGGCTGAAGAGTCTGTTTGTTTTTTTGTTTGAACACGCTAATGTGTAGAACTATCAGTCGGATTTGATTTTTTTGCATTTGGTAGTCCAATCCTTGAGAAAAGCTATTTAATATCATGCTGCAACCCATAAGAGCCGATCAAAAAGAAAAAACCGGTCAAGAGCGAGTCGGACACGTGCACCGAGGGTTCCGTACGTATATATCATGTTGATGATTTCTGAAAAACTGTACTATTTAGAGACATCGTTTTATTTTTCCTGTAATCTTTACATAAACTTCTATCACATAGAATAATTTCAGATTTCTATCTATGCAAACTTCGGAGATAAGGGGGGAACGGTATTTTTTTTTACATTTTTCACCAAAAGTCGGAAACTATGCTGCCTAAAAAAAAAAACATGTTTGAGAATGTGCAAACAGCGTTCTTTCATATGATACCCCAAATGCCCTAGTAGCCACATTTCAAATTTTTAAGAGCCCCTTTCAGTCACTTTTGCAAAAAAGATTTTTTTTTTTTTAATTTCTTGTTTGCAAAATAGTTGGGCTAACGTCATCTAAAACTATTCTAAATTTCAAGTTGATAGCATTAGTAGTTCTCGACATATCCAGGTGTGACAGACAGACAGACAGACAGACTTAGTCTCACCATGAGGGTTCCTTTTTACCATTTTGGTACGGAACCCTAAAAACAGTCAGAACGAACGCTAAACGAAAACGAAGTAATAGCGCGGACGGGAAATGTGGCTGTTATTTTAATATATTGTGGTGTCTTACGACTTCCACACGAACGAAGTCGTGGGCAGAAGCTAGTGCTTGATATATGCCATGAACGCAAGTTGTTTCATGAACAGAAAAATGTACTTAGTTTTGAATCAGTATTCATAGTCATCATTCATCATCATCGTTTCAGCCGAAAGACGTCCACTGCTGGACATAGGCCTCCCCCAAAGGGGGAGGCTTGCCATAATCGCCACGCCTGGCAGGCGGGTTGGTGACCGCAGTATGGTGTTAAAATACATAGAGAACGCTGCTGCCCATTCTCTAGTAAGTCCCTTAGTCGCCTTTTACGACACCCACGGGAAGAAATGGGGTGGGGACAATTCATGGTCAACTTTTGTCAATCGTGAAATAAATAGGTTTCTCGTTGGCAACAGAAGTATGAATTATGAGGAATGAATAACAACCTCTTTTGATCAAACATAGTTTTCATCTGTCCAAGCTTAAACCTCATTCAAGCTGAAACAACAGGAGAACTAAATGAACCAGCTAACTAATAACACTGGCAAAAAAAAATCTAGCTTCACTTATCCGCTTCACCGCTTAGCAAGCCATGAAAGCGCTATTTAGTAAAATAAAATAAAAAAAGTGCCTTAATATATTACCGTAACGGCGGCCGGCCCGGCGGATTATATTGTACTATCACCCGAGATATACTGTAATGTAGATTGATGACAGAAATGGGATGTAAATTACGTTACGTTTCTCCTTTTTTGAGAAGATGGGAATTTAACGTTATTAGAACGCCGATTGGACTTTATAGTGGATTGGGAGTGCACTGGAATTGTGTGGTGTTGATACAAACACGTTGTTTTTACCGTGTTTTACTGACAGAGAAACTTTTACAATCATTATCATTCATTATTTTAGCCGAAAAACGCCCACTTTTGGACATAAGTCAGGGATGTTTGCAGATGCGCATGTAACTTGCCTTTTCAACACATTTGCTCAAAAAACGCATTTAAGAAGCCTGTATACATTGTTCGAAAGTTAAAAATTACGCACCATACAACGAAATGTGCGGTAAAATAGGTACTCTCACCTAAGTACTTACGAGTACATGTTTTACCACATACTCCGGTTTTGTTTTTTAATTTCCATAAAAATATATAAGAATTCCACCAAGGAGTTTCACATTACGAGAATAAATAAGCTGAATGATCGAACCTTGGAAGTTTTTTTGCTCAATACGTTTATCTCACTATATTATTAAAGAGAAAATGAGACGAAAGATAAGGTAGTAATTTTAACCACGTGCAAGTGGCGCTATTTTCAAATTCGCGCCTTTTTATATTAGAAACGTCAAAGATTGTTGCGACTTTCCGACTGATATTTATAAACAAAATAATAACAAGAGTTCAAGCGAGGATTCCGATATTAATATAGAATCAACTCCAGCTTCATGGTCTCTTGCCGCAGAAATCGCAAGAGCAGTATATAATGATTTACAATAATTTTATATCATGGAAGACTCGAAAAAATAGCCAAAAATTCTCTGAAAATGTTTTGATGGTTTTTTTATAATTTTATTACCTATTGTGAAAATGTGTTGAAAAACGTTGTATGTACAAACTCGTGACTATGGTAAGCCCTCAACTTTGTCTCGGGCTTACATTCGTCTACTCGTTCGTAAAGACCTACTTACCGCACTAATATTTTAATTTTTTTTTAATCGTTCTCAAATAGTTGCCTTGGCGGGTTATGAATCTGTACCTTTTTCTCCTGGCTCTGGTGTTCCTCAGGGCTCTAAGTTGGGCCCTTTGCTTTTTTTGGTATTTTTGAATGATCTTTTAGATTTAATAAATTGCAATTGTTTGGCCTACGCTGATGATTTAAAAATATACTGTAGCATATCGGACCTGAGTGATTGTGCGAAGCTTCAAAAGGATCTTGATGTCCTTCAACAATGGTGTTTGAACAACAGAATGACGCTCAATGTTAAAAAATGCCAGACTATTACATTCACAAATAAAGTGAATTATATTAAATTTGATTATCATATTGATGGATCAGTGCTGAGCAGAGTGTCAGTCATCCGTGACCTTGGGGTACTTTTTGATACATCTCTATCTTTCCGTGAACATATAGATAGCACGGTGACTAAGGCTAAAAGAATGCTTGGCTTTATAATCCGTATGTCGAAACCTTTTCGTAATTATAGTAGCATTATTTTACTTTACAACGCACTAGTAAGGAGCTCCTTGGAATATTGTTCCACTATTTGGTCTCATTATTATTCAACTTATACTAATAATGTAGAATCTGTTCAGGCCCGTTTTGTTAGGCATTTATGTATGAAGAATGGGATCCGAAAAGCTATACCTGATTATAGCGACAGGTTAAGGCACTTTAAAATGATTAGCTTAAAAGAAAGACGTAACCATTCTGACTTACTAATACTCCATAAAATTATAAACGGTACAATGGACGCACAATTAGTAAACTATTTTAAATTTAGGTCTAGCCAACGTAGTAAGCGTCATCATCGTATTTTTGAATTGCCTACATCCACATTAAATACCACATTTAATAGCCCCCTAACACGTATGGCAAGGCAATATAATGAAAGGTCCAACTTGACAGATTACCCTATTGATATTTTCTCCATGAGTTTCGTTTCATACAGGCGTTCCCTATTCAAACAGTGCGAAGAGTGCACGTCTGTGTAGCTCAAATTGGTTTGTTTTGTCGTCTTTTGGATTTGGGTGTCTGGACACACTTTTAATTTTTTACACTTTTAATTTTTTCTCTTTTGTCTCTAATATTCATATGTTAAATGTCATGCATACCTGTTATTTGCATGGTTACTAAAGTGCCAATTTTATATGTTATTTATTTTTGAATTGTAAGTGACTATGCTGTTGGTGTGCTTATTATAAATAAATAAATAAATAAATATCATAAATAACTATTATGCAACAATGCGTAAAAGGTTCCCTGGTGCGTAGGGTGTGGGGTGGCTCTAACAGTGTCTTAAGCATGGTTGAGAGTCGCCTGGGCTGTGTATACTACTACGTTAGTCACTGTAGTGCCGTCTCTCATGGGATGTCGCAACGGTTACCAACCGTTATTTCTTGTATTGTTTTTGTTTAGTGTCTGTCGTTACTAACATATTCGTAAGTTTTACTAACAATCTTGTTGAGTCTTGGTTACTCGAATAAAGAAAAATTCTATTCTATTCTATAAGCCTCCCCCAATCACCGCCACTTCGACCGGTTCTGTGCTTGCCGCATCCAGCGGATACCTGCAGTCTTCACAAGGTCATCGGTTCACCTTGTAGGAGGACTTCCAACGCTACGTCTTCCGGTACGGGGTCGCCGCTCCAGAACCTTTCGGCCCCATCGGCCATCAGTTGTGCGAGTAACGTGCCATGCCCACTGCCACTTAAGTCTGGCAGTTCTTTGGGGTATGTCTGTTACCTTGGTTCGCTTGCGGATCTCTTCATTTTTGATTCGATCACGTAGAGAAACTCCAATTATAGCCTTCTGCACTGCCCTTTGGGTGACTTTAAGCAGCGACCACTTATCAGTGCCATAAAGGTCATCACTGGCAACAGGCACTAGTCACTTTTACAATAACTAAGGAGAATAGTTCTAAATATAAGAGATTAAAGACGCAACACTTCGAATAAAAAGAAACATGTTTCAGTTATGTATTTAACTGAAACATAGATTCAGATTTCACAGCTCTATCAAAATTTTTAATGCCGTAAATTGGTCATACATTTTTGGGCAGTTTGTTACTCAACGTTAGAGTTAAACGGCGCGTCAAGTTATTCATGTCCTTGTTACAATTCCATTCCAATTTACTTCTGAAATACGGAAAATATGTCAGTTACAATAGTCTATGACAATTCAAACATACCTAATGAATGCGATTCTATCAGTCGAGAACTCGATTTTTGATGTCTCAAAATAAAGGATTTAATTAGATGTTTTTTGGTTTATGCCCAGAAAAGAAACCCCAAACAGACTTTTAACCATGTTGAAACACCAAATTATGAAGTTGTAACATTTTACGTCGATAGTTTTAACAACGCTTGACGCGTTCAAACGTTAACAAGTTAGAGGGATGTGCAGGCAACGTTGCATTGCACGTTTTATGAGGCGTAAACGCGCAACAAGCGGTGCTTGTCTGATAGTCTAACGTAAACGATATATTTTCATGTAGGTTTATAAAGTTTTCACGTCCCTATGTTATTTTATAAGCTGGTCAATTACAAGTATACGATACGTGAAAACTTTCCTTTCATTTTCATCTATTTTTCTTACATCTTTTGTAGCCATTTTCTCAATCCTCCACTTGTGCAACTAGGGTAGAAGGGCTCGGGAAGCGTACTTTTAAAGAATACACAGTATCCCTTTTTATTGTTATTTTTTGGGTGAGAAATTATCTAATAACTTCTCCCGCTCTAGGCGGAGCGGAAGGGCGTGTCAGACTTTTACTGACTAAAACCCACCCATGTTCCTTCAGATGCCTATGTGCCAGGGCCACGATATACCTATCGGATAAACTCGCAACCTTGGCAGGCATTGGCCCTATAGTACCCCTTTAGTTGGTGCTGACATCTCTTTGAGGCGCGCGTGGAACAAATCGCGCCGTCGACCCGGGCCCGGTCCTTATCGGATAGCGAGCTATACACATTATCCCTAAGTTCCAATCGTCGGATGTTCATAAATCCACAAATTGCCTATTAAATACACCTGCAAAGAAAAATCCTCCTACACCCAAAAATCACTCAGCAATTTTTCATTAAAGCCGATAAAAAATTCAGACTCAATGATGAAAGTACCAGGCTCACATACAGACGAAGCGGTCAAAACTCAAACACGAGCGAGCTCAGTATGAAATAGTAGAATTGAACTGAATAATCTTATGATCCCTAGATTGAAATCGTCCGATGTTCGTGCCCTCACATGGTCCTCGAGGGAAATAAGTGAATAGTTTCCTGTTTAATTTACTACAGACGGGAGTTCACAGTACGCCGACTTTGCTATATTAGTGGTCCGTTCACCACGTATCTCTAAATATGGTTCATGATAACGGCAAGGTCTTTTGTTAAGATGTAATAACGTTGGTAGTTCAATATTTGGACGTTTTTGTTGGCGGGGGTTAATATTAGATCCGTATAGATGAAGATACGGAAAGTAAACGCCATATTGGAGTTATTGGCTATTGTAGATGAAACACCGTTAATTGGACTGTTATTTACTTATGGAAACTCCGTGATTTGTGCCATAATTACTACCAAGTGATTAAAAACCCGTCATAAAAATACTTTTAATAGAATTAAAATAATAGGAATATTACACTCTCTCGACATACTTTTTTTTTGGTTGGGAAATTATCAAATAACTTCTCCCGCTCTGGGCGGAGCGGGAGGGCGTGTCAGACTTTTATTGACTAAAACCCACCCGTGTTCCTTCAGTTGCCTGTGTGCCAGGGCCACGATATCGTTTTCAGACAAACTCACAACCCTGGCAGGCTCTTGACATACCTAAGTCACCTTTTTTCGACTCCTACAAAATATAAATAAATATCCAGCCTATAATTGTGTTATCGCTGTCGGAAACAACACGTCAGGAAACGTCTTTCAAATACTTTCAATATTTCTTTTAATATTATTTTATACATAATGTCAGTCAATATTACGGACGAAGAATGTGGTTTAATTTATCTGTTCAGTGGACATTCTTGTTACATATATAATTATCTTCTGTACATGTATCTTGTCTTACAAGACACGTGGCATCCACCACATTATATCCATTGCCTAGGAAGTTTGTGGCACTAAACTAATTCTATGTCTTGCCACACTATCCAACAGGGGTTAATATTACGCTGATGATCTTGTATCAAAGTTCAAAGTTCTCATTCGGTTCCCTACAAAATGGTTAAGTTTGCCTGTTCTTCTCCATAGACATCTACGTTTTGGAATGGCCAAATAGCTTCAACTTTCTAAATACCTGACTGGCTCTTTGACAATTCAAATGTGCCTGTAATTGAAATAAATGCTTTCCGCCTTATTACAAAACAAGATGGAGCCAGTTTTTATAATAAGAACTTAACAGTGATTGAAATACCGTTCTATATACAAAACTGAAAACTTATTTCGGTACTCAGTTGTCAGTTTTGTGGTTAGGAACTTTACCATAGTCGGAATAAAGTTCGAAATTCAATAATGGCTCCATGTTTTAAACCTGGGTCTGAAGATAAACCTTGTTTTGTAATAAGGGGGTTTGAGTTTGAGTTTGGACAACACTACCCACCACAACAGATGGACTGCAACTTCTAGGAAGTACCACGACATTTATTTACTTCAGTCATAATACTCGTAACGATGCGGGGTACGGATGCGACATACATTAGCGGTTATAAATGACGTAAGTTGAGAATTTATTTGGAAACCACGCAATGGAGAGCAGCGAAAGGGGACTGCATTAAAGTGTCAAAGGCAAAGTCGAGACAACCTCAGGGCATGAATTCATTTCCTTGTTACGAAGGAGGATATCATGAGCTGTGACACTAACAAAGTTCATCATCATCATTTTAGCCGAAAGACGTCCATTGCTGAACATAGGCCTCCCCCAAAAGGGGGGTGGGGGGGTTGCCATAATCGCCACGCTTGGCCTGTGTTGGCGATCGTAGTATGGTGTTAAAATGCATAGAGAACTCTGTTGCCCATTCTCTAGTAAGTCCCTTAGTCGCCTTTTACGACACCCATCGGAAGAAATAGAGCGGTGCTATTCTTTACGTTCAGCACCACACGGAACGAAAGTTATCTGTGATTGTTGCCGGCTTCTTGGTTAGGTCTGGCTGTTAAAGGAACTGTGGCTTTTCATCGGAAAAAAGTCAGCTGAGTTCAACATCATCGTTCAACATATAATATTAATAATAAGTTAGGATTACTAACTTATTATTAATATTAATTAATTATTATTAATCCTAACTAATATTTTATAAGCTTAAGTGAGTTTGTTTGTTTATTTGTTACGGTTTAACTTTAAAACGGCTGAATAGATTTCGATAAAATTTGGTACATGGGTAGGCCATGACCTGGATTAGAATATAGGATACCGTCGGATCGAGACTTATGCGGGTGAAGCCGCGGGGCGCAGCTAGTAATACATTTTATTTGATCCACATGAGATTGATAAGTAATAAATTAATATTATTTACCATTAGTATTTCATTTTACTTAAGACGCAGATATATGCCAGTGACCTGGAGTGGTTAGCTTGCGTTTCTGTACTGAGCTCACGCAACGCGTCGTACGTTCAGCCTGTAATAGGACTCGCCCATTAAGGAGCGCTGTCCCCAATTCGACGCATTATTAATTTATTATACACAAAACAAATGGTAATTTAATAAAACGCGTATACTAAAAGATCTAT
The DNA here is from genome assembly GCA_948098905.1 of Tiliacea aurago. Taxonomy (NCBI): domain Eukaryota; kingdom Metazoa; phylum Arthropoda; class Insecta; order Lepidoptera; family Noctuidae; genus Tiliacea; species Tiliacea aurago. Next base: position 4,839,180 of record OX402592.1, read on the forward strand.
AATTAAATTATCTTTAAATTGGTGAAGGTTTCAGAAAAATACGCTTGGTAGATTTTGCGCCATTCTCAGTTTTTCATCCGCGTTAGACAACTTTACAAATTAATTTCACTATGTAATAGAAACATAATCTAAAATATTCCCATACTTAGTTATTGAGAAAATGCTCTTATTTATCATATATTTTTGTCAAATCATTAACACTACTCGTTCAGACGTGATCTTCAGTATACAATAATTAAAAGTCGGTTATCGTCGCCTTAAAGATGACCTCTCTATCTATCTTTTTACTAATAATAGTTTTTTTTAAGAACATGTTACTAACAATTGGGCCTAGTTGCCATAAATAAACAAATATTTAATTTAATTTCATCTATTACTTCTTTTATTCCTTTTTGTACTTGACAAAAAAAAGCTAAAAAAAATTGATGGCGTGCTAACTCTGCAGCTGGGCTTCGATTTGTTTTTCGGGTTTCACACGGATCGGAGTGCCATTTCAATAGGATTTCGTGAAACATATCTCGCGTAGATTGGGTTTTTTTAGTTCCCTATTTTGTATAGGTGACTTTACACATTTTTTGTGGTGAGTAGCGTTTTTGCACACGCCAAGCCCCATCTCATCCATAGGATACAGGCACTTCAAAATTAACCGATTTCTCCGTATATTACGGGTGCTCCTTGGTTCGTTCGGAACGAAACCTTCCACCTAGATTTTAAAATGCCCACCATCAAGCAGTTCATGAAGCGCATTACGAAGCGTTTCTTTGATTCCGCGGATAGTCATCACAACCCACTGTTGCTGTTACGGTTGTGCAGGCCGCTAGTTATAGGCCTTCCACTATTAGTCACACTCGCTGACCAAGGCATACTCTCACCGACCCAGATGACCCCATTACCCTCCTCCAGGAAAACAATCGAGTAACTCGGCTGGGCAGCGTTCGGGAAGCTTCGCAATATCTTCTCGTCCCACATACCGCAGTGTCTCAAGACGAAAGTCTTTGACCAGTGCGTGTTGCCAGTGATGACCTATGGCACTGAAACGTGGTCGCTCACAATGGGCCTTATCAGAAGGCTAAAAGCCACCCAAAGGGCAATGGAGAGGGCTATGCTTGGAGTTTCCCTACGTGATCGAATCAGAAATGAAGAGATCCGCAGGCGAACCAAGGTAACCGACATAGCCCGAAGAATTACCAAGCTTAAGTGGCAGTGGGCAGGGCACATTGCGTTGGAAGGCCTCCTACAAGGTGGACCGATGACCTTGTGAAGGCCGCAGGTATCCGCTGGATGCGGGAAGCACAGAACCGGTCGAAGTGGCGGTGCTTGGGGGAGGCCTATGTCCAGCAGTGGACGTCTTTCGGCTGAAATGATGAACGTTTTAATTAAAAATGTAAATTAATGGTTCATTATTTGAACAAAAAAATACCTTAACAATCAATCTGCCCGCCTTTTCCCAACTATATTGGGGTCAGCTTCTAGTCTAACCGGATGTAGTTGAATATCAGTATTGCTGTTGCAGCTGTTTGCACATTCTCAAACATTTTTTTTAGGCAGCTTGTTCCCGACTTTTGATGAAAAGTACCGTCCGCCCCCCTTTATCTCCGAAGTTTGCATAGATAAAAATCTGAAATTATTTTATGTGATAGAAATTTATGTAAAGATTACAGGAAAAATAAAACGATGTCTCTAAATAGCACACTTTTTCAGAAATCATCAACATCATATATATACGTACGGAACCCTCGGTGCGCGAGTCCGACTCACTCTCGACCGGTTTTTTATTTCTTTATTTGTATTTTGTGTTTCATGAACTGTGTCCAAATAAATGTTATTCTTTATTTCTTTCTTAAATCACAAAGTATACAGGTTCAAGGACACTGAACGAGACGATAGAAGCTTCGTTGTTTTGACGCCTATGTGCATTTTGTGTCCTTCAAAGTGTTAAAATGTCTTATGTCATCATCTGCCTGTTGTCCCAACTATCTTGGGGTCAGCTTCCAGTCTAACCAGATGTAGCTAAATACCAGTATTTTACATGGAGCGACTGCCTAACTGACCTCCACAACCCAGTAAGTAGGTAATACGATACCCCTTGGTAAGACTGGTTGACAGACTTTCGGGATTCTGATGACCCTTATCGACTGTCAAAGATCCACGAGTGACAGCCAGTACCAAGGGCTTAACATATTTTCCGAGACACGGAGGATTCTTGGTATTTGAAGATGGTCACTCATCCACGGATCAACCGCGGCAAGCGTAGCTTATCCAGATGGATCTGGTTGTTGCTTAGCCTCCTCCTAAGTAAATACGTTAACAACTAGTGAAAAAGAAAACATACAGACGAACATATAACCTTCTCCGTTTTGGAAGTCGGTTAAAAACTAGTGGTTGTAACGGCCTTTTAACCAAATAAGCCTGTTACGAGACTCAGTTCTTCCATTATCTTAAATACGTATAATTTACTTGTTTTATTTTTGATTATATTTCAATCTTAGCAGAACTAATTATTTGTTAATAATGTGCTCTATCTCTCTACATAGAGCTTCTCTACGGAGGTAGAGCATTGTTGTGCGTTCATGTGCAATGTTGTAGAGTTCAATGCACACATTAACGTTGATTGTATGCGTTTGTGATGCTCTACATGCCGATGAGGTGTTTTAAAACAAAATAATAATGTATGGTAATGTAGTTTTCAACTCAGAGAAATTGTGCTCAAAACTATATGTTATTTAAATATAATTCTTGTGCCGGGTCCAATAATATTAAGAATAGCTTTCAAAATAATTTGCCAGTAAACAAGGGTAGTCTTCCTACCAACCGGTAGGAAGACTACCCGAGCTGAGTCGAACCAATTGATAACTTTGAAATAGCACTTAACAGACATTATGGCCGTTCTAAAAAAAATATTATTTGAAAAGATTTGCAATATTATAGTGATTTTCTTTGAATTTAATTGTTTTCAAACAAACGAAAAATCTCTGTGATCTCCGTATTTGATATCTATAATCAAAAGTTCACTCAGTAGAGGTATAGCATGATTTTTAACCGACTTCCAAATAGGAGGTTATAATTATGTTCGTCTGTATGTTTTTTTTAATGTATGATCACCGATTTCTCCATCAAATTGTGGACTGATTTTGATAAGTCGGTGGCAAAAAACTAAAATACAGATCCAAAGACACCAATTTCCGAATTTAAAGCAAGTTTTCACTTTGTAGTGTTTTTTTGGAAGTCTGTTTTTTTTTGTAAAAAGTTTTTATGTTTCACTGTTTTTTTGGTGAGTCATAATCTACTCTTTCACTTTTTAGTACGTTACATAAGGACAAAACATATTGGCCTACCTGTCAAGCGCCACTGTTAAATAATTTACCCTTACCGTAAGGTCTAATTTAATCATACCGTGGCCTCCATTGACCCCATATTGTGACATATAACCTAACACAACCATATCAATTTGCAGGAGACTAGGTAAATGTAATTTAAATTCCCACCACATTTCCCTACATACCTTTGGCCCTTTAAATCATGGGCCAAAGATAAAAGTCTGTATTCTAACTCATGCCAGCTTAAAGGCTTGTACGGGCTGAAATCAGTTAGCACAAACCTGTGAATAAGCTTCAAAATGGCGCCCATTAAAAATATTTTAAAAGACCTCTGTCAGACTCCAGATTAAGTCGCGGGTGAGTTATTTGTCAGATAATGCTGTAAAACGAGTAACCTTTTTGGAAATATTTCATCTGCTTTCATAAAAGGCGGTAAAACGATTATGAAACAACTGAACTCGCGGAGGTTTTAGCCGCCTTTTTTTTCGAGTTTTTATTTTGCGTAATTTTAATTGAATTGTTTTTTAAAATATCGTGGCCGGAAAGCTTTTGGAAATATTCGATTACAAATTCAGTTTTCCCACTGAAAAGTGCGTTGTATCATGTCAAATATGCATACATATTGTCATCACAGGTTGTCATTTGCCAGTACCGCAACAACAGATTAAATCATGTAGTTACACCATAAGTAACACAATGTAAATTGTCTTTGGTCCCTGGCCCTTTAGTTATTATTCTAAGGGCCCAAGCCACCAAGCAATGGACAAGATTGTCAAACCTTTATTGTATAAGAATATGAGGTTTTGGGCTACTTTTTATACTTTATTTATGTTATTTTGTTTGTGCAGAACAAACAATTTTTCTTGGAATATCTATGCGACGTTAACGACAATAAGATTATATAAAGAGTAGATAGGTTACCTACTCAACAATAAATCTTCAAAAAAACTGGCCAAGTGCGAGCCGGACTCGCGCACGAAGGGTTCCGTAACATTATTTAGTGCCACTAACATAGTTCACGAGTTTTTGTTTTATACTTTATATATGTTAGTTTGAAAGGTATATGTATATGGGCCATTGTGGCCTGCAATAAATGTTTTATTATTTATTTATTATCTATAAAAATGGCAAAAATCACGTTTGTTGTATGGGATCCTTAAATATTTGTTTTATTTTAATTATTTATTTTTGAAATAAATATATAACTAAAGAATCTGTGAATATTTCAAGCGTCTACCTGTTGCCGTTATCAATATCGAGCAAAAACGAGCAAATAAATCACGTTTGTTGTATGGAAGCCCCCTTAAATATTTATTTTATTGTGTTTTTTAGTATTTGTTGTAATGGCGGCAACAGAAATACATCATCTGTGAAAATTTTAACTGTCTAACTATCACGGTTCATGAGATACAGCCTGGTGACAGACGGACAGACAGACGGTGGAGCCTTAGTAATAGGGTTCCCTTTTACCCTTTGGGTATGGAACCCTAAATTGCAAACAAAACCAATGTCCCGCTATTAAGATGACACGTGGAAGTAGGATGGCATGTCGTAATCATCTGAAGCGAAAAAGAGACAAGACGAAGAAGTTGTGGCTAATTAGCCAAGTTTTGACGTGCCACTTGCGGAGCGTGTAGGTATAACCTATCTACTTCTTTTACTTATAAAATCATTTTTAAACGACATCAATTTCTGTAGGTAGTACACATATCTGACATCTAGTTACCAATCTAACGTTATATTTCTCTTGTTACAGGTAAGCATCACAAATCAACCTGTCACGTACAAAACACGATTCGGAATGGGTCGCAACATATCAACCGTCAGAAACGGCCGAAAATCCATAAGCGAATTCTGGAACGTTGACCAGAAACTCATTTTCACACTTTGTTTGCAAATAGTTACACATACCGCTACACGAATTACATTTGAAATTCGAACACAAGCTCTCGTTCGGCACGTTCGGGTAGAATTTCAATTCGGTATGTTTCGCCTTTGCTCGGCTTTTGCCACGTACGGCCATGAGTTAAAGGTGAATTTTAAATTAGAATTCTGAAATTTAAAAGTGAACGCTTAGTTTTAGGAGTGAATGAATATTAGTTTTGCCTTTTATAAAGAAGGCATCTTATATTAGGGTATTCGATTGCTATCAAAAATATATATTAATTAATGCTTATTACCCGACTGCGGCAAAGCCAAAAAAGGAGGGGTATGTGTTTAACCTGTATGTAGGTACCTATGTATGTATGTCCGTCCCTATGTTCCCTCCTACCTACTAAACGGCTAAACCGATTTTGATGAATCATATGTCGTAAGATTCGTCTTTATTGCGCCAGTGTCACTGGGTATATTAAAATTATAAAAAATCAAAATAGCGGATTTTTGGCGCCAAAAGGTGTGTTTTCGTAAAAAAAATATCTCCCAAGTCTATCCAGTGTATCAAAATGAAGGGTTTTAAAAGGTGATTATAACAATATATACTTATTATATGATTAAATGTAATTTAAAAGACAAATGATAAAATGAACTATCCCGAACTTTTGGAGTGAGTAAGAAGCCGTTATAACCCGATTATAAGTAAGTAAATAACCTAATTTACCGTCTTATAGTCCTCACTAAAAAGTGTAAAATAAAAAAAAAAATTAAAACCACTAAAATCCCTACTGCGTAAAAAGAGAATTTATAAAAAGATGGAATTAAGATTTATATAAATTAATACCATATACAATATCATGCATTCGGAGGCTTCTTCTTAACAATAACGACCTATTGCCTCCGACTGCATGAGATTGTTTATGGTATTCATTAAAAAAATCTTTTTTAAAGTTCACTTTTTACGCAGTCGGGGTTTTTTTTTTTATAGGGGTTACTAAAAAAGACTATAAAATTGGTGCAAAAATGGAGAAGTTACACGCTTTTGAAATTATTATTATACTATCCTTGTCACGCAAAACAATAATTGTACTGAATGGCGCCAAGTAACTATGGTGTTCCTGTGTTGTGACGTCAGATCTCAGTAGTGCTGTCTCTGTCTAAAATATACTTTAAAACGCATACAACTTCGGCATTTTTCGAGATATTAAAACAACTTTTTTTTACGGTGGCTTAATTTTTTTGTTCGTTTCGAAAATCGAAACAAAAGAAACCGTCGAATACCCTATTCCGAATTCAAATCAAATCAGTTTATTGCAAACATATTGTACAGAGGTTGGAATAAGAAATAAAAGTTTAAAACATGCACCCTGTAAGGGCACTGCAAAACAAAACGAAAACCAAATGAAAAAATAATAAATTACCTACATTACAATACAATACATTTTATATCATTGATTGATGACTTCGTATTTTTTTAAAAACTACTCATTGTTCAATTGTTGACTGAATTTTTTCGTCTATTCGTACTAATATCAAGCACTTTAGTTTTAAATATATTGGCTGGCGTGCAATAGATTTTCAATTGTACCAGCAATTTGAATATTTCACCGCATTTCACCGGCAGGGCAGCAGTATTTTACAACGACACTGGTAGCATGCAAAACGATTTTGGAACTAGATTTATTTTATTCAGTCAGACCGGCTGGTTTTTATATCTGACGGAAGATTCGATTTGGAAGTCTACTTATATCTTGATTTGGTCTTTTTCAGCATCTGATCTTGTGAGTTTCATATTTATGACTCAATTTGATTGATTCACATAAGAAATTGAGGAAAGTCTGAATTTCTTGTTATTTTCCCTAGGGATAATTATATAAGAAAGCAAGAAAAATATTTTCTTTGGGACACGCACAAGAAATAAAAAATGTAGGATTTAAAACTAACAATATACAAAAAAAAACAAGACTATGTGCGATGTGTGCAATGCCAAAAAGGCGACTTTTATGGATTCGTCATGTCTGTCTGTCTGTCTGTCTTCTGCGACATGACTGTTTCGCAAAAGGAGGTATAGGATACCATCGCGTCCCAGGACTACCCGCTGCCGACCATGCAGTCGACCACAGCCGACAGCGACAGGTCACTGCCTACTCCTGAAGTGAGGGTACGGTGCGGCTCCTCCTAAGCGGCACACTCTGCCAGCATATGCCGCGCCGTGCCCGACAGTATGCCAAAAATTAACTGCCAAAAAGCAACATTATGCTCCTATCTCAGCATAATGTTGCGATATTTAAAAAATAAATACCGCAGCACTGGTATTCTGATTCGGCCCGCTCATTCGCTGTGATGCCACGGACACCTACGGACACATACAAATCCCACTAGGGGAACAAAAATGAATAAAACAACAATTATAATAAATAAAAAACTTGCCAAGTGCGAGTCAGACTCGCGCACGAAGGGTTCCGTACCATTATCTATAAAAATGGCAAAAAAATCACGTTTGTTGTTGTATGGGAGCCCCTCTTAAATATTTGTTTTATTTTTATTTAATTATTTATTTTTAAAGTGAATATAAAACTAAATATTCTGTGAATAATTCAATCGTCTACCTATTGCCGTTATCAATATAGAGCAAAACGAGAAAAAAAATCATGTTTGTTGTATGGGAGCCCCCTTAAATAATTATTTTATTCTGGTTTTTAGTATTTGTTGTTATAGCGGCAACAGAAATACATCATCTGTGAAAATTTCAACTGTCTAACTATCACGGTTCATGAGATACAGCCTGGTGATAGACGGACAGACAGACAGACAGACGGTGGAGCCTTAGTAACTGGGTTCCCGTTTTACCCTTTGGGTACGGTACCCTAAAATCCGTAACTATGTAGGTATAATAAATATTACGATTGACTCACGCCTGACACTCGAACATTACCTTGTCCATGCTACAGTTTATGGTGTATGACAAGCGAAGGGACGCTGGCGCCCTACGTTGCATTCGGTCGACGGTCAATGAATTTAAAATGTATATAAAATTTTTATATTGGTCGGTAGTCGATCAAAATGAGATTGGCTTTTCCTGGTAGGATATAATCGATTATTATTAGTACCGAGATTGATATTTCCTGAAATATTTTGATGGATTTGCTGTCATGTTGAGAATATTCAACAATTCAATTCACAATTCTTTATTGCAGTCCATAACGTTAGTAAAACAGGTGGTAGGCTTAAAATTAAAGACACAATTATGGACCCTGTCGGGCACAGCATAGTAGGAGGGAGGAGGAAGAGCGCTTATTTGTGTTTATATTATTAAGGTACTTATTCAAGTAATTGTATTTTTATTCTATGACCATTTTTAGGGTTCCGTACCCAAAGGGTAAAACGGGAACCCTATTACTAAGGCTCCGCCATCTGTCTGTCTGTCTGTCACCAGGCTGTATCTCATGAACCGTGATAGCTAGACAGTTGAAATTTTCACAGATGATGTATTGCTGTTGCCGCCTATTCCGTATGCCGGAATAAATAGAATACAATAAATATTTAAGGGGGCTCCCATACAACAAACGTGATTTTTTTGCTCGTTTTTGCTCTATATTGATAACGGCAACAGGTAGACGCTTGAAATATTCACAGAATATGTAGATATATATTGACTTCAAAATTAAATAATTAAATTAAAATAAAACAAATATTTAAGGGGGGCTCCCATACAACAAACGTGTTTTTTTGCCATTTTTATAGATAATGGTACGGAACCCATCGTGCGCGAGTCCGACTCGTACTTGGCCGGTTTTTGTCTTCTAGTGTTGAATTTGTTCATGCAACAAACTAGAGACTGCACTGAAAGAAGTGGTGGACTAGTGATAACAGCTTTTACGTGTTGTAGGTCGTGGCAAGTGGAAGGAGGGAAAAAGGTCATTGACTCGAATTAGGACGCCGTAAGCTAAAATGGTAACGGCCCCAACTTACGAGTTGGGTTTGATCCTGGGTTGTAAATAATTTATCACCACTGCTCTCAAAACGGTGACGGAAACCGGCATGTCCTAGAACCAAAAATTCGAAGACATGTGACATCTACCAACCCGCACTGGGCCCGCGTGGTGGATTACAGCCCTGTGTGCCAGCAGTGATGGAACATTATAGGCTGATTATGCAGCAAAGTATGGCGTAATCAATGAGAAGTAACTTAATATTATATCAATGTACCAACTGTTAAAAAAAAAACAGCAATAGTACATTACTGCAGCGGCCTGCAACAGGGGCATTGATGGACGAACGTGAAAATGTGGGCCGAGGAGAAGTCGAGGCACTCATATGTGAGTCCATCAATGCCTGGTTGCGGCTAAGGCTTGTATAGTGCTTTTCTCAAATAATGCGCGGAAATTCAAACTAAGTAAATTATTTATAAATTCCAGATTCAATGACGAAAAACGATAATTTTTCACGCGCCAATGATGTGTTCATTGGTTTTTTTGTTCACAGCTTTCTATTTGCAAGCCAGTTCGAAATTGAAATAAAACCTTTGATAAGTTACTTCCTTGGTTGCCATGTTTCGGAGTAAAAGATCGTTCCATTTTTAAATTACACAATAGATATGAGTTTAATAAATAATTTATTTGGCCGCTAAACCACGATATAAGATTTTCATACAACTTTTGGTGGCCGCTGCTCGCATGTATTTGGCCAGTACAGCAATTTCTATTTATCTCGACGAAGGTTGTCAAAATAATGCTCGAATTTCCAAGCATGTTTGAGAAAACAAAAATAACATAATTTTACAAATTTATTTTACGCTACTCACCTTACCATCAGAAGAGCCGCAACTAAAAAACCAATTAAAACCAGGCTCAAAATTAAACTACACGTATATAATAACACCGATGCGGTTCACCGGCAGAACATTAATGCGAAGTAATCCTTCAATCCTTACTGTAATGGAACTATTATCCCATGTTGTTGGAATTCTAGGAATGTAACAAGCTGGGTGGGTGATCACGCTTGATAGGGATCCATACAATACATAAATAAAAAAAAACGGTCAAGAGCGAGTCGGACTCGCGCAGCGAGGGTTCCGTACGTATATATGATGTTGATGATTTCTGAAAAACTGTGCTATTTAGAGACATCGTTTTATTTTTGCTGTAATCTTAACATAAACTTCTATCACATAGAATAATTTCAGATTTTTATCTATGCAACTACGGAGATAAGGGGGGGGAACGGTCTTTTTTTTACATTTTTCATCATAAGTCGGAAAATATGCTGCCTAAAAAAAAATTAAAAATGTTTGAGAATGTGCAAACAGCGCTCTTTCATATCATACCCCAGATTCCCTAATAGCCCCACTTAAAAATTTTAAGAACCTCTTTCAGTCCGTTTTGCAAAAAATATATAATTTTTTCAATTTCTTTCTTGTTTGCAAAATAGTTGGGCAAACGACATCTAAAACTTTTCTAAATTTCAAGTTGATAGCATTAGTAGTTCTTGAGATAGTCAGGTGTGGCAGACAGACAGACAGACTTAGTGTCACCATAAGGGTTCCTTTTTACCATTTTGGTACGGAACCCTAAAAACGAGTGGGCCTTACTGTGTCGCTTAAAATGTGTAACATCTAACATCTCACCTTGGTAACGCAACTAAGCAGCGACAGAAATAAAGCTCAAAATTTAAAGCGCTAAATATTGAAATATTTATTCGAAAATTATTCGTAAAAGTCTACGCAATTTAAAAATCATGAAATCGTTTCTTTATGATCGATGCAAATTGCTCCGTAAAAACGTTATTCATAAAGTCGTTTTTCATCTAATAACCTACAACCAATTAAAAATGTTTATATTGAGCCAGACACAACATCATCGATCCAATTAAGCAACAACTATTACAAGCTGAAATAAAAGAACACGAATATAGCCAGGAACGAACGTTGTATGAAATGTTGTATGAAATCTCATTGTTGCACTGTTTTCCAGTCCAACAATGAAATTTCATACAAAATTTCTGCACTGTTTTTATTTTTTATTTAAATATAGATTTACCACAGAGGTTTAATGTCTCCCATTAAGTTTAATATAAAATTGATGCATTAGATCAAAAAGATACTGGCTGAAAATAAAAATCAGCTGATTAAAACCGACTTGGTACAAAGCTTTGTTTTCATTTACTTAAGTTTTATTTTAAGTAGGTATATTTTATCACGGTAGGTAGATTGGTAGTTGAAAGAAAAGTAGATTACGCACCTTGCTAAAGTAAGTAATTAATGCACTCGTGCTAAATTAGTGAGAAAACCAAAATATCACTCGTGCATTAATAACTCACTTTGTGCTCGGCGCAACAATCTACTATTATAATATAATAGTTTTTATTAATATCATAATGAATAAACACAATATTTACTAGAAAAAAACGAGCGAGCCTTACAATAGTCGCATATTATGATATGTAACATCTGACATCTCACCTTAGTATAGTACTTACTAATTACATGAGTACACTAATTCCATGCTATTATAAAGTACTTACTAATTCCATGCTATTAAAAAGTATTTACTAATTATTCCATACTCAAGCTGTCACTTCCTGTTACACACTGCCGTGAAAAGGGTTCACAAAACCACTCCCATATATAGGGAACGGAAAAATGTTACAAAAAAAAAAAATTGGAGAGTAGCAGATGAAAATGTATTAAAATAACAATAAAACTCTTAATAATTACTTATTCTGCTGAAAAACAGCATTTATTGTCAATTTAGACAACAGATAAGTAGGTGCTACTGTAACTGGTTATCGACCTCAGTGGCTGACCGTACAACAGCGCCAGCTTTTATTGTGACAAGAAAACCGTTGGAGTTCTAGGAATATTCAAACCTATTCCTGAATTTTTACGTCGGAAATATGCATAATATTATTGTGTGTATGGATTCCGGAAAATTACTTACTGTCCAAATACGGGGAAATACGTTTGTTTGAGTCGGCGTATCACTGTTCAGTTTCCCTCAGTCGTCAGTTTATTTAATTCGCTAGTTTCGTTGATTAGTCAGATTCACTGATTGGTCAGTTTTGCCGATTAGACAGTTGCGTTAACTCGACAGTTTCCAGTGTTTGCCAGTTTCCTCGATTCGTCAGTTTTATTGAATTCGCCAGCCAAAGTACAGTCGGTAGAAAACTGCAAAAGCGTTAATTCGCTTTAAATATTAATTAAGATATATTTGTTACTGCTTCATTGGTTTAGTGGTCGCAAGCGCTACTGTTGAGCATGAGGTCCTGGGTTCGATTCCCAGGTCAGGCAAAGTGTTATTGGGATTTTCCATTAGGAATTTTTCAGTAGAAGCCCGGAGTGTGGATCTGTGCCCGATTGATGGCAATAGGCTCGCCCCCTATTACATGAGACTTAAACATAACTTGCGAAACGTGGGTGTTTGCCTCTGCCTAACTCTTCGGGGATTATAGGCTTGATGTTATGTTATCTATGTTATGTTATACCTATTTGTTAACTTTTAGCAATGACGTATTATAAATAGACACGTCATCATACATTCAGAACATTAGTGCACTCGAAAACAGCGTAAGCCATGACTTCAACATACTTGCATACAATCATACAGCGCGTGAAGAAAAGGAAAGACCTATACCGATATCTGTGGTTAGAAAGAGATGAACATACATATTTAGTTACGTCACTAGCTGTTGCTGCTGCATGTTCATTGGCGCGAACGTAATAATAATAATTATTATTGTAAATGTCACGCAACTGCCTGGCATTTAATTTGCCATTATTGAGCGCAGGTAACGCATCTAAAGGTAATAATATCATTGACTTTTAGCCATATTTATGAAATACAAACAAGTTTTACCCTGACATGAATATAAGGTGTATCTATTCATACACGAAATTTCTTAAGTCATTGTACTCATCATTATGAATAACTTTTACTATGGGACCAAACCAGAAATCGCGGAAAAAAAAACAGCTTTTCCCTACATTTAAGGCTTCTACATACCGGGGCGACTTGTCGCGCGACGCGACGCGACACAAAGGCACCGCTCGTCCCGCGACATGCGGGGCCTTTGTGCCGTGTCGCGTCGCGCGACAAATCGCAACTCGTCAAAATGTAGGGAACAGCTGATATTTTTTTCGCGATTTCAGGTTTGGCCCTATAGTAAAAGTTGTTCATAATGATGAGTACAATGACCCCTTAAGAGATTTCGTGTATGAATACATTCACCTTATATTTTTATTTCAAGAATCTCTGACACGATTTTCGTATAAAAAATTTATTCGACCAGCCACAGATGACAATTTTCTAATTTTTATGACACCATATGTTGTATGTGTTGATTATTAGTTGTGGCAAAAATAAAACCCTATAACTTTCAGGTTATAAATATAAAAACTAAAAATAGATCTTATTTTAACAAAATTGTGTATAAAATCAAAATAAACAAGTATGCTCAAGTAGATAAATGAAAAAAGATAGAAGAAGTACAGATACGATGTATCAGAACCCCTTTTCTTTGAAATCAATTCAAGCCATACTACTACAATTTCGTCAAATAATAACTAAAATGTGATCTTAATCATCTTAATCAAAATCCTATTAGATTCAATTTCTGAACAGTACGTCTCAAAAGGTATAGTAACTTTGCTTAGCACGTGGATTGGTAACTATTGGCCTAGAAAATCGAAAACTATTAATTAAACCAACTTCAGAAATCAAAATAAGCTTACACAAAGACTAAAATCCCGATTCCCTCTCACCCGACTCCAATTTACAAAATTCATTCCAAAAGATTAACATAACCAACATTCAAACGAAATTCGCGAACACCGAAGCGTTCTGGAAACTATTCTAAATTTCAAACCATTCTAGAATTGGAATCCATTCTGGAACAAAGACTCATATTTGGGAATCTACTCCCTGACTCCACTATGTAGCGGTACAAATGCCGCCGATGGTACCGAGTCGTAACAGATATACAGGGCGGAAAATCGGCATTTCCTTATCTGGAATGAAAGTGAGAAGCGGTGAGCGATGCTTCGGCGCCATTGATATTTTTAGTGTCAAGACATTTGCTACTGTTTAGAATAGAGCTATTTTGAATGGTGTTTTTAGTTTTAAGCATGTTTCTTGATAGTTTAGTTACAAAAGCAATAGAATTAAAGAAGAACATTATTAAAGCAATAGGATAGTAACAAATAAAGGTAGGCTACATATGCTCGCCAACAGACGTTTGTTTTGACATAAAAACAGAGCACTTGAAGTTGTTTTGAACAAAAATATACGGCGTCCAAAAAACATTTTTTGTCACAATTGGCTTTATTCCAATAGTAAGTTGGCTTGTTGACATATCGCTTGTATCGTAGAACTATCTAGCGTACAACTTTTAGGACTTTTAGATGATAAGCAGCGACATTTATGCTCTATTTAACTTTTGGACCTTGCCAAAAAATTTTGACTCCTTCTTGTCATACTTTTGTTCTGAAATCGTCTTTGAGCTATATTATTTAATTTAAATCGAAAAGAAGTAAAATTAAAAGAATATTAACTCTTAGCTACCATATAAAATGCTGAAATACTATATATTGAATTATTTCGTGTCAATTTAGTTGGTGGGCGAAACTGACCTTGTTGATCGGCTTTTGTCGCTGACCTTACAATGTTATTTATTTTCATCAGCGTTGTTTGTCAAATCAATTCTTGTAACAATATTAATTACTTTTTAATAATGTTGTTTTCTGCTTGTTTACTCGGTTCATTTACTTTTCATTATCTATTCTGACTATAATGAATAGCATGTTCTTCTTAAGAAAACTCGTCCTCTTCTCACTTACGCCGTACTCCAACAATGTCTAGGATTGTATGTAATTTGAAACTTGATCAATGTTGAGCCCGATAGTCGAAGATAACTCCCTTGCGTAAATCCCTTTAAGTTGACTATTAGTTACATTCGTACTATTGTCTCTATTGGCTGGTGCTTCGTCTTATTCAGGAATGTTTGTTAATAAGGCGTTCTTACTAGTTTATCAAATTTATTTTTACATATTGCGCTTTTAATTGATTTGGATTTGACTACTTACTAAATATCTTCACTGAGGATAAATATTTTTTTTGACATGAAACGGGCTTTAAGTTATTTATTTTATTACAAACACTGCTATCATTACAGTAAAAAATCCTAATGCGGTAGCGTGGTCCTTAATTAAACTATAATATAGCATATACAATATTATTTTTGTGAATTCATTCAAAGAGCAGGAAAAAAAATCGATTCTGTTAGCCGTGTCATTTAGTGCGTGCAAGGCGCGCGTCAGTGGTGCTTCGCTGAGCAAGTTGGTTCGTGCGTGAGGCACTGCTAGTAACCGAACAAAGTAGTAAAAAGAAGTAGTTAAAATAATTGATAATTTCTTTCATTTACTTTAATGATAAACTCACATAATTATACCATTATTGGAAACACAGTCTATTTTAAAACTTTCTACTTTATCTTTGGGTGGGAAATCTGCTCTAGTTTATAATACACTATCCTGTTCACCAGTTTTAATTATATTCTTGGCAGAGAATCAATTAGGTTTGCCGTTCTAATCTTAATTAAAATATAATGTATACGTATATCTCATCAAAATTATTATTATGGTCTGATAGACTTTAAACAGGCATTATTTAGTATTCCCTAGCTATCGAAGTAAAAGGCTTTAGAACTACTTTTCTAAGAATTTTGCTTTGATGTTGGATTTTAATAATAGACTCCTGGGTTCCATGAATTCAAGGACGTAAAACTTTATTCCAATTCATAAAATATTTTACTCCCTTACCATAACATGTTCTTTTTTCAAACTATTCTAATTCAGTTAAAACTGCAACACGAGAACTCTAATTCCGTAATATACTATCAATCATGATTTGAATGATTTTGAAGGATATTGTTATCCATTGCTTCATATGTCAGGAAAAAAATCTGCTCAACAACGTAAATCGAAACCAGCAATGAACACTACGCCAACTTGAAAAAGTCGATTTTACAATAAGTAACTATTTTATTAATCAAGATAAAATTTATTAAAACTTTCACTGTTGCCAGTTCTTTTGATAATACAGGGAATGTCGTCATTTCATTTCTTTATTAATCGGTAGTTTTGAATTTAACTTGAGTTAGTTGTGTGTAGACTAAAAATGCGATAAATGAATGTGTAATAAGACTACACTAGGCTTCTTTTTTTTTTTTTTGGGTGGGAAATTATCAAATAACTTCTCCCGCTCTGGGCAGAGCGGGAGGACGTGTCAGACTCTTACTGACTAAAACCCACCCGTGTTCCTTCATTTGCCTGTGTGCCAGGGCCACGATATCCCTTTCGGACAAACTCGCAACCCTGGCAGGCATTGGTCCTGACGGACCCCGTCAGTTGGTGCTGACATCTCTTTGAGGCGCGCGTGGAACATAACGCGCCGTCGACCCGGGCCTGGTCCTTATCGGACGGCGAGCTACCCATCGCTCGCCGTCCGCAAGCCCGCGCCTACGGTGGCCGGAAATCGGCTTGCAACTCCCGACGCCCGGGGCGTCTCCTGCGGCGACTAGAGGCGCGAGGGCGCGAACCTTGCCTCTCCCTCACGCGTTCCGCCTCCTCCTTCGCGAGCATTACTGCTTCGCAGAAGGAGGTGACGGCCTCCCATGCACTCTCGCTCCGAACCATGGCCTGAACCAGTGCTGGACGCGAGAGATCTCTACTACACTAGGCTAAGATTACCGTAATGTATATCGCGCGATTGAAAAAATTACATTCGATTTGTGCGTTGTGTTAAATTTGAAACTTCGTTATTTTTTGGAATTCCTATATAATTGTTTTAGTAATCATTTATAGTCCAAATCATAAATAATATAGCATTAAAAACGGAAATTGCCCAAAATTCAAGTTAGCGTAAATTGCTGGTGTCGAAATAACGTAATGAATGTTGTTGAACTGTCAAAATTAAACCCATTGCTACTGTGTTACGCAATTATCCCACAGTTCCTAAAACGACTAATTAATCAATTTCCCATCCTGTACGTGTAAAGAGAAACCCGACTCCAAACGTACAGCAAACTGTCGATCCTAGTTCGGAAAAGCATTAGACAGCCAACCACTGTTTGCTCGCAAATGTAACAGGAACCTAGATGATTAATAGACCCGTATTTGCTGTATTTCATCAAGCCTAGAAGCTAGAGTAGCGCAATTATGTGTAACGGATCGACCAGTCAAAGACGAGCGTTTGAAGTGTGTGTGTTCGTACGTACGTGGTTGTATCTATGTGTGTGTTTGTACACGCCACGAGCAAGCCCGCCGCGTTCCGAAATTGAAATTTGAACAGCGATTGCAACTTGTTTTTTTTTTTTGCTAAGATGTGTGTTTGCGCTTAAGAATTTATTGAAACATCAAGCCATCTTCCTTGTGTTTGGATAAATCATTACTTCGCTTTTGTCTTGCACACAAAATAATAACTATTTTATTTTTGTGTTGGATCGGTTCCAATAAAACTCGCTTTTATGCTACGGCTACATTAAATAATTTTATTACATCACTTGCTTGCACCACAGTTAACAGACTGGCCCAAGAGCCAACGCGCTACGCCGGCCACCAACAAGAGTGGGGACCGGATGTAGCGCACCACCTTGTTTGGTAAAACAGTATTATTAATTGACATCTTGAATACAAACCAAAACAATTCTAAATATTAGTTTTAACAATATAAAATACAGGAGTTAATTAATGCATAACTTTAAATGTAAAATCAATGTTTAACAAAATAAATAGATCGTAACCATAGGTACCAAAAGTAACGCCATCTAGCGGTATAGGATGACAGTCATATCCAACGTAAAAATTACTTTCATCATACCCACACAACAATAACTAAAAGATTACACTTCACAAATCAATAGCATATCTCATTTAAACTAAATTCTAACATTAAAATTTATTATGACGAAAATAAATGTTTAGGTACCGAAGTCAATTACCCTTTTCTTGCAGAAAACCTTCGAGTACCTTCGAGACTCGATTTATATTAAAGGCGGCTTCGATTTCAGTCCACTTGCACCCCAAATCACTAAATGCGTTTAACGATAACCATATTAGAAACAGCATTCTCTGTACACGAAAGAGGTTTATAGAAAGAAAGAAAATACGTTTATTTGCGTTAAACATAACGCAAACAAAAAAAAACGCGAAAAAACAAACAAACACGAAAGAACAAGTTGAGGGAAAATATGCGTCACATTCACGCAAAACGGCCATCGCTCAGCATAATGCTGCAACCCTATGTGAGACAGAGCCCCAGCGTTGGTTTTCAGCTACAGCCAGCGTTGACGTGATGACGTCAAACCGGTGCAGCATTAAATGAGGTAAAAATTTAAAAAATCAGAAATAAAATAAATACAATAATTAGTTCTATATGTTTATATAAATATAATATCTGCTTTTTCTGTATGACAAACAAGGTGTAAAGTTTACTCATCCTCTATAGAAAAGGGAGGATCCTCTGACCAGACGGGTATTGTGCCTGGTGGGCTACATTCCAATGGTTGATGTCGGGTAAACTCTGCTTGCGCGATGCAGGATTTGTGTGACGTCAGGTCTTTGATGCGTGGTTTCCATGTGACTTCACTACTGCTCTCAAAACGGTGAAGGAAAACATCGTGAGGAAACCGGCATGTCCTAGAACCAACAATTCAAAGACATGTGACATCTACCAACCCGCACTAGGCCCGCGTGGTAGATTACAGCCCAGTCCCTCTCGATAAGAGGAGGCCTGTGTCCCAGCAGTGGGAACATTATAGGCTGATTATGCTTATGCTTATGCTTGCATGTGACTTTATAGATGCGCCGCCACAACATCATCAACGATCGACAGAAACAGAACGATATTTTAAACGCGTTTAGCGCTAAACGTATTTAGTGATTTTTGGTGCAAGCGGGCCTTAGTCTTAACGTTATGGAAATATCCAACTGATTACAAGACATCGGCTTAAAGTATAATTAATAAACTGCGGGCTGATTGCGTAACACACTCTCAGTAGGACTCGGTTTGAATTTGACAGCTCAACAACATTCATTGCGTTATTTACGTTGTTGAGCAGACAAAGAACAATGCCAGCAACTCTATAGAACTTTGACCCATCAAATAAAAGTTGGTTTACAACCATGTCGAATGAAGCAGTCTATTGCTGCTTTATTAGTGATAACTAAAAATATGTTTAAATGTCTTTAGACCTTGCGGTTTCTGTTTAAATCTAAGAACAATTATTACATTTAGGTTAGATACCTTAAGATTAGGTTAAGTGCAGTTATAATAAGTTATTAAAGGATCACTGTCTTCAGAATGAATGAACAGAATGTCAACATCCAAGACAAACGTGTGTGTGACCTAGATCTCTTTCAGCATTCACAATTCGATTTCTACAATGCCGGTATAGCCGCAAGAAGCACTCTTGATAGATTACGGCTACTGGTGGAAGCTGTAAGGTAAGAAAATAATTATGGTTCAGATAAACAAGTTCATTACTATGTACACCTTCCACACATAACCCGTAAAACATAAACTTGACTATTTTGCCTTTAGGTACTTACCAGTTATTCAAGATACTTTTAGTTAAGTATACTATTCATTCATAATTTGTTGCATTTGTAGGTTACAAGCCAAGCAAAACCGCAGTTGGTACAATCGTTATTATTTTGGATTTTTCGTTACGGTCAAATACGAACAATAAATAACCTAGTATCTACATACCTGTTGCAACGATTTCCATGTTGCGAGAAGAGTTTGCAGTGCAGATAAGAGTTTACAAAATCTCTAAGCATCTTGTCGACGCACAAGTGACAATTTATGCACCTCAGCATCGTTAACAAAGTCGGAAGCAATGATCAGAATCCGAGATAAGTAGCACAAGTCGGCGAGTAGGCAAAATCGAGTCCGTGTATAAAAGCAAAAATTGTTGTGAAAATAAAACAGTATTATGATCACGGAGAGATTATGGAGCGTCCAAAACAAACTGTCTTCAAAAGAACAGAGCGAATGAAAATTAATTACTTTTAGGGGTGAGGCGTATTTATCGTAACAGATAGAAATAACAGATATAAAAAATAACAAATACCTGTTGTTCCTACCAACGGTATGTTATTTTAAGTAATAGATCATTTCAAAGACATTCTGTCACCACGGCACGTAGTCATGAAAACAGCTCCCATACGGACTGTTACCGTTTACCATAAACACTCACAAATGAAGGAATATAGCAAGGTTATTAAAGTTTTTTTTATAAATTAACGTAATTCTATAATGTCAACTTGAAACAAAGAAGATTATACATATTTATCGTCCGTACAAAAATAACAGGCTGTTATGTAACAGTAATTTGGATCTGTTATTTTAGTGTAACGGTAACAGTGATAACAGTTATCGTGTACAACCCATCTCTAATTACTTTTTGACATCGTCAATGACGTTTCGTTACACCTAACGCTCAAATGCGAAAGAATGATTAGAACACAGTATCATTCATAATTATTATATAAATATATATTAAAAAAACAATATTTTCAATTACTGGGTGTATTTAGACCAAATATATATTTAAATCCGTACATAGTAATTAATAGATGTCATTTTAAATTAAAAATCTCGTTTTGTTCCACGTGTATGCGTACAAAGTAACGCAGATGGTCGCGATTAAAAACAGGAAATAGGACTTTGGTTTTTAAACTCCTTTTTACACTATTTTTTTATCTGCAGGTTTATCAGAATAATAGTTAAGTAACAAAGGATTATATTTTCATGCGGTAATTTTGATAAATTTACATTTATTGTAAATTAATGAAAGAGTGGGGCAGGATCTGGCATTGTCATTTTCTAACATAGAAACATTGATATATTAAAAGGAGGAAGACTTCGGATTTCGGATTGGGATTTTTATTTCTTTCTTTCATATATTATCGCGCTTTCATCGCAATCAGTAAACTTGGGGGTCTATGCCGAAGAGTTAATAAAAAAAATAAAAGCAAATAAAATGTTTATTTCAATTACAAAGGACATTATAGATATATGTTATTGGAGATCACCTTTTGAGCAAGGAATTGCTTGTGTTAGGAGACTCCGCGCTTCCACTTATCTATTATTACTATTATTATATCTATGAGGTGAGGCGAGGTGAGGTGAGGGTGTGTAGTTTGTGAGATATAATTAGCATAATTTAGTTCTCCTATCCTAATTAATATCCTGTCAATATTATAAATACGAAAGTGTGTTTGTTTGTAGTTAATCCGAAGTATCGGCCGAATGTTCGGCCGTTTTATAACTTCCATAGTTTCCTTTTTTGACTTTGAATCCTTACCCGACTTAGTCACATTTTTGACTTTGGCTTATCTCTTTAACTGTCGTTTTTTTTTCTTTCGCCGTATTCAGCCATAGTTAGCCGTAGTCAAGCAACGGCTGAACATTCGGCCGATACTTCCGATTTATGTTCGGAGTAGTCCCCCTGGGCTCGGCGCACGACTACATGCACCAAAACTCACACATCTGTGATCAGTGTAATCACAGTCGCAAACCTACTGTTACCGATATACAAGGACACAGATAGTAGACGGCGCTGTCGTGCGAGCGAAATCGCGTTAGCTGCCGAATGTTGGCCGAATGTTTACGATTATGAATGACATATATATTGCACGTGGTAGCGCCAACAAGTCAAGCAACTTGCGCATTATGTGCGTATCGTGTCTCTTACGCATGATTGTAATATCTATCTCGCTCTCACAAACATGGCGAAGCAAACATTCAATATTATTTTATCTTATAACAAATTAGAATTTTGGCTGTACCTACTTACGAATGGTAAGAAACTAAGTAATCCCGTGTGTCTTTTTTTAATCCTTGTATTATTAAAACACTGTTTAGCTGCACAAGAAGTAATTTTGATGCGTATATATCACAAAAAACACTGTAATTATAGAGCTGTTGGATCAACGATATCCCGTGCGCGACAGTGCCAACTACGGGCCATCACTTAGTTTTATAGGACCAGGCGTTGTTACTAAGTCCCGTATCTACGCTTTTAATACATCAACCAATGCATATAAAGCAATAGATTAGTAATATTCTCCAAAATCATTCCGATTGTGATTCAAACTGTGTTACGCAATTAGAGTTCTGATGTAAAAAAAAAAAAATATAGTAGTCGGTCATTCGTCTTCAAGCAGTAATTGACACTCTAACACAGACACTATCCAAAATAATATCATCAACTAAAATACTCACGTAACAATCATATTACAGCATGCAATCATTCGTGCTACCGCTTTTTTTTTTTTTTTTGGGTGGGAAATTATCAAAGAACTTCTCCCGCTCTGGGCAGAGTGGGAGGGCGTGTCAGACTTTTACTGACTAAAACCCACCCGTGTTCCTTCATTTGCCTGTGTGCCAGGGCCACGATATCCCTTTCGGACAAACTCGCAACCCTGGCAGGCATTGGTCCTGACGGACCCCGTCAATTGGTGCTGACATCTCTTTGAGGCGCGCGTGGAACACAACGCGCCGTCGACCCGGGCCTGGTCCTTATCGGACGGCGAGCTACCCATCGCTCGCCGTCCGCAAGCCCGCGCCTACGGTGACCGGAAATCGGCTTGCAACTCCCGACGCCCGGGGCGTCTCCTGCGGCGACTAGAGGCGCGAGGGCGCGAACCTTGCCTCTCCCTCACGCGTTCCGCCTCCTCCTTCGCGAGCATTACTGCTTCGCAGAAGGAGTTGACGGCCTCCCATGCACTCTCGCTCCGAACCGTGGCCTGAACCAGTGCTGGACGCGAGAGATCGTCGCCGCCGATCGCCTCCGTGAGGACACGGTGGTGCTCCGCCCAAGCCGGGCAGATCTCCACCGTATGCTCCACCGTGTCCTCCGGGCGATCCACACAGTGGTGACACCCGGGCGTTTCCTCCCGCTTTATCTTGAACAGGAACCTCCCGAAACAACCGTGTCCGGTGAGGACCTGCGTCAGGCGGAAGGTGAGGACGCCGTGGCGCCTGTCCAGCCACTCCTCAAAGAGGGGACTTATCGCCACAATTGTAGCGTGCCCAGCGCTAGGTTGCGACAATCGCACTCTCCATGCCGCCATGAGATCTCGCCGGAGTTCCGTCCGCTGTACCGTGATTTCTCGCGGCAGCGGAGTTTCACCGCCACTTCCAGATGTGCGTGAGGACTTTTGCCTCCAGATCCCATGGCGGCAGTCCGGCAAGGAGGCTCGCCGCCTCACGGGAGACCGTGCGGTAACCCCGTACCAGCCTGATGGCCATGACCCTTTGGGACGCGTTCAACCGCTGGGCTGGTCGCAGCCTCAGAGAACGCGCCCACACCGGTGCCCCGTTAAGGGCCATGGACCGCACGATCCCCGCGTAGAGCCTCCGGCAGGAGGCGTTTGGGCCCCCTAGATTGGGCAGAAGCCGCTTCAAAGCAGCCCCAGCCCTCTCCAGTCTGGGAGCCAAACGTCGGAAGTGCTCCACGAAGTTCCACCGGCTATCGAGGACGAGTCCCAAGTACTTCATCGTCGACTCGACACCGATGTGAACTCCTCCCGCCGTTATCTGGGAACTCGACAGTGGCGCGTTCCGAGGACCATAAAAACACATGGCCTCGGACTTGTGCAAGGCCACCTCGAGTCCCAATTGCCGGATCCTATCGACGATTGTCGCGTGCCACCAGTTCGGCCGCCGCCTCATGCGACCTCCCCTGCGCCAGGACCAGCGTGTCGTCAGCGTAGCAGACTACGCTGACGCCGCTAGGGAGGTCGGCGCGCAGCACCCAGTCGTAGCCGATGTCCCACAGATGCGGCCCCAGGACCGATCCCTGTGGGACACCGCACGACATCTCTCGCCGGTTCCACTCTCTTTGGTGACCAGGGTAGATGACGGCCCTGTCCGTCAGGTAGGCTTCGACCACGCGACAGAGGTAGGTCGGCATCCGATGATACCGAAATGCCTCCCTAATGCAACTTCAGGGCAGGGTATTGAAGGCATTGGCGATGTCAAGAGACACCGCCAAGATGACCCCACCCCGGGCCACAGCATCCCCCGTCGCGAGGGCTCGAACGCGCATGATGGCATCCACCGTAGAGCGCCCCTTGCGGAAACCAAATTGGCTCTCCGCCAAATCCGGCCCCACCCGCACCAGCCGCCCGACAAGGCGGTCTGCAATTACTCTTTCAAAGAGCTTGCCCACCTCGTCGAGCAGCACGAATAATATCATCAACTAAAATACTCACGTAACAATCATATTACAGCATGCAATCATTCGTGCTACCGCTACAAATTGGATTCCAACACAAAATAGTAATTCGATTACTACCCTGCATTTCGCGCTTTATGTAATTCCAAGTCAAGAGGAAACTGTTGCTACGATATGTGTTATGTTAACGAATTCACGTTTATTTCTCTTTCTCTTATGATTACAATTTCTCTTAAGTTTACTGTAGGGTGAACTTAAATGGAATCGGTCGTTACCATTGAGTTATGAATTTAGGTTTCGACAGTTTCAATTCTACTATTTTGTGTCATTTTTGTAATATAATACAGCGTGCCGCTACAGTGGTGACATTAATTATTAATTTGAAAAACTAGTGGGGCTAGTGGCCAGTAATCAAAGGTTTTTTTTTTATATTTTATGTAAAAATAAAAATTATTTTATATAATATTTTTTTTATTTTTTGGTATATAATATTATATTAAGATAAATAATTATAAATTGAAAAATAAAAAAACATCAAACAAACTAAATAATAAAGTTCTCTCTTTCCTTCAATTCAGGCACTCCTTGCTCGTTATAACGTGTTTATTGCGTCTTGCTGTCCCGTATGTGCTATTTTTTTTAACGGTCGAAGTATAAGTTATTATTATCAATACGTGTGATAGGTAATTTCGATGCTGGTTTTGCATTCATTAGGTAAATATTATTTAATGTGAAAGTTTGGATGATTGTTACTCAATCACGCAAGAACGGCTAAACTGATTTGGGTAAAATTTGGTACACAGATACTATACAATATTAGTTTTTGTTTATACTAAACCTCTTAAGGGGTTGAAATCGCGAAAAAAATATCAGCTGTTCTTTACATTTTGACGAGTTCAGCGAACTTAAATGTAGGGAACAGCTGATTTTTTTTTCGCTTCACGTTTGGTCCCATAGTAAAAGTTGTTCATAATGACCTCTTAAGAGGTTTAGTATAAACAAAAACCAATGTTGTATAACCTAGATTAATACCTACATAGTTTTTTTTACATCTACGTGGGCGAAGACGAGACCAAAAGCTAGTTAGGTATTCACCGTTTAAAAATTCCCTTCATCAATGGCATACGAATTTTCTGGTTTTAATCAAACAGCATACCTTTATAATTAGTTCTGTACATATAATTAACACGCTTTTCATCGACGGTTTCACATAACACGTAAGTTTGGTTCGAAATTATGTTGGAATTTTAATGCTATCGACCCAAGAGTGTTAATTGAAAAAGTTTCGTTCCTCCACTGTAGAATGTGCTAGCGATGTGTTGAATTCATAAACAGCTCTGTCAAACATTCCGATTGAATAATTGACGCGTGACGTGAGTTCGGAGCGAGTTTTAAATGAGTTTTCTTAGTACGGTCCTGTATTTCATGATTATTTAAATAAGAAATGTCACCGTTCGAGATGAGATGGCGTTAATCATAATTAAGTTTGATGGAGGACTAATATGCTTTTTGAGAGGTATTAGTATTTACATGAGTAATTCATTACCGATGAAATCGAGACAACAGGTATTGAGTAGAATCTAGTTATGCGTAATTTGAGATAATGGTTGCCAAGAGCAAAGTTAAACAAACAGAGAGAGAGAGCAAACTGGTGGATGCTAATCTTCACAGCTTGGCCCATCGCCGCAAGGTTGCCTGCTTGTCGGTCTTCTACAGATTGTACTTCGGTGAGTGTGCCCAAGAACTCCAGGACCTCATTCCACCGGCCCCCTTCTATTATCGGACATCTAGACGGACTGCAGGTTACCATCCCTTCCTTGTTGCTATTCCACCAATTCGCACTAAGCATTTCCAAATATCTTTTATAATGCGCACCACAAAAGAGTGCAACTCTCTGCCTGCGTCTGTGTTTCCTAACGCATACAACCCTAATCTCTTCAAAGTTAGAGTGAACAGGCTTCTTCTGGGTAAGCTCACTACATCATCGACTTTGTCTCTGTCACCTCTGCCCTAGACTAAGGTCAAGAGCAAACCCATCATGAATTAAAAAAAAGTTACTCTTTTTTGCCTTTTACTTTTACCTTTTTATATTTTGAAAGTCTGACTTTGCTATAGGTGTCTAGTTAAAATAAACCTTTACTTGTTTATTTTTTGCATGTTTGCCTTTTACACAATAACAAACGTAAGCGTTGCAGCGCTGTAATGAAAAAATAAATAATACTTCGCGCACAGTGCTTCTAAAAACAAATTGCGTAGTCAAAATATTGGTGACGAGGACACAATAAAAATTAACTTTTATCATCGAATTTTCCCGGACATCCGTTAAAATGTAGCGGCTGCTGGCAATGTTTATACATCCTGGGAATTTGACAAATCGCTCCTTTGATTAATTAAGTCCATTTGTTTAATAACACGAAGTCGCTTTTGCCTTGTAAACATTTGTTTTTTGCTAAGAAATAATTAAATATTATGAAGTTAGTTGTTAACTGTTACAATATTCACATTTAAAATAATAGCTACGAGATTATTAAAGAAAACGAAACACAAAACAGCTCTAACAAAACACAGTCTATCCAAAGACAGTTACGTCGTAACCTTCCTATAATTTATGATAGCCTAGTCACTTTAATAACGTTTCACAATATATATTTCCTTTCCTAAAATATCCTCTCAAGTCTGTTATATTGCCCAAATAATATTGGAACTATTATATCATAAACTGGCCGCTACAGACGGAATAAATCAAAATAGTTTTTAATAAAACTATGCCATACTTCATGAGGCAACGTACATAAAAGTTACTACGAAATGGTCTATCTGACGTTTATATAGGTAACTTTGCCGTACTTCAACACTTTATAAATTTTCTGTACAAAAATTACATTTGATTTACTGCAGTTATGTTAACTGAGTTTGTTTAATGCTTTATTTTTATACAGAGTTATTTTTGTTTAAATTTTAACGTTAACATTTATTTGAGTTAGATGTGTTGTTTTGTGCAATGTGGTGTATGTTGTGTTCTGTAACTGGTGTTCGTTCTGGCAAGTTTAACTGCATTAGTGGAATGGAATTAGGTACGTCTAGACTGGCATTTATTCGCTCAAAATAACAGAAATATTAACTTGTGTTACAAAATTAAATTGTATTGGTTGTTGTTATGATATAGTAATGTTGACTGCAAACACATTAATTTAGTACAGTACTGTGTAAATATAAATATTAACTTACCAGTTTACACATCGAAACCTGAACATAAACAAAAGCCAGATAATTAGGTATTTGTTTAATTAAGATTTTTTTTTGGATGGGAAATTATCAAATAACTTCTCCGGCTCTGGGCGGAGCGGGAGGGTGTTTCAGACTTTTACTGACTAAAACCCACCCGTGTTCCTTCTGTTGCCTGTGTGCCAAGGCCACGATATCCCTTTCCTACAAACTCGCAACCCTGGCAGGTATTGGCCCTAACGGACCCCGTCAAGTCGTGCTAACATCTCTTTGAGGCACTCGTGGAACACAACGCGCCGTCGACCCGGGCCTGGTCCTTATCACACGGCGAGCTACCCATCGCTCACCGTCTGCAAGCCCACGGCTACGGTGGCCGGGAATCGGCCTGCGACTCCCGATGCCCGGGACGTCTACCGCGGCGACTAGGGGCGTGAGGGCGCGAATTTTGCCTTTCCCTCACGCGTTCCGCCTCCTCCTTCAATTTAAACATTTAAATTTCCTTGTTTAATTATGCTAATTCATTGTTTCATCATCATCATCATCGGCAGCCTTGTTCCACCTACTGCTGAGTATAAGCCTCCCCCCTTTTGTGCCATGCTTCCCTGGTTGGTGTGAGTATCAGTAGAGTCAGTTCTAAATGTAAATTTTGACGTTCAAAAGTACCTTTTATGTGCCGCATAATTGAAATAAATATTTCGACTATGCCTCTGACTTTATCCAGGTCCTCACTGCAATCTAATAAATTATTTACCATTATTCAAAAAAATAACAAGTCCTATTTTTTTTCTAACTCGCAAAAAATACCTCTGGGGACAAAGGATTCATAGCGAATGTAAAACAAGAAATATTCGCGCCAACTTCGCTCGTCTGATTAATTAGGCAAACTTTAATTACCGAGCACCCCATAACTCATGACGTCACGCGCTTAACGTGACGTTGCATTGAGATATTATGTTTTATATAGATGTAATTTATTACGAGTCAGTTTTTGCTTGCTATTGCCATTTATTTGGAGCACAATATTATATTTGGTAAATTAAAAATTAGAGGTCTTTGATCAATTTATTGTTGGAACTGAGTAAGGCAAAGAATAAAGAGCTTATTTTATCCGTTATATTCATGAATTCACGATACATAATTCTGTTTTCAAAAGTGACAGCAAAGAAGCTGACATTTTGATCCAGTCTCCATTTTAGGGGAGAATAATATTTACTAGTGGTCACCCATTGGTCGAAATTCGAACCCTTCTACTTACAATCTTTATAGTACTTACTTACTAATTCCATGAGTGTACTCATGGAATTAATTATATGCTATTATAAAGTACTTACTAATTGCATGATATTAAAAGGTATCTCAAGCTGTCACTTCTGTCACCTATCTATCTTCAAGGCATGAGGCCCTGGTACTGTGTGTGTGTGTCACACGCATGGAGTGAGTGTAATGTGTTGTATAATTTAATTTGTTTCTAATGCACATTATATAAAAATATTACTTTTTATTACCATTTACTTACATGCTAAAGCACCATTTAAATTACTAATTTCTATTTAATATGGCTATCAGATGCACATTGATCAACACATTACCTAATACTAAAATCCAATCAAATGAAGTATGTAGGTATCTAATCAAAATAACTGCATAAATTTTCCTTTAACAAAATTAAAAGCCGCTTCCACCACAAATCACTAAATCGCTAAAAGAATTTAAAAAATCGTACTGTTTCATTCAATTGTTTGAAGATGAAAGAGACAAAATTATGTTTTAAATTCAAACTTTTAGCGCTAAACGTATTTAGTCATTTGTGAAGTGAGCCATAATGTTCCATACTAAGAAAATGGATCCATAACTCCGATTCAAAATTCGAACGTTTGCTTGCTATAAACTGCAGGTCTCAGAGGATGGTATACCCAATTTACTATGGAATATTCTGCTAGTCCCCAGCGTGTAGTCGCTTCAAAGATTCAAACCTGACCCGTTAGACGTTAGAACTTAGAATTTAAACTGGAAGGTTATCTGAATACGTTTTTGGAATAACTTTGCGGGATTTTATACAACTTTGAAATAGTATTTGTACAATTAGGTAGGTATAATTAAAATATCTAACTTCCAAAAGGTCTTGCCAGCAGTGAAGTGCTAATAGCTAATAGCAGTAGCTAATAGTAGCTAATAGAGCTTGTTATTTTTTTTTCTTCAACACACTATCCTCCATTTATTATAACATAAGAAAAAAAAACGGTTATCACCCTTGGTTATTTCGATATAAACGTATAGTAAACTCCGTTATTTCACGATAAATACAAAGCAATGTAATCGATTACGTCATCAATCGAGTACGTCTGTGTGGTGCCGGACGTAAAGTAATAGCACTCTCCTATTTCTTCCCGTGGGTGTCGTAAAAGGTGACTAAGGGACTTACTAGAGAATAGGCAGCAGCGTTCTCTATGCATTTTAACACCATACTGCGATCGCCAACCCGCCTGCCAAGCGTGGCGATTTTGGCAAAACCTCCCCTTAGGAGGACGCTTATGTCCAGCAGTGGACGTCTTTCGGCTAAAATGATGATGATGAATGTAATCGATTTACTATTTACTAAAAAAAATACTGTAGGTAAATTGCAGTAATTACAACAATATTACACAATAACTGTCGTTATTTTTCTAATGCTGTGATAAATGGAGTATAGGTACATAATGACGTCTAAACTCCGCCATTTTGATTTCATAAATCAAAACCTTGCCAATAACCACCGCGCGACCTAGACGAGTCGATTAACACCTCGTTCTTTTCAAAATCCATTACCAGCCATTAGAATGCTTCGAAGGTATAAAAATACACACATTATATATAATCGGGAAAACATAACCCTGTCTTTGTTGTCTCTGGTAATATGTACCTAATTAAATAATTGTGAGGAGATATTGCTTAAAATTTTATTGAGTAAGTATGCATTTTGTATATTCAAATGTAAATGTAGAAATACTCATAATAATTGATATAAGCAACTTGTTTTGAAGATTGCCACGGCATTCTCACAGCCGAATTCACATTGTTTAGTTTTAACAAAAAAAAACCATAATCTTATAATACCTATATTCGAATAGTTTCATCTTCAACGATATAACACACGTTATACCGTTCAATGGAGCGGCGAATCGACGGAGTTACGTTGTGCAGCGTGACTCGTTGTCGCGTGAATAGGCGGTCTTCTAAAGGCTTCTACATACCAGCGCGAATTGTCGCGCGACGCGATACGGCACAAAGGCACCGCGTGTCGCGGGACGAGCGGTGCCTTTGTGTCGCGTCGCGTCGCGCGACAAGTAGCCCCGGTATGTAGAAGCCTTAAGTCTTTACTAAGCAAGATAGGTTATTTTACTAGCAGGCAAGTACGCGGTCTTGAACTCAGTTCAGATGTGCTGGTTGCGTCCAATTTCATTGGTGCCATTGGCACTTTCGAATCAAATCAAATTAAATCATATATTTGCTTGATTATGGTATGGTAGGTACATGAGGTGATACATACAAACAAGTTCTTTAAACCATATCCTAACTAAATAGGTGTGCAAATATCTACTATAATAGTAATATTTCTTACATTATTCATTAATTTACAAATATTAATATTACATTATTTATGAAATTTATTAATTATAAAATTTTATTATTATTACTTAACTTAAAAATGTCGTTACATTTATCACTTAAATAATCAATAACTTTGTAATACTTATTTTGTAAGGCTTTATTGATCAGTTGTGTCTTTAATTTATTTTTAAGTGATGTAAAATTCTTTGCTTCTTTTATTTTATTAGGTAATTTATTATATATTCTTATATACATCAATTTACTTATAACCTGAAATTTAAACAATAAATGCCGCAGTAACGAACATTATTATAAACGTTTAGGGTCCTATTTGCTTCATTATAGAGTGATTATCAATTTGGTAAGATATATAAGCGATTAAGCTGTACTAACTAACTGCTCTGTAAGATAATGAACAGAATATGATTTTGTACTAATGACCTGCAGATAAACCACCCTATACTTCACCCCATGGCGCCTTGGCCTGCACGCTTGATTGACTGGTAGCGAATGCATAAGACTTTGTACCTTGTCCAGCTTTGTATCTTTTATGTTGCATAAAGTGGCTACAATCAATTAAAAATTATAATGCATAGAGGACGCTGCTGCCAATTCTCTAGTCAAACCAACGACATACGTAATTACTTTTATAATGGAGGAACACTGACCCCCAAGTCTAAAGGTATAAACCTAGCTTGGAAGCCAGGAGACCTGTGTTTAAGATACTACTTCTGTATGTTGTACATATATACCTATAGTATAGTCTATATACTATAGATATAACAATGTTGTCACTTTTTTTAAATTTATAAACAAATAATTTAATAAATTTTAATTTAATTGATTTGCAATCCTGGGGGTCTACTCCGAAGCGTTAATCCGAAGTATCTGCCGAATGTTCGGCCGTTTTATAACTCCATAGTTTCCTTTTTGACTTCAAATTCTAAACTCAAACTCAAAGCATTTATTTCAAATAAACCAATTACAGGCACTTTTGAATTTTCAAGGGGTCGGTCAGTCATAAAGATGAAGCTAGTTGCCCATTCCAAAGCTTAGTAGGTACCTATGGAGAAGAACGGGCAAGAAACTCCACGGACACTCTTTTAAATTAACATTTGGTTACATCATTCGTGTTGAAATTAAACATGTGAGAACGATGCAAAACGTCAAAAGCGTCCGTAACAAAAAGATTAAAAAAAAAAACAATTCATAAATTAAATTAAAATAAGCCAAGGCCCCTAAGAGATGAACAGTCCCTACTGATGGCGCCCGTTCACGAACATGACATACTTACCCGACTTATACTATATTTTTGACTTTGGCATATGGTTTTGACTATGGTTATTTTTTCTTTCGCCGTAGTCTGCCATATACTGCCAGATACTTCGGATTTATGTTCGGAGCAGACCCCCAGGCTTTCAGTGTCTGGAATGAATCTAGTTTTGTGTATTTGTTTCATATTTTGGATATTCATACCCCCCGTGCCTCGGAAAGCACGTTTAGCCGTTAGTCCCGGCTGTTATTTGTAGATCTTTGACAATCGTTACGGGTCGTCATAAGCCCGAAAGTCTGACAACCAGTCTTACCAAGGGGTATAGTGTAACCTAGTAACTGGGTTGTGGAAGTTATATAGGCAGTCGCTCCATGTAAAATACTGGTATTCAGCTACATACACGCAGAGAGTTGAGGGCTCTGTCTATGTTGTTCTCTACGAGTATTCTCGACAAACCCACTTCTCCTTCTTACCTGACTTCCCAAATTAAATACTTATGCTCTGCCCATAGTAAAAATCTTCGTTCCACCAACAATCGTCTTCTACGATGTCTTCGTACCGTTCTGGCTTCATTCATTCTTCTTTCTTTGTCCAAGCGGTATTTCTTTGGAATGTGCTTCCTCTGAACATCAGGATGGCACCCAGCCGGTTATCATTTAAAGTGCAGGCACGTGAACATATTCGTCAGTAGTTGGCCGAAACATCACAACGGTGATTTGCTGGAGTCGTTTTCTTCACTACCGGTCGTTGTTTCTCCTGACAAAGTTTATTTTGGTATACTAAGTATGTATCTATCTATCCATGTCTTTGCATTTATGCTTGTATTTTATAGTTATTTCCGAGCTATCTATCCCGTACGTTGCAACTGCCCTGTTTAGTCTGTGCATCACCCTAAGGTTGACTGGTAGAAAATGCCTCAGGCATTAATCCCGCCTTTGTACAGTGTATTTTTTACTTGTGCATAAAGTTTTAATAAATAAATATAGGCAGTCGCTCCATGTAAAATACTGGTATGCACCCGGTTAAACTGGAATTCGACCCGAACATATTTGGCAAACCGTTCCATGTGGTGCCGGACGTAAATAATAGCACCATCCTATTTCTTCCCGTGGGCGTCGTAAAAGGTGACTAAGGGACTTTGGACTGTTTGTAGGCAAAGAAATGACACCGACTTGCTTAGTAACTGGTTTATTACTGGCTACCGCGCGGCGTGCGACCATCGCGGTGCCAAACACTGCAGAGTTACTAGAGAATGAGCAGCAGTGCTCTCTATACATTCAAACACCATACTGCGATCGCCAACCCACCTGCCAAGCGTGGCGATTATGGCAACCCCTCCTTGGGGGAGACTTAAGTACAGCAGTGGCCGTCTTTCGGCTGAAATGATAATGATATTTGGGAAATGGTTAGGCAGGTGATGATTATTTTAGATATTCATCATCACCAGCATCCACAGCCCGACTTCAACCACTGCTGATCCAGATCACTCCTGTGCCAGCCTCATCCAGGTTCTACCCGGGATGGTAACAATGTCGTCGGCCCATCTCGCCTCAGCATGACCGACGCTTCGTCTTCTAGTCCTTTGACGCCCCGATCACTATCTTTCTCCACTTGTTATCACTGCGCCTTGTCAGGTGACCTACCCGACTCCATTTCAGTTCCATAACTCGTTTTTTGATATCGAAAAACTTCGTACACCTGCGGATCTCGACATTTGGTACTCAGTCTATAAGCTTTATGCCAAGCATGTAACGCTCCATGGCTCTCTATGCAACGCTCACCCAGTACACAGACTCCTGGTTGAGCTTCCACGGCTTAGCACCATACGTCATAGTGGGCAGAATACACTGGTTATAGAGACTTCAGACATTCAGCCTTTCAATTTGCTAAATGGCCACCCAATCTGTATCCTTCTCGATATATCTCTGTTTTGTAATGCTCTTTGCGAAATGAAAGAATATTACCAAGATGGATATACTGGTGAACCATCTTCAACGTTTCATTTCCGACTTTAACAGAAGGGTTTTTGTTTTTAAACTACCTCTGTTTTCTAGTGGTAAGACTACTTGTCTCAGACCCAGAGGTCGGGGGTTTGATTCCCAGTGGAAGCAAAAGAAATCTATTCGGTTTGGTTGGTGGTATGGCTCGTTATAAGTTCGCCTGGCTAGTTACCATGGTCTTACCTAAGTCTGTCGCCAAGCATTTGTTGTGTGTTCGGTAGTAAGGGGTAAGATAGCCAGTTCGTCTGTGGTTGAGGATTCCGAGTGAAGCTCGTTTCCATCCTTATCATCACTTACCATCAGGTGAGATGAAGGCCAAGAGCTTCACCATTGTGACGTCATTGAACGCCAACTAAAACTATTTATATCATGTTGATGGCATTAGTAGTTCTTGAGATATCCAGGTGTGACGGACAGACAGACAGACAGACTTAGTCTCACCATAAGGGTTCCTTCCTAGGCTAAATAGATTGTAGATCTGTAGACCATTTTCTATTTTGTTAAGTACCTGGTACTTTTGACGGGCCTACGCTGTCCTCTCACACCTATTAACACTGTAATTTGAAAACATTGTAAACGCCATTTTTTTTTTAAGAGTAACCGTGGAGTGTCTTGCCGGCTCTTCTCCATAGGAAAAAACCAATTGGAACCGTGCACCTAGCTTCTGACGTTTCATAAGTGTCCATGTAGGCTTATGTGAAATAAAAATATTTTTGATTTGATTTGATTTGACTTTTTACCATTTTGGTACGGAACCCTAAAAAAGGATTGAAACGCTGAAGATGTTTGCCATAGCCATATTCATCCTAAATTCTACTTTAAAAGTTCATTTGAAGTATAACTACAAAAATAGTTCACTAAAGCTTATAGTGCTTAATTTTTTTTCTCAGTTAGTTTTTATCATGGTCTGGCAGTTTGAGTAATGTATGCGGCCTCCCCAAATGTCCTTTCTTTGGTATTGTTCGTTGAATCGTTGAGTTCCTAAAGTTCTGAGTTGAGCTGCACGACTACTGACAAATGCGTGCACTGACTGGACAGGTCCCCTCAATATGTGGTTCTTTCATCAAAAGATCATTTCAGGCACCAATCTATGATCTGACCAAGATTATTTCTGAACTATAAACGAGACTGTGACCTCTGAGTTTGTTTCAGCCTTTCTTCTCAGAGTAGTCGGATATGAAACGCCGACCTCATCTAGTTTTTAAAATATAATTGACGTGTAAAAGTGTTTGTACAAACCTACTTACAGAAATAAAACATGTATACACACATACATAAACTCACGCCTTCTTCCCATGGGGGTAGGCAGAAACTATAGAACGCCACCTGCTACGCTCATTACATACTCCTTAAAACAAACCCTCCTCCTCTCTTTAATATAAATATCATTTACCAGTGCGGGAATAAGACTAAATAATCACATTCATAGGAAAGACTACGAATAGGAACTTCCTATGTTTCCTTTTTCCAATTTCTCAGTTTCAAAGGACCCATATAATTTCGTGATGTCCGTTCCGTTCTCTCCATCCGCTAGCGTTTCCGCTAGTCCGTTCGTTTTACCAGACCTTAGTAGATTATCATGACATCTCATCATGTTACGGAAAGCTTTCAGAATGGAAAATTTAGTAAAGAGAGAGAGAGTTATATTGAACTTCACTCTCGTGTACAATCTATTATAGGTACAGTGGGCTGCAAGTCAGTGGTAACAAAACCATTCCTCTACCATTTTAATTCGGCAGCATTGTTTATCTCGGAGGGACCACGTGTAAAAATATACCCGTGGTGCCTTCCGGGGACTACGGGAGGGACCACGGTAAGGAACGTTCTTTTTTCGAAATAATAATATCATACTTAAGTTGCTAATATGCATGATATAAATATAATTTATAGCCTATAGCACTCAGGAATAATTTAGCTTTGTACCAGTGAAACTTTCAGAATTGGAACATTCGTTCCGGAGATTACCCCCTACATACAAGCTTACAAACAAACAAATTCTACCTCTTTTATTATTAGTATAGATAATATACAGCCAGTAGAAGCGATGTGTTTTGTAATTTGTAGTCTTTT
Organism: Tiliacea aurago; assembly: GCA_948098905.1. Lineage (NCBI taxonomy): Eukaryota > Metazoa > Arthropoda > Insecta > Lepidoptera > Noctuidae > Tiliacea > Tiliacea aurago. The sequence goes on from OX402592.1 coordinate 4,875,767, forward strand.
CATGTTCATATTTTTTTCTTGATAAACAAAGGAGCTTTAATTTCACCCAAGCTTCAGCTTACCAAGGCACAAAATCTTGCAATCAATTTTCGAACGCACCACTATTAAAAGTTCAAATCTTCTTTCAAATCGAGTAAAGTCACAAGAACAAAAGGTATTTGTACGCAGTACATTGGCCTATCAATCACTCGAACTACGCTCGACAATATTCATCGGTAACAAAAGAGTTAGTTGAAAGGTATACTTATATAAAGATATCCAAACTGACTGCAGCGGCTGGAAAAAGTTAATTGTGATTAAAGTTTCAATCGAATATTTTGAGCTAGCAAAATGTTCGTACGATTTTACGTGTCTATGATGATATCAGAAATCTGATTTCATTGTAAATGAATTAACTGAAAACTCCCAACCATTTTGTAAACTGAATGTAAAATAATGCGATTTAAATAATAATAATTAAACGTGGATTTTTACGTACAAAAACTAAACTGACGTTTAAAATTCCATCCGCTACATTTTTCATTTCAACGAAAAAAAAAAACAAAATTGATTCAAATAGAGAACAAATGCGCATTTAACGGGAACGTTATGCAAATGAACAAACGCCCCCGCCGACGCGGACGTATCGAACGATTTGAAATTTAAAAAAGTATTCATTGAATTTTATACGTCGTAAAATCTAGAATCGTATTTCATAACTGAAATTCCATAGTTAGAAATGGATTTTTTTTAATTTACGCATTCTGGTGGAGGCGCGCGTGTCGATTGGACGTATTTTGACATTGAATTAATTGGAAAACTTTACTGTGAGGACTTCAGGAGTTATCTTGTTGGGCGTGCCGTTCGTGAATTTTTAATTTGAATGCTTAGGCTCCGTTTGATCTATGTAGTAGGTTTGCGGTTGTGTTCGGGACTTGTTGTAGTTATGTTTTGGGGTGTCATGATGATATAGTGACTTTCGAATTGATCAAATCGCTATGAATTATTGATGTTTCAAGTTGTACTTGGTACCGTTGTTGTTGGTTTAGTAACTGTATAATCTCAGCCATTCATACATAAACAAATAATTTACCTATGCATTGGTAATTCAATTATTATTTTCTTTCCTTGGCATATTTCCAGAAATTGACAGACATAATAAAACAAGACCTTAACTAGAGCACCAATCAACATTATTTAAATCACCAACAGATCATGAACCGAAAAATAATTACTCAGCCAACAATACGGGGATACTCCACCAAAATATAGGCAAACATAGACGAGGGGTTAATTCGCGTTACGTGGACTAAAATGACATTTAATTAAAATCAGAAGTGGCCCAAGAGCTTGACAAATTGCCCTCGACGTCGGCAGCAGCTGAGTTTAAAACAGAACGCGTTTTAAGACTAACTAGCATTGATTTGGTTTAGGATGTACTTAAGTGAATTATTTTGTTGATAAGTTCGTTTGCTTTTGTACAATTTGATTTTGGGTTTGGGTAAGAAGCAGGAATGATGTAGTTTAGAATTTTGTGAGAGCTCGATTACAGTTTTTTTTTAATTCTTTTCCTGACCACCATAGACTAACATAGGCCTTTCCTTGCCGCCAAATTGGAGATTTGGTTCTCGTAGTCAACGAAATAAAATATGAATCAAGAATCTATGAACTTTTTAGATTTTATAGATTTGTTGTTTTCTAGTATACAGTAATAGCTTCAGACTAAATATTGTGAAGTTTTTGACATTTGTACATATTTCATATACTGGATGACTTTTTTACGATCTCGGAAAAAATAGGCATAATATATTATGTGAACGGAGTAGAAGCAAATTGCATACTTAGTTTAGTCTTAGTTTTGTTTTTTTGTGGAAAAAAGAAAAATAACTAGTTATGTCCTAAGCTTCTACTCCGTTCACCTAATATAGCCATATTTTTTTTCGAGACGGTAAAAAAAGTCATCCGGTATATTCAAACCCAAACATTACCTCCGCTAAAGCTTTTACCTCCACCAGCATTAAAACCTGTTCAACCAAAACAATTATTTCCGTCGTTCTTTAAACTAAGCCGCAAGTACAACTAAAAACTGTCAAGCGTTTGAGAATGTTCGTGGAATTCAAAGCCAAATTTTAATTATGCTTCCCAACCGTATGCGGTATTTCTTTGACAACACGTCATGGCATGAAGAAAGTCATTATTACGTACTAAGACATGTTCAAGGTAGAAACGTAGGTACGAATGTAAGTATTAATTAAATTACTGTTGGAAAATGTACTGAATGCGAGCTTGATGGGAATGTTTTTGATGATGATGCAAAAGGAAACTCGGAAAGGAATCTTATTAGTTTATGAAGAAAATGTTTTGTAGTTTATGTTCCCATGGGTGGAATGAAGTTAAATAGCTCATAGACACACATATAGTTTTAAAATAGAACATGAAGCAAAAAATTACTATACAATCATGTGATGTTCTTGAAACTTTTTTATATTTATATATTTTATTTTGACACGAAACAAAATAAAGAAGATAGTGAAGAAACCAATTGAAACAAATACACTGAAATTGACACAAAATCTATACAGCTCAAGCTATAGACCTTATCAATAATTGTAAATTTATAAGAGTACAAGAAACTCGTAACTTTTAAACAATCTCAACAATAGCTCTCTTGCCTGCAGAAAGTGACACGTCAACTGCGTCAAATATTCAGAATGGTAGGTACATCTACATACCTCGTCCAGTCGTCGAGATCTCCTGAATGCGAGCATTCGGTAAATTTATAGCTTCAAGCAAAAAGAGGTGTCTGGTAGGAGCTGAAGTTGTTATATTTATGCTTGTGTTTGGTAGAGGAAAAGGTTTTGCACATTCAGTGTTCCAGTATCTCTTAAAGTCTATATTTGTTTGTCACGCAAAGCTGCAATAACAATAGGCAACACTATCAGAATTGTATAGGAAAGGATGTTTGGTTTGTAGTTCATAGATATACGAATAAATTTCACTAATAATATACTTTACTAATCCTTTGATGGATTTATAGAAATCATGGTTTTGTGGAAGGTAGTGATTTACATTTGGGAAATCATAGTTTTATATATTAGGAAATATTTTTACGCTGGCATTATAATTCATTCAATTTTAATATCAGTAATATATAAGTAACATTATTATTATGTTTCCATAAAAATTAAAATAAATATTAAACGAGCATTCCGCTGATAGAAATAATTGAATTAAAAATTCAACATCGCCCAGTCTAAATTCTCGAAGCGGCACGAACGAATCTCGTGAATGCTGCAGCATTTGCCAAATTTATGGCTCACAGACCAGAAGACTTGGAGTTGGGTTAAAATTTAGTTGTTTTTGAGAATATAATACTCGAATATAACCTTTTAGAAGAACTAGAAAAGAATATAAAGGCATTTTTGCTCATACATATTATTATTGTGCTTGACATTGTTTTCACGGGGCGTGCTAAAATTAAAAAAACTGGTCAAGAGCGAGTCGGACTCGCGCACCAAGGGTTTCGTATAAATATATAATTTTGATGATTTCTGAAAAACTGTGCTATTTAGAGACATCGTTTTATTTTTCCTGTAATCTTTACATAAGCTTCATCATATAGAATAATTTCAGATTTTTATTTCTGCAAACTTCGGAGATAGGGGGGGAACGGTATTTTTTTTTACACTTTTTATCTAAAGTCGGAAACTATGCTGCCTAAAAAATAAAAAATAATTGTTTGAGAATGTGCAAACAGCGTTCTTTCATATGATACCCCACATGCCCTAGTAGTCCCACTTCAAATTTTTAAGACACCCTTTCAGTCCCTTTTGCAAAATATTATAGATAATATCTATAATATTTTCAAGCAAGAAAGAAATTAAAAAAATATATTATATTTTATTTAATTTCTTTCTTGCTTGAAAAATAGTTGGGCAAACGTCATCTAAAACTATTCTAAAATTCAAGTTGATAGCATTAGTAGTTCTTGAGATATCCAGGTGTGACAGACAGACAGACAGACAGACTTAGTCTCACCATAAGGGTTCTTTATTACCATTTTGGTACGGAACCCTAAAAAGGAGATTAAGAGTCGAGAAAAATTCGAGTACCTGCCTCGTAAAATACTGCAGAAACTATAAGAAAAAAAATCTTATAATGCACTACACAGTCACAAGTAAGTGCATAAATCTATACCATCAACAAACAATACAATAATCAATAACACGTGTAGAGTAAAGTAACATAATCTATCTAAAATGATTCTCATCTATTGCGTAGATCTGTTTATCCTAAAGAGGATGAAGGGGAGATAGAAATCGGAACTGCGGAACTAATATCGGAATTACACCTCCGCGTTTAGTTCCGAAATCCGGTAAAGATGATTAGGAAATTAATGCAATTTCTAAATTGATGTACGGATTTCGATATATCAGTTTCAATTTGAATGTATAAGCTTCCGTTTACTGCTTTATTAGTATCGAATTTCTAACTGCTTAGGTGAATTATTACGTTTGTATCAAGTAACATTAATTCGTAAACAATTTTGATACGCGGGGCCTTTGTGCCGTGTCGCGTCACGCGCTCGTAATCAACACTTTAACACACGACAGCTTTCAAATGGGGAAAAACTTTCACAAAACATTTAAAAAAAATACTGTTACTTACTCTCTTTTATTTCGGAATCCGGGCCAGGATTATTAATTTATCCATCTTCAGCCCTCCATTTACAAATTAAAAGAACAGATATTAGAAAGAATGTATAAATTAGTTTCTTTTTCTAGATGCTTTGAGAATGAAAAAATAACTGGCAGTTCATGAATTTCGTTTTATCTTATTTTAACGTCTGTAACTTTATTCATTATGCAAAGATTGATGTTCTCCGTATCTTCGTTCGTTTCTCGAATAAAGCTTGTACTAGTCTGGTCCATGAAAATCAAACATTTTTGTTGTTGCACTATTTCTACGCAAACATTTTGAATATCCATCATTATGTTTTATTCGTTTTCTGTATTTTTGTGGTGTGCTGGTTTATAATTTGGCACTTAACTTAGTACGACTATTATTTATATAATTGTCCCTCTTACCTTTCATCGTATTCGTTCTTACAGTCAACTTATTTTAAAATCAAACCATTTATTACTTTACATTACGTGGACACTGACAGTCGGGCTGGTCCACAAATTCAAGGTCACTCAGCGTGCTATGGAGCGAGCTATGCTCGGAGTTTCTCTGACGGATAAGATCAGAAATGAAGTTATCCGGAAGAGAACCGGAGTTACCGACATAGCCTGCAGAGTAAGCAAGCTGAAGTGGCAGTGGGCTGGCCATGTTTATCGAAGGACCGATGGCCGGTGGAGCAGATGAGTCCTGAGAGAGTGGAGTGTCAGGAGTGGAGACCGCGTATCAACAAGCGTAGTGTGGGACGCCCCCTAGCTAGATGGACCGACGACCTTAAAAAGGTGGCTGGGACAGACTGGATGCGGAAGGCGGAGGACAGGGTGTTGTGGCACAGCCTGGGAGAGGCCTATGTCCAGCAGTGGACTGCTATACGCTAAATTGATTTATTACTTAAAGATTTGTCTCTAAACTGAACCTTATCAAAACCATTAACAAATCAAAGTCCTTCCATTCCAACATCACACAAATTCACCACATGATAGCTCCATTTTCTACAATCGGGCTCCATTCTACCAAACAATTCGACCATAAAATCCTAAATCCCGTGTTTCCTTGATTGGTTCATACGGTGTAATTCCGTGCAGACTCGCTCGTTGCCCGCCCGTAAGATAACCGCCAGTTGCATAAACTTCGTCTGTGTTGGTTTTAACAAAGATTTATACTACATTGTCGTCCGCCGTAGATTCCTCTATGTATATTTTAAAGTTGGATGTTCTTTACGTTGTTCCTTTGTGGATTATTTCAGATATTCGTATTAACGTGCTGTTTTTTTGTGGAGTGAAGAGATAATGGAAATGTCTTAAATTCCAAGGCTTTTTGGCTTTTTGGCTTTTGTGTTTCTGTGCCACTGTAATTGTTGTCAGTAAGTCTTAACGCTAATGCAAAAGAACTATCATTTCGTAATAGATTAGAATAAGACAGGTTCTGAACCATGGCTTTGTAAGTCTTCTCGAGCTTGGCTTGTAAGATTCATAATGACGGTACCTTGCCAATTAATTTATGAAAATATTATGTATGCAAGGCAAAATCTACGTCTTTTTAATATGTGATAGACATAATTTTAATACTAGAAATAAATATATAATAGATCAATAATTTTTTAGATTATCTTAAGTAGATTCATCTTTTATGGGGTACTTTGTTAAATACTACAACAAAATACTTTGTGTTATATTGTAATTATTAAATGAAAGAAAATTCTAAACAGATATTAAAAAATACACTTTGTAAACAAGCATATTACAAATGAGAGGATTATACCCAAGATAAGAATGCTTGGAAACATGCTAACCCAGCTCTATAAGACAATCTCAGTTTTGACGGCACGGTTGGCGCAGTTAGGTAAGCGATTGACTGCTGCGCTGCGTGTCGCGGGTTCGATTCCCGCACGGAACAAATATTTGTATGACCTACAAGTAGTTGTTCCGGGTCTGGCTGTTTGTGTATGTGAATTTAATGTTTGTAAACGCACCCACAATGCAAGAGAAATTCCTAGTGTGGGGCAACGTTTTAAAAAAAATTAATAAAAAAAGAATCTAGTTAGACTCTAGACAAAATCCAACTGATTGCTATTTTAATTGTATTGTTTATTATATTCATGACATTGATTTTACATTCTGTGATTACCTTAACTGACACACTGAGTTATTACTTTATATTTATTTTTTAGGAAAACGTATACTTTTACAATGTTTGTAAATGTCTGAGAACAAAAATATTAAAAAAATTCTAACACATAGTTAATTTATCTGTCATTGTTTAATTTTTTTAATATTTTTACCTATTGTGGTACGTAATTTTATTCAAGTTGCATCGTTTTCACATATAATTATATAATGAATGTACGTAGCCAAATATAAAAGAAAAAATTTAAAGGCGTTTTTTGCCCATTCTTCTCCATACGAAACTACCTTTTGGAAGGGGCGACTAGAATCAAATCTATATATATTTTTGGAAATATTGACGTTCAAAACTGATTTGTATATGCCTATTTGAAATAGATAATTTGACTTTGACTTTAACTCAATTTCTTTCACATTGTCTGCAATAATTCGACAATTTTATACCTGATGTAAAACTGCTGCACGCCCATCTAGAGCAAAATCATCTTTAAAAGCACAATGTTTTCAGTTATTGTAATTGCCAGCATCAGGTACTTGAATGGCCTAATAACAAATTCTGTTGAACACACAAGACCTATACAGTTCCAGAAAATACTTAGTGATATTTGGATTGCGTCTCAATGTTTAACGGAATCGAAAATCTTGGAAATCTTCCTACACTCAATTTGGAAAGTTCCCTTTTCCCTTCCATCAGTCTCCTCAATTCAGCTCACGTAATCAAATAACGTCTCTTATAAATTCCTATTCTGTTAATATCAGAAACAGGCCTACATTATATTATATGCCATCTGACTGGCTATATATTTCTGTTATCATACTTGGCATCATGCCATTTTGGTGGAATTCTTTCAAATGTTAAGACAAGATAGGGAGATACGCTGGTTTCCCGGGTGGAGCGAAACTAAGAATTATTGGAGCTTAGTGAAAGCTGACTGTGGAAGTCATAGAAATGTCTTAAAGTTAAGTTAAAGATAATCTTACTAAATAAATAAATGTGTTTCTTGACCAAGTTTATCTTTGAGTCTATAACGTTCCTCATGCATCTGTTAAGGCGACGATAACCGACTTTAATGATTTTATACTGAAGATCACGTCTGAACGAGTGGTGTTAATGATTTGTAAAAAATATATGTTAATTAAGAGCATTTTCTCAATAATTGAATATGTGAATATTTTAGATTATGTTTATATTACATAGTGAATTTAATTTGTAAAGTTATGTCTAACGCAGATAAAAAACTGAGAATGGCGCAAAATCTACCAAGCGTATTTTTCTGAAACCTTCACCAATTTAAAGATAATTTAACTATTGAGCTTTTAGTATACGCGTTTTATTAAAATACCTTTTGTTTTGTGTATAATAAATTAATTTTGCGTTAAGTTGGGGACAGCGCTCCTTGATGGGCGAGTCCTATTACTGGCTGAACGTACGACGCATTGCGTGAGCTCAGTACAGAACACGCAAGCTAACCACTCAAGGTCACTGGCATATATCTGAGTCTTAAACAGATTTGATAACAGATTTTCAAAATAAACTTTTTACTAACAAAATTTCATCCAACAGTCAGACTCTCTTGATGTATTAGCAAAATACCAAATCTCCTAAAATATTGATGAATCGTAATCCTAAACCATCTGCAAAAAAGTAAAGAGAATGAAATAGTTTTGACCTACATCCACACTTCCACAACCTGGTTTATTAACAAAAACACGTTGCAGCCGATAGGCCATAAAGCCTATGTCAGAAAGGCAGGACAAATTCTTATAGGGTTAAACGGTTCCCTCGACCTGTGACATTCAACCTTCCCCCTTCGATTGGATCGCTATTGAACAAATATGGATATTTTTTTCCTTCGCTTTTCCAATAAAGTATTGCTCTTTACGATGTCTCGGTAAAAAAGAGATATTGAAATTATGAATCATTTTTCTCAAAGAATTTCTAAATGAAAATCTTTGGTTTCGTCTTTGATATGTTTTCATATTATTTTGGTTTATTGCTTTCTATGAAGGAGAATTCCGAGCATGTCAAAATATATAAAACCGGTTAAAATAACATAATTTCGTTTACCAAGCTTTCTCTTTATTATTTAAATAATGCTATCAAAGAAATTGTAAGAAAACCTATGAAAAAAAAATCGACGTAGGTACTTGCAAACTCAATTTCTTAAACGGAATAATAAATTGTAAAAACGTTTAGAATACTATCATTATAGTGTGTTGTGTTGATGTCAAAAACCTATGATACTTTGGTAAACACACTGTGATAAAAGAAGAAAAACATAACATCTGCGTTCAATTCGCAACCTCTAACGCCATCTAGTAGCACCCGGCGCAAATACCTATTTACAAAGTCCGCAGTTCACACAAAACGAAGTGTACCACTACAAACTACACCCTCTCTCAACACAAATAAATATAAGGACATCTATGTATGTGTGAGTTACATTATATCTCCCAACATCAGTGAGTCTCGAGGACCGATACCGGAAATCAAATGAACCGGTCCATGTCTAGCGGATCTTTGCAGATGATGTCATTGACAGACTTCCTGAGAACTATGCGGCGATGACGTCTTGAATACGGATAGAAGGATAATGTTTTGTAATTCATATACTCGTGTTTGTATGTTAGAAGTGCAGTTTTGGTTGGTTTGTACCGTTTGGAGTACAGTTGGGGCAAATGTGGCACGAGAAAATAAGAAGAGAATACCAATGAAGATATTTTTCGGCGTTGGTGGTAATGCTTGAAAAATAATAAAACACAATAAATTGCCAAAATATTTTAGGTGGAAAGAGAATGACTGAATATCAAATGGAAGCATAAATAATTCGCGTCACTGCGACAGCTGTTGTCTATGCTATTTGATTAAAAATATAAAAGGAAGTAACCTAAAAAAAGAATTGGCTCAGAAACATCATCATTTTCTTGCGAGTCTTCGGTCAGCCGGATCCACTCGCAACTGGACTCGCGGGTCCACTTGACCACATAATTTTCTGTATTTTTATTGGTTAACTGGACCAACACTTAAAAGGGGCTATTGTTTAAAGCTGCCAGTGGATACAGTCGAGCAAAATTGGTTAGTCCAAATATAATAAAACGCAATTCAATTAGGTTTAAAGGTTTATTTGCAATCAAAAACTAAAATATTTTAAATTAGGGCCCCACTTCTGCCACATTTACCACGATACAAACCTCTTTGGGAGTTTCTGTTAATTTGTGCGCCGATATGCGCCACCACCTAGGCATTGTGCTACACGTGTAGGTATGTAGAATTGTGGATTAAAGGCGCAATTACACTTGTCACATCGTTAGCCTGTATTCCGGTCCTCAAAAGCAAAACATATTTAGTTTTAGTGTTAGTGAATAAGTGTGTTGCGTAAGTGTAAATACATAATTGTTTTTGTTTTTGTTTTTTTTTTTTAAAACGTTGCCCCACACTAGGAATTTCTCCTGTATTGTGGGTGCGTTTACAAACATTTAAATCCACATACACAAACAGCCAGACCCGAAACAACTACTTGTAGGTCATACAAATATTTGTTCCGTGCGGGAATCGAACCCGCGACACGCAGCGCAGCAGTCAATCGCTTAACTAACTGCGCCAACCGTGTCGTCAATTTTTATTGTATATTGTTTCTATACAGGGTAATTGTAAAACGTCAATAACCTCTTAAGCGGTCATTGTACTCATCATTATGAACAACTTTTACTATGGGACCAAAACTGAAATCGCAAAAAAAAAACCAGCTGGTCCCTACATTTACTTTCGAATAATTCGTTAAAATGTAGGGAACAGCTGATTTTTTTTTCGCGATATCAGGTTTGGTCCCATAGTAAAAAAATAACCCTGTATACATAATTATGTTATGTTATGTGTATGTTCATAAACTTACGCCTTCTTCCCATGGGGGTAGGCGGAAAAGATAAAACGCCACCTGCTACTACCTTATATACTCCTTTTGCTTCGTTTACGTTCATAAATCTGGGTCATACACGCCGATTGCGAGAAATATATCCAAATATATGTATGTAACCTCACATCACCATTGCATCACTGAACAAACACTAACGGATTATCATAAATGAGTTATCTGCGATAGACAAACACAATTTCATTGTGGAATTCATTAGCAAATAACAGTTGCAAACAGCTTTAGCTATCAACGAAATTGATTGTGATTCTAAGGGCCTATGCACACCACGTTTTTTAAACGCGCCGTCGACGCGAGTTTGTAGCGATACAGACGCGGTACGCACGCAAGTGAGTCTATTCTGTAGGATAAAAGCGCGCCGTCGACGCACGTTCCTAAAATACGCGACAACGGCGCGTTTAAAAAACGTGGTGTGCACAGGCCCTAAACTGATCAGAACATCGATCAGATTATGAACCGTTATATACGGTTTGTATGTCAAAAAAGGAAAGATATGCAATAAATGATGTTAGATTAAACAAAAATAAATATTAAATTATTGATATTTTTGGAGAAATTAACTTTTTCTTTCTTGGATTCATCATAAAAATAAGCAGAAGAGAGGTTAGTGTTAAAAAAATAGTAGTAGAATTTAGTTAAATAATGATACCAAAAACTGTGAGAAACTGAAGTATTTAATGTCATTTTAGTTTTGATTTATTATTTTTTTTTTTTGTCATTCTGCGTTTGACTGGATTCATTCATTTTTTGCTTGGAGTATGCAAAATGATGTCAGAAAATAAAATAGCCACATTACAACCGCAGCCTTATTTTTTTCATTTTTTGTTGTGAAAAGCTTTTTGCCATTCGATAAAGGGTTCCGTAGAATGCGTACCAAATTCGTGATTCCTTTGTGGAGTATTTGAGGCGTAAGAATCCAATATAAATCGGTTGGCAGTCCTTTCGCGCTGTACTTACACACACATCAGTAAAATTTTATATTAAAACTATTGAGAAATCAGATAAAATTGGATATTGGAGTTATTCTAACTAATATTATAAATGTCTGTGTGGTGCCGGACGTTAAAAAACACTCCCTATTTCTGCCCGTGGGTGTCGTAAAAGGCGACTAAGGGACTTACTAGAGAATGGGCAGCAGCGTTCTCTATGCCTTTTAACACCAAACTGCGGTCGCCAACCCGCCTGCCTGGCGATTATGGCAAACCCCCCCTTTGGGGGAGGCCTATGTCCAGCAGTGGACGTCTTTGCGCTGCAATGATGATCATGATGATTAAAAATGCGAAAGTGAGTCTTATTGTTTGTTACGATTTTTTATTTGCACACAAAAACGACAAAAAAGAATTGATTGAAATTTAATACATGGGCAGACCATGTCCTCATCGGATTCTTTTTATCCCGATATTCCCACGGAATCGAGACAGATGTGGTTAAAACCGCGGGGCGCAGCTAGTTTTATATAAAATCTTCCTTTTCAATCGACTCCATTGACGTTTTTCGGTAAAAAAATTTACCACCGAGTCCCCTGTAGATAAAGAACAATGATTACTATTTTTTTTTTTATACATTTTGTTTTTTATGGGACTTTTTTGTATGGGGTTTTTTTATATTACATGGGACTTAAACATAACTGGCGAAATGAGAGTGTTAATATAGGTACAACTCTGCCTAACCCTTTGAGGAATACATGCGTGATGTTATGTTATGTATAACTTTTTATTCGATTAAGGATTATAGCTGAGTTTCCGGGATGTAGGAAGGTAAGCGGCATAAACTTTGATTGAGGTTTTCAAGAGCAGTTGGAACATTTCCGTAGAATCCTAACAGTGTTTTTGAAAGGACTTCAGTGTTACTAAAATTAATAATGTTTTATTTTCTCTTCGAACATTAACGTAATTTTTTCTTACATTTAGGCTTACTGTCATCATTTCTATTGTAAAAATATTAATACAAACAAACAGAATGATTCCAACCCTGACAATTTCAAGATGTCCCGTTATTTATGCTAACTAATTAAATAAAAGGTCCATTCAAATTTGTTGGTTAACTTGAAAATGTGCGTCAAAACAGGCCGCCTTAATTAAACAAAGAGGGTGGAAATTCAAATGTTGCTTTAAATAAATTATTTTGTTTAATAATAGGTCGGGCTCGCTTTCGATGTTAAAGTATCAACTGAAATCAGCAAAAATTGTTCGAAATACTGTTAATAATAGCTTATTGATAACTCCTTTATATTTTGTCAATCTCGTCTCTCAAAGTCTTCAGAAGCCCGAAAGTCTGACAATCAATCTTACCAAGGCGTATCGTATTACCCAGTAACTGGGTTATGGAGGTCAAATAGGCAGTCGCTCCATGTAAAATACTGGTATTTAGCTACATCTGGTTAGACTGGAAGCCGACCTTGGCATAGTTGGAAAAACACTCGGTGGTGATGATGATGTGATTCTGTCAAAACAGTTTCCATTAAATACCCCCTTATTTTTTTCAAATACTCCTACTAAATTAAAACCGGCCAAGTGCGTGTCGGACCACGCACAATTAAGGTTTCCGTAGTTGGGATGAATTTATGCAAAATACAAACTTAACATTGTAGTTGAAAAACAAGTTCTCCGATACATCGATATACGTCACGGTCATTTATCCAACTGCAAATGTTAGTTGGTCGACTATTACTCATCATCATCATTTCAGCCGAAAGACGTCCACTGCTGGACATAGGCCTCCCCCAAGCACCGCCACTTCGATCGGTTCTGTGCTTCCCGTATCCAGCGGATACCTGCGGCCTTCACAAGGTCATCGGTCCACCTTGTACGACGCCTTCCAACACTGCGTCTTCCGGTAAGCGGTCGCCACTCTAGAACCTTTCGGCCCCATCAGCCATCAGTTCTGCGACAATGTGCCCTGCCCACTGCCACTTAAGCTTGGCAATTCTTCGGGCTATGTCGGTTACCTTGGTCGGACTATTACTAGTTAACTTGTAAAGCCTACTTATCTGTGATAGTTTTCCTTTTAATTTCGTTATATGTTCTACTGCCATGAATATTGTCACATTTTTGGATAAAAATAACAATTTATTAAGCAAGGGGGGAGGGGGGCACTTGACTCAAACAAAAATTATAACTTTAAAGCGTCGTATTACGAAAACAGATCCCTGAATCGAAACATTATCTTGACAGACCCTAAATACTTTTGAAAAGCCTATCTAAGATACTCCACATTATGGGATAGACGAGAAAAGACAATGTCATCCCCACTTTACGTGTACTTAAACAAATGTAGAAAAAAAAAACTTTTTGCGTGACCCACGCAAATAAATACTTTTTCAACATTTTGTTTTACCACGTTGTCGGCGTGATCAATATGTATATCCATGGCCAAATCACAGCTTCCTAGTTGGTACTACGAGTCTCTGAGCTAGGACAGACAGACAAACAAACGGAAATGGCGAAACTATAAGGAAGGAAGCCTTGTTGACTAAGGAACCCTAAAAAGAAGCAAAATTAATTCCACACATCGTCTCTAACGACAAGATCAATTGATCAACTATCTAAATAAACAAATTACCTACTATGCTCGACTAAAGCACAAAATTACAAGCACCATTGCACGATAGATTTTCAAATGATAGAGATTCAATTTACCGACTATAAATTATTGTCATGTCCTTAGGAAAGCTATTATAATGAAATATAGGAGTGCTTGGGAACTCTGAAGATTCTGACAGTGATAAGACGATACAGAGATAAGCGGTACTCGATTATATACCTTTGATATAGTATCGCGATGTATAGGAAAATAATGGGGGAATGAAGGTGATTATCTGACAGATAAGGAAGTTGTTTTAGATAGAAAATATCTGTAAGATATGTGTTTTATGTTCATTTCTCGTGTGTCGTGTGTGGGTGACCACTGAAAATCAGCGCTGTGCTGTGGGTCCCCCATAGCACAGCATCATGCTGAGTGCAAGCCTTCTTGTCACAGTCGTGACGTGCAGCTTCCGACTATTTGTTTGTTTGCTTGTACTTAGATCTGTTTTGTGTAACCTTCGAGTTTATTATGTATAAATTATATGTTTTCGTACGCACGTTCTTTCTGTGACAAATAAAATTATTTTTCTTTTTTAGAAATAGTTTTAAATTTTCAATTCGAGTCTCGATACGGCGTTCGTGCGAGGTAGCCGTTTGCTAATTACTCAGCCGCGCGCGCACCGATTACGTTGTTGTTATTACTTGCGCGTAGCCGCGGTAGCTATACCCATCGTGTATGTATATACCGTTGGGTTGACTCGCTGCGCGCAGTAACTAACGATGTATGGTATTTAATTTTACGCAATGAATGAAACTGTGAAAGATCAAGTGTCCGCTATTTGCGAAGCGACTACTATGCCGAGCAGCAGTCCGTGGAGTGATCTAGTTGTACAAGATTTAGAAGGAACACAATACCAAGAGGAAGATATTATGCAAATGGAGGGCGAAACTAGATCGGAGAAGAGGAAAGTAGATGACGATGATTCCGACTGGACTGAGGTGAAAGCAAAAGAAAAAAAGAAGTACAAGCTTGAGGTAGATAAAATAGAGATATACTTATCATATAGTGAGCAATTGCTTAAACAATTTGCTTTGGCCAGATTATTGAAAGATAACCGCATTACTGATATTCTAAGGGTGAAATATATGAACCCATACCTGCGACCAGCCCAGCGGTTGAACGCGTCCCAAAGGGTCATGGCCATCAGGCTGGTACGGGGTTACCGCACGGTCTCCCGTGAGGCGGCGAGCCTCCTAGCCGGACTGCTGCCGTGGGATCTGGAGGCAAAAGTCCTCGCGCACATCTGGGAGTGGCGCGAGGAGGCGAAACGCCGGGGTGAAACTCCGCTGCCGCGAGAAATCACGGTACAGCGGACGGAACTCCGGCGAGATCTCATGGCGGCATGGAGAGTGCGATTGTCGCAACCTAGCGCTGGGCACGCTACAATTGTGGCGATAAGTCCCCTCTTTGAGGAGTGGCTGGACAGGCGCCACGGCGTCCTCACCTTCCGCCTGACGCAGGTCCTCACCGGACACGGTTGTTTCGGGAGGTTCCTGTTCAGGATAAAGCGGGAGGAAACGCCCGGGTGTCACCACTGTGTGGATCGCCCGGAGGACACGGTGGAGCATACGGTGGAGATCTGCCCGGCTTGGGCGGAGCACCGCCGTGTCCTCACGGAGGCGATCGGCGGCGACGATCTCTCGCGTCCAGCACTGGTTCAGGCCATGGTTCGGAGCGAGAGTGCATGGGAGGCCGTCACCTCCTTCTGCGAAGCAGTAATGCTCGCGAAGGAGGAGGCGGAACGCGTGAGGGAGAGGCAAGGTTCGCGCCCTCGCGCCTCTAGTCGCCGCAGGAGACGCCCCGGGCGTCGGGAGTTGCAAGCCGATTTCCGGCCACCGTAGGCGCGGGCTTGCGGACGGCGAGCGATGGGTAGCTCGCCGTCCGATAAGGACCAGGCCCGGGTCGACGGCGCGTTGTGTTCCACGCGCGCCTCAAAGAGATGTCAGCACCAACTGACGGGGTCCGTCAGGACCAATGCCTGCCAGGGTTGCGAGTTTGTCCGAAAGGGATATCGTGGCCCTGGCACACAGGCAAATGAAGGAACACGGGTGGGTTTTAGTCAGTAAGAGTCTGACACGCCCTCCCGCTCTGCCCAGAGCGGGAGAAGTTATTTGATAATTTCCCACCCAAAAAAAAAAAAAAAAAATACAAAGTCCGCCTTGATATGCAGAATGAAGTCAGCGCAGAGAGATTAGAGAACTGTAAACAATTACTTGAGAAGGGCTGGCATATACAACGGGCTTTGGAAAAGAGTCGATCCTATGGTGTTATAAGAGATGTAGATTTAGATCTAACTGATGAGGAGATAAAAAACATAATAGAGTGCCCTAAACCTTCCGAATTGGTGTCAATATTTCGACTCAACCGTCGTAATTCGAAAGAAGGCTGGACACGAAGTGAAGCAGTACGTTTATGTTTTAAGGGCCCCTTTTTACCACCATATATATCTGTGGATGGTTTGAGAATTAAAGTGGATCCATACACCTTCCCTGTATCACAGTGCACACAGTGCTGGAAGTTGGGTCATCCAACTAAAAGGTGTCCATCAAGCAAAATTGTTTGTCCGAAATGTGGAGAAAACCATACTAACTGCGATACTACGTCATTTAAATTTGTCAATTGTGACGGTGCACACATTGCTTTGTACAAAGGTTGCCCTGCATTCCTCAAAGAAAAAAGATTAAGAGACATTATGGCGGAGTTCAATTGCACCTACAGAAAGGCCCTCACTATTTATGTAGCACCAAGTTCACCAGCAGATGGTACCCCTAAGATTTCGTCTATCAAACCGTTCGCTACGTTAGTGTCTAAACCCCCGCATATAGAAGATGTGACATCTTCGCCCCGTGAATCTACACCTTACGTTGAAATAATAACGACAAAAGCACAAATACACAAACGAGAACAGGTCAAAGAAACCTCACAATTAACGTCCAAAAAACAAGGGAAACGTAAGGAAACTACTTCCAAACAATCTGAATACGACTTCTTTTTAAATCCAGAGCCACAGGATACCAATATACCAGAGATGTTTGTTGAGGAAGTTGAAGAAAAGAGAGAAAGAGAAGTGAAGTTTGGAGAACTAATTAAAAGACTGAAGGAAATAATCTTTTTGAAAAATACATCTATTTTAACTAAGGTTACAAGTATTATAAAATGTTGCGTCGAATAGATAATTTTAGTTGTGGTAGATAATATTTCAGATTGGCCTATAATAAAGCAGACATTAGAATTTTTTTTCGTAAGCCATGAATTATAACAACAAAAATGTAAAATTGACTATTCTTCAATGGAACGCGCGGAGTTTAAGGCCGAAGTTAGTTACATTTGAAAATATTTTGTTACAGGAGAAAGTCCACATTGCCGCCGTTAGTGAAACCTGGTTTGAGCCTGATAGCAATCTCAATTTAAAAAATTATAACATTTACCGTAAAAATAGGGATGATGGTTATGGTGGGGTTGCTATCTTTGTACATAGGTCGATTAAGTCATGTATCTGTGACGTACAAATCACAAACCACGGTATCGAGCTTTTGTGTGTTAAAGTATTTAATTGCAGTGAAATCGAACATATTACTGCTGTGTACTGTGCACCATCTGTGCATACCAGCCAGCAAGATTGGGATTCAGTTTTTTCTTTGGTGAACAAAAAAGTCTTGTTCTAGGGGATTTAAACGGGCATCACACCAATTGGTCTTGTAAGACCGATTTAAGAGGATCTCAAATCTGTGATGCTATTTTAGATAGCGGTTTTGTAACTCTGAATGATGGCATATCCACCCGTGTTGGTTTCGTTATTAACCAACTTCAACAGACCGCGCCCGATATAACGTTAGTTTCCTCTGATCTAGCTTTGATATTTAACTGGAACATTATGAACGAAACCCTTGGAAGTGATCACTTAATGATTAATATTACGACCAATTTCAATGTTGTACCTAGAAATACTTATCGACGGAATTTAAAAAATGCGGATTGGGATAGTTACAAAAGCTTACTTGATCAATTATTTATTCACTTTGAACAGTCAGGCAATCTGCAAGCCAACTACGATAAGTTTATTGAGAGTATAAACTTAGCAGCAGACGTTCATATTCCATATATAAAATTTAACATGGACCCTGACAACGTCTTCATGCCCAAACCCTACTGGAATGCAGACCTATCCAAATCAGTTGCAAAACGTAGGTTAGCACTTTCAACCTTTAGACGTAATCCTTCACCGAATAACCTATCGCTTCTTAATAAAGAATTAAGTGAGTCACAAAAGTTAGTACGCAAAGCAAGGGATAAAGGTTGGAAGGATTTCTGCACGTCATTGGACGGAACAACTTCACAAAGTCAGATGTGGAATAAAATGAAATGGTTTAAAGGGCGCAGATGTGTTAGACAACATGTTGATGGCGAGCGAGCCAAAAATCTGATTCGTAGCCTAACTCCCGATTATGCATCTCCTCACGACCTATCATTTGTTTCTAATAATTCAACATTAGAGACGCCAATCACGAAACAAGAACTTAATTGTTGTATTCGCTCTAAGGACACGTCACCCGGTTGTGACAATATTTCGTACTCGATGATTAAATATCTTCCCGAGAACGCCAAATCTATTTTGTTATCGTTGTATAATGGTTCTCTGTCAACCGGTTTTGTACCCAATCAGTGGCGTGATATCGCAGTCATTCCAATACCTAAGCCTGGGCGCGACCCGCAGTCGCAGTCTACACTCAGACCTATATCAATGTTGTCGTGTTTGTGTAAAATATTCCACAGTATTTTGAATAATCGAATAGAATGGTTCATCGAAAAAAATAACATCTTATCGCCGTATACTACAGGGTTTAGGAAAAGTCGATCTACAATTGACAACCTGGTTAATTTAGTATCTCATATTCAAACTGGTTTTACAGAAAATAAGACAACGATAGGATGCTTTTTGGATATTGATAATGCATATAATAACGTAGATATAATTTCACTAATTCAAACAATGGCCCTAATTGGGGTAGGATCTAAAATATGTCAATATTTATGGTACTTTTTAAAAGAAAGAAAGTTGAAGATTTTAATTGATAATAATGTTTACATGTGTCGAACTACCGGCCGTGGATTAGCACAAGGTGACCCTTTATCTCCGTTACTTTTTAACATTGTAACTTCAAATATCTGTGCAAGTATTATGAGCAAAGGAGTTTTGATATCCCAGTACGCGGACGATTTCGTTCTTTATTCAGTACATAAGAACATACAAGAAAGTGTAAATCTTGTACAAAATTCATTGAATGTATTAGTTAAATTGCTTTCAAACATAGGCTTAGAAATGTCATCGTCAAAGAGTAAAGTATGTGTTTTTAAGAGAGGCTATAAAAGGGATTGTATTAATCTGTTGATAAATAAAATACCGCTTCAAGTAGTAGATAATATTAAGTACTTAGGACTGTGGCTGGATCGCTCACTCAGGTGGAAAAAACATATTGGGGAACTGGCTGAAAAATTTCTAAAATCTTTGAGAATCTTTCAGGTTCTTGCTGGGTCTAGCTGGGGCGTGCATCCGTATTATTTGAGGCTATTATATGTTTCTATTATTCGTTCGAGACTGGACTATGGCAACTTTTTATATGATAACGGGTACAAGTGCAACTTAATCAAATTGGACAGAATACAAAATCAGTGCATGCGCGTTATTGGTGGTTTTGTGAGGACTACTGCAATACACGTGATGGAGTGGGAACTTCACCTTCAACCTTTATACGTACGCAGGCACTTTTTAGCCGGCAAATATTGGTTGAAGGTGAATTCGTTTCGGGGTAGTAACGTATTTCTCTTAATTAACAATCTTGCCTAGTCATGTCAGAGATTATATTGGAGGCGTAAAAAAAAACCACTATTAGTAACGGTACATGAGTTTCTTATTGACTACCCTATACTTTCATCGCGGCAATTGGAAAGATTTTCTTTGAACACATGGGTTAGCAGTGTGGACCTATCCAACGTAGTGAAGCTTTACATAGATGGCATAGACAAACCGAAACATCAATATACTTGTAGCAACATACATGAAATGTGTGTTCAATATCTAAATGCTAATTATTTAAATTTTTACTCAGTCTGTACTGATGGGTCACGGGAGGGTAGCGCGTCGGGATGGGCTGTTTTTGATACGCAAACGAAGGCATCTATAAAGTTTAGATCATGTACTAAAATGTCAATAATGAACGTTGAACTGCTGGCGATCTCAGAGGCTATTTCATACATCGAGTCATTCGAATCAGGAGATTATTTAATACTGACTGATTCTAGGAGTGCTCTGCAACACCTGGCTCGATGCACCTCGAATTGTCGAGGTGCACCGATAGCCTATACAATTTTAGACTCCATTGGTAAAGTTCAAGACAAAAGGATCGTTCTTCAATGGGTACCATCTCATATTGGCTTGTATGGAAATGAGGAAGTAGATCGTTTAGCAAAAGAGGCTATCACGGACGGAATAACTGTTGAATGTTCCCCCTTATTTAGTGACCTCTTATATCGAGTCCGCGACCACTGTTTAGAATTATGGAAAGAATACTTTGATGAGAGATCACTAAGAAAGGGAATTTGGTATAAAACCATTCAACACAGCCTCTCCCGCCTTCCTTGTTGTGGGTACAGATATGAGTAGAAAAGAGATTGTGACTGCTTTCAGACTTCGTTCGGGACATATTCCGTTAAATAGCTTCGCCTTTTTAATGAGAAAGAGTGATTCACCCAATTGTTTTGAGTGTGAAAAGGTAGAGGATACCACTCATATTTTAGCGGAATGTGTCCGGAACGAGGTTGAGAGGAGTATCTATGTCATAGAAAACGGTTTGAATCCTATTAATGTTGGCATGTATAATAGTATCTTGGCTGCTCCATTGTCTAGGACAGCCAAAAAATTATTCAAAATTGTACTCCTAGGTATTAAGCGTAGATAAGTAGATGTAGAATGCCCCTATGAGGGTGGCATGATCATACTGATCAAACTCTCTATAAACAAATAAAGATTAAAAAAAAAAAAAAAACAATTAATATTATAATACCAGCTTAATACTCGTATTGTTCCAATGCAGGGCAGTTTGTCTGTGTGGTACCGGACGTAAAGAAAAGCACCACCCTATTTCTACCCGTGGCTGTCGTAAAAGGCGACTAAGGGACTTACTAGAGAATGGGCAGCAGCGTTCTTTATGCATTTTAACACCATACTGCGATTGCCAACCCGCCTGCCAAGCGTGGCGATTATGGTAAGCCGGCCTTTTGCGGGAGGCCTATGTCCAGCAGTGGACGTCTTTCGGCTGAAATGATGATGATGTCGATGCAGGGCAATTGCCTATTCTCATACAGAGAAGGCATGAGTATTGATCACCAAGCTGGCTTAAGATGGGTTGGCGATTTCAGACTTATATCTTCACTACATAGTACAAAACAAAGTCGCTTCACGCTTCCTGTCTGTCCCTATGTACGAGTATGCTTAGAACATTAAAACTACGCAACGGATTTTGATGCGGTTTTTTTAATAGATAGAGTGATACAAGAGAAAGGTTTATATGTTTATAAAAAGCTACGCGGGCGAAGCCGCGGGCAGCAGCTAGTAATAATATATATAATTCACTTCCCTATATGTTTATTATTCTAGCGTATGGCACTCGTGGGTTGCAGCTGAAAATCAGCGTCAGGTGGTACACCTTGTGTTGTCATCTGACATTATGCTGAGCTGAGGCCCTTTTGGCATTATAATTAATTGTTTTCTGTGTTATTTATAGTTTTTAAGGTGTATTTTTTTTTGCTGTAATGCCAATAAACGCATTTTTCTTTCTTTCTTTAATTTTTCTGTACGTGTGGTTGTCACCTAACTCCTCCTTAACGGCTGGGCCGATTTGGTTGAAATGTTGTATTATTTAAACGGGTTCCTGCATGGTTTGAAAATACAGTTGGACCCGGTAGGTGGCGCTGCTATCTGTATAAGGTGTACGAAGTTCGCCGGGTCAGCTGGTTAACTATAAGTCTAGGTTTTCTCACGAAAAACCTTCATGATTGGATGTTAGTAATGTCAAAAACAAACTAATAATTTGCTTACTAATAATTATTCGATAAAAAAATACACTTCTCCATAATATCTTAATTTAACTTATTTGTTCTGCACGTAGTTACTACTTAAAATAATGAATGGTAATCATTGAATTATTGAACGAGTTTGTGAGCTTCTGTGCTCAAGGGCAATTACAATAACAGACTTTCTGAGAAACAAGATGAGTTCAGAGAGTACCTAAACAGGTACAGAAGATGTGTTCGGAGAGACCTCCTTTATATAAAACGAATTATCCTTGAAACATGCTCAAAATAAAGGGGCACAAATTCACATTTCCAGATACTGAAATAAGATTAAATTAATAACATCAAATCATATCCATCTTTACATGGAACCATATTCACCATAATGTATAGATATTTCTAAAAGAATGATCATAAATAAAATACATTTGACAAAGACTTCCGAGAGACATCAAAAGGAATCCGAATCTTTTCACCATCATCAAAGGTTCCATACAAAAATATCGTCTATAATTTTATATAAAAACTCGTAATTATCACGTGTTGTCGGGGTCCTCCCTTCCTCTCAATCCTCCTACCGGATATTTTATTTCTATACGAGGGATTATACGGTCTCAAGTCGGTTCCGGTCCTATTTCTGACGCACTCAGTACCCTGGCTTAAGTTGGGAGCTTTCGCGGTCAATAAACCTTCTTTATGGTATTTTTGTCGGCAATTGTCGTTAATTGGGTGCTGTTGCTTGTAATTAGCAGCTTAAGGTTGTTGAAATGGTATAAGGAGGTATTTCAATGCAGAGAAAACCGTTGCGGGAAATTTGTTCATCATTTCGGTTTCAATTTCGATGAAAAACCGTTGTTTAGCTAAACTCTCATTTGTCTATTTGCATTCTTCAAAAACGCTTTAACTATTTCTCAAATTGATGGTTATTCTACGTATCATATATAGCTTCACTATATGTCCTTCTAGGGCGTCCCCTCCCGGCGATTCCACTCACCTCTGCTTTATAAATACGTTTTGTTATTCGCCATTCACTCATCCTCTCCACATGACCAAACCATCTAAGCATACTCTTTTCAATCTTTGTCACTACATCTTCTTTTAAACTGCACCGTTGCCTTATCAGCCTATCAAAGGTCAGGTGCGTAGTACAGGCAACGGAAGGAACACGGGTGGGTTTAGTCAGTAAAAGTCTGACACGCCCTCCCGCTCAGCCCAGAGCGGGAGAAGTTATTTGATAATTTCCCACCCAAAAAAAAAAAAAGGTGCGTAGTACTCGCAACCGGCGTGCGTGTATGACTAGATGTATGAACGTAGGCGAAGCAAAAGGAGTATGTAAGGAGCGTAGCAAGTGGCGTTCTATAGTTTCTGCCTACCCCCATGGGAAGAAAGCGTGAGTTTATGTATGTATGTATGTATATATAGCTTAGTTATCACCGGATCAATTATACAACGGATCTAGCTCAAGTTCTAAGTCTCTTTTGTACCTTCGCATAATCTATTCAGTACACTCGTGTGAAATTTTAACTTTATATTTTGTTCCTCATTCGGATAAGGCTCATGTATCCTCTCATTTGTACCACGCATCATTCAGTCAAAAGAAATGTACGTACATACGATTCTTAATCTCCAAATCACATTCCTCTTATTCCACTAATCTTCCCGCCGTGTCTTCTGAACCAGGGCGACGCTCAAAGCCCTCGGAACGCCCATTCATATTTAATCTGTAGTAAGCCGATTTTCATTTTAGTAATCCCCGAATTCCAACGATTGTACTTGCTAACCTAACAAGGGCAGTAATTAACAATAATTTATAAGGGTAAGTGAACTTATTTTGAGGTTTGATCTTTAAACTTAAGCTCGAACATGAGACCCTTGGAATTGAGCTCCGAGGTAGTAAATAATTCTGCACTGATTAATCGTAGTTTTGATGGGAACTACCTGGTTAGCAAAGGTTGGGGATTATCTTGGTACCCACTTTGTGGTGTTTTTAACTTGGGTACGCAAGTCTTGGAGCGTTCATAACATGTCAAAACCTCCTCAGAGACCATCAGTCTTGGTAGCTATATGAATTACTATGACAGTAATTATGGGTACCTATTTGCGAGCCCGAACGTATGACGAAGCTGCCTGGGGATATTGATATCCTTCATTGTATGTTTACGTAGGTAGGTCAAATAGCAATTTTGTGTAAAAATGTCAAATCCGTATCTATTTTTAATGGCGGCCTAGCCTACCACTGTAAAAAAGTTTACAATTATGCCCAAACCCATTGTTAATACCACGAAAGTCTTCAAATACAGAATCTTTTTCATAAGCTTTTCGTCCGCTTCAAGTTTATTTTTTGTTAGTTAAAAGTGTTACCTGAAAATGCTTAATGGTAATGTCAATATTGCAAGACAGGTGTTGCAATATTGACATTACCATTACATTTCATAATAGCAAATTTTGTTGGCGACGGCAAAGAAGATTGATAATAATGCACTTCCTTCTTTGAAAGACTGATTGAAATATAGCTTCCGACTTCATGATCGGGGAGAATTAGGAAGTTTTGCAAGAAGTAGTCGTATTTCCAGTGAAATAAAAACGAATACCTAATGCATTATTTTAATCATATTTTATATTGTATTTTTGTTAATGTGAGGATGTTGTAGGCTTAATAGACTGTAGATCTGAAGACCATTTTCTATTTTGTTAAGTACCTGGTACTTTGACGGGCCTACGCTGTCCTCTCATACCTATTAACACTGTAATTTGAAAACATTGTAAAAGCCAATTTTTTTTAACAGAGTAACCGTGGAGTTTATTGCCGGCTCTTCTCCATAGGAAACTACAAATTGGAACCGTACACCTAGCTTCTGACGTTTCATAAGTGCCCATGTAGGCGATATAAATGATAGGCGATAGTTATGTGAAATAAAAATATTTTTGATTTGATTTGATTGGAAGTCAAAAGCAATGTTTTCGAGATATCAGAGTGAGATAATGATACAATTATGAAAGGAAAACAAGATGCTAATCAAAACACCTTTCTGTAATTAAAATAGGTATCCTGTTCATCAATTTATTGTTTTTGAAAATGTAAACCGAAAAAAGTTAATCTTAGTAAAAAAAAACCGGCCAAGTGCGTGTTGGACCACGCTCAATGAAGGGTTCCGTAGTTGTATTGAATTTATCCCAAAAAAAAACTTAACATTGTTGCCCCATAAATTGATATATGCCACGGTCAATTTTCCAACTGGAAATGTAAATTTGTAATTGCAAAAAAAATTTTTTTTAAGTGATAAAACTACAAATTATCGATTTTCGGACTTTTTCCTTTACATGTGCTGTAAGACCTCGCTTCTTACCAAATTTCATGATTCTAGGTCAACGGGGAGTACCCTATAGGTTTTGATTTATTTGCGAATATCATAATAATATATGTCGCATATATCGCCGTATTTTTTTATTCCGTTGACTTTAGACGCTTGATTTTTAAACTAGGCTTACGTATTTCATATTAATTTCAACTTGTTACCTTTACGCGTTCCTGAGAAAAAGGGTCTTGACACACTAACAGAGAGACAGACGGACAACGAAGTGATCATACAAGGGTTTCATTTTTTCCTTTTGAGGTACAGAACCCTAAAAATACAAAAACCTAAAACACCATCTCAAAATACTATATACATTGTATACAGTTAATCTTAGTCAACTAAGTTTAAAATAAACCAGGAAAAAACGGAAGTGGAATTACTCTTGATTTAATAAAAATATTTTTTCCGTACACTTTGGGACTAAAAGCTAAGGGAAAAGACAACGTAGACCGACATCCAAATAGAATTAGGTTTTAGTTTCTCTCGTAAAAACGAATCAAACGACTTTAAAATCAGGATTTCACGTAATCTCTCTTTCTATTACCCCGAAAAGTTCCCGGTCCATTCGAAAGTAAACCTTGAATTTATGGAGCTAAGAATCAAAACGGCTCTACATGACACCGATTCAATTTAACTCGAAGGGAAATGCTTAATCGCAAACAAGTCCCTATTTTATAGACGATAAAGTTTAACTTTGAATATTTTGGTTTAAAATGTATAATTTTACGAGTAAATATTTTTCTTGAACCTCATCTTTTATACAGTCAATAAAAATCCTTGTGTTTATTAAATACGCATAAACTGTATGTACCTACAGCTACATAATTTAGATTTAGGACAGGATAAGCTTTAAGATTACACTTATAAAATTATCTTTTTCAGAATAATTATCGCCGAAAAACATAATTTAAATCAAATAACTTAAAAAAATATAGTACAAAAGGACTTAAATGTCTTAATATGCTGAACTCTATTTCCACAATTCCACACATTCCTTCTGAAATTGCGAAATCACTAGACATTACTGTGAACGCAGATCGATGTAAATGCAAAATAAAAAAAATAAGCTTCTTACAAGAAATATGTACAGAGGATCCCTAAGTTATATATGGTGCTTAGCAACGTTTTTTGGCAAAGGAAAACGTTAGGTGAAAAAAAGATGGTATAAAACAGTTTATTTGTGTGAGATACAGGCTGTTACTATGTTATAACCGCTTGGTACGGTCGTTAGTGAGATCCTACCGCGCGATATGTTTAACGTAAATAAAATTACTTAAACATAGCAGAACTTGGTTTAGTTCTATTTTCAGAGAATTTGTCGGTAGAGAACATGTTAGAACTCTGTGTGAAATATCATCATCATCGTTACAGCCGAAAGACGTCCACTGCTGGACATAGGCCTCCCCAAAGGGGTTGGCCATAAGCGCTACGCTTGGCAGACAGGTTGACGATCGCAGTATGGTGTTAAAATGCATAGAGAACGCTGCGGCCCATTCTCTAGTAGTAAGTCCCTTATTCGCCTTTTACGACACCGGGACACACAGGATGAAATAGGATGGTGCTATTCTTTACGCCCGGCACCACACGGTACCCTTCGTCTCAGAATCTCGGTATTTACCACCTTTTTTTGTCATATTATCTTTCTCTCAACCCATCCACCATTTTTTGGACTTCCTTTGTTATTATTGTGTAAGTCCTCTATAATCTTCCTCAAAGCACTCGCACTTCTGGCCACAAAAAAACGGAACTATAAAAATACCCGCCAGTTTTCCTCATTCACGCTAGAAACAAAACACTATCCAAGCTCTTTTATCTAAGTTCTGTTAGATTGATTTATAGAGGTACGTTTTATTGTGGCTTATCCTTCTTTATCCCGTAATTAAGTCCGACTCTGACCGTAATCTGGGTACTAGAGAGTTAACCTGTCTGTTAGTTAGAATTCTAATGACATTGAATACGGAAAACAAAGAATGACCCTTGTGTAAGAGTTGTGGGTGTGTGATGCGTGATAATTCTAGAACTACAAAAGAACATTTCTAGTATTTGTTTTAGACGCAGATATATGCCAGTGACCTTGAGTGGTTAGATTGCGTGTTCTGTACTGAGCTCACGCAACGCGTCGTACGTTCAACCAGTAATAGGACTCGCCCATCAAGGAGCGCTGTCCCCAATTTGACGCATTATTAATTTATTATACACAAACCAAAAAGTATTTTAATAAAACGCGTATACTAAAAGATCAATAATTAAATTATCTTCAAATTGGTGAAGATTTCACAACAATACGCTTAGTAGATTTGGCGCCATTTTCAGTTTTTTATCCGTGTTAGACATAACTTTACAAATTAATTTCACTATGTATTATAAACATAATCTAAAATATTCACATATTAAGTTATTAAGAAAATGCTCTTATTTAACATATATTTTTTTTTAAATCATTAACACTACTCGTTTAGACGTGATACTCGTATTCAGTATAAAATCATTAAAAGTAGGTTGTCGTTGCCTTAATATTAGCAGCAATAAGCGTCATTTTTTCATAGAGTGACGAATGAAACAATGTCGTATGTTTATGGTCTTCTATAAATAGATAGGGGTTTTTATAGGTGCGCAGCAGAAACGTAAGTTGCGACTCAATACTTTTATTTTTAATAATAATATTATTATGGCTGCTAACAACAATCAAAAATAAAACAACAACAAAGAAAGAGGAAGAAACAATCTCACTTTTACATTAAAATCATAAACTGAATAACTACAAATTATTAAGTACTTTCGTCAGTATTTCTTCATAACTTTGATTATTATCTTAATTTCAACTTCGTTCGTTTTAATGGCTTTCAAATCAGAAATACCTATTAATTAACGGGAAGAAAACAAAGCGTTTTCCACTCATTGTTTTCTACTCGAAAATTAACAATTAAATAATAAGTTAAGAAGGATGGTGAAAGCTGCCTAATAAATGAGTTTATTGGAAATAAATTGATCGAAGTGAAGCAATTTGTTGTTGGTTATGTTAAAGTAAATAAGTAGATATTTGATAGCACTGTCGAGAGTGGTGTATCCATGGTATTATTGTTAATACTGGCGCGACTTGTCACGCGACGCGACATCGGTAAAACAAAAATTCAAGAAAATTGTTCTGCCGGTGTCGCGCCAGCAGCGGCGAGGTGTCAATTTGTGTAAGAAAGAAGCCGAAGTGAAACCGGCTTGAGTTGACTTACTTACTTAACAATAAAGTAAACATTTACTGAATTTAACACCATCTATCGCACACAAACAAAACTTTCAATGTTTTACATAAATAAACTATTATTAGGTGTCTACTATCATACTAAAATTAATATAGGAATGTAAAGAATCGAATACAATACACTTGAACTGGTGAAAAGTAATTAAAATGTGCAATATCCTCCATCTCACTATTGCTGACGCATTTTTTCTGACGCTGACACTATTGACTGTGCCATTTTTCAATCGCGGTAAAGTTGCGAACCTCCGAAGGGAAGCCGGTAGGAATTGTGTTATATGGTGCTTTCGCCACTGCGCGCCAGTATGGAAAGACCGGGTGTGCTACGAGTGCTACGACTCATATTTACTTTCTTTTCCCATAACCTATATAATCAGACAAAGAGTGAGCTGTTGGTATTTAGAGGGAGAAATAAAAGTCCCTCAAATAACCCTCCCGTAGAACTAAATGATTCACTGTTGCATAGGGTAACACAATTTAAATATTTGGGCCATATTGTTACGGAGGATCTCAAAGATGACTCAGACATGGAAAGGGAGCGCAGGGCGATGGCGGTGAGGGGAAATATGTTGGCTCGCCGGTTTGCTGGTTGTTCAGTACCGGTTAAAATAAAACTGTTTAAGGCGTTTTGGCAAACATTTTACACCAGCAGCCTGTGAGCTAATCATACCCAAAAAACTGACAACACCCTGCGAATTCAATACAACAATGCCTTCAGGATGCTGTTAAGGCTTCCTCCTTACTGTAGTGCATCACAGATGTTCGCTGATGCGCACACGTATGATTATTTCGCGATCATGCGCAAGAAAGTGGCGTCAATGATGCGCAGAGTGAGAGGGAGCGGAAATAGCATTCTGAAGGTTTTTTCTAATAGGTTAGAAGGGCCTACAATGGATAGGTTTGTCAAGCTACATGTCGGACATGAATCTTGATTAACCTTCCTGGCTAATGGAAAATTGATTGAAACACAATTTTACGTGGATGCAAGGACATAATATATTTTACAGTGACACAACACAATCACTCATAATAGGCGTAGGTCTAATTCAAAACATATGGAACAGATTAATATGCCAGTATCAAATCTAAGTGGCTTCCAACACACCCCCTTAATCTATTACATATAATACAAGCAAAACATTCAACAAAAAATTCACTTCTGTACTTGCCTGTACTCAACATTTAAAACAACAAATAAAATTACAAAGTTGTGCTAACCCTATACATTTATCTTTCTATAGCGTATCGCGCACCAAATTCAAAATTATTCTATTACACAAAACACTTTCAAAACATAAAACATAAAAACGCAAAACATAACACTTTAAATCGTCTAACTACTTATCCGCCCCCTTAATAGAGTAATACGTCAAAGATAACTGCCCTAAGAACTCCTTAAGTTTCCGACCATGTACAGACTTAGTTAAAATGTCAGCTATCATTTTGTCAGTTTGCATGTATCTAATTTCAACTTTTTTACTTAGTACACATTCCCTAATAAAATGATGTTTTATATCAATGTGCTTTGTCCTATTATGCATCATTTTGTTGCCTGCAATCTTATGTGCCGACTGGTTGTCATTATAAATGACGACCGCTTTACTATGCACAGATATTAAACTGCTAAGTAAATTACGTAAATAAATCGCTTCTTTCGAAGCTTGACTTAGTCCTACATATTCTGCCTCCGTGGAAGATAAAGATACAGTAGCTTGTTTCCTATTCTCCCACGTCACAACATTATTTCCTAATTTGAAAATTAATCCAGTGAAAGATTTTCTATCATACGCCCCACCCCAATCTGCATCTACGTATCCATTCAAATCTAATTTTCCTGACTTTCTAAACGTAAGACAAAGATTTGACGTACCTTTTAAGTATCTAAGGACTCGCTTTGCGCACCTGAAGTGTACTTCATCATAACATGAATTAAACTGGGAAAGTACACTTACAGCATGTGCGATGTCCGGTCGCGTATTGCAAGCTAGGTAATTTAAACAACCTATCAAACTTTGATATGGCAGTTTACAATTAGAATCGGGTGATTTTTCCAATTTCATTCCAACTTCCATTGGAGTAGTAACAGGCTTAGCATCTGTCATGCTAAAATCGTCTAAAACACTCAGAATGAACTGCTCCTGATCTAAATAAATAACACCTTGATCCTTCCTCAGTCTCATCCCTAAAACATGTCTAGCCGCGCCTAGGTCTTTCACTTTAAACTTTTTAAGTAGATTCGCTTTTAACTTTTTCTTTTCTTGTTCGCAATTTCCAAAGACAAAAATATCATCAACGTAAATTACCACTATAAGCTTCTTGTTATCATTCAGTTCTTTTTGATACAAGTATGGTTCTATTTTTGACTGTGAAAATCCTAAACCTAACATCTCTTTATCTAACTCATTAAACCAAGCATTTGAGGCTTGTTTGAATCCATACAAAGAACGTTGAAGCTTACATACTTTAGTTTCCTGACCCTTAACTACAGCTCCTTTAGGTTGAAGCATGTAAATGTCTTCTTTAATCCTACCATATAAGAAGGCAGTAGTGACATCCCATTGGTAAATAAACCAACCATACTCAACCGCCAAAGAAAATAACAAACGTAAAGTAGAGCTTCTAACAACAGGGGAATAGGTGTCATAGTAATCTACACCACGTACCTGTGTAAAGCCTTTCGCTACTAATCTAGCCTTGTACTTCGTCACCTTACCATCGCTATCTTTCTTGACCTTGAATATCCATTTGCATTGTATTGGCTTCTTATCAGCTGGTCGATCAGTCAAAATCCAGGTCTCGTTCTCCTTTAACGACTGTAGTTCGTCATCCATATCTTGTTGCCATAAATTACCGTCAGGTCTCGCTAACGCTTGTTCAACAGTCAATGGATCATCATCAATCATGCTTTCCATAGCACACATGACATTACAGCCATAGTGATTGACTTTTCTTCTCTCTCTGAGAGGATACCTTCTGACAGTCTCTTCAGGAACAGCCACTACCTCTTCAGGTATCACCACGTCTTCCACAGCGTCACTAAATGTACCACCATCATGCTCCGAGGGTCCCACTTCATTAACAGTTATTGGTTCTGTAGAAACAGTACCTGGGTCTCTTGCCACATCCGGCTTAACGCTTTCTTCATTATCCAGGTTAATCGTAACGACGGAATCGTCAGCATTTGCTTTCTCGTCTTGTAGAAAAACATGTTCTAAAAATTTGACATCTCTTGCCGTTGTTACTTGCCCTGTCTTGGGGTTCATCAAACGATATCCTTTTTGATTATCTGGGTATCCAATAAAAATCATAGTTTCTGTTTTCATGTCTAGTTTACGTCGCTTTTGCTTCGGTTTCAATGAAAAAGCCAAACAACCAAATATTTTCAGATGACTTACATCTACATCTTTTCCCGTCCATAGTTTCTCCGGTACAGCATTGCTTACAGCCTTTGTAGGGCTCCTGTTTTTTAAATATACAACAGTTCTCACTGCTTCCGCCCAGTATTTTTTGCTCAGTTTGGCTTCCGACAACAGTGTTCTCGCCTTTTCTATAATGGTTCGGTTCGCCCTTTCCGCCACACCGTTTTGTTCCGGCGTATAGGGTACAGTCGTTTGGTGCTTTAAACCTACAGACTTCAAAAAAGTATTAAATTGTCCACTACAAAATTCTCCACCATTGTCAGATCTCAAACATTTTATTGATTTACTCATCTCATTCTCAACTTCTGCTTTATACTCACGAAATTTATCAAAAGTCTGACTTTTATTCTTCAAAAAATAAGCATGAGTTTTTCGAGTATAGTCGTCAATAAAAATTAGCACATACCTCGAACCACCGAACGACGGTTCCTCCATCGGACCACATAAATCAGTGTGAACGATCTCTAAAATATCTTTCGCTCTCGTACCTTTGTTTTTAAATGGACTCTGACATGTCTTCCCTTCTATACATGGGACACACGGTTCGTACAAATCACAACTTTTAAATTCCATTCCGGTAACTAGGACTTTCAATTTATTCATATAATTTCTGCTTAAATGAGCTAATCTTTTATGCCAAATGTTCGAAATATTTTCACTTTGTTTTGACAATGTCAAATTGACGACGTTATTTTTCTTTTCTTTCAACTCGAAAATTCCGTCAATTTCTTGACAGGTTGCAATAACTCCATTTCAATCATGCATTCTCCATTGTCAAAATTCACGCTATATTTCTTCTTCATTAAATTGCTCACCGAAATAAGATTCATGGATAAATTGGGTACATGCAAAACGTTGTTCAAAATAAATTTTTCTTGTCCGTCAACTTGGGGTTCAACGTTTCCTCGTCCTTTTACACTTATCTTTTGACCATTTGCTACCGAGATCTTCATGTTGCCTTTTTCAGGTTTATAGGCTAACAACTTAGATTTATCGTGGGTCATGTGATTTGAACATCCACTGTCGAGATACCACTTGTCTTTATTAATCGCCTCCTTTGCATTCAGGCAGACAGTCGCGGTTCCACTCCGCGTTTTGCACTCAGACGCTTTGTGTCCTTGCTTGTGGCACTTATAGCATTTATAAACAAACTTTTGCATATGATCACCGGATTTCATAGGGGATCTGGCATTGTTCCATACTTGTTTTATAGCCAAAGCTTGTTCCTGGGTTGTATTACTTGTATTTACATTGCTCTGTCTCGTTCCTTCCTGAAGTAACTTGGTCTTTATTTGCTCTAACGTGATCGCTTGACCACAATTATCAACAGCCATTATAAGGGGGCCGTACTCAGCAGTCAATCCACCCAGCAAAATTGAAATGACCCAGTCATCAGACATTTTGGCATCTATATCTGCCAACTGCTGTGCGAGAAAGGTAACCTTCGCAATATACTTTTGAATAGATTCAAAATTCTCCAATTTACAACTCCAAAGTTCTCGTTGAATAGAAATCCTTCTACCCCAACCCTTGTCCTCGTAGGCATTTTGTAAATTTGCCCACACCTGATTCGCAGTTTTTGCATCGTATACGTGTGTAAAACACTCTGGTTCGAGTAACAAACATATCGTGGTTCTTGCCATACGGTCTACGTCTTTTTCTGTGTCAATGACAGCATCTTTTTCAACTACAGTCCACCAGTTTTTATTTTCTAGGTAATTTCTTACTAAGAATTTCCAGTTTGGATAGTCCGACGTACCTTGTAATTTTCTTATTCCGCTCAATCCGCTTATGCCAGGGGAGTTTTCTACCGACATAATTATTGTGCAAGATATCTTCGCAAATTTAATAACCACTTTCAATTTTTTATTTAAAGAACGTTACTCAAATACTATAGGCTCGTTTCTGGGGTTCCTGGGCCCATAACCTAATGGAAAATTGATTGAAACACAATTTTACGTGGATGCAAGGACATAATATATTTTACAGTGACACAACACAATCACTCATAATAGACGTAGGTCTAATTCAAAACATATGGAACAGATTAATATGCCAGTATCAAATCTAAGTGGCTTCCAACACTGGCTTTGCTTTGTTTTGTTTTTTTGACGTTTATACGTTTTTTTTTTAGTAGGGTTTAAATGAATAAAGAGGATAATGTTTTAATATTGTATTGTATTGTGTGCGTATTTTGTTACTACTAACATAGTTTTTAAACTTATAAACTGCCTGATGCCTGCTAATAAATGATTTTTATTTTTATAACCGAAAGCATGTGTCACCGAAATCCAAAGAGATTTTAAGATACTATAAAGAGGCTATGCAAAGAAATGTTATAGAAAAACTGTGATGCCATTTCTCAGTGACGCCATCTAAATAAACCGAAGATAACCAGTCGTTTTACCATAACGAGATTTAAAATATCGTAATGCGCAACTCGGCATATTTTCTTAGAAAATATTTTTCTTTTGTGAACACGAATGCGACTTGATATGCAGGCGTACCACACTATACTCCATTTGAAATAAGATTAGACATTTAAATAAACCTTTTTTACAGTCCGTTCAACTGATTTTGACTTCTATTGCGTTGGTGGCATGACCAATGGCAGCTGTAACAGTTGGTATTGTAACCACGTTTTTGCTTTGAATGCCATCCTTATACCTACGGAATAGAAGTCAAAATCGGTTGAACGGACTGTAAACAAGTTTATTTAAATGTCTAATCTTATTTCAAATGGAGTATAGACTGAGCGACTTTTGCCCACTAGGACAAATGTATCTGATTATGATTTTGTTCGCTATGTCCCGTCTATTGTTAAGTAAATAATTTAATGTTTTCCCATACCTAACCCCAAACATCTCCTACTCCACCGCTTGATTACAACTGTCACTCCTTGAAAGTTGTAAGTAGTAAATGGCTATGACGTGGCAAATGACGTACCTACGCGTTAATATGTTGTAATCAAGTACCAATACCTTTCTGTACCATTAAAATACAAACCCACTTGAGGAGCTCGTGGCTAAGTAATAATTGCCGTACGGGTCGATCCATCAGATTAAACTACTCTTGCCGGAGTTGGTCCGTGGATGCGTGACCATCTTTACATACTGAGACTCCTCCGTGCCTCGGAAATCACGTTAAGAAGTTGGTCCCGGCTGTCATTCGTGGATCTTTGACAGACGGGTCGTCAGAAGCCCGAAACTGACAACCAGTCTTACAAAACGGTATTGTATTACCCAGTTACTGGATTTTGGAGGTCAGATAGGCAGTCGTTCCATGAAAAAATGATAACCGACTTCCAAAAATAACACTACAAAGTGAAAAATAACTTTAATTTCGGAAGTCGGTGTCTTTGGATCTGTATTTGAGTTTTTTGCCACCGACTTCCGAAATTAAAGTTATTTTTCACTTTGTAGTGTTATTTTTGGAAATCGGTTATAATTTTTTTGTAACAAGTTTTTTATTTTTTCACTTTTTAGTGGGTCAGTTTTGAAGTTATCTAAGTTACAATAGCCTAATGTTAACGCTCATCACCTTTTACAAAATATTGTTTTCCCGATGCTGGAACGTTGATTGTTGAAGAGTTCTCCTGGTAAGAACCAGGAGAACTGCCACTCACCATATGCATAGTGACGAGCATAAATTGCTTAGCAACCACATTAAAGTACCCAATCGAATTGCAACTCGTTAAATAGGTACTCATTATTATATTGTTCCGGTGGCCATCTGTGGTCTCCATCATCAGTTTCACTTCACCAAATGGTGCTTTCCGAGAGCAAATGCACGAGTATAAAAAATACCCAAATCGCCATAGGTTTCCCTCGATTTCCATGGGATCCCCTCATCAGATTCTGATTTGGTGGCAATGGGATCACCTCGAGAGTATACCCTTTCAAACAAAAAAAAGAATTTTCAAAATCGATCCATAATTGACGGAATAATCGCGTAAACATACAAAAAAAAAACAAAACATACAACCGAATTGAGAACGTCCTTCTTTTTGGAAGTCGGTTAAAAATACTGGTATTCAAATGCATCCAGTTAGACTGGAATCTGACCCCTAACATAGTTGGGAAAAGGCTAGGCTGAATGATTGATTTAAACCACAAACCCACAAGAACTTCGAACCAAACATTCAAATGCAAACATTCTATAATCACACTACTCGCATCCCTAAGGACACGTAGTAGCAAAACTACAATAACGATATTTCGTTGACACAGAACTACCTGTACCCCCCTGTGCTTAAACTGTATGTGACTTCTGCATACGACTTCATTCAGTATTGAATCTGCTAAAAGCTCTGCTCATGAGGGAACTCAAGCGTGAACGGCGGGTGTATCCTACGCAACGATGTCAATGTATTTACGTACGATGCTGAACAAAAGGTGTTCTTGCTTAGTATGGGTAAATGTGCGTTTGAATTTCGAAGTATTTGTTATTATTATTGTAAAACTAGCTTTTGCCAATCAATTCGGTTTATACTCTGCTTGTTGTTTGGCGGTTGGCGGGAAAAAATTCTTAACACACTACTAAAGTTTTTATAATAATATAATTCAATCATGATTCGAAAGACAGGTGGCGCCATCTATTATCATAAGAACGTTATTGTTGTTTTCCTCGGGAACTGTACTTTTTTTTGGGATGAAAGATACTCTATGTCGGTTTCTGCAAACCTGACAACATTATATGCAAAATTTCAGAATGATCGGTTCAGTGTTTTAGGCGTGAAAAGGTAACAAACAAGCAAACAAACTTACTTTCGCATTTATAATATTAGTGAGGATATTATGGTCTTCTTCATAGTGCGTATAATTATAAATGTATGTCAGCTTAAGGGAATCTCAATGGCTTGGCTACTGAACTCCTTGTTGACGGTTTTTGATAACACAAAAGTATTTTTGACTGAAAATAAAACTAGGTACACAATAATATAATGTTCTAATAGTCTTGTTTGTTTCATTTTCACATTTCAGCATTCCAAGTCATTGCACTGTTATTTCGCATACCACCGAGCTCTCGTATTTATGTATAGGACACCAGAAATTCACCAAAACTACTCAACAGACTATGCTCACCGACACCGGTAGAACAATTTCCTTAAATTTTTCACAGAAATTGTTCTACCGGTGAAGCGTCGCGCGACAAGTAGCGCCAGAATGTAGAAGCCTTTATCCGATAATTTCATTAAGACTCCGACAACAGGTAAACCGCTGTCACTGTCAGATTGCATACAAAAGAAAGAGATGCGCGATGACGCAACGTATGGCGTAAAAATGCAAATAAAATCGTATTAAATTAGATATTAACTAATTAATAAAAATGAATCCATCACCGGCTGCAGTTTGGCATTTGCAATTTATTGCTATACTTTCAATTATAATTATAACTGTTAACGAAGGCATAAACTGCTTTTACAATTAATATTAAGAGTTGTCTTTAAAGATTTTTTTGATGTATTAAATTATGTTAATTATGTTTTGAGTTCCATGTCGGTATGCACAAAAGACTTGAAAATATCATAAGTACTGTTTTTGTTTTGGAAAAATTATATAC
This sequence comes from Tiliacea aurago, assembly GCA_948098905.1. Lineage (NCBI taxonomy): Eukaryota > Metazoa > Arthropoda > Insecta > Lepidoptera > Noctuidae > Tiliacea > Tiliacea aurago. The sequence continues at coordinate 4,913,726 of OX402592.1, forward strand.
GGTTTAAAAGATACATTGCTTTAAAATCGGCCTCTACTAATTACCTCATGATGTCACCATTCTTGCGTCTACCTGCATAAGGTATATAATGACATTGGACCCCTTCAATACCACACGGAACAGATTTAAAAAAGAGATTATCCAAATCCTTCGTCAAACCCCGGAAACTCAGGTAACTTAGCAGTGCCAGTTTTAGTTAGACTTACACAGGCATACACACATCATCACACTCATTTAAAGCACCTACACCACACAGTTACACGCACACACACACTTTAAATATTAATAATTAGGTCACTCTCTGTATTTCTTATTTTTCGTGTACTTCGTAATTGGCGTAATGTTTCGAATAATCAAAATGTTATACTTACTGTCAGCTGTGAAGCTACCTTTTATTAAATAAATAAATAAAAAACCACATCTTTGACCATTTTCAGAAATCTCCGCCTTAATCTGAAAAATATCTAAATAAATACTTATGACTGATATGTGATACTTATTGACAATTCTACTGTTATTAACCTTGCCTTCTCCTTGTTCTAGGGGTGGTGTTAGCCTAAGATGGTGTTGGCGTTGGTGGTCGGAGTGCTGTGCGTGTGGGGCCGCCTGAGCGACGCAAACCCTGAAGCGAAGCGGCTATATGACGATTTGCTGTCCAATTACAACCGTCTGATCCGGCCCGTGGGCAACAACTCTGATCGGCTCACGGTCAAGATGGGGCTTAGGCTTAGTCAGCTCATCGACGTTGTAAGTACCTTTATTTAAGGCTTATAATATACATACAGGGTTAATTTTAAAACGTCAATAACTTCTTAAGGGGTCATTGTACTCATCTTTATGAACAACTGTTACTATGTGACCAAAACTGAAATCGCGAAAAAAAAAACCAGCTGTTCCATTACAGTACATTTATGTTCGAATAATTCGTTAAAATGTAGGGAACAGCTGTTTTTTTTTCGCGATTTCGTAATTTCCTAGATAAACTACTAGACTTAAATCTGATACCTATTACTTAGCGATAGATTAAGCTTTAAGTGAACCTAATACAACTTTAAAGCGGCATAATCCTTGGTAGTAGGAGCGTGGGACTACCAAGCGGGTGGTGGTGAGGTGACAATTTTTGCCCATCTATTGTTTTACAAGCATATTTTTCTTAGATGAAGGAATCTACAAAGTAATGCTAGTAATCGGCTACTGAAATTAAGCACAAAACGTCGAAAATATACATCGTTCTTATGAACGATGTATATTTTTGGGGTCCATATTGGCTCAACTAAAGTTCTTTACCCGAAATTGTTCTTCCTAACGATTTGTAATCCGAATGATCACTCTTCCTAAAATTTTTCATCCTAAAGTTTTCATTCATACTATTTGTAGTGCTACCGGCGATGTTCATAACACTCATGTTTCCGAAAATTGTAATTAATAATATCATTAATGTAAATATATTTAAACTTCTACTGTTTTTTATCATAACGCTTTTATCCCTAAAACTATAACTATACATGAGATAATTATGTCTAAAAAACCAACTGTTTAGAATGATTTAAGGTCGTTTCACAGATTTTTGTCTTAAATGAATGAAATTCAGGTCAGAATGTCGTCTTGGGGGCACTATAAAAAAATACTTATAAAAATTTCGCGACCAATTTCGAGGTAGCGCTCGCCGGACGCTGTGTAGTTGGTCACAGTTCTAACCTAACCTAACCTATGGATATCTTTGCAGGTACACACCGCTATAAATAAAATCAAAATATGACTTTGAATAATATTGTAAAAGATGGTTATGTTGAGAAAATATAGGAAAACAAATAAAAGTCTATTAGATGTTTATTACTGACATTATGAAGTTAAATGCTTCGGAATTATGAACATTAGAGACAGAGTAGTTAGGAATTGTGATTGTTAGGATAAAAAATGTTAGGAAGAACATTTTCGAATTTCCAATTATCGGAGTTGAAAATTTAGGTGAACTTTGGCGCACTCATATTTTTGACGTTTTGAAAAAAGTTTTATTTTGCTCTATGTTGAGTGTAATTTTTTATAATTATAAAATATAAAAATTACACAAAAAAAATTGAGCAAATTAGTTTAATATCAAACGAACAAATTAACTTATTAGGTAGAGTATCACTTGTAAAAATGTATGTGAATATACTAAAGTCCGAGTAAAATCACATTTAATTTACTAAAGTTAACTTAGTCCTTCCAACAAAAAACCTTCAATTACCCTCAATCCTTTTACATTTTAATTTAATTTATAATTCGTTCACGTTCCCCGCTAAATTATTTCCGAATGAGATAGCAGGCTTATCCGGACATGTACGTCAAATCCTTTCATTTAAAACAGGCTCTGCTACACTATCGTGTTTTGTTCCAATCGTGTATTTTGTACGTTATCTGAAAGGAAAGTTCTAGAAATACTGGGTTATTGTTTCTCGGGTTTTGGTATTGACAAAGAGTGTCCATGGAGTTTTTTGCCTGTTCTTCTCAAACTTCATCTTGCTGAATGACCGACTCATTTGACAAATCAAAAGTGCCTATGAATGGTTTAATTGAAATCAATTATTTGAGTTTTTTTAATATTATTATTACTATTAACTATTTACGGTGATTATAATTAAAATATTTTTTTTTATTGTGATTTGAGACGATGTCCAAGGCTGGACTTGTTTGCTCCGTAAATCGAAAACTATCTAGTCTTATATTATTATTTTTTTAATTCTTTATAAAACCACACTAGAAATTGCTCCTGTAATGTGGGTGTGTTAATAAACATTTAAACTCACGTACACAAACAGCCAGACCCGGAACAACTACTTGTAGGTCATACAAATATATTTTGTTCCGTGCGGCAATTGAACCCGCGACACGCAGCGCTGCAGGCAATCGCTTAACCACTGCGCCAACTATGCCGTCGATAATAATAATCACTAATAATGAAACTTTCAGTAGCGCCATCAGAATGGAATTAGTATGGAAAAATGTGCGGTCATGCATGTAAAGCGAGGGTAGATTGTGGAATCCGTGGGACCCAACTCTCGAATTCGATAAACCTTAGAGCCGTCTCCGCATCCAAAACCTATAAGTATTTGGGTATCCTATAAGTATTTGGGTATGTCGGAAGCATTGGGCATCAATATTACTAACATGAAGCAATTGTTGGAGGAGCGCTTCTTCGGCCGCCTGAAGAAAGTATTTAATAGTCTTCTATCAGACGGAAAAAGGTGCGCGTCTTCAACGGTTAAGTAATGCCGGTTTTGATGAACTATTTACATATACGATATACTGAAATGGACTCAGACCAAACTCGAGGCCCTTGATAGGACGATCCGTACGCTGCTGACTGCATAACGAATGCATTACCCACGCTCGACGGTCATCGGTAATGAGACTGTACTCGTATATCCCGCGAAAGTGTTTTTTTTTTTTTTGTATGGCATCTCGTAGGTGGTCTTGAGAGGCCGTGGCTACATAACCGAGCTTTCCTAGGTCTGCCTTAAGTGTGAGCTTAAAGCCTCCAGCCAGGGCGTAAAATATATTATAACTAAACCACTGCGCACTAAGGGCACCCCTTGTGGGGTACGGACCTCGGCTTAGGGCGTCGTTGGGATCACAAATTGGGGACGGGCTGGATCAAAGTTTAGATTATTATTATTAACTGGGGTTAATATTAATGCTACGGCGCACTCAGCCTCGGCGCGGGCGGCTGGCGATTCGACGTGCAAGGGACAGGGGGACAATTAAGTCGGGAAGTTCGCGTGGTACTTTGGCAGTGAGGATGGAATGTCGGTCTCCGCGAAAGTGTAGACGTCGAGGCTTTTTAAACGCTAAGACCCTCCACAATCTCGAGATATGCAGTCTCAGGAAATATTTCCTAGAAGCCAACGTGGGGGGGCGATGCATCGAGATGTGGCCACGGTGGACACCCTCCGCCGGTGGGCCTCACCCTGCTCTCCTTGACTAAAGAGAAATAGCGCAAGCCTGTAGTGCTTGACACTAACGATTGTAAGGAGGTATGGCAGAGTAAGGAGTTTCACGGACACTTTTTCCGGGCCATACATGGAACCGATGTAGGTTTACTAGCGTCCGTAGCCTGACTGCGTTTCGGTGAACTCTTTGGGGAAACAGAAGGTTTTCTCTGTGCAATTATGGAAAAAAAGTTTTCATGACGAACAATTACCAGAGATTTATTGTGAAGGACGGTACGGTTGACATCTTTCGGGCATGCTAACGTCTGGGAGAATCAATCCGACTGGAGCCCTACCAATCGCGGTAGCTTGGACCCATTTTTCGATATTGAAGGGCTACTATTTTTTATATTTTTAAATTTTAATATTTAAAAATATAATTGATTCATGTTTATAATGTAATAAAGGAAATCACAAATAAAGAAAACAATTACAATTACCATTCCGCGTAAAGTCCATTTCACGAAAGAAGTCCCGCGGAATTAAGTGGAACTAATTATTATTATACAAGTTAGCAATGCCTGCAGCGCCACGTCGCGCCTCGTCTGCGGGACTTCTTTCGTGAAATGGACTTTAATGTATTTCTGGATATAATATACACTTGAAGCCAAAACAACCCTAATATATTTATTTTTATTGTGAAAGATACTCCTTTTATATTTCTACACTTAAAGCAAATCATATTTACATCCCAAACAGAAGTGAGTACCTATTGCATCCACATGAATTCTAGCTCTTTCCACATGTATCGGAAAATATTTGGCGACAGATTTTCATTTAGTTCCGTAACTTTTGTTCACAGAAAGTTATGAGTTTGAGGGAAACTAGTTCAACGAAATTCGGTTTATTTTTGGTGTTTGAGTTTTGAGTTTAATAAACAGGTATTAACTTTTCGTGGTTAGGAAATTCCAACTTGATAGTTATTCTTTTTCATAAACCAACGCTCTTTCATGGGGATAGATCCGAAGCGTTAATACGAAGTATCGGTCGAATGTTCGGCCATTTTATAACTTCCATAGTTTCCTTTTTTGACTTTGAATCCACGACTTAAAGTCACATTTTTGACTTTGGCTTATCTCTTTGACTGTCGTCTTTTTTTCATTCGCCGTAGTTAGCCATAGTTAGCCGTAGTTAAGCAACGGGTCAACATTCGGCCGATACTTCGGATTTATGTTCGGAGTACACCCCCAGGATTGTGTTCGGGCAGGCGTCATTAACAGGCTAAACTGTTAAAGTGTTTTTTGTTGTCTTTTACGATGAGAGAATTTGTATAATAAAAATAAAATGAAAAATGTTTTATTGACATTAGCTAAGGAGTTACATTTTAATTTGAAGCCCTGACTCCTGAGCTAGGTGGTATCTGTGTTACAGGAGTCAGGGTCTTCTCCTGTTTTTGGAACAATAACAATAGTATGCAAAAAATATATTAAATTAACGTAAAATTAAAATGATAAATTAATGAATTTAGTGCATGCATGCTCTTGAGTAGTTTGTGTGCGCGTGTGTGGTATTATGTTAGTGTGTGTGTGTGTGTGTGAGTGATTGTGCTTTGTGGGTGGACTTTGGGTTATAATATCTGAGAGTTCGATTTTGTATGTAACGGTCAGCGTATAAAAAGACTAATGTGGTATCGTAATCGGCCACAGTTTGTCTATCTTTTGTTCTTTATTCACAAACTGACTTTTACCTGCGGCTTCGCTCGCTTGAGGTTCTGAAATTATCCCACGGGAAAGTACTACCGAGATAAAAAGTATCCTATGTTCTAATCCAGGTCATGATCTACCTGAGTGCCATATTGCATCAAAATCCGTTCAGCCCTTAAGAAGTGAAAAGTTACAGACACACAGAGTTACTTTTACAATTGTAATATTCCGTACCCAAAGGGTAAAACAGGAACCCTATTACTAAGGCTCCGCCGTCTGTCTGTCTGTCTGTCTGTCTGTCCGTCTGTCACCAGGCTGTATCTCAAGTATCAGTTGAAATTTTCACAGATGATGTATATGTTGACGCTATAACAACAAATATTAAAAATAGAATAAAATAAATATTTAAGGGGGCTCACATACAACAAACGTGATTTTTTTTGCTCGTTTTTGCTCTATATTGATAACGGCAACAGGTAGACGCTTGAAATATTCACAGAATATGTAGATATATATTGACTTTAAAAATAAATAATTAAATTAAAATAAAACAAAAATTTAAGGGGGGCTCCCATAAAACAAACGTGTTTTTTGTAGCCATTTTTATAGATAATAGTACGGAACCCTTCGTGCGCGAGTCTGACTCGCACTTGGCCGGTTTTTTTATGTTTACTTGATAAACTTACGGTAAGAGAATCACAAACGAAATTTCCATTAACACTATAACCAAAACTAACGTTTTCCAATCACAACAAATCAACACATTACATAATCAATCTAAACCATTTTAATCCATAATATCCAGAACAACATACTTCCATTCCAACAATTTTCGATTCTATCAACCAGATTCTATTTAACTTGGCTGTTGACACATGGGCAGAACTCATTTAACTAAGCCACAGCAATCTAAATCGAACACGGCTATCGTTGCATTTATTGATAAATAAATCGAAAGCGCGAAACTTGTGCAGTACCTGTTTTGTTTCAGTTTTGATAAGTTGGGTCTATAATGTTGACTGGTAGTGTATACCATCTGTATTGAAGCACATTTTTAGAGTTCCGTACGTCTGAATGAAAAAACGGAACCCTTATGTGTATACCCTTGTCTGTCTGTCTGACCGTCTGCCACAGCCAATTTTCTCCGAATCGAAAGGACCGATTAAGTTGAAATTTAGAATATACTATGTATATTTTTCTGTGACCCAAACACGGATGTGTAACGTAAATAAATAAATTTTGAATTTGGTCGTCACTTTTGGGGAACACATGATAATAACATTTAAAAAAAAGTTTTGCTAACTGTACCGTATGACACATTGAATGAAAGGGTGCTTGGAGGGTCTCAACCCTTTTCGTCATTTTAAAATAAGTAGTTTTAAAGTTATTTCAGAAAATAGATGACCATTCCGCCTTATCTCCGAAACTCCTGAACTTACGTTTAAAAAATAATAATACAGAAAATAGTTCTATGCCTTTAGAGAGTAGGTATTTCCTGTAATCTATAAAGATAACAGGAAATCCTCTAAAAAGTCTATGGTCTATGTAAAACTCTCAATATTGTGCGTACAAACTTACATTTGCAGTTGGAATGGATGGGAGAACATGTTTTTCAACTACAATTTTAAGTTTGTTGAGCACTTGGCCGGTTTTTTTAGTTAGTAGTAGTATTTGTTTATAGTGTGAAGTGGTAGTTTTGTAGTGGAGTACCCAAACAATCTGCCTATTCCTAACTAATTGGGGTCGGTTCCAATCTGACCGGATGCAGCTGAATACCAATTTTACATGGCGAGACTGCCTATCTGAACTCGACTTCAGAAATCTACGAATAACAGTAGGGAGCAGCGGCTTAACGTCCTTTCCGAGGCACGGAGGGGTCTTGATATGGATGGTCTCCCATTCACGAAGCGACCGCGACAAGGGTAGTTTAACGTTCGATCAACCAGTGCGTCTATTATCATTTAGCCACGAACATTGACCAATTTTTGATTTTTTTAATCTATATTTTATGCGCTAGTATAAAAAAACACTGTACAAAGGCGGACTTAAGAGCCCTCTACATTTCGGTGCTGTGCGCTAACTTAGGTATTTTTTTTTATACATTTACACCTATATTACATTAAACAGAAATGTTGTGAGCGCGCAATCGTGAAGACTCAAAAACGTCCTAATTGGGACGTATTTGTTAGTCTGTGATGCCAACATTCGGTGATTGGTGGCCAGAATAATGTTTGTTTTCAAACACGCGCAATTGATAAAACTATCTCTCTCTTTTTTTCTTGTTGTTTATATCAAGCCATCTCTTTTCTATCATTTTTACTGGTAGTGAAATGTATAATAAATGAAAAGTGGGTATGTGTGCTGCCGCTGCGGCGCGGAACACTTTTTTTGGTTGTTTTGTCAATGTATAACATATCTGTTTAATTTAATATCATTGATTTAAACTACATTTAAATTATATTTACACAACAGTAGTATCGACATGGCAAAGAGCGTGAAATCAATTGACATAGATCCGTCATCGCCGAGCATTCGTGCGATATTGAGCGCACATCGCCGGCACGGTGAAATATATAGTAAGTACTTTTATTTTATTTATAAAAAAATCAAAGAAGCAATGGAAAAACAAAAATAGTCGTTGCTTAAGAAAATGTTGGAGATTATTTTGGTATAAAAACTACTTCAAAATTATTTATAACTGCGGAGATATTCAGACTTGTTTCCAACCCTTTTCAGTAGAAAATTGAATTAGGTCCACTCGTTTTTTTTTTTGTATATAAAAGGCATAAAACAAAAATGTATTCTATTATATAAATGTATAAGTAGCTTATTTAGAAATATGCGAAAAAATATTTGGATGGATTATATTCAATAGAATCTGCAAATTAGAGCTCTCAAATCAGTTCTGCATGTGTTTTTGCCTAAAAATGCACCAGGAGAACGATTATTGCTAAATAAGTAAATAAATAATTTAAAAATCGCGTTATTATTATTTTAGAAGAGAAAATTAATTATTTTTAACAAGTAATTATTATTTATACGAACCCACGAATAGTATTTAATTTCAACGAGCAAATCATGCATTTACGCGCAGTTTTGTAATAAATTGTACCAGTACCTTAGGGTGATGCAGAGACAAAACATGGCAGGTGCAACGTACGGGATAGATAGCTCGGAAATAACTATAAAATACAAGCATAAATACTAATACATAGATAGATACATACATAATATACCAAAATAAACATTGTCAGGAGAAATAACGACCGGTAGCGAAGAAAACGATTCAAGCAAATCACCGCTGGGATGTTTCGGCCACCTTCTTACGAATATGTTCACGTGCCTTCAGTTTAAAACATAACCGGCTGGTTGCCGTCCTGATGTTCAGAGGGAGCGCATTCCAAAGAAAGACCACCTGGACAAAGAAAGAAGAATGAAAGAACGTACAAGACGATTGTTGGTGGAACGAAGATAATGTATGAATTATGGTCTGAAATGTTTATATGTTCAGTTCTATTCTAAAGTTTGTTTGTTTTTCTAACTGAACAGACAGCTGTGCTGCTGGGGAGTTTGTTGCGCCACTTTTTCTTCCCATGTTTTAAGGGACTGTCATAAGTCATTTTGACGTTCGAAAAGGACTTCTTCGAATTCTAAGCTTAGTTCGATTAAATGACTTTTGATATGATTTGAAACAATGTCTACTAAGAAAGGGTAACGGTTAAAGTCTGCGCACCTCATTTTTATGGACGTTTAGTCTTTCGCAAGTATGGTTTTAATTATTATAATTCTGTGAGCATTTAAGCAATGCACTTGGAATTAAAATGTTATTATGTAACTTGTTGCGAGACCAAATATTATAATACTTAGGTAGATATTATATTAAGTTCATGATATAGAAAGAAGAAATACATTTATTTAGCACATACTAAAAGGCACACAAAATACCTATACACCAGATAAAATAAAAAAATAATAATATATACATTCGAATTGATAATATATCCCCCAAATAAAATTACAATTAAAAATTTAAATGATTGATTGTTGATATTTTCAAAAAAAAAAATTTAATTGATATATACCTCTTTTGGAAGTCGGTTAAAAATATCTAAAAAATCAAGTAAAAAGTGTAAAGTCGCTGAAAGAATTTAGAAGAAAAGTGTGCCTCACGGACTGATCATCTCTTAGCGGCCATGGCTTATTTTAATTTAATTTAATTTTTAAATTGTTTTTTTTTATTTTTTTATAATGGAAGCTTTTGACGTTGTGCATCGTTCTTACATGTATAATTTCAACACGAATGATATAACCAATATTTTTTAACAATTTATGTTAATTTAAAAGAGTGTCCGTGGAGTTTCTTGGCCGTTCTTCTCCATAGGTACCTGCTAAGCTTTGGAATGGGCAACTAGTTGTCAAGGGGTCGTTCATTCATAAAGATGAAGTCTTTATGACTGAACGACCCCTTGACAATTCAAAAGTGCCTGTAATTGGTTTATTTGAAATAAATGCTTTGAGTTTGAGTTTGACCACAACCAAATACCCGTTGTTAACCAAAGTTACATAGTTAGGGAAAAGCAAAAGAATAATCGATTGAGATTCAATATATTCCAATATTCGTAATCTTTCGAAATATAATAAAAAATATTATTGTTTAAATTCTCAACAGACCTTCGCTCAAGTTTCATTTGAGCAAAGTTCGGAATCAAATAAAAACAAACCTCTTTTACTTGAAGTAGCATCGTGTAAAATTACAAGGATATGAAATACCTATATATAGGAGTATGTGTTTGAGTTCGTAAGATATTATATTATATTATTTAGAAAAAATGCATAAGTTAGCATTGTGGTCCTTTTGAGGCGAATCCGAGATTAAGCGTATGTTTAATGAAACCATTTTTTATATCATTGACATCAGACCTATTCAATTTGTGACTTCCTTACTTCTGAAGACTGTGGTCAGCAAAAAAAATAAAAGAACTACTTTCAAACCATGAAAAACAACTACCTACAAAGAAAACTGATTTATTTTTCAAAAAAAGAACCTTCCTCAGCAAGTTAGCTTTGCTCTGTGGGCGGATTGCATTCCTTTTTCAAACAAGCCTTTACACTGATTGGGCCTTTCTTTCAAAGGTATCGGTCTGATTGGTGTTGGTTATTTTTTATACATCTAACGTTCTAGATTCTAGTTTGAATATTTTAACGTTTAATGGATTTTTATGATTACGTAAAGAAATTCTTTTTAGGTCTTTGAAAATTAAAATGCTTAATCTGATTCTAAGAAATTGTGTTTATATTATATAACTAATAATAAAGCAGAAGTGTTTCTTTCTTTGAGCGCGCTAATCTCTGGAACTACCAGATAGATTTAAAAATATATTTTTGCATTTGATAGCCCAATTTTCAGTTAAAGCAAGAAATATTGATAGCCATGTTGATTTTACTACAGTGGAAGTAACAAATAATGTCATAATCTTATTTTCTAACCTATTACTAACGACTACTTTATGGTATGAAAACGGCTAAGCCATTGAAGGCAATGATGTTGCAAAATAAATTGGAAAATGATGCCTAACGACTTCTCACCTCATTAGCCACGAAAAGAACTCTGTTTTTAATTTCAAACATTTCTAGTGAATTACCTTTTTCTGGCCACTACGAACAAATCGCCTCTGATTCGTCAATTTGAATATCGATAAAAACGAAGCTGCGATATTCCAATTTTAAAATTCATCACGTTTTCCCCCTTTCTTGTAGTCCTCGGGGCGTACTCTTTGTCTTGTTTTACTTTTTAATGCAAAGTGACGGTTATTTTATTATCGACATGCATAATTTATTTAAAAAAAGATACCTACGCCCTTGATAGGTACTCAATATTTATTTGAGGCGATTCTTTTTTTCTTTTTTTGGCGTTATGTCGATCGATTTGGTTATTATTCTCAAACGAACATAGAGCATATTGCACGGCCGACACTGTAACGTTTTTCTCAAACATACTGCTTTTGCTGTTCAAGTTTTAAAATACCTCTGAACCTCTATTTCGCATAAACATGACGAAAAAACTGTATGTAAAGTAACTTCCATTATCTCCACAATACACGCTCGCATTACAATACAGAGATACTTGCATGGAAGCAAAAAGTAAACACCATAAATATGTAAATAAGTGGTGCTCGCTACAAAGCTAACTGAAATAAAAACAAGAAACATAACTTACGAGATTTTCTTAACAAAGGGGAGGACGATTTAGTTTTAAGCACTGCACCAATTATATTTTACTACAGCTAGCCAGCCGTGGGGCTACGAAATAAGCGTTTTATGTTACTTTTTTGAAGTTTAGAAGTTTGGAAGAAAAAATATGTTTTACTTTTTTTAAGTTGTTTTTTTTTTATTTTTTGTTAAATTGATTTCCTAGAAATTAGATCAATTAATTCAATTCAATTTATTTATTTCGGAAAAAAACATCCATATTGTGTTAGTATTAAAACTTAGAAAAAATATGTTAGTAGCATAAAAATCAAAAACAAATTATTATTCGTCGTATCCCGCCATTTTTGTTTGATATTAGTTTTGCAAAAATGTATTATAGAGGATTCATATCATGGGTGTAGATAATGGGAGTACATAATTAGGTATTAAACACTCATGGTTGTGATACTATGAACCCACATTCGTGTTGTAATACCCCTTATTATACAACAGTTGCATAAATAACTATTCTCTCTTCCTACCGATTTTATCGCTACGCGCTACCTCCTCCGCGAATTTAGTGGCCTCATTATAGTCGTACACTAACCCTCACATTTTCCCGTGGATGCGGAAAGCGGGACATTTGTGTAATTACACCCAAATGTGCTGAATTTACGTTCGCTGTAAAACTGACCGGACACAGTCACTTATTATATTCATGCTCAAACCGTTAAAAGATGGGAAGTTGTGCATTTCAGTCATCATTATGTAGTTATTTTTGTTGACTATTCGTGAAGATATTAGTTAGCATAATCAGCCTATAATGTTCCCACTGCCCCAGCAGTGTCCCAACACAGAGAGAGAGTGGGCCATAACCCACCATGCGGGCCCAGTAAGGGTTGGTGGATGTCACATGTCGTTGAATTTTTAGTTCTAGCACACCGCAAGCGGTTTCCTCACGATGTTTTCCTTCACCGTTTTGAGAGCAGTGGTGATGAAATTAAATACACAAAGTGAAATGCCTGGCTGGGTTTGAACTCACGACCTAGAAATCGTAAGTCGGGGCCGATACCACTGGGCCAGCACTGCTCTCAGTTATTACGTATCAGTTAATGCGACGATAACCGACTTTTAATGATTTTATACTGAAGATCACGTCTAAACAAGTAGTGTTAATGATTTGAAAAAAAAAATATATTAAATTAGAGCATTTTCTCAATAACTTAATATGTGAAATTAATTTGTAAATTTATCTCTAAAGCGGATAAAAAACTGAAAATGGCGCAAAATCTACCAAGCGTATTTTTTCTGAAACCTTCACCAATTAAAGATAATTTAATTATTGATATTTAAGTATACGCGTTTTATTAAAATACTTTTTGTTTTGTGTATAATAAATTAATATTGCGTTAAATTGGGGACAGCGCTCCTTGATGGACGAGTCCTATTATTGGTTGAACGTACGACGCGTTGCGTGAGCTCAGTACAGAACACGCAAGCTAACCACTCAAGGTCACTGGCATAATATCTGCGTCTTAGTAGCCAAAAGTTATGAGCATTTTTTAAACGTCAGTCTGTACCAGCCCTCAACAATGTCTATTAATCTACATCACGATCATTAAGACAAGTTGTCAGGGATAGGTAATACGGGCTGGTGTCCGCAATTCCACGTCAGAGCACTTATACGCACTCCACTTATGCGTACGGGTGGGAATATCGGTTATTCGATCCACCCCAGATTCTTAAGGAAGGCCAGCAACGCCTTGGTGTTGCTGAAAATCTCACGTAGGGTACCTGGGTTATCGAAGTACTTTGCCCCGCATGTGGCGACCACCGAAGACAACAGCTCATGTGTTGCAATACAGGCATTGCACAACGGACTGTCTGTGACTCCTATGATAAATAGGTGTTTATTAAATGACCCTTAGCCAGTTATAGCTGCTGTAACTGTACGCAGCTGTTGTTTAGTAGTCAGGGATACTATTTACTGTAGTAAGTTAGATTTGAAAGATGCTTCTTTCCATTCCATCCCCAGTGTTTAAGACTCAGATATATGCCAGTGCCCTTGAGTAGTTAGCTTGCGTGTTCTGTACTGAGCTCACGCAACGCGTCGTACGTTCAGCCAGTAATAGGACTCACCCATCAAGGAGTGCTGTCCCCAATTTGACGCATTATTAATTTATCTTTAAATTGGTGGAGGTTTCAGAAAAATATGCTTGGTAGATTTTGCGCCATTCTCTTTTTTTTATCCGCGTTAGACATAACTTTACAAATTTATTTCACTATGTAATATAAACAATCTAAAATATCCACATATTAAGTTATTGAGAAAATGCTTTTAATTAACATATATTTTTTACAAATCATTAACACTACTCGTTCAGACGTGATTTTCAGTATAAAATCATTAAAGTCGGTTATCGTCGCCTTAACAGATGCATGAGGAACGTTATACACTAAAAGATAAACTTGGTCAAGAAACACATTTATAGGTATCTCAATAGTAGTAGGTACAGTAAGATTATCTTTAACTTAACTTCAAGACATTTCTATGACTTTCACAGTCAGCTTTCACTAAGCTCCAATAATTCTTACTCTTCAGTATGCAATGATTAAAAGTCGGTTATCGTCCCCTTAAGGAGTTAAAACCAGAAGTGGCTGAGTTTACTTTTGAAGAGAATCACTTACTTGTTTTTGCTAACTGTTGCAAGAGAGAACTGATATCCTACGTAAACTAGAGTAAAAAGTACTAGTTTTGCAGCAATTTATTTTCCAACTCTGCTCATCAAATAAATAACTGCCTTGTTTCAAACAACATCATCATTATTATTCATTTACTATTTCAAGTTACAATGACTCATACATTATTAAAACATTTAAACCCACTTAACCCTAAAGCCTGCCAAACAAAGGCCCATTCTTTCCTTTAACTTGTTCCATAAAATGTAGCACCTCAATAGAATGGGTGCATCGTAAACTAGCTTCGAGGAGCACCTGAATAAGATATCTGCTTTAAGCAAAGTGCATGCATTAATATTCAGAGAACTTACCGTGCAATGAGTGGAAAATACTGGTAGCGTCGATCGTTTGCCGCGGATTCTATTTTTGATTCTTAACGGGCCGTGCACGAAAATACTGGTAGCGTCGATCGTTTGCCGCGGATTCTATTTTTGATTCTTAACGGGCCGTGCACGAAATCGGCTGAGTTTGATCAATTTTGTTCATTTATTTATTTATTTGGTTTACCAACATTTGTATACACTGGTATATATGCAAATGAAAACGAAGCAACAAATTAGAATAGAGTGTAACAATCACTTATAGGTAAACTCTGCATGCACACAAAACATTGTTGTAACTTATAAAAAAGAAAAATAGAAATAAAAGACTATATTATACCGTTGCACTAAATAAAACTTAATAAATTATTTAAAACAAACAAACAAATCAAAACAAACTAAAGTTAACAAAACTAGGTAATACAAAAATATGCAATAAGTAGCCCAAATTCACCCACCTAGTTAGATAACGCAGGGCTAAGAAACTCAATGTTCGGGGAGATACTAATTGTAAAAGGTGGCTTTCAATTTGCCTAAACTGACAAAATAAAGGTCAATCCGATCACTGCAATCGTTCACAGCCCTGCAAAACCTCGGTTGTGAGAAAAGAAAAAGGGATTTAAAAAAAAATATTTATAAATGATAAATGATTTATTTTCTGTAAGCAGGTTTGTACAAACACTTTAAAAAAAAAACTAGATGAGGACGGCGCGCGGGCGTTTCGTATCTGACTACTCTGAGAATAAAGGCCGAAACATCATGCAATTTTTTGTTTTTTTTTGTTTAATATTGTTTAATTTAGTTTTATTCTATTTTAATTTTAAGATGCTTTGTTTTTCTTTTTTAAATATAAGTACATGATTATTGTGATACTCAAATAGGGAGTTGAAACTGTCTCTCCTAAATACAGATTACTCAGTAATCTAGCTAGGAGAGCAGCGATTCACCCAACGATTATATGTACCTACACCATCTTACAATAATGCATACTTTTTAAGTCTCTCATGTACATCAAAATCTTTATTTACCTCAATAAAATTATCTTATCTTATCTTATCTTACACAAACTCAGAGGTCACAGTCTCTCTTTAAAGTCCAGACATAATCTTGGTCAGATCATGTGAAGACATATAGATTGGTGCCTGAAATGATCTTTTGATTTGTAAAGTCTTATGATTTGTATAGTCGAGTAATCTGGGGGTCTAAAATAGACGCTTTGGCAGAATCATAATATGAAACTGCGTGCAATTCATATCCCGCAATTCATCTGTTTGACAGTTTGTATGGAGTTTCGTAAAATGGTTCACAAATTATTAATTGTTATAGTGAAGTCTAATGTCAAATATCAGCTGTTAAACAAATGAATTGCGGGATGTATGAATTGTACGCAGATCATATTATGAATCTGCTAAGCGTCAATTTTAGGCTCCCTGTTTTGCATGTGGCGGAAAGGATTATTTCAAATAAATTAAGTATTCCTGGAAAATTACAAAATTTCGCAATAGGTTTTCCAAAAAATGATGCGAGAGTGACGTTTGATCATCTTTTTATAAGTAACTACTTTTGAGTTTGAACATTAAAAAATAGTCCCAGTTTCCCAAAATATATCTACTAAAACTATTATGTATTGAAAATGCACTATACATTGTGGTGAGAAATAAATCTTTATCTTATCTTATCTTATACTAAAAGTTATTCAGTTCGATGGTCTAAACCACTAAGTTTGTATGATTAATTTTTAAACACCTTTTACAAATAAAGTGCGTTCATTACTATCCAGAGAACGATATAAACTCTGGATAGTAAATGGTAGACAATACTGGCAGGGACGATCGTATATGGCGGATTTTATTTGTGTAGGTTGCAAATTTTTTCTGTTTACCTATTTAAAATTATTAGAAGGGAATATGGTTTGATAACGAACATTTGTTCCAAGTCAATTGCGTCAATTGTTCCACAACTTACCTGCTACGCTTAGAACGCGATGAAGAACGGGCTAATTAGATTGAAAGTTAACAATAATAAAAAAAGTTTATTAAAGAAACAGAAAACCCGACTGTTCGGGATTTTTTTATCACTTTTCAAAATTACTTTTAAACATATAATAAATATATATTTTTGTAATCACCTTTTAAAACCCTTCATTTTTATACCCCACTCGATAGGCTTGGTAGGTTTTTTCTTTCCAAAACAAACCTTTTGGCACCAAAAATCCACCATTTTGATTTTTAATAAATTTAATATACCCTATGACACTCGCACAATAAAGACGAAGCTAACGACATATCACTCATCAAAATCGGTTTAGCCGTTTACTAGTTACGAGGGAACATAGGGACAGAGATACATACATACAGATCAAACACATAACCCTTCTTTTTTGGCTTCGCCGCAGTCGAGTAAAAAGGTAGGTATCTACTGGCTTCCGATTCAATTCCTTATCGACAGCTCTTCCAAGAAAGCTATTATTTACCAAAAATTTACTTTAGGAATACTAAATCGACCAATCTTGCTTCATATCCCACTTCCAAAATAACATTTTTATCTCACAAACAAAGAAATAATCTGAAACAATTACTGATATCTTTACTACCTACCTACCCACAAGAAAAGATATGATGACGTCACATAACATCGTCAGGAAGACTTGAAACCCATTACGAAGCCTCTACCACTGTTCCCTCCTCACACGAACAGGATAATCCAATAAGACGGAAGCTAAGAGAAAGATTTTTTTCTTTTAGAAAAGTTCCTCCATTATTTTGTCTGTGGTTTACGTACAGTAAATGATAAAAAAGAAACTATTGTATTTTTCTTAGCGGTTTTTTGTTGTCTGATTAATAAAACCATAGCGATCATAGGCGGTCATAACATTACCATCTTTGATAAATGAATACACACGCCATATTGTAATGTTTTAATTAACTACCTATATTAGGCGTCCATATAATGCCTAAATATTAATTAGAGTGCTATACAGCATGTAACAGAAATGTTCGGTTATAATTAAGCGCGTTTACGACATACGGCATTTCATACAAACTTTCAAGCTCTTGTTTTTCGAAATGGCTGAACCGATTTTAATAAAACTTCATGCGCATAAGCAGGATACAAAGGTATCAAAAGTTAGTTAGGAACATTTTCGAAATGTCTTATTTAAAACAGATAACTGGAAATCTCTGTTTCTAAGTTTAAAATCGGTCTAATTTGTCTGTAACACTATTTTTCGAAAATTTTCATAACTAACTTTTTAGATCTTTGTATTTTGCGTATGAAGTTTCATTAAAATCGGTTCAGTCATTTCGAATAACAAGGGCTTGTAAGTTTGTATGAAATGCCTATATAAGGCGTCCATAAAACGCCTAACTATTAATATTAGAGTGCTATACACCGTGTAACAGAAATGTGTGGTTATATTGAAGGATGTGGTACAAACCGTCAAACTGAACAACATTATCCATGTGACCAATATCGTAATCGCGAAAAAGTAATCTAGTGTCCCATACAAGAAAGAATACCCACTCGACTCTCGGCCAGTTCATAATTTTACCGCATCCTTATATTATTTGAGCTGAAAGACGCCCACTGCTGTACATAGCTAGGTCTCCCCCAAGCACCGCCACTGGGCCTTCCAACGCTACGTCTTCCAGTACGCGATCGCCACTCCAGAACCTTTCGGCCCCATCGGTTCTACGAGCAATGTGCCCTGCCCACTGCCACTTAAGTTTGGCAATTCTTCGGGATATGTCGGTTACCTTGGTTCGCCTGCGGATCTCTTCATTTCTCTCTCTGATCTCTTACTCTGATGATCTCTTCATTTCTCTTGATTTCCTTAAATATGACCACACATTTCTGTTACGCGCTGTATAGCTCCTGAAAGAAAGAAATAAAGAAAGAAAAATTGTTTATTCTGCACAAACAAAACGCACATTACAATGAAATAACATAAATGGAGGGGCTTGTGGCAAAGTAATAACAGCCCCACGGGTCAATCGATCACGTTAAGCTACACTTGCTGCGGCTGGTCCATGGATGGATGTCCATCTTTCAGACCAAGACTCCTCCGTGCCTCGGAAAGTACTTTAAGCCGTTAGCCGTAGATCCCAGCTGTCATTCGTAGAACTTTGCCAGCAGTTACGGGTCGTCAGAAGCACGAAAGTTTGACAACCAGACTTATTACCATCATTATTATATTATTATATATTATCATCATTTCAGCCGAAAGACGTCCACTGCTGGACATAGGCGTCCCCCAAAGGGTGGGGGGGTTTGCTATAATCGCCACGCTTGTCAGGCGGGTTGGCGATATGCTGCTGAACGCTGCTGGCCGTTCTCTAGTAAGTCTCTTAGTCGCCTTTACGACACCCACGGGAAGAAATGGGATGGTGCTATTCTTTCAACGGGCGACTTGTTACCAAGGGTAGAAGGTATTACCCAGTAACTGGGTTGTGGAGGTCAGATAGGCAGTCGCTCCATGTAAAATCCGTTAGACTGGAAGCTGACCCCGACATAGTTGGCATGGTGTATAGGCAGATGATGCTGTATAGCTTCTGGCCCCCTCACTTCAGTGTATCATTTTCTTTTACTAGGCCACTATTAGGTGTAAAGAATCTTCTTCAGCATGCCATACACTCTGTTTCTATGCTAGACGCATTCCACTTGAATGCAACTGAAATAATAATAAAATAATAAAAATGTTTATTTTTCTTCCACAAATAACACTTAATAACTATTGCTTAAAATGGGGCATACAAATATTATGATGTGGGACAATGTTCATTTGTGGGAGACTGGTGCCTAAACTAAGCCGTGACTTGTATTTCAGGACACCAGGGACTCCCCCCTAGAGGCAAAAATATCATCAAAAACATTAATAGAGAAATGCTTACATAGTGAAAGTTACATTTCATGTTATAAGGGCAAACGATTTGTTGAAAGAGAATAATAACATAATCTTAAACATATATGAATTGTATGAAGAGTAGTGGAGTTCAAGGTGCATGTGGAGTGTGGGTGAGGGTGTGATGTGTTTTGTGTTTGTCTGTGTGTGTGTGTAGTGTTGGGAGGGTGAGAGGGTATGTGAGTGGGTTCATGTTCAAGTAGACGAATGGATCCTATTACGTTTTTATGACTAGTAGCTCTTCTGTTTTTATGTAGTTCAGCAATAGCAAAAGCATAATCAGCCTATAATGTTCCCACTGCTGGGAAACAGGCCTTCTCTCGGTTACAGGGAATGGGCCGGAATCTACCACGCGGACCCAGTGCAGATTGTCAAATGTCTCCTGTCTTCGAATTTTTAGTTCTGGGACATGTCGGTTTCCTTACTTGTGGAGTTTCTTGCTGGCTCTTCTCCATAGGAAACGAACAATTGGAACCGTGCACCTAGCTTCTGACGTTTTATAAGTGCCCATGTAGGTTTATGTGAAATAAAATATTTTGATTTTGATTTCACTATGTTTTCCTTCACCGTTTTGTGAGCAATGCAGCAGCGGTGAAGAAATTATATGACTGGCATAAAACCGGAGTGAATTCAATTCATTCAATAAAAAAACAATGTTTTAAAACAGTTGATGCTACAATTTTCCACTACCTTTGAAAACTACTTAAAATTAATGACCAAAACTCAGTAACACAGAAAGAACAAACCAATGAAAATAGTTATCGTTCAGTGGAATAGAACTGGTCTGGTCTCCTTTGATCTTTACTAACTAAAAGAATACCTAATATTTATTTGGGAAGGACAATATCCTGTTTGGAGATTTTTTTTTGTGTCTTATGTCTATTGGAGGGCAATAATTGGTAACGATTAAATAATAATACTTGTTTTCGTAAGTTAGTGCAGATAATAAAATTAATGAATATTTGAATTTAATTATAACAGTACTGACCCCCTGTTACAGTTGTACAGCGGTTTTATTACGAAGGTATTACAATCATTGTTTTAAAAAAGATGGAAGTGGCAATTTATTGTTAAGGAAATCCCAATTCTGGAATAATAACTCACTACTGCAAAAAAAAAACCGGTCAAGAGCGAGTCGGACTCGCGCACCGAGGGTTCCGGTACGTACCTATACTCGTATATGATGTTGATGATTGACATCGTTTTATTTTTCCTGTAATCTTTACATACACTTCTATCACATAGAATAATTTCAGATTTTTATCTATGCTACTTCGGAGATAAGGGGGAACGGTATTTTTTTTTACATTTTTCATCAAAACTCGGAAACTATGCTGCCTAAAATAAAAATAAAAAATCTTTGGGAATTTGCAAACAGCGTTCTTTCATATGATACTCCACATGACCTAGTAGCTCCACTTAAAATTGTTAAAACCCCCTTTCAGTCCCTTTTGCAAAAAAGGTATATTTTTTTTATTTCTTTCTTGTTTCTATTAAACTAAACCATTCTAAATTTCAAATTGATAGCATTAGTAGTTCTTGAGATATCGAGGTGTGAAAGACAGACAGACAGATAGACTTAGTTTCACCATAAGGGTTCCTTTTTACCATTTTGGCACGGAACCCTAAAAACAATGTTTTAAAACAGTTGACGCTACAATTTTCCACTACCTTTGAAAACTACTTAAAATTAATGACCAAAACTCAGTAACACAGAAAGAACAAACCAATGAAAATAGGTATCGTTCAGTGGAATAGAACTCGGGTCTCCTTTGATCTTTACTAACTAAAAGAATACCTAATATTTATTTGGGAAGGACAATATCCTGTTTGGAGATTTTTTTTGTGTCTTGTTTCTGTTAGAGGGCAATAATTGGTAAAGATTAAATAATAATATTTGTTTTTGTAAGTTAGTGCAGATAATAAAATTAATGAATATTTAAATTTAATTATAACAGTACGGACCCCCTGTTGTACAACTGTTTTATTCAGAAGGTATTACAATCATTGTTTTAAACAAAAATAAAGGAAGTGGTAATTTATTGATAAGAAAATCCCAATTCTGGAATAATTACTCACTTCTACTTAAGTTCAGAAAAAAACTCTGAACTTTAGACGGAGATTACTCCAACGATTCGTCATAAATGGATGTTGGTATAACCTCAGCTTTCATTCTTTACACAATTTACTTAGGTAGATTAGAAAAATCTCTTTATCGGGGGATGACTCATGTCCCGGCTGTCATTCGTAAATCTTGAACAGTCGTTACGGGTAGTTAGAAGCCCAAAAGTCTGACAACCAGTCTTACCAAGAGGTATCTTAATATGTTACCCAGTAACTGGGTAGTGGAGGTCAGATAGGCAGTCGCTCCATGTAAAATACTGGTATTGACCTACAATCGGTTAAACTAGAAGCCGACCCCAAAATAGTTGGGAAAGGGTTAGGTAGATTTATTGACTGGTCACAATGAAAATACACTGTATGAATTCTCATTTCTAATCTGAGGGCCTAGACAAACTAACATTTTACTAGCGATGACGCTAGTAAAAATGCCAAAAAATGTATGAGGTTGACATAAGCTATCGAAATGTCACGTGGTTAGAGGTCTTCGAATAGAAATTAGCTATACTCCATTTAAAATAAGTAAAAATTTAAATAAACTTTTTTACAGTCCGTTCAACCGATTATGACTTCTATTCCGTAGATAAAAGGATGGCATTAAAAGCAAAAACGTGGTTACAATACCAACTGTTTATTACAGCTGCCATTTGTTATGTCACCAAGGAAATAGAAGTCAAAATCGGTTGAACGGACTGTAAAAGAGTTTTATTTAAATGTCTAATCTTATTTCAAACGGAGTATAGATAAAGTAACATTCTATTAGCGATGACGCTAGTAGAAATGCCAAAAAAATATTTTTATTTATTTATTTTACTTTAACATGAAACGGCCAAAGGCCAATTACATTAGTTTTTTTTTCAAACGTTACCCCACGCTGGGAATTTCTCCTGTATTGTGGGTGCGTTTACAAACATATAAATTCACATACACAAACAGCCAGACCCAGAACAACTACTTGTAGGTCATACAAATATTTTTTCCGTGCGGGAATCGAACCAGCGACACGCAGCGCAGCAGTCCATGGCTTAACTAACTGCGCCAACCGTGTCGTCACGGCAGTTAAAGACACAACACATTATATTAGTACAAAAACAAAAGAATACAGCTACTCGACAGTCATACGCTCATCTCACAATACTCCAGACATGCTGACAAGATCTTCTTCCATTCATCCGCGAACACATCACAGTGAGGCTAAGCGTCCAAGAGAGCGTTGAGCGCAGAGTGTGCGAGGGACAGGAGACTGGGCTCGAGCGACGGTTCGACTCCAAGGCACAAGACACACGTATGAGGTTGACATAAGCTATCGAAATGTCACGTGGTCAGAGGTCTACGAATAGAAATTAGCTAGACAATGATAACATCTTTCGATTCTATGAAACGAATCGACGGCGTCGAACGATAACTTCCACAGAGATGCGCAGCCAGGTGCTACTTTTTGACAAGCGTTATCGCTAGTTTTAGATTCGTATGAAGGAATTCGAATCGAAAACTAGCGATAACGATTGTCCATAAGTGAAATAACGATAGCGATTTTAGAAATAGAATCGCTCCGAATCGAATGCCATTTGTCTAGGCCTTCTGTTCTAGTATGCTAGTCGTTCATAAAATAATAAGTGAATAACACAATAACAATTCTTTTGTAAAACCACAACATTATCCTCAACGACAAATCAAAGGTATAATACACAATATAATGGACCAATTCCATTCCGTCCGCATTTCACCAGCTATCGTAAACCTTTCTTGAGCGCGCGTGACGACGAATAGCAATGTATTCGCTGCTCTGTGGCTAGGAAAACCGCTAATTTGTGGCGTAGAATCTAGTATAAATATTTAAGGAGCTATGTTAATTTGTTGAAGTGTTATACCGTGTAGAATTTTAATGGTTTCTGTGGTGGTTGGTTGGAAAATTATTCGTTTTATTTTCTTAGCTGTCAGAACCGTGCTTTAGACATACAGCATCTGTATTTTTGATAGAAAGAAAGAAAGAAAGAATAAATTTTACTTGGACACAGTTAGGTAGTGGTAGTTATTCATCTTTATCGTATTCATCTTTCATCTCGCTTTCTGAGGCAGTGATTTCGTGAAAAGGGACGGAAGTGTGTAACAGAAGTGACACTTTGAGCATGGAATAATACTTTATAATAGAATGTTGTTAGTAAGTACTATATAGATTGTAAGTAGAAGGGGTCATTTCTGTCGCTGCTTAGTTGATTATTACCAAGGTAAGATGTCAGATGTTACACATCTTATGCTACTACTGTAAGGGTAGCTCGTTTTTTTTAAAAATTATCTACATAATAATCTTTATTAAAATAAAGGAGTACGTTAGGATCGCAGCAGATTGCGGTGTGTAGTTTCTTCCCATGGGAAGAAGCCGTGAGTTTATGTAGAATAGGTATGGAGCGGCATCTACATTGCCACATGTGAATTACGAGTCACACTAACGTCACGCAAAATCCTGCATCGCGCAAGCAGAGTTTACCGCGCAACTAGCATATTTACAACGTCCCGACATCAATCGTCGGGCAGTTGTCCACCAGACACCACACCCGTCTGGTCGGAGGATCGTCCCTTTTCTATAGAGGATGAGTGAACTTTACACCCTGTTCCTCATACCTCTAAAGGTACTTATTGTTTGTGAATTGCATTTTTCTTGCAAATGTACAACCATATTGGTTTCTTGTGGTTTGAAAGAAACGACTGAAATATCAATTTATTAAAACGGGCCAATGTTATTTTAAAGATAAGTACCTTACCGTACATTTAACTGTAGTCACCTTACCTAATTTTGAATTGCTAATAAGTGCAAAATCATTTGCAAACGCTTCACCAATTGTAACACATGCGTTTTTAGTAGCAACTTCAAAATAACTAATATATTTACTAATACATAGAAAAAACATTTCTTGATGCACAAAAATTTCAAGCACGTGCACAAAATATTGCCAACATAAAACTAACAAACAAATCGCCCGTTTCCTAGCCACACAAATTCACATGCATTTCCTTATCGGAATTCGTGCGAGTTTCGCGTGAAAAACTACCGTCAGTTAACTGAGTAATGGCACTGTAACATAATGTGGCGTATGTTCTTGCTAGATAGATGAGCAGCTTTGAAAGTGGAAGGAATTCGTCGAAGATAGAATGGTCATTTTATTCTGTTTGAGAAGCAGATGGGGCGTTTGTGAGGTTATTTGATCAGTGTTGGTACTATCACGGGTTCGTACATTGGACCCCCGCTTAAGAACTATTTCTGCTTGCAGCGCTTGGCGGCTATAGTAACGCTTACGCTCATCAACCAATAGCGTCACCGCATCAGATTTTTGCTTCGCGTCCGTGTGGTGCCGGACGTAAAGAATAGCATTAACCCATTTCTTCCCGTGGGTGTCGTAAAAGGCGACCAAGGGACTAATTAATAGAGAATAGGCAGAAGCGTTCTCTATGCATTTTAACACCATATCTACTGCAATCGCCAACCCGCCTGCCATGCGTGGCGATTATGGCAAACCCCACTTGTGGGGGAGGCCTATGTCCAGCAGTGGACGTCTTTCGGTTGAAATGATGATGATGATCAGATTTTTGCTGAGCCCTTTGTTTTTGTAAATGAAAAAAAATGACAGTAAAAAAACGGGTAAAGGGGTCTGACATCTGTGATCATTGTAAAGCCTGCGAATTTTTTTTAAACAAAAAAAAAATTGGTCTAGGCATAAAGGGGTGGATAGGATTTTGTTTTCAAAGAGGTCCGCTATACGCATTCGCGAAAGTACACTAGGTAAGTAGTAGATTGTAAAGTACCTAACTTTGTGGTTAAAGAAGATGAGTTATGATTCATCTTGATAAATATCTATACTAACTGTACCATCATAAGTGATGTGGGAAAAAACAGGCAACAAGCAACGTAGTGAGTTACAATACGCTGTAGACGAAGTTCTTACAATGCTTCCCCAGTCCACTAAGTCATAGACACGTGGAAAATGAAAAAGAGCTATACGTAAGTTTTATTAACGTTTATGTGTTGAAACTGACCCATTTATTTTTGATTCCATCCAATGAGGAGTAACAAAAAACTTTTTAACAAAAAAAAAACAACCGACTTCCAAAAAATAACACTAAAAAGAGAATACCAATCTGAAAGTATATCCTTTCAATTAAAAAAATAATTTTCCAAATCTGAGTTCTGAGGTAACAAACATAAAAAAAGACGACTTGAGAACCTCCTGCTTTTTGTGAAGTCGGTTAAAAATAATTATGCATTAATATTAGCCATGTATGGGACTTGCACAGACCAGGGAAGCATAGCATAAAAGGGAGGTGGCTTATACTTAGTAGTGGGTTGAACAAGGCTGCCAATGATGATGATGATGATTAGCCATGTGGTAACTACGTTATAACCTCAACATCTAAGATTATCGTACTTTACCATAACAGCTTTCATATTTCTGTAGTAATAGATTTCAGATTTAGGAATAAAGGTAGCAAAATGTTACAGTTGGTTACCTTCAAGGAATCGTTGTAAAATTTAAAGGTTATGGCAACATTATATTCAATGCACACTATCTATTGAATACCTACATCATAGTGTGCATCGAATATTTATAAAATCCGATTATGTATTAATGAACCATATACCTTTAACACTTTACCTTACTAGTATTTACACATAACATCGTTGAAAGTTAGTACCTTCAGATTTTACGTCCCAGAAATCGTACATTTTCCCTCAGGACCCATTCCCGTCAGATTTGTTAACAAAAATAAAAATAACGTATTTATCCAAAATGATAAGATTATGTAAATCGGTTCCGTTGGCGATAATAACAACAGTAATATATATAATTTAATACGAAACTGTATCGGATACCAGATGGTACCGCTTACAGATATATGTAGATTATATACGACTTTAGGAGAAATAGGGAAGTCTGTGCTAAAACACGCTGTAGTAAGGAAACTCTGGCATGTGCTGCGTACGTTTCCGCTGTAGATATTATGTGATATTGATATTTGAAGGGATATATGGCAATATATTGTAGGTGCTGCTAAGTTTAAGAGTGCGTGCTTGCGAGTTTTGTTGTGTAATGTTCGTTTCTTTTTGTTTTGTCTTCCAAAAGGATATTATTACTAAAGTAACAAGTTAGTACGCAATATTTTTTTTTTCCAAAAATATAATGTCTTAAATTTTCATTGTTTGAGACCATTTTTATGGGATGAGCTTTTCCTGTACTTACAGCCTGTTATATTATACCGAATGATGACTTGATGATGTCCTGTCACTCAAGGAGGCTTTATAATGCACCTTAATATAAAAACTCCTCTACTTCCAAGCATCTTTACATTGGAAGACCTAAGCCTTCAATTCATAGTTTCTAAACTACTTTGCATCTTAAAGAACACATTCTAGAAACTTCTAAAGGAAATAGGTACATCTTTTAGTATTAAACGACAACGGAGCATAAGCGAAGGCCTTGCTTCCAAATATTCGGAGGCTACGTTATGCAAAATGCAGGAACTCTACACCTATTTCAGTAGCGACGTGAATAGCTATTGAATTTACCATTGAAAGCGCTTAAGATACTCGTACTACTTCTATTGAATCTGAATAAGGAACTTTTATATTCAAATATTTTTGGAGTTAACCTCAAAATATCAGGTCTCCATTTACTGGAAGCTTCCTTTAAAGTTCACTTTAATTTAATTATAGTTTCAGGTTCTGTTCGGAGAATCTTTGCTTTTGTCTCAAACAATTTGGTTCGTTTATTTTGTTTTGGTAAATTGTCAGATCGGGAATTATTTTCCTTTTGCAGACCTTCCTGCGTAATTATTTGTTGGTCTGGTTTCTTTTGTTCTTTTGCGAGTACTTTTGTTGTTATTGTCTTTAACTGTAGTAGTATTCTTACTATTAAAACAGTTTATTCTTTATACTAGGGCATTCAAAAGAAAACTAGGCACTTATGTCGATCGCCTCCGTCGAGGGACACTCACACACTCGACACGGGACTTGAGACATTTTAGCATTTCGTTGTACAGGCCCAAGTGAGGGAAGTGGTGAATATGACATGACACCATTTCGTAAAAGAGCACCGAGTGAATGTGTGGCCAATGGCATCTCATAAATGGTAATCTTTTGAGAACACTTTTCGTATGGGCTCGCAAAATTGAGCGGAGAAGATTCGTAAGGAAATTCGATTGCGGAATAAAAATGCAGTTTTATTTTCGAAATGGATCCAATAGATGGAAAAGTAGAAGAAGAGACTTAGAATAACAAAAGAAAATAAAATTAAACGATGACAATAGTAGATTGTTGCACCGAGCGCATAGTGAGTTATTAATGCACGAGTGTTATGTTGGTGCCCGAGCGCATGCGAGAGTACTAAATTAGCACGAGTGCATTAATTAATCACTTTAGCAAGGTGCGTAATCTACTTTTCTTTCAACTACCAATCTACCTACCGTGATAAAATATACCTACTCCAAATAAAAACTCAAGTTAATGAAAACAAAGTTTTTCAACAATTCGATTTTATTCAGCCGTATTTTCAGCCAGTATCTTTTTGATGAAGGATAAGATCAGAAATGAAGTTATCCGGAAGAGAACCGGAGTTACCGACATAGCCTGCAGAGTAAGCAAGCTGAAGTGGCAGTGGGCTGGCCATGTTTTGTCGAAGGACCGATGGCCGGTGGAGCAGACGAGTCCTGGAGTGGAGACCGCGTAGCGGCAAGCGTAGTGTGGGACGCCCCCCAGCTAGATGGACCGACGACCTTAAAAAGGTGGTTGTGACAGACTGGATGCGGAAGGCGGAGGACAGGGTGTTGTGGCGCAGCCTGGGAGAGGCCTATGTCCAGCAGTGGACTGCTATAGGCTGAGTTGATTGATTGATCTTTTTGATCTAATGCATACATTTTATATTAAACTCAATGGGATACATTAAACCTCTGTGGTAAAATATCTAAATAAAAACAGTGGAGAAATGTTGTATGAAATCTCATTGTTGCACTGAAAAACAGTGCACCATTGAGATTTCATACAACATGTCTGCACTGTTTTCGTTCTAAGCAAAAAATAAGTGCTTTGTGATCGGTTTTGTAGTGATTAATGATAACATTACAACGTAGTTGAAAGAAAACATACTGTCCATTGTCCAACTCTCGTAGGACGAGTATATGTATACGTACTTCTATTTCCAAGTCAAAAATTTAAGTGATCATTTGTCCGAGTCATTGCGACTGAAATATTACCTGTCTTCAAAAGCAATTTCGAGTTACATGAAAAATACAGTGCGGTAAAATACACTTTGCCGGTTGGTATCATCGGTGTCATGTACGAAGCCATTACTTAGTAAAATGCAGCTGTTACCCCACTTGCAATAGCATAAGATACACGTTCTGAAGTTACTCTACCTACGTGTTAGAAGTTGCAAATATGTTAACAGGTACATCGATCTTCTAGTTGGCGGTCTAGGGAATTGTTCGGTTGGAATTTATTAGGGGCTTGTTCTCCAATGGGGATGTTCGTGTTTCATAAGTTGTAGGTGGGATTAAAGTTTTTGTTGTAATTAGTTCTAGTTTTTTACTTATGCGTGCTCGTGAAAGGGTGGATATGAAGTATTTGTTACATATAGAGCTGCATTTTTTAAGGCGTAAGTCAAAGTAAGTCAAATGTTATTTAAATACGAAAATCACTCGCAAACCGTTTTGGTAACACTTTTTTTTTATTAAATATTAGTAACCTTGTTTTATTTTAAAACACACGAAATCCGCATAAATTCTTGAACTAACATTTAGAATCAATACGGTTTCGAGTAGAGTGAGTATAAATATCTCACAAACAAAAACTAAAACTGCAAATTCAACGCACATATTCACGAAAGAATATAACTTGGAGACAAAACAAATTGCATACAAGCAGCAAACAAAAATACAGTTCAAAATTGCTTGCTCCTTAATTTCAAAATTAATCGTGTGCGCAAACTTTAAATTCGTAATAAAAATAAAACGATAGATAAAAAGAAGGCGACAAATAAAAATAAGCCAGAGATAAGAATTTTGTACCCCTGACAACGAGAAAATGAATTAAAGTGAAAGATGAATTACTGCCACATCAAAAAAACTGAAGGTGGTATTTTATATTAAAGATTTTAAGCAAATTGGGTACTTTATGATCCTGAATATTTTATTGGGCACGGTATAAATTGGAATAGAATAAAATAATACATTTGAATTATGTTCACCATATGAATTACAGATATAAATGTAGAAATACATAAATGGTGATACAATGGACGGTCTTATCGCTAAAGCAATCTTTCAAAGACCACCGCTGCATGGTTTTAAATATGGAAGAGACAATATTCTAGGTAGTATATGGTGCACAGTTAACACAATTTAAATTGCGCAGCAAGTGGCGCCGCCTCGTTTTGTTACGAAGTTACTGGAATTACCGAAAGGTTGATCTAAGCGACACTGGCTGCTAACAGTCACTCTAGCAGAGCGTCGCATCGCTGGTTGCATGGTGGCTGTCTTCTGATGACAGATGATGATTTCAGAGTAGCCGCTGTCGTACCACGTCCACGACAAACTGCTATATTCCGGCACATTCCTGATGATATTGAAGTTGCTGAACCAGTAATACGATGATCACTTCTACAGGCTATCCTGCGCTATTAAATATATACCTATACAGGGTGTAAGGGACAGCCCTCCGCAGACTGATGGGGTGAATTCAGTATATCGTACTAAGATGACCGGCACATGAAATTATTTCAGGAACGTTATGGGAATCCAATGAACCTGATTTGTCGCGGTGGGGTGGACGGCCGCGCTCGCTGATTTCAGGCGTCGTTCGTTAGAGAATTTCAACATCAATTGCAGATTTTATTATTTTAGCTATGTTATTTACATTAATGGAGTACTGCGTTCAGAGAATGTGATTTTACATTAAAATAAAGAAATAGTAACTGAAATTAGGATAAAAAAAAAATACAATTTTCCTGAGAAAATTTTCAGTGGAATATGATTCAAAATAAGGAGCTGAATGCACCCTGTTAATTTGCGGAGGGCTGTCCCTTACACCCTGTATAAAGATACTATATATAATAGTGACATGATAAAAGATCTAGCTTAGGGGCTTGGGGCTAAATAATAATAGCTGCACAGGCAGATTGAAAGTTAAGCAACGCTTGCTGCAGTTGGTTCGTAGATGGGTGGCCATCGATTACGTATCGAAACGTCTCCGTGCCTCGGAAAACACTTTAGCCCGTTGGTCCTGGTGTCATTCTCAGATCTTTGACAGTCGTAACGGGTAGTCAGAAGCCCATAGGTCTGACAACCAGTCTTATCAAGGGGTATCATGTGACTCAGTAAACGGGTTGTGGAGCTCAAATAGGCAGCCGCTCCATGTTACATACTGGTATTCAGCTGCTTCCCGTTAGACTGGAAGCTGACCCCAACATGGTAGGGAAAAGGCTGGGCAGATTGATTGATAAAAGATCTAATAATGGCTACTGCGTATTCATCATCATCATCATTTCAGCCGGACATAGGCCTCCCTCAAGCACCACCACTTCGACCGGTTCCGGGGATTCTTAGCCGTTGCCTTGACCGCTACCGTAGCCAAGGGTAGGCGGGCCACCGGGTACTAGGGGCCGTTTTTCCTTAGGTTGACATAATCGCCACGCTTGGCAGGCGGGTTGGTGATCGCAGTATGGTGTTAAAAAGCATAGAGAATGCTGCTGCCCATTCTCTAGTAAGTCCCTTAGTCGCCTTTTACGACACCCATGGGAAGTAATGGGATGGTGCTATTCTTTACGTCCGGCACCGCACGGAACTATTAGACCACTATTATATTTAATATCACTTACTCCTTTTTATAACCCCGATGAGCAAGCAAACAGCCAGTCAATGTGATTACACTAAATGGATTCCAAACAAAACAACATCAACAAAAAACAAAATCAGCGCTCAAAAGCCAATCAAATTGGGCATACATTCGGGACATCAATGAGATAACGGCGAACTCAACCAAAATTAACTTGAGTCATTAAACAGGCCATTGGAGCATTTGTCACGCTCAATTTAACTACGAAAGGGAAAGTAGGAAATGGATTGTATCGATCGAGCCTGTACCTCTACGGGTTTAAGTTTAATCAAGATAAGTGTGTTGTACTGATAATGGACGACGGGACTGGTCATATTTATACCGCATAGGTAGGTTTGTGATTGTGAATTGGTTTTAGAATAGACAATCGATAAAAATTGCTCCTTACGTAACGATTTCTACCGGTCAACTCCTTTTTTCTTCTTGATAACGGTACACGGTGTGGAAATCCTCATGGATGTCCTCCGCCCTGGGGCGGACGTAGTAGTCTGTCAGACTTCTACTGACTAAAACCACCACATGTTATCTCACACTTGTACCGGAGAGGCTATGGTTGCACTTAAGCACTCTTTAATGCAGCCCCCGACTGGTGCCACGCCTACGGGCCCCGTCTTGTCAAGCGGGGTGGTGAGGTCTTTGACTCCCCACGCGACATTTAACAGGGGTGCGCTTGGAATCGGGTATTGTATGATAGGGGGCGGCAGACGACTCCGAGTCCGCCGTCCCTGGACCCAATTAGGGGCGGTCGGAAGAGACCATTATCTGCCCTCTGTCGACGCCCGCTGCGCCTGCTGCGGGCTGGAAGAGGACTCGAAATCTCTCTCTCCTTTTCTGCTGCCTCCTTCTGTGATATGGTATTTTCGCAAACCAGTCAGTCAACTCCGACCGCAAGCCGCGTCTTTCCAAAAAACATTTTCTGTTAGTCTCATAGATGTTAAAATTACTTTTTTATAAGAGTAGGTGGGTAGATTAGATAGTAACCATAGAATACATAGCCCGGTCTTTTCCATAGAAAACATATAAACGTTTTGGAACGGACAACCAACGTTCGTACTGATTTTCGGCCTGTCAGCCTGATGATAGAAGTCTGACCGTGAATGGCCTGATTGAAAAAACGTGTAGGTACTGTCGGGGTACCCCCGTCAGGATTGAAGTTTCTTACGCGATACTCGCACACAAACACACACACTCGTATATAATAGAAAGAGCCAGAGAGAGACAAAGTCACATGGAGGGGCATAACGCTTTTTCCTTACGTGACGATTTCAACTCCTTTTTTTTTTTGTTCCGGGGGGGGAAAATCCTCATGGATGTCAGGCGGAGGGGTCTGTCAGACTCTTACTGACTAAAAACCACCCCAGTGTTCGGGGTCCCACACTTGCACCGGGGATCTTGGAATCTGTTATTACTTCCGCAATCCCCGGCTAGTGCCGGGCCACCTCAAGTCTGGGGGGGTGAGGTGTCTGCCCCCCCCCCCCTCCCCGCGATGTCTGAAAGGGGCGCGCGTGGAACACTACGTGCCGCCACCTCGGGTCCAGTGTGATTGAAGGCCCAGTGCGCCTGCTCCGGGCCGGGTGAGCGGACGAGATCTCCTGCTCCCTTTCGGCAGCCTCCTTCTGCGACACGACTGTTTCGCAGACGGACACCACCGCAAGTTGCATTAACAACAACTCCTACCGCAAGCCGCATTAAGGAACTTCGGTTCAATAAAAGCTTTGACTATACACTTCGACGACACGGTTGGCGCAGTGGTTAAGCGATTGACTGCTGCGCTGCGTGTCGCGGGTTCGATTCCCGCACGGAACAAATATTTGTATGACCTACAAGTAGTTGTTCCGGGTCTGGCTATTTGTGTATGTGAGTTGAAATGTTTGTAAACGCATCCACAATACAGGAGAAATTCTTAGTGTGGGGCAACGTTTTATAAAAAAAAACTTAAGAGATTTATTATTTCAACCCAACACTTTCAATTTCATATATGAATTTGGAAAGGTCCGCACCAAAAATACTCCCTTCAACATTCCCACACCAAAATCCGATGACCCGCTTGGAGTAACAG
This sequence comes from Tiliacea aurago, assembly GCA_948098905.1. Classification (NCBI taxonomy): domain Eukaryota; kingdom Metazoa; phylum Arthropoda; class Insecta; order Lepidoptera; family Noctuidae; genus Tiliacea; species Tiliacea aurago. The sequence continues at coordinate 4,947,548 of OX402592.1, forward strand.
TTGGGAATTAATTGAGAAATGAGTTCGACCGGTCATTAAGAGTATATAAACTATATATTACATCCGGTGTTAGGGACAAGATTAATGATCTGTCGCGTGGCTCCTCAGGTTTAGTTGACTAACAAACTGAGCTTTATGTACCGGATAACGGTGGGTATGAATAACTTGCTGATGAAACAGGAATTAATATTGTCTGGTTTATGTGAAGGGAATGTGATGCATATTATACCTATAGAACTACAGTTTTCTACCGTCAACTTGGAGTGCATTAAATAGTTTCGGTATACAGGGTTATTTTTAAAACGTCAATAACCTCTTAAGGGGTCATTGTACTCATCATTATGAACAACTTTTACTATGGGACCAAAAATGAAATCGCGATAAAAAACCAGCTGTTCCCTATATTTTTTTTCGAATAATTCGTTAAAATGTAGGGCACAGCAGATTTTTTTTTTGCGATTTCAGGTTTGTTCCCATTGTAAAAGTTGTTCATAATGATGAGTACAATGACCCCTTAAGAGGTTATTGACGTTTTAAAAATAACCCTGTATACAACGTACCTCCACAATGCATGGCGACATTAATTCAACACACGGGCAAGGCTAGTGACCAGTAATCATAAAAAAATATAATAAGATAAAATAATTATAAATTTGAAAAAAAAAATTGTTTAAGGAAACTAAATAATACAACTCTCTCCTTCCTTCAGTTCACCTACTCCTTGCACGTTATTCATTTTAATTTCATTGATGCGATGTTATGATCCATGACACCGGCAAATGACCTCTGCGCAACAATTCTTTAAGTATACGAGTAGGTTGCTCCAAGATGATATTTTAGAAAAAAAATATAAAATCAATAGTTAATAACGTTGAATGAAATTCAAATATCTTCATAAAACGTAAAGGCGAACCCGTATACGTGTGTTAAATTAATGTCGCCACCAAAGCGCCACGCTGTATAATAACTAGCTTATGCCCGCGGCATTAAAATTAACCCGCGGACACGTACTCTCGGGATAAAAAGTATTATATGTCCTAATTCAGGTCATGTGCAAAATTTCATCCAAATCCATTCAGCCGTTTTAGCGTGAAAGCGTAACAAACAAACAAACTCACTTTCGCATCTATAATATTAGTTTAGATATAATAGTAGACCAGCTAATAACTCTACCACGGTGTGAACTTTCATTTCTAGGTCGTAAGTTTAAAAAAAAAAAAAACATTTAATTCAGATAACTTAATCCATACATTTACAATTTACATTAAAACACACACACCACTCAAAGTACCCGCTCAATAAAGGATCTCCACAGCGGAGAAGAGATCCTGTCGGCAACAGTCTTCAGAATTCCGTTGCAGCTGCCACGCATTCTGCAGATCAGGGATACGGTTTTCTTGCGGGTGACGGCATGAAATCCGTCAGTGCGATACAGCGAAAACATCCCCGATGCACTACAGAAGCGAGGCAGCCCCAACATCATCCTGAAGATGTTGTTATACTGGACGCGCAGGACATGCAGCGATCTTTTGGTGTGACTGACCCACAGATTCCCCGTATAAAAGCTCTGACAATAAGCCTTGAACAACGTTAGTTTCACTTGTTCAGAGCAGCGGGAGAATCTACGGGCCAGCATGTTACCTCTGACCGCTAAAGCCCTGCGCTCCCTCTCAATATCCGGATCGTCTTCAAGACCCTCAGAAATGAAATGCCCCAGGTATTTAACCAGGTAGTTTTGGCGTTTGAGAGAAGAAGAAGAAGAATGAGATATTCTAAACATTAGACAGATACCAAGGTGATGATGATTATAAAAAACTAGCTGTGCCCCGCGGTTTCACCGACATAAATCTCGATCATTGTCTACCCATGTGATCATCCAAATCCATTCAGCCGTTTCAGCGAGAAATTATAGCAAACAAACAAACTCACTATCGCCTTTATAATATTAGTTAGGATTCTAGCATAAACTGACTTTTAAAGTGGTTTATTATTAAACCAATAAAAGGAGCAAAAAAATGTATTTTTATTATGTATAACACATAAATAAAGAAAAAACTGGCCAAGTCAAAGTCAAATTGTTTATTTCAAATAGGCACATATAAGGCACTTTTGAACGTCAATATTTACAAAAAAAATAGAATTGATTCTAGTCGCCCCTTCCAAAATGTAGTTTCGTATGGAGAAGAATGGGCAAGAAACTCCACCGGTACTCTTTTAAAATCTTGTACAATATTTTTATAGGTATATTAATTATATAATTATATGTGAAGACGATGCACCTCGAATAAAATTACTATACCACAATAAGTATTAAAAAGAGTTAAGAATGAAGCAATGACAGATAAATTAATTAGGTGATAGAACATGGTGCTCACATATTTACAAAAATTGTAAAAAATATATACGATTTCCTAAAAAATAACAATAATATCAGTGTGAGTTAAGGTAATCACAGAATTTAAAATAAATGTCATAAAAATAATAAGTTATACAATTAAAATAGCAACCTGTTTGATTTTGTCTAGACTCTAGATTGTCCTATGGAGCAGGACCAGCATGTTTCCAAGCATTCTTATCTTGTATATAATCCTCTAATTTGTAATATGCTTGTTTACAAAGTGTTCTTTTAATATGAGTTTTAAATTTTCTTTCATTTAGTTGTATTTTGTTGTAACAACAACAAGTGCGAGTCAAACTCACGCACGAAGGGTTCCGTACCATTATCTAGAAAAACGGCAAAAAAAAAACACGTTTTTTTGTATGGGAGCCCCCCTTAAATATTTGTTTTATTTTAATTTAATTATTTATTTTTAAAGTGAAGATTCAACCTAAAGATTCAGTGAATATTTCAAGCGTCTACCTGTTGCCGTTATGAATATTGAGCAAAAACGAGCAAAATAATCACTTTTGTTGTATGGAAGCCCCCTTAAATTTTATTTTATTCGATTTTTTTTTGTATTTTTTGTTATAGCTGCCATAGAAATACATCATCTGTGAAAATTTCAACTGTCTAACTATCACGGATCATGAGATACAGCCTGGTGACAGACGGACCGACAGACAGATAGACAGACAGATGGCGGAGCCTTAGTAATAGGGTTCTTGATTTACCTTTTGAGTACGGAACCCTAAAAAGTACATAAGACACAGTGTGTATAGTATTTGTATTTGCAGTGGTCTTTGTCTTTGTCTATTAGTTAACTTAATAGCAACCAATTAGAACTGCCAATATACAATTGAAATTGTTACAAGCTAATAAATTTGTATATAATTAATATTTAAACAACGTCTTCCATCTTAACTATGATTAACTTTGAACGTTAAAGCATTGCTTCCATGTTGCTGAACGTTTAAGTTTCGATAACTTTGGCAGATAATGCCATCTATTCTATCCTAACTAATATCTTAATACCAACTTACTAACTAATATTATAAATGTGAAAGTGAGTCTGTTTGTTTGTTACGCTTTCGCGCTAAAACGGCTGAACGGATTTGGATGAAATTTGGCACATGGGTAAACCATGACCTGGATTAGGACATACAACATTATTTTTAGTATAAGCGAAACCCGAAACACGTGTCTAGAATTTTTATGTAAAGAATCTATGACTACAGATTTTCAAAACTGTATCATGAGAAATTACAAAGTTATAAGGTTGTTATGTTACCGGGTTATCCGTACGAAAACATGGGGGGGAGGGGTCTGTCAGACTCTTACTGACTAAAAACCACCCCAGTGTTCCCCTCCCCTCCCACACTTGCACCGGGGATCTTGGGATCTGTTATTCCTTCCGCAATCCCCGGCTAGTGCCGGCCCGCTTCTGCGGGCCACCTCAAGTCTGGGGGGGGGGGGGTGAGGTGTCTGACCCCCCCCGCGACGTCTGATAGCGGCGCGCGTGGAACACTACGCGCTGCCACCTCGGGTCCAATGTGATAGGGGGCGGCGGACGTCCCCAAGCCCGCCGTCCCTGGACCCATTTATGGGGGCTGGAAGAGGGCGTTATCGGCCCTCCGCCGACGCCCGGTGCGCCTGCTGCGGGCCGGGTGAGCGGACGAGATCTCCCGCTCCCTTTCCGCAGCCTTCTTCTGCGACACGACTGTTTCGCAGAAGGACACCACCGCGTCCCAGGACTCCTCACTGCCGGCCATCGACTTGACCACGGCCGGCAGCGATAGGTCACTGCCTACTCCTGAGATGAGGGCACGGCGTGGCTCCTCCCAAGCGGCACACTCTGCCAGCGTATGCCGCGCCGTGTCCTCCCGTGGCGTAGGTACCTAACCTAACCGTACGGCGATTGTATTGTAAGTAATTAAATGGTGATAACATTTTCGATCACACTAAATATTTTTAGGACAAAATATAACATGGTGTAAAAATCTTTGAAATCGATTCAGTTCCTTATTCTGAACAAACTATATTCAGGTTTCGCATATACTAAAAATAATGTTGTATAATACGTTTTATCCCGATATTCTTACGGGATCGAGACTTCAGGGGCTCTGCTCCGAACATAAATCCGAAGTATCGGCCGAATGTTCAGCCGTTCCTTGACTACGGCTAACTATGGCTGAATACGGCGAAAGAAAAAGAAAAACGACAATCAAAGAGTTACTTACACTTACCCAACTTAAAGTCAAAAATGTGACTTTAAGTTGGGTAAGGATTCAAAGTCAAAAAAGGAAACTATGGAAGTTATAAAACGGCCGAACATTCGGCCGATATATTCGGAGTAGACCCTCCCCAAGTTCAAACCGCGGGGCATATTTAGTTAGGTATAAACTATTTGCAACACGAATACATTTGCAACGTCACATGAAATAACATTGTAATTTGTTTTACATACATATTATGGATATCTTTTTTCCATTTATACTGTTTGCATTCATTGGTTCCGGTAAAAATAGGCTGCACGATGTTAGGTATTTCTCTTTCTCAAAAAGATTATGCTGATGTTCGTAAAATTTATCGTTTTTTAGATACCGATTTCATCATATACCGAACAACTCATTTTAAATTTAGCGTTTTACTCATTTGTGTGTCTGTAAATCACAAAAGACATTACATTTATCAGTACGAATTTGTTATCGATGGCTATTCCCTTTTCGACAATACCGTTAATTTTAATCGCATTGTTAAAAGCTGTCAGTGACCATTAAAAATTTACGACAACAACTAACGAAACCACGCAGTTATTTAGTCAAAACAACCGACGCGGAACATAACTAAATGCGGTTAGCACTTTAAATATTAAAACTAAATTTAGAAACTTTGCTTTTAGGTGTGTCCATGTTTAATGGTAGGTACCTACCTATAGTTATGTTAGTAATTTGTTTGATAGAGTGAAACGGAACTGAATTTCAATTACGCACATAAATATAGATATTTATTAGGTAGGTATCAGACTGCAATTAATTTATCTCGACAAATTTATTTTGTACGGATCCGGTAATAATCATCGTCGGCGAATAAAGATTAAATATTTGCAGGAAAAAGCTAAAGACAAGCTTACATGTATTTCACTAATGTTTAATAATATCAATTAAACAATTAAATTTGTGTTCATTTTACTACCAGTCTTTCATACTGGAGACTAAAAATAAGGAACAATATTTTGTCGTGTCTAAATCGTTTTTCTTTCATCTAAAAAAGATTTAAATATCCATTTACCTAAAACGTGGAGACCAAAGTTTCTGCTTTTGATTGTAGATAAACATTGTTTAACAAAATTAAAGTATCTGGAACATTCATTTCCCCCATCCGCATTTATTTTGCTGCCCAAAATATCTCTTTGATCTGTTTGTTACAAGTACAAAGTTAAATAAAGCCGAAATCCTCGTTTCTTCATTACAAAATGAAAGATGTAAACGATTTTAGTTATTTTATTGCGCCTAAACCAGACGTCATAAGACATCAAAACAGTGTCCGTATGGGTTGAGGAGCCATGTCTCATGTTTAAACGCGGGTACTACCAATATTTAGTAGTAAATTAGCCAATTTTGTAGACCCGATCCTGGATTTTGTAGTAAAACCCTTAAAAAGTTACAGGACGTTTAAAGTGGCTCCTCTATTCAGACGTCTGAATTGAGGAGCCACCTTACAACTCGAAATCTAGCCGAGGGATACTTTTGAAAATATGGTATGATTTGGTATTATTTATGCATAATCCAATTTATTGTAAATTGGATTTTGTACGGCTGAATTTGAGATAGCTATAATGCTTTGATTTGTCCTTGCGCCTTTTATTTTTGAAGTAATCAGCCAATTAAAACAGATTTTTAGCATCATTTAGTAGTAAATGTATTCTAATTTGTAGTATAAAAATAAAATGGAATAAACTTTTTGTAAAAAAAAATTACTCGACATCGACTTCATGGCATGGCAAAAAACTAAAATGCAGATCCAAAGACACCGACTTCAGAAATTAAAGTTATTTTCCACTTTGTAGTGTTTTTTTAGAAGTCGGGTACTTTTTTTTTTTAAGTTTTTTATTTTTCACTTTTTAGTGGGTCAGTTTTTAATTTATCTAAGTTACAATAGCCTAAAGTCAACTGCTCATCACCTTTTGCAAAATATTGCTTTTCCGATGCTGGGACGTTAATTGTTGAGGAATTCTCCTGGTAAGAACCAGGAGAACAGCCACTCACCATATACATTGTGACGAGCATAAATTGCTTAGCAACCATATTAAAGTACCTAATCGAATCGCAACCCGTTAAATACTTATTATTATGTTGTTCCGGTGGTCTCCATCATCAGTTCCACGTAACCAAATGGTGATGTTCGGGAGCAAATGCACGAGTTACTTTAAAAAATACCCAAATCGCTATAGATTTGCCTATAAAATTCGAGGGTTCCCCTCGATTTCCATGAGATCCCCTCATCAGATTCTGATTTGATGGCAATGGTATTACCTTGAAAGCATACCCTTTCAAACAAAAAAAATATTTTTACAATCGGTTGGTCGGTTTTTTTAAATCGGTGACAAACATTAAAAAAAAAAACATATAGCCGAACATATAACCTCCTACTTTTTGGAAGTCGGTTAAAAATCTATATAATTTCTGTGAAATAACACTTTTTATGTGGCTCCTCAATCCTGACGTTCTGTAAAAAATATAGATACGTAACTACTAAATCAAATTCAAATTCTTTAATTCAGGCAATGAGTCCATAGTGTTAGTATCAACAAAATAACTTAATAACTAGTGTTAGTAATAACGAGATAAAACATATAGGTACATCAAATATGGGTATGGATTCTTACCCAGTGGCGCAGCATAGGGGAGTCCCACCGATCTGAGAACACGCTCAGGAGACCGTTGGTGCTGGCGCGCAGCCGGCCGGCTATGGAGGTGGTCCTTTTTCTTATTATGGCGTAAAAATCGAGTAAGCAGTTGATCAAATTAAATAACAATAGCATAGATATTTAGTAGAAAATTCTAGTAAATAAACGTGTAATCCAACATCCTGTACTTCAGTATTTTAAAAGAAATCAATTATTCTAAAATTCCTTAACATTTTAGTGTATGACTGTAAATAATATTCTATGATAAACACAGAGTTTTATTTGCACTTAAATTATTTAGTAGTAATAATATTAAAAACGTTTTATTTTTACTACTACTAAATATTGGTAGGACCCCACCTGCGTATTGAGACATGGCTCCTCAATCCATACGGACACATCAAAACATATATTATTTCAGATGAAATTAAAAAAGTGCATACTTTACAAATGTAAGCTCAAAATGATATATATTTTAAAGTAAGGGGTTATAATAGATCACTATCTTACCAATATCGAATTGTAGCGGCATCTACATCGCCACATGCGAACTACGCGTCACACTAACGTCACGCAAATCCTGCATCGCGCAAGCAGAGTTTACCACGCAGCTAGCATATATACGATACGTCCCGACATCAACCGTCGGGCAGTTGCCCACCAGACACAACACCCGTCTAGTCGGAGGATCCTCCCTTTTCTATGGTGGATGAGTGAACTTTACACCCTGTTCCTCTTACCACCAAACTATCACGCCAGTTTGGTGGTATGAGAAAAGGGAGGATCCTCCGACCAGACGGGTGTTGTGTGTGGTGGGCAACTGCCCAACGGTTGATGTCGGGACGTTGTATATATGCTAGTTGCGTGGTAAACTCTGCTTGCGCGATGCAGGATTTGCGTGACGTCAGTGTGACGCGTAGTTCACATGTGGCGATGTAGATGCAGCTACAGACCAATATCTAAAAGTAAAAAACCGGTCAAGAGCGAGTCGGACTCGCGCACCGAGGGTTCCGTACGTATACATGATGTTGATGATTTCTGAAAAACTGTGCTATTTAGAGACATAGTTTTATTTTTCCTGAAATCTTTACATATACTTCTTTCTATCACATAGAATAATTTTTGGATTTTTAACTATACAAACTTCGGAGATAAGGGGGGGAAAGGTATTTTTTTTTACATTTTTGATCAAAAGTCGGAAACTATGCGACCTGAAAAATAAAAAATAAATGTTTGAGAATGTGCAAACAGCGTTCTTTCATATGATACCCCACATGTCCTAATAGCCCCACTTCAGAATTTTAAGACCCCCTTTCAGTTCCTTTTGCAAAAAAGATATATTTTTTTTTATTTATTTCTTGTTTGCAAAATAGTTGGGCAAACGTCATCTAAAACTATTCTAAATTTCAAGTTGATAGCATAAGCAGTTCTTGAGATATCCAGGTGTGACAGACAGACAGACTTAGTCTCACCATAAGGGTTCCTTTTTACCATTTTGTTACGGAACACTAAAAAAACTGTTTTAATTTAATAACGCTGTCCAAGTTTCCATAAACATTTACCAGGAGGTCAGAAAACTGACGGCGGTCGATCGATGCCGCTAACACTTAAAGCCATCATAACGTACAAGCTCCAGTCAATTTCAATAGTTAACGTATTCCCAAGCAGGACATGTTCGTCGTCGTTAACAACGTCTGCGATGTCCCACGAGACACGTTTGGCAACAGCATGTTTGACATACGCCATTCATAGATTGGCTTCAGTCTTGTGCAATACTAAGGCAACAGTAGTATAGAGGATGTTTACTGTTGTGAGGATCGATAGCTTCAAAGTGTCTAATAATAATCGTCTAGGTATGTTCAGGATACTGTCATGAACAGTTTTCAACCGACTTCCAAAAAGGTGGAGGTTCTCAATTAGGATTTTTTTTTTTGGATGTTTGTTACGCGATTGATGCGATTTTGAAATTATTTTTTTTGTTTGAAAGGGTATGCTCTCGGAGTGGTCCCATTGTCACCAAGTCAGAATCTGATGAGGGGATCCCATGAAAATCGAGGGCAATTCTCAAAGTTTAGAGGCACACCTATATCGATTTCAGTATTTTTTATAGTAACTCATGCATTTGCACTTGGAAAGCACCATTTGGTGAAGTGGAACTGATGATGAAGACCACAGATGGCCACCGGAACTACTTAATGATAAATATTTCACTGTTGCGATTAGATTAGACACTTTAATATGGTTGCTAAGCAATTTATGCTCGTCACAATGCATAAGGTGAAGTCACTATTAGTTCTCCTAATTCTTACCAGGAGAACTCCTCAACAATTGACGTCCCTGCATCGGGAAAAGCAATATTTTTATAAGGTGATGAGCAGTTGACGTTAGGCTGTTGTAACTTGGATAAATTGCACACTGACCCACTAAAAAGTGAAAAATATAAAAACGTTTTATAAAAAAAAAAAAACTAAAAAAAAAACACTACAAAGTGAAAATTAACCTTCATTTCGGAAGTCGGTGGTAAAAAATTAAAATAGATCCAAAGACATTGACTTCCGAAATGAAGGATATTTTTCACTTTGTAGTGTTTTTTTTTAAGTCGGTTCTTTTTTTGTAAAATGTTTTTTTTTTTATTATGTGGCTACTTGTTGCAATAATTATTATTAGGGCCCTTTCTAGAACTATCTAATTTTCAATCGAAATCTTGCTAGAGCTGTGCTAGAGTATTCATTACAACGCAATTCTATATCACCAGGACCTTATAAAATCGATACCGTATCATAAACAGATAACTTTGAAAATCCACTCGATCTAAACACCAACATCAGGCAATGTTAAGAGCTACTGTCACGGAATAGTTTACCCGACACCAATATCGGGCGACCGCGGCGCAATTTACTATGTATGAGACCACGTTCAAATGTGTACACAGTATAGTGGAAACTTTTAAACTTTTCTGAGGGTTTTCGGATGGGATTTTTATTACCTTTTATTTATCAGCATTGATATACCTTGGAAGAAGTTTGATACTGTCGTAACTGCCGTTGTATGTACAACTTTTTGGAACAAGGATATTGTTGTTTCTTCGGGTACGTGCAGCGGTTCCTCAATGATGTTATCGTTTTTCAAAGTAGACGTGTTAATGCAAAGGGATTGTAACTCTATTGTGATTTGTTCCTAATTATCTTCTTTGTTTTGTGTTGCTTTTATTGTTCGACTCACGCTTAGATGACATGTTTCCGTTATGGGTGCTTTTCCTGTTGCCGCCCGATGGTTATCGTTCTCATAAAGAAATCTTCAATGTTCAGTGCTGTTTTTCTTTTATTGTCTTATGAATATTATGACTTAATTTTCCCAATAGAATGTTATTAATACGAGTATAAAATAATAAGATTTTATATATACATGAATATTTACTTTGTGAAGTTTTATATTATTTTAATTGTTGTGAATGTGAAGACTATGTGGGTAATTTTTTTTTTTCTCTGTCATTTAGTTTTAATCTTGGTCTGTCAGTTTGAGTAATTTATGCGGCCTACCCAAATGTCCTTTCTTTGGAATTGTTCGTTGAATCATTGAACTCCTTCCGTTTTATTACAAAACAAGATTTATATTTTGACACGGCTAGCAAAAACATGGCTAGCAAAAATTAGCTCCATAGTTTACCATGGAGCTAGTTTTTGTAATGAGAACGTAACTCTGATGGAAATACCGTTCTTTATACAAAACAAAATACTTAGTTCGGTACTAAGTTGTCAGTTTTGTTTTAGGAACTTTACCGTAGACGGAATAAAGTTCGAAATAATGGCTTCATGGTTTAAACTTGGGTCTACAGATAAACCTTATTTTGTAATAAGGCCCTTAAGTTCTGAGTTGAGCGGCACGATTATTGACAAATGCGTGCACTAGCTGGATATGTCCACTCAATCTGTGTGGTTCTTTCTTCAAAAGACAACTTCAGACACCTATCTACATGGTCTTCAAATGACCAGACAAAGATTATGTCTGGACTTTAAAAGAGCCTGTTTTAGAGGCATGAGGAACAGGGTGTAAAGTTCACTCATACTATATAGAAAAGGGAGGATCCTCCGACCAGACGGGTATTGTAACTGGTGGGCAACTGCCCGACGGTTGCTGTCGGGATATGGTATATATGCTAGTTGCGCGGTAAACTCTGCTGGCGCGATGCAGGATTTTGCGGGACGTCAGGGTAACGCGTAGTTCGCATGTGGCGATGTTGATGCCGCTACACTGTGACCGATGAGTTTGTTTCGGCCTTTCTTCACAGAGTTCAGTTAGAAACGAAACGCCGACCTCATCTAGTTTTTAAAATATGATTGGCGTGTAAATATGTTTGTACAAACCTACTTACAGGAAAGAAAGATCTTTGTTCTAACAAAATAAATCACATTCACCCACTTAAGCGGGAACTTACGTGCGCTCTAAGACGTTCCTGTTCAACTAATCAAAACAAACATTTTCCTTATTCTTGTATTGTACAGTTTGTATGTCTATAAGCGCATTGTCCTCTGTCGGTAATGTTCTGCCACCTTTATACGTTATTTATTCATGGTGTTCTGGTTTCCATGAAAAATATGCTCCTATGCTATTGGATATTTGGAGGAACAGTAATGGCAACATAAATATTTCTCACTAGCTTTTGCTTGCGGCTTCGTCCGCGTGAATTTCGGAAAATATCCCACGGGAACGTACTGTCGGGATTAAAAGTACCCATGGTGTTAATCCAAGTTATAAATTATCATTGTGCCAAATTTCTTCGTCTTCACATATAATTGTATAATTAATGTACCTATAAACAATATTGTACAACATTTTAAAAGAGTAACAGTGGAGTTTCTTGCCCATTCTTCTCCATACGAAACTACCTTTTGGAAGGGGCGACTAGAATCAATTCTATTTTTTTGTAAATATTGACGTTCAAAAGTGTCTTATATGTGCCTATTTGAAATAAACAATTTGACTTTGACTTTGACTTTCATCAAAATCGGTTTAGCCGTTTTTGCGCCAATCTGAAACAGACTCGTAGATCCAGACAAACGGACAAAACTTTTAAAAACTATATTTTTGGCACTCGTAGCAATTACTTATTATTTTTCAATGTTTTTTTTATTATTTCTAATATATTATTTATTTATTTTTTATATAATATTATTTTATTATTGCTTAAAGTTATGTAGATATATAATATTTATTGCAACATAATAAATATTATATTGTGTAAGAAGGTACTTGTTTCATTAAATCTTTTCCTAACAGCTTATATCCTATAAATTTACTTTAGCACGTTTGTGATTAGTACAACCAAAATACAAACGAACAACATCCAGTGTTTCTGATAATTTCTATACAAGCTTAAAAAACTTAGTAGTTCTTATTTAAAAAGAAAACTAAAAATAACAGATTACTGATAAACTGTATTGCATTTTTATAGTGAAACATTGTTTAACAATTAAATAAATCAAAAAACAGATTACTGTAAAATAGTTTCAGTTGGTTAAATTATTTTTATTTTAGCATATTTCCCCCCAACTTGTTATTTTTGTATTTGTGTTCTTTCTCTGCGTCATGTTTACCGCAAATAAAAGTATTTTCTTTCTTTCTTTCTTATATGTATGTATGTATATATACCAATGCTAACGTTATCCCAGCATTAAGCCAATACACGCATTCTTCTTTGAATAATATGCATTCTAAAGCATTCATGCTACGTGTTTCGTAGCAAGTAGCTACGTGCTACGCGAACTTTGCTACGTACGCGTAGCTCGTAGCGGATTTAAAAATTCTCATACAACTATCGAGTATCAGACATCATCTACATTTTCATCGTTTTCTTTTTGTCTATTAAGTTTTAGATCTGCTGTAGCAAATTTCTCAGTATGCATTGACGTTTGGGAGTCCAATTACCTTTAAGGCAGTTCCAAGAATATCGAGGTTAGCATTTGCCAATCTGATTTTGACATAATAGGTAGGCTCGCCCCCTACCACATGGGACTTAAAAGTAACTGGCGAAACGTAGGCCTACCTATAGAGATACACCTCTGCCTAACCCTTCGGGGATTACAGGCGTGTCAAAGTCAAAGTAAAATTATTTATTTCAAATAGGCCCATAAATGGCACTTTTGAACGTCAAAATTTACAAAGCAAATAGAATTGTTTCTAGTCGCCCCATCCAAAAGGTAGCTTCGTATGGAGAAGAATGGGAAAAAAACTCCACCGTTACTCTTTTAAAATGTTTTAAAATATTTTGTATAGGTACATAAATTATATAATTATATGTGAAGACGATGCACCAAGAATAAAATTACTATACCACAATAGGTAAAAAGAATTAATAATGAAGCAATGACAGATAAATTAATTATGTGATAGATAGGTGATCACATATCGCACCTCCACTCACATAGTGTCACAACTCAAAAACAAATATAATTCTTATAATGTTCCATTCGTTTCAGAAAACTTCAAAATCTTATCCCAAATAGTGTCATACTTATGACAGATTTTTTTGACTTACGACACTATTTGAGTAGAGGTGCGATATTTACAAAAATTTAAAAAAAAAAAGAAATTTTTCCTGAAAAAAATAATATCAGTGTGTGAGTTATGTTCTGAGTGATGTTCTGATATTATATTATGTAAACAACCATAATATTATTATAACATCGAATATAACCTAAGTGCTCTTTTCATACTTCTTAGTAGTAGAATATTACTTTTTATTATCTCCAGTTCACTTGTTGGAAGCAAACATTTTGCAGCGCGGTTTCCTTACCCTTAGTTATTAAGAAAGGAAACTTTAAAAAAACTACTAAGATTTTTTGTGCAGTCTTAGAATGATAGTCTTTTGTCTTTTCTGGAAAAGACTTTCATTTGTTTTGTTAATCTTCCTTTTATTTCGTTGATTATTTAACGATCTTGTTCTCTGTTAAGGCGACGATAACCGACTTTTAATGATTTTATACTGAAGATGATAGAGAATATAAACGAGTAGTGTTAATGATTTGAAAAAAAAATATGTTAAATACGAGCATTTTCTCAATAACTTAGTATGTGAATATTTCAGATTATGTTTATATTACATAGTGAAATTAATTTGTAAAGTCATGTCTAACGCGGATAAATAACTGAGAATGGCGCAAAATCTACCAAGCGTATTTTTCTGAAACCTTTACCAATTTAAAGATAATTTAATTGTTGATATTTTACTATACGCGTTTTTTTAAAATACCTTTTTTTTGTGTACAATAAATTAATAATGCGTCAAATTGGGGACAGAGCTCCTTGATGGGCGAGTACTATTACTGGCTGAACGTACGACGCATTGCGTGAGCTCAGTACAGAACACGCAAGCTAACTACTCAAGGTCACTGGCATATATCTGCGTCTTAAGAGGGTGTATTCAGAAAGTTGGCGATGTCGCAAATAGCTATCGAAATTTTGCCGATCTGATTAATTTGTTTTTTTGATTACATTTTAAAGGGTGCTCTTAACACCTCTTCGAAAAAATTGGTGGTGTTTGGAGAAGTTCTCCACTTGGCATAGTCAGCCTACTATGTTCCCACTGCTTGGACACAGGCCTCCTCTCTGTGAGAGGGAGAGGGCTGTAATCCACCACGCGGGCCCAGAGTCGGTTGGTAGATGTCAGGTCTTCGAATTTTCTTCAAAAGACGCAACTACTCGACGTACTCTTACGCTCCTCAACTCGATCATACTAGCTCAAGATGTGGACCTGTTTACTGATAGACTGAAAAAAATAATATTTGCGGCAAATGCAGCACCTCACACCCTCTCATGTTTTTTCGGGTGACCACTGAAAATCAGCGCTGTGTCAAAGTCAAAGTCAAATTGTTTATTTCAAATAGGCACATTTATGATACTTTTGATCGTCAATATTTACAAAAAAAAATAATTGATTCTAGTCGCCCCTTCCAAAATGTAGTTTCGTATGGAGAAGAATGGGCAAGAAACTCCACCGGTACTCTTTTAAAATCTTGTACAATATTTTTATAGGTACATTAATTATATAATTATATGGTGCTGTGGGTCCTGTGGGTGTCCTGTGCTGTTGGTCCCCCATAGCACAGCATCATGCTGAGTGGAAGCTTTCTTGTCACAGTCATGACGTGCAGCTTCTGGCTATTTGTTTGTTTGTGATAGTACTTAGATCTGTTTTGTGTAACCTTCGGGTATTATTACTTATTATGTTTTCGTACGCACGTTTTTTTTGTAACAATTAAAATTATTTTTCTTTCTTTCTTTCTTTCACACACTGTCATAGAAGTTAAATCATGACGTCGTTGTAACTAGGCTAATCTGTATTCAGCACAAGTTAGTAGTTAAGCAATAATGTTAATATGTAAAAAAAATATAACTGGACGTATACTCGTATATTACGAAAATGTAACTTCATTGTAGACGCCTTGGGGTGACCTGTTATGTCTATAAAATGTTTAATAAATAAAATAAACTGTAACAACGCTATTTGCTACAGTTTAATAGGTCTTTTAAGAGGAATAATTCCGTGGGACATTGTTTTCTTATAACTTTTATGTAAATACGCCTCGCTGAAGCTCCCAGTCGGCATGATTTTCCTACATCTTCAACAACCATCGTCATATTTTAGCCAATTTATACAAAACCCTAATGAATTATACACTTAAACCTTTCTGATGAATCATTCAGCCCATTGATGAAAACTGTATGAATATCCGTTTGGTAGTTTTTGAGTTTATCGCGTTCAGACAGACAGACGCGGCGGGGGTAATTTGCTTTGAAATCTATATAAATAAATATGAATATAGAAAATCAAATAAAAACATGAATGCATAAATAATAACATAATTAAATAATAATGAACATACTTCTAATAACAATAACTAATAATAATAATTTCATAATAATTACCTACATTATTCTTATGCAATAGATAAAATAAAAATAACTAATATACTTACTATACCTGTATACACAATTCTAATAATATATCTTGTTTTTTTTTTTTTTTTAAAACGTTGCCCCACACTAGGAATTTCTCCTGTATTGTGGGTGCGTTTACAAACATTTAAATCCACATACACAAACAGCCAGACCCGAAACAACTACTTGTAGGTCATACAAATATTTGTTCCGAGCGGGAATCGAACCCGCGACACGCAGCGCAGCAGTCAATCGCTTAACTAACTGCGCCAACCGTGCCGTATATATACCCCTACACATAATTATGCACCCAAATAAACACATATTAATAATTTATAATAATAATGAATTGATTGAATTTTATTGTTACTTAGACCTCTTCCTCTCTCCTAATTTTTGCTGTGCCCGACAGGGTCCATATTGATCTTTTACTTTTTATACCATCTATTAATACATATGGAATGCAATAAAGAATTGAGAATTGAATTGAGTCTTAATAATAATAATCCATTTATTTCAGGCTACGCAGGCCCATAAATAAATACCTTAACCTAAATTTACATATTTTTATTATAGTAACATTAACCAAATTAAACACACGTTGTCGGCGTCGTATTTCGCTGCGTGGTGTCGCGTAACCGTCCTCGGAAACGTCGTTATACAACATCTTTCGGCCAAAAGTCCTCTTTCAAGATACAACCCATACACAGGGTTTTATAATTTATGTAGATATGTAATAGAACCATTAAATTATTCCACTACTATCCAGCCAGTATTCCAGTCACACTTACTCCACCTCATGATAAACAGCTACGCAACACTTACTTGCCTTAGTTTCTGAAGTTAATGAGAAAATGTACGCAGCAGAAACTTTACCATCCTACTGTTTTATAGTTTTAAACGACTTAGCCGACTCCGTAATTATGACTAAACAAGCATCCTTCGCTGCTTTGTCTACATTAGTGTTAGAATTTAAGTTTGCAACTTCGCGGAAACGTTTTTAAAAGGTAGAAGAAGGTTTAGGTGATTTTTGTAATGTTGATGTATGTGAAAAAGATGATTCATCATCATCTTCATCATCATTTCAGCCGAAAGACATCCACTGCTGGACATAGGCCTCCCCCAAAAGGGGAGGGGGTTGCCATAATCGCCACGCTTGGCAGGCGGGTTGTCGATCGCAGTGTGGAAACTTGAATTAAAACGCATAGAGAACGCTGCTGCCCATTCTCTAGTAAGTCCCTTAGTCGCCTTTTACGACACCCACGGGAAGAAATGGGATGGTGCTATTGTTTACGGACGAAAAAGATGATTATTGTTTTGGAATTTGGAATCAATTATCTGTACCGAGTATACAGAAGACATTTTTATTTGCTTTTAAATGCTTTAGCTAATAATACATTGATCGCGAATAAAAAGTAAGTGCTAGGTTTTTTTTTACCATAAACTTGTTGTATGTATTTTTTAAGAAACGGCATTTCCATATTTTTATTATGTTCAAAATAAGTACCTAAAATCAGCTTTAACAACACTACAAAATCAGAACACCCAAAACTTAAGGAATTTAGCCAGCCAACATTGCATAACCATAACATCATGGCCGAGAGAACTAGCCGTCTCCTTGGTTAAGAGCATTCCACACCCAACCTCCAAGTTTGAATTATGTCTTAGCATAAACTAAGACATAATTCACTAGTTAGAGGAAATATGTTGCTTAGACAACTCTCAAGTTATTCGAAATGTCTCTTGTCTTGAAAATAATTTACAGCAGCCATCTTATTTGGTGTCTGTGGATATAATAACTTGGAGATGGCTGTGTTGGTTGACATTGTGTGCATTTTGAGTATTTGATGAGGAGAAACACACGGGGGTGCTGTGGGTATGTTTCCACGGGAATTACGAAGCGATTTTGAAGATACTTTGATGTGTTATTTTTGAGCTTCGGAATGCCATTGACTTCTGTGTTAACAATACTGTGTGTAGGTAGTAGTATTGCTTAGTTTAATTTATATAATTTGAGCCTTTATTTTATGACTTACTTTTCTTAAATACTGAGTTATACCCAATAACAATATTATAAATAGACGCGACATACACGAACATTAGTGCACTCAAAAACAGCGTAAGCCATGATTGTAGCTACATACTTACATACAATCATACAGCGCGTGAAGAAAAGGAAAGACCTAAACTGATATCTGTTGTTAGAAAGAGATGAACATACATATTTAGTTACGTCACTAGCTGCTGCATGTTCATTGGCGCGTACGTAATAATAATAATTATTATTGTAAATGTCAGGCAATTGTCTGGCATTTACTGTGCCTTTATTGAGCGCAGGTAACGCATCAAAGGTAAAATACATCATTGGTTATACCTACATATTTTTCATAAGGCCACATTATTCAACATTTTGCGTTAAAATTCTCATTAACTAAATATGAAACTTAAAGCTGCTACTCCTAAATCTGTACTCCTAATTTTACTAGGTACACAACAGCAAATATTTGCCGTCTTCAAAATTGATGCTCGTATCACACACCGCGACCGCAATGGCACCGTACACAAAATATAGCCGTATATTCCATTTATTTGCACCCCTTGGGCCATATACTATATATCAAACATTGTATATGAGATGCATTCCTCCTTCTCCTTGTTGATTCAATGGAAATTAGGATCTCTGCTGGTTTAATAAAGACGCTGGCTTTCGCATTATGCAAGTGTTTATTAATAGTGACGTCATTTGCATCCCTGGAATGAGGTTTTGGTGTTTGCCACCCTTTTTTATGGAAATCTACTTCGAATAAATTGATTTTAGAGAGGTTTAATTAAGAAGGGATCTGGAGATTCTTTAGAAACTCTTCGGACATTTGGGCTTTGTGTCCACAGTTTACAGTTAACATTAATCTATGATATACGTGTTATTCATTATTTTCATTATATAAATGGTATTTTTAATTAAAAAACACTTCCTCTTTCCTTAAACATCATCATTACATAATATAGTTGTTTGCTCTTGTTTCATTTTGTGATAGTACATGTATATGCCGGCGATCGCTGAAAACCAGCGCTGGGGCTCTGTCTTGCATAGGGTCGCAGCATAATGCTGAGCGATAGCCGTTTTGCGTGGATGTGATGCATGTTTCCCCCAACCTTGCCTTATTTTTTGTGTGTATGTTTCTTATTGTGTCACGTTTACCGCAGATAAACGTATTTTCTTTCTTTATATACATCATTACATTAATATGTGAAGCAAAAGCACCCCTTTTAACAAAAATTACGACAGAGGAGTATAAAATTTGGCACAGTTAAAGTATAATATATGGAGGAGAAGAGCAGTAAGCTAATATTTTAATATAATCTGCATAAAAAACTTTTTACAAGAAAATAATAACCGACTACCAAACATAACACTACAAAGTGAAAAATAACTTTAATTTCGGAAGTCGGTGTCTTTGGATCTGTATTTGAGTTTTTGGCCACCGACTTCCGAAATTAAAGTTATTTTTCACTTTGTAGTGTTATGTTTGGTAGTCGGTTATAATTTTTTGTAAAAAGTTTTTTATTTTTCACTTGTTAGTGGGTCAGTTTTGAATTTATCCAAGTTACAATAGCCTAATGTTAACTGCTCATTACCTTTTACAAAATATTGCATTTCCCGATGCTGGGACGTTGATTGTTGAGGAGTTCTCTTGGTAAGAGCCAGGAGAACTGCCACTCACCATTATGCAGAGTGATGAGCATAAATTGCTTAATCGCAACACGTTAAATAGGTACTCATTATTATTCCGGTGGCCATCTGTGGTCTCCATCATCAGTTCCACTTCACCAAATGGTGCTTTCGGAGAGCAAGAGTTACTATAAAAAATACCCAAATCGCTATAGGTTTGCATATAAAATTTGAGGGTTTCCCTCGATTTCACTGGGACCCCCTCATCAGATTCTGATTTGGTGGCAATGGGACCACCTCGGGAGTATACCCTTTCAAACAAAAAAATAATTTTCAAAATCGGTTCATAATTGACGGAGTAATCGCGTAACAAACATACAAAAAAAAAAAAAAAAACAGACAGCCGAATTGAGAACCTCCTCCTTTTTGGAAGTCGGTTAAAAATAAGTTGTATTCATAAAAAAAAACATTACACACACTACCACGCGTTTGACACACACACACACACACATAGTACCAGGGCCCTCATGACTTGATGATAGGTGATAGAAGTGACAGCTTGAGCATGGAATAAGTACTTTACAATAGCATGGAATTTGTAATTACTATATAGATTGTAAGTAGATGGGGTCGAATTTCCACCAGTGGGCGACCACTAGTATAAATAGATAATAATAATAATTATGAGCCCTTTTTTATTCTGAACTTCTTTGCGTTGTGCTATTTCAGTAGTTTATAGAATGTCTCTTAGTTCAGTGTGCCTTTTAGCAAAGGCCTCCTCTAGCAACTCCCACTGAGTCCTATTTCATGCAACTCTTCTTCAATTTGGACCCACTGTGAACTTCAATTCGTCTTCCCATTTTATTGTCTTCCTCTGTTCCTTTTGCCATCTCTGGGGTACCATTCTGTCACGACTTTATTCCACTTGTATTGAATTCCTCTTAACATGTGGCCTGTCCATCTCCACTTTTGTTGGTCTATTTTGGTAGGAACATGAATAACTTTTGTCTTTTCTCTAATCAGGGTATTTCTTCTCCTGTCTTGTTTTTTTTGTTTTTTTATATTATATATTTATTGTATATGTAAATGGTACACCACTGACTACCTGCAGTATTGTCTCCTTCTCCCTTTAATCGATCCAAAGGTTGTCTATAAAAGATCGCTTTTAGCGATAAGACCGCCCATTGTGTCACCTTATAGAAAATGTCAACATTTATACCTGTCATTTTTATGATGTATTCATAATAAACAGTACTCTATTCTATTTTACAATAATTATTTGCAATAAAATAAATAAATACAATTTTTTTTTCGGTTAGCATAGACCCACATAAACCTTAACCTAGTACATTTTTATTTGCCATGACTCACCACACCTACACAAGACATGAACCACTGATTCTGAAAGGGACAGTCAAATCATACATCTATTGCGTTCAGAATGCCGTTGTTGCTACCCCGTATATGGGCCAGCAGGGAAGCTGCTTTTTTGCGCACGATGGCCTGAAAACCATCAGTGCGCGCTCCAGCAAACATCCCAGACGCGCTGAACCGCCACGGCAGATTCAACAACATCCTGAACGCATTATTGCACTGAGTAATAAAACAAAATAATAAATAATGGAAATAATGGGTCGTTATTATGCCGGAATTTATTACTCTACAATGAAACCGATATTACCAGTGTCCATTTCAAAAGAACTTTTTTCCAGCTCATTTATACAGAATATTCAACATTTTTACAAAATACTGTGTCCCCAAAGAAAAACATCTTTCCGAGTCGTTATTTTTACTTATCACTGGATGCACGCTGCTTATCTTATTCCGGAACAGCTTCTTCCTCTACCACTTAATTCGTACTTTTTACAAAGGGCTCAATGTTAAATTGGATTAATTCTACCACATAAATCCTTGTTAAGGTCAAAGACGGATAGTGGCTCAGAGCAAAAGATATGGGAAACTATTTTATCTTGACCTGTCACCCTTTCGATTTGCTGTGATTCGGGTAGTGTGGACATTACACTTGTTCGATTAACGCGCCGATATTTGCTAATCTTAGTTGGATGTTTGAAAATTTTACGATACCTTTAATAAAGAGATATATTATTTATACTATTATACAAAAAATTAAAGATATATAATATACTTTTATTATTAAAGAGACTACCATTATGGCTCCCCTTGGGAGAGACCTATATGGACGTCTTTCGGCTGGAATGATGATGATGATTAAAGAGATTTGGTAATATTTATTGGCTTATAAACACCGTTTAGAATAAACAGAAGAGCATTAATTTATTTGAACCATGTGTGTATGGCAATACTTGGCTACGGTCATACTTTGCAGCGACTGGTATAGCTCGATTCAAACTTGATGGCGGCTGTGAAGTGCGTTTCCCGCTACGCAGTACCGCCCTCTTCACCCCCCCCCCCCCCGCTTACACGTGGATTTGATACTGCGCAGCGACTCGCCTCTCCAAGCAGCCATAAAGTTTGAATCGGCCTGTACCTATAAGGAAATGTCCAAGGAGTAATTGCTTCTTTTTTTTTTCACAATGTTAAGTTTACATTCTATTTTTACTTTCTGCCAAATCTGCGTGGTCATTACGTAAAGCCTAAGAGAACAATTGCAGTTTCTTTCATTTTGAAATACGAATTTGACATCATTAATTGCGTTATTTACGCTGTCGAGCAGACGATTTTTTTAAAGTTAATTTCAAACTTTTCGAATTACTGGATTACGAATTTATTCCAACACCTCAAAAATCAAACACCTTCCCAGGTTTAAAACATGGAGTCATTATTGAATTTTGAACTTTATTCCGACTGTGGTAAAGTTCCTAAACACAAAACTGCCAACTTAGTACCGAACTACGTTTTCAGTTTTGAATAAAGAACGGTATTTCAATCACTGTTACGTTCTTATTACAAAAACTGACTCCATGGTTTAAGCCATGTCAAAATATAAATCTTGTTTTGTAACAAGGCGGAAAGCATTTATTCAGTTAGAAATATGATGCTACTCAATCATCCAAAGCGTAGTAGGACATATTATGGTGAAGAACGGGCAATAAACTCCACCGACACTCTTTTAAATTAAATTATGATTATAAAACATAGGTTACATGGTTCATGTTGAAATTATACAACATGTGAGGACGATGCAAAACGTCAAAAGCGTCCGTAATAAAAAGATTACAAAAAAAAAAATAAGCCATGGCAGCTAAGAGCTGTCCAGTCTCTGACAGCGCCCGTTCACGAACATGACGCATAGATCAGCACCATTCAGCTCAACCATTTTGAAGGGAGATCCAAAACGCGCCACGACATACTCTCAGCCGCCACGGCACATTGAAGTACTACAGGTTGGAAAACAAAAAATATGTTACCCAAATGGGGTGCAGATTAATTTTGCAACTAATAACGTAATTATTTACCCTCAGTCATAAAAAACCAGGTCATAAAAATCGCAATAAACCGCAGCAGCACAAGATTTCTTTGTGAAACACCCTTAACCACAAATATCTGGAAATCAATGGGACGATACGCCTCGGTCCGCTGACGTCGATCCCGTGTGACAGCACCCTAATTAAACCCGATGGCTTGGCTTTCTATTTCAACAGTTGTAATTATTTTACTCAGTAATATTTCGTTTTAATGTACCTCTTGTGTTCTGACCCGACGTAATTAGATCTCTGATGGTGAAGTAGGGTTGCGATAGTGGTAACTATTTGCTTAAAATGTGTAATATACATATAATACATAGGTATATGAAAGAAAGAAAGAAAATACGTTTATTTGCGGTAAACATGACGCAAAAAAGAACATATATATAAACACAAAAATAAGAAAAGGTTGGGGGAAACATGCGTCACATCTACGCAAAACGGCTATCGCTCAGCATTATACTGCGACCCTATGCAAGACAGAGCCCCAGCGCTGGTTTTCAGCGACAGCGCTGACGTAATGACGTCGTACGGTGCAGCAAACAATCAATAGGACGCTGTGCTGGTTCATCATAGATAAAGAAAAATAATATAATTTAAATAAGTGGTAGAATAAACTAAACAGAAATATTAAGTAATAAAAATAGACATACATGCTATGAGAATATCATCCTATTTACCTTCTATAACTGATTTACCTTCTGCTCGAGCGTTCGCTTGTCATGAGCACGGAGTGAAAGTAACGTAAATTCAAACGATTTTAAAATTAGTTATTTTAATAATTAATTAAAGAATAAATCGTTTTAAGAATGTATTCATATCGATGAGTGCAACTTACATTTACAGGTGGAATGTCTATGTGAACATGTTTTTCAACTACAATGTTGAGTTGGTTCTTGGGATAAATTCATCCCAACTACAGAACCCTTAATTGTGCGTGGTCCAACACACAATTGGCCGGTTTTTTTCTATCTAGTAAAACTAAAGCTAAGCGACTATTGATATATGCCTCTAAAATCTAGTAGTTCTAGGTATAGTAAGCCGCACGCATGAAGTAACTCAGCGTCTTGACTGAGTTGACCTATCATCTATCAGTACGAATTTCAATAGAATAAGTGACCAGATTATACTGGTTTTAATGTACCTATGTGTGCTAGTGAATTTAGAGACACACATAAGACATTACAAAGAGGGGCTTGTGGCTAAGTAATAAAGCCACACGGGTTGATTGATCGGGTTAAGCTACGCTTGCCGCGGTTGGTCCGTGGATGGGTGACCATCTTTACATACCAAGAACTATCCTTGCCTCGGAAAACACGTTAAACCGTTGGTCCCGGATGTCATTCGTGGATCTTTGGCAATCGTTACGGGTCGTCAGTAGCCCGAAATTCTGACAACCAGTGTTACCAAGTATCGTATTACCCAGTAACTGAGTTGTGGAGGTCAGATAGGCAGTCGCTTCATGTAAAATACTGGTATTTAGCTACATCTGGTTAGACTGGAAGCTGACCCCAAGATAGTTAGGAAAACAGGCAGATGATGCCTTAAGACATTTTAACACTTTGAAGGACACAAAATGCCCATAAGCGTCAAAACAACGAAGCTTCTATCGTCTCGTTCAGTGTCCTTGAACCTGTTCACTTTGTGATTTAAGAAAGAAATAAAGAATAACATTTATTTGGACTCATGAAACACAAAATACAAATAACAAAATAAAAAACCGGTCAAGAGCGAGTCGGACTCGCGCACCGAGGGTTCCGTACGTGTATATGATGTTGATGATTTCTTCCCCCCCCCTCAGACTTGAGGTGGCCCGCATAGGCGGGCCGGCACTAGCCGGGGATTGCGGAAGTAATAACAGAGCCCAAGATCCCCCGGGGGTGGTTTTTAGTCAGTAAGAGTCTGACAGACCCCTCGGGACCGGAGGACATCCATGAGGATTTTCCATCCCGTGTACAAAAAAAAAAACCGGTCAAGAGCGAGTCGGACTTGCGCACCGAGGGTTCCGTACGTATACCTATAGGGTGCGCCAAAGTTCACCTAAATTTTCAACTTCGATAATTGGAAATCCGAAAATGTTCTTCCTAACATTTTTTATCCTAACAATCACAATTCCTAACTACTCTGTCTCTAATGTTCATAATTCCGAAGCATTTAACTTCATAATGTCAGTAGCAATAAACATCTAATAGACTTTTATTTGTTTTCCTATATTTTCTCAACATAACCATCTTTTACAATATTATTCAAAGTCATATTTTAATTTTATTTATAGCGGTGTGTACCTGCAAAGATATCCATAGGTTTGGTTAGGTTAGAACTGTGACCAACTACGCGCGAGCCGAGCGAGCGTAGCGAGCGGTGCCGCGGCAGCGTTTGGCGAGCGCTACCTCGAAATTGGTCGCGAAATTTTTATAAGTATTTTTTTATAGTGCCCCCAAGACGACATTCTGACCTGAATTTCATTCATTTAAGACAAAAATCTGTGAAACGACCTTAAATCATTCTAAACAGTTGGTTTTTTAGACATAATTATCTCATGTATAGTTATAGTTTTAGGGATAAAAGCGTTATGATAAAAAACAGTAGGAGTTTAAATATATTTACATTAATGATATTATTAATTACAATTTTCGGAAACATGAGTGTTATGAACATCGCCGGTAGCACTACAAATAGTATGAATGAAAACTTTAGGTTGAAAAATTTTAGGAAGAGTGATCATTTGGATTACAAATCGTTAGGAAGAACAATTTCGGGTAAAGAACTTTAGTTGAGCCAATATGGACCCATACCTATATGATGTTGATGATTTCTGAAAAACTGTGCTATTTAGAGACATCGTTTTATTTTCCTGTAATCTTTACATAAACTTCTATCACATAAAATAATTTCAGATTTTTATCTATGCAAAGCTCGGAGATAAGGGGCGGGGATTCTATTCTATTCTATTCTATTTTTGTACGGAACCCTAAAAAGTGAAAATAATGTTCTAACAACAATAGTGTGTGCCTCACGGCTGCATCAAAACGGTTCATTTCAGCATTAATGCCAGATGGATGCTATCTCCTTACTTTTCCAGTGTCCGATAAGGCTAAACAATTGTACAAGTTAGTGATAAGATAGATAATAATCAACAATTTTGTGTTTTTCTGCACTGGGCGATGTGGTCGCTAAGCGACAAAGGCCTTTAAATAAAAATAAAAAAATGATCTGACGCTGATTTGCTAATGAACTTTTAAGAGTGATGGGGAGTACAAAGAGTTTCAACATACCTAATACATAATATTCTTATAATTATAAATAAATTAATAAACTGATAATAAAATATAACAAAAAAACAAAAACTTACGAAAACTACAAGAACTGTCCCACAGCAAAGCCTATTCTTAGCGATTAGCTAGATTGATCCGTACACAAAGCACTTACTAATTTAACATTTACTCGAAAAACAATAGCGCAGTTGTGCAGAAGATAACTCTCTACCAGGTTTGTCGCTATTATTTGACTGAAATCACAAATTTAGAGGCATGAGGAACAGGGTGTAAAGTTCACTCGTCCTCCATAGAAAAGGGAGGACCCTCCGACCAGACGGGTGTTGTATCTGGTGGGCTACTGCCCAACGTTTGATGTCGGGACGTTGTATATATGCTAGCTGCGCGGTAAACTCTGCTTGCGCGATGCAGGATTTTGCGTGACGTCAGTGTGACGCGTAGTTTGCATGTGGCGATTTTGATGCGACTACACAACAAAGAAAACATCACGATAAATAATGTATCTAACAAGTGATACATAGTCGTGTCATAAAACAGTGTTAAAAGCAGTGCTAAGAGCAGTTTATAACTAAACCATGTTCAATATCACTTACTTAACCAGCGTTCAAGATGCAAGCGTAGTTAATTCATAGTTTACAAACTAACTTAGTTCAATTAACTACGAGCTGTAAAGGGATTGCTTTAATGTTTAACTTTTAATACTAATCAAGTGGGATTAAATCGTAATGAGATTCATTGAATCGTCTTACTTAAGGCGACAATATTCGACTTTTAATGATTTTATACTGAAGATCACATCTAAACGAGTAGTGTTAATGATTTAAAAAAAATATATGTTAAATTAGAACATTTCCTCAATAATTTAATATGTGAATATTTTAGATTATGTTTATATTACATAGTGAAATTAATTTGTAAATTTATGTCTAACGCGAATAAAAAACTGAGAATGGCGCAAAATCTACCAAGCGCATTTTTCTGAAACCTTCACCAATTTAAAGATAATTTAATTATTGATCTTTTAATATACGCGTTTTATTAAAATACCTTTTGTTTTGTGAATCATAAATGAATAATGCGTCAAATTGGGGACAGAGCTCCTTGATGGGCGAGTCCTAATACTGGCTGAACGTACGACGCATTGCGTGAGCTCAGTACAGAACACGCAAGCTAACTACTCAAGGTCACTGGCATATATCTCCGTCTTAATGCAAAAGTTTACTATTTCGTAAAGGACCAAATGTATTACGAAATAAAATAAGGTTTCGGTTGTTAAGAAAAATTGCTTTATGAATTATACCTGGCATGATTCTTATGGGAATTCCTAGAGCAGAGAAACGCCCTGCAATTATATATAATATCTGTAATAATATTATCCCTAGAGCCAGCCTTACTAATAAAATCCTCGGCACCGAAAGTTTGTTGAGCGCACATCTTATGCCGTCAGTTTCTCACTCATGATGTATGGAAATTATTGACAGTACCTACTGCTTGTAGCACCGGCCGTTGAGGTGTTCCCGTGCTCTGTGGATAGGTACATCTTCTGAATTGTACTATAATCCATAAGCTTGTCTCTAAGGCTTTGTAGGCCTTATTTAAAAAAATTTAAAATTTTGACATTACCGTCCATTTACATAATAGAAAATGCAATGTTTGTAAGGTCCAATCCTAATCTGTTTCCTTGCATGGCTGAGGTGATTCCACGCAACAGACGTGACAACACTCATATTGGCGTACAACAAGCCAGAACTACTCTTATGCGGAAGTGTCTTTTGTATGGCTCCAATAATCTATAATAAACTGTCAAAAACTTGGAAGCTTTTAAGTGACGTGCAGTTTAAAGTGAAATTAAAAAAAAAATTGCAGAAAGAGCTTATTATACCATAAATTATTTTTTATTTGAAAAATATTTCGAATGATTTATAATTCTGACCTTATTTATTTTGACTACTTAATTTATAATTTTTTTCTATGTTAATTTCTAGTTAATTTCGATAATTGAATTGTTGTTGTATTATTTGAATAATTTTCCTAGCTTGTTTACTTAATTTCAATAAGTTAAAAATGTTTGCATAGACCTATTTATCTACTTAAATATTTGTATGCCATTGTATAAGGCAAGCATGACGACCTGTTTATAATACTTTTAACAACTTGCATGCTGATTATTTTTAGGGTTCCGTACCTCAAGAGGAAAAAATGGAACCCTTATAGGATCACTTCGTTGTCCGTCCGTCTGTCTGTCTGTCTGTCAGTCTGTCAAGACCATTTTTCTCAGGAACGCGTGTAGGTATCAAGTTGAAATCAATATCAAATACGTTACATCGACACTGTTTCACTTGTTAAAGAATGTCAATTATTTACTGTACCCATATGGCTGAACCCTATCTCTTAAGATACAGGCTAGACCTAGTTTAAGGGATAGAGTCTATATAATTGTGCTAATAGTCTGACAAATGTTTTATAATCTACAATGTATACAGTGCAATGTGTTCTTGTTTTGTGAAATATTGTTTTTTATTATTATTAAATCTATGGTCCCTTGGAGCTCTAAAAAATCAAGCTTCTAAGTCAACGCAATAAAAAAATACGGTGATCTAAACGACATTATTGCAACATATTTCGATACTCGCAAATAAATCAAAACCTACAGGGTACGAGTACTTCCCGTTGACCTAGACATGAAATTTGGCAAGAAGCAAGGTCATACAGCACAAATATAGGAAAAAGTCCTAAAGTTGTAAATTTGTGTGTCTGTCTGTCTGTCTGCCCGTCAGTCTGTCAAGACCCTTTTTCTCAGAAACGCGTGTAGGTATCAAGTTGAAATTAATATCAAATATGTAATTTTATAGTCCCTTGGAGCTCTAAAAAAATTAAGCTTCTAAGTCAACGCAATAAAAAAATACGGCGATTTAAGCGACATTATTGCGACATATTTCGATACTCGCAAATAAATCAAAACCTACAGGGTACTTCCCGTTGACCTAGAATCATGAAATTTGGCAAGAAGCAAGGTCTCACAGCACAAGTATAGGAAAAAGTCCTAAAATTGTAAATTTGTAGTTTTATCACACAAAAAAATGTTTTTTTGCGATTACAAACTTATATTTGCAGTTGGAGAATTGACTGTGACGTATATCGATGTATGGAAGAACATGTTTTTCAACTGCAATGATAAGTTTGTTTTTTGGATAAATTCATCTTAACTACGGAACCCTTCATTGTGCGTGGTCCGACATGCACTTGGCCGGTTTTTTTTTCTCGTGTGAACAAATAAAAATTATCTTATCTTATCTTAAGGTTGTTGAAAATCTGTTTGCAGTATACCTACCTAGTGATATTGGCAGAGCAATAAGGACATTCACATTGATACTAAAGACTGATCACTAGTACAATTTTTGTATGAGTGTTTACCTCCTTGACCATAATTATATTATGATCATATATTAACGACCATCATTCCAGTATTCAATGACCACAATAATAAGCTACATTCACGGTACCCCTAAAAATATTATCTCAACAACAAAAAATAACTAGGTAGATTCTATAGAGAATATTCTCAGCCAAATTATGGGAGGTAAGATCAGCTTGTTTCCCGCAGGCGAACAAGGCCTGTATTATTATTTATTTTTGATATTGTAATCAACTCTATCTACAAGAAAATATAAGTAAAAATATTGTATTTTAGAAATGGATGATAAGCTAAATAATAGGGTATTTTTTGATGAGAAGATATTGTTCAATCTGCGTTTGGATCGATGCATCAGGATAGGCTTTTTTAAAAGCAAAATATTCATGAGCTTGGGATATTCCACAGAACAGAGGGATATTCTAACCAGTTTGCTTCCTGATTTCAACCTATTTTAGAAAATCCAACGACTCTTTGGCTGTTCTCTTCTCTTCTTGTTAGTTAATACCTACATGTAAGTAAGTATGTATTGTAGGAATATATAAGAATAGTAGCATGTGTATGGCGTTCTGTGACTTCTGCCTACTCCAATAGGAAAACGACGAATGCGTGGATACTCTGGCTAGGTTTTTAATGCTTCCTCCCAGATAGTCACCAATATTATTTATTTATTTATAATATTATTTATTTATTATAAAACTTTATGCACAAGTAAAAAAAAACACTGTACAAAGGCGGACTTAGGCCCGTATTTATAGAACGTTACTCAATACTCAAGCATTACATATGACTAAATTCAACCAATCCAATGGCTTGAATCTAGTCTTAAGTAATGCTTGAGTACTGAGCAACGTTCTATAAATACGGGCCTTCATGCCTGAGGCATTTTGTACCAGTCAAACTTAGGGTGACGCAGAGACAAAACATGGCTGGTGCAACGTACGGGATAGATAGCTCGGAAATAACTATACAATAGAAGCATATACTAAAACACAGATAGATAGATAGATACATATACAAAAATAAACTCAACCCAATATTATGTAGATCGTTTTTAGAAATTCCTCTCTAGGAGCAGTGGTGGCCCAGTGGTAACGGCCCCGACTTACGAGTCGTAGATCATGGGTTCGAACCGAATTTCATCACCACTGCTCTCAAAATGGTGAAGGGAAACATTGTGAGGAAACCGGCATGTCTTAGAACCAACAATTCGAAGACATGTGACATCTACCAACCCGCACTGGGCCCGCGTGGTAGATTACAGCCCAATCCCTCTCGAGCAGAGGAAGCCTGTGTCCCAGCAGTGGGAACAATTTAGGCTGATTATGTAAGAATTTCCTCTCACTGTCAATTGCAAATTCAAATTCTTTATTAAGAACTAAGTGTACAGGATTTTGTAGATGATAACAATTATAGGTAGGTTCTAGAACTTAGTTGCCTGTTATGGCATTGCAATCTAAATGGTTATAAAATATAAGAAGTAAAAAAAAAAAAACTCAATATTACAGTTATACAGACTTAACTTTATATTATATTAATTATCATTATTCATATATTTTATAATAACATTATATTATCATTATTCATTCATATATATTTTCTCCATGAGTTTCGCTTCATACAGGCGTTCCCTATTCAAACAGTGCGAAGAGTGCACGTCTGTGTAGCTCAAATTGGTTTGTTTTGTCGTGGATTTGGGTCTCTGGACACACTTTTAAGTTTTTACACTTTTCTTTTTTACACTTTTAATTTTTTACACTTTTATTTATTTTTTCTCTGTTGTCTCTAATATTGATATGTTAAATGTCATGCATACCTGTTATTTGCTTGGTTACTGAAGTGCCAATTTTTTATGTTATTTCATTTTGAATTTTAAGTGACTATGCTGTTGGTGTGCTTATTATAAATAAATAAATATATTATATATTATCACGGACTATTCCTAGAATTAATATCACATCATTATATTAAGTATCACAATCATTTCAAAACGCAATAACCTCCGATTGAACCCTACAATGAAAGGTCACAAACATTATTAGACGAATTGATGACCGCAGTTAGTTGTTATTAGCAGACAAGGGCTTGCTACCCAGTTAGACTGGAAGCTGACCTCAACATAGTGGGGAAAAGGCTAAGCAGATGATGATGAGCTCGCTACCCACCTGTTTCTAAAATCCCTTCGTTGCGTTTACGACACCCACGGGTGGCTGGTGGCATATTCCACGCGGAACAATAAGAATCAATTTAAAACCTTCAAACTAGGTTAACACAAAATTACTACTACATAAAGGTAAGCCTTGTAAAATAAAGATATCACATTAAAGGTGTGGTCACACTATACAGACTGTAACAATGCGCTACTGACTACTGACATCAACGCGCAAACTTTTACCAGGAATACATAACACAAAAAACCAACTACACAAATTTACAGTGCAATACTGGTTAACATGTATTGATCAGCTGCTATTTTTTAAATAACTGACGAAAAATTTCAATGCGGTGGATCATGTGTTGAATTCATGGTAACAGTTTGCGCATTGATGGCCCGTACGCCGTGTACTTATTGGTTACGAACATTTGAGTTATACGTTGAATCAAGGCTTCTACAGACCAGGCCAGTCTGTAGAAGCATTGAAGCATTAAACTACATGGTAGTTCTACGAGCAGTAGAGCCCAAACATAAACTTAACACAAAGAAACACAAAATAAGCTCAATTTTTTTTGCAACAATTAATATAACCACTAAAGTTATCTGATTTGGATAGAAGACAATAGATTGTCACAACAAAGTTGCACTTCTTTTGGAGCCAATCTCTGCATTTGCTACAGGCATATTCTATAATACCTATCGCCAGAAGTAAGCTTAGATGAACATCGAAATTTTCGTAATTAATTCCGTTTGACGTGCCATACACGACAACAGTCGCAGCCATGCCGAAACATTCTAGCTTTGGGTAGTCAAAGCAGTCAGAAAACTGATTGAAGCTATCGCGCTTAGCCATAAATTCTTGGCAAGTGGCAAGACGATAATTAAACAGAAATAAACCAACCCACAACTAACCGACTACTATCTGTTAAACACGAGACTTTAGTTTAGAAGCTACTTTACACCTAACAGAACTCGGTCACACAAAATGGTCGACGAGACCTAACCATTTGGCGAGCAAAAACGACAGCGCGATCTACAGTAATGCCATCTATTGACCTTATTGTAAAACTAACATTAATATTGGTTTTCACTACTAGGTAAGGTTGATAAGCACCTGCGATCACCTTCTCATCACAAAACTAGAGAATTCTGAAAATAATTTTCAGAATGCCCTAAAACGATGCTCTAAAGGGCCGATTCCACTGGAACTTTCATCACGCCGAAGATCCTAATCAGATCTTCACCAAATTTCTATGAGACCAATTTATAGTTACTACCTTTCAAATAAACAAGAACCATCGAAATCGGATTTCTTATGGCGGATATATTCAGTAGATCCCTTTTTAGAGGAAGTACCTTTCCAAGCAAAAATCGTTGACGAAAAAACCATTCTATAAAGTCGTACTACCTGTATACCAAGTTTCATCCAGATCGGTTGTAAAATACGACATTTATCGGTGTAGCAACAGAGGCGCAGAAGAAAGCAAATTTTGACAGACTTGAAGCTGAGACGCTTCGCTCGCTTGGTCAAATACTCACATACTTGCACGTAACCCCGAATTATCTTTAGCGAGGATATTTTAATAAGCACTGCCATTTCTATAACTAATTCACTAACGAAAGATTGGCTCGTAATTTAAGCATATTGGGCGCTCGCTTCCGATTGCTCAGTTTCCATGTCGGCTAACGAATGTTCGCAAACAAATGCTCGAGCATTGTAATCGCGGTGTGGACCTTAAAACAAGTTTCTGTCTCGCAATCCCTAGAGGAAAACATACAACCCTTTCATGTACGGCTAATAGGTGTATGTAACTTTAACCCGACTTAACAGAAAATATCGATGTCTCTAGACACTCGTAAATTCTTACTGGATTCTCAAATAAAATTAGTAGGATATAATCTTGACATAGGTATTTTGCTCTAGTAAATTCGATGTACAAAATAGTTTTGATATTTATTTCTATTTTAACACAGTGAGGTCACAGTGTAATGATTAGCACCGCCCTATTTCTTCCCGTGTGTGTCGTAAAAGGCGACTAAAGGACTAACTAGAGAATAGGCAGCAGCGTTCTCTATGCCTTTTAACACCATACTGCGATCGCCAACCCGCCTGCCAAGCATGGCGATTATGGCAAACCGGGGGGGGTTTGCCCTTTGGGGGAGGCCTATGTCCAGCAGTGGACGTCTTTCGGCTGAAATGATGATGATGAGGTCACGCATGACATTTCTTTTAAACTCTGACCTGTGTCTGTCATTTTCATGGAGATAATATATATAATATGTTAAGTACATAATTGTTGTATTTTACAATAAGATAATTTTTTTATTGAGGTAAATAAAGATTTTGATGTACATGAGAGACTTAAAAAGTATGCATTGTTGTTATTTAATTACTATACCTACATATAAGTTTAAAATGGAATGGAGTGCGACCCGCCGAACCAAAATCAAAGTATTCTCGGCCCTAGACTCCAAAAAGGTTGAAGACCCCTGGTCTAGCAGAACATTCCTCCATACATCACAACATTTATTTCTCAACATTTGCAACTAAAACTCGCAACTGGTCGCAACAACTTAAAACGTTTTCTCCACGTGCGAATCCTGAAAAGTAGGAGAAACATTCCTTTGCCATTCAAAGAATCGAAATCACAGTAACGCGGCATTCCAGGATACCAGGAATTGTTGAGTCTGGATTCTGCATGCATATTCAATATTGGAGAACAAAATAGTAAAAAGGGGGAATAAAAATCTCCTTTCAAACAAATCGTTCCCGTTCAAGTCCGCATAATGGGAGGTCGTACAATGGTGCAATTCTGGCACGACACTGCCTCTGGTGGCTGTTTGACGTACTTATTCAAGAATCTGTTGCTAAGTATTTTTCTTGTCGTCTTTTTTTTTGTTTATTGTGTAGTTACTATTATGATTCAATCTGGATTTATTTCTTGATCTTCGTGGGTAGGTAAGAAGGGTGTATAATGCGTTTTATGTTTCGCTGCAGAAAAAGATAGAAGTGCCAAATTTACACAATGTATTTTTTGTACAGCATTTTGTCATCAAATGTCCTAACAGGATCAGCGCAAAATATACGATTCATTATGCAGGACTTTAAGACGCCGAAAACAAGTAAACCGCTGACAGGTGTCATACAAAAGCATCACTGTCAGGTGGCATACAAAAGAAAGAGATGCGGGATGACACAACATATGGCGTAAAAATGTAAATAAAATCGTATAAAATTAGATAATAACTAATTAATAAAAATTAATATTTTGATTTAAAAGAGTGTCCGTGGAGTTTCTTGCCCGTTCTTCTCCATAGGAACCTACTACGCTTTGGAATGGGCAACTAGCTTCATCTGACTGACTGACCCCTTGACAATTCAAAAGTGCCTATAATAGGTTTATTTGAAATAAATGCTTTGAGTTTGAGTTTGAGTTTAATCCATCACCGGATGCAGTTTGGCATTTGCTATTTTATGGTATACTTTTAATTATAATTATAACTGTTAACGAAGGGATAAAATGCTTTTAAAAATAATTAAGAGTTATATTTGAAGATTTTTTTGATGTATTAAATTATGTTTACATATGTCTTGAGTTCCCTCACCGTGCACAAAAGACTTGAAAATATCATACTGTTTTTGTTTTGGAAAAATTAGTTACGGTTAAAGCGATACACTGCTTTAAAAAAACACGTTTTTGATTATTTTCAGAAATCTCCGCCTTTACTCTCAGAATTTTTTGAACATTGCCTCCAGCATGTAATTTCATGGTTTGTGATTACCTACAGAGTGAAGGGGTGATTCTACCTGTCATACCAAACAACTTTCGCTATAAAACTCATATCCGACTCGGGGAATAAAATAACAAATTCCTATACAATAGTAGACGGACTATATCGATGCATCAATGAAATTTTTTTTTTGTTTGTGAATCCGATACGAGTTTCATCGCGAAAGTTGTAATGTATGATCCCTTTGACGGATGCAGGTGACTAAATCGCCATCCTGTATCTGCTTACATAATATTATTTCTTTACTTAGCATCACGCAGTCTCGCATGTTGTCGTGTCAAACGCTACGGATTATTATAATAAATTCATTTATTGCAGGTAAATAACACCCATTGCCAAACATAAACATATAGAAACAAACCCAAAAAAATTATCTTTATCTTTAACAAACAACAGTATACCCATCCATTAACATAAAATTGTGACCTACTTAACTTTAAACATTTAAAAAATTATAGTTAATTACCTAATGAACAAATGCCAAAATTATTATTCGAAAGAATAAATTGCTTAAGCCGCAGAAAACACTACTCACTACATATCTGTTGACAGCCAATTCTCAATCTTGTCACCCCTTCGTACATAGCACTGAAAGCCAATATCGATTGCCTTTATCGCCCGTAAGGTAAAACGACCTCGCAAAGATACAAGTTTCAATTTCCCATCCCCTTCGAGTACAGCCCATAAATAATATCCAGAAAAAAAGTTATTTAACACATCCTCAATAACTCGGGGTTGGTGAGCGGTATTCGTTGCCAATTCTCCGGCTTGCCTATGACGAATGAAGCTGGAATCAAGCCAGCCTATTCTATGTAGAAAAATCTCTTTATAGCAAGCTTCGTGTACACTCGTATGAATTCAGTTATGCGAAACATTATGTGGCGCAGTTCTATAGGGGCCCATCTTTTTGTGGTTAGCTGACCTGGAAGTAAAGGAAGTTTTTGGGTGGATTTCAAAAATGTTGGCTTAATTGCATGTGGATTAGCTTACGTTTTGAGAAAACCTGTACCCAACTATTTACTTATATTTTGGATTGAAATATAATGAGGTTAGAGGAAATAACAGTCAACAAAATGTAGAAAGACTTTAAATAATCAAAAGGACAGAAAAACATACCTCAGTTCAAATTGACGTTTTTGTTAATGTGAGGACGTTGTAGAGTGATGAAAATGATCTGTAGATCATTTTCTATTTTGTTAAGTACCTGGTACTTTTGACGGGCCTACAATGTCCTCTCATACCTATTAACACTGTAATTTGAAAACATTGTAAAAGCCATTTTTTTTAAAAGTGTAACCATGGAGTTTCTTGCCGGCTCTTCTCCATAGGAAACGACCAATTGGAACCGTGCCCATGTAATCTTATGTGAAATAAAAATATTTTTGATTTTGATTTTTGATCACAAACTTACAAACACATCACCACTCACGGTGAGATTAAAATTACTGCAAAACAAAAATATGGTCACAAATTGAAAATATGATTTAGGACCGACATTAAGTGTAAGTTATAAGTGTGCAATGGGAGAGGCCTATCAGTATCTAGCAGTGGACTTCTGTAGGCTGATGATGATGAGGATGATCCTTGACACTAAGATCATCACATGATGAAAATAATACATCGATACTACCACTGCCGTACTTTTCAATGTCTCCAACGTTTCGCGCAGTTCAAATCCCGTACAAACAAACATGATATGTGCTGTCATCGCTCAAACACCTTTGTGATTCAAAACAATTGACAGCTTCGAAATTCAAACGTTATACCAGAACCAAACTGAATGTGACATCACAAACGCCCTGTCCATTCTTCGTCGAAACACACGACTTAGTGTTTTGAATAAATGGTTTGTGACTGCTTATTTATAAAGTAGTCATTTTCATCCAATACATAAAGCTAGGACACAAAAGCCAGTAACTTACTGCATAAAATATGCAAGTAGCTTTCATGTCGTTAAAATTGTGACCTAGTGTATATGTAATCGACCCTCAACTAATTACTATTTTGCTTTCCTAAAAACATTATTGACCACCTTAATAGAATGAATGCGCCTCGTGTTGTGAACCTCTAATAATTCCTATTTTGGGAGCCATAAATATACTAAATACAAGTAACTGCTACCAACTTGAATTTAGCGTGGTTGGTCATAGTTCTAACCTAACATAAGCCATTTGGTCGGGGTGCCCCAGTTTATTTACTGCGACCAACTCGACTCGCACGGGGTCGGTCAATTCTAACCTAACCCGTTTGGTCTGGGTATCCTAGAGTAGTTGCTGCGACCAACGGTGAGGAAAGGCTAAAATTGTAAAAAGATTATTCATCATTCCAGCCGAATCACGTCCACTGCTGGACATAGGCCTCCCCCAAAAGGGGGAGGTTGCCATAATCGCCACGCTTGGCAGGCAGGAGCGACCACGTTTTAGTGCCATAGGTCATCACTGGCAACACGCACTGTCAAATATTTATTGGTAATTAGAAAACATCTATTACTTATCCACAATTTTTTTTAAATAAAAAAACTGTCATTAAGGCTTCTACATACCGGGGCGACTTGTTGCGTGACGCGACGCGACACAAAGGCACCGCCTATCCCGCGACACGCGGGGCCTTTGTGCCGTGTCGCGTCGCGCGACAAGTCGCGCTGGTATGTAGAAGCCTTTACTTGTTGAATTCAACATGGCAATAAAACTATTAGCCTGCATATGAAAGTTTAACAAAACCTGAAATAAGTTGTTATCATCATTCAAAATACTATTTTGTTGTTGTAGTTGTATTTGTTGTAGTTGCTAATCAAAATAATATCTTCAATAGCAAATGATTGGTAACATATTATATCAACATTCATCATTTCAGCCGACATAGGCCTCCCCCAAAGGGAGTGCCATTATCACCACGCTTGGCAGGCGGGTTGGCGATCACGGTATGGTGTTAAAATTCATAGAGAACGCTGCTTCCCATTCTCTAGTGAGTCCCTTAGTCGCTTTTTACGACACCCACGGGAGAAATGGGATGATGCTATTCTTTACATCCGGTACCACACGGAGAGAAAAGATTATTAAAAATCATCATCAAAAGTGTGCATGCTCAGAAGACCAAAAAGTTTTTAGAGATCCATTAATTTTAAGAGGTGTTCATCATTAGATGGTCAATAAGTTTTTACAGGTACCTAAATATTTACCTTAAATTGTGACATAGGTCCTACTCGTGTTACCACTGATCAATCACTTTGTTAAGGCACAATGGCATGCAGCTTGCATGTATTTTTTAATCGACTTCTAAAAAGGAGGAGGTTCTCAATTCGGCTGTATGTTTTTTTTTTTTTGTATGTTTGTTACGGTATTACTCCGTCAATTATGAACCGATTTTGAAAATTCTTTTTTTGTTTGAAAGGGTATACTCCCGAGGTGGTCCCATTGCCACCAAATCAGAATCTGATGAGGGGATCTCATGGAAATCGAGGGAAACCCTCAAATTTTATATGCAAACCTATAGTGATTTGGGTATTTTTTATAGTAACTCGTGCATTTGCTCTCCGAAAGCACCATTTGGTGAAGTGGAACTGATGATGGAGACCACAGATGGCCACCGGAACAATATAATAATGAGTACCTATTTAACAGGTTGCGACTAAGCAATTTATGCTCGTCACTATGCATATGGTGAGTGGCAGTTCTCCTGGTTCTTACCAGGAGAACTCCTCAACAATCAACGTCCCGGCATCGGGAAAAGCAATATTTTGTAAAAGGTGATAAGCAGTTAACATTGGGCTATTGTAACTTAGATAAATTCAAAACTGACCCACTAAAAAGTGAAAAATAAAAAACTTTTTACAAAAAAATAATAACCGACTACCAAAAATAACACTACAAAGTGAAAAATAACTTTAATTTCGGAAGTCGGTGGCAAAAAACTCAAATACAGATATCCAAAGACACCGAATTCCGAAATTAAAGTTATTAACCGACTTCATTTTTCACTTTGTAGTGTTATTTTTGGTAGTCGGTTATTATTTTTTTGTAAAAAGTTTGTTGAAGTGAATACTTCTTTAGGCGCGTTGAGCACTTTTTGGGTGAACAAAAATCACGGAACTCGCGTCATCGTCTCCGAACGCTTCGATACAATTCACAAGTTACTTAGTTTTCACTTATGACGTGCAGTCCTAAGACTGACAGTTTTTTTTATTTCGTGCATCTTTTTTTGCGAGCAATCGTGCGCGTTTAGGACAAAACCCGTTCGGATCGGTTCGGCCCATGATCGGATTACACTGCGGTGGCTTACATAATGTACTAGGGTAGGGTTAATTGATTCTATTGAAACACAATAGCCTCGCTTTCTATCACATTTAACCTAATATCGTCATTGATGAATTTTGAATGGCCATACCTACTGAACATTGTTGGTATTGAGTATCACTTTAAAGTTCAATAGGTCATGTTTTATCAAAGTTTGAAATACCTGAAAAACCTCTTAAGGGCAATGATGTATTACCTTTAGATGCGTTACCTGCGCTCAATAATGGCAAAGTAAATGCCAGGCAATTGCCTTACATTTACAATAGTAATAATAATACGTACGCTCCAATGAACAGCAGCTAGTGACGTAACTAAATATGTATGTTCATCTCTTTCTAACAACAGATATCGGTATAGGTCTTTCCTTTTCTTCACACGCTGTATGATTGTATGCAAGTATGTAGCTACAATCATGACATAAGCTGTTTTTGAGTGCACTAATGTTCGTGTATGACGCGTCTATTTATAATACGTCATTGCTTAAGGGTTCATTATTCTCATTTTTATGAACAACTTTTACTATACTCGGAATTTTAATTCGATTCCAGATTTGACATTAGCTACTGTCATTTTGTGAAATAATGATACCACATATAATAGTGTAGTGATGAACACAAAAATCGATAAACAATCAGTGTGTGTGCCATCAGTGTGCCAATTAAAGACTAAATTATTGATTTTTATTTAAATAAATACATAATTATTCATAATAATTATTTATTAATTAGTAATCGCTGCTCTATTTTATAAAAAGTTAATATTTTTGTTTTTATATTAAAAACAAAACTTATAATAAAAGAGCCTAAAGTCAACGCCATGAGACGAGATAAATTTCATACTTTGGGATTTAAAACTTTAACTGAAATTGCGTATGGTTCAGTTTCCATTGCAACTAAAATTATTTTATGACGTTTAGCGATAATTTCTTCATTCATAAATCAACTTAGATATCTTGAGTTTAAAGTTGATAGTTGTATAATTTGCAATTTTATGTATTTATAGCTTCTCATGACGGTTACTTTAGATAGTTTAATTATTACCATAATACATCTATCTGTTTTATTTGTCATGTTCCTTCATGATCACATTTTTTTATTTATTTCACACACAATTATAAAAGAAAAGTCTCAGATCGTTAATTAATCGTCAAAACTAAATTATCGGTTCAGAAATATTTAATTTCCTGATATACTTAGTTTACGAGAGTAAAATTATAAACGAGAAGAATCGATCTGGAAATATTCCATTTCCATATCGAATAATTTCGCAACGTCACTATTTAGTACTTGTCATAACGTTGCAACACTGAAATTGTCAAATCTGGAATCGAATTAAAATTCCGAGTATAGGCATAATCAGCCTATAATGTTCCTCTGGCGACATCTACATCGCCACATGCGAACTACGCAATACACTG
The DNA here is from genome assembly GCA_948098905.1 of Tiliacea aurago. Taxonomy (NCBI): domain Eukaryota; kingdom Metazoa; phylum Arthropoda; class Insecta; order Lepidoptera; family Noctuidae; genus Tiliacea; species Tiliacea aurago. Next base: position 4,989,230 of record OX402592.1, read on the forward strand.
ACGTCACGCGGAATCCTGCATCGCGCAAGCAGAGTTTACCGCGCGACTACAACGTCCCGACATCCATCGTCAGCCATTAGCCCATCAGTCACAACACCTGTCTGTTCCTCGTATCTCTATATTCCCACTGCTGGGACACAGGCTTCTTCTCTTTGAGAGGGAGTGGGTGGTAATCTACCACGATGTCACAAGTTTTCCTTCGACCTGTGGAGAGCAGTGGTGATAATATTAGATTTTGATACAAGTGGCGAATGTTTGTTATTGCATTCGAGGCGGAATTAACACCCGAGCCGTAGGCGAGGTTGTTTTTGAGCCGAGAACTGCAATAACAAATGTCCACGTGTATCAAACGACGTTTTTCAATACACTTTTGAAGAAATAAAATAAAATAACAAAAAATATTTTTGTCATGAATTATTAGGAAACTATGATTTCATTTTCATTTTTTTCCGCGCTTTGCTTTTACCAGGTTGAAGGAGAAGCAAAGGTATAAAGCCGATAAACAGCCTAACATGAAAAATAGAAAATTTTAATATTTTTGAGTTTAGAACACAAATAAATGTTCATTTGTTCATAAACATTTTTTTTATTGTAATAATCATGGTATTCTATTTTATAAACATTATTTAAATATTCCAAAAATATTAACGCTGTAAAGACGCATCTTTGCCGAGCATAAAAAAAATCATCTCCGAATAGAGAGGACCGTCTCTGGCGCGAGACGGTCTGAATAGAGGCAATGAACCAATTTGGACTAAGTACACTGTTGTATAAGTTAACTGTGGCAATTTTTATTCCCGCACACGTGTTGGAAAATAAAAAATCGCACGCGTGTGAAATACATTGCATTGTGAACCTAATCGTAGTGCGATATGAACCAGTTTTCGAGGAAGTGTATTGAAAATTTATTTACATAAAGTAAAGCGCCTATCAGGGTTTGAATCTACGACCTATGTACCACCGCGAACGTTCGAGGTCGACGACTTTTCACCTTTATGCCCATAGTAATAAGGTTGAAAAGTGGTCGACAGGGAACTTTCACGATGGTATGTACAACCAGTAAGTCGCAGATGTTACCACTGGGCCACCACTGCCCACTGATGACTTCGTTGATCGTCAATTTCCATTAAAAGGAAAATTCTTTTCTCAAAAAAGACCACCACCTTGTTGAAACCACACCCGAATATTGTATTTGTGTGTCATTTAGACCCGAAATACTAAAAAAGGTCGAGTCTTTTGTCACAGCCTTTTTTATGCCCAATATAAGAAGGCCGTTACTGTTAACTTATTAAAAGGGATTTGGGGGTCTTGTTAATCTGGTAGTTGTAAACTACCGCTGGTCACGTGTGCAACAAAGGAAACTATGATGGAGGTCTCGTTTTTATTAAAACGCCCAGTCCTCTTAAGCTGATTTTATTTATACCCGCCCTTACAAAGACTTGGGAAAAGTTTGCGCGAAGTATGGAGGGATGTATGTGCCTTCCCATTTTGGGGACAATTGAAACGTATTCGTTTCTGTATTTTTGTTCTGCGTAACATGGAAAAGAAAATAATGTCTCGTCTGTTTTTCTCTGCTAAAAACAACACACTATAGTCGCTGTTAGGAATAACAAAATAGGCAAAAATTATTGATGCTTTCTAAGCGTTTTTTTTTATGTGAAACATCTATAGCCGCACGTAAAACCGATTGCTGGCGGGGCGACGTGTCGCCACGCTGTATCCAACCAACCAAGCCCGAAATGGCGAAAAAAATATCAGCCGCTCCTTACATTTATGTTCGCATTTAGGTTTGGTCCAATAGTAAAAATTGTTCATAATAATGAGTACAATGACCCCTTAAGAGGTTGTGCGTTAATTCTGGGGCACATTGTATACGCTAACAGACTTAACATAATAATATTAATATGACAGAAGGGGTCGAAAGTAAATAAAACGGGATGTCTTTACACTACAGAATATTTAATCAGACTGCCTGATACAATACAAGTTACTACTCTTAATCTTATTTAACATTTGTTTAAAATATGCTTTAGTACTCATAACTATATATCAGGAGTACATGTATAAAAAAAGGAGACGATAGAGTAATAAGGCGTCAAAAAATTCATCCGCATCGCTGTCAACAGGAAAAGTGTCCAAAAGGCTGGCAGCATTGCCACGCTGTATGGCAATGCTGATTCTTTGGCCACAAAATAGACCAGCCCTCTGGTCACGTGAAGAGTCGACCAACCGCTTGGCGATATCTTGAAAGACCAAGTGGGCACTCGGACCAATTTCGAAGTTAAGTGTGACAGATAACAAATTACACATTCATGGAAATGTCAAAATGATTATCTCTACAAAAAGTATTGTGAACGTGATTTTTATTGAATCTATTAAACAAAGATTGAGATTCGATAAAACAATTTGCAAAACCACACCATTTTAGTATTGATCTCTTTATCATTATCCTGTGATCCAACGTTATCCCCTCTCTTTAGACTAAGTATCCAATTTTCTTAATAAAAGTAACACTACCGATTTCTACATCCACAATTCAACGAAACGGTACTGTATACATAAACAGCATAACTTCTAAGAAAATAATAATACCTTACAAGCTTCACTATTAATCCCAGCTCAACTATTACACGAAATGCCTAACAACAGTAAAGGTAGCTCACCAACATAAGACGCAGCGTGTACCAACATTAGACGTAGCGTACCAACATAATACGTGGCGCGTACCAACATAATCTCGGAATCCGGAATGCTAAACAGAGATTTGTTTGTTGTCCTCAATCCAGCGTTGTATAACTAAATAATGTTGTATTATACAGTATTCTGCGCTATTCCATTAAGTTTGGCTGGTGTTGTAAGTTAGATTTCAAGGTTTCAAGATAAACGTCGAATTTTATTTAGAATTACAGCCTCGTTTTTAAAAATGTCACGTGTTTCAAATTGAGGATATAGTTAATAATAGAAATAGTGCCAACAGTTACTCTACAACTTATGTCGGCAAAACTAATCAAAGTCATAAAGATCGACAAAATGTTTCGCCTCACAAAGTTACAGCGTCCATTTTCTATCATTAGAATAGAATAAACTTTATTTCCAAATTTACAATTTATACAAAGGCGATAGGTTAGTACGATGACAATATATACAAAGGCGATAGGTTAGTTCGATGACAATATTGTATAAAACTGCGTAAATCACTGATTCCTCCGGCACCCAAGCTAAGATTAAACTTGTGTTATGGGTGCCAGGGCTCTCTCTATTAATACCTTTTGTCGAATTTATACAAACTAGTACGGAGTTGCGTTGGGTTAGTAGCTATCGTTTGAGTACAAAAATAAAATAAAGTTATTAAATAAAATAAAATTAAAGAAATAATTCTTCCGTACATTCCTATTTTTTTTCAACTATTTTTAATACAGTATCCGCTCTGCAACAGGCAAACATAAGCACAGAACACGATAATAGTTCATTCACAACAATACAGCAATCAAATGCTTCAAAAGCAAATAAAGCCAGATTGTAACTCAAAATGTATGAATCATAAAATACAGCGAATTTATTACCTTTATCGAATAACAATAACTTGTTAGTTCCTTTAAGGATTTCATGTTTATTACTATTGAAATTACTAGCTATATAGGCTTTCCTTAATCCGTCGCGGATGGATTATTGGTATTAAACCTGTTTATTAATGCTGTGTGGGTATTAAGTAATAGGGATTAATTGGTAAATCTTACCAGATTTTGTAACGCGGATTAATTTCCATTTTAGATGTAATGTCTTTTATTTTTGGTCATCATCATCATCATTTTTGCCGAAAGACGTCCACTGCTGCACATAGGCCTCCCCCAAAAGGGGGGGGGGGTTGCCATAATCGCCACGCTTGGTAGGCGGCTTGGCGATCGCAGTATGATGTTAAAATGCATAGAGAACGCTGCTGCCCTTCTCTAGTAAGTCCCTTAGTCGCCTTTTACGACACCCACGGGTAGAAATAGGGAAGTGCTATTCTTCAAATCAAATCAAAATCAAAAATATTTTTATTTCACATAAGCCTACATGGGCACTTATGAAACGTCAGAAGCTAGGTGCACGGTTCCAATTGGTCGTTTCCTATGGAGAAGAGCCGGCCAGGTTACTCTTTTAAAAAAAAAAAATTGGCTTTTACAATATTTTCAAAGTATGAGAGGACAGCGTAGGCCCGTCAAAAGTACGTCTTAACGTCCGCCACCACACAGACAATTAATAGATAATTGGTACTTATACTCGTAGATATTTAGCATCGAATTAAATAGCTTTAAACAATTAAGTACTCGTATTGTGAATAGAACAGAAGATATACTTAATGAATGTCACCTGATAATGAGAATCGGCAATTTAAAAACGGCTAAACTTGTAAGAACTAAGAGCGGATTATTTCAAATCTAATCTACTATACCTACTGGAAAAACTTAAAATGTCAAAGTCAAATTGTTTATTTCAAATAGGCACATAAAAGGCACTTTTGAACGTCAATATTTACAAAAAAAAATAGAATTGATTCTAGTCGCCCCTTCCAAAATGTAGTTTCGTATGGAGAAGAATGGGCAAGAAACTCCACCGGTACTCTTTTAAAATTTTGTACAATATTTTTATAGGTACATTAATTATATGTGAAGACGATGCACCTAGAATAAAATTACTATACCACAATAGGTAATAAAAAGAGTTAAGAATGAAGCAATGACAGATAAATTAATTATGTGATAGAACATGGTGCTCACATATTTACAAAATGGACATCAATCACTACGAGGTATAGTATAATTCTCCAGCCTATAATGTTGACACTCGAAATGTAGTCTTTATTATCATGCTTGCTTTAACCTAGGAAGTTCATCAAGAGTCCGTCTTAAGCAATTATACTCGCTTAACGATACAATATCTACGTAGCAATTAACTCGATGCCTTTAAAACGATATAGGTAATATAATATCCACAATCTATACCCCCGTTGTTTCCCTATGCCACGATGGCATCCCTACTCGTCAGTATAGGCCACAATAATCTGGCTATTATGCCGAAAACAATGGGATTTAATACAACCTATTTGGCTATCTATGGGACGGGATCTTGGATTTGTAATACCAGCTGCTGATAAACTAGGTTCGTTGTTATGAATAACAAATTAAATTAATGCAGTTTGAGTAGGACTAAGTTGTAAGTTGGGTTAGAGAATTAATTAGTTTTCTTTATACTCTCAGTATGTTTGAAACTTTGTTACTTATAGTTAAACTATTTCACAAAGTTCTGTCTTGTAGCTGTTATGACGTTAATCATAAGGTTTAAATTGCAATAACTAACAGGATTTCGTAAAATGGGCAAACTATACATGAGGTAGGGAAGTACATTATTTAGCAATTCTGCATTGACTCTGATCTCAATATCAGTGTGCCGTTGATAGCTTGTTAACAAAACATGACATACAATTGGACTTACAATAGAAGATTTTCCTTATCTTAAAAATACCTTCCTTCACAATTCAAAATTCTAATATCCTAATCACCTGCTCCAACCCAGACGACAAAGAGGCGAGGCGGCTCATACCGGTGATACAGATCCACCGCCTATTTGCGATAACAAACCCTACAAAAGATGACTTGGCCGAGCCATTGTTATTAAAAATGATGTCAACTTTACTGGCTTCGTTGATTTATGATACGCTTTTGTGGCACACAATAATGGGATTGTGTTATGTAACGGCTAAGAGCTCATTATAGCCAAGTAATAATAAATAACGTTGGAAATTGGCCGAAACACAGAAGTTTCGGGACTACCCGCCGGATCGGACGGTTTTATGCTCATTTTAAATGGCTAATTGCTGACTTTACCAAGGCTGTATGTGAATATTTCACGTTAATAACATCAGAGATATTTCTGCAGTCTACTTGGATAATTTTGTCGGATCTCGGAAGTTTCTGTTTGACAAATACGAGTCGGAAGCGTGGTCGCTGCTAGGACTTAATTAGTATTTTTAATAGAACCTGCTAGAGTACACACCTATTGGAATACTGTACTGTTTCAATTTGCATGTGTTTCTATTCGTTTTATTTTACAGTAAGTTTTCTGGACTGGCTTTTACCATTAACTTGTTAATTTGCTTAGCGTACACTAGTAACTGAATGTAACTGTTTTTAAATTGAGGCACTATACATTCCTATATTATCTATTAGGTTTCCATCTTTATACTAATATACAAACTTAAAAATATACCAATAAATAATAGTGTTGTTTGATTTAATTGTGTTTTTCGTTTAACTATGACCTGTCCAATACAATACATAATACAACCTCGTGTCTTGCGTAAAAGAATGTCATTAAGCCAGTAGCCTCATAAGCATAAAGTTCTACAGCGAATATCCAGCCTTTTAGCCCAAAAGCAAGAACTTTATCATTAGCACAACTTTGAAACCAATTCCAAAAGTTACCATTTTGTTAATTTGTAACTTTATTCTGTAAACCTCTATCGTCTTGCTAATCTAAAATATTTTTCGCACCAATCTCTGTCGTGATTACTCGCCAAAATAGCGAAATGACTTTAGTGGTAAGTCAGAGTTGGTCGGTGTCGTCCAAACCAATTATAAAGTTTAATTACTCATCGCTCCGCGGACTAGTTTACTGCAAACAACAGATGTCGCTAGTCATGCTTGTTACTTGTATACGTGGATGAGGACAATGTAATGTTGTCCATAGTTGATGTTTATTATATTGAAAACTAGTGATTCTGTTGATAATGTTCATAATAATTGAATTTTAAATTTTACTGAATGCATTGATAGATTTTACACTTCGATGAAGTAGTTTGGGAAGTAATCAATTAGAATGAAAATATAATTAATAGTTTTTCCAAAACATTCGTTATCTTCAACGAGTTAGATTACATGTTTGTTTTTACAGGTTACCATTGTCAATGTTCAATCCTTTGCTATATGAATATAATTTTGCTATAGGTATTGCACTAAACTTTTTTACACTACAATTTCCGTAACACCATTTCTGAACATTTCTTTTTCAATAATACTTTCTACACTTACTCTTCCATCTTCAATATCATACATTTCCATAATCCCACCTTTCAATTTACCGCCCACACAATTTTTGTTTGGTGAGACCAAATAAAAATATCTAAAACTTCCTCTTATGACGCACCAAACTAAAACTCGCATCCAGTTATTCGCTGAAGGATTTTATGAGGTCATATATAACCACGACCTAAATCTCCTTGATCTCGATGGAAGAATTGAGTAGGGTGTGTGACAGTTCGGATTATGGGAAACCGTCAATGTATAGTAGACGGTGGAGTGGCGCGATTCAGGAATTAATTATGCGGTTCGCAGTATGGTTGGTGGAAGATGATGAAATGTGGTATTTTGCATTGACGTGCAAAGAAGCATCCAAAATGTAAAAAAAATAAATTGGCGATGTTGATAATAAAATTATTCTTACTTTTTTATGCTTTTAATTAATACTATTACGAAAGGTATATAATTTTACGGTATAGTTGAAGAAATCCGCTTATCCGCACCAATATCGAAGCTTACTGATAATCTTTCAACCGAATTAGACACTGATTGCTCTATAATTGAAAAATTCTAAAAGTTATCCTCACCCCTCCAAGATAATTAATGAACTGCTTACTCATGTTGTAACGGTCATATTTATCACATTGTCAGCAGCAGCGAGCGTTTCACCTGTGACCTAAATATTAAACACCTTACCTTCAGGCACATTATCTTTAATACTCTGCGATATATCTAATAACAAAACCTAATTTGCATCCCATGGCACATCTGTACGACAAAATTGTGATAACTCAGTAGCAGCGCGAAGTATTTTCTAGTTCGTCGCCTCTACGTCGCTTCGAAGCCAATTATAAAGTTTAATGAAGCGTCAGGTTGTCCCTTTTACACTTGCACACTTACTTTACATTATACGAATAGTTAAGGCTACGAAATTAATGGAAACTGGCTTATGTAACAATGAAAATTAGTTGATGTTTACACGTGCGTGAGTTTAAGTAAAGGGTGGCTGTTTGGTTCTTGTTAATTTGAGAAAAGAAAATAGATCAACGTAGAAAGATGTGATTTAAAAATGAAGTGTTAAATTACCATCAAAATACTTGAATCTTTACTTTAAAATAAGATTTTCTTTTGAGGGCAAATAGCTTCATGTATAATATGAAAAATCTCATCTATGACAACAATGCAAATAAATATGCTACACCTAGCGACATCTAGTGATACACCATCATACAAGCTGTCAAGTGTAACTAGAGTTGCGTTTCAGTCTTTGATTCGTCTCAATATCTGCTTACAGCGACATCTAGCCGCTCTATCAGTAATCCATAACGTACTGCTTATACACCACGATATACACTTTCATTGTCACGTAGCTCGTGGGGAATTAAGTTGAGAAACATGGGAAATAGTAGCTTGTTGCTGGCAACATATTATTCGATAATTTTACTTTTGATTGCATTTTTAACTTAAAATTGTTGCCTGTCTTGTCAGGTCTGTTAATTTGTTCATTTCTCGTGTTCTTTATTATTTGTTAAAATTTTACTGTACAACATTCAAAGAGTTATCTTAAAAAATGGAGCATGTGAACTGCCGGATCCAGACAGACTCGTGTTTAAAAGTATGGTTTGCGTAAACATTGTATTCAGCAATAGTTGTTATCAAAAGCATTGTTGTTTCCATAACGTTTCCTACATCACCATCTTTGAAAAAAAACTAAAAAACTAGTAAAACATTCAAAATAATTTGTTTCTAAACACTTTTACGTCACCAGAACAAGTCACAACAATTTTATGAATCGTTCACAGTTAACGACACACTGACAAACCCTGTAACGATCACTCCTATCAAACAGTTAGGGGCTACCTACAACGGTAAATTGGTAATAAAATTATATGGTAATATTAATTGGAGATTTGGAGAACCTTATATTATATTTTGACGGTAGTGGTGATTGTTTAAGGGGACGATAACCGACTTTTAATGATTTTATACTGAAGATCACGTCTAAACGAGTAGTGGCAATGATTTCAAAAAAAAAAAAAAGGGTAAATAAGAGCATTTTCTCAAAAACATAATATGTGAATATTTTACATTATGTTTATAATACATAGTGAAATTAATTTGTAAAGTTATGTCTAACGCGGATAAAAAACTGGGAATGGCGTAAAATCTATCAAGCGTATTTTTCTGAAACCTTCACCAATTTAAAGATAATTTAATTATTGATCTTTTAATATACGCGTTATATTAAAATACTTTTTTTGTGTATAATAAATTAATAATGCGTCAAATTGGGCACAGCACTCCTTGATGGGTGAGTCTTATTATTGGCTGAACGTACGACGCGTTGCGTGAGCTCAGTATAGAACACGCAAGCTAACCACTCAAGGTCACTGGCATATATCTGCGTCTTAAGTAGTGTTGTTAATAACTGAGTGAAATTATTTCAATGAAACTATTATTAAACTATTAATTCAATGAAACTATTTTATAACAATAAAATAGTTTAATTGAATTAATAATATTGTGGTCAAAAGATGAATTAATATCTAGATATCTTACCATTTAATTAACTGTATATGAACTGAATTGTTTTCTTAATTGACATGAAAATGATGAGGAAGGATAATATTATGAAGTAAGTAGTGTAAATCGTATAATAATTCAGTAAATTCTTCGTGCATACGGGGCTTAAGTCTAGATAACCTCTACACTCATAAATTCATGCTTTTCCATATTTTTACCCTGATAATACTGTGTTTAGTGTAAATGTAACTACTCATCATGCCACAATGGAGATTGATAATAACGGATCCGCTTATACCTATAATTACTTTGCTAATGTATGTCACGACAGATGAGCCATGCATCCTAAAGGCACGTGAATCTGGCGTTTCTTACCATCACAGGAGTAATTTAGTGAAAAGATTCAGACAACCACGTATCTAACTGTTTGTGAGAATATATGTAGGTAAGCACCTACTTACCCACCACCGCTCACCCATGATATGGACTGACCAAATTAAAACCACAGTGGGCGATCCCTTGTATGAGTGCACTAAAAACACCAAAAATCGGAGTAGATGGCGACAAATCGTGAGGCGAATCACATCAGCCACTGGACAAGAAACTACATGAAGACCACGACCGCTCTGACAAGAGTGCTACGAAGAAGAGGTACCTACTCGTTTGTACACACACCATCACAAACTCAAACACCCCACAGACATTAGAAGTACTGATATTTCTAGCTCTGGAGTCGTAACTTACGTCTGTTTGTAGTTCAACATGTGTGGGTGGAGGTATTAGAACACTGCTTGTACCAAGTACACCAATAACATAGAAGATATTAGAATCTGTAGTCGTAATAACGAATGGCTTCCCTTCGGTTACGTGGATCACGAACCTGTTTTGCTCGGTAGAATTTCTTATATTACGTTGGATGATAAGCAATTATTGACGCCTTATATTATATTTTTCATATAGGATTGAATTTCTTATTAAAATACAAAATTTCTATAAAGGGATTGATTAGTATAACTCTAATTTGTAAAGAAAATTTTTCATAATTGATGAAGAGACGGAAAATAAAGAAGATAATAAAAGCAAATCCAGATAAGCCATAGCGCTATTGACTGATTTGTGATGCAAACAGGCTAAGTGTAAAACTTTAATATCTCAATTACCTACTGCTAATTAATCTATTGTTCTCGGCACCTCATCGGGACCGGCGGGGCTTGACTGCTGTATCAAACAGTAAAGCACCATTAAAGCGATCCTTTAAATTCAACCGAAGTAGAGAAAACACATAGGAAACGTAAAATCACGTGCGATCCCAACAAGAACTACGAACGAATGAGCAAACATAATTCGGATTCCTCAGCCCGCGTTGAACGTTCGACTAGGAATGCAATTTTATCTGATGCCGTCCGTGAACTAAGGGTAATTAAAGTTAAAAGGAATCTGAAAGTTTACGGAGTGCAGTGAACAATGAAACTTGTAGTTGAACTTGTGTTTCGCACCAACTCTGTATACTGTGAAAGGTAAGCCGCACTTAGTAGCCTTCCGATTTAAATAGGAATTTGCGGTCGAAATAAGATGGGAATGTTATGAGATTTTGAATTTTGATGAAATTATTTTAAGGCGACGATAGCCGAATAAATATAATATATTTATTTAAAATCATTAACACTACTCGTTTAGACGTGATCTTCAGTATACAATCATTAAAAGTCGGCTATTATGTTAAATTAGAGCATTTTTTCAATAATTTGATATATGTGAATATTTTAGATTATGTTTATACATAGTGAAATTAATTTGTAAAGTTATGTCTAACGCGGATAAAAAACTGAGAATGGCGTAAAATCTATCAAGCGTATTTTTCTGAAACATTCACCAATTTAAACATAATTTAATTATTGATCTTTTAGTATACGTGTTTTTTTAAATACCTTTTGTTTTGTGTATAATAAATTAATAATGCGTCAAATTGGGGACAGCGCTCCTTGATGGGCGAGTCCTATTACTGGCTGAACGTACGGCGCGTTGCGTGAGTTCAGTACAGAACACACAAGCTAACCACTCAAGGTCACTGGCATATATCTGGGTCTTAAATTAAAATATAGTAATATAGTATTAAAAATATAGTACAGAAAGGAGTTGCCTTTAAGTCGGTTAATTGTAAACTGCTTAATGATTGTAAATCCTAGCTTTTCAATTATTTTATGCTTTTGACGTGTGTTTATTTCTTTTGGGGTTATTGTTATTTTTTTTTTTTTATCAATCTATTGTTTACATTATATTTCAAAAGCATTTAAAAAATATTTAATTATAATTGATTACAATCTATAATGATGATAAACATCACTAAGGAATATCAAATAAAGGCTTTATGTCAAAGTTATTGCAACTCCAGAGAGCAAATATACGAAAACAATCCATTCGGAGCTACAAATAATGCAAAATACAGGTCCAACGTCGAAGTTTGTTTGGTTATTGTTAGAGCATAGATAAGTGTACTTTAGTCACTTATTTGACGGCATTGTTGAATTTTGATGCTTGTATTTGGCAATATGCGTCGGGTCGTTGAGCTCCTAATGTGTTACGCTTTACAATAACAGTACGTATAGCTCAACACTGAGTCAGAAATAATTACTTACTCAAGCAGGTTTTTTCCCCAAAAGACTATTTCAGATTTAATCTCCATGACTACGAAACCTTAACCTTTGAGTTTATTTCACTGCTTCGACTCAGTGGTAGTCGGACAGGTGAGGTATGCCACTTATAGCACCGATTTGAACCGCACTTGAACGAACGTCACCTACGCTATTCCCCATAAGGCAACAAAACAAAATTTATTTAACTGATACTTATTAAGTTTTTTTTTTTATGCTGGTAAAGCGCAATGTTATTTTAACTTTCTTACCATTAATGTACGTTCAACACGACATATGTCGTTGAGAGTTACTTTTTGCTCAGCAAAGCAAAGGATCTATCGCAAATTTTGGCTTGTAGGTACACATAACCTAACATCACGCCTTGTTTCCTCGAAGGGTTGGGCAGAGGTGTACATGTAGTACACCCATATTTTGCCAGTTATGTTTAAGTCCCATGTAATAGAGGGTGGCTGGGGGGGGGGGGGGGCTCGTACATGTTCAATTAATTCCCGTCTTGCATTCATTATGTTCATGTTAAGTGGGTTGGCTCTGTGTGATAAATTTGCATTCATTCATATGGGAAATATATCTAAGAACTTTGATGATTTCGTACCCAGTTTACATAGTCGATTGGAGCGCTTTTGAAGGTAGTGTTTTTACATAATTAGGTCATTCAAACGACACACACACAGCAGCGTTTTCTATTGCAGTTTAACACCATACTGCGATCGCCAACCCGCCTGCCAAGCGTAGCGATTATGGTAAACACCCCCCTTGGGGGAGGCCTATGTCCAGCAGTGGACGTCTTTCGGCTAAAATGATGATGATGATGATGATCTTAGAAAACATAATATAACGGCACAGGATAGCCTTTTACAGAAGTTGTCATCGTATTAGTGGTTCAACAGCTTCAATATCATTAGGATTGTGCATATTCCGGCACAATGCAGTGGTGGCAGCAGTGCGTCGTGGACGTGGTAGAACGGCGGCTCCCTGACATCCTCTCTGTCATCAGAAGACAGCCGCCACGCAAAACCATCGATGCGACGCTCTGCTAGAGTGACTGTCAGCAGCCAGTGTCACTCTTATCCGACCATTTCGGTGATTCCAGTAACTCCGTAAGAAAACTTGCTGCACCGTCAAATCATCATCATCATAATTTCAGCCGAAAGACTACTGGACATAGGCCTTCCGCAAGCACCGCCACTTCAGCCGGTTCTGTGCTTCCCGCATTCAACGGATACCTGCGGCCTTCACAAGGTCATCGATCCACCTTGTAGGAGGCCTGCGGCCAACGCTACGTCTTCCGGTGCGCGGTCGCCACTCCAGAACCTTTCGGCCCCATCGGCTATCAGTTCTGCGAGCAATGTGCCCTGCCCACTGCCACTTCAGCTTGGCAATTCTTCAGGCTATGTCGGTTACTTTGATTCGCCTGCGGATCTCTTCATTTCTGATTCGATCACGTAGGGAAACTCCAAGCATAGCCCTCTCCATTGCCCTTTCGGTGACTTTTAGCCTTCTGATAAGGCCCATTGTGAGCGACCACGTTTCAGTGCCATAGGTCATCACTGGCAACACGCACTGTCAAATATTTATTGGTAATTAGAAAACATCTATTACTTATCCACAATTTTTTTTTATAAAAAACTGTCATTACTTGTTGAATTCAACATGGCAATAAAACTATTAGCCTGCATATGAAATTTTAACAAAACCTGAAATAAGTTGTTATCATCATTCAAAATACTATTTTGTTGTTGTAGTTGTATTTGTTGTAGTTGCTAATCAAAATAATATCTTCAATAGGAAATGATTGGTAACATATATCAACATTTATCATTTCAGCCGACATAGGCCTCCCCCAAAGGGAGTGCCATTATCGCCACGCTTGGCAGGCGGGTTGGCGATCACGGTATGGTGTTAAAATGCATAGAGAACGCTGGTACCCATTCTCTAGTAAGTCCCTTTGTCGCCTTTTACGATACCCACGGGAAGAAATAGGATGGTGCTATTCTTTACATCCGGCACCACATGGAACATATATATTAATTCGCCCGCGTGGAGGTCGGAAATTATCCCCCGGGAACATCAATCAATCTGCCCGCCTTTTCCATGTTGGGGTCAGCTTCCAGTCTAACTGGATGCATCTGATTACCAGTATTTTACATGGAGCAACAGCCTATCTGACCTCCATAACCCGGTAACTGGGTAATACGATATTCATTGGTGAGACTGGTTGTCAGACTTCCGGACTTCTGACGACCCGTAACGATTGTCAAAGTTCCATGAATGACTGCCGGGACGAACGGATTAACGTGCTTTCCGAGGCACGGAGGAGTCTCTGTGTGTAAAGATGGTCACCCATCCACGAACCAACCCCGGCAAGCGTAGCTTACCCTGATGGGTCGATCCACGCAGCTGTTATCACTTAGCCACGAGCTCCCCAAGAGAACGAACTACCGGGATAAAAATTACCCTATGGGTGCTCGCCCCAAGGGATTTTTTCGGCGAGTTTTGTCAGCAATAAATACATGCACACAAAAATCGCCAAGAAAATCGCTGAAAAAATCGCTCGTGGATGAGCACCCTATAATTATCCTATCCCACGCCAAAGTCTACCCATGTGCCAAATTTCATCCAAACCCGATCAGCCGTTTTACCGTGAAAGCGCAAAAACAAACAAACTCACTTTCACATTTATAATATTAGTTAGGAAGTTAGGATGTCTACTAATTATTAAAAATCTCCCTTGATGCCACTTTTCCAAAGTCTATCTTCGTTAAAAACTTCTTATTAATCAAAATATTTAATCTTATAATTAAAATTACTCTGTCTTAATATTGTTGTTTGAAAACAAGTAAGGTACAAATAGTTGGAAGTTTCCTAATAATACGTTATTAATATATTATGTAAACTCCACTTAGCATAGAAGCTTCAGCTTATTGATAAGTTTGACGAACTTATCTATGTATACCAGGTAGGTATACCAACATGTCTAAAGTTGTCAAAAAATAATAGGCACGTTTTGACATTTAACTTGAATCGATTTATCGTGAGTATCGACTACCAAGTCGTATGGTTACTTCACTAGTTTTGTCGCGATGGTCAATTGCGATTTGTCAACTATAAGTACGTATCTAAGTATTGTGTGTCAAACATAGTAACAAAATTATCGGAAAATAATTGAAGAGAGATGGAGGATACGGTCCAGAACATACTATTCCAAGAAAAAAACAAAGTTAGTAAAAAACAAAACGTTTCAAAATTTTACTTGTAGATAAATATTATTATTCTGTGAAGGATTTCTTATTTTTTTTTTTTTATATATTATCCTGTACTTTGTATTATATTACATTTGCATG
The DNA here is from genome assembly GCA_948098905.1 of Tiliacea aurago. NCBI lineage: Eukaryota > Metazoa > Arthropoda > Insecta > Lepidoptera > Noctuidae > Tiliacea > Tiliacea aurago. The sequence goes on from OX402592.1 coordinate 5,004,806, forward strand.
CTATATTAAGGCAGTCACCAGCACATCAAATTACCACAAACTAAAATTTTCTCATTCGACTTGAACATTTTAAGGTTTAAAATCATTTGGAGACATTTGACAGTTTGGTATAAGCTGATGTGCTGGCGACTGTACCTACATTATAAGCAAATAAACTTTAGACTAAGCAGAATTTGTACAAACTAACTCTAACTTATCCGAGCGGTGCCGCGGCAGTGGCCGGCGAGTGCTACATCCAAGTTGGTCGCAGTTATTTGGCTATTTAGTATTTTTAGGACATAGAAAATATTTGAGGTTCACAAAAAGAGGAGCCATCATTATATTAGTGTTCAATAAGGAATTATTTATGGTTCGATTAAATAAATGCGAATTTATATTAGCTTCGAAATTCTTCCCCAACTTCTAAAATACCCTGTTATTAATATAACGTACTTTATAGTTTGCTTAGTTTAGTTAAGTAGCTAAGTTTCTAGAAAACTCCACCCCGTCACTTCCTATTGGCGCGCGGTGTCGTCAAAGGCAGTTAACGGAGTAAACAAATTTAGATTAAAGTTCTCTGAAACTTGGGATCCTCTTAAACAAACTATTGAAGTGTTAACATTTTAAAGAGGTTTATGTTTGAAGACTTTAAGTAGTTTGTGTCCACCTGAGTGAGTTATGAAACCTTTTCATAAAATTATACACACACAGGTTTATAAGCCCCTCGTGCCACAGCTATCTACAGCGTGTTACGGAAAGGGTATATCCATACTAACAGGATGATGTGTCAGAATCTCTGTACAACATTTCAGCTCCAAAAGAATAACTTTGAAAATATTTGATATTTTTTTTATTTCTATAGTTTATTAAATTTAAATCATAACAAACGTGTCACCGCACTACGAGGGTCATTATCCATTCTCTGTGTCTGTGCGCCTAGTGCACACACGTACCTGCCACAGCTCTGCGACATGGCGCCGCACCTATACGCGGCGGCGCGGGCGGCACGATTGGCGGCGGGATCATACGAATGGATTAAAACGTGTACCGATCAGCTGACTTGGTCTAGTGAAGTGTAGAATTCAATTGGAAACATTTGATTTTTATTAGTTAAATATTTCTCAACTTTATAATTATGTAGGTATTATTAAAAAAATGTTGCCATGTAGTTTGTTATCACCAAAGGAAGCTGTGCCATTGATATGTAATATATAATACTTATACCCTTTCCGTGTTATCCACAATATCTTCTCGTCCCACATACCGCAGTGTCTCAAGACGAAAGTCTTTGACCAGTGCGTGTTGCCAGTGATGACAACACGCACTGGAACGTGGTCGCTCACAATGGGCCTTATCAGAAGGCTAAGGCTAAGGCAAAGGCAAAACTCACCTAAAGGGCAATGGAGAGGGCTATGCTTGGAGTTTCCCTACGTGATCGAATCAGAAATGAAGAGATCCGCAGGCGAACCAAGGTAACCGACATAGCCCGAAGAATTGCCAAGCTTAAGTGGCAGTGGGCAGGGCACATTGCTCGCAGAACTGATGGCCGATGGGGCCGAAAGGTTCTGGAGTGGCAACCGCGTACCGGAAGACGTAGCGTTGGAAGGCCTCTTACAAGGTGGACCGATGACCTTGTGAAAGCTGCAGATATCCGCTGGATGCGGGAAGCACAGAACCGGTCGAGGTGGCGGTGCTTGGAGGAGGCCTATGTCCAGCAGTGGACGTCTTTCGGCTGAGATGATGATGATGATGATGACCCTTTCCGTAACACGCTGTATATCATCATCTGCCCGCCTTTTCCCAACTATGTAGGGGTCAGCTTACAGTCTTCCCGGATGCAGTTAAATACCAGTATTTTACATGGAGCGACTGCCTATCTGATCTCCACTACCCAGTTATGGGATAACATGAAACTCCTTGGTAAAAAACTTTCGGGCTACTGACGACTCGTAACGACTGTCAAAGATCCGTAAATTACAGCCTATACCAACGGCTTTCCACGGCACGGAGGGTTCTTGTTATGTAAAACTGGTCACCCATCCACGGACCAACCGCAGCAAGCGTAGCTTAACCTGATCGATCGACCCGTGTGGTTGATATTACTTAGCTATAAGCCCATACACAGCTATCTATGTATATAAACGTACAAATTATAAATTAATTTCGCTTTTCATGTCTGTCTGTGTGACCGCGTTGTTCTACTAAACTACGCAACGGGTTTTGATGCGGTTTTTGACCATAATTTGTGGGTTTCCAAGCAAAAAGGGTCCCGTCCCCTTTTTTTATTGATTTAAGACTAGATTCGATATCTAGAGTTTTTAGACAATTGATAATTAGGGTTAAAAAAATATTCAAAAACTGGCACATTTTTTTAATCAGACATTTGAAGTTGACACTTTGAAAAAGCTTGATTTGAAAAAAAGCATATTCAACTTTTCTTTTAAAATTTCGGGTACTTAGAAACATCATATAAAGTCATTTACTATAATTGAGCAATTTTTTCACCCAACTTTACAAATCTGTGTATATCTCGGAAATATCTGCAATTTTAATTTCAACATGGTTCTAACTTTTATTATTTTAATCATATTTTATATGGTTTTTTTTGTTAATGTGAGGACGTTGTAGGCTTAATAGACTGTAGATCTCTAGATCTGTAGACCATTTTATATTTTGTTAAGTATCTGGTACTTTGACGGGCCTATGCTGTCCTCTCATACCTACCTATTAACACTGTAATTTGAAAACATTGTAAAAGCCAATTTTTTTTAAAAGAGTAACCGTGGAGTTTCTCGCCGGCTCTTCTCCATAGGAAACGACCAATTGGAACCGTGCACCTAGCTTCTGACGTTTCATAAGTGCCCATGTAGGCTTATGTGAAATTTTTTTTTTTTTATTTTGGATTTTTTTTTAACTAAATGCGGAAAACTGGACCGTTTTTGCCTGAACCCACATTTAGAGAATTTATTCCGGAAAGTTTATGTGTAATAATGTACAAGGAGTAAATGCAAAACCAAGAAACCTCTTGAGAGGTCATCATTATGAACAACTTTTACTATGGGACCAATCCTGAAATCTGAAAAAAAATCAGCTGTTCCCTACATTTTGACGAGTTATGCGAACATAAATGTTGCGGGCGGCTAATTTTTTTTTCGCGATTTCGGGTTTGGTACGTAAAAGTTGTTCTTAACGATGAGTACAATCACCCCATTAGAGATTTCTTGGTTTTGCATTTACACCTTATAATTATTTAATATTAAACTTACATAAAATAAATAAACCTCGATGTTTTATCAAGTCGTAAGAATCGAGCGAAGCAGGGGCGAGTCGCTAGTTTTAATATAATTAAGGTGACATTTGTGCTGTTTGTCGAGATTTACGCTGACTAAGTTGCGGCAAAGGTTATACGAGTATTAAAGGATATTAATGTTTTTGATGCTCATAATATATCTAAAGTGTTACTTCAGATATTTAATAACATACTAATTACCAATAACTTTAATGACTGCGATATCAATATCTACACGGAGGAAATGAATTAATTCTACTTCGTAGAAATATAAAGTGCTTTTAATATGTTTAAAGTGGAATTTATTCATTTTGAAATCATACATAACGCATAAACTCACGCCTTCTTCCCATGGGGGTAGGTAGAAACTATAGGATGCCACCTGCTACGCTCCTTACATACTCCTTTTGCTTCGTTTACGTTCATACATCTGGTCATACACACACGTCGGTTTCGAGTCCTACGCACCTGACCTTTCTTAAGAATATGTCCTTGCAGGGTTACGAGCCTGTCCGAAAGGGATATCGTGGCTCTGGCACACAGGCATCTGAAGGAACACGGTGGGTTTTAGTCAGTAAAAGTCTGACACTCCCTCTCGCTCCGCCCAGAGCGGGAGAAGTTATTTGATGATTTCCCACCAAAAAAAAAAAAAAAAAAAAAAAGGGCGTCCCTTCCATGCGTTTATACTTACGTCTGCCTTTGGTTTGTCTCCTTGAAAGCCCAATTCTTGAGGAAGATTATAGGCTATTTAATATCTCGCTACGACCCTTAGGAGCCGCGCAAAACGACAAATAGAAAGAACTCTAAGCGAAAATGAAGTAACAGCGCAGGCGGGGTCGGGGGCCGAAATTTTACGCGGAGGAAATCGCGGGCAGAAGCTAGTTAAAAAAAAACAAGTTTATTATAAAGTTCTGTATTACTGGAACGAAAACACAGATTGCTTCTTTATGATGCCTTGTATTTAGGAACATTATCTAATATTATTCTTTTCGTTTGTTTCAGAATCTTAAGAATCAAATCATGACAACGAACGTGTGGGTAGAACAGGTGAGTTCTAAATATTATATTAATTGCATACTTTTAATTAACTTTAGACTTTAGATCAATAATGATAAAAAACCGGCCAAGTTCGGGTCGGACCACACATAATGAAGGTTTCCGTAGTGGGTATTAATTTATTTTATCCTAATATAAAACTTAACATTGTAGTTGAAAAACATTTTCCCTGATACATTCCAACTGAGAATGTAAGTTTGTACGCACAACTTTGAGAGATTAAGGGACGGCGGCGCTCACTCCCGGCACGGCACGGGATGGCATGGCAAAGGATTTTATTACTAATCAAGTTATTTTGAATTTGATTTCAATGAGTTTAGAGTTCATGTTACTTTATTTCGATACCACGATGCCGCGACGTGCCGCGGGATGCTGTGGCATGACGCGACGCGCCCCGGCATGCCGCGGCATGCCATTGCATCTCGCGAGACGTATAGGTCACTTTGTGTCGAGGAATTATGATTGCTAATCTAGCAGAGTGGCTGGGCTTTCAGCAGAATGCCACGGGATACCACGGGATGTCACGGCATGCCACGGCACGCCGCGGCCTGCCGGAGCACAACCTGCCATGCCACGGCATGCAAAGAACGCCGCGGGATGCCGCAGCACAATCTGCCGTGCTATGCCGCAGTGAGCGCCGGCCCTTACCATGTTATTTTACTTATTACAGATGTTCGTCTAATATGTTCGTCTAAAAAAGTAATAAACTATTTTCTGTATTTTTTTTTCAAAATGTTAGGCGCCGTCGTTTCGGAGATACGAACGGAATGGTCAATTTTCATTTAATTTTTCTTAAATAATTTTAAAATCTAAAATAATATATCTGAAATCCTTACAATGAGCCCTTTCATTTGATATGTCACGGTACAATTTGAAAACCCTCTTACTTTATATTTCTAATTCGCCCCCCAAAATTGACCCATGATCATCAACATTTCAGCAGAAAGAAGTCCACTGCTGGACATAGGCCTCCCCCCAAAGGGAGGGTTTGCCATAATCGCCACGTTTGGCAGGCGTGTTGGCGATCGCAGTATGGTGTTAAAATGCATAGAGAACGCTGCTGCCCAATCTCAAGTAAAATTTACCTCCTTATTCAAAATTAATTTATTGACATTACACATCCGTGTTTGGGTCATAGAAGTTCATTATGTGTACCAATTTTCAACTTAACCGGTCCAGTAGATTTGTCACAGCCGAATTCTCTAGAGACACGAGTGAAAGGGTTCCATTTTATTCCTTTTGAGGTACAGAACCCTAAAAATGCAAACGGTTATGCTAATGACGAAAAACTTTTTTATTTAACAAAGCTAGCAGGATTGCGCAGACGAACTTTTAACATACACTTCCTCAGTCACGATAAAACTCGCACCAAATGACCGTAATAATGCCCGAGCTAAAGAAATATCTTGCGTCGTCATCTTTTTTTTCTCAAACTCAGAATATTTATTTCTTTTAAACCTATTACAGGCACTTTTGAATTGTCAAAGAGTCGGTCAGTTATTCAGAACGTTGAAGCTATTTGCCCATTCCAAAACGTAGATCTCTTTATGGAGAAGAACAGGCAAGAAACTCCAAGGACACTCTTTTAAATCAAGATATTACAAAATCCTGGGTACATTATTCTTGTTGCTTCTATATATGTGAGAACAATGTAAAAAAATAAATTACTTATTTAAAAAAACAATACAAAATATAAAATAAGCCCTGGAAGTTAAGAGAAGACCAGTCTCAACTGACGGCGCCCGTTCACAAGATGCGTGGATCAGCACCATCCAACTCAACCATTTTGTAGGGAACCGAATGATCCAACACACGCGCCACCATCAGCGAGACATTTAAGTGAGCATGACATACTCTCAACTGCCACGCTTTTTTAAGTCAACATACATCTTATCATAATAAACGGCTCCATGGTACTCACATTTCCAAAATTTTAAATAGAGGGACAGACTTTCTGAGATTAGACTAGAAAATTAATAAAAATACAAAAAAAAATACCTACACATAAACTTCCTTTAAGGGTATATATAAACTACAGAATACCACCTGCTGCATTCCTTCATACACCTTTTGCTTCATTTGCGTTCATACATCTGGTCACGCACCCCGGTTGCGAGTACTACGTACCTGACCTTTCTGAAGAACATCACCAAAAAGGTGTGCTATTTGTGTCCTTCTATCGTGCGTTTTCACTCACATCAGCCTTGTAAACCTGCCTGTTGTCTGACTTTTTGTCAGTCGCCTTTTATTCATCGTTTCAACATGACCAAACAATCTAAGCATACTCGTTTCCAACCTATCCTTTTCTTTTGCCGTAACCTACAAACCAAAATGACTATAAACAACCAACATAGATCACAATACAACTCAAAACGTTACAAACAGGACATGTCTCATTTCCTCCACACCATTGACAAATGGCTACCCGGAAGGGACATTGACGTGTCACCTCGAAGACAAGTAGGGATTGTCATTCCTTCAACGGACACGGACACCCGCCTGTCAATTCTAAAGTGATTAATGTAAAGAGATGTAAAGGCTTTCAAAGTCTCCAGAATTGAAAGAAGAAAAAGTTCTCTTTTAAAATAATGAGAATGTGTTTTGTTTTTCGTTTAAATGATTGTGGATTTCGGTGGGATAACGTAAATTAAATGTTTTCGTTTGAGGAAAAGGATTTTGTGTTTTTTGGGTGTAGGTATCATTACTTTGTATACAGCTTAAATCAGCCTCAGTAACGTGGAAGTGTTGCTAAATTTAATTTTATTTTTACTTTTATTAAAATTTATTCTGTTAAGTTATTAACGCAGATTAATTAAACTTAGAAACACTAGATCCGAGATTTTTATTTTACTGACTGCTCACGGTTTGTGTTTAAGTTAATAACAACGATATTTTTATTTTACTGACTGCTCAAGGTTTGTGTTTAAGTTAATAACAACGATATTTTTATTTTACTGACTGCTCAAGGTTTGTGTTTAAGTTAATAACAACGATATTTTTATTTTACTGACTGCACACGGTTTGTGTTTAAGTTAATAACAACGATATTTTTATTTTACTGACTGCTCAAGGTTTGTATTTAAGTTAATAACAACGATATTTTAACAAAACAGCATCACGCCATGTTTCCCCGAAGGGTTAGGCAGCGGTGAACCTACGGTACAACCACATTTCGCCACTTATGTTTAAGTCCCATGTAATAGGGGCGAGCCTTTTACCATCAACCGGCACATCAATCCAGACTCCGGGCTACTGAGAAATTTCGGATGGAAAAACTTATAACACTGCCCGATGGGAATAGCAGCAAAACTTGCGTCCACTAGACCAACGAGGAGTCAACGGCATTTTATTATATCCTCCTTCCTGCCTGCCAAGATACAGGATTTTCCTAGTTTGGGAGAATAAGAATGAGTCCAATAAGAATAGGTACCTACCCTAGGTACCTATTCTTATTGGACTTCCGTCCTTGCAGTCACTAACTACCTTTTGTATCCATTCATTGTGGAATTTTACTCAAGTCTGTTTACTCTTCTGTGTTATTGTCAAAATGAATGTTTTGTGAATATTTTTTTTTTATTTCATTCATTTATACGAGTAGTAGCTTGTTCTTTTGGAATAATAATAATAGTCCTTCAGACCTATTTTCGATCATGGCGACCAATCTCAGCGGAGACCAGCCTTCGGCACGTGTGTGTGCAGACACAGGTGCACTCTATCTTCCCTCATTCACATAGTCAGATGGGACGGTATTCCGACACGACCAGCATCTAAACTCCGGCTGTTACTAAAAAAATCCTAATGGAAAAAACCCAATAACACTTTGCCCGACCCGGGAATCGCAACCAGGACCCCACGCTCAGCAATCGCGCTTGCAACCACTAGACCAACTGGACGTCTTTTGGAATATCAACCACGAGAACAGGGCATCTTTTGAAATATTCTAGGCCTTGTTCTATCTGTTAGCCAGGATAAATTAATTCGATTTCACGTTTATGTTCTAATGGAGTAATTTCAAAATACGGTGTTACCTTCCCTACTATTTCTATAACTACGCAGTTATCTCGTTAAATGGCCGTTTTAGAGCTTGCATAATTTGATATAGTATTGGGAACCGATTTAATTAACATTTCCATTTGAGACTTCAAATTAAACCGATTACAATAACCGAAAGTGGCGGTAAATTTATAATATCCGCTTATTTATTTACAGAAACAGTTGTAATTTACAATCTATACAAATATTATAAAAAGGTAAAATGCGTAAGTTTGTATGTAGGGTGGTAATCTTCGGAACACAGGACTACAATATAATATAGCTTCGGAACTTTGATTTGATTCCGAAAACTATTTCAGTAATGTGAAGCTGCAGTATTGCTGAGTATAAAAAAATATATTCCGCGTTTAATCGAACCTCTAATCATTTCCCATTTTGCACTCCTAAAAATATTATTAAACACTCTAATATAATCTTTCTTTCTTTTCTTCTTCTTTTTTTAAAATCGTTGCCCCACACTAGGAATTTCTCCTATACTTGTGGGTGCGTTTACAAACATTTAAACTCACGTAAAAATAGCCAGACCCGGAACAACTACTTGTAGGTCATACAAATATTTGTTCCGTGCCGGAATCGAACCCGCGACACACACCGCAGCAGTCAATCGCTTAACTGCGCCAACCGTGCCGTATAATGATTGCACCTCTTTTTGTGAACCTTAAATAGTACTAAAAATACTAAATAACCACTGGGCCCAACTTGGATGTAGCCCGCCGGCCGCTGCCGCGGCACCACTAACTTCGCTCGCTCGGCTCGCGCGAGGCTGGCTACGGTTCCAATCTAACCTAACCCGTTTGGTCGGGGTACCCCAGCTTAGTTACTGCGACCAACTGTGAGAAAAACCAGAAAGTAAAAAGAGGCACAATTATTTAAAAAAACCGGCCAAGTGCGTGTTGGACCACGCACAATGAAGTATAGCAACACACTTAACATTGTGGTGAAAAACACGTTCCCTCATATATTCTAACTGCAAATGTAAGTTTGTACGCACAATATTGAGAGATTTACCAATTTATTTTAAGACTCCAGACTTTTTATAGGTTTTCCTGTAATCTAGGTAAAGAACTATTTTAAACAGACTTTTTTAAAATTTTAGATTCAGCAGTTTCGGAGTTAAGGGGGCAATGGTAACGACATAGACAGACACACGAGTGATCCTAAAAGTAAAAGTACGGAACCTTAAAAAGGGTTCATTATAAGAAGCGCAAAATGTTTTTAGAGATTCAATCATTTAAAAAGTGCCCATCATTAGAAAACAATAAGTTATTAGAGGCTTAGTTAAATATAGCCCTTAAATTATGCACAGTAGTGCTCGTTTTCACATGGATCGTAAAAGGCCCTAGCCTCATATGGATTACGAACTCGTCGTACAAAATGGCAAAAATGCAATTCTGTAACTCCAATGGGTGATTCTTACACTTCTCATCTCACAAAAACAAAATCTCTTGTATATTTAAGTATACATACTTAACTCAGGAAGCTATATAAAACACATGTAGTATATTGGTATAAAAATAAATTACACTAAAGATAAGCAACAAGGAAACACGCTTGTAAATATTATTTTCTACTTCATTGAGCAGAACAAAAACAAAGTCGATTTATTTATTTGGCTCTATGGAAAGTTTTGGTTTATTATTCACATAGATACTTGTGTTTAGGATATTTTTATCTGTGTATGCTTATTCATTTAATAGGAGCACGCTATGTAAAGATACATTCTTCAAATACATGCTTCGATGAAAAATAAACGACATAGAAACTGAAAATTAATATAACATTAAAAAGTAGGTACATACTCGTACATACTTCTGTCCAAAATATATTATGTTACTTTATCTGCATTTTTTGTGAAAACGCGTCCATAGGGCGTTTGTTGGGATCGTTTCGCGGTATAGATGAAAAATAAATCATTTTATTTAGGAGACAAAAAAAATGTTAAACGCCGTCTGACTTTGTCATAAAAAATTTATTAGAATTTTATTACTTATCAGAAACACTAGGGTTGACCGTACATTGTAGTACAAGTGTAGTAAAACATCAAATAATACGTATAGATTCATCCGTACAACATTATTCACTTTAAAACCCCTTCGCATCGGTGTCTTCTTTCTTTTTGCTAAGAAAGTACATACACTAGAAGCATAACTGTGTGGTCTCACATATACAAAACAGTATTATAAGTTTATTTATTTATTAAGGCAAACCAACTAAATACACACAAAGACATACAAAGTACACATCATTTACAAATACAGTAGCAATTCATGCATCTAAATTATAGGTAAGCACAGTATTTAATTAAGATCTCAGTAGTATACAATAATAATTAATATAAAGATGGAAAACAATGTAATTAGAACTAATATCAATAATCTTTTATACTTAAAATTAATTTGAATTAAATTAAATAAGATTGTATTAAATTAAATTGAAATAAATAACAAACTAAAAACAATAAAAAACACAAAATAAAAGAAAAGAAACATTATTGAGCAAAAATTACATATTATTGAGCACAGCTCTTTAAATTCAAGTTAATAACTATGAGACTGTTGCGCCATCATTGTTTTTATAGAGCGTTAATATGTCTAAGTACAGTCTACACACAACCTTAGTAGCACCCCTTTGCTAAAATGTATGCTTTTAAAAACAGCTGTATACTTTGTCCTTTCGTTTCCATAGTGAATTCTCATAATTTACAACACAAATTGACTCTAACCCCGTATCGAAAACTAGAACGGATCCTTGAAAACTTGGGAATTTGTCAACCCTTAACAAAATATATAATACGGTTGCCCGAACTATCAGCATTCCAACAAATAAATCGTAAACTTACTTGTGCGATCATAACATTTTTATTATCGCGGGACGAACTTGTTTGGCAGGAAAAAAACTTTAGATCGTTAGAAAGAGATGGCAAATATTTTCAGCTACGAAAAAAAGAGATAAAAGTTGTTGAAGAAACCAAATAGAGTATTATATTATGTTATAGGGTAATAATACACAAAAAATGATGTCAAATGGTTGCTCATAATTATTTTTGACCTTTCGACCGAGTGGGAATGCTACTTATGAGTGGTTTTTGTCTAACAGTTGAGTGCAAAAAAGCAACATGATTAATTAAAGTATCAATTGTGTATTCCTAAAATACACAAATAATGATGTCGAATGGTTGCTCACAATTATTTTTGACCTTTCGACCAAGTGGGAATGCTACTTATGAGTGGTTTTTGTCTAACAGTTGAGTGCAAAAAACCAACATGATTAATTAAAGTATCAATTGAATATTCCTATAATACACAAATAATGATGTCGAATGATTGCTCATAATTATTTTTGACCTTTCGACCAAGTGGGAATGCTACTTATGAGAGGCTTTCATCTAACAGTTGAGTGCAAAAAAACCAACATGATTAAATAAAGTATCAATTGAATATTCCTCTAATACACAAATAATGGTGTCGAATGGTTGCTCACAATTATTTTGAACTTTCGACTAAGTGGGAATGCTACGTATAAGAGGCTTTTGACTGACAGTTGAGTGCAAAAAACCAACATGATTAATTTAAGTATCAATTGAATATTCCTAACATAATTTAAATCCAACATGATTAATTATTAAAGTATCAATTGAGTATTCCTAACATAATTTAATACAACCAGCAAGGTAATTGTCACACTGTCAGTAGCAATGGGTTTCATTTTGACAGTTGAACAACATTAATTGCGTTATTTACGTTGATACGCAGATAAATTTTTCGAACATTATGAAGTAACTAGCTGCGCCCCGCGGTTTCACCCGCGTTAGTCTTGATCCCGTGGGAATATCGGGATAAAATGTAGCCTATGTCTTAATCCAGGGTTTCAGCTACCTACATACAACATTTTATCAAAATTGGTCTAGCCGTTTGAGCGTGATGAAGTAACAAACATACACACACACACACACACTCACAAACTTTCGCCTTTATAATATTAGTGTGATAGTGTGATTATGATAATGGATTAGCAATATACTTCAAAATCATTCAGATTGTGATTGATAGTGAATGAATGAATTCTTACACAATAATTAAGTAACTAATGGATGAAAATAGTGCCAATGTTAAAGTTTTCTTGAAAAGCGCGTGTAGAGGTTTGGTCAACTGAATTGATCAATCTACCTCGCCTTTTCCCATCATGTTGGGGTCGGCTTCCAGTCTAACAGGATGTAGCTGACTGCCTATCTGACCTCCAGTAACTGGGAAATACGATACCTTGGTAAGACTGGTTGTCAGACTTTCGGGCTTCTGACGACCCGTAACAACTGTCAAAGATCCAAGAATGACAGCGGTACCAACGACTTAAAGTGCTTTCCGAGGCACGGGGAAGTCTCGGCAAGCGTAATTTTTCTCAGTTTTAATCATGGTCTGGCAGTTTGAGTAATTTATGCGGCTGACCCGAAATGTCCTGTCTTTGGTATTGTTCGTCGCATCCTTGAGCTCCATAAGTTCTGCGTTGAGCTGCACGATTACTGACAAATGCGTGCACTGACTGGACAGGTCCAGTCAATCTTTACGGTTCTTCCCTCAAAAGACCATTTCAGACACCTATCTACGTGGCCTTCATATGACCTGACCAAGATTATGTCTGGACTTTAAAAGAGACTGTGACCTCTGAGTTTTTTTTTACCTTTCTTCTCAGAGTAGTCTGATAGGCAACGCCGTACCTCATCTAGTTTTTAAAATATGATTGACGTGTAAGTGTTTGTACAAACCTACTTATAGAAATAAAAATCATTTATAAATTAAAGGCGCTGTCAAAGTCAAACTGTGTTACATGGAAGTGCGGCTGACTATACTAAGGTCAAACCCTTGCTGAGTGATCGTAAACAAAATCTCCTTCTAGCCTGAGCCGCCCACAAACTACGCGAACCGATTGAAACGTAAAAGTTAAACTTCAAACCTTTTTTATACACTCCCGGACTCTTAAATCGAGCCACAGCGCATTTCCATGTAAGGTATAAAAGCCTAAAACATCAAAATAATTATGATTTAAAGAAAAAGTTATTATGCAGTTTTGAAGCTGACATACTTGGCTTAATTTTGGTGTCATCATTGTTCCGAATTTGAATTCACGACCAGTTAAAAAGATAAACTTTATACAAACTTCGCTTCAAGTTCTCTCAAGAAGTCCGCGTGAGGACTCAGTAAAGTGCCACATCTTTACTGAAACTCAAGGGGAGTGGGCGGGGATATCATCATCATGCATTTATAATTCATTTCATCAATATTATACAAGAACTAAAACTTGACATTGGCTAAATGCACAAACCGTGCGAAGCCAGAAGGAAAAAAAAAAAAAAAAAACTTTATACAATGATTTCAACAGCCTTTATACAAAAAACGTGTGCGGTCGGAGTCGCCGTCAGGAACAAAGTTCCTTGTCACGTATGAAAACAAAAACAAAAACTTTTGACACTTGAAACTTGAGACCTTGAAACTGACTTATTTTTTCGAAGTTTCTTTTATCTCGCTCAGACTTTTTTACCCACCCACAGACGCGTTTTTATAATATTTTTTATTATACAGAGCCATCTAGTATAAGTTTTAGAAGCTGTTTCCTTACGTGACAATTTCTACCAGTCAACTCTTACCGCAAGCAGCGTTAAAGAACTTCGTTCCAACAAGTGCAGGGTGGCTCGATTTAGGTAAAGAAAGAAAAGAAAAATAAGAAAATAGCAAAAGTTCTTATTTTCCTTAGTTTTATTTAGTACTTTTTTGTTCATTAAAAGCTTGTTTTCAAAAAGATCTTTTTTACCTATATTTTATTTTGAACTTTTTAGCATTCAAATTTGTTTAAATATCTGTCCCATCACATTCACTTGTAAGGTAGTTGTCAAGATAAATATAAATGGCCGGAACACAACAGGGAATCTTGTTTAATTGAGGAATGCCCGTGAACACCTTCGGGTTCCATCATCGGACCCTGGATATCATCTAGGACCAGAGTTCTCGTCAAGACGAATGAAACAAGCGCAAACTCGATGGTATTGCGTCGTTTTATTACAGAGTTCCCCTGGTCACCTTTCGGCTCCATCATCAGATCAGCTCCATGTCATAATAATATTGCATTGTCATTCGATTTTTATATGTATTTAAAATTTCATCTCAATCGGAAACCGGGAAGTTGGGCAAATTTAACTTGCAAAATTTCATTACAGACAGTTAAAATTATAAAAGTTTATAAAAACGTGTGCGGTCGGGGGACCCCAGTCAAGAACGAAGTTCCTTCTCACGTATGATTTAAAATAAAAACAAACACTTTTGACCCATTAAACTTGAGACCTTGAAACTGACTTTTTCGAGCATAACGCTTTTTTGTTACGTGACTATTTGTACCAGACAACTCGTACCGCAAGCCGAGGTGGGCGATGGATGCGTAGTTCATACAAACGTAATACCAAAATAATTTGTAAATCAAACATAATTAAGAGATTTCTTTAGAAATAAGCATCACCTTTGTACGTATTTTTCTGTTCCTTTTTTTCTTGTCTGTATATATGTGTGTACATAAACTGTTAAATAAATAAATAAAATAAATAAATTCTTAAGGTAGTGTGTCTTTATTCCGATTGGAATACAGAATATCTAGGTTCCCAAATATATATTTAGAATGGACACTGATTTAAACAAGAGTTATGAGAAAAATAAGTTTTCTATAGAAATTTAAATTCCTCATATCTCGTCTTTATATCATTGTCCTTTCAAAATATATATTTCGGAACATAGATATTCTGTTATCCAATCGAAATAAATACACACTACCTTATGAATATGTTTGATTTACAAATTATTTTGGTATTACGTTTGTATGAACTACGCATGCTACGCCGGCCCCTTCGTTCCAGAAAACAAGTTTTAGATTTGTATCGAGACAGACAGCGCTGTACCGAAGGGTTTTTTCCCGACCGTCGGCGTCCCTTGCAGGGTATCATAAATCATTCACGTTTGGCTCAGCTTCCAGTTAACACGTTTTTGAACTACCCCCAGGATATATCGTTTTGGTTATTATGTATTTTCTATGTAGCTTATATTCGATATGGTGCTTATGATTATGGTGGGGTGGTTGCAATGATTAGTTATATGTCGTCTGAAAATGACAGATTTTTCTGCGCGTATTTAGGTTAGGTTATGTCCGTGTGGGGCCGGACGTAAAGAATAGCACCAACCCATTTCTTCCTGTGGGTGTCGACTAAGGGACTTCTAGAGAGTGGGCAGCAGCGTTCTCTATGCATTTCTACACCATACTGCGATCGCCAGCCCGCCTGTCAAGCGTGGCGATCATGGCAAACCCCCCCTTTAGGGGAGGCCTATGTCCAGCAGTGGACGTCTTTTCGGTTAAAATGATGATGATGATGATTTAGGTAGTTTGAAATGAGTACGAAAAACTTAGTGCTTATAATGTATATGGTCGTAATAACTTAGTCGTTGATGTATTTACTATAGTGGACTATTGAATTAAGTTGCATTGCTAATTACCTAAGATTTATTCAAATTGTTTGTTACTTGTGACTGTGTGACACAGAAGATATATGTTTAACATACTAGCTGTTGCCCGCGTATTCGTCTACGATCTAGGATAAAAAGTAGCCTATGTCCTTCTTCAGGTTATGGTTTACCCATGTGCCAAATTTAATCCAAATCCGTTCAGCTGTTTTAGCGTGAAAGCGTAACAAATTCAAGTCAAGAGGCACTTTTGAATGTCAAAATTTACAACAAATAGAATTGATTCTATTTGCCCCTTGCAAAAGGTAGTTTCGTATAGAGAAGAATGGGCAAGAAACTCCACCGTTACTCTAAAAAAAAGTTTTACAATATTTTGTTTAAGATAATTATAATTATGTGAAGACGCATCTAGAATAACATTACTATACTTACCACATTATGTAATAAAAAAATAAAGCAATGATAGATAATTTAATTAGGAGATAGATACATGGTGCTCACATGTTTATAAACACCGTAAAAGTACATGTTTTCCTAAAAAAAATATAAAGAAATAACAAACAAACAAACTCATTTTTGCATTTAATAGTTAGGATAGATGTAGATGTAGATGTAGATCCTAACTAATATACGAAAATAAACATCAAATTCCAAAATATATTCGCATAATAAATTTAATCATTGTGGAATCGCTTTGATGTCGGTTAAAACTTTTAAATAGAATCCAACTTGCTAGTGAAAGTTTGCAGCCCACTTTAAGGTGAAATTGGCTTCAAGAGATTTTCTATAATTAAAAGTTCTTAAAAAAATTATCGCCATCTCCCTCTCACATTGTGTTTGCGATCTTTGTTCTTTTGTGTTCCTAAATGAATTTCCTTTTAAAGAACTTCGTAATTTTTATGTAGAAAATGTATTGATATCGGTACATAAATATAGTATGTAGCGAAAATAATTCCAAGAGAATTAAAAAATTAAAATAGAATTAAAAAAAAAAGCATTTTGGAAAGATTCACAAATATAGTAGCTCTCTTTTATAGCACAAAATATTTACGACGAAATGTAAATTAGGAAATTTTAAATTTCCGTAGACAGAACGTAACCTTTGAAGGCTTGTCAAAATTTCCCGAACGAAATTCCCGATTATATCAGGTTCTCGTTAAAATTTATTAAATAACATTTTAAAAACATCGTATCCAAACGCATACTTGTGTCGGATTCTTGCTGAGTTGCCGGCGAGGGCTCTCTAACAACTTTCCAACATTTTTGTTAGCAACAATCTCTCGTAGTATAGTTTGTTTTTCGCTTTGTTGATGATATTTTGGCTTATTCGCGTTGGAAGTTTTTTCATTACTTCGTTTTTCATCGTTTGAATTATTTGCGTCAACAGCAAAACAACACTTGGTGTGAACTTTTTCATTTACTCCAATCTGTTTTCTGTTAGTTTGAATTTTTTTGTCAATAAACACATTTCGCGTTTGTCCATTTCGCTTCAAACTGTGCCCAGTACCAGTCGAAATTATCTAAAATTCACCAGTTATCTTTTTTCCATCCTAGTCGCTATTTTTACCGTATAATGTAATTGGAAACGTGTGTGTATCTCTCAATTCGTTCTGATCTTCCATATAAAAAGCAACTTCAACCACAATTCCGTTACCACCTAAACATTAACAAAAAGATCACGCGCGACATTTACAAACAACATTGAGGCGAACCTCGAAAATAAACTGTAGCTTCCCATTACAAAAGTGGACACAGCCCAAAAGATCCGATGAAAAAAACTCCGGCTACCAGGAAATGGCGGGCGCGGTCAATTGAAACTCTTGACAATTTGCTCGCCTCTAGGGTGTGTTAAAACCTCCGAATTTTTAATATTAGAATTCATTTTTTCTGTCAGAAAATCACAAAGCCTTTTGTATTTGACCGGTTTAGATGATTTGGTGACGAAATGTGTATTCAGTGAATTGTTTCTGTTTTTATGAATTTCGTTTGCAAAGCAGCATCAAATAATGACATCACTCAAAATATTTTTACTCCAACAATATTAATAATGCCGTCGGTGTCCTTTGATTTTATAACTGAAATAACGAAATTACCTCACACTCATAGCTTTTCACAAAGTCTTAACACCACCATGCCCTTAATATGCGTAAATTAAATTTCGTTTTAATGAATCATAAACCTAAAGTATTTTGGTTGAATCTCGTAAAGCAAACATAGACCTTTATATAAACATTGAATAGGGTTGTTCAAAGTTGAGAATATAGGGTGTCCTATAATAATACGATATCTGAACAACGCACGTTTATACTGATTATTTTTAGAGTGTTTTGTTTAATAATAATATGAGCAAGGACGAATGAGATAACGGTAAAGCAGGTGAAAAAGATGATAAGAAAAGGGATTGTAATTTTTTTGTAAGAATTTTCCTTATCATGATTCAAACGTTTTCTAACATTCCTCAAGCTGTGAAAAGCTCAAAATGGGATTAATTCTAGACATGGTGGATGTACTTCTTAAAAGAAATGTTAACTAAACTAACGAAGAAGATTGTTATAACCCAACGCTGGTCTAATAATTACAGACATTGAACATACCTATTATCCTAAATATCATAAGTATCGATTATCGGAAACGGGTTACTCCATAATGGACCTGGTAATAAGCTAACAATCTGTTACTAATTGCACGTTATTGCAATGCTGGAATTCTGTCTATCTTCATAATAATAATGTATTATTTATGTATATATTATATTTTGTGTATGTAGTAATTGGTTCATACGATACTAATCGTGTACGATATCAACTTAGATACATTACATACCTCATTAATAACACAAAATCGCTAATTTTACTCTAATAATTGATGAAAAGATGAAATATCTATCTATTTTCCTTGCTGTATTTCTGGGAGATATAGAAAGAAACATTTTAAAAGCAAAAACTTTAATCCAAATTGTTCCGATGGAACTTTCAAACAACTTTCGCAATATGAATATAATTTGAACTAAAACAGACATTACATGCTGTAGAAAATGTGGAACACAGCTTCTTATTAAAGATTATAGCCAAGGAAACGACCGAAAATCTTGCGTCACACGCATATCCCATTATGAGATTCAATTAAACATTCAGCTTTGGATTGGGGCTGTGAAAGTAGCGGAAGCTTGAACTCATTTTGAGCTCGTATTAAGAAGACAGCAGAATTCAGAAATGATGATGATTTTGTTAAAAGGCTGACAGTAACTAGATAAGTCGGTAGGCGAGCTGATCGATGTGGAAATCTAAACTTCACAATAAAAGCACAAAAGTCAACCCAAAATCATCCAAAAGCAAGCGACCATTAACTTAGTCTGCCAATATCACACTTGCCAGGTAATACATTATGCACCATTGATTGTTTAAGGGATTTACCAGTTACGATGCCATAGCAGTCATGGGCGTCGCACCTTGAAAGCCTGAATAATTCCTTTATGTATTATTAATTGAATACACATCTTCTTCGATCCTCTGAGTGACTGAAATTATAACGTGTGCATACATTTTGGATTATTAGGGAGCAGACGTTGGTGTTATTGAATGTATTTTTCTCATTCGGCAACATGTAATTGAATCCATCATCAAAAATCGTTATCCAAATGCTAATCATGAATATTTTTTCTTGGCAATGTTTTGTTGTGATATAAATAAAGGTATGAACAAGGCTTTAATTCAGGTATTGTACGACTAGTATTTCTCAAACAGCACTGTTTAATTTCAATTATCAAACGAAATCCTTAAATTGACAATTATTTACCTGGATGATGTTGTGATCTCTGGATTGTGTAATATTTTCCTTTCTACCTTATTAAAATGAATTATTACCTGAAAAATAATGTCAAACGTTCCAAGACATTTTATTACACCATTCAAATTGACATTAATCTTCAAACAGTTTTCATTTCGAATCTCTCGTCGCTTCAATTCCGCTCATCACGTCGAAGTTTTCATCGCCCAAAACCGACCCATACATGCGCAAAGACGGTTTCAAATTAAGTCTGTGTAGACAAATTTAAATTGAGTTTTAGCAACAGTAATTCGGCCTAACAGAGACTACATGGCCCGCCAAAATAATAATTGGGTTCCGTACAATACTGAACGATTCATTCTCTGTGCCAAACTTTTGAGGTTATAAGTTCCGTCGCCAAATATTTTGGGCACTATAAATTATTTACATCCTTGAATTTGTTTTGTTTTGTATATGTTAGTTTGTCGTGTCGTGATGTATTGTGTTGTCAAAAAGTTGGGAATTATGAGTATTGGTATCACGTGTTCTCCTCTTGTATTTTTATAAGTTACTACAAAAGGCACTTTTTTTCATGAACTTGGATTCTTGATTTGTTTCTTTTGTTGTTGTTAGAGAAACATCTAAGTTTGTTAACATTCTTATTTTTATAAAGATGTTTCTTCAACAGTACGTAAATAGAGAGTATTTACTGATTTTGCTTTTGTGTTTGAATTCAATAAATAAGTCTTAAGATACCATAGACATATATTTCACTATACGTATTCAAAAGATACACTTACATACTTGTTTAAAATAAGGGGATGGCATTTGTTTTGCTAAGCAATCTTAACACAGACATGGATATACAAGATGATATATTGTATATCCATGTCTTAATACATTTTTATGTGACACTCTCCTGATTCAATTTATCCATAGTAAATATCATAGACAAGTTGGTAAGTAATACAAATTCCCAAAAGAATAGAAAAGGTCTGCCATCTGTCACTGTGGGATAATAAAACCGCGGATAAAATAACAACCGACGTATACGTTTATTATTATATTTGATCTGCACGAAGACCTACGAACACAATTGTAATGAACACTACTATCTACCTAAAATACAATGTTCCTAAAGACCCTGGAACATTGCATTTTCTCATTTATTTTCAAAGAAAGCAGAAATATAGGTAATGCAGTGAAACAGTAAAGTCCACCTATTTTATTACCACGTTTTCCTCGAGCTACGAGTTAAAATTAAAGCTCTAACTCCTATGGATACATACACCGCATTTGTAGCAGAAAAATCTAATATCGTTGTTATTGGCGCCCGACGCGGGACACAAAATACTTCAATGCTCACAAATGAACCCACGGAGCCCTGGACTTCCAACGAAAGCACAAAACAACCCTCCTTCGGGAAATCAGATCCATATTCACTCACTTACTTTATAACATAACTTAAAAAAATAATAAGAACCTCCAAATAGAAAATTTCATTACGCCCGCGAGGTACAACTGACATTATCATTTATGCAATCTTTTAAGACGTCATATAAGCTCAATTTTGTATGATGTGGTACGTTAATGTATGTTAGTACTTACCAACTGAAAGGTAGGAATTAGGGATAAATAAAATCAATGAGGACACAAAAGATAAACTTGTTTTTCAAGAAGCTAATAAATAGAGGAATAAAAGGTCCTTCAATTCATACGGCTTTTTTGGCTGAATCTTGAATTTAAACACTGAACGCAGTGTTTAAATTCTAGATTCAGCCAAAAAAGTCTTAGCAAACTGTGGTAAAGCAAGTAATTCAAAGAGGAATCCGTATTTGCTTGACTGGACACTAAGTGAGAAGTGCCGAAGTCGATTTTCGCCCACAGCACCAGATTTTCAATAGCCCCACCCTCCCCGCGACCGGAACCTAATAAGCCACCGCAATTTCCGACGTTCAGCAACCGGTCTCAGTCAACAACACTGTTTTATGCCGCCCCCAACGAAGTACTTTCGGGAATGTCTTCGAGCGGACTTTAGTTCGAGAAAAAACTTCTTAAGAGGATAAAAGGCTAATAGACATTTTGGTCAGTTTCGACCCCAATTTATGTGGCAAGATAGTTTAATAAAGTTAAGAAATACGAAAGTCGACTAAATTCTTTCAAAGCGACGTGGCTTTTTCAGCTTAATCTTAAAACTAGTTACGTAATTCTAATTTCCAAGACTTGGTCGGCTAAATTTCCGGGAACACAAGATATGTTTTACACGTATAATTTGCAAAACCCGTTGCCACTTGGAAATACACTTTTTTACACGATTTTAAAATCTACTATTTTTCGTGGCGTATCTATACATGGCATTTCCGTTTGGTGGCGATTATAACAACCCCCCCCCCTTTAGGGGAGGCCTATGTGGAATGATGATGATGATGATCTTTACATGATCAGACTGTGTTACGTCGTCTTTTAATCGGCTATAAAAAGTGTTTAAATGCTGAAAAAGATAAAACCAGCTGACACATAACATGAAAGAGGACCACATCTCCTATAGCAACACATACCATAACAAGAGTTTCTAGAATAAATTGGTTTTATTTGATTGCAGGAATGGAACGACTACAAATTGAAGTGGAACCCTGATGACTACGGTGGTGTGGAGACTCTGCATGTACCTTCTGAACACATATGGCTGCCAGATATCGTATTGTACAATAAGTGAGTTCCTTAGCACATATTTTATTCTATTTCTATTCCAGATTTTATTTAGAACATATAATTTTATGATCACTTTAATAGAGAACACTTCACAACAGCCGTTTTTTGTGTTTCATGGTCACTGTTATGGAAATCGTGATCCAAATTCTATCTTGACTATTTATATTGAATTTGAAATTAAATATCTGAATGTTGGTAATAATTAGAACGCTATCAATCCTCAAGGATTATGAATGCGGCTTCCTTTTAACAACTAACAATTACATTTCATTGTTACGAAAATGATTAGCTGAAAAACAATTCTCATTATAGTTCGCCAAGTTTAATAATTTGCCAAATGACTCAGTCTTTGAAACTATTCGTCAAAGTTGTTGAGATTAAAATAATTTTCAACAGTATTTCATTGACTGTTTAAAGTGGCAAAATAACAACATCAATCTTGGAAAATATTTTTTCTAACTTGAAATCCATTATTCTTCTTGCAACATGACAATAAAGCGAATACACTTAAGTTCTTATAAATGCCAGCAATAAACATTAATCTCACTCCGGGGCCATTTACTAGGGAATTAATTTAAGAAACTTGGAACAAACCTGTGTCCACAAGTTTGACACTATCCCCATTACTTCCAATGAAAGTTTACTTTTCTTTCTTTCCTTTTGTTATAAACTCTTCTTATAAGGGCCCTTATCTCTTCATTTCCGGTTTGCGGACAAAAATCCCATTACTTTGCATTATCAAGACATCTTGACGAGACTCCTCCGTAAAGTCAGATGTTGAGACAAAAGTATGTAACTAATCTTAACTTGTGCTTAACTGAAAGCGTATATTTTGCTGTTAATGATTTCGTTTTTTGTTTATTTATCCTTTCTTTTTACCCTAGAGCTGCACAAAAGAATAGTTTTTCTTTTATGCAGCTCGAGGATAAAAAGAACTCTACGAAAAGAGTAAATATTGAATACTTAACTAAAAGCTTTTTAAGCCAGATTATGTCCATACTATAATTCTATGCAAATACTCAGAATAAATAAAATATTTTATGTGTTGGAAAATGTGCACTCATTTCCTTATACGAATAGTAGGTAATGCATTTCGTATCACTTCCGATACTGGGCGATGAAGTATCGAGATTCTTTTAGCATAATTGAAAACTGCAATCGGTGAAACTTACCCACCACGCAATCAATAACCACACTTGGCAGACACTCAAGACACCCAAATCGATCCCGGCGCCCTCCAATCGCAAAGCGGTACCGCCTTAAAAATCCTTATACTTGCAACGCTAACCATTATCAGTGGCAATTCACCGCATTTATATGCATTAACGCCACGTAAGCTCTCCACTTCGCAGGATTTAAGAGCTTATCTTCTTTCAAATAAAGCTGAAATTTGAATGGGTAGTTGGTATCTAGGTGAGGCAGAGAATGCGCCCGAAGTTGGCCAGGCGGAAGGCATGATAAGTGCGGGCTCTAATCTAAATAGCATCAAGGTAGCGTATCGAACTAAACACGCCACGGTAAGCATTCATTATTAACAAACGTTAGACATTGAAGTCTCTTTGATGCAGTTTAGTCTCAATTTATATCAAAGGAAACGGAATTTTAAATTAAATTCAAGCTAAGCTTTAAAGCTAATAGACAGTTTCATTAATGGAAGTACATCTACTCGTATCATTTAACGATGTTTCTGGTTTTGTACAAAAACAGATTACCAATACTTTTCAGTAAATGTTTTCCGTTTTCCGTCGCTTTATTTTTCATATTAATCGGATTGTAAACGAAAGACTACATCAGCTGCGTAACCTCCCACGCAAATCCAAGAGCTACTCAAGGCAAATTGATTGTTCTTATTTGTGAAGAACAAATTAGCTCGCTATTGATTCAAAACCACTTGCGACCTTTTTATCGTTGGGATCGGAAAAAAATAGTCCATAATCATTTTATAATATTTTACCCTACCCTTTTACCTACCCTTGCTGTTATAATATTTTATCACAATTATTCAGAATCAGAATACAGAATCAGTACTTTATTCGCTATGAATGTAGGTACAAGTATATGTTGTTGTACATAAATTAATGAGATCGGCTAAAGTCTACCTTACGGCGTGCAAATTATTACATAAATTAAAATATTAATACAAACAAAATAATGTCAACAAAATAAAACAGAAATTAAAATGAAGTCTATTAATAATAATACAGCACTTATGTCATGGTCAAATTTGCAATTAATTATAATAATCATAATCTGGACACACTCATATCATTTAAAAAGTCTTTTACTGAGTACAGTGGTACCCAATTGATAAGGCGCGTCGTGAATCTTCGTTCGCACAGAAAAGAAAGTATGGCCCCGAAGATTAACGAAAGAATGCTTAAAACTTACAATCAACCTTAGATCACTATTATAAGGTTCATAATACACTGGAGCTGCTAGCGTGCACTCGATCAGAAGTATGGCGGCTGACAAACATGCCACGCGGCGCGCGCTAACATGGCGGCAGCTGCCGACCAATAGCGGTACAGGAAAAAGAACCGTGGTGCGTGGACCGTGCCGATTGGTCAATAGCATTTCCCGCACTTTTAAAATTCACCTTCTGCGCAGGTACATCGGTAAGCCATATCAATTGGGTACTACTGTAATAACATTTGCCTAAAAGTAGTGCAGTTACCTACCCTCCCCCCCCCTACCTTACACCTATTGATCGATTATATTCTGTAAATTCCTTCACTTTTTCTTACATTCTAAATTATTTTTTCGATACCTGTCGATTATTATTTGGCCCGGTATTTCATTTCACATTGTATTCATCACCATTAATAAAGTGGTTTTACTTGACGTCTATAAAAATTCTATCTACAACTTTCCTCATTTCATTCGTCTGACTGTCATTTAAATATTCTACTACTAGAACGGTTGCCGTAATTTCTAAATTGACTGTCGTGGTGGATTGCTTAATTCTATCTATTTCATTCAGCATTTCCTTTCACATTGGGCATTTTCATCTTAACACAGCGGTTTTTGTGTAACAAAAAATAATACGTATATATGCTATATACGTATTATTCTGATAAGATATAAAATTACGCTTACTTATGTATCGTATTAACGTTCTTTCATGAAATATTTGTAATTTACTTAACATTATTCCTCTTCTATGCATGAATACCCACTTTGTTTATCTCTTCATCAGATTAACTGCTGAACAGGGTATTGCTTTTAAAATGTATAAATTCATAATCAATATTAACCTTTTCCTTAGTATCATTAAAAAAATCACTAACTTTATCACTTTGTCAATCGAAAGATGTCCTGGAATCTTGTGCTGTTTGACAAAGTTTCATAATAAGCATTCAAATAACGCGAATTGGGTTCAATTCCCGCTCGAGACAAGTTTGCGATTGGATTAATTTTGGATTATCTAAGTTTGATACCAGGAACTGTTAAACTACGATGCCAAGTTATTTTAACTTTGTAGTTTATTGCAAATGGTTTTGGTTTTGAGTCATCCGGTTGGATCTATAAATAAGTGTAAAACTTGGCTGTGGTTGCCTGCTCCAGGTGCCAATAGGATTTGCTAATTAGATGCAACCAATATGTTTTAGCCACTTACAATAATTGTTATTGCGGGTTTAACGAAAACTACGTTTGTTCCAAAACGGATGTTCTAACTTTTGCTTTGTTTGTCACAGAAACATCTGCAGTAATATTACCAATATCGGTTGTTTTTATCTTTTTATAATTGCAATTGCAATTGTGTATTCAGTCAAGCATACCAGCAGTTTACTAACTAATTAGTAGTTTTAGTACCCACGTTTGTATTCTTTCAACACCTTTATTCACTTCAGTGCGGCAAACTTTATATCAAATAAAATATAACATTCTACTAGCTCTACTCATATATTAGGGTTGTTAGAAGCTCTCAGTTGACGTGGCTGTAATATTTTTAAATTTAACCAAATAGAGGTAACACTTTAATGCACCTGTGACTTCCCCTAAAAGCCCACTCCACGAATATTCAGTGTTAACTTTATTTTTAATGGTACAGCGTTAGCTTAATGGAAGACAAGGCGACCTATTTTACGGGACAATTTTCATGAATGCGCAAAAGTTGGTTATGACAAAGCTTTTAGAGGTTTCAACGTCAATTTTGTACCGACAACGAACGGCGAGATCAAAAGGACGGGTGATGATTTTAATGTAGATATTTCATAGACATTTTTGGTTTTAATTATGACGTCGATTTGATTGAGTGGATTTCTAAATCAATTTATCACGTCATAATTATTAATTTATTACGGCATTACATTATGTTTGTGATAGAATTTAAAGGGGTTAATACGGTATTAGGAGAAAAAGGGTACGTTGATACTTGCTGAGAAACAAATCAATAAAATATTTACAAACATAATATACAAAGGACGCATCCCATTACGTACAGACTGTACAGACCCTAATGCAGTAAAGACAGACAATCAGATTACATTCGCTGTGTAATTAACTGTGAGGTTGTAAATCAGCCACTTTAGTTTGACACGTACAAGGATCAAGTTGATGTACTGACGCCGCATACTACCAACTACCAACCACATAAATAAGTGAACTGACTTATGGAGTATATTTGTTGGCTATAACGGACTGTGATATTTTTAAGAACTCGACAGCTAATATTTTTTCTACATCCGTATCAACGCGTAGCAAAAGAATGATCTTGGCATTAATACACTGAACATTATATTATTATTATACAAAAAACCAGCCAAGTGCATGTCGGACCACGCACAATGAAGGGTTCCGTAGTTGAGATGAATTTATCCCAAAAACAAACTTAACATTGTAGTTGAAAAACATGCTCTCCCATACATCGATATACGTTACAGTCAATACTCCAACTGCAAATTTAAGTTGGTCGACTATTACTCGTTAACTTGTAAAGCATACTTAGCTGTGATAGTTTTGCTTTTAATTTTGTTATATGTACTATTGCCATGAATTTTTTCACATATCCAAAACCAACCATTTCGCTGGCAGGGGGGGGGGACACTTGACTATAACAAAAAATAGCACTTTAAAGCGTAATATTACGCAAACGGACCCCTTAATTGAAAAATGGTTCTAACAAACCCACAATATTTTTGAACGGCCTATTCAACGATACCCACACCATGGAAAAAACGAGAAAAAAAAATATCATCCCCCTTTTCATGTGTAAGGGAGGTAGCGTAGTATTGTTTTTCATGGTTTTATTCTTCGACTTTTTTGGCATGATCAATATGTATACCCGTACCAAATTACAGCTTTCTAGTACTAAGTGTCTCTGAGCTAAGCCGGGGACAGACGGACGGACGGATAGACAGACAGACAGACAGACGGACATGGCGAAACTATAAGGGTTCCTTGTTGACTACGGAACCGTAAAAAACACTATACATTTTTTTTAATTAATTCTATTACAGGCACTTTTGAATTGTCAAAGTCGGTCAGTTAGTTAGAAAGTTGAAGCTGGTTGCCTATTCTAAAACGTAGATTTCTATGGAGAAGAACGGGCAAGAAACTCCAAGAACACTCTTTTAAATCAAATATTATAAAATCCTGGGTACATTTATCCATCTAAACTAATCATCAACTTTCTCAATCAATTTTGCTTTAATTGTGTTGGAGTCAAGTAAACGTGCTACTGTATTCAGAGTACATTACATTTCTTCAAAGACTATTTTCACTTTACTTCAAAATAAAAGTAATATAAACAAAATCCTATGGAAACATGAGTATGGATTTCAGTTACTATTAGGAGTTACCTGCGCAAAGTAAAAAGCTTAACATGATTTAATTTAAACCTTCACAAGCAACGCAGTATATTATTTTCCTCCCTTTTGTTAAAACATACACGCTTGACACAGTTGAGTTATATGGGGTATTTTAATTCTATATGGTGCATAGAGAGTACAAAAAAAATTACGATAACTACACTCTATGTATATTGTTACAACCAATTGATTAATAAGAATCAGTCTGGTCGCTATGATGTGCTTTACTACTAAAACTAAATTTAAAAATTTTTAAAAAAAATTCTCCGCTGTAGTGTTGTTATTCTATGTCAATAATCAAACTTGCACCATCCCTATTAATGACGACCATTTTTCTACAAGAAGAAATTTCGGTTTAAAGAAATTTATTTCTCAAAAAGAACACAGTTCACTTAAATATGAGAAACGAAATAAAAAATATCTAAAGTAATAGACATAATTGTGAGTACATATAGTAATGATTTATTATTGTTGGTTAGCCAAATACAACTTTAACCTATTCTTAAAAATGTTCACTGATGAAGAATCTCTTATTTCTTTTGGTAAATTATTATAAAGCTGTGCTCCCTCAAACCGAATAACAAAATCCAAAATTAACAAATCTATCCTCTTGAAGGTTACAGATATTGAATTCTAACCAGATGATATTGTTTCCAGTGCCGACGGTAACTACGAAGTGACAATCATGACGAAAGCGATCCTTCACCACGACGGCAAAGTGGTGTGGAAACCACCCGCCATCTACAAGTCCTTCTGCGAGATTGACGTGGAGTACTTCCCTTTTGACGAGCAGACCTGCTTCATGAAGTTTGGATCTTGGAGTTACGATGGCTACATGGTATGTTAAAGATGTTTTTACTTTATTTATATTTTTAAATTTTATGAGATATACGTAGAGGTTAGATTATATAGAAAATTTTGAGCCCTCTTCAACCTTCTTGTTACATCAAAAATTAGCATGCATCACTATGATTGTGATATTCCGCGTCTTCACAAACGATATTGATGTAGGTTGTGTAGGTTCACAACAGTGAACCGATCTTTTCTCTCTCCATCAGCTTCATAATCTTCTGAAAAAGATGTAATGGTTTCTGTACCTAATAGCCTACCTTGGCACTTGCCTCTTGCTAAATTACTAACTGCACCGATAAATACCTCATACACGGATGCAGCGATGGATGTTGAAAATGTGCCAAAGTGAGCAATTCGGTTCAGGAGCTATAAGAGTTAACTGAGCGAAATAGTTTAGAGGCGAGTGGGTTTACAGAATGAAACGAAGCGTATGGTTGAGGTACAGGGTACGACGTGTATGATTGGCTCTTTCCTTTTGAAACACAAATATCAATATACCATATCAATTACCTACGATTAAAAGCGATCAGTTTAAAATAAACTCATATTCATACTTCTCTGGTTTAGTATTTATTTTTGATATTTAACCTACATTGTGCCCCTCTGCAGGGCAAAGGCTTCCTCTATCTCATTCCAAACCTCTCTGTCCTGTGCGATCTATGGATTAATTTGGAATTATGATATTTTCTTTTAATCATGGTCTGTAAAATTAATATTTTTAAATATTATTTTTGAGAAAATACTCTAAATAAATAAAGTGGCTTCAGTTCAAAAAAAAGAGTACAGTTATACAAAATAAATCTTAAAGCAATGAACCTCTTATAGAAACACAACGTATGACGTCACGTTATGAAATTGACGTTTACGGAAAACTGACGCGGGAATGATTGAACCAAAATGTGATTTTATGGATTTCCAACAATAATGTTGTGTTGTAATGGTAACGCAATATGTTTTAATATGAGTGGTTATCTCATATAATATCGATAAAAATAAATCAAAATAATTTTTAGGTTAAAACAAAGTGTAAGACAGAAAAATATTTTTTCCATTTTTTTTGTTCAATAATATAATATACATTACTGTTAAAATATTTTTCTGAAACGCTGACGATCCATCTCGAACCTCATAAAGATATAAATGGTTTCGAAAACGTCTCAAAATATAGTAAAAAAAAATCTCAAGTCTCCCAAATTTTATTTTCGCTTAAGAATCCTCGGCCTATAATAAAATTGTATGAAACAAAAAAAAATGGTGCCTTAAACGAATTTCTTAGCAAAACGCTTAGAGGGAATATAATCGAATTCTTTGCAAAAAGCCTTTTCCAATACTTTGTGTCAAGTGAAATATTTATATCGTTCTGTATATAAATATTTAGAGATAGTCAAAGTGTACGATTATAACTCAAGTGTAATATAACAATATTATGATACTGGCCTACTTTGAGAATTATTCAAATGATCGAGTTTAATATACACTGGGTATGATATTGTTATGAATGTATCAATGAAAGAGTGGCTCCCAGAGACACAGATAGGTATACACTGAATACATACACTACAACTATAAACTTGAACAATCTTAATATCTATAAGAACAGCCGTCTTTCCAAACAGGGTCACGTAGACAAAAAATTTATGGACCTCTGTTGCGAAAACTTTGGCCTTCTAATACCAGGAAAATACATAGGTACTCGTATGAAAAACGGGAAGCTATAAAGTGTTTCAAAGACTTTGTAACTGTAGGCTCAAAGCAGACGCATTCATCTATTGCACTAAGGAACCCAATAAATCTGTGGTCACCTACTTTCACATAAATAAAGACTCGGCTTACGTCAACGCCTTATATCGCCGTGTTAAGGTTCACGAGGGAATTCAGGTGTGCTCTATCCCTGTCTTCCTTTAGATAGTTGAATGAGATAGCAATAACAGCTATTTGTAAAGCTTCGCGTGAATGGTTTGATTCCTTAATAACGGATTGCCTTACTTCGGGTGTTTTGTTATGCTTCGTTTTCAAACTGTGGTTCACTCTTTTAGAAGCTCTTGAGGTCTCTATTTTGGTATTGAAAAGGATGGTATTATTAAGTCTTAGTTATTTGCTTAAGTTATTGGATTCTCATATTGTGTTTTTGATATTTTATGAAACATATATTTAGAGGCTTGATAAAATACCTACCATGTTAGAATTGACGAAAAAGATTTCTACTTTTAAATCTGACCTTTATTTTCTTACCGTGCTTTATTTTCTAGGTGGACTTGAGGCATTTGAAACAGACCCCGGACTCGGATCGTATTGGAATGGGCATCGATCTGTCGGAATACTACATCTCAGTCGAGTGGGACATCATGCGAGTCCCCGCAACGAGGAACGAGAAATTCTACTCTTGCTGCGAAGAACCGTATCCTGACATCATCTTTAACATCACTCTCAGAAGAAAAACCCTCTTCTACACGGTCAATCTTATCATCCCTTGCGTTGGGATCTCATTCCTCTCAGTCCTAGTATTCTACCTACCCTCAGATTCGGGAGAGAAAATCTCGCTCTGTATTTCAATTCTTCTATCGTTGACCGTGTTCTTCTTGCTGTTAGCCGAAATTATTCCTCCGACATCGCTAACGGTCCCCTTGTTAGGCAAATATTTGTTATTCACTATGATGCTAGTTACATTATCAGTAGTTGTCACTATCGTGGTGCTAAACATAAATTTTAGGTCGCCAGTCACCCACCACATGGCCCCGTGGGTGCGGAAAGTCTTTATAGATTTTTTACCCAAGATATTGTGTATACAAAGGCCAGAGAAACCGCCCGATGACGACGACGATAACGATAAACCAAGCGAGGTAAGAAATATTGATTCTGCAATAAATCACCAACATCACGAAATAAGAACTGAACCGGAACACATCCCTCGGTAAATCATTAATCATCCGTAAGGCATCGGCTTATCTTACACCAAGACTGGAATAAACCTCACAGCCTCGTAGCGTTTTAATTAAATTTGTAAAATAGAAGCTTTCACAAATGAAGTTCTTCAGAGAGAATCTCTTTCAGTACGAAAAAACAACACGGCGCCTTTTCTCATTGAGTTTTCTCCATTCAAAACATTTTCCATCGGAACGGATTCAATACAAACAGAACGCTATTACAGCGGAGTCGAAGCCGCCCTCAACAATAACCATTTTAATTGTCCTCAGCCGTGGGACTCTTCTGGGAAACGCTCCTTTCAACGATATTCTAAATCCATTGTGTTCTATGTGTATCGCGAAAATATCGCTTCCAGCCCAATTTCATTCCATTTCGATTTTCCTTTATTACTCAACGCCGGGCGGGCTTAACGAGCGCGCGCGGCCTCCGTTATTTATGTTCCCCTGGTGGCTGCGGACGGATCGCGCGATATATACGACGCCAGCAGCCACGGCCCGAACCGAAACCTCCACTCCGGCCTAATTGTGTGCCGGCTTAAGCTGCGTCGATACACTGGCCCTCGCGGAACGCGCACTGACGTTTTAATCTCCTGGCGTTTCATCCGACGCCCATTATTGCACTAAAACGACGTTTCTCAATTCCTCTTTCAATTCCTTTGATTGACTTTTAATTGTTTCTTTTACTGTTCTTAAATTGAATGTTTTATTTTCAGATACTCACGGATGTCTTCGGCCCGGATGACATGGACGGAAAGTTCAAGGAATGGGGTTGTGAGGAGTATGAACTGCCAGGCATGCCTCCCTCCCCTCCGCCTCCCCCAGGAGGTGATGATGAACTGTTCTCCCCGCCTCCTGGATCCCCGTGCCGATTAGACTTAGATGATGGTAGCCCATCTCTAGAAAAACCTTACGTGAGAGAGATGGAAAAGACAATAGAAGGTTCTAGGTTTATTGCGCAGCATGTCAAAAATAAGGATAAGTTTGAAAGTGTAAGTATTCCATCACTACTTTTTTCTTATCTTTGGTTATGTACTCTCCTCATGCATGATATTATTTCTAGGTGGAAGATGACTGGAAGTATGTAGCGATGGTGCTGGATAGAATCTTCCTGTTCCTGTTCACGATAGCCTGCGTGCTGGGGACGGCGCTCATCATCTTCAGGGCACCGACCTTCTACGACAACACGAAGCCGATCGACATTCTGTACTCAAAGATCGCCAAGAAGAAGTTGGAGCTACTAAAGATGGGTTCGGAAGGTGACCCGGGTCTCTGAAATTCGTCTTACGTCTTCGGCCACTCGCCGCCGAAGACGTTCTGGGAGCTGATCGTCATGTGGTGGCACGGATGATCTATTTAAGACTCCCAGTTGGGAACTGTGAGGCGAGAACTATGTGTTTTTGTGCTGTGTGTGGCGCCAAGCGCCCGGTGCGCCCATGGACGTGTACACGCCGTAAGCGTATCCTAAGCCGTCTTTTTATATAGAGTCATTAACTCGATGTCGAGACTGTCCGTTGATGTTCGATTGTCGCAGCGACCTCAAGCAACGGTTGTTTTGTGTTGACGCGATCTGCCATAACTATTTTTATATTAGAATCGCTGTATTGAACGTTTATACTTTAAGCGGAACGTATTCATTTACAATTATTCAACGGAACGATTCTTTTTCGAGTAATAATTTGATATGAGCGCACAAACATTGTACAGATTATCTTTAGGTGTTTGTATTAATTTCTTGCGATAGTCGTATTCATTTTCGGGGTGGTAACAGACATAATAATGTAATAGAATACTAACTATAAGATTTACTTCGAATAAATCGAGCTCAAAATCGTAATATGTAAGTATTGTAAAGTGGTAATATTCAATCAAACGTCGATTAGAATCAGACATTTATAATAATAGTTACGTGCAAACGTCCTCGATGAGAGCCGGACTATGTAGATTATGTACTAAATTATTATGAAATAAATTTGAATTATACATTATATATAATATTTGATAAACTGCGTACTCGCGTAAAAATCATAAGGACAATATCGATACTGACGAAATGTAATAATTTCCCTTTAGTAGTATGTCTTAAGGGATTGTAGATACAGTTAGGTTAAAAGCCTAGTCATCAGTATAGTAAGAACACTTATCATAATGCCAGTTAGTTAGTCACATCGCGATCGTGATAATTCTATGATTAGATGTATTTATGTAACACAATTGACTGCCAATTGGAAAGATATTAAAAACATTTTTATAAAGATCGGATATTCTTAGGTAGTTCGATAACTTGTTTTATTAGATTTTTTAAAACTGAGTGCCAAACCCATCTGCGAGACTTCATGGCACAGAACGTTTGCAAGTCGATGATGTTCTTTTTCTATATGCGCTAACTTGATTGCCGTTAGAAGTATCTTTTTGGATTCGCTTAATATATTCTGATGTATTTATAAGTAAAACGAATGCTTGCCCAAAATGTAATGACTGATCAATTCACATTCTTAATGCTTAAGTTTGGACGCGCCCGCTTGTCTGCGGTAGGGAGAGGGCGCGAGGACACACTTCTTCCGTAATGTTAATTAATATTAACAGTATTTTCACTATAAAACCTAGAGTACAGGGTAAATTTAGTACACGAATGTCTCCTGATTTATATTACTCACAAATTTTCACCGAATGTAAAGTCTTTACTCACTTATTACGGCACTTTACCAATAACACTATTAGATAATAAAATCATTGTTGAGGTTTGTGACTTTAGTAAGTAAATTAGGTAACCTTACATTAATTTGTACCTAGAATAGACTCGTATTAGATGTTACCTTTGGTTCTTGAAGTCATGACTCACATTTCTTTGATAGTTAGTTATTATTTCTGACGGACGCATCAGGCGTTCTTACCTCACTTCAACCCATTCTGTAGGATATTATTAGCAGTCTAAAGATATAAAAAAAAATTTCGAGCCGCGTATTTGATATGTCAAAGTAAATCATGATAATGTTTATTAGGTAATTACTTAGATAAAATTCAGAGTTATTGATATTAATGATGAATTAATAAATCCACAGCGAGCAGTTAGGAAAACAGGGATGGATAATGTAAAATAAATAAAAAAAATCAAATTGTTTTGTGTGGTTCGTCTTCGTATTTATAAGTGTTATTGAATGTGTATAGCTGTTCGTGTCGAAGGTAACGCATAAAAATGGCTAGTCTAGACTTAGATGATACGTAAATAAACTAGAAAACGGTCTAACGTACTAGACGTCGTGGAAAGCTCGCTAAAGGTTGAAAGATGTTAAATATTAGCAGAAGTTTACGATAAAGCGCTGTACCACATACGAACTGGCTCTAAAGGAATTATTGGAAGGAATTGCAACGAGTCCTCAGAACTATGAGTATTAATTTTTCTAATTGAAACATTCACGTGGGTTAGTAAAAAGTAGGATCGTGCTATTGCACCACCGAAATACACCAATTTAGTGTTATAATAAATATTTATCAATAATGACTAGTTAAGTCCACAGGCTTGGCACACTGTTCCGTAATCATCCGAACTTTATTGTAGATATTTGCTAGATAAAACGGTCTGTTGTTATTTTTATATGACTGCAAGTTAATAATAGTTAGATTTTCTATAACACCATAGGGTAATGTGTTTAGGATCGAGTGACCTTCAGTCTGGGATGTTAGAAGTTAAGCAAAACATTGTACATACTTCGAGCGTGAACTATGGAGCTAAGTGTAGTTTGATTGGATCGAGTTCTTTATTGCAACGACACAGGATAAAAGAATCATAGAACTTCTCTTGGTGTACTGCAACATTTTCAGTCGTAAACTGTTGAAATTAATGAGCTATGTCGATACAACGATTAATGGCCAAGTACATGTACGGTGTTATTTTAATTTGGCTGGATTAGATATTCCTTACGGACTCTGATTTTTGTATCTCATTTAAGGCAATATAAATGTAACATAGAAGATCGTTACAAAAATAAATTGCAAAAAACACGCAAAATTATGACAAAAATTAAAGCTGAAACCGTGTCATTTTATTTTAACTACCTTTTCAGCGAAACTTATTAGAACAAGACTTTCTCATATTGATTAAGTCGTTTAGATCCGACGAGACGCCTCAATCTTATTCGTAAATTAACTACAAGTACTGATATAAAACTATCGACTCTATGTCAACTCCCTCAAATTATATCAATCCTAACTAATATTATAAAGGCGAAAGTGGGTTTGTTTGTTTCTTTGTTACTATTTCACTCTAAAACGGCTGAATGGATTTGAATGAAATTTGACAGATAGGTAGCCTGGAACCTGGAGAACGACATAGGCTAATTTCATTCTAAATTGCAGACAAAGTGGCTAGCAACAGCTAGTTTCATATAAAATCCAAACTAAAGTTATCCTCTTAGCATCGATATTATGGTAAAAAAGTCAGCCCTGAACTTAATTTTATTATTAATTATTCAAAAACTAAATTTGTTATTGAAAAGAGAATTAAAGCAGCGGAATAACTCTTCTTTCCAGTTAAATAAAAACAAGCTTTCACTTTGGGAAAAGTTAATACAAATCAATTTCACAAATAATTGCAAGATTTGCCATAAACATAACGAACACGTAAAGATAAATATAGTTTGTAAAATCCTTATTATGTTACTGAATAAAATAATATCACATGAAAAATAGTGAAACACTTTTCACTATAGGTGAAAAACGTAGCGAATCATATTTTAATCAACATACAACCACTGATCTTAAATTGTAAAAAACGTAAGGATAAGGACATCATTTGAATTTCGCGTGCTACCCTTAACAAATTAAACCGGCTGGTATAGTTGCCAATGTTTGTGCCTGACTACTTTTTAACCTTAGTTATTGCATTAAAATTGTGTTGATATAAAAATCAGAGTCTGTCAACATGTTTGCTACTCAATTTCCAACTTAGACCTTTTCAAGGGATTTCCAAAAAAAATTGTCTTTCTCGAAATAAATACATTTAGCTCAATATTATGATTACCATCGTTATAATGATCTCAGATCTCAGTTTCTTACTCCTCGTCTATAAGACCTGTTTCGTTACCGTTCGTGTCATGTATTGTCTTTCGGAAACTTGTTAGTCACAGGCTAATCGTCTGTTTAATATTATAATATTTCAGGTGATAAACGGGTAACTGAACGTATAGGATTTTGTCATATAATTGACACTAGATAGGTAATAAAAACAATAAACACAATGCTAATTCACTCGTCAATAAGGTTAAAGATATGAAGTAACGTATTAATGATAAGGTGGTATATAACTAAAATAAATGATTAGCTTCTCAGTGTTTTTAGAGTTAGTCGACGAATGAGTCAACTTGGCGACGCGATGTCAGATAAATTTGTTATTTATTGTCAACATTGTGTATTGTTACTTTAGAATTTTTAACGAAAAAGGTTGGGATTGTGCCAAATATTTGTTATTCTTAGGATCGTAGCAGATTAGAATAGACTTATTGTTATGTTTGTATTATTGTGTTTGTCGGTTATTACTTAGCTTTATACTTTGTCAACAAGTTTGTCTACATCGGGTGACAGAGTTGTGAACTCATAGTCAGCTATCACATGGCTGTCAATAGTTTTAAGAATCAACTTAACCGAAGTGTTGACGTGTAAATATAGCAGATCAACATAGAAATTTAAATAATATTTATAATTGACAAGTTATTTTTCTACGTTCCTTTCACGTTACCCTTAGAGCTAACGTAGAGGTAGTGGACGGACGCCCTAGTGTTACGTCGTTTGCTTTGTCAGTAAATATTGATACAGCAATAAGGTCTTCAACACTTTAGTTAGATTTTATCATAAAGCATTTAATTTGACTTACAAATGTAAATTGAATATGTTTTGGAAGGAAGTCAGTAATAATCCGTAACGCTTTATAATTAGGTTCAACGAAATCTAGAATTTCGATAGTCATTTCTTCTACGACACTTTTTGGATATGCTTTATTGCACGTTACCTTTCGTTTGCTTTTGGGATCGTTTGTCTTAAATATTTACATTATAAAGTACTCTTTATCTATAAATATTGGTAAGTTAGGCGTATTTGCATGTTTAATCGAACGTCTTCCAAAGTGACGTAAGGTATTGTTGTGTTTCTCTTCTATTTGTTGCTTTATCTACTTTTTTTTTTTTTTAATGATAAACTTCATAAATTATTCAGTTTTCTTCGTCTAAACTTGTAATTTTATGTGTAACCTAAATCGCTATTGTTAATTTTACAAAGTTTGCAGTGGTTCAAAAGTTAACAAAATCGCTAAATATAAATCTACAAAAAAATTCTCATGGCATGAGTTTGATGACAAGTTCAAGGCATAAAATATTCCATCAAAAAAAAATTAAAAATTAAGTAAAACACTTTACTAGTCTAAACCCGCCTTATTACAAAACAAGATCTATATTTTGACATGTCTTAAACCATGGAGCCAGTTTTTGTAATAAGAACGTAACTGTGATTGAAATACCGTTCTTTATACAAAACTGAAAACTTAGTTCGGTACTAAGTTGTCAGTTTTGTGTTTAGGGACTTTACCATAGTCGGAATAAAGTTTGAAATCCAATAATAGCTCCATGTTTTAAACCTGGGTCTGAAGATAAACCTTATTTTGTAATACCGGGGAATGAGTTTGGTTTCAGTTTCGGCAAATAATTATTTATGTGTGGACGCCATCGTATAACAGCAACCTTTGCATTGAAAATAACTTTTCTTTTTTTGTATATCCATTCAAGGAGAAAAAAACTTACGTATTCGACAACGTCCTGAATTAAATTCACATAAAACTTGGCTACATACATTCCGAATTCACAATAGTGTTCGAAATGCGTACAATTGGACCACTGCATCGAGTCTTTCAGGCTGTGGCTTCATAGGACTTACGAATTGCAAATTAATATAATACCCACATAATAACATTCTTATATCTTCTGAGTTATTCTCAAAATTATTAAATTATGTTTGTTCCAGCTGCCCAGTTGAGACACTGCCCATCTATCATTTGCTACTACTTGTCTAGGGTCTTGTTCATGTAGTGAATGTCTTTCGAAAAGTTTATCAGCGGCCCGTATTTATTTATTTATTTTATTTTAACATAAAACGGCTGTCTGTCAAAAAATGATACACACTCTACACATACACTACTTCTCACAGAAGTCCAGGCATTCTGACATGATCATCTTTCATTCATCCGCGAATACGTCACAGTCAGTTTTAGCGTCCAAGGGAGGGTTGAGCGCGGAGAGAGTGTGAGGGACAGGCTGGGGACGGACCACGGGGCTCGCGCGACGGTGTGACTCGCATAGTCGGGATATTTTATATTTACCAGAGATCCAAAAAACAACTTGGTACAACCCTCTTAATATTATAACCAGAAGAAAAGTATCAATGCTTGCATGTTCTTGAATGATTGCAGTCTTATTTGCTATTTGTAAGTCATATCTTGCCTCAGCCTAATTCAATAGCTTACTTAAAGCTGTTATATTATTTCTGTCTTTATTCGTTTTTGTATTACCTTGATAGTTTACTGATATGATAAACATAGATATTAAAAGTGTAATTAATAGGTAGATGAAACCACACGAAATTTGCGTTGAGCTTCCAACACGATTAGATGTAAATACAGAAATAAATAAACCACTATTCACAATTATAGACACTTCCTTCTTATGAAACAAAATGAATGTATTATGAATATGGCCGTTTTGAGATGCTGACTATCCCTAAAAAGCCCTAATTACCCTTATTTTCTTAGAATAATAAACCCTTGATTTCTTAAGGAAATGGTAGAGAAAAACAAAACTAGTTTTTTTTTAAATAGTTTATAACAGTTCAGACAACTATACATTTCTAAATGAGATTTTTTTTGTCAAACACATGTTTTTGCCAATTTTTTATAGCACGAACACACTGTACGGCGATACAACGCACGAATCTACCTAAATTAATATTAACGCACACTATATATTGAATGCGGGCACTGCCATAACTTAAAACACGAAGTTCATTTGAGTTGTGTCGTCGTGTTTTGGTAAATCTGATGTTTTTCAAGTAACTAACAAAACTTACAAACATTTAAGGGTTTTTTTCTATCATCATTGATGATAGTCAGCATCTGTCTACGACTTTCTTCGCAATAACTAATACATTGTATTTTAAGTTGTGTGTGCCTTATTTTATTAGTTCTTATTGGTCTCATGCTTTTACCGTGGGAAAGGTTAGAGAACAGATTCGTTTTGAGCCTAGAAAACGATCAGAATATAAAAGAATGATAACATTTCATAGCCAGCAGGATGTATGAACGAAGTAAACAATTTTACAACACCAAAGTAACAAAAGTCAGTATCATTAAGTACCCAAGTAAGAATCTCATCATAATTGGCTTATACATAATTTTTCCTTCGTACTTAAAAATATCAAATAATAATATGAATAGATCTCATGTAAAATTACACTTATACAGGGTTATTTTTAAAACGTCAATAACCTCTTAAGAGGTCATTGTAGTCATCATTATGAACAACTTTTACTATGGGACCAAAACTGAAATCTCGAAAAAAAACCAGCTGTTCCCTTCATTTATGTTCGAATAATTCGTTAAAATGTAGGGAACAGCTGATTTTTTTTCGCGATTTCAGGTTTGGTCCCATAGTAAAAGTTGTTCATAATGATGAATAAAATAACCCCTTAAGAGGTTATTGACGTTTTAAAAATAACCCTGTATATATTATATCTCTATAATCAAAAGTAAAGTTACTAAACCCAAATCTTACATCACGTGATACTTAGTAAAGGTAAGTGCACATTATACTGGTCCGCAATGTCGCAGTGCGGCGCGAAAATCCATGCGAATATTTCCCATACATTCATTATGGTATCTGCGATGGCAAAGTGCAGCAAGTTCTCAATATCACGCAAGGGATCGCCAAGCAGTGTATGCAGCACGTTGTCGCACGTTGAATCATGTTCATTTATACTGTAGCAGACAATTTGCCGTTGCGCTGTGGCCCCGGCACACATTACTGTGCCAAGTTTAGTTTTCGTCGCTGCAATGCGCTTTCCGGTAGTTGACAAAATATGCACTTACCTTTATGTAAGTGATGTTTAAAGAAAATGGTAGTGACACACAGTTACATAGTTGAACTTATAAAAATAATGTTTTAATCTTTACCACGGTAACACGCTACTAAAACGTTAGAAACTTTTGTATTATAATTAAACCTTTTGTGTGCTTCAAATAGAATTAGTTACCCTATTTAACTAACCAAAGTTAGTTGAAATAATTTTATCGATGTCTTGACGGACTTGTATTTAAGGAAAAAATGTGTATATCTTTAATTTAAACGAAAGCAATCGTACTCATATTAAATTTGTGTAAGTTAAAGATTTTATATTGTCGGATCATTGTCATAATTTGGTGTCGCAACGACGTGTAGTTTAAGTGTATGTTCGAAGATTTTCGTCTTAATATTATTAAGTGTAATTAATGTCCTCGACTAGTGATTAATTACGATAATTTTTTGTTTGTTATTGAATTGTTTTTCACCTTTCTCGTCACGAGTAACGGTGTTTGTTGTATGGGAATTGAAGATACAATAAGACTTCTAAAAATTATATTTCTTACAAACCCCCCCCCCTCCTCTCATAAAAATAATGAACTTATTTGTCTCTATCTGGCATGTAAAGCTCTTAATCTCAATCATGATAGTGAACGATCACGAATGAAGCAATCTGTAATGTCATTATTTACTCGAGTAAACTATTGCAATTATAAAAACCTAATAAGTCTCCATAGACCGAGGCTTTGCCTCTAATTTATGTTGAACATTGTCTACAATTCCCACAAAACAAACTGACCAGTGAAAATGGCATTACGCAAACGAACACCACACTAATGATACAAATATAGATGATAGATAGTTACATGAGAGGAAATTCCTAAATTATTTTAATATGTAAGGTACTATTATATTACATCATACAATAATAGACTTCTATGGGAATCTTGTCCTCAATAGTAATAGTGTTAGGAAAATAGTCGACTAGAGGCGCGGTTAAACTGACGTGGAGATCGCGCGAACGTGCGCCTCGATTTGTTAAATACTGTGACAGCTGACTGTCGGGCCCGAAATGGAACGATTAGAAAATTTATAAATAAAATAACACTTTTGATGAAGGAGAATTTTTAAATGTATTTGTAGGTTAAGTTCAGAATTTTCGCGCATACAGTCAGTTTTGTTTGTACTTAAAGTGTGATTCGTGCCGCGTGATGTCGCGTTTCGCAAGCCGCGTTAGTGTAACCGCACCTTAACCGTTCAGTCACTTGTATCACGAAATCATTGCCACTTACTACTTTTAAGATTTATGCACTATGCTATAATATACATATATTATAATATATAAATATAATAATATTCATATTGTACGTTCTAAGTCATAATAGCTCAATAATTTATGAAATCCGTAATTAAATAATTGTAATAAATAGTTATTAAGCAATTATTATATAACTAGGTGGAATGCAAAGTTAGGGTAAGGCGAAATAATATACATAATAAAAAATAAATAATTTAAGTGGTAAGGTTAATCGTATAAGTCCCATTTTGTAATGTTAATTAAAAATCAAAAATCAAGCACTACCATTACCATTATGAATACACTCATGACTTCTTACTGCTAACATTGAAATGTATTATAAATATGAACTATAAATATTAAATGTTATGCGTTAATAATAAACAAATGCGTTTTATTCGCAACGGTTACTCCTATACTTTTTTTTTTTCACCAATACTAGACTATTACTATACTATTACTTTCCACCAATGATATTATATTCAACAGATATATTGTGAGCACGCAATCCTGAAGACTCGAAAACGTCCTATATGGGACGTATTTTACTTGTAGTGAAAAGTAAAATGAATGAAAAGTAGGGGTATGCTGCCGCTGCTGCGCGGAACACTTTTTTCGGTTGTTTTGTGAGTGTATAACATATCTGTTTAATATAACATCATTGCTTTCCACACTGCAAAACTCAAAACTGACACTTACGCACTCTATTTTCACATTTGACAAGTAACTTGATAAGAAATTATTAACCTACTAGCTTTTGCCAGCAGTGGCGGCCCAGTGATAACAGCCCCGACTTACGAGTCGGGTCGGGTCTGCCAGGTTAAACCAGGGACCGTGCAACCCCGGTTAATAGTTAAGCCTTTCGAAGGGGTAACCCATTCAATGGGTTACCTTTATCATGATGTAACCCATTGAAAGGGTTTTATACTAAAAACCTGTTTAAAGGGTTACATGATAACCCATTGAATGGGTTTTATACTTGAAACCCAGTGAAAGGGTTACATGATAACCCATTCAATGGGTCCTATACCTACTTGAAACCCAGTAACATGAAAAAATCATAATATATGTTAATTCGATATCCGCCCAGCACGCGTAGCATGACCAATTCTATCTCTATTCTACCCAGGGATCATTTTGGTTACCATTTTAGAAAAACCCTATCTAAAACCCTTTCAATGGAAAGGGTTTTCGATAGGGTTTTTCTAAGCAGTTAATCAAAAACCCATACGGTGTGGGTAATTTTGAATGGCTTAAATTAAGCCGTTCAAAAGGGTTACCCACACCGCGCACCGTATGGGTTTTTATCGAAAACCCTTTCAATGGGTTACTAAAATTTAATTTAAGCCGTTCATAAGGTGTTACCCATATCGTATGGGTTTTTGTTTAACCGGCCAAAATGGTCCCTGGTTTAAACACACATACTCATAAAATAAACAAAAACACATTTCAAATAATTTATTCCTAACCAAAGCTACTGCTAAACAAAGCCCAAGGGTTCAAACCAGTATCTAGCTTAGGTGATGGAGCATTATAATAACCTTGTACCAAATCCAATAAAGATATTGGACAAACGAACTGGTGACAATTAGAGAGGATATGGCCGAGGCGGTGAGCGGCGTCGTAGGTTGCATGTTCTACTGGTTCTGATGCAAGGACTTTTGTCATTGGTAACCTGGAAAGTAAGTAAAGATGAAGGTTAATACAAATTCAAGGCAAGTATTAGATTATTAGAATGAAGTTGGGAGAACACTGAAGGTACTAAAGAGAC
The DNA here is from genome assembly GCA_948098905.1 of Tiliacea aurago. Taxonomy (NCBI): domain Eukaryota; kingdom Metazoa; phylum Arthropoda; class Insecta; order Lepidoptera; family Noctuidae; genus Tiliacea; species Tiliacea aurago. The sequence goes on from OX402592.1 coordinate 5,048,896, forward strand.
TAACTTGAACGAAGCCTATGATTCGTTTATAAAGACTATACGTTGAACTTCAACATTTCATACATACTCGTAGTTATTCAATTGAAATCTAAAAATTCTCGCCCAGCTTTTTCCCAACTACGGTGGGGTCGGCTTCCAGTCTAACCAGATCCAGCTGAATACCAGTATTTTAAATGAAGCAACTGCTTATCTGACTTCCACAACGCAGTCACTGGGTAATATTGTCAGACTTTCGAACTACTGACGACCCCTTTTTTCGTTTTTTTTGGGTGGGTAATTAGGTATCAAATAACTTTTCCCGCTCTGGGCGGAGCGGGAGGGCGGGCGTGTCAGACTTTTACTGATTAATACCCACCCTTGTTCCTTCATTTGCCTGTGTGCCAGGGCCACGATATCCCTTTCGGACAAACTCGCAACCCTGGCAGGCATTGGCCCTAATGGACCCCGTCTATTCGTGCTGACATCTCTTTGAGGCGCGCGTGGGACACAACGCGCCGTTGACTCGGGCCTGGTCCTTATCGGATGGTGAGCTGACGACCCCTAACAGACTGTCAATGATCCACGAATGACAGACGGGACCAAAGGCTTAACGTTCTTTCTGAGGCACGGAGGAATCTTGGTATATAAAGATGGTCACACATCCACGCACCAACCCTGGAAAGCGAAGCTTAACCTGATGGATCGACCCGTGCAGTTGTTATTTCTTATCCACGAGCTCCTCTCGAAAAACTCTTATGAAGTCAGATGACATCGTCATCATCATTTCAGCCGAAAGACGTCCACTGCTGGTCATAGGCCTCCCCCAAAGGGAGAGGTTTGCCATAATCGCCACGCTTGGCAGTCGGGTTGGCGATCGGAGTATGTTTTTAAAAATGCATAGAGAACGCTGCTGCCCATTCTCTAGTAAGTCCCTTAGTCGCTTTTTACGACACCCACGAGAAGAAATAGGGCGGTGCTATTCTTTACGTCCGGCACCACACGGAACCAGTCCACCAACCAGTGGAAGTCAGATGTAGAAGCAAAACCTTAAAATAAATCTGGAATGGTACTCGTACAGTACAAGTCTCATTATAACCGGCTTATGTATAATTCAGCTGTATAGATTAGTGTAGAAAATAATTTGAAATCGTGTACTAATTGTAAAATTGTTAATTTACTTACGTAAACAATGTCCTGAACATCTCTTCAACCATGTTCTCTCCATGAGGAACGAGCCTTTGCGTGGTTTCACACAACGTTTTGAGGATACACTGCCTTCCATTGTAACCCATGCTGAAATAAACAACAAAACAAGCCTTAAGATTGAATATTAAAGTATTTTGTAGAAACGAATATCTAAAGAAGCAATTTTTTTAATGACATTTGAGTGGAAACTCTGGGACGATGCCCTAGAAGGACATACAGTGACCTAATTGGTGATGTTCTTCAGAAGGATCAGGTGCGTAGTACTCGCAACCGGCGTGCGTGTATGACCTGATTTATGAACGTAAACGAAGCAAAAGGAGTATGTAAGGAGCGTAGCAGGTGGCGTTCTATAGTTTCTGCCTACCCCCATGGGAGAAGGCGTGAGGCGTGGGCGTGGGGAGGCGTGTATGTAATTTTTTTAATGCTTGAGCTCATGCAACCATACCAAAGCGGCTGAACAGTGTTGATGGATTTCCACAACATGTGAAAATCATGGCTTGGAATAATAAATAGGACAATCTACCCTTCAAAAGTTTCATAAGGAATCTTTAAGCCAAGAGAATCTTCTATTTTAGTGATATGAAGTTCAGCCTCAAAACTCGACGAAGTCAAATCAAATCAAATCGAAATATTTTATTTCACATAAACCAGGTAGGTTTGGGGACTTATGAAATGTCAAAAGCTAGGTGCACGGTTTCAATTGGTAATTTCGCCTTCTACGATGTCAGTAATAGGGCGATACTTTTCCAGTTGAGTTAGGCAGGACACCTGGCTAAGCGCAGAGATGGCCTCTGGAGTAAGGTGTTGACTGAATGGTGGCCAAGGTTATGCCATAGAAACCAAGGACGTCCAAAAGCGCGATGGGGTCAACGATATCACCAGTCTCACGGAATCAGGGAATGTGGCAAAACGGAAAGTAGGTTTATACCCAGCAGTGGTTTCAGGCTGATATGATGATGATGTTCAAAACTTACTTCTCCATAATCTTCTCTAACTTTCCATACAGCTCTCGTCTGCTCCTCCTCTGTTCCATTGGTTTCGTCCGTCTGTTGTGTATGCGGTAGAACCTGGAGGTCTCTGTGGCGTTGGGCAGCTCGTATGCTATGCCCCAGTTCATTCCCCACGTGAAGGTACCAGGGGCTGAGGTCGGGGATGGCTGGCCGATCACACCTACTGTCATGCAGCCAGCGCACTGGAATATACAGATGATGCCAGTAGTTATTTGTTAGATTCTAAGGCTTTAAAAAAATCTCACGTTTACACCTTAAATAACATAACATCACGCATTCCCCGAAGGGTTAGACAGAGATGTACGTACAGGATGTACACCCATATATCGCCAGTTATGTTTAAATCCCTTACAACAGAAGCCGAGTTTATTGTTTGTTTACAATTCTTTCTAATCAATACTTAGAATATGTCTTATACAAGTTGTATGAGACACAAGTTATAAGTGATGTATCATCATCATCATCATCATTTCAGCCGAAAGACGTCCACTGCTGGACATAGGCCTCCCCCAAAATAGGGGGGGATTTGCCATAATCGCCACGCTTGGCAGTCGGGTTGGCGATCGCAGTATGGTGTTAAAAATGCATAGAGAACGCTGCTGCCCATTCTCTAGTAAATCCCTTAGTCGCCTTTTACGACACCCACAGGAAGAAATGGGATGGTGCTATTCTTTACGTCCGGCACTAAACGGAACCGGAAAGTGATGTATACAAGTTGATAATACATATTTGATGTAGGTCGGTGGATAACGGCTTTGAATGGCTACAGCAATAATTGATCAGCATAATTCAGCATATAGGACGGCACGGTTGGCGCAGTGGTTAAGCGATTGACTGCTGCGCTGCATGTCGCGGGTTCGATTCCCGCACGGAACAAATATTTATATGACCTACAAGTAGTTGTTCCAGGTCTGGCTGTTTGTGTATGTGAGTTTAAATGTTTGTAAACGCACCCACAATACAGGAGAAATTCCTAGTGTGGGGCAACGTATAAAAAAAAAAAAAAACACCTTGCATTTAGACACCGGTCTTTAATCTATTGGTGGCCCTGGACACTTTAGGATATGGAGAATGCAGGGTACAAGAGTGAGCTCGAAATATATGGCACCGCGCCGCGAACAGGTTAGAATTTCGTTTGACCGTTCATACAGAAATAGTAATTACTGTGTCGAATTATGCCGAAAAGTTTGGGAAATAAGAAAACGCAGGATGTACCTATGATTGAGCAAAGTACGCTCAAAAATTTTAGCACCCCGTCTGAGATCTACTAAGCTATTATTTTGACAGCCTCTAGCTACGACACTGGCAGGAACTTGGGACCTACCACCGCCTCATGTAGCAGCATTATTTCAATCTTACTTAAGTGTGGGAAAGAGATAAATATATTAACTAAGATGTAAAAACAGCTAAAAAGGTGATGGTAGGTAGATCTTTCAGATTCTGGATACACCTACCTGAATTCCTACATTCTTATTGTAATTATACCTACCTATATCTAATTCGTCTTTAATCTTCGCCAACCCGCCTGCCAAGCGTGGCGATTATGGCAACCCCCCCCCTAAATTGAGGGAGGCCTATGTCCAGCAGTGGACGTCTTTCGGCTGAAATGATGATGATGATGATGAATCATAATTATGTGACACTTCATGATATTTTTCGTAGAAATTGCCAATGAAACCAAATTATCTTCTGTAAAACAGAAATATCTACCGTATGTCTTTTGATATTCCGTTGAGCTTTTACTAAGAAAGAACTTCAAAGTAAATACTTTCAGCATGAGTCTTAAAATGGCGACATACAGTCGTCTACTTAGCAGATAATCTTACTAAGTTATTCAGCGCTCATACTGCCATCAAATAGAGCTTCACTGGAAATTATGCTCATGTATCACAAAAGTAAGTTAGCCACCTTAGTAATAACAGTGTCGCGTTAGTAAGCCTTCTGCGGGGATCACAAGAATTTTAAATTATCTCCTTATGGCAAAGACATTAACCTGATAATAATTTATTCCAACATCACCATGGAAATATATGTGAAGAAAAAATTACGCTCATAAATCGTGGATAAGACATAAAAAACTCTCTTAAAATTTAAGAGAGATAAAATTCCAAAAAGTACGTAATCAACGAAGTTTTATGTGTCTGGATGATACGTTTTAAGGTTCTGCATCTAATCTAAGAGCTACTTTAATACATATGAGTTTCTTCCCAATTTTGCCGGGTTCTGTTTCGAATTAAAACTTGTATCGTTACATTTAATGCCCATCTGTTTATTGCTATGAATAAAAAAACATAGCTCACTTCGGTACTCTACCTAACTTAAATAAATCTTGCTTCACAACTAGTCTTATTAAATATACAAAATGTAAACTTACCGAAAAACTGGAACCTTCTGGAAAGGCAACATATCTTTTTTTTCTTGATAATACCCTGGAACCAGATTTGGCAGCACACAATTCACCATAACAACAGGCCAATATCAAAAGAACAAAAACTTTTGAATGAAGAACCATTTTCAAAGAATTTCGGTTATCGTGTTCAACCTTTCATAGATGGATATACCAATGGTGTGGCTTACGGCTTATCCGTTCAACGGTGTCAAAATAACGGTTCCAGCAATTCTCATATTATTACTAAGCTAACTGTGGCCACACGAAGTGAATGACATACTGAACTAATTAGTAATGTCAATCATGCTTAGTTGTCCATAGTAGCATAGCATTTGAAATTCTATAATTACATTCGTGTAAATTAATTTAGGTGGAAACTATCATTGATTTGTACCGATCTATAATATGTGTGATTAATTTATAATTAATAAGTTTATTTATAATACATTTTCCAGTATTATACATACATACGACATAGCCCGAAGAATTGCCAAGCTTAAGTGGCAGTGGGCAGGGCACATTGATGGTTGATGAGGCTGAAAGGTTCTGGAGTGGCGACCGCGTACCGGAAGACGTAGCATTGGAAGGCTTCCCACAAGGTGGACCGATGACCTTGTGAAGGCTGCAGGTATCCGCTGGATGCGGGAAGCACAGAACCGGTCGAAGTGGAGGTGCTTGGGGGAGGCCTATGTCCAGCAGTGGACGTCTTTCGGCTGAAATGATGATGATGATGATGACATACATACATAGACTCGCGCTTTTTGCCTTTGAAGACAAGCCGAAATTATAGAACGCAACCTGCTACGATACAACACACATGTGTGAGTAATATGTACCTACTATAAAGCTACCATTTACTGGGTCCGTCTTTCACTGACTTGAATGTTCCCTGGCAGCTGTGAGTATGTCATGCTCACTCTAATTTCTCGCTGATGGTGGCGCGTGTGTTGGATCATTTAGCTCCCTTCAAAATGGTTGAGGTGAATGGTTCTAATCCATGCGTCATGTTCGCGAACGGGCGCCGTCAGAGGACTGGTCAGCTCTTAGCTGCCATGGCTTATTTTTTTAAATTTTTAATCGCGGACGCTTTTGACGTTTTGCATCGTTCTCACATGTATAATCATAATTATACATTGAAAAATCAACAGTTTCCACTCCCAATAGGGATGATGCCTGACTAAAAAAAGAAATTCTATTTAGTTCGTCAGTCAGATCATAAAAAAAAATAGTTGACACGTTTTTTTTGCATTACCATATTTAGAAAAATAATACTTATTAAAATTAGAGGTTTGTAAAATCTAGCAAGGCTCGACGTCAAGCCACATTTTAACTCAATGTATCGCCGTAACCTTTTGATTTCGTAAAAAAGAAAAAAAAATGTTTGTTACTGCTATTGCATTTTATATCAAAGGTTAACAAAATAAAACTCGGAACTTATTTACGTGAAATATACGATAGCTATCAAAAATATGGAAATTACCAATACCTTTAACCTTATAAATTACATTGTAAAAATCATTCTCATACATACACATTATACCGAAAAACACAACCCTCCCGCGCCACTGGTTAAAAACGGATTTAACAATTCCGTCAAGACAGCCGTCAAAATATGAAAAGTTGATTAATTAACCCTGGAACACACTGAAAACCTTTCACAACGGTTTATTGAAGGTCGATTCATTTGCATGTTAACGCGGGTTCCGTCAAAATTGGGAATCAATTATACCCAAAAGTTATCACGGAGTAAATGCTTTTAAACCTTCATATCTCTTTTAGTCCATTGTCGGATAATATTTTGAGATGGATCGTGAAACAATGTTTTAATTTGGATCAAAATTCTAGCTTTTCAAAAGGATTCAACTGTTTAAAATAAAGGGGGTACATAATGACTAAAAATGCTGAAGTTAACTAACATTTTTATTTGACAAAAAGTATGCTCTTATAGCTAGCCTACATTAGGTACAACAATTCGATTAGTACAAGAAATGAGTACCGAGATAATTATTTATACCGTTTGATGAGAACTTATAATGAAAGCCACTCTCGCTCCACATTGACATCTTCTCCAACACCCTTGCTCAATTTCGCAATCATCTTTTGCAACTCATATTTTGAATTCCATCTTTAATTATATTCTTTGCAATTATTTTTGGTAATAGAATTTATTTCAATTTTATTTGTTTTTTTTCTGTAATTTGATTTTATTGTTATTATAAATTTATTTCATTTTTTTATTATTATTAACATTTGATTTTATAATTATCTTTATGTCTGCTAGGCAAACTATGTAAGTGCTGTGCACACCTTTATGTGATAAGTTCACTGTAGTAATTTCAAAATATGATTTAAGTTCTCTGTAAGTGCTTTTGTGAACTAGTCGTTGGAGTGCCATAATAATAAATAAATAAATACCCATAAATTATAATGTTGACACTTCTGTTCTTATAAGATTTAAGTCATAAGAAAAGAAATGTCTACGACCAACTTGAAAGAAGCGGTTGGTCGCAGTTCTAACCAAACCTAACCCATTTGGTCGGGGAGCCCTTGGCTTAGGTACTGCGACCAATCCGGCTACCGCCAAAATCTACCAATCAGGGCCGGTTCACAATTATACGGGTGATAACATCGGACAGATTATGAAACCTGTCGATAAGTTCAGGTTCGTTCACAATTTGACATTGGTAGATTATAAACTACCGAAATTGGATGCGTTATGTTATTATAACAGTTCACAATTTTTCGATAGTTTATAATCTCGCTAGATAACTTATAAACTACTTCTTGCTGGTGCTCACAATCTTACGATGACATATATATATAATTAATACAATTTTCAATAGGGTTTCAATTAACCAAAATTACTACTGAATAGCGCCCAAGGATTCTTCCCAACATCAAGGTTCGGCGCCGGAGCATTATAGTACCCCTTAATCAAGTCCACTAATGAGACTGGACATCTAAATCTGTCACAGGAGTTAACGAGGCGGCCTAGACGATGTGCTGCGTCGTAGATGGCGTGTTCCAGTGGTTCAGTTGGAAGCACTTTGGTTGGTGGCATTCTGTGGAGAATAAAAGACATTAATTTAAACTAGAATGACAGCTAATGGACGTGATTTTAACCATCAATAATATAATAAACTTCTGCCGAAGTAAGTGTTTTTTTTTTTGTAATAAACTAGCCGCAGGCAAAACCAGCGGCTTTGCCCGCATTAAGGTCGGAAATTATCCCACGGAAACGTAGTATCGGTATTAATTTATCCTATGTATTAATCCAGGTTGTTAACTATCTGTGTACCGAATTTCATTCAATTCCGTTCAGCCGTTTTTTTTGGGTCCATATTGGCTCACCTAAAGTCCTTTACCCGAAATTGTCTTTCCTAATGATTTGTAATCCGAATGATCACTCTTCCTAAAATTTTCGTTTCACAGATTTTTGTCTTAAATGAATGAAATTCAGGTCAGAGTGTCGTCTTTGGGGCACTATGAAAAAAATACTTAGAAAAATTTCGCGACCAATTTCGAGGTAGCGCTCGCCGGCCGCTGCCGCGGCACCGCTCGCTACGCTCGCTCGGCTCGCGCGTAGTTGGTCACAGTTCTAACCTAACCTAACCTATGAATATCTTTGCAGGTACACACCGCTATAAATAAAATTAAAATATGACTTTGAATAATAGTGTAAAAGATGGTTATGTTGAGAAAATATAGGAAAACAAATAAAAGTATAATAGATGTTTATTGCTACTGACATTATGAAGTTGAATGCTTCGGAATTATGAACATTAGAGACAGAGTAGTTAGGAATTGTGATTGTTAGGATAAAAAATGTTAGGAAGAACATTTTCGGATTTCCAATTATCGGAGTTGAAAATTTAGGTGAACTTTGGCGCACCCGTTTTTTTTATCGTAGCAATCAACCATAATCAAATTACGCGTAATTTTAAAGCTGTGATATCTTTTAAAGTATTCATTTAAATGATACGATGTTAAGGCATATCTGAATTTTAATTAAATGCACAATTTAAATAACGTATTTTATTGGATAAGGATTAATAATATACCTGTCAAAATAGCTTCGGAAATAACACTGAATATTTATCAAATTCTGAAAGATACAAATGGTTGTTGTGGGTCATCCTTAGAAGATAGTCATAATTATGATTATACCGGCATGAGGAAGAGAGTGTAAAGTTCAATCATCCTCCATAGAAAAGGGAGGATCTTCCGACCAGACGGGTGTTATGTCTGGTGGGCAACTGCCCGACGATTGATGTCGGGACGTTGTATACAATATGTAACAAAAACCCTGTTGTTCCTTCTACCTACGTTTTAAGAATCGGTATACATACGTAATAAAGCAAGTCATTTATAAAAGCTGTTCAACAAAAATAATTAAAATAAATATTTAATTATTAATATTTGTAATGTTTAACTGATTTCTAACCTCTTTCATTCTCGACTAGCCAATACTTAATTTTTTTAAATTTTAATTCCACCAATGTTGTGCTTGTAGGTTAATGTATACGTCCCTAAAAGGAACAACAGGGTTTTTGTTACATACTGTACACGCTAGTCGCGCGGTAAACTCTGCTTGCGCGATGCAGGATTTTGCATGACGTCAGTGCGACGCGTAGTTCGCATTTGGCGATATTATGCTGGTAGCACACCTCCGCCGCGAAACCATAGTCTCGCATCTGATTCGAGTAGCGGAACATGACGCGAACCAGTACAATACTACTGCGGTTTCGCTGCTATGGTTTCGCGGCAGGGGTCTGCTACCAGCGTTAATGCCACCACATGCTATTGCGGCCTTTTTTTTTATTGTTTTAAGATGTATAATCCTGTCATCATCATCATCATTTTAGCCGAAAGACGTCCACTGCTGGACATAGGCCTTCCCCAAAAAGGGGGGGGGGGTTGCCATAATCGCCACGCTTAGCAGGCGGGTTGGCGATCGCAGTGTGGTGTTAAAATGCATAGAGAATCTTTATATAATCCTGTAGTACATTAATTTTATGTACCTTTTTCTTACGGCCTACGCGGCTCACGCCAGTAAAGCTCCCATTCGGCATGAATCATCATATTTCAGCCAATTTACAAAAAACCTTAAAGAATTATACACCTAAACCTTCCTCATGAATCACTCCGTCCATTGATGAAAACCGTTTGAAAATCCATTCAGTAGTTTTTGAGTTTATCGCGTTCAGACAGACAGACAGACGCGGCGGAGGACTTTGTTTTATAATATTACTAGCGACCCGCCCCGGCTTCAGGGGTAGTTTTTCTCTACTATATTATGCATGTATTATACTTAAAAACCTTTTTTTTAAATCACTCTATATATTTAAAAAACCGCATCAAAATCCGTTGCGGAGTTTTAAAGATCTAAGCATATATAAGGTGTATCTATTCATACACGAAATCTCTTATGGGGTCATTGTACTCATCATTATGAACAACTTTTACTATGGGACCAAACCTGAAATCACGAAAAAAATATCAGCTGTTCCCTACATTTATAACTCGTCAAAATATAGGGAACAGTTGTTTTTGTTTCGCGATTTCAAGTTGGTCCCATAGTAAAAGTTATCATAATGATGAGTACAATGACCCCTTAAGAGGTTATTGACGTTTTAAAAATAACCCTGTATAGGGACAGACATACAGCGGGAAGCGACTTTGATGTAAGGATGTGATGTGATGTGATGTGATGTAAGGATAAATCTGGTAGCCATTTTCCGGTGCAATGGCAAAGCTCGGTTCTGTGGGAATCGGATTACACGTATCTAAAACACTAAATAACGAACTTAATAAACGTTTTTTTTTACCGCAGTGTGTTGTTGCAGAACCTTCTAACAAAAAAAATAATTAGATACGGATGAGAATCACACTAATATTATAAAGGCGAAATTTTGTGTGTGTGTATGTTTGTTACTTCTTCACGCTCAAACGGCTAGACAAATTTTGATAAAATTTTGTATGGAGGTAGCTGACACCCTGGATTAAGATATAGGCTTCTTTTTATCCCGATATTTCCACGGGATCAAGACTTATGCAGGTGAGACCGCGGAGCGCAGCTAGTTCTCGAGTTTGATATGATTATAACAGTAAAATCAAAGGAAAGTGACAACACTTACGAGAACAAAGTTCTAAACATCTCTTCAACGACGTTATCTCCATGTGGTACAAGTCTTTGTGTTGTTTCACATAGCGTCCTCAGGATGCATTCTCTGCCGCTGTAGCCCATACTGAAATATGAAATAAAGATCATGAATTATTTACGAGTGAATGTTTTTGTAACCAGGGGATATTTTTATCTGTAATAATCCTTAGTGTTTACAAAACGTTCTTCAGCACATTTCTCTATTATTTTATGTACCTATCAGAAATGCATCCGCTGAAGTAAACCTAGTACGTATATACTATAAGCCGCGATAAGGTACGGTTCACATCTGGCGGAAGATGCGTCGCGTATTATCAGTCGCGTAACGCCAGAACAGACAAATATATGAGAAAACATTCAATCTTTCACACCTAACTGATGATGCGTTAGTGCGTCGAGCGTACAGCGTCTGTTCCGTTTCCGTCAACGCATTGTCGACCTAATCGGAATAAATTTTGAAGGATACTCTCTTAAAATTGCATATAGACAATGAAATTGGCCAGTTGTTATTCTTTTAGTATCTAAAGGTGTATATTATATCCCAGTGTCGTCGTTTCCTTTTTCGATCTTGTTCTAAAGCCTCCCAAATAGCTATTATTTCGATGGGCTTCATTTTAAAATTAATTATCACACAACACTACCGCTCTGTAGATGCAGAAACTGAATAGACGCGTAATAATGTGGCAAAACGAAGTTACGCCCGACGCATCTTCCGTCAGATATGAAAACACCCTATTTGACCGAATAGACGCGACCGATGATACGCTCGACGCATCTTCCGTCAGATGTGAACCGACCTTAAGGCTCGTGCAGAAAGGCACGATGCGATAGCGGTAGGACAATTTCGGTGAAGTTTTCGTAGAAAGTGTTCCAGCAGTGTCGCGTCGCGCCTGTGCACGAGCGTTCACGCTGATAGCACACCTCTGCCGGGCAACCATAGCAGCGAAACCGCAGTAGTTCAATTCTACTGGCTCGCGTCATGTTCCGCTACTCGAATCGGATGCGAGTAGCGGAACATGACGCGAGCCAGTAGAATTGAACTACTGCGGTTTCGCTGCTATGGTTTCGCAGTGGAGGTGTGCTACCAGCGTATATCTTGTTAGATCAGGCATGGATCAGTTAGCCGTTGAAAAAAAATAGGCAGCCATGGGAATGCTGACAGAAGTGCCAACTTAGAACTTTGGAAAAACACATATACACAACATTATTTTTAGTATAAGCGAAACCTGAATATAGTTTGTTCAGAATAAGGAACTGAATCGATTTCAATAACTTTTACACCATGTTATATTTTGTCTCAAAAATATTTTGTGTGATGGAAAATGTTATCATCATTTAATTACTTACAATACAATCGCTGTACGGTTAGGTACCTACTGCCAAATTATTATCAATGAGCGCAAGACGACCCTGGAGGCGCGGGGGCGCCGTTTGTTTTTGTGCGAACAACCCGGTAACATAACAACCTTATAAGTTTGTGATTTTTCATGATACCGTTTTGAAATTTTGTACATAGATTCTTTACATAAAAATACTAGACACGTGTTTCGGGTTTCGCATATACTAAAACTAATATTGTATATAGATACAGGGTCAAATTAAATTAGCTAGCGAAACTCCGCATACGTGATGGGTATCGATATCTAAACACGACAAAATAAAAAAATTAAATATTACAGATTTTTTTTGGGCCTATCTGACCTCCACAACCCATACACACGAACTTCCAAAACTTATAAACTACTAGCTGACCCGTGCCCACTCCGTTGGGTGGTAAACATTTTTACTCTAGGACACTCCCAAATAACGTGGCTTTCTGTGGGTAAAAGAATACCTACCCTACCTGCCTACCCTACCTACCTACCCTACTTACCTAAAAAAACAAAAAAAAAAAACTTCACATAAACCATCTACTATAATTATAGTCCGAACAAAGCCCAAACCTTTTTTTTTAATAGGTGAGCCCGTTCTTGAGTTATAAAATTACAACGAAAAGTGGCATTGATTTTTATAGATATAGATGAAATGAACCAAACAAAGATAGCTGACGTGGCTCAAAAGGCTGCCCAACTTAAATGGGACTGGGCAGGATATGTCTGCCGCATACTGGACCAACTGTGAGCCCAAATGGCACAGAATTGGTGCCCTGAAACAGTGCGACGGGGTCGCGGCAAACCACGTAGGAGATGGCGGGACGAATAGGATAGGTTCCGGCAAAACTGGAAGGAGGACGCGCGGGTTCGCGAAGGATGGAAGGAGTGGAGGGAGGTTTGCCCAGCAGTGGGACAGCGTAGGCTAGAGAAAAAAAAATACATTAATATCCTAACAAACTTACTTGTCCAAAATTGTCTCCAGCTTTCCATACAACTCTCGTCTATTGATCCTCTTCTGTAGATGCTGTTTGTATTTCTTTTGTTGGTAGAATACGGCGGTTTCTGTAACGTTGGGCAATTCATAGGCTATTGCCCAATTAAGACTGAAGGTAAATGTGCCCGGACTTGTGGATGGGGCAGGCTGCCCAATCACACCTACTGTCATGCAACCGGCACACTGGAAAAATAAATATATATTTTTTATTTATTTATTTTAGCACATGGAGGACTTACAGCTAATAAAAACAGATGAAAAAAACAAAAACCGGCCAAGTACGTGTCGGACCACGCACAATGAAGGGTTCCGTAGTGGGAATGAATTTATCCCAAAAACAAACTTAACATTGTAGTTGAAAAACATGCTCTTTCCATACATCGATAGTTACGGTCAATTCTCCAACTGCAAATTTAAGTTGGTCGACTATTACTCGTTAACTTGTGAAGCCTACATAGCCATAGCCATCCAAAACAAACTATTTAGCTGGCAGGGGGGGGGGGGTACACTTGACTCTCAACAAAATATAGCACTTTAAGCTTTATTTATTACGCAAACGGATCCCTTAATTGAGAAATGATTTTTACAAACCCACAATAGTTTTAAACGGCCTATCCAACGATACCCCACACCATGGAATAGACGAGGAAAAAAATGTCATCCCCATTTTACGTGCAAGGGAGGTACCCTAAAATAATTTGGTATTCATGGTTTTTTTTACGACTTTCTCGGCGTGATTAATATGACGTATACCCATGCCAAATTACAGCTTTCTAGTACTAAGCGTCTCTGAGTTAAGCTGGGGACATACGGACGGGACGGACAGACAGACAGGCAGACGGACATGGCGAAACTATAAGGGTTCCTTGTTGAATACGGAACCCTATAAACACATCACATTAATTAAAGTAAGAAGCAATATAAGTACTTGGTTAATTAAATTAAATATAGTGAAATATATAATAATGACATCATGCCAACATGTAGGAAGGTAATTGTGGTAACTGTCCCACCGATGGGCAAAAAAGAATTAGAAGAGATCTCCAAGCCCCGTATTTATAGAGCGTTACTCAGTACTCAAGCATTACTTAAGACTAAATTCAACCAATCCAATGGCTTGAATCTAGTCTTAAGTAATGCTTGAGTACTGAGTAAAGTTCTATCGGGCCTTATTGGTGCTTAGTACTTATTTTTTAAACTGTATTATTTAACGTGTACCTACTACAATACTTTGTTTTGGAGTAAATAAAAACTATTATTATTAATATTTAGAGTAGGTATATACGATCTTTTAGTAATTTCAACACCAAATAAAAACTTACAGAAAAACTGGATCCTTCCGGAAAAGCGATGTATCTTTTCTTTCTGGACAAAACCTTTGACTGCGAACCATCGCTTGTATTCGACAACGCACTGAACTGTATGGCACTTAAAAATATTACGACTACCAAACTAATATTGAAATACATTTTATGAAAAAGAAAACAAAAAAGTATCTGAAAATCAAAATCGAACCAGGCACGAACAATCAAAAATAAAATAGCGGCATTTTTATTAAACTTTTATAAAATCGCGTAAAAAATATACCTATCAGTATGACGATAAAACAGTGGAATGAAGTTCAATTACGACTAACGGGAAATTCTTTTGTCTCCATTGTTCAAATTGTATAACTGTTTCGTTTAAATGTGACGCTAAAAGACACCGATCGAGGTGTCAGTGGAAAGTGCCCTTATTTGACAAATTAGTATCAATAAAGAATGTTCTCATTGTTTCTTGAATCAGCGATGGGTGCATGTCTCAGTAGTTTTTAAAATGAGACTTCTTTAGAATGAGGAGCAATGATAGAAGAACTTTAGCTGCAGATTAATCTGCAAGATTTGAACTGATTTGAGAGAATTGACTTTTCTTTTTTTTTAACCGTTGCCTCACACTAGGAATTTCTCCTGTATTGTGGGTGCATTTACAAACATTCAAACTCACTTACACAAACAGCCATACCCGGAACAACTACTTGTAGGTCATACAAATATTTATCGCACACGATACAGGCAGCGCAGCAGTCAATCGCTTAACCACTGCGCCAACCGTGCCGTTACCTCTGGACTGCCTCGTTGGTCTAGTAGTCGCAAGCACTACTGCTGACCATGAGGTCCTGAGTTCGATTCCCAGGCCGGGCAGTGTCTTTGGGTATTTCCATTAGGGATTCCTCAGTACCAGCACAGAGTCTGGATTTGTGCCGGGTTGATGGCAATAGGCTCGCCCTCTATTACATGAATGAATGAACGAATCACTGGACTGGCGGGACTTAAGGCGCTGATAAGAGGCAAATGATAAAAGTAGGCTTGTCTTAAACAAAAAAAATGTCAACACTGTATAGTTTGTGGTAGCGGAAAAAAATATATGTTATTCTTGAACATATTTCTCAGAACTTGGTTGTTACCAAAACACGTTTAGAAAAAAAAATGTCGATACAAATGAACGGTAAACTAACCCCTTTACTTTGAGTTTCAATCCAAAATATCTGTATTAAAATAATATCAACGTACGGTTGGTATTTAATTAATAACAAGAACGTTTTATTTATATGCAGAACTTGGTTGTTTTTTATTGTCGTTTACTCAACTAATTTTTGAGTAAATAGATAATTGCTTCATATTTTGCAATAAATTACAAGCGTTGTGTCATTGCGCTTCTCTTTCTTTTTTATAGAAGGAGCACAGCTGTATAATGACCTGCCAAATGACGTAAAAGATTGTAACAACATTAACTCATTCAAAATTAAACTAAAAAATCATATTCATAAAATGTATTCATACCGCATACCTATCAATTAATGTTAGCAACTTCTTACCTACCTAATATTTATTTGTATAATTTCACCAACACCTGAGGCAAAATGTTTTCATTTAGATTTAAGCAATTACTTTGTATCTCATTGTAAGTGAACCTTCTTATGAGAATAAATTCTTTAAACCTTTATGCAGTCTGACAGTGACCGCGGTTTAGCTGTTAGCGTCTTAAAAAAAACAAATGCAAACTAGAGGAAGACTAGGGGAGGGGCTTGTGGCTCAGTCATAGCAGCTGCACGGGTCAATCTATAAAGTGAAGCTACGCTTGCCGCGGTTGGTCCATGGATGGGTGACCATCTTTACATACCAAGATTCCTCCGTTCTTCGGAAAGCACGTTAAGCCGTTGGTCTCAACTGTCATTTGTAGATCTTCGACAGTTGTTGTGGGTCGTCAGAAGCCCGAAAGTCTGACAACCAGTCTTACTAGGGGATATCGTGTTACCCAGTTACTGGGTTGTGGAGGTCAGTTAAGCAGTCGCTCCATGTAAAATACTGGTATTCAGCTCCATCCGGTTAAACTGGGAGCTGACCCCGACATAGTTGGGAAAGGGCAGATGATGAAATGCAAACTACACATAACTTTTAAACTCAAACTCAACTTAAAGCATTTATTTTAATTAAACCAATTACAGGCACTTTTGAATAAGAAACAAGTAACATTTATTTGCATAAAATATAGGTATTACCAGTTGTAACAGTTGGTGGTATATGTACACACGGCTACACATCAAGCTATACATTTCCAGTATAAGCTGATCTCGCAATATGTAGGATTTCCGTACAATGAGAGGTCAGCGTAAACTGGATTTGTATAGCTTGATGTGTAGCCGTGTGTACAGTCCATATTTTGCCTGTTTAGGGCATGCAAATTAATTTTACATTAATACCTAATAGGTTCTTATTATAATAAGATATTATACGGGAAAATATCTATTAGGATTTTTAAATAATGATAGTTACTTACAATAAAATATACAGACATAACAAAACTTAAATTCTTAAAATAATATTTTTCTTTAGGTAACAAAAGACATGTTAAAATATTAATCACACAACACATCACACAGGAAACTAAACTGCAGGAAACTTAAAATATCTTTTTTTCTTTATGTTGCAGAAATTCTCGTAAACTATAAAAACAATTCTCTATTAACTATCTACGTACCTTAATTTTAAAATATTTAAATGGGAGCTCCCTTAAGATCTTCGATCTGAACTGTCAAAGAGTCGGTCAGTTAGTCAGACAGTTGAAGCTATTTGCCCATTCCAAAACGTAGATCTCTATGGAGAAGAGAGTTTAAAATCAACAGTCTTGAAACAACCGTTACAACACCCAATCATTCTCATAACATAATTTAACGAACATCAAACATTACTTCACCAAAAATAAGCATATACATACTTTACCCATCATAAAAGTAAGCTTAGAGTAAAAAGAGCCCCCAGTTAGCATATTTTTGGGGTAAAACCTGAACACGATGACGGATAGCAGACATTCCATTAGGCGTGTAACGTGACAGAGGCCGGAATATGGTTGTGCCATTACCCCAAATCCGTTGGTATACAAATCATGTCTCTATTGCGTTTGTGGACGAAATCGATGAGATCTTTATGGTTCTCGGTGAGCTATGGTGATATTTGGGACATTATAATTTTATATAATAGCATTAACACACATGCTCAGTTAAAAGTCTCCATATCAGTGCTGTCTAATACGACGAACTTTATTTGTTCTTTCCCGAAATTAATATTTCTAAGGACTGATTTTTCGAACGCGAAATATCAGAGGATTTTTTTGTTTTTATTGCTTTCCCATACAAATGAAATGATATCGTTTATTCTGTAAATAGGATATTAGAATCACTTTTACACGTCATATACAAAATTTAAAAAATTATCTAGATGTAGCCGACATTTCCTATCTGACTACCCCTGAGAAGAAATGGCGAAACAAACTCAGGGGCCAAGTATGCCAGCAAAATATGCCAGACGTAAATTTTATTCCGCGTATAAAACTTAACTGACGTTGGAAAAATTTGCCCTAAAGTATGTTAACGCAGAATCATCTAGGTACCTACTTATAAAACCAACATGATGTCGAATAAAGGTCTAACTCGATGCGTATCTAATTAATGGTTGCCAATAATAAAATTATTTATAGCTGGGTTATATCCGTTTGGTGCCGGACTTAAAGAATAGCACCATCCCATTTCTTCCCGTGGGTGTAGTAAAAGGCGACTAAGGGGCTTACTAGAGAGTGGCCAGCAGCGTTCTCTATGCATTTTAACACCATACTGCGATCGCCAACCCGTCTGCCAAGCGTGGCGATTATGGCAAACCCCTCCTTTAGGGGAGGCCTATGTCCAGCAGTGGACGTCTTTTCGGCTGAAATGATGATGATGATGATGGCTGGCAGGGTAATTAAAATGTTAATTAATTAATTAATTAACAAACGTGCAATCAACACCCGTTGATTGCACCTTTGTTCATCATCACTTAAGACTACGTTCAAACGTGATTCTTTATCATATCCTCTCTCGTGTCGGCTTTTTGGCGCGAAATGGGGATTTGCCACTATACGAACTGAATCAGTCGGTCTGAACCAGATCGGATGGCGAATCCGGCATAATTGACATCGGCCTAATGTAGGTCAATTGACAGATGAGAGGGTAACCTCTTCTGAACCAGCCTATTTGGCGCGAAAATGGGTGTGCGCCACGAACGAACTGAATCAGACCGATTGGCGAATCCCGCATAATTGAAATCGGCCTCATCGGCGTTATTAAGGCCGCTTGGCGAAAGAGAGGATATACAAAGAGGTTGGTATAGTTTAAAGTAATAATACACTTACCGTCAAAACTAAGTACCTACCCAGAGCAACATTTTCATACAAACGAGGTCATTTGGAAGCCTCGGTTCTCCGTCAGGTAACCATTCGGATGAGATCTGCTAGCAGTTATCCAGAGTGCGGATAGACGAGGTTTGGAGCGCTTAAGACACCCAACTGATCAGACAAGCCATTTACACCGGAGAGTGTGTAGAGTTCAGAATGTTCGGATTTCTATACATGTTGATGCTATTCTTGAGGTTTTTCGTTTCAAAAAACCAAAAAGTCAAATTATTTATTTCAAATACACATAAATGTCACTTTTTAACGTCAAAATTTACAGAAAAATTGAATTGATACTAGTCACCCCTTCCAAAAGGTAGCTTCGTATGGAGAAGAATGGGCAAGAGACTCCACCGTCACTCTTTTAAAATGTTGGACATTTTGGGGTATGTGGGGCATTTTGGATATAATCCTCTAATTTGTAATAATTATGCTTGTTTACAAAGTGTACTTTTATGTTTCATGAACAACTCCGGTATGAAATGTCGGTTTGATCAGTTAGGCGTCTTAGGCACTCTAGACCTCCTCCATCCGTACTCTGGAGAGCTGCTATCAGATCTCATCCGAATCTTTACCTGACGGAGAACCGCGGCTTCGAAATGACCTTGTTTGTATGAAAATATTGCTCCGGGTACTTAGGTTTCATGGTAAGTGTATTTTTGGGTAACTCAAAGCCATACTTACATAATCGCCGCTACTGGTTTCAAAACCCTGTGGCTAACAATTTCTAATATTATCCCGGTTTTATATGTAAGAAAAGAAAAGAAAGACACACTTTACAAAAATAAAATAAAAATTGACAAAATACACACTCTAATACAAAGTAGCCAAATTGCAATAATATTTTAAGGATGTTTATATAATAACCGGAAATAAAATAAGAAAAAAAAAATTTGCTAAAAGCTTAGTCAAAACCTTAAAAGTTTGACAATGCTGTCAATTGCTTGATGTCAGTGTCAGGGCTTGTCAAGGTAGGCCAAACAATGACGTATTATAAATAGACGCGTCATACACGAACATTAGTGCACTCAAAAACAGCGTAAGCCATGATTGTAGCTACATACTTGCATACAATCATACAGCGCGTGAAGAAAAGGAAAGACCTATACCGATATCTGTTGTTAGAAAGAGATGCACATACATATTTAGTTACGTCACTAGCTTCTGCATGTTCAGTAATAATATTTATTATTATTGTAAATGTCAGGCAATTGCCTGGCATTAACTTTGCCATTATTGAGCACAGGTAACGCATCTAAACGTAATACATCATTGAGGCCAAAGACAATAGTTGCGATTTCGGTATTGGTAAATGACAACAAACAAACAAAACAAAACAAAATGCGGATTGCCGAGTGGAAATGATCTCCCCTTGTAACAATTACAAGTAAGAAAAGCCGTGTGTCGCATCTGAACAAGAACAGGGCCCCTAAAATGGACGCTTTGGCAGAATCATAATAGGAACTGCGTACAATTCATATCCCGCAATTCATCTGTTCCGTCCGAAGACGTAGCGTTGGAAGGCCCCCCACAAGGTGGACCGATGACCTTGTGAAGGCTGCAGGTATCCGCTGGATGCGGGAAGCACAGAACCGGTCGAAGTGGAGGTGCTTGGGGGAGGCCTATGTCCAGCAGTCGACGTCTTTCGGCTGAAATGATGATGATGATGAATTCATCTGTTTGACAGTTTTGTATGAGTTTCGTAAAATGGTCCACAAATGATGAATTGCTATATTGAAGTCTAATGTCAAATAGCATCTGTCAAACAGATGTATGAATTGTACACAGATCATAATATATTATGATTCTGCCAAAGCGTCTATTTTAGGCCCCCTGGTCGTTACTCAGCAAAATGCTGTGACTTCGGACGAACTTATCGTCAACAGCGCTGATTTTCAGTAAGTACCTCTCGAGTGACATAATGACGTGTGTTACATAATAATGCGGGTGTGTGTTATGTATTACGTGTTACATAATAATACATATAATCTATATCACAAACTCTGTGTGACATTACAACCTCTGTAGACGCCCTTATAATCCCTTTTCTCTCGCTTTTATGCCACTTGAAATTCAAGTCAAGATTGAAAGCAATAAAATTTAACGATTTTATTCCCCCGTACAGGGAAGGTTGATAACTACTGTGCTCTGAATGTCGGCTGAGACTGAGTAAAATTGTAATGGCACATGCTCATGCCATGTCAGGTCATACGGGTCCCGATAATAGCTAGCTTTGGCAGATTTATAATAAGTATTTAAGTCTTAATAGTATATAACAATGGCTAATGGTACGCTATATCTTAAACAAACGGGTTTCATGTTGGAACTTCCTTAAATTGTAACAACTAAATGTACACATGACTGCAATAAAGAATTTGAATTTTAACAATCAGTTTGCAGGCCAAAAGTTAATATTACTTCACTATATTTATGTGGTTCCAATAAATAAAGGTCACTCCTAATCGTTTGCTAATAAAATTAATCATACTGTGGTCTCGAATCTGGAAACTGTAAAACTTATTTCAAATGCAGCGGCAACAAACACATCGTTTACAGTTTACAGTATCCTTATATCTTCCTACGATCCAAAACCGAGTATATAGCAGATCCCCGAAACTAAGGTCTTTACCCCCCCCCCCCTTTATCCGAACAGTCTCAGCGTTCAAAAGATTTATGAAAACATACATCACCGTGGCGACTTGACCTCCCCTACTAATGGCTGACGAACGATACTTATGGACATCGTTATTATTTGAGGACAAAGGCCCGATGGCTTCGACAAAAACTTAACAAATTCTATGCGTGCTGGGTGAATGAGGTCATTGGTTGTTTTTCTGAGGTTCTGGTTCAGTTACTTACTTTTTCGGGGTTTGCAGATGGATTGGGTTGGTATGTGGTGCTTTTAGCCTACTGTTGCAGAACCAGGGTAATGTTTTTACTTCCCTAAGAATAGAAGAAGCTTCTGAATGTCTGTGTCCTGTTTTCTGATCCACAATTGTAGAGATCATTGATCGTGGGTCATCCTATCTTCCGGCGATTTCTAACCAAGAACAAGTTTTCATACAACTGGTACATGATAGTGATCTATTTAAATTACCTAAAATCATATTTAGCTAATCTTGATATAGAGCAAATTTTCATAGGAAGTTCAATAGTTTCACAAATCAAACCTCAAAATTAGACTTTCAACCAATCTCTACAACGTCATTTTATAAGACAATGTTAACATAACATGATACCATGAAATAAAGTTTAAACACAAATGGTAGGGCACATAAAAGCCACCGGTGTGTAAGGCGATAACCGTTTTCGGGATCCAGCACTAAAAAGCATTTGCCAATCGGTAAGAACGGGTTTTGAGCTGAACTTAAGCTGAGCTTGTATTCAGCTGGCTTTTGCAGCAGGTTTTTTGTATTGGATGGTGTCTTACTAACCTAAGTTGTACCGATATAAGAATATACTTTGGGAGCTGTGTGGATAAATCAAAAACTAAATATTTTATTTCACATAAACCTACATGGGCACTTATGAAACGTCAGAAGCTAGGTGCACGGTTCCAATTGGTCGTTTCCTATGGAGAGCCGGCAAGAAACTCCACGGATACTCTTTTAAAAATAATATGCTTTTACAATGTTTTCAAGTTACAGTGTTAATAGGTATGCGAGGACAGTGTACGCCCATCAACAAGTACTTAACAAAATATAAAATGGTTTACAAAGCTACAGTCTATTAAGCCTACAATGTTCGCACATTCACAAATTAAAAAAGAATCTATATAAAATATTACTAACGTAATAAAAATAAAAACTTATTTAAAAACCCAAATGACAGGACATGAGAAGGTAGACATGTTATTAAGTTGAGGTTAATTTAAATGTCTTCGCCGGTCTTCGCAAAGTTATATAAACGGTGATTTTTAATTCACTGTTAACCTCTCAAGAGGTGAAAGTACTCATGATTATGTGCAACCGCCTCTGAAATATCGAAAAAAATATCTGCCGTAGCATACAAAAATGAAATATGTACCATTGGGGACAAAAAAAACATCTGTTTCATACATTTCTATTGAGAAATGTATGAAACAGATGTTTTTTTTTGCTATTTCGTACTTAGTTTCATAGTGAAAGTTGCTCATAATCATGAGTACTTTCAACTCCTGAAAGGTTAACAGTGAATTAAAAACCAGCCAAGTGCATGTCGGACCACGCACAATGAAGGGTTCCGTAGTTGGAATGAATTTATCCCAAAAACAAACTTAACATTGTAGTTGAAAAACATGCCCTCCCATACATCGATATACGTTACGGTCAATTCTCCAACTGCAAATTTAAGTTGGTCGACTATTACTCGTTAACTTGTGAAGCCTACTTAGCTGTGATAGTTTTTCTTTTAATTTCGTTATATATACTATTGCCATGAATTTTTTCACATACCCAAAACCAACCATTTAGCTGGCGGGGGGGAAACTTGACTCTAACAAAAAATAGCACTTTAAAGCTTAATATTACGCAAACGGATCTTAGAATTGAAAAATGGCTTTTACAGAGCCACAATATTTTTAAACGGCCTATCCAACGATACCTCACACCATGTGTTAGACGAAAAAAAAAATATCATCCCCGTTTTACTTGCAAGGGAGGTACCCTAAAAAAAATGTTTATCATGGTTTTATTTTACAAATTTCTTGGCGTGATTTAATATGTACACCCATGCCAAATTACAGCTTCAGGGACAAACAGACGGACGGACAGACAGACAGACAGACAGACGGACATGGCGAAACTATAAGGGTTCCTTGTTTACTACGGAACCCTAAAAAGAATCTATATAAAATATTACTAAAATAATAAAAATAAAAACCTATTTAAGCGAAGTGACCGGACATGAGAAGGTGAACATGTTATTAAGTTAAAGTTAATTTAAGTGTCTTCGCCGATCTTCGCAAAGGTATGTATGTATGTATTACTAACTGTTACCCGCTAATTCGTCTACGTGTATTTTTTTTAATGCTTAAAAAACTAGGATTCAATATAGCCTGTTTTCTTCAAGTACCAGGCTACTTATCTGTTAAATTTCACGACGATGTGTTCAGTGGTTAAAGCGTAAAAAGGCAACAGAGTTACATTCACAGAGAAAATTTCACGATTTCGAGTCTTCTCTCTTCTTCTTCTATTTTGGTATGCAATATAGACAGTGGACATATAAATAAGTTTTAGTTTTAAACATTGGGTAGGTTAATAACTAATAATAACATTATATTTTAATTATTTTATAATGTAAGACGCAAGCGTGTGTCGTCACTATTGGGCAGAGTACGCGGCAGCAGCAACAACATTCTGAAGATTGTTTCGGGTAAATATCAGTGTCCCATACACTCACTCTGGATAAGCATCGTGGTTGGGACGGTAAAATAGAATGTGTATTCATTTGTTATTTATATTTAAATTTTACATACTAACATAGTTTATAAGCTCCTGTTGTTACTAACCATAATGGATCATGTTATCTGAATTATAAATCAATAATAATAATAATAATAATGTAGATGGTTAAAGTTACATGTAAGTATGCTAACATACTTACGCACGCGGCAGGCGCGTCCAAACGCGAAAGCAGTTTCGACCTGCCGCGTGGAATTATTGTTAGACGATCCTACTGTTGATATTACCCTCAAGACAATGAATCAGTGTCATTATACCTGGGCCCCAATTCTGTAACTTTGAGTTAAGCAACACGCCATTGACACTCTATCGACACACTACAGACATTATTTTGCCACTGTTGCAAATTTGGCATTCTGCAAAAACTTCAATGGCATTTCAGTGGTGTCTCAGTAGTGTGTCGATAGAATGTCGATAGTGTGTCAGTACAATAGTTTTGAGTGTTGCTAACAAAAATCTACCATGAGGTACACCAAACCTACCTCTTTTTAAATCCAATTTTTATCAATTAAATCTTTATAATATGGGTTTATTGAATAATATAAAAACGTTTTATTATTAAAAACATCAAATTTCACTAAAAACATGCGTTTAATAGCGTTAAATGAGTGTAGGCCTTAGGGACGCAATGGCGCGAGGATTTGAAATTTTAAAAATGTATCGTATTTTTTTTTTCGATATTCTACCAATTTTATTGCAGTACCGGGTTAAACTTGATTATAGAAACCATTTAGACTCTGAGACGCATGGCCCCACGACGCACCGTTTCCGAGATATGGGCCTTCGATTATCACTTTGTTGTTTTTTTTTATTAATAAAAAAAAACCTTAAATTCATGTTGGGATGCTGCTTACACGGGGGGTGTACCTAAGGGGGGGGGTCCAATTTTGGTTATTTTTTGCCTAGGACGCACCGTTTTCGAAATATTTGAATTTAAATCTTATTAATAAAAAAATATTTGAATACTGAAGAAAAAAAACAATTTTTCGTGGATTTTTTCATCGTCTCATGGTTTTTGGTCGGAGTGTCAAGTTAGGTACCTTCACATACAAGCCTTTAATTCAGCAGGGATTCCATTCCGCCGTCGGTGTCTCTGGAGAAAGGAAATGAGCTCGTCAATTAGCTCCCTTGCTTGCTCCCTACCAAGCTGAAACGTTTTGACAAACCACATCTTGGGAAGTTCATGAAAGGCATTCACTTGCAGCTTCATTAGTGCGTGAGATTTGCGGCGCTGCCGCGCTGGCGCAAAAGCAAACCATGGCGGTCGGCACTATAAATGCTTCTACATACCGGGGCGACTTGTCGCGCGACGCGACGCGACACAAAGGCACCGCTCGTCCTGCAACACGCGGGGCCTTTGTGCCGTGTCGCGTCGCGCGACAAGTCGCGCTGGTATGTAGAAGCCTTTAGCCAATGACTTATTACGCCACCGCAAAGTAGGTACAGAATGTCTCATTATGGCGAAAAACTACGTCCACTTTATCAATTTCGATACGTAAGACGCACACACACAAGGACATTTTATTTTAAATTAAAAAAATAAACAAATTAATCCAATCAATAGGGAAAATAGGTGTCGTTGTTCGATGGCTTCACAATGGCGGTTTCATGGCCAAAACACTATTCATACACGATAGAAACAACTGTCAAATACACTTAAAATATTTACAGACTACCGTAAGTTTGGCCATCATGATGCCATTGTATCATTATAGTGGACCAGACTACCAATTATTACAATCGTCTTACTATGGCGTTTCAATGGCACTACAGTGGCAAGTGAATGACCATAAACAGTTTGCAGAATAGCAAATGTCAATGACTATTCTATTGAGACACTACTGACACACTATTGACACGTTGGTTATTTTACAGAATTGAGCCCCTGTTTTCGTTATATAAAAAAAAACAAAGTTGAAAAACTTATTTTTTTTATTTTTCTCAAAAAGCGGAGGAATATATTGTAGGGACGCCATAGGACAGTGTATACATAGGTACCTATCTAGTATGTAAGACAATACTTTACCTATAATGTAAGGCGCACAAGAGAGGTGGCCACTCGTACGCGATCACTCCAGTGTGTGGATGTGTCAACTCTTAGTGAATACACGTGAATTGAATGAAGTAATCTATTGTTTTATTGAGTTACTACTCTAAAAGCATGTTCTCTCATTCTTTTTAACCGACTTTCAAAAAGGAGGAGGTTCTCAATTCGGCTGTATGTTTTTTTTTTTTTTTGTATGTTTGTTACGCGATTACTCCGTCAATTATGAACCGATTTTGAAAATTCTTTTTTTGTTTGAAAGGGTATACTCCCGAGGTGGTCCCGTTGGCATCAAATCAGAATCTGATGAGGGAATCCCATGGAAATCGAGGGAAACCCTCAAACTTTAAATGCAAACTTATAGCGATTTGGGTATTTTTTATAGAAACTCGTGCATTTACTCTCCGAAAGCACCATTTGGTGAAGTGGAACTGATGATGGAGACCACAGATGGCCACCGGAACAATATAATAATGAGTACCTATTTAACGGGTTGCGATTAAGCAATTTATGCTCGTCACTATGCATAATGGTGAGTGGCAGTTCTCCTGTTTCTTACCAGGAGAACTCCTCAACAACCAACGTCCCAGCATCGGGAAAAGCAATATTGTATAAAAGGTGATGAGCAGTTAACATTAGGCTATTGTCACTTAGATAAATTCAAAACTGACCCACTAAAAAGTGAAAAATAAAAAACTTTTTACAAAAAAATAGTAACCGACTACCAAAAATAACACTACAAAGTGAAAAATAACTTTAATTTCGGAAGTCGGTGGCAAAAAACTCAAATACAGATCCAAAGACATTCCAAAGACAGATGTGTCAACTCTTAGTGAATACAAGTGAATTGAATGAAGTAATCTATTGTTTTATTGAGTTACTACTCTTAAAGCATGTTCTCTCATTCTTTTTTTCTTTTCTATCCTCTTTTCTCTTTATTTCATCAGGCTCTTGCCCGTGACATGGTTTTTGTAACTTCATCTTTCTTTTTTCATTCTTGTCGATTCTTATTCATAAAAACAATCAAGAACCAACTATTCCATAAGAAAACAGCAACGTTACACCATCTCCATATGCTCTCAATATAATCCAATAGCAATTTTCTAATATATACAGTGAATAATAAAGAGCTAATTATAATATATAACACCCAAGTGATCGATATCTGATGCAAATGCGTGTTGCGTGTTATGGAATATGATCGATCCTAATGGATGCCCCGATCCGAAGGGCTACAACCCTTTGCTGTGTGGTCCAAGTTCAAGTGGTTTAATTTAATAAAACCTTATCTAATAATTATTTCTGATCTGAACACGAGAAAGCGTAGCTTAAATCGATCTGTAATTTTATATGACATGATTTTGTACTACAAATATGAGACACATTGGAAGAAAATTAGATGTCGCTCAGCCATGTTTGCCTGTGACAATTGATATGGCTAGTGAAAATAATTAAAGTCTGAAAGAGGCTGTTGCTGACACCTATAAGTAACTTAGTCGCTCTTTCGCACTTTACAGCATATTGTAGTTTCACACAGGAATAAGGCTTATTATTTTGCAGAATATCAGGTCAGATTTTTCATCAGGGAATAAAGTTTTAAAGTAAAGGTTATATTTTCCTAGCTAGGAAGTTTTTGGTAGTGAACAAGCTTCGGGATACTTTCCTCAGTCCTTCCTTTTTCTCCCTGTTTTAAATTCGCCGCCACTAGCACTCGCCCATCGCTGTGAGTGCGACAAGGACAGCGCATCGCTCCCGCCATCTGACGGCGTGAAGACGAAAACTGTGTTCAAACTCAACTAACCGAGGCGCGCAGTGAAAAAAAACACTAAAGTATGGTGAAATACGACTGCTAGTGATACATTGTGGTGATCTCTTGGCTCCCAGCATCCCGTG
The DNA here is from genome assembly GCA_948098905.1 of Tiliacea aurago. Classification (NCBI taxonomy): domain Eukaryota; kingdom Metazoa; phylum Arthropoda; class Insecta; order Lepidoptera; family Noctuidae; genus Tiliacea; species Tiliacea aurago. The sequence continues at coordinate 5,077,130 of OX402592.1, forward strand.
AGTTCTCGTACCTGACCTCTTTCAATTCACATTCTTTAGCCTGTTTCTGAGTAGGAAACTTCAAAAAGCGTCCTTGGCTATAAGCGATAATTAGGTAGGTAGGCAATAAAAGGTAATTACTAAGAATTTTTTCTTACCCATCAGCTTATAATTTAAACCAAACACGACTTTACATCCTATCTAATGGAATAACGACATCATAGTAAGTTGATAATCGTTCATATTCACACTGAGTTAAATCGATTTCTATTTTTATGATTTTATTAGCGGGTCCAACAGTCGTTATCCAGCCCGAACGATCACAACGCCACCTACCGGGTCCAATTGTGAATCTTAACCATACAGAGACCCACTCAAATACTCTTAAAAAATCATAAATATTGGTCCACCCGTTTAGGAGTTCAGTGACTTAAATTTTTAGGTTCTTGGCTGATTACTCTAGTAATAGCAAATGTAGGTCACTTATAAGTAGAATCATACCTATAAAACTCGGAGGGCATGTTAGTTTGGTGCTATCAATCAAAGTCACGACTAAGATAAATTAATCAATCCTATTATATCCTTGACTTTAGTGCATACCTTATAGAAGAACGAAACAAGAGTAAACAATATTATTCAATGCTTTAGGATCGAAAGAGATACTTTGTCAATTCGTTTTATCATGCACCTATAAGACTACAAGTTCTAGTAAGAATCGTATAAAGTAATCCTATAGACGTTTATAAAAAATAGTAATAGGATCTTAGGTCAGTAGCGAAGCTATAATTTGTGTTAGAGGTAAGCCGAAGAAAAAGTTGTTCAGTTCTCATGAACTCTAGATAACATCAAAATTAATGAAAAATTTATTTACTTATTAAAGTAAATTTTTTTTGTTACTTTTATGAATGATTAGTAGTCATTGGATACATGAAGCGGGCCGTTGTAAGACCATTAAAACACCGGGAACATTATACACCGGGGTTGATGAACCAAAAAAAAAACTAATCAAATTATTTTCTTTCTTGTTTTATCACGTTTAGATATCGATACCCATCACGTCTGCGGAGTTTCACTAGCTAATTTTTGTAAAAATCTTGCCGGGAAAAAATACTAAAGAGAAAGAATTTTCTTTCTAGTAATAATATTTTTGAAAGTAATATTTTTTCCCGGTATTTATATAGCAAACAAGCAGACAGCCCGCCTGATAGTAAGTACGTCACCATTGACTAACAATATTTACAATGCCAGAGGGCCTAGACAAATGGCATTCGCTTCGCAGCGATTCTATTTCTACAATCGCTATCGCTTCTACGATAGCGAAGTTCGATTGGCAGACAAAGTACTCATCGTTTCACTATAGTCGAGTCGTCTGTTCGATAAAAATCACATTTGGTCTTTCGTCAGCAAACTTCAACTTCCGCGCTGTCGCTGTCCATTCATGTTGCTTTTTTATGACTTCTTGTGGTTTTTTTAGCCAGTGTCAAGTAAAATGAGGTAACATGTAAAAAGTTACATTGACATTGACATTTATGTTATAGCTTATGTCAGCCTCATACATTTTTTGGGTTTTCTACTAGCGTCATCGATAATCGAATGTTACTTTGTCTAGGCTTTCAGTTGCGTCGGCGGTGCTTTGTCGTTCCAGGTATAAGCTGAAATGCCATTATAATGAATGACATTATGTGTCATGTAATTACAACGGAATCTATATATATTCTCAATCTGGAACACAGTAACTGCTTGGTGGCAGAAATATGAACACGCAAAACAACAAACAATTTGTTAATCACCGCTATCTCATTTTATTTAAATCCAACAAGAAGCCTATTATAGACAGTGGACAATCGTTGTCTATCTCACAAAAGTCTGAGTCCAATAACTCACTGTACGTCAAGCCCATTTCTTCAACAAACTCCTGTTCGTGCAAAGGCGCCCTGAAATAAAAATAATTTATGAAAGCTTAGTTGAGGTAATAGTGGAGATTCATCTTAGAACTGTTTCTGGGGCAAAATGAAGGTGGTTAGATGCACCTGTTAAAATTTCAGAGAACGTAGAGCTTTTCGATAGTGTTTAGATTTATGTTCATGAAAATTTTGTTAACCAGCTCTTATCATTCTGCTAGTTATACCCGAGTTTGCGCGTAGTTTGCATCGACACGCAAACTGTTACCATGAATCCAGCACAACGATATGATCGCGTATATCATTTTTCGTCGGTTGTTAAAACAAATACTCCATTCATCCAAAAGTGCATTACCTATTTAGAGGCATGAGGAACATAAATCCGATGTACCGGCCGAATGTTCGGCGGTTGCTTGACTACAGCTAACTATGGCTATCATATTTTATAGGCAGTCGATTAAGTTTATTTTATTTATTAGACTTAATCCAAAATAAAAGTTACCAAAACGGTCCTGTCGTGGCAAACAAGAAACGACACACCGCAGTATGCCTATACAGGGTGTTAAAGAAATCGCATGCCATAGCTTAGGGGTAGGTTCAGTATCGATAAAGGAACCCAGGAAAAAATAAAAAAACTCTTCCTAATGTAACGGGCTTAGGACCGTCAAATAAAATAATTTTAATTCTAAACGATTGCTATTTTAAGTTAGTAGGTACTAAATTAGGTGGATCTTGCAAATTATTTTTTTCTTCAATTTTGATTTTTTTTTTCCTGGGTTCCTTTATTGATACTGAACCTACCCCTAAGCACGCAATTTCTTTAACATCCTGTATATATATCTGCTATACAAGAAGTATATAGCAGTTACATTACTGTCCCAAAGACAAAGCAGTAAATTAAAATACAACACGTGAAAGCTCCCCCAGGTTACATTTAGTAATTCAAACAATTTCTGTCCTTATAGCATAGGCTAGTATCACCAGCTGTTTCTACACACGAGCTCTGAATAGTTTATAGCCGATTATTCTATCGTTACCAGCTCGAATTTGGAGAAACGCAGCTGCGAGCCACCCACTCTAATAAAGTCGTGTTTGAATTTTATACTTTGACATTTTTAGAACTGTTCCAGCTTAATATTTATAGGATATTCGGTGGAAGTACTAAAGTTATAAGACAGCTTGGATGTTTTTAGTATAGAGAACAGTGTCCTAGTGTATGTTAATATCATACAACGATCAAGTATCCTATCTCCTAATCGTTAAGATCAATGTGTAAATGCGCGGAGCATTACAATCGCCTTTAGGAGTGGCGACACTTAAACACATGCCTTGCTCACCCCGGGGGATTAGGACTACTACCTTCATACTGACTGCCTGATATACATTTTTTTTAACGTAGGTATAGCGGACAAGGCCAATTACCTATTAATTAGTTAAAGACACAAACACATTATTTAAGTACAATAACAAAAGAACACAACTACTCGACAGTCATACGCTTATCTCAGAATATTCCAGACATGTTGACAAGTTCTTCTTCCATTGATCTGCCAACACATCACAATGAGGCTTAGCGTCCAAGAGAGCGTTGAGTGCAGAGGGTGTGCGAGGGACAGGAGACTGGGCTCGAGCGACGGTTTGACTCCGAGGCACGGCAAACAACCTGTGCCTCCTGCTACGGTTATAGTTTATAGGAGCAAAAAGATGGGACAGTTCATCATGCAGTAGATGCCACGATACTACACTTTGAAAACAAAATCCCGTGCTCACGATGACCAAATCTGTTTACCGGGTGGTAAACAGATTTGGTCATCGTGATCAAATCATCTTTTTGAGTTGACCAATAAAAAATAAAGTATTTTGTTTAACAAATTTCTCAGGCTTTGTAACAATGATCACAGATATCTATTTGCGCACCCTTTACCTGTTTTTAGGGTTCCGTACCAAAATGGTAAAAAGGAACCCTTATGGTGAGACTAAGTCTGTCTGTCTGTCACACCTGGATATCTCAAACGCAAACAAGAAAGAAGTTAAAAAATATATATCTTTTCTGCAAAAGGGACTGGAAGGGGGTCTTAAAAATTTGAAGTGGGGCTACTAGGGCATGTGGGGTATCATATGAAACAACGCTGTTTGCATATTCTCAAACATTTTTTTTTAGGCATCATTCTTCCCGATTTTTGATGAAAAATGTAAAAAAAAAATACCGTTCCGGTGGGAACGGTATTTTTTTTAAGGGGTGCCTTATCTCCGAAGTTTGCATATATAAAAATCTGAAATTATTCTATGTGATCTATCACATAGAATAATTTCTAGATTTTTATTAACTTCTAAGTTTATGTAAAGATTACAGGAAAAATAAAACAATGTCTCTAAATAGCACAGTTTTTCAGAAATCATCGACATCATATTATATATACCTACGTACGCAACCCTCGTTGCGCGAGTCTAACTCGCTCTTGACCGTTTTTTTACGGTCTTATTTATTTACAAAGACGCGATGCTATTGGTTGATGAGCGTAGGTACGCGTTACTATACTCGTACCAGCCGAGTGCTGCAAGCAGGAACAGTCCTTACGGTGGTTCGATGTACGCACCCGTGACAGTACCACAGCATGCTCTTCTAATTATAGTACATGATGACACGAGAGAAAAATAATAATAAGTACGTAGAATAAAACCAGCCAAATTCCGCAAAAATCCGGAAAGTTAGACCCAAAATAAGACATCTAAAACATCGACCTACAATCCTACGAACATTCTAACGTTATTTCTACATCGCACGTACATAATCCGATAAATACTGTACGTTGCGGGAGTTAGCACCTTTTAGTCCAATAAGTGTTCTTAAGATGCATTGCTAACAGCTTCAATGATACATTGCTTTATTAGCTGTTTTCTAGAATAGGACAATTTAATTGAACAAAAGTTGAACTATTTAGTCAAAACTTCTAACGCAACTTGTTTTAATTAACTTCAATTTTGTAGCTTGGAAAAGCTATTAAAATATGACGGCGCAGGAAGTGGCGCCGTCTATTTTTGTTACGAAGTTACTGGAATCACCGAAAATGTTGGACAAGAGTGACGCTGGCTGGTGACAGTCACTCTAGCAGAGCGTCGCATCGATGGTTACATGGCGGCTGTCTTCTGATGACAGAAGAATATGTGAAGAGAGCCGCTGTCGCACCACGTCCACGACGAATTGCTTTATCCCGGCACAAACCTGATGATATTGAAGCTGCTGAACCACTAATACGATGACCACTTCTGGTAAAGGCTATCCTGCGCCGCTAAATATATTCATATGATTTAATTAATTCAAATCCAAAATCAGTCTTAATTTTTCAGCAAAAAAAAATCAAAAGTCATTTACTCAAACTAGGCTGAGAATCAGCACTTTTCGAACGTCAAAAATTCCATGAGACAGTCCCCCAAAAACGCCCACCCTTCACCACTTCCTAGTGCTTTAGCTGCCAAGAAGAAGTCGCGCAACAAACTCCCCAGCAGCACAGCTGTCTGTTCGCATATAAAATTTGAATTTATACAGCTGTTCTTCAATCAGTTAACATGAAAAGCTAAAACATAATTTGTACTTTTCAAAAGCCCATTAAAATAATAATAATTATACCAGCCTATTATTGTTCCGCAGCAGGGCAAATACTTCTTTTCAAACAGAGAAACCATGAGCATTGATCATCACACCAAAACCCATTATACATGACGCAAATTAAATCCACTTCCCTAATTATAGGCCTCTTAAGAAATTGCCACTGACTCATTTCTTCCCTACCTCCTTACGACTCCCAAAGCGATCTTTCAAACAAGGTTCCACTCATAGTATTATTACCACATGACGTCATTCACTAATTTCCCTTCACAATACCACTTATGAAAGTTTAAAAGGAATTTTAACAATGAGAACAGCCTACGCGACTTTTCGCGAACCCAAAATCGACTGCGTTATTTTTAGTACCACATCATCCATTGCGCGCTTTTAAAGACAACAAATATGGTTTTGTTTCGAACAAAAGCGTCAATGGAAGTTAGGTTGCAGTAAAGTCACATGTATTGAGCGTTGGTGATTCTGGTCCCCTCTTCCATAGTACATAATATTATGACGTAATCCCACGACGCATAAACGTCACGTATTCGGATTATAAGGCAATTAGCGGGATACGAACATTCAGCAATGAGCCAGTTATCTTACACCAGATAATATCTACAGTTTGAATAATGTATACAGATTTAAAGGTTTAGCTTTACATAATTTTGTTATGATAGAGCAGGGATTATGTATTGGAACTACGAGTATCTACATAATTACGAGAATGTAGGTTTCAAAACGCTTGAATTGTAATACTTTGGTTACGTTGTATAATTAGATGTTCGGTAATCTCGCTTAAGACGAGGGTCTTAATTCGGTAATACACCTAACTTATCTTGATAAACCGTCTTGGTCTATTTGGGGATTTAAAATTGATCAAATGTGTGTAGAAATTCTTATTTATTACCTGTATAGTAATTTTATTCTAGGTGCATCGTCTTGACATATCATTACATAATTAATGTAACTATATAAAATATTGTACAAGATTTTAAAAGAGTAACGGTGGAGTTTCTTGCCCATTCTTCTCCGTACGAAACTACCTTTTGGAAGGGGCGACTAGTATCAATTCTATTTTATGTAAATGTTGACGTTCAAAAGTGCCTTATATGGGCCTATTTGAAATAAACAATTTGACTTTGACTTTTTTAAGTAAGCTGACTGACACAAACGTTGTCCTATCCAAATTTCAATAATTCATACAAAATTCCCAAAGAAAATCGAATTTTCCAATTTTCCTGGTAACTTTTCAATTTATTCTCTTAAAGAACCTTCCTCGGTCTTCGACGGTTATTTGAAAAAAAAAATGCCTAATTGGACCAGCCGTTCTCGAGTTTTGCGCTTAGCAACACATTTAGCCATTCATTTTTATTTTTGGAGATAGATATGTAGTTAAAAAATATTCGTTAGATGATGTCAATCCTTCCAAGAGAATTTAAAAGGTTGAAGCCATTCATTAGTTCTCTTACTTATGTGTTACTTACATTAATATTTTACTTAGAACACAGAAATCTCTATGTTATGATAACATGTCGCCACATCAGTAGATTACACCCCTGCAAAGCAGGCTAACCTTTTAAATATTTTGAATATTGTTGCCTGCTCTTATCATTGTTGTGATGCTCTTTTTCTCAAGCGTTAATACTAACTATGAGAATGGCACATGCCGTTCTGAAAAATATACAATACTTACGCAAACATAGCTCTCAGTATGTCATGAACGAGAGATCTTCCTTTTGGCAACAGTCGCATTTGAGCTTCACATATCGTCCTAATCATACAGGCACGACCATTCATGTTGCGTCTGAAATTGAGAAAGTTTCTTTAATCAAAAATTACCTTAGTGTCTTAATAGTAGATAGTTTGCCCAGGGAGCAAACAACTATTTTAAAGGCGAGAGTGTTAAAGTAATTCAAACATTACGTTTACTTATTTACATTAAATTTGGAACAATAAGACGTAATTCTCTTTGGTGATTGGAACGTTTACTAACAATATCCACATTCCAATTTCAAATAATTTTAGTCCCTAGGGATTAAATAGCTATTTTAGTCCTTGTATACGAAGAATAAACTAGCTCTTTTTGAATAGATGTGATAAAATATATTTCTAATTGGTCCATTGTCTAAGCTTTGTCATCAATCAAAATTTTCTGTGATCCTAAGAAAACTCACACGGTTCACCAATAAACGTTTCTTACTGGAAACTTACTAATCATCATATCGGGAGAACCCCATCGAAAAGGACCATAGCGAAAACTTTCATCCTTTTGGCTGAATTTTTAAAATATCATCCAGCAGTCATGCTGAGCGGCGATCACAAAGCCTCCATGTAAATTATATCTCGATGTTTTTATCTCGTGGGTTGCAGCTGAAAATCAGCGTCAGGTGTTACACCATGTGTTGTCATCTGACATTATGCTGAGCTAAGGCCCTTTTGGCATTATAATAATTGTTTTCTGTTATTTATAGTTTTTAAGGTGTATTTTTTGCTGTAATGCCAATAAACGCATTTTTCTTTCTTTCTTTTATCTCACCATCTTGCACCAACTCAGTTTTCCTGGATCAATTGATGGAAGCTCTAAATGGTCACTTGATGCTCAAACGAGTTAAGTTAACTTATCAAAAGAATAATAGGCAAAGTAGCAAATGAATAAAATAAAACACTCACTGTTCTAACACATTCTCAAGAGTTTCCCAGATCTCTTTCTTCTGTCGATGATGCAACTTCTTCCTATTATGAGCGGCCACGACCTTGGGATCTGGCAGCATGAACACCATCTCAGCTTCGACCACCACGTACCAGCCTGATGGTGCGTGGGTCATGAAAGTTTTTACTACTGATGTTGTTACCTGAAATTTTTGCATGTTTTGGCGCTGACAAGAGGCAAATGATAAAAGTAGGCTTGCATTAAACAAAAAAATTGCCAAATCTATAGAGTATGTGGTAGCGGTAAAAATATATATTATTCTTGAACATATTTCTCAGAACTTGGTTGTTACCAAAACACGTTTAGAAAAAAAATCTCGATACAAATTAACGGAAAACTGACCTTTTACTTTGAGTTTCAATCCAAAATATCGAATATAAAAGACGAGGTGTTTTGTGAATCAAAAATGCTTTATCTAATAACATCAGAAGAACTATATTCTATTTGAAATAAGATTAGACATTTAAATAAACGTTTTTTACAACTAGTTTAACCGATTTTGACTTATATTGCTTTGGTGGCATGACAAATGGCAGCTGTAACAAACAGTTGGTATTTTAACCACGTTTCTACTTTTAATGCCATCCTTATGCCTACGGAATAGAAGTCAAAATCGGTTGAACGGACTGTAAAAGAGTTTATTTAAATTTCTAATCTTATTTTAAATGGAGTTTAGATAGATTTTTTATAGCTATATCTACATACAGCGTGGCGTTTTGGTGGCGACATTAATTTAACACACGTATACGGTTTTGCCTTTACGTTTTATGAAGAGATTTTAATTTCATTAAACGTTATTATTTATTGATTTATTTTCTAAAATAGCATCTTGGAGCAACCTGTACTTAAATAACTGTGATCATAACATCGCATCAATGAAATTAAAACGAATAACGTGTAAGGAGTAAGCAAATTAAAGGAAGGAGAGAGCTTTATTATTTAGTTAGTTTAATAAAAAATATTTTTAGTGTTATTATTTTATTTTATCATATTTTTTTATAAAAAAAAGAATAAAGTTTATTTGGACAAAGTTCGTGAAACAAAAAATACAAAAAAAAAACATGATTAGAGAGATAGCCCTACCCGTGTGTTGAATTAATATCGCCATTGTGGTAACCTTGTATAATATAGCAATAAATAAAATCATCAATCAGTCAGAATGTGAGGTCACGTACAAGGAAAATAAGGATTCTTTCAATCAAAACTCGAAATATCGTAGTTCTTTAAATGGTTTCCTCGCAAATAAAAGTGTGCCTTTATCTAAAATGAATGGCAGTCTTGAATGTATTTCCCTGCTACAAGCAACTTGTCGAAACAACGTTACGTTGCCCAAAAGCTAAGTTTTGGCGCCGAAATGAACTTTGCACGTAAGTACGTGACGCCTCGTTAGTCTTAAAGATTTGTTCAGACTGTGTTAGTGTGTTAGTTGAGGAACAAGTTGTAGTCATTAAATCTTTTAGCTTGTGTGTTTTAGGTGGGGGGGGGGGAGCAGAGCTTCACCATGTACAAAGGATGGTATCATATCAGAACCTCAGTATACCATATTTTGATCTACAAAACTATTTTCAACACACTTGCTTGTAATGTGACTTTTATTGCAAAGCATTTAGGTTCATAATTCAGCTTATTATACACTCGTGGTTTTTAATTTACATTACCACACTAGTATTTTACTCAGGAAGTGTTTTTAAGTGCCATGTCTAAACAGAATGAATATATTTGTGAATAAATAAACAATTTTAAGTGACATTATGATAACTCAATCATCAATATTATCATCACTTCATAAAATTATATAAATTTTTCACTACATACCTTAATTTGCGTATTCAAAACTTTATTTTGTGTTCATTAAACTTTTTATATAAGCTGTTTAGTGGTTTTCCCAGTGCCTTTATTTACACCTGCGCACCAGCTTTTTGTTTTATACGTCGCTAGCATCAAAACCAGCGCGCCATTTTGTATAAAGTTAATACAAGAATAAAGTTAATACAAAAACACAAGTCTGTTTTTTTCCTCACAACGTGTTGAAAAACATCGTATGAACGCGTGTGCATTGATCATTACACACTCGGCTCAATAATACCACCTTGAGTATAATGACCAAGATAGCACACTTGTATCGTAATGTACTATTTTTTCTATCTTTTCTTTAAATAAACTAACTAACTTTACTATCATTTCTTTAAATTTAAGTTTACAACTTTGGTGCAAATTTTTACAACTAACTTAATACGTCATCAGGCGCCTTGTTAGGGCATTGCTAATCAACTGACTGCAGAATAAAGCGATAATCACAAGTCAATATGGATTAAATTATACCAATTTTTCGACAAGAAAAAGTTGGTTTATGACAAGTTGGACTTTTGAATGGATATCTGGCCTGCCAAAAATGACCACATTTTACAATTTCGTAAACTATTCTTACTTCTTAACATAATAGCAGTGATAGACTGGTGGTGTGACCGTCCAAGGCAAGCAAGGCATAGGTCTCGAGTACGAACCCACAGCATGCACTGACTTTTCGAATTCATGTGCGTATTGTTTAATTAACACTTGCTTAAAAAACGGTATAGGAAAATATCGTGAGGAAACGGAGGAAAATGCCTGAGAGATATACGGCTTGTGAAGCCAAGTCAGAGGCCCATGGGGGGCGTAAAAACTTTGACACCAGAAGGCCTAGACAAAGTAACATTCGATTAGCGATGACGCATTTAGAAAAGCCAAAAAATGTATGGGGTTGACATAAGACAGCAGCAGGCATGGGGTTTTTTTTTTTTTTTTTTTCCTTCTGGCTTCGCACGGTTTGTGCATTTAGCCAATGTCACGTTTTAGTTCTTGTATAATATTGATGAAATGAATTATAAATGCATGATAATGATATCCCCGTCCACTCCCCTTGAGTTTCAGTAAAGATGTGGCACTTTACTGAGATCTCACGCGGACTTCTTGAGAGAACTTGAAGCGAAGTTGCACTGTTTTGTTTCATTTGCCTACACTAATGCACGTTCACAAACACTTAATGGTTAATAATCCACCATTATTACACATTAATATTCGGCTAAACACAAATTTTGGAAAATTAAACAAACTACTGAACATGACGCTTCACTTTCCCGCCAAGAAGTCCAGGCATGGGGTTGGCAGTATATATGCTTAGGTTAAGTTATTTGTCTATGGGCTTATGTCGCCTGAAGTAAATGTTTTTTTTTTTTTATAAGCTATCGAAATGTCACGTGATCATAGATCGTGACAGATGGCAGCTGTAATAAACAGTTGGTATTGTAACCACGTTTTTGCTTTTAATGCCATCTTTATACCTACGGAATAGAAGTCAAAATCGGTTGAACAGACTGTAAAAAAGTTTATTTAAATGTTTAATCTTATTTCAAATGGAGTATAGACAATGTTAACATCATTCGATTCCATGAAACGAATCGACAGCGTCGAACGATAACTTCCATAGAGATGCCTAGCCAAGTGGCACTTTTTGACAAGCGTTATCACCTGCCAATTGAACTTCGTTATCGTTGAAGCGATAGCGATTGTAGAAATAGAATCGCTCTGAAGGGAATCCCATTTGTCTAGGCCCTCTGGTTAGTCACTAAGCACACGAAAAAGAAAGAAGACCGTACATGATCGCTGGATTTTAAAACCAATTACAACAAAGCCTTCGCATTGGGTGGTATTACCTACAGCTTAATCATTGACACCGGGATGACACCAGGTAGACGTGAGATCTCGCAACAAAAAGTAGAATTGGGATAGAAATGTTTTAGATGAAAATTGAATACAAAATAATCATGTCAATCAATGAACCAAAAGCTCCATAGTTGATGAAAAGTAAAAGCTATGGCATTACCTCATTACTTTTTATTTATCTTTGTTCGTAAATTTACCTGTACAAAATTGGTTTAATGGTAGTAGGTAAGTACTTTTTAACCGACTTCACAAAAAGGAGGAGGTTCTCAAGGCAGTTGTATTTTTTTTTAATGTTTGTTACCTCAGAACTCCGTCGTTTATAAACCGATTTGAAAAACTTGGAATTTCTCCTGTGTAATTTGAAAGGATATACTTCCAGATTGGTCCCATTTTTATCAAAATCCAGTTCTGATGTTGGGATCCATGAGTTATTGAGACAACTGCTCAAATATTATTGGCATGCATATAGCAATTCGGAAGTCGGTGGCATAAAACAAAAATGCGGAACCAAAGACATCGACTTCTGAAATTAAATTAAATATAATATTAAATGTTGGTGTACTACAGGTACACCGCTGTCCAACCCTTCGGGGAAACAAAGCGTGAAGTTGTTATGTTATGTGCTTCCGAAATTAAAGTTTTTTTTCACTTTTTGGTGTTTTTATTGGAAGTCGGTTGTTTTTTTAGACAGGTTCAGCTGATGTATTAGCTACGTTATTCTTTCTTGCACGTCTACTAATTCAATCTTTACGAATCTCCATTCAAGTTATTATATTTATTCGTTCAAAATGGCTCTACAAGCACAGCCATACAAGTCGCCTCCTACATGCACCGTTACAATCTCCCTACGTTATATCCACACGTGGCTTCATGCATAAACACATTCCTGTATTGCTCCGAGTGCTCATACCATTTGTAAAATGGCTGAATGGTACATTACACTTTGACTGATAATGGAAAAGGTGAAACAGGTGTTGGTGGATAAAATCAATGGCTGCAAACGGGAATAGTTAACATACATGAATAACTTTTAGTCGCATCCAACATAGCAGCATGTTATTTTGTATCACGAATATGTGAATTGAATGAAAACGACCTCTTGTTTAAATTTTTTTTTTTTAAACTGTAGATTATTATTGACCCTAAAGAATGCAAATCATAACTGAGTTACTTATATAAATAAGCTTTTCGACATCATTACCTTTTTACTCGACTGCGGCGAAGCCAAAAAAGGAGGGTTATCTGTTTGACCTGTATGTATGTATGTATGTCTGTCTCTATGTTCCCTCGTAACTACTAAATGGCTAAACCGATTTTGATGAGTGATATGTCGTTAGCTACGTCTTTATTGCGCGAGTGTCATAGGGTATATTACAATTATTAAAAATCAAAATGGCTGATTTTTCTGCCGCCAAAAGTTTTGTCTTCGAACAAAAAATATCTCCCAAGCCTATCGAGTGGGGTATCAAAATGAAGGGTTTTAAAAGTTGATTACAAAAATATATACTTATTTTATGTTTAAAAGTAATTTAAATGAGAAATGATAAAAAAAATATCCCGAACTTTTGGAGTGAGTAAGTAAGAGGTCGTTATCACCCGATTATAAGTGAGTACATAACCTAATTTACCGTCTTATAATCCTAGCTAAAAAGTATAAAATAAAAATAGTTATTTATATAAACAAAAACCCGACTGCAAAAACATGAACTGAAAAGATGGAAACAAGATGAAAAGAAAACGATTATCCTTTCAGTACCAAAAATAAATAAATGCAGTCGGAGGCAAATTTTAAGGCGGTAGTAACATCTTGGATGCCTCCGACTGCATTTATTTATTTTTGGTACTGAAAGGATAATCGTTTTCTTTTCATCTTGTTTCCATCTTTTCAGTTCATGTTTTTGCAGTCGGGTTTTCGTTTTTTTAATTAACTTCTTTTTTTTCAACTACATAAATATGTTGAGATCGTCTCCCAAATATTCACATAAAGTATCGAAAGAAGTATAATTATATCAAAAATATTGTTTATACTTACCGAAGCAGCAGATCCTGGTGGAAATGCAAGATGGCGCCTCTTCCTCACAGAAACCACCGAAGATTTTACATTAGGACATTGTTCCTTCCTTGTTGAATTCACAGAGAACCCACTTGAAACGTTACTTACTAAAATAAATGCTATCAACAAATATGACTGTAAATCCATTATTAAACGGAGAAAATGTATATATTTTCGTTAAAAGGAAACTGCCTTTGGTATCTCTAGCTTTAGCTTCAAAAGAACTATCAATATTTGCTCCAATTCATGAATTTAGTTTATGTATCTATCTATTACTATTTTCACGTCTTTAGGTATTTTTCGTGCGGCTAGGTTGTACCAGATGCCGTCTAATAATAGGAAGTAATCAGTAATATGTATCAGAGCATGACGTGAACGTTTTTCTTTACATTTTCGCACATATCACACACTGATCGCATGGGGTAAGCTACAGTGATGGCTTAGTATGGGTCTAAGCGTTATAGAAAAATAACATATTATTTCTGGTAACATTTTTGTTTGTGAACTGAGTAAAATTAATTTGTAGTGTGTGCTTATGTGTAACTTTGCTTTCGACTTATTTAATCAGATTATGTTTGAATTTAATAAAATTATGTCTCAATTTGCAGTTGCAGTTGAATTTGCATTTGTAGTCAATAAGTCTATATGAATCGTCTTTTCCAAAGCTTTTGACAGAGCTTGGCGTATAAATCTGATCTGAATGGTAACTTTAATTGGAAAACCTGTTTGGTATTATACCTGACTTGCGTGAAAACTTAATACAGATTATCACTTAGATTGATGTATTTATTCGATTGTATTTAATTATTTTATTACTGTAGGGGTATCTCAGGGGTCTACCTTTGATCCCTGTTAAATCCAATCAAGTCATGCTGCATATTAATGAGCTGTTATTAAAAACTCAAGTTCTCGGGCAATCGATGTTCCTCGAAAATATGTTTTTTCGTTGCAAAGAAATAACTTTACTTGTACAATGTAGAAATTAATGATTGAACTACAAACGAACATTATTTATCAATTCTGTTAAACTTTCTGCATTGTGAATAAACATTACTACGGAAGTAATCTGCGATGCATTAAGAGTGACTCGCCGAAGATTCTAACCGTTTCATTTGTATGGATATGTATTCACGTAAAAGTAGATAAAATGTCTATTATTGTATTCAATAGGTCTGTACACACTTTATATTTCTAAATAGTTTATGATGTTGAAGCAGCCATTCTAAAATTGTGTTTGTAAATTGTACTTAGAATAAATAAAAAGGTATGTCATATGTCATAAAAAGTTATAAAGGTATTTTCAACGGGGTATTAAAAATATTAGGGAATATACTTCTGTGTAGGTATTAGCTATACTGTGTGTGTTCCAACTCTTCCAATCGCTCTTAGAACGAAAACTAAAGTTCCGAACCATAGTAAAGTAGTCTTCAATTTACCCCAACCAATGTAGTTCCGTTCTACTACATAAGAAAAAAAGATTCCCAATATAAAGACCATTTAAAAACCTACCCTAATCACTAAGTCTTTTACCAAAAAGCCAAAAAACGAAATTGCATACAAACCTTATCTACACAAAGATATCGTAAAATGTGATTCGTGCGCGTTTCCAGCGTGTTCACTGACCCGGGATGTTGGATCAAAGAATTAGAGCCTCGCCTACCCTCATTAGCTCAGTCACGAGTCACACCTCCTTGGAATCTGATTGCCTTGCTGCAGCAAATTGAACCCTAAACTTTCAAGGTTTTGGTGGATTTAGTACTAGCACATTTTTTCTGCTCCGTCATCGACCACGGAGTTACGCATGAATGGGAATAGTATTTAAAGTTGGAGTAATGGATAACCTTTCATATCATCCTCATAATATTACTGCTAGTCAGGTGTACTGCACGACATTGATAACTTTATTCAGTGACAATTTAATTTTAAAATTGGTTGCGTCATCGTTGATAACGTTCTTCACATAATTTGTATCATCAGCTGTATTAATAATTTATTTGTTTTTTCTTTCTTTAATTTAATTCTCTACATTACATTATTTTGGTGACTACAATAATATCCACATATCACAATAGATAGGTTTATTATCTACGCTATTTGGTACGCTAACAAAAATAAAACCAAAACCGTTTCGCTACATGTAGCTATTTTTATTCAAACCTAATACAACTTCCAGTATCGAAATGGGGCAATCGTGGATTCTTTCGCAGACGTTTGGTTCCAATAACTCGTAATAAGTTTCATTAACTTCCTCCTTAAATCCTTTCTCGTGAACTGGGGCGCTTGAAACAAAACGAACAATTTCTATTACTGGCCAGGCTAACTTTAAATAAGGCTTTATGAAATTTTCGTCGATATATCGGAGAATATAAAGTCATGATTGGTGGAGCGACGATCTTTGCAAGTTGGCTAGAAGTATCTGGATAAAAGTAGCTACAGATCGAGTTAAATTGCGTGTGATTTGAGGAGGGGGACTTGTATAAACTGATAATGATGATGAAAGTGATATGGGTACTTGAAGATCAACTGATAACTAGCAGAATGTTATTATTATTATTACAACAGAATAATTATTTGAAACAACAAAGTGTTATAGGTAATCTGGTGGAAGCCCATTCAAATTACTAAAATCCGAAGAAGAATGAAAAATAAAATTAAAACAAAGAATAGACTTTAAAAATAATTTCATAATCAATCAAGAATACATTATAAAAATATTTTTAAAATCTCTTCTTCGGCTCTCGTCTGGTTAGGACCTAAGAATAAATCTTCTTCATACGATGTAAATAATCATTAGCAGCGGTTGTGTATCTGCGTACGCTTTTGATAGCGTATCGATCGAGTCAACCCATAGTCAACCCGAACTTCTCGTATTTTCATTTGATTCCCGATGCAGATAATAATTATCATGCATGAAGAAATATCGAGCACATACAAAACAACTTATATTAGGTAATTAACTATTGGGAAACATCTACAACCCATCTATCGTTTATTTATTCTCCTGACGGTTTGTTTTGGAATTTAACCCACATAAGATTTAAAACAAGGAATAATGATCACACTGCTTTTGTACAGAAAATCAGCCAAATCAACAACATTATTTCTCTGAGAGTTAACTATGATAAGAAACATCAGCCCCAAGATGAAAAAGAAACTTACAAAAATATTGTCCTCAAAATGTCATGCACCAAGGACTTCCCCGGTGGAGCCAAGTGTGTTCTCGCTTCACATATGCTTCGATAAATACACGAGCGACCGTTCAAGTTGTAACTGAAAACAAAATGATTTACTGAACACTTGTTACAGGAAACTTAGTCTTATGGAACGATTTTGTTACAAATAAGTGTAATGATTTAATTCTTACATAGTTTTGTGTAAGAATAAAATAGAAATTAAATTTGTAAAGGATTTAAAAAACTCTGATTATGCTGACCATAATCAAGTATGAAGAAATTACTTAAAGAGCTGGTAACTCTTCTTACATAAGCAACTTTACGATATCAATCAATCTGCCTAGCCTTTTCCCAACTACCTACGTTTTAGTCAGCTTCCAGTCTAACCAGATTCAGCTAAATAGCAGTATTTTACATAGAGCGGCTGCCTATCTGACCTCCACAACCCTTTTACTGGCTAACACCATACTCCTTAGTAAGACTGGTTGTCAGACGTTTGGGCTTCTGACTACCCATAAGAACTGTCAAAGATCTACGAATAACAGTCGGGACCAACGGTCTAACGTGCTTTCCGAGGCACGGAGAGGTCTCCATGTATAATGGTCACCCATCCGTGAACTGACTGCGGCAAGCGTAGCTTAACCTTATATCGACCCGTGCGGCTGTTATTATTTAGCCACTAAGATATATTTTCTTAAAATATGGAATGGCACGTGATATTTATAAACTTTTGTCTACCACAATGCATTTTAGTCAGTACAATTATCTTTCATTTATTTATGGAATGAAATGTAAGTCACGTGATATTTATAAATATTGTCTACCACAATGCATTTTAGTCAGTAAAGTTATCTTTCATTTATTTATGGAATAAAATGTAAGTCACGTCATATTTATATACGTTTGTCTACCACAATGCATCTTTTTCAGTAAAATTATCTTTCATTTATTTATGGAATGAAATGTAAGGCACGTGATAGTTATAAACTTTTGTCTACCACAATGTATCTTTGTCAGTAAAATTATCTTTCATTTATTTATGGAATGAAATGTAAGGCACGTGATATTTATAAACTTTTCTCTACCACAATGCATCTTTGTCAGTAAAATTATCTTTCATTTATTTATGGAATGAAATGAAAGGCACGTGATGTTTATAAACTTTTGTCTACAACAATGCATCTTAGTCAGTAAAACTATCTTTCATTTACGTTAAAACGTATATGACGATAATCTTTATTTTCCCAAATAAATAAAATAAAAATCGTCTCTCATAAAGACGACGCAAAAGAAGTATGTTAGAATCATGGCAGTTGGCGTTTTTAGGGTTCCGTACCTCAAAAGGAAAAAACGGAACCCTTATGGGATCACTTCATTGTCCGTGTGTCTGTCAGTCTGTCAAGACCCTTTTTCTCAGGAACGCTTGGAGCTATCAAATTGAAATTAATATCAAATACGTCAGTCAAACCTACGGTCCTTGAGAGAAGAGCTCTAAAAAAATCAAGCTTAACGTCAACGCAATAAAAAAATACGGCGACATATTTTGATACTCGAAAATAAATCAAAACCTATAGGGTACTTCCCGTTGACCCAGAATCATGAAATTTGGCGAGAAGCAAGGTCTCACAGCACAATTAAAGTAAAAAGTCCGAAAACTGTGAAATTGTAGCGTCATCATATAACAAAAATTGTTTCCGGGATAAATTCATCCCAACTACGGAACCCTTCAATATGCGTGGTCCAACACGCACTTAGCCGGTTTTGTGAATATGAAGTATATTTACTTCTCAAGAGCCCTTTCCATCCTCTCCCAAAGGTCCCTCTTCTGTCTATGATGGAACTTCTTCCTGTTTAAAGCATTGGTCATCTCTGGGCTAAGCAGGGGATAGAGCACGTCTATCTCAGCGAGTACATTCCATCCGGACGGAGCGTGGACCATCACAGTTTTCAGCACCGACATTGTGAGCTGGAAACCAAAGAAATTAAGATAATTAGGGTCTGTTGTGGATTAAGAGGAGTACCCTCGTTATTCATCAATTAAAATAAAACCTCACCCGGACTTAAGGCGACGATAACCGACTTTTAATGATTTTATACTGAAGATCACGTCTAAACTAGTAGTGTTAATGAATTGAAAAAAATATATGTGAAATCCAAGCATTTTCTCAATATCTTAATATGTGAATATTTTAGATTATGTTTATATTACTTAGTATAATTAATTTGTAAAGTTATGTCTAACGCGGATAAAAAACTGAGAATGGCGCAAAATCTACCAAGCGATTTTTTCTGGATCCTTCACCAATTTAAAGATAATTTAATGATTGATCTTTTAATATACGCGATTTAAATAAATTAATAGTGCGCCAGATTGGGGACAGCGCTCCTTTATGGGCGAGTCCTATTACTGGCTGAACGTACGACGCGTTGCGTGAGCTCAGTACAGAACACGGAAGCTAACCACTCAAGGTCACTGGCATATATCTGCGTCTTAAGTCACACCAATATTAACTTCAGTTTGCAATTACACAGACTTTTTTCGAGGTTCAACTTTACTTCGTGTTTATTAATAAGAAGATTAATGTTTATCTATAGGGTACAATTATTCATAGCAATATACACTTAAACCGCCTTATTACAAATCAAGATTTATATTTTGACATGGCTTAAACCATGGAGCCAGTTTTTGTAATAAGAACGTAACAGTGATTGAAATACCGTTCTTTATACAAAACTCAAAACTTAGTTCGGTACTAAGTTGTCAGTTTTGTGTTTAGGAACTATACCATAGTCGGAATAAAGTTCGAAATTCAATAATGGCTCCATGTTTTAAGCCTGGGTCTGAAGATAAACCTTGTTTTGTAATAAGGGTTCTAATAAGCCGTTACTGTTTTACTTTTAAACTACTAAATAATCGTTCACCTACGAATGCTCCAATAGTATTACGTTGTTAGAAGACTATGTCAAAAATTCATCATCATCATTCCAGCCGAAAGACGTCCACTGCTGGGCATAGACCTCCCCTAAAGGGGGGGGTTGCCATAATCGCCACGCTTGGCAGGTGGGTTGGCGATCGCAGTATGGTGTTAAAATGCATAGAGAACGCTGCTGCCCATTCTCTAGTAAGTCCCTTAGTTGTCTTTTACGACGCCCACGGGAAGAAATGGGATGATGCTATTCATTACGTCCGGCACCACATGTCAAAATAAATTATGGTCAGCAAATTCACATTGCATACGATCCCATGTATGTTATAACTTATACGTTACGTACGTACGTTTAAGGAAGATGATATTCTCATAGCATGTATGTCTATTTTTATTAATATTTCTGTTTAGTTTATTCTACCACTAATTTTAATTATATTATTTTTCTTTATCTATGATGTACCGGCAGAGCGTCCTATTAATTGTTTGCTGCACTATACGACGTCATACGTCGGCGCCGGCTGTCGCTGAAAACCAGCGCTGGGGCTCTGTCTTGCATAGGGTCGCAGTATAATGCTGAGCGATAGCCGTTTTGCGTGGATGTGACGCATGTTTCCCCCAACCTTTTCTTATTTTTGTGTTTATGTTCTTTTTTGCGTCATGTTTACCGCAAATAAAGGTATTTTCTTTCTTTCTTCTTTCTATCATAAATCATGTGTCATTGTCGACCAAACACAAGTAACTATGTTTTATTCATACATTATAAAGACCAGAATCCAGGTAGCGTCTCCAACATAGCATTAAAGTTTAAAATCGCAGTCATTATACATTGTAACGAAGACTCAAAAAGTCGTTTTCCATAAAAACTTCAGAATCCGTGCATTTTATATGGGAATGTTATTTAAAGTTTGTCTTTAAGTTAATTCCGCTTAAATGAAGTAAAGTTTAAAAACCAGCTCTGTTTATGTTCAACTGTAGTATTATAAAGGAAACTACAGACTGACTGAGTTTATATCTACTGATTATTTTTAAATTTCTAAGTTAAGTAATAATAATAAAATTATATAATTAATAAATTTCATAAATAATTTAATATGAATATTTGTAAATTAATTAATAATGTAAGAAATATTTGTATTATAGTAGATATTTGCACACCTGTTTAGGTAAGATATGGTTTAAAGAACTTGTTTGTATGTCATGTATCACCTCATGTACCTACCCATATTCAAGCAAATAAATGATTTGATTTGATTGATAACATTGATAGAAAAGTCAAGAAAACCTGAAGGCGCTATTAGAAAAGCCAGTAAGTAACTTTTAGAGATGTTTTTGATTAAAAGGATAATTCAGCAAACAGTTTAATATTTATGTCAAAATGAAATCAGGTTAATCCAACTTAATCATATTTCAAAACAGATAAAAGATCTTTAGCTACCAACAATCAATTTGGCAATAGTGTACTTACAACTAGAGAAGTTCCTTCAGGAAATGTCAAATGCCTCCTTTTCCTCAACACATTCAAAGAAGTCGTCACATTGTCACACCGGTCTGTCCCATCAGCATTCAAAATAAAAATATTTTTACTCACTACAAAAACTATTACCAGAAAATGTATCACATTCATATTCCCACTTGAAATGAACTAAAGGTTCAAACAAACGTCTAAAGTTGATATTGGCTCGACTGACATGACTTGAAAATTAAAAGATGGCGTCATATGGACTATGTTGTATTCTTTTAGGGTTCCGTACCCAGAGAATGCTAACGTCCGCCATCTGTCCGTCCGTCCGTCTGTCACGGGGCTGTATCTTTTGAACCGTAATAGATACGGTAGATACTTGAAATGTTCACAGAGTATGTAATACTGTGGCTGCTGTAACAACAATTAACATAAACTTCAAATTAATGGGGTTTCCCTACAAGAAACGTGTTAGTGTTACTAAGGTATTTTTTTTAATCATAATGTAGTGTTAAATATTGTACGGTGGCGGTGGTACGGAAGTCCAGTGCTACCATATTAGCGCTTTTGGCGCTAGATCTCGCGTTTTTTTAATGTGCCTACTGCGCGTATTAAATTGTTTGCTCTTAACGTATAATTTCGCGGTTTTTTATTTCTAAAATGGCAGCACATAAATAAACTGACATGTTTGAAATTATACGAGTCTTTATTTTCTGACATGGCTTTATAGTATAGTGCGTTTTACTTACACAGGGGTAATTAATTCCGTCAATGATTGGAAACTCAGATAAATATAAACTGAAAAATTAAGGAGAAATTTATATTGATCACCCACCCTTTGAGTTATGTTGAAGATAATTATATTTTTTTTTTTTGTAGATCTTGTGGATTAGGATTAAAACAAGGTGGAAGATATTTATTATTTCTTTAAGACTTGTTTGTTTAAACAATTAACGTTTAAATTTAGCGCGAAATCTAGCGGTTTTTGGATACGCAGATTTTATAAAATCTAGCGCTTTTTAATCGCTGTAGCGCTGAATGGGTTTTTTGATCTGGCAGCACTGTACGGAACCCTTTATGTGCGAGTCCGACTCGCACTTGGCCACTTGTTTATTTCACAGTTCACACTTAGTCATTTTCGTTTTTTTTCGCAAATCTTACAGTTGCATGAAGTATGATTGGAGACAAAATAAATATTACTGCTTCTGGCTATTGCTAAGCGCATGACTATTTATGGTAATTGAGCGTACATGGTTTTAACCTTTCCTGTTGTCTATTTAGCACATTATTCACGAATGTCGCTTTGACTTGACAGCCAGACAAAGTACGGTCAGCATCAAAAGTTGCTGACTACATTTAGATTTTCAAAATCAATAATATAAATAATAATATTATAATATATAATGTACAGTGATTTTGAAAATTTGAATGTGGTCATCGACTTTTGATGCTGACTGTACCTACTATGTATAACTACCTATACAAGTTTTAGAGTAAACTAAACGGTATGCGGGAATGCTCTACGAAACAAACATATTATTATTACATATAATATTTTCAATTAACCATATTGGAGTACTTATCAATAATCTGAAAGATATCAAATCAGCGACTCATTACTTTGGTATGCTATTTGGTATTACTATGGTAGCTTTTTTTTATTTTTTTGGTTGGGAAATTATCAAATAACTTCTCCCGCTCTGGGCGGAGCGGGAGGGCGTGTGAGACTTTTACTGACTAAAACCCACCCGTATTCCTTCATTTGCCTGTGTGCCATGGCCACGATATCCCTTTCGGACAAACTCGCAACCCTGGCAGGCATTGGCCCTATCGGCCCCGTCAGTTGGTGCTGACAACTCTTTGAGGCGCGCGCGGAATACTACGCGCCGTCGACCCGGACCTGGTCCTTATCAGATAGTGAGCTACCCATTGCTCACCGTCCGCAGGCCCGCGCCTACGGTGGCCGAAAATCGGCTTGCGACTCCCGACGCCCGAGGCGTCTCCTGTGGCGACTAGGGTCGCGAGGGCGCGAACCTTGCCTCTCCCTCACGCGTTCCGCCTCCTCCTTCACAAGCATTACTAATTCGCAGAAGGAGGTGACGGCCTCCCATGCACTCTCGCTCCGAACCATGGCCTGAACCAGGGCCGGACGCGAGAGATCGCCGCCGCCGATCGCCTCCGTGAGGACACGGCGGTGCTCCGCCCTAGCTGGGCAGACCTCCGCCGTATGCTCCACCGTGTCCTCCGGGCGATCCACACAGTGGATATTATGGTAGCTGATATCACAATGATGATAAAGCGGTTAAAAGGCCTATCTTCTTCAAACCCCTTTCCTAACCTAACCTTTGGAACATTTTAATTTTTAAGTTCTAGTTTGTATAGTTAATTGCTTTGTATAATGGATAAATGTATAACTATTTGATGTTTACTTATTTATATTTTTACGCCGTTGAAGCAAAACATGACTGTGATAGAATGACATAAAATGTAATAAAAGGTATAAAATAAAAAACAAATAATTTAAAAAAATAAAAAACACGCCTGCCATGTCAAAAAGTGAACTAAAAAATTCAAAACAAGTTACATGATTTTAGTGTTGAATGACCACAAGGTAAGTAAGTACTAAATAGATTATAATATTAAAAAAAATACCCTTTTCCATACATGTAACATCTTGCATGTCATGTATCCCATGTTGGACAAAGAAATTATGTTATCTTAATAAAAACCTAAAATTGATTCAATAATAGACAACGAACAGCGTCAAGCGCTGGGTCAAGCATGAAAACACAAGAGTTTCTTAGATAAAGGATTTTCAATAAATCAGCCCTAATTTGAGTTAAGTTTGTCGGGAAGTTCCTCATTTTTGCCGATCACAGATCCCATCGGGCACACAGCTTGTACCTAACATTTTAATTCTGGAGCGCTCTAGATACTATAGATCTAAACGAAAAGACGATGGATGAAGTGGAGAACGAAGGTCTTTGAGGTAAAGATATCTAATAGCTCATTTTCATTAGTCGATAACTCGGTCTATACAGGGTTTTACAGAAATTGCGTGGCATAGCTTAGGGGTAGGTTCAGTATCGATAAAGGAACCCAGGAAAAAAATAAATAAAAAAAAACAAAAAAAAAATTGCAAGATCAACCTAATTTAGTACCTACTAACTTAAAATAGCAATCGTTTAGGCTATCCGTGTGGTGTCGGACGTAAAGCACCACCCCATTTCTTCCCGTGGTTGTTATAAAGGCGACTAACAGACTTACTAGAGAATGGTCAGCAGCGTTCTCTATGCATTTTAACACCATACTGCGATCGCCAACCCGCCTGCCAAGCGTGGCGATTATGGCAACCCCCCCCCCCCTTTTGGGGAAGGCCTATGTCCAGCAGCGGACGTCTTTCGGCTGAAATGATGATGATGAAATTAGGTTGATCTTGCAATTTTTTTTTCCTTTCCTGACCTCCCCCAAGAGGGGGGTTTCCATAATCGCCAAGCTTGGCAGGCGGGTTGGCGATCGCAGTATGGTGTTAAGATGCCTATGGCATACTTTACAGAAATCTCCAGCATCCTGCATGCGGACCCTATCTACTAATGAAAATTTGCCTTAAATCTATTGTAAAAATCAAAGTTATCTACCAAACACTTAAAATGAATTGATTTTGATTTTGTTATTCGAAAAGAATTAAAGCCACAAACTCCACCTCTTCCACACTAAACCAATGTTCTAGTGCAATGCTCTGAACCTCGTCAAGTTCAATGTTTGATCAAGTAATTAGAGTACGTCTGTCGTCTGCACTTTTGAACGTCACAGTCTATCACATATTCACAGTTATGCAATGTACGAGTAATTAGGAGTATTGATGCTTCAACTGAACGTTGGAGTCCAACTGTATCAGGAAACTCTGTTTACAGAAGTTTCGCATAGGGTTGTTCTATCTTCAAAGTAAATGTTTAAAGGGAAAATAGTTGCCTGTTTTTATGTTTGAGACTCTTAAGCGCTTATTAAAGATATAAGAATGTGCATAATCGCACCTTCAGAATAGTAGTGACGTATCTCAAAAAAGCATTTTTTTGGAAAAACAAAAATGAAGTTTTGAAACTGCAAACTTTCAACTTTGAACTGATTTTAATTAATTCATTTTGTATGAAAACATAACAATTATTTGATTTCTGTATTAAGATGAGATGATCTTTTGTGAAATACGAGCAAAAAAAAAAATATGTTGCGTATGTTTAATTATAATTAAGGTTTTTTAAAAAGGTTCCCAATTTAAGT
This sequence comes from Tiliacea aurago, assembly GCA_948098905.1. Lineage (NCBI taxonomy): Eukaryota > Metazoa > Arthropoda > Insecta > Lepidoptera > Noctuidae > Tiliacea > Tiliacea aurago. The sequence continues at coordinate 5,102,919 of OX402592.1, forward strand.
CAGTATTATACTGAAATTGTTTTTTAAAGGGACTCAATTCTGTTTAGTCCTTGTCACTATTCTCAGTTTTAAGTATTAAAGGCACCCAATTACCAATAAGTCCTAGAAGTAAAAACTAAAATCGGTAATAAAAAGACCTAATATAAAAAAAGAGTCTCTCTTAAACTGAAGATTGAGATGTTTACTTACCCGTTTGTTCAGTACACAAGCGGTAGCGGCAGTAGGTCAGTTCACTAATAAATACTTTACTTCACTTTCGATGCATCACTAATCGCGTCGCTACCGATCCGAGTGGCGCGGATAAAGGGAGGGAGTGCGAAAGAGACCGAAGTATCGTAATCTTTATTCTACCATAAAAACGCCGCTTCTTTAATATTCACCTAAAAGTGCGTACCTTTAAGTGACCCTCTATGACCGTAACTCGATTTCTTAGATTTTTTGAGTTAAGTCCATACCATTTTGAAGGTGCGATTATATTGTTCCTGTTGGTTATTTTAAATACTTTATTAATGAGTGACCGTTGGGCAACCGTCTCCATATTGTGGGTGCCTGACAATGGGCCGCGTCGCCGAGGCTGCAAGGGTTGGTTTGAAACGGCTCGCAGGAAAATGATACGTGGAAGAATTTGGGGGTGTCTTTGCCCAAAAGTTGGACAGTGGCGGATAAATAAAAAAATCGATCACTCATGTACAGGCTTAAAACAAAATAATTATATTTCTCCACCCATAGTCAGGGGTTGTAAATGATAAATAAATTTCTCTTCGAAGGTTTGTACAAACACTTTTACACGTCAATCATATTTTAAAAACTGCATGAGGTCGGCATTTCCTATCTGACTACTCTGAGAAGAAAGACCGAAACAACATCAAAGGTCACAGTCTCTTCTTTTGATGGAAGGACTACACAGATTGAGTAGAACTGTCCAGTCAGTGCACGAATTTGTAAGTAAAAATTCGGCTCAACTCAGAATAAAGAGCTCTAGGATTCGAGGAACAAAACCAAAGAAATTACATTTGGGTAGGCCACCTAAAGTACTCAAACTGCCAGATCATCATTAAAACTAACTGAGAAAAAAACTAAAGTAAATTGCAATACTTTCTACTATGATATTTATAGAAACAAACTATCCATAACACCAGCAATTCAATTTAATTGAAAACAATAAAACCAAAAGAAAACACACAATACCTACTCCCATTAATTTTATTGCCAATACAAAATAAACAATAAAAATTACAAAGACGTGTTACACTACAGTCAAGTCTCCACATTTCGGGTACAGTTCTGCACAGTCGCCATTGGCCCCACGGGCATCGTCATACTGCTTATGAAGTTCGGACACCGAGACTGGTACTTCTGGTAATCTAAAATTATGTTCCAAGTTTAGGTATACAAGGAAACGTCGCATGTATTCTGGTGCCCATTTGGAGAATTCTATAAGTTCAAATTTTGCGGCAGACTGCGTTGCATCTGGCTGTGTGGATGCGTTACTTGCAAGTTGAGAACAAGACTAGTATAGTTTGACCGGTACCGCTGTACCGTGCCTTAGGTATGTGCGCGGTGATACGGAGGGCCAGCGCCTGCCGCTCATTCGTCAACGCTCACGGCGTCCCGCCGCTCATTCGACAACGCTCACGACGTCCCGCCACTCATTTGTCAACGCTCACGGCGTCCCGCCGCTCATTCGTCAACGCTTACGGCGTCCCGCCGCTCATCCGACAACGCTCCCAGCGTCCCGCCGCTCATTCATCAACACTCACGGCGTCCCGTGGCTCATCCGTCAACGCTCCTGGCCCCCCGCCCCCCGCCTCGCCGCGCATTCCTAAGGTGCGGTACAGCGGTATCGGTCAAACTATCTTACACCAAGTGCAGCAGTATTTCATCATAACCTTTTAATACGGTGTATTTTCGAGTTACTATATCGAATAATTATGATCGAATATCGAGACATGAGTACTTCTCTAGAATATCTAATAAGAATATAGCTTGATAAAAGGTTTGAATAATTAAAAATGAAAAGTTTTGTTCCTGAAATACGGTAAATCTGGTGTACAATTTTCGATTCGATTATGAGCAACGTTAGTTTATACAGCGTGTTACGGAAAGGGTATATACATATCAAAGGCACATATTATTTTGGTGATAACAAACTACATGGCAATTTTTTTTTAAATAATACCTACATAATTATAAAGTTAAGAAATATTTAACTAATAAAAATTAAATGATTCCAATTGAATTCTACACATCACTAGACCAAGTCAGCTGATCGGTACACGTTTTAATCCATTCGTTTGATCCCGCGATCTCACAATCTGATCAAGATTATGTCTGGACTTTAAAATAGACTTTGACCCCTGAGTTTGTTTCGCCATTTCTTTTTCAGGGGTAGTCAGATAGGAAATGTCGGCCACATCTAGATTATTTTCTTTATTTTTTATATGACGTGTAAAAGTGATTCTAATATCCTATTTACAGAATAAACGATTTCATTTCCGCCGCCATGGCGCCAATCGTGCCGCCGCTAGTCGGTGCGGCGCCGTGTCACAGAGCTGTGGCAAGTGTGTGTACTAGGTGCACAGACACAGATAATGGATAATGACCCTCGTAGTGCGGTGACACGTTTGTTATGATTTAAATTTAATAAACTATAGAAATGAAAAACATATCAAACATTTTCAAAGTTGTTCTTTTTGAGCTGAAATTTTGTACAGAGATTCTGAACCAGATACACTCTTCACCCTCTGGTTGTATCGATATACCCTTTCCGTAACACGCTGTATAGCTATCTAGCGATATTATAAACTATAAAAAAATTGTGAACCAATACACTCAGCCTACCGCATACCGTCCTCTTCTAGATAAAGAAGAGTGAAAGTACACTATCTTTCCACTTCGTCATAGTTGCATATTATGTATTTATTATTTCATACTTATATATATTTTAGTGATATTTATTTTAGAAGCGTTGTTGGGTGCTTATAAGTGTTAGGGCCAAAATACTGTACACGATACGCCGTTACATGTAAGTATATTATCTTATTGTGTGTTTATATTTAAAGTAGTGATTAGTATAGTAATAATATTAGTAATTGATTTTTGTATTACTCGTATGTTTTCTACTCTTACACATGTTGTATACATCTCTTCGTCTACTTTCCTGTCGCAGGTATGCTGGAAGAGATTTCTTTAGAAATAAGCATCACCTTTGTACGTATTTTTCTGTTCCTTTCTTCTTATCTGTATATATGTGTGTACATAAACTGTTAAATAAATAAATAAAAACTTTATCTACGCTCTGCCGCAACACTCGTTAAACCATGTTTCCCATCCAAACTACCCACCACCTAATTATTTCCTTACGTAAATACAGCCCGTAGGATCTCTCCCACAAACGATTCTTGTTTGGTTTGTCCCTTGCCTGTCACACACAGCATGTTCAGGATGCACTCTTTGCCGTTCCAACCTAACCTGTTCAAACAAGGAAATATTTTGTAATGAGTTGTATTTGACAAAATACCTAACAATACTCAGGTCGGGCATAGAGTTAATGGCTTTTCGAACAAGAATTTCTCAATTGCAGCTCGCCAAGTGATGACAATAGGCTTCCTACATGGGAGTTAAACATAACTGGTGAAATGTGAGTGTACTTAATGTACCTATGTCCAATCCTTCGGGAAATACAGACGTCATGTTAAGGGTGAAGCCAAACGAACGTAATTTTGTGAGTCGTGAGTCGCAGAATTTCGGTCGCAGAAATTCTGCTGCATTCGGTTTCATAAAAAAGTCCTATTTGATTCACACGGCGACGCAAAATGAGTTGTCTGCCGACTCACACGCATTATTCGGACCAAATTGAGTTTGCGGGGGGCAAGGGGGCCGAATTAAGTTTGAGGGGGGGTACTTTTCAAATATATCTGAATTTGCACATAAACGTGCATATAAAGTGTGGCGAGGGCTATGCATGGAGTTTCCCTACGTGATCGAATCAGAAATGAAGAGATCCGCAGGCGAACCAAGGTAACCGACATAGCCCGAAGAATTGCCAAGCTTAAGTGGCAGTGGGCAGGGCACATTGCTCGCAGAACTGATGGCCGATGGGGCCGAAAGGTTCTGGAGTGGCGACCGCGTACCGGATGACGTAGCGTTGGAAGGCCTCCTACAAGGTGGACCGATGATCTTCTGAAGGCCGCAGGTATCCGCTGGGTGCGGGAAGCACAGAACCGGTCGAAGTGGCGGTGCTTGAGGGAGGCCTATGTCCAGCAGTGGACGTCTTTCGGCTGAAATGATGATGATGATGAAGTGTGGAACTGTCCAATCTATCTTGCACCACCAGTCCATCAGTCTTGCACTATTAAGCGGATTAACACAGCATCTTTTTTTGGCATTATCTACTTCTTCGTCTTCTAAATTATGCTTCGTAAATACACAAATTTTTTTCAACGTTTCCATTGCACGACACAAACATCCGCTATAAACGTTGGATAGTAACTGAATAAAATGCGCTCGTTTGGCATCCCAACAAAATTTCTGCCGGGCAGAATTTCTGCGACCGAAATTCTGCGACTCACGACTCACAAAATTACGCTCGTTTGGCCTCACCCTAAGTATAAAACAATACTTTCAACATAGAGAATAAAGTAGATAGTTTCAAATATTTAAAAGTTCCTTGAAAATAAATCGGATTTTATATTTATGAATGCCACTTACGTTTGCAAAAACTTTTCCAGTTTTACATAAAGTACCAGTCTCTCTGTTCTATGGCGCTCAACTATGGTTGTATCTAAATCTTTGAAGGATATTTTATTTTTGTGCGAGTTATGCATTTTCTTTTTATTAGCCTTCGTCATGTTTCTAAGATTTGCTTGGGCTGCATCGACGCTTCTTTTTGCAAACGCTGGGTTTATTAGGATTTTTCTGTAAAAAGTTTCAGTTTTAGTTTTTCTACCAAGAGTTCTTCTCTTCTCTTCTTTCAAGACTCTTTATTACTAGTCAGTTTACAGTAATACTTCAATAAGTTTAAATAAATAAATATTATAAATAAACATTGTATTTTTCTTCCACAAAGGCGCCTTAAAAATATGAATAATATAACCTCCAATAATTCCTTTGTGGGAGTCTGGTATCTGCACTAGGAAACCCTGTCAAACAGATTACCCGCCCCCCCCCTCCCCCCCAAACAGTGTTTGAGTATTAAAACTTTAAGATTACCTATTAACAAATTATTTTAACCTTTGGTAGAAGAATCAAAATTATAGGAAAAATAAAAAAAGATACAAAATTAAAAGAAGATTGTGGGTGAAGTGTGGTGTGGTGTAGTGTAGTTCGGTGTGGTATGGTGTGATATGGGGTAGTGTAGTGCGGTGTGGCGTGGTGTGGTGTGACACATGCATGACACAGGCTGAAAACACTTCTATCTTAAAACACATCTATCTTAAGTTTACTCCTTAAATTAAGCAGAAGACAGAATTGTGTTGAAAAGGGATAAGGAGACCTGTGCGCTGCCGTAGGACGATACATGTTAGTTAGATTAGATACAAAATCCTTGATAACAAGAACAATTAATAGAAATTATGATTTATGTTTATTATTATTATTATGAAAGAAAGGCGACTAACAAAAGGTATTTAAAAGGTGGCTGCGAGTGGAAACGCCCTAGGAGGACATATAGTGACCTTATTGGTGATATTCTTCAGAAAGGTCAGGTGGAGTAGTAGGTAGTAGGTAAAAGGAGTATGTAAGGATCGTAGCAGGTGGTGTTCTGTAGTTTCTGCCTACCCCCCTGGGAAGAAAGCGTAAGTTTATGTATTTATTTTGTGTCTACCACTCCCTGAGGGCTTCGGATTGAGTTCCAAGTCTCTAAAATTACCTTTTATACTCAATCCTATCGACCACTTTTCCGTCTTCATCCAGATAGTACAAGACATCGCTTCTTCTTTTTCCATCAAACACTTTGTATTGATTCCTAAGCATGTCGAAGTCTCCAGGATCTGTAGGCAGTTCCCAGGCCAAAGCTGCGGTGGTGCCAAACCATACAATGTTGCCGATTTGGAGATACCCGTGGTTTTGAGTACAGAAAACTGAAATATAGAATTTAGAATAGAATAGAATACTCTTTATTATGTACAGCATAAAAGTTACAGATATAAATACACGATATATATGTATTTAGCACTTCATTTATGAGGAACAGGGTGTAAAGTTCACTCATCCTCTATAGAAAAGGGAGGATCCTCCGACCAGACGGGTGTTTTGTCCGATAGGCAACTGCCCGATGATTAACGTCAAGACTTTGAATATATGCTAGTTGCACGGTAAACTCTGCTTGCGCGATGCAGGATTTAGCGTGACGTCAGTGTAATGTGTAGTTCGCACGTGGCGATGTAGATGTTGCCACAAGTAAAAATATCCTCTGAAATAACAGAGGATATTATACTAAAGTTACTAATAAGTAACTGTTACTAACAACAGAGATTAGGTTTGCTATCTATAAGCTGTGTGCTATTTTATACGCATTCAAACATTTTGTATACTGATGGGGTCTTGAATTTAACATGATAAAAATTGTCGCTTCCAACCAAAAGATTTTTCTGAATCCCTATAAATATATAATGAGTGACAGAACGTGAACAGTGATGGGAAGTGAGCAGTGGTGGCCCACTGGTAACGGCCGTGACATACGACTTGTAGGCCGTAGGTTTGAACCCCAACAGGCGCTTTACTTCGTGTAAATTAATTTCATCACCACTGCTCTCAAAACGGTGAAAGAAAACATTGTGAAGAAACTATAAATGTACCTACTATATAACTATATATGACCGGTAATCAAAAACACGCACTGGACCCGCGTGGTAAATTACGGCCCAGCCCCTCACACGAAGAGGAGGCCTGTGTCCCAGCAGTGGGAATGTTATAGGCTGATTAAAGAAAGAAAGAAAGAACTGACCATTACCAAACCACCATAATAATAATTATGACCACAGGGCAACGTGCACTAATTAAAATTTATATCGGTAAGTCTAATTCACCTATTTGAAAAGAGCTGCCATCAGGAAATATCAGGAACCTCTTTCTTCTAGATAACACTCTGAGCCCAGTTCCAATCCCCTTACTTTGGTATTGTGGTGATACTGATGTTACATTTGCATCCGATGTTGTTTTATCAACAAACATAACTGTTGATATTATAAAGATGTAAATGGAAATTAACATGTTTTGCTGGAAAGAAAACGTTTTTAGGTAGCACGGTGTATCCCTTTTAAATAACCTTACAGTTTTGTCAGAAATGATACGTAGTCATAACTACAGAATCAGCCTTCAAAAGACAATACCTACGTGTTCTACTAATTAGTTTATACAAACTTATAAAACTCATTAACATTATGTACTTACGATTTATATAGCTCTCCGAAGAATGTTACCCCTTTCAAATTCCAAGAAAGGACTGGCATGCAGTTCAAAACAATAGCCTCACGTATTTAGCATATTTGCATAAAATTACACGCTTTGTGCAAATAACGACAATTGTTTTTGAGAAACATGCTAATGAAAACCCAACGGACTAATCTGACCCTTTTTTGAATATCTCTGTCTGTTTGTTGGTATTTTCAGAACACTTTACAATAAAAATAGACGCAAAGGGAAAAACAGGAAGACCGAGACGAAAGTACATAGGACCAATTGAAGACAAAAGGAAGTGTACGGATTTTAGAGTAGCTAAGCCATTGCATTGAATTCAGTGGGATACAAACTACACCGACAAGTGCCCAGCATAAACTTGGAGTTTTCCTACGTGATCGATTCAAAAATGAAGATATCCGCAAGAGAACCAAGGTAACCGACATAACCCGAAGAATATTGCCAAACTTAATTGGCAGTGGGCAGGGCACATTACTCGCCGAACAGATGGCCGATGGGGCCCAAAGATTCTGGAGTGACGACCACGTACCGGTAGACGTAGCGTTGGTAGGTGAACCGATGACCTTGTGAAGGCCACAGAAATCCTCTGGATGTGAGAAGCACAGACAGAACCGGTCGACATAATGATGCTTGGGGGAGAACCTATGTCCAACAGTGTACGTCTTTCTACTGAAATGATTATGAAGATGAAGTGCCCAGCGTTTAGGTTATTTTAGTTAAAAAGCTAAATTGCATGTAGGTGACTTGAATAGCCATACAATTGTAGAGATTACGCTAGTTCTTTAACAAAAAAAAAAACAAAACATGACTGCCCTGCAATAAAACGAACTAAAAAGTAAAAAAACAAGTTGTATTAGTTAATCTGTTTAGACAAAAGCGAAAGGTTTTCATTTACTCGCTGACTAAACAGATAAATAAAATTAGCATTGCTATCGGGGGACCGTTTTGTGGAACACTTTTTAATCTAAGAGGTCCCCCGACTGCCTACGTCGCTCGAGATGATGTTAGGATTCTAACGATATCCCATGGTTCACTATTGTGTTCCCTAACTTTTTTTATCCATAATCTAAAGTGCCATAATTTTTTTTCCCCTAATCATCATTTGTCCGAATGATAACTTGCCCGAACTTAATGTCACATAATATCACATGCCATAAAATTGAAATCCCTAAATACAATATGCCCTAAATTTGTTTGTCATAAATATTACAATCAATATTATACAAAAGACATGAAACCGTTTTCAATAAAAGTTGTAAGTTCTAAATTCATATTATTTAATGTTTATTTTTCATAATAATATTTTTGAACATGGGGTTTTTATTTCCCTGTAAGCATGCAAACAAGCATACACCATGCATGCAGCAAGCATGCAGCATGCAATGAGCCAGCATGTAAGCATGCAGCATGCAAGCGAGCATGCAAGCAAGCGTGCAGGATGCAAGCGAGCATGCAACATGCAGCAGGCATGGTTTCTGTCACGGCTCCTGCGCTGCGGGACTCTGGCGGTCCCACGCGAGCTTATCGTCGCAGATGGTTTAACGCTGACCACCGCAGCTTCGTCTTGCTGGCCCGCCTTGCCAGCCAGCCACAGCCGCGGCGGCAAGCGTTACAACCACCTGCTCCTCAACTTGCGGGCTGCCTCGCCCCTCCGCGCCTACGCGATTCTAAATTACACTCTAGGGGTAGGGCATACGTACAAGACTACGTGGAGTCGGATTTACTGCGATTCGTTTCTGTTACTAAAACCGAATTTTTGGCAAATGCAACAAACAATTTGACTATAAATGAACATTCGGAATAATACACATTATAAAGAATAGAATAGAAGAGAATACTCTTATATATTACAATACTTAGGACATATGGATACTTAGGACTTTATTTCATGCAAAATTAGGAGATTCAATTATTTTAGTAGGTACTCGATATTATGGCAGAATAGTTTTAGAAGTAAAGATAATTATGTAAAACAAAATTTCGAATTTTGGAACATTATGGTTACTGAAGTTTATAGCAAACGTGTTATGGATAATGATTTTCAGACAAACCATTTTAGGAAAAGAAAGGGAGTACTATATCCCATATATCTAAATCTGTTAAGGCATTTAAAAGTTATGGTGACACAAAGAAACTCACATAGATACATAAATACATACATGAACCCTAAAACACATTACATTCCTTTTGGGCAGTCATGTAATTAAAGTGTGTGTGTTGTGGTTCAATCAACTCAGCCTATAGCAGTCCACTACTGGACATAAGCATCTCCCAGGCTGCGCCACAACACCCTGTCCTCCGCCTTCCGCATCCAGTCTGTCCCAGCCATCTTTTTAATGTCGTCGGTCCATCTAACTGGGGGGCGTCCCACACTACGCTTGCCGATACGCGGTCTCCACTCCAGGACTCGTCTGCTCCACCGGCCATCGGTCCTTTGACAAACATGGCCAGCTCACTACCACTTCAGCTTACTTACTCTGCAGGATACGTCGGTAACTCCGGTTCTCTTCCGGATAACTTCATTTCTGATCTTATCCTTCAGAGAAACTCCGAGCATAGCCCGCTCCATAACACGCTGAGTGACCTTGAATTTATGGACCAGCCCGACTGTCAGTGTCCACGTGTTCGGCACCGTATCTCAGAACGGGCAGGACGCACTGGTTGAAGACCTTAGTCTTCAAACACTGCGAGATTGGCGAGGAGAAGACTGGACGAAGTTTTCCAAACGCTGCCCAACCCAACCGGATCCTTCTGTCGGCTTCTTTCTCAAAGTTGGCATACCAAGCTAGAAAACTTGCTGTTGTGTTTGTATTGTATTAAATAAATAATAAAGTACCTATGTGAAATTGGCAATGAGAACACCATACACTTAAAATCTGTTTTCGAAGGATGTGAACACTTGTACCGTACATTATCACTTTAAATAGGTACAAGATAACATAGGTACTCACGTCATTTTCTCATGTGTTTTTCATATCAACTGAAACTGATAAACTCACTATCATGTACATTTTTCGCACATACCCACACACTAACTAAATACAAATTTAAATAAAGCTCGTTATACAAAAAATCTAAACAGCCATTCTATCTCAAAGAAACGAGCTGAGATTTACAAGCGGAAAATGAAAAAAAGATATTAAAAAATGTTCTAGCTACTACACAGAAAGGAATTTCAAGTAGAAAAAATAAATTCTAAGTTAGACGAGAACTCAAACAGCCTTTGCTTTTCTTAATAGGTTAAAAAACCGTTTATCTTCGCTGAAGTACACCAGTTTCTTAAGCCATGTTTTTTGAACGTAGATATTTCAACAAATAAACTGGAAAGTGCATCTTTGTTCACCCTTTGATGGCGTACTGAAGTTGAATCAATGTTTTCCTAATCGAAGCTTGGAGTCAAGCTGGCAGGCGCAGCATGGGAATAGGTGGACCGATGACCAGGCGAAGGTGCCAGAAACACAGCACCGGCTGGTGTAGCGATGTTTAGGAGAGGCCTATATCCAGCAGTACACGTCTTTTGACTGAATGATGAAAATGAAGAGCAGTATTTGATCATTAATGAACATGTTACTAAATCTCTATTTATTTAACTTGAACAAATCCAATAATGTATAGCGTTTTATATTACTCCACTTCATTATGAAATATTAGCAATTTAACGGAAATGCAGCGCTAACTGCGTTTATTAATTAACCGTTAAAATATGACAGCAATTATTTTGTCTCTGATTGCTGAAATAAACAGGACTGCGTACAGAAACGGTTTGTTTAATATTGTTTATTCAAAATTATGCAATATGAGAATAAAGTTACTATTTCAAAGTAATGTTAGTAATAGTAAACTATGCACCAGGATAATGATAGGAAATTAATTGTTATAAAAAATAGAGCCTGATTCCTATTTTTTGAAACTAAAAATTTTTAAAGCCACTTTCATGAGAGAATGTTGCGGATATACATTAATTAAGTTTGAACCGTGTCGTGCCTGAGTTCCGTATGGAGCCGGGCGTAAAGAATAGCACCATCCTATTTCTTCCCGTGCGTGTCGTAAAAGGCGACTAAGGGACTTACTAGGGAATGGGCAGTAGCGTTCTCTATGCATTTTAACACCATACTGCGATCGCCAACCCGCCTGCCAAGCGTGGCAATTATGGCAACCCCCATCCGAAATGTTGGGGGAGGCCTCGTCTCTCGGCAAAAATGATGATACACCGATTTGAAACCATTACATGCCTTATTTTAAACCAAACACCATACAGTTTATTGTAGGATAAATCCTTGACGAAAATGTATACCAGTTTATTTGTAGGATAAATCCTACAAAAAACTGGTATGGTGATAATTTATTGACGATAATAAATCTGGTTAATATAGCTGATGTATATTTAATACATAAGAATATAGTCGTATTAAATAAACCTTGTTCTTCTTTAAAGCTACCTAAAGCTTCAATTTCATTTCAAGTCATAACTGAACATGTTTTAAAAGCACATGAAACCACAGGACAACGTAGTAGCATCTAGTGTTTTGCAACTAGATCATAATTAGCGGTAGTCACAGTGGTCGGTCTAAACTGTACTTACCCCAGCCTCAAACGGAATACATGAAGAGTCCAATGATACTCGTATTTACCTATTTTATTTTGTTTATATATAAAGCCGCTAATTTTGTTAAAAGTAATCCTACGGTATTTAACAAACAATCAGACGTTAACATTCGTAGTCGTCGGGTAAGGATGAGTTATGTATAGTAAGGTCAAGCACGGCTTTGATGTATAAAAGCATAATTATTCTGTGGCCATAGAAAATTATAATAAGCTCCCAACGCCTCTGAAACAGCTCCCCCACTAGGTGGTTTAGGTTTATTTCGAAAAAAAAATATTACAGCCAAATGCTACAACAGCAAAAGTAATGTTTTAATGTGAATTGGTTGCATTTTGTTGCAAAAGAACAAAAAAATTGGGTGTGTTGTCACGGAAAGCTTGTGTAAAGGTGTTAAAGTCGATTAAACGTCGAAAAAATTATATCGGTCAACCAGCATCTTTATGCTCGCTTTACGGCATTTTGAATTGTTGCTCGCAAAAAATCTGGGTCCAAATTGGTGATTTCTTACAACGTTGGCTTTCAAGACTTGCAAGTTTTGTGGTTTGTTGTGGTAAATGCGAGATTAAAAAAAGCCCTCTGGTCTCTGATCTCTCTCGGATCTGATCGGCCAGTTCAAATGACCAAAACGGGAGATGACACGGCCCGGAAATAATTGTTTCAATATCTCCATCGTTGCCTGAGCTGTGTGTATCGTTCCATTGCATTGTCGACTAATTCTCTATCCGCCTTATTACAAAACAAGATTTATATTTTGACATGGCTTAAACCATGCAGCCAGTTTTTGTAAAAAGAACGTAACAGTGATTGAAATACCGTTCTTTATACAAAACTGAAAACTTAGTTTGGTACTAAGTTGACAGTTTTGTGTTTAGGAACTTTACCTTAGTCGGAATAAAGTTCGAAATTCAATAATGGCTCCATGTTTTAAACCTGGGTTTGAAGATAAACCTTGTTTTGTAATAAGAGGGTATGAGTTTATAATAAAAGTATTAAGTCACAATGATTATTATGACGCCATTTGCAAAAATTACGGCACATTCACAGTATGACATTACTTTTGCGCCAACTTTTGCTTACTCGTGTTTTACAAAAATAAAAATATCTTAATCTTTATCTTCATACCAATAGAAATAATATATGAACAAATACTACATTTACATCATCATCATCATCATCTTCCTGCCTTGTCCCATGTCACTTGGGGTCGGCGCAACACCTTTCTTGGGTCGATTTCAAATTTTGGGCCGAAAAGCAGTATATTTTATTTAATTCTCGTGGAGCCGATGTTAACGTAACTTAATTTACTTTAAATCGACGACTTCTTTGAGACGCCTAAGGGCTTATTACAACGACTTTCTTATCACTGTAAATTAAGGAGATAGGCCTAGAAAACTAACCCATTTCTCATTAATGTCACTAGTTCTAAGTGTTTATTTTTTCTAGATTGCTTTATGAAACAAAAACATGTGCAGGGAATTGGAATTTAATTTTTACACGGTTTAATATAATTCTAAAGGAAGTATAATTAACTGTTAGACAATCTTGAGTAACAATAAGACAACATTTAATAGCTTTTTCAAAGAGTTTGTTTATGCAATTTCATTTGTGTAACTGTAATTAAACGCATCAATAAATACCTGGGATTAATACCCTGCTATACCCTGCCTCTCAGCCCGTGCGATCATTGATTGTCATGTGGTTTTTTAATTACTGAACGCACCTAAATACTAAAGAAAATATCATACATTTTAAATTTATGAAATCCTACTTTTAAATGATGAAATCCTACTTTTTTAAATTGATGAAATCCTACTTTTAAATTATGATATTCTACTTTTTTAAATTGATGAAATCCTACTTTTAAATGATGAAATCCTACTTTTTTAAATTGATGAAATCCTACTTTTAAATGATAAAATCCTACTTTTTAGGGTTCCGTACCAAAATGGTAAAAGGAACCCTTATGGTGAGACTAAGTCTGTCTGTCTGTCTGTCACACCTGGATATCTCAAGAACTACCAATGCTATCAACTTGAAATTTAGAATAGTTTTTGATGACGTTTGCCCAACTATTTTGCAAACAAGGAAGAAATTAAAAGAAACATAATATCTTTTTTGCAAAAGGGACTGAAAGGGGGTCTTAAAAATTTGACGTGGGGCTACTATGGCAAATCATCAACATCATATATACGTACGGAACCCTCGGCGCGCGAGTCCGACTCGCTCTTGACCGGTTTTTTAAATTGATGAAATACTACTTTTTTGGCCCTACATTTGAAAACGACCCTCGTCTTCCATTCTCCCCTGTCAACCGTCATGTTATCATTCACTCCCTTCTCTTTCATATCATTCCCACACAATACATCCATCTCTTTTTTGGCCTTCCGCTCCCTCCATCCATAAACATTTATATTCATAACAAACCCATTTACAAAAAGTTTTATTTGCACAAGGCATAGGTAGAAGTATAAAAAAAACCGGCCAAGTGCGTGTCGGACCACGCTCAATTAAGGGTTCCATCATCATAATCATTCATCAGTTCAGCCGAAAAGACGTCCACTGCTGGACATAGGCCTCCCCTAAAGGGGGGGTTTGCCATAATCGCCACGCTTGGCAGGCGGGTTGGTGATCGCAGTATGGTGTTAAAATGCAAAGAGAACGCTGCTGCCCACTCTCTAGTAAGTCCCTTAGTCGCCTTTTACGACACCCACGGGAACAAATGCATGGTGCTATTCGCTACGTCTGGCACCACACGGACAAAGGGTTCCATAGTTGGGATGAATTTATCCCAAGAAAAACTTAGCATTGTAGATGAAAAGTACATTCCAACTGCAAAAATGTAAGTTTGTACGTACAATATACTTCTTATTGGTTTTCCTGTAATCTATAAGCATCAATTTCCTGTATTTTTTTTTTTTTTTTAATGTATGGTTTGGAATTTCGGGGATAAGGTGGTGGGGAGGTGGAAGAGAATGGTCAATTTTCATCTATTTTCACTGTCCACTACTTGAAATAATAGGTACCAACTCTTTTTAGGGAAATCCTCATGGAGTCTGTGTGTTAATCGTCTGTGGAGAACGGAGGGCTATGTCGGACTCCTGCTCAACCTCAAACTCAATTTTCAATTAAACTATTTATAGGCCCAGACCTTTGAATTGTCAAGGAGTCGATCGGTTAGAAATATGAAGCTAGTTGCCCATTCCAAAGCGTAGTAGGTACCTATGGAGAAGAACGGGTAAAAAACTCCATGGGCACTCATTTAATTTAAATTATATTGTTACAAACATATTAGTTTATGTAATCTTCCTATTTTTGAAGTCGGTAATAATGTTTAATTTATAACTAAATGTGAGGATGATGTATTAAAACGCGTCCATATACAGCAAATAGGAACAAACAAAAAAACAATTCAAAAATAAAATAAGCCGTGGTAGCTAAGAAATGACCTGTCCCAACTGACAGCACCCGTTCACGAACACGACGCATGGATCAGCACCATTCAGCTCAACCATTTTGAAAGGAGCTAAATCATCCAACACACGCGCCACCATCAACGAGACATCTCTGATTAAAACCCCACCGTTCCCTCTACTACTATGAGTTGGGGGCCTGGGAGATACTTGTTCGTTCGCCGCACCCCCGACCTACTCTAGCCAGTAAGTAGTTTTTTAAAATATGTATTCCGAGGAATCATTAATTGTTTTGTTTTTCAGAAACCATATTGGTTAGCCACGATATCCTTAATTTCGATGTTATTAAATTTTGACCACAACACCCGGTCATAAAATCGTGATAATTTGTTTTGTGTTTATAATTTTAAGTTAATCAAATTATTCGCTGAAAACCTAAATTCAAAAGTAAATTAACCCAACGCGGTACTAATCCTAACCAATATTATAAATGCGAAAGTGAGTTTGTTTGTTTGATACACTTTCACGGTAAAACGGCTGAATGTATTTGGATGAAATTTGCCACATGTGAAGACCATGACCCAGGTTAGGACATAAAATACATTTTATCCCGACATTCTCAAGGGATCGAGACTTATGCGCGTGAAACAGCGGGGCCCAGCTAGTATCATTATAATGCTGTAAAAGGATTGGTCATTTTATATAATAACTAAATTATCTGAGAAGAACCTAACCTTACTGGAATAGGGTCCGCGCCCACTCGACTTGCTCCACCCGATGAATAATACCTTTTTTTGGGTGGGACATTATCAAATAACTTCTCCCGCTCTGGGCGGAGCTCCGAAGGCGTGTCAGACTTTTACTGACTAAAACCCACCCGTATTCCTTGACTTGCCTGTGTGCCAGGCCCACGATATCCCTTTCAAACAAACTCGCAACACTGGCAGGCATTGACCCTACCGGACCCCGTCAGTTGGTGCTGACACCTTGCTGCATCTTGACATTTTACTTTGTAGTAAAAATCACAGATTATTGTTAATAATCATTACAATCTTATAGCTAGTGGCACGGTGGTATATATTGAATCAGTTTATCTATCTTTAAAAAGCTACATTTTTTAAACGAAATCACTGACTACCAGGACAAATTGTGTATCATAACAAAATATTAAATATTCTATGTATAATAAGTTAATATGAAAGAAAGAAAGAAGAAAGAAAATACGTTTATTTGCGGTAAACATGACGCAACAAAGAACATAAACACAAAAATAAGAAAAGGTTGGGGGAAACATGCGTCACATCCACGCAAAACGGCTATCGCTCAGCATTATACCGCGACCCTATGCAAGACAGAGCCCCAGCGCTGGTTTTCAGCGACAGCCGGCGCCGACGTATGACGTCGTACGGTGCAGCAAACAATTAGAATAGGATCATAGATAAAGAAAAATAATATAATAATAAAAATAAGTGGTAGAATAAACTAAACAGAAATATTAATAAAAATAGACATACATGCTATGAGAATATCATCCTCCTTAAACGTTTTACGCTTAATGTAGTGGCAACATTTCGAAAGTTCACATCTCCGTTAGGAGTTTATGTGTTCTGTGCATTTGACGCACACACCACGAATATCACTTTGCATGACTGTACAAATGGTACTGAATTGGTAGTAAAACATTACTATTCTTCGGGTCGAGTCTAAGCGGGTCGAGTGGGCGCGAACCCCTCAAATGCCTATAAGGAATCACCTAGCAAAAACAAGGCTAATGGAAAAGCTTCATTTAACTAAATAACTCATGTTCAAGAAGGCGACCAGGCTTTTTTTTTTTTTTTTTGGTTGGGAAATTATCAAATAACTTCTCCCGCTCTGGGCTGAGCGGGAGGGCGTGAACCCTGCCTCACCCTCACGCGTTCCGCCTCCTCCTTTGCGACCATTACTG
Organism: Tiliacea aurago; assembly: GCA_948098905.1. Lineage (NCBI taxonomy): Eukaryota > Metazoa > Arthropoda > Insecta > Lepidoptera > Noctuidae > Tiliacea > Tiliacea aurago. The sequence continues at coordinate 5,120,296 of OX402592.1, forward strand.
TTTCGCAGAAGGAGGTGACGGTCTCCCATGCACTCTCGCTCCGAACCATGGCCTGAACCAGGGCCGGACGCGAGAGATCGCCGCCGCCGATCGTCTCCGTGAGGACACGGCGGTGCTCCGCCCAAGCCGGGCAGACCTCCACCGTATGCTCCACCGTGTCCTCTGGGCGATCCACACAGTGGTGACACCCGGGCGTTTCCTCCCGCTTTATCCTGAACAGGAACCTCCCGAAACAACCGTGTCCGGTGAGGACCTGTGTCAGGCGGAAGGTGAGGACGCCGTGGCGCCTCTCTAGCCACTCCTCAAAGAGGGGACTTATCACCACAATTGTGGCGTGCCCAGCGCTGGGTTGCGACAATCGCACTCTCCATGCCGCCATGAGATCCCGCCGGAGCTCCGTCCGCTGTGCCCCGATTTCTCGCGGCAGCGGAGTTTCACCCCGGCGTTTCACCTCCTCGCGCCACTCCCAGATGTGCGCGAGGACTTTTGCCTCCAGATCCCATGGCGGCAGTCCGGCAAGGAGGCTCGCCGCCTCACGGGAGACCGTGCGGTAGCCCCGTACCAGCCTGATGGCCATGACCCTTTGGGACGCGTTCAACCGCTGGGCTGGTCGCAGCCTCAGAGAACGCGCCCACACCGGTGCCCCGTAAAGGGCCATGGACCGAACGATCCCCGCGTAGAGCCTCCGGCAGGAGGCGTTTGGACCCCCTCGATTGGGCAGAAGCCGCTTCAAAGCAGCCCCGGCCCTCTCCAGTCTGGGAGCCAAACGTCGGAAGTGCTCCACGAAGTTCCAGCGGCTGTCGAGGACGAGTCCCAAGTACTTCATCGTCGACTCGACACCGATGTGAACTCCTCCCGCCGTTATCTGGGAACCCGACAGTGGCGCGTTCCGAGGACCATAAAAACACATGGCCTCGGACTTGTGCAAAGCCACTTCGAGTCCCAATTGCCGGATCCTATCGACGATTGTCGCAACCCCACGTGCCGCTAGTTCAGCCGCCGCCTCATGCGACCTCCCCTGCGCCAGGACCAGCGTGTCGTCAGCGTAGCAGACTACGCTGACGCCGCTAGGGAGGTCGGCGCGCAGCACCCAGTCGTACCCGATGTCCCACAGATGCGGCCCCAGGACCAATCCCTGTGGGACACCGCACGACATCTCTCGCCGTTTCCACTCTCCTTGATGACCGGGGTAGATGACGGCCCTGTCCGTCAAATAGGCCTCGACCACGCGACAGAGGTAGGTCGGCAAAGGCGACCAGGCTGCCATTTTGAACACACGTATTCTCGTGCAAAAATACGTGAAGTAATTACAGTTATACATATATCTTTGCAATTACTGATTCATCGATGTAATGAAATAAGTACGTCCGTTTATCAGCCATACTTAACCAATAATTTTGAGTTTTTATTGTAAAATTACGGCAACGTGTAATATGCAGGCTTGCTTTAACGCCAGTATTAAAACGCTCTTTCAGTAAACGATAATTTAGAAAAATGTAAATAATTATCAGAAAAGCATATTCTTTACATAAAAATACTAGACACGTGTGTCAGGTTTCGCCTATAAGTACTAAAAATAATGTTGTACTTATGATGTTGATCTTCCTCTTGATTTGGTTGCTATTTTATTTTTTGGATTATCGGTAATCATTACAAATTGATTAGCAACCATTGCGAAAATCAATAATCCCACAATAATCCAAGAAGGCTTTGGGATTTCCAAGAAAAAGTTGGCTAGAGTACCTATTTTATTTTCAATGCAACCTAGTAGATTTTTTAAATATATTTCTTGCCGACTGGTCGACACTTCATGTGACCAGAGGATTGGCTCGTTCTTTAGCCAAAAAAGCTGCCAGTCTTCTGGGCACGTTTTTGGATGGCAGCGATGTGGACCACAACTTCAACGCCTAAGTATCCTTTTGTTTGTGTTTTTATATTTACTTTAGTTAGTCACCTAGTAGATTACTAATATCTTATGCAATGCAAATGCAAATTGAATTAAAGCTAACGTATTGGTTGGTTCGATCACACCTCCGGGAGAAAACGTTACCACCTCAAAATTTGCACACGTCTTCCTAAATATATGAACAATTTCATAAATCTTACAGGAGATGCTTTAGGATCAAATATTAGCTGCTAGATAAAGCAGATATGGAATTGGTTCTCAGCAAATAATGATCGCCAATAACTTTAATATTAAACTGTAGTTAAATATATGTTAGCTAGTTGATGGAATAGAAAACGGATCTGACCATTCAGTCTAAAATTACATTGAATTTCTTTATTGCCTTCATTTTTAATTATGGACCACAAGCCATTTTGCCTAGCAAAAGATGGAAAGCAGCATCAGCACATTTAAAGTGTTTTTATTTCAATTATTATTCATAATTATAATAATACAGATTCGTCTAATTCGTCACATCCAGGGTACCGCGCTGAACAGTCGTCAGTTTCAACATGAGCCTTATCATATTCCTTATGGTCATCGTATTGAAACTCTTCTCCTTTCGGCAACCTGCAAATAAAATTTAAATTATATTGAAGTACCTATTTTACAATAACGTTTCTTATGATGAGATTTGGAGGAGGTTACCAATTTAAAAAAAAAGTTAACTGTGATGTCAAAAATCTGGACTCGACCGGACTTTGATACTTCGTTATTACTACAAAACAATATGTTTATACACTATGACGTCCATGACATAGGCCAATGACACACAGAAGCCAATTAACTAAAATATTAAGAAAAGTCCAAATCTTAATCCATTCCAAAAGTTAAATGTCCGTTAAAATACATAAAATTCCTTCGCCAACACCAGGCTAACGAGGGAAGAATTCCCCGCAATACCACTCACGAACACAACAATACAACACAAGTGCGAAAATCGATACTTACGTGAACACAGCTCTAAGGAATTCCTGCAGGAATGTCCCCTGCCTGTGAGCCCGCTGCGCCGCCTCGCATAGTTTGTAAAGAACGCACTGATGCCCGTCTCGACCCATCCTGCATAGATTACGTTAAGCTGTTTAGAAAATGCTTTATTGTGGCGTGCATTACACTCAGCATCTATGTTTTGTAAACATTTTACAATGTTTCGTATTAAGTAAGAAAGAAAGAAAGAAAAATTGTTTATTCTGCACAAACAAAACGCACATTACAATGAATTATGTAACATAAATTGCACACAAACATAGTAGCCAAAAGCCTCATATTCAACAGTAAAAAAGTTTGACAATCTTGTCTTGTGTTGAAGAGTGATTACGTTTTTGGTTGAGGGGACGGACGATGCCTGTATGCCTCGAACTTGCTAAGCTGTCAATCACGGTTGGCACAATCCCAAAAACCATCACATTATATGACAAAAATTCAGAAATTGAGCAAAACTAGAAAAAAACGAAGAAAAAGCAGACTAAAACTTAGCAAATAAAAAACATTATTTAAAAGAAGTTGATATGGCGTTGGAATTTTTTTTGTTTCTGTGAACATTGAAAATTCAGAGGAATAATCATTTTTATGGGTATGAATAGGACTCCAATCAATCCACTGCTGGACATATACGTCTAAGTTGCACCACATCAACCTGTTTTTTCAACTCGTACGGCCTGTCTCGGCTATCTGTCGATCAATACATCTAGCACGCACAATGGTCCACATGAAAGACTAAGTGCGGAAACCAAACCCGCTAAAATAGAACATCTAGCTCAATTCGTGTTCAAATAAATTGAATCCCTGCTTCATGAATCTTGACGTCTTTTTATGTTATACTTACGCAGACAAAAGCTTTTCAATCTTCTGATACAGTTCTGCTCTTTTACTTCTATGAAACTCTTCGCTGTCCTTGTCTAATTGCTGTGCCTTCAAATGGTTAGTCTTTAAATGTTTGTCATGCATCTTTTTTCGATCTATTTTAGGTTTTAACTCCTCTTTGTCCGATATCAAATTGTCTTCTATACTTCTTTTTCCGAAAGCTGGATTCACAATAAGTCTCCTGAAAGGAGTATTGGTACATCAAAATAAACATATGGCTTCCAAAATGCTAAACTTTACATCGTAAATATCTCAGTAATTGTCACTCCTGTGTGACCGTTCCTAGAGAGACCCTGTCTCGCAATTATGTAAAAAAATACTTAAGTATCTATACTGCATTTGAAATAAGATTAGACATTTAAATAAACTTGTTTACAGTCCATTCAACCGATTTTGACTTCTATTCCGTAGGCCTAAGGATGACATTAAAAGCAAAAACGTGGTTACAATACCAACTGTATGTTTAACCTTATTTCAAACGGAGTATAGGTACTTTCATATTTTCGCTCGGTGTTAACAGACCGTAAGATTAATATTATGTTGTCATCCATTAGATAATCTTATAAGTCACTTTTTGAAGTAAAACTTCTTTACGCACGCTTGACTTGGGGAGTAAGCTGGCGAATGCGTGACGAAAGCGTTATGAAAAGTGTGATCGAGATCGAGAAGCGAGGCGAACGGAAGTTGTTTAAGTTTTAAACATGGAACACAACGGAAGTTGAGAGGGAGATTTGAAGTAAAACTTCTTTTGCTAGCGTTACGCGAACGGTGATTTCTGTTTTACTTCAGTCGTGTGGTCTAAAGCACACTTGTTTTTAGTCCAAGTCACTTTTTCCAACAGACAATATCATATCATTTTGAAACAATATCATATCATATCAATATCACAGTAAAACTATTGTAATTACATACCTTTTATAAGGAACTTTAGCTATCAGCCTCCCATCTTCATCCAAGTAATTGATAGTCCTGACCACATCACTTCTTCTCAGAGGTTTTTCGGACTCCTTCAACGCATAGAATACTTTAGGGTCTGCAGGCAGTAACCAAGCCAGACCCGTAGTGGTAGCAAATAGGAAAATGTCACCAATAGGGATCAGTGCAGCTGTTTGTAAGACAAACACTGAAATGTTTGATAATGTTATTATTTGTAGTAATGACACTGCTTTACATTAAGCTGTATATGAGTATGTGGAACTTTCTGGAATACTAGATCCTCTTTGAAAGATTGTTACGAAGATGATCTAACTTTAAGCTTAAGGCTTTCGTTTTCAAGCCAACTACAGATGATTAGAAATCAGTGCAATTCCCAATTAATGATGCTGATTAAGTATTTAATAAACGGCTTTAATTTTAAAGTAATACCAACCAAATTGAAAAGAGCTTCCATCTGGAAATATTACGAATCTCTTTCGTCTGGACAACACTCTTGATCCTTCACTTTCGTCGTAAAATTCATTAGCTGTATTAGTTCTATTGTCTATTAGATTTTCACTAATTACTGTATTTATTACTATAACCAAAATGAATATCAAAGTTTTCATACTTGAAACAATAATTAAAAGTTATTAAAAAAATCCAACAAGCAATCTACACCTTGCGGATTTTATTATGAACTGGCTGGGTGGAAATAAAAGCCAAAGATTATAGCTTCCAATTTAAAAAACAGAATTTGGACTCGTCCGACGTAAAACAATGGAAATGTTCAATTAACACTGTGTTAAATAAGATACTGTTAGCTTTGAGTGACAATTTAAGATGTTAAATGCAAAAATTGTTGGCTTAGCTCAGAAACAAAAAAAGGGCAAATTAGATTTTATTAGAATGTCTGTGTTTAACCAGGCTAAACTGCAATAGAATAAGAGGCGTCTTTCATCCTGTTAACAGACTCGTAACATTTGTTAGACCGTTCCGCACAAATGTCCTACATTATGTGGTATTTTAAAAATTCACTTCAAGGATTATGATATTCCCATTAAATAATTCTGAGAACTGCTAATAACGAACACCTTAGCTTGGACAGAAATTAATTCCGTCGAGGGAACTTATGTTATAACCGCCTTAATAAGAACTCAGATTCGTTGGACCTTAGGTGGAGGCTCTTAAGGTGGTATTATCTGCCCCTCATGTAATTATGTAATTACTTTGTGTAATATTCATTGTCTAAACAGAAATATTCGAATATTGGTTTTTCTACTTCATTTAATTGTAACGGGTGTATGAAAAACTTTTTGTAAAAAAAAAATTACCGACTTCCAAAAAAACACTAAAAAGTGAAAAATAACTTTAATTTCGGAAGTCGGTGCGAAAACGACTTCCGAAATTAAAGTAATTTTTCACTTTCAGTCAATTTTTAATTTATCTAAGTTACAATAGCCTAAAGTAATCTGCTGATCACCTTTTACAAAATATTGCTTTTCCTTTGGGACGTTAATTGTTGAGGAGTTCTTCTAGTAAGAACCAGGAGAACTGCCACTCACCATATGCATTGTGACGAGCATAAATTGCTTAGCAACCATATTAAAGTACCTATTCGAATCGCAACCCGTTAAATACTTATTATTATATTGTTCCGGTGGCCATCTCTGGTCTCCATCACCACTTCACCAAATGGTGATTTTCGGGAGCAAATGCACGAGTTACTTTAAAAAGTACCCAGATCGCTATAGGTTTGCGTATAAAATTCGAGGGTTCCCCTCGATTTCCATAAGACCCCCTCATCAGATTCTGATTTGGTGGCAATGGGACCATCTCGAGAGCATACCCTTTTAAACAAAAAAAATATTTTCAAGTCAGTCCATAATTGACGGAGTTAACGGTGAACAAACATTAAAAAAAAACATACAGCCGTACATAATATAACCTCCTCCCTTTTTGGAAGTCGGTTAAAAATGACGCTTTACGGAGCCGAGAGTCACTTGTATTCTCCGCCATTGAGACCATTTTATTGTACAAAACCATACCTGGGAACCATCTGGTTACGGTTATATTGAAAGTCAAAGTGCTAACTTTTATTCACGAAAACAAGTTTTAAATGTTAGCATTTAACTTAAATACCCCCAAGACTCATAAGCCGTTGCATGTACTCATAAGCACAATATTTTGCGTGACATTGCCCTCTGCCGTAAACAGCGATTCCTTACACCAACATTAAAAGTCGTTTCGTTTTATGTACGGAATGCGTAGATAACGGCTATGTGATGGGTCATTTTACAGCCTGTATTTAAAAAAAAAAATGTTTATCATCCCGGGTTAATCGACATAATTATATTCACCACACGCTGGGGCACAGAAATCTGTTGTGAAATTTTTTGAACACGCAGACAAGGTGCTCGCATCTTTACGTGTGTTTATGAGAGCCTGTGGTATATAGGGGAGTCCCTCGATCTATTTGTGTAACTTTCATTTCTTTGCTCCATTTTATATTCTGCCTGCCCATTCCACCAGTGTTGCAAATAAGGTCAAACACGACCAAATCAGAGTTATAGGTTTTTAGTAATCGATTAATTTACATTACAATCCCAAATTTACCGAATTGTGTTTGCAGCATCCAACTTCAATCGATTTAGTGCTGGCAGTATTTGCTACTTAAGTCCATGATGTGGTGAATATTATCCACACATACATTAAATGTAGAACGAATATTTCTAGCTCGCAGAAAAATAAAATAAAGGTAGGAATACCTGGTCTCTAATGTTTATCAAGTGTGATGAATATTGAATATCCACTCGTTAAAATTAAATATAGGAGTAATAATACTTTGATCCATCACACGAGATAAAATGCAAGTAGAAAAGTACATAAATTGGGCAATTGGTAGTTAGTTTCACTACTAATTACTTTATTAAAAAAAATTGTATAGTGGCGTGTGCTAGCTAACATAAGGCAAATAATTTAATTTAATGGTTTTGTGTTGCGTAATGCAAATTACTTTACATTTGATTTTATAGAATCAAGTTTTCTAACTAAACAGACAGCTGTGCTGCTGGGGAGTTTTTTGCGCTACTTCTTCTTCCCAGCTAAAGCACTAGGAAGTGGTGAAGGGTGGGCGTTTTTGAGGACTGTCTCATGTAATTTTTGACGTTTGAAAAGTATTGATTCTCAGCGTAGTTGTAATGAATGACTTTTGATTTACTAACATAGCTTATTGTCTAACGACGAGATTTGAAGGGAACATTAAATGATACCTGTATCTATGTATTATTTGGCTTGATGTATAGCACGCCCACATTCACCATGTATCTATGTAATAGTTGGCTTGCTTGAAAGTTGCTAGGTAATTTTAATAAAAATACTGACTCGTTGGTCTAGTGGTCGCAAGTCTTACTGCTTGTGGCGGCACCTACAACACCACACGCGAACTACGCATCACACTGAATGACGTCACCCAAAATCCTGCATCGCGCAAGCAAAGTTTACCGCGTGACTAAAATATATACTATGTCCCGATACCAATTGTCGGATGACGGGTGTTGTGTATGGTAGGCTACTTGCCTACCATATACAACACCCGTCTGGTCAGGGGATCCTCCCTTTTTTATGGAGGATAAAGAATTTAAGAACCTGTTCCTCATATTTCTATATGTTGATCAGGAGGTCCTGGGTTCGATTCCAAGGCTGAGCAAAGCGTTAATGGGTTTTTCAATCAGGAATTTCTCAGTAATAGTCCGGAGTCTGGGTTTGTGTTGCCCAGTTGATAGCAATAGGCTCACCCTCTTTTACATGGGACTTAAATATAACTGGTGTGACAAATGTGGGTTTACAGTCACGAGCACAAATATGTATATACTTAGCAATTTTTAAAAGTTATTTCCTCCAACTACATGGTCAAATTTAATTAGCTAGCCAAACTCCGTGGACGTTTTGGGTATCGACATCTAAATACGATAAAATGAAAAAAATAAAGATTTGATGTTTTTTTTTCTGGTGTCAATGACCACTGCCAGTGAAGTTACTTGAAGTAGTTAAGTTTTTGTTTTATCGTGTTTAGTTATCGATACCCATCACATCTGTAAAGTTTACACAGAAAAAAACACTGATTTTGAAACTCATAGTTCAAGTTACTAGTCGTTGACCCCAAAAAAAACAATGTTTTTTTTTTCTTTTTTTAGTTTTACGTATTTAGATATCGATACTCAACACGTCTGCGGAGTTTCGCCAGCTAATTTAATTTGACCCTGTATATATAAACAAAAAATGTTATGAAATAGATCTTTTCTACGTCTTTTATTCTACGTCTTTTATTGACTTGAATGTGCCCTGGTGGCTGAGAGTGTCATGCTCACTGCATGACATGGCTGAAATGTCTAGCTGATGGTGGCGTGTGGGTTGGATCATTAAGTTCCCTTTAAAATGGTTGAGCTTAATGGTGCTGACCATGCGTCATGTTCGTGAACGGGCGCCGCCGTCAGTAGAGACTGGTTATTTCTTAGCTGCCACGGCTTATTTTAACTAAGGTATTTTAATTGTTTTTTGTTTTTTATATTTTTACTACGGACGCTTTTAACGTGCACGTCTTTCTAGATTGTTCTCACATGTATAATTTCAACATAAATGATGTAACCAATACTATGTAACAATATTTTGATTTAAAAGAGTGTCCGTGGAGTTTCTTGCCCGTTATTCTCCATAAGAACCTACTACTCTTTGGAATGGGCAACTAGCTTCATCTCTCTGACTTACTGACCCCTTGACAATTCAAAAGTGCCTGTAATAGGTTTATTTGAAATAAATGCTTTGATTTTGAGAGTTCTCAAAGTTGCAGTCGTTATTCCACGATAAAACCGTTTTTTTTATTTATTTTGCTAAGTGTTTACATATTAGTGCTCATGACTGTACAGATACGACTATGCCTCTGCCAAACCCTTTGAGGAAACAACCGTGATGTTATGTCATGTTATAATAAAATACTTATTATTTTTTTAAACATTTAATATATAATTATATTACTATCGATCCATCTATGTCGTCACATCCGGGGTACCGCGCCGAACAGTCGTCAATTTCAACGTGTGCCGCATCGTATTCTTTATGTTCATCGTATATAAAGCTTTCACCTTTCGGTAATCTGTAATCAAGATAAGGGTATTTAACTAAAACTCCACTAAAAATGTTATAGTCTGGACAAAAACTGATTGCTATTTTAACTGTATAATTTATTACTTTTATGACATTTATTTTACATACTGTGATTACCATAAATTCACACACTGATATAATTTTTTTTTTTTTTTAGGGTAACGTTTTATTTTTTTTACAATGTTTGTAAATATGTGAGCACCATGTATCTATCACATAATTCTGTCACATACGTCACATAGTCTGTCTGTCATTGCTTCATTATTAATTCTTTTTAACTATTGTTAGTAATTTTATTCTAGGTGCATTGTCTTCACATATAATTATATAATTGATGTACCTATACAAAATATTGTAAAACATATTTAAAAGAGTAACGGTGGAGTTTCTTGCCCGTTCTTCTCCATACGAAGCTATCTTTTGGAAGGGGCGACTAGAATCAATTCTATTTCATTTGTAATTTTTGACGTTCAAAAGTGCCACTTATGTGCCTATTTGAAATAAATAATTTGACTTTGACTTTATACATTTTTTTAGTCACTTCTCTGGTAAGGTTATGGGCACCATACTCGTATTATGCAAAGAATGAGAGATATGGCCTGAGAAAAGTTTTGAGTTTATTAGTGTAAAAGTTATGCTTACGTGAACACAGCTCTTAAGAATTCCTGCAGGAATGTTCCCTGGTTAGGATTTCGCTTAGCGGCCTCGCATAGTTTATAGAGAACGCACTGCCGGCCGTCTCGACCCATCCTGCACAGATTAAGTTAAGGTCATTAGATTGAATCTTGCATTAACAACGAACAGCAGTGTCAGAAATAGAAAGAGGGAAGCCGTTGTCATGCAGTGAGACACTAGAAATTATATAGGCATATAATATGGAGGTTATATCATCGCGAATTTATATCCCACAGAATGAACCCAGGAAAACGACCAGAGGGCCTAAAATGAACGCTTTGGCAGAATCGGTATTTGGTACAATTCATATTCCGCAATTCATCTGTTTGACAGTTTTGTATGGAGTTCCGTAAAATGGTCCACAAACAATGAATTGCTATAGTGAAGTCTAATGTCAAATAGCAGCTGTCAAACAGATGAATTGCGGGATGTATGAATTGTACGCAGATCCTATTATGATTCTGCCAAAACGTCCATTTTAGGCCTACAGAAGATACTAATATTGATTTGTATTGAATTATAGACAGATGTTCCGGATTTAATTGGCACAAAAAAATACCAAATGCATAATCAGCCTATTATGTTCCCACTGCTGGGACACAAGTCTCCTCTCTACGAGAGGGAGAGGGCTATAAAGCGGGTAGATGTCACATGTCTTCGAATTGTTGATTCTAGGACATGCTGGTTTCCTCACGATGTTTCCCTGCACCGTTTTGAGAGCAGAGGTGATGAAATTATTTACACAAAGTAAAGTGCCTGGTTCGTACCCACGACCTAAGTACAACTCGTAAGTCGGGGCACTGTACTGCACTGGACCACATGCGTTTAGCGCTAAATACGATTTAAAACATAATTCTGTCTCAGTCATCTACAATCAACAGAAACAAAACGATGTTTGTCGATGTTGTAATCTTAAAGGATCCTCTTTCTCTGTTGAAATCTTAAATCCTAACCCCCTTATTACAAAACAGGGTTTATCTTCAGACCCAGGTTTAAAACATGGAGCCATTATTGAATTTCGAACTTTATTCCGACTATAGTAAAGTTTCTAAACACAAAACTGACAACTTAGTACTGAACGAATTTTTCAGTTTTGTATAAAGAACGGTATTTCAATCACTGTTAGGTTCTTATTACAAAAGCTGCCTCCATGGTTTAAGCCATGTCAAAATATAAATTTTGTTTTGTAATAAGACGGTAAAGGATCAGCAAAGTATGTTATAATGACGTAATGTTTAATAATGTACGCACACAATTTACCTACTTTTTATTTTTTTTTATTTAAAAATCCAGATATAATTTATAGGTTAATAAATAAATATAAAATAAATAAATTTTATTGTAACTAAAAAACTCAGTGTACAGAAACTCTGTGTTCGATAACAACTGAACTGAACATTTTAGTATAATACTGTATTAATTGTATCTGTGTTACTAGCTAGTTTTTAAATACTTTCCATTGTAATCTGTGGAGAACGTAGTGGGTAGCATAACTGTTTAAAATGTAATATTTAAGATAGATAAAATGACTGTTTCTTATTGTGCTACAGTTTGTTTTTCCTCAAATAAATAGATGTTGTAATCTTAACCATAGTAACGTGTATTTAATACTTACGCTGATAACAGTATCTCAATCTTCGCATAAAGATCCACTCTATTGCTTCTGTGGAACTCTATACTATCCTTGTCCAAATGCTGTGCCTTGAGATAGTCGCTCTTCAAATGTTTCTCATGCATCTTCTTCCGATCTATCTTCAGTTTTAGTTTCTCTTTGAAGGATAGTGTTTCATCATCTATACTTCTTTTAGCGAAGGCTGGATTCACTATTAGTCTCCTGAAAAAGCGAAATGGTATGTTAGGTACTTCTATTGTTCATTAATTTTACAATTTGTTCATATTAGCATTTAGCTTTTTCATTATTATAAACAGTGTCTCACGCATAAAATCTAGATACAAATCAAAGTGGTGTTGATGATGAGTTTAAGATTAAGTCACAAGTGCAGCAGATACCAGCGCGTTTTCTCCTAACTATATATGTACGGTCCACCCGTACAATTCATATCTTTTTACGTTAAATAAGCAGTTTTGTACCGCGTGCGCAATTTACTTCAGTTCGCGTTCGGTCTTCGCCGCGTGTACTCATTACTATCATAAGTGATCACTGTATCAATTAGCTATAACATTCTATCAATAAACTGATCATTATAAACTATATCACTTCTTATCATTATAGATGTCCCGTACAATATACATGACGGCGGAGCAAGTGGCGCCGTCTATTTTTGTTACGAAGTTACTGGAATCACCGAAAAGGTCGGATACGAGTAACACTGGCTGGTGACAGTCACTCTAGCAAAGCGTCACATAGATGGTTGCGTGGTGGCTGTCTTCTGATGACAGAAGATGATAACAGGGGAGCCGCTGTCGTACCACAATCAACTCAGCCTATAGCAGTCCACTGCTGGACATAGGCCGTAGCCATAGCCCAGGCTGCGCCACAACACCCTGTCCTCCGCCTTCCACATCCAGTCTGTCCCAGCCACCTTTTTAAGGTCGTCGGTCCATCTAGCTGGGGGGCGTCCCACACTACGCTTGCCGATACGCGGTCTCCACTCCAGAACTCGTCTGCGCCACCGGCAATCGGTCCTTCGATAAACATGGCCAGCCCACTGCCACTTCAGCTTGCTTACTCTGCAGGCTATGTCGGTAACTCCGGTTCTCTTCCGGATAACTTCATTTCTGATCTTATCCTTCAGAGAAACTCCGAGCATAGCCCGCTTCATAGCACGCAGAGTGACCTTGAATTTGTGGACCAGCCCGACTGTCAGTGTCCACGTTTCGGCACCGTATGTCATAACGGGCAGGACGCACTGGTTGAAGAGTCTTAGTCTTCAAACACTGCGGGATTGGCGACGAGAAGACTTGACAAAAGTTTTCCAAACGCTGCCCAACCCAACCGGGTTCTTCTGTCATTTCACGTCCACGACAAAATGCTATATTCCGGCACAATCCTGATGATATTGAAGCTGCTGAACCACTAATACGATGATCACTTCTGCTAAAGTAAAGTCTAACCTGCGCCGTTATACATATATCTTAACTAATGATAAAAATGCGAAAGTTAGTTTGATTGGATGAAATTTGGCAGATGGGTGCCTGTGTTAGAACATAGGATACTTTACATCCTGGTGGTAGGTATCCCTGGGATAATTTCTCGATCTCCATGCGGGCGAAGCCGCGGGCTAATGCTAATAATACTATAAATGCGAAAGTGAGTTGATGGTGATTTTGAACTGATTTGGATGAAATTTTGCACAAGGGTAGACCCACTTATATTGGTGAAACAGTGGGGCACAGCTAATAATAACATAAGACTGATTTTTTACATGTGTTCGTTGCACCACCGATCATCAGGATTCCCATGGGAAAACTAGATATCCCCTTTGTGTTTGATGAAGGTAAGAGCTTGTCTAATTGATGATCTTAACGCCAGTAGTGGAACATGAGGCGAGCCAGTTGAATTGAATTACTGCGGTTTCGCTGATATGGTTTCACGGCGGAGGTGTGTATCGGCGTTAATTTCCTATTTACAAAACAAATATCTGTGGGGCAATTCCTGTACTTTAAAGAATAGTCGCATTCTAAGCTGTCTCAATCTGTCAAAAATATCACTAACATTTTCGACAAGTTTTTGACATTCATTGTCACTGAGGAGATTAACGCCGATAGCATACCTCCGCCGTTAAACCACAGCAGCGAAACCTCAGTAGTACAATTCAACTGGGTCGCGTCATCGTTGCGCTACTCGCATCCGATTCGAGTAGCGGAACATGACGCGATCCAGTTGAATTAAACTACTGCGGTTTCGCTGCTATAGTTTCGTGGCGGAGTTGTGCTACCGGCGTAAAACTAGATTTTGAACGTTTCTATATAGACGAGAATTGGTCTTCTGATGTCTCCCCATAAGCAGCCATTACTCTCATAATATTCAATTTATACATACCTTTTGTAAGGAAATTTAGCAATAATTCTTCCCCTATCATCCAAGTAATTGATCGTCCTGACATCATCGCTTCTCCGCAGGCCTGCTCCATGGTCCTTAAACATGTGGAATAGCTTAGGATCTGTTGGTAGATTCCAGGCCAGACCTGCAGTACTGCCGAAGAGGAAGATATCGCCGATCGGGATCAACGCCATCGTTTGACAGCAGAATACTGGAAGTACAGAAATTTAAAACATTAACCCCCTTATTACAAAACAAGGTTTATCTTCAGACCCAGGTTTAAAACAACTTTTAAACCTGGTTTCGAACTTTATTCCGACTATGGTAAAGTTCCTAAACACAAAACTGACAACTTAGTACCGAACTAAGTTTTCAGTTTTGTAAAAAGAACGGTATTTCTATCACTGTTACGTTCTTATTACAAAAACTGGCTCCATGGTTTAAGCCATGTCAAAATATAAATCTTGTTTTGTAATAAGGCGGTATGTGTTAGTGTTGATTCAGCCTTCCAATTATGCTCCTCTCTCCTACTATTATGCTGTGCCCGACAGGGTTCATAATTCTCTAATAAAATATAAGAAGAAGAAGATTGTTTATTTTTCTTAGTCTTTTCAATTTCAACCTCTACCTAGACTAACCTTTAGTGTCTCAAAATAAAAATTGTTTTAGAGAAACAATAACTTTGACTGAAAAGTTGAATGTGTAAGCAATTCGGATGAAGACCCGACCATCTTCAAAACTCTCAAAGAGGAATACCGGAATCATTTATTTCTAATTCCAACTATTAAATTTTTAACACAATGAATATAGTTTATATTTTACTACTGAAAATCTCGCCCCAAGTAGCTATTACATGCAATAAGTGTCAAGATTTGCATCCTGATGTAAACAAGCTCTAACTAAACGCTACTTCTCCGAACGAATTAGTTATGAAATAGCAAGTCTACCTAGTTTCAAACTAATTTCAATATGAGACTTTAAGCTCATAAATAAACTTAAATTAATGAAGTAATACTCACAGGAATACATTTAATTCAAAATATCTGACATTATTAACAAAGTAAACAATATCACTAACGGAGAACTTCCAATTAAGAATAATTAACAGTCTACATATTTAGTTCACGCACAAGAATGTCAACTAAAGTCCAAAACATGTATTCATTGCCACTAACCTCAATGCACATAAAAAAGTCACTATATAAAGAATTCCAACTGTTGCACTTTAGAAAGGAAAGCTGAAAAATATTATCTCATTACGGATCAAATGCTTAGCACACATAAGTATTCACCCACCAAGTTGCAGAGAGCTTCCATCTGGAAATATTACGAATCTCTTTCGTCTCGACAACGCTCTTGATCCTTCATTTTCGTCGTGAATTTCATTTACCGTATTATTTCCATTGTCCCTTACATTTTCACTAATTACTGTCTGTAAAACTAGGAACGTTACGAAATATGAAAAGAGGCTATTCATATTTGGAACAATACCGAACAGTTATTCAAAAATGTTTTTCAAAATAGGAATGCAACCTGTTCCTAACGGATTTTATTTAGAACTGGCCACATGGATGTCTTGTCAAACTCAATGATTATAAATATGATTTTCAAAACGCCATTCAGAGTTGCCCGTTGTGAATCATAAAACGTACTGTCCCGTTCTTGAACTATTGAAACTGATGTTACAAATGAAACTTCAATTAACACAGTGTAAATTGATTTACTGTTAACTGCGTGCGACAATTCAGAAAATGTTAAAAACCTAAAATGTTTGCTTAGAAACAAAGAAAGCAATGTTGGCCTTATTAGAGTGGCCAGGTTTTACGGTTTTAAATTCCGATTGAATGAGGGTATGTTAAGAAATAATAATAAATAAAACAAAACACCGGTCAATAGTCTATTAATTAAAATAATAAATATTAATATTTTAAGCTTAATTGGCGTTCCCTTAGATGTTTAATGATCTTAAAAACTACACACGTAGCAAAACAATAATTTAATCTTACTATAATGAGGTAAGACATGAGGTCGACAAGCTAACATAAAATCTCCTCTTTATTAAATTACATTACATTACAGAACTAAAATAAAATAAATTCATCTAAAACTAAAAGGCAAGCCAATCGCCAATGATCTATCGGCGAAAGGCTTGCTAGATAAATCTTCCTTCTAATACACTTAGGAATTAAACCCTTTCCTTATTACTTTTAGTCCCTTCGTACTAACTTGACATTTCTCTAGAATCGTGCTCAAGCATAATTCTATTCAAAGGTTAAAAATACCAGTTAGCGTTCATATTTTAATCAAAAATCTTGAAATTTCTCTAGGATCATGCTCAAGCATAAATCTATTTTAAAGTTAAAAATACCAGTTAGATTTCATATTTTAATCAAAAAGAGTCAATTTTACTCTCAAATCGTGATTTGGCTGAATATTGTTAAATAATACTGGCCTCCAACTATTACTCGTTTTAGTGTAACCAAGTTTACCTACTTGTAATTAATTTGGCTTCAAATGGGCAAAGTAAACCATTAGTCTGTAAAAATGAAAACACAAGATTCCACTTTATATAGGAACTGCAAACAGTAATCGGCCAATGTTACTGGAGCTCTCAAACGCAGGAGCTAGTTAAACTAGGTAGGTCACAGACGAGCAACAATTTAGTGGGCCATTTTTGTTTGCAGGAAGTGTACGACATTGTGTGAATGCAACGATGCAACAGAGATAAAGCACGTAGTGAACCTCAAATAAGCGTTGTGAGTTCAAAAATGAGAATTATAATAGGAATTGTTTTTTTTTCACTCTGATCTTTACAAAAAATCGCTGCGATTACAAAGATGACGCTATTGGATCCACGTATAAGACACGATACATAGACAAAAAATACTACGCCAATATCAGAAGGCTAATTATCGTTCTTAAAAAATGCTCAAATTCAAGTCGCGAACTCTTCTCTGCGAAAATCAATGTCAATAACTCGTCAAAAATGGTGGAAAATTTATTGCATTTTTGACTGAGATTGAAATGCGAACGCTTTTAAAAATACGGGAATTGCCCTTCAGTTGTTTTTATCGAAGATTTCAATAAACTATTCATAAAAAGCTATTATCTGTATTTCACTGAACGCTGTTCAATGTCATGTTTTGGCTATCGTCACCCCAAAATATGTCGACAGAAATATTAATTGCAGGTATTTTTTTATGTACCTTCATCAAGTTACCACAAACTGTCAAATTTTCTCATTCGATTTTGAACTTAACCAACAACATTATAAGGTTTACTAACACTTAGTTTTACGAACAATATTATTAACCCCTTAGGAGTCTTCGCTCGAAATAAAGATTTTGAATTGAGAAATTTGACAGTTTGGTGATGGGCTGGCTACTCTACAAAAAGTCTCCCGTCTGCAACCCCTAGTAAGCAAATCTCGCCGCGTCTGCTTCGAGCAGGGGCTCATCACATTCTGGATACAGTTCAGCGCAGGAACCGGTGGCGGAGAGCGCTTCGTCGTATTCACCGTGTTTGTCTTCTACACCCACCGAGTTTTTTGGTAAACTGAAAATAGACATGAACTCGAATTAGGTAGTTTTACTCTGCAGTTAGAAGGATGTAATAAGATCGTTTTAGACACGTCTATGTCTAAGGCCGCCTCCAGGGGCGAGAGAATCGCGGCAATAGTAACGCTGTGGCTTCAAATTATCGCCGCGACGATATCGCCTATTGAACCATAAAGTTTCCATTGAATTTGATGGCACGGAGAGACTATTGTCGTGATTATTTGATTTCTGTAAGTTTCCCGAATAGAATAACATTAAATTAAATTTTCTCGCCCGTGGAGATGTTGCCTAAGTAACTGTTACGAGTTATGGAAAGTCGAGAAGATATTTAATTTAACGTAGGTACCTACAATCATAACAACATTCCACGGTAAAACGAAACGTCTAAAATTTATTGCCAAAAAGGTTGCATTGTATTTTAATGCGGTAAGCAGCACATGTGTGTTTGGTCTTTTTATTATTGTGTTTTTCCTTTCAGAGGGCTATCACAATTTTTCTTGAATTTGCGCGTTTTACCCGAGTTTTGATGTGTGATTATGGTTTAGATATAGCCATAAAATAAAAAATAAAATATGCCCAAGCAAGTTTAATTATTTATCTTGGGAGCGCTTTAAATAAATATTTCAATTTCTTTACATAAATCAGTAAAAACCTTGTCTCTGCAAAGGATGTTTCATAAAATTTTACTTTTGGGTATCTTTTGATGCTTTTTTACACCGAAGATAACGTAATTTAAGAAATTATAAAAATGTCCATGGTACTACTGTATTTTATACTTGGGAGCGCTTTAATCAATTTATTATATTTCGTACAGTAATTCACCAAAAATAATTCTGTAAAACAGAGAGTTACTGATCATTTTTCATCCGAAGTTTTATTTTTTATCTACGAATATAAAATCCAAATTCAAACAAAAACTATTTAGTAACTAAGTTAACTATGTTACCTTGCTCGAAAAAAAATAAAATAGTCTATTTAAAAGTAAAATAACGGCGTAAATCAACGGCGAAATAAGCTATATTTTCGAGAGCGCAAAAGTGATGAAACTATTAACGGGTGCTGAGACTGACACGAATGGTTTATCACTACGAAAACTGTACTTTTATAGTTAGACAGACTTATTTTTTTTTGATTATTTTACGCTTTCTCACAATTAGATAACAAATTGACGAAAAACGTTTTTTTTTGTGATAGCACCCTTAAATTAAAATGGGTCTTTGTTTTCTTTAGTTTGGTTGGCAAAAACTAAAATCGGCTTAGGATCGCCTTGTAGGAATATTGTACAGTCGTGAAGTTAGCCAATCTTCGCAGATTTTGTAATACTGCCTACTAAATCATTTGGAACAATGGCGATCTCATAAATCTTATCGTAATCTGCGATTTTATATATACCTGACCATTACTTTGGCAAAAGACCAATGTAGTTACACTGTGCAATATTTGTTGATAATTTCAACTTACCCAATGAACTGACCTTCAAACTAGGATAGGTTTATCAAATATTTCCCTTTTAAAATCCAGCCACTTGTGGCTTGTAAGAAAATATACGTAATTATATTCTTTATTATTCAATTTTGAGACTCCTAATTCATTATTCTAATATAATTTTATTCGAGCTTAATCTTATCCTCTTTAATCATGAATAATTTGATATTCGGTTTTATAGTGTACGTAATGACCTTAATTTTATTTATTTATTTATACTTTATTGTACACCAGCTTATACATTACGAAAATACAAAATATACAATTAGCAGCCTTATCGCTTACTGCCATCAAATCCAGGCAACCTTGGAATGGACAGTGTGGTAATATTTTCTGTAATAATACATTAGCTTGCATTTTGAATAGATAAGAAAACTATTCTTAAACTATATCGTCGTAAGTATCTACCTACTTACTATACTCGTAATCCTCTAACTGAAATAAGAAAATGAAAAATGATTTACAAAATGTCCCGGAATTAACGCACAACCTCTCAAGGGGTGATTGTACTCATCAATATGACCAACTTTTACTATGGGACAAAACGTGAAATCGCGAAAAAAAAACAGCTATTCCCTACATTTTGACGAGTTAATCAAACATAAAGTAGGGAACAGCAGATTTTTTTTTCGCGTTTTCAGGTTTGGTCCCATAGAAGTTGTTCATAATGATGAGTACAATGAATCCTTAAGAGGATGTGCGCTAATTCCGGGCCATGTTATAATTTTTATGTATATTATACTAGAGGGCGTAAACATAAGTGCAATCAATCGCGTTTCGTATTTTTACAACGACTCTCAACAGAATTGACATAATTAAGCTTCTTGGTAGCTTATTTCTGCATACATAATTGTCTTTTCTACCATCGTTATCACTGATATAATATCACTCTATCTATACTCCATTTGAAATAAGATTAGACATTTAATGAAACCTTTTTATGGTTCCGTACCCAAAGGGTAAAACGGGAACCTTATTACTAAGGGTCCGCTGTCTGTCTGTCTGTCCGTCTGTCTGTCTGTCCGTCTGTCACCAGGCTGTATCTCATGAACCGTGATAGTTAGACAATTGAAATTTTCACAGATGATGTATTTCTGTTGCCGCTATAACAACAAATACTAAAAAACAGAATAAAGTAAATATTTAAGGGGGCTCCCATACAACAAACGTGATTTTTATGCTCTTTTTTGCTCTATATTGATAACGGCAACATGTAGACGCTTGAAATATTCACAGAATATTTAGTTATATATTCACTTTAAAAATAAATAATTAAATTAGAATAAACAAATATTTAAGGGGGGTTCCCATACAACAAACGTGATTTTTTTTCCGTTTTTATAGATAATGGTATGAAACCCTTCGTGCGCGAGTCCGACTCGCACTTGGCTGGTTTTGTTACAGTCCGTTCAACCGATTTTGACTTCTATTGCGTTGGTGGTATGACAAATGGCAGCTGTAATAAACAGGTGGTAATGTAACCACGTTTTTGGTTTTTAATGCCATCCTTATGCCTACGGAATAGAAGTCAAAATCGGTTGGACGGACTGTAACACACTCCCAGTAACGATGAGTTTCATTTGACAGTTCGACAACATTCATTGCGTTATTTACGTTGTTGAGCAGACAAATTGTTTGAAAATATGTAGCCATGGATTAGCAATATACTTCAAAATCATTGTGATTGTCTTTGATAGTGTGTTACGCAATTCGGTTGCTGGTTCCGTCTTTTCTTCTTTTTTTATTGTTCTCAAACATAAGTACATAAATTTTGTGATTTCACAATTTCACTCAGAGAATTTTTTGTTTGATGGCGAGAACTCTATGGCCTTATGGAAATCTATGGCTAGTCTATGGCCTATAAACAACGAAATGTTAAGAGGTTCATGTTCTACTTTAACCGTCTTCTACAGAACACACAATGGTCTTACTTACGTGAAAACGGCTCTCATAAGTTCTTGGAAGAACTCGCCTTGAGGATGGTCCTGTGTTTGACCCACCAGGCATAATGTTTTCAGTACACAATCCCTGCCGTTCACACCGAGACTGAAAAGGAAGTAATAAAACTTGAACATGACATTCTTTGGAACAAGTTACTACACGTCTATATAGCTGAAACAATTTCTGGTTTAAGCAAAGCTTTTGACACAGTCAACAACACAATTCATTCTGTAATAGATCATATTATGATTCTGCCAAAACGTCCATTTTAGGCCCTCAGCTCTTAAGTTTTTTCCACAAAATTGTTGACTTTACAAACTCGGCGCAAAGAACCAGAATATTCAAAAATCTAAACCATAAAAGAGCAATCAAAACCTAAAATCGTTTCACACGACGAATAACCACGCGACATAATACCGACCCGTGTAGCATCGTCTCTATTTTCTGGTACAGCGAGGTGCGACTGCTCCTGTGATATTCTACGCTCCGCTGCGCCATGCGTCCGTTCAAATATTCCCGTTTGTTTTCCGAAGCATGCATCTGTTTCCTGTCTATTTTGAATTTCTCTAAAGTTCCTTTTTTGTCCGGCCAGTCCACACTGCGTTTTGCGAAAGCGGGATTTACTATGGGTTTTCTGAAAGTTGTTCATGGATAGTTAATTTCGCATAGTTTGTAGTCTGTCTGCTAGGGTTTGTAATTTAGCCGGCTGTTTTTAGGTTTCTATTTGTGTTTCTATGTGAGGGTTTTATTAAAATGGTGTGTTAGAGGATATTGACTCTTCTGGTGTAGAATTAAGAGTCTAAAATGGTATAAAATCAATAATTCTTGTCAAAACTACTTAAAAATACAATCCAATCAAACTGCGTAGCCTTTTCCCAACTATATTGAGGTTGCCTTCCAGTCTAACCAGATGCAGCTGAATACCAGTATTTTAGATGGAGCGACTGCCTATCTGACCTCCAAAACACAGCAACTGGGTAATACGATACTCCTTAGTAGTCGTTGTCAGACTTTCGGGCTTCTGACGACCCCTAACGACTGTCAAAGATCCACCAATGACAGCTGGGACCAAGCTTAACGTGCTTTCCGAGGCACGGAGGAATCTCGGTATGTAAAGATGGTCACCCATACATGAACCAACCCCGGCAAGCATAGCTTAAACTGATGGATCGACCCGTGTGGCTGCTCCCTCTACTTAAAAATACAATTATTTTCTTCAAAACAATTCATTTTCGTAGATGATTTCTAAATTTATTAATCTGGTCACATAAGTCTCAGAAAACAAGTTCCTACTTTTGCAAGTTGGCAAACGCGACATTAATTATTTGCCTAAGTTAGGTGTTACGGCTAGTTAGACTGAGAGAAGTTAGCCCGTATGTTACAAGTCTGTTCAGAATTCATTTCAAAGACTGTTCAGACCATTTACTACCTGATTTCCACGTTCACTTCGTGTAGGTATGAGTGTTTTTCTACGAATCTGGATTGCTTGTAGAAGATTACAAACTGCTCATTTTAATGAAGGGATCAATATAAGCCCCATTCAAGGAATTTAATCGGAGGGTTGAGATAAATCAAGATTCTTTGGTTTATATTTTTGTCTGGAATTTCCTAACACAAGTAAATTTCTTACATAAATGGAAATTCCCTTAAGACCTAATGTAAACGTGTTTTTAAGTTATTGAAATTAACATTTTGTATTTGTATTTGTCTCTCAGTGACTGCAGTAATAAATAATATTTATTGAAAGTGTGTTAGATACGACACCAGAATGAATAGTCATAGTATTGTACAAAAGTTCCTTTGTTACCTGTGATACGGCTTTTTATCAATAACCCTTCCATACTCATCAGTATAGTATATCGTTTTAGTGTCTACCCTTCGATGAAGTGGGTCAGCATGGTGGTTGAACGGAGAGTACGGGTCTTGAGGCAACTCCCATGCTAAAGCTGCAGTCGATCCGTATAAGAAGATGTCTCCGATGCTGAAGACCATGGCGTATGTGGTACAGAATACTGGAATAGAAAGGTTTAGGTATTTATGAACTGTTGAATGGTATTTATGAACTGTTGAATAATAATATAACTTACTAATTGATAAAGTATATTTATGCGACATCCGCGTTGCAAGCTGCTATATGATTGATAGGCGAAAAAAATTTGTCTCAATTTTTTCAGCATTCGTCTACTGCCTAATATCAGTATCACATTTTCTTCCTATAGTACAATGGACGATGATTCCAATTTAACCAAGATTAACACACTCAGTTGAAGGACTAACAGATTAGAAGCTTTCATATTAACCCTAGCTCACTAAATCCATAATACAAATACTAGGAACAAACACAAATTTGTTGTACCTACAACAAGGCTCAAGAAAATAGGTGGCTCGTTTCGATGTAAATGTATACGCTTTTATAATAAACTTCCAAGCCACGTTCAAGATCTAAGCCTTAATAAATTCAAATCATTCATTAAATGTAAGTTGTGCCAGAAAGCCTTTTATACTGTTAAAGATTATATTGAGAACAAAAAGGCTTGGGATTGAGCTGCTCCAATTTTTGTACATATTGAGGTAGTTTATTTTTATTTGTATTGTTTTTTTTTTTGTTTTTGCTAACTTTATTATTTTCTATACAGCGACATTTAATAATTATTTTATACACAATGACATGAATATTTACTTGTAAAGTATTATATTATTTTAATTATTGTGAATGTGAAGACTATGTGGGTTATTGCATAATATTTTTTTTCCCTTTCTTTTATTCTCAGTTAGTGTTAATCATGGTCTGGCAGTTTGAGTCATATAAATGTCCTTTCTTTGGTATTGATCGTCGCATCGTTGAGCTCCTTAAATTCTGAGTAGAGCTGCACGATGACTGACAAATGCGTGCACTGACTGGTCAGGTCCACTCAACCTGTGTGGTTCTTTCCTCAAAAGACTATTTCAGACACCAATCTACATGGTCTTCACATGATCTGACCAAGATTATGTCTGGACTTTAAAAGGACTATGACCTCTGAGTTTGTTTCGGCCTTTCTTCTCAGAGTAGTCAGATAGGAAACGCCGACCTCATCTAGTTTTTAAAATATGATTGACGTGTAAAAGTGTTTGTACAAACCTACTTACAGAAATAAAATCATTTATCATTTAAATATATTTTCAAGTTACACAGTCACTAAGTAGTAATATTGACTAACAAAATGAAACGATAATATTTTTACCATAAATGAAATTTATTAATTTAAAAAAGTAGATAATATGAGAGGACATAATAATAAGGTTTCTTAAAAACTATAAGGCACATGAAACATGTTAATCCTGGCAGTCGACAGGAGTGGCATGATACTTTGGTTTTCCTGTGCTTCTGGTATGGGCAAAATGCGTAAATTTTTCGTTTGTTTGGCTGTGATTGACACAACAGTTTAAATATTCAAGATATCTTTGATCATTATCAAAGATATCTTGAATATTTGAAGAATATCAAGGCCATTGCTTTGATATTCTTTCTTAAAGTTACTACAGTAATGTAACGTTCCCGAAACCACGGCTTAATGAGATCATCAACCAATTTTTACACGAATGCAAAAATTGTATTTCAGTGGTTTTTATTGTTTGCTGTATCATATTAGATTCATATCCGTTGATACTGGATAAGTTCAAGATATTTTAAAAAAATATGCATTAAGGCCATTTGTTTTAGGATTGTAGCTCATGGCAAAACAAATGTGGTCGACTCGTTTGGTACTGTTGCAGAAATGTATTATTTCAAGCTTCTTCGTGCTGGAGTTCATGTCCGACTGATCGTCTTCTTTCTGTTTCGGTTACCTCTGACAACGTTCAGGTCCTCATCGGAAGAGACCAAAGATTCTTTAGCATTGACATCGGTGTTTACGCAGAGGTCATCGGTGTTTACTCAGATTCTGAACAAGACGGTAACTTAGAGGACTAAGTTACCGTCTTGTTCAGAATCTGAAATCTCGCCAGGTACTCGTGCGAGTTCTTGGTCATCATTCTCATCATCAAACTCATTCAAAACCTGCAGATTTTTTTCTTGATCCCTTACCGTATCCATCTAAAACAGAGCACAAAACGCCTTTACATTATGTTCAAACTTCAAAATATACAACTTTTTTTCCTAAACACACTGATAAAATACACAACACTTGTTTTTATAATAAATCAATAAAAAACAAGGTACTACTTTTATACAGAAAGTCAATAAATAAACTAAATTATTCAAAGCTTACCTTTATTCACTTTACACACGTCATTAATCCATGAGACCAACAATTGGCCAAAACTCCAGAAGTAAAATGCATGCGGACGCAATGCGTATCACGGGTCACCTAAATACTGAATTAGGGTAGTGAGCGCCGCGGGGCGGTGGAGTGCCTAGCTCATACCTAAACCGCGAATGCGTGGACGTCGTGTCGCCTGTGAGACTAATGTTTAGTGATCTAGGGGTAAAGTGTGCCTATAAAATGTTTAATTAGTGAATCAGATAATGTTACTGCAAAGCGAGATACAACATTAGTGTAATATGTACTAAACACTTTATCCTTTCAGGAAAGTTAGTGAATAGATTCCTAGTCGTACAAACATGAACGCTGCTCGTTCGAGATTCCACAGTACTCCAACATTTCCTAATTTAGACGAGGATTTACTTTATAAATGCTACGGCAGAATCTGGTATAACAACGTTCTCATGTTTTGAAGAGCACATAACGTCCCAGGTCCATTTGTTAGGAGCTCAGTGCAATTGCCTGCTCGTAATGTTGGACCGCACAGCATCCTATATGCTGTTTAGAATGATGTTTGTAGCTCTTCAGATTTGAGCAGTCTGGACGAGTGGTGAATTAAAAATGGCTGAGCCGGTGTTAAGTGCCTCTGAATTTAGGAACATGTCTTGATACTGATAGTTTTTATTATGTTTTTTTTTGCTAGAGGACTACTTTGGTAATGGTTTGTTCTAACAGTGAACAGATTAAAAGCGACTATAGATTTTGTAAATAGACATAACTTATACAGTGTGGTGGTTATCACATTAAATAGTACAGCGGTTATTACAAGTATGTTTATAAGTCTGTTAAAAAAATAAAATAAACAATTTGACTAAAAATAAAAATCTGAATTGTTCAAACAAAAAAAAATAGCGTAAAAATTAGTACGAAATAAACCATCCTTGATAATAAGGTTAGAAAAAAAAAACACTAGACACGTGCGGGGCGATGGTATCAACAATTCAACACAAAATTTATGATATTGTTACCAAAAAATCACAAATTAAGTTTAAGGTTGTTAAATACTAAAACAAAAAAGGTCCCACGGCTAGAATGTTAATTGTTATTAATTGTGTATGTTTACAATACGTAATGTAGATTCTGTGGTTTCAATTAATGTGAGAACCTAATCGCCACACTGTATAATTTATAATGCACAGTTAAAGTAACATCGATGAGCTCACATTCATAAATATTATAAAAACATATATTATCTAAAACATTCTTACCTAATTGAAGAGAGCTGCCTTCAGGAAATATAATAAATCTTTTCCTCCTTGACAAGATCTCACTTTTCTTGTGTATTTCTACTTCATCAGTTGTATCATTAACTTGTACTTGGGCTTGAGCTCTCAACACCATTAAAAGCAACACTGAGTTTATTATTAAATTCATTTTAATTATCATTTACTTGAATTCCCTTTCCTTCTCCTAATTAATTGATTTCAGTCGTCTGTACTTCTTTGTTTTCTTCTATGTTCACAACATTTAATCGATTTTCATCTTCTACTTGAAATCAACAATATTTTCTGAATCTTTTTTTTTATTTTTCTATTTCTATAGGTGTAAAGCAAAGTACCGCATTCGGGTCTAACTTAACAGTGTCAAGATTATCCGCGGCTAACGTACCGTTGATCACGACTAACAAATAATAGCTAACCGTTAACTTTTCTTCTACAGGGTGTTTATTTTCATGCATGACCAGTCAAACTGTTTCCAAAAAATACTCCGTCAGGCTTCTAAATTCATTAGAATTAAAATTATGTTATTATGTGTGGTAAAGTTGACAAAACGACTGAAAATTTCTGTCTAAAGCAATTATTTTAAAATAATTGTTGATAGCACGAAATTATAATCGGTTCCTGCACTTTTGTCGAAATTATTTAGATTTTAATTAATTGGGCGTTTTAATGTGCATGTTGCATTATCTATTTATGCTAAGAAGCTTTTAAATTTTAAAACACCATGTATAAATATCACGATGAATTACCAAATATTGTAGGTCAGGTCATAGAATAGCCATATATGAATGTAAAAATCAAATAAATCCTACTTTCTTGAAATGGTTTAGTTCATTTTCTCTTACAGTCCCATCGTAACACAGCTAACTTTTGAACTACACTTACGTGCAAAAAAAACGACCCACCCAGTAAGTTTCGATTCGGAACACAATATATAAAAAATAAGATCAAACAAACAAAAACTAATAATGTAATTTGAAGGTATGTTTCATAAACTTTATTTGTACATACCCTATATTTCAATAAACGGGATGTTGTTGATGATATTGACTCGTTTATTCGGACACCCTCATTTCTCATTTTTAATAACGCAATCTCAGTGACATTGCATTGTGTTAGAAGTTAATCAATTTATTGTTTCTTCAATAATTGGTTATTTTACTGATTTAGTGACCATTTACCTTGAGTTTAATTGTTTTTACTCTCTGTGAAAATGGATACTACTCCGTCTGAGTGCGCTCAAGTTGTAGCACTGATCCAGGCTGGATTGAGTCAGCGCGTCGTGGCCAGACGTCTACACCTAAGTCGATCAGCAGTAAGACGAGTGTATCGAAGGTTCTTAGAGACTGGGAGCTTCAATAGACGATCAGGTTCGGGCAGAAATCGGGCTACTTCAGAACGAGATGATCGTTATATGGTGTCTACAAGTTTAAGAAATCGACATTTGACTGGTGTTCAGGTGCAACAGCAACTTCGTAATGTACGCGGTGTAGCTATAAGTGAATGGACTGTACGACGAAGACTTGCAGAAAGCGGATTGCATCCTCACAAACCCGCTAATGGTCCAAAATTAACCCCCGCGCATCGCCAAGCGCGGCTTCGATTTGCTCGTGCTCACGTCGATTGGACACTCGAACAATGGAAGGTCGTGCTGTTCTCGGACGAGTGTAAAATTAGTCTTCATGGAAATGATGGGCGCAGGAAAGTTTACCGAAGAGAGGGAGAACGATTTGCACAGGCATGTATTGAAGAACGAGTGGCTTTTGGAGGAGGTTCGTGGACTGTTTGGGGAGGAATTTCTTTGGAAGGAAAAACGAACCTTCAGTTCGTATCCGGACCTCGTATAGGCAATCTGAATGCACAGCGATACATCCAGTACAGCCACGATAGTATTCCAGTACCTACGTGAGGTGGAAATTCCTGTTATGGAGTGGCCAGCAAGGAGCCCTGACCTTAATCCCATTGAACATCTATGGGATGAGCTGAAGAGAAGGGTCAGGGCCAGAAATCAGTCCCCAGAAACCCTCCAGGAACTAAAGGTGGCTATTCAAGAGGAGTGGGAAGGTATACCCCAAGAGTTCATAAAAACATTAATAAGGTCAATGAAAAACAGGATGGAAGCTGCAATAAGAGCACGTGGGGGGAATACAAGCTACTGAACAAAGTATTCTTTAGAAATTTAATGCTTTTTTTATTTTTACTGTCAAAATTATTCATAAAAAAATTGAGAAATTCTAACCGTCTTTGTTTTTCTGTCTGTAAAATGAATAAATCAAAATCGGTTACACTAAAAACTGATGTATTGTAATCTTAGACTAACATTTAACAAACAGTGTGAAAAATATTCATTAATTAATTTTAGATTTTTATTTATCGTGTTCTGAACGAAAGCGTATGGGGTGGGTCGATTTTATTGCACGCAAGTGTATTTTTTTTATCATAGTCACAGATAACTCATGATTTTTTTTTGTATTTTTGTTTTCATAAGTGAGATCTAGCCTGATCTATTAGTTACTTTAAAAACAAAAAAAGATAATTTGGTAAGTGTCTGTGTTAAACATGGTATAAGATGCAATAGTGCTTAAATATTCAAAGGGTGTCTTGCCGTAAGCTGATCTCTACGATTTAAATAATATTTGTACAATTTAACACCTTCCAATTGACCTGTAACAATTTTGTAAAAAAAATATTTTAGATTTTTTTGTATTTACTATTTTATAACTGATTCAAAATCACGACGTGAACCGAACGTCATATAAATCGTACAGTCGTGCTTACCTCATTTTCACTTTGTCTTTACAGTATTTCATTTTTTGTATTCAGCTCGGATCACCATTATCAATAGTTAATTCGGGAAGTTAGACAGACTCCGATACGAATGAACTATTCCATAGAAAAACAACGCAATGAAAATATTGTTTAGATTCGGATTCCAACTTTTAAAATGAGAACCTTATAATAAACCAGCATACACATTAGCGGAACAAGACATGCACAGACAAAATATGAACAAATTCATTCCACTGGTATTGATATGCTACATAAGCTTAGTAGCATTCATTCTAATCGATGTAGGCGAGGCTAATGATACAAAGGCGGTACTGCACAGGAATAGGCGGTACCTTTCCTTCCTGAATATGACGCGGTTCTATGTGAGTATTAAGATAAATTTATTTTATTGAACAAATACCTTTTCAACTCTCCTGCTTCTTATAGTGTATTGCGACGTCTTGATGACAGACCGATTTTAAAAACGTATTAAGACGGAGATATATGCCAGTGACCTTGAGTGGTTAGCTTGCGTGTCGTACGTTCAGCCAGTAATAGGACTCGCCCATCAAGGAGCGCTGTCCCCAATTTGACGCATTATTAATATAATCATTAGAATACCTATCCGAACCGCCCCCCCCCCCCGCCAAACCCGTTTAGAATACCCGTTTATGCTGATTCTAATGAATCCTATTGAATAACTATTTCAAATAGGCATTCAATAGGATTCTATGAACTTAGTTAAATAGCGCTTGAGGAATGTCTTAACGCACCTTCAAAGAGGGAAATAACTTTCAGTATTAAAACCATTTGACATGAAGATTGACATTTGACGTGTTACTGAGAGCGCTAACACACCGGGACCCCAATCCGGCGCAGCCAGGTCGCGTTGCCAACAAATTGTATGGTTGGCTGCGTAACTAAGCGGACACCAGGTGAGCCACCATAGAGCTGTATACCTTTAGTTGGCAGCGCAACCTGGAGACGTTTTTATTCACGATTTTCACAAACGGTAAAAGCTTTATAATGATCTCTAAACACAATACGTCTCTTGTGCCTCCACCAATTTTTATTAGAACTAGCTGATGCCCGCGTTGCTTTTTCTATACAGGGTGAAATTAAATTAGCTAGAGAAACTCCGCACACGTGATAGGTATCGATATCTAAATACGAAACGAAGAAAAAAATGTTTTTTTTTTGTGTTAACTACTGTAGTTACTTGCAATATCAGTTTCAAAAATAGTTTTTTTTGCAAATTTCACAGACGTGATGGGTATCGATATCTAAACACGATAAAACAAAAATAAAACAGATTTTCTCAACTACCTACTTCAAGTAACTTCCTACCTTCCTACCCCAGAAAAAAATCATCAAATCTTTTTTTTTGTTTTATTGTGTTTAGATAACGATGCCCCTCACGACTGCGGAGTTTCGCTAGCTAATTAAATTTGACCCTGTATATAAAAGTAACCTAAGTTACTCCTTATAACATCAACTATCTGCCAGTGTAAGTCCCGTCAAAATTGGCCCAGCCGTTTCGGAGATTAGCCGGAACAAACAGATACACAGACAGACACTTTTTTTTCTTCTTTGTTTTAAGTAAAAAGCAGTTATTTCGACATTACAAACAGACACTTCAATTTAATTTTTTTTTTTAATTTTCAGCTAAAATTCAACTTCAAAGCGAACATAGTTCCTTGGAACCAACTGTTTGCACAAGCTATAGGGTTCCGCATGAATTGGAACGCACCTCCGCCGAACTTTCGTACCTTCCACCGCATACGCCGCAGGGATATTTATGATTACGTGGAAATGCTATTAGATAAGTAATGATTTTTTAAATATTTTGTAATGTAGTCTACATTCGGTAGAATACATATGGTCCATTTTAGGCCCCCAGGTCTTTTTGCCATAACAAAATCATGTACAGTCCCTTCGGAGATTACAGGCGTAAGGATTATGTTAAGATCTTATATAATTATACTAGCTTCTACCCGCGACATCGTCCGCGTGAAATTTCTTATATTTTTTTATACATAAAATATAACATCGCATCCGGCCTCGTGCTTTGTTTTCGCTTAGCGTGATTTCTACCCCTTTTTCCTTTTTTCTGACCAATTTTAAAATGTTTTACAATAATTTGAATAAGTATGTACATTCATTATATTATTATATGAAAACGATGCACCTAAAAAAAAATGTATAGTATGTAAAAAGAATTAAAAATTAAGCAATGACATAAATTAATAATAATTATGTGATAGATACATGGTTCTCACATATATACAAATATTGTAAAAATATACGTTTTCCTAAAAAAAATAAAGTAATAGGTCAGTGTGAGAGTTAAGGTAATCACAGAATGTAAAATAAATGTCCAAGTTCAACCTCAAATATCGACAACTAAAAAAACACATAAATATTTGAATTGAAGCAACAAAAATACTCTTCCATTTTCAGAAACGGACTGGACGGCTTCCATTGCGTGCGACGTGCCATCTGCGAGATGCAAATTATCCCGGAACCCAACTTTATATACCACAGACTTTTAAAAATGGTTTTTAGGTAATAAACTTCTTTCATATGCTGATTCTGTAATAGGATTTATTTATATGCTAATCGAGAAACAAAGATCTATGTAAATGCATAGAGGACTGAGTGATCCTAGTTAAGAGGAATGTATTCTTTCTGCATGCAGTGATGACTAAGTTTTGTAATAATCGTATGCTTGAAGGAATCGTCATTTAATACCTGATTAATTTTGTTGAATACCTAGTGGAGGAAATTCCTAGTAGGAAGCCTGAAAGTGGCACGGGAGGCAGAAAAGTTATGTGGAAATTAATTGTCATGGTATGGGCATGGTTTATGTGATGTGGAGAAATGAGGAGCATGTCGTGAAGAAAGTTTTGAGTAAGAACCAAAGAAAATATGGATGAACTGTGTGAAATATGATATTGCTTGAAACTTGACTACTGAGAAGACGAATAATAGAGAATTATGGGAGAAGATGACATGCTGCACCGACTCCAAATAAATTGGGTTAAGAGCTAGAGAATGATGAAATAAACCTAATTACTATTGTGGCTGTTACAATATATAAAAATAAAGCACAACTTGTAACGCAGTAGCGTTGCGTCTGGGTGGCACCCGGCCACCGTAGGCGCGGGCTTGCGGACGGTGAGCGATGGGTAGCTCGCCGTCCGATAAAGACAAGGTCGCGTCGACGGCGCGTTGTGTTCCACGCGCGCCTCAAAGAGATGTCAGCACGAACTGATGGAGTCCGTTAGGGCCAATGCCTGCCAGAGTTGCGAGTTTGTCCGATATATCGTGGCCCTGGCACACAGGCAACTGAAGGAACACGGGTGGGTTCTAGTCAGTAAAAGTCTGACACCTCCCGCTCCGCCCAGAGCGGGAGAAGTTATTTAATAATTACCTACACAAAAAAAAAGTGTGGCAAGACAATCAAAATTATTAAATGTAAATCATTTTTATTGACAAAAAAACACTTTGGAATTCTGGACATTTTTATAACAATTGCACATCTAAAGTGTTACTTCCAATCTGTACGAGCTGTCTGAACAACATTCTCATAGGTCTATAAATCTCGTGTTTCAGAAGAATATCATCAGCAACCGAGCGATGGCACAACACAACTTCAGAAGATTGTGGTACTTCATTGTCTACGTGTCCCTTATCACTGTTACAAGTTGCACCTTACACGGATATTGCTTAATTTTAAGTTTCTGTAAACCAATGTATCTATTGTAAATAGTTTAAATAAAATAACTACAATATTATGTACTGTTTTATTGAGTTTCAACCTTCATATCATGTGTCACAACTCACGTCCCAAAAATAAGGAAATATGCATACCTGTACACGTTTGGAGAGGCGTCCACTACTGGACATAGGCCTCCCCTAGGAGGAGGAGGTCATCTTAGGAGGACCAACAGACATAATTATTTAAACATCCATCGACCATTCAACACAAATTTTTCAAAAAGGTAAAAATAAAGAAAGAAATTGTCGTTCTCATACAAAATGATTTCAAATGATTATTATACCCTATTGAATAATCAACCGTATACTTACAGTATGGTTTGGTTCTTCACGAAGTGTAATAAAACCAGTATAAATGTTGCAGTTTCAGTTTTAATAAAATTAAGGCTCCTTTAAGCATTTTAGTCACTTAAACTATGAAAGTTTGCAGTCGGTTATTTAAAAGCTAACTAAATTATTCCATATATACCACGGCAATAACGAACTGCCTGGATAGAGGAGACAAATGTATATTCCTCGATCTACAAAAACCCTTTGACACAGTATCAATTCCCATCCTATTGAGCCGATTACATGGCGTCGGCTTGAGAGGTATACCCCAGCAATGGATTAAAAGCTACCTATCTGATCGATACCAAAGAGCCCGCTTTGATGGGCAGATGAATAACGAATCCATATGCGCCTATGGTGTTCCCCAGGGAAGTACAATAGCCCCAAAACTTCTTCTGGTGTATGTTAATAAATTCTGTGACACAGTGTCCTGTTCCACAACACCTATTGGGAGAGTTTGGCACTGTTAAGTGAACGAGGGCTTTCAAAGTCAAAGTCAAATTGTTTATTTCAAATAGGCGCGTAAAGGGTACTTTTGAACGTCCATATTTTCAAAAAAATTGAATTGATTCTAGTCGCCCCTTCCAAAGGATAGTTTCGTATGGAGAATAATGGGCATGAAACTCCACCGTTACTCTTTTAAAATGTTTTACAATATTTTGTATAGGTACATTAATTATATGTAAATACGATGCACCTAGAATCAAATGGTATAGTAATTTGATTACACAAATGTAAAAAGATTTAAAAATGAATCAATGACAGATAAATTAATTTTGTGATAGATACATGGTGCTGACATATTTTAAAAAGAAAAAAAAATAGGTTAGTGGCTAAGTAAGTGCCTGGAAAATTGCCTATTATCAATAAACAAAAGCTTTAGCATGTCAAAGTCAAGCAGGCCTAGTTCAGACTTTAATGTGGCATTCACACATTTCTTTGTAATAGAGGGTCATGTTTTCAACCTTAATTTGCCTGCTCCATATAGGCTTGAGAGAGTTGACAACATTTTAATACCTCGGTGTTACAATCGATGACAATTTGAAGTGGAGTCAACATATCTCACATACAACATAGTTACAGCAACAAAAAAATGCGTAAACTTAAATATATATTCGAAACCCTGTGATATGTTGCAAAGTCATAAACTGCTTATACAAAAGGGTATAAAGCCTTATGTCCCTGCGTTTTGGGAAATGGTACCTGTGCATGGGGTGGTCCTGGAAGAACCCATGTGATAGAAATAGAGCGTTCCCAGCGTGCAGTCTTGAAGGTGCTGCTTTCCCTAAATTTCAGAACCCCTACAACCCTGGTACACGAGCAAGCACGGGTGCTTAGCGTCACAAAAATATTTAAAAAATACGAATAACTGCGGAGATACCACCGGCTCACAGTTCCCTACTTGTCACGATCAAACAAAAGCACGAATAGATATCCCGTAGCATGGGTTAGGAGCAAGTTTGCCTGAAAGCATTTTAACAGTATGGCGTGCGCTATTCTGATATTGTGCTTTCTGGCAAACTTGCCTCTACAGCAAATTTTGCCTGTCCAAATTAGTTAAGTACGCACGTGAGCAATTTCCACATAAAAAAGGAAATCCTACTTTGGTTGGAAAGCTTTAATGGTATTGAAAACCTTATCAGTAAGATAAGATAAAGATTTATTGCTCAACTAGGACTAGATTACATGACAAGGTAATATATAATATAAAGCACAAGCATAAAGTTCTAGTTAAAGTTAAGTTAAGTTCTAGTTAAAATCTAGTTAGTGGGTGCCGTACTGGTCTTCTAGATAGGTTAAAAAATAACCTGTGTTTAGGGGAAACAGTTCCGATCCCCTTAATACATGGTGGACTTATGATAGCACGTGTTAAAATGTATCTAATAATCATAACAGCAAACTAATTTAGGTACTAAAAAACAAAAAATACTAAAAATCTTTAAATCTAAAACAATAGCAATTTTGGAAAAGACTTTATAAATAGTAAATAAAAATAATAATAAATGTTGAGTATGTTGGTGTGGTGAGTATATTGTTAGTGTGGTGAGTGTTTCATTAATGTATGTAGTGTGTGATGCATGTATGTATTTGAGTGATTGAGTGATCACTTCTTTAGGAATTCTTCGGTTTCGTCGTAGTTTAGGTTTAGAAAGAAGGAGCGAACAGTCTTTTTGCATTTAAAGTTTGTTAATCCGTAAATCGAAATTTTTGCGTTAAGTTTATTGTAGAGTGAAGGGCCAAGGTAGAGGGCAAACTTTTTTACAAAAGCTGTGCTGCATATATTGTGCAGATATGGTCTTTGCGGCGTTCGAAGATTTTTTTTAATCTTAGTAATCTAAGATAGGTTAGATTACTGATAAGGTGTAAATATCCTATTTAAAGTATCCTACAGTACCTGTGTAAATTTACTTACAAACATTTACACACCTCTACCACACATTTCACCACATACCTACATGCTTTCCCTGTTATATTCTAAAACAGTTGTAGAATTTTTAATAATTTTATAAATTATCATTCTTTTTACCCGACTGCCAAGCCGCCGAAGTAGGATAATGTTTTTGTTCATATTTTTTTTGTAATTTCTAATGTTTTCTTTTATTTAATTTTTCTTTTATTTTTTTTTTAAGTCACTGTATTTAATTTTAAGACTAAACATTCACATTAGTTTACTGAAAATTTGGAAATAAATTACTATTATTACTATACAGGATGTTAAAGTAACTGCGTGCCATAGCTTAGGGGTAGGTTCAGTATCGATAAAGGAACCCAGGAAAAATAAAAAATTAATAATGAAAATTAAAAAAACATAAACAAAAAATATAAAATAATTTGAATTCTAAACGATTGCTATTTTAAGTTAGTATTATTATTATATTCTTTTATTCATTTTTTTTGCACTTAATTAGGTTGATCTTGCAATACTTTTTTGTTTTTTTTATAAAAAAAAATCTGGATTCCTTTATCGATACTGAACCTACCCTTAAGCTATGGCACGCAGTTACTTTAACATCCTGTATACTGATAATATCCATTAATTCCTTAAGTATGACTCGACCCTAAACAATTCGCGCTTTCTTTCCCACATTCTAAAACAGTGGCAGACTCAACCTACATCCAATAAACTAGTTTACGTTGTCCAAACACAATAATTGTTGATAAACAATACATCAAATATGACCTCCTTTGAGGTCTGTATGAAGACTGTTATTCATACGAATATTGCTGCTTTTATTATTTCTATGTTACACCTCATCTTTACAGTGTGTCGTGAAAAACGAAAATTTTGTTACAATTTGAAAATATTGTGACGTATTAAATCCAAGATTAATGTGAAAAATATTAGGAGAGACATTATGTAAATAAGGTTAACTAATTCTGTAGAAGATAGAATCAGTGTATATATTAATAAAAGCGGGATTCATTTTAATAATTCGGATTACATTGCACATTGAATTTAATAAAAGTGTAAGTGAGAAAGTGAGCATTATTTCCACCAAATACCCGACGCGAAGGGATGAAATTATTGGCCCACATTTTTTTAAATTAGAACCGAAGTTTAAAACAATATACATAAATAATAACGATGAAGTAAATTGTACTGTATCTGCCTGCTTAATTGAAGCGGGTATCAAACTTTTACTGTTAATATAGAATCCAATTTTTGCTTTTAATTTGTGTTAAGTGTAACTGGCAACAAAATGAACAAATACTTTCATGTGTGTGTGGTGTGCTATATTTGTTTTGTAGTATTCATGGTTATAGACTTTGGTAAGGCTAATGAGTCTGCCAATCACCGCCAAAGAAGATACCTTAGTTTCAAGAATATGACACATTTTTTCGTAAGTAGTTTATATTATACTTTTTCATATGTCTTGGTCATATTATAAATGGCTGCTACTTTTTACTTCCTATCAGTATTCATATCTACACTTGAAGCAAATCTTATGATGACAACTGATGCATGGGATGATAACGATCAAGCGGAACTTATCAGTATAACATAAAGTCTAATTGGTTAATATTTGACCTTGATACTATCCAGTGGTCAGCGCCACGGATTCGAGAACGCTGGATCTGCTATCACTAATCCTCATTCTACCAACTTTAAAGCATGATCTAGCTCTTTTATAGACTCAACCTCATGATAATATTACAACTACTAAATTGATACCTTGTGTTCATAATAAAAATGTCTAATTTATAATTCTTTAACTGATTTCAGCTCCGCTTTAACTTTAAAGTCAACATCGTCCCCTGGAGCCAGATCTTCGCTCAGGCCCTCGGGTTCCGCATGAACTGGGATGCTCCACCAGACACTTTCCATCCTTACCGAAACCACTTCATCCATAGAAGAACTATTTACAGTCATACAGAAACTCTTTTAGACAAGTAAATCTATTTATTTATTATGTCAGTGATATAGTCTTCATTTACCAACCATTGTCTCTGCTGTGAATTAATCTAATATTTTCATCTGATTACTCTGTGGAGAGTAGAACTCACTCCGATATCGAACGTCACAATCTTTAATATTTTGATTCTGATTTTCGTCTTTTGCTTTTCATTTTTCGCCTTCTCCTAACTCTTAAGGATCACGGACTTACCTCTTTTTGTTCCATAATGAATAAATATCCCAAGTTCACAAATTTTTCATACCCCTGCCCTCATTCTTGCAATAAATATCTACTTATTTTTAGGTTAACACCGCACCCAAACGACTGAGCTAACTAATATATACAAATAGCAGAAAACAATAGATAACTTTCTCTTACATGAGAAAGATTTCTTTCTGTACGTTATTATACTTACTTGTACTACTTACTTAACAATGAAATAATTATTATTTTTAATAAGTTAATAACTATTTCAATGGATCTTAATCCGCTAGTCAAAGTCATCGCCTAACAAAATTTATATTTCTAATATTGGATCCGTAGATTAGAAGATACAGGTTTTCTGAATTTGCTAACTGCATTTTAGCGGCTACTTTTATTGTCATCGTTATATTAATAACTTAAGTCTTTATAAGTGTTTTAATCAGATTCAAACTTTACCTCGAAAACAGCGTACAACCTAACAATAACCTTGTTCACAACATTCCCACTCTATCCCCCTTTCACATACACGTCAATATAAATACATAAATTCATAAAATACCATAAACATTCACCAAAAATAAATTGATTGCCCTAGGAACGGCCTCAATGGGTTTCACTGCGTCCGGCGAGCCATTTGCGAAATGGAAACGATCCCTGAACCACGAAAAATATACCACAAACTTTTAAAAATGGTTTTCAGGTAATATAAAATGACATTTTTAATTAAATTATGTTCTTAAGTGACGCCCGTTGAAACGCTCAAATGAAATTACGAGCAAATTTTACGCCAAAGTGGACATTCACGATTGCAAATTACAACGTGGGTTTGGTTGAAACAAAAGTTTAAGGTTCAGTTAAAACATAATTTCTGGGAATTAGATTTTGAATCAGAAGTTATTGTTATTGGAGAATTAAATTATAAAGTATATCAGAAATGAGAATCCATAACTATGATATTTTCAATACATGTATGTACCTATGTTTTCAAAAACAAAAAGTTCGAAAACACTGAAAAAAAATATTTTGATTTTTTCTAATATGTGAAAAAATCGTATTCAAATAAAGTATTAAAATGCTTTAAATATATATTTTTAATTACATATTTCTTGTACCTATTTCTTTTTTTTAATTATTTATCTTAAAGCGATGTTATTCTGTTTTCAGCCAACAATCATCGGCCACAGACAAATGGCATAACAAAACAACTGAAGACTGCGATGTTTCCGTGTCATCATGCCCGTTTTCGTTCCTGGATGTATCGCTGTATACTGATATTTAACTTTGTAACTTAGTTACAAAGATAAAGTTTGTAGATATACATTATGTCGTATACCATTTTTATTTTGTAAATATTTTGAAGTCTGAATAGAATATAAACTGAGATTTGATAAACATGTAAGTCACAGTCGTGGATTCATTTTTTATTGTGATTGGGTGGCTTACAGCTAACAATACAAAAGTAATAGTGAGGTAATTTACGATACGCCATATAAAAACCTCCACCACAGTAATTTAGCAATAGAGTATTTTTGTACAATTTTTGAAATTGATTAACTATTCACTAAGTCTATCGTTAAAGTATCTCGTGAATTTCCATTGTACGAGTATTCGTTCCAATCTGTTTGAATGCACTGCATAATTCCGATTCCAAATTTGACTACCATATTTGAGATGACTGCCAACGTTAGCACAATACTGATTTTTCAATATTTTTATGTTATTAAACGAACTGGCGTTACGGATAATGAATCTTTGAAGGCTTTAGATGTTTTTTTGGCGTTATAGTCGACATTACACTCAAAGGTAAGCTTATTATCCAGAAGAATACCAAGATCTCTGGTGATTGGTGACATGAAATTGAAATAAAGGCTGATTTGCAATTGAGTAGTTAAATATGACTGATAGGTTCTTCCGAGTGACGGTGATAACTAAGCATTTAGATACGTTACGATCAAATTTATTTATTCTAAAATAGCTTACTAATCTAGACATATCTGCCTGCAAAAATCTAGCGTCATTTAAACTCTTAACTGATGTATAGATTTTTATGTCATCTGCAAACATTAGGTATTTAGAATTTTTATAAGATTCACCAATATCATTAATAAATACTATATATAATAACGGCCCCAGTAGGGAGTCCTGGGGTATACCAGAGAGGATGGTTAACCAGGAGGATATAAAGCTACTGAGGATTACTGCTCATACTCGTATCCTATTTTTCACATAGGACGAGATCGATCTGTATAGGTCACCCCTAATGCCTAAGTCGAAAAGCTTCCTCAGTAGAATGCCATGATCGATCCTATCGAACGCCTTGCTATAATCAGTATAAATTGAGTCGACGTGGGATCCGTTATCCATGTGCTCAGTAATGTAATCTGTGAACAGAACCAGGTTACAAACTGTAGATATTCCTTTCAGAAATCCGTATTGTTGACGACTCAAGCTAGAAACCACACTGATGTACAAGTGATATATATATGTTATCGTTCCAAAATTATTAGCTAACAGACAAAGTTTTGAAATAGGCAAATCAATGAATAAAGATCAATAAAGAACTGCTTGACATAAAACAAGCAGTTCTTTATTGAGCTGGAAGACATCCGAAGGTAAACACAGGCACTCCCCTTCACATCGCCACCAAGTCCAGGGCTTTACGTATCCAGCGGATTCGTCAGTTCGTCGATCTGTCCAGCAACTGAAATTCGTTCACGAGACTGAAAGTTGACTCCCTACCGTACCTGAGAAAAGGCTAGAAAATGAACAGAATAAAGAAACAACCGTTCTTTATTTAAAATAAAAAAAAACATAAACCCGACTGCGTATCAATGAACTTAAAAAAAGATGAAAACAAGATTTATATAAATTAATACTATAAACAATCTTATGCAGTCGAAGGCAATAGGTCGTTCTTGTTAAGAAGATGCCCCCCTCCTGTTTTTATTTTACTCTTTTTAGTTAGGATTATAAGACGGTAAATTAGGTTATTTACTCACGTATAATCGGGTGATAACGACTTCTTACTCACTCACTCCAAAAGTTCGGGATAGTTTTTTGTTATAACTTCTCATTGAAATTACATTTAATTTGTATACATTTTTGTAATCACCTTTTAAAAAATCGGGTGATAACGACTTCTGACTCACTCACTCCAAAAGTTCAGGATAGTTTTTTGTTATAACGTCTCATTGAAATTACATTTAATTTGTATACATTTTTGTAATCACCTTTTAAAAAATCAGGTGATTAAAACTTCTTACTCACTCACTCCAAAAGTTCGGGATAGTT
Source organism: Tiliacea aurago (assembly GCA_948098905.1). NCBI lineage: Eukaryota > Metazoa > Arthropoda > Insecta > Lepidoptera > Noctuidae > Tiliacea > Tiliacea aurago. Next base: position 5,162,138 of record OX402592.1, read on the forward strand.
TTTTGTTGTAACTTCTCATTAAATTACATTTAATTTGTATACATTTTTGTAATCACCTTTTAAAAAATCGGGTGATAACGACTTCTGACTCACTCACTTCAATTAAAGTTCGGGATAGTTTTTTGTTATAACTTCTCGTTGAAATTACATTTAATTTGTATAATATATATTTTTGTAATCACCTTTTAAAACTTTTCATTTTGATACCCCACTCGATACGCTTAGGAGATATATTTTTTTCGAAAACACACCTTTGGCGCGAAAATTCCACCAATGTGATTTTTAATCATTTTAATATTACCAGTGACACTAGCTCAACAAAGACGAATCTAACGAAATATCATTCATTAAAATCGGTTCAGCCGTTTAGTAGTTAAGGAGGAACATTCGGACTCGGACATACATACATACATACAGGTCAAACACTTAACTCTCTTTTTTTGGCTTCGCCGCAGTCGGGTAAAAATATGAAAAAGCTACCCTACTTCTCAAGCAATTTGTAGATTGTCAGTTTGTTTCAGGAACTCATCAATAAAGACGTAGATTTATTGGAAAAAGTATTAATAGGTACCTACCTAGAAAATCTATGACCCTTCAGAGTGTAATAGACAGATTTTGCGTCCTAAAAAGTAATTTGCCTGTTTTATTTTTCCCCTGATACTCGTAAATGATGGGCCTTAACACATTAGTAGCAACCTGTTACTACTAACGTACCTGTTTACATACCTAAGACCGTATAGGTATGATGTCTAAGAAGATGACTAATATAAAAAATTGAGGCGTCACAGGACGCCTGGCAGATGTGAAACATCGAAATCATTTACACATTACTATCTACTTACTACCTACCTAGACTGTATAGTAGCGACGCGTCGCCACGCGGCATGTGTCGCCCCGCAATCGGTTTTACGTGCGGCTATAAATGTTTCACATCAAAAGTTTGCACATACTGTAATTAGTTATTTAAAAATAATGAAGTATAGAATAAAGTGATAAAGAGTATCTGGTGCTATGGTATAACTTGGAATAGCCTTTCATTTAAAAAAAAACCGGTCAAGAGCGAGTCGGACTCGCACACCGAGGGTTCCGTACGTATATATGATGTTGATGATTTCCAAAAAACTGTGCTATTTAGTGAGATCGTTTTACTTTTCCTGTAATCTTTACATACACTTCTATTACATAGAATAAATTCAGATTTTTATCTATGCAAAGTTCGGAGATAAGGGGGGGGGGGGGGGGAACGGTTTTTTTTTTCGTTAAAAGTCGCCAAAACTATGCTGCCAAAAAAAAAGAAAAGAATGCTTGAGAATGTGCAAACAGCGTTCATTCATATGATACCCCACATGCCCTAGTAGTCTCACTTCAAATTTTGAAGACCCCCTTTCAGACCCTTTTGCAAAAAAGATATATTTTTATTAATTTCTTTCTTGTTTGCAAAATTGTTGGGCAAACGTCTTCTAAAATTATTCTAAATTTCAAGTTGATAGCATTAGGAGTTCTTGAGATATTCAGGTGTGACAGACAGACAGACACAGACAGACAGACTTAGTCTCACCATAAGGGTTCCTTTTTACCATTTTGGTACGGAACACTAAAATCGCGAACGAGCCTTGCAGTAGACGCATATGATGTGTAACATCTGACATCACACCTTGGTAATAAGCAACTGAGCAGTGACAGAAATTACCTCAAAATTTAAAAAAGCTAAATACTGAAATATTTATTCGAATCGGTCGCCCACCGCACTGGTCGGAATTCGACCTCTTCTACTTACAATCTGTATAGTACTTACTAATTCCATGAGCACACTAATTCCATGCTATTATAAAGTACTTACTAATTTCATGCTATTATAAAGTACTTGCTAATTCCATACTATTATAAAGTACTTACTAATTCCATGCTATTATAAAGTACTTACTAATTCCATACTATTATAAAGTACTGACTAATTCCATGCCATTAAAAAGTACTTATTCCATGCTCAAGCTGTCACTTTCTGTTACACACTTCCGTCCCTTTTCACGAAATCACTCCCACAGATAGTGAGACGAAAAATGTTATACATCAAATAATCTAAACTAAAGTCCGGTCGCGAAGCAGAAATGATTTCGTACAATGACTCCTCATTACTTATCTCTATCTCTCGCGCACAATTGTATTGCCGTTGCACTCGCACATTAGAAGGACCTTAAAATTCGCGAGCGTGACGGCAATACTTTTGTTAATCGAGAAGTCTTGATTTACATATTACTCTTTAATTATTTTGAATTTGTGAGAGACTGAATTCATCTGCAATAGGTCGGATTGATTAAAGAAATGCCTAGTTTAGTTTCATGAAGAAAGAAGTAGATCTTTATCGTCAAAAACCTAAAAAAATACAAGTCCGTCCAAAAAAACACTGATACCCGAACAAGAATGAGAGAGACTAGTCCTATCCACCTAATGACGTCATATTATATAATAATGTGCCACTAACAAGCTGTTCCCGGATGGGCGCTCGACGAATACAGACATTTTTAATTAAATTATTCGCTCGGAATTCTGGTTTACTTTCAGTTGCGGATTTATGTAAAATATTATTATTGTTGTTACGTTGTTGATATAAATAAATTGGGTAAATGGACAGCGTGTAGCCCAGGTGAGTTGCAGCTCAGAAGTAAGAGTCCGTACATGGACCCGGCTAAGAGTAATAGGCTTGCCTTCCACAGGAGATTTCTCCGCTTAAAAAAAAAAGCGTGATCTTATAAAAATAATGATTCTACAATTATGATAATAATTCATGTCGTGGTGAAAAGACGGTAATTTTTTTTACAATTATTATTTTGGTAGCGGAGCTGATTGCCGAAAGTAACCTATAAGTATTTATTTATTTAAACCTCTCGCACACAATAAGGCTCAGCTCATGCTCGGGTGCTCTGTTTAACAAGAAATAATAATAAAAAAGATAACATAACAAAAACACATAACATGATAAATAAATAAAATAAGTGCACAAGTGCATAAATAAAATAGTCATAGTATTTTATTTCTTTTATGTATTTGTGATTTGTAAATTGGGACTTGGTGCTTTAGTTCATAAATAAATAGGTACACCGCGCATATATCTTGTCAATATGTAACTCTTTTTAAGGTTCCGTACCCGATGTGTGACAAACGGAATCCTATTACTAAGCTTCGGCTCTCCGTCCCATGAACCGTAACAGATAGACAGTTGAAATTATCACAGATTGTGTAATTATATTACCGCTATAACAACAAATAAATTAAAGTTAAAAATTAAAGCCCCATACAAGAAACGTGTTTTTTTTTCCTGCGTTTTTTTTTCTAAATATTTTACGGTGTTACGGAACCCTTCGTGTGTGAGTCCGACTCGCACTTGGCCGGTTTTTTATTTTCTTTGCGTATAGCTGATTACTTTTGTAGAATTCAAACCCTTCCGTGTATGAAAATAATGGTTAACTGTCAAATAGATTTGCAATAACAATCATCTAATTGCAGTTTATGCTGATCACGAATCCACCTACAAAGCGTACAATGAGGGTTTTCTGAAATGACATTCAGTAGGTGTCAGCACTGAGACGTCAGGTCAAAAGTGTCAAAGAGCCTATATTTTATTTAGTTGTAAGTGAATGATGAACGAATGAATGAAACGAACGATGAACGTCATCATAGATTTTATAATCATTGTCCAAATGGAAGACCTCTTGCCAAAGTGGCGCCAACTGGTGGCTTTAATTTTAATGAAACCTTCATTAACCTTCGGCCCGTCGCGCATCTTTTAATAACGCGGTTTGTCGCGTGGGGTCCCTCAAAACCTCAAGAATAAAACGCCTATAAAAACCCTTAAAACTTGTATCTTTGCAACTATTCCAGCAGTTTCTTATTTATTTATTTAATGACAATAGAATTACAAAAAAAATATCAAAATAATTCATTTATTTACTGTTTAAACTTCCAATCTAAAATTAGGAACATAAATTTCTCTCTTCGAGATCACATCATAGAAAAAATATTTTTATTCCAACTAAATCAATGAATTTTAGTTTATATTATACCTATATGAGATCACATAAGAACAATCAACATTGTAACATAAAATTTGGCTCGCACCAACAAAAAAAAAACACAACTTTTATCAAACGAAATCAGACTAATTTTCCGTTCGGACACAGTCAGTACATACCAGTTTAGTATGTGTAGGGCATTTATGTTACCCTATTTATTTTCTATTTGTTCATCTTTGACAATATATGCAGCGCTTCCTCATAGGAGCGATGTCGTTTCCATCAGGTTGAATATTCTGAAGCTGGGGTATGAATCGCCTTATGATCTGTTTCAATTCCCGAGGCAAAGTTGAAATAGTGGCCCGCGATTGCAATTGAGGACGGCACAATTCAAATGCCTATATATAAGTATATTTATTTTATCAAGGGCTCTTCATCATCATCATCACTATATGAACTTTCCAACTCCATGTGCTGCTCATCCAACGATTCTAAAACCTGATCCGGTTCCTCCGAAGGTACCTCATGTTGTTCTGTAGGCACCAAATCTTCACATTCTTGCTCCGAATCCGTGTTAAATCACTTCTTTCATCCAGACATGTAGCGACTTCATCTTCTTCCTCCTCGCCACCGCAAACATCTTCAGATTCATCTTCTAACCAACTCAATATACGTCGTTGTTGTTCTTAACACATTTTAAAAATCAATTATAATTTAACTATGATGTAAAACAATAAAAAAGTAAATAAAACACATGTTACAAAAGAAATCAAACAATTCGATTTTACTTACGGGTTTCGTCGCATGGGGTCTTTTACAGCCCTCGCGTCCAAAACACGTCCTGTATCTCACTGCGCTGGCGCGCGATCTGAAGTTAGCGGTGATGCACGGTAACTATAATCTAATTCCGGAGGGTACCTAAAACTCCTGGATAATTTTAAATGTGTTAATTTTACATTTTTCTAACACCTAGGCTTTCAAAGACCCCATGCGACGGGCCGAAGGTTAAGACAATACCCACGCTTGTGAGTGTCCGTCCATATTTAACATGCAATGCTATGCAACTGGTGCCGAATATTAGGAAAAGTATGGTATGAGATATTATGTGAGCTATTTTCTCAAATACACATAATATTTCGAATTATCATTAATAGGTTAGCGAGTGATAAAACTATACAATCAAATAATAACAATATTACGGAAATAATAAAATGTCAAATAAATAATTTATGTAGGTCATATTGGTCCAAATAGTAGCAAGGAAAGGACCCAACCGACGGCAGGACAAAATCATTACTAAATGCAAATAAACCTATCCCCTTCCCTCTCACACCACTACAATCATTCTATTTCCGTCACTATCTACGCCGTGGACTGGACTAATGAAAGCTCAGTGCGTGCTAAGCACAAAATAAATCCGGTTAGGTACCATTGGACCACTCAATAAATTCTCGAGGCGTCTAAATCGGCTACTATTGAACTGATTGCCCAATGGGGCCCCTGGGAGACCACTATTTTTAGTCGAATAAAGTGCTGGTATTTTTCATTTCCTGAGATACAATGTATGGGTTTACATGAGGATTAAAGCACGGTAATAGTTTTTTAGAATATTAAACCTGATTTATTTTGGACAAACAGTTTATTTTGGATTAAAACCTTATTACACTTTTTGGTTAAAAACTGGTAGACACAACGAATAATCGAGATACAATTTTAAACGCTGCAACTGCACTCACACAACCGCTTGAAATAAGGTTGAAAATTGAATAAACAATTGTGTTGACGATGTGACTAAGCTGCGAATTGGCATTTATTTTACGGGTTTTATTTAGATTATTCGGAATATACACATTATATTAAATAATTGTTCGGTTAAAGTTTTAAAACAAAGCTAATGCAATTAGAATCCAAAAAAAATTGTTTTCGCTGAAAGTACAGAGATATTCGACGCCAAAGTTTATTTTTGTGAAGTAACTTCACAATTTTTTATTGCGAATATCAAACTATATTTTACAATTTTATTCGGTTAAATTTTTTCTATAAACCCTTTTCTGTCCACTGTATTTTTTGCGTCGGATATTTTCATTGCGTTACGTAATACTCGACTATCCAAGAAACCAGTTTTTGTGAATATTGAGGTAACACCGCCCCTTAAGGGTTTTCCTTAGCTTTGGAAAACTATAACAGTACGACTCTTTAGTACGAATCAACGAACCCGCTGCAAGGACACTCTTAAGCAAGTTTTGTTTACACATTCAATCCAACACTTTGTCGGCCGCATGCAAAAGCGAACTCATGCAATTTTATCGCATCACGTGCAGTTGAAGCTGTCCATCCAACCGACATACATACAGACTGTAAAAAGACTTATCAACTCATCTGTACATTAAACGGATTTATTAAGTGGATTTATATCTGGAAATTAAGGATTTCATTTCATAAACTAAGTACCATTGAGCAAAAATTATAGCTGGGAAACGACTTTTTAAAACATGGTGTTAATGGGTGCATGCCATGATTCAGGAGTTGTAGGAGTATTAGTTAAGTTTGCATTTAATGTTTCGTGAAAAACTGTTGTAACATAATTTAATATCTCCGTAACCAAAAGGTTCCCAGGTACTGCCCAGTAAAAAAAAAACGGTCAAGAGCGAGTCGGACTCGCGCACCGAGGGTTCCGTACGAATATATGTTGATGATGATTTCTGAAAAACTGTGCTATTTAGAGACTTAGTTTTACTTTTCCTGTAATCTGTAAACAGTAAGAGCAAAATAAATCAGCGCAATAAATGTTTTGAATTTGAATTTTAAAACAGATAGCTTTCAAGCTTTATGTGAAAAAGAACAGCATCCCTGATGCAAAGGATTCGGGGGAGCACCAACAGCATTTTAAAGGTGATTGTTAATAAGCCTGATTGCCCGTTTATGGGGCACTGGACCCGTATGCACAGCTGCAGGTCTGGTGCAGCGAGAAACGGACATACTCGTAGTTACTTGAATTAGTTTTGTTTTTATTTTTGTTTTAATGAAAAATGTTACTAACATAGTTTTATAAGTGTTACTAACAACAATATGAATAATTTGTGTTCGAATTAAATAAATAATAATAAATAAAAAATCGGCCAAGTGTGAGTCGGACTCGCGCACAAAGGGTTCCGTACCATTATCTATAAAAATGGCAAAAAAATCACGTTTGTTGTATGGGAGCCCCCCTTAAGTATTTGTTTTATTTTAATTTAATTATTTATTTTAAAGTGAATATACAACTAAATATTCTGTGAATATTTCAAGCGTCTACCTGTTGCCGTTATCAATATAGAGCAAAAACGAGCAAAAAAAATCACGTTTGTTGTATGGGAGCCCCTTTAAATATTTATGTTATTCTGTTTTTTTTTTGTATTTGTTGTTATATCGGCAACAGAAATACATCGTCTGTGAAAATTTCAACTGTCTAACTATCACGGTTCATGAGATACAGCCTGGTGACAGACGGACGGACAGACAGACAGACAGACAGACGGCGGAACCTTAGTAATAGGGTTTCCGTTTTACCCTTTGGGTACGGAACCCTAAATAACTATCTGCAAAACCAACATGACACCAGTTGAAGTATGCAGTCTAACCGCGACCCATGTTGATCGATTCTGAGATGAGAAACTTTTACGACTTACAACGTTGAGAACTCAAATAAACATCGAAAAACCACGAACAAATCAAAACCTAAACAAACGGTACCAACATCCTTACCCAAACAATTTAAAACCAAATGCAATCGAGAACCAATAGTTGACAAATCACTAAGTCAATGTAAATATTGCAAGGAAAAGATCGCTTGTACGTGACCGGCTTCACATATGAGATTTACTTAATTTGTCGCAAGAAGCGGTTCGGGCAAACAGCCGGGCTTTGCTTTAGACACTGTATAACCGCCACTGCTCAGGATTAGGTACTGCTCTTCCGGACGTTTCATTGAGCCAAATTTTTTGTCTGTTGGTCAGAATCTCGGATATACAGGATGTAAAAAGACACATCACAAAGCCGTCAACTACACATACTGTACATCTAATTAAGTAGCTTTGCGCAAAAATTATTGCTGGGAACCGATTTTTATTTTGAGGGATTAAAAAATTGCAATTTTTATTGCGCGCAATGTAACGCGAACTCAGGCAAACGGACGCAGTGCTGTTGTGTGAGTTAAGCCCCGCCCCTTCGTTCTACACGGTACGCGTAGGTTCTTGTCGAATACTCGCGGCTATGAACGAAATTAATGTAAGAAAAATCGAAAATTCAGATAGTTTGCTTGAAAAAAAGTTTTATAATAACACTTGGTTAATAATAACACGTTTTCGTAAAAAAAAAAAAATATGCGAGTTTGGAAAAAAAATATCCAAATAATGAGTAGAATATTATGTAGCTTTCGGCTTCGGAAGGGGTCTTTTTACACCCGATATATATTGCTGTTTTTAATTTAATTGTTTTGGGTTTTTGAATATTGAGCTATGAAACGGGTGCTTGCTTGTGAATTTGTCTTTTTTTATGTAGGCAGACAATGTAAATTTTTTCAGTAGGTGGTTTCAAAGTAATGATGACGGTAACACAATGATTTCAAAATTATATAGACCTTTAATTGATACAAAATGCTTTCCGGTAAGATGTCATCAAAAAATATTAATAATTACCAATAGTTATTAATCAAATCCAGTATTTATTTTTGACTTTATACAAAACACATAACTATTTCAAAGGCACACCCAGTAGATAAAATTTAAATTAATCCAAGATTTGTTCATTCATCTCTCAGTATACTAAACATTTCCATCAGCCCCTGACCCTCAGGGCATCCGGAGTAAATAGAGGCACAGTTGAACATCTGCCGTCCAGCTATGGCTGCATCATTATATGCTCCCATCAAGTCTTCCCAATCTTCGTCTTTTTCGTCGAACGGCGTCCTTCCGTAGTCAGGCCTGAAATGTGTAAAATAGGTTCATGAGATGGACACGATAATGGGAGAAATTCTAAAGCTAATGAAGACATCAAGCTGATTACGGCTAGGATGGGCAAAGTTGATAACTGAACCTCCCTTTTTTTTGGGTGGGAAATTATCAAATAACTTCTCCCGCTTTGGGCGGAGCGTGTACCAGGGCCACGATATCCCTTTCGGATATCTCTTTGAGGCGCGCGTGGAACACAACGCGCCGTCGACCTGGGCCTGGTCGTTATCAGACGGCGAGCTACATCGCTCACTGTCCGCAGGCCCGCGCCTACGGTGGCCGGAAATCAGCATGCGACTCCCGACGCCCGGGGCGTCTCCTGCGGCGACTAGGGGCGTGAGGGCGCGAACCCTGCCTCACCCTCACGCGTTCCGCCTCCTCCTTCGCGAGCATTACTGCTTCGCAGAAGGCGGTGATGGCCTCCCATGCACTCTCGTTCCAAACCATGGCCTGAACCAAGGCTGGACGCGAGAGATTGCGCACACAGTGGTGACACCCAGTTCCTCCCGCTTTATCCTGAACAGGAACCTCCCAAAACAATCGTGTCCGGTGAGGACCTGCGTCAGGCGGAAGGTGAGGACGCCGTGGTGCCTCTCTAGCCACTCCTCAAAGAGGGGACTTATCGCCACAATTTTGGCGTGCCCAATGTGAACATCCCTAAATGTGACAACCCATCAATTGGAAAATTGTAACAAAAATGATAACGGTCTGTCAATACTAAGAAAGGGGTAAAACAAAGGAGATATTTAACCAGCTCACAATAACAGATGGGTAATTTTTTTTTAATTGAAATTGCTTAATTTTATGGCACTGGCTTTCCCAAATTAAGTTTTAGCTTCGCAAATTCTAGACAGTAAACGAATTCTATCGTATTCTGTAGTAAATCCACTAGCTTAAGTCGAGTCTCCAACGGTTGACTGGCAAAACCACGAAGTTAAAACACGCTAATTAATGTATTTCATTATTTTGTAACTGATACCAGGTTTTCACATTATTTGTACTTCATTAAGTGTAAAATATTCATGATAGAGAGAATGCGATCATGGCAGCTTTGACCAGAATGGAGTTTGACAGTCAAATAATCCGATAATTTTAATTGCATCCATTTATTTAAAGTTCATGATTTGAGAGAGATTGAAGACTCTTTGAAGAATTTTACTACATCTAAAGGAATCTTGACATTATCTTGGTAACTCAACGAATGCATAATCTACTTCTTGATTGAAGTCGGTTTATAAAAGGCAGTAACTTGCAGACTTGCAGCAGCATCAGGGGCCTCCAATCCAGAAAATGACAATGCTGCTTGGCGCCTGAAATCGGTATGACGATAGGCAGCGACAGCCGGACGAGTGCAACGCAGAGCGCCCGGGTCCATTCGCTTATTGTCATTCACCATAGACAAATTGTCTATGGCATGGACAACTGATGTTCGAGTGTCGAGCGTGAGTCAATCGTAACATTTATTGAACGTAGTTACGTTATTTTTTGTACTTCTTGTGCGAGTGCGCGTTAGACAAATTGCAAGTAAACTTAATCTTCACGAAAGTTGAAATTATCTAACTGTCGCAAAGACAAAGAGACCATGTCGTTTTATGCCGTACAACTGACATTAAATCTTACGGGTGATAAACCAATTACGAAGCCGACTCTAATACTTCTACGGACCAAAGAATGAGAAGCGTTAATTGCAGGCTAGCGTGCATTTAATGCATCTTCGCTGCGCTTCGGTAAAAAAAAAATATATCGCAGAGTTTATAATTATGCTAAAAACCACAGCAGCCTTCGATGGCTTATACATGGCTAGTGAGTTCGGAAATGATATATAAACTTATTATCTATACTATAGGTACTACAAAGTAACAATTTATACAGTAAGCTTGTGAGTTTTACATTGAAGGGTTAAGTTTTTTTTAAGTTTATACATACTGAATTATTTTCAGAGATCTGAATCTAGGCGTCATACCAGGGCCGCATGTACTCGTAGAAAAATATTATTCTTGATTTAAAATATATTGAAAAATTTCAATTTTATTGAATACACCGATAATCCGATCCCTGCTTCTTAAATAATATAATAATGGCACAATTAAATAGGTAGTAAGTATATCAACTAAAGTGCATATTCATAGTTTGTAATTTGCAGAAAATGCTTTTTCAAACATCAAGATCTCAAAACAAAAATTCTGACTCCTAAGTGACAATTTTTGTTTTGTTTTACTAAGAACTAAACTATTGACTGCACTGCCTCGTTGGTCTAGTGGTCGCAAGCACTACTGCTGAGCAGGAGGTCGTGGGTTCAATTCCCGGGTCGGGCAAAAGTTTTATTGGATTTTTCCATCTGAAATTTCTCAGTAGCAGCCCGGAGACTGGATCTGTGCCCGGTTGATGGCAAAGGCTCGCTCCCTATTACATGGGACTTAAACATAACCTGCGAAATGTGGGTGTACATAGACACACCTCTACCTAACCCTTCGGGGAATGCAGGCGTGATGTTATGTAAACTATTTATCTTGTACTATCTTCTTTATCTTTAGTATTGGAAATTTTCATGGTTGCCGATCAATCAATCAACTCAGCCTATCGCAATCCACTGCTGGACATAGACCTCTCCGGGTTCCTCTCCAGGCTGCGCCACAACACCTTGTCCTCCGCCTTCCGCATCCAGTCTGACCCAGCCATCTTCTTAAGGTCGTCAGTCCATCTAGCTGGGGGGCGTCCCACACTACGCTTGCCGATACGCGGTCTTCACTCCAGGTCTCTCTGCTCCATCGGCCATCGGTCCTTCGACAAACATGGCCAGCCCACTGCCACTTCAGTTTGCTTACTCTGCAAGCTATGTCGGTAACTCCGGTTCTTTTCCGAAAATTTCATTCCTGATTTTATCCTTCAAAGAGACTCCAAGCATAGCCTGCTCCTTAGCGCGCTGGGTGACCTTGAATTTGTGGACTAGCCCGACTGTCAGTGTCCACGTTTCGGCACCGTATGTCATGACGGGCAGGACGCAGTAGTTAGACCTTAGTCTTCAAACATTGCGGGAAAGGCGACGAGAAGACTTGACGCAGTTTTTCAAATGCCGCCCAACAAACCTGGATCCTTCTGTCGGCTTCTTTCTCAAAGTTGTGTCTACTGAGCTGGATGACTTGTCCAAGGTAGACATACTCCTTCACAACTGGTTTCCGATGATGGTAATAATTATTTATGTTATGTATTGACTGACTTACGTTAGCAGAATATGCAATATCTCTCCCACCAGTCCTTCTTCTTCAACCGGATACTGAGCAGATTCACAAATCGCTCGGTGAACGCAATCTTCACCATTTATGCCTTTTCTGAAAATCATAATGATTACAACTTTTTAGATTTCGCGCTTGAGAGCTAAATATGCACATCACAAACTATTTGAATAAAACAAAGTAAGTACCTACTGCCTATTTGAAATAGTGAACCACTTTTTAAGTTAAGGAGGTATGCTTTCCATCAAACAGTAGGTAAATTTAAATTATTATAGGCAGCAAAAGGTAGGTTCCGTGTGATGCCGGACGTAAAGAATAGCACCATCCAATTTCTTCCCATGGGTGTCGTAAAAGGCGACTAAGGGACTTACTAGAGAATGGGCAGCAGCGTTCTCCATGCATTTTAACACCATACTGCGATCGCCAACCCGCCTGCCAAGCGTGGCGATTATGGCAACTTCCCCCCCTCCTCTTTTGGGGGAGGCCTATGTCCAGCAGTGGGCGTTATAAGGCTGAAATGATGAGGCAGCAAAAAAGAATTTGTAAAAATCAGATCTAAAAAAATTATTCATCCTTTTCATCTGTGGCAATCCACGTTGTGCATCATAAACTAAAGTGTCTTCATAGAAAACAACAGTCACAGACGACTAAAAATATGATACTCACGACTTCAGCATATCAGCGACAGCAGTATAAAATGTGAGCCTCTCATCCTTCCTAGCAGCCACTTCAGCCTCCCTCTGTTCCCTGGACACCGTTTTGATGAAGTAGTACTGCGACAACTGGGTGATATTCGTGAACTGCACGTACTGGTACTGGAAGTTGGCAGCGAAGGCCAGGCTAATGTAGTCCTCGGCGTGGATTGGCGCTGAGATGCCTATGATAAGCTGGGGACAGGAGAAGATGGAACTTCATTAATGAAGGTGTTCTTTCGGACAAGTTGGTTTGTTTTTATGATAGTTCTATTTTCAACAACGACTATTTCTTGTTGTTTCACGACTTCTTACTACCTGTTGGATACTGTAGCGGCATCAACATCGCCACATGCGAACTACGCGTCACACTGACGTCACGCAAAATCCTGCATCGCGCAAGCAGAGTTTACCGTGCGACCACCATTTATACAACGTCCTGACATCAATCGTCGGGCAGTTGCCCACCAGACACAACACCTGTCTGGTTGAAGGATCCTCCCTTTTCTATAGAGGATGAGTGAACTTTACACCCACTTCTTCAAACACCAAGGTATAATACCATGCACTGTAATTTCTACCTTCAGATCCATCTGCTCAGATCAACATCTGTATGACGGCGACTACGAGCACCCAACAGGTTCGTGGCAGGTATTCAACATTATTTTTAGTATATGCGAAACCTGAATATATGTAGTTTGTTCAGAATAAGAAACTGAATCGATTTCAATAATTTTTACACCTTGTTTTTTTTTCCCAAAAATATTTATGTGTAAAGGAAAATGTTATCACCATATAATTACTTACATTACAATCGCCGTACGATTAGGTACCTACTGCCAAATTATTATCAGTGTGCGCAAGACGAACCCGGAGGCGCGGGGGCGCCATTAGCATGTTTTTGTACGGACGGTTGTCCGTAACCTAACGACCTTTAAACTTTGTGATTTTTCATGATACAGTTTTGAAATTTTGTACATAGATTCTTTACATAAAAATACTAGACACGTGTTTCGGGTTTCGCATATACTAAAAATAATGTTGTATATCCCGCAGGTTCACGTCCCGGAGGGCTACGATTTCGATGACTTTGATCACCTTTTTTCTTTGTTATTTTTTTCTTTTGTTTTCAACTTGTACTGTCTACATAATAAGTGACTTATTACGAAAGTAATTTGATTTCAAAATTTTGTGAAATTTAGAATCATATTTCAATGAAAACAAAATGTGCGTAGCTAGCTATAAAATAAAATTTAACAATTACAAAATAATATTTGAAAAACTGTATTTGTATAATTCAAGAAAACAACAATAATTATTTCAAATAATGAAAATTTAAACTTTGCATGTTTTCAAGATTATTAAATTTTGAAAGTGGATTATTTATAATGCTGAGTTGACGATAATTATTATAAACAAACTAATTATTTTGAAAATTAAAATATGTGATATGTATGGTGTGGTATGTGTGATGTGTGTGTATGGTATTGTATTAATATATACGATTATTTTAACCATGATCTATAACATTTGTTCCTGATCATTAATGTTAAGTCAAGTATAATAATAAATATTAAAAAAATTGGTTTATGATTGCTGATGGTACTTTTATGCAAAATTGACTTTTAATCGACTTTATCGAGATAATTGGAAATCGTGGTCCTCCGGGACCTAGAACGATTACTATTAAAAGCAAATCTTTGAAACTAAAAAGCCTGATCGTATTGTTTAAGCACACATGCGGTCGGATCAGCTTTGTCTGTTCAGGATAATGCCTCTGTAAGTCTACCTAGTAACCTTGGTTATGACATGGTTATGATAGCGATGGCCTTTTTTTTTTGGTGGGAAATTACCAAATAACTTCTCCCGCTCTGGGCGGAGTGGGAGGGCGTGTCAGACTTTTACAGACTAAAACCTACCCGTGTTCGTTCAGATGCCTGTGTGCCAGGGCCACGATATCTGTTGAAGATATATCACCTTCATGTAAATACTTAGACTGGCTAGATAGAAAGCTATCTAGCTAATAGTTGTGAAATAATAGCCAAAACCTATCTGTAGGTTTTAATTAGCTAAAACGTGACATGACAATGACAATACATTCTTAGAACAATATGAATATGACAAAATAGAAGTATCTATGGATATAGAAGAATAAGGTGGTAAAGAGTTCACCACATTCACCCCGGCCAGATGTAATCGAGTAAAAACTTCGGCGGGTTCCGTAATCTGGCTGACCTCCGGGGTGGCTCCGAGACTGGGGCCGGAACTGGGGAGGGCTCGATCCCGTCCGAACTCATTCGCTCCTGTACTCCTTGCAAAGCCTCCAATGGTGGCGGTGATGTGGGAGTCGCCGGCAGCAAGACTGGAGGCGAGTATGTTGTCGGTGAAGAATGTAAAGTTGTCGGTGGTGATGGTGAAGGTGACTGTGATATTTGGGGTTCGGCGTCCAAAAACTCAAAGTCGTTGATTGCGGGCATGTCTTCTCCGTTGTCTCCCAATGGTGCTAAATGGCGGTTGGCCACAGTAGTTTCACGACCATCCATTGTTCGAACGTACGAATAGCTGGGGTTAGTCTCCAGTACCTCCACTTCCTCGATTAGTGGTTGATATTTTGTTTTCCGGTCGAAGCAGTAATCTAGAATTGTCAGGTTTGATGATATTATTGGCGATCGTATAGCCAAGTATGTTGATAGAAGTTTGTTTAAATATTGATTTTGCTTCATTGAGGGTTAGACCGTACTTCTTAGCTGCCGCAAGAAAATTTTGCAGATTATAGTCGTGCTCTTCTTGTGTTTTGCCGCAAATTGTTATGTCATCGAGATATGCGAATGTGCCCTTCAGATTCTCCGTTCGAATAAGCCAATCTATGGTTCTCTGGAAGCTGGAAACTCCATTGGTTACTCCAAAAGGTGTATACCTTTTGGAGTAACCAATGGAGTTTCCAGCTGCTTCGAACGCAGTGTATGGCCTCTCTTCTGGCAAAATAGGAACTTGATGATAGGCGCTTTTTAAATCTATGGCGCTAAATACAGATCATTTTGCCACTTTTGATATCAGTTCCTCTACACTGGGAAGTGGATAGGCGTCCAGTTCTGTGAATCGATTTATAGTTCGGGAGTAATCGATGACAAGGCGTTTCCGGTGATTCGCATTCTTAGTGATCAGTACCTGCGCTCGCCATGGTGACCGGCTCTCTTCAATAATACCTTCTTTTATGAGATTCTTCACTTCCTCTTCAATAAAACGTTGGTCGTCATCACTGTATCTTCGAGATTTGATAGCAATCGGTTTGCATTCGGGAGATAGATTGGCAAATAAAGGCACAGCAGGGACAGATGCTTCGATTACGTTGCACACGACGAAAGGTTCCTTTGGACCACCAAATGCGAATTCTAATGAGGAATGTTTCGCTAATACGTCGTGCCCTATAATTATATCTGAGCATAAATTTTCGACGACAAGCAGTTTAACGTTCTTATAGGTGTGTTTACCCAAGGTAAGCATGAGGCAGGTTTCTCCTTTGACTGAAGATGTATGATTAAGAGAGGCCATAGAGATTGTCTGCTGGCTAGGTTTTATCTTCAGAGAACACAGTTTAGAAAAATCTAAATTAATGAAACTATTAGAACTGCCTGTATCTAATAGAGCTTCAGCTCTGATACCTTTGATATATGCAGGGACAATGGCTTTGTGTAGGGACGACGGTGATGCGGCAATGATGCAAGCAGTGACATTTTCCTGGTCAGACGTGGCAGCGCTAGTTGGGTTCATACTACGACAGACTTTTGCGAGATGTCCTTTCTTGTTACAAAGTTGACACGTCACATTGAAGGCGGGGCATGTCTTGCGTGGATGCACCTGTCCTCCACAGAAGAAACATTTGTGATTCGAGCGATTCTGGAAGGCCGGCGTGGCTGCAGAGGCACTTGAATTTCCACTGGGGATAGGAGTATTCCGTGCATTAGTGTTATTAGGGATATTTTCGGTAGTCGCGTTCATAGGTATGTGGTTAAAATGCAGCGTATTAACTTCAGCCATCTCCAAGGAGCGCGCCTGGTTATGTGCTTCGTCCAAAGTTAGGCAAAAGTTTTCGAGAAGTCTCTCTCTTATTTTTGTCGAAGAGATGCCAGCTATGAATGCGTCGCGAATGTTGTCATCCCGGTTGGTCTTACTATCGACAGCAGTAAAATTACAATCCTTGGACAGTTGCCTCAAGGCTTGGATGTATGTGTCGATAGTCTCGTGGGTACTTTGTCTCCGGGTCGCGAGAGCGTGACGTGCATACAGGATGTTATTAGGTTTTACATAAAGTTTATTCAAGAGGGTCAATGCCTGTTCGTATGTTTCACACTCGCTTATGTGGGTATACACGTTCGGAGACACGTGATTAATTAGTATGGTAAGCTTGACCATATCAGTAGTAGTATCCGAGTTCTGCGCTGCAAGGAAGTTAACGAAAGTTTTCTTCCAGTGTGCCCATTCCGCGGCCGCCGTGCTTAGGGATGGGTCCCCATGGAACCGCTCCGGTCGTAGATATTTGTCCATGGGATCTTAGACGTTTCGTTTAGCTAATTAAATTGAAATAATAGCCAAAACCTATCTGTAGGTTTTAATTAGCTAAAACGTGACATGACAATGACAATACATTCTTAGAACAATATGAATATGACAAAATAGAAGTATCTATGGATATAGAAGAATAAGGTGGTAAAGAATTCACCACAAGTTGACATATAGTTTTGTACGAGATTCTATTGTCACATTTGTTCTGAGTACCTTTACACCTATTATATGCTTTACACTATTTCCTGTGTTTTATCTCTGCAAACCTCCCCAACAAAGGTTATGGGCCCAGAACAGTAAAGCCCAGAGCAGTAAAGTGTATTTGATGTATGTTGTGAAAATAATTCGAAATTGGTAAAGTACATGTGTGAAGAAAAATGACTTCGAATGTACGAATAGAATTATTGACGAAGGACAACTACGACAGTTGGAAGGTACAGGTAGAAGCATTGTTAATAAAAAATGACTTCTGGGAGTATGTAAGTGGAGAAAAGCCAAAACGTACGACCGATGCTGCTATATCGACATGGGAGACGGCTGAAAGAAAAGCAAAGTCTGAGTTGATATTGGCATTAGATCCGAGTGTAGTTCGTCATGTAAAAAGGGTGGGGACTGCACGAGAGGTATGGTTAAAATTAGAGAGCTTGTTTGCGTCAAGAGGACCTGCAAAGAAAGCGAATTTAATGAAAAGGCTCATGTTACAAAGAATGAGTGAAAACCAAAAGGTATGTGAACACCTTGATTCTTTTTTTGAAGCTGTCGACAAATTGGAAGAAATGGATATAAAAATCCATGATGATTTGTTAACGATCATGTTGTTGTATAGTCTTCCGGGAAGTTACGAAAACTTTAGATGTGCCATAGAGTCTAGAGATGAACTCCCAAAGCCAGAACAATTAAGAGTTAAAATCATTGAAGAGGATAGTTCAAGAGGAAACGCTCAAATTGACAAGATAGAAGGCGCCATGTATTTGGACAAACATCAGAAGAAAACGACTGGAAAAACATTTAAGTTTAAATGTTTTAAATGCCACAATTTTGGCCATAAGGCATCGGACTGCACAAAGAAAAGGGAGAAGACTCAAGAAACCCGATGTGTGGAGTCATGCACTAGTCATGAAAGTTGTGAAGCTTTAACCATAAATCATGTTTCAGATGACTGCCGCATCGCTGTTGATGCGAAGCGCCGTCAGGAATGGATTTTTGATAGTGGTTGCACTTCTCATATGTGCAATGACGCGGAAAGGTTTGCTGAGATACTTACTGCGAGTCAAAACTTAAAATTAGCCACAGATTCTTTGACAACCGTGCAAGGTAAAGGTACAGTTAAGTTATTAGCATGCAATGATGATCGAACGCGTAAAATTCAATTTGAAAATACCCTATTGGTTCCCGATTTACGTAGTAATTTAATTTCCATCGCCCAACTTACTGAACGAGGCTGTGAAGTCACGTTCAAGCAAGACGTAGCCTATGCTATTAAAAAAGGTGAGGTAAAACTGACCGCCGATCGACGAGGTGATTTATATTACTTGAGGGAGCTGGACGCTTCAGCGTCTGTGGTATGTAGTAAAAGAGTTGATCTGTATCGATGGCATGAGCGTATGGGACATCTGAATGCTAGGGATCTTATGAAAGTACTGAAGAAATCAGATATTGATCCAATAAAGATCGATAGTAACTTGCATGATTGTGATGTGTGTGCTAAAGGGAAATGGTGTCGTTGCCTTTTGTGAAATCCAGTTCACGCTGCAATGAGAAGTTGCAAATAATATACTCTGATGTGGTAGGTCCAATGAGAGTTCAATCGAATGGCGGAAATAAATACTTTGTTACTTTTATTGACGACTGTACTCGTTGGTGTGAAGTCTTTATGCTGAAAAATACAAGTAACGTTTTGTCAAAGTTTAAAATTTTTAAATGTCATGTCGAAAATTTGACAGGACGAAAAATAAAATGTTTACATACGGATAACGGAACTGAATATAAAAATAAATTTTTCGATGAATTTTTAGACAATGAAGGGATTAAGAGACGTTTTACGACGCCATACTCACCTCAAAGTAACGGCATCGCGGAACGGATGAACCGTACGCTAATTGAGATGGCAAGGTGCATGATCTTATCGTCAGGTATTTCACCAAGTTTTTGGGCAGAAGCTGTAGCTACTGCATGCTATTTGCGTAATAGGTGCCCAACTAGCAGTATGAATGGTGAAATTCCATACGAAAAATGGTTTGAGAGACCTGTGAATGTCAAATATTTAAAAACATTTGGCACGAAAGTACACGTCTTGGAAAAGGAACCAGGTAAGGATAAGTTTGCAACACGAAGTTCACTCGGCATTTTTTTGGGTTATCCAGCTGATTCTAAAGGCTACAAAATATGGATACCTGAGGGTAGAAGAATCGTAGTGTCGAGAGATGTAAAATTTCAGGAAGGTAAACTAACTGAAACAGAGTGTAAGGTCTCAAATGAATCACTAATTGAACCACAATGTGAAAAGAGTGTTGTGAGAAAGACCGTTGATATAGAAATCCAAACTAAAGAACAGTCGGATGTGCCCTTTAGTGATGAATCTTCAAGAGAAGAAATTCCATTAGATATTCAACCGAATGTGCCAGTGATTGATGAAGGAAGTACAGATAATACAGAATCTACTGGAATTGGTGATAGAAACGTTATTTTAACAAGAGGTCCTGGAAGGCCAAGGATTCAGAAAGGACAGGTTGGACGCCCTCGTAAAATCTACAACATGATTGAGGTAAGAGAGACTAGCGACAATGACTCATCGACGGAAGAATACGTCGACACTGATGATTTTGCTGGAGCTATTGAAACCACGTTGAAGGAAGCTTTGGCATCTGACGAAAAGGTCAAATGGGAGGAAGCGATTCTTTCAGAAATAAGAAGTCTAGTAAATAACGACACTTGGGAAATTGTGAAGAAACCTTCAGATCGTAATATCGTAGGATGTCGATACGTGCTGACGACAAAGCTAAATGTTGACAATACTGAGAAAAAGAAGGCCAGACTGGTAGCAAAAGGATACAGTCAGCAACATGGCCTAGATTATAATAAGACATTCGCCCCAGTTGCGAGAATTGCAACTGTACGTTTGTTGGTCGCCTTAGCTGTCGAAATGGGCATGGACATTGACCAGATAGATATAAATACAGCCTATTTAAACGGTGACCTGAACGAACTGAAAGAAGGTTTAGAGAAACTGAAAAATACAGATGGCGTTAATTCTGCTGTAGGTAAAAAAGCATCAAAAATGCTTGAAGATATGAAAGCAGGTGGTGACACCTGTCGTCTAAAGAAATCTCTTTATGGTCTCAAACAAGCTGGAAGACAGTGGAATATTAAACTGGACGAGAAGCTAAGAAAAATGGGATTGAGATCAACGATAAATGAACCTTGTTTGTATCACAAACACAATAAAGGTGGATCAGATCTTTTTGTTGTTGTGTACGTGGATGACATATTGATTGCATCACAAAAGAGATTGTATATAGATAAATTCAAGCAGGAATTAGCGAAGAGGTTTGAGCTTAAGGACTTTGGTCAAGCAACCTTCTGTCTCGGGATAGATATAAAGAAAAGAGGTAATGAATATTTCTTATCACAAGAAAAGTATATAAAAGATATTTTGAAGAAATATGCTATGGATACTTGCAATCCTATACGGACTCCGATGGAAATTGGAAATCCTGTTATTAGTGAAAAAGAAATAATAAAAAGGAAACAATTTCCGTATAGAGAACTAATTGGAGCGCTCATGTATTTAAGTGTAGCGACTAGACCTGATATCGCTAACGCTACGGCAAAACTTGCGCAGTTTGCAGAAAACCCGCAGGAAACTCATTGGAGGGCTGCGAAGCGAGTTCTTCGATACTTAAAAGGTACGATAACTCACGGTTTGGCGTTTAAGCCGACAGGGTTATGCATACAAGGGTATGCAGATGCAGATTGGGGTAGCTGCATCATTGATAGACGATCTTTTACGGGTTATGTATTCGTTCTAGGTGGCGCAAGCATATCATGGACTTCACAAAAGCAACGCATCGTTGCAACTTCTACTTGTGAGGCTGAGTTTGTAAGTTTGGCAGAAGCTATGAAAGAAGCTGTATATTTGAATAGCCTGTTGAAAGAACTAGATTTACATCAACTCTGTAAGGTAAGAATGCATGCTGATAATTTAAGTGCTATTTGCCTTGCTGAGGATCATGGTATACATCATGAGAAAAGTAAGCACATTGACATTAGACATTTCTTTATAAGGGATGTGCTACGTTACAATAAAGCTATAACGTTGGAATATTTGTCAACTGATAAGATGTTGGCAGATGTCCTCACCAAACCTTTACCTCGCGTAAGACACGAGTTACTAACAAGTGCGTTAGGATTGTGTGTGCGAAGTAAAGATAGGTTTATTTTTGTGAATCGTATCGTACATGAGTTGAGGTGGTGTGTTGAACATATATCACCTTCATGTAAATACTTAGACTGGCTAGATAGAAAGCTATCTAGCTAATAGTTGACATATGGTTTTGTACGAGATTCTATTGTCACATTTGTTCTGAGTACCTTTACACCTATTATATGCTTTACACTATTTCCTGTGTTTTATCTCTGCAAACCTCCCCAACAATATCCCTTTCGGACTCTGGCAGGCATTAGCGATGGCTAACGTTTTTATAGTTCATAATGAATATCAAGCTAATGTAAAGATTACCCGATTTACCTAATTAACGAACTAACTCAACAACACGTAGTGCAAAACCATCTAGTACCTTATAAGTTCCTCCTTGAGGATATACTAGTGGTATACTGTTGATCTGTCGCTTCATCACCATCGCTTTGTGTTTCTCTTCATCGTCAGCGGCTACACTAGCAGCGATCACTAGCAGAGCCGAAATAATCCAGCTGAAACTGTTTTTTTCTTTTTTATATTATTATATTTTTTCTTCTGAAATACTGACAATGTTTTTAATTAAATTCATTTATTTAAGTCAGACACAGTGATTAATATTTATAAAAATAAAATAAAATACATTTAATTCAGACCTAATTTTGGTCCATAATATTTATGTTAGTATACTAAAAAAACCGGCCAAGCGCGTGTCGGACTTTGCCCATTTAGGGTTCCGTACCAAATGTAGAATATAAGCCGTCCGAATAGCAGAATTATTCGTAAGCAGTAGGTGAGTTACCCTTTAGTAACAACAGTTTTTGTGAGGCTCCAAATCTGATTTATCAATATACAATATACAATTACCAACATATATATTATATTGGTATTTGTTAGTAAAATATACGTAATTATACACATTATCACCAAATTTCAAGGTCAATGGGAAGTAAAAAATTCTTCGGAACAAAATTTTGTAAAAAAAGCTGACTTTGGTGGCTTCTCATTCCTTTATTTTCTAATATTTTTTAAAACAAAAATACAGTATTTATCTACGCAAGGAGCTCTAAACAACGATACCCCGACAATTTTTCGCGCACACCTTTGGTGGTATGGGCTCCCCTTAAAAATATTTTTTGACAATTTGTTTGGCTTTGGGTCAACAAGATGCTTCTAAACTGTGAAAATTTGAAGACTGTAGCTCTAACCGTTTGGCTGTAAAACCTGTGTGACAGACGACGGACGGACACGTGAATTACAGCAATAGGGCTCCGTTTAGACTCTTCGGGTACGGAACCCTAAAAAGAAGAAGTTTTTAAGGAGAAGAAAATGTTTAAGAATAATCTCGCAATATTATTTGGGTATTACTCGTAGTATGTATTTATTTAGCATGATTTAATTCAGAAATCAATGACACTTTATGGTTCTTATTGTTGAATAAAATGCTTACAGTTCATAGAGAAAAATATTGATACATCATAATTATAATGAAGTCAATATAGTCGAAAAATTAAATAACAATCTACCACCTATTGGTTAAAAAGCACTTCTATGAGTCAACTAATAACATACAAAATCCGAAAACTCAATAAAGATTATAATATATCAACCCACCCTATTTCCAACAAAACCATTGATAGCTTTTTTTTATTTATTCCGTTCTAATACCAATTACTAATACTACTGGTATTTGTTTCAACTCATAACTATTTTCTATTTCGAACGGATACCATTGTTAAAACTAATACCAAAACAAGTTCAAAGGTATATGGTACAGTCAGTAATAATATTTTGAATGTAATTATAAAACCTTTAATTGAAAAATAAATCAGTTAAATCATCAAAATACATAAAAATATCAGAAAAAAAATTTAATTTGACTAGTTTTGACTGAGCTGACTGTACCAAATTCAAGTTATTAGTATTCGCCCGCACATTACATTTAATTATTTAAAGAGTAGTGGTATCCGTTTGGAATAGAAAATAAATATGAGTTGAAACAAATACCAGTGGTATTAGTTGTTGGTATTAGAACGGAATAAATCCTATTTTTTAACACTTTATGATTGTAGGTATCTTACCCCATTTTTCTGGATTAACCTTTAATTATTGAACAACCAATCAGGGAGCACCTAGGGAGTCACATTTCGACGTGTGGCGGCTTCGCGTATCAGAATAGTGTTGTTGGAAAAGGTGTCAATGGCCCCAGTTCGTCTGGCTGGCATTATAAGGGCCTGATCATACTAATAATAATTATTTTTATTTTTTATTTAAAGTCAAAGTCAAATTATTTATTTCAAATAGGCACTTAAGAGGCTCTTTTGAACGTCAAAATTTACAATAAAAAAAGATCTGATTCTAGTTGCCCCTTCCAAAAGGTAGTTTCGTATGGAGAAGAATGGGCAAGAAACTCCACCGTTACTCTTTTAATTTTTTTTACTATATTTTGTTTAAATACATTTTAATTATAAGATTATATGTGAAGACGATGCACCTAGAATAAAATAAAATGACTATACCTACCACAATAGGTAAAAATAGTTAAAAATTAAGCAATGAAAAATAAATTAATTATGAGATAGATACATGGTGCTCATATATTTACAAACATCGTAAAAGTATAGGTTTTCCTTTAATATACCTATATACTTAATAACGTGTACAAAAAGTGCACTTTTAGCCAACAGTATTCAATTTCCTATTCAATTAAAGTGCCAATAAACTAAAGCTAGAGAACTTCTTGGCGGGAAAGTGAAGCGTCATGTTCAGCAGTTTGTTTAATTTTCCAAAATTTGTGTTTAGCCGAATATTAATGTGTAATAATGGTGGATTATTAACCATTAAGTGTTTGTGAACGTGCATTAGTGTAGGCAAATGAAACAAAACAGTGCAACTTCGCTTCAAGTTCTCTCAAGAAGTCCGCGTGAGGACTCAGTAAAGTGCCACATCTTTACTGAAAGTCAAGGGGAGTGGGCGGGGATATCATCATCATGCATTTATTATTCATTTCATCAATATTAAACAAGAACTAAAACTTGACATTGGCTAAATGCACAAACCGTGCGAAGCCAGAAGGAAAAAAAAAAAAAAAAAAAACTAAAGCTAAAATATATTTTTTTAGAGGTGCAAGTAAGGTTTGGGATTAGAATGTTAGGTAGCAACCCGCCCAGGTATATTCAAACAGGTATTTCAAGCTATCACACACATACTGCGAAGTAGATTTGGGTAATTCCGGATTTTGGCAGTTAAATTGAATGAGTTTAGTTTTATTAGGACATTAATCGGCATAATTACTAAATGAGTACAGGGGTGTACTTTTAAATTGAGTACTTCAAAATCCAAAAATGACATTGGCATTTGCCTTTCTTGTCACAATAACATAATAGATAATACATATAATCCACAACACTAATTATTATCACAAAAAACACGGAGAATAATGCCTAACATGAAACTAATAATACTTATATTTAAGAGCACAGTGGCCTTCCGTGTGGTTTTCATAGACGCACGCATTCTAAAAGTTGGCAACGTCGCAAATAACTAAAAAAAATAAAATCACAAAGCAACAGTCACAAAATTCACTATCTCCTTTTATAAATTTATTGTGACACTGAATATATTGGAACGAAGTTCCTTACCGCGGCTTGCAGTAAGAGTTGACTGGTAAAAATCGTCACATAAGGAAAAAGCGTTATGGCGACTTTCTCTCGCTCTCTGTTTCTTTCTATTATATACGAGTGTGTGTGTGTGCGTACAAGTATCGTAAGGAACTTGGTTCCTGACGGGGGTTACACTTACAACTCCGAATTCAGTGTTATTATTGGAATTCATAAGCACGATACAAAGGTCCAAAGGACCAAGACAAAGAGAGAGGGAGAGGGACGTCAAGGGACAAAGGACCTCGATGCAGTACTGAAACAATTGAAAAGTTTCTAACCATGATGAACACAGCCTTATGTTTAAATTTCGAAGTCACATGACTCCACCCACCGCCACACTAATATGTTTACCCAATAACAAACGGTCACGAGACAGTACCTTAAAATTGACGTATTACGTGTGTTACTTAGAATCACTTGCTATCCGGTTTCACCTAGTTTTCTATGAAAAATATATTGCGTAAAAAATATCTTGAAAAAACGGTTATTTTTTTGAGTTTGTTATTTAGTAAAAATGATTTATGTAATTAAAGCTGACAGTAAAACTTTGTTTTCACAAATTATTCTTGAATAATTGTAACAAAAAAATATCATCATCATCATCTCAGCCGAAAGACGTCCACTGCTGGACATAGACCTCCCCCAAAAAGGGGGGGATTTGCCATAATCGCCACGCTTGGCAGACGGGTTGGCGATCGCAGTATGGTTTAAAAATGCATAGAGAACGCTGCTGCCCATTCTCTAGTACCTAAGTCCCTTAGTTGCCTTTTACGACACCCACGGGAAGAAATGGGATTGTGCTATTCTTTACGACCGGCACCACACGGAACCACGGAATAAAAAAATATAAAAAAACCGAAAAAATAAAAATACGTTCAATAAAAACTGTTTTTATTCTGTCCCATCTTAATTTTGTATTGAGATACCCGAAATACTTTTATGAGAAATGTTTAACGTTCCTCATTAGATTATCTTTATGATAAATAAAACTGCAGCAAAGTCCATCAAGTAATTTAGAAATTCAAAGACAAACACTGACAAGTGACTTAGTTTTTTACTTTCAGAGAAAGATATAATTTCACAAAAGTAGGTACCTACTATAATCCTGAAAAGTAGTAAAATATGCTTATACGGGTTGTTTGGAAGCTGGGTGCAAAGCCTTAAGGGGTTGATAGTTGGCACCATTTAGGGCATTTTCAGCCATACATGTCTTAGACGAAATACGTTACTTTTTATCTGCTATTTTTTAGTTAATTGCCAACAGTGCCCCACTTAAAGCTGGTACTTATGTTATTTATTTTATTTTTCGTCGTTAATCTGACTTGCATCTAATTTAATAAACCAAGTGCCAAGCATCTGTGCTATTAAAAAAAAATACTAGACACTTTTGAAGTCATAGAATAATTTTAAAACATGCTCAAAATGCTCCAAATGGTATTAAGGCTTAACTATCATCCTCTATACAAGATTACTTTTAGTATATGCGAAACCCGAAACACGTGTCGTCTAGTATTTTTTTGTAAAGAATCTATGTACAAAATTTCAAAACTGTATCATGAAAAATCACAAAGTTATAAGGTCGTTATGTTACCGGGTTGTCCGTACAAAAACATGCTAGCGGCGCCCCCGTGCCTCCAGGGTCGTCTTGCGCTCATTGATAATAATTTGGCAGTAGGTACCTAATCGTACGGCGATTGTATTGTAAGTAATTAAATGGTGATAACATTTTCCATCACACTTAAATATTTTTGGGGAATTATAATATAATTCCCCAATATAATATATTCAGGTTTCGCATATACTAAAAATAATTTTGTATATAAGCACCTAGCTTCCAAACATCCTGTATATCTTTAAAAAAATCGAATAATTTTTCTCATTTCGTAGTCGTACTTTTCAACGACCACGACGATTTCCTTTGCGTAACGTAATTTGAAACGTTTGAACTTCATTGTCTTTAGTGCCCCACTACAGTGCGATACGTTGCAGGCGCACCATGTTTACTTTAGCAAATATTTTGAAGTTTACAGTATTAAATTCACTATGTTTTGTTATAAATGCCAAAGAAATGGGACCTAGTGAGATTGTGCACAGAGACAGAAGACAATTGTTGTATCTTAATAGCTCAGTTTTACAGGTATGTTTGTAATTATATCTGCTTTTCTTAGGATCTTTGGATCACTTTATTTACAGTGTATTTTTCTAAGTTGTCTTGGTGTATTTTTCTAAGACATGGGACATTCCAGCAAATAGGTCATGTTCTAGAAAGTACCATACTCACATTGGGTGTCGGATGGGTCTATAATTTGTATTTGCAGTATCCATACATCTGCAGTATCCATATATCCGTAGTCCATTTGGTGCCGGACGTAAAGAATAGCACTATCCCATTTCTTCTCGTGGGTGTCGTAAAAGACGACCAAGGGACTTACTAGAGAATGAGCAGCAGCGTTCTATATGCATTTTAACACCATACTGCGATCGCCAACCCGCCTGCCAAGCGTGGCGATTATGGCAAACCCAAAACCCCTCTTTAGGG
The DNA here is from genome assembly GCA_948098905.1 of Tiliacea aurago. Classification (NCBI taxonomy): domain Eukaryota; kingdom Metazoa; phylum Arthropoda; class Insecta; order Lepidoptera; family Noctuidae; genus Tiliacea; species Tiliacea aurago. The sequence continues at coordinate 5,190,239 of OX402592.1, forward strand.
GAGGCCTATGTCCAGCAGTGGACGTTTTTCGGCTGAAATGATGATGATGATGATAAATCTGCACTTTGAGGATCTACTGAACGCGGGCGCTACTAATAGGTAATATGGGCTGGTGTCCGCAATTCCACGTCAATGCGCGTATTTTGCATACGGGGTGGGAAAATCGGTTATTCGATCCACCCCAGCTCCTCACGGAAGGCTAGCAATGCCTTCGTGTTACTGACAATCTCACGTAGTATACCTGGGTTACCGAAGTACTTTGCCCTGTATGTGGCGATCACCGGGCAGTTTAGCAGCACATGAGTTGCTGTCTCGTCGAGCTCTATGCAGGCCCTGCACAGCGGACTGTCTGTAACTCCTATGACAAAGAGGTGTTTATTAAATGACCCATGGCCAGTTATGGCCACTGTAACTGTACGCAGCTGTTGTTTGATTAATCGGAGAACCTGTTTCGTAAGGCGGCCATCGATAGTAGGGAGTACCTCCTTCACCTGCGTTCACTCACTTTGGTCCAAAGTGTGTTATGTTGGTCCCTGGTTCGTTTCCTTACCAGAGTTACTTACGGGCGCTATTATTAATGTGACCACCTACTGGGCACTTAAAATTTAAAAAGTTATATTGACTCGAAAAGAAGAAGACCTGTCTTATTAGGTAAACAATCACACAGCTTATGTCCTTTGTAATAAAAATAAGCAGTATAAATTACAGTAAAAACTGCTGTGATTTAACCATTTAGACAACTTAATTTAACAATTTAGACAGCTTAATTTAACCATTTAGACAACTTAATTTAACCATTTAGACAACTTAATTTAACCATTTAGACAACTTAGTTTAACCATTTAGACAACTTAATTTAACCATTTAGACAACTTAATTTAACCATTTAGACAACTTAATTTTCCCTAAACATTTAAGTCTTAGTACGCCATATTTGTTTTTTGTTTACCAAATATGTAGTACAAATAAAGCGGAAATATTATATTATATTTAACTGATCATCTAAAATATTTATGCACTTCTAATGATGCATACTTTTTTTTAATAATTTTGCCTATTTATAACTTTCTAGCCTTTTCTCACAGTTGGTCGCAGTAACTAAGCTAGGGCTAAGTTGGTTTGACACTAAGATATACGCTCGTGATTCAATCGTTGGATCCTTCGCTTGCTCAGCATGTCGATTCTGTAATCCATCTCACCGTGAAAACTTATGTGAAGTGAGCGTGGAGTGAACTGTCAGTGTCATTCCACCTGATGCTAGGGATGGACCAAGTATTACATTTACGGTCACAATCGAGATTTTAATAATATTTTTAATGCTAATTATAGATTATTTTATATTATTTTAAAACTAATATATAAGTGTCTAAACATTACTAATTAGGAGGTTTTTAAATGGAACCCATGGCCCCATGGGGGGATGGGGGTATCGTTCGATCCCCTCCCTCATGCCCTGACGTAAGGTGTCAATGTAATAAACAATGAATTTCCTTGAAAGGTAGGTAGGTACATTAGGTAGCTCTCAGGCTTCGTTTACTAAACAAAACTAGAATCACGTGTATCAACGGAACAAGCGGTGTATAAAAAAAATTGTCTACAGAACCTTTGCTTCTTAAGTCAGTTAAGAATATCTACGTTTATCTTTATCAATTTCCATTGGATATCCAAAACGATTACTATCACTTAACGTAGTGCGTCATTCAAAATTCGGCAACACACGCGCACTCAAGGCGCTTGCTTTACTATAACATCATGTACTCCAAACATATTCTTTTTTCACTTACTATTGCATCCAACCTACTTTTCACCATAAGTGGGAAGGAGATAGAACTATCCGATGGGATCCTACACAGGAGTAAAAGACAGTTATTATGGCCAAACAGCACCATTCTGCAGGTATGTTTGTTTTTCTATAAAAAGGTCTTAACCGTAAACAGTTTTTAAGCCGGATGTTCTGGGATTACTTTCGGAAGAGCTGATGGGACGCCAGATAAGACGAAACATTTAGAAGTTTCTTCATTGATGTTATATGATTTTAATTGTTACTTAATCCTACTCGTATCTTTCAATGAAAATACTTTCAAACACAAGGACTATTCGACCTTGTAAAAAAGGATTTCTGAACATAATTTTAAAATTAGTTAACATGGGCAAGTTAGCTTATTTGCCTTTTGCACTGAGCCTTGAGTTTACTTGAATCACGACCACTATTTGTGGTCATTACTATGGTGATATCATTTTCCAATTTAAAGCGCTTTAAAGCCCTGCGGAAACACTGAATAGCTCGCTCCCCATCAACATCATCTGCTAACCTATCAAGCCTAAAAATCTTTTTCATAACATGAAATCACGCCTGTAAGCCCGAAGGGTTAGGCAGAGGTGTACATTTCGCCAGTTATGTTTAAGTCCCATCTAGAGCTTAATCTAATAAACGATTTGTTTTGGCGGTTGATCTGTATAATAAAAAAAAGTTAATAAAAAAAACAAAAAACCCGTCTGCAAAAACATGAACTGAAAAGATGGAAACAAGATGAAAAGAAAACGAGTATCCTTTAAGTACCAAAAATAAATAAATGCAGTCGGAGGCAAATTTTAAGGCGTTCGTAACATCATAGATGCCTCCGACTGCATTTATTTATTTTTGGTACTTAAAGGATCCTCGTTTTCTTTTCATCTTTTTTCCATCTTTTCAGTTCCTGTTTTTGCAGTCGGGTTTTTTGTTTTATTAATTAACTTTTTTAATTTATACTTTTTAGTTACGAAATTAGGTTATATACTCACTTATAATCGGGTGATAACGACCTCTTACTCACTCACTCCAAAAATTCGGGATATTTTTTTTATCATTTCTCATTTAAATTACGTTTAAACATTTAATAAGTATATATTTTTGTAATCACCTTTTAAAACCCTTCATTTTGATCCCCCACTTGACAGGCTTGGGAGATATTTTTTGTTCAAACACAAACCTTTTGACACTCGCGCAATAAAGACTAATTTAACGACATATCACTCATCAAAATCGGTTCAGCCGTTTAGTAGTTTCGAGGGTACATAGGGACAGACATACATACATACAGGTCAAACACATAACCCTCCTTGTTTGGCTTCGCCGCAGTCGGGTAATAATAGCCTATTTTTATGAAAATAGGCATCTCTTCTCAGACAGTGAATGAGTAAGTATAATAATTATTAATAATAATTTTTAATTCTAGAAAAATAATATACACTGGTGTACCTCTAATTATAGCTTTTCTGTATTGCCAAAGTAAAAATAAAAGATATGCAGAATTAAATTATTGTTCTCATGTTCTGAATGATAATAAAGAGGTCATCTTTCTTAAAAAATAACACAGCCACACAACATATCATAACTTAAATTCGTTATGATCGGGAAAATGCTGGCTATTTTAGCTTTTAATATACTAAGGGAGAAAAGAGCCCTTTTATCTCAAAAGGGTAACTGAGTTAGGGGCTGCCTTTGCAACGAAATATAGCAGTATAATCCGATCGTGTGGTTCCCGGCAAAAAATAAGCGACACCATCGCGGTGGTGGCGAAGTGGGGAATTAATCGCATTTATCGAATGGATGATCTGCCGCATAAATTGTGAGCGGTACGCACAAGAGAAATAAAAGGGTAAAGATTTAATTATATGTTTAAAAATCATGTTAGTTCCCTTTGTTTTAAAAACTTTCGTTTTTTGACCGACCGCGCAGATGAGCCTTAAGTGGAAATTACCATAAAATAATAAAACACCCGCAGGATGAAACTGTTTTAGAACCCAATGGCTTGGCACGCGACGATGGGAAGAGACCAGAGGGGCAATTCTACTAATTTTAAGAACGTTCACAGTCTGATCTCAGTCTCAATCTGTCAAAAATACCTCTTATTTCCCTACATTTTGACAATTTTTTGACGTTTGTTTGTCGCCAAGATGAGATTGCGACTAGATTTTGAACGTTTTAAATTACGAGAATTGGCCTTCAGGGCCTCAAGTCTGCTATTACAATAGTGTCAGAATGGTCGATCATTGATTTCATAATTGTTGATTTTGACAAGTTTGTAAGTATGACTTTCCAATGGTCGGCCACTGACACTACATTGAAAGAAATTGCATTTATTGGTAATCTCGTACATAATGACAAATGAATGACATTTCTACTAATGGGTTTTGTAATAATGGCATTACGATAATGCCATTATAATAACACAATTCTATTACGAGAACATTGACCGACCAATGATCGCCCATTATGAATTTAGCAGATTACGAACTTTTAGCAAAATGACAATGGCATGACAATGGGATCGTGTTGGAATCACTGAATTTATAAAAATAGCAGACTTGGGCCCCAGACGGAATGACCATAATGCCTTGGAAGATACGTCGGCTTTTAGTGTGGGATGCAACATGTGGACACCCCTGCGCCGTCCCATCTTCCTAGCACGGCGAGCTGTGCTGGGGCGGCTGCTGCAGGTGCAGAAAACCTCAAACGGCGAAAATATTCCAATCTTATCGGGAGTTATATGTTCGAGCCGCTTGGGGTTAAAACACTAGGGCCATAGGGTCCGAGTGCCCACTTGGTATTTCAAGATATCGCCAAGCGGTTGGTCGACTCTTCATGTGACCAGAGGGCTGGTGTATTTTTCGGGCAAAGAATGAGCATACAACGTGGCAATTCTGCCAGCCTTTTGGGCACTTTTCCTGTTGACAGCGATGCGGACGAACTTTTTGATGCCCTATGATTCTGTCCCCGTCCTTTTTTTATATACATGTACATATTATTATTTTAAGCCTGTTAGCGTAAATATTATTCATAAAATAAAATATTATTGTTAATAATCTATTTAAAAATTGTTGATTTCGAATTGTTTCCTACTTTTATTTTTATTTTAATAATTCATTTTAATTTACCTTTTGCTGTACCCTACAGGGTCCGTAATTGTACCTTAACGTTAAGCCATTGTAACCTTTAAAAATTATGGAATGTAAATAAATATATGAATACCTATGAATATGAATATAAAAATATTATAAACACATAATAATACATTCATATTCATTATATTTATATACTGCAATATACTGCACTGCAAAAAACTAGGTTAATATGATAATTACCAAACCGCTCTGGGCCTGCATGGAGCGACTAATTCCCTCTAACAGAAAAGAGACCTGTGTCCCAGCCCCAGGTATAGGACCACTACAAGACCAACTGTTGATAAACTACTTTTGATACGATTTTGATTTTACGCTAGTTTCTCTTTTTCAGCTCAATGCTGGTTTCGGATTCCCAAGCGCGGCGAAAAGCATCAACGTAAACTACGCATTCCAAGCCAACTTCCAACTGCCATGGAACAGAACCCAGATACCCATAGATATTTTAGGAGCCAACACTGGGTATGTTGGGACCGCAAGAAAGAAGAGAGAAGCAGGAATTAAAGAAGACAAGAATGGTGATTATCAGGATGATGCGAAGCTGTACCACTTTTATAAATATGTTGAGGCGGTTTTAGATGGGTGAGTAAATATATATTTCTGTCATTAATATATGAAGTATGTATAGTGATCTGAAGGGATCCAAATTGTCCACAACAACGATGTGTTTTGGGAAGTTTTTCCTAAAACAACAAGATTGGATTTAGAAGAAGCTTACCAAAAATCAGTATTATTTGACATTTCTTAAAGAAAATGTTATCAACTTATCTCCACCTTTTATACATATAATCACTCACTGGGTCTAGATCTCACTGAGCAGCTCATTGGTTAGGCAAACTGCCCTATGATATACAGTTGACCTGCACGATTCTCCATTTATCTTTCTATTTCCATTCCTTTCTAAGTCAAAGTCAAAGTTTCATTGGAGATATAACATGGTCTTAAAAATATTTTATTCTACCTCAAAAATCTACCCTATCAGGCATTCATTGTCAAATTACAATATTACAAATTAAACATTATGAAGTAATTAATATCTATAGAAATTAAAATACAAGATATAATATATTGCAATAAATTAACAAACATAATGTATATGAATATTACATTAATAAATACATAATGGTCAGTCACATACAATTTTGACAACTAGGAGTTCATCAATGGTAAATCAATGGCAATGGCAATGGCAATCCATGCATTTGTCTATTAAAAATTTATTTAGTTTACGTTTAAATTGTGTCAAGTTTATATCTTTTATGTCATTTGGTAGCTTATTAAAAACTTTGGAGCCATGCAAAGTATGCTCTTGTGCATAAGGGTGGTTTTTGAACGTCTTAGGCATAATTCGTGTCGATATGTTAGTCTTATGGATCGATAGCTTTGTTCAGAAGCTTTTTTAAATTAATCGTAATTTTTCTTTACGAACAAAGCGGTCTCGTATATGTATAGACAAGGTAACGTGCGGAGATAAAATGCGGTTTGCAACTTTCCGTTGATTTAAGATTGCATATGGACCTAATGCACCTCTTTTCGCTTTAAAAATTTCAAGTTTTTCACAGGAATTTTCTCTTTCTATATTCCCATTCTATTCTTATATTATGTTGGTCTTCAAAGCATCAATAGTCACAGATGAGGTTGATGTTTGGAAAAACAGGCATACTTTCAATCTTCCAAATACAACTACATGGCTAACATAACTCTTAAGAAACACCTTTCACTCAATAATGTAGCTTAAACAAGACTTCCAAAACACACAGCTCATATTCACAATGTAAATGCACAAGCCATTAAAAAGATGCATCCTCTTTACGTGCCATGTTATCCTAGTACACCTGAGTAAAATGCCTTCGTAGCTACTACCGAGTTAATTGCTACTTAACATGTTCGTTAGTCAGCTGCGGTAAGTTTAGTTGTAAGTTTTGTGACAACATTAATACCGAATGTCGTTTATTAGAGGATAATGATACCAGTTTGTATTGTGTTATAGTTCTCTGGTTTTGTGGTTTGTCTTCTCCACCCTAGTTAAAGTTTCGTTGGTTTTAGGGAGTGGTTTAATCTTCAGAGTTTTTTCACTTTTTCTACTTTGATTAATTTGTATTATTTTCGTGTATCCTATTTCTTCCCAAAGGTGTCGTAAAAGGTGACTAAGGGACTTAGGTACTAGAGGATGGGCAGCAGCGGCTGCGTTCTCTATGCAAAAGAGAGAACGCTGCTGCCCATTCTCTAGTGCCTAATCTTCAGAGTTTTTTCAATCTTTCCACTTTGATTAATTTGTATTATTTTGGTGTATTCAATTTCTTCCCAAAGTTGTCGTAAAAGGCGACTAAGGGACTTAGGTACTAGAGAATGGGCAGCAGCGTTCTCTATGCTTTAACACACCATACTGCGATCGCCAATCCGCCTGCCAAGTGTGGCGATTACGGCAACCCCCCATACCCTTTGGGGGAGTCCTTTGTTCAGCAGTGGACGTCTTCCGGCTGAAATGATGATGATTATTTTGGTGTACATTAAAAATATTATTCTATTCTTTACATCCGATTGTAAAAATCCATTCATAGGCAAGATCATAGAGAATGACTGTTAAAATTTTCTGCAAAAGGAAAATCTACAAACTTAATCACCTCCTTTGCCGGACTGACAGGTGATCACAGTATTTTTTTATTAAACTAAGCGGGACGACACTGACTTCCTTGGTGCTACACCTACCGATGGAATTTCAAGATTTTACCATGTTAGCTACAGAATCAATTTCAAAGCTGAGGACTATAAATAGCAGAGGCGACGGCTTCATACGAGTAATTCCCATTCCTACCGGCTTCCCCTAGGAACAACGACTAGTAGAGTTTACTATTACTAAATAATATACTGATACATTGTCACATTGCAAGTATTTAATAAGTAAATCTTAAGATAAATAACGCGTACCTATCTATAATCTATCCTAAATCGTGAACGCAGTTAACATTTTTGGTTTTAACTAAGAATGCCGATGAATTAAGATGGCGTTAAATTAAGAAAAGTAAAGGAATGACAAAAAAAAATTATTTTGATGTTATTTTAAGTTTATGTGAACTGAACAATTTTTTTCTTCCCGCTAATGTAAGTTGTAGCTTCGCTACTGATAAATAGTGCAAGTAAAATAAGAATTCCTACTCTCAAAGTATCTAATGTAATAGGAATTGTATCGTCGCAGAATTTAATATCGGCTGACCTGTGCAGTAACGGAATACACATTGCCACAGACAATATGTTGCACATTACTAACACTCCCGTTAACCTCTGTGCTAAATTATGTTTGCACAAGGATTGGGTTGACCGCGGTAGTTCTATCTATTAAAGCTACCTATTTGAACTCACTAGAGATCGATAGTGTTTATTTTGATAACAATTTACTTAACATAACATAACGCCTATTTTCCCCAATGGGTTAAGCAGGGGTATACACATAATATTAATACACCCACATATCGCCAGTTATGTTTAAGTACCATGTAATAGGGGCCGAGCCTATTGTCATCAATCGGGCATAAATCCAAACTCCGGGCTATTACTGAGGAATCCCTAATAGAAAAACGAACCCAAGACCTCATGCTCTGAAGTAGCGCTTGCGAACACTAGACCAACGAGGCAGTGGTAATAAAAATTTGGTCAATGATATAATTAGTTGATGATTGAGTAGTACCTCTATTCATCTTGTCTGAAATTTTATCTTTCAAAGACTAAAAAGCCGGCCGGCCGTGTTCAAAAGCTGACATTATATCAAAAGGACTTTTTGTGTGACAGCACAGATAATTAAAATATCTTGAAGAAACCTGGACTAAATTGACCAACATTGCCCACACGTAGAAAGCATGTTCCGTGTGGTGCCGGACGTAAAGAATAGCACCATCCTATTTCTTCCCGTGGATGTCGTAAAAGGCGACTAAGGGACTTACTAGAGAATGGGCAGCGTTTTTTATGCATTTCAACACCATACTGCGATCGCCATACCGCCTGCCAAGCGTGGCGATTATTGCAACCGTGGCGATTATTGGGGGAGACCTATGTCCAGCAGTAGACGTCTTTCGGCTCAAAATAAGGATGAATGATAGGGCTGGGTTTCCTTTACTTATTTATCAAGAAAACTGTTTTTGAACTAGCGATAGAACGAATCGTACACGCTGTTCATTTTTAAACTTGTAAAGGTCAATCATAATCGGTATAATCACTAAACACTTAAAAACAGTGGTGATCCAGTGGTAACGGTCGCGACTTATGAGTTGTAGGTCACAGGTGCGAACCCTGACAGATGCTTTACTTTGTGTAAATTATTTCTTCACTACTGCTCTCAAAACGGTGAAGGAAAACATCGTGAGGAAACCGGCATGTCCTAGAACCAAAAATTCGAAGACATGTGACATCTACCAACCCGCTTGGGCCTGCGTGTTGGATTACGACCAACTCCCTCTCACATGTAGGAAGCCTCTCATATGTGACATCTACCAACACCAACACGTCTTTCGGCTAGAATGATGATGATGATGAGAAAGCATGAGTGGTGATCAAAGCTCGTTCTGTATTTAGAATAGAATAGAATACACTCTTTATTATGTACACCATAAGTTGCACAGTTGCAGTTGTTGTTGGTGGTTGTTGTTATTTACAACAGAAAAAGAGAAGGGCCCTTAGCAGTGGTAGAATATTACAGACTTTAAGGTAGCAAAGGGAGACCAGTGAATAGTGGAGACAGACGAGTTGAACAGTGGACGGCGTTAGGACCTCAGACAAAAAAACAAGGTCAACTATATTGATGTCAGTATAGCTTACAACATAGCCCGAATAATTGCCAAGCTTAAGTGGTAGTGGGCAGGGCAAATTGCTCGCAGAACTGATGGCCGATGGGGCCGAAAGGTTCTGGAGTGGCGACCGCGTACCGGAAGACGTAGCGTTAGAAGGCCTCCTACAAGGTGCACCGATGACCTTGTGAAGGCTGCAGGTATCCGCTGGATGCGGGAAGCACAGAACCGGTTGAAGTGAAGGTGCTTGGGGGAGGCCTATGACCAGCAGTGGACGTCTTTCGGTTGAAGTGATGATGATAGCTTACAAAGATCAATCAATCTGCCCGCCCTTTCCCAACTATGTTTGGGTCTGCTTCCAGTCTAACCAGATGCAGCTGAATACCAGTATTTTACATGGAGCGACTGCCTATCTGACCTTCAAAACCCAGTAACTGGGTAACATGATATCCCTTGATAAGACTGGTTGTCAGACTTTCGGGCTTCTGACGACCCGTAACAACTGTCAAAGATCTACAAATGACAGCTAGGACCATGTGCATTCCGAGGCAGGAGGAGTCTCGGTATGTACAGCTTACCCTGATGGATCGACCCGTGCTCGAGCTCCTCTTACAGAGCTAAATTACCAAAACAGTCCGCCTTGGCCAAAATGTTTAAGCTCAAGGAATTTCTGGAATCAATCAACCGAATCAAACGAAATCGAACAATTCAAATCAATCAGACGAAACATGTGCGGAGAAGTTAATGAACTGACAGGAATTTGAAATATTGTATTTGAGAATATTTATGCCTTAGGAAGTTAATGTGTCCTAGGGAATAATAAAAGATATCGACAGCACATTGTCTGATTCTGAAATATTAGAAAGTTTATCATCATGCAATGGACCCAAAATACTTTTAGTCAAAAGATTAAACTGCAGAGATTTTGAGTCTTCTGCTTGGCAAGAGAGTGAGACAGTACAAATCTGCGTCAAAAGAAAGTCCCTGCCTGAATATGTATGCATTCATAACCTGAGGACCGAAGTGGAAAGTAACATATTCCCCATTACACAACGTTCAAGACGTTGGCGTTATGGGCACACATCAAAATTATTTTCTTCTAATAAATGTATTTGCCCTAAAAGTGGTAAACACCATACAAATTATGAGACTACTTTATATTCTTCTTCTTCTTCATTCTGATTGTCACGGAAATTACATGGCTTCAATAAAAACTTACCCAGCATATTTAAGGGAAAAGAAAATTCAGAAACTAATGTCTCAATTTAATTGCAGTTACAGACGTGCACTGACTAAGACTTCAGTCGTTTCTTAGGACGCCCTTGGGAGCTATCATATTAGCACGTTTTTCACTAACGGTTATCCGACTGTTTTAAATGTTCAGCCTTTTGTCAAAGGCGTAATGATCGGAATAATAAAGACAAATGTATATACAATATTAGTTTTAGTATATGCGAAACCCGAAACACGTGTCTAGTATTTTTATGTAAAGAATCTATGTACAAAATTTCAAAACTGTACCATGAAAAATCACAAAGTTATAAGGTTGTTATGTTACCGGGTTTTCCATACAAAACATGCTAACGGCACCCCCGCGCCTCCAGGGTCGTCTTGCGCTCATTGATAATAATTTGATCTAACCGTACGGCGATTGTATTGTAAGTAATAAACGTTGATAACATTTTCCATCACACTTTAATATTTTTGGGAAAAATATAACATGGTATAATAATTATTGAAATCGATTCAGTTCCTTATTCTGAACAAACTATATTCAGGTTTGGCTTATACTAAAAATAATGTTATATATTGCCTGCGTCAAATGTATAAGTTACAATATCAAAAGTCAACACATACTAACAAGAAGAAGAACAGCAAAAAACGGAAGAAACATCAAGTGGGTCAACAACATAGAATCATCTGATTCCGAAACACACACCAATATGAACATGAACATTGGGGAAGGCGAAGCCAGGGAGCCGATGGCTGCGTCGAACTACAGAACAGCCGGCGGGGGACACAGTCGCAGGCGCAGACTCATCGCGCTGGTCAGACCTGCTGATCTATTCTGCAAAAATCTCACCGTGTAATCGTAGAAAGAAGAAAGAAAATACGTTTATTTGCGGTAAACATGACGCAAAAAAGAACATAAACACAAAAATAATAAAAGGTTGGCGTGACATCCACGCAAAACGGCTATCGCTCCGCATTATACTGCGACCCTATGCAAGACAAAGCCATTACTCTAGATTCCAAATTGCAGTGGGGTGCCCACATTAGAGCTCTTTCAGGTAGATTAAGTTCAGCTGCGTATGCAGTATGAAAAATAAGGCAGTTGACAGATATAGCCACAGCTAGGTTAGTGTACTTTGCCTACTTCCACAGTATTATGTCTTATGGCGTTCTGCTGTGGGGATCGGCAGCCGACGTAGATTCAATTTTAATTTTACAAAAGAGGACAATCCGCGCGATCTATGGAATGGGTCCTCGTGAGTACCTTAGAAACAAATTCAAAGAAATTGATGTACTAACTCTGCCTTCTCTTTATATCTTAGAAAGTATTTTATATGTTCGCAAAAACTTAGGACTTTTCAAAATAAGAAGTGATTTCCATAATATAAATACACGTAGTAAACATGAAATTGTGATCCCCAAATTTAGATTAACTAAAACAAGCAAGTCATTTCTTGTAAATAGTATCCGCTTTTTTAACAAGTTGCCACAATCGGTTACAGAACTTAGTGATGGAAAATTCAGAACGCACATTGAATTTTGTAATTAATTTAATCTTAATCTTATAATATCCTTATCAAAAAAGCATATTATAAGATTAAGGACTACGTTGAAGACAAGGAAGTTTGGCATTAATTCCTTCTGTACATGTGGCTTCCCTGGTACCTCATTAACGGCAAAACTATGTAAATGTCTATTAACAGCTCCCAAATTACGAAGTAATTTTTTAATTTAATTTTATCTTTTTTTACAAACTTCACTGACATAATGTTTTTCTTACTTGACATTATTATAGGTACCTACAATTTAAATTTCAACAAGGTTCTAACTTTTATTATTTTAATCATATTTTATATTGTTTTTTTTGTCAATGTGAGGACGTTGTTGGCTTATTAGACTGTAGATCTGTAGACCATTTTCTATTTTGTTAAGTAACTGGTACTTTTGACGGGCCTACGCTGTCCTCTCATACCTATTAACACTGTAATTTGAAAACATTGTAAAAGCCAATTTAATTTTTTTAAAAGAGTGACCGTGGAGTTTCTTGCCGGCTCTTCTCCATAGGAAACGACCAATTGGAACCGTGCATCTAGCTTCTGACGTTTCATAAGTGCCCATGTAGGCTTATGTGAAATAAAAATAATTTTGACTTTGATTTTGAAAGCCCCAGCGCTGGTTTAAGTTTTTGGCGTAGGTGAAGTGAGCTTGAAGTGAATTGTTACAAAAAACTGTCCGTCAGACTTCTGTCTGTGTGGTGCCGGACGTAAATAATAGCACTCCCCTATTTCTTCCCGTGAGTGTCGTAAAAGGCGACTAAGGGACTTATTAGAGAATGGGCAGCAGCGTTCTCTTTGCATTTTAACACCATACTGCGATCGCCAACCTGCCTGCTAAGCGTGGCGATTATGGCAAACCCCCATCTTTGGGGGAGGCCTGTGTCCAGCAGTGGACGTCTTTCGGCTGAAATGCAGATGATGAATCCCTCACTGACAGTTCACTCTCACTTCAGCTATGTTTTCACGGTGAGATGGTTACAATAGTAAGAAAAAAGAAAGAAAAAAAAATCATTTATTGGGTTCGCACAGAACACAAATTAATATAAAACACAGTCATAGAAACATGAAGAACAAAACTAAAAATAAAAAAAGTAAAAATTAAAATAAAAACAGAAAGTCCTGTACGAGGCCAATTAATAGGCCCGTATCTCAGCATGCTGCTGCGGCACTTAAAAATAAGTGTGGCAGCGCTGGTATTCTGATCACAGAGTACATTTGTATTTGGGAGAAATTCTGATAGGGCCCGCTGAGATGTCACGGATAATAGATCATACGGAAATAAATAAAATAAAAAATCGCATATTTAATGAAAAAGTTCCTTTCCTCAACTGCACAGAATTTGGGAAAGTGGAAGACGTTCTTCACATCATAGTGGAGTGTGCCCGGAACGAAGATCTCAGAGCTGAGTTATTAATACATTTTGGTGTTAATGTTAAAGAGATGGAGAGATGCAATAATATTCTAGCATTCCCCTTGTCAGAAACAGCGAAGCTATTGTATAAACATGTGCGGATTGGTATTTATAGATGATTTTTAGGTACTCATAAATATTAGATCTGTATTAAATTTATAAAGTGCTGTATACAAAAGCCTTACAAAGCATCTTAGTCTTGTTGACCAAGCTCCTTAAATAAAGTTTTTAAAAAAAGGAGACCGGGGCTAGGAGTACGTGTTCGACTACCAATCGCGTAACTCAAACCAACCTTATCAAACCATCTTAGTGCTAATTTAGCTTAAATTTACGATTTAATATTATAATAAGTAGTAGTATTGAATATAGCTTTTAAACCATATAATTTCGTATCATTAAGTCCCGTATTACAGAACGTCACTTAAGCATTACTTAAAACTAGTTTAAACCAATCAACTGGCTCGAATCTAGTGTTAAGTAATGCTTGAGCATTGAGTGACGTTCTGTAATACGGGCCTGATTGTAAACCAACACCCAAGCCATAACCATTCTAATATAAATACCTAATCCACCAAATTAATCAACCCAGAAATTAGTGCTAAACCACCCTGCGTGGTTTGCTAGCTTATACATTGTATGGCATGCCTATATGGGCATTTAGACTAACTGCCAAAACATCGTTAGCAGTACGACTTTTGAGTCATGAAATCACACTCGAGTTTGCATCTCGGTAGATACTATCTATGTTCTATGTTACAGGGTTTGGTTTCCGCACTCAGTCCTTCATGTGGACCATTGTGCGTGGGCCATGGTGGCCGTCAGTTGGTTATTCCAACCAGCCCACCTCCAGAAGCTGATTAGGTCTCGGTCGACACTATCTTTATCTTCATTTATATTCTCAATCTTTGAACCATTCACGATAGAACATTTATAATCGCATGTACACCTTCCAATTTTAAAGTCCTTAACATAACTTCTTCTTCAATCCAGTGATGCCAACTTATGGTAATATACTCTACATTTAGAGTAAAACTAATGAGGGAGAGCTTGTGGCTAAGTAAATAAAGCCGCGTAGATTCATCAGGTTAATCTACGCTTGCCGGGGTTGGTCCGTGGATAGGTGACCATCTTTACATACCGAGACTCTTCCGTGTCTCGGAAAGCACGTTGCGCCGTTGGTCCCGGCTGTAATTCGTGGATCTTTGACAGTCGTTACGAGTCGTCAGAAGTCCGAAAGTCTGACAACCAGTCTGACCAAGGGGTATCGTATTACCTAGTGATTGGGTGGTGGAGGCCAGATAGGCAGTCGCTCCAAGTAAAATACTGCTCATGTAATCAACAACCATAACACACGATCTATGGCTGCTGGCAAATTCAATGTACCCAGAGTTACTAATTCCTATGGTGATAGGACCCTAAAAAAAGGAATACCATATTTTATTGAACAATCTGCCAGCTGACATACGGAGTGAAATGAATAAAAATTGTTTTAAGAATAAATTAAAAATACATTATTTAGAGTTATGTTAACGTGCTACTTACCTATAAATAATAATTAGTTTTAAGTGTATAGATAGAGGCTCACCAACCCCACACTCAAACCACTACTACGGTTTTGGGGGGCTTAGTTTATAAGTTGTACTTACCTTGTTTAATAAAGATAAATAAATAATAATAATAATAATTCAGCTGCATCTATCTGGTTAGACTGGAAGCCGACCCCAACATAGCTGGGAAAAGGCAGATTGATTGATTTAGAGTAAAACTAATACAGCAGGGTAATTTGTAGGGTATACATTTTTAGGGCATTTTTAGGGTAACGTATGTTTCAAATACACTACTACTATAATTTAATTTTTCATAAATCTTGCGTTAACTTACATAACATATCATCACGCCTGTAATACCCAAAGGGTTAGGCAGAGGTGCACCTATAGTACACCCACATTTCGCCAGTTATGTTTAAGTTCCATGTAATAAGGGGCGAGCCTATTGCCATCAACCGGTCATAAATGTAGACTCCGGACTGCAGCTACTAAGAAATTCCTAATGTAAAATCCCAATAACACTTTGTCCGACCTGGGAATCGAACCTAGGACATCATGCTCATCAGTAGCGCTTGCAACCACTAGACCAAAGAGGCAGTCTAGAAAATAAATATAGTTGTTTTATTTGTAAAGTAAGAAAAATTAGTAATGATGTTGAGAAGCTGATATCGTAATAATGGCGTATCAAATAAATACGCACTTGAGTACATCATTCGGGAACGTTTATTAATACGGCCCTAAGACTGGGTAACTGCTCCAATCACGCTTTGCAAGAATGCAAAATGGCGGCCAAACCATAATCCAGTTATCGCCCAATCACGGGTCTCGTAAGTGATTTCAATACTGAAGTGAGTGTGAATGTTAATTCGTTTGCCGCGTCGCTAATCGTGCTAGTTGGTTAGGGAATTATCACTTCCGTGAGTTACTGTACCCTGATCTGTACTAATGAGTTTTGCGTCATCAGGTCACGACTGGGATTGCGATTGGTACCTTGTGCTGGCAATCCAGATGTAAAAGCAGTGGGATGATACAGGCTAACAGTAACAATATGGATGACAAGAACATTCTTCGATTAAAAATGTTTGAGATGATTTACTAAAAAAATTAGTCATAAATCAAGGTTAATTTTCAATCGCACTCGCTTTTCTAACAAACGGGGTTTGCGATGGATCGAGTTGATCGATTGAGTAATGAATTAATTTAATTTTTAGTTAGACTTGCCTGAGTGCCTGAAAATCCTTATGGATATTTTTAACTCTTAGGCATTCAGCATTTCCTTCTGCGAAGCAGTAATGCTTGCGAAGGAGGAGGCGGAACGTGTGAGGGAGAGGAAAGGTTCGCGCCCTCGCGCCCCTAGTCGCCGCAGGAGACGCCGCGGGCGTCGGGAGTCGCAAGCCGATTTCCGGCCACCGTAGGCGCGGGCCTGTGGACGGTGAGCAATGGGTAGCTCACCATCCGATAAGGACCAGGCCTGGGTCGACGGCGCGTTGTATTCCACGCGCGCCTCAAAGAGTTGTCAGCACCAACTGACGGGGTCCGTTAGGGCCAATGTTAGCCAGGGTTGCGAGTTTGTCAGAAAGGGATATCGTGGCCCTCGCACACAGGCAAATGAAGGAATACGGGTGGGTTTTAGTCAGTAAAAGTCTGACTCGCCCTCCCGTTCCGCCCAGAGCGGGAGAAGTTATTTGATAATTTCCCATACATTTGTGTAGGTGACAGCCCTCCCTAGCGACTTGTTGCTCTGGTTTATTATAACAAACATCTAATCAAGCTAACTATATTATGGTTTACATCCGGTCAATGACTTCGCAAGGAAAATCTACAAGGCATTCAGTCTCGCAGTTTCTGACTTTTAATAGGAGAACCGTCTTTCGTCCCGTGAAAAGAGTATGGACCATATTAACAGCGGAAATCATAACTGGAATGGTTCTTCTTTGATGGGACCAAGACTTCACGAGAAAAGTTCATATCGTGCAACCACGATGGAAAAACTCTAAGAAAATGTTTGGGTCAAACGTAAATAGATTATTTTCTTGTTATTACACATTCTTAGTGATAGTTCAACGAATGAATGCTCTATCCCTATTTACAATACGTGCCACTAAAGATGAGACTTAACACACCACGTGGTTTGACTTGCGCAGTAGACGATTTATACATGTATACAACGTGTCTGCATATTACGGTGTGCCGAAAATTATGGGTGTGGTACAGACCATCAAACTGAACACACTTACTTCCGGCGACCAACATCGTAATCATGAAAAAATTATCAGTCGTCCCATACATTTGGTCGAGGAGGTATTAAAGTTTTGTATGGAACGACAGTTTTTTGTTTCACTATCACGATGTTAGTCTCCGGGAGGAAGTTATTCAGTTTGATGGTGTGTACAACACTCTTAATTTTCGACACACCGTATACAGACACACTGTATATAAATATGTTTAACCTAGTTACTGGGTTGTAGAGGTCAGATTGGCAGTCGCTCCATCGAAAATACTGGTAAACAACTGCATCCGGTTAAACTGGAAGCCGACCCCAACATAATATAGTTGGGAAAAGGCTGGGCAGAGATATAAATATGTTTATACACCGTGGCATTTTAGTCGTCTTACAACGGCAGCTCAATTCATGTATATACTACAAATCATTCATAAAAGAAAAAGAAATATTTATTAACAGGTAATTTTTTTTTTATATTCATTATGACGCATGACGTAGTTTGAAACACCCTGTTACGAGCCTTGCGTTCCAAGGGTGGCGGCGCGGAATAGAGTGCAAGGCTCGCACCGCGCTCCAGGATGTTTCAAACTATGTCATGTGTCATATTTTTTTTTTTAATTATTCAAATGTTAATTTAAAAAAAAATATGAATGATTAGTACTCATTGGATACATGAAGTGGGCTGCCGTTGTAAGACGACTAAAATGCCACGTACATACATACATAAATTTATACATTTATACAATGTATTTACTATATGTTATGTTTACACCACTGTACCAGCGCAGGCTCCCCACTACTCGCTCGTCAAGTCTCATCTTTCGTGGCACGTATTGTACACAAAAAAGATTTGGTTTCGTATCATCTAACCAACCTTTAGATGGTCACTCTCGTAGATGTCCTCATATGTCTACATGGTCATCAAATTATTCCAAGATTATTTCTGGCTTTTTATACAGTAATTGAAATTGATGAATTTTAATATACAATGACATAAAATAAATATTTACGATGTAAATTATTATATATTTTTTAATAATAATTATGAATGTGAATACTATGTGGATCATTGTTTTATTTTGTATTTTTTGTTTTTCTCTCTCAATTAGTTTTAACCTTGGTCTGGCTGTTTGAGTGATTTATGCGGTCTACAAAAATGTCCTTTCTTTGGCATTGTTCGTCGAATCGTTGAGCTACTTAAGTTTTGAGTTGAGCTACACGATTAATGACAAATGCGTGCACTGACTGGATAGGTCCACTCAATCTGTGTGGTTCTTTCCTCAAAAGATCATTCAGACACCAATATATATGGTCTTCACATGGTCTGACCAAGATCTGTCTGAGATCAGTCTCTTTTAAAGTCCAGATATAGGACTTTAAAAGAGACTGTGACCTCTGAGTTTCTTTCAGTTTTTTTTCTCAGAGTAGTCAGATAGGAAACGCCGACCTCATCTAGTTTCACTTGCCACAATCGCCACGCTTGGCAGGCGGGTTGGTGATTGCAGTATGGTTTTAAAAATACATAGAGAACGCTGCTGCCCATTCTCTAGTAAGTCCCTTAGTCGCCTTTTACGACACCCACGGGAAGAAATGGGATGGAGTTATTCTTTACGGCCGGCACCAAACGGAATAATTCAATTTAAATTTAATACAATGTCGAAATAATCTTTGGGGACATAGGTGGAGGGTATTCTATCTGTCTCCTCTTCCGCGTATTGGTGGTGAAGTTGTGATCGAAAAGTGGAAGTGAAACTACAACTTGCAGCTAATTATGGGGGATGCGCTAAATCAGCCCGCGAAATTCAAATTTTCCATTTTTTTTTGCAATTTTCAGGTTAGTAACTGGTTTTATGTTGATCTAATTATGATTCGCAGCCATAACCAATATGGCTTTACCGCTTTTTAATGAACCGGAGAAATACTTGTATTTGACTCGTCTGCCAGACCTAGTGGTATTGGCAGTTTTGTAGTGGTTGTTGTTGGATTGGCGTCTGTATTTGGGGATAGATCGGGCTGTTTGCGTGTAAAAGTGTTTGTATACAAACCTACTTACAGAAAAGAAAATCATTTCATCATTTCATTTAATTAAAACATTTTCAAAAGTTTAATAATCTCTGGCTTATTTTCTAACAAACAACGCAAAAGCGCTGAAAACCTCGAAAGCATTCATACTCAAGAAATATTCAAATTGCCTTCAAAAAGTAAAAACAAAATATTTCAAGGCGCTGCTCACGTCACAGTTTGTCTGTGTGTTTGTTTGCTCACGGATAACCGATTGGTAGCGCAAGATATAAAAATCATGATTTATTTCACTCCGACACTTGGTTACTTTCGGAAGCAATTTTCACATAAATTGCTTTCGTCAATACCAATTTTGTGAATGTCAAAATTCGTTATTTATTACTGTTTACTGGTGCGGGGCTATTTTTATAAACATCAGATATATTTATTTTCGTGGTCTGAATATTTTAATACCTACGTCACTTTTAGTTTGAGGATGTGGATAAACCGGAGAACCGATCAGAACAACCGAACACCTCTTTGTGATCGTGTTGATATCCTTATTTAAGGCGACGATAACCGACTTTTAATGATTTTATACTGAAGATCACGTCTAAACTAGTAGTGTTAATGATTTGAAAAAAATATATGTTAAATAAGAGCATTTTTTCAATAATTTAATATGTGAATATTTTAGATTATGTTTATATTACATAGTGAAATTAATTTGTAAAGTTATGTCTAACGCGGATAAAAAACTGAGAATGGCTCAAAATCTACCAAGCGTATTTTTCGGAAATCTTCACCAATTTAAAGATAATTTAGTTATTGATCTTTAACGCGTTTTTTTAAAATACCTTTTTTTTGTGTAATAATAAATTAATAATGCGTCAAATTGGAGACAGCGCTCCTTGATGGGCGAGTCCTATTACTGGCTGAACGTATGACGCGTTGCGTGAGCTCAGCACAGAACACGCAAGCTGACCACTCAAGGTCACTGGCACATATCTGGGTCTTAAATACTTGGAAATACGTTCTTCCAAGATGATTGTCGCAGTCTTACCAACTTTAATGTATGCCTTTATCCTTTCTTTCAGATTCGGCCACAACGGCCAGTCATGCGTGCTTGAGACCTTGTGCCAGCTTGGAGCTGAACCGTTACATTCTGATGATGAAGAGGATCTCTTGCACGAAATGGCATTGTATGTATTAAAGTAAGTATCATCCAGTAAATATCTATGCGTATATAATACAAAAGACTCCTAGATTATGCCGTCGTAAAAGAAAATGTCTGTGTGGTGCCGGACGTAAAACCCTCCCCTATTTCTTCCCGTGGGTGTCGTAAAAGGCGACTAAGGGACTTACTAGAGAATGGGCATCAGCGTTCTCTATGCATTTTAACACCATACTGCGATCGCCAACCCGCCTGCCAAACGTGGCAGTTATGGCAAACCCCCCTTTGGGGGAGGCTTACGTATGAAATAATGATGAAAAGAAAAACAAGCGAAGATCACAGCCATATATAGTATGTTATGCTGCGGTCCCACGGCTCACAGGCCTGATCGCACCAGACCAGGCCGACAGGCCGTGGCAACCGTCGATCCGATGAGGCCTGTGGTGGGACGCTCGGCATTGGCAGCGGCAGGCCTCGACAGGCGTGGCCGTGCGCCAGGCCATGACAGGCGTCGACAGGCCGTGGGACCGCGGCTTTAGAAAGATACTTGGGTGGCATAATATGTGGCTATTTTTGGATATGATGATGCTATTTAAGGTCACCTTGGATCCCACGAATAGCACTTCCGACCTCTGACGTGCAGGATATTTTTTTAAATCTTCTAATGATTGACCCTACATTTGAAAAGTTCAATGACCAGGCAATAGTACCACATGCCCTACAGAGTTACATCACGACCGCGATGTGCAGACAAGTTCGACTCAACTAGTTCCGACCATTAGCAGTTCGAACTTGACAATTTGATGAGTACATACTCGATGTGGCACGAAGGCTCTTTGCAATACAACTTAGTTATAATGGTGGCTGAGTGGCGGTCGTGATTTGAGTATGTACGTGGGTAGCAAAATCTGGATGAACTTGCTTGAGTCATTGCCGACGTTACGGATTGTTGTCATTCTTGATATTATATTTATATAAATATAAAGAACGTAGTATTGTATTTATTTTATTTCTTATTTTGTTATTTTTATCTTATTTAATGCTGCACCTGTTGACGTCATCACGTCAACGCCGGTTGTCGCTGAAAACCAGCGCTGGGGCTCCGTCTCGTATAGGGTCGCAGCATTATGCTGAGTGATGGCCGTTTTACGTGAAAGTGACGCATATTTTCCCTCAACTTGTTTTTTCGTGTTAATGTATTTTTTACTTTGCGTTATGATTACCGCAAATAAACGTATTTTCATTCTTTCTTTGGATGATACACACTTACATAAACTCACACTTTTATCTCAAAAGGATTGGCAGAGACTACAGGGACCCATGTTTTATAATAATCATACTCCTGCTTCGTCCAAATTGAAGTCCAAGTTTCTTTTCAAATAGGTACTTTTAAGGATAACGGCAATGCACCTATATTTAAGGTAAAGGCGTAGATGGTTTACTGAATATATGCCTCCAATTTCAGCTATATGTACTGAGCGGCCATATATATATACAACATTATTTTTAGTATATGCGAAACCTGAATATATAATAGTTTGTCCAGAATAAGGAACTGAATCGATTTGAATATTTTTTACACCATGTTTTTTTTTCCCAAAAATATTTAAGTGTGATGGAACATGTTATCACCATTTAATTACTTACAATACAATCGCCGTACGAATAGGTACCTACTGCCAAACTATTATCAATGAGCGCAAGACGACCCTGGAGACGCGGGGACCCCGTGCCGTTAGCATGATTTTGTACGGACAATCCGGTAACATAACGACCTTATAACTTTGTGATTTTTCATGATACTGTTTTGAAATTTTGTACATAGATTTTTTACATAAAAATACTAGACACGTGTTTCGGGTTTTGCATATACTAAAAATAATGTTGTATATACATATATACATTATTTTTATTTTTTTATTTAACTTTGCCCCATCTTTGGAATTTCTCCTGTACTGTGGGTGCGTTTACAAACATAAAACTCACATACACAAACAGCCAGACCCGGAACAACTACTTGTAGGTCAAACAAATATTTGTTCCGTGCGGGAATCGAACCCGCGACACGCAGCGCAGTAATCAATCGCTTAACCACTGCGCCAACCGTATCGCGAATTTGTCTACTGATTTAAGGGTACATGTAGGTAGGTAGATAGTTTACTGAATATGGGAATCCCAGAGACTGCCAGTCTAGCCAGATGCGGCTGAATACCAGTATTTTACATGGAGCGACTGCCTATCTGAGCTCCACAACCCAGTAACTGGGTAATACGATATTTATACAACCCTCTTGGTAAGATTGTTTGTCAGACTTTGGATTAATTTATCCTAAGAACAAACGTAACATTGTAGTTGAAAAAAATGTTCTCGTATAAATTCCAACTGCAAATGTAACTTTGTACCCAACATATTGGGAGATTTACCATGTTATTTTAATACCACAGCCTTCTTATAGGTTTTCCTGTAATAAACAATATGTAAAAAACGATTTTCTGTGTATATTTCAAAAATTTGGGGTCAGTAATTTCGGAGATAAGGGAGGAATGGTCAATATTCAGCTATTTTCTTAAATAACTTTAATACAGATTATTAAAAATTATGAAAAAAAATACTTGAGACCATCACAATAAGCCCTTTCATTTGATATGTATTTCACACTTCAATTTACAAAACTATTTTTTTTAATTTTCCTATTTACCCCATAATTATTCAAAATTCATTTATTAACGGTACACGTTCGTGTTTGGGTCACAGAAATTCATAATTATGTGTATCAAGTTTCAACTTAATCGGTCCAGTAGATTCGAAGCAAATCGGCTGTGACAGACGCATAGACAGACAGACACACGAGTTATCCTATAAGGGTACCGTTTTTTCCTCTAGAGGTAAGGCAAAAACACTTCCTCTCTCCTTAAACATCATCATTACATAATACAGTTCCCTGCTCTTGTTTCATGTGTATTATTGTATATATGTATATATTTATTAGATGAGTGTATGCTTTGTGTAAGTATGTATTTATTGTATATGTTAATGGTACACCACTGACTACCTGCAGTATTGTCTCTCCTGCTCCCTTTAATCCATCCATAAAAAAATTGGTTCTTACGCTTACTGGATTCCTAGAGTAAAGGCAAACTCGCCTATGAATTTGACTGAAAAACCGTAACTAAAAATGACTTGTTTCTTTTCATTCCAGTCCCAAGAACGATGGTACCAACATCTTAACAGAAAGCGACGATACATACCCGTACATCAAAGCATACAGCGACGGGGAGCAACATCAGGACTGCACCAAGTTATACCAAGGATGCTCACTGTCCTTTATAGATGTGTTCACCAAACTGCATGACCTGGCGTGATTTGATGATGAAGACAGCTTTTTAGAAAATGGTGTGTAAAAGGCGTGGCTACGCACCGGTTCGGGTTGGCTTAAAGTCAAAATCAAAGTCAAATTGTTTATTTCAAATAGGCACATATATGGCACTTTTGAACTTCTATTTACAAAAAAATTGAATTGATTCTAATCGCCCCTTACAAAGGTAGTTTCGTATGGAGAAGAATGGGCAAGAAATTCCACCGTTACTCTTTTAAAATCTTGTTCAATATTTTTATAGGTACATTAATAATATAATTATATGTGAAGACGATGCACCTACAATAAAATTACTATACCACAATAGGTAATAAAAAGAGTTAAGAAAGAATCAATGACAGATAAATTAATTACATTATAGATAAACGGTGCTCACATAATTACAAAAAAAAGGAAAGAATACGTTTTCCTAAAAAAATAACAATAACAGTGTGAGTTAAGGTAATCACAGAATTTAAAATAATTGTCATAAAAATAATAAATTATACAATTAAAATAGCAACCTGTTTGATTTTGGCTTGATTCCGCACATTACCGCCAGGTGGCCAAATATACCTTACTTTGCTGCTCGGCCTGTGCTGAGTCATGCCGACCCGAACATATGTGTAACGAACACAAAACTTAATCTTTGATAATGACTGAATGAACAAGGTGGGCGATCCCCACCTTCATCTGAAGAAAGGATTGTAAATAAAACATTTTTACTTTTGATTTGTATATTTTAATCTTCGAATAAGAAGGCAGTGTTTTACCTTTAGAACACTATTTTTTTTGTTTTTTTTTTTTTATTATAAATTCTTTCTTTTTATTCACAAAAAAACATAAACTTTGACAATAACACAGAAGGGTAAAACAGACTTGAGTAAAAATTACACAATGAATGGATACAAAAGACTGCAATGAAATCGAAAGTCCAAAGGAATAGGTACCCTGTCTCCCAAACTAGGAAAATCCTGTATCTTGGGAGGCAGTGTCTTCGTATTACATTAATTCGAGCGATTTTTGTGAGCATACAAGTAAATTTAGAATTAAAGAATTGTCAAAGATAAAGTTATATACTAGTGAGAAGAAAAGAAAAAAAAAACGTTGTGTAGGTACGTACAGTAAGTGTATGTTATTGTGTCCTGCCACCCATATTTTTCAAGTTAAAGACTCTGATTTAATAGCTAAGAAAGAAGAGAAGAGTGAAAGAACTCTATCTTTCCACTTCGTCATAGTTGCATATTATGTACCTATTTATTATTTTATACTTATATACAAAATTAGTTTTTGTTTATACTAAACCTCTTAAGGGGTCATTGTTCCCTACATTTAAGTTCGCTGAACTCGTCAAAATGTAGGGAACAGCTGATATTTTTTCGCGATTTCAACTTTGGTCCCATAGTAAAAGTTGTTCATAATGATGAATACAATGACCCCTTAAGAGGTTTAGTATAAACAAAAACTAATGTTGTATATGTTAGTGATATTTATTTTAGAAGTATGTATGTAAGTATATTCTCTTATTGTGTGTTTATATTTAAATTAGTGATTAGTATAGTAATAATATTAGTAAGTTTTTATTTTGATTTCATGTATTATGTTTTCTCCTCTACTCTTACTCACGTTGTCTACATCTCTTCGTCTACTTTCCTGTCGCAGGTATGCTGGAAGAGATTTCTTTAGAAATAAGCATCACCTTTGTACGTATTTTTCTGTTTCTTTCTTCTTGTCTGTATATATGTGTGTACATAAACTATTAAATAAAATAAATAATGAATAAGAAGAAGGTGAAGGTGAAGGTGGTGGTAGTGGCTCAAGTACCTATGAGAATTCAGTTGACAATAACACCTTATTAGCTCTTGTACAGTCGACATACTAAAGACTTAACATAGAACCTTGTCATATTGTACGATGCAAATAGTGACATCAAAAACGTGACATCAATTAACAAGTAACGAGTTTAATGTCATGAAGTGTTCAAAGTTTTCTTAAGGTGATTGTACCCATCACAGGATAGCTTTGATTATGATAGGGTCATATATTTTTTAATTTTTCAGTTTGTTTTAATGATAATCTGGCAGTTTGATTACTTTATGCGGCCTACCCAAATGTCCTTTCATTGGTTTTCTTCGTCGAGTCGTTTAGCTCCTTAAGATCTGAGTTGAACTGCACGATTGCTACAAATGCGTGCACTGACTGGACAGGTCTACTCAAATCTATATTGTTCTTTCCTCAAGAGACCATTTCAGACACCAATCTACATGGTCCCCAAATGATCTGACCAAGATTATATCTGTACTTTAAAAGGTGACCTCTGAGTTTGTTTCAGCCTTTCTTCTTAGAGTATTCTGATAGGAAACTCCGACCTCATCTAGTTTTGAAAAAACATGATTGACGTGAAAAGGTGTTTGTACAAACCTACTTACCGAAATAAAATCATTTATCATTTATTGATTTGTCAGATTATTAAATTACAATCCAATATCACACAGTAGCTCTCCCCCTCTCGCAGAGAGAAGGCCTCTATCCCAGTAGTGGACACATTATAGGCTGATTAAGTCTTAATCCAGTAAATCCCTTAGAGAGCATGGGCAGCAGCGTTCTCTATGCATTTTAACACCATACTGCGATCGCCAACCCTCCTGCCAAGCGTGGCGATTATGGAAAGTTCCCCCTTTGGGGAAGGCCTATGTCCAGCAGAGGACGTCTTTCGGCTGAAATGGTGATGATGAAGAATCCAGTATCAATACTTTTGTATTAATGGAAATCTTTCTGCAACTTTAATAAACTATTGGTCACGATAGCTACATCGTTTTCTTTTACAAAAATCATGTTTTTACTGTTATTTACATCTGTCATATGAGTCAAGATATTCTAAAATTTGTAAAGTTAACTCTCAAATGCAAGTTTGCCTTAATCTGGATGCACAGGATAAAAATGATACGGTATTCATTTTCATAACAGAGAACCGGTTTATACAGGGTGTACAGTCTCATTTTCATGCTATTTTCGGAAACAGCACATGAATCAGCCACAAAATAGAGTGCATTACCCGTTTTTCATCCCACGCTATTCACAAAGTCAGAGTGGGTTATTATTAGGGTGCAAGTATCTTTTTACTATTTTTGCTCTATTGTTATCTTATGTGGCAAAATGAAAGGAATTAGGGGTTTAGAAATACAGGACGTTATTTTAAGATTAAGGATCGCACACGATCATTTATCACTAGTACTTAAGACGCTGACAACAGGTAAACCGCTGTCACTGTCAGACTGCATACAAAAAAAAAAGCGCTATGAAGCAATTATTTATTTACTCAAAAATAAGTTGAGTAATCGACAATAAAAAACAAACAAGTTCTGCATACAAATAAGACGTTTTCGTTATTAATTAAATACCAACCGTACGTTGATATTTAATACAGATATTTTGGATTGAAACTCGAAAGTAATGGGTTAGTTTACCGTTAATTTGTATCGAGATTTTTTTTCTAAATATGTTAAAGAATAACATATATTTTTTCCGCTACCACACACTATATAGATTTGGCAATTTTTATGTTTAAGACAAGCCTACTTTTATCATTTGCCTCTTGTCAGCGCCTTAAATATAGAACTAGCTTCTTCGACTAGCGAGTTTGTCTGCTTTTACTGGGATAAAAATATATTATGCCCTAACCCAAGTTATGGTCTGCCCATGTGCAGACCGTACGCGGAAACGGCTGAACAAATTTGGATGAAAATCCAAATTTGTTCAGCCGTTTCCGCGTGAAAGCGTAACAAACAAAAAACTTACTTTCGCATTTATAATATTAGTTAGGATTTTTGTCGTCAATCGTTTGAAATTTACATAAAAATTCTCTCTTTGAATTCTGGATGATGATAAGCAATAATGTGTCAAACAATGACGTATTATAAATAGACGCACTCAAAAACAGCGTAAGCCATGAATGTAGCTACATACTTGCGTACAATCATACAGCGCGTGAAGAAAAGGAAAGACCTATACCGACATCGGTTGTTAGAAAGAGATGAACATACATATTTAGTTACGTCACTAGCTACATGTTTATTGGCGCGTACGTAATAATAATTATTATTATTAAAATGTCAGGCAATTGCCTGGCATTTTTTTGCCATTTTTGAGCGCAGGTAACGCATCTAAAGGTAATAAATACATCATTCGTGTCAACCCACAAAAATCATAAAATTCGGAGATACTGATATATTCTGATAATGCATCCCATATTTAACATTATGCAAGAGAGTTTCAAGTCACTTCAATCAAATAAGTAAGGAAAAAAGATATCTAAATCATAAATCAAATAGGAAATTACGTATACAGTATTTGTCATACGCCGTCAAGCTCTGTAACACATTCAAAGTCTGTAGCACGTAGTATAATAAAGTAGTATGACACCTTTCTTTCTTTCTTCTTTCTTTTTTTTTTTTTTAACCGTTGCCCCACACTAGGAATTTCTCCTGTATCGTGTGTGCGTTTACAAACATTTAAACTTACATACACAAACAGCCAGACCCGAAACAACTACTTGTAGGTCATACAAATATTTGTTCCGAGCGGGAATTGAACCCGCGACACGCAGCGCAGCAGTGAATCGCTTAACCACTGCGCCAAACATGCCGCAGACGCCATTTTCTCAAAATAAAGTCCGTGTGGCTTGACATTGTATTGCTTATCAGCGTCCTTCTGTATATTATAGTGAAAAATATTTCATAATTTTGTTATCTTCGTCGGCTATATAAATCAATAATAAAACCAAATAAAACACATCCTTTTATACATATCAATAAATAGTATAAAACTAAGTCGCGTTTGGTGTCTGTTTGTGTGACCGCTCAGTTTGAAACTCCACAATGAATTTTGATGCGGTTTTCACCATCAGTTAGAGAATTTCATCCACAAGGTTTATGTGTATATGTCACCGTAAGATTGTGAGAACCGTTAGTTTATAATCTACCTAGACTGTCGAATTTTGACCTTTATGAAATGGTTTATGATCCCCGGTGCAAGTGTGAGAAAGGAACAGCGGGGTAGTTTTTAGTCAGTAATAGTCAGGCCGCCCCAGGGCGGAGGACATCCATGAAGATATTTCGCCCCGGTAACAAACAAAAAAAGGTAGAATTGTGACCAACCGCTTCCAAGTAAGTGCGTTACGTCGCAAGTAAATTTGATACCAGTTCACAATTTGTCGGTTTCCCATAGATACATTATAAACTATGGAAAAATAATGCGATACATTGTAAGATACACTATATATAGTAAATAAATTACCAAATCTCGATATTTTGTCTAATACTTAAA
This sequence comes from Tiliacea aurago, assembly GCA_948098905.1. Taxonomy (NCBI): domain Eukaryota; kingdom Metazoa; phylum Arthropoda; class Insecta; order Lepidoptera; family Noctuidae; genus Tiliacea; species Tiliacea aurago. The sequence continues at coordinate 5,219,784 of OX402592.1, forward strand.
ACCGGGCGAAGCAGAGTTGATTTGCTAGTTACAAAATAATACTAAACAGAATCCTTGCATGCAGGAAAAAAATGGAAATCAACATTATCTTCTTCGGCTATATAAATCAATAATAGAACCAAATAAAACACTACCTTTTATACGTTTTATTTATAAAATAAATAACTAATACACTAAATGATATTCCAACCGTCAAGCATCATTAGGTCGACATTTGGAAGTACCTTATCAATCATTGAATATCGATATTATGGTAACACATTAACTCCCTTAATCTTAAGTACTACCCACTAGGAAGACTAAAATGCTATAAAACTTTTAGCTCCTACGTAGAAATATGACGGATAAAATATTTTGGAATAAGCAGCCGATATCCAAATTCAGCAACAACAACTAATAGAACTTTGTTCTTATGACGAAGATGACAATATAAAAATTAGAGCTTTAACCCCTTAATCCATCCATCCCAATATCCATCATTTACAAGAATCCAAACTTATGCAGCGTCTCCTCCCCTATCTGAGTGAAGGTGCTGAGGACTGAGCCCTCACACTCCGGGAACAGGTTGTCACAGGTCACTCCTACCTCTCTCCCGAGCCTCTCCGCTGCATGATACTCGTTGTCCGTATGATGGGATAACGTGTCTTTCGTTGTTGATGGCCTGAAAAGTAAGAATTTAAATTTAGTTATAAAGTATTAAGTACTGTAGAGGTTTTTTACCTTTTTTTTGGGTGGGAAACTATCAAATAACTTCTCCCGCTCCGGGCGGCGCGGGACTGTCAGAGTTTTACTGACTAAAACCCACTCGTGTTCCTTCAGTAGCTTGTGTGCCAGGGCCACGGTATCTTTTTCGGACAAACCTGCAACCCTGGCAGGAGGTTTTTTTTACCTGTGTGGTAATTGGCTAAGTGCGTAACACACTTAAAATCCCAATGTCATTCATTTTGACAACTCAACAAAATTCATTGCGTTGTTTAAATTGTCGAGAAGACGATTTTTTCAAAAATATCAAATTCTCTCAAAATTATTGAAATTTTGTTACACAATTGGGGTGTTTTTTGACGATTGGGGCGGCTTCCTTAACGGCATAATTTGGAAATAAATATTATTTCAGATTTAGAATAAAGAGGAGACAGTCAGCTCAGGGGGCAATTCCCGTATTTTTAAGAACGTTTGCATTCTAATCTCCGTCTCTATGTGTATAATAAAAATAATGTCACTACATTTTTGACAATAATAGCCACTGAGATTAGATTAAGACTTGAATAGGAACCTTTATTTACAAGAATTGACCTTCAAATAGCTGACAGGAGTCTTTATGTACAAAGTAATTTATTATAGAAATAATTATCCTATCTTAACTATCTTGAAGTGTTTTTCATTCTATTAGCTTAGAGCAATAGAATTCCAAAGAGACTGCGATAGTCTAAAGAATCCACGATTAGGAATAACAAAATACGCGTATGAATAGAATAGATAGCAGTTAGGTGTCAACTCCCATTAGGATATTGATAACTCCTAACAGCATTTTCAGCAGCAATGAACCCAGTAGGTGTATTCTGAAAAATTCACTCCGAAGCGTTCAGTAATGCGAACTCACAAAGTGATGTTTAGATCCTCTCTATATTTAAAGTTCACTATTGCGTCGATACCATGGCAATAATCCGACATCGCTAATTCGTTATTGATTAGTATTAAATTATTATCTTGAAATATTTTGTTCTAGCTGTGTATGAGAATATGGATAGTTTTTTTCTCCTAAAATAAAGTAAAAAAAAAAAAATACTTTTGTATAAAACCACCACCACAAATGTCAGAGAAAGAAGAAATTGAAATGAAAATGAATTACTAATCCGGTGAACACAGAAATCTCAATACAGAGGTAGGAAAAATATGAAGCATTAAAAATGAAAGCGCCGAGCTCACACAGCGTTGCCTCATTTACACACCCTTCAAATAAAAATTCCCGAACACAACATACAACGCCAGATTAAACGATTTTCCTTAACCAAAAACCTCCAATCTTAGGCCGTCAACTCCACCCGAATGAATGATATATCATTCATAAATAAAGCAGTACCGAAATCCTTTCATAACGTTAGTGACTTACGTGAATAGTATATGTCCAATTTCGCCGAGCAAGCCGTTTTCATGGGTGAATGGTACCTCGGCAGCCTCGCAGATTGTTCGAAGCAGGCACGGTCGACCTGAATACCCGTACCTGAAGTTTCAATGGCCAACCTTAATAAAATATTATACCTTCATAGCGATTCTTGTTAACTCTTTATAAAAGACTTGGACTAAATGATGTTGTGATTTAAGTTTTATTTCCAGGATTATTATTTTTTCTTCTCTCCTTTTATTTGTGCGAGCTAAACTGGTTGCTTTGGCGTTTTATTTTTGCTCGTTTTGTTTGAAACATAAACTTTATGCTTTGATTCTTTGTTATTCTTTTGAACTTCTCATAGCTATGTACCCGTCGAGCAAGAGTGATTTTACTACTCGTACTCATATATTTATGTAGTTAAAACTGAGTTCAGTGTTATTTGAAAAAGCTAAAGGCTTTTTCAAAAATGTTTGACATTATGCTCATAAATAGGTCCATTTTTTTGTATCTTAATATTTTAATAATAATCAATATTTGAACACTGAACTCAGTTTTAACTACGCGGTTACTAAAACATAAAAATATTACCTTTCAACCATACGTTCTATCACTTTATAAAAGTCCCATCTGTTCATTCTTTGAGGTTCATCTTCCTCTTCCAAACCATTCTGGTCAATCATTTCTTGTTTTTTAATAGCTTCATCTAAAGACAACTCATCCTTAACAGTAGTACTGTCCGTAATTAGAACGCCGCCTTCAGAATAAACTAGAGACCTCTTTCGTCTGTCATCAAAAGTCAAATCAACTAATGTATCGTTGTCTCCCTCTGGTTCATCTGTTACTAAACCCTCTGTCTCACTCATTTGTCTTGAATCATCTGAATCTACTTCATTTGAAACGTCTTGAGTTGGATTGTCTTCGACCATATCTCTGGAGACTGTGTTGGCGAATCCGTAGATCCTGCTAGTATACTCCGTACTGTTCGTAGGCAAATCATACTGGAATTTTATTACAGTTCCAACGGTAACTGATTGTTCTTTCAGGTCAACTGGAACACCGAGACCGATGATGAACTGAAAAGTTTGAGAAAGTTGGCCATAGTTAGAATCAATTTAGGTGAATTTAGGTCAGGTCAGTAAACCGTTTCAGTTCGATAACTCTATTTTTGTGAAACATAAAAACTGATAAGTGAACTACATCCAAACCAACTAATATAAAACCTATTAGTGCGCTGTCATAAAAATCTGCAGTAAAAAAAAACATAATTCTATTAATTAAATCACTTATATCAGCGAAGATATTCATAAATACATATTACAAACACGTAGAAACGCAATACATTTTGAAGAAAGTAACAAGTTTTATCTCATCTTACACAGAGTAGAGATTACTGAAAATAACAAATCAAAATGATAGTACATTTAGGGTAATGAATGAAATAAATACACGATTTTATTATTATGAACAGATTCAAGTAGATGGAAACAATAAATAACATTCTCATTCAATTAATAGGTACAAGCATTTGGTTTAAGCTTCATAAAAAACTTCAGCACAATATTTGGCAGAAGTAGGTAACAAAAGTAGGTCCCATTTCTTCCCGTGGGTGTCGTAAAAGGCGACTAAGGGACTTACTAAAGAGTGGGCAGCAGCGCTCTCTATGCATTTTAACACCATACTGCGATCGCCAACCCGCTTGCCAAGCGTGGCGATTATGGCAAACCCCGGGGTCTTTAGGGGAGGCCTATGTCCAGCAGTGGACGTCTTTTCGGCTGAAATGATGATGATGTGGTAACCAAATACAGAGTTGACTCCATGCAAATGTCTAGGTGCATAGAAGTATACAGACAAAACATATCCGTTAGAAAAATAAATAAATTAAAAACAAAAACTCTCATAACTCGCTTCAAAAGGCAGAAGCTTAATTGCATTTAAATTCACGAACAAAAAAGACACTGCTTCGTTAAGCCCTATCCGTTGAGCAAAGAAAACATCATTTGCTTAAGTTAAATCAGGTACGCTATGTAAATTTACATGGATTTGTTCTAATAAGACAGGGGAAACGTACCTGTGCTCTGGCTGGGCCACCGTCTGGGTACACGAGGTACCGCCTCTGTCTACCCGCGTCCGCTCCAAACAGGGAAAGCAAATTGAACAAAATTAAAGCAAGCAACATCGTACTATTTCGTTTTTACGTCGATTCTGAGCGCACCGGCACCGTCGGCGTGTAAATACTGTCTACGATAAAATGTTAGAATGTTTACACAGAGCCTACGGCATTCTGACTAATGAACCGTTATGTTTTCCCAGTGATTTGGCCTGTACGGAACGGCCCAGATGCTTGCTAACGTGGAGGCGAGGTAAAACTTACTTCTCTGCTTAACAAAACATTACACATAACGACCCTGTTCTACGAGTGTAGGCTGTATTTTGATACTGAAATGAAGGTTTATATTTTTAAAGTACTATTATATTTATCTAAAGACAACAGACATGAGATATTAATTACATTTTTGTTTACAAAAACAGAGTCCTATCAGATACTCGATGAACGCAATACTTTCTTGTTGTAATTAAATGAAAATTAAATTAAATTAAATTGTTTATTCTGTAAAAAAAAAAAAAAATATAATAAAAAGGACAAATTACAAGCAATTTTATAAAGCAAGGCTTGAAGAGATCTTCGAAGCAATACAATTACCAGTAAAACGACGACGCGGACGTCCTAAAAAGACATTATGACAATTACGATTGAATTAAATTAACATACCTACAATTATCTATAATTAATCCAGATTACATCAACATCAGTAATTAGCAGAAATGAAAGGCAATCCGTCAATCCCTCATCAAGTAACCAAACTTCTGATAAATAGAAAGAAACTAGTTAGAAAACTAATTTCTTCTCCAACAAAAACTTCCAACCGAACCTCTGTGCCCAACTCAAATTGACTAGACAAAAACGGCTTAACACCACAACACAGCATAATAACGAAATTTTCAACCCGACTTTCAACATTAGAATTTTCTCCTCATTTTTATAACTTGCCACTACCGCGTGCATTTCTCCGGCAAACATTTGCCCACACTATGTGCGGAGTTCTACAGGGTTCCGCCGTTCTCTACCGCATCAAAGTTAAGTCCCGTCTACACTACGCTGGCCAATTTATTGAAATGAAGGGTTAAAATGGGATTCTGCGGTTGTACACCACCGCTGCAATATGTTGAACAGATATTTTTCCTCCTTTGTACGTATCGTATTTTGTTATGAAAGAGGTTGCGTTAATGCGAAATCTTGGTTTTCAATTTCTGTTTATGTTTAATTGGTTTTAGATGATTAAATATTTTATGGTTGCAATTTTGTTTTCTGTATCGGAATAATTGTTTTTTATATTAGACCTGAAAATGCAACTTAAAGTATGGTACACCTAAAGTTGTCAAAAAAAGGCCCGGTTTGACATTTAACTTGAATCGATTTATCGTGAGTATCAGTAGTAATATTTATCGCGATGGTTAATCGCGACGTAACTAGTGAAGCAACCATACGATTCGGTACTCGATACTCCCGATAAATCGATTCAAGTTAAATGTCAAAACGGGTCTATTATTTTTTGACAAGAAAAGAAAATCGTCGTTTTGCATTGACCATTTACCTACTAGTTTCATTAATGAAACTATCATCATTACATTTACCTACTGGGGATTTATTGTTGTGCCACTTCTTTTTTTCAGCTAAAGCCCTAGGAAGTGGGGGAGGCCGGCGTTTTTGGGGGACTGTCTCATGTAATTTTCAAATTAGAAAAGTGCTGATTCTCAGCCTAGTTTGAATAACTAACTTTTGATTTTGATTGATTTTGATATATTTTTCTTAATTCTAGAATTAACCCTACCTGAATTTAAACCTTCTCTCTGTAATCAAATTCTTGTCTATACAGCACTTCTCATTTCTCGCTATTGTATACTACTACCAACATAAAACTAGAACGAGTGGAACAATTTATTAACCTAGGTCACTTGGTCACCACTGGACACCACCTTAAATAAATAAATAAACTCATTTTATTTCAGGCATTTGTACATACAATATATACACATTTCACCCATATTGGCTACATGTCATACATAAGCATTATGTATTTTAGTATTCATTATTCATTACTTAAATTTAATTTTAAAATTTTAAGTATTTAGTTATTCCAAAAAAAATAGATTAAATGCAATTGCAATTGCAAGGGCTTTTTACGTGCGTTCGAATATGATAGCCCGCAGGTTTGCACGTTGCAGTGCAAACGTCAAGGCACCAAAAAAAAAACGAGTGTGCTTTAGCCCACACGACAGAAGTAAAACAGAAGTGTATTAGCTCTAGCGATTTTTTCGGCGATTTCTCAGCGAAAAAATCGCCGAGAAAATCGCTCGTGGGCGAGCACCGTTAAGCGGCCCGCGGTGTGACGCGGTGTGTTCCATGTTTAAAATTTAAACAACTTCCGTTCGCCTCCCCCGATCAGTTTTCGTAACGCTCTCGTCACGCATTCACCAGCTTATTAGCCAAGTCAAGCGTGCGTAAATAAGTTTTACGAGACTTAAAAAAGGCGTAAGGCAAGATATCCTGTTCTATCGTGAAATATTCGCGACCGTCGTATGGAGCCCTTCGTGCCCAATAACGCGTTCAGAAAACTGATGGGGTGGCCAAGACGTTGCAGTGCATCAGGTATGTTTGCGGCGGCGCGTGTAAATTGTTTTTACACAATAATGCGCAAACGCGCAGCATCGATAGTGGCTCATGTCATGAGTCATGGCCAGCCCTAATAGAGTTCTGAAAATGATTGCTGACAGAGTGGACTTAATCAACTCAGCCTATAGCAGTCCACAGCTGGACATAGGCCTCTCCCAGGCTGCGCCACAACACCCTGTCCTCCGCCTTCCGCATCCAGTCTGACCCAGCCACCTTTTTAAGGTCATCGGTCCATTTAGCTTGGGGGCGTCCCACACTACGCTTGCCGATACGCGGTCTCCACTCCAGGACCTGTCTGCTCCACTGGCCATCGGTCCTTCGACAAACATGGCCAGCCCACTTGCACTTCAGCAGAGTGGACTGTCCGTATGTAATTCACTGCTGTCAGCTACGTGTACCATCGTATCCTGTTGTTTACTAAAACTTAGTTTTAACGATAATGTTACTACTAATCATATATGAGCCTTCGCTCGAATTTTTAATCTGAATTTGAATTGAAACAGTAAATCATAATTCTACCCAAATCCGTACGTATATATATAGCTACTAATCTACATTCGGTTCCGTCCATCTAATTTCCCTCCCAAATTATTATACACCTCAGTCCAATTTGACTTTCATGAGTTATGTTCGCTGTAATTAATTTACTCGTGATTTTTCTCGTCCTAAAAATTAGACAAGTAGATTGTAAAACAATCTGCTTAATTAGGACATCTTTGGTAATCTAATTAAGGTTTTTAAGTGGCGCTTTATTGTTTGATTCCTTTCATGTTTCTGTTGGATTTTTTTGGAGTTGGAATGATTTATATTAATTTTTAAAGGAATGGTAGACGATAGCTCAATTTTTGACACTTCAAATCTCGAACGAAAGAGTTTGAAGGAGCGCATGTGACGGTAAAAAAGGGATGAGAAGCCTGGAGTGTAACAAGAAAATGTTAAAATTATGGCTTTAAATATAGGGATATCTAGACCAAAGATATTGAAAGAATTGTAAGAAATATGATATGATTAGGAAAGAAGTGAACTCCGAGGTCGTAGAGATGTATGGAAGAAAACCCCTAATTCAAATAAATTGAGGTATGACGGCCGCACAGAACCGGTCGAAGTGGCGCAGCTTGAGGGAAGCCTATGTCCAGCAGTGGGATTTAATAATGATAAGCATAAAATATATTGTCATAATTTACACTGAGATAACAAAATTCAGCATAATCAAAATCAAAAGTCATTTATTCAAACTAGGCTGAGAATCAGCACTTTTCGAACGTCAAAAATTACATGAGACAGTCCCCCAAAAAACGCCCACCCTTCACCACTTCCTAGTGCTTTAGCTGGGAAGAAGAAGTGGCGCAACAAACTCCCCAGCAGCACAGCTGTCTGTTCGCATAAAAAACTTGAAGCTATACAATACAATATAAAATAATTTGCATTACGCAACACAAAACGTTAAATTAAATTATTTGCCTTATGTTAGCTAGCACACACCATTATTACAAATATATATATATATAATAATCGTCGAAAACTATACTCAAGCAGAAATAACGTAAACAAAGGGTATCTAAATAAAAGCCTCCAGGCATAATGGGCGTGCCCGCTTAAATAAAGCTACAGCTATAACGCGAAGTCACAAATGATAAACTAGCACCATCGAAGTAAAATAAAAACAGTTAATTATTAATAACAATAACAAAACCATGGTCAGCAAGACGACCAGTCACCACAAGCAGCACCCGTTCACGAGCATAACGCAAAGATCAGCCATCACCCCCCTCGCCATATTTGAGGGAAGGAGGCAACCCGACCCCCGATGCTACCGCAAGCAGTGACATCTAAGGGAGCATGACGAACTTGCTGCCGGTTGCTCAGGCAAGAATAAAGTGATCAATTTATTAAGGTCGCTAGCTAACCACTTATTGCAATACAACTCATAGAAGAACATTGTAATGAGTAGATTTTGTCACTAATAAATTAAAATAAATTGACTTAGACAGTCAAATAAAATAAACAAATATAGGAACTCATAAAACCTGTCAGTAGGGAATCTATCTGGAGAAAGAACATGAACATTGTCTTGAGTTAATCACAGCGACCAACTGTTCTTATCGTTTAAGTAGTAGTTGATAGAATAGTATGCCTTTGAACAAAGATTGGATTTAACTTTAACTTTAAACGCATTAAAAGGCAAATCTAGCAAGGAAGAGGGTAGCTTGTTATAAAAAGTTATACCAAGTCCAACAAATGAGTTATGAACCTTATGAAGCCGGTGAAATGGAGCACGTAATTTGTCCTTATTTCTGGTATTAATATTGTGGAGATCACTGTTTTTAGTTTATAAGTGTAAATTTTGCCTAACATATAAGATGTTGGCGAAGATGAATTGTGATGCCACCGTGAGAATACCAATATCTTTAAAAAAATCTCTAAGAGAAACTCTGGCACCCAGCTGGTAAATTGCTCGAACAGCTCGTTTTTGAAGTACAAATATATTTTGAATGTCAGCGGCTTTACCCCACAGCAGAATACAGTAGGAGATAACGCTATGAAAATAACTAAAATAGACTAAGCGGGCTGTATCCACGTCAGTGTATTGTCTTACTTTTCTGACGGCATACGCGGCCGAACTGAGCCTTCCCGCTAGGCTTGATATATGTGGTCCCCACTGAAGTTTGGCATCTACTGTTAAACCCAGAAACACTACCGAGTCTACAGTTTCAAGACCTTATTAGGCATAAATGTTTTGCCATAATGCTTGATGCCATAAAGACTGCTAGCATAATAAAAATGAAGCATAATTTTATAAAGTATAATGTTATAAACGCATAATGATATAAACACATAATTTTCTTTGGAATAATACTAATAAACCCTAATAAATAACTCCAAACGGCAAGTTGTAGACACTATTTCACCTTATTGATGCTTCTCGAGAACAGGTAAGTTTTTCATTTTTACTGTTTACGGTGATATAAATCACACAAAAACAATCATGTTCGCGGCTCATGGGTGGCCCAAGAGCCATCCTCGCCGCACCTTAACCTATTCGCTCAACCTATTTCCCTTAACCTATTTATATTTATGGCTCATGATTATTAGACGAATAAATATTATGCCTTTTTTATGCAACTCCAACTTAAGCCAAAACATATTAGACTACACGATAGTAATGCTAACCTTTGCATTATGCCAAAGTATTATTATGCAACACTACTATTACGCTAATAAAAGTTATGCGAAAACGTTATGCCAAACTATATTATGCCTTAAAATTTTATGCCAACCGGGGTATTACCCAGCAGTGGACGTCTTTTGGTGGAAATTATGATGATGCTGATGCAGGTGAAATGTTAACCTAAATTACAGCTAAGGACAAACATAACTTCAGTAACTGGGTAAGTAATATTTGATATAATAACAAAATCTCTAATATTTACAAGATATAACAACTGAATCTATAATTTTATTTGATATAATGATCAGTTAATACAATAAACGATTGATATAATTTTAAAGCAACTAATTTTTATAAGCATAACATACATTGAATATAAAATCGTTTCATATACCACTCAAAAGACATAAAACCTATTTAGTATAATATGATAAAACGTGAAAGCAAGCATGCAGCATGCAAGCAAGCATGTAGCAAGCAAGCATGCAGCAAGCAAGCATGCAGCAAGCAGCAGGCATGTTTTCTGTCACGGCTCCGGCGCTGCAGGGCTACAGCGGTGACGATAAGCTCGCATGGGGAGCTTATCGTCACGCTCACCCCCGAGGCTTCGGCTTGCTGGCCGGCTCTGCCTGCCAGCCTCAACCGCGGCGGCAAGCGTTGAAACCACCTGCTCTTCAGCTCGCGGGCCGCCTCGCCCCTACGCGCCTACGCGATTTTAAATAACACTCCAGGGCTAGGGCAGACAAGACTACGTGGAGTCGGTTTTGCAGCGATTCGTTTCTGTCACGCCGCTCCCGCAGCACGCTCAATCAAATTAATCGCAATATTATATATTTTAAACGATAGGCCTAATGATTTTCGATTACATACACGTTATATCAAACAACGTTATAGGAAATAAGTTTTAGAATAAATAAATGTTATATCCAAAAAAAATATATCAACAGTTGGTATAACTCTCGTTTATTATATCTTGTGAACGATAATAAAATGAAATTAGACCAAATGAGTTTATACGTTATGAGACGCACCCTCAGTAACTGCTAACAAAATATTCCCTCTAAAACGATATTTATCAAAATAACGACCTAAAGTTGCAACCCCATTTACACAACACGAAACATTTGATCAGTGGGTCCCAAACATGCAAGAACACTCCGATAACTATCTATTTAACTGTGTAACCGGTGAATTATTGAACGAAAGCTTGCACACACCAGCTTGTATCGCAAGATTCTGCACTAAATTAATCCAAAGGATTACGTGTAATTACGGCAAGAAATTACAAGTTTTTTATATGAGAATAGAATAGAATAGAATATTTATTTATTTCATTGGTTAATATGAAAGGTTACAAGTCACTTACAAATCAAAATTTTACAAGTGCATTCGGTGTATTTTATCTGGCGCAGTTTGTCCAGGCCCCGATCTTTTGCAACCTATTGTGTAATTCTTTTCACACACGGTTGAACTATATAAAACAAGTGTGAGAAGTTTTGGATTTAAGATCCCATCAGGTCCTAGACCTGAAGTTACATATAAAGTAAGTAACTCTGCAAGATCTGCTTAAATATACAATGTCGCCTATTCTATTTGAGAAAAGGAACGGATTGAATTGTCCATATTTCGTGTAAGCGGGTCCGGGATCTTCTAGGCCGCTGATAGTCAGTGAAGTTAGGTTTTCAATCGTATCGCGATGGAGATCGTGTGCTCTGAGATGCCACGGGTCTTGCCCAAGCATTTCCCAGAGGGTTTTGGTTTCAGTGCGACGTGGGAAGCCACCTGCAGCTTTCAGTGCCATTCTGTACTGTCTTTCCAGTTTTATCAGCTTGCTCTTGCTGTATCTCGGTAGAAGTTGGATGACTCCATAATCGAGTACCGGCAAGAGACATTTCTGTATGATGAGCAATTTCGTTTGAATGTTCACTTTGGATCGGTACCCTATGATGGAGTTTAGGGCACCTCTTACTCGTTTTAGTTTTATTTAAGAGAGACAAACTTCAATGTCATTCTATGAATCTTTGGAATTTAAAACTCAATTTGCGAAATGTGGTTGTGGTATGCGGGTGGTGTGGGTTTGGTTTGCGATGTGTGGGTGGTGGTGCGGGGGTGTGGTGGAAGTGTGGTGTGGGGTGTGTGTGGTGTGGTTATTTAAATATTAATTTACAAAGGCACCGCTCGTCCCGCGACACGCGGGGCCTTTGTGCCGTGTCGCGTCGCGCGACAAGTCGCGCTGGTATGTAGAAGCCTTAATGTAATTTATCGGGCATGAAGACGTCATAAAGATAAACGCAGACTTTGAAATTACCATAATTTGTATAAAGTAACCGTCATGAGAAGCTATAAATACATAAAATTGCAAATTATACAACTATCAACTTTAAACTCAAGATATCTAAGTTGATTTATGAATGAAGAAATTATCGCTAAACGTCATAAAATAATTTTAGTTGCAATGGAAACTGAACCATACGCAATTTCAGTTAAAGTTTTAAATCCCAAAGTATGAAATTTATCTCGTCTCATGGCGTTGACTTTAGTTATTAAAATACAAATTCGATGCTAGTGTTACAGAGCTAAGCTATTTGGTCGGGGTACCCTAGCATAGTTACTACATAAAAAAGGCCAGAAAATTTAAAAGAGGCTCTTATATTTAATTAAAAAGGCGATCAATATCATAAAAATCAAAAAGTTTGTAGTGGATCCAAAAAAGGCGATCATCATTAAAAGATGAAAAAGTTTTTAACGCATCATAAAAGTCAGTCACCACTATCAAAAACTTTTTAGAACAATATCCCATTAAAATCAAAAGTGGCATCAGAATCAGTTTCTTTTCCTTCGTTTCTTACATTTTAAAGGTGTCATAACACTACTAAGCTTTTACCGTAGTATACACAGATTAACAGGTGACATTTGACAAATTACTTCAGTCAATATCTAATATCAGATAGTCAGGAGTTCGTTAAGCCGGGACCATGCAACAGTGTTTGTGTTACTTTAAAATCTTCAAAATATTATAGTCTATTTTGTTGAGAAACATATTATTATGTTTTATGGTACAATGTTGATCAGTGGTTATTTGATTGTGTAAGTATTCTATATTCTAGTGGTTATTGAAAATGTGTTGTACATAAATACTAAAAAAAACAAAAAAACAATTAAGGCTCCATGCACTACAAAAACCTTTTTTCGTCACTTTATTATCTAATTGTAAGAAAGCTTGAAGTAATTGCAACATTAAGTCTGTGTTACTATAAAAGTACAGTTTTCGTGGTGCTAAACCATTCGTGTCAGTCACAGCACATGTTAATAGTTTCATCACGTTTGCGCTCTAGAAAATATAGTTTATTTCGCCTTTGATTTACTTAATGAATATTTTGTGTAATCATAAAATAAAATTTTAATTTTATCTCAAAGATTGCTGAAGCCCAGTGTGTGATTTTTAAATAATATGTTGATATGGTTTGCTAAATAATAGGAAAAATACATTACCGACTGGGTTTAAAAAAAAATATAGGTTTTTTTCCTGCTATAATTATTTTGTATTAAAGTTGAAAAAACTGGTCCCGCTACGTGCAAGTAGACCATATAATGATGTTTATGATATTGTTTAATGTTCAAACTCAAAAGTAGTTTCTTCTAAAAAGATGATCAAACGTCACTCTCGCATCATTTTTTGGAAAACCTGTTGCGATTAATTTTTTATTTTCCTGGAATTCTTAATTTATTTGAAAAAATCTTTTCCGCTAAATGCGAAACAAAGAACTCGACTTTTCAATTCATAAATAATTTTGTTTAAATTCTGTTACCCTTTCTCACAACCAATGAACAAAATTTATCAAAATCAGCCGATTTCATGCACGGACGTTAAGAAAAATGTGTTTTGTTACCCAATAATAATTATAATCAATGAATCACAGCGGACCGTTTTGCATATCAATCGTGGTTTTTGGTTACGCCTATTCTTTTGAAGGTTAACTTTACTTAAATGCTATTCTGAAGAATGGAAGAGTTTCTACTTTTCAATACTGACTAAAAGTGGCTATTTCAATATCAGAGCAGATGCAAAAGTCCTTTGTCTATGTCAATGCTTATAATCGAAAATTAACGGGCGCCGTCAGTTCAGACTGGTCATCTCTTAACCGACAGGGCTTACTTTTTATCTTTTAATTTCATATTTTGAATTGTTTTTAATTAAATAACATTGTTCTCACATATAGAAGCAACAAGAATAATTTACCCAGGATTATGTAATATCTTGATTTAAAAGAGTGTACTTGGAGTTTCTTGCCCGTTCTTCTGCATAAGTTTTGGAATGGGCAACTAGCTTCAACTTTCTGACTAACGGACCGACTCTTTGATAATTCAAAAGTGCCTGTGATTGGTTTAATTGAAATAAATGCTTTGAGTATGAGTTTGAGTTTGACTCAGCCATTATGAATAAGAGAATGATGAGAACAAAAACAAGCAAATAAATCATGTTTACGCGTGTTCTTTTCAGGACCATAGTGTTATTAAGTGTAATTTGTGAACAAACCGTCGCAAAGAAGAGGGAGAGACGATATTTATTGTTTACACCGGCCACACAGTGGGGCGTGAGTATTTATTATTAGATTTATTTATTTTCACCAAAAAAATTGCAGAAATATTCGTATTTTATAATACTTTGATCTTCTCTTCAATTATATTATTTATCTGTAATGACGACTGTATTTCCCTTAGACAGTGTTTAATATAGTACACCCACGAATCGCCATGTAATATGGGACGAGCCTAAGGCCATCTGCCGAGCAGGAATCCAGACACATGCGTTGCGGCGGCGCGGCGATGCGACGACGGAACGATGTCGCTACATACTCACATCCATGGTATGCTGCACGGTGCGTTCTGGCGTCGCATCGCACGTAGGTACTCCGGACTTGCAACCCGCAAGAAGAGGCGGAGAGGGGTGTACACGTTGCGTTGCCGGAGCAGCAGCGCTCAGTTGTTTGTGCGGCAGAAGAAAGGGCGAAATCCTAGCGGTGCGGCGCCGCAATGCATCGTGTGAACAAGCTCTAAGACTTTTTCCCTCAGCCCAAAACCCACTTACGTCTATCCAAAATCAAAATATATTATTTCACATAAACCTACATGGGCACTTATGAAACGTCAGAAGCTCGTCGTTCCCTAAACAGAAGAGCCGGCAAGAAACTCCACGGCTAAGTACTCTTTAAAAAATAATTGACTTATACAATGTTTTCAAATTACACTGTAAATACTATAGGAGGCCAATTTAGGCCTGTCAGCAAGTATCAGGCACTTAACAAAATAGAAAATGGTCAACAAATCAAAGCATCTTATGAGTCTGGCCTAAAATAGCCATGCAGTAACTTAAAATAGTAAAAATATTTTCCAGTCAGTAAGATTGTTATCGGGACTTTCTGCACAAACAGTTCCTTTAGTTATTTTTAACTAAAACTTCTAAACGATCAACAGAACTACAAAATAATCTAAACCCTTTCTGCTATCACAGGTATTCGCAACAGTATCCATCCCTCTCCATCCAGAAACGTACGTGAGTGTGGCTTGGTTCTTCGAAGCTAACTATTACAATGTGGACAATGCTACCTATTTCGAACCTTTACTGGGAGATATTGAAACTGTTAGTACATATCGCTTTATTTTAAATACTTAACCACTTTGAGGTTAAAGAAATAAATGTGCTCTGAGGTGTCGAAGTTAACCGTTCATGATTTTCTTGGTATGGGGTGCAAAGAAGTGCCTTATTTGTAATCATCATTAGACCAATCCGTTCATGGATCGTTCAATGACTGCCACAATATGCTGTCTTAAATAAGTTAAAATTATAATATTGACTAGCTTCTGCCCGTGACTTCGTCCGCGTGAAATATCTTGTTCCCCGACCCACTACGTCGCATTGCATCGCCAACCCGCACTATTACTTCGTTTTCGCTTATGAAATGCAATTAAATATTTTATTTCCAGATATAAATCCACATACAACTTTCAATAAATACACACATAGAATAATAACGTAATAAATATTCGATGTCATAAATATTCAATGTCATAAATATTCAATGTCATAATTATTCGATGTCACATATATTCAATGTCATATATATTCAATGTCATATGTGTAGCAAAATGTTATTTTAAGCTACGCTTGATGGCACATAATAATGTTTAAACCTATCTATGTTTTCTTTATAAATGAATTTGTAATTCTTTTAAGAAATAAAATTCAATGTCATAAATAATCACTTTAACGTTATATCTGACTCTTTTTCTCTTTTTGCTCGGCTCTTAAGGGTCATAGTGTTATATAAAATAGCTTATAACCTTCCTCGAGATTTGGGCTATCAAATGCAAAAGGTTTCTTTTTTTAATCCGACGTGTAATTACAGAGATTATTATCCCCTACATATAAACTTACAAATAAATTATACCTCTGTATATTTGTAAATAAATCGATTTTCTTACAGCTATCAAGAGACAGGCAGGATCGTAGTATTCAAGCTCCAAAAGAGGTGATGACCCGGAACAGTATCTACACTTTAATAGAATCCATGCTGGAAAAGTAAGTCGTGCTTAATTAATTTTCAAAGCATTTATGTACATCCATCATCACTTCCTTGCCTAGATTTTTTCCAACCAAAACATATTAGGTAGATATGCCGTCAAACTTTCAAGAATCCTCAGAAATTACTGTGCAATATCGAAGTCCTACTGTTGTCTAACCAACCCTTAAGATTCCGGCACAGGACCGACGATTCTTTTTGATGTGATCTTTTATTTTAGTGCTACTAGTAATTATAAAATAACTAGCTGACCCGTGCCCACTCCGTTGGGCGGTAAACATTTTCACTCTATGACACTCACAAATAACGTGGCTTTCTATGGGTAAAAGAATACCTACCCTACCTGCCTAACCTACCTACCTACCCTACCTACCTACCTACCCTACCTACCTACCTACCCTACCTACCTACCTACCCTACCTACCTACCTACCTACCTACCCTACCTACCTACCTACCTACCCTACCTACCTACCCTACCTACCTACCTATCCTACCTACCTACCCTACCTACCTACCTACCCTACCTACCTACCTACCTACCCTACCTACCTACCCTACTTACCTACACTACCTACCTATCCTACCTACCTACCCTACCTACCTACCCTACCTACCTACCCTACCTACATACCCTACCTACCTACTATCTCTCAAGTTGGATCGAACTGCACATGGTGTGCGAATTTTATTATAATCGGTTAAGTGGTTTATTTATTTATTTATTTTATTTTTAGGAAAACTTACAGCTAAACAGATACATTTAGTAATAGTTCATAGAAGAAAATGGCCAATTACAAGTTTCCACTTATAGTCTATGATCATTGGAACAAAGAAAATTGATAGTAGACTTTGTAAAACACAAAACAGAAAAAAAAAAATACTATTTCCGCTCGAAGAAGCTATTAGATAAGATTCTCTTCAACTGAGTAACACTAGTATTGAAAATGTCGATGTCAGCTTCCTGACAGGTTGCATTGTACATACGACTCGCTCTCATCATGTACGAGTTCCGTCTGTACGTAGTGGCTACCACTGGGGTGTGCAATAAATGAGGTCTACGCAAGAACACAGACGGCACTCGCAGTCCGATTTTGTGCAACAACTCGGTGACACCAGTTGTTCCATTGACAATCTTAAAAAGAAACACAAGATCTGATATTTTTCGCCTTACGTAAAGAGGAAGGATATGAAACTTTTTGCAACGGTAGGTATAATTCGTTAAGAACGTTTTAGATCGATATTGAATGTGCCTTAAAAACCTTTTCTGTATGCTCTCAATACGAGTTATATAAACATTATAATTCGGGTTCCAGACCTGAGAGGCATACTCCAAATGACTACGAACAAAGGAACAGTATAATATTTTAATAGTCTGAGAATGAAACCCAGTGCTTTTGATGCTTTCTTAACTACATTGTCTATATGCGCATCAAAGAGGAGGAGTCCATTGAGGACAAACATTGTGACACGAGATTTATATATATTAAGATATACAGGGTGTTTGGTGCATCGTGTGCCAAATTGAAATGGTCGACTGAAGGAGTCATCCGCTAGCCTTTTAGACCCTTTAACACCCCTCATGCTCTGTGGATTTTTAATTATCGACTTTTTATTGTTTTCCAAAAAAAAGACCCAAATTTTACATTCAAATACAGATTTAAAAAAAAATATAAGGCGTAGACTCTGAATTTTATTTTTATTTCGATGTGTATTGTTTAAGAATACTTTTAAATACAAAATTAGTGATATTAGTCACCTAGTTCTTTTTTAATTCACTCGCAAAGGTAAAACTTAAATTAAAGCTGTACATGTTACAGCTGTTTATAAGGCTACAAAAAAAAATACCAAAAGCGACCGGGATCTTCCAACTCCCTCATTAATTCTCCAGTCTATCCTCTTTCTAATGATGTGCCACATGCCATAAAAGTATTTTAACAACTTTGTGAATTCGCTAGAATTGTGAATCAAGTCACATAAAACTACATTCCAAATTCTAATGAAAAAATATTTATTGCGGAACTGTTACTTGAGAAAGAGGTAAAATTTGTTTTCTCACTCTTTCACAGTAAAATCTATCTTCTATCTCTTTCTTGCATACCTTAAATCGGTTTGAACAAATCGCGCCGCCCGACCCGCCATTTTTTTAGTCGAGACATGACTGCCTCTGCTACCTAACGTGTGTGCTAGTTCACCATACTCCGCGATTCTTTTATTACTTTGTTATCGTTAAGTTTTGCTGGTTCTTGTTACATTTGTTTAATTTTTGTTACTACCTCCCAATACTATCTTCCAGTGCTATCTTCCAGTACTAACTTCCAGTACTAGCTCCCAATACTATCTTCCAGCACTATCTTCCAGTTATAACTTCCAGTGCTATATTCCAGTGCTATCTTCCAGTACTATCTTCCAGCACTATATTCCAGCACTATCGTCCAGCACTATCTTCCAGCACTATCTTCCAGTGCTACCTTCCAGTGCTATCTTCCAGTACTATCTTCCAGTACTAGCTCCCAATACTATCTTCCAGCACTATCTTCCAGTTATAACTTCCAGTACTATCTTCCAGTGCTATCTTCCAGTACTAGCTCCCAGTACTAGCTTCCAGTAGGTACTTGCTCCCAGTACTAGCTTCCAGTACTAACTTCCAGTACTATATTCCAGCACTATCGTCCAGCACTATCTTCCAGTTCTATTTTCCAGCACTATCTTCCAGTTCTATCTTCCAGTGCTACCTTCCAGTACTAGCTCCCAATACTATCTTCCAGTACTAACTTCCAGTTCTATCTTCCAGTACTATCTTCCAGTGCTATCTTCCAGTGCTATCTTCCAGTACTATCTTCCAGTACTAACTTCCAGTACTATATTCCAGTGCTATCTTCCAGTGCTATCTTCCAGTACTAGCTCCCAGTACTAGCTTCCAGTACTATCTTCCAGTGCTACCTTCCAGTACTAGCTCCCAATACTATCTCCCAGTACTAGCTTCCAGTAGGTACTTGCTCCCAGTACTAGCTTCCAGTACTAACTTCCAGTACTATATTCCAGCACTATCGTCCAGTTCTATCTTCCAGTGCTACATTCCAGTGCTACCTTCCAGTACTAGCTCCCAATACTATCTTCCAGTACTATCTTCCAGTGCTATCTTCCAGTGCTATCTTCCAGTACTATCTTCCAGTACTAACTTCCAGTACTATCTTCCAGCACTAACTTCCAGTACTATATTCCAGCACTATCGTCTTGCACTATCTTCCAGTTCTATCTTCCAGCACTATCGTCTTGCACTATCTTCCAGTTCTATCTTCCAGCACTATCTTCCAGTTCTATCTTCCAGTGCTACCTTCCAGTGCTACCTTCCAGTACTAGCTCCCAATACTATCTTCCAGTACTATCTTCCAGTACTAGCTCCCAATACTATCTTCCAGCACTATCTTCCAGTTCTATCTTCCAGCACTATCTTCCAGTTCTATCTTCCAGTGCTACATTCCAGTGCTACCTTCCAGTACTAGCTCCCAATACTATCTTCCAGTACTATCTTCCAGTGCTATCTTCCAGTGCTATCTTCCAGTACTATCTTCCAGTACTAACTTCCAGTTCTATCTTCCAGCACTATCGTCTTGCACTATCTTCCAGTTCTATCTTCCAGCACTATCTTCCAGTTCTATCTTCCAGTGCTACCTTCCAGTGCTACCTTCCAGTACTAGCTCCCAATACTATCTTCCAGTACTATCTTCCAGTACTAGCTCCCAATACTATCTTCCAGCAATATCTTCCAGTTCTATCTTCCAGCACTATCTTCCAGTTCTATCTTCCAGTGCTACCTTCCAGTGCTACCTTCCAGTACTAGCTCCCAATACTATCTTCCAGTACTATCTTCCAGTACTAACTTCCAGTATTATATTCCAGTGCTAGCTCCCAATACTATCTTCCAGTACTATCTTCCAGTACTAACTTCCAGTACTATATTCCAGTACTAGCTCCCAATACTATCTTCCAGCACTAACTTCCAGTACTATATTCCAGCACTATCGTCTTGCACTATCTTCCAGTTCTATCTTCCAGCACTATCTTCCAGTGCTATCTTCCAGTGCTATCTTCCAGTACTATCTTCCAGTACTAACTTCCAGTACTATATTCCAGTGCTATCTTCCAGTACTATATTCCAGCACTATCGTCCAGCACTATCTTCCAGCACTATCTTCCAGTTCTATCTTCCAGTGCTACCTTCCAGTGCTACCTTCCAGTACTAGCTCCCAATACTAACTTCCAGTACTAACTTCCAGTACTATATTCCAGTGCTATCTTCCAGTACTATCTTCCAGTGCTATCTTCCAGTGCTATCTTCCAGTACTATCTTCCAGTGCTATCTTCCAGTACTATCTTCCAGTACTAGCTCCCAATACTATCTTCCAGCACTATCTTCCAGTTATAACTTCCAGTACTATCTTCCAGTGCTATCTTCCAGTACTAGCTCCCAGTACTAGCTCCCAGTACTAGCTTCCAGTACTATCTTCCAGTACTATCTTCCAGTACTATCTTCCAGTACTATCTTCCAGCACTATCTTCCAGTTCTATCTTCCAGTGCTCTTCTTCTTCTCCTTCTATCTTGCAGTGAATCCAATATTAAATATTTAAACTTGGAACAAAATTTACGAAACTTTGAAGACCTTGTAGCATAAAAGTTGGTTTAGAAACTGAAGGAGTAATTGAATGTAACAAATTGACCAAAAGACTGTTACTAGATACACCATAAAGTTTAAGTATAAATCTTTCTTTTAAGTAATTAAATCGAATGCTTAATGGTGAAAAATTAGTGATATTAGTCACCTAGTTCTTTTTTAATTCACTCGCAAAGGTAAAACTTAAATTAAAGCTGTACATGTTACAGCTGTTTATAAGGCTACAAAAAAAAAATCAAAAGCGACCGGGATCTTCCAACTCCCTCATTAATTCTCCAGTCTATCCTCTTTCTAATGATGTGCCACATGCCATAAAAGTATTTTAACAACTTTGTGAATTCGCTAGAATTGTGCATCGAGTCACCTAAGGCTAATATTCAAAATTATGATTTTAAAAAAAATCTCTTAAATGATTACCTGTCAAACCTATAAATCTGCTATCTCATTCTTATGGTTAGGTAAATTCGTGTCTCATATCTGTATCTTTCGTGGGATTTACTTGAAATAAAAAAACAAAATTGCATTTTTAACATTTATTTAATCATTGTTACAAATCTTGCTCAAATTGTTGGCCTCTGTTGCGAATGCAAGCCTGACACCTGTTTCGTATTTCAACAGTTGTTGTACGAAGTCGTATTTCCTCCTTAATAGTATTGAATGCCTCTTCTATGCGTTGGACTAATACCTCCCTAGTTGGAACCTCCGTGGCATATACCAACTCTTTGGCACGTCCCCAGACATAAAAGTCCAACGGAGTTAGATCTGGGGAACGTGGCGGCCATGGAATAGGGCCATCGCGTCCAATCCATGCATTGGGGAACACATTGTCGAGATATTCCCTCACAGTCAATCGCCAATGCGCGGGACAGCCGTCATTTTGAAATACAATGGGCACACGTTCATTAAATACGAACACATCGGTCACTAATTCGGGCAGGTCATTTTGTAGGAATTTCAGGTAGTCTTCGCCATTGAGATTATCGGGCAGGTAATGCGGTCCAATTACCTGATTCCCAATCACTCCTGCCCAAACGTTTACACTAAACCTTCTTTGAGAAGATTTCTGTCTTTTAACACGTGGGTTTTGCGTTTTCGTTGTCCAGTGGTGCAAATTGTGTAAATTGAGGATCCCATCCTTGGTAAATTTGGATTCATCCGTCCACAGTATTCTTTTTAAAAAATCAGGATCATCCACATCCGTGTGTAAAAGAAACCGACAAAAAGCCACTCGTCTCTCAAAGTCGCCACCCTCAAGACCTGCAACAAACAAAAAACTCTTTTAAATTTCTCTTGGGCAATAAGTAATTGCACAAGAAAGGACCCGCTGTTCGTGCTAATAGATTCACTACCTGGAAGTGACGCCATACCATACCCATTACCTGCTAAACAAAGGCAAGGTCAAACAAAGCTTGCACGGGTTTAAAGTTAGTTTAAAATTACCTACCTTGCACCGGAGTGTAGTGGAATGGATGCTTTTTGTTTTGACGAAGTACTTTCCACACTTTCAATATTGAAATATCAAGATGTGATGCCACATTTCTAATGCTTCTTGTAGGGTCTTCCTCAAAAAGTGCCAGTATTCTCTCGTCTACTTCAACATTATGTCGCACAATATGGCCCCTTGGTTCATTAAAAGTAACACTGCCAGTCTCGCGTATGCGTCGGTATGTGTCTTGGAAGACTCTGCGGCCAGGTAATCGTCTACCAGGAAAGCGTTCCTGGTAAAGTTGTTGCGCTGCACGAGCGACGCCATTAGCGGCTCCGTAAGCCATCATGATGTCCGCATATTCTTCGTTAGAGAATGTCGCCATTGCAATAACAAAAAACTTAAAGTTTAACAATAACAACAAAAATTAAACAAATGTAACAAGAACCAGCAAAACTTAACGATAACAAAGTAATAAAAGAATCGCGGAGTATGGTGAACTAGCACACACGTTAGGTAGCAGAGGCAGTCATGTCTCGACTAAAAAAATGGCGGGTCGGGCGGCGCGATTTGTTCAAACCGATTTAAGGTATGCAAGAAAGAGATAGAAGATAGATTTTACTGTGAAAGAGTGAGAAAACAAATTTTACCTCTTTCTCAAGTAACAGTTCCGCAATAAATATTTTTTCATTAGAATTTGGAATGTAGTTTTATGTGACTTGATTCACAATTCTAGCGAATTCACAAAGTTGTTAAAATACTTTTATGGCATGTGGCACATCATTAGAAAGAGGATAGACTGGAGAATTAATGAGGGAGTTGGAAGATCCCGGTCGCTTTTGGTTTTTTTTTTGTAGCCTTATAAATAGCTGTAACATGTACAGCTTTAATTTAAGTTTTACCTTTGCGAGTGAATTAAAAAAAAACTAGGTGACTAATATCACTAATTTTTCAGAGTCTACGCCTTATATTTTTCTTTTAAATCTGTATTTGAATGTAAAATTTGGGTCTTTTTTTGGAAAACAATAAAAAGTCGATAAAAAAAAATCCACAGAGCATGAGGGGTGTTAAGGGGTCTGAAAGGCTAGCGGATGACCCCTTCAGTTGACCATTTTAATTTGGCACACGATGCACCAAACACCCTGTATAACACTGCAAAACTGCACTGCACTGACGAAAAGCACTTTCCGTCAAAATGGGTCCTAAAATTCCATAGAAGCAACGCCAAACAAATTCTCAAATACCAGGAGCCCTAAATAAACAACAGAACTAAATGCCGCTTGCAGGGACTTTGTTCCGTCGAACGGCTGTAGTTGCTAACCACTGAACAACGGTACACCTACTAATTCTGTTGCCATCTTAGTAGACTCGAATACATTGTGCTTGCTTTTGAAGCATTAGTAGAGCTTACATTGTTTTGGTGTTCCAACTAAAAGTCATCCCTCAATGCTATTTAAGCTTAACTTATGTAATCTGATGGTTTCAGCCAAATAGGTCATCCCCTTTCGACGTAAGGATATCGTTCTACTAACTTAATCTATCTCCCAACATAGTAAAAATAAGGACTTCGCATGATTTGCACCGTTCATTGCGTTCGTGTTATATGTTTTTAAGGAATAATAATAAGGAAAATAACAACAACAAAAAAGCAAAGCAACATGAAATACTAAATTAATAAAGGCAACTGATTACTGCCATGACACCCAAACGTTATTAATGAATCCATTTCCTCCCAATTACCTTTTCCGACAGACAGCTGTATTCTATCTTAGTTACTTCATCCCATGATCCATCGTGCGAGCTTTTAGTAACAATATAATATTTCATATTAACTGAATAACTGATAGTCTTTAAGATGAAATTGTTATATTTACGCTTGATTTTTTTTTCACCTTACTCCACCATAGCATTTCATCAGCTTTCACAGATTTTAAAATGTTATCTTCTGATTCAGACATGGGTATCCAGGGCGACCGTGCTTGCTCAGACTCATATGTGAGAATGCTCACGCTCACTTCTTACACAATGGTCTGATGGGAGATCTGATATACCTTATTCTTACGTAAGTGATTGATAAACAATTTTTTGACCAAATCGTCAACTTTTAAAGAGCTGGAATTTGGAAAAAAAATAATAAGAATAAAATAATGTAACTTTGCACTATTGCTCTTATTATAAACTGGTATTAAGTGATCTGCCAAGACTTGCCAAATATAACATAAACTGCCTAGCAATGTGCGTACGCATTTATAACAAAATGCCAAGTCGCTTTAAGGTATTAAACTCGAAGAAATTAAAGATTGAATTACACAAGTGGCTTAGTGAATTGTAATGTTTACAGTTTAAAAGATTTTGTGGATGTAAAATGTTGATTCCTTGCTCATTTTGTTAAAACATAAATTTTTGCATGCTATGTTTTATCTTAGCGAAACATGTTGATC
Source organism: Tiliacea aurago (assembly GCA_948098905.1). Lineage (NCBI taxonomy): Eukaryota > Metazoa > Arthropoda > Insecta > Lepidoptera > Noctuidae > Tiliacea > Tiliacea aurago. Next base: position 5,244,915 of record OX402592.1, read on the forward strand.
TACTCTTATGATATTAACACCAATGTATACCATGTTTTACCGCAAATAAATGATATACTTACTTACTTACTTATAATTAATCATCTTTAACATGCCATGCACTATGCTGTTGATTATTTCTATAAACTGCTCAAACGATCTTTAGACTGCTGAAAATATCTTTTATCTACGACCACTTTTATATATGACCTTGATGGAAAATGAAAGGTTCCGTACTCTACCAATTTACATATTTCTTTGCAGACCATCAGCTTCAATGTCAGAAAATGAAATAGCAGACAGTTTCTACGAAGCAGAGTACTACGGCTTGGATAAGAAGTGCAAACGATATACTAAGGACTGTCCAACAAATCTTCTGGAAACGATCTCCTTGTATGCTGACAATGTGGTTTAAATAAAAACAAAAATCAAAATCAAAAATATTTTTATTTCACATAAGCCTACATGGGCACTTATGAAACGTCAGAAGCTAGGTGCACGGTTCCAATTGGTCGTTTCCTATGGAGAAGAGCCGGCAAGAAACTCCACGGTTACTCTTTAAAAAAAAAATGGATGGAAAAAAACAATCGCTGAACGTATGTTTTTCCTCTATAGAGATCTAGTTCTTTATTCTAGTGACCTGTTGGTGAGCCAGTTTATCTATTGGATACAAACTGATTCTTATTATCCACTAAACATGGAACGTCCACTAAATATGGAACATCCACTATGGAATTTCGTATGACCTGTGTAGGTACTTCTAACAGTCGGAAAACGGAAAAACTGATAAATACCAAAATATAAGAGGACCTACACTAAAGCCCAATACAATTAAAGCAACAAATGACTGAAACTTTTATTTTTGTTTAAGTTATAGTATACCACAATCATTTAAAAAGCACGGTGTAAAACTAGCTTAACTTTTACCGTTATTCTAGTAAATTAAAAACTTAGCTTTTGGCAACTGAATAGCTTTGACGGCGGCATATCATTCAATTCATCATCAAAATCGTCACATGAACCTACCAATGAAAATAGTTCCTTCCTGAGACATAAGTTTAAAAAACCGGTCAAGAGCGAGTCGGACTCGCGCACCGAGGGTTCCGTACGTGTATATGATGTTGATCATTTCTGAAAAACTGTGCTATTTAGAAACATCGTTTTATTTTTCCTGTAATCTTTACATAAACTTCTATCGCATAGAATAATTTCAGATTTTTATATAGGTGATAAGGGGGGGGAACGGTATTTTTTTTTTACATTTTTCATCAAAAGTCGGAAACTATGCGACCTAAAAAAAACAAAAATGTTTCAGAATGTGCAAACAGCGTTCTTTCATATGATACCCCACATGCCCTAGTAGCCCCACTTCAAATTTTTAAGACCCCCTTTCCGTCCCTTTTACAAAAAAAAAATATATATTTCTTTCTTCTTTGCAAAATAGTTGGGCAAACATCATAAAAAACTATTCTAAATTTCAAGATGATAGCATTAGTAGTTCTTGAGATATCCAGGTGTGACAGACAGACAGACAGACGACAGACAGACTTAGTCTCACCATAAGGGTTCCTTTTTACCATTTTGGTACGGAACCCTAAAAATAACAAACATTACCACTGGCAATCTGTTTTCAATAAAAATATCGTTATTGGCCCCACTATGTCGTTGACACTGACGTCACACATGTTAATATTTACGTGCCACAAAATTGCCTGTGCTGACTGGACAATGTCATACCTGCCCGATGTGCCCGTGGTACCGTGTACAGCTTTAAATGGCGTTTTCCATGACTACATTTGATACGCGAGGTGTGGATTGTAAATTGTTTGGATTTTTCCCAAAAGTGTTGATAAATGGTCGTGACGTGGATGATCGAATCAACCAAAATTTATTTTATTTATTTAAAAACGTTGTAGTCCTATTTTTCAGCACTTCAATTGTTTTTGAATATTTGTGATTTATTATAATTCTGATCCTAGAACAACAACGGATCAACAATTAACCTAATTTTGTCGTATATAAAAGCCACCAAATCAAATCAAATCAAAAGTAATTTATTCAAACTAGGCTGAGAATCAAAACTTTTTGAACGCCAAAAACCATCTGTAATCCGACCACTTTGTAACCTTCAATTTTAACATCATCTGCTTTAAGGCTTAATTGCACCACAAATCACTAAATGCGGTTATTCCTACGTATTTAACGTACAAAAAAACGAAATACGGCCATATAAACGAAAATACAAAACCAAAGACACCGACTTCTGAAATTAAATTAAATATAATATTAAATGTGGTATACTACAGGTACACCTCTGCCCAACCCTTCGAGGAAACAAGGCGTGATTATGTTATGTGCTTCTGAAAATAAAGTTATTTTGCACTTTTTAGTGTTTTTGTTGTTGTTTTTTTTGTAAAAAAGTTTTTTATTTTTCAGTTTTTAGTGGTACCTACCCCACACGAATTCGTATACTACTTGCTATAAAAACAACAGTGACAGAAAGTTTTATAACATCATCAACATACACTGAGTGGATTAAATACGTATTATTGAAGAGTTAGCTGTAAATCTGTAATGTATATGAGACCGCGCAAGCTTCCTTTACCAAATAAAATAATTATAAAAATCAGTTCATAAACAAATAAGTTATGCCTGAACATATGTATATAATACTAGCTTTTGCCTGCGGCTTCACCCGCGTAGATGTCAGGAAAAATCTCACGAGAACCGGGATTAAAAGTACCTACCCTACATAAAAGGACCCTAGTGCAAAATTTCACGTCGCTCCCAGTAGTTTGGGTTGTGCGTTGACACGTCAGTCAATCAGTCGGTCATATTCTCCATTTATTTATACACATAGATTTGTTATTTAGACAAATACAAAATAATAATAAATTAGGACATATTAGTTTTTTTTTTGTTCTTCTAGTGTAATATTTCAAAATTGTTGACCTTTACGAGAACAACGTTCTGACAAACCTTGAAAATAACACCATATTGATTTGTAGACTATTTACCTCTTTACACCCCCAGAAGAGGCTGTTTTTTAAAAAACATGAAACACGTTTTATTTATTTGTTGACACGAGTAACCCTGCGAATTGTCGAATTGATACAATTCATATGATTTCTCCATAACGTGTGGGAGTGGGAAACCCCGTTACACCCCTTTAGGGGTTGAATTTTCAAAATTCTGTTTTTAGCGGTTACCTACGTCATAATAACTATCTGTGTGAAAAATTTTAGCCCAATCCATTCAATGATTTGTTTTCCCCCCTTTAAAGGTCCAAAATCCAAAGGTAAAAATTTCCAAAATCCCCTTCTTAGCGGATGCCTACGTGCCGAATTTCAGTCCAATCTGTTCAGTGGTTTGAGCTGTGTTGATAGACCAATCAGTCACGGTTTCCTTTTATATGTAGGTACCTATATACGGCTAGATATATATATATATTGAGAACCTACTCCTTTTTTGAAGTCGGTTAAAAATCATTTATAGCCAGAATGCATCTCATGACAATTTCAATAAGACCAAACACGGGTAGGATAGATTGTTTTATTACCGAGTTCCAGTGCCTACCTTCCGGCTTCATCATCAGATCAGTTTCGATCATCAGATCAAATTTGCTTCGCTTAACTATCTTAATCCAGATATCTCATCGCCACCCGTGAAATACTTATCATTGAGAAGTTCCGGTGGCCATCTGTGGCCTTCTTCATCAGTTCCACTTCACCAAATTATACTTTCTGAATGCAAATGATTGACTTGTTGATGAAAATATAAAAATCGTTATATGAATGCCTATAATATTTGAGGAGTTCCCTCAATTACTCATGGATCCCAACATCAGAACTGAATTTTGATAAAAATGGGACCAATCTGGAAGTATATCCTTTCAAATAAAAAAAGAATTTTCCAAATCGGTTCATAAACGACGGAGTTCTGAGGTAACAAACATAAAAAAAAAAAAAAAAAAAATACAGACGACTTGAGAACCTCCTTCTTTTTGTGAAGTCGGTTAAAAAACAATATGGGCTCGCCTCCTATTATATGGGACAACCCTTCGAGGAATACAGGCTTGATGGTCTGTTATTATTGTATTAAAATATTTTAAGTTTGTTTAGCATTAAACGTATTTAATGATTTGTAGTGCAAGCGGGTCTTAAGACGCAGACATATGCCAGTGACCTTGAGTGGTCAGCTTGCGTGTTCTGTACTGAGCTCACGCAACGCGTCGTACGTTCAGCCAGTAATAGAACTCGCCCATCAAGGAGCGCTGTCCCCAATTTGACGCATTATTAATTTATTATACACAAAAAAAGGTATTTTGTTAAAACGCGTATACTAAAAGATCAATAATTAAATTATCTTTAAATTCGTGAATATTTCAGAATTTTACAAATTAATTTCACTATGTAATATAAACTAATTCAAAAATTTTCGCATATTATGTTATTGAGAAAATGCTCTAATTTATCAAATATTTTTTTCAAATCATTAACACTACTCGTTTAGACGTGATCTTCAGTATAAAATCATTAAAAGTCGGTTATCGTCCCCTTAAGGTTATGTCGTTACTAAATTGGCTCTCAAAGACAAACTTCACAAAATCCAGTGCAATTTTATAGCCCATTCAGTCCCTACCTATCTCAATAGGCTATCTGATTTCAGCGAGGTATCGTTAAACAAGGACTGCTGAGGCACGCGGCAACTCCCGTCGGTTCACTGTTTGTAGGTCGTTTTTGTTTGAACAACTCCTACCGAACATTGAACTGCAATGCTGACGGGCAAGCCTTGTTGGCGTTCTCATTCTGTTCTTTATAGTTTGCAATTTTCTCAAGGAAAATACAACGGAAAACTTTTTTGTTCACAATGGGCTGTAATTATGAATTCCCTTTAACACAACCTATTTAAGATGGAGAGAAAAAGTGGCATAACCAACTCAACATGAACAAACCAGCAACACGTTTCGGTTACATGACAAAAGCCCCTTCTAATAAAAGACAGGGCCGAATTTAAGGCTGGGCAAAAGGGGCCCTGGCCCCGGCCTCCACAAAATTGGGGCCTCCATAATTTGATAATTTTTAATAAAAAAAGAACACATTCACAAACAAACTTTTTAAAATTATAAATAAATAGAATTCTGACTACCATGACACAAAACCGCCAATCAAAGTTATTACTACTGTGTATTAAAAGTGATTTAATCCGAGAACTGGATTTCACCGAAATTATCAATGATTTTTCGACGAAAAAAGCTCAAAAAAAATATACAAAAGAAAAGAAAAAAAGATAAATGTTAGCATTTATCTTTTTTTCTTTTCGTTTGTATATTTTTTGTATTATGTAGGTATAAATGATTGAAAGCTGTGTTTAATTTCCTCTGTTACAAAAAAAATCTGGCCTCCACTGCATGGTTGCCCCAGGGCCTCCACCTTTAAATACGGCCCTGGTAACAGACCTAGTAAAACTGAATATGACATTCTAAAGTCTGCTATAGGCTTCTTGGCGGGAAAGTGAAGCGTCATGTTCAGCAGTTTGTTTTATTTTCCAAAATTTGTGTTTAGCCGAATACTAATTTATTTATTTATTTATTAGGGACAAAAAACAGTTACATGTTAAAAAATACAGAAAATTACTTAAGCTAGGAATTGACAAACATGCAACCCACACCATTGTCCACGAATTAACTAAAAATTAAAAGAAGTGATAAAAGAAGTGATAATATAAAGCGATAAACAAAACAAAACAAAAGAATCATTGTCATATTAGCGCTGAGATTGCCTAATGTTACACAATTTACTCTGCGGACAAAATATCCAGTGCCATTTTCTTAAATACTTGCTTAGATAGATAAAATATATCAAGGTCCATGAAACGCGCGTTGTATGCATCAACAAGACGGCGAAGAGGTGCTCGTTCCCCAGCATTAGTCCGACATATATCCGTATGGAACAGTTGAGGCACGCGCACCCCCCTTAAAATAACACTGCGGGGCACCTTGTAATACAACTTACTTGTAAGTTCGATACAGTCAAATTACATATACCGTGCAGGGTTATGACATCAAGTAATAACCGCCTAGACCCCAGATCTGGAACTCCATACCGTTTCAATAGCTGCACATATGGAATTTTTGACTGGAAACACTTATAATTCATCGATCGCAGGAACTTCTTCTGTACCATTTCAATTCTAGAACCATATTTGTCATAGAAGGGGTTCCAGATTGGAACGGCGTACTCTAGCTGTGATCTTACTAGAGTCTTATAAAGCAGTAGGAACGTAGAGGGTCGCACAAAGTCACGTGAAGATCTCATGACGAAACCATACATCTGGTACGCCTTATTTATTATATTGTCGACGTGCTGGTCGAAGTGCAAACTGGCATCCAGTGTAACACCCAAGTCACGAACGGAATCAACTTTATCCAAGCCAGCATTATTAATGGAATAATTAAAATTAATTTTATTTTTCTTCTTAGTAAATGAGATGGAATGACATTTGGGTAGACTGAGAAAGAGTTTATTTTTGTTACAGTATGTATATAATCTAACAAGGTCCTCTTGAAGAAGCAAGCAATCCTGTATATCTTTGCAAGATCTATATATTTTTATGTCATCAGCGTACATTATGAAATTTTAGTTGATGAAACAACTTTCAATATCGTTGATAAATATAAATATAATAATGTGTAATAATGGTGGATTATTAACCATTAAGTGTTTGTGAACGTGCATTAGTGTAGGCAAATGAAACAAAACAGTGCAACTTCGCTTCAAGTTCTCTCAAGAAGTCCGCGTGAGGACTCAGTAAAGTGCCACATCTTTACTGAAACTCAAGGGGAGTGGGCGGGGATATCATCATCATGCATTTATAATTCATTTCATCAATATTTTAAACAAGAACTAAAACTTGACATTGGCTAAATGCACAAACCGTGCGAAGCCAGAAGGAAAAAAAAAAAAAAAATGTCATTCTAAAGTCTGCTATATAAATGCTAGATTTCCAACCCAGAATCGTATAGGACTTAGAAGCGGTAAAAAATCACGTTTGTTGTATGGTAGCCCCCTTAAATATTTATTTTATTCTGTTTTTTAGTATTTGTTGTTATTAAATTTCAACTGTCTAACTATCACGGTTCGTGAGATACAGCCTGGTCACAGACGGACAGACAGACGGACAGCGGAATCTTAGTATTAGAGTTCCCGTTTTACCTTTTGGGTACGGAACCCTAAAAACCACAGTCAAAGAGATAAGTCAATGTCAAAAATGTGACTTGAAGTTAGGTAAGGACTTAAAGTCAAAACCAGAAACTTTGGAGGTCAAGAAACGACCGAATATTCGTCCGATACTTCGGATTATCGCTTCGGAGTAGACTTTTACCAGCCGGTGTTTTACCAGCCAGTATCAGCTCAAAAGGCTCCAATCATAATTATCAGGCAGTAATGAACATGATCGGCCATAGCCTGCTGCGATCGTCCTGGATATTGCTATGGATAAACACACGCTTATACCTGGATTTGTGTTCATATTTTACCCAATTTAACACCCATCCTATCATTTTATGCATTGAATAGTTGTTTTTTTTTTTTGCAGTAATAGTTTCTAATAAAATGGATGTAGTCACTGCAACCGAACTAGGCAATGCCTGTGTTTCGGTTTTCAGTTCCTTTTTCCTCGTTTGTGATCGATTGTGCGCCAACTTTCTACAATCCCACCGAGCTAAAATTTTGCAAACTTTATAGTAATTCTGGTCATCATTTCAGCCGATAGACGTCCACTGCTGGACATAGGCCTCCCCCAAAGGGGGGGGTTTGCCATAATCGTCACGTTTGGCAGGCGGGTTGGCGATCGCAGTATGGTGTTAAAATGCATAGAAAACGCTGCTGCCAATTCTCTAGTAAGTGATTCTGGTAATAAAATATAATGACGTCATTTATTTAACTGATCTGATAATAACAACGAATGGGGTCTGTAAGTAAACCCTAACTAATATTAAATTTAAACAAACAAACTAACTTATAAATGCGAAAGTGAGTTTGTTTGTTTTTTACGCTTTCACGCTGAAAAGGCTGTACGGATTTGGATGAAATGTGGCACATGGATAGACCATGACCTGGGTTTACCGGTAGTACGTTCCCGTGCGATAATTTCCGACTTCCACGCGGGCGAAGCCGCGGACAAAAGCTTGTAAGTATATTTATGTATATTTGTGATGGAGTAAAAACTATTTATATAAATAAAACATGTAGTTAATAATTATTGTGATTTGTTATTCTGTTTGCTTATAAATCGCATCGAACCCAAAATCCCCTAGTTCTACCTGTATCTTACCTAACCAGAAGTAAAATCAATATTAAAACCTAAACACTACTAACCTCGAAACAAAAAAAGTCAAAATAATGAGCAATTATTCGTTGGGACCGAATCTCCAATTGCCGATGTTCTACATAAAAATATATAGAAACGGGAAATAAAGGAAAATCTTATACAAGTATTGACGTCACGAGTGGTTCTGACATTTGAAGGAAAACTCCACTTTATTATGTAGATTCTATTGAGGAGCTTTCATATTGGGACCGCGGAAGATATTGTTGTGAAAACTTGGGTGCAGGTTCACAAAGAAATTCAAAATTTTCATCTCCGTCGTACTTGGGAGTAGTTCAGTCTGCTGTAGGTAAGGCGTTGTTTGGGCTATGTTGAAAACATGCAGATATGTGCATAATAATGTATATCTGCAACTGATTTTGAAACGAATATACTCCTGTTGATTGACGAGCGAGATGGATGGATGACATTGTTGCCTTCCCGGGTAGACCCTGGATATGGCTGTCTCAGGTGCGTGGGGATTGGTACAAGAAAAGAGAGGCAGATGCTCAGCAGTGGGTGAATTCGGGCTGTGGATGATAGTGATGATCGAATATTCTACCAAAAAACCTAAAATAAACTGCTCTTTTAATCATATGGAGGTGTGAGGAACAGGGTTCACTCATCCTCCGACCACGCGGGTGTCATGTCTGTTGGGCAACTGCCCGGCATATGATGTCGGGACGTTGTATATAATAATATGCTAGTCGCGCGGTAAACTCTGCTTGCGCGATGCAGGATTTTGCGTGACATCAGTGTGATGCGTAGTTCGCATGTGGTGATGTAAATGCCGCCACAACATAGAAAAGCCAATGCTTACCTTGCGTGTGTCTTAGATAATTAAGTTCCCTTGTAAATGGTTGAGCTGATTCATGTCGTATTCGTGAACGGGCGCCGTTAGTTACTGATCATTTCTTAGTTGCCACGGCTTATTTGAACTAATTTTCATTTTTCATTTTGTTACAATATTTTAATTTAAAGGAGTGTCCGTGGAGTTTCTTGCCTGTTCTTCTACATAGTAACCTACTGCGCTTTGGAATGGGCAACTAGCTTCATCTTTCTGACTGACCAACCCCTTGACATTTGAAATATCCGAACGAGCTCGGTGTGTCCGGCGCTGTGCATTTTTTCATATGCTCTAGAGTGGAGTATTCGTCGATAATAGCCTTGTAGCTTGAAGCGAAGGTTTCACCTCGAGCTAATCGTTTTTTTCAGCTGCTTGGATTGCGCTACTGCTTGAGGATTTGAACGTCCCAAATTTTGTTCGAAGTTGGTCTCATGGTTGGTGTCAAGGGGATTCTAACTTCGTATCGCCCATCTTCTAGCCTTTTTGTAATGTCAATATACAGCCTCTCACAGTACTCCTCCTCGACGCTTGTGGGCGTGTCGTCTGATGTTATCTCTTCAATTTCCCAAAAGCCAGAGATATCGTTAGTGTTTACCACGACATGACGGGTTGAACGTATTCGTGTTTCCAACTAATACGCAGCCGAGCTTGGTTGGTTATGCTATAGGTGCGTATATGTTTCCTCGAATGATGCTGCTCATGACTAGGTATGTCGCCATAATTAAAATGTCAATCGGCCTTGATAAGTTGAAATGTGGATCCACCAGGTTGATATTTTATATGTGAGGCCAATTTTGTTTTTCGAATGAGTATCCTCCGACCAGACGGGTGTCGTGTCACGTCGGGCAGTTGCCCACTAGACACGACACCCGTCTGGTCGGAGGATCCTCCCTTTTCTATGGTGGATGAGTAAACTTTACACCCTGTTCCTCATACCACTAAACTGGTGACGCCGAGTATGAACGTCAGTGCAGCCTTCGTGCAACTACTTCAGCGTGAGGTCATCATCATCATCATCATCACTTACTCAAGCTTTCGAGCGGCGAGTCACACAGCCAGCCAGCACCCACGGCTTCAACGTGTATCCTGACCAACAGCATGCAGCGGATGCGCATTCCTGGTCATCACCCACAGCCTCATCAGCAACCTTGGCACAGCAAACTGCACTTTCGGCCGGTCCACAAGCAGAGAACATGATACCTCTCCTGGTCGACGCCAGCAGTCAGCCTCAACCCGGCGCTGTACTACATCCGACGAACTGGAGCATAACGCAGCGCCACCCCGACTCACTGGGGAATCACCGCAGACAGTTCCCACTCACCGAGAACTATGCGGCACCCGGTTCCGACTCAATGGAACTGTCTACTGGCACTGGCAAGCATCGCAAGATACTTGCCAGTGCCAGTACACCACTACATCACTCCCCTCCGGTCTCCGGAGGGGAGTGATGTAGCGGCATCAACATCGCCACATGCGAACTATGCGTCACACTGACGTCACGCAAATCCTGCATCGCGCAAGCAGAGTTTACCACGCAACTAGCATATATACAACATCCCGACATCAACCGTCGGGCAGTTGCCCACCAGACACGATACCCGTCTGGTCGGAGGATCCTCCCTTTTCTATAGTGGATGAGTGAACTTTACACCCTGTTCCTCATACCACCAAAGAGTAATTAGGTAGATTTGAGATAAATTATTTAAGTTTGAGTTTAATACGTAAGCGAAACGTTACATAACATTACATTGCTGTGCCCAACAACCTAAACTACTCGGTGTAATGCAATCAATATTTTTAGTACTTATTGCGTAATTTCTAAATATCCCTTTCCAACGTTACATAGTATCTACCAATTTAAACTTTACACCACAAAGATAAACCAATATCCGCACCCTAATTGCGTAACACGTTTTCTACCAAAATCCGAAGGATTTTGAAGGTAATTCGTAATCCATTGCTTCATATATTTGAAAAAGAACGTGAACAGCGCAATAAATATTGTCGAATTGTCAAAATGAATAGCATTGAGGTCGTGAATGTGTGGCGTAATTACTGCGCCCCGGTCTTTATCACCACAAAAATACACCCGATTCTTATCAAAATCATGACTTAATTTAAAATCTAGAATCCTTTAAGAGACGTCACCTACATGACTAATGCCTCTATTACAGCTAAACGCGTGTAAACAGCCCTCAATAATGTCTGCTGAGGGGCTTTTGTCACGTAAATTCCGCGATTACATCTGTCTAGTCGACGTGAAGCCAATTTGTGACTCACAGTTGAGATAAATTTTACTCTCCGTTTGAATATTTGGGCCAAATTTGGTGATATTGGAGCTATGAATAAAATTGATGTAGGTACAGGTGCTCACCTTTTTAAAAGTTTTTTAGTACCAACTTGCCTTCGAAGACAAGTAGGTAATTACTTTTCAAAATCTGTGCCGATATACGGATTACCTCATAATGATATGATTATAGGTATAATAATTCCGTCACAAAAAAGTTGCGTAATTAAAACTGCATTTAGCCGATTTTTATATCTTACAAAATACCTTTTTTATTAACTGTAGCGTTGGTCTTAGTAGGTATATGACTATTTAACTTTTTTCGATTAAATTAATACCGACAGCATTTGAAAGAATTCTAGAAGTAGAAAGAAAGAATTCTAGAAGTTCGAAACATACCTAAACTTGACAAATTCAACAATTTATCCATGAAAGTAAAATAAAGCGCACGTGTTTCGTAAAGATCTAGTTGCTATGACAACTTATTGTAAGGTACACATTCTGGGTCACTTTCCTTATGTTCTAGGTCAATTAGGACCTTTGCATCGTCACCTCCCTTCTTACTCGACTATTGTGACTTAACGGGACTGAGAGTACAGTAGGTTCAACTGTTAATATTGCACTCATGCACTGTTCATATAGACAATAAATAATCATAATTAACTTATAATGCCCCCACTGCTGGGACTCAGGCTTTCTCTTTATGAGAAGAAGTGGGCTGTAATTCACCATGCGGGCCCTGTATGGACGACACGTTTTACACAATGTCTTCGCGGTTTTAGTTCACATATTATCGAGTCTGATAAGGAAAAACATCGTAAGCGACATAATGTAGGTATTTCACTTTTTCAAAAAATAATAAAATAAAATAATCAATAAAATACCTCTCCTGCAAATTTTAATTTATGTCGCTTACGATGTTTTTCCTTATCAGGCTCGTATTTTCACCGATCGACGATTGGCCTATTGTACATTCACGAGCATAAATATGTGACATTTACGCAAAAGTCAAAAGCAGTTTTTTACAAAAGTTTTGCTAGAATTTTTATGAGGTTATGAACACAATATTTTTGAAACCATACTTTTATGAAACAGGCATCTTTTATTTATTTTTATTTTTTTATCTGTTGTCAAAGTTGCAATCATTTTATCACGAGACAATCGCTTTTGAATTTTGCGTGTGTTAGGTATATAAGCTTGTGATAACGACGTTATTATTTAAAATTATATTCGAATATACACGAACTATACTACCAACAAAATAAAACTCCTTTAAAAAAATCGTGGTAGTCTCCATTCTCGAAAGTATCGCACTCTGATTTAGCGAGCACCCGATAATTAAGTAAAATGTGGAACAGTTAGAGTCGCCTGCGCATCTAAAAAATATTACTTCCAGTGTATACGAAGCCGTGTTTGTGTGTACATACTACTTATATTTTGTGTCATATGCTATGGTATTGGTCAAAATGAAGAGCATCAAGGTTTTGTTTACATTGTAAGTACTTTTTTTTAATCTTACTTTTTTTACTTTACCTTTTTCTTGCATCCTTTTTTAACGAGCATTAAAAGATAACATAATATTGTTTTGTCATGTTTTATTTTTTTAATATGTTTTCAAAAGTAACTGAAATGTACCAATAATGAGTTCTCTTAGCAATTTAACAACAGTAAAATTTATCTTCTGGTTCACAAACACTTGAATTAATTCTTCCAGGTTCCTCATAGTTACCACAACTTCAGCGAAATCGGAGCACAAAAGATCGCTTATCTTCCCACCAACCAGTCTTTACGGGGTAATAATATACTATCATTTTATATTTTCTTTGTTTATCATCAACATATTATATCAGCAGAAATATTCACTGCTTTATTGGGTTACGATAACCGACTTTTAATGATTTTATACTGAAGATCACGTCTAAACGAGTGGCGTTAATGATTTGATAAAAATATATGTTAAATTAGAGCATTTTCTCAATAACTTAATATATGAATATTTTAGATTATGTTTATATTACATAGTGAAATTAATTTGTAAAGTTATGTCTAACAAGGATAAAAAAACTGAGAATGGCACAAAATCTACCAAGTGTATTTTTCTGAAACCTTCACCAATTTAAAGATAATTTAATTATTAATCTTTTAGTATACGCGTCTTATTTTTGTGTATAATAAATTAATAATTCGTCAAATTGGAGACAGCGCTCCTTGGTGGGCGAGTCCTATTACTGGCTGAACGTACGACGGGTTGCGTGAGCTCAGTACAGAACACGCAAGCTGACCACTCAAGGTCCCTGGCATATTATAACTGCGTCTTAATTCCCTTCCAATGAAGCAGGGAACTTATTACTTACTTATTGTTCAATTACTATCTACCTTAACCATAGCATATTTTTTTTTAAACCAACCTCTTCATCGATGTGAAAAGCCAAGGCAGAATTATGATAATATAACGGTGACTTTTTCTCCACTTACAGACTTTCCTGGCCATTGCCGTCCCAATCGACATCCCTAACAAGAACGTTTTCGTGTCGTATAACTTCGAGTCAAACTACAGCACGCTGAACAATATCACGGAGATAGATGAAGTTCTGTTCCCTAATCTACCTGTAAGTAGAACTTGTTTTTCTGTTATTGGATAACAAACAAGCGTTGGACCCATCCTGCTACACCATGCTGCTGCCATCTCAGAGACAAAACTGAACATAGATACAGAAGAAGAATTTTGAAAATTATAAATCTATCTAAGATTTCTGTCTTTCACCCTGGGCCCCGGTCCGGGGGGGGGGGGAGGCGAAACTAGAAAAATACTTCAGTAAATATAATGAAATCTAAAATAAAAGTAGGGTGCTTAAATTTTCGCAACCTATATTCTCTTTTTTTCAGACTTTTCTGCTTAAGTCGATAAAGTAACTTCTATGTATGTGCGAATAGTCAAAAGAAAGCCAAAATGAGAATTTTAGCACCCCACCTCGGATATGTAACTATCCGAGGTGGGGTGCTAAAATTATCAAGCTCGCATCGCTCGCTCTTACATCCTACATTTTCAAACATTTTCGTATAATGTTGACATAGTCATTCTTATTTCTGTATAAATCATCATCACCATCATCATTTCAGCCGAAAGACGTCCACTGCTGGACATAGGCCTGCCCCAAAAAGGGGGGCGGGGGGATTTGCCATAATCGCCACGCTTGGCAGGCGGGTTGGCGATCGCAGTATGGTGTTAAAATGCATGCACAACGCTGCTGCCCGTTCTCTAGTAAATCCCTTAGTCGCCTTTTATGACACCCACGGGAAGAAATAGGGCAGTGCTATTCTTTACGTCCGGCACCACACGGAACATCTCTCATCTGTATAAATGTACAAAGGCAAATTTAAATGATGCGGGGTGCAAAAATTGTTGACCTCGCTTCGCTCCCTCTACCATCTTCTATTCGTCTGATGCTCTAGTTTTTCTGTTCTCCATAAAGTATCTTCTATTTCTATATCAATACCTAGTCAAAAGAAACCCTTTTACGAGGCAGTGTGTTAAATATTTCGCGGTTCATTCCATTTAGATTTGCCGGCCCAGGCCCCATGACAGGTTTAGTCAGCCAATATGTGTATATCCTTACTTTAATTTAATCAATTTCAGGTTGTAAGTTCGAGACAAAGTCGCAGTATATCCAGAGAATTGACGTACACGGTGTTGGAGAATCGATTTCAAGAGTGAGTATTTTATTCCATAAGATAGCTACAGTATCCAGGTATTCTTGCAAAGATAAGCAGGTGCACAACGCTGCACAATGTATCATGCATTGTCTTCCGTAAAGTAACCGGCAGCCTATGATGAGAAATGTTTACTAACCCACCTAGACGCATGGCACAAAAAGGAGTTTGCCAATACGTTCAATGTCTTCTACACCAGACCTACATTTCGTTTGTTGTAATTTGCTATAATAAATAAAAATCTTTATTTCAGACATGAACAGTCCATAGGTTGTTTATTGATGGGTTAGTAACAGAAAGTACTTATAGTCTATATTAGTATTGTTAGTAAGGACAGAAACACAGCTAAATTGCCTAAGGTAACTTCCTATTTCCACCCAGTGACGTTGTATAGGACAGTCTGGCCTGTTAACAATCATTTTTAGCTATATAACTGTGAACTCTAAATTCCAGATACGGTATGAAGGGCAGGGAATGTATGCTGCGTAACATTTGTGAGGCAGCTGAGACACCACTACATCACAACGGCATTCTTGGACACATTATGCACATCATATTCACGTAAGTTCATCACTTAGGGCCTTTTCCTATAATTTAGTGTCTGCGTGCGTGTCTAGCCCTTACCCCCCGTATCCGTATAGTTTGCGGGTACATAGCATAATCAGCCTATAATGTTCCCACTGCTGGGACACAGCCCTACTCTCTTCGAGAGGGAGTGGGCCGTAATCCACCACGCGGGCCCAGTGCGGGTTGGTCGCGGGCCCAGTTGGGTTGGGGTGCGGGTGTATAACACCCGCGAACTTCACGCATGCGGAAAATCTTTATGCCAGTTTACTAAGGTATCTGAACTGATTTGTAATACGTACCTGATCGTCACTTTTACGTATTATGCTTTTTGTTTATAAGATCATATCAAATTTGAGAAGCGTTTACAGCAAAAAATTACTCTCAGAACTGAAAACAAACACATGTTTCCGAAGTACGGGCTTTGTGTCTTCTAAAAATCATAAACGAAATGGACTAAAGTAACTCCTGCGTAAATGATAATATTAACACAATTCTGTTCATACAAATATACCTAAGCGTCTCGCTCAGGAATTATGTGATTTGAATAAATCAAAAATCAAATTATCACGGGTGGTTAGGTTCAAGAAAACACGGCGTTCTTTTCCGTTTTTTTAACGCAATCATGAGGAAACCGAACACGATGTCTGGAAAGATAGCTACGAGTATGTCAAAACTTTGGACTAAAATTAGACACTTACTTACTTACGTATCACCTACATTCATATTTTTCTAAATTTATTATTACTTACCATCAGATGTTCAAGAAGCCTTGTTTCATAATTATTGAAGTGAAAACTACTTTAGCGCGTTTTGCACTTTTTGGGTGAACAAAAATCATGGAACTCACGTCATCGTCACCGAACGCTTTCCATGAGCTCTATGTATACTGTTTTCACTTCTACCGGCAGTCCCCAAAGACTGCCCCGCATGTTTTTTTGAAGTGAAAATGTCTTTAGGCACGTTGAGCTATTTTTGGGTGAACAAAACTCATGGAACTCGCGTCATCATCACCGTACTTTCCATGAGCTATACGTATACTGTTTTTACTTTTATCGGCAGTCCCCAAAGACTGGCCCGCATGTTTTTTTTCTATTTATTAAAACTTTATGCACAAGTAAAAAAAACACTGTACAAAGGCGGATTTAATGCCTGAGGCATTTTGTACTACATAGCCAACCTTAGGGTGATGCAGAGACAAAACATGGCAGGTGCAACGTACGGGATAGATAGCTCGGAAATAACTATAAAATACAAGCACAAATACTAATACATAGATAGATAGATAAATAAATACATACGTAATATACCAAAATAAACTTTGTCATGAGAAATAAGAACCGGTAGCGAAAAAAACGACTCCAAAAAATCACCGATGTTTCGGCCAACTTCTGACGAATATGTTCACGTGCCTTCACTTTAAAAGATAACCGGTTGGTTTCTTCTAAGGCAGCTGTTTCCAACTTTGTCTATGCTGAGCCAATTTCCCAATTCGGGTGGTTTTCATGACGTTCACATCCGTTTAGGTACACTGCATGAACTGCACGCCACTTTACCCTCACTACACGTGTTTTCCTTGATATTTCTGGGAATCATCCAATACACTCAAAATCTAGAAAAGATTAGGTAAACATTAATGTTCCAGGATAATGATGAGATATCCTTCTAATTCAAAAAACATCCTTCTTATTCAAGCAAGCATTGTAAGTTTCTGAAAACCTTTTTCCAGGCCCTCGTCATCCAAGGAGGAAGGTCTGGAGGACGAGTACTACGAGGCGGAAGAGGACGGGCACCGCGGAGACTGCGATAAGTACATCGATCTCTGCCCCACCAGCCTATTCGATTACATCACACGACTTGTACAACTACCCCACTCGCATTAAAAGAATTTAAAAGTAGAAATTGTTTTTCTAGTTAATTTTATTGGTAGAAGCCAGAACCCAGCTAATCCTTTCATAGCAGATAATTATGACCATCATTTTCGAAAAAAAAAACAGTTTTTAGGGTTCCTTACTAAAAAGTCAAAAGGCTTTGGGATCAGCAACGTGTAACACAGCATAGCAGTGACACAGACAGGAGTCGAGAAAGCAGCAGGACTTTTTTTTTTGTTCACGGGGTGGAAAATCCTCATGGATGTCCTCCACCCTGGGGCGGGCGGAGAGGTCTGTCAGACTCTTATATTGATATACAATGGTCTCTGTAGTTCCATGAAACATGAGGCTTCAGGGGCTAGGGTGAATCTGTAAGTTCATTCGAGCAATCGAGCCTAGTTCAACCATGCTGGGGTTGGTGCATTTCATTCATTCATTCCTTACTAAAAATTCAAAACGGAACCCGGTCAGACTTCAGTATCTTTCTACCTAGCAGTCCGTGAGTAATGAGTATGCGACTATTATTGCTATCGACGTGTCTGCCAAGCGTAGAAGGGTGCACCTTATGTCAACTGTATTTAAGGGTGACTTAAGAAACTGGCGTGTTGAGAGTGAACATCAGTCTTATTCTCTCCGCTGATGATGTCAGCAAGCATGACATTATAATGGTTCTGATTATTTTGACAAAAGCAAGCGGATTAGATATGTCACCGTATAATTATGAACTTCGTTAGTTTATAATACATTGGTATTATTTCCTTTAGATTATAAAGTGTCGAAAAATAACTGCAACATACCATTTACAATTTAACGCATAATTATTGTTCGACAGTTTATATTCCATGGGAAACCGACAAATTGTGAACGAGCATGTTTGATCCCATCAAACTTGCTTGCAACGTAACGCACCTCGCGCTAATACTAAATAGCCTGCCTAGCTGTGAGCAACTTGGAAATTGGTCACAGTTCTAACCTTTTTTTTATTCTCGGGGTGGAAAATCCTCAGAGGGGTCTGTCAGACTCTTACTGAATAAAATCCACCCCGGTGTTTCCTTCCCACATTTGCACCGGGGATCACGGTAGCATGTGCAACTTCCGCGATCCTTGCACGGCTGGTGCTGGCCTGCCTCTGCGGGTCACCTTATTTATTTATTTAATACTTTAAGCACACAAATGTACAGAGGCGGACTTAATGCCATAAGCATTTTTTTTTTTTTACCTTAAGTCTGGGGGTGGGGTTTTTGACCCACTCCGCGACACTACGCGCCACCACCTCGGGTCTTATATAATGGGGGGCTGGAAAAGGGCATTATCTGTTATCTGCCGACGCCCAGTGCGTCTGCTGCGGGCTGGCCACAGTTCTAACCGAACCCATTTCACCCAGTTCACAATTTAAATTGTAATTTTAAATTGTATGTAATTGTGTTGGCAAAAAACTAAAATATAGATCCATAGACACTGACTTCAGAAATTAAAGTTTTTTTTCACTTTGTTGGTTTTTTTTTTAAGTCTATTGATTTTTTTTTTTGTAAATTTTCTTTTTGCTTTTTAAAAGAAACAAACCTTGACTAATTTGCTCAAACACTAGCTATTAAAGGAAATTAATTAAACAATCCGATAATTATTATCATAAGTATTTATTGGGCTCTAAAATGTATGTTAATAACAATGTACGTTACAGTACACGTGATTTACATTAATTTATTAAACTTGTCAGTTTATAAAATTTAAAACTTATCATTCACAGCCGTTACATTAAAATATATTTTATTTTATCTAAATACTTAGGTACACATTAGTTACTTAAAATTAAAATTCCATATAGTTTACACACGTTTTAATATTTTTTTAAACTCATTTCTATTTTCGAATAAAAATGCGCCACAGTGCATTTGGAATTGATTTACAATATTTTTATTGAAATAAACTAGTTCCACATTGTTATGTTTACCAAGTGTTTTATACACGAAATGACATATATATACCTTACCTAATTATAATTCTTCTTGAAAATCATTTTCTCTAAAAACGACAAAAAATTACAGTGTCAATTCGTTTAATAAAAACTTTGTAACAATATTCCTTTCTCCACCTATATTTGAATCTATTAATTGATTAATATTTTAAAATATTTGTATTTATATCTAGCTATATTTTACGAGATCTTACTGTCAGTATTTAGATAATAAAATAGATGTTTTCTAACCATGTATTTTATTATTATCTACTATAACCTAATGTAAAATAATGTATTGTTCTATACCTACCTTACTTTACATGCACACCAACTAAATTAAAAATGTTAGTTTCAGATAAATTATTACGTTTGCTATTACTTGATGAACACTTTTGTTGCACTTTTTTAAAACAAGTTTAAAAATAAGTGTTACCAGTTACCTAATTAATCAATGTATAGTCTAGTCTGATGTTAACTATTAAAAAAAAATGTATAGTCATGCAGTTAGTTATGAATTAATTAAAAAACATTTTTTTTTTGTGGAAGTCAATAATTTTTCTACTTATTTTACAGAAACATAACATTTTCATATTTTTCTATAAATTGTGCTAATAAAAATTGTGTTTGGAATAGGATACCTATATTATTAGATTTGTACAAACAAGTCAAGTGAGCAATAATTTGTAATAAATATATTAGCAATATAAATTGCATTTTTTCTTACATGTTTAATTTGGTAGTCAAACACGATACGAAAAATACGACTTTTCGCAGTAATTAAATACTTCACACGTATAATCACATGTTAGTACCGTCTAGATCTCTGTAACACCGTTAAATTAACCATTGAAACAAATCAATTCTCTCAAATGGAAATAGTGTATTAAATAAACGTATTTTTTTTTTTCTTCAAGCATTTGTCAGTAGGTACTGGTAAGGTTCTGACAATGCATATATATGTATATATATTGCCAGTAGTTAATAATATGGCATACATATTGTTTGTTTACCAAACACCTAAGACAAGAAAAGAAACACCACACACTTTACTTTTAACTATAAAGCAAAGAATATAAACCTAAAACCCTGCGTAGTGATCGATAATTTGCTTGAGTAGTATTATTTATAACTTCTTTAAGTATTACATTAACTATAACAATAAAAAATTGATAAAATATAAACCCAAACTTAATTTCCAATTTAAGCTACTTCAATTTAAAAAAAAACGGTCAAGAGCGAGTCGGACTCGCGCACTGAGGGTTCCGTACGTAATGATGTTGATGATTTCTGAAAAACAGTGCTATTTAGAGACATCATTTTATTTTTCCTATAATCTTTACATAAACTTCTATCACATAGAATAATTTTTATCTATGAAAACTTCGTAGATAAGTGGGGGGATATTTTTTTTTACATTTTTCATCAAAATTTGATTATTTCATATGATACCCCACATGCCCTAGTAGCCCCACTTAAAAATTTTAAGACCCCCTTTCCCCCTTTTGCATGAAAGATATAATTTTTTTCTTGTTTGCAAAATAGTTGGGCAAACGTCATCTAAAACTATTCTAAATTTCAAGTTGATAGCATTAGTAGTTCTTGAGATATCCTGGTGTGACAGACAGACAGACAGACTTAGTCTCACCATAAGGGTTCCTTTTTACCATTTTGGTACGGAACCCTAAAAAGGTAACGTAACGTGAGTAAAATTGTATAACCAAACACGTCTGTAGTATCCGATGTAATATTCCCATTCTAGGATTTTTTTCATATAGAAAAAATCCTAGAATAATATAAATGGGAACTAAACCAGAAATATTCCAGAAAATATAAATACTTAATATCAACGAGCGTTTAAAGGCTTCCGTAGACAAGCGCGACATGACTCTAGTAGAACTATGTAAGCTTTTTGGAAATTACCAGAATACCAGAACCGCGTCGTACCATTACATCGCGTCTGTCTGCGGGAGCCTTTAACCCATTTTTTGTGCTACAAGGAAATTCTGAAATGTTGCAACAGATTACAATGATATTGACATAATTATTTCAGGGTAATTGAAAGAAAAAAAATCCCTAATAATTACTACTAAAGTAACCGTCATGAGAAGCTATAAATACATAAAATTGCAAATTATACAACTATCAACTTTAAACTCGAGATATCTAAGTTGATTTATGAATGAAGAAATTATCGCTAAACGTCATAAAATAATTTTAGTTGCAATGGAAACTGAACCATACGCAATTTCAGTTAAAGTTTTAAATCCCAAAGTATGAAATTTATCTCGTCTCATGGCGTTGACTTTAGGTATTACTATTTCATCACCTCCGAATAAGCACAGAACAGAATGCGTTCGTCGGCGAAGAAATGATCAATTTATCCGGTGATGATGAAACATGCCGGTAATAAAGTAATATAAACTATGAAAACTATAACCAGTACAAACTCTAAAATCAATAATCTAACTAATAATACCAATAGTCTCAATATCCTTAGGGTAGAAGAAGTTATTCTTCTTCATAGGAATGGAAGAGATCTGCTGGTCCACTGGTACCCTGGTATCGTAGAGCGAGGGCGACTGGAAGATGATGCCGAAGGTTCCCACGAAGCAGGCGATGGTGAACAGCCACAGGAAGAAGCGATCAAGGACCATGGACATGAACTTCCAATCTTCGACGACCTGGGAACAATGGAAAAGAATTTACACATACCATAATATGAAGCCAGGTTGGGTTAAGCCGTCGTATAAGTAGTCGTTGGTAGAAATTTCGCCTGTTACGGTAACAGGAGACGGAAAACCCCAATAACATTTTTACGATCCGGAGATCAAAAATCCAGGATCCCAGTACCTACTACATTCTGGCATATATGTTAATTACAAAATAAACGTACAAATTGGCATTTTCGATAAGGTTATATATAGGTGGCAAAGAGAATATATCTGAATACTTTACATACTGTTTCAACTCATTCTTTAAAAACGTTATTTCTGTAAAGCACGGTTCCGTGTGAATAAATCAAGCTCGCCAGTGGCATACACACGAGCTTATTTCACAATTAAATCAGAAGAACTAAAAAAGTTGATTTCATAAGTCTTAACTAATAACAATGGATAAAGTAAAGTAATCAGACTGGACATCAAATTAAAACAAGAAATCTTGTCGTATTATGAATTAAGTAAACGCTTATCTAAAAGTTTTTCCAATTAATTTCGACCCTATTAATCAGAATCATGAATGTCAACTAAAATGGCACTCGATTTAAATTCTTCAAGTTTCGACTTAATCTTTGGTTCCCTATTCCTCTATAATTTAAAAGTTTCCCCAAAGAGAATGGGGACCAATTATTCTAAAGAGGCAATTCGATGTGAACAAGCGTTGTTTACTTGTTCTCAAAAGAGCGCATTTAATTGAACCCCTTTGTAGGACGCGCTCAAACGAGGTAACAGATCAGCAACTATGCATTTACTATGATTTGCTGGAATAAAAACTTTAACTAGATTTAAAGAAAATATCTTTGTTATTTATATTTAGAGCAACAAAAAATATTAACAGTCTGTGTAGCTATATCTCAAATACCGACATAGGCGATGTGTGATATATAAAACAGTTTTTATTTGCGAACTGACCGTAACTGAAGCCCACTCAAAGGGCTGTAAATGAAACTTTTCACCCTTTAACTATCCAAAAACTGAACACGGTTTACTCAACAAAGGACACCCTATCTAACAAACTCTCCGAATATTAATCATTGCAACTAGAACAATATTCATCCTCTTCCATTTATCTTACGAATTAATTACGTCACTCGCTGCTGTTTGCAACAAAAAGTGGCTATCAACCGCCATTATTAGGAAAGTCGCCACGTCTGAGCACACCTTATCATCTAAATGGAGTTTCCTTGCCTTTTTTTCATTATTTCCTCTCGTAACAGGCCTCTAGAGTCTTGAATAAGGAGAAGCGTATCAAGGGACAATTTCCTCTTTGGGATTAACCGTGCCTAAGTGATTATGTATACAATACCACACGTTTGTACTTTTGTTGATAAACACTTTGTACTCAAAGAAGTCAGGAAAGCTGATTATGAAGATAATATCTCAATTTGTCTCGCTGTCCGCTAAGCCTTTAGTGTGGTCTAGGAAATTTGTTGTGACATTTTACGTAACTATTTGCCTTTGTAGCATGCAATTTTATTACAAACTTGTCATAAACATTTTTTACCAGTTTTTATGTTTTTATACCGAGTCAGGGTATTTAATAAAACTCGCGGCTGGATAAAACTCCTCTACCAGAATCATAAAAACAATTTTGTAATGATGGAATATCCTAGTTCCCAGAGACCACTAAAATGGACAAAAAAGGGAAAACCGATACGATTATGGTAAACGGATGGGTGACCATAGACAGTCGCCAAGGTGTTGCCTACTCAGCTATTTTTGAAATACATTGCAAGCTATAGTTTTGTATAATTTAGAAGCATTTTTTCTATTTTGTAAATGGGAGTACCATGGTGCCGTTTATTATGATAAGATGTATGTTGACTTAAAAAAGCGTGGCAGTTGAGAGTATGTCATGCTCAATAAATGTCTCGCTGATGGTGGCGCGTGTGTTGGATCGAATGGTTCCCTACAAAATGGTTGAGCTGGATGGTGCTCGCATGTTCGTGAACGGGCGCCGTCAGTTGAGACTGGTCATCTCTTAATTGCAAGGACTTATTTGTAATCTTTTAATCTAATATTTTGTTTTGTGTTTAAATACATTTTTTTTACATTGTTCTCACTTATAGAAGCGACAAGAATAATGTACCCAGGATTTTGTAATATCGTGATATAAAAGAGTGCCCTTGGAGTTTCTTGCCTGTTCTTCTGAGATCTACGTTTTGGAATGGGCAAATAGCTTTAACTTTCTGACTAACTGACCGACTCTTTGACAATTCAAAAGTGCCTGTGATAGGTTTAATTGAAATAAATGTTTTGAATTTCAGTTTGAATTTGAGCTAGCCACCTTTTATGACAACCACAAACTCAATCTCAAAGTATTTATTTCCGTTAAATCAAATAATTTATTTTACAGATTATAAAATCCAATTTGTTAGTAATTACAACAACAATGTACGTAATGTAAGTAATGTAAGTTTTAGTACATTCACATCTTAAACACTAGTGTTAGTATGTACATTTGGCAAATGGTAATAATTACAAATAATCTCAAAATAATTAATAATAATGTCAAAATCATTAATAATAAGGTCAAAACCACTATTAATAATGTCAAAATCATGAATAATACAATAATCAAACCAGTAATAATAGCAATAAGTTAAACCATTTAGAGGCACTTTTGAACTGTCAAGGAGGAGTCCATTGCAAAGCGTAGTAGGTTCGTATGGAAAAGGAACGGCAAGAAACTCCAAGGTAAAAAAGTCCTATTAGTATATTATACTATTTTCCGGAAACTGCAAAGAACGTAGCTCTTATGAAATACACTTTTCAAGCATGATGTTGCCTTTACAGCAAATAAATATTAATACATTTCTGACTCAATGAAAGATCAATAAATTACTGGTACGAGTACGCATTTAATTAACCACTGTACTGAAAATGGTTCTACAATTCATAAACATTTATTGTACTGGAAAGCTATACTTGGAAAACGATGAAACGTAAACACACACTAATTAATTTCATTATTTATTCAGACATTTTAATTTTCAGGTTTTTGTAACAACGTTAAAACCCTTTTTTTAACCGACTTTATAAAAGGTTATAATTATGTTCGTGTGTATGTATTTTTTTTTATGTATGTTCATCGATTTTTGTGTGAATTGTGAACTGATTTTCAAAATTATTTTTTCATTTGGTATCCTCTACCAAATGAAAAAATAATTTTGCTTGCACGGTAGTCGCATATAAATTGTATAAAGTTTGCTTGGGTAATTATTGAGTTCACTTCGATAATACGTATTTAATCCACTTAGTGTATCTTGATGATGTATACTTCCTGTCAAGTTTACATAGCAAGGAGTGGTAGAAAATATAACAAAAAAAAGTGGAAATATAAAAACTTTTTTCAACAACAGACTTAAAAAAAATAACACTAGGTACTAATTGAAAAAAAACTTTAATTTCGGAAATCGGTGTCTGGATCTGTATTTTAGTTTTTTGGCACCGACTTCCGAAATTAAATTTATTTTCCAATTTGTTGTTTTTTTTTTCTAAAAAAAATTGTACTAAGATACGCCTGCTAAATTTTTGTTCCATTCAATCTTATGATTATTATGAACTATCTGCGCCCCGCGGTTTTACCCGCGAAAGTCTTGATCATGTGGGAATATCGGGATAAAAAGTAACCTATATGTTAATCCAGGGTGTCAGGTACCTCCATACAAAATTTTATCAAAATTGGTCCAGCCGCTTGAGCGTGAAGAAGTAACAAACACATACTCACAAACTTTCGTCTTTATAATATTAGTCTGATTAGTTCCTATAATAACTTGAATCTATTGTCCGCCTCGACATCCCTAACGAATCTAGAGTGAATTTCCGTCAACGTTTTTACATACATTTTTAATTAACTTTAAATATATAAATAAAAATTAACAACTAAGAGATACCCAGAAAAGACAACGTTTTAAACAACTAGTTCAGTGCATCCTAAAACAGAACAACAGTGTCAAAACAAGTGCAATAAGCGCAGCCCATAGATAGTAAAAAAACCGGCCAAGTGCATGTCGGACCACGCACAATGAAGGGTTCCGTAGTTGGGATGAATTTATCCCAAAAACAAACTTAACATTGTAGTGGAAAAACATGCTCTCCCATACATTGATATACGTTACGGTCAATTCTCCAACTGCAAATTTAAGTTGGTCGACTATTACTCGTTAACTTGTGAAGCCTACTTAGCTGTGATAGTTTTCCTTTTAATTTCGTTATATGTACTATTGCCATGAATTTTTTCACATATCCAAAACCAACCATTTAGCTGGCAGGGCGGGGGGGACACTTGACTCTAACAAAAACTAGCACTTTAAAGCTTAATATTACGCAAACGGATCCCTTAATTGAAAAATAGTTTTGCCAAACCCACAATATTTTTGAACGGCCTATCCAACGATACCCCACACCATGGAATAGACGAGAAAAAAAAATATCATCCCCATTTCACGTGTAAGGGAGGTACCCTAAAAAAAAATGTTTTTCATAATTTTATTTTACCATTTTTTTGGCATGATTAATATGTATACCCATGCCAAATTACAGCTTTCTAGGACTAAGCGTCTCTGAGCTAAGCTGGCGACAGACGGACGGACGGACAGACAGACAGACAGACGGACATGGCGAAACTATAAGGGTTCCTTGTTTACTACGGAACCCTAAAAACCGGACATGTGCGAGTCGAACTAGCGTGGTGAGGGTTCTGTACAATGAATATGTTATCTACCATGTTTTTTATCGCAAGATAATAATTTATCCCAAGAACAAACTTAACATTCTAGTTGATAAAAATGTTCTATAAATGTTCCATACATTCCAACTGCAAATGTAAGTTTGTACGCAAAATATTGAGAGATTTACCATGTTATTTTATTACCATAGAATTCTTATAGGTTGTCCTGTAATTACAGATTACAGAAAAACCTATAAGAAATCAATGTAAAGAACTATTGTCTGTATTTTTTTTTCAAATTTTTAGGCTCAGTAGTTTCGGAGATAAGGGGTACCGGGTAAATATTCATCTATTTTCTTAAATAACTTAAAAACGGACTATTTTAAAATTATAAAATCTATATATTTGAAACGATCACTACATGTTTTTTCATTTGATATGTCATACGGTACACTTAGCAAAACTTATTTTTTAAATTTTCTAATTTGCACCCCAAACCTACATATTCAAAATTCATTTATTTACGTTACACGTCCGTGTTTGCGTCACAGAAATTAAATGTGTACTAAATTTCAACTTAATCGGTCCAGTAGAATCGGAGCAAATCGGTTGTGACAGACGGATTGACAGACAGACACGCGAGTGATCCCATATGTGTTCCGTTTTTTCATTTTGAGCTACGGAACCCTAAAAACACCATTTCACTACTGGAAATGTATTTTAAAATACCTAGTACATCCCCGACCGTTAAAGTACATAGTCTACTTGATACAACCAGCCCAGAGCGGCTGTCCGGGAACCTATTTATTTTAACCAGACTTTTTCACTGAAAAATTTCATACATTCCCTCGTAGATAGCGCGGTTAGATAGTGCAAGTAGTGGGGGTAGTGCAATGTAGCTCAGTGGATTATGCAATGGTATTAAAGGGTTAAAACTGAGACAGGAAGATAGGTTTTGTAGTGAAAAAGTTATTTTGCAATATCTAATTAGAGATATTAGAGATTTTGTGTGGTGCCGACGTAAAGAATAGCACCATCGTATTTCTTCCCGTAGGTGTCGTAAAAGGCGACTTAAGGGACTAGAGAATGGGTAGTAGCGTACACCATACTGCGATCGCCAACCCTGCCTGCCAAGCGTGGCGATTATGGCAACCCCCCCCCCCCCCCCGCCCTTGGTGGGGGGCAACTAAATGTTGGGGTTGTAATGCCCAACAGTGAAAATGTGATTTACTTGTTATGTAAACTTGTTATGTTATGTAAATGAGTAGACGAATGATTCCCTTGATGGATTTATTGCTAGATACTTTCTTGATGTTTTCGTACAGTTCGCGCTGATTCTCGCAAGTATTTGCTGATGACGTCATGTTGCCAAACTTTCCAACGAATTGACGAACTTTGTTTTGGGAAGTAGGCTGTTGCTCCACACTCCTGGTTCTTGGTATTGTGCAACCTTCCTCTCCTACGATATGCGACTTCTCAATTGGTTACTGGGGCGACTCTCTTGTGAGAGACCAGTCCAACCGATTCGCGACCGTAAATGATATAAATCACACAACACTAAATTGCTCGAAGGACTAAATGTTGGGCCTATGTCCAGCAGTGGACTTTCGGCTGAAATGATGATGATGATAATGACTTAGAGATATACGTTTTTATTGCGAGGGAAACCGGTATCAAACTGGTTTTTTGAACAATTTAATGGGACACCTCAATAATTTACACTTCAGAACAGTAAACTTATGAAAGACCGCTTCAACGTGTTTAGTGCTACAAAACAATTTTTCTAAAGAAAACCATTTTTTGTGCTGTTTAGACGTAACTGATAAAGTATTTTATTAAACGCCCCTGTGATAATACAGCCTCAATTCAATGCACTTTGTATTTTCAGCAATCCTTATGTAACACTGAACTAAACTCAGTGCACCAACACAGTAAAGTCTAGAACAAAAAAGCCACACACTAAAACACAGTGATCTAGCAGGAAACCATGACCCCGCCGTGTCCCTAGAGAACCGTGCACTCTCAGCAATTTGGTACACGGTTGTTGGTTCATTTGACGTACTTTGACCCCTAATACGGAATTTCGTATCAAAATGTTCAGTAAGTTTTTGATGGCAAACGTGAAAGCTTTTATACTGCTCCGAGAGTTCCTTTGTGTATCAAACCGAAGTGCGACTTTATAGTGTAGTAATTAAAATTTTCATGAATAATTTCGTTTTCTATTTTATTGTCATTTATGAATTTAGAGTAATAAATTACATGTTTCACGTGTTCGTAGTTATAAAAGGGTTTTAGATACAACAAGTTGACAAACCATCATTAAATCTCTTGATGAAACGTAATGATCACTACCTTAAAACATAAGCACCACAAGGGATACCAATGCATTGCTAATCTTACGGACAAAATTAAAATGCATGCATTTGGTACCATACAAATGAAATTCGAATGTCTCGTAAGGCTGCAATTCACCCAGTCATCCAGCTTTTTCGCTGGAATGGTGCGGCTTCAGCGCTGCATCAGACGGCGGTCGATAGCCACTTATGTACCTTGCTTACATTTAAGTGGGTCGAGCTTATTTGGGATTACCATCGAACATCATACCTTTTATACAGCGTGCCGCTTAAATGGCGACATTAATTTAACACACGGGCTAGTGGCCAGTAATAATCTCGATACAAATTAACGGTAAACTAACCCTTTACTTTGAGTTTCAATCTAAAATATCTGTATTAAATATCAACGTACGGTTAGTATTTAATTAATAACAAGAACGTCTTATTTGTATGCAGAACTTAAGTTGTTTTTTATTTTCGATTACACAACAAATTTTTGAGTAAATAATTAATTGCTTCATATTTTGCAATAAATTACAAGCGTTGTGTCACATGTCATCGCGCTGCTTTTTCCTTTGTATGCAGTCTGTCAGTGACAGCGGTTTACCTGTTGTCAGCGTCTTAAAGCAGCACGCTTTATGTCATATTATGAGGAATATAGAAAATGTGGTCAAGTAAGTTTTGAGTATGAATGTGAATAGCTATACGAGTAGGACCAAAGAAACAATGGATGGACTGCGTGAAAGATAATATGGCTAGAAGGGTGTGGCTACCGACTTATCCTATCCTAACTAATATTATAAATGCGAAAGTTTGTTTGTTTGTTACCTTTTCACGCCTAAACCGCTGAACCGATTATCCAGAAATTTTGCATATACGTTGTCAGGTGTACAGAAACGGACATAGGGGACGTTTCATCCCGAAAAAAAGTACTGTTCCCGAGGAAAACAACAATAACGTTCGGACGGAACGGATAAACGGATAATAGATGGCGCCACGTGTATTTCGAATCATGATTGAATTATATTAATATAGAAATTCCAGTAGCGTGTTAAGCCCATGATTGCAAGCAACGGCCAAACAGCAAGCAGAGTACAACCCGAATTGATTGTCAAATTCTAAATAAACGCGAGCGTAGCCGTGGGCAAAAGCTAGTTGAAGATAAACTCATTTTGCGCTGACCCCAAATAAATTGGGATAAGGAATATGGAGAATCATAATGATGTGTGAATCAACTAATATTTAGCTTTTCTTTCCATACTTATTGCACGGTCATTTCAAAAAGAGAATTACTAATAATGCTATTTTATCAGAAATTCACATGCTTGCCGTGAAAAACTACGGTTCATTCGCCGTGTGTTGGCACGGTCGTCAGTGTTGTATTTATTTATTTATTAAGCAATTCACACCAACGACATATTTACACCTATAGTTACAGTAGATAATTACGAGTTTTCAATTCTGTGCAAATACGTCACTTATAATGCACAACATTCTTATTATAAGATGAACAACTATTCAATAAATTTTAAATTATTACAATATTAGTAAACAAGATTAGATTATAAAAACAAAAAATAAACAAATTACAAATACATTTCGTCGCATTACAAGAGAGCAATAAACCATACGAATCACAATAAAATATTCACACATATGGCAACAACATTTTTATATGGAATAAAATAAAATAAAGCTTAGTAGGTACTTATTTGAGTGACGTGATAAAAGCCCCAAAAGAAAAATAAAAGAAAAACAAAAAAAAAGTCTAATAAAACTAAACTCAAATTAAATTATTATTAAGGTTGTATGGATCACTATGGAAGCACCGTAGAAAAAACGTGTCGGTCAACAAGACGGACTGACACGTTTTTTCTACAGTGCAGTTTATACGCCGTGTGTAGGTGCACAGTCGTCTGTGTTGTATGGATTACTATGGAAGCTTGTGGCCAGACACGTTTTTACTACGGCGCGGTTTATACGCCGTGTGTAGGTGCACAGTCGTCTGTGTTGTATGGATTACTATGGAAGCTTGTTGACAGACACGTTTTTACTACGGCGCGGTTTATACGCCGTGTGTAGGTGCACAGTCGTCTGTGTTGTATGGATTACTATGGAAGCTTGTTGACAGACACGTTTTTACTACGGCGTGGTTCACACGTCGTGTGTAGGCACGGTCGTCAGTGTTGTATGGATTACTGTGAAAGCTTGTTGACAGACACGTTTTTACTACGGCGTGGTTTATACGCCGGGAGTAAGCACGGCAATCAGTGCTGTATGGATTACTATGGAAGCTTGTTGACAGACACGTTTTTACTACGGCGCTGTTCACACGCCGTGTATAGGCACGGTCGTCAGTGTTGTATGGATTACTATAGAAGCTTGTTGACAGACACGTTTTTACTACGGCGCGGTTTATACGCCGTGTGTAGGCACGGTCGTCAGTGTCGTATGGATTCTAAGGAAGCTTGTTAATAGACACGTTTTTTCTACGGCGCGGTTTATACGCCGTGTGTAGGCACGATCATCAGTGTTGTGTGGATTACTATGGAAGCTTGTTGACAGACACGTTTTTACTACGGCGCGGTT
Source organism: Tiliacea aurago (assembly GCA_948098905.1). Lineage (NCBI taxonomy): Eukaryota > Metazoa > Arthropoda > Insecta > Lepidoptera > Noctuidae > Tiliacea > Tiliacea aurago. The sequence goes on from OX402592.1 coordinate 5,276,812, forward strand.
TATACGCCGTGTGTAGGCACGGTCATCAGTGTCGTATGGATTACTGTGGAGGCTTGTTAATAGACACGTTTTTACTACGGCGCGGTTAATACGCCGTGTGTAGGCACGGTCGTCAGTGTTGTATGGATTACTATGGAAGCTTGTTGATAGACCGACAATGTTTTTCTACGGCCCGGTTTTTGCACCGCGCGCCTTACCGTAAAAAAACCGTGCCATGTACAAAGGGCCTATTTCCAGAAATCTAGCAATTTCTCAAAGAACTTTTATTAGTCCTCATTCTAATAGAAAATGAATAAATCTGGAGTAAATAGCGTTTTAGCTTCAATCAGACGGCATTCAACGCTGGTGTCTAGACCAGAAATATAAGACTAAATGAATTCAGAAGAATTACGGCCAATTTCTTTCATTTATTGAATTTCCTGAAACTTGATTTGATGTTTTGTATGTTCCATAGAATATATTATTCCCCTTAAAGCTGTTTTTGTTGTGATAAATTGAAAACTGAAGTCAATAAAGCAGTTAAGAATTCAGCGGAATTCGAAATTATACTACAGTATTTTTATATTACCAAGCGACGCGCGCTTTACTTGTGGTAACCAAGTGTACAAACACGCTGTAAATGTGTGCGTGAAGACGAGAAGCGTCAGCATATAACACACACACGGTCACACACACATTTTTAGACTTGTCCATTATCTCGGACGGTACTGAGAGCTCCTGCACTTACACACACACATTCACATAATTTTTGTACACTTGGTAACTACAAAAAAAGTACGCAATACAGAAAGAAAGAAAGATACAAAAATAATTTATTCCGTACAAATAAAACGCATCATTCATCATCATCATTTCAGCAAAAAGACGTGCACTGCTGGACATAGGCCTCCCCCAAAGGGGGGTTTTGCCATAATAGCCACGCTTGGCAGGCGGGTTGGCGATAGCAATATGGTGTTAAAATGCATAGAGAACGCTACTGTAGTAGATAACTTAGTCGCCCGATACGACACCCACGGGAAGAAATAGGGTGGTGCTATTATTTACGCCTGACACCACACAGTCAAATAAAACTCACATTACAAAAATTATACATGGCAATACTATAGCCAAAAGCCAGTATTCGAAAGAAAATAAATAAATATATCTAAAACAAAAACAGGAAAAAAAAAACTTTTTTAAAGGTAATATTTTGTGTTTCTGCCCTATTGCTACGGCAAAGCATAATACTTCATAATTATCAACTTCTATTTACTTATAAGCTACTGCCAATAATAGTACCTGATACATACTTGTGTATGTACCTACCAAATACAGACAAATTTTATAGGTTGTCAAAATCAAAATATTTATTTTATTTTATTTCACATAAACCTACCTGGGCACTTATGAAACGTCAGATGCTAGGTGCACGGTTCCAATTGGTCGTTTCCTATGGAGAGCCGGCAAGAAACTCCACGGTTACTCTTTTAAAAATAATTGGCTTTTACAATGTTTACAAATTACAGTGTTAATAAGTATGGGAGGACAGTGTAGGCCTATCAACAACGCTGTGCACATATTTAACTCTTTTGGTACTCACACACAGTAGGTATACTGTGTGTGAGTACCAAAAGAGTTAAATAAAAATACAATATTCACTGGCATAGCTCCCGCAAATCACATGCAACCGCAATGTTTGGCGGCGACACAAAACTTTTGGATGCGGGGTACCTGTATGTATGAAACGATAATTGATATGGTTCACAATGCAATTTCAAAGTTAGATTGATAGTAGATTGATTAGTTAACAGACGAGGTAGGTACACAGAGCACACAGGACCATCCATTTTTAGACTGGTTATGAGTTCATAAAATGCGGTGGACCGCTCAATACCTACATTGCGTCGTTACATTTATGTCAAACGTAACATCAAACTTATACAATGTGGACAATACGACAATAAATGAAAACACTGGCAATACTAATGCCTAGGAGTACTTTGAAACTATCAAATAAATCCTTTGATCCTTTGTTTTAAAAGAGTGTCCGTGGATTTTCTTGCCCGTTCTTCTCCATAAGAACCTACTACGCTTTGGAATGGGCAACTAGCTTCATCTCTCTGACTGACCGACCCCTTGACAATTCAAAAGTGCCTGTAATAATAGGTTTACTTGAAATAAATGCTTTAATTTTGGGTTTGAGTTTGATCCTAACAGTCAAATTAAAAAACTATTTTTTTTTTCAAACAATTTGCCTATTATTTTCCCACTGCTGGGAACCAGGTCTCCTCTCTGGGAAAGGGAGTGGGCCGTAATCCACCACACGGGCCTAGTGCGGGTTGGTGGATGTCAAATATCTTCAAATTTCTAGGACATGCCGGTTTCCTCACGATGTTATTCTTCGCCGTTTTGAGAGCAGTGACTACGACTGTTAAAGATCCACGAATGACAGCCGGTACCAACGTGTTAACGTGCTTTCCGAGGCACGGACGAGGCTTGATATGTAAAGATGGTCACCCATCCACGGACCAACCCCGGCAAACGTCCGTGCGACTATTATTACTTAACCACGGGCCCCTCCAGCCACCGACATGTCTCATCTAATAAACAAACTATATACCAAAATTTTAAATTCAGCACACAAGCGAACATTTTTGTCTGTATTACATAGCTTACTTACTTATCTCTGCTGGTTGGAGCTCACGTAACAACATAAACTGCAGTGTGTATGTTACAGAGCGAAATCCCGCGAAAAGGATCGGAGGATTTCAGGATACGATCCCTGTTTACATTCGTATACAGCCTCTTGGGATGGGTAAGCTTTTAAAGCAAATATGCAACTGCACTTGCAACTGCATGGAATTTTTCCCGGAAATATAAATGTATTGGGAATGTTTAGACGTAGATTTGTGATAAAGGGGATATGGCTGGGATTCTCCTACTCAAGGAGATGTGAAGTTTTTCTTAGGCTATTCAAAGTCAAAGTCAAATTATTTATTTCAAATAGGCACTGAGGCACTTTTGAATGTCAAAATTTACAAATATATTAAATTAATTCGTTCAAAATGTAGTTTCATATGGAGAAGAATGGGCAAGAAACTCCACCGTTTCTCTTTAAAAAAAAAAAAATTTACAATATTTTGCTTAAGATCATTTCTATTTATGATAATTATATATTATTAAATTTAAATAATATGTGAAGACAATGCATCTAAAATAAATTACCTACTACCTATACCACAATAGGTAAAAAAAAAAAACAATGACAGATTATTTAATTATGAGATACATACATGGTGCTCACATATTTACAAACCTCGTAAAAGTAGGTAATGTTTTCCTAAAAAAAAAATATACAATAGCAACCAGTTTGATTTTGTCTAGACTAGATTGCCCTATTATTTCTCCTATGGAGCTGGACCAGCATGTTTCCAAGCATTCATATCCTGGATATAATCCTCTAATTTGTAATAGGTAGGTATGCTTGTTTACAAAGTATACTTTTATTAAATGTTTTAAATTTTCTTTCACTTCATTGCAATATATCACAAGGTATTTTATTGCAACATTTAACACAGTACCCCATAAAAGATGTATGTACTTATTACATTCGCCTTCCTATATTTTAAGGCAGTTAAAAAGAAAAGGGCAATGGAGAAGGCGATGCTTGGGGTTTCCGACATAGCCCGAAGAATTGCCAAACTTAAGTGGCAGTGGGCAGGGCACATTACTCGCAGAACAGATTGCTGATGGGGCCGAAAGGTTCTGGAGTGGCGACCGCCTACCGGAAGACGTAACGTTGGAAGGCCTCCTACAAGGTGGACCTATGACCTTGTGAAGGCCGCACGAATCCGCTGAATGCGGGAAGCACAGAAACAGAAACGGTCGAAGTGAAGGTGGTTGGGGGAGCCCTATGTCCAGCCGTGGACGTCTTTTGGCTGAAATTATTATGATGAGACAGTCAAACTATGAACTCTTCGAAACAAATTGCGTCCAACTGTTGGCCGCAAAATGCAAGCACACTAGAATAACACAAATGGCAGCATAATGACGTGGCGCGAGTGTAAGACGTAGCTGTCACGTTCACCAGCATAACAAAGTTGGCCTGTTTGTTTTAGTTCTTTTGCAGCGCGACACTATCTAGACATATAAACAACACACAACAAAACAAAAAAAACAAATAAAAAAACTAAAACAAAAAAAAACAAACAATAAAAAAACGAACGCGTCGTTTGTTGTTATAAACAATTTTTCTTTCTTTTTTTTATAATTAATCTTATATTTTATGGTTATTTCATTAAAACGGCAGCCGCATCAGCAATTTTATTTCTCAGTAGCAGCCTGGAGTCTGGATTTGTGCCCTGTTGATGGCAATAGGCTCGCCCCCTATTACATGAGACTTAATACATAACTGGCGAAACGTGGATGTACTATAGTGACACTTCTACCTAACCCTTCGGGGAATACAGGCGTAATTTTATTCAAATTAAAACAATATTTTTTCATTACCATGGAAGGTAACTTAGGAGTTGCCATATTTTACAGATTATGTGTCGTCTTTAGAAGGATTGATAATAACTTCTACCAATAAAAAAAAAAACCCCAGACAACCAAAAACCCCTAAAAAGAAAAAAAAATATATATGTATTGGCCAAATATTGGCCCTGTTTAAATGAACACCTCTCTTTTTCGTCAAGGGTTAAAAATACAAACAATTGCTAAAGCATTATAGAACACACGCATTTATACGCGATACAGTAGGTAACCCACGTAAGCCTCAAAGTAACGCTCGAAAGCTTTTTTAAAATATCCATTTCACAACATTTTTTCACTCAAAAAACACGAAACGAACAAACCGAACAACAAATAAACAAGCACTATCCCAAACATTCAACATTTCAACGCTCAGGCCGAAAAAACACTGCAAAAACACTTCAATATTACATATTTCATCCTATTTTGAATTCAGGCCCCGTCGGTTCCGTGGAGATAAGAGCAAGCACCATTAATATAGGATACAGATGGCAAACAAAGTGAATAGACGAATAAACAATTTTTCGGCATTCGGCTCATCGAGATTCCCGAATAATGCTGGCGAGACGCTGACGGACGCCGAAAGCCGAAAGAAGGAGTAGTTAGGTCAATCTCAATAGGGATGCGTGAAAATGATTGTTGAGTTGTCAAAAGTGATGTGTTAGGGTGCATCGGATACGGAACCTTTTGGATTATAAGGAATGGGTGCGGGTTATCTGTTTGGTGTTTACGGGACTCACAAAAGAAACCCTATTATGAGTGAAAAGTATTTCTTTTCTCAGTATTTTTTCTAAAGAAAAATGGTAGGAGAATTTCAATCTTTTATAATAGGCACCTAGATTTTCTTTTCAATATTTTCTTAATTTTATCATGGTTTCATACCGGCCTAGAAAGAAAGAAAAGAAACAAAGAAAGAAAAGTTGTTTATTCTGCACAAACACATTACAACAAAATAACATTATTATATTACACACCTACAAAGCAGTCAAAGGCCTGGTATACACTAAAAACTTTACAATGTTGTCCATTGCTTGATGTCAGGGCCAGATACCAAAGACAATTTACATTGTGTTAAAGCTAATTTTAGTAGTAGTAGTAATAGATTGACTGCTATGTGCATTCTTCCTCCTATTAAATCCATCAGTTTGATCTAGAAACGTGAAATGAATTTAAATATTATTTCTTAAATAAAAGATTTTATGTACCGCGGATAAAGATAATGACATTCAGCTCAAACGACTTCTATCTACAGCAGCTATAAATTTTATAATACACCATAAAGTTATCATAAATCAGTCGAAGTTACAATTTTTTAACTCAACATCTCGATAGGTTTTTTCAAGGACATTTCTAGAAATTAAACTCAAAACTGCCAAGTGAAACTAGACATAGAATGTAATCGCAATGAACTACTTTTCTTCATCCAATTAATAAAATGGCTCACCGAAAATTACAATACCATATGATTGAACTTCAAACAAAACCGCAATACAAATATCAATACTAAGCAAATATCTATTTACAGGAAAAAAACCTGATATTAATTCGCGAACAAAAATGGATCACGCGGGTAATCCGGCGAGATGCTTTTTAAAATTTATTCGGCCTCCGGGTGCTATTTATATCGTCGTTTCAAAAATGAAGTGCGGTTATCTCAGAGACGTAAAAACGTGTTCGGAATAACAATTCGGTTTTCGGCAATAGCGGTGTTGGCACTCGGCCTAGCCGGGGAGCTTGCGTCTCACTAATTTACTTATGTGCTACGTGACGTAAGTTGTGTTGCTAATTTTATTGTTTTACTTTCAAGTGTTTACGTTTATTTATGATGACGTACATAAGACATTTTACGTTGTACGTTTGGGAGCGCAAATAAGAAAACTTCTTGATATTTTGTAGAGGGTAAATACCACGACGTTGAATGTAGAATTTGTTTATGTTAATTCGCAGTGATTTCAGTTCGTTCAAGAAAAGGTACCTACTAGGTACCTACCTCTAGAAACGTTTTTAGTATTCTTTCGACACGCAGCTGATGTAAGAATAGAATAGAATACTCTTTAATAAGTAAGTACACCATAAAAAATATAGATAGACATACTTATAAATGCTTTCTCTGAACTACATTTAATTTTATTTTTGTAGGAATTAATACTGCATAACATCGAATATTGTAGAATTGAAACCATTATATGAAAACTTGTATACGACAGAACACACGACACCAAAAATAAAGACGATGGTTTTTAAACATATTCGTCGACCGCAACCTCTATCAAATTCAGCGGGGTTACACATTACCCCACTGAATTTGATAGAGGTTGCGGTCACACAGTATCAGTAGCGATGGGTTTCATTTTGACAGTTCAACAACATTCATTACGTTATTTACGTTGTTGAGCGCACAATTTTTTCGAAGATAAATGAAAAAAAAAAATAGCAGATTGTTGCATCGAGCGCAAAGTGAGTTAATGCACGAGTGTTATGTTGGTCCCCGAGCGCATGCGAAGGCACTAAATTAACACGAGTGCATTAATTACTCACTTTAACAAGGTGCGTAATCTACTTTTCTGTCACCTAACAATCTACCTACCGTGATAAAATATACCCACTCAAAATAAAAAACTCAAGTTAATGAAAACAAAGTTTAATTCATCTTCTCCTCAAACATTTAAAACTTACAATGATTAAATGTGCAGTTATTAAAAGTGAAATTTGCACTTTTACTTGGAACATTAAACAAATAAAAAACAGTACATTAATGAAAAACTGTGCAACCATGAGATTTCATATAACATTTCTGCACTGTTTCAGTTCTAAGCAAAAAATACGTCCTTTGTAATCGGTTTTGTAGTGATTAATGATAACATTACTACGTAGTTGAAAGAAAAATAATTGTATTTGTCACAGAAACACGTGCATCATCATCATCATTTCAGCCGAAAGACGTCCACTGCTGAACATAGGCCTCCCCCAAGCACCGCCACTTCGACCGGTTCTGTGCTTCCCGCATCCAGCGGATACCTGCGGCCTTCACAAGGTCATCGGTCCACCTTGTAGGAGGCCTTCCAACGCTACGTCTTCCGGTACGCGGTCGCCACTCCAGAACCTTTCGGCCCCATCGGCCATCAGTTCTGCGAGCAATGTGCCCTGCCCACTGCCACTTAAGCTTGGCAATTCTTCGGGCTATGTCGGTTACCTTGGTTCGCCTGCGGATCTCTTCATTTCTGATTCGATCACGTAGGGAAACTCCAAGCATAGCCCTCTCCATTGCCCTTTGGGTGACTTTTAGCCTTCTGATAAGGCCCATTGCAGGCCCATTGTAACACGTGCATACGAAAAGATAATTAACTCGAGTAGGTAAACAAAAAAATAAACAAAGTATATCTACATTATAATCACGAGCACAAAAACAAATAGTCGGCAGCTGCACGTCATGACTGTGACAAGAAGGCTTCCACTCAGCATGATGCTGTGCTATGGGGGACCCACAGCACAGCGCTGATTTTCAGTGGTTACCCGAAATCTAATGAATGAAGCAATGGATTAGCAGTATACTTCAAAATAATTCAGATTGTGATTGATCGTGTGTTACACAATTAGGGTGCTGATTCAAATATCACAAAAATAGGACTTCCTGCTCCAAAAAGAACAGCCTCTCTCTCGTGAATACCTACCAAGTTTCTGTTGCCAACAAACTGGGTCAAATTAACTAACTGAACATGGACAATCAACATTGATCAGGTTATGGAACCTCATAACCCGCCTGTTTACTTAAACCAACACTAATAGTCCCTACTAAGTTACTTACCCACCAACTTTCTAAACACAAACAAACTACATTGTATCTAGAAGAACTTAAAAACACAATCTAGAAAATACTTAAAGAAAAGAAAGATAATTTGTTTATTCTACACAAACAAAACGCACATTTAAAAAAAAAAAACAACACACTTGCTTGTAAGTGACTCTTCTGGCAACATATTTAGGCTCATTATTCAGCTTATTAAACACTCGTTTTTTTACTTTACATTACCACCCTAGTGTTTTTTACTTTATTTATTTTTTTCAATTACCGCAAAATGTTTTTATGTCTAAAAACACTGAATATTTTTGTGAATAAATAAACTATTTTAGGTTACATAATGATAAATGAATCATCAAAATGATCATCATTTCATCAAATTATATATTTTTCACTAGGTACATATTAACCTTAATTTGCGTCGTATGAAACATGTGCATTGATCATTACACACTCGGCTCCCTAATCACGCTCACCTAATACCGCCTCGAGTATAATGACCAACATAGCACGCTTATATCATAATGCACTAAATGATAGATGTAAGTTGGTAAATAAATAAATAAGTTCAAAAACTAAAACCCGACTACTGAAAAATCACGCTCTAAAAAGTATGAAATAAGAAAATATTCTAATCTGAAATTATTATGTATACAAACTATTCAATATTACCTAAACTATCAGAACAACACATTCTAACAGTAGTAAGCGATCATAATCTTCAGGGCAAGTGACATACGACCACGACTGTCTTCTGAACATGACTATGAATATGTATTAAATACATTAAAATATATTGTTTATTTAATAGACGACAAATATTGAATAGTTTGTACATAATAATTTCAGATTAGAATATTTTCTTGTTTCATACTTTTTAGAGCGTGATTTTTCAGTAGTCGGGTTTTAGTTTTTGAACTTATTTTTATTTAAATGATTTTGGGGTTTAATTTCGTTATAAAGTATTCGCAGAGACGCTTGAATTTTTTTTTTGGTTAGGTTAATTCGAGTGCACCTCATTCATTAGGTTTAATGTTTTATAAGTAAGTAACTGTGTAATATACCAAACATATACCATAAGTTTATGTTTCGTTTGAAAGACTTCTTAACCTTTCTAATTCCTGAAGAGATCGTGAGTCATGAGGATTTTTCAGCAATTTTTTATGATCTAAGGAACAAATAAATAATCCGACTAAGGATCTGAGTCTGGTGAGGGCAACATAGACTTGTTCCTTAGCGAATAGTGACTTCCCTAAATCAATTACCGCTTTATCTAGAGTGCAACCCTGCAACTTGTGCATCCTGCAAAAGCCCTGTGCCAGTAAGATGACGTGCCTCATAGATTCCTCAAACAGATGTGTATATTTTAGATTAGATTTGCCAGTAATATGACTGGTACCGCCTTCACCGCGTGGAGGCACTCCCAGCTTATGTCATTATTATTACACACGTTTTGTTTTTTTTTTTTTATAAATAGGCCACATTGAAATACGTATTTATTATAACATAATTATGTATTTTGTGTAGGTTTGGAGAAAAAATATGTTTGTTGTTGCTTGTGGTTTTATAGAAATTATACCTAATTATTGGGTGCTTGCAAGCAAAGGCATGAACAAAAGCTGACAATATATATATTTTTGAAATGTGCTAATTAAGGCCTTTCATTGATTTGTTGATTGATTGATACCAAACACGGCATGAATAAACATTTTTTTATTTTTAGGCTTTGACTTTATGTCCGCTAGAGGGCGCCTTATTGAATTTAATGTAACTTTACATAGCCTATAACCAGCGGACGATCAAGACGCTTCTAACAATACCTCATTTGTCAAATTATGATGAGCAGTAATGAGTGACTCCTTTTTGCTTCGCCGTAGTCGGGTAAAAATACACATACAAAGTAGCCAAAAACTTCGTATTCAAGCAATAAAAGTTTGTCAATCTTGCCTATAGCTTGATGTCAGGGTTAGGGAACAAAGACAATTTACATTGCGTAATTACTTGCACACACACTACTTTACTTACTTCCAATTTGCTTACAACACTTGCGAGCAAAAAAAAAATAGCCGCCACTTCCCCCACTAAATCGTTTGGAATTCATCCCGGCACATTCGCAGTATCTACTCCTTCGAGGAGACGAAGCCAGTATAGCTCCTTAGGGAGGAAAGAATCGATAGCAATTTAAATGTGCTGATTTCTTCCATCGTAACCAGTAATGAGACATCGTAATTAGATTTAGTCCCTACTCGATGCTCGTCTCGTTGATAATACGGCATTACTAAAACGCTGCGTTTTGAATTCGCTAATTGTGTTTTACTATGGGATTGTTGTGGGGAGAATAATTTATTGTTAGTGGCGTTACTGGCTTATTTAATGCTAGATGATTTGTAAAAAAAAAACAACACAATAAGGTTAGTTTTTTTGTTTTTTAATAAAAAAAAAATTTGGTTATGTTTTTCACTACATGAAGCGTTCCGTCGCGCCGTACGCCTAAAAAAGCAAGTTTTTTAAATCATATACCTTATTTAATTTTATTATTTGTTGATAAAGCATAAAATATCTGTGAAAATTTTAACTCTATACCTCTATTATGATTCATGAGATCGAGCCCGCTGACAGACAGACGGACGGATGGACGGACAGCGGAGGCTTAGTACGGAACCCTAAAAATTACTTCGGGATTGTGGCATAAAGTTCGATTAATAAATGATTTGATGGTGGAAAGAACTGATTTTGATATTTTTCTATATTTTTAGCAGTTCCCTGTAATTATTTATTCTGCGATGGCATGAAGGTTTATATCCCAAGAGCTAAAATGACTTAACAATATTATCCAAAGTTAAAACATTATTTTTAAAATATGTGAAGATATTTTTATTAAAACAACAATAATTGGTAATAACACCTAGCCAAGGTTGTCCATTAATCGATTTTTTCTGTCACTTTTTTCTTTAAATACTTAAAAGCCACAATTTTTTATATTTTTTCCTCGAAGCCTTATTATCGACACTTTAAAGTGAGCACTCAACGATCTACTCAGACATCCCGACGGACCAATTCCTTCGACAAGTACCTCAAGTACTGAAACTTGATATTTTTACACAAAATAATAATTTCTTAATGTAAGTACACCTATAGTAAGAAAATATTTTTGTTAGACAGCTTAAAACATTAGCAGTCACAAATAAAAATATTTTTATGCTGTAACGAGATCCTATACGAAACACTACCTTATGACACTGCGTTATTTCTATCCGAAACTAAATTACTTCGAAAAACATAACCCGACTAATATTTTTTTTTCTCTATCCTAGGCTGTCCCACTGCTGGGCAAAGGCCTCCCTCGACTCCTTCCATCCTTCGCGAGCCCACGCGTCCTCCTTCCAGTTTTGCCGGAACCTATCCAATTCGTCCCGCCACGCGCCATATCCTACGTGGTCTGCCGCGACCCCGTCGCACTGTTTCTGGGCACCAATTCTGTGCCATTTTGGGCCACAGTTGGTCCAGCATGCGGCAGACATGTCCTGCCCAGTCCCATTTAAATTGGGCAGCCTTTTGAGCCACGTCAGCTATCTTTGTTTTGGAGCGCAGTATTGTGTTTCATATAAATACATATACATATATATATTAGTAAAAAAATAATAGAAATTCATGACTACTTTTGTTAACTTGGGTATAACCTGTTAAAACAAATTTAATGTATGTGTTATTGAATAAATAAATAAATATAAATACATTATTTTATGTAATCATGGGCTGTTTGCTTAAAATTTCACGAATTGATTTCTTTCTTATCCTATTTTAAGACCTTCCCGTATCATTATGAAGGTACCTACGCTTTATTTCCACTCTGCAAAGTATCTTTTGATGAATGAAACTGAATCTTATGTTATTTGAGTGTTTTTAAGTTAGGTATTTTTAGAAGATTTGCACCCGGATTGCTTACTTTCAATGACAATTCAAGGATTTTGAAGGAAATTCCTAATCCTTTGCTTCATATTTAAAAGATTAGTCTCCTCAACAGCGTAAATAACGCACTTAATGTTGTTAAATTGTCACAATGAACGACATTTCAATAGGGATGAAGATAATTACTTTTTGGTCCGTCAGGTAGATTATTAAAAAATATTGGACATGTATTTTTTTCTTTTTTTACGTAATCAAAGTCAAAGTCAAGTTATTTATTTCAAATAGGCACATAAATGGCACTTTTGAACGTCAAAATTTACAAAAAAATAGAATTGATTCTAGTCGCCCCTTCCACAAGGTAGCTTCGTATGGAGAAGAATGGGCAAAAAAACTCCACCATTACTCTTTTAAAATGTTTTACAAAATTTGACAGATAAATTAATTAAGTGATATTTATACTGAATTGTGACGTAGCGTATCGCACTCCGTATCGTTCCGTTTGGTGCCGGACGTAAGAATAGCACCATTCCATTTCTTCCCATGGGTGTCGTAAAAGGCGACTAAGGGATTTACTAGAGAATGGGCAGCAGCGTTCTCTATGCATTTTTAAAACCATACTGCGATCGCCAACCCGCCAGGCGCCAAGCGTGGCGATTATAGCAAACCCCCCCCCCCTTTTTGAGGGAGGCCTTTGTCCAGCAGTGGACGTCTTTCGGCTGAAATGATGATGATGTATCGCACTCCCCAACTTCAATGCGATCTAATTAAGTCATTTTTTATTAATATGATAACACAAAAAATACGTGTCTAATTTTTTTTTATTATTTGACTGACGGACTAAGGGAATTTCTTTTTTTTTTTACTCAGGCATTGCCCCTTTTCTATGTGTGTTACGCAATTACCCCAGAGGTCAGATAGGCAGACGCTCCAGGTATACTGCATCTGGTTAGACTGGTAGCCAACGGAGGGTAGGATTAAGGATTAAATCAAAATGGAATAATATCAAGCGTTAGACATAAACACACCTGCATTAAGATGAATAGGCTATATTAGAAGGATATTAGAATATTTTCCTTGTACGAGTCATTACGGCCACGTTAGACCACTCACCGCTCACAATGGTCCCGCAGGAGCGATTCGAGGTACAAGACCAAACGCTATTAACGTCATTAATCTAGTTGGTTTATCAGCGATGAAAGTGTTTCTGTGTTATTTTTAGTAATATTTCCTACATTACCATTGCCGCCCCAAGAGCCAAGTAGAGGCACTATTATTATTTTGAAATATTTTTGAAAAAAACATCTAATAAAAAACATTTTAAAATATAAAAAATCGTGGCGCATCGGCATTAGGAAGAGGGTCCAAGCTGCCGGTGGTCAGGGCTCTAGAGAGAGGAACCTCCTCACTATGCGTGCCGTGTCCAGGAGTATTGCTTTCTGAATCAAGCCCTTGCATGACCCAGCCGCGCAATGAGAGCCTCCTGAGGTGTTGGTATTTAGTATTTATTTATTTATTTAACTGTTTACGTACACACATTTAAACAGACAAGAATAAAGGATCAGAAAAATACGTACAAAGGTGATGCTTATTTCTAAAGAAATCAAGAAAGAGAGAAGTAATATTGTTCTTAATATTCACAAACATGCTTTTTAGACAGGGTTTAAAAAGACCCATCACATAGCTGTCACCTACGCATTCTGAACACCAAACTAACTAATATTAAAACTAACTAAAATAATTTCTTGGAAACGACATTTATTTTTCGGCCAATGCCCGGGGCGGAAGTCCGCGAAGGGCGGCGCTAGACGCCCCTTTCAGTCTGTCTGATTTCCTTGATTCAAGCACTACTTATCTTCTAGCTTCTAATCTGTATGAATGGTCGGGCGGCAAACCGTATTATCCCAGGGCCCCAAATCTTAAAATACTCCATTGCACGTTGAGTATGGTTGCATGCAGCAGTACAGGGGTAGTGGGGGGTAGTTAAAGTTTAGTCAATAGCAACCCCCCGCCTCGTAGAATCCTATTGAATGACTATTTCCATGAAATACTGATTCAATAGGATTCTATGAACTTAGCGAGTTGTATTGCTGATTCATACGATAATAATTCTGTAAAGCCATATTGGTTACGGCCGCGAATTATATTTTAATCAACAATTGCAAAAAACTTAAGAAAATGTTTAATTTCATGGGCTACCTTAGCGCATCCCCCTTAAGTTGACTTTGCTTCTATTCGAAATAGGGAATGTGCGTGTATTTTTTTATCGCCATTAATAGTAAAAAAATATTCAACGCCAAAAAATCAATTGAAAGTCCTTCAAAAAAAAAGTTTAAAATAGCTAACTGACACGGGCACCTTAAACACCCTCCATTTTGGCGCGCTTGGTCGCGTCGTAGTCTATGATAACAAACAAACAAGAAATCGCAAACACTAATACAAAACATTTACCCCCTTATTACAAAACAAAGTTTATCTTCAGACCCAGGTTTAAAACATGGAGCCATTATTGAATTTCGAACTTTATTCTGACTATGGTAAAGTTCCTAAACACAAAACTGACAACTTAGTACCGAACTAAGTTTTCAGTTTGTAAAAAGAACGGTATTTCAATCACTGTTACGTTCTTATTACAAAAACTGGCTCCATGGTTTAAGCCATGTCAAATATAAATCTTGTTTTGTAATAAGGCGGATTGACTTTTATTGTTATCATATTCTTTTACATCACATTCGGTCTGACAATGGCCTCGCTTCTCAATTATTTGAATTTCCCAGTTCTGTGCACTTAAACGAAATATATTTCTTGTTCAATACTATAACCAAAAATATTGATGGAGGCATGATTCTGAAGTAACAGTTTTTAAGAAAACAAATTGATCCATATTTGAATCACATGCTTAATGGGATATTAGCGGTCGTTAATTACTAACAAATTGGATTTTATGATCTGCTAATAAATGATTTGATTTGATTGTTAATCTATGGTATTTTCAATCGTTTTTTTTGTTTATTCAAAAATCTTACGTATTTCTTTTTTGGTTGTCATAAAATTTTCCAACATTTTCGTAAGAATTATTACCTATTTTCTACAAGAAAACTCCTCTACCCAAATAAATCCTCATAAATACAGGTAGAAGTAATGACATCACATATGCTCCTACTTCATCGTCTTCGGATAAGAAACTGAACATTATCTTACACTTTTTGTCCGCATTAGAGGAAATTAACGCCACAGGGAATGGCAGAAAAAGTTCACACGGTAAGGTATTGAGTGTAGTCGTAGCTTGATATAAGATAATAGATT
Organism: Tiliacea aurago; assembly: GCA_948098905.1. Classification (NCBI taxonomy): domain Eukaryota; kingdom Metazoa; phylum Arthropoda; class Insecta; order Lepidoptera; family Noctuidae; genus Tiliacea; species Tiliacea aurago. The sequence goes on from OX402592.1 coordinate 5,292,335, forward strand.
AAAACAGGATTATATCTGTTTGACCGGAATTAGGCGTCGATATTGAATTTTCTTACAGAATAGAAATAGATTAGAACAGGATGGTGATCTTAGGGGCTTGTGGCTCCCCCCCCCCCCACAAGCCCCTAAGATCATCATTCTATTCTATTGTGGCTACTGACGGGGTCCGGTAGGGCCAATGCCTGCCAGGGTTGCGAGTTTGTCCGAAAGGGATATCATGGCCCTGACACACAGGCAACGGAAGGAACACGTCAGTATAAGTCTGACACGCCCTCCCGCTCCGCCCAGAGCGGGAGAAGTTATTTGATAACTTATTTCCAAATAAAATAGGGCTTGTCGCTAACTAATAACAGCCGCACGAGTCGGTCGATGAGGTTAAGCTACGCTTGCCGCGGTTGTTCCGTGGATGGGTGACCAAGACTCCGTGCCTCGGAATGCACGTTAAGCCGATGATTCCGGCTGTTATTTGTAGATCTTTGACAGTTGTTACGGATCGTCCGAAGTCCGAAAGTCTGACAGCCAGTCTTACCAAGGGGTATCGTGTTACCCAGTAACTGCATGCGTTAATACAATAAGGTACTCAAATACTATATTTTAATTATCATTGTAATTGAATAGTACTCATTTATTATTATTTATTTATAGTTTATGCACAAGTAAAAAATACACTGTACAAAGCCGGACTTAATGCCTGAGGCATTTTCTACCAGCCAACCTTAGGGTGATGCAGAGACAAAACATGATAGGTGCAACGTACGGGATAGATAGCTCGGAAATAACTATAAAATACAAGCACAAATACATAGATAGATACATACATATACATTCCAAAACAAACTTTGTCAGGAGAAATAACGACCGGTAGCGAAGAAAACGATTACAACAGATCACCGCTGGGATGTGTGCATTTAATTGTTTTTAATCATAATAATCATATGCATGTTAATATTGGCAAAACATAGCGAACTCCAACTTTTAAGATCTTTGTATGTAATTATAATTACCTATGTTTCACAGATAAATTATTCTTATTGGGTTGTAGAGGCCGGGCCTGGGGAGTTTGTTGCGCCACTTCTTCTTCCCAGATAAAGCACTAGGAAGTGGTGAAGGGCGGGCGTTTTTGGGGGACTGTCTTATGTAATTTTGACGTTTGAAAAGTGCTGATTATCAGTCTAGTTTGCATAAATGACTTTTAATTTTGATTTTGTTGAAAGTCGTTATAGAAATACGAAACGCTTTGAAGCAACTGCCACTTGTGTAAACCCTCTTGTCTTTCATTTTCCGGTATTCGTTCATTACAGGCAAATGAAACATTTTCAGTTTGACTCTGTCGAATGGCTGGCTGTTTCAGGTTTACTATAAGGCGACAGTGACCACTCTCGATAGCGTTTCCTATTTGCCAGATTGTCATAAAATAGCAACAGTGCAGCTTTAGGTAGATACCTTGGTCAGCAACTTGGTAATTATATTTCCTTCATAAATCGCCAAAACTATGAGAAGACTACATTTTATTAAAAGAAAGAACCGAAAAATATAAGTATCATTCTGATGATTGATCAAGTAGTAAGTTCTCTTAATGAACATAGCATAAAAAATACGTTCAGTCATTCCAAAGTCTACCTATAATTAAACTCCATTCAGTATGTGAACGCTAGCGTTTCCACAAAGCCATCATGCGGGTTACAGGGGAAATGAGCGGGACTTATGTCACATGACACTTGACGTGACATTCAGGCTGGCGGCGCATTCCGAATTTAAATGCAGTCGACTGTTTGACGTTTAATATCGTTTTAATTTATTATTTCTGTCAGGCACTTACAGTGTAAAATAAAAGTTACCTTGACTGGCGTAAGTATTTTTAATAGTTGCGAGGACAGTCAGTAGTGATTTGAATTTACGGACAATTTAAGTTCATACATAAGCTTTTTGAATAATGATTAGCATTAATTCGATTCAACACAATGTCATCATCTGCCCGCCTTTTCCCAACTATGCTGGGATCGGCTTCCAGTTTAACCGGATCCAACTGAATACCAGTATTTTACATGGAGCGACTGCCTATCTGACCTCCACAACCCAGTTACTGGGTAATACGATACCCCTTGGTAAGACTGGTTGTCAGACTTTCAGGCTTCTGACGACCCGTAACCACTGTCAAAGATCCACGAATGACAGCCGGGTCAATTCAGCACATTTATGTAAAGAAACATTAAAAGCCATGCACGCAAAAATTAGAGCGTATCTCCTAAATCAATTAGATTAATTTCTTTTACATTGTTCCATCACTAACCAAAACAAGTTTCCGTAATTCGTTTACTCCCCTATTTCCTTATTTCGTCACCGCTACCTCCAGGACGCAGGTAATAAAACATTCATTTGTTCATCACTCCCGGTCTCCCGAGACCATTCGTTCACATTCACTCGAAGGGATCTACAATATTAGCTCAGTAAATGTGTTATAGTGGCAGGAAATTAATTGCTATTATTAAGTGATCTATTTGTTTGTGGAGCAATTTGGCAAATTGTGGAGCTTTCGAGATTATATTAACGGTATTGTAAAGGTTTTGAACTATCATAACTTTGAAATGATTGTTAGTTTTATGTTATGATGTTGTTTGTTAACAAATGATTATTTGACTATTAAGGGATGAATATAAATAGGAATAAGACGAAGGTCATGGTGTTTGAAAGAGTAGAGGATATTTTGGTGTGTGATGTGAAAAGAAATGATGAGAGAGTGTGGAGCAAGTAAGTGAATTTATATATTTGGGGAGTCAGTTTACAAGGGATTTAAATATTGATGAAGAAGTGGAAAGGAGAGTAAATGCGGGAAATAAAGTGAATGGTGATATACATGCGATTGTTACCAACCAGTCTATGCCCAAAAAGGCTCGACTGTGTGTGATTTTTAAAGTTAAAAATCCATTACGAACTGGGTTTTATAAAATATAAAGGTTTTTTCAACCTTTTTTTTCTGCTATGTTTTGTATGGAAGTTGAAAAAAGGGGTCCCGCCACGTGCCAATAGACCATTTAATGATGTTTATGATATTTTTAATGTTCAAACTCAAAAGTAGTTTCATATAAAAAGATGATCGAACGTCACTCTCGCAAAATTTTTTGGAAAACCTTTTGCGAATTTTTGTAATTTTCCAGGTATTCTTAATTTATTTTAAGAAATCCTTTCCGCCACATGCAAAACAAACAATTTATTTTGTTTAAATTATTTTTCCCTTTCTGCCAGTGAACAAAATTTATCAAAATCAAGACCATAACATCTTAACCTTAAACCAGACATACCTACATAATTATCCGACATCGATTTAAGGGATGTTCAACAAACGAACGACGAAATTTTAATGCTTCATCCAATACCTATTGAATATTTAAATTGGAATTAACGATCAGAGACGTTTTGTCGATTGAGGCTTAATACGTTCACGAAACCAGCAAAGCGAGGCAAGGAACCAATGAATTCGATCAGCTGGAAGGCGGTATGAAAATTGGACGATTTTTTGACTGATTGTCACGTCATTGTGCGTGGCTGCGACCCGCTTACTTTTATGTCGTCCTGGTATTTGGATTAAACATTAAGGAACGAACTTATTTTGATCTGAAAGTAGAAGTATACTACATCTATTGAAGAACACACGTAGTTGTTGCTCTGAAGCAACTAATTGAGAATAAGCCTTTAATTCTGTTCTTCTACTTGTAAATGAACAGAATTATAGGCTCAATCTGGCTCAAAAATAAAATATCACGATGAGCATATTTTATAATGTGATATAAAACTTTAATCAAAGCGCAAAATGTATCGAGAGCAAACCAATTTCGCCAGTACACCTAGAGACACAAAAAAATCTAGCACGAGATGAGAATCTGTTGCAAGCTGCACGCTACCTAATAACTAGCTAACACGTACGATTTATCAGCCATTTGCGAAGACTACAACTCAGTGCAAACACACGGTACTATTTCTCAATTCTTTTATTACACCCTCGTATTTTTGTTGCAGGTTTACGATTTTCGGTACACGATAGTGTACGGTGCACGCGAGCTTGCAATGAACCACCAACTTATGAGTAATTCGGTTTTATAACACCACCGATGCAATGCACGGAAGTGTACGTAAACTGTGTGCTAATAGTTATTTTCTTTGAGATTTCGTGATGTTGAAGTAGTGAAAATTCGCTAAAAGAAAATCTCATTTCGTCCACGACAGAAGATACAGTTTTCTTAGATTTTCTTACTTACAAATTAGACTATTTACTGCAGTTCCTATTACATAATTATGTAGCATGTAATAGGAACTGCAGTAAATAGTCTATTTTCGAAATTAAAGACATCATTTTTGCTACCGCCGCTACACCGGTGCTATTAACTTTGCCACCTATTGGGCCTAAGATATCTAAATTTTGAAAAGCACCATTGTCTCGAAAAGAAGACTGTTTTATGGAAAAAATACGTGCTGGTTGCTATAAAATATGTGGTACCTAACCAAGTTATGAAAAGATCTTTATTGTTGACTGGGGGATTGCCTGAAATCAAGCACGACTCTTCTGAATCAAACTAACACAATACACCTCAGAACATTGATGAACAAATGCCTTGATGTAATTATAACAAGAGGAACACCGGTAGCTGTCAGTTCTGCGACCTCGGCACGGCCGCCATTATTCTTCCTGTTCCCCGAACCATTACGACTCCGACTGTACTACATGAATATTTAAATGTCCTCCTGAATATACAAGCAAAATGTATTTTTTTTTGTCCCTCCTTTATTACTATCCGATGATAATTAGGACTTCCCTGTATTTTTTTTTTTTAATTATAAATTCATGTCGTAGATGATTTTTGTGTAGCTACGAAATTTTCGCGTCGACAAAAAGTTTGTGATTTTTCTTAAGATCTTTGAGTACGACGGAAGTTTTCTTTAAAGTTTTCTTTTCATGGCTGTTCAACGAGAATCCTTTGAGTAAAACCTTTTAGTAACGTCAGTGGGGTTTTATGAAAAGCTGAAAAAAAATCGAATACTCATTTTGCAAAATGTATGTATAACTTTGGCATGCTACAATGACAAGACGCATAGGTATGTAGAAGAAACATGTGGTGCATGTGTTACAAACGGCGTCGTCCGTTTAAAAACGCTCGCAGTTATGAAACATACCGAAGGCAAAATGTAAATCTATTTCCGGTCGCTGCCGCGGCATCGCACGCTTTGCTCGCTCGGCCCGCGCGCGGTTTGTCACAGTTATAATCTAACCATTTGGGTGCCCTGGATGTCGAAATTATAACAATTGCACGAGTTGCCAATTTACCTTCGGCATATATCATAACTGCGAGCGTTTTTAAACGGACGGCGTCGTATGGATAATGACGAATCATACAACCTGCCTGCGACACATGCATAAATACTCGTAACTTGTGTAGTTCACTCTTGTTTTACGAATAAATGGAAATAAATTAATCTTCGTAGATTTTAGAAGTTTCTTCCTCAAGCGGCTAAACAGATTCAGATTACATTTAATACATAATTATGGTAATATTCTTCACCCAAAATATAAAAACTGATTTCGCGCTGGCGGAGCGAGAAGCACGGCTAAGAAAAACCCAGATTTTACTAAAGGTCACTAACCTCATTATCTTTATCAGCATCCTTGATGTGCTGTGCTATGAACCTGACACTCTTCAGCGCAGCCGCTACTTCAGGAGATAGATGGCGAGGTAGCATGTTCTCTGATTCAGTCACTATAGGGAAACAACAAATATACTCTGTGTTAAAATAAAGGTCATGGGACGCAGACACTATGTTCTACTTTATAGGTTAGCTGGGATATAAAAGGCTGCGACCAGCCCGCCGATTGAACGCATCCCAAAGGGTCATGGCCATCAGGCTGGTAAGGGGTTACTGCACGGTCTCCCGTGAGCCTCCTTGCCGGACTACCGCCATGGGATCTGGAGGCAAAAGTCCTCGCGCACATTTGGGAGTGGCACGAGGAGGCGAAACGCTGGGGTGAAACTCCGCTGCCGCGAGAAATCACGGCACAGCGGACAGAGCTCCGGCGGGATCTCATGGCGGCATGGAGAGTGCGATTGTCGCAACCCAGCGCTGGGCGCGCCACAATTGTGGCGCGCTCAGTCCCCTCTTTGAGGAGTGGCTATAGAGGCGCCACGGCGTCCTCACTTTCCGCCTGACGCAGGTCCTCACCGGACACGGTTGTTTCGGGAGGTTCCTGTTCAGGATAAAGCGGGAGAAAACGCCCGGGTTTCACCACTGTGTGGATCGCCTGGAAGACACGGTGGAGCATACGGTGGAGGTCTGCCCGGCTTGGGTGGAGCACCGCCGTGTTGTTTGATTGTTGGGATATAAAGAATAAGCATATTCAGGCTATAACGTTCGTTCCTACTGCTGGGACACAGGCCTCCTCTCTGCGAGTTAGACTGGGCCATACCACGCGGGGTTATTGTGGGTTGGTGGATGTCACATTTTAAATTGGTTCTAGCACACAGACATAGTAGCGAAATAGGGTCATCAATGTACTATTTTACAGAACATGTTATATTCAGCCCATAAACGCCCAATCGTTACTATGGGCATTTCCCAAATTATCCAAAAGAAAAAGACCGTAATCTAAAGACCGTAATATTTTGGTGACTAGACCATTTCATTAGTGGTTCACAAAGTAACATATTGTCAGACTATCTCACCGAATAAAATGAGGAGAAAACAACAACAAAAAAATCTAAAAATAACAGTAACTTAAAAACAAAAGAACGTTTTTAATTTGGGCTAGATTGCTCGGAAGAGCATCTTACCTGAAGGCCTCTGGTGAGCACCACCAGCAGACAGCATATCGTCTTCAGGAGCTGGTGATTTGCGATAATCACCATTATCTTTATCACCAAACGCGTCCGTCAAGCTGTCCCTGCTAAAGAAATACCAAAAGTTATAACTTAAATTCATTGTCAAACTATCTTTTCAATACACTTCCTCGAAAACTGGTTCATATCGCACTACGATTAGGTTCACAATGCAATGTATTTCACACGCGTGCGATTTTTTATTTTCCAACACATTTGCAGGAATAAAAATTGCCACAGATAACTTATACCTATACTTAGTCCAAATTGGTTCAATGCGTCTATTCACACCGTCTCGCGCCAGAGACGGTCCTCTCTATTCGGAGGTGACTTTTTTTTTTATCTCGGCAAAGATGCGTCTTTACGGCGTTAATATTTTTGTCATATTTAAATAATGTTTATAAATAGAATACCGTGATTATTACAATAAAAAAAACGTTTATGATCAAGTTAACATTTATTTGTATTCTAAACTCAAAAATATTTGAATTGTCTATTTTTCATATTAGGCTGTTTATCGGCTATATACCTTTGCTTCTCCTTCAACCTGGCGAAAGCAAAGCGCGGAAAAAAAAGAAAATTAAATCATAGTTTCCTAATAATTCATGACAAAAATATTTTTCATTATTATATTTCTTCAAAAGTGTATTGAAAACGTCGTTTGATACACGTGGACATATACATAATATACATTGTTATTGCAGTTCTCGGCTCAAAAACAAGCTTGACGGCTCGGGTGTTAATTCCGCCTCGAATGCAATAACAAACATTCTCCACTTGTATCAAAATATACTATTTTGTTTCAGAACCCAGGTTTTTCACCAAAACTTATCGAACTCGACAACTTAAAAAGTCTGTAACACTTTCAAAAGAGCTGCATCATACAATTCCATGGAAGATGAAATTAATGAAGAAAACGAAAAAACCAGTTTTGTTGCTTAAATGAGGAAGGAAACATTGAAAAATTAGTTTCAGACGCCAAAGGAAACGCAGTGCAATGCAAAAAAAAAACTGCTAAATAACATGAAACGGTAGCTACCTAAATAAATAAACGCCACGTTGTTAGTATTTTTCTAAGGGCTAATTACTTTGCACCCTCATTGGTTTTCAAGCTATGTGGTTTACTATTCCTGTTTCCCCTTGAAGGGGGGGGGGGGGGAGAGGGGACCCTTAGGGGTCAAACTCATGATCTGCCACTTGCCATTCCACGCATTAATGTTGTAGCGTAGGTATTGCTATAATAGAAAACTTTGAATTCAGTAAAATCTTTGGAAGTTTAACTCCACAGACTTTTTGAGCTGTTTTGCAAATCGTACAATTCATTTTCATAATTTATTTACTGAATACAGTAGGCTAATTGCGTAACTCACTATATTTAAGAATCGGTTTCAATTTGACAGTTCAACGACATTCATTGCGTTAGTTACCTACGTTGTTGAGCAGACAAATTTTTCTAACATATTTATTTAATAAAAGGTAGCTTCACAGCTGACAGTAAATATAACATTTAGATTGTTCAAACATTACGCCAATTACGAAGTACACAAAAAAATAAGAAATACAAAGAGTGGTGACATAGGTAATTCATATTTAAAGTGTGTGTGTGCGTGTAACTGTGTGGTGTAGGTGCTGTAAATGTGTGTGTTGATGTTTGTATGTCTGTGTAAGTCTAACTAAAACTGGCACTGCTAAGTTAGCTGAGTTTCCGGGGTTTGACGAAGGACTTGGATAATCTCTTTTTTAAATCTGTTCCGTGTGGTATTGAAGGGTTCCAGTGTTGGGAATTTATCATTATATAATGCAGGTAGACGCAAGAATGGTGACATCTTGAGGTAATTAGTAGAGGCCGATGGTACTGTTATCAGAGTGGTATGTCTGGTACGTCTCAGTGGGACGTTAAAGTTTATTCTGCTGAGCAGTTGTAAACAGTCAAATATATTGTTAAGTATGTCGTACAATAACATCATATCAACATATGAAGCAATGGATTAGCAATATACTTCAAAATCATTCCGATTCCGATTCAAACTGTGTTACGCAATTAGGGTGCGTCAGCTACGTCCGGTTAGACTGGAAGCCGACCCCAACATAGGGAAAAGGCGGGCAGATTGATTTATATTATTTACTGAATTAAAAAAATATTGTATGCATATGGATTAAGATTAAGACTCTTGGCTACCTGGGTTCAAAATACCAAACCATAAATTTGTTAGTAGTAGTAATAAATGACATTTGTTCCGGATACGGAAATCAAATGCGTCATGTGTTCAAAACACAGTCTGTGAACGGAAACAAATCTCTCTATGAAAACTATTAACTTAAGACGCAGATAAATGCCAGTGACCTTGAGTGGTTAGCTTGCGTGTTCTGTACTGAGCTCACGCATCGCGTCGTACGTTCAGCCAGTGGTCTCGCCCATCAAGGAGCGCTGTCCCCAATTTGCACATTATTCATTTATTATACACAAAAAACAGGTATTTTAATAAAACACGTGTACTAAAAGATCAATGAAAAAAGGTTTCAGAAAAATACGCTTGGTAGATTTTGCGCCATTCTCAGTTTTTTATCCGCGTTAGACAAAACTTTAGAAATTAATTTCACTATGTAATATAAACATAATCTAAAATATTCACATATTAAGTTGTTGAGAAAATGCTCTAATTTATGATATATTTTTTTCAAATCATTAACACTACTCGTTTAGACGTGATCTTCAGTATAAAATCATTAAAATTCGGTTCGCAAATCCGCAGCTGTTGCCCGCGAAATTCAATCTTAGGTTTTTTGCTATTAGCAGGTCAGAGTCAGATTTTATCTTGAAAATATGATTTCCGACTAACAAATACGTATTTACAGAATTATAATCATTAGAATCATTATTTAATCCGTTTCTCTAAGTTAGATTTGTTCCATTGAATGACTTTTTCATGTAATCATGACCTTGCTTTTTTTTTCTTGGTGGGAAATTATCAAAGAACTTCTCCCGCTCTGGGCGGAGCGGGAGGGCGTGTCAGACTTTTACTGACTAAAACCCACCCGTGTTCCTTCCGTTGCCTGTGTGCCAGGGCCACGATATCCCTTTCGGACATGAAAGGGATATCGTTAAATCATGACCTTGGGGAACAAAAACGTAAGAAAATTTTAATTTCGCGGGCTACAGCTTCGGATTCGTCTTTCATAATAATTGTCATCTACGGAGAGAATCCCGTGAAGTGAAACTTCAACTCAGAAATGTGAACGACAAAAATCGGAAACTTTATAATTTAACGATTTTTAAATAAAACCAAACAATTCCGTCGAACGAGCGTTTTCAATGCATCGGTATGTACGATGATGCATCGGCAAATTAATAGGCCATCGACATTTATATTGGGCTTAATCGGTGCGTGTACGATAAGTACTTGCTTTTGTTCGGGGTCTGAATCCTGAATGTTAGTGATAATTAGCCTGGCTATGGAAACACCAGTATAAAGTCATGATATAACTTGAAGCTTAAAATGCCAATGCATTCCACAACTTTCCTTGGCTAATCCTTTACTGTCCAAGCCACTCGTTTGTGGAATGCATTACCAGTTCCATAAACGCGCGCAATCGTTGGCTATGTTTAAAAGACTCGTGAAGGAACATTACTTGTCGTTGTGATTTTGTTCTCGTTGTTAGCTGTAATAATCTATAGTCTTCATTTATTTTCGTTGCTTATAAAGTTAGTATAATATGTATTTATTATATAGCATAAATCTTTGTATCTATGAAAGTATAATATTGTACACAGAGAATACACACTCACGCAGAGAATGCCTAAAAGGAAAAAAATAAATTGTTTGTATTTATACAAATTGGAATACAAGATAGTTTTATCCTAGTGAAAAAGTGTCATTATAAAAACCATGTTATTATACTTTACTTACAAAAAAAGGAGCTGCGTCTGCCCACAAACTGCAGTGCAGAGATAATAAATATGTCTTTAAAATATTTCTCGGAATAAACACTTTTTTTTTCACTTATAATTTATACTTTTATTAGCATCAAAGCCAACCCCATTTTATGTCCAGGAAATCGCTGTCCATTTCAAGGTTGCTTGGAAGAGATTGCAGTAAGCGTTAAGGCTGCTCATTGTATATTTTGTAGTCTATATTTTTTTCAGTATAATCTGGTGTACAATAAAGTATTTAAAAATAAAGTCATCCATCCACTGCTACGTAAGATGAATAGAGAGGTTTGCCACGTTAGCTGCGCGGTTCTTTTGTTTGCCAGCCACACATTCATCCTAGTTGTGCTTGCATAAAGTAGCGGGTTTTCGGGCCCAACTCCCTGTGAGATGATGGCAGATGACAGATGGCTGTAGTTGATCATCATTGACTTGTCTTTACCAGGAACCCGCTTATACAGGGTCAAATTAAATTAGCTAGCGAAACTCCGCAGACGTGATGGGTATCAATATCTAAAAAGGACAAAATAAAATAACAAAAGATTTGATGATTTTTTTGGGGTCAACGTACCGCTGTTATTGTTGTTACTTGAAGTATAAGTTGAGAAAATCTGTTTTCTTTTGTTTTCATCGTGTTGAAATATCGGTACCCATCACTGACGTGATGGGTACCGATATTTGTTACGTATATGGGTGAAGTATATAAAAAAATAAACAATTTTTCAAGTGACTACACTAACTGCGGTTACAGGCCCCAAAAAAAAACTCGTCTAATTTTTTTTTTGTGTGATCATGTTTAGATATGGATACCCATCACGTCTGCGGAGTTTCGCTAGCTAATTGTATACAAGTACCCTAGCTTGGCAGTGGGCCGCAGTGGCCGATTGCACCTACATCTTCATACATGTAAAGCGAAGCTAACACGTGCGTAGGTTAGCCGCAGGCTGCTGTGTAATGTGCCTTAAGAGGCCGGCGATGGATGTGTAGTTCATACAAACGTAATACCAAAATAATTTGCAAATCAAATATTATATATATATAGGTAGTGTGTCTTTTTTCCGATTGGAATACAGAATATCTAGCAGCGGCGAGGTGTCCATTTTTGTATGAGAGAAGCCGAAGCAAAGCCAATTTTAACTTACTATCTTTTATATTTTATAGTAAAAATTAATTAACTTACTTAAAAGTAAATCTTTCCTTTACTGAATTTAACACCATCTATCGTCAAGTAGCAGAACCAAAAATACTCATCACTACACAGACAAAACTTTCGTGTTTGTTATTTCAATTCAAAGCTAATAAAATAGGCGTTTTTGCTGTTTGAATGTTATGGTGAATTAAATACCCGTAGTGTAACTATAATTTTTGGCAATAGTAGACATTATCGACTGTCATTTTTCAATAGCGGTAGAATTGTTGATGCGAACTTCCGAAGGGAAGCCGGTAGGAATCGTGTTATATGGTGCTTTCGCCACTGATATCTAGGTTCCCAAATATATATTTTGAATGGACACTGGTTTAAACAAGAGTTATGAGAAAAATATTTTTTCTATAGAAATTTTAAATTCCTCATATCTTGTCTTTATACCATTGTCCTTTCAAAATATATATTTGGAAACATAGATATTCTGTAATCCACTCGAAATAAATACACACTACCTTAAGAGTTTATGTTTGATTTACAAATTATTTTGGTATTACGTTTGTATGAACTACGCATGCTACGCCGGCCCCTTAATATTGATAGTTAGAACAAGAGTTTTATTGGAAAAGTACAGTACACAAGGAAGTTCCATAGCCATATTTATTGAATAAACTTTTATAGAAAAACAGGGAAAATTTATGATAATATTATCTTTAGAATTGGAAGCAAGCTGGCAGTTTTTCACGTTTACATGCATGCATGGATGCACAAACACTTTCAGGTAGTTTTTACCTTGAACTACAAGTGCTACTTAGTAGTCTTTGCAGCCGTTCGTCGGAAGGGCTTGAAAGTTTAAAAAATATTAGTTGAGAATAGTTAAAATTTTTACCAATCGACCAAATGTACAAACATAGCGTCAAATCAAATTAACTGAAAAAACTTCACAGACATGACGGGAATCGTTAACGACTCATGACAAAGTAAAATTAAAAGCATAATTTTATAAACCAAAATAAAAAAAAATCAAGTTACAACTGCTGTTCGGGATAGGGGACACACCAACTATGAGAAACAATAAGTCCGGAATATACTTTTTTGTTTTATCATGATTAGACATCGATACTACTAAAGTCTGTGAAGTTTTACCAATGAATTTATTAAGACCCTGTATGATAAAAAAATTACGACATTTTGCTTAAAATCTTACCTCATCTCCAGTTCATTAGTGTATCCGTTAGACACGAAGGTATCATCGTAGTCTGGGAGGGAGTACTTGGTCCTCCTCATCATGAGGAGCTTGGGCATCAGCTGGAGGAACAGCTTCTTCATCCAGGGTGACATTGTGTGGGTTGATGGTGACCTATTGTGGAATTTGAGGATATGAAGTTGGGGAAACAATTTTTTTGAAGAATCTAAACTATTCCTTTCTTTTGAGGAAGTTTGTACTAGTACCTTTTTGGACTACGTGATGTACGTACTATTGATCAAGGGATTTTACATTGAGGTATTTATTCTTATCTTATCAATTCCATTTTTAAATTATTGCTGGTGGCTTTACATATTAGGTACTATCGCGGACGTCCAAATCGGACCACTTTCAAAACAAAATCCCGTACTCACGATGACCACATCTGTTTACCGCACAGATTTACGGCCGAACCCAATAACTTATTTTCAGTTAAAGACAGATCAGACAGACAGGCTATTGATGATAGACAGTATAATTATATCTATGCTCGGATGGCGTCTCACAATCATTGATAAAGGCTATCTATCTAACGAAAACAATAAGTAGGTTTCTTTACTTCGCCCTCCCGTGCGTTCCATTACAACCAACATCACTTTAAAAAACAACATGTGTAATTAGGGTTTTATTAAAACTTCTTTGTTTCTTAGTTCTAAATAAGTTACTGGATTAAGATATAATTCTGTAGAGCCATATTTGTTATGGCCGCGAATCAAAATACAACCTGTTACTGACCTGCAAATTGCAAAAAACGTAATAAATATTGAATTTCGCGGGCTACCTTAGAGCATTAATGTTATTTTTTTTTTAACTTAAATTCATGTTGGAATGGTGCTTGCACGGGGGGTGTCAGTAAGGGGGGGGGTTAAATTTCTGTTATTTTTTGCCTAAGGCGCACCGTTTTCGAGATATTTGAATTTCAATTTTTTTTATTACTTTAAATAAAAAAAAACATCTATGATCATTATTGCAAGTACTAAAGAGTTCATTTCAGCTTGGCTACTTTACGTTTATCCCTGTAATTCGGGGAATAGCCAAATCTGCCATCTGTAGTACTGTCCTGTCAAACAAATCGTATATTGGGAAGCATACTTTGGCATTTTCATACAAAGAGATATCTGTTGTATGCGATACCTCCTTCCATCAGTAGATAGTGTGGGCCGGTATGATTCATAGATTATTGGGACGTTAAAACCATCAATAGATATATTTTTATATCTCCAGTAGGCCGAAACTGGTGATATATAGGTTATTGGGTTCCACCCATATACCACAAGCCGTCCGATCAAGCGTACCAATGTGTACTTCGGGGCATTATTGCGACTTCCTATTGCAATCCTATTACAAATGAAAAAATTTCAACCCACGTCCACTCCTGACGAAGTCTGTTAGCTCACAGACGCGCTTAGCGATTGAAACGATTCTTTTTACGTTGAGCACATCACTAAATGGCTGGGGTGAAGTCATCGTAGGTATAAAAAAGATGAAATGCTCGGTTTTCACACTATCTAATGAACATGCGATATCTAGCCTACTCTAAATCTGTGGTTTACCGCCCCTTTTTACGTCGACTAATATTTTTTTTTTCTTTTGTTTGAATAAATTTCTCAGGCTCTGTTACAATGATCACAAATGTCTGACCACCATTTACCCGGAATTTTTAATTTCATTTACAAAAACAAGGGGCTCAGCAAGAATCTGATGCGGCGATGCTATTGGTTAATGAGCGTAGGTAAGCGTTATTATAGCGGCAGAGCGCTGCAAGCAGGAATAGTCCTTAAGGCGGGGTGGTCCAATTTGCACATCCGCGATAGTACATGACATGACAATAAAAAAGCTTAATCATTATTAAAGGGACTGTCTTTATCTAGGTATTAGTCAACCAATTTACGTGGGATTTTAAATGGATTACCTACGTTTCAGTTCATTTGTTTTTACTTTAGAATAAACCAAGTCAGTTTTAAAAATGTCATCTTGCTGATAACAATTTTCTGACTAAGGGCATGGATGAATTTATTTTAGTTTATTCGTCTTTAAGTACTAAGGGGGTGCGAGTAAGTAAATTAAAGCATACCTAAATAAAAATGACTGAAAATTACCTCTCTTATGCAAAAATCAAAATAGCTTAGATCCTGAAGAACATCATATATTTTTCTGATTTTGGTTACTGCAGTGGATCATAAAGTACTC
The DNA here is from genome assembly GCA_948098905.1 of Tiliacea aurago. Classification (NCBI taxonomy): domain Eukaryota; kingdom Metazoa; phylum Arthropoda; class Insecta; order Lepidoptera; family Noctuidae; genus Tiliacea; species Tiliacea aurago. The sequence continues at coordinate 5,307,703 of OX402592.1, forward strand.
AAATACGATAACATACGCCATTACCACGTCATTAAGTAGCGATTACCTTAACAATCCATCGCTTTAAGCGCTGAAAGATCCAACTCAAATTGCCTCGTTAATTACCGTATGAAATACCGCTTTATTTTATACAGCGGCACAAATTATTCAAAGCTCTAATAGCTTATCGTGCTATCTTGCACGCCATATATCACACATACAATGTTCTATTACTGTAATGACAAAATAACAATGAAAACGGAAGATTTATTCGAAGCGCTGGAATAGGGATGTACCTACCGTTCAAATAATTCGAATAACTATTGTAATTTAGAAAGATGATTCTCCGGAACATGTTTTCAATGTGATTAAACTTCTTAAAATGTTATACATAAATAATATTAAATCCCAAGGGACGACGCCACGGGCGGCACTATACGATTTTAGTGACTTTTAAATCTTCCTTCGCAAGTAAATAACGTATGTTAAACCAGAATGCATACACATTAATCCTTTATAGAAATATTTAAGTATTGTAGTAAAATACTTTATGAAATAAATTCAGGAAGTAATGTCTACCCAAAGCATAAAAAACGATATTACTTTCAAACTACATAAGACGTTTTCATGATTTTTTTGGTATGAACAGACTATTTTATTATCTATATTTCGTTTATTTCTATCTGTTTTTTTATACTTCTACACCTTGTTTTCTATCTATCCCTGGTTTGTTTTCGTATCAAAAGGTATTAAAATGCTAATAATAAAATGTTAAAATATCAATTTTGGTACAAAAAGTGATAATTTTTGATATTTTCAGTATCAGTTCTACCTTTGGTTCAGAAAGTGTTAAATTTACCATGAACCTGTTCTTGTTTGTGACAAATGCTGATTAATTATGTGTTATTTCTTTTTATCATTTTATTTTGTTTTCGAATGATGCAATCAAAAGAGCCAGTATGTGAGCCAAAAATAAAAACTAATTTGACGTTCTCAATTATTCTAAATGCCATTAGTGTCATTTGTTGAAGTGTCAAGTGGATTTATTTGTTGGCGGTTGATGATTTCTTTCGAATCGTGGTTATTAAATTCATTCTTTTTGCTATTTGCTTGTATAACTACACCAGTATAGACGAGTTACCAGTTGAAAATAAAAGAAAAGTGTAAAATAATAAAATGTATAGTTTTTGTTTTATAAAAAAGTTTTAACTTGTCACAGTTAGAATCATACAGTGATAAATAGAAGTTTAACTTTTTAGTTTTAGGGTCTAAACGTGATAATATTTTATTTTATTATGAAGTAACTTCTGAGCTGTAAATATATTTGTTTTATTCGGTCAGTATTGTACATTAACCAAATACCAATTCAACAATTTCATGTAATATATTTATTACACCTTCAAAATAAGATCTTATTTTCCTTGAAAAAAGTGAACATGTTAGGAACAGGTAGACCTCCTCATATATTTTCACTATAGCAGCTAAAAAGTACCTACCACCTCCATGATTCCACCATCCCAATTCGTACACACTCGTATAGAAAACTAACGTTCTGTTCCAAGTACTCCAAACAGTCGACTTCGAATCCCATTCTATTCGGATAGCCGGCAATAGTTGGCACGTCACTACGCACAACGGTTGAAACCATTTGTAGGAGCACGATTACATGAGCGCAGTCGGTTAATTTTTATTGTAACGAGTATGAGAGGGTAGTTTCACTTGCATTCGATGTTCATATAGCTTCGGTATAGGTAAACCTTTGTTCAGAAGTTAAATTGTGATAGCTTGAAATTTCGATGTTGCTGGCTCGGTTTGTATTGGTGCGTAAAGGCGAATTGTGATTCACAGCATAGCAGTTAGGATGCCTATTGCCTAGTCTTATCTAGGTTATTTTCGTTGAAGACAAAACTAGATGCGTCCTTAGAAAGATACGTTAGCTAGAGTTTGTTGATGTCAAAGACAAGTGCCCTCATAAGTCAACGATTTTATATTCTGTACTGAATACATTTTTTATCATTTACAGTCACTCTTATGTAATTTACTCTTACATCTACTTACCGTGTTTGTTAGCTGTGAAAACAATAACTCCCAAAAATATAGGTAGATACTTGTGGAAAATTACCTACTAAATTACAAACGGTTTATGTTGTGATAAAAGTAAACTTTATTCGTTATAAATATGCCTGAAATGCCTTTCAAATATAACCAGCTACAGGCTTTATTACACTTTTAGAAACTCCACCGCTACAAAACCACATAAACTCATCTCGTATCTCAACACCTAAATTCTCATTACGTCCTTCGTATGCATTCAATGAAGAGCATTCTCTAAACTAGAGTGTAACAATACCATATTTCACGCCATTGTCCCGCTATCGAACTGACATTATTACAATGAACCTTTAGATTTATGCGTCCTCCTTTATTTAGCGAACGCCCGTTTACCGGAATATTTTTATCACATTTTTGAGTGGTTTTTTGTTAGTTTATGGAATATTTTAGTTAAGCTATCGATTGTTGGATAGAGAATCGTGAAAAATACTCAAATATATAGGGAAAACTACACTTCTGTAATAATCAAAATTAGTAGACAGTCTTTCTTTGGAAAGAATATTTTACTTAAAATGGAAGCTCTGTGCTTGAATTAAAAGAAAACTCAAAATATTAAGGGTTCGGGGTTTGCCCTTTTGTTTTTTTAAACAAAGCGAATGCTCTATTTTCAGGTAAGTTCGCGAAACACAAACCACTTCGCCGAATACCAGTTTGATAATAGTGATATTAGGTAGGTACTATTGAAACGGTAGGAAATATTACATCAATATTCCAAGTGTCATCATGACACTCATGACATGGAATATTGATGTATTTTTTTTATATATGTTCCACTTCCAACTTTAGTTTCCATAGGTAGTAGGAATGTCTCTTCAATTACATCTTGCAATCTTCAGTCATCATCATCATCATTCATAATTTCAGCCGAAAGACGCCCACTGCTGGACATAGGCCTCCCCCAAAAGGGGGGATTTGCCATAATCACCGCGCTTGGCAGGTGGGTTGGCTATCGCAGTATGGTGTTAAAATGCATAGATAACGCTGCTGCCCATTCTCTAGTAACTCCCTTAGTCGCCTTTTACGACACCCACGGGAAGAAATAGGATAATGCTATTCTTTACGTCCGGCACCACACGGAACTTCTTGCGAATTCTTATTTACAAATCTTCAGTCTTAATGGGCTAATTTCTCGGTTACCATAAACGTAGAAGCACCAACTTAGTTTAGTAGCTATTCAAACAAACAGGGCCGCGTCGTTCATCATACTGAGATAGGTCCCATTCACGACCTCGGGCGATGCGTTTTGCGACACGACATGCAACGCGACTTGTGTCAAGCGACAGGCGCGCCCGTCATTTGTTTCCGTCCATCGCTCCGTCGCGCGTCGCCGCGTCGCGTGACAGCGACTCATGACATGCTCTAAACAACTTGTTTTATTTGTGGTCTCCGCAGTCGCTTGAGCGTGTAGCTCGTGGCTACGGGGATAGGCTACCATGGATAGCTTGAATAGATAATGTTAGCCGTGGGAACCTATATGTTCACCTATTTATATATATTATTTGTACCTTTTTTTTTTTTGTTAACTATTAAACTATGTACGTTCGAGGAATTTGTATGGATGCGCGGGGCTGAAGAATGCGGGCGCGGAGCAGGGGAGCGCGGGCGCGCGACGCGAGCCGAGACCACGAGTAGTCGTCGATGTTATCAAAGCAAACTGCACGTACACCCTCCTCGTCCGCGACATTTTCGAAATCTATCTTTACGCTTGGTTTCTTCATTACCTCCCCTACAATCTGGTCCTTCGAGCCGGATCTGCTGGATATTTCATACTCCACCGAATTCGCGAGCTATGGTAAATACACGGAGCACAGCGAAGAAAAATAAAGAACTTTATGGCGAAATGTCTAAGGGTGCTGAAGGCTTGGAAACTGCTGCTCAACATGACTCCAAGCAACCAAACACTAAAGGTGACCGTGATGAGAAAAAAAAGGACCCGAAACAAGCTGAAAACCCTATATTTCTGGCCGAACAAAGTGGAAAAGTGAAACAGAGTTCCAACATAGGTCTACCCTCAAAGTCAGAAAAAATATCAAAGTCTCGTTCAAAGTCTGCAACGTCATCTGCAGTGTTAGCTAGAAAAAAAAGATTGGAATTAGAAGCAGCAGAAGCTGAAGCAAAAATACAAATGGAAATAATCGATAAAAGGTTGGCGGCCGAGTTGGCCGAGCTAGAAAACGAAGAATACAGTTCACAATCGGAAGGAAGAGAAGAAGGAGATCATACTAAAGTTGAGGTGGAGAAGTGGCTAGAACGAAGTCATCGCGAACTGGAGGCAGAGGTTGCCGAGCCGCAGGATACAAAACTAGGCAACCTTGACCTTCTGCTACCGTCGCTGGCGCAGCAAACAGCTGCACGAGGGGGCACTGATGGAACAGTTCACATGTTGGCGAGCGCTCTCAAAGATTTGATGATGCTACCACAGCTAACGGATCGCATGCTCAAATGCTGAGCCGATTGAGTACACCTAAAGACTTACCTGGTTTTGGAGGTGACCCGTTGGATTGGCTGCAGTTCAAGCAAGCATACGAAGAATCAACAAAAGTGTGTAACTTCAGCAATCAGGAAAACTTATGGAGACTACGAAAATGTTTACATGGAGCAGCCAAAAATGCTGTAACAGCATTGTTAATTAGTGCTACGTCACCGGATGTTGTGATGTCTACGCTGGAGCTACAATTTGGAAATCCAGATATTATCATAGCTAAAATTGTGTACGAGATCAACAAGCTTCAACCGATGGCCCAGGAATATCACAAAGAAATAATAACGTTCTCTGTGAAAGTAAAAAATTATGTCGCTGCTGTGCTCGCTATTGGTCAAGATGAGTACCTGAAAGGAACAAACGTTATATCGATTATCCTGTCTAAATTACCTACAGTACTTATCTCAAAATGGGCAAACTACAGTTATCCAATCATCAGCAGCGGAGATAAGCCTAAACTTGTGATATTATCCGAGTTTTTAAACCAAGAAGCTATAAAAATATCGAAAACATCAGTGAATATAATATACAATTCCAGTGACTATAAACGTAAACAAAGTGATAACGTAGACAGAACTCATACGGTGCTAGTGCAAAACTCATCGGACAGTAACATTGGTGACGATAAGTGCCGTTTTTGTAAAATAAATAAACATAAAATAATAGACTGTAAAAAGTTTAAAAAAGCGTTGCGTAAGGACAGATGGCAGTTTATAAAACGAAACGGTTTATGCTATAAGTGTCTGGTGTCGCGTCATAACCGTGACGCTTGCTCAGCACCCATGTGTGATAAGGATAATTGTGGACAATCGCACCATCAACTTCTGCATTTCCCTGATGGGCGCGGTAATGAGCAGTGTCAACCGTCCGTTGCGGCAACCCCTGTGGCAACTCCTGCGGCAACTCCTGCGGCGTCGGCCTCAGCCTCGGTGCTACCTAGCGAGGCTGTCACCCACATTAACGATGACAGTTATAGTCAAGTGTTGCTGAAGACAGTGCCTTTAAATATACACGGACCTTACGGAACATTAAGCACGGTGGCCTTACTGGACGATGGTTCCACTGTGACGATAGCTAGTGACAAACTGATGGTAAAGTTACGCGGACGTAAACAAACATTAAAAGTGCGTAGTGCATGGGACGGTAGCGAACTTATGTGTGATAGTGAAATAGTGGACTTAAGTGTGTCAAATAGCGACGGTACGATGTTTACATTGCAAGCACGTACTACCAAAGGACTTAACTTACCTATGCAATCTATATCGCTCGAAAAACTAAAGTGCAGTGATGCAATTAATTATATAAAACACAAATTATGTTTTGGACATTGCAAACCGGAAATACTAATAGAACAAGACAACTACAATTTGTTATTGCCTCTGGAAGTTATTAGAGGCAACCCTACCGAACCGTACCTAACTCGAACTCCGCTGGGTTGGTGTTTACATGGCCGCACGTCCTTGAATATAAACTGTCGAAGTAAGCATTCAACTTTGTTATTATCTGAAACCGATGAATCTCATATAGAAACGAAATGCATAATGGACGACTTACATGAGGAAGTCCGCCGCTCGTTTTCAATAGAAGCTATGGGCATATCAGGAAAACCTCGTCTAAACGCAAAAGATGAACGAGCAATAGCCCACCTTGAAAGAACTTCTATCCTGAAGGACGGCAACTGGTACATCGGCCTACCGTGGAAAGATGAAAATTGCAAGATGCCAGAGTCATATACTACTGCCTTAAACAGACTAAAAGGAGTTGAAAGAAAACTAAAGAAATGTGAGAGTTACGCGAATAGATACAAAGAGAGAATATACCATCTACTAAATAATGACTACGCACGAGAATTGACCGATGTCCAGACCACGCCAAAGACCTGGTATCTTCCTCACTTTGGCGTGGACAACCCCAATAAAAAGAAACTGCGGTTAGTTTTTGACGCCGCGGCGAAGAGTCATAACTTCTCGTTGAATGATTATATACTTACCGGACCTGACTTACTTGTGTCATTATACGGAATTATGTTGAGATTCCGTGAAAGCAGAGTGGCTGTGACCGGTGACATCCGTGATATGTTCCTGAGAATTAAAATACAAAGTGAGGACCAAAACGCACTACGCTTCTTGTGGAGAGATTCACCAGACGATCCTGTAAAGACATATGCGATGACGTCATTAATCTTTGGTTCGAATTCGTCGCCGTTTATTTCACAATTTATAAAGAATAAAAATGCTAAATGATTCGAAACAACTCACCCCGCAGCAGTAAATGCAATCTGTAATGAGCATTATATGGATGACTATATAGACAGTTTAGAAGACGAGTCAACAGCGTTGCGATTAACAAAAGAGATTGCATACATCCATAAATGCGGAGGGTTTGAAATAAGAAACTGGAATAGCAACAGCGCGACCGTGTTAGAAAACTTACCAAAAGAAACCTTATGTTCTACTGCAGTACGTTTTAAAGTCGGCCAGCAGGAAGCTGGAGAACGAACTCTTGGATTAATCTGGTACCCGAAAGAAGATACGTTGGGATTCGATACCTCATTTAAACGAATTCCTGAAAACATAATAAATGGCCTGAAACGTCCTACGAAAAGGGAAATGTTACGATTGATAATGTCAATATTTGACGTCTACGGATTCTTGTCACCATTCACGATCAAAGCTAAAATACTATTACAACAAATGTGGAAGATTAATTTATGCTGGGATGACGAAATACCAGACAGCGTAAATGACAAAGGGTTAAATTGGCTAAAACTTCTAAAAAACGTCGGCCGTATTCGATTACCTCGTTGTTATCATGCGAGCGTACGCGGGAGCGAGACGGTGATAGTTGCACCGAATGCACCGGATAGCGGGCCGTCGTCGTCGTCGTCGGCACACGCGCAGCGGCAGCCTGTTATTACAAATGAGTCACGCGCGCTTGCCTCCGCTACGAGCTTAAGTTATACAAACCTACAGCTACATATATTCTGCGATAGTTCAACTTACGCTATGGCCGCCGTCGCATTCTGGCGCTGGCAAGATAATGATGCTCAAACTAAGTTAGCATTCATTTCGAGTAAGTGCAGAGTGGCACCACTAAAACATACGTCTGTACCACGATTAGAACTGCAGGCGGCGCTCCTTGCTGCTCGGCTTGCAGATACTATAACAAAAGAACACAGACATATGTTGCCACTGGAAAGGTACTTCTGGTGCGACTCGTCAACGGTTCTATACTGGATTAGGAACAACGCGCGAGATTATAAAGCGTTTGTGGCGCACCGGCTTGGTGAAATTGACGAGTTGATACAAATAAAGGAATGGCACTATATACCTACAAAAATGAATATAGCCGACATCGCCACGAGAGATACCTGTGAATTAGATATGCTACAAAATGAAAGGTTATATGGCCCAGAGTTTTTGTACAAGGGAAAAGAGACATGGCCAGCAGATGTACAACCGGAAGTCAGTACCGATATCCTGGAACGGGTTACTCTCGTTGTCACTGAGAAATACTCACCTGCTGTGCCGGAACCCGAGAGATTTTCATCTTGGCTACGCCTCCTGAAAAGTACTTGTATGGTATTATTATTTATTGATAAATGCAAAAAACTTACCAGTTCAATTGATGGTGATATGATGAGGAGAGCAGAACGTCTGTTGATCAAGCACTCCCAGAGCCAGACATTCACCGAAGACCTGGAACACCTGAAACAGAAAAAATCATTAGATCGAAAAAGTAAGCTACTTACCTAAACTCCTGTGATTGATGAGCACGGAGTTTTACGCGTTGGAAGCCGCATCGACCAGGCACCTGGAATACCACCTGAAACCAAATATCCAATAATACTTGACGGCCGCAACAACGTCGCTCAGTTGATAGTCAGGCACCACCACGTGAAAGCCACCCACAGAAACCAGGAAGTTCTGGTAAATAATCTGAAACAACATTATTGGATTATACGATTGAGACCTACAATTAAACATGTGACCTCAAAATGCATGTTTTGTAGAATAAGAAAAGCACAGCCGCAACCACCTAGAATGGGGAACTTACCTGAAGCCAGGATGGCTTATAATCAACGCCCGTTCACGTTCTGTGGAGTGGATCTTTTTGGGCCCATGGAGGTGACAGTGCAGTACAGGCGACGAGAGAAAAGATATGGCGTTCTATTCACTTGCCTGACTGTTAGAGCCATACACATTGAAGTGGTATCGAAACTTACCTCTGACGCATTTATTATGGCTTTACGTCGCATGGCCGCCAGGAGAGGGTGGCCGCAACATATGTACTCGGATAACGGGACCAACCTGAGAGGGGGTCTAAATGAAATAAGAAAGTCGATAAGCGAAATTGATGAAGATACGCTAAAAAGAGAAGCTGCTAACTATGGCACTACATGGACTTTCTCTCCACCTGCAAGCCCACATTGGGGTGGGGCGTGGGAACGCCTAATACGTTGTGTGAAAAATTCACTGAAGGTCGTTCTGAAGGAACGAGCACCCCGCGATGAGGTTCTAAATACCCTGCTGGCAGAGGTGGAACACATGGTGAACAGCCGTCCGCTGACCCACGTGAGCGTCGAACCGCATACCGATGAGTCACTGACGCCTAATCATTTTCTTCTTGGCTCTTCATCTAACCTACCTACGATTGGTACATACGATGAGTCAGATACATACCTACGAAAACGATGGCGCATCTCCCAAAGACTCATAGATTTGTTTTGGAAGCGCTGGGTGAGGGAGGTACTACCAGATATGCGACCTAAAACCAAATGGCATCAGGAACAAACACCCTTGAAAGTGGGTGACCTTGTGTTAATCGTCGATCCTGATTCTCCACGCAATGTCTGGCCGCGCGGTCGCGTGCAGGCAGTAATAGCAGGCAGAGATGGACGCATCAGAGTCCTTGATATAAAAACCAAGACTGGTGTGCTGCGTCGGTCAGCTGCACGCATCGCTCGAATCCCGACGGAAGATGAGTGCTGACGCACTGGGGTGGGGGATGTTAGCCGTGGGAACCTATATGTTCACCTATTTATATATATTATTTGTACCTTTTTTTTTTTTGTTAACTAATAAACTATGTACGTTCGAGGAGTTTGTATGGATGCGCGGGGCTGAAGAATGCGGGCGCGGGGCAGGGGAGCGCGGGCGCGCGACGCGAGCCGAGACCACGAGTAGTCGTCGATGTTATCAAAGCAAACTGCACGTACACCCTCCTCGTCCGCGACATTTTCGAAATCTATCTTTACGCTTGGTTTCTTCATTACCTCCCCTACAGATAAGAACTGCGTAGTAATAGGTATAATTACTTCTTCTTAGCGTATCGATCGCAATCAATATAGAGTCAGCCCAGAATTTGGCAACGAGTTTGGCATCTTCAATATCTATCAACAATCAGCTCCTGCAACGTGCAGGACACACTGAACAACATTACAAAAAAAACGTGGATTTCCTTGTAATGTAACTACGTTTTTTTGTCCATGTCTGCTTCATATGGGTAAGGAAAGTTGAAGGATGTCTAAACATCTAATTACCTATAATGTTCCCACTGCTGGGACACATGCCTCCTCCCTGTGAGAGGGAGTGGGTCGTAATCCAACACGCGGGCCCAATGTGGGTTGGTAGATGTCACATGTCTTCGATTTTTTGGTTCTAGGACATGCCGGTTTCCTCACGATGTTTTCCTTCACCGTTTTGAGAGCAGTGGTGTTATAATAATTTGCACAAAGTAAAGCACCTGGGTTCGAAGCTACGACTTACAACTCGTAAGTCGCAGTCGTTACCACTGGGCTACCACTGCTCATATATTATATTTATATATGAACAGTGACACATTGGCAGTGAGTTACTTATACATATTTCAAATATGCATCTAAAAATATACGCATTTGTGGGGTGTATGCTTGTTCTAAACCATGGGTCGTGAAGATCTTGTGTATTGTTTTACCATTAAGCGTTTATTCTCAATTTGACAAAAACATAAATTCTAAGGGTATGGATACTTTAGAATTTACCCTTTACATACAACTAGCATTATGTGCGTATCAGTATCTACGATTACAAGCTATTATACTTTGCTAGAAAATAAGCTAAGGTAAGGTTGGGTGAACAATTCATATATACCTTGCAGATTTTATTTAGGAACTATTCGGGGCCGGTTTCCCAACAATCAGCCATAAACACTAAGGCAGATAATACTTATATTAGTTGTAAAGCTTCACAATTATTTAGCAACTATCAAAGCTAAGTTAGGATTTCAGACATTTTTACCATCATTTTTATTTATAAGGTTTTATGCACTGCCACTAGATTTTTTATGATAACTTTATTTACCTTGATATTATAAATTTATAATAAACAACCATCTACTAAGCGACAGTATAGCCAGAGATATAATCAAGGAAGTGGAAACAGTGAGAAAGGAAGCTAACTAACTTTCTTTACTCACCTAAAATGAACGTTGAGAACGCAAACGGTCATCCAAACACTCAGAGACACCAGAATCATGGTGAACAGCAAATACTTCCCTAATAAAGGTATAGCGAGCGACGTGGGCGGGATTATTTCAGCCAGCAACAGGAAGAATACAGTCAGCGACACCAAAATCGAGATGCTTAACGATATCTACGAGAAAAGAAAAAAAGAATATTTACCTGAAATGCACGTTAAGTATGCAAACAGTCACCCAAACGCTGAGCGAGACGAGTATCATCGTGAATAGTAGATATTTCCCAAGCAAAGGGATTGCCAGGGATGTTGGCGGAATTATCTCAGCCAGACCAAGGAAGAACACAGTGAGGGACACCAGGATGGAGATGCAGAGCGATATCTAAGGAAGAGAAGTCTCTTTTGAGTTATTTTGTTCAATTCTTTGGTTTTTTGCACACTAAATGTGGAATTAGCTTGTGATCTTAAGGTTCCTTGACACCCCACTGTTGTTGGTGATGATGTTAGTTCAGACGATCGTTCTTCTAAGTGAGGGCCTAAACAGACGATTGACTTCATTTAATTTTAAAATTATCGCTGCAATTTTCATTGGAGGCAATGCCACTACTAAGTCAAAGGCCTTTGTTAAAACTGAAGTCAAACGTCTGTATAAGCCCGATATGTCCAAAATCGCAGTCCAATTCTCTGTCGGCAAATTAATTGGTATAGTTCACTCACATTGTCATGCTTACCATTTTACTTTTCTCTCGATGGGGTTTTCAACGAACCTTAGTCAGAAATTAATTCCACCTGTGTATAAATCAGTGCACGAAAATCCATACTATAGCTATTACATTACATTTGAATAATTATAAATTGTCTTTCCACTAACATTTACTTAGAAAAGAATAAGGTACAAATCATGGAATGTGTTGTACAACCAATGAGTGATATATTTGGGGTCATGCAATGATAATGATTATTCTGGGGATAATTGAAAATTTTCATTGGTACATTTTGAAAGATCGAACTGTTTCAGGAAGGTTCTATTTCAGAAATAAGGGAATTAAACTCCTACTTTAGTTTCCAATGGGATAGATGATATTAATAAAGACTACAATCTCTCTTACTCACTACTCATACAGTATTATAAAAGTAAAGAAAATAGTTGTAGGTTTTAAGTTATTGGTTTCAAAATTAATGTTTAAGAGACTGGGCCGAGTATTGGAAACGGTATGGTCCAAGAATAAACAGGGACGGATTTAAAATCAAGAGTTTGAAAGACAAAAAAGGAGCCATTGTCTTAGCCGAAGACAACACGGATCCATTAATATTATTTACTACAGCATAGCATTTGGCAATAGCTTTAGAATTAATCAACCAAGTTAATAGGAGAACATTCATATTAAAGAAAAAGGACAACAATATCCAATAAATTTGACGGGGTATAATCAAAAGCATACAGAAATAAGATAATTTATTTTGGGATTAGCAAACGAGGATCACTGCAATTCAAAAATCTCGGAGTGTGGAAAGACAATAGCAAACATAAATAATATCCAGATGACACAAACACACGCACACGACTAGCTAGTGATTCAAAAAAGACCATTACCAATGGATGAGGGGCATGAAGGATGGTATTGCGGACTGAAGGCTATTATGAACATGCCCTGAAACATCCCATTCACATTTACATAGAAAGCTATTTAGTAACGACATTCTATTAAAATTCTATATTGAAGATAACTTTGGTGTTATTGCAGTTTTAAAATCTTTGTCTCACCACTAAAATCTATTCCGTCAAGGTACTATAACGTTAATGGAATGCTATGAACCTTAGATTCAAGAAAATAGCAGCACCCACCGTCTGCACTTTTCATCACAAATCGTTTTTTTGTGAACATATGTACGACGCTAATATAATGAGTCCTCAAATTATCAAATACGAGGCTTCTGCAGCACTTTTCATTGCATAGTTTCAAGTAATGCAAGAAAAACACTTGTGTAATAGCTCCCCTCAATATTGTTAACACCCCACAATAAATTAAAAATAGATAGCGTAGAAAAAAACTAGTATGAAATATACAAATCTTTGTTTTATTTTACGAAATAGAAGAATATAGACTGTTAGATCAACTACTAAACAATGTCACTCTATAAGCTACAGGTCAATATAAACTAAGAAGTAAGTAGATTATGTTAAGTATAGAAAACAGTTCTCAAAATAAGTAAATTAAAACAATACTTTCAATTCAATGTACAAAAGATTTAGAACTAACAAAATAAAATGAAGGAAATAAGAAAGTAGCAACCTCTATGAACCCCAGTTTTTAAATAGAATGTCGTCACGTCTACCACACACAATAAAATAAATAAAAAACAAATTATAATTACCTTTTCTCCGGAATCCGACGGTAGATAGAATACCAGTACAGTCAGGAACGTAAGTCCAACGCACGGTATGATCAGATTCACCGTGTAAAACAATGTCTTTCGGCGCATCGTCAGCTTGAACGTTATATCTGAAAAAGAGACAAAGATGAACAAATCTTGAAACATCAATGTCAGTGTCTGAAATCTAATTTAGTTTTGATTTCAGCACAACTTCAAAATGTGCAGGCACAGTGAGCTCTTGATATCCAACGTCTAAAAAAGTTAGATTCCGCAATGTGATTTCATGAATTATAGGTGTCTATATCTCTTTATCTACTTTCCTATCGCAGGTATGCTGGCAGAAATTTCTTTAGAAATAATCATCACCTTTGTATGTATTTTTCTGTTACTTTCTGTTCGACTCATTTACACTCTTTTCACCGGAGGCCATCACTATACAACTAATTTAAGATTGTTCTCCTATGTTTGTCATTTCCTTTTATTATAATATTATTTTATTTCTATGTTTAATGTGTTATAGATATGTTTATAGGTCAAACAAAGTTTAATTTCTAGTGTCGCCTAACACAGGGGAAGAGCGCTGATGTCTGAAATACAGATATTTTATATCTAGTTCGGGCACAGACGTTCAATATCACATCATTGAATAAAAGTGTAATATAGTGTATCACTTTAATATTTAAATGTCTGTATGTTTTTGAACAAATAAATTATTCTTATTCTTATTTCTTCTTGTTTATTTAATAGAAATATAATTCTTTCTTAAGTTTTCAAAACAAACGCTTATAACAAGCTCATTAATTTATTAATTGAATAATAATTTATCTCAATATTTATTAATAAAAGGGTTTAATGTGTGTACATAAATGGTTAAATTAATAAATAAGATAGTTAGGTAAGTTTTGAATAATGTCGCTTTTATTATTTTGTATAGGTACCTACAGTCCGCGAGGCATAAGATGGGCTTTGCATTTGTGTTTTATTGTTTAGCTTACTACTCGTATGTCGTCTGCGTAATTATTTATCATGCAGCCTTTTTGTCTTTTGCTTTGTGCATTATATAGGAATTTTCCAAACGCTCAAAATGTGGTCATGCCGTGCTTCTCACTTCTATCTTGTAACTCCGTACTGATTATGAAGTAAGATGCTTTTACTTATTTACTTTCTAATCCTATTAGTTCTGCAAACTACGGATCCTCTGAACATCAGGATGGCAACCGGGCGGTTAACGTTTAAAGTGAAGGCACGGGAATATATTCGTAAGAAGTTGGCAGAATCATCCCAGCGTTGATTCGTTTTCTCCTCCACCAATCGTTATTTCTCCTGACACTTTTAATTTTGTTTATAAGTATGTATGTATCTATGTATTAGTATATATTTTTGATTTTTCGAGTTATCTATCCCCTATGTTGCATCTACCATGTTTTGTCTCTGCATCACCCTAAGGTTGACTGGTAGAAAATGCCTCAGGCATTAAGTCCGCCTTTGTACAGTATTTTTTTTACTTGTGCTTTAGTTTTAATAAATAAATATTGATTTATTTGTGTGACTTATTTTGCTCTCGCCGAGTCTTTGCTATGGATTAAATACTTATGGCCATTTAAACCTATCTGAACCGTATCAAGTTGCTGCAAATTCGATTTATGAAATACCTTGTTAACCCAAAACTAAAACTCGAGTGTAAAGAAAATTATGGAAAACTTTTTGTTTTATGTAAGGTGTTTCCCGTGCATGAGATGTTTAAGTACTTAGTGGTTCTAGAGCAGTTCTTTATCGACCAATTCAAAGTACATAATTTATGCAAAATACTTACAATACAGAGTACGTAAATTCGTCCGAGCACCATTAAAAAATATTATAAATTACTATGGCAAAGAACCATTAAGTATTTGAACCCTACACTGTACAATAGTATCTCAAATATAAATAATAGTAAATATTTTTTTGCAAAATCCGGTCTGATCAAAACGTAATCTAATAAGTACGGTGACATTCAATTTATTT
The DNA here is from genome assembly GCA_948098905.1 of Tiliacea aurago. Taxonomy (NCBI): domain Eukaryota; kingdom Metazoa; phylum Arthropoda; class Insecta; order Lepidoptera; family Noctuidae; genus Tiliacea; species Tiliacea aurago. The sequence continues at coordinate 5,323,111 of OX402592.1, forward strand.
TATTTTCTATTGTATAATGATTAATGACATACAGTTTACCATAATTCAATGTAATTGCTAAAAATAACTTGACATGACATGATTGTATTACCTATCTCTTATCTTTTTTGACTACCTACCTACTAATACTATCTGACTTAAAGACTGTTTGTAATTAATTTATTGTATTGTATTGTGTTTTTACTAAATTTATGTTATGTACCTACCTAATAATTAATGTAACTCAACAGCAAACCAACATTATGTTTTGCAGCGCCCTGACAGGGTTCATGTACTAAAGCCAACAGTAATTTATTTTAAAATGTGTGATGTGCATGAGAGCAAATAAATAAATCTACAGGATGAATCCGCAGCTACCCGCGAAATTCAAATTTTCTTACGTTATTTGCTATTTGCAGGTCATTGTCAGGTTGTTTGTTGATAAAAAAATAAATAATGAATAATTTAAAAATAAAGGGTTTTTAAAATGTTAATAAATAAATAAATGTATATAATCTATAAAACAATAATTATAATTCTTAAATTCAATTCTGTATTAATAAAACAGTTTAACATAATATCTACTTATCCAATAATAAAATGTATCACATTAAATACCCAAGGTTCTTCCTCCTCTCTCCTACTTGATCTATGCTGTGCCCGACAGGGTCCAAAATTGTGTCTAAAATAAATTATTTCCTTACCAACTATATACATTATGGTACGCAATAAAGAATTGAGAATTAAAAATGTGACTCGCGACTATAACAGATATGTATTTACAGAATTATAATCATTAGAAGCATTAATACATCTCTTTGAGTTAGATTTGTTCCCCAATGTCATGATTTCATGAAAAAGTCAATCAATCAAAACTGAACCTCACAATCTCGTCACGATTTTGTATGAAATCAACCCTTCCAAAGGGACTATTACTCGTACTACAATAGATATTTTAGATTAATACTTTACCTGAAAACGGTTCGGGACAGCAGGGATAGTACTCTTCGTTCCTCGTAGCAGGTACTTCCAGTATGTCCCATTCTACTGACAAGTAGAACTCACTCAAATCTATGCCAACGTGTACCAAACTGCTACCTGGTGACTGGTCCATGTGCTTTAGGTCTACCTGCAATGCAATTTAAATGAATCAGTAAATTTTCTAATTGAGGCAAGTTCGTAAAACAATCAAATGCCTAAGAGCATCATGTTTCACTCAATTGGTTGCTACATTTCGCAATGATATCTATGACCTTTCTAAATTAACTTGTGGTGGCATCTAAATGATGTGAACTTCGCATCAAACTGACGTCACGCAAAATCCTGCATCGCGCAAGCAGAGTTTACCATGCGACTAGCATTTATACAACGTCTCGACATCAATCGTCGGGCAGTAGCCCTCCAGACACAACACCCGTCTGGTCGGAGAATCCTCCCTTTTCTATAGAGGATAAGTGAACTTTACACCCTTTCTCCTCTATGAACTCTAATACGAGTATGAATAAAGCATTATGCAAGGCTTCCGAATTTAGCAAAAGTTAAACACAGGCTACTTATTTCATCAGCAGCGCCATCTAGTTTACTTTAACTAACTTATTTAGGTGACGCGCATCTGAGTACCTACTCTACCAAACTAACTCATAATATTAGATTGTTATACAAGGGGCTAAAATGACCCATTATAGAGCGTGTTACGGAAAGGGTATATCCATACAAACAGGGTGAACAGAGGATCTGGTTCAGAATCTCTGTACAAAATTTTAGCTCAAAAAGAAGAACTTTGAAAATTATTGATATTTTTTTATTTGTATAGTTTTTAAAATTTAATAAATAAAAAACGTGTCACCGGACTACGAGGGTCATTATCCATTATCTGTGTCTGTGCGCCTAGTACACACACCTGCCACAGCTCTACGACACGACACCGCACCACACGTGGCGGCACGGGCGGTACGATTGGCGGCGGGATCAAACGAATGGATTAAAACGTGTACCGATCAGCTGACTTGGTCTATTGAGGTGTAGAATTCAATGGAAAACATTTTATTTTTATTAGTTTAATGTTTCTTAACTTTTTTAATTATGTAGATAATATTAGAAAAATGTTGCCATGTAGTTTGTTATCACCAATAGAATCCGTGCCTTTGATATGTATATACCCTTTCCGTAACACGCTGTATATGAGGTAGTTTTACTCCCAAGCTGTAGCGAGGGAGTAAATAGAAACCGAGTTATGGATTTTTAGCGCCGTGTCTTACAGTTTCAGGTTGTATCTTTATCACAATATGATTCGCGACTATAATAGATATGTATTTACATAATTATAATCATTAAAATCATAATACAGCTACAGCTACAACTGCGGATACAATGACTTTTTGGTTTTGTAGGCTCGTTGGTAACAGACAAAACAAAACACTTTTTCCCCTAGAGGATGATATGTTATTTTAGCCCCCTCTCGTACGCTAAAATGACGGAATTTTTGAGCAAGAGTAGTGACAAGATCCTACTCCCCAAATACTTCACTAACCAAAGACTGTGTGAGTAAAAGTCAGGCAAAGAAATTTGACTATTTACCTGAGCTCCATTATAAGTCCAAGATCCGAACTTCATGAAGCAGGTTTGTTCGTCGAAGGGGAAGTACTCCACGTTGATCTCGCATGAAGACTTGTAGATCGCAGGCGGCTTCCAGTTCACCTCGCCAGTGTACTTTAGGGTGGCTTTCGTCATTAGTGTCACCTAGAAATGAAAAGAAATGATGGTGTTGATCTTTGGCATTTTTAAAGTGGTAAGTATTTTTATTGTGAAGCCTGCAGCTGTTTTTTAACTCCAGTTCGAAATGTCATATTAATGTTCATTCAGCTGATTCCGTCTATATCCTTATAAGTTTGTAGGAGTCCGTCTATATCCTTTTAAGTCATATGTTAGAAAGAAAGAAAGAAAATACGTTTATTTGCGGTAAACATGACGCAAAGAAAGAACATAGATACAAAAAGAACAAGTAGGGGGAAAATATGCGTCACATCCACGCAAAACTGCCACCGCTCAGCATAATGCTGCGACCCTATTCGAGACAGAGCCCCAGCGCTGGTTTTCAGCGATAGCCGGCATGCGGGGGATGTTGATGTCTTTTAATCTCATGAAGATTCATAATTATTATAGGCGTACTTGAAATCATACTCACTTCATAATTCCCATCCCAGTTGTTATAAAGCACGATATCAGGTAACCAGATGTGCTCAGATGGTACGTACAGCATCTCGACGCCGCCGTAGTCGTCCGGATTCCATTGCAGCTTGTAGTCGAACCATTTCTGTAACATATAATCACAACTTAAAAATGTGGCACTTTTGACACTCCCAACTATGTATTTCATTATTTATTTGGTCAGGCGCAAGATTACGAACAGTTCACCGAGTGTTTTCCCTTGAGTGTCTTAGACTACAGGCAATTTGATGTCGGCCTCGATTTCACTATTGCCAGCTTAACGTTAACAAGAAATTATATTTAGTAGATAGTGACCTGCATTCCGTGAAAGACCAACAAAACTTAACGCGTTCAAGGACAGAACGTGACACAACAGAAGTTTTATTGTTATCACGCCTACGGGCGTTTTGTGTCCCTGAACGTGTTAAGTTAGACTGCTAACCTTCACTCGCAACTAAGTCAAGAAAGGGACGGAAGATAATAAGGCTAAAAAGATCATTAAAGATTAATTTAGTGTCACCTTACAACACACGCCTAAAGGTACTTTGAAGTATTAACTCATTTAAAACTTGTTCGGCATCACGAAACCTTCGCAGTCTCTTTCTCGCTCTGCCTGTCAGGAAGAGATAGCAATACTTTTACACAGGCTTAAGATGGTGTTCAAGAGAATCAGCGTCCTGTATTTAGCTACCTAAAGTCCTTACTTTAGGTAGCTACATACAGGACGCTGTAGATACCTTTATCTACATTAAAATTCAAACAGTGTGTAAATAATAAAACTCACCTGTTCCACCCAAAGATTGGTCGTCATGACCTGGTTCTTAAGGTTGACTTCCATGAGCTGTGACAGTTTCAGTCCAAGTCTGACGGTCAGTATGTCACTCACATTCGTCACCGGCCGAATAAGACGGTTGTAGTTACTTAGTAAATCATCATACAATCGCTTTACGTCTGGATTTGCTTCGAGCAGCTTTACACCTGGTAAAAGAAGTTCGGTAGAACAATGAGCACGGGCTTATAAGTCAGACTAATTCAAATCTGCTGTCAGATCTTGAAAGCTGTTGTGATTGTTTGACCTAAATACCAACGATCAGTCGTAAATATTTAATATTAACTAGAGGTTTGTATTGAAAATTGGCAAACGTCTATCTGTCTTCTGTAGAGTATAAACGGATGAGCTGAACAACAAATAATAAATGCTCTTGAGCTACTGAAAATATTATTATAAATCAACTTTTCTTCTCACAAAGGGATGGATCCTAAACATACTCATAATATTTATTATCATGTATCTCGTGTATCTTCAAAACTCCAATATGAATATAGAGATATGAATTTCGACTATTCTACAAGACAGTACTTGAAACATAATTCTGTAATCAAAATAAGTAGAAAAATCATCACTTTACTTACCAAAACAGCTTCTTGCATAACTTAACAATATAAACACGAATCCCAGCTTCATTTTGATAGATATTTGTGTTGTTTTTCGTATATTTTTAAAAGAACATGTTTACAATTCGCGAGATGCTGTTCAATAGCCGAGATGAGGGTAGTAGCGCGCATGCGTATTGCGTAATCAATAGTGGACTTACGCCTTTATTGTTTTGTGAGGTACAAATTCGCAACGTTGTGTTTTGTTTGCGAGGACATAGATGGCGCTACTGTGATGCTAAAATTGCGTATTTTTTAAGAATGCTTGACGCTGAACTTATGGATACATTTTCCAGGTCAGGAATTTATTAATGCACTCAATAATTATTATTTTTTGGTTGGAGTACAGCTAAACGTTCTTCATCTTCCTTGTGCGATATTGGTAAAATCACACCTTTAGTAATATAATTATAATCTGTGATCATACATACCTATACTCCATTTGAAATGAAATAAGATTGGACATTTAAATAAACTTTTTTACAGTCCGTTCAACCGATTTTGACTACATAGGGATGGCATTAAAAGCAAAAACGTGGTTACAATACCAACTGTTTACGAGTATTACAGCTGTCATTTGTCATGCCATGTTGAACGGACTGTGAAAAGGTTTATTTAAATTTCTAATCTTATTACAAATGGTATACTTATACGCCAGATAAAAACAGAAATTAGTCGCACCAGATTTAGTTTGTTTTTAACTAAATTCAGATGTTTAATTTGCTATACTAAAAGGACATTTGGTGTCGAATTAAAAAGAACCTAGTAAATAATCTAGTTACCGCCTGACTCACCATGCCGCCGAGAGCTCACCATGGACCACTGAATCATTCTCTGCAGGAGGACGAGGTCTGTTGTCGTGTTGTCTCTGTAATATTCGTTACTTATCGTATTATTTAAAAAAAAGATCAATTGCAGCTGTCATTTTGGTCTAGCAAATTAAAAATCAGAGTTTAGTCAAAAATAAAAGCTGATGCAACTAATTTCTGTTTTTATCTGGAGGCCTAAAATGGACGCTTTGGAAGAATCATAATATGATCTGCGTACAATTCATACATCCCGCAATTCATCTGTTTGACTCACCATATAACACTCATTATACCTATATAAGAGTTTAAATAAGCAAAACGTTAGATCCATTTGTTTATGGATCTTAAATAGAATAATTATTATTTAATAATAACTGCCTACAATATATTTCGGAAATGGGAGGATACAGAAAGCGGCCATAGACAAAAAAAAACAAAAGACTATTTAAAAATAATATATTAAATTTTAATAATCACAACTGACAAAGTGACAATGTGTTAAAGCTCCTACAGACTAGTGCGATATCGCGGGCGCGACGCGACAGTAGTAGCACAATTTCTATGTCGCTGCCAGTCGCGTCCGCGATATCGCGTGAGTCTGTAAGAGCCTTTAACATGAATGTTATGATTGCTCTTAAATAATAAAATTTATCGTAAATAACCTATCCTAATTATTTACATGAGTACCTAGATATTTACCAGCTTCAGCTCCGATGTCTCATCGACAAAAATAATCTTATTCTTTATTCTATACAGGTTGTGATTAGAATAGCGCTGTTATAAAAAAAAAATGAGGCCATAATGCTGTAGCCTTTCTCCGTAGCATAACTTTTCTTCGTAGCGCGGCGTAGCGTTCTCACCTATTGTAACTTCCGCAAATAAATTGTTTTTTAAGGGGAATAATTTTGGCAGGAATAAATAATATAATTAGTAATTATAACGGCTCGTATCATAAATATAGGAACTAAGCATCGGTCAACTATCTTTCGTTTTGCCTCTTAATAGTGTAACTTCTTCTGTAAGGGAACGACTCGTGGGAATCTTCATTATCTGTAGAAATAAAAGAAATACTTTACTTGTATACAATATGTATAACATATTCTTAAATTTTAAGGTAATAGACAGAGCAGTTAATTCATATACCATTAAGTTCATAGATAAGTTAATTCTCATTAAATTAACCTATTAATAACGATAATAATACTGTGGAATAAAAACCAATAAAAATGATGGCTCAAAATTCTGTCGATTCAAGGTGTATCAATCAAGCAAGAATCATTGAATTTCTTTATGATTGATCACCCATACTATAACTAGGTAGCAATTTTCTTAGACAGTGGCTGCATGTCATATTTCTAGCCCACATAGGCATATGGGGGATGCGCTAAGGTAGCCCGCGAAATTCATTTTGCAATTTGCAGGTCAGTAACAGGTTGTATATTGATCTAAATATGATTCGCGCCTATAAAAAATATGGCTTTACACTGCGTCTCACTGACGACCTCCGCCTGCACTATCTCTAGGGTCTATATAACTCTCTAATACAACTCTCTAAGTTTATAGAATCCTTTTGAATGACATTTCATGAAATAGTCATTCAATAGGATTCTATAAACTTAGAGAGTTGTATTGCTGATTCTAATGATTATAATTCTGTCTCGCTGACGACCTCCGCCTGCACATCATCCATCATCAGCTGCGTGGTCGCACCGCGTGCAAGTGGAACGCAACGTGTCGTGTCGACGACCTGTAATACGACTCGCTGAGTCGCCAGGTCGCCACGTCGTGTCTCGCCGCATTACGCGTGCGTGACGTCATCTTTTCAGAATGTTCGCGTGCGCTTTTTTTTTTTGGGTGGGAAATCATCAAATAACTTCTCCCGCTCTGGGCGGAGCGGGAGGGAGTGTCAGACTTTTATTGACTAAAACCCACCGTGTTCCTTCAAATGCCTGTGTGCCAGGGCCACGATATCCCTTTCGGACAGACTCGTAACCCTGGCAGGCATTGGCCCTTTCGGACCCCGTCAAGTGGTGCTGACGTCTCTTTGAGGCGCGCGTGGAACACAACGCGCCGTCGACCCGGGCCTGGTCCTTATCGGACGGCGAGCTACCCATCGCTCACGTCCTCAAGCCCGCGCCTACGGTGGCCGGGAATTGGCCTGCGATTCCCAACGCCCGGGGCGTCTCCTGCGGTGACTAAGGGCGGAAGGGCGGGCACCCTGCCTCACCCTCACGCGTTCCGCCTCCTCCTTCGCGAGCATTACTGTTTTGCAGAAGGAGGTGACGGCCTCCCATGCACTCTCGCTCCGAATCATGGCCTCAACCAGGGCCGGACGCGAGAGATCGCCGCCGCCGATCGCCTCCGTGAGGACACGGCGGTGCTCCGCCCAGGCAGGGCAGACCTCCACCGTATGCTCCACCGTGTCCTCCGGGCGATCCACACAGTGGTGACACCCGGGCGTTTCCTCCCGCTTTATCCTGAACAGGAACCTCCCGAAACAACCGTGTCCGGTGAGGACCTGCGTCAGGCGGAAGGTGAGGACGCCGTGACGCCTCTCTAGCCATTCCTCAAAGAGGGGACTTACCGCCGCAATTGCGGCGTGCCCAGTGTTCGCGTGCGCTGCTGCCACATCACTACTCGTATTACTGTGAGTGTTCGCGTGCGCTGCTGCCACATCACTATTACTGTGAGTGTTCGCGTGCGCTGCTGCCACATCACTATTACTGTGAGTTTTCTCTCTATATCTATTTATCCAGTGAAATTGATCTCAAGTTCCCAAATTTCCAAGATTACGTAATTTTCCTTAAAGTCTCTTTATTTGATTTATCCTATTTTTACATGTTTTTGTACATCATTTTATTTACATATTTTTTCTGTGTTTTTGTGTGTCTTATGTTCTGTAGTGCGATTACGATAATTCAGATTCAGAGAGTACAGCACCAAAACAAAAAGTTAAAATGTCTGACAAAATCACACTTTCAGTGTAAACCAAGTTTATAATATCCTTTATAATAAACTTGGTTTACACTGAAAGTGTGATTTTGTCAGACATTTTAACTTTTGCCCACGGAGCGCCATCCTAATAAATTTCATGAAATAGTAATTCAATAGGATTTTATGAACTTAGAGAGTTGTATTGCTGATTCTAATTAATAGAATTCTGTAAAGCCATAGTTGTTACGGCTGTGAATCATATTTAGATCAACATACAACCTGACAGAGACTTAAGAACAGAGGCTACCTTAGCGTGAACCCCCTTATGATCTTATTTCAAGTCCACATAGGCTTAACATGGAATATGCTTGTAGGTAGGTATAAAATATTAGTTTTCGTATACGCGAAACCCGAAACACGTGTCTAGTATTTTTATGTAAAGAATCTATGTACAAAATTTCAAAACTGTATTATGAAAAATCACAAAGTTATAAGGTTGTTATGTTACCGGGTTGTCCGTACAAAAACATGCTAACGGCGGCGGCGCCCCTGCGCCTCCAGGGTCGTCTTGCGCTCATTGATAATAATTTGGCAGTAGGTATCTAACCGTACGGCGATAAAAATAATTAAATGGTGATAACATTTTCCAAACACAACATGGTGTAAAAATTATTGAAATCGATTCAGTTCCTTATTCTGAACAAACTATATTCAGGTTTCGCATATACTTAACATAATGTTGTATACAGGGTCAAATTAAAATAGCTAGCGAATCTCAATAGACGGGATCGATATCTAAACAAGATAAGACAAAAAAGAAATTCATTTGATGAGTTTTTTGCGGGGTCATCAACCACCAATAGGGTCATTCATCATTTCAGCCGAAAGACCTCCACTGCTGGACATAGTACTCCCCCAAAGGGAGGGTTTGCCATAATCGCAAAGCTTGGCAGGCAGGTTGTCGATCGCAGTATGGTGTTAAAATGCATAGAGAACGCTGCTGCCCATTCTGTAGTAAATCCCTTAATCACCTTTTACGACACCCACGGGAAGAAATAGGATGGTGCTACTCTTTACGTCTCGCACCACACTGCTGTTCTCTGTTTTTTATTTATTTTATTTTATTTATTCGGGAAAACAAACAATTACACATTAAGAATTACAAAGAGATAGGATACAGAAATGATATAAATGTGAAATCAATCACGTTCTCCACAGATACACAATGAGACAATTTGGTAAATTATTAGACTAGCGTTGTAAACAATAAAAAAAGGAATATTAAAAAGAGGTTAACAGTAATATAATAAGCCGATTTGACAAAACATAATGAGATAATGTCACTTTTCAAATAATACAAAAGTACGATAGACCGCCCATTGTGTCACCCTATGTCGTTCCGTGCGGTGCCCCCCCCCCCCCCCCCCGCCGCATGCACCGCCGAAAGAAGAAAGACGGCTGAAATGATGATGTAAAATTTCAACATTTAAATCTGCAATTTTTATGGTGTACATAATAAAAATAAAAATTATTCTATTCTATTCTACGATAGATCCTCCCATAATGAAACTTAACACATCAGATTGATAACAGAACTCTCACCTCTAACTTGATATTTCGGTAAGGGCCATAGACTGAACGGATAGAAGTAAGCATTTGGCAACCTTCGCACGACAATCGTTTCTTCTTGCACCATTTTCGATCCTGAAACAAGTTCTTGTAAGTAAAAAAACCGGCCAAAAGCGAGTCGGACTCGCGCACCGAGGGTTCCGTACGTATATATGATGTTGATGATTTCTGAAAAGCTGTGCTATTTAGAGACATCGTTTTATTTTTCCTTTAATCTTTACATAAACTTCTATCACATAGAATAATTTCAGATTTTTATCTATGCAAACTTCGGAGATAAAGGGGGGGGAACGGTATTTTTTTTACATTTTTAATCAAAAGTCGGAAACTATGTTGCCTAATAAAATTAAAATAAATGTTTGAGAATGTGCAAACAGCGCTCTTTCATATGACACCCCACATGCCCTAGTCGCTCCACTTCAAATTTTTAAGACCCCCTTTCAGTCCTTTTTGCAAAAAAAGGTATATTTTTTTTAACTTCTTTCTTGTTTGCAAAATAGTTGGACAAACGTCATCTAAAACTATTCTAAATTTCAAGTTGATAGCATTAGTAGTTCTTGAGATAATGAGGTGTGATAGACAGACAGACAGACAGACTTAGTCTCACCATAAGGGACCATTTTACCATTTTGGTACGGAACCCTAAAAATTACTACATAGGTGCTACTTTGGTAATGCGTTGAGATTTGCCTACCAGATAGTATTGCGTTCCAAAAAGGAAACGCGAATGTCTTAATAACAATCTTAATATTTCTCAATTCTCAATTCTTTATTGCGTACCATAATGTATATAGTTGGTAAGGAAATAACTATTTTAGTCACAATTATGGACCCTGTCGGGCACAGCATAGATCAAGTAGGAGAGAGGAGGAAGAACCTTGGGTATTTAATGTGATACATTTTATTATTGGTTATGAGATATTAAGTTAAACTGTTTTATTAATACAGAATTGAATTTAAGAATTACTCGTATAATTATTGTTTTATAGATTATATGCATTTATTTATTTACTAACATTTTAAAAACCCTTTATTTTTAAATTATGCATTATTTATTTATTATTATTTTTACTTAATTATATTTATTATCCCTAGGGTAAGTTATTTATTGGACACTCCATATTTATTTAAAAAAAAAAAAAATATTATTAGTAGAGAGAGTATTTGTAGTTAGAAGTAAATAGTTATGAAATTACCTATAATTTATCATTTAAATATTCGCATAAACTATAGTAGCATTTGCTTACAAGGAACAGCTTCAATTTATTTATAAAGATGTTATACGTATTTAAATTCTTTATTATTTCGGGTAACTTATTATAAATTTTTATGGACATGACAAAGGTACTATTGGAGTGCATTTTTAGTCGCGATATTGGTAAGTTCAGTCTATTTTTATGTCTCAAAATAATTTTCGTTTGTATGTCCTCTCTTTTTGTAAAGAACTCTGGGTACTTACGCACGAACTTACAAACTTCAAATATATAAAGACAAAGTAGGGATAAAATCTTTAGTTCCTGAAAGTGGGGTTTACAGCTATCAGTGACTTCAATATTTACTAATATTCTAATTAGTTTTTTTTGTAGGGTAAATAGCGTCGGCGCGTCAGTGCTGTTGCCCCATAAGATTACACCGTATTTGAGCCATGCGTAGGCATACGCGTAGTACGTTACTAATGCAGTTTTAATGTCTGTAGTTTTTTTAATCTCGCGGAGTGCGTATGAGAATTTGGATATTTTTGCTCTTACTTTCTGAATGTGTGACTTCCAATTAATATGTGGATCAATGTTTAGGCCTAGTAGTGTGAATTTATCAACTACTTCTAATTTATTATTTTTAATGCTAAAGTTCATATTTATTGGTATTTTTTGGCGGGGGTGGAATGAAATTATTTTAGTTTTATTGAAGTTTATTTCTAGGTTGTGTTCAGTCATCCAATTTATTGTAGAATCAAGTATGGAGTTTAATTTATCATTTAAATTGGTGTTATTTTCGCATGAGGTCAGTATGGATATGTCATCCGCAAACAGGACACATGGCTCATTAATTCCATTAGGAAGGTTGTTTACGTTTTCTACACCGGCAACGGTAGTATATATGAAGCTGTTTATTAATATTAAGGGCCACTTGCAGCAAAATGATACAAATTTTGGTTTAATTAAATCTCGATTTTGCCCTAAACTCGACTTAACTTAAATCTTATTAGGCATGTCTTGCACAGTCACATAAATCACATTCGATTTAACTAAACTGAGATTAGTCATTATTACATTCGCCATTCATTCTTTGCGTTCAGTTTTCAAATAAGAAGTGATGGCCACTCAGTTCTGCGTAGAGAGAAAAAAATTGTGAGCCGTCACGGGAGGTCTGGCAAATGTGAAACATCGAAATCAAATTGGTTGTAGTCTCGTGTTATTTTCTAGTTTTTGTTAGCGTACCAGTAATAAATAGTGCTCTGTGCTATGTGCATAACTGAAGAAAGCTTACCTGTTAAAATCACTTGGAAACTTAAGGATAATTTTATCATAAAGAGCCTTTGTACTCGCAGAACCGTTTAAAAAATTCGTTATCTCGTAATGTATTAAATAAATCACTTCTAATGTACACTACGAGAGAAAATGATGACGAGGAGATCGTACAATATTTAGACACTCCGTGTGTCTAAATATTGTACGATCTCCTCGTCATCATCCGATAACAAATCATCATGATTAAGTGAAAAGAAATCCATTTTCACAAATAAAAAGAGGCTTTGGGAATTTAAAATACCACTGTATTGTCTGTTTATAAAATCTAGATTTAACAAATCTAAACCGACCAAGATGCCGGTTTAACTTTGACGTTTATGTAAATCGAGATTTAAGCTAAATCGATGATATGCAAGTCCTTAAATTAAGTTTAATCTTATGTCGAGTTTAAATCGAGATTTATGTAAAAGCTGCAAGTTGCCCTAATATCTTAATGTACCATATACTCAGAAATAAATTGTATTCTATTTTATTATATTCTTTATAACGTGCCGGTACAGTTTAAAACCAGAACATCAATGAATTCAGTTTATCGCAGCCAACTGCAGCTGGACAACAAAGACGCAACACCATGTTCTCCGCCTTCCGCATCATTCACAATCCCATCCGAAACATACAATATCCAGCGTTATTAGCAAAATGAATGATAACCATCTCTTGCTAAATGCCCCGACAAGATAATCCCTACCGGGTATAAAATCCAAGCCTGTTATTACTCGAACACGGAAGCGGTAGGGCAGCAATAATAACTCCCGGTAAAAAACTAGGAAGACAGCGCATTCAATGTCACAGACAACACAATATTATTTAAATATGGAGTTAGAATCTGCCTACATATTATGTTATGTCACATATCTCCATCCTTCCTGGTTGTAACTATCTGACCAATCCGTGCAAGGTATCCGCTTCTTGAGCATACTGACTCCAAATGTGTCATTTGGAGCCAGTATGCTCAAGAAGCGCATACCTAAGGAATTCAGATAAAAAAGAATAAGCTCTAGATCGAGCAGAGTCGTTCATTCCAGATTTTATCTAACTAGACGAAATGCGCCATGATCTTTTGTTGTAGTTTACGTTATTTCTACACATTTAGATGTCTTTTTTTAACCGACTTTACAAAAAGGAGGAGGTTCTCAAGGCGTGTGTATTTTTTTTTTTATGTTTGTTACCTCAGAACTCCGTCAAAAAAGTGAATTTAATTTTGGAAGTCGGTGACAAAAAACGAAAATACAGAACCAATGACACCGACTTCGAAAATTAAATTAAATATAATATTTAATGTGGGTGCCCTACAGGTACACCTCTGCCCAACCCTTCGGGGAAACAAGGCGTGATGTTATGTTATGTGCTTCCGAAAATTAAAGTTATTTTTCACTTTTGGTGTTATTTTTTGGAAGTCGGTTGTTTTTTTTTTTTGTAAAAAAGTTTTTTGTACTCAATCAGTCTGCTTCAGTCACGTCAATCCTTAACTGTAGAGAATGCTCCTATCTATATTTTTGACGATCATTTTCTAAGGAAATAAACTTAATGCCCTTTTTTGCAGGCTATCGACTAAAAAAAGAAAAATAAAGCTAAATCTTAAAGTTAGTATCTTTTAGTATCATTAATTCAGGACAGCAGTGTAATATTCCCTTCAAAGCTAAAAATTCCATACAGAGAACATTCATAATCCAATGTTGACAATTGGTCTACATGTACCAGCTACTTCCCGGTCGTGTGTGTTAGGAACCACCATTTATCACTTAAGGCGATGTGCATAAAAATGGACAGTTGTACGCGACAGATTTATGGATATTGGACATAACTGTTTGCAACAACAGCTATGTCCCTAACTTCCAACAACAATGTTTGCTTCAGACACTAGACTCCAGATAGTTCTGGAAAGCAAACAACATTCGGGATGGAAAGTAGTCGGATCTGATAAACGTCCTTGGGTGTGAGCTCCCAACACCCAAAGACTAACGAGTATGAGACCTGAAGTTAAAAGGACGATCCCTGACACAACAATAAGAGAAAATGTTTGGCCCTCACATTCTCACGAGATTGTCAATCAAAAGTATGATATTGTGAGATCAAGCAGGAGCTTGCAACCTTAGAGTATAAAACATTCAGGAAGCCTTCATCCAACTTAATTTTTTCCGTATCAGTTTCTCGTATCACTCGTACGACAAAATTAAAAGAAAGGACTTGATGCGATAAAAAATGGTCAGCGATTTGTCGCTTTCCAAAAATGGAGCAATGTTCTGTCTTTTAAAACCACCATTTTTTACAGGCCTTATTAGGCCAAAAAAACAAGTCATTCTAACTATCGATCAACCATCGTCGGCTTGTGTAAATTTTAGGAAGAATGCATCAGGATCTGTTCCTGAATTTCTTATCCAAAGGCACAAAATTCAATGTCTCGACTCGACCTGCAAGAGGGTGCGTCCTAAGTGCTTATAAATAAGATGCACCGTAAACATAAACGTGGTGACGTGGGAGATGTTTGAGAAACAGATGGATGCAAACGTGACTAACAGGTGTAGTTGTCTTTGTGAGACATTATGCAGATTAAGTGATTGAACAGCTAACAAGAACAGGGGTCTTATTTGTAAACACCTCGACACTATATTTATTTCTTCTCCTTTCTTTCTATTGCACTCTGCCAGGACGGATGCCACGGATGATGCCAAGTTATCCGTCAAAGCCGGTAGGTACTACCACCTCTGCACTTCTAGGACTGGTTCCTTAGATTTTCAATAATTAGGATAATATTCAAGATACAGACATGTGGAACTAGTATTATAAATACCATCTGGCAATCCATTCATGTCTCAGATGCATCTCAACAATAGCTATAGCGGAAGAGGAAGATACGTAGACACAATGAAAAGTGTAGACAATAATCATCATAGTGAATCTGAGCAGATGGCTGCAAACGTGACTCCTCACGAGACGTAGTAGGTACCTTTATGACTGTGGGTGTGAAGTACTTAAGTTATTACCGGGCTATAAAATATTTCCTTAGCCGACTGCAGAATTGTAAACAGCTTGGACAATTTGTATTCTTTTAGAATGACATGAGAACTTCCTGCATTCATCGTATAAATTTTGCAGTAATTCGTGTGTTCGTGAAGGGACCGACTCAACTTTGGCCCTTATAGCAGTGATTTTGTCAAACTATTTATTATGTAACTTAATGCATTGCTTACCTAGGTATATTTTGTTATTTCTCTATGCCTGAAAATTCTATTTTTGTCAGGAAAGTTAAGAAGGGATTTTAATAACAACTTTTGAATTGTTACGCTACTGTTGCAGAGACATTTCGCCTATCACGCTGGTCAACACAACCTGAGCTCTACACATCCTGAAGAATCAAAATTTTGGTCATACGATGACATCAGCTTGAAGATAATCCTGATGTAATCTCATATTTTTAGACAAAAACAACACCGAATTTAGCCTCCAGAAACAGTTCGCGAAGTATGGCCAAGTGTTGGTAACCTACGCACAATTTGCGATGGACATTAAGGAAATGGAACATCATAAGTGGGCCTCGGGAGGACGAAATTCGCGCAGTGTGTCATGACAGTGACCTGTATACAAATACGATTTGTAATGGTATAAAGTGGTACCGTCTTCATTACTGAGTTAAATATGGTTGGAATTCTAGACAAGACCATAACAAAACTTATTTAATTTTGTTCGTTAAGGTATAGGTCTATCAATATAATCTGGTTTCGATTTAGATACGATTTGCACACACTCTTGGGAGACCACATTTGGCTCATTAAAGAATAATCTTCGTGTTGTTCTAATTCTATCAAAATTCTTTACGACTCATGGTAGATCAGATTTAATAAGTTACGTAGATATCAAAGCCTTAGCTACATTTGTTTCATCAGGAATGGGTTCATATGGTAGAACCCAATTCTGTCCGAATTTACACCAGATTCTTAAGACAAAGCTGTGTCTTTTTCTTTTATTCATACAATGGTACTAAGAAACAATCGTAAATAGGTCAAAATCACATCACACTTATAAACGATTTACAATCGTTTACCAACATCCGGTGTGTCGGTAAGTGCACTACTAATATGGGTCAAGCGATCAAAGACGCCGCGAGGATCGTTGACATGCTCCTGAGTTCACTTAGATACAGTTTTGGTGTCAACGATCTAAATGGAGCTACGATCACAGGTCTTAAAATACTCGGAGTGTGTTTTGTGATTTATAAGACGTTTGATTGATCGTTTTATGCGTGTGGGCACGCAGATTGCGTGCTAGAGAGTCATAAAGATTAATGTGATGCTGGCTGCAGGATTTGTGAAGGCATATTAGGGCGAACGTTCATCTTAACATTGTCTGAAAAGGCAGATTCTGGGCCCGGTGGAAGGAAAATGCACTCAAAACAGAGCACCGGCAAGATGCTCAGACGCGATCAAGAAGGCCAGACGCGATCATGAAGTCTGTTGGTGGCAGCATGTACCGAGCGGTCCACACGTGTACTGGAGAAGACCGCATAACTTTTTACCAAGGCCATCAGCTTGACATCAGCACCCCGTGGTAAAGATCAATACTATCTAGACCTCAGTGGATTAAGTTGTCCCAAAGTAGTGTTAAAGTATTTTTAAACCTCCATGACTCCCGGTTATTTCTAGGGACTCAATATTTTTTATCCCGTGGACGTTGTGACTATGATAGGATTTAAGAAGCTATCAATAATAATAATACCTTAGATCCTATTCATAATTTAGACAAGCAACTTTTATGTTAGCATCATGAACTTTTGAATTGGGAGATCTTTAAGTGGCCTTTAGGTATTTGTTAAATATGACAAGATTATTTCTGAAACAATGACAAGTAAAGAACAAGAGGGGATTGATCTGAGAAATAACAGCTCCTTGTTTGACCTCATTCGATGTTCCCATTAATTTGATGAGCTGGACAATGATATGGTAAACCCGGACCATAGTGGTAGATCTTCGGTAGTTTAGGAAGATCTACCACTAATCGGGTTTAGGCTTGGGACCAAAAAGCGTAAAAAATCAACGTAGATATGGCAAAAAGGACTTCAGGTGCGTTTACCGAACTTTGATTAATTATTTACGTCCAAAATTCTGAAATTATAATCTTGCGGTCAGATGCCCCCGATTTTTTATTACTAACAAAACATTGAATTCTAGAAAAATCTGCCACTGATAATTAAAGATCAGTAATATTTAAGCAAAATCTGCCACTGATAATTAAAGATCAGTAATATTTAAGCAGCTATCGGAAAGGAAAAGATGGTAGACGTAAACATCTCAGAAATTTGAATAACCCGCGCGCGTAATTAAGTAAGGCTTCAAAAAAATTGACGACAGAGCCATGGGTCACCAAAAAGACTAAGATCATCAGAAGAAAGGTAGGTGGCCTTTGTCCCGCAATGGGACAAATTCAACAGGCCAAAAATACCGCTCTTAGGGTTTTTTTTAAACGCACAGCACCGTCGTTTGCCTCTTTGAAATAAGTTGGAATAATTTACCAGGAGCTCGATATAGGTACGTAGGTATAGCCTTTAGAAAGCAACACTATACAAATTTGGGAATCATTTTCTCCATAGTGGAACAACCATACTCTTTTGATAAATAATTTAAACTGATAATATTATTTATTTATTTTATTTATTTAAACTTTATGCACAAGTAAAAAAAAAACTGTACAAAGGCGGACTTAATGCCTGAGGCATTTTCTACCAGTCAACCTATAGGGTGATGCAGAGACAAAACATGGTAGGTGCAACATAGGGGATATATGTATAACTAGAAAATCAAAAATATGTACAAATACGTAGATACATTACATACCTACTTAGAAACAAAATAAAAAGTGTCAGGAGAAATATCGATTGGTGGAGGAGAAAACGAATCAACGCTGGGATGATTCTGCCAATTTCTTACGAATATATTCCCGTGCCTTCACTTTAAATGTGACCGTCCGGTTGCCACCCTGATGCTTAGAGGGAGCGCATTCCAAAGAAAATGATATGCATCTCAAATTTATAATCTGAGGCTGTTATTGACCGAGCGAGTGAAGCATCTCTGCATCAAATCTGGCAAAATTTGCTTTCCTCTGTCGGTTTGTTTACGTCGTATTTTACAACCGATCTGGACGAGACTTGGTATACAGGTTTTACGACTTTAAATAAGTTTTCTGAAACATGCTTGGAAATTCGAACATTATATTGACAACCTTCTTCAAGATAAATCGAAATTGCTGTACTGGCCAAATACATGCGAGCAGCGGCCACCAAAAGTTGTATGAAAATCCTTAGGTGTCGTGGTTTAGCGGCCAAATAAATGACATAGTAAACTCTTAACTATCGTGTAATTTAAAAATAGAACGATATTTTACTCCGAAACATGGACACAACAACCAAGGAGGTAACGTATCAAAGGTTTTATTTAAATTGCGAACTGGCTTGCAAATAGAAAGCTGTTTATTGAAAAAAAAAACAAATGAACACATTGGCGCGTGAAAAATGATCGTTGTTCGTCAATTTCGGCGCATTATTTGAGAAAAGCACTATGCAAGCCTTAGCAGCTACCAGGCATTGATGGACTCACGTATGAGTGCCTCGGCTTCGCCTCGGCCCATATTTTCACGTTTGTCCATCAATGCCCCTGTTGCAGGCCGCTGCAGTAATGTACTATTTTGTCGTTGAGGATTTTTGATTGGAGGGGTACTCCCTCCAAAAAGGGGCAAAAAGGGGGCTACAGGATATCTTCGCCTTTTGAGATCTGATTTCGATGATTCTTGTTTTATTTGAAAGGTAGTAACTTTAAGTTGGTCTCATAGAAATTTGGTAAACATCTGATGAGGATCTTCGTCGTGATGAGCAGAATAGTTCCTCAAAATGCAGTAAATTGATCACTTTTTGATTTCTACCAGTGGAATCGGCCCTTTAACTATAGGTAAGTAGATATTGATGGATAATTGTTGGAAAAAAGTTTGTGCTTGCGAGATCTTCTGTTCGCAGAACTACTAGTAGTTAACTTTGAATCCTTTGTTCGCTAAAGGGCAAATTCTCGAAACGGCAAATTCTCATATGGGCAAAAATGTCCTTATGACTGATTCCTATTACCAAAGCTATATTTTTCTTGTATAGTTCTACAAATTCTACACCATTACCAATATTGTAGGCATACCTAAACATAACATCACGCCTGTTTTTCCCCGAAGAGTTAGGCAGAGACCTAACAGTACCACCACATTTCACCAGTTATGTTGAAATCCCATGTAATTTCCAATATTATATTTTAACAAATAATATTAAAACATTTACCTTTATTATCGGACCTGGCAGGCAGCGCAGGCGCAGCGAAGACCGCGTTAACGGCAAGCGCGCATGCGTAGAACAAAGCAGTGCGCGCGTACGACATGCGTGCAGCGGTGGTCACGACTGAAGGACTTGATGTGAACTCGGCGGCAACTCTCAACGTTCAAGTTTAATTGTGCACACAAATGGAGCTACGGTGTAGGGCTGCGCGAGTAAAAATCAATCCAAGGTTCGGACTACACGAAGTCCTAAGTAATGTGAAACCGGAGTCATCAAAAGAAACGAGAACTAGGTTTTTGCTCCTGCATTTCTGCAAACCCCAAGGTTGTACTGTTAAAAAATGAACGAGAACTAGGTTTTTGCTCCTGCATTTCTGCAAACCCCAAGGTTGTACTGTTAAAAAATGAACGAGAACCAGGTTTTTGCTCCTGCATTTCTGCAAACCCCAAGGTTGTACTGTTAAAAAATAAACGAGAACCAGGTTTTTGTTCCTGCATTTCTGCCCACCCCAAGGTTGTGCTGTTAAACAATAAACGAGAACCAGGTTTTTGCTCCTGCATTTCTGCCCACCCCAAGGTTGTGCTGTTAAAAAATAAACGAGAAACCGGAGTCATCAAAAGAAACGAGAACTAGGTTTTTGCTCCTGCATTTCTGCAAACCCCAAGGTTGTACTGTTAAAAAATAAACGAGAACCAGGTTTTTGCTCCTGCATTTCTGCCCAACCCAAGGTTGTGCTGTTAAAAAATAAACGAGAACCAGGTTTTTGCTCCTGCATTTCTGCCCACCCCAAGGTTGTGCCTGATAAATTTTTATTTTGTTTGAGTTTTTTTATATTATCACCTTTAATTTATTCTCATTAATTAACGGACACACACTTCTCTATGTGTTTATTATTCTAGCGTATGGCACTCGTGGGTTGCAGCTGAAAATCAGCGTCAGGTGGTGTCTTGTGTTGTCATCTGACATTATGCTGAGCTGAGGCCCTTTTGGCATTATAATAATTGTTTTCTGTTATTTATAGTTTCTATGGTGTATTTGCTGTAATGCCATTAAACGCATTTTTCTTTCCTTCTTTCTAAAACAGAGATATGACACACTTTTTACCTTTTTTTGTGTGGGGAAATTATCAAATAACTTCTCCCGCTCTGGGCGGAGCGGGAAAGCGTGTCAGACTTTTACTGACTAAAACCCACCCGTGTCATTTGCCTGTGTGCCAGGGCCAGGATATCCCTTTCGGACAAACTCGCAACCCTGGCAGGCATTAGATCTATCGGATCCCCGTCAGTTGGTGCTGACATCTCTTTGAGGTGCGCGTGGAACACAATGCGCCGTCGACCCGGGCCTGGTCCTTATCGGACTGCGAGCTACCCATCGGTCACCGTCCGCAAGCCCGCGCCTACAGTGGGAGATAGGACACCAGTGAGGTCATCATCCTTCTACACTTTTCCCAGTTTACTTGGGGTCGGCTCAGCATGTCGTATTAGTCGACATCCCCTTATCATCATTTTAACCGACGGAAAAAAGGAAAGGTTCTCAATTCGACGCGTTTAAAGATGATTTTTTACTTTTACCGCATTTAAACTTAGAGTTTTAGATTTTGACGTTTTACCTTCACTAATTGTGAACCGATTCTGTTGGAACTTGGCAAACATAAGGTTTGGTCAGGCAGGGGCCACAGTCTTGTCTTGGGTAACCTACACTTGCACAGTGCGAACAGGGATAATCGTCGGTTGGTGCCTCATTTCATTAAAAACATCTAACAGGCCTCCGCGAGTTGGCCACGATCTTTTTCGCACGTTCTTGTCGTACGTGATCCACTTTTCATCACCAGTTATCAGCTTCTTCAAAAATGGTTCGGTTTCATTACGTCGTAATAAAGAATCACAAATGAGTACACGGTTCATTAGGTTTCTTTCAGTGAGCTCGTGAGGTACCCAAATATCGAGCTTTTTTGTGGTCCCAGTTTTTTCAAATGTGCCAAAACTGTTTTGTGGTCAATTCCCAGTTCTTCAGCTACGTCGTCACTACTGACATGCCGATCTTGCTCCACATTTTCAAAAATGGCATCCATTTTATCCGTAATAGGGCGACCAGAGCGACGTGCATCTTTGACATCAAAATTTCCGGATTGAAAACGCTTAAACCAAATTTGTAATGCGAAAAGACTTTTTCCCCAACCTAATATAAACTTGTGGATTCTGAGGTCCCGTACCTATACAAGTATGTGCCCGACCCAGTTCTCGAAAATGACCATGTCATGTTGTACTGGGATCGGTTTATCATTACTGACAGGACCATTTGTCGCCAATAAGCCGGACATAGCGGTGATAGATCGATTAGCACGCCGCGCAATGATTATCGATGTTACCATTCCACATGACGAGAACCTCGTGAAAGCTGAGAAAGAGAAACAAATTAAATATCTCGACTTAACACACAAGGTTGTTGCCATGTAGAATGTGAGCTCGGCTGCCATTGTGCCAATTGTTGTATCGACCAATGGCCTGATCGCCGAAAGCCTCGATCAACATCTCTCGAGACTCTCGTTAGGTAGTTGGATCAAGGGCCTGATTCAGAAGGCAGTACTCCTCGATACGGCTCGCATTGTGAGGAGGTTCCTATCTCTGGAGCCCTAACCACCGGTAGCTTGGACCCTGCTCCCGATAAGCGTAGTAGGACGCTTTGGAATGGGCAACTAGCTTTGTCTTTCTGACTGACCGACCCCTTTACTACTAGTTGGTTCATTTGAAATATGTTTTGAGTTTCGAGTTTGAAAAGGGTGAAAAGGGTACCTACCCCACTACTGTCTACATCGTCTATCTGTCTGTCGTTCGTATTCTATCAAAACCGACAACTCACGAACGCCAGTTTCGGTCGGCCCCTTTTTGCCCGAAATAGGTAGGCAGAAACCTGTTTTTTTTTTTGGGCAAAACTAGTCGAAAACGAAACCAAACCTTCAGTCGGACACCAGTTAGGTATTATGGAGGTTTACGATAAGCTGATCACTGAATGACGACAGCTAAATCTTGGAGTTGCAATTTAACTGTCCTGAGACGATTTTTGGAAAATCCATTTAAACCACCTCTAAAGAATCTCATTCCTTTATCTACTAAGGCCTGCAAAAAGTATTTACTTCGATCACTTTATGGCCGATTTAATAGATAGTCTGTAATGTAAAAACAATTAAAAAAATCAAAACCACTAATTGTAGATCTAACTCCAAATTTCCAAGTGTAATGTGTCTTTAGAATATGAAACTACAAAAACCACTTCAATCAGTACGAAGGAAAACTTGTGATCCACATGGCACAATAAAGGTCACGGAAGAAAACCAAAGTCTTCGAGAACAGCTACTCGAAGCCACTGATAAGCAGCATCAGGAGATGTCTAGAGCTATAGACCTCAAGGAAAAAAATGCTTATCTAAAGACCAGGATACATGACGTGAAACAAGAAGCCTGTAAACTTCAGGAAAATAATACTTAAGTAGCAACAATAAAAGCAATGCGTGGAATCGTAGACTTGAGACTGGTTTCTCTCCAAGCCGAGAATGAGGCATTGAAAAAGCTCATTGTTCAAGCAAAAAAGTTGAGAATGGAAGCGTCCAAACACGCTAAGAAGTTAGCTGAAGCTAACTATTATTTAGAAAACTGTCTTGCCGAAGCGTACGTTGAATTGTATCATTTGAAACGGAAACTAAATGTGCACACAAGAATTTTTCCATAAAAATAATTAAAATAATTGATCCACGTGTAGTCACAATGAGCGTCGTTACAATAGTATTATCGTGTACCATCGTTACTGAATGTTTATGAATAAATAAAAATAAAAAATTGCGTTAATTTCTTACCTCTAGAAGTTTTAACCCTATAAATTGATAAACTCTCTTCAACCATAACAGCTTAGTTACAAAAATACTACACTCAAGTTAGCAGGGTTATCACACTGGCGATTGGCGAGTGTGTTCCCAGCGAGGCGAATTGTGAAGTGCGGAGCGAGCCAGATGCGTCCGCGTTGATAGTTCCCCTCGCTCGAAGCATGTTCAGGAATCGCGTGTGCAAACGCCCTATAAACTACTTAAATTAAACAAGAACATTGACTGTAAAATCATTTATTAACCCTTAAAAATCTATTCTCTCATCATCTTTTCCTTCTGGCGAGCCAACTTCTTCTTTGACAGCTTCTTCTTCGCGGGTGCGTCGTCAGCGGGCGCGGCGCGTGCTACGGCGTCCTCTCGCTCGCTCAGACAGACCTCGATGTGGCAGGGCGACGACATGTAAGGGTTGATACGACCGTGAGCGCGGTATGTGCGTCTGCGCAGGCAGGGAGCGCGGTTAACCTACAGAGTAAAACGAGGGAGGTTATAATTTACATTCATCAAATCATCATCTGGGCTGTTTTTAGTAGAAATGTCAGTAGTTGAAAAAAATCTTCAAATAAATTGGTCAAGTTTACAGTATTATTGGGGTAAAAACAATGATATTATATTAAACAGATATGTTGTGAGCGCGCAACGTGAAGACTCGAAAACGTCCTAATTGGGACGTATTGACTTTAGTCTGCGACACGCATGGCGACGAGTAATACGCTTAGTTAAAGCAGCTAAAAAATTCAAAAAATGCCATCGTGTGTATTTAGAAAGTGTACCAATTATGATACCAAAGTTAATAAAAACAAGGGATCTCATACCACACGTAAGTACGCAATATACTTCGATTTATTAATATATTTCAAATAATTTCCTAATATTCTCATATTTGGAGGTTTATATATTCATTACAAAAAAGAAAGAAATGGAAATACATTTTTTTGTCGTGAAGACGACAAGAACACATTCACTCCATTCACAATTTGTTAGTCTGTGATGCCAACATTCGGTGATTGGTGGCAAGAATAATGTTTGTTTACATTCAAGCACAATTGAAAACACTAGCTGTCTCTTTTTTCTTGTTGTTTTTGTCAAGCCATCTTGTTTCTATCATTTTTACTTGTAGTGAAATGTAAAATGAATGAAAAGTGGGTATGTGTGCTGCCGCTGCTGCGCGGAACACTTGTTTCGGTTGTTTTATGAGTGTTTATCATATCTGTTTAATATAATATCATTGGGTGAAAATGTCAGTGATTGAGAAAAGAAAGTTCCATAAAGAAAACTTTCTTTATGTTAAACACTTCTTGATGTATGCCTTCTGAAAACAGCGATTACGAGAAAGTGGTAACACTGACAAGCAAGAAGGCAATATTTATCAACGAATCTTGAAGCAATACATGTGTAACAACTATCTATTAGAAAACTAATTTCAATTTTATCCATCACTCAAAATCATACAATATTTTCAGACATCCTTAAATATTAAAAATTGTAAACTTGCTCTAAAGAAGGGATAATGCAATATTTCTATACAATGCTTGAAATATTTCATTATCCCTTCTTCTTTAAAATCGTAAAAAAATCTAATAGAATTACAGAAAACATTTATGAAACTTTATTCAATTTACATTAGAATCAACAAAACTTTGATTTTCACGTAAAAACTGTTAAATAAGAAAATGATAAATCACAAATTAACCATATCTAAAGGTTGTATATTTAAGATCCCTTTTAGCTATAAAAATGCCCATTCTCACCCCGAGTAAAATTTCTACATTTATATCTGTATTTTGGTGTACAAAATAAAGAGTATTCTATCCGATTAAATAAAGGGCAAAAAGATTGTCTTTGAACACTTTACATCCACAGATAATTCAATGCCTGTATTTTTATAGAATAACTGCTTAGATTCACTTCTACAACTGGGAATAAGCAGTCATTAGTAAATGTGCTATACAATATGACAATAGAAGAATTTGTGCTACACAATGGTCATAATATAATGGATCTCATAAAAACTAATTTTAGCATTGTATGCAGCTAACTAGGCTGCATACAATGTCAGCGCAGTAGAATCCTTGGAAAATTATATTTTCCAAACGTAAATTGTGACATAAAATAAATAGAAATATATTAATTTTATTATATTTTTCAGCAGATTCAAATTATGCTGTTTTGCAGTTGATAATGAATAATATCCCATTCATTTTCATTTAATTAAAGCAGAATACCAATAAATTACGATTATGGCAATCCCCTGATTGCCAACCCGTATACCAATTAAAATGGTGTTACTACGTAAATATGGTGTGTAATGTTACACTATTTTAATTAAACAGCATTTTGTAGTCCTGTCTGAATTATAGACCCTTGTCAAAGAGCCTGTTTGTCAATAAATTCACTTTCTTACCTTATTTATCAAAATTTTAATTGAATTACAAACATAGCACTGATGCTAGGTTTGTATTTCAATTCAAATTTTGCATAATAACAACTGATAATATAAAAAAAGTTTGAAAATGAATATTCACCTGAATGTGATCAATGACAAGCCTGTCAACGTCCAAGCCTTTATAGTCAGCGTTGGATTCAGCATTTCTCAGGAGCTGGAGTAAGAACTCAGCAGACTTCTTGGGCCAACGACCCTGTGTGGTGCCAAACTGCTTGGCTTGTGCACAACGACCAACACCACCATTGAAACGGCGGAATGGAATGCATTCCTTCTTCTCTGTAACATTCTTCAGGTAACGTACAGCACGGCGCAGGGGCAGTTTCCTGATCGCCATGGCTGTCTCATATGTGTTCTGAAAGATACATAAAGAAAGACATTACCTACTTTTAGTGATACTAGACAAACTTCGAATTGCCAATTTCAAGCAGTGGATTTAGTGAAGACAAATTTTTGTAGTTATTCACGAATTACTTGTTTGATAATTGAAATATCACAGTTTTTATGAATGTATGAAAAGACATTTTCGATATTTGACACAGGGAAATGCAATTTGCTCTTTGCCACAGTATTCCTCTGACATAGTTTGCCTAGCAGCCGTTTTTGAGGTTATCGCGCACAACATTGAAGGCAACTGTAAATATCCAAGAGAACAACTGACATTTCATCAGTTTCAAAGGCGGTAACAGTAAAACACTGCTTGATAGTGCTTGTTTCTTTATGTCAAACTAACCTAAGATATAATTAGCATGCAAGTTTGTTTTTCAACCCCAAACACTCATGTAAAAGCAGTAATTTTGTGAATTTATAGTTTATAAACTACATAAATATAAGAAACATAGCGTAGGACGGTCAGTCCATGTGGAATCAATATACCTAATGTATACAAATATCAGTTTTGTGTGTTACCTTGAAGTGAACACGGAGGTTGGAGCCACGCGCTTTGCATGACTTCGCTGGGTTATCCGGTTCCTTTGAGTAACGCCCCATGTTTAGTTTCTGAAACACAGAGCGGTGTATGTCTCAAACGCTTTCGAACATAGGTTATCATATTATAACATTCCGGCTTTTCACATATTTAATAAAATAAACACATGAGCAACAAGAATTCACTGTCCTTAAATACACCATAACTGGATTTAATTCAAAACTAAGTAGTTTCCACGATTAAATTAGATTTTAACAAACACGAAACCAACCTCTCAGGAGAAAATTTAACAGGAAAAGGAATAGACAAGACGTTTTGACAACTAGAGTTTTGACATTGACAACTGTAACAAAATGCTGCTAGCCCAAAAAAATATTTTTTTGTTGAAAAATTGTCTATGCTGATGATCACATACAGTATGCCCAAGATGGCTGGTGGCTAAGTAATAACAGGCTTACAATAAAAAAGAATAAACATATTTTAAAGGAAGAAGTATTGACACGGGCTGTACGGAGGCGAGTACATACGGTCTGCGTACTTGAGTCAAGATGGCAAGGGGGTCTTATAGTTACGCGGAATCGCAGCTGCCCATTCTCTAGTTTTAGAAGTCACAATGTACCATCACTATTAGGAGTAAAAAACTTAGTCTGTGATTTTCATTGACTATGGTCTCACCGTCTCACTCTTACAATGGCGGTTGCGTTGTCGAACGATAAGACAAGTAATGTTGCATTTTTTATAAATAAAAGGTTTTTACAAACGAACCCTTTCTTTCTCTGCTGTCCCATATACACTAACATGAAGTAAGTGCCGTAGTCGTCTTTAACAACACCCACGCTAAATGCTCTAAAGTTGACAAAAAATAATAGGCCCATTTTGACATTTAACTTGAATCGATTTATCGTAAGTATCTATCTACATATCGTATGGTTACTTCACTAGTTACGTGTCGATTGACCATCGCGGCGTAACTAGTGAAGTAACCATACGACTCGGTACTCGATGCTCACGATAAATCGATTCAATGTCAAAACGGGCCTATTATTTTTTGACAAGTATAACTAGTATAAGCGGGAAGAAATAGGTTGGTGATGGACGTGCGCACTGTACTGTCGCTAATAAATAAAGATAAGACAAAATATTTATCCCAATAAAATAAATGTATTAATTAAATGGGATAAAATAAAGTAAATTAAAAAAGTATTCATTCATGGTTTCAAAAACTTTGGTTCGTCTAATCATTGGCTTGGCTTACATAATTATGACCATAACTTTATTGCTGCAGAGTAATGCCTCTAAGACAAAATAGATGGCGCTAAGAGTATAGCTCTCAGTGGTTCCAGTCTTAAGCCCGTATTACAGATCGTCACTCAATACTCAAGCATTACTAGTTTCAACCAATCAAATAGCTTGAATCTAATTCTAAGTAATCCTTGAGTATTGAGTGACGTTCTGTAATACAGGCCTTAGAGCATTTACCTATGGAGCTGTCATAGCTTAGCGTACCCCTCTGCCAAAGTCAATTGGCCAAAAGACCATGCACGATAAATAAAACGAGTTCATTATTTATTTATTTATTAAAACTTTATGCACAAGTAAAAAAATACACTGTACAAAGGCGGACTTAATGCCTGAGGCATTTTCTACCAGTCAACCTTAGGGTGATGCAGAGACAAAACATGGCAGGTGCAACGTACGGGATAGATAGCTCGGAAATAACTATAAAATACAAGCATAAATAAATACAAATACATAGATAGATACATACATACATAATATACCAAAATAAACTTTGTCAGGAGAAATAACGACCGGTAGCGAAGAAAACCACTCCAGCAACTCACCGTTGAGATGTTTCGGCAAACTTCTGACGAATATGTTCACGTGCCTTCACTTTAAATGATAACCGGCTGGGTGCCGTCCTGATGTTCAGAGGGAGCGCATTCCAAAGAAAGACCGCCTGGACAAAGAAAGAAGAATGAATGAAGCCAGAACGGTGTGAAGGACATCGTAGCAGACGATTGTTGGTGGAACGAAGATTTTTACTATGAGCAGAGCATAAGTATTTAATTTTGGAAGTCAGGTAAGAAGGAGAAGTGGGTTTGTCGAGAATAGAGAACAACATAGACAGAGCCCTTAACTCTCTGCGTTGACGAAATGGGTAACCATTTTAAAAGCAGTCGGTGCGCGGATACATGGTCATACTTACGCAGATTGAAAACGAATCGAATGCAGTTATTGAGAAGGCGGTCAAGTTTATTGAGGAGATCTGCATTCAGGTCATAGTAACACACATCACCATAGTCAATCATGGGAAATATTAGGGACTGTACAAGCATTGCCTTTATGTGTGATGGAAGAAGATTTTTCAATCGATAGAGCGACCGCAACGTTCCGGTGACTTTTTGACTTACAGTCGTTACCTGCTTTCGCCAGTCAAGACAATTGTCGACATCCAGACCAAGATTCTTAACATTGGAGCTAAACGGGATGACTGAATTGTCGAAGATTACAGGTGGCACGGTTAAGCCATTCAATTTTCTCATACTGTAGAGGCTCCCTAGTATAATAGTCTGACACTTGGTTGGGTTAACCGCTACCCCAAATCGATCAGACCAGTTTTTAACGACATCTAAATCCCGGTTTAGCTCCTCAATCGCATCGGATATGTTGTCAACACTTGCCCGACAATAAAGCTGCAAATCGTCAGCATAAAGATGATACGCAGTCCGAAGCTCGGTAGTAATGAGGTTAATAAAAATGGAGAATAAAAGAGGAGATAATATACCGCCTTGAGGGACGCCAGCTGCAAGATCACACCAACTCGACGAAGAGTCTCCAGCATAAACAGACTGCTGTCGCCCCTGAAGATAAGATGAAAACCATTCCAATACCTCCGGAGAGACCATAAGATAGGAAAGGATGGATAAAAGGACTTCGTGACTGACGGTATTAAAAGCATTGGAAAAGTCAATTAACACTAAGACCGTAACCTTAGTGTCTTCCATTCCCCGCCTTATATCATCGGTCATTTTAAGGAAAGCTGAAACGGTACTGTGCCCGGGCCTGAACCCGGATTGAAATGGACTGATGAGGGAGTTGTGGTGAATAAAGTAGGAGAATTGGTTGTGAACACAGGATAATCTTTTTGATCTCTCCCGGGTCGACTGGAATGAAGAGAAAGGGATCGATATTGGGACGCGTCAGACCAGCAAGGTAGTCGAGGGTTTGACATTTGGTTAGACTATCTAGAGTTGGAACCGTGGAGAAATGGCGATTTAGATCGTCTAAACCAATTGTGTTGGGAAGGTCTGAATGTCGCGATTTGCCGATGCCTAAAGTCCCAAGGAACTTCCAAATATCGGCAGGAGAAGAAGAAGTGATATTATTTAGGATGTGGCGGCGTTTAGCGTTGCGTATCATCTGATTACACCGATTCCTAGCAGCCTTAAAGAAGGTCCAATTGTCCTCCGTGCGATCTTTTTTAAATTTCCAAAACGCGCGGTCCCTCCGTCGCATTGCCATCCGAACTCCCGTGTTCATCCAAGGCGCAGGCGGACGCTTTAACTTTATTTTCTTGACAGGTGCATGAGTGTCATAAAGTTTGACCACAACATCATTGAAAACGCTAACTTTCTCATCAACTGAAGCAGCTGCTTCCAGGAGTGACCAGTCAATATTGGATGCATCTTGTTGAAGCCTCTCATTATTCATACGTGCAAAGGCACGCCTGTACTGAAACATGGGTTTAGGTTTAGGGGGTTTAAGGACATAGGATAGGAAAATAAGGTCGTGATGGGAAAAGCCCGGAGCAACATGTTGACCATGTAAGGAAACTAGGGAAGGATTAGAGGTGAGGATCAGGTCAAGCCAAGTATCATCACCTACTATATTATGATGAGTGGGTTGGAGAGGCAAAACGTGCAGACTGGCTGACTCGATGAGATGCAGGAGTTTACTGGACCGAGGGGAGTTGTGGGCAAGAAGATTTGTGTTAAAATCCCCCATAACGATGTGATGTGCATACTCGGAACCCAAAGATTCAAGAACCGATTCGAATTCAGTGAAATAATCCGTGGACGGCGGGCAATAAACAACACCAAGGACGGTTTTAGCTCCTTTGACACAAACCTCGAGGAAAAGAAACTCTGCAGATTTATCGGGACAGGAAGAAGCTAGAATTTTAAAAGGGAAATCATTACGAAGATAGATGGCTACACCACCCCCCCTCTTACCGATCCGGTCATTCCGAAGAAGAACGAAACCAGGGAGTGGGTAAGTGGTTGAAAGCAGGTTAGGTTTGAGCCAAGTCTCGGAAATCAGGACGGCGTGAACGTTGTTATCGGTGAAAGTATCGTAAAGTTCGTTGAAGTGACTGGGAATGCTTTGAGCATTGAGGTGGCATACGTTAAACAGCCGACCAGAATTATGGCTGAAATTTTGGCGTAAAACAACACCTAGGGTGTCTGTAAGAGAACAAAAACTTTCATCTCTGGAAGAGGCACTAGAATTGTTGGCAGAATAAAAAGATTCGTTATCAGAAGTCATAAAAAGTAAATTAAATAAATATCTATAAATATATAATTATAAACGCTAAAAACACTACACGAATGATACGACGTTTGCATCTCTGCACCACCCGCCAGCTCACAACATCATCTAAATCTAAACTTATTGGTTAATTAAACTAATTAAAAGGCACACAGGGGAAAAAAATAAAAACCTACTAAAAAAACAGAATAACTGTCATGCCGAGTAAAATTGTAAAATTGCCGAGCTAAAAAACTAAGTTTACACAAAAAAATATTTTTACATCTACATCGAATTGTAAAAGATTATGTCGCGAACGTATCCGATCAAGAATACGTCAAACTTCGAATCAGCCTTTTTGTCATAGATAATCTGTGGACTATTCAACTTTGGCATATGACATATTTGACATTTGCGTCACAGACTAGATAGGTTATTTGCGTACAAGAATTAATGAAAAGGAAGAAAGGTAAACAAGTTGAGGGTAACTTATTCTGTAAAGTGTGGGGAATAAATAAGTTAAGTAATAAATAATAGAAGGACTACTCAGTACATAAAAAAGAAATTACAACGGTAAGTGGTTCAATCAATTGCATGCAAGTCATTGGCCAGTAAATATAAAAAATAACAGGATACCATTATTGACATGTTCTGTTTTGCAGGCTATCTCCTGTGCCTTGGACCTTAGGATCTTGGGCCTTTGGAAACTTTGCAAGCAGAGGATTGAGCTCGTCCATTGAAGAAACTTTATGTTTACTTCCGTCGAAGGCCTTTAAAACGATAACACCGTCCTGAGTCCAACACGACCGCATTCCAAAGTGAAGACGCGCCTTCCCAAAGACGGACTGCCGGACCCTTGTCAAGAACTCCTTGACGGAGATAGATGTTCCCTTTAAGCGCGTCTTAGCTCTCCAAACCACTGATTTGTCATCGTAGCTGGAAAATCTCACCAGTATGGGCCTATGACGTTCTGTATTGGCTGCGCCAAGTCTGTGACAGACCTTTATGGAAGATGCGGAGAAGTTGTTGAGGGCCAGCTTATTGGTGATAACATCCAGGATGACTGTGGTGCTATCTTCACTGGCAACTTCGGCAACACCTTGAAAGATCAGTGCTTTTCTCCTGTGCCTAGTCTCCAATCCGTCAACTTGCCTAGCACACTCACAAATCTGAGTCCGGAGTAAACCAAGCATGCTGAAGATAAGCTCCCTGAAGGTCCGGAACTCCTCAGCCACCCTTGCCACGGTATCCTTGGCAGGTCCTGCACACTGAATTTGGGCTTCCAGTGCTTCCATCTTCCGTGTGAAGTTCTCTTCAAGGCACTTTTGTGCAGACAATACCTCAGCAAATTGAGACATAGTGATCCAACTGTGTTCAAGTGAATGTGAAGTGATTTTGTAGATGATGAGCTGGCAGGTAGTGTAATTTTAATGATTGAGTCACATAAATGTGCCACAAACGTGAGTACCCGTGCTATATAGGTTATCACTTATACTTGATAGAAATTTAGGCAAAAAAACTGTGTATTTCTATTTAAATAAAAATTCAAAAACAGAGATACGTCTATCGTTTTTTTACACCTACCCGCGAACATGTGACACAATGATGGCTGTCATTCGCTGACAACCGTCATTGTGAATCGTATTGCAATTGCATTTACCCTTAAGGTATTTATGTTATGAACTTATGTTATAAGCTCTGTGATCGTATTGTGTCGCAAGTAAGTCTTCCCAAAAAATCGTAAATTGTGCAGTTTCTTATTGTAAAATGCGATCTGCCACTTCAAATTTACGAAACCATAGTGTTTTCTACCACATGTGGGTATAAATTATACATCAACATGGTTTTATTTATGCACAATGTCGAAACAATCATTATGATAATTACAATAGAAAATTATAGTGGTAGGTACGTTGCTAGCTACCTAGCTACCCTATATACTATTGTAGTCTGTGTTGCTAGCACAAACGCAGTACAGGGTAAGGATTTGCACAGTGGGTGAGTGAATGATATAAAACAAATGATTGTTTCAGTCAGTATGTTCAGCAACTATTATTTTTTTGTGTATGTTTCTGGACAAGTCAGCACCCTAATTGCATAACACACAATTATCACAATCTAAACAATTTAAAAGGATATTGCTTCATACATTCGTAAAATTGGTCTGCTCAACAACGTAATTATCGCAATGAGCGGTTGACACTCAGTTGCAGAAACGATCTTTAAATTTTAAAGACTACATTAAACACTAATGTAGCATTAAATCATTGCACAAAACCATTTTTTATTTTATTTTAATGCTCCATTATAATTTAACTAATGAAATGTCAAACCTAATGAAACCGGCCATTTTAAACACTTTTACGTTGCACGTAACTTCATTAGCGCCCATTAGCAGGTGGTGAACTTTAAGTTTGACATTTCAGATTTTTTAATTTTAATGGGCCGAAAAGCATCCATTAAAG
This sequence comes from Tiliacea aurago, assembly GCA_948098905.1. Taxonomy (NCBI): domain Eukaryota; kingdom Metazoa; phylum Arthropoda; class Insecta; order Lepidoptera; family Noctuidae; genus Tiliacea; species Tiliacea aurago. The sequence goes on from OX402592.1 coordinate 5,357,170, forward strand.
AGCAACATTAGTGTTTTCTACGGTACTTTAATGCATTTCTGTAATTGAAAGATGTCTTTAACCAGTCTTTCGTCATTATCTGATTCTTATTTAGTAGATTTACCTCGCCGTCGAATCCCAGACCGAGTGAATTTATTTTTAAAACATGATGGAGAAGAGTTTCGTGTAAGGTATAGAATTTCCAAGGAGGCAGTTCTTCAAATTTGTAACCTACTTGATTAAGATTTAGAACCAGTGACGCAAAGAAAAAAATCCATTAATGGCCTGACACAGCTCACACAGCTTTTAATATGTTTGAGATTTTTCGCCACTGGATCTTTCCAGCAAGTATTGGGTGATTTAAACAGTTTGTCGGAAACAGGTTGGGTCGGGTTGTTTGTCAGTTTGTTTATACAAAAAGTATCCCGTGAACTAGCAAAATTAAGCCACCTCTATATTAAAATGCCAGACCGGACAGAACTACGTAGAGTTGCAGAAGGTTTTTATGAAATTGATGGATTTTCACGTGTGGCAGGAGCTCTAGACTGCACAAATGTTAAAATTATTAGAATAAGGGGGATGCGCTAAGGTAGCCCGCGAAATTCAAATTTTATTACGATTTTTGTAATTTGCAGGTCAGTAACACGTTGTATGTTGATCTAATTATGATTCGCGGCCATAACCCTTAAGGCTTTATAGAATTATAATCATTAGAATATGAATCAAAAGTATAAAAATTGCAAAAAACGTTGGTAAATTTGAATTTCGCGGGCTACCTTAGCGCATCCCCTTAAACCAGATTATTTAAACTAGATTAAACCACAGAGTACACTGAATACACATAAATCAACTAAATTTACTTTATTTTATGCTAAAATTGTGGTGTACTTGTACGTACGGATAATAACAGAACGCAAATGTTCACTCTTTTCGTTCAATATGGTAATTTGTTCTTGGCAATATTATTTAAAGTCTTCTTTAACTAAAGTGGCATTAAAAATGTCTAATGCTATCAAAAATTTGTTTGTGCAACTTCATTAAAGTAATGAATTCATTAGCGATAATGCTGCTTTATGTAATGAAGTGTTAATGGTGAGCTTTCTGCAACTGAGTGTGAGTCTACAAGAACCCGGGCACAGGGAGAGAAACGAAGTGCACATCGTTCAAAAGCGGCTACTCTCTAATTCGTCAACGAAGATACGGGCCCATTCGAAAGTAGTTGATCCGTCAAAACAATTGACCAATTCATTTTTTCTAACGGGTAAATACTCATCGGGATTAAGGAACACTATCAAATCATGTTGTCATTCATTTTTAATTCGGGCGCTGACTAATCCATAAGTGATACGGAGTAGGAAACGCCCAAAACTTTGGCTGAAACTACGGATTTCGTGATTAGGGAGTAGACGCCAAGGATCAACGACCACCACAAAAAATATCACAGAACCGATTGATTGTTTCTCTCTATTTATTACCAATGATATGGTCTGTAAAATCCTGACACGAATGAATAACAACAAGAAACCCATGTCACGACGATCGTATATAAAAGAAGTATCGACAAAACTGTTCGATAAACTTTGTAGCTATGCCTAAATAAGAAAATTGTTAAAGTACTTGGGTTTCACCAAGTACTTTAACAATTTTCTTATAGTCCAGTGCTCAATCACAATCCAATCGTATAAAACTAAAATCCTCGAAAAACATATATACGTATGAGAGGCGAATGTTTATGTGTATCTACCAAGTATGTTCATGAATCTCTGGTTAACCAAAAAAAGCAGCTCCGCAGAAATGTGTTCGACATGTATATAATAAACTGGTACATTAAAAAAATCTGTGATTTCCTCTAGTCGACATCATTCAGACATATGACTATGAACTAGACTCTGGCAATGGGGCCATACCCGCATCGTTTCATAACTAAGATATCAAACCCATAACTTTAGTTTGTTTCGTAACTACACTCAGTTGCAGAAAGCTCACCATTAACACTTCATTACATAAAGCAACATTATCGCTAATGAATTCATTACTTTAATGAAGTTGCACAAACAAATTTTAGATAGCATTAGACATTTTTAATGCCACTTTAGCTAAAGAAGACTTTAAACAATATTGCCAGGAACAAATTACCATATTGAACGAAAAGAGTGAACATTTGCGTTCTGTTATTATCCGTACGTACAAGTACACCACAATTTTAGCATAAAATAAAGTAAATGTAGTTGATTTATGTGTATTCAGTGTACTCTGTGGTTTAATGTAGTTTAAATAATCTGGTTTAAGGGGGATGCGCTAAGGTAGCCCGCGAAATTCAAATTTACCAACGTTTTTTGCAATTTTTATACTTCTGATTCATATTCTAATGATTATAATTCTGTAAAGCCATATTGGTTATGGCCGCGAATCATAGTTAGATCGTGATACTTGACCTGCAAATTGCAAAAACCGTAATAAAATTTGAATTTTGCGGGCTACCTTAGCGCATCCCCCTTAATCTAATAATTTTAACATGTGTGCAGTCTAGAGCTCCTGCCACACGTGGAAATCCATCAATTTCATAAAAACCTTCTGCAACTCTACGTAGTTCCGTCCGGTCTGGCATTTTAATATAGAGGTGGCTTAATTTTGCTAGCTCACGGGATACTTTTTGTATAAACAAACTGACAAACAACCCGACCCAACCTGTTTCCGACAAACTTTTGATTTATTTATGTTTATTAAATCACCCAATACCTACTTGCTGGAAAGATCCAGTGGCGAAAAATCTCAAACATATTATAAGCTGTGTCAGGCCATTAATGGATTTATTTCTTTGCGTCACTGGTTCTAAATCTTAATCAAATACGTTACAAATTTGAAGAACTGCCTCCTTGGAAATTCTATACCTTACACGAAACTCTTTTCCATCATGTTTTAAAAATGAATTCACTCGGTCTGGGATTCGACGGCGAGGTAAATCTACTAAATAAGAATCAGATAATGATGAAAGACTGGTTAAACACATCTTTCAATTACAGAAATGCATTCAAGTACCGTAGAAAACACTAATGTTGCTCTTAATGGATGCTTTTCGGCCCATTAAAATTAAAAAATCTGAAATGTCAAACTTAAAGTTCACCACTTGCTAATGGGCGCTAATGAAGTTACGTGCAACGTAAAAGTGTTTAAAATGGCCGGTTTCATTAGGTTTGACATTTCATTAGTTAAATTTAATGGAGCATTAAAATAAAATAAAAAATGGTTTTGTGCAATGATTTAATGCTACATTAGTGTTTAATGTAGTCTTTAAAATTTAAAGATCGTTTCTGCAACTGAGTGTTAACACTCAGTTGCAGAAAGCTCACCATTAACACTTCATTACATAAAGCAACATTATCGCTAATGAATTCATTACTTTAATGAAGTTGCACAAACAAATTTTAGATAGCATTAGACATTTTTAATGCCACTTTAGCTAAAGAAGACTTTAAACAATATTGCCAGGAACAAATTACCATATTGAACGAAAAGAGTGAACATTTGCGTTCTGTTATTATCCGTACGTACAAGTACACCACAATTTTAGCATAAAATAAAGTAAATGTAGTTGATTTATGTGTATTCAGTGTACTCTGTGGTTTAATGTAGTTTAAATAATCTGGTTTAAGGGGGATGCGCTAAGGTAGCCCGCGAAATTCAAATTTACCAACGTTTTTTGCAATTTTTATACTTCTGATTCATATTCTAATGATTATAATTCTGTAAAGCCATATTGGTTATGGCCGCGAATCATAGTTAGATCGTGATACTTGACCTGCAAATTGCAAAAACCGTAATAAAATTTGAATTTTGCGGGCTACCTTAGCGCATCCCCCTTAATCTAATAATTTTAACATGTGTGCAGTCTAGAGCTCCTGCCACACGTGGAAATCCATCAATTTCATAAAAACCTTCTGCAACTCTACGTAGTTCCGTCCGGTCTGGCATTTTAATATAGAGGTGGCTTAATTTTGCTAGCTCACGGGATACTTTTTGTATAAACAAACTGACAAACAACCCGACCCAACCTGTTTCCGACAAACTTTTGATTTATTTATGTTTATTAAATCACCCAATACCTACTTGCTGGAAAGATCCAGTGGCGAAAAATCTCAAACATATTATAAGCTGTGTCAGGCCATTAATGGATTTATTTCTTTGCGTCACTGGTTCTAAATCTTAATCAAATACGTTACAAATTTGAAGAACTGCCTCCTTGGAAATTCTATACCTTACACGAAACTCTTTTCCATCATGTTTTAAAAATGAATTCACTCGGTCTGGGATTCGACGGCGAGGTAAATCTACTAAATAAGAATCAGATAATGATGAAAGACTGGTTAAACACATCTTTCAATTACAGAAATGCATTCAAGTACCGTAGAAAACACTAATGTTGCTCTTAATGGATGCTTTTCGGCCCATTAAAATTAAAAAATCTGAAATGTCAAACTTAAAGTTCACCACTTGCTAATGGGCGCTAATGAAGTTACGTGCAACGTAAAAGTGTTTAAAATGGCCGGTTTCATTAGGTTTGACATTTCATTAGTTAAATTTAATGGAGCATTAAAATAAAATAAAAAATGGTTTTGTGCAATGATTTAATGCTACATTAGTGTTTAATGTAGTCTTTAAAATTTAAAGATCGTTTCTGCAACTGAGTGTAAGCAAGAAGAAATTAGGCAAGTGCACAAGAAAATAAAACGAATGAACATTTTGTTCATTCATTCATACAAGAATGAAATACCAATCAATGTTTGTATCACATCACTAGCACCTTTGTGTTTGTTGTCATAGGACAATTGCATAAATAATACGCTCAAAGTAAATGTGTGTGTGTGTTTTTGTAATTGTGTGGTTATTATTTTTTCCTGTGCTTTTAGTTTTCCTCGCCTCCCGCAGAAAGTGGCAGAAAAAGTTGTTCGGTGATTAGCTTATTGGCATCTCCATAGATAATTGTTCTAAGGTTCCAGTTGTGTAGTGTAGGTCCTAAACGAAACCTTAATTAAAATATATATGGTAACACTAAGATAATATACAGGGTTACTGGTAATTCGACGTATATCCGGCAGGGGCTGATAAGGGGGCCAAAATGCAACAAATTGAACCCCCCATATGTATGGCCGAAATTCAATAGTTTTCGAGATATTAGAATTTTAAGGGTTTTTCGATATTAACCCAAAATTTGACATTTCATTCCAAATTAAAAAAAAACTACATATTTGAATGGGTACCATTAAAAATGATGTTGTAGCTGGCACTTCAATTAAGCTATGGACATAATTAAAACTACTTAATTTAACAAAATAATGAAAATAATGAGCGATATAAGAATAATATCTTACCAATATTTTCATTTTACGCTTCAAAAATGTTGTCTCGTCACAAAAATTTATATGACATTAATCGTACAAATAACTAAAACAACTTGCTTATCCTGTAAGCTTTCCAGAAAGGTATAAAAGTCAATTTTAAAATACATAATTCGTGGCATGGCATGTGTTTGAACCGGCGCGGGGAGAGAAATTATCTGTGTTTTTAGTTTATGATCCTCGCTAAAACAACCGATTTCCTGGCGAAATTCTTCGCGATGGGGCGGGGGGTGTGCGGGCGGGGGAGTACACGGCGTCTGCTGCGCTCGCGTCGCCTTCCTTACTAAGTTTTGACTCTCCGCCGCGCAAGCACGTGTGTTGTTATCTTGCTACCAATCTCTCACCCCGTTAATTTGTTATCGATCATTATTGTTAATTCTTGTTTCTCTTGTTATTCTTTTTGTTATCATTGTTATTTCGGATAACATGGCTTCGTATCCTAATAACGAATACGCAGACATAATGTTTTGTTATGGTTTTGCCGATGGAAACGCGGCTGCGGCTCGGCGATAATACCGACGCCGCTTTCCCGATCGTTGACTTCCCCACGTTACTGTTTTCGGGAGCACCTATCGACGATTGTCTGAAACTGGCAGTGTTCAAAGAGCACAATTCAACGCTGGCAGACCTCGACGGTACACGGCTGACGAAGAGGACACCATTCTTCAGTGTTTTATTGATGACCCAAACATCTCAACGAACATTGTTGCAAGACAGCTCGGTATGTCCCAGTGGAAAGTGTGGTCGGTAGTACATCTATCAGGTAGACACCCGTACCATTATCAACCTGTTCAAACATTGCACGAGGGAGATCCTGCCAGGCGACTCGAATTTTCTCGGTTTATGTTAAACGCTGACGCTGACCAGGAACATTTCCTAAGAAATATTTTGTGGACTGACGAGTCAAAGTTTGACCGGGATGGAATAACGAATTACCATAACTTACATTTTTGGGCACCTAAAGCAGGCAGGAATCCAAAAAAACTAAAAGAAACTGCGTCGCAAATGAGATTTTCCCTGAACGTATGGATGGGTGTCGTTGATAATTATTTGGTGGGCCCTCATTTCTTGCCCCAAAATTTGAACGGCGAAAATTACGAGGAGTTTTTGAGAAACAACCTAGACGATTTGTTGGCGGATGTTCCCGAAGAAATAAAAAACAACCTCATGTTTCAACATGATGGTTGCCCAGCACATTACCGGATTACTGTCCGACAGTGGCTAGACGAGAGATATCCAAACCGATGGATTGGGAGGGGAGGGCCAATTCCGTGGCCAGCACGAAGCCCTGATATCACACCACTTGATTTTTACGTTTGGGGTCATATGAAGGCATTAGTTTATGTGACCCCAATAAATTCAGTCGAAGAACTTCGACAGCGAATAATAAACGCGGCGCAACAGATGAGAACAACGTTCACATCAAGAGTGACGAAAACCGAAGTTAGGAAGAGAATTCGAACCTGCATTCGTAATCGAGGGGCTCATTTTGAACAAGATGTGTAAAATTTGTAATAAAATTTGATGTACATTTTTTTATGCATTTTATTTCATACAAATACAAATGACCCTTTCTCTCCCCGCGCCGATTCAAACACATGCCTTGGCACAAATTATGTATTTTAAAATTGACTTTTATAGCTTTCTGGAAAGCTTACAGAATAAGCAAGTTGTTTTAGTTATTTGTACGATTAATGTCATAGAAATTTTTGTGACGAGACAACATTTTTGAAGCGTAAAATGAAAATATTGGTAAGATATTATTCTTATATCGCTCATTATTTTCATTATTTTGTTAAATTAAGTAGTTTTAATTATGTCCATAGCTTAATTGAAGTGCCAGCTACAACATCATTTTTAATGGTACCCATTCAAATATGTAGTTTTTTTTTTATTTGGAATGAAATGTCAAATTTTGAGTAAATATCGAAAAACCCTTAAAATTCTAATATCTCGAAAACTATTGAATTTCGGCCATACATATGGGGGGTTCAATTTGTTGCATTTTGGCCCCCTTATCAGCCCCTGACGGATATACGTCGAATTACCAGTAACCCTGTATATACTATATATTTTAGTGTTACCATGTATATATTTTTTTTGTTTTACATGTACAGACGCCAGCACATCAAGCTACTACAATCTGTCAAATTTCTTTAATAGATGTTCAACCTTATCCCTACAGCATAAGGTTCAAGGTTGATTGGGAAAATTTGACAGTTTCGGGTAGCTTGACCTGCTAGCGTCTGTACAAGTATAAAATAAAACAACAAAAAAAAACAAAAAACGGGGGTTGGGGGGGAAAGAGCTCATTGGGCATCAAAAAATTCGTCCGCATCGCTGTCAATGGGAAAAGTGGCCAAAAGGCTGGCAGCATTGCCACGTTGGATGGCAATGCCGATTCTTTGGGCTACAAATAGGCTAGCCCTCTGGTCGCGTGAAGAGTCGACCAACCGCTTGGCGAAGTCCTGAAATACTCGATGAGCACTCGGACCCCAAGGCCCTAGCGTTTCAACCCCAAACGGCTCAAACATATAACTCCCAATAAGGTTGTTATATTTACGCCGTTTGAGGTTTTCTGCTCCTGCAGCAGCCGCCCCGCCACAGCCCGCCGTGCTAGGAAGATGGGATGGCGCGAGGGTGTCGACACAGTTTGCATCCCACGCCAAAGGCCTACCCACCTTCCACGGCATTATGGTAATTCCGTCTGGCCTCTTCCCATCGTCGCGTGCCAAGCCATTGGGTTCTAAATCAGGTGGTACCCCGGCGGTGACAAGATCCCGACGGATGATATCGTTAATGCTAGCATGACGTGCCATCCCACCAGCGCTCTTACTGCAGGATAGGCCGTGGTGTCCTAGGCAGTCGACTCCTTCACCGCATTGACAGCTAAGTGGAGCCCCGCAAGGAGCGCCCAGACGCAAACACGTAGCGAGCCGGAATGTGGTGTCACCCAGCATGGTGTCAATGTTGGGTGACGGTAGTGCCTGAAGCTAGAGGCCCGACACGAGCATCGAATCGACCGAAAACCAAATACTTAATTCAAATGGGGAAGGAAAATACTAATAACTTTTTTGCATAATTTATTATTTGTGCTACTAATATTACCACTACATTTTGATACTGTAATTACATTATTATATTAATAAATTGTGATATGTATAATCAAAAGTAATTTATGACAAAATGTATTTTTAACAACCCTGATTTCGAGCAAAATTACTATTGTTAAGCATTTCATATACGTATTACAGAATTTAAGAGTTTAATTTAAATATTCAGAAATTATTGAGTTTAACTAAAATTTGTAATTAATACTACCTACTACAAACCGTTATTATACTCGTATTTTTGTATTAGCTATTTACAATAAAATCGTTTAGCATATAAGTGCGCGATCTACATTTTTTTTACATTATTATATTATAGAACTACATAGAGTCGTTGACTAGATTACATTCTTATAGCTAGGGTCTATAGATTAATGAATTAAATTCATTACAATTGCTTTTTTATGTTACACTACGAAGTATTATTTCTAATTGACTAAAGTAGATATAGAGGACTAGATTCTGTTAATTACTAGAGCTCGTCTGACAGTGTGACTAGATCCAACGTTTTTTTACCATCGTGCAGTGCAATGAAACCTTTTCGCGGTTTTGGTTTGTTGACTGATTTTTACAACGTAGCAACACTAGGCTTAGCTGTCAAATAGAAAAATATAAATCAACGCCCTCTAGCGGTCGACATTGCAATTTGTTACGAAATTAGAAATTATGCGGCTGTTTGTTTATTTTTAACTTAAATTATTGCATGCTGATAATTTGAGGTGATGAGGACCATAGTCGCCTTACTACATTTTTTACTTACTAATTTTGATTGAATCAGAGTGACCTAAAAGTGATTCAATAATTATTCAATAGATGGCAGCATATTATTTAGTAGTGTTTATTCTGCAGAGTGCCATTTCATTAAAAATCTGTTGTTTTTATTTTATAAAATACTCAAAAGACTTGTCTAGCGAATTAGGCCACTATGGTTCTCATGGCCTCATTTACTTCTGAAATATAATGACGGTGAGATCATAATTATTAAACCCGTGTTAAGTAGGTAGGCGACTAGTCATTTTGGCAAATTGAGACAGCTCTGGGATCAAAATCACGGTGCGTTATTTTCTCGTGCCCGCATGCGGGTAGATTTTGGAAATATAGGAAAGCTCCCGCCAGAGAGGACGCAACTGCACGCAGGCACGGATAACAGACAGTTTCTCGAACGAAAATTATAGCAAAATGAATGTGACAAATTGTAAAGCGCGCGTAAACTGCTGTGATTAGATGAATGATTTATCAACAGCCAATCACATCACTTTACTTGCGTTTAAAAATTTTCGTTCCAGAAATCGGGCGTAAGAAGCGCACCGTGAAATCCTAGCCTTAGTGTATTCATTTACAAATAATTAAGGCTACAGACATGTATTTCTTAAAAGAAGTATTGGCTAATGCGGCGCCGCCGGTGCGGGTGGAGGCAGCAGGGGCAACGGCGCGACGCAGGCGACGCAGTCTCTATCTAGAAAAGAGAACAATAAAGTCAGGGTGAGTATTTCAACCATTTTGGGTAATGCACGGAATGGCGAGCGAAACTTCATCCGCCTTATTACAAAACAAGATTTATATTTTGACATGGCTTAAACTATGGAGCCAGTTTTTGTAATAAGAACGTAACAGTGATTGAAATACCGTTCTTTATACAAAACTAAAAACTTAGTTCGGTACTAAGTTGTCAGTTTTGTGTTTAGGAACTTTACCATAGTCGGAATAAAGTTCGAAATTCAATAATGGCTCCATGTTTGGATCCTGGGTCTGAAGATAAACCTTGTTTTGTATTAAGGGGGCTTGAGTTCGAAACTTGTTGCACTGAAATAAACCCACTTTAGCAGAAGCCTATTTTGCGTAGTTTGAGAGGACATCTAGGTACCAGAGTTCGTTCTCGAGAGATGATGACCGTACCGACTCGGACATAGGACTCACAGCAAGTTTTTAATCAGTAGCAATGACACCGTACCTTCGTCTATTATCTTCAAAAACGAACTATCTACTAATATACTACCAACCAATTACCAACGTTCTTGATTACATTAACAAATTGATTACATCAAAATAATATCCACCCTAATAGTTACAGGAAAAATCACGTAAAAATCTTAACCCTTCTTCTTTTGGCTCTGCCGTAGTCGGTTAAAGAAAACTCAACGGAAATAAAACATATGTACAGTCCGCGAGGCTTTTTTTTTTTTGGGTGGGAAATTATCAAATATTTTCTCCCGCTCTGGGCGGAGCGGGAGGGCGTGTCACACTTTTACTGATTATAACCCACCCGTGTTCCTTCAAATGCCTGTGTGCCAGGGCCACGATATCCCTTTCGGACAGGCTCGTAACCCTCGCAGCCTAAGCTGAGCTTTGCATTTGTGTGAGTGCACTTATACAACATTAGTTTTTGTTTACCCTAAACCCGAAAAGGGGTCATTGTACTCATCATTTTGAACAATTTTTTCTATGGGACCAACATTGAAATCGCGAAAAAAAAATCAGCTGTTCCATAAATTTGTGTTCACTTAAATCGACAAAATGTATGGAACAGCTGATTTTTTTTGCGCGCGCGCGGGCTTGCGGACGGTGAGCGATGGGTAGCTCGCCGTCCGATAAGGACCAGGCCCGGGTCCACGCGCGCCTCAAAGAGATGTCAGCACCAACTGACGGGGTCCGTTAGGACCAATGCCTGCCAGGGTTGCGAGTTTGTCCAAAAGGGATATCGTGGCCCAGGCACACAGGCAACGGAAGGAACATGGGTGGGTTTTAGTCAGTAAAAGTCTGACACGCCCTCCCAGGCTTCTCTCTTCTTCGCCCGCCCAGAGCGGGAGAAGTTATTTGATAATTTCCCACCCAAAAAAAAAAAAAGGCCTCGCGGACTATGCGTAGGTATATACGCATAGTCCGCGAGGCCTATGCGTATATACCTACGCATAGTCCGCGAGGATATACCTATATACCTACCTACCTACCTATATACCTATTCCTGCACCACGAGTTGCAAATTAATGAACCGTTCCGTTCCGCGACTTCACAAATAAGTGAAATGAATGAGAATATCGATCCTTGTCTCAGGGTACCGGTAACATAATCCGAATATAATTGCGGCTCCTGGTGCTGCCAATTAGAGCTTCTACACAAGTAAATATGGACGGATGTGAATACCTTCATTGAATGGAATGGAAATGTAGGGAATTTGTGCATGTTGTTTAATTTGGGCACAGAATACATAATAGTACAAGATTTGGGAGAATTTTAGGTCATTAGGTATTTTTCCAGGTACAAATAAAGAATGTGGGTGTGTGTAGCATATTCGTTTTTACACAAGTTCGAGGAAGACTGAAAGAAGGATACAGTTAGGTTGGACAGCCTTGCCAGGTCTTGGGCCAGTACACTCGGCCTGTTACGACACACGGTTTTAGGTCAAAGACACTGACAGTCAGGTGGTTTCACAAATATGGGGTCACTCGTGGCAAAATAAAAGGATCTACCTACTTATTAAAAACTAGCTGCGTAGCAGGTGGCGTTCATAGTTACTGCCTACTCCATGGGAAGAAGACGTGAGTTTATGTATGTACGTCTCTTTTTTTTTTTTTCAAACGTCGCCCCACACTAGGAATTTCTCCAGTATTGTGGGTGCGTTTACAAACATTTAAACTCACATACACAAACAGCCAGACCCGGAACAACTACTTGTAGGTCATACAAATTTTTGTCCCGTGTGGGAATCCAACCCACGACACGCAGCGCAGCAGTCAATCGCTTAACCACTGCGCCAACCGTGCCGCCAAACGCGTGTGCGATGTATGGAATGGAAGTTCGTCATTTTTGCCGACTTGTTTTTATAATAAAACTTCAAATTAAAACATAAAATATCTCTGACGTATGAAACAGTTTCAATCGTCTTTACATGAAAACGAAAACCGAACGAAAATCTATTTAGAAAAAAAGGGTCGATAACTTACACTTACCACGATCATGCATATAATGCAGCGAGGGTCGCAGGTCGGGCAGCCTCCACGGCTCGACCCTGGACTCCTCATCTCTCTCCACCTTGGGTACCAGGCCGCTCCAGCAGTTCTCATCAGGTCGAGGAGTCGGCACACTGCTGATTGGCCAGGTGCATGCCTGTGGAGGGGATATCACTGTAGTTCGAAAAAGCCCTGCTAGATGTAGGGGTTTCGTTGCATGGCTTTGCGAATCAACCTCCACGAACGGTTAGTTCACGGCATAAAATTAAGAGATAATAACTATTTGGTATTTTTATTGTATTTGTTTTTTCCAATTATGAATGCTTGGAAACGTGCTGATCCTGCTCCATAGGCAAATTTAGATTCTAGAAAAAATCAAACTGGTTGATAATTTATTTGCATAATTATTTAAATAATGTGTACAAAATATTGTAAAACATTTTAAAAATAGTAACGGTGGAGTTTCTCAACCATTCTTCTCCATACCTTTTGGAAGGGGCAACGAGAATCAGTTCTATTTTTCTGTAAATGACGTTCAAAAGTGCCTTTGTTGTGCCTATTTGAAATAATTTTTTGACTTTGACTTTAGAAGGATAGAAAAATAGAGTCATCTCGGACATTGATGTAAAAAAGTTTTTTTATTTAGGACTAGCTTCTGCCCGCGACTTCATTCGCGTGGAAGTCGTAAGACATCACAATATACAAATAACAGCCACATTTTTATAAAAAAAACTGCCTCGTTGGTCTTTTGGTCGCAAGCGCTACTGTTGGGAATGAGGTCATGGGTTTGATTCCCGGGTCAGGTAAAGTAATAACGGGTTTTCCGTCTGGAATTTCTCAGTTAAAGTCCGCAGTCTGAATTTGTGCCCGGTTAGTGGCAATAGGCTCGCCCCCTATTAAATGGGAACTAAACATAATGTGGGTGTACTATAGGTAGGTACACCTCTGCCTAACCCTTTAGGGAATTAGACGTTACGGTCCTGATAGTAACTACATTCCTTTTTCATGGCAAATAGTGTTGCTGTGGATCTGCTGAATAAATACTCGTAGACGACGGTAAACACTTTTCATCGTAAGTGCGTGATTACCTACTTACCGCTATTTATTATAGTTATACTTTGCATCAACCCAATCCGCCTTATTACAAAACAAGATTTATATTTTGACATGGCTTAAACCATGGAGCCAGTTTTTGTAATAAGAACGTAACTGTGATTGAAAAATCGTTCTTTATACTAAACTGAATACTTAGTTCGGTACTAAGTTGTCAGTTTTGTGTTTAGGAACTTTACCATAATCGGAATAAAGTTCTAAATTCAATAATGGCTCCATGTTTGAAACCTGAGTCTGAAGATAAACCTTGTTTTGTAATAAGGGGGTTTGAGTTTGCCGACAGGTATTTTGCCATCTGGCAAAAATAATTATGATCTACAGTTGAAACGAAATTCTCGCGGTATTACAATATTTTCAGGACTAGTCGAGTATGTAAAAGGGCTGATAACCGATGTTATATAAGTATGCCAAATTCAAATTAATTTTGTGAACATAGGGTAAAATTATACAGATGTTACTTATATATGAAAAAATTGGTCCATACTATGTCCTGCCAAAAGGCATTCAAAATAGCTTAGGTAATCAAATGTCACATTAGCAGAATGAAAACAATAAAATCAATAGGTAGGCATTATGTAGTTATTAATGATATATCAATAAATTAAGACGGTACATAATTTTGCCAAATTTCTGCTCAATTGAATGCCAGTAAGTGCTTGAAATTATGACAAAGAGAGTAACTGGAAACACGAACCAAGTAAGAAAAACGGCTTTTTCTTGCTTGGTTCCAAATTCCGGTGAATTTCACAAAGTGTATAGGGATAATATGGAAAATTCTTATCTAAAATCACGCATACGGTGCATTCATAAAATTCAGTGACAATAATCGCCGTACTCCACACGATTCGTGACGAAAACGCGCGTTTTCGATTACAGTCACGAGAGCCTATCTATCTGATGGGGCACGGCACTTGAAACTACCCCTTCGTTACTATCACTTAACTAATAACTACCTTTATGCTATTAAAGCGATTTTTATTGTTTGTCAAAGTTTATTGTTGCATTTGATGAATGAAATTGTCAATGACGTTAGGATTATCCTAGAGATAGGACTTTTATTTTGACGGGCCCACGCTGTCTTCTCATACCTATTAACACTGTAATTTGAAAACATTGTAAAAGCCAATTTTATTTAAAAGAGTAACCGTGGAGTTTCTTGCCGGCTCTTCGCCATAGGAAACGACCAATTGGAACCGTGCACCTAGCTTCTGACGTTTCATAAGTGCCCATGTAGGCTTATGTGAAATAAAAATATTTTTGATTTGATTTGAGGACTACACAAAAAATATATAGGCAGTCATAGGGACTGCCGACAGAGGTGAAAACTTAAAACTATGAAATAACAGTGTTTTGTTTTATTTATTTAATAGTTTAAGTACACACATATAAACAGACAAGAAGCCAGGAACAGAAAAAAAACTACAAAGGTGATGCTTATTTCGAAAGAAATGTCTACCAGCATACCTGCGATAGGAAAGTAGACAAAGTAGAGTAAGACAAAGAGATCTAGACGCCATGTGTAAGAGTAGAAAAGAAAAAAAAGTACATAAAATAAAATAATAACTATTCACTAATTTAAATATAAACATGCAGTAAGAGAAGAGGGTTCCGCAAAACTGTTTCAGGGTCTAACTCTCCAGTCCCAAGACTGCAGACTTCTAAACAATTGTGATAAAGTGATTGATATTTATTTTGTTGTACATCACTTCAAGAATTCAAGCGTCAAGTAACAAAATAGATAACCATTTGAATTAGGTAACGCACGATTTTCCAACTTTTGTCAATCATTCGTGTTAAAATTTTGTAAAAATTGTGTCATTTCTGTAGTTATATTGTTTTTATTAGGGTTCCGTACCAAAATGGTAAAAAGGAACCCTTATGATGAGACTAAGTCTGTCTGTCTGTCTGTCTGTCACACCTGGATATCTCAAGAACTACTAATGCTATCAACTTGAAATTTAGAATAGTTTTAGATGACGTTTGCCCAACTATTTTGCAAACATGAAAGAAATTTAAAAAAAATATACCTTTTTTGCAAAAGAGACTGAAAGGGGGTCTTACAAATTTGAAGTGGGGCTACTAGGGCATGTGGGGTATTATATGAAAGAGCGTTGTTTGCACATTCTCAATAATTTTTTTTTTGGACAGCATTGTTTCCGACTTTTGATGTAAAATAAAATACCGTCCCCCCCCCCGCCCCTTATCTCCGAAGTTTGAATAGATAAAAATCTGAAATTATTCTATGTGATTGAAGTTTATGTAAAGATTACAAGAAAAATAAAACTATGTCTCTAAATAGCACAGTTTGTCAGAAATCATCAACATCATATATACGTATGGAACCCTCGTTGCGCGAGTACGCCTCGCTCTAGACCGGTTTTTTTTTATATAATATTGTTTTTGCATGGTGTGTCTATCGCTTAATATTGTGCACTTGGCTTGTATGTTGGCTTGTGTTAATTGATTGAACAGTGTAACTATTGTAGATGGACCAATAAATAAATAAAATAAATATCACTAAAATAAGATGTGCTAATCTTATATTAACAGCGCCCAAAACCGCATTATATAGAACGTATAAAAACTTTAAAGCAAAAGTTATATTAGAAACGTTATTCTACCATTTATCCTAACTAATTATAAATGCGAAAGTGAGTTTGTTTGTTACTTGTTCACGCAAAAACGGCTTGACGGATTTGGATGAAATTTAGCACACAGATAGAGCATAGCCTGGGTAAGGACAGTGGTAAGGAGGTAAAGAGCGTTTTAGGCATGGCACCGTGCATTTACAATAAATTACCAGGTGTCATAAAAAATTTGAATGTTACACAATTTAAAAAAAAATTAAAACTGTTATGAATTGAAAAATGTTATTATACGACTGATGAATTTCTAAATGATAAATTAATATAGACTTATATAAGTACTTGACTGGAGTAACAAATTTTCATTGAATATTGTGACTAATTGTAATTTATGATAAGTTATTTATGGATTGACTGTAGAAATGATTCCAATTTGTGACATTTATATTTTTTGTTTTTACTTATTTATCATTGTTCTAGTAATTTTGACATAACTACCAAATAATTTGTTTATCTCTCGCATGATAAATGTTTTATTTCGCATGCAACCATATTTGTACGCCTCTTGGCATAACATAGCGACCTAAGAACTTTAATTTAAGAACTGTATTCACTACCTATGTTATACAAATAAAAAATGATTATGATTATTATGACATAGGCTAATTTTCATCCTGGTAAAATATAATTTTGCAATTTGGGAAAAAATGCGAAAAAACGCGACTAAGGGACGAGAGAATGGGGAGATTTGGGGAGGCCTATGTCCAGCAGTGGTCGTCCTTCGACTGAAATGATGATGATGAATTTGGGACAAGATAGGTATTATTTTATTCCGTGTGGTAAAGAATAGCACCTTCCCATTTCTTCCCGTGGGTGTCGTAAAAGGCGACTAAGGGACTTACTAGAAAATGGGCAGCAACATTCTCTATGCATTTTAACACCATACTGCGATCGCCAACCCGCCTGGCAAGCGTGGCGATTATGGCAACCCCCCCCTTTGGGGAGGCCTATGTCCAACAGTGGACGTCTTTCGAATGAAATGATGATGATGAATTTGGGACAAGATAGGTATTATTAAAGAAAACCACGCACTCTTAAAAGCCTTTAAGTAAGAACAAGTACGATACAGCGAATTTGGAGTAAGCAATATAAAAAGCAATTACCCACAAAAAAACACTTAAATCTTTCGTAACCATTTAAACAGCGCGGCAGCGGTGGTATCTGTGTTGTATTAACACTTGTCAAACTGGAAATGTTGAGTACCGCTGACCAGTTCGCGAGCGAACAGATAGTGACATTACGAACAAAGCTCACAGTAATTATTGTTGTTTGATTTAAAAGCCATTGCACTAGCGACAAAATGTTGACCGTGGAAGATTTTAGAACAGATTTTTCATGCATTAGTAATTTTTTTTAGTGGAAAGCAAATTATGAAGATTATTTAATGTATAAAATGCTTTGTGTATCATCGAGTTCAGGGGGCCTAAAATGGACGCTTTGGCAGAATCATAATATGATCTGCGTACAATTCATATCCCGCAATTCATCTATTTGACAGTTTTGTATGGACTTTCGTAAAATGGTCCACAAATTAAGAATAGCAATTCTTAATTTGTGGACCATTTTACGAAAGTCCTACTGAAGTCTAATGTCAAATAGCAGCTGCCAAACAGATGAATTGTGGGATGTATGAATTGTACGCAGATCATAATACGATTCTGCCAAAGCGTCCATTTTAGGTTTCCCGCCAGATTGATTAAATTATTAAATGTGGTTGCTGTCAAAGATTAGCATAGAAAACAATGACATGACACGAAACGTGATGTCACAATATTTTATATTTATAACCCATTACGATGTTGAACTTAACAAGGTTATCAACGCATTTGTAACTTTCTACATATAAACTGTAATTTTTGTTATTAATTTATCTTTCCCGTTTCTATTTATGTTCATGGGAAAATAAGAAATATCGTCCCCGTACAGCGAAAAGTCATTAAGTCTAAAATTTGTTATTTCTCCCATTACGCTGTGGGCTTCAAAGGGTAGACTTACTTTTCACATTTCGTAAAACAAAAGCGTGGACAGCTACAAAAATGAGTCGTAGACACATATTTAGAGAAATAAATGTTGATCATAGTGACATTGTTTTTTACATTTTGGGCATTTTTCTAATTCACTAAGTAGAAAAATGCCCGAAATGTAAAAAACAATGTCCCCGTAGACTTAGATCGAAAAGTCACTACTTTTTTCTCTAAGTCAACGGAGACGATATGTACATACAGGGTGTAAGCGACAGCCCTCCGCAAATTAACAGGGTGCATTCAGCTCCTTATTTTGAATCATATTCCACTGAAAATTTTCTCAGGAAATTTGTATTATTTTTTATCGTAAGTTCAGTTACTATTCCTTTATTTCAATGTAAAATCACATTCTCTGTACGCAGTACTCCATTAATGTAAATAACACAGCTAAAATAAAAAAATCAGCAATGGATGTTGACATTCTCTAATGAACGACGCCTGAAATCAGTGAACGCGGCCGTCCACCCCGCCGCGACAAATCAGGTTCATTGGATTCCCATAACGTTCCTGAAATAGTTTCATGCACCGGTCATCTTATTACGATGTACTGAATTCACCCCATCAGTCTGCGGAGGGCTGTCCTTACACCCTGTATATTAAAACTCCATATTACTTTAAAAGAACCCCCGTATGAGAGTAACGTTGTTAATTTAGGCCAGATGGAAAAATCAGTGGTGTGACAAACGAGAAAAAAAAATCCTGTTTGTCATACTGGTGTGACAATCTGGTGTCACTACGAGTCGGTAACAGATAGATCATCCTCAATAAGTATTAAATTTAACAAAGTACCTACAATCGTTGCCTCTCAGCGAAACTTGAATTGCTACGTAGCTACGCCGTAGCAATTTGCTACGAAACTCTTCAAAATCGATAGATCATCTTCAATAAGTATTCAATTCGGTGCTTCCCTGTGAAACTTGACTTGCTACTTAGCTACGCTGTAGCAATTTTTTCCAGAACTTCTCTATACACTGACAACTCTATGGCTGTTCTACTAAACTATTCAGCGCCGGTTCCATATAATTATTACCGTTACGTGGCGTCGAGTCACGTAATACGTTAAATAATATATCGTAGTTCGATTAACATACTTCCATGTGTCGCGTGCCAATGAGTACTTCGAATTAAACCTTCTATTTGTTAGTAACGATTTCAAAAGGTATTCGTTCTAGATATGGGTAATTATTGGCTTAGATTTGTTGAATGTTTAGATTATTATAGGTAAATTAGGTTTTATTGCCTAAGTGTCGATGTTTATCGGTATTTTTTGTGTTACGTACAAATGTTGTTATTATAAAGGAGTAAGTCATCGTTTATAATATCGTAAGTCAACAAACTCTCGAGTATGTAAATTATGATTTTGCAACTGAAAATAACACTTGTAGGTAGAACAGGTATATATTTATTTATTATTTTTTTAAATTATTACTTCACCTAAATTTATTTTATAATGTTTACATTACTTGGGAAGAGACTGGACCCCACAACACAGGGAATCCTAGTGTGGGGTTCAGGGAATTTGTGAAATCTAGCATTTATGGCTCAGTAACCTATTACTATTTTTTTTATGATGTACCGTGTTTTTTGAACTGAATAATTTTTTTATTTGATTATTTTAGGTAAAAATTCTTATACTTACACGAAACAAAAATATAAAGTTTTAATTTTTGTTTCTAAAATATTTTCTAAGTTAGAATTTTCTGTCATTTTTTTCTACCTATATACAGCCGTCTGTGAGCAAACAATCACGCCAACACAAATCAAACAAGAAAAAACAACAAACAAAAAAAAAACCATTTACGCAAAAGTAATGACGTCACGACTAACAAAAGACTAGGGGCATACATTTTCGCGGCCCACAAGCGAACAACAAAATTAATGTTCCGCACACGGCGCTACCAATAAAAACGGGCGGGCCAAAATGCCAAATCCCAAATGAGGTAAATAAAAAATATATCGAAATGTCACAACGACATTTAAATAACGGCACGACTTCAATCTGGTAGGTTTTTGTTGTATTTTTTATGAAATAGAAATGATTGAAGTTACTTGTTTTTTTTTTGGGATTAAATACAGCGGAATCATTCTGATTTCATATTAATTTGATTGCATTTTCTTCTGTCAGCTTCAAAGGTTTTTGTAAAAAAAAAAAACAATTAGAAATTACAGGAATTTCACTTATCTACTTGAGAACACTTTAAGAACTTAAAATATCACACTAATATTATAAAGACGAAAGTTTGTGAGTGTGTGTGTGAGTGTTTGTTAGTTCTTCACGCTCAAACGGCTGGACCAATTTTGATTCAATTTTGTATGGAGGTAGCCGACACTCTGGATTAACATATACTTACTTTTATCCCGATATTCCTACGACGGGATCGAGACTTATGCGGGTGAAACCGCGGGGCGCAGCTAGTAGTATTATAAAAACTTTGGGTCTACGTTAAGGGCTTTCATTCTACAGTCTGATATCGGTATTCAAAAGGTTATTATATCATTTTGTCAACCAATCACAGCGGCTAACATCAGACTTGACAACATTCGAATTAAGGTTACAAAACCACTTTTGTTCCAAACGATTTTTGATTCCCATGATAATAAAACACTATCTAACAATAATAACTGCCCAACTTTTAATATTATTCCGATAAAAATCTCTTTGTCACTAATGTATAGACACAAATAATTTGATTGTAACTGCCATGTGTTTGAATATCATTGAATTATTGATGCTATAGACTTTTGTTTAATGAAAGAAATGTAATGTTGTTTAGAGTAATTTGTTCTAAGTGTAACTTGTTTACCGGAAAGAAATGTTATAAGCAACGTGTAATGCGACACGTGTGTGTGGGTAGTTCTAAAAAGGATGTTTATCAACTTCACTTCCTAATGGACAAATAATGATAAAGATGTGTTTATTTGTGCTTTGCTTGGACTTCGTCATTATCATCATTTCAGCCGAAAGACGTCCACTGCTGGACATAGGCCTCCTCTAAAGGGGGTTTGACATAATCGCCACGCTTGGCAGGTGGTTTGGCGATCGCAGTATGGTGTTAAAATGCATAGAGAACGTTGCTGCCCATTCCCTAGTAAGTCCCTTAGTCACCTTTTACGACACCCACAGGAAGAAATAGGCGAGTGCTATTCTTTACGTCAGGCACCACACAGACTTCATATCCCGGAGGAGCCCTGTTTCCTGCCAGGGTTACGAGTCTGTCCGAAAGGGATATCGTGGCTCTGGCACAAAGGCATTTGAAGGAACACGGTGGGGTTTAGTCAGTAAAAGTCTGACACTCCCTCTCGCTCCGCCCAGAGCGGGAGAAGTTATTTGATGATTTCCCACCCAAAAAAAAAAAAAAGGCACCACACAGACGAATGGTCCTAATGGACTGGTTCTTGTAATATTAGAAACTGTATTATTTTGAATTTAATTTATGATTCTCGAGATACTGACCTTTATAACACTTTATGAGGAATCACCCACTTATAACAAGATAATTTACTTATTACTTAGAGCGAAAGCGTTTTTCAGAGAAGATCTATAATAATTTCCAGCTTCCATACAGAAAATAAATCAACCTTGTAGTTTTCATTTTTAAAGACTATCTATCAATATTACACAATACTCGCTGTACAAAAGCACTAGATGCGACTATAGGCATCTAGTGCAAAGCTCACATAAATAAATACATAAACTCACGTCTTCTTCCCATGAGGGTAGGCAGAAACTATAGACCGCCACCTGCTACGCTCCTTACATACTCCTTTTGCTTTGTTTACGTTCATACATTACACGCACGTCGGTTGCGAGTACTACGCACCTGACCTTTCTGAAGAACATCACCAATTAGGTCGTTATATGTCCTCCCGGCGGCGTTACCACTCACATCTGCCTTGTAAATCTTTTGTTAGTTGCCTTTCATTAATCCTCTCAACATAACCAAACCATCTAAGCATAGGTACTCAATTTTTGTCACTACGTCTTTTAAACCACACCGTTGCCTTATCACATCATTTTTCAGCCTATCATTTATACACACATGGTTCAAAAGGAACGCATTTCCACAGCATTTATTCTACTTTTATTTTTTTTTATGCCATACCCAACATTCACTGCCATACATAATCGTAAGCACCAGCACACCATTATGAACAGCCAGTCGAACAAAGCATATGCTATTGTAAAAAATTTACAGTTCAGGAGCAGTGCACCAAAAAACAAAAAAAAACGCTGAGCCATCTGGCATACGCTGGCAAAACTAACACAGTCAAGCTGTATTCCCGTTGTATAGGCAGAATGATATTAAGGTCACAACCCACAGCCTAGTTTTTAGACCAGCAGCTAAAACAAACATCTGTTTCTATTTCAATGGAAATGTCTATACACACGACAATGTTAATTTTATATTAGGTTATAACCAACATCGGATCGAAGTTCAAACACAATTAATACAAAACGACGTCATTGTCGTGACGTCAGCGTGTGAAGCGTGTAATTAACTGGGACACGTCAGTCTCCCCCGGGACCCGGGACGCGGGACGTAGTCCATCCCGGGGGGCGACGCTGTTGCATTGCGTACATTCAATTGTTTAATCTAATTCAATTACGAGGTACAGCATTGCCTTGGGCTATAATAACGCACACAATGCATCGAGATTTGAAATTATTTATAAATAAAAGATCAAACTGCTTTGAGTTTGATATGATTTCAATCCCACAATGCAAATGGTTTGGTCCTTTGAATCGGAACAGGACCAACACAACTTGACAATGAAATACGTTATGAAAAGTTAATAAAGTGAAGAATTCACACTTAATTCTGAAATCATCATCATTCCAGCTGAAAGACGTCCACTGCTGGACATAGGCCTCCCCCAAAAGGGTGGGAGGGGGTTCCATAATCGCCACGCTTGGCAGGAGGGTTGGCGATCGCAGTATGGTGTTAAAATGCATAGAGAACGCTGCTGCCCATTCTCTAGTAAGTCCCTTAGTCGCCTTTTACGACACCTACGGGAAGAAATGGAATAATGTTATTCTTTACGTCCGGCACTACACGGAGCCCCGGCACATTAGAAGCTTTTAAACTAAAATAGACCACTTTAAAAATCAACTAGCTGAACATATTCTGTAAAACGATCCTGAAAACGCAACCTGCGTAAATGTTCAACAAAAACCAAATCCGAAAATAAGGACCAACAAAAACAGAAAATTCACTCTCGACAAATCCCACGTATACTTGTCCCACGTATACGCATCACGAAACCCAAACATAATCTCTACGTGCCTAAAACAAAGTGGCACGGTAAAGCGAGTGATTTATACCAACATCAAGTACTACAATTGAATCGTTTGGCACAATCCGCCTGAAGTATCTATTAGGGACGTGATCCGGTTACCGAACTCGCGCTAACGGTACAAAAGTATTCATGTGTTGGTACGTAACTGGGTTTTTTTTTTCTTTTACTTTAATGCTCGCCCCGAGGATTACGTCCATTCGTCTTATTGAAGAGATAGGTACGATTTTGGTTTGGTTACTTTGTGTTTTGTGGTTACCAGTCGGTATTACCTACTTCGTGGTGTTCGAATAGTGGTCCTTTCATCGTCGCAGTCGTCTTTCTTTACTGTATTTTTTAAGTATTTAATGTTAACTTGGGGCTGGGTCCTATTTCTCCCCTCGGTGTCGTAATAGGCGACTAAAGGGACTTACTAGAGAATGGGCAGCAGTGTTCTCTATATGCATTTTAACACCATACTGCGATCGCCAACCCGCCTGCCAAGCGTGGCAATTATGGCAACCCCCCTCAACCCTCCCAACTGTTAGGGGAGGCCTAGGTCCAGCAGTGGACGTCTTTCGGCTGAAATAATGATGAATTATGGGGTTTCATTTACTTATTTATCAAGAAAACTGTTTTTGAACTAGCGATAGAACGAATCGTACACGCTGTTCTTTTTTGAGCTTGTTGTAAAGGTCAGTCATAATCAGTATAATCACTAAACACTTGAGACCAGTGGTGGCGCAGTGGTGGCGCAGTGGTAACGGCCGCGACTTATGAGTTGTAGGTCATAGGTGCAAACCCAGACAAGCGCTTTACTTTGTGTAAATTATTTCTTCACTACTGCTCTCAAAACGGTGAAGGAAAACATCGTGAGGAAACCGACATATCCTAGAACCAAAAATTTGAAAACATGTGATATCTACCAACCCGCAGGGCCCGCGTGGTGGAAAACGGCCCACTGTCTCTCACCGAGAGGAGGCCTGTGTCCCAGCAGTGAGACCATTATATAAGGCTATATATAGATGAACTATACAGGGTCAAATTAAATTAGCTAGCGAAACTCCGCGATGGGTATCGATATCTAAACACGACAAAATAAAATTTAAAAAAAGCAGATTTTTTTTTGGGGTCAACGACCGCTGTTTTTGTTTTCTTTTTTTGTTTTACCTTGTTTAGATATTGATACCCATCACGTCTCTAAAGTTTGCACAGAACATATTTTTTAAATAAATATTTCCACTTCACTGCGGTTGATGATAAAAATAAAAACATCAAATTATTGTTTTTTTTTTACTTTGTCGTGTTTAGGTATCGATACCTATCACGGCTGCGGAGTTTCTCTAGCTAATTTAATTTGTCCCTGTATATAGATTTGAATTACGGTCGTGTAAAAAAATATTGTTAAATAGACTCTTTGAAAGTTCGATTCTAAATAGATACACAAAATGAAACCATTTCTTAAATGTCCACTAATAATTAATTAAACAGAGGGATGTACCGTTTTAATTCAATAACTTGTCGACAAGGACTTAAAGTATTGGAGCTTATGATAGAGTGTCGAGTGCCTGTTTGTGAACGCGCCCTAATTTGAACAGCGCTTGGCAGGGCTGTCTTTAACGGTTTTAATCACATTTATTTGTTGATCTTTTAATAGTAGGTAAACGCTTAAGGAGTGGTTACCTAGATAAGTTTGCAGATAGATATATAACTAAGCAGTACTTATTATTTATTACTTGGTTAATTTTACTTAAACCAGCATTTTTCCGTAGTCGTGATCATCATTTTTCCCATTTAAATAGTTGAACAGCAATATTTAGTTTATTTTTATTTTTCGACTCCTTTAACAACAAAAATCCTCCCAAGATAAACGTCTTTTAACATTTAGGTACCTACATGCTTCTTTTAACAAGTGCACCTCTCTACACGATCAATCATTTAAAATTCAATCCACAATACCGTTACACCTGCAATACAATACTTAAGCCAACATCCATCCAATATGGACAAAGAGCCCTTATGTCCGGACAATGGATCGATCCAATAAGCGGAGAGCCCCGGGCGTGAACACTAAGCCGAGCCGATTCCATCTAGACTAGTATGGTTCTGGATCCGATTTGGCGATTACATTTTAATCCCAGTTCTGATTTGGCAATCTATATTAATTGTTTTGGTAGAACTATGAAGTAATAGGTACATAGGGTCGATGATGACTGAGTTGGCTTCAGGCTCCTTTGGCCATTAGACTTATAAAGTCGACGGATTTGTGATGCATTATGAAGTTTGTTGTTGGCTGTGTATTATCATGTTTGCAATCATTATTAGGTAGCTATTTCTACATCACTTGATTGATTGGATAGATCATACTCGTATTTACCTAAAGCAGTTTTAAGGTTAGTTTTTGTACTCGATTTTTTGTGTATGTTAACAAGCACTTCTCGCCATCAAACTAAAAAGTTTGGCGAGTAAAATTGTGAAAGCAACAAATAATGTATACGCTAAACAACAAGTTATACATTTCCAGTATGGAAATCCTATTCAATGTGAGATCTGGAAATGTATAGCTTGATGTGTAGCTGTGGTTATCTATGTTTGAGAATAATAATAAAAATAAAAGATAAAAACTCACGCCTTCTTTCCATGGGGGTAGGCAGAAATTATAGAACGCCAACTACTACGTTCCTTGCATACACCTTTTGCTTCGTTTACGTTCATACATTCGGTTCCGTTTGGTTCCGGACGTAAAGAATAGCACCATCCCATTTCTTCCCATGGGTGTCGTAAAAGGCGACTAAGGGACTTACTAGAGAATGGGCAGCAGCGTTCTCTATGCATTTTTAAAACCATACTGCGATCGCCAACTCGCCTGCCAAGCGTGGCGATTATGACAAATCCCCACCTTTTTTGAAATGATGATGATCATGATGACGTTCATATATCTGGTCATACACGATTTGATAGATGATAGAGAATATTTAAAATGACATGGCAAATGTTTGCGTTGTTAAAAGTTTTAAATTGATTAAAATAATAATGTGCTCTTGTGGCAATTTACGAATTGTCAAATCAATCAAGCTATCCAGCAGAAATAGGTTGGTAAAATAATAGGTAAAAATTGTTAAGATGATTAATTCAAAAATAATTGAATTTAATGTGCCGCTATTTTGAGTTATCTAAGTACTTCAACAAGTTAAATTATTTCTGATGCCTATTTGAAAATGTCAGCAAAAATAAAATGTTTAGTCATTAAAATCTATTTAATAAAGGTCAAACAAAAAAAAAAAGGGGGGCTGGTACAGACTGGATGCGGAAGGCGGAGGACAGGGTGTTGTGGCGCAGCCTGGGAGAGGCCTATGTCCATCAGTGGGCTGAGTTGATTGATAGATTGATTGAAACAAAAAAAACTATTTTTCTTCTATGCTTAAAAACAACAAAATTAAACATTATTTCCGGCCAAATCTTCAATCCATAAGTTTTACTTACTCCGAAACAAAATAACATTCTAACCAACAACAAACAAATTCTCTCTGCGCCAACCCTAACATGTCCTTTGAAGGGATTAATCGTAGGGTTCTCGAGGCGCGTTAATTACTAACGTTTACGTCAATCATTAGAGGCAACAGCCTTTTATTTACAAGCTAATACCCATTCAATACTTGTAAATAACTTGTTTACGATCAGAGCCTACAGGATTTACTTAGAACTGTGTTATTAATTTTGTTTTAGGTGTTTAATCAATATTGTGACGTCATTCAAGGTTGGGGTGACATATATTATGACATGTACATAATAAGTGGTGAAATGTGTGTTTACTATTCACTTCTGACTACCATTTAGAGACTTCGGAGACTACATGTGTGATGTTAGGTAATGTTCAACGTAGGTAATTGTACGGAACCGTACATTACTTTACCGACTTACGCGCCGTGCATTCTGCACACACAGCATGTATCCCTGTTATAGCAAATAACATGTAAAAATATATGTTACAATAAATTAGTGTTTTACGATCATTCACGGTGGTCGGTTTGATTTCATCATCCCAATACAATCGCCCCGTTATCATATCATTAAGTGTAAGGATCTCCTACAGTAATAATATTATGCTTTTTGATGGTTCGATAAACTTAAAAACCGGCCAAGTGCAAGTCAGACTCTCACACAAAGTGTTCCGTAAGATCGAAAAACGCCAAAAACGTATAGGGACCCAGTATTATCTTTATTTAAAAAAAATCTGTCTGAATTTCAAATGTCTTCCTATTACGGTTCGTGAGATACAGCCCGCTAACGGACAGACGGACGGATAGCGGATGCTTAGTAGGTAATAAGGTTGCGTTAGGCACCATTCGGGTACGGAAACCTAAAAACGGGTATAGATTCACAATTCACGCTTCACGTGATAGATATTTAGTGATTTTAATCTTTAGAAGATAGATCTTAACTTTGAATTATTTCCTTACGCCTTGTTACATGCTGCGATAAATTAATAATTAGGTGAGTTGGTATTTCTAAAGGCATCCATTATTAGAATGCCCGTCTTGTAAAGACGAAGAGCAAGCACGTCCACTAATTACAGACCATGAAAGCCAAAGCACCAAAGCTTACTCAATGCTCAATATAAAAATAAAACCCCAAAAACTCGAACCTCGCGGACACTAAAACGTAAATCCGCAATTAATTGGGTCCACGAAGCCGATCGCTACTAAATTAAACATTTTCTCTTATTTAAAACCGAAATGAAGTTCATTTGAATTCGTCCCGCCAGTAATTACAGAGTTTACGACGTGCAAAAGCCTCGAACGGCTGCCATTTTGTAAAATGGCGGCCGGTGTACTCCTCTGGGAGGATGACGGACACCGTTTGAAATGAAATGGCTAATCTTTAGGCGAATAAAATTAATCAATGCATTAATTACACAAGTTTTCTTTGTTTTAGAGTTTATTTATTTGTAAACTGGGTGTTTAATTAAGTTTAAAAAAATCGAAATAAGTAATTGAGTAACCAACTTCTCTAGAGATTGATTCAAAGATATACCTAGACCTTTGTGGGGCTTGTGGCTAACAAGCCCCACAAAGGTATATCTTTGAATCAATCTCTAGAGAAGTTGGTTACTCAATTACTTATTTCGATTTTTTTCACGAACCGTAATAGGAAGACATTTGAAATTCAGACAGATTTTTTTTAAATAAAGATAATACTGGGTCCCTATACGTTTTCGGCGTTTTTCGATCTTACGGAACACTTTGTGTGAGAGTCTGACTTGCACTTGGCCGGTTTTTAAGTTTATCGAACCATCAAAAAGCATAATATTATTACTGTAGGAGATCCTTACACTTAATGATATGATAACGGGGCGATTGTATTGGGATGATGAAATCAAACCGACCACCGTGAATGATCGTAAAACACTAATTTATTGTAACATATATTTTTACATGTTATTTGCTATAACAGGGATACATGCTGTGTGTGCAGAATGCACGGCGCGTAAGTCGGTAAAGTAATGTACGGTTCCGTACAATTACCTACGTTGAACATTACCTAACATCACACATGTAACACATGAAATAAGTAATTGAGTAACCAACTTCTCTAGAGATTGATTCAAAGATATACCTAGACCTTTGTGGGGCTTGTAGCTAACAAGCCCCACAAAGGTCTAGGTAGTAATGGTTAAGTCGGTACAGCCGTACGGGTCGATCAATTAGGTTAAGCTACGCTAGCCTCGGTTGGTCCGTGGATGGGTGGCCATCTTTACATACCACTTCATGTCTCGGAAAGCATGTTAAGCCATTGGTCCTGGCTGTCATTCATGGACCTTTGGCAGTTGTTACGGGTCGTCAAAGCCCTACTGACAAACAGCATTACCAAGGAGTATCGTAATACCCAGTTACAGTTGTGAAGGTCAGATAGACAGCCGCTTCATGTAAAATACTGCTATTCAGCTACATCTGGCCAGTCTAAACTGGAATCCGACCCCAACATTGTTGCGAAAAGGCTAGGCAGATGATGACTTAGACCAGGGTTTCTTAAAGTGGGGTTCACGGACCCCTTAGGGGTCCGTAGCATAAGTATCAGGGGTCCACAGTAGGTCAGTTAACGCTTAACATATTTATTAGGAAATTGTGTAGTAAACTCAGCATTTCTTGGCCAAGCCACGAACTCGCCGCGACGACGACGCAATGTCGTCGTCGGGCAGCGAATTCAATAGGTAATCACTGCGCGCTGCCTTGATATCGGACACACGGCGCGGGGTGCGGGAGGACTGTAGATTATACCTACGTTATCATTGAGGCCAAACAGCAGCATCCTTCTCATTAACTTAGTAGTAAGTGTAATGCAACTGTTCTACCAATTGTTTTATATAAATAAGGCTTTTTTCTTTTCCTAAAATATTCTTTGACAGGGGTCCGTGGAATTGTGATAGTGGTCCGCGATTGCAAAAAGTTTAAGAAACCCTGACCTAGACCTTTAATCTGACACCACTGTTTTAGGTTCAACCTTCAAAGGTAGCGTTAATGTTTCAATAACTCTGTCAATTAGGTAATATCGCTTTAGAAACCGAGAACAGCTTTTTCCTTTATGGTTTTTACAGACACGCTTTGCGTAGGTACCTATAACAGAATAGGAGTCATAACTAATCCAATCTCCTACATGTCATTGCGTAGGTATGGAGTTAGGGGATTCGCACACTGCGCCGCATTACGCAGCGTAGCGAGGGAGTGTGTGTTCGTACGTTGCTTGAAAGTATCTCTCTTTGCATTGAAAACACGCGTAGTGCAACACACAGAAAACGCATTCACGCGCAGTGTTGCAGGTCACGCGCAGAGAAACTACATGCAGAGAAACACGCGCCCTCGCGCGTGGATGCGGGGCAAAACGCAAGGTATGGCACACCGAGTTCTGCAGTATGGTGCGTAATTTTGACAGAGCTAGACGTGAAGTAATATTTTGAAATGGTGCTCGCTGTGAAATGAGGCCACCCTATTCTATTCTGCAGCTCCGCGCGTTTGTACGAAGAAATCTGTAATATTTTGAAATGGTGCTCGCTGTGAAATGAGGCCACCCTATTCTGTTCTGCAGCTCCGCGCGTTTGTGCGAAGAAATCTGCATGATGGTGCAAATCTGCGCTCCCGCAACCACGCGCGTGACTTCGTCGCCACGCACCCCGCAGCGTATAGTGGGCCAGTGTGTGAATCGCCTTGTTCCAAATTAGTCCGACCACAAAAATTATTCCACGGTTATTCTTTTCAATTCCATGAGTTTCACACATAAGCGTCTTATTAAGTAAGGCATTAAGTCCGCCTTTGTACCTTATTGTGTGCGAGAAGTTTAAATAAATAAATATTACCCGTTTTTATCCCATTTTTTCATTACATCACTAATCCTCTTCACAAACCAGTAGAGCACCTTGAAGTCTAAATAGTTGAACAAAAAAACTAATCGCAACGATTACCGAGTTACAGACAAGGTGATTGGAAAAATTTTCCTCTTCCAACTTTTTAAATTGGATCTAACTCTCCGGTCGCTCGAGCTCAGAAAAATCCAACTCGAGTGGATAATACGATTCACTCAATACTATTAAATTGCATCTTTGAGAAACGTTTACGTAAGTTATAAAAGGATTGGACTTATGTTTACTGACTTATTCGCGAGTATTGAGTAGTCTTTCCTTAGTACTTAGTTGCTTTTGTGGAGGTATTATCGGAGAAGAATAAAGGTTTATATCTATAGCGCTACTGAATTATAATGAGCACTTAGTACTTAGACTTCTACAATATTAAATTCTTCCTCTGCGCGATTTGCTATTTTAGACAGATTTCAGAATAACAGAATATATTTTCACCATTTCATAGTATTTGTGCCTTTCCTACTAAGTCTATCATAATCTGAAATACAAAAAGGTGGCTCTACCCTTTGACGTTCAAAAGTGCTATTTATGTGCCTATTTGTAGAATAATTTCAAAAACGTGCAACTTCTCCATTTTTTCAGCGATTTTTTGTTTTAAATAAATAATTTGACTTTGACTTTATACAATTCCTGAAACTAAGTTAATTTACCCATATCTTTATCTAGGTATATTTAAATAAATTTTGTTCCTAAATTTGTAATTAGATATTTGACTGTTTTTTTAATTTATATTTTTCGAACCAACAAAAAAATTAAGCCACAGTAAAAAAAAATGTTTTAATATCGCAAAAAATGCCGATGTTGTAGGTATGCGTTTTAAAATCTATTGTAGACAGAGACAGCTCTGCGAGCATCTGACGTCACTACACAGGAACCCCATAGTAACTTCGCGCCATTCAGTACCCCGAGTGTAAGATTGCAAGTGAGTAAACGTAGAATGAGAATAAAAATCTTAACGCGTTTGCATTAAGATTTTTATTCTCACTCTTATACTCTTAGCATTATGATCTATCGGTAAAAATTTAACGTAAACGAAATAGTTGCGTTTACTCTCTTGCAAACTTACGCTTGAGGTACAGTACAATGATCGTATTACGTGACAAGTTTATTAGAATAATTTCAAAAATGTCTAACTTCTCCATTTTTCCACCGATTTTATTATTTTTTTCACAAATCATCTTTCTTAGCAACACCTATAAAAATAAGCATGTATTCATATATCTATATTTGATAGCAGTCAAATACCCTATTGCAGAATCAGAATGCTTTATTTGTAAACACATACAGCTGTTTGTCTCTGCATCACCCAAAGGTTGACTGGTAGAAAATGCCAATGGCATTATGTCCGCCTGCGTGCATTTGTGTGCTTGAAGTATTAAATAAGTATTTAAAGTCCCTCACCATATTTCTAGGCTGGTCTTCCTCCGTCGTTTCTATATCGACACTCTCATCACTATCTCGGTCACTCTTGGGTGATCGCGCAGGTGATGACGGCGGTGGTGACCGCAGCGGTGATCTAGTGTGTGATGACCGACGGGGCGATGATGACATCGGTGACCTAGATGATATGCTAGATTAAAAAAAATAAAACTCATTTGTTTAAATTCAGGTAGGAAACAGCACATTTTGTATGCAAAAAATCGGCTTTTAATTGATAATCTCACACTTGAAATATTTAATTAATCGTTACTGTCTTAAGCCCGTATTTATAGAGCGTTACTCAGTACTCAAGCATTACTTAAGACTAGTTTCAACCAATCCAATGGCTTGAATCTAGTCTTAAGTAATGCTTGAGTACTGAGTAACGCTCTATAAATACGGGCCTTAGAGTGGTTTGGTTCTTCCCGGGCCAAAGGACCAAACCGTTTGGTCTTTTTTAGGGTTCCGTACCCAAAGGGTAAAACGGGAACCCTATTACTAAGGCTCCGCCGTCTGTCTGTCTGTCCGTCTGTCACCAGGCTGTATCTCATGAACCGTGATAGTTAGACAGTTGAAATTTTCACAGATGATGTATTTCTGTTGCCGCTTTAACAACAAATACAAAAAAATAGAATAAAATATATATTTAAGGGGGCTCCCATAGAACAAACGTGATTTTTTGGCTCGTTTTTGCTCGATATTGATAACGGCAACAGGTAGACGCTTGAAATATTCACAGAATATGTAGATATATATTGACTTTAAAAATAAATAATTAAATTAAAATGAAACAAACATTTAAGGGTGGCTCCCATACAACAAACGTGTTTTTTTTTTACCATTTTTATAGATAATGGTACGGAATCCTTCGTGCACGAGTCCGACTCGCACTTGGCCGGTTTTTTTCAGTTTGACTTTCATTCAAAATGAACGAATATAATTGCTTTATTTTTTTGTTTAAACTCCGCATATTATGTTGAGTTATTAATTAGAGCCAATGTAAGCCTTCATGAATTTCAGTCAACTCAAATTACCTGGTTGGAGACCTCGGAGGAGACATGACGGGTGACAACTGCGGCGACTCCAGTCTGTGTCCCCTCACCGGACGGAAGGCTCGGGGCTCCTCTATTGAGTTAACATTGCTCAATGCTGTTAGTGCACCTGTATAAATAGATAGTTCTGGTAAAAATACGCTATAAACTTAGAACAAGGTCCTACTAAAATAAACCTAAAATACATTGCAAGCTATAGTTTTGTATAATTTAGAAGCATTTTTTCAATTTTGTAAATGTGAGTACCATGGAGCCGTTTATTATGTTAAGATGTATGTTGACTTAAAAAAGTGTGGCAGTTGAGAGTATGTCATGCTCACTTAAATGTCTCGCTGATGGTGGCGTGTGTTGGATCATTCGGTTCCCTACAAAATGGTTGAGTTGGATGGTGCTGATCCACGCGTCATGTTCGTGAACGGGCGCCGTCAGTTGAGACTGGTCTTCTCCTAACTGCCAGGGCTTATTTGTAATCTTTTAATCTTATATTTTGTATTGTTTTTTAAATAAGTAATATATTTTTTTACATTGTTCTTACATATAGAAGCAACAAGAATAATATACCCAGGATTTTGAAATATCTTGATTTAGTAGTGTCCTTGGGAGTTCTTGCCTGTTCTTCTCCATAGAGATCTACGTTTTGGAATGGGCAAAAAGCTTCAACTTTTGACTAAGTGACCGACTATTTGTCATTTCAAAAGTGCCTGTAATAGGTTTAATTGAAATAAATGTTTTGAGTTTAACTACTATTTAAGCGTCGCCGTCGGTCTTTGTCATTTGCATTCTGTAGGTCTTACAATTTCGCCATTAAACGCTAAATCAAGATTAGAAATACTAACGTTAGTGTTACCATATTATATCACTAACTTGCGCTTATATACTTTAAGCTACAAGTTAAAACTTCAAACAGTTTTTTCTAGTTTTCCATTTTAAGCTACTGTGGAATGTCACTACTCAAAAACTAATAGCACCCAATTAGTTTTAAGGTAACGTGTTTTCACGGTATCTTTGCATTGCTTCTTTCCAAAACATAAAAATTACTAATAACTTACCGGGGGTCCACAAAGTAGGCTTCAACCAAGGTATAGCATATGGCAGAGGCAGCCTGGCCCCCCACACATAGTCAGCCAGGCGAGGCACGGGTGCATGGGCGCTCGGAGGACTTGCCGCTGGTCTCTTGGCCTCTGTGCTGCCTTCCGGCTCTGGCCTGCGAAGAGGCACTCTTCTGAAGCACAATTTAAGGCTGAACTATTTAAATCGATTTTCGTAAATGGTTTTAGAAGGATTAAGTTTAAAGAGAGTCAAAAAGAAAATGTAGGATAAAAGCTTCAAAATTAAGTTTCACAATTAAGCAAAAAAATATTATCATCGAGTATTCAACACATAAACAATTCAAAACAAAAGCCTTTCACGCACTCAACATTCAAAACCGAACAACCAAAAACATATCTATCTCGCACTCACCTAGCAGCCGACAGCATCCTCTTTCTCGTTCCCCCGTTGAACATAGCCTTTACATCTTCCCAAGCATGAACCACTTCTTCAGGAGGGGTCCCACTGAGCTTCATGTGCCGTCTCCAAGAATTGAAGTTGGCTGCATCAGGCTGGATGTATTTGTCACCAGGACCAACTCGGTGGGAGTGGAATATGAACTTGTTTGGGGAAAAGAATAAGCCACAGTATGCACATTTGATGCATTTTGCTCGTGAAGAGTTGTACCTAGGGAAAAAGTATTTGAGATTGTTAGATGACATTGTTTTTTTGTTGGTCTATTAGCTTGTGCTAACTGACTTAAGGCAAATAATTTCTTTGAGGAGTGGCTGGAGAGGCGCCATGGCGTCCTCACCTTCCGCCTGACGCAGGTCCTCACCGGACACGGTTGTTTCGGGAGGTTCCTGTTCAGGATAAAGCGGGAGGAAACGCCCGGGTGTCACCACTGTGTGGATCGCCCGGAGGACACGGTGGAGCATACGGTGGAGGTCTGCCCGGCTTGGGCGGAGCACCGCCGTGTCCTCACGGAGGCGATCGGCGGCGGCGATCTCTCGCGTCCAGCCCTGGTTCAGGCCATGGTTCGGAGCGAGAGTGCACGGGAGGCCGTCACCTCCTTCTGCGATGCAGTAATGCTCGCGAAGGAGGAGGCGGAACGCGTGAGGGTGAGGCAGGGTTCGCGCCCTCACGCTCTTAGCCGCCGCAGGAGACGCCCCGGGCGTCGGGAGTCGCAAGCTGATTTCCGGCCACCGTAGGCGCGGGCCTGCGGACGGTGAGCGATGGGTAGCTTGCCGTCCGATAAGGACCAGGCCCGGGTCGACGGCGCGTTGTGTTTCACGCGCGCCTCAAAGAGATGTCAGCACCAACTGACGGGGTCCGTTAGGGCCAATGCCTGCCAGGGTTGCGAGTTTGTCCGAAAGGGATATCGTGGCCCTGGCACACAGGCAACGGAAGGAACACGGGTGGGTTTTAGTCAGTAAAAGTCTGACACGCCCTCCCGCTCAGCCCAGAGCGGGAGAAGTTATTTGATAATTTCCCACCAAAAAAAAAAAAAAAAAGGCAAATAATTTAATTTAATGTTTTGTGTTGCGTAATGTAAATTATTTTGCATACTATTGTATAGAATCCTGTTTTTCAAACTGAACAGACAGCTGTGCTGAGGGGGAGTTCGTTTCGTTCGTTCTTTTTCCCAGCTAAAGCACTAGGAAGTGGTGAAGGGCGGGCGTTTAGAGGGACTGTCTTATTTAATTTGGACGTTCGCCTAGCCTGAATAAATGACTTTCGATTTTTATTTTATTAAGTCTAAAAAAAATTGAGTCGTCACGGGACGCCTGACAGATGTGAAACATCGAAATTATTTACACACTACTACATATAGACTGTATAGTAGCAACGCGTCGCCACGCGGCATGCGTCGCCCCGCCAGCAATCGGTTTTACGAAGATGTTTCACATCAAAATATGAAATCAAATCGTAAGAATTATTCTGGAAGATTTGTACAATTAGAGTTAGAACGATCTACAAGGACAAGATAACTACAACTATTGCAAAATTCTGAATGAATCTTTTCATAATTTTATTATGTCACATAGTATTGCAAGGATTTTTGGGGCCCATTGCTGAAAAAGGCCTCCTGTCCCTTCTTTCTCTAAAATTTCCCACCCAACAAAAAAAAAGTCAAAACCTTCTTTCTACTTCTCGCAGCTGTTTGCCGTTGTGGTAAACCATGAAGCTATAAATACGTCACATTATTTTCGCCTGTGTCATTCACAGCTACAGACTGGGCCATACAACATAAAAACATATCTCTTCTGTGAGAGGAAGTGGGCCGAAATCCACCACGCGGGCCCAGTGCGGGTTGAAAGATGTCACATGTCTTCGAATTTTTGGTTCTAGGACATGCCGGTTTCCTCACGATGTTTTCCTTCACGGTTTTGAGAGCAGTGTTGATGAAATAATTTACATAAAGTACAGCGCTTTATTGGAACCCACGACCTATAACTCGTAAGTCGAGGCCGTTACCACTGGGCCACCACTGCTCTTACTCAGACTGGGTCATTAATGCACTTCTTATACAATTTCCACTATTTTAATTTATACCTGGCTGGTAAGAAAGCTCCACGGCATCCCCAAGCACACTCGTGATGGACAGCAAACGCAAAGTCATCCGGTAATCTTGGAGGAGCATTGTCTCCGAGAAATGACTTGCACAGTCGCTCCGCTTCTCGCCTTGTTATCATACCTGGGTGATAACGATGTTTTAGTGAAAAGGTGAGTTATTTATTAACATTAACGATGAATTACAAATTGACATTGAATATTATAAAAATTACATGAATATTTACTTTGACAAGTATTATATTTATTATTTTAATTTATTGTGAATGTGAGCACTATGTGGGTAGTTTTTTTTTTCTTTAAATAATTTCCTTTTTTTTATTTTTCTCAGTTATTTTTAATGATGGTCTGGCATTTTGAGTACTTTGTGTGGCCCACCCAAATGTCCTTTCTTTGGTATTGTTCGTCGAGCCGTTGAGCTCCGTTGAGCTGCACGATTAGCCGATTACTGACAAATGCTTGCACTGATTGGACAGGTCCACTCTAAGTTGGGTGGTTCTTTCCTCAAAAGACCGTTTCAGACGGATTTGCATGGTCATCACATGACCTGACCAAGATTATGTCTGGACTATAAAAAAGACTTTGACACCTGAGTTTGCCATTTCTTCTCAGGTTTAATAGGAAATCTCGACAACATCTAGCTTATTTTTTAATACGACGTGTAAAAGTGATTCCGACGAAATTAAATCGTTTATTCTGTAAATAATCCTATTTACAGAATAAACTATTTTTTTTTTTTACACGTTACATGTAATCGTTTATTCTGTAAATAGGATTATTTACAGAATAAACGATTTCATTCCATTTCGAAGGTTTTTACTTTAATTCAGACATAAAACTGCGACAATAAAGTCGTAAATTCGTGCGATTTTAAACGAACAACAGAACAACAGTTTTCCCGTTCCAAGTTCATCATCAGCATCATCATTCTCCTGCACTTATCTCAAAGTGACTGCCTATTTGAAATCCACAACCCAGATACAGGGTAACACGATACCCCTTGGCAAGACTGGCGGTCAGACTTTCGGGTTTCTGCCTACCCCTAATGCGTGTCAAAGATATACGAATGACAGCCGAGACAAACGGCTTAACGTGCTTTCATAGTATAGTTTTTTTAATCACTTTAAATTAATATAGACACAAATCATAACCATCATAATTATTGCAGGGCAATAGCAACCACCGGAGAAACAGTTCTCATTTTTTTATGCAGGTTCGCATTTTCTCTTTCTTAATCTGTCAAAAAAACCTCAAATTTCCCTACATTTTTGACAAGTTTTTGACATTCTCTCATGTCTCTGAGATGACATTGCAACTTGAATATGCACGTTTCTTAACCGACTTCTAAAAAAGGAGGAGGTTCTCAATTCGGATATTTGTATTTTTTTTAAATGTTTTTAATGTTTTATACAAAAAACTAAAATACAGATCCAAAGACACCGACTTCCGAAATTAAAGTTATTTTTCACTTTGTAGTGTTTTTTTTTGGAAGTCGGTGTTTTTTTTTTTGGAAAAGTTTTTATTTAAGTACGAGAATTAATTGCCATCATCATTTCAGCCGAAAGACGTCCACTGCTGGACATAAGCCTCCCCCAAAAGGAGAGGGTGTGGCCAAAATCGCCACGCTTGGTAGGCGGGTTGGCGATCACAGTACCTATATGTTAAAATGCATAGAGAACGCTGCTGCCCATTCTCTAGTAAGTCCCTTAGTCGCCTTTTACGGCACCCACGGGAAGAAATAGGATGGTGCTATTCTTTACGTTCGGCACCATACGGAACGGGGAAATAGGAAATATATATTGCCATATTGAGTGTTATTACCACATCTTCGTGACGACACAGGCATGGCACCAGCTCTCCTCAGTATCTCGAGCTGCACCGGAGTACATTGCACGCACGTGATGCCCAGGGCCACCCGACGGTTGTGTATCTCGTTGTACGAGAACTGCTTCAGCAGGGTGTTAGATATCTGGGCCAGGCAGAGGCGCTCGTTCCCTTCGATTACGAGGGAGACTATCGGTACTCCGTAGAGGAGGACGGTGCCAACCTGTGAGAGAAGAGAGTTTTATAATAATTTTATAATAACCTGAAATAGATTAATGACTAGGCTGTTGAAGTTACCTCTAGCTGTTTAATAAGCGTAGTAGTACTGTGCATTGTGCAACCCACATCAACAGTAACATAATTATAGCACATGACAAGGATTGTGAATTTCTGACTCAAAATTTATTATTCGAAGTCTCTTCGAAATTATTCGAAGTCAATTCTATTACTATGTGCTTATAGTGGTCCCATGTTTTATAATATTGGAAAAATATTGTTTTTGCATCACTGTAAATGTTACTGCTGGGCAAACTCCTCTGCCCTGTAAATGTAGCTATACCCGTATCGCTTTACCGTGGCAATAGCGGTCATTGCCCTTTCCCTAATATCTCTCAGTAAGAACCCAAACAATAAACGATGTATGGTTTTTCGTTATTGATACATGTTGATTCAAAATCAAAAATATTTTTATTTCACATACCTAAAGCCTACATGGGCACTTATGAAACGTCAGAAGCTAGGTGCACGGTTCCAATTAGTCATTTCCTATGGAGAAGAGCCGGCAAGAAAATCCACGGCTACACTTTTAAAAAAAAATAGCTTTTACAATGTTTTCAAATTACAGTGTTAATAAGTATGAGAGGACAGCGTAGGCCCGTCAAAAGTTCCAGGTAAGTACTTAACAAAATAGAAAATGGTCTACAGATCTATAGTCTATTAAGCCTACCAAGTCCTCGCATTATCAAAAAAACAATATAAAATATGATTAAAATAATAAAATTTAGAACCTTGTTGAAATTAAAATTGCAGGTATAATAATGTCAAATAAGAAAAACATTATGTCAGTGAAGTTTTAAAAAAAAGATAAAATAAAAATAAAACATCGTAATTTGGGAGCAGTTAATAGACATTTACATAGGATTAAGGATGTTAACGGACTTTATTTCAGTTTTTTAAATAAAGTTAGAAAATAAAGGTGGCTCAATGACCGCTATTGCCACGCTAAAGCGATTTAAAACATCAAGAAGATGCAGTACGCACCTAGTTAATAAGTTATATCACAAGACCATCTGCCTGCATGAAAGTTATTTTCTTCATTCGTTATACTCGATCTATGTATATATTTAAATAAAAAAAACATTAAAAGTAATTAACTCTTACCTGATTGGGTTTGCCACTTAATTGCAAAGCCTTGTGTTCTGCTCTAGGTTTGAGAGTCTCTCGCGGCGATATTGCTAAGTTAGTAGCCTCCATTCTATAAGAAAATAAAAAGCATTAATGTGGAAACAAACAAAAATTATCAGGAAAATAACCACTAGTGAACTGATAGCTTGATTGCTCAAATAACTGAATTTCGTTCCATTTTTAGGGTTCCGTACCAAAATGGTAAAAAGGAACCCTTATGGTGAGACTAAGTCTGTCTGTGTCTGTCACACCTGGATATCTCAAGAACTACTAATGCTATCAACTTGAAATTTAGAATAGTTTTAGATGACGTTTGCCCAACTATTTTGCAAACAAGAAAAAAATTAAAAAATATATCTATTTTGCAAAAAAACCTGAAAGATTAAAAAGTAAGATGATTAATTAAGTCTTAAAAATTTTAAGTGGAGCTACTAGGGCATGTGGGGTATCATATGAAAGAACGCATTTGCACATTCTCAAACATTTTTTGTTTTTTTTTTAGGCAGCACATTTTCTCACTTTTGATGAAAAATTTAAAAAAAAATACCGTTCCGACCTCTTATCTTCGAAGTTTGCATAGATAAAAATCTGGAATTATTCTATGTGATAGAAGTTTATGTAAACATTACAGGAAAAATAATACGATGTCTCTAATTAGCACAGTTTTTCAGAAATCATCAACATCATATATACGTAAGGAACCCTCGGTGCGCGAGTTCGACTCGCTTTTGACCGGTTTTTTAATCAGACCAGTCATTATTTATGTTCCTTGCACTTTTTTGGGTCATTTTATGCCGTAATAAACCAAAAATCATTACCAAATGCCATTCTCTCCCATTAATATAACAAATAAGCAATAAAATGACTTCATTTACTTTTGCCGCACAATAAAACTGCACAATGTGATATATTCGAATAAATTTGGGACAAAAGTGATCATTTTGTATACAAATAGGCAGTTTGCGTGTGAATTTAGTGTATCGAATATCAATTGGGCATATTGAGGGGAGCGATAATGTATGGGGCACCGCCCCTTTGAGGGACCCTCATTTTACTACTTTTTTTCGTAGATCAGGTTCGCGTTTGGGTTTAGAGCATTTATTTTTTAAAGCAATGAATCTGAAAATGTTAATTGTGTTTAGCTTATAAGGACGTAAGTTTTATTCGATTACCATTTCTTTACAAAATTATGTACAAATTACCAACTCGTCTACTCTACTTCTTGTATAATAATTAAAAAAAACAAAAATGTAATGCCTGTATTCCTAAATTACAACAAAACACAGTTATCCTTTATCAATGCATTAAAAAAGAGTTAAGATGAACCAAACAAAAACAAATCTGACCTATATTCACCCTCGAAAACATTATAAAACACTGTAACGAAACATGTCACCACTTTAAAATGATAAATTACCACTTAAAACTGGCCTAAAATCAGGAATCAAAATAGGGCTGGCAAGGACGGGACGCGGTGACATACCGGCAGCATCATTATAGGGTGTGATTAGTCAATTTGTGTCACCCCTGCACAGTGGGCTGAAGAGCAAGCCCGCCAAAATAATTGATTAAGTTAAACGACGTTACGTTAATGTTATGATCACATATGTTCGTTTTGTAGGGGGCATTCAATTGTTTCTGTGGTGATTTAGTGAATAGATTAGTTATTACTTTTTGGCTGTGACGAAATGGATATTGAAACACTATGCTGTTATTAATGTTCGGTTTTAGTGAGTTACAGCTTCCCAGTTTTGGTCTTCATCTAAAAATTGTATCTTTTCTTCCTTTCTTTGTATCAAAACAAAGTTGACCAAAAAAAACTGAGCAATT
The DNA here is from genome assembly GCA_948098905.1 of Tiliacea aurago. Classification (NCBI taxonomy): domain Eukaryota; kingdom Metazoa; phylum Arthropoda; class Insecta; order Lepidoptera; family Noctuidae; genus Tiliacea; species Tiliacea aurago. Next base: position 5,399,201 of record OX402592.1, read on the forward strand.
TCTCCATATTTTCTAAATAGCCTTAGCCCATCACCATCGCTATCTTATTAAAAAAAAATTGTAAAGGAAATAAATTATAAAATAAATACCCTTAGACGCACATCTTTCCTTCACTGCATGCAGATTAGTTACACCGTATTAATCATTTTTTACATTTCACGGTTCAGCTGACAACAATTCCTGTTGATTCGCGGACAATACATTTAATAAAATACACTTGTAATTATAAATCCCTTATGGGGGCCATATGGTGTTGATATCGGTGATACATGGGGGTCATCCCCCATGGGATGGCATGGGGATGAGCACATGTGTACACTTGTAACGGAACTAATCGTTTTTGGAAGAAATCTGTTCTTTTAGTATGGTTGTCGGCATTAGTTTAATACCTTCACGGTTTCAATTTTCTCTGAACTAATTATTTGGTTGTGTACATAACAGGTGCCAATTAATGCTTCTGAGAATATTTTGTTTGTGATGCTTGTACCTAATTTTATTTCCAACATTTTTTTTTTCTATGAATGATCTTTATGATCTAATAATATTAAAAGCAATATTGTGTTACAAAATGCCTTGACATTATCACAAATATACTTTGATGTAATAAACGTCAACGAGTACCTAGTAATGTTCATGAAAAATAAAAAAAAACCAAAAACCCCATTCTCATTACAGCAGTTTTCGTAGAACATTGACTCAGAGCGAAACCCCCTAAAATATACTTACGAAACCTTAAAAATAGAACCTAGTTCTCGGTATAAAATTGTATTTTCTAACTCCAACAACAAATAGTGACACTCAAACAGCTATCATCGGTTGTCCAAATAAACGTGTGACGCACAAATCGCACAATACCGGCTCGTGCCCGCAACGATCGCCGCATTCACAACATGTTGTGCACTTTCCCGGATAATCCGTAACTAAAGGGGACACTCGAATCTGTGTGTCAAGTGCAGGGGACTGTAGGGTGACCGTGAAATTTTATATTTTCGTAGAAGTACGGGAAGTTCAATCAATTCTTTAACTTACAAATAAATAAAATATATTTGAGAAAAAAATACCTTGTGTTACCTATATTTATATTAAACATCGCAAAGTTGAAATATATATTTATCAGCCACAACGAGCCTGATAAGGAAGAACATCGTAAGCGATATACATTAAAATTTACAGGAGACGTATTTTATTGTTTTTTTTTTATTATTAAAGTGAAATACCTACATTATGAAGTATATTGCAAATCCATTGCTTCATAAGTTAGAAAAAATTGTCTGCTCAACAACGCTATGAATGTTGTTGAACTGTCCAATTGAAACCTATTCCTACTTATAGTGTGCTATGCAATTAGCCCGCATATCAGGCTCGGCAAGTTGATTAATGGACAAAAAAAATAAAAAAACAATGAAAAATAAATAATAATAAATCCATTTATTTTTAGGCAACACAGGCCCTTAGTTATATACCTTAACCTAAACACACATATTTTTATAGTAAACAAAACAAAACTTTTGTTAAGTAATCAAAAGACTTAGATTAATATAATATAATTATGTTAGTAGAACTTCACAAAAAAAAACACGTTCTTCTTTTACGCGGCGGCGGGCGGTTAGCCTTTAAGCAAGCGTGGTGATCAATGTTGGTGCCTTCTATGTATAAGAAGAGGCTTTTGCCCTGTTGTGGGATAATAACAGACTGGTTTTATATTTTTACTAGCTTCTGCGACTTCATCCGCGTGATGTTTCTTGTGCATCGCATTGCATCGCCCGCCCGCGCTATTACTTCGTTTTCGCTTAGCGTTCCTTCTGATTTTTTTTGCTCGGCTCCTAAGGGTCGTAGCGTGATGTTAAATAACCTATATTATACCTCATGAATTGGGCTATGCAATGCAAAAGTGAAGATTTTTTCAAATCCAACTGGTAGTTCCAGAGAGATGATCCCCTACATACAAACTTACAAACAAATGAATTTTACCTTTTTATAATATGAGTATAGATAAATATAAAATAAATGTTTCATTAGATATATTTAAATATACTTTTTTTTATAAGGTATTATAAGTACATACTTATACCCAAAAAACCGGTGCCTTCAACACAGGTAATGCGGTCCCTATTCACAGTTTGGGTATACGTTTTGCTATGCTATTTACATTTCTAAAACCCTAAACTCTTACGCAATATCCTAGTCACCCTACTAAAATGCGAACAACGAATGGTTCGAACTTATTCCTTTGAGATTCCGTTTTGTATAGCGCAATACTACTTAATCTTTACAAAGACAGCCGTCGGCGTCGCCCGTCGGTCCCGTCCGCCGTCCGCCATTGTTACGGTCCGATGTGCGTTACCTAGTCAGTAGACAGTAGTCGAAGGGTTCACGTTCGGCATTTTTATGATACGTGACGAAACGGACCGTTTTGTAAAAGTCAAAATGATATGTCATGGTACGTTGATGTTTTGAAGTGTTTTGGAATTATTTTTGGGTTCCGTATGACCAAATGTAAAAACGGAACTCCTATAGGATCAGTAGTGTGTCTGTACGTCCGTTTGTCATAGCCAATTTGCTCCGAATCTACTGGACCAACTAAGTTGAAATTTGGTATACATATGAATTTCTGTGACCCAAACACGGACGTGTAACGTAAATAAATGAATTTTGATGGAAGGTCACTTTTGGGGGAAAAAAAAAAAGTTTTACTATCTGTACCATGTGTGACACATTAAATGAAAAGGCGTACTGTGAGGGACTCAAATATTTTTTTTTTATAATTTTAATATAAATTGTTTTAAACTTATTTAAGAAAATATATGAAAATTTACCATTCGCTCTCTTTCCTCCGCCAAAATATTTGAAAAAAAACTACAGAAAATAGTTCTATACGTAAAGATTACAAGAAAACCTATAAGAAGTCTATGGTCTTAAAAGAACATGGTAAATCTCTCAATATTGTGCGTACACACTTACATTTGCAGTTGGAATGTATGGGAGAACATGTTTTCAACTACAATGTTAAGTTTGTTCTTGTGATAAATTCATCCCAACTAACTACGGAACCCTAAGCTTCATTATGCGTGGTTCGACACGCACTTGGCCGGTTTTTTTACCTTAATTTGCTTTTTTAGATGAATCCGTGTTTTGCGTAGGTACTTTAATATTTTACTTGTCATTAATCATTCGTAAATAGGAATACGTGCACCTATTAGTGTATTTACAATTTTGATTACGTTTCTACTTTTTATTCAATTATTTATATTATGTCCTATGTGTAATAATAAAAAAACCGGCCAAGTGCGAGTCGGATTCGCGTACGAAGGGTTCCGTACCATTATCTATAAAAATGGCAAAAAAACACGTTTGTTGTATGGGACCCCCCTTAAATATTTGTTTTATTTTAATTTAATTATTTATTTTTAAAGGCAATATATATCAACATATTCTGTGAATATTTCAAGCGTCTACCTGTTGCCGTTATCAATATAGAGCAAAAACGAGCAAAAAAATCACGTTTGTTGTATGGGAGCCCCCTTAAATATTTATTTTATTCTATTTTTTTGTTATTGTTGTTATAGCGGCAACAGAAATACATCATCTGTGAAAATTTCAACTGTCTATCACGGTTCATGAGATACAGCCTGGTGACAGACGGACAGACAGACAGACCGCGGAGCCTTAGTAATAGGGTTCCCGTTGTACCCTTTGGGTATGGAACCCTAAAAAAACCTAGCATTTAGTTGTGACATGTGTATGGACACCCAAATTAACCATGAAAAGCAATAACACACACATAAACTCACGCCTTCGTCCCATGGCTGGGGGTAGGCAGAAACTACAGAACGCCACCTGCCTTACATACTCCATGATATCATTATTCTCCCTCCCTTATCCCAATTCATTCGTGGTCGGCGCAACATGTTTCTTTCTTCCATATCGGCATCTCGGTAGTCACTCCCTTTCTAGTCATATCATCTTCCACACAGTCCATCCATCGTTTCTTCGGTCTTCCCCTACTCTTATAGCCATCGACATTCATACTCAAAACTTTCCTCACGACATTTCCCTCATCCCTCCGCATCTCATGCCCACACCATGACAACCGATTTCCGCACAACTTTTCAGTCACCGGTGCCTCTTTCAGACTTCCTCTTATGTACTCATTTCTTATTCTAGCCTTTCTTGTCACACCACACATTCCTCTTAGCATTCTCATCAAAGTCAAAGTCAAAGTCAAATTGTTTATTTCAAATAGGCACATAAAAGGCACTTTTGAACGTCAATATTTACAAAAAAAAATAGAATTGATTCTAGTCGCCCCTTCCAAAATGTAGTTTCGTATGGAGAAGAATGGGCAAGAAACTCCACCGGTACTCTTTTAAAATCTTGTACAATATTTTTATAGGTACATTAATTATATAATTATATGTGAAGACGATGCACCTAGAATAAAATTACTATACCACAATAGGTAATAAAAAGAGTTCATCTCAGCTACATGCGATTGCCTTTCATTCATCCCTTTTGTGGCCCAACATTCTGATCCATACAAGACAGCAGGTCTAACCATTGTTTTATATATCTTCCCCTTAAGTTTTAGGGGAATGCGCGAGTCGCAGATTGTTCCCGTGACCTGCCGCCGTTTCATCCATTCAATGTTAATTCTGTGCTTAACCGTCCGATCTACTTCGCCATCGCTTTGTACGAGTGAACCGAAATACCGAAAGTCGGGGCAGACCGGAAGAAGCGCGCCATCAAGCTCTATGGCCCCATTTTTTTTTTTTAGTTCACGGGGTGGAAAATCCTCATGGATGTTCTCCGCCCTGGGGCGGGCGGAGGGGTCTGTCAGACTCTTACTGACTAAAAACCACCCCAGTGTTCCCCTCTCACACTTGCACCGGGGATCTTGGGATCTGTTATTACTTCCGCAATCCCCGGCTAGTGCCGGCCCGCCTCTGCGGGCCACCTCAAGTCTGGGGGGGGTGAGGTGGCTGACCCCCCCCGTGACGTCTGATAGGTGCGCGCGTGGAACACTACGCGCCGCCACCTCGGGTCCAATGTGATAGGGGGCGGCGGACGTCCCCAAGTCCGCCGTCCCTGGACCCATTTAGGGGGCTGGAAGAGGGCGTTATCGGCCCTCCGCCGACGCCCAGTGCGTCTGATGCGGGCCGGGTGAGCGGACGAGATCTCCCGCTCCCTTTCCGCAGCCTCCTTCTGCGACACGACTGTTTCACAGAAGGACACCACCACGTCCCAGGACTCCTCACTGCCGACCATCGACTCGACCAGGGCCGGCAGCGATAGGTCACTGCCTACTCCTGAGATGAGGGCACGGCGTGGCTCCTCCCAAGCGGCACACTCTGCCAGCGTATGCCGCGCCGTGTCCTCCCAGTCGACGCAGTGGTGACACCGGGCGTCCGGCTCCCTGTTAATGCAGCACAGGTACTTCCCGAAGCAACCATGCCCCGAGAGCACCTGTGTCACCCGAAACGACAGGGAGCCGTGCCTCCTCCCGAGCCAGGGTTCGAGTACTGGCCGAGCTCTATGGCCCCAAACCCAACATACTCCATGATATCTACACAGTTAATACTTATTTACCTACATGAAATAATCTAGCAACAAAATCACGAGCGATTACCTAAACCCTATTCGCATAATCATAATCCGTAACTCCATACATCCTTCGCACAACAGACATATAGTTTAAACAAGCCGCTTCAAATTCAAAAGGTTACGTACAAAATTAATTCGACGACGTTATTTACTTTGCTACTTTGTTCGCTTAATTGAGTCGTCGGCCAAAGACATGGAGTTAATTCGTCGATTCATATTTAATCAGCGCTTTGAGTTGTAGTCTCGGAGCCAGGGAGCTTTTGTCAACGTTAACTGGTAGATAAATGTTTTAATGTTTGCTTAGAATTTAGAAGGCTTTGGTTTATGGTGAGGTTAAAAAAAATTATCTGCTTGTATTACTAATTAATAAGTACCTTTCGTATTAGAAATATAATAGGGTCATAATTTCGGTGTGTTGTTGAATTCAATTTTAAAGTCATACAATAGGATCAACCACGAACCATCCACCATACAATTTTCTTTAACGTTAAGAGCAATTTATTTATTCAAATATTTAATCGTTTCTAATCTTTTAAAACTTTTTTTTCTGTGGTGCTTGCTCCTGGCAGACCATAAAGTTCTAAACCAGGGCGCGTTCGTTTCATCGCCCGAACGCTCAGAGCACAATGAGCTGTGTTGACACACGGGTCGCACAGCCGCGCTTCTCTGCGCAGATTTTTCGCACAATTGAATTCGTAACTAATCCCCGATCCATTGTTAATTTGGTAAATTAATTTGTTGAAAATTAAACGGTTGTTGGATTTAAATGTTTGATTTCGGTTTGGTATTTCTTAATGTTATGTTTAAATAGGTTAATGATTTACTTTGCAGCATGGTAACAAAAAGATAGGTAGGTAACTCTCCGAACGATTTTATTGATTCAAAAAAAATTAAGGCAAATTGATGAAACATTCATTGAGTAAGGGAATTATAAACCTACCTACATTACATTTTAAACTATGAAAGCTTTGAGACGATTTGAATATTTCGAAGTAATGCTGGTAAATCTGAAATACTCAGAACTTTGCTAGGGATTTTCACTAGCATAGTTAATTAGCTGTTCCTACCCACATCACCCGTCTTATTGTAATTTTACCAAGAAATTTTCTTCTGAATATATAAAAACCGGTCAAGAGCGAGTCGGACTCGCGCAACGAGGGTTCCGTAAGTATATATGATGTTTATAATTTCTGAAAAACCGTGCTATTTAGAGACATCGTTTTATTTTTCCTGTAATTTTTACATAAACTTTTATCACATAGAATAATTTCAGATTTTTATCTATGCAAACTTCGGAGATAAGGGGGGAACGGTATTTTTTTTTATATTTTTCATTAAAAGTCGGAAACATTGCTGCCTAAAAAAAGAAAAAAAAATGTTTGAGAATGTGCAAACTGCGTTCTTTCATATGATACCCCCCACATGCCCTAGTAGCCCCACTTCAAATTTTTAAGACCCCCTTTCAGTCCCTTTTGCAAAAAAGATATATATTTTTTTATTTTTTTCTTGTTTGCAAAATAGTTGGGCAAATGTCACCTAAAACTATTCTAAATTTTAAGTTGATACCATTAGTAGTTCTTGAGATATCCAGGTGTGACAGACAGACAGACAAACAGACTTAGTCTCACCATAAGGGCTCATTTTTACCATTTTGGTACGGAACCCTAAAAACACATCCCATAGACCTAATTGGGTGATGTTCTTCAGAAAGGTCAGGTGCGTAGTTGTGGTATAGCTAGCATGGGTGACACCCGAAGCACATAATTGTATCACCCAAGAATAAAAACTGGCCAAGTGCGTGTCGAACCACGCACAAAGAAAACGTTCCGTAGGGTCCGTAGTTAGGGTGAATTTATCCCAAGACCAAATTTAACAGTGTAGTTGAAAAACATGCGAATGTAAGTTGGTCGACTATTACTCCTTAACTTGTAAAACCTAGATTCCCTTTTAATTTCGTTATCTAGGTTTACTACTGCCGTGGTTTTTTCCTTCCCTTTTTTGCTATATTGAAATGATTTAGTTTGGATAAAATAGCTTCAAACCTAAATGGTTTATCGTTGAAAAACGCGATAGTTTGTGTAATATTTTATTTTCGTGCGGGCCACCGCCCCCGACGCGGACGCTTCTATAGTTGCTGCCTACCAGGGGCGCAGCCTAGATACAACCCGATTCCTATCGGCTTTTTTTTTTTTTTTAACGTTGCCCCACACTAGGAATTTCTCCTGTATCGTGGGTGCGTTTACAAACATTTAAACTCACATACACAAACAGCCAGACCCGGAACAACTACTTGTAGGTCATACAAATATTTGTTCCGTGCGGGAATCGAACCCGCGACACGCAGCGCAGCAGTCAATCGCTTAACCACTGCACCAACCGAGCCTTCCCTTCGGAACAACCAGTCTTCTTGCAACTTTTTTTTTTTTGGGTGTGTTTGAAATTATCAAATAACTTCTCCCGCTCTGGACGGAGCGGGAGGGCGTGTCAGACTTCTACTGACTAAAACCCACCCGTGTTTCTTCAGATGTCTGTGGGCCAGGGCCACGATATCCCTTTCGGACAAACTCGCAACCCTAGCAGGGATCTTCTTACACCTGTGTGTATCACATTGCATTACAAACATTTAATACCAGTTTAAAACATCATATATAATATTAAAAATATTCCAAAAACTGCCAATGTTTTTTCACTGAACTACTATACCATAGCTGGCGTAAAATTTTGAAAAATAAAGAAAGCACTTACTAACATTTTTGAGTTAATTTATTTTGACGTTATCTAGAGTTTATGAGAACTGAACAACTTTTTCTTCGGTATACCTCTAACAAAAATTATAGCTTCGCTACTACTGCCTACCCCCATGGGAAGAAGGGTGAGTTTATGTGTACAACCCATACCTAAGTATAATAACACTGGCCAGTACCGTATTGACCCACTGAAGAGCTAAGGCCACTTCTTACGCAGAGAAGGAACGAGAATTGATCTTCTTCAGTGCGATGGCATTTCAAACCAAGAATTCTTAAAAACTTATTTCATTATAATACTTGCGCCAAGGTAGGTAAGAATAGGTACAGTAAATCCTACTCGAAGATGTTTTATAAAAGTTGTAATAAAAATAAAATCTAAATAATTTGTCATTTTAAAATCAACTTATCGTAAGGTAACGAGAAAGTTTAAACAAGCATCCCTTCTTGTTGGTGAACGAGAGGAATCAACATGTAAATTGTCTCTGAATTTATTTATACAAGTAATTGAATCGCCCGCGCCGCGCCGGCGAAATGATATCTGTAGACTTGTTTTGATGAAAATTACCTACTTGGTAGAAGAAGCCTACTTGTTATTAACTTCGTCCCCCCTCTATTAAGTTTATTACGCAGATATGCGGAGACTTATGCATAGGTAATACGGTTTTTTGCTTCTCCTTTTTTATAATTACTTGTATTAATGTATTAAGTTAGTTTGATTATGCTGTTTTTCCTAAACAGAGAAAATCGAGGGCTATTTTGTTGCGATTAAATATTATTTTGTAAAAACCGACCAGTCGACATATGTTTTGATCAAATCGTTCTGATAACTCGTTCTGAATAATTCGTCAGAAACTTGCCAGCGGTACATGGCACAAAAAATCTCTAAGCTTTACATTTTTCCAGAGTTTTGTTCCAATCGTTGTTACTTCGATATTTAAATGTCTTTGTTTGACACAAACAAATCAATTGTACCGAATTATTGAATTGACAAACCAATAATCCAGTTCCCGAGAACAGCCTAACAAACGAATCGACAATGAAACAGCTTTATAAACACAATTTACGAAACACTCCTTGAGGAAAACTCATAAAAGAAAGTTAGATGAAGACGGCGCCATTTTAAAAGTTAAATGTCAAAATGACTACTGATTTGTATTTGGCGCGAACGCCGAGGAAATTGGAATTAGCGAAATGATGAGAATATACGTTCTAGAATTGTAGTATTTTAAACTTGTACTGTATTCTCATCCTTATGTAAACATTAGAAAGAAAAGAAAGAAGAAAGGAAATACGTTTATTTGCGGTAAACATAACGCAAAGAAATAAAAACACAAACACGAGAGAACAAGTTCAGGGAAAATATGCGTCACATTCACGCAAGACGGTTATCACTCAGCATAATGCTGCGAACCTATGCGAGACAGAGCCCCAGCGCTGGTTTTCAGCGACAGCCGTTATAAAGTAGGTAGGTAGTCAGAGAAGAAAGGAAACTGTTGGGCTCGTCCACAAAATAAAATAATCTGCTGAAGCCCATTTCAAGATGACTGTGAAGGACTTGGAACTTTTTTTGGTTTTCTTTACAAGTGTATAATGGCAAACCGCACGCAGTGGAGTGCAGTGGAGCCGTGGTGGCTCAGTGGTAACGGCCGTGACTTACGACTTGTAGGCCGTAGGTTTGAACCGACATGCTGTAAATTATTTCATCACTACTGCTCTCTAAACGGTGAAGGAAATTATCGTAAGGTATGTGATATCTACTAACCCGCACTGAGCCTGCATGATGGATTACGGCCCGCTCCTTCTCACCGAGAGAAGACTTGTGTCCCAGCAGCATTTCATACCATAAACCGAAGCAATAAAATTCATCATCATCATCAAGGGGGGTTTGCCATAATCGCCACGCTTGGTAGGCGAGTTGGCGATCGGAGTATGGTGTTAAAATGCATAGAGAACGCTGCTGCCCATTCTCTAGTAAGTCCCTTGGTCGCCTTTTACGACACCCACGGGAAGAAATAGGGCGGTGCTATTCTTTACGTCCGGCACCACACAGACGATAAAATGAACAGAAACAAACTAATCCCTCCTAAAAATTGTGCATTGGAACCACGGAACAAATTCCTCTAATGATTATCTAAGAAACATAATCCGTATGACGTCAATCCGAAGCGGTATCAACTTAATGTAGAAATAATGAATTCGTCGCGAATCGTCCGTCCCCTGTTTGTCTTTCAATTATAGGCTCCCAAGGGCCCATCGCCTCCCCTGTTTAAACAATGTAACACTCCCATGTATATTTAAGGAGGGACAAAAATTAAATCTTCTGCTTATCTGTGTTGTTCAAAATGTAATCTACGGAAGCAATGATTTTTTACGGTGATGTGGCTTTTTTCTTCTATGATTTATTTTGATTTGTGGACAAGAGGGGGTTTCGAAAGAAGTTGCAATGTTCATCGGCGCTAATTCGATTTTTTATTCGGTCTACAAACATGTAATTATGTGGTTCTATCAAGTATATTACCGATAAGATATATGTTTTCCGGCAGACTACAAAAGTGCCTTTGTGTTTGTATAATAAACAACACCAATATTATGTAAAACCGTTTAAAATTAAAGACCGGACAAGTGTGAGTTGAACTCGCGTGGTGACGATGTTTTTTTATCCCAAGAACAAACTTAACATTGTAGTTGAAAAACTCGTTCCCTCATACATTACAACTGCAAATATAAGTTTGTAGCACAATATTGAGAGATTTACCATGTTATTTTAAGACTTCTTTTATGTGTTCCTGTTATCTATAAGTAAAGAATGGCGAAGAAAGGCTTTGACGACACGGTTGGCGCAGTGGTTAAGCGATTGACTGCTGTGCTGCGTGTCGCGGGTTCGATTCCCGCACGGAACAAATATTTTGTATGACCTACAAGTAGTTGGTCCGGGTCTGGCTGTTTGTGTATGTGAGTTAAATTTTTTGTAAACTCACCCACAATACAGGAGAAATTTCTAGTGTGAGGCAACGTTTTAAAAAAAAGGGGGGGTACTTGGCCCCCCAAAACGGTTCAAGTAAAATAAAATCGAATCATCTGAATGGACTGTTCTGAATGCATCTATCAAGACACTGCTTCAATGATAAACGCTGAAGAAGTAGGCTACTATATCTTCAGCAGCAGTAGCGTAACTACTGAGGTTCGAAGTGGTGCAGTCAGTTCGTACTGGGGCCCAGAGGTCTGCTAAGCCAACAATGCATCGGCCTAGAGGCTCAGTCACCGAGAGGATTTCAGTATTACATATAATGTCTATGGGTCAGCTACGAGTACACCGAAAGATCGCTAGATGTCTTACGCATCCAATATAACAATGTTTTTAGGATGCTGTTGAAACTGCCCCGTTTCTGTAGCGCATCGGTGATGTTTGCTCAGAACCGAACTGACGGCTTCCATGCAGTGATTTGCAAAAAATTCGCATCATTGATGCGTAGAACGCGGGTCAGTGACAATAGCATCCTGAAAACAGTGGTGGAGAGCCCTTACTCCCCATTTCTGAGGCACTATGTGGGGAGAATGGTCAGGTAGCAATTCCTTGCTTTATCGTTCTCTGCACATCCTGCCGCAGTCATCAGCTATTGCTATTTTTGTTTTGTGTACTACTTACTAACACTAGTGATATGGTATTTTACTAACAAATTGGACCATATTGTTGTCCGAACTTAATAAATAAAATAAAAAAGAATGCTTAAAGAATACCGCGGTCCGAGGTGCCTCGCGCCTTACCTCACCTCATGAAAAGTATGTAGCTAGTAAATAACAAAAGAATAACTAACCAAACCAATTGGAGCCGGGGTGCTAAAATAATTGAGTTCGCTTTACTCGCTCTTGCAGCCCAAATTCTCTTAATTCTTAAAGAACATCGGCGAGGAAATTGTTGATTTAATTATTAAGCGTCTAAGACCTACGCATGTCGCGGTCCGCTGGACTTATAATTCTGAATACGTAGTCCGTAGTTTATTTTGCTGTAAAAATGCATTTCAATCAATGTTATTTTAAGTGCTAAGTAGGTAAATGCCTATTTACCTCTGAATCTTTATTTCTTTTTCGGTTAGGGTCTGTTGTTGACAAGATATAAGTAACCTCTAAATACTAGAACTTTAAACTAGAATATCTTTAATTTTTGACTTCCTATAAAAGTATAACTGAATACAAAACTGTTCAGGAGTTCCAACTCTATACTTTTACATATTTTTCATCGCCATACGCAAAAAAAAATGTTAACAATTTGTTTGGGAGTTTGCCATTGTTCTTTAATACCGATGTCGACAAAGTACCCCGTAGTATGTATGGTCCGAGGCGGGGTGCTAAAATTGTATTATTTTTATGTAGTTTTTCAAATATTTAATTGAAAAAGAATGAATCCCAAAAACAGCATAGTGCAACACAAGTTATGGGATTCTTATCTGTCTGGCCCATGTCCCTCCCAGAAATAAATCCTGGATCCGCCCTTGGATGTAGGCCTACCCAATGTTAAGGAATCATTACTTCGTCGAAATTTATTTTTATTTTTCGGAAGTACTAAGAACAGTAGACGGAGTCCATCTTCTTCTGTGATGTAGGAACAAGACACAATAAAAGCGCTCTTGCATGTTAAACAAGCGACAACCTAGAATTTGGGAGAGGAACCCGTAGAACGTAAGTTTAAATAAAATAGAGAGACTTATTTTAATAATTTTAAAGAAAACAGATTTTTTTGTCTGAAGAAAACAAACAACCATGTATTGTTATAATCCTGCCATTGCACTGCAGTAAAATGAGCCATTTACAAAACTACTAAGTACTACCAAACTAAAAATATTTAATAAACCGCGACGTATTTATACCTATGCCGGAACAAATTAAACGTAAGGCACAGACTACATTTAAACTACAGTTTAACTTGTTATTTTAATCAATGTATCAAACAGCTGATGAACGCTCACTGCCTTTATTAATATCGCATATATTCCTTTTAAAAATGTGAGTTAAAAAAAAATTGAAGACACACAATCAGAATAATCAATCCAATTAGCCAATCATACAATTAACAATCAATATGTATATTATTATTATCAATCAATTTGGTTGTTAAATCAATCTGCCCGCCTTTTCCCAACTTTGTTGGGGTTGGCCTGCGGTCTAACTAAAGGAGCTGATTAGAAAAGAAAAGAAAAAGAAAGAAAAATTGTTTATTCTGCACAAACAAAACGCACATTTCAACAAATATAATATAAACATAATTAAAATACACACATACAAAGTAGCCAAAACCCTCGTATCCAATACACTAAAAATTTTGACAATCATTTCCAGTCATTTACCAGTATTTTATATGGAGTGACTGCCTGAACATACTTAATAATATCCTACATAATTTATACAGGAACCATAAGGTGAAGCATGCTTAAAACATGTCAATAGAACGAAAAATGCATAAAAAATCAAAAGAAGAACTACAATATTTATTACGAAAGGGGAAAAATTGCTGCGAAGATCTTCGTAGCAATTTTCCGCCGTATGTGATTAATATTGCTTTGTTTTTTTCTTTCATTGTAAAAGCTGTAGCGTATAAGTTCCGTAGCCGTCGTGCTACGGTGCTACGCGCGCTACGAAAGATCGTAGCTTGTTACAAAAGTTTTGTTAATTTGTTTTACTGAAACTCTCACGTTCGTTGTTACGTGTGCATTATTATTATAAAACCAATTTTTCGATAAAAGGTTTCATTTTCGTTGTTAAAAATTACTGGCTCCACAATTTTTTATTCTTTCAATTTACTTAGTCAAATTAAAAACCATTTTTATTTTCTGATAAAAATAAAAAGTATAAAAAAATCATACCTGATTTCGGCCGCTGTCACAAATCACAACATTATTCGAGCGCGTAACACACCGCGCACCGCCGCGGTAGTCACGAGACTGTCCTCTATAGCCTCCGACCAATCGCACCACGCCCCGGCCAGCCCCCGCCCACCAACGCACGAACCAATCATCCCCCGCCCAAAACGTTATTTACCTCTAACGCCCGCCCGCCCAGCCTGCCTCAACTTATCGATTGGACGGCCCCAGCACTTATTTAAGGCGGGCGACGACAGAATTAATTTTGTGATTGAAATTACAAGTATAAACGTATAATTCGTTCGCGCCCGACTCGTTCGATTAAAATAGGGATTATTACGATTGCTGGTTTATGATGTGTTCGATTCGTTGCGCCGGGATTTTTTTTTCAGGTTTTGAATTTTAATCTTATTTTTTTTTATGATACGGAAGGTCTGTTTTTAAGATTTCGATCAGTTAAGATTTCGATCTTATCTATTCTTATCTCGATTTCAATCGTAATTTCGGTAAGTAATAAGGCAACATAATAAGCCCGTATTTATAGAACGTAACTTTTATTATATTTTGGAAATTTGAATTTTAAAGGTGTTGTACTTAATTGTAATTAAGTTGTGACGAAATATAAAAAAATGTTTTTAGAAAAAAACACATTAGGGCCCGTATTTCAAGCATTACTTAAGACTAAATTCAACCAATCCAATGGCTTGAATCTAGTCTTAAGTAATGCTTGAGTACTGAGTAAAGTTCTATAAATACGGGCCCTAATGTGTTTTTTTCTAAAAATATTTTTTTATATTTCGTCATTTCGTTTGTCCGTGTGGTGCCGGACGTAAAGAATAGCACCCCCCCTATTTCTTCCCGTAGATGTCGTAAAAGGCGACTAAGGGGCTTACTAGCGAATGGGCAGCAGATTCTCAGCGTTCTTTTTGTATTTTAACACCATACTGCGATCGCCAACCCGCCTGCCAAGCGTGGCGATTATGGCAAACTCCCCCCGCTTCGGGGGAGGCCTGTGTCCAGCAGTGGACGTCTTTCGGCTGAAATGATGATGATGATGATATTTCGTCACAACTTAATTACAATTACAACACCTTTAAAATTCAAATTTCAAAAACATAATAAAAGTAAGTTCAGTAAATAAAAATACCCAGTACATTACTAAGTAGAGGAGTCCCACGCATTCTACAAGAGAAACCGTGGAAGTATAAGCTTCCTCCTTACGAATACTTACCTCTATACCGTACACTATAATATATACCTGAATACCTGTAAGTAGTACAACTGGAGTCTGTAGTACTATGAGTGGAATTATAGAGGTATTTGATAGCGGTATTGTTAGTATTGAGTTTGAGGATAAGAGGTATACTTGTAACGTTAAAAGACACGATAAATAAAACTGGGAATTGAGCTTTGAGAGGATAAATTATGAATAAAATATCTTAAACATTTATGATAAATAAGAAAATATATATGTAAAGGAAGCTTTTTCATAAACGCGAAAAAAATTGAATTGCTTTTGGTTTCATTACTGTCTGCTATCTCATGCTATAGCTAGAAATCATTAGATACACATTATGCAACTACCTTTATCCCTTTTATTTTAATTATTAAAACTTTATGCACAAGTAAAAAAAAATACTGTGCAAAGATGGACTTAATGCCTGAGGCATTAAAAAAAAATATATAATAATATTTATAAAATCATTATATTATTTTAATTTTTTTAAATGTCTTAAGTTTACTTAAGACATTTCTGATGTGTATGAAATTTTTCATTTCTTGAAATGTATTGTCACACGGAAACGTCATTTTTGTCTACTTTCCCGTCGACAAAACGCTTCTCTACGGTTCTCGTGCTAAGCCTGCTGGTGACTGGTGTACATTACTACATTTGCCCAGTACACAGTAAACGGACTATTAATATTGCACGCTAACGTTCTGAGCATGGTGTTGGTGCTGCCACGGGCCCTGCTCATCATCGATGCAGTTCTTTTCCTAATGACAGTTCAGATATCATCGAAATACAATATTAGTTTTAGTATATGCGAAACCCGAAACACGTGTCCAGTATTTTTATGTAAAGAATTTCAAAACTGTATCATGAATAATCACAAAGTTATAAGGTTGTTATGTTACCGGGTTGTCCGTACAAAAACATGCTAACGGCGCCCCCGCGCCTCCAGGGTCGTCTTGCGCTCATTGATAATAATTTGGCAGTAGGTACCTAACCGTACGGCGATTGTATTGTAAGTAATTAAATGATAAAATGATTAATAATTTAAATAATTTAATGATTAAATTAAATCACTTAAATATTTTTGGGACAAAATTTGTTTATTTTAACATGGTGTAAAAATTATTGAAATCGATTCAGTTCCTTATTCTGAACAAACTATATTCAGGGTTCACATAAACTAAAAATAATGTTGTATAAATTATAATACCCTTATCTTATATTTAGATGTAATTTTATTCTACATACTTGTGAAAGTTTCTGTGTTTCTATGTTTAGTACTCAATTACTCAAATCCGGCGCAACAGATTTGAATGAAATTTGGCACACATATAGTTTACAACCTGTATTAACACATAGGTTACTTTTTATCCCGGTAATGTATTCTCGTGGGATAATTTTCGACCTCCACGCGGGCAAAGCCGCATGCAAATATGAAATGTTATCAAAACTACTAACATTGAAAAAATACATAGAAAGCCATCATTAAACAATAGCCAATCTTTCCTCTCAAAAAACATTATATATTTTTATGACGCAATAGTGGAAATGTCATCAAGATAGGGTTCCCTGCCGGCTGTAGCGTGAACGATTAAGTACTAAGATATAAACATGGTGTGATAATGAGGAAGCCCGCCTGCCAGAGATTTAACCCTCAATTATAGAATTAAGCCGCGATGAAGGGTTGTGCACCCCTGTTGCGACGGCAATTGACGGAATAGTGATGGGAAAGTGTTCTGTCGATGTAGTGCCGAAAAGTATTTTGAGGTGTCGATTGGATATTGTAGTTTTCTGAAGCTTTAAAATATAGTATTTATTATCTCTAACATAGTTGTACATATTACATTTTATGTAAGGTTTAACAACGAAAATGATTCTGACCTGACTTCCGTTTTTGGGAAATAGAACTTATTTTATCGTATCGTCCTTATTGAGACCTCTAATTTAGGTATAAAAATTCATTGGAGCTGTGATTATTGTCATTTCATTAGATTCTACTGTCAAATCGATTCTTGCGAAAATATTTTATATAAATGAATAAGTTAGTTTTTAAACTAAATAAAACGAAATCTACTTCTAGCTTTACAGGCAATTTTCAACAATATAGATCATGTAGATTTATTTTTCCATAAGTTTAATAAACTTCATCGATACTTAGTAATATATCGATGTGCAATCTCCTCACTACAGTCGATGTTCAATACCGATATAATGAAGTGTCGTCACGCCGCGAATGTTTGCCATTGTCGAGTGTGTACCAGCCCTTACGTTGTTATCATTGTGCACACAGCTTTATTGTCAGATGTTTTCATTGATAAACGATAAAAATTGTACAACAATTAATGAATGCTACTTATACTGGTGTTTTTTTTACTATGATTTGAGTGGTTATTGTATGTGATTGTCATTTTCATCGCACTTCAATAACTGTAGGTATTATTGCAGGCAGTCGATTTGACTTATTCCTTTAAGACCCAGATATATGCCAGTGACCATGAGTGGTTAGCTTGCGAGTTCTGTACTGATCTCACGCAACGCGTCGTACGTTCAGCCAGTAATAGGACTCGCCCATCAAGGAGCGCTGTCCCCAATTTGACGCATTATTAATTTATTATACACAAAAAGGTGTTTTAAAAAAACGCGTATAATAAAAAATCAATAACCAAATTATCTTTAAATTGGTGAAGGTTTCAGAAAAATACGCTTGGTTGATTTTGCGCCATTCTCAGTTTTTTATCCGCGTTAGACATAACTTTACAAATTAATTTCACTATGTAATATATACATAATGTACAATATTCACATATTAAATAATTTAAAAAATGCTTTAATTTAACATATATTTTTTTCAAATCATTAACACTACTCGTTTAGACGTGATCTTCAGTATAAAATAATTAAAAGTCGGTTATCGTCGCCTTAAGTCCATGGTGCAAATGTTCAAAAATAACTCAGTTTTATTCAAAACACATACCATTACATCAGAGTGTCAGCCACATCTTTCCGTTAAGTCTTGGACCAGGGGGCTACTCCGAAGATAGATACAAAGTATCCGCCGTTTTCTGACTACGGCAAAATAAAAAAACGACAGTCAAAGTCAAAAAAACTTGAAGTAAAAACTCAAATAAGGAAACTTTGGAAGTCAAGAAACGGCCAAACATTCAGCCAACAATTCGGAGTAGACCCCCAGGATAGAATAATATTTTAAGAAGAATAATGGGATAGTTTACCCGGCCGTGGTACGGTTTGAAATTGTTTTGGGGTTGTTGAGGATTATAATGAATTGTACTTTAAATCTCAGGTAAGACATCACATTGAATCACCAACCACATTTTTATTTGGATAATTATTTACAATGAAAGGATTATAAGCACGCGACCACAACAATCATAGTTTAAAGTATCATCATATAACATCCATAACTTCACTACACTACACGAAAATACACTTTAAAATGGTATCCATAAGGTTAGAATCCCAACACACATTTATAAAATTACACCATTTTTAATTCCGCTTGATATTTGGAATTATTTATTCAAGTCATCAACAATGAGCTCGCCTTGTCCGTCGACCTATAATGCGCCCCAACTTTGTAACGTCGGCACCAATTAATAGCGGATTTTTTCCGTGTATTTAGATTTTAAAGATTGCTATTGATATTTTGAATACACGTGCGAGCTTCCTCTAATTGGGTGCTTAAATGCTTATTCATGTTTGCGGTAAATAAATAATGTTGAAAATACTTGAAGATTCATGTTGTTATCTTTCGGCCCTATTTGATGTCAATCAAATCAAATCAAAAATATTTTTATTTCACATAAGCCTACATGGGCACTTATGAAACCTCAGAAGCTAGGTGCACGGTTCCAATTGGTCGTTTCCTATGGAGAAGAGCCGGCAAGAAACTCCACGGATACTCTTTTAAAAAAATGGCTTTACAATGTTTTCAAATTACAGTGTTAATATGTATGAAAGGACAGCGTAGGCCCTTTTACCAGGTACTTAACAAAATAGAAAATGGCCTACAGATTTAACGTCCTCACATTGACAAAAAAACAATATAAAATATGATTAAAATAATAAAAGTTAGAACCTTGTTGAAATTAAAATTCTAGGTATAATAATGTTAAATAAGAAAAACATTATGTCAGTGAAGTTTGTTAAAAAAGATAAAATTAAATTTAAAAAAAACATCGTAATTTGGGTGCAGTTAATAGATATTTACATAGTTTTGCCGTTTATGAGGTACCAGGGAAGCCACATGTACAGAAGGAATTAATGCCAAACTTCCTTGTTTTCAACGTAGTCCTTAATCTTATAATATGATTCTTGATAAGGGCACGCTTGATGTGAGTTTTGAATTAATGTATGCACTGACAATGCGACACATTTGCTCAACAGCAGGCAGCACAAGAAGCGTTTTGTCGACTGAAGAGTAGACAAAAATAACTTTCCCGTGTAAATAGAAGAATATTTTCGATAGACAAGCCATTTCTATTCTACAGTAGAGTAGAAATAGATAGCGTCATGCTAAGCCTGCCGGTGCTGTTTAATAAAGCAGAAAATGTATCAAAGAAACTTCTTACCAAAAGTTCGTTTTTAGGGTTCCGT
Organism: Tiliacea aurago; assembly: GCA_948098905.1. NCBI lineage: Eukaryota > Metazoa > Arthropoda > Insecta > Lepidoptera > Noctuidae > Tiliacea > Tiliacea aurago. The sequence goes on from OX402592.1 coordinate 5,419,252, forward strand.
ACCAAAATGGTTAAAAGGAACCCTTATGGTGAGACTAAGTCTGTCTGTCTGTCACACCTGGATATCTCAAGCACTACTAATGCTATCAACTTGAAATTTAGAATAGTTTTAGATGACGTTTGCCCAACTATTTTGCAAGCAAGAAAGTAATTAAAAAAAAAAGATTTTTTGCAAAAGGGACTGAAAGGGGATCTTAAAAATTTGAAGTGAAGTATGAAAGAACGCTATTTGCACATTATCAATCATTTTTTTTTAGGCAGCATAGTTTCCGTCTTTTCATGAAAAATTTTAAAAAAATACCGTCCCTCCCCCTTATCTCCGAAGTTTGCAGGGATAAAAATCTGAAATTATTCTATATGATAGAAGCTTATGCAAAGATTACAGGAAAAACAAAACGATGTCTCTAAATAGCACAGTTTTTCAGAAATCATCAACATCATATATTCGTACGGAACCCTCGGTGCGCGAGTCCGACTCGCTCTTGACCATTTCAATCATTTTTACAAATGATTGTTGTTTGTTTTTCTGGGATTAACAAAACCGGTAATTGACTAATTTGACATCATTACTGCCAAATTAGTCAATTTGACATTACAAATGATTGTTGTTTGTTTTTTTTTTCAATTTGGAGTTTGACATTTGCACCTGTCAAATTAGTATCTGGGATTAGGAAACGAACTTACTAATAATTAAATGTGAACCCTTCTTGGGACGATAAACTGAATAAGTTGGGTTATTACAGTGCTCGTAGCAGCGGCGTAGGCGATGCGTAGGTTTTGTAGTGCTACGGTTTTCACCTCGTAGCAGTCGTAGCAACCTCAGGTTACCTGTTTCATAATTATATTTTCTTGATCACCTAACGCTGAGTGTTTGATTTCTATGGTACTATAATTTGTGCTCGTCGCTTTAGCTTTTGCTCAAAAATATTATATTTCAGAAATAATAAGTTTTGAACTGTTTTTGTTTACTCTCTATCTCCACCCGTTTTTACATACATAAACTTATGCGTTCCTCCCATGGGGATAGGCAGAAACTACAGCACGCTTTCTGCTACAGTCCTTACATTCTCCTTTTGCCTCGTTTACGCTCATACATCTGATCATACACGCACGCCGGTCGCAAGTACCTACTACGCACCTGAGCTTTCTGAAGAACATCAAAAATAAGGTCACTATTAATGTCCTCCTAGGGCGTTTCCACTCACATATACCTTTTGTTAGTCGCCTTTCATTCATCCTCTCAACAAGACCAAACCATTTAAGCAAACTCTTTTAAATGTTTGTCACTACATCTTCTTTTATACTGCACCATCCATTTTAAACTCCAGAAATCAATTAGAAAAAACTATATATTTTTATTATACATAAACCTTACAGACTAATAACGCAATTAAACATTATTCGTAGGTAGGAAAATTGCTAATTACAAGCTTCCACATATACAGAGCGTCCCACGGATATGCCACATGGAGGGAAAGTACCTTGAATATTGTAGATTGAACATTTTACTGAAAGAAGACATTATTTGAATTAAAAAAACAATTTAAACTGCATTCATAGATATTTAAATAATTACATGGTTGAACCGGAAATCGAACTCGTTACACGAGAAAAATAATCACCTGTAGCTTTATCATACCGATCGAAAGGCTTCATCATAAGGATTATTTTTTGCTAAATAACAAGGCTAAACAAAATAAGGCAAGGCAAGGCTAATAATAAGCTACAGGGTGATTATTTATCTCGTGTAACGCGTTCGATTTCCGGTTCAATCATGTAATTATTTAAATATCTATGAATGCAGTTTAATTTTTTTTTTAATTAAAATAATGTCTTCTTTCAGTATAATGTTCCATCTACAATATTCAATGTACTTTCCCCCCACGTGGCTTATCCGTGGGACGCCCTGTATATCCGTATAATAGCAGATTTAAACTTAAAAGGTAAACGGTACTAGCATCAATTAAAACAAAATACGCAGTGACATGGCTAAAGTGCGGCTTCTAGGTAATGCCAATAGATTAACTAATGAAGGGCCTAACCCACCGCCGACGGGCGGTTCGGGTTACGGTCAAACAAAGGACACAAAGTGATTAAGCTCTTTTAATATTAAATAACTTGATAAATATTACTTACAATGATCGATATGGGACAATGAGATCATAGTTTGTTAAGCAAAATGTTGCAAATTGTTGAATGAAAATAAGCGATTGATCGCAGGGTGGTGGTTTTTCGACGATAATACTCTGTGCCTCATCATTTCAGCCGTTAGAGGTCCACTGCTGGACATAGGCCTCCCCCAAAAGGAGAGGGGTGTTATCATAATCGCCACGCTTGGCAGGCGGGTTGGCGATCGCAGTATGGTGTTAAAATGCATAAAGAACGATGCTGCCCATTATCTAGTAAGTCCCTTAGTCGCCTTTTACGACAACCACGGGCAGAAATGGGATGATGTTATTCTTTACGGCCTCTGTGCCTATAAGCGCATAATTTTCTGCTCTTTTCGGTGGATTTAAGTACATGTCTTGTTAATTATTGACAAAGCAGAAAAAGCATAATTTATTTACCCGAATCCTGTTGATAGAATCATGACGATTACGGAAGAAACGTGGTTTCATTTGATGCAAATGTCGGAGTTGGCAGTGGTATTTTACAATTGAATTTTCACGCGCCTTTCACGCCCTTTCCATCGTCGGACAACCAGACATTCGGCGAAGCGCCATACCTACCCAAGAAACGATTTACAAATACATAAAATTGTGCGTACCGCTAAGGAGTGGAACTCCTTGCCGGAATCTGTTTCCCGATATAGCTACAGCCTTGGATCGTGCAAGTCTTGAGTGGTACTTCTAGGCAAGCGTATATTACCATTGACTGATTACCACATCATTGCATATACAATATTAGTTTTAGTATATGCGAAACCCGAAACATGTGTCTAGTATTTTTATGTAAAGAATCTATGTACATAATTTCAAAACTGTATCGTGAAAAATCACAAAGTTATCAGGTTGCTATGTTACCGGGTTGTCTGTACAAAAACCTGCTAACGGCGCCCCCGCGCCTCCGGGGTCGTCTTGTGCTCATTGTTATTAATTTGGCAGTAGGTACCTAACCGTACGGCGATTGTATTGTAAGTAATTAAATGGTGATAACATTTTCCATCACACTTAAATATTTTTGGGACAAAATATAACATGATGTAAAAATTATTGAAATCGATTCAGTTCCTTATTTTCAACAAACTATATTCAGGTTTCACCTAAACTAAAAAATAATGTTGTTTATTAGTTAATAGCATTGGCTGAAAAATACTGTATTTTTTTCGTTTTCTTAAGCTAAAACAAGGCATTCGTGCCTAAAAAATCAGGAAATAAGTAATCTTTATTGTAACAGCCATATTTAAAAACGATAACAGTGCGCTCTTAATTGAATTGTGTAAAATTTTCGCGTTGGAGGCAACTAAGGGTGAGTGAGGGGGCGGGGAGGCGGGGAGGCGGGGCTCGTTTTAACTTTCCGGACTGCTGCTCGCAGGATGCTACTACTTGTCCACACTCGGAAGTATTGTTTTGTACGGCGGTAGGTATTTTCACTTCGACCTTAAGAAGATGGCTGGGTCAGACTGGATGCGGAAGGCGGAGGACAGGGTGTTGTGGCGCAGCCTGGGAGAGGCCTATGTCCAGCAGTGGACTACGATAGGCTGAGTTGATTGAGGTATTTTCACTGCGAGTTCCAAGACATATTTAGTGAGATGAGTCATTTCTCCGGAACTCGTCGAGTGACTTTCCTGGTGACGACGCTTTTCTTGTTCATCATCATTATTTCAGCCGAAAGACGTACACTGCTGGACCTAGGCTACGCTTGGCAGGTGGGTTGGCGATCGCATTATGGTGTTAAAATGCATAGAGAACGCTGCTGCTCATTCTCTAAGTCTTAGACTTAGTCGCCTTTTACGGCACCCACGGGAAGAAATAGGATGGTGCTATTCTTTACGTCCGGCACCACACGGTACACACTTTTCTTGTTGGTCACTGTTATTTCTAGTTTCCAGGAGTTGCAGTGTTTGGGATGAGTGCTCTTTTAAAATGTACAAGTCACGACACATGACACCCTGTCGTCACCAGGGACCATTTTGGTTACCCATTGAAAGGGTTTTCGATAGGGTTTTTCTAGTAAATCAAAAACCCATACGATAAGGGTAACCTTTTTGAACGGCTTAATTTATAACCCATTCTTGGTAACCCGGATTTTGATTGGGTTTTTCTAAGTAGTTAATCAAAAGCCCATACGGTGTGGCTACTAAGTAGGCAAGTTAAAATGAACTCTTTAGTACATGCAATAACGATCATAGTGATGATAATTGATGTTTTTTTTTAAACTAATAAAAAAATAATTAAATTTAAATATCTCGAAAACGGTGCGTCCTAGGCCAACCCCACTGTGAGTAAACCTCCGTGCAAGCACCATGACAACTTGAACTTAAGTAAAAAAAAAAAACATTAATTTAAGAAAATATCGGATTTTTTTTTTGCTGAACCCATGGAAAGGGTTTTTGATAGGATATATAATTTTTTGAAGCGGTTCAAACTCAAACTCAAAGCATTTATTTCAAATAAACCTATTACAGGCACTTTTGAATTGTCAAGGGGTCGGTCAGTCAGAGAGATGAAGCTATAGTTGCCCATTCCAAAGCGTAGTAGGTTCTTAAGGAGAAGAACGGGCAAGAAACTCCACGGACACTCTTTTAAATCAAAATATTGTTACATAGTATAGGTTACATCATTTATGTTGAAATTATACATGTGAGAACAATTAAAAACTCATACGATAAGGGTGTTTACTGGGTTTCGCTTTTACTGGGGTTCAAGCAAAAACCCATTCAAAGAGATACTTCATGATAAAGGTAACCTTTTATGCGGCTTAACTCTTATCCGGGGTTATGCGGTCCCTGGTCGTCACACAGGAAAAACTGTCACGAAATGACATTTTTACTCGTCTGACAGCTCATCATTCTCCTGCCCTTATCCTAATTTAATTGGTCGTCATCTCGGTAGTCACTTTGTTTCTAGCCATATCATCTTTCCCGCAGTCCATCCATCGTTTCTTTGGTCTTCCCCTACCCTTATAGCCACCCCACATTCACACTGTCTTATTGGTAAACCAGTAATTCCTGTCTTCACGTTTCCAGTTCCAATAGTAGTGGCTAGTATTCAATTAACTGGAGCCGCGTCGTGGAGCGCCTTCACACTTTTAGTTATGTCTGCCAGAGTTAGCGGGAACAGGGGACGGCCTTATTTCTTATTTAAACTATGTAATTATGTAAGCACATTTATAATATCAAATGAATTGCTGTTTCATTCAAAATGCCAAGTTACGCATGTTAATGTTGTTTTATGATTAATATTTTTTAATAAGTTTTAATAAATTAATTAATTTTAATTTATTAATATGTGTTTCATCAGTCCCTTATATTCATAGAAGTATGTAGCTGGCGGTGCTAATGGTACAAGATAAGACATTGTTTGTCCTTCATCTAATTATAAAAGTAATCAAGATTTCGGTTTGCCCCAAGTTGCCAATTCTTCTCCATAGGAACCTACTACGCTTTGGAATGGGCAACAGCTTGACAATTCAAAAGTGCCTGTAGTTGGTTTATTTGAAATAAATGCTTTGAGTTCGAGTTTTGAGTTTGTTGGTCACGAAATTACGAGTAATAATATTTGCTCAACATAAGTACTTATAGCTTTAATACCTAGAATACCTAATGCTAATTGATCTATTGTTTACGACACCTATTCGGTGCCGGCGGCGGGGTTTTGCAGGAGGAGAATATAAAGTATGATAAGTCAAATCATGTTGAGCATGAAATGAGGAGTTTGATTCCCAGTTGGGGTAAAGTCTTATTGGGTTTTACCATTAGGAATTTCTCAGTAGCAGCCCGGAGTCTCGATTTGTGCCCGGTTGATGGCAATAGGCTCGCCCCCTATTACATAGGATCATGGTACTTTAACATAACTAGCGAAATGTGTGTGTACTATAGATCCACCGTCGAAAACTTCGGGGAAAACAGCCGTAATGTTATGTCATAACACCAATCATCTTGCTTAACATTCTCTTGGTCCCGACCAGGGACCGAAACCGGTATGATCAATACCTGTATTTTTTGCTTACTTACAACCTTTATTATTTTTACCGCATTTTTTAAAGGTTACCTTAATTCTTAGAAATTGAATACAACCGGTATTAATACCGGTAACTGAAATAAAGATTACCTCTATCTTTCACGTGCCGTCCGCATTAGTCAAAGGGCGCGCATTGCCTGTGTATGAGTCAATCCGCACGCCGACCAATCACGGCCCTGGCTTTAGGTAACCGGTATTAAAACGGTAACCTAAATAAAGGTGTCCAGTTCAACCTATATGAACATATAATTATTTGATTATTCCTGGCCACTTGTTTGTCTTTGGCCTAAATTAGTTTTTTTTGTTGTTCAAGTTTTTTCTTTATAATGAGTACAATGTGCTCCTATTAAACTAGTTTAATAAATTATTTATTTTTACATAAAAAAAAACTTATTTAGGCCAAAGACAAACAAGTGGCCAGAATAATCAAATAATTATGTGTTCATGTAGGTTGTACTGAACAGAGGTAACATATTTCTTCTTCCTATGGTTACCCAGATAGCGGTAATCTTAATCGTAGAGGAACCGAAATTCTTCAATACCTGTACCGTAATTTATAAAGCTTTTCGTTCCCTGGTCCCGACTAAACATGTATCTTAACCAATACCTTTTTACATTATAAGTGTAGTACTTACGCGAATATAAAGCCGCCATAACAATCACTGCAGCACTTACTTATGCCCGACGTAAGGGTGCGTCCACTGTACCGACAAATAGCATTGGTTATACTAAACCGATTACGTTAAATGAGAGAACCGATACCCGCAGCCTGCCATCCGTGAACACTTGTAAATATATCAGATTGTTTACTTTAGCGACGGAAATGTGATACAATACATAATTTCTTATTCTTCTTGCCATTTTTGTCTAAAAAAACTGCTTTTTATCAACGAAAATAAGAACAGAAAAAACATGAAAACATTTACAGATTATTTAAATTTATAAGTAAGTTGGTACTGTTAAACTTTTCTTATAGAACATAGGTACCTACCTGAACTAACTACATTAATTAATGAAAATAAATAGATTATACATTATATACTATTTATCATAAATTGTGACATCATAACGCTCCAATACTCATGTAAAAATTTAAAATCAGCACATGGAGCACGAATACGTGTCTAACAGCTGACAATGCTTTTAGACGTCGATTTAATAGCATTTGCCAGAGATTTGGCAAAATTTTCATGTTGGCTTTTAATATAATTGTGTTCAGTTTATCTGTTGGCAGATTATACGCAAGGATTACGGGTTGGAGCCGGTGGCGCGGGCGCGGGCGGGGCGCTCAAATTGAATTGTAATATGCTGCCGTTATTAATAACAGAGAATGGAGACACATTAGGGTTGTCTGTTGACAGTTTCGGACATTTTGTTTTCTGGTACTGGGTTGTAGGTTATCGAGCTCGTCGAGTCGTTGAGCTCCTTAAGTTTTGAGTTGAGCTGCACGATTACTGACAAATGCTTACACTGATTGGACAGGTCCGCTCAAATTTGCGTGGTTCTTTCCTCAAAAGACCATTTCAGACACGGATCCACATGGTCCTCACATGATCTGACCAAGATTATGTCTGGACTTTAAAAGAGTCTTTGACCCCTGAGTTTACCCAGGGGTAGTCAGATAGGAAATGTCGGCTACATCTAGATTTTTTTTTTATATTACGTGTAAAAGTGATTTTAATATCCTATTTACAGAATAAACGATTTCATTTCATTTCATTTCGAAGGTTTATGGTTTATCTTACCTACTTATGAGACAAAAATACATCTTCAAATAAAGGTATATTTGTGAAAATGACTCAAAACATCCGAATACCTTATAACTGTGGTCTTGAAAACTAGGAATTCAATGGGGTTTAGAGGCCCATTGGCTGCATAAAACTCTGACACGGTTAGAAAAAAAAATATGGTGTAAACGTTTAGAATTAGCAATGAAAGACTTCATCAACATACGATATAATATGAACGGTCTACCTTTACAAAAACTCTAACATCAAATAAAAAAACATCATGCTTAACGAACTATTGTTAGCACAAACACTTTTAACCCCAAAACACAAACAGCCCTGAGTATCAACCCTATCAGGCACAATCGGCCGTATCTACCCGAGCGCGCCTTTTTTCCCGCAAATTTTAAGCGTCTCTCTGCGAATTCCGCGAATCAGCCGTATTTGTACAATAACTGCCCACCCGGGATCGTTTCGGGCACAATAGCCTCTTTGTTTAACGACGTCTTTCTATTGCGACATGGCGCGTGCCTAGTTTTTTCAATGGGTCCGTTTGACCCACGTGCCTGAATGTTACGTATGTTGTATACGATCGCAATTTAGGGTTGAGTTGTCATGTATTGTATTATAATTGGTTGTAATGGTTTTGGATTAAATCGTAAATATTTCTGTAATCTGCTTAGTTCTATATACGAGTAAGTTATAACCATGTAGGCTTAAGCCTTTAAATCTTCTGAATATAATATAAAGACCAAACGTTCCTAAATTTTTTGCTTTTCCTTCGATCCAGTTTGCATGGCTCAGAAGAGATTTAATAAGTAAATAATTTAATGTATTTGCATTGCTCATGAAAGCCATTGATGTTGAGGATGGTTTGTTAAATAATTATGCTGAAGTTTATCAGCATAATTATCCAAAAAACCGTTAAAAACTGTTCAGAATACAAGGATTTCCCGGCTATCGACTTGGTTACCTACTTACCTCTTTGTGAACTCTTTGTCAAGCCGATTTTTTTGTATAAGCCTCACCGGTGACAATCCTCGCACGAAAATCATAGAACAATAGCCTAGTAAAGTCTACCTCATAGACTCCATGGTGGATTTACAGATTTCCGAAGTATAAGCCTATACTTCGGAAATTCAATTTTTGCCGCCTTTACTAATAATAATAATTAAATAATTATTTATATTAAATAATATTTACTATTCAAAAATTTGGTTGAAATTGCAAAAGAATAGTTTTTGTGAATATTTCTGAGCTAATACCGTTGAATGTAAAGTCGCCAGCGCATCAAGTTACCACAAACTGTAAAATGTTCGTAGATTATAAAGAAAGAAAATAAACTTATTTGATAAAGTAACACATACAAGAAAAATAATAAACAGAAAAACATAACATCACGGCTCGTTTCCCAGGGTTGGGCAGAGGTGTACCTGTAGTACACCCACATTTTGCCAGTTATGTTTAAGTCCCATGTAATAGGGGGCGAGCCTATTGCCATCAACCGGGCTCAAATCCAGACTCCGGGCTGCTACTGAGAAATTCCAGATAGAAAAACCCAATATCACTTTGCCCGACCCGGGTATCGAACCCAGGACCTCATGCTCAGCTGTAGCGTTTGAGTTGTGACCACTTAACCAACGAAGCAGAAATAAAAAAAAACTTAGTTACTATATATATTATAGTATTGTGTGCCTCACTGCTGCGCGAAATAGGCCCAGTTTTTTAATTATCGTTTATTTATTTTTATTAACTTATGTTATTTCACTGTCTATTTTTATTTTATTTATTTCCGTATGATCTTTCCGTGACCTCACAGCGGGCCCTATCAGAATACCAGCGCTGCGACACTTATTTTTAATTGCCGCAGCATCATGCTCAGATACGGGCCTTTTGGCCTCGTAGGTACAGGACATTCTGTTTTATTTTTAGTTTTGTTCTTTATGTTTCTATGAGTGTGTTTTTTTAATTAGTGATCTGTGCGAGTCCCAATAAATGCTTTTCTTTTCTTTCTTCGTTTCTTTTCAGTTCAGCATAAATGGCAGTCAACTAGTGCCTGACACTGGCTGTCAGATATTCGGACTTCTGTCTGATCACCTTTAACGACTGTCAAAGATCGACGAATGACAGCCGGGAACAAAAGCTTAACGTGCTTTCCGGGGCACCCGTCCACGGGCCAACCTCGGCAAGCGTAGCTTAACCTGATGGATCGACGCATGCGGCTGTTATTACTGTCTTAACCACGAGTTTAGTGAAAGAACTATGGGATAATTATTTTCTGACTGCTCTGGGGTACTCCCCTTATTCCATACTTATCTCGACAGGGTCTTGACAGACTGACAGACAGACAGCCAAAAAGACAGAGAAATTTACAATTTTAGGACTTTTTCCTATATTTGTGCTGTAAGACCTTACTTCTTGCCAAATTTCATGATTCTAGATCATCGGGAAGTACCCTATAGATTTTGATTTATTTGCGAGTATCGAAATATATTATGTCGCAATAATGTCGAATAAATCGCCGTAGGTATTTTTTTATTGCGTTGACTTAGAAGATCAATTTTTTTTAGAGCTCCAAGGGACCATGGACCTACGTATTTGATATTAATTTCAACTTGATACCTACACGCGTTCCTGAGAAAAACGGTCTTGACAGACTGACAGACAGAAAGACGGACAACGAAGTGATCCTATAAGGGCTCCGTTTTTTCCTCTTGAGGTACGAAACCCTAAAAAGCTAGATGTAGTCGACATTTCCTATCTGACTACCCCTGAGAAGAAATGGCGAAACAAACTCAGTGGTCAAAGTCTCTTTTAAAGTCCAGACATAATCTTGGTCAGATTATGTGAGGACCATGTAGATCCGTGTCTGAAATGGTCTTTTGAGGAAAGTACCACACAAATTTGAGTGAACCTGTCCAATCGGTGAAAGCAAGCTCAACGACTCGACCAAAGAAAGGACATTTAGGTAGGCCGCATAAAGTGCTCAAAATGCCAGACCATCATTAAAACTAACTAAGAAAAAAAAAAGATTTTTTTTAAAGAAAAAAATAATGACCTACATAGTGCTCAAATTCACAATAAATTAAAATAATAAATATAATACTTTATATAATATTCAATTTCAATATGTATCTATATATATACATATTACATAATCGTAAAAGTCTATTGATACGAAAATTAAATCGTAGCGAAGTCAAAATTGTACATTGAATATTTTTGAAAAAAAGTAATTCTTACGAGGTCTGGAATCGATTCCAATGCCGAAAATATTTTTTTTTTAATTTTTGTCTGTTTGTCTGAATGCGTTCCAGCATCACGCAAATTCTACTGAATAGATTCTGTTAAAATTTTGCATAGATATTCCCTGGCGGAAGACAGGGTGTTGTGGCGCAGCCTGGGAGAGGCGTATGTTCAGCAGTGGACTGCTATAGGCTGAGTTGATTGATTCCCTAGAAGCCTGGTCAGTTGGTAGGCTATATATTATCACGCTATTGCTATGGGGGACGAGCAATATTGCATTATGTTTTTATTCCTCTATGAATGCATCACGCAAGTTCTAGAGAGTAGATTCTGTTCAAATTTTGCATAGATATTCCCTATAAGTCTAGTCAGTCGGTAGGCTACATATTAACACGCTATTTGCTATCGGGGATGAGTAATATTGCATTATGTTTGTATTCCTCCATAGTTTACAGTAGATAAATTGTAAAAAGACGAGCCAAACGGTTAGAACATTCAAGATATTAATTATTACGCTATATTTTTGGAGGCTAAGCTGTCAATCATCATGACATATACAGGGTTTATTTTTGAGATGGGGGCAGTTAACCATAACGTTTTGAGACATTTTAATCCTTACACAGATTTAGAAAAAAAAAAAAATTGTCAGCAAGAAAACAAGCAATTTTCATTAAAAAAATTATTTGGTGCCAATAGATTCTGTTTCAGATGAGGATCAAAAAACTCTATCAGACCAACTGAGGTCTGAGTACTAGAAGAGTCAGAAATCGCAAGAAACGTTTTCCCATACATTTCGTGGGAAATAAGACTCCAACTTAATTTTTTTTACCTCAAAAGGGAAAAACGGAACACTTATAGAATAACTTCGTTATCCTCCCGTCCGTTCGTCCGTCTGTTTTTCTGTCAGTCAGTCAAGACCCTTTTCCTAAGTAACGCGTGGAGGTATCAAGTTTAAATACATAGAGGGGTTTTACAACTTTTTATAAGTTGTAAAACCCATGCCGCCTTATTACATAACAAGGTTTATGTTTGACATGGCTTAAAGCATGTAGCCGATTTTGTAATAAGAACGTAACTGTGATTGAAATACCGTTCTTTATACAAAACTGAAAACTTAGTTCGGTACTAAGTTGTCAGTTTTGTGTTTAGGAACTTTACCATAGTCGGAATAAAGTTCGAAATTCAATAATGGATCCATGTTTTAAACCTGGGTCTGAAGATAAACCTTTTTTTGTAATAATGGGGGATGACATTTTTTTGCATATTCCGGTTATTATTATTTTTTTTTTTGTTTAATCCGTATATGCAGGAACGCAGCGTTCATTAATTCACTAAAAACGAAAAACTTCGCAAGCAGCGGGAAATTGCTACTGACTGCGTAGTCGACCTCAGGACTAACTACTTCTCAAGTTCTCACACAGACAACTGTACGACGCTTGCTCCCGCGTCACCAGTCCTGGGTCTCTGTATATTGTGGTTGCTGAGACCATAATTACAAACGTAGTATACATGGAAGTTTTATAAAGAGTAAATGCGGGAAATAAAGTAAATTGTGCTATACATACGATTGTGACCAACCAGTCGATGCCCAATAAGACTCGACCGGATGTTCACAATGGTGTGCCGGTACCCACCGCTTATGAATGGAAGTGAATGTTGTGTGTGGCAAAAGAAGCATGAAAGTAAAATCAGTGCTGTGGAAATGTATTCCATGCGAAGCATATCTGGCGTGGCTATGTATTGTTTTTTATATAAAAGCTGTTGCTATTAGTAGAAATAAAATAATTACCCCTACTATTCACGTATACTTTAAGTTAAATGATTCATAGTAAATTCCTCGTCCAATATGTAAATAAATACAAAAAAAAAGAAGCTCCATTAGCATGAATTGTTCGAATTAATCAACTATAATTTACATTTCGACAAATATAGTTTACACTATAAAATGCTATTTCAATATTAGCTGTATAATATAGTTAGCATAGTTAAAAATAATCCTGTTAAAATTTGGGTAATTAAACATAAAGCTAATAATGATCCGAAATTTCGTCAAGCTGAAATATTTGACTGAAAAATTATGTGTTATGGCAACGGTGCGGTTTTAAACTTTGAAAAAAGATTTTTACAAAAATTTAAAAGAGTATACTTAGATGGTTTAGTCATGCTGAGAGGATGAATGAAAGGCGATTAACAAAAGGTATTTCCAAGGCACATGTAAGTGGAATCGCCGAGAGGGGACGCGCTGAGGACTAAATAGTGACGTAATTGGTGATGTTATTCAGAAAGGTCAGTTGTATAGTACTCGGGCAGTACAACAGGCGTGCGTGTATGACCAGCAGGCTAATTCACGTAACTAAAGAAGTGCGGTAGCAGTGCAGTTGCAATTAAGTTTCGATCAAAACAACGCATTTCGTATTCTACTATTCTCTACGGCTGTCAGATACTATACCTATATATTCAGCTATCACTCAAACTTAAACTTCATTGCACCTGCACTGCAACTTGATCGGCGCGTCATGAAATTACGTGAATTAGCCCTCTGATGTATGAACGTAAACGAACCAAAAGCAGTATGTAAGTAGCGTAGCGTGGCGTTCTATAGATTCTGCCTACCCCCAAGGGAAGAAGGCGTGAGTTTATGAGTGTATGTATGTTTTATTAAAATAACATAGTATCACGTCTGTATTCTCCGAAGGGTTAGGCAGAGGTGTACCTACCTAATAGTACACCTACATACAATTTCGCCAGTTATGTTTAGCTCCCATGTAATAGGGGCGAGCCATTACCATTAACCGGGCACAAATTCAGACTTCGGACTGTAACTGAGAAATTCCAGATGGAAAACCCAATAAGACTTTGCCTGACTCGAGAATCGAATATACCAACGAGGCAGATTTTAGGGTTCCGTACCAAAATGGTAAAAAGGAACCCTTATGGTGAGACTAAGTCTGTCTGTCTGTCTGTCACACCTGAATAACTCTAGAACTACTAATGCTATCAACTTGAAATTTAGAATAGTTTTAGATGACGTTTGCCCAACTATTTTGCATACAAGAAAGAAATTAAATAAAGAATATCTTTTTTGCAAAAGGGACTGAAAAGGGGTCTTAAAAATTTGAAGCTGGGCTACTACTAGGGCATGTGGGGTATCATATGGAAGAACGCTGTTTGCACATTCTCAAACATTTTGTTTCTTTTTTTTAGCAGCATGGTTTCCGACTTTTGACGAAAAATGTAAACAAATACCGTTCTCCCCCCCCCCCCCTTTATCTCCGAAGTTTGCTTATATAAAAATCTGAAATTATTCTGTGATAGAAGTATATATAAAGATTACAGGAAAAATAAAACGACATCTCTAAATAGCACAGTTCTTGGGAAATCATCAACATCACATATACGTACGGAACCCTCGGTGTGCGAGTCCGACTCGCTCTTGACCGGTTTTTTATAAAAATATGGCTAGTCGCGGGCAGAAGCTAGTATAATTATATAATGATGATTTTGCATAATAATTTGTAAGTGTACCTGTTACGCCACACATAGAAATAAAGAAGATCTCGCCTATTAGCGTTCTACTGTCTCTACTCTCTCTGTTCAAACACGAGAAACACCATTCTAAACATCTGCCAAACCATTTCCTTTTTCTCCACCAAATATAACATATTATTTGTAAAAAACACCCCCGTTTCTCGCTCGCCTATAACTATTTTGTAAGTATAACAAAACACGTTCATTTGTCACAATTACCGGTGACGCGGAATAACTAGCGATGTGGCGAGAGGCGAGTTGCGGGGGCGAGGGGCGAGTGGTGAGTGGCGATAAACCTTCTCTTGTTAGCTGCGCATCTTGTGCCGCTCATACATTTTTATGAGCCTTTTATTTTTATCCACCCATGTTTTGAAGGTTCTCTGACTATGCTAAGTTATGGGTGGAAAAGGTGCGTCATTGTTATATTGTTCAATTAATCATGATAGGCTTGGTTGAAAACTGGTGTCGTTTATGTAGTTTTTCTGTTTCGAACGTTCGCCTTACCGAATATTAGAAATTCAGGTCCCAACATCGTCTTAGATAAAGAGGTGCTTGAAACTGTAGACTCGGTAGTGTTTCTGGGTTTAACAGTAGATGCCAAACTTCAGTGGGGACCACATATATCAAGCCTAGCGGGAAGGCTCAGTTCGGCCGCGTATGCCGTCAGAAAAGTAAGACAATACACTGACGTGGATGTCCTACTGTATTCCGCTGTGGGGTAAAGCCGCTGACATTCAAAATATATTTGTACTTCAAAAACGAGCTGTTCGAGCAATTTACCAGCTGGGTGCCAGAGTTTCTCTTAGAGATTTTTTTTAAAGATATTGGTATTCTCACGGTGGCATCACAATTCATCTTCGCCAACATCTTATATGTTAGGCAAAATTTACACTTATACACTAAAAACAGTGATCTCCACAATATTAATACCAGAAATAAGGACAAATTACGTGCTCCATTTCACCGGCTTCATAAGGTTCATAACTCATTTGTTGGACTTGGTATAACTTTATATAATAAGCTACCTTCTTCCTTGCTAGATTTGCCTTTTAATGCGTTTAAAGTTAAAGTTAAATCCAATCTTTGTTCAAAGGCATACTATTCTATCAACGACTACTTAAACGATAAGAACAGTTGGTCGCTGTGATTAACTCAAGACAATGTTCATGTTCTTTCTCCAGATAGATTCCCTACTGACAGGTTTTATGAGTTCCTATATTTGTTTATTTTATTTGACTGTCTAAGTCAATTTATTTTAATTGATTAGTGACAAAATCTACTCATTACAATGTTCTTTTATGAGTTATATTGCAATAAGTGGTTAGCTAGCGACCTTAATAAATTGATCACTTTATTCTTGCCTGAGCAACCGGCAGCAAGTTCGTCATGCTCCCTTAGATGTCACTGCTTGCGGTAGCGTCGGGGGTCGGGTTGCCTCCTTCCCTCAAATATGGCGAGCGGGGTGATGGCTGATCTTTACGTTATGCTCGTGAACGGGTGCTGCTTGTGGTGACTGGTCGTCTTGCTGACCATGGTTTTGTTATTGTTATTAATAATTAACTGTTTTTATTTTACTTTGATGGTGCTAGTTTATCATTTGTGACTTCCGAGTTATAGCTGTAGCTTTATTTAAGCGGGCACGCCCATTATGCCTGGAGGCTTTTATTTAGATACCTTACGTTTACGTTATTTCTGCTTGAGTACAGTTTTCGACGATTATTATATATATATATATATATATATTTGTATAATGGTGTGTGCTAGCTAACATAAGGCAAATAATTTAATTTAACGTTTTGTGTTGCGTAATGCAAATTATATATATTGTATTGTATAGCTTCAAGTTTTTTATGCGAACAGACAGCTGTGCTGCTGGTGAGTTTGTTGCGCCACTTCTTCTTCCCAGCTAAAGCACTAGGAAGTGGTGAAGGGTGGGCGTTTTTGGGGGACTGTCTCATGTAATTTTTGACGTTCGAAAAGTGCTGATTCTCAGCCTAGTTTGAATAAATGACTTTTGATTTTGATTGATTTTGATTTTGAGGAGGTTATATGTTCGGCTATATGTTTTTTTTTTTGTTTGTTCACCGATTGCTCCGTCATTTGTGAACCGATTTAAAAAAATTGTTTTTGTTTAAAAGGGTATGCTTCCGAGGTGGTCCCATTGTCACCAAGTCCCAATCTGATGAGGGGATCCTATGGAAATCGAGGGCAATCCTCAAATTTTATAGGCACACCGTTAACGATTTCAGTATTTTTTAAAGTCGCACTCGGAAAGCACCGTTTGGTGAAGTGAAACGGATGTTTTTTTTTTTTAAACACTAGGAATTTCTCCTGTATTGTGGGTGCGTTTACAAACATTTAAACTCACATACACAAACAGCCAGACCCGGAACAACTACTTGTAGGTCATACAAATATAAGTTCCGTGCGGGAATCGAACCCGCAACACGCAGCGCAGCAGTCAATCGCTTAACCACTGCGTCAACCGTGTCGTCAAAATGATGAAGACCACAGATGGCCACCGGAACTACTTAATAATAAGTATTTCACTGTTGCGATTCGATTAGTCACTTTAATATGGTTGCTAAGCAATTTATGCTCGTCACAATGCATAGGATGAAGTCACCATTTCCAGTTCACCAGTCAGAATTCTCTTGGTACTCACCAGGAGAATTCCTCAACTATTAACGTTACTGCATTGGAAAAAGCAATATATTGTAAAAAGGTGATGACCAATTCATATTATGTACCTAAGGACCTAAGGCTATTGTAACTTAGATAAATTACAAACTAACCAACTAAAAAGTGAAAAATATAAAACTTTTTTCAATAAAACACAACCGTATTCCAAAAAAACACTACAAAGTGAAAACTTAATTCATTTTCGGAAGTCGGTGGCAAAAAACTAAAATACTTATCCAGATCCAGACACCGACTTCCGAAAGTAAAGTAATTTTTCATATTGCATTATTGTTTTTTTTTTTTTATAAGCTAACCATTGTAAGTATGAGTTAGATGGTTTACCTATAAATGTGGAAAACTGGAAACTAACTTTTAATTTAAAACAATTGTGCTTCAATGTTTGTAAAAGTCACTTTAGTTATTTTAGACATTTTAATTTTGTCCCTTTCGGGGTACCTTAAGGCGACGATAACCGACTTTTAATGATTTTATACTGAAGATCACGTCTAAACGAGGAGTGTTAATGATTTGAAAAAAATATATGATAAATTAGAGCATTTTCTCAATAATTGAATATGTGAATATTTTAGATTATGTTTATATTACATAGTGAAATTAATTTGTAAAGTTATGTCTAACGCGGATAAAAAACTGAGAATGGCGCAAAATCTACCAAGCGTATTTTTCTGAAACCTTCACCAATTTAAAGATAATTTAATTATTGATCTTTTAGTATACACGTTTTATTAAAATACCTTTTGTTTTGTGTATAATAAATTAATAATGCGTCAAATTGGGGACAGTGCTCCTTGATGGGCGAGTCCTATTACTGGCTGAACGTACGACGCGTTGCGTGCGCTCAGTACAGAACACGCAATCTAACTACTCAAGGTCACTGGCATATATCTCCGTCTTAATCATAGAATAGGCAGTTATTAGCCTATCTTCTTTCCGCGAATCTTTGCCAAGGACCTTCCGTATTCCGTAGGACCACCCAAAGTAATTAGAACAGGTAGTCACTTATGATGACACAATGGCCACCTATCCTGTATCTTTGGACCATTGCTTCACTCACCTTTATGATATGTGACGGTCACGTGCAATACTGCAATCCAAAGGCGCAATCGAGTTCGTGAGATTGTTAAGAGATGGTGCTATTTGAAATACCATAAACTTAAAAATAAACCTATTTAGTAATTTCCTTTCTAATATCAAAGCCTAGTTAATAATGAGTAGATACTAATGAGCCTTTGTTTTTACAAATTAACTAATGATTAAACCTTATTATTTTGTAGATTAACGAATGCTATAGTTTTGTGTTTGATAAAGCTATGTAGAATATTTTACATAGTTTATTGATAATAATAATGAGTTGCTTTTGTTTACAACTTCTTTCTATAATCTGAAACAAAACAATAGAATCTTTGATAAGCATTAAAAATTTAAAAAAGACTATATAATTCATTTCCACTGCTGGGACCTGTGTCCCAGCAGTGGAAAAATTACAGGCAGGAATAGGAATAACTTATTAACACACCCTAATCAATGTTATGTTATTAAGTTATTCCTATTCCGTGTCTAAAAACACGAAACCATAACTTCACTTAACATAATGTACGATAGAGTAGGTATAGGTACCTACTCTATCGTACATTGATAAAGTACGTAAACACGCGCAAAACAATAAGAGCTCTCTGAAGTTGTACGCGAGTGGTAAAACGTACGTAACATAAAAAACATTATTTAACATTTTTTATAATATGATTTATTTATTTATGCCCACAGCATTTATTTATTATGAAACCACGCTTTTTTGACCACGCGCGTGCAACTTCCGAGTTCTCATATAAGTAGTTTTGCGCGCTGTCTGTACACAAGGTTACGCCAACGCCAAGTCAAGAACTACCTCTCCCTTATTATTATTATACTCTTTGAACTACCATAATATTATTTTAGTCTGTGCCAAGAACCTAAATAGTCTGTGAAGTCAAATCTCTAGAGGTCAATGATTCTACCTATCAGGGAAAGACCAACCATAGAGAATATAGCGAGTCATAGGGCGGCCTTACTTAGGCGATTTATCATACAACTGCTAGAAACTAACTAATTCTAAATTTTTCAAAGAACCACATAGAAACTATTTAAAAAAAAACGGGCGAGCCTTACAGTAGTCACTTATGATGTGTAACATCTGACATCTCACCTTGTTATTAAAAAACTGAGCAGCGACAGAAATTAACTTCAAAAAAGTTAATTAAATATTTATTCAATTCTAGTAGTCGCCCTCTACTTACAATCTATAAAGTACTTACTAATTCCATCCTATTACAAAGTACTTACTTATTCCATGCTCAAGCTGTCATTTCCTGTTACGACACTTCAGTCCCTTTTTCATGAAATCACTTCCACAGAAAGCCAGAGCGATTTAATTAGCAACAAATTTTAAAAATCATACATTTTTTGGACTTACATTATTTATTACTGTTACCTAGTCAGAAAACCGATCTAAAACTAAACAATGAACCGAAAAATTTAAAAATTTTGGCTTTATTTATCGATACAATAAGTGTAGTCGATCATGAGTCGACTAAGGCGCACACTTTCGACTTGCGCATAATCATCACTTTGGTGATTTGGTCATCCATTAGTCGGTCCTTAAAAAATAATATATAGGTAGTACATTGAGTAAATTCTAATTCATTGATTCATTCAGTATCAGCATACCACGAACCGAACTTTGTTCCGTAGTGTCCTTTTTTCTGTCAACAAAGTCCAACAAAAGTAAGTTTCTCATTGTGTTTTTGCTAGTATTATTATTATTTAACCAATAATGTTAAACCATTATTTGTTTATTTATAGTCCGGATATCAGCTGGCTGTTATGTACTTAGGTAGGTATTTTACATGATAACAATATCATTTCTGCTTTTTTTGAACATACTTTACAAGTCTTTGTTCTCTTGTTTATTTATTTACAAAACAAGACTAGGTATTTTTGCTTTAGGTATCAATGTGTCGTCTTTCCCCTAAAGGACTTTTTCCCATAAAGGATATTTTTTTATATACAACTTGAATATTTTTATCATAGGTTTATTTATTTTTATAGGGTTTCTTAATTAGCGTAGGTAATACACAAACCTATATTATAATTTATGTAATTTTAAATTGACCTCTATGTACCTAAATATACAGGTTGTGTTTTCGAGATGAGATTTAGGGAGGACAGTTCTCAAATTGTTTTTTCTTTTAAGACCCTACATAGTTCCGTTGTTTCACCCATAGGTACTAGTACGTTGTTGGTTATTTACCCATTAAACAGTCAAATGCATTTGTTCGATGTTTTCATTCAACGAACAAATACATTGATAGGTAGGTACTAGAAATGATAAAATAACTAAGATGCTTTGTTATCTGATTAGATTTTGTTATTAGCATATTATTGATAAATAATCCCGTTTAAATAGAATAACAAAATATAGGTCTACACCTATGTTGGGGCTGACTGTACCTATGTACAGTCAGCCCCAAAAAGTTACACGGACAAGGAACCATTTCATTGATAACAACCTTCGTTCCTTATCATTGTGTCCACCGTATAGGTACAAAACACAATTTATTTTACCAAAACAAAATAAACTTGTTGTCCCAAACAAAACACATAAAATAGGTACTTAAACACCTTCCGTCATATTACAAAACAAGATTTATATTTTGACATGGCGACCATGGAGCCAGTTTTTGTAATAAGAACGTAACTGTGATTGAATTACCGTTCTGAAAACTTTGTTCGGTACTAAGTTGTCAGTTTTGTATTAGGAACGACAGAATAAAGTTCGAAATTTAATAACGGCTCCATGGTTTAAACTTGGGTCTGAAGATAAACCTTGTTTTGTAATAAGACGGAATAAGACCAAAACAACGTAGTTCCAGAACAAGATAAACAAGACTGACAACGTCTACGACTATCGAATGACAACACGTCTTTAAATTCGTTTAATATTTTAAGAATTTTATTTTTGTCCTTTTCATCGCATGCATGACGTCACTAACGTGTTATTTGTTAGATTTTTGATTTGAAATACAAAATAGTTTTTTTTTATTATGAATTTTCTTATCGAATATTGCTTAGGTTTTTTAAGGGGGTCATTCACTAGGGTATTCGTGTTTATGTAACATTTTATGGTGTACATAAACTAATAAACATAAATAAACATTTCCAGTAAACGCTGACCTCTCATTATAAGGAAACCCTATACAATGCGAGATCAGCGTACTACTGGAAATTATAGCTTGATGTGTAGCCGTGTGTGCATAATAAGGAGTAGGTATTCTATTCTATTCCATGATTTAATTTTGAGCAATGATTTACAATACTGTGCCAGCTCGACGCATTGACTAAGAAGCATTCACCTTTGTAACGGCTCGAACTACCTATGAGTATTCGTACATGTTACATTGATTCATGTGTAATGCTCGGTTTTCTGGACTGACTGCTGCAACGGGGTTTGGGACTAAATGTTTACTTCGTTTTGGTAAAATAAATTGTATAGGTTAGTGTTTAAGTGTTTTGTACCTGTACGGTGGATAGGTACAATGATAAGGAATAATGGTTTCAGACAATAAAATGGCTCCTTGTCCATGTGAACTTCTTTTTGGGGCTAACTGTAGGTACATAATTGAGCAGCTTTATGCCATTCTATACATAAGACCTCACAATACAATAGGCAAGCTAAGCACTGCCTGCCACCGCTGTCGTTCAGTTCAACGGCCTTTAACCGACCTTTTTCTGTTCAGCAACAGTTATGGAAAACTTCGAGTTCTCGTCTGAGCCCAAGACTCCCTCCACAACCACCTTCAATGGTCCGCATTTCTACAACGTGTACAAGGATGCGGAATTCCTGAGAATTGATGCCAACGTCGAGCGACTCCTGGCACGGGGGTACGAGCTGAGAAAGAAACTCAGCACTGTGGAACCTGGCAAGACCATCGTTATTGAAGGGATGAATCTTGAACGCAAGTAAGTTTCGAAGTGACCACAAATTCTGCTGCAGTAACACCAGTCGGAATTATATGTTGCGATTTTTCTTGATTGGCGATTCAAAAGTCCGCGAAATTCATGGTTTCTTATTTTGTTTCTAATGTTTTTTGCAAATTGCAGCTTTGTCTTACGTTGTATGTTGATCTAAAAATCTAAGACCGAGGGTGCGACTTTTTCGGCGATTTTTGTGTGAATATATTTCTTTCTGACAAAAATCGCCGAAAAAATCACTCGTGGGCGGGCACCCTCATACGTCTTTTATACTTACCTATTTTAGTTAAAAAGCTGCTAGTTCATTTGTCCTTATTTGTCACTTTGACCTTTGTGTTTGTAAGAAAGTGACAAAACCTATTTTAACTAAAATAAGTAGGTTTTTTATGTTCGATAACTTTTTATGAATAAGACCGTTACCGCCTTATTATAAAACTAGATTTATATTTTGACATGGCTTCTAAGCCATGTCAAAATATATGATATATAAAATATATATAAAACTGGCTGCATGGTTTACCATGCAGCCAGTTTTTGTAATAAGAACGTTACAGTGATTGAAATACCGTTCTATAGACAAAACTGAAAACTTAGTTCGGTACTAAGTTGTCAGTTTTGTGTTTAGAAACTTTACCAGTCGGACTATAGTTCGAAATTCAATAATGGATCCATGTTTTAAACCTGGGTCTGAAGATAAACCTTGTTTTGTAATAAGGGAGTAAATATTTGGGCCTACTAGATGTCAATTTAGGGCTCAAGGTAGTGCTAGGTAGGTACCTATAATTTTAGTTCGTTAAAGACGTTATATGTAAAAAAAAACGAAGGCAATCATATTGTCCCATAAAATGTATCGTATTTAATCGTTTTTCATCGTCAATGTTGTTTTTTGTTTATTTTTGCAGCACTCCACTCCTGATAAAGAAGACGGCTAAGAACGTTAAAGTGGAAGATTTTGAATTCACTTACAACCGTCTGGTAGGTCTCGTCGCCGGGTTTGCTTTCGAGAATCGCAAGAAATTCCCGAACATACAATCTACTGAGGCAAAGGTCCTAGGCTTGGTGTGGGATCACAACAACAATGACAAATGTAAGCTGTACCTATCAGCCGTAAGTGGCACTGAGCACTTCATCGATCAGTTCTCATTCTGGCCTCTTTTGTGTGGACTGCGTAAGTACCAACTGAAGAAGCTTCCCGTAGAACTTGTAGTGAAGATGGGTAACATAAAGAATGCTGATGGAGAGACTATGGCGAAGGTTCTGAAGAGCAACCTGGTGACCGCTAAACGTATCTGGTTGATGTTCGCGGACACTTCATTGAGGGAAATGCAGACCTTGATCGATGACTCTCCGGAACTTAAAAAGCTGTTCCAGGGTTGATGTTTCTTATGATACTTTTATGGATCAAAACTGACAGGCAGATTCAATAATGTTTAATTATAATCTGCCACAATTTTATATTTTATCAATGTTGTACATTTATAAATGCATGTACAAATATTATAATCTCTTACTTTCTTATTAAACGGAACTACGACTGAGCTGTTGTTTTTGTTATCATAAAGGTAACCATCGAGATATAAGTACTAACGTACTAGAGAAGACACCGTAAATTCCTACTTTGTCTCGTTCAACTACGGCGATCGCGCCGCACCTCACTCAGTCGCTCTCTAGCTCTTTCGCGCCTAGTACTTCCGACAATAATAAATTGTATAGAATAAATACACTTCCGCAGCATATCTAGCGCTGTGGTAAATTAGTTACGGTTTAGACGAATTGTTATTATTTTAGCGCTGCGCGAACTAAAGATTCAAATTACGAAGAATAGGACAATTCAGTTATTTGACGTAGCTTCTCTAATACGTTAGTACTTAATCTCGATGAACATAACGACCTTTGTAACAAGTCCCTTCGTTCATAACTTGGAGCTACATACTAGATTAAAGTTACATAATAGGGTTACATAAACATTGAAACAACAATGTTGTCGATTGTTTATGTTTGAGCCCTCGAGTTGGAACGATAACCCGTGTGACGTCTCGTCTCACGACGAATTTTGAAATTAATTAAAAATAGTAATTATTTGTTATTCACTTATTAAATGTGAATAACAAACAAGTGACATGATAAAATATCGAGTACATTTCTACTATGACAATGGTTTGACTGAAACTAAATATATAAAAATAAAAGTATTTTAAAGCATTTTATTAATTTCAAAAATAACTAGCATATAATCACGCAATATTACTAAATTTAAAATATACTATGAGGAAATACACACAAAGTAGCGAACGATGTCGTTGTTACAAACATAATCAACATCTTCATTATAATTCAGTACTAATAGTTTACTTTGTCGTTATCCATTCTGCTAATATACAATACCAATTTATACGTAGCTCCATTAATTTTTAATATGCCTACTTATGTCTAATTTGTTTTTACATTGATATATGGGCCAAGCGATGATCACCGACTTATGGAGTAAGATTGTATGTGCATATATATAATCCAGGATGTACTAAAGTAATATGAGGACTAGGCAGGTGTAAGTGGAAACACTCGAACTATTGACTCTAGTCCAGCGGAAAATTGCGTAACACACTATCAGTAGAGAATAACTACGATAATATAGGCCGCCCCTCCAAAATTCAAAACTTTTGAAAGTATTTACACCGCGCAACCAAGGCTCACAACGCATGTGTGCGTAATGAGACGGTCGCCAAACAAAAACAAATCCACGGATTTGTTGTTCGACTAGTGGCGTCATTAATCGCTCATTATTATTAGTGTGGCGCTGCACTGACGTACTCTTTGAAAACGACACGTGCGTTGTCTTGCGCGATCGGCTAGTTATTATTAGTTGATCAACAAATTAAAAAAAAAAATCGTCAAAAGAATTCAAATTCATCAAATATTGTAGATGTGTTTTGTGTAATGTTTACCTACTCGAGTTTACGTTTTCTGTGGCGAATAAAATTATTTTTCTTTCTTTCTTTCTTTCTAAATCTGGTAATAAGTGAGATATTACGAGTCAGACCGCTGCCGGCAGTGCCGGCCTGCTACTGAAGACGAATACTTACAACTACATACAAACTCTTTCGTGAGGATGTGACATTGAAACAGTGATTAGGAGGGGCGTGCCATGTTATTGTAGTTTATCTCTAAAGTCCGGTCGCGAAGCAGAAAGAATTTCGTACAATGACCCCTCATTACTTACCTCTATCGCTCGCGCACAATTGTATTGCCGTCGCGCTCGCGCATTTTAAGGTCCTTAAAATAATTAAATACAATTGTGCGCGAGCGATAGAGATAAGTAATGAGGGGTCATTGTACGAAATTCTTTCTGCTTCGCGACCGGACTTTAGTAATGGGTTTAATTTTAACAGTTCCACAACATTCATTGCGTTATTTAAGTTGTTGAGCAGACAATTTTCTTGAACATATGAAGCCATGGTTTAGCAAAATAATTCAAAATAATTCAAATTGTGATTGATAGTCTGTTACGCAGTGTGGCCGCGCCTGCGCGGGCGCCTAGCGTTACGATAATAGTCAAATATTAAAAGCGAATATCACGTGGTGGCGATGTCAACGATTATACACAGATGAAGACATAATTATTATAGTTTAACCTCCAGAAACACTTATTAAAATTAACTATGGCTGTATTATGTTAAGAGCATATACCACCTCAAATGGCTCAGCATGATCCTCCGTTATGTCAAAAATACTGCAGCATTAATTTTGAAATAAATATTTGGTAAAGTTGAGGATTAATGTTAAGTACCATGTTTGACGAAAACACGAATTCCATAAAATTTTCTTCATAGAAAAAAATCCAAAGTTACCTCCAAACCGAACAATAAACCGCTGCGCGATGGCATTAAAAAAATACTTCAAATTAGATCATGCAACTTTGCACATTAACTGAACTAACTATAAAGCAGGTATTGTTATTTTTTTACCATTATTTTCACCGTCAAAAGAAATAAACTAAAATATCGGTGCCTTGGAGTCTTCTCCCTGCCACTATCTCGCTTGCTCGCGTAACCGCCAGCTACTTGTGCGAGCGAGATAAAGAGTGAGGTAGCGCTGAGGTAGTATAGACCCTTAAGAACAAGTCTTATAAAATTCAGTACAAAGCAAAACAGTAAGTACACGCAGTGCCATTACACTATCTATTAATGCACTTCATCTATTTATAATCATTGTGAAGTGTAACATAGTCTACCTGTACGATAACAAAGTATAATAATGATATAACAATATACATGCAGGTTATCATGTAGACAGTATTCAAAATAACACAATGATTTTTATTTAGAGCTCTAAAACAATTCAAAAGATTAAATTATAATATTTGTGACATTAAAATGATTCTATTGTAGAAACTGGCTACATTAAATAGCATTAAAACTCCCATGTACCCAGACGTATCGCCAAACAGTAATTTACAGATACATAAATACTATATATTAAAACATCAATTTTACTTATTCCAATGTACATAATTACATCTATTTCAAATCACGTACGGCACAGCACTGAAATTTAATTTCTATACACCTTTGATGCTACCAATTATTAAAAGGACGTTACTTGTTTTAGTTTTGACACACACAAATAATACGTTACTTCAAATGTACCACCAATTGACAAAACAACTATGAAATAATAATAAATCAATATGATACATTATAGATTTGAAATAATTATAAATCAATAAGATACATTATAGATTTGAAATAATTATAAACTATGAGATGGAATTATAAAAAAAAACTAAGTATAAAACATAAATTCACAGAATTATGAAGTTTATACTGCCTACTAAATATAATGATACAATACATAATAATATATTATATACAGGGTTATTTTTAAAACGTCAATAA
This sequence comes from Tiliacea aurago, assembly GCA_948098905.1. NCBI lineage: Eukaryota > Metazoa > Arthropoda > Insecta > Lepidoptera > Noctuidae > Tiliacea > Tiliacea aurago. The sequence continues at coordinate 5,446,539 of OX402592.1, forward strand.
CCTCTTAAGGGGTCATTGTACTCATGATTATGAACAAGTTTTACTATGGGACCAAGCCTGAAATCGCGAAAAAAAAACAGGTGTTCCCTACATTTTAACGAATTATTCGAACATAAATGTAGGGAACAGCTGGGTTTTTTTTTCGTGATTTGATTTTTGGTACCATACTAAAAGTTGCTCATTATGATGAGTACAATGACCCCTTAAGAGGTTATTGACGTTTTAAAAATGATCCTGTATATTCTGCTTTGAGCTGAGCTACCGATTTTCAAGACTGTGACAAAATAGACATCAGAGTAACATCGAGTTTATGCTAAAACTGATATTTCAATGATTCCACTACAGTTGACACTACACAGCATGCAGGTGTTACTCGCTTGTTTGGCTATCTACATCAATCTAACATTCTCAATTTTAGTATTTACCCGATAACATACCTTTGCCTCATTAGTCTATTTCGTATGGCAGTTAAGTAAAGGTATTAAATCCGGTGGTATCACAACGAATTAAAAGAACAATAATAATGTAGCCTCAAAAGATCCTAAAATATACACTGATCATTCCAATCTAAAATGCTAAAACAACGATTCAAACAAAAAACTACAAGTCTCAAAATCTATAATGCCAGATGACACGTGTCACTGACGTATCAAACGTCATCAAATCAACATCAATGGAAATATACGCACGGGATACGGTTCTGAACCAATCAGAGGTTGACGATCGTGCCCTTATGGGTTTATTGTAATAGTTTTAACGATAAGCGTGTACGCTATCTAGTTTAGGTGTTGAGGTCGATACTGCTTAGCGTTAGGTTGGATCACAGCGCGGTGTCGCACGCGGCACGTTTATATCTCACTCAATGAGTAATGACGGTGGAATACAGACACAGTGGCAGCACATGTCTGTATGGCAGTCGGTAGTTCTTAACTGTGCGTGCGGCGAGGCATTTGAGTGACGTGTACCGCAGAGGGTTGACGATGGCGCTCAGGCTCTGTTGCGTCGACTTGAGGATCTCTTCGGGCGTCTCGCCCTCGTAGTTGACTGTGTCGATGTGAGCGCCGTGTGAGAGTAACTCGCGGACCACCTCAGCGGGACACGGGTTCAGCTGGAAATGTTAATGATGTTTATTATAGTTTTAAAAGTTGTTAATAGCGAATTCAGATTTTGTTAGTTTAGTTTAATTTGCCCTGAATATGAAGTATCCTCAGTAAAGATTATGTTGGGTTGAAACAAGCAACCATTTTTCTGTTATTATAGGACATTGAATTTGTACAAGGAAGTCTTTATTAATGTTTTCACTTGCTTGTTTAAACAAGATGCTTTGGTAAACTCAGTGTGTTGCATCTGTATAATCCTTCTAATTGATGTTATAAATGGTGGGTGTGTCCTTTTTTCACGCACCAACACATTGACATATAAACCTATGGACTTGCCATACCTACAAAATTAGCGTGACTACCTACAAAAATCGAGCACTTAAAATGGCCGCCTATCGTAGGGTTGTTTGTTACTGCGAGTGCGAGAGAGAAAGCAAGCAACCTTTTGACAGCACGTAGCAGACTTTTGTACCACAAAACTTGGCACTAAACATGGCGACCGGTCACGCATAAACAGATTTTGACGTCACACAGAAGCGTTGCCAAATTTAGTCCTTGACAAACATATAGATATCTCTTTTTTCATATGTAGCTCTTGATGAGTTAGAAAGAAACAAAACGCTTTTTGACATGACTGTGTCGATATGATAGATATTTGTATAACTATTCTTCATATAGTAGAATATGCCCTCTCCATAGTATTCTTACCTCAATGCACCAACAGGACAACGGAACGTCGCACGGCGGGCTGAAAATCGACTTTCATAGACTTGGGTATTAAATTATTAGTGTCGTTTTTTGACGCATATTGCTTCTATTAGCTATTACAAAAAAAGAAGAAAATGAGAGATTAAGAGTTTTGTGAGATTGATTAGATTTAGAAATGTCATCCGATTTAACTCGACACAAAAACGAATTAATTATAATTTATTTATGAAAATTTTGTATGGAACTAATATGAAAAATACGATTATGATAACGGTTATTGTTGCAGATTTCTTCTGCAACAGTAACCGTTATATTGAGTATGTCAAGAAATGATACTGCAAGGATGTTATGGTTTTCCTTTCAGTTTCAGAGTTAATCGAATTTTTATACTAGTATCATACAAATTTGTGCAGATTTAACTCGGATGACATTTTTGTGTACTTATAGTAATAACTAATAGAAGCAATATCCGACAAAAAAACGACACTTAAACATTGAATACCTTAAGTCTATGAAAGTCAATTTTCAGCCCACTTTGCGACGCGAGTTTTAACATAGAGATAGTTTCTGGGCTGAAGAGCGATATAGTCTTCCTTTTACTTAACACGTTGCGGGACTACATTAGTAGTAGATTTTTGAAGTTGAAAAATGACAGTACGGGCACGGCCGTACAATGTAAACTCTTCTGAAGTGAGGTATGGGCATTACAGCGAAATTTTGTATAGAGGAACAAGGAAAACCGTTTCTATTGTCGTATCACATCATTATTCTTTAATATTGCTTTAGGGCAGTACGGATAAAGCAGTGGTCGTAACTTGTATGGGCAATTTTACTGTTATATCCATTGATGTATTAAATAGGAAGATAGGCCACTATAAAATATCGTAAATATTAAATGGACCCGATGTCGTGCGTCATGTGCTCGACAACCGAAATAGAGACATATTGCGCGGGTTATAGCGGGAACGAGATAGCAATAATTGTCACTGTTTCGTACCCATAACAACTCGGAAACAAACTACGATTCGGGGATTCCCCGCAAACCGAGAGTAATGTAGGTCGATTGTGTTCTTTTACCTAATTTATGCGGTCCACATCGAGGAGCGCGTACCTGATCTTCCTATTTAATACGTCAATGGTCATAATATCGCATAATTTGAGAAAGTCAGAGTTAAAAATGCAGGCTGTGTGAATACGAGTGAAACCCTGGAGGTTTGGAAATTATTTTGGTTTTTAAATTAATTTTTTTCAGGTTATTACCTGGTATTTTCAGAATCGTGAACACGGTGAGATTCTAGTTATTATTCTATGAAGGTAAATTGCTCTGTACTGCAGTGAAATTGTTATCCAAGTCTAGTTGTAAAAAATTTCTTACTATGCAGCAAGTGTTTAATATGGCAGTTTTGTGAAGTGTTAAGTATGTGTATTTGGATAGATGGAGTGCATTAAAACTATTGAATATTTGTTTCGGGATAACACCTGTTGTTGATATTACTGTTGGGACTATAGTGACTTTATTCATTTTTCAAACTCTGGTAATTTCCTCTTGCAATTTTGTATAATTGTTGTTGATTTTTTCTGTGATAGTTTTTTGTATGTTATTAGTATTTGGGACTGCTATATCTATTATAAATGTGTGTTTGTTTTATTATTATTATTAGAGAGAGAAAATTAGGTGTGTACCTTGCAGACTAAATGCAGCGGCGTGTTCCCGTCCGCGTCCCTGGCGTCGGGCGGCGCGCCCAGGCGCAGCATGAGCTGCACCAGCGGCGCGGCGCACGGCGCGGCGTCGCCCGCCGGCAGCCAGGCGCGCGCGCCGCGCGAGCGGGACGTGTCCGCCGAGCACGCCACGTGCAGCGCCGACCGGCCCTGCCGCACCTGCCGCGCACACGGATATTAGAACACAGATCGCTAAGACACCGGTCTTCCTCGACAAGCGCCAATAAAATAATCAAGAATTTCCTAATATTTTTTTGTGTGTGTATCAAAATCAAAAATATTATTATTTCACATAAGCCTACATGGGCACTTATGAAACGTCAGAAGCTAAGTGCACGGTTCCAATTGGTCGTTTCCTGTGGAGAAGAGCCAGAAAGAAACTGCACGGTTACTCTTTTAAAAAAACTGGCTTTTACAATGTTTTCAAATTACAGAGTTAATAAGTATGAGAGGACAGCGTAGGCCCGTCAAAAGTACCAGAGGGGCAATTCTACTAATTTTAAGAACGTTCACAGTCTGATCTCAGTCTCAATCTGTCAAAAATACCTCTTATTTCCCTACATTTTGACAATTTTTTGACGTTTGTGTGTCGCCAAGATGAGATTGCAACTAGATTTTAAACGTTTTAAATTACGAGAATTGGCCTTCTGGTACTTAACAAAATAGAAAACGGTCTACAGATCTACAGTCCATTAAGCCCTCACATTAACAAAAAAACAATACAATATGCTTAAAATAATAAAAGTTAGAAGCTTGTTGAAATTAAAATTGTAAAAAAAAATATGTCAAGGAAGTATGTAAAAAATAAATAACAAACATCGCAACTTGGGAGCAGTTAATAGACATTTACATATTTTTGCCGTTAATGAGGTATCACGGATATTATGATATTGCGATCCTAAGGGTACAAACATAAAGGATACAGGTTACCGGTGCAGGCAAGCCTGTACGGGTCGGTACTGATAAGTACCCGTCAAACCACCAATCATCAGCCCGTATGGCTCGATACAGGCAGTCGGTACCGACAAGTTTAAACCTGGTTCTTTATAACTGAGCGCTTATGATAACACGGGAATATTATACCTGCACCGAACGGTACCCGTAAAGGCTCGCCTGCACCGGTAACCTGTTTCTTTATAAAAGCACCCTTAGCCTGGGTCAGAATTGAGCCCCCATCCTAACTAATATTATAAATGCGAAAATGATTTTGTTTGTTAAGGCGCGGTGTTATCTCAATATTCACAAAAACTGGTTTCTTGAATAGTCGAGTATGACGTAACGCAATGAAAATATCCGACGCAGAAAATACAGTGGACAGAAAAGGGTTTATAGAAAAATTGTAACCGAATAGAATAGTAAAATATAGTTTGATATTCGCAATAAAAAATTGTGAAGTTACTTCTCAAAAATAAAGTTGGGCGTCGAATATCTCTGTACTCTCAGCGAATTTTTTTTTTTTTTTTTAGGATTCTAATTGCATTAGCTTTGTTCCGGACAATTATTTAATATAATGTGTACATTCCGAATAATCTAAATAAAACCCGTAAAATAAATGCCAATTCGCAGCTTAGTCACATCGTCAACACAATTGTTTATTCAATTTTCAACCTTATTTCAAGCGGTTGTGTGAGTGCAATTGCAGCGTTTAAAATCGTAGTCAGTCCGCGCCTTAAGCTTTAGACAAAAACAGCAGAACGAATTTGGATGAAATTTGGCACATGGGTAGACCATGACCTGAGTCATACATAGGATACTTTTTATCCCGATATTCCCACGGGATCGAGACTTATGCGGGTGAAACCACGGGACACAGCTAGTACCTTAAAAATTTGCAGAACAATTAAAGATGGCAGTACTTATTACATCGTACACGATTCACTTTTTGTCAAATAAAGAGAGAAAATCACACTATTATAATGAAGGCGAAAGTTTGTGAGTGTGTGTTTGTTACTTCGTCACGCCCAAACGGCTGGACCTATTTTGATAAAATTTTGTATGGAGGTAGCTGACACCCTGGATTAACATATAGGCTACTTTTCACTATTTAAATTTTGAGTTTGTATACATAAATATATCGATATCTTTTACTAAACCATTCTCTAACTCACCGTAATATCTAACTTAACGAGCGAGTAAACTGCCTTGTGTATCTTCCTGGACACTTCCTCAGTACACTCTGGCTCCTCAAGTAACCGCGCCATCAGAGCCGCCAGATGTAAGGAGATGACCAACACCCTCTGCAAAGTGCTCAGAGTCTGTTCTCGGTCAATGCTGAGTTTTGAGTCCAGGAGCTCCATACCCCGGTGTATCTCAGATAATGCCTTCCTGAATACGGGTTCAATGTCTTCGAAGGTCACGGGGGGGACTATGCGACCTGTGGGACAGAAATTGCTGGTTATAATAACGTTTGTATCAAAATGGTTGCATTGAAGTAATCATTAAACTTGTCTAAACCCCTAAACATTTTCATCCCCCTTAAACTGATATCAGATACTTCTAGGCTCCCACAGACAAGTGCGACGCGACAGTAGTAGCACAATTTCTATAAAAACTTCATGTATATCGCGGCAGTCTGCACGAGCCTTCACTCAAGTGCATGTTCATTTTTGTTTCATTCCACTTTCACACGACGCCGACAAAATATTAAAAGAGAATTCTCTGCAGAATATTAATATGCAGAATGCAGAATGTCAATTTGCTCCTTTCATTTAATTTTTCGATCATTTGGTAGGCGAGTGAATGATGACGAGTGCCGAATCTGCCGAGCGCGTGTCACGTCACGAGTGAACATACCTCTGAGGGGCGGGCGCGCTCGCTCGGCTAGCATATAGGAGAACAGTTCAGCGAAGCTGTAGAGCGAGGACTGCGTGAGGGGCGACAGCGGCGGCAGCACGGCGCGCTGCATGTCGAGCGCGTGGTGCCACAGCTGGCGGCAGCGCGCGAACCGCCCCGCGTCGGCGTACACCGCGCCGCGGTAGCGCACGTAGTACGACGTGTCGGGGTGCGCCGGCCCTGCGCCAGGGACGAAACGGTCACAATTAACGAAACATTCAAAGATGGCGAATAACTCGTTGAAATTGTCAGTAATAGATGTTTGAATGTTCCATGGTATAATCTCTTTTTTTTTAATAACGTCTATGTAACGTCTATCGTATCTGGGGGCACGGTAATGTTTTTTTGTATACTGAACTTTGTTTACATACCAAATTTCGGCTTTCTAGCACTTCAGGAACTACCCTAACATTTTGATGTCTCATACAAACTTCCACCCCCCATTTTAGGGGATTGGGGGGAAAGTTATAAGTTTATGATTTTTTTTGTTGGTTGTATACTAAACTTAGATTACATACCAAATTTCAGCTTTCTAGCACTTCAGGAAGTAGCCAAACATTTTGATGATCATCAGTGTGTCAGTGTATCAGTGAGTGTGTCAGTGACGAAATCGGTGTATTTTAGATATCAATAAAATCTACAGTATTAGAGCTATTCAATTGAGACTTTGTATGTTTAATTAGTCTATTATTGACATCATATCCTGAGAATATGAACTATCTGGTACATCGGAAACCAACTCTATGAGGGTTCAAAAAAACGCTTCGAGAAAAGGTAGGTAGTGCCCTTGCGCTTCGCTTGGCTCGTCTTGGCGGGGGCACTGCCGTGCCCCCAGATGTCTGATATACCGTTCATAAAAAAATCTTAAATCCATAACGTGTTAGTGAATTAATAGCAGTGTTGAGCTTATTAGCTGTGCTTCATTTACATAGCTATCATTTTAATATTAAAACCTTCGAAATCTACAGGTTTAACTCACCGAGAATCCTCTCTCTGATGACCAAGGCCTGCATGCGCATGCCGTCGGGGTCGGCGAGTATCTCCTCCAGCTGCTGCGAGTTGCTCGGCTCCACAGCGTAGTCGTAGGCTTCTATGCGCGGGATGTCCTTAGGCTTGGGAATGGGCTCGCTTCCGTCCGCAGGGAATCTGGACAATAATAGTAATAATGTTATAATGGAATTTTGTGGCAAGTACCTGATGTTTTTCAATTGCTTTTAGGGTTTTTCTTCTATAGAGGTATGAGGAACAGGGCGTAAAGTTAACTCATCCTCCATAGAAAAAGGAGGATCCTCCGACCAGACGGGTGTTGTGTCTGGTGGGCAACTGCCCGACGGTTTATGTTTGGACGTTGTATATTTATATGTTAGTTGCGCGGTAAACTCTGCTTGCGCGATGCGAGTTTTCTCGTATCGGCACGAACGACATGATAATAACCAGGGACCATTTTGGTTACCCGTTGAAAGGGTTTTCGATAGGGTTTTTCTAAGCGGTTAAACAAAAACCCATACGATAAGGGTAACCCTTATGAACGGCTTAAATTAAATTTTGGTAACCCATTGAAAGTGGTTTTCGATAAAAACCCATACGGCAGCGGTAACCCTTTTGAACGGCTTAATTTAAGCCATTCATAATTACCCACACCGTATGGGTTTTTGATTAACTGCTTGAAAGAGTTTTCTATAGGGGTTTTCTAAAATGGTAACCAAAATGGTCCCTGGGTAGAATAGAGATAGAATTGTTATAGCTGTAGCTTTATTTAAGCGGGCACGCCCCTTATGCCTGGAGGCTTTTATTTAGATACGTTTTGTTTACGTTATTTCTGCTTGAGTATAGTTTTCGACGATTATTATAAATATATATATATTTGTATAATGGTGTGTGCTAGCTAACATAAGGCAAATAATTTAATTTAACGTTTTGTGTTGCGTAATGCAAATTATTTTATATTGTATTGTATAGCTTCAAGTTTTTTATGCGAACAGACAGCTGTGCTGCTGAGGAGTTTGTTGCGCCACTTCTTCTTCCCAGCTAAAGCACTAGGAAGTGGTGAAGGGTGGGCGTTTTTGGGGGACTGTCTCATGTAATTTTTGACTTTCGAAAAGTGCTGAGCAAGCGTGGTGATCAATTAATTAATTAATTTAATTATTATCTTTATTTCCAGACTACAATGGGGTCTATTATAATAGTGTTAGTAACAAAAAAAGCTTATCCTATGCTAACATAGGCTAAGCTTTTTTGACTTTTGACTTAATAACTAAAACAAATCGGGTGCGGTTTGCAAATGTCCACACTAGCGGGATGTCTGCCCGGGTGGCTATCGATTGTGTGATGTTGGGACTACCACGCAGCCTAAAGAGTAGCGAGGCAGATTTCTTACGCCACAGTGAGCCGTCAGTGCGTGTTTCTGCAAACATTGCCGAGGCACTACAGAAGCGCGGCAATCGCAACAATACCCTGCATGCTTGTATACGCAGAGCATAAGCGTAAGCTTTTTGGGTATATGTGAACCACCGGGCTACCGAAGTGCTGTGCAGTATGCCTTAAGGCGACGATAACCGACTTTTAATGATTTTATACTGAAGATCACGTCTAAACGAGTAGTGTTAATGATTTGAAAAAAATATAAATGTTAAATTAGAGCATTTTTTCAATAATTTAATATGTGAATATTTTAGATTATGTTCATATTACATAGTCAAATTAATTTGTAAAGTTGTGTCTAACGCGGATAAAAAACCGAGAATGGCGTAAAATCTACCAAGCGTATTTTTTAAACCTTCACCAATTTAAAGATAATTTAATTATTGATCTTTTAGTTTAGGCGTTTTTTTAAAATACCTTTTGTTTTGTGTATAATAAATTAATAATGCGTCAAAATGGGGACAGCGCTCCTTGATGGAGTCCTATTACTGGCTGAACGTACGACGCGTTACGTGAGCTCAGTACAGAACACGCAAGCTAACTGCTCAAGGTCACTGGCATATATCTCCGTCTTAAAAAGGGTTAATTTAATCAATGCTCGTGCCTCTTCTGTATGAGAACAGGGCTCTGCCCAGCAGTGGCACAATAATAGGGTGGTATTATAACAGCTGGTTTATTGATAAATGGTAAGTATGTTACCTATCATCCATAGCCCGTTTCCAGAGCGCGAGTGCGCCGACCATGTCGCGTCTCTTGTCCACGTAGGTCGCACCGAGTAGTTCCAATGCGTCGATGCGTTGCTGTCTCGTCACTAGTCCGTATTCCGCGTTTATAAGGTGCTCGACAATGTGGGTGTGGCCCGTCACCGAGGCTGCTAGGAGTGGCGTCATACCTGCAAGAATTATAATAGTAGCTATATTGAACAGGTCAAGGTGGACCAAGGACCTGGATGGAGCCTATTTATCAAAACCGACAGGCCGATCCAATAATCTGAAAATTTTGTAAGATTTTTAGTTTTCTGCTATACTTATTAAAAAAAAAGCGGCCATGTGCGAGTCGGACTCGCACACGAAGGGTTCCGTACCATTATCTATAAAAACGGCAAAAAAATCACGTTTGTTATATGGGAGCCCCTTAAATATTTATTTTATTCTGTTTTTTAATATTTGTTGTTATAGCGGCAACAGAAAATTGAAAATTTCAACTGTCTAACTATCACGGTTCATGAGATTGTAGCCTGGTGACAGACGGACAGACAGACAGACGGACGGACAGCGGAGCTTTAGTAATAGGGTTCCCGTTTTACCCTTTGGGTACGGAACCCTAAAAAAGCAAATGTCATGAAAATTTTACACTACACACATACATAACATCACGCCTATAATCCCCGAAGGGTTAGGCAGAGGTGTACCTATAGTATACCCGCATTTCGCCAGTTATGTTTAAGTCCCATGTCAAAATTTGACACTGTCAAATTTTGACTATTTAGTTTTTTGGTAGAAATATCGAATTGTCAGTTATATTATATATGACCCTGGTGGCCAGTACGGTAATTTGCTGGATGTGGGAAGCGCAATACTGGTCGTTGTCGAGATACGAGGCACGTCTGTCACCCAGACGATTATGATGTTTTCTAACTGAACAAACAGCTGTGCTGCTGGGGAGTTTGTTGCGCCACTTCTTGTTCCCAGCTAAAGCACTAGGAAGTGGTGAAGAGTGGGCGTTTTTGGTGGCTGTCTTATTTAATTGTTGACGTTTGAAAAGTGCTGATTCTCAGCCTAGTTTGAATAAATGACTTCAGATTTTGATTTTGATCTTATTATGCTTTACAACAGTACCATTCAAAGTAAATTAAGAAAATAACCAACTCCTGCACCTAATTGCGTAAAACACTATCAATCACAATCTGAATATTTTTGAAGTCTATTGCTATTTTATTACGCTGCCCCACTGGCAAAAGCCTCCCTCCACTCCGTCCATCAATCGTGAGCCCGCGCGTCCTCCTTCCAGTTTTGACGGAACCTATCCAGTTCGTCCAGCCATCACCTACGTGGTCTGCCGCGACCCCGTCTCTATGTTCGAAAAAATTGTCTGCTCAACAACGTACATAACGCAAGGAATGTTGTTGAACTGCCAAAATAAAACTCATTACTACTGATAGTGTGTTACACAATCACCCCGCTGTTCTATCACCAGCAGGGTCGTTTTCAAATGTAGGGCCAAAAAGTTGGATTTCATAAATTTAAACTGTATGATATTTTCGTATTTTTTAGGGTTCCGTACCTAAAGGGTAAAACGGGAACCCTATTACTAAGGCTCCGCCGTCTGTCTGTCTGTCCGTCTGTCACCAGGCTGAATCTCATGAACCGTGATAGCTAGACAGTTGAAATTTTTCACAGATGATGTATTTCTGTTGCCGCTATAACAACAAATACAAAAAAATTGAATAAAATAAATATTTAAGGGGGCTCCCATACAATAAACGTGATGTTTTGCCATTTTTATAGGACGGGGGGTTTTTTAGGGGATACGGAACCCTTCGTGCGCGAGTCCGACTCGCACTTTGCCGATTTTTTTGTATTTAGGTGCGTTCAGTAATTAAAAACCCACATGACAATCAATGATCGCGCGTGGTGAAAGGCAGGGTATTAATCCCAGGTGTTTAATTACAGTTAAGTACAAAAATGAGCTGACATAAACAAACTCTTTAAAAAAACTATTAAATGTTGTTTTCTTGTTACTCAACATTGTCTCAACAGTTAACTATCCTTCCTTTAGATTATATTAAACAGTGTAAAAATTAAATTCCAAATTCCTGCACATGTTTTTGTTTCCTATAGCAATCTAGAAAAAATAAGCTCTTAGAACTAGTGACATTAATGAGAAATGGGTTAGTTTCCTAGGCCTATCTCCCTAATTTACAGTATTATGAAAGTCGTTGTAATAGGCCCTTAGGCGTCTCAAAGAAGTCGTCAGTTTGAAGTAATTTAAGTTACATTAACATCGAGAATTAAATCAAATATACTGTTTTTTGGCCCCAAATTTGAAATCGATCCAGCACGATTAACAAAAGTTTCTTACCGTACGAATCAACGTCCATAGTGGCTCCATGTCCCAACAGCATCTTGAGTATGTTCAGAGATCCGCTCTCAGCACAATCGTGTAGCGCAGTGTTGCCTTTCACGCTCTTTCTGTTCACATCCGCGTTTAGTGACAGTAGGTACTTGGCGATTCTGATGTGGCCCTTGTAGCAAGCGATCATTAGACATGTGTGGCCGTGACGGTTTGCTATTTCTATGTCTGGAAATGGGAAAATGGATATTTAGAATTGATACAATCAAGGAATGATTTCTAAAGACATCGAAGTCCATGAGAAAGGAAAACTATGTACCTACTTAATAATCTCCAAGCTGACTCAGATATTCTAAGGGCTGCAGAAATGTGAAGCAAGACTTGTGATGACCAAACCAAAGGATATAAAGTTTACGGCAGTCTATTAGTAAAATCCGTACAATCAGGACCTTTTTTGAGTTATTACAAGCACTCTTCTATTAGGTACCACATTTCACAAGAACCCTTAAGAGCGTTTACGACGTACGGCATTTCATACAAACTTTCAAGCCCTTGTTTTTCGAAATGACTGAACCGATTTTAATGAAACTCCATACGCATAAGCAGGATACAAAGGTCTAAAAAGTTAGTTAAGAACATTTTCGAAAAATAGTTTTACAGACAAATTAGACCGATTTTAAATTTTACATAGAAACAGAGATCTCCAGTTATCTGTTTTTAAATAAGACATTTCGAAAATGTTCTTAACTAACTTTTTAGACCTTTGTATCCTGCTTATGCGTATATGAATTTTTTGCAGTCATTTCGAAAAACAAGGGCTTGAAAGTTTGTATGAAATGCCGTACGTCGTAAACGCTCTTTACTTAGAGATTTAACAAAAACAGTATTATTACTCGTAATACGAAAACACTCTTTTGCAATAAGATCATGTAACTCACCGGCACCATTTTCGACTAGGAACTTAACGATATCAGAGTGGCCGTCAAAGCAGGCGGCCCTGAGAGGAGTGCTGTGCGTCCGTGTGGTGGAGTTGACATTGGCTCCGGCGCGGACCAGCAGCTTCACCAGTGGCAAGTGACCTGCGGCCGCGGCGCACCATAGCGGGGGCGCGCCCTCTATCGTCTCGCCGTCGAATGTCACTGGAAATAAATATATAGATACGTTATACTACTGTATTGTTAGTGGATAAAGGGTAAGTAAAACCACAGATAATATAATACTACGTAGTAAAAGTGTAGCATCTGCGGAAAGGGAAAAGGGCTAATTTGAAAGAAAGAAAGAAGAAAAGAAAAAGCTTTTGACATAGAATCACGTACATATTAAAAAAGACCTAGCCTTGCTTGATGCCTTCGATCAATATTGATCGAAGCTTGATGCGCCTTTTTTGTATAGTTATGCTTGGTTTTCTTTAAATTTTTGGCGCAGAATTGCTGATTGACTTGCAATGTATGCACCTCCACGTCCAACCGCGTATTTTGATTGACTAATGCCAGTATCTGAAATCTTCCGATAGTTTCGAACAGGTTTACCTATTCAACCGAAGTTCTTCCATAACTGACTGCTCTAGACCCCTGTAAAAGGCGAATAAGAGATCATGGCAAGACAATGGGCAGTAGCGTCTTCCTGTTAGCTATTGATTACATGTGGTACTAAGTATGTCTGTCTGTCGATCGTGTTAATAGTGACAAAATGTATCGTAAAACCACATGACCAGAGGAGTTAAATAGTATGAAGTGCATAAAAAACTCCATTTAAAAGAAGGCATTCAATGTGTACAAAACTTGGACCCTACATCATTTCAGCCGAAGGACGTCCACTGCTGGACATAGGCCTCCCACAAAAAATAAAAGGGGGGAGGGGGGGTTGCCATAATCGCCACGCATCGGCAGGCAGGTTGGCAACCGCAGTATGGTGTTAAAATAAAATGCATAGAGGACGCTGCTGCCCATTCTCTAGTAAATCCCTTAGTCGCCGTTTACGACACCCACGGGAAGAAATAGGATGGTGCTATTATTTACGTCCGGCACCACACGTAGCTTACATGTGTAATTGAAAATTGGTTGCTATTAGTAATCGATTTGTACGTGTTTGTACCACAATTATTTCGGGTTGTTTTTTTAAGGCATATAATGGTGTTATGAAGACCAGGTTTACAAACATTGATGTATTAAATAGGAAGATATGGTACGCGGTCCTCGATGTGGATCGCATAAATTAGGGGAAAGGACACAATCGACCGAATCGTAGTTTGTTTCCGAGTTGTTAAGGGTACGTAACAGTGACAATTATTGCTATCTCGTTCCCGCTATAGCCCGTGTAATATGTCTCTCTATTTCGGTGGTCGAGCACATGACGCACGACATCGGGTCCATTTAATATTTACGTGATGTTAGAGAGTGGCTTATCTTCCTATTTAATCAATGTTTACAAAAAATATTTTAGATCACAAACTTTTGGAGACTGCATAATTCTTAATCTGCTCTGCATAATCTTTTTAACCAACTTCAAAAACGGAGGAGGTAATGCTTTCGGGGTTTTTGTTGTTTATCGTTAACTAAACACAAATTACAATTAAAATAAATGATTTATTCAAGGAAAGTACAATACTATTAGGGAAAACTTGGCGCTGAGATTAATCAAGGTTTTGAACTTTTTCTGAAAGAATCTGTAGGTCTTATAAAAGGAATACGTTGTCGGTATTTGAGAAGTTTTGTGAATCCTACGCCTACGCTTATAAGTCGCTCGGGAATATTCTGGAAATCTGTTCTTGAAGTGAACAAGACTATAATTATTAGAGTAGCAATAATATCGAGATCTTGATTGGATGTACCGAATTAGATTCTAGAAAGTTTCGGCAGTCTGTAAACCTCAATATAAGTAACTAACTGTTAATGTTACTGGTCTGTCTCCTAAGATACAGGCCATCCCTAGTTTAGGAGACAGGATTTAAATTTTTGTTTTTATAGACAATTTTTTTTTTTCCACCATGTAACTAGTATACAACCCGTGTCTATGTATATTTTGAATCAATAAACTTATTATTATTATTATTATTACTAAGGTACAATTAATCGGCTAATTTCTTCTGAAAGTTTTTCAAACTACTACTGAGGCACATACTATTTTAAGAAGGCGTTAACTTTATGTTAAAGTAATTCATTCAATAAAGTAAATTGTCCGTGTGGTGCCGGACGTAAAGAATAGCACAACCCTATTTTTCCCGTGGGTGTCGTAAAAAGCGACTAACACTCAGTTGCAGAAAGCTCACCATTAACACTTCATTACATAAAGCAACATTATCGCTAATGAATTCATTACTTTAATGAAGTTGCACAAACAAATTTTAGATAGCATTAGACATTTTTAATGCCACTTTAGTTAAAGAAGACTTTAAACAATATTGCCAAGAACAAATTACCATATTGAACGAAAAGAGTGAACATTTGCGTTCTGTTATTATCCGTACGTACAAGTACACCACAATTTTAGAATAAAATAAAGTAAATGTAGTTGATTTATGTGTATTCAGTGTACTCTGTGGTTTAATGTAGTTTCAATAATCTGGTTTAAGGGGGATGCGCTAAGGTAGCCCGCGAAATTCAAATTTACCAACGTTTTTTGCAATTTTTATACTTCTGATTCATATTCTAATGATTATAATTCTGTAAAGCCATATTGGTTATGGCCGCGAATCATAATTAGATCAACATACGTGTTACTGACCTGCAAATTGCAAAAAACGTAATAAAATTTGAATTTGGCGGGCTACTTTAGCGCATCCCCCTTAATCTAATAATTTTAACGTGTGTGCAGTCTAGAGCTCCGGCCACACGTGGAAATCCATCAATTTCATAAAAACCTTCTGCAACTCTACGTAGTTCCGTCCGGTCTGGCATTTTAATATAGAGGTGGCTTAATAATAATTTTGCTAGCTCACGGGATACTTTTTGTATAAACAAACTGACAAACAACCCGACGCAACCTGTTTCCGACAAACTGTTGATTTATTTATGTTTATTAAATCACCCAATACCTACTTGCTGGAAAGATCCAGTGGCGAAAAATCTCAAACATATTAAAAGCTGTGTCAGGCCATTAATGGATTTATTTCTTTGCGTCACTGGTTCTAAATCTTAATCAAATAGGTTACAAATTTGAAGAACTGCCTCTTTGGAAATTCTATACTTTACACGAAACTCTTTTCCATCATGTTTTAAAAATGAATTCACTCGGTCTGGGATTCGACGGCGAGGTAAATCTACTAAATAAGAATCAGATAATGACGAAAGACTGGTTAAAGACATCTTTCAATTACAGAAATGCATTCAAGTACCGTAGAAAACACTAATGTTGCTCTTAATGGATGCTTTTCGGCCCATTAAAATTAAAAAATCTGAAATGTCAAACTTAAAGTTCACCACCTGCTAATGGGCGCTAATGAAGTTACGTGCAACGTAAAAGTGTTTAAAATGGCCGGTTTCATTAGGTTTGACATTTCATTAGTTAAATTTAATGGAGCATTAAAATAAAATAAAAAATGGTTTTGTGCAATGATTTAATGCTACATTAGTGTTTAATGTAGTCTTTAAAATTTAAAGATCGTTTCTGCAACTGAGTGTAAGGGACTTACTAGAGAATGGGCAGCAGCGTTCTCTACGCATTTTAACACCATACTGCGATCGCCAACCCGCCTGCCAAGCGTGGCGATTATGGCAAACCCCCCCTTTGGGGGAGGCCTATGTCCAGTAGTGGACGTCTTTCGGCTGAAATGATGATGATGATGAAACCATTCAATTATTTATCAAATATTAATTTCTATTTTTCATTCACGTTTCTCTTTAACCCAAAAGTTAACTCAGATCACAAAGGTCAGCACATATGTATAAGGGAATGATTAGAAAGTTGGAAGACTTCGTAGATGCCACAACTCAATTAAAAAAAAAAACATTTTTTCTGTATGTCTGGCCGTTTTGGTTCATAAAAAGTATCTTAAACTAAAAAAATTAAAAACTCCAAACAAACAAAAAACTCTTAAAAAGTAAAACAATAATAATTATGTAGGTAATTGGCCCTATAAGTTTTACAGTAGTAGGTATAAGGTAGGTAATCATAGCTAAGAAAAGAACACTCTCGATCAAGTAACCTTTAAAAAAAAATTGTCTCAGCCGTTTGGAAGCTCCGATGCCACAGACAGACACACAGGGGTATCTGTGTGTCTGTCTGTGGCATCGTAGTTCACAGAAAGGCAGATCACACGTATAACGTATAACATCCCTCTGTTTCTGTCGGGGTTTTAAAAATACATGTCCAAGCAGACGTTTATATTTTAAGAGCAAGAATGTTGAGCCCTTTACATAAGCAGTATTAAAGCACTTAGTACCTACTATGTTAATGACCTCCACAACATAATATAAACCCATACAAGCATTCACGACAAGTTTATTGCCCATGTTGCTACACAAAAGATATATTTTCCACCACAGTTTCAGCTGAACAATTTGTAGTAAAATGGCTTCTGGCCAAACAATTGACGCAATTGGAAAGCCGTTGCGACGACGCGTGACAATTCGGGCATAAAGCAGATAAACAATTGTATTTACACGACAAACGAGTGATTTATTAAGGTCCTGATAGACCGACACGTTTCGCCGACTGGGAATGTCGGCGAAACTCTTAGCCGACGGTCTTGACCGCCTGACCTGATGCCAACACCGACACAATGGAATAGTGCTATTAAGAAGCAATGTAGGTACATACGCAGTTAATTTCAAAGTCAAAAGTTGATTCTAGAGTGACCCCTCTCCTATTGAGCTGTCGTAAAATTTAACCTTTTTCAAAATAAAACTGCAACTTTGATCCTTTTCAAAGTATCATACTAAATTATAATTTATTTAAGTACCTAGTCATGCATACTGAGTATCATCATGCGGACATTTTGTCTTTTTTTTTGCATTTTATTTTAATCACACTGTTATATGCATGTTCATTAAATTATGTAAAACATCAAAGAACGAGTTATTTTCGTTGCATAATTAAAGCAGTGACCCCAATGTTTTAAAATTGTTTTAAGGCTTCTACATACCGGGGCGACTTGTCGCGCGACGCGACGCGACACAAAGGCACCGCTCGTCCCGCCACACGCGGGGCCTTTGTGCCGTGTCGCGTCGCGCGACAAGTCGCGCTGGTATGTAGAAGCCTTTAAGGGCACAGTGACCGTGCATAATAGCGAAAATTAAATTAAATATCGCTAGATAACAAAATTATTTACTTATTGTAACATAAAAGGCAAAAAACCCTACTCCATTGTTCTCATAATTATTATTATTCTGTCGTTTGACCTGGTTGGCTACGGGTTTGTGTATATTCGGCCTCTTAATTACTTTACCACTTTTTGCTCAATGACGAGAACGTGAATTGGAAAAATAGACCACACCAGGGGGCCTAGCAGTATTATTTTAATCTTACTTCAGTGTGGGATAGAGATGGGGCTATACAGGACGTACAGCTCCTCTTTCCCACAGGTTCTTGAAACAAATACAAGAATAAAGAAATTACTTTCAAATAAGTAAGAGACTTTACCTGAACCAGGTTGTTCGATGTCCGCTTTGCACCTCTCGATGAGGTATTCAGCTACGTCGTAATGTCCATTTCTGCAAGCGATGACCAGTGGAGTCGCGCCGCCGACCTTTGCACCCACTAACATGTTCAGCTCGTCCGCAGAGCGCCAACTGTGTAGGTACGCCTGGAAGCAAACAAAAAAAGAAGGTTAGACACTAGAACTTAAAAAAATATCTTTTGGCTCATAGAAAGCCCAGAGAAAACAGAGGCGTCCAAAGACGTATTAGGCTTGCGTAGAAAAAGGAGTTATAAATGAAAAGAGAGTGAATTAATAAATGAAAAGATGACGGATGAGGACGACATCATTGGCACCGTAGGTCGAACTTGGATGCGAGGAGATTGGCACAATTAGTTCCATCAGCACTACCGGTAGCTAAATAGTTTAAGCCAAGTTATGGATAATGAAGATTGAAAATCTTTTGCATAATAGTTTAAATACTTTGTATTTCCATTATGTTCAATTGTATGCTACAGCAGATTTATCACAACTGCCACTTTTCTTGGAAATGATACTATTTCGATGCGTTCGTATAAAGGCTCGTACAGACTGGTGCGATATGGCGGGCGCTACAAGGGTCGCACTGCCTGTCGCGCCTGCGATATCGCACCAGTCTGTACTAAGGATCGTACAGAATGGTGCAATATCGCGGGCGCGACGCGACACTAGTAGACAATTTCTTTGTCGGTGCCTGTCGCGCCCGCGATATCGCACCAGTCTGTACGAGATTTGAGCCTTTAAGGGCCTGTGCACACCATGTTTTTTAAACGCGCCGTTGACGCGCGTTTTAGAAACATGCGTCGAAGGCGCGCTTTTATCCTACAGAATAGACTGACCCGCGTGCGTATCACGTCTGTATCGCTACGAACGCGTCCGAGTACGCGTAAGAGTCCGACCGGCCAGGCGCGACGCGATTCTGGTAGAACAATTTCCATGAAGTTTACATCTAGAGTAGCGTCGCTCTGTCGTGTCGCGCCTGTCTGCAGGAGCCTTTAGTCTCGACATCGGATACTCATAAGTTCGCTAACAATGGATAATTAAGTGAAGCGCTTATCTAACATATTTACCGATATTATGTTCTGCTTCTTTGAACCACAATGTTGTAATCGTCTTTAATATACCATTACGCACAGAATATTATTTTAATGTAGTTATAGGCCGTAAAACACAAGACAAACAGACAAAGCAAATACAATTGGTAACGAAGATTATATGTATGAATTTAAATCACATCAAATATTTGCCTAAATGATTATGAGGGAACCGGAATTAACTTTAATTATACATATTCTAATAAAAACTAGCATAAGCACCGAAGGCTGTGTTTTCATTATTCTTTACTTTTATAATAACAAACGCTAAAGGCAATACGCATGAGGGTGTTCGTCCACGAGCGATTTTTTAGGCGATTTTCTCGGCGATTTTTGTGCGAATGTATTTGTTTCTGACAAATATCGCCGAGAAAATCGCCGAAAAAATCGCTCGTGGGCTGGCACCCTTAAGACGGAGATATATGCCAGTGACCTTGAGTGGTTAGCTTCCGTGTTCTGTACTGAGCTCACGCAACGCATCGTACGTTCAGCCAATAGGACTCGCCCATCAAGGAGCGCTGTCCCCAATTTGACGTATTATTAATTTATTATACACAAACCAAAAGGTATTTTAATAAAACGCGTATACTAAAATATCAATCATTAAATTATCTTTAAATCGGTGAAGGTTTCAGAAAAATACCCTTGGTAGATTTTGCGCCATTCTCAGTTTTTTATCCGCGTTAGATATAACTTTACAAATTAATTTCACTATGTAATATAAACATAATCTAAAATATTTAAATATTAAGTTATTGAGAAAATGCTCTAATTTAACATATTTTTTTTTCAAATCATTAACACTACTCGTTTAGACATGATCTTCAGTATAAAATCATTAAAAGTCGGTTATCGCCTTGAATGTTTCATAGAAATTGTTCCGGTGTCGCGTCGCGCGACAAGTCGCGCCAGTATGTAGAAGAAGCCTTTATGAGAATATTCATTAAGCAGATTAAAATCAAAATCTGAATTGTAGACATTGATAAAAAACTTGACACTATTACTAAAAAAAATAAAGCTGTATAATGGCGTAAGTTTAATTTTGTGGCCATATTTACCATTTAATAATTATACATAAAAGATATTCTTACGGATTCCAAGCACGTCTTCAAAGTAAACGCTCATACGAAATCTTTTTTCTTACATGCACAACTTGTGCATCTGAATTTCTTATACCTAAAAGATATTCTTACGGATTCCAAGCACGTCTTCAAAGTAAACGCTCATACAGAATCTTTTTTCTTGCATGCACAACTTGTGCATCTGAATTTCACAAGCCACCAACATATGGGTAGGATGATGACAAAGCAATCTGAAACGGCAATTGACATTCGTGTCATCTGCTGGTATTTGGTATCAAGATTCGCAAAAGTGAAATCCCCAGTTAAAATAACAACGAAGTTTGGCAAGCGCCCGCGCCGTTGCGTGGCGCAACGCTGCTTTGCAAAACACACCGGTAAATACACCTGTAGAACGATATATTTTTAGAACTGTTTCAAGATTATTTTTAGCATTTAAAGCTATCCCTACAGTTTTATATTTAGTAAGAGGTAGTACTCGTATTAATTTCAAAGCGCAATGCGAAGACTTACTTGTTAATAATTACAAATACATCGACTCGTTACTATACATAAATATTACAAACTTTACATTTATGAATTTTGAGGCCATATACATATTCATTTTTGTGGACCTAATACAAACGTGGAAAAAGCACATTTAAAAATAATTTTCTGTATTATGTATTTTTTCCACACTTGTAATTCCTAGCTTAAAATGTATTCATTAGTCATCTAAATTAATTACAGACGCACGAGTTACATCTTCGTAAATACGACTTGAGACTCATCCCCAGATCTCATTTCACGGATACCCAAGAATCCCTGAAGGATTTAGAGCTCTGGGGGAAATTTATTGCGAACCTAACCTTGACCGGGACGACATTGGTGAAGTAAGAAGCCAAATAAATGAAGGTTTTCGCTTAATACAGGAGAGGCGGGTCAATGCTTCAACCAATATTACAAAAAAACTTTTTGTAAAAAAAAAATTACCGACTTTCCAAAAACACTACAAAGTGAAAAATAACTTTAATTTCGGAAGTCGGTGTCTTTGGATCTGTATTTTTGTTTTTTGACACCGACTTCCGAAATTAAAGTTATTTTTCACTTTGTAGTGTTTTTTTGGGAAGTCGGTTATTTTTATGCTTTTCCCGATGCTGGGACGTTAATTGTTGAGGAGTTCTCCTGGTAAGAACCAGCAGAACTGCCACTCACCATATGCATTGTGACGAGCATAAATTGCTTAGCAACCATAATAAAGTACCTAATCGAATCGCAACCGGTTAAATACTTATTATTATGTTGTTCCGGTGGCCATCTGTGGTCTCCATCGTCAGTTCCACTTCACCAAATGGTGATTTTCGGGAGCAAATGCACGAGTTACTATAAAAAATACCCAAATCGCTATAGGTTTGCCTATAAAATTCGAGGGTTTTCCTCGATTTCCACGAGATCCCTTCATCAGATCTGATGTGGTGGAAATGGGACCACCTCGGGAGCATACCCTTTCAAACAAAAAAAATATTTTCAAAATGGGTCCATAACTGACGGAGATATCGGTGAACTAACATAAAAAAAAAATAAATAAATAAACAAACATACAGCCGAACATATAAGCTCCTCCTTTTTGGAAGTCGGTTAAAAATAGGTGCTACCGGTAAATTCAACGTTTGGCATAGGTACCTAAGCGAAAGGTAAGTATAACATAAGCCTCAATGACGCAAGTAGAATCCTATATACCTACTGGATGACATTTTTTACCGTCTGGAAAAAAAATGGGTCTACCAGGTGAACGAGTAGAAGCATATGGCACAATTATTTTCCTTTTTAAAGTTCAAAATAATTCAAAATCAATATCAACTTATTTTTTTTTTTCAAATTTCTCTTTGTTCTAATATGAAAGTTTACATGAAATTTGTAGCGTTATTTGATCATGGATCAATTTTTTTCTAACCAGAAAAGAGAAAGAAAATAAAAAAAAAACTACGTATGCCATAAGTTTCTACTCCGTTCACCTAATATAGCTTTAGATAAACCTTTACCGTTTCTTTTATGGTTTTCACAAACCCAAAAAAAATTGAGGTCTGTACATTGGAATGACGTCATCTTCATCAACTTTCGACGAATTTTTGGATTCCTAGCAAACAATGTCAAGTGTCTACTTACATTATAGTCGTAAAATTATCGCATTAAATCGCATTTTGCGAAGAGAAGTTGAGGTTATAGGCCACTTGTAGATACGGTACGATACACAAACATACTCTATTGGAACAGTTTAAGAGTATCAACATCAACACAGATGTTCACCTTGTGGCACAAGTAGTGTGCAGACTAAATCGAAATAGGTCAACGATGCACTTAGTGGTAAACTAGCGGTTTTGAATCCGCTTAAAGCTGTTACTGCGCCAATATAGCTAGGCAGGCAGTGAAATGGAAAACTTAATTCGAAAGTACTGAACCTAGGGGTGTGTGCCAGGGTTGCGACCCTGCCAGGGTTGCGAGTTTGTCCGAAAGGGATATCGTGGCCCTGGCACACAGGCAAATGAAGGAATACGGGTGGGTTTTAGTCAGTAAAAGTCTGACACGCCTTCCCGCTCCGCCCAGAGCAGCAGACTTGATAATTTCCCACCCAAAAAAAAAGGGGTGTGTACAACATTCAAAGCTCAATCCGATAAACCGAGAATTACATTTGTTTTTGCTACTATCATTGCTATTTCATGAGTAGATTCCACTTTCTGGAAATAACAATGTAATCTAAATTCAATGACGTTTTAATTGGCTGAAAAGACGATCATTATTGAAAATTAAGATGTTTAGGAACTCCGCGTAGATATTTTAGCAACTATTGAACAGCTTGAAAAAGATGTGGCTAATAAGCACAGTTTATTATAGAAAATGTAGTAACTACATGAGATGACTGAAGAAGTAAAATGAAAATCAGACAGAATTATCAATCACAAATATTTAGGAAGCAAGAAACTTGTCTTAATAAAAATTTGTCCAAAGGATGAAGATGCAATGTATTTCGTTACAAAATAAGGTGAAATCTTGCGAATGAATTCTTACAAATTAGACTTGCGATAATTACAACTATACATATGACTTACAAGATATGGTTCACAACAGCGATTAGTAAATCACCACTATTTAAAGCACCATAACAAATTCTGGAGATGTTAATCTGAGCACTGATCAGGAACGCTACTAACTAATCAATAAGACACCGGAGCTAATTAAATAGTGCAAAGACAATGAACAAATGAAAATAAAGTAGCAAGATATTTCACAATTTGGTATTGTACTGGCGGCCGTGACTGTTGCGCGAACAGGATCAACAATGACGAACACTGAAGATGGACACTTCATTTTTAATGTTGCAATTTCACCTTTAATACCATTTTAGTTTAATAACTTTTTAGGGTTCCGTATATCCGAATGAAGAAACGCGACTTATAAGATCTGTCTGTCTGTCCGTCTGTCACAGGCAATTTGCTCCGAATCTAATGGACCGTTTAAGTTGAAATATAGGTTTAGGCCCAAACACGGACGTGTTAAGGCTCTTACAGACTGGCGCGAAATCACGGGCGCAACAGGCAGCGTGTCCCTTTTCGCGATGAAATAAATGATTTTTTAATATGGGGGTCACTTTTGGGAGACAAATAAGAAATTTAAAAAGTTCTCTAGATGAAAGGGCTTACTGTGAGGGTCTCAAGTAAATTTTTTTATCATTTTAAAGTTATTGAAGAAAATTGATCAATATTTTCTATTATCTTCGAAACTACCAAACCTAAAATAAAATTAAAAATATATATTACAGGAAAACCTATATGAAGTATATGGTCTTAAAAGTACATGGTAAATCTCCTAATATTGAGCGTACAAGCTTACATTTGCAGTTGGAATGTATGGGAGAACATGTTTTTCAACTACAATGTTAAGTTTGTTTTTGGGATAAATTCATCCCAACTACGGAACCTTTCATTGAGCGTGGTCCGACACGCACTTGGCCGGTTTTTTAATTATGTTAATGCTACGAGTAAGCATGTCATAATTGAATCAATATTCAGTTTTCATAAAATGAAAATAAAAAGAACAATATAAAGTCACTATCTTCCGGGTTAAAGGTTCATGAGAACTACATATAATTGAAATCACTTCGTTTGACGTGCAATAATAAATTCATAAATAACAGAAATAAAAAATATCTAATAAGTGAAAAATAAAGTTAGTGGTGGATCAAATAGACCGATATTGTTGATATAACGGTCCCGCATGACGGGAACCTCATGATGGCTTACAATAAAAATTTCGCACAATCGTTAATAATTATATTATAATTAATGAATTGTAAATCATAGAGACAGCATTTTTATAGCTGCAGGCGTAATGAAAACTGTAGCAATACATTTTAATTTATGCAGTACAATAAAAGGAATACAGGGTAAAATCCTTGTAGCATTATTTATCAGAGCATAAATCATGAATACTAATCACAAACCCAACTTATAGGTAATCATGAAAACCCAATAGTTTACTAAAGGTCAAGTATAAAGGTCAAGTAACTCGTTTATTCTTCGAACCTTCTTAAAAAACGATTTATTGCAAGTTATTTATAAATATTTAAAGTCTGCCATATGGAAAACAACTCATTTACAGCCTTACTGTTCGCCAACTGTTCTGGCCTTCTTCTCCTCCGTGCGGTGCCGGACGTAAAGAATAGCATCTTCCCATTTCTTCCCGTGGGTGTCGTAAAAGGCGACTAAGGGACTTACTAGAGAATGGGCAGCAGCGTTCTCTACGCTTTTTTTTTTTTTTAACACCATACTGCGATCGCCAACCCGCCTGCCAAGCGTGGCGATTATGGCAATCCCCCCCCCATAAATGACAAGCACTAATAAAAAACGGCCCCTAGTACCCGGCGGCCCGCCTACCCTTGGCTACGGTAGCGGTCAAGGCAACGGTGAGGCAAGGGGTGCTAAGAATCCCCGGACGAGATCCGGCTACCAAAATCACCGAAAACTGGACCTGGCAACATACAACACGCGTACACTCCGGACCGACGAGAAGATTATTGAACTCGAGGAAGAATAGAGCAGGTTACGATGGGGTATAATAGGGTTATCTGAAGTCCGAATACAGGGGGAGGACTCGATAATCCTGAAATCTGGGAACTTGCTCTATTTCCGGGAGGGCGACCAGCAGTCCCAAGGTGGTGTCGGGTTTATCGTCCATAAGCCCCTTGTGAGCAACGTGGTGAAGATCGAGAGTGTGTCGACCAGGGTGGCGTACCTTATACTCAGAATATCCGCACGATATTCGCTGAAGGTCGTACAGGTTTACGCCCCGACTTCTTCACACCCTGACGATGAGGTGGAGACCATGTATGAGGATATTTCAAGAGCCATGCATGGCTCTAAAACTCACTTCACCGTTGTTATGGGGGACTTCAATGCAAAACTGGGCAAACGAAACGATGATGAGCTGCGAGTGGGGCAATTTGGAGTTGGGCGTCGGAACCACCGAGGTCACGTACTGGCCAGTTTTATGGAGAAGGAAGGCCTCTTTATGATGAATTCCTTCTTCAGAAAACGTGAGCACAGAAAGTGGACCTGGCAGAGCCCTGATGGTGCAACAAAAAACGAGATTGACTTCATCATGTCGACGAAGAAGCAAGTATTCAATGATGTCTCTGTGATCAACGCGGTGAAAACCGGAAGTGATCACCGCATGGTAAGAGGCACATTGAACTTAAATATCAAGCTGGAAAGATCTCGACTGGTGAAGTCTACGCTCCGCCCAGCACCGATCCAAGTCCAAAACCCCGAGAACTTTCAGCTCGAACTTCAGAATCGTTTCGAGTGCCTAGGGAGCTCCGTGGGCGATTATAACGATGGGTTCGTGGAAACTGTCCATACGGTCGGGTCTAAGATCTTTAAGACCCGTCGTACAAATAAAAACAAGAAGCTCTCTGATCCTACTATAAAGCTCATGGAGGAGAGGCGCGAGTTGATACTGCAGTCTTCAGATGATGCGCTTAAGTACCGCCAGCTCAATAAACAGATCTCTAAGTCCTTGAAAAGCGACCTTTGCCGCTTTAATGCAGACCGCATTAAGGACGCGATAGAGCGAAATAAGGGCTCTAAGGTCTTTTCAAGAGATCTGTCTATAGGGCAGAGCCAGCTTGCAAAACTGAAGACCGATGACGGCAGGATCGTATCCGCCAAACCTGAGCTGTTGGGAGAGATCGAGAGGTTCTATGGGCAGTTATACACATCAACATATAACCCCGGTACGAATCTGGCAAATGACCCAAGAGCTAGATTGACCCGACATTACACTGAAGACATCCCGGACGTCAGCTTGTACGAGATTAGGATGGCTCTGAAGCAGCTTAAAAACAACAAGGCGCCGGGTGATGATGGAATTACGGCCGAGCTCCTGAAGGCCGGCGGAAAACCCGTTCTCAAGGTCCTCCAGAAGCTGTTTGATTCCGTCATACTCGAGGGCAAAACGCCACAGGCATGGAACAGAGGTGTGGTGATCCTTTTCTTTAAGAAGGGTGACAATACCCTCCTTAAGAATTATAGGCCCATCTCACTTCTGAGCCATGTCTACAAGCTGTTTTCAAGAGTCATTACGAACCGTCTCGCGCGCAGGTTTGACGACTTCCAGCCTCCCGAACAAGCCGGATTCCGTAAAGGCTTTAGCACAGTAGACCACATACATACGCTGCGGCAGGTTATACAGAAGACCGAAGAGTATAACCTGCCTCTCTGCTTTGCTCGTTTGTGGACTACGAGAAAGCCTTTGATTCAATCGAGACGTGGGCTGTACTGCAGTCTCTTCAACGGTGCCAGATCGACTATCGGTACATCGAGGTGCTGAAGTGTCTGTACAAAAACGCCACTATGTCGGTCCGACTCCAGGACCAGACCTCGAAACCTATCCTTCTGCAGCGAGGTGTGAGGCAGGGAGACGTTATCTCTCCGAAACTGTTCACCGCTGCACTGGAGGATGTCTTCAAGGTTCTAGACTGGAAAGGGCTAGGCATCAACATCAATGGCGAGTACATCACTCACCTTCGGTTTGCCGACGATATAGTTGTCATGGCTGAGACTATGGAGGACCTCAGTGTAATGCTCGATGACCTCAGTAGAGCTTCCGAAAGAGTGGGTCTGAAAATGAACATGGATAAGACAAAGGTCATGTCAAATGGCCATGTAACACCCACTCCCATGAAGATCGGAGGCGCTACACTCGAAGTTGTGGACGAGTATGTTTACCTCGGACAAACTGTCCAGTTAGGTAGGTCCAACTTCGAGAAAGAGGTCAATCGTCGAATCCGACTCGGCTGGGCAGCGTTCGGGAAGCTTCGCAATATCTTCTCGTCCCACATACCGCAGTGTCTCAAGACGAAAGTCTTTGACCAGTGCGTGTTGCCAGTGATGACCTATGGCACTGAAACGTGGTCGCTTACAATGGGCCTTATCAGAAGGCTAAAAAAAAAAAAAGAAAGAAAGAAAAATTGTATATTCTGCACAAACAAAACCAAACCAAAGGGCAATGGAGAGGGCTATGCTTGGAGTTTCCCTACGTGATCGAATCAGGAATGAAGAGATCCGCAGGCGAACCAAGGTAACCGACATAGCCCGAAGAATTGCCAAGCTTAAGTGGCAGTGGGCAGGGCACATTGCTCGCAGAACTGATGGCCGATGGGGCCGAAAGGTCCTGGAGTGGCGACCGCGTACCGGAAGACGTAGCGTTGGAAGGCCTCCTACAAGGTGGACCGATGACCTTGTGAAGGCCGCAGGTATCCGCTGGATGCGGGAAGCACAGAACCGGTCGAAGTGGCGGTGCTTGGGGGAGGCCTATGTCCAGCAGTGGACGTCTTTCGGCTGAAATGATGTTCGCCAACGATTAATTTAACCTTAACAAAGTCAATAATAAAGTAATCAATAGCATACGCAGGATTACTGAAAAAGTTGTAAATAAATGCCAATGAAGAAATTACTTTGGTCTTGTTTTCACAAATAGAGAATTAGTTACGTGTAGACTTAATTGTTATAATTAATGAATAGCAAATCATACAGACAACATTTTTAAAGCTGCAGGTGTAATGAAAACTGTAGCAATACTTTTTAATTTATGCAGTACAATAAAAGGAATACACGGTAAAATTTTTGTAGCATTTTTAATCAGAGCATAAATCATGAATATTAATCACAACCCAACTTATTGGTAGTCATGAAAACTCAATAGGATATTACAGGTTAAGTAAGGTTTAACTAGTTTATTCTTCAAACCCAAAAACGATTTATTGCATTGCAAGTTATTTATTTATATTTAAAGTAGGTCATATCGAAAACAACTCATTTACAGCCGTACTGTTCGCCAACTTTAACCTTAACAAAGTCAATAGTAAAGTAATCAGTAGCATGCGCAGGATTGCTGAAAAGGTTGTAAATGCTTATGAAGAAATTGTAGACTGGCTTATATTAAAGTTCAATACACTGCTGGACCTGACTCGACAGTTGTAGTTAAGTCTTACCTAGTTCTATTTACCCCATTAGATATGAAAGTTAAACGTGAACGACGCGCGACGCTTTGTACTTCCTGCATCGTTTACTAATGTCCATGGTAAATGTGTTCTGAATTTCTGATCAGGATAACATTTCGTTTTTTAGTATTATGGGACTAGCTAATGTAGCACTATTGCTGATATAAGATCTATTATGGTATTAAGAGAAGCAGTGTCGACAGTCAGAAGATTGGTCAAAAACCGGCCGACCGCCGACCGGCCGGGTTGGTTGACCGATCAAAATTGATAACAATGCTAACTAGGCCGGTTCATCCTTCACGCAAATCCAGTTTCTCCATTATCAGAAGCATACCTTCTTCAACCTCCTGAGCAGTCGCCTCTGCCTACGCAGCAGCGTTTTGCCGCAGTGCCGCAGCGTCTCGATCCACCGATACCTCGACGGCATCAGATCCCACACACCAGCAGACATTTCGTATCAACACATCACCGTACAGTCTCTTAAATGTTTTTATACCCCGTCACACCTTGTCCATAACATTCACAATTCACATTATAGTATTCTTAGAAATATTTGAACACAAAATATTTAAAAGATGTAAAAGTTAAAGATTGATTATTTATTCTTTTATTTTTAGATTTTACTTCAAGGTCACGCTTTGTTAGAGTTTTCAAAACGTCGTATATTTTTAATATGAACACAGTTATTCCTATCTATTATTTGATCTTGCGGCCTAATTAACAATTTCGTGCCAAGCAACGTCGCGAGTGTCGCGACGTCTTGTCCATAAATGACACCGTCCACAGCTCACGGATAAATATATACTATAAATGGTAAGTAAACCGCAGAAAGACGTGGATTTTCTGAGTAAACTGTACATTTTCTGTTAAATCGGTATAAACAGATTACAGATTATGCAGGGTTTTTCCATGGAAAGATGCGGGGTTTCTCCATGGAAAGATACGTGATAATACCGACCTAGCACGCGAAGCATGACCAATTCCTCTATTCTACCATGAATAGACAAAGTTCTTTCTATCCAACTCGACATCTTTTCTGCCCAAGCACGGAACGACCCGTATATACTCGCATTTAATTTTTTTTGGTGGCATCTCGTAGTTGACCTTGAGAGGTCGTAACTACTTAACCGGACTACTCGCGTTTCTATGAAGACAAAGACATTTACTATTTATTTCCTTAGCAACGGGGGGAGGTAAGCTAGTGATATAGATAAACTAAGAATTCTACGATAATTATTACGTTTCGTTATCGAAAAAAATGTGTCAAACGCCAAGTTTTTAATTAATTAAAACCAGCGAAAAATATACATTTTTTTCCACCCCGTGTCACTGTCGTGCAAGCAGCATCCCAACATGTATTTAAGGAATAAATACAATTTTTTTTTTCAACATGAATTTAAGGAAAAAATACTGTTTTATTTTATGTTACGCCGGTTTTTTTTACATCATCTCATGGATGGTTTTCAGGACTAGAACAACAATTTTTTTCCCTAGGTACCATTTTTGAGACGACGCGACGGCGACGACCCGCTTACCAGATTGTTCAGCGAGAAGAAATTTGGACGGTCAAAATATTGAATTGAATTAAAAAAAAAAAATGTTCACTTGTTTTTTTTTTTGGAAGTAGTTTAGTAGTTTTTTTATTTTTCACTTTTTAGTGTGTCAGTTTGCAATTTATCTAAGTTACAAAAGCCTTTATGTCAACTGCTGATCACCTTTTTCAAAATATTGTTTTTCCCGATGCAGGTGTTAATAGTTGAGGAGTTCCAGAGAACCAGGAGAACTGATGGTGACTTCACCATATGCATTGTGACGGGCAAAATTGCTTAGCAACCATATTAAAGTGTCTAATCGAATCGCAACTGTGAAATTCTTATTATTAAGTAGTTCCGGTGGCCATCTGTGGTGTTCACCATCAGTTCCACTTCACCAAATGGTGCTTTCTGAGTGCAAATGCATGAGTTACTATAAAAAATATTGAAATCAATAAAGGTGTGCCTATAAAATTTGAGGATTGCCCTCGATTTCCATGGGAAACCCTCATCAGATTGTGACTTGGTGACAATGGGACCACGTCGGGAGCATACCCTTTCAAACAAACATAATATTTTCAAAATCGGTCCACAATTGACGGAGCAATCGGTGAACAAACATAAAAAAAAACAAACACAGCCGAACATACGTATAACCTCCTCCTTTTTGGAAGTCAGTTAAAAATCAATATAGATTCTTGTCTAGGTCCAATGTGATGTAGACTATTTAACGCTTTGTTGAGAAGAAATGTTTCTACCCCCAAGTGTGTGTCAAAAGTAGAGAAAAATTGGTCGTCATACTTGGCATTGAAGACTTTTGTCGACTGAAGAATAGAAACATTTCATCTCTTCAGTTTTAACATCGCCATGCTTAGGACGGTAGAAATCTTTCTACAATATGTCATTTTGTCTATGTTTCCGTCGACAAAACACCGTGGTCATGCTACGTGCTACATGCTTTATTGTAACTACTTCATGTAGGTGCTGTTAATGGAAGAGATTTCAAAGTAACATCAACTATGTATAGTCCATAAAGACTCAAGGAAAACTTATATGGATTTAAAGACCTAAAAGAAACGAATCCCTCGAATAAAAAAAATACGAAAAAAATAGAAAAAGTAATACTAGTAGACATCAAATACGAATTAATATCAGCTTCACGTGTGGACATAAAATATTAACTATTTGTGGCGAATTCTCGACGAAATATATCAGCTTCACGTGTGTACACCTAAACCCTATCGAATAAAGAAAATGCGTTGAACAGCTATGATTTACAGCAACTAAGAAAAGAAAAAATTGAAATAGTAATACTAGTAGACATGAAATATGAATTAATATCAGCTTCACGTGTAGACATAAAATATTAACTATTTGTGGCGAATTCTCGACGAGCAATTAAAGTTTATGATAAAGCCGTCAAACATTGCAATAAAATCTCTCACTTCCGGAAAACCAGGAAAATAAAATAAGTTATGTTGAGACCAATGCCGTTCCATAATGGGTTTTTTATTTTTATTGGTAGACAATGTAGACAATGTATTTTCATTTCAACGACAAGTTTCTAGTATTTACACTGTGAGATATAAGATATATAGCAAACTGACGTAAAACAAATATTTTGAGATGTGGTGACATATCTACTCGTGATTATGCTCTTGTATAAATAAAGGGATGACATTCAAGACTGTTACACAAAACAGTCAAGGTGACACGATAATCACAAAAATGTGACATTCCTGGACATATTTCATTTAAATATTAAAGCTCTTATTCATAAACGTCTTATAAACCTATTTTAGTTAAAATGCTGCTAAAGTTCGTTTGTCCTTATTTGTCACTTTGACCTTTGTGTTTGTTAGAAAGTGACCAAACCTATTTTAACTAAAATAGGTTTTAGATGTTCGATAACTGTTTTATGAATAAGACCGTAAATATTTACACCTACTTGAACCAATTAACAAGACTCAAGTTATAATATGTTCTAATATGACTGTTCTGGTTTTTATAATGGAATTTGGTAATTTTAAGAAAACTGGTAATTGTGTGTCAAGGAAAAAAAACAAAAAATCTGAATGACTGGGGTTTTTTGGTGGTGGGTGAATCATCTTGTTTTTCATATTACTTTTGTTACTATTCTTATATTCCTTGACATTAGTTTTGCGACCTCAAGGAATCCTAAAAAGTATTTCTTATAAACCAATCAGAGAATGGACTGCGAATGTTTTGTTATTCTTTAATCAATATAGATGGTAATCATCAAAACAAAATAAGAGGACACATGCAATATACACACACACTGGCAATAAAACGCGTTTGATTGTTCAATTGAACGAGATCGGTGGAATATAACACGTTTTAACAATAACATTCACACGTGCCTGTTACATACATTTTCGTTGCGTAATTTCTATAGAAGCCAAAGGAGGCTGGCAGTGTGACGCATCAGGTTTGCACGTACGATTGCGGAAGGAAATTCTAATTGTGTGAACAGAATAATCTTTCATTGGTTACCTCATCAAAGTAAATGATGCTGAGAGAACCGTTGAACATTGATTACTGTCATCACGTCTCAGGTCATTTACACCTTCAAGGATGAATTTTAAAGATAATTGGGCATCTGCTCTTTCTCATAATTATAATTTTTTAAAGGCTTCTGTACTTTTATGAGGAAACGCGTCTTCCACGTCCATGTATGGCTTCTGTATTTACCGGTTTTACTTCCGTATGAAGCTCTGAATTCTTTTTATGTTTTAACCGTATACTGGTTTGGTCTTTGTCGAATGTTGCATCCTGAATATCTTAGTTTTTATCTCTGCGTTAACTGGTTTAAGTAATTATTTTGATTGGTTTTTTTATTACATTTATTCCAGCAAAATCTTCCGGGAATTGTGAAGCATAAATATGAATCTACAGTCACTTTAATTGAACCTATTGGATATCTCTTCACTTTTCAAATGAATTGATATCATTGTGTGTGGTACTGATTCGTTGATTACAATGTGTGCAATAGTACGTATAATTCTACAGTCACTTTAATTGAACAGCATATCCCTTCACTTATTCTGAATTCATTGAGTTCATTGTGTGTATATACAATGTGTGCAATATAAATCTGCGAAATATAAAGTTACATGCAGCTAAAGATGTACCTAAAATTTTTGTTGCGGATAATAAATTTTAACATCATCCGGTTACTGTTTAGTAATTTCATATCGTATATATCTATAATTATATAAAGGCTCACATGAGCATAATGCCTTCATAAAAGTTAATAATCGTATATACATACAACAGCTGATTCTGATCGTCAAAAACTTCAATTAATTTAGAGAAAATACTAGAATAGTTTATGTTCTAATTGGTAACATAAAACAAGGCATGTATCGAATATTAATTAACTATTAAACGTGATTGTTACGAGGCTAATGAGAAACTAAAGGATTAGGGATGGCGATCTAAGATCGATTAATCGAAATATCGATTTCTTGGACCAAAAACATCGATATTTTTAATCGATATCTAGTACTGTATCGATTCAGTGAATCGATATTTCACACTAGATAATCGAGATTCGATTTTTTCTGTTTTGATAAGTATGCACCTGAACCGTAAATAATTTACAATTAGTTGAATGTACAGACGGCTACACATCAAGCTATACATTTCCAGTATAAGCTGATCTCGCATTGTATATGATTTCCGTACAGTGCGAGATCAGCGTAAACTGGAAATGTATTGCTTGATGTGTAGCCGTGTGTACTCTGCCGTCGTACGAGAAAAGGGCACAACTCACATTTTTTCTTAAATTGAGTTATATACATATTTAGAATCAGAAAAAAAGGCACATCTGCTCAATTTTTTGTAGAATTTTATCTTCAAGAAATTCGGAGATCAGTTAAGCTCAAAAGACACAAATGAGATTAATATTCATGTTTTACAGAATGAAAAGGCACATTTATTTACCATTATATTGAAAAGGCACAAATACGTAGATGTGACTATTACTTCATACAGATTTTTACTAAAAACTACTTTGAAAAGGCACACCTACAACATAACATAAAGAAAAGGCTCAAATGTCAGATGTGCCCTGACTACTTAATTAATGATCCATGCATGTCTCAATTAATTTACGTATAAAATGCACAAATAACCAGTTGTGCCTTTTCTTTAAATTATTTACGATTAGGGGTGAGGAAAGGAGGGCAGGGTTTGATTGAAACGCGCCAGTTGTGCCTGCGACGTCGAAGTGACTCCACGCTTGTCAGCAGCCTGCTCGCGCTAGGTAAGTTTATTTACGTTTTATCCATGTTTACATGTTGTTTCTAATATTCAAGTAGGTAGGTACATAACTTTGTAGGTTAGGTCGTACACCTAGGTAATCTCAACCTGTCGGCTTCTAGACAGATGTGCCAAACAAAGCCACGGTAATATAATTATTATTTATCTAACAGACTATAATATTTATTGTCTGCACCCGGAGGTCGAGGCGTGTGTAGGCATAGCTCGCGCTTCGTCCGTTTGTATGAAGTTGAAATACTGTATAGATAATATTGCCGTGCCTTAGCTTAACACCTATATCAATGAAATGTGACATGTCATAATATTTAATTAATTAAGTAGGAATATTATGATAAACATTTATTTATCATTCATTTCACTTGTTTTTCCCTTATTTCAGATAATTTTAAAAATGCAGTCACGTGGTAAAAGATTAGTAAGCGCCGCTTTACAAAATCTAAAGCCTAGATCTGATATTGACGAACAGATTCCGTCCACTAGTGGTCTACAAAATTACTGGTCGCCACAAATTCTGGCATCAGAATCAGATTTTGATTCGGACGATTCAGTAGCCGATAAAGATTATGAGCCACCAAATAACCACAAAACATACATTTTTGCCGCTCAATGCTCAAAACAATCAGTGGTTAAAAACTTAAATATGACGGGTCATAATGAAAATTATGAACGACGTGAAGCCAATATTTTATTGGATGATTCTGGCTCCGAATCAGACTGCATTCCATGTTCTCAACCGTGTTTGGAAAAAACGATTCCAGAATCTTCAGATGAATCTACAAAAGATGAGCTTACAAAAAAAGAGACAGTAAGAAAGCGCAAAAGATATGATGTTAGTCTTAAAGAACGAAAGACAATTAAAAGAGAAGAAAAAATATATACAAACATTCTGTGCCGCGAGCTTATTTAAGAAACATGTCTGAAATCACTTTTCGACGAGGGAGCAATTCGATGTTCTACATGAACAGCCATGACACTGAAGAGCAAATAGAATTGGATTTCTTAAGAGTTAAAAATCTTAAAATAGGCATTCTATTGCCTAAGCAGAAGCTTTCTCCACGAGGTATAACATCTGAGAGGAAATCAGCTATACTTTCCAAGCTTGGGCCACTCATGCCTGACAACAGAAGAGGTTTTTGGTAAACCCTACTCGTTAGCGACAGTTCAGCTGATCTCACAGAAATTTATGAAGACTGAAATTAAAGACTATTTTTTAAATTAATATTTTAAGCAAAACTGATTATTTAATATTATTAATAGTTATTACCAATATTGCATTGTGATAATTCAACCAAGTGCCATGTTATGTTTGATATACATTTAATTTTTATAATAATATTAATAGTATTTTTAATAATATTAAACTATGAGTGCCTTTAATAATTACGGGTGTAAGCTATTTCCTGTAAATGCACAATTAAATAATTAGAATAAGCGCTAATAGAGTAGATTAATAAAGGTTCGAAACCAAAATGTATCCTCCTATCACTACCTCTATTAAGAATTAAGAATATTTTGATTTATTTTTCATATTGTGATTTTGAGTAACTATTTTTTAATATTTTTTTAAGTTAGGGGTCCAACCTATATAATTAGTAAAAAAGAATAAAAATAATTTAATTTTTACTTTCCTTAAGTATCTAACTAACTAAAAAGTGTAATTGAGTTTAAGTATTAGCATTTTTTGTTTCTAATTCGTAAGATCTATTTGTTAACCAAAATTTGTAGCTAGATGCTTATCCCTTAATTTATAAATAACTATTGAATATTAAGAACGTTTTTTTTTGTTTAAAGGTTGGTGTCCTAGAAGAAGATTTGTTAAGTTTTGTTTCAGTTATTTGGATAAGCAGAAATGGCATGACAAATAAATATGTTTTATAGTTTATTAAACTTTCTTCACTTGATTATTTGTTTTTTTTTTAATAGAAAACATTAAGACAATTTACATTAAAAGGGCGCAATTAGACAAAATGTGCCCTTTCTTTTAGACTCAATGTCCAATTTGCTTGAAATATTAAAAAGAAAGGTCACATTTGGTTAACTATGCCTTTTCTTTGTAGTAAGTGGTATTTTCAAAATGTTTTTTTTTTTAAGTTGAAAGGAATAATTTGAATTTATTTAATAATTATTTATATATAAAACTAAAAAGTAAAAAATATAAATAGTACTAACCTTCACGCATCTATCATCAGTATTTTTTTTTCTTTTAAGCAATAGGTTTCCACACTATGAAGCAGAATATGGTAAAAACTTTAATCCCAATTATCTCAGTTTGACCAAAATGATAGATGTGCCCTTCTCTCGTACGACGGCAGTACTACGTACTACCCAAACACATGTAAAGAAATGAACATTTTTCACTTAATTACTAAACAATTCGCTGGATTGCTGTGTACCGACTCAGTTTCCTTCGTCGCTCCTCAATTATAGGTAAAAGAAGTTAAAAAAATATACGTTTGTATTACAAACTCGAAAAATAAATTGAAAAAATATACATTTTTGGAAAATCGTTTTTTTTTTACCTCGATTATGCTTTGTATCGATTTATCAGATTTTGATTCGAATCGATTATGAATCGATCTTTTTTGGAAAGAATCGCCATCCCTATAAAGGATTACGCAGTTCTAATTCCTCATGCAATCGAACATTCCTCAAGCTAATCGATTAACAAAATATGCGTCTTATTCCTAATGTGTTAAGGATAATATTCGATGGATTGAGTTGGTGTTTAGAAAATGTGTCAATCGCAAAAATTTTACTATGTGGCCATGAGTATGAATCACGCGTCCGGGTCAATAGACCACAACCTACTTTTCTTTAGACTACAGTAGGTACTTGACAACAAATTGAATAAAAATTATGAATATGAAGTACTGGAAATGTATAGCTTGATGTGTAGCCGTGTGTACAAACCTGGTATAAAAAAAATGCCTTGATTTTTACAACCTGTATAGCTAATGTGGTAGTCATTAATTGATTTATCTATTTTCCGTGAAGA
Organism: Tiliacea aurago; assembly: GCA_948098905.1. NCBI lineage: Eukaryota > Metazoa > Arthropoda > Insecta > Lepidoptera > Noctuidae > Tiliacea > Tiliacea aurago. Next base: position 5,484,545 of record OX402592.1, read on the forward strand.
GTTAATTAAAATTTTCTTAAAATAGCCTAAGCAGTATTGCTAAGAAATAATAATCTACTGGGTAAGTATTTATTCATTAGCAGAGGCCATTGGCAGCTGTAATTGCTTAGTATTACAGTTTCACACGAACGGATTCACCTTCAGGCAATACTTGGAAACAGCTCAATACAAACTCGACCTTATGTTGCTTTAAACAGAGGTCACGTTAATATAAACATTATGGAACCGCCGCCGCGCCGGCCGGGTTGGTAAACATTTTGAACCAAACCAAAATAGCCCATAATTATCGTTACACAAGGGATTGTTTACGCCGAATCTTGTTTAATTCTAATCTACATACATAGTAATGTAAAGCCGCGTGTACTTTGTGTATTATGTAAACAAAGTTAGTAAACAGCGGATGTTTGTAGAGATCGCAGACGATGATGGCGGCCTCTACTAACAAGAAAAACGTGGATGTCAATGACGATGTCAGTATTGTTTACATCTGGAGTCATTTTTATAATGTTTGTCTCTAGCTAAACTTATCCAGTGTCATCCATTACTTAGTAACAAGAGTGCTTATTGTTTTGTAGCGTGCAGTGCGAAATCAATTGCATCACGAATGTCACATACATGTGGCGCAATTTGTGTCATAGTTTCAACTAGCGGAGATAAGTGACTAGGAAAAAATGTTTACCGAAGACTTGACTGAGACTAAGGCTGGTATTTTGCAACTATACAATATTACAACATTGCAAAGACATCTCAAGTATCATTTACAGTTATAAATAGGTCTGAATCCAAAGACAAGGAAAATGTTTATTACTTCTGGCTCTATGACATTCATTTGTTTACGTTTTTGTGGTCTTTTTCAGCAAACAGACTAATAGAGCAAACTTTTACTTTGTTGAAACAAAAGCAGCATGAACCAGGAACTAAATAGCCATACTCATGTAGCCTGTGCCTCAAGTCTGCTATTACAATAGTGTCAGAATGGTCGATCATTGATTTCATAATTGTTGATTTTGACAAGTTTGGTAATCTACTATTATAATGGCGTCATTATGACTTTCCAATGGTCGGCCACTGATACTACATTGAAAGAAATTGCATTTATTGGTAATCTCGTACATAATCACAAATGAACGACATTTCTACTAATGGGTTTTATAATAATGGCAATACGACAATGCCATTATAATAACACAATTCTATTTCGAGAACATTGACCGACCAATGATCGACCATTATGAATTTAGCAGATAACGAACTTTTAGCAAAACGACAATGGGATCGTGTTGGAATGACTGAATTTATAAAAATAGCAGACTTGGGGCCCTGTAGGTAAGTCTTATGGAGAGTAACTAAGCATACAAAGTAAACATGTAAAGTAAGGTGCAGAATGCACCATGTAGTTATAAAATGGTACTTTAACTACAGTCAAAGTACCGTTAGTTATTTACTGCCTCGGCTAGGACCACAGCGTACCTACTGGACGCAGTAACGGCTCATGCTTTCTAATTTACTTCACCGTTACAGCAAGCTTACTTAACTTTAGCGATATAACGTTGTTTATTACGAAACTGCTTTATTTAATGTTCTTAATCGTGAACGATCCTTACCTAATAGACATAAAGATCGTCTGATGTTCTCTTTGCGAAAATCTTTTCAAAAACTCCAGTGACCTATGTGTTAATTTTTACAGGCAAGTTATAAGTACTGCAGTCGTTTGCTGTGCACATATAATATGTCGCAACACGATATCAGGTTACAAAAATTAACTCTGCAAAATCGAGCGATTTCACTAACAATAACAAAAACTGTGATAATAATCACAACATCATAATTTTGGATAACTACACCTGAAATACATGACCATTATAGAAAACTCAAGCGCCTTGAAAACGTCAAACACTAGGCTATATACAGTGTGTAACAGAAATAAAATCTAAACAAAAAATAAAAACAATCAAACGTCATACATAAAATCATTCGCACACAAAACAACAGATCCAATTAGACGGGTTGCACAACCGTATTAAACTTTTAGTTTGATCAGCGATTACTCGTTTACACTCGGGACAAAGTTCGCGGTGCGAATGGACGCAGAGTCGACCGCCCGTTGTCATGCCGTATGCAATACTGCAGCAGCTACTCTACTGCTAGTGGTGGGACAACTTCTTTCACCGAACGCTTACACAATAAAAAGGTTACGTAACAAACTTTTGCCTTTCCAATGCTGCAACGGCGCGTGTAGCAATTGCTTTTTCGGATGATCGGAGCCTTAAATCGATATGCAAATCAGACGCGTTGCTCATTGTAAGAATATATTAAACTAGGTAACCGGTTTAACAGAAGGCGGTAATCAGTTCAAGTTTGGAAATGTTAAGACGTCGGAGTGGTGTTGCCTAATGAATTAATGATTGTGTCTGTATTACGTTTTTGATATTCGATAATAGTATCACTATTCTCTGTAATGATTCATTTTATCAGGAACAACAGACGAAGGGTTTTCCCATAACCCAAACTGCATCAGGTAAAAGACGGATAACATGCAAATGCAAGTCACCAGGGTAGGATAAAAAAGGGAGCCACGGGGCTCAGGAGGAATCTGTAATAATAAACCATGAATTGGTCAACCGGCCACCGACAACTCGGGCAGAGTTGATACACGGTCACTGACACACTTACGCGGCGCAGTTTTCCGTTCATTGCTTTTATTTTCTCGAGCACTGCCAATTAAAGACCCAGGTGCTCTTGTCCATTTCTAAAAAGAAAGGAACTTGAACACAACCCGTGTAGACGAGTGATACTTCCGGATTCCCCCATCTATTTACGTCGAAGTTTCTGGGTCAGAGGTAGTTTCTACTGAATACAAGATGTTGTTTTGGTTTCAAATGAAAAATGTTGTTATGCTTGAGTAGATTTATGTGTGTGACGTTGCATCTATGTGACTGCCAAAGAATCTCAGCGATCCCTAGTTACGATAATCCAGATTGCGCACTTCTCCTGCCAGGGTTGCGAGTTTGTCCGAAAGGGATATCGTGGCCTTGGCACACAGGCAAATGAAGGAATACGGAGTTCTGCAGGCTCCGCTATCTGTACGGTAAGAGCTGCTACGGATATTGTTTAGTCCATAATTTTCGCCATAGTATTCAGCTTGATTTGCTTAGCTACAGTTTGCTGTAAAGTTCCTTTAATTGTTAGCTAAGGGTTTTAGCTCTTTGTAGTTGAATGTAGGAAAATATAGTATCAGTTCGAAGTCGGCTGTCTGGTAATTACATATTGTAAGGTCTTGTAACAGTCTGATTTCTAATGTGTCGTATCGTGTTGTGTCTTCGAGTCGTGGTCTCCTTTTCCTTCCCAGTACGTAGACTTGAAACTCATTGTAAACGATTATTCTACTAGAAGCTTCATGTATATAACTGACAAGTATAGGCAACACTACGAGCATTTTTAGCCATTTTCAACACTTTTAAGAACGCATCTAAAATATCACGGTAAATCAAACTGATGATCTTACACCTAAAATTGTTTTTTTTTTATGATCTTCAAAAGCTAATATACGATAGCATTACCCTTTTCAGGACAAAAACGTGAAGATAATGAACGCTAACAAAGTTTTGCACTCGACCTAAATTATTATCGAAATGGCAAACAGGAAAATTGCGCTATCTATTGCAAAGAAACTGCTAGGTATGTGTTTAAAGATGTTCTCGATAAGACAGACGAAAGACACGTTTAATATTTTAATAGCTTGAAATGAAAGGAGTATTAAAATTATGAAAATGCAAGTTGTATGCAATTTTAATCACGCAACCGTTTAAGGCTCGTGCATAGCTCCAATTGTCGCGCGACGCGACACCGGTAGAACAATTTCCATGATTTATTAACGATTGTCTTTTATCAACTTCAATTGAGAGCACTGTTCTTGCATTTATTAAATAAGTAATTAGGCTCAGTTCAGATTTCTTTTTCTACGAAAAACGTAAGCAATTGGCCGCCACCAAGTCGTTTATTGAAATATTCACGTCTTTAACAAGCTTCAATTGATTTTTATTTTCAGCAAGGAGTACTGGGCCTTACATTATCGTACCGATGTTTACGAGCGCTCTACTTTCCAGACCAGCAACAAACGTAAACACCTTATTACCGAACAGCCCAATAAAACGTATAGACCGAACGATCTGACTGGATTATCGCCAGTCGGCACTAACAAACACATACAATATCGTTACTTAACATTCGACATTAACCACGTAATGGTGTGTCAACATTTCGTTCTGCCTTATGTAATACACTGTGATGTTTATATATAACACCATGTGACCTCTTATATATGAAAGACGCAACCTTGACAGGTGATGCTTTACTGCAGTTGTTAGCACCAGTTATTGAATGCGCTGCAAAGAAGATTATAGTGACTGGGCTGCTTTAGATGATAACAATGCATGATTCAGTAGTTTTTTTATTTTTTTTATTTATCATGGCTTTGCTCTTGACCCCAGTCTAGGGCAGAAGTGACAGAGACAAAGTCGACGATGGAGTGAGCTGACCCAGAAGATGCCTGTTTACTCTAACTTTGAAGAGATTAGGGTTGTATGCGTTCGGAAACACAGACGCAGGTAGAGAGTTCCACTCTTTTGCAGTGCGCATTATAAAAGTCATTTGGAAACGCTTAGTGCGAATTGGTGGAATAGCAACAAGGGATGGTAACCTGCAGTGCGTCTAGATGTCCGATAATAGAAGGGGGCCGGTGGAACGAGGTCATGGAGTTCTTGGGCAGATTATGTAAAGACAAATCTTCCATCATCAACCACGCCCCTATGATATAATTATGTACGAGACTGGTCTAGTATTATCATTGTAATCTAGTTTAAATATACTATAGTAAAATCATACTTTCATATAATAAAAATTAATAATATCTAAAGCTGCGGCTTCGGAGGCAATCTTATTAGGTTTGAATAATTGACCGTGGATTCCTAAGTCAGGGTCAAGGCTAAATTCACTAGTTATATTTGTCACAAAATAATAGGCCCGTTTTGACGTTTCTCTTGAATCGATTTATCGTGAGTATCTAGTACCGAGTCGTATCGAGTATCGACTAGTTACGTCGCGATAGTCAATCGCGACGTCGCCGTCGCGTCAAAACGGGCCTATTATTTTGTGACAAATATAGTGAGGAAATTAAGAAATGGCTTCAAGGCCAGAGAATCGACATTAGAAATCAAGCGAAATATGAAACTTAGTTCTATTCACGAGCAGAAAACACGTATGTATGGAATTGATCAAAGAAAATTGGTGTATGTTTTGAGCAGGCGAATCTGTCAATGGAAGAATAAAATCTTTCGAGCGGGGGGGGGGGGTCAAACACCTCCCCCCCCCCTCGCCTCTCAGACTTGAGGTGGCCCGCATAGGCGGGCCGGCACTAGCCTGGGATTGCGGAAGTAATAACAGATCCCAAGATCCCCGGTGCAAGTGTGGGAAGGGAACACTGGGGTGGTTTTTAGTCAGTAAGAGTCTGACAGACCCCTCGGGACCGGAGGACATCCATGAGGATTTACCATCCCGCGTACAAAAAAAAAAACCGGTCATAGCGAGTCGGACTTGCGCACCGAGGGTTCCGTACGTATATATGATGTTGATGATTTCTGAAAAACTGTGCTATTTAGAGACATCGTTTTATTTTTCCTGTAATCTTTACATAAACTTCTATCACATAGAATAATTTCAGATTTTTATCTATGCAAACTTCGGAGATAAGGGGGTAGAATGGTATTTTTTTTTTTAATTTTTCATCAAAAGTCGGAAACTGCGCTGCCTAAAAAAAATTAAAAAATGTTTGAGAATGTGCAAACAGCGCTCTTTCATATGATACCACACATGCCCTAGTAGCCCCGCCCCACTTCAAATTTTTAAAACCCCATTTCAGTCCCTTTTGCAAAAAAGATATATTTTTTAATTTTCTTTCTTGTTTGCAAAGTAGTTGGGCTAACGTCATCTAAAACTATTCTAAATTTCAAGTTGATATCATTAGTAGTTCTCGAGATATTCAGGTGTGACAGACAGACAGACTTAGTCTCACCATAAGGGTTCCTTTTTACCATTTTGGTACGGAACCCTAAAAAGGTCATATAATGTGTAGGTTCGAACCCAGACAGGTGCTTTATTACGTGTAAATTATTTCATCACTACTGGCTCTCAAAACGGTGAAGGAATAGATCGTGAGGAAACCGGCATGTCCTAGAACCAAAAATTCGAAGACATGTGACATCAACCAACCCGCACTGGGCCCGCTTGGTGGATTACGGCCAACCCCCACTCAGAGGAGCCCTGTATCCCAGAAGTAGGAACATTACAGGCTGATTATGCAGGTTTACTTTAGTTTCAGTGTGTATTTCTGCAACGAGTTCGTTATCTCTACAACGCACAATTTTTATTTTCTTAGCCTCGAGTCTTTTCAAACGATAATTAGGTACTTAGCGAGTTGGATTTAAGGCACGTACAGACTGGTGCGATGTCGCGGGCGCGACGCGACACTAGCAGCACAATTTCTTTGTCGGTGTCTGTCGCGCCCGCGATATCGCACCAGTCTGTACGATCATTTTTATTCAATGACATCAAACAAATGTATTCCCTCGCCTTTTAAGACGGAGGTATATGCCAGTGACCTTGGGTTAGCTTGCGTGTTCTGTACTGAGCTCACGCAACGCGTCGTACGTTCAGCCAGTAATAGGACTCGCCCATCAAGGAGAGCTGTCCCCAATTTGACGCATTATTAATTTATTATACACAAATCAAAACATATTTTAAAAAACGCGTATACTAAAAGATCAATAATTGAATTATCTTTAAATTGGTGAAGGTTTTAGAAAAATACGCTTGGTAGATTTTGCGCCATTCTCAGTTTGTCATCCGCGTTAGACGTAACTTTACAAATTAATTTCACTATGTAATATAAACATAATCTAAAATATTCACATATTAAGTTATTGAGAAAATGCTCTAATTTAACATATTTTTTTTTTCAAATCATAAACACTACTCGTTTAGACGTGATCTTCAGTATAAAATAATTAAAAGTCGGTTATCGTCTTGGTTATCGTGCCATTGTCGCACTCGCGATATCTCGCGAGTCTGCACGTGCCATTAAGCTTTTCGGAATTAAGGAAGTCTGTTTCTTAGTGAACATCCTCATGAACAAAGCTGCTCAATATTTCACGTGTGTTCCTCCACTCAAAAGACACACAAAGCAAGAGTAAAAGACAAATCCTCCATTCCTCATTCATCAATGTCCTTCAAAAAACACTTTAGCTCATCATCATTACGCATACAAGGGGTATTAACCACTTATGGAAAGCTAAAGGCTCCACACAAAGAATTGTGTAAATACTTACGAAATGAGCCACAGATTCAAAAGAGTTCTCTCTCGCTCTTATGTCACTCTCTTTAGATGCCAGTCTTAAGGGGGATGCGCTAACGGTAGCCCGCGACATTAAAATTTTCTTATGTTTTTTAAAACGTAGTTCGAAAAATCTTACTGAATGATTATTTCAGAAATTATCATTCAGTAGGATTTTTTTGAATTTAGAGAGTTGTAATGCTGATTCTAATGATTATAATTCTGTAAAGCCATATTTGTTATGACCGCAAATCATTGTTACTGACCTGCAAATTGCAAAACACTTAAGAAAATTTGAATTTCGCGGGCTACCTTAGCGCATCCCCCTTAAGACTCAGATATGTGCCAGTGACCTTGAGTGGTTAGCTTGCGTGTTCTGTACTGAGCTCACGCAACGCGTCGTACGTTCAGCCAGTAATAGGACTCGCCCATCAAGGATCGCTGTCCCCAATTTGACTCATTATTAATTTATTATACACAAAACAAAAGGTATTTTAATAAAACGCGTATACTAAAAGATCAATAATTAAATTATCTTTAAATTGGTCAAGGTTTCAGAAAAATACGCTTGGTAGATTTTGCGCCATTCTCAGTTATTTATCCGCGTTAGACATAACTTTACGAATTAATTTCACTATGTAATATAAACATAATCTAAAATATTCATATTAAGTTATTGAGAAAATGCTCTAATTTAACATATATTTTTTTCAAATAATTAACACTACTTGTTTAGACGTGATCTTCAGTATAAAATAATTAAAAGTCGGTTATCGTCGCCTTAAATGTTACTGATGAAGTTGATGATATTCTCGTGAAGCAGGTTCATTATCATTAAGTATTCGTAAAATGTTGTGGAAATATCAAAGGGCAGTAACGAGTATGAGCCGCCACGTTTTTATTTTAAAAGGCAAAATTATTCAACAGAGTTCGTCTTCGTCCGTCGCGATTTTTCGTTAAAAATATGAATTTACAATAGATTGCAAAATACGTCCAAATATTATTTGAATCATCATAGTAAGGTACTTTAAAGTAAACCTGAAGTTAAGGCGATGACAAGAGTGAAATGATAAAAGTAGGCTTGTCATAAACAAAAAAAAAATGCCAAATCTATCTGTGGTAGCGGAAAAAATATATGTTATTCTTTAACATATTTCTCAGAACTTGGTTGTTACCAAAACCAGTTTAGAAAAAAAATCTCGATACAAATTAACGGTAAACTAACCCTTTACTTTGAGTTTCAATCCAAAATATCTGTATTAAATATCAACGTACGGTTCGTATTTAATTAATAACAAGAACGTCTTATTTGTATGCAAAACTTGGTTGTTTTTTATTTTCGATTACTCAACTTGTTTTTGAGTACTTAAATAAATAATTGCTCCATATTTTACAATAAATTACAAGCGTTGTGTCATCGCGCTTCTCTCTCTTTTGTATGCAGTCTGACAGTGACAGCGGTTTGCCTGTTGTCAGCGTCTTAATGTAAAACAATTCCTGTATTACAAAATCTTAGCACAAACAATACAGTGTGAGTCTTCATAATGTGCACATATCGAAAAGAGTGAAACTAAGCTTAATTTTATCGACGGAAAAAATATAAAAAAAAATATTAAACAATTTTTTTTTTACAAAAAAGGGTCTCTACCTGCTAAAGTAAAGTACGTAGTCGAGTGCAAGGCCTTTCTTTAACAGTTGATAGGAAACGTTGTGATTGAGTTATAAACATGGTATTTTTACTTTTGGAAAGCTGATACGATGGAAAATAATTTAAAGTAATAAAAAAGGGTAGGTAATCAGGACTTTTACTGAGAAATTTTACAATTATTATAAAAATTTATGAAAAAATATCAGATGTTTGTTATAAAATCACCCTAATACTCAATTGAGGGCGAGTTTTTCGTTAGTTTTTATTTTACGAAGACGCCCTATTATTTCCAGTCATTACTGAGTTTGTTTCATCGTGACAGATTGTTTAGTTTAAAAGTTATACCGATTTGTTTACACAGGGGTCACAGCAGCGAACAAAATTTAAAAACTGCTATAAAAATTAAATTAAATTTTTAGATTTTTTTAAACTATTTTTTCCGTCGATAAAATTAAGCTAAGTTTCCCTCAATTCGATATGTGCACATTATGAAGACTCACACTGTATAAGCCTTATTTTGGCGATACGTAGGTACAAACAATGAAGAAACCTGCTAATGATTCTTAGATTGTCTATTTATAGTGGTCATTATATCAATTTGCAGACCTACTTTCACGTACGAATTGCGCCCACGCCACGCTTAGAACGTGGATAGAGTTCTTAAAAACTAGACTAGCATTCGACTAGCGGTCTTACTTAACACTTTAGCACCAAGTTCGTTAAAAAGTTCTGTGTTGTATGTATTTCAGTAGTTGTATGTAAAGTTGTGTTCTGAAAAAAACCGGCCAAGTGTGAGTCGGACTCGCGCACAAAGGGTTCCGTACGATTATCTATAAAAACAGCAAAAAAAATCACGTTTGTTGTATGGGAGCCCCCTCAAATATTTGTTTTATTTTAATTTAGTTATTTATTTTTAAAGTGAATATATAACTAAAGATTCTATGAATATTTCAAGCGTCTACCTGTTGCCGTTATCAATATCGAGCAAAAACATCACATTTGTTGTATGGATGCCCCTTTAAATATTTATTATATTCTGTTTTTTAGTATTTATTGTTATAGCGGCAACAGAAATACATAATCTGTGAAAATTACAACTGTCTAACTATCACAGCCTGGTGACAGACGGACAGACAGACAGACGAGGCCTTAGTAATAGGGTTCCCGTTTTACCCTTTGGGTACGGAACCCTTAAAACATTATTAGTTGTTAGAAAATGGACAGAAAATGTGTTTTAAACAGATCATAAACTTTACTATATTTACCGTGCGAGTGTATGTTTGCTCACTCAAAATTTAAAGTGAAGAAGAGGATTTTTATTAACACAAACATTTAACACAAAAATTCTAGGCAAATGTGATCTATTGTTAAATGGCACACTTTATTCAGATTATTTGTAAATTGTAACTATTTCTTTTTAACTTTAATAAAACAATCAAACATTGGTATCGCTTTGCTTCAACATAAACGCCTGAACCATCTAAGTTACTCGCGTCGAGAAACGGTTTCGCGTTAATAGCTATGCTTAAACCATCAGGCGCTCGTAATTTATTAACTTAGCATTGGAACCCTCACATACTCCGATAGCTGACAAAATGTGTTTAAAAAAAAAGGGAAATCTCCATGATTTGTCTTTATAAAACAACAACATTTACTAAAAACCCTTTCCCTCGTAAAGTAGGGCAGCCGAGCAGTGACGTCAATATGGAAATGATATTATTCAGAAATAAGGAAAATTGATTGAATGTTACATTCAACGAAAATTTCAATAGTGTAAGTATTATATTTATAATAAAGAATTCACAGGAATTCATGCCTTTTAAGGCTTCTACAGACCGGCGCGACTCGCGACGCGACAAAAAGGCCCCGCGTGTCGCGCGACGAGCGGTGCCTTTGTGTCGCGTCGCGGGTCGCGCCGGTCTGTAGAAGCCTTTACTCTTAACAGGCAAGGAATTCCTGCAATAAAATACTGACCTATAAAAAGCACATAAAGTTCCATAAAACAAGTCAGTAACACAGATGTGTAATTACGGTTGTGTTAATGCACTCTACGGTAGCAAGCATAATATACATAAGTAAATTAATGTTGGTTGGAAAAGCTTGTTCCACTAACATGGTTCAGACGATATTGGACTGTATGTAATTGGGTAAAGTGGATGAAATTGCGTATCGGCGTCGGCGAAAATAGGGTGTAAGATAAAACTGGGTTGTGTTGTGGAAAGGTGTCTATTTGTGTGTTTATTAGGAAGGTCGGTGGAGTAAAACCTTGGTCCTTATAGACCTTTGAAAATCTATGGTGAATCAATTTCAACAATTAAATTGGAGCCCAAACGAGAAACTCTATTATTCTCTCAAAATTTCCGTGAATTTTATCATCATCATTTCAGTCGAAAAACGTCCACTGCTGGACATAGACCTCCACCAAAAAGAGCCATAATCACCTCGCTTGGAAGGCGGGTTGGCGATCGCAGTATGGTTTTAAAAAATGCATAGAGAACGCTGCTGCCCATTCTCTAGTAAATCCCTTAGTCGCTTTTTACGACACCCACGGGAAGAAATGGAATGGTGCTATTCTTTACGTCCGGCACCAAACGGATCCGTGAATGTTGGGTGTGGCAAAAGAAGCATGAAAGTATTATAAAAAATCTGGAAAACCTGTTCAGTTGGACATTCATAGACGACTCCGCCTTGGAGTGTAAATGTGGTGCTGTTCCACAAACGATGGGACATTTAGTATCATGTCCTGCGTGTCCTGTCAGCTGCACGTTTAGGCTTCTACAGACCAGCACGACTCGCGACGCGACACAAAGGCACCGCTCGTCGCGCGACACGCGAGGCCTTTGTGTCGCGTCGCGTGTCGCGCCAGTATGTAGAAGCCTTTACAGGAACAGACGGACGCTAGTGATGACGCCAAACACGGAGCCGAATTCTGGGGCGAGGCCATTTAGATTGCGATCGACACGCTAAGGAGAAGAGAGTAGAATAAATGTTGTTGAAATGCGTTCCTTGCGAAGCGTGTGTGGTGACCATTGATATATTAAATAGAAAGATAGGACACTCTCTAACATCACGTAAATATTAAATGGACCCGATGTCGTGCGTCATGTGCTCGACAACCGAAATAGAGAGACATTACGCGGGCTATAGCGGGAACGAGAAAGCAATAATTGTCACTGTTACGTACCCATAACAACTCGGAAACAAACTACGATTCGGGTATTCCCCGCAAACCGAGAGTAATGTAGGTCGATTAAGTTCTTTCCCCTAATTTATGCGGTCCACATCGAGGAGCGCGTACCATATCTTCCTATTTAATACATCAATGGGTGTGACTATGAATGATAGGCTAAGGAATGATGTGATAAGTGACAAGGCAACGGTGCGGTTTAAAAGAAGATACCGTGACAAAAATTTAAAAGAGTATGCTTAGTCGGTTTGGTCATGATGAGGATGATGATGTGAGCGGAAACCCCGGGAGGGGACGCCCTAGGAGGATAGGTGATGTTCTTCAGAAAGGTCAGATGCGTAGTAGATACTCGCAACCAGCGTGCGTTTATGACCAGATGTATGAATGTAAACGAGGCAAAAGGAGTATGTAAGGATCGTAGCAGGTGGCGTCCTGGAGTTTCTGCCTACCTCCATGGGAAGAAAGCGTGAGTTAAGCGCGTCACTTCATAAGCCTCTTATGAGAAACCCAGAACCTAACTATCAATTTAAGTAATTGCTATCTTCACAACGCCTTTCTCCAAATTAACTTCAACCTTCCTTTAATCCAAGATAAATAGTCTGGATAAAAGTTATGAAGTTTCTCTTAGTTAGTCTTGAGCAAACGATTAGAGTCGGATTGAAATATTGTAGCTGAACAGAGAGCTTTGCTTGGCAAAGGGATCAAAACATACTAAAACTGTAAATGAAAGGAAAAATATGTAGAACAGTCTGCGCCCCGCGGTTTCACCCGCATTAAGTCTCGATCCCGTTGGAATATCGGGATAAAAAGTATCGTGTCCTAATCCAGGTCATGTTTTACCCATGTGCCAAATTTCATCAAAATCCGTTCAGCCGTTTTAGCTGAAAGCGTAACAAACAAACGCACTTTCGCATTTATATTAGTTAGGATTAATCTTGTTAGTTAGCTACATTTCTGTCTACATTTCTTTAACTACTTTCCTATTGCATGTATGCTGGAAAAGATTTCTATAGAAATAAGCATCACCTTTGTATGCATTTTTCTGTTCACTTCTTCTTGTCGGTCTATGTGTGTGTACATAATCGAGAGAAAAACACACATATATTTACAAAAACTTTGTTTAACAAACAAGATTCGAGAGCTTGTTTCTAACAAGATTTGCAAATATCAAAGGCAACAATTCTGATGGAAACCTTTATTGAAAGCTGACAATAAATTTTGAGTGGGCGTTGTCAGCTTGATACCTCATACATTATGTATTTATTATATCGTCATATTTTACGAAATGGAATGTAATGTATGGAGTAATGGAGTACCTACGATGGAAGAAAACAAATATTGTCTAATGAAAATTGTTGTAGAAAGAAATACACTTCTGATTTTATTTGTAAAATAATATAAGCATGATTGATTTACATGTCTCCAGAAAAGAAAATATATCATACCTATTATATTTCTGTTCATTCAAAACAAGGGCTCTACTTTCTCTAAGGACCAAAAGGATCAGATAGGTGTGATGCATGTTAAGTTATGATTTGAAAAAGATGTTGTGAACAAAACATTGGCCCAAATGAGCAAAACAGAAATAATTCGGAGCTGATTGCGAAGGTCCGACGTCGATTATATCATTAAATATCGATTACATCTAGTTCGTGACCATGTCGTGGCTTGCAAAACGAAAATAGAGTATCAACACTAACACTGCAATACATAACACTTGATTAATATGCCACAAAAAGAATGCCTTATTAAAAATAGTTGGCGATATCACAATGTGATTACAACGAGCGGAGTACAATGGTACCAGTCACGTGGGGGTGCAGAACACAAGCTGTAGCGTTTTAACAAATTTGAATGATCATCATTAATTTACGTATATTATCGAGAAAGCGTGTTGCGCCGAACCCAAGTAACATCGGACAAGAGCAGGAAGGCGATGATTCCTCAGATCATTAAACATAAAACTTGCTCCGCCATACATCTGTGCAGACGCGTCTCTAGAAGATACATATTAACAGCAACGTCTTTGCATAATAATCTCATTATCATTATACTTAACCATTAACTACCACCAGTTATTATTTTCTTCTGAAAAACGAAATCATTAAGAACTGAAAACAAGATAACAGACGTAGAAAAAAAATATCATTGAAAAGAACAGGATGCCTTATATCTCATCTGTAATACAGTAAATTACTACTATTACTAGTAAACGGTCTTCCGGCACCATTAATCGCTTAAGTGGGTTCTTACAACTTAAATGAATAGTTAAGTAGGTGATTATCTTCCAGTCTTAGAATGAGGATATTACTCGTAAGTCGTAATACATGCATACGCTTCATCATCTAACATTATAAACCACAACTATCGTAAATTTGTAATAGGACTTTTCGGAGTCGCCTGCCGATTATCATCAGCCTGTAGCAGTCCACTGCTGGACATAGGCCTCTCCAATTGCTCGCCATTCAGCTCGATTTTCGGTAACTCTCATCCAACTGCTACCAACCACCCTGCGAAGATAGTCCCTCCACCTAGCCAGAGGGCGTCCTATCTCACGTTTGCCGATTCGCGGTCTCCACTCAAGAATACTTCCAACAATCGGTTCTACAACTAATATCATCCCTTCCAAATTTCCTTGTAATCTCATTCCTTGTGCGTGCAAGCAGAAACAGAGTAGCCTAGTTTTATCACCTTTATTATATTGTTGTTTGTATAGAGTATTAATATGTATAGGTTTGGTGGTTTATTATTTATGTTGGCAGTACTGTGTTGTTCACAGATTTTTTTATATTATTATTATATGTGAAGACTTGTAATTGGCTGTCAGTCACATTTTCAATTTCTTAGTCTGTTTTGTTTAGCTGTAAGTCTTCCAAAGGAAATAAATAAATAAATATGGCCGGCCCATTGCCATCTTCATATTGCTCACACGCTTGCCGCTTCTTCCTTAAATACGGTACAATTCGGATGGCACAAATAATCGTAATTCGTTTAGGCAACCAAAATTGCGGCAACGCACCGATCGAGCGATGAAATAATCGTGTCGTGGTTTCGCACTGCATGGTCACGGTGCAAAACACATGCAAAGCTAATTATGCGGACGTCTTTAGGAAATGAATTATTCGTTTACTTAATATGTAGTAATTTGGTAAAGTGCAGAGAACTTGCTTAATTTTTCTGGGTTTTAAAATGTTTTTTATTTATTCGTTGGAAACCCGAATTAGATGCATGCAATCTCGAATTTTAAATCGTGTTTGTCATTCCCAACTCCCAAACAATTAGTGCCAAAGCGTACTACGTTTGGCACGGGTTAAGATGGGTTGGCTGTATATTTTATTAATTATGTATATTGTGCAAGCCAATCATACAAAAAATTGAGCAGTGGTTGCCCAGTTGTAACGCCCGCGACATACGAGTCGTTTCGTAGGTTCAAACCCTGAAAGGCGCTTTACTTTGTGTAAATTATTTCATCACCACTGCTCTCGAAACATCGAGAGGAAACGGCATGTTCTAGAATCAAAAATTCGAAAACATGTGACATCTACCAACACGCACTAGGCCCGCGTGGTGGATTACGGCCCACTCCCTCACAGAGATGAAGCCTGTGTCCCAGTAGTGGGAACAAGAGGCTGATTATGCAATCATACAAATATCTCCTTGTGAGACAACACTACAACAGTCATTAATTACAATAAGTTTTCTTCGAGCCTAGTGAATTATGAACATTAAAGAGTAATATAATTCATTTCAGGTGACACTCGCATATAGCGCAGAAATGCCGTTGCAAACACAAGCCTGGGGGTCTGCTCCGAACAATCGTTTCTTGACTACGGTTAAGTATGGCTTACTACGGCGAAATAAAAAAAAAACGTCAGTCAAAGAGGTAAGCCAAAGTCAAAAATGTGGCTTGAAGTCGGGTAAGGACTCAAAATATTAAAAAAAGGAAACTTTGGAAGTTATAAAACGGCCGAACATTCGGCCGATGATGCTTCGGATTATCGGTTCGGAGTAGACCCGGGTGTGGGGTTTTTAGAACAGTTTCGTTATTAATTAAACGACTATTGGAGCGGATGTAACGCAAGCGCAACGAAACCGACAAGTGTTACGGAATATTATTCATGTGATAAGAAATTACGCACGAGTTCATTTGTAGAAACACTAGAGAAATTAGCATTAACAAGCTGGAAACGCATGTTAAATGTCTAAAAGTTTTCTTTCATCATACATTTAGTTTCAATTCTTGCATTTCACGCCTCTTAGGACCAAGGTACATGAAGCTGAAGATCGATATTGTTCACGATCACAGACAGCTGGTAATGTTGGTATTGATTGGTAGAATACTAGGAATCGCAAGCCACATTAATAAAGGTAACGCTAGATGTGTCCTAACTAAATTATATATGAGTATGTATATAACATACCACACACGCACAATGGTTCACATAAAGGACTAAGTGCGGAAACCAAACCCGCTAACATAGAAGATAACATCAAGCTTGTAATCCCCATAGGGTTAGGTAGAGGTGTCCCCATAGTAGGTACACCCACACACTAAATTATATAATTGGTACAAACAACAAATTCTTCGCAAGAGTGCACTTTATTTTATACCAGGGTGGTATGAAATAAAGTGCACTCTTGCGAAGAATTTAAATACATACATGAATAGTAATTAATCGCTTGTCAAACGAGAGCATTACAAATTCGTTTTGCTACAAGTGTAAATCCGCAATAAAAATGCAAATCACTCGACATACGTCAGCAGACGAGAGTACATCAATAATACTGCGAGGAAGACGTAATCTTTAGTATTTTACATAACCCGACACGTTTTACTTTTAACAAACAGTCTAAATATAAACAAGACATACATTAAGCATGCATTACGGTTTCATGATGTACCGCTATCTGTCCTATATCCAGCAAGAGACGTCAATCTGTCTTCTCAAAATAAACTACTCACTATTTCCATAACATGAGCAATATGGTTGCAGAGTAAATGTTTCTCTGAGCTTCTTGACAAGTTATATTTAAAGTAGGACAAACATTTCAGTGTTTCGGAGAAACCAATAATTCTAATGTACTTCTGTGATACTTTTTTTTTTTTACAAAAAATAACAACCGTCTTCCAAAATAAAACACTACAAAGTGAAAAATAACTTTAATTTCTTGTAAGTCAGTGTCTCTGGATCTTTATTTTAGTTTTTTGTCACCGACTTCCGAAATTAAAGTTATTTTTCACCTTGTAGTGCTTTTTTTTGGAAGTCTGTTGATTTCTTTTTTGTAAAAAGTTTTTTTGACGTGTGTAATTTATCTAAGTTACAATAGCCTAATGTCAACTGCTCATCACTCATCGCTCCCACGATGCAGGGGCGTTAATTGGTGAGGAGTTCTCCTGGTAAGAACCAGGACAACTGGAACTGATGGTGACTTCACCATAATATGCATTATGACGAGCATAAATTGCTTAGCAATCATAATTATTAGCATAAAAAAGAAGTTGGTTAAAAAGGGCTAAACTGTATCGCAAAGCTTTCCACATTTCTATAAAAGTCGTTTACAACGGAATCGATAGGTACTAACTGCGTAAACGAATTATCAATAATTCTGCCGAGCATTAAAATATGCAAATCTACATCCTTTCACATTATGAATCGATTGTAAAAAACGATGACTCATTCAGTCCACCACCGAACGCCGTGTAAACGAGTGATTTAAAAATATATAAATAAATCATTTTCTAATAACCTGTATGCGTTCGGTATTTATAAACGGCCGTTTAATTGGGTAATCGGTACACGTTTACCCAGATGGACATTCCCATTACCCAGTGGCCTGGTTATCAACCTCCGCGCGCTACTTTCCATCTGTGTACCTACCATTTTTTTGGTAATTCTACCAAAATGGAAACATGGTCTGATGACCATACTGGAAGAAAGGCCAAATAAGGTTTTTTTGATGATGTTGTTACATCATAATCCAAGTAATATCATGCAAAAGGATACGTTTAGCAACAACCGACAGTTTTATTTATGTTGGGTATTTTAGTATTAAGATTGCCAACAACCTTAAAATCAACACCAACATTAAAATGTAATGTATTACAGTATTATTGATCTGTGGCAACACAGAACCCTTCCAACTGCGACACTGATCCAATACAGACGTGAAATTTAACGGTCCGCCTTTTTATTTCTTCTTCCTCGGCACCAACGCTACCAGCACCTCATCAACAGCCACAACCCAATTACACCGCTGCACAATTTATTTCTATTGAAGTGAATTTTCCACGACACGTTTACTTATTTCCACGGGCATCTCCACCCGACTTTCGAGATTGAGGTTCACCAATACCTCTCTACCTCTACTATCTCTCACAATCCTGATGGCGTTCGGCCAAAACGAAAATCTATACTAATCCTATAAAGAGGGCGAATTTTGTGAGTTTGTGTATACGTGGATGTAACTCCGGAACCACATCATTCATACACATGTTTCAAATATTTGAAAAATTCTTTCTCCATTCGAAAGGTTCATTATTCCAGATGCCCTAGGCAGATGCAGATGCCTATTATGTAAATATATAAAAAAGAAGTACTTGAAAATACTGTCTTGAATTCATGCATGCCAGTACTTATTGTCAGGGTGCTGCTCAGAACTTGTGCACAACGTGTCGTAAACAGAATACCGTAGTCACATGTAAATTGCACCCGTGCGAAGTCGGAGCGGGTCGCTAGTGTCGAAACAAAATGAACTACCAAAACAACGTTGTACAATCATTGTCAAACTGTACCGACACATTATGTATTCTGTATTGTCAACAGTGCCGTCAATGGAAAGTGGTACTCAAGTACTCAACTTACCTAATATGTATGCGGACTGTCTGCTTCGGTAGACAGACAAACAAATAGAATCTTTGTGATACTTTACAGACTGCAGTTGCAGTTTATGAAAAGTTTAGCAAGAAGTAGTAATTTCTTAGCTGCCACGGCTTATTTTTACTTATGTATTTTAATTGCTTTTTAATTTTTTTATTACCGACGCTTTTAACGTGCATGTCCTTCTACATTGTTCTCACATGTATAATTTCAACATAAATGATGTTAGCAATACTATGTAACAATATTTTAATTTAAAGAGAGCGTCCGTGGAGTTTCTTGCCCGTTCTTCTCCATAGGAACCTACTACGCTTTGGAATGAGCAACCTCTGACTGACCGACCCCTTGACAATTCAAAAGTGCCTGTAATAGGTTTATTTGAAATAAATGCTTTGAGTTAGTTTGAGTAAATTAAAACCGCCTGCAATAAATCTAAATTTATTATAGATGTAGGTAGCACTGAACTGTAGTCAGAAATCATTGAAAGATTGTATAACTGATCTGTTCAAAGTAACTTTTCAACCGCTCAACGTCACTAAAACGAAGACAAACAATTAACACAGCATAAAACTGCAGTTTGAATAAAATAACAAGTATTTTGATTTCTAAACATCTCCCGTCTAATTTTTCAGTTCAAGCTAACATTAAAGATCAAATCGAACGTATCAAATTCAATTACAGCACAACAGCTCAACGACATTACATGGATAGACCGTGGACCAACCAAATCGTTACAAATTGTGCAATTAACCGATGCAGCGATGTTACGATCACAAACTACAGTTACTCACAGACAAGCAAAAAATCGAGCACTATAACCAGCCTATGATCAGTAATTTATTTCCGAAAGTCAATTAGTCAATCAAGGCAAATTAAACTCTACTTAAATATAATATGTCATTACTTTTTTTTGTTATTGCGTGCCGAGTTAAATTTTCAACCTACTAGGTAGTATTTTTGTAGATAATTGCGTTTTGGAAATTGACGTGGAAACAAGACCCATATAAAAGCTGTACAAAGTGTCAGAAACATTAACAACATCTTAATAATCCATGACCATACATAGATGAAAGAAACGCTCTAATAAACCAGACGTAAAGGTAAAGTAATAGAATAAGTTGAGATTACCTCAAAGCGAGTGAAAATAGCAAACCCACCCTTTAGGGGAGGCCTATGTCCAGCAGTGGACGTCTTTTCGGCTGAAATGATGATGATGATGAGTGAAAATAAGGAAAATATTGAAGAACAACAACTCTCCTAAAACTGCTTTTTACGTTTCATCATCAAGTATTTCTTAAGAAGTAGACATTTCTGTTTTAACCTTATCTAAATTACAGGAGGTTAGTACTAACCCAGAAATGTTGCAGGCGCATGTTGTAACAGGGCCAGATTTTAGATCCAGGCAGTATGAGTTCCTGCTTAGGAACAGTGGCAGTTGCGTAAACGCTTTCGCCACGATTTCACCTCGGTTGCAGTTTGTCACAGCGGTAAGGGCTGGGTTACGTGACGTAACTGTGATTTGTAGCAGTTATATTACTGGAATAGCAATTTTGGTACTTAAGTATGTGCTTGGTGTGTTACCTCAACGCTTAAGGAAGCTGTGTTATACAATGGAAGAGAATTTGAAACTCGACATATTTTATTGCTTGACTTTTGCTACTAGGCCAAAGAAAAAGAAAATCGACGTCCATAATCTACACTTCTACAGCAACTGAGTGTCGTGTATCTTAAATTATTTCATCACTTAATGTAACATGCAAATGTAGAATAGAATACTCTTTATTATGTACACCATAAAAGTTACAGATATAAATGTTTAAATTTTACATAGGGTGACACAATGGGCGGTCTATAATGTAGGACAAGACCCTATTTGAAATAGGGGCTTGTGTTATGTTACATAATAATGTTACCAATCATTTTTCAAGAACGTAAAACTTAATGATGTGCCGCTGACATCACTATATATAATTTGCAGAAAGTAACTAAGTAATAAGTGCCCAGTCATGAGCAATCAACTGAAGCAGAAGAAAGTAAACAACATATTTCCGGAATCGTAACATGACAATATAAAAAATCGTAACAAGGGGTAAGCCCTTTTAAATAAGAATAATTTATTAAGAGGTCGGCGATGGATGCGTAGTTCATATCATACAAACGTTATACCAAAATAATTTGTAAATCAAACATAGGTAGTGTGTCCGTTATTCCGATTGGAATACAGATTATCTACGTTCCCAAATATATATTTTGAAAGGACACCCATTGTTACCAACCACCACTTCCCTTGTTATAAGCAACCGTAACACAATATATAACGTAACACCAGGGGCTCAATTCTGTAACTTTGAGTTAAGCAACACGCCATTGACACTCTATCGACACAGTACAGACATTATTTTGCCACTGTTGCAAATTTGGCATTCTGCAAAAACTTCAATGGCGTTTCAGTGGTGTCTCAGTAGTGTGTCGATAGTATGTCGATAGTGTGTCAGTACAATAGTTTTGAGTGTTGCTAAAAAAAATCTACCATGAGGTATACCAAACCTACCACTTTTTAAATCCAATTTTTATCAATTAAATCTTTATAATATGGGTTTATTTAATAATATAAAAAAGTTTTATTATTAAAAACATCAATTTTCACTAAAAACATGCGTTTAATAACGTTTAATGAGTGTAGGCCTTAGGGACGTTATGGCGCGAGGATTTGAAATTTGAAAAATGTATCGTATTTTTTTTTCGATATTCTACCAATTTTATTGCAGTACCGGGTTAAACTTGACTATAGAAACCATTTAGACTCTGAGACGCATGCCCCCACGACGCACCGTTTCCGAGATACGGGCGTTCGATTACTATTTTGTTGTTTTTTTTTATTAATAAAAAAAAACCTTAAATTCATGTTGGGATGCGGCTTACACGGGGGGTGTGCCTAAGGGGGGGGTCAAATTTTGGTTATTTTTTGCCTAGGACGCACCGTTTTCGAAATATTTGAATTTTTAAATCTTATTAATAAAAAAATATTTGAATACTGAAGAAAAAAAACAATTTTTCGTGGATTTTTTACATCGTCTCATGGTTTTCGGTCGGAGTGTCAAGTTAGGTACCTTCACATACAAACCTTTAATTCAGCAGGGATTCAATTCCGCCGTCGGTGTCTCTGGAGAAAGGAAATGAGCAAATAGCTCCCTTGCTTGCTCCCTACCAAGCTGAAACGTTTTGACAAACCATATCTTGGAAAGTTCATGAAAGGCATTCACTTGCAGCTTCATTAGTGCATGAGATTTGCGGCGCTGCGCGCTGGCGCAAAAGCAAGCCTTGGCGGTCGGCACTATAAGCCAATGACATAATACGCCACCGCAAAGTAGGTACAGAAGGCCTCATTATGGCCAAAAACTACGTCCACTTTATCAATTTCGATACGTAAGACGCACACACACAAGGACATTTTATTTTAAATTTAAAAAATAAACAAATTAATCCAATCAATAGGGAAAATAGGTGTCGTTGTTCGATGGCTTCACAATGGCGGTTTCATGGCCAAAACACTATTCATACACGATAGAAACAACTGTCAAATACACTTAAAATATTTACAGACTACCGTAAGTTTGGCCATCATGATGCCATTGTAACATTATAGTGGACCAGACTACCAATAATTACAATCGTCTTACTATGGCGTTTCAATGGCACTACAGTGGCAACCGAATGACCGTATACAGTTTGCAGAATAGCAAATGTCAATGACTATTCTATTGAGACACAACTGACACACTATTGACACGTTGGTTATTTTACAGAATTGAGCCCCTGAAGGCATTTATCGGTTCAAGTATTGAACAAAGCCCTGTTTTTTGTCAAGAAACCGTGCCTAGAGTTCATAGCTGCAAAAAATCTGTATCTAATCATGATTCAGCAGTATTAGAAGTCGATGGCCACGTGTCAGTGGCCGGTAACGCAGTTCTTTGCGTTGAAAGTCAAGTTAAAGACTTGAAAAAGATTCCAAATGCAATATCGTAAAACCTGAACGAAGCGTTTGGGACAAGAAAATTTGCTGGTCAACTTAAAGTTCGAAAACTGAATTTGGAGAAGAGAGAGGACTTAATTAAATTAATACAAAAGAGAGAGAGTACGCCTACCTCCGGATATTTAGTTATTAATAATTGAACCAGTTGATTGGATTTTATTCAACTAAAATAATATTTTATATCACGTATAACTACATGGACATTTATGAAACGTCAGAAGCTAGGTGCAGGGTTCCAATTCGTCGTTTCGTATGGAGAAGAGCCGGCAAGAAACTCCACGGTTACTCTTTAAAAAATAATTGGATTTTACAATGTTTTCAAATTACAGTGGTAATAGGTATTGGAGGACAGTGTAGGCCTGTACTTATCAAAATAGAAAATGGTCTACTTATACAACATTAGTTAAATCGCGAAAAAAAAAATCAGCTGTTCCCTACATTAAGTTCGCTGAACTCGTCAAAATGTAGGGAACAGCTGATATTTTTTCGCGATTTCAACTTTGGTCCCATAGTAAAAGTTGTTCATAATGATGAATACAATGACCCCTTAAGAGGTTTAGTATAAACAAAAACTAATGTTGTATACCTTGTAACGTTCTCACATTCACAAAATATTTATAAAACAACCATAAAAAATATTAATAAAATATTAAAAATAAAAACCTATTTAAACCAAATGACATGATTGCCATTACAACTGTAAGAAATATGAAATAATAACCAGTCCACAAAAGCCACTAATAAATAGTTGAAATATATAACGCTTAGTCATTGCGATAAAAAGTGTTGACACGATAAAAGCTCGTACAGACTGGAGCGATATCGCGGGCGCGATAGGCAGCGCGATCCTTGTCGCACCCGCGATATCGCGAGTCTGTACGAGCCTTAAGAGCTTCTAAATATTTAAATATATCTGTTTTTATTGAAATTTTACTGTGCAATAACTTAGATCAGGTTCTGTAAAGTTGTGCATGTGTTTTACCATAATAAAAATAAAATAAATTATGCGGTTATCCGGTTAAATATAATTATGCTAATTTCTTTTATTTATTTTATATTTAGGTTCGAACGCGTTGCCAATTGTAGTTAAGTTCTATTTATTACTTATTTTCTAAAAATGGATAGTTTATTCTTGACAATATCAATAAAAAATATATAACTTTCATAGTAAAAACTCAAAATTGCTTTAGCTTTATATTATACTAGCTGACCCGTGCCCACTTCGTTGGGCGGTAAACATTTTACCGTCTTTTCATTTTTCGGATTAAATTATGGCCTTATGTTATGACACTCACAAAATAATAACGTGGTTTTCAATGGGTAAAAGATTTTTCAAAATCGGTTCAGTAGATCCAGAGATTACCCCTACAACCTCACAAACTATAAAATATTAATATAAGTAGATGAAGCAACGGAATAGCAATATCCTTAAAAAAAGAAGACTCGCATTCCGTTTGCTCACTATAGGCAAGCGACTTCTCGACAAAATCAATAGCAGTGAATTGGGACTGGTATTGTGAATTCAACTGCACATTTACCGCTGAGTCGGTGACGGTCGGTGATTCTTCAATTTTGCGAGTGAGGGGTCAAAACATATTTTTAGAATTCCGTACCCAAAGGGTAAAACGGGAACCCTATTACTAAGGCTCCGCCGCGGCCGTTTGTCCGTCTGTCACCAGGCTGTATCTCATGAACCGTGATAGACAGTTGAAATTTTCACAGATGATATATTTCTGTTGCCGGTATAACAACTAATAGGTACTAAAAAACAGAATAAAGTAAATATTTAAGGGGGCTCCCATACAACAAACGTGATTTTTTTTGCTCGGTTTTATAGATAATGGTACGGAACCCTTCGTGGGCGAGTCCGACTCGCACTTGGCCGGTTTTTTTATTATTTAAATTAGCCAACGGAATTAAAACATCAAAATGACCTTCAATAAAGTTTCCGGAGAATCGGATTATTTTGACTCCCTGCCGTGCTTCCCCAAAACCAGCAATAAAAATACCCTGAAACACCTGGAACTCAAATGAGAATAGTTCTGCCACTGCCATATTTTTTTTTTTTGGGTGGTAAATTATCAAATAACTTCTCCCGCTCTGGCCGGAGCGGGGAGGGCGTGTCAGACTGTTACTGACTAAAACCCACCCGTGTTCCTTCAAATGCCTGTGTGCCAGGGCCACTATATCCCTTTCGGACAGGCTCGAAACCCTGGCAGGCATTAGCCCTTTCGGACCCCGTCAATTGGTGCTGACATCTCTTTGAGGCGCGCGTGGAACACAACGCGCCGTCGACCCGGGCCTGGTCCTTATCGGACGGCGAGATACCCATCGCTCACGCAAGCCCGTTCCCACGGTGGCCGGGAATCGGCCTGCGACTCCCGACGCCCGGGGCGTCTCCTGCGGTGACTAAGGGCGTGAGGGCGCGAACCCTGCCTCACCCTCACGCATTACGCCTCCTCCTTCGCATGCATTATTGCTTTGCAGAAGGAGGTGACGGCCTCCCGTGCACTCTCGCTCCGAACCATGGCCTGAACCAGGGCCAGATGCGAGAGATCGCCGCCGCCGATCGCCTCCGTGAGGACATGGCGGTGCTCCGCCCAAGCAGGGCAGACCTCAACCGTATGCTCCACCGTGTCCTCCGGGCGATCCACACAGTGGTGACACCCGGGCGTTTACTCCCGCTTTATTCTGAATAGGAACCACCCGAAACAACCGTGTCCGGTGAGGATGTGCGTCAGGCGGAAGGTGACGAAGCCGTGGCGCCTCTCTAGCCACTCCTCATAGACGGGACTTATCGCCACAATTGTGGCATGCAAATTCTTTGCCAAATAGTAAATATCCCTGGCGATGGCGCATGCTTATTTTCATCTCTCTCCTATTTGGTGAACAGTAACGTGGCCATGTCATTGTCTTCTCAAATTCGAGACAGCCTCAGATTATAGAAAAGAAGCAGATAGACCGCGCGGAACAATAAAGTGAGGCCCGTTTGTAGACATGTGTGCGTTACAGCCACGTGACAGCACTATAAGAACAGGTGCCTCTATGTGTGTGTACGGTTGCCAGGAGAATGAAAAAATTAGCCACAATATTTCATTACATGAAAAAAAAAAGTTTTTTTTTTCTTAAATCAGTTGTTTTTATTAACAGTATAGGTACGTCAAATTAACAATACCCATATAAACGATACATTTGCGATATATTTTTATTTTGAGACACCAACATTTTATTGTTTTTGGTAGCAATACTAACTTTATGGTGACGTCATATAACCCATGATATAGCAAATCGACTGATGTAATAAGTATTATAAAATCCATTAACTAGTTACACTTACGAAGACACATACATACTTATTTATTTATAAACATACTAACCAGAAAAGGCGATAATTATAACACTATTATCGACATAAATATTTTTGTAAATCGATACTCCTGTATCCTATACTTATTTCCTAACTTAGGGGTAAATGTTTCAATATAAACTAGCAACACCGAATGATTTTTGTTAAGGTTTTGTGTTTCAAGATGTCACTAACAATAAACACTTAAGGTGCGAATTTATAAAAATCCTTTCTTAGTGCGCGCCTGCACCCCATAGAGAGTGCTTGTGCCAAATTTAAGACCTCACGGCCCAGTAGTTTCCGAGATTTCATGATGAGTGGTCAGGGAGTGGACTTCTCTTTTATATTATATAGATATAGCAATATTTTTAGGACAGTTCACTTTCTATGCATGAGTGGAGTCATGACCGAAATCAATAAATTAGACAGGCAACGACCGAATTGATGATACCTCGGACGATGATTCATGTACTCTCATCGTCTGGCTAGACGGTTTACGTACGGTGTATGTAGCTAATCTGCCAAACCCTGTTAGGCTGTTACTCATCAATTTAAACATGTGTTGTCTGTAATGGCGCGTTTTTAGGGTTCCGTACGAAAATGGTAAAAAGGAACCCTTATGGTGTCTGTCTGTCTGTCTATCACACCTGGATATCTCGAGAACTACTAATGCTATCAACTTGAAATTTAGATTAGTTTTAGATGACGTTTGTCCAACTATTTTGCAAACAAGAATGAAATTTAAAAAATTATACCTTTTTTGCAAAAGGGACTGAAAGGGGGTCTTAATAATTTTAAGTGGGGCTACTAGGGCATGTGGGGTATCATATGAAAGAACGGTGTTTGCACATTCTCAAACATTTTTTTTAGGCATCATATTTTCCGACTTTTGATGAAAAATGTAAAAAAAAATACCCCCCCCCCCCATCCTCCGAAGTTTGCATAGACAAAATCTGAAATTATATTTAGAAGTGTATTTAAAGATTACAGGAAAAATAAAACGATGTCTCTAAATAGCACAGTTTTTCAGAAATCATCAACATCATAATATACGTACGGAACCCTCGGTGCGCGAGTCCGACTCGCTCTTGCCTGGTTTTTTATATTGATGGCACACTGTTTCTATTAGGTACTAGCTTCTCCCGCGTGGCTTTTTCTAAAATAAAAGTAGCCTTAGTTACTCCTTATAATATCAGCTATCTGCTAGTGAAAGTCCCGTCAAAATCGGTTTAGCCGTTTCGGAGATTAGCTGTACAGACAGACAAAAATGTTACAAATTGTATTTTTTTTTGTTAAAGGTAAGTACCGACTTTCATATACATTTAGTAAAAAGCTGTTATTTTGGTATACAAACAGACACTATAATTTTATTTATTTGAATAGATGTTTGCGTACCTAACGTGCATTTAGCCAACCGACTTTAGAGGCTTTTGGATATCAGAAGGTTGAAGAAAATACTCGGTTGATGTATGAATGTGAATACAAGTCTCTAAAGTGGTGACTCCGAATGTGTGTCGTTGTACCTTGCTTTTCTGACAATGTTTGCAGGTTCGGGTCCAACGGCTGAGGGTAATCGCGATAGAAATTGATCAATCGAAGAAATGCCACACGATGAATGTTTGTAACGCGTCTAAAGAGGTATAGAGGTCATGTTAGACTGGCACACAGCACAGCCCACTCGGAAGAACTTAGCCTATTGTAATACGATTTCACTCTGAGTTATTCACAGTGAAAGTGCTAAACGTTTTCCGAACAATACCGGTGTAATTAACCGTCTACCTTGAATAACTTAAGTTTATTATAGGATTAATAAAGTTAGATGAAAGTGAAACCCTGCGACTATGAGCGATATGAAAACAAGTCTATAGTCTGGAAAGATTTCAAATGTTCAAACTCTTAACAAGAGTTTTGTAAGGAGTGTTTTTTGAACTGTTTTGTTCCAAATTTCAAACTAAACAAAGGTATGTTTTTACTTCAACACTAATTAAAAGTTTATAACAAGTTTTGGGATCACGTTTAACGGTAGAATATTTTTTTGTTTTTATTATAATAGCAATCAAGAACAACGCAAAAGGGAATACAAAGGCTTTTGTGAGTAAACTAGGTTAATTTTATCAGGTTTCTAGAAAACGTAATTAAATTTTCTAATTATATCAGAGACGATTTTATTCTCTTGTCTCATTAAGGGGCCGGCGGCGGCGTAGCATGCGTAGTTCATACAAACGTAATACCAAAATAATTTGTAATCAAACAATATTCTTAAGGTAGTGTGTATTAGCACTGTATTCTTGGGCTTGACTTTGGATGCTAAGCTTCAGTGGGGCCCACATGTAGATAAACTGTCAAAAAAGCTAAGCTCCGCAGCATATGCTGTTAGAAAAATTCGTAATTTAACTGACATAGAGACAGCCCGTTTAGTGTACTTTAGCTATTTTCATAGTGTAATGTCGTACGGTATTCTGTTATGGGGAAATGCTGCCGACATTCAGACTATCTTTGTTTTGCAGAAAAGAGCTGTTCGATCAATTTATAAATTAAGTCCAAGACACTCTCTCAGAGAGAAATTTAAGGAGATTAATGTAATGACTGTGCCTTCTCAGTATATTTTTGAAAATCTATTATATGCCCATAAAAATATAAAATTATTTAAAAAATACAGTGATATCCATAATATAAATACTAGAAACAAACACAAATTTGTTGTACCTACAACAAGGCTCAAGAAAATAGGTGGCTCGTTTCGATGTCAATGTATACGCTTTTATAATAAACTTCCAAGCCACGTTCAAGATCTAAGCCTTAATAAATTCAAATCATTCATTAAACGTAAGTTGTGCCAGAAAGCCTTTTATACTGTTAAAGATTATATTGAGGACAAAAAGGCTTGGGATTGAGCTGCTCCAATTTTTGTACATATTGAGGTAGTTTATTTTTATTTTTATTGTTTTTTTTTTTTTTTTGCTAACTTTATTATTTTATAAACAGTGACATTTAATTATTATTTTATACACAATGACAGGAATATTTACTTGTAAAGTATTATATTATTTTAATTATTGTGAATGTGAAGACTATGTGGGTTATTGCATAATATTTTTTTTTCCCTTTCTTTTATTCTCAGTTAGTGTTAATCATGGTCTGGCAGTTTGAGTCATATAAGTGGCCTACCCAAATGGCCTTTCTTTGGTATTGATAGTCGCATCGTTGAGCTCCTTATATTCTGAGTAGAGCTGCACGATTACTGACAAATGCGTGCACTGACTGGTCAGGTCCACTCAACCTGTGTGGTTCTTTCCTCAAAAGACCATTTCAGACACCAATCTACATGGTCTTCACATGATCTGACCAAGATTATGTCTGGACTTTAAAAGAGACTATGACCTCTGAGTTTGTTTCGGCCTTTCTTCTCAGAGTAGTCAGATAGGAAACGCCGACCTCATCTAGTTTTTAAAATATGATTGACGTGTAAAAGTGTTTGTACAAACCTACTTACAGAAATAAAATCATTTATCATTTATCATTTATCATTTATCATTTATTAATTTCGACTGGATTACAGAATATCTATGTTCCCAAATATATATTTTGAAAGGACAATGATATAATGACGAGATATGAGGAATTTAAAATTTCTATAGATAACTTATTTTTCTCATAACTCTTGTTTAAATCAGTTTCCATTTAAAATATATATTTGGGAACCTAGATATTCTGTATTCCAATCACAATAAAGACACACTACGTTAAGAATATTTTTGATTTAAAAATTATTTTGGTATTGTATTATTTTGGCCGTTTGTATGAACTACGCATCCATCGCTGGCCTCTAGTAGTAGGCAACACTATATCATCTACCTTCAGACTACTCTAGAATGGCGGGACGAGCTCTAGACAAAACTAATAATGGTCCACACTAGCCCAAGACCGAAATAACTGTGGAAGTCATGTGGGGAACCCTATGACCAGCAGTAGGACGATGCAGGATGACAGTAACCAAACTAATAACCTTAATTCCGCCGCTTGGGTAAATACTTCCTGTGGAATTGAAATAAGCAGTGGTTCGTAAGAGGGCCCTTCCCGGTCCGTCTATCGTCAACGCGAGCATGGTCGCAAAGCATATAATTGTTTCATCCAGCGCAAATGAGAACGCGATAACATTGTACTTTCAATAGTGTGAGAAAATTTCATAAAACTTGTTCCAGAAAATAGGTGTTTTTGAGTAAGCCTTACAAGTTTTTTAAATAAATGTTTGACATTTAGAATCTCCAATTACATGTGCGAGGTGTCTATGAAGAGGTTTTATTTACTTTTACAATTAATGAGTACATTATGAACGGCCAAAGTTCAGGTAAAATTTGTGGCATATATGTGGCATATACTAAAATGGTTTCACCAAATTTTTATTTTATCTTTCGTATAAACCTAGATATAGTGCACAAGATAGCTATTAGTTCAAAATATTTCAAAATAATGATGTTTTACAACGCCATAATTACGTACGAACGTTTGTATAAAAAGTATGACGGGTTCGCCGCTCATAATAAATGGTTTGCGATTCAATTGTTTTGATTGAGTGAAACTCGTCTAAAATTTTCTCTGCATATCTTACGAGTTACGAGCCTTCGTGCAAGTTATGTACGACAATATCTTACAATGGATTATTTTATAGTTGTACCACTAAAGCTGCACATGGTGCACGTTTTCATATATTTCATTGTGTATTGAAATATGTATTATTGGAAGAAATTTTATTGATGAATGGCTACTAGCGTCGTAACTGCGGCACGCTTTGCTCCATTCTGATATATTTTGCGTGCTAATTTATCAGAATTATGTCATATAACTTAATGTATGCTCGGTTTATTATAATCCTCAGGTTCACCCCCCTTTTGGTACTGGTTCAGTTTGACCTGAGTCACTATCTGTGACGAATACGTTATCGCTTGAAGGGCAGATACAAATTACCACTATCGATAGCAAATTATACGTATGTAGATATAGAGTGATATGTATGACGGTGACACAAAATAGTACTCGAAATATTTACAAGATACATTTCCCACATACTGACAAACAACAACAATACATATCAAAACGGAGATAGAAGAGAGAAGCTGGACTAGGACGGAGGTGGCCCGCATTGAGGTGGCCCGCAGTTGAGGTGGCCCGCAGATTTGAGGTGGCCCGCAGAGGCGGGCCGGCACTAGCCGGGGATTGCGAAAGTAATAATAGATCCTAAGATCCCCGGTGCAAGTGTGGGAGGGGAATACTGGGGTTGTTTTTAGTCAGTAAGAGTCTGACAGACCCCTCCGCCCACCCCAGGGCGGAGGACATCCATGAGGATTTTCCACCCCGTGAACGAAAAAAAAAAAAGGACGACGGTTGTGGATATGGAATGTATGCGATGGACAAAGTGGCACAATTTTCTCAAAAGGGAATTCCAAGACGCTGTATATTTTTATCTGCCACATAACCTAATTTTCAAGCCCAAAGCAGAGGATGGAGGTCTTGACGGGAAAGTGAAGCGTCATGGTTAGCAGTATGATTTTATTTAAAAAAAATTGTGTTTAGCCGAATATTAATGTGTAATAATGGTGGATTATTAACCATTAAGGCTACGATAGCGGACTTTTAATGATTATATACTGAATATCACGTCTAAACGAGTAGTGTTAATGATTTGAAAAAAATATATGTTAAATTAGAGCATTTTCTCAATAACTTAATAATTATGTGAATATTTTAGATTACGTTTTTATTACATAGGGAAATTAATTTGTAAAGTTATGTCTAACGCTGATAAAAAACTGAGAATGGCGCGAAATCTACAAAGCGTATTTTCCTGAAACCTTCACCAATTTAAAGATAATTTAATTATTGATCTTTTAGTATACGCGTTTTATTAAAATACTCTTTGTTTTGTGTATAATATATTAATAATGCGTCAAATTGGGGACAGCGCTCCTTGATGGGCGAGTCCTATTACTGGCTGAACGTACGACGCGTTGCGTGAGCTCAGTACAGAACACGCAAGCTAACCACTCAAGGTGACTGGCATATATCTGCGTCTTAAGTGTTCGTGAACGTGCATTAGTGTAGGCAAATGAAACAAAACAGTGCAACATCACTACAAGTTCTCTCAAGAAGTCCGCGTGAGGTCTCGGTAAAGTGCACATATTTACTGTAACTCAAGGGGCGGGCGGGAATCTATCATGCATTGAATATCATTAATTTCGTAATTATTTAAACAAACATTGTTCTTGTTACCTAATTTTACTTCATCAACTCAGCCTATAGCAGTCCACTGCTGGACATAGGCTTCTCCCAGGCGGCGCCACAACACCCTGTCCTCCGCCTTCCGCATGCAGTCTGTCCCAGCCACCTTTTTAAGGTCGTCGGTCCATCCAGCTAGGGGGCGTCCCACACTACGCTTGCCGATACGCGGTCTCCACTCCAGGACTCGTCTGCTCCACCGGCCATCGGTCCTTCGACCAACATGGCCAGCCCACTGCCACTTCAGCTTGCTTACTCTGCATGCTATGTTGGTAACTCCGGTTCTCTTCCGGATAACTTCATTTCTGATCTTATCCTTCAGAGAAACTCCGAGCATAGCCCGCTCCAAAGCACGCTGAGTGACCTTGAATTTGTGGACCAACCTGACTGTCAGTGTCCACGTTTCGGCACCGTATGTCATAACGGGCAGGACGCACTGGTTGAAGACCTTAGTCTTCAAACACTGCAGGATTGGCGACGAGATATTCCTGGTCAAGGTAATTTTACTTGACACTGGCTAAATGTGCAAGACGCACGAAGATATAACGGAAAAAAAAAACCAAAGCATTGAACTGCCATATTCGCGTACCGTTTAACGCGAATTGGGCCGTTTCCGTCCAATACGTGGGAGCCGACATTGACCTCTATTTAATTATCTTTTGTTGAGCGACTCGTGTGCCACAGTGCACACGGCATTGTTTTGATCCATTTTGTAATGGGTTCGAATTCACACGTTAATGTGAGGCCGGTGACCAAGAAAAATACATTAAAAGAGGTACGTCACATGAACTGGAACATCTTGTGAACTGAAAAAAAAAAAAACTGGCCAAGTGCGAGTCGGACTCGCGCACGAAGGGTTCCGTACCATTATCTTTAAAAAATGGCAAAAAATCACGTTTTAATTTAATTATTTATTTTTAAAGTGAATATACAACTAAATATTCTGTGAATAATTCAAGCGTATACCTGATGCCATTATCAATATAGAGCAAAATCGATAAAAAAAAAAAACACGTTTGTTGTATGGGAGCCCCCTTAAATATTTATTTCATTCTGTTTTTTAGTATTTGTTGTTATAGCGGCAACAGAAATACATCATTTGTGAAAATTTCAACTGTCTAACTATCACGGTTCATGAGATACAGCCTGGTGACAGACGGACAGACAGACAGACGGCGGAGCCTTAGTAATAGGGTTCCCGTTTTATCCTTTGGGTACGGAACCCTAAAAACCTAGTTGGCACTTGAAAATATGCAGTCACTTAGTAAGCGACATAAAGACCCTTTGAAATAATTATTGTACAACCTATGACTGATCTCAATAAAATAAAGTTTATATAAGTATATTTAAATAATGTTAATAATCATAAAAATGTTGCAAATTGTTTCCTAATTTTATTTTTTTTATTATTAAAAAAAAAAGTATAAGGACTTAAATATAAAGTTACAAATGTTACTATTGTGCACATGCAATAACAGGATACGAAGCTATATTAGCCATAGGCTGCAAGGAAACATAATTTAAAATTCATTTCCGTCAATTCATACAAGTTACTGATCTTGCACAGAATTTTAAGTAGTTGCTGCGCTACATCTAGATTTAAAAAAAATTAGCTATCAAAAACCTTACGAATAACACAAAGACTACTTTTCTACATCAGCTCGGTGATAAAACGGACTTGGCACAGCTTTTAAAGGCATATGTATGTATACCGGTACAGGTAATTTTACAGTAAGTAGATTATTATGTTACTGGTTCAATATTTGCACAGTCATTTAACAGTACTACGAGACACTTGATATGTGCTACCGTGGGCCGTAAGACAACGGCGAATACATAAGTGTTTATGTACCTACATAATCAGATCCACACATCTGAAACACACATGACTGTAACAATAATAGCATGGGTACTCTTACTGCAAGCAGATTAAAGTCAAATGTTGCTTATTATTTAAGACGCAGATATATGCCGGTGACCTTGAGTGGTTAGCTTGCGTGTTCTGTACTGAGCTCACGCAACGCGTCGTACGTTCAGCCAGTAGTAGGACTCGCCCATCAAGGAGCGCTGTCCCCAATTTGACGCATTATTAATTTATTATACACAAAACAAAAGGTATTTTAATAAAACGCGTATACCTACTACAAGATCAATAATTAAATTATCTTTAAATTGGTGAAGGTTTCAGCTAAATACGCTTGGTAGATTTTGCGCCATTCTCAGTTTTTTATTCGCGTTAGACGTAAGTTTACACATTAATTTCGCTATGTAATATAAACATAATCTAAAATATTCACATATTAAGTTATTAAGAAAATGCACTAATTTAACATATATTTTTTTCAAATCATTAACACTACTCGTTTAGACGTGATCTTCAGTATAAAATCATTAAAAGTCGGCTATCGTCGCCTTAAAAGCCGGGAAAATGTGAAACCTGACAGATTATTTTTGTTTAGTAGAGAGTAGTGACCAATGGACACGATAAGTTATATTTAAAAAAGTAATTTAACAAAACATTCGAAATACCCTGGAGCGTTTCAAATCTAAGTTGAAACTAGAAAAGTTCAGTCATAAATTACAGTTTCTAACTGCAATCTAAACTCAAACCCTGATAAACTCTGGGATTATTTTCAAAATAGAAAGAAGAAAAAGAAAAAAAAGAAAGAAAAAACGTTTATTCTGCACAAACAAAACGCACGTAACAATGAAACAACACAAATTGCACACAAACAAAGTAGCCAAAAGCCCCGCAATCAAACAATAAAAAGTTCGACAATCTTGTCTATTGCTAGATGTCAGGGCCAGGGACCAAAGACAATTTAAACTGCATAGTACTCTGTGGTGTTGCGACACTGGCAAATGACAACAAACAAACAATCAAAATAAAAACAAAATGCTGATTGCCGAGTGGAAAAATAACTACTTTTGAAACAAACAAATAACTTTATCACAAACACGTAAACCGTGCGTCGTATCTGCGCAAGAACAGGTCATTGCTCAGCAAAATACTGTGACTTCGGACAAACTTATTGTCAACAGTGCTGATTTTCAGCAATTACCACTCGAATTGCTCGAATGACGTAATGACGTCCCCCTGTGTGACATAACAAATCGGGTAAGTAAATCAAATTTCCACAGACTACAGGCGTAGAGACGATTGTTTCAACAATTTAATGTTGCAAGATGTTAAATAATCAATATTATAAACTCTTTTTACATCTGTACATCACATCATATACATCATCAACTTTAGAGCGGACATTAGATAATACAAAATGGAATTTTACGAAGGAAATGGTTGTGGCAATCGCATGATCGTAACGACTTCCAACTGATTCCTGCAAATGTCATCAAAGTCCTTTGACTCATGCTCTCGAACATATGAATTATGAATTGCATGTCGTTCCGAGGATCGCAATCGATTCCTTTGAAGTTCCACACAACCACTACTTACTATAGAGTCGGAGAATTTAAAACAACAATCTAATATCAAACACCATAATAATTCACTCGACATGATACTATTTAATACCAATAGGATAAAACGGGTACTTTACCTCAGATCAAGATTATTCATTCACTTAATAAACTATTTCTCGTTAACTGCCAATTATGTATAATGAATTAATGATGTAATACTAAACAAACATTGCAAATGCTCTTTATCTTCCTAAGTAAGCCAATACAAAATCGATTAGTCGTTCAGTGCATGGAATATTGAAATCGATTAAGCTATTCACAATGGACTGGCAAATGCCTTGAAGATATCAAATAGTTCTATGAACGAGGACAATGGTATTGTAAATAGACTATTTTAAATCATAACTTCGTGGACAAAGGTGGGAATCTTAATACGATCAAGTAACTTGCAAACAGGGGTTGAGTATTATGCCTGGTACAGAAAGGTGACACGTAACACGAAATGTAACAAACGTTGAAACAAATTCACCTAGTTGTTGTTACATTTCATGTTGCATTGCATAGATTTGGACGGCTCATTTGTTATACATTTTATGTTATGTTTCACAATCTCATCATTAGAAACAAAGGGATTGAAAACGTGACGAGTAACAATTAAACAACTTTCGAGAAAATTACTTTGAAGGATGTTGGTTACATGATCGATACACTATTTGAATTTGACAACTGCTAATTAAAGAAGTGAGCTGATTTATTTTATAACACTTATCAGACGCTAATCAAGATTTTTTTTACAGAGCTGGTTGAAATTTTCATAGTTCAGCGAGCAAATAAGACATAACCACATGTCTATGTAAGTCAATCAATCAAATGTTTTTTTACAGGTAGGTATCGTACAGCAAACCTGAAAAAGGAAGCTCTGCACGTATGTTACACGCCCATAGTAACCAAAAGTGTAATTGTTAAAATCTTAACGCTTCTGGTTTAGAACTCATAAATATTTATATTTCGAAACTCCGAACTCTAAAGATATTATCTACCCGGCAAATCAGCAAGTGAGCCGGGTGGCAAAAAATGCACCTGACCGCGGAACTTATGAGCAAATATGTCGTGACTGACATAATCGAGAATGTGATAACATTAGCGAATTAAAAAACATTCAGCACGAATGACTGCTAATACTATTAAGATTCACATCTACTGTTGGTAGGGGAGCCCAGAGGATGTTTGAGCAAGCATATGCAGGGCGAAAAGTTGGTAGCTGAGTAGGAGCACCATGACGAGAGAACACCGAAAATATATTTGAAAGTTTCTTATCTATCCCGTGGTCACGAGGCCACTTTCAGATTTCGAAAATGGGCCAAAAATACGCGATCGTCAAAGGCTTGCATTTTGTTATGATCGTGTGCGGCCTAACTCATAATGACAATCCGATCTGATGAAGAAATTGTGGGCTTTCCTTAAATCTGACGAGTTTGAAAACTCAGATTTGGACTATTTTAAAAGGATATTCAGAGCGAATACAAGTTATTCTGCAATAGTGTAACCTATCCTGATAGTGATCCGTGTGGTGCCGGACGTAAAGAATAGCACCATCCCATGTCTTCCCGTGGGTGTCGTAAAAGGCGACTAAGGGACTTACTAAAGAATGGGCAGCAGCGTTCTCTATGCATTTAACCCCATAATGCGATCGCCAACCCGCCTGCTAAGCGTGGCGTTTATGGCAACCCTCACCCCTCCCCCCTTTTGGGGGAGGCCTATGTCCAGCAGTGACGTCTTTCGGCTGAAATGATGATGACGATGATGATCCTGATAGTTAATATATAAATATCTGACGGATTGATGGAGCCTTTTGGCAAATATAACGAAATTTCATTGATTTACAAAAGTACCCAAATGTGGTCATAATTTTGCATTTATCGCTAAATCAACGAATCGAATAGCTTTGGTTGCTATTTGAATTTAAAGCTGACACTTTTGCTAAGATATGTCGGTATTCAGAAATTTGAAAATATCAAACACAGTTAAGTAGTAAAATAAATTAGAACATCGTGAGCGTATAGCATAAACATAGTAGATTATTTCAACATTTTACTGAGCAAACAAATTATTTGAAAAACATCCTCAAATACAATATAACAATATAGAATAGAATATAATACTCTTTATTATGTACACCATAATAGTTACAGATATAAATGTTACAATATCAAAGGCTCTGAAGATCACAATCATTATTTTTGGTCCATTTTCGAAATCTGAAAATGGACTTGTAACCACGGGGGTCCTGCTGAAACTTCAAATATATTTACGGGGTTCTCTCGTCATGCCGCACCTACTCAGCTATCAACTTTTCACCCTGCATATGCTTGCTCAAAAACCCTCATGGCTCCCCTATCTAACCAAGATCTTCGCCCTGCATAAGCTTGCTCAAAAACCCTCTTGGACCATGTGAAACAACCAAATCCTAACCGCAGTGGGACAATACGGCTTTATAAAAAAAACCAGACACAATTCGCAATGTTTTAGATTTTATGTCTCGTTGAATTCTCGTGTCTTGACAAGGTACAAAACTCCACTCTACATTATTCATTTATCCACAAACTTTTCAGGTTAAAAGATTGTTAAATATTTGCGGTAAGCTGTATACGGTATGCATTATTCAGTAAGTTATGTGTTTTCAACGAACCTATACTCCATTTGAAATAAGATTAGACATTTAAATAAACTTGTTTACAGTCCGTTCAACCGATTTTGACTGCTATTCCGTAGACATATGGATGGCATTAAAAGCCAAAACGTGGTTACAATACCAACTGATTATTACAGCTGCCATTTGTCATGCCTTCAACGCAATAGAAGTCAAAATCGGTTGAACGGACTGTAAAAAAGGTTTATTTAAATGTCTAATCTTATTTCAAATGGAGCATAGGTTCGTTGAAAACACATAACTTACTGAATAATGCATACCGTATACAGCTTACCGCAAATATTTAACAATCTTTTAACCGATATGAGTAACCCTTATGAACGGCTTAAATTAAATTTTTGTAACCCATTTTGGACAGGGTTTTCGATAAAAACCCATACGGTGTGGGTAACCCTTTTGAACGGCTTAATTTAAGCCATTCAAAATTACCCACACCGTATGGGTTTTTGATTAAATGCTTAGAAAACCCCTACCGAAAAGCCTCCCATTGAAAGGGTTTTCGATAGGGTTTTTCTAAAATGGTAACCAAAATGGTCCCTGGGTAGAATAGAGATAGAATTGGTCATTTTACGTGTGCTGGGCGGAGATCGAAATAACATAATATTATGATTTTTACATGTTACTGGGTTTCAAGTAGGTATAGAACCCATTGAATGGGTTATCATGTAACCCTTTCACTGTGGTTCAAGTATAAAACCCTTTCAATGGGTTACATCATGATAAAGGTAAGCCATTGAATGGGTTACCCCTTCGAAAGGCTTAATAACTCTTAACCGGGGTTGTACGGTCCCTGATTGTAACACGGGTTGTCATGAAGAATGATTGCATTGAATTATCTAAGTTGTATACACAGACGTCTATACTCGGAATTTTAATTCGATTCCGGATTTGACATTAGCTACTGTCATTTTGTGAAATAATGATACCACATATAATAGTGTAGTGATGAACACAAAAATCGATAAACAAATCGATAAAAAAATTACGGCTACCGAATGGTCTAAATGAGTATCCCATGTTGTCAAGAGGAAAAAATGAGTAGGCTAGATATGTTAATTGACAATATCACAGACATATTTATAATAAATGTTACAGAAAGTGACAGCGATAGCGATGACGGCGACAATTTATAAAATAAATTATTACCATAATACATCTATCTGTTTTATTTGTCATGTTCCTTCATGATCACATTTTTTTATTTATTTCACACACAATTATAAAAGAAAAGTCTCAGATCGTTAATTAATCGTCAAAACTAAATTATCGGTTCAGAAATATTTAATTTCCTGATATACTTAGTTTACGAGAGTAAAATTATAAACGAGAAGAATCGATCTGGAAATATTCCATTTCCATATCGAATAATTTCGCAACGTCACTATTTAGTACTTGTCATAACGTTGCAACACTGAAATTGTCAAATCTGGAATCGAATTAAAATTCCGAGTATAGAGGAATGCAGGCGCCACTTGAAGCCTAGTCCCAATGATTAGTCACGCTTTTGTTTCGATTGCACTAAAACATACACTTATTATGAACAAAAGGCATTATTTATGTCATTGTGGAAAACCAGAACGAAGAAATCTTCACAAGATGTATAAAGTTTTCATTGTTTTGTATGCTGTGTTAAATTCATTTATTTTTCAAACATTTTACCACTTCAATGACGGTGTTATTGCATTTAATCAAAATTAAAGTTAAAGTAAAATTCTGAAAAAAATACAGCAAATAGTTCTTTACTTACGTATTAAAGAACTATTTACTGTATTTAATTCAGAATTTTAGGCTCAGTAGTTTCGGAGATAAGGGACAATGGTAAATTTTAATCTATTTATCAAATAACTTTAAAACTGTTTAAAAAAAAAAAAATTAAACCCTCACATCAAGGCCTTTCATTTGATGTCACACGGTACAGATTACAATATTTCTTTTTCTAATTGGCCCCCAAAGGGCCCTCATATTCAATACTTATTTATTTATTTGCGTTACACGTCCGTGTTTGGGTCACGGAAATTCATATGTGTAGGTACCAAATTTCAACTTAGTCGGTCCAGTAGATTCGGAGTAAATCAGCTGTGACGGATGGACGGACAGACGGGCAGACAGCCAGCCAGACAGACACACGAGTGATCCTACAAGGTTTCCATTTTTCTTATTGAGGTACGAACCCCTAAAAATCGAATGACCCTATATAGGTATCATGTCTTTTCCAAATCTATCTATCATTCCAAATGTATCTAGTATTGGGGCCCTAACCATTTATCTTACGGTTAAACCAAAAAAAATAATTGCGTATGTCCAAACTAATTTAACGACGTTTTCATTAATTTGTGACAACGTGTCACAAATTAATGATGACTTAATTGAATACTCGATATGCTTGTAATTATTGAGAAGTGGCTATAAAAGGTACCTTGTTACATTAAAAAGAGATAAATTTCAACAGAGATCATACAAAGCTGATCATTAATTCCGATTACGACATACCTAGCTAAGTTTTCAATCTGTCTGTAGACATTTTAAGCAACACGTATACAATGGCTAATATTTTAAGCAACACTTATACAATGGCTAATATTTTCGACAATTTTTAAAGCAAAAACTATTGCTTAAATCTTTTTTAGTACAGGACAATACCTGAACAAAACTGTTTAGTATGCAATTCTTGCTTTTCTGAAAGAACTGAAACTCCGTTGCTTATCGTAATCACTGAAGTCAGTTGACACGTCCAATCAGAGACATCAATATTTTAACTGACGTTGCGGACTTAGGGGTTTCCAATATTCAGTCACAATTATTTACATATTTCAATAATAGAGTATGTAGATCATTTTCAGGTTGACATACAGCTGTATGGAAACCGTAAACTTTGGTAAGGTACCCATTTGGCACCTGTAGTGCTATTTACCTACTTAATAATATTTTAAATGTGAAACGGCTGCCACCAATAAAACTAAAATTATTTAAGAAAAATGTATACAGCATGTCGATTATTATTTACAATCATTTACCAAATACTGGTCAAGACTTACCGCTGACAAAGTTTAAAAAAATGCTTTTTAAACTATTACTATTTAAAAGATATTATACCATTAAGGACTATTTAGAAGACAAATTAATAGAATCTGTAATTTGTAAGTTAGATTAATTGACATCGCTGATTGTGAAGACATTTGCACGCCATGTTATGGCAGGATATGCTGAAACAAATTTACTGTAACACCCTATGTATTCTAGCAAATAAGTATTTTTGATTTGATTTGATTTTGAAAGTTTGTATTTTTTCATGTTTGTTACTAAATCACGCAAAAACTGCTGAACGGATTTGGATGAAATTTGGCACACATATAGTTTATAACCTGGAACCTGGACATGGCGTAGCGACTGTTATAAATTTATGTTAAATGTGGACACAAATATGCACGGAATTCAAAACGTATACACTATTTTAATATGTGTAGGAATCAAGAAACAAATTCCTATTTTTTTTTTTTTATCGCATTACTTATTTCACAATTAATTATTTTATGTTGCGTTTTTTTGGTGGAACGGGACACAAACTCAAAATGCGTCTTTTTTGAAAATGCCAGAATTGACGAAAAATACTATCTGAATAAAATCTATTCTAGTGCTTGAAATCTGGGAAATCTCTCACTAAGGTAAAAAGTAAGTGCGATTTCTGCTCGAATAAAGTATAAACAATTATTTAATTTATATGATTTGGGGCTAAAAACAGATGTAAACATAGCAGTTTCGTGGTAAATGACGTCACACCATGACCGTGACAGTAAAATACGTTTGAACTGTAGAAGAAAATTGTTAGATTTACATAATTTTCTCTGAGCAACAAGTTGTAGTTAAATTTAACTTTTAATACTTTTCTTGGGTTTATAATACTGTCTATTATTAAAATCAACGCAGACGAAGGCGCGGGCAGAAGCTAGCAAGACAAAGAAGACACACGACAAGGCCTCATTGTTACACGTGCCTTGATAACAGCTGCTGCAAGCAAGCTGTTTGGAAAACTTGCAAATATCACTTCTCAACATAAAAAAATAACTGTAAGAATTTAATTA
This sequence comes from Tiliacea aurago, assembly GCA_948098905.1. Taxonomy (NCBI): domain Eukaryota; kingdom Metazoa; phylum Arthropoda; class Insecta; order Lepidoptera; family Noctuidae; genus Tiliacea; species Tiliacea aurago. The sequence goes on from OX402592.1 coordinate 5,527,509, forward strand.
TCTCATGGGAATATTAAAATGATGCTGTCATCGCATTGGCATTAATTAATTGCAAACAAGATTTTAATTAATTTTAATTGAAGTGTATATTTACCTTATGAGCTTTACATAATTATAAGTAAACGATATCGTTAATTATAAAATTGATTTTATTCGACGTCAATCAGAACAACAGCTTACTAAGTAAAATAATTAATATTACTAAAGTAATATAATTCTAGCTGCAATCAAGGCTTCTACATACCAGCGCGACTTGTCGCGCGACGCGACACGACACAAAGGCCCCGCGTGTCGCGGGACGAGCGGTGCCTTTGTGTCGCGTCGCGTCGCGCGGCAAGTCGCCCCGGTATGTAGAAGCCTTTATTGTTTCTGTTGACGTAGATAAGGGGTAACAACAATCAACATAAGTAACCCAGGAATCTAAATTAAATAAACTAGTTTATTTTTTCGCTACTTCGTCTATACACGACATAAAGGCTCGTGCAGACTGGCACGATATCACAGCCGCGACACGCGTCACGCTGCCAGTCGCGCCCGCGATATCGCGCCAATTGCGAGCCTTTAAACTCAAACTCAACGCATTGATTTTAATTAAACCATTTACAGGCACTTTGAATTGTCAAGGGAGTCGGGATTCAGAAAGATGAATCTATTTGGCCATTCCAAAACGTAGGAGGTACCTATGAACAAGAACGGGCCAGAAACTCCATGCACACTATATTAAATTATATTTTATACATATATATATACTCCCGAGCAGCCTCTTTACCTTTTGCCAATATGATCTTTGGTGAAGAGTTAAAGCCTGTGGGTCGTCTGTCACTCAGGCAGTCATTAAATCATGGAACTGCATAGTATGACAATGTTATTCACTTCCTCTGACACTCATATACTTTTTACTAACAAAAATCTTCAACCATGTCATGATTCATGACCGAAGACGATATCTACCGGAACCGTGTCTAAAGCATCGATTACAAAAAAGAACCCAAAATATCTTCAGGAAAGTCTTCTGTTACAAAGACGTGTCCAATTTACTTTAATTATCATTTCGCGTGGCCAAGAGTTATCTGCGGTCATTAACCAATGTTACACATGCTTCACTAGCATCGTTCACGTGCTTCGGTATTTTTTCTACGAATAAGGGGCGATGATTGCAGCCAATTACTACAAGATTATATCGTATGAGTGTTTATAATTTATAATGTCGGAACAAACCTCTTATTATTATCAATGCTTTGGTGTCAGTTTCGCGATAAAATAAGGTACTTTGTAAGAGTAAGTTCAGAAGATCAACGGCGTTCGTTTAGTTGCCTGTCCACATCCGCCATCACCTATCACATAAAGGGTCACGCAAACAGGCGCGACTCAATATCGGTAGAACAATTTCCGTGAAGTTTTCATAGAAATTGTTCCACCTGTGTCGTGTCGCGCCTGTCTGTTCGAGCCTTAACCTACATAGAAGTGCATGTCTGTGGTTAAAGCGCAAAAAAATATGAACGGTCGAAGTAATTTGCTCAATGAAGTCGAGTAGTCATTTGAATCGCCTCAAAGTTGGCCAGTCGAAGACAGCTGGCGGGCGATGGGGCGTGTAATAGATACCTTTTTGTATAAAGACAGTGACCGAGGTGACCGGAATGACACAACGAAATAAAGTAATTTAAAATTGGGTTCGTTTAATTAGAATCGAGCACAATTCGTTTCGTAAATAAGCTCCAAGCGGTGTCAATAGACTTTTGGAAGTGACTATAGGTAACCATAAGGAAGGATGTGCCTTTGCACATCCGTCCTTTCTCTTTTTTTTATTTTTGTTTGTGTGACTTTTCACACGTAAAGTGTCAATCAATCAATCAATCTTTATTTGTGAACATAGGTATTACAATAAAGGTCTTATGTATATATTTTAGTCAAGCTCTATCATTGTTCTACCAATGAAATTGGTGTACATTTTTAGTATTATAACTGAATCTATACAATACAAATTCACGTTCGAGTAAATAATGTCAATTAAATGTATTAAGTATAATCAATAATTAATCAATTATAACTTATTTTTAAATGCATGTCAATGGTAAGGGTGCGCCAAAGTTCACCTAAATTTAATAATTGGAAATCCGAAAATGTTCTTCCTAACATTTTTTATCCTAACAATCACAATTCCTAACTACTCTGTCTCTAATGTTCATAATTCCGAAGCATTTAACTTCATAATGTCAGTAGCAATAAACATCTAATAGACTTTTATTTGTTTTCCTATATTTTCTCAACATAACCATCTTTTACAATATTATTCAAAGTCATATTTTAATTTTATTTATAGCGGTGTGTACCTGCAAAGATATCCATAGGTTAGGTTAGGTTAGAACTGTGACCAACTACGCGCGAGCCGAGCGAGCGAAGCGAGCGGTGCCGCGGGACCGGCCGGCGAGCGCTACCTCGAAATTGGTCGCGAAATTTTTATAAGTATTTTTTTATAGTGCCCCCAAGACGACATTCTGACCTGAACTTCATTCATTTAAGACAAAAATCTGTGAAACGACCTTAAATCATTCTAAACAGTTGGTTTTTAGACACAATTATCTCATGTATAGTTATAGTTTTAGGGATAAAAGCGTTATGATAAAAAACAGTAGGAGTTTAAATATATTTACATTAATGATATTATTAATTACAATTTTCGGAAACATGAGTGTTATGAACATCGCCGGTAGCACTACAAATAGTATGAATGAAAACTTTAGGATGAAAAATTTTAGGAAGAGTGATCATTCGGATTACAAATCGTTAGGAAGAACAATTTCGGGTAAAGAACTTTAGTTGAGCCAATATGGACCCCAATGGTAAAAGTGTTGAATTCGTTTTTCTTTACAAATCCGGTCAAAGTCAAATCATTTCTTTCAAATAGGCACATATATGGGCACTTTCGAACGTCAAATATTACATGAAAAGGTGAAGTCCCAACTATGAAACCGACTGAGCAAGCAGCAAGCAAGCAAGTTGCAGAATGTAAAAGGAAAGGATTTTGTTTATCCCAAAATACTTTAGGTGCCTTCTGTTTTTAGGATTCCGTACCAAAGTGGTACAAAGGAACCCTTATGGTGAGACTAAGGCCCGTATTACAGAACGTTACTCAATACTCAAGCATTACTTAAAACTAGATTCAAGCCATTTGATTGGTTGAAACTAGTTTTAACCGTTTAAGCCCAGTGTTGCCGATTCGGCAACAGTGACTCATGCTACTGTAGGCTCAAATTACACTTGAATATAATGTTTAGTATTGTTTGTGGCGATTTTAGTCGATTGTCTGGTAGATATTCTCACAAACGTGAGTCAGTGGGGCTTGACGGTGGGGACAACTGACTCACCGGTGAGTCGGTCGGCCTTAACCGGTTTAAGTTTAAGTAAGTCGGGCCTAAGTCTGTCTATCTGTCACACCTGGATATCTCAAGAACTACTAATGTTATCAACTTGAAATTTAGAATAGTTTTTGATGACGTTTGCCCAACTATTTCGCAAACAAAAAATATATCTTTTTTGCAAAAGGGACTGAAAGGGACCCCCTTTCAGTCCCTTTTGCAAAAAAGATATATTTTGTTTTTATTATATTTTGTTAAAAATTTGAAGTGGGGCTACTAGGGCAAGTGGGGTATCATATATGAAAGAGCGCTGTTTGCATATTCTCAAAAAAAATGTTTTTCGAGTCAGCATAGTTTTCTACTTTTGATGAAAAATGTAAAACAAAATACAGTTCCCCTCTCCTTATCTCCGAAGTTTGCATATATAAAAATCTGAAATTATTCTATGTGATAGAAGCTTATGTAAAGATTAAACGAAAAATAAAACGATGTCTCTAAATGGCATAGTTTTTCAGAAATCATCAACATCATTATATACGTACGGAACCCTCGGTGCGCGAGTCCGACTCGCTCTTGACCGGTTTTTTTTATTGGCAATACATTATTAACCAATCTTGTCTAAATCAATACCGATATGTTAACACCAAAGCCTCGTCTACAACCGCTCAACACCTTAAATTGGGTCCAAAGCCTTGCAAATGAGAATTATTTATATTAACACTAAACCCAAAGAATAATAGAGATAATCTAAATAGTCTCGTAAATAGTGGGGTAAACATTGTCAACTTTCACGTTAGTAATAAATACTGCAGTTTCCAGCGGCGAGGTGTTAATTTTTCTATGAGAGAAGCCGAAGCCAAGCCGGCTTTAACTTACTTAACAATAAAGAAAAAAAAATAAGTCTTTTCTTTACTGAATTTAACACCATCTATCGTCAAGTAGCAGAACCAGAAAGGAAGCCGGCAGGAATCGTGTTGTATGGTGCTTTCGCCACTGGTAGTATCTTACCCACCCACGACATAAACCGCTTTCTTGGCGCCACAAGCATACTGCGCGGGCGGTTAGGAGATACTCGTGAGGTTTCATTAGCGACTACAACCAGAGACAGGCTTATTTGTATATTCATGGAAATCACAGCAAGAGGTATTGCCCAGTAAAGGCTTCTAAATACTGGCGCGACACAAAGGCCCCGCGTGTCGCGCGACGAGCGGTGCCTTTGTGTCGCGTCGCAAGTCGCGCTGGTCTGTAGAAGCCTTAAACTTCAAAGGTTCTAAGAGAAATTACAGAGTTGATATAGAGGTTAAACGTCATAAGTATAACGAGTCCGAAGACACGCCTACGAAGCGATGTTGAATAATTAATTACTACCTATAGACTCAGTCATCTGTAGATGAGTTTGGATGCGATGCTAGAGTAAAGTGCCTGGCGTTAAACGAGAAAATGCCAAGTCAGAAGTTAGAATCACAATCAGCCGAGCCCTTAAGAAATTGCACTATTTAAGGAGTACTTTATCAGGCAAACGTCCGAACTCCGAAAGCACTTCCTAATAAGCCACTCCGCACTTTCGCACAGATACGCCTGATTCTAGGATTATCTTTACATAGGTACCATAAACTTAGTCCCAAGACACTACCTACAGAATTGTACCTGTAGATGGTGCGCCAAACCCACACTTTTATCTTTTTTAACCCACGCTGATAGCAAGATCGTGGTGGAGCAAATGAAAGGTGACTGGACTGTATAACATTTATATTGTAGAAAAGAAATAGATCAAAATTACAACGGTGTCGGTTAAAAGGTAAACAAGCGAATATAAACATTAAGACGCAGATATATGCCAGTGACCTTGAGTGGTTAGCTTGCGTGTTCTGTACTGAGCTCACGTAACGCATCGTACGTTCAGCCAGTAATAGGACTCGCCCATCAAGGAGCGCTGTCCCCAATTAGACGCATTAGACGGAAGACGCATTATTAATTTATTAAACACAAAACAAAAAGGTATTTTAATAGAACACGTATACTAAAAGATCAATAATTAAATTATCTTTAAATTGGTGAAGGTTTCAGAAAAATACGCTTGGTAGATTTTGCGCCATTCTCAGTTTTTTATCCGCGTTAGACATAACTTTACAAATTAATTTCACTATGTAATATAAATATAATCTAAAATATTCACATATTAAGTTATTGAAAAAATGCTCTAATTAATCATATATTTTTTTCAAATCATTAACACTACTCCTATAAAAGTGATCTTCAGTATGAAATCATTAAAAGTTGATTATCGTTCCCTTAAATGAACAAAGCTACCAATTAAGAAACACGTGGAACCCGGATAATGCCGGCTGATGGCCACCCCCGGAGTGGATAAGTTCACAAAACGTGTTTTCACCATACCTGGTTTGCGGAAGATCGTTAACTGACGACCTTTACCATTGTGATTCATAATGAACATTAATGCTTACGGCTTTTGTTGAGGATCCATTGAACATTAAACAGAACTTTCGCTTTTTAGGGCAATTAAAAGCTGATTCGTAGAATTAAGTATTTAGTTAGTTTTAATTATTTCACGTTAGTAAACAGAAGGCCCTTTGTTAAACACCCAGTCTAAAAAACGCTTGTTTCTATACTAATGTAATAAAGCTGAAATAATGTTTTTTTTTTTTGTTTGAATGCGCTAATATCAGGAGCAAAAAAAAATAGAATTGTTGCATTCGTTAGTCCAATTCCTGAGGAAGGGGCCTTCCTCAGGAATTGGAGCTACGCATACGCTGAGTTCTTGGCATCGAATGGGCATTCGATGCCAAGAACTCAGCGTATGGGTCGAAATGTAATTCGTTGACCCATTCGCTGGGTTCTTGGCATCGAATGGGTGGGCGTACAATGGTCCACTAGCGCCACTCCTTTAAAAAAATATCATCTCGTGACTGAGGAGTTATGAATAACGGCTAGTAGGGACCCTCGGTAAGTGTGTCTAGAATTTTCTAATGCCTTTTATAAAGTTTCATATTGAGACACGAAGCAACAAAATACGATCGAGAGGAAAGTGGCCGCTTTTCTTTAGATCGTATTTTGTTGCTTCGTGTCTCACTAAGAAACTTTATAAAAGCTAAGTATTAGAAAATGGTTATTCATAATTCCTTCTCAGTTACGAGATAATATTTTTTTAAAGGAGTGGCGCTAGTGGACCGTTGTACGCCCTCTTAAGGAGGGGCTATTTAACATCACGTTACGTTACGACCCTGAGGAGCCTCGCAAAAAGAAAAAAGTCAAAAAGAAAGCTAAGCTATAACGAAATAACGGAACACAGCTATAGGATAATATTATCATTTTATGTCGGACGAAGTCACGGGCAGAAAAGCTAGTAACTTTATAAACAGCCAAAAACCTGCTTACTTGCAAAAATAACAAACTGGAACTGCATTTTTTGATAAAAATCTACTAAACACATTTTTGTGCACACGCCTTTCTGAGTGACTCATTCATCTGTTGATTCAATTCAAGGATGAATCCGAAAGGTTAAACTATGATATTATTATATAATCAACATAAATATGTATATGTAAATATGTGTGAAATTGTATTATTAGGTCAACTTAATAATAAATAGTTGTGACATACTAAAATAACAGTAAGGGCCTGTGCACACCACGTTTTTTAAACGCGCCTCGACGGCGCGCTTTTATCCTACAAAAGGTCTACAGGCTGCGTCTGACTCGCGTGCATATCGCGTCTGTATCGCTACAAACGCGCGTCAACGGCGCGTTTAAAAAACGTGTGTGCACAGGCCCTAACCTATTTCGGGATATTTCATCTTCTACTGAATGAAACAGACAACTAAAACTTAAAGCTTCCTTTAAATATAAATGATTTCCTTAATTTTTAGCGTTATCACTTCTATGTTTTTGAAAACTTCCAAGTCATAAAGAGCTGTGGAATGATTGTATGAACTAATCATATTTGAGAAACAAAATACAGAGTAGGAAGTATTTAGGACTTACATGTGAATTACTTATCGATGAAACTTTTTTTTTTATACGATCCCAACTGGTTATGTATTGACGTCAAAAATAACCAATTAAGTAAGTATTAGAACCAGGAAAACAAAATTTAACCAAGAATATTCCGTAACGCATAGATCTGCGATAATATCTCCGTGTGATCGCTAGCACGATAATCTGATTTATAGAACGGGTATAAATTAATAATGCCAATGTCAATTACTTGAAACGACTTCAAGAATTCAATACAGCTACAGTGTAATTAGAATACTATTTTTGTATTTGCTAATAGGCGCCGTTTGTTGACTAGGTAACCGCAAGAACTGTTGTAAAAACTTAAGATTGGACTAAAATAAATAGATCTGAAAGTAAATTGAACGAATTTTATCTTGATTAAATCTTGCAATCTCCATTTCCATTCCATGTTGACTGAACATTTGCAACGTCAACAGCCGACAAAGTTTTAAGTCAATTACTGTAAGTTCAGTACTTTTAATGAAGTTCCATAACATTCAAGAAATATCGCTAACGCTTGTCACGAACTCACAGCTGTAAATGGTGAAGCCAAACAATGAAGTTATACAGGTTGACTCGTAATTTGACGTATTAATAATAATAATAATCCTCCACCTCCATCCTTACAGGACGTGATAGTGTGCCCCATTTGCAACAATTAAGCACTTGGGGTGCTTAATTGTTGCAAAGCAAAACCTAGGCGAAAATTCATGGGATTTGCGAAAACCCAATTGTTAAGTTTTTTTAAATTTCCCAGAAATCGTCACTAAATATATCTTTTCTCTGTACTCTCAAATTGAATGGCCTTCATTGCTATTCCATTGCATACCTAATCCTTTCGATACAACCAAATTTTTTAAAATATCAAACAGTTAATTAATAGTTAAAGGAAGAAGTTTACTACCCATTTTAAAAAATCATCTACATACTTGAACTTTGACACTAAGCGTAGAAATAACGAGGAACACACCATCATTTAATCAGGTATCCAACGAGGTATTTTCGCCTAGTCTTTGAGATGCTTAATTGTTTCAAATGGATCACACTATCACGTCCTTGAAGGAATACGTCAAATTACAAGTCAGCCTGTATATCTTCACATACTGTATGTATGTATACTAGTAGGAGTTACTTTGAAATCTGTTAGCAACACAAATCCGACCCTATCCGGTGCATTTAGATCGGTTAATTTCCATTACGTTTCTATCACTTCATTATGCGCAGACGCAACTTAGCTATTAATACTGACTGATATTTATATTATCATATTTTCCTTAATTAACTCGTCTAGATTCTTGATCTTAGCTTCATAGTTTTCGGTAAGTACCGACTGTTTATCAGTTAAGTTGATCGTTATTTTTCCTCGATTCTATTTGCTGGATTGAATAGAACCAGCCCAATGACAATTCCTGATTAATTAAACCCATCGATTGAAAGGTTAATCATTCAGATGATTAGACCTCTATTGATTTCAATTTTGCTGTTTAGTAGACCAAGGCCGATAGAGTAAGCTCAAACATAACACTTGACATCGAACTAAATGAACTAACTTCACGTGAAGATTCGCGTGAAGAAGGTCGAGATATTCTGAATACGTTCGAGAAACCGTTGAACGAACGGATGTTTTGGTCATTATGATGTAATTTTTCAGAGTTATAACTAAATAATTGCTTAATTTTTATATATTTTCATGTAAATGATTGTTCACCTATACTAATTAGATGGACGATTTCATCGTATTGTAAAGTTCAAATCTGTACAAGACCTCTGAAAAGGACGTTGTGTCTGAAATGTACAAATACAAAAGAAGTTCAAGGGTGACAGAATTACTTTTTATCTATATTAAACGAACGACATTCAGAATTGTAAATAATAGCTATCTTTGAAGTTTGGACAAGGAATTGAAATCCTTTCATGCGTCATTAATAATCAGGATCAGGACCAATTACAACTTTGTCTTATTTGTTTTAATATATTTATGTGTGTATACCTTGAAATCGCGAAAAAAAAATCAGCTGTTCCCTACATTTAAGTTCGCTGAACTCGACAAAATGTAGGGATCAGCTGATATTTTTTTCACGATATCAACTTTGGTCCCATAGTAAATGTTGTTCATAATGATGAATACAATGACCCCTTAAGAGGTTTAGTATAAACTAATGTTGTATAATTATTTATATATATTATATTTATAGTTTTAATAGGTATATGTATATCTTTATATTTAAATAATATTTATTCCTCAATTCTCGCTATTGCACCTACCACTGTTTGTCTCTGCATCGCCCAAAGGTTGACTGGTAGAAAATGCCTATGGCATTAAGTCCGCCTCCGTACATTTGTGTGCTTAAAGTATTAAATAAATTACAAAATTTTAACTATCTTTATGAGTGTCAAAGACTTTATCTTCATCTGTCTCACACCCTACTGATTTATCTTTACCTATTCGAATTAAACTTTCATTTCAACACTGCATCAAAGATGAAACGACGAACAACGGACGATATTACATTAGAAACTCAGAACATTTTCTAATTTTCACAGATATTCTGAGCGGTACTATTTCTGTTCTATCGGAACTCGCAGCTCACCTAATCATATCGTTCTAGACCACTTTCACCTATCGAGAACAGCGGAAGTGTTGGAGCCGCGTCAAATCGATTCACTCAGTATTCGTTCAAGTTTCATTTCACGTCTCGATGATTCTATTTAAACCTTAGTCAATTTACCGATAAAGTTTTCGATAAAACCGTTAGTTCTGTACTAAATGTTGGATCAAAGAAACTGAGACGACCTTTTTGTTTGTGGTTTATGAAAAGAATCGAGTCGGAAGTGTAACGATGGAAGGTGGACTAGAAATCCATACAATAAAATAAATCACAGAATGGAAGTGATAAAAACGGGACAACAGTTTCAACGTAGGAAAAGTTTACAAAAAAAAAGACAAATGCTTTTTGGTGACACAGTTTTACAACCTTTAATCTTGATTGTTGGTATATATTATATACAACATTATTTTTAGTATATGCGAAACCTGAATATATTTTGTTCAGAATAAGGAATCGATTTCAATAATTTTTACACCATGTTTTTTTTTCCCCAAAAATATTTAAGTGTGATGGAAAATGTTATCACCATTTAATTACTTACAATACAATCGCCGTACGATTAGGTACCTACTGCCAAATTATTATCAATGAGCGCAAGACGACCCTGGACTGCCTTGGAGGCGCGGGGGCGCCGCCGCCGCCGCCGTTAGTATGTTTTTGTACGGACAACCAGGTAACATAACGAACTTATAACTTTGTGATTTTTCATGATACAGTTCTTAAAGTACTCGACTGGCACAACGTATTACCATACTTCCAGCTCAGCTCTCCCGGTAACGGCAGACAATCGTGACGGTACCTCCATACTTATCATAAAACTAAAGCCAATCTCGAGCACTGTGTCAGATCAAAGCAATTTATCTCTTAAAGCAGAACAAATCGGACTGAATGAAGTTTCCCAATAATAAGTACCAGAGAGCCTAGCGCTTCTAATACCAAAGCCAATAATAATCTTCATTTAGGCCAAATAAACTGCGAGAAATAATGTTACTAAAGTAATTAAAGCTAGCATTTAAAATATATTTTACGACCGGACTATTTTACATTCAATAATAAAGGTAACTAACACAAAAAAGCCAATTAACTTGACAAATTATAAATTTATAATACGATACTTAATGACATGAATGAATGTACGATACCTAAATCGGCGACATTCTTGATACAATTGGCTGTCAAAGCAAAGTAGTGACAGGCAGTAATTATTGAATGATAGAAATGAGATGCGTTTGTGTGAAATATGATAATTTAGCTAGAAAATGGATGAATACGGAATCAATGGCTAATAGAGATGTATGGAAGAACAAGACATGCCGCGCCGATCCCGAATAAAGGCTCCCGCAGACAGGCGCGACATGACAGCGCGACGCGACACTAGTAGCAAAATCTCTAATTCATAGAAAGTGTCGCTCTGCGCGTGGCGCTGCCTGGCGCGCCCGCGATATCGCGCTCGTCTGCATGAGCCTTTAATTGTTATAGAGCGAGAGGATGATAATAATAAGTAATTCGGTATAAGATCAGTGAATATTCTATTAGCTTAATATGCTAACTCGTTTATGGTAATGTTAATCGTAAATTCGTAACAGACTATTTTTAGTGTCAAATAAAGATGAAATTAATGACACATTGGGACATTTGGAACCAATTAATGATTGTGAAAAACAAACACTAGTGCGCCTACTCATGAACAAACCAATGCGAGAATAAAAGAAAAACAAAGTCATATCTGCTGATATGACTTTGTTTTTCTTTTATTCTCGCATTGTAGCAGCTGCTTATCATCGTGACCAAGTTGTAGAAGCTATCGTAGGGTAACGTGGTGTCAATGATAGATAATTTAACCAATCAATTGATATTGAAACTACAATCATAGAACGATTTTAAAATCAGGACCCTGCTGCATTACAATTACAACCGACAAAGTTCAAACTGAAAGGAATATACGGCATACCCCACATGCTAGTCCTAAATACCACATCCTAGAAATTATAACAGTCAGCATGTCTTAGAACCTGCCAGGGTTGCGAGTTTGTCTGAAAGGGATATCGTGGCCCTGGCACACAGGCAACGGAAGGAACACGGGTGGGCTTTAGTCAGTAAAGGTCTGACACGCCCGGGCCCTCCCGCTCCGCCCAGAGCGGGAGAAGTTATTTGATAATTTCCAAACCAAAAAAGTCCTAAATATCACATCCTAGAAATTATATCAGTCAGCATGTCTTACAACCTGCCAGGGTTGCGAGTTGGTCCGAAAGGGATATCGTGGCCCTGGCACACAGGCAACGGAGGGAACACGGGTGGGTTTTAGTCAGTAAAGGTCTGACACGTCCGGGCCCTCCCGCTCCGCCCAGAGCGGGAGAAGTTATTTGATAATTTCCAAATCAAAAAAAAAAAAGGTCCTTGCTGCAGTGTTGGGTAATGTAAACTCGATAAAATGAAAGTAAGCCAATCAACAACAAAGACTTACAAGAGAACAATAGTCAAGCATCCTGATCCGTACCATAGGCACAGACAGTAACTATTAGGACACATGAACATTAATCAAGGTTGTCAAGGTCCAATCGATAAATAAACTTCCGCGATGATGTTCTCGGTCTCCCTTACGCTTCATACATTATTACACGTGCGATTGAAAGGACAATAGTGTGTGAGAACTTTAGAAAACTAGATATTATTAGTACTCCTTTAAAGGAAAATGTAATTACGTGGCCTACCATTTATGTCAGTGAGTTATTGTGTTTGTAACGCGCGGCATTCGACTAGGAACCGAGTTTGTAAGTCAAACGGTTTGTTGTGACTGAGGCAACAGTTTCGCGTGTACTATTCCGACTTCTTTCCTATAGACGCGATATGAAATTGGTTACCGCCTTACTACTTTGGTTCATTCATTTCGCGAGTTTCGTGAGGTTCTTGAGGTTGTGGGAGGAAAATTTTCAATTCGTTTTCGGGTTTTTCCTTTAAGAGATAAAATGATACAACAATAAAATAAAAAAACCGGCCAAGTGCATGTCGGACCACGCACAATGAAGGGTTCCGTAGTTGGGATGAATTTATCCCAAAAACAAACTTAACATTGTAGTTGAAAAACATGCTCTATACATCGATATACGTTACGGTCAATTCTCCAACTGCAAATTTAAGTTGGTCGACTATTACTCGATAACTTGTGAAGCCTACTTAGCTGTGATAGTTTTCCTTTTAATTTCGTTATATATACTATTGCCATGAATTTTTTCACATCCAAAACCAACCATTTAGCTGGCAGGGGGGGGGGGGGGGACACTTGACTCTAACAAAAAATAGCACTTTAAAGCTTAATATTACGCAAACGGATCCCTTAATTGAAAAATGGTTTTGCCAAACCCACAATATTTTTGAACTTCCTATCCAACGATATCCCACACCATGGAATAGACGAGAAAAAAAATATCATCCCCATTTCACGTGTAAGGGAGATACCCTAAAAAAAAATGTTTTTCATAATTTTATTTTACCATTTTTTCGGCATGATTAATATGTATACCCATGCCAAATTACAGCTTTCTAGGACTAAGCGTCTCTGAGCTAAGCTGGGGACAGACGGAGGGACGGACAGACAGAAAGACAGACAGACATGGCGAAACTATAAGGGTTCCTTGTTTACTACGGAACCCTAATAATAGATCTAAGACTGCGTCATGCTCGCTTATTACATTATGTGAACACAATCTCCAAGTTCTGCTGGTTATTGATTTTATTCATCTGATTCCAAGAAGGTTACCGAACGATATCGTACGGCATACATCGACTTCGTGTCCATGTCAAGAGTGGAGTCTCCCATTTCGGTCATGGCACGCGCTCGCAGGTGCTTCCGCGGCCCACACATAGCTCGGTGACCTCCGTGACCGGGCCGGTTTATTTCCCACTGTGTGCATTGCACTGTAACTTCTCATATTTTATTGCTCGACTCTACTTTTTGTTTGACTTGTTATAAGAATAGAACAAAAACATCTCATTAGTTGGTGATGATGATGACTCAGATTTTCTTTGACTTTAGTAATATTAAATTAGATGATTATAAAGGCTCGTACAGACTGCTGCGATATCGCGGGCGCGACGCGACACTAGTAGCACAATTTCTATGTCGGTGCCTGTCGCGCCCGCGATATCGCGTGAGTCTGTAAGAGCCTTAACATTGTAAAAGATAAAATATTTTACTAGTCTGCGAACTGTAGACCTCGCGAACCCAAACTTTTTTGCAACAATTATTTATTATTTATGATCTCCTATGATTTGACGGCGACTGACCTACTCTTTTTCCTATAAAAAAAACATGACAGCGTTCAATAAGTTAAATTTAAAAACCAAAAAAGTTATGAGTACTTATAAATTTATAGGCTAGCTAGAAAAATGAACTAATAGGTTTTAATTGGCAGAGGTTAAAGGCTTCTACATACTGGCGCGACAGGTGCGACGCGACACAGGTGCGACGCGACACAATTTTCTTGATTTTTTGTTCTACTGGTGTCGCGTCGCGCGACAAGTAGAGCCAGTATGTGGAAGCCTTAACGCTGCAGCCTAGTTTTGTGGTGAGAAGGTGCTCCATCAATAATCGTAGAGATTGGAGTAGTACTACTAGTCGTTTTCACCAACACAAACCATTTCTGGATTAATGGTACAAAAAGAAACATGAACCTGTATTAATACAGTATCACAGAAATATGCATAATTAATTAATAAATAAATAATAGTTTATGGGCCGATTCCACTGGTAAAAATCCAAATGTGAGCAATTTACTGCATTTCGAGGAGCTATTCTGCTCATCACGCCGAAAATCCTCATCAGATTTTCACCAAATTTCGATGAGACCAACATAAAGTTACTACATTTCAAATAAAAAAAGAACCATTGAAATCGGATCTCATAAGGCGGAGATTTCCAGTAGCCCCCTTTTTTGAGGAAGGAGGAAGTACCTCTCCAATCAAAAATACCCAACGACAAAAAAAAAACTATAAAACCTGTATACCAAGTTTCGTCCAGGGCCCCAAGTCTGCTATTAATTAACACGCTTTTATTAGGTCGACCTGTATGTAACTAACTATGTAATGGAATCTAAGGTAACTAATTTAACCATCTTCCAAGGTCGTAGCGTAATTTGGAAAAACGAAAATTGGCAGCTGTTTGTTGTTCTGATGACAATACAATAATATGGTACTGTCGAACTGATCTAATGATGGAGCCGGAAGATATGAACTGGAACTTCATGATGGAAAATCGTATCATAGCTGTTTTGGATTTCTTAGAAAAGTCTTGTAATGAACTTTGACCACGATTAGGTTTCAAGGTCTGATGATGAAGCCGAAAGATAGGCACTGGCATTCCATAATGGAATATCGTATCATAGTCGTGTTTGCACTTGTGAGAAAGGCCACGTAATGGACTTTGAACACGATCAGGTTTCAAGTTTTTTGTTTTTACGTGCATTTTTAAAAGCGCGTTTTTCAAGTGTTTTTTAAACTATTAATTTATTATAAACTCAGTCATTCCGACACGATCCTATTGTCATTTTGCTAAAAGTTCGTGTCATCTGCTAAATTCATAATGGTCGATCATTGGTCGGTCAATGTTCTCGTAATTGTGTTATTATTTGTAATTGTGTTATTATTGCCATTGTCGTATTGCCATTATTATAAAACCCATTAGTAGAAATATCATTAATTTGTCATTATGTACGAGATTACCAATAAATGCAATTTCTTTCAATGTAGTGTCAGTGGCCGACCATTGGAAAGTCATAATGACGCCATTATAATAGTAGATTACCAAACTTGTTAAAATCAACAATTATGAAATCAATGATCGACCATTCTGACACTATTGTAATAGCAGACTTGAGGCCCTGTAGAGGAGTAGCAAAAAACTGAAACAAAAGCAAATTTTGCCAGACTTGAAGGCGTCTACAGACCGGCGCGTGCGACGAGCGGTGCCTTTGAGTCGCGTCGCGAGTCGCGCCGGTCTGTAGAGACGCTTCGCTCGCTCGGTCAACTACATCAAGTTATTTTAATAAATGAGTCACATGTATTTTCAGAAATAATAATTAAGTTTGTTCAAAATTAGAAACCTAAACGCAATTCTAATTTCGTGCTAGATTGTGACGTTATATAACAGCACCCTAATTGCGTAACACAGTTTGAATCGGAATCGGAATGATTTTGAAGTATATTGCTAATCCATTGCTTCATAAATTAGAAAACTTTGTCTGCTCAACAACGTAAATAGCGCAATGAATATTGTTGAACTGTCAAATTGAAACCGATTCCTACTAATAGTGTGTTACGCAATTAGGCTACAGGTTAGAGTTATACGGTGCTTGTGATGGATTAGTAACCCGTTGTTACCTAAGCTTCGTACTAATTCGTGTAGATATAACGTAATTAGGATCATTGACCCTCGGTGCTTATAATATTGTGTTGCATATAATATGTACTACCAACTATTATTCAATCCAAAAATTTATAAAAAATTACCTAAAAGCTGGAAGCAGCTAAGTGACGTAGCGTTCAAAAAGAAAGTCAAACATTTTCTAGCAGATAAAGCTTATTATGATTTAAATGAGTTTTTAAATGAGAGATTTTGATTATGTTTTGCTAATTTATTATTTTTAATGATATTATAATATCATCACATTTTTAAATTAGACTTGGAGTGACATTTTACTTAATTTCATAAGGCATATTGTATAAGGCAAACGTGATGATCTGTTTTATTTATTCCTCTACTTTTCTCATCTCTTGCATGCTCACAATTTGTGTTGTATGTATTGTACTCAAGTTAGTGCAAATAAATGATTATCTTATCTTATCAAAACTATCTTATTATGTATATATCCGCTTGTAACTTCACTATAATTATAGTAAACAACGTGCATTTTATCAACTGACCTATATTTTCCACCAAAATATTATGACAGGAATCCGTCGCGTGTTGTTTTGATCAATGAAAATTATCAAACATGCAAAGTCACTACACATCATAATTATTGAGATTATCAATGCTGAAAACAAGAGTTTGATAGACATGCAGATTTAAGGCTCCCGCAGACAGGCGCGATGCGACACTAGTAGTAGCACAATTTCTATGAAAACTTCATGGAAAGTATCGCGCTGACTGTCGCGACCGCGATATCGCGTCAGTCTGACTCTGCACAATACTCATTCATATATAACACATTTGTACAATGTAAATTAAATACAATGTAAATTATGTAAATATATTTGCTAAAGAAAGTAATATGCTAGGTGCTGCATAATATACTATACCTGATGAAATGTAAACGGGCATGGCCGGTCTCAACTTACCTGCAACAAGAGGAATGCACAAATTAAACTTCAACGTAAAAAAAATAATAGCAAAAATGACAGTTTTACGGAAAATAATTAAATTAAATAACATCATGATCTAAACATCAAACTCGTGTTTCTTATCGAAAAGATGGCACGACAGTTATAGAATTCCTCGAATACAGATTCCTGCTTCCATTCGACAATAAAGACAGCTTGTTTGAACCTTTTTGCAATCTTGATACAAAAATATATTTGTTTCATCTTAATCAATAGCTAAATCAATTGCTTATTTAATCAAATTGGCCCAGTAACAGTCATTATGATTAGACGAGAATACGAGATCGATCGAAACAGTTTGTCGCTAGCGCTATATATTTGCATTTTTCTGTCACCAACCAATATTTTCAAGGTCACCAGCGAATTTATATTGGCCAGATGACACTAAACATCAATTAGATACTTAGATCGGTTCATAAAATAGCACAGACAAAACCTCTTGCTGTAAAGTAACCGGTCTTAGCATCCTGTTGTTTCATCGCTAAGCGTTTAGAAACAAGGTATTAACAAATATGTAGTAGGAATAATTTCTATTTATACAACTAGGTTCACATAAAGTTAATCTTGTTCAGCGGAGATAATACGATAAGTTTCGGTCAATTTCCAACGAAGGTCGACCTTTCCATCCACCTTATTCATGAAATTCGCGATAAATGTATATTCGAATCGAGTTAGAGGTCGCTAGAGACGGGTTCGATTTAGTTTTAGACGAAAATTCTGAATATATCGAAAGACGATATCGGAGGTTCTCAGAAAGAAAATATTAATATTTGAGAGCACGTAAAAACACGTTCTAAAGATGAGAAATAGGTGGATGAAATGTTCGATTTCCTTTTCCTATTATTTTTAGGTACCTAGTGTAGAAATTAGGTCAAACTCAAAAGATAACTAACAGTTCGGCTTGTATCCTCCAACTACATCATAATGCGCCTCTTGGAGTCATGGCCCATTTTCAGAGATGCACATTACGGTCGAGTGGTGATGAATAGTGCCTCAGTGATAGCACAAAGCACTAATCACTCAGGTTCTTACTTCCCTGATACGGAAACATTGCTGTCAAGACATTTTTATGCTCGCTCTTCCTAGTTTTTATTTCTTAGTAATTGATCTCATAAACTCAAACTCAAAACTCAAAGCATTTATTTCAATTAAACCAATTACACACACTTTTGAATTGTCAAAGAGTAGGTTAGTTAGTCAGAAAGTTGAAGCTATTTGCCCATTCCAAAACGTAGATCTCTATGGAGAAGAATAGGCAAGAAACTCCAAGGACACTCTTTTAAATCAAGATATTACAAAACCCTGGGTACATTATTCTTGTCGCTTCTATATGTGAGAACAATGTAAAAAATAAATTATTTAAAAACAATACAAATATAAAAGATTACAAATAAGCCCTGGCAGATAGGAGATGACCAGTCACAACTGACGGCGCCCGTTCACGAATATGACGCGTGGATCAGCACCATCCAGCTCAACCATTTTGTAGGGAACCGAATGATCCAACACACGCGCCACCATGTCACTTATCTTACTGAAAAGATGTAGGTTTTTTCTAACATACATAATATTTTCATAAATATATTGGCAAGGTACCGTCATGATGTTAATTTTTTTAAACAGTTCCCTTAGAGAGTCGCGTCTACGGAGGTTGTAGATGGCTCTGATAGCCCTCTTTTGCAGAACAAAGATAGAAACAATATCTGCAGGCCGTCCCCGCATCAAAATACCGTAAGACATGATGCTATGAAAGTAACTAAAATAGACCAGTCTCGCTGTATCCACGTCTGTTAATTGGCGAATTTTCCAAACAGCGTAGGCGGCTGAACTTAGCCGCCCTGCAAGTGATGTTAAGTGAGGACTCCACTGCAGCTTAGAGTCAAGCGTGATTCCCAGGAAAACAGTTTTTTCGACGAATTCTAGTATCTCTTTGTTCAATACAACGTGACATTCACTACTTCTAACATTCGGTAACGCGAATCTTATGCATTTAGTTTTCTTCTCATTTAATACCAAATTATTTACAGTAAACCAATTATGGACCATAAGCATAGCGTTATTTACGTCGTCAAGCTCCTGTGCATGTCTGCTTACTTTAAAAATCAGTGATGTGTCATCAGCAAATAACACCATTTGTGGTCGGTTTTTCAATAAATGAGGTAAAACATTTATATATACTAAAAAGAGTAACGGACCCAATATTGAGCCCTGCGGTACCCCCATTTTGACTATTAAACCCAATGAATTCACACCATTTATTTGAACTTGCTGCAGTCTATCATTCAAATATGATTTTACTAAGTTAAGCGCAAGTTTACCCAGTCCATAATGCTCAAGTTTCAAGAGCAGTGTTTCGTGATTCACGCAATCCCTGGCACGCAAGCCTTGGATAGGTCACAACAGATGCCTATTGCGTCTTGCGCCTCTTCCCATGCGTTAAAAATGTGTTTCAATAACGTGAAACCGGCGTCAGTTGTACAACGTCCTTTGGTGAAACCATACTGTTGATCGTGTAAGATGTCATTACGATTGAAGTGATTGAGCATTTGATTTAACATTACTTTTTCAAACACCTTGCTGAAAACAGGCAAAACCGATACGTGTCTAAAATTATTAGTGTCTTTGCTGTCACCGGATTTAAAAAGTGGAATAACTTTACTATACTTCATTAAATCTGGGAATATTCCTTGATCTACCCACAAATTAAATATTAATTAAATTAAACTTAAAGGCTCGTATAGACTGGCGCGATATCGCGGCCCGACAAGGGTTGCGCTGCCTGTCATGCGGCGCGCCCGCGATATCGCACCAGTCAGTCCGAGCCTTTATGGTTTCTCCCTAACTAGGTCGAGTACAAAGTATAACATAAACATGTTTATTTTAGTAAAACGCCAGAAAAATATTGTGAAGGAATCTTGAAATTGTTTTCTGAAAAATTTTTTGCGTCGGCAGATCACGCGATGTTTCATGAGGTAGTAGGTACATAGGCGCTTATGTACATTTTATGTCGATCGATGCGAGTCCTTGGCATTGAAAACACATTTGACCTTTGCCATTGTCTCGAAGAATCAGCTTATTCTTGTAAGAAGGTCTTGAGAGATATTTTTTATAGATTTAGCATCAGTGCGTCATCTTGGAGTGGTAACCGTGCTTTTACACCTGGAACTGGCCAAATTGTCTTTACATAAATTGATTCCTTTATTACTCAATAGGTAGGTTAGGTGGTACGTGGTTTACATCTCGTCTTTGATAACGTATTGATGTAAACAACCTCGCATGTTACACCAATACGCTCTGTGATTTCAAGATCCGCAAGTAAATTACAAAGGGTTACAAATTACAATCCAATCAAAGTGTCGAGGATATATTTTATTTTAAAACAACACAACAAACATAAGTATCGACATTATTAATTTTCTAATAAAGATTTGTTTGGGCCTATAACAAAGTCAAATATACGGCAATGCATGCATTCAATAGAGCAAGTAGCATTTAAAGGTCGGAACTGTAATTATTACATTACCATAAAATAGTAACTCCATCAAGCCATAACACGCTCTTCGTGGTTTGCCATAAGGGCTACATTAGTGCTAAGTTAATTTTAAAGATGGCATTTACGTCCTAAATTATGGTCTATCTGGATCCTGTATCTTCGAGGAATGTTGGCGTTTGCCATCTCTTTCGCTCCCCATTACAAGAAGCGAGACACGAAAATAATATTTACACCAGCGCGTCAGCGTTTGTTATCAGTCTGTCCAATTATATTTTACATGAATTCATATTTCCAGAATAACATTGTCATGTCAATTACAACCGACAACGTTCAAATTGTAAGGAGTATACCCCACATGCTAGTCCTACATATCACATGCTAGAAAATATAACAGTCAGTATGTCATACGGCCGAACCCAATAATTTATATATCACCAGTTTCGGCCTACTGGAGATATAAAAATATATCTATCGATGGTTTTAACGTCCCAATAATATAGGAATCATACCGGCCCACGCTATCTACTGATGGGAGGGTGTATCGCCTACAACAGATATCTCTTTGTATGAAAATGCCAAAAGTATGCGCCCCAATAAACGATTTGTTTGGCAGGACAGTACTACAGATGGCAGATTTGGCTATTCCCCGAATTGCAGGGATAAACGTAAAGTAGCCAAGCTAAAATGAACTCTTTAGTACTTGCAATAATGATCATAGATGTTTTTTTTAATTTAAAGTAATAAAAAAGAATTTAAATTCAAATATCTCGAAAACGGTGCGCCCTAGGCAAAAAATAACAGAAATTTAACCCCCTTCATACTAACACCCCCCGTGCAGGCACCATTCCAACATGAATTTATGTTAAAAAAAAATAACATTAATGCGCTAAGGTAGCCCGCGAAATTCAAATTTTATTACGTTTTTTGCAATTTGCAGGTCAGTAACAGGACTAACAGGTTGTATTTTGATTCGCGGCCATAACAAATATGGCTCTACAGAATTATATCTTAATCCAGTAACTTATTTAGAAGTAAGAAACAAAGAAGTTTTAATATAACCCTAATTACACATGTTGTTTTTTAAAGTGATGTTGGTTGTAATGGAACGCACGGGAGGGCGAAGTAGAGAAACCTACTTATTGTTTTCGTTAGATAGATAGCCTTTATCAATGATTGTGAGACGCCATCCGAGCATAGATATAATTATACTGTCTATCATCAATAGCGATCTGTTTTTAACTGAAAATAAGTTATTGGGTTCGGCCGTTACAGAGCATACATAATTGGAAAGAAATTTTTAGACCGTGCTTATAAAAGGAATCTAAAGATTACAAATAATCAGGATTTTGCTCGCTAGCCAAATATTTTGTCTGAAGATATTTTGTTTGTTGTCGTTCAGTTCTCCAGGCTTCATACAAATTGAACCATAAATTCATGGAGCGTACAGTAAAATGTTATCTAAAATTATCGATTTGCCCTGAATAGCTGGTCCCTTTCAGTTCGGCTCTTCCAGTCCTTTAATTTCAGAAGCCCATCTGTCCTTGTCCCGGCTTTGCGCCACTGTTTCGAACAGATAACAGCTGGCCGCGAAGCTGGCAATTTTTTGTGAATGGCCATTATCCCTTACCGTAATGACTAGACCGAAAATGAAGAAGGAGACAGTCATTTGTTATAATATGATGGTATAGAATTATAGAGATAACTTATATACTCTCTTAGAAATGTATACTGACGTGGTCGTATCTCGAAACCTGTTATTGGCCAGTCAGAGGGTTATCAGTGTTTGCCATTTTATCAATGTAGGTATGCATTGACGCGATAAAGCGAATGGAAAGTTGTATATAAATCGTTGATGACAAAGTATTGATTACATATCTGCTAGTATGCAATTTTATTAAAATATTCTTAAGGAATATTCAACAAATACTAAAAAACTTTTTTGGTCGTAGGGTTTCGCTTTTTATTGGTATCAAAAACATGTCTGAGAACAGCAACCTAATTGCATAAAGGCCTCAACAGACCGGCGCGACACAAAGGCGCCGCTCGTCGCGCGACACGCGGGCTTTTGTGTCGCGTCGCGTGTCGCGCCGGTTAGTCCTTTACACAGTTTGAATCCAATCTGCATGATTTTGAAGTATAATTTATATTGCTAATATGGATTAGCAATATAAATTCATATTTGTCTGTTCAACAACGTGAATAACGCATTGAATGTTGTTGAACTGGCAAAATTAAACCAGTTGCTACTAGGCCTCAAGTCTGCTATTACAATAGTGTCAGAATGGTCGATCATTGATTTCATAATAGTTGATTTTGACAAGTTTGGTAATCTACTATTATAATGGCATCATTATGACTTTCCAATGGTCGGCCACTGACACTACATTGAAAGAAATTGCATTAATTGGTAATCTCGTACATAATGACAAATGAATGACATTTCTACTAGTGGGTTTTATAATAATGGCAATACGACAATGCCAATATTATAACACAATTCTATTACGAGAACATTGACCGACCAATGATCGACCATTATGAATTTAGCAGATTACGAACTTTTAGCAAAATGACAATGGCATGACAATGGGATCGTGTTGGAATGACTGAATATATAAAAATATCAGACTTTGGCCCCTGATAGTGTGTTACGCTTTTAATAATATAATTAATTAATAAAAAATAAATGGTCTTGGATATTCCAGTCCAGCGTATTCGATGAGTGTTTGACTCATGCCAACATCCCAAATAAGTTTCGCAGAATTCAACGTAAACAAATCTTCGCAAAGTAATATGAATCACGAATGTAATGTAAGGAAAAAATGAAGTACAAAAGAAAATAATTGGCGGAGTCTGTAACCTACGGGTCGTCATAAGAATTATATAAGAAATCTTAAATAGTCTTACAAAATATAAGACTGCTTTACAATTTCGACACGGTTAGCGCAATAAGTAAGACGCAATCGATCAAGTTTTGCTACAACAAAAATATGAGCACACTTTAACTTTTTTTTGCTTTATCTTCTCCGAATATTAAAGCAGCATAACTGCGTAATCTGCTGTAGGTATTTCCTAATATTTTTCAGAATTTAACAGCTTTGTTTTCGTTTTGTTGTTGTCAATCTGTGTATTACATAGTGGCAAGATTTTAGTTTCATAATTCGACATGATTTGTCTAACTGTTCTGTTCTTCAACCTTTTGCAGCTCTACGCTCAATCGATTGTCCTACGGATAACTTCTGCTTAGCTACGAAACAATTTATCAACCGATCGTACAAAATAACTGCCACTCGAAGCCATTTCTAAACTTCACTGAAACTGCATAAAAATATCTAATTTGTTATCAAGTTCCTATCTTATCTACTGGATGTTATCAATTTACCAACGACCTTCTGTAAAAAATATTCCGACATAGGCAATATATAATTTTTGTTAAAAGCACTAGCTCCTCATTATTGAGATCCTGCTAAAGGCAACAGAAACTATAATTATACTACACTAAAACAGGCAACAAGCTATTATTAAGTCAATGATCCCAATATTTACACAGTATGTAAACAGGAAAACACCAACTATACCGCATCGCTTGACTCACATTACAATAGTATAATTTCATAGACGAGTTTTCCGACCTATTTGCTACGTAGGCTGTCAGTTCAAACCAATCTCTCTTTTAAATTCTGACTCTTCAATACGTGTTTCTATCTAGCTGGCCCACCTGAGCCACATCAACGAAACCGATGTAGACTGTTAGTTTATTCAATGTACCTGTCTAATCAAACGAAAATATTCAATGTACCTCCGCCAGTAAGACAGAAATGGCGTTTCATTTCGGTTTCTATCCAGCGGGGCCCTCCGTTATTCTATTGCTTAGAGACTTGAAAATGCTATTGTAGATACTCCTTCCAATCTACCTTTCAAATTATTCATTTATTTTCATAATCTTTGGATATTACAGCAGAAATTACATTCGTAGGTTTTTTTCTATCCAGCGGGGCCCTTTTTATCCTTAATATTTACAAGTGAAAGTCGCACGCCAAATTAAAGCATTTTCAATGTACTTACAGGGATTAATGCGTTTGTTTAGATGCGATAAGTACATAATTGTATTTTGAATAATAAACTTATTGGAGAACAATTTAGGTACCTACGCGTGAGTTCCATCAAATTGTGAGTTTCAGGTAACGCACCGACCGCTTGTGTCCTAAAATTGCATCAACTGGCTGATAGTAAGCTATCTAAGTCAAAAGTAACTTAATAATAAATTTAATTTCATGTAGGGTCAGCAAAATAGTAGCATATGAAACTATTAACTACTTAACACCTGTTATTATAAAACGAGTGTAAAGTATCACACGAGTGTTTTAATATGTGTGTAGTTTCTTACACTACTTTATCTAAACTCATGCAAATTCATTAAAACAAAACATTATAATTATTCATCTTCTAATCATCATTTTCAAAAAAACATTATTTAGTATCGTAAATCGTAATGGCGCCCAAATTCAACATTCAACCGCGGGGGTACACGCCACATCAGCCGATCAGCTGTTACGATGACGCGCCGGCGCCACCATTATAACTACAGATAATGTAAAATCAGTGGAGCGAATCTAGTGCACATCTCAAATTTTGGACTCGACCAAGTACAGAAAACAAATATTGTTTGTATTTAAATTCATAGATAATTATTCTTATTGCGCTGTATCAATATCACTTTTAAGTTATTTCGATTGTCGACGGCAACTAAAACCTATGAATTTAGAACTCATTGGTCTTGGTCAAGCTGTTCTACTGGAAAAAAAAGTTATTATTTATAGTATTTTATGGGAAAGTGTGAATGTCTAAATAACTTTTTAATTTTAGTTGTACGTGGATAAAGTTTTGATTTCTTAACTAGAATTTTACGTTATGAGAGCAGATAATACATTAAAAGGTGAAATACCCTTTCAAACAAAAAAATAATTTTTAAAATCGGTCTATAATTGACGGAGTAATCGCGTAACAAACATACAAAAAAAAAAAAAACATAGCCGAATTGAGAACCTCCTCCTTTTTGGAAGTCGGTTAAAAAGTCATTTTGAAATTGAAACTTCGTCTCGTATTATAAATTGCCACTTCAATGTATGTTTCATATTTGAAAAAGTGATATACGATCGCTTTCATAGCGCAGTTTCCGAAAAACTCTGTACACAGACAAATTGTTCCAGCTATAAGCTAACTCGAAAAGTACCTCTTGTGCCTCTTGACTTACAGCTTCTACAAATGCGTGGTATCTTATGCTGGAACAGTGTGTGGTCATGATGGTTGCACTGGTATTAAAAAAATTGTATACGAAGTACAGAATATGGTAGCATTCGATATTAATGGCATCAATGCAATTGATTTATCAGATGTTCCAAAACATTTATTTCTGAATCAAAAAGAAACTTACAAGTTAATATCTGTAATTCAATACTGCCCTGGTATAGGTGACATTGGCCATTAAAAAGCCCACTGTTTACGTCAAAATGGCAGTTGGGAATGTCATGACGATCTGGACGCTATAGTAAAAGTTCTCCAAATAAATAAATAAATTATACCGCATTGCGTAATTTATGTGAAACAATAGTTTATTTATTTGAAAAAATATACCATGTCAAAATGATATATTCTGTGTGCATTATTATTTTATCTACGTTGTCATGCTGACCTTACGTTTTGTTAACAAAACTACTAAAGTGAACATATCCTTTTTCACCGTTAATTATTATGTTTATCACAAAAAACGCATTAATCCCTGTAAGTACATTGAAAATGCTTTAATTTGGCGTGCGACTTTCACTTGTAAATATTAAGGATAAAAAGGGCCCCGCTGGATAGAAAAAAACCTACGAATGTAATTTCTGCTGTAATATCCAAAGATTATGAAAATAAATGAATAATTTGAAAGGTACATTGGAAGGAGTATCTACAATAGCATTTTCAAGTCTCTAAGCAATAGAATAACGGAGGGCCCCGCTGGATAGAAACCGAAATGAAACGCCATTTCTGTCTTACTGGCGGAGGTACATTGAATATTTTCGTTTGATTAGACAGGTACATTGAATAAGCTAACAGTCTACATCGGTTTCGTTGATGTGGCTCAGGTGGGCCAGCTAGATAGAAACACGTCTCTTCAATTCTATAACGCCCTACCCTAGCTACGAACCTCCTTTTATTAAATAAGTCTTTATCGTGGATGAACACAAAAAACTCATTGGACTAATATACCAAGATACGCGATAAGCGATTACCATTCTGACTGTCAAGCTTAGTGATTATGGCAATACGCCCGATCGTTTAACTGTCTGTGAAAGAGACCCAACAGCACCTCATAAACGTCCACAGCTGAGCAATAAGGGGAGTTGACAGGCTGACTGATGTAGTGATGGCAACGACAAAGACTAAAGGTAAAATGTTGGATCATCGGGGTAATTGCGTAACACGCTTATTACAGTACCAAAGGCTTTCATTTTGACAGTCTAACAACATTCATTGTGTTATTTACGTTGTTGAGCGGACAAATTTTGCGAACTTATAAAGCAATGGATTAGCAATATCCTTTAAAATTTTAATTTCATTAATATTCTGATTGATAGTGTGTTACGCAATTAAGGTGCTGATTGCTTCGCAGTACATAAATGTTAGAGTGAACAGTACTTCGGCATACCCTGGGCATAAAGGCAAAAAAGTTTGTGAATGGGTCAGCCCATTCACAAACTTTTTTATTACTCTTAACGCCAGGGACGCGAGGTGCGCGCACGACCTGGGGACTACTCCGAACATAAATCCGAAGTATCCGCCGAATGTTCAGCCGTAGCTTAACTACGGCTAAATATGGCGGAGTTCGGCGAAAGAAAAAAAAACGACAGTCAAAGAGATAAGCCAAAGTCAAAAATGTGACTAAGTCGGGTAAGGAAGTAAGGATTCAAAGTAGAAAAGGGAAACTATGGAAGTTATAAAACGGGGATTAACTCTTCGGAGTAGACCCCCTGTATTCGATTCGCCACTACTACCAGTCGTACAAATGCCGTCTTGCGTGCACCTCTTCGTCGCCTTAAGGCGCTGACAAGAGGCAAATGATAAAAGTAGGTTTGTCTTAAACAAAAAAAATGCCAAATCTATATAGTATGTGGTAGCGGAAAAAAATATTATGTTATTCTTGAACGTATTTCTCAGAACTTGGTTGTTACCAAAACACGTTTTGAAATAAAAACTCTATACTAATTAATTGTAAACTAACCCTTTACTTTGAGTTTCAATTCAAAATATCTGTATTAAATATTATCAACGTACGGTTGGTATTTAATTAATAACAAGAACGTCTTATTTGTATGCAGAACTTGGTTGTTTTTTATTTTCGATTACTCAACTCATTTTTGAGTAAATAGATAATTACTTCATATTTTGCATTATATTACAAGCGTTGTGTCGTCGCTTCTCTTTCTTTTGTATGCAGTCTGACAGTGACCGCGGTTAACCTGTTGTCAGCGTCTTATGGCTCGTACAAACTGGTGCGATATCGCGGGCGCGACAGACACCGACAGAGAAATTGTGCTAAGAGTCGCGTCGCGCCCGCGATATCACACCAGTCTGTACGAGCCTTTACGACCAATTTTAATAATCTGCAGTTTGGATAAAAAAATGTGACACTGTTGTTCGTGGTTGATTTCACATTTGTATCATTTCTGTATCCTATCTTTTTTAGGTTTGTTTTCCTGAATAAATAAAATAAAATAAACAGTCGCCCTGTGCCTCAGATTATAGAAAGAAGCAGATAGACCGCGCGGAACAATAAAGTGAGGCCCGTTTGTAGACATGTGTGCGTTACAGCTACGTGAACGTGACAGCACTATAAGAACAGGTGCCTCTGTGTGTGTACGGTTGCCAGGATAATTAAAAAATTAGCCATAATATTTCATTAAGTACATGCAAAAAAAAAGTTTTTGTTCTTAAATCAGTTGTTTTTATTAACAGTATACGTCAAATTAACAATACTCTTCCTTATAAACGATACATTGGCGATATAATATTTTTATTTTGAGACACCAACATTTTATTGTTTTTGGTAGCTATATTTACTATATTATGGTGACGTCATATAACCCATGATATAGCAAATCCATTAACTGACACACACAGATGTAATAAGTATTATAAAATCCGTTAACTAGTCGCTTTTGAATTTGTATTTGCTTTGTTGGCCGCACTCTCGGTATTCCGCGCGGTCTATCTGCGTCTTTCTATAATTTGAGCCCTGTGCAAAGGCCTTCCCAATCCTTCAACTTTTCTCGATGCTAACTTACTGATTACAACTTCCATGATCAGAATCTTTTTATCAACACTTGGACGAAATAGACGTCACAATGATTTTGGCAGCATTTGTTTAGTTGTAAACTACCCGGTATCATAGTTTAAAAATAATGCATTTTCAGGGTTATGACGAGTACGGAGTCTATCCAAATTCGTAAGAACTCCTCAGTAAGCTCATTACATAAAAGGTGCAACTGCAGAGCGTGCACGTTCTTTATCTTGTCACGTTATGATGTATGTATTACTCGCTCAGGCT
This sequence comes from Tiliacea aurago, assembly GCA_948098905.1. Classification (NCBI taxonomy): domain Eukaryota; kingdom Metazoa; phylum Arthropoda; class Insecta; order Lepidoptera; family Noctuidae; genus Tiliacea; species Tiliacea aurago. The sequence goes on from OX402592.1 coordinate 5,556,950, forward strand.
AGCACTTGAAGCCACGTGTCGTAGTTATAACGTAGGTATACCGGCTATAAATTCTGCTAAAGTGGTATGCACAAGAACATCGACCCATTTTCCTCATTGCACCACACCAACTTACCTACTTACATAAAAAGTGCTTAGGTCTAATTTTTATCAAATCTATTTCCAAAAAGAAATTCTTTAGGTAGAGCATTTAAGGCTTCTACATACCGGGGCGACTTGTCGCGCGACGCGACGCGACACAAAGGCACCGCTCGTCCCGCGACACGCGGGGCCTTTGTGCCGTGTCGCGTCGCGCGACAAGTCGCGCTGGTATGTAAAAGCCTTAAGGCTCTTACAGCCTCACGCGATATCGCGGCCGCGACAGGCAGCGATAAAGAAATTGTGCTATTAGAGTCGCGTCGTCGCGCCCGCGATATCGCACCAGTCTGAACGAGCCTTTATGTGTAAATAGAATTGTCTACCTTCTAAAACAACGACGGTCAGATTTACATAAATTATCGTCATTTATATCCGTATATGTGTCAATGGTTAAATCGTTTGTTTTTGTTACACAACTGTTAGCCTAATGTATTAAGTAAAAATGCGTTTCAACACTTTTATTTTAGATAGCCGAATGTGACACAAAGGGCTCTTTAAATACTCTGCTATAAGTTACAGCACATATTTGGTAAATTTTATTTCAATTTCCCGAACTTTCGGTTCAGAATCGATAACAGTGAGTTCAAAGGACCTATGGACATTACTGACATAGTCATTAGAATGAAGAAGATAACTTAAATCATCATCTGTGCTTATCCAATCAGCTAACAAGAGTGAGTCGATAGTTCACTATCAATAGTAATCTCTCGGTATTCTTCGGTCTTCGGTCATTTAGATTTCTAAACTAGAATGTAACCTAACCCTAATTGCAGTGAAATATACAAATGGCATCAGCGACGCGAAGATCACTAATTGTGTGGCCATTTCAGTCGGCTGAGATTTATGGAGACGAGAATACAAATTGATTTATTCTCTTCTCTCATTTAAATTACTGCGTCAGGAATTCAGGATTGTACATACAAAGCATTGGTAAGAAAATGGTTCTAAAAGAATATCATGGGCATGAACAAATAAATGTGAATCTTCATCATACTTGGCAACTACCATTAAACAAATTACAGGCGCTATGGATATTATTGTGGGCCAAACTTTTATGATAGACGGCATAAAACAAATCACTAGACCAATAATTTACAACGAAATTGAACTCGTGTTTTTATATAACACAAATGTAAGTAAGTACATCATTATTAACGGAATTCAGCCCAGAGCTAAATTGCAACACAAAACTGCAATACCACCACAGAATACCGCTCAGCATAGAATAAAACTAACGGTATGGTTTGGTAACGGAATTTTAATAGAGCCACATACAAAATGATCTCGCTATTCGTGATTCTTCGTTACTACAACAATTGAATGTACGTACAAGTACATATTACGTTAGATCATTCAGATTAGACAACTGACCTAAAATTGGCCACTCCTATCTTAAGGCGACGATAACAGACTTTTAATGATTTTATATTGAAGATCACGTCTAAACGAGTAGTGTTAATGATTTGAAAAAACTATATGTTAAATTAGAGCATTTTCTCAATAATTTAATATGTGAATATTTTAGATTATGTTTTTATTACATAGAGAAATTAATTTGTAAAGTTATGTCTAACGTGGATAAAAAACTGAGAATGAGGCAAAATCTACCAAGCGTATTTTTCTGAAATCTTCACCAATTTAAAGATAATGTAATTATTGATCTTTTAGTATACGCGTTTTATTAAAATACCTTTTGTATTGTGTTTAATAAATTAATAATGCGTCAAATTGGGGACAGCGCTCCTTGATGGGCGAGTCCTATTACTGGCTGAACGTACGACGCGTTGCGTGAGCTCAGTACAGAACACGCAACCTAACCACTCAAGGTCACTGGCATATATCTGCGTCTTAAGCGCATCAAAACATTTGAAATTCTAATCATGAAACTCAATTTAAAATTCCTATTATCCAAACAGTAATATAAAGAGGAACGAAGCAAACAAAACGATCCAATGAAACTTATTGCGACGTATTTAAAACTTGAGGTTGAGGATGAGAAGTTCTTGAAGGTGGCACTTATACAGACAGTTTTCTTAGAACATTTTTGAGTCACGTTCTTGTTGATAAAGAAAGCTTTCTGACAATTGTTTGGAGTTAAGGTATTACGTGCTCAAAGAATACAATACAATGCTAGTCTAGCAGTCTCCGAGTTATTCAGATTTACTAAACGAAACCCGTAATTTTTGTGTCAAAGTTGGCTGCAGACTGCAGACATGCACTAGCCCCAACGCAACGTTTCCGTCATTTGACACTTACCGAACGAAGCATGCTTTTCAGCAATACTGAAAAAGCTTATGGATAAATTATAGGACGAAATACCCGTTACATTCTAAAGAAAATGATGAATATATTGCAGTGAACACTAATGATAAAGAAGCGTGCGTTTCCGTCGTATTTTCTCGAAGACGAGCACATTCATGTCGCGCAAAGAACAACGTCAACACAATATTGAATAGTTTGAATACGTTTACATAACGAATGTTATTAATACTAATAAATACTTCGTACATTGTTTAAAGGCTTCTACATACCAGCGCGACTTGTCGCGCGACGCGACACGGCACAAAGGCCCCGCGTGTCGCAGGACGGGCGGTGCCTTTGTGTCGCGTCGCGTCGCGCGACAAGTTGCCCCGGTATGTAGAAGCCTTAATAGTAAACTGATTTGAGACTGACTTGTTTGGAACTGTCCATCTCTATATGCATTGTTTTGGCAGTGGGCCAAATAAAGCGCACAAAAATCATTCTCAGTGTTTAAGATCAACAAAGGCCTATTAGGAAACATATTGAGGGGCAACAAAAACTTTGGCCTTCCTCATTCCATCTTCCGTGGTAAAGAGGAGGTTGAGTGCGAGTGACCGAGTGAGTCACATCGGCACAAAGAACCGGCAATGACCGACGACAAAACGAAATAGAGGAAAAGCTGTGAATACGCGTGTGGTCTAATTTTATGCCTAAAACATTTATATTTCACATGAATAAAATAAAACAATGTCGCATTTCCCGGAACCGAGTATTCTAAAACTCTGAATCATTGTTGCTGTATTTTGGCATTGTCTACATTTCCTGAAATAAGCCGAAGTTATAGTACACGTTGTGTTAAGGCTTCTACATACCGGGGCGACTTGTCGCGCGACGCGACGCGACACAAAGGCACTGCTCGTCCCGCGACACGCGGGGCCTTTGTGCCGTGTCGCGTCGCGCGACAAGTCGCGCTGGTATGTAAAAGCCTTTAATCTCAGGCAGTACCCGTTTTTCCGTACTTACAGTTATTTTTTACGGTATTTGAAGCCGCGTCTATCTTGACTCGAACAAGCCAAAGATCTTGAGAACGAAGAAGAAGTGGTGAATTATTATCTTCAAAAGTATTGAGAAAAATGCATCGCTTCCCTACGTCTTCAAGTCTCTTCGGAGAATAGAGACTCGAGAAACTTTTTAGCAAAAAAAAAAAACTTAAAACTCGCCTTTCAACCTCAATTTAGAATTCGAGTAAAGAATAGAAACCTTTTCAATGTTGAGAACTTGAGCCAAACTCATCCGGCCTTATTACAAAACAAGGTTTATCTTTAGACCCAGGTTTAAATCATCGTGTATTTTTTTTAATTTCGAACCTTATTTTGTATGAGATAAAGTTGTTAATACAAAGTTGACAACTTAGACTCTGGTTTAAAATTAATCAGTTTTTGTATTAAGAACTTTATCTCAGACGGAATCGGGTTCGAAATTCAAAAATGACACGATGGTTTAAACCTGGGTATAAAGATAATCCTTGTTTTGTAATCAGGCCGATCAAGATTAATTGGTCTCCATAACTTGGTCCATTAATCGCTTGGCCGTTTCAATTGGACCATTACCTAACTGTGGTTTAATTTTAAAGCGTCGTCGCTTTGTGAGTAAACCAAGACGGTTGCAAGTTGCATTCGCGCACGCGGGATGAGTAAGCAACGCTCTAAATCCGTTCGCGAACCTTATTTTAAATCTCGTACGAACCACCAGATGCGTTGGAGGAATGTTATATTCTGTAACTTCTGCTAGTGTGTGTGGCCGAATCTTATAGGGAAAAGCGTCCATGAATACAATGCAATCCGAAAGTAAATATTGACAAGCAAGCAACTCCCACTTAGGTCGATGCTCCTTCAGAATACTCTTTTAGTAAATAATAAGCACAAGGATATTAAACAAAATTAACCGTACTTCATTGATGACAAATTTGCCAGAAAATTGTTTTAGTTGATTTCTAAACGAGGCCTGCTGCCTACATTACCGAAATCGCTTTCCGTTAATGAGGTCGTCTGAGTGACTTACTCAAATCTGTGCAGTATTAAGGCTTCTACATACCGGGGCGACTTGTCGCGCGACGCGACGCGACACAAAGGCACCGCTCGTCCCGCGACACGCGGGGCCTTTGTGCCGCGTCGCGCCGGTATGTAGAAGCCTTTACTGCTCTCGATATTGGAGTTGATTCTTTTCTCGGCATTCGAGCTATACAATTTGTAGGTGTTAAATATATCAACACATTTATATCCGTAGCGAGGTGTGAACTGTTATTAACAAGCATCAGTCATCGTCGTGTTGCGTTGTCGATGTGACTACTGTTTGGCACTCGATGAATCCAAAATCCGCGAGTAGTTCATGTCGCAACACGACGGCTGATACTATAACCGTGGCACGTTATTTTTAAATATAAATCAGAGCAAAAAACACACGAGCAACGAAAGTTTAACATACACGTTTCATAGAGCTCTGACTGAGCTCCTTCGTGCAATCCGTTAAAAAAAGTAACATCGCTTCAAGCTACTCAATCATCCGAAAATAGAAACTTGGGAGCAAACAAATCTGTGATTTCTCTTGCGCCATTCACTTTTGGAATATTCTAACACTGAATTTTCTTGGTCCGATCGTGAATTCTGAGTACGTACGCCCACAGTGGTGCCTGTATGTAAACACAACTCGAATGGGGTCATCGCTCTGCCACCTACTTTCCCTACAGAGAATTATTATTGTCCATCAGACAGTGGAATAATCAGCGCACATAGTTATGTAGATATAAGCATATCGCGCGGCTGGTTCAAGGCAATTGCGAAGTCGCGGACGACGGCGATGCTCATGTTTTTAATAATAAAACGCATTGATATTTCACAACGGTTCTAGTCATGGCGAACAAAGTCAAAGACGCAGTATTTTTTAACAACATGAGCAACATGAGATTTTTTTTTGAAATTTTCCTTTGTTGCGACAGTATATTCCGAATTACATATCCTACTAACGACTAAAAAGACTTACACGGGTGAAACCGCGGGGTGCAGCTAGTGTAGCATACGTATGTAATAGTAGCTGCGCCCCGCGGTTTCACCCGCGTAAGTCTCGATCCCGTGGGAATATCGGGATAAAAAATAGTATGTTAATCCAGGGTGTCAGCTACCTCCTAGCCGGGGATTGCGGAAGTAATAACAGATCCCAAGATCTCCAGTGCAAGTGAGGGAGGGGAACGCTGGGGTGATTTTTAGTCAGTAAGAGTCTGACAGAGCCCGCCCCAGGGCGGAGGACATCCATGAGAATTTTCCACCCCGTGAACAAAAAAAAAAGGGTGTCAGCTACCTCGAAACAAAATTGTATTAAAATTGATCCCGCCGTTTTTACGTGAAAGAGTAACAAACATCCATCCATCCATCCATACTTACAAACTATCGCGTTTATAATATTAGTAGGATTTATTGTGTCCACTTTGACAATATTTATGCTGAACAAGTTTTTGAGCTGGAGTCTTCTTGTCGATGAAACAAATATGATTAACCATGGCTAAGTACAGCCGCACGAGTCGACCGATCCGTGGATGGGTGACCATATTTACATATTCGCGAAGCATTCGAGCGTGCCTCGGAAAGCACGTTAAGACGCTGAAAACAGCTTAACCGCGGTCACTGTCAGACTGCATACAAAAGAAAGAAAAAGCGGGATGACACAACGCTTGTAATTTATTGAAAAATATGAAACAATTATCTACCTATTTACTCAAGCATGAGTTGAGTAATTGAAAATAAAAAAACAACCAAGTTCTGCATTTAAATACGACGGTCTTGTTATTAATTAAATACCAACCGTACGTTGATATGTAATACAGATATTTTGGATTGTAACTCTAAGTAAAAGGCGTTAATTTGTATCGAGATTTAAACGTGTTTTGGTGACAACCAAGTTCTGAGAAATACTTATGTTCAAGAATAACATATATTTTGTCTGCTACCACAAACAATATAGATTTGGCGATTTATTTTTTAAGACAGCAAGCCTATTTAGATCATTTGCCTCTTGTCAGCGCCTTAAGCCGTTAGTCCCGGTTGTCATTCGTAGATCATTGACAGTCGTTACGGGTCGTCAGAAGCCCGAAAGTCTGACAACCAGTCTTCTTACCAAGGGGTATCTTGTGAAGGTCAGACAGGCAGTCGCTCCATATAAAATACTGGTGTTCAGCTCCATTCGGTTAGACTGGACGCCGACCTCAACATTGTTGGGAAAAGGTTTTTGGTGATATGAGGAACAGGGTGTAAAGTTCACTCATCCACCATAGAAAAGGGAGGATCCTCCGACCAGACGGGTGTCGTGTTTGGTGGGCAACTGCCCACGGTTGATGTCGGGACGTTGTATATATGCTAGTTGCGTGGTAAACTCTGATTGCGCGATGCAGGATTCGCGTGAAGTCAGTGTGACGCGTTGTTCGTATGTGGCGATGTTGATTCCGCTACATCACTCCCCTCCGGAGACCGGAGGTCAATAGTGGGCTGAGTCGTGTATCTTGCGATGCTTGCCAGTGCCAGTAGAGGGGTTCCAGTGTGTTGGAACCGGGTGCCGCATAGTTCTCGGTGAGTCGGAACTGTCTGCGGTGATTCCCCAGTGAGGCGGGGTGGCGCTGCGTTATGCTCCAGTGCGTCAAATGTAGTACAGCGCCGGGTTGTGTTGTGGCTGACTGCTGGCGTCGACCAGGAGAGGCATGTTCTCTGCTTGTGGACCGACCGAAAGTGCAGTGGGCTGTGCCAAGGTTGCTGATGAGGCTGTGGGTGATGACCAGGAATGCGCGTCCGCTGCATGCTGGTGGTCAGGATACCCGTTGAAGCCGTGGGTGCTGGCTGGCTGTGTGACTCGCCGCTCGAAAGCTTGAGGAAGTGATGATGATGATGACGTCACGCTGAAGTAGTTGCACGAAGGCTGCGCTGACGTTCATACTCGGGGTCACCAGTTTGGTGGTATGAGGAACAGGGTGTAAAGTTCACTCATCCACCATAGAAAAGGGAGAATCCTCCGACCAGACGGGTGTCGTGTCTGGTGGGCAACTGCCCGACAGTTGATGTCGGGACGTTGTATAATAATATATGCTAGTTGCGTGGTAAACTCTGATTGCGCGATGCAGGATTCGCGTGACGTCAGTGTGACGCGTTGTTCGTATGTGGCGATGTTGATTCCGCTACAGGTTAGGCAGATGACCAACACGAAGGATGTTCCGTAAAACGTCATCGTTGAATTTACTCTTTTAAGGCGACGATAACCGACTTTTAATGATTTGATACTGAAGATCACGTCTAAACGAGTAGTGCTAATGATTTGAAAAAAAATATATGTTAAATTAGAGCATTTTCTCAATAACTTAATATGTGAATATTTTAGAATATGTTTATATTACATAGTAAAATAAATTTGCAAAGTTATGTCTAACGCGGATAAAACACTGAATGGCGCAAAATCTACCAAGCGTATTTTTCTGAAACCTTGACCAAATTAAAGGTAATTTAATTATTGATCTTTTAGTATACGCGTTTTATTAAAATACCTTTTGTTTTGTGTATAATAAATTAATAATGCGTCAAATTGGGGACAGCGCTCCTTGATGGGCGAGTCCTATTACATATGGCATATAATATCTCAGTTTTAATTACCTTATTACAATGTGAACATGTAATGTCATCTCTACTGTAATAGACATTTTTGACACGTAATTACTAGTTACATTTAACTATTAATTACGTGTCAAAAATCAATTTTAGCAAGAAATTATTGCAAGCTATATTAATATTTACAGGCGAACTGATGTAATGTGCACTGAGTGCAGAGTGGAAAGTCTCCTTTACTTTCGTTGCACAAAGGAAGTGGTTTCACTTCCTCGTCGTTTAGATAATGTAGGAAGTCGTAAGTGACACCGACTCATTACGGATAACAAATGATTCCACGACTGAAATAAGAATGAATTGATTGCCAGCATTCTCACTGAAAGATCATTAATTTTGTGGTAGTTATTTGAATGTCGTTCAGTTTTTCGGAATAACGTGCCGTGGTAGACAAGACTGAAGCTGTAAAGATGAAGGAATAACCTTGGCAATAAAATCTTTTGGCGCTTAGCTATAACGTGACACAAAATCTGCCAAAATTAGAAAGGATAGTGGTAGTACCTGTTAATTGGTAAGTTGCACCGTGCACGGTTAATTGAAGATGCGAGAACATTCAAACTTTAACCAGGTTGAGAGAGATAATAAGTAAGTATCTAAGTACTAAGTTCAGACTTGATACTTGGGAAATCTGTAGAGTTACGAACAAATAATTAGTGTAATATTCTAGAGAACACTTCTAAAGCATCATTGTACATTAATTTAATTCAATGATACGACATAAATATTAAGTGGTACGGGCAAAGATAGGTAAAGAATATTTTTTTTGCAATTATTTTGTGTTGACATCGTTGGAAAAACTAAATAGGTACAAAAACTGGATATGGTGATATCTACTTACGAATGCATTGGGAATGGAACCCTAAGGCACTCCTTCGCCGGGAGCATTCGCCTGCAATGTAACAATCAAAGATTCCACAGTAGCGGCACTAGCGGCTATGGCTTATAAGTAGAGATCGGATATTCGGATGCATATTTACCTAAAGTACGTTTTTTTTCCGGCAAAGGATAGTATGGAAACGGCTTCTTAAAATATATCTTTATTCCGGGATCGCGGGGTTTCATTTAACAGTGTGTAGGTATACAATTATGTATTCCTAAGTATAACAAATATTTCTTATCTATTTAGAAAATGGCAAAATTTTGTGGAAAATATATCACGTTTAAAAACTATTAATATTTCTTCAAAAACTTTAATTCTAAATTTAAATACATTTATTCGGGAATACACAGTACAAAAGAGTAGTTCTTAAAAATTCGTCAGTCCTGGAATCACACTTTTTCCCGTACCGAAGCGCACTCGATACTAGTCAACTCTCAAACTTTAGCTGAATAAGCATCCGAATATCCGATCTCTACTTATAAGTTATGTTATGTTAGCGGGTTTGGTTTCCACACTAACGGCCGAACCCAATAACCTATATATCACCAGTTTCGGTCTACTGGAGATATAAAAATATATCTATCGATGGTTTTAACGTCCCAATAATCTATGAATCATACCGGCCCACGCTATCTACTGATGGAAGGGGGTATCGCATACAACAGATATCTCTTTGTATGAAAATGCCAAAGTATGCGTCCCACTATACGATTTGTTTGACAGGACAGTACTACAGATGGCAGATTTGGCTATTCCCCGAATTGCAGGGATAAACGTAAAGTAGCCAAGCTAAAATTAACTCTTTAGTACTTGCAATAATGATCATAGATGTTTTTTTTAATTTAAAGTAGGTAATAAAAAAAAAATTAAATTCAAATATCTCGAAAACGGTGCGCCCTAGGCAAAAAATAACAGAAATTTAACCTTACTAATACCCCCCGTGCAAGCACCATTCCAACATGAATTAAAGTAAAAAAAAAAATAACATAAATGCGCTAAGGTAGCCCGCGAAATTCAAATTTTATTACGTTTTTTGAAATTTGCAGGTCAGTAACAGGTTGTATTTTGATTCGCGGCCATAACAAATAATAATATGACTCTATAGAATTATATCTTAATCCAGTAACTTATTTAGAAGTAAGAAACAAAGAAGTTTTAATATAACCCTAATTACACATGAAGTTTTTTTAAAGTGATGTTGGTTGTAATGGAACGCACGGGAGGGCGAAGTAGAGAAACCTACTTATTGTTTTCGTTAGATAGATAGCCTTTATCAATGATTTTGAGACGCCATCCGAGCATAGATATAATACTGTCTATCATCAATAGCGATCTGTCTTTAACTGAAAATAAGTTATTGGGTTCGGCCGTTAGTCCTTCATGTGGACCATTGTGCGTGGCCCATGGCGGCCGTAGTTGGTTATTCCAACCAGCGGCTATGGCTTTGCAAATAGACTGCGCAGGCCGTCCTACCTGCTAGGTAGTGTAGAGAGATGATTAAAACCAGCAGGATAGGTTAATACAATCATTAAATAGGTAGAAGTAACACAGCTAGGTCGCAGGTAAAAATTGGTTAAAGGTTACATTACAGGCAAATGCTCGGGAGGTGATGCGCCTATTTAACATTTCAATATAATATGAAAGTGTATGTAGCGGAATATTGTAAAGAACATGATTGTGGTTTGAGATGACATTGTGATATAACAAAAGAGACAATGGAAGAGATTGCCTTGCAGTTATTATACGGGGAAACTTGAGATAGAATATTTGTCTAATTATTCTAGCTCATAGGGGAAAACCTAGAGTGTGCCTTGCTATAACTATGAATTACTTTATTACTTTCAGTGAATGCAGTTGGGTGCGGTGCATTAAAAAAAACCGGCCAAGTGCGTGTCGGACCACGCACAATGAACGGTTCCGTAGTTGGGATGAATTTATCCCAAAAACAAACATAACATTGTAGTTGAAAAAGTCTACTTAGCTGTGATAGTTTTCCTTTTAATTTCGTTATATATGTACTACTGCCATGAATTTTTTCACATGTCCAAAAACAACCATTTAGCTGGGGACGGGGGGGGGACATTTGACTCTAAAAAAAATTGCACTTTAAAACCTAATATTACGGATCCCTGAATCCAAAAATGGTCTTCACAGACCCTCAATATTTTTGAGGGGCCTATTCAACGATACCCCACATCATGGGATAGACGAGAAAAAAATATCATTCCCACTATACGTGAAGGGTAATGAAGATGTTATTTTACCACTTTGTCGGCGTGATTACTATATACCCATGCCAAATTACAGCTTTCTAGTACTAAGAGTCTCAGCTAAGATGGGGACAGACAGACAGACGGACATGGCGAAACTTTAAGGTTTCCTTGTTTGATTACGGAACCCTAACAACCTCCACCTCCATGAGTGGTGATACTAAAATTATGTTTGGCATACCTACGGCCGACAGCCCCGCTACTATCTTTATAAGTGGCTGATATTTTAACCATGGTATGCACAAGCTATTGTCACTATGTTCATGCTGGTACAGTAGAAAAAGAAGTGCTGTACAGCCAGAAGAAGGCTATTCCACATTTTTGTCACTATTATAACAGAGTTAATTTAATTTGAACATGCTATTGAATATTTCACTGGATAGGATTGAAGTAAAAATGCACAACAAAAAGAAGTTAATTTTACTTCAATACAAATTGTATGATAATATTTTACAAAAATTTACCAACTCCTGCCGTCCAGGTTTTTTATTTCCGATACAATGCAATGATCCTTGCATAAAACAGACTCGAAACGCATTAAAAAAAACTTTTTGCCTATTTTAGTAACTGGACAACTAGCACTTGACCAAAATATTAAGTATGGCAATTTTTTTGTCCATCAAAAAAGCATTTCTAGGACAGTTTCCTCGTCAGTCAGTCCGTCCAGTCATCTCATAAGGATTTGGATTAACCACTTCTGTCCCCGTTAAAAAAAAATCACTCTGTAGAATGAAGCATCGAAATTGATGTTCAACTGACAACATACAAAGAATTACCAATAAGGTTGAATAACTTAATGATGTCAAGTTGACCCATGCTTATCTTTTCCCATGTGAACTTTACACTATACGAAACATGTTGGATCTGTTAGTATTAAGTATGTTTATGAGAAAGCTCACAAAGAACTTGATGATTTAGTGGAGTGCATTTTTATTTTGTGCCTGACTGATAGGTAATGCACATAGCATAATTATTACTGATGACAGCAACATGTAATATTGGTGATAAGTTCTTTAGATTTGTTTGTTAGGGTGCCCTAATAATTATATTTATTTCTAGAGTAGCTTCATTGACACTGCATCTCAGAATGTGTCAAGTTAAAGGGGTTAAAGTTTGCAAGACACTCCCTATATTTCTTGTATCATAAAACTTATCTAACAATAAGCAATAATGGATTATTAAATTTTACACAAACAACATTCAATTACAAAATTTTATTGACAATAATTTAACAAACAGTTCTGACATTTGATAATTATGCCAATGACAATAAACAAACAATTTTTTAAACATAGATAAGTAGAGCCACAAGATACAAGGGATAGGGAGGGGGGGGGGGGGGGGGTTTGTGGCCCACCGAATATGTCACATTGTATTGTTACTTTTTGATTTTCTTAACTTACTTTTCTTTTTTTTTTTTACTTAGTAATTTAAATACTGTGGTAATATTTTTGATTTACAAAGTATTGCATGTACAAAACAATAAATTTTGAAAAGGCCAGAGTTTACATACTCTAGGTAGTGGAAAACCAGTGAATGCAGAAAGTGGCGAGCTAAATGTGGAATCACTTGGGAGGGGGGTTTATTTATGTTCAACCAGTTCAGCAGACAGATGGAATTTCTGGATTGGTGATGGGTCTTGACGTCTATGTACTACAGACAATGCCATTAAACCATTAAAAGGATGGCAGTCTCCGACATACTGAAATGTCTAATGCTGAAGAAAAATATGGACTTTAACATGGATAATGAATTCAATTTGTCTCCATTTCTTCTTAGAGTCAGATAGTATCTAGTTCTCAGGTCAGTAGGAAATGTCGACTCAATCTAGCAATTTTATTTAGTGTGTAAAAGTGGTTCGGATATCCTTTACAGAATAAATTATTTCAATTTAATTTAATTAATAAACATTGGAAAATCGTAACTTCTAAGTTACGAGCATAACATATGGATACTTTCTATTTCTGCAAGTAGAGAAACTGGAAAATTCTGTGAAATGGCAACCTGCCAGTTTTTAAGAGCAACACATTGCAGGAAAGTAGGTATCAGATGATACTGCATAATTTTTTTTTACATTTTATAATGCAGTTGTATGGATTCTAAAATAGACTTTGTATCTAGCCATAAGAAGAAAAAGAAAATAGAAAAATTGTTTCATTTGGAAATGCTTTCCTGCCTATGACTGTATTACAATTTTACAATGCCTGGAAGGGCCAATAATATTATATGTATTATGCTTTATGAATATAATGTTTAGTTAAATATTATAACTGTAAGCACAACATTAACAAAACTGAGAATATGGATATCATTATTGATGTCTGTGATTGTTGATGTCCCTGTCTGAACAAAATTAGGAAAGACGAAAATGACTCAAAACAGCAAAACTTGGTTTAATGTTATCACTTGTACTAAGTACATGGTAGCCAGTATAACAGTACATTTTGAAAGTAGTTTTTAGAATACAGTTACAGCTCATAGTGGTCTATACTTTCAAGACCAAATTAATATGAGAACAAAATGCTTTTACTAGCAGCTAACAAAAGTAACACAAATTGTTAACATCACTAATTCACATGCCGTATCTTTAGAAAATTACACATACTTTATGCAAAAATTACTTTTTGCATAAATAAATAAATAGTTAACATTAAAATAACCCCTCAGTACATAAGTTTCCTGATTTATTTTTGTTTATGGGGGATTTCAAGATAAGTTTCATGTCAATGTCATTTTGGGGGCTTCAGCCGTTTGTCGAACAAATTGAGTATTCCCAAAATAGTGAGTTGAAAACTTTGCTACCTACATTACGACAGCGCCTATTACGTAGATATTTTTTTATTCTAATGCGTAACGGCGTTAACATAAAATAAGGAATATCAAGTAAATAGGAAGCAATCGCAAATATAACGATATCCTGTTATTCAATCTGTAATCACGCTGCAACGAATTGGCAATAAAACGTGGAACTGAGTAGGTAAACTGTTATTTCTACAGTTATATTCAGAAAAAAACTTAGTCCATCAATTTGAAGCACCAGATAAGAATTTAATATTCTCTGCCTTTTGACTAGGTACAAACCCGGTCGAAATAATTATAAAATACTTACTTTCAGTCGCGTAAGATTTCCATCTCGTGCAGCGTTGAAAACGACTGTTTTGAAATCCATGATGGTTCTCTTTGCTTCGTAAAAAACTCACAAAAACAGAATATCACTTCAGGAACAGCACTTTCTTCTGAATATAATCATTGAAAATACACTGTATCACGATAAAACAAAGCAACCAATCAGTTTATTTCAAAACACTTCGACACTGCAAACTCCGTCGCTCAACAAACAGCTGCAGCGCGACGACGATCTGCCAATTCTGCCACAATTACAAAGTAATCAGTGTCAAAATCTCAAAATGTCCTACAATTCTGCCAATAAAAAATAACCAAAGACAAAATTAATTCACACTTTGCTTTTTAAACTGGTGACCAGGATTGGAATAAGAGTCTTTTTAACTAACTTCTTCTAAAAGGAGGTTCTCAATAATTCGTCTGTTTACAGCATAGTTCATGTGCAGTGGACCAAAACGATTTTTTAGAAGCGTCTTTCAAAGAACTTTCTGAAATACATACTTATATAAATTATTTTCACTGTTTTTTTATTGTTTGTATTTTGTGTTTCATGAACTGTGTACAAATAAACTTTATTCTTTCTTTCTAAATACCTGTATGTTTAACGATTTATGATGAAAATAAAAGCATCATTCATCATTTCAGCCGAAAGACGTACACTGCTGGACATAGGCCTCCCCCATAGGGGAGGTTTACCATAATCGCCATGTTTGGCAGGCGGGTTGGCGATCGGAGTATGGTGTTAAAATGCATAAGGGACGCTGCTGCTCATTCTCTAGTAAATCCTTTAGTCGCCTTTTACGACACCCACGGGAAGAAATAGGGGAGTGCTATTCTTTACGTCCGGCACCACACAGACATAACAAAATAAAAGCACGAGGTAATAACTGTTTTATTAAATCTATAACTGACACACTAGGTAGTTACTGCGCAGTGTAAACTAAATTCATACTACAACTGCAATTTCTCTTTGATTATATATGAACCCCTATCCGTACGTGAACACTGACCTGCAAATTGCAAAAAACGTAAGGAAAATTGAATTTTGCGGACTACCACTGCGGATTCACATTAAATGATTTTTTCATGAAGTCATGAGCATGACTCATGACATTGGGGAACAAATCTAACCTAAAGAGATCTATTAATGTAATGATTTTAGTTCTGTTGATACAACCTGACACTGATCTGCAAATTGCCAAAAACTTCAGAAAATTTGAGTTTCGCCACCCAAGCAAATCCCCTATGTGCACTTGTTATTTTTTTTTCCTGTATACAAATGTCTACAGTGTTCAAAAAGGACAGCACAGTCATAGTCTCAACGAAATACATGAGTTCCATTTTTTTTTCGGTGATGTTTTGTACCACAGTCTACCAGTCTAGTACCATATTTGGCAAATACATGGGTCCCCGTATTTTTCCAATCATCAGCTGCGCAAAGGGGCGTATTAAAATAATTAATTATGCTTAGCAGAAGTCGCTTGTGCAAAAAAATAGGCAGTAATGGGGACTGCCGACAGAAGTGAAAACTTAAAACTTTGGAATAAACATTTAGATACAATGCGTATAATGTACAGACAATCTGTCAAATTTCTTTAATAGATTTTCAACTTTATACCCATAGATATAAGGTTCAAGGTTGATTGGGAAAATTTGACAGTTTCGGGTAGGTTGACCTGCTGGCGTCTGTACTTGTACACAAGCCGCTGTGCGTCGCCAGTCCAGCGATACACGTCACATTAGCATGTCGGTGACGCAAACTCATAAGTTTTGCCCCAACCAAAATTCACTCAACGTAACAAAGAAGTTTTCACAATATGATGGATAGCGACAGCTACTACAGTTAACTGTCAAATTCTTAGACATCCACTAGTAGCGACATCTGAAGTAAGCAAGTGGCAGTTTTTAACCCCATTGCATGGAAGTTGACCAAAGCTCACGTTGTTGGGTGGTTTTTAGCAAGCGTGTGGGGCGGAATCTTCTCCTCTCTCGGATCGCACAGAGGATGTCAAATCCAACTACCAACCTGAAGAATGCTATATCACCAACTGATATTCTCGGTTTACTGAAAGAGGCCAAGAAAGTCTATGACTTATAGGCCAGCAATGTACAGCGTACAAGTAGGACGATATTTAACAACTTCGAGAATGTCATTCTTGTGATGAATGATGATGGATGACATGACAGCCGAACAAAAATTACGGCGTGGATTTATGGTTAAAAAAATTGCGAAAATCTGTTGACTGTTTCTCGAAATACATGTTAAATTACAACTAACGGCGTTATAGGCATGGTGATTGATAATTATACATAAAAGTTGTAAATGTCAGTATAATGACCGATAATTCAAAAGTTTCGAGGCAAAGTTTGTTCATATCATTGTCGTTAGCGCGTAAGTCGGGCTCTCCGGTGTTTGGTGTGTTATAGCAGCGGTGGACGGTGTTATAGGAGATGGTGCCGATGGTGTTAGCAAACGGATCAAAAGAGAACTATATTTGATTGTGTATATTGGAGATATTGCTGTAGGTTTTTGTTAAGATGTATCCAGCTACGCGGCACCCGGCGGCCGCGGTAAGGGTTTGTGTTGTTTTCTATCTTTCACTGGCTTTCAACTTCACATAATTCTGGTATAGCAGAAGTTTAACTCTTCAAAGTTGCTTGCTGAAGTAGATTCTGCTTAGACCCTATTATTGTTTGTCACTGTTTGTTCAGGGACCTCAGCCGCCAGCAGGACCTCACAAATTTACAATAGCAGACACACTAGAGCGTATAAAAGAGGAATTCAACTTTCTACAAGCTCAATATCATGCGTAAGTACATCTTGAGTTCTTATTTACATTGCTAACCTAATCTAATTTGATCTGTTTTATCCATAATCATTCTCTTATCTTGAGATTAAGTTACAATTCATTGTTTACAGTTTGAAATTGGAATGTGAGAAACTGGCCAGTGAGAAGACCGAAATGCAGAGGCATTATGTTATGGTAATTAAACTTTTATGTAGCTGAAGATAACGAAAGTTTATTTGTGAACAAATATCACTGTTAAGTCAGAAATAAATAAGGATAGGAGAGAAACTAAGATAATAATTGTTCAAATATTGATTGTTTGGGCTAGATAACAATGTAGGCTAAGCTTAGTTGTTCTCAAACAGTAATTATTGGACATGTTGTGAAATTAAGTCAACACAGCAACTTTGTCACTGATAAGCAGTATTAATTTATTGTTATAACTTATGTTGTTAATATTATCTTGATAATTTTTCAATATTTGAACTTATGGTGATTGAGTAAACTTAATTTTAACTGCAATACATGACAAACAATTTCCAATATGGTAAATCGTTGCTAAATTCTCTTTAGCACATAAGTGTCAGTTTTTATACACACAATCTTAAAAATTTACAATTATTTTATTGCTTGTTACCTATTGTGTAACCTAGATTCTTAACCATAAACAATAACTTGGTATTTAAAATACAAAATATGTAGGCCATTTTTATAAGGAAAATTAAGATAATAAACAATGGGGAAATAATTATCATCTATATTCGTATTAAACGTGACAACTTTTTGCCTGTTGTCGTGCACTATTAGAAACTTAAAGCTAACTTATACAGTGTTCTTATACAATATAAAATTGAAGGCCATTTATAAATTTCCACTGATAAACACTAAAAACAAAATCGAGAAAACAAAAAGGTCAGTACAAAATACCTATAACATAAATTAGTAATCAGTTGTTACATACATATTACATAGATCAGTTTGAAGAAAACATAGGGACAATATTAGTCTTGAATGTTATCAGAAACTTAAGATGTGACCCCTGAGGTACCACAACTAGGGGAGTTTACCAATAGACTCATCGGGCACTCATTCATTATGTAAAGAATAATGTAAATAATTATATCTATTTCCCTTACAGTATTATGAAATGTCATATGGTCTCAATGTGGAGATGCATAAACAGGTAAATAACAAAATCAAATCCAAAAAAACTTTTGCTGTACTTATTATATTTATAAAAATATTCTAATAGAATATTTTTTGCATTTACAGACCGAAATAGCAAAGAGACTAAGTGCTATTATATCGCAGGTGCTCCCATTCCTAGCACAGGAGCATCAGCAACAGGTGGCATCTGCAGTGGAAAGAGCAAAACAAGTCACCATGTCTGAACTTAATGCCATCATTGGGGTAAGCTACCTGACATGCCACAGTAGATAACTTACCTTAATTATAAAAAAAAAATGCAACTAATTATAATAAAAATATTTACTCATCCTAAAGGCTTGTATAGTGTTATGAATAATGTCATTAATTTAGCCCATTAATTATTTTGCTTATTTATTTTATTTAGTTTTTATAAAACTAGGATAAATTGTTATCCACACATAAAAACGTATGTATCAATCTAAATAAATGCTATGGATTAGTTTCTAAATTAAATTTTATATGTTTTATGCGATTTTCCAAAATTATGGGAACAACAATGTTATTTCTTTTTGTCGAAATTTATGTTTACTTATGAATTTTAATAGTATTTTGATGCAATTCCTAATAATAGAGCATACCATTGCATCTGAGGCGTCTTTTACCAAATATGGTTTTTTTCCCTCATAGCTAAAGCAATCAAGTACTATTCAACTTTACAACATTTGTGGCTCTACATTGTGAACCCACAGATAAAATCTCCTGCTTTCTGATTAAGATAACGTGATTACTTGCATTTAGCTGCAACCAAACTGAATAGTGCAATTAGTATTTAGTGAAGTTGACTGCAATTTTACTACAAAATAATTGCACAGTTCGGTTCCAGTTGTCATGTAAATTGCAATACCTAGTTAACGGTTTACTGAATGCTCAAAGGGCCATATGTGATGATGACCCAACCTTACTAAAGAACGCGTTATTGTTGTATAAAGTTAGGAGCAGCTATACTATCCATTAATGAGTCAGAGAGTGTAAAAAATGATTTACTAAGTGTAATATACCATTTTAGCCTATCCCATACTTTTACTTAACAGTCTAGGTAGTAACAAAGAAGCATAGTGCCACATATCGTATGCACAAGGCAGTTACGTTAGTGACAGTAGGTTATTAACAACAGCATATATATTGTTAACGTTGTCCGCAGCAACAACAACAGCAGGGGCTGCAGCAACTGCTTGTAAGTCAAGATATACAGTGCTTGGTACATTGATATATGTTGTGATTAACATTTTGCATTATTTTATTTTGCCACTTTGATTTCTTTTCAAATTATATCACAAAATTTCGAATGTTAGCTTTTGCGTTCTCATGTTATTATGCATTTGTACTGTAGTATTCATACTATGACCCTAAAAACATACATCCAGTATTTTTGATAAGGTTTTGAAGAATGGAGTGGATAATATTAATATTTTTCATAATTTAATAATTTTCATTGCACCAAAATGCTCTTCTTTAGGTGAAAGTATATTCTCTAAAAGGTCCAGAAGATATTTCATCAATTATTTCAATGAACCAATTTAGCCTTCTATATCATTATACCTATACTTTCGTTATCTTAATAATGTAAGTACTTACTCATGCATGGTCGACTTACATGGTCTTCTAAATTGGGGATATCATCTATCTCATATTTTCATAAATGGAACTGGCTCTTCATAATTCAACATACAAAATGTTCTTAATATTTATGAATATTCTAACAATCATGGCTTCTAACAGCTCAACATACAACTATATTCATAATCATCTTAGTCGTCATACACCTTGATTGCTGTAATGCCATCAAAAGCAAAAAATTAATCGCAATAAAGCAGTACCAATCAAGAGAATGCACAAGCTAACATAATCACAAGCGGACGTTTAGCATAAGTTATGTCACAGTAATTGGAAAAACTAATTGGACTTCAATGTTTTATAACCACACCTCCTAACTTCACGTTTTTCATTGTATGTAAGCACAACCGTTGCGCGTAGATCCAACATGCAATAATTATAGTCAGGGCCGGATTTAGAGCAGGGCAACAGGGGCTCCAGCCCTGGGCCTCCACAAAGAAAGGGCCTCCACAAAGAAAGGGCCTCCACAATTTGATTTTTTTATATATATCCTTTGTGTATCAAAGAAAAAAAAACCCAAAAGTCTGACCACCAGCCTAGTCCTACCAAGGGGTATCGTATTGTGGATGTCAGATAGGCGGTCGCACCATGTAAATACTGGTATTCAGCTGCATCCGGTTATACTGGAAGCCGACCCCAACATAGTTGGGAAAAGGCGGGCAGATTGATTGTATATCAAAGAAAAAAATGTTCACATTCACAAGTTCACGTTCACATTCACAGACAAAAAAAAAACAACTTAAAAAAGTACCTTTTTAAGATTTTTTTTTTGTCTGTTCTAAATACATTTTTGGGATCTCTACTTCTTACTGGCCCCAGGGCCTCCACACCTCTAAATCCGGCCCTGATTATAGTGCTTTATTATGTGTACCTACGCCATATTTATAATAATATACATTTGTTTTTTAATTTCTCATTATAATGACTAATGAGATTTACGCATCGTTGCTAGTAAATCATTTTGTTTATTTGTTTTGCTATCATCATGATTGAATCAATCTGTGTTCAACATGCTGGTAGCAAATATACGAAAATTACCTATAACATCGTTGTTTTAATGCTATGTTAATGTATCTATTTATATTACTCCTATCTTAACTTTAAATGTAAAATTATACCCTTGAAAGAGTTTGTAAATGAAAATTTGCGTATTTAAGTGTAATTACTTTGTAATAAATTAATCAATTAGCTAGCATTAATTATTTTATTAGTAGTTTTTGCTGGGATTTTAATTAATTTCATGCGCACGCTTGTATCATTAATTGGAAATATACTTCCTATGTCTAAAATTAAAGTATAAATAGTGTATTCTAATAGATTCTTGCTTCATATTTGTGTTAACACATCTGTTTTATTATTCTATATTTATATGGTTATTATTTCACAGTAATTTGTTTCATAGCATAATATATGTAGCTGCAAATTAGAAAATGTATGTGTAGATATCTTACAAAGTAGGGATTTGTAACTCACTGAAGCTATGGTCTGGAATTATGATATACCATTCATATTGAGCTGGATTCTGAGTAAAATTCAGTTAAAATACCTATGGTTGCAGTGGATCGTCTTCACAGCGGGAAGGCAATTATCACCACCACATCTTAAACTAGGACCAGATTATAAATTGGAGAAGCGTCATATCTGTCCATTAATCGCATACTATGGTACTAAATGGTTCTGCATGATATATTATGTCTGAGGCCTATTGTTACCTATTGATACTAAGCACTTGGAACTATTGACTTCAGTTCAATAACAGTCTGGGATACACGTAAACATGAAGTTGAATCATTATTTCTTATACACTAGGTTCTAACATCAACCAACAAAGCAAACATGACATGCTGGGAGTTTCATAATTTCCCACTTGATTTCTGAAAACTTCATTGATCCCCATTCTAACCCTTATCAGCAAATCTACTGACAAATCTCAAGTTAGTTCATATGATTGGCTGACTGAACAGCCACAGAATCACTACCTACATGGGATTTGACTGGTCACTGGTCCACATATTTTTAAGTCATCCCTAATTGGTAGTACATACATACAAATATTCTTAGAACATCACCCACCTTACTAATACGCCACAGAATACCTTTACTTCTTACAATATAAATGTTTTTTGTAGCAGCAAATCCATGCGAGTGCGGGCCTGTCGCACGGCGTGGGGGGCGGGGGCCTGCTGGGCGCGGGCGGCCTGCTGTTCGCGCCCGGCGCCGGGCCCCCGCCCCCGCCACACTTACCTCCGCCGGCGCATAAGGTGAGCCTTATTTGAATATTTCGATTTATTCCATTTTCATCACTAGCAGGACTATTGTTGGGAATGAGCCCGATTCAGTTTTTGATGTATCAAATATTTGTTGAATTCTCACCAAATAAACCGAAGAGAGTAGAGTTGTTTCTCTCATCATAGACATCTCATTAAGACGCTGACAACAGGTAAACCGCTGTCGCTGTCAGACTGCATACAAAAGAAAGAGAAGCGCGATGACACAACCCTTGTAATTATTGCAAAATATGAAGCAATTATTAATTTACTCAAAAATGAGTTGAGTAATCAAAAATAAAAAACAACCAAGTTCAAATAAGACGTTCATGTTATTAATTAAATACCAACCGTACGTTGATATTTAATACAGATATTTTGGATTTAAACGCAAAGTAATAAAGGGTTAGTTTACCGTTAATTTGTATCGAGATTGTTTTTCTAAACGTGTTTTGGTAACAACCAAGTTCTGAGAAATATGTTCAAGAATAACATTTAATTTTTTTCCGCTATCACAAACTATATAGATTTGGCAATTTTTTTGTTTAAGACAAGCCTACTTTTATCATTTGCCTCTTGTCAGCATCTTAAGACCAGGCAGTCTAAACCAAATTTCCACGCAAGTTCCGTCCCACGCTCCCCGCCACTCCGTTATGTGCTAAGCGCTAACACATCAGTAATAAAGTTGAATACCAACTTTTGATCGTGTTCGAGCACGAAACTAAATAATCTCAATTCTAAAAAGTCTCAATTCTTACTTCGTTTATAACTGAAGTAATAATTGATCTAGAGAAAAAATATCTGGTGGCTGGATAATAAACTATAGTTTCTTGCTTTGAATTGGAACCGTGCACCTAGCTTCTGACGTTTCATAAGTGCCCATGTAGGCTTATGTGAAAAAAAAATATTTTTGATTTTGATTTTGAATACTTATTTTAGACATAAAAGCCGAACAATCTTGTTTGTTTTTATAATTATCCTTAAAAAAGTCATGATTTTCGAATAAAAAATGTATCGAGCGAAAATATTACAATTACGTAACTGTCTTCAACATGGAAAGAAAAAGATCCAATAAATCATATACTAAAGTTTCATTTTGATTGTATGTGTGACTGTTTCTGAATATTCTTGCAAATTAACATAAAAATGGAAGCCTCCTCTTAAAACCGGGAGAGATACTTAAGTCTGATCTTGACTTGGCATATGTTTTCGACTGGTACCTCAACAATCATCTTCAAAGTGCAACTAGATTTGTTGACATCGACCGTTCAAAACGATCCAGTGTATCTGGATTACGTCCACTGATCGACCATCGATTATGTTTTGAAGATCAATATGTACTCACTAGTCGACGTCGACAGACTAATTGCCAGTGCTTACACATTTAGGGTTATTGGTTTAATACTTACTTCTTCTATAATATAAATTTATTCCAGGTACATCTTCTTCACGTATAATTAATGCCCGCGGCTTCGCCCGCGTGGGCTTTTAATATAAAAGCCGAAGTTACTCTTTATAACATCAGCTATCTGCCAGTGAAAGTCTTGTCAAATCGGTCCAGCCGTTTCGGAGATTAGCTGGAACAAACACACGGACAGAAAGAAAAAAAACGTATTTTTTTGTAATGATTACCGTATATACGTTCTTGCATTTACTTAAATCTGTTATTAATCTTATTAGTCTGTTGTTGTTCTGTTGTAATTTTTTTAAGTAATTTTTTTTTTTTGAATTTTTTTACAATACTTTGTATATCAGACACTTCAATTTTATTTATTTTTCTAGATAAAAATAAATAAAATTGAAGTGTCTGATATACAAAGTATTGTAAAAAAAAAAAAAAAAATTACTTAAAAAAATTATTTCTTGCCGATTGCTATCCATATAAAACTACCTTTTGGAATTGGCAAATAGAATCAGTTTTAGTTTCTCGTAAATTTTGACGATCAATCGTGCATTTTATGTGCACAATTGAAATAAATGATTCGACTTTGAAATACTTGCTGCTTCTATACTTAATTCTTATTCTCCAGGTGGAGCTGCCTCCTCCCGCAGACATAAAGCCACCGGTCCTGCCGGGCGGCCCGGCGCCTCCCCCACTGCTACCCGGCCAGCCTCCGCCACGAGATGATGATCGACTCGGCTCTAGGGGACTACAACAGGTAGGTCATATTCACCTAGTATTTGAGTTGTCTAAGTTCCGCCGAGCCAGATGGGCCTCGTCGGCGAGGGAAGTCTAGGAAACGCTCGCGTGATGACTAACGGCCGAACCTAGTAACCTATATATCACCAGTTTCGGCCTACTGGAGATATAAAAATATATCTATTGATAGTTTTAACGTCCCAATAATCTAGGAATCATACCGGCCCCCGCTATCTACTGATGGGAGGGTGTATCGCCTACAACAGATATCTCTTTGTATGAAAATGCCAAAGTATGCGTCCCAATATACGATTTGTTTGACAGGACAGTAGTACAGATGGCAGATTTGGCTATTCCCCGAAAGGCAGGGATAAACGTAAAGTAGCCAAGCTAAAATGAACTCTTTAATACTTGCAATAACGATCATAGATGTTTTTTTTTATTTAAAGTAATAAAAAAAATATTGAAATTCAAATATCTCGAAAACGATGCGCCCTAGGCAAAAAATAACAGTAATTTAACCCCCCCCCGTGCAAGCACCATTCCAACATGAATTTAAGTTAAAAAAAAAATAACATTAATGCGCTAAGGTAGCCCGCGAAATTCAAATTTTATTACGTTCTTTGCAATTTTCAGGTCAGTAACAGGTTGTATTTTGATTCGCGACCATAATAATTATGGCTCTACAGAATTATATCTTAATCCAGTAACTTATTTAGAAGTAAGAAACAAAGAAGTTTTAATATAACCCTAATTACACATGTTGTTTTTTAATGTGATGTTGGTTGTAATGGAACGCACGGGAGGGCGAAGTAGAGAAACCTACTTATTGTTTTCGTTAGATAGATAGCCTTTATCAATGATTGTGAGACGCCATCCGAGCATAGATATAATTATACTGTCTATCATCTGTCTTTAACTGAAAATAAGTTATTGGGTTCGGCCGTTAGAGGCGTTTATGGGGGATTGGCTGGAGAAGGCAACACACAGGGAAGAGTGGAAAGCTTAGCACAGCAGTGTCAGCCTCGAAGGCCTTCGACAGGGTCTGGCACGCTGGTCTACTCAGCCAGCAAGCTTCCTGCTCATGGCATCCCAGCTGATTTTTGTAACTGGATATCAGACTTCCTTAGTGAACGTTCGATCAGAGTAGTCGTTGACGGCTGCTCCTCTGACCTTATGGCTATTGATGCCGGAGTTCCTCAGGGGTCTACTGCAACTTTATTCCTGCTGCACATCAATGACCTACTACAGACGGGTATTGTTGGGTACGCGGACGACAGTACTGTTTCAGTGAGATACTTGTCCAGCGCAAAAACCAGCGGGGTCGCAGTTCGTTCCTTGAGAGAGGCCATGGTAGAGCGGACAGAGTTGACCTTAAGCATTGTCTCCCAGTGGGGTGATGATAATCTGGTCACTCCATCGTCGACTTTGTCTCTGTCACCTCTGCCCTAGACTAAGGTCAGAGGTGACAGAGATAAAGTCGACAGAGTCAAAATAAGGAGTAAACCCATCCTAAATAAATAAAAAAATATCCCGAAAAAATAAATTATCGGCGAACATCTTAATGTACGGTGGCACTTTAAACATTATGCTATATTGCGCTGTGCCGTGCTTAGCTTACCTAACTTTCTTGTGCTATCGTAGCTTCCTTTTTAAACAGACAACTGAGTTGTGCAAGGTTTGCTAATGAATGTGGTAATACAGGTGTGTTAAGTACATACGAGCGAGGTAGACGGAAGATCGCCGTTGAGGGCACGGGGCTTACATGTCCGATCCAGCACTTATCGCGTAATCTCTGCTGTATTTCATACAAAGCTCGACCTCACATGCATAGCCCGTTTTCTTTGATTCCTCATTTTATTAGTGGGTCAAATTAAATTAACATGATCAAACAAAAAAAAACGAGTGTGCTTTAGACCACACGACTGAAGTAACACAGAAGTGTATAAACAGCCAGTGTGAATTAAAAAAAATATCTATTAAGCGGGACGGCCCGCGGCGGTGACGCGGTGTGTTCCATATTTAAAATTTAAACAACTTCCGTTCGCCTCGCCCGATCAGTTTCCGTAACGCTCTCGTCACGCATTCACCAGCTTACTCCACAAGTCAAGCGTGCGTAAAGAAGTTTTACTTCAAAAAGAAACGTTTTTTTTTGGGATCAGCAGTTAGTATAGTAACAAGAAAGATCAATTAAAAAAAAAACGGACGTGATGGGTATCGATATCTGAACATAATAAAACAAAAGAAATCAGATGTTCTCTACTCAAACTTCAAATAACAACATTAAGGCCCGGATTACAGAACGTCACTCAATACTCAAGTTTCAACCAATCAAATGGCTTGAATCTAGTTTTAAGTAATGCTTGAGTATTGAGTAACGTTCTGTAATACGGGCCTAAGAGCTCCGCACTAACTCAGCTCGGCGCTAACTAGCAGAGTTGATCCCAAAAAAAAAACACAAATACTTTTATTTTTTATATTGAAACATAAATTTTGTGCTACAATTTTTTTTTTTTTATTAGTTTTTCTATGATCCATCTTTTTGTATTTTATTATGTTGACGTAGATAAACAAATTCGTAATTTATTTACCTAATAAAGCAAAGGCGCTCAGTATCCCCTCACGAGCGTGAACAGAAGTACCGGCCACGTTCCCCGGTTGAACCCGAAGCTCTCGACGTGAAGCGACGGAAGGAGGAGAAGGTACTCGGCCATGTGAGTCTATGTAGTGTATGTGTCGGCTTCCAAAACATCCATGTTGCTTTTTGTGTTGTTTTTCTCTTTCATGTGTTAGATTTAGGCGGTTGTTGCTCGGTTTAGATTAGATGATATTTGACGTAATAGAGGTCTATTAATATTTTACTGAGATGTCTCGTATCGTGGGGAGGACGTAAACACGTAGTGATGTCGTTTTTCCTGACCGCCCGGGGCGTGCCAAATGAGCACTAGACATTTTAAATCCTCGTGTTGACATATCCCACTGTCCTTTCCAGACAGAGAAGCAGTAAAAAGCAGTGCTTGTCTGTATTTCGGAGTGTATACTCCGCGCAGGACCGATCCTGCATGGAGTATTGTAGCCAGCTTTGGGATCGCTCAGCAAAATACCAACTTGCCGCGCTTGACTCGGTGGAACGCAAAGCTAAGAGGCTCATTGGCGACGTAAAACTGGTGGATGCCAATCTTCACAGCTTGGCCCATCGCCGCAAGGTTGCCTGCTTATCGGTCTTCTACCGATTGTACTTCGGTGAGTGTGCCCAAGAACTCCAGGACCTCATTCCACCGGCCCCCTTCTATTATCGGACATCTAGACGGACTGCAGGTTACCATCCCTTCCTTGTTGCTATGCCACCAATTCGCACTAAGTGTTTCCAAATGACTTTTATAATGCGCACAGCAAAAGATTGGAACTCTACCTGCGTCTGTGTTTCCGAACGCATACAACTCTAATCTCTTCAAAGTTAGAGTAAACAGGCATCTTCTGGGTAAGCTCATTCCATCGTAGACTTTGTCTCTGTCACCTCTGCCCTAGACTAAGGTCACGAGCAAACCCATCCTAAATAATAAAAATAAAAAAACACCGCCTGATTTTTTAGAGATTCTGAACAAAACTTCCACTCGGGGTTTCACCTCTAAAACGTGATTTTCATTGTTTTGCTTAATTAAAATAACCAGGGTTTTAATGAGGGATGTCTAATACAATATTATCGTATCCATAATCATAATGTTTATAACAAATACAAATGGTCACAACTTAGCAAAAGCCGTCTGTTCCAACTGCTTGTTTAAACAGATGCTTTATAAAATACGTTGCTGATAACGATGGCTGTAACAATACTTGTCGATTAATATTATTGCTGGTTCCTAAATAAATAATGTCATCAATACCTTTATTAATTGTTTAATTACATTTCTAGGACAGCGACGCTGAAAAAAGTGACCAAGATCTTGTTGTTGATGTGGCTAATGAGGTAAGATGGTAACAACTGTGTGTTTTTATAGTGTGCAATGGATTTCAAGGCTGTGAATTGTATATTTTTACATAGGTTTTCCTGTTTTCAGTGCATTGTGTATAATTGGTAGTTATTTTAATAAAGTGCACGTTTGTAAGATTATTTTGCTTGCATTCTATGCATCGTATGACGAAGGGAATGCTAAACAGTTTACAGACCAGTTTTTCATCAGTACTGAGTCTGTTATAGACAAATTAACTATGTAAAAATGATTTTGAACAATAAAATGGTTAATCGTCAGGCATTTAAAACAAATAAAGTTGCATGTTTACATGCATTCAAAGTGCATACTTTTATTATTAGTTTTAACAGAGATCACCAAGTTTTTTTATTATAATTTGTTCTAATTACACATTATTATCATAAATGAAACGGTTAGCATACGTGCTGCCAGTGTATGAAACAATAGACAGTGGTCCAAATTCCAAATAAAATAGAATTAATCGTACAAAGTTATTTGATGTCGCGTGGCCAAAATCGGAACTAACGCCGCGATCTTGTTTTTGAATACATCTTTAAAAAAATAATCGCACAAATGTTTACCGACAGCGCTCCCCTGTCAACGTCATTCGACGCCAAAGATCCTTGTAGCAGTGTGTACAATATTACATGCTACAATTCCAACATTGTAGGAGGAGCGAGGGTCTCCTAGCGTGCGCACGGACGGCGGCGAGCGAACAGAGAACGGTCCGCGACCTCCTTCGAGATCTGGCTCCTCCTCCAGTCGCTCCACGCCCAAGAGTTCCAAAGACGTGAGTTGGTTACTTTAGGATCTTTTTGACTATCTATACAATATGTAACAAAAACCCTGTTGTTACTTCTATCTACGTTTTAAGAATCGGTATACATACGTAATAAAGCAAGTCATTTATAAAAACTGTTCAACAAAAATAATTAAAATAAATATTTAATTATTAATATTTGTAATGTTTAACTGATTTCTTACCTCTTAAGTTCTTTGATTTTGACTTCTCGACTAGCCAATTCTTAATTTTTTTAAATTATAATTCCACCAATGTTGTGCTTGTAGGTTAATGTATACGTCCCTAAAAGGAACAACAGGGTTTTTGTTACATACTCTTTCAGGCTCGTGTGAACTATCTGCCATGAGGACGGTTGGGTGTTACGAATTTTATTATAAACTGTTCTGCCAATTATACTGTTAATTAGTCCTGTTAAAACTGGAAAAAGATTATTTTGTATTAGTAATTGAAATTGGTTTACGAAGTCAAGACTTAAACTATAGAATCAAAATTAATTAAAATTATACTAACAGGGAAGTTTTACTGGGGAATTTGTTGCGCCTTTCGTTGTGCTGACACACTAGAAAGTCGTAAAGGTTGGGCGTTTTGGGGGACTATTGCTGCATCGTCTATCTGAATCTAACTCCATATTTATTCATGTTCTTCAGGAGAAGCCAGGCACCCCGGGCGGCAAGCTGCCCCGCGCGGCGACGCCGACCGGCGGGGCGGGCGCGCGCGGCGCGTACGGCTTCCCCACGTACGCCGCCTACCGCGCCGCCGCGCCCGCGCCCCCGCACCCCATGCACTACGACCAGCATCATAGGACGAACGGCATCGCGCCGACTAAACCGTGAGTACATTTTTGTTATGAATATTTTTGCATCGGTTCCAATTACTCTTAATTGTCATTCCAGTGTCATTATTTTTAGCTCAAAATGTAAGACAAAAAATTGTATATTTTAAGATTATTTTTGTTCAGAAGGAAAACGGTCTACAAATTTTTTCTAGGATCGTTTTTTTTTTTTCTTAAAAACAGCAGATCTATACTCGAATTCATAATGTCAGACGAATACTGGACTTATAGCTAGTATGTCTGAAGCCTTTGCCCTTCAGTAGGACAATAATAAGCTGGTATTATTATTACTTACATTCCATAGCCATCCCATTTCTTCCCGTGGGTGTCGTAAAAGGCGACTAAGGGACTTACTAAAGAATGGGCAGCAGCGTTCTCTATGCATTTTAAAACCATACTGCGGTCGCCAACCCGCCTACCGAGCGTGGCGATTATGGAAAATCCCCCCCCCCCCCCCCCCCCTTTTGAGGGGAGGCCTATGTCCAACAGTGGGACGTCTTTCGGCTGAAATGATGAAGACATTCCATATCAATATCATTCCATATCTATATCATTCCATTCCACTTACTCAATTTACAAGTAACCATTTGTACAAACAGGTTCTACAAACGTTTGGTTGGAATTTGTTTTTTTTATATATACTCGTATATATATATATTTTTTTTAAAACGTTGCCCATATATGACATTTAGTGTGTTGTTTAAAATTATTTCAGCTTCTGAATTCAAATATAATCTGTTAGTTTTAAAACTCACAATGTAAAATTAAACATTTTATTAAAATGTAACATTTAGTAGGAATACCTACTAATACCTGTGGAAAATTGAAATTATTCTTAAAGATTTAGTGTCAATATGCCGAACAATATATTGCCGCCGTAATAAAATATTTCTTTCTCTCATCAGTCAACTACAACATGTTCCAACCGACAGGGCCTACTCGTACCACTCGTGCGGTGGGCCCCTCCTGCCCGTGGGCTTCCCGGCGGACGCGCTGGGCGCGCCCGGGGTCCCCCGCGGGGCCCGGGCGGTGGCCGCATTACCTCACGGTGAAGTGGTCTGTGCAGTGGCGTTGTCACTGTCTGGGAGCTCGAGACATGCGTATACAGGGGGGAAAGGATGTGTTAAGTTATGGGATATTAGTAACCCAGGGTCGCCGGCTGCGTTGGAGCCGTTGTCACAGCTTGATTGTTTGGTGAGTTTATACCTACTTATGTTAAAATGTTCATGATGATTTCTTTGTTTCCCAAATTATTGGGCGTGATGTTGTTCGCCCAGATTTTTTTAAAGACAGTTAACAGAAAGCCAGCATTTTGAAAATCCCAGACAAATGATATGTTTAATACAGAAAATTTTAAAACCATCATATATTATCAACCCTGGGTATCCAGAAACAGCTGGACTGCGTGGAACAAGATACGTTACCGTTTTATACCGCTTGTTAAAAGAATAACTAACTTTATGATAGAAATATTGCGGGTCGGCTCAAAATGTTATATATTTTTCTGTTCTCCTCTGTTAGCCGTACAGATAGATAGACTTTTAACAAGATTTATTTATTTGCATAAAATGTAGGTAATTAATACAATTAGGTGTTAAAGTATTTTTGAATCCTTATACATTCTGCCTCATGGCATGCAATTTTTTTTATTAACTTATACTTACAATTAGTCTGGTCATTTAAAAAAAATCTGCTGTAGAGTAATAGCATGTTTGAATTACTTAGTAATTTTTTAAGGTACTTTTTTAATATTCTTAAAGGTTGCTCTTTAATCAATTTTGGTACATAGTTATGAATAAGAGGAGCCATGCACATAACACTCTTTCTCAATAATGCATTGAAAAGAAAGAAATAAAAATAATTGTATTGCATTGCTTCGTATATGCATTGCAACATGTAATGTAACACAACAACTAGGTGAATTTGTTTCAACGTGCCTTTTATCACAAGTTGCGTTTCGTATATTTGGACAGCATGTTCATTTCAACGTATTTTACATTTCATGTTACGTTTCACATGATGTGTAACCACAATTATACGAGCACAAAATAAATCTACTAATTCTTATTCCAGCAAAGAGACAACTATATTCGTTCAGTGAAGCTGCTGCCGGACGGGCGCACGTTGATCGTGGGCGGCGAGGCGTCCAACCTGTCCATCTGGGACCTCGCGTCGCCCACGCCGCGCATGCGCGCAGAGCTCACGTCCTCCGCGCCTGCGTGCTACGCGCTCGCTATTAGTCCTGACTCCAAGGTAAGGACAAATCTACAAGGTTATTTTGGCCAGTGCCTGAAATCCGAATTAACCTCGCCATCTTATTTTGTCAATACAATTTCTGTGACACTAATTGTACTACTTAATTGTCCGGTCAAATTAGACCAAAAAATTGTATTGACATTTTTTATCTGATCTAAAATTTTTGTCTGAACTTATTTTATGATAAAACTTACCGTTTTGCTGAAAATTGCGAAAAACCCGTTTTTGTGACATTTGTGACCCATAGTTACTTTTTTCTAGATATCGACTCGATGAGGATTTTTTAGATTTCATATAAGATGGTGTTTTGAACAATCCTCACAACTTTGAGCTGGGTGCGAATTTTTGTACCCTCGGATGTCTAAATTGACCGAACTATAATGTATAGCATCAACGCTACCCTGTCGATTTAGAAGTAATTCAGGTGTCCAAATATCATTGTACCCGTAGATAAAAAACGATCTTTGACATTACGCAAAGATTGCGAGGTGAGAAATTTGACCCATATTGATGGGTAAAAAGCAGTTTTCATGAAGTATATTTTTACTTCATGAAAATTGTTTCTTTTATTAGGATCTAGCTGAGCCGACTGACGTTGTCCTGTTCTGTCAAAATGTTATAATTCATACAAAAAAGCATGTTCAGTGTTTCCAGAATTTGAGGATTTTCAGGGAAACTTTTCGTAAGAACCTGATTCGGAATTTCAGACTATTACGAATATTTTAAAACAATAATTTGATTCAGACCGTTGATGAGATATTCTTACATTTTAAATAGACCAATAACCTTTCGTGAATGGGCTTTTAAAAGATTAATAAAACGAGTGTTATAATGTTGACGAGTGTTGACGTATATATTAAAATAAGAATTATTCAACAGGTGTGCTTCAGCTGTTGTTCTGACGGCAACATAGCGGTATGGGATCTCCAGAACCAAACATTAGTTAGACAATTCCAAGGTATGTATAAAGCAATTTAATTTTGCTGTTTAAAAAAATTAACTTAAAATTTTAACCCTTATTTATTTATTTTATTATTTATGTACACACAGAAAAATACAAAGAGATATGACATAATAATAATTTAGTACTAAGGTACTGCAAGCTATTTCTTAAGAAATTTCTTCCAGCAGACCTGCGAAAGGAGAAATTAAAAAGAAATGTAGACAATAGTGTGTAAGAACAAGAAGAGAAAAATATGAATATGCGAAGTCTTAAACTAAAATGTTAAATATACCTAAACTATACCATAACTTTAAATATAAAAATTAAACACGTGCAAAACCTACATAAACTTAAATAAATACGTAAAGCATATAAAAACAAATATAAATATAAATACTCACAGTTGCGAGGAAAGGTAGTGCTCTTTTACGCGATATTTGAATAAAGAAACAGTTTTTAAATCACGAATGCTAGCCCTTCATATTTTTATCCTCATATTTTATTGGAATAAAAATATGAGGGGAAAATTTTTAGAGAAATGTGTTTATGTTTGCATCATCATTCTAAAACGTATAAATGTATGTGTACTTCAGAACAGATAAATAATATAAAAATTATTTATCATGCATCTTATGCCCAGGTCACACGGACGGCGCGTCGTGCATAGACATCAGCGGCGACGGGACACGGCTGTGGACGGGCGGGCTCGACAACACGGTGCGCTCGTGGGACCTGCGCGAGGGCAGGCAACTGCACCAGCACGACTTCTCCAGCCAGATCTTCTCGCTCGGATACTGTCCTACTGGTCAGTTACATTATACTATCTCGTAAATAGCAACCCTGCAACCCTGCGTCTACGTCCTCTTGCAGCTTTCGTCAGCTCATGAAAAATATTAAAGTTGAAAAACATTATACATAATCAGATCTTTGCGAAAAAAAAATCTGTAGGGGTCTCACAAAATATATCTTGCCTTCATAAAATTTTAGCCTTGCCCTGCCACTGTTTGCAAGCCAAAAGGTGATAGAAATAGGCCAGATACGTGCAGCAGACTACTGCTGAGCGTAAGCTTTTCCAAAAAGTGTTCAAATAGACCAGAGACGTGCTCGGGTAGACTACTGCTGAACGTAAGCTTCTCTCCAAAAGGTGATAGAAATAGGCCAGAGACGTGCTCGGGTAGACTACTGCTGAACGTAAGCTCCTCTCCAAAAGAGTAAACAGGCAAGGTGACGTCATCAAGCTGCGATAGTTAGATATCGAACTCGTTGTAGACTGTCTAAGAGTCGAAAATCAGTAAACTTGAATATTAGTGAAAGAAAGAAAAAAAGAAAAATAATTTTATTCGTCACAGAAACACGTGCTTAGGAAAACATAAACTCGAGCAGGTAAACATTACACAAAACACATCTACAATATAATCACGAGCACAAAAAAAAACAAACAGTCGGCAACTGCACGTCACTCGTCGCGACTGTGACAAAAAGGCTTGCACTCAGCATGATGCTAGTGATGAGGTCGAAAAGAAGACCATGTAATTACTACAAATGTTTTCATTCTAATCAGTATCAGACTTACTATTTTTTTCCTCCTTTGACTACCAACCACTAACAAAATAACAGTTTCATATTATATTTAGTTTAAGATTGTTTTTTCCTCAGGTTCTTGGCTAGCAGTAGGCATGGAGAACTCGCACGTAGAAGTCCTTCACGCGGGCAAGCCGGATCGCTATCAGCTACTATTGCACGAGTCGTGTGTACTGTCCCTTAAGTTCGCTGCCGCCGGCAAGTGGTTCGTGTCCACAGGGAAGGATAACCTACTTAATGCGTGGCGCACGCCTTACGGGGCTAGTATATTCCAGGTATGTTCTAAGAAACCATACTATACTAGCTGACCCGTGCCCACTCCGTTGGGCGGTAGACATTTTTACTCTATGACACTCATAAATAACGTGGCTTTCTATGGGTAAAAGAATACCTACCTACCCTACCTACCTACCTACCTACTCTACCTACCGCATAAACCATCTACTAAATAGTCCGAACAAAGCCTAAACCTTTTTTTTTTTAAGTGAGTCCGTTCTTGAGTTATAAAATTTAACGAAAAGTGGCATTGATTTTTATAGATATAGATAGATTGACCCTGTATTATATAGTTATCAGAATTTCGTAGATAACAAGGATATCCTTTTTATCTACGAAGCTCTTGCTCTTGCTCTGGCTCTTGTTACGAGTACTATATGGTAGAAAATAGTAGCTTTTATTGGAGCTAAATCTTGATATATGGTAATAAATACCTCCACTTTTACTGTGTTTTCTACTGTCGGTATGTAATAGTGAGTGCATAACAGAATCAGCTATATTTACAGAGATATTAAATCCATAGAGGTTTTCAAGTGACAATATTTTTCGACATGTAAAAAAACGACTCCCATTTTCCACACCATGTGGCGTAGCAATTTCTCATTTCCATAGTTTAAGTAATACTATCATTCTCTTTTCAGTCTAAGGAGTCTTCATCGGTGCTCAGTTGTGATATATCAGCGGACGATAAGTTCATAGTGACGGGTTCTGGTGACAAGAAGGCGACTGTCTACGAAGTGATGTACTGAAGTGTCAGTGTCAGTAATCTCATAAGTCATAGGCAATAAATGAACGTTGATTGAGGTCCAGTGCGAAGAGAGCGGTTTTATATCGAGATTTAGCTGGCTGTATACATTGTTACTGTTTTTATTAAGGAGAAATTAAAATTATTGTCCGACTTATGTCAGCGGAAGAAGCGGCTTATATGGGGAAAGATAGCCATTATCAAAATGTTTATAGACAAAGATAGTATCCCAGTTACCGCAGGATACAATCCTAATTAACAGAGCAGTATTTACTAAACTGATAATTAAAGAAGGTTCTCTCAATCTTTTGTGAACAACTTTCTTAGAGCTTAATGTAGAAGGAGAAATATTGACAGCAGTGTGAGAGGACTTACGTCTTGGACATTTTTTTTTTCTATAGTAATATATTGTACGACTTCTTTGTCTATAAACTTCTTGGTCAAAATATAGTAAGGCTTCAAAACAAACTCACAGTCTCTCTTTATAATGTTAGGTTAGAGTAGTGACTCCTGGGAAAGGTACCCAGGTGTTGTGCCTGTGACGATCTGGACAATATAACCGGTCCAGTAGTGACGGTTTCATATCAATCAGACTGTTGTCGTGAGTTCCTTGCTAAATAAATGTTCCTGTTTATAATACATGGCTAAATCGCACCTCCACTCAAATAGTGTCGTAATTCAAAAAACTCTGTCATAAGTATGACACTATTTGAGATAAGATTTTGAAGTTTTCTGAAACAAATGGAACATTATAAGAGTTTTCAGTTTTTTGAGTTGTGACTCTATTTGAGCGGAGGTGCGAAATAATTAGATGCCCTGCAATAAATTATGTTTAGTTTCCCTTTTAGTGGAAAGTTTAAGAAAATATACCAAGTATTTTTCTTTCCATAAGTTTTTATTTTGATTAGGTTTTCGAACCTTCGAGGTAACTCAAACATTTTCTAGGTTATCAAAATATTCTGGCATTTATGAAGACTTATTTTTGGATGTTATCAAATCTAATTTGGCCCAGGACAGCCATGACGATCTCAAAAATTTCTTGTATTACTTATATTTTAGTGTTGCAAGTTGCAAAGTTATTAATTAGTATTAAATTCAGCAATAACAAGACTTCCAAGCATTTTATTGTGCTATAGTAATTAACAATGTGTACAGCCAATTAAAGATGGTTGAATTAAGTGTAATTTTAATGTAACAAATAGATCAATGTTGCACCGTTAAACATGGATATTTTTAGTGTTATTATATATTTTTATAATGAAATAAGAAAATCATTTTTATTAGTTTTCCAAGTTGAATCTTGTTTCGTGAATGGTCCATTTATTACGAGTATTTATTTTATTATTCTGATTTTTAAGTTTTTTCAGACTGATATTCTGAGTAATGGGACGATTTGGTAATTATGCGTATCGTATTGTCAATTTTGTTCATACTATTGATTTGATGATGAAGCGTCAAAATACGCACACTTTGGCTTTGCATTTTATCTCTATGCGGGGGCCAATGTCGGCCCCTCTCATGTTCCTAATGTATGATAGTTAAGGGCGCCAACTCGTTGTGAGTACGAACAATGTACAAATACTAAAGGCCCTAACATTGGCTCCAAAATGGAGTGTTTGTATAAATAAAAAAGATAGTGCCTGTTCAAACATTTCATATTGAGTAGAAAATCGTGCTTTACAATTTTAGGTGAACAAGTTTTTAATTATCAAAACAAATGAAGTTTCTTTAATAAATTGTTGACAATTTAAGAAGTGGTGGGTTATATGAGCGGTATTCGGAAGTATTTTTTTAATGTGTCTCTGCTAAAGTTAGTTGGACGAAGTTAAGGATATTTCCTTATTTAAATGTAGTTTCTCTGTGAACACGGACTGGGACATTGGGGAATATAAAAAAAAAATTCAGAGTTCAGACTGTTTTGTAGGAAAATATTACGAAAATTTATTTCCATTTAAATATTTGCAATAATGTACTAAGAAGTTTGTTTTCTATCTGACTGAAATTTTTATATCAAAGTATATTTTATTGTACTTAAAGTTTATACAAATCGAATCTTTAATTAAATATGAATTTCATTATTAAAATGATCTGCAAATTGTGATATTATTTCTTCAATGACATTTAAGTATATCGATTATGCGACACCGGATTGATTACAAACATCTAATTGTTATTATACTGCAAAATTGAATCGTATTATGTTCTTTGATTATATTTATTATTTCGATAAACATGCTCGTTTTATTTCTCATCCCTCTTGCTTGTTTCTCTATCCCAAAACTATTTTACCAAACTAGAACCTGCACATCGAAAGTATCGAGGTGACTAGTTTTCGAGTTTTATAATCTGCAGCGTGGCGCTTTAGTGGCGACATAAATTTAACACACGTAATCGCCTTTACGTTTTATGAAAATATTTTAATTGAATTAAAAACGATAATATTTATTGATTTAATTACAATTATTGTCTAAAATATCACGTTGGAGCAACCTGTACTTACAAGAACTTTATAGCAGAAGTAATTAGCTGGGGTCATGGATCATTACTTGAAAAATAAAAAAAATATGATTACTGGCCACTAGTGTGTCAAATGAATGTCTCCACTGTAGCGGCACGCTGTATACGCCACTAACTAACAGACACAAAGCTGCATTATTTAGTCTACTTAATTCACTTATATTTTCTTTTTTAGGGTTCCGTACCCAAAGGGTAAAACGGGAACCCTATTACTAAGGCTCTGCCGTCTGTCTGTCCGTCTGTCACCAGGCTGTATCTCATGAACTATCACGTAGTAAGACTGTTGAAATATTCACAGATGATGTATTTCTGTTGCCGCTATAACAACAAATACTAAAAAACTAAAAAAAAAAATATTTAAGGGTGCTTCCATACAACAAACGTGTTTTTTTGCTCCTTTTTGCTCGATATTGATAACGGCAACAGGTAGATGCTTGAAATATTCACAGAATCTTTAGTTATATATTCACTTTAAAAATAAATAATTAAAATAAAACAAATATTTAAGGGGGGTTCCCATACAACAAACATGATTTTTTTTGCCGTTTTTATAGATAATGAAACCTTCGTGCGCGAGTCCGACTCGCACATGGCCGGTTTTTTTTAAATATTTTTTTGCTGTGAGTTACTGTTACGAAGTGCAGCAAAAGCAAAAGGTTCCCTCCCGAGTGCAGCGCGCGTCGCCTGTCTTATAATATGACTGAAGGCCGACTGCAATGTAGTAGTTGAGACGAGTGAGAGAGTGTAGGTTGGCTAGTTAGATTTACGAATGACGAGTAAAAAAGAATATCCACATCAAAGAATTTTCCATTCTTTGTCATCGAAAGACTGCGGGCGGGCATTCAACCAGTGTCTTGAAGGCATAGCTGTTATCTGCAAAGCAAGGATTAAACTACTCTCAGACTACTCTCTAACGAGAGCTGCAAAGGTACCGCGTAAGGGCACGCACAGAGTACCTAACCTACATTAAAAGGCTGCGTTCAGACGACACACGCCCGCTCCGCTCGCTTTGACAGATTGTAGTAGCTATTTTCCCAATCAACCTTGAACCTTATGCTATAGCGATAAAGTTGAAAATCTATTAAAGACATTTGACGGCTTATAGTAGCTTGATGTGCTGGCGTCTGTACTTTAAACCAAATTTTTCCTCAAAACCGCGAAAAAAACACCCGATCTGGCAACGCTTGGCAAGTCTTACAATTTCAGCCAGAAACTTGAGGCTCTCGCAGAGATAAAACTTACTCTGTTTTCCATTATGGTTTTATTATTACAGATTTCGGAACGAATCTTTTGATGTCATTCGTTTGAATTTGACAAGCGACAGGATCTTAAGACATGACAGACAGGATAATAATTTTGACAGCCGATGTTGGCCGATGTGTTGGCAATCAAAATAATTCAAGATTTGTTTACATTTTTTAATAATAAATATTAGTGATAAATATCAAATAGTTCTGGTTCTGTAGGAATAGCTTTAGCACTCTCGCTATGTGCAATAATTTCTAAGTTAGTGAAATAAAGTGTGAAAGAAACGAAGATGTCTCAACCTAACCTATTGGACATAGTTCCTGACCAATTGTTTCAAGCCCATTACATTAGTGATATAGACCAAGTACAGAAGAAATTGCAATATGAAATTGAAAGGAAAAGGGAGGAATTGCGGGCTATGGTCGGGTAAATCTAATACAAACATTAAACAAATGCTAACTGACATTATCATTGCATACAGAGATATAAATCAATGATTGCATAGTTTTGTTACCATTTCTCAAGCTTCTATTTAATCAATAGTAGCTTGTGAGCTTCTATTTAATCAATAGTAGCTTGTGAGCTTCTATTTAATCAATAGTAGCTTGTTATCGTCACCTGCTTATTACAGGCTATAAAAAATTGGTTAAATACTTACTTTTATTTAAAGTACGCATTCCCTGCCCAATTTTACTCACCTAAATAAATTAAATCATTTCCTCCGTTCAATCATTTGGAACGAACATAACACCTTGTAGTAGGGGCATATAAGCGGTCATTAACACAAAACCATTCAAACAATTCCAGTGAGAGATACAGAGACCTGATTCATGCAGCAGACACAATTGAAGAGATGAAGGAGACCACCGGCAGTACTCTGAATCACATTGGTGATATGATGGCTGCTTGCAAAAACTTACACAACACACATTTGGTGGGCTTCAAGATTGATGACAAACGTTCAAAGGCTCAGAGGTACTTTTAATTTAAACTTATTAACTACACACACATAAATGAGTGAGCTTGAGATTGAGACTTACCAAGAGGTTTGGACAAATCTTGTGGTGTCAAGTTCAATATCAAACTTGAGCTTATGTAGGCTAGCTCACAATCCAGAGAAGTCAAAGAAATAAAGACAGGCCATTACTCTGCAAAAGGACAACTCCCGCTTAATCAAATCAAAATCAAAATCAAAAGTCATTTATTCAAACTAGGCTAAGAATCAGCACTTTTCGAACGTCAAAAATTACATGAGACAGTGCCCCAAAAATGCCCACCCTTCACCGCTTCCTAGTGCTTTAGCTGGGAAGAAGAAGTGGCGCAACAAACTCCCCAGCAGCACAGCTGTCTGTTCGCATATAAAACTTGAATCTATACAATAAAATGTAAAATAATTTGCATTACACAACACAAAACGTTAAATTAAATTATTTGCCTTATGTTAGCTAGCACACACCATTATAAAAAAATATATATATAATAATCGTCGAAAACTATACTCAAGCAGAAATAACGTAAACAAAACGTATCTAAATAAAAGCCTCCAGGCATAATGGGCGTGCCCGCTTAAATAAAGCTACAGCTATAACTCGAACTTAAATACATATTTGAATAAATAATTCAATTAATATAAATACTTCAATAACCAGATTGCAATTATTTAATAAATAAACAATGCAATAACTTATTTTTAATCAATAATTAATTCTAGTCATTAATTAATAAATAATTGTGCAATAATTTAGGTTGAATATCCAAATACCATAGTTTAGACAAATACTGACAGCAACAGGAATAACTAATTATAACTTTAAAGGTATAACATAAAAAATACCTACTTACTCAAGCGGGTACTACTTTCAACTTAAACCAAAATATTTACTAAATAGGTACATGAACAAATTCAATACTAGAAGAAAAAAATGGTCATTAAATATAAATACAATTACTTGAATAAGTACCTTAATAATATAAACACAAATAAGCGCTCTTACTCCTCTCCTACTATGCTGTGCCCGACAGGGTCCATAATTGTGTCTTTAATTTTAAGCCTACCACCTGTTTTACTAACATTATGAAATGCAATAAAGAATTATAAATTGTGAATTCACAAATGATAAACTAGCACCATCGAAGTAAAATAAAAAACAGTTAATTATTAATAACAATAACAAAACCATGGCAAATAAAATAAATAACTATAATAACATACAACTTTTATTACATACCAACTTTTCATTTGTTATGTGCTTTCAGTTTCCAGTTCAACACAAACCCGGTGCATAGTTTGTCCGTTCAAGTGAAGCTGTTGATGGAAATACCTGAAAAGATTTGGACCAGCATTGAGACAGAAGACTATGTAAAAGCCACACAATTGTTCATTATGGCCAGGCATGTTAACACAGGTAAGTTTAAATAATAAGGATAATTTTTGGTAGTCTCTTAAATGTACAAACGTGGTTTGGTTAGTTTTTCATAGTGGAAATTGTTTGGCCGTACCTTCTGTCCAAGCCTCTTAAACTGTACCCAAGGACTAAAGTCTAACTGATAACTGGTTTATTTTCGGCTGAAAACCAAAAAATAAAATTTCGTCTAGGTTTTTCTTTCGTAAGTAAAATAAAATGCAGTGTCAATATTTTTCTTCCTTTTAATCATTGAAACCCAGTGAAAGGGTTACATGATAACCCATTTCAATGGGTTCTATACCTACTTGAAACCCAGTAACATGAAAAAATCATAATAATAATATTATGTTATTTCGGTATCCGCCCAGCACGCGTAGCAGGACCAATTCTATCTCTATTCTACCCAGGGACCATTTTGGTTACCATTTCGGAAAAACCCTATCGAAAACCCTTTCAATGGGTAACCAAAATGTGGTTGCGTTTACAAACATTTAAACTCACATACACAAGCAGCCAGACCCGGAACAACTACTTGTAGGTGATACAAATATTCGTTCCGTGCGGGAATCGAACCCGCGACACGCAGCGCAGCAGTCAATCGCTTAACCACTGCGCCAACCGGGTCGCACTAAATTTTAATCTATGACTGTAAATTAGCATCTAGCTTAGGTAATGAACCAAAATAAGATATGCATTGCTTGTGCTGTAGATTTGCTGTCCGGTTGAACTATACTTGCTTTGCTTTCGTTTATTTACAGGTTTACAACTCCAAATAGGAGGCAAGAATGTAAAGCCAGGTATGCAGTCACTGCAGAGACTGGTGCAGCAGCAGTGGAACTCCATTGCTAACTTCAATCAGACTATCATAGATGTGTGTCGACAGAAGCTGCAGGATGTCGAGATTAGCGTTGAGGTACTACACAGTTATTCATCATCATCCTCATCATTTCAGCTGAAAGATGTCCACTGCTGAACATAGGCCTCCCCCAAGCACCGCCACTTCGACCGGTTCTGTGCTTCCCGCATCCAGCGGATACCTGCGGCCTTCACAAGGTCATCGGTCCACCTTGAAGGAGGTCATCCAACGCTACGTCTTCCGGTACGCGGTCGCCACTCCAGAAACTTTCGGCCCCATCGGCCATCAGTTCTGCGAGCAATGTGCCCTGCCCACTGCCACTTAAGCTTGGAAATTCTAGGCACAAACAGTTATTACATTGTTTGAACTTATTATCAGCCTGGCTTATTAGTAGAGATCGGATATTCGGATGCATATTCACCTAAAGTTTGAGAGTTGACTAGTATGGAGTGCGCTTCGGTACGGGAAAAAGTGTCGGTTTCCAGGACTGACGAATTTTTAAGAACTACTCTTTTGTACTGTGGATCTCCCAATAAATATATTTAATTTTAGAATAAAAGGTTTTGAAGAAATAATGATAGTGTTTTTTAAAAGTGTTATATTTTCCACAAAATTATTGCCCAGTTCTAAATAAGCAGATAAGAAATATTTGTTATACTTAGGAATACAAAATTGTTTACCTACACACTGTTACTACTGAGACCTCGCGATACCGGAATAAAAACATATTTTAAGAAGCCGTTTCCATACTTTGTATCCTTTGCCGGAAAAAAAACGTACTTTATGTAAATATGCATCCGAATATCCGATCTCTACTTATTAGTCACTATCAATTATTTGAAATCTTATAACAAATACTTCTATACCAGTTACTGGTGAACATGTACTATCGGCCAAACTTCCGCATGCTCACCTCTAAGGCGATAATCGCATAGCTCGTCTCATGACTCGACCGCCCGATGCATGCATTTTGACCAATAGGATGCACAAAGCGAGATTTTTACAAAATATTTTTATGTTTGTTGTTATTTCTTGTTACACGCCCTGTACTCACACAAATGCATATTGCCTCTAATTGGGCGAAACCAGGAAGGGGTGTGGTTTGTCACTAGCTGCGCTTGCCGCTGAAATATTTTCTTAACTGAGCATGCTTAAATTTTGCCGATAGTACGTAGATCTATTCTTAAATGTATGAACATACTTCTTACTGTGTTTCTGTCAAATGAATTACTTTGACTCTGCGGCCGTATGTGTTAGATAACTATTAGGTGCAGTCTACGAGTAGCTAGCTCTTTCTTGTAAGTTTGGTTTAACTTATAGACTAAAGCAAAACTGGCTATTTATAATCAATTTACTTGGAAGTGGTTAATGGGTCTCAATTTAAAAATAACTGAAGAACGGCGGCCTATTTGTGGAATGATAGTGGATAGCATAATATATTTTTTTTTGGGTGGGAAATTATCAATTAACTTCTCCCGCTCTGGGCGGAGCGGGAGTGCGTGTCAGACTTTTACTGACTAAAACCCACCCGTATTCCTTCATTTGCCTGTGTGCCAGGGCCACGATATCCCTTTCGGACAGCATAATATTACCCTGCAGATCAAATTAATTGCACAGTACTTATTTTAGCTCCAAGGCCCTCCAAAGAATTTTTTGTATTTGTTTTTACTTATATTCATCATCTTGGGTTGCCATAATCGCCACGCTTGGCTGGCGGGTTGGCGATTACTTCTTTTAATTCTGATATTCTTTTTTTTTTTTACTTTTTAATTCTGATTAAAACTGAACATGTTACCATTCCAGGTGGCCTGTTCCTGTCTGGTCAGCTTATACCTCCTAGACTCCCAGTCTATGGTGGAACTACTCAACACCCTGATAGGACTGCACAGCAACAGTAG
Source organism: Tiliacea aurago (assembly GCA_948098905.1). Taxonomy (NCBI): domain Eukaryota; kingdom Metazoa; phylum Arthropoda; class Insecta; order Lepidoptera; family Noctuidae; genus Tiliacea; species Tiliacea aurago. The sequence goes on from OX402592.1 coordinate 5,601,644, forward strand.
TCTCAAGTCAACGCTTCAGTTTGACCTGGCACAGATCTTGGAGGGAGATGTCAAAGCACAGATTAAAGATAAAATTGTGAATGGAGTTAAAATTGTGTTGAAGACAGTTGTGTTGGTGTATTCTTGTTTTGTTGGTAAGTTAAAGGTAGTTTTTCAATAAAAAATAATACTTATTTGTTGTGAAGTAGTGTATATCCATAAGAGTCATAATCAATGGATTATGATTCTTATGGATATTGAACAACTATCATATCTTGGTTATAACTTTAGTTTTTAGGGTTCCGTACCCAAAGCGTAAAACGGGAACCCTATTACTAAGGCTCCGCCGTCTGTCTATCTGTCCGTCTGTCACCAGGCTGTATCTCATGAACCGTGATAGTTAGACAGTTGAAATTTTCACAGATGATGTATTTCTGTTGCCGAATATTTAGTTATATATTCACTTTAAAAATAAATAATCAAATTAAAATAAAACAAATATTTAAGGGGTGCTCCCATACAACAAACGTGATTTTTTGCCATTTTTATAGATAATGGTACGGAACCCACCGTGCGCGAGTCCGACTCGCACTTGGCCGGTTTTTCTTCATTAGCACCTGAAGTCCCTTAAAAAAAAACTGTCTACTAACTATTATTTTCTTTCCACAGATAACGATGGTGGTGCAGTTCTAGCCAAGTTACAAGACTTATTCAAAAGAGATTCGCAACCTTTAATTGAACTTGTTAAGTTCAGTGACACATCGTCTTTGAAACTACTACCTCCTGCCATTTGTAACTACAGGTACCTATGATGGAACTGAATATTTTCTTTATTACCATGTTTTTCTTACTGTTATCATTTCATAATGCGAAGCCAGAGAGATCAAAATTGTATGTAAAAATAAACATTAACTAGTCCACTAGACAGTCGAAGATAAGTATAAGGCAAGCCCTTTTACTAATTTGTTTTGCACCTTATTCTGCCGTATATAAAGTCGATATTTGTTTAGCAGTAAAAGCTGTTCCACGCTTACCCTGTCCGACCAACGCCGGCTATAAGCCTACAAGGGACAGATTTTCTATGATTGCTTCCTTGCATGATTGCATCTACTTCATAAAAATCGTAAACTCACTGATAGACTACGTACAACCCCGCTGAGTCTAGAAGCATGAAACTTTGCACAAGAGTTCCTTATGCAGCAAAATTCAGGACAAAAGCTGAACAGAGCTGAATAAGTGTGGTTAATCCCTAAAGGGGTCGGGAATAGGGGATGCAAGTTTGTATGTATTTTCTTGTTAGTCATTTTTGCCGATGGGAAATCCCATCGTGCACACTGCTGAGGGTTTGGCAAGAAAGAAAATCTTGGTTGTAACTGTCCTATTGACTTAAAGTCATCAACTCATCACTCACTAAATCCGCGCCGCTCAGTAACGGCCCGGCACCCCCTCGAAAATATCCACCTGCTTGTTGCCAACGCGCCATCAGCAAGACGATCGCTCGCTGCTGGCACGCCACCGGTGCGGTGACAGCTTGTTGTTCACGCACCGCTTACTAGTTGGTTGGTTGGTACAAGGGTTCTCCGCACGGACGGTGAGGGCATGCATACCGCCTGCAAGCGTTTCTTCGACGGGCAGGCGTTTCTTCTACAATTTTAATTTCAACAAGGTTCTAACTTTTATTATTTTAATCATATTTTATATTGTTTTTATGTTAATGTGAAGACGTTGTAGGCTTAATAGACTGTAGATCTGTAGACCATTTTCTATTTTGTTAAGTACCTGGTACCCTGGCTTTTGACGGGCCTACGCTGTCCTCTCATACTTATTAACACTGTAATTTGAAAACATTGTAAACGCCTTTTTTTTAAAAGAGTAATCGTGGAGTTTCTTGCCGGCTCTTCTCCATAAGAAACGACCAATTGGAACCGTGCCCCTAGCTTGTGACGTTTCATAAGTGCCCATGTAGGTTTATGTGAAATAAAAATATTTTTGATTTGATTTGATTTGGGGATCGGGCTACTCGTTTGAAGAGCGCGGGCGCCACGACGTGTGACGGTTCGCGGGCAGCGCACTGCCCGCGAGCTGTCCACTGTCCTGTATAGTCATCGTAAAATAGACTTTAAAACATTTGAATTAAAATCCAAACTTGAATGACAAGTTATTTGCTGTGTCGGAGCGGTGCGGTTCTAGTGAGTGATGACCTTTACTTGTCATAATACCCATTCAAAATTTCAAACTACCAGGCTGTCATCAAATAAAGAAGTGCAGCCATTAGCCAAGCAGGAGATAACGAAAGAAGTTCAACACTGGAACGTGTGGGTGAAGTCCTTCATAGACACCAATGTGCAGATCTTGTTACAGAACATTACAAGGGTCAAAGTACTGCACGAGATTAGGGAGGAGGCGTTTAAGATCGGTATGTATGGTTATTTCTAAACTAATATTATAAATATTATAATCCGTTTGTTGCCGGACGTAAAGAATAGCACCATCCCATTTCTTCCCGTGGGTGTCGTAAAAGGCGACTAAGGGACTCACTAGAGAATGGGCAGCAGCGTTCTTTAAGCATTTCAACATCATACTGCGATCGCCAACCCGCCTGCCAAGCGTGGCGATTATGGCAAACCCCCACTTTGGGGGAGGCTCCTGTCCAGCAGTTTGCTACGCTTCCTGATTAAACGGCTGAACAGATTTGGATGAAACTTGAAACATGGGTAGAACATGACCTGGGTTAAGACATAAGATACTTTTTATCCCGATATTCCCAAAGACTCGAGACTTATGCGGGTGAAACCGAGGGGCGCAGCTAGTAGGCTATGGAGTGCTATTGCTGGGAAAAGATTTCCTCCATAGCCAGCATATTCATTAATTTCACTGTGTTCCCCGTTCATACCCTGTGGACACAAACACTTCTAACTTAAGAGAGATGTATTAATGATTCTAATACTGTACATACATTTCTGCTATGCGTATGTGCTCCGTGTGGTACCTGACGTAAAGAATAGCATCATCCCATTTCTTCCCGTGGGTGTCATAAAAGGCGACTAAGGGACTTACTAGGTAATGGGCAGTAGCGTTCTCTATTCATTTTAACACCACACTGCGATCGCCAACCCGCCTGCCAAGCGTGGCAATTATGGCACCCCCCCCCCCCCCTTTTTGGGGGCGGCCTATGTCCAGCAGAGATTTATGGATCTGTGTTCTGTGTGTTCAGAAAAGAAAAAACTTATAAGTACTAACCAAGAAGTGGTGCGATCCAGTGCACGTAAAACTACCCGCAAATCACCAGGGGGCAGTATGCGTGAAATGTTGCAGCCATTATTGCTCCGTTGCGAAAAAAGGATGAGCTATTCTTTCTGTGTAGCTCTATCCCTGTCTCGCATTGGAACAATGATGACAATGACTAAAGTTGTCAAAAAATAATAGGCCCGTTTTGACATTTAACTTGAATCGATTTATCGATTTATCGTGAGTATCGAGTCGTAAGGATACTTCACTAGTTAGTCGCGATGGTCTTGACAGCTATAATGGAAATGTTATAAATGGCAATTACATTTACCAATAAACATTTTTTTTTTTTATCAAACATACATTATTTGTTGTTGGTCATAACAGCCGTACGGGTCGATCCATCAGGCTAGGCTACGCTTGCCAGGGTCAGTCCGTGGATGGGGGACCGAGACTACTCCTTGCCTCGGAAAGCACGTTAAGCCGTTGGTCCCGGCTGTCATACGTGGATCTTTGACAATCTTTACGGGTCGTCAGAAGCTCGAAACTCTTGACAACCTGTCTTACCAAGGGGTATCGTGTTACCCAGTAACTGGTTGTGGAGGTCAGATAGGCAGTCGCTCCATGTAAAATACTGGTATTCAACTGCATCTGGTTAGACTGGAAGCCGACCCCGACATAGTTCGAAAAAGGCGGACAAATCGATTGATACATTATTTGTTGTTTTTACAATTAGGTATGTAAAGTATTTTTCAGGAATGTTTTTTATATTTTTATTTTTATTATAAGAGTATTTGAAACACATAATTTCATCTTTTTGTTTTTACAAGCTGTAGTTATTTTAAAATATTTTTTTAGAGTATTGTTCGTACTGACGTCTCTAGTAACTGAATAGCTTAGGATCTTTGCCACGTTGAACACTTATTTAAAACCAAAATTCAGTAAAGTCAAACTGTCAAATTTGACAATTAATTTGTTTACATTTCATACTTTAGCGATTTCCGTACTTACTTTAGTTTAAAGTTATGGCTTATTAATAAAATTAATGGATTCAAAGACTACTTCTGCTAAGTGCTTCATACCGTCAAGTATAAACACCACAACAAATAGCCGACACAAATTGATTGTTAGTAAAAGAAACCTTAAAAAGGAAATGGTGCGAGGAAGTAAATGTTGAGTACAAGTCTGAGCGGCGTCTGTTTTATTGTGAAGATCATTTGAACGTAAGTTAAGTTTGCCTGAGGCGATATATCGATGTGATTCTACTTGTACTGTCCGCCGCTGGTGAAAAACTACACTATTTACTTAACTGAATAGAATAATAATAAGTGCTTCATGTAAATTTGACGTTGACATGACACTTGACACATAAAGAACCACTTAATTACAAGAAGTACTGAAAGTTTCCAATTCAGGCTGCTTTGTGACGTCATTTAGAGGTCAAATAAAAGTCAAGTGATTTTAAGTATTTTTGTGAAAATAAATACGATCTTATAATTTTAAGACCTATTAATAGAAAAATAAGTCTTAGAAGCTTAAAATCTCGAAATGGTTTTGGAATCGGTTAATTTTTACTTTGCATACCCAATTTACAATACAATATTATCCACGACTTCACCCTTTATTTCTTGTTCCAGAAACTCCCGAAAACTGGTCCACAATATGCAACTCTTTAGACATACCAGAGGTCCACGTATGGTGCCACTACTACCAACCTCTTTTGACCTCTCGCGTCCAAGCGATCATAGACGGACGATGGGTCAAAGTATACGACGCGTTCAAGACGCAACTCCTCATAGACCTGACCAAGGTATCCTCAGACAGCGAGGTAGAAAAGGAGGCCGATATCAACTGGTTTGTGTGGAAGGACCTTATTGGAGAGACGGTTATCGAGTCCAGGGGTGATGTTATTAAGGTCATGAATTCTTTAATGAAGGGTAAGTTTTATTATTCTTAAGTTTGTTTTACACATAATATCACGCCTGTTTTCCCGGAAGGGTTGGGCAGATGTGTACTTACATAATATAGTACGTGACCCAAGGTACATAGTAATAGGGGGCGAGCCTATTGCCATGAACCGGGCACAAAACAAACCCAGAGTCCAGTCTGCCAAATTGGTTTTAGTCTGTTTTTAATTTGAATAATAGATTTCAATAGCGACTGACGACAAAAATTATTGAGAGTACCTAATAACATTGCGGAAAAACAGCTTAGAATAGAAAAAAAACCGGCCAAGTGCGTGTCGGACCACGCTCAATGAAGGGTTCCGTAGTTGGGTTGAATTTATACCAAGAACAAACTTAACATTGTAGTTTAAAAACATGTCTCCTTATACATTCCAACTGCAAATGTAAGTTTGTACGCACAATATTGAGAGATTTTCCATGTTATTTTAAAACCATAGACTTCTTATAGGTTATTCTGTAATCTATAAGTAAAGAACTATTTTTTGTACTTTTTTCAAAATTGTAGGCTCAGTTGTTTCGGAGATAAGGGGGTATGGTCAATTTTCATCAATTTTATTATAACTATAAAAGTATTTATTTTAAAATTATTAAAAAAAAAAAAAAAATTGAAATCCTAAAAAACAAGCCCACCATTTATTCGATATGTCACACGGTACACTTCGCAAAACTTTTCTTTTTAGTTTTCTAATTTGCCACGTCTAAAGTGACCCCCATATTCAAAATTCATATTCGTTACCCATCCGTATTTGCGTCACAGAAATTCATTTAAGTACCAAATTTCAACTTAATCTGCCCAGTAGATTCGGAGCCAATTGACTATCACCGACAGACAGACAGACTGAAACACGAGTGATCCTATAAGTGTTCCGTTTTTTCTTTTGAGGTACGGAACCTTAAAAATAAAATAAGTTTAGAATAGAAGAACATTTATTAGCTACTAACTGACCCCACACACGTAGTCTTGTCCAAATTTCAATAATTCATACAAAATTCCCATAGAAAATACACTTTCAGTTTTCCCGATAGCTTTTGAAATTTTTCTGATCATATGGACCTGCCTCGGAGTTCAACCAATATTTGAAAAAAAAAAACATGCGGGGCAGTCTTTGGGGACTGCCGATAGAAGTGAAAACAGTATACATATAGCTCATGGAAAGCGTTCGGTGACGATGACGCGAGTTCCATGATTTTTATTCACCCAAAAAGTGCTCGACGCGCCTTAAGAAGCTTATACTTAAAAAAAAAAAAAACGAATTTGTCCAGCCATTCTCGAGTTTTGCATTTAGACATTCAATTTTATTTATACAGGGTTATTTTTAAAACGTCAATAACCTCCTTTTTTTTTTTTTTTTCTGGGTGGGAAATCATCAAATAACTTCTCCCGCTCTGGGCGGAGCGAGAGGGAGTGTCAGACTTTTACTGACTAAAACCCACCGTGTTCCTTCAAATGCCTGTGTGCCAGAGCCACGATATCCCTTTCGGACAGGCTCGTAACCCTGGCAGGCATTGGCCCTTTCGGACCCCGTCAATTGGTGCTGACGTCTCTTTGAGGCGCGCGTGGAACACAACGCGCCGTCGACCCGTAAGGGGTCATTGTACTCATCATTATGAACAACTTTTACTATGGGACCAAAACTGAAATCGCGAAAAAAAACCAGCTGTTCCCTACATTTATGTTTGAATAATTCGTTAAAATGTAGGGAACAGCTGATTTTTTTTCCCGATTTCAGGTTTGGTCCCATAGTAAAAGTTGTTCATAATGATGAGTACAATGACCCCTTAAGAAGTTATTGAAAATTAAAAATAACCCTGTATAGATCACGAAACAACAGGATGGGAAGAGCATTTAATTCGCTCTAAAGGTTAAATCCACTACAATTTAATATTTATCGAAATCTCGTGATCGGTAATTAGCATTGTCATACGCGTTATTACTTGCACACATGCACTTAACATTAACTCCTGTCTTCTTGGTACCATTTCATGTTTATTTTTTTTAATATGGGTCTGTTTGTGATATGTCAATATTAGTATGTAATGCAATTAACGAATGCAATAATCTTCTATCTGAATAGGCTATTCATAATTAAGATATGATGTTTATTGTTGTAATTTCGATGGAGATTGTAGTGATGGAATGCAATTAGTTTCAATTACGCATCAATACACATGTTTTTCATAATTGATCATACTTATAGAGTTTTCTGTTTAGATTTGTTGGTAAAGACAGATTAATTTGACTTATTATATTTCGGCCGCCGAAAGAATGTGTTCCTGTTGGTAGGACAAGATTAGGAACTAATCAAGTTTAAATTCGTAAAACACGTTTTCTTTTGTACTCAGCTGAACACGGCCTACTGTGACATGACTTGAGTCACACATTTTATCACAGTTTGAGCGATAAAACTGTTTTGTCATAAAATGCTAGTATAAATTGACATGACATCATTTATCATGTCTTGTCACAAACGTCTTGACACGCCCGTGCTCGGCCCGCAGGTGTTAGGAACGCATTCTCTCATCGGCCGGACTTTTAAAGTCGAATTATTAATAAAAAAATGTGTAATAAAATGGTCATATTTATTGTAATGGTGATCGTTTATGTACAATAATAAGTTTGAAAGTCTAAAATACAATAATTAAATGACCATTTTATTACACAAAGTGACAGCTGGCACATGTCAGATTACTGCAGTGAAATAATTATTCGACTTTAGTGCGTAATTTCCATAGACAAGCTCGAATCGCTCTGGCAAGCGCAAAAACATGTTTTTTTTATGCCCGAAGTTATATCATATCAAAACTATAGGTACCTACAGTACTCTGTACACGCTATCAATTAATTTTATTTACCTACATGCAGTTAAAGAATGTCCACTGAAAAAATATAATGATAAGGATAACCCACAGTAATTTCTCAGTATTGATAAGTTCAGTACCGCAGGTAAGCTGTGCATGCGACACTGATCGATTATGACATTAAACTTTATCTTGTCTATGATACGGGTAACACAGTAGCCTAGTAAATAGTTTGTCAAAATTATCTAAAATTGTTCTACATATATTATATAGGATTTACTTTTGATTGGGCATGATTTCTTGGAAATGGAAATTATCGATAGTTATGTTTGTTGTTTGAATGATATCATTTAGTTTATCATGTTCGGTGTGCGGCAATCAGGGTCGAGAAGTTTCAGTACTTGGTCACGTACGTAAAAGGCGGGCGCTTAAGGCCCGGCGCCCATTAGCTGCACGGCATCGCGTGGTACTTTTAGGCGACGAATAAAAATATAACTTAATTGTATCGAAATAAGGTTGAAATTTCAATGTCGTGTGTGTGTGAGGTCGTAAGTACAAAAACAATACCGCGGTATTCTAACATTCTATTAACATTGAAATTTCAACTTTATTTCCATACTATTAAGTTATATTTTTATTCGTCGCCTAAAAATAGCTTGCCATGCCGTGGCGCCAATGGGCGCCGGGCCTCAAGGGTAGCTGCCTCTTGCGAAAATAAATTAATAAAAATCTTTGTTGCAGACCACACATGATCTTTAAAAAACACAAAAAATAGTTACTTAAAAAAATAATAATATAATAAATACAAACAAACTCATGCAAATCTTGTGATTATGAATGTATTGATTAAAATTAGTGGGATATTAAAAATACTAGGTTTGGTAATTCGGCACCAGTCGTGGTAGGACCCGTGAGCAAGCATCAATAACTTGTGTGAAACGCAATCATAACCACACAAAAAATGTAGTCGCATAGATCTTGGTTCCTACAAATAAAGGGTTAGGCCTAGTCAGAAAGGTCGAATTTCCCGCTTATGGATACACACGTGTAGGTAGTGGACGAAACAAGGTGCCCGGGTATCTAGAGTATGCGCAATCATGTACAGACACCAGCAGGTCAAGCTACCCGAAACTGTCACTTTTTTCCAATCAACCTTGAACCTTATGCTGTCGGAATAAAGTTGAAAATCTACTAAAGAAATTTGACAGATTGTAGTAGCTTGACGTGCTGTACAAACAAAACGTGGTCAGAATGCATAATTAGCGCCTAGAATCCTAGAAACGCGAGTTTCTGTAATATGTGCGCGGGGTATTGGTACGCTCAAAATTAGCTTCTTTTGGGCAAGATCTAAAGAATAAAGAATAACATTTATCTGGACACAGTTCATAAAAAGTGAAAATAATGTTCTAACAACAATAGTGTGTGCCATGTGGTGCCGGACGTAAAGAATAGCACTAACCCATTTCTTCCCGTGGGTGTCGTAAATGGCGACTAAGGGACTAATTACTAGAGAATGGGCAGCAGCGTTCTCCATGCATTATAACAACATACTGCGATCGCCAACCTGCCTGCCAAGCGTGGCGATTATGGCAACCCCCCCTCCCTTTGGGGGAGGCATATGTCTAGCAGTGGACGTCTTTCGGCTGAAATGATGAGTGTGTGCCTCCTCTGGCTGCTCCAAAAAGGTTAATTTCAGCATTAATGCCAGACAGATGCTGTCTGACGCTGGTTTTTTAAATAACCTTTAGGGACAAGTGACGGGGAATACAAACAGTTTCAACATACCTAATACATAATTCTTATACTGGCTCAACGATGTTTTTAGCCCATGTGTCACCTAGTACCTACGCGTAGTTGCGGCTCGAATTATGATACTGCTAAAACTGACGGTATTTCCACTAATCCTCAAAAAAACAGAAAAACTATGGAACAGCGATCATAATCAGTGATTATGGTAATCAATGACTGTGACTATCAGCGATTACGATAGCTGTGTTGGTGATTATTAATCACCGATTCTGATGTAAACCTGGTGATATTATAATAAAGATCGTATCTGTCACGTATCAGTGTTGTCTAATCGTCATCAATGGATACGCTGAGCGCCATTCATCATTGACAAAGATCTCTGATCGGCGCCATCTGTACGGCTTATGTGCTATCTTTCATCTTTGAAGATATACTTGATTTATGCAGGAATGTTTATTTTCAATGAATGATTAGCCCATTGCTAATGCAATCTTACTGAATTGATATGCAATTATTGATTGCCTGTAACGGTGACAGCGCAAGTCCAATCACCATAATAAGGCTTCGTTTATTGGAATAATGGTGTATACAATAATATTATAGTTTTGTTAGATGTTGTGTAGTTGTGTAAGATGAAAGTGCGGGTGGAATGCTTGCGTCTATAGGTGGTATACAAAAATGTTATCACCATTTACTTACTTACAATCAGGGACCGTTCAACCCCGGTTAAGAGTTAAGCCTTTCGAAGGGGTAACCCATCAATGGGTTACCTTTATCATGATATAACCCATTGAAAGTGTTTTATACTAGAAACCCAGTGAAAGGGTTACATGATAGCCCATTTCAATGGGTTCTATACCTACTTGAAACCCAGTAACATGAAAAAATCATAATATTATGTTATTTCAATATCCGCCCAGCACGCGTAGCATGACCAAATCTATCTCTATTCTACCCAGGGACCATTTTGGTTACCATTTTAGAAAACCCCATACCGTGTGGGTAATTTTGAATGGCATAAATTAAGCCGTTCAAAAGGGTTACCCACACCGTATGGGTTTTTATCGAAAACCCTTTCAATGGGTTACCAAAATTTAATCTAAGCCGTTCATAAGGGTTATGCTTATCGTATGGGTTTTTGTTTAACTGCTTAGAAAAATCCTATCGAAAACCCTTTCAATGGGTAAACAAAATAGTCCCTGCTTACAATACAATCGCCGTACGGTTAGGTACCTACTGCCAAATTATTATCAATGAGCGCAAGACGACCCTGGAGGCGCGGGGGCGCCGTTAGCATGTTTTTGTACGGACAACCCGGTAACATAACAACCTTATAACTTTGTGATTTTTCATCATACAGTTTTGAAATTTTGTACATAAGTAGATTCTTTACATAAAAATAATAGACACGTGTTTCGGGTTTCGCATATACTAAAACTAATATAGTATACTAGCTGCGCCCCGCGATTTCACCCGCGCAAGTCTCGATCCCGTGGGAAAGCCACCCTTAAAAATAGATAGTAGCCGATTCTCAGACCTACAGAATATACATATAAAATTTCATCAAAATCGGTCAAGCCGTTTCGGAGGAGTATGGTAACTAACATTGTGACACGAGAATTTTATATATAAGATGTATTTCGTAGTGTGCCGGAGTCTGAACAGGGTTGATAGAAAATCTAATAATCTAACTACTATCTATCAATTAACTCGGCTATAATGGTCGGGTTAGGAAGCTTCTACCCATTTTCAAAACAATGGGACGGGTTGCTAGCAACACTGTTCTGTAAGCACACAAGACGCATTTCATGAACCTGGAGCGTGCACTGTTTAGCAATAAACCAATGCGTTTCTCGAATGACATACTGTACCAAGAGACTGGTGTTCAGTGTGTGCGCCAATTGTACATAATGGCAGTGGCACTGAGGTAACAGAAAAAAATCCATAGCGCGATAACCTACACCAAAGTGCGCTCTCTTAGAAATTCAAATAAGCCCAAATGGCATAAACCTTATTAAAGACTTATTTTTGGCAACAGATGCTTTCTTTGCATGGGACCATTTATTTACAATAAGCTCAATAATGAAATTGATATACTGCCAATGATTAGAAATAGATGCAAAACCCACCTTTTAAAAATTCTGGCTGGAATGGACTATGAAAGAACGGAGAAGTTTTTAACTCATAAGCACAACATATACATTCATCACACAAATACATACAGGTCGATTTGGAGCAAACGAGCGAATGCTTGTTCTGTCCCCACTTTGCCAGATTCTCTCTGTCTAAACGGAGTGGGAGTATGCTTTCGTGGGTTACCCAAGCCTACAGAAATATTGGGGATGACAGGAAGGGGATGCTCTTACCCGTGGTCAGGTTCTGTCTTCGTTTGGTCCAAACCCACCGTAACCCACTCGTTCATCACACACCCACACCATACACTACAAATGTTTAAATTTAATACCAAAGTTTATCACATAAGTTTACATGAATTTATTGTTTGAGAATATTATTCGATTAATGTCGCCTCACAAATCTTACCAACCGATGTTACGTATGTGCCTACCTACTAGATATGTATAAAGTTGTAAGACGAAGGAGGGAATCCTAGTGTGGATTGTGTGGAAGCTAAAGTCGTGAAGCTACTTCACTAGTTACGTCGCGATGGTCAATCACGACGTAACTAGTGAAGTAACCATACGACTCGATACTCGATACTCCCGATAAATCGATTCAAGTTAAATGTCAAAACGGGCCTATTATTTTTTGACAACTTTAGTGCTATTTTGAATTTGTAGTACTGGGGGCCTAAAATGGACGCTTTGGCAGAATCATAATATGATCTTCGTACAATTCATACATCTCGCAGTTCATCTGTTTGACAGCTGCTATTTGACATTAGACTTCATTATAGCAATTCATAATTTATGGACCGTTTTACGAAACTCCATACAAAACTGTCAAACAGATGTATTGCGGGATACGAATTGTACGCACATCATATTATGATTCTGCCAAAGCGTCCATTTTACACATTTTCTGCTCGCTTGAACAATAAAGTTTTTAATAAATAATTAATAACAATCTCATGAAATCAGCCTACTGCAGTCCACTGCTGATCTACTGGCCATATACTTCTCCCGAGTTGCGCCACAACACACGGTTTTCCGGCATCCGCAGTGAACCTTCTTTTAACTGAAACCGTCGGTCCATCTGGGTCCGTTTTGCTGAGGCACGTGTCTCGCTTTGCAAACTCGCCTGTGTAAAAAGTACCTACCGATTCAATCTATCAAACTATTCCTGTTTCTCATAGGTATGGCCCGCCAAGACCGCGGCTACACACCGACCTTAGAAAAACTCTGCCAGAGTTTAGACGACGAACTACAGAAACTTCTGGAAGACCTGAGGGTGTACCTGTACAAAGATAAGAAAAGTTTGGCTAGTAAAGATAAGCTTCTGTTTGCGCACGAAGACGACGATGATATCGATCAGATTTACAGCGATAAGCATCTGATCGAGCTGTATTTGAGAGATGTCTCTGATAGCAATATACAGAGGTATGTTGGTTTTTTGCATGTGTAATTATTAGATGTGATTAGGTGACGTAAAACTTAAGGAGGAGTTTAAATTTATTTTATACATTTTTATTAAATTTCCTAAAGGAATGTTTTGAGATAGAAAGGAAACTGATGTTTCATATAAGTTCAAGAGCCATGATAGAATTTTTGAAGTAAAACTTCTTTACGCTTGCTTGAGTAAGCTGGTGAATGCGTGACGAGAGCGTTACGGAAACTGATCGGGCGAGGCGAACGGAAGTTGTTTAAATTTTAAACATGGAACACACCGCGTCACCGCCGCGGGCCGTCCCGCTTAATAGATATTATATTTTTTTTAATTCACACTGGCTGTTTATACACTTCTGTTTTACTTCAGTCGTGTGGTCTACAGCACACTCGTTTTTTTTTTATTGTTGTCTTTGCCAAGATTATTAATTTTCATCCACACTTATTTCTTTAAGCAATTTAATGTCACCTGATCTGATCTGGAGAGCGTTCTTACAATATTTTTCTCCACAGCATGCTACAATACATCAAGGCATGCTTCGAAGAACCCACCTTACAATCCACTGAATTACAAAAGAAAACAACTGCTATATACACCGCCCGTTTTACCCAAGCCATATCCACCCTGATGCCACATTTGCGCAAGTGCTATATCCCCGAAGAGCGTGACAGTTTGGGGGTAATTAATATAGACGATAATGCCTTGAAGAGGTGGAATGACCTGTGTGTTGTGTTGAAGGAAAACTGTCAATTCTGTTGGGGCAAGTGGGTGGATATCGTGATAGCCAAGGTTGAAGATTTGACCAAAGGTTTGCCGCAAGCCTTTACTTTGGAAGCGAATATTGAATATTTGATGATGGTAAGTTACCCTAGAATTTGTCTAGTTTACTAATTTTTTTTTAGGGTTCATGGACGAGCCCTTAACAGTAGTTTCCAGTACATAAATAATATTAGTGTTTATTTGAAATATCTACATAAGTTTATAATTTAACGAAGAAAGAAAGTACAACAAATGGACACCAGTTTTACTTGTATTTTCTCTAGCAATGGGACGTCATCAAAATCACAGAAAAAGATGAAGAAGGGAATCCAATAGAATCTACAATAAAAGTACCAGCTGGACCCTCTCTCAAACTGCAAGATTACCTATACGCTACCAGCCGAATACTGGACGAGGTGGCCCCACACACCTTACCAATAGACACACACACGCTCTTCATCGAAAGAGTTACTGCCATCACCTTCGCACATTACGACAAAGTCATAAAAGAGAACGAGACCGACATAAATCAGAGATGTGCGCTTCAATTACTGATGGATGTTCGGCATTTGACGCTGTTGTTAGTTCCTAGAGAGAATAAGATATTTACGGAACAGTCGATAAAGATTTGTGAGTTTTTGAGACAGAAGATCGATCCGTTTGACTATGATGTGTTCTATAAATTCATACAGACCAGTTTGAAGAGATCAGTGCAAAGAGTTCAGGTTAGTACCTATTTATAAAAAAAGTTTCAGATAGTCCGAATATTTTCTCATTTCACGTTTTTCAATTATTTTATCCCTAGTGAGGTCTTAATTTTTAGTTTTACTTATTTTGGTTTTTTACTTACATCAATCGAGCATGAAATAAAATCTATATAAATTGTACATCTTATAACGAGATGGCGCTAGTGGTGCGAAATTACCAGGGGGCCTAAAATGGACGCTTCGGCAGAATCATAATATGAAAATATTATGAATCATATTAAAATTAGTAAAATGGTCACATAATGACAATTCATAATATGATCTGCGTACAATTATTCATATCCCGCAATTCACCTGTTTGACAGTTTTGTATGGAGATTTTTTTTATTTTTATTTAGGATGGGTTTGCTCTTGACCTTAGTCTAGGGCAGAGGTGACAGAGACAAAGTTGACGATGGAGTGAGCTTACCCAGATTTAGGAGATTCGTAAAATGGTCCACAAATTATGAATTGCTATAGTGAAGTCTAATGTCAAATAGCAGCTGCAGCAGATGAATTGCGGGTTACGAATTGTACGCAGATCATATTATGAATGGTCAGTTTGTGACCATTTTAGGAATTTTAATATGATTCATAATATTTCATATTATGATTCTGCCAAAGCGTCAATTTTAGGCCCCCAGACCGTTCACTATTAATTCGTTAAAATCCACCTTAGTTCACCAGCTTTATTGAAATCTATTGTAATATTTTGCAACACCGAATATGGGTCCTTAAAAACATCTCACATGTTTAGATGATGCTACTACCATTCCTCTTGATTAGTCCTTCATGAGTCACAAGAAAGTATAGTAAGTGTAGTCCATCTTTATCCTTTCTCACCGTAATGCTAGACAAAAATCACTCCCGATTCCTTTCACAAGTCATAAATATTACAATATTTCCCTACAGACTCTCCTGGGCAGCTTGGTCCTTCACCACGGCCAACTGACTACCTTAATCGGTACCAAACCGGTGCTATCAGGAGGTACAGGAGATAAGGCATCCGCTCTCCTGGCCTCTGGAGACTCTCATTGGTTCTCATTGCTGCCGGTAGCAGCCCCACCCAGCCATCTTAAGAAACAGGACAAGCCTGTAAGTATTTTTGTTTAGAAATGTGTGAATGTTTATTTTGGTAATTATACAGATGTGTGCAGTTTGATTAAAGAAATTCTGGGAGCAATAATATAGAGAGATACTTAGATTACGTCCGGCGTATATTAAGCAATCAGTCACATTACCATCATGTTCATAAAAGTGGTGACATTTTGAAACAAAAGTTTGCAACAATAAAATTCTTAAAATTGACTACTCTTAGTTAAAAATTATATTTAAATAATACGTGTACACATGTTGTGGTAGAATTTACAGAAATTATAAAACTGTTAACATCATTTATTGTAAAAAAAAAGGATATTCTTACAAATAAATAAATTCTGATTATGATTACGAACATGAAAAAATACCAGGGAATGAGTTGCATTGAACTATGTAACTATTAGGGCCTGTGCACACCACGTTTTTTAAACGCGCCGTCGACACGCGTTTGTAACGATTTTTTTTTTTTTTTGGGTGCGAAATTATCAAATAACTTCTCCCGCTCTGGGCTGAGCGGGAGGGCGTGTCAGACTTTTACTGACTAAAACCCACCCGTATTCCTTCATTTGCCTGTGTGCCAGGGCCACGATATCCCTTTCGGACAAACTCGCAACCCTGGCAGGCATTGGCCCTATCGGACCCCGTCAGTTGGTGCTGACAACTCTTTGAGGCGCGCGTGGAATACGACGCGCCGTCGACCCGGGCCTGGTCCTTATCGGACGGTGAGCTACCCATCGCTCACCGTCCGCAGGCCCGCGCCTACGGTGGCCGGAAATCGGCTTGCGACTCCCGACGCCCGGGGCGTCTCCTGCGGCGACTAGGGGCGCCTCCTGCGGCGACTAGGGGCGCGAGGGCGCGAACCTTGCCTCTCCCTCACGCGTTCCGCCTCCTCCTTCGCAAGCATTACTGCTTCGCAGAAGGAGGTGACGGCCTCCCATGCACTCTCGCTCCGAACCATGGCCTGAACCAGGGCCGGACGCGAGAGATCGCCGCCGCCGATCGCCTCCGTTAGGACACGGCGGTGCTCCGCCCAAGCTGGGCAGACCTCCACCGTATGCTCCACCGTGTCCTCCGGGCGATCCACACAGTGGTGACACCCGGGCGTTTCCTCCCGCTTTATCCTGAACAGGAACCTCCCGAAACAACCGTGTCCGGTGAGGACCTGCGTCAGGCGGAAGGTGAGGACGCCGTGGCGCCTCTCTAGCCACTCCTCAAGCGTTTGTAACGATAAAGACGCGATACGCACGCGACAGACACAGCCTGTAGACCTTTGCACACGCTCTGTAGGATAAAAACGCGCCGTCGCGTCGACGCACGTTTCTAAAACGCGCGTCAACGGTGCGTTTAAAAAATGTGGTGTGCACAGACCCTTAAGTAGGTATCCTAACTATTATTATAAATGCGAAAGTGAGTTTGTTTGTTTGTTACGCTTTCACGTCCTAACGGCTGAACAGATTTCGATGAAATTTGGCACACAGGTAGACCATGACCTGGGTTAGGACACATTTTATCCCGGTAGTTTGTTTCTGTGGCATAATTTCCGAACACAACGCGGGTGAAGCCGCGGGCATTAATAATAATTTATCTTTATTTCAGACATACGTCCATAATTTTTTACAAATATTATAGTTAGTAAGATGGTTAGTAGTACACACAAAAAAATAAAAAAACAAGATAAAAGGTGTTAGTTGTTTGTTAGTAAACAAAACACAGTAAATGATGCCTATTTCCTATTTCTGTGCAGGTGTACACCTGCCCAGTACACAGTAAAAGGACTATCTATTTTGCACCCTAACGTTTTGAGGACAGTGTTGGTGCTACCACGGACCCTGCTCATCATCGATGCAGTTCTTTTCCTAATTATGGAAAAGAAATCATCGATGGATGCATCCGCAGACATTGCGGAAGCACTGCAGTACCGAGGTTTTTTTAACACTGCCATCAGAGCGTCATTGTACTGAACTCGCAGGGCGTTGAAAGCCTTAGCTCTTAGCTTAGCTGAAAGCATTAGCTCGTCTACAAAATTTTGGGAGATAGGATAGGTATTTTTCTAAGAACACGCGTTTCTGTATTGTTTTTATGGCTTTAAAAAATGTAACTTTCTCAATTTATTGTTCAGAATGAAGATTTCTTCATACTGTGAACTGGTATGAATGATTTAAGTTTATTTGCTCTTATTATTTTAATTTTAGACACTAGTCCGTTAACCATTGTTCTTACTTCTTAGTTTCCTAGTTTTTTTCCCGCTTGTGAATCGCGTACTAATAGCATTAAATCATTTTTTGTTTATACTACAAAATAGTCATACTGTTTTTGCATACCGGTTTTCTTTGTTAATGTGTTAATATCTAATGAATGTGTTAAGTATGTGTGTTTTGCAAACACCGGTAACATAACAATTTCTCATTTAATTCATTAACAGTGATTAAGTCTTTGTTTGTTATAACAGATTATTTAAAACTTTTTTTATTCTTTGCTGTTATTAAGCTCGTGTTTTATTAGATTGTATCATAATAGGTATAACAATTAAGTGCTTATTTGTTTATTAATTATTGTCCAATATCTAGCTCCCGCACTAGGACAAGTAAACTGACTACAATGAACCACCATGTAAAACATAACTGTATCATACATACGTTTAATATTACCTACTAGCCAAGAGCATTTGTAATGGCCCACGAATATTACCTACATCACAATCAATTTAAAAAACAGTCAAATTATAAAAGGACTAGCTAGCCACCCGCCCTGGCTCACTCGGTTTGACGACTTGATAGAAGTTCTTTATTACATTTATTTAAGTTAAGACGCAAATATATGCCAGTGACCTTGAGCGGTCAGCTTACGTGTTCTGTACTAGCTCACGCAACGCGTCGTACGTTCAGCCAGTACTAGCCAGACTCGCCCATTACGAGCGCTGTCCCCAATTTGACGCATTATTAATTTATTATACACAAAATAAAAGGTATTTTAATAAAACGCGTATACTAAAAGATCAATAATTACATTATCTTTAAATTGGTGAAGGTTTCAGAAAAATACGCTTGTTAGATTTTGCGCAATTCTCAGTTTTTTATCCGCGTTAGACATAACTTTAAAAATTAATTTCACTATGTAATATAAACATAATCTAAAACATTCACATATGAAATTATTGAAAAATTGCTCTAATATAACATATATTTTTTTCAAATCATTAACACTACTCGTTTAGACGTGATCTTCAGTATAAAATCATTAAAAGTCAGTTATCGTCGCCTTAAATATGAATGTGTTATTATGTTGGGTGTGGCAAAAGAAGCATGACAGTAGAATAAATGCTGTGGAAATGCGTTCCTTGTGAAGCATGTGTGGCGTGACTATGAATGATAGGCAATTACAGTTTAAAAGAAAATGTCCGTGACTACCGCCGCCCCACCAACGCCAATCGCTTCCATATTTGGCAAATAATTAGTGCTCAATTGGTGCTAATTAGTGCTCAAACAACAGAATTGGTGCCTTAGTAGTTTTCCAGATAATCGACTTTGAAGGTGGTCCTGCGGCAGTCACGCTCCCTTCAGCAGGACCACCATGAGCGCCGAAGAAAAAGGGGGCATGCTACAGATATTCTAAGTACACAAATAATTAGTGCTCTTAAATGTGATTCATTTCGTAACAAAAAAAGAACTGAAACATTTGTATATACCGAGAAATCAACGATAATAACTTTCGCGCGCTCGTTCAGCAGGACCACGACTTTGAGTGTTGATTCCAAGTTTCAGGAGCTAGTCGCTTTCCTCAAACCTACATAGAAAATTAGTGCTCGGCGAGATAAAATTGATACCCAAAATTCAAAATTACTACTCCAGTAGTTTACGAGATATACCATACCATTGGTGGGGTGGCGGTAGTCACGGTGTTAAATTTTCATTTGAAGACTTCTCTATTAAAAACTCTGTGATTTCTTCCCAAATTTATACAAAAATTAGTGCTATTAAAGAAGTTATAGTGACCAAAAATTCAGATTCCCAAGTGTTGTATTTTAAGAGAAATTAGCTTTCATTACTTTTCCATACTAAATGTCCGCATATAACCCGACCAAATTAAGTTGTCAATGGTATTGAGCTGTTTATGAGATGTACACTCGTGCAAATTGATGTATGTCGGAATAGTAATAACAACAGTTCAATATCTATAGATATATAACATATTTCTAGTTTTGTTTATGGTTCTACCTAGTTACCTACTAGTCGGCCTATCTTAATAGTCTAATCGAGTTGATTGATTTGTGTTAATAAATTTAAGTGCACATTTTATATTGTTGATTTTTAAAAAACAGTTTGTAAAATCAGTAGAATTTTAAGTAGGTCCCAAACTGTGATCTATAATCAATGAAACTTATTCGATTTATAAATGTGTTTTCCGTTAAAAATACACCTACTAATTCATAGATCTTAACCTAGCTTTAATAAATAATAAAGTAGGTATTGAATTGGTAACTAAAAATACACCCAAGGTCCATACACAAATTTCCACTGACATACATATGTCAGTGGAAATTTGATAAAATCAACTTCAGGTACTGAAAAATACATAACTATTACTTATGCAATACTTTTATACTAACGTTATTAGCAACTATTATTAATGCAATAAATTAGGTTTTTAATACTTAGGTACCTGCTTGCAGCAACGTTAAATTAGTAGGAAAGAAATAAATAAGAAATACCTATCGTTCTTATATCCATATAACAACACAAAAGGTAGGTACTTACAATACAGAAAAATAATTATTCGAGTACCTACCTACCCATGTCATTAACAAAGGTATCTCAGGCCATGGGTAACGTGGTTCGGAGCGAGAGTGCATGGGAGGCCGTCACCTCCTTCTGCGAAGCCGTAATGCTAGCGAAGAAGGAGGCGGAACGCGTGAGGGAGAGGCTAGGTTCGCGCCCTCGCGCCCTTAATCGCCGCAGGAGACGCCTCGGGCGTCGGGAGTCGCAAGCCGATTTTCGGCCTCCGTAGGCGCAGGCTTGCGGACGGTGAGCGATGTGTAGCTCACCGTCCGATAAGGACCAGGCCCAGATCGACGGCGCGTTGTATTCCACGCGCGCCTTAGAGAGAAGAGAGAAGAGTTGTCAGCAGCAACTGACGGGGTCCGTTAGGGCCAATGCCTGCGGGTGGGTTTTAGTCAGTAAAAGTCTGACACCCAGAGCGGGAGAAGTTATTTGATTATTGCCCACCCAAAAAAAAGGCCATTTATAAATATGTACCCAAGTACACAGTTTGTATAAAAATTATAGATATTCTATTCTATTCTATTTTTGAATATGGCAAGCAAAGCCAATGTCGACTATTCTGCCAATGTCTAAAGTGAATTGGAAAAGCAAGTGTGCATGGTTGTAGTAAAAAAAAAATTATAAAAATCTTTGATACAACTGTTGAACTTAATGTAGATCTTGTGGGGTTAGTACTGGACTGAAACAAACAAATTATAGATATTGAACTGTTGTTATTACTTTTCCGACATCCATCAATTTACGTGCACGAGTGTACATCTCATAAACAGCTCAATACCATTGACAACTTAATTTAGTCGGGTTATATGCGGACATTTAGTATGGAAAAGTAATGAAAGCTAATTTCTCTTAAAATACAACACTTGGGAATCTGAATTTTTGGTCACTATAACTTCTTTAGGAGCACTAATTTTTGTATAAATTTGGGAAGAAATCACAGAGTTTCTAATAGAGAAATCTTCAAATGAAAATTTAACACTGTGACTACCGCCACCCCACCAATGGTATGGTATATCTCGTAAACTACTGGAGTAGTAATTTTGAATTTTGGGTATCAATTTTATCTCGCCGAGCACTAATTTTCTATGTAGGTTTGAGGAAAGCGACTAGCTCCTGAAACTTGGAATCAACACTCAAAGTCGTGGTCCTGCTGAACGAGCGCGCGAAAGTTATCATCGTTGATTTCTCGGTATATACAAATGTTTTAGTTCTTTTTTTGTTACGAAATGAATCACATTTAAGAGCACTAATTATTTGTATACTTAGAATTGCTGTAGCATGCCCCCTTTTTCGGCGCTCATGGTGGTCCTGCTGAAGGAAGCGTGACTACCGCAGGACCACCTTCAAAGTCGATTATCTTGAAAACTACTAAGGCACCAATTCTGTTGTTCGAGCACTAATTAGCACCAATTGAGCACTAATTATTTACCAAATATGGAAGCGATTGGCGTTGTGGTCCTGCGGTAGTCACGGACATTAAAAGAAAACGTTTTAACAAAAATTTTAAAAAGTATGCTTAGATGGTTTGGCCATGTTGAGAGGATGAGTGAAAGGCGACTAACAAAAGGTATTTATAAATCAGAGGTGAGTGGAAACGCTGCGAGGTGACGCTCTAGGAGGACATAGTTATAGTGACCAAACTGGTGAGGTACTCGCAACCGGCGTGCGTGTATGACTAGATGTATGAACGTAGGCGAAGCAAAATAAGTATGTAAGGAGCGTAGCAAGTGGCGTTCTATAGTTTCTGCCTACCCCCATGGGAAGAAGGCGTGAGTTTATGTATGTATGTATGTTATATGCATAAAACTTCTTGAATAAACTCCTTATTATGATGAATAGTGCATCAAATCCACTGTGGAGTTTAGAAGTAATATGCGGTTACATAAACAGACCTGATGTACCTATACAAAATATTGTAAAACATTTTAAAAGAGTAACGGTGGAGTTTCTTGCCCGTTCTTGTCCATACGAAGCTACCTTTTGGAAGGGGCGACTATAATCAATTCTATTTTATTTGTAAATGTTGAGGTTCAAAAGTGCCATTTAAGTGCCTATTTGAAATAAATAATTTGACTTTGACTTTGAGACATGAAAAGCAACTTTATTTTATAATAATTATAGATTTTTCCCTAACAAAACTGTCCTTTCCCAGGTAAAAAAGAAGCCCGTGTCATCGAGCCCCAACAAGTCGAGGTCTGACATATCAGATCTGATGACGAGCTCCTTGCCTATCAACTTCGCCAACGCACGCTCCGGCGCAGCTTCTTTCTTCAACTCTATCTCCTCTGATTGGTTCAGCGGATCGTAATATTATTATTGTTATTTATGAATATTGTTATGTTTTGGTTTTTTTGGTGGTCAAATGGCTTGGAGTAGTGGCTATGTGAGAAATAGGCATTTATACTCCATTGGTTTAGGTAGTTAAATAAAGGTAAACAAATCATAAAAAAGGGTTTTTATAGATGACACTTTCTTCTTTAAAAATACGTTGTAACTTATAACCAAATTAAATTTATTTTTGTTTTTTTACCATAGTGTCCTCTTTTATCATATATTCTTAGACTACTCTTAGTAGATGTAACTTTTTGCTGCTTGAGCACAATTTTTTTTTTTTTTTTGTTAGATTCATATCAACACTATAATATTTTGTAATCTGTCTATTGTAAAGAGCCCAAAACGATAGGTTCTCTAAACGTAAACGAAATAAAACGTTGCTAAATTGAAGAGTACAACTGCGACGTAGCATGACTTGGCAGAATAGTCGACACCGGCTTTGCTTGCCATACAACAAAAATAGAATAGAATAGACGTAGCATGAGAACTGAAGTGACAGGTATTACTTTTAGTCGGTTACTTGACAGATCTCTCGCCACGTGGTTTTTTTTGTTTACCTTTATTTAACTACCTAAACTAACGGAGTATAGTTTAGAGTTCATACAGAGGCATCGCCTGTTCGTCTAGCGAAGAAATTAAAGCAAATATTATTCAAAGATTGAAATAAAGTTAAAGATTAATAACGAATGGGTTCTACATGCAAGAAGAAGAATAGATAATGCAATACACGAGCGCGTGTCATGTGACTGTTATGTCATTGTAATAAGGTATAAATTAGAATGATTGACGCGCGTTCCTGAAAACATCAGTGCCTAGTTTATTATAAGGTAGACTAGGTAGTGACCGCTATTATTGGTTACTGTAGGATTCGGTAAGTCATCGACACAGCCTTTTTTTTCCGACTATGGTAAAGCAAAAGGAGGGTTAAAAAACGTAATTACTAAATATATCATGTAATTAGTGCATGAATTATACAGATTACGTGTGACTCCGGTTATAACCGAAACCGATGTTATTCTGTTACTGCTAATGCCTTGTTTAAACCTTTTTAGTTGGCGTTTATGTCGTAGTTGGGTTTTATTTTTTAACTTTATTTTTTTTATTTCAAAAATAGCGGAAGAGTACCTACCAAGGTCTATCAACGCGGTAACCGAATAATAATTGAGCATTACTTAATCATATAATGAGTAGGTTAGCCGTTTGCTACTTCCAAAGTCATAATTTAATTGACCAATACGTTATCAAATTATTAAATGTATTTAAATGATTACTTCAATGTAATATAATGAAATAAGTTATTCATACCGTCACGTCGTTTTATTTGTACCAGAATGAACCATTGTGATTCAAAGTTATTGAAGTAGGCTCAACGATGCGGATCGCCGAACTGGTTTATAATGCAATAACACAACGAGTAATGTATGCCAGATTTAAATCAGGTAAAAAGGTGGTGTGGAATTTTAAACAGGTGTCTGGGAAAAAATATCAACCTTCCTTCCTTTAGGTGATAAAAAAACGATTTGAGTTTCACAGGCCTACTGGCAAATCTTTTGAAATATCAGGCTTAGCATGATGCTTTCAATTTCTACTCTTATCTACTGTAGAATAGAAATCGCTTGTCTACCGAAAATGTTGTACCTACTATCTACACGGAAACGTCATTTTTAGGGTTCCGTAGCCAAATGGCAGAAAACGAAACTCTTATGGATTCGTCATGTCTGTCTGTCTGTCCGTCCGTCCGTCCGTCCGTATGTCACAGCCACTTTTTTCCGAAACTATAAGAACTATACTGTTGAAACTTGGTAAGTAGATGTATTCTGTGAACCGCATTAAGATTTTCACACAAAAATAGAAAAAAAACAATAAATTTTGGGGTTCCCCATACTTAGAACTGAAACTCAAAGAAATATTTTTCATCAAACCCATACGTGTGGGTCTTCAAAAATGATATTGAGGTTTCTAATATAATTTTTTTCTAAACTGAACAGTTTGCGCGAGAGACGCTTCCAAAGTGGTAAAATATGTCCCCCCCCCTGTAACTTCTAAAATAAGAGAATGATAAAAAAAAAAAATTGGTTTGAACGAGATCTAGTAAGTAGTTTTTTGTAACTTAAGAAAACTGATGTAATGATTATCAAAGTTACAACGAACTACAAGAACTTTTATAAATGATAAATGATTTTTATTTCTGTAAGTAGGTTTGCACAAACACTTTTACACGTCAATTATATTAATAATATATAATGGTACTTGCTGCTACGGAACCATTCATGGGCGAGTCCGACTCGCACTTGTCCGCTTTTTGTCTACTCGTCCGTCGACAAAACGCTTTTCTACGGTTCTTCTGTTAAGCCTGCTGGTGAGCAGTTATTATCAACTGCATAATATCTACACAACACAGCTATATGGAAAATACCAATAATGTTGCACGCTTATTACTTTCGAGATCGTGTGTATTGTGAGATTGTTAGTAACACCAAGGCGTTGATGGCCTTCCTTGAGGAGCTGGGGTGGATAGAATAATCGATTTTCCCACCCGTACGCAAAATACGAGCATTGACGTGGAATTGCGGACACCAGCCCGTATTACCTATGGTTAATTCTTAGGGACTAACCACACTTATTCAGCTGTGATTATGCTGAGATATGGACCTTTTTGGCATCGCACAGGTTTTGATTGTTTTTGTTGTCTATGTTAGTTCTAAATGCTGTATTTGTATTTCTTGTGCGTGTCCTAAATAAAATATTTTTCTTTCTTTCTTTCGTTTGTCCATAGAAAACAACGATTTTGTATGGAGATGCGTACGCATCCGTTTAGCTTTCCGCGTCTATTCAGTTTTCGCGGCAAACAGGTATAAAATTAGGACAAATGTGTTTTTATCATGCGAATGCTATAGATAGAGTTCAGCGCTGTTCCGCCGTGTTCAGCGCTGTCACACCGCGTTCAGGTCTGTACGCGGTCGCAACTTGTCGTCGAGGAGTCGGGAATAGTCCACGTTCAGCGCCGAACGTAGCGGAACAGCGCTGAACGCTATGACGGCTTTTCACAATCTTACGATGCTGTACGCGGCTGATAGAAGCAGAAATGTATAAGTGTGACCAAACTCGTTCAGCCAAACGCGAATAGAGCTGAATAAATGTAATTAGTCCCATAGAGAGGTACATATCATTATGTTCGTAACGGGTAGGTTTTCGTATCTAAAGACCAAATTCAACTAAAAATAATTTTATTAATAAAGACTCAGTGCAACAATCAAATCAGATGTTAAATTTAAATTAGTACTAGATAATATACCTAAATAACTACGACTTTTCTTCACCATCCTTGATTTCTCCGGCTTTTCTGCCTAGGTACTTGTTCACGTTGTCACTGTACCTATAACGATCCTCCAAAGCTACGGGGTAGCTGCCAGTATGATAGTTATATGGTGTTATTGAAGAAGACCCGTCCGTATAAGGCCTGTATTGCGTCCGGCCTGGGAAGTTGAGTTCCGGGTAACCGGGACGGTTGTAGTCGAATCCGGGCCTGTATGAGTTGGGGCGGTAACCTGGTAGACAAAAACTTGATGAAAAATTTGCTGTTTTTTTTTTATTTTATTTATTTGGGAAATCAAACAATTACACATTAAGAAATACAAAAAGATAGGATAGAGAAATGATACAAATGTGAAATCAACTACGTTCTCCACAGATACACAATGAGGCAATTTGGTAAATTTTTGTTCTCAATGAAACGTTTTATTTTGCATTAAGTACCTACTTTTAACCTATTCATCGTTTTCTCTCGTCTCAAATGATTGGTATTCGATGTAGCACGTCAAAGGTATCCGATATCAAAAGCCACTGTTAATTTGTTCCCTCTTGAAAGGGGACGGGTATTTAGAGACCTGTGCAAATATAGGTTGGTCATCACATTCACGGAATCCATTGTCTGTACCTATCATTTTGTTTAAGTAGAGTTTCTTGCCCATTCTTCTCCATACGAAACTACCTTGTGCTTGTGTAAATTTACAAAAAAAAAAAAAAAAAGTAAATTTTAACGCTCAAAAGTGCCTTGTGCCTATTTGATATGATTTGAATTTGACGTTTATATTAATTATTATATATTAATTGACATATTAATATTATTTATGAATATCTGAAAATTCGTAACTAGATGACAGTTGGTTGCCTGTATCTAAAATTTAATAATTACAATGATTTCTTTATTATCACCAACTAGTTAAAAGACATTCCATTGAATTACTTATTTAAGTCATATAACGATTTGTCTAAAAGACTTCATGTTATATGAACTAACTGGGGGCCTAAAATGGACGCTTTCGCAGAATCATATTATGATCTGCGTACTATTCATAACCCGCAATTCATCTGTTCGACAGTTGTGTATGGAGTTTCGTAAAATGGTCCACAAATTAAGAAGTAGTATATTGAAGTCTAATGTTAAATTGCGGGCTGTATGAATTGCACGCCTGATTCTGCCAAAGCGTCCATTTTAGGCTCCCTGGACTTAACTACTATAATCAAAGTCCAGCTACAACCTCGTATTAAACTGGACAAAAAAATTTATTCTCACCATTCATGTAAAAATCTGAATCACTTCTAACGTCAAAACGTAAAACCGCTACTATGACTTAGCGTGCAAATAATTTACTTTTTACAAGACAATAATTTGTGTTTTTAAATCGTGTAACTTATAAAGTGCGATGGCCGTAGTGGCCATTGACTCTATAAGTACGTGATCGTTTTCCACGAACACACCTCATCTTTTGTCAGAGAATCCATGTGATAGGAATGTTAGTGTTTCAACTATAGGTAGCTATCGATATTTGATAAAAGTGTCTTTCGATACTGAATGCAAAAACCAGCCTTTAGTTTCAGCTATTTTTTTTTTTTTTTTTTTGTACTTATGTAGATCTTTTATGACACTTTTACCTACACGTCAATGTTTCGGTCAACATTTTAGAACTAGATGGTGCCGGCATTTTCTAGCTGACTGATCCCTGAGAAGAAATGTCGAAAAAACTCTATCATACGGTAGGTACGCTTACCTATAAATTAATCTACTGTAAACTATCTATTAGATTCAGTAAACCGTGCTTACCGCTACCGCTGCCGCCATATCCCGGATATCCTTGTCCGAATCCGCTTGGGTAGCCACCGCCGCCGCCGCCGTAGCCTCCTGTACCTATGTATACAGATTATATTTGTGATTAATTGGTTTAAGACTAATTCATTAGGATCATTTGCTTTGTTCCGATTCGATAAGGGATGAATAATTATGCATTTTCAGTGAGTAGCGGCCCCGACTTACGACCCGCAGGTCGTGGGTTCGAACCCAGGTAGGCGCTTTACTTTGTGTAAATAATTTCGTCACCACTGCTCTCAAAACGGTGAAGGAAAACATCGTGAGGATACTGGCATGTCCTAGAACCAAAAATTCGACGACTTGTGACATCTACCAACCCGCACTGGGCCCGCGTGGTGGATTACAGCCCACTCCCTCTCACAGATAGGAGGCCTGAGTCCCAGCAGTGGGAACATTAGGATAGGCTGATTATGTAGTGAGTAGCATTGATGGATAGATTTTAAAATCGATTGTTTGTACGTGTAAGGCACTGTAAGGCTGAAATGTTAAGTTAATAATTAAGTATCTAAATATATTATAAATAAGAAGAAATTCCGTTAATCTCTTCGTTATAGTTATTGTAGAAACGATGAATAAATTTTGTGAAAGATACTTAATATGGCTAGGAGGTGACTATTGAGATTTCGGCTAATAGGTACTACTTAGAGATTTATGGAAGAAGTGATGCTTCGCCACCCAAATAAATTGGGATAGGTAAGGTCACCCTCCCAGACTTGAGGGTGGCACGCAAAGGCGAGAGGAGACCCCTCCGCCCGCCCCAGGGCGGAGGACATCCATGAGGTTGTCCACCCCGTGAACAAAAAAGAAAGGAGGATGATGATGAGGTTGGCCTTCTATGGCTGTCAATATACTAACCTCCGAATCCACCAGGGTAACCACCCTGTCCTGCTCCCGGATATGACCCAAATCCGGGTACGCCACCGCCGTATCCTTGATTTCCACCGTATCCTTGCCCGTAGCCTTGATAACCACCGTATCCTTGGCCAAAGCCTCCCGGTGCACCTCCATAACCTCCGTTATAACCTTGATTATAACCGCCCTGGTTATAACCACCCTGGTTATAACCGCCTTGGTTATAACCACCCTGATTATACCCGCCCTGGTTATAACCGGCCTGCAAACCAGGTCTTAGCAGCCCATAGCCTCCAGTATTGCGCCTCTGTCCATCTATGATGTCATTGCTTGTGTCCCCCACTTTTTGAGCGACGGTCACGGCCACAGAACATGACAGCAAAATTATGTTCTAAAAAAGAGAGAAAAAAAAAACATAATTAAAGATCGCTGCGTTTAATCACCTTGATAAAGGTACTTAATCAGATTTATTTATAAATAAAAATGAAGAGGATTTAAAATTTATTGGGATTATTGATGCGTTTAGGAAGTCAAGATATCATCATTTCATAAAAACAGTATCCGCTTCTATAACAAGTTGCCAAAGTATGTTACAGAACTTAGCGATGGAAAATTCAAAACCCACATCAAACGTGTCCTTATCAAAAAAGCATATTATAAGATTAAAGACTACGTCGAAGACAAGGAAGTTTGGCATTCATTCCTTCTGCACATGTGGCTTCCCTGGTACCTCATTAACAGCAAAAAATGTAAATGTCTATCAACTGCTCCCAAATTACGATGATAATACTTCCTTGACATAATCTTTTTTTTATTTGACATTATATACCTACAATTTTAATTTAAACAAAGTTCTAAATTTTAGTATTTTAATAATATTTTTTAACGTGTTTTTGTTATGTTTTGTTAATGTGAGAACGTTGTAGATTTGTAAAACATTTTGTATTTTGTTATGTACTTGGTACTTGTTGACGGGCCTACACTGTCCTCCCATACCCATTAACACTGTAACTTGAAAAAATTAAAACATTGTAAAAGTCCATTATTTTTAAAAGAGTAACCGTGGAGTTTCTTGCCGGCTGTTCTCCATAGGAAACGACCAATTCGAACCGTGCACCTAGCTTCTGACGTTTTATAAGTGCCCATGTAGGTTTATGTGAAATAATAATAATAATATTTTGATTTTGATCATAATATTATTATTATTAGGCTCGCTTAGGTTTCAGTTCATTTACAGATATTCATATAAAGACATACCTACCTTTTTTTTTTTTGGGGTGGGAAATTATCAAATAACTTCTCCCGCTCTGGGCGTAGCGGGAGGGCGTGTTAGACTTTTACTGACTAAAACCCACCCGTATTCCTTCATTTGCCTGTGTGCCAGGGCCACGATATCCCTTTCGGACAAACTCGCAACCCTGGCAGGAAGACATACCTGCCTATAGGTATATATGAAGGCCATACATGCTTTGACGGCACGGTTGGCGCAGTGGTTAAGCGATTGACTGCTGCGCTGCGTGTCGCGGGTTCGATTCCCGCACGGAACAAATATTTGTATGACCTGCAAGTTGTTGGTCCGGGTCTGGCTGTTTATGTATGTGAGTATAAATGTTTGTAAACGCACCCACGATACAGGAGTAATTCCTAGTGTAGGGCAACGTTTCAATAAAAAAAAATAAAAAAACTACTCAGCTTATCTAGTGTAGGTATCTCATCTAGCATGTTCCTAATTTGAATATTTACCTAATTCCTAATTATTTCAGGGCTATTTGACTGACCTACGAATAGGTTAATCAAAATAACTGGAGAATTCACATCGTGATGCCTTTTTATTTTTTGGGTGGGAAATTATCAAATAACTTCTCCCGCTCTGGGCTGAGCGGGAGGGCGTGTCAGACTTTTACTGACTAAAACCCACCCGTATTCCTTCATTTGCCTGTGTGCCAGGGCCACGATATCCCTTTCGGACAAACTCGCAACCCTGGCAGGCATTGGCCCTATCGGACCCCGTCAGTTGGTACTGACAACTCTTTGAGGCGCGCGTGGAATACGACGCGCCGTCGACCCGGGCCTGGTCCTTATCGGACGGTGAGCTACCCATCGCTCACCGTCCGCAGGCCCGCGCCTACGGTGGCCGGAAATCGGCTTGCGACTCCCGACGCCCGGGGGGTCTCCTGCGGCGACTAGGGGCGCGAGGGCGCCAACCTTGCCTCTTCCTCACGCGTTCCGCCGCTTCGCAGAAGGAGGTGACGGCCTCCCATACACTCTCGCTCCGAACCATGGCCTGAACCAGGGCCGGACGCGAGAGATCGCCGCCGCCGATCGCCTCCGTTAGGACACGGCGGTGCTCCGCCCAAGCTGGGCAGACCTCCACCGTATGCTCCACCGTGTCCTCCGGGCGATCCACACAGTGGTAACACCCGGGCGTTTCCTCCCGCTTTATCCTGAACAGGAACCTCCCGAAACAACCGTGTCCGGTGAGTAAAATGTTCCAAAAATTATGAATTGCTATAATGAAGTCTAATGTCAAATAGCAGCTGTCAAATAGATGAATTGCGGGATGTATGAATTGTACGCAGATCATATTATGATTCTGTCAAAGCGTCCAATTTAGGGTACCAGAACACCTAAAAAATATTTACCAGAAATAAATACGTAAGTAAGTATTTTTCATGAAACTCGAGGAACAAAAGCCGATGATGCACGTTTTATTTTAGTTTGTTGGAAATCTCACTATAACCTTAACCAAGTTTTCTTAGTGAGTAATCGTTTCTACATGTATTGGCGACACAACTAATTAACATGTTTGTGACAGGTGGATTGTTTATAAATAAAATAGATATGACAAATAAGGTAAAGCATGAGCGAAAAGAAATACTAATTGGACGTGATATTTATTTTATTCTAGGTGCATCGTCTTCACATATAAATAAATAAGTGATGTACCTATACAAAATTTTGTAAACATTTTAAAAGAGTAACGGTAAAGTTTCTTGCCCATTCTTCTCCATACGAAGCTACCTTTTAGAAGGGGCGACTAGAATCAATTCTATTTTCTTTGAAAATTTTGATGTTAAAAGTGCCATATAGGTGCCCATTTGAAATAAATACTTAATTTGACTTTTACTTTGACTTTGATAATATTGAAACAGATAAGCCTTATCGCCCTTATTACAAAACAAGGTTTATCTTCAGACCCAGGTTTAAAACATGAAGCCATTATTGAATTTAGAACTTTATTCCGATTATGGTAAAGTTCCTAAACACAAAACTGACAACTTAGTACCGAACTAAGTTTACAGTTTTGTATAAAGAACGTTATTTCAATCACAGTTACGTTCTTATTACAAAAACTGGCTGCATGGTTTAAGCCATGTCAAAATATAAATCTTGTTTTGTAATAAGGCGGTAGGAGTCTGATTAATCTGATGATAGGTAGGTACCCATTGGTACCTATCAAAGTATCTACCTAGGTATCCGATTGTGTTTTAGTCTTTCCTGTGGTCTGTCAGCCTTAAAAAGGTATGGTCACCGTATAATTATGAACTTCGTTAGGTACGTTATAATCTATCCGTATTATTACCGTTAAATTATAAACTATCGTAAAATTGTGAACTGCAACAAACCATTTACAATTTAACGCATTATTTTGCGACAGTTTATAATCAATTGAAAATAATACAGATAGATTACCTACATAGAACGGTTCTCACACAATCATACGGTACCTAACATTCATCGAAAATAAATTATTAGATTGTCTACAATTATGGTCCTTATTACCATAAGTATCAATGTGTAGCTATAATTAACTAATACCAATGTGTAACATTGTTATGTTTTGTGGCTACACATTAATATAATATTATGGAACAGATTGTAGACAATTAAATTAATTCTTGTTGATGTAAGTATCTATTGTAGGATATATACCTACATCTTTTTGAGGCTGTTGAATGCCATTCGTAATTAGGTATAAGGGTTGTCAAGGACCTTAGACTTATCTGTTTTAAAGCCTACAATATAATTTGATCCTGCCATTCTTTATTCCATGCCTACCACGTACTTTCTTCTTGCTCTCGCCCTAACTTGCTTATGTTGCGAGACTATCAGTGTTCAAGTTCACCATGCAGGTACTGCGTGTGATGAATGTCATTAATTTAACAAGTGCCTTCCCTATTTTGTCTAAGCTAATACAACTAGCCTGTATTGTCCTACTGCAGGGCAAATGCCTCCCTCTATCTTTTCCACACGTCTGTCTTTTGCTAGTGCCAGTCCTTTTCTGTAGGAGTCAAGCTCGTCCCGCCATCTTCGTCTTAGCGTGCAGCGTTGTCACCGTGCGTTTAATGGGACCCAACCGGTTGGGTCCCACCCAATCGGTGGTTTTTAGCCTATTTCTCGTCTTCTTACTTAAGACGCAGATATATGCCAGTGACCTTGAGTGGTTAGCTTGCGTGTTCTGTGCTGAGCTCACGCAACGCGTCATACGTTCAGCCAGTAATAGGACTCGCCCATCAAGGAACGCTGTCCCCAATATGACGCATTATTAATTTATTGTACACAAAACAAAAGGTATTTGATTAAACGCGTATACTCAAAGATCAATAATTAAATTATCTTTAGGTGAAGGTTTCAGAAAAATACGGTTAGTAGATATTGCGCCATTCTCAGTTTTTTATCCGCGTTAGATATTATATCTTTACAAATTAATTTCACTATGTAATATAAACATAATCTAAAATATTCACATATTAAGTTATTGAGAAAATGCTCTAATTTAACTTATTTTTTTTTCAAATTATTAACACTACTCGTTTAGACATTTTGACGGCACGGTTGGTGCAGTGGTTAAGCGATTGACTACCGCGCTGAGTGTCGCGGGTTCGATTCCCGCACGGAAAAAATATTTTTATGACCTACAAGTAGTTGTTTCGGGTCTGGCTATTTGTGTATGTGAGTTTATATGTTTGTAAACGCACCCACAATACAGGAAACTCCTAGCGTGAGGCATTAAAAAAAAAAAAAGATAGACGTAATTTTCAGTATAAAATCATTATATAAGTCGGTTATCGTCGCCTTAATACCGTGTATTTTTTTGGCTGTTTTATCGTAAACATCAATGGACTTGAACCGTTTGAAGGTTAAATAGGTGCTTCTGCTTAGTCACTTTAGTATAAAATTGAAACTACTAATAATAGAAAGATACAATCAAACATAACTTTTCTATTAAAATTCATAATTTTCGATAGTGACGACTTATCCTTAGAATCAGTAAGAATACGTCTGGCGCCCTTAAGTGATAGGCAAGCGCCATACTTATGTAAAGATAATTTTACATAGGTTCTAGTTATCAGGGACAAATAGATAATACCTATTACTATTTAGACATGTTTTTTTTTCTATTTTTTTTTATAAACCATTTTTCTTTATTTTTTTTCTTTATTTGGAAGAATATAACAGCCGGTCTATTTTGTAAAAATCTCACCGTTGAATTTTCGTTGAAGTGAGCTGTCATTCCAGGGATTGGCACTATTGACAGCTCACTTCATCTAAGTTTTTACGTAAAAACAGAATAGAATAGAGATTTTAACAGAATAGGTTGGCCTACCATAGCACTACAAGGTACTTACTAGGTGTGATTATATACGTAAAGTTACTTAAAAAAAAACAACGCGGCGGATTGATCACAGTTATAATGCCAGTCCCGAAATATAATGTATTACAATCTAATTACTAGATATTCAAGAAAGATAATCATATCAAGATTGAATAACCAATTCGGAAACGGATAGCATCTTAACAATCCATAAGATAGAAGAGATACGTTATCTCTAAAATAGAATCTTTATGATACAGTTATTAATGAACTAAAATAGAAACCGCTCTAATTATCTTAGATTTCCGATTATACGTTTTTGATTTGTGATTTTTTTGGCATGCGTAGTTTTAAAAATAAATAAATAACATACAATAGGATTATTGTGGTTAAATGAAAACCCCAAACGTTAATACGGGAACCTAATTCCTACTTTTATTTTTATTTTTTTAATTTTGTTTGATATTTATAGGTTTTCCTATTCTGGTATACATTAAAAATGTGCCAGTTTGTTTTGTCCAGCGGAGATACCTTTGACGATATCTGGTAAAACAATGAAAATGTTTTTTTTTATTTGCCTATTTGATCGTAGGCGCTGGACGAAAATGTCAAAAAAGTTTTCACTTGAAACTATTTAGTCTTTTCTGGAGAACTCAATTTATAAATAAAAAATTGAACTATATTCACTGCACGATTATAAAAAGATCGCTCACCAAGGTATTCATGATCACTGCGATCCGCACTACACTGTGATCTGTTTAACAATGATCATGATCTGTTGCTCTCAGCATTTATATTCTCACTTCTGTGTGTGGTTTTTGTCTTATACAAAGACGGATAGTCAGTTTTAATTAATGCGGTTGTAAAAATGTTTGTACACATTGTTTGGGATTGATCTAACGGATGTTACGTACAAAATTGATGGATTAGTGGTACGTCTACACAATAATGAAGTATGATGTCTTTAATCTGGATAGGGATTAATTTTAAAAATGTTACTTAAGGCGACGATAAGAGACTTTTAATGATTTTATACTGAAGATCACCTCTAAACGAGTAGTGTTAATGATTTGAAAAAAATATATGTTAAATTAGAGCATTTTCTCAATAATTTTAAAAGTGAATATTTTAGATTATGTTTATATTAGTGAAATTAATTTGTAAAGTTATCTTTTTTTTTTTTTTTTTTTGGGTGGGAAATTATCAAATAACTTCTCCCGCTCTGGGCGGAGCGGGAGGGCGTGTCAGACTTTTACTGACTAAAACCCACCCGTATTCCTTCATTTGCCTGTGTGCCAGGGCCACGATATCCCTTTCGGACAAACTCGCAACCCTGGCAGGCATTGGCCCTAACGGACCCCGTCAGTTGCTGCTGACAACTCTTTGAGGCGCGCGTGGAATACAACGCGCCGTCGACCCGGGCCTGGTCCTTATCGGACGGTGAACTACCCATCGCTCACCGTCCGCAAGCCCGCGCCTACGGTGGCCGGAAATCGGCTTGCGACTCCCGACGCCCGGGGCGTCTCCTGCGGTGACTAGGGGCGCGAGGGCGCGAACCTTGCCTCTCCCTCACGCGTTCCGCCTCCTCCTTCGCAAGCATTACTGCTTCGCAGAAGGAGGTGACGGCCTCCCATGCACTCTCGCTCCGAACCATGGCCCGAACCAGGGCCGGACGCGAGAGATCGCCGCCGCCGATCGCCTCCGTGAGGACACGGCGGTGCTCCACCCAAGCCGGGCAGACCTCCACCGTATGCTCCACCGTGTCCTCCGGGCGATCCACACAGTGGTGACACCCGGGCGTTTCCTCCCGCTTTATCCTGAACAGGAACCTCCCGAAACAACCATCTCCGGTGAGGACCTGCGTCAGGCGGAAGGTGAGGACGCCGTGGCGCCTCTCTAGCCACTCCTCAAAGAGGGGACTTATCGCCACAATTGTGGCGTGCCCAGCGCTGGGTTGCGACAATCGCACTCTCCATGCCGCCATGAAAGTTTTGCACCATGGACTTAAGGCGACGATAACCGACTTTTAATTATTTTATACTGAAGATCACGTCTAAACGAGTAGTGTTAATGATTTGAAAAAAATATATGTTAAATTAGAGCATTTTTCAATTATTTAATATGTGAATATTGTACATTATGTATATATTACATAGTGAAATTAATTTGTAAAGTTATGTCTAACGCGGATAAAAAACTGAGAATGGCGCAAAATCTACCAAGGTTATTTTTCTGAAACCTTCACCAATTTAAAGATAACTTAATTATTGATCTTTTAGTATACGCGTTTTATTAAAATACCTTTTGTTTTGTTTATAATAAATTAATAATGCGTCAAATTGGGGAGAGCGCTCCTTGATGGGCGAGTCCTATTACTGGCTGAACGTACGACGCGTTGCGTGAGCTCAGTACAGAACACGCAAGCTAACTACTCAAGGTCACTGGCATATAACTCCGTCTTAAAGGAACCTAATTGAAAAGCAAAGGACTGGCATTCATTTATGAGTATGACCGTTACAATGATCTTCTACCGTTTAGTATCTAAGTATTAATAAAAGGTCTTTCTCAATTTAGTCGCATTAGAGATAAGACTAAATAACACATTAATACATAATATATCAAGACTTATTCTAGTAAATTATATCATTTTTCACTGGAAACAGAATTCCTTGACCCACACAAATTCTGTGAAACGGACTGCAATAAAAAATCACCTTCTTTAATTTTAGGAATTTTAGAATTATTTGCTGATAAAAATAACTATGGGTTTAAGTATTTACCTACATATATCATGATATTGTTAAAAATAGATAATTATTAGGTATTGCGATGATGTGTATCTGGAATGATAATAAACCAAGTTAATACCTACCTACGGTTTACATTTGAACGGGATCTTTCTCACATTTGTTTTTCCTGCGTATTTGTTGACGATGCCTTACACTTGAAATCATTATCGAAGAATTATTGTAGGAAATAAATGGAAAAGTTAGGAAGTGATTTGATTATTATCTTAGGAAGTAATTTTCTTGTTTAGTTACTGATATTAGAACCTAGTTGTGATCGAGTTGGTTTATTTATCTAGTATTTTTTTTTCAAGAACGGATAAGATTTTGCTTATGATTGCGATATAATTTGATAGTTAGGTAAATAAGAGATAAAATGGTAAGGTACCGTCATGTGATTTTATAGTGACTTTCTTGTGTAAAACTATAATATTATTCATTAAATAACTATTTATTTCTTAGAGAATAGAATCAACTGAAGTATTAAAAAAATAAACTATTACCACTGGCAGCCCTTAAAACCAGCAAAAAAAAATAGCACAAAAGAACGTGGTTCAAAATTTTTGACTGATGAGAAAAAATTGGCGGTGCTCTGTTTTGGACGCCATTTCATTTGTTTTTTTTTCGATTTTATTGAATTTTTTTAATAATTGGGTTGATAGTTGGGTGAATTAAATGTTAAAAAAAGTTGCGTGGTGTTTCAAACTTTTCACGTTTACCTACTACTTATTAGGGGCTTGCGGCTATAACCAATCCATTTATGTTGGGTGATAATACTGAGAATCTACAGCAATGGGAGATCCATTGCTGTAGATTATTGCTATACTAAAGAGATCCATGTCCATAGTGGAAGGTTTGCAGTCGTTACTGCAATTTATACCTACTTTGTATTTAGTACAAAATATTGATATCATCGAGCATAATATTCTAATCACATGATAGATTTATATCATAGGCATAAATCGCAGATAATCAATAAATTGACGACCTAATTAGGGACTTACTCATCATGGGCCATTGTGACGTCACTTTGATTATTTAATTTTAATCTTTGCTACGTCATATTAAAACCTAACTTACCTATGTATTTTTAGTTACCTACATATTGGAAGGGCGACTTATATGGAGAAGAGAAAGTTCTGAGTGATGAGCCTCAAGGAATACAAACGGTGAACCAGTTATTAAGTATCATCACGGCCCAATTCCTTCGGGGATAGCAGAAGTTATTAGGTAAGTGAGTTTATTATATTGTGGTCGATTCCCGGATTAAATGTCTCGATGATGGTGGCGCGTGTGTTGGAGCATTCGGTTCGCTACAAAATGGTTGAGCTGGATGGTGCTGATCCACGCGTTATGTTCGTGAACGGGCGCCGTCAATTGCGACTGGTCATTTTATATTTTTATTTGTTTTTAGGATTTTGTAATATCTTGATTTAAAAGAATGTCCTTGGAGTTTCTTGCCTGTTCTTCTCCATAGAGATCTACGTTTTGAAATGGGAAAATAGCTTCAACTTTTTGACTAACTGACCGACTCTTTGACAATTCAAAAGTGCCTGTAATTGGTTTAATTGAAATAAATGATTTGAGTTTGAGTTCATACTAATCGTGACTTTTAGCGATGTCTTATTTACTTGCTTTGAAGCCAATTAAGGGTCCGATCGTCGTACTGACCCGCGGGGTAATTGCGTGATAAGTACACTATCAGTAACCATAAGTTTTATTTTGACAGATCAACAACATTCATTGCGTTATTTACCTACGTTATTGAGTAGACAAATACGAACATATGAAGCAATGGATTAGCAAAATACTTCAAAATGATTCAGATTGTGATTGATGGTGTGTTACGCGATTAGGGTGCCGGTAGTGGCGGACGTCTTGTTTCTAAATGTAAAGAAACTCATAAGGTAAAACTATGAAGACTTCCTTTGATATTAAGCCGCGATTCCATTAGGCAAGTCTTGCATGCAAGTATAACGTCACATTTGCGTACAAGTTGCTTGTATTGGAAACAAGTTTTCAAAAGTGTGCAATTTACATGCAGGTTTTTTTACTTGCATTCAAGTGGAGATGTTCAACAATTGAGTAGGACATCGAGGGTGGAAGATGTGCTGCTGTGGTCGGTGCTGCTTGCCGAGTCATTTCTGAATAATATTTATTACCGATTGAATAAAAAAAAGAAGCATAGTCGCCAGTCGTACACACGGCTACACATCAAGCTATACATTTCCAGTTTACGCTGATCTCTCATTGTACGGAAATCCTACACAATGCGAGATCAGCTTATACTGGAAATGTATAGCTTGATGTGTAGCCGTGTGTACCTACATGTCACCCGTTCGCAATTCGAAATTTTAATGTGCAACTAACGTTTGCGCGTTCAATTTGCACGGCACTTGACTATAACAATGTACAAGTTCAAACTACCCCTTACAAGTTGCAGCTTGTATGCAGGTTTGTACAAGTTGTATGCAATTTGCAAATTGCATACAAGTAACTTGCCTAATAGAATCTCACCTTTAAGCAAAGATACGAGAGTGTTCGTTTTAACAAATAATAATTAGTCATTATTATTGGTCGATAAACACACACAAGGATCATCGAGATAAGCGGTAATTAGTTCCGTATTTAACATAACAGATGTCGCTACGCAATGCAAATAGACTATTCGGTATCATCATCTTCCCTCTATGGTATTTTTAGTAGCGGTTTAAGGTTACAAAATACCATTAATTTAGCTTTTATGAGTATAATTTTATAATACTGGCCCTATTGCGGTCATCTCGCCATTTTATATTGAAATAAAAGAATTTTGATATTTTAGGCCTCTATTAAAGCAGGATACTATTATTATATAGTAGGGTTGGCAACCCGAGTTACCACCGACGTCGTTGTGTTCGACTATTGGCCTACCTTACACGAGTCCGCGTTCAGACTAGGTACACACATTAGCCCAGTTGGGATTCCCTACAAGTCTATACCCCACAAACGTACGCAACATTATTAACCCATTATGATAACGCATCAACAACAATGACATAATAAAGTGTGAATATCTTATTCGATCCTTGCGCCACCAATTATCCTTGGACGGAACGGTCACAATACCCTAGACAGCTATTCATTCTGCCTTAAACGTATTGAGTCATATTTATTATGTCCTAGCGTTAGCTTCCGGATCATTCATTTGTATATACGTAGTAGTTAAAAGTGACTAAGTACAAGGTAAGGAACTTTGTTAAACTTTGGTTTGAATAGAACGTAGAACGTGGTAGTAGAACGTAGAATGCGATAGTAGAACGTAGAACGAAAGTAGAATATATTTGATATAGGATTGTACTGTATACAATAGTGCAAGAGCAGGGTGGCCCAGTGGTAATGGCCCCGATTTACGTGTTGTAAGGTCGCGGGTTCACCACACAACCAAGTGCGTGTCGGACCACGCACAATAAAGAGTTCCGTAGTTCGGATGAATTTAATGTTTTCATAATTAAAAATAATAGGAATTAAATGTAATTAATAATGTTGTAATTAAATAGTCTATATACCTACTTTTACTTAAGGGTCTGTTATAACAGTTTATTTTTATTTTATTTTTTGTTGCTTTATTATTATAAATGTTAGAACGCCGACGTCTCCCCTCTCGGAGGTGGGCGCTAATGGCTGCAACACAGTTTTCAAAACGAATGTAGCTGTTAACGAACACTAAGTGCCAATTTCACCAATCAAACTGACCGCGATCAGCACATCTAAACCGAGTTCAAGAGCTGTCAGTGTCAATATTACAAAGAAAATAATGACAGTGACAGCTCTTAAACGTAGTATATGTGCTGATCGCGTTCAGTTTTCATTGGTGAAATTCGCCCTAAACATTTTGTAAATCTGTGTTTTTGTTTCAATTAATATTTGTATTTGTATATTTGTATTTATCCCAAAAACAAACTTAACATTGTGGTTGAAAAACATGTTCTCCTATATATCGATATACGTCACGGTCCATTCTCCACCATCTGACGTCTCACCTTGGTAA
Source organism: Tiliacea aurago (assembly GCA_948098905.1). NCBI lineage: Eukaryota > Metazoa > Arthropoda > Insecta > Lepidoptera > Noctuidae > Tiliacea > Tiliacea aurago. Next base: position 5,643,058 of record OX402592.1, read on the forward strand.
TAACTAATAAGCAACTGAGAACGACAGAAATGACCCCCTCTACTTACAATCTATATAGTACTTACTAATTCCATGAGTACACTAATTCCATGCTATTATAAAGTACTTACTAATTCCATGCTTTTAAAAAGTACTTACTTATTCCATGCTCAAGATGTCACTTCTTGTTATACACTTCCGTCCCTTTTCACGAAATCACTCCCACAGAAAGCAAGACGAAAGATACAGACACAAAAAAATTTTTTTTTTTTTCACAACGTTGCCCCACTAAATGTTGCCAAACTAAATGTAAACGTGTCTACTGTGTTGTATGCATGAGTGTGCATGCAACTATTTATTATTTAATTGTGTTAGATTCTTTTAAAGTAAAGCCTCCATACTTGCGTTTTTTCCTTTGTTATGTAAAAGAGTAATAGCGTTTTTTATTGGGCAAATGGATTATTTTTGTTTTATTTATTGGCATACTTTGTTTGGTACACAAATAAAGCAACGGTATAACAAAGGGTGATTTATTAATACGTATGACATAACAGGCGTTGACACCAAAATGTGCCTGTACAGAATGATATTCAATTAATAAACAATATGATACACAAGATAATACATGAAAATAATTGAAAACATAATTAATATTGTTTTAAAATCCATACCAGCGAGTCACCATCACCATGCTGGGCAATTATAATTATTTGTGATCGTATTTTTATCAAATTCGATTTCAGACTTGTTATTGAGCATATCATATTTTACGTACCTACTGAAAAAGTTAAGAAAAGTATGCAAAAAAAAGCGGCCAAGTGCGAGTCAAACTCGCCCATGAAGGGTTCCGTAGCAGCAAGTAGCATAATATAAAAGTTGTTGTAGTTCGTTGTAACTTTGATCATCATTACAGCAGTTTTCTTAAGATACAAAAACTACTTAATAGATCTCGTTCAAACCAATTTGCGGTGGAAGTTTACATGGTAATGTAATGTACATCATATATTAGTTTTGGTTTTATCATTCTCTTATTTTAGAAGTTACAGGGGGGGGGGGGGAAACACATTTTACCACTTTGGAAGTGTTTAGAAACAAATTATATTAGAAACCTCAATATAATTTTTGAAGATCTATCCATAGATACCCCGCACATGTGGGTTTGATGGAAAAAAAAATTAGTTTCAGTTCTAAGTATGGGGAACCCCCAAAATTTATTGTTTTTTTTCTATCTTTGTGTAAAAATCTTAATGCGGTTCACAGAATACATTTACTTACCAAGTTTCAACAGTTCTTATAGTTTCGGAAAAAAGTGGCTGTGACATACGGACGGACAGACAGACATGACGGATCCATAAGGATTCCATTTTTTGCCATTTGGCTACGGAACCCTAAAAATTACATAATCATTATTGGTTAGGTTATTACGAAAACCAATTTATGCAAAACCACACTAAGGTTTGAATTCTTTGATAGTAGGTACCTACATAATTAAAAGTGCCTTCATAAATACTATGTTGCTAATCCTAAAGTAGATATTCGCCTTCATCATAAAATTGGACTTTACTTCCACGTGATCATATTTATCATAATCGTGCAGGTTGTTTTTCTTTGCTATTATTTGCAGATATCGATAAGCTTGTGATTCGTATCAAGGTACCATTATTATGAATAAAGGGAATGGAATTCCACTAACAATTAAATAAATAATTGTGAAGGGTTAGGAAGACTTATAAATTAACTTGCTGCGCCCCGCGGTTTCACTCCCGCGTAAGTCTCGATCCCGTGGGAATATCGGGATAAAAAGTAGCTTATATGTTAATCCAGCGTGGCAGCTACCTCCATACAAAATTTTGTTAAAATTGGTCTAGCCGTTTGAGCGTGAAGAAGTAACAAACACATACAGTTACAAACTTTCAGCCTTTATAATATTAGTGTGATTTCACCTATACAGTGTGAGTCTTTATAATCTGCACATACTGAATCGAGGGAATCTTTGCTTAATTATATCGACGGAAAAAATGATAAAAAAAATCTAAATATTTTATTGAAATTTTTAATGGATTTTTTATTTATTTTTTCGCTTCTGTGACTCCAGTGTATACAAAACGGTGTAACTTTTTAACTCGATGTTTTATCACGATGAAACAAACTCCATAATGATTGGAAGTAATTAGGTGTCCGCATTAAATGAAAATTGTGTAAAAAACTGCCACCAATTAAAAATTAACACGTTTTTTCCGCAAAAATCTGATTTTTTTTCATCAATTTTTGCAATAATCGTAAAATTTCTCAATAAGATGCCCCGATTACCTTCATTTTTTATTACTTTAAATTATTCCTCATCGTATTAGCTATCCAATAGTAAAAATTGCAAGGGTTTAACTCAATCCCATCATTTCTTATCAACAGCCAAAGAAAGGCCTAGAGCACGGCTACGCACTAATTGTTTAGCAGGTAGACGTCCTTTTTTGTTGAGAATGTGCGCGGGTCGGGGTGCGGGGAGGTAGGGCCAGCTGAAGGGACCAGAAGGGATGACAGACAGGCAGTCGCTCCGAATTATTCGCCGCTGCTACATGTGTTTCGTTACTTTCATTCACTGCTACCTGAGTTTCGTGACTTTCGTTCGCTGCTACGTGATGCCCTTCCTCGTCCCATCCCATAGTAAAAATGAATGTCGGCAATGTGTGCCGGGGAGAATTCACTTAAGCGCGGCATCACTATTTTCTGCCTTCCAGCTGACCAAAAGTCCGTGATTTCCTCGGAACTTCTTCGTTATTGTGAAGCAATCTTTCGTAAAGGATTCTTCCTGGCAATGCCATCTCCGCGAAGGCTTTTAACGACGTAATTTTCTATTTTATGACATCTATTCGAATGCAATTTTGGCCTAACGATTGTCTGACATTCTCTTATTGACTTGAGTAGTACTTTTATTTTAATCTCAGTTTCCGCTTTCGTCTCGACAGAAGATGCTCTTTTCAATGTTTTTCATGTGAAATTCCATTTCTTTACCATTGCTCACATGCTCATAATTACAGCGTCTAAAATATTTGTGTTGGTCTATCATTAACACTATGACTAAAGGCTTCTACATACCGGGGCGACTTGTCGCGCGACGCGACGCGACACAAAGGCACCGCTCGTCCCGCAACACGCGGGGCCTTTAATTGTGCCGTGTCGCGTCGCGCGACAAGTCGCGCTGGTATGTAGAAGCCTTAAGCCACTGTGACTATGTCACTCTCTGTTTTTCATATTTTTAGTTTTTGTGTAGTACTTCGTAATTGGCGTAAAGTTTCGAATAATCTAAATGTTATATTTACTGTCAGCTGTAAAGGTACCTTTTATTAACTAAATAAATTAACATTTATCACAGACTACTATTATTGTAATGACTTTCCTTAACCCAGTAGCCCCAGTTTACGCCTGATTTAGAACTTGCCTACAAATTAGATGTTTCTAAAACACATACAACATCCGTATATCACTGAAAACTAAAGAGGTGATTAACTAAAATCAGATAACGGACCGGACAGCCAATCCGACAGATCGTGACGTATTGTAGTCACATGTGATTGGCTGACGCAGCAGGGCTCCGGCCACCGGATTAGTTAGCGTAATTAGCAGCTTAGTTCTTATCTGGTAACGTGTACCTATTCAATATTCATAGTCAATACAAACACCATGTTTAATTACTAAATTTAATGATAAGTAACAAGCTACTAAAGATGCTATAATTTTGCTATAATTATAAGTTTTATCTTGATAAAAAAAAACAAAAATTCCATTTAATGACTTTTTCATGAATTCATGACAGTCGAGTCATATTTTATAAATGAAAAAATAAATAAATGTAGGGAACAGCAGATTTTTTTTCTAGATCTTGTTTTTTTTTTTTTTTTGTTTGGACCTATAGTACGATGACCCCTTAAGAGGTTTTCTGTTATTGCAATTACACCTTGTATTTCCCTCCTCCTACCACTGTTTTATGTCTTACTATCATTACTTTATTTTTATTTACTACTAAAACTTTATGCTCAATTAAAAAAAAATACTGTACAGACGGACTTAATGCCTGTGGCATTTTCTACCGGTTAAAACTTAGGGGGATGCAGAGACAAAACATGGCTGGTGCAACATACGGGATAGATAGCTCGGAAATAACTATAGAATACAAGAATAAATAATAGATATATAACATACCTACATACATAAATACAACATTAGTTTTAGTATATGCGAAACCCGAAACACGTGTCTAGTATTTTTACGTAAAGAATCTATGTACAAAATTTCAAAACTGTATTATGAAAAATCACCAAGTTATAAGGTTGTTATGTTACCGGGTTGTCCGTACAAAAACTTGCTAACGGCGCCCCCGCACCTCCAGGATCGTCTTGCGCTCATTGATAATAATTTGGCAGTCGGTACCTAACCGTTCGACGATAGTATTGTAAGCAATTAAATGGTGATAACATTTTCCATCACACTTAAATATTTTTGGGACAAATTTTAACACGGTGTAAAAATTATTGAAATCGATGCAGTTCCTTATTCTGAACAAATTATAATCAGGTTTCGCATATACTAAAAATAATGTATAACCAAAATAAACTTTGTCAGGAGAAATAACGACCGGTAGAGGCAAAAACGACTCAAGCAAATATTTCCTGAAAATAAAGAAAATTCTTCAAAGTAAGTCATTCATAATCTCCATTGCAATTTCGGAACCTAGCGTTTGATACAGGCACTTTTTCAGTTGGAAAATAAGGGTTAAAAAACATGCTAACGGCGCCCCCGCACCTCCAGGGTCGTCTTGCGCTCATTGATAATATAATAATTTGGCAGTAGGTACCTAACCGTACGGCGATTGTATTGTAAGTAATTAAATGGTGCTAACATTTTCCATCGCGCTTAAATATTTTTGGGATAACATATAACAAGGTGTAAAAATGATTGAATTCGATTCAGTTCCTTATTCTGAACAATAAGGTTTCTATATTCAGGTTTCGCATATACTAAAAATAATGTTTAACCTAAACAAACTTTGTCAGGAGAAATAACGACCGGTAGAGGAAAAAAAAAACTATTTACAAAAAAATAATAACTGACTACCAAAAATAACACTACAAATTGAAAAAGTTTGTAGTGTTATTTTTGGTAGTCGGTTATTATTTTTTTGTAAAAAGTTTTTGTTTCACACTTTTTAGTGGGTAGTTTTGAATTTATCTAATTTACAATAGCCTAAAGTTAACTGCTCATCACCTTTTACAAAATATTGCTTTTCTCGGTGCTGGGACGTTAATTGTTGAGGAGTTCTCCTTGTAAGAACCAGGAGAACTGCCACTCACCATATGCATAGTGACGAGCATAAATTGCTTAATCGCAACCCGTTAAATAACTACTCATTATAATATTGTTCCGGTGGCCATCTGTGGTCTCCATCATCAGTTCCACTTCACCAAATGGTGCTTTCCGAGAGCAAATGCACGAGTAACTATAAAATATACCCAAATCGTTATAGGTTTGCCTATAAAATTTGAGGATTTCCCTCCATTTCCATGGGATTTCCTCATCAGATTCTGATTTAATGGCAATGGCCACCTCGGGAGTATACCCTTTCAAACAAAAAAAGAATTTTCAAAATCGGTCCATAATTGACGGAGTAATCGCGTAACAAACATGCAAAAAAAAAAAAACATACCGCCAAATTGAGAACCTCCTTCTTTTTGGAAGTCGGTTAAAAACGACTCCAGCAAATATTTCCTGAAAATAAAGAAAATTCTTCAAAGTAAGTCATTCATAATCTTTATTGCAATTTCGGAGCCTAAGCTAGCGTTTGATACAGGCACTTTTTCAGTTGGAAAGTAAGGGTTTGCTAAAGCTAACAATGGCAGCGTAGCTTTTTATTTCGCCAGAAAGCAAGCGGTATTTAGGCGATTATCTATGATACTTCCAAAGGAAAAACGGAGTAGATTTTCATGTTTATGACATTGTGTAAAAAATATCCTTTGTAATAGCTTTTCTATTTTATCAGCGTGTTTCTATTTTATTGTTAGTGCAATCTGCCCCCATTGTGCTTGTAAATCACTCGTTTCCTGTTGCTACTCTAAAATAACATATTTTATTGCTTTCTACCCTTTACAATTGCTCAAGGAATTTTCTTTTATCTTTAGTGGAAAAATATTTCCTTTTGTTTTCTACCAATATTTTTTTTTTTTTACTTAGGGTTGTTCTTGACCTTAGTCTAGGGCAGAGGTGACAGAGACAAAGTCGACGATGGAGTGAGCTTACCCTCTAACTCTGAAGAGATTAGGGGTTGTATGCGTTCGGAAACACAGACGCAGGTAGAGAGTTCCACTCTTTTGCTGTGCGCATTATAAAAGTCATTTGGAAACGCTTAGTTTGGAATTTGTGGAATAGTAACAAGGAAGGGATGCGACCTGCAGTGCGTCTAGATGTCCAATAATAGAAGGGGGCCGGTGGAATGAGATCGTGGAGTTCTTGGGCACACTCACCGAAGTACTATCTGTAGAAGACCGACAAGCAGGCCACCTTGCGGCGATGGGCCAAGCTGTGAAGATTGGCATCCAACAGTTTTTATAACTATTCTTTGACGTATATGCATGCAACCTGTGTATTGTAGGTAAGTATAACGATCATCATCAGAAAATCCATTACCTTTATATTATTACTAGCTTTTGCCCGCGGCTTCGCTCGTGTTAATTTAGAATTTGACAATCAATTCGGGTTGTACTCTTATTTATTTATTTTTCTCACCACAATAAACATACAGACATTATTAACACTTAAAAGTACTTACATGAAATGGTTTCCTCATGGTTTACTCTGCTTGTTGTTTGGCGTTTGGCGGCAAAAAACTCTTAACACACTACTAAAGTTTCTATAATCATATAATTCAATCACGATTCGAAAGACACGTGGCGCCATCTATTATCATAATAACGTTATTGTTGTTTTCCTCGGGAACAGTACTTTTTTTCGAGATGAAAGGTACCCTATGTCAGTTTCTGTACACCTGACTACGTATATGCAAAATTTCAGGATGATCTGTTCATTGGTTTAGGCGTGAAAAGGTAACAAACAAACTTACTTTCGCATTTATAATATTAGTTAGGATTTTTCAGTCTTTTAAATTATTGAAATTAAGTAAGATTTAATCACTTATAAACTGGAACTGCTAATTTTTAAAGGTGTGTGAAACGCATTTTATGACGCTCTAAATAGTAAAATAAAGAATTTGACGAAGAGTTTCTTCATGGTTACGGATCTCTAATACGCAGGGTCATAATTAAATAACAATAATATCAAACACGTTCGTATTTACAACGCTAAGTTGGATTATTCGCATTAACTCTCTGTTTCTAGGAATCGTCAATAAGCTGTAACGGATATCGCGATTACAATTACCTATCAATGATAACATTGGGCACAGGACAGTAAAATCTAGTCATGTACATTCCAAAATACAAATTTTACAAGCATATTATAAAATATAGATATTAAAAACGCTTGACGCCGATACTGGACTCATTTGAAAACTGCATATTGCTTCCTCATATAAATTACTTAGATTTAGATGTCAATACCCGCATTACCTATAATCCTTTAAGGTTAAGGTCTAATAAGAGATAATGTCTTTAATGTTATAATTTCTTAGAATTTTCATTTATTATTTATAATAAGCATTAGCTTGTCGAAAATATTTAAATGATCATACGACCTTGCAAATTCTGTTGCGTATGTTTTGATACTTTTTATAACCAAATTCTAACACACTTGATATCATTTTCGACTGACACGAATGGTTTATCACCACGAAAACTGTACTTTTATAGTTACACAGACTAATGTTTCAATTATTTCAAGCTTTCACAAAGCTAAAAAAGAAAAAATAAAAAAAAAATTGTTAAGTACCATTAGATAAGATTATCATTAGATTTTGTGCACGCACCACCTTAAAGCGTTTTCAGGAACAGTTTCATTTATTTTCCGAATAATAATAGATAATTAATATACCGAAGGGGCTCATGGCTAAATAATAAGAGCCGCACGGGTCTAGCAAAGGTTAAGTTACGCTTATCGAGGCCAGTCCGTGGATGAGTGACCATTCATTACATATCGAGATCCCGGCGTGCCTCGGAAACTACGTTAAGCTGTTGGTCCCGGCTATCATTCACAGATCTTTGACATTCGTTACGGGTAGTCAGAAGCCAAAAAGTCTGACAACGAGTCTTATCAAGCGGTATCGTGTTATCCAGTGAACTGCAAATTATTTTACATTTTATTGTATAGATTCAAGTTTTATATGCAAACAGACAGCTGTGCTGCTGGGGAGTTTGTTGCGCCACTTCTTCTTCCCAGCTAAAGCACTAGGAAGTGGTGAAGGGTGGGCGTTTTTGGGGGACTGTCTCATGTAATTTTTGACGTTCGAAAAGTGCTGATTCTCAGCCTAGTTTGAATAAATGACTTTTGATTTTTTGACTGGGATGTGGAGGTAAGATAGGCAGCCGCTCCATGTAAAATACTGGTATTCAGCTGCATCCGGTTAAACTTGAGGCCAACCGGATACATATTACGTTCCCACACTCTCTCATAGTTGGTAAAAGGCGGGCGGTGGGAAATTATCAAATAACTTCTCCCGCTCTGGGCGGAGCGGGAGGGCGTGTCAGACTTTTACTGACTAAAATCCACTCGTGTTCCTTCCGTTACCTGTGTGCCAGGGCCATGATATCCCTTTCGGACAAACTCGCAACCCTGGCAGGATTAGCTCTACTCTAGGAAAAGGCTGGCCAGATTGAATAGACACTTACATAAACTATATGAAAAATTGACGTCTTCTGTTTTATCATTAGGTATTGCGGTATTGCCTACGAATCTAGTAATCGCGCAATCATGATTCGTATAGGTGACTCAAGAAATATTTGTAGGTACTTTTCTGAATCACCTTTATTAACCCATTTGGTGCTACCAAATCCGTCTAAAGGCCAATCACTACGTGTAGTTACAAACAAGGTAGGTTACATTTGCAACCCAATTGAATAAAAAGTTACATAATCAGTCATAGGGCCGTTGTTATATGTTGTACCTATAGTTCTTTATTTCTATTTCTTTTATTTATTCCTTATTATTTATTTATTGCCCGTTTGGTGCCCGACGTAAAGAATAGCACCATCCCATTTCTTCCCATGGGTGTCGTAGAAGGCGACTAAGGGACTTACTAGAGAATGGGCAGCAGCGTTCTCTATGCATTTTAACACCATACTGCGATCGCCAACCCGCCTGTCAAGCTTGGCGATTATGGCAAACTCAAATTTAGGGGAGGCATATGTCCAGCAGTGGACGTCTTTCGGCTGAAATGATGATTTATGTATTTATCTTTTATTTATTCTTTATTTCTATTTCTCAAGGGAGGAGTTGATGTGAAAGAAACTGATTTATTGTTAAAGAAACACGTGCATACAGCAAAGATAAGTTAACTCGAATAAATGATACTGCGCAATTAAATTTAAAAAAAAAACTATATCCGCAACCAAGTCAGTGTTGTATTTGTCTGTAATTGAAACGTAGTAGGTACTTACAGAAAAATAATCTGGAAATTTATTAATTGAAATTAAGTATAATAAAGTAATGCAAAAAAGTTTTTCATAACATCGAGGTGGATTTATGTACTTAAACATTATGAAAGAAAGGACCCAATAAAAATCGATTTTTATTATAGCCCTGTTAGTAATGAAGGTTGGTTGCACGTGCGCTACCTACCGCAGACTGCTTGTATTGAAAAGTACGTGATATTAGCCATTATTGGAATGATTGGACGTGTCGAAGTGGACATTATTATTGACGTAAACCTGTAGCAAGGTCTAAAAAAATATGCTAAACAACAAAAGGAATGACATCTCACCAACCTGTCAAATGTAAAAAAACATCACATGGACTTAATACCAAATGCTGAACATCTAGGTACCCTTGTGCACATCCTCCTTTAAAATATGTAGGTATAAAGGCACATCAATTGTAAACTGACACAACAATATCGTAATTACGAGTAGATACGCTTAGATACTGACGTACAAACGATGAAAATTCCTGGAAAATTGGATTAGGTAGATTTTGTAAGACGAAAAGTTTTTGTTTGGGCCAGTCAATCACACAATTATTTAATCAAGGAATTAAATCCTATTTTTAAATAGTTTTGCTATCGTGTATTCCAAATTAAATATATTAATGTTAAGTTATCTAATGAAACGGAATTTGTGCTATCGGATCCGGAAAAAATAGTTCGATTTACCTATCTAATTTGATATCGATTTATTGTTGTCGAAATAGAGAGATTATATAGGAAAAAGAAAGTCTCATTTGTGTCATGCTGATAAAAATACAGATACAATCTCCCAACAATCAAAATTCATTGGTTTTCGGCTATTGATTTCTTACAAGGTATCTATATGTGGTGTACACCTGTGTAAATACCTAGAAGTTTCTAATATTCTTCACGTATTGCTCAATTGCTAGTCATTTTCGGAGCTTCTAAAAGCCTTAATAAAGTGGTTTAACAGCATTGAGGTAATAAAATGCCGTAATCGGGTCTACGAGACCTTAATGCAGAACCTAAACTTTAGTGTAGGTGGCAACTGCGGGCCTTCGGGTTATTGGTGTTAAAATTTGATCATAGACCTACTTTATATGTTTATGTTAATTACGAATAGTAAAAATGCTTGTAATCGCTTGAGGTGACGACGTGCGAAACCTGCTGTAAATGTCTCTCTTAGATTGAATTGATTGTCTTAAGGCTCAGTGCACGAAAAAACCTTCTTTTGTAAATTTCTTATATAATTATGAGAATGCTTAAAATAATTGAAACATTAAGTCTGTGTGACTATAAAAGTACAGTTTTCGTAGCCCTAAACTATTCGTGTCAGTCACGGTACCTGTTTATAGTTTCATCACTTTTGCGCTCTCGAAAATATAGTTAATTTCGGCTTTGATTTACTTAATGAAGATATAATATTTTCATAAAATACATTTATTTATTTTATTTCAAGAATATCTGAAGAATAATGTGTGATTTTTAATTTTCTTGAATGTTGCTAAATAATAGGAAAAATACATTATAGACTAGATTAAAAAAAAATATTTTCAACATAATTTTTCTGCTATATTTTGTATTGAAATTGAAAAAAGAGGTCAAGCTGCGTGCAAGTAGACCATACAGTGACGTTGATGATATTTTTTAATATACAAAATCAAAAGAAGTTTATTGTACTTAAACGATAATCAAACGTCAGTCTTTCGGCACGTTTCAGAAAACTTGTTGTGAATATAAGTGATTTTCCATGAATGTTTGATTTATTTGAAAAAACCCTTTACATACAACATACATACATAATCAGCCTATAATGTTTCCACTGCTGGGACACAGGCCTCCTTTCAAATCACAAACAATTTTGTTTAAATTATTTTTCCCTTGCTTACAACAAATGAACAAAATTGATCTAAATCAATTTTCAATCAAATTGTCGAGTTCCTGCACGGCCCCTTAATCTGAAAAACCTCAAATCTGTCCAGTATTGTTTTAAATAAAATGAATGTCAATCATTATTATTTTATGGTTCCAACCAAGTTCCGCAAAATATTTTGGAAAAAATGCGCATCATTGTACGAAACTAAATTAAAATTGAACTATTGTGAAACGGCGGTGAAATAAATCAAAATGTCGTTGTAGGTTTCATCCGTATTAAATACATTCCTACATGCATATTAAAGAGGAACCCCTGTTCAAAATACCTTTTATGTATCAAACGAATATGCATAAGAATTAATAAAGTTATCTATACATAACAGAGTCCACATACCTAGCTATGACGTTGACTTGCGCAATTTGCATGTAGGTAAAACAACAGTTTTGATAGTAGATCGTTATCGTTTAAGATAATCTGGATTAAATCGATTTTTGATCGATGACATTGATATAACCAATTTATTGATTTAATAGGTAGGTGTTGTTGCTTACACTATTGCATCAATAAACTACTTATAATATGCCGTTTACACAACAATAAAATAATTGTTATTATGAGTAAAGAAAATCCCCTATTTAGAGGATATTTTCATTGGCAGTCTTAGAACAATTAAAAGTTTGTTGGTTTATAAACTATGTAGGAACCTAAGTACCTATTAGTCATTATGATTTCATTATGATGAAACAGAAGCACTGATGAAATCCCTATGCAAATAAATAATTATTAGTATCACGAACGCTTACACACCCACAGACACTCCAAATCACCTTCCCTCTCTACACATACACGACACACATCACACACTCACACACACATCACACACATTACACACTCATACACGTTTCCCATTACACCACATCACACGCGCTTACTCACACACTATTGCTGCTGTTACACGTTTTGACTTCCCTAATTTTGTAAAATAATCTTAGCTGACGAATGGATGGCCCCTATAACACAGGATTTTGCTAGCGTCGGGGTCATTATTCACAAAAATTTAGCACAAAGGTAATATTATAAGTAACATGCATTGTATTTCTTCTTTTTGCTAAGTAAAATTATTCTTTCTAATTATCAATATTGTGTTTTACGATTTCAGTATCAAGCCCTTTCTGTATACGAAAATATATCCAGCTAGCGACCAGCTAACAAAATACTGAAATATATAAAAAGCTTATTGACGTTGTGATGTTTGGCTCACTAACAACATGCTCTCCAAGTGTGCTAAAATGCTCATACTCTTTCCGTAATCCATGTGCTAATTGTATACTGATTTTCAATTATAAATAGCATCCGGCTGTACGCTAAATAAGCCTGAGTACTTCACAGTAATTGTTAGCTTCAAAGTTACGGGCGAAGCATGCACGCATACAGGTAACTTTACTTACAGTAATCGGAATAATACATTCACCCAACAATTACATTTACGACTGATTTGCCTTAGGAACAGGTAACAAAGTTGAACGAATCGGTGAATACGTAGGTAGATACTATAGAAACGGAACGATTACCTGAATAGAATCCACTTAATTAGTTCCCGCGGAGGAAATGCGCCATCTACGAGCCCATTGTTCGTTTGCTCCCGTGATTTTTGCCCGGGACACTCCATGGTAGGGTTAGCAAAAACCTTGTTGATATTTTAAGGGATAACGTTTTTTATTTTGTATTAGCTATCCAAGCAATAATTCATACAAAAATTGTACACATAACACCATTTTCAGTTTTCCCGACTTTTTCAATTTTCCGGGCAAATTTTCCAATTTTTCTTTTCATAAAAACCTTATTCGGAATGTAGTGGACATTTCAACCAAAGGCCCAGTCGTTCTCAATGATGATTTTGTTATATATGTGACGCTTTATGATTAAAAAATCATAACCCTTCCTTTTGGCTTTCCCGAAATTGGGTAAAAATAAAAGTGCGATTTTATGTCGGAGGATATAATGCAGGACTGCACATAGTGCATCAATAACTGTTTCTTAACACTCTGTTATAATTTAAATCGAATGTTAAAAGTAGTTCATTCAATGTTTATTAAGTTACCTACTCATAAGAAATCTGATATCCAAATAGCGATAATTATGATGGATTAAATTATCATTATTTAAATCATGAAATTATACCTACATAATTTTCCGGGACTTTTCCTAAACCACATTTGACATGGTCACACGCTTGGCAGTCTAGGTCCGGGTAGACAAAAGACACATTTAGGTTCGTCCGGGCGCTCCCGGATAAGTAAAGCAAAAAACCCGGTAATTCTGTACGTTATTACGTATTGTTCAGTTTTATGAGCTAATAGTTCTTTGAAGCAAGCTTTGGAACTCGTGTTGGTTGTGTTGTTCTGTTCTGGAAAAGAATGAGATAGAGAAATGTAAATTGAAAAAAAAAACAAATGTTATTTCTAACAATCTTGAAAAAAAAAACTTGGCACTGTCGTTTTTTTTATATATTTGTTTTTTTTTTCAGTAAAAGAACAATACATTAAATAAAATAGAATAAAACGAAATATGATTGTTTTATTTTTAATTCAAGTCAAATTATGTTTGAATCAATGAAATTAGAAATGGAACTTAAAAAAAAATACAAACATCTGAATTGAGAACCTCCTCTTTTTTTAGAAGTCGTAGTAGTAGTTAAAAATACTTAAAACGTTCATCAGTGCTACAATCATCATGAATTATCACTGTCTTAAGGCTTCTACATACCAGCGCGACACGGCACAAAGGCCCCGCGTGTCGCGGGACGAGCGGTGCCTTTGTGTCGCGTCGCGTCGCGCGACAAGTCGCCCTGGTACGAGTATGTAGAAGCCTTTAAGCTCTCGGTAGCTGCAGTAAATTCCAACAAACATAAACCAAACGAAGTTTGGTGAAATCCCTATCCGTCGATGTAAACTTCAATGAGTATTGCCAATTATTTTGAGACATTTATGTAATATTTAACAAAAAATAAATGGTATTTCCTTATTATACCAAATTATTGTATGAACTCATTTTTAACGATACTTACTATATTTTCATTTTCATAATTTCGAAAAAACACCACCTAATTCAGAAGAAAAAACTGTTTGTTTTCATGTTTTTCTTCAACGTTCTTTTTCATCTCTTAAAAAAAAACCTTTATTTACAACAAAGAAAGAGGTGATTTCTCCGATATTATTTTAACTATGTAATAATCCTACACCTACTGAGAGGATACAGAATCATAATTACAAATTTTTCAAAGCACACGTAGCATTAAATACATCTGCTACGACTACGTTGGGGTCGGCTTCCAGTGTAACCAGATGCAGCTGACATGGAACGACTGTCTCCATAACCCAGTAACTGGGTAACACGATACCTTTTGGTAAGACTGGTAGTCAGACTATTGGGCTTCTGAATACCCGTAACGACTTTCAAAGATTTATGAATGACAGCCGGGGTTCGTGCGGGTAACGTGCTTTCCAAGGCACGAGGGGTCTAGATAAGTAATGAATGGTCACCCATCCAAGCGTAGCTTAACGTTCGATTGACCCATCTTTTTTTTTTTGTTAGGAAATTATCAAATAACTTCTCCCGCTCTGGGCGGAGCGGGAGGGCGGGTCAGACTTTTACTGACTAAAACCCACCCGTATTCCTTCATTTGCCTGTGTGCCAGGGCTACGATATCCCTTTCGGACAAACTCGCAATCCTGGCAGGCATTGGCCCTATCGGACCCCGTCAGTTGGTGCTGACAACTCGGCGCGCGTGGAATACGACGCGCCGTCGACCCGGGCCTGGTCCTTATCGGACGGTGAACTACCCATCGCTCACTGTCCGCAGGCCCGCGCCTACGGTGGCCGGAAATAGGCTTACAACTCCCGACGCCCGGGTCGTCTCCTGCGGCGACTAGGGGCGTGAGGGCGCGAACCTTGCCTCTCCCTCACGCGTTCCGCCACTTCCTTCGCAAGCATTACCGGGCCGGGGCGGACGCGAGAGATCCGGCCCTGGTTCAGGCCATTGACCCACCCTAGAGCCTACTTATCAATAATAACTTACCGTGGAATTTGTCTAGTCACAGTTGGTAAATCTACTGTAAATCTATGTCGCAGAAACTACATAGAAATAAAAAAAAATACCTCCTTATTTCGCAGCTGCCGGTTAGATATTAATAGGAAATATAGCTGATACGAGAAATCGAGATCAATCCTGGAGCAAATAGGTGACTAGAAAATAATATTGAACAGAGAAATAGAGAGCGTTAACTTATAAGAGATATTAATGTCGCTGTCGATACGGCAATAAATTACATAGAATAGAATAGAATACTCTTTGTTATGTACACCGTATGAATTACATATATAGATGTGGAAATTTAACATATGGTGACACAATGGGCGGTCTTATTGCTAAAAGCGATCTTTTTAAGAGAAGCACACACCACACCCACCACATACAACATCATTCGACATAGTGCAAACATCTAGCCGGTATGTCAATTGTTCTTACGTAGTTAGTAGGTAAGCTAGAAACTGATTAAATATATTTTTCTCAAACATGCATGGAATTATTGTCATTATTTTCGAAGAAAGAACATGCGAAGTAGGTATCAGATATCGAAGTATTTACGATCAAAGAAAATCAAATCCATTGCAGGAGCGTGTTTCGAATTTGGAACATTACAACGCTCCAGCAATGTTGTATGAAACGGGTGCTGGAGTTATTAAATAAAGTCCATTTCACGAAAGAAGTCCCGCAGACGTGGCGCTGCAGGCATGGGTTATTTTAGGAATGTTGCTAACTTAGCGTATAATAATAATTAGTTCCACTTATTTCCGCGGGACTTCTTTCGTGAAATGGACTTTACTCTTTTACTGCGAAACATGGCAACCAAGGAAGTAACTTATCAAAGGTTTTATTTAAATTTCGAACTGGCTTGCAAATAGAAAGCTGTATATTGAAAAAAAAAACAAATGAACACATTGGCGCGTGAAAAATTATCGTTGTTCGTCATTGAATCTGGAATTTATAAATAACTAGCTGACCCGTGCCCACTCCGTTGGGCGGTAAACATTTTTACTCGTATGACACTCACAAATAACGTGGCTTTCTATGGGTAAAAGAATACCTTACCCTACCTGCCTACCCTACCTACCTACCTACCCTACCTACCTACCTACCTACCCACCCTACCTACCTACCCTACCTACCTACCCTACCTACCTACCCTACCCTACCTACCTACCCTACCTACCTAAAAAAAAAAAAAAGACTTCTTATAAACCATCTACTAAATAGTCCGAACAAAGCTTAACCTTTTTTTTTTTATAGGTGAGCCCGTTCTTGAGTTATAAAATTACAACGAAAAGTGGCATTGATTTTTATAGATATAGATTTACTTTCCCTGCATTCTTTTGAGGAAAGCGCTATATATGCCTCGGCGGAAATGGCAATTGCCTGTCTCGTATTAGTGAAGTCCTCGCCTACGGCTCGGCCTTCAAAGTCGTACTCGACCTGCAATTGCCTATTTCACGGCCTTTGCAATAATGTACTATTCATTACATAAATTTCCCATTTTCTTTAACTCATGTAATGATAGTGTTTAACTTTCTTCTTATTTTGAAGAATTATATTACATGGATGATTTTTTACGTATTTCTAAGTTAAACGAAGGAACAAATCATTTCAGCATGCTTATTATTATTATCAATCATGATTATTGGTCATTATGTATTAAAGATTTATCGTTTTCTTGGTAAAAAGTTGCAGTAATGTAATCGTCTTATCCCCAGATTTGCAAATAGGTGCATATTTAATTATTTTGATTATCCGGATATAATCTTATCACATTAATAAAAAAGAAAAGTCACCCCATGAAACCACTCATAATGCACTCATTTTGGTTCTGGAATACGTAGCTAGCTGTAAGTTTTGTTAACATCCTAATATTGTTATAATGTGTTGAGATCAGTCTAAAACCTACTGTTCTGTATATTTACTACTTGGTGATTTTTATCAACTAAATTGTAATCAGCAGGGTTGGCCAAAATCTGATTAGAACTACTCTTAAATCTCATGATTGTGTTCCTGAAATAGTCATTCAATCGAGCAATTTGAACTTAGACGGCCTTATTACAAAACAAGGTTTATTAGACCCAAGTTTAAACCATGGAGCCATTATTGAATTTCGAACTATATTACGTCTATGATAAAGTTCCTAATACAAATCTGACAACTTAGTACCGAACTAAGTTTTCAGTTTTGTATATAGAACGGTATTTCAATCACTGTTACGTTCTTATTACAAAAACTGGTTCCATGGTTTAAGCCATGTCAAAATATAAAACTTGTTTGTAATAAGACGGAGAGAGTTGTATTGATGATTAGGTATTAGGTTTACTTCTGTAAATACATACAATCTCTAATTTAATTGTTACCATACAACATGATACCTGATACTGAGCTACAAATTGCTTAAAGAGTATGAAAGTTTTCACAGTCATTTGGATAATTTATCCCGAAAGGTCGTTTTGTATTATTTTATACATTATATATTTATGCGATAAAACAACGTTTACCATGTTGACTATCGAAATTAATCCTACTTTTCTTGAAACACGCTATAAAAGTAAAATTTAGGAATTTTTAAATTCAATTTAATAAGTCATGTTGATGAAAATCAACCAATCTTGTAATTCTGGAACTAAAGAGCTAAGTTGATTGAGATAGTACACAGGAAATTGTAGCTGCATATTGTTAGGTTCAGATGGTAACTAGCACTGACATACCTACCTCTAAAAATTAATCAGAACCAAATGCCTATACATTATAACATTTATAACTTATAGTATTTCTTACATCCAAGAGACTTTATCCCCCTTATTACAAAACAAGGTTTATCTTCAGACCCAGGTTTAAAACATGGAGCCATTATTGAATATCGATCTTTATTCCGACTATGGTAAAGTTCCTAAACACAAAACTGACAACTCAGTACCGAACTAAGTTTTCAGTTTTGTAAATATAACGTTATTTCAACCACTGTTACGTTCTTATTACAAGAACTGGCTCCATGGTTTAAGCTATGTCAAATATAAATCTTGTTTTGTAATAAGGCGGTTTAAGTCTGTAAGAGCCTGTTTAATAAGTATCCGAGTTTAATGGCGGCCACTGTCAAAAGTTTTAAGTAGCGTGAATTCTTTTGAGACGTTAGATTAATGCGTCGCCTAATTAAATATTTAAAAGAAAGATATTAGGCACTGGCTTTGGGAGACCATTTTTTTTCTGAATAGGAATGTCCTAATTTATTTTAGAGTAGTCATGAGGCTCACACTGTTACATAAAAAATACTTTTGATGTCTCAGCCTGGATTCCTTTTGTTTGGTATAAAATGGGTGTTGTAATAAAGCAGTACTTAGTGATTTGGAGATAAGTAAGGAAATAAATAACTTATCTCAAAAGTCATCTGTGTTCCTACGTTGATTGAGTTAAAACATCTAATCATCTATTAAAATATGGTTTTAATCAGCGTCTATCTAACGCATTTTTGAAGGCTGACTAAATACTAGCTTTGAGGATTATTTTATTAACATTCGGTAAACAAACATTTCTGAGAATTGACTATTCCATAGACCGAGTTTACTGTTTATAGATAAGATATGCTTGCTATTGTTTTTTTATACCCTCAAGAGAAAACAACAAGAGGATACCATTTCATTGTTTATAGAAACAAAACCTTTGTCACTTTCACCACCCTCTAAATATATTAAACTGAAACGCATCCCCAACTCTGTATAACAAACAAAACGTCCTAAGTGGGTGCTTAATTAAGAAATGCTGAAGTGTTTTGATGGTGGCACATTAATTTTATCTTGTTTTTCTGCTTTCGCGACCAATTATCTTGGCGAGTTCGTGGGGAGTCTTCGTTGGGAGTTTTAATTTTATTCGTTTGCCCAAATTATATTTCGCTCTGCGATCGACATTCATAACTATGTATTCAAGAACTCGATCTGACGTTACGTATTGTTTCGGGGAAATTCTCAATGTTTTGTTTCTCAACTGTTTTGTTTATGATTTTATTTCCTACTTCATTATCAATAGAACAGTGTTGGCCCAGTGATATCGGGCCCGACTTACAAGTTGTAGGTCGTGGGAACGCTTTACTTTTTTAAATTTATTTCATCATCTCTGCTCTCAAAACGGTGAAGGAAAACATCGTGAGGAAACCGGCATGTCCAAGAATCGAAAATTTGAAAACTACTTAATAAAAATTACATTTTCTTTTTTAAATTTGTAGAATAGAATAGAATAGAATATAATGTATTTATTTGTGAGAATATTGTACAAAGTTGTTATGTGCATTATGTATTACGATCATATATATTCTGCCGTTTCCGGCGTACAAATATTGTTTGTAAAAGTATGGGTCATTATTACATTAAAATTAAATTATGAAACATTAGAATTACAAATAATGCCTCCTTCAATGCACCCATTTTTATCAGAAGCGCAAGTTTCTGATAAAAATTTCGGCAGGCTATCGAACACATCTTCCGACGGCATACTATTTATAGTACGTGCGCCCCTTGCCAAAAGGGCACACTTTAATAAATTCGTCCTAGCCCTTGGCACCTCTAACATAGTGTGACATCCAGCAACCCGCACTGTGCCTGTGTAGTGAATTACGGCCCACTCTTTCTCACTCAGGCCTCCCCTCGAAGCCTTGTCCCAGCAGTGGGAACATTAAGTGCTGGTTATTCGCGTATTGCTTGGTATTGAAAGCTAGTGGTTTCGCTAAACACAAACAGTAATAATGTATTGGATAACATAACTTATCGCTTCGCTTTCAGCGTCGTCTGCTCAACATGGGGTTTTCACTTGAAGTGCTACAACGAAAATGAGTTTAAGGGAGCTAAGTATAATCGTCACATTTAGCAATCTAATTTAAAATTCTTGCGTATATCTTGATATTGTTTTCGACGGACGGATCCAGATTTCCGTTCAGACCGGAATCATTAACTTTTTATATGAATATGTTTTAAAATAAGGGGCTATCAAGGTCTACTGGTTCCTTTTAAGTCGTTAAATCCGAGCAGGTCCGAATTAGTCGCTTCAATGAACGGATATTTTGTATTAGTCAGGTTTTTGACCGTGAACCTTGGCGATATCCAAAAAAGTAAGGATACATAGATTTTACGATAGAGCGTCATGTTGATATGACAGCTTACTTAGGTATCTAAAAGACAAAAATAGGATCAGTTTTATTAAAGTCTGAAACTTTTCAAGGCCTTTGTTTTAGGATTTTCGATTGTAATAAATAAATAACTCACTATATCAGAGTCCAGTGGTAGAATCTCTTCGCTTATTTTGTGGTCGGCCTCTTCGCTTTGTTCCCCAATGCTCCTAATTTCCCTTTGTCCCAAGTTACGTTTACCGTAAAAAAACCTTGGCGGAAGAAATTTTCGTAATACTTGACGTTCTAAGCGTTAATTAAGTGACGAAGGAATATGAAAAAAGTCTGTGATACTTTTTATTATATTCACGTTACTGGTAATTTACTTTATCAAAGTTTAATTTCATTTTGGAACGTTTTAGCATAAAAATCATAATTATTTACATTGAATTATACAACATTATTTTTAGTATAAACCTGAATACAGTTTGTTCAGAATAAGGAACTGAATCGATATCAATAATTTTTACGGCATGTTATATTTTGTCCCAAAAATATTTAAGTGTGATGGAAAATGTTATCACCATTTAATTACTTACAATACAATCGCCGTACGGTTAGGTACCTACTGCCAAATTATTATCAATGAGCGCAAGACGACCCTGGAGGCACGGGGGCGCCGCTAGCATGTTTTTGTACGGACAACCCGGTAACATAACAACCTTATAACTTTGTGATTTTTCATGATACAGTTTTGAAATTTTGTACATAGATTCTTTACAAAAAAATACTAGGCACGTGTTTCGGGTTTCGCGAATTCAGCGAATTATTTAGAGTGGTGTTTTAGAGTGGTGTGGTGTTGCTCACAATTAAATTAGTGAGAGTGGTCACCAGAATTTCAGATTGGTTCTTCATAAATCGTAAATTATGCATAAAAGAGAATTATGTATGGAAGAAGATACTGCGCTGACCACAAATAAACAGGGCAAGAGGATGATATAATGCGAGTCTTTCTTTTTCTTATTCGGGTGGCTGGTGCAGTTGAATGAGAGGCCGAGGATCGGGTTAAATGACGTATGATTGAGGAAGACTATGTCCAGCAGTGCACTGCTATAGGCTGATGATGTTACATGAAACGACTGAGGATAATTCAGCTATTACCAAGCACCGAAGCTATACGACATTAATCAAGTGTAAATAATTAGGAATGTATCTTACTTGCTAAACTTCGTAAGATGAATGAATATGGGTCACGGTTTTAACCCGACATTCATCATTCCAAGGACCTTGCTTGCGTGTAAGTGTGCAAGGTATGTGCCGTATCCAAGTACACAAACTCCGGGAAGAAAAGCACCCAACGCTTTATTCAGCATTACTTTAAAAAGGCTGCTTGAAAAAAAAATTGAGCAGCTCCAATAAATTTACAGTGAATCATGATTTGATTTATTTTTTACAAACATACTTAAATAAACTCACTCCTTCTTCCCATGGGGGTCTGGAGAAACTATAGAACGCCACCTGCTACGCTCCTTACATCCTCCTTTTGCTTTTTACAACGAACAAACATACAGATTAGTAATTTATTTTTTCTTGCCACCTGTTTATATTTTTCTTTTTCTATATACCTACCATTTTACATAAACAATGACATGAATATTTACTTTGTAAAGTATTATATTATTTTAATAATTATGAATGTGGGTCATTGTTGATTTTGTTTTTTTTCTCAGTTCGTTTTTATCATGGTCTGGCAGTTTGAGTAATTTATGCGGCCTACCCATGTCCTTTCTTTGGTATTGTTCGTTGAATCGTTGAGCTCTTTAAGTTCTGAGTTGAGCTGCACGACTACTGACAAATGCGTGCACTGACTGGACAGGTCCACTCAAATCTGTGTGGTTATTTCCTCAAAAGACCATTTCAGACACCAATCTACATGGTCTTCACATGATCTGACCAAGATTATGTCTGGACTTTAAAATAGGCCGAGACTGAGTTTGTTTCAGCCTTTCTTCTCAGAGTAGTCAGATACGAAACGCCAACCATATTCTAGTTTTTTAAATATGATTGTCGTGTAAAAGTATTTACCTACTTATAGAAATTAATCATTTATCATTTATAGACATACCTAATAATTATGTAGTTACATAGGTTTGACAATTTCAGTAACCTTTATTGAGTTGGGTGTAGAAGTAAACATCATTCTACTGTAAAGAAACACCTTTTCATTACGAACATTTCTGTATTTAACCTCTTGAACACACAAAGTTGGTACACAGATTGCTGTGTTTTTGATTTAACGAACTACGAAAATTAGGTACTCAATATAATAATCAGTATAGGCTTTAGATATTCCGATAAGGTTCCGAGCTCCATGAGAATTAACCTAGCAACTAGGCGACACTCCAAAGTTCCAAACGTCATATTATTATTCCGTTCCGTTAAAAAACCCGTACTTTTTAAAATAACTGTCAAAATGAGGTAAGTACTTTTAAACTTCATGACTACACGGATACAACAAAAATCATTTGAGGCCTATCACATACTTTCACACATTAAATATTTAGTATTTAAAATCCACTACAGAATCTTATAAATATTTGAAAATCATGACATTCGGCCATCCGACACTGTGTTGCCTCCTGGCACACACACACACACAACAACCATAAATTTTATTTTGTCAAATAAATCATGACACTACTTGGTTAATACAACCTAGGACGGCTTCTTAGGTTATCTAAATAGTTCCAAAAATGTACGCGTCTCTTCTAATTCGCGTTTCTTGATATGAACTTCCGTCAACACCGTTCCAAGTATTTTATTGGTATTTTTTCATAATAGCTCTCTATTACCACAGTTTGTTTGTTAAATATAATTGTTTTACCTACTCGCACAGTCCACAAAGACTACCCCTGGCAATTCTTTTCATCTGTCACATCCAACGACGTCATGGCCCATTGTAAATTCATACGAGAGCCTTGTCTTGTCAGCTATTACGTCTTATTATGCCTTACGAATATTTGTGTCAAGAACACAGGGCATTGGGTTTTTCTGTCTCCGCTGCAACGGCCGTCAAATCGTCATAAGCTTGGTCACCTAGACTGCTGGTTTAAGGTTATTATGACGCATTGGGTTCATGGTTCTCGCATGATCTGCGATTACTAATTGGATTTTACGTTACTTAAATGTAGCGTGTGTGTTATTAATATCATGGTTTCTTGTTACGTTTGTAATAGAAGGCGTGGTGTATAGCACGAGATGTTATGACGTATTATGCTGGAATAATCATCAATAGGGTCTCTCACATATTAAGTAAGACAATGCCCTACGTATTTCTTAAAGTCCGCGTATCACTGGTCAGTTTCCCTCAGTCGTCAGTTTACTTAATTCGCCAGTTTCATTGATTAGTCAGTTTCACTGATTGGTCAGTTTAACCGATTAGACAGTTGCGTTAACTCGACATTTTCCAGTGTTTGCCAGTTTTCGTCGATTCGTCAGTTTGGTACACTTAAGGGAAAAAGTTTTTATATGTTGAATAAACACATGTGGATATAATATAATCTGCTTTAGCTTTATAGTCCCTTAACGTGTTTGTGAAGGGAGCAGGTAGTATGTTGTGTGTACCTACTATATATTGTAAAGATCACTATTGTGATCGGTAAATTACAAGATTTACAAGCGGAGTAGTAGAGTTTTTATTCTTTTTTTTTAATTGTCTTTTATCCGGTAAGGCGATAGGACGACGATAAAGATAAGTTTAAATCAAACGAACATAGAAGGAGACCAGGAACAAGAGCGTTCTTTTCTTGATATTTTATGGATAGACGAACAAAAGAATGCTCTTACCCTGTTTACACAAAACTAATTTGGTAGAGTGGAGAATGGGGATATTATAGAATGTGCATTCGCTTGTTTGCAAGGAAATAATCATACGGTAGCTCATGTTCAAATCAGGTTAAGAATGTAGTAAACCTCACGGAGGCGATCGGCGGCGGCGATCTCTCGCATCCGGCCTTGGTTGGGCCATGGTTTGGAACGAGAGTGCATGGGAGGCCGTCACCTGCTTCTGTGATTCAGTAATGCTCGCGAAGGAGGAGGCGGAACGCGTGAGGGAGAGGCAAGGTTCGCGCCCTCACGCCCCTAGTCGCCGCAGGAGACGCCCCGGGCGTCGGGAGTCGCAAGCCGAGTTCCGGCCACCGTAGGCTTGCGGACGGTGAGCGATGGGTAGCTCGCCGTCCGATAAGGACCAGGCCCAGGTCGACGGCGCGTTGTGTTCCACGCGCGCCTCAAAGAGATGTCAGCACCAACTGACGGGGTCCGTTAGGACCAATGCCTGCCAGGATTGCGAGTTTGTCCGAAAGGGATATCGTGGCCCTGGCACACAAGCAACGGAAGGAACACGGGTGGGTTTTAGTCAGTAAAAGTCTGACACGCCCTCGCGCTCCGCCCAGAGCGGGAGAAGTTATTTGATAATTTCCCACCAAAAAAAAAAAAAAGATGGTAGTATAAAGTTAATGCGCGTATGAAACGTATGCCACTTCACTTTTCGTATCTGAGCAGCGGGATAATTGACATAAAGAAAGAAAGAAAGAAAAACCGTTTATTTGCGGTAAACATGACGCAAAAAAGAACATAAACACAAAAATAAGAAAAGGTTGGGGAAAACATGCAAGACAGAGCCCCAACGCAGGTTTTCAGCGACAGCCGGCGCTGACGTAATGACGTCGTCCGTCGCATCAAACAATTAATAGGACGCTGTACCGGTACAGCATAAATAAAGAAAAATAATGTAATTTAATTTATATGTGATAGAATAAACTGAACAGGAATATTAAAAATAGACATACATGCTGTGAAAATATCATCCTCCTTAAACGTTTAAGTAGTGGCAACATTTCGAAACGTCATATTTGACGTACAGACGCCAGCAGGTCAAGCTACCCGAATCTGTCAAATTTTCCCAATCAACCTTTGATGGAAGTTGCAACATTTAAATTTATATTTACACATGGTAACTTTGTTACTACTGTCATTCGACCGAAGACTGTGTTTAACGTGTGCACCGATAGGTGTGAAAATTAAATAAAAGGTCTTCTTGGACCACATGCATTCAAGGTAAAAGTGCGTATTCATTGGTGTTCTTCCCGTCCCTCTTCTCCTGGCAATCAAACCATAACTAACATACAGTCCACTAATAAAAAGGGATTTACGAGCGGGTTTGCTGAGCAGTGCCACACGCCAGCATGTTACACCGCCGATAACCCGAACAACCTTGAACCTTATGCT
This sequence comes from Tiliacea aurago, assembly GCA_948098905.1. NCBI lineage: Eukaryota > Metazoa > Arthropoda > Insecta > Lepidoptera > Noctuidae > Tiliacea > Tiliacea aurago. Next base: position 5,668,991 of record OX402592.1, read on the forward strand.
TTGACGATAAAGTTGAAAATCTTTTAAATAAATTTGACAGATTGTAGTAGCTTGATGTGCTGGCGTCTGTACACCCAACATGCAATGCGAACACTTTGCGTAACACACTATCAGTAGCAATGGGTTTCATTTTGTCAGTTCAACAACATGCGTTAGTAACGTTGATGAGCAGATATTTTTTTCGAAGATATTATTATTCATTCATTTATTTCAGACATAGTCCATACATTATATAAAAATTAAAATCCAATTAAACACATTACATTAAAATAATCAACAATAATTAAATTACACATACACATTAAAATTACATAGATATCCAATGTCACAATCAAATTAAAATATACAAATTAAAATATTACACATTAAAACAACCAATAACCGAATTAGACATACACAATACATAAACTCATGTCAAATAATACGAGGAGAGGCGCTAACATGAAGCTGCATCCACCTCTGTATCAGGGATAGGGCCCACCGCTCGGACAACACCCTCAGGAGACGATATGAAGCAATGGATTAGCAATATACTTCAAATCATTCATATTGTGATTCAAACTGTGCTACGCAACTAGGGTGCTGCTGTATAAGAATTTTTTTTTGGGAATTTTTGTCAGAAAGAAATACATTCACACAAAAATCGCCGAAGAAATCGCTAGTGGGCGAGCACCCTAATAGTGTGTGGTAATGATTGTTTACAGATATAGCGTAGCATGTTCCTCATAATGTGAACTTAGAACACGTTATCTATGTTTCTCTCCCTGCTCCAAGATTCTCTTGTTTCCTTACATAATGTATACAATGTACATTATGTAAGGAAACATAATATACGCCCGAGGGAAAGCAGCATTAAAATATCGCGTTTCCTTCTACTATGATCGTCAAGGTCGATGTCGATGACCTTGTTATGGTTGCTATACAATATTCATCACTGTTATGTATATATAAGCATGAATACATATTTTTTCCAGTTTAGGAATAGGTATGTGGGTGGGAATCGTGACCTTACCTTGCGAATTTCCCTTAAAGTTATCCTAAGTTATCTTATAATGCTATTTTAAGTTTGTCATACTATAAACATCTTTTAGCAAGGCCATCAAGGGATGGACGCGAAAGAGGGTAATACCAAAAGAATCATTGAGTTAAGGTCTGATTCACAGTCAGACCCACGCAGTTTTTTGCACTACACAAATAAATAAATAGAAAGAAAACTTGGATTCCTACTGATAATAATCCTGTGGATTGTGGCAAAGACATACTGTTACCGAAGAAAGTAGTAGGTTTATGTATAAGTAAGTAAATAGGGAATATTTTATGGAGCAGTGGTGGACCGACTTACGAGTCATAGGTCGTGGGTTCGAACCCAGGCAGGCGCTTTACTTTGTGTAAATAATTTCATCACCACTGCTCTCAAAACGATGAAGGAAAACATCGTGAGGAAACCGGCATGTCCTAGAACCGACAATTCGAAGACATGTGACATCTACCAACCCACACTGGGCCCGCGTGGTGGATTATAGCCCAGTCGCTCTCGACGAGAGGAGGCCTGTGTCCCAGCAGTGGGAATATTATAGGCTGATTATGTTATGTTGTATGTTATGGTCCTCAATAAAATGTTTTGTTCTTCTAATGATGATCCCCTTTTTATCCTTAAAATACTGCAATGATTATTAATTTGAAATGTCTTTGACATAACTCGAGACCCTGGGGTCCCGGACCTTTGGAAGGCATACGAGAGGCCAACGGATACTCGCAGAGGCCTGTTAGACATTTTTAATGAAATGAGGCACCAATTGACGATTATCCCTGTTCGCATTATGCAAGTGCACCCAAGACAACCCCCGGTTGGTGTAGGACTATTGCAGGATATGGAAACAAAGATATTGGGCTATAGGTTTGGGTGGCTCGAGTGAACTGGTTACCTAGGACTATGGAAAGATTATGGCCCCTGCCTGACCAATGTTATTTAACACGATCCTCGGCCTCTCATTCAACTGTCACCAGTCACCCGAATAAGAAAAAGAAAGACTCGCATTATATCATCCTCTTGCTCTGTTTATTTGTGGTCAGCGCAGTATCTTGTTCCATACATAATTCTCTTAAATGCATAAGTTACGATTTATGAAAAACCAATATGAAATTCCAGTGACCACTCTCACTAATTTAATTCGCTGATCTCAGATTATAGAAAAGAAGCAGATAGACCGCGCGGAACAATAAAGTGAGGCCCGTTTGTAGACATGTGTGCGTTACAGCCACGTGACAGCACTATAAGAACAGGTGCCTCTATGTGTGTGTACGGTTGCCAGGAGAATGAAAAAATTAGCCATAATATTTCATTACATGAAAAAAAAAAATCTGTACCCATATAAACGATACATTTGCGATATATTTTTATTTTGAGACATTAACATTTTATTGTTTTTGGTAGCTATATTTACTTTATGGTGACGTCATATAACCCATGATATAGCAAATCGACTGATGTAATAAGTATTATAGAATCCATTAACTAGTTACACTTACGAAGACACATACATACTTATTTATTTATAAACATACTAACCAGAAAAGGCGATAAATAAAACACTATTATCGACATAAATATTTTTGTAAATTGATACTCCTGTATCCTATACTTATTTCCTAACTTAGGGGTAAATGTTTCAATGTAAACTAGCAACACCGAATGATTTTTGTTAAGGTTTTGTGTTTCAAGATGTCACTAACAATAAACACGTAAAATAAATCCAAATAGACAAATAATCAATGTTTTACTTATGAAACATACTCCCATCTTATTTCTTTTGTTTTTGGGAACAGTTTTTACAATGTTTAAAAATACAAGACGGCATCATTCTGAAATTATCTGTTAGAGCCCGTGACGTACTAACGATGCGACGCTTCGTGCTGTACTGAATCGAGAGTGTATTCGCTTTTGAATTTGTATTTGCTTTGTTGGCCGCACTCTCGGTGTTCCGCGCGGTCTATCTGCTTCTTTTCTATAATCTGAGTCGCTGATATACAATATTAGTTTTAGTTTAAGCGAAACCCGAAACACTTGCTTGCTTTTAGCGATAAGACCGCCCATTGTGTCACCCTATGTAAAATTTAAGCATATATATCTGTAACTTTTATGGTGTCCATAATAAAGAGTATTCTATTCTATTCTTGCCTAGTATTTTTTTGTAAGGAATATATGTACAACATTTCAAAACTGTATCATGAAAAATCACAAAGTTATAAGGTTGTTATGTTACCGGGTTGTCCGTACAAAAAAATGCTAACGGCGCCCCCGCGCCTCCAGGGTCGTCTTGCGCTCATTGATAATAATTTGGCCTAACCTAACCGTTCGGCGATTGTATTGTAAGTAATTAAATGGTGATAACATTTTCCATCACACTTTTTTAAATATTTTTGGGACAAAATATAACATGGTGTAAAAATTATTGAAATCGATTCAGTTCCCTATCCGAACAAAATATATTCAGGTTTCGCATATACTAAAAATAATGTTGTATTTATCTTGGTCTAGCTCTGGCTCAGTACCCCATACCTGTTCCGGCAAAGTAAACTCTAAAACCGGCACAGACATAGAGTTCGGAGTGCGCAAGCCCCACCACGACGTCAACGTAGAGTTACGGCGGTGGGGTTTATTATTATAAAACAGTGATAGACTAGTATAGGTAATAATTTAGTTTCTAAATACCGAAAAATCCGTCGGCCAACTTATGCTGTTGATTGTTACATAATGTACAGGGTGGCAGGGACATCGATGCACCTGTTGCGATGGATTCAGTACACGATTCTGGACCCCGCCACGTTGAAAATTATCGTCGGTTAATAAAAATAAAAAAAAAACGAGTGTGCTGCACCACACAACTGAAGTAAAACTTATAAATATTAATACTAATTCTACTTACCGTAACACCCTCGTCACTTCCGTAACGCTCTCGTCATGCATTCACCAGCTTACTCCCCAAGTCAAGCGTGCCTAAAGAAGTTTTACTTGAAAAAATAACTGCTGTTTCCTACAAAACTGCAATAGCTATGCGGTCAAAATGTACGGAACAACATTTTTTTTAATAATAACCGACGAGAAATTAAACGCAGGGGGAGGGTCCAGTATCATGTACTTTGCGCGTCGATGTCCCTGACACCCTGTATGTAGTCTCTAAACAAAATAATAACTCTAGGAAAACGATTTACATTTTTTGTAGGTACTTAACAAAAAGTTCCGCGCCGAGGTCAATAACTGAGTCAAAGCGGAGGCCATTGGTGTTTTGGTCAAGTTCATTAAAGGCCATGATTGACACACTATGAGTGTATTGCTTTTTAAGGCTTCTACAGACCAGCGCGACTCGCGATGCGACACAAAGGCACCGCCCGTCGCGCGACACGCAGGGCCTTTGTGTCGCGTCGTGTGTCGGGCCAGTATGTAGAAGCCTTTACTCCAAAACTCATGTCATCATCTGCTTAGCCTTGTCCGAACTATTTGATGTCAGCTTTCAGTCTAACCGAATGAAAAAGTCGAAAATATTTTAATTTAGTTATTCTTTTTTACTGCAATAAGAAGTAGAAACCAATTCGCTTGTACCTAGGTACACTTTTATTAGATCGTCCTCATGATTGTACGTGCTTCATATTTTTTGTGTATTTGTCAAAAAAATATACAAAACGAGTAGGTATTTCGAGTCACGTAACAAATTAGATTGTGTATAATGACAAGGATTTGTGATACTGTAGGTGTATAAAAAAATGTGTCGGAAGTTTCTAATTTCGTCTCGTTTTAAGGGTTCCATAGTTAACAAGAAACCCTTAGGCCTCTGCCTCGAATTTTGCGGGCAGCGGGGCGGTGGCGGCGGCGGCGCGGGAGCGGCAGGATCTTATGCGTAAAATCAAATGGACCGGTTCTCGAAAACAGCGGCGTGGCAGCGGGCAACGAGCGGTGCACTCCAGTCAAGCCGCGCCGCCCCGCTGCCCGCAAAATTCGAGGCAGAGGCCTTAGCCCGCTTGTAGACGCCCGTTGTTTTCACCGGATAAAGGACCATTTCTTTTGCCGGACTCGCAGTGTTGTATGGCTTGTATTGAATGTGTGTACATGCACAGGACGCCGAACCGGTGTCCAACTCATACAAATTTGAAAAACACGGTCCGTGGTCCGATGGAAACAACGGGCGTCTACAAGCGGCCTTATAATTTCGCCATGTCCGTGTCTGTTTGTCAGTCTGTCTGTCCGCGGCTTAGCTCAGATACTCTTAGTACCTACTAGAAAGCTGAAATTTGGCATACATATGGTATGTACTTATTAATCACGCCGACAAAGTGGTAAAATAAAACCTTGAAAAATAAATAAATGTGGGATACTACCTCCCTTTGCACGTAAAGTGGGTATAAAATTGTTCTATCTTCTATCCCATGGTGTGGGGTATCGTTGGATAGACCATTCAAAATTGTTGCGGGTCTGTAAAACCATTTTTTGATTCAGTGATCCGTTTGCTAATAATAAAGCTTTAAAGTGTAAATTGTCAGAGTCAAGTTTCTCTCCAGCTCCAGCAGTCCCTCTGCCAGCTAAATGGTTGGATAAATATGTGAAAAAAATCACGGCAGTATACTGAAGTTAAAAGGAAAACATCGCAGCCGTTCCCTCGTTGCTGGATCGGCCCTTTCCGGGCTTTCTCCAGGGAACTGGGGATCTCACCTAGCATGGGTCTGGTCGCACGGGCGTCGTGAAGAACTTAGGGCGCTCCTACAGTCACACATCAGAAACACACTTCAGACCGCCGAGGATAATCACCCTCCAGCGACTAGGTGTGCGAGAAAGCACCTACGGGAGGGGGAGGAGAACCAAATGACGGGTCCCCAATTATGGGGACCGTGAGAAAAATGCCTCGGGCAAGGGACCTAAAAGCCCCAACACCGATTCCTCGCGCCCCCTTGGCGCAAAGACGTCCACCGAGGCAACATCGCAGCTAAGTAGGCTTTACAAGTTAACGAGTAATAGTCGACCAACTTACATTTGCAGTTGGAGAATTGACCGTGACGTATATCGATGTCTGGGAGAAAATGTTTTTCACCTACAATGTTAAGTTTCTTTTTGCAATAAATTCATCCCAACTACGGAATCCTTCATTGTGAATGGTCCGACATGCACTTGGTCGGTTTTTTATTCGATGATCGTATTGTACGCATCTGCCATAGCCATTTGTGATTCAAAATATTATTACGTTGTGATATAAAAAAGTTATTATTTTCGACTAGAGTATTTGTATTATCATAAAGGTGATACCTTATATATGACAAAAGCTTCACTTTAACTTGAAGTATCTTTTCTCTGCAATATTTTACAACTTTCGTTTTATGTAAATAGGCTTCTTCATGAGCTATTGGGACTGTTCTTATACTACTTACGTAATCGTGTATTTCGATGACGCTTAAAACTGGCACATCTTCTCTGCTACTACAGCAACTGTTTTTTTTTAAATATAATTTTCTCAGTTATTCGTTATTTATGGTCAATAACCGCAGCGTTTTCACCTCATTGCATTGGTCTAGTGGTCGCAAGCGCTAATATCGAGCATGAAATCCTGGGGATCTACTCCGAAGCGTTAATCGGAAGTATCGGTCGAATGTTCGGCCGTTTTATAACTTCCATAGTTTCCTTTTTTACTTTGATTCCTTACCCGACTTAAAGTCACATTTTTGACTTTGGCTTATCTCTTTGACTGTCGTTTTTTTTTCTTTCTTCGTATTCAGCCATAGTTAGCCGTAGTCAAGTAATTCAGATTTATGTTCTGAGAACACCGTTTTGGGTTCGATTTCCAGATCGGGCAAAGTGTTATTGGGTTTTTCCATGAAGAATCCGTCTGTGGCAGTCCGGGGTTTGGGTTTTTACCCGGTTCATGGCAATATTCCCGTCGTCCCATATTTTATGGGATTCAAACTTAACTGGCAGAGACAGAAAATTAAAAACTAAAATGCGGCTACGACAAAAATACTAACTAAATAGGTATAAGTTGGTATAACCAAGATATCGATGTCGATTTTTTTCGGTATTCGTATAATCGGAGTCACCCGTCACTATATTCATGAATCGTTCTGATTACGTGTGACTCCGGTTACGAGTATACGAAAACCGAACATACATACTCGTAGCTTGCTACACTTCTGCCTAATCCTTCGGTTCGGGGTGATGTTATTTATGCTTTTTAAACATTTAATTAAGGCTCGTGAAGACTAGCGCGATATCGCGGGCGCGACAGGCAGGAGACCCTTGTCGCGCTCGCGAAATCGCGCGAGTTTGCCTTTACCGTTAGTTAAATACCTAACCTAATCATCAGTTTCCTAACATAATCATTTTCCATTGTCCACATAGTCTGGATAATTATGTTGGTTGTTAGTATACAGCGTGTTACGGAAAGAGTATATACATATCACGCACGGATTCTTTTGGTGATAACAAACTACGTGACAACTTTTTTTTAAATAATACCTACATAATTATAAAGTTAAAAAACAATTAACAAATAAAAATCAAGGTGCGGCGCCGCGCCGTGTCGCGTGTGTTTCCAATTCAATTCTACACATCACTAGACCAAGTCAGCTGATCGGTTCACGTTTTAATCCATTTGTTTGATCCCGCCGCCAATCGTGCCGCCCACGCCGCCGCGTGTCGGTGTGGCTCCGCGCGCCGTGTCGCAGAGCTGTGGCAGGTGTGTGTGTGTACTAGGCGCACAGACACAGATAAGAGATAAAGACCCTCGTAGTGCGGTGACACGTTTTGTTGTGATTTAAATTTAATAAACTATAGAAATAAAAAAAATCAAACATTTTCAAAGTTATTCTTTTTAAGCTGAAATTTTGTACAGAGATTCTGAACCAGACGCACTCTTCACCCTGTTCGTATGGATATCCCCTTTCCGTAACACGCTGTATAGAAATTGTGGAGAGGGCTGTTATTTTGTATGCCCTAAATAACTTATGTAGGTACCATTCGAGACAGTTTTTTAAAAGCTAAAATAGGACGTCCAGAAAAAAAGGTTTGGTAATTTGGCTAAATTGACATTTTTACTGGGTACTTTTTATGGCTGTGTCCTAACTAACCAAAACGATCGTCGCGCCAATGAACTGTTTGGTTAGGACGCGGGATCACACGGCACGCACGACGTCGGATACCTAAAGAAACAACTTGGTGCAGTAGCAAAAAAAAAATACTAGTGTGCTTTAGACCGCACGACTGAAGTAAAACTTAGAAATAGTAATACTAATTATACTTCCGTAACGCTCTCGTCACTTCCGCAACGCTCCCCAAGTCAAGCGTGCCTATAGAAGCTTTACTTCAAAAATTAACGCAAAGGCCTAGGTATACATTCCATTCCTATTTGTCTACAGGGACTTTTCCTACCTGGTTGAATAGATTTAAGTGTATCAATTACCAACCCAAAATTCGTCACCAACTCTTATTTTATTATTTTGATTGTGCTGATTTATGCTGACAACCTGACTTACCGGTGTTACCCCGTAACTGGACTGTGAAGGTCAGATCGGTATTTTACCAATGCACTTGGTAAAATGCAGGGTAGATTATGATGCTGCTGGTTTATACACATAAACTGGTAGATGCTATCATATGTTCATAGCATTCTCACTAGATGGAACTTAATTTAACTCTTGAGAAAAAATTAAAAGTCGTAAATATAAAACGTAATTTGCTTATATTTACAAATAAAGTATCTTTACAAAAAGATAGTATTCGAGTACATAATGGTTTAATATAATTCAGTAATAACTTATAAAATAACATGAGTGACATAGTAGGTAGGTACATATACATCTACAATATTAGTTACTTGCATTACATTTTAAATAGTGACAACTCCGCTCAATTTTAGGGCAGAACTTTGAGTATAATATAATTAATTTGCGACTTTATTAAAATACTACCTATTTCTTACAATATTTTGGGATTTTACTGCCCCTTTAATATTTTGACAAAAAACACTTGATTTATTTTGTATAATGAGATGAGATGTTAATCTCATGTCTCTACACCTCTATCACCCTAGGGATTAATTTGAGATCAGCAATGAAATTATCACACATTTTGGTATAGCCTCCGCATAGCTGTCAGCTCAAGGATACTGAACGAGACACAATATAAAGTTTTATTGTTATGACGCCTCTGGGCGCTTAGCGGTTCTGAACGATTCCTAGTAGGTAGGTACTGTAGTGTCCATAAGTGCACTCCTACTTTCTGGACTAGGTACTTTAGCTTGCCCATGAGTGATGTGATACCTACGTAAATTTGACCTCTGAACTGTGAGACGAGGAAGTCGCAGTATTGCTTGGGTTAATATTGTTGGCCTAGGGCTGCACTATTATCAGGTGGAGGCCAGCAGGCAACGCGTGCGGGGCACCCTTGCCTGTATTGCACAGGCCTCCACCAGTGTCGGACGGGAATGGCCAGGTGTTCCCGGCCATTCCCGTATGCGGGGCCCGCCAGCTAGGCATGCGCCGGGAGGGTTGTGGAAGAAAAGGTTCAACCGTTATCCCATGGCCCTCCCAACACGGCGATGTGGGAACACCGCTGAGTTTTAGTGGGTATACTGTCGTCATTACCGACAGGAGTCCCACATACCCCGACTCGTCACCCACGAGCGGGGATGCATAATGCATTTCTCAGCGAAAAAAAAAAAAGGGCTGCACTATTTATGAACGCGACTGTAGCTACCAGCATATAGTTATTCACAACCATTCAACAGGCTTCTGACTTAAAAATGACACATTGTCGGTTATCCGTATTTGCCTAGTCTCAACTGCAAATAGCTGTAGGAAGAAAAGCGGTCGTCTATTTGGTTTGAACTGTAAATAATTTCGGGTTTCTGATTTGTGAACAGCGTTTAGAGGACTTCTTCGATAACATGGATCAATGTTCGATTCGGCACTTCAGCGTATCGAATGTTTCTATGCAGTACCCTAATTCCGTAACACACTTTCAATCACAATCCGTCAGGTTTTGAAGGAAATTGCTAATAGATTGCTTCATATATTTGAACAATTCTTCTGATTAAGGGCAACTAACTCTCTTCGTAGAATCGATCTACTGAATGACTATTTCATGAAATAGTCATTCAATAGGATTCTACAGCGTATCGAATGTTTGTGAATAGCTATGCAGTACCCTAATTCCGTAACACACTTTCAATCACAACCCGTCAGGTTTTGAAGGGAATTGCTAATAGATTGCTTCATATATTTGAACAATTCTTCTGCTTAAGGGCAAGTAACTCTCTTCGTAGAGAGTTGTATTGCTGATTCTAATGATTATAATACTGTAAAGCCATATTTGTTTCGTCCGCGAATCATATTTTAATCAACATAGAACCTGACACAGACCTGCAAATTGCAAAAAACTTAAGAAAATTTGAATTTCGCGGGCTACCTCTGCGCATCCCCCTTAAAGAAAGTGAATAACGCAATGAATGTTGTTGAACTTCCAGAATGAAAGGCATTGACATTGTGTGTTACGCAATTACTCGGTAGGCAATTTGAAATCGAGATAATACCTTATTTGCAAGCTCACACAATGTTGCTACCTACCTTAAGATTAATAATGGATAACAATGGTTTTTAGAATAACTAATTTCATTATATTGTATATCCGTTGCCTAAAAATAAATAACTTATATGCATAATAAGTTAGTTAAAGACAATAGGTAAAAAAAAACTAAACAAAATGACTCTCTGTAGGTACCTTACCCTTTCGAAAAACCAAATGGATACTTATGGGTTAAGGCCTCTCTTGCACGAGGTTGTTATGGTTGAGTTCAAATCCAGGCAAGTACCAATGTGACTTTTTCAATTCATATGTGCTTTCTAAGTTTATCTTAGACCTTCTTTTTTATCTCTATGTAGACATCAGTGACATTGCTGAAGAAAAACATCGTGTGGAAACCTGGACTTATAATCAATAAATAAATCTGAAATTGCCAATCCGCTTTGAGCGGGAGATGCGCCAAGGTAGCGCGCGAAATTAAAAATTTCTTACGTTTTTTGCAATTTGCAGGTCAGTAACAGGTTGTATGTATTCGCGGACGTAACAAATATGGCTTTACAGAATGATAATATTTATGATAATAATTCTGTAAAGCCATATTTGTTACGTAAGAAAATATGAATTTCGCGGGCTACCTTAGCGCATCCCCCTTAATGCTTCCTTTATGCCCCTTAATGCCCCCTTTTTTGTTTGTGAAGAAGGCTTTGCCCTGCAGTTAGACAGTAAAAGGCTGGTATTATTAAATGGATACAAAAGAAAAATACTAAATTGATAGCCTTTTTTGATTGAATTTAAAATGCCTACAGTAGTGTCTTCAATACGAGTATGACTATGTGAGTGAACACAAAAACAAAAATAAAAATACATCTAACAATTTATAAATATGCGATAATTTGTAAGGTAGATTCTTTGTTGCTAAATAAATAAATGGGTGTAAACATGCTATCGCTGGCTTCGGTTAAAAACTATTTCTTCTTGCGTATGGGTTAGTGTTGGCATCGGGGTATACAGTTTTTATTCTCGGTACTCTAAAAGAGCTTGGAAGGCTTTCAAAATCGAAATAATCGGCAGCTGCCGCAGCTTTAGCCCTTCTTCGTCCAATCTCGTAAAATAGTAGGCATACTAGAGCTAAAACTATGAGGTATAGAAGAACCAACATAGTGATGGTAAGAGGGGTCCAAAAACCATTTGTATCTTCATTGTCCATAGGTGGTGTTGGACATGGATACGGTGTAGGCGCACCTGTGTCATCTGAATCAGTTTCAGCATCCATACTCGTTGTTGTCACAGTCGTGGTAGTGGTTGTCTCTTGGGTAGTGATTGCTTCTGGGGTGCTTGTTGGATCAGGAGTAGGGGTAGTTATTGGATCAGGGGTTGGGGTAGTTATTGGATCAGGGGTAGGGGTAGTTATTGGATCTGGGCTAGGGGTAGTGATTAAATCTGGGATAGGGGTAGTGATTGGATCAGGGGTAGGGGTAGTGATTGGATCTGGGATAGGGGTAGTAATTGGATCTGAGCTAGGGGTAGTGATTGGATCTGGGATAGGGGTAGTGATTGGATCTACGATAGGAGTAGTGATTGGATCTGGGATAGGAGTAGTGATTGGATCAGGGGTAGGGGTAGTAATTGGATCTGGGCTAGGGGTAGTGATTGGATCTGGGATAGGGGTAGTGGTTGGATCAGGGGTAGGGGTAGTGATTGGATCTGGGCTAGGGGTAGTTATTGGATCTGGGATAGGGGTAGTGATTGGATCTGGAATAGGGGTAGTGATTGGATCTGGGCTAGGGGTAGTGATTGGATCTGGAATAGGGGTAGTAATTGGATCAGGGGTAGGGGTAGTGATTGGATCTGGGATAGGGGTAGTAATTGGATCTGGGCTAGGGGTAGTGATTGGATCTGGGATAGGGGTAGTGATTGGATCTGGGATAGGGGTAGTGATTGGATCTGGGATAGGGGTAGTGATTGGGTCTGGGCTAGGGGTAGTGATTGGATCTGGGATAGGGGTAGTGATTGGATCTGGGATAGGGGTAGTGATTGGATCTGGCATAGGGGTAGTGATTGGATCGGGAGTAGCAACGGTTGTTGTATCTGGGGTAGTCATTTCTTCGTATTGTTGACATTCACTTTCATCCATACCAGGCGGTATGTAACGGAATGAATCGACCAATACAATAGATTCTGGAGCCGCCATCCCCATGATGGATATCTGAAACAAAGAAAGTGAGGTTTAACGCAGAGCGAAACACGTAGTTGAACACACAGGTTTATACACATACAGGGTGGAAAGTTCGGAGGGGCGGAAGTTGTTGCCATTTTTTTTATAATTCAACTAGCTTCTGCTGGCGACTTCGTCCGCGTGAAATTTCTTGTTTTAACGTAAAATATATCATAATATGATACGGCAATACTGTAGCTTTCCCATTAGTGAAAGAGTTTTGGAAATTAGATCACTGGTTCCGAACACATTATTTTTTACATACTAATTATTATCCTCTACATACTAACTCACAAATTTTACCTCTTTGTAAAATCAGTTTATGTTACGTTTTAGTTTGGCGGGAATGTGTTTTTTTTTACACACGTCTTAGGCTTCAACAACGCCCAAACAATTTTAATCTGCTTATCATAAGGCGACTGTGAGGTTCAATCTAAGAACCTCGATGATTTCCCGACCATAATATTTCAAAAGTGTTTTTTAATGTTTCTCGGTAAGTAACGGTTTATTAATGATGACACTATATTTGAGGCTTCAACTAACCTTTTCCTGACAGTGTCTTTAAAACATATTAGAACCCTTTTTCATCGATAGTTCCAGGCCATAACGACAACAGTGGTTTCTGTTTTAAATTTGTATGTTGCTTTTCTTTGGCGGAACACCTACTCAATTTACTACGGTATGGTCGGTTATCGACATTTTTAGTTTGTTATCTACTTCGACATGAATGTCTTTTACTACTTGTACAAGATACAAATACTTCGCAGCTTGATCACGCAATAATTTAGGTCCTGTTGGATGCGAGTAGGTACAGAAACGCCTGCTTGTGGCTCCCCACGTGCGCGGTACACATGGCGGGGTAAGTGCTTTTTCTACTCGACTAGGCATAGTCCATTTACTTGCTAAAATAATGTATTATTCGATATAATCGGAAATTAAAATTATGGCGGTCACAATTTTGCCGTACACAATTTACCTATTTGTTGCCAAACTAGTGGGCCTATTTTAATGAAATATAAACCCGCAAGATATGGATGATGGCTATATTTCTAATCCATGAAATATCTTTAAAAAAAGTACATAAAGTTTCAATATTACATGTAAATTGTAAAATTATCTTTAACTTTTATTATTTTAATAATATTTTTTATAGATTTTTTTTAAAAATATATTTTGAATGTGAGAACGTTGTGTAGGCTTAATAGACTGTAGATTTGTAGACTATTTTCTATTTTGATAAGTACCTGGCACTTTTGACGGGCCAACACTGGCATCCCGATTTATTCTTCGTTCGGCACCGTATTGCAGTGCCGCGACGCAACGCCGCTTATTACGACGTTGCAGCGTCTCGGTGTTGAGTGTGTCAATGTTTCTTTAGAAGCAACATTGCGCTACGAATCCACTCCAATGCTCGGAATCGGACCGCAACATCCTTCCCTGTTTAATTTTTCTGGTGCCCTTGTCCATTGAGCGTGCGTTGCGTCGTTGCACTTCAATGCAACGCACCGTGTGACGTGTTACTAAGATGTGTATGTAGGATGACGCAGTGACACTGCTCAGGCGTCGCAACGCACAGGCAACGCATCGTGTGGCTTCGCTCTTACAGCCAGGTGGTCGAGAGAATGAGTTCTTGACATCTGTCAGTTTTACACTAACGAATATGTGTTCGACCAGACCGCGGTAAATTGATCAGGGTGTGTCCCGCCGAAGAAACGAGCAAAATACGACTTTGAAACAAGAAACCACGGTTATCTATTTGTTATGGCCAGGTACTATCGATAAAAAGGGTCCTATACGCCTCTAGGTACTCGTACTACCAAGAAACGGTTAGTGAAAGTCAAATATAGAAGCATCGTTAAAAAAACGTTGCTTACCGAGTCACATTAGAAAACACTTTAAAAAATGATGGCCGGGAAATCAGCGAGGTTCTTTGACTGGTCCTCCAGACCTGATCATTTTCTGATTAAAAGTTCTTGGGTTTTAATGAAGCTTAAAAAAATTTAAAAGCTAAATACTAAAATATTTATTCGAATGATTACTTTTACAATCTATAAACTACTTACTAATTCCATGAGTACACTATTTCCACGCTATTATAAAGTGCTTATAAAAATTCCATGATCAAGCTTTCATTTCCTGTTATACACTTCCGTTCCTTTAAACGAAATCACTCCCACAGAAAACGAGAGGAAAGATGTTGACACATCAAAAATACATTAAAAATACCCGCCGAACTTAAACGGAACATAAAATTGATACGAAAGTCATTTAACTGCGATGTCGCCAAAAAGTAGTGGAAAACCTCAACTATGGCAGGCAATCGAGGAGTCTGGACACCGTAGTGATAATAAAGCATGCAAATGTGAATTCTGAACCACTATTATTATAATTTTCAAACGCGTACGTTAATTGGCTGACGATTGGATTGGTTATTGGCTGTCGGCCACACTTTATAAATTTAAAGATTCTTACTGTGCCCAGCCTCTATGTTTTAGTATTGTTGGTGAATTTAAAAAAAATATCTGTTTCACTATGAAACAGATGAGGAGAGACAGTTGAGGGAAAGTACGCGCAGGAAAGATTTTAAAAGCAAAATAATACCCCAACTTAAGATTGTTCAACATAGTCCTCAATATCAAGCAGTGCGGATTTTTAACAGGTTGCCATTGGACTTAAAAACTATAATATACAAGTGCTCATTTAAGTCAAGACTCAAGGCGTTCCTATTGGAGAAATGTCTCTATTCGATAGACGATGACATATCCACGTTTTAATTTTTTTTTATTACCTAATGTGAGACTGCGTAGTAGTAGCTTGTTGTGTATTGGATTTTTTAATTGTATTGAATTTGAATGTTCTATTTTCTATAATTATTGTTTTGTTAATGTGTTGGTTTTATATTTTTGATTATCGTGTTTTTTTTTTTCTTGTATTTTTGATTATCGTGTTTTTTTTTTCTTGTATTTTTGATTATCGTGTTTTATTTTATTTTATTGTTTATGATTTCAAACACAATGTAAATTGTTCCTGAATAAAATTGAATTGAATTGAATTTGAATTGAATTTTATTTAATTTTGCCGAACCCGCGCTTTTCGTAAGTATATTGTTTATTAATATTTCTGTAATATCCTATACGAGTACTCCGTTTGAAATAAGATTGGACATTTAAATAAACCTTTTTAACAGTCAGTTCAACCGACTTCTATTGCGTTGGTGGCATGACATATGGCAGCTGTAATAAACAGTTGGTATTGTAACCACATTTTTGCTTTTAATGCCTTTCTTAGGCTGGGTTTCCACCAGAAATGACAGAGGATGCGTAGCGAGGGACGTGTGTGAAACTAACGAATAACATCGCTTCATTTCATTGCTTTAGCTAAGCGAGTGTTGTCATTGGTTAGTTTTACGCACATTCACCGCTACGCATCCTCGCACATCTCTGGTGGAAACGCACCCTTATGCATACGGATTAGAAGTCAAAATCGGTTGAACGGACTGTAAAAAAGTTTATTTAAACTAATCTTATTTCAAATGGAGCATAACTAATATTATAAATTAATTTGTTTGTTTGATACACTTTCACGTTAAAACGGCCGAACGGATTTGGATGAAATTTGGCACATGGGTAGACCATGACTTGGGTTAGCACATAGGATACTTTTAATCCCGATATTCCCACGGGACCGAGACTTATGCGGGTTGAAACCACAGAGCGCAGCTAGTAATAAAATAAAATTAGCACATTAGATAATCGAAATGAGTGAAATCTAATAAGTGGTCGATTCTGATCAAACTACTTTCAGGACCTTCGTTTTATTTTGTTACACAATACATTGTTTAATGTTGGGTCGGGATTTAATTTAAAAGCTGCGGTGGTTGCATGTGATACACTTCCAGAAAGGCGCGACTTTCATATCAGTAAATAGTTTTGACGAATACCTAATAAAACATCTACATTTAAACATCACAAAGAATACTTACATAGCCATCGTAAGTAATAGAGCCGGTTAAAGTTATCGTCATAATGTACCATCCTCTCACAAAGCTTGGATCCGAGGCCGAATGCGCTTCCCTTCCTGTTACCCGGTCACCAGTGATGTCTAACAAGCTGGCCATTACAATGATTTGGTCAGAAGGATCCGTTGCTTCCATATAAATGTTCACTTCTATCGTTCCACCGATGTTCATAGAAAAAATGAATGATGACACACAACTCAATTCTGGTAGAGGTGTAATAAATGAGGTACTACGTTCATTTTGACCAGTCAAGTCCAAATCGCTGTACTTGCCAACAACCCAAAACGGCATGGAGACACACGCCTCCCCCCACTCATTTAACAACCATTCATTGAAATTTTGCTCAAACGTGTATCTCTCACAATAATCACTGACAGCGTGAGTTACCAAAATCAAAAACATAAGCACTATGCGAATCATTTTTTTTCGAGACATTTAATAGTTACAACTAATAGACACAAATACGGGTAACTATCATTATATTTATTTTGTTCGAACACATATCTTAATTATAGATAAGATAGTATGTTTTATAAACGATAATTTTGAAGGAAGCATATTGTGTATATCTCCAAACTCCTGTTTTATTGACCTTGATTAATGCTGCGGTTTTGTTTGTATGTTAAATCATGAATGTTAGGAGAAAACACTTTTATGATATCTTCAATTTGGTAATCTAGTTTCAAAACGTTTCCGAAGAATGTTGCCAGTGACTTTTGCTATTCCTAACGAACTTATAGTGAGCGAGTAGAAGTCAGCTTGCTTTGCTTTTAATAGATAACATCTCTTTTCAACTCTTTTATAATGTCTATTATTATTATAGGCATATGAGATCAGCGATGGATATAATCCTAAAAGTTCTAGACTCCCAATCTTCTATCAAGAATTCATCTCCTCATAGGTTACCTAATGCACCATGCAACTTGAAATCGGTCTTGTGTGCACTTTCACAAATTCACGTACAGAATTATGTCGCGCTCTTAATATTAACAATGATGATGATTATAATTTCTAGGATAACTTATCTTTAAGGCCAGGCTACGCGCTCCGTCTTGCCTGCGTTCTTGCCTGTAGGTACCCAGAAGCCATACTGCGCAGGTAGGACGGAGGGTGGGGCCGGAACATTGTTTGTTATTGTTTATACAATCTTAATAATACAATGATTAAAAAAAAAACAGTTCTACTAAATCCGTTACAAATACATTGATCAAAAACAATTGCAACACTAGTTTAAAAACTGCGGTTTAATTGCGTATCACTTACAGTACCAATGGCTTTAATTTTGACAACATTCAACAACCTTCATTGCGTTACTTACGTTGTTGAGCAGACAAATTTTTCGAACAAATGAAGGAATGGATTAGCAATATCCTTCAAAATCATTCAGATTGTAATTGAAAGTGTATTACGCAATTAGGGTGCTGGTTTTCGATAGATTTATGCGTGTAGGGATAAACCTTAAATTATGTTATATTTTAAGGTTCAGACCTAAAAAGGAGAAACGGAACCTTATAAATATAACATTATTTAAGGATTTTCTCTCCGTTATTCAAAGTCCAATTTTTGAAGTGAACAAAAATCATGGAACTCGCGTCATCGTCACCGAACGCTTTCCATGAGCTATGTATACTGTTTTCATTTCTATCGGCAGTCCCCAAAGGCTGCCCCGCATGTTTTTGTAAATGTATTGTTTTGGGGGCAGTTCGATTTTAAGAAAAAAATATCTTTTAATTGGCATACCGTAATATAATTCGAGGATTCAATATTTTTTTTATAAATATTTGTGTTTTAGCGGCCTGGAAGATTATCATCATCTGCCTAGCCTTTTCCCAACTATATTGGGATCTGGTTCCAGTCAAACCGGATGTAGCTGAATATCTGAAGATCTATCTACTTCATTTGCAAATAAAAATGTTAGCTGAATTATAAAATGCGGATCAATTATTCCTTAACACTATATTGCCATTTGGGTATATAGTTTAGGATAAGGTTTATTAATTACGCGCAACACAGTGATTAAAGTAGGTCAGCAAACGTTCTACAGACTGCTCATAGTACTTTGGTTTGAACCTTAACTGGAACCGACTCACTCTTGGCCGGTATTTTATATTATCTTTGGTTATTCAAGAAGCAATGGGATGACAACTTTCAAAATAGGTGCAAACCTTTTTTGATCAGTGTAGTTACAGTATCTTAAACTATAGAGGTTCGGGTGGCGTGGCCAGATGAGACAACATATTTTATACATATCCATAAATGTATAAAGGACCCAATTATACCATAAACCTAACCCTTTATCCCGGGGTTTTAAAACAAAAGAAATTTAGCAAATTGATGATTATATGATGTAGAAAAGTACCAATATAAACTTCACAATTTCACAAAAACGCCATGAAAGTTGAAGCATGATGAGCTACATATGTCGCTGACTTTGAAAAAACTGACACACGCTGAGAGATGGAAATAGTATAGCTTTGTCCTTTTCCTTTACGTGTAATAACATAATACTATATCCCTTTCTTGTGAGAATGCAATGAAGCTACCCGCCGTCTTTACATTTCTTTGTCCAAGCTTCAGATGGACGCACGTCTATCTATATGGGTAAGTAAGAAAATAGTAACTATATTTTAATATGAATTATTAGACTAAATTAAAATGAAAGTCTAAATGTTTTAGAAACAGTTGATCTTGCAGGGTTCAGTTATAAGAAATCCTTGTTAGTAATACATACATTGCTTGTTATTAAGGTATATAAGCACTTCTTGACAATGGGTTGATGTCATTTCTCACTCTTGGCACTCTGAAACCGCTTGGGAGGTTTTCGAAATCAATATGACCAACAGCTGCTGCAGCGGCTTTAGCTTTAGCTTTTCTCCGCCCAAGCTCGTAAAATAGCAGACAAATTAAAGCTAATAATATAAGCGATAGAAGAACCACCATTGTTATGGTAAGTGGGTTCCAAAAACCTTTGCTATTACCAGCGCCAATGGGCGCTAAGGTAGTTGGCTCTGTCGTGGATAGCTCAGGAGTTGTCTCTTCTGGCGTTGTTGGCTCAGACGGTGTCACCTCTGGCGTAGTTGGGCCAGACGCTGAATCATCTGGCATGGTTGTGTCAGGAGTTGACTCTTCTAGTGTGGTTGGCTCAGGTGTTGTCACCTCTGCCGTGGTTGGCTCAGGCGTTGTCACCTCTGGCGTGGTTGTATCAGAAGTTGTCTCTTCTGGCGTGTTTGGGTCAGGCGCTGACTCCTCTGGCGTGGTTGGCTCAGGCGTTGTCACCTCTGGCGTGGTTGTATCAGAAGTTGTCTCTTCTGGCGTGTTTGGGTCAGGCGCTGACTCCTCTGGCGTGGTTGGCTCAGGCGTTGTCACCTCTGGCGTGGTTGCCTCAGGCGGTGTCACATCTGGCGTGTTTGGGTCAGGCAATGACTCCTCTGGCGTGGTTGGCTCAGGTGTTATTACCTCCGGGGTGGTTGCCTCAGGTGATGTCACCTCAGGGGTCATTGCCTCAGGCGTTGTCACCTGCGGCGTGGTTAGCTCAGGCGTTGTCACCTCTGGCGTAGTTGTGTTAGGAGTTAACTCTTCTGGCGTGGTTGGATCCGGTGTTGTCTCATCTGGCGTGGTTGCACCAGGCGTTGTTACCACTGGCGTGGTTGGGTCAAGCGTGGTCTCCTCTGGCGTGGTTAGTTCAGGCGTTATCACTTCTGGCGTGGTTGGCTCAGGCGTTGTCACCTCTGGCGTGGTTGGCTCAGGCGTTATCACTTCTGGCGTGGCTGGCTCGGTTGCCTCAGGCGTTGTCATATCTGTCGTGGGTGGGTCAGGCGTTATGACTTCTGGCGTGGTTGGCTCGATTGCCTCAGGCGTTGACATATCTGTCGTGGTTGGGTCGGTTGGATCCGGTGTTGTTGGTTCCTCTGGCGTGGTTGCCCCAGGCGCTGTTACCACTGGCGTGGTTGGGTCAGGCGTTGTCTCCTCTGGCGTGGTTGGTTCAGGCGTTATCACTTCTGGCATGGTTGGCTCAGGCGTTGTCACCTCTGGCGTGGTTGCCTCAGGCGTTGTCACATCTGGCGTGGTTGGGTCAGGTGATGTCTCTTCAGGCGTGGTTGGGTCAGGCGTTGTCTCCTCTGGCGTGGTTGGTTCAGGCGTTGACTCCCCTGGCGTGGTTGGTTCAGGCGTTATCACTTCTGGCGTGGTTGGATCAGGCGTTGTCACCTCTGGCGTGCTTGGCTCAGGCGTTGTCATATCTGGCGTGGTTGGATCAGGCGCTGTCTCTTCTGGCGTGGTTGGATCTGGTATGGTCTCCTCTGGCGTGCTTGGCTCGGTTGCTTCAGGCGTTGTTAGGTCAGGTGTTGTCTCCTCTGGCGTGGTTGGTTCAGACGTTATCACTTCTGGCGTTGTTGGTTCAGGCGTTGTCACCTCTGGCGTGGTTGCCTCAGGCGTTATCACTTCTGGCGTGGTTGGATCAGGCGTTGTCACCTCTGGCGTGCTTGGCTCAGGCGTTGTCATATCTGGCGTGGTTGGATCAGGCGCTGTCTCTTCTGGCGTGGTTGGATCTGGTATTGTCTCCTCTGGCGTGCTTGGCTCGGTTGCTTCAGGCGTTGTTAGGTCAGGTGTTGCCTCCTCTGGCGTGGTTGGTTCAGACGTTATCACTTCTGGCGTTGTTGTTTCAGGCGTTGTCACCTCTGGCGTGGTTGCCTCAGGCGTTGTCACATCTGGCATGGTTGGGTCAGGCGCTGTCTCCTCAGGCGTGGTTGGGTCAGGCGCTGTCTCCTCAGGCGTGGTTGGCTCAGGCATTGTCACCTCTGGCGTTGTTGTGTCAGTAGTCTCTTCTGGCGTAGTTGGGTCAGGCGCTGACTCCTCTGGCGTGGTTGGCTCAGGCGTTGTCACTTCTGGCGTGGTTGGCTCAGGCATTGTCACCTCTGGCGTGGTTGTATCAGGAGTTGTCTCTTCTGGCGTGGTTGGATCAGGCGCTGACTCCTCTGGCGTGGTTGGATCAGGCGTTATCACCTCCGGGGTGGTTGCCTCAGGCGTTGTCACCTCAAGGGTCGTTGCCTCAGGCGTTGTCACCCCCGGCGTGGCTGGCTCAGACGTTGTCACCTCTGGCGTGCTTGGCTCAGGCGTTGTTACCTCCGGGATGGTTGCCTCAGGCGTTGTCACCTCCGGCATCGTTGGCTCAGGCGTTGTGTCCTCTGGCGTGGATGTGTCAGGAGTTGTCTCTTCTGGCGAAGTTGGCTCAGGCGTTGTCTCTTCTGGCGTGGTTGGGTCAGGCGCTGTCTCCTCAGGCGTGGTTGGCTCAGGCATTGTCACCTCTGGCGTTGTTGTGTCAGTAGTCTCTTCTGGCGTGGTTGGGTCAGGCGCTGTCTCCTCAGGCGTGGTTGGCTCAGGCATTGTCACCTCTGGCGTTGTTGTGTCAGTAGTCTCTTCTGGCGTGGTTGGGTCAGGCGCTGACTCCTCTGGTGTGGTTGGCTCAGGCGTTGTCACCTCTGGCGTGTCTAGCTCAGGCGTGGTCACCTCTGGCATGGTTGTGTCAGGAGTTGTCTCTTCTGGCGTGGTTGGGTCAGGTGCCGACTCCTCTGGCGTGGTTGGCTCTGGCGTTGTCACCTCTGGCGTGGTTGGATCCGGTGTTGTCTCCTCTGGCGTGGTTGGTTCAGGCGTTATCACTTCTGGCGTGGTTGGCTCAGGCGTTGTCACCTCTGCCGTGCTTGACTCAGGCGTTGTCACATCTGGCGTGGTTGGGTCAGGCACTGTCACTTCTGGCGTAGTGGGATCCGGTGTTATCTCTTCTGGCGTGGTTGGGTCAGGCGTTGTCTCCTCTGGCGTCGTTGGTTCAGGCGTTATCACTTCTAGCGTGGTTGTCTCAGGCGTTGTCACCTCTGGCGTGGTTGCCTCAGGCGTTGTCACATCTGGCGTGGTTGGATCAGGTGTTGTCGGCTCTAGTGTGGGTGGCACTGGTGTTTCCGGTTCATCTTCGTAGAGTCGGCAATCACTTTCTTCCATACCAGGTGGTATGTAACGGAATGAGTCGACTAAAACAATGGAATTTGGAGACGCCATGCCCATGATGGATATCTGAAACAAACAAAGAAAGTAAGGTTGTTGGCAGTTGTGTGACCTAAACCGAAGTTCATGGATATAATGGATGCAAATGAGGCGACGGACAGGCAGAGAGCGACAAGTCCTCTCTAACCCGGGGTAAACGCACGATATACGGCGTTCGATAACCTCTCGCTGCGGCTAGGATTTTGCAACGCCATGCTGCAATGCAAAATGTATGCCTATTATAGGCACACTGCATTTACATAACTACTAATAATTATTTTAGTATTCCCCTAACATTCATTATGTAAACGTTATGCATACTATTAAATATACACAACAACATAATAGTAAATTCAATGAAAATAATATGATATCGTTTTTCATAATTATTGTATACAGCACTGTAGGGTAACTAAATACAATTGTTTTTAATTATTTAAAAAGTATTCACCATCGTTACTTTTTCTTTTTTTAAGTAAGTAAGTAATTATTTATTTGTTAGAATATTGTTGATAAACAGGTGTTACACGTAATATAATGTCCATAATATTCTGCTGTTTCCAGCGTACAAATATTTCAAAGAATTAAAATTAGGAGTAAATTAGAACAATATGTCGAAATTAAACCATACAATGGCAAGGTCAAGGAAAACGTTAACTACCGTCAAATACAATGTCAAGGATTATTAATTATAATGTCAAGAATGATTAAATACAATGTGGAAAATTATTATAAAATACAAATGAAATTTTTCATACAAATGAAATTCCATTCAATTAATAAGAGCACAGAGACGAGTCATCGTCTAATTTAAATTTTGAATCAAATTTTTCATTTAAAAACTCATTTGTTGAGTAGTAACACTTATGCAATAGGAAGTTAAATAATTTAGTTTTAAATGCAGTGAAGTTAAGACTTTTAAAAACATTAGGTAATTTATTATAAATACTAATTGCCATGCAGTAAACATTATTGGAAAATAGTTTAATTCTTTGTTGGGCTACACATAATTTGTGGATATTTCGACTTTTTCTTATTACAACATCATTATGTACTTGAAATAAGGCCATGTTTTTATGTACAAAGATACAGAGTTCGAATATATATAAAGATGGGAGTGGTAATATTTTCAGTTTTTTAAAAAGTGGGACACAGCTTTGTAATGGTTGGGCTTTAGTTATTGAGCGAATACATTTTTTTTGGGCTCGGAATACTTTAATAGTATCAACAGAGTTGCCCTAACTTAACAGAGAAAAACCTGGCTACTGTGTTCCCTACAAAGGCTACTGTGTTCCCTACACATTTTGTACAAGATAGTGTTGAGATCTATAGAGGGTGAAAAAAGACCCATCACAAATCTATCATCTAGGCATTCAGTACAAGGGGTAAAGCCCTGGTGACTCTCAATGAGAGACGGTTTATATTATCTTAGCAGAACCACCAGGGCTTTAGTCGAGGGGTGACAAGTATCATGGTACAAAAATAATTGCTGGCAAACTTTAATTCATGGTGGGAAAAGTCACTGTTTACGTTATCGTGTAATATGTAACGCACGCAACATTTTATGCTTAGGGTGCATGCAACGTACAGTAGTACCCAATTGATATGGCTTACCGATGTACTTGCGCAGAAGGTGAATTTTAAAAGTGCGGGAAATGCTATTGACCAATCGGCACGCTCCACGCACCGCGGTTCTTTTTCCTGTACCGCTATTGGTTGGCAGCTGCCGCCAGGTTAGCGCGCGCCGCGTGGCATGTTTGTATGCCGCCATACTTCTGATCGAGTGCACGCAGCTCCAGTGTATTATGAACCTTATAATAGTGACCTAAGGTTGATTGTAAGTTTTAAGCATTCTTTCGTTAATCTGCGGGGCCATACTTTCTTTTCTGTGCGAACGAAGATTCACGACGCGCCTTATCAATTGGGTACCACAGTACTGGGGTCGTGGGATTTAATGTTAACTTTTAATACCAAATATATTATGTCTAATAGTGACAACCCTTTTTGGGGTTACGTAGTTTACAGTCTCAACTCTGCAAATAAATTGCATAGAACGGGTTCAACGCGGTTCTACTATATTTTCCAGTTTCCTAATAATGCATCGAGGTATTACCGAAACAAAATGATATCAAAGAGTTCGATCATAAATAAAGATTTCTATTTTATAAACTGTGTTGTTTTCTGTTAGACAGAAACCCCGAATGTTCAATTTTATAAAAACCGATTCCATGCGGACTTCTAAGAGGATGGATGCGTGGTTCATACAAACGTAATACCAAAATAATTTGTAAATCAAACATATTCTTAAGGTAGTGTGTATTTATATATATTTTGAAAGGACAATGATATAAAGACGAGATTATGAGGAATTTAAAATTTCTATAGAAAACTTATTTTTCTGATATCTCTTGTTTAAATCAGTGTCCATTCAAAATATGTATTTGAAAACCTAGATATTCTGTAATCCAATTGAAATAAATACACACTACCTTAAGAATATGTTTGATTTACAAATTATTTTGGTACTTATTACGTTTGTATGAACTAAGCATGCTACGCCGGCCCCTTAACAACATAGAACTTTGCATACGCATTCAGAATAGTGTCTAGAATATTGTGCCAAAACTCCCAGCGCCTCCGCCACTTGCGTCTCGAGATATAGACCCCCCCTTCTCCTTATGGTTGGAGGTGAGACCAACCTCTTGTTTGGGACCGCGAGCATTCAGTCAGCTGTTGGCATTGTTTCTATAATGTCGTGTGACCATATACAGTGACCCCCACGGACCCTTACCGACCTTACCCAGTGTGGCTACGTGTGATCTAGGTTTTTCACGCTATCACCCTAATAAATATATCAGGTTGTAAGCGGAGGAGGGTTGGTGAGTGTTAGATGATGATTCAATACCACATACAAAATACTGTTGTTCTTGTTGAAAGATAGGATGTTGCTTGCATTAAAAAAGTTTGAATACGAATTTGCATCAGAAATCCTGACGACGAAATTCACCCTCACAACCTGTATATCTCAGGTTGTATGCGGAGTATGGACGGGGAATTTTAGGTAATGATTCATTACCATATAAATATACTATTGATGTTAAAAGATAGATGTTTCAGTCATTAAAAAAGTTTGAATTCGAATTTGGTTCAGTTCACCTTAACATCGAAATTCACCATAACATCCTGTATATCTCAAGTTGCAAGCGGAAGAGGATCGGAGAGGTAATGATTCAATACCACAAGAATACCAACGAAACACCAACAGAATATATGTATACCAAAATTCAGCTGGTTAAAAATTTAATGTATTATGGCCAATTATTTTCTAATAATCCTGGGCAATAGAACATTCGACGATCACACTGTGATCTACCCAATGATCTTCCCTTGTAACAATGTACTGTCCGGGAAGCAGTTTATTGAGCAGATGGGCACAACGTCAATTTGCCAGGTTATAGCCAAATCAAACGACTGACCAAGAATGAGAGTTCTTGAATACACGGTCGATTTAAATAGATAGTCAATTTGCTTATCAATCAAAGTCCCTGACTTCACACATTAATCAGTATATTAAAACATCATACTGCACTGATATCCACATTCTCAAGTAGATTATTCGCCTATCTGCTTTGCATATTGTATATATAGCTGATTAGGTATCATTGAAATATGGGTGAATTATAGCTACACCTTTGCCTAACCCTTTGGAGAATACATGTGTGATGCTACGTTATGTTATGGTATGCCACATGAGGGCGCGCTCCTACGGGGCGAGCACGGCCTATTGTGACATGACTTGAGTCACAAATGTTATCACAGTTTGAGCGATAAAACTGTTTTGTCATAAAATGCTAGTACAAATTGACATGACATAATTTATCATGTCTTGTCACAAACGTCTTGGCACGCCCGTGCTCGGCCTGCTGATCCTAAACTTCTAATGTAAGTACTGGTTAAGTGTAAGCTGAAAAGTAGGTAGTACTCGTATGTCCAAAGTGCAATGTTTAGTAAGTATTGCTTTTAATTTCACATTGTTGCTCAGTCGTTAGCCTGTTTTCCTAAAACGAATTTAAAACTTTGTTACGAATGCCACTTTTTCTTTTAAGGGTTCCGTACGGAAAAAAAACGGGTTAGAGCGAATCGGACTCGCACACCGAGGGTTCCGAACGTATATATGATGTTGTGATTTCTGAAAAACTGTGCTATTTAGAGACATAGTTTTATTTTTCCTGTATTTTTTACATAAACTTCTATCACATAGAATAATTTCAGATTTTTATCTATGCAAACTTCGGAGATAAGGGGGGGGGAAGGGCGGTATTTTTTTTTACATTTTTCATCGAAAGTCGGAAAACTTACGCTACTTAAAAAAAAAAAAAATTGAGAATATGCAAACAGCGTTCTTTCATATTATACCCCACATGCCCTAGTAGCCCCACTTCAATTTTTTAAGACCCCCTTTCAGTCCCTTTTGCAAAAAAGATATATGTTTTTTAATTTCTTTCTTGTTTGAAAAATTGTTGGGCAAACGTCACCTAAAACTATTCTAAATTTAAGTTGATAGCATTAGTAGTTCTTGAGATATCTAGGTGTGACAGACAGACAGACAGACTTAGTCTCACCATACGGGTTCCTTTTTACCATTTTGGTACGGAACCCTAAAAACGGATACCTTATAGGATCACTGATTGAGTGTTGAATCTACTAGACCGATTAAGTTGAAATTTGGTACACATATAAATTTCTGTGACCTACTTGGGTCACAGAAATTCATATGTGTAACGTGTAACATTAATAAATGAATTTTGAATATGGGGTTCACTTTTGGGAAAAAGAATTGAACGCATAAGCAAGATACAAAGCTGTCAAAAGTTAGAGAACATTTTCGAAATGTCTTATTTAAAAATATATAATGTAAATCTCTGTTTCTATGGAAAATTTAAAATCGGTCTTATTTTTCTGTAACACTATTTTTCTAAAACGCTTGTAACTAACTTTTTAGACCTTTGTATCCTGCTTATGCGTATGAAGTTTCATTAAAATCGGTTCCGTCATTTCGAAAAACAAGGGCTTGAAAGTTTGTATGAAATGCCGTACGCGTACAGCATTTCATACAAACTTTCAAGCCCTTGTTTTTCGTCGCAAACGTTCTTAACGCAAGTCAAGGAGTTTACCTGCTTTATACCACTGAGTCATAAAGTAATATAAAATTTGGTGACGTATGCATGATGGAAATTCGGTAATGTCATAGGCGCAGGTTGACCAATCACTATCATGCATCACTAACTCCTACTAAAACATTGTTAATTCATACTTACGTAGCCTTCATCAATGTCTATTTCGGTTAAGGGCAAGGTTATCTCCAGAGTGTGCCATCCACTCACGAAGTTTAATGGTTCCCAAGCCCTATTATAAACTTCTCCTAAGAATCGGTCAACAGGTGTGTCTAACTGGTTGGCTATAATCCAGATCTGGTCAGAAGGTTCTGCTGCTTCCATATAAATGGTCACTTCAATAGTACCACCGGCGCTCATAGAAAAGGTGAATGATGACACACAACTCAAATATGTTAGAGGCGTAATGAAAGAGGTACTGCGTTCATTTTGTACATCAGTTAAGTCTAAAGCACTGTACTTGCCGACCGTCCAAAGTGGCATATTGACACAACCGGGCCCCCTCTCATTTGTAAACAATTCATTGAATTTCTCCTCAAACGTGTACCTCACACAATAATCACTGACTACGTAAGACACTAATATAAATAATATTAATATTTTGCGAAGCATTTCGTTGCACCACATTCAACAATTATAGCGAATAGATACAAAATCCCTTACACAATAATTTAAGTTACGTATTTTTTCCGGATATGTACTAGTATCTTAATATTATAATATTTAGAATGGATACGGATAAGATAGCATGCTATAGAAACGATTATTTCGTACGTAGCATTAAATGTTTATCTTTGCATTCCTGTATTTATTGACAACGAATATTCATACAGCGGTTTTGTTTGTAAAAATTTTAGATGTCGGGAGAAAATATTGTGTTATTCCACCATCAAATTTCTTTTCAATACATTTCCTCGAAAACTGGTTCATATTGCAATACGATTAGGTTCACAATGCAATGTATTTTACACGCGTGCGATTTTTTATTTTCCAACACGTGTGCGGGAATAAAAATTGCCACAGATATCTTATACCTATACTTAGTCCAATTGGTTCAATGCCTCTATTTACACCGTCTCGCGCCAGAGACGGTCCTCTCTATTCGGAGGTGATTTTTTTTTAAATCTCGGCAAAGATGCGTCTTTATGGCGTTAATATTTTTGGAATATTTAAATTATATAATGTTTATAAATAGAATACCATGAT
Organism: Tiliacea aurago; assembly: GCA_948098905.1. Taxonomy (NCBI): domain Eukaryota; kingdom Metazoa; phylum Arthropoda; class Insecta; order Lepidoptera; family Noctuidae; genus Tiliacea; species Tiliacea aurago. Next base: position 5,698,195 of record OX402592.1, read on the forward strand.
TATTACGATAAAAAACACGTTTATGAACAAACTAACATTTATTTGTGTTCTAAACTCAAAAATATTTGAATTTTCTATTTTTCATATTAGGCTGCTTATCGGCTTTATACATTTGCTTCTCCTTCAACCTGACAAAGGCAAAGCGCGGAAAAAGAAGAACATTAAATCTAGTCTCCTAATAATTCATGACAAAAATATTTTTCGTTATTTAATTTAATTTCTTCAAAGGTGTATTGAAAAACGTCGTTTGATACACGTGGACATTTTTTATTGAAGTTCTCGGCTCAAAAACGACCTCGCCTACGGCTCGGGTGTTAATTCTGCCTCGAATGCAATAACAAACATTCTCCACTTGTATCAAAATGTACTATTACCACCCTAAGGCTGAGTGTCACTGGCACGTCATAAAACAAGGTCTATTCTTTCTTTCTTTCTTTTTTAAAATTAACGTTGCCCCACACTAGGAATTTCTCCTGTATTGTGGGTGCGTTTACAAACATTTAAACTCACATACACAAACAGCCAGACCCGGAACAACTACTTGTAGGTTATACAAATATTTGTTCCGTGCGGGAATCGAACCCGCGACACGCAGCGCATCAGTCAATCGCTTAACCACTGCGCCAAGCGTGCCGTCAACGCGTTTTTCTGCTTATAAGAGTAATGTGATTGTTTGATTATGACTTTAGTGACGTAATTTATGTTTTTAACTGTTTTAACCTAAGAATACGAATAAAAGTTTCAACATTAGTCAAAATTTTATTTGCTGAGTACTTGGCAATTTTATGGTCGACTATACATTTAAAAGTGAGGAAAAAATTTAATATTCCTGGGTATTAAAATAGTAAAAAGTGATTAGTATGGGAACGTATCGGTCTGTTACTTCTATGGTGTACATAATAAAGAGTATTCTATCCTATTCTACGAGTATTGATCAGAGTTATCATTACCTAATAGCAAAAATAATATCTAAGATTAGGTTGTCTTTTATTAAAACAATTGGGTAGCTGATGAAAAGTTGCCAATAATTAATATCAAAGTCACAAACAAACAAACAAACTACAGCACTAATTTATTTATTATTTTATTTATTTAATCCTTAAGAAGCGATAATGCATACCGATAAAGTATTTGATTACACGTAATATTGAATATGAACACAAAGGTATGTTGCAGGGTTTAATACAGTTGTATTCGCAAAAATTCTGTAATTTACAATATTTAATAGGTACTACAATTTACAGTAGCAGGTGGCAATCTATAGTTTCTGCCTACCCACATGGGACGACGGCGTGAGTATACAGGGTCAAATCAAATTAGCTAGCGAAACCCCGCAGACGTAATGGGTATCGATATCTAAACACGACAAATGTTTTGATATTTTTTGGGGTTAACGACCCCTGGTGGTGTTACTGGAAGTACGAGTTGAGAAACACTGTTTTATTTTATCGTATTTAGTTATCGATGCCCATCGCGTTTGTGAAGTTTTCCCAAAAGAACTGATATTTCATGTCACTACAGGCGGTTGATGACCCTAAAAAAAAACTCACCAATTATTTTTGTTTTATCATGTTTAGATATCGATACCCATCACGTATGCGGAGTTTCGCTAGGTAATTTAATTTGACCCTGTATATGTAGAATTTACAATCAGTTCCTGATAACTCGCCATCGCCGACCCGTCTTGAGCAAGCGTGGTGATTAATGCTCGTGCCTTCTCTGTATGAGAAAACCTTTGCCCTGCAGTTGGACAGTAACAGGCTGATATAATATGTATACAGGGTTATTTAAAAAAAGTTAATACCTCTTAAAGCGCGCGCGCGCTTAAAACGCGGAAAAAAAATCAGCTGTTCCCTACATTTTCACGAATTATTCGAACATAAATTTAGGGAACAGCTGGTTTTTTTTTCGAGATTTCAGTATTGGTCCCATAGTAAAAGTTGTTCATAAAGATGAGTACAGCTCTATTTTTCTGTATTCTATGGTCCTTAAGAAGTTATTGACGTTTTAAAAATAACCCTGTATTATTATTATTCCTGATACAGTCCGCGAGGCCTAAGCTGAGCTTCGCATTTGTGTGAGTGCACATGGATAGTGTAGCCGTAGGTGTGACGTATGAGAACAACGTAACGTGGTATAATATGCGAAGCAACTCCGCCGCGCACCTTCCGCACTTCACCTCTTGTACTATCACTAGAGAACATCCTGTATTTTAATGGCACCAATAGGGAACCTTACTGCCAATTACTCCCGCTAGAGGGAACTGTTGTACTAGATAGCAAATAGATAGCAAAAAGGTTGACGGTTATAATAAAACCGGCCAAGTGCGTGTCGGACCACGCACAATGAAAGGGTTCCGTAGTTGGGATGAATTTATCCCAAGAATACACTTAACATTGTAGTTGAAATATGTTTTCTCATACATAGATACCAATCCCATTTCTTCCCGTGGGTGTCGTAAAAGGCGATTAAGAGATTTACTAGAGAATGGGCAGCAGCGTTCTCTATGCATTTTTAGAACCATACTGCGATCGCCAACCCGCCTGCCAAGCGTGGCGATTATGGCAAATCCCCCCCCTTTCTATGCTATGTCTAGCAGTGGACGTCTTTCGGCTGAAATGATGATGATGAGATACCAACTGCAAATGTCCGTCGACAATTACTCGTTAACTTGTAAAACTTACTTATTTATTATAGTTAGGCTGCCAGGGGGGACGGAGCTGACTCTAACAAAAATTTGCTAATATTACGGAAACGGATCCCTGAATCGAAAAATGGTTTGCACAGACCCGCAATATTTTTGAACGAGAAATAAATATCATCCCCACTTTACGTGCAACGGTACCCTACAATATTCTTTTTTTTCAATATTTTATTTTACCACTTGTCGGCGTGATTAATTTGTATACCCATGCCAAATTACAGCTTTCTAGTACTACAACTCTTTGAGCTAAGCCTCGAACAGACAGACAAATAGACTGATGGACATGACGAAACCCGAAACTATAGAGGTTAAAGTTCCGAATAAATTGAAATTGTAAATGATTGTAATTATAAATAAGTACAATAACAAGATCGTATTACCGCATTAGGTAATGAAACAGTAATGATAGTTAAAAGGGGCATAAATAAATAAAGTAAACAGAAAACCATGCAGTGTTTTTATTATAACCATAGATTTCAAAATAGCTCTATTTTTCTGTAATCTATGGTTATAATAAAAATAAATATCCATGGTTAGGCGACTGTTAATGAGAAATCCCGTGTATAAAATCTACTGTTATATTATTTTAGTGATAGCTGTTCGTCAGGAATAATCTGTCAGAATGCATCATTCAGTGTATCAGTGTTGTGCCATTAAGTAGTTTAAGCAGGAACGAAGGCGTTCATTCACTAAAAACGAAAAACTTCGCAAGTAATGGGAACTTGCTACGTCCGCGTCGCGTCGTAAGCACTTAAAAGTCACAAAACATTAAAGTTCGTGTTCTAATCATTTTAGAGTTTAAGACTATAAAAATGAAGGATTTTTTACAGGTCAGAGTATATATAAACCTAATGTAAAAACACAATATTTTTAGTGCTATTTACTTTTAAAAGTATACTGTAAAGTAGTTTGGAAAATAATGCATGTTTTTATTAACCTTTTGGTTTTATTTTAACCTACATTTATACTAACAAGGATGAAATGAAGCCGCAAAATATTGAAAAACGCCGAAAAAATTTGACGCGTGCCTTTGACAATTTGCTTTGTTTACCTCGCGTTAAAGTGGCGCCATCTGCTGTGTCAAGCTTTGCGTACTGTTTAATTCCCTATTGAAAGGATCTTTCATAGAGATCAAATCTTATTTACCATGTATTACAAAAGAAGATGGCCGTTTACCAAAAATAAGCAAGGAAAACCTGGAATAACATAATCACTATTCAATCTTTATTTATGCAATTAATTAAATTATCAGATAGGTAATTTCTTTATTGAAATTATGATATATAAGATAAAATGAATTGCATATATGTAAGGATTTGTTGTTTTATACATTGAGATACCCTTTTTTTCAGTATGTTTTGCTAAATATTGTAAGGTGGTACGGAATCATTCGTGTGCGATTCAGAGTCGCACTTGGCCAGTTTTTATTATGTGTTTAAAGAAAAAGCCACAGGCAACGATTTCAAAAAAAGTTCTAGTAGGTGCCCTGTTATCTGCCTGTATCATTATAAGTTTGATTACTAATCCTAATAGCTAGAGTAAACGGTCGGAATGCCTTTGATCTGTACGCTGCAGAAAAATTATAGTTTTGATGCAGTTTTTGTATCAACAGCGGTCATAAATGCATTCACGCTGGTAGAACACCTCCGCCACGAAATCATAGCAGCGAAACCGCAGTAGTTCGCTCGCGTCATGTTCCGCTAATCGCATCCGATTCGAGTAGCGGAACATGACGCGAGCCAGTTGAATTGAACTACTGCGGTTTCGCTGCTAAGATTTCGTGGCGGAGGTACCAGCGAATCGTGCTGTTAATTATTTCAGTACATAGGGTGACAAGACGTTTCGTTCTGACCGATTCGTATAAAGGTAGGTGCACGCACATCAGTCATGTAGAAATTACATTATTTACGCTGGTAGCACACCTTCGCCACGAAACCATAGCAGCGAAACTGCAGTAGTTCAATTCAACTGGATTGCGTCATGTTCCGCTACTCGAATCGGATGCGAGTAGCGGAACATGACGCTAGTCAGTTGAATTGAACTACTACGATTTCGCTGCTATGGTTTCGTGGCTGAGGTGTGCTACCAGCGTTAATGTCATAAGATTGGGAATTCAAGTTAAGCTTGTCCTAATACATGCTGCCTCGTTAGTCTAGCGGTCGCAAGCGATACTGCTAACCATGAAGTCCTGGGTTCGATTCTCAGGTCGGAAAATGTGTTTTTGGTATTTTCCATTATCAATTTCTGAGTAGCAGCCTGGAGTCAGGATTCCTGCTCTCGCACCCATGTAATATGGGCGTAATAGGGGTCGGTAGCTTTTCATTTTATTGTTTTTTTAATGGATGAAAAGAGTGGCAAGAAAATTCTTGTGAGTTTTACATTCAGAAAATATATTTTATGAGTAGAAAACATCGAAACAATTCAATTTTTTTCATATTAAATAATATTCATATTAGATCCCGCGGGAATATCGGGATAAAAAGTAGTGGTCATGGTCTACCAATATGCCAAATTTCATCCAAATTCGTTCAGCCGTTTTAGCGTGAAAGCGTAACAAACAAACAAACTCACTTTCACATTTATAATATTAGTTAGGATATAATTAAGTATGTTTATTATAGTAGGACTATACGAATATATACGAATAACGGCTCGCATTCGTCCAATAATGTAAACGTGGCCTAAGCATTTCCGTGATAAATCAACGATCCGTAAAATTATGAAATGGTGATGATGATGTGATGATGACTAAGTAAAAAAATGTCAATACTTACATAGCCTTCATAAGTTTCTGAGCCGGTTAAGATCATCGTCAGAGTGTGCCATCCACTCACAAAGCTTGGATCCATGGCGGAATGCGCCTCCATTCCTGTTACCCTGTCATCACCATTGATGTCTAACAGGTTGGCTAATACTATGACTTGGTCAGAAGGATCCGTTGCTTCCATGTAAATGTTCACTTCTATCGTTCCACCGAGGTTCATAGAAAAAATGAATGATGACACACAACTCAATGCTGGAAGAGGCGTAATAAATGAGGAACTGCGTTCATTTTGACCAGTCACGTCCAAATCACTGTACTTGCCAAAAATCCAAAACGGCATGAAGACACAAGCCCCCCCCCACTCATGTGTGTACCATTCATCGAATTTCTCCTCAAACGTGTACCTCACACAATAATCACTGACTACGTAAGACACTAATGTAAATAATATTAACACTTTGCGAATCATTTCGTTACGCCACATGAAGCAGTTACTGCTTTAGATACAAAATCTCTTTAATTTATATTCCATATAATATATTAATCGTACACATATCTAAATTATTCATAATGGATTTTGATAAGATAAAATCTCTAGGATTGTATAAAATTTTGTCACCCGGATGCGGCTGTGCCATACTAATCGATGGATTTTAATGCGGGTTTCATTATAAAAATTATGAATCAATTAATTCATCTTTATTTGTGTACATAAGTAGTACATAAAATGTCTTACAATATTAATTGTATCTGGTATCTTTGTCTCTATCTGTGGTTACTATTTATGAAAGATGCACCAGAGCAAAAAAAAATGATTTGGCACATGTTAGGTAAACTTTGCTTTGCAGTGATGCGCAAAGTTTCACTACAAAAAGCATATGTCAAAACCTACTTTTTAATTAGGTATTGTGTGAAATTCAGTCTGTAGCAATATAATTTATCAATGAGTTCTGTACCTAACGGTAAGTTCGATCTACAAGTAATAAGCTATCAATAAAAAACATATCAATATTAGCATAATATCGTGACAAACAAACAATACAGTATTGGTTCCATTATTATGTTTTATCGTTTAATTCTGAAAAGAAGATATGAATCATTAATCGATTCCACTAATTAAATAAAGTACTTATAGAAAAAAGTAGGTAGGTATACGAATAATGTAGGGATTTACGAAGTAGTTGTACGTACTTGCAAAAACTCTGTTTGACAATTAATAATAAACTATTGAGAAAATTATATTTGGAACTCTTTGACAGCCACGTTCAGTTACTTTGGTAATTTTGGACAAAATATATTTTGGCGACATTTTTTAGAAGCAGTTATGTTGCGACAAAGTTTTGTTGTATATGTCGTATCTTTAACATTTTTTTTTATTACGGTTTTTTGTTACTTACTTCGTAGGTATGTACGATTGGTATAAATTACATTACAAGTTTATAGCACATAAGATCATGCTTTTGGAACTTTATATACGGTAAGTAAGTACTGCGTGTTATCGATTACCATCAGATAATAGTTTCATTTTGCCGTAAGTATGTAAGTGTGTAAAATTGCCGACGACCTGAGAGTGACGTCATATTCTCGGCCTGCAGTCAGCGACCTAGCCTCAGGATATAAGGCACGAACTGTACAGTTGTCTTTTTTTTCCTTTTTTTTTTGGGTGGGAAATTATCAAATAACTTTTCCCGCTCTGGGCGGAGCGGGAGGGAGTGTCAGACTTTTACTGACTAAAACCCACCGTGTTCCTTCAAATGCCTTTGTGCCAGGACCACGATATCCCTTTCGGACAGACTCGTAACCCTGGCAGGGTACTGTACAGTCTGGAGTATCAATATGCACCCATGTAAGTTGTACACTTAGCAAAAGTCACAAGTGCTTTTGAGTACAGCATGTTGATTCAGTAACCATCTCACCGTGAAAACATACGTGAAGTGAGCGTGGAGGGAACTGTCAGTGTCATCCCACCTGATGCTACAGTATTACATTTACACCAAGTATTACATTTACAATCATAATCGAGATTTTAATAATATTTTTATGCTAATTCTGTTGATGGTTTTACATTATTCCAAAGCTGGTATTTAAGTGTCTAAACATAGTAATGTTTAAGGACTAGTCTAGGAAAAAAAAAATAAAAAAAATCAAAATTGAGACCGAGTTTCTGTTTAGCTATTTTATTTAAAAATCTCCTCAATTAGTAATTTTTAGACACTTAAATACGCTTTGAAATAATATAAAATGATCAACCGAATTAGCATAAAAAAATATTATTAAAATCTCGATTACGATTGTAAATGTAATGCCCTAGCATCAGTGAGATGACACTGACAGCTCACTCCACGCGAGATTGCACGGTGAGATCTCGTATTTACAGAATAGCACTGCAGATTGTCCCTTTTAAAGAAGACCTATTTTATAAATATAGGTAAATACAATACACTTTTTCAATAAATAGTTTAGGAGTTAATCGCTTTTGAGCTTAGCTAAGTACTTATTATTAGTTATTAGATAAATATACATTCTTAGATTATTCGCAAAGCAATCATTTGTCATGCAGAGATTGCGCGATTATGTATTTTGTAGGGCCGGGGTTAATAACTGTTTATTTTCATATCTGCGACATCTTTTTTACTTAGGTACTCATGCGACCACCACAAAAACATATTTTATTTCACGGTTGTCGTTATCAAGATATTATTTATGTGAATTATTTAACATTTTTTAACAATGTTTATTAAATTTACCGTCAATAAATTTAATAAACAATGTTAAAAAAATATTAGGTTTTTAGTTATTTATTTATCTCTCCCATATCCCAGCTGATGAACCTTTAATAGTAGTTACCATTACAGGTTCATCACCTAATGTGATAGTACGGTCTCTTATATATACCGTTACCGTTTTATTTACACCTTGTATACAAGATGTAACATAAAGAACGCACAACCTCTTAAGCGGTCATTGTATTAATCAGTAAATGTAATAGTAAAAGTTGTTCGTTTTACTAAGGGACCATACCTGAAATCGTGAAAAAAAAATCAGCTGTTCCCTACATTTATGTTCTTATAACTCGTCAAAATGTAGGGAACAGCTGATATTATTTTCGCGATTTCGGGTTTGGTCCCATAGTAAAAGTTGTACATAATGATGACTAAGGGGTTATTCCCCTTAAGAGGTTGGGCGTTATTTATGTTACATGTTGTATAAACACTTAGCGCAATTCCGAGTCACACCTTATAATATGCGAACAAGTGGTGAGGCTCTTAGTAAAAATGTTCTTGCCTTAACATGAAAAAATAAACGAAGTTCATCTTTTTCTATAAAACTATAGTTTCCAGTCTCCACAACATCTGACACTTTGATCCACACATCTGTAGCAAATAACCATTCTCACAGAGATGCACCTGCACAGACCTCATCTCTTCCTTATCACCCATCAGGTAAAGCTAATTACAGATGACGCCACCCTTGTTGGTACCTGTCAGCAGTCTGTCTGTTTAATGTTTTCAAGGACTGTAACCAATATATGCGCTCTCACATAAAAATTGTTAGGTCTAAAGTGATCACCACATAGCAGACAGGGACATTTTATTTGTTACTCATATTTTTACGACATGCGACATTTAATTCATCATCATTCATAATTTCAGCCAAAAGACGTCCACTGTTGGACATAAGCCTCCCCCAAAGGGGGGGTTTGCCATAATCGCCACGCTTGGCAGGCGGGTTGGCAGTCGCAGTATGGTGTCGCTGCTGCCCGTTCTCTAGTAAGTCCCTTAGTCGCCTTTTACGACACCTACGGGAAGAAATGGGATAGTGCTATCTTTACGTCCGGCACCACACGGGACACTTAACGGGACATTTAATTAACTTTATTTATTACTCAACCAATTATTAATTACTTATTTAATTGCACAATAGTGACACTTATAAAATTGACAAAATTGTGTATTGTTTTTGTATAATATGGGTCAAGGACTTGAAATAAATGATTTTTAATTTAATATATAATAATCTTCGATTTCCATTCTTAAAGCGTAAGGTTTTTGACCTACAGTTTTCATCTTCATGATTACAATTCAATGCATTACTTAAAGCAAAAAGGAGGACGCGTAGGCTCGTGAAAGATGGAAGGAGTGGAGGGCGGCCTTTGCCCAGCAGTGGGACAGCGTAGGCTAGAAAAAAAACACGTAAAAATGTATGGTGTTTTACAGATAAACAATAATGTTATAATATAATAAAACCGTAGCGAAGTCAAAATTGTACATTGAATATTTTTGAAAAAAAGTAATTTCAACGAGGTCTGTGATCGACTCCAATGCCAAAAATATAATTTTTAGAATTTTTGTCAGTTTGTCTGTATGTATGTTAGAGCATCACGCAAATTCTACTGAACAGATTCTGTTCAAATTTTGCAGAGATATTCCCTACATGCCTGGTCAATTGATAGGCTATATATAATCACGGTATTCGCTATGGGGGATGAGCAATATTGCATTATGTTTGTATTCCTTTATAGTTTACAGTAAATTGTAAATAGACGAGCCGAACGATTAGAACATTGCAGATACAGTTACATATTTAATCATCACGCTATATCTTTATGGAGCTAAGCTTTTAATCATCATGGCATACACAAGGTGAATTTTAGAGATGGGGCAGTAAGGGTACCTTTACCGTTATAGCTACATGAAATCGGTCTTAGAAGACTATCCTTAACTCTTTGAGACATTTTGATCTGCAGACATAGATTTTGAAAAAAAATGTACAGTCAACAAAAAAATGAGAAATTGGAATTAAAAAAAAATTGGTTCCAATAGATTCGGTTTCATATGAGGAATCAAAAAACTCTACAAGACCAACTGAGGTTTGAGTACTAGATGAGTCAGAAATCGCAAAAACCTTTTCCCATACATATCGTGGGAAATGGGACTCCAACTTACTTTTTAGGGTTCCGTATCTCAAAAAGAAAAAACGGAACCCTTATTTACCTCACTTCGATGTCCGCCCATCCGTCCGACTGTCTGTCTGTCTGTCTGTCAGTCAGTGAAGAACCTTTTTCTCAGGAACGCGTGGAGGTATCAAGTTTAAATTAATTTCAAATACGTAGGTCTACGGTTCCCTGGAGCTCAAAATAACCAAACTTCTAAGTAAATGCATTAAAAAATACGGCCATTTATGCGACGTATTTTGATACTCGCAAATTAATCAAATTATATAGGGTACTTCCCGTTGACCTAGAATCATAAAATTACTGTTTACTATACATATAATAAAATCGTAGCGAAGTCAAAAATGTACATTGAATATTTTTGAGAAAAAATAATTGCTATGAGGTCTGGGATCGATTCCAATGCCGAAAATATAATTTTTAGAATTTTTGTCTGTTTGTCTGTATACAACGTGTTTTTTTTGATATCCCATAACTCTAGGGTATGATTGAGGCCATATCAAAGAATCAACTGGCATATGAGTTATGGTCCAATCCTTCGTTTTTTTTTTTTTTCATTTTTCATACAAAATCATTCGGCAAAGTCACGATTATTAATGTAAAACACCCTTACGTGAAATATGACAACGTCGCATTTTCTTTCGTCCCTTCACTAGCTGCCGCCGGGAAGCCCCGATACCAACATACCTACATATTTTATTTTACTACACTACTGCGAAGTTTGGCAACCTCGCAAAAGTAAACATTCGTCATACTGGTGACAATTTTTGACCTAATTTAATTATGATTGATGATATCTCCGAAACGATGCATTTTTGGACCACCTATTCTAGGAGTTTTAGTATTATTTTTACCTACAGAATATAACCCTAGAGTTATGGGATATAAAAAAAAACAGGTTGTATATGTTAGAGCATCACGCAAATTCTGCTGGATCAAATTTTGCATACATATTCCATAGAACCCTGGTCAATTGATAGGCTATATATTATCACGCTATTTCCCATGGGGGATCAGCAATATTGCATTATGTTTGTATTCCACTATCAATGCACGTTCCAGCATCACGCAAATTCTACCTGATAGATTCTGTTCAAATTTTGCATAAGTAGATATTCCCTATAAGTCTGGTCAGTCAGTGACGATGACACACCTAACGAGATTAATTAGTAATGTCTCTCCCCATTTCAATCACCTATCTATCTGTGATTTTGGCAAAACTCAGATAGTGTTGATTTTGTCGATATGCTTTTAATCTATCCTCGGTGCAAATTATAATTGAGAGAGCAATTGAAGATAAGATGCTAAACAAAAAAAAAAAATGGGCTCCCAGTTAACCAGTTTATTTCGGATAGCTATCTACAGTTGACTGAAGCTATGTTATTGAAACCGGGTGTTAGAAACTAGGTAAGCGTGCTCGCACCTTCTGGTTTGTTCTATAGTCTGATGTATGACCGTGTCACAATACCTGACTTCAATTTCAAATCATCTCAAGATTTATTTGTCATTACTAGGCATCTATACAAATATCTAAATATGTTCTGCAAATTCTTCTACTAGGCAAATTAGTTATTACCTACTAATAGAAGGTAATTATTCGGGTCGGCTTTGTTGTTCAACTAATCCTGCCAAATTGAATGTGCCACGAGCACGCCTCATCTTCACTTGCCATGCAATCCACCATTAAAACAACTTTATGAATACTCACGTAGCCATCATAAATCTCTGAGCGGTCATCTTCAGAGTGTGCCATCCTCTGATACAACTTGGATCCGAGGCCGACTGCGCACACAGTCCTGTTACTCTGCCACCAGTGATGTCTAACAGGTTGGCTCTTACAATGATTTGGTCAGAAGGATCCGTTGCTTCCATATAAATGTCACTTCTATATCGTTCCACCGATGTTTATAGAAAAAAATGCATGATGAATGATGTCACCCATCTCCATTCGGGTAGACATGTAATAAATGAGGAACTGCGTTCATTTTCACCAGTCAAGTCCAAATCGCTGTACCCAACAATACAAAATGGCATAGATGCACAAGCGACTCATTTATTATTCATTTATTAAAATTCTCCTCAAACGTGTACCCCACACAATAATCACTGACTACGTAAGACACTAATATAAATAATATTAATACTTGGGGAATCATTTCGTTTCGCATGTGGCAACAAGTCATTGCTTAATAAACCCTTATCTCCTAACTGTTCGTTTTATAATTTATTCCAACACGTATCTTCATTATTTCATAATGAATACGGAAAGATAGTATCTCCAACTAGATAAAAATAAAATGAAGTCACCCGGCTGAGTCTGTCCGTCTGTTATTCAGATAAGCATTTTAACGCTGATAGCACACCTCCGCCGCGAAACCATAGCAGCGAAACCGCAGTAGTTCAATTGTACTGGTTCACGTCATGTTCCGCTACTCGAATCAAAACGCTCTACAGTCTCTTTCACTATCCTCGCAGTGAAAACTGTACCACGATCCGAAATAATTTCTTGAATATCACCGAACCTACAAAATATTCCCTCTATTAGAAATCCCACTATATCATCTGCTGTAACTCTAGTAACAGCTTTACAAATGGCCGATTGTTCCTCGTAGAACGTGGAAAAGGACCTAACACATCGATTCCTACCTTTTCAAAAATGTTTGATACCCGGATTAATTCTGCCACATTTTTGACCATTTTTCTTTCTTGACAGCGCACACATGATCTTACATACCGCTCTAGTTCTTTATCCGCATATTGCACGATGAAGCATGGATTGGAGAACACTTAGGTCTGGCAAAAACATTGAACAGGTTTCGATCCAGATATTTTAATTCGAGTAGCGGAATATGACGTGAACCAGTACAATTGAACTACTGCGGTTTCGCGGCTATGGTTTTGCGGCGGAGGTGTGCTACCCACACTGAGGTTGAATGTCACTTGCACGTCATACAAGGTGTTTTTGTATAAGTCACGGTTAGATAATTTCAACCTTATTGTAGTTTCAATTACTGGGAATTGTTGTCAAAAGTGGTAAAGCAATAATAATTATGAGGTCGACGCTACTTAATATGCAATGACAATATCGTCTATACTACGAGTATTCTGGCGAACCCTTCCTCCTCGTGGTGTCACTGACAGTCCTCCATGGAAACTGATGGCGGTATGCTAATATTAGTGGGGTTTAAATAAGACTAGACATAGTCGTCGGGTTGACGGGGTTGAGTAGTCGCGGTCAAGTTGTCCAGGACCAGTTGTCGGGGTCGAGTTGTCCGGGTCGAGTTGGTCTGGGGTTGAAGTGTCCAGGTCGAGTTGTCTCGGGATCAAGTAGTTGTGATATCGTACTTTCTGCCAAGTACTATAAATGGTTCTCGGCTGATGTTGGATTTCCGCACAGATACGCCTGATTCTAGGATTATCTTTACATAGGTACCATGAACTTAGTCCCAAGACCTACAGAATTGTACCTGTAGATGGTGTGCCAAACCCGCACTTTTAGGGTTCAATCAATCAATCAACTCAGCCTGTCGCAGTCCACTGCTGGACATAGGCCTCTCCCAGGCTGCGCCACAACACCCTGTCCTCCGCCTTCCGCATCCAGTTTACCACCGTTTTCACCTTTTAGGGTTACGTAGCCAAAAGGCCAAAAAGGAATCCTGATAATTTCATCAACTCCATCTGTCCGTTTGTCCATCCGTCTGTTCGTATGTCAGGATGTTACTTGGAGACTATTTGCACTATTTGTATATGTTATGACAGACAAAACAAAAACTGGGTGAATCGCGCCGCCCGGTGCGACGACAGTCTGTGGGCAACATCAAATGTGGTTTGTATTGCCGTCACATCGCTCCGTCATAAATTCGGGCTGAGTTCTAGCGGTCGTGCCGAATTACTCGATAATTCGGGGGCCGGGGTCCCTGCACTCGGGTGAAGGACGTGCGGTGGACACGCGGCCATTATAATTTAATTATAATAGTATGTATTGCTAGATCGGCGCCGTCATTTCGTTCTCGTTGACGGAGGCAGTCGATAAACGCGCTATTGTAAACATACGTTTTTCTTGCCGTAAAAACCTACAGCTTTGCCGTGAAATATACGGTTGATTCGCCGTTTGAGGGCATGGTCGTCAGTGTTGTATGGATCACCATAGAAGATTGTTGACAGACACGGCGGCACTTCAGATATACAAGCTCACACGATTTTTCTACGGCCCGCGGCGCGCTTAACACGCCGCGGCGGTAAAGAAACCGTACCATGTACAACGGGTGCACTCGTGTGTCTGTCCATCTGTCACAGCCAATTTTGTCCAAATCTTTAAGTTGAAATGTAGTACACAATACATGTGAATTTCTGTGACCCAAACACGGACGTGTAACGTAAGTCACTCTAGGCAAAAAAATCAGAAAAAAAAAAGGTTTTCAAACTGTACCCCGCCCTTATGTCTGAAACTACTGAGAAAAAAATACGGTACATAGTTCTATACATACAGATAACCTTATAAGAAGTCTATGGTTTTAAAATCTCTCAATATTGTAAGTAAAAACTTACATTTGCAGTTGGAATGAATGGGAGAACACGTCTTCAACTACAATGTTAAGGTTGTTCTTGAGAAAAGTTCATCTTAACTACGATAACCTTCATTGTGCGTGGTCCGACACACAACTTGGCCGGTTTTTCAATATATGCTTTGTTTTGCAAGTAAAAAAGTAGTTGGTTATCTGCATTGTCTGCAAGGGATTATGTTTTCTTTGCTTTGAATTCACAAACCTAGCAGAATGGGACATGTTATAAGTATTTAACATGTACAGTTTTGAAAGCATGAAAAATCTTTCGTTGTCTAGTAACAGGCCATACAAGACCATACTAGGTAACTACCACCCCCCCCCCCCCACCCCGCTCCTGGGTACAAATAGGTAAGGTGTCATTGATTACACATATTATCTAGGTTCTTAATTAGCTTCTGCTTCGTTATTAGCTTCTGCCCGCGACTTCGTTCGCGTGGAAGTCGTTAGACACCACAATATACAATTATCAGCCATATTTTTATAAAAAACTGCCTCGTTGGTCTATTGGTCGCAAGCGCTACTATTGGGAATGAGGTCTTGGGTTCGATTCCCGGTTTAGGCAAAAAACCGAAGTCTGAATTTGTGCCCGGTTAGTGACAATAGCCCCCTATTACATGGGAACTAAACATAACTGGCGAAATTGAATGTGGGTGGTAGGTAGGTACACATCTGCCTAGCCCTTTGGGGAATACAGACATAATGCTATGTTATTTTTATAAAACATAAATACATACATAACCTCACGCCTACTTCCCATGAGGGTAGGCAGAAACTATAGAACGACACCTGCTACGCTACTTACAAACACCTTTTGCTTCGTTTACGTTCATACATCTGGTCATACACGCACGCGCGTTGCGAGTACTACGCACCTGACCTTTATGAAGAACATCACTAATTAGGTCACTATAATATGTCCTCCTAGGGCGTCCCCTCACGGCGTTAGTCGCCTTTCATTCATCCTTTCAACGTGACCAAACCATGTTCTATGTTAGCAGGTTTGGTTTCCGCACTTACTCCTTCATGTGGACCATTATTGTGCGTGGGCCATGGCGGCCGTCATTGGGTATTCCAACTAGGCCATCTCCCTCCAGCAGCTGATTAGGTCTACTGGTCTGCTTAAGATATCTGTGAAGGATCTGTGTGACCCGAGGATTTCTGTTCTGATCTGGGTGACGCCTCTGTATAATCAAACCTTCTACGCTCTTCTGCGATCTTTTAAAATTATGTCACTATATCTTCTTTTAAACCGCACCGTTGCTAATCACATAATTTTTCAGCCTATCATTCGCAGTCACGCCACACATGCTTCGCAAGGAACACATTTCCACAGCACTGATTCTACTTTCATGCTTCTTTTGCCACACCCAACATTCACTTCCATACTATTTTCAGCGTGGGTACCAGCACACCATTGTGAACAGCCAGCCTTACCTATTTGGGGATCGACTCGTGGGTCACAGTTGCAGTATACACAATTCACTTTATTTCCCGCATTAACTCTTTATAATAAAACTTCCCTGTATACTACGTTTGTAACGTGTCTCAGCAGCCAAAATATACAGAGACTCAGGACTGGTGATGCGTGACCAAGTGACGTACAGTTGCCCGTGTCAGAAGCAGTTAGTCCTTGAAGTCGACTCCGCAGTGCTCAGTAGCAATTTCCCATTGCTTGCGAAGTTTTTCGTTTTGAGTGAATTAATGCACGCCTGCGTTCCTGTATATACTACCTAATGTCACAAAACTAATACACTGACTGATGCATTCTTACAGATTATTCCTGACGATCGACTATAACTAAAATAGTATAACAGTAGATTATGCCGAACATATGGCCGATAGGGCCGAAAGTTTCTGAAGTGGCAACCGCGTACCCGGAAGACGTAGCGTTGAAAGGCCGCAGGAATCCGTTGAATTCGGGAAGCACAGAACCACTTGTGTGGCGATGCTTGGGGGAGGCCTATCTCCAATAGTGGATGTCTTTCAGCTGAAATGATGATAATGTGATAAAACTACCAATTAACGTTTTTCTGACTTTTTCCTTTACTTGTGCTGTGAGACTGCTTTTTACCGAATTTTATGATTCTAGGTCAACGGGAAGTACCCTGGTTTTGATTAATTTGGGAGTATCAAAATATGTCGCTTAAATGGCCGTATGTTTTAATGCGTTAACTTAGAAGTTTGGTTTTTTTGAGCTCTAGGGAACCATAGACCTACGTATTTGAGATTAATTTAAACTTGATACGTCCACGCTTTCCTGAGAAAAAGGGTCTTCACTGACAGACAGAAAGACAGTCGGACGGACAGGTGGACAACGAAGTGAGGTAAATAAGGGTTCTGTTTTTTTCCTTTTGAGGTACGGAACCCAAAAAAGTAAGTTGGAGTCTCATTTCCCACGATATGTATGGGAAAAGATTTTTGCGATTTCTGACTCATCAAGTACTCAAACCTCAGTTGGTCTTGTAGAGTTTTTTGAACCTCATATGAAATAGGATCTATTGGAACCAATTTTTTTTTGAATGACATATTACCATTTTTTTGCTGACTGTACATTTTTTTCAAAATCTACGTCTGCAGATCAAAATGTCTCTTTAAGGATAGTCTTCTAAGACCGATTTCATGTAGCTATAACGGTTAAGGTACCCTTACTGCCCCATATTAAAAATTCACACTGTGTGTGCCATGATGATTAAAAGCTTAGCTCCATAAAGATGATTAAATCTGTAACTGTATCTGCAATGTTCTAACCGTTCGGCTCGTCTTTTTACAATTTACTGTAAACTATAGTGGAATACAAACATAATGCAATATTGCTCATCCCCCATAGCGAATACCGTGATTATATAATTATAGCCTATCAATTGACCAGGCATATATAGGGAATATCTCTGCAAAATTTGAACAGAATCTATTCAGTAGAATTTGCGTGATGCTCTAACATACATTCAAACAAACAGACAAAAATTCTAAATTTTTATTTTTGGCATTGGAATCGATCCCAGACCTCGTTGCAATTACTTTTTTTGAAAAATATTCAATGTACAATTTTGACTTCGCTACGATTTTATTATATGTATAGATAATCATCATCATGATATACTTAATATAATATGTAAAGAAACTGTTAAAAATAATATTAATTTATATCAGACAAGCAATTTCACTCATAATAACATTTTGAATTGCGTGTAAGGAAGTTTTGTTTTTGGTATTTTGAGGATCTTTATTTTTAAATACCTATGAAATTAACATAGAAAAGATCTTTATATACCATTTATCACGTTACGACAAAAAGGCACAAATGGCAAACAGGCATTTTAGAAGGCATACCTATTAGTTACCTGTATCAAATTAATTTATCAATAAACATCGCACAAGTCGATACCGGCGGGATAATGGCGTAAAGCAGGGATACACAGCCTTATTGAGACCATGGGCCACTTGGGCAAAGGATGAACTAATGGTGGGCCACCAGCACCAATTAAAAACATAAAAATAGCCAAAAAAATAATTTAAAAAATATAATAGTTTGAAGCAATCTACACAATCCTGCACTGAATTGTGCTTACAATCTTTTTAACATTTGGCTTGAATTTACTTGTGCACGTAAAATTGCTTCCAAATTTTCATTTGTAAGGCGGTTTCGAATTCAGGAATATTTTTGCCGGCGGGCCACTGGCATATTGCCGGGAGGCCGCATGCGGCTCGCATTTTTTGCTCATCAATTGCGTCAAACATTTGACGCAATTGATGAGCAATTTCTTTCAAAATCTCCGGATTGTTATTGAAAGTGTCTTACGCATGAGACTGCAGATTGGCATCACCTCATTGCATCGGCTCGTTGTCCGTTAGGCGTCAACCCAACGTAGGAACTAAACCGCGGTGGCCGTTGCAAATAGCCGTATTGACAGCCGTCCTCTTAGCAAACTATTTACTTATCGAGGGCATATTTTCTCCGTAAAATCAAACATCACACGGTGCCGTAATTTTCACGACGATCGGCATTGTATCCTTTATGTAACTTCTACCGCTGTCTTTGAAAAACCCGAGGATTGTAGGTATATAACTCGTTTTATGTTATTGATAAAAATAGCGTGTTTTTTTATTTCCTGAAGTGGACGTCGCGCGTCTTTTGAATACCAAAAGTATTAATTTTAAATCTTTATCGGAGTATCGTTTCAAACTTATGTTAAAATTAATTAATAGATAAATATCGCCTAATTAGTTTACCTAATCTCGATTACTTCATTAAACTTGTATCATGTTCATCCAAATCTCAGTAGATAACTATCAAAGTATTCCTACTAATAATGTGCATTCATTTTATTCGCTTTTTACCCGACTGCGGCGAAGCCAAAAAAGGAGGGTTTTGTTTTTGATCAGTATGTATGTATGTATGTCCGTCTACTAAAACAGCTGAACCGATTTTGATGAGTGTCACTGGGTATATTAAAATGATACAAAATCAAAATGGCGGTGGGCAATCTCATGCAGTCAGAGGCTAGGAGTTAACATTAAAGACCTATTGCCTCCAACTGCATGAGATTGTTTATAGTATTAAGTTATATAAATCTTGATTTCATATTTTTTAATACGGAGATTATAAGCCAGTGACCTTGAGTGGTTAGCTTGCGTGTTCTGTACTGAGCTCAAGCAACGCGTCGTACGTTCAGCCAGTAATAGGATTCGCCCATCGAGGAGCGAATCCTATTCCCCGTCGCTGTCCCCAATTTGACGCATTATTAAGTTATTATACACAAACCAAAAGATATTTTAATAAAATGCGTATACTAAAAGATCAATAATTAAATTATCTTTAAATTGGTGAAGGTTTCAGAAAAATACGCTTGGTAGATTTTGCGCCATTCTCAGTTTTTTATCCGCGTCCAAAATAATTTCACTATGTAGATAATATAAACAAAATCTAAAATATTCACATATTAAGTTATTGAAAAAATGCTCTAATTTAATATATTTTTTTTCAAATCGGTAAAACTACCCGTTTAGACGTGATCTTCAATATAAAATCATTAAAAGTCGGTTATCGTCGCCTTAAATTTTACTTCTTACGCAGTCGGATTTTAGATTTTTTAAATTTACTTTTTTGCTTTAAGGAAAAGTAGTTTTATTCAAGCAGATTGTTTTTGACAAGCATGAAAAGTTAATAAAAAACATCACTTTCATAATCATTTTTCTTTTATTAAATTATGAGACATCTTTACTGCGATCCTGGGTTTTATTACATGATTATATATGGTTTACTCACATTGTACTGAGGTCGATCTTTCGATACAGAATTACAGATAGACCGTAGCTTTTGGACGCTGTTCCCTATATTGGTGGAGTAAGTAATACAATATTAATTTATTTTTAACCAACTTCCAAAAAGGCGGAGGTTCTGTGTTCGTCTGTATGATTGTTTGTTTTTTTAATGTATTTTCACCTATTTCTACGTCAATTGTGGACCGTATTTGAAAATTATTTTTTGTTTCAAAGAGTATGCTCCCGAGGTTAGTCCCATTGTCATCAAATCAGAATCTGATGAGGAGATCCCAAGGAAATCGAGGGAAACCCTCAAATTATATAGGCACACCTATAGCGATTTGGGTATTTGTTATAGTAACGTCGAGCATTTGCTCTCGGAAAGCACCATTTGGTGAAGTGGATCTGATAATGAATACCACAGATGGCCACCGGAACCAATAAATAAATTTGATTAGGTACTTTAATATGGTTGCTAAGCAATTCATGTTCGTCACAATGCATTGGAGCAGATGCAGATGCAGTTTTCCTGATTGTTACCTGGAGAACTCCTCAACAATTGACGTCCATGCATCGAGAAAAGCAATATTTTGTAAAAGGTGATGAGCAGTTGACATTAAGGCTATTGTAACTTAGATAAATTACAAACCGACCAATAAAAACATAAGTGTGAAAGTGTGTGAAAATTAAAAAACTTAAAAAATAAATAAAAATAACCGACTAATTTCGGAAGTTGGTGGAAAAAACAAAAAAACTGATCCGAAGATACCGACTTTTCACTTTGTAGTGTTTTGTTGGAAGTCACATGTTTTTTTTAATATAAGAAGTACACTAAATTATTAAGAAAAAGGTGCACTTGTGTTTTTGTTCTGTGTTGTAAAAACTTATTTTCACCACGCGCACGTGGCACTATTTGCAAATTCGCGCCACTTTCATATTAGAAACGTCAAAGATTGTTGTAACTTTAGTTTAATTACATAATGTACTATTTTCTCGCAAATGTGTTGAAAACGTTGTATAACGCACGTGTGGAAATTGGTATTTACAAACTCGTGACTATGATAAGCCCTCGTTTGTAAAAAACAACTTACTACACTAGTAGGTATCATATATAACTATTGTTAGTCGCCTTTCACTCATTCGATAATCTGCTTTTTCGCACTTCATACCTATAATGCGCTAGCAGCATGGTAGCGGGGTGTGTGTAGCTATATGATGAGTTAATATTCTTTTTATTCTGTTCTGATTTTAATTTAATATTTCGGTCAATAAAATTTAGAAAACTGAAGTTTGAACAAAAGTTGATTAGACTTTTGTTCTGACATCATGGTCGTCATCATACCTGAACTGCTGCATTAATTCAAACTCGGTTTATTATTTAATTAAATCCTATAGTAATTCATCGGATTTTATAGGCAAGCATTTCATCCTGGTGACAACGCCAAGCGTCAGGATGAAAAGATTCAGTTTATGAGCTGTACCCATACATATTATATTATCTATACATAATAATATTACTAGTAGGTCTGCGAACAGTAGACTTCGCGAGCACAAACTTTTTTGCAACAATAATATACCACTAAAGTTATTTGATTTGGATAGGAGACCGGCCAGATAGACAGATCAGCCAATCTCTGCATTTGCCGCAGGCATATCCTATATTACCTATCGCCAGATATATATTATATTAAGCATAGGTTAATATAGAAATGTCCGAAATTAACCAAGTGCCATACACAACAGCAATCGCAGCCATGCCGAAACATTGTTGCTTTGTGTAGTCAAAGCAGTCAGAAAACTGATTGAAGCTATCGCGCTTATGGCGACGATAACCGACTTTTAATGATTTTATACTGAAGATCACGTCTAAACAAGTAGTGTTAATGATTTGACTGAAAATATATGTTAAATTAGAGCATTTTCTGAATAACTTAATATGTGAATATTTTAGATTATGTTTATATTACATAGTGAAATTAATTTGTAAAGTTATGTCTAACTCGGATAAAAAACTGAAAATGGCGCAAAATCTACCAAGCGTATTTTTCTGAAACCTTCACCAATTTAAAGATAATTTAATTATTGATCTTTAAATATACGCGTTTTTTTTTAAATACCTATTGTTTTGTGTACCTATAATAAATTAATAATGCGTCAAATTGGGGACAGCGCTCCTTGATGGGCGAGTCCTATTACTGGCTGAACGTACGACGCGTTGCGTGAGCTCAGTACAGAACACGCAAGCTAACTACTCCAGGTCAAGGTCAAGGCAATAT
This sequence comes from Tiliacea aurago, assembly GCA_948098905.1. Classification (NCBI taxonomy): domain Eukaryota; kingdom Metazoa; phylum Arthropoda; class Insecta; order Lepidoptera; family Noctuidae; genus Tiliacea; species Tiliacea aurago. Next base: position 5,720,720 of record OX402592.1, read on the forward strand.
ATTTCCTTCTTAACCAAGAAAATCATGGCAAGTGGCATGACGATAATTAAACAGAAATAAACCAACCCACAACTAACTGTTAAACACAAGACTTTAATTTTGAAGCTACTGTAAACCTAGCAAAACTCAGTCACACAAAATGCTTGACGGGACCTAACCTTGGCGAGCGACGACAGCGCAATCTAGCGGTGCACAGTAGCGCCATCTAGTGACCTTATTGTAAAACTAACATTAATATTGGTTCTAAAGCCGCGTTTTAGAGATTCTGATAATTATTTTCCCCTCAATCCCTACCTAATATTTAAAGGGCCGATTCCACTGGTAGAAATCTAATAATGGGAAATTTACTGCATTATGAGGACCTATTCTGCTCATTACCCCAAAGATCCCCATCAGATCTTCACTAAATTTCTATGAGACCAACTCAAAATTACCACCTTATAAATAAAAAAATAAACTTCTAAATCGGAGCTCTTAGGGCGGAGATATCCAGCCCCTTTTTCCCCATTTTTGGAGGAAGTACCCCTCCAATCAAAAATCCCATACGTTTAGTAATTATGAGGTAGCTAGTTAGTTTAGAATTCTCCATTGAATCTGAAGATTTAAACTCAAACGAGATTTTTGTTTTGAGATAGCAGTCACGATCCTTATCCAAACTAGTATCCGAACTAAATATCTTAAAAACCGCTTCAAACCATTCAATAATTTGTATTAACCATATAAATCAGTGTATCTATTAACACTCTTATCCCTCTATCATATATAGTTAAGCACTTACCTATTTAATATCTGTCAGAACTCTCATCTTTATAACCCTTATCAAAAGTGTATAAGTCGCGTTCCATAAAATATAATTGATTAATTTTCTATCACTGTTGTTTTATTTCGGGGAAGTAAAGTGAAAACTTTGACATTGGCGTCGAATTTCTTGTTTATCAACTAAACTAAAATTAGAGTAGGTATTGTATTTGATATTGTTATCTTTCACGGTTTTTAGGGTTCCGTATCTCAGAAGGAAAAAAAGGAACCCTGATAGGATCACTCGTGTGTATGTCTGTCTGTCTATCCGTCTATTACAGCCAATTTGCTCCAAATCTACTGGACCGATTAAGTTGAAATGTGGTACACATATGAATTTATGTGACCCAAACTTTTAACATTTTTAATTTTGTATACTAAGGGGCAAATTAGAAAAAAAAAAGTTTTGTTTTGCAAACTGTACCGTGTGAACTACCAAACTGTATCATATGAAAGGACTTGTAAGGATTTCAGATATTAGTTTTTTTATAATTTTAAAATAAATCTTTTTAACGTTATTTAAGAAAATAGATAAAAATTTACCATCCTTTATCTCCAAAACTACTGAGCTTACAACTTTAAAAAAAAATATATTTATGTACAATAGTTAGGGCGTTTACACATGGCGCCGCAGCGGCAGCGTTTTTTTCCGCCGCGATATCAAGACCATTGAAGACACGCTGCCGCCGCGGCGGCGCCGATATGTAAGGGTCCATACAAATACAAGGGTGATTAATATCACCACCAGCACCACAGCGGTCGCGGCGCGTATGTATAACGGCCTTTAGGGTTTTTCGCCAAAGTAGTTCATCAAGCTTAGATGCATTATGCAGACCTATCGGTTTATGTTTGGTTTACCTACTTATCATACATTTCCGTAAACAAACCCTTGATACAATGTTTGCAAAAATGAGTGACAGCAGCTTAAAGACTCCGTAGTATTTATTTTACAATACGCACTGCGTTTTATGACATCTGACTTTTCGGCGAATTGGTCACACATAAATCGAATCACATAGTGAATCCTTAACATAAATTAATTGTAGTTTAACTGTGTTAAACATTCAACTACTACTCAACTCCTTCCTGATTTCCAATGATGAATTAATGGTACATGGAGTAAAATTTAAATTGTGTGTGTTTGTCTGGGTGCCATGTTCGTAGAGAGAAAGTACCTATGCGAGGGTGTGCAGGTACTGTCCCACGTTAGCTTTTATTTAATTATACGAAATCAGCTGTGTTCACGTTGACATTCACCATCGGCAACGTCTCAGGAAACAGACCAAATGACATATTTCTAAATTTCTAACATCCATACAAAGTTTGAATCCTCTTAGGGGATGAATTTTCTAAACCATTTGTTAATGTTCAACTACGTTATTTAAGAAACTCCTCTACATCATTTTAGCTTCTAGACCAACTGGTGTAAGCTGTACGTTGTCTGCCAGTCAGTCAGTCTGTGTTAGAGTTTTATTGTATTATTGGTTCTTTCCTCAAAAGACCATTTCAGACACGGATCTACATGTCCTGGTCCTCACATGATCTGACCAAGATTATGTCTGGACTTTCAAAGAGACTTTGACACCTGAGTTTGTTTTGCCATTTCTTCTCAGGGGTAGTCAGATAGATAATGTCGGCTATATGTAGCTTATTTTTATTTTTTAATATGACATGTAAAAGTGATTCCGACATCCTATTTACATAATATACGATTTCGGCTCCCTATTTTTATGTTAATTTGCAGGAATATTCTGTACAGTCTCATACATACAATCAAAATTAAACTTTAGTATAATGATTTATTGGATCTTTTCCTTTCCATGTTGAAGACAGTTACGTTATTATAATGTTTTCGCTCGATACATTTTGTATTTAAAAATAATGTCTTTTTTAAGGATAATTATAAAAACAAACAAGATTGTTCGGCTTTTATGTCTAAAATAAATATTGACAGCAAAAAAATATAGTTTATTATCCAGCCACCAGATATTTTTTCTCTAAATCAATTATTACTTTAGTTATAAACGAAATAAGAATTGAGACTTACACTATTTAGTTTCGTGCTCGAACACGATCAGAGAGCGCACGCGATATTCAACTTTGTTACTGATATGTTAGCGTTTAGCACATAACGGAGTGGCGGGGAGCATGGGGCGGAGCTTGCGTGGAAATTTGATTTAGATTGTACATTTTTGATATTACTTCCTGCCCTTGTCCCATGTTGCTTGGGTCAGCGCAACACGTTTTTCTTTCATTCTGACTTGTCAACCGTCACGCTATCATTTACTCCTTTTTCTTTCATATCATTCCTCACACAATCCATCCATCAATTCTTTATGCGCCCTCTCCATCCATCAACATTTATTTTCATTAGATATTCTTTTAGTCACATACATTCCATCACACATGTTAATTAACTATCTATATAATAATTAATTGCTGTTCGTTGGTAATTAAGCGCATTACTCGTGAATGGCTGGTCTGATTTGGCTATTTTTTGTTGTTGAAATATTATTGATTCTTTGTAAATCTGACTAAAAGAGTGTCCGTCAGTAAAAATGTGTCCGAATCAGTTCCTTACGGAAAGAAAAAAATTAAAAGTTGCTGGGAAAATTAGGAAATTCGGGAAAACTGAAAGTGCATTTTCTATGAAAATTTTGTATGAATTATTGAAATTTGTACAGGACAACGTTTGTCGGGACAGATTGTAACAATAAATAATATAAACTATCTACTTATTTTTATTTTTCTTAACTATTGAACTATTTTATTTTTCTAGTTTTACAATTTACATATTTATACGCACATTGTGTGTTCAATAAGGAAACTCGTCATATGCTCATCAAAGTTAAAGCTCGCTGAATAGCAGGAAAAAATAAAAATTTATGGAATTCCGAGTCTTTTGCTGCATACTGCACTATGGTGATAAAATGATAGCCATTCAGTAAGGCGGTAGAGGGTATGTTTATGTAATTTAAGTGTCGCTGATTTTTTATTTATTCATTACTATTTTAAGGAAATAACGTGTTTAGCTTTGGGTCACTATATTTCATCTATTCATTTAAAAATTACCGATTGTTTTGAACTTCTAGGGATACCTATTTAGGAATCTTATAACTGACGAAGAATATCAAGATGATATTGATTTAAGTTCATGCTTTTTCTAAATAATGTTGTCTTGATTTTTAGGCTAAAAAGGTGATAGTTATTGTAGTAAATCATAATAAAAGAAAAAAAAAACTTACGTAACACATAGACGTTCTCTGGCTGCTCAAGTTCACTTCCAATATATGCCATCCGTCTGCGTAATTTGGGGCAAGGGGTGAGATACCAGCGGTTCCTAGAGTGGTGTCAGCACCATTTTCCACATACTGGTTCGCCAATATGGTAATTTGGTCGTTTTGGAAGTTTGCCTCCATATAAACAAGCACTTCGAGTCTACCTCCAGCGGTCATTGGAAACAAGAACGAGGACACACAACTTAAATTTTCTAAAGGCGTAATAAATGTATTACTGTTTTCATTATGATCTGTCACATCAATGCTATCGTAAGTCCCGACTTCCCAGAAGTGATAGCCGGTACAGATCCCCAGATCAGTAAACAGGTCATTAAAGTCATCTTCAAATGTGTAGGTTACACAAGATTCACTAAACGCATGCGACACTAAAAGTGTTAATAAAAAAAGTTCTTGTAACATGTCGTTTGTCAACACCAGTTTCAAACATGTATGTTTGCCAATAGGCACAAAATCTACTATGATTATTAAGCTTGCGTTATAATCAACTATCATAATTATTCACATATTAATCGAGGATAAGATAACGTTCTATGTAAACGAGATAAATCAATCGATAATGTTTTTCGTAGGTGATATATCTTTTGTCTTTTTTATGTGGAACTTGAGTTATGCGGCGGATTTGGCTGCTATATTAAACTGAATATTAATTTTATTTATATTATTAATTGTATGCATATTATTAATTTTAAAACGTAGCTATAAGTTTGAAACTAATTCACACACAAAATAATTACTGAGCCATCTAGATAAACCCCTGAACGCTCAATTGTCATTGAACACGAAACTCGTTCTGCCGCTACAATACACTAGAAGTAAAGTGACAAAGACATACATTTAAATGCATTTTTTTTGCAGTCACAGAATCAGCTTTAAGACGGAGATATATGCCAGTGACCTTGAGTGGTTAGCTTGCGTGTTCTGTACTGAGTTCACGCAACGCGTCGTACGTACAACCAGTAAGAGGACTCGCCCATCAAGGAGCGCTGTCCCCAATTTGACGCATTATTAATTTATTATACACAAAACAAAAGGTATTTTAATAAAACGCGTATACTAAAAGATCAATAATTAAATTATCTTTAAATTGGTGAAAGTTTCAGAAAAATAGGCTTGGTAGATTTTGCACCATTCTCAGTTTTTTATCCGCGTTAGACATCATTTTACAAATTAATTTCAGTATGTAATATAAACATAATCTAAAATATTCACATACTAAGTTATTGAGCAAATGCTCTAATTTAACATATATTTTTTTCAAATCATTAACACTACTCGTTTAGATGTGATCTTCAGTATAAAATCATTAAAAGTCGATTATCGTCGCCTTAACCACTTTCTTTGTGATAAGTCGGTAAGGTAATTATTTCTGATGTTCTCGACGTCAATTGTCGGGCAGTAGCCCACCAGACACAACACCCGTCTGGTCCTATGGAGGATGAGTGAACTTTCCACCTTACTCATGCCTCTATAAACTACATCTGTGGCGATTGTCTGTGCTCCGGCCGAGTTGGGTTCAAAAACTAATTAGAGATTTCCATGTCGGTTTCAAAGTGGTATCGCGTGCCCAGGTGGAAGGCACTCAGATGGTTCGATAAAGATGCCTGCAGGTCGTTTAAACAGTTTCCGCCACAGATTACATCTTGGTGTTGGGGCGTTGCTATTGGCTGGACTAGGAGAGGACCCACGCACTCAAGAAAGCTTTTACGGCTTTTTAATCGGCTTTTTAATCTCTAGGGCACTGAGACGTAGTTATGCATTGAGCACCCAATGTAGCATGCATTGGGTGCTCAATGTATAACTCCTTAAAATATATCTATTCAATCGAAACTAAAAGACTTCCTGGTTATAGCTACCGAGAAATACACTCCGATAATGAGCTCCTTTTCTTAGCGGTATGTATCTACAATGAATGTAGTTGCGGTGACTGACTGACACTGTCTTACTGTTGGGCATGTATTTTACTTACTTACTATTTTAATGGGTATTATGGTTGGATCCAATTGGATATTTTAATGGGTATTATGGTTTGATCCATATTTCACCAAAAACTGTGCTTTCTTTCCAACTTTATCATCCAGACATGTGTTTTTGTGAATCATAAATTCCTTATAGTAAGGCCGATTATGATATAAACACATACATAACATCACGCCTTGTTTCCCCGAAGGGTTGGGCAGAGGAGTACTTGTAGTACACCCACATTTCGCCAGTTATGTTTACGTCCCATGTAATAGGGGGCCACCCTGCTGTCATCAATCGGGCACAAATCCAGACTCCGGGCTGCTACTGAGAAATTCCAGACAGAAAAATCCAATATCAGTTTGCCCGACCCGGGAATCAAACCCAGTACCTCATGCTCAGCAGTAGCGCTTGCGACCACTAGACCAACGAGGCAGTCCGATGTGGATATAATATACAACGTGCCGCTACAGTGGCGACATTAATTTAACAGGTAGGTCGACTTTTACTATGGGACCAAACCTGAGTCGTCAAAATGTAGGGAACAGGTGATTTTTTTTTCGCGATTTCATGTTTGGTCCCATAGTAAAAGTTGTTCATAATGATGAGTACAATGACCCCTTAAGAGGTTGTGCGTTAATTCTGGGACATGTTGTATATGCAAAAGGAGAATGCCGTTGTGCAGTACCAACTTTCGGGGGCGCGTGTCACAACCAAATTTAGTTAATAAAATTACTACTATTTTTTAAATCTGATTTACGTTCGTGTTATGAAAAAGATTTCCGGATTTCGGAGATCAAAATAAAAAGTATTTTTTTTTTACTTTGTACGTATTTTATTCATTTCTGAATGTTGCTACTACCACAGAATACTACAGAATAAGTAATAGTACTACGTACTACTACGTAAAAAAAAAACAATATATATATATACCTGCCAGCAAACATTTCAATAAAGAAGATAATTATGTAAGTATCGTACCGATTTGCTTTTTAGAATACGTGATATTAGATATTGTATGTAATGTGTGATAAAAATAAAATCTTTATTTAGGTCACGCTTTGCGTCATAATAATTTAAATTAATATTTTGGAATACATTTTAAGCATTTAATGAAAAGAGGACCGAAGAAAATGTCGTGTTTATTGTGACGTGTTGCGTTTGTTTTTTGGCTTATTTAAATTATTACCTGTAGTTTTTTGGCGCCGTCACGAATGACGTTACTTTCAATCTTTCAATGTTGGTTTCTTATGAACTATTTGATTATAATTAAAATAACGAGAACGGGCGTTCAAGTGCTTTTTCTTAACTTAGTGTTTGTGTGATAATCCTTAGCGATGCTCCCATCTAGAGTAAGACATCGGCCAGCAAGTCTTCGTCGCCGATGTATAAACTGTTCACTGGTATTGTTAGAACAATTTAGAGTAAGTACATGACACAGAAAATTATCCGTGGCTATGATTCGTGTTTTAAGATCATGGATTGCTCCTACGCCTGTTAGTATTACCGCATTAACAAACTAACGCACTAATTCCACCATTTCGAATCAGTAATTTGTATGAACCTAACCTCAAAATATTAAGTAGGTAAATGGCAAATAAATACAAATTGCGGAAATCCATGTAAAAACAGTTATCAATATAGGCAGAACATTGAATTCTCCTCCAAATACACTGGGTTTGGTTGTGACAGCGGACTTTTCGTTTGGTACAAGGCGCCCTATATTTGTCGGCATTCTCCTTTGAATAGAATCTACCCGGTAGAATTTGCATGATGCATTCAGACAAACAGACAAACCAGCAAGCAGAGAACAATTCTAAAAACTATATTTTCGGCATAAGAATCGATTGAAGAACCTCATAGTAATGACTTTTGTTCAAAAATATTCAATGTATGTACTTACTACTTTTTTGAAATTCTACGGTTTTATTTAAAAGAAAAGAGAAGACCCGCCCCTGTTGGAGCAGCCAGTGACATGCCAAAGCGTCGAGATTTATATGCTAAATCTAAGTTAAATAAGAATGTTTATGAATTGTTTTTATGAAATGGAAGAAATTCTCTAAGTAAAAGCACGAAGGAAATGTACGACGAACTCAACCACAAAAAGCGACTTCATTTTCTACCATTTATATATTTGGTACCTATACCAATAAAAACTGCTTCAGATTTGTTTGTTACTGTTAAAGATATATCATCTGCATGTACTAATACTGGCTGGATAGAAAACTGTCTAGACAAAGTTGACTTAAGGTTTTGTACCAGATTCCATTTTGCAAATTGTTCTTAGATAAACCTCTACACCTTCCTAATAAATGCTTAACAGTATCTCCTGTGATTTCGCTCTGCAAACCTTCCCAATAGTTACACACGTAACAAACAAACAATATCATTTTTTGGGCTGTAATTATTCGATTATGTTATTGGAGATATGCACATGACTAGATAACACATTATTTTATCTTTCATTCGAATCGAGTGAGTTTACTAGGACATCTTTGATGATTGTCAATCGTCATCCTCTTGTTCTTACAAATGCGATAAGTTCGGAATCTAAGTACCCCGAAACTCCCGTACCTATCTACAAGAAAAGAGGTCAATATAGAGTTAGAGGGATTGCCGTTGTTTTTTAATTTTGTCGTAGGCATTGCAGTACAAATAGAGTCTTCCCCGCACCACTTAAAGAAACTTAGCACTTAAAGAAACTTTGACAATAGTATTATTTAAACTTATCTTTCAAACTACGAGATGACATTTTATTAATGAAAGTCATTTCTTGTGTATCTTATGATTGTAAAAAAGCTAATGACCTGATAATAGCACGCGCTGCACTCGTTATCGCTTTAAATAAGTTTTATTTGTATCCATTTAATCGCATTGATATATACGGATTTTGTTATACAAGTCAACTCACCCGCTACCATACTTCAAATAAATGAATTAAAGTGTGGTCAAACAGTATTTGAGATGAAGAACGAGGAATATGTCAATATGCACTTGGTTTATCGGTGTAAGAATGTATGGTCTTCCTTTATCAAGTAGAAAAAATAAGGCCTTCACAGCTTGCTTCTCGTATAAAAATAATTCGTATACCTAATTCAAGGTTCTACCTATTCAGGGCTAAAGCTTTTCTACGTAAGTACTAAAATCATAAAGTTATATCTAATTTAATTTAAGAATAATGTCAGTTATCTTGGCTCTAGACTGTATTCAAACTTCGTAACTATTTACATCGCGATAAAGTCTGAAAATGATTGGTATTCCTTGTAACATTATAACATTGTGTTCAATATAAAAATTGTGTTTATTACACAATCAATGTGGAATATATCTGATAAGCAATAAACGTGGTAATTTGTTACTTTAAACAATAGCGAATCATCAGTCCTTGATACAGGGTCATTAAAAATATAAAAAAATTGGCCCATGTCTGCAATTTTGCTAAAGCATTACCTACCTACAAGGCTGCACAAAAAACCACCCGTAAATACTAGTATTGAAAAGGCTAGTTATACATGTAATGATGATGAATTAAGCCCGTTTACATAGTACCATTAAAATAATAAAATTAAAACCGTTTAATTCAGACAAATGTTTGTCCTTATGTGGTTAGTATCTATTACATTATCTAGTCATGACGAGATCAATTATTAATGTATTTAGGTAACAAACAAATCTAAATGAATACGTAGGTATTACATATTGAAAATACATTAACAAATGAACGAACATTTCTGCCTTACTTCTCAATAATTTGTTGTAAGTCCAAAGCATCATCACCCTCAACATTATTCTCTTGCCTTTATTTAATTATCTAGACACGGTGCAACGTGACATTGTGGTCCCGGACATAAAGAATAGCACTCCCTTATTTCTTCCCGTGGGTGTCGTAAAAGGCGACTAAGGGACTTACTACAGAATGGGCAGCAGCGTTCTCTGTGAATTTTGACACCATACTGCGATCGCCAACCCGCTTGCCAAGCGTGGCGATTATGGCAAACCCCCCCTTTGGGGAGGTCTTTGTCCAGCAGTGGATGTTCTTCGGCTGAAATGATGATGATGATGCTCACATTATCTAGTCATGACGAGATCAATTAACGTAACGTATTAATTTTGATTTTTATGTTACCTAAATACATTATTTAGGTAACAAAAATCAACATTAATAAGTATATTGAAAATACATTAACAAATTAATGAACATTTCTGCCCTACTTCTCAATAATTTGTTGTAAGTCCAAAGCATCATCATCATCATTCTCTTGCCCTTTTTTATTTATCTGGGCTCGGTGCAACGTGACATTAGTCCTCATCAAAGTCAAAAAGTCAAAGTCGAATTGTTTATTTCAAATAGGCACATCAAAGGCAATTTTGAACGTCAATATTTACAAAAAAAAATAGAATTGATTCTAGTCGCCCCTTCCAAAATGTAGTTTCGTATGGAGAAGAATGGGCAAGAAACTCCACCGGTACTCTTTTAAAATCTTGTACAATATTTTTATAGGTACATTAATTATATAATTAATCGTATATGTGAAGACGATGCACCTAGAATAAAATTACTATACCACAATAGGTAATAAAAAGAGTTAAGAATGAAGCAATGACAGATAAATTAATTATGTGATAGAACATGGTGCTCACATATTTACAAAAATTGTAAAAAATATATACGATTTCCTAAAAAATAACAATAATATCAGTGTGAGTTAAGGTAATCACAGAATTTAAAATAAAAATAATAAATTATACAATTAAAATAGCAACCTGTTTGATTTTATCTAGACTCTAGATTGATCATCTCATTAGTCACACTCTTCCTAACCATATCATTTTTCACACATTCCATCCATTCCCTTTCACCAGCTCAGTGGTCTAAGGTGACCCCGTGTGTTCTATGGGCCCATACCCATAGCTTGGATCGTTTGTCAAGCGGTAGACATGACCAGATCTACCTACACCATTTAAGCTGGGCAGCCTTTTTAGTAACCGCAGCTGAGTGTTTAGTTAGGTCATCATCATTCTCCTGCCCTTATCCCAATTCATTTGTGGTCGGCGCAACATGTCTCTTTCTTCCACAATTCTCTATTAGTCGACATCTCGGTAGTCACTCTTTTTATAGTAATATCATCTTTCACACAGTCCATCCATCGTTTCTTTGGTCTTCCCCTACTCTTATAGCCATCTCTTTCAGACTTCCTCTTATGTACTCATTCCTTATTCTATCCATTCGTGTCACACCACAATATACCTTATTCCTCTTAGCATTCTCATCTCAGCTACATGCGATTGCCTTTCATTCATCCCTTTTGTGGCCCAACATTCTGATCCATACAAGACAGCAGGTCTAACCATTGTTTTATATATCTTCTCCTTTAGTTTTAGGGGAATGCGGGAGTCGCAGATTGTTCCCGTGACCTGCCGCCATTTCATCCATCCAGTGTTAATGGATGAAATGGCCAGTTAGGTACCTATAGGAAAATTATTCTCTTTTCTGTAGATGTACAGATTATTACCAAAGAGGTAAGTATGCCCATCTGAACAAACCAAACCTATAGGTAAATCGGTGATTTTATTGAAACAAATGTTACAAACGAAATCACTTTATTAAATTGGTGTGGTTTTTGAATCTGAAAGACAAAAACAATTGTCAATGTATTTCATTGTATTCATATTGCTGTTATATAATACTTAGGCGCAATTTGTTTTTGGGCATTGCTCAATTATTTTAGTAGGTATGTTGTGTGTAAACACAACAGGATGAAAAGATTAAAAAAGTCACTGATGTACTGCAGCCACGAGCACTAATATGTATATAAATAAATAAAAATAAAATTAATTTAATTCAGATAACTTAATCCATACAATTACAATTTACATTAAAACACACAACACTCAAATTACCCGCTCAATGAAGGATCTACTAAGCAATATATACTTAGCAACTTTTAATAGTGAATTCCTTCAACTATATTGATTGTAATTTTTCATAGTATTTTGGAATCCAAACTATTATGAAATAGATCGATCTCAAAGTTGCAATCGTTATTCCACGAGAAAATCGGTTTTGAATTTTGCTAAGTGTTTACATAATTAGTGCTCATGACTGTACAGTACCAGCAAAGTATATTTCAAATCTACAAAATCATTTTTTCCAGATTTTTTTATCATACTGGTCTGGATAGATCAGGATTATGATTTAAAAATGATTTTGTAAAATTATCATAGCAATGTATAGTAAATGTGCACCTTTTCTAACGACATTAAAAACATCTACGTATTAAAATTTTGCTGAGTCTATACAACATTAGTTTTTGTTTATACTAGACCCGAAAAGGGGTCATTATACTCATCATTTTGAACAATTTTTCTATGGGACCAACCTTGAAATCGCGAAACAAAATCAGCTGTTCCCTACATTTGTGTTCACTTAAATCGACAAAATGTATGGAGCAGCTGATCTTTATTTCGCGATTTCAAGGTTGGTCCCATAGAAAGATTGTTCAAAATAATGAGTACAATGACCCCTTTTCCGGTTTAGTATAAAAAAAATACTAATGTTGTATAATATAAGTAGACAGACGGTGTGGATTAATCCAGACAATGTCACTTATTGGCCCAATTTGGGAAACTGCAGACTCGTATAATCACGCACAAACAATAGCATACTAGTGACGTTTGTATTGTTTTATATATTTTATTTATTTGTCGTGCTATACAACATTATTTTTAGTATATGCGAAACCCGAAACACGTGTCTAGTATTTTTATGTAAAGAATAGGATGTACAAAATTTAAAAACTGTATCATGAAAAATCACAAAGTTATAAGGTCGTTATGATACCGGGTTGTCCGTACAAAAACATGCTAACGGCACCCCCGCGCCTCCAGGGACGTCATGCGCTCATTGATAATAATTTGACAGTAGGTACCTAATCGTACAGCGTTTGTATTGTGAGTAATTAAATGGTGATAACATTTTCCATCACACTTAAATATTTTTGGGAAAAAAACATGGTGTAAAAATGATTGAAATCGATTCAGTTCCTTATTCTGAACAAACTATATTCAGGTTTCGCATATACTAAAAATAATGGGGTATATCATCAGTTCATGTTTAATTTGAATCCATTGATGTATATTTTAGTAGTATAGTTACAATCACTTTAAGCCAATAAGTAGAAATCTTTTCAAAAATATCAGTAGGTGCCATGTTTACATGGAAATACACAGCTTAAAATATTTACGCTTGCGTGATAAGCTAAGGTGGTAGTAAATTATGCAATTGATAAACTAAGCGCCTACTAGCACCAATATTTGATGCATGTTGTGATTGATTGGTTCAAAAGAGCAACAGCAAAGAAATAACTTTAAATGAGAAGGTGGATTTTCTCTATCGAGAAAATCGAGTTTATTATGTTGCAAGGAATGTTTGTTGCAACTCTCGTGGTCTCTCCTCGATGTTTTCATCTAGCATAGCATAGCATAATCAGCCTATAATGTTCCCACTGCTGGGACACAGGCCTCCTCTCTTCGAGAGGGACTGGGCTGTAATCTACCACGCGGGCCCAGTGCGGGTTGGTAGATGTCACATGTCTTTGAATTGTTGGTTCTAGGACATGCCGGTTTCCTCACGATGTTTTCCTTCACCGTTTTGAGAGCAGTGGTGATGAAATTATTTACACAAAGTAAAGCACCTGCCTGGGTTCGAACCCACGACCTATGACTCGTAAGTCGGGGCCGTTACCACTGGGCCACCACTGCTCTCCTGCTGTTTTCATCTAATAAAATCTAATTAGGTCTTTCTAGGGAAAATAATAACGTACTTACATGGTACCGGTTACGTTAGGTCTAAACTTGTTTTCGTTCAACACGAGTTCATAAGTAAATTCAACAACAATATAATTATTTATTCAAACGCAAGCTGGTACCGGGTAAAAGAAAAAAATCTCGAAAAGACCAATTCAAAAAGCAAAATTACTGCAAAACCAGTATGTGTAATGTGCTAAATCTTCAATTTATTTGTATATTATAATTAAACTGTTTTCTTAATCTAAAATAATTAATTTAAGATATTGTTATGTTAAATTAATTATTTTAGAGATTTCATTTCATTTCATTTCATTAAAAAAATTAAGACAGAAAAACATTCCATTGATATTTTAGACAGACATATTTTTAGGTACATTTTTGTCCAACCTGCCTAACTAGCGGAAAACCTAGTATATCAGTTTACAATCTAATATGTACATGAATTAAAACTACAATATTTACAGTAAATCAATCATAATTATAGCGACCTTACACTTATTCGTTTAACTACGTAGTTTTGTTAGTTACAAACGTTTTTATATTTATTGATATAAAAAAAATATATATATACCTATTTACAGTATATAAATATTCAGTACTCTTATAATTATTTAAAAATAATGTTTTGTTTTATTTAATTTAGGTACATACAGATTAAAATCATATTGAACAAGTATTTATGTAATGAATGTATGTATTATTATAATGAATAAGTAATGCAAGTAAAATCTTCAATCAAGAATTCTTGATTTGATCAAGTATTCTTGATTAAAGATTTAACATTAAAATTATTCAATATTGACTCTAAAATATTATATATAGAATAGAATATAAAATAATAAAATATTATGTACACCATAAAAATATATCTACATGCTGTCTATAAATGACCTTAATAACAGAATCTTTGTGAGTAATCTTCATAGAATAACAACAATAGTGCCATGTTAGTACACCACTTCGATATAGACAAATACAAATAGGCCGACTTTTTTACCTCAGCTGGTGTTCACATAACGTGATTTACAATACAAACATATTTCAACCCAGCAGTTAGTTAAGGTATCTCACTAATACCACCTAAATTATATGAAGAGGTGCCTAACAGTAGACCTGTTTTAAAGCAAGCGAAGAACCAGATAGTAAATCCAATTCCAGCTACTGCAGTAACAGAACTCAAAATTATGACTGTAATAACAAAAGCGCTTAATCCTGCGATGTCTTCAGGATCAAGGTTTTCAGGTGACTCAACCGTGGTTGATTCTATCGTAGTGGGATCAGTCACTATAGTTGATTCTATCGAAGTGGGATCAGTCACCGTAGTTGATTCTATCGTAGTAGGATCAGTCACCATGGTTGATTCAATCGTAGCGGGATCAGTCATCGTGGTTGATTCTATCGTAGTCAGATCAGTCACTGTGGTTGATTCTATCACAATGGGATCAGTCACCGTGGTTGAATCTATCGTAGTGGGATCTGTCATCATCGTTGATTCTATCGTAATGGGATCAGTCACCGTAGTTGATTCTATCGTAGTGGAATCAGTCACCGTGGTTGATTCCATCGTAATCGGACCAGTCACTGTGGTTGATTCTATCGTAGTAGGATCAGTCACCGTGGTTGATTCTATCGTAGTGGAATCAGTCACCGTGGTTGATTCTATTGTAGTGGGATCAGTCACCGTAGTTGATTCTATCGTAGTGGAATCAGTCACCGTAGTTGATTCTATCGTAGTGGGATCAGTCACTGTAGTTAATTCTATCGTAGTGGGATCAGTCACTGTAGTTGATTCTACCGTAGTCGGATCAGTCACTACGGTTGATTCTAACGTAGTAAGGTCAGTTACTGTCGTTGATTCTATTGTAGTGGGATCAGTCGCCGTAGTTGATTCTATCGTAATGGAATCAGTCACCGTGGTTGATTCAATCGTAGTCGGAGCAGTCACTGTGGTTGATTGTATCGTAGTCGGATCAGTCACTGTGGTTGATTCTAACGTAGTGAGATCAGTTACTGTGGTTGATTCTATTGTAGTGGGATCAGTCACGGTGGTTGATTCTACTGTAGTGGGATCAGTCACTGTGGTTGATTCTATCGTAATGGGATCAGTCACCGTAGTTGATTCTATCGTAGTCGGATCAGAAACTGTGGTTGATTCTATCGTAGAAAGATCAGTCACCGTGGTTGATTCTATCGTAGTCAGATCAGTAACTGTGGTTGTTTCTATCACAGTGGGATCAGTCACTGTGGTTGATTCTATCGTAATGGTATCAGTCACTGTAGTTGATTCTATCGTAGTGGGATCAGTCACTGTAGTTGATTCTATCGTAGTGGGATCAGTCACTGTAGTTGATTCTACCGTAGTCGGATCAGTCACTACGGTTGATTCTAACGTAGTAAGGTCAGTTACTGTCGTTGATTCTATTGTAGTGGGATCAGTGACTGTGCTTGATTCTATCGTAGTGAGATCAGTCACCGTGGTTGATTCTATCGTAGTCGGATCAGAAACTGTGGTTGATTCTATCGTAGAAAGATCAGTCACTGTGGTCGATTCTATGGTAGTGGAATCAGTCACTATGGTTGATCCTATCGTAGTAGGATCAGTCACCGTGGTTGATTCTATCGTAGTCAGATCAGTAACTGTGGTTGTTTCTATCACAGTGGGATCAGTCACCGTGGTTGATTCTATCGTAATGGGATCAGTCACTGTAGTTGATTCTATCGTAGTGGGATCAGTCACTGTAGTTGATTCTATCGTAGTGGGATCAGTCACTGTAGTTGATTCTACCGTAGTCGGATCAGTCCCTACGGTTGATTCTAACGTAGTAAGGTCAGCTACTGTCGTTGATTCTATTGTAGTGGGATCAGTCACCGTGGTTGATTCTATTGTAGTGGGATCAGTGACTGTGCTTGATTCTATCGTAGTGAGATCAGTCACCGTGGTTGAATCTATTGTAGTGGGATCAGTCACTGTGGTTGATTCTATCGTAGTGGGATCAGTCACGGTGGTTGATTCTTCTGTAGTGGGATCAGTCACTATGGTTGATTCTATCGTAATGGGATCAGTTACCGTAGTTGATTCTATTGTAGTCGGATCAGAAACTGTGGTTGATTCTATCGTAGTGGAATCAGTCACGGTGGTTGATTCTACTATAGTGGGATCAGTCACTGTGGTTGATTCTATCGTAATGGGATCAGTCATCATAGTTGATTCTAACGTAGTGGGGTCAGTCACTGCGGTTGATTCTATCGTAGTCGGATCAGTAACTGTAGTTGATTCTATCGTAGTAGGATCAGTCTCTGTGGTTGATTCTATCGTAATGGGATCAGTCACCGTAGTTGATTCTATCGTAGTGGGATCAGTCACCGTAGTTGATTCTATCGTAGTGGGATTAGTCACCGTGGTTGATTCTATTGTAGTGGGATCAGTCACTGTGGTTGATTCTATCACAGTGGGATCAGTTACTGTGGTTGATTCTATCGTAGTCGGATCAGAAACTGTGGTTGATTCTATCGTAGTAGGATCAGTCACTGTGGTTGATTCTATCGTAGTGGGATCAGTAACTATGGTTGATCCTATCGTAGTCAGATCAGTCACCGTGGTTGTTTCTATCGTAGTCAGATCAATCACTGTGGTTGTTTCTATCACAGTGGGATCAGTCACCGTGGTTGATTCTATTGTAGTCGGATCAGAAACTGTGGTTGATTCTATCGTAGTGGAATCAGTCACGGTGGTTGATTCTACTGTAGTGGAATCAGTCACCGTGGTTGATTCTATCGTAGTGGAATCAGTCACCGTGGTTGATTCTATCGTAGTGGGATCAATCACGGTGGTTGATTCTACTGTAGTGGGATCAGTCACTGTGGTTGATTCTATCGTAATGAGATCAGTCACCGTAGTTGATTCTATCGTAGTGGGGTCAGTTACTGTGGTTGATTCTATCGTAGATTGATCATTCACTGTGGTTGATTCTATTACAGTGGGATCAGTCACCGTAGTTGATTCTATCGTAGTAAGATCAGTCACCGTAGTTGATTCTATCATAGTGGGATCAGTCACCGTAGTTGGATCAGTCACCGTAGTTGATTCTAACGTAGTGAGATCAGTTACTGTGGTTGATTCTATTGTAGTGGGATCAGTCACTATGGTTGATTGTATCGTAGTGGGATCAGTCATCGTGGTTGATTCTATCGTAGTCGGATCAGTCACTGTGGTTGATTCTAATGTATTGAGATCAGTTACTGTGGTTGATTCTATGGTAGTGGGATCAGTCACCATGGTTGATTCTATTGTAGTGGGATCAGTCACCGTGGTTAATACTATCGTAGTCGGATCAGTCACTATGGTTGATTCTATTGTAGTGGGATCAGTCACCGCAGTTGAGTCTATTGTAGTAGGATCAGTCACCGCGGATGTTTCCATAGTAGAGATATCATTTACCGTAGTTGATTCTATCGTAATGGGATCAGTCACCGTAGTTGATTCTATCATAGTGGGATCTGTTACTGTGGTTGATTCTATCGTAATGGGATCAGTCAACGTTGTAGATTCTAGCGTAGAGGGATCAGTCACCGTGGTTGATTCTATAGTAGTGGGATCGGTCAATAAACTCGATTCTACCGTAGTGGGATCAGTCACTAAGGTAGATTCTACCGTAGTTGGATCAGTCATTAAAGTGTAATCTACCGTAGTGAGATCTGGCACTAAGGTGGATTCTATAGTAGTGGGTTCCGTCACTAAGGTGGATTCTACCGTAGTGGGATCAGTCCCTAAGGTGGATTCTTCTGTGGTGGAATCAGACACTAACATGGAATCTATCGTAGTGAGGTCAGTCACCGTGGTGAATTCCGTGTCAAAATTATTTAGAACTGCAGCGATTGGAAATGATATAGTTGGTAAAGAATAAAAACGATTAATTCTATTATACTTGAAATCTTCTAATAGAGGATCTGGTCGATAATAAATGGATCGGACAATGATGCTAGACGCTTTAGGAGCACGTCGCAGGAGAACAACCTGAAATTGATAAAATTATAATTGTTAAAGCCAGTTAGAGCGTCACTTTGTGCGTTTATAATTTAATTGATTAGTTAGGGGTATAGGTAATGCTTAAAGAGCCTAATATTATGATTGCAATTGTTCAGCTTGCTTTTGAGCACGTTTTTTCGGTCATTAAGCTAAATAACTGCTTCACTCCAGTAAAGATATTTATTATGGTACTACAATATAACAATCTTACTCTGATAACTTATTGTTTTCATGCAGATGGAGACCAACATTTTATAAGACAAATTGTGTGTGACGACGACCGACGCAACAACCGAAACCAACCATTTCGAAAACTGTCAAAAATCAAAAAACCTACATGGGCTCTTATGAAACGTCAGAAGCTAGGTGCAAGGTTCCAATTGGTCGTTTCCTATGGAAAAGAACCGGCATGAAACTCCAGGGTTACTCACTCATCGCCCGAATTATCTTATTATCACACAAATTGAATCGTTTCGGTGTTGCCAGCACAATACGTTGATGACAAATAATTAAAAACAAAAATAAATTAAATTAAAAACTGGATTACAATAAATTGCGTCAAAAACTACAAATAACATAACAAAACCTATCATAAAGATTTTCCGACAAAATACGACAGGAGACAAATATATCATCACACTTTTATATATATACCCCAAACGGGTAGGCAGATATGGTTGTAAAACGGGGTGAATAGAAATGCAGGGGTGAATCGAGACGCAACTTTAAAATGGATTTTAACCTTGAAATAATATAGTTTGATGCCAACAAGGACACTTAATCGTTAATTATAGTTCAGGTAACACATTATAGTCCTTTTTGGTAACAAAAGATATTATTTCAACGTTAAAATCCATCTTAAAGTTGCGTCTCGATTCACCCCTGCATTTTTATTCACCCCGTTTTACCCGGTACGTAATATATTTAAGCCGATGGCGATCTCATTAGTAGAACAAAACAAGGAATAAAAGCGGAATCATTTCTTTTAGCGTTGTTGAGAAAATCTGCAAATGACGTAAGAATGCCTGATCGGTAGATTTTGCCTATCTGTGATTAATATATATTATTTTACTTATTCAAATAACGACCAATTAATTATTATTAATAGTCACTTGAAATATTTTTGAGTGAAATTATTTTACCGAACGTTAATACTTACAAAGCCATTACTCTTCTTAACAGGAACTTTAAGTGTATGAGATCCATTGAAAACATTTCCTTCAGATGCAAAAATGTCGGCTCTTCCTACCAATTTGGTTTGATTTTCGTCCAAAGCTTCAAACACCAATATAGACACACTATCATTCTTAGAAGCGAATTGAACAAAAAAATTAGCTTCTAACACTCCAGCAGGTATTTCAGCAACGTCAGATACCACACAACTTAATTTTTCATTTGGAGTAAATATGCTTGCACTAACTTTGTCATGAACAAAATACTCGGATCTTCTAATCCAAGCAGAAATATTAACACAACCGCCAAGGTTTTGATTTGAATTGAAGCTCAAATATTGTATATTTTCGTGCCCAACACAGCAATGATATGCACATAAAAATATAAACAGTGCCCGCGTAAGCATTTTGCTCATTTACGTTAAATAAAATAATGCCACCATAATTTTTTTCTATCTTAAAATCACTGATACTATTTTCGTTATCTTAATTGAAGTTTGATAAGCAATAAAATTGATAATGGTTGTTAACATTATAGGCGGCGGATCTCTGTGTCAAAAGGATAAATATAAATATCCGGCCGAAACGAAGGTAAGGCGGTGTAGGCATGAACGAAGTAGGTGTATTGAATTAATTTTACTGTAAAAACTAAGGAGAATTTTACTGTAAAAACTTTGAATTCAATGGAATTGTGATAATTTGATATAATTATATCAAATAATTATATAATTGAATTCAAAGTCAATTTTTGATTTCAAATAGGTACTTATAAGGCACTTTAGAGGGAGTCCGCGTGGTGCCGGACGTAACGAATAGAACCATCCGATTTCTTCCCGGCGTGGGTGTCGTAAAAGGCGACTAAGGTACTTACTAGAGGACGGGCAGCAGGGGCAGCGTTCTCTATGCATTTTAACACCATACTGCGATCGCCAACCCGCCTGCCAAGCGTGGCTACTATTGAACCCCCCCCCCCCCTTAGGGGAGGCCTATGTCCAGCAGTGGACGTCTTTCGGGTGAAATGATGATGATGATGAAGGCACTTTAGAATTCAAAAAAAATTTAATTGATTCTAGTCGCCCCTTCCAAAATGTAGTTTCGTAAGGTTTTTCTCCATACGAAACTACCTTTTGGAAGGGGCGACTAGAATCAATTCTATTTTTTTTGTAAATTTTGACGTTCAAAAGTGCCTCATATGTGCTTATTTGAAATAAATAATTTGACTTTGACTTTGTGAAGAATGGGCAAGAAACTCGAACAGTTACCTACTATTTTACAATGTTTTACAATATTTTGTATAGGTACATTAATTATATGTGAAGACGATGCACCTAGAATATAATTACTATACCATTTATAATCTATACTAATATTATAAAGAGGTAAAGTTTGTGAGTTTGTGAGGTTGTAGAGGGTAATCTCTGATACTACGAGTCGGATTTGATATATTTTTTTTTATTTGATAGCCCATTTTTGAGAACGGTCATAGACAATTTAACCATTGCGTTATGACCCTTAGGAGCCGAGGAAAAGAAAAACAACCAGAAAGAACGCTAAGCGAAAACGAAGTAATAGCGCGGGCGGGCGATGCGATGCGACGCAGTGGGTCGGGGGAACAAAAATATTCACGCGGAAAAAGTCGCGGCAGGGCAGCTAGTTAAAAATGAAGCAATGACAGTTAAAATAATTATGTAATAGCTACATGGTGCTCACATATTTACAAACATAGTAAAATTATACATTTTCAAAAAAAATATAGTAATAAGTCAGTGTGTGAGTTAAGGTAATCACAGAATGTAAAATCAATGTCATAAAAATAATAAATTATACAATTAAAATAACAACCAGTTTGATTGGTTCTATGGAGCTGGACTAGCATGTTTCCAAGCATTCTTACCTTGGCTAATCCCTAATTTGTAATATGCTTGTTTACAAAGTGTATATCTTTTAATATGAGTTTTAATTTTTTAAAATTTAATTGCTATATATCACAAGGTATTAAGTTGTAACATTTAACACAATACCCCATAAAAGATGTATGTACTTTAATAATAATAATGGTTGAATGATTGGTTGAACTATTTTATCTTTATTTCTAGTATTAAACTTATGTCTATCACTTATCATACATATAAAAGATGTAGATTTTTGCTTACATCAAATTTTCATAAATAAATTGGCAAGGTCTTCATCATATTAATCTTTTAAAATAGTTCGCTAAGAGATTCACGGCGACGCCGACGTAGATTATAAATGGCTCTGACAGCTCCCTTTTGCAAAATAAATATGGATGCCAGCAGCCCGACCCCGCAGTAAAATGCCAAACGACATAATGCTGTAGAAGTAGCTAAAGTAGACCCAAACGCGCGGTTTCTACGTCTGTTAACTGACTTGTCTTTCTAACAACATAAGCGGCCCAGCTTAGCCGCCCCGCAAGAGATGTTATAGGTGGTCCCCATTGTAGTTTCTCGTCTAGAGTGATTGACGATGAGCGGTTCCATACTAGGGCTTTAATAATAATACTGTCGACAAATCATTCAATAAAATATTGACCCACGAGTGCATGTGTGTTTTCATTAGGGACCTTATGAAACATTCAATTCATTTTAAATGTCTAATGATATCTGATTGTTGGTTTTAGAAATTGTGTTGAAAGAAAAAAAAAAGAAAGAAAGAAAATACGTTTATTTGCGGTAAACATGACGCAACAAAGAACATAAACACAAAAATAAGAAAAGGTTGGGGGAAACGTGTGTTGCTGGAAGCATTATTCACCTGATTGTCTACTTATAACTGATCGCTGGTTTTAGAGATTGTGTTGCTGGTAGCATTACCCACCTGATTTTCTAATTATAACCGATCGTCGGTTTTAGAAATTGTGTTGCTGGAAGCATTATCCACCTGTGGTGACCCGAGATAAGTGTCCACCTGAAAAAGTAAGTTGCTAGGTAGGTAACAACGCCCACACATATCGCTGGATAATAGACTCGCGGAACTGCGATAAGTCGCCGGGATTAGATGGCATTAGAGTAAAAGATTTAAAGGAAATCAAGAACTTGATTAGTGCTATTACAGCATATATTTATTTCATAATATATTTTGTAAACCTGTGTAAAAAAAAACCGGTTAAGAGCGAGTCGGACTCGCGCACCGAGGGTTCCGTACGTATATATGATGTTGATGATTTCTGAAAAACCGTGCTATTTAGAGACATCGTTTTATTTTTCCTGTAATCTTTAAATAAACTTCTATCACATAGAATAGTTTCAGATTTTTATCTATGAAAACTTAGGAGATAAGGGGGTGGTATTTTTTTTAAATATTTCATCAAAAGTCGGAAACTATGCTGCCTAAAAAAAAACTGTTTGAGAATGTGAAAACAGAATTCTTTCATATGATACCCCACATGCTCTAGTAGCCCCACTTCAAAATTTTAAGACCCTCTTTCAGTCCCTTTTGCAAAAAAGATATATTTTTTTAATTTCTTTCTTGTTTGCAAAATAGTTGGACAAACGTCATCTAAAACTATTCTAAATTTCAAGTTGATACCATTAGTAGTTCTTGAGATATCCAGGTGTGACAGGCAGACAGACTTAGTCTCACCATAAGGGTTCCTATTACCATTTTGGTACGGAACCCTAAAAAGTGAATACCCGAATAGGTTGAGTTTAAAGGGTATTAAAGGTGTGAAGTGGGAAGGGTATTAGAGCAATTTACAAACAAAGATAACAACTGGATTATACAAATTACCGACCAATGGCTATTTTAAATACAATAAAGTTCATAATAATTAGTCAAATTTAATATATAAAAATTTATATATATAAATCTGGATTAAATAAATAAATAAAAAACAGGCTGGATACTTATTTCTGGCCACAAACCGTACATAGTACCTACTGGTACGTATGTACGTACAGGTGTACACACCTTAGTAAAATACATGACGCGCGACAAGGTAAAAATACGCTATCTTATTGTCAGCTACTCGTACTGCTAAAACATTGAAGAAATCTTTGATAACCATTCTGAGGTCTGATGTTATCGTGATTAAAATAATATTTCGAGAATTAATTATGTAAATAATTGTTATTTTTTGCAGTTTCTAACTAATGTATTAGGGTTGTACTTACATATTTAATATCTTGTTAGAAACAATAGTAGTGTGTGCAACAGATAAAGGGTGCTCGCCCACAAGCGATTTTTTCGGCGATTTTGTCGTCGATTTTTGTGCGAATGTATTTCTTTCGCACAAAAATCGCCGAGTTCTACCGCTGTACGTGTGTTTGTCACCTAACTCTTCCTAAACGGCTGGACCGAATTGGTTGAAATTTTGTATTTATTTTTCAACGGGTTTCTGGATGGTTTGAAAACACAATTGGACTCGGTAGGTGGCACTGCTGTCGGTATAAGGCGGTACGAAGTTCGCCGGGTCAGCTAGTTATATTATAAAATTGTTACTTTACGTGTCTTTCGTTTTACGTGTGAGTTATGTATACATACATTCTTATTTATATGTATTAAATATGTATGTATGTGAGTGTATAAGTTTATTATTCATTATGATAATTTTTTATCATTGTTCCTCTATAACAGAGCACCTGCCATCTAATCTCTATTATGTCCGCCTTTGTACAGAGGGCTACACATCAAGCTATACATTTCCAGTATAAGCTGATCTCGCATTGTAGGTATAGGATTTCAGTACAGTGAAAGGTCGGCGTATACTGGAAATGTATAGCTTGATGTGTAGCCGTGTGTACCTTTTTTCAGTTCGAAAAGTTTCAGTAAATAAATAAGTGCTTGTCGAGGAATAAGCGCACTAAAGGACGGTCGGTTTTTGGGTGGGAAATTATCAAATAACTTCTCCCACTCTGGGCTGAGCGGGAGGGCGTGTCAGACTTTTACTGACTAAAACCCACCCGTGTTCCTTCCGTTGCCTGTGTGCCAGGGCCACGATATCCCTTTCGGACAAACTCGCAACCCTGGCACACATAGGTACGTTAGAGGATCTATAATAAACAGTTCCAAATATATAGCTTATCTGTTTTGAGACGAGGTTGAGTTTTTACTTGTCGTTTATTCATAAATCCAAATTGATGAAGTGACTTCGGAAAGTAATTTGTTTGTAAAATGCGATAGCCCTAAATGATCGCTGAAGTGTTTTTATAAAAATAAAATGTGTAAGTAAGTAGGTACTCAATTAAGATTTTAATCAGTGTTGCTTGCTCTGCACGATAGCGTAAAAGCTATTATCGCGTAATTCTACGTGATGCACATTGTCGTAAGGTTTTGAATTTCATGCCGTAAGGTAGACTGGGTACTGTTGAAACAATTTTGCTTTGAACGCGCGTACACAGCCATTTTGAAACATAAACAGCAAAACACTTACAATGAGAGACTAGACTTTTGTCTTCAAATACATATCAGAATTAGAGGCTCAACTGCCATATTTACTTGATAGGAAAAGTTTAATAAAATAATATGCCACTGGTTCAACCGTCCTCATATCAGGGGCGGTTGAAAAAGTGATGGGGGTCAGTTGAAACATAAACAAATAAGTAATAAAAAATCAGTTTCTTTATTCATAGTCAACAAGAAATGATAAATTCAAGCTTGGCACTATTTCTATCATTATTTTTATTGTTTCCTGCCTGTATGAGGTTTTGTTACACAACTTGTTGCCCTGGAGAGACTGGTGGCCGGAGCTGTGCTCACCGACAATTCCACATTTCTCCTCATAAAAGAGCGAAACCACTCTTCTCCGGCGACCTTATTTTCGATCCACGCAGGAGTTGTGTTTAAATGATGTTTGTCAGCGAGCTCGAATGCTAATTTTCTTACTTCTTTGACAAATAGACCAAAATTTAAATCCACAGCGGATCAAAAACTTTGAAAGTTTATATTCCCGGTCAGGGGTAAATACTCTGTTTTTGGCTACATACCCCATACTAATATCCGACTGGTTACCTTCTTCGGTCACTGCATCTCTTTTTATCTTGTATCACAGATCAGAAGAGTGCATGGTGAATTCCGTAACTACAGTTCTACATCTCTGAAGCTCTTCGTAAAGAAGTTCCTTTTTTGAGTTCTTCATAAGTGTTTTCGTAGGGAGTTTATATCACACTCACCTCTAGATGTTTTTTTGATACTTTGTCTGGGCATCTACAACGAAAAAAGCAAAGATTATCATTGTTTCAATCGTACCCACAAAAATTGCTTCATCCGTCTTCATCCCCCTCAACCGCTAATAAAACGAACATAGCGTCGAGACAAAACAACAGAAACAAAAAAGAATCACGGTTTTCAAAACTTCACCCCCTTATTACAAAACAAGGTTTATCTTCAGACCCGGGTTTAAAACATGGAGCCATTATTGAATTCAGAACTTTATTCCGACTATGGTAAAGTTCCTAAACACAAAACTGACAACTTAGTACTGAACTAAGTTTTCAGTTTTGTAAAAAGAACGGTATTTCAATCACTGTTACGTTCTTATTACCAAAACTGGCTCCATGGTTTAAGCCATGTCAAATATAAATCTTGTTTTGTAATAAGGCGGTCAAAGTCTAACAATAAAGCAGAACATCACATGACATTATTATCAAGTTTTTTGAAAGATCTTACACGATGATGAGCGCAAATTAAAAGATGTGGTAGGTAAACCTATCACGAATATTTTTTCCTAACGTAAGCGCCCAATTTCCTATTCAGGAAATCTGCGGATTTGCTATTGATCTGGTTTCTTCTGGCTCTCTACTCTCTACACATATAATAAAAGTTTTCAAGTATAAAATAAAAGGTAATGGCAATATATTCAAATACCATCGAATGCTTTCACAGCAAAATGGTGAATACGACACTCCGGGGACGTGTCACAACTTTTTAAATAAATATAGGCAAATAAATAATGCCGGTGTGGGCGATGCTCGGGGAGCTGAAGGGGATATTTCATATCTGTTTCATTTAAATAATACCGCAACTGTGTCCACCACACAAATAAGAAGAAATAGTGATATCTACACAATAAAACAAATAATACGTGGGGCATACTGAATGTTTCTGGAATTGGCCACTTATAATAAAAAAAATAAAAAAGCAGTTACGGAATTCGAAAATGGAACTCTCTGGGAACATGTTACTTTTTAATTTGCGAGACTGTCCTTTGTTTTTTCATTGTGGCGTCCTTTAGAAAATTGTGTGTCGCTATTACAATGAAATTAACTCGTGAACATTTTCGTTTAATGATTTTTTACCATTTTCGCAACTTAAGTTAACAAGAGAGTTGCCAGAGACTTCAATTGGCAATTGGTGATGAAGCCCCATGTCACAGCTCTTTGTATTCGTGGTTCAGAGAATTTAGACGTGGACGTGATCATCTCCATGACGATGTACGTGAAGGTCGGCCGGCGACGGCGGTTACAGAATCCAATATTGATACCGTACGACAACTGATTGAAACTGACAAAAGAATTACTTGTCAGCAAATTTGTACTTTTTCAGGCATTGCAATTAGCCAAGTGCAAAACATTTTGCATGTGCACCTGAAGGTTCGGAAGCTTTGCACTCGATGGGATACCGCATGATTTAACGGAAGATCAGTAACGACTGCGTGTTGAGTGGTGTCGTAAAATTATAAAAAAGTTTAATGGAGGACAGTCATTGGCTGTCTATAATATCGTGACAGCGAACCATTGTAAAAATCAGTTGCTTTTTACAATGGTTCAAGCGAATCCAAAAATCTCTAAATTGTGAGGGCATATACTTTGAAAAACAATAAATATCTCATAAGTCTAATATCTTGTCTTATTTATCAAAATCCAGAAACTTTCAGTATGTCCTAAGTATGATGTGGGTAACTTGAAAAGTTTTTGAATACACTGAAGACAACATTATAGTTACACTAGGTATCAATGATCTCCCCCAGTAACGGGGGGGCATGCGGGGCCCGCCAACTAGGCGGGCATGCGCCGGGAGGGTCGTGGAAGAAAAGGTTCAACCGTTATCCCATGGCCCTCCCAACACGGCGATGCGGGAACACCGCTGAGTTTGAGTGGGTATACTGTCGTCATTACCGACAGGGAGTCCCACATACCCCGTCTCGTCCCCCACGAGCGGGCATGCGTAATTGTATGTTTCAGAGAAAAAAAAAAAAAAAGTATCAATGATCTAACAGTTACAACTATCATACTCAGAAAATACACTCAAAGTGACTTACTAGAGAATAGGCAGCAGCGTTCTCTATGCATTTTTAAAACCATACTGCGATCGCCAACCCGCCTGCCAGGCTTGGCGATTATGGGCAAACCCCCGCCCCCCCTATTTGGGGGAGGCCTATGTCCAGCAGTGGACGTCTTTCGGCTGAAGTGATGAGGTATACATGATCTAACAGTTACAGCTATCATACTCAAACTAAAACATAAATATAACTCCCAATAAGTTTGTTATATTTGCGCCGTTTGAGGTTTTCTGCTCCTGCAGCAGCCGCCCCAGCACAGCCCGCCGTGCTAGGAAGAAGGGAAGGTTTACTATGTGTAATACATTATATAACTTAAATGTATTAAATAAATCTTCATGTTTTGTGAAGGAAGTCGCGTACCTTGTTGCCAACGGAACGGAATGTTGCCTTTTCAAATCATCATTCTCATCGTTCTGGAGTGGCGACCGCGTACCGGAAGACGTACCTAGCGTTGGAACGCCTCCTACAAGGTGGACCGATGACCTTGTGAAGGCCGCAGGTATCCGCTGGATACGGGAAGCACAGAACCGGTCGAAGTGGCGGTGCATGGGGGAGGCCTATGTCCAGCAGTGGACGTCTTTCGGCTGAAGTGATGCGGTATCAATGATCTAACAGTTACAGCTATCATACTCAGAAAATACACTCAATTATTTTGATTAGATAATGCACTTCATTTACATTTATACTAAATCAAATAACAAATTCAATGTTGTAGGGACATGGCGCTGGCCAAAATATTTAGACTGTAATCACCAGCAATGCCGTATGCTGTCGCCACTCGCATTCAAATAGCTCACTGACACTAAGACAAATGACACCATTCATATCCGGCCCAAGAGTCAATGTGCCAACCAAAAAAATGTGTTAGCCTTGTTTGAAATGTCAGCACCACCATTTTTTTTTACGGCACGAAATCTCTACGATCATTCCTTGTACAATATCTTATAGTCCAAAAATCTGGTTTCCCATACATTTGATAAAAAAATTAAACTACCGGTTGGCGTATAAAGTCATACGGGCTTGTTGGCAAGGACTTTGTATGAATCGTGAATGGTCTCCTTTAATGGGATTCTAGATTAGTACATCATTATAAGTTGGATGATTATATCGTAGATAAAATACTCCACAACCACTTGGCTTTACTAATATTTGAAATAGATGCTTCCTTCTTATTTTTTTTTTGTTCTGACATTACAATCTTTGGTATCGTTTATTTTTCAAAAAATGCATTTACGAAGCCTGTATACATTGTTCGAAAGTTAAAAATTACGCACCATACAACGGAACGGGCGGTAAAATAGGTACTCTCACCTAAGTACATATTTTACCGCCCTCCTCGTTGTATAGCGCCGTGCGTATCCTTTACGGTTTTTTTTTATTACCATAAAAGTTATATAAGAATTCCACCAAGGAGTTACAAATAACGAGAATAAATAAGCTGAATGATCGAACCTCCTTGGAAGCACTTTTGCTCAATACGTTTATCTCACTTTATAATTAAAGAGAAAATGAGACGAAAGATGTAGTACTAATTTTCATCATGTGCATTTGGCGCCATTTGCAAATTCGCGCCATTTTCTTATTGGAAATGTCAAAGATTGTTGCGACTTTCCGACTGATATTTACAAAATAATTATTTGTCCAAGCGAGGAATCCGATATTAATATGGAATCTACTGCACCTGATATCTTGAATGAGCCGCCAAAATCGTGAGTGCTATTAAATGATTTACAATAATTTTATATCAGAAGACTCGAAGAAATACTCAATCATTCTCTTAAAATGTTTTGATGGCTTATTTTATTACCTATTGTATTGTTTTCTCGCAAATGTGTTGAAAAACGTTGTATGACACACGCGCGGAAATTGGTATTTACAACCTCGTGACTATGGTAAGCCCTCGACTTCGTCTCGGGCTTACATTCGTCTACTCGTTTGTAAAGACCAACTTACCGCCCTAATATCATAAATAACTAATGTACTACTTAATCAAGTTTTAGCTGTTGAATACTGAAATAGGTAATAAGTAATGATTTTCCGTTTGCTAGTAAATTTTTATTAATCATTGAAATACATTGCAAGCTATAGTTTTAGTATAATTTAAAAGCATTTTTTCAATTTTGTAAATGTGAGTACCATTTAATAAGTTATGATGTATGTTGACTTAAAAAAGCTTGGCGGTTGAGAGTATTTCATGCTCACTTAAATGTCTCGATGATGGTGGCGCGTGTGCTGGATCATTCGGTTCCCTAAAAAATGGTTGAGCTGGGTGGTGCTGATCCACGCTTCATGTTCGTGAACGGGCGCCGTCAGTTGAGACTGGTCATCTCTTAACTGCCAGGGTTTATATTTGTAATCTTTTAATCTTATATTTTGTATTGTTTTTAAATAATCTATTTATTTACATTGTTCTCATATTTAGAAGCGACAAGAATAATGTACCAAGGATTTTGTAACATCTTGATGTAAAAGAGTGTCCTTGGAGGTTCGTGCCTGTTCTCCTCCATAGAGATCTACGTTTTGGAATGGGCAAATAGCTTCAACTTTCTGACTAACTGACCGACTCTTTGACAATTTCAAAGTTTAATTGAAATAAATGCTTTGTTTTTGAGTTTTTTTTTTTACAATATGAGGCATCTAAAGAGAGTAGGAAGTTAAAAGGCATCTAGAAAGTGGCGAGGAACTCCAAGTGGGACCTGAGACAATTTTTTCGACCCACTGTGTTGTAACCGTTTATTAGGCGACAATTATCTTTATGTAACTTA
Organism: Tiliacea aurago; assembly: GCA_948098905.1. Taxonomy (NCBI): domain Eukaryota; kingdom Metazoa; phylum Arthropoda; class Insecta; order Lepidoptera; family Noctuidae; genus Tiliacea; species Tiliacea aurago. The sequence goes on from OX402592.1 coordinate 5,751,784, forward strand.
ACTTTCAGTGTTATCTACCTTCATAAAATTAGTAGGTAACAGCAGTATTAGTCAAGGTTTATGGATGAATTGTTTGATGATTACGATCAACCGTAGTTAGATCATAGATCTAGCATTGATAACGATATATCAAGTCAATGAAATGAATGATATCAATCGCCATAAATTTCATAAAAATGATATCATCAGTCAGTATGGTAAATATTGTAATGTTTTACAATAGTTTTATGTGTTCATAACAAATTAGATTTACGTACTGTTGACATATTGGCAGGTCCAAGTGTGGTGTTTTGACTTAGCGTAACATTTATGGTGGTTTACGAGTACGCAGACGTGAATACGTTAAACATAAAGTTTATCCTAATCTATACATACATTATAATAAAATCGTAGCGAAGTCAAAATTGTATATTGAATATTATTGAAAAAAAGTAATAGCTACAAGGTCTGGTTCGATCGATTCTAATGCCGAAAATATTTTTTTTTAAATATTGGTCTGTTTGTCTGAATGTATGTTCCAGCATCACGCAAATTGGGCACGCCACAATTGTGGCGATAAGGCCCTTCTTTGAGGAGTGGCTAGAGAGGCGCCACGGCGTCCTCATCTTCTGCCTGACGCAGGTCCTCACCGGACACGGTTGTTTCGGGAGGTTCCTGTTCAGGATAAAGCGGGAGGAAACGCCCGGGTGTCACCACTGTGTGGATCGCCCGGATGACACGGTGGATACGGAGGCGATCGGCAGCGGCGATCTCTCGCGTCCACCCCTGGTTCAGGCCATGGTTCAGGCCATGGTTCAGAGCGAGAGTGCATGGGAGGCCGTCACCTCCTTCTGCGAAGTAGTAATGCTCGCGAAGGAGGAGGCGGAGCGCATGAGGGAGAGGCAAGGTTTGCACCCTCGCACCCCTAGTTACCGCACGAGACGCCCCGGGCATCGGGAGTCGCAAGCTGATTTCCGGCCACGGTAGGCGTGGGCTTGCGGACGGTGAGCGATGGGTAGCTCGCCGTCCGATAAGGATCAGGCCCGGGTCGACGGCGCGTTGTGGTCCACGCGCGCCTCAAAGAGATGTCAATACCAACTGACGGGGTCCGATAGGGTCAATGCCTGCCAGGGTTGCGAGTTTGTCCGAAAGGGATATCGTGGCCCTGGCACTCAGGCAACGGAAAGAACACGGGTGGGTCTTAGTCAGTAAAAGTCTGACACGCCCTCCCGCTCCGCCCACTGCGGGAGAAGTTATTAGATAATTTTCCAACGCAAAAAAAATAAAAAAAATGCATAGATATTCCATAATATAAGCCTGGTCAGTTGGTAGGCTATATATTATTACGCTATTTGCTATGGGGGAAGAGCAATATTGCATTATGTTTGTATTCCTCTACAAATGCATCAAACATCACGCAAATTCTACCGGATAGATTCTGTTAAAATTTTGCATTTGGCAGCTCAGTCTCGCAGCGGAAAAAGACCACACTATCACATCATCATCATTTCAGCCGAAATACATCCAATGTTGGACATAGCCCCCCCAATCTTTCCGAAAATATTATTAGCGGAATATCTTGAGACGATCTCTAACATTCGTATGACGGAGACACAACAACAACGGTCACAAATCGATATAAAAAAATAAAAATCGAAGATGTTCCTCTAAACTTTGTGCAGAAGTGGAGCCAGCTCAGATATGTGTTAGGTACTAACATTTTACAACACATTTTAAGGGGACGATAACCGACTTTTAATGATTGTATACTGAAGATCACGTCTAAACGAGTAGTGTTATAGATTTGAAAAACATATATTCTATGTTAAATTAGAGCATTTTCGCAATAACTTAATATGTGAATATTTTAGATTATGTTTATATTACATAGTGAAATTAATTTGTAAAATTATGTCTAACGCGGATAAAAATCTGAGAATGGCGCAAAATCTACCAAGCGAATTTTTCTGAAACCTTCACCAATTTAAAGATAATTTAATTGATCTTTTAGTATACGCGTTTTATTAAAATACATTTTATTTTGTGTATAATAAATTAATAATGCGTCAAATTGGGGACAGCGCTCCTTGATAGGCGAGTCCTACTACTGGCTGAATGTACGACGCGTTGCGTGAGCTCAGTACAGAAAACGCAAGCTAACTACTCAAGGTCACTGGTATATATCTGCGTCTTAAAAGTGTAACTAGAGTTTCTTGCTCATTCTTCTATGGAGTAGTGGTGGTAGTTTCGTATGGACGAAACTGCCTTTAGAGGTAAATTAAATGAATTCTATTTTCTTGTAGATGTTGACATTCAAAAACGCCTTGTAATGGCCTACACTTGAAATAAATTATCTGATTTTGAATTAGACTCTGTGATGCCATTAAGAATTTCCAAAAATGGAATAACCATTTACGCTTAAAAAAAAAAACTTTTATTTCAGACCCATTTCATTAATATGCACACGACTTAGAAACTAGTGTTAGTACTTAAATCTAACAGAAAAACAACACAAACTATTCATTACTACACCACAGTGGCATGTAGGCGTATCGAATGTCCCAGTATGGGGCTGTCCCACCTATCAGCTATTGTTTTCAGGATGCTGTTGGGGCTGGCGCGTACGAGTACCCTGCGCATGATGGAAGCGCAATGCTTACGCATGATGGCGTGAAAGCCATCTATTCTCGCCTCTGCAAACATGCCGGAAGCACTGCAGTAGCGCGGCAACCCCATCAACACCCGGAAAGCATTATTATATTGTACGCGCAGAGCGCTGTATGCCCTTCGCGTGTAGTTCACCCACAGACTGCATGTATAGAACGACTGACAGTACGCTGTAAATAGTGTAGCCTTTACCCCGACTGGCCCTGGCTTAGCCCGACTCTGGGATCGTTTGTGATCACATAGAGACCAACGAAACAGGAGATAAGCTCCTATCATAAAACAAAATTGTCAATGACGAATAGGTACTCGTACAACTTAACAATTGAAATATTTTATCAGGCGTTTATACTCGTAATATATGTGATTAATGAAGTCGATTTTTCGATTGCTGAAATATAATTGGCAGGCGTAAACTACATATTTTATGTTTATATAGTAATAAATAGCTTATTATTTTCCGAGTGACTAATAACTTAAAAGTCGACTAAATGTTTGCAACAAATAAAATAACTTGCCAGCGATTAAATATTTTCGCGACTATTATATTATGTAAGGTTCAAAATTAAAGGTGTTATAAAAACTAAAAACTAGCAGCTGCGTTTAGGTAGCAAATAAACTATACCAGTCAAATAAAATATTAGGCGAGGAGCTATAAATAATGACTTGGCGACTAATAATGTTAGTAGGGTGGCAAAGATAATTTATATTACCAGTCTAGTTAGAGTAGGTTATTTTTTTTTTTTTTAATGGTTACGTTAGGTTAGGTTAAAACTGTGACTTCCTACGCACGAGCCGAGCGAGCGGAGCGAGCGGTGCCGCGCCAGCGGCCGGCGAGTGCCAGAAACGACTAGATTATATAGAAAATCTAAACCTGCCCTAATAATACAATAATAATATATTATTTATGAATGCCCATTTACTATTTTATTTTCGCCATTAAGTTTCCGCTTAGATATTAATTCTGTTCCCAAAAGAAAAACTTGATGCTAGTTTAAATTAAAACGGAGCTTATTACTGATATATTAATATGCTACCTATTACTTATTACGATACTCCTTATTAGCTGCCAACCCATTATATATGGTACCCACTCAAATTTTTTTTAAAACCTATATTCATTTTACTTAGTTGCCGCATTAAATACATGCCGTGATAAATTACCTCAGTGTTTTCGTAGTTTAAGGGGCCATGCGTAGTTCATACAAACGTAATACCAAAATAATTTGTAAATCAAACATATTCTTAAGGTTGTGTGTATTTATTTCGATTGGATTAAAGAATATCTATGTTCCCAAATATATATTTTGAAAGGATTTTTTTCTATAAAAAACTTATTAGGGTTCCGTACCAAAATGGTAAGTTAGCGTATTTCTGCAATGGTTTTACGGCAGATAGCCCAACTTGGTACTTAACTCTATTTTGTTGTATCAATGTAGCAAAGGATAGTTTACTACTTAGTCCAGCTTAAGAAGTTGTCCAAATTCTGGAAAAAGTAGAAGTCTGTAGGCGCAAGGTCTGGTGAGCTTCCAACCCCAGCTCTTGTAACTTGGAGACCATCTGCTGTGCAGTATGAGGTCGCGCGTTGTCGTGCAGGAGCAGCGGAGACGAGCGATTGAAAGCTGGTTGGAGACGTGCGAGCTTCTCCATCATTGTGTTCAGTTCTTCACAGTACACATCTGCAGTAATGCTCATCCCGTTTGGTAAGAAGCTGTAATGAATCACACCGGCCCTAGACCATCAACTAGTGACCATCACTTTTCTAGGGGTAAGTTTTCGTTTAGGGCATTGTTTAGGTGCTGAACAAGGATCCAACCAACTTGCTGAGCACTTGCGATTGTCAAACAGAATCTAGTTTTCGTTTTGTTTGGTCAAAATTCCTTCATTTGTGTGCCTGTTGAGCAGTGCAAGGCACGTCTCGACGCGTACTTCGCGCTGGCGATCATTGACTTCGTGGGGCACCCATTTGTTAAGCTTTTTTACCTTGCCAATTTGACGCAAATGGACCAATATTGTTTTGATGCTAACGTCGAAAGCTGCTGCTAATGAGTATGATCAGCTTTATTATAAAAAAAGTATATTTATATAAAAATAAATAAAAAATATTAATAATAATAAATATATTATATTTATTTTATTTATTACATTTTTTTTATAAGTTTCATTTCATTAAAAAAAAAATAGCCTTTGATTCGTCACTGTCGACTAAAGTTTTCGGACAACCACGGGGTTCATTTTTCAGGTCGAAATTTCCAGAACAGAAGCGGGCAAACCAATAACAGGTGGTGCGTTCGTTTGTAGTGTTCGCTCCGTAAACGTCGTTGATGTTGCGTGCCGTTTGTGCGGCGTTGCTGCCACGACGGTACTCATATTCCATAATTACTCGAATTTTTAACGTATCCGTAATGACGAAAAAGATGTGATGAAAACATAACGCTAATCAATAAACATATTACTAATTTTGAAAAAAGAATTCCATGTTTTTGAATAAAATTAATTTGAAATTAGAATTCTTAGCCAAACAAAAAACATTTTGATTTGAAATGGCCAGTACTGCAGAACGGCAATTTCATAGGAGACCTATTTAATTATTATGTTAAAGATACCTAAACCACAGACTACCTGCAGTATTGTTTCTCCTTCCCCCTTAATCCATCCAATCCGTCACCTTATGTAAAATTTCTACATTTATATCTGTAATTTGTATGGTGTACGTAATAAAGAGTATTCTATCCTATTATATATACTTCTATACCTACTAATATTATAAAGAGGTAAAAAGTTTGTTTGTTGTTTGCTCAGATTATAGAAAGAAGCAGATAGACCGCGTGGAACAATAAAGTGAGGCCCGTTTGTAGACATGTGTGCGTTACAGCCACGTGACAGCACTATAATAACAGGTGCCTCTATGTGTGTGTACGGTTGCCAGGATAATGAAAAAATTTGCCATAATATTTCATTACATGATAAAAAAAAGTTTTTTTTTTCTTAAATCAGTTGTTTTTATTAACAGTATACGTCAAATTAACAATACCCATATAAATGATACATTTGCGATATATTTTATTTTGAGACACCAACATTTTATTGTTTTTGGTAGCTATATTTACTTTATGGTGACGTCATATAACCCATGATGTAGCAAATCGACTGATGTAATAAGTATTATAAAATCCATTAACTAGTTACACTTACGAAGACACATACATAATATAATTATTTATTTATAAACATACCAACCAGAAAAGGCGATAAATAAAACACTATTATCAAAATAAATATTTTTGTAAATCGATACTCCTGTATCCTATACTTATTTCCTAATTTAGGGATAAATGTTTCAATATAAACTAGCAACACCGAATGATTTTTGTTAAGGTTTTGTGTTTCAAGATGTCACTAACAATAAACACGTAAAATAAATCCAAATAGACAAATAATCAATATTTTACCAATGAAATTTTTTCTAAGAAATAAGATGGAGTATCTCTCCATCTTATTTCTTTTATTTTTGGGAACAGTTTTTACAATGTTTAAAAATACAAGACGGCATTATTCTGAAAATATCTGTTAGAGCCCATGACGTACTAACGATGCGACGCTTCGTGTTGTACTAAATCAAGATTGTATTCGCTTTTGAATTTGTATTTGCTTTGTTGGCCGCACTCTCAGTGTTCCGCGCGGTCTATCTGCTTCTTTCTATCTATAATCTGAGGTAAACAACCTCAGATTTTCAACCAAACATTTGTAAGGGTTAATCTCCGGAACTCATGATCCAATTCTAAAAATGTTTTCACTGTTAAAAAGCTACATTATTCCTGAGTATTATAGGCTAAATTATATTTATATCAAGCATATTAGCTGAGCTATCACAATTTTTGTCTTACAAGTCGGAAAGAAATACCTCATAAAACAGAATTCACACAAATTCTACCGGATAGAGTCTGTTATAATTTTGCATTCCGTATAAATCTGGTCAGCCGGTATATTATCACGCTATTTACTATGGGGGATGAGCAATATTGCATTATGTTTGTATTCCTCTATGGATTACAGCAAATTGTAAATAGACGAGCGAAACTGTTAGAACATTGCAGATAGTAACAGATTTAACCTTTTAAATGATAAGCATCATGATATATCTTTATGAGGCTAAGCAGTCAATCATCATGACATAACTATGTAGACTGGATTCTTAGGATGGGGAAGTAAGTGTCTTAACCGTTGCGTTGTAGCTACACGAAATCGGTCTTAGGAGACTGTCCTTACATTTTTGAGAAATTTTGATCTGCCCCCTCGTTTGCCGGGCGGTCTTAATAAGTCCGATGTCAATTATGCCACATTCGCCGAGAGATCTGTTTCAGATCGACTGACGCACAAGGATGTTTGGATCCATAGTGAATATTTTCTTGGGATTTGAAGCATGATAGAGTTTGAAATTGGTAGGATATTAAATAACGATGTTATAGAACCACTAACCACGACCCTAGAGCGAAGAAAAAAAAAAGAAATTTAAACTCTTTGCTGTCAGTTTGTCAGTTCGGTTTCGCAAGAGTTGCTTGTCGTCGTGTAGTGATTTGTTTTAGTGCTAAAAAGTAATGGATTGCGTGCAAATTAGATTTAAATCATAGATGGGTAAGTAATGAACAGATTTTAAGGCCAAGAATAAGTAGTTACGAAGGAGTTTGCACAGAAATAGGTTCGGAACTAGCAAAATCGGAATTTGCCGTGATGACTAATAACTATTTTATTGCCAACAAACTGTCGTTGCTTTATATATAAGTTTGTTTATTACTATTGTTAGCATGTATTTAAACATATACCGTAATTAAAAAACGTAACATTGGACAGTTACATCGAATAGAAACTTATGGTTTGCGGGCCTTTTTTTTAAAACACAGCGGCCTTAAAAATAATGTCCTGACCGCTGTGGGTTTTTTTTAGGTAGGCTATTGGAATGTTAAATAACTCAAATCGTAATGAAATAATGGTTATTTATTATTTTAGAACGACCTTTAGACGAACAAACGCTTAGGCTGACTTTTGCCGATTTATTGCTTTTGCAAGGCACGACAGGACTAATCTATACATAATATGTTAGCCTATTTCATAAAGCTTCTAACAACAGATCTTTTAGCCAGCTCGCTTGAGTATCTTTCGAGCTACCGTCGCTCAAGTCAGACGCGGCCGATACCGCCAATAACGTTAGCGAGCGTGCATTTTCGTGCCAAACAGGCCGACACGAGAGAGGAACAGATTGTGAGAAAAATTTACAATCAGCAGAAAATGGGCAATTTTTACCAAAAATATTTTTGATGCCAATAGATCCTGTTTCTCATGAAAGAGTTAAGGCTTCTACATACCAGCGCGACTTGTCGCGCGACGCGACACGGTACAAAGGCCCCGCGTGTCGCGGGATGAGCGGTGCCTTTGTGTCGCGTCGCGTCGCGCGACAAGTCGCCCCGGTATGTAGAAGCCTTTAGACCAACTGAGGGTTTTTAATTTTTTAATTGTATTTTATATAAAGAGAGTTTAATCATACACTGATTACGCCACCCACATCGGTAAAAACAATTATTCTTTATGATCTAAATCCTATTTTGCTACCTTATATAAGAGTCTTGCGTCCTTTGACAATGGGGACGCAAGAAAGCATGACGCAAAATGTTCTTTACTAACTTTTTAGACCTTTGTATCCTGCTGATGCGTATCATTAAAATTGGTTCAGTCATTTAGAAAAACAAAGGCTTGAAAGTTTGTATGAAATGCTGTAAGGTCTAAACGCTCTTAGGTTCCGGGATAGTCTAACGCATTTACAACTTTAGTAAGTGCCTTGCAAAAACTTTGTTACAAACCAATGTTCCTATATTGTCGTGGTTTTCGATTTTTCGATCAGGATAACGTCATAGCAGATCTGGTTTAAAGTTATTACATTCTGACCGGCGCGCGGCGCGGCGGTATCGTCAGTTTCATAGTCAAATACTCAGTTTTCAGATCCTTCTGAGATTACCTATCTTTCCATCATCGTTTTAGTTACCGATGACATAATTAGATTTAAATGCAATGATCTAAATCATCATCATCAAAATTTAGCCGAAAGACATCCACTGCTGGACTTAGGCTTCCCCCAAAGGGCCACCACGGGTTTGCCATAATCGCCACGCTTGGCAGGCGGGTTGGCGCCCGCAGTATGGTGTTAAAATGCATAGAGAACGCTGCTGCCCATTCTCTAGCAAGTCCCTTAGTCGCCTTTTACGACACCCATGGGATGAAATAAGATGGTGTTATTATTTACGTCCGGCAACACACGGTACAATGCATTAGATAGGTAGGTATATACAATGCCTCGTGCGGTTAATCTGTATTGAATGATATCTATAATCTTGATGTAATACGGATTACTTCAATCCAAAATGTTGCATTAATCTGACGTCACTAAACGGATCTTGTTCACTGATCACTATCCGATAGCATTCGACTCTGATTAGAGTAGGTACACTTCTCTATGTGTTTATTATTCTAGTGTATGGCACTCGTGGGTTGCAGCTCAAAATCGGCGTCAGGTGGTACACCTTGTGTTGTCATCTAACATTATGCTGAGCTTTTGGCATAATAATAATTGTTTTCTGTTTTTATAGTTATAAGGTGTATTTTTTGCTGTAATTCAAATAAACGCATTTTTCTTTCTTCTTTTTTACTTTTACAGTTTCGTATGTTTCGTATCTTTCGGTGACCATTGTCTTCAGAACTTTATAAAAGAGACGTTATTTTTTTTTATAATACTGAGAAATCCGTCTTCAGAGATTATTAGTAAATTCTTCTTTTTTTATGTCTTTGGCAGAGGTGACAGAGACAAAGTCGACGATGGAGTGAGCTTACCCAGAAGAAGCCTGTTCACTCTAACTTTGAAGAGATTAGGGTTGTATGCGTTCGGAAACACAGACGCAGGCAGAGAGTTCCACTGTTTTGCAGTGCGCATTATAAAAGACATTTGGAAACGCTTAGTGCGAATTGGTGGAATAGCAACCAGGAAGGGATGGTAACCTGCAGTGCGTCTAGATGTCCGATAATAATAATAATAATAATCGTTTATTTATAAAAAGGGTCACATGTACAATACGATAATAGAAGGGGGCCGGTGGAATGAGGTCGTGGAGTTCTTGGGCACACTCACCGAAGTACAATCTGTAGAAGACCGACAAGCAGGCGACCTTGCGGCCGGTGGATGCCAACCTGTGAAGATTGGCATCCACCAGTTTTACGTCGTCAATAAGCCTCTTAGCTCTGCTCTGCTCTCTTATTCTGGTGCTAAGTACTTGCTGTAGTACTCCGTGTCCTAATTATAAGCGATTGCAAAGTCGAACAAAATGAACGCGACGATCTCGTATTTTGCGCGACGACGATCGACTACACTTATGTGGAGTGAGTTTTTGAGTAGAAGGGAACGTATGTAGAGGTGCGAGTGAAAGGTGTATATGGGTGTAAGAGAGAGATGACGAGAGTGTGCATTGTACGAGGAACGAAAGACGTGTTATTTTATATTTTTGAAGTTTTATTGTGTTTACTTAAAAAATACACCAGTTTGAAACCTAATAGCTCTTTCACTTCACCACCCGATCCCGCACTTATGTTAGGACAAGGCCGTAGATCTGCAGTCTAAACGGTCAGAAGCCCAAAAGCCTGATAACCAGTCACCAAGGGGTATCGTATTACCCAGTAACTGGGTTGTGGAGGTCAGATAGGTAATCGGTCTATGTTTAGATACTATTGGGGCCTGCATCTGGTGAGATTGGAAGCCGACCCTAAAATATTTGGGAAAAGGCTTGGCAAAAGTACTTAGTAGAATTACTCGTGGGTACGTCTGTGAAAACATTCCCCAAATAGCATAGCTGTGTTTCGGTTTGCAAGAGAAGTAGGTAGGGGTGTAAATAAAACAACATGCACATGAGGTGTCCATATGTGGCGATAACCACTTTCTACAGGTTAATCGACGCCATCGGCTTTTTGCCAACACAGCACATAAAGATAATTTGGAATAAAGGTATCATAGGTAGGTACATTATTTATTTATAAGTTTAGTTCAGATCATAAATTCCATATAAAATTGTTAGTAAAGCTTAAAACTATGTTAGTACTTAAACATACTTGTTTAATTAAATCAAACTATTTATTTAAGATAAAAAGGACACCACCAGAGCTGTATACCTTATTCTAGTGCCCCACAATAGGACACTCAACCCTTTCCGTTATCGTGTTTAGAAGGTTGTTGGAGCTGACCCGCACACGACGCATCAAGGAGGCCACTCTCTTACGCACTATAGCTCTAAAGCAGTCGGTGTTGGCCTCCGCAAACCTCCCTGATGCACTACAGTGTCGCGCAATACAGGTCTTAAAATAAATAAATTGTGATTAGCTACGTCCCGCCCTTACGGCATACAATAGTTACATACAAATTAAGGACATGGACAAAAAATACATTCCATGTACAGAGACATAGTAAATAATTTTGCATAATAGAAATATTTTTTTTTTTTTTTATTTATAGCAATTTAAAATATAAAACACCAAAAACCATTGGTGTACACTAAATTCGATAACTATGCAACCGTCGCTTTAGAAATGGGCCATGTCTTTTGCAGACAGAAAAAAGAAAATACGAACCAACCAAAACTACCTAATCCACCACACTACCACCACCTAACACCACCACTACCACCACCACTACCACCACCACCACACCACCACTAAGATAAGATAAGATACTATTTATTTAAAGAAAACTTGGACATTAATTACAAAATATTTTAACAGGCTAATTTGGGTCAATAAAGGTGGTATGCTCATCAGTAGCCGAACTAGGCAGAGCCTGTATTTCGGCTATCAGCGCCAAACCTCTCGAGTATTCCACATATATAATCTCCAAACCACTACCTAATCTATACTAATATTATAAAGCTGAAGAGTTTGTTTGTTTAAACGCACTAATCTCTGGAACTGCTTGGCCCCTGCAGATTGGCGCGATATAGCGGGCGCGACAGGCAGCGCGACACTTTCCATGAAGTTTTCATAAAATTGTGTTACTATAGTGTCGGGTCGCGTCTATCTATGGGAGCCTTAAGCAGATTTGCTATGTAGTAGTGTAAGACACCGCAATTTAGTTTAATTTCATGTCATGGAATCATTAAAGCGTGGCAGTTGAGAGTATGTCATGCTCACTTAAATGGCTCGTTGATGGTGGCGCGTGTATTGGATCATTCGGTTCCCTACAAAATGGTTGAGTTAGATGGTGCTGATCCACGCGTCATGTTCGTGAACGGGCGCCGTCAGTTGAGACTGGTCTTCTCTTAACTGCCAGGGCTTTTTTGTAATCTTTTAATCTTCTATTTTGTATTGTTTTTTAAATAAGTAATTTAATTTTTTACATTGTTCTCACATAAGTATAGAAGCAACAAGAATAATGTACCCAGGATTTTGTAATATCTTGATTTAAAAGAGTGTCCGTGTAGTTTCTTGCCTGTTCTTCTCTATAGAGATCTACGTTTTGGAATGGGCAAATACCTTCAACTTTCTGACTAACTGACCGACTCTTTGACAATTCAAAAGTGCCTGTAATAGGTTTAATTGAAATAAATGTTTTGAGTTTGAGTTTGAGATTAGCCATTTATCAAATAGGTACTTGTGGGCTATCGCAAACTTATCAGTTGATATCGGACATTTTCTTCGAACGTCTGGTTGTGTCAAATCAACACGGCTTGCTTCTAATGAGCTTATGTAGGTGGTATGCTCATCAGTAGCCGAACTAGGCAGAGCCTGCATGGCGACGAGTTATGAAGTTCATGACTATCGATCGTATCATAAATCATTGATAAGCATTTTTTGTACCTAATCCTGTAAGACTATAATTTGTAACACCTCAATATAATGAATATTAGGTGTTTCTTATTGAGTAAGCCATTTCAAGTACCTATCCCATTTCATCCCGTGGGTGTCGTAAAAGGCGACTAAGGGACTTACTAGAGAATGGGCAGCAGCGTTCTCTATGCATTTTAACACCATACTGCGATCGCCAACCCGCCTGTCAAGCGTGGCGATTATGGCAACCCTTTTGGGGGAGGCCTATGTCCAGCAGTGGACGTCTTTCAGCTGGAATGATTACGTTGTTGAGTGGATACATTTTTCGGACATATGAAGGAATGGATTAGCAATGTCCTTCAACATAATTCAGATTGTGATTGAAAGTATGTTACGCATTTAGGGTGCTGGTTCCTTGGAGCATTTTCGACGTTTGGCTCCCAGACTGGAGCGAGCCGGGGCTGCTTTAAAGCGGCTCCTGCCCAATCTAGGGGGTCCAAACCTCCTGCTGGAGGCTCTACGCGGGGATCGTGCGGTCCATGGCCCTTTACGGGGCACCGGTGTGGGCGCGTTCTATAAGGCTGCGACCAGCCCGGCGGTTGAACGCGTCCCAAAGGGTCATGGCCATCAGGCTGGTCCGAGGATACCGCACGGTCTCCCGTGAGGCGGCGAGCCTCTTTGCCGGACTACCGCCATGGGATCTGGACGCAAAAGTCCTCGCGCACGTCTGGGAGTGGCGCGAGGAGGCGAAACGCCGGGGTGAAACTCCGCTGCCGCGAGAAATCACGGCACAGCGGACAGAGCTCCGGCGGGATCTTATGGCGGCATGGAGAGTGCGATTGTCGCAACCCAGCGCTGGGCACACCACAATTGTGGCGATAAGTCCCCTCTTTGAGGAGTGGCTAGAGAGGCGCCACGGCGTCCTCACCTTCCGCCTGACGCAGGTCCTCACCGGACATGGTTGTTTCGGGAGGTTCCTGTTCAGAATAAAGCGGGAGGAAACGCCCGGGTGTCACCACTGTGTGGATCGCCCGGAGGACACGGTGGAGCATACGGTGGAGGTCTGCCCAGCTTGGGCGGAGCACCGCCGTGTCCTCACGGAGGCGATCGGCGGCGGCGATCTCTCGCGTCCGCCCTGGTTCAGGCCATGGTTCGGAGCGAGAGTGCATGGGAGGCTGTCACCTCCTTCTGCGAAGCAGTAATGCTTGCGAAGGAGGAGGCGGAACGCGTGAGGGAGAGGCAAGGTTCGCGCCCTCGCGCCCCTAGTCGCCGCAGGAGACGCCCCGGGCGTCGGGAGTCGCAAGCCGATTTCCGGCCACCGTAGGCGCGGGCCTGCGGGCGGTGAGCGATGGGTAGCTCACCGTCCGATAAGGACCAGGCCCGGGTCGACGGCGCGTCGTATTCCACGCGCGCCTCAAAGAGTTGTCAGCACCAACTGACGGGGTCCGCTAGGGCCAATGCCTGCCAGGGTTGCGAGTTTGTCCGAAAGGGATATCGTGGCCCTGGCAAACAGGCAAATGAAGAAATACGGGTGGGTTTTTGTCAGACAGCCCAGAGCGGGAGAAGTTATTTGATAATTTCCCACCCAAAAAAAAAAAAAAAAAAATGGTGCTGGTTCCTCAAATCTTACGTCCTATTGTTGAAAGTAAAGTCAAGTTTATTCAAAAAATCTTTTTATTTCCTTGAGTTTGTACAAAAATTAAGTAGAGATTAATAAATAGCTTCTTTTTCCTCTTTGAACATAGTTATCACCGTCCTCCTTTTGGGGGAGGCAGTGGGCGTCTTTGGCTGAAATGATGATGAGGATTGAGTAAGAATAAACCTATTCAAGTTTTTTTGTCACTAGTTAAAAGATAGCTTAGGCAATGACGCTTTTGATTCATCAATATTTGTCGGCGCATCACATCAGGCAGCATTTCTGGCGACGATTTCATAATGACTACACTTCTCTGCTGCAGGCTAAATCCAAGTGGTTTCATTCCAGAGGTGAAGTGAAGCCCGTCCTTAGTCCTGATAAAGGACAAAACAGTGCCACCTCTGCTCTGGTCCCTGGGCCGGGTCACGAAGACCTATCCTATGGGCATAGATGGATTCACGAGAGTGGCCGAACTGAAGACGAAACGAGGCACCATTCGTCGTGCCTTCAACTGCATCTGCCCCCTTCCAGACGAAAATTTAAGACTTCCCTTAAGACCACCCCCTTCCCTCGGTTAATTAAGTCCTTTGTCACCTCAACGAGGTCTTCTAGCATTAGCTAACAAGTGTATCTGTCTGCATAACAAACGTACGGGGTTAAATAAATGTTATCTGTGCAGTTTAACGATGTAGACGAGAAAGTACCGTTATCGTTGATCGTAAATCGCACGGAACGATCGTCCGATACGTAACGATTGCGTTCGGAATGGATTCCGTTTTGCATTGATCGCCCCAGTACACTGCATATTGTTACGCCTTTTTATATACGGACTGTGTGGACGTAAACTACGCAATATGTGATGCGCAATATTTTTCTAAATGCTTTTATTTTGCGTGCGTTATAACTTTTTTAATATAAGACAGACTCAAACAAACAATGTGAAAGTTGAGTCAACTATCCCTTCCTGGTTGCTATTCCACCAATGCGCACTAAGCGTTTCCAAATGTCTTTTATAATACGCACAGCAAAGGAGTGGAAATCTCTCCCTGCGTCTGTATTTCCGAACGCATACAACCCTAATCTCTTCAAAGTTAGAGTGAACAGGCTTCTTCTAGGTAAGCTCACTCCGCTGTCACCTCTGACCTAGACTAAGGTCAAGAGCAAACCCATTCCAAATTAAAAAAAAAAAACCGGTCAAGAGCGAGTCGGACTCGCGCACCGTGGGTTCCGTACGAATATGATGTTGATGATTTCTGAAAAACTTTGCTATTTTGAGACATCGTTTTATTTTTCCTATATTCTTTACACAAGCTTCTATCATATAGAATAATTTCAGATTTTTATCTCTGCAAACTTCGGAGATAAAGGGGGGGGGGACGGTATTTTTTTTTTCATTTTTCATAAAAAGTCGGAAACTATGCTGCCTAAAAAAAAACTGTTTGAGAATGTGCAAACATCGTTTTTTCATATGATACCCCACATGCCCTAGTAGCCCCACTTTAAATATCCAGAGAGATATCCAGGTGTGATAGACAGGCAAACTTAGTCTCACCATAAGGGTTCCTTTTTTTACCATTTTGGTACGGAACCCTAAAAATAAAAAAATCTAAGACATACCTTGGTGAAAGGATTTTATCTTGGTTCAAAGAAAGTGGCGTACCTAGATAACTTATGAAAATCGATCCGGTACCCAAAGTGTTGGATTACTAGGTGTACAATGGCACCCACGATCAATCTCCATCGCGATTATACAATGTTAATCTAGATTAACCGTGGAGAAATCAATGATCGCGATTTTCAATCACGGATTGCTATCGAGATTGACTAGATTAAAAAAAAGCCTGTAAAATGAATCGAAAATAAAAATATTAAAACAAACCTCGGCGAACTGATCAAAAAACGGTTCCGTTTTACCTTTTAAGGTCGGTCTTTTACCCTAAAAACCAATAGCACAGTATAAGAAGTTTAACTTTATTATTTAAATTTTTATCTGGATAATAAATTCTCTAAGAAATAGCATAGTGAAATTATTGAGCAACATTGGTTGCACCATGTACTCGCCACTCTTAGTTGTAAATAGGAATAAATTGGTCAGGCTGATTGGTATTGGAAAAATGTTGCATTTAAATGAGAGAACTTTACAGTTCATTAGCAAAATAATTTGCATTCGTATTTTTTTGATGTGTAACGGATTGTAATAAATTAATCTTTCTTCAATAATTAACACTTTTTTTAATACAAATGATTCTATTGGGAATTTATTCATAATTAAGTTAACCATTAGGTTAATCAAATATTTCTTGGAAGTTTTGAAGACCCAGAATCAATGGTCTGATGAAAAAATCAATTTATAATTTATTCATTATGGTGTACTGTGTAGAGTAATCTATCTTAAAACAAATTTTGAGTAGGTCTATAAGTGAGATCTACTTAAAATTGGTTTTAAAATAGAGACAGAGATAGCTAACTTAACATTAAATGTATTCTAAACATTAATGTGTAATTTAATAAACAATAAATAAACGTATAAGATTTATTATACTTGTTCAGTTTTATTATTTTACGAGGGCTGCACTAAAATTATCGGGAATGGAATATTTGCACTGTTCCTGTCATATTAAAATCTTTTTAATTGAAAACTCCTTGGTTTTAAAAATCGAATACTATTTATTTATTTAAAAAAAGATTCTCGGTCTTGTCACAAGGTTTTGTTAAACTTGTTTAGTCGTTGAGAAAATGGAATTGACTCGAGAAAATTCAAGAGCGATGATTTATTATGACTTTCGAAGTGGTTTAACACAAAAACAGTGTGTTGACCGGATGATTTCTGCATTTGGTGATGAAGCCCCATCCAAAACCACAATTTATCGCTGGTTTGCTGAATTTCAACGTGGACGTGTCAAGCTCAGTGATGATCCCCGTCAAGGTCGTCCAAAAACTGCAGTCACCCAAGAAAACGTTGATGCTGTGCGTAAGCTGATTGAGGAAGATCGACATGTGTCATACCGCGAAATTCAGGCAACTTTAGACATTGGCATGAGTCAAATACAAATAATCTTGCATGAACAATTAGGTGTAAAAAAGTTGTTTTCCCGATGGATACCGCATTCGCTCTGTGAAGAGCAAAAAGCGGCTCGCGTTACTTGGTGCGTCAGAACTCTCGAAAGATTCCACGCTGGATCCTCAAATGCTGTATACAACATTGTATCAGGTGACGAATCCTGGATAAACGCGTACTAACCCGAAACAAAAAACCAGTCACGAGTTTGGGTGTTCGAAAATGAGTTAAAGCCAACAAAAATTGTTCGTTCACGGAGTGTTGCAAAAAAAATGGTGGCCACGTTTGTCTCCAAAACCGGCCATATTACGACTATTCCTCTTGAGGGACAAAGAACGGTTAATGCAGAATGGTATGCTAGCATTTGTTTGCCACAGGTCGTTTCTGAACTCCGTAAAGAGAACTGCAACCGCCGCATCATCCTCCATCACGACAATGCGAGTTCTCACTCCGCGCACAGAACAAAAGAGTTTTTAGAGCAAGAAAACATAGAATTATTAGACCATCCGCCGTACAGCCCCGACCTAAGCCCTAATGATTTCTATACTTTCCCTAAAATAAAGAATAAATTGCGTGGACAGAGATTTTCATCACCTGAAGAAGCTGTGGACGCCTACAAAACGGCCATTTTGGAGACCCCAACTTCCGAATGGAATGGTTGCTTCAATGATTGGTTCCATCGTATGGAAAAATGTGTCAAATTTCGCGGAGAATACTTCGAAAAGCAATACATACATTTTTAAATAGTAATGTTGTGTCACTTCCTTGATTCCCGAAATTTTCAGTGCCGCCCTCGTAGTCATAACAGTTGTTATTTTAAAATTTTCTGGTTTCGAATGTTCGGCATTTGAACCGAATTTTGGCCGAAGCCGAAGTTCGGTTAAACTGAAAGTAAAACGAATTTCAGCCCATCCTTAATCTATCTATACCGACATTATAATTTGTTATTATATTATATTTCAGGAGGTAGATAAATATTATTTAAAACTTTATTCATAAATCGATATCTTCATAGTGGAAATGTGTACAAGTAGATAATAAAAAACTTACATTGATAAATATAATTAGGTTGTCGATTTTCCGTGAAATAGCTGTTATTTTTCGGTGGTTACCATAATACTGCTCGAGTGATCGATTTCAATAAAAATTTCGTCTTGTCTGCAAATGACAGTAGATCCTAACCACACAGTTTGATCGATCGGCGGCTTGGGCCCTTAGACGAATCGATGGATATCTCATTTGTCAAATCACTCCACAATATTGGACCTCACAGTATACTGCTTATTTCCAACCTGATTTTAATCCGTTCGCTTGTTAGTTTGCGTTTTAGACTAAGTAATCTTATTCTATAGAGTTGGTACCATAAACGAGTATATAATATGAGATTGACTGGCAGCTGTTAGTTTGATTATTTCTTAGCGTTGAGCGACATCTGGATGCCGATCAGAGAAATGCCAACGCCAAGATGAATTATATCAATACCTACGTATAGACAATGACGTATTATAAATAGACGCGTCGACCTATACGCGTCATACACGAACATTAGTGCACTCAAAAACAGCGTAAGCCATGAATGTAGCTACATACTTTCGTACAATCATGCAGTGCGCGAAGAAAAGGAAAGACCTATACGCTTCCTATACCGATAACTGTTGTTAAAAAGAGATAAACATACATATTTAGTTACGTCACTAGCTGCTGCATGTTCATTGGCGCGTACGCGTCATTCGCAGCAGTCAGGAAAAATGGCTGACTGGCTGTACAAGTACAAAACAAAACAACGTTTTCATATAATAAAAAAATACAATAAGTACTTATGCATGAAATGAGACGTTTTTCTGTACTCCCACAGTAGCAGTGTAATATGTACATCGTGTATAGACACGGGAAGGCATTTTCTTCACAAATAATTGCTGAGAATTGCTCGTGATTGT
Source organism: Tiliacea aurago (assembly GCA_948098905.1). Lineage (NCBI taxonomy): Eukaryota > Metazoa > Arthropoda > Insecta > Lepidoptera > Noctuidae > Tiliacea > Tiliacea aurago. Next base: position 5,770,910 of record OX402592.1, read on the forward strand.
GACTTGTAGCCGCGTCAAAGGATGGCGCGCGACTAATTCCTCTCTGGGCAATTACCTTGCATTTACCTTGCCATTATTGAGCGCGGGTAACGCATCTAAAGGAAATAATACCTCATTGCGTAGATAGTTTCTTATTAAGTTATTTTACGAAATATCAAATGCACTGATTCGACCGATTTGGTATAAGAGATAAAATACTTTATTCACAAAATAAAGTACATAATCCCTCATACAAATAGGTCAAATCAGTACCTACATTTAATATATCGAGAACTAGTCAAAATATACAAGTTGAAATATTTATTAGAACCAAATAATATTTAGCTAGAAGTAGAAATAAACAGTCGGGTAATAATACCAAATTATGATAATGAATTAATTTATTTTCTTAAACATTTAGTTTTGTATGTGCGCCAGAAGACAAGGTACACGCCGAGGGTGCAGATGCTGGAGTCGCGCCGCAAGTCAACTTTAAGGCGTTTGTGGTGCGCGTACCTAATTGTTATCTGGCCCTCGTCATGGAAGAGGACTTTTGGCCGCAGGATGTGGTATTCCGTCGCTTCCGCGGACATGTACCACAGAGCAGCACATAGTCAAGCTAGTGCAAAGTGAAGTTCTACTAACATAGTCTTAAGTGTTTTTATTAACACAAGTTTTGTTTAAAATAAAAATATGTATGATTAGGTTAAGGTATTTATCTATGGGCCTGTATTGCCTGAAAATATGATTTATTATTATTATTTAATAGTACCTACTCCAGTTTGCCTTTCTCGTTTCCTATCCTTTCTTTTATTAAAATGCTCTCGAGCCTGTAGGATAATGAGGTGCATCTCATTACCATCTGCTTTAGTAAAATTATAAAGCTCTTGCTAGTGAGAACATTGCTGAATTCTCTGCACCAATTAATGATGAAGAACACAACACTTTTATCCAATAAATTATTTAGTGTATTTTTGTGTTCTGTGCACGTAAGAAAATTAAAATCAATAATATTTACAGTTGCAATAACGAAGACCAGCAACAAACAACAATAACTGTCACTTAAACAAACTACTTTCCAACCGGCCAGTATTTGTGGTTACACCAAACCAAACCAATATAAACTGTAACAGTTAGGTGCAAACTAAAGTGTAACACCTGACGTGGAAGTTCAGCCGACGTTGACGCCCAACCCTCGTCGAATTAGAATTAGAATAGAGCTTGATTGGCGGTGCTGAGCTCCCAGACAAACTTCCCTGCTTTTCGAAGTTCATGGAATAATTATATGGACGGGTAAAGATTACATAGATATCTAGATACCTAGTTGTCGTGGTGCTTTTCTTGCAAGTGCCTTGTCGTTACGACCAAGTCTCGTCTGATGTTACCAAAATACATTAATGTGCGCAAAATTCTGGTTCAATACTCAATGGCTTGACGGAATGTTGGGGATAATTCAATTGAAGTCATCTAAATGTGTCCATCCTTGCATAGTATCTAATGATGAATCAATTTTAATCAAATGGCTTTGTCGTGTCGACAGTTATACTTTAACGGAGCTTAGTCCTTGTGGGAAAAGATTAAATACCTACTTCGTCCAGCCGTAAGTTTCAGACTCTGAATCAGGTTACGCCTTTAAATATTTTTTTCTCAAACATGCATGGAAATATTGTCAATATTGTCGAAAAAAGAACACGCGAAGTATCGAATTTACGGTCAAAGAAAATCAAATCCATTGCAGGAGCGTTTTTTGAATAGGGAACATTCAAAGCTCCAGCAATGTTGTATGAAACGGCGTGCTGGGGTTATTAAATACTCTTTTACTCCGAAATATGGCAACCAAAGAAATAACTTATCAAAGGTTTTATTTAAATTTAGAACTGGCTTGCAAATAGAAAGCTGTACATTGAAAAAAAAAACAAATTAACACATTGGCGCGTGAAAAATTATCGTTGTTCGTCATTGAATCTTGAATTTATAAATAATTTACTTTCCCTGCATTCTATTGAGAAAAGCACTATATTATGCCTCGGCGGAAATGGCAATTGCCTGTCTCGTATTAGTGAAACTCATACTCGACCTGCAATTGCCTATTTCACGGCCTTTACAATAATGTACTATTAATCATAATACATTGTGATTTCAGGTCGCAATTATTTAATAAAAATACTTAATACTAATACAACGGTGTTAAGGCTTCTACATACCAGCGCGACTTGTCGCGCGACGCGACACGGCACAAAGGCCCCGCGCGTCGCGGGACGAGCGGTGCCTTTGCGTCGCGTCGCGTCGCGCGACAAGTCGCCCCGGTATGTAGAAGCCTTTACGGTTTCAGGTCAAGTCAAAGACGTTGGGAATTGTATAAAATTGTATTGTATTTCCGCATTGCGGTGTACTATGTCCCCTAAACAGTAACACAAAGGCTGTCACACTGTGCTCTTTGTGTCTAAACGAAAGAATTGGACTTTCCGCCTGAAAGCAGCTGAAAGCCATCCAATATTAAAGTGTCGTTTAACATCACAGATTTATTCGTTACTGTTTTCTTTTTCTTAAGTCTTTTTGGCTGAACGAATTACAAGAAAGTTCACAGCTTTAATCTGCATCATTATATTATCAACTAGCTTCTGCCCGCGACTTAGTTCGCGTGGAAGTCGTAAGACATCACAATATACAAATAACAGCCACATTTGTATAAAAAAACTGCTTCGTTGGTCTATTGGTCGCAATCGCTACTGTTGGGAATGAGGTCCTGAGTTCGATTCCCGGGTCAGGCAAAGTGATATTGGGTTTTCCGTCTGAAATTTCTCAGTTAAAGTTCGAAGTCTGAATTTGTGCCCGGTTAGTGGCAATAGGCTCGTGAGTCAACGACATGACATGTGGCTAATTTAATTGACTCCTTTTTGGCCGTTCATTTATTTGAATCATCAATGGACTATTATTTTTTTCGTCTTAAAATACAGACACGTGGCAATATCGCTTTGTAGAAGTATCAGATTTAGATAGTTACATGTAAATTTTGAAGATTATCATCTTACACGAAAATTATACAGATTAACATTTACATCAATATCACTAATAGGACTTATATTTCAATGAAGTAGCTGTTGTTAGTATTGAGGTACTTAAGTACCTACAGAATATTGGTTTATTTAAAAGGTAAGTATGTACCATTTGTCTACGTAGGAGTAAAAAAAAATTGCTCAGAAAGTAATTTTTCTTGGCCAAGTCTGTTAGCTGTTTTAATTCTTTAGCTTTAAAAACAAACAAAGAGACTATGTCAATGAGTTAAGATTGATTTCCCCAGACCCCACTTGATTTCAACTCAAAAATAATAAATGTATTTAAATTGGGTAATGTCACACGATTTTGCCATGACATCAATGAACACTACTGACTACTTATCTGATAAGTGTCTACCAAAGTTATGCCCGAATTGTATTATCTGTAGGGATTAACTATTTCTTAGATTTTCATTATCGAATCGTAATTTAGACCTAATAGGTAGTTAGGTTTAATAGTAGATTAGGAAAAAGCATCAGTTATAGTATTTTTAGGTACGTTAAATTATAAAAAATGTATTGTGTGTGTAGTCAAAGGCCTTATTTAGTAAATGCTAACAAACAACACAGATTTTTAAAAAAAATACGATTTTTTGCCGATTGGGTTCATCGATCGTAGGTACCTACTAAGTAGATACACTATCCATTCGATCGCACTTTGGTTGATGCCATCGATCGACATCGGTCGCAGTGTGGTACCACTACCATCATCTTAAGTCTCTTAACAAACTAGGTTGAATCTGCTCGACTTATGGTCTGCCAACATTCCTATACCAAAACGATGGCACAAATAAATATTTTTCATACCACCTGCTCGATTATGTCAAATTATATGTCATGCAAACCTAACCTAACGTAAGTCGTTATAGCCCTGGAGTTTAGCTGGGCAACAATATTGTTCTGAATTTCACTATAACCTGCTGGTGAATAATGCGAGTTGCGACATTTTATTTGAAAATCGAATTGCTTTTTATTATCTCACAGATGGTGTGAACAGTAAAGTATTCTCCTCGAGGATAAAGCTGTCTCCGTCTTGGGCGAGCTTGAATCCTTCGCTGCTTTCAGGATTCTAGTCATAACTCCCTCGGTTAGCTCAAGAGTTCATTCTGATTTCCTTCGCTACGCTCAGGAGCACTAGAATCCTTCATCCGCTCAGGATTAAATTACTTAATTCAATATCCGCCACAACGGCAACTTTAAGGCGTTTGTGGTGCGTGTACCTAATTGTTATCTGCCCCTCGTCATGGAAGAAGACTTTTGGCCGCACTATGTTCCGTCGCTTCCGCGGTTAAGTACCACAGGGCAGCACATAGTCAAGCTAGTGCAAAGTGAAGTTCTACTAACATAGTCTTAAGTTTTTTTTTTATTAACACAAGTTTTGTTTTGTTTACAATAAAAATATGTATGTTTAGGTTAAGGTATCTATGGGCCTGTATTGTCTGAAAATAAATGGATTTATTATTATTATTATTAATATAGCGCCCGGGACATAAGACACTGCTTTAACCCCTTAGTGAATAATCTACTATTATTTTAAAGTACCTACCTACCTAATTCATTTAATAGACATGAGATTTAGAAAACAAGGGGATGGGACTATTACTATAATCTAATCGTAAATAGATTACGACAACCAATCAGAAAAGTGTAGGTAGTAGCATTAGCAACATAGCAACTATGTCTTTGTTTGTGTCATTGTTTCTATCTTTGTCGTTTCGATCAGGAATGAAAGCAACACCTTAATTACCTACAAAAATTTGTGTTTAAAAAATTCAAATGCTTTGTCTGTTGTTGGTTTATGTAAAATTTGTATTTTATTTATTAGGTAATTGACGAACTAAAATAACTGGTGACAATTACTTGCCCGGACGAAACTTTTGCTACGGAGCTCTGCAAAAATATCGCTTTTGTAATTTTTTTGTCGATATTATTTATCCATAACTCTACATTATTTATTAATTTTGTTATCAACCCATAACGTCGTGCCTAGTCCAAATTGTGGACAGAGAACTTCTTCTATTTTGCAATTCCTCAAGAAGCCATCCAAATCATATTGCCATTTCCGTCGTGGTCTGCAAACACGTTCTGCCTAGTCCCACTTCAGGTGTGGGGATTTGTAGGACGTCAGTTAAAAATAAAAAAGATCCGTTAATTTAACAACTGTGTCGAACTGCGCTTCATAGCGTTTCGTTTCTTTATTGAATACCTATAACTACCTACTTATAACTGCGCTGATAATCTTACAAATAACGCACGTGTTAAATCAATCAATCACAAAAATTGCAAGATAGGTTCTACTGCCTTATCAGTTTCAAAGAAAAATCTCCCATGACGTCACTTTTGCGTAAATCAAGCTAAGGTGACAGGTTATTGCCTGCTCGCAGTTAACGCTAGCGTTCCCCAAATCCGTATGAATTTATAGCTCCCCCAGTGCAAACGTTAGCAGGGCTAACTTGTTTGTATGGGACATCATTGCCTTGCTGTTTTCGTGATGAGAAACAAATATGGGGGATATCGTTATGAATCTGGTGTAAGGATGTAAGAGTACTACACCATCAGGGCTCGGAAACCGGTTAATTTTCTATGTAACATTAACATTAATAATAAAGGCATAACATAATAACATTATTAATTATAATAAAGGTTTTCGAACATATTTCGTTAATTATTTAATATTTTTGTTACAAATCAATGCTGAACTTAATTAATGTTTTGAAGCAATCTTTGAATCAAAAATAATTTGTATTTTCGGAAATAAAAATTAACTGGTTTCAAGCCCTAGACACCATAAAGAAGTTGACCATAGTAGACTAAATTAGGGTCAGTTTCAACAGAGAGTTACGATATTTATTAACGTTTACGGCTTTGCGCACATGTTTGTTCCGGGCTTACCAGAGTAGTTTTCAGTTGTTAGGAGTTAATTAAAGATTTAAGAGAGAAAAAATGGCCTCTAATTTCACACTGTACGGCTGGGCTTATTGCATCCTACTGCTCTTTGTGAGGATTTTAATGTTTTAATTTCATAAAATCATCCATTCCAATCATCATTCATATAAAATATGCAACTTAAGTTATGAATTAGCAAACGACACTATACTTCCTTTCCCCATATTTCGGTGAAAAAGTAAAACCAACAAGTTCCTGAAATTGAAAATGCTGTACCTAATGCCTGTGGTGCCGAATCTAACTCTAGATTCAAGCATTTCTTAAAACTAAGTAGTTTCAACCAATCAAATTGCTTTAAATTAGCTCTATGTAATTATTGACTCTTGAATTAGGTTCTGTAATACGGGCTGATCGAATCGAACTGACTGGTAAAAATAAAAATATAAACCCAAACGTAAATGTTAAAAAGTTAAGTAAAGGTTTTGCTGTACTTAACTTTGATCGTCACTAAAGGACGCTAATGAACTGTTAACTGACTTTGAGGGTGAACTTTTTTAAAGGAGTTTACTAAGGAGCCCCCTAAGTAACCATTAGAGGTATTACTATCCTTAATAGTAAGGTGAAAAACCACACAAATAATTAAGTTTTCATCAACACACTAATAATGTGGTTGAAAGAGATTTCAGAAAGCGATAAGGCCGCCCATTGTAGTGTTTGATTCATTTTTTGTTATGTATTTTTGTGGTGTATATTATTTAAATAAATAAATGTGATAAAGTAGAAAGAAAGTCCCTAAATCTACGTAATATGATCGAAATCGAGCAAAATCGAGCGCCACATTCAATGGATCCCATGTAATACAACTGATATATCATTGCATACGGAAATAAATGCCTAAGTTTAACGCCCAGAACGCATCTTTTATCTTTTCACGCTTCATATGAGTCGTTCAATAAGAGCCACTTCTCATGATTCTGCAGCATGTGCCCGCTATGATAATAGGCAGAGGAAATTGCACTGTATGCGTGAGAGTTTAAGGTTATTCTTAAAAATATATTTAAAGGAATAAATTCTTAGCACCACCTTTAAAGTTATTGACAACATTTTGCACGGTGATGTTAAGTTTGAATAAAGTAGGTATTATTGTGTTTGTGTGTAACGTGTATGACTTTCATAAAATGATGCTAGTAGTGTTTCAATTAAACGTACATTATCTAGTTAAATTATGAACATTATTTTTGTCTCTTCCGATCGATTCTTATCCGATCTTTGTCTATCACATGAAACAATGTATCAATAAAATCCATAGAATTTTATGGATGTAGTTTATTAAAAACAATAATTTAATTTTGATCTCTCTGCTCTTTATACAGCTTTTGATTTTTCAGAAAAATTATTACGACAAAATGGGCAAACATGGTTCTGAGAATTAGAATTTAACGCAAATAGATATTAAAATGACATTCGTGTAACATATTACTTATATATTTGTAAGCAAATAATAGATATAGACGACATTGCAAAATTACTTTCGCTGTATCACAAAATGCTTGAGAAATTAATATCAATTAAACTAATCAGATTGTTGTGTAGTTGGATTAGCGGGGAATAGCGTAAGATACGGTAGCAATGAATTTCATTTTGACAGTTTCACAACATTAATTGTGTTATTTACGTCGTTGTGCCGGACGCTCCGTGTGGTGCCGGACGTAACGAATATCACCATCCCATTTCTTCCCGTGGGTGTCGTAAAAGGCGTCTAAGGGACTTACTAGAGAATGGGCAGCAGCTTTCACTATGCATTTTATCACCATACTGCGATCGCCAACCCACCTGCCAAGCGTGGCGATTGGATGGATGGCAACCTCCCCCCGTTTTGGGGGAGGCCTATGTCCAGCAGTGGACGTCTTTCGGCAGGAATAGCAATATCCTTCAACATAATTCATATCATATTGAAAGTATGTTATGAATTTAGGGTGCTGGTTCCTCAAATCTTACGTCCTATTGTTGAAAGTAAAGTCAAGTATATTCAAAAAAACATTTTATTTCATTGAGTTAATACAAAAATTAAGTAGAGATTAATAAATAGCTTCTTTTTCCTCTTTGAACATAGTTATCACCGTCGATTGTCATTTATCGTCTCTTTGTCCAGCTCATTCCACCACCTTCGTTTTGGCCTACCGCTATACCGTATTTTTTATATTTAAGACAATGATTGAGTCTTATTTTTGTTAAATTAATTTAATTAGCAAAGGCGTTTACGGCTAAAGCATCTTAAAAAATAATTTCAGAACATAATATACATAATTATGTTAACATCAGAATTATTACGCAGTTATAAATATTTTGTAAAACGTGTCAATCCCTCTAAAGAACACTGTCCTTCAAGATACAGGTATTTCTTAGTTTGAAGGGCAGGGGTCTTACTCATTAGTTATAGCCATACCCATCCCTTATTCATACAAGATGTTACCTAGGCTAAGTTTTTTGTATATAAATGATTACTTACTTACATACTTTCAACTTAACCGTACATTATATTTGTAATCTATAGCAGAGACAGCCTTAACTTTCAACAATATGACGGCTGATAACACTTTAGCCGAAACTTCGTCTTCAATAGATTTCACAGGTGTCTGCGGAGTTAGGTGGAGTGTAGCTGAACGAGTCAATCAGAACTATGGACTCTTCTGCAGTCGAGCCCAGTAGGGTAATCTGAAAACAAAAGACAAGATTTTAGTAAATATTATGCGATGCTTACGATGGACGAAATGCAGTCTTATTTAATTTATAAAAAAAACCGGCCAAGTGCGAGTCGGACTCGCGCACGAAGGGTTCCGTACCATTATCTATAAAAATGCCAAAAAATCACGTTTATTGTAAATAAAAAAAAAAAAAAAAATTTAAATATATAAAAAAATACATTTTTATTTTTATTTAATTATTTATTTTTAAAAGGAATATATAACTAAATATTCTGTGAACACTTCAAGCGTCTACCTGTTGCCGTTATCAATATAGAGCAAAAACGAGCAAAAAAATCACGTTTGTTGTATGGGAGCCCCCTTAAATATTTATTTTATTCTGTTTTTTAGTTGTTATAGCGGCAACAGAAATACATCATCTGTGAAAATTTCAACTGTCTAACTATCACGGTTCATGAGATACAGCCTGGTGACAGACGAACAGACGGACAGACAGACAGACAGACGGCGGTGCCTTAGTAATAGGGTTCCCGTTTTACCCTTTGGGTACGGAACCCTAAAAACAGTGTAAATTATGAAAATGTGAATTGAAATGGAAGTAAGAATCTTTTCAAAGATTTTGACGGTCTGCAGATCCTTGTGAACTTTATAAAACATCAAACTATTAAGAAAAGATGAATGACAGTCATAGTGTAAAATGGTTATTAAATTGTAAAAACAATTGCCAATAATATAAAAAAAGATAATCATTACTGTTTCACTGAAAAATCTGTATTTAATCTGATTAAATATATTAACATTCGTGATCGGAAGCAAGTAGTCGATATGTTTTAATATCGAAATTAATTAATCTTTACAAGAAGTGAGTGATGTTACAAAAAACGTAATGGTCTTCAATCATTCGCTGAAATTTTGGAACAAGCCAAAACTTTGAAAAGCGCTATCCTATGTATTGACTTAATTTTACTTTACAATAAATGTTTTCTTTTACTACTTCTATTTTCTCTACTCGACCTGCCCGGTTTAATTAGTGAAGATTATGAATAGAACATCATCATCATCATTAGTGTATAGAGGCATGAGGAACACGGTGTAAAGTTCACTCATCCTCCATAGAAAAGATAGTATCCTCCGACCAGATGGGTGTTGTGTCTGGTGGGCAACTGCCCAACGGTTGATGTCAGGATGTTGTATCTAAGCTAGTCCCACGGTAAACTCTGCTTGCGCGATGCAGGATTTTGCGTGACGTCAGTATGACACGTAGTTCGCATGTGGCGATGTTGATGCCGCTACAAGTGATATGAAAGGTTGCATTGAAAAAGCTATACTTACATAGCCATCGAAAATTGAAAAGTCTGTTATAGTAACTTTCAACACGTTCCATCCTTCAGCGAAATTAGCGTTAGAGGCGTAATATAATTGGAATCCAGCCACCGTGTCTTCACCAGAGGGCACGTGCTTTTTAGCCAAAACTATTATGTAATCCAGAGCTGAAGCTGATTTCATAAAAACGTTCACTTCTACAACACCTCCTGGCATCATCCTGAAGACGAACGAAGATATGCAGCTCGATGTTTCATTAGGAGAAATAAAAGTCCGGCTATCAGAGTCAATTGTGTCAATAGCCAGAGAATGGTAATCTCCCAGATGCCAGGAAGAATATCCATTGCATAGCACGTTATTAGTATCAAATGAATTCTCGAAGTTGGTTTCGAAATCATAAGTGACACAGTCTTTGCCTGTGCCTATTGGAGCAACCGGTGGGACCGGAACTGGTGTTGTAGTTTCTTCCTCCTCATAAATTTTGCACTCCTCGTTTGCAAGTGCTGTTGGGATATATCTGAAGGAATCAATGAGGACAATAGATTCTGCCGATGCTGAACCCAGGAAGGATATCTGAAAAAATATTTATTTTATTTTATTTGTATTTTTGATTTAGAAACTGATATTTTCATATTAGGGACTTCCTAGCTGATAAGATTTATCTTGACATCTATGTAAAATATTGGATTATAGATGGAAGATAAATATATTTTTCCGATTGATAAGTTCTCATGATAATAAAATCAATACTATCAGATGTAAAACAGATTTAATCTAAGTTTATAATGATATACGAACCAGATATTTACAATTTGGAACAATAATAAGGATACAATAATAGCACTTACATATGCATTAAATGTGTCGCTTCCTGATAGAACAACTCTCAAGACATGCCATCCATCAGCATAGTTAGAAACCAAAGGTGAAAGTCCTGCGCTTCCAATCACCACATCGCTAGCTTCATTATCTATTTTATTTACAAGCACAGTAATTTGATCAGTGATTTCGGTGGATTCCATATATACGTTAACTTCCACTACACCGCCATTACTAACTTCAAATGGAAATGAGGAAATACAACTGATGAAATCTTGTGGAGAAATGAATTGAAGGCTTTCTGAGCTTGGGTGATCTATTGCCAAAGAAGTGTATTGGTTTAATTTCCAGCGTGTGAAGCCGGTGCACAACCCCCTGTCACTGTCGAATAGGACATCGAAGTCTGTTTCGAAATTGTAAGCGACGCAATTCTCAGACTCAGTTGCTTCTGGTTTCACTGGCCTGGACGTAACAAATTCTCCATCGTAGACGAGGCAATCATCGTCGTATAGCGGCGGGATGTATCGGAAGGAATCGATGATGACTTTAGAATCTGATGATGCAACTCCGAGGAATGTCACCTGAAAAAGGAAATTAAAATAATGTTATTTTTGCGTTTAATCGGGAAGAGCTTCAAAAACATTTTAATACTATTCTGGGACTATTATGAATGAATGAATTTAGAAAACTTCACTTAACAAAAACGATAGTGGTTCTGGTAGGACGATATTATTATGCTTTGTTTATTTTTCTATTTTCATGACGTCGATAGTATTATCACCGTTGGTAATCTATGGAGCTATTCATAGGGATAAAACACATTTATGCTTGATAAGATAAGTGTCGCCTGTCATAGCTATTTTTGATAGTTAAACTAGGTGGCAATTTTATTGTGCGTAAAATTTTCATAAATAACAGACAATTCAGACCGTTCACACATGTAGGGATGTACCTAAGTATCGCATGTGGTGTAATATTAAACTAGATACCTAACCATAATAATTTATTTATTATGAATTAAGGTGGTTCAAAAATTGCACGTGATTGTTATGTTGCTAATACTCGTAGGTAGGTGTAATGTAATTAACAAGTGTTTTTTACATGATTTGGTCTATGTTCAACAGGGCTTAGAAGGCGCATACTATGAATTTCTCACTAATTAATAGTGTTACATAAAAGCAGTATATTGTTTATTCCCCTCCGGCCGTTTTTACAACTGAGATTCGCAACCAGTTGCGAATTAAGAATTTTTATTCTTTGTTCACAACCAGTGGTCATACTCAGACATAATTATGTACAATGATAGAAGGTACACAAGACACGGTAATGTGGCATTTTCTACCAGTTCATCACCTATTTATAGAGGAATCAAAAGAGGGTGTTTTCTTTCTGGGGTTGTCTATTTGTAAAGTTTATGATAATTCTTTGATCTTTATTGTTCCATTGTTAAAAGAATACTAGTAGATATTATGCTTATAAGATTATTTCCGAAGATAAAAATTTCCATTAAACTAATTATAGGTAAGATAAAATAATTAAGGGATTACGTTTAAAAGACTTGGCAGAAGTTTGTAAAACCCATTGTAAATCTTTTAATCTATCTAAAAACCTACTCTATCGTTACGACATCGTGATGCGAAGAGAATTTGTGTCACAATAAAATTGGCACCTAAACAAATTCAGATCAGCTGACTCCTTTTTGCTACTATTTGTGTTTCCTTTGAAGATTTCATTCAATATACATTCACTGTACCTAGTGTTACTATGCTATAACACGTATGGTCTGTAATCTTTGAATCCATGATACCTAGTATTATAATACCTAATTTATAAAAAAGGGCTCTATTTGAATTTCTTTTTATCCACCGTAAATTTAACCTAAGAAACAATTAGAACAAAAAAAACTTACGTATCCACTAAAGATCCCAGTGCCGAACAAATTTATTCTCAGAACGTGCCATCCATTAAAGTAATTGGCGTTGAGGGGCGTCAGCATAGCCGTGCCTGTGACGACATTGTTCCCACTGCTCGAGACCTCGTTAGCAAGCACGACGACCTGATCCCGCTGCGAGGTTGACTCCATGTAAACGTAAACCTCCACAATTCCGCTCGACCTCATCTCGAAGCCGTATGACGACACGCAACTCAGGGTCTCATCAGGAGTTATAAACAAATTGGCTTCTTCATTAGGACTGAGTACGTCAAGAGCACTGTAGTTCCCCAATGTCCAGGTTGCCATACCAGCACATAAAGAGTTGCCATTATTGAAGCTATCATAAAAATTTGATCCAAAATCATATGTAACGCAATTTTCACATTTTATTGCCGAAACTGCTAACAGCAAAGTAAATAAACATTTTTTATATTCCACCATATTCAGACACTTACACACAACTGATACTTCCAACCGTCGTGTAAGTGTAGTAATTATAGGAATATTAAAGTTATCGTGGATAAGATAATTTATACGTATCCAGCATAATTATTGATAAAGTGCAATTGTTTTCTTTTTATCTTAGACTAGCCGTTTGCTCGGCGGCTTTGTTGGAAATTTGTGTTTATTTAATACAAGTAATTTTTGTGGTGTTCTCTTGTTTCGCAGACAGAAATTTCATAGAATTTTGTTTCGTAGAAAATGTTTCTTATAATATTTGGTCCTTGTATTTTTATTTCGAATAATATTGTTTCAACGACTATTTAGTTGAATAAAACATATTTCACAGAAACACAATTCAATGAATTTTATAATAACATTTTTTTAGACCAAATTTATCAAATAGTAGAATTATTTTTTAACGAATATTGTTTGTTCGGTGTATTTTTTCATGGTATTTTATTTCAACGAAAATGTAAAAATAGACATTATGCTAGCCATAATTTTATAAATAAATATCTTATATATATTTAGTAAGATTAATTAAGCGTTTAAGAAATATATAAGTAAAATAATAAAAGAATCAGTGTTTTAATTAACATATCTGCGTCAGATACCATCTACTGTTATTGAATAATTTGGGTTAGGTTAGAACAGTGACCATTAACGCGTGAAGACGAGCGAGCGAAGCGAGCGTGCCTCGGTAGCGGCCGCCGAGCGCCACATCCCCTCTTTTGTTTAGGCGTTTGGTGAAATGAAAATATGGTAATTAAAACTGTGGTTTATTGAATGTTCATACTCGTATCTGCGTCAAATACCAACTACTGTTATTGAATAATTTGGGTTAGGTTGGGTTAGAACAGTGACCATTAAGGCGACGATAACCGACTTTTAATGATTTTATACTGAAGATCACGTCTAAACGAGTAGTGTTAATGATTTGAAAAAATATATAATATGTTAAATTAGAGCATTTTTTCAATAACATAGTATGTGAATGTTTTAGATTATGTTTATATTACATAGTGAAATTAATTTGTAAACTTATGTCTAACGCGGATAAAAAACTGATAATGGCGTCTACCAAGCGTATTTTGCTGAAACTTTCACCAATTTAAAGACAATTTAATTATTTATCTTTTAGTGTACGCCTTTTATTAAAATACCTTTTGTTTTGTGTATAATAAATTAATAATGCGTCAAATTGGGGACAGCGCTCCTTGATGGGCGAGTCCTATTACTGGCTGAACGTACGACACGTTGCGTGAGCTCAGTACAGAACACGCAAGCTAACCACTCAAGGACACTGGCATATATCTGCGTATTACCGCGTGAAGTCAAGCGAGCGGCGCGAGCGTGCCGCGGCAACGGCCGCCGAGCGCCAGATCCCCTCTATTGTTTAGGCGTTTGGTAAAACGGTACTGAAACGTTTAGAAACTGTCAGTCGATAAAATGTTTTTCTTTGTAAAAAGTTTGATATTAACTAAGCAATATGAGGATAGAGAATATTAGATTAATTTGTTATTCTATGAAATGAATATTAAAACATAACATTTTAATTGTAACAAAAATCATTGATTTAAATTTCATCAAATTAAGTATTCTGCGTATTGATTATTCGTTGAAATGATAATATGAGATTTTTTTATGTGAAACGAAATTCTATGGAACTATTTTTTATAAAACAACGTACAACCAATTTTTGTAGTTTATTGAAACTAGTAGTTTTTACAAAACTACTATGATATGTATTGCTAAGAGTAGGATTACCTACTACATAGTCGTTTCTGTCAGTAATGTTTATTTTTACAAGCTTTATTATTAGCTTGTTTCGTACGTATGTTTCCCGCATTTACTCGCATTGTCATCCATATTTCAAGCACTTTCTGGCATCAGATTGAGCTGAGACTTGGCATACTTCTGTACGGTGGTGACAACGCAAAAATATAATACCATAGAGCTGGTCTGATGATGGCTATAGGAACTCCTTAACTAAATTAGATCGCGTCATTGAGTTTGAACTCTTTGGTTTTGTCTTGATAAGAACAAGATTGAAGCCCAAGATGGTGTCCAGAGTCTGATGACGGAACATGAAAGTAGCCATAGGAACTCCGCAATCAAACAAGATAGCACAATCGCGTTTGAACTCATTGGTTATTTATTGACAAATACTATTACACTAGGTTGTATCCAGGACCTGATGATAGAGGCAAAAGTTGGCCATAGGAACTTCTCAATCAAACAAGATAGCACTATCGTGTTTGAACTCATGGTTATGTATTGACAAGTGCAATTACACTAGGTGATGTCCAGGGTCTGATGGTGGACCCAGAAGATGCTCACGGGCACTCCTCAACCAAACAAATAAATACGTTAGCCCAAGGTGTAGTCCAGGATCTGATGATGGAGCTGGAAGCTCGTCATAGAAACTCCTCAACTAAACAAGATAGTCTCCTTGTGTTTGATTTCGTTTGTTTTGTCTGAAAAAAGCTAGAGCCAAAGGCGCAGCCCAGGGTCTGATGATGGAACCGGAAGGTGACCACAGGAACTCCTCAACAAAACTAGATAGCCTTGATGTGTTTGGGCTCGTTACTTTTGCCTTTGCAAAAACTGTAGCCCAATGTGTAGTCCAGGTTCTGATTAAAGAGCCGGAAGGAGGCCACAGGAACTCCTCAATTTTACAAGATAGCTCTGCTGTGTTGGGCTCATTGGATTTCTCTTGACAAGTACCTTAGAAGTGAAGGTGATAGAACAGATATTTGAACAAATGCGAATACTATAAAGTACAAAATAAAATATAGGTAAATAATCTTTTTAAAAACAAGCTTTTAAAACTAAAAAGTACTAAATAAAACTTACGTAATGATAGATTTATAATAAATCTTTAAAGCTTGAGGCGTGAATATTCCTTCATTAAAAGCTTGTTTTTAAAAAGTTTTTTTACCCATATTCTATGTTACTTACCTTTTACTTTTAACATCCAACATTTCCACAAACTGACAGACGCCGTGTTATTTTTTTAGTTTTAACACAAATAATATGCAAATTATTATTTCTTGTTATTTGTTTTGGAACAACAGCATACATAGATAACATAAAGTATGACAAAAATCGACCACCCGATTTTTATCTGTGAATTCCGAGTAAACACTGGGAAGTCAACAATGCGTTCATTACGATAGTCAGTGATTGATTTCTCGAGGTCTTTAGGTTTTCCTATTGCAGGTTTTGTTTTAAGGATAATGTAGACCGGAAAATTAAACGATAAATTTGTTAAAGGAATTGTAATACCTAGTTATAATAATTATGTTGCCTAACCCTTCCGGGAAATACATGCAAGATGTTATGTTTACGATATGAGGTAGGTAGGTGGTTTTAGCAAATATAAAAAAAAAAATAGTTCTGATCTATTTATTTACTGCAGATTTTGGTTATTATTTGACAACAAAGCTCTCCCTTAATCGTTCTTCTTAGTTGCCATAAGATGAAGACGATTTTTTTATTATTCCGTAAGTATATCAGAGGAAGTCTGTGAAAGTGGTGGTCATGTGACCGGAGGAATGAGGATAATGTCGTGAGGAAAGTTTTGAGTTTGAATTTGGATGGCTTTAAGAGTAGAGGAAGAGCAAAGAAACGGTGGATGAACTGTATGAAAGAAAATATTATGCCTAGAAAGAGAGTGACTATCGAGTTGACATCTAATAGAGAAGTAATCATTCTCCTGCCTTATACCAATTCATTTATGAAGAAAAATATCATCATCTGGCTAGCCTTAACGTGCTTACCGAGTCACGGAGAGGTCTTAGTATGTAAAGATGACCTATCCACGGACCAACCGCAGCAAGCGTAGCTTAACCTGGTCGATTGACCCGTGATGCTGTTATTTCTTAACCACAAGCACTCTCATAAAAACGGAAACATATCTAAGAAAAAAGTGCGTGCGAAGTAAAGTATATGAAAGTTTTGCACATAGCGAGAAAAGGAGTAATCAAATAAAGAAAATAAAGAAAGAAAATACCTTTATTTAGCACAGACTAAAGGCACACAAAATAATATAAGTACAGCAGGTAAAAATAAAAAATAAAAAAACAAGTAAATAGTGTAAAGTGCGACGTAAGAAATTAGCGGGTAAGTGTGCCTCACGGCTGCGCCAAAAAGGCCCAGTTCAGCAAATATGCCAGACAACTAGTGCCTGACGCGGGTTTTCAAGTGGACCTGAAGTGTGAGGTGACGGATGTGAATCAGTTTTATACTGCATACATAAATAAATAAATAAAATTAATTTGTGTCAAATCAAAAATATTTTATTTCACATAAACCTACATGGGCACTTATGAAACGTCAGAAGCTAGGTGCACGGTTCCAATTGGTCGTTTCCTATGGAGAAGAGCCGGCAAGAAACTCCACGGTAAAGTAGAAAAGTAATACGTACTAAACTGTTACTACGCAATTAAAGATTTTCTTAATGATAAAACTTTATGTTAATGGTGTGCATGCTGCTTCTTTGTGATTTAATTTATTGACTTTTCTATCATTAGTTTTTATTGCAATTCTAATTTCATTTAATAATTTAATGACATATATAATTGGAATTCATTGACATTTGTATTTTTAAATGATATTTTGCTTGTATAGAATTCTGTTCGTGCGTGTTAATTCGTTTTTTTATTTTTATTTCTATATAATGATGTCTTACTCAAGCTGAATTTAAATTTTGACTGTTATTTTGAATTTAATTTAAATTTTGACATTGTAATTTTGAATGAAATCTAAATTTTGACATTTTAATTTCAATTTGATTTAAATTTTGACATAGTATTTTTTTATGCATTGTTTGTCTAGTGCATCTAATTTTGTACGCCATAAATGGAAAAACATGTAGCCACCTCATATTAATTATAAGACCTTCTTAATGTACTCATGTTTTACAAAATAAATATTATCTTATCTTATCTTATCTTACCTTATCTTAAATATTTAATTAACAATTAAAATATTATTAACTATACAGGGTGTCTCAAACGTCCCTACGTTTCCGCCACCTCCGCTTTACCCATTTGCTTTTGTACCCCTTATCCCAATTCATTTGCGGTCACCGCAACATGTCTCTTTCTTCCACACTTCTCTAGGGGAAGGTGGTCTGAGATGGCATAGATTTTGAAAAGTTTGATTTTTAGGAAACTCGTAACAACATTTAAATAAATAGCAATTTTGTGTTAAAAGGCGGTTTATTATCATCATAAAAACAATCCATAAAACGAAGTAAAACAATTTTTTCTTTGGATTTTAATGAAATATTAAAATGTTTTGAAAATCCATCTTACCCAACCCCTATAGGTAAGATGGCATACCCAAACTGCAGGCGCTATTTTACTTGCAAACATTGCAAATTACATGTTTTGCCATTTTCGGCTATCAAACAACTGGCAACAGACTTGAAATTGGAGCCATTCCCTGGAGCAAGAATGACTCCATGATGGGTCTTCTTCGTCACTGGAATCTGCCAACACGATTCTTTTCTTCCTCTTCAGGCAGATTTTCTCATGTTGGCTGCTTCTTTTTCAGCAACGACACCTTTTAGTAATGGGATGTCTGGAGATGCATTCAGCATCCCGAATTTACCTTTTTTATGAACCTACCGGGTAAGATGGGATAGGGTATGCCATTTTACCCGGTAGGTTCATAATATAAAAAAAATACATTTAATTTATTTTATTTAAGAAGCTACCTAAATTTGCTAATAACAACATGTTTTTCACACTCTACTCTAAAATAAAACATTAACAGTTACCTGTTAGCTAATGTAGAACACCTGTAATGACGATTTGTCTTCATCATAAATAAAGTTTCTGGAGGGCAGTTTTTACCAAAACGGTCATAGTGATCACCTCGATTGATGTCGCGCACTGGCGCCGTGCCTATCGCGATGAGTTTCCCTTAGGGACGCATTGGTGCATGTAGGGGTGCCACTGAACTACAAATGGCAAAGATATTGCAACTATGCCATCTCAGCCACAATGCCATCTTAGACCACTTTCCCCTATCAGTCGTCATCTCGGTAGTCACTCCCTTTCTAGTCATATCATCTTTCACACAGTCCATCCATCGTTTCTTCGGTCTTCCCCTACTCTTATAGCCATCGACATTCATACTCATAACTTTCCTCACGACATTTCCCTCATCCCTCCGCATCACATGCCCACACCATGACAACCGATTTCCGCACAACTTTTCAATCACCGGCGCCACTTTCAGACTTCCTCTTATGTACTCATTCCTTATTCTATCCATTCGTGTCACACCACACATTCCTCTTAGCATTCTCATCTCAGCTACATGCAATTGCCTTTCATTCATCCGTTTTGTGGCCCAACATTCTGATCCATACAAGACAGCATGTCTAACCATTGTTTGTAAAGTACGTTGCGCCGAAGGGTTAGAGAATGATGTCTTCGGTCTTTACTACCATTGCTCGTATTTGTACACGCTTTCCGACGAGAGAATACGTTCCTAAGATAGAATAGAATAGGTACTTACTCTTTATTATGTACACCATCAAAATAGATATAGACAGTTCTATACAGTCCTTTAACAGCTCTTTTACATCTGAAAGTAACTTTACATCTAAGACAATAAAGATCATTGTGATGCAAACTCAGATGTAAAATAACTGTGAAAGAACTGCAAACGCTGAGTACCTATAGAATAATACGTGTTTTACGATATTTAAACTGTATCTAATTATGTCAAACTGACAGATGTCAGGAACACAGTGTCTTGGTGTCCGGATTAAAATACACTCACTCCTAAATCGAGCCACCGTGCATAACCCCATTTTTATGCCCAAAACATCAAAATATAAGTAGAAAAAGTTTTTAGGCAATTTTAAAGCTGATAAACTGGCCATCATTTCGGTATCACCATTGTTCCAAATTTGAATTCACGAGTTTAGTCTCTCATAAAGAAGCAACACAGTTTGATTAGAGCATCAAGTTAGTAGTTATTTCGTGTTGTTTTGCATAAAAATAGTATCGAAATGGTTTTTTCTTATTTTTTTATTCATTCTATCGTTCAAATTATGGATACTGCACCTTATGTAGCCGCGCAAGCTATGAAACTTCTTCAGTCTGGGCTTAGCTAGCGAAACGTAAGTGCTCAACTTCATGCAAGCCGTTCTGCCGTTCGAAGAATTTACCATCGATACCTGGAGACTGTGAATAGCTTCGAGACTTTCATGGAATCACTGTTTGCACTCGGACTGATAGAAGGATACTCGAAAAATGCGGCCTGATACCTCTAAGCCAGCCAATGGTCCCAAACTAGCCACACGAGCTCATAGAATGGCGCGCCTAAAGTTTCCAAAAGTTAAAGTTAAAGTTTCCGCCAAAAAATCCACGCTAATTGTGTGAAAAAGCAAAAAGACGAGTTGTTGACTGTTTTTAGATACAATTCCGATTTCAAATTTGGAACAATGACACACGGAAATGATAGGTGACTGGCTTCAAAACAACTATTTTTTCTTTCTTTGTATTGCAATAACTTAAAAAGATAGAGATAGACCTTAAAACAAAAATATGCAGGGTGGCTCGATACGGGAATGTTGTTTTGACACCAATTCTCAAAAACAAAATATCTGGATTTTTGTATCCTGCTTCTGGGGTTTTCTGATTTAAATACATAATTGATAAATCATTTTGATTTAGATCATTGATTTGTGTCCTTTGATTTGGATCATTGATTTAAATCTTGATTATAATCTAGCAAGTCTGGTATAAACATTCCAATTAATTGTGTTATTTCTAAAAATAAAAAGGTAATCGCAAAAGGAAGGTCTGTATACTGCTGCATGCACTACATTGAATTGCAATCTGTCTAACAATACTGTCGGGCGGCGCCGATAGATCAGAAAAACAATTTCTGAAGGTTATGTGTTAATTCAGTTATTTATTTATTTAAACTTCTCGCACACAAGGTACAAAGGCGGACTTAATGCCTTAGGTATTCTCTACCTGTCAACCAAGGGTGGTGAAGAGGCAAGATGGCGGGTGCTCTGATTGAGAGAAAATAATAATATTAAAAAATACTAAAATATAACATAATTAATTATAAATAAAATACGTGCACAAGTACATAAATAGGTTATGAACTTATAAGACACATACGTACATATTTACTGTAATATATCCCTACATTATATATATACAACATCTCCCAGAATTAACGCACAACCTTTTAATGGGTCATTGTACTCATCATTATGAACAACTTTTACTATTTGCCTACATCAATATAGAACGCCACTTATGCGGAAAAGTGTAATTTGCATGGCTCCAAAAATTTATAATACTACCTAAAAGCTGGAAGCAGTTAAGTGACGTAGCGTTCAATTTTTTTTTTCGCGATTTCAGGTTTGTTCCCACAGTAAAAGTTGTTCATAGTGATGAGTACAATTACCCCTTAAGAGGTTGTGCGTTAATTCTGGGACATGTTGTATATACATATATTCTCACAAATTCAAGGGGAAGAGGTAATTGAGATGACTCTACACTATTCGTTTTGAAAATAACTCTGCAATTTCCGCTTAAATGCATACCGAGTGTTAGTTGGTTACTTATTTTATTTTATGTGCAATGCGAAAATGTGTTGCTTGGATAAATTAATAAAAAAAATACGTATTTATTTATTAAGGTATTGCCACATCCAATATTCACATATAGATCACCAAAGAAAATTATGTGCTTCGGAATCATCGTCACAATTTTATGTTAATGGTATACTGTTGTTTGTGATTTTGGTGTGTGAGTGTGGGGCTATGGTTTGTTTCTATTAGTTTATGTTTGGCAATGGGTGTTATTGATCTGTTTTTTTTTACTCTTGTCCTTGGATTCATCAATGGAATGAACCCTAATCTTATTACTTATTAGCCTTATAGATAGACTAATAAGTAATTTTTTTTTTTTTATTTTTTTTTTTTTTTTTATTTATAACAAATTATAACCTAAACTACTAAATTTCCCTGAAATAAATGAGTTTATTTATTATTTATTTAGTAACTACTAAGTGCGGCTGTACAAAACTTAGGAGTTTTGCTTCTGTGGCGCAACGTTCGTGCCAATTAAGAAACACGAAGATAACTTCGTAACTTCGTTAACTTTTCTGGTATACATTTACAACATTGTTAAGTTTATTATTTATTAGCGTTTTGTAAAACATCGATTCGATTTTCGATTACCGACATAGTATACATCGATAACACCTACAGTAGTAAAGTTTTACACAGTAAAACGTTTGGTGTTATTATTTTATTGTTATTCTACATTTCGGAGAAGTTTTTGCCAATTTATTTATTTACAGTCTTATTTATCTTTTATTTGGTGTTAATAGTCATAGTAAACTTATTTGCTTTGTGCAATAATCCATGATATCAAAATAACAATGAGTTTGAAAAAAATACTATATTATCTCCAGAACCCATTACTTCAATGGTGTTGTACTATTGCTGCTCAAAAAAGAAAAAAAAAGGGTAGGTTCCTATGGAGAGGAACGAAACTCCACGGACACTCTTTTAAATTAAAATATTGATACAAAGTATTGGTAACATCATTCATAATGAAATTATAACATGTGAGAACGATGCAAAACGTCAGAAGCGTCCGTGATAAAAAGATAAAAAAAAAACAATTCAAAACTAAAATAATTAAAAATAAGCCGGGGCAGCTAAGAGATGACCAGTCCCAACTGACAGCGCCTGTTCACGAACATGACGCAAGGATTAGCACCATTCAGCTCAACCATTTGAAGGGAGCTAAATGATCTAACACACGCGCCACCATCAGCGAGACGTCTGAGTGAGCATGACATACTCTCAGCCGCCAGGGCACATTCAAGTCAATGAAACACATATTATCCGGTAAATGGTAGCTCTAATGTACATAGTACTCACACCTGTGCTATGAAATTATATGTCGGATACGGTCATTAGTACGGACAAGAAACGAATCTACTACTGGCGATATCGCGTGATCTACCCACACCTCTAGCCCTTCTACAGAGTCGTGATGTCTTGAGCCAATGGGCGAGGAGGACATTCAAGATTCAGTCGTATCTGGTCTGGTCGCATCGGAGTTAAGACCTCACGGAACTGTACTCGATTCGTTGTGCGCAGGTATTGTGGTAATTGTAAATTGTAGTGATTGTGTCAATTTGTGATTTTAATAAACGCCGTGTATCGCACCCAGTGTGTTTTCATTGCACGAAACCCAACTTCCGCCCACATGATGTCCGAATCTAACTGAGTAAATCTTGACGATCCGACATTTAAAGTACAAAGGAGATTAGAGTTTATACAATGAAAAGATAGTCGGATATAATTATCACCATCATCCACAGCCCGACTTCAACCACTGCTGAGCATACATACTCTTTTCTTGTACCAATCCCCAACAGGTTCTACCCAAGCTGGTAACAATATCGTTCGCCCATCTCGCCGCCGGACGACTGACATCTCGTCTTCCAGTCCATGGACCGCCACTCTGTCACAGCCTTACTCCACCTGTCATCACTGCGCCTTCCCAGGTGTCGTGCCCAACTTCATTTGAGTTCCTTAATACGCTTTCCGATATCGATCATATAATAACACGAGCTCAATTAAGTACATGTTTAATGTATTCAATATATATCATTTGAAGCATTTAGCTTCTATTGACCCAATGCAAAAATTTCACAGAAATTCCCACCGAAAAGGCAGAATAGAATAGAACTCTTTATGACGAATAACATAAAAATTACAGATATAAATGTTGAAATTACCGCTGACCCGTATTAGCAGAGAACAGAAGAGTATGGAAAAGGGATTGAAAGGCCTTTGTCGTGCACAAAGGCCTTTCAATCCCTCTTCCATACTCAAGTCAAGCTCCAGTCTATTGATTATTAGCTGTAAAAAAATGCAATATTGTCTACTTATAAACATAACTATACCCACCATACCTTAATAATAATAGGACATGACCGCGTCTGTAATTTTGAACGAAAATCCATAAATCACCGAGGGGTTTGTTTGAGAGGTAATCCGATGAATTCAGAACGTGTCAGGCGGCCGGATGTAGGTGGCGTCCGCGTGTGACGTCACCAACACTTCCGGTGGCGTGCCGCCGAAGCCTTCGGTATATTTTGTTAGCCTATTTTCAGACAGTTTATCTAGAGAGGATTTAGGACATTTTTAAAGCCACATAAGTGCTGTGCTTTGTCGCTTAGCTAGATTGCGTCATAAATTAAACTCAATTTGCGTTAAGACTTTGTCATACAATATTTAGGAGTTACGTAAGTAATTGTAGGAGGTAATATCAATAAAAAGTTGGTCGACTGTAATGTTGCTACTGCTATACAACCTGTTTTTTTTGATATCCCATAACTCTAGGGTTATATTCTGTAGGTAAAAATAATACTAAAACTCCTAGAATAGGTGGTCCAAAAATGCATCGTTTCGGAGATATCATCAATCATAATTAAATTAGGTCAAAAATTGTCACCAGTATGACGAATCTTTACTTTTGCGAGGTTGCCAAACTTCGCAGTAGTGTAGTAAAATAAATAGTAAAATAAAATATGTAGGTATGTTGGTATCGGGGCTTCCCGGCGGCAGCTAGTGAAGGGAAAGCTACCTTGTCGACGTTGTCATATTTCACGTAAGGGTGTTTTACATTAATAATCGTGACTTTGCCGAATTATTTTGTATGAAAAATGAAAAAAAAATAACGAAGGATTGGAACATAACTCATATGCCAGTTGATTCTTTGATATGGCCTCAATCATACCCTAGAGTTATGGGATATCAAAAAAATCACGTTGTATATTAATACTTCTATAAAATTAATTTGTAATAGTTTTCACTATGTGAATATTGTCAAATACCCAGCCATACCTCATACGTATTTTATTAGGTATAGCAGTTGGTACTGCCTTTTATTATTATTTTTTTTTGGGTGGGAAATTATCAAATAACTTCTCCCGCTCTGGGCGGAGCGGGAGAAGTTCGTGTCAGACTTTTACTGAGTAAAACCCACCTGTTTTCCTTCCGTTGCCTGTGTGCCAGGGCCACGATATCCCTTTCGGACAAACTCGCAACCCTGGCAGGCATTGGTCCTAACGGACTCCGTCAGTTGGTGCTGACATCTCTTTGAGGCGCGCGTGGAACACAACGCGCCGTCGACCCGGGCCTGGTCCTTATCGCAAGGCGAGCTACCGCGCCTACGGTGGCCGGAAATCGGCTTGTGACTCCCAATGCCTGGGGCGTCTCCTGCGGCGACTGGAGCGCGAGGGTGCGAACCTCGCCTCTCCCTCACGCGTTCCACCTCCTCCTTCGCTAGCATTACTGCTTCACAGAAGCAGGTGACGGCCTCCCATGCACTCTCGCTCCAAACCATGGCCTGAACCGGGGCCAGACGCGAGAGATCGCCACCGCCGTTCGCCTCTGTGAGGACACGGTGGTACTCCACGCAAGCCAGGCAGACCTCCACCGTGTCCTCCGGGCGATCCACACAGTGGTGACACCCGGGCGTTTCCTCCCGCTTTATCCTGAACAGGAACCTCCCGAAACAACCATGTTTGCTGAGGACCTGCGTCAGGCGGAAGGTGAGGACGCCGTGGCGCCTCTCTAGCCACTCCTCAAAGAGGGGACTTTCGACGATCGCCACAATTGTGGCGTGCCCAGCGCTGGGTTGCGACAATCGGACTCTCCATGCCACCATGAGATCCCGCCGGGGCTCTGTCCGCTGTGCCGTGATTTCTCGCGGCAGCGGAGTTTCGCCTCCTCGCGGTTATAACCTGCCTGCTTTCTATTTAAAGATTACTATAATGATAGTTTGAGCAATAATATGAATCAAATTTTGATACAATATAATTTTATTCAATGATGACAAAAAAGATCATACATGAAATGATAAATATGATTTAGGTATTTAGTGCAAAATACCTAAATCATATTTGTCATTTCATGTATGATCTTTTTTCCATCGATACGCTAAGATGATTTGTCATTTGGAATATTTTGTATGTAGTTTTAGCTTTTAGCTCTCTTTGGGTAATAGAACCCTAAAACTAAAACGAAATAGTGTAGCTATGTTATGGTAATCTAAAGCATATCGACTCCAGTGGAATTACATCCACATAAACATTTAAGAGGGTTTACGACGTACGGCATTTCATACAAACTTTCAAGCCCTTGTTTTTAGAAATGACTGAACAGATTGTAATGAAACTTCATACGCAAGCAGGATACAAAGGTCTAAAAAGTTAGTTAAGGATATTTTGCAGTGTGATACAGATAATTATATATTATATGTACAAAAGCGTACTTTTTCTAACACACAGAATATGTCGTTTAGAAAAAAGAAAAATAAAATATTGCGTTGCATTGTTTATCTTTGAATGCCTCCCTCTATGTGATTATAGGTCTGTGCAAAGCATAAATGACATAATAATATGACAAATGCATGACAATGATGGGCTGTGAGAACGATTATGAAAGATACAGAATGTACTGCCATTACATTCTGTTAGCGCCGCGAGCTTTTTGAGAAAACTTTAAAACACTAACATGAGGGATGCGGGGAATTTACCATAAAAATGGATAGAACTGCCTAAACAGCTCTTTCTAGGCTTCTAAAAGCCTGGAGCGGTGATTCAAAGCCTTATTTGCTATGAGAATCGGTGGTTTTGTGGACAGTATTATAAACTTTCTATGTGGCCCCATTTTTTCCCGTGGGTGTCGTAAAAGGCGACTAAGGGAAACTTACTAGAGAATGGGCAGCAGCGTTCTCTATGTATTTTAACACCATACTGCGATCGCCAACCCGCCTGCCAAGCCTGGCGATTATGGCAAACCTCCCCTTTGGGCAGGCCTATGACCAGCAGTGGACGTCTTTCGGCTGAATTGATGATGATGATGTGGTGGCATGACATTGATTTTAAAGGACCAGTAGGTATGGAGACACAGGAATAAAAGAAGGACACAGGATGAAGCGCCTTATTTTTCTAGAAGTCTGGAGTCGCCTTCTTGCTGGTAGGGGTTCTGCATGTCTTCGATGTGTAGGTTAACCACGCGGCGGCCAGCGTGGTTTCACAGATAAACGGTTCCTATTTCGTTCACGGCACTTGAAAACAGTGTAACTGATAAGAAGGTAGGTTTAATTTGAAATATAGACCCGGAAACCCGGATTTACCTATCATGTAATCCATATATATTTGCGGTAAAAGCACTGGAGAATATATGCTTTCGCGTCGGCGAGTTAGACGAACAATGAACACCTTAATGTCCGTTGCGGTCACTCTTCTTTCAGCCTTGTATAGCTGTTTCGTTCTGACCTATGGGAGGCGCTGCAAGAATGAATAGGAATTAAGGTAATTGATGGGAAACGTACCTACTACCGCCATATTCTAATATAACTAAAAGTTCAATCAACTCAGCCTATAGCAATCCACTGCTGGACATAGGCCTCTCCCAGGCGGCGCCACAACACCCTGTCCTCCGCCTTCCGCATCCAGTCTGTCCCAGCCAGCTTTTTAAGGTCGTCGGTCCATCTAGCTGGGGGGCGTCCCACACTACGCTTTCCGATACGCGGTCTCCACTCCAGGACTCGTCTGCTCCACCGGCCATCGGTCCTTCGACAAACATGGCCAGCCCACTGCCACTTCAGCTTGCTTACTCTGCAGGCTATGTCGATAACTAAAAGTTGCAAATGATTTAATGCAGGTTTGGATATAAGCGATGTAAATGGCGGTAAGACATACTTTTAAGACTGGACTGATCTATTGATTTAAAAATGAAATTGATACATTAATCAATTATTATTAAATATCATGTTCATTACAGTCTAGATATTATTCAATACGCTTTAAACACAGTTTTAATATTCCAAAAATACTCGTGGAATCATATCAATTCATACAATAAGCATGTTCCAATTAGCATCATATTGCCAAAACTGGCAACATATATTAGATATCTCCCCGAATACTGGAATCAAAATAATAATGTTTTAAATCGAAATATTTCCTGCAAAATTTTACCAAGTTAGTAACGAAAACTGTGGTGGGATTTCAAATATTATCAGTTATTTTTTTAATATAATTATCTCTTTGTCTGTGCCAGGCCAAACTTTATCCATATCCTTAGCATAAAGGCTTCTACATACCGGGGCGACATGTCGCGCGACGCGACGCGACACAAAGGCACCGCTCATCCCACGTCACGCGGGGCCTTTATGCCGTGTCGCGTCGCGCGACAAGTCGCGCTGGTATGTAGAAGCCTTAATAATATCTGCTTTTGGATTGTCATTTGCAGATTGCTGTTATTATCGGATAGCACTCTTATAGCTATTCTATTGACGTAATCATAATCAATACCACTTTGTATATAACAAAATATTGTTAGATCTTGATAAGTTGTATGGATTATATCATAGAGCGATTGTTTAAAGTAGCGCAAACAGTAGCAGTCATTGGTAACAATCTGGAAGATAACGCTATGTTTGATCTATATAATACATACGTACAATAAATAAAGTTGTTTGTAAGGTCAAAATAACGGTTTTTTACACGACTGCGGAGAAGCCAGAAAAGGAACCCTCCTTTTGTGTTGGTGGGTTGGTGGTTATGTGTTTGACCTGTATGTATGTTAGTATGTATGTATGCATTGCATGTCCGTCCCTATGTTCCCTCATGCAGTCAGAGGCATCTTCTTAACAATAACGACCTATTGCTTCCGACTGCATGAGATTGTTTATCGTATTAATTTATTTAGGTAAATCTTGTTTCCATCTTTTTTAAGTTCAATTTTACGCAGTCGGGTATTTTTTTTTTTTTTTTAATTAATGCTGTACACGGTAGTTATAACAAAAAAAAATATAAAAATGTTTATCTGTCTGTCTGTGTGTTTGTTCCGGCTAATCTCCGAAACGGCTGGACTGATTTTGTCGGGACTTTCACTGTCAGATAGCTGATGTTATAAGGAGTAACTTAGGCTACTTTTATTTTAGAAAAAGCGACGCGGGCAGTAGGTGCGTGTAAACCGATCGACGACGCCGCGACGTCATCACGTATCGACTCGTATAAGGCCACAGCATTATGCTGAGCAATGGCCGTTTTGCGCGGATGTGACGCATATTTTCCCCCAACTTGTTCTTTTGCGTGTTTGTATTCCTTCTTTGCGTCTTGTTTACCGCAAATCAGGGTGACCACTTAAAATAAGCGCTCTGCTGTGAGTCCCCCATAGCACAGCATCATACTGAGTTCCGACCCTTCTTGTCACAGTCATGGTGTGCAGCTGCCGACTATTTACCTATATTCTTTGTTCATAAGTATACATCTGTATTGTTTTATGGTTTTTAGGGTTCCGTACCCCATAAGGAAAAAAGGAACCCTTATAGGATCACTCGTGTGTCTGTCTGTCTGTCCGTCGGTCACAGCTGATTTGCTCCGAATCTACTGAACCGATTAAGTTGAAATTTGGTACACATATGAACTTCTGTGACCCAAACACGGACGTGTTACGTAAATAAATTAATTTAGATTAAGGAGGTAACTTTTGGGGGGCAAATTAAAAAATTTAAAAAAAAAACGTTTTGCTGACTGCAACATGTGACATATCAAATGAAAGGGCTGGTTTTAAGGATTTTATATATACTTTTATTATTAGATTTTATATATAGTATTAAAATACATTCTCATCAAAAATGACCATTTTCCCCCCTTATCTCCGAAACTACTGAGCCTAAAATTTTGATAAAAATACAGAAAATAGTTCTTTACTCATAGATTACAGGAAAACCTATAAGAAGTCTGTGATCTTAAAATAACATGGTAAATCACTCAATATTGTGCGTACAAACTTACATTTGCAGTTGGAAAGTATCGGGATCATGTTTTTCAACTACAATATTAAGTTTGTTTTGGGATAAATTCATCCCAACTACGTAACCCTTCATTGTGCGTGGTCCGACACACACTTGGCCGGTTTTTAGGGTTCCGTACTAAAATGGTAAAAAGGACCCTGTCTGTCTGTTTGTCACACCTGGTTATCACAAGAACTACTAATGCTATCAACTTTAAATTTAGAATAGTTTTAGATGACGTTTGCCC
This sequence comes from Tiliacea aurago, assembly GCA_948098905.1. Classification (NCBI taxonomy): domain Eukaryota; kingdom Metazoa; phylum Arthropoda; class Insecta; order Lepidoptera; family Noctuidae; genus Tiliacea; species Tiliacea aurago. Next base: position 5,801,188 of record OX402592.1, read on the forward strand.
AACTATATTGCAAACAAGAAAAAAAAAAAAAACGTTTTTGCAAATGGGACTTAATAGCCCCACTTAAATTTTTTAAGACCCCCTGGTCTTAAAAAAATTAAGTGGGGTTCCTAAGGCATGTGAGGTATCATATGAAAGAATGCTGTTTGCACATTCTCAAACATCTTTTGTTTTTTTTTATTCAGCATATTTTCCGACTTATGATGAAAAATGTAAAAAAAAAATCCGTTCCCCCCACTTATCTCCCAAGTTTGCATAGATAAAAACCTGAAATTATTCTATGTGATAGAAGTTTATGTAAAGATTACATGAAAAATAAAACGATGTCCCTAAATAGCACAGTTTTTCAGAAATCATCAACATCATATATACGTACGGAACCCTCGGTGCACGAGTCCGACTCGCTCTTGACCGTTTTTTTTTATTTGAATTATCGTATCTTTTTGTAATGCACGTGTTTCTGTGACAAATAAAATTATTTTTCTTTCTTTCTTTCTAAACTATAGTTTGATATGAATCAAAACTTTAAGTAATTAGGTATTAACAAACTTTGTTTAAGATTTTTATTTAATCGTTTTGTGTTGTGTTGTGATGTTTAGCTTGTGACTTTGTTCATTACTTGCAAATAACCTTATTTGCAAGTAATGAGCAAAGTCATAAGCTAGGTACCTACCTATACTCCGTTTGAAATAAGATTAGACATTTAAATAAATCTTTTTTACCGTTCATTCAATCGATTTTTACTTCTATTGCGTTGGTGGCATGACCAATGACAGCTGTAATAAACAGTTGGTATTGTAACCACGTTTTTGCTTTTAATGCCATCCTTATACTTATGGAATAGAAGTCAAAATCGGTTGAACGGACTGTAAACAAGTTTACTTAAATGTCTAATCTTATTTCAAATGGAGTATAGGTAACTAGCCATTTTTTGTCTTCTCTTTCACTTCTAATTTCTATGATTTTCTGTCTAAACTTCACGATAACTCATAAACTATTGTAAAATTTAAAAAATATATAATTTAAAAATACTTGGTTGACGGTAAGTTTGGACGATTGACTTCTGCACTGCGCTGGTCACGACTTTGATTAAAGACCGATGACCTTTGAAAATATTGCTTCAATTTTTACTTTTCTTTACTTGAATTGAAAAGTTTACTTCTAAATTAAATTAAATACACCATAGTGCAATCGGGCTCTTGTATCGGGGCGTTGTTGTCTTGATTTATTTTATTTTGCTTAGCAATAAATAATTAATCAGCTGACACATTGTATGTTATTCTCTTTCAAACAAATGCGCAGAAAGGAAGTGATTTACCTACAATTAAACGTTGTTTAAATATAATACTTAGTCAGTGAGCTTGTTATAAGTCGATAAGATCCTATTCGATAACTCTATTAGCTCTGAAGATAAATTGATAAAACTATATTCTCAGTAATCGACTAAATCTTGAACGAAAAGACGATTTACTTATAATTTGTGTTGTTTATAATCGCCATTATCGGTATTATATTGAAACAGTTTTTATCGATTTCATTTATCACGTTTATGGTCGGAAGACTTGGATTTCACAAGAACATGTCTTAGATTAAGGTTTCATGACCTTTGAATTTGAAGACTTACAATTTTATACATCCCTTTCAATAAGTGGTACTTTCTGCCCTACGACTGCAATATACTCGTACTTCTTAAGCCAGTGACCCAAACAGTCTCGTGTAATGTGCGTGGCAACCAGAGACAAAACTGAAAAGTTTCAGAAGCAAGTTTTTTTTTTTTTAAATATTGCCCCACACTAGGATTTCTCCTGTATTGTGAGTGCGTTTACAAACATATAAACTCACATACACAAACAGCCAGACCCGGAACAATTACTTGTAGGTCATACAAATATTTGTTCCCTGCGGGAATCGAACCCGTGACACTCAGCGCAGCAGTCAATCGCTTAACCACTGCGCCAAGCGTGTCGTAAAGCAGTGCCAGCAAGAGGCTTTTAGTATCTGCTTCTGAAATAATACGTTTTCGCAATCTATGTTTATTTATATTTCTCGCCCAATTTATTTTCTAAGAATCCTTTCCTCCATTTCCACAGCCTTCCAGATCTAATAATGATTATGTAAAAATATCAGCTAGCCAGCTCACCGAGGCAAAGAGCCCGAGACGAAAACAACGCAAGTAAGCAATACAAATAAATAGGTTCATGAATAATGCGGTATCTAAGGTAAGGTGTTTGCCTTGCTGACGACACTCGTTCCATTTGGGCACACTCTCCCCAGACTTAAACTCTCATTGTGGTAATAGCACATAGTTTATATAGTGAGTCCGACCGAACGGCGTAATGTCTTATAATATTTCATAGGAATTGCCGTCGGTAAGGTACGCGCTCCCTTTTTGTGATTTCAACGATTTGCAGGTAAGCTAATTCAGTAAAGCGGTCGTTTGGAACATGATCGCGTACAAATATTAGTCTAAAATGTGGTTAATATTCATGAATATTTACTTTACATTTCCATGAAAACTGAAAATATAAATAGGGGAAGCCGGGGCATTGCGGGCCACCGGGGTAAGACCGACACCCCCTCTCGTTCGCAGAATAATTATTAAAACCGGGACGTGGGTTCCAGTCGACCTCGCTCTTGCGAGACAAGTGGTTTTGTGTCTGTACCTGCATGTCGCTCGACGACAGAACGAAAATACGTAAGTTGACGCATTTAATTTATTTTTCCATTTTTATAGGTTGTAGTTTATTAATGGTTGTGATAAATTCTTACTTCTTAAGTAAATTACTACGTTCAATTATGTGACTAAATAAGTAGAAAAAATCGTGAATAAATTACCAAATACTTTTTCTATTTTCTTTACATTTATTTTATATGACTCGGGGGCATTTCGGCCGGGGCTAAATAAGCAGGTTGCCGGTTTTGCCTCGGGTAAATGTTTTAAATTTTTTGTTTTTGTGCAGATACAATAATGATTCACCACTACCAACGGAAAACAGAACGTGCGTTATTTAGCTTGAGGGAGATGGAAACAGCCGATGGGAAAACCCAAAGCACAAGTCCAATAACGAACCACTTAGAGTTTACCTTATAAGAAGAATCTGGAAGAAGCTCAGTCGCAGAAACTAACTTATGAGAAGAAAAAAGAAGAAGAAAAAGACGAAGAAAAAAAAATAAAAAAAAGAATTAGGGAAGAAGACATGGAGTGTTTGTACTCTGGATATTGATACTTGGAATCTAGAGAGGGTTTTGTCATTTGCAGTATATGTTACAGATGGGCCCACTATTCCTGGACTGGCGAAGAGGATAATGAAAACGAGTTCCTTCAGAACTGCTGCTTTTTTGCTCGATTTTAGATTTAAATAAGAGTATAAGACTGAATATGCCTATTGTGCCCCGTACACGGGGCAAAAGGAGCAGATTTTTATTTTAAAGTTCGATTATCTCCAAAGACTATGGTAATTATTTTACATACATTTTAAAGAACAATAATGAAACTAATAAATGGCTTTTGTTTTTATTCATTATCTTGTTTCTAAGGTTTTATTCAAAATTTCCCTTAAAAGGTCCGCATTGCCCCGGGTTACCTTACGGGTAGTTTAAACAAATATATAGTTAATATCCACCAAAATGTATAAACAGTATCAGTAGGCTTATCACTCAAATACAGATATTCTTATAAGGGGGCCTCCCTTATAAGAATATCTGTATTTGAGTTTAATAAATAAGGTGGTCCTTATTTATTAAATTCAAATACTTACGGATGCATATGTTAGTGTGTTAGTTATTCTTAGTTATTATGAACTATAGAAATCACGCATTTTTCTATCCAGAAACGAATTCCAACGTGTATGCTGATAGAATGAACTCTCTTGATACAGTTGTTCCGGGTTGAAATATTTAAATTGAAATATAATCCTTATCCTATCGTATAACGAGGTAACAAAAAGTGGTTTCCTGCAACAGGCCTCTGGTGGCCAGACAAGCCATGATTAGTAGGCAGAAAAACTGTGGTGTCTGGAGAATATTGCTACAACTATGATCACAAAGATTAGCGGATATTATATAGGTATGCAGTAGATACCTATGCATTTACCAGTTACACTTACACTATTGTGTTTCTGGAACTTAATCAAGAAATAGGCCTGATATAAATAGTTCATAATAACTGAGAATAACTAACACACTAACATGAGAATCTGTATTTGAGTTTAATAAATAAGGATCATCTTATTTATACGATTCATATAAAGTGGCATATAGGCCTACGTAAATAAAATAATATTACATATTGACCAAAACCTGTCCACCATCCCATTTCTTCCCGTGGGTGTCGTAAAAGGCGACTAAGGGACTTACTAGAGAATGGGCAGCAGCGTTCTCTATGCATTTTAACACCATGCAAACCCCTCCTTTAGGGGAGGCCTATGCCAGCAGTGGACGTCTTTCGACTGAAATTATGAATGACCAAATACTGATACTGCTTATACATTTTGGTGTATATTAACTATATGTTTGTTTGAACTACCCGTAGGGTAAGCCGGGGCAATGCGGACCCCTTATGGGCAATCAAGAATTTCTTGATAGAAATAGGCGTGATTTCTATAGTTCATAATAACTTTAACCACGGCTAATAACATTAACCACACGAATCACATCGAGTATAGTGACAATCATTTCAAACTGCCACCGCCGCTGTGCAGTCTGTGTCCAATACCTGATGGGTCCGATTAATCCTACCCGGACCACAATTATGGCCACTTGTCATTGTTGCCGGTCTAATTGAGGCGGTTACCAAATTATAGTGCTTTCTGAAGATCCTTGGAATAGTTAGTATAAATAGGTACCTATCTGTAGTACCTATTGACTTTGCATCGAAAATGAAGTTCGATGACGGATTCAATTTGGTTTAAAAACTAAACTTGAATTATACCTTCTACATTTAAATTTTGTTAATTAGGCTGATAAAATGAAAGATCTCTACGTTGCACATTTACTACTTATGTCATTGATGTATTAAATAGGAAGATAGGCCACTCTCTAACATCACGTAAATATTAAATGGACCCGATGTCGTGCGTCATGTGCTCGACAACAGTACCCCAAGTGTAAGTTTGCAAGAGAGTAAACGTAACTATTTCGTTTGCGTTAAAATTCGACCGATGGATCATAATGCTAAGAGTATAAGAGTGAGAATAAAAATCTTAACGCAAACGCGCTAGTTACGTTTACTCACTTGCAAACTTACACTCGAGGTACTGAAATAGAGAGACATATTACGCGGGCTATAGCGGGAACGAGATAGCAATAATTTTCACTGTTACATACCCATAACAACTCGGAAAGAAACTACGATTCGGGTATTCCCCGCAAACCGAGAGTAATGTAGGTCGATTGTGTTCTTTCCCCTAACTTATGCAGCCCACGTCGACGAGCGCGTACCATATCTTCCTATTTAGTACATCAATGACTTATGTTATAATACTTAATAGCTAGCTAGATAAGCTCAGCCATAATGTTTTACAGCTGGTCATAATTGTGTCAATTATATCTTAATATAAAACTTCCGTTGTTATTATAATGAGAAGAAAGAAACGTTTGATTATGTATTTCATTAACAGCTTGAAAGTGACCTTATACAGGGTCAGATAAAAATATCTAGCGAAACTCTGCAGACGTGATGAATATATTTTTTATGGCAGTCTTTGTTCGTTTTTAGGGTTCCGTTCCCAAAGGGTAAAATGGGAACCCTATTACTAAGGCTCCGCCGTCTGTCTGTCTGTCTGTCTGTCCGTCTGTCTGTCCGTCTGTCACCAGGCTGTATCTCATGAACCGTGATAGCTAGACAGTTGAAATTTTTACAGATGATGTATTTCTGTTGCCGCTATAACAACAAATACTAAAAAATAGAATAAAATGAATATTTCTTTATTTTATTTATTTAGGGGGCTCCCATACAACAAACGTGTTTTTTTTGCTCGTTTTTGCTCTATATTGATAACGGCAACAGGTAGACGCTTGAAATATTCACAGAATATGTAGATATATATTGACTTTAAAAATAAATAATTAAATTAAAATAAAACAAATATTTAAGGGGGGCTCCCATACAACAAACGTGTTTTTTTGCCATTTTTATAGATAATGGTACGGAACCCTTCGTGCGCGAGTCCGACTGGCACATGGCCGGTTTTATTATAAATCCTGCACAAAGCACGGTGCATGTGTCCCAGACATGGTAGCCGATAGAACTCCGCGGGATTTCAGTTCTTTCACGTCTTTATTTCCCAAAGAAGAGCTTTGGGAAATAAAGACGTGAATTTATTATTATTATAGTGTGATACCAAAATTGTGGTCTCATTTATTTTTACTCCTTTTTAGGGTTCCGTAGTAAACAAAGAACCCTTATAGTTTCGCCATGCCCGTCTGTCTGTCTGTCTGTCCGTCCGTCCGTCTGTCCCCGGCTTAGCTCAGAGACGCTAAGTGCTAGAAAGCTGTAATTTGGCATGGGTGTACATATTAATCGCGTCGAGAAAGTCGTAAAATAAAACCATGAAAAACATTTTTTTAGGGTACCTCCCTTGCACGTAAAACGGGGATGATATTTTTTTTTCTCGTCTAATACATGGTGTGGGGTATCGTTGGATAGGCCGTTCAAAAATATTGTGGGTCTGTGAAAGACATTTTTCAGTTCTGAGATCCGTTTGCGTAATATTAAGCTTTAAAGTGGTATTTTTTGTTAGAGTCAAGTGCCCCCCCCCCCCCTGCCAGCTAAACGGTTGGTTTTGGATATGTGGAAAAAATCATGGCAGTAGTATATACAAACGAAATTAAAAGGAAAACTATTACACCTAAGTAGGGTTTACAAGTTAACGAGTAATCATCGAGCAACTTAAATTTCCAGTTGAAGAATTGACCGTAACGTATATAAATGTATGGGAGAGCATGTTTTTCAACTACAATGTTAAGTTTGTTTTTGGGGTGAATTCATCCTAACTACGGAACCCTTCATTGTGCGTGGTCCGACACGTACTTGGCCGGTTTTTATTCATTTTGCTCAAAACATTAAAAGTGTAACTTCTAATACAGCCCACATTGTAGCCACTATCTGTTTCATCATCTGATCTCCGCATTATAACGAAATTACGCACCATAATTATTCAAATACACACATCGAAAGTGTCCAGGGATCATGTACATTTTTAACTATAAAAAATTATCCAATTAATATTTTACCAAATCTAGTCTTCCAGACTGACTTCTTTCTTTAATTCCTATATGTTTACGTTAACAACGTATCCCTATATTTTGTAAAAAATAAGACATGGTAGCCGATAGAATACCGCGGGGTTTCATTCGATAGGAGTCTCACAAAACCTACGACTTTCAAAGATGGCTGCCATCTGGGAAAGCATCCATGGAAATTTTCTAATGAAAAACCCTCCCCCTGATGAAGTTCCAGAAACACATTAGTGTAACTGGTAAGTACATAGGTATTCACTGTAATCACCAATATTTGTGATCATGGTTCTAGCAATAGTCTCGAGACTCCACGGGTTTTCTGCCTGCTAATCATGGCTTGTCTGACCACCAGAGGCCTATTGCAGAAAGCCATTTTTAGGGTTCTGTACCTCAAAAGAAAAAAACGGAACCCTTATAGGATCACTCGTGTGTCTGTCTGTCTGGCTGTCTGTCTGTCTGTCCGTCTGTCCGTCTGTCACACCCGATTTACTCCGAATCTACTTAACCGATTAAGTTGAAATTTGGTACACATATGGACTTTTGTGACCCAAACATGGACGTGTAACGTAAATAAATGAATTTTGAATATGGGGGTAACTCAAGATCAGAAAAATAAAGTTTTTTAAACTGTACCGTGTGATACATCAAATGAATGGGCTTGTTGTAAGGATTTCAGATATATTTTTTTATAATTTTAAAATAAATGATTTAATAATTAATAACGAAAATGGATGAAAATTGACCATTCCCCACCTTATCTCCGAAACTACTGAGCCTAAAATTGTGAAAAAAATCCAGAAAATAGTTCTTTACTCATAGATTACAGGAAAACCTATAAGAAGTCTATGATCTTAAAATAACATTGTAAATCTCTGAATATTGTGCGTACAAATTTACATTTGCAGTTGGAATGTGATGAGGGAACGTGTTTTTCAACTGCAATGTTAAGTTTGTTCGTAGGATAATTAATCCCGACTACAGAACCCTTAATTGTGCGTGGTCCGACGCGCACTGGTTAATTGTTACCTGGTTATATGATAGTAAGGCCTATTATGCCTATTTCAATTTAAATATTTCAACCCGGAACACCTGTATATGAGAGTTAATTCTATCAGCATAAACGTTGAAAATCGTAGAAAGTTTACGATGGGATGGACAGCTAATGTCGTACCGTCAATACAATAAATCCGTTTTAACACAGGTGAGCCTCTTGCCATATTAAAATGTAAATCACACGGCCGATTTAATTTCAGGGTTGGAGAAGCTTTAATAGGGCATGTAAGTTAGAAGAAGTAGCGGAGACGATATAGTGTATGTTGGGGGTTTTTTGTCGATGATTATTATCAACAGAGTATACTTCACCGATTGACTGATCACCCTGCACTCTGGCGGGTCAGCAAAGTCAATCTCTCCTAATCTATGATCAAAATCATTGATGGTAATCCAGATTGATTGTGTGTGAAACAGATTGACGGATAATACAATTGATCACGAAATATATGGATAAGCTAATCAAGATTGCGTCACTGTGCGTTATTTTCCTTTGGGTGTTATGTACCTACCTAACGCGCTAAAGCATTGCGCCTTCAACCTGAAAGTTTTTTATAGCTCCGTCATCATCCGCAGTTAGTGGACAGGATATTACTTCATTCGGATTTGTTACAGTTGTAATGGCAACCTGGGCTTTTTTTTTTAAATCTTTATTAGTTTATAGAGAGTTTGATCAGAATGACCATGCTACTCTCATAGGAGCATTCTACATCTATCTACACTATTGTACCTAGGTGTACAATTTTGAATATTTTTTTGGCTGTCCTAGACAAGGAAGCAGACAAGATACTATATATTATACATGCCAACATTAATTCAAACCGTTTTCTATGACATAGATACTCCTCTCAACCTCGTTCCGGATACATTCCGCTAAAATATGAGTGGTATCCTCTACCTTAGCACACTCAGAACAATTGGGTGAATCACTCTTTCTCATTAAAAATGTGAAGCTATTCAACGGAATATGTCCCGAACGAAGTCTGAAAGCAGTCACATCTCATTTCTACTCATATCTGTACTCACAAACCAAGGAAGGCGGGAAAGGCTGTGTTGAATGGTTTTATACCAAATTCCCTTACTTAGTGATCTCTCATCAAAGTATTCTTTCCATAATTCTAAACACTGGTCGCGAAGTCGATATAAGAGGTCACTAAATAAGGGGAAACATTCAACAGATATTCCGTCCGTGATAGCCTCTTTTGCTAAACGATCTACTTCGTCATTTCCATACAAGCCAATATGAGATGGTACCATTGAAGAACGATTCTTTTGTGTTGGACTTTACCAATTTTTATTATTTTAACAATATTTTATAATGTGAGAACGTTTTTGGCTTAACACGTTGACGGACACGCCGGTTATGACATTCATTAGGAACTTGCACAGAATGACGCGCCGGTTATACCCTTCGATATTTTTTTGTACGTCCTATTTATATAGTCAAAGACTACATACCTGTGACGTAACGTTTGGAGCAGGCGAAGGCTATGGCCGGTGCTATCTTATTTAAATACTTTGTCTTTTTGTACCGGTGACAGTACGGCTAAAGCCTTTCATACAAAAATCTTGTGTCAATCTATAAAATCCGCGAACGTGTTAATAGACTAGATTAGAGTAGATTTTTAATCCATTTTATATTTTGTTAAGTACGTGGGTGGTACTTGTTGACAGGCGTACAGCTATTAACACTGTAATTTGAAAACATTGTAAAAGCCAATTTTTTTTTTTATTATTTTTAAAAGGGTTACCGTGGAGTTTCTTGCCGGCTCTTCTCCATAGGAAACTACCAACTGGAACCGTGCACCTAGCTTCTGACGTTTCATAAGTGCCCATGTAGGATTAAGATAAATATTTTATTTTGCTTAGATTTAAATGAGTGTACATTCTGTCTTTTGTAACCACTGTTAAAACCAGTGTTTTTTTTCTGACTCTGGCTTTGGGCGACTATAAACTGCATACATTTAAAACATAACAGACTGGTAATGTAACTTGGTGAAATGTGAATGATGTTTGTAAGGTGGGTTAGGCTCTCTTACTAGCTTCAGTTAACCCAAACATTTTATTGTCTTTGCATGAAATATTTTACAAACTATAACAGATATCGCTGCCGCTTCCACCTTGTGTCGCCTCCTACACTAGTTGGCTCATCTTGCCGGGCCCGGGGCACCGTGAATGCCTCGTCCAAACAAATTGCGTTAACTGCTGACCCAATGAAATATCCTCGTGTAGGTCCGTGTTTATCTTCTATCTTAACTTTGTCGACGCGTACGTGCCGCGCTAGTAAGTTAGCACAGATTACTTACAAGTTGCTACGTTAGTTCTAGTTGAGATGTTCTGCTTCTATTATTTTGTTTGGATTTAGTGTAATTTATTTGCGTCAGAAGACAATGGCTGTTTTAGGGTGGTTTCATAAGACTAATTATAAATCACTAGCTTTTGCACGCGGCTTCGCTCGCGTTTATTTAGAATTTGACAATAAATTCGGGTTGTACTCTGCTTGTTGTTTGGCCGGTGCTATCATGGGCTTAACACGCTACTGAAGTTTCTATAGTAATCTAATACAATCATGATTCGAAAGACACGTGGCGCCATCTATTATCATAAAACGTTATTGTTGTTTTCCTCAGGAACTGTACTTTTTATCGGAATGAATGGTACCCTATGTCTGTTTCTGTATACCTGACAACGTACTCGTATATGCGAAATTTCAAGATGATCCGTTCAGTGGTTTAGGAGTGAAAAGGTAACAAACAAACAAATGTCTTACTTTCGCATTTATAATATTAGTTAGGATTATCTAGTCAGTTGTTGTTGATGGTTTTATTTGGTTACTTAATTTGCAGCAACTTAATTAGAGTTGCTTGTATACTTAAGGTATACTTTATTTAAGCCCCCAGCTATAGGTCATCATTACAGCGGAAACACGTCTACTGCTGGACATAAGCCTTCCCCAAAGGGAGTGCCATAATCGCCACGCTTGGGAGGCGGGTTAGCGATCGCAGTTTGTTGTTAAAGTGCATAGAGAACGCTGCTGCCCATTCTCTAGGAAGTCCCTTAGTTGCGTTTTACGACACCCACGGGAAGAAATGGGATGGTGCTATTCTTTACGTCCGGCACCACACGCAGGCACAGCTATAGGTACGTACACAAATTATATAGTAGTTTTGACGGGGTAGAAAAAAGTAGCTCTCCGCCGTCGGTTATTTCTCAGATCGCGTTTAACCAAGTATTGTTTAATTTTACCATTGATGCCTTAAGTTATTTTTTATTGATTGTATTTTGAACTACGTACAGAATGATATCGTTTAATTAATCTGCAATATTACAAGCAGGTCATTGGAAAACAAAACCTAATTGGTTATCAATAAGACTTTCTAGATACATAAATAATTGGAACACTCAGTTAAATAATAAAGATACCTATCACAATAATATCAAACGATCAAAATATTGATGCTCCAATAATACTAAGCAAAGATCGAGGTCAGAAGGTCTTTGGCCCGACAGTTTTACTACAAGACAATATTCCGATCGTAAAAATACCAGAACAATAGGTAGTAGAATCGACTCATCAAAACATCATTTATAATAACAAGTCACCGAAACTATAATAAAAACATTATCTATACAGCGTGTATCAGAAATTAATCAGCTGTCCCAAAGATTTGGGTCGAGTGGGTATTGAAGTTTTGTATAGGATAGCTGATACTACATATTTTTTATTTCAGGCAACATATTATCTAAAATATTTACATCATCTAAAACTAACCGACTTAAAATAATAATATATAAGATATATATACGCTAACCGACTTTAAATAATAATATGTGTACATGTACCTATATAAAAAAACCAGCCAAGTGCGAGTCTGACTCGCGCCCGAAGGGTTCCGTACCATTATCTATAAAAATGGCAAAGGAACACGTCTGTTGTATGGGAGCCCCCCTTAAATATTTGTTTTATTTTTTTTAAGTAAATATATATCTACATAATTATTCTGTGAATATTTCAAGCGTCTACTTGTTGCCGTTATCAATATAGAGCAAAAATGAGAAAAAAAATCACGTTTGTTGTATGGGAGCCCCCATAAATATTTATGTTATTCTATTTTTTAGTATTTTTTGTTATAGCGGCAACAGAAATACATCATCTGTGAAAATTTCAACTGTCTAGCTATCACGGTTCATGAGATACAGCCTGGTGACAGACGGACAGACAGACAGACAGACGGCGGAGCCTTAGTAATAGGGTTTCCGTTTTACCCTTTGGTTACGGAACCCTAAAAACCAAGCGGGCACTCGGACCCCATGGCCCTAGTGTTTTCAACCTTTCAGATAGCTGATTATTTTTTCGCGATTACGATATATTGGTCTCATGGAGAAAGCTTTTCAGTTTGATGGTCTGTGCCACACCCTTAAATATAACCACACATTTGTGATACACGCTGTATATACCTATAAAAATCAGATGCCGTGCGTTAGTCTCGCTAAAACTCGAAAATGGCTCGACCGATTGTGATGAAACTTTGGTGAGTTCTTGTGTGCGCGCCGGAGAAGGTTTCAAAGATAGCAAAATTAAGGATTGGCACGCATATTAGCTAGAAATCTGTTAGATAAAATTTCATAAGCAGAATGGGAAAAACTTCGGCGAAATTGTATGAAAGTCTGAGATATCATTATTATCAGTGAATATCGTTTATTTCAGGCCTTAAATCGACACCAGCAGCCTTAAGCGTCTGACCCTGGGACTTGTTTATTATCATCCAAAGCAAACGGCTATGGGAAACTTTGCGCTTGAACTCGAACGGGAAGATTTTGGGGATAAGCGGTATATGCGGTATGAAACCAGTGTCTTTAAGTCAGAAGCATTATTGGAACATCGACTTTAAGGTATAGTTTTGTGAGCAGGAAGACCACTTGCAGTGAGGAACTCAAAAACTCGACTGGATAATTAGTGGTGTCGTCCTGATTAAGGAGTATCATCCCCAAAAACTTCGGTTACAATTTTTTTATTGATGCGCGGCTTTGTGATTTCTTGCAGTCAGTATGGCGCGTTCGCACAACCAAGAATGTTCCTGATATTGTATATGTGACAGATCTCCGAATACCGAATTTATGAGTTCGTTTTCCTAGGATACGACTCTGCCGCCAAGTATTTCTGGAAGCGTCACCTGACCGTGTTGCTCAGGAAGGGTGCCTTCTCCAACTTTTAACAGACCACCGGAAAAATCTTGGGCTTGAGAATTATCATCCAGCTGTGCTCTCATGTTTAGTGCAGGTTTTTTTATTTGAGGCCAGAGGTAAGAACGCTTCAGTGAAGCTTTGATTTCTTCGGCTCTACTTACCAAGTTTGCCAAAAATCTTCAGAAAAAAGTAGCGTGACGTTCGCCATTGGCCTTTCATCGCGCCGAATGTCCCGTAGTGTTCTGTCCACAGCTTCGACAGCTTTTTGTTTGCCATCGTGCATTAATCCCAAACGATTAGACAGCAATCTTGTAACACTTGGCTTATCATAATTTCTTGTTATCGAACATGTTGGTGATTCATTTTGAACATAGGTACTATGGACCGTTTTTCCGCCAGGGAGTAAAGTGGCTGCAATTCCTGGTGAAGCCAATGATGCCAAGGCAATCTTACCTTGTCGCCTGATCTCAGCAAGAATTGCTGTTGGCAAGGAAGAAATTAATCAGCTGTCCCAAAGATTTGGGTCGAGTGGTTATTGAAGTTTTGTATGGGATAGCTGATACTACATATTTTTTATTTCAGGCAACATATTATCTAAAATATTTACATCATCTAAAACTAACCGACTTAAAATAATAATATATAAGATATATATACGCTAACAGACTTTAAATAATAATATATGTACATGTACCTATATAAAAAAATCAGCCAAGTGCGAGTCGGAGTCGCGCCCGAAGGGTTTCGTACCATTATCTATAAAAATGGCAAAAAACACGTCTGTTGTATGGGTTGTGGGGGGTATTAGTTTTATTTTAATTTAATTATTTATTTTTAAAGTAAATATATATCTACATATTCTGTGAATATTTCGTGCGTCTACCTGTTGCCGTTATCAATATAGAGCAAAAATGAGAAAAAAAATCACGTTTGTTGTATGGGAGCCCCCATAAATATTTATGTTATTCTATTTTGACGGCACGGTTGGTGCAGTTAGTTAAGCGATTGACTGCTGCGCTGCGTGTCGCGGGTTCGATTCGCGCACGGAACAAATATTTGTATGACCTACAAGTAGTTGTTTCGGGTCTAGCTGTTTGTGTATGTGAATTTAAATGTTTGTAAACGCACCCACAATACAGGAGACATTCCTAGTGTGGGGCAACGTTTTAAAAAAACAAAAAAAAAAAGTTTTTCTAGTACCGCAGGGGGCGTCCAAGAAAAATTGCTTCCCTTCATTATCAAGTACTCTTCGTATGACTGTTTGCCCTTTGTTCTAGAGTAAAACGACAACACTGGAACTATAAATCATTTATTTGCTTTTATTGTAGGTATACAGATAAGATATCATTAAAATAAATAGTCCTGATAAATTTTACCTTACGGCATGCAAAATTTTCAAACAATAGAATTTATTTAAATTGCCAGCGGTTTCGTCCGCGTGGAGATCGAAAATTAACCCACAGAAACGTACGTTAATACAGGTTATCAACTACAAAGCTTCTTCTGGGTAAGCTCACTCCATCGTCGATTTTGTTTCTGTCACCTCTGCCCTAGACTAAGGTCAAGAGCAAACCCATCCTAAATAAAAAAAAAAGCCTAGTACTTTTTGTTAGGTTAATGTTCAGAAACAGCTAAGAACAGTTTGAATGGGAAAAATAAAAATATGATTTTATTGTTCCAATTTTTCTCGTCATTAGAACCTTCCTCAAACTTTAACGAATAATAAAAAAAAAAAATTGCCGATTCGGTCCAGCCGTTCTCGAGTGTTGAGCTTAGCAACACATTTAGCCATTATTTTTTATTATATAGATACGCTAAGTGGTAGTAATTGATTAAAATCTAAATAGTTCGTATACTTTACTTGATATAAGATTAATTAATAAGTGTCAAATCTTTCGCAATCTGCAACAAGGCTTAGATTTTATAAGATTCCAGGCGAAGAAAAATAAAATAGAGTACCTGCTCTTTTCCTGTAATTTAAGACAATGAAAAGATATGATACAATGAGAAGAGACGCCGAAACAATGGGCAGACTGGGGATGTGCTAACTTTATTTTGATAAGGCAGCACATTAGATAAGTATGTTCTTAGAAAAACGGAAACTCGTATCAAAGGACCATTACTATACTTATATTAGTTTTAATAAATGCAGTAGATCTTGAGGTAGCGGTTTAATTTGTCTAAAATTAAAGAAATCCTGATTAAACGCAATCTGAAGTTCAATTCAATTCTGAAGTTCTGATCTATTTATAATTATGAGATGGGCGTTATAAAATAATAAAAAAATATATATATATAACTAGGTGTTAAACAGTGTCTGCTTCAAAATCGTCTTTTAAAATAACGTCATTTTTAATTAAAGATAAATAAAATCTTCAAAGAATCTCAAAGTAATGGCTGACTGACAGTCCAAACTGATATCATTCTTCTTCTGATATCATTATTCTTCCACGTTATCTCAGAAGCAGTCCAAAAAATTACACCTTAATAATTCATACTGCCGTCTGTTGTTGTCAATCTTTGTTTCGTATCTCGGCAACGGCAAGAGACAGCTGTCATTTGCAGCCGGGACCGTATCTCGCTTTGTTTGCGTGTTTTCTGTGATGTTAGGGAGGCTGCACACGGGCGGTAATAATTGTAGGGGTTTAGGAACTGGAGATCTAAATTGCTTGTTGTGTTTTTCTTTCACCATACGATTTAAATTAAACTTCAACGGGAGCTCGGCTTTCACGAGAGCAGTGGTGGCCCAGTGGTAACGGGCCCGACTTGCGAGTTGTAGGTCGTGGGTTTGCACCCAAGCTAGTGCTCTGTGTAAATTATTTCATCACCACAGCTCTCAAAACGGTGAAGGAAATCATCGTGAGGAAACCAGCACGTCCTAGAACCAAAAATTCGAACACATGTGACATCTACCAAACCGCACTGGGCCCGCGTGGTAGATTACAGTCCACTCACTCTCGAAGATAGGTCTGTGTCCCAGCAGTGGGAACATTATAAGTTGATTATGCTATGCTATGAGCTTTTACGAGCCTGAAACGCGTTAGCACGTTTAGTCGACTGATATTATAAACATTCTCAATTGATACGAAAATAATATCAAATCAGAGCAATTAATGTGCCGATTTTCTTGATAAGAAAACACAAATTGATTGCAATGAGACTGCATTGAACATGGTGATACTAAAATATTGTCAGGCGTACCTAAAGAGGCGTATCATCATCATCATCATTTCAACCGAGAGGCGTCCACTGCTGGTCATAGGCCTCCTCCAAGCACCGCCACTTCTACCAGTTCTGTGCTTCCCGCATCCAGCAGATTCCTGCGGCCTTCACAAGATCATCGGTCCACCTAGGAAGCCTTCCAACGCTACTTTTGCCGGTATGCGGTCGCCACTCCAGAACCTTTCGGCCCTATCGGTCATCTGTTCTGCGAGTAATGAGGCATTTGTTGAATCCTAATACAAATAGCCCAGTTTCCTTATTATCCCCAAATTATTTTACTGACCTCGAAAGTATTAGCACGGATAAAATTATAATATTTGCAAAACTTCTCTTTTAGATCTAAAGGCTTCTAGCGACCGGTGCGACTTGTGACGCGACACAAAGGCACCGCTCGTCGCGCGACAAGCGGGGCCTTTGTGTCGCGTCGCGTGTCGTGCTGGTCGTTAGAAGCCTTAAATCGCGGACAAGGCCGCTAATAGACTTAAATTTTATTTCCCTTTATTTTTCCAACTGTTCGTCCGCTCCAGCAGAGATTCTTGATAAAGTTTCTTTAGTTTTTAGGATTCCGTACCAAAATGGTAAAAAGGAACCCTTATGGTGAGACTAAGTCTGTTTGTCTGTCTGTCACACCTGGATATCTCAAGAACTACTAATGCTATCAACTTGAAATTTAGAATAGTTTTAGATGACGTTTGCCCAACTATTTTACAAACAAGAAATAAATTTGAAAAAATATCTTTTATGCAAAACGGAATGAAAGGAGGTCTTAAAAATTTGAAGTAGGTCTACTAGGGCATGTGGGGTATCATATGAAAGAACGCTGTTTGCACATTCTCAAACATTTTTTTGTTTTTTTTAGGCAGCATAGTTTCCGACATTTGATGAAAAATTAAAAAAAAAACCGTTCCCCCCCTTATCACTCCGAAGTTTGAATAGATAAAAATCTGAAATTATTCTATGTGATAGACGTTTATTTATAGATTACAAGAAAAATAAAACGATGTCTCTAAATAGCACAGTTTTTCAGAAATCATCAACATCATATTTTATATACGTACGGAACCCTCGGTGCGCAAGTCCGACTCGCTCTTGACCGGTTTTTATTAAGTGAAATCACATTGAAATTCTGTACGGAACTTATATTCATTGAACTGAGTCCGCAATCTTGTTTCTTTAACATGAGTTTCAAATACGAGTTGGCCCAGACGCTGCCTGGGATACAATGCTTATTGTTCTATGTCTGTTTAGCTTGCTAGACTTAGAACTAAGTTGAGATTTTGAGCTGTATTTAAAAAGCTAAGTAGGTATATTGACTATGAACTTTTCAACTTTAAGCTGATGTGATCCTGCCAGGGTTGCGCACTGAAAAAAAAGAGTGTTTGCTTTAACAAACATCTTGTTTAATGTGATCACGCATCTTGACTCCATACGAGCCTAACAAGATCTTGACTTCTGAAGCTAGGAGAACTTTGTTATATTATCATAGTTCCGTCAACTAAGTAATTAGTTAATTACGGGTAGTTATTTAATTTAACTCAAATGTTAGTCAGTTTAAGAATGATGTAATGCTAACAAGTTGCTTGTTACCATCAACTAAAATTATTATTTGATTAAAAAAAGTGATGAAGTAAAATCAAACAAAGCATGTATGATGTAACAAAGACCGGTGATTATTCTGTACATGTCACATTGTCGATATAAATAAAATGAATTTGTTCTGGCAAATATGCTATCTTGTTAATAGTAAATAAATAAATAGTGATTCCATTTTAATGCCAACTAAGAGAAAATGTATGTTAGCTCGCATTTTTTTCAGTGCGAGTTTGTCCGAAAGGGATATCGTGGCCCTGGCACACAGGCAACGGAAGGAACATGGGTGGGTTTTAGTCAGTAAAAGTCTGACACGCCCTCCCGCTCCGCCGCGCCCAGAGCGGGAGAAATTATTTGATAATTTCCCATCCAAAAAAACAAAAAAGCTGATGTGATGACTAAGCTCGCGATGACTCGAAATAAAAATAATAATTGTATTGAACGTACCAAAAGGTGAGTTATAAGCTGGCGCAATTTTTTACTCTGGACATCTAATGAAAACTTTTATGAGGCTTCACTTTCTAGAGCAGAAGAAGTAGACTCTAGAAAGTTTCAGCGAGGTCTTGAATTCTCAGATTACAAAAGTGTACTCACTTTTCTAACCTAAGAACTCAGGATCTCACACAACACAGCGTAGGTATAAGATGACCTTTAAGTTAAATGCGTAGCGAGTGTCGTGTGTCCCCGGTACTCTAGGGGACACCTGTTGTTACCGGTAATTTCTTAATAGCTTGTTACTGAGGTCAAGAAGATGTTTTTATTTTTAGCCAACGATGAATACTGCCTTTTGTTTTTTTTTGGATTTGGTGTTAGTTATAGTATAAATTGTGCAAGGTACCTATGGTGAGTAGATAAATGTAACTTTTACTTTGCGAAATCTGGTCTCAATATTTTATGTACACTTGACTCTCAAAATCCTGAGATCATCAGCCTGTAGACCACAACAAAGTAGGAAAAACTAAATGAAACGAAATTAAATGAAATCGTTTATTCTGTAAATAGGATATTAGAATCACTTTTACACGTCATATATATATTTTTTTAAATAAGCTAGATGTAGTCGACATTTACTATCTGACTACCCCTGAGAAGAAATGGCGAAACGAACTCAGGGGTCAAAAAGAGTCTCTTTTAAAGTCCAGACATAATCTTGGTTAGGTCAAGTGAGGACCATGTAGATCCGCGTCTGAAAACTGAAGAAAGGACATTTGGATAGGCCGCATAAAGCCCATCCAGTCAACCCATCCAATGCCAGACCATAATTAAAATTGAGAAAAAGAAGAAATAAAGGAAAATATTTAAAGAAAAAAAAAATGACCACCATAGTGCTCACACAACAAGAAGTCACGATAAAATTTTTAACTCTCATAATTTATTGTACTGGCCCCATCAACCGATACCGAGTTCGAATTATACTTGAGGAAACATAAAAACTTCACCCTCACATCAGTCTACATAAACAATATTCTCGTAAATTCGTACTGTAAAATGTAATTCCTTTCATTCGGGACCTCAACTTGCACACACAAAAGGTTCTGAAAATAACAAACAAAGAGGGTTTTTTTCGTTATTTACAGAGCTATTATTTTAAGATTAACTTTTTATATAAATATCACTAGATCTCTAATTTCTGGAGGCGACGTATGTCAAAACGGCACACGTGGGATTAGTTGTATCAAACGGGAATATTCTGAGAAAAAGCATATTTGTAGTTCGTACATTATTATTTGCCTAAAGTATTATATTTCTTTTATTTTTTCATACTTTTGTATGATTTCTTACAAAGATTTGGACTTACTGATTGAACTGAAATCAAGACGGGAATTACTACTGCGTTGATAAAGTTTTCACGTTCACGATGCACGTACGACATTACAATTGTTTTTAGAGTGACTGAATCACTCTAAATTTATCTATTTAGTACAAATACAATAGAATAGAATAGAATATTCTTATTATGTACACCATGAAAATACAGATATATATGTTGAAATTTTATATAGGGTGACGACACAATGGGTGGTCTTATCGCTAAAAACGATCTTTAGGATGGATTAAAAGGAGAAGAAGAGACAATACTGCACATAGTACAATATATTTTTTCTTAGTGGAAAATGAGTAATAATGATTAGGAATTATGTAAAATAAATATTGTCATGACAAAGGTACAGCAGGCTGCACAGTGGTAACAAAACCAATATAAGCTGGCCTCTTATTGAAACTCCGTACTACGCTGATCCAGCTTAAAGCACTGCCCAAACAGGAACACTGTAAAATGTCCACGTGTTCATCGCACAGAGTCGTATTGCTAAATATTACAGACCGAAAAAAAATTCAGTGTATAAAAAAAGACATACAAAGATTAGAGAAAAATTGCAAGAAAGAACACGAAAAAACGTTTTCGTCTCGATAAGCTCAATATTTTGAGTGACAACCACTCATATTTTTGGAACTATAAAAACGAAATTTAACTAACTAAAGAAATATGTAAAAATGTCTTAAATTATTCGTGTATTTTTTTTTAAATTAAATTTACTGCGAAATAACTTTCATATTATTAGTGGACACAAGATTCAACTGAAATCAAACGCATCACCATTTTCAACCACGCGATGCACTATACACCTCCTGCAATACCTACAGATTTGCGTCTTACCGCGCCTTAAGGTGTGTTACCACACACCGGACGCACCTTTTTGTCCAACTTATACAGCAAGGGGACAAAAAACCCGCAACCGTTTCACACTTATGGTAGGCGGGTATATCCACCAATAACAACCCGAGTATATTTTCTCAAAACACATCTTCTAAAAGCCGCTAACATTTATCAAATATTATTGGCTTGGTCCGCAAACATACCGTACGTGTTATCTTTGTAACGTCGTAACAAATTTGCGGTGTTAATGCGTTTGCCGTGTAAACTGCGCGCAGCCAACATTAGCCGTGTCAGGCTGCTATAACATTTGAACGGGAACCTAGCGATATATCAAATGTATTGACAATCAACTTACAGAAACTGGCTATTGGTTTCGATGAAACTCGCTGATACTTTTGTGGTTTTGTGCGCAAAGTTAAAGCGTTATTTTACTGTAAGCTTTAAAAATATT
Organism: Tiliacea aurago; assembly: GCA_948098905.1. Taxonomy (NCBI): domain Eukaryota; kingdom Metazoa; phylum Arthropoda; class Insecta; order Lepidoptera; family Noctuidae; genus Tiliacea; species Tiliacea aurago. The sequence goes on from OX402592.1 coordinate 5,822,583, forward strand.
TTGAATTGGTAAAATTACAGCTATTTCTGCCAAAGGACTAGAAATAAAAGCTTCGTCATGTAAGCCTTAAAAAAATATAAATAATAATAAACCACTTTAAATTAATTTAAACAACAACAGTTTATTGTAATTTCAATTTGTTATTAACACCTCAATGTCAGACATTATATCTAGATTACTAACTTATCCAATCTGATTTTGTACTTATTTTCTTCTTCTATCTTGACTTCCATAAATACACATACAAAGTACCAATGAAGTAAACGTTGTTTAACAATAAAAGAAAAATAAAAAAAGTACGGAAATTCCCCCATTTTGTCTTGAATTAAACTAAATTACCTAAAATAAATTGGATTCTATAAACAACATAAATTGTCCCAAAGTTTACACAACATCTACAAATTACGAAAGAAACCGATAAAAGAAAGAGTAAGGACCAAATCAAATGAACGATTAGGCCCTTTAAAATTCAACTCGACCCCGATGAGTCCCAATAAAAACTCACAAACGATTGTAAAGCTGTTAAAAATAAGCCGAATGTAACCGAAGATTATTTTAAATCGACGTTAAGAAAAGTTGGCGTAATAAAAATCGCTTTATCCCGTTTAATACGTCGGCCAGAGGATTAATGACTGTCCAAGTTTCTCCTTAGACATAAAAAAAACGAACAGACAAAACTTTGTCTCCTTAATAATTTATTGTGGGGCCTAAGCCTTGGCCCTTTTTACTCCCTCCTTCTAATTGTTACATGAAATGGAACGGCGCTCTTTTTATTTCTTTCCCTGTAGGTGACATTTAAGGTACTGTGGTTGAAAGATTAATGGGAGGACCTTTTGGTGTCAAGGTTTTCCGTTTTAATTGGTTGGTTTCTATGGATTAATCTGAGCTTTGAAGTAGAAAAAATTAAATAGCCTAGTTTATATTTATGTTTAGCTTTGGAATCCCAGTTCAGTTACTCTGTCTGAAAATAAAGAGTATTAAGTATACTGTGTTACTTAAGCATTTTTAATTAGGAATGCCAGATAAGTCACTTATCCTGTTAGAAATTACATTGCTCGATGTAATGTATGATTGCTCGTGTAATGTCCTTACATTGCCACTACAATTTTTCAGCAAAATAAATTATTGTGAACTGATTGGGCGTGTGTAATGAGTGTTAAAATAACCTTTAATCAAGTAAAACGTAACTACAAGTATTGGTTGCGTTGATTCGATTAGAATTATAGTATTTTCATTTCCTTTCTTTTTTTATGTTGGCAAATTAATTGATAGATAAAGTTGGTTTGTAACTTCCTATCGTATATCCCATACCTGCATATGCCTTTTCGTTCGCGTGTGAACAAGAAGGCTACACCAAGTGGCGCCACGCCACGCAATCTCGTCGCAACATTTTGAAGAAAAAATATGACGTTGGTCTGTGTTCGAAAAGCCACGTGCGTTATATTGAAGAAACAAGTGAAAATTCGTGGGATTGTATAGTATCTATCCTCGCTCCAGGCTTCCATCGCATCAAGTAAGTTATTGTGCACCCTATCCTCTGTACAAACTGTCGTTTTTCATCGCCCAATTTCTCCAAACAGTAATTGTACTTCATCCATTGTTTTACAACACCAAAAATAACCCGCATTGTATTAAACAACTTACATGCTGAAATCTCTATAATGTGTTCAACAGTATTCCTGACTAACATAATATAATAACAAAAAGTTTGAAACATCGCTGGCATTAGAGCAACACAAAGTTTAATAAAAACTAACACAGCGAGACGCACCCTGTATGTTGTTAACGTTAAGGTGAATGTTCACGTGGCTTGTTTCATACAAAAAAATTCAATACTAATATATCAGAATGTTTTTTTTTTTTAAACAGAATGATTTTTTTTATCTGGAAAGGGGTACTGCAGCATTACATCTGCGATTTAAATCTATCAGTTTATTTTTTCTACCTGGCCTCCAATTTTGTATTCACATTTTTTCTGATTTCTTTTGTCATTAAAAAGATGTAATTTTTTTGAAAGAAATAAGTTAGTCGTGGAAAAATACATATCGAAGCAAGTCGTGTAATAACATTTTCGTATACAATATTAAATTAGAAGCTAGTTTAGCTATAAAAATTAAAAACTTGGTGATTTGTATAGTAATAATAATAGTAAGTTTTTTATTTTGATTTTATGTATTATGTTTTCTCTTTTAATCTTACACACGTTGTCTACATCTCTTCGTCTACTTTCCTTGTCGCAGGTATGCTGGAAGAGATTTCTTTAGAAATAAGCATCACCTTTGTACGTATTTTTCTGTTCCTTTTTTTTCTTGTCTGTATATAAGTGTGTACATAAACTGTTAAATAAATAAATAAACTAAATAAAAAGTTTTTATTGTTACTATATCCTGTCGTTCATTGAATTCTGCAGTATTGTTACGAATGGTAGGAGATTCTTTTGTCTAATGGTGTAAAACCAGTTACCACCACCCAGCACCTTTACTATTGGGGTATTGGGATACCCATCAGACAATTATTTTTACCAGCCGCATAACGTGGAATGCGGCACCGATGGGCTCGTTCCGTTGTTTTGCTTGTGGTGTTATCCAGGCGTTCTGAGGACCCAGTTTGCTGAACATCGTGTCGCGTATTATTTCATTTGCAATCGTTTCGCAGGCTCCAAAACCAAATACCATTTGATATTCCGTAAGTTTCCTCGTAACCCTTTTCTCATTTTAAAACAAATGACCTATTCCGCGACTAACCCAATCATATTTCTTACTGCAGTGTTTAATATTTTTTGATACGATGCTTTTTATATAATTCTAAATTTATAAACGTGTTAAAGTGGTGAAGCAGCATTTTTATTTCACTACAAAATGGTGTCCGAACAGGGACTGTCACTCTCTCATAGTGTTGTCACTCTTGTATAAGCTCATTACGCTTACTCTCATATAAGGTTGCTACTCTTATAAAGGGTCAAATTAAATTAGCTAGCGAAACTCAGCAGACTTGATGGGTATCGATATCTAAACATTATCGAACAAAAAATTCATTAATTTTATGTTTTTTTTTTTGGTTCCCTTGATATGGTTGTTAATTGAAGTATGAGTTAGAAAGTATTTTTTCTTTTCTTTATCGTGTTTAGGTATCGCTACCCATCCCGTCTGTGAAATATTCACAAAAAAACGGATTTTTTAAGGGTCTGCACTTACTGCGGTTGATGACCCCATAAAAAAATCATCAAATTAATTATTTTTTTGTTTGATCATGTTTAGATATCGATACCCATCACGTCTGCTGAGTTTCGCTGGCTAATTTAATTTGACCCTGTATATTACTCCTCTTGAATCTCTCCTATCTATTAAAAAAAACCGCATCAAAATCCGAGGGTAGTTTAAAAGATCTAAGCATACATAGGGACAGACAGGAATCGGGAAGCGACTTTGTTTTATACTAGGTATGTAGTGATTATTTTTTTCTTCTTAATTGAATTCAATTAACGATATATAGCTGATATACTAGCTTTTAATTTCACGCCATTTGTAACAACACTATAGACTTTACTACGCGACTTGCTTCAATAGTTATTTTTGCACGATTAACTTATTTCTATGAAAAAACTTACAACGTTTATTAAGAAAAATATTCAAATTTAAAGATCAGAAAAATTATGAATAAAAAATTGGAGGCTACAAAAAGAAAAATGATAGATTTAAACCGCAGAGGTTAAGCTGCAATTCCAGTATACCTTCCGGAATAAATTCTCTAAACGATGGTGACAACCGCATCAAAATCCATTGCGTTGTTTAGAAGAACAACGCAGTCACACTGACAGACACGACGACACGCAACTTAATTTATCATTGTTTAAAATACTCGTCTTGTCTCTGTCTACTTGTCTGTGTGGTGCCGGACGTAAAGAATAGCACCGCCCTGTTTCTTCCCGTGGGTGTCGTAAAAGGCGACTAAGGGACTTACTAGAGAATGGGCAGACAGCGTTCTTTATGCATTTTAACACCATACTGCGATCGCCAACCCGCCTGCCATGCGTGACGATTATGGCAAAACCTTTCGTCTGAAACCGACGTCTTTCGGCTGAAATGATGATCATGAATGATGATATAGTACTCGCAGATGCACGTGCTCAATAAAATTAGACGCAACATCATTTTGAATGGAACAACTACCCTTTAAAGCTTTAAACAGACTGTTATAAAGTACAAGAAGTTTAGAGAAACAATAGCGAACGAAATTCGTTGGATCTAATATTAAACGTGGCGTGGAAAATATTCGTGTACATTTATTACTGGAAGTTGAGCAAGGTTCAGTGCACTTTATTGGGGATTATCGGGGTGTTCAGGACGGTATTTGGAATCATTTGGATTCTTTTTGTTACTATAAATACAAAAGATTTTAATTTTATACGGAAAAATAAGCGACTTATGTATTTATTTTGGCAACCTATCTTAATATTTAGTACGAACCTTTGAATTTAATATTAAGTAACGTGCAATTTGTACCGTGTGGTGCCGGACGTAAAGCGCCATCGTATTTTTCTTCCCGTGGGTGTCGTAAAAGGTGACTAAGGGACTTACTAGAGAATGGGCAGCAGCGCTCTCTATGCATTTTAACACCATTCTGCGATCGCCAACCCGCCTGCATTGCGTGGTGATTATGGCAAAACCTTTGGGGAAGGCCTATGTGCAGCAGTGGAAGTCTTTCGGCTGAAATAATGATGATGATGAACGTGCGATTATGTCATTTCTAACATGACGGTATTAACGTGGACGTTCATGTCCACAAAAAAAAACAAAGCGCACAACGGATTTCAAATGATAAAGTAGGCTTGTTTAAAAAAAAACCGGTCAAGAGCGAGTCGGACTCGCGTACGTATACATGATGTTGATGATTTCTGAAAAACTGTGCTATTTAGAGACATATTTTTATTTTTCCTGTAAACTTTACATACACTTCTATCACATAGAATAATTTCAGATTTTTAACTATACAAACTTCGGAGATAAGGGGGGGGAACGGTATTTTTTTTTACATTTTTGATCAAAAGTCGGAAACTATGTGACCTAAAAAATAAATGTTTGAGAATGTGCAAACAGCGTACTTTCAAATGACACCCCGCATGCCCTAGTAGCCCCCCTTTCAGTCCCTTTTGGCAAAAAATATATATTTTTTTTATTTTTTTCTTGTTTGTAAAATAGTTGGGCAAACGTCATCTAAAACTATTCTAAATTTCAAGTTGATAGCATAAGTAGTTCTTGAGATATCCAGGTGTGACAGACAGACAGACAGACAGACAGACAGACCGACAGACTTAGTCTCACCATAAGGGTTCCTTTTTACCATTTTGGTACGGAACCCTAAAAACGAGTGTGCACACGTCTGAAGTAAAACAGAAATCACCATTCACTAGCAAATTAAGTTTTACTTCAAAAAAGCTGCGGTCTTGTGAGTGTATAAACAGCCAGTGTGAATTTAAAAAAATACCTATTAAGCGGGACGGCCCGCGCCGGTGACGTGGTGTGTTCCATTTTAAAATTTAAACAACTTCCGTAGCCTCTTTCCGTAACGCTCTCGTCACGCATTCACCAGCTTACTCCGCAAGTCAAGCGTGCGTAAAGAAGTTTTACTTCAATATTAATACTAATTATACTTCCGTAACGCTCTCGTCACTTCCGTAACGCTCTCATCATGCACTCACCAGCTTACTCTCCAAGTCAAGCGTACCTAAAGAAGTTTTACTTCAAAAATCATAACACTATTTTGAAACGTGCTGAAGTAAGTATTTACCAACAGCTATTGCTAATTTCAAAGAAACATATCCCCACAGTAATAACATCTTTAAGCATAAGTTGAAAAGGATTCTCCCGTTTCTAACACCTCATAGTTACTTCGACGTTACGTAAAACGTTCTTCCAACCAAAATATTGTCATAACTAGTGTATTATTATTATCTCTTGTAGAGTGGGTAGTTGTCTGTTTACATTGTCTCTTGCTTCCATGAATAAGTTATAGGCTGTCAAACTTTAGAAATTTCATGAACCAAGCAGGAACGTCATATTTTTCAAGTTTATATTCAGGTATTTTTTTATGGATTTTGGTTTTTTGTCCTAAGTAGGTACAGGGACCAGTGGTCATATGTTGTATTTTCCGGATTTGTACGTTGTGAACGTTCTCTTGCAATTGATAATTTATATTTAGTGGAAACTGTGAGCGCGTCCGATATCGGTTAAAACTGACCGATTTACTTACACTAGTGATTGTGTTTGGTTATAACTTATACCAATTGTGTTTCCTTATAACTTATATTTGGCAATGGGTGTTATTTACCTGAAATAAATGAATTTAATATGGTTGTACTTTAAGGCTCGTACAGACTGGTGCGTAATCGCGGGCGCGACAGGCACCGACGAAGAAATTGTCCTACTAGTGTCGCGTAGCGCCCGTGATATACATATAAGTACGTGCTATATGAATCTCTCACTGTTTGGATCTCTGTGGTCTGTTAATAAAGATTTAATACTTTAATAACAGCTTATTCCAATTGTGTTTGGTTATAACTTATGCCAATTGTCTTTGGATATAACTTATACCAAACTTTTCTATGTTTACCAAAAAATACCCAAGCAAAGTTAATTTAATGTTTATGGGACCACCGAAAACATGTAACGCCTGTTTAACAAATAAATGAGATAATTTTTCGCTTGGCATTACCAAACTTATGATGGCACAGAATATATACTATGGCGATGAGGCAAATATAGATTTATATACAAATATTCTTCATGCTGTTATCGACATAATTTTACGCAATTTTTTTAGCTCAGGCCTCCTATTTCACAACGCAGCATGGCGGCTACAGCGTAGCGAGAAAATTGGGCAACAACATAACAAATCGTCTAATATACAGAGTGACACGCAGCCGGCTGAACAATGTACGCTGGCGCCACGGAGAAGTGACAAATGGAGAGATAATGTCCGAGTAAAATTTAAATTCTCAATGAGATAAAATTTACACCATTTGCTTGCACTAAAAATGCGGTAGGTACATTTTGTTTTTAAGTTTGGTTGTGCTGGTGTATAATATAAAATAAGTCAAAGTCAAAGTCAAATTATTTATTTCAAATAGGCACATAAAAGGCACTTTTGAACGTCAAGAATTACAAAAAAAAAAAAAATTGATTCTAGTTGCCCTTCCCTCCAAAAGGTAGTTTCGTATGGAGAAGAATGGGCAAGAAACTCCACCGTTACGCTTTTAAAAATGTTTCACAATATTTTGTTTAAGTACACTGATTATATGATTATATGTGAAGACGATGCACCTAGAATAAAATTACTATACCACAATAGGTAAAAATAATTAAAAATTAAGCAATGAAAAATAATTTGATCGATTGTAATGTATCTCGTTGGTATAAATAAATAAACTTAATTATGAGATAGATACATGGTGCTCACATATTTACAAACATCGTAAAATATATGTTTTACTAAAAAAAGAAAAAAAATAAGTCAGTGTGTGAGTTTAGGTAATCACAGAATTCAAAATCAATATCATTAAAATAACAAATTATACAATTAAAATAGCAACCAGTTTGGTTTTGTCTAGACTCTAGATTGTCCTATGGAGCTGAACAATCATGTTTCCAAGCATTCCTATCTTGAATATAATCCTCTATATAAAAACCTCTATAAGTTTATGCTATGCCCTTTAAAGTTTAAAGCGAACATGGCACATACTTTTGCTTTGTTTAAGGTTTAGGCAGGCAGGCAAGGACATCGCTACTCCAATAACACTTGGAGTTTTACCATTCTTACTAATCCGTGGCAAACTCCTATGTATATTATTACACAGTACATTACTCCTGAAAATTGTAGTTTGATGTTGAATAATTGAGTAATTGGTATAAATGTTCCACCATATTGCTAAGCCGATTTGCGGTATCTATAGTTGTATATTGGCAGTAAATGGGCCTACTGTAGCTTCGTTAGATTACATGTAAGTTACTTAATGGATTATTCACTACGTGCAATGATTATGTTTAGTCGTTTTGCTTATCATGTATTTTATTTGTCACACACAGAGGAAGGAGGAAGTTGTCCGTTGTGGCATTGAAAAATCGTAGTAGGAAGAAAATCGATGTAATATTTGAAAATATAAGGTGTATACATTGCGAGGGATAGAACCTACTCTCTCAGTTCAAAATTTATAAAACCGGCCAAGTGCGTGTCGGACCACGCACAATGAGGAGTTCCGTGGTTGGGAAGAGGGATAAATTTATCCCAACAACAATCTTAACGTTGTAGTTGAAAAACATGTTCTCCTTCATATCGATATACGCCACGGTCAATTTGCTAATTGCAAATGTAAGTTAGTAATCGCAATTTTTTTTATGAGATAAAACTACAAATTAACGGGGTTCGGACTTTTTCCTTTACGTGTGCTGTGAGACCTTGCTTCTTGCCAAATTTTAAGATTCTGGGTCAACGGGAAGTACACTATAGGTTTTGATTTACTTGCGAGTATCAAAATATGTCGCATAAATCGCCTTTTTAGGTTTCCGTACCCAAAGGATAAAACGGGAACCCTATTACTAAGGCTCCGCCGTTTGTCTGTCTGCCTGTCTGTCTGTATGTCCGTCTGTCACCAGGCTGTATTTCATGAACCGTGATAGTTAGACAGTTGAAATTTTCACAGATGATGTATTTCTGTTGCCGCTATAACAATAAATACTACAAACAGAATAAAATAAATATTTAAGGGGGCTCGATACAAAAACGTGATTTTTTTTGCTCGTTTTTGCTCTATATTGATAACGGCAACAGGCAGACGCTTGAAATATTCACAGAATATTTAGTTATATATTCACTTTAAAAATAAATAATTAAATTAAAATAAAACAAATATTTAAGGGGGGCTCCCATACAACAAAAGTGTTTTTTTTGTCATTTTTATAGATAATGGTACGCAACCTTTCGTGCGCGAGTCCGACTCGCACTTGGTCGGTTTTTTTTATTGCGTTGACTTAGAAGCTTGATTTGTTTAGAGCTCCAAGGAATCGTAGATTTACGTATTTGATATTAATTTCAACTTGATACCTCCACGCGTTCCTGAGAAAACGGGTTTTGACAGACTGACAGATAGACAGACAGACAGACGGGCAACGAAGTGATCTTATAAGGGTTGCGTTTTTCCTTTTGAGGTACGGAACCCTAAAAAGCAGTTGGCTTACACTTTATAGCATACACTACGAGAGTCAATGAAGTACTGTTTGTCCCTGGTACAATTCTCACCAAGAAACCTCTCAATTAGATTTTGATATTAAAGGTTTCACCCAACCACGTAGATCTCTCCATAACAGAGAGACGTGATCCCAAAACTCAGCACAGTATACACGTTACAATATTCTTAGAAAATGATGCGTGAAAACATGGTTTAATGCACCGCAGCCGACGTGATGGATCTAATAAAAGTTGGCCACCCTACGTGACGCCATTATGGCATAATAAATAGATACATCAGTAGTGTCATTCAGGAAAAGAAAACATACTTCAGCGCGCGCAAACATGCATGTAGGTCTGAAAAAAAAAACAATATCATTGATGTAGAAAAGCGGTAAATACTACTTAACTAAGTGATCATCATCATTTCAGCCGAAAGACGTCCACTGCTAGACATAGGCCTCCCCTAAAGGAGGGGGGTTTGCCACAATCGCCACGCTTGGCAGGCGGGTTGGCGATCGCAGTATGGTGTTAAAATGCATACAGAACGCTGCTGCCCATTCTCTAGTGAGTCCCTTAGGCGCCTTTTACGACACCCATGGGAAGAATTCTTCACGTCCGGTACCAAACGGACAACCAAGTGATGTGGTCCTAACAAACTAGGTGATGGCTGTAGTGGCACGAGCGAGATAGATATTACTAACATGCGTGAGAGACACGATACGCGCGAGTTGCGAGACAGACTGCGCCGAACCCAGGCCGCCTTATTACAAAACAAGATTTATATTTTGACATGGCTTAAACCATGGAGCCAGTTTTTGTAATAAGAACGTAACAGTGATTGAAATACCGTTCTCTATACAAAACTGAAAACTTAGTTCGGTACTAAGTTGTCAGTTTTGTGTTTAGGAACTTTACCTTAGTCGGAATAAAGTTCGAAATTCAATAATGGCTTCATTGATTGAAATACCGTTATTTATACAAAACTGAAAACTTAGTTCGGTACTATGTTGTCAGTTTTGTGTTTAGGAACTTTACCATAGTCGGAATAAAGTTTGAAATTCAATAATAGCTCCATGTTTTAAACCTGGGTCTGAAGATAAACCTTGTTTTGTAATAAGGAGGAACGGGTGTACTCCGAAGCGTTAAACCGAAGTATCGGCCGAATGTTCGGCTGTTTTATAACTTCCACAGTTTCCTTTTTTGACTTTCAATCCTTACCCAACTTAAAGTCACATTTTTGACTTTGGCTTATCTCTTTGATTGTCGTTTTTTTTCTTTCGCCGTAGTCAGCCATAGTTAGCCGTAGTAAAGCAACGGCTGAACATTTGGTCTATACTTCGGATTTATGTCAAAGTCAAATTGTTTATTTCAAATAGGCACATATAAGGCATTTTTGAACGTCAATATTTACAAAAAAATAGTGTTGATTCTTGTCGCCCCTTCCAAAAGGTAGTTTCGCATGGAGAAGAATGGGCAAGAAACTCCACCGTAACTCTTTTAAAATGTTGTACAATATTTTTTATAGGTACATTAATTATACAACTATATGTGAAGACGATGCACCTAGAATAAAATTACTATACCACAATAGGTAAAAAGAGTTAAGAATAAAGCAATGACAGACAAATTAATTATGTGAAAGATACATTGTGCTCACATATTTACAAATATTGTAAAAAAAAAAAAACGTTTTCCAAAAAAATATGTTCGGGGTAGACCCTTTTTTTTTTGGGTGGGAAATTATCAAATAACTTCTCCCGCTTTAGGCGGAGCGGTAGGGCGTGTCAGACTTTTACTGACTAAAACCCACCCGTGTTCCTTCATTTGCCTGTGTGCCAGAGCCACGATATCCCTTTCGGACAAACTCGCAACCCTGGCAAGTATTGGTCCTGACGGAACCCGTCAGTTGGTGCTGACATCTCGTCGACCCGGGCCTGGTCCTTATCGGACGGCGAGCTACCCATCGCTCTCCGTCCGCAAGCCCGCGCCTACGGTGGCCGGAAATCGGCTTGCAACTCCCGACGCCCGGGGCGTCTCCTGCGGCGACTAGAGGCGCGAGGGCGCGAACCTTGCTTCTCCCTCACGCGTTCCGCCTCCTCCTTCGCGAGCATTACTGCTTCGCAGAAGGAGGTGACGGCCTCCCATGCACTCTCGCTCCGAACCATGGCCTGAACCAGTGCCGGACGCGAGAGATCGCCGCCGCCGATCGCCTCCGTGAGGACACGGCGGTGCTCCGCCCAAGCCGGGCAGACCTCCACCATATGCTCCACCGTGTCCTCCGGGCGATCCACACAGTGGTGACACCCGGGCGTTTCCTCCCACTTTATCCTGAACAGGAACCTCCCGAAAAAAAAAACAAAAACCGTGTCCGGTGAGGACCTGTGTCAGGCGGAAGGTGAGGACGCCGTGGCGCCTCTCCAGCCACTCCTCAAAGAGGGGACTTATCACCACAATTGTAGCGTGCCCAGCGCTAGGTTGCGACAATCGCACTCTCCATGCCGCCATGAGAACCCGACCGAGTTCCGTCCGCTGTGCCGTGATTTCTCGCGGCAGCGGAGTTTCACTCGGGGTAGACCCTCGAGTTTACTGATTGTGATGTTAGCGCGTAACGTATCTTCCTCCTTTTAATATATCAATGAACAATATCGTTATTATTGCAGTCCCCTTTTGTGTTCGTTAATTTTAGCGTCTATTTCCTAAGCGAGGTCTTGACTCGAATATTTTGTTTCGGGAAGGTTGAAGTACTTCTATTAAATTAGTTTCGCTACTGCCTTACTATATTTACCGTGGTTGCGGACAGAGTACAAAGGGACTATAACGATTTTAAGTTATTCCTTTGAAACAGGGTCTGTCTCCTTTTTGTTATTTTGCAATGACGTTTGAGATGTAGACACAGGGAATCTGCTTGTTTGACATAAATGCAATATTTTTCTGATATGAATGGTACGATAAGGCTGCATTTTTGTAAAAGTTTTAATGCGACGATAACCGACTTTTATTGATTTTATACTGAAGATCACGTCTAAACGAGTAGTGTTAATGATTAAAAAAAAAAGAAGATAAATTAAAGCATTTTCTCAATAACTTAATATGTGAATATTTTAGATTTTGTTTATATTACATACACTCAGTTGCAGAAAGCTCACCATTAACCCTTCATTACATAAAGCAGCATTATCGCTAATGAATTCATTACTTTAATGAAGTTGCACAAACAAATTTTAGATGGCATTAGACATTTTTAATGTCACTTTAGTTAAAGAAGACTTTAAACAATATTGCCAGGAACAAATTACCATATTGAACGAAAAGAGTGAACATTTGCGTTCTGATATTATCCGTACGTACAAGTACACCACAATTTTAGCATAAAATATAGTAAATGTAGTTGATTTATGTGTATTCAGTGTACTCTGTGGTTTAGTCTAGTTTAAATAATCTGGTTTAAGGTGTATACGCTAAGGTAGCCCGCGAAATTCAAATTTACCAACGTTTTTTGCAAATTTTATACTTCTGATTCATATTCTAATGATTATAATTCTGTAAAGCCATATTGGTTATGGTCGCGAATCATAATTAGATCAACATACAATGTGTTACTGACCTGCAAATTACAAAAAAGGTAATAAGATTTGAATTTCGTGGGCTACCTTAGCGCATCCCCCTTATTATGTTATATTAATTTTAACATGTATGCAGTCTAGAGCTCCTGCCACACGTGGATATCCATCAATTTCTACGTAGTTCCGTCCGGTCTGGCATTTTAATATAGAGGTGGCTTAATTTTGCTAGTTCACGGGATACTTTTTGGATAAACAAACTGACAAATAACCCGACCCAACCTGTTTCCGACAAACTGTTGATTTATTTATGTTTATTAAATCACCCAATACTTTCTGGAAAGATCCAGTGGCGAAAAATCTCAAAAATATTAAAAGCTGTGTAAGGTCATTAATGGATTTATTTCTTTGCGTCACTGGTTCTAAATCTTAATCAAGTAGGTTACAAATTTGAAGAAATGCCTCCTTGGAAATTCTATACCTTACACGAAACTCTTCTCCATCATGTTTTAAAAATAAATTCACTCGGTCTGGGATTCGACGGCGAGGTACCTAAATCTATTAAATAAGAATCAGATAATGACGAAAGACTGGTTAAAGACATCTTTCAATTACAGAAATGCATTCAAGTACTGTACAAAACACTAATGTTGCTCTTTAATGGATGCTTTTCGGCCCATTAAATTTAAAAAATCTGAAATGTCAAACTTAAAGTTCACCACCTGCTAATGGGCGCTAATGAAGTTACGTGCAACGTAAAAGTGTTTAAAATGGCCGGTTTCATTAGGTTTGACATTTCATTAGTTAAATTTAATGGAGCATTAAAATAAAATAAAAAATGGTTTTGTGCAATGATTTAATGCTACATTAGTGTTTAATGTAGTCTTTAAAATTTAAAGATCGTTTCTGCAACTGAGTGATAGTGAAATTAATTTGTAAAGTTATGTCTAACGTGGATAAAAACTTAGAATGGCGCCAAATCTACCAAGTGTATTTTTCTGAAACCTTCACCAATTTAAAGATAATTTAATTATTGATCTTTTAGTATACAATCAATCAACTCAGCTAATCGCAGTCCGCTGCTGGACATAGGCCTCCCCCAGGCTGTGCCACAACACCCTGTCCTCCGCCTTCCGCATCCAGTCTGACCCAGCCACCTTCTTAAGGTCGTCGGTCCATCTAGCTGGGGGGCGTCCCACACAACGCTTGCCGATACGCGGTCTCCACTCCAGGACTCGTCTGCTCCAACGGCCATCGGTCCTTCGACAAACATGGCCAGCCCACTGCCACTTCAGTTTGCTTATACTGCAAGCTACGTCGGTAACTCCGGTTCTTTTCCGGATAATTTAATTACTAATATACAACTAATTTAAGATTGTTCTCTTAAGTTTGTCATTTCCTTTTATTTTAATATTATTTTATCTCTATGTTTAATGTGTTATAGATTTGTATAGAGGTCAAATAAAGTTTAATTTCTAGTGTCGCCTACAACAGGGGAAGAGCGCTGATGTCTGAAATACAGATATTTTATATCTAGTTCGGGCACAGATGTTCAATATCACATCATTGAATAAAAGTGTAATCTATTATATCACTTTAATATTTAAATGTCTGTATGTTTTTGAACAAATAAATTATTCTTATTCTAATTTCTGATTTTATCCCATACATAAATAAAACAATGATTGCACTACCTAGTTATAGGAAGTAGAAAGTTTCTTTTGAAAGATTCAGTTAGGTACCAACTGTAAGAACTGCTTTCCTAAAATTTTGGCGACACAGGGCTGTTGTACACAAAACTACTATTAAAACAAAGGCTCTAAATTAAGTGGTTACCTTTTATTTTTGCATGATATACGATGTAAGTTAGTTAGTTGGTCCTTGTCCAGACTTACGAGAGTTGACGTCAGCGAGTCAGGAAGTTGTGCGACTTGCACCGTCTGACGTTACCCTGGTGTTGTGGGACGCACGAATGGTGGAATAACCTGTGATTTTTTGTATTATCTGCAATAATCTAGACCAGTAGTTCCCAAAGTTGGCTGCACCGCCACCCACCTAAAAAACCGTCAAGAGCGAGTCAGACTCGCGCACCGAGGGTTCCGTACGTATGATGTTGACGATTTCTGAAAAACTGTGCTATTTAGAGACATCGTTTTATTTTTCCTGGGTTCTTTACATACACTTTTATCACATAAAATAATTTCAGATTTTTATCTATGCAAACTTCGGAGATAAGGAGGGGGGGGGGGAACGGTATTTTTTATACACTTTTCATCAAAAGTCGGAAACTATGCTGCCTAAAAAAACAAATTATTGAGAATGTGCAAATAGCGTTCTTTCATATTATGCCCCACATGCCCTAGTAGCCCCACTTAAAAATTTTAAGACAGTCCCTTTTGCAAAAAAGATATGTTTTTTTGATATCCAGGTGTGACAGACAGACTTAGTCTCACCATAAGGGTTCCTTTTTAACATTTTGGTACGGAACCCTAAAAATGCACCAAATTCAGGACTCACCTCTAGGTTTTCATGACGGAAAAAGGGGCTTATCTATATGAATGAAGGACTGTTCAGACAAGAAAAAAAATCATTCAGTTCCGATCCAAAGTGTTGATATTTAAATACAAGGCGTGCTATTTTTTTTTAATGAGAAGGATTCGTTTGTTTTCGTAGCTTTAGCATTAAATTCAGATTTAGTTACTTTTACTCACAACTCAAATCCCCGCGCCGCGCCGCGCCAGGAGTATTCCCGTATGAGCAACTAATTTTTTGAGCACCTATGCATGGAGCACCAAAGGTATTTCCATTTAGGAATACGTTTGGTGCTCAAAAAATGGGTGCTCAAACAGGAATACTTCGGACGCCGCGGTAGCCATCCGTCACAGTCAGTGGTCGCCCGCCCCGCACGTAGGTCCTTTTTGCTAATCTATGCGTGCAATAGGTATAAAATTATGGCATTCCAAATGGATTATAACCAATTTTAATAAATACTTAGATAACCACGCAAATCAAAACACTAATTGTCTAAGCAGATTGTGCTATTAGGAACGAACAAATAAGTGTACAAGTTACAACTCATTGACGCATCCGAGCGCACTTCATATGTCTGGCAGTCAGCAACGAAGTTTCAAGGCAGCTATTACGTTTGTCTTTAAGATATATATATTTTTTTTACTATGGAACTTGAGCGGACAGGTGTGATTTTACTATTCCGTAACATGTATTTTAATAATATTTTGTATTATCGATATACTTATAAATTGAAAATATAAGTAAATAGTACTAATATAGAGAATTCAATTAAATTACACCAGAGTAGAACTACTGTGATTGGATCGGATTGGTCTTGAAATATTTTTTTCCCATTACTTTAGTTTATTAAGCTTTCAAATTTGAAATTTTTGTATGCCGTAATTCGCCGTAAGTATTTATTTTGATTTTTTAGTTATGGCGGACGGTGTAAAACGCATTGCAGTTTTTAACCTTTGCTGTGATAAAAAAATCGCTGGCTGAAAAATCGATAGAATACTGAAATATTTTAATGACACAAAGAATTATGACGAGTTTGACGAGGCATCTAAATTACAAATTTGCAAGATAGTAAAAGCTTGTGTGGGCAGTTTGCTTTTAAATAGAGAAAAACTAACCGTATATTGAATACTTTTTGCTACGTAACAAAGAGTGGTTAGATAGAGACATTTAAATGAGTGCCCGGTCAATTAAAAGACCAGGTTAATGCAAAAACGGGACGTCCAAGCAGGTGCTTTAAAGATTGCAGTTACTCAGCAAAAAAATGAAGGGTAGAAGGGCTCGTCCACGAAAATACTGCCGACTACTGACCCTCTCATATCGTCCCTATGGAGGGCCTAATTTTGTATAAGTATAAAGCCCATTTTTTTTTTAATTTTTACAATTTATTATTTTATTTACTTAGTTGTTTTAATTTTTTTATAATATCGGTACCTATGTTAATTTTGTCTTTGGTTCATTAAATAACCACCATATTTAAAAATACATAACCAATATTATATTTAACTACGCACATACAGACAAACACCGACACACACATATTTCCGTGTTATATGAGTTAATATTACATATTAATTATTATTATAAGATTAGTATTTTATTTTCACATTATTGTAATCGAAAATTATTTTTATAGAATAACACAAATTACCATTATACCATGTACTAATACGAGCTATAATTAAAAATATTGTAACATGTCATGTTTGTGCCTAATGCTTTAAACCACTTTAACCACACAATTAGAAAATTACATACTTTTGCACGCATAGATTACCAAAAAGGACCTACGTGGCCCGTTGGCCCGGTTGGTCAATTTGTCGTCCTATTTTTCAGGGCCTACCCAATAATCGCTCGCACCCACCAGTGGGTCGCGACCCTTACTTTGGGAATTACTGATCTAGACATATATATCTAGATACATAGTTTAAAACAAAGTCACTTTTCATGTAAGTCTGTCTCTGTGGCTGCTTAGATCTTTTAAACTCCTCCATGGAATTTGATGCAGTTTTCGCCATAATTTAGATCATTTATTGCGGAAGGTTTTTATGTATTATAAGTTTATAACACATTCATATTTGACTCAGATATAGTGCAGATATCTCGGTGTTTTGACATGTCACCATATCAAAACATGGCACCCATGCGAGGCACGGGCGGGTCGCTTAGTGCCAATATAAAGTGGATACCTATATTTGTTCTTCGCAGCAATGAATTTGATCTTCATTTGAGCTAAGTTGATGATTGACTTTAGCAATTAATTTCTTAAATATTTTTCCTTGCTTTTTATTTTATGTAAAAGACAATTTGACGATTTCAACTTTCATTGTATGAGCCCTTTTAGGAAACAGAATTTTGCCTAAATTACTTGCCTGCTCAACTGAAAGCTTAAAGCTAAAAAGCTTGAAAATGTATACAGGTGATTTCACCTGTATAAATTTTCACGCATTGGAGTAAGTGACAAATCATTTGATTTGTCACTTACTCCAATGCGTGGTTATTTACTGAAAGACTGAACCGTGTGAAGACTTAATCAATTACCGACATCTTAAGAAATTGAAAACGAAAACGACTCTAACACCCTTTGAGAATTAAATGCTCAAGGTGCGTTAAAGCATGATCAATGGAAGTCTTTGTGCATATATGCAAACAATGAAACACGTTGTGACTGTCTGTCACTTACTCCTAATTAATAACAAAATATCTTAAATGTAAGTTCTTATTTTCAAATACACATATGCTTGCGGACCTCTTACAAACACATAAAATCTCTATTTTATGGATGACAGCACCGTAATTAACAACGAAATATCTTATTTGTTTAGAATTGCAAAAACAATACTTGAACCTTTTAGAAAACCCATTCCATTTATATTTTATGGGACGTAAACTGCCTGTGCAGCCATCTACCGGCCAGTAGCAACATCGCCCGCAAATCAATGTCGCACTCCAATTGTACGTATAACTTACTTGGTGTTTGTAAAATTAGTTATCATCGGAACCAACAGATGGCGCTTTTTATTTGAGTCCAAAAGCTAGATCGCGGTGTTGAGAATCTCCACTGATTACATACACCATTTATGTTATAAGGATCAGTTTTGAACATTTTATTAATGTAACCAAGAACGTGGAATAAACATTTGGTCTAAGTTACCTGATGTTTAATTTTTGGAGTCAGACTTAGAAACGTAGGGAACCCTTCCGATAGTGTCATTGTGACCCTCACCAAGTCCGAGGGTTCGCATGACCTGTCACTTTTCAGCGAATACCAGCTCGCAAGGTGAGCGAGCCATCCCCAGACCCTCACCAAGCCCGAGGGTTTAACACTGCCCTTTCAACAAATTGTAAGAATACAAGTGTTGGGTATCCGATTTCTAATCTCAAAAATCAGTGCCACCATCTGTTTATCATTAGGATGCACTCAGACGGTTAAAGCGAACTGGCGAACCCTTAAACATAATTGAGAGATTTAAAAAGAATGCAGCAATAAAAACTATTCTGCTTATTTCTTAAGGATGGCAAAAAAACCCCACGCCCGCAAGGCGGGAGCGAGGGGTGATCAGGGAAGTTGGTATTAAGACGTAGGCTGGGACAGTTAGTTTTGAATGGTGAAGGAAGACAGATCGTTTTGAAAGACGTTAGAGTGTAAGACAGTGAGTTTGGAATAGTGAAGGAAGGCAGATCAATTGTTAGCGAGAGCGTTATTTATTTAATACGTTAAATAATAACTGCAGTTTAGACTGAGTTATATAAGTTAGTATTCAGTCGTGAAAGTGGAGACTTGATTTTGTACGATCAGATTATAAGCACGTGGGAGTTTTAGGCGAGAGGGAGTTAAGTTAGGAGCTGTCGCAAGATAGCGAGTCTTAATTATTAAGTTAAATATAGTTGGGTTAAAGCCCAGATTATAATAATTATGATAATTTAGTATATAACGAATATGATGAATTGGTAGACGTTCTAAGAACGCTAGGGACCGTGTCTCATTAAAACCCTCCACACGGCTGCTATTAGGCCATTACTTAATCGACACTATTTAATGAGACACGCTATCTGGATGCAAGCCGCTAATCGCCGCAAGCTCCTCTACATGGGAAGTTTAATGAAATGTGGACTGACGAAATACCATTCCGGCGTACACCAAGTTCGATCGCAATGAATTCTGCTAGAGACTGAGTCTACGCTACGCTCGTGCAAGTGTTTGAGTAATCTTATTAAAATGGGCTAAGCCACCGCGTAAGGGTCGTACATAATATTAGTACGCGTTTAAAACTACGCCACACTTGTCTTCCTCAATGGCAGTTGGACTTCGTAGTACTCTGTCATAGAATTGAGTAGGACATTTATTTAGTGCTTAGGGAACGTGCTCTATTAGAATCGTATTATTGTCCTCATATAGGTTTTATGCGTTAGGTCTATCAGAGCACGTATAATGAGACAAACGTTGTAAAACGGTTCCCAGTCTCCCTGACGTGGGTATATTGTAAACAAACAAATTAACGTAGTTATAAATAATGAATTAAGCACAAGCGTAACGATCCCTTTACTTAAAGCTATTGTAAATAGACAGCGGCACTTTGAGGCTGTCTACAATAATAGGCCATTGAAAGAGTTGATCCACAACTCTTATCAATGAATTAATCTTGAGATAAGATTCTTTTCTCTATTATCTAGTAACTAATCCTAGAATTTTGTATTCTCTGCCTTCGATCAATAATAAGGCTTTAAGAGAGATTATCCAAAAACTCTGTTAGGTAATGACTGACTAAATACCTGTTACGCTAGCGTATGGGTTATTCACAAGCTTAATTATAATAATATACTTAGCATCGTTCCATTGTTTATTAACTTTCTAAGACCACACTCCATTTCTTAAGTATGAATTCCTAAATCTTATTTATCATTTCTTTTAATCCTTTCCTTACTCTGTTAATGAGATAAGGCGCTAGGGTTCTTTATATTTGGAATTCACCTAATCTCTGTCAGTGGGAGTGTGTCCAGTCTGGAGACGAGCGCTACAGGGTCGTACGGTGGAGGGGTGCGACCTTTTCCCCAAAGGGGGAAACTGACCTAAACACTAATATTAACAGAATTAGGAAAAACGAAATTTTTATCAGCCTGGGGTCTTTTTGGAACAGTCACAACGTGAAGTAGCGTTTATAAAAAAATACAGAAAATATTGGTTCTTAGCTTATTAGAAGGCAAGCGCTCGTTATACTCAAAGTATGTTTTTAGATATTTTAATTATAATTATATTTACACAGACTTACATGCACACAAGTTTTCACCATATTTTATCTCTCTTTTAATACATATACATACTAGGTACTTTAATAGCCACATCATAACATAAAATTTTCTATTAAGTAGTTATCTTAATAATAATATACTGTGCTCGTCCTACAACTACTGATATATGTTCAAATTATAGGCGAGGACGCTGGCACCCTAAACACAAGTTAAATCTTACTCTGCATGCCAGAGTTCATCAAAAACACTCTTTCCCTTAGTTATTACGCTGCATAGTGTTTATTTAAGTGTTTTTGTACAATTGAAGATAGTAAAATACTTTTCTTTCTTTCCTAGATGAGAGATTTAAAGTCAGTTTTCACTATTTGCAAACCATTTCTGCTTAAAGTTGATGCCGATTCCAACATTATTTATTTATTTATTAAAACTTCATGCACAATTAAAAAAATACTGTACAAAGGCGGACTTAATGCCTGAGGCATTTTCTACCAGTCAACCTTAGGGTGATGCAGAGACAAAACATGGAACTCGAAAATCAAATATATATACTAATACATACATACATACATACTTATAAACAAAATAAAAAGTGTCAGGAGAAATAACGATTGGTGGAGGAGAAAACGAATCAACACTGGGATGATTCTGCCAACTTCTTACGAATATACTCTCGTGCCTTCACTTTAAACGTTAACCGTCCGGTTGCCATCCTGATGCTCAGAGGGAGCGCATTCCAAAGGAAAACCGCCTGGACAAAGAAAGAAGA
Organism: Tiliacea aurago; assembly: GCA_948098905.1. Taxonomy (NCBI): domain Eukaryota; kingdom Metazoa; phylum Arthropoda; class Insecta; order Lepidoptera; family Noctuidae; genus Tiliacea; species Tiliacea aurago. The sequence goes on from OX402592.1 coordinate 5,843,910, forward strand.
GTGAATGAAACCAGAGCGGTGAGAAGGACATCGTAGAAGACGATTGTTGGTGGAACGGAGATTTTTACTGTGGGCAGAGCACAAGTATTGAACATGGGAAGATAGGTAAGAATGAGAAGTGGGTGGGCATTATTCGTAATAGAGATGATAATAGAAGCCTACGCTGATAAATTAAGCTGTATCAAGATGTAGCCAGTTCTTAATCTTGTCTAAATAAACTATGAAGTTGAATACGCCATATATCTCTAAAATTACCTGAGTGACGCGATTTCTGTACCTCGTAGTACTTGAGCAAAACTTTATTATGTCTTAACTAGCGCTCCAACTCTTATTACATAGTTATGCCTAAAACTTGTGCAGTCTAAACTACGGCTTGTCTTGTAATAATAAACAAATTTTAATTAAAACCATTTTGTGTGTTGCTGCTTTGTTAGGAACATGTATGGAAATGTAGTCTTAAGGAATGTGGGTAGCTCTTCGTCTTCATAACGGAGTTTTTGTAGTCTGAAGCTTGGGTAAGTTTAGCTTAACCGTTTAGGCCCGGCGTTGCCGATTCAGCAACAGTGTGCCCAAACCGTAAAGCCCCGGTGTTGCCGATTCGGCAACAGTGACTCATGCTACTGTAGGCTCAAATTACACTTGAATATAACGTTTAGTATTGTTTGTGGCGATTTTAGTCGATTGTCTGGTAGATATTCTCAAAAACGTGAGTCGGTGGGGCTTGACGGTGGGGACAACTGACTCACCGGTGAGTCGGTCAGCCTTAACCGGGTCGTAGGTTGTGGGTGAATAGTAAAACAGGTAGTTTATACAGGTAGATTTTTAGTGGAGCTCAACAATTAGTTACTCGCTCATAAATACCGGTCCTTAGGAGAACAAATCGTAAGAAAGTTCGTGAAAGTTTTATACCTTTCCCTAAAACGGAATATTATTTCTGAATCTGCAACCTATTTACATCTTCATTACGCAAATTGATGATGCTGCTCCTCTAACTGGTTTCGCGATAATATTGAGATGCTTATTTAATAAATGCTTTTGGGTAATGTGAATATTCCTTTATATATTAACTATATTTTTTTGTGATATCTAACGCGTACATACATTAAGCCTGTAATCCTCGAAGGGTTGGGTTAGGCTGAGGTTTATCTCGTAAATTATATCGTAAACCTACATTTCACCAGTTATATGTAAGTCCCGTAGTTAATTTCAAATCTTTCACAGAGTTATAGAATTATAGTCCTACGTCTAGAAATTTTATTTCCACAATTATTTTCTCATTACCAGCCATTTTTCTCCCACGATCATAATTTACTCGCAATAAACACCCACTTCTCGCCTCATCTCCAAGTAATACTGCAAAAAAAATATGATCTAGTACATAGAATATAATTAAAACAGTCGTATCGTCCATAATATCTTGTCCCACTTCCTTTATTGGATCGTTAAAGCAAATTTTCAGTAGCCATTAAATATTTTTTATTCGTTCATTGTCTAGTTTAATTAACACCATCGTTATTTTTCGTCGTAATTCAATTCTTAATTATACTGAGTTTGTTTTATTATACGTACTTGGAGTTTTTGGTTACCGTCGCAAATTGGAATTATGATTTTTGTAAATGGCATTTATTTTAACATTGTATGTATATATAAAACAGAGACTTTTCGATAATTCAATGTATGGGAGGAAATCTGAAACATTTTTACTTCTTATTGCGCAAAGCAAGTTTCTATGCGAGAGTCTATAACTCAAACTCAAACTCAAAGCAATTATTTCAATTAAAATATTTACAGGCACTTTTGAATTGTCAAGAAGTCGGTCAGTTACAAATATGAAGCTAGTTCCAAATAGTAGGTTTCTATGGAGAAGAACGGGCAAGAAACTCCACAGACACTCTTTTAAATTAAAATATTGATACAAAGTATTGGTTACATCATTCATATTGAAATTATACATGTGAGAACGATGCAAAACTTCAGAAGCGTCCGTGATAAACATATTAAAAACAACAAAAAAAAAAAACAATTCAAAACTAAAATAATTAAAAATAAGCCGTGAGACAACCAACCCGAAAAGCAACGAGACCATGCTTAATAATGTACCCACCCTAACTTAGATTTACAGGCTTAACCTTTAGAAGTTTTAGAGTAATTCCCAGAATATTTTCAGGTGGGTAGTAAATTCATGCATAGTAACTAGCTACTACCAACTAACAATAAACATTTCGAAGAAAAAAATAAAAGAATACGATAGTAGAACTATTTTCCCTAACGATAGCAAAGATCAAAAGGAACACGCTTCATGAAACACCAGAAATTCATCATTTTACGGACGAAGTAATCGGAATCAGATATCGAATAAGAAAATAAGGATTTGTAATGATAAAGCAAAAGTGATGGTCTAAGCTGTAGATCGTAAAGACAGTTGATCTACAAGGAAAGACCAAAATAATGCGAAATACGAGTGACCTAATAAAATAATTGGGTAGGATCATTATCAACGTAGACAAATTGATGATCATTTTATGTTGTTATGACCAAGTAGACACGAAAACCACGGACCATTTTTCACAATATCTTGCTTTCCGCCAATCACCTTTCACGACATCCAAAAGTGGATACATTGTGTCATACATTTCCGAGTATTAGGAAATAGAGAAATTGGTAGGAATGTTCCTTTTACGTATACAACTTTCCGCTTCGTGTCGTAGTTGCGGAAATCTAAAAACGATATCCGCGTGAAGCCAGCAAAACTAGTCCGACATAAGCCTGTTCATAATTTCCTGCTTATATTAAGCTGTTTATTCACTAGGCTACACATATTGCATAGGAGCGTTTACGACGTACGGCATTTCATACAAACTTTCAAGCCCTTGTTTTTCGAAATGACTGAACTAATTTTAATGGAACTTCATACGCATAAGCAGAATACAAAGGTCTAAAAAGTTAGTAAAGAACATTTTCAAAATGTCTTATTTAAAAACAGATAACTCGAAATCTCTGTTTCTATGGAAAATTTAAAATCGGTCTAATTTGGCTGTTACACTATTTTTCGACCTTTGTATCCTGCTTATGCGTATGAAGTTTCATTAAAATAGGTTCAGTAATTTCAAAAAACAAGGGCTTGAAAGTTTGTATGAAATGCCGTACGTCGTAAATGCTCTTAATATGTTGCTTGAGACATCAGCACCAATTTTTCTTTGTGTCATAGTCGACATCGTATTCGTAAACGGGATGTAATTTTTCTAATCATTATCTTGGATAATTGTGGTTGATTGTGATGGCAGTGGCATTTTTATATTTACAAATGAATATCAATTTTATATTGCTTCGCCATAAGTCATAGCTAAACAAGAAGTCGACATGATGACATTCGTGACGTGGATACGTTTCCGCCGTAACTAGGAGGGTTTTACTCTAACGCAGTATTTGATGTAAACATTCTTGTGTAATATTACCCAGCTAGTGGATACGCAGCTTAAGTAAGTTTATTTTCTTTACACATCGTATCCGCGGGCCGCAAGTGCAAGTGTGTCGTTAATACTCTAGATTTTATAGCCGATAATAAATCTAGCAAACTGTTGGAGTTAATTAAATTTCATTAAACTTACCGACCGCTGCGGATTGGCTCGTATAGAATTATGGCTTTAAAGACAAAATGTTAATTAATTACTACAGTTTCTTGAAACTTATTATGCTTTAAATAAAGCGTATTGCAAATCGTTCTACACGAGCGGCCTGTGAGTAAGGCATACTAAGAGATCGCTAGACGCCCTGCGTATTCAATATAATAACTGCTTCAGGATGCTGTTGGGACTGCCGCGTATTGTAGTGCGTCCGGTATGTTCGCTATTGCGCATACCGATGATTTTTACGCCATAATGCGCAAAAAAACAAATTCCATCTTGTCAAGAGCGTGGTCTAGTTCTAACGGCATCCTCAGTATGTTGATAGAAAAGTACGACGCACCTTGGTTGTCACATGCTGTGGAGGTGCTAGTCCCCCCCACAGCTAAATTTATTACCTATTTTCTTTTTCTTTTTGTTTGTGGGTTTGTTTACTAATAATAGTTTTTAAGAACATGTTACTAACAATTGGGCCTAGTTGCCATGAATAAACAAATATTCAATAAAAATAATAATAATTTAAATAGGCAAACGTGTAGTGTCGTCCATTACACATTATCAATGAGATAACAGACCCAATTTCATAGCGGATGATCCTGTTACCATCCACTGGGAATTATTCCAATTTCAAGTCTAATACTGAGAGTTTTTTTTTAGGGGAATAACCTAAGCTTTATTCCATACGGGAATCCGATCCGGGATGGAAGTATCAGCAACAATGCGACCACAAAAACATAAGTTATTTATTGGAGTTATGTTTTGTTGCGTTCTTAGGCTTACGGGTTATGATTATTATATGAACCGGAAGACATACCTCCACAGTTAGATCACTGGCTAATTAATTCATAAACGGATGTTCCTAGCCAGCCTGTACGTATGTAATCCCTTAGTTGCCGGTGGCTTCTTACGACGCCCAGGGGGAGTGGCAAACTAGTATATAATTAATCTGTGCCCAATTACCATACATTAATATTAAGCTAGTCTTCGATGAGAGTAGACAGTTAAGTCCACGACAAATAATGTATTAAAACCTGCACTTTGAATTCATGAGACCAATTTACCTATAGGTATGTTTTGATTCAAAAGTAGGAACGGAAAGAACCAAGCAAAATAAGCTAACACTTACTTGGGTCTTCTCTATTAGTTTCAATTGTTTTTAATAATTCAATTATTTATATTTTATTAATATCACATTGTAATTAGCGCACTATAGGTGGACGAAGGCTCCTATCGTACGGAAGAAGAAAGAAGATTTATCATCACGCTTAGGTACGTATTGCATCAAAATTGCCAACTCGTTACTCGGTACGGGTCCATAGAAAACCTACGTGGCTACGTCCTATGTAACTTTTACTACGAGTATAACTAGAGCCACGTGAACCTTCTACATAGTAACAATAAAAATAAAACAAAAGTGTCGCAGGTACCAAAAAGATATATACCTCGAGGACAACGTAAAGAATTTAGGTGGAAATAAAACTAACGTCCCAACTTTCCGTACATAAGAAATTTAATGAAACAAAGGATTTTCTTTCGTCCAGTGAATTATTATCGAATAAAATACCGGCGACAGGGAAGAAAAGTTACACTCCGTAAAGGGACCGAGGGATACCGTTGCCGACGGGCGTCACACGAGATTTTATTACACGAAATACAAAGGAGAGTTGCCGTCACGATATCCTTGTGGCCATTTACAAACAAAAAAATTGCACTGCTAAGAAAAACGTGAGAGACATAAATCGTAAGAACGTATTTCTATTAGCTTTTGAGGGAATACCGGTCAGCTTAACAATCTGGATCGTCCTGTCATGTGTGATATCCAAAATTTACCTATTTATGGTAAGGGTTGAGCATTTATCACATGCCACTGGTTGAATGTTGCTTGCAGGTGTCTTTTTAGGGTTCCGTACCTCAAAAGGAAAAAAGGAACCCTTATAGGATCACTCGTGAGTCTGTCTGTGTGTCTGTCCATCTGTCACAGCTGATTTGCTCCGAATCTACTGGATCAATAAAGTTGAAATTGAGTACACATAATTATGAACTTCTGTGACCCAAATACGGACGTGTTACGTAAATAAAAGAATTTTGAATATTGGGGGCAGTTTTGGGGGGCAATAAAAAAATAAAAAATAAAGTTTTGCTGACTGTACCGTGTGACATATCAAATGAAAGGGCTTGTTTTAAAATGTATACACTACTTACACTTTTACTACTAAATACTTTTGAAAATTGAAAATAGATGAAAAATTACCATTCCCCCCCTTATCTCTGAAACTACTGAGCCTAAAAGTTTATCGTAGATACCTAAAAGTTTAAGTTTTATCGGTGAGTGTTTACACGTTTGGGTTAGAAAAGGACAAATGTCAGACTAGGCTATTGACAATCACCTTAATTTAGAAAATTCGATCAGAATAATAAAAATCAAAGATGACTACGAGCTTATAAATTAATCCCTGGAATCTCATTTAGATAAGTTCCTTTTTCACTCAACGGTTTTCTTCCTGTGCCAGTTAAAATGGAAATTACGAGTACATCCATTAAAGCAAGATTTATGGCACAATGATTACCTTTAAAAGGTACTTTACTATGCACTCTGCGAGAACGCGTACGTCGAACCATTTCAATAGCACATTTATCTATGCCTGGGGGAAATCTGTTCCACATGTAATATGTCAAAGAAAGGATTTCATGGTTTGTTTCTGAAGATGGAGTAGATTATTAAATTCAAAACGTATTTGTATTTATGAGAAAGCTTATTATGATCACGTGTACATCACCATACCAGTTATATGAATACTTAGGACTGAACAACAACGTAGGTTTGTTCTTAATGTTATAGATTTTTCCTCTTACTGGGTGCTTATCCTGCTTTTCATCAATAACTATACTCCATTTGAAGTAAGATTAGAAATTTAAATAAACATTTTTTACAGTCCGTTCAACCGATTTTGACTTCTATTGCGTTGGTGGCATGAGAAATGGCAGTTGTAATAAATAGTTGGTATTGTAACCAAGTTTTTGCTTTTAATGCCATCCTTATGCGTGCAGAATAGAAGTCAAAATCGGATGAACGGATTGTAAAAATAGTTTATTTAAATTTCGAATCTTATTTCAAATGGAGTTTAAATAGCAGATAAAAATATTATTAATAATAAATCAAAGTTAACATAGTGGAATCCATCTGAAATAAGTTACTTCTTGAATATTTCACTTTAATTTGAATTTTTGAACTTACTTAAGATTTACACCTGTATGTATATCCTACGTTCGAGTGCCGAGCTCAAGGACACTGAACGAGACACAATAGAACGTTTTATTGTTATGACGTCTATGGGCGTTTAGCGGTCCTGAACGAGTTAAAGTGCTCAACTGTCCGGCATTTCCCGTTGAATCCTAAAGCTAAGCTGTATCAAGTCAGCAGCAGGTTCAGGTGGGTGCCGGTGGCCACTGCACTGACATAATCTCTTAATTGCCTCTTACGGGAATTAATGGTCTATTGCTAGTCCAAATGATGCAGTGGTGCCTCTAATCTTTAAACTGTGCATTTGGAGCCGTGGAATGGGTTTATGCAGCTTCAAAGCAAAGCATTTGATTTGATTGAGATGCAAGGCTTTGATGAGATCGTTGGGATGCATAATTTTGATGTGGGGGACTTGTTACGGGGTTATGGACAATAGAGGGGTATTAAATAAGTTCCTGAAAATATGAATTTTAAGTAAAATTAAGCTCTATCTTTGTTAAATCCTTCCTTACATAAGGATGTTCTCTTTTATAATGTTTTTGTTTGTAACTAATCTCACATGCAGAAAACACTGAAATCCAAATCGACGCGGTGAAAATTCCAAAAACATTGGATCTTATAACATGAAGGTCAACAACTATTCTAAGAATATCCATAACTTTGCTTCATAAACAACTTTTAGCAAAAGTTTCTTTAGTTTATTTCCAAAAGTTTTACCTCATACTTATTCAATATCATGCCACGTGACATCTCATAAGAAAGAAAATAAAAAAAATCCGGCCTAGTGCGTGTCGGACCACGCACAATGATGGGTTCCGTAGTGGCGATTAATTATCCTACGAACAAACTTAACATTGCAGTTGAAAAACATGTTCCCTCATACAATCCAACTGCAAATTTAAGATTGTATACACAATATTGAGAGATTTGCTATGTTATTTTAAGATCATAGACTTCTTATAAGTTTTCCTGTAATCTATAAAAAAAGAACTATTTTCTGTATTTTTTGAGATAAGGAATCATCAAAGGTAAATTGTCATCTACTTTCGTCTTCAATTTTCTAATTTGCTCCCCAAAAGTGACCACCATATTCAAAATTCTTTTATTTACGTTACACGTCCGTGTTAGGGTCACAAAGTCAAAGTCAAATTATTTATTTGAAATAGGCACATAAATGGCACTTTTGAACGTCAAAATGTACAAATAAAATATAATTTATTCTAGTCGACCCTTCGAAAAGGTAGCTTCGTATAGAGAAGAATGGGCAAAAAACTCCTTACTCTTCTAAAATGCTCGTTACTCTTTTAAAATGTTTTACAATATTTTGTATAGGTACATCAATTATATAGTTATATGTTAAGACGATGCACCTAGAATAAAATTACTATACCACAATAGGTAAAAATAATTAATAATGAAGCAATGACAGATAAATTAATTATGTGATAGATACATGGTGCTCACATATTTACAAACATTGTAAAATAAAAAATAAAAAAACCGTTTTCCTAAAAAAAATAATATCAGTGTGTGAGTTAAGGTAATCACAGAATGTAAATAAAAAGGTCATAAAAATAATAAATTATACAATTAAAATAGCAACCAGTTTGATTTGGTCTAGACTCTAGATTGTCCGCGCGCGGACGATCCGCAATGGAGCTGGACCAGCATGTTTCCAAGCATTCTTGGATATAATCCTCTAATTTGTAATAAGCTTGTTTACAAAGTGTACTTTTAATATGAGTTTTAAATTTTCTTTCATTTAATTGCAATATATCACAAGGTATTTTGTGTAACATTTAACACAGTACCTCACAGAAGTCCATATGTGTACCAAATTTCAACTTAATCGGTTCCGTAGATTCGGAGCAAATCGGCAGTGACAGACGGACAGACAGGCACACGAGTGATCCTATAAGGGTTCCGTTTTTCTCTTTTGAGGTACTGAACCCTAAAAACTATCTACATAGTCCAGTATTTACGTGGGAAAGAATGTCAAACTAGTTGGTACAAATCTTAGAGGCGCCGCGGGACTTTCAGTACTTAGAGCTTAAAGTCTAGTGTGCGCCCGAGCGAGTATTTACACGTTCATGTAACTTGTGCGGACGTACTTATGTTAACTTATGTACTACAAACTTGGCTTTATTATGAGAGAAAAATGAACACGAGAGAAAGTTCTGGTGACAGAAAAGGAGTTATTGTTATTCATGTGTTGTAAATCTAGGTTCTAATAAAAATAAAGAGGCGTCTGGCATACTTCATCATCATCATTCTTCGTTTAGATGAATTGAGTGATGAGTACGAATATCTGAACAAAGCAAAACCTATATTATACACCGTGGCATTTTAGGCGTCTTACAACGACAGCCCACTTAATGTATCCAATGACTACTCATAAAATTCATAAAAGAAAAAAGATATTTATTAACATTTTAATAATTTACAAAAAAAAAAAAAACATTATGACGCATGACGTAGTTTGAAACACCTCTGTTACGAGCCTAGCGTTCCAAGGGCGGCGGCGTGAAATGGAGTGCAAGGCTCACGCCGCGCTCATAACAAGGTGTTTCAAACTCCATCATGCGTCATATCATAATGAATAAGATTTTTTTTTTATTAATTTGATGTTGATAAAAAACTAGCCAAGTGCGAGTCAGACTCGCGCACGAAGGGTTCCCTACCATTATCTATAAATAATTGCAAAAAAACACGTTTTTTGTATGGTAGCCCCCCTTAAATATGTGTTTTATTTTAATTTAATTATTTATTTTTGTGTGTGAATATACAAATAAATATTCTGTGAATATTTCAAGCGTCTGCCTGTTGTCATTATCAATATAGAGCAAAAACGAGAAAAAAAATCACGTTTGTTGTATGAGAGCCCCCTTAAATATTTATTTTATTCTGTGTTTTTAGTATTTTTTGTTATAGCGGCAACAGAAATACATCATCTGTCAAAATTTAAACTGTCTAACTATCACGGTTCATGAGATACAGCCTGGTGACAGACGGACAGACAGACCGACAGTCAGACAGACAGACAGACGGCGGAGCCTTAGTAATAGGGTTCCCGTTTTACACTTTGGGTACGGAACCCTAAAAAAAGATCTTTTATGAATGATTAGTAGACATTTTGGATACATGAAGTGGGCTGCCGTTGTAAGCGATTAAAATGCCACGGTGTATAATATTATAGTTATAGTTTCTGGGTTACAATGATTTGAATATCCTATTTTACTACACTTGGCCTCCTTTTGTCTCTAATCTCACATTAAACCTGTGCCTAATTATACTAAAATTAATCTGGTCAGCATCTAGCCAGACAACTTTAGAATTAAATTCGCAAACACCTGCTGCAAGTTACCAGCTTGTTACACTCCACCACCATCTAATAATAAGAACAAATAGTTCATCTCATAGTTTCAATTCTATTAGCAAGTTTACAGAAACCTGACTCCAAGTAACGTCTTACGCAAATTTAATATCAAACTGTCTGTTGAATTAAGGAGTATTCATATTCAAATTATTTGAAGGCATTCCAGTTAGACGTAGGTGTCCGTTACGACGTTTTAAGACGGCTAAGACCCGAGAGAATATCGGGCAATGTAAGCTGGTTCACCTGATTGTTTCGTTTTGGGGAATTATTGAATATATCACGGTTTTAATTTAATTTAATTTATTCACCAAAATAAGAGCACGTATTACAAAATTTATTAATAACAATATACACTAAATAATGGCTAAAGTTTGTAATATACAGGGACTATCTGCATCCGAACTAGGTGGTAAACCTGAATCTCGGATTACATTTGATTCCCATAAATAAATTGTGAACAATTAGTAGCCATGTTTATGTTTAAGTTTGTATATATTATAAGATTGCCATGTAGAGCGCCTCCGCATGACGAGATGCAGTACGTAATTATCCATTGGCAAAACGCAAAATAGATGTATGCGCAAAATGGATGTGTAATCGTAGTCAATTCTTGGGCGAATGTCATTTAATGTTAGATTAATGAAAGCTTACGTTACCTGGTATTTTAAATCTTCGAGTTGCATTTCAGTTACAACAGTCTTGTCACTAAAATTGCTACAGTCTGGGAACCAAACCATACGAAGACGTGACCAACCCGCATTGGGCCGACGTCATGGATTATGAGTCGCTCTCTCTCAAAAAGAGGAGGCCTGTGTCCCAGCAGTGGGAACGTTATAGGCTGACTATGAGCCGAGTATGTAAATAATTACAAACTTGTCTCATAATCAGCCTTAAATAAGTTATTAATTTAAAACGCCTTTGTAACTTTTTCTAAAGAAAAATGGTTGAAATAGGAGCAAAATATTTAAAAATATTCCAGACTGGCTTTGTCAATGGGAATGCCTGTAATATTATTACAAGCTGACATTTAGTGACTTCTGCCTGTGAGCATCACAAAGCCATTGATAGTAAGAAAGGCTATTAGAACCGGCGTTTCATTAAATTTCAGTGAATTTACAAAATTAACTTCATGTTAGTGGCTATTAATGGGTACTAACCTGTACCCATTAATTATTACTATTACCTCCTAAGGGTGTCTGCTGCCTAAGTCTATAATAGCTTAATTGATAGCCATTTTACAGAATGTACACCTAAAGCTATAAATCTAAATGTATTAATATCGAATCAAAATAATCATAATCATGTAAGTTGCAAAAGTTCAATGTGGAAATCTTAATAGTTGGTCCAAATTCTATCCTCTGAAAATATTGAAGTGAAAATAATGCACCTACCGGTTGTTTTATAATAACAGAGAAAGTAACTTTCACTAAGTGAAGGTAAACCCTCCTGAATTACTTTGGTAGACATAAGATGCCAATCAATTATTCAAATACCACCCTATAACTGAGCCTTGCATTATTTTTCAAATGAAAAGCTCATTACGTATTCAAGAATAGCATTCTATTTTATCCCGTATGAGATGAACTTCAAGACTTTAGCAGAACGCTAAAAACACACGTATTAATAATAAAATAATATATCCAAGTCAAATCTTCTTATCTCGAATTGAAAATCATTGGTCGCGTTGAATCCAAGTCGATCCTATGCAAGGGGAAGCTGGGATCCGATTTTAACTAAATTGAGTTTTATAAGATGTCTACCTTTTCTCGGCATGGTACCTTATAATATTCGGTCTATATTTTATGATATTGGGTTTTCTTTTTAGGGTTCCGTACCAAAATGGTAAAAAGGAACCCTTATGGACTAAGTCTGTCTGGCTGTCACATCTAGATATCTCAAGAACTACTAATGCTATCAACTTGAAATTTAGAATAGTTTCAGATGACGTTTGCCCAACTATTTTGCAAACAAGAAGGCATTTAAAAAAAAACTTTTTTTGCAAAAGGGTCTGAAAAGGGGTCTTAAAAATTTGAAGTGGGGCTATTAGGGCATGTGGGGTTTCCGACTTTAAAGGAAAATGTAAAAAAAATACCGTTCCCCCCCGCTTATCTCCGAAGTTTGCATAGATAAAAATCTGAAATTATTCTATGTGATAGAAGTTTATGTAAAGATTACAGGAAAAATAAAATTATGTCTCTACATGGCACAGTTTTTCAGGAATCATCAATATCATATATAGGTACATACGGAGCCCTCGGTGTAAGCCCTCCGACTCGCTCTTGACCGGTTTTTTAGTATTTCAAAGCTTTTTTTTATCTACAATATAAATTAAGCTTTTCATATAATCATAGAACATGACGTAACTATACTTAGATTATAGTAAAATTCATTCTCACAAAAAATTACAGAGTTTATGTAACCTGACCGTGTATTTAGAACGAGCAACGTAGCGACTTATTTTTAGCAACACGGGTTTCATCTAAAAATTTAAATAAAATAGGTAAATTTCTAGTGTCTTGGAATAAAGCAAGGATATACTCAAGTTGTCGACGGTATTTTCAAAATAATTATGTACCTCATCATAAAACGTAAGTATCTTTCTCATGAACGATCTTATTCGAAGAAAAATAAGCAACACACTCATCACTGACATCAAGCAGCATCGCTGTGTTTTGTTTTAAAAGATAAGACTGTATTTATGACTAAATATTACTCCCAGACAACTAAATAGTTAGCAGCATATGCCCATCATTCAATCTGCATAAGATAATCCTGGCTTAATAAGCTAGCAAATAACGCAAATTACCTACAGGCCCGTATTGCTCGGCAATAACATTAATTGATTTCCATTCAATGCACCTGATGCCTCTGCGCTTAATTACTCTGTGTTTATTGTTAATACATCTGTTATTATATAAATTGAGGGTAACTTGCTACTTGTTTCACACCTGATGATAAAAGACTTATTATGGTAGAATAATCTTGGAATCCGTTTTACGAAGGTTCGGATACGGTTGAGCTCCTCAAGTTCTGAGTTGAGCTAGCACGACTACTGACAAATGCGTGCACTGACTGGACAGGCCCCCTCAATCTGTATGATTCTTTCATCAAAAGATCATTTCAGGCACCAATCTACATGGTCTTCACATGATTTGACCAAGATTATGACTGGACTTTAAAAGAGACTGTGACCTCTGTGTTTGTTTCGGCCTTTTTTCTCAGAGTAGTCAGTTACGAAACGCCCCACCTCATCTAGTTTTTTTTTTTAAATATGATTGACGTGTAAAAGTGTTTTTAGAAACCTAGTTACAGAAAATAAATCATTTATCATTTATACTCCAATCGAGTAATAAAAGGGGTAAAGCTGTAATTACTATTGAAACGTCGACCAAGGTCCAGATTTAAGGTAAAAAAAAAAGAATTAGAATTTGGAAAGCAGACATTTTGCCGATTCGTTAAAAGGCTTATTTAGTACCAAACCTTTCAAAAATTGTTTACCGACTCGACCATGAAAACTTTTAAGTACCTAGTTCCAAAAGTTGACGTTTCAAGCCTTCTACATTTATAATTTAAAAGGGCCATTAGCTTCGTCTCTTATTATTAAAAATTAGACCTAATTTCAGGTCTACTTAAATAAAACTTTAAAAGCCAACTAACAGAGGTTCATCAAACATTCAGTTTTAACTGACGTTAATGACCGTTTTGTAAGCTTAATTAAGTGAGCCTGCGCCCTAACGGTTCATTGTTGTGGCTCCTATAGCATCCTCGAATAACTACTTAATGAGATATATGTATAGCCCTTATGCTGTACACAGTGCCGGGTACAATGTCAAATATGTGTTAGACTTTTTCTGGAAATGCTTAATTGACTTTCTTTTTTTTAATAATATTTGAATGGCCTGGTTGCTGGGACCTTTTAGCCAAGTCTTTATTTAATTACAAAACTTGTTTAATATTGATGAAATGAATTATATTCAATGCACGATGATGATATCCCCCCCCCCGCCCGCTCCCCTTGAGTTTCAGTAAAGATGTGGCACTTTACTGAGACCTCACGTGGACTTCTTGAGAGAACTTGAAGTAATGTTGCACTGTTTTGTTTCATTTGCCTACACTAATGCACGTTCACGAACACTTAATGGTTAATAATCCACCATTATTACACATTTAATATTCGGCTAAAAACAAAGTTTGGCAAATAAAACAAAACTCCTAAACATGTCACTTCACTTTCCCGCCAAGAACCTCTTAATTGAGTTCCTATTATTGTTTATTCGACTATTGGATAACATACTTATTCAGCCTATAATGTTCCCACTGCTAGGAAACAGGTCTCCTCTTTCTGTGAGCGGGGGGTGGGACCGTTATCCACCACACGGGCCCAGTGCTGGTTGGTGGATGTCACATATCTTCGAATTTTTGGTTCTAGGACATGCCGGTTACATTAGACATTATTTAGGCACTTTAATAGTGCATAAATAATGTCAAACCAAGCGGTTTTAGTGGTCTAGGACGGAATGTTAGGAAATCAGCGAATCCTAAATAATTGACTCTAGAACAAGACCGTGTGTTTCTGTTCGTACAGATACCTACCTACAAAGTTTTGAGGTACAATACTTCTTCTACGATAATTTTCCCGCCCCCTCCTCCTCCCCTCCTTTCTTTCTTTCTTCTCTTAATTTCATGCAGGAAGTATGATAAACGAGCGTAAAAAACTCCCAAAACAGAAAATTTGCAATACAATCCCCCAAAATGCCAAAACGTATGCAAAATTCTTTCAAAACTTTTATGTATGCAAACGTGTGGTTAAATTCTTGGCTGTGGGGTGAATAAAAACCTAATCGACGAAGCCAATATTAAGTTTAGTTCCAAAATCTAATTGATTTTATTGCCGGTTCCCTCTAAAAATTTGCATGAGGGGAATAATATTATGTTTGCAATCGAATTCTGATAGATGGAATAACGATATCAAAATTAGGGATGTGTGAATAAAATAAATTGAAATATGGTAAGTGTCAATAAGCCTATAAGATTGTGGACTTTTATAGACACAAAAGTGTTCGTTGGTTTTCATAGTTGGTTAGACCGTAAAGCTGAATCTTATTTAACAGATAAGAAAAAAAAAACAAGTAGTTACTGTGTTTATAGCTCATTATAGCACATTAAGAAAAACTATCTCTAATTTAGTGATAGTTTTTCTTTTAGCAAATAGTCTATTCATCATCATTATTTCAGCCGAAAGACGTCCACTGCTGGACATAGGCCTCCCCTCAAGGGAGGGGGGAGGGGTTGCCATAATCGCCACGCTTGGTAGGCAGGTTGGCGCAGTATTCTGTTAAAATGCATAGAGAACGCTGCTGCCCATTCTCTATTAGTAAGTAAAAAAACATAAAATCATTCCTTATAAAAAAAGTTACGAAATATTTTCTCACTGTCTGAGCGTCTGTGCGAGTGAAAGGCTGTAGACCTACGTACGTGTGAAAGCTTCTACAGACCTGCGCGACTCGCGACGCGACACAAAGGCTCCGCGTGTCGCGGGACGAGCGGTACCTTTGTGTCGCGTCGCGAGTCGCGGTATGTAGAAGCCTTGATGGTAAGCACGTTGTAAACCCTCCACGCCCGTGTGTACTACACAGTACTTGTTTTACTGTTATTAAATTTTCGCGATAACGTTGTCGGCTCGCTGGCCTATTAAAGAAGAATTGTTGGCAGTCGGGTGAATTTATTTCCAGGTGTTTATAGACTAAGGATCCCTGAAGATTGCTTTTAATTAAATTTAAATGTAGGCCTTTTGTTTCGTGGTATAAGGCAGGTTTTTAGTTCAGTTTTGAGGGAAGACTCGGGTCGTAAGTAATACATAAGAGTTTGTTCGTGTGTGTTTTCTCTTTGTCTAGGTACCTACGTGAATGTGTGCGTTTTGTGGTTTTCCGTTATGTAGTACTTGGTTACTCAAGTGGTCCTTACGGGGAGTTATGGTTAAAGGTGTAAAGTTAATTACTGGTTTATTTATGCTGGTACCTTGGAAATATACCTTTCTGTAAAATATACCTGTATTATATACTTAATGTACCCGCGTATCGGCAAGCGTAGTGTGGGACGCCCCCCAGCTAGATGGACCGACGACCTTAAAAAGGTGGCTGGGACAGACTGGATGCGGACGGCGGAGGACACGGTGTTGTGGCGCAGCCTGGGAGAGGCCTATGTCCAGCAGTGGACTGCTATAGGCTGAGTTGATTGTTGATTGATACTTAATGTAGTCTAATGTATAAACTACATATATATTATCTACACATCAGTAGCAGGGGCTGGTGGCTAACTCAAACTCAAAACATTTATTTCAATTAAACCTATTACAGGCACTTTTGAATTTTCAAAGAGTCGGTCAGTTAGGCAGAAAGTTGAAGCTATTTGCCCATTCCAAAACGTAGATCTCTATGAAGAAGAACAGGCAAGAAACTCCAAGGACACTCTTTTAAATCAAGATATTACAAAATCCTGGGCACATTATTCTTTTTGCTTCCATATGTGAGAACAATGTAAAAAACTAAATTGCTTATATAAAAAAAACAATACAAAATATAAGATTAAAAGATTACAAATAAGCCCTGGCAGTTAAGAGAAGACCAGTCTCAACTGACGGCGCCCGTTCACGAACATGACTAAGTAATAACAGCAACACAACTTGCCATGCTTGTTCCGTGGATGGGTGACCATTTTTACATACCAAGACCCCTCCGTGCCTCGGTAAAGCACGTTATCTTGTTGGTCCCGGCTGACATTCGTGGATCTTTGACAAGCGTTACGGGTCGTCAGAAGCCCGAAACTGAGAACCAGTCTTCTTACCAAGGGTTATCGTATTACCCAGTAACTGGGTTGTGGAAGTCAGGCAGTCGCTTCATGTGAAATACTGGTATTCAGCTGCATCTGTTTACACTGGGAGCCGACCCCAACATAATTGGGAAAAGGCTGGGCCCTATAGCTGCTAGGCAGTTGATGATATATCTACAGGGTCAAATTAAATTAGCTAGTGAAACTTCGCAGCCGTGATGGATATCGATATCTAATCACGAATAAAATTAAAAAAAAATAATTTGATGATTTTTTTTGGGGTCATCAACCGCAGTGAAGTGGAAATATCTATTTTAAAATATGTTTTGTGTAAACTTTACAGACGTGATGGGTATCAATATCTAAACAAGGTTAAATTTACAAAACAAAAACAAAAATAGAAGAAAGAAATCGGTCGTTGACCCCCAAAAAAACATTTTGCATTTTTTATCTTTATTTGTCGTGTTTAGATATCGATACCCATCACGTCTGCGGAGTTTCGCTATCTAATTTAATTGGACCCTGTATACATCACATTTTGGAACATAATTTTACTTTTACATTTTATGTCTAAAATGGGCCCTATAGTTAAAATAAACGAAACTCATTTGTAGGTAGATGAAACAAACAACAAATACAAGTATTTTATTGAAACAAAAATACAGATTTGATTTTAAAAACTGTGTTGCAGCCATTAGCGCCCACCTCCGAGAGGGGAGACGTCGGCGTTCCAACATTTATAATAAAAAAAGCAAAAAAAAAATTAAATAAAAAAAAAAACTATATTAGAACCTAAAGTAAAAGTAGGTATATAAACTATTTAACTACAACATTATTAATTACATTTAATTCCTATTATTTTTAATTATGAAAACATTAAATAAAATTAGTCTGTAAATGTGATAAGTACCTGTAGGCGCCCACCTCCGAGAGGGGAGACGTCGGTGTTCCAACATTTATAATAAAAAAAGCAAAAAAAAAATTAAATAAAAAAAAAAACTATATTAGAACCTAAAGTAAAAGTAGGTATATAAACTATTTAACTACAACATTATTAATTACATTTAATTCCTATTATTTTGAATTATGAAAACATTAAATAAAATTAGTTCTCTAAATGTGATAAGTACCTATATGTGTGTGTGCGTCTGTGTGTGTACGTAGGAATGTGTGCAGGGTGTATGTGTATGTAATAATAATGTATGTGTAATGTATGTAGATTATGAACAAAGGAATATGAATGACAGGACATGAAGTATTCAACTTTATTGTTCGCTACTTGAAATACCTAATTGGGAGCTATTTTCATACAAATCAGTTTCAGTAACGAGAGATCGCTAAATTAAGAATAATTGTGGCTTTATTCAGTTCTGCTCATTTTTCTGCTCTTTTAAATCTAGCAACACAGCCCTAGGAAATGAGCATACTACAAACTAGGGTGAGGAATAAATTCTAGATAAAATTTGGCTAGACACTGCGACAGGTGAACGCGATTTTAGATTCGACGTGCACTCGAGGGAATATGAGCGATTGTGATATTTATAGCGAATATATAAAACATTGATGGAGATACGTTACTTGCTTAAGATATAACTCAGTAAATATTTGAACAGGATTCAACTGTTAGATTGAGTAAATAAATCAATGCAGGGTAGATACAAATGCCGACGTCGAAGATTTCATTTCTGCGTACTTTCACGAAAAACAAACGTGATGGATAACACATATAATAATATGTAAGGGATGTATTTTAAATTGAACAATCAATTTAATTCAAAATACCCCACCTATAGTACAACGTTATATCTGCCTGTGTTCTGTACACATAAACCACAATTGTCAAGTATAAATGGCAGCCAATCAAATTAATAGCTCTCCAAGCAATGTTATTGCATTTCATTTAACTAAAGCTGAAATGTAACATCTGAGCCTGTTATATTACCACTTAATATAAACAACAAATGTTATATTCATCTCAGTTGTTTTCATAAGTATTCAAGAATATGAAGGAGTTGTTTGAAAGCATTTCGGCTTTGATGGGTTTCGTTTGAGATTTTCAAGAGTCATTCATTTAATTGTTTCTGAATTTGTCTGTCTTTCTCTGAAGCGGTATTTATCGTGATAAGTACCGTTGCTTATTTTTTTTTGCAAAGAGAGCAAAAAGCCCTTGAAATTAAAACTTTTTTTTAATATCCCCGAAATTAAAATCAAAATCAAAAATGTTTTTATTTCACATAAGCCTACATGGGCACTTATGAAACGTCAGAAGCTAGGTGCACGGTTCCAATTGGTCGTTTCCTATGGAGAAGAGCTGGCAGGAAACTCCTCGATTACTCTTTAAAAAAAAATGGCTCTTACAATGTTTTCAAATTACAGTGTTAATAGGTATGAGAGGACAGCGTAGGCCCGTCAAAAGTACCAGGTAGTTATCAAAATAGAAAATGGTCTACAGTTCTACAGCATATTAAGCCTACAACCCGCATATAACTATATTGTTTGTTCGCTGATTTTATAGGGCCTTGTAGGTTTTCAGCTAACTTCCATTTTTGGAAGCTTCTCCTAAAAATAATAAAACAGTTTAAGATGTCGGGTAGGTAATGCTTCTGCAGTCGATCACTCTTGGTAAGTACAAGTATAGGTATCTAATCAAAATTATTTAAATAAAATAAAAACCTAGCTTGCTGTAAGTTTCAAATCATAATTTTGCTATTTATGAAAACAAAAAAAATCAAATAAAATCAATGTATTGACACACACAAGTTAGGAAACATTTGGAAGCAGGAACAATGTTAATTGAAGGAGTGCCTAAGTAGAAATAGCCGTGGGTCCTAAACTAGGCACAGCCTGTATTTTGGTGGCCTAATAAAGATAGAAAAGGCAGATTGATTCAGAGTGACACAGCACAGCAAGACACAAGTAATAATTAATTATGAAAATATGAATTAAAATCATTCAGAAATCAAAATAAAATAATAGTAACAATCAATGAAATACAAACATATATTATATTTAAAAAAAAAACAAAATAAAATCAAAGAAATTATTATCAACATGCGTATGTTGGCATTATTAATTGGAAGGGTGGAAAAGTAGCGTGTGTGTGTGTGTGTGTGTGTGTGTGGGGTGTGTGTGAAAACCATTCTATAACTAATAAAAAGCAATAAATTATGCTTCGTTGTTTTACATTTAACGGACCAATAATTGTGGAGCACTGGCACACAGTTATCAGTTCAAATATTGGATTTGGTTTTACGAGTACGTTCGCAAAGCAATCAGTAAATTAATAAACATTATTGATAATGGAATAGCCTTCGATATTTAGTGTGATCTTAGGTGATGGCATCATTGCTAATGTATCTTTGGAAAACAAAATGTTTAAGGATTTTTTTTTTGTGGACGATCATAATCGGTACATTATCCTACAAGCATGAATTAGGAGGTTTTACCACTTACTAGGAGGTTTTACTTCCATAGCCAGAACCCTGCTTTAAAACTTTGATTTTATTTTATATCAGCAACTCAAACTCAAAAACTCAAAGCATTTATTTAAATTAAACCTATTACAGGCACGAGAGATGAAGCTAGTTGCCTATTCCAAAGCGTAGTAGGTTCCTATGGAGAAGAACGGGCAAGAAACTCGGACACTCTTTTTGACGCGCGTTTGTAGCGATACAGACGCGATACGCAATAAAAATATTTTTACATAGTATTGGTTACACCATATATGTTGAAATTATACATGTGAGAACAATGTAGAAAGACGCGCACGTTAAAAGAGTCCGTAATTAAAATATAGAAAACGAAAAAAATATCAATTAAAATAACTAAGTTAAAATAAGCCGTGGCAGCTAAGAAATGACGAGTCCCTACTGACGGCACCCGTTCACGAACATGACGCATGAATCAAAACGTAAATGGATTTAAAAATAAACTTTAAGACGATGTAATAAATGTTATTATAATTTAAACGACTATTTGGATGATACTTTGACATCCTAATTTAATTGTAATCTTTTAAACTTTGAAATCAAATTCTTTGATAATCTGACAATATATGATACTTTGACATTCTAAATAAATTGTGTGTGTTTATGATATTATTTTTAACTGACACGCATCAAATTGTAATTTTAATAATTGTATGTGCCTAATATTTGCACGCCACGCTTGGCAGAATGTGATGATACCATTAACTAAACTTAAGACCATAAAATGTACCATGTTCTGACAAATAAATGATTACGATTATGATTATCAGCACCATTTAAAAGCCTCACTTTTACTGATACCGGTAATAAACCGCAGTAGTAATGTGCTATCGGCGTTAAGGTAGCGGTACCTATCTGATTTCTAAGACCAGAAAAGAAAGACATGAGGATGGTACTATCACTAGCATAATATTCTAAAAACGTAATGCTTCAGGACGTAGAGTAGGCCTATCTGCACAGTATTTAGATTAACTAAAACAAGCAAGTCATTTCTTGTAAACAGTATCCGCTTTTATAACAAGTTGCCACAATCGGTTACAGAACTTAGTGATGGAAAATTCAAAACGCACATTAAACGTGCCCTTATCAAAAAAGCATATTATAAGATTAAGGACTACGTTGAAGACAAGGAAGTTTGGCATTAATTCCTTCTTTCTGTACATGTGGCCTCCCTGGTACCTCATTAACGGCAAAACTATGTAAATGTCTAATAACAGCTCCCAAATTACGAAGTTATTTTTTAATTTAATTTTATCTTTTGTTTTCAAATTTCACTGACATAATGTTTTTCTTATTTGACATTATTATACCTACAATTTAAATTTCAACAAGGTTCTAACTTTTATTGTTTTAATCATATTCTATATTGTTTTTTTTTGTCAATGTGAGGACGTTGTAGGCTTATTAGACTGTAGATCTGTAGACCATTTTCTATTTTGTTAAGTACCTGGTACTTTTGATGGGCCTACGCTGTCCTCTCATACCTATTAACACTGTAATTTGAAAACATTGTAAAAGCCAATTTAATTTTTTTTAAAGAGTGACCGTGGAGTTTCTTGCCGGCTCTTCTCCATAGGAAACGACCAATTGGAACCGTGCACCTAGCTTCTGACGTTTCATAAGTGCCCATGTAGGCTTATGTGAAATAAAAATATTTTTGATTTTGATTTTGAGTATAAATTGCTGAAGCTTCGCCCCATAGGCATCCAGAACATGCGATTGAAGATAAGCGGCTTACTCTGTGATTATAGTTACTAGGTCAACAATATTAACATATTAATGTTCAACCTAGTTTGAACCCTGTCTACCCCTGGGAGGGAAAATGCGTGAAATACAATGTTGGTTTTACCTAAGGGTGTGTCCACATTGATTGAGACGCGTCGAATGCCCTCGCACACATTGTAGCACACATTTCTTCGATGTCGGTTTGGCTACATCAATGATGAAATCGTAGTCCACACAAGTACTAACACCTGTATTAATAAACAAGCAATTACTTGCTGTTATGTAATTGCTTAGTGAAGTTATTACTTGAGGATATAATTCTTTACTACAAAGTCATATTCTATAGTCGAGTAATCCACGTTACTTACTTGAGTAAGAATCAACACTTGACAGTTGTTTCTTTCTGTTAACATTCAGTTACTGCGTTTTGTTTCATTAGAAGGCATACGTGAGATGTAGTTTATTTTACTTTAACATCTATAATATTACTTAGATTAAATAATAAAAAAATATTCTGATAAATTTTTCCAAAATAAACTTTTTTTTTTCATTTAATTATTTCTAAGTCAAGTCAAGTCAAAGTCAAATTGTTTATTTCAAATAGGCACATATAAGGCACTTTTGAACGTCAATAAAAAAATAGAATTGATTCTAGTCGCCCCTTCCAAAAGGTAGTTTCGTATGGAGAAGAATGGGCAAGAAACTCTACCGTTACTCTTTTAAAATCTTGTACAATATTTTTATAGGTACATTAATTATATAATTATATGTGAAGACGATGCACCTAGAATAAAATTACTATACCACGATAGGTAATAAAAAGACAATGGATCAGGCAAAAAGTGGGGCCCAATCAATGTTCTGCCAATTATTCCAGCCCATACATTCACAGAGAATTTCATCTGAAATGACACCTGCTTCTTAAAATGTGGATTGTTGTCTGCGTCAGGCCATTCATGGATGTTGTGAAAGTTTGTAATACCTTCCCTTGAAAATTTATTTTCATCCGTCCACAAGATTGATTTCAGAAACCACGCATCTTCGATGTCTCTGTTGAGGAGGAAACGGCAGAACTGAATTCTTCTTTGAGAATCTTGCTCTACTAGACCTTGCACACTCCTGCCATGGAACGGATACTTATCATTTTGGTGCATTGTATGCCACACCTTCCATTGAGAAATGTTTAAATTTCGAGCTACTGCTCTAGTACTGGTAGTAGGATCCGCTTGAAATGCTGCTAAAATGTCTTCGTCGACGGCAGTTTCGTGTCTGCCCGGGTTGACTCCAGGTTCCACGCGGTGAAACCCATTCTTGATAGGAAAAAGTAGCCATAGTCACTTAACAATTAAGAAAAACGGCGTAGGAGCGCACTAAATGTCAACTCAACACAATTAAGTCAAAAATCAACACGTGCAGGAGCGCGAGGCTACGACTGGATACGGTGAAACAAAAAAGTTCAAAACTAACGCAAACAACACGTGCAGGACGCAAAGGGCTACAACTGAACACGGTAAATTGTGAATCAACACGACAACGTCCACTCACAAGGGCAGTAGTTTGACTAATAAGTAAAAGATGTAACGGCTTCATCACAGACCGACTGACTAAAGAAAAACGACTTTGTTGCCTCAGTAACTAAGACCATTTTGCTGTAAAAACCAACTCTTATCGCTTTTTGCTATTCATTGGGCGTTCTACCTGGAAATGCCGTCGCACCGCGCTCGGTGGCCATTGTTTAGAGAATCCCCTCAATGGGTTCCCCTCAATTGGTTCCTGCATGTGCCAAAAATTCTTAGAATTGAACAATGTTATCATTTCGAGCACATAAAGTATTCTTTTAAGCAAAAATTTTGTGTTTTGTTAGACTGCCTAAAATTTAAAATTTCTCCCTCGAATTGGTTTGTAGGTCCTAATTTCAATAATTTGTAAGATATCCGCATAAATGATACCTCAAAAGAAAGAGCGATTATCAAGCATGTCTTCAAAAAGGTTTGAACAAAAAAAGCACCCTCCGTTTTTTTTTAAAAATAAGCTTTAAAAGACGTATTGTACAAATTTTTTATTTTTTCTGAGCTTTAAATATCTGTAAAAAAAATGTCTAATGACACAGAAGCCTAAAACATGTTTTGCTTGGTTGCTTACACATTACTATAATTAAATAAATAAAAAAATAATTCATTTATCATTCAATTTGGCCATAATTATGCAGTTTACATAAAATTTTGAGAATTTCCGAAAAAAAACTTAAAAATTTGGTTAAAAAAATTTGGTAAGACTTCGTCTAAGACAACCATGGCTTAAATGGTTCTAAATTGTCTATACTATCTTCACCTTAAAGCTTTGCACCCATCTTCCAATCACCCTGTATAATTCAAATTTTATTCTCAAGCATTGTTGATTAATGTTTATTTATTGTGTTCAAATTCTTATAAGTATCATGATAAAAGTTACCTGTACCTAATAAAGGTATTTGTGTACATGTATGTATGAGCTCATAGTAGACTGAAGGACCCAAGCGATACGTTACATCTAAAGATATTGTAGATGATAATAGTAATCAGTTTATTAGGTAATGGGTCAGTCCTACAAAATAATACAAAAGCGATTTTCTTCATAAATAGGTACCCGTATTTATTAAGTAATTAAGAATTATAATAATATGTACATATATAACAATTTATACCTAATTAATGAATAAAAATAACAACATTATATCATAACTTGACTAAAACTATTCACAAACTAAAATATGGCGTCGAAAAATTCATCCACATCGCTGCCGACTGGTAGTGTACCCAAGAGACTGGCGGCATTGCCACGTTGTATGGCAAGGTTTAGCCTCTGGTCAAGGTATAAGCCAGCCCTTGGGTCACGGTAAGTGTCAACCAGCCGTTTCGAGATTTCGTTGAACAAATCATGAGCACTCGGACCCCACGGCCCGAGGGTTTCAACCCCAAACGGCTCGAAAATATAATTACCGATAAGGTTATTATATTTTCGCCACTTGAGGTTTTCCGAAATCGCAGTAGCAGCGGTTATAAGTAGTAGGTAGTATATTAAATAAGTATTAATATTTAAACAAATCAAAACCGATCGATCGCAATCGAAATTGTTTGGTTAAATTTTCTAACCCAATAATTTGCGTGTCGTGTAGGCCATTTTAGATGGATAGTTTCCGTGTTTCGACTAGTCAGTGATATCGTAGATTAACTTTGAATATTCAGGAGGAAATTTAAAAAGTACCTAATTGATTTGAACCCGCGATCTAACGAAGAAGTCAAGTTTAGTTTAGTGGAAACCAGCGCTGGGGTTCTGTCTCGCATAGGGTCACAACATTATGCTGAGTGATGGCCGTTTTGCGTGAATGTGACGCATGTTTTCCCTTAACTTGTTCTCTCGTGTTTGTGTTTTTATTTATTTGCTTGCGTATTTTCTTTCTTCTTTTCTTTCTTCTTGGATTTTACGCACAAAGATTATTGTTCTAATATTATTGTTAAGAACTATTATTGCTCAAATGAAATAACATGACAGAAATTGTATTTTTATTGCAATACAAAAATTGTTTCCATTTAAGTATTTATTTTTATAAATGTAACTACGAGTATGAATTCTCCGAACGCTCATCGAAATCAATTCCACAAATCCCAGGATATCTATAATACAGCGGTTGTTTAAATTAATTGCGTTAATTGCCAACCGACTATTTATTAAAAATAAACTAATGAAACGATACATGAACACACATAGTAATTAATAAAACATTGCTTTTAAATTTTAAGTAAAATATTTATTACTCATTATTGATCAGCAGGGCATATGATTTATGAAAAGGCAAGTGGAGCAAAATTGTGAGACGATGGTATCCTAGAGAAGGTAAAAGGAAAAGAGCTAGACCACAAAAAAGATGGGATGACGACTTAAGACAAGTGGGAGGCGTCAGATGGAACAGAGTGGCTCAAGAAAGACATGAGTGGGAAAGGTTGGAGGAGCCCTTTGTCAACTGGCAAACAGATCTACAGAAAATAAGTCAAACTCAAATAAGAGACTAGATTAAGGTTAACATTAAATTTAATGTCCATATTCCAATTATATAATTGTAATATGGATCTGAATAAAAGGCTATATTATTATTATTATTATATTGATCAGCATGTATAAGTATAAATTACGGATAGGGTATAGTCGTAACCACAAATCAGTGGTAACACTTTTGCAACGAAAACCACCCTTACTGCTGCTGCTACGACATAAAGGTGTTCTCAATATCACATTGTTACTACTTAAACCCTGATGCTGAACTTAGTGGCATATTATCTTCTTAGTGGGTGGCTGCAAAAGAATGTTACCAAAATCTTCACGCTTGGCATTGTTGACGTCATGTTTTTGATGTATGTTGTCAGTAGCAACGTCAGTAACGTAAAGTAGTTTGCTGCACATTTGTCTCGATCATTATCATTTCCTAGATGCCTTCTGCAACACACTTTTTTCAACAAAGGAGGCGGATTGTTCTTTGCATGTTTCTAACTAATAAAACTGCGATCAAATTTGCTACAGAATCCATGAGAATATGTATAACCGAAGACTTCAAACCTGTCCATTCTAAAATATTCAAAACACACTAAGCCCCACAAAATTAAACTCTCACCCATAAATCTGAAAACCGATACATGTTCAGTAAAACTGTGATAACATAACACCCGATCTAGGAGACACGTAGAAAACTTGCACCCAAGTATGGTAATAAAACAGCCTTGTCTCTAATATTGCCCATTACTTGCCGGCGCTTAATTTATGCCGTTGCTAAGTCATAAGGTAGGACAAGGCAGGGGACGGATGTTGAGTTACTGGATGCGGCAAGTAATGACAGCTCAATTTATGTTGTCATCAATCAAGTTTGGCTCGCAGACGTGCCTAGACGTACGTGGAATTGAGGCCTGTCTGAATTGTACGTGATTGGTTTACTCGTACTCATAGGGAGCCATTCTGTTATGATGAATATTGGATTAAATAATCTGAATTCTCATGACTTGGAGTGAGGAGAAAGAAAAGTAAAGAAAGATTTTGCGGTAAACATGACGCAAAATAGAACATAAACACAAAAATAAGAAAAGGTGGAGAGAGAGGCGGGGTGGTGGTGGTGGTGGTGGGTGGTGTAGGAGATCTTTGTGGACGATTTCACCGAGGGACAAGAAACAAAGGACGGAATGTGGGCAGTTTAAATAATAAAATTATGTGTAAATAAAAATAATTAATGAGTTAAAATATGTATAATATACTGCTATATTAAATACACTAATTGCAACACAAAATATTTAACCGAATAATTGAATAAGCAATAATATGGTATAATTTAGTACAAACAATAAATAGATTGACCGACATATACAATATAAACAATAAAGCTTTAAACATAGCATGAGTTAATAGATGAAAAAAAGCTAAATCAGGAAATCCGACAATGGACAATGGGGAGGATATTCTATTCAAACAATAAATAAATGAGTGAATAGGGATGAGTGAATTTACAACAGTATAAAACTATTGTAAAAAACAAATAAGAAATAATTTTTATATTTTAGTAATAACGAAAATCTTCCTCTACTTATTTAAAATTTTGCTGTGTCGGACAGGGTTCGTTATTGTTTCTATTTATTATTATTTACCACCTGTATGTATATATTATGGATGGCAATAAAGATTAATTGAATTATACCTATATTCAATAAAAGGTTGGCACGGGTTGATTGATCAGGCTTCCCGCGGTTGGTCCTTGGACGGGTGACCATATTTACATACCGAGACCCCTCCGTGTCTCGGAAAGCACGTTAAGCCGCTGGTCTTGGCTGTCATTCGTGGATCTTTGACAGTTGTTACGGGTCGTCAGAAGCCCAAACATCTGACAACCAGTCTTACCAAGGGGTATCGTGTTGCGTAGTATCTGGGTTGTTGAGGTCAGATAAGCAGTTGCTCCATGTAAAATACTGGAATGCAGCTGCTTCCGGTTAGAATGGAAGCCGACCCGAGCATAGTGGGGAAACAGCTGTATTATTAAAGGCAGATTGATTTTACAGTAGAATATCGAAAATTTGTCCTTTCTCATCTCCAGTTATATATCCACTCACTCATATATATATTATGATTGGTTCTTTAGTTTAAAAAAAACCAGTCAAGAGCGAGTCGGGCTCGTGCACCGAGGGTTCCGTACGTATATATGATGTTGATAATTTCTGAAAAACTGTGCTATTTAGAGACATCGTTTTATTTTTCCTGTAATCTTTACACAAACTTCTATCACATAGAATAATTTCAGATTTTTATCTATGCAAACTTCGGAGATAAGGGCATTTTTCATCAAAAGTCGGAAAGTATGCTGCCTAAAAAATAAAATGTTTGAGAATGTGCAAATAGCGCTCTTTCTTATGATGATATCCCACATGCCCTAGTAGTCCCACTTAATTTTTTTAAAACACTCTTCAGTAACTTTTGCAAAAAAAAAAATGTTTAAAATTTCCTTCTTGTTTGAAAAATAGTTGGGCAAACGTCATCTAAAACTGTTCTAAATTTCAAGTTGATAGCACAGTAGTTCTTGAGATATCCAGGTGTGACAGACAGACAGACAGACAGACTTAGTCTCAACATAAGGGTTCCTTTTTACCATTTTGGTACGGACCCTAAAAACAATCTTAACGACAAGGTGGGGCTTAAACTGATAGTTTTCAACATAAGATTCAACAAGAAACCGTGTTAGTATAAACTTGCCCTTAATCTCTTCTAGTCCCTCACCGTCATTGCTCCAAGACTTGCCAACGAGAAGGGAAACTTGACGATTTATTATCATACTGCTTTCTAAAAGTTTTATCTTAAATGCTAGGCGGCGTTAGCTAACGCATCTTGTGTTACACATTTAGTTTTAATCTCACCATCCTCGTGCTCGTATTTTTCATTATACATGATCCAGTTTCCGAAGTTTTGAGAAGAAATTTATTTAAGTGTTTCTGATGAGATTTTTGTTCTTTCATTAAACATTCTTAATAAAGAAATAGGGCTGTATTGAGAAAGTTTATAGATTTTTAGGGTTCCGTACCTCAAGAGGGAAAATCGGAACTCTTATAGGATCACTTCGTTGTCCGTCTGTCTATCTGTCTGTCTGTCTGTCAGTTTGTCAAGACCCTTTTTCTCAGGAAGCGTGTAGGTATCAAGTTGAAATTAATATCAAATACGAGTACGTCTATGTTCCCTTGGAGCTCTAAAAAAATCAAGCTTCTAAGTCAACGTAATAAAAAAATACTGGGATTTTAGCGACATTATTGCGACATTATTTCGATACTCGCAAATAAATCAAAACCTACAGGGTACTTTCCGTTGACCTAAAATCATGAAATTTGGCAAGAAGCAAGGTCTCATAGCACACGTATAGGAAAAAGTCCTAAAATTGTAAATTTGTAGTTTTATCACATAAAAAAAAAAATGCGATTTCAAATTTATATTTGCAGTTTGAGAATTGACTGTCACGTATATCGATATATGGGAGAATATGTTTTTCAACTACAATGTTTGGTTTGTTTTTAGGAAAAAAATCATCCTAACTACGGAACCCTTCATTGTGCGTGGTCCGACACGCACATGGCTGGTTTTTTCGGTAACATTCTTCTTTTCTGAGGAAGTAAAGCATGACTTTTCATATTACTAGAGGTTTACCTTTATAGGAGTGACTTTAGTGATCTGACAAAAAACTTTTACATACAGGTTTAATTGAAGCCATGTTTAAGCTATGAGAATTTAATCAACAGCCTGTGTCAACACATAATAAATTACCCCTGAGGAATAGACTTCTCAACCTTGAACTCCAGCACTAAATAACAACTGACAAACAGACACCCAAGATATGAAGACGCACTTCAAAACTTGGCAAACAGACACTTTAGTTACGTGTAACGTGTTCGCGCCCGAGGTGAACGCAAACGCAAACTTTGACGTGACAGTTTCATTCACCGTGATTGCCGCGTTGCGCCGTTGCGTATGTAAATTCACAGTTAACAATCACAAATACTTTGTGAAATGATGTTAGTAATATTCCTTGCACGAGTTTTCAATTTGATTTTACTTGGTAAATATACACTTATTAGTTATTGTATACTTTTGTGTGGTATTATGAATCTTTCAATAATGATTAAAATATGTGAACAGAAAAACAAAGCACAAAAGTATGCGTATTTCTATAGAAATCTATTCCAGCAGACGTATGATTGAAGATTTGAAACAGAAGAAATAGAGCTACAGCATGTAAATGTAGAAAAGTAGTAAGCATTATTTATTTTATGTATCATAATTTCAGCCAATAGCCGTCCACTGTTCGTCATAGGCCTCCCCCAACCACCACCACTTCGACCGGTTCTGTGCTTTTCTCCTCCCGCGGATTCCTGCGGCCTTCACAAGGTCATCGGTCCACCTTGTGGAAGACCTTCCCACGCGTCTTCCGGTGCGCGGAACCTTTCGGCTCCATCGGCAATCTGTTCTGCGAGCAATGTGCCCTGCCCACTGCAACTTGAGTTTGGAAATTCATGGGGCTATGTCGGTTACTTGGTTATCCTGCGGATTTATACATTTCTGATTCGATCATGTAGGGAAATTCCAAACATAGCCCTCTCCATTGCCCATTGTGTGACTTTTAGACTTCTAATAAGGCCCATTTTGAGCGACCACGTTTCAGTGCTGTAGGTCATCACTGCCAACATGCACTGGTCAAAGACTTTCTTCTTAAGACACTGCGGTATGTGAGACGAGAAGATATTTCGTAGATTCCCGAACGCTGCCCAGCCGAGTCGGATTCGATGATTGATCTCTTTCTCAAAGTTGGACCTACCTGGACAGTTTGTCCTAGGTAAACATAATTGTCCGCAACTCACAGTTTTAACGTAACATAATTTAAAAAAAAAAAATTAACCTAATCTAACAAGTTCGGTTCCGGGTAGCCCACTAAAAATAATTAACACAATTATTTGACTAAATGTTTATTGTATAAAGATTGTTTGCTGTAATAAATTATTTGATTAAAGACCAAATACTTTAATGACATTATCCTTGGTAATATTCTGCCGAGTAAAAATTTGATCAAATGAAAATGTGCGTATTAAAATCATTCCAAATATTTCATTGGTATAAAAAAAATGTTGGTAAAAACTTAAGACAGTCTCCGAAAATGCTTGCCCTTTACCACTAGCTAATGCGTTTGGTAATCATTTTGATTGAATTCTATACGTTACATACCATATTATGTTGCATCAGCTTGATTAAAGTAATTCTTCCTCCCGTCATTTAAACTGTCATTAGAAAGATCGTGTTTAGTAGGACGCCCGGGGGGATGTATTTGGCTGTTTTGTTTACTTTTGTTTCACGAAAACAAGTTTTAAATGTCATAACTAAACTGAAAATACACCCACATGCTCACAAATCCTGTACCGTTGCATGCACCCAAAAGCACCATGTTTTGCGTGTTTTGGTAAATATATTATTACGCGCTGCCGTAAAAGGCCTGCGCAGACGAGTGACTTTTGTCCGCGGACAATTTGGAATCGTATAGAAATCCTATCGGCATTTTGTCTACGTGCGCGTTAGATTTCCTTACGATTCCAAGTTGCCCGCGGACTAAAGTCCCTCGTCTGCGCAGGCCTAAACAGTGATTTTTCACACCAACAGTGATAATCGTTACCCAGCATTTTTATGCTCAATGTTACTTAGTTTAATGTACAGAATTATACACATAGATAACGGCTATGTGATGGGTCTTTTTACCACCCGATCTGAGATCTGAGATCTGGAACCTCAAATTCTGCAGTTTTGGCTATTGTCAGTCAAAATTACGATGATTTATTATATAATTACGTAAGTTCTTAACATATTTTTTCGTAAACCTTTGAACCAATTCCGATGCCCATTCGAATCCCACTTTGATCCTATCATATCGTGCGATACGAACTCGAAAAGTAAACATCGAAATCCGTTGAAAAATGCTCGCGTTACTTAACAACGGACAAACAAACTCACAAAGAATTCAAAAGATAAAGTTACCGCTTTGGTTATAAAAGAGAGCTAAAAATATAACGATGTCTTTGACTTAGTGTTGCCCTTTGACGCTTGTTACAAGTTTCCCCTTGTTAAGCTAACTGGAGGAAAAAGTTTTGTGACAACTAATACGGCTGAGGATGGGGATTTGATATCCTTTGTGATGTTCTTCACTTGGGCTTAGATTACGGAGGCTTGCTCTGAGTTCTGTAGTTAACGATATCAGTGCAGCCTTTGGAGTTGACTTCTAGCCTAACCAGTTGCAATTGAATAAGAACCAAACGAGTACTGTCTACAGCCGGAGTCACTAAATGGCGAACCGCGGGTGCGGACCGCCGACCTATTTTGTGCGGACCTTAAGTAAACAGTAAAATTTATAACTAAAACCTTTATCATCTAACTTCTCCCGCTCTGGGCGGAGTGGGAGGGCGTGTCAGACTTGTACTGACTAAAACCCACCCGTATTCCTTCATTTGCCTGTGTGCCAAGGCCACGATATCCCTTTCGGACAAACTCGCAACCCTGGCAGGCATTGGCCCTAGCGGACCCCGTCAGTTGATGCTGACAACTCTTTGAGGCGCGCGTGGAATACGACGCGCCGTCGACCCGGGCCTGGTCCTTATCGAATGGTGAGCTACCCATCGCTCACCGTCCGCAGGCCCGTGCCTACGGTGGCCGGAAATCGGCTTGCGACTCCCGACGCCCGGGGCGTCTCCTGCGGCGACTAGGGGCGCGAGGGCGCGAACCTTGCCTCTCCCTCACGCGTTCCGCCTCCTCCTTCGCAAGCATTACTAATTCGCAGAAGGAGGTGACGGCCTCCCATGCACTCTCGCTCCGAATCATGGCCTGAACCAGGGCCGGACGCGAGAGATCGCCGCCGCCGATCGCCTCCGTGAGGACACGGCGGTGCTCCGCCCAAGCTGGGCAGACCTCCACCGTATGCTCCACCGTGTCCTCCGGGCGATCCACACAGTAGATATTATGGTAGCTGAAATCACAATGATGATAAAGCGGTTAAAAGGCCTATCTTCTTCATACCCCTTGGTATACGATCCTTGGTATAATATCCTAACCTAATCTTTGGAACTAAAACCTAATCTACACTTCTACACTAGTATTTAAAAGAGAAAAGATTTGTATTTTTGTTTTTTAGTATGCTTGTATTTTTGTGTTTGTATTTTTGTTTGTAATTAATAAACTCAAAACTACAGGACCGATTTAAAAAAATATTTCACTGGTAGAATGCTATAATATCACTGAGTAATATTGGCTATAATTTATAATGATATCACGCGGGCTAAGCCGCTGACGGAAGCTAGTGTTAAATATGAAAATAAAAAAATGAGGTTTGAGAGAAATTCCTAGTGTGGGGCAAAGTTTTAAGAAAAAAAAAGAAAGCAATAATATTAATTAAGTACTTAAGTTTGTTATTTTTGTTAATTACATTAGTTGTAACTTATTACTTAATAAAAAAATATTCTTTGCGTTTTATTTCTTCGTTGATATTTTTAACAGGTTGTTAGTAATCGTCTACCTAACGGACCGCGACAGTCATATTATTAAAAACGGACCCCATGCAAATAAAATTAATTGGTAATCCTTGGTCTACAGTATCTACAAGTAACCGCGCTTCCGTGGCAATTAATACGTCTGTACTGTATTGGATTTGATATCCTTTGTGACATGCGCCTTCCTATCTTGTCATAGAAGTCAAGCACGAAGCCGAGTGGCACTGCTCGTGTTGTCTTTAATTGAAGATCATTAAGAACCTACTCTTGATCTGAAAACATAGAATGCAAATTAATGTAGGTATAATTTACCTAATATACATTAATTGCACATTAATCATCATCAATTCAGCCGAAAAGACGTCCACTGCTGGACATAGACCTCCCCTAAAGGGAGGGTTTGCCGTAATCGCCACGCTTGGCACGGGTTGGCGATCGCAGTATGGTGTTAAAATGCGTAGAGAACGCTGCTGCCCACTCTCTAGTAAGTCCCTTAGTCGCCTTTTACGACACGCACGGGAAGAAATGGTATGGCGCTATTCTTTACATTAATCATATACCTATAGGTACTAGTCTGTCAGTCTGTCTGTTACCTTTTCACGCCTTAACAGCTGAACGGATTTCGATGAAATCTGGCATACAGGTAGACCATGATCTGAATTAGGACATAGAGTGCTTTTATACCAGGAAAACCGATAACTTCCGACCTCCTCGCGGGAAAAGCCCCGATAATGCTAGATATTATAAAAATAACATTTTATGTTGACATAATGCTTATATTATGATTACGTCTCTGACTACAGCAGTTTGACTATTTGGCGAATAAATAAAAAACTTACCTAGGCTGAAATCAACATTTATACGTATAAGGTAAATGCTGGTCGGTCGGAAATATGAGGTAAATAAATAAAATATTAAAAACCCAGCACTTTAACAGCGAAGAGTCGAGTTTTTATAATCTAATTCCTTTTAATGTGACGGGAAATGTTAATAATATTTACTTTCCATCTCGTTATATTTGGATGTTTAAGAATATTTTATGAATTAAGTTACTACGAATTTTTTTACAACGAAAACGTTTTTACATCCTGTACGTGTGTGCGTAGGGCATATTCTATGGCAAGGAAATCACTGGATACAGGACAGTGGACATTAAAATACACTAGACAGTATTGACACAACGCCATCACAGAGCGGTTCCTTACCTTAAGGCGACGATA
This sequence comes from Tiliacea aurago, assembly GCA_948098905.1. Taxonomy (NCBI): domain Eukaryota; kingdom Metazoa; phylum Arthropoda; class Insecta; order Lepidoptera; family Noctuidae; genus Tiliacea; species Tiliacea aurago. The sequence continues at coordinate 5,878,981 of OX402592.1, forward strand.
ACCAACTTTTAATGATTTTATACCGAAGATTACGTCTAAACGAGTGGTGTTAATGATTTGAAAAAAATATATGATAAATAAAAGCATTTTCTCAATAACTTAATTTGTGAATATTGCAGATTATATTTATATTACATAGAGAAATTAATTTGTAAAGTTATGTCTAGCGCGGATAAAAAACTGAGAATGGCGCAAAATCTACCAAGCGTATTTTTCTGAAACCTTCACCAATTTAAAGCTAATTTAATTATTAATCTTTTAATAGCGTTTTATTAAAATACCTTTTGTTTTGTGTATAATAAATTAATATTGCGTCTAATTGGGGACGGCGAGTCCTATTACTGGCTGAACATACGACGCGTTGCGTGAGCTCAGTTCAGAACACAAAAGCTAACCACTCAAGGGCACTGGCATATATCTACGTCTTAAGGCGCTGACAAGGGGAAAATGATAAATAGGCATGTCTTAAACAAAAAAAAACCCCAAATCTTTATAGTTTGTGGTAGCGGAAAAAATATATGTTATCCTTGAACCTACTTCTCAGAACTTGGTTGTTACCAAAAACGATTAGAAAAAAAATCTCGATACAAATTAACGGTAAACTAACCCTTTACTTTAAGTTTCAATCCAAAATATCTGTATTAAATATCAACGTACGGTTGGTATTTAATTAATAACAATAACGTCTTATTTGTATGCAGAACTTGGTTGTTTTTTATTTTCAATTACTCAACAAATTTTGGAGTAAATAGATAATTGCTTCATATTTTGCATTCATTTACAAACGTTGTGTCATCGCGGTTCTGCTTCTTTTGTATGCAGTCTGACAGTGACCGCGGTTTAGCTGTTATCAGCGTCTTAATACCAGTGGGCCCATCCTTGTGTATTTTTGAATGTCGGATTCTCAGTAAATTGATCAAAGTAATGGTCATCTTTATCTGTGTATGCGTATTAGTTTTTTCCAGAAAAATACAACTCAAAGTACTCAAACTTCTACCGACTTCCTTAGTGATCGTTATCAAAATAACTTCCTGACTATTCAACGCTGAAAATGTAAATATACAAATTGGTTTGTGCCGTAGACAAGGGCACGTTGATAAATAATCGTGGTGATCCAGAACGGATGTTGTGAATGGTTCCAATGATGGCTGCTTTAGATAAATCAAGTTCCATGTAATCTTAAGGTTGCGGTAATAAAGCCCGCGAGTCGGGAAGAATTATTTGAAAGAAAAAAAGAAAGAAAAGTTATTAATTGGGAGTCACAATTAATTTATTTATTTTATATTTGGTTGATTTACCTATTTTTGATGTCCTAAGAATATCATTCTCCCAACAGCTTATCTTCGATAAGAAAGATTGGCCAAAAGCAGTTACCACTACATTCCAATTTTTTAAACGATTAAATGTTGAGAAGTTAGAAACCTACTACTGGAAAACAAAAGATGGTGATGTTATATTGAAGTATATTATAACCAGGAAAGTGGAAAAATATTAAAAACCCAGTACTACAGTTGTGAAAGGCTCCACACAACACCTTAAGCAAATAAAGTGACCAAAGGTCGCTTTGTAAAATCAAAAACAAAAGTCTTTTATTCAAACTAGGCAGAGAATCAGCACTTTTTGAACTTTAAAATTACATAAGAGTAAGTTAAGGTAAGTTCCTCAAAAACGACTACCCTTCACCACTTAAATAACATATAAGATGATGACGAAGATGAAATTGTGATTCCACCGTGAGAATAGCAATATCTTTAAAAAAAACTGTCAGAGAAACTCTGGCACCCAGCTGATAAATTGCTCGAACAACTCGTTTTTTAAGAACAAATATATTTTGAATGTCAGCGGCTTTGCCCCACTGCAGAATACCGTAGGACATAACGCTATAAAAATAACCTAAATAGACTAATCGGGCTGTATCAACGTGTATTGGCTTACTTTCCTGACGGCGCAGGCGGTTGAACTGACCCACTAGGCTTGATATATGTGGGCCCCACTGAAGTTTGGCACCTACTGTTATACCCAGAAAAACTGCCGAGTTTACAGTTTCAAGCACCTCTTTATCTATGACGATGTTTCTAAGATTCAGTAAGGCGAACTTTATAAATTTCGTTTTCTTGGCATTGAGAACTAGGTTATTTATTGTAAACCAATCCGTAACAATTGAAAGTGCACTGTTGCACGTCGTTGAAATCTTGCCTATTCCAGTCTAGTTTAAAAATAAGAGAGGTATCTGCAAACAGTACAACGTCACAGATACCCTATAAATAGAATGGTAAGTCTTTTATTTGATATACATTAAGAATAAGAATGGACCCAGTATTGGGCCTTGAGCTACACCTAACTGAACTGGTAGTCCGGAAGATTTCACACCTTTAACATCTACACATTGGAACCTATTATGTATGTCGGATCGTCAGGATTTACTCAGTTAGATTCGGACATCATGTGGGCAGAAGTTGGGTTTCGTGCAATGAAAACACACTGGGTGCGATAGATACACAGCGTTTATTGAAATAACAAATTGACACAATCACTGCCTCAAACTTAACTCCGATGCGATCAGACACTGAATCTTGAATGTCCTCCTCACCCATCGGCTCAAAACATCACGACTCTGTAGAAGTGCGCTAGAGGTGTGGGTAGAACAACGCTTAGACTCGCCATCAAACGTAAAAGTTTGGCGAGTTTAGAATTAAGATAACCCATCTGTATTGTAATTTCTTTAAATAAATAAAATAAAAAAAAAAAATAAAAAAAAAGATCACGCGATGTCGCCAGTAGTAGCGCGCTTGCGATTCGTTTCTTGTCCGTACTAATGACCGATCCGACATGTATAATAAGACAAAATAAATGTAGGTAGGTATACCATCTATAAAATTGGTAGGTAAACTTCTATGCTGTCTAGTCTAGTTACATAATTACATAAAATAACAGGCTGTGCATATCATTCTTTTTCAGTTAACATTTCGGTGGGATCCGCTGTTCTCATGACCGCACAGTAAGGATGTGTGCGAATCGATTCTTTTGCCCGCTGATCCAGAAGTAAGGGATCAGCTGTATTTTGTTTAACATCCCGACCCTAAGCCGGGATATACCTCTCCCTTTAGTTTTGTATCTATGGGATTTATGTAATGTAAGGCTAACGTATTTTGCGTTAAATCAAAGCAAAACTAAATATGATTTTGCGAGTCCTGGTGAAAGGCACCATTTTTTTTAAATTGTTCTTATGTAGTTACTTTGAATCATTAGTCCTTTCCACCGGCTTACGACTATCGATAGACGTTGTAAAAAAGCTTCGTGATAAATGCTTCAACATGAATGCACCTATTTCTTCACAGAATAGGTATTCAGGCCGCTACAACCAAGCTAGCGTCACAGGATATCTGAAAAGACATAATTCGAAGTATTTTTGTCTGTTGTAACTGGTATCTGGATACCAGTATTAATACAGCAACGACTGTCTTTACAACCTAAGTGGAAAGGATACAGAAATCAACTCTAATCTGTAGCAAACTTAAACAGAAGAGAACCCAAGCAAGATAAATAGCAAGTTTCTCCAACCAGAAAACGCACACAAAAACCATATTTTCCACCAAGAACCTCGGAGCCATTAATAAAATATAACAGTTCAATCCCCCAACTCATTGGGGCATACATCACACAATAACGCAAACATCTAACGGGTCGGTTGCTATCACTTATTGGCGTTACGGGTATAATCCGGTAAAATATGCAAGGCGCCTCCGGGGGCGTTGTTAGTGTGAGATTTGCATAATGGCCAATCAGTCGACAGGCGACGATTTGCGCCGTGTTGATGGTATTCCCATAAAGTTTTGCGTTATAGACGCCATCTCGTGAGCCGTGACGTGTGGGCGTCGGGGAATTTGGGGTAAAGATTGTGGTTTTTACGAAGTGAGTTGCATTAAGAGGCAGATAATCGCCGTTGACCTTGGCCATACAAATGCGCGTCGCGCTCACGCCGCGCTACCATTAACTATCATAGGGAATATTTATTTTTAGTAACGAATATATAAATATTTGAAAAAAATCACAGTTAGAATTATAGATAATAAAACAGCCTATTCATACAAAACAAATCATGAAGATATCTTAAAAGTAGTTTGGAAGTAATATCGTTTTTTATGCTTTGGGTAGACATTACTTCCTGAATTTATTTCATAAAGTATTTTACTACAATACTTACAAATTCACATATAGGATGGATGTGTATGCGTTCTAGTTTAACATACATTTTTTGCATAACTTACTTGTATTATATGAAGGCGTAATAACAGATTTAAAAGTCACTAAAATCATATATCTGCGCCTTAATGTAAAGAGACGATTTGCGTTGTGATCAGGAAAAATCTGCTAAAGTCCGGTCGCGAAGCAGAAATAATTTTGTACAATGCTTCGCAGCCATCAGATATAAGCGTGCCACGTCGCTGCTGCAGAGGGTCCAGGGCAGCCCAAAAAGTCTCCTGAATGTCATTGCGGAAAAAATGTATTGCCCGCTCGTCCATTATTTGTCCAACCTGCAAGTTTACTAACATAGTTGTCAAGGTTAATGTTTACTAACAAATTATAGATGTCCTTTCTGAAATAAAATGATTATTATTTTTATTATTAAACAATAACCTTATTGTGATCACGCGTTTTGACTCCATACGAGCCTAACGAGATCTTGACTTCTGAAGCTAGGCGAACTTAATCAAATTATCATAGTTCCGTCTATTAAGTAATGAATTAGTTTAATTACGGGTAGTTATTTAATTTGGCACAAATGTTTGCCAGTTTAAAAATGATATAATGCTAACAAGTTGCTTGTTACCATTATTTGATTTACGAAAGTGAAGAAGTAAAATCAAATAAAGCATGTATAGACCGGTGATTATTCTGTACCTGCACATTTAATTTTGTCGATATAAACAATTAATCGTACATTATTGCAAAGGCCATGAAATAGGCAATTGCAGGTCGAGTATGAGTTTGAAGGCCATTTTTTTTAAGTCATTTGTTTTTTTTTTAAAATTTACAGCTTTCTATTTGCAAGCAAGTTCGAAATTTAAATAAAACCTTTGATAAGTTACCTCCTTGGTTGCCATGTTTCGGAGTAAAAGATCGTTCCATTTTTAAATTACACAATAGTTAAGAGTTTACTATGTAATTAATTTGGCCACTATACCACGACACATGGATTTTTATACAACTTTTGGTGGCCGTTGCTCTCATGTATTTGGCCAGTACAGGAATTTATATTTATCTCGAAGAAGGTTTTCAAAATAATGCTCGAATTTCCAAGCATATTTGAGAAAAGAGTATTTAATACCCCCAGCACGCCGTTTCATACAATATTGCTGGAGCGTTGTAATGTTCCAAATTAAAAAAATGCTCCTGCAATTGATTTGATTTTCTACCGTAAATTCGATACTTCGCGTGTTCTTTTTTCGAAAATAATGACAATATTTCCATGCATGTTTGAGAAAAATGAATTTGTTCTGGCAAAAATGCTATCTTGTTTATAGTAAATAGATAAATATTGATTTCAAACATTTTAATGCCAACTAAGAGAAAATGTATCTTAGTTAGTTTCCATTTTTTTCAGTGTATTAACTTGCTTAACTTACTTCTTGCTCATAAAACAATTTCACATAACTTGAGTACAACTTAAATAAACATCAGACTCCATTTTCAAAACGTCAGCCGCGCTCAAGTTTGAGCTATGAATTGCAGATAGTAAACTCATTTCAATTTCCCAACTTCACGGCTTTTAACTCAGTGTACGGTGTTGCCAGCATTTTGCCGGTGAGATCCCCCATCGATAAATCTAGCCACTTTTGCCTAACTTTGTAACTGAGGTGGGACAAATTCGTAGCAACTTGGCGACCGTCATTTTTCATTGTTACTTTACAACACGTTGCGTCGGTCGCCGTACTTACTTTTTGTTTTGTCCAATTTTATTGTGGTGATAACTTGCGCTTTTTCCAAATTTATTGTTTGAAATTTTTGTAATCTTCTGTTTTATATTTATAGCTGATGAAGTTGCTGATTGCTTAGCTTCTGACGCTTAAGGCGACGATAACCAACTTTTAATGATTTTATACTGAAGATCACGTGTAAAAGAGTAGTGTTAATGATTTGAAAAAAAAAATGTTAAATTAGAGCATTTTCTCAATAACTTATTATGTGAATATTTTAGATTATGATTCAATTACAAGATGAAATTAATTTGTAAAGTTATGTCTAACGCGGATAAAAAACTGAGAATGGCGCAAAATCTACCTAGCGTATTTTCCTGAAACCTTCACCAATTTAAAGATAATTTAATTATTGATCTTTAAGTATATGCGTTTTATTAAAATACCTTTTGTTTTGTGTATAGTAAATTAATAATGCGTCAAATTGGGGCCAGCGCTCCTTGATGGGCGAGTCCTATTACTGGATGAACGTACGACGCGTTGCGTGAGCTCAGTACAGAACACGCAAGCTAACCACTCAAGGTCACTGGCATATATCTGCGTCTTAAGAATAAATAAATATTCTTGAGCAAAGCACCGAAACAGTCGTAACTTTCGTGCTTAAAATTGTAAAATTAAGAGAATATCTATTGTCTAGTTTAATATCGCAAGGGTTCTAAGAAAACGCCTATTAGATGCTGTTGAATTAAGTTTATGGCAGCGTCATAAAATCTGGATAAGTACCCTATTTTATCACCTTTATATGGTAGTGTAAGTAGGTGATATTACATTACCCTAAGAGAAGATCTCGGGTACCTACATAATTTGTGGTGCAATAAAAGTGAACATTCTCAGGTTGATTGCACTATGACTAAACGAGAAGATTAAGTACTAAACTGGGATTAACGTTATCTCTGAGCTCTTTGTTTGAACCGAATTTGGTTCTAATCGGTTGGAATTTAGTTGCATTGGATTATGGTGATAAGAACTTGGGATAAGACGGTTTCAATCGATAATTTTGCGTTTTCATGTTAAAACAATTAGCTGCAGTAGATTAAGCTGTTTAATATTTCATCATCATCATCATTTCAGCCGAAAGACGTCCACTGCTGGACATAGGCCTCCCCCAAGCACCTCCACTTCGACCGGTTCTGTGCTTCCCGCATCCAGCGGATACCTTCAGCCTTCACAAGGTCACCGGTCCACCTTGTGGGAGGCCTTCCAACGCTAAGTCTTCCGGTACGCGGTCGTCACTCCAGAACCTTTCGGCCCCATCGGCCATCAGTTCTGCGAGCAATGTGCCCTGCCCACTGCCACTTAAGCTTGGCAATTCTTCGGGCTATGTCGGTTACCTTGGTTCGCCTGCGGATCTCTTCATTTCTGATTCGATCACGTAGGGAAACTCCAAGCATATTCCTCTTCATTGCCCTTTGGGTTACTTTTAGCCTTCTGATAAGGCCAATCGTGAGCGACCACGTTTCTGTACCATAGGTCATCACTAGCAACACGATAAATCTAGACTGTAGATGTTCCTAACAAACCATTACTAAAACATTGGCGTCAGTGTAAAAAACTCAGCGCGGCTTAAACCAAACACTGTTGTACTACTTTTTAAAAGTCGAATTATCCAGACATCAATCTAGATGTTTGTTACGGAACTACAGTTAAAGTCCAGTGCAACCGAACGCCAAGTTTACAGGTAACACAATGTTACAGACACATAGCACTATAAAAGAGAATAATTAGCTCGCTACTGTAATTATGCTTGTTTAATTTATTCTTATAATAATTACCTTGAAGCCAGTTCGTTGCTTGGGATAGGGAAGTTAAAATAGTTTCTGAGAATCCTGTGGACTAATAGCGTGCTGGGTAAAACTAGATTTTAAATTCCAGAGACATTATGACAGTTTCTCTGAATAAGCTTTTGAGCACAACTATTATTATCGGGTAGGTGCTGGCTTTTTTGACATACTACATGGCCTGAATTTAATCCTCTTCCTAAAACACCATTATTTTCCTAGAGTAGAGCTAATACAATATATTAAGGCGCTGACAAGAGGCAAATGATAAAAATAGGCTTGTCTTAAACAAAAAAACTGCCAAATCTATATAGTTTGTGGTAGCGGAAAAAATATATGTTATTCTTGAACATATTTCTCAGAACTTGGTTGTTACCAAAACACGTTTAGAAAAAAAATCTCGATACAAATTAACGGTAAACTAACCCTTTACTTTGAGATTCAATCCTAAATATCTGTATTGAATATCAACATACGGGTGGTATTTAATTAATAACAAGAACGTCTTATTTGTATGCAGAACTTGGTTGTTTTTTATTTTCGAGTACTCAACAAATTTTTAAGTAAATTAATAATTGCTTCATATTTTGCATTATATTACAAGCGTTGTGTCATCGCTCTTCTCTTTCTTTTGTATGCAGTCTGACAGTGACAGCGGTTTACCTGTTGTCAGCGTCTTAACTGAAAAAAATACAATTAAATTAAATACCTCACTAGTAATTCTTCGTAAATAACTAACGGTATACCTGTAGTTTTATGTAGGTGGTTTGAAATCTTTACCAATAACATTAAGCCTGGGCCATAAAAGTAGCGGTAAAAGGCAATTAAAGTTAGAGGTCAGAAGGCTAAGGGGAATAGATCTTCGTAAATCCCCGTATATGTTGGTAGGTATAAATGGAGTACCTACCTATTTGTGGTGGATGTGCAGCGATGGTTTTGTATCCCAGGATGGGTAGACAAATCACATCGCACCCGTTAGGGCCTGTGCACACCACGTTTTTTAAGCGCGCCGTTGACGCGCGTTTTTGAAACGTGCGTCGACGGCGCGCTTTTATCCTACAGAAAGCCTACAGGCTGGGTCTGACTCGCGTGCGTATCGCGTCTGTATCGCTACAAACGCGCGTTTAAAAAACGTGGTATGCACAGGCCCTTAAATTATATGGTGTGTAAATCACGTAAAGTTCGACTCCGTGTAAAAATAATAATTTTAAATAGTTAAAAGCTTACTTTAGTGAATCTTTCATGCGGAATATTAATAACTAGAAGCAGTGAGCCAGCACAAGTGTAGTCAATAATTATTTTCAACATTCATCATAATTTTCCAACCATAACAATTTTATTGAGTGCTGTGAATGTAAACGAACAAAGTGATAAGATATATATTTATATATTAATATTATAAATAGGAAAGTGAGTTTGTTTGTTTGTTTGCTTGTTACCTTTTCACGCCTAAACCACTGAACCGATCATCATGAAATTTTGCATATACGTGGTCAGGTGAACAGAAACGGACGGTTTTCCTCGGAAACAGTACTTTTTTTCGTACCCTATATGAAAAAAGTACTAACTGAATAGATGGCGCCACCTGTCTTTCGAATAATGATTAAATTATATTAAAACAAGCATAGTACAACCCGAATTGATTGTCAAATTCTAAATTAACGCGAGCGAAGCCGCGGGCAAAAGCTAGTAATATATAAACCATTTTGAAGAATCTTTAAAGAAAATCCGTCTTTAAACATAAATTCCTAATCATACAACTCATTCAGATATCAAAAACTAAGTGAAATCTACGTGATTTCATCAAAAAACAACGTAATTGAACGTATTCCCTTTTTCCTAACGAACAGTACGAGTATATCACGATTTGACCAGTAATCAGTTATACGTTGCCTGGAAATTGACACTACATATCGTAAGATAAATTGTTCTCATTATGGGCTAATAAGCCAATCACAAAATTGAAAGCTAATATAATAAAGATTTCCTGATCTGGTACATATCCGGGCTTAAAACATTCGATAAAGCTTGGGAATGGGAAAAGGGCTGCATGAAATCACCCTGCCAAAACTGAATATATTTAAAACAATAAAATTGTTATTATCTTTCAATACAAATAAGTAACACTTGTGTGTTTCAGATTTTCATGCTATAATCTTCCAAACTCATAACATACTTAGAGGTAATTCCTAAAATAATATTAAAAAGAACTTCATTTCAGTCACGTGGAATTTTTTACTACCGGGAAGTAAAATGGTCGGGCTACGCATTTTATAGGGAAGATAAGTATAGACAATGGCGACAATTCATGACACATGAGGTGTCATGAATTGTCGCCATTGTCTCAATATTGTATTTGACGGGCTTGAAAATAATATTATCTACTCCAAAGTACTGCTGTCCAATTTCAATAGTTCATACAAAACCCCATAGAAAGGAGGACGTTCAGTTGTTCCCGAAATTGAAAATTTTCCAATTTTTATTTTCATAAAAACCTAATTCGGGCTATTACGAACATTTAAAAAATTGCCAAATTGATCAAGCCGTTCTCTTTTGATGCGCTTACAACAAACGACATTTCATAAAAAATTTAAAAGGCATTGCTTATGCAATGCCTTTTAAATTTTTTCACTGGCCCTTCGTTTTTCCTGCCGTGAAAAACTACGGTTTATTCGCCATGTGTAGGCACGGTCGTTTTTTTTTTTTGGGTGTGAAATTGTCAAATATCTTCTCCCGCTTTGGGCGGAGCGGGAGGGCGTGTCAGACTTTAACTGACTAAAACCCACCCGTTTCCCTTCATTTCCCTGTGTGCCAGGGCCACGATATCCGTTTCGGACAAGCTCGCAACCCTGGCAGGCATTGGCTCTAATGGACCCCGTCAATTCGTGCTGAGATCTCTTTGAGGCGCATGTGGAACACAACGCGCCGTCGACCCGGGCCTGGTCCTCATCCGACGGTGAGCTACCCATCGCTCACCGTCCGCAGGCCCGCGCCTACGGTGGCCGGAAATCGGCATGCAACTCCCGACGCCCGGGGGGGGGGTCTCCTGTGGCGACTAGGGGCGTGAGGGCGCGAACCCTGCCTCTCCCTCACGCGTTCCGCCTCCTCCTTGGCGAACATTACTGCTTCGCAGAAGGAGGTGACGGCCTCCCATGCGCTCTTGCTCTGAACCATGGCCTGAACCAGGCCCGAACGCAAGAGATCGCCTCCGTGAGGCGGTGCATAGGCTCCACCGTGTCCTCCGGGCGATCCACAGAGTGGTGACACCCGGGCGTTTCCTCCCGCTTTATCCTGAACAGGAACCTCCCGAAACATCCATGTCCGGTGAGGACCTGCGTCAGGCGGAAGGTGAGCACGCCGTGGGGCTCGTCAGTGTTGTATGGATCACTATGGAAGCTTATATACGCCGTACCGTAAAGAAACCGTGCTGTATGCCTTAGTGTTTATCCCTAGTTTTCGTTCATTTATTTACAGTAGAATTGTGGTACAGCATTTAAGGAACAAATGATGCTGGTAGGTAGATACTTTTGTGTAGTAGTGTTTACGTCAGGGTTTCCAACGTAAATTAATAATAAATACCAGTCACAAACTACGACATTTTTACAAGAAACAACTTCACATTAAAGCATTAAAGTTGTACAGCAATTCTAGTCGCAAGCCACCTACAAGTAGTGTCATATTACATACTTATGTGGAAACACTTCAAAATTCAAAGAATAAGAAAGTCCAGTACATAGTTCTTCTTCAACTCGCAGTTCCTCTGGCCCGAGGCATCACTCACAAAAGTTTACTTAGCCTCTGAGAGGACGACAAACAAATTCGTCTTCCTGGATATAATAACAATAATATTTAGTGTTCTAATAATGCTAAAATGTTTGTATTATACGGCTTAGTACAATTGTGTTGGATTGAGTTGGACTGAGTGTTTGTCTAGTACTTAAGTGTTTGTTTAGGTATCATGTTTATGTGGTAGCATTTATGTCTATAATCCGGTGGTTTAGGTAGTTAAATAAAGGTAAACAAAAAAACCGGCCAAGACCACGCACAATGAAGGGTTCCGTAGTTTGGGATGAATTTATCCCAAGTACAACCTTTGTAGTTGGAAAACATGACCCCCATACATTCCAACTGCAAATTTAATGTAAGTTTGTATGCACAATATTGAGTGATTTACCATGTTATTACCAGATCACATACTTATTTATAGGGTTTTCTGTAATCTATAAGTAAAGAACAATAATTTTCTGTATATTTATCAAAATTGCATCTATTTTCTTAAATAATTTCAAAAGTATGTAATAGTAAAATTATAAAAAAAAAATATATAAAATCCTTAAAACAAGCCCTTTCGTTTAATATGTCACACAGTACAGTCAGCAAAACTTTTTTTTTTAATTTTCTAGTTTGCCCCCCAAAAGTGACTTCCATGTTCAAAATTAATTTATTTACGTAACACGGCCGTGTTTGAGTCACAAAAGTTCATACGTGTACCAAATTTGAACTTAATCGGTCTGGTAGATTCGGAGCAAATCAGCTGTGACAGACGGACAGACAGACGGACAGACAGACAGACACATGAGTGATCCGATAAGGGTTCCTTTTTTCTTTTTGAGGTACGGAAACCCTAAAAAACATGTGACGAGACAGCTGTGCTGTGTGTGTTCAGTTGTCATGCTACTTCACAGTTATGCTCTTCAATTTTGCAACGTTATAATTCATTGGCGTTTTGAGAACCTGTATCTTTGGGTTCTTTACAATAGACAGATTACAAAATATTATAGTATAATTATCTTTCTAATCTAATTAAAAAATTGTGTTCAAGCAGTTACATCGACGAAGAGTAGTTTATGAATAAAAGATAAAGTTTAACGTAAAAGTGGTAACTATCGTAAAATCAAAAATCTATTTAATTTGGTTATAAGTTACAACATGTTTTTAAAAATAAGAAAGTGTCTATAAAAACCCTTTTTACGATTTGTTTACCTTTATTTAACTACCTTAACCAATGGAGTATAGTTGATACTGGACTGTTTAAGTATATACGTGATTTCTGACGTCACAACGTCGTCCTCAAGTCACTCGCTGGTTGTAGTGTGTATTCGTGATTTCTGACGTCACAACGTCGTCCTCAAGTCACTCGCTGGTTGTAGTACACAATTTAAGGTAGGACTAAGAACAGGACAAGATTTTAAAAACAACTTGTGTAAAATAGCGAAAACGTTTATATTACTCGTATCTACCAAACTGAGGTTCTAATGATTACTAACTCATGAGTTACTAAACGTATGTTATCTTAACAAAGTATGTAAAGTGAAAGAAAATACCGAGAAGAGAATCATATATTAATAACAAACTTCAAATGTGCATAATGTCTTTAGAACGTTGAAATTAAATGCCGACGGAAAGCTTACAACGAGGGAAGAATTTAACATGAGAGAACTCGTTTAATGTGTCTCAGTTATATTTATGAAATGTTAGTTTTATTACGATGTTTTTTTTTTTATTTAGGATGGGTTTGCTCTTGACCTTAGTCTAGGGCAGAGGTTACAGAGACAAAGTCGACGATGGAGTGAGCTTACCCAGAAGAAGCCTGTTCACTCTAACTTTGAAGAGATTAGGGTTGTATGCGTTCGGAAACACAGACGCAGGTAGAGAGTTCCATTTTTTTACTGTGCGCATTATAAAAGACATTTGGAAACGCTTAGTGGGAATTGGTGGAATAGCAACAAGGAAGGGATGGTAACCTGCAGTGCGTCTAGATGTTCGATAATAGAAGGAATGAGGCCGGTGGAATGAGGTCTTGGAGTTCTTGGGCACACTCACCGAAGTACAATCTGTAGAAGACCGACAAGCAGGCAATCTTGCGGTGATGGGCCAAGCTGTGAAGATTGGCATCCACCAGTTTTACGTCGCCAATGAGCCTCTTAGCTCTGCGTTCCACCGAGTCAAGCGCGGCAAGTTGGAAGTTGTATTTTCTTTGTTATTTGTGAAACCCAAAGAGATGTAGCCTATTTATTAATTTAGTATTATCAGTAATATGTCCAGTTTTGTGCTAAAATCTTGATGAAAAAGTCGCTGTTGCATATTTTATGCCTATATCATTGTCTAACAATGAAAAAGCGAGTTTTTGTCGCAATGGTTACGGAGTTGCCGCCGTGTTCGTAAACATACATTGGGATCATTGTACCATTTAGTTAAAAAGAATCATCAGGTTACGCTGGCCACTCTATCTCTCTATAGCTGGTAACTCTATACTCCATTTGAAATAAGATTAGACATTTAAATAAACCTTTTTTACAGTCCGTACAACCGATTTCGACTTCTATTGCGTTGGTGGCATGACAAATGGCAGATGCAATAAACAGTTGGTATTGTAACCACGTTTTTGCTTTTAATGCCATCCTTATGCTTACGGAATAGAAGTCAAAATCGGTTGAACGGACTGTAAAAAAGTTTATTTAAATTTATAATCTTATTTCAAATGGAGTATAGAAGAGACGAGTGCAATCTGTGTTATATACTAATGACATACAAACTTTTCAAATTTGATATTCATAAGCCAAACTCATCATCTGCCTCGCCTTTTCCTAACTATATTGGGGTCAGCTTCCAGTCTAACCGGATGTAACTGAATACCAGTATTTTAAATACAACGACTGTCTATCTGACCTCCACAACCCAGTTACTGGGTAACACGATAACCCTTGGTGACTGGTTGTCAGAGTTTCGGGCTTCTGACGACCCGTAACAACTGTCAAAGATCTACAAATAACAGCTGGGATCAATGGCTTAACGTGCTTTCCGAGGCACAGATGGGTCTTGGTATTTAAAAATGGTCACCCATCCACGGACCAACTGCGGCAAGCTGATCGGTCGACCCGTGATTCATACGCCAAAACTACGACCATAAAATTCGCAATCTGACTGACTTTACAATAAGAGAAAAGAAAAAACTAAATATACCATTAAAAAGCCGTCACGAACTGCAGTACATCAGACATATGAAAGATATTAAAAGTCAACTCGAACCAGGATCAAGTTCTACATTTATATAAAGGTTTTCCACCTTTCCAACGGTGTCCAACTTCGCGTTATTTGAATTGTAAAACACGCTCATAGTCGATTTAAATTTGAAACGACTTGGATTGATGTGCTGTTGGGGGCTTTGCCAGCTAAATGACGGGTATTCACCTTTCGGAAATGTTCAATACTTGCATTTTTTTTCATTCCTTTGTTTGTAGCAGGTTGAAAAGTCTGTCAGTTTGCCGTCAATACTTCATTTAGTTCGAGCTGAACGACACTTAACAGATATTTTACTACTAGGGGACTATTGAAAAGTAAAGGTTGGGTTGCTAATCTTTTCGGACGAGCCTATCATATAATTATGATAGGACTTCACTTACAGGTAACTTCGTTTAATTACTAATTATACTTTAGCCTCGTCCTCGAGATTAGCAGTGTACACTTGATCTTGAGAGATTAAAGTAAAATATCAAAATAAAGAATATATACTTGTATTCTGTTTTCTTAATCAAATGAAAGAAAAATACTGCTTAAAATTATTATTGTATTATTCTTTCTTCACCATCTATCCAACACTTTTTTTAAATATTCATCATCTTCTATCCAACACTTTTTAAATATTCATTATCTATACACTTTTTTTCTATTCTATTCTATTTTTGTTGAATGGCAAGCAAAGCCGGTGTCGACTATTCTGCCAATGTCTAAAGTGAGTTGAGAAATCAAGTGTGTATTGTAAAAAAATATTAAATTAAAACAACAATTAGGTGTTAAAAAAACTAATAAAACTCTTCGATTGATACAGTTGAATTCAATGTAGATCTTGTTGGATTAGTATGGGACTGAAACAATATACTTTTTTTTTTTTAAATATTCATCATTTATACAACACTTTTCTGCCAACTTTGCCCAACTAACGTCCAAGAATTTCCAGAGAAGAACGATATGTATTTAAAGTACCATAGGTACTGGAAACCATGTTTCTTTTTTAATTTAAATACTTGTTATTTATGCACAATAAATATCAAAATTTATTCTTTGGAAGAAGTAAGATCATTGCTTCGAATAGTAAACATATATGTTTAAAAGAGTTTTCAGAGAGCGACGTCAACATGAAATCTATGGTGAAAGGTGGCCATAGGCAAAAACAAAGATGTGCGAATAATAAGCTGGACACAGCGACAACTGGCAGTCTGCCAATCTACCTATTTAACGACTGCTGGAGTGAGAGGGAATTAATTATTTACTTGAATGAAAAACAAGAGTTCTGCTTTCTGAGAAGTACTATGGTTGGTTTGACCATGAAGGTAAGTACCATTAAGAGATAGGTACCTCAGCTTTGTTGTTTTTTTTTAATTCATGGTATTTATTGAAGAATTAGTTATAGAAAAAATAAGCATTCCAATTCACTGTAATAGCGATTACGGCATAAACAACTGAATTCTGATGCCTTGGAATATACATATTTCAGAAAGTTTAGACTAACTTACTTGTGAGAAGGTTAAAACTGGGAGTATCAGAGATGTTTATATACTTCTAAAAAAGCGTAATCTTAAAATCCACTCCACGTTAAGATAACTAAGTTCATCTTAACTCAGCGCCTGCAACGTCATTCTCAGATGAACGAATACAAATAAATTCCCTGCACAACACGAACATTTCATGTCTTTCTGAGATAAGAGAATTGTGCCCCGCACATAATTGTAAATAATAATGGTGTGGTTTATTATCGGTACGTAATAGAATTGTACTAATCTTTGCTCCAAACACTCCGCACTATCTGTCAAATCCGCATAGACATAAGTTGAGGTAAGGAAAATATCTCAACATGATAATATAAATTTATTCATCTCAGATATGTTTACACACACATTATGCTGTTCACGTACTCAGCTATAGCATTTACACAGAAGGATAGGGTCGTATTTCTTTTGGTTATTCATACACTAATAGGAGTTACTTACTTTGTCGACTTATAACAAGTCTAATAATTTAAAAAACCAAGGTTGCAAGAGCAAGCAAAACGAGCTCGAAAATTAAAGGCGGAAATTTCTGAAAACGGTCAACATGTGTTTTTTTAAAGCAGTGTATCTCTTAAACCATAAATATTTTTCCAAAACAAAAACAGTATGATATTTTGAAGTATTTTGTGCATACGGTGATGGAACTCAAAACATAATTTAATACATCAAAAAAATGTTCATAGACAAATTAATTGTTTTTAAAAGCAGTTTATCCATTCGTTAACAGTTATAATTACAATTAAAAGTATACCATAAAATTGCAAATGCCAAACTGCATCCGGTGATGGATTAATTTTTATTATTTAGTTAATAACTAATTTTATACGATTTATTTGCATTTTTACGCCATACGTTGTGTCATCGCGCATCTCTTTCTTTTATATGCAATCTGACACTGATAGTGGTTTACCTGTTGTCGGCGTCATAAGGGCCCTGCCTCGGATAAGTTATATTTTCTTTTGACCCTTCATACAGAGTTAGAAGTTACTTGGTCGGCTTATACAGAAAAGTGAAGGAATTAAGAGTTACGAGTACTAGGCTGTAAAAGCAAACGAAACGAGTTGGATGTTTTTTTGTCGATAATGCGTACGTACCTACATAAATACATATTCCCATCAAAAAAGCTCCGTGCTTTGGCAAATTGTATGCAAAAAATTGCAGCATTTTATTGCTTATTAGGGGCAAGGGGCATACCCCCATGGGATCTGGAGGCAAAGGTCCTCGGGTACATCTGGCAGTTGCGCGAGGAGGCGAAACGCCGGGGTGAAACTCCGCTGCCGCGAGAAATCACGGCTCAGCGGACAGAGCTCCGGCGAGATCTCATGGTGGCATGGAGAGTGCGATTGTCGCAACCAAGTGCTGGGCACGCTACAGTTGTGGCGATAAGTCCCATCTTTGAGGACTGGCTAGAGAGGCGCAACGGCGTCATCAACTTCCGCCTGACGCAGGTCCTCACCGGACACGGTTGTTTCGGGAGGTTCCTGTTCAGGATAAAGCGGGAGGAAACGCCCGGGTGTCACCACTGTGTGGATCGTCCGGAGGACACGGTGAAGCATACGGCCCGTATCTGCCCGGTTTGGGTGGAGCACCGCCGTGTCTTCACGGAGGCGATCGGCGGCGGCGATCTCTCGCGTCCGGTCCTGGTTCAGGCCATGGTTCGGAGCGAGAGTGCATGGAAGGCCGTCACCTCCTTCTGCGAAGCACTAATGCTTGCGAAGGAGGAGGCGGAACGCGTGAGGGAGAGGCAAGGTTTGCGCCCTCGCGCTCCTAGTCGCCGCAGGAGACGCCCCGGGCGTCGGGAGTCGCAAGTCGATTCCCGGCCACCGTAGGCGCGGGCTTGCGGACGGTGAGCGATGGATAGCTCACCGTCCGATAAGGACCAGGCCCGAGTCGCCGGCGCGTTGTATTCCACGCGCGCCTCAAAGAGTTTTCAGCAGCAACTGACGGGGTCCGTTAGGGCCAATGCCTGCCAGGGTTGCGTGTTTGTCCGAAAGGGATATCGTGGCCCTGGCACACAGGAAAATGAAGGAATACGGGTGGGTTTAGTCAGTAAAAGTCTGACACGCCCTCCTGCTCCGCCCAGAGCGGGAGAAGTTACTTGATAATATAATAAAAAAAAGTGGGCAAGGGGCGCCTAATTCATTTAAGCCTCTGTCAAATTTTATAGATCGATAATGCGCCAATACTGCTGGGGTGCCAAACCAGAGGCATGAGAAAGCGCGCGTCTGTGGTCATAAATTAAAGAAAATCGTGTGTCGCAGTCGTCGTAACGAGCGGGACGCCTGGCGGCCCTGATACACGGAGTAAAATTAAAAAAATAAAGGTTTTTTTCCTTAAATTTTTGACTAAGAGGTGCTGCCGCCCTCTGAAGTTGGCGCCTGGGGCACGGGCCTCGGATCGACCCTTTAGATCCGATTCGGGGCTAGCTATAGTTCGCTGAATGGGCGCTTTGAATTTTAAACTGACAGCTTAATTGGCTCCCGAACTTTTACCAGAACTCTGTTAATAACCAGGCAGTTTTGATTGTGCTGCTGAAAGTAACATACAGTATTAGGTCAGCTATATGTTAGCGGTTTGGGAACTCTGGATCTAACAACTTGTTAGAGGATTTTTAGCAAGCTTTAATTTACTTACCTGTGCTTATAAAAACAGTTTATTTTAGACCAGCCTCCCTTTACCAGATTTCAAAAAAGGAGGAGGTTGTATGTTCACCTGTATGTTTTTTTAGGGTTCCTTACCTCAACAAAAAAAAACAGAACCCTTATAGGATCACTCGTGTGTCTGTCTGTGTCACAGCTGATTTGTTCGGAATCTACTGTACCGATCAAGTTGAAATTTGGTACACATATAGACTACTGTGACCCAAACACGGACGTGTTACGTAAATAAATGAATTTTGAGACGGTCACTTTTGGGGGCAAATTAGAAAATTTAAAAAAATAAGTTTTCTTTATATTTTTGTATAATTATAATATAAATACTTTTAAAATTATTAACGAAAATTGATGAAAAATGACCTTTGTCTGACCTGACCTGACCCTTTATCTCCGAAACTACTGAGCCTAAAATTTTGAAAAATTACAGAAAACAGTTCTTTACATATAAATTACAGGAAAACCTATAAAAGAAGTCTATGATCTTAAAATAACATAGTAAATCTCTAAATATTCTGGGTACAAACTTACATTTAAATTAAATATTTTATTAAATTAAAATTTAAAAAAATAATAATTAAAATATTTTTATTATCTTCCATTGTACATAAACACTTAGTTAAACACTATGCAGCGTAACTACTAAAATAAAGAGTGTTTTCGATGAACTTGCCAGAGTTAGATTTAAATTGTGTTTAGGATGCCAGCGTCCTCGCCTATTATTTGAACATATAACAGTAGTTGTATGACGAGCACAGTATATTATTATTAAGAAAAACTACTTACTAACTACTGGGGTAATGTGTTTGTGTATGTATTGAGAGAGAGACAAAATATGGTGAAAACTGGGGTGTATATAAGTCTGTGTAAATGTAAATTATAAATATATGAATTAATTAACTACTTAAAGATTAAGCGATTGATACATGTAGTAAATCTTCAGTCTTAGCGTAACTCATTGTCAGTAGCCACTTTGTGACCTTGGTCTTACATCTATTATGGCACATGGGAGCTATTGTGCATACTTTGTTTATTTTATTATATAAATGGTTGGACAGAATATCATAATGACGCTGAGCAAGGGCTGTTCTACATCCGCGAGTTGAGCATACCTCGAAGCCTCTACGCTTTTTAGCAGCATTCGGCTTGTATATCACAGAGGGATGTTTGCGCAGAATGGTGGCAAGAACAAAGAGCTGTCTCACAGTGAGGACCTGACATTCGGTGTAGAGAGCCGAGGTGGGATATCTAAACGGCATCAAGCTCATAACCTTGAGGACAGCTCTCTGTGCTCGTTCCAGAGGCAGTAGGGTTGTCTTGGGGGCCCCACCCCACACTGTGATGCAGTAGTTTATTTTACTTTGACACAGGGCATAATAAACAGTTTTAATGGTACGGGAGTCCGCGGAGTGCCTTAGTTTTAAAAAAATAAATATACACTTGCGGACTCGCGATATGAGATTGCTAAGATGAGGTTTCCAGCTCTAAGAACTATCTACATAGACTCCGAGATACTTAACTGACTTACACCTTGTGAGTTGTGGTCAGCCGCATTGTGACGAGAATAGACCGAGTGAGCAGGTATGAGCTCTAAGCGCCGTTGTATCCGGTGAAGGGAGGTTATTTATTTATTTATTTATTTATTATGGGATAATAAACAGCTACAATATAAAATGTTTACAAATAACAATAATATAGGCTCATAAGTAGTATTAACAATATTGCAGCCCACTACATTATCCGCATGTTAACAAAATTAAGATTAGGCAAGAAGTGCCACTAGAGCAGCATTACTCAGATAAATTATTATATAAAAAAAAATGTAAAAAGAAATAGATTATTAAAATACAATACAATTAATTAATTAACTATATAAAAAGAAAAATATATATATATATATATTTATTAATTTTTGAATAAAATTAAAAATTAAAAAAAAAAAAAATATTGGGATTGTTCCATATTATCACAAAGATATAAGATTATAAAAAAGAGGAATTGACAATACAATTCCTTAGTAAAAATAATTAAAACGATTGAAATACATTCAAATTTGACGGACTCACACTATTACTTAGTATCAATAGATAAGATTTTAAAAACATTCGACTTAAATTTCGATTTGGAACATACAAATATATCAATATCAATGAAGTTGCTATTATAAGATTCCACCATGCGACGGACAGGGCAACGCATTCCTGAATTAGTCCGACAGGTATTTACAGCGAACAATGTACCGGCACGGACACTACGCTTATTTACATTGCGGGGGACCACATAACATAACTTACTCGTGAGATCAATGGAATCGAAGTGATTATGAACAATACCGTGTAGTATGCTGGCTTCTAGAAGCTTACGTCTAGATTCCAATGTTAACATATTATATTTGCTTATTAATTGTGAATATGGCAAACACCTTTTATAGCACCTATAGTGCATGGTGCGAAGAAACTTACGCTGGACCTTCTCCATCATATCCATATATTTCTTATAAAACGGGTTCCAGATTGGGACCGCATATTCGAGCTGCGAGCGTACAAGCGTCTTGTATAAGTAAAGATAGGTGGAGGGCCGTTTGAACTCAGTAGATGATCTCATGACAAAACCATACATCTTAAATGAATATCATCTTATATGTTAGTGGATAGTAAGGAGAAAGGTAAGTAAACTGTTTTCTTAAGATTTAAGGTTCGGATATTATTTGATAGCCATTTCATCACTGAATTTAGAGCAAGTTCCGCGTATTTTACTGTTTCAGGCTAGTCGCTACCGCGAAGAAGCAAGGCCGTATCATCTGCGTAAGTATAAATTGAACAGTTCGTTAGAGACATTTGGCATAAATTGTTAATATAAATAAGAAAGAGGGTGGGACCCAAAATTGAGCCCTGAAGAACGCCGTAACTCAATGATTTAGTGTCACTAGTAACGTTATTTATTTTGACGTATTGGCTTCTATCACACAGGTAATCCTGGAAAATTTTTAAGGTATGTCCGCGAATGCCCGTAGCTTCCTTAGATAAGAGGTGGGGAACAGACACAGTGTCAAATGCCTTGGAAAGATCGAGGAAAATAGCCAAGCATTTCATTTTACTATCTAGTTTAGATACTACATGATCTACCAAGGCAGCAACAGCATTTTAGTTGACCTGCTACCTCTAAACCCATACTGGTTGTCACTTAATAATTTGTATGACTCAAGATAGTCAACCAAATGTTTATTAAGTACCTTTTCTAATATTTTAGAGATGGCAGGCAAGACTGAGATCGGTCTATAATTATCTACACCGCGTCTGTCCCCACTCTTGATTTGCTGTTGGAATGTATGAGGGAACATGTTTTTCAACTGCAATGTTAAGTTTGTTCGTAGGATAATTAAACCCCACTCCGGACCCCTTCATTGTGCATGGTCCGACATGCACTTTTATTTTTTCTTAATGACGTTCATCGATTCCTCCGTTAATTGTTAAACGATAATGAAAATTCTTTTTTCTGTTTGAAAGGGTATGCTCTCGAGGTGGTTCCCTTGTCACCAAGTCAGAATCTGATGAGGGCATCCCATGGGAATTGAGGGAAATCTTCCTTGTTTATAGGCACATCTATAGCAATTTGGGAATCTCCGGAATTAAAGTTATTTTTCACTTTGTAGAGTTGTTTTGGAAGTCGGTTGTTATTTTTGTTAAAAGTTTATTTTAAGCGGTAATGAGAAAGATAAGAGTTGTTTGGACAATAATTCATCCGGAAAAGTCCCTTACTGCCTTATCTAATTTGTCGTCAAACATCAATGCAATTATAATTTGTCTGGTATGCATCATGATCTTAAAGGACAGTTATTTTTGGTGTCAAACAAGTGCGTAGCTTTTGTTCAACAATCAAAGCTGCACTTGAACGCTCACAAAACCAAGGAAGTCGCTAAAACGTTACGCTAAAACTACACACTTTAACAATCTTCTCTAAATTGATCAGCTCTAGAATATTCCCGCTGACGTGACATAACTGCTTTGAACTGTAAACTATTAATTATAATGACCTCACTTTTCTCCCTTCTCAACTCTCCCAGCCCTCCTTCTTATCTTATGTCTCACTTCCAGTATCTATGTTCTTCACACGCTAAGAACCTGCGTTCACACGCCAACAATCTTCTTCTACTCTGTCCTTCTCATACTTCTGACTTTGTTCATTCTTCCTATCATATTCAGTCCATTCTTCTCTGGAATGCGCTTCCTCTTGATATCAGGACGGCCACCAGTCGGTATGCATTTAAGCGGAAATTGCAGGGTTATTTACAAAACAAATAGCGTAGAGTCATCTCAATTACCTCCTTTCCTTGAATTTGTATGTATTATATTTATATATATATATATATATATATATAATATAGGGATATGTTATAGTAAATATGTACGTATGTATATGTATTATAAGTTTATAATCTATTTATGTACTTGACTTATTAATAGTAATATAAATAGGTTAGAATTTAATATTTTTTAATATTATTATTTTCTCTCCATCAGAGCACCCGCCATCTTATCTCTTCACCACCCTTGGTTGACTGGTAGAGAATGCCTAAGGCATTAAGTCCGCCTTCGTACCTTATTGTGTGCGAGAAGTTTAAATAAATAAATAACGTTTAGTGATGAGGTGTAACCTAAGCCGTATAGGGCACACGTAGGAGGCACTGAGACCTTACATGAGCCGCAACAGTTGCTTGCCTAAAGTCTGTGCGGTTTGTTTGTTTCGGTCTTATATTCCAGTACTTTAAAATTAATGATTGTCTAAGAAAGTCGGAGTATATTGTAGGAATACGTTCTCATATTAAACTTTAATTAGAACCATGTTTGAGTAACAAAGTGAGACTTTAATGAGAATAATTAATTGGAATATTGTCTGGCTTACTATTTTTGTATAACTTGCGAACTAGATGATGTAGCTCGTGATCTTTTAATTTTAAATCACGTAAAACTGAAGACAATTTTTAGACAGCAATTTGAGACATTCTTTCCCTTGCCGTTTTAACACTTTCCCTAATGATTTTTTTAAACTGTCATATTTTTATTATTTTACTAACCGGCGATGGATGTGTAATTCATACAAACGTAATAGCAAAATAATTTTTAAATCAAACTAGTGTGTCTTTATTCCGATTGAAATACTTGAATGGAAACATGCTGGTCCTGCTCCATAGGACAATCTAAAGTCTAGACAAAATCAAACAGGTTGCTATTTTAATTGTATAATTTATTATTTTTATGACATTTATTTTAAATTCTGTGATTAATTTAACTCACACTGATATTGTTATTTTTTAGGAAATCGTACCTATATATTTTTTTTACAATTTTTGTAAATATGTGAGCACCATGTATCTATCACATAATTAATTTATCTGTCATTGCTTCATTCTTAACTCTTTTTATTACCTATTGTGGTATAGTAATTTTATTCTAGGTGCATCGTCTTCACATATAATTTATATAATTAATGTACCTATAAAAATATTGTACTAGATTTTAAAAGAGTACCGGTGGAGTTTCTTGCCCATTCTTCTCCATACGAAACTATCTTTTGGAAGGGGCGACTAGAATAAATTCTATTTTTTTGTAAATATTGACGTTCAAAAGTGCCTTTTATGTGCCTATTTGAAATAAACAATTTGACTTTGACTTTGTATACGGAGTCGTTTTCTTCGCTACCGGTTGTAATTTCTCCTGACAAAGTTTATTTTGGTATATTATGTATGTATGTCTCATCTATCTATCTATGTATTTGTATCTATGCTAGTATTTTATAGTTATTTCCGTGCTATCTATCCCGTACGTTGCACCTGCCATGTTTTGTCTCTGTATCACCCTAAGGTTTGCTGGTAGAAAATGCCTCAGGCATTAAGTCCACCTTTGTACAGTGTATTTTTTACTTGTGCATAAAGTTTTAATAAATAAATACACTCCCGCGGGGTAATGACGTAACACAATAACAATTGCAGTTCCTTTCATTTGGACCATTCAACAGCATTCATTGCGTTGCGTATTTACGTTGCCGAGCAGACGAATTTTTCAAACTTATGAAGCAATAGATTAGGAATTTCTTTAAAAATCCTTCGGATTGTGAAAGAAAGTGTGTTACCTTATGGCTGCATTCTCGCGATAATGCGAACTCCACTTAGCACACCGGTCGACGTCTCGCTGTACAACAGAGAGCGTGCGAAATGTAGTTCACGTTATCGCGACAGTGTAGCCGTAGCATTACACAGTTGGGGTTCTTCTAAATCGAGCCACCCTGCACTTTTTGTATAAAAGTGTATAGCTCTTTACATGGTCGTGAATTCAAATTGAGAACCATGACGACGCCAAAATGATGGCCAGTACGAGTGGCCAGTGCATCAACACGTTTTTCATTTTTCTTTATCTCCATTATTTTTATGTTTAAGAGCGTTTACGACGTACGGCATTTCATACAAACATTCAAGCCCTTCTTTTTCGAAATGAGGAATCTGATTATATTGAAACTTCATACGCATAAGCAGGATACGAAGGTCTAAAAAGTTAGTAAAGAATATTTTCGAAAAATAGTGTTACAGCCAAATTAGACCAATTTTAAATTTTCCATAGAAACAGAGATTAAACAACATTTTTCTGAAACAGAAATTTCGAAATTGTTCTTCACTAACTTTTTAGACCTTTGTATCCTGATTATTCGTATGAAGTTTCATTAAAATCAGTTCAGTCATTTCGAAAAACAAGGGCTTGAAAGTTCGTAAACGCTCTTAAGGCCTTTATACCTCACATATGAGTTGCACGGTGGCTCAATTAAGGATTCCGGGACTGTCTTATAGTAAATAATAAACTATCAGGCAAATCAATTGCCACACTTCCACTGTTATTATGCCAAAAGCTAAACTACCCATATTTTCCCTCACTTATATTTGACCATGTCTCAAACATGCCATTTTTCAACTTTAGACGCGGTGACGCTAATATAATTACGTTTCCGACACGCAAATCGCACATAATTTTCATATCTGAACCGTGCAGTGTAGCGTGAAGGTTTTATTGCCTTAAATAATTTTCTTTGCTAAGTTACTGCTAGGCCGTAATTTCTATGAAAGCATTTTTACGATAGGTATTAGTTTTATTAGCTATTTGTCGGCAATTTGATATGGGTCATCAGATTGTTCCAGCAAATTAAGTTAAATAAAATGATTGTTACTTTCAGTGAAGAAATAATGGGTCACATTTTAAGGCGCTGATAAGTGGCAAATGATAAAAGTAGGGTTGTCTTAAACAAAAAAATTGCCAAATCTATATAGTTTGTGGTAGCGGAAAAATATATGTTATTCTTGAACATATTTCTCAGAACTTGGTTGTTACCAAAAGACGTTTAGATATAAAAATCTCGATACAAATGAACGGTAAACTAACCCTTTACTTTGAGTTTCAATCCAAAATATCTGTTTTAAATATCAACGTACGGTTGGTATTTAATTAATAACAAGAACGTCTTATTTGTATGCAGATCTTGGTTGTTTTTATTTTCGATTACTCAACTCATTTTTGAGTAAATATATAAATGCTTCATATTTTGCAATAAATTACAAGCGTTGTGTCATCGCGCTTCTCTTTCTTTTGTATAAGATACGCAACCGTAACAAATATGCCTTTACAGAATTATAATCATTAGAATCAGCAATACAGCTCCATAAGTTAGAATTGGCCTCAAATGTCATGAGAATCCTCAAAGTTCATGAAATAAGATTTCTGATTTCTGATTCTTTCTGATTTCTAAGAATTTAATAGGGTAATATGAACTTGAGAGAGTTGGGTTGATTATAATTCTTTAAATAAATATTTGTTACGGCCGCGAATCATTTTTAGATCAACAAACAACCTGATACTGACATGTAAATTGCAATAAATCGTAAGAAAATTTGAATATAGCGGGCAACGCTGACGCTTTCACCCTAATAAAAATACTTTTCCCGCCTCCCGTGATTCGTATCTCACGTCAGTCGGTATTGACATCTGCCCGGAGCCCTGATATACCTGATTGGCTTTTACAAGTTACGGGTAGTGCTGTCAAAATTTAGCTAGTTATTTTCAGATAGAATAAAGCATTTTTAGCTCGAATAGTTCACTAGTTGAATATTGCGAAGGCTTTCAGTAAAATTTTACTATGTGGATATTTGGGGTTAGATAAAGGAGTGGAGTCGTTAAAATTTGTAAAAACTTTTCATCATCGTATCTGTATTTGTGATAATATATGACGGATAACAAAGCGCTGTGCATGTTTTCTACATTTATTCCATGAAGGTCTTTCCGTTTGACCAGCACCATGTATGTACGTTGTCCTGGTATGTATGCACACTCTGCATCTATACAAAAATCGTTGATCCAAACCAACAACGTACGTTCGTTTATCTAACGCACACGTCAACCCTAACTCGACAAAAACTAAAAAAAAACAAAACTGGCAACCAACGGACGCGTTGAACATTTCTAAAAAAGAAAACATGTTTACCTACAGTGTTGCGAGCGCAAAAAACAAAATAATTGAATCGGGAAGGGGTCGCCCCGGCCGTGGCGTCGCGCGTTGATTGGCCGATATTCAAATTGAGAACTAACGAGATATCGTACGGCGTGTGCGCCTGATGACGTTTTACGGTGCGGCTAATATATTTCCTATCGCCTTAGGGAAGGTGTTAAGGGTAATGGGCCGAGGAATGGAGGGAGTGACTTAAGAATTGCACGACGATATTGGTTGGCAGGGCTTTAGGTAGCTATGAGATATTTATTTATATCTTATTTTTTATTATAATATTCGATGTAGGAACAGCCTTGCTTAAGCTTTTGCGACGTTCCAGGGTTCACAGTAAGATTGAAGACAGAAAATATTAACAGACAGCCTACTAACACAATTTCATCTCTTACTAAAATGGGGATTTCATGAACGTTTATACCAAATTGACTAACATATTATTAAAATAAAAATGTAATATCCTAACCCAACAAAAACTTTTGTCAAACTAATAGGAAGGAATTTAGGAAGGAATTTTTCAATGCCATAACATTGAAAAATTCCTTCGCATCGCTGTCAAGTGATAATGTACCCAAGAGACTGGTGGCATTGCCACGTTGTATGCCAATGCTTAGCCTCTAGCCAAGGTAAAAGCCAGTCCTTGGGTCACGGGAAGTGTGTCAACAGGCCGTTTGGAGATTTCGTTGAACAAACCATGAGCACTTGGACCCCACGTCCCGACGGTTTCAACTCCAAATGGCCCGAAAATATAATTACCACTATGGCTCAAGCGGCGAAAGTGTAATAATACTTTCGCTGCTTGTGGTTTTCCGCAGCCGCAGCAGCGCCAGCATAGCATATGGAGCCAGGAAGATCGGATAGTGCAACACACGTTGCGTCCCGCACTGAAACGTCTACCCACCTTTCATGGAAATAAAGACATGCCATCCGGTGTCTTGCCATCGTCGTGTGCCAAGCCAAGTTCTTATGCAACTGGAACGCCGACGGTGACAAGAGCTCGTGGGATGATGTTATCAATGTTCGAGTGCCGCGTTAAGCTTCCCGCTCATCGGCTGTAAGACAGGCCGTGGTGTCCCAGGCTGTTGACAACTTTACCACAATGACAGTGATGAACAACAAGGAGCTCCTAGTCGCAGGGAAGCAGCGAGGCGGAAAGTAGTGTCGTCGAACAAAGTGCCTATTGTACGACGTTCGGGTCGCGATTCGATTACTATAATATAGTTGCTTAACAGTTTATGCTCGTCACAATGCATGCATATGGTGAAGTTGAGCTGATAGTGAAGTACCAGGAGAACTCCTCAACAATTAACGTCCCTGCATCGGGAAAATCAATATTTTGTAAAAGGTGATGAGCAGTTGACATTAGGCTATTGTAACTTAGATAAATTAAAAACTGACCCACTGAAAAGTGAAAAATAAAAAACTTTTTATAAAAAAAAATAACTGACTGACTGAATTTTAATTTCGGAAGTCGGTGGCAAAAAACTAAAATACAGACCCGAGAGAGACACCGACTTCCGAAATTAAAATTATTTTTCACTTTGTAGTGTTTTTTTTGGACTCAGTTATTTATTTATTTTTTAAGTTTTTTTTTGGACAATCTTTCCGAAACGTCATTGTAATTTTGGATTTTTTTCTCAATAAAACCGGAAAGAAAATGAAAAGATTGGTGACCCAAGGAGACTAAGAGAGCTATTTTCAATTATTTTGATTTCTAGAGCTATTGCGTTACATTTGGGAAGTGTCAGATGTCTGCCAGTACTCTCCGTTAAGTATAGTTCACATTTCAAAAGGTTGACATCAAGGTGAATGGAACAAAGCTCATTTTTAGGGTTCCGTACCCAAAGCGTACCAAACGGAACCCTATTAAAAAGCCTCCGCTCTCCCTCCGTCCGTCTGTCTGTCAGCGGGCTATACCTCATGAACCGTAATAGGTAGACAGTTGAAATTTTGTAATAATGCTTCATCATTATCATTTCAGCCAAAAGACGTCCACTGCTAGACATAGACCTCACCCAAAGGGGCGGAGGTTTGCCATAATCGCCTCACTTTGCAGGCGGGTTGGCGATCGCGGTATGGTGTTAAAATGCATAGTGAACGCTGCTGCCCATTCTCTAGTAAGTCCCTCAGTCACCTTTTATGACACCCACGGGAAGAAATAGGGGAGTGCTATTCTTTACGTCCAGCACCACACAGACAATAATGATAACTGAGACTAATAATAATAATAAAGGCTATTTGAAATCTAGCTAGGCTCTTAAAAAAATACTAGACACTTACCCATATTTAAACAGGGACTATTTTGGTTACCCATTGAAAGGGTTTTCGATAGGGTTTTTCTAAGCGGTTAATCGAAAACCCATACGATACGGGTTAACTTTATGAACGGCTTAAACTAAATTTTGGTAACCCATTGAAAAGGTTCTCGATAAAAACCCATACGGTGTGGGTAACCCTTTTGAACGGCTTAATTTAAGCCATTCAAAACTACCCACACCGTATTGGTTTTTCTAAAACGGTAACCAAAATGGTCCCTGGGTAGAATAGAGATAGAATCGGTCATGCTACGCGTGCTGGGCGGATATCGAATTAACATAATATTATGTATTTTTCATGTTACTGGGTTTCAAGTAGGTATAGAACCCATTGAATGGGTTATCGTATAACCCTTTCAATGGGTTTCTAGTATAAAACCCATTCAATGGGTTCACATCATGATAAAGGTAACCCATTGAATGGGTTACCCCTTCGAAAGGCTTAACCCTTTACCGGGGTTGTACGGTCCCTGATTTAAACAGACATCTACCGCTTATAAGGGCTCATAATCAGCTCTTTACTTAGTCTCGCATCCCCATGAAAATTTTCGGGAAATATTAGTTTTTATATTTCCGATAAAACTCATGAATTTCATGACTCCATAAAACATAGGATCTCAAGATGGTCGCCTATGAAAACATGGCGGGTGTTTACTTGGATCTTATAGGATAACATTCATTATTATACATATTGTAGGTTTATTTTTATATCCAGGGATAAAAGTTTTACGTTGTTGAATATCCACATGTTAAGAGTCTCTATCCCTATATTTTTACTTACGATTTTCTGTTACGTTCACATGTCATATTTCATACATAATCAACCTATAATGTTCCCACTGCTGGCATAGGCCTCATCTCTTCGAGAAGGAGTGGGCCGTAATCCACCACGCGGGCCCAGTGCGTGCGGGTTGGTAGATGTCACATGTCTTCGAATTTTTGGTTCTAGGGCATGCCGGTTTCCTCACGATGTTTTCCTTCACCGTTTTGAGAGCAGTGGTGATAAAATTATTTACACAAAGTAAAGCGCCTCCTTCATATTTCATAACAGTCATTATTTTGGGTCTGCTAAAGGCTTCTACAGACTGGTGCGATATCGCGGGTGCGACAAGGGTCACGCTGCCTGTCGCGCCCGCGATATTGCACCAGTTTGAGGAGCCTTGATTCATAAAGTTCGAAAGTAAAAATGTCCATAAAAAATCGTGTACGTGTATTTTTACGTGAAAAAAGTATGTTGAAGTAATTTCCTTCGGGCAAAGTTTTCCTGTACACATTGTCCTTTTTGAAGTAACAAAAAACTAAATTGTCATCACGAACATCAAAGTCAAAATCCATTACTTTAAGCACATTACTTACCTTTTAGTTCTGATTACTATCTCAAAAGACTTCCTCAATAAAATCGGATAATAAATAATGTATAACATTGTTGGTTAGGGAATGACACTGTCAGTTACTTTTCTGGTTAATTTAAAGTCTCCGGCTTTAATGGCGAACTTTATGTACCGGCTTTTATGTGCCAATAAAGTTTCTTTGAAACGAAGCAAGGCCGTTAATCTGGAGACCTAATAAAAGAAAAAAGTTACCGATGACGATGACAGCGTGGTTATTTTTTGACAAAGGAAAATTCTTTTTCAGCCCCTTCGCCTGGACTTGACGGAGGAAACCACGAAGCAGTTTTCAACATTGTGTTGTGGACCGATATGTGACAGTTTTACTCACAAAAACGCAGTTTGGGTTGTCTCGGAAAAGCTCCTGAACCTAACATCAGAAATAAACAACTTCGGGTAAGTTGTTAGCCGACTAACAACTTACCCGAAGTTGTTAGCCGACTAACAACTTACCCGAAGTTGTTTAGGATATACCCGAGTATAATCTAGTAGTTTTTTTTTCTAGAAGCTACCTTGGATTTAACCGCATTGTAGTACATAAATATCACAACCTGGATGCTTTGTCAATAGACCTATGTATGAAGAGAGTGAAAAGTAACCGGTTTCAGTAATAGGTTATCTCAATGAGTGCCCCAAGCCAGAGTGCCAATCGTCTCGAATACCTTGCAAAGCAGTTCGGTTTACCCGATTTGGGATACGACTCAACCTCGTTTTTGGAGAAAAGATGAACTGTATCGGTTTATCTGTCAGGATATAGGCCCACTGGCACCTCAAATGAGTAAATGCGTTTAGCACTAAACATATTTAAAACATAATTCTATTATTGCCATTTTTAAACGATTGCCAGAAATCTTGCCTCAGAAAGCATGTTAATCTGTTGATCCCGGCTGTCATTCGTAGATCTTTGACAGTCGTTACGGGTAGTCAGAAGCCCAAAAGTCTGACCACCAGTCTTACCAAGGGATATCGTGTCACCCAGCAACTGGGTTGTTGAGGTCAGATAGGCAGTCGCTCCATGTAAAATACTGGTATTCAGCGGCACTCGGTAAGACTAGAAGCTGAGCCCAACTTAGTTGGGAAAAGGCACAGGATGATGTTTTAAATGCGTTTAACGCTAAATGGATTTAGTGTTTTGTGGTGCAATCGGTCCTTAGAGAGTGAACTGTGTGCAACAGTAAAATTGTAAGACCACTTGTTTCCCTATGTTATGAAAACATAAGGGAACAAGGAGGCTTATAATTTATGCTAACAGTTTTCAAATCCTGTCAAATTATATGATGATTGGTAAATTTGAAGTATCTCAACACAGTTTGTCAAAATCAGACTCTGCCACAAAACTATTTCCACATCAAAGTTAACACGAGTATTTTATGACACAACGTGTACCTACATACAAACAGACTGTCAGCCCATCACCTTCATGTCGGACTAGATTAACCCTGACAACCTGTGTGGAATAAATAAGTAGCATAGGTACCTACGCTTAGGTAACTAACACGCAAAATATTGTTAGCTCTGTTTTCTATTGGGTACTCTTGTACGTGCCACAAAAGTTTGGTTTTACCTTGAGCAAAGGTACTATGTATAGCATTGATGTATTAAATAGGAAGATCGAGGAACGCATACCCTCTTCCTATTTAATACATCAATGATGTATAGTGTAAGAGTATTGTACAACGTCCTAAAAATATCTCGTATAGAAATAAAACAATGTGTCCAGATTAATGTAGTATAGTACCGCAGATAGTCATGTTTCACAGGAAAATCTCAACATCGCGATTCACAAACGACGTTACGGCACAACGCCATCTGTTATTCAATAGCGGTACTAAGCTAATGTTGACTTTCGTATATTTTTTATGCACACATAAACAGATTAGACAAGTATAATTATATTTATGGACGAATTTAAAATATGAGATCCGTTGTGGTACCCCGCTCAAATTTTCTTACGTTTTATTGCAATTTGTAGTTTCAGGGTCAGGTTGTATCTTGATCAAAATATAATTCGTGACCTTAACAAATACATATTTACAGAATTATTAACTCTTTATGTTAAGGTTGCTCGGAGAAACCCTGACAGCCTAGAGAAGCTGATGGTAGTTGGCCAGGTCGACGGGAAGAGACCACGCGGGCGCTCACCTACCCGGTGGTCTGACCTTGTAAAGAAGCTCACTGGCCAACCAGTATCCAAGGCTATTAAAACCGCTGAGGACAGAATCACTTGGAAGAGCGTAGTGCATCGAGTGGTCAACAATTTGAAATTAAGCACGACCTTCAGAAATGAAGTTACCGACTAAGAAGAAGAAGAAGATGTTAGAATTGTTCCATAAGAACTACTATTACTAAGAGATTCGTTCTTATGGATCAAATCTAACTAAGGCCGCTTGTAGACGCCCGTTGTTTCCATCGGACCACGGACCGTGTTTTTCATATTTGTATGAGTTGGACACCGGTCCGGCGTCCGGTGCATGTACACTCATTCATTATAAGCCATACAACACTGCGAGTCCGGCAAAAAAAAACGGTCCGTTGTCCGGTGAAAACAACGGACGTCTACAAGCGGGCTAAGAGAGATGTATATGCTAATCATTATAATCTTGTAAATACGGGCTTCCACTGCGGATCTGCCATAAAATACTCGCCCCACATCACATGGGATTTATTAAAGAATTGGCGAAATGTATGCACTACATGTCCGCTTACCTACTCCTTCCGGGAATACAGGTTTTCATTTAATTTTAATTTAAGTTTGACATAAACTTGATTTAATTTGATTTTGATTTGAGATTGATTGTTTTTGTTTTGTTTGTAATTTATTTGAATTTTTTATTTCATTCTAATGTAATATTAACGTTAATTTTGATTTTGATTTTGTTTTTTATTGTATTTTTTGTTTTTGGTATTTGATATTGATTTTAATTTGATTTTTGAATAATATTTTTTATTTTATTTTAATGCTACTAACATATTTTTCTAATTTTTCTAAATTTTAATACTTGGATGTTTTTCCGAAATAAATAAATTGAATTGAATTATAAGATATAATTGTGATCAGTTGACCAAAT
This sequence comes from Tiliacea aurago, assembly GCA_948098905.1. Lineage (NCBI taxonomy): Eukaryota > Metazoa > Arthropoda > Insecta > Lepidoptera > Noctuidae > Tiliacea > Tiliacea aurago. The sequence goes on from OX402592.1 coordinate 5,913,246, forward strand.
AAACAACAACGAATCATATTGAGATGCCGTTATATTTAAAAAAGATTCCTAGAAACCAATAAAAAACAGATGGTAAAATCAGTCACAAAAGCGAAATTGATAGCGAAAATACTATTCTCAGACATTACTTATCGAAGTCAAATATATAAACGGATGTTGTGTCACGATTTACGGTCACCCATAAAAGTTTCTTCAGTTTGTGAAAATAGGGAACCATTTCCTAGGAAATACACAGATAGTTATGTTACCAGAACCAACAAATGAAATGTCTATTTCCAAAAGTGATTTCAATAAATGTAATTCACTTTTTCAGCGCAAGACTCTTCAGTTTTCTAACATCTATTGTAAGAAATCCACTGCATCCAACCATACTCGACAACAATTACCAATCTTTTTCATTACTTCAAATTCTATACACATTTTACTATCCATCCGCTCGAGCGCTTCGACGCTAGACTGTATAACACTTCAATCGGCACTTGCAGCGATTGAAGCAGACAAACAGTGGCCCAGGCGCTTCCAATCCGTCCGCTAATTGAATATTGCCCAAGGGTGATATAACTCTTGACAATATACGAATCTGTAACGACTATAGCCGTACTGGGAGCCAGTTGTTTTGCTTAAACAACAATATATGTACGTCAGGGAATAAAAAATTGTGAAAAAAGAGTTTTGGGTAGTGCCTGTAACGTTCGACCGCGCTCAAAGGTTTATGTTACCAAAGCAAGAATTCGGTGGGGCGTGTTGACCTCTGGAAATAGGGAAGTATAAGTATGTGAAGTTATTAAGTAGGATTATATCCAGGATAGGAATGCTTGGAAACATGCTGCGGGGCTAGCACGGCCGTACCCAAGACGTTTGTGACAAGATATGATATAATGTATCTTATCTTACAATTTATCTTAAATGCTAGCACGGGTCAAACATGTGATATAATCTAGAGGCGCGACATGCTTTTCTTGTTGCAAGAGCGAGCACGCCTACTGTTACATGACTTGAGGCACACATTTAATCACAGTTTGGGTTGATACAACCGTTTTGTCTTACAAGTGCCGCTAGCACGGCGGAGTGAGATAATTTCTTGACGTGTGACATAAATTCTTGACGTTTAGTTGGGACTCTATTATGTCTAATTTGCTAATACGGGCGCACCCATTTTGTCACAAATGTTACATTTTGACAGACGACTAAGAAAAATTTATCACGTTCGTTCGCAGGGGGTGATAAGATTTAAACATGAAAATCTACTTTCCTGCTAATTACTGCACTAAATAGCAATAAATTATTATAATTATGTTCTTACCCGAAAGCAAGAGGCCCAAAGTAGAAAAATATTCCGAAAAAAACATTCGGGTTTCCTAAATAACCCGTTCGAGTTGCCAGACGGGAGTTCCAACGGATTTTCAGCCTGAAAAAGTCTATGGTGTTTTATTTGTGTAAACAATTGAGCGTGGACTTGCAGCCCATAAATGAGGTGGATGGTTTGCCCATTCACATGTTTTTATTTTTACCATACTATTATTTTATTATAGTTACTAGTTTTATAACTATTTTAGTAAGCAAGTAAGCTAATGACTAATGTCTTTTTTTGTTTCAACTGTAATGTTCGGACAGGCAGCGAAATCACGGCGAGATCAATAATAACTTGATAACGATTCAGAGTTGTTCCTAAGCTCGATAGATGGTATTAGCGTCGAGTTAGATCTCGCTATGGTTTCGTTACCGGCATTTCCCTTAGTAGGATTGATTTTATTTGTTTTGTGTGAGCTTTTGTAACAGTATTTACTTATTATTTAAAATAATATATTTTAAAGACGCCGATTTGTGTTCAATTATTTACTGCGCCCATAAATGGACCGAAAAATCAGTTTACTATTATACCACACTATGAAGTCAGCAACAAGAAAAGCATAATATCACGCCTCTAGATTATATCACACGGTTGACCCGTGCTAGCACTAAGCATTTGTGATAAAAACGGGTTTTTCACCCAAATTGTGATAAAATGTGTGATATAAGCCATGTCACAGTAGCTCATGCTAGCCCTGCTGGTCCAGCTTCATGGGACAATCTAAAGTCTAGACAAAATCAAACTGGTTGCTATTTTAATTGTATAATTTATTATTTTTCTGACATTGATTTTACATTCTGTGATTACCTCTACTCATACACTGATTTTTTTTTTTTTTTAGGAAAACTTTATACTTTTACGATGTTTGTAAATATGTGAGCACCATGTATCTATCTCATAATTAAGTTATTTTTCATTGCTTCATTTTTAATTATTTTTACCTATTGTATACGTAGTTTAGTAATTTTATTTTATTCTAGGTGCATCGTCTTCACTTATAATCTTATTATTAATGTACTTAAACAAAATATTTTTAAAAGATTAACGATGGAGTTTCTTGCTTATTCTTCTCCATACGAAACTACATTTTGGAAGGGGCAACTAGAATAAATTCTATTTTTTTTTCTTAATTTTGACGTTTAAAAGTGCCTCTTATGTGCCTATTTGAAATAAATAATTTGACTTTACCTAACTTTTTTTTTTTTGGGTGGGAAATTATCAAATAACTTCTCCCGCTCTGGGCGGAGCGGGAGGGCAGACTGCAGGGTGTCAGACTTTTACTGACTAAAACCTACCCGTGTTGTCTTCAAATGCCTATGTGCCAGGGCTACGATATCCCTTTCGAACTGACTCGTAACCCTGGCAGGCATTGGCCCTTTCGGACCCCGCCTATTGGTGCTGACATCTCTTTGAGGCGCACGTCGAACACAACGCGCCGTCGACCCGGGCCTGGTCCTTATCGGACGGCGAGCTACCCATCGCTCACCGTCCGCAAGCCATAAATACATCATTCTTTAGATATAGGTCGGTAGGGATTTTCGTCTCTGAGTGACAAAGTGTACCACCATCATTATTTCATACACTCAAACGATCTCAGAAAAAGCATGCACAAAATAGCCCATAACATAAATCAGACGACAAAAGAAACCCCATAATGTTCGTTACTCAGAATTTTATTACGTCTAAATGACGTACAACGAAATACCAACGTTCGGTTAGCGTATATACGTTTTAGTTTTATCGCCGCATTTAAGGGTTAAGTGCGAAAAGGAATGTAGATACGTCGCAGGGACGTGGAAATACTTTCGCGGGTTATAAGTACTTATATCACATTTATGAGGCGTGGATCGTTGTCGGTTCGTCTTTTGTGTCGTTTATATTGTTAGATTAAACAATAAATTACCTTTCTCGCATCTCTTGGACTTGTGGGCCGATTAAATTAGGTTTTGTATTTCCGGGTTTTCTTGTAAATGTATATTTTTAGGGGTTAGCATCTTCTTATAACACTCGGCCACTCGTCGATTAAACAGGTCTCATCATCATCATCATCATTTCAGCCGAAAGACGTCCACTTCTGGACATAGGCCTCCCCAAGCACCGCCACTTTGACCGGTTCTGTGCTTCCCGCATCCAGCGGATACTTGCGGCCTTCACAAGGTCATCGGTCCACCTTGTAGGAGGCCTTCCAACGTCTTCCGGTACGCGGTCGCCACTCCAGAACCTTTCGGCCCCATCGGCCATCAGTTCTGTGAGCAATGTGCCCTGCCCACTGCCACTTCAGCTTGCCAATTCTTCGGGCTATGTCGGTTACCTTGGTTCGCCTGCGGATCTCTTCATTTCTGATTCGATCACGTAGGGAAACTCCAAGCATAGCCCTCTCCATTGCCCTTTGGGTGACTTTTAGCCTTCTGATAAGGCCCATTGTAAGCGACCACGTTTCAGTACCATAGGTCATCACTGGCAACACGCACTGGTCAAAGACTTTCGTCTTGAGGCACTGCGGTATGTGGGGCGAGAAGATATTGCGAAGCTTCCCGAACGCTGCCCAGCCGAGTCGGATTCGACGATAGACCTCTTTCTCGAAGTTGGACCTACCAAACTGGACAGTTTGTCCGAGGTAAACATACTCGTCCACAACTTCGAGTGTAGCGCCTCCGATCTTCATGAGAGTGGGTGTTACATGGGCATTTGACATGACCTTTGTCTTATCCATGTTCATTTTCAGACCCACACTTTCGGAAGCTCTACTGAGGTCATCGAGCATTGCACTGAGGTCCTCCATAGTCTCAGCCATGACAACTATATCGTCGGCAAACCGAAGGTGAGTGATGTACTCGCAACTGATGTTGATGCCTAGCTCTTTCCAGTCCAGAACCTTGAAGACATCCTCCAGTGCAGCGGTGAACAGTTTCGGAGAGATAACGTCTCCCTGCCTCACACCTCGCTGCAGAAGGATAGGTTTCGAGGTCTGGTCCTGGAGTCGGACCGACATAGTGGCGTTTTTGTACAGACACTTCAGCACCTCGATGTACCGATAGTCGATCTGGCACCGTTGAAGAGACTGCAGTACAGCCCATGTCTCGATCGAATCAAAGGCTTTCTCGTAGTCCACAAACGCTAAGCAGAGAGGCAGGTTATACTCTTCGGTCTTCTGTATAACCTGCCGCAGCGTATGTATGTGGTCTACTGTGCTAAAGCCTTTACGGAATCCGGCTTGTTCGGGAGGCTAGAAGTCGTCAAACCTGCGCGCGAGACGGTTCGTAATGACTCTTGAAAACAGCTTGTAGACATGGCTCAGAAGTGAGATGGGCCTATAATTCTTAAGGAGGGTATTGTCACCCTTCTTAAAGAAAAGGATCACCACACCTCTGTTCCATGCCTGTGGCGTTTTGTCCTCGAGTATGACGGAATCAAACAGCTTCTGGAGGACCTTGAGAACGGGTTTTCCGCCGGCCTTCAGGAGCTCGGCCGTAATTCCATCATCACCCGGCGCCTTGTTGTTTTTAAACTGCTTCAGAGCCATCCTAATCTCGTACAAGCTGACGTCCGGGATGTCTTCAGTGTAATGTCGGGTCAATCTAGCTCATGGGTCATTTGCCAGATTCGTACCGGGGTTATATGTTGATGTGTATAACTGCCCGTAGAACCTCTCGATCTCTCCCAACAGCTCAGGTTTGGCGGATACGATCCTGCCGTCATCGGTCTTCAGTTTTGCAAGCTGGCTCTGCCCAATAGACAGATCTCTTGAATAGACCTTGGAGCCCTTATTTCGCTCTATCGCGTCCTTAATGCGGTCTGCATTAAAGCGGCGAAGGTCGCTTTTCAAGGACTTAGAGATCTGTCTATTGAGCTGGCGGTACTTAAGCGCATCGTCTGAAGACTGCAGTATCAACTCGCGCCTCTCCTCCATGAGCTTTATAGTAGGATCAGAGAGCTTCTTGTTTTTATTTGTACGACGGGTCTTAAAGATCTTAGACCCGACCGTATGGACAGTTTCCACGAACCCATCGTTATAATCGTCCACGGAGCTCCCTAGGCACTCGAAACGATTCTGAAGTTCGAGCTGAAAGTTCTCGGGGTTTTGGACTTGGATCGGTGCTGGGCGGAGCGTAGACTTCACCAGTCGAGATCTTTCCAGCTTGATATTTAAGTTCAATGTGCCTCTTACCATGCGGTGATCACTTCCGGTTTTCACCGCGTTGATCACAGAGACATCATTGAATACTTGCTTCTTCGTCGACATGATGAAGTCAATCTCGTTTTTTATTGCACCATCAGGGCTCTGCCAGGTCCACTTTCTGTGCTCACGTTTTCTGAAGAAAGAGTTCATCATAAAGAGGCCTTCCTTCTCCATAAAACTGGCCAGTACGTGACCTCGGTGGTTCCGACGCCCAACTCCAAATTGCCCCACTCGCAGTTCATCATCGTTTCGTTTGCCCAGTTTTGCATTGAAATCCCCCATAACAACGGTGAAGTGAGTTTTAGAGCCATGCATGGCTCTTGAAATATCCTCATACATGGTCTCCACCTCATCGTCGGGGTGTGACGAAGTCGGGGCGTAAACCTGTACGACCTTCAGCGAATATCGTGCGGATATTCTGAGTATAAGGTACGCCACCCTGGTCGACACACTCTCGATCTTCACCACGTTGCTCACAAGGGACTTATGGACGATAAACCCGACACCACCTTGGGACTGCTGGTCGCCCTCCCAGAAATAGAGCAAGTTCCCAGATTTCAGGATTATCGAGTCCTCCCCCTGTCTTCGGACTTCAGATAACCCTATGCGTAAACAGGTCTGGTTTATACATATTATGTAAATATTATTAACAGGTTTGTTCGTCTAATACTCCATGAACAGAGTTTGTTATTCGCGACGGAGATTTTTTAATTAAATTTATGATGGGTTTGCTCTTGACCTTAGTCTAGGGTAGAGGTGACAGAGACAAAGTCGACGATGGAGTGAGCTTACCCAGAAGAAGCCTGTTCACTCTAACTTTGAAGAGATTAGGGTAAATTATTATTATTAGAATATCTATCTTATAATTATATATTTTTATCTATAGTTTGGTGTGAATTCTAAATTAAGTTATATTCGAAATATTAAGTAACGAGCAACAAATTATTATGAAGATATAATCAAGCGTTACCACGATATTATTATCCCAAATAATCCCACTTTCATTTCCGCTTACAACTAAAATATCCTACAAAATAACCATTACGTCGAAGTGTCGTAGGCCCTCGTAGCAGATCGTAGCACCTCGTAGCACATCGTAGCGACCCGTGGAATACGTTAATGTTTCGTAGACAATGGTTATTGTAACATGTTCACAGTATTGAGGTTACATAATAAAATTTATTTATATGTTAGTATATATGCAATATGCTAGTATTATTGTACGTTCGTTTAATATTTTTGGAAAAGGCTACTCAGAGATAAATGTGATATAAATAAAATAAAATTGCTACCCTTTGTAGGTTCATAATCATATGTATGTAATAATAGAAGCGTGACATAACATAGCGATCTACACTGTTTTTATAACAAAACAAAATTTCTGACATTTATGAAATTTACTTTTTTTCTTTTTTTTAAACGTTGCCCTACACTAGGAATTTCTCCTGTATCGTGGGTGCGTTTACAAATATTTAAACTCACATACACAAACAGCCAGACCCGGAACAACTACTTGTAGGTCATACAAATATTTGTTCCGTGCGGGAATCGAACCCGCGACTCGCAGCGCAGCAGTCAATCGCTTAACCACTGCGCCAACCGTGCCATTGACACATTGATTGTGTACATTGACTCGAAATTAGATTTAGAAAATTTCTAAGTAGGTACAAGAAGTTATTGACTTTCTGATTAAGGCCCCGTGCACGAAAAGAACCCATTTTCGTCAATTTCTTATTTTATTGTGAGAAAGCTTTAAATAATTGAAACATTAAGTCTTTGTAACTATAAACGTACAGTTTTCATGGTGCTACACCATTCGTGTCAGTCACAGCACCTGTTAATAGTTTCATTACTTTTGCGCTCTCGAAAATATAGTTTATTTCGCCTTTGATTTACTTAATGAAGACATTGTATTGTGTAATCATAAAATAAAATTTTAATTTATCTCAAATACAGCTGAAGCCCAGTGTATGTGATTTTTAAATTTCTTGATATGGTGTGCTAAATAATAGGAAAAAAATACATTAACATCAGGGTTTATAAAAAAATATAGGATTTTACAACATTATTTTTCTGCTATATTTTGTATAGAAGTTAAAAAGTGCTTCAGCCACATGCAAGTATTAATGTTGATTATATTTTTTATGTTCAAAATCAAAATTAGTTTCTTGTAAAAAGATGAACAAACGTCTCGCGTCATTTTTCGGAAAACTTATTGCGAATATTAGTGATTTTCTATGAATATTTAATTTATATGAAAAATTTCTTCCAGCGACATGCAAAACAAAGAACTCGACTTTTCAATTCACAAAAAGGAGGGGGACAAAATCAAGGGCATCAAAAAAAAATCCCCTCCTTATTTTTATATACATGTTCATTTAATAGTCTGTTAGCGTATATATTCATAAATAATTTTGTTCCAATAATTTTTTCCTTTCTCACAACTTATGAACAAAATAGATCAAAATCAGCCGATTTCGTGCACGGCCCCTTAATTGAAACCACTAGATTTCCAATATCTGAAATATTGAAATATAATCTGATTGACGACAGAACTAGATCCTGATACCAGTTCCAGTTCTGTTTCTAGAATCTATTGGTAATTATTCTAGTTTTCATCGTTCTATATAGTACATTTCTATACGAACTTCGTAATGAACGGGCGTTGTTCCTGAACTCCTTGGTCAGATACTAGAACTATAACAAGTTTAGGATGAAATAGACTTTTTTTTGCAATATATTGGTCTTCTCAAATAGAAGTAAAATTACAAAAGCAAAAAAGAAAACATGAAAGTTTGTCAACTCTAACTTACCGCTTCTAATAAACTACGATTATGGTGGAGATAAACTCCTCCAGTATAAACATTATCATCCTTATCCCAAACCTTAGAATTAAACTGCAACCCAACAATGGCTTACAAAATTTTATTCAAACACAATTCACGAAGTGGATATCTTTCGATAATGACTGCTATTCATACTAACAATACAATACAGCCAGACCGGATCTATAAAATCTCTCCATTCAAGACGTAGGTGTGCCTTATTCAACAGGATTTCTTACGAACGAGGCTCTATAACAATTCATTATAAGGCCATTGAGCTATTTCTATTGTTAACTTGGCCCATTATAGTCTCATTTAGCTTAGAGCGTATTATAGGGTTAACAATGGCACTTTGTCGGTTCAATTATATCACGGGGATGTTCAAGTAATTCGAGGTGATGTGTTGATGGGCGACAGTATTTACGTGGTATAGAGCGCGCTAACGGGACGTGGATAACACAGTTTCTATTCCAATGATTTTAGTAGTAAAATGGTGACGAAATCAATGTTTAAATGAAAAAACCGGCCATGTGCGTGTCGTACCACGCACAATAAAGGGTTCTGTAGTTGGGATAACTTAACATTGTAGTTGAAATTCATGTTCTCCCATACATCGATATACGTCACGGTCAATTCTAAAACTGCAAATGTAAGTTTGTAATCGCAAAAAAGAGTTTTTTTATGTGATAGAACTAGAAATTAATGTTTTTTGGACTTTTTCCTTTAAGGGGACGATAACCGACTTTTAATGATTTTATACTGAAGATCACGTCTAAACGAGTAGTGTTAATAATTAGTTAAAATATATGTTAAATAAGAGCATTTTCTCAATAACTTTGTCTGTAAATATTTTAGATTATGTTTATATTACATAGTGAAATTAATTTGTAAAGTCATGTCTAACGTGGATAAAAAACTGAGAATGGCGCAAAATCTACCAAGCATATTTTTCTGAAACCTTCACCAATAATTCAATTATTGATCTTTTAGTATACGCGTTTTATTAAAATACCTTTTGTTTTGTGTATAATAAATTAATAATACATCAAAATGGGGACAGCGCTCCTTGATGGGCGAGTCCTATTATTGGCTGAACGTACGACGCGTTCCGTGAGCTCAGTACAGAACACGCAAGCTAACCACTCAAGGTCACTGGCATATATCTGCGTCTTAAGTGTGCTGTGAAACCTAGGTTCTTGCCAAATAACAAATACGAAAGTCAAAATAAAAAAAAATTGGTCAGTTTTGGCACGTCTTCATAGTAGCGGCCAGTCTATATTATAAATGTTAGGTGACCGTTAATGAGAACTGGTGTCTGATCTTAGTGATAGCCGGTATTTAGGAATAATATGTTAGAATGCATCAGTCAGTTGACATTAAGTAGTATATGCAGGAATGCAGGCGTTTGTAGCGGCATCAACATCGCCATATGCGAACTCCGCGTCACACTGACGTCACGCAAATCCTGCATCGCGCAAGCAGAGTTTACCGCACAACTAGCTTATATACAACGTCCCTATCTTAGTTATGTTTAGGTCCCATGTAATAGGGGGCCAGCTTATTGCCATTAATTGGGAAAAAATCCAGACTTCGGACTGTCTCTGAGAAGGTCCAGATGGAAAACCCAATAACAGTTTGCCTGACCCGGGAGTCGAATACCCAGGACCTCATGCTTGACAGTAGCTCTTGCGACCGCATAAACCACAAATATGGCTGTTGTTTTAGTATATTGTGGTGTCTTGTTCCGTTTGGTGCCGGACGTAAAGAATAGCACCATCCCATTCTTCCCATGGGTGTCGTAAAAGGCTACTAAGGGACTTACTAGAGCATGGGCAGCAGCGTTCTCTATACATTTTTAAAACCATACTGCGATCGCTAACCCGCTTGCCAAGCGTGGTGATTATGGCAAATCCCCCCTCCCCTTTTTTTGCGGGAAGCTTATGACCAGCAGTGGACGTCTTCCGGCTGAAATGATTATTATTATATGGTGTCTTACTATTTCCACGCGAATGAAGTCATGGGCAGAAGCTAGTTATACCTACATAAATTATGGTAACCTCACAAAGTGTTGCCACCAAAATACACCAATGCAATAAACCTCGCAACATAGTCGTGGGTGTCAAATGGAATTCGTTACGCGAATGGACAAATGACTCCCCTACATGCGATTGGATTAAAAATGAAATCAGCGAGGCGAGCACGGCCTACTGTGACATGACTTGAGTCACACATTTTATCACAGTTTGAGCGAATAATCATAAAATGCTAGTACAAATTGACATGTCATGTCTTGTCACAAACGTCTTGGGCAGCCCGTGCTCGGCCCACTGATAATCAAATGAACAGCGCTCCATAGCTTATTAATACTGTAACCGTGCTCCTGCATTGCACTTCGATTCCTGAGTATAATGCTGTGTGATATTGTCTTCAGATTGAATGTGATATCTGATGTGATGTGTGTGTGGATGTGATGTGATCGTTATTGTGTGTGTCAGGTATAGGTTACGAACCTAGGAAGCTATTATTATTACGAAGTAGAGATGCAACCATACGCTGCTTTACATGATACTCTTTGTTTTTGAGGATACAGGTTATGCAGACGCACTTGACAAGCTATTTTGTAAATAGGCAGCTAAATGGCAATTTAACTTGGAAACAATGCTGAGTGTGCTGAGTAGTCAATTATTTTGCATCACTTTCATAAACTAAAAAAATATAGTGTGAAATAGTAAATTTTGATCAAAGTGGAGAATGTTTGTTGTTAAAATAACGAAAAATATGTTTGTCATGAATTATTATGAAACTACGATATAATTTTCTTTTTTTTCCGCGCTTGGCTTTCGCCAGGTTGAAGGAGAAGCAAAGGTATAAAGCCGATAAACAGCCTAATATGAAAAATAGGAAATTAAAATATTTTTGAGTTTAGAACACAATAATAATTTGTTCATAATCGTTTTTTTTAATGTAATAATCATGGTATTCTATTTTATAAACATTATTTAAATATTCCAAAAATATTAACGCCGTAAAGACGCATATATGCAAAGTGTAGGTCCCCATGACCTAGCGTTTCAAACCCAAACGGCTAGAAACAGTAGTTACCCATATAGTTACAATATTTGCGTCGCTTGAGAGTCTCAGCAGCTGCAGCAGCGGAGCCAGCACAGCCAGCCGTGCTTGGAACATGAGATGGCACAAGTGAGTCGACACAGGTTGCGTCCTACACCAGAGGCCTACCCACCTTCCAAGGCAGTAACGTCATGCCAACTGTTCTCTTCCCAACGTCACGTACCAAGCCGTTTGGTTCTAATACCACCGGTATGCCAGCGGTGTCAAGGGCTCGACGAATAATATCGTTGATGCTGGCGTGCCGTGCTATGCGGCCTGCGCTCCTGCAGCAGGACAGGCCATGGTGTTCTAGACAATCGACGGCTTCACCGCAGTGACACCTATGCGGAGCAACACAAGGTGCGCCTAAGCGGAGACATGTAGCGAGCCGAAACGAGGAGTCATCCATCATAGTGCCTATGGTGGATGACGGTAGCGCCTGAAGCCACAAACCTGACTCCCATTCTACCACAGCTAGAAGACGGGGACGCTCAAAAGAATAATTAATTAATTCTCAGCCTAGTTTGAATAAATGACTTTTGATTTTGATTTTGAGTACAGTATTTTTATCTAACGAAACGACGCGCGCTTTACTTGTTGTCACTTAAGTGAACAAACACGCTGTGCATATGTGTGTAAGCGCAGGAGCTCTCGGTACCGTTCGTGACAATGGCGAAGTCAGAAGTTTGTGTGCGTGTGTGTGTTTTGTGCTGACGCCACTCGGCTTCATGCACACAGCGTAATTGTACACTTGGTTACTACAATTAAGAGGGCTTTTCCCAGTCAGTCTATCGTCGTAAACCCAAAATTGAAAAAACAATCGTTTGAAATTTCAAATTAGTCTCTGGGATTAAAAAACGAACTTAAGACGCAGATATATGCCAGTGACCTTGAGTGGTTAGCTTGCATGTTCGGTACTGAGCTCACGCAACGCGTCGTACGTTCAGCCAGTAATAGGACTCGCCCATCAAGGAGCGTCCCCAGTTTGACGCATTAGTAATTTATTATACACAAAACAAAAGGTATTTTAATAAAACGCGTACATTAAAAGATCAATAATTAAATTTTATTTAGATTGTTGAAGGTTTCAAAAAAATAGGCTTGGTAGTTTTTGCGCCATTCTCAGTTTTTTATCCGCGTTAGACATAACTTTACAAATTAAAAGATCAATAATTAAATTTTATTTAAATTGTTGAAGGTTTCAGAAAAATAGGCTTGGTAGTTTTTGCGCCATTCTCAGTTTTTTATCCGCGTTAGACATAACTTTACAAATTAATTTCGCTATGTAATATAAACATAATCTAGAATATTCAGATATTAAGTTATTGAGAAAATGCTCTAATTTATCATATATTTTTTTCAAATCATTAACACTACTCGTTTAGACGTGATCTTCAGTATAAAATCATTAAAAGTCGGTTTTCGTCCCCTTAAGCAAAATCTTAGAATCAGCGTTGTTTACAAAAGTACATATTTAGTCAGGTTCATAGTAATAGTTATTATCTTCATCATCGAACTGAAGCGTACAAAGGATTATATACAAACTTTTTGTTTGACAGACGGGCTGTATGAGTCCAACACTATTTTCTAATACCAACTTCACACGATCCAACAGACCGCCAATATTCCCAAAATTCAGCTGATCCCGCGAAAATAATTGAAAAGCAATACAGCGCAGAGAACTGAGAACTGGCAACAACTAAACGTGTTTATTCGTTCCCCACTACCGAGAGTACCTCTGCTCTAGACTAGTATAGTTTCTAGAACAACTTCATACCGCGTACCTACTTTAAGTTGGCAAGTTCGTAAAACAAATAAGGCATTTGAATTTCTCTGCCCACTTCCAATTGAATACCCCGACTTGGAGTTCTGAACTCACCGACGCTTTAAAAGTCATGTTTTAAAAAGACTGCTTGCTAAAGTAAACTCAGGGAAACTTTGTTCTACTGTGAACGGTAATACATGTATCCATTAGGTTTTTAATGTGTTGCTAAATGGGTCAATCTTTTAGTTAAATGTACCGAATAATTTATTTCAGTGATAACGTTTTTAGTTAGAAAGTAGGAAGTTATCTTTCGGGCAAAACATAACTTAAATATCTACGCGCTTAGCAAACAGCTATAAGCTGATAGTAGATGTAATACAATGCATAGGTGATTGTAGCCTCTGTTAAAAAATATGGGCAGCCTATTCTTTACTGATTTGCCTAATGAAGATTAGAAACAGATATAAACTAAACTGCATTTTGCAAAACATTACCACATTTTCAGTTAAGATCTACTGCTGTTCCAGAAATAATTAATATCTGTACGTATGTCTACGTCGTTAACGGCTTCAAACCGATAGTCAGTCGTCAGAAATTCCGGGAAACTGGTGCAATTCATGAATGAACAATGACTCTGCAAGGCTTCCCTGGCTTAAAAATTTACAATGCCGGAATAGTACGCCCGCTTTTACTACAAAAAATAAATACATTAAGCACTAACCGAATTTAAAACTTTCTTCTATTTTGACCATCGTGTGAAGTTGACGGAATCAGAATTATGTTTTGATTATGTGGTAAGTTATGGAATCAGGCGTTACTTTGCGGAAAAACATTTTTATAAAATTTTATGCAATTTTGATATTCACATTATATAATTATATTTATTAGATATATACAACGTGTTTTTTTTGATATCCCATAACTCTAGGGTATGATTGAGGCCATATCAAAGAATCAACTGGCATATGAGTTATGTTCCAATCCTTCGTTATTTTTTTTTTTCATTTTTCATACAAAATAATTCGGCAAAGTCACGATTATTAATGTAAAACACCCTTACGTGAAATATGACAACGTCGACAAGGTAGCTTTCCCTTCACTAGCTGCCGCCGGGAAGCCCCGATACCAACATACCTACATATTTTATTTTACTATTTATTTTACTACACTACTGCGAAGTTTGGCAACCTCGCAAAAGTAAAGATTCGTCATACTGGTGACAATTTTTGACCTAATTTAATTATGATTGATGATATCTCCGAAACGATGCATTTTTGGACCACCTATTCTAGGAGTTTTAGTATTATTTTTACCTACAGAATATAACCCTAGAGTTATGGGATATCAAAAAAAACAGGTTGTATAATTATATAATATAATAAATATCATATATTTTAGATTTACATACATAAATAACATAACATCACGCCTGTATTCCCCAAAGCTTTAGGCAGATATGTACTTATAGTAAATGGCAAAATGAGTTTGACATTTCGCCAGTTATGTATTGTACCCATGTAATAAGGGGCGAACCTATTGCCAACAACCATGCTCAAATCCAAACTCCAGGCTACTACTGATAAATTTTAGATGGAAAACCCCAATAACACTTTGCCTGACCTGGGAATCCAACCCAGGACCTCATGCTGAGCAGTAGCGCTTTCGACCGTAATTATATTCAATTCAGCCAAAAACTTTTTTTGGTGGAATTAAAACTAAATATTTAAGTTGTATAACATTTTTAATTTAGATTAAAATGCATGTACAATATTATATCACAACTAATTAATTACACTATAATTGCTGAATATACAACTGCTGCTGAGTTACATTAGTTAGTACATTAATTGTGAAATTAACATAAATTGAGTCAAAACTTATAAAAACACAATACAATCAATTTCAGAAAAAGTATGTCTAAATGTCGTTATGTTGTCCAATAACACACAAAAACACAGATACTGTCACATCATCATCATCATTTCAGCCGAAAGACGTCCACTGCTGGACATAGGCCTCCCCTAAGCACCGCCACTTCGACCGGTTCGGTGCTTCCCGTATCCAGCGGATACCTGCAGCCTTCACAAGGTCATCGGTCCACCTTGTAGGATGCCTTCCAACGCTACGTCTTCCGGTACGCGGTCGCCACTCCAGAAACTTTCCGCCCCATCGGCCATCAGTTCTGCGAGCAATGTGCCCTGCCCACTGCCACTTAAGCTTGGAAATTCTTCGGGCTATGTCGGTTCCCTATTATAGTCACATAGTATTAGTAGATAGGTGGTCAAAAAAGATAAGAGATAGGTAATAAATACAATCTGGTCATGTCAAGTTATTCTTAGCAATTAAATTTAATTAAGTATATATTTATTGTAATACAATACAATACAAAATAAAATAAATTCAATGTCACTGAACAAAAAAAAAAAGATAGAGTAAAGGCTCGCACCAGTAGAACAATTTCTATGAACATTTCATGGAAATTGTTCTACCGCATACCGGTGTCACGTCGCGCGCCATATCACGCCGGTCTGCAAGAGCCTTTACGAATTGAGTACCTACATTTATAAAGTTTTATCCGTCATGAATTGGTTTACTGTGTAATAACATTTTTCTATTAGAAGTGATCTTAGTTTAGTATAGAATGTATTTCCATTCCCGTAATTTGGTAATTTGTGGGCTTATTTTTAATTATGGTGTCGGAGTATTATTAACTTGTTTTTGTTTCTTCGGTTATAGTTTTTATTTATATATTTTTATTTATTTTATTTTTAAGAAAACTTACAGCTATAAGTTACACGGATACATTGAGTAATAATTTATACAAGAATATGGCCAATTACAAGTTTCCAATGATAGTCTATGATCATAAGAACAAAGAAAATTGATAGTAGACTTTATAAAACACTTCCTCTCTCCTTAAACATCATCATTACAATCATAATACAGTTCCCTGCTCTTGTTTCATGTGTATTATTGTATATATGTATATATTTATTAGATATGTGTATGCTTTGTGTATGTATGTATTTATTGTATATGTTAATGGTACACCACTGACTACCTGCAGTATTGTCACTCCTGCTCCCTTTAATCCATCCAAAGGTTGTCTGTAAAAGATCGCTTTTAGCGATAAGACCGCCCATTGTGTCACCCTATGTAAAATTTAAACATTTATATCTGTAACTTTTATGGTGTACATAATAAAGAGTATTCTATTCTATTCTAAAACAGAAAAAAAAATACTATTTACGCTCGAAGAAGCTACTAGACAAGATTCTCTTCAACTGAGCTACACTAGAATTGGAAATGTCGATGTCAGCTTCCTGACAGGTTGCATTGTACATGCGACTCGCTCTCATCATGTACGAGTTTGTCTGTACGTAGTGGCTACCACTGGGGTGTGCAATTAATGAGGTCTACGCAAGAACACAGACGGCACTCGCAGTCCGATTTTGTGTAACAACTCGGTAACACCAGTTGTTCCATTGGCAATCTTGAAAAGAAACACAAGATCTGATATTTTTCGCCTTACGTAAAGTGGAAGGATATGAAACTTTTTGCAACGGTAGGTATAATTCGTTACGAACGTTTTAGATCGATATTGAATGTGCCTTAAAAACCTTTTGGTTTGCTTCTATGTTTAATCGAAAGTAATCCCGCACGAATCCCGCTATTTGTAGGATGTAAACGGAGGGTAGCGTTATTATTTATACCTGCTTAACATACTTATGTTACACATGGGCATGTAATTGTCAGTCTCATGTACATACTGGTACGTTTGTATCATTTATATGGCTTCTTGTAAGTAAGTAAGTAAAAGGTTGAAGGTTAGGTTTTTAATTTTTTACGAAATAATTACTTTTTTTTGTCGGCTTCTGCATAGCACGTAGAGCTATGTATGTACCTACTCTGAACGCCGCGCGCTGATTTTATTATTTGCTCATACTCTTATTGATGTGTAACATCTTTGTGAAAAGGGACGGAAGTGTGTATCCATGCTATTAAAAAGTACTGTAGCGGCATCAACATCGCCACATGCGAACTACGCGTCACACTGTCATCACCCAAAATCCTGCATCGCGCAAGCAGAGTTTACCGCGCAACTAGCTTATATACAACATCCCGACATCAACCGTTGGGCAGTTGCCCACCAGACACAACACCCGTCTGGTCGGAGGATCCTCCTTTTTCTATAGACTATGAGCGAACCTTGCACCCTGTTCTTCATACCTCTAAAGTAAATTCCATGTTTACCTGTTTACACATCCATGTTTACCTGGACATCTGATGTTCAGGTAAACATGGAGTAGTTTTTCTGTAATTGCTTACTAGTCTTATGATTGCCTTAATTGCTTGTATAAATCATTTCAAACTAACTATCCAATATTAACTGTATTGTAAATAATTTGGGTCCACAGTTGTCAAAATTGTTCTAAGTATAATAGCTATCTTTGTGGGCTCGAACACGTTTTCCTCAACTTGCGTGTCAAATAAATTACTAATAACTCTTTGTTTTTCCTGTGTACAAGGAAGATGAAATAGAAAGAGGAAATCTTAAAAATCCATGATAGATATAAAATTTTACCGAATAATATTGGTGTTTTCGATGTTAGTCTTTTGTTTTTTATATTTTATCTCAAGCTATTTGGTATACAGGGAGCAGCAGCGAAATTGAAATTACTTTTAAACGATGTTGTGAGTGTGCTGAGTGATTATTTTAAATCACTCTCTTAAGAGCAGGCAGTCTAAATCAAATTTCGAACGCATGCTCCGCCCCTTGGGGGGGCCACTCCGTTATGTGCTAAACGCTAATACATCAGTAATAAAGTCGTATATCGCGTGCGCTCTTTGATCGTGTTCGAGCTCGAAACTAAATAGCGTAAAGGCTTCTACAGACCGGCGCAACTCGCGACGTGACACAAAGGCACCGCTCGTCGCGCGACGCGCGGAGCCTTTGTGTCGCGTCGCGTGTCGCGCTGGTTTGTAGAAGCCTTAAGTCTCAATTCTTATTTCGTTTATAACTAAAGTAATAATTGAACTAGAGAAAAAATATCTGGTCGATGGATAATAAACTACATTTTCTTGCTGTGAATATTTATTTTACACATAAAAGCCAAACAATCTTGTTTATTTTTTATAATTATCCTTAAAAAAGACATGATTTTCGAATAAAAACTGTATTGAGAGAAAATATTACAATTACATAACTGTCTTCAATATGGAAAGAAAAAGATCCAATAAATCATATATTATACTAAAGTTTCATTTTGATTGTATATGTGTGACTGTTTCAGAATATTCATGAAAATTAACATAAAAATAGGGAACCTCCTCTTAAGTATCATGTCATACAAACGCGTAAAAAGTTAGTAACTCGCAATAAATAATAATATTGGCAGTGTACTGGAAATGTCTCTGCCTCGTTGGTCTAGTGGTCGCAAGCACTTTTGCTGAGCATGAGGTCTTGCGTTTGATTCCCAGGTCGGGCAAAGTGTTATTGATTTTTTTCATCGGGGATTTTTTAATAGCAGTCCGGAATCTGGAATTGTGCCCGGTTGATGGCAATAGGCTCGCCCCTATAACATGGGATCTAAACAAAACTGGCGAAATGTTCTCTGCCTAACCCTTGGTGGAAGACAGGTGTGATGTCAGTAATGTTAGTGGAAAGAATAATATTTTTGCCCGTAGGTAGCCCAAATAGTTTATTCGACTATACTTTTTTAACGTTACCCTTTTTCACATTTTTTGTCGATACGAGCTATTCGAAAGTAGTTCTTACCGTAGTAAACAGATTATCCTGTCAGCAAGGCAGCAGTTTATATCGCCGTGAAGGCTCTTCTAATGCACTTCTTAAGCTCTTACATACGTTAGCAGAATTCAAGGGTCATCCTTAAGAAGCCTTCTTAAATACGACGTGTTACAGAATTGTAAGTCCTAAGACTGGCACTTATTCTTAAGGACTAATCCTCAAACACCATAATGAGAATATTAGGTTTTAAAAATGAGATCATTTATACAACATTAAACCCGAAAAGAGGACATTGTACTCATTATTATGAACAACTTTTTCTATGGGACCAACGTAAAAACACGAAAAAAAAAACAGCTGTGCCATACATTTTGTCGATTTAAGTGAACACAAATGTATGGAACAGCTGTTTTTTTTTCGCGATTTCAAGATTGGTCCCATATAAAAAGTTGTTCATAATGATGAGTACAATGACCCCTTTTCGGGTTTAGGGAAACAAAAACTAATGTTGTATAAATACATATACAGCGTGCCGCTACAGTGGCAACATTAATTTAACACACTTATACAGTTTCGCCTATACATTTTATGAATATATTTTGATGATATTAAACATTATTATTTATTGATTTATTTACAATTTTCTAAATAGCATCTTGGAGCAACCTGTATTTAAAAAAACTGTAGCGCAGAGATAATTAGCCGGGGTCATGGATCATAACATCGAATCAATGCAATTAAAACAAAAAACGTGCAAGGAGTAGGCGAATTGAAGGAAAGAGAGAGCTTCATTAGTTATTTTTTTGTTTAATTTATAATTATTTATCTTAATATAAAATATATATATTTAAAAAAAAAATGATTTATATATTTTTTTTATGATTACTGGCCACTAGCCCTACCAGTGTGTCAAATTAATGTCGCCACTGTAGCGGCACGCTGTAAACATAATAATAACAAGTAATAAAGATTTATTGTTATCCGGGTAATTGTGTATCACACATAAAATTACAATTAATCGCAATCCGCCTTATTACAAAACAAGATTTATATTTTGACATGGCTTAAACCATGGAGCCAGTTTTTGTAATAAGAACGTAACAGTGATTGAAATACCGTTCTTTATACAAAACTGAAAACTTAGTTCGGTACTAAGTTGTCAGTTTTGTGTTTAGGAACTTTACCATAGTCGGAATAAAGTTCGAAATTCAGTAATGGCTCTATGTTTTAAACCTGGGTCTGAAGATAAACCTTGTTTTGTAATAAGGGGGCAAGGGTCTCATTTTGACAGTTCACCCAAGTTCATTGCGTTATACATTGTTAAGCAGATGAAAGAAGACGTTTTAATTTTTGTATAGGACTCCGGCCATAACATGTACGCTTTAGAAAACCTGGGAAACGATCCCCTGAATACAATAAAGAATGTCTTTTTTCATATTAACTAATATTTTTAGGCACTAAATAAAAACTGAAAATGTTTGACGTTTGTCATGTTGTTACGAACATCGACAGCCAGCCATATCTACAAAAATAGAATATATTTTTTTTATCGATCACATTCTTATAAGCCAAACCAGTTGTCTAAGATACGAGTAGCTGTCTTATTATCTTATCTTGATAGCACAGAAATTCATGCCTTTCATATTTTGGGCACGCCACAATTGTGGCGATAAGTCCCCTCTTTGAGGAGTGGCTAGAGAGGCGCCACGGCGTCCTCACCTTCCGCCTGACGCAGGTCCTCACCGGACATGGTTGTTTCGGGAGGTTCCTGTTCAGGATAAAGCGGGAGGAAACGCCCGGGTGACACCACTGTGTGGATCGCCCGGAGGACACGGTGGAGCATACGGTGGAGGTCTGCCCGGCTTGGGTGGAGCACCGCCGTGTCCTCACGGAGGCGATCGGCGGCGGCGATCTCTCGCGTCCGGCCCTGGTTCGGGCCATGGTTCGGAGCGAGAGTGCATGGGAGGCCGTCACCTCCTTCTGCGAAGCAGTAATGCTTGCGAAGGAGGAGGCGGAACGCGTGAGGGAGAGGCAAGGTTCGCGCCCTCGCGCCCCTAGTCGCCGCAGGAGACGCCCCGGGCGTCGGGAGTCGCAAGCCGATTTCCGGCCACCGTAGGCGCGGGCTTGCGGACGGTGAGCGATGAGTAGTTCACCGTCCGATAAGGACCAGGCCCGGGTCGACGGCGCGTTGTATTCCACGCGCGCCTCAAAGAGTTGTCAGCAGCAACTGACGGGGTCCGTTAGGGCCAATGCCTGCCAGGGTTGCGAGTTTGTCCGAAAGAGATATCGTGGCCCTGGCACACAGGCAATACGGGTGGGTTTTAGTCAGTAAAAGTCTGACACGCCCTCCCGCTCCGCCCAGAGCGGGAGAAGTTATTTGATAATTTCCCACCCAAAAAAAAAAAAAAAATGCCTTTCATATTTATAAAAATAACGTCAACGTGGTAATTATTGTTATATTTATATAAAATTCAAAGTCCTGACTGACTGACTGACTGACTGACTGATATATCAACGCACAACCTAAACCGCTGGTCCTAGAGACATGAAATTTGGAGGGTGTGTTCTTTGTAAAAAGTAGAGTATCCACTAAGAAAGGGTTTTTGGAAATTCCACCCATAAGAGGGTGAAATAGGGGATGGAAGTTTATATGAAAGTCCGTCAGTTTTGAAGTTAGGATCTTCCAATTTTGTGTGTAGGCTGACGATTGAAAATTAATTTATACGTGTCTCAGCGTTTTTGATAATTCTATCCCCGAAGGGTTAAAAAGGGGGATTAAGTTGTGTATCAAAGTCCTTAATTTTCGAAGTAAAAAACACGAAATATATTATCTAGGCTTATGGTTAGAAGCTAATGCAACGGTGTTGATAGAATTTCAACCCTTAACGGGTAAAAAACGGCATAAAATTTTATTGTTAATGAAAGTTATTTTTAAGTTAAAATCACTAATATTTCGGCTTATGGTTGGAAACTATAGCATCCGCTAAGGGATTTTTCGAAATTCGACCTTTAAAGGATGAAAAAGGGGGATAAATCTTATTCCTTGGGTTATCAAACCTGAAACTTGGCACGAATACTAACCTAAGTAAATTATAAAGTGTGACATTTTTTTTTAACTACCCTCTAAAGGGGAATTTGCGGATGTCAGTTTGTATGGAAGAATTTTAACGCGCGGTCCGATTAACTCGAAACTCAGTATTTATACTGTAAACCAAATATAAAGAATAAAATTGATCAGAGTTTTTAGAAAATTTATCCCTAACGGGGTGAAAAGGGGTAGTCAATTTTACAAGGGAGGATTCTACTGTGTGGCTTGATTAACTCCAAATTATGATGTAGGCATCAGCTAAGCAGGGGTTTTTGGAAATTCGACCTTTAAGGTGGTGAAAAGGGGTGATTTTATTTGTTTGAAAAATCTTATTCCTTGAGTTAATAAACCTGAAACTTGGCACAAATACTAACCTAAGTAAATTATAAAGTGTGACATTTTTTTGTTTTTTTTAACTACCCTCTATAGGGGGATTGGGGGATATCAAAGTTTGTATGGAAGATTTTTAACGCACGGTCCGATTAACTTGAAACTCAGTATCTATACTGAAAACAAAAAAATAAAGAATAAATAGTATCAGGTTTTTTGAAAATCTGCCCCTAATGGGGTGAAAAGGGATAGTCAATTTACAAGGAAGGATTTTACTGCTTGGCAAGATTAACTTGAAAATTGGTATAAATAACCTATAAGTCCAATAATAGAAACGTCAAAAACGATGTTTCAACAATTTACCTCTTTGAGTGCGTAAAAAGAGGCGATATAGTTTGTATGAACAGAATCTTATTTCTTTTGATATATAAACTTGAAATTTGGCCCGAGTACTTATTAACATAACACCACGCCTGCAATCCCCAAAGGGATAGGTAGTGGTGTACCTTTAGTACACCCACTTTCACCAGTTCTGTTTAAGTCCCATGTAATAGGGGGCGAGCCTATTGCCATCAACCGGGCATAAATCCAGACTCCGGGCTGCTACTGAGAAATTCGTAATGGAAAATTCAATAACACTTTGCCCGACCTGGGAATCAAACTCACCCCTCATGCTCAGCAGTCGTGCTTGTGACCATTAGACTAACGAGGCAGTTGTTACTTGATAGAAATAGAGAATACTATTTAATAATAAAGATCGTAATAATTAATACTACACCATTTAAAGGAGGTGGAGGTGTTGCTGAAATAATTTTTAGGGGAAAGTACGAAATCCAAGCGAACGAAGTCGTGGGCGAAGTCCTGACTGACTGACATCAGAAATTTTTAATTATTATAATAATAATTTTATTTGAGAATATAATATATTTACATTCCATACATTGTAGGCGAACTCTAAGATTCGGTTTTTGAAAGTTGGATCAATATTATCAGGGTGAAAAGGGATTTAGATTGTATGAACAATCATATTTTTTGAGTTAATAAACGTGAATCATAGCAAGAATACGTTCTTAAATAACAAAGTTTGTCATGACGGTTGCGTTTTTCAAAACTACCCTTCACAAGGATTTTAGGGAGTGTTACAGTTTGTTTTTAAGAATCTTTACGCGAGGTCCGATTAACTCGAAACACAATGCTCATACTTTAGACAAAAAAAAGAAAAAAAATATGGACTTTTCGAGAATCGGAAAAAGGGGTAATTAAGTTTTCGGGACAATTTTACTGAGTATCTTGAATAACTCAAAAGTTGGTAAGTATGTAAACATTATTATTTAAGAACAAAAACGTAGAAAAAATAAACAATACAAAATTTCTTACAAATAGACTTAGACATGAAATGGAGGACACGTATATTGAACAAGTATGTACAAAACGAAGTTGATATATAACGTATACGTATACTGTCTGACAGTGTCTCAGTGCTGCAATCCCTAGATAAAAAATACATTACCTCCAGACTAACACTAGAATGTCACAATGCACTGGAGCGGGTGACGGTGTGCAACCGTAACACAGTGACACTGCAATGGATAAAAGGACACAGCGGATCACTTTGTAACGACGCAGCTGACGAACTTGCTAGGAGAGCATCCAGCGCGTCAGTCTGGGGACCCGAACCCATCGTACCCTTCCCCTTTAACCAACTACGCAGGTGGCTACAGGAGTTCACCCACACACAAGCGGAGAACTGGTGGACCTCGACACCGGGCTGCAGGCAATCCAGGAAAGTCATGCCATCCTTAGATAGCAGGCTAACCAGGCGTTTGCTACGCCTGGACAGGAACGGCCTGCGCCTGGTGACGGGGACCATCACGGGACACTGCTCATTAAACAAACACTTCCACACAATAGGCATAACGGACAGCCCTCTGTGCAGGGCCTGCATGGAGGCTGAAGAAACCGTTGCGCATGTGCTCTTTGACTGCACAGGCGTCACTCAGATCAGAACAGAAACCCTCGGGTCACCCAGATCCTTCACAGATATTCTATGCAGACCAGGAGACCTAATCAGCTTCTGGAGGGAGGTGGGCTGGTTGGAATAAATAACAGGCGGCCGCCATGGCCCACGCACAATGGTCCACATGAAGGACTAAGTGCGGAAACCAAACCCTATAACATAGAACATAGAACGAAGTTGATATTTATAAGCTATCTATATCCTCCGTAAAGTTGTAAATCAAACTGCACTCCTATCTGCTTACCACGCTTACGTTGGTTCCAACTAAGATATGGTATAGTGTTTTGGGGCAATGCTGCTGATAGAGAAGCTGTTTTTTTTTTCGACATCCACGCGGGCGAAGCCGCGGGCGAAAGCTAGTGTTTTAATGTAACATGATTTCTGGGCGAAAGCAGAATGCAAGTAAGATGACGCCATGAATATGGCAATAATATAAAAAACTATTATTTTTTTGTGCCGAAGTTGTTTTCTGAATCCGTGGATTTTGTAATGTACGCACACAATTTACCTACATATTCTTCTTTTTTTTTATTAAAAAATCCAGATATAATTTCTAGGTTAATAAATAAATAAATTTTATTGTAACTAAAAAACTCAGTGTACAGAAACTCTGTGTTCGATAACAACTGAACTGAACATTTTAGTATAATACTGTATTAATTGTATCTATGTTACTAGCTAGTTTTTAAATAGGTACTTTCCATTGTAATCTGTGGAGAACGTAGTGGGTAGCATAATTCTGTATAGTATTGTGCTACTGTTTGTTTTTCCTTAAATAAGTATTTTTTTTACTCTTTTTTCATTACTGTACATTCTATGGCCAAAAATGAAACATCTCCTTTGTCAAACTTATGAGGCAATGGATTAGCAATATCCTTCAAAACTATCGTCAAAATTGTGTTACACAATTAGGGTGCAGCTTACTTGGCAGGGTAATGTATAAAGCACAGGCATAAAATTCCTTCATCTAATTAGTGGGTGTACGAGCAAACTCGTACATATCAATTGTATCGATTTTATGCTGACGTCGACTCGCAGCGAATGAATTAAATATACATATTTGAGTTAGCGATCAGTAGTCGCATAGCATTGTTTGGGTAACAGCAAAAAGACTCATTCGCCGCGGGTCGATCATTTATTTAACTGTCAATACACAAGTTGAACTCAAATCAGTTTATCATTTAAATGAACCTTACTCGTACAGTGGGTTTGGGTAGTTTTATTCAGAAACTTGTACTCATTTTTTGGGTGAGTGCAAGCTGCAACTACAAAATACTGTACATAATTATAATTTAGTACCGACACAAATTAATGAACAAGTATTAAATGTCTGAAATCGGTTCCAAACAAACTACTTTCAGAACCAGCGTTTATTTTGTAACACGATGTGCACGATGTAAACCAGAATATTGCGAACACGTCATGGCCAAAGCCTCAGCTTAAACTTAGTCTTATAATTATTTCCGAGGTGTCCCTACAACTTTGTTATTCAAAGTGTGTCGCTCACAAATCGCGGGCCTCTTAATTGCGAGCGTAATTTAATATTTTTCCAAAAGGCCAGCCATTAAACGAGCCGCCAGCCTGCCATCTGTTGGGAGTGTTGGGACACTGATGACATAATAAGTGCTTTGTGATGATAGAACTATTTACTTATCTAAATGTATGAGAAAAATACGGGGTAAGTGGTAAACACTTTTATTTTATAGCCAGATGGCTTATGATTTACCTTGAATTGAATATGATGCTAGTTTTATCACAAGCAGATGAGAAACATATTATTATATTTTCTGAATTACTAGTCTGCTGACAGTCTGGGGGCCTAAAATGGACCCTTTGGCAGAATTATAATATGATCTGCGTACAATTCATACATCCCGCAATTATCTGTTTGACAGCTGCTATTTGAAATTAGACTTCATTATAGCAATTCATAATTTGTGCACACTTATGCACACTTTGATCATTTTACGAAACTCCATACAAAACTGTCAAACAAATGAATTGCGGGTTATGAATTGTACGCAGATCATATAATGATTCTGCCAAAGCGTCCATTTTAGGTCCCCAGCTCTGTAAAAGGAGTTTTTTTCTTTACTCCAATTAAGGAATTTATAAAAAAATATTTTCTCGTCTTAGAAACCCTAGCACCTCAAGGTCAGTAGCCGTGTGTCGGAATCTACAACGCCACATGTGAACTACGTATCAAAGTCCTGACGTCATACAAATCCTACATCGCGCAAGCAGAATTTACTGCGCGACGGGCATATACAACATGTCCCAGAATTAACGCACGACCTCTAAAGGGGTCATCGTACTTATCATTATGAACAACTTTTACTGTGGGACCAAACCTGAAAAAAAAATCAGCTGTTCCCTACATTTCTGTTCTCGTCAAAATGTAGGGAACAGCTGATTTTTAATTAGCGATTTCAGGTTTGGTCCCATAATAAAAGTTGTTCATAATGATGAGTACAATGACCCCGTAAGAGGTTGTGCGTCGTTAATTTCGGGACATGTTGTATATACAATATCCCGACATCAACGACATCATCGACACTCACCCAAGCAACCTCTCACATACACTCTTACATCTCTCTCATACACTTTCTCCGGTTACTCACACACACTCTGGCATTTCCGCAAACATTTTGTATTTTTATATTAGTTACAATTTTTTTTATTAATAAGTTTTCAAAATTTATTTTTCGTTAAGTATCCATTAGCATTATTATTGGCATGTATCCAAATAACAGGCATCGGGCCCAAGTGCGCGGGATGGCCCCGCTGACCTGTAATACAGGTTTTTATACAAACCTACCTCAGGCTCCAGTCTCTCTGAAAGTTAGCTGTCTGACGACACAGTGGGCGCAGTGGTTAAGCGATTGACTGCTGCGCTGCGTGTCGCGGGTTCGATTCCCGCACGGAACAAATATTTGTATGACCTACAAGTAGTTTTTCCGGGTCGGGCTGTTTGTGTATGTGAGCTTGTTTGTAAACGCACCGACAATACAGGAGAAAATCCTAGTGTGGGGCACCGTTTATTAAAAAAAAAGAAAGCTCCTTATCATCCTTATCATTATTATCAACCGTCGGGCAGTTGCCCACCAGACAACACCCGTCTGGTCGGAGGATCATCCCTTTTTTATAGAGGATGAGTGAACTTTACACCCTTTGCTCATTCCTCTATAGCCGTATTTACAACTTTTAGGTAAGTACCGACTAACTGAATGCAATCAGCATAATATTTAAACCACGCTCAAGAGCTGGAAGTGCCAAATATCCACAAAAATGTTGACATTGACAGTTCTGGGAGCGTAAAATGGACGCTTTGGTAGAATCGTATTATGATCTGCGTACAATTCATACATCCCGCAATTCATCTGTTTGACAGCTGCTATTTGACATTAGACTTCACTACAGCAATTCATAATTAGTGGACCATTTTATGAAACTCCATTTAGAACTGTTAAACAGATTGTACGCACTCGCAGATCATACTATGATTCTGCCAAAGGGTCCATTTTAGGCCCCCCCTTTTATTTTTTACACGGTTTAGATGTCTGTGCTGATTGCGTTCAGTTTCATTTGCGAAATTCACCATAAAAAAGGGCGGATATCAATGTATGACTTCTTTTTCTTCATTTTAATAAATTACGACTGTTTTGAATTTAACAGTCAGTTCAGTGAACAATTAAAAAAAAAGTCAGACATAAGTAGGTATTTAAACTTTAACATTTTTAATGTTCATAAAGTTTAATCCCGCTAATCTGCTGGTAACACTGGGGTAAACAGTCAACCAAAGAACTAACAAGCAAATTAAAATCAAATCAAATGATTTATTTAAAAACAATTGAAAAACAATTTAAAGTTAGCAAAAACTGTAGAGTTGTATCTGCATTACTACATATTTATTTACTTACTTCAAAGTCAAATTGTTTATTTCAAATAGGCACATGGTACTTTTGAACGTCAATATTTACAAAAAAATAGAATTGATTCTAGTCGCCCCTTCCAAAAGGTAGTTTCGTATGGAGAAGAATGGGCAAGAAACTCCACCGTTACTCTTTTAAAATCTTGTACAATATTTTTTATAGGTACATTAATTAGAGCCCGTGTTGCGCGTTTCGTAAACGCGCAACAGCATCGCTACTAACGCGTGTTGGTCGCATTTGCAACGCGCTGCAGAAGCGATGCCAACGCGCTACTGTTGTGACTACGTGACTAATGTTGCCTCAACGGAGTTCATCTTGCTACTGTAGCGATCGCAGGGATTTTTGGGCCGTTACTGAATCGCGTTTGCATAGCGACAGTATCGCGTTTGGATCGCGACTGAATCTGAGCCCGTGGGCGAGGGCACACAGCTAGCGAGCGCTGCGCGACTGTATCGATGCGGACGCGCGATAGCATCGATACAAAAAGTCGCCGTGGGCGAGGGGCCTTAATTATATAATTTTGTGAAGACGATGCACCTAGAATAAATATACTATACCACAATAGGTAATAAAAAGAGTTAAGAATGAAGTAATGACAGATACATTAATTATATGATAGAACCGGTCGGGCCGCTCATGTATTTACAAAAAATCTAAAAATATATATATACTTTTTCTTAAAATATAACAATATCAGTGTGAGTTAAGGTAATCACAGAATTTAAAATAAATGTCTTCTTATTTCTTTCAATATCAGCAACAGTCTATAACTTTTTCAGCCGATTGGTTGTGAACGTTTCAAAGGCTTATACAACTTTGTTATCCGTCGTAAAGGAGATCAGTTATGACGTCACGCACAGTTGAACACAATAACCTATCTTACTGGCACACGTTACCTACGTTGTACGTCAAATATCGGTGAAACTTAGACTTGGGAAAGACATTGTGATCGAGTGAATATAGTGATTGATTTCTGTGAGGATATCAATGTATGACTTATTTTTCGCCATTTTAACAGTCAGGTCAGTGAACAATTAAAATAAGTCAGACGTAAGTATATTATTTAAACTTTAACATTTTTAATGTTCAAAAAGTTAAATCCTGCTAATCTGCTGGTAACACTGGGGTAAACAGTCAACCAAAGAACTAACAAGCAAATTAAAATCAAATCAAATAATTTATTTGCATAATAGTCATGTTGCAGCAGTGGTGGCCCAGTGGTAACGGCCCCGACTTACGAGTTGTAGGTCGTGGGTTCGAACCCAGCCAGGCGCTTTACTTTGTGTAAATACTTTCATCACCACTGCTCTCAAAACGGTGAAGGAAAACATCGTGAGGAAACCGGCATGTCCTAGAATCAAACATTCGAAGACATGTGACATCTACCAACCCGCACTGGGCCCGCGTGATGGATTACAGCCCACTCCCTCCTTACCTAGAGGAGTCCTGTGTCCCAGCAGTGGGAACATTATAGGCTGATTATGTGAGGTGTGCAAATATTAATTTAATATGTCGTAATCCCAACATTGAATATTCAGAATAAATTTAAAATTGAGTTACTTTAAAAAAATTGAAATGCCAAAAAAATAATACACAAGTCAAATCAAATTTCAATGATAATGATTTTTGTGGTGCCATTTCTGATAAAATCAGTCATCTTTCATTTACATAAATTTCATTAATTGAATAGTAACATCTTGCAACTAGGAATTCGTGCAAACCTAATTTGAATTGGTCCATTTTGTGTAGGTCTGTGAGCCGAAGGAAATGTTGCTGCTGTCGAACTTTATAATCACGTATCTACCCCTTCTCAAAGCGTAAGCCAACTTCTATGTAATTTTATCAGTTTCTGTACAAATCCATACCTACTAATATTCCGGGATATCTTTTAAACATTTATGGCCGTTTTCAAGTGAAAACTTACATAAATGTAAAAAAGATTGAGACGTTTTCGTACATCATCATCATTATCATTTCCCGAAAGAAGCCGAAAGACGTCCACTGCTGGACATAGGCCTCCCCCAAAGGCGGGGGGGGGTGCCATAATCGACATGCTTGGCAGGCGGGTTGGCGATCGCAGTATGGTTTTAAAATGCATAGAGAACGCTGCTGCCCATTCTCTTGTAAGTCCCTTAGTCGCCTTTTACGACACCCACGGGAAGAAATAGGATGGTGCTATTCTTTACGTCCGGCGTAAACGGACTAATTAGGCATTCATTTAGGTGTCGTCTAGGGTTATTGAAAACTGGCATTAATTGGGTTGTTTGTTTGTTTTCGTAAGTGTAAGAATCTCTCTGCTTTAATTATTTTTAACTGACTTCCAAAAAGGGGGAGGTTATATAACCTCCCCCTTTTTGGAAGTTGGTTGGTCGGTTAGTCGGTCGGTTGGTACGGAACCCTAAAAAAACGTTCAGACGTACGTAAGTACGTCTGAATGTTTTTTTAGGGTTCCGTACCTCAAAATAAAAAAAAGGTAACCCTTGTAGAATCACTCGTGTGTTTGTTTGTCTGGCTGTCTGTTAGTCTGTCTGTCTGTCTGTCACAGCCGATTTATTCAAAATCTACTGGACCGATTAAGTTGAAACTTGGTACACATATGAATTTCTGTGGCCCAAACAGGAACATGTAACGTAAATAAATGAATTTTGAATATCTATTAGTTATATTATATATGTAATATAACTTCTGCAGGCAAATTAGAAAATATAAAAATTAAAATCTTGTATAAAACGCACACTATGCAAGCTGGTATACTATAATTTGGGGGATTACATCGCTGATAAAAATGCTTGGGTCAATGCTGGTCCAGCTCAACCACAACTAATTGATTAACATTTGAAAATACTGTTGGAGCTGCTGAAGATTTCAAAAACTATCTTTGCATTGTATAAATTCAATCTCTTAGTATTATATAATTGCATAGCACATGTGTGAGCACTATGTAGGTACTTACTATAAAGCTACCATTTACTGTAGTACTTCTTTCATTGACTTGAATGTGCCCTGACGGCTGAGAGTATGTCATGCTCACTGTAATGTCTCGCTGATGGTGGCGGGTGTGTTGGATCATTTAGCTCCCTTCAAAATGGTTGAGTTTAATGGTGCT
Organism: Tiliacea aurago; assembly: GCA_948098905.1. Taxonomy (NCBI): domain Eukaryota; kingdom Metazoa; phylum Arthropoda; class Insecta; order Lepidoptera; family Noctuidae; genus Tiliacea; species Tiliacea aurago. The sequence goes on from OX402592.1 coordinate 5,944,697, forward strand.
AATCTATGCGTCATGTTCGTGAACGGGCGCCATCAGTAGAGACTGGTCATCTCTTAGCGGCCTTGGCTTATTTTAATTTAATTTTTGAATTGTTTTTTTTTTATATTTTTGTTACGGACGCTTTTGACGTTTTGCATCGTTCTCACATGTTTAATTTCAACACGAATGATGTAACTAATATTCTGTAACCATATGTTAATTTAAAAGAGTGTCCGTGGAGTTTCTTGCCCGTTCTTCTCCATAGGTACCTACTAAGCTTTGGAATGGGCAACTAGCTTCATCTTTATGACTGACCGACCCCTTGACAATTCAAAAGTGCCTGTAATTGGTTTATTTGAAATAAGCTTTGAGTTTGAGTTTGAATAAAAAACAAGTTTTGTAATTGATACCATGTGACATACCAAATGAAAGGGCTATATGTAAGGATTTCAGATCGATCGATCTAAAATATTGAAAAAAATACATAAAATAGTTCTTAAGTTTTAGATTACAGAAACACCTATAAGACACTATATTGTGCGTACAAATTTATATTTGCAATAGGAATGTATGTTAAGTACAATGTTAAGTTTGTTATTGGGATAAATTCATCCCAACTACGGAACCCTTCATTGTACGTGGTCCGATACGCGCTTGTTTTAATGTATGTTCAACGATTTCTCCGTCAGTTAATTTTTTTTTTTATGTTTGAAAGGGTATGTTGTCGAGGTGGTTTCATTGTCACCAAGTTAGAAATCCCATGAAAATCGAGGAAAATCCTCAAATTTAATAGGCACACCTATAGCAATTTTCAGATTATTTTCTCTCGGAAAGCACCATTTAGTGAAATGGAACTGATGATGAAGACCACTCATGGCACCGGAACTACTTAATAAAAAGTATTTCACGGGTTACGATCCTGGAAATAATATTTTTATCGGGAACTACATACAAAAACACATTACAAAATTAAATACTTTTTTCTTCTAATTTGAAAATACAATGAAATCATCGTCTGCAAGCTTGTCACTATCATTTTAAATTCCATGATTTATTTCCGTCTTCAATATCATACTTATCTTTCACTTGTATTCATATCATATTTGTATAAGTTTCGCATCCCACACTGGTTTCACAAAGCCGTGCACTTTGAGACACCGACAAGTTGCAAGTTGAGCCAAGTCTTGCAGTCTCCTGTTACAACTTGCAACGATAATGTTATGGTGCATGTCTTGCACAAGTGTTGCAGAATTTTTACCTGGTAGTGACATTGAGGCTCTACACTGAAAAATAGGCTTTCTGATATAGGACACCTTGCTTTTTCGTTATCATACACATAAAATCGTACCTATAGGTATATCGTTAACCCTTCCAACTGAACATGCTCTGTCTAGTTGTACGTTCTCGCAATTAGCAATAAAGGTCAGGCAGATATCGATTTCTTCCCGTGGGTGTCGTAAAATGCGACTCCCTTAGTCGCATTTTACGCACTTACTAGAAAATGGGCAGCGGCGTTCTCTATGCATTTTAACACCATACTGCGATCTTCAACCCGCCTGCCAAGCGTGCCGATTATGGCAAACCCCCCCCTTTGAGAAAGGCCTATGTCCAGCAGTTTACGTCTTTCGCCTGAAATGATGATGATGATGAGATATCGAACCCATGATGTACCACTCCAAATCAAATCAAATCAAAATATTTTATTTCACATAAACCTACATGAGCTCTTATGAAACGTCAAAAGCTAGGTGCACGGTTCCAATTGGTCGTTTCCTATGGAGAAGCCGGCAAGAAACTCCACGGTCACTCTTTTAAAAAGAATGGGCTTTTACAATGTTTTCAAGTTACAGTGTTAATAGGTAAGGGAGCACAGTGTAAGCCCGTCAACAAGTACTTAACAAAAATAGAAAATGGTTAACAAAGCTACAGTCTATTAATCCTACAACGTTCTCGCATTCAGAAATTAAAAAAGTATTTATATAAAATATTACTAAAATTATAAAAATAAAAACCTATTCAAACCAAATGACAACAAGGCTCCGAAGGGCGGCAATACCCTATACATTGAGCTAGGTCCTAAATCAAAACTATTTTAGTGTACACAATACCAATACATAGAAACATACTGCTACATGGGGCGAAACTTGAGTTTACTCAGTTTACTATACCACTTCGAAGTTTATAGGTATTTGTAGGTTCTCTCCAAATACCACAACTGAGCATACTAAGTAATTTTGCAACATTGTTGGCTTATGTCACCACTTCGGTCGCTGTAATTCAGTGCAACATCTGACTTATAGTTTATAGCGGTCAGCGATCTTAGAGAAAATCGCATTGTTGCAAATTTTTAATGAAGCTAACATTCTTATCGAATTATCAAAGAATTTAACATCCAGATATTTAGATTTCTAAAGAAAAACGTTAATTAAATTATAATAAGAGATTCGTTTAATCTCACCTCGTTAAAGTACGCACATCGATGCAAACCAATTAGTTATTCAAGACAATTGACTCTACACACAATACGTTCGGGTAGAGTGGGACTAAGAAAGGGCGCCAACATTCGCGCATGCGTCGGACAAAAACAGACCAAAAGACCTCCAGTCACGCGGAGCCAGTCTTCGTGGAGACGTTGTACAGAACGGACGTCGCTCGGACTTATAAAAATTACATCTCGCGAGTGTTGAGACTTATAATGATTCGGTTGGTGGTTCGGGGTTTAGTTAGGTAGTAGCGTGCCATGCGCGGCTTGCGCGATGTTAGCTTACGTGGTCGTGGTACTGACAGTGTTGGACGTCTGTGTGCCGCTGTACCATCACCAGTTCGCGGTGTTCGTCCCCGGTGGGCCAGAGAGGGCCCACGAACTGGCGCATAGACATGGCTTCATTAATCACGGGGAGGTAAGTGTGGATGGGATGCTGCGGACAAGTGATCTATCTTGCGTTGTTTTTCTTTCATTTCACCGAGGACTAAGAAAAAGCTTATTGTACAGACGTTATTAATGAACTGTTTGGAGTAGGAATTATGCCTTCATTTCTTATGAAAAGCGTTCTTATAGTTGGGTTTTAATTTGGGTAGAAAATATTATTGGAGTAATTCTGAAAACTGAAAAGCTCTAGGGATCAAAAAATCTAGATCACTTTTTGCCATGCTCTAGAGTACCTTATCAATTATTAACTTCCCTTCGTGTTCATAAACGGTTCAAGCAGAATTTCAAGTAGTTAATACTCGACGCCGTAGTACCGTTTAGATTGAAAATCTAGATAAAATGAAATAGCTTTAGCGCATTGCCTGAAACACGAAGGATAAGGAAATCCTCTCAATGTGCTCGTCTGCAGTAGCGTGATACGATTTCTCTCAATTTTGAAGTCTTCTGAGAGATGTTTTTTCTAAGTTCCTGTGTTTTAGCAACTAAAAACGTAAGCTTCACACAGTTTATTATAGCTTATTTTAAGGCTTATATTTATGTAATGGCTTATAATTGTAATAATAGTAGGTACATTTTGCAATATCAAAATATTCAATGATTTTTGTTTTGGAGTTTGTCTTGGTAACCAATAATAAATCTGTGGGCCAAAATGTACCATTTTATTCATGCATATAAATTACGATGGATTATATCAGCCTATGTTCAGTGAATCAAAACAGCAATCTTGGTGAATCGATGATGAAGTTCGCCAATATTCATGTTAGTTAGATCCGTGGTTAGTTACCTAGTTACGTACTTACTACAAAAATATTTCATGTTCTTATTTTTGATAAAGGTATGTAATGTTCTACTGCCTCTACAAACATACAGAAATAATATACAATAAGTACAAAATTGCCTTGGCAAAGTTTTAATGGGAAAATGTTTTCTGATCCCGATATATATTTAGAAGACATAGAAAAGATTTTCTTATTGTGTATTGGTGATAACATACTATTTATTAGGTAGTATCTATTTTCTTTAGTATCACTGGATCAAAAACCTATTATTTTCAAAACATACGAATTAATATTTGTCATAAAGTTAACACATTTATTATAAATTATTTACTAGCTTCTGCCTGTGACTTCGTTCGCGTGAAATTTCTTAACATAAAATATATCGTATGACACTCGGAAATACTGTAGCTTCCCATTACTGAAGGAATTTTCAAAATCGGATCAGTAGTTTTGAAGATAACCCTCTACAACCTGGCAAACTCATAAACTTTACCTCTTTATAATATGTTTATTATAGAAAACCGATTACATTGATAAGCACTCGTATGATGAATACGCTATGTTTCTTAAAAATCTTTCTGACGTTTTAATAATATGAGAAAAATATTACAGACATCCCTTACTTATAATACAATGAATGAAAAAGTTTTGTTACATTTAAACTTTCAAGGCAACTGAGCGTCCCTTCGAGGGAAACTTTAGTAAATGTGTTGGATAAAAATAGTGAAGTTTGGGCCTCATGTGGTTAGTTACGGGCTAAAACATGGCAGAAAAGGTTTGTTATACTTATAAGAAAAGGTTAGAATGAAAATGCTGGTTTATATTGAAGTGCAATAATTATTATGGAAATAAAAGCATATCACATCACACTATAATATCACATTCCACTAATATTATAAAGGCGAAAGTTTGTGAGTGTGTGTGTGTATGTTTGTTACTTCTTCACGCTCAAACGGCTGGACCAATTTTGATAAAATGTTGTATGGAGGTAGCTGACACCCTGGATTAAGACAAAGGCTACTTTTTATCCCGATATTCTCACGGGATCGAGACTTACGCGGGTGAAACCGCGGGGCGCAGCTAGTAGTTAATATAATTTTATTTTATTTAATTATCATGTCTTAAATGATTGTAGTGTAATAGTTATTATGACTATGCGTCTTAAAATTAATCAACTAAAATAATACAAAATATGTTAATATTCATTCAATTACTTTATAGTCAACGTGTTTTTGCATTTCAGTATTTCAGTAAAGTTAATGAGACTTGGTACATAACGAATTGATGTAATAGGATTAATATGGTAGGATTAATAGCTTTAACTAGACACACGCAAAACTCGAAAACTCGGATATTATTTTTTGTGTTTTATTTCATTGATATAATCAACAATGATAATGAATCTGTAGGTTATAATCTGTTCCATGAAAATTCAGGAAATCTGATACCTTATCAGTATCACTCTAATTAAAATTATTAGAATTTAAAAATCATTGAATAATAACGTAAGTATCGGCTCAGACCAATACTAAACAAACAAACAAATTCACAGTGCTTATTGAATATCCGATATCTACTGATATCAAATTGCAACTAAATGTACTATTATTGATCGAAAACTAGATAGTTTTTTTCCTTCTTTATAGAATCACAGTTGGTGATATTTTATTCATATTACAATCTAGCCTATTAGTAAATAAGTAATTTAAATATAACTTAAACTGTTACAAAACTATAAACTTAAGACATCGTCCATTAGAGTCTTCCTTTTTCACTTACTAAGTAAATAGCACTATTAACTAAATAGTGAATAATTCAAATATTCGTAGATGGAGTGATTGAAGAGTAAATAATGATATAATCACAGCCATATTGCCGCGTCACGATTAGATAAGCAAAATAAATACCGCGCCGCTGGAAAACGTGGAACATTCTGTTTACGCGGCAAAATTATTCCCGGAGATGTTTGAATTTAGAATATTATTTGAGTTAAGGAGCTAGGGTAGCTTAAAGTTCTTACGAGTATCTTTGTGTAATACAAAGATAAATATTTTGGTCCTATTTCTCATATCACAAAAAAAAAAAAATTACTACAACTGCTTTTAAAACGAAAAGAAATATAGAAACCAAAAATATCTTTAATAATGTCTTATGGCGTTATGATAATCGTTGCGCAACAAATCGGAGTCTTATAGTTTTAAAATTCTCATATAAATTGGAACAGTATTATGTATTTTATTAATCTTCTTCCTTAAACATATTTTTTTAAATATTTCTCAAAATACAAAAAATATTATTATCTTTGGTATATTTCCTCAGGTTAAACGAGTTTTCCCACACGACTTTCCCTTTACCTTACCTTATTATCTTTACTTTGCCTTGTTTCAGTTTTAAAGAAAACCTAAAGAAAGTTTTACATAAACTAAACCCTCGCCTTAACTTACAAATGGCGTTGTTTTAAGCAACTGAGGCTCTTCTGTTATTACCAGCCATGGAAATATGTGAACCCAGCAATTTAGCGCTAAATATTCTGGGCTAATTTTATTCAAACTTTGTTCTGGCGTTTTCGTGCGATTTTGTTAGTTAACCGTCTGTAAATGAAAGGCATAACTCTGATGCTTTTGACTATGAAATGGAACATTTTAGTTACAAAACTCACATAAAGGCTGTATAGTAAATTCCTTTGCTACTGGAACTGTTTAAAGTAAGTAGAGTATTTCTCGTCTCTATAGTCGAACATTTTAGATTTTTGAATAAAGTTTCGGCCGTAGACACTTGTTTGATCCTGTTTTGTTTAGTTTTCCTTATCTGGCTATTATTCCTTTATTTTTTAGGGTTCCGTACCCAAGGGGTAAAACGGGACCCTATTACTAAGACTCCGCTGTCCGTCCATATGTCTGTCACCAGGCTGTAGAATTATGTTAAGAAACATAACAATACTCCATAAATGCTGGCTGGCACTGCTGTGACGACAGCGTATTTGTCAATTAAAACAATCGCTTCAGATTATAAAAAAACCCGTCAATAGGATTGTAAATGTTTTACTCTATTTTATTCTATTATAATGATTGGTCGAGAAGAATCTGTATTTCATTTACATAATAAGTTGACGTCGATATCATGAACCGTGATAGTTAGACAGTTGAAATTTTCATAGATGATGTATTTCTGTTGCCGCTATAACAACAAATACTAAACAACTACAATGTTAAGTCATCCCAATTACGGAACCCTTCATTGGGCGTGGTCCGACATGCATTTGGCCGGTTTTTATTATCAGCATTATTTGTATTTTTTTTTTAAATAAGCAATTTAATTTTTTACATTGTTCTCACATATAGAAGCAACAAGAATAATGTACCCAGGATTTTGTAATATCTTGATTTAAAAGAGTGTCCTTGGAGTTTCTTGCCTGTTTTTCTCCATAGAGATCTACGTTTTGTAATGGGCAAATAGCTTCAACTTTCTGACTAACTGACCGACTCTTTGACAATTCAAAAGTGCCTGTAATAGGTTTAATTGAAATAAATGTTTTGAGTTCGAGTTTGAGAAAGAAACTATTTGCCAAGTTAAGATAATATTGATATACCAAGCTTATTTGTTATTTTGTCATGTATTTTCGTTTAGTTTCTAAGATATTCCGTGTATCTATATTCTACAGATTGTTTATCTATTCTCGCAAATCATGTGGGCAGATAAGGTAAGCGATTCCCTAATACGATGGTCCTAACGAATGGGATAATAACTTGTCAATACTTAGGGTGGTACCTTATCCCGTGTGTATTGAAACGTGAATAGAACCACGTAATTACTGTCTGGGTAGGTAGGCTTGTACCTATTGGTAGAATTTTCCATTAACTTGTTTAATATGATACAATATTATTTTAAATACCTTAGAAAAATAAAATACTTATCTAAAATGAAGGAATGTCTATGAAAAACTAATAACAAAATGCAGCACTTATTTATATTATTTTACATGTTTACGTATAACAAAAATACAAAGAGAACTCTTATACGGCGCCACACAGTGGCCTTGGCCATTGGCTCAGGCTTGGCACCAAATCTAATGTAAAGCAAAAATCTGTAAAATCCTGTCCAATATCTGTCCAATTTCCACATTGGAGCGAAAGCTCTAATGCTACATTTTGGGTCAAATTATATCCAATGTGTGGCGCTGGTATGAATTGATAAAGCTTCTGGGTTTCAGTGTCTTTGTGTTTCCGGCCAGACACTAAAAACCAGAAGCTTCATTTGCAACGAATACCATAATTTGTTCTAATTTAAAATGCCATTTTAAGCTGCGTCTTAAAAAAAAGAAAATTACGGTAACAATCTTAAAGACAAATGACGACATTCGTTCAAAAGGGAGACAGTCGAGAGATGATCTTTTCGTGACGCAATCAATTGTTACAGGGGCCTCAAGATAGAGGATTAATGAGCGGATAAATCCCACGATTTATTTTTGGGGTCACCATATTTTTTGTTCAAGAAATGGTTCGCGGCGGTACTTTTAAGTCGCCGGAAATTAATATTTCCGAGGGTCCCAGCTTAATATTGTATTTTTTATAAAGAAATTAGATTTCTCCGAAAGTATTTGCGTGTGACGTTTTGTCTCGTAGGTAAGTGACGTGAATTTTAAATCAGGTTTTAGGTAAAAATCCGGGAATCCAATAATATGGACCTTTAAATGGAACCTCTTTAATTTAACAGTTTTTAGAAAGTGTGGCTCGGAATAAAGTTAGATTTACATTTTAATTAAATATTTCTTTAATAATATAATGTTGATTAATTTTGTGTGCTGAGACTTAGCGGTAAATGTTGTTAATTTTTTGTAAAATGTTTGCATTTTATAGTACACCTACATTTTGCCAGTTATGTTTAAGTCCCATGTAATAGGGGGCGAGCCTATTGCCATCAACCGGGCTCAAATCCAGACTCCGGGCTAACCTCTACAGTATCTGCTAATAAATAACATCGTAAGACCGCATACAACTTATCAACTAAGGGCTAACAAAATATTGGATCAATTATGTCACTATCCACGTATATATTCATAGGTACTCTCTAAGAATATTAAGATCTATCTGTGTACCTATATCTCTCTAATGCTCACTTCCCACATAGATTGTTTACGTTGAGAAAGGTATATTGACACGGCAGATGACAATAGCATTATATCATGAGGATGTGAACGTCTGTGGTCCGTGGTAAGGGGAATTCTTATATAGTGAGACGTACCTCACATCTTACTAAGAGTTCCCGCCACTATATTTTATCTTTTTTCACACTTCATTAATTTACAGAATTAAGTTCAGTCGATAACGTCCACGCACATTAGGCGTGGATTTTATCGACTGAACTTAATTCTGTAAATTAGAAGTCTTGTTTTATTACTAACGATGATAAAGATCTTTATCCTAATGAGCAGTCATGACTTGCATTTGAAAATCTGTCTATTTTCAGATAAAAAGCATGCATTTGGACATAATACCTACGAACATTCGAACAAAACTTGTGACATCTACCTAACTATTGACTTTATTGTTCTTGTTGTTATTCTGTTAATGTGACATTCGATTACCTAAGCTATTTTATATGCCTTCTGGCGGGACATAGTATGGACCATTTTTTTTTAATAAATAAAATAATAAAACATTGATTTCAGGCTACAATAGCCCATAGACATATACCTTACAAACTAACTTATATAAAGTATTCAACATAGCATAAAACTATGTTAGTTGCACTTCGCTAGCTTATCCTTGTGCTGTCCGGTGCTACTTGTCCGCGGAAGCGACGGAACACCACACCCTGCGGCCTTTTTTTTTTTTTTTTTGGGTGGGAAATTATCAAATAACTTCTCCCGCTCTGGGCGGAGCGGGAGGGCGTATCAGACTTTTACTGACTAAAACCCACCCGTATTCCTTCATTTGCCTGTGTGCCAGGGCCACGATCTCCCTTTCGGACAAACTCGCAACCCTGGCAGGCATTGGCCCTAGCGGACCCCGTCAGTTGGTGCTGACAACTCTTTGAGGCGCGCGTGGAATTTGACCCGGGCCTGGTCCTTATCGGATGGTGAGCTACCCATCGCTCACCGTCCGCAGGCCCGCGCCTACGGTGGCCGGAAATCGGCTTGCGACCCCCTGCGGCCTAAAGTCTTCTACCATAACGACGGACAGAACACAATTCGGTACTCGCACCACGAACGCCTTGAAGTTGACGTTGCTGCGCGACTCGATTAACTGCACCCTCGGTCTGTACCTCGTCTTCTGGCGCACGTACTCCACGATGTCCTCCGCCTTAGTGGTGTAGTGGGCGGGAGATGTACACCGGTGTGTTCGGCTTAGCGGCACGCAAGCTCATTTCAGGCTCCTTGGGAGCTTTGCCGCAGCGGTTCTTGTTTGTTCGCGATCGGCACTTCCTCCTTTGCACTGTCACGAAACCCTCATCATCAGCCCTATTGTGTGCTTTTTCTGGCATAGGGTTCATACTTGGAGCGCCTGGGGCACTCGCAGTGAGTGTTAATATAACGACTGTATATGTTTACCCTATTTTCATGAAATGAAAAAATCATTTGTGTCATAAGTTAATAACCCAGAGTTCGATTCTTTGCGGTAAACGTCCTAGGAGAAATCTTGAATAAGTATCTTCTCTTTTTTTTATGTGGGAAATTATCAAATAACTTCTCCCGCTCTGGGCGGAGCGGGAGGGTGTGTCAGACTTTTACTGACTAAAACCCACCCGTGTTCCTTCCGTTGCGCGTGTGCCAGGGCCACGATATCCCTTTCGGACCAACTCGCAATCCTGGCAGGTTGATTAAGTACCTTTAAATATTTTTACCTGAAGATTCCTGCAAAGTCTATGATGGCCTTTCATTATGTCAAGAAAAACGGGCCTCATCCACGGAGAGAAGAAACCATGACTGATCACCGCTCTCCCTTACTCCATATATTGGCAATTTAAACCACTGACTACAGGATTTTTCACGGTGTTTTAATTCTGAAGAAGTCAGTGGTGCCTATAAATTAAATAACATAACATCACGCCTGTAAACCCCGAAGGGATAGGTAGAGGTTTACCTATAATAGTACACCCACGTTTCGCCAGTAATGTTTAAGTCCCATGTAATAGGGGTGAGCCTATTACCATCAACCGGGGGCATCCAGATTCCGAGCTACTGAGAAATTCCTGGTGGAATAACCCAATAACACTTTGAGCGACCTGGGAATCGAACCCCGGACCTCGTACTCACCAGTAGCGCTTGCGGCCACTAGATCAGGGGTCCGCGACCTGCGGCTCGCGAGACCTTTCAATGTAAAGTTTTGGCTCTCCAGCTCCATTTGCAAATTTATTTTATTTTCAAAACCCATAAAAATACTGCAACCCTTGAACTGGATTAAAATAGCAAAGACTTGTGGAGTCACATGGTCACAGAACTTAACAGTATGTTGGAAGAGTTGGAGGTCCAGAAATGCATGCACGTCATGCAGCACAAGTGGACATCTCTAAAACAAATGCCGCGAGTTGTGGCTCTTTAAAAATTGGGAAATGTTCTAAATTGTAACTTTGGCTCATTCATCTAAAAATGTTGCACGAGACCAATGAGGACGTCTATAGTATAAATTAAATAAGACATTGAAAAACTCCCAATACTGAATATGATGTAAATATTTGAATACAGTATTTCAGTAATTAATGTCTAGAGTCCAACATGATACATTTGATATGCTAACATAATTGTGGGGTTACAGTCTGTCACTATCATGTGCTGTAATTACTTTTAAACCTACACGACATGAACTTCTAATTATAGGTTTAGTATTTATTATTGAATTCTAGAAAATGAGTCTCTATATTAGTCAGTGTGATATAGTTTAGCCGTGAAATTAAACTATTAATAAATATGGTTAAAAAAAAGAAATTTATTACAGTTTGAGCTATGGGTCACAGCAATATAAAATGTCTAAGCAAAAAGGGTCCAGTAGTGGGGTATTGAGTTAAGGCTAGATTCGGTATCTATACTAGTCACTTGGTAATAAGGATTAAAAAAATATAAAAAAACTGGCACATATTTTTTGTCAGATATTTGAAGTTGAAACTCTGAAATAGCAAAATTGAGAAAAAGCATTTTCAGACGTGGCACCCTTTTACTAAACTTTTTTTTGTTAAAATTTCTGATACTTAGGAACATCATATAAATACATTTACTATATACTAGCTTCTGATCGCGACTTCATTCGCGTGAAAGTCGTAAGACACCACAATATACAAATAACAGCCACATTTTTATAAAAAACTGCCTCGTTGGTCTATTGGTCGCAAACGCTACTGTTGGGAATGAGGTCCTAGGTTCGAAGTAATATAGTCCGAAGTCTGAATTTGTGCCCGATTAGTGGCAATAGGCCCGCCCCCTATTACATGAGCACTAAACATAACTGGCGAAATTTAATGTGGTGTACTATTATAGGTAGGTACACCTCCTGACTAGACTTATGGAAGTATCTATGCAAAATTTGGACAGAATGTATCCAGTAGAATTTGCGTGATGCTCTAACATACATTCAGACAAACAGACAAAAATTCTAAAAGTTATATTTTTGGTCTTGGAATCGATCCCAGACTTCGTTGCGTTTAATATTTTTTTCAAAAATATTAAATGTACAATTTTGACTTCGCTACGATTTTATTATGTATAGATAAGAACTTGTACATAATTGAGCATTCATTAATAATCAATTAAATACGTGAAATGCAACTATTTCACCCAATTTTACTAGACTGCGTATCTCGGAAACTAAATGCCGAGAACTGAACCCTTTTTGCTTGGACGCCCACAAATATAAATTTTCAACCCTAGGATAAGTTAAGGTCTATCTAGGCCTGTCAAAGTCATTAGGTTACTGGCATCCTAATGAATTCAAATCCTCATCAAGCTGTGATAACTAAATTAAGATAGTAGAATTGGTTTTCAAGAAACTGAGAGCTATTTCTACAAATACCTTCAGTTACAGGAAACTTGAAAATATGCCATCAAAGGAATTTACGTAACATCACGCTTGCATTCCACGAAGGGGCAGGCAGGAGAGTTTAGTAGGTAAAGAAAGAAATAATGAAAATACGTTTATTTGCGGTTATCATGACGCAAAAAATAACATAAACACAAATAAAGAAAATGTTGGGGGAAACATGCGTCACATCCACGCAAAACAGCTATCGCTCAGCTTACGAGGTACGTCACCTTCATTTCGCAAGAGTATATATAAGTCACACTTAACAGCCGGCCAGCTTTTATTATTCATGGACAAATCTGGACTCCGGGTTGTACCTAACTGAAAATGTCATAATGGGAAATCCCAATAAAACTTTTCCTGACTGAAGGATTGAACCCACGATATCAAGATCAATATTCACACTTACGACAATTGTACCAACAAGGAAAAAGAAGAGATGAATACTTTTTTTCCTCATCAACCAGAGACAAGACTACAATGTCTCATACATACATACATAATCAGATAGTCATGGACCTTGCCTCGCCTGAAACACAGGATAACCTAGTTCAGGCACATAACACAATAGAATTTTACGTAGATTTAAGCAAAGTATTTTAGTATTTTACCTTTTTACCTGAATAAACTTGTTATTATTATTTTATTATAATGTTCCCACTGCTGGGACATACCTTTTTACCTGAATAAACTTGTTATTATTATTTTATTATAATGTTCCCACTGCTGGGACATAGGCCTCCTCTCTGAGAGAGAGAGTGGGCTGTAATCCACCACGCGGGCCCAGTGCGGGTTGGTAGATGTCACATGTCTTCGATTTTTTTGTTCTAGGACATGCCGGTTTCCTGACGATGTTTTCCTTTACCGTTTTGAGAGCAGTGATGATGAAATAATTTACACAAAGTAAAGCGCCTGTTTGGGTTCGAACCCAGGACCTACAACTTGTAAGTCGAGACCGTTACAACTGGGCCACGACTGCTCGAACTGTGGCTCGAACGGACAACAATGTCTCATTGGCCTGTTATTATACTGGCACTAACCTACTTGACTAATTACTAACATTTAGTGAAATACAAGAGGGATGACTTAAATTATAGTTATGTGTTATAAAATACAAGAGGGATGACATAAATTATAGTTGTGTTATAAAAACCAATGCTTTCACAGCATCAGTAAGGGGCCGTGCATCACAAAATCGGCTGATTTTGGTAAATTTTGTTTGCCAAAATCGGCTGATTTATTTATTGGTTGTGAGTAAGGGAAAAAGAATTTCAACAAAATTATTTGTGATTTGAAATTCTTTGATTATTTTAAGAGATTTTATTTTAGAGATTATGTTATGAGTTCTTTGTTTTGCATTTGGCTGGAAGAAATTTTTCGAAAATAACTAATATTCGCAACAAGTTTTCCGAAAAATTACGCGAGACTGACGTTTGATCATCTTTTTACAAGAAACTACTTTTGATTTAGAACATAAAAAAAATCATCAACATCATTATAATGGTGGTCTACTTGCATGTGGCTGAAACACTTTTTTCAACTTCGATTCAAAATATAGCCGAAAAATAATGTTGAAAAAGCCTATATTTGTTTAAAAACACAGTCGGTAATGTATTTTTTCCTATTATTTAGAGCATCATATCAAGACATTTAAAAATCAAGCACTTGAAAGCTTCAGCTTTCTTGCAGATATATTTTTTTTTTAATGATTATTCAATATCTTCATTATGTATATCAAAGGCGAAATAAACTATATTTTCGAGAGCGCAAAAGTGATGAAATTATTAACAGGTGCTGTGTAACTGACACTAATGGTGTAGCACCACGAATACTGTACTTTTATAGTTACACAGACTTAATGTTTCATTTATTATTTCAAGCTTTCTCACAATTCGATAAGAAATTGTCGAAAAAGGGTTTTTATCGTGCACGGAGCATTAATAAAAACTAAGATGATTGAAGAAACAAAACTGCCAGTTAGGAACAAGGGTATAATCCCAATTCATATCTAGCGTAATGAGGCACTTCCCAAACTGCTGGTGACGCTAAACGTTGCCTTCGAGACCTAGATTTTTATATCCTGTGTTTTTTCTCCTTTAACGTAATAATATAATAACAATGTTTTTCGACTTAAGTATGTTTGTTGTAAAAAGTAACGTTTTGCCGTAACCTTTTTTTTCTAATCTTCATGAAATTCTTATTTATAAACCGAGTTTTAGATTTGATTTTTCGAGTAGGTGCTTGATTTTTGCTATTTCATTAATTCTCTAGAGAGCGGTTCAGTAAGAGGTGATTAAAGTTAGTTAGAAATAAAGTCAAATCAAGTCAAATGGTATGGCAAAACGTAGGCTAACGTTAGGTGTTGTTAGGAAGGTTGGTAGCAGCTAGATAAGACTTGCTGAAGATCGAACGCTTTGACTGCCAAGTACGCAATAAAGCGTCATTTTATAACTTACCTCATAGGCCAATATCACCTTAAAACGTCAACATCTCTCGCATTTTCGACAAAAAAAACACGGTTTTAGTTATTCATGCGCTAGGAATGGGTATCACACTAATACTCGTATTATAAAGGCGAAAGTTTGTGAGTGTGTGTGTATTTGTTACTTCTGCACGCTCAAACGGCTGGACCAATTTTGATAAAATTTTGTATGGAGGTAGCTGACTGATTAACATAAAAGCTACTTTTTATCCCGATATTCCCACGGGATCAACACTTACGCGGGGCGCAGGTACTACGCTAATAAAGCAACTGGTAAGATTCGAACACACAATCTCTTACTCGCCTGTCCTTCCTTTTAACCGTTGGACTGTTCCCACCTAGGCTGAACATCTTACTTATAAACGTATGAACGATTATATATAGGATGGTGTACCCTAGCGATAGATCAAACGATGAGGGAGCAGAGATTAGAGTTAACAGATGTTTGTTCCCAAAGGGAGTTAAATCTTTTAACATAACTGCTGTAAGCTCTCAACTATACCGCTCCCAACTATACTAGTGCCTGTTTGTAATGTAAAAAATAACAGTTTTTTACTAAATGTATATACGGTATTATAACAAAAAAACATTTAAAATTTTAGTCTGTCTGTCTGTTTATTTGTTGTTGCTAATCTCCGAAACGGCGGGACCGATTTTGACGGGACTTTCAGCTGATGTTATAACAAGTAACTTAGGCTACGTTGTAATAGAATAAAGCCACGGAAGCGAAGCCACGTGCAGCATCTAGTTATGTTTTAGAGGCACGCCGCTGGGTTCAAACATGGAAAACTCGCTTGTAATATAGCAAAAAAAATACCTTTCGTGACTTCTAAAGGCTTCTACAGACTCGCGACGCAACACAAAGGCACAGCTCGTCGCGCGACACGCGGGGTTTTTGTGTCGCGCCGGTCTGTAGAAGCCTTAATACCGTGAGATCCTAACTTTGTTTGTTTGTTTGTTACCTTTTCACGCCTAAACCACTTAACTGATCATCCTGAAATTTTGCATATACGTTGTCAGGTGTACAGAAACGGAAATAGGGTACCTTTCATCCCGAAAAAAAGTACCGTGCCCGAGGAAAACACCAATAACGTTCTTATGATAAAAGATGGCGCCACGTATCTTTCGAAACATGATTGAACTACGGGATGTTTTTAATAACACTTTAAATTTGATGAAAACATATCAGCACTTTAAAATAATAATGCTATTGCATCGGGCATGATTATAGTATAAGCAGAGTACAACTCGAAATGATTGTCAAAATCTAAATTAACTCGAGAGAAGCCGCGGGCAAAAGCTAGTACATAATATAAAACGTTTGTTTCTATGCAATATGTATCTAATCATCTTTATTGTCAACAATGTAGGTAGGCACATATTAAATTGCGATTTGTAATGTGTGAACAGTACAGAAACACGTCATTATTACAACTCATTTCTTTTGCCTACAAAGTAGAATAGAAAAATTAAACATTAAGTTCACTAAAAAGTCGCTATAGATATAAACTACGATATACCTTCACTAATTCTCTTAACCTACTTTACGAAACTTATCCGTAATTTTCTAAACTCGACTTTGCTACGAGATACGAGAGTTGAATATCGAGTGCAAAAGACAATTATATTTTTACTACTTGAAAGTGGGGAAAGTATTATATTCTTATCTCTTGTCCTCTAAGGTATTGCTGAAGTTTGCAGAAGGCTTTGTTTAAGAC
Source organism: Tiliacea aurago (assembly GCA_948098905.1). NCBI lineage: Eukaryota > Metazoa > Arthropoda > Insecta > Lepidoptera > Noctuidae > Tiliacea > Tiliacea aurago. The sequence goes on from OX402592.1 coordinate 5,961,595, forward strand.
AATGTAGGTAACTTGGTTTAGTGTGTAAAACAATATTTTAGTCGAGACATCCGGCCGTAGGTACCTGTTCTAAAAACTAAGTTATTCACAAGTTTTCACTGAATATAAATAACTAGCTTTTGCCCACTGTTTCGCTCGCGTTAGGCTCAATTTACATTGCCGCGGAACGGAATGTAAGCGATTTGTTTTTGTACAAAGCATAATGAACTTTATGTCAGTAGTATAATGTACAAACTAGATACAAGCCAAATAAAAGGATGCGCGTTTTCTGGAGAATACTCACGCATTCTCGGTAATTCCCGCAGTTACAAGCTCGTATCTAGTTTTTACCTTACACAATTGACATAAAGCTCGTTTTGCTATGTACAATATCGTTACGAAAATTCGCTTCACAGCCGTGACTGCCGTGAGGCACTAGAAAAAAAAATTACGACTTTGTCGGCCGTCGTGATTGATATGTACACCCATGCCAAATTACAGCTTTCTAGTCCTACTAACTCTCTGAGCTAAGCCCGGGACAGACATACAGACAGACGGACATGGCGAAACTATAACCGCCTTATTACAAAACAAGATTTATATTTTGATATGGCTTAAACCATGGAGCCAGTTTTTGTAATAAGAACGTAACAGTGATTGAAATACCGTTCTTTATACAAAACTGAAAACTTAGTTCGGTACTAAGTTGTCAGTTTTGTGTTTAGGAACTTTACCATAGTGGGAATAAAGTTTAAAATTCAATAATGGCCCCATGTTTTAATCCTGGGTCTGAAGATAAACCTTGTTTTGTAATAAGGGGGTATGGGTTTGACTAGGGAACCCTAAAAAGACCAAGTTGGGGGAAAATATGCGTCACATCCACGCAAAACGGTCATCGCTCAGCATAATGCTGCGACCCTATGCGAGACTGAGCCCCGGCACTGGTTTTCAGCGACAGCCGGCTTACCAGACGGATTAGTGATAGCAAATGTTGTAATTAATAAAACGGAGTTAGCTGGTTATCCAGCTGTCATTAGGTCTTCAGACACCTTTTTAGGGTTCCGTAACGAAATGGTAAAAAGGAACCCTTATGGTGAGACTAAGTTTGTCTGTCTGTCTCTCTGGATATCTCTTGAGATATCCAGGTGTGACAGACAGACATACTGATTTGATAGTTGACAGCCGAGTTGATAGCAGTATTAGTTCTTGAACTACTTGCTATCAACTTGAAATTTTGAATAGTTTTAGATGATGTTTGCCCAACTATTTTGCAAACAAGGAAGAAATTAAAAAAAAAATATATTTGCAAATGGGACTGAAAGGGAGTCTTAAAAATTTGAAGTGGGGCTACTAGGGCATGTGGGGTATCAAATGAAAGAGCGCTGTTTGCTAATGAGCAAACAGCGCTCTTTAAAAAAAAATATTTCTTAGGAATGCCTAAGAAATATTTTTTTTTTAGGCAGCATAGTTTCCTACTTTTGATGAAAAATTAAAAAAAATACCGTTACCCCCGCCTTATCTCCGAAGTTTGCATAGATAAACATCTGAAATTATTCTATGTGATAGAAGTTTATGTAAAAATTACAGGAAAAATAAAACGATGTCTCTAAATAGCACAGTTTTTCAGAAATCATCACCATCATATATACGTACGAAACCCTCGATACGCGAGTCCGACTCGCTCTTGACCGGTTTTTTATATTTTGGTACACTATTGTCTCTAAGTTTTTGCTGAACTGGCCCTTTTTGGCGCAGCCGTGAGGCTAACTTACCCGCTAATTTCTTACATTGTACTTTACACTATTACTTGTTTTTTTCTATTTTATTTTTATTTACTGTATATTATATTGTGTGCCTTTTAGTCTACTAAATAACTGTATTTTCTTTCTTTCTTTCTTTACTTACATAGTTACAAACTGATATTTTCACTAGAAACATTTTACTTAATAAAAACAAAATACTATTTACATTCTCATCCCAACAAATCGTAGATAATTTTATTCTATCCGACATCTGTAGCATCTTAAAACACGATCTTGATTATGTAGTTTTTTACTGAAGTTTATTTTGCAGGTTGCTCGGATGCACCTGTTCGCGCAGAGCCATCGATAGGAATCTATAAGCTGAACTACTTTTCAAGCTGACTTCGGGAACTTGAATTCGATTTTACGTTGTTCAGTACCCCTAGTGTTCAGGAGTGGATTTAATTTCTCGGCACAGATTTAATTGTAGAACATGGTGTTTAGGTAATATGACCGTGGCCGTGTTTTTTCTGTTTATTGATCGTGTTTGCATAAAATAAATAATTCCTCCCCTAGGCTCGCCCCTTATTACATGGGACTTAAGGGTCTATACTACCTCAGCGCCACCTCACTCTTTATCTCGCTCGCACAAGTAGCTGGCGGTCACTCGAGCAAGCGAGACAAGGTGGCAGGGAGAAGACTCCAAGGCACCGATATTTTAGTTTATTTCTGGTCATGGTAATTAAAAAAAATTATATAAGACCTGCTTTATAGTCAGTTTAGTTAATATGCAAAGTTTGATTATCTAATTTGAAGTATTTTTTTAATACCAGCGGTTTATTGTTCGGTTTGGAGGTAATTTTGGATTTTTTTTCTATGAAGAAAATTATGAATCGTGTTTTCGTCAAACATAAAACTTCAAATTAATCCTCAACTTTACCATATATTTATCATGTTCATGTTATTTAAAGAATTCCTTTCGTTTCAGATTTTCCATAATGTATAAATTAACCAAGCAAATACACCCCAACTCCTGCCGGCTCTCTATGTAAAAATACCCCAACTTTCCGAATTTAATTCAACTATTCACTTCACATAGACTAACTCCCTTGAGCTCTGCTTTCTTAGACCCCACAAAAGAATTTAATTATGTAGGTGAAGCAAGGTAAATTCTAACATCGTAAATAAAACCAGAAATTCGGTACATATTTATTAGGTAGGTACGCTACCGTGGTTTATCTCTAAAACAACGAGAGTAGAATACTAATGCTTTGTGCTCCAATGTAATAATTTTTTGGACGTTAACGACGAATCCCAAATTAGGTTTGACTTTGTTAAGATTTAAATTAAATTAGAATAAGAAATTTTATTCTGGAAGCGGTTCTGAATTGCCTTATTTTTTTGGAAAGAATTAGGGTTCCTTTTTATTAAAAGACGACGTTGTCCTACATTATGATTTTTATGTGTCGTGATTGCTTTTTCGCACATAAATATCTAATATCCTGGCGAAGTGAATCTGACGACATTGAAACTCTTTTACAAAGCATCATGCAATAATTTGAAAATAAGCTACCGACAGTCACTCACTCACACACACACACAAACACACACACAGACACACCTTCCTAGATATAAGTTGAATTTCTTTTAAGTACACTCCTACATTATTATTGTTTCTAGTTTTAAAAGAGCGGGGTCTCTTAGCACAGGTATTTTTATACTTAAAAGGAGGCCTCTATGGAAGATGAAATATTGTAGAAGTTTGTAAAGTAAACTAAAATAAAAATGTATTATTTATTTGTTTAATTTATGTATCTCATAACACTTCCCCTTCTATTTACAATACCCAATGGAATATAACACTCACATCCCATAATCAGCCATCATAAGAAATAAATACTTTATGAGGTACTTACACAATGAGCAATTTGAGAAGATTCCAAGAGATAAACTTACAAGATCGACTATCACAACCCCTTACGTAATGAAGTCTTATGACACTCCCCCTTCCATTCACGATACCCAGGGGAATACCACACATCCCTCTTCATCAGTCATAAAAATAAACACATTAATATTTTGAGGTCGGTTCATATTTGTGCCCAAAAACACGGACATCGGTTGAACAACCCTTCGTTGCTATTTACAAGGCCAAGTAAAACATGAACGTTTTTGTTACGTGTCAAGGCGTTACGTTAAGGGTTAACATGACTTCTATAGTATTTTACGGTTAATTTTAGTAGCAGATTTGGATCTGTAGTGTTTTTAGGGTTCCGTACCCAAAGGGTAAAATGGGAACCCTATTACTAAGGCTCCGCCGTCTGTCTGTCAGTCTGTCCGTCTGTCACCAGGCTGTATGTCATGAACCGTGATAGTTAGACAGTTGAAGTTTTCACAGATGATGTATTTCTGTTGCCGCTATAACACCAAATACGAAAAAACAGAATAAAATAAATATTTAAGGGGGCTCACATACAACAACCGTGATTTTATTGCTCGTTTTTGCTCTATATTGATAATGGCAACAGGTAGACGCTTGAAATATTCACAGAATATTTAGTTGTATATTCACTTTAAAAATAAATAATTAAATTAAAATAAAACAAATATTTAAGGGGGCTCCCATACAACAAACGTGATTCTTTTGAATTTTTTATAGATAATGGTACGGAACCCTTTGTGCGCGAGTCCGACTCGCACTTGGCCGGTTTTTTAATTTTTACGTTGATTTAAACAAAAGCTTCGTCGGTTATTACGGAACTATTAGGAATATTTTTGCTTGTAACTAAACCTTATTAGAAGGAAAAAGGCGTTGTAATTGGTGGTTGCTTAATAGCCTTGACGAACCACTAAAATTACGGGCTGCCTTAAAACAAAGTTTGACCGAATTGGTGCAGCGGCTTAGTGGTTTGGCTTTCAGCGGTGTGGATTGCAAATTAGATTCCTTATACCTATTACTGTTATTTTGTGAGATTTATCTCTATATAAAGCGTGTCAGGGACATCTAGGAACTACCTGTTACCATGGATTCAGTACATGATTCTGAATCCCCCTATATTGAATTTTTTTACCGGTTTTTAAAAGATCAGTCGTGGCCCAGTGGCAACGGCGGTTTTGAATCATGTTATTCTGCAACTGTGTTGATTGTTGAAACTTTTTGGTTCGGTTCGGGTTTCCGCTTTTTGAGAGTTTTGTTTGGTTATTTTAAGAATATTAAGTTGTGCTGTTGCTGGAGTTAATTTTCGACGTAGGGCAATAACATTGTCGTTTTCTTATTATATATGATTAATGTCTTTGTAGGGACTCGTATCGTGATGGCTGGTTAGAGGTAGCGCGGGAAAAGAGTTCCTCAACTAACTCTTATCCCGCGCCACCTTGAAATAACCTTCCACCAGCTCTTTTGAGCAGTGGTGGCCCAGTGGTAACGGCCGTGACGTACGAGTTTGAAGGTCGTAGGTTCGAACTCTGACAGGCGCTTTATTTTGTATAAATAATTTCATCACCACTGCTCTCAAAACGGCGAAGGAAATCATCGTGAGGAAACCGGCATGTCCTAGAACCAAAAATTCGAAGACATGTGACATCTACCAACCCGCACTGGGCCCGCGTGGTGGATTACAGCCCACTCCCTCTCAACGAGAGGAGGCCTGTATCCCAGCAGTGGGACATTATAGGCTGATTATGTGTTAAAAAAATCTGCTCTTTCCTTCAAAAGTGCAATTTCTACGCAGTCAAAATGTATGCAACAGCAAATCTATTAAAAAAAAAATCGGCCAAGTGCGAGTCGGACTCGCGCACGAAAGGTTCCGTACCTTTATCTATAAAAATAGCAAAATGAATCACGTTTTTTGTATGGGAGCCCCCCTTAAATATTTGTTTAATTTTAATTTAATTATTTATTTTTAAAGTGAATATACAACTAAATATTCTGCGAATATTTCAAGCGTCTACCTGTTGCCATTATTCATATAGACCGAAAACGAGCAAAAAAATCAAGCTTGTTGTACGGGAGCCCCCTTGAATATTTATTATATTCTGTTTTTTAGTTTTTGCTGTTATAGCGGCAACAGAAATACATCATCTGTGAAAACTTCAACTGTCTAACTATCACGGTTTATGAGATACAGCCTGGTGACAGACGGATAGACAGACTGACAAACAGACGGACAGCGGAGCCTTAGTAATAGGATTCCCATTTTACCTTTTGGGTACGGAACCCTAATAACCGACGTAAAATTTGAACGCACGGGGGTCCAGAATCATGTACTGAATCCATGATAGTGCGTCGATGTCCCTGCCACCCTTTCTATAAACCCGCCGACATTAGAAGGGTGTAATTCTGGGAAATGGTATAAAGAAATCGAATAGATAACAAAACTATCTGACTAACGTTAGCACTCCCCAGAGAGTTTCTTTTCGAAGTAGTAATTACATTTTTCTCAAGCTATTCACGTAACGTTATATGGTTAAAAACTTACTCCATTCCAAAAAAGTTCAATAGGATTGTGTATAATTAATCAGAACACGAAATAATAGCTGGAAAAACATGTACTAACGCCACCAAGATTACACCCATACAAAATGTCTGAAATCACGGACTGTCGAGCACAAAAGTTTTTTCTCCATCGCTCCCAACTTCGGGAGTGTCGAAGTACATTCAGTTACAAAGTTTTTGCTACAGACTTTATCCGGACAACTGGTGACGTAGAGCTATGAAAGGGATTATTATTAGGGAGTATTAGATCTTGAGGGCCACCCGTTGTTCTTGCGAAGTAAGGTTAAGTAGAAGATCCAAAACTTAGTATTATTATTAAATGCCTTTATTACATCTACTACGAATGTATTATAAGCACTTAAGACGCAGATATATGCCAGTGACCTTGAGTGGTTAGCTTGCGTGTTCTGTACTGAGCTCACGCAACGCGTCGTACATTCAGTCAGTAATAGGACTCGCCTATCAAGGAGCGCTGTCCCCAATTTGACGCATTATTAATTTATTATACACAAAATAAAATGTATTTTAATAAAACGCGTATACTTTTTAGTATACGCGTTTTAAAGATAATTTAATTGATCTTTTGATCAATTAAATTATCTTTAAATTGGTGAAGGTTTCAGAAAAATACGCTTAGTAGATTTTGCGCCATTCTCGGTGTTCTATCCGCGTTAAACATAACTTTAAAAATTAATTTAACTATGTAATATAAACATAATCTAAAATATTCACGTACTAAGTTATTGAGAAAATGCTCTTATTTATCATATATTTTATTCAAATCTTTAACACTACTCGCTTAGACGTGATTTTTAATATAAAATCATTAAAAGTCTGTTATCGTCCCCTTAACACTCACTGCGAGTGCCCCAGGCGCTCAAAGTATAAAGCCTATGCCAGAAAAGGCACAGAATAGGGCTGATGATGAGGGTTTCGTGACAGTGCAAAGGAGGAAGTGCCGATCGCGAACAAACAAGAACCGCTGCGGCAAAGCTCCCAAGGAGCCTGAAATGAGCTTGCGTGCCGCTAAGCCGAACACACCGGTGTACATCTCCCGCCCACTACACCACTAAGGCGGAGGACATCGTGGAGTACGTGCGCCAGAAGACGAGGTACAGACCGAGGGTGCAGTTACTGGAGTCGCGCAGCAACTTCAACTTCAAGGCGTTCGTGGTGTTTGACGACACGGTTGGCGCAGTGGTTAAGCGATTGACTGCTGCGCTGTGTATCGCGGGTTCGATTCCCGCACGGAACAAACATTTGTATGACCTACAAGTAGTTGTTCCGGGTCTGGCTGTTTGTGTATGTGAGTTTAAATGTTTGTAAACGCACCCACGATACAGGAGAAATTCTAATGTGGGGCAACGTTTAAAAAAAAATAAAAAAATATAAATATAATCTATAATATTCACATAATGTATTCAGATATTGAGAAAATGGTCTAATTATACATATATTTTTTTTAAATCATTAACACTACTTGTTTAGACGTGATCTTCAGTATAAAATCATTAAAAGTCGGTTATCGTCGCCTTAACATAAGACTTCGCAATCTATACGTATATAATAAAATAGTAACGAAGAATTGCTGTCCGTTTGTTTGTTTGTCTTGACGTATGTTCCGAATTGGCACATAAACGGCTCAGCGGATTTGGATGATATTTGGCAAATATATAGTTTATACCCTGTATTAACACATAGGGTACTTTTAATCCCGGTCGTACGTTCCCGTGGGATATTTTCCGACAACAACGCGGGCGAAGCTGCGAGCAAAAGCTAGTGTGGTACTAAAAAAGATAATCCAAAAATAATTTTCGGCTGTTTGATTTTTTGCATGCGACTAGATCCCAACGATTAACCGGACATTTAAATATTTCATTCATTTTAAATCGATTTAAATATATTTTGCAAAACTGCTAAGCTCTAAACCAAACGGTGCTTTATTTATGTATGCTCAAGAACGTGCTTCCTGCGTTTCACAGAGTATAACCATGTTTATCGACTGTCAATCACCAGAGGAACTGACCAGCTCTGTCTACGTCACATGTATTGTTTGTGCGCCGTAGAATTGACGCCTGGAGTATAGGATTACACAATACACCGATTTTCGACCAGTGTTTCACCAGATTATACCGCGAAGGTAAACATTATGAAAACCTTCGTTCAATTGTGTTTTAAGCGAATGGGTGGGTAATTAATATTCTATCGCTAAATGGTTTTATTCCTTCTTTTTTTTTGTGTGGGAAATTATTGAATAACTTTTCCCGCTCTGGGCGGAGCGGTAGGGCGTGTCAGACTTTTACTGACTAAAACCTACCCGTATTCCTTCATTTGCCTGTGTGCCAGGGCCGCGATATCTCTTTCGGACAAACTCGCAACCCTGGCAGGCATTGGCCCTACCGGACCCCGTCAGTTGGTGCTGATAACTCTTTAAGGAGTGCGTGGAGTACAACGTGCCGTAGAACCGGGCCTGGTCCTTATCGGACGGTGAGCTACCCATCCCACCCATCCCATCGCCCACCGTCCTCAGGCCCGCGCCTACGGTGGCCGGAAATCGGCTTGCGACTCCCGACGCCCGGGGCGCAAGCATTACTGCTTCGCAGAAGGAGGTGACGGTCTCCCATGCACTCTCGCTCCGAACCATGGCCTGAACCAGGGCCGGACGCGAGAGATCGCCACCGCCGATCGCCTCCGTGAGGACACGGCGGTGCTCCACCCAAGCCGCAGACCTCCACCGTATGCTCCACCGTGTGCTCCGGAATGGTTTTATTCCTGGATTCATGATTTTTGATTGTGTAATAACTTGAGGCACCAAATAGTTGTCGTGTATTTATAAAAAGTAGTTCCTTACTATTATTTTAGAAAATACATGCACGATTCACCCTAATTATGATGCTACAACATTCTGCATAAAATTTCCCAAGCATCACTTTTTTACTCCATAAAATAATTAGTTGCATGAATGACTAGTTACACGCAGTTCAAGGTTAACAACACCATAAAATCAAAATATATCGACAGCAATAACATCACTAAAAACTACGATTTATCAATCACCATCCAATCTCATGTGCCACCGTCAAAAATAGGGAAGCAAGGAAAAAAGAGTTTATCACATAGTAAAGGAAAAGCAAACAAAAGCAAAATAAATTATCCTCGTGACTCGGGTACCGGAGGGATCATGTTGGTATCACAATCCATCAATTAACTGCCTATCAAACGTCGATGGGAAACGATGTCCCTTTTTATATGTATTTTAGTTGTTTATTTGTCAAAGGAAATTGGCGAAAATGTGACGCTGAAAATGATCGGAAAATGTCCTGTTATTGAAAAGGATTCTCTTCGAAACGATAAAAATTAAACGTAGAAACGTATCTATAACAAAAAAAAAACGACTTCCAAAAAAACACTACAAAGTGAAAAATAACCTTCATTTCGGAAGTCGGCGGGTGTCTATAGATCTATTTGAATTTTTTGCCAGCCACTTCCGAAATGAAGGTAGTTTTTCACTTTTGTAGTGTTTTTTTTTGGAAGTTGTTTTTTTTTTTGTAAAAAGTTTTTATATGCATCACGTTTTAGTGGGTCAGTTAGCAATGTATCTAAGTTACAATAGCCTAATGTCAACTGCTCATCAGCTACAAAATATTGCTATTCCCGATGCAGGGGCGTTAATAGTTGAACAGTTCTCCTGGTATGAACCAGGAGAACTGATAGTGACTTCACCATATGCATTGTGACGAGTATAAAACCATATTAAAGTGTCTAATCGAATCGCAACAGTGAAATACTTATTTATTATTAAGTACTTCCGGTGGCCATCTGTGGTCTTCATCATCAGTTCCACTTCACCAAATGGTGATTTCCAAGTTTAAATGCATGAGTTACTATAAAAAATAGTGAAATCGATATAGCTGTGCCTATAAAATTTGATGATTGCCCTCGATTTCCATGGAATCCCCTTATCAGATCTTGACTTGGTGACAATGGAACAACCTCAAGAGCATACCCTTTTAAACAAAAAAATAATTTTCAAAATGTGTCTACAACTGACGGAGCTATCGGTGAACAAATATTAAAAAAAAACATACAGCTGAACATAAATAACCTACTCCTTCTTGGGAATCGGCTAAAAATCAGACACAATTGTGAAAGACTGATTTCATTAACAATCGTAACTTTTGTTACTCCAGAGTAATAAATTGTGCACAATGTTTGCTTTTACTAAGACCTTATCGTCGTCTGACCTCTTCCCAACAATATGGAAACAAAATAACACCCAGCATTTCTGTTTGGCACCAACGAAACTATCAAAAAGTAATCATAAAATATCGTGCTCAAAAACATTTTCAACGGAGTTGCGACAAAATCAAGTCTGTATTAAACGAGGTCCTTATAAAAATTCGTCATAACACCGGAGAGTACTTCCCAAATTCATTACTGGGTACGCTCATTTGCTCTAAATGTGAAAAGAATGCAAATCGCTAAGGGAAAAATAGCCGACCTCGAAACGCTTGGAAGTTTCCCCGCATCGAAGTGTAGTTACAATGGTCGGCCAACAGATGGCGTTAGAAGTTGCGAGGTTACTTCTCAAGTACTGTTTGTATTCGGTTTGTAATTTTAATTTTATTGGGATCTTGGCCTTGGATACAGTTTGTGTAAGTATTTGGTGCTGAGCTAAGTTGTAATGAGTTTTATGGAGAAAATTGCAAGATAAACAACTTGTCAGTAAACATTATAGACCGAATTGGTTATTAAATCCTTTCAATCGTCCTCCTACTTTGACAATTGACATTCATCTTTTTAATTATTTCTTCTTTAGTGCTATGCCGTTGAGACTTATGGAACACTGCGCGGCTGCTGCTTAGGTGCTTTAAATACAAGAAACTCACTCTTCTTCGAGTTGTATACTAAGCCATGCTCCTCCGCATAGGCCTGGCAGGGCGATAACAACTTTTTAAAACCACCTATCGATAGACTGAGGAACACCACATCGTCTGCATAACTTGTATTCTTGACACACATTCCGTCAATATAGCAGCTGACATGTATAACGATCAGTCGCTCGATAAGCTGGTTGATATAGAGGTTAAATAACAGGGGCGAGCTTAACCACCCCTGTCCAACTCCGCATTCCAACCTGTACTCGTCCGACAGAGTACCCCACCCAGCTCACCCGGATCTCATTTGGTTAGAGTACGAATGTTTGAGAAAGGAGGTGTACTCCACCGACCCACCCGCGTCTTTAACTTGTCCCACAGTATGTCATATGCATCCAGATCAAATGCTTTTGACAAGTCAAGGAAACACACTTAAACGCGTCCTCCTCGTTGTGTAGTACATGACAGTTCACTTCATACTCAGAATAGTGCTTTCTGTTGAGACTCCTGCTTTGAACCCGAACTGGGCCTCGTGCAACTCAACCTTGCAGTGAGGTGATTATTCATCAGACTGTCAAGTACCTTGGCTACTGTGGTAGCGAGTGAGATAGGCCAGTAGTTACTAATGTCAGACGTATCACCCGTCTTATTTTTAACTATCGAAACGACTATGGTGCATTAGCGGCTCCGGCAAATACGAGTGACCTATGCGCGGCAAATGAACCCTCGCAAATTTATAATGCACCTAATTACCATTACATATGTAGTACCTTATTTATTTAGGGAGACGTTTTGTAGTTGTACACATTAAACAATATTCCGATAATAAATTAATACGTAAAGGTGACAATCAAAATTTCAATAGTCCACACCATAAAAGGTTTAAAATAGCACAAGAAACAAACAAAACATAAAGATGAGCCCACATTAACGCGTGGTACGGACACATAAAAGCCTGTTCACACTAAACACGTTCCATTACAATTTCGGTACAGATAACGCTGAAAATCAATTAAACAACAAAAGCGAACACGTTGGGTACGGAAGAGTACAGTTTCCTTTGAAAATTTCTAAAATAGATATTAATTAAAGCCACAAATGAATGAAAAATATTCATTGAATGCGCGAGTATGATGACAATAGAGCGTCGGAGTGAGAAGAACAAAAGCTCTGGATAATTGGAATCTCGCTTCAACGCACTCCGCGGAGTATTTGTAAAGCTACCACTTCATTGCGGCGCATCGGCCATAGGTATATTTAATTACCTCTCGTGTTAATTGCACGCTTTCAAGGCACGCAAAGATGACCGCTGCATGCGTATAATGACCACCGTAGAAACGGAAGGAACAAAAGACGAAATGACATCGAAGAAGGTTTTTATTATAATAATAAAACGTTTATTTCGACCAACACAGAGATCATGGGCACAAAAAATTATAAAATAAATATAAACACACAATTAAAAAGACCACATAAACATATTACCCACCTCGATTGCTCTATAGGTGAACCATACATTAATGGTTCAGGTACTGGTAATCGAACCTCTGCGCGAATGTCCTCAGGATGCCGCTGGAGCTTAGCCCGAATCTTGCGCACCAGGAATACACCGTTTTCGCATAGTAGAATAGAAACTCGACGAACATTCCTGATGCGCTGCAGTATCGGGGCAGCACCATGAGCACCTTGAATGCATTATTATACATATTGTACACGCAAGGCGTTGTACCTACTGTCTGTGCGTGTATGAAACCCACAGGCTGCTCGTGTAGAAAGATATACAATGTGCCCTGAAACCCTTTGTTGTTCTCTGTTGAAAACAACATTGGTTTTCACTTCAGTGGTATGTACAACGAGAAAACCTATGGGTCATCATATTTGCCCTTACAGAAACCACCCTGCGTTCTCGCTCTATGTCTGCATCGTCTTTCAGAGTAGAGGACATAAATGGCCTTATTACAAAACAAGGCTTATCTTTAGAGCCAGGTTTAAACCATTGTGTCATTTTTGAATTTCGAACCTGATTCCGTCTGAGACAAAGTTCTTAATACAAAAACTGATTTTAAACCCGAGTCTAAGTTGTCAACTTTGTATTAAGAACTTTATCTCAGACGAAATAACATTCGAAGTTAAAAAATGACACGGTGGTTTAAAGCTGGGTCTAAAGATAAACCTTGTTTAGTAATAAGGCCGCATATGTCCAAGATATTTAAAATGTTCCTCCCTCTTCAGTGGTGTTCCAAATAATTGTATGGCAGGTATCGTTGTCGGACTTTTTCTTCTGGCTTCAAAGATCATGCAATCAATGCATTCACTTCTTTTGATATTATAAATCAAGCCATGGTTGTGAGCGTACCTGTTCACAGATGCCCAACAGTTTTGAAATGCCACATACAGAAAGCAGCACCATGTGGTCCGTGTAGCTGATATTATTGAGACATACATATAATTCATCATCAATATGGCAGCCGCCACTGGTGCTGCTGAGCTCCTCTATTAGCGCGTCGACGTACAGGTTCAAGAGTTTGGGTGAAGTTAGTCCCACCTGCCTCACCCCACATTCCAACCCGTACGGCTCGGAATATGCATTCGATCATCGCACGACATTTACCTGGTTATGATACCAAAATTTAAAGATCCTGCTGATTTCAGTTGGCAGGGATATGTGTTTCAGTTTCTCCTACAGGATATCGTAATTAACCAGGTTAAATGACCTCGATGAGTCGAGAAACCATGCATAAATGGGCGTTTGACTTTCTGTGTAGTACTTGATGGTTTGCCTCACACACAAGATGGCAGTCCCTGGGGAGAGTCCAGTTGATTGTTAAGCGAACTATCAAGCACTTTCATTTTTGTATGGCACGTTGTCAATAAAAATAAAAATAAATTACTTTGTATATAAACAGACAATTTAATTATGTCTACTCTTCGTAGAGTAGAAAAAAAAGTGAGGTGGGAAGTCACGCTTAGAAATCTAATGGCACCGATTATGAAATGTTAGCTTCATGCTAATATTTCATCATCGGTCGACGCAGTAAAAGGATCTCGTTAATTTAGTGTCTTTTTTATTGTATACCTACTTTCCTTTCAAATACAATATACTTAGTAATCTTTGGTGTTTTATAATGTGCTATATTTGTTTATCCAAACATAACATATTCAAATTGACTTCAGTCTTTAATAACTATGAAATGTCTGTATACCAGCAATACTTTATAGAAAACAGCAGTAATTAAGGCACGTGTGTTTGCCTCTGTGGAAGACCAGCTTTATTTCGGAACATGCTCTAAAAGCCTAACCTTTGGTTTAGTTACAGGTCATTTGGAAACTAGTTCATATTACACGACAGTTAGATAAAATAAAGTTATTGAGTCTGCCTTATGTTATAAGTTTAGAGAACGATATAACATTAAATAACGTCCGTTTCATGCTACAAAATGAAGTACACTGGAATATGTGCAGTCCGAAATTGAGCTTTTACATACATAATTATTTTCAATTTCAAATATCCTTTATCAATCTTAAAACTAGTTTTGCAATTTATTGAAATTTAAGGTTTATGGCATCAGAAATCTTCAGATTGGTTTGCTCTTCTTCTCTCTTCTTTTCCATAGCTTACAGTTATGAGTTTTCTCCTCCATGTCTCCCGTTTTGCAATTTATTGAAATTTAAGGTTTATGGCATCAGAAATCTTCAGATTGGTTTGCTCTTCTTCTCTCTTCTTTTCCATAGCTTACAGTTATGAGTTTTCTCCTCCATATCTTCCATGGTAATCCCAGAGATCCCAGAGAAGGAAAGAGCAAAAGAGGAGGACCATTTCAAAGATGTGATGATGACTTGAACACTACCTACGTAAAAGGACTATTTAAAATCAGGGACCGTATAACCCCGGTTAAGGGTTAAGCCTTTCGAAGGAGTAACCCATTCTTTGGGTTACCTTTATCATTGTGTAAATAACCCATGGAAAGGATTTTATACTAGAAACCCATTGAAATGGTTACATGATAACCCATTGAATGGGTTTTATACTTGAAACCCAGTGAAAGGGTTACATGATAACCCATTTCAATGGGTTCTATACCTACTTGAAACCCAGTAACATGAAAAAATCATAATATTATGTTATTTCGATAACCGCCCAGCACGTATAGCAGGACCAATTCTATCTCTATTCTACCCAGGGACCATTTTTGGTTACCATTTTAGAAAAACCCTATCGAAAACCCTTTCAATGGAAAGGGTTTTCGATAGGGTTTTTCTAAGCAGTTAATCAAAAACCCATACGGTGTGGGTAATTTGAATGGCTTAAATTTGGGTTTTTATTGAAAACCCTTTCAATGGTTTACCAAAATGGTCTCTGTTTAAAATACACCTAGTTTCTAAATTGTTCACCTACAAGAGAATCTTTATCTTATTACAAAGAAAAAAACCTGTTGCGTTCCTCGCTTCGTCACGTAAGAGATATAAATGTTGGATGCAAGTGGCTCCTTATCGAGCTCTCCCTGAGGCACAATAACTGGTCACAATTTATGCACCATTGCAATCTTAAAACTCCGCAGTTTATGGTTGTGGGAACTCAGATAGCACTTAGTAGAATCGCCTAGAGTTTAGTCTACTAAAATCTAGACGGTATTATTCCTTTGTGGGGTGCTAGTGCTAAATCAGTCGTTAGTTTAGTTTAATGTTTGAGAAAAAACTTTAAAGTTTTTAATGTTACAGTAAACGTTTGGTAATGTATGGAAGGTTTGTAACTCAGTAAGTTGGGTAATTTCAGAACATGAATTGAAGTTAATTTGTAGTTCTAATGGGAAGAAATATTTATACTCAAATAATACTTCGTCATGGTTACATATTATGTATTTATTATTTTCTACTTATATATAGAAAGAAAGAAGAAAGAAAATACGTTTATTTGCGGTAAACATGACGCAACAAAGAAAATAAACACAACAATAAGAAAAGGTTGGGGTAAACATGCGTCACATCCACGCAAAACGGCTATCGCTCAGCATTATACTGCGACCCTATGCAAGACAGAGCCCCAGCGCTAGTTTTCAGCGACAGCCGGCGCCGACGTATGACGACGTACGGTGCAATTAATATATATTTTATAGATATTTATTTTAGAAGTATGTATGTAAGTATATTCTCTTGTTGTATGATTATATTTAAATTATTGATTACTATAGTTTTAATATAAGATTTTATTTTGATTTTATGTATTAGGTACGTTTTCTCCTCTACTCTTACACACGTTGTCTACATCTCTTCGTCTACTTTCCTGTCGCAGGTATGCTGGAAGAGATTTCTTTAGAAATAAGCATCACCTTTGTTAGTATTTTTCTGTTCCTTTCTTCTTGTCTGTATATATATGTGTGTACATAAACTGTTAAATAAATAAATTAAATAAAACATAATAATGGCCAAAAAAAATATATCTTGTTATTTCGAAATAATGAGCGATGCATTGTAGAGAAAAAAAAAAGTAAGATACCTTGCTTCTGACGATAAACAAAAAAGCTATAAAATAAGCAATGTATTCAGTGTCAAACTCATATTGTATTGGTTCGCATTTAGGGATTCATAAATTACTTGCTTATCTTCGAAAGGTTAGCTGTCTGAATAGTTTTAATAGATCGCAAAGCTTAACATTATAGGCACACATTTGGGTACAAAGCAAGGTTCTATTGGATATGTCTTATTTAAAACATAGGTTAATGAAATTAACCTCTCATCGTACGTCATTGTTCGTGAAATTGTAAAGTTAGAATGCGAGTCGACACACTTATTCAACTCGTTACGGCCCTTTGGGATTATAACAAGCCCCACTCAATGTCGGTAAATAGGTCGCGCTGATTACCGACAACTATCGATCATTAGCTTGATTAATTTGCATTTAATCGGGCATAGAGACAGGCGTATGCGTATGCATAATAGTTGAAAGTTGTTATTGCAACTGTCCTAGCACATTTTATGTGTAAAACTATGACGAGTGCTTACCTCTGGTAATCGTCGCCTGCAATACTAAAAGGCTTTGCCAGTGCGTGGTCTACTTTAAATACCAAGTTGATAGGTAGTAGATTAACCTGTATCGTCTGGCATCCTTACATCGCAAATCGAAATTCAGGAATACTTGGCGGCAGACCGTTAGCGCTTTGTCGGACGAGCCTTTCCAAAAGAAGTACAATTAGCTCCATTACTGGGGATAATTAACCAAGTCATGAGCTCATGAAATGGGTAATTATTAATACTACATATTTAAATATCATATACAGCGTGGTGCTTTGGTAGCGACATTAATTTAACACACGTATACGGTTTCGCCTTTACGTTTTATGAAGATATTTGAATTTCATTAAACGTTAATATTTATTGATTTATTTACATTTTCCTAAAATAGCATCTTGGAGCAACCTGTCCTTAAAGAACTGTAGCGCATGAGGTCTTTGCCAGGGTCATCGATCCTATCATCGCATCAATGATATTAAAACGAATAACGTGCATGGGGTAGGCGAATTGAAGGAAGGAGATAGCTGTATTATTTTGTATGTTTGAAATTTTTTATTTTTATATTTATAATTATTTTATCTTATTATATTTTATTATGATTACTGGCCACTAGCCCTACCCATACGTTGAATTAATATCGCCACTGTGGTGGCACGTTGTATATTATTGGGTTTAATATATACTAGCTTTTGCCCGCGGCTTTGCTCGCGTTAATATAGAATTTGGCAATCAATTCAAGCCGTACACTGCTTGTTGTTTGACGTTTAGCGGCAAAAACTCTTAACAGACTATGAAAGTTTCTTTAATAATATAAATCAATCATGATATCAAAGACAAGTGGCGGCATCATTTCAGCCCAAAGACGTCCCACTGCTGGACATAGGCCTCCACCAAAAGGGGGTTTGCCATAATCGCCACGCTTGCCAGGCGGGTTGGCGATCGCAGTATGGTGTTGAAATGCATAGAGAACGCTGCTGCCCATTCTCTAGTAAGTCCCTTAGTCGCCTTTTACGACACTCATGGGAAGAAATAGGTTGGTGCTATTCTTTACGTCCGGCACCACACGGCACATTGAAATGTTAATAGTCACCAAATGTTATTAACGCAGTAAACGCCGAGAAACATCTATTTGGATGTTTACGTTTTAAACATAATATTGCATCAAGTAAATTATGTCCAACTATTAAGACTTCTCGCTCGTCACGCGACACGCGGGGCCTTTGTCTTAATAGTTGGACATAATTTACTTGATGCAATATTATGTTTAAAACGTAAACATCCAAATAGATGTTTCTCGGCTAAAGCCTTAAACCCTGTCGTAGCAGCTACTAGGTTACGAGACACATTTCCACCGGCAACTAAAGATTCCAAGTTGATTGAATCTTGAAGGAAAGAGACACATTTTATGTCAAAAGATCAGTTTAACGGAAATTTAAATGATTAACAATGCGTCTATGAAAGCGAAATGCCATTGATAGAAAATCAAATTCAGTATCTAATATTTCTGGTGAAAAAAAGGAATGGGTACTGCCCACAAAAATCAAACTCAAAACATTTATTTCAATTAAACCTATTACAGGCACTTTTGAATTGTCAAAGAGTCGGTCAGTTAGTCAGAAAGTTGAAGCTATTTGCCCATTCCAAAACGTAGATCTCTATGGAGAAGAACAGGCAAGAAACTCCAAGGACACTCTTTTAAATCAAGATATTACAAAATCCTGGGTACATTATTCTTGTTGCTTCTATATGTGAGAACAATGTAAAAAAAATAAATTACTTATTTGAAAAACAATACAAAATATAAGATTAAAATATTACAAATAAGCCCTGGCAGTTAAGAGAAGACCAGTCTCAACTGACGGCGCCGGCTCACGAACATGACGCGTGGATCAGCAGCATCCAACTCAACCATTTTGTAGGGAACCGAATGATCCAACACACGCGCCACCATCAGCGAGACATTTAAGTGAGCATGACATACTCTCAACTGCCACGCTTTTTTAAGTCCACCTTATCATCTTCAATCTTATCATAATAAACGGCTCCATGGAACTCACATTTACAAAATTGAAAAAACCGGCCAAGTGCGTGTCGGACCACGCACAATGAAGGGTTCCGTAGTTAGGATGAATTTATCCTAAAAACAAACTTAACATTGTAGTTGAAAAACATGTTGTCCCATACATCGATCAATTAGGTCAATTCTCCAACTGCAATTATAAGTTTGTAATCGCAAAAAACAATTTATTTATGTGATTAAACTACAAATTTACAATTTTAGGACTTTTTCCTATACTTGTGCTGTGAGACCTTGCTTCTTGCCAAATTTCATGATTCTAGGTCAACGGAAAGTACCATATAGGTTTTGATTTATTTGCGAGTATCTTAATATGTCGCATAAATCGCCGCATTTTTTTATTGAGTTAACTTAGAACCTTGATTTTAGAGCTCCAAGGGACTGTGGACCTACGTATTTGATATTAATTTAAACTTGATACATACACGCGTTCCTGAGAAAAAGGGTCTTGACAGACTGACAGACGGACAACGAAGTGATCCTATAAGGGCTCCGTTTTTTCTTCTTGAGGTACGGAACCCTAAAAAATGCTTCTAAATTATACAAAACTATAGCTTGTGTGTGAATATATTTCAATACAGCAATATCATTTACAAGGAAACCTTCCGAACCTCCAACCAACGATCAAGTAAACTGCATGGGTGTGTACTGTATCAATGACGCCATTGTGGGCACAGCGGCCCTTTGTTGGGAGAAACGACACTCGATCCTGTCCTAGCATAACTATTGATTGTCATTTTTTATGGTCGATAAAAAATGTTTGAGTTTGAACCCTTTCAGCCCCTTGTGTTGACTTCAATGTTTTTATAATCTGTGACATGACACCGTAGAAATCGTTTTTTGTGATATAAAGAGATTTTATTTTGTTGTTCTTTTAGCATATTACGTTAAAGGCGGTGTACCCTTGTTTCGAAGACAGAAATTTGATAGAATTTTGTTTCGTAGAAAATGTTTCATATAATATTTGGTCCTTGTATTTTTATTTCGAATAATATTGTTTCAACGACTATTTAGTTGAATGAAACATATTTCACAGAAACAGAATTCAATAATTTTTTTTGTAACTTTTTTTTTTTAGAACAAACTTATCAAACAGAAGAATTATTTTTTAACGAATATTGTTTATACCGTGTATTTTTTCATGGTATTTTATTTCAACGAAAATGTAAAAATAGCCATTATGCTATCCATAATTGTATAAATAAATATCTCATATATATTTAGTAAGATTAATTAGGCGTTTAAGAAATATTTATGTAAGTAATATAATAAAAGAATCAAAGTGTTTTAATTAACATAATTATCTGCGTCAGATACCATCTACTGTTATTGAATCATTTGGGTTAGGTTAGGTTAGACCATTAACGCATGAAGGCGAGCGAGCGCAGCGAGCATGCCGCGGTAGCGGCCGCCAGATCCCCTCTATTGTTTAGGCGTTTGGTGAAATGAAAATATGGTAATGGTTTATTGAATGTTCATATCTGCGTCAGATACCATCTACTGTTATTGAATCATTTGGGTTAGGTTAGCTTAGAGTTAAGGTTCGGAAACATAATACTTCGAACAAATGTTATTTCGTCGAAACAGTTTTTTTCTTGGTAATAAGTTTGATATTAACTAAGCAATATGAGGATAGAGAATATTTGATTTGTTATTCTATGAGATGGATATTAAAACATAAAATTTTATTTGTAACATAAATCATTGATTTAAATTTCTTCAAAGTAAGTATTCTGCGTATTGATTATTCTATGAAATGATAATATGAGAAAAAAATTATGTTAAACGAAATTCTATGAAACTATTTTCTATAAAACAACGTACAACCGTTAAATGCTTCTACAAACCAGCGCGACTCACGACGTGACACAAAGGTACCGCACGTCGCGCGACCCGCGGAGCCTTTGTATCGCGTCACGTGTCGCGCCAGTATGTAGAAGCCTTAAGACGTATGCTATATTAAAAGAACAACAAAATCCTTGACAATATTATTACCATCTTCATTGAACGGCACTAAGCCATTATTAAATAATCACTACGGTTGAAAGATGTATTTATTCATGCTACTGTATGTTTATGCTGTGTTATTGTGTTTTTATTTGCTTTTGAGTATTCTATTCTATTCTATCCTATCTTAGCTAATATTATAAATGCAAAAGTAAGTTTGTTTGTTTGTTTGTTACCTTTTAACGCCTAAGCCACTGAACCGATCATCCTGAAATTCCATAAACGTTGTCATGTGTACAGAAACGGACATAGGATACCTTTCATCCCGAAAAAAAGTACTATTCCCGAAGAAAACAGCAATAACGTTCTTATGATATTAGATGGCGCTACGTGTCCTTCGAATCATGGTTGAAGAAACTTTAGTAGCGTGTGTTTTTTTTTAATTTAAGCCTAATACGCAAATATATTAATAACAGAGAGATTAGAGAAGCAGAGTACAACCCGAATTTACTGTCAAATTCTAAATTAACGCAAGCGAAGCCGCGGGCAAAAGCTAGTTCTATTATAAAAGCCTCTGCTTTGCACGAGTGCAATGGCGACATGTCAAGATATTATATGCTATATTTAAATTTAATGTATTTTACAAAAAAAAAAGCTACGGGAGTAAATGCTCTAACTAATTGATGGTGACAACCGCAACAAAATTCGTTAGAAAAAGAATAATAAAAAAAAAAAAATAGGTGTTACCAGTTGTGAAAGTTGGTGTTTTAAGTACAGTCCATATTTTGCTTGTTTAGGGCATTCAAATTAATTTTAAGTACTAATTGTACTAAGATATATGGAATATACCGAATAGTTGGAAATAGCTGTCGCTTGCTTTATTTAAAAAAAGGCTTCGAAGCTTTTTAGTGGTGAAAGGATATTATAAATTAAGTGAGTTCTTTAGTGAAAAAGATTTTTTATGTTAGTATGTTTTAGTGTATATTTTGCATGCCTACATGGTTAAATATGGCTGATCATGTATTAATTTGTGTTATCCTCTATACTCATATTTGCAAAATAAAATTGTCTTTATCTTTACAGGAAAATATCTATTAGGATTTTAAATTATGATAAACTAGCTGTGCCCCGCGGTTTCACCCGCATAAGTCTCGATCCCGTGAGAATATAGGGATAAAAAGTAGCCTATATGTTAATCCAGGGTGTCAGGTACCTCGATACAAATTTTTATCAAAATTGGTCCAGCCGTTTTTACGTGAAAGAGTAACAAACATCCATCCATCTATCCATACTTACAAACTTTCGCGTTTATAATATTAGTAGGAAGTAGGATTTTATGTTACATTAATATATACACACATAAAAAAACGAAATTATTAAAATAATATGTTTTTGTATGTATAGATTATCAACATTATTAATTACTGTTGTCACTCACCAATCTAATAACATACACCAAAGGATGTTTCTAAAATTATATTTAAAAATATATAATTTAATAATAATAAATTATTTATTTCACCACAAGAAAAAAACATGACACTATAAGGATAATACCATTAACATTTCATAAATAGCATGTGATTAATGCCCAGGCTTACAGTAAGTATTAAATATTTGATGTACTCTGATTATTTTTTGTACTTCGTATTTTTTTATTCCAATGTTCTTTTTTCCTGATCTTATTTTTAATACCTTAATCCACTTTTTGTTACTGAATGCGATGAAAATAAAATTACCTTTTTATTCTACAATTAATAATATCCACTATTGCATGCAAAAGACAATAAATTATCATTTGAGTGACGCAGAAATATAAATAGTGATACAAGCTATTGTACAATTTATAGATTAATGTGTAGTGGATTTAATAACACTTCAAATACCACAAGCGATTCATGGGTGATTAATTATTATATTAACGACAGATTAATAGTACTGCCAATCGTGATTAGCGTATTAGTAATATTAATACAAAATAATTATACATAACGACAAATTACCTTGTTAACAGTATTCATCATTTTAGCCGAAAGACGTCCACGGCTGGACATAGGCCTCCCCCAGTAGGGGGGGGGGGTTGCATAATCGCCATGCTTGACAAGCGGGTTGGCGATCGCAGTATGGTGAACGAAAATGTATAGAGAACGCTGCTGCCCATTTTCTAGTAAGTCAACACCCCCGGGAAGAAATGGGATGATGTTATTCTTTACGTCCGGCACTAAACGGAAAATTTTTACCTGTATTATTGAAGCTTATAATAATTAAATAAGAACTTATATTCGTTTTTGATGAAATCGGAAAGATGAAAAGAAATGCATGCTGATAGTGTTCGTAGAAAGCGTCTACGACTATTTATTGCTACGACCGGGCTTGAGCTGACAATTTACTAAAATCTTCATACGTCAATGACGTAAACTATCACTTGGCCGTAAAACAAAGGGTTACCTTTACCATTTGTATGTGAAATATAAAGGGACCTATAGACCACTCTATTGTTCGATAGAACCAGTTCCATTTGTTTAATTTATTTATACCTATTCGCTATAAATAAATAAATTACATGTTCGACCTAACTCTTGCGTGTGGCTTCAGTCTTGAAAGGAATTCATGTTTGGTGTCTTACCGTTATTTATGAATGGGAATTTTTTGTTGAAAAAGCCATTTCCAAAGAAGTTTAATTCAATATTTGTAGAAGTAATTAAGAGCAATCAGAAACAGTCGAAACCTTAGATAGTGATATTTAAATTAGGACCGTCCATAATATCTTTACTCTGCAGCAATTACCGACAAATAAAGGAGTACTCAGTCGAGAATATAACTGATGTGGAATTTGTTTGTTTTGTGAGCACTATGTGGGTCATTTATTTTTTTCTTTAAATATTTTCCTTTTTTAGGGTTCCGTACCAAAATGGTTAAAAGGAACCCTATGGTGAGACTAAGTCTGTCTGTCTGTCTGTCTCTCACACCTGGGTATCTCAAGAACTACTTATGCTATCAACTTGAAATTTAGAATAGTTTTAGATGACGTTTGCCCAACTATTTTGCAAACAAGAATTTTTTTTTATCTTTTTTGCAAAAGGGACTGAAAGGGGGTCTTAAAAATCATATGAAAGAACGCTGTTTGCACATTCTCAAACATTTATTTTTTAGGTCGCATAGTTTTTTAGTCGACTTTTGATCAAAAATGTAAAAAAAATACCGTTCCCCCCCCCTTATCTCCGAAGTTTGTATAGTTAAAAATCTGAAATTATTCTGTGTGATAGAAGTGTATGTAAAGATTACAGGAAAAATAAAACTATGTCTCTATATAGCACAGTTTTTCAGAAATCATCAACATCATGTATACGTACGGAACCCTCAGTGCGCGAGTCCGACTCGCTCTTGACCGGTTTTTTTTTTCTTTTTCTCAGTTAGTTTTAATGATGGTCTGGCATTTTGAGCGCTTTATGCGGCCTACCCAAAATTCCTTTCTTTGGTATTGTTCGTCGAGTCGTTGAGCTCCTTAAGTCTTGAGTTGAGCTGCACGATTACTGACAAATGCTTACACAGATTGGACAGGTCCACTCAAGTTTGTGTGGTTCTTTCCTCAAAAAACCATTTCAGACTCGGATCTACATGGTCCTCACATGATCTGACCAAGATTATGTCTGGACTTTAAAAGAGACTTTGACCCCTGAGTTTGTTTCGCCATTTCTTCTCAGGGGTAGTCAGATATGAAATGTCGGCTACATCTAGATTATTTTTTTTATTTTTTATATGACGTGTAAAAGTGATTCTAATATCTTATTTACAGAATAAACGATTTCATTTCAATTATCTAATAGCTAAAGTCGTGGGTTTAATACGCCTCTGTCAACCCTTCCACGGAAAAGTCATGGTACCATTTAGTTTTCCTCTATGTAAATCAGTATTTTAAAACATCCTTTCTATAATTTTCAAATGTTTTTTATTTCTCGTATATTTATTTATTTATTAAAACCTTAGGCACAAGTAAAAAAAAAATCTGTACACAGGTGGACTTAATACCTGAGGAATATTCTACCAGTCAACCTTAGACCGAATCCTCTTTATTACAAAACAAGGTTTATCTTCAGACCCAGGTTTAAAACATGGAGCCATTATTGAATTTCGAACTTTATTCCGACTATGGTAAAGTTCCTAAACACAAAACTGACCACTTAGTACCGAACTAAGTTCAATCACTGTTACGTCCTTATTACAAAAGCTGGCTCCATGGTTTAAGCCATGTCAAAATACAAATCTTGTTGTGTAATAAGGCGGTATGTATTTATCATTGCCACTTAACAACTTTAAGATAACACACATCCCTTATCAGTAATATTCGAATTCTCGTTATATATATATATCATAATATTAATGTAAGCGGAACTCGGTCGGGAACTCGAGAAATGTTAGGAACGCATACAGAATGAGGGATCGTCTTGCTTACGTCAGCAAAGCAAGTTCGCATTACAAAGTTTCTGGTTCCATGTTACAATTTTAATGAACATTTTTAATGGAGACAGGCTGCTCTTTTACCAACGCGACGAGAATAATTTGACGGGCTATGTTTACTCTTTTACATATTTGTGTCTCGAAATTCATCCTTGGTCCGTCCTTTTGGTTATTTTGACACGAATATTATTAGGTTAATCCTACCTGCTTTGTTTATGTGACTCACTGTCTAATATTACGAACCGGCCCTCAATTTAAAAGTAAATCAGAATGTGTAAATCTAATGTGTATTTTTCTTTCTTTGCAGATTGGCAACCTGAAGCACTACTTTTTATTATCACATCCACACGTCAGTAAGAGATCACCGAATGCCAGCATCGACCATTTTAACAGTCTCAAAAATGACCCACAGGTAAATAGGTTTTTTAATAATTATTACTTATGATTAAGACTAAAAAGAAGGTCAATAAATGCCCATACAACTTTGCCCAAAGATGTACCTCGAGGTACACGTGCACCAAATCGTAGAGAAAAATAGAGGACTTAAAAAAAATATTATATTTTTATCCTTAAATAATTTAAAATTACATAATAAATTATTTTAACCTTTAACACAATTAAATCATGTAGCAACTTTGCATAAAAAACTGCGTTACATTTGGTTGACACTCGGGTTGAAATTATTTCGTAAATATCATTCACATGTCAATCCGTTCGTGTCTGCATTTTTCCAGTAATATGAGTACGATGAGTACCCCGAAAGACAACTTTTAGACTTTAATTCATTGAGGGCCGCTCGGGCTCCAGTCCCGATAACAATAGGAAATTAATTGTGTATTTGTGTCTCATTATCGGCACTTGCAGGGTTGAATTCAATGAAGTGGGTTGCTGAGTATCGAATCTCATACATTCAATTCCACCCCATCACAATAGAGGCAGGCTAAGCATAAAAAGAGTATTTTATGTAATTATTTGATGTAGCTTTTTTTTTTTTTTGGGTGGGAAATTATCAAATAACTTCTCCCGCTCTGGGCGGAGCGGGAGGGCGTGTCAGACTTTTACTGACTAAAACCCACCCGTATTCCTTCATTTGCCTGTGTGCCAGGGCCACGATATCCCTTTCGGACAAACTCGCAACCCTGGCAGGCGTTGGCCCTAGCGGACCCCGTCGGCTTGCGACTCCCGACGCCCGGGGCGTGTCCTGCGGCGACTAGGGGCGCGAGGGCGCGAACCTTACCTCTCCCTCACGCGTTCCGCCTGCTCCTTCGCAAGCATTACTAATTCGCAGAAGGAGGTGACGGCCTCCCATGCAATCTCGCTCCGAACCATGGCCTGAACCGGGGCCGGACGCGAGAGATCGCCGCCGCCGATCGCCTCCGTGATTTGATGTAGCTTGGCTTGATGTTCTATTTATTTTAAGAAATCAAGATTAAACAAATAAACATAATAAAGGCTTTATTAAAATGCGACTTCTATTCAATTAAACCTGGTTGATCTCGCTTGATTAATTTCGAGCTGGGATATGACGCAGATCAAGAGTCCCATCACGTTGAAACCCTTAGATGTTGACGCTAGTTAAGTAAATAATTTAATATCTTTGACGCTAATTATTATTATTATATTCTTTATTTTTCGGACAACAATGATCCAACGTGTTATTAAACAATAATATAACTTATTACCAGTGTTAGTAGTTACAAAAAAAAAAAAACAATAGAGAAGACAGTTTTTATAGTATTGTGAAAAGGACATTACCCCAAATTAATTTATAGTATTGTCCTTCTCACAAAACTTTTAATAATCGGAGAGTCGATACTCTCCGCCAAAGTTTTTAGAACGCTGTTGCCACTCGCCCGCAACCTTGACAACAGCGACGCGGTTTTCTTGCGAATGACGGCGTGGAATCCGTCAGTTCGGTTTTGCGCAAACATGGTAGAAGCGGTGCACCATCGTGGCAGTCCCAACAGCATCCTAAAAATATTATTATACTGAATGTGTACGTCATCCAGCGTTCTTTTGGTATAGTTGACCCAAATATTCCCCGTGTAAAAGCACTAGCAATATGCCTTAAAAAGTGTTAAGGGGCTCATTTATTTATCGAGTTTTTATTCGCTCTAAAAGACTTCGAACCCTGCTTCTAAAATTACTGTTCATCAACATTCACAGCTTGTATTGTGTACTTTTGGGTATAAGCATAATTTCTTACGTTAGGTACGTAACTTTGCCTAACGAAAATCGATTATACAAGGAGGGTTGTTATGGAATTCAAATTAAATTATTTCTATATATTTGAAACGAAACAAACGTGAAACAACAGTGGCTGAAACCGACAGCAGACAGCTGTCAACTTCATATTAAATTGTAGTCTTTGGTCTTTGGACCAAACTAAACTAAATCTCCATGGAAACCATATACAATACGATTAAAATGAAAGGGCATGTTATTAAATTCAAAGATAAGAAAGTATTACGTATCTTGATGTAGTGCAAAAAAGATGGGTATACAATTTCCGTTCAAATATTTTTGGTCGGATTACCTACCTAAAGGACACAGACAATACGATAATATTTTATCTGTGTAAGTTGGCCTAAGGTTGAAACTTTCTAAGGCCCACTTGGATGTTTAGTTGAGTTACATTAATAATGTAGAGTTTGTAAACTTGGATCTAAGTAATTAACATTTTAACTCTCATTACGCGTTGCGCCACTAAAAAGTCACACCGGGTTAGTTAACGTCAATTTATTTTGACATTACTAACCAACAGTTTAGCGACTTAACTTTTCCACATCCATCGGTGGGTTAAATATTTAAAATTTTAACTCTAGGTTTACCTCTAACTCTTGGTGGCGCTAGATGAATTATTTGATCAACCCAGGGCTAGCTGTTAACTCCGAGTTATTTAGGATAACTC
Source organism: Tiliacea aurago (assembly GCA_948098905.1). Taxonomy (NCBI): domain Eukaryota; kingdom Metazoa; phylum Arthropoda; class Insecta; order Lepidoptera; family Noctuidae; genus Tiliacea; species Tiliacea aurago. The sequence goes on from OX402592.1 coordinate 5,990,090, forward strand.
ATGAGATGTCAGCACCCACTGACGGAGTCCGTTAGGGTCAATGCCTGCCAGGGTTGCGAGTTTGTCTGAAAGGGATATCGTGGCCTTGGCACACAGGCAACGGAAGTAACACGGGTGGGTTTTAGTCAGTAAAAGTCTGACACGCCCTCCCGCTCCGCCCAGAGCGGGAGAAGTTATTTGATAATATTCCACCCAAAAAAAAAAAATGTACCTGGATAAAAAAAATAAGAGGTTGACTAAACATCGTTCGTGACATTCAGATTACTCTTTCTACTGTTTCCTAAATCTCTACCGAGAACCACACGGAGCCTACGTGCAATCCTAAGTTTATAGTGTTCCGTTCCCTAAGGCTGTACTAGGAAATGCGTCACAAGGCTTTGTTTTAGGAATAGTAAGAGATAGTCAGTGAAATTTTAAAACACTGTGTTGTAAAAGCAAAGAAGAGGTGTGTTACTTGATTATTATGGATGTAAAAATGCTATAAGGAAGAATAATAACTAGAATATCTCCTTGCTTGTCTGAATGAATGAATGAAATGCAACGACCCCAGCGTGGTTGTACAAGATTTCTCGAAAGAACCCAAAGATTCACCCTAGCCCCTGAAACCTCATGTTTCGTGAGACTACAGAGACCATTGTATATCAAAGAGTAGACCGGGGGGGCGCGATAATGGTAGGGAAACGACGTACCCTTGGGATATGGAAGGATTATAAGAGCCTACCGGATATGCATCCTATCTGAATATCAGAATATCTCCTTGCTTAGATATTAATATACTAATATTATAAAGCGATAAAAGATTTTTTTGTAGGGGGTAATCTTCGGAACTACTACTTCGATTTCAAAAATTCATTCACTGATAAAAAGCTACGCTATTGCCAAGTGCTGTATGACGTTTTATGTTAAAACACGCGGAAGAAGACGCCGCAAGAAGAAGATTTAAACAGAATCAGGTGATAAAAAAAGTTTTTTATATTTCCGACGGGTTTGCTCTTGACCTTAGTCTAGGGCAGAGGTGACAGAGACAAAGTCGACGATGGAGTGAGCTTACCCAAAAGATGCCTGTTTACTCTAACTTTGAAGAGATTAGGGTTGTATGCGTTCGGAAACACAGACGCAGGTAGAGAGTACCACTCTTGTGCTGTGCGCATTATAAAAGTCCTAGTTAGTAGTGTCAGTTAGTATGTACCTAAACAAGGTACACATTTTTTTAGGTCAAGGGTAATGATTATTTTGTCTTTGAGACCTGAAACTGTAATGAAAAAAGTTAATTAATTCTACAATTTCGTAGAAAGAATAAAAATGCTAGTCATGACGTGTATTTATGTAGGTAAGTAATTATTAAGTTCAGCAAATTATATTTTAATCTAGTCTAGACATTAATAGTCTTTCATTTGTTTAAATTAGATGTTATCAAGTATATTGGTGTGGAAAAGTTCGAATTAAGGCTTCTACATACCGGCGCGACTCGCGACGCGACACAAAGGCTACGCTCGTCGCGCGACACGCGGGGCCTGTGTCGCGTCGCGTGTCGCACCGGTCTGTAGAAGCCTTTAATTGTGATGTGAGGGCGATTTCATATGATCATTATAATCATCATCATCATTTCAGCCGAAAGACGTCCACTGCTGGACATAGGCCTCCCCATTTCGGAGGGGGGTTGTCATAATCGTCACGCTTGGCAGGCGGGTTGGCGATCGCAGTATGATGTTAAAATACATAGAGAACGCTGCTGCCCATTCTCTAGTAAGTCCCTTAGTCGCCTTTTACGACACCCACGGGAAGATTTGGATGGTGCTATTCTTTACGTCCACACGGAATATCTCATTAGAATAGATCATTATAATAATATCTGATTTATTATATTTATTTTGGGTATCTGTCTTTAGATTCACCGAAATTGTTTTCAAGTTTAATTGCGTCTTCAAACACACATACAATAGTAACCAAATTTTCTTCAACCCAAAACTTGCCATTCGCCATTTGTTTGTTTACGAACCCAATCAATACACATTAATTTGATTGACATGGGTCCACCATCAAATTATTCATTGGGATTATCCTTAAAGTTATCGGCTTGAATATCATGACTTGCTCCGTTTTGAATAATTGATTCTATGCTGTATTTACACAAGGATTTTCTCATAAGGGATTGGCCAGTTAGTTAATCTTCCAATTTGAATGGGATTTAGCCATCCATGAAGTTTTCCTGTCGACTGGCTGACCAGAATGGAGGTCCGGTGAAAAGATCGATTTGCCTTAGTAATTTTGATGATTTGTTGAGATTAGGTAGATACTTGTATAATAAAAAACCGGCCAAGTGCGAGTCGGACTCGCGCACGAAGGGTTCCGTACCATTATCTATAAAAATGGCCAAAAAAACACGTTTGTTGTGTGGGAGCCCCCCCTAAATATTTTTTTTTATTTAAATTTAATTATTTATTTTTATTTATTTATTTATTTATTTTACAGTTTATGTACACACATATATACAGACAAGAAAAAAAAAAAAAAAAGAACAGAAAAATACGTACAACGTACGTACGTATGCTTATTTCTAAAGAAATCTCTTCCAGCATACCTGCGACAAGGAAAGTAGACGAAGAGATGTAGACAACGTGTGTAAGATTAAAAGAGAAAACATAATACATAAAATCAAAATAAAAAACTTACTAATATTATTACTATACTAATCACTAATTTAAAAATAAACACACAATAAGAGAATATACTTACATACATACTTCTAAAATGAATATCATTAAAATATATATAAGTTTAAAATAATAAATACATAATATACAACTATGACGAAGTGGAAAGATAGTGTTCTTTGTATCTTCTTTTAAAAACTGCAACGGTTTGGCAGTCCCTAATTTCAGGCGGAAGTGAATTCCACAACCGAACCGCGTGCACAGAGAAGGAGTAGGAGTAAAAGTCGGTAGAGTGGGGAGGTGATTTAAGGAGATTTCTAAGATGGGACCTGCAAGGCGCATCAGAAGGACGAGCGTAGGAAAAGCGTTCCCGCAGATAGGATTTTTAAAGTCAATATATATCTACATATTCTGTGAATATTTCAAGCGTCTACCTGTTGCCGTTATCAATTTAGAGCAAAAACGAGCAAAAAAATCACGTTTGTTGTATGGGAGCCCCCTTAAATATTTGTTTTATTCTATTTTTTTGTATTTGTTGCTATAGCGGCAACAGAAATACATTATCTGTGAAAATTTCAACTGTCTAGCTATCACTGTTCATGATATACAGCCTGGTGACAGACGGACAGACGGACAGACAGACGGACAGACAGCGGCGGAGCCTTAGTAATAGGGTTGCCGTTTTACCCTTTGGGTACGGAACCCTAATAGATAGATAGTTAGTTGGTACGAACCAACGCCACATGGAGCTAATTACTGTTAGTAGGTATGAAATTTCGTCAAAATTTAATAAAGTACTCGTTTGAAATTAAACGCCTTGTAGATATCGTAGCTTATTTAGAGATAACAGACATTACAAAGTTATTTGAGCTAATCCTGATTCTGATAGTAATCATAATTTTCTCATGCATTAAGGTGGATTCTTGGCTAATGAGAGCAAATAGTAATTTTCTAGTCGAGTTCATTTTTAGGGTTCCGCACCTGAAAAGGATATAACGGAACCCTTATAGGATCACTTCATTTTCCATCTGTCTGTCTGTGTGTCTGTCTTTCAAGTAACTTTTTCTCAGTAACGCGTGGAGGTATCAAGTTGAAAATAATATCAAATACGTAAGTTTACAGTCTCTTAATGCTGTAAAAAAAATCAAGCAACTATGTCAACGCAATAAAAAAATACGGCATATTTTGATACTCGCAAATAAATCAAAACCTACATGGTGTTTCCTGTTGACCTAGAATCATGAAAATTAGCAAGAAGCAAGGTCTCACATCACAAGTAAAGGGAAAGGTCCGAAAATCGTTCATTTGTAGTTTTATCACATAACAAAAATTAAATACTTTTTTGCGATAACAAACTTACATTTGTAGTTGGCAAAACTACAATGCTAAGTTTTTTTTTGTTTTTTTAATTCATCTCAACTACAGAACCCTTCATTGTGCGCACTTGGCCGGTAGTTAATGTAAACTTTGAACCATCTATGAATTTGAAATCATTTCTTTAGCTAGAAACTAAAATTTATAGCCTAATAATCAATAAGCTCTTGTGTATTGTACTGTTACTTTATACGGAGCAAGTATTTGACCTCCGAAACCCAATTACTTGGAAACACCAATATCCTAAGTTCAGACATAATAGGTATTATCATTGTTAGCAAGTTCAGCAGTTCTAGGCTAGCTGCTGTTAATATGGCGTTGTTTATGACCAAAACGTGACGACTCGAATTTTGTAGCATTACTAACGATCGAGCGTTAATGGGTTTAGATACATGTCGGGTTAAGTAAGTTTGGTAAGTTACTTATTTATTTTAACTTTAATTAACACGGTTAAACCAATAACGTTAATTAAAGGCAGAGACACATACACATAGAAACGAGAATATAAAATTTTAAAATTCTATTAAAAGCATAAAAACAATTAAAAAAAAGAAATAAAAAAACAATACTTTCATGAATCCCTCTCACAGTATCTCAGGCATGCCAATAAAATCTTCGTCCATTCATCCGCAAACAGATCGTTTGTTGGATTAGAATCCAAGAGATCATTAAGTGCGACCAGAGTGCGAGGTGCTGGGGACTTAGCACGCGAAACGGTGCGACATGGAGGCACAGCAAACAGCCTACTTAAGTAGGTTTAGTACATATTTTGTTCAACATAAATAATGCTCTTGTCTGTGTAGTGCCGGACGTTAAGAATAGCACTTCCCTATTTCTACCCGTGGGTGTCGTAAAAGGCGACTAAGGGACTTACTAGAGAATGGGCAGCAGCGTTCTCTATGCATCTTAACATCATACTGTGATCGCCAACCCGCCTCCCAAGCGTGGCGATTATGGCAATCCCCCCCCCTTTGGGGAAGGCCTATGTCAGCAGTGGACGTCTTTTGGCTGCAATGATGATGAAATAATGCTTTTGAATTGTCTGTGTGCCTTTTTTTCACTAGCCTGTGCTATCCTCATCAATCATTCCAGCCGAAAGACATCCACTGCTGGATATAGGCCTCAGGGGCCTAGGGGGCGGGGGGGGTTGCAATAATCGCTCGCGGGCGATCACAGTATGGTGTTAAAATGCGTAGAGGACGCTGCGCAGAAACGCCATTCTCTACCAAGTCCCTTAGTTGTCTTTTACGATACATACGGGAAGAAATAGGATGGTGCTATTCTTTACGTCCGGCACCACACTGAACAAACTGTACTATCCTACTACTCGGTAAAAGCCTCCCTACACTCCTTCCGTCTATTATACATCTTGCATTACAACGTGAGATGATTTGTAGGCCATACATATATTAAGTTATTACGGGCAGGTTTTTAAACATCGACTGTTTTGACACAAGAGATTTTGATTTTGCACCAAGAGAACTGATAAGTTAAACCAAAAAAATACTGCTGGGCAAATAAGATGCTTCTCGATAAAAATCGAGAATATTATAATAGCTACTAACAAAAGCATTTTCAAAAAATCCGACCACCATTTTCTACGTCCTTCAAAACCTTTTAAATTCCGAGCACTCTTGCCCGTCCCTAACTTATCAAAGAGGATTAAAGACAGTTCATTTGACAGGTGAGATGGGTGATGCAGCAGAGGGAGCTACGGAGGTCTAAGAGAGACCATCTGTCGAAGCCGAGGCATGTGATGCGACAGTCCAGTGCTCCGGCCTTCCCTGACCCACTCTTTAAAGAGCAGTGGTATTTGGTAAGTAAACAATAAGTTATATTTTTTTTACAATTAGTATAAGTATATTTTTCTTTTATGTTTGTGCTAAAGTTTTGGCAATGCTATTATGGGTGTGGTTAGAAGTTACAACCTCTCGCTCGCCAGTACATACCTTCATTTGGTACCTAATATCAATTACTAAGTCCATTATTAAAAGTGTTTTCTGTATGGCACCACGTATATTTACCCCATCTACCACAAGCACCCAGAGATATAACTGTTGCTAACTTATTTAAAAAAAAACTAAAAGAGTATGTAGCAGCCAAATGTTTCTATAGTATTGCTGAGTTTCTAATGGAGAAAACATAATAATTCTATTGTAGGAGCGAATTTTTTTGGTTCTGTTTGACTGTTGTATTTTTATTAGTTTTTGACATTTGAATTAAACTATGACGATAATATTTTGTTCTTATTTTCAACTTATCTAATTTAATTGATGTTTGAATTGCATGCTGTTCCTACATTATAAGTTAATTTAATTTATTGTAATCATTAACATATTCATTTCAATTAAATGTTTTTTTTAATAACTGAACAAATGTTATTGTAATACATATTTGTACGCCGTTAAGGTAAAACATGACTATGATCCTTTCTGCAATATACTTAACATCTTGCATGCTTTGTGTGTGCATTACTCATGTTTTGAACAAATAAATGATCTATCTATCTATTATGTTGATTCTCTTCACGTGTTGGTGTTAACGCTGATAGCAACCTCCACCGCGAAACCATAGCAGCGAAACCGCAGTAGTTCAATTGTACTGGTTCACTTCATGTTCCGCTACTAGCATCGGATGCGAGTAGCGGAACATGACGCGAACCAGTACAATTGAACTACCGCGGTTTCGATGTTATGGTTTCGCGGTGGAGATATGCTACCAGCGTAACTGTAAGTGTGAGAGTAATTGAAATAATCAATCTGCCTAGACTTTTCCCAACTATTTTGGGGTTGGCTTCCAGTCTAACCGTATCCAGTTAGACTGGAAGCCAACCCCAAAATAGTTGGGAAAAGTAAGTACAGTTGAATACCAGTATTTTACATGGAGCCACTGCCTATCTGACCTCCACAACCAAGTAACTGGGTAATACGATACTCCTTGGTAAGACTGGTTGTCAGACTTTCGCGCTTCTGACGATGCTTAACGACTGTCAAAGATCCACGAAAAACAGCCGGGACCAACGGCTTGACATGCTTTCCGAAGCACGGAGGAGTCTCGGTATGTAAAGATGGTCACGCATCCATGGACCAACCCCAGCAAGCGTAGCTTACCTGAGGGATCGACTTGTGCGGCTATTATTACCTAGCCCTAAGCTCCTTAGAGTAATTGAAATAACAAATTGTAAAAAAAAGTACCAGTTATGCTTATGTAAAGGTACTGGCACTAAAAAATATTTCAGATATGTTTGGTCCATAATATTGATAGTGGAACGACTTAAACACTATGTTACATATAAAAATTATATCAAAATTAAATTATATCCAATTAAATTTAAACTAAATCAAAAATTAATTTAAATATTTGCCGCCCTCTGGGGCCCCGGGCACACGCACAACCATCATTATCATTTTCCTTAAGAACTTTAGGTGAACTTATAACCTTCAAAAATAAGAATTAAAAAAATTACAATAAAACGTAAAAGACCAAGATTTTTAAACGTTTCGGTACTCCTGATAAAGTACTGCCCATTCTCCTTTTATGAGCGTCCGGCATGCCCTGTATAACAATAAAAAGACACATTAAAAGCAACATTTCGTTGGCTCTCATTGTTATAATGCAAATAATTAAAAAGATAACTTGACTTTCGTTTTTAGACTGGGTTTATATAATGTGGAAAATGGAATTTAGGCGAATATTTTATTCTAAATTTCATCATCGTTTACAAATTATATTACTTTAGCAGGGATTGCAGCCACCTCATGCAATAAAATTACGTGTTCTATTTAGAATTGCTGCAGATAAACCGTTTTGCGCACGTACATTTACTGGACGCGCGTAAAGCGCCTTATCTGGACATGCACTTCTAATCCTGAAACCAGACATCCCAATGTGTAGCTAATTCTGCGGGGTTATTTTAAAGGTAGGTACTGAATTTAGGTATGTTATAATTACTAAAAATTAATAGTATTATTTAATTAAGCAAAAATATGTACCTAGTTATTCAATACAAAATAACTTATTTATGAAACTAAACTGAATATATATAACTTCACTCCGAAAATACGTGATAATAGTTACAATTCCAGTAATAATGTTACCTTCGTATAAAAATAATGTACCTAGTTACTGCTTAAAATTCAGCTCAAGTACAAAATATTGCTGAGCATTTCAGTGGCAGATGTTAAGCATAATTTAATAGTACGAGTGTACCAAGTCGACGAACTTTAGCAGAACAAAGTGAGACGGGACATTTGTGCTACGTACTAAAATTCATCCGACAAAGAATAGTGGAGGAGTTACTAATTCAGTAGTTTAGTCCCCAGATCGCGGCATAAAGCGAATATCTCCTCTTTCGAGGGATATAACCTGTGAGTCCTGTGACCTTGATGTCCTATTGTTTTATCAGTCCAATCGTTATGTTTGCTGCTTTATTCGGGTACAATTTTATTGTTCAGAGGTTGACTTAAGTGAGAATGAATTTCGTTGAATAAAATATAGGGAGGTATGAAACATTTTCACCGGTGTGATGAATTTGTTCCAGTTTATTTGGTTGTAAGCCGTCTGTAACACGTTTTACTGGGATACGACTTATGAGTCCACATCAAATGCGAACTTAGTATTTTATGTTTTAAATTTTGCAATATATTTTTTTAAATTTAATATAAGGTTTGATGTATTTTTTTGCTAACTATCTTATTTTGATTATATTGATTTCCAATTTATTATTACATATAAATAATAATTGATTTAATTTAAATGAGAACCCCTCTGTTGGGTAAAGGCCTCCTCCATTTTTATCCATTGTTTTCTATCTCTCGCTTTCGTTTGCCATTTATCTCCTGCTATACCTCTGATGGTCTTCCTCGCTTTCTTCTTCCATTTCATCTTTCCAATACTACGGCATGACTCGTCCACTGGTCATCTTCCATCCTCTGCCCATTTCCACATTAATTTCATAGAGTGAAGTAGGAAATACAATTAATGGTTTAGTGCTTTCTTTTACCTTGGTGTTGCGTATTTCATCTTTCTTTCGTATTCTTATTCCTGTTTTAGGTTCATCATCATCATAATCATTTCAGCCGAAAGACGTCCACTGCTGGTCATAGGCCTCCCCTAAGCACCGCCACTTCGACCGGTTCTGTGCTTCCCGCATCCAGCGGATACCTGCGGCCTTCACAAGGTCATCGGTCCACCTTGTAGGAGGCCTTCCAACGCTACGTCTTCCGGTACGCGGTCGCCACTCCAGAAACTTTCGGCCCCATTGGCCATCAGTTCTGCGAGCAATGTGCCCTGCCCACTGCACACTGTTTTATGTTATCAACGACATAAAAGGAACGTGTACTCAGAATTAGAATTTCTCAGTACCAGAATAAATTTTAGGCTTCAATATTATTAATTGGTTTTTTTTTATTTTTATTTTTTTAAACGAAGTTATTTTTTAATTTAATTTTATCTTTTTTTTTACAAACTTCACTGACATAATGTTTTTCTTACTTGACATTATTATACCTACAATTTAAATTTTAAAAAGGTTCTAACTTTTATTATTTTAATCATATTTTATATTGTTTTTTTTTTTGTCAATGTGAGGACGTTGTAGGCTTATTAGACTGTAGATCTGTAGACCATTTTCTATTTTGTTAAGTACCTGGTACTTTTGACGGGCCTGCGCTGTCCTCTCATACCTATTAACACTGTAATTTGAAAACATTGTAAAAGCCAATTTTATTTTTTTAAAAGAGTGACCGTGGAGTTTCTTGCCGGCTCTTCTCCATAGGAAACAACCAATTGCAACCGTGCACCTAGCTTCTGACGTTTCATAAGTGCCCGTGTAGGCTTATGTGAAATAAAAATATTTTTGATTTTGACTTTGATTTTTGTTTCATATTTTTCTAACTGAAAAAGAATTTTAAATTTTCGAACAGCTTAATTATGTTTTTACGACTAGTAAAATGATCTAATAACTTTTATGTACATTTAATGGTGAGTTACATTAATGTTCGTACGTCAGGTAAACCACCTTCCTGGCACGCACGCACGTATCTATTACTTGCACGCGACCAAGTGTGGGGCCTAAAGGAAAAGCGAAGGCGGAAAACAGAACACATTTTCTAAAATTTTGAATAATTGAGCACATTGAACACAGCAGCAAAAAAAAAGAAAAAAAAAACAACACAACAACAAACCACAACACAATACACAACACAACACACAACACACACCACGAGACAAAAACCCCCTTATTACAAAACAATGTTCATCTTCAGACCCAGGTATAAAACATGGAGCCATTATTGAATTTCGAACTTTATTCCGTCTACGGTAAAGTTCCTAAACACAAAACTGACAACTTAGTACTGAACTAAGGTTTCAGTTTTGTATAAAGAACGGTATTTCCTTCACTGTTACGTTCTTATTACAAAAACTGGCTCCATGGTTTAAGCCATGTCAAAATATAAATCTTATTTTGTAATAAGGCGGTATGTCGTTATTGTTAAGAAGTTTCCGACTGCATGAGATTGTTTATAGTATAAATTTTTTAACTTATTTTATTTTACACTTTTTAGGTTTCTAAGACGGTAAATTAGTTTATTTACTCACTTATAATCGGGTGATAACGGCCTCTTACTCACTCACTCCAAAAGTTTGGGATAGCTTTTTTATCATTTCTCATTTAAATTACATTTAAACATATCATTTGTATATATTTTTGTAATCACCTTTTAAAATCTTTCAAGTTGATACCCCACTCGACAGGCTTGGGTTGGGAGATTTTTTTTTCGAAAACACACCTTTTGGCGCCAAAAATGTTAATATGCTTAGTGACACTCGCGCAATGAAGTCGAATCTAATGACATATCATTCATCAAAATCTGTTCAACCGTTTAGTAGATACGAGGGAACATAGGGACGGACATACATACATACAGGTCAAACACATAACCCTCCTTTTTTGGCTTCGCCGCAGTCGGGTAAATAACGCCTCTTTGAATTATCGTCAAAGAGGGATTATTTTTAGAAATTGTTACCGTGGGTTGGTGTCAACAGTTTATAGCATCGTGTTTCCCGCCCACCGTTTCGCTTCCACTAAGGTCACAGCTACATATTTCCCACTCGCCACTGCGCTCCCATTCCACGTCAACACAAACACTTACATTAAGTATTCAATGCGCAAAGCGTAATATCCGTCCACTTGAGTGTATTTGTAGGTTATTTTTAGATATTAACCTTATTTTTTTGTTTCAGAACGGAGGTGCAGCTGATGGATTAGACATGAACGTCGGCTACGCTTGGAGAAAAGGATATACAGGGAAAGGAGTCGTTATAACCATCCTCGACGACGGAATTCAACTCAATCATCCGGACTTATCACAAAATTATGTAAATATTTTTTTGTTATATCTCCTAAAAGTATACTGAAACACACATTAATCAAGACAGCTAAGAACTGTCAAATGACAACCCAATTAAGTACAAAGCGATTTCTCTTTACCACCCATGTATTACGTAACTGAATTGTATTGAACGGGAATCCCGATATTGTAGGATCCTGCAGCATCGACGGACATAAATGGGAACGACACAGACCCGACGCCGCAGGACAATGGCGACAATAAACACGGCACCCGGTGCGCGGGCGAGGTGGCTGCGGTCGCCTACAATAGATACTGCGGCGTCGGCATCGCTTACAACGCCAGCATCGGAGGCATCAGGATGCTCGACGGCCTTGTTAACGACGCAGTGGAGGCCCAGGCACTCGGGTTCAACACACATCACATAGACATCTATAGCGCTTCGTGGGGGCCCGAGGACGACGGAAAAACCGTCGACGGCCCCGGCCCTTTGGCTAAAAGGTATTGTTTAATTGCAAGTGATTTAGAGAAATGGTTACAGGCGAGTTCATTAAAAAGTGCTTTGTTTCAGGGCGTTTATAAATGGTGTGACGAACGGAAGAGGGGGGAAAGGATCTATTTTTATATGGGCGTCGGGAAACGGCGGCAAGCACACGGACTCTTGCAATTGTGATGGATATGCGAATAGCATATTCACAATTTCTATTTCTAGTGCAACGCAGAGGGGATATAAACCATGGTATTTAGAAGAATGTTCATCAACAATAGCTTCAACTTACAGTTCAGGAACGCCAGGCCTAGACAAAAGCGTAGCTACAGTAGATATGGATGTGCAATTAAGGCCTGACAAAATTTGCACTGCAGACCACACAGGCACATCAGCATCGGCGCCATTAGCCGCAGGTATTTGTGCATTAGCTTTAGAAGCAAATGTATTACTAACGTGGCGGGATATGCAACACCTAATCGTAATGACGTCTCGGTCACAACCACTGGAAAAGGAAGGAGGATGGATCGTAAATGGCGTAAAAAGAAAAGTAAGTCACAAGTTTGGCTACGGACTAATGGACGCCGCTCAGATGGTAACATTAGCCGAACAATGGACGAGCGTACCCCCTCAGCATATTTGTAAGTCACAAGAAATAAACGAGGACAAGTCTATTGAAACATCTTTCGGTTATACGATATCAGTGCACATGGATGTGAATGGGTGCAGCGGGACGATGAACGAGGTCAGATTTTTGGAACACGTTCAATGTAAAATTTCACTGAGCTTTTTCCCTAGAGGAAATTTACGGATATTGCTAACGTCGCCGATGGGGACTACTTCCACCCTTTTATTTGAGAGGGCGTATGACGCAACGAGTTCTAACTTCGACGATTGGCCGTTTTTAAGTGTCCATTTTTGGGGAGAAAGTGCCGAAGGGCGTTGGACCCTTCAGATATTAAACGCCGGTAATATCCACGTCACTCAACCGGGTATATTGAAAAAGTGGCAGTTAATATTTTACGGCACGGCGACGAGTCCGATACGGTTACGAAATAAAAGCTATTTTAATTCAAACAATGTTTACCAGGAAGAGAAGGCTTATCATATTAACGATGTTTACGACGCCTCAGAATACTCACAATTCCTCAATGAAATCGAACTTGGGATTTCGGATAGACGTAATTACCCTAAAAATATTCCCTCCACGCAACGGAAAAATGTTTTGGCAGATGCCAACGATAAACAAGTGCAAAGACTGTGCGATCCGGAATGTGATTCACAAGGTTGTTATGGTAAGGGGCCAACTCAGTGTGTTGCCTGCAAGCATTATCGTTTAGATAATACATGTGTGTCTCGATGTCCTCCGAGAAGCTTCGTTAACCAAGGTGGGGTTTGTTGGCCGTGCCACGAGTCGTGCGAGACTTGCGCCGGGGCCGGCCAGGACTCGTGCCTCACATGCGCGCCGGCACACTTATTAGTAGTTGATTTAGCTGTTTGCTTACAACAGTGTCCGGACGGATACTATGAAGACCCTGACGCAAATGCCTGTTTTCCATGCGCAGAGCATTGCGACACATGCTCCGAAAAGGCAGATATGTGCTCCTCGTGCGCCCACAATTATGTCCTTTACAACGGTTCTTGTTTAGCGGCTTGCCCTCCGGGTACACATCAAAAAGATGATTTCGGATGCATGCCGTGTCATGAAACGTGCGAATCTTGCCACGGCCCTAGCGACAATGCCTGTGTTTCGTGTCGCATTGGTGATTACGCATTCAAGAATCGCTGCGTACCAAAATGCCCTCCAGGATATTACGCTGACGCCCAAAGAAGAGAATGTTTGCCGTAAGTGTTATTGTTATGATAATTTATCTTTGCATTCCATTTCGTGACGAAACAGAGGTCGTCAATCTTACGAGTGCCCGGAATTTCAAACGCCTCCCTTTGAACTTTACATTGTTCAAGCGTTTAATTGTCGCCTTTATATTTTAATATCGTTTAAAGAAACAAAATGTTAAAAAATGTGTTGTTGTTTTAGGTGTCCAATTGGTTGTTCAATTTGCACGTGTGCCGTTTGCTCTGTTTGCCAAGAGAAATGGATTCTAACTAAGAGCGGAACTTGTCTCCCCGATGGCAATGACAAATGCGACACGAGTAAGTAATGTCCTAAAACAAAATTTTTTTTCACTGATGTTCCTTGCAGACTTACGGCCGAACCCAATAACCTATATATCACCAGTTTTGGCCTACTGGAAATAGAAAAATATATCTATCGATGGTTTTAACGTCCCAATAATCTATGAGACATTATGGAATCTTACCGGCCCACGCGATTTGTTTAACAGGACAGTACTACAGATGTCAGATTAGTCTATTCCCCGAATTGCAGGGATAAACGTAAAGTAGCCAAGCTAAAATGAACTCTTTAATACATGCAATAATGATCATAGATGTTTTTTTTTATTTAAGATAATAAAAAAATAATTAAATATAAATATCTCGAAAACGGTGCGCCCTAGGCAAAAAATAACGAAGTTTAACCCCCCCCCTCTAAGTGACGTGCGAGCAAGCTCCATGCCCACATGAATTTAAGTTAAAAAAAAAACAACATTAATTGAAGGATGCGCTAAGGTAGCCCGCGAAATTCAAATTTTATTACGTTTTTTGCAATTTGCAGGTCAGTAACAGGTTGTATTTTGATTCGCGGCCATAACAAATATGGCTCTACAGAATTATATCTTAATCCAGTAACTTATTTAGGAGTAAGAAACAAAGAAGTTTTAATATAAGACTAATTACACATGTTGTTTTTTAATGTGATGTTGGTTGTAACGGAACGCATGGGAGGGCGAAGTAGAGAAACCTACTTATTGTTTTCGTAAGATAGATAGCCTTTATCAATGATTGTGAGACGCCATCCGAGGATAGATATAATTATACTGTTTATCATCAGAAAATAGGTTATTGGGTTCGGCCGTTAAAGTGTCTTTTTGCAGGTGAGTATCACGAAGCGGGAAGGTGTAAAAATTGCCATTCGACCTGCGAGAAATGTAGCGGATCGAACGAGTGGGACTGTTTGTCTTGTTCGAGTCCCTTGTTGTTACAAGGATCGAGGTAATGGCTCTTTATCCATCTTGACCTTTTCCTGTGCGGTTTCAAGTGTTCAGTTAACATGAAATATTTATTTTTAGGTGTGTGGCTGAGTGTGTACAAGGTTTTTACCAGACGGCAGGAAGATGTTCGCTGTGTCCGCACACTTGTAAGGAATGTGTATCAAGATTGAACTGCACGTTGTGTGCTGGTGCCTTACGCTTGCAGTCGGGGACGTGTAGAGCGACCTGTGCTCCTGGCTACTACCCTGATGAGGGGACCTGTTCGAAGTGTTACTTGTCTTGTGAGACATGCACGGGATCTAGAAGAGATCAGTGTGCATCTTGTCCTCCTGAATGGAGGCTGGCGGCGGGAGAGTGTCGGCCCGAATGTCCTCAGAACTTCTTCCCCTGGCAGGACAGCTGTCGCCGATGTCACCACTACTGCCAGGACTGTCACGGCGCTGGTCCTCAGCGGTGCACTTCCTGTCCACCACACTTTTCGTTAGAGAACGGTTTATGCGTGGAGTGCCTTAGTTCCCAGTACTATGAGCCTAGAACGAGGACCTGCCGTCCATGCCACGACTCCTGCAGGTCTTGCTCAGGACCTGGACCTACCAGTTGTGTGACTTGTGCACATCCACTTCGATTAGATAGGTGAGTTATTAAAATAAAAAATTTAAACAATCATCTATTTTACGACTGAATTACACTAAAGTTCCAACCGGTATGGTTCACTTTGATTCGGTGAAGCACTATAACGAAATGTCGTTTGATTGTTTTACTAATAGAAATGGTAAACAATTAAATTGATTGATGTTTTAATTACTTTATGAAATGTAATTGTGGGTAGCTTACTGTATTCTGTAATCTGATACTCTGCCGTAATCAACAAACATAAAAAATGTTTGTTGATTACGGCAGAGTATCAGATTTCAGTTTCAGTTTAAAACAGAATTTACTAGTTATTTCCGTTTTATTCGATTTAACCAGTTTTTTAAATATCACTGTAATAGACAAAAACTACCATAGAAAGCATTTTTTTGGGGTGGAAAATCAGACAATTCAGATTTGCAGCGATTGAAATTGGATTTTTTTTTAAATAAAACTGCCTCGTTGGTCTAGTGGCCGCACTGTTGAGCATGAGGTCCTGGGTTCGATTCCCAGGTCGAGAAAAGTGTTATTGAGTTTTTGCGGAGAACCTCTCAGTAGCAGCGTGGAATCTGGATTTGTTCCCGATTGATGGCAATAGGCTCGCCCCCTATTACATGAGACCTAAAACATAACTGCAAAATGTGGGCGTACTGCCTAACCCTTCAGGGATTAAAAGCTTGATGTTATGTTATGTTAATCAGAAAATACTCCACCAAAACTGAATTGAATCTTACTCTGATCATGTATAGTTTTAACCGACCGATGCAAGTTTCAAACACCATCCCCTCAAGTTTGCAGCCATGCTGTCTGGCGCAAATAAATCGGTTATATAAACACATTTTTCGTTTGCAGAGTGAACCACAAATGTTTGCCGTGCTGTACAGAGAGCTCGGTATCGCTTTTCGTAAATAGCAATCAGACGGATTGCTGCCACTGTGATAAGGATATAGGTAAGCTATTTTTGTAACATTTTCGGAACTCACTGCCAACAATAAAAGTGTCAGTCTATTTTCGAGAAAAATCGTGATTTTTGCAAAAAGCTGGATAGAACTGGCGTCTATATTGATATTGGTATTGTCCATCAGTTGTCAATGTTCTGTTTTTACGAAGAAATAAGCTTTGGGGTTAGATTGAGCGGAATGTGTTTGCTGAATTGATATTACCAGAATGGTCACAAATTCTGTTAATTATATTCTTATGAGAGCAGTGAGCTGTGATGATTTTCATGAGTAATTCAAAATCAAATATATTATGGCTCGTACAGACTGGTGCGAAATCGCGGGCGCGACACGCATCGAGCTGCTTGTCGCGCCCGCGATGTTGGGCCAGTCTGTACGAGCCTTAAATTATACAACATTAGTTTTTGTTTACTCAAAACACGGAAAAAAAAAAAAAAATTATTTGTTTAGCATAATTTTAATTTTTAACAAGATTTGAATTTATTAGTTGTTATTTGCTAATTTAAAATAATGTATCGGTAAATAAATGAAAGAAAGAAAAGAAAATATTTTTATTATCTTCCATTGTACATAAACACTTAGGTAAACACTAAACACTAAACACACACAAATGGTAATGAATGATACTAAATAAAATAAAAATGTATAGTTAATTCAAACGTTAGATAATTAAGTACATTATTTTAACGTCAGAACTTAAATTGAATATGTAATTTTATTTGTTACATTTAGTTAATTTATTTTGTTGCATGTGTTTTTGTTATTTGCATGAAATAGATATTTAAGGAATATGTTAAAGTTAAAGTGTAATGTTACAATTTGGGGAAATAAATGGCTTTATTATTATTATTTATTATTATAAACCCGAAAAGGGGTCATTGTACTAATCATTTTGAACAACTTTTTCTATGGGACCAACCTTGAAATCACGAAAAAAAAATCAGCTGTTCCATGTATTTTGTCGATTTAAGTGAACAGGAACAGCTGATTTTTTTTGTTACATTTAGTTAATTTATTTTGTTGCATGTGTTTTTGAAATTGTAGGTACAGGACCTACAATGTTATTATATCATTTTAATTTTAATAGGCTCGCCTCCTTTTACATGGGACTTAAAACATAACTGGTGAAATGAGGGTGTACTAAAAGGTACACCTCAGCTCAACCCTTTGGAGAATACAGGTGTCCTGTTATGTTTAATTTCCGGAGATTTTCATACCTATTGGATAGGTACCACCGCGAAAGTTCCCGGTCGACCACTTTTAAATCTTATTACTATGGGCATAAGGGCGAAAATTGGTCGACCGGGAACGTTCGCGGTGGTACCTAAGCTGCCAGTTATTAATAAATAATCCAGGTATAAGTTCTGAAGTTCTTCTTACGAAAAATCTAAAATAAATACTTACATAAACTTTAGGGTATATCCAAAAGTAAATGGTTCCAACTTTTGTGATTTATCAAGCTCGAAAGAGCACTTTATCTTATTTACGAGGTTCTATGTCCATTTTTAGGGGTCCGTACCTCAAAAAGAAAAACCAAATCAAAAATATGGAACCCTTATAGCATCACTCGTATGTCGGTCTGTCTGGGTGTCTGTCTGTCTGTCTGTCCGTCTGTCACACCCAATTTTCTCCGAATCTACTGGACCGATTAAATTGAAACTGGTATACATAATTGGAGCAGTGGTGGCCCAGTGGTAACGGCCCCCGGCTTACGAGTTGATGGTCGTGAGTTCGAACCCAGGCAGGTGCTTTACTTTGTGTAAATAATTTCATCACCACTGCTCTCAAAACGGTGAAGGAAAACATCGTAAGGAAACCGGCATGTCCTAGAACCAAAAATTCGAAGACATGTGACATCTACCAACCAGCACTGGGCGAGCGTGGTAGATTATTGCCCACTCCCTCTCGAAAAAGAGGAGGCCTGGGTCCCAGCAGTGGGAACATTATAGGCTGATTATGTATACATAATTATGATTTTTTGTTACCCAAACACGGACGTGTAACGTAAATAAATGAATTTTGAATATGGGGGTCACTACAGATCAAATTGTTTTTTTTTCTACAAACTGTATTATGTGACATATCAAACGAAAGGGCTTCAGAGCATAAGGATTTCAGATATAATTTTGAAATAAATACTTTTAAAGATATTTAAAATAATTTGGTAAATCACTCAATATTGTGCAAACGTACAAACTTACATTTGCAGTTGGAATGTATGGGAGAGCATGTTTTTCAACTACCCACTATGTTAAGTTTTCCTTGGGATAAATTAATTCCAACTACGGAACCCTTCATTGTGCGTGGTCCGACGCGCAATTGGCCGGTTTTTTTTTGTTTTCATGAGTTCTTGTGTAAGTTTTACTAATCGAAATGTAGTAAAAAATTCCTAATTGAACCAATTAAAACGCATTTTGATTAAGTGTAAGACAGATGTTAAGTATTTATTTTCTATAAAATACATAATGGTAACAAAAAAAAAATTGAGCCGTCACGGGACGCCTGGCAGATGTGAAAGATCGAAATTATTTACACACACGCGTAGCGGCGGAACCGCGCACGCGGAGTGAGCGTTGAATCGCCACGTGGCATGCGTCGCGGCGTCTGCAATCGGGTTTACGTGCGCATATAGATGTTTCACATAAAAATCTTTTTTCGTGATGAAACTATTTGAATCACGTTCTCCACACAAGTTTTTCTTTTTCAGTTTATAGGAAATTAGGCAGCCGTAAACAAAAAAAATGAGCCGTCACGTGACGCCTGGCAGATGTGAAACATCGAAATTATTTACACACTATTATACAGGCTGTTAAAGTAACTGCATGCCATAGCTTAAGGGTAGGTTCAGTATCGATATAGGAACCCAGGAAAAATAAAAAAAAAATAAAGCAAAAAAAAAAACACAAAAAAAAAATTTGTGAGATCAACCTAATTTAGTAGGTACCTACTAACTTAAAATAGCAATCGTTTACAATTAAAATTATTTTATTTGACGGTCCTAAGCCCGTTAAAGTACGAAGAAACTTATTTTTATTTATTTTTTTATGTTTAATAACATTTTTTGTTTATGTTTTATTATTTTTTTCCTGGGTTCCTTTATCGATACTGAACCTACCCCTAAGCTATGGCACGCAGTTACTTTAACACCCTGCATACATATAGACTGTATAGTAGTGACGCGTCGCCACGCAACATGCGTCGCCCCGCCAGCAATCGGTTTTACGTGCGCCTATAGATGTTTCACATCAAAACTTATCTTTATTTATGTAGGTATTTTAAAATCATCATCTTAATCAATCAGCCTGTAATGTTCCCACTGCTGGAACTCAGGCCTCCTCTCTGTGAGAGGGAGTGGGCTGTAATCTACCACGCGGGCCCAGTGCGGGCTGGTAGATGTCACATATCTTCGAATTTTTTGGTTGTAGGACATGCCAGTTTTAGCACGATGTGGGTAGTAAAAACGGTGAAGGAAATCACCGTTTTTAGGGTTCCGTAGCCAAATGGCAAAAAACGGAACCCTTATAGATTCGTTATGCCTGTCTGTCTGTCTGTCCGTCCGTATGTCACAGAATTTTTTTTCCGAAACTATAAGAACTATACTGTTGAAACTTGGTAAGTAGGTGTATTCTGTGAACAGCATTAAGATTTTCACACATAAATAGAAAAAAAAACAATAAATTTTGTGGGTTCCCCGTACTTAGAACTGAAACTCAATGTTTTTTCCCCTAACTATGGATAGGTCTTCAAAAATGATACCTATTGAAGTTTCTAATTATTTTTTTTTCTAAACTGAATAGTTTGCGCGAGAGACACTTCCAAAGTGGTAAAATGTGTCCCTCCCCACTGTACCTTCTAAAATAAGAGAATGATAAAACTAGAAAAAATATATGATGTACATTACTATGTAAACTTCCACCATAAATTGGTTTGAACGAGATCTAGTAAATAGTTTTTTTTAATACGTCATAAATCGTAAACCGCAATTTATCTTAGATAATAATTGTACGGAACCCTTCGTGCGCGAGTCCGACTCGCACTTGGCTGGTTTTTTGAGAGCAATGGTGATGAAATTATTTACACAAAGTAAAGGGCTTGCCTGGGTTCGAACCCACGACCTTCAACTCGTAAGTTGGGGCCACCCACTGCTCTCCTCAATCACTTCCAACTATCTATTTCTTAAATTACAATCACCTTTTTTAGATACTAAGGCCCGTATTTATAGAACGTTACTCAGTACTCAAGCATTACTTAAGACTAAATTCAACCAATCCAATGGCTTGAATCTAGTCTTAAGACGCAGATATATGCCAGTGACCTTGAGCGGTTAGCTTGCGTGTTCTGTACTGATCTCAAGCAACGCGTCGTACGTTCAGCCAGTAATAGAACTCGCCCATCAAGGAGCGCTGTCCCCAATTTCACGCATTATTAATTTATTATACACAAAACAAAAGGTATTTTAATAAAACGCGTATACTAAAGGATCAATAATTAAATTATCTTTAAATTGGTGAAGGTTTTAGAAAAATACGCTTGGTAGATTTTGCGCCATTCTCAGTTTTTTATCCGCATTAGACATAACTTTACAAATTAATTTCACTATGTAATATAAACATAATCTAAAATATTGACTTATGGAGTTATTGAGAAAAAGCTCTAATTTATCATATATTTTTTTCAAATCATTAACACTACTTGTTTAGACGTGATCTTCAGTATAAAATCATTAAATGTCGGTTATCGTCCCCTTAAGTAATGCTTGAGTACTGAGTAACGTTCTATAAATACAGGCCTAACAGCATTTTACAAAGAACGTGTTCAAAGGAATTACATCCGTAGTTGACCTTACATTCAGTCAATGCCCTATAGTCATACTAGTTCCAATGTATAAGATTTACTGATAGTTTTCCTTAACAAATACCCTTTGTCCGTACGAAGGTTTCTAAGCTTTTGTATGAGAATGGTAAAGGTTCGGAAATGCGAACATCCAATATATTATGTGGCTACATTTGTTTAGTGAAAGTAGTTTTGCCGATTGTAATTACATTGAAAACCAATATCTTTTATATTTAGCTCAAAATAAGACAACTATATCAAACGGTCTGTTTTTGAAAACCTGATCAAGAATCTGATTAATGAAAATTATTACCTACTAGCAAGCCCACGACTTCATTCGCGTGGAAGTCGTTAGACACCAAAATATATTAAAATAACAGACACATTTTTATAAAAACCGGCCAAGTGTGAGTCGGACTCGCGCACGAAGGGTTCCGTACCATTATCTATAAAAATGGCAAAAAATCACGTTTGTTGTATGGGAGCCCCCTTAAATATTTGTTTTATTTTAATTTAATTATTTATTTTTAAAGTGAATAAATAACTAAATAATCTGTGAATATTTCAAGCGTCTATCTGTTGACGTTATCAATATAGAGCAAAAACGAGCAAAAAAATCACGTTTGCCCTCTTATTTAGTATTTTTTGTTATAGCGGCAACAGAAATACATAATCTGTGAAAATTTCAACTGTCTAACTATCACGGTTCATGAGATACAGCCTGGTGACAGACGGACAGACGGACAGACAGACGGACAGACGGATGGACAGCGGAGCCTTAGTGTTCCCGTTTTACCCTTTGGGTACGGAACCCTAAAAACTGCCTCGTTGGTCTAATGGTGGCAAGCGCTTCTGTTGAGCATTTAGTCCTGGGTTCGTTGCCCGGGTTAGGCAAAGCGTAATTGGGTTTTCCACCTGGAAAGTTGCAAGTTTCCTCGCGATGTTTTGCATCACCGTTTTGAGAGCAGTAGTGTTGTCTGGTTACGACTGATCCACTGCATTCATTTGACAGCAGAAAAACTGATCAGAGATTTGACCTGGCTTCTAAAAGCTGGGACTTATTGTTTGCTTAAAATAATTTAATAAAATAAGTATGTCTTCTAGGAGGCTGTCTAAACGGCTCATCAGCTGGTAAGCGGCGAATAGCCGAGAACATTCGCACGCACATCACAGCATCATTCTTCATAGAAGACTCTAAGGACGCCTCGAACATTCTAGAACGTAACTCAGTAGCCATGTGGAGCGTGGGGGCCATGCTGCTAGCTACTGTCGTCATAGTGATCGTTGCTTTTAAGGTAAAGTACCTGTTTATAGTTTTTTTTGCGAGTCTGTGCGAAAGGGATATCGTGGCCCTGGCACACAGACAACGGAAGGAATACGGGTGGGTTTTAGTCAGTAAAAGTCTGACACGCACTCCCGCTCCACCCAGAGCGGCAGAACTTATTCGATAACTTCCCACCCAAAAAAAAAAAGCATTGGGAGGACTAGTTTATTTGCGGATTTTCAAGCCTATCTTAAAAGCTATCAGTTATGGTATCAAAAAAAGTTTATATTTCGCATTCCTGTGAAAAAACGCGTTTAGAAAATCCATAAAAGGAAATTACATTACATTTTGTGGGTATATTTCCCATAACTAAGTTAAATACTTTCTTCCACAGTTAAAAGCAAGAAAATATAAATGCCGGACTATATACCCGAAGACAGAATACTCCCAACTGACCACAATAGACGAAGACTTGATAGCGATGACGTCATCAACGACTTTGAAAGCCGTTGATGGTGAACAAATACAAACTAAAAGTGAACTTGAAGAACCAACATAGCAATATGAACCTTCAAGTCGATGTAATTAGAGTATATTTTACACTGCAGACTGATATGTAGAAGTTTCAATATACGATTTATGTAAATAGTTGGAGTATTACTATTACCTAACTATTGTGTGGTTATTTTATAGTTTGAAATGAAGTTATACGAGAAACTTTTTTTTGTGATACTTAAATACCAAAGTTATTTTAGTACTTTTCTGACTACGTCTTCTATTTCTATAAGAAAATTATTTATTTTAATTTTTTATGTACGTTTTACGTACCTACCTAATGATATGATCTCGTCTTGCCTAATTAATCTATTTACTTATTTGTTATCTGTTAAAAATCATTTAACAAAACAAGCCCTAGTGCAATTGACCTAACCAATTTTTTTTTAAACAACTTAAGAGCGTTTAAACCTTACGGCATTTCATACAAACTTTCAAGCCCTTGTTTTTCGAAATGACTGAACTGATTTTAATGAAAATTCATACGCATATGCAGGATACAACGGTCTAAAAAGGTGGAACATTTTAGAAATGTCTTATTTAAAAACAAATAACTGAAAATCTCTGTTTCTATGGAAAATTTTAAATCAGTCTAACTTGGCTGTAACACTATTTTTCGAATATGTTCTTAACTAACTTTTTTCAAAAAAAAAAAAAAAACTCAAAGCATTTATTTCAAATAAACCAATTACAGGCACTTTTGAATTGTCAAGGGGGTCGGTCAGTCATCAAGATGAAGCTAGTTGCCCATTCCAAAGCTTAGTAGGTACCTATGGAGAAGAACGGGCAAGAAACTCCACGGACACTCTTTTAAATTAACATATGGTTACAAAATATTGGTTACATCATTCGTGTTGAAATTAAACATGTGAGAACGATGCAAAACGTCAAAGGCGTCCGTAACAAAAATATAAAAAAAAAACAATTCAAAACTTAAATTAAAATAAGCCAAGGCCGCTAAGAGATGACCAGTCCCTACTGATGGCGCCCGTTCACGAACATGACGCATGGATTAGCACCATTCAACTCAACCATTTTGAAGGGAGCTAAATGATCCAACACACCCGCCACCATCAGCGAGACATTACAGTGAGCATGACATACTCTCAGCCGCCAGGGCACATTCAAGTCAATGAAAGAAGTACTCAGTAAATGGTAGCTTTATAGTAAGTACATAGTGCTCACACATGTGCTATGCAATTATATAATACTAAGAGATTGAATTTATACAAAGCAAAGATAGTTTTTGAAATCTTCAGCAGCTCCAACAGTATTTTCAAATGTTAATCAATTAGTTGAGGTTGTGGAGCTGGACCAGCATTGAGCCAAGCATTTTTATCAGCGATGTAATCCCCCAAATTATAGTATGCCTGCTTGCATAGTGTGCGTTTTATACAAGATTTGAATTTCGTCTCATTCAGTTGAAGTATGTGGGGAGGAATTATATTATAACATTTTAAACAGTACCCCATGAAAGACGAGTCTACTTTTGCCAGTCTGAAACCTGGTTGAGCTAATAAATCCCTACTTCTAATACTATAATTATGTCTTTCGCCTCTTTTACTAAAAAGATGTAATTTTTTTCTTACGTACATGATGTTTTCATAGATATATTGACAAGGCACCGTCATGATGTTAATATCCTTCAACATTTCCTTAAGAGAATCGCGCCTGCGGAGATTATATATGGCTCTGATGGCTCTTTTCTGCAGAATAAAAATAGACTCGATGTCTGCAGCCCGTCCCCATAGTAAAATACCGTATGACATAATACTATGAAAGTAACTAAAATAGACCAGCCTCGCGGTATCTACATCAGTAAATTGACGGATTTTTCTCACAGCATAAGCCGCCGAACTTAGCCGTCCTGCAAGGGATATTATATGAGGACCCCATTGAAGCCTTGAGTCGAGCGTGATCCCCAGAAAAACAGTTTTATCGACGAATTCTAGTTTCTCTTGATTCAATATTATCTCACAATTACTACTTTTGACATTTGGTAACGAAAATCTTATGCACTTAGTTTTTTTCCCATTTAATACTAAATTATTAGCAGTGAACCAATTTTGGACCTGCAATAGGGCATTATTTACGTCGTCAAGATTTAATGCACGTCTGTTAATTTTAAAAATTAAGGAAGTATCGTCAGCAAATAACACCATTTGTGGTTGAGTTTTTAACAAATAGGGTAGATCATTAATATATACTAAAAAGAGGAAAGGACCCAATATCGAGCCTTGAGGTACACCCATTTTTACTTTTAAGCCGAGTGAGTTTTTAGACCTTTGTATCTTGCTTATGCGTAAAAGTTTTATTAAAATCAGTTAAGTCATTTAGAAAAACAAGGGCTTGAAAGTTTGTATGAAATGCCGTAAGGTGTAAACGCTCTTAAGTCAGTTTGTACCTACCTTAATTTTCAAATTATACTTGATTTATATACATACCACGAGCATGTATTTACATGTCTTAAATAAAAACTTAGTTAAAAATTTCTATGCAAATGAATGCAATTCATCTCGCATAAGGAGTAGGTACATAAATTGTATTTTTGATTTGTTTACGTAGTCATGTTTGATGTCAGAGTTTAATTATTAATTAGGGTGAAGCATTATTGTTGTTTACCTTTATTTTGCTGCAAAATTTATAATTACAGATATTTTTTTCAAAGTATGGGATTTTTTTTGTATACTTTATATGACGCCTTTTTTAAAGTTTTAGGATTATCTGGCTGGTTTTAGAGTAGAACGAAACCGGTCCTTACATTCATTATACCTACCTAAAACAGCAATATTGCTACGCCCTACGAAGTCAGTGCATATTATAATGTAATAGAAAAATTCAGGTGTAAAATTCTAAATGTTTTCGATGTTTCTGCACTGTGTGTAATCAAAATTCCATAATCCGACATTACTTTCTATTGGAATGCGCATTTAACATAGATTTGTGAGAAATAAATAAAGGAAAAGACGGGAAAGATAAGTGGTTTAGGTTCAAAGAACATTCAATTAGATCAGAAAGAAGCGATGGCGGAACGAATTCGCCTTATTGGTTTGATTCTTGCAATTGGGGCAAATATTTGGCTTATTTTATTAGCGATATTGGTTTTCGTCGGTAAATTTGTTTGCACTTAAGTGTAATTTATTTAAAAGAACATAGTTCAGTGCATAAAAGGATCTTAAAGCTTATCTATGTTTTAAAGTGTCACACATTGTAGAATCATGGCCTACAATGTTACTGTATAAAATAGCTGTAGTCCAACTATTTAAAACCTTAATACGTAAGGCACAACCAGCTGCTACAGTTTTCAAGGTGAATTTACACTAATTGAAGCAACAAGCTAAATGTTTTTTTGTGAAAAAGTACCTATCATTGTTTGACTACGTTTTCATCAATTTCACATTGTTTGTAACCGATTTCAGTGAACGCATCGATAAATGTGAATACACGTGACTGGACACAGCCAGTAATTTCCCCTTAACACACCGTTGAATGTTGTGTAAAGTATCGGTGTGCATGTGTGCGTGCGAGGAATTTAATGTACAGTTGAACTAGCTATTTGGTAATTAGCATCTACTTTAAAACGTGTAGTTAAATATCAAAGCCCGTTAAGTCCGCTATATGTGAAAATGTGGAAATGAAAGAAATATGTTTTTGGCTAAAGATTAAAGTTAGGAGGATATTTATTAGACGATCACTAGTGTATGAGCTTGTGTTTGCGTAGAAATAAAAATAATATATAAATAGCGGAATAAGCTAAAAAAATCAGGTTAAAGTATGGACATACCGTTGTTTGATATAAACAAGCGAAACGTACCGGAGTTTGAAAAAAATAACTTTCAACTCCCGATAACTCATGAAAATGGCAGCCATCTTAGACCTCATACTTTACGCTGATGGGTCGTCGCGGACGTGCTTGACTTTTATAAACACATAGCGGGATATGAAAGAAATTATCGATTTTAACCGTTATTTTGGTAGTGTTTTTAGTGACTTACCTTGATTTGGAAAACACAAACATATATTATATATGTATATATATTTTTAAATTTTACATTTGACCCCATTCACAGTTCAATTTCGAGTACTGTGACTTACTGGGTTTTGATATTTAACTTCACAAATAACGTTGTGAGTGTGATAAGTACACCACTCTCTTAAGTATTCCATAAGCCACACTAAAAATGAATATTGGAATTGGAAGGATGAATATATTTTCCTGTATACCAAATAGCTTGTTCGGCTGTACACATATGGAAAGATTCATTCAATGAAAAGTAATGTCGGTCTAAAAACGGACCAGTATATTTTCATGGGACCCAATACACCGCTTGATGTTATGCATTATTTTCATAGTAACGTTAACATATCTAACGTATTATTTATTTAATGTAATTGTTTCAAAGTAATGTACTGTGTAAATACGGTTCAATTATTACTGTAATAGAATTCGATCATGTAAATATGTAAATAATTAACAGTTGTAAATATATCGATGGTTTTTATGACGGATAATTTAAATGGGGTGTTTTATTTTTTACCCTAACATAATGTTGTGTTTGTTTCTATATAAAAACTTGAAAAAATTGAGCCAAATGAAAAATATAATAAACAGTCTTCCAACAAAAGATAGAAATAACCTTTAAAGAGAATTGAAATAACTCGATATACTTTGCTAATATTCCGCATTCTCTTCCCGACGACTTTTGCTAGTTGGCCTCAGGTTGCTGATTCGATTAACAGGTGAATCTGTGAACAATTCGGGTTTCGCATAAAAAAAATCCTTTGTTCCCGTTGAGTATAGTATCTACATACTACAGACACTACATCATATACTTACAATTTGCATTCATTAATATTATGTATTATACTCTTCTATTGGTTTTGCATTATTATTTTGCAAATAATTCTAAAACGATTAGTTTTCTTTAATTTTCATATTTTTCAATATGAAAATTAAATAACAAATACATCTATTCCTATTTTCTTAATAGGGAAAAATATAGCGATATTTAGAGGCTCAAATATCCCAGGCAAAATAGTTAGGTACTGACCTCTACTAGGTGTAGCGTACCTACCTAATACTTACATACTTACTCTACATAACCCACAAATCATTAAAACCGTGAAGTTTTACTTATCATAACCATAACATAGCAAGCAAAAGCTGTGTTAATAAAAATCACAACTTTATTTCAATGAACTATTTAAAGACTTTATTGGCACAAAAATATTGTTCTTTTGAAAACACGTTTAGCGAGAAATCAACAAGCCATTCGTAATTCAGGGAAGAAAACAGCTTAAAACACTGTTTTTTAAAAAAATATTTGTTTATTATTCAGTTCATCGTTCACTAAATTTGTTTTACCTTTTAACTTGGGAACTGTTTCGATGGTTCGTTCGTTCAGTCGATTGAATAAATGATGATAAATTATACATGA
Organism: Tiliacea aurago; assembly: GCA_948098905.1. Taxonomy (NCBI): domain Eukaryota; kingdom Metazoa; phylum Arthropoda; class Insecta; order Lepidoptera; family Noctuidae; genus Tiliacea; species Tiliacea aurago. The sequence continues at coordinate 6,018,749 of OX402592.1, forward strand.
TTTTTATTTCTGTAAGTAGGTTTGTACAAATACAAAAACATTTACACGTCAATCATATTTTAAAAACTAGATGAGGTCGGCGTTTCCTATCTGACTACTCTGAGAAGAAAGGCCGAAACAAACTACGAGGTCACAGTCTCTTTTAAAGTCCAGACATAAACTTGGTCAGATCATGTGAAGGCCATGCGTATTGGGGTCTGAAATGGTCTTTTGAGGAAAGAACCACACAGATTGAGTGGACCTGACCAGTCAGTGCACGCATTTGTCAGTAATCGTGCAGCTCTACTCAGAAATAAGGAGCTCAACGATGCGACGATCAATACCAAAGAAAAGCCATTTGGGTAGGCTGCATAAATGACTCAAACTGCCAGACCATGCTTAAAACTAACTGAGAATAAAAGAAAAAGAAAAAAAAAGAACAATAACCAATATAGTCTTCACTTTCAGATTAATTAAAATAATAATATGTAATACTAGTAAATATTCATGTCATGTCAGGTAACTACAGGGCTCATAATATTAAGCATGCAGATTAGGGTACGTAACTATGTGCAAACTGCTCTAAATTCATCCACGTGGGTATACCGCTGTAATAGGTGTCCTGACCCCAAGCTATTTCACTAGCTTAATACAGCAGCTCGATTTGAAACCTTATTGATTATATGCTTAAGGTCGACTACTGAGATAATGTCTAATACTGCGGCCACATTGTCGTGATAAGGCGAACTACACTTCACGCACTCACTCTCGCACACCGCTCGACGTCTTTCTGTGTAATTATACATTGTAACAATAACGCGAACTACACTTCGCATGCTCTCTCTCGCACACTGCTCGACGTCTCGCTGCACAACAGAGAGCGCACGAAGTGTAGCTTCGCGTTATCGTGATAATGTAGCCGTAGCGTGACAGAGAGCGCCCGAGTGTAGTTCGCTTTATCGCGACTATGTAGCCGTAGCATTAGTGAAACATAAAGCTGGATTTACATTACGAAACTAGTAGCGCAATTTTATTTTTCGTAATGTAGATTATGCTTAAGAAAACTAACTCATCATCATCATTTCAGCCGAAAAACGTCCACTGCTGGACATAGGCCTCCCCCAAAGGGGGGGTTTGCCATAATCGTCACGCTTGGCTGGCGGGTTGACGATTGTAGTATGTGTTAAAATGCATAGAGAACGCTGCTGCCCATTCTCTAGTAAGTCCCTTAGTCGCCTATTACGACACCCACGGGAAGAAATAGGGGAGTACTATTCTTTACGTCCAGCACCACACAGACGACTAACTGCAGGTGGATAAATCATGAGATGGTATAATATCAATTCAGTTCCTGAAGAGTCACCAATGGTTTTATGGCTTTCAGTGAAAGTGATTTATTATTAACAGATAGGAGCACACCTGCCCAACCAAATAATTTCCTTTTATTGGGTCTCATTTTGATAGTGTATCGGCAAATACTAATACTACACATGATAATAAAATTAATACACACAAATACACATATGAACAATTAATTACTATTTACATAGTAATTATACACAAATATACTCGTACATTATATTAACACGTTCATATTTAAAGGGACGTCAGGACGGTCCACAATATCATTTGGATCCATGGTCGAATTTACTAGGACGTGGGTAATCGGGCGAGGAGAATCAATATGACGTGTTTCACACAAAGTATAATCAGGATCTTATTACAATGATTAATTATTAGGAACACTAAATCACTAGACACTCCACCAAAAACGTAGCGCGTATTCGTGGTGCGAACAGGTCGCCTCTCGGATTCGAACTGACTTGTCGCCCCGTTCGTTCTCCCCACACTAGCTCTTGGTGTTGCGTCAGAGCGAATGACAACCGATTACTTCGACAGATGGCGTTGGCTATATCCGGTTGACATTCACTCTTAATTAATCAAACGCGCCGTCACGGCCAGACTGACATTAGCACGTCCTCGTGCTTCTCAGTTTCTTTCAGCGCTGAGTTACTCTGTAACAATAGAAAAATAAAACCCGCTGGGATTACCACTTTCATTTTGCTCGTCCTATCCTGACATGACAGGTACACTGTCTCTATCTTTGGACATTTAGGGATCCACACACAAGCACACATAAACGCAAGGGATTACGTTTGACCTCATGCAAGCCAACTCTGGCCAAGGCGTCCCTTCGACCAGCCATCATCTCATATGATAACGTGGACCGGACAACCTAGCTCTCAACCCAAGCTGTCATCTCATATGACCACACTTAACCCAGAGAGTGACAGCGTCCCTTCGACCAGTCATCATCTCATATGACAACGTGGACCGGACAACTGGCTCTCTACCTGTCATCTCATATGACCACGCTTAGACATTCTAGTGGCAGTGATTAATTCTCATAAAACTGACATTACTAACCTTGAAGTTCCTCACGCTCTGACGCCGAGAGGGTTACCGAGCTTGCGGTTTCAGTATGACCGCTGGACACCGATAGTGTGTCACTATCATCATCTAATGTTAGTGTCCCATCGATCTGGCCCTGCTCCGCCGTCTCGGCCTCCTCCTCATCATCGTTCATCAATGAGGTAGCTATCTCTACCAAACCGTCATGGCCCCCGGGTACTAAACGCAGATTTTCGTGTGCATATTTGTAAGTTCGATTAGACCCATCAATGTTTTTCAGCTCATACCTATCATTTTCTAACACCTTGGTAATTCAAAATGGACCTTTGAATTTTTTGTGAAGTTTTGTCTGATTACGCTCGTTGTTCCTTATAAAAACATACTCGCCTATAGAGAACGGCTTTACGATTGCCTTGCCTCGATTGAATCTTTCTACTTCTGCTGAAGCTGCTTTCGCAATGTTATCAGAGGCGTTCCGTCTGATGGTGTCTAAGTCTGATCGGGGCTGGGGTTCGGAACCAAATACAATTTTTGACATACCTAACGATTGAGCTTTAATTCCAAACATTAGTTCAGTGGGTGAAAATCCAGTTACCCTAGATCGCGTACTATTTATAGCTAACTGCACATCTAGAAGTTCATCTCGCCAAGTTTTGTTCGGGTCATTCTCAATTATAGTGAGAATGCTTTTCAGGGTGCGCATTACGCGTTCCACCTGTCCGTTTGCTCTACTAGATCCCGTTGCGATGAGATGAAGGTCTATGGAATGGTCCCTACAAAATTCTCTAAATTCGGCGCTTATATAGCATCTGCCTTGGTCAGCTATAACACGTTTAGGTGCTCCAAAAAGGCAAACCGCTTTTTTTAGTGCTTTAATAGCACTTGCTGAATCTAACGAGGGGGTATATTCAAGGAGAACATATTTAGTAAAGGAATCGATAATTACCGATGAATATTCTTTGCGATCGCTTTTTCCACTGAGTTTACCCGTGATATCAATGTGTATGGTATGCCACGGAGTAGAAACTTTAGGAATCGGATGAAGTCTTATCTGGGTAGCACCCGACGGACCCTTCGAAGCTTTGCACACTATACAAGAATCTACAAATTTGCGCACTAACTTTGACATTTGTGGGAACCAGTACTGCTCGTATAGTTTGTCTAGCGTCTTTTCAGCGCTGAGGTGCTTAATCTCTACATGGACATGGTTGATTAAAGTCCAAGTGAGGGAGCGTGGTACAACGGGGAGCCAATAGCTACTTTTGTTACGCTCAATTTTCCTATAAAGTATCCCTTTTCGAACATCGTAGGTATGGGCAATGGCTTCAGGGAGTTCTTTGTTGTTGTGCTTGCTAATTAAGTCCTGTATTTCACTATCTCTCTTTTGTTCAACTGTCAGCCAACCCTGATGAAGTTCAACGAATTGGACAGACTTGTTTCTCTTGGACAGATCGGTATCGGGCTGGTTGGCAGTAAGTTCGTTCAATGGATTTCTGGAGAGGAAATCGGCATGTTCCATGCTACTCCCTTGCTTGTGGACAATATCAAAGTCATAGGCCTGGAGAAAGGCCCACCACCGATGGACTCGGGGTGTAAGATCGGTTTTAGACTTTGATGCTTTAAGAGAATTACAGTCCGTGAAAACTGTGAAGTGCTGTCCATACAGATAATGTCTGAAATGCTCGACCGCTCGGACCACCGCCAAGGTTTCAAGTTCGTAAGAATGGTAACGAGATTCCGTGTCGGCCGTCCGACGGCTAAAGTAGGATATTACATGTGGTAGATTATTACGTCGCTGAATAAGGATTGCACCATACCCTTCTGAGCTCGCGTCTGTATGAAGCTCTACTGGAGATTTAGGGTCAAAGATCGTCAAGACCGGCTCTGATGTCAATATGTTAACTATTGTTTTGTGGATCTCACTATGTTGGCTCGTCCAGGTTATCGGACCTTTTAGTTTTGTTAGGGGGTATAAAGGACCTACTAAGCGGGTATAATTTGGAATAAAACGCCGAAAATAAGATGCGAGACCTAAAAATTGACGAACTTGACTGGCTGTTCGCGGAGCAGGTACATCAGTTAGTGCTTGTACCTTCCTAGGATTAGGAGTTACTTGACCTGATCTAACGACATAACCGAGGAAATCTACTTCATTTTTCATGAATTTACATTTATGAACATTTAGAGAAAAACCCGCTTCAGATAGCGCTTTAAGTGTGAGGTCTAAACGTTCAAGGCCGCGCGTGACGTCATCAGAGTAGCAGAGGACGTCATCCATATAAGCCAATGCCACCGTATCCTTAAGCGTACCTAGAGCTCTGTTAATACACCTTTGATACACCGACGCTGCATTTCGTAACCCAAAGGGCATGGCAAGGAACTCATATTGACCCTCCGGGGTCACGAAAGATGTACGAGCCGTGCTGTCGCCCTCAGGATCTATCAAAATTTGGTGGTAACCTGATGCCATGTCCAATGAGGAAAAATAACATGCACCATGAAGACGATCTATCTGCTCATCAATTATTGGTAACGGTTACCCGTTACCAATAATTGATGAGCAGATAGATCTTCTTGAGATTCTGGCTTGGTATTAGCGTTAAGCTCGCGATAGTCTACACACATTCTATCAGAGTTGTCTTTCTTTTTAACGAGTAATATCGGACTGGCAAAGGGTGACGTGCTCTCGCGAATAACCCCCGCTTCTAAAAGATGCCTTATTTTATCCCTAACTATTTCCTTTTCTACCGGTGACAACCTATAAGGACGCCGCTGCACAGTTTTGTTTGGGTCAATTAACTCTATTCGCATGAAACCTGTAGAGACGCGACGTGTCTTTTGTTCGTGTATTTCGTTTATTTTGTTATGTTCGTGTATTTTTTTATAATATTTCTTAACGACTTAGCTAAATATATGTATAAGATAGTACCAGACATCAAAATGGTTATTTTTGCTGATGACACAAGTGCTGTTATGAACGATATCTCTATAAGGGACTTAGAAAACAAAGTGAATCATGCACTGTCTGCTTTTGAACATTGGTTTTCCACTAACAATTTAAAACTCAATGTGGAGAAAACTAAATGTATGCTATTCAAATCAACTGTGAGGAATAATGATAGTATTGAAATAGCTTCATTAGGGAATAAAGTGGAAATTGTGCAAAATTTAAAATTTTTAGGAATACAAATTGATGAGCTCTTGTGCTGGAAACAAGAACTGGAAGCAATCACAAATACTCTGAGCAGTGCATGCTATGCCTTAAGAAGTTTAAGGGACGAACTAACCATTGCTCAGTTACGAAATGTTTATTTTGCCTTAGTTGAGTCCAAGCTGAGGTACAGTATTAAACTATGGGGGAACAGTTATAAATACAATATAAATGCAGCCTTTGTTATGCAAAAAAGGGCCCTCAGAACTATTCTTCGCATAGAGCAAACTGAATCTTGTAGAGAGCATTTTGTGAAATTAAAGATTTTACCTGTACCTTGTCTTTATATTTTGGTCCTACTAAGTAGTTTTCTAAAAAACCTAGAGAAATACGAGACAAAGGAAGAAAGGGTAACTAGGGTGGAAACGCGCAGGAAAGATTTGCCTAATTATTTGCAGCCAAAATTAAATGTTGTCAAACATAGCTCTAAAGTACAGTCTGTACAAATTTTCAATAAATTGCCATTAGAATTAAAAATGATTAATAATCCAAGAATATTTAAATTCAAATTAAACTCATTCCTATTGACGAAGTGCTACTATAGTATAGAAGAGTTTTTTAGGGACAAAAATAATGCCACAGTGTAACTTGTTTATCGTTTAAGTCTCATTCTTGACATGTTATTATTATTTTTCTTGATTTTTTTTTTGATTGAGTTGAATTCTTATTTTATTTTTGACTTTTTATCCATATTATTTGTAAATTTTATTGATTATTATTATTATTCCGTGTATTAATAACTTGTAATTAATTGTAACTTTTATTGATTATTATTATTGTATTAATCCTGTATTCGACACAAATGTATTTTTGTTCAGAATAAAAATAAATTGAAATTAAAATTGTCGGTATGCCTTCTATGAAGAACGCGCGGTATTTTTGTAATAATCTGATGAGGGCTACTCTATGCTCACCTTGTAAATCTGAATCTATGTTAGTAAAATCACACTGACTCGATTTCTCTACAATGCTAACCTCCTTACGTAACGAGAATTGAATGCGCTCATTGCTAATTTCGACATTAACACACTTGTCTAAAATATCCCTGCCTAAAATAACTGGTTCGCTAATAGCAGCGTTGGGAACTACATGAAACAATACGTCTAATTGAATGCCTTCAACATTGATGGGGCTAAGTATCTGCAAGTCACACTTCACAACATTATTATATCCAATACCCGTCAGATGAACAAGTTCGTTACATATTGTACCCGGTAGCTTGCTAGCCATGTCGGAAGTCACCAATGAACAGGCGGAGCCGCTATCAAAAAGAAAAGAAACGAGCTCACCCTTGGACGTGGTAAAGATGCCAGTTGCCGGCCTTCGCTCGCACAGGTGGACCTCCCTGGCGGCCGGTTTCTCGTTGCTCCCTTTGCGGTCTGGACACGCTGATGCGACGTGCCCTTGTTGACCACAAACGTAACAGGTAACAGGACGTGGATGGACTTGCGTCTTCATGGGCCGCTCAGCTGTATTCGTAGTTGCTTTAGAAACAGGCTCTTCGCGGCGTTTGCGACAGTCCAGGGCTCGGTGGCCTGGTATACCACACCGATGACACGATCCAGTAAAGCGTGGTTCGTTGTAGCGGCTTCTTTTGAGTTCGGTCTCGTTACTTTCTTGTCCTTCATATTTTCGTTTCAATGAAACACCGTTGAGAACCCTTAGCAACTGAGCTCTGGTAGATACATTACAAGTCTGCAGCTCTCGGCGTATAATACCATCTTTTTGGCATAGCACAGAAGCTACAAACCCCGTGATGACATCTTCTGACATATTGGTGTGAGGGATGCGCTCTATCATGCTCCAGACACGTGTTGCAGCTTCACTTGCGGTTTCTTTCGCACCCAGTTGGAATCTTAATATCTCGTCGAAGTGATCTTGCGGTAGCATTGGTTTTCCAAATTTTGCCAGGAGTAATTCTTTTATTTGAATCCATGTTAACTGTGAAGTTTGTAATCTGGTCAAACACGTGGCCGCCCGTCCTCTCAGAGCGTGTGTAAGCGCTAGCAAAAGTTCCGCACCATCTAGTTTCCTACTATTCACAACTATTTCCGTTATCCTGCACCAACCTTCTATGTCTGCATCTTTTTCATCTGGGTCAAACCGCACTAGTTGTATTGTCATGCGGTTTGAATCTTCAGTAGGCGGCGGAGTCTTCAACAGGCGAGATAATAAAGCTTCCATGTTGCGTAGTAAATTGTGCGACGATGCCACGTTCGCATCGATATCTTCTCCTGGTGAATGCCCTTCGCATCCCACTTCTGATAAAGGGACGTCAGGACGGTCCACAATATCATTTGGATCCATGGTCGAATTTACTAGGACGTGGGTAATCGGGCGAGGAGAATCAATACGACGTGTTTCACACAAAGTATAATCAGGATCTTATTACAATGATTAATTATTAGGAACACTAAATCACTAGACACTCCACCAAAAACGTAGCGCGTATTCGTGGTGCGAACAGGTCGTCTCTCGGATTCGAACTGACTTGTCGCCCCGTTCGTTCTCCCCATACTAGCTCTTGGTGTTGCGTCAGAGCGAATGACAACCGATTACTTCAACAGATGGCGTTGGCTATATCCGGTTGACATTCACTCTTAATTAATCAAACGCGCCGTCATATTAATATTACTACATTTATAATTATTAGGTAGATACTATTTATTAATAGATTTGCCATAGCATATTACATTTCGAAACAGTATATTTTGTGTGGGAATCTCGAACGCTGTGGTTTCGTAGAAAACCATGATTCGAGAAAACCACGATTCGAGGAACGCGCGCAACCCCTAATCAGTCTTGACTTACTCACGACGCGGGAATCACGCTGCCGCCGCTCAATGCTATTCTGCTTCTACCTGCTGCCTGCTGCTAAAGTCCGGTCGCGAAACAGAAAGAATTTCGTACAATGACCCCTCTTTACTTATCTCTATCTCTCGCGTTCAATTGTATTGCCGTCGCGATCGCGCATTTTAAGGTCCTTCTAATGTGTGAGTGCGACGACAGTGCAATCACAAAACAAAGCGATAGAAATACGAGTAAGTAATGAGGGATCATTGTACGAAATTCTTTCTGCTTCGCGATCGGACTTTACCTGCTAACTGTTTATATATTTTTTTTTTTACCACAACTGGGAAGCTCATGTCCTTCAACTCACCTGATGGTAAGTGATGATCAGGCCGAAGGTGGAAGCTAGCTTCACCTGGAATCCTCAACCACAGAGGAACTGGCTATCTTGCCTCCAGCTTACTGTTTATAGTTTTTTTTTTCAACCACAACTGGGAAGCTCTTGTCCTTCATCTCACCTAATGGTAAGTGATGATCAGGCCGAAGGTGGAAGCTAGCTTCACCTGGAATCCTCAACCACAGAGGAACTGGCTATCTTGCCTCCAGCTGCCGAAACACAACAATGCTGTTAATATTATTGTTATAGCGATAGACTTAGATAAGATATGGTGGTAGCTAGCCAGGTGGACTTTGGACAAGCACTACCACCAACCAAGCTGAGCATAAAATTTCTCCCCCGTTGTGAATCGAACCGATCTCTGGGTCTGAGACAGGTGGTCTTACCACTAGAACACAGAGGCGGTTGGTTCACATTGCAAGAACATTTTTTTTGCTTGCGGCTTTTTTGCTTGTGAATATTATAGACTATGCTGCTCTGTGGTTTTCAATCCCCCTTACTTTCTGTGCTTATCTCTTTGTAGCTTTAGAACTTATAAACTAAATACAATACCTACTTGAGGACTTTCATTCCATCGTGCATCACCTTGAAACGGAACGGCCGTACCGTTCCGTTTCGGGGTGATTAACGGAACGGAACGGAAGTATTAAAAAATAAGGTGGGATCTACCCATATTACCTATAAGAATATAGTAACTTTAATAAGTACTTATGTTACCCGGCTATCATCGAGGAACTGCTATAAAGCGTTACCAATTCAATTAACTCAAGTTCCTAGCCATAGGATGTAAATTGAAATCTCAAAACGACTTCTACAATGTTCTTCAGACATTAGCTATTAATTTAACAGCTATATCTCTGTGGGTTTTATAAAAATGACACCATTAGTGGCGCCACAATAAAAACGGATTACCTCCACTCCTAACGACGATACGTAACCGCGGGACACACGGACGGCGAGTTTATAAAGCCGAAAAAAAAGTTAGTGGCACCCAACAAGTCTAATGCTGCGGCTACTTTGTCGCGATAATGCGAACTGCACTTTGCGTGCTCTCTGTCACACACCGCTCGCCGTCTCGCTGTACTACAGAGAGCGCGTGAAGTGTAGTTTGTGTTCGCGACTATGTAGCCGTAGCAACACAAAAAGTCTGTGTGGCGCGCAAAAAGTCCGTCGCGGATTTTTCACAGATTCAAAGCACACGACATACAATATCTTCGATCATTCTGTCGGCGGAACTCTAGGGACGTACACGCTATGGAAATGCAGAGATTACAATGTATTATTTTCTACTTGAAATACAGAAAAAGAAGAAGAAATAGAGAATTTTGGGTACGTCCTATTCTTTCGCTGAGATTACTAAAAGGACAGTTTCATATTAAATCATCAAAATCTGAAACAATATCGGGATTAATTTTTCAAATTTTATAAAATGTCTGTTACTACTGCTATTCATTTTAAAATCTTCTAAGTATCATACAGTGCTGATCTGTTTTGTACTTCTTGTATTAACATTGATACATCGATCTCTAGCGCCTTGATATCGTACCACGTACGCGTCAATCACTGACGAGTGCAGACTATCGACTAAAGTGTGCGTGGTCTGCATTAGCGCGTGTTGAAGCAAACATTTTATTTTTTTCGCACACTCATTGTGCGACGTGGTGTGGCGCTATCTGTCACCCTACGGCTACATTGTCGTGATAACGCGAACGTTCGCGCGTTCTCTGTTGTACAACGAGACGTGCGAGAGAGAGCGCGCGAAGTTTAATTCGCGTTATCACAACAATGTAGCCGTAGCATCAGAATTACAAGGATATTTTTTGCGCCTGACTTTTTCACATCGTGTACGTTACTGCTGAATTGTAAAGGGTCAATTCTATTTTCACAGACTAAAAAGTACGGCATGGATAGTCTGTCGTCTGGGCTGCACCATATAAATATAATGTTAAAAACAGTGTACCACATATTATATAGCGGTACTTCCTTTATCCTCTCTTTCGCCGAGCGGCCTTAATGAGGCCGATGTCCATTATGCGGGATTCGCCAATCGGTCTGATTCAGTCCGACTGATTCAGTTCGTTCGTGGCCACACCCATTTTCGCGCCAAATAGGCTGGTTCAGAAGAGGTTACCCTCTCATCTGTCAATTGACCTACATTAGGCCGATGTCAATTATGCCGGATTCGCCATCCGATCTGGTTCAGACCGACTGATTCAGTTCGTATAGTGGCAAATCCCCATTTCGCGCCAAAAAGCCGACACGAGAGAGGATAAGTAAAAAATAAAAGTTAGTATGACACCCTTTTATTATTTTTTAAATAATGCATTTTTGTGTTGTGCGAGAATTGTGAGATGTAATGCTGTTGAATAGATAAATAATCTATTACAAACAGGTCATCTTGATTAGGAAATTAAATCTTTCTGAAAACGTATAATTTATGAAACAACACATCAATGAAATTGCGGCATAATAGCAACACAAACTTATGGCACACACGCATTACACTGAAACCATTCCAGAAAACTCAATCCTTCACACCACTGTGTCCCAAAGCTACTAACTCCCGAGATAAACTGTTTCGCATCCGAAATACATCTTCTGGAAGGGAACAAATGCTTTGAGAAAATAAGCCTTTATTTCCATAGCGAGCACAATGTGTTAAACGACTGCTCCGATGTGAATGGGCCACGGAAATCTAGAATTAGATTTGATGCTAGCCTTTTGTAGGAATCCTTAAGTAATGTTCATACTTTTGTTATATTATTTGATTGAGAATGGGGAGACTTTTGGATGAATAAGAGGTAGAAGAATATAATAGAATACTCTTTAAAGTGCTTAAGAGAGGGATCTTGACTGGTACTTTTGTTCACTTATGTACCGTCCTACATAATATTACGCTAAATCCCAACTGGTTTTCAAGGTTTGCTTGCTACATCATCACGTCTAAAGGTCATATAGGCCTCTAAAAGAAAACTAAACTTAATCAAAATCAAAAGTCATTTATTCAAACTAGGCTGAGAATCAGCACTTTTTGAAAGTCAAAAATTACATGAGACAGTCCCCCAAAAACGCCCACCCTTCACCACTTCCTAGTGCTTTAGCTATGAAGAAGAAGTGGCGCAACAAACTCCCCAGCAGCACAGCTGTCTGTTCGCATATAAAACTTGAATCTATACAATAAAATGTAAAATAATTTGCATTACGCAACACAAAACATTAAATTAAATTATTTGCCTTATGTTAGCTAGCACACACCACTATACAAAAAAATATAATTATATAATTATCGTCGAAAACTATACTCAAGCAGAAATAACGTAAACAAAACGTATCTAAATAAAAGCTTCCAGGCATAATGGAACACACCATTATACAAAAAATATAATTAATATAAAAATATAATTATTATTATTATATTTCAATTATTATATACATATAATAATTGAAAATAATATACCTATACAACGTGTTTTTTTTATATCCCATAACTCTAGGGTATGATTGAGGCCATATCAAAGAATCAACTGGCATATGAGTTATGTTCCAATCCTTCGTTATTTTTTTTTTTCATTTTTCATACAAAATAATTCGGCAAAGTCACGATTATTAATGTAAAACACCCTTACGTGAAATATGACAACGTCGACAAGGTAGCTTTCCCTTCACTAGCTGCCGCCGGGAAGCCCCGATACCAACATACCTACATATTTTATTTTACTATTAATTTTACTACACTACTGCGAAGTTTGGCAATCTCGCAAAAGTAAAGATTCGTCATACTAGTGACAATTTTTGACCTAATTTAATTATGATTGATGATATCTCCGAAACGATGCATTTTTGGACCACCTATTCTAGGAGTTTTAGTATTATTTTTACCTACAGAATATAACCCTAGAGTTATGGGATATCAAAAAAAACAGGTTGTATATACATATAATTACCAGGCCTACCCAGGCCGGGCTTACCCGAAATATGCACGTAAAATGACCAAGATGACTACTCAAGGAAAATATCATGAGTAGGGCTCGGATAAATAAAAATCCCAAAATATACACAAATAATATGGATCTAAAAACGGAAATATGGAAATAATATGGACACAAACATAAAACACTTTATTCTATTATAATTGTTTGAAAAAAAAAAAAAAAAAAAAAAAAAAAAAATAGCTTAGCAAACATTTTATCTCTCTTTATTCGAGTTCTTGCAGTATACAACAATATGTTTCTTCAAATTTTCACGAAAAATAGCGCACGACTGGCGAGTTTACCTACATTCATGTTTGCTGCGCAACGACAATGTATTCTCGTGGCTCTCTTAAAGCAAAAATTAAGCAGTTTTTATACTAGTTTAAGTACTAAATATGGAATAATGTGATTAAATTCTAAAAATATGGTCTTAACCCTAAAATATGGAAAAAAATGGATTCTAAAAACCTCATTTTCCAGCTCAAACCATCATAATTTATGTAGAAAACCAAATAATGAATGCAAATGATTCAAATAAAAATATGTGTTTACATAATTTTTCCGAGCCCTAATCATGAGCTATGTAAATACTCAATAAAGGTATAAAATTTGTTACTTATATTAAATTCAGTCATGAAAGCATTGCTTTTTTTGTTTTTTGTATTCTATATAAATAATCCCCTTGCCAAAAAATTCTACCACCCTAAAAATTACCTACCTACCTAAATAAATAGCTCCCAAATACCTTCAAACTGTGGGTCGATCCTTTGATTTTCTTTCATGTTTTGTACATTATTACTTCGCAAACCATCCGATTTCCTCAGACAGACCAAGACGAAACGGAATAAAGAAACAAATGCAACCTCACAGAGATTTATTCTAAGCGACCGCTAAATTAACCCCAGAAAATGTTATTCGCACAATATAATTTAACACTCGGACTTTGTTTTTCATGGAAAGGGCTTGCTGTAAATAAGAATAGAATTTGCTAACTCTATACACAAATCTGCAAAGAACTTTGATATGAACAAAGAAAGTGGAATTCAAATTAATGTTCCCCGGCCGGTTGTCCCTGGCCAATCGGCTTAGTTACTGGGACCAAAGGTATCGGTACAGTTTCCAAAACTTTTTTTTGCGGATGGAGATGTGAAGTTTCTAACTTTCGAAATGTTGCCACTACATAAAGCGAAGGATGATATTCTCACAGCATATGTCTATTTTTAATATTTCTGTTTAGTTTATTCTACTATTTATTTAAATTATATTTATAATTTTTCTTTATGTATGATGAACCGGCACAGCGTCCTATTAATTGTTTGCTGCACCGTATGACGTCATTACGTCGGCGCCGGCTGTCGCTGAAAACCAGCGCTGGGGCTCTGTCTTGCATAGGGTCGCAGTATAATGTTGAGCGATAGCCGTTTTGCGTGGATGTGACGCATGTTACCCCCAACCTTTTCTTATTTTTGTGTTTATGTTGTTTTTTGCGTCATGTTTACCGCAAATAAACGTATTTTCTTTCTTTATTATAAGTTTATGATTTGCCCCCAAAGACCCCCATATTCAAAATTAATTTATTTACTTTACACGTTTTACGTAGTACCATTTGCTATTTTATTTTCTTATATACCGCCAAAAGTGACCCCCATGTTCAAAATTCATTTATACACGTCCGTGTTTGGGTCACAGAAGTTCAAATTCATTTATATTCATAATTCAGATAACAAAGATTCATTGGGTTAGTAACAATAGTCATAACCTATGTTAGTACTCAACTATTATACACAGACAGTGTACAGTGTAGATCCGCAGAGCATTATAGGCCTTTTGGGTGTACCTGAACCACAGGCTCGCCGAGTACAGCGACATGCAATAAGCTTTGAACAAAGTTATTTTGACCGCGACCGTACATCGGAAGACCGGCGGGCCAGCATATTAGCCCGAACCGACAATGTGTACACACGGCTACACATCAAGCTGTATGTTACCAGTATAACCTGATTATAACTATAAACCTCGCATTGTATAGGATTTCCGTACAATGAAAGGTCAGCGTATACTGGAAATGTATAGCTTGATGTGTAGCCGTGTGTACCACGCATATGTGTACCACGTTTTAACTTAATCAGTCCAGTAGATTCAGAGCAAATCGGCTGTGACAGACGGACAGGCCGACAGACAGATAGACACACGAGTGATCCAATAAGGGTTCCGGTTTTTCCTTTTAAGGTACGGAACCCTAAAAAACGTACAGCATTAGAAGGTCTTTTTTTTATTTGGGATTGGTTTGCTCTTGACCTTAGTCTAGGTCAGAGGTGACAGAGACAAAGTCGACGATGGAGTGAGCTTACCCAGAAGAAGCCTGTTCACTCTCACTTTGAGGAGATTAGGATTGTATGCGTTCGGAAACACAGACGCAGGCAGACAGTTCCACTCCTTTGCTGTGCGCATTATAAAAGACATTTGGAAACGCTTAGTGCGAATTGGTGGAATAGCAACCAGGAAGGGATGGTAACCTGCAGTGCGTCTAGCTAGATGAACGATAATAGAAGGGGGCCGGTGGAATGAGGTCGTGGAGTTTTTGGGCACACTCAGGTCAGTCAGTTTTTAAAGGATGAGTTAAATATTTCCCATAAAAAATTATATTTACATATTATGATACACATAAAAACACAAACTATATATACAACTATGTATCGTTATCATTATACTAATACGTGAAACTAAAACTTTGTACCCCTTTTTACGAAAATTACGCGAATGTAATTAATTTTAATAAACGTATTTAATTTGGCACAGTTCAAGTTTATATAGAGGAGGAGTGCACAAAGCTAATACTTTTATAAAATATGTAAAATTTCTAAAAAAAGACATTACACACATTATCATACGTTTGAAAAACACGCACACACACATAGTGCCAGTGCTTCATGACTTGAAGATAGATAGGTGACAGAAGTGACAGCTTGACCATGGAATAAGTAAGTACCACTCATGGAATTACTAAGTACTATACAGGGTGTTAAAGTAACTGCGTGCCATAGCTTAAGGGTAGGTTCAGTATCGATAAAGGAACCCAGAAAACTAATAAAAAAATACGAAAATGAAAACACAACAAAATATTGCAAGATAAACCTAATTTAGTATCGTGTGACTTACTTAAAATAGCAATCGTTTATTTTAAGTAAGTTACACCTTAAGCAATCGTTTATTTTCTTTTTATGTTTAATTAAAATTTTTGATTGTTTTTTTTTTATTTTTTTCCTGGGTTTCGTTAACGATACTGAACCTACCACTAAGCTATGGCACGCAGTTACTTTAACACCCTGTATAAATTGTAAGTACAAGGGGTCTAATTTCAACCAGTGGGCGACCACTAGTACAGTTAAATATTTCGCAATTAATACAGGTCGTTTGGTTAAAACGTTATCATTTTGGTAAAAAACAGGAAAAACTTATAGATAGTAGTAAAACTTATTAGCTGCTCGTGGCTAAATAATCAAAATAGGCGCACGGGTTTATCGACGGTTAAGTTATGCTTGCCGCGTTTGGTTCGCGGATGGGTGACCATCCATTATCCCCCCCTATTGAGACCACCCCTTCGTGCCTCAAAAAAGCACGTTAAGCCGTTGGTCCCGGTTATCATTCGTAAACATTACGGGTAGTCAGAAGCCCGAAAGTCTGACAATTAGTCTTACCAAGCGGTATCGTAGTACCCGGATTGTGGAGATCAGATAGGCAGTCGCTCCATGTAAAATACTGATATTCAGCTGCATCCGGTTAGACTGGAAGCTGACCCCCCCCTGGGAAAAAGCTAGACAGGTTGAGTAAACATTGTTTGCTTACTATGATGTACTCCACTTTCATGATTACCTATGGATCAAATGAAGCCTATTTTTGTTAAAGTAGGTTTAAGGTAAAGCATTGCTTTTAGTAGAAGCCCTGTTTTACTATAACGCGGTTTATAACATAATTATATTTATATAGGGTGTAAGGGACAGCCCTCCGCAAATTTACAGGGTGCATTCAGCTTCTTATTTTGAATCCAGTTCCACTGAAAATTTTCTCAGGAAAATTGTTTTTTTTTTATCGTAATTTCAGTTACTATTCCTTTATTTCAATGTAAAATCACATTCTCTGTACGCAGGACTCCATTAATGTAAATAACACAGCTAAAATAAAAAAATCAGCAATGGATGTTAAAATTCTCTAACGAACGACGCCTGAAATCAGCGAGCGCGGCCGTCCACCCCGCCGCGACAAATCAAGTTCATTGGATTCTCATAACGTTCCTGAAATAATTTCATGTACCGGTCATCTTAGTACGATATACTAAATTCACCCCATCAGTCTGCGGAGGGCTGTCCCTTACACCCTGTATACAACATTATTTTTAGTATATGCGAATCCTGGATATAGTTTGTTCAGAATAAGGAACTGAATCGATTTCAATTTTTTTTACACCTTGTTATATTTTATCCCAAAAATATTTAAGTGTGATGGAAAATGTTATCACCATTTAATTACTTACAATACAATCGCCGCACGGTTAGGTACCTACTGCCAAATTATTATCAATGAGCGCAAGACGTCCCTGGAGGCGCGGGGGCGTCGTTAGCATGTTTTTGTACGGACAACCCGTTAACATAACAACCTTATAACTTTATGATTTTTCATGATACAGTTTTGAAATTTTGTACATAGATACTTTACATAAAAATACTAGACATCTGTTTAGGGTTCGCATATACTAAAACTAATATTTTATTAATAATTGTATATACAGCGTGTTACGGAAAGGGTATATGCATACAAACAGGGTGACGAGTGCATCTGGTTCAGAACCTCTGTACAAAAGTTCAGCTCATTATGAATAACTTTGAAAATGTTTGTTTTTTTTTATTTCTATGGTTTATTAAATTTAAATCATAACAAACGTTTCACCGCACTACGAGAGTCATTATCCATTATCTGTGTCTGTGCGCCTAGTACACACACACAGCTGCCACAGCTCTGCGACACGGCGCCGCACCAACACGCGGTGGTGCGGGCGGCACGATTGGCGGTGGGATCAAACGAATGGATTAAAACGTGTACCGATCAGCTAACTTGGTCCAGTGATGTGTAGAATTCAATTGGAAACATTATGTTTCTTAACTTTATAATTATGCCGGTATTATTAAAAAAATGTTGCCATGTAGTTAGTTTAGTTATCACCAAAAGAATCCGTGCCTTTGATATGTACATACCCTTTCCGTAACACGCTGTATACATAACCATACTGCCTCGTTCATTGATGTATTAAATAGGAAGATAAGCCACTCACTAATATCACGTAAATATTAAATGGACCAGAAACACTTACATGTAAACACACCCACACAAAAACATTTCCCGATGTCGTGCGTACGCATATGCTCGACAACCGAAATAGATAGACATATTACGCGGGCTATAGCGGGAACGAGATATTAATAATTGTCACTATTATTATACGTCATCACGCTCATAGACGCAAACGGGAAATGCAACTGTAGTCTGTCTGTACTTTATTTATTTCTATTGTGTGCGGGCGCGCAGGACGCGGAGGTCAGGGTGGAAGCGAGACAAAACACTTGTTAGTCTCGTGTAATAAAAATGTTTTAGGTAGGTACCTACTTTATTTATGCATGCGGATAATTTTTTATGTAATTTAATCATATTTATTCTTATAATTGGTTGTATAGGCATTATATTATAAGTACTGTTTATTTTATTTTATTATGTTATTCAACTCATTAAACCTGACTTGAGTTCCGTACGTATTTTTCGGGTAACCACTGAAAATCAGCGCTGTGTTGTGGGTGCGTGCCCCATAGCGCAGCATCATGCTGAGTGCAAGCCTTTTTGTCACAGTCATGACGTGCCGTTGCCGACTATTTGTTATTTTTGTGCTCGTGATTATAATGTAGATAGGTTTTTTTTTTAATGTTTACTTGCTCGAGTCTATGTTTTCCTAAGCATGTGTTTCTGTGACGAATAAAATTATTTTTCTTTCTTTCTTTCTTTTTCTTTCTATTACGTGCTTCATAAACGCCAGTTCGATTGTGACTAAGGTCGATTGTGTCCTTTTCCCCTAATTTATGCGATCCACGTCGAGGACCGCGTACCATATCTTCCTATTTTAATACATCAATGGCCTCGTTGGTCTAGTGGTCGCAAGCGCTACTGTTGAGCATGAAGTCCGGGGTTCAATTCCCAGGTCGGGCAAAGTGGTATCGGGTTTTTCCAACTGGAACTTCTCAGTAGCAGCCCGGAGTCTGGATTTGTGTCCGGTTGATGGTAATAGGCTCGCCCCCTATAACATGGGACTTATACATAACTGGTGAAATGTGGATGTACTATAGGTACATCTCTTCCTAACCCTTTGGGGTTTGCAGGCGTGATGTTATATTATGTTAAATGACAGCGCAGCAAGTGGCGCCCTCTATTTTTGTTACGAAGTTACGCTGGAATCACCGAAAAAGTCGGATAAGACTGATACTGGCTGGTCTGGTGACAGTCACTCTAGCAGAGCGTCGCGTTGCATCGATGGTTGCGTGGCGGCTGTCTTTGATGACAGATGTTAATCCTAGTCCTATCCTATCCTAACTTCCTAATCCTAACTAATATTATAAATGCGAAAGGAAGTTTGTTTGTTTTTTGTTACCTTTTCACGCCTAAACCACTAAACCGAACATCCTGAAATTTTGCATATACGTTGTCAGATGTACAGGAAGGGACATAGGGTACCTTTTATTCCGAAAAAAAGCACTGTTCCCGAGGAAAACAACAATAATTTATGATAGTAGATGGCGCCACGTGTCTTTCGAATCATGATTGAGTTATATTAATACTAGCTGCGCCCCGCGGTTTTACCCGCGTAAGTCTCGATCCCGTGGGAATATAGGGATAAAAAGTAGCCTATATGTTAATCCAGGGTATCAGCTACCTCGATACAAAATTTTATCAAAATTGGTCCAGCCGGTTTTACGTGAAAGAGGAACAAACATTCATCCATCCATCCATCCATACTTACAAACTTTTGCGTTTATAATATTAGCAGGATAGGAATAGTAGTGTGCTAAGAGTTTTTGCCACCAAACGCCAAACAACAAGCAGAGTACAACCCAAATTGATTATCAAATTCTAAATTAACGCGAGCGAAGCCGCGGGCAAAAGCTAGTTTAATATAAATAACCATAATTATGTTAATTTGAAAGAGTGTCCGTGGAGTTACCTAGTGGAGGTACCTACTAAGCTTTGGAATAGGCAACTAGCTTCATTTTTATGACTGACCGACCCCTTAACAATTCAAAAGTGCCTGTAATTGGTTTATTTGAAATAAATGCTTTGAGTTTGAGTTTGAGTAGAGATGTGAAGGGAGCCGCTGTCGTACCACGTCCACGAGGAACTGCTATATTCCGGCACAATCCTGATGATATTGAATCTGCTGAACCACTAATATGATAATCACTTCTTGTAAAGGCTATCCTGCGCCGATATACAACATTATTTTTAGTATATGCTAAACCCGAAATACGTGTCTAGTATTTTTTTGTAAACTTGTAAAGAATCTATAATTCAAAACTGTATCATGAAATCACAAAGTTATAAGGTGTTGGGTACGCGAACGACAGTACAGTTTCAGAGAGATACTTGTCCAGCGCAAAAACCAGTGGGGCCGAAATTCGTTCCTTGAGAAAGGCCATGGTAGAGCGGACAGAGTTGACCTTAAGCCTTGTCTCCCAGTGGGGTGATGATAATCTGGTCACTTTTAACCCACCAAAACAGGCGTGTCTTTTTACCGCTAAACGGAGTCGTTTCGACCAAACTCCTACTTTTCGGGGTACATCGGTTCCTGTAACTGGTCGGCTCGAGCTGTTAGGCATGGAGTTGACATCTAGTCTCAACTTCGGTGCCACCATCGAGTACAAAGCCCAAACTGTGTCCGAGAAACTGGGCATCCTAAATAGGGTGAAGCGATACTTTACGCCTGGACAGCTTTTGACCCTTTACAAAGCGCTCCGATCCTGCATGGAGTATTGTAGCCACCTTTGGGATGGCTCAGCAAAATACCAACTTGCCGCGCTTGACTTGGTGGAACGCAGAGCTAAGAGACTCATTGGCGACGTAAAACTGGTGGATGCCAATCTTCACAGCTTGGCCCATCGCCGCAAGGTTGCCTGCTTGTCGGTCTTCTACAGATTATACTTCGGTGAGTGTGCCCAAGAACTCCACGATCTCATTCCACCGGTCCCCTTCTATTATCGGACATCTAGACGCACTGCAGGTTACCATCCCTTCCTTGTTGCTATTCCACCAATTCGCACTAAGCGTTTCCAAATGGTTTCCATTGAATTTTATAATGTGCACAGCAAAAGAGTGGAACTCTCTACCTGGGTCTGTGTTTCCGAACGCATACAATCCTAATAGTCATCTTCTGGGTAAGCTCACTCCATCGTCGATTTTGTCTCTGTCACCTCTGCCCTAGACTAAAGTCAAGAGCAAACCCATCCTAAATAAAAAAAAAGGTTGTTATGTTACCGGGTTGTCCGTACAAAAACATGCTAACGGCATCCCCGCGCCTCCAGACAAAATATAACATGGTGTAAAAATTATTGAAATTGATTCAGTTCCTTATTCTGAAGAAACTATATTCAGGTTTCGCATATACTAAAAATAATGTTGTATACATAAATAATCATCTTTCACAAAATTTCAATCAGAATAACTTATAACTTAAATTCAAAGCTGTTTCTCACGCAGTTTCACGATCACCGAAGTTCACCTTTTTCTCGGCGCGGCAGGTAGGTAAAGCAATAAATATCTGTGCGGAACTTTTAAATAATTCACACGAAACACCCGAAGGTCAAACCGTTACGTTGAACTGTTACAACTTTCCTCGAACGAATGGTTATATATGTGTAAAGTAAGTGGGTTTCATTTAATAAACGTTTATTGCCAAACATGATGTAAGTTAATAATATATTATTCCAGTAGCCTGTTACGATTAGTATGTAATAGCCTTTTTTATGGAAAATATTATAACTTATCCTCTAAAAATTGGCCAAGTGCGTGTCCGACCACGCACAATGAAGGGTTCCTTAGTTGGGATGAATTATCCCAAGAAAAAACTTACTATTATAGTTGAACATGTTAAAGTTAAAACAAGTTCCCTCATACATTCCAACTGAAATGTAAGTTTATACGCACAGTATTTACCATGTCATTGACCATAGACTTATTATAGGTTTTCCTGTAATCTATAAGTATAGAACTATTTTATGTATTTTTTAGGGTTCCGTACCTCAAAAACAAAAAATGGAACCCTTATAGGATTACTCGTGTGTCTATCTGTCTGTCCGTCTGTCACAGCTGATTTGCTCGGAATCTACTGGACCGATTTAGTTGAAATCTGGTACACATATGAAATTCTGTGACCCAAACACGGACGTGTTACGTAAATAAATTAATTTTGAATATGGAGGTGACTTTTTTGGGGCAAATTAAAAAATTTAAAAAAAAGTTTTGCTGACTGTAACGTGTGACATATCAAATGAAAGGGCTTGTTTTAAGAAATTCATATATATTTTGTTATAATTTTAGAATAAATACTTTTAAATTATTTAAGAAAATAGATGAAAAAATACCATATCCCCCCCTTATCTCCTAAACTACTAAAATGTAATAAAAACAAATTATAAAAAAAAAATTACCCGACTGCAAAAAAGTGATCTGAAAAGATGGAAACTAGATGAAAAGAAAACCTGTATCCTTTAAGTACCCCCCTTATCTCCGAAACTACTCAGACTAAAATGTTGAAAAAAATACAGAAAATAGTTCTTTACTTATAGATTACAGGAAATCCTATAAGAAGTCCATGATCTTAAAATAGTTCTTTACTTATAGATTACAGGAAATCCTATAAGAAGTCTATGATCTTAAAATAGTTCTTTACTTATAGATTACAGGAAAACCTGTAAGAAGTCTGTGGTCTTAAAATAACATGGTAAATCACTCAATATTGTGCGTACATACTTACTTACTTTGCAGTTGGAATGTATGGGGAATCATGTTTTTCAACTACAATGTTAAGTTTGTTCTTGGGATAAATTTATCTCAACTACATTGTGCGCGGTACGCGTACTTGGCTGGTTTTTTTTCAAAAGTTTAGGGTCAGTAGTTTTCGAGATAGGGCAGGGAATGGATTTGGTCGTTTTTCATAAAAATAGAATTCAAAAAAAAAAACTGCCCACCTTTTCCCAATTATGTTGGGGTCAGTTTCCAGTCTAACCGGATGTAGCTGAATACCAGTATTTTACATGGAGTGACTGCCTATCTGACCTCCACAACCCAGTTACTCGATAATACGATACCCCTTGGTAAGACTGGTTGTCAGACTTTTGGGCTTCTGACGACCCGTAACGACTGTCAAAGATCCACGAATGACAGCCGGGATCAACAGCTCAACGTACTTTCCGAGGCACGGAGGAGTCTTGGTATGTAAAGATGGTAGCCCATCTACGGACCGACTCCGGCAAGCGTAGCTTAACCTGATGGATCAACCCGTGCGGCTGTTATTTTTTAGCCACGAGCTCCTTAAGGTAGAATATGGCTCTAAAATATCCATAAAATGTTTTGAACCCTTTAAAATGGTCTCCAAA
Source organism: Tiliacea aurago (assembly GCA_948098905.1). Lineage (NCBI taxonomy): Eukaryota > Metazoa > Arthropoda > Insecta > Lepidoptera > Noctuidae > Tiliacea > Tiliacea aurago. The sequence continues at coordinate 6,042,194 of OX402592.1, forward strand.
GTCTTAGTCAAAGTCAAAGTCAAATTATTTATTTCAAATAGGCACATAAGAAAGCACTTTTATGTGCCTATTTGAACGCACTTTTGAAAGTCAAAAATTACAACAAAAAAAAAGAATTGATTCTAGTTGCCCCTTCCAAAAGGTAGTTACGCGTAGCGATCCGATTGTTTATAGTTTAAATAAATCTTGTTTCTAACTTTTTTTAACTTCACTTTTTACGTAGTCAGGTTTTTGATTTATTTAATTAACTTTTCTCAAACATGCATGGAAATATTGTCATTATTTTCTAAGAAAGAACACGCGAAGTATCGAATTTACGGTCAAAGAAAATCAAATCCCTTGCAGGAGCGTTTTTCGAATTTGGTACATTACAACGCTCCAGCAATGTTGTATGAAACGGCATGCTGGGGTTATTAAACACTCTTTTACTCCGAAACATGGCAACCAAGGAAGTAACTTATCAAAGGTTTTATTTAAATTTCGAACTGGCTTGCAAATAGAAAGCTGTTTATTGAAAAAAAAAGAAATGAACACATTGGCGCGTGAAAAATTATCGTTGTTCGTCATTGAATCTGGAATTTATATATAATTTACTTTCCCTGCATTCTTTTGAGAAAACAATGCAGTCTCGTATTAGTGAAGTCCTCGTCTACGGCTCGGCCTTCAAACTCATACTCGACCTGCAATTGCCTATTTCACGGCCTTTGCAATAATGTACTATTTTTATAAGTACTGTGACTAGATAGATCAGTTACCTACGCGTTTTCTTGTTAGAGGTTTTTTTATAGCTAGCAAGTACGATATCTTCAAGTCTTATATTATTACACTGTTGATCACTCCTTTTTCCATTATTTTTCTGGTCTTTGAGGTTCTTTTTATAGAAGGGCCGTAATTTTTGCTTTTTCTGTGGGATATCAACTGATTCATTTCCTCTGTCCATTTCCAGGACCATTTAGTTAAGGTACGTTTTTACATTACCAGTTTACAAGACAAAAAATCTGCCAAACGCAAAAATAAGACGTGACCCAGTGCCTACTTATTTGTTCATTACATAAAGGCAGGAAAACACTTACAATTTTACTTAGCGCCTTTATCTCTAAAACCACAAGTTTCTCTATAAAAATTTAAAAGCATCTTTTAGTCAAGAAAAATAAAAGGAAATATTGCCAACGGACCGCCGGCACCGGGCGTCCTGATTCTTGAATTATTGATTTGCTTTGTTTGAAAAACGTGTAAAGACCAACATAAGTTGACTCCTCTAACTGTATCACGACCCCCTCTTAAACAATCAATTGTGAAACATTACGAGGGGGGTGGGAGGTCTCGTTAAATGTTTCTTAGCAACGGTCAATTCTATAAAGGTTTGAAGGATCAAAGGTTGACCAGATGATTACAAAGATTCCTGAGGTTTTCTTTGAGAAATTCTGTGAAAGTGTGTCAAAGCTATTTTAGTAGCTAGTTTTGGGTTCGAAATTAAGTGTAGAGTAATAGTTTGTAGAGGGTTAGGTATTTACTTCATGATAGATATTTACTGACAACTTTTCCAATTTATCTTTCGTTATTAAAGTTCATCATCATCTTCATCATTTCAGCCGTAAGACATCCACTGCTTGATATAGGCCTCCCCCACTCACGTCCGGCCCTGGTTCAGGCCATGGTTCGGAGCGAGAGTGCATGAGAGGCCGTCAGCTCCTTCTACGAAGCAGTAATGCTTGCGTAGGAGGAGGCGGAACGCGTGAGGGAGAGGCAAAGTTCGCGCCCTCGCGCCCATAGTCGCCGCAGGAGACGCCCCGGGCGTCGGGAGTCGCAAGCCGATTTCCGGCCACCGTAGGCGCAGGCTTGCGGACGGTGAGTGATGGGCAGCTCACCGTCCGATAAGGACCAGGCCCGGGTCGACGGCGCGTTGTATTCCACGCGCGCCTCAAAGAGTTTCCAGCACCAACTGACGGGGTCCGTTAGGGCCAATGCCTGCCAAGGTTGCGAGTTTGTCCGAAAGGGATATCGTGGCCATGGCACACAGGCAAATGAAGGAATATGGGTGGGTTTTAGTCAGTAAAAGTCTGATACGCCCTCCCGCTCCGCCCAGAGCGGAAAAGTTATTTGATAATTTCCCACCCAAAAAAAAAAAGGCCTCGCCAAGCACCGCCACTTCAACCGGTTCTGTGCTTCCCGCATCCAGCGGATATTTGCGGCCTTCACAAGGTCATCGGTCCACCTTGTAGGAGGCCTTCCAACGCTACGTTACATTAATAAAGTTGGTTTAATTAATTCCGTGGAGGATTGAGGAGTTACAAATTGATGTCAGCTGAAATAAATAACACCACAGAAAAATAAATGAGAAGGGGGAAATATTAAAAATGGCGGAAACAAACATTGGGCAAATAATTTATCTTGATGACAAATACCGGGCGAGGGTGTCCAATAAATACGGATTCCTAAGCATTGTTTCCAGATTCTAGTCATTAATCATTTTTATGTCTGTAATTAATATAAAGATCCTGGCGACAATAGGATCTGGAGTTATTATCTTTTTGAGAAAAACTCCCCGCGGTGAAGCAGATTTTGATATTGGAAACCAGTCTTTATCAGATTGTTTAAAGGTTGATTTTGTTGTGTCGGTCGTTACATTTGATCGGATTTCTCATGTGGTTGCTGATGTTATAATTTTAATGAATAATGTTAACCATAAATTACTTACATTTCCTTTTGAATATTCTATTAGGTGTATTCGACGATTTTTCAGTCCCACGAGAAAATATTCTAGAATAGAATAGAATAATCTTTAATAAGTACACCATCAAAGTAACAGTTTAGAGCCACTTGATGCGAGAAGCACAGGACTGGTTGACGTTTTTCTACAGAAATGATAATACATACAAACATAACCTCACGCCTTCTCCACATGGGGGGTAGGTAGAAACTACAGAACACCACCATTTACGTTCAAAATCAAAATCAAAATCAAAAATATTTTTATTTCACATAAGCCTACATGGGCACTTATGAAACGTCAGAAGCTAGGTGCACGGTTCCAATTGGTCGTTTCCTATGGAGAAGAGCCGGCAAGAAACTCCACGGTCACTCTTTAAAAAAAATAAAATTGGCTTTTACAATGTTTTCAAATTACAGTGTTAATAGGTATGAGAGGACAGCGTAGGCCCATCAAAAGTACCAGGAACTTAACAAAATAGAAAATGGTTTAAAGATCTACAGTCTAATAAGCCTACAACGTGCTCACATTGACAAAAAAAAAACAATATAAAATATGATTAAAATAATAAAAGTTAGAATCATGTTGAAATTTAAATAGTAGGTATAATAATGTCAAGTAAGAAAAACATTATGTCAGTGAAGTTTGTAAAAAAAAGATAAAAAATTAAATTAAAAAATAACTTCGTAATTTGGGAGCTGTTAATAGACATTTACATAGTTTTTCCGTTCCTTACATACTCCAATTACTTCATTTTATTAGTTATTATTAGATATAATATTAACCCGTGAGAAGGCGCGCCTCAGTTTGTTACACGGAGAGGAGCGCGCGAGCAAATTACTCACACTACTTTAAATGCTCATATTTCTATTTTTGTAGGTAGTACTTATTGGCTTATAATGGATTTATATGAATAAAACACGGTATAATAAGTAAGAAAATAAGTATTTCAACTAAAACTATGAAAAATAAATGCAACTTCTTAACCAAATAACAAATCAACTTATTGTTATTTTCTAATTTTGACAGTCTTCATATAAATCACAATAAAAAATCTTACATAGGTAACAAAAATTAAAAAAAAAAATCTTCCACCGAGACCTTGACGAGTGTGCCTCTCGAAACACATTGAACACATATATGTAGTATGTGCGATGCAGAGTAATTGCTGGGGCGCGGGATGAGCAAATTACCGCACAACGGTACGTGGCTCCACAAACACTTCGCTGCGCGGTCGCAACATAACTGACATGCATGAGAGTTGCGTCAGGTGGAGTTGATGAATAGTTAGGAAGATACCTAGGCGCTTGAGACGTTAGGGCGTCGGTATCATGGGGTTGCGACAATCGTCAATAGGATCCGGCAATTGGGACTCGAGGTGGCCTTGCACAAGTCCGAGGCTATGTGTTTTTATGGTCCTCGGAACGCGCCACTGTCGGGTTCCCAAATAACGGCAGGAGGGGTTCAGATCGGCGTCGAGTCGACGATGAAGTACCTGGGACTCGTCCTCGACAGCCGGTGGAACTTCGTGGAGCATTTTCGACGTTTGGCTCCCAGACTGGAGCGGGCCGGGGCTGCCTTAAAGCGGCTCCTGCCCAATATAGGGGGTCCAAACGCCTCCTGCCGGAGGCTCTACGCGGGGGTCGTGCGGTCCATGGCCCTTTACGGGGCACCGGTGTGGGCGCGTTCTATAAGGCTGCGACCAGCCCAGCGGTTGAACGCGTCCCAAAGGGTCATGGCCATCAGGCTGGTCCGAGGATACCACACGGTCTCCCGTGAGGCGGCGAGCCTCCTTGCCGGACTACCGCCATGGGATCTGGAGGCAAAAGTCCTCGCGCACGTCTGGGAGTGGCGCGAGGAGGCGAAACGCCGGGGTGAAACTCCGCTGCCACGAGAAATCACGGCACAGCGGACAGAGCTCCGGCGGGATCTTATGGCGGCATGGAGAGTGCGATTGTCGCAACCCAGCGCTGGGCACGCCACAATTGTGGCGATAAGTCCCCTCTTTGAGGAGTGGCTAGAGAGGCGCCACGGCGTCCTCACCTTCCGCCTGACGCAGGTCCTCACCGGACACGGTTGTTTCGGGAGGTTCCTGTTCAGGATAAAGCGGGAGGAAACGGCCGGGTGTCACCACTGTGTGGATCGCCCGGAGGACACGGTGGAGCATACGGTGGAGGTCTGCCCAGCTTGGGTGGAGCACCGCCGTGTCCTCACGGAGGCGATCGGCGGCGGCGATCTCTCGCGTCCGGCCCTGGTTCAGGCCATGGTTCGGAGCGAGAGTGCATGGAAGGCCGTCACCTCCTTCTGCGAAGCAGTAATGCTTGCGAAGGAGGAGGCGGAACGCGTGAGGGAGAGGCAAGGTTCGCGCCCTCGCGCCCCTAGTCGCCGCAGGAGACGCCCCGGGCGTCGGGAGTCGCAAGCCGATTTCCGGCCACCGTAGGCGCGGGCCTGCGGACGGTGAGCGATGGGTAGCTCACCGTCCGATAAGGACCAGGCCCGGGTCGACGGCGCGTCGTATTCCACGCGCGCCTCAAAGAGATGTCAGCACCAACTGACGGGGTCCGATAGGGCCAATGCCTGCCAGGGTTGCGAGTTTGTCCGAAAGGGATATCGTGGCCCTGGCACACAGGCAAATGAAGGAATACGGGTGGGTTTTAGTCAGTAAAAGTCTGACACGCCCTCCCGCTCAGCCCAGAGCGGGAGAAGTTATTTGATAATTTCCCACCAAAAAAAAAAAAAAAAAGGGCGTCGGTATCATCAAAACAATTTGCTTTAAAATGTTGTGTGAGCAAATTGCTCATAGCGCGCCTTCTCACGGGTTAATCTCATAATCTCTCTTATTCTCATTCCTTAAGAAATCCTGAAGGAAGTAAACCTAATTAAAATAAAGGTATTCAATACACATGCATTAGGCTCGCGCCCTATTACATGGGACTTTAACGTAACTGGCGAAATTTTGGGTGTACTATAGGTACACCTCTGCCAATCCCTTCTACGAATACAGGCGTGATGTGTCCCAATACACAAGCAGAGGGATTAGGACGAAACCGAATTAGCACCTTGCCAGTATTACTGAATACTGGTAAATGGAATGGATTCAAGTCCGGACTGTTTGCTGGCCACGGTAAGACTTGAATGTGACAGTCTTCCAGCTCAGACGTGGTCGCTTGAGCTGTGTGTGCACGGGCATTGTCCTGCATCAAGATGAACCCAGGATCCATTTGCTATACAAATGGGATCACATGAGGGCTGATGACTTCCTCAAAGTAACGGTGAGCAATTATGGAACCCTCATTGAAAATAGCGACCTTTATGTTGCCGTTTAAGCTAATGCCACCACAAATCATTACGATGGGACCACAGTCAACTTCATGTATGCAGGCTTCTGAAAATCACTCGGCTCCTCACCCTAATGCACCGATCGTCATTAAAAAAATGTGTCAAAAGCCCCAGTCCAAGTATTGACGGAAGAAACTAAACGATTGGCATGTTGAGCCCTGGACAGAGGAATTCGGACAACTCGTCGTTTTGAAGTTTGCTGCGGGGCGAGCACGGCCTACTGTAACATGACTTGAGTCACACGTTTTATCACAGTTTGAGCGATAAAACTGTTTTCTCATAAAATGCTAGTACAAATTGACATGACATAATTTATCATGTCTTGTCACAAACGTCTTGGCAAGCCCGTGGTCGGCCCGCTGGTCTTCGTACAATCGATTTCGAATAGTTTGGTGACACGAGTACCTACCCGTTGTCACCTGTAGGCGATTTTGTAACTTACGAGCTGTCACTGTGCATTCTCGTCGTTAGCCGGATAATTATACCGATTCTCGTGAACAGTTGTAATACGAACTCTACCCGAAACTGGGGGTTTACACCGAAGTATCGGCCGAATGTTTGGCCGATTACTGACTACGGCTACTACGGCGAAAGAAAAAAAAAACTACTGGCAAAGAGATAAGTCAAAGACAAAAATGTGACTTGAAGTCAGGTAAGGACTGAAAGTGAAAAAAGGAAACTTTGGAAGTCAAGAAACGGCCGTATTCAGCCGATACTTTGGTTTATCGCTTCGGAGTAGACCCCCTGGTATTCTTGCAACACTGCCGGTCTCTTGGAAGCGATTCGAAGCATTATGGATAGATCTTCGAGAAAACCCCAGTGGCAAACCCACAGACCGCTGCGAATTTCCTTCTTGGATCATTGCAGTGACTCTGGTTACAGTCATTGTGTCCTTGTATTTGTGGCATATTAACGCAAGATGTTGTTTTAACAAGAGAACTAAACAAAATTATAATAATTTTCAGAATAACAAGCTGCTAATCGAAACCAAACTTAAAGAAAACTCGAAACAAACTTACAAGTTTTTTTCTTTAATTATTGCCAGCATTTGATCTCAAGCATAACATCAAATAGGTTAGTATCGAAGAGTTCTTAACATCAATATTTTGATACTTAGAAATTAGTTGAAATGTAAAAATAACAAGTGGCCCTTATTTTGTTTTGAGTCGTATTATACAAATTGTGTGTTAGACAGGGTTAAATATAACCAGAATGTGTTTAAAAGCCGGCGTAAAAACTCCGTACCGAAAATAGCTGAAATGTATTTTTTTCTGCATTAGCTAAAAGGTTTAAAAATAATGTAATAAGCGCCCAAAAAGGTTATTTTTAATGATACTTCTATTTTTATGAAGGTTTACGTGTGAATTACTCGTGCTACTAAATTAATTTTACCCATTGTTGTTAAAAAAAAATAGTATATACAGTACTAACATTCGTCAGTTTTCAGTTCGAGAGCAATTATTATTCTTTAAAACCATAGGACGAAACCAAGACATCAAAACAATATTAAAACCTGTCTTTCGTGGCGTTAAGAGCTAAGCAGATTACCATCTCATTATAAATATTATTGTAAGAAAATCAAAGGGAACGATAACATTATTTTATATTAGAATAAGTGTACCATGTTTATAAAATGTTATTATGGTCTTGTATAATTCATATTATGTAGGTATGGGATCCCTGCCAAACATGCGGTGAGCCTACAATGCCGCACAGTGAACAAGTGGCGGCAAGGATGGGATTGCGATAGGCCACGAAGGTAAATAGATCAGGGATTAAATAGCTGCATCGCAAAAAATAAAGTAGAAAACGGTAAGCTGAAAAAAGAAAGAAAATAGGGGAGGCTATTGCCTAAACAGCTAAGAAACTCACTATCATTTTTCCTCCGTTTTAGAAGTCGGTTAAAAACTCATTTATGCCACTTTAAGGTTAAGGTTGAATATCACTTGCACGTCATATAACGACAAGGTCTCTTTTTGTTTTCAGACCAATGTGACACTTAGATAGTTTCAACCTTAGTGAACTTTCAATTTGCTGGGAGTTTTTATTCAATAATCATCATTACAACCGAAAGACAAGACTTGGCAGGCGGGTTGCCGATCGCAGTATGGTGTTAAAATTCATATAGAACGCTGCTGCCGATTCTCTTGTAAGTAAGTCCCTTAGTCGCCTTTTACGACAGCCACGGGAAGAAATTAGAATGGTTCTATTATTTACATCCGGCACCATACGGCACTATTCAATAATATCACAGCTAAAAATCGAGTAGTCATTCTTGAGTACCAAAAAAAGTTTATCAGAAATGTATAGTCAGAGTTTATTGTTAAGAATGTGGGAAATAACACAGATTAGTATAATATTCATTTAATATGACATGTTATAAAAATACATTGTAGCGGATTCAACATCGCCACATGCGAAACACGAAGCGCACTGAAGCAAACAACACTGAAGGCAAAATCCTTTATCGCGCAAGCAGAGTTTACCGCGCGACTAGCATATATACAACATCCCGACATCAACCGTTGGGCAGTTGCCCACCAGACACAACACCTGTCTGGTCGGAGGATCCTCCCTTTTCTATAGAGTACGAGTGAAAATTACACCCTGTTCCTCATGCCTCTAAAACATAAATAATCACATTTCAAATCATATTCAGCACATTTCAATCGAACTAATTTTACAAAATAAGTCTTATGCATACGTAGATACTTGTTACCCTTATTCACAGACTGTAGGTGAATACTGGTAGACAGTTGTGGACTCGTCGAGAACTGCAGGCAGACTGAGGCGATCCACTCGTGAAACGGCTTTTTCTGAACGCTCGATTGCCGTGCGGCGCCGGCAGGCCATCACTTGGCGGGCGTGACGTTTGCATCCTTGGCCAAGTAAATAAACCGCTGTTAATAACAAGAACACTTACACCCTACGTCAATTTGCCGTATTTTATGCCGTAACTATTTTATACAACTGACGAAGCATGACAGTGTGATTTGAATAATATTCAAATTCAGATATATTATATCGGCAATTATATATAATAATAATTATATAATATTATTATTATTTATTATATTTGTGTGAACCTTGTAATTAGCAATTTTCCTACCTACGAATGATTTTTAATTGTGTTATTAGTCTGTAAGGTTTTTGTCCCAAACAGGCGGGCCCAACGCGTGTGCGGGGCGTGCGTGTGGTCGGCGCGGGTTATCTGAATACTGCCTCAGCGTGCGTTGGTAACAGGCCTTGGACGCCGATAGCGCACAGCTTAGCACACGTGCAGCGCACAGTTTAGCACACGTGCAGTTAGGTGCAGCGTGCAGATGGAGCAGCGTGCAGTCGGAGCAGCGTGTAGATGAAGCTCTCCTGTCCTCAGCCAGGACGTAGAACCCCTAGATTGGGGCACACAGATCCTGAAATTCAGGGAATAGCTTCTTGCCCTCTCACAGAGAGGAGGCCTGGGTCCTAGCGGTATGGGTTCCGGGAATATCATTGGCTGTTTATGCATTATGCATGTTTTTATTATGCAAGCTTTTTGTAAAATAAAAATAAATAATTTAAGTTGGTAATCAATTTGTTTAAAAATATATTTCCCTGGCTTTACACCTTTTATTCATGACCCCGAACCACATACAAGTACAGTCGAGGTCGATAGTGACTGTAATTCTTAAAGACCAGTGAGTTGGAAAATTGAGAAGTGGATTAGGCAAATCACTTTTTATTCCATCCAATGGCCGACGAAGTTTGCCCTTTTAAATTTTATTATCTCGGAGGCACGCCGTCTGTTCATACCGGTACAGTGAAAGCGGATAGCGAGACATTACATTTAAATAATTAATTTTATTTTTTCTACATTTTTTTAATGACTGCGGGAAATTCAGGAAGTTTTGGGGTGATGGGATTGTGAGATTTTTTTGGGGTGTTTTGATGTTAGAGTGCTTGGTAATTTCATGGATCTGTTTAAAACAAAAAAGCAGGTTTTAAAAGGTATGTCAAAAACAAAATGTTACCTCGAGCTATCGAAATGTAGATACGTAAAATATTTGTAATTTTACTAACAAACTAGCTGCTGCCCGCAGCTTCACCGGCGTTGCTTTTTCTAAAATAAAAGTTACTCCTTAAATCATCAGCCATCTACCAGTAAAAGTCCCGTCAATATCGGTCCAGCCGCTTCGGAGATTAGCCGGAACAGACAAATAGACAAACGTTTTTTTTTACCATTAAGTTAAAAGCTGTTATTATAACATTACAAATAGACATTTAAATTTTATTTATTTATATAGATCTAAATAAATAAAGAGATCTATACAAGAGCAATAGTCTGGTCAGACTATTGCTCAAACGCCTGTTGCGTTTCCCCACCCGATTTCGAGTGACAATAAGTTTCATCGCGATCGAGTGCTCTCAGTAACTTGAGGGGCTAAAAACAGTTTATTCGTCACCAATTTTATACCTTCTATTTCAATGTTGCGAATTGATCGGGTCTCAGCTTTGATGAAGATCTTCTATGAAATGAATATTGTTAATTTTTAATTTGCTCCACGAGAAGGATATTTTGATTTTGGTACACATTCCAGCATTGGATACAACAATGTAGAATCAATATCTTCTATACACAATTTGCCGCCACAATAGCGACATTAATCCAACACACGAGAAGGGCTAGTGGCCAGTAATCGTAAAAAAATATAATAAGATAAAATAATTATATATATTTTTTTTTTTTTAAATAAAGCTCATTGCTTATTGAAAATTGTTTTTATACCATTAAGGAATTTATGGATTTTAGGACAAATGGGAAAGTTGCATGACATTCAATTTGACATTTTTATTTTATTTTAACAAGATAATGACTTGTAATTTAATTTCCTTGGTTGTCATTTGAAAGTTGATAATAGACAATTTGTAATTTAATTATTTTTCTTTGACATTTGTAATTTTTTATGTAGACAATTCTTCATTTAGTACGTTTTTTTTGACATTGAAATTTAATTATTTTGTTTAAATTAGAATCATTATTATTGTCACATAATTTGCATGCCAAATGTAGTAGGCGGAATATGAAAAACTGTTGTGTGTGTATAAAATCTGTAAAATACCATATTTCAGGCAAATAAATGAATCTATCTATCTATCTCTCGCCTTCTTTCAATTCGCCTACATCTTGCACGCTACTCGCTTTAATTTCATTGATGCGATGTTAAGACTTCTACATACCGGGGCGACTAGTCGCGCGACGCGACGCGACACAAAGGCACCGCTCGTCCCGCGACACGCCGGGCCTTTGAGCCACGTCGCGTCGCGCGACAAGTCGCGCTGGTATGTAGAAGCCTTTATGATCCGTGACCCCGGCAAATTACCTCTGCGCTGCAGCTCTGTAAGTACAGGTTGCTCCAAGATGCTATTTTAGAAAATTTAAAATAAATCAATAAATAATAATGTTTAATGAAATTAAAATATCTTCATAAAACGTAAAGGTGAAACACGTGTACACACGTATACGACGTGTGTTAAATTAATGTCGCCACCAAAGCGCTTCGCTGTATAATATAAAACAAAGTAGCTTTTTGTGTCTATCTGAAACACTACAACATTATTTTTTGTTTATACTAAACCCGAAAAGGGGTCATTGTAATCATTTTGATTTTTTTTTCTATGGGACCAACCTTGAAATCGCGAAATAAAAATCAGCTGTTCCATACATTTCGTCGATTTAAGTGAACACAAATGTAGGGAACAGCTGAATTTTTTTTGCGATTTCACGTTTTGTCCCATAGAAAAAATTGTTCAAAATGATGAGTACAATGACCCCTTTTCGGGTTTAGTATAAACAAAAACTAATGTTGTAGAGAACAACGCGGTCACACAACGGATTTTTAAGGGATTTTCACCATTAATTCCAGAAAGTTTAATTGTTTAATACATTAATACAAACAAATAAAACAAAAAAAAACAAACAAATAAAAATGGACATGTTAGCATCGCACCATTCGAAGCATAATTTAAAACACTTTTGGAAGTCCACCAAGATGTTCAATGGCAAGCCTAGCCTCCCATTGAGCGTTAACGGTATTAATGATCACAGTTGTATAGCTGATATGTTTGAGGATCACTTCACTGTAAAATCACCATTGAGACCATCGCAATTGGTGAACGATGTTGGGCCGCAGTGTCAGGGGATCGGAGCTATAATTACAGCTAAAGATGTTAGGGAAGCTATTAAAGCTATGTCGCGTGGGAAGTCTCCTGGTCATGATGGCATCAGCATCGAACATTTCAAACACGCAGGCCCTCACCTGCCTAGAGTGCTCGCGATGTTCTATACCCTATATAAAAGACATTCTTACTTATCTCCTGCACTTATGAAAACTGTGGTGGTGCCAATTGTGAAAAATAAGACTGGTGATATTTCTGATAAGTCCAACTACAGGCCGATTTCACTTGCCACTACGGTAGCGAAAGTGCTTGATAGTTTGCTTAACAATCAACTGGATAAATACCTGAACATTAGTGACAACCAGTTCGGTTTCAGGCCGAGTCTCTCTACAGAGACTGCCATCTTGTGTGTGATGCAAACTATCAAGTACTACACAGAAAGACGAACGCCCATTTATGCATGTTTTCTCGACTTATCGAGGGCATTTGACTTGGTTAATTACGATATCCTGTGGCAGAAACTAAAAGACATATCCCTGCCAACTGAACTCAGCAGGATCTTTAAATTTTGGTATCACAATCAGGTCAATGTCGTGCGATGGTCGAGTGCATATTCTGAGCCGTACAGGTTGGAATGTGGGGTGAGGCAGGGGGGGCTAACTTCGCCTAAACTCTTCAACCTGTACGTTAACGCGCTAATAGAGGAGCTCAGCAGCACCCGTGTCGGCTGCCATATTGATGATGTATGTCTCAATAATATCAGTTACGCGGACGATATGGTGCTGCTGAGTGCTTCTGTGTGTGGCCTTACAAAAATGTTGGGCATCTGTGAACAGTACGCTCACAGCCATGGCTTGATTTACAATGTCAAGAAAAGTGAATGCATGGTCTTTCAGGCCAGAGGAAAATGTCCAACTACAATACCTGCTATAAGATTATGTGGAACACCACTGAAGAGGGTTGAACATTTTAAATATCTTGGACATATGATGTCCTCTGATCTGAAAGACGATGCAGACATAGAGCGAGAACGCAGGGCGTTGTCTGTAAGGGCGAATATGATGGCCCGCCGGTTTGCTCGTTGTACCACTGAAGTGAAAACAACATTGTTCAGAGCATATTGTACATCTTTCTACACGAGCAGCCTGTGGGTCTCATACACGCGCGGACAGTACAACGCCTTGCGTGTCCAATATAATAATGCGTTCAGGGTGCTGATGGGGCTGCCCCGATTCTGCAGCGCATCAGGTTTGTTCGCCGAATCGCATGTAGACCGTTTCTATTCTACTATGCGAAAGCGGTGTACATCCCTGGTGCGCAGGGTTCGGGCTAGCTCCAACGGCATCCTGAGGGCATTCGCGCAGAGGTTTGATTGCCAGTACCTGAACCATTGCTGTATGGTTCACATACTGAGCAATCAAGGTCGGTAATGTGTTTTATGTGGTATGTTCAATTGTGTGTGTTTTTATTATACTTGTAATTTTTTTTTTAATTTGATAAAATTTGTTGTGCATAATTATGATCCTTGTTGGTCGAAATAAACGAATTTTATTTATTAATATTTAACTTAGATAAAGCACGGAACTCTCAATATTTTGACCTAAAGCCACATCAGTACAAACATACATACATACAGTGCTTTTATTTTCTCAAGGCGATACCAAAACAAATTGGGGGCTTTTTCGCAACCATTTATTTCACTATTACAGCATTTATGGATTTTATATTTAGATATTTGTTTATTGACTATTTGATTAATACTTTGACTGAAAGAAAACACAATTAGGTTAATTTTCCGCGATATAATTTAATTCTGAAAAGACCTCTACTTTGTTTTTTCTGTAATTCTAAAATCCTAAGTAATTTCATTGCAAAATTTCATTTAAATGTGCGTATTAGGTAATTGAAAATTCTGGCTGAAAATATTTTGTGATACATCAGTTTTTTTTTTTATAATTTTTATTCGGTTTGGCGCTCTTAGGTTGTTTTATTTAGCATTTTTGAGCTCTCTTTTTTCGCATGTGGAAGTAATTGATACTGTCTCTTTCTTGGCCCAGTTCGCTATATGATTATTTTTTTACGTATAAAATGTCTCTCGGCAAACTTCTTGTTTCGTCAGTAGTCGGATTTCTATAGTTCACATGGAAATCAAAACAAAACAACAATAAAGTACTTAGTTCTAAATTCAAATTATTGTACACGATAAATCTAATAATTGATGGACATGGAAATTAGCATTAGTTTGAATTCTGCCGAGAGACATAATGAAAATAGAACTGTACACACGGCTACACATGAAGCTATACATTTCCAGTTTACGCTGATCTCGCATTGTATAAGATTTCCGTACAGTGCGAGATCAGCGTAAACCGCAATTGTATAGCTTAATGTGTAGCCGTGTGTACATATATTGCCGGCTGCAATAAAAATATTTCTTAGTTAAAGATCTTAATTAATTAATGCTAGTAAACAGCTAATAAGTTTATTTTATCATTCTATGTCTGTACAGATGCTAATAAAAAATTTTCAGCACTGCATGCTCTTCTCGTGCATTTAATTCTGTTTAGCTACACATTAATGGATTTCATTTTATTTTAATATTTGTTGACTTCTGAGCGGACTTCTGGTTTAAAGACTCCTGCAGACAGGCACGACGCTACGGTGCGACCTAATTCTAGTGGAATAATTTCCATTAATTTTTAATAGAAATTGTTCTATTAGAGTCGCGTCGCACCAGTCTGCATGAGCCTTTAAGCGAAGACTGATCGAGTTTAGATTTTTATTGTTCTTAGGTAATTAAGGTACTTTCACATAATAATTATATCA
Source organism: Tiliacea aurago (assembly GCA_948098905.1). NCBI lineage: Eukaryota > Metazoa > Arthropoda > Insecta > Lepidoptera > Noctuidae > Tiliacea > Tiliacea aurago. The sequence goes on from OX402592.1 coordinate 6,057,225, forward strand.
TTTCAAAATACAATATTATTTTCTTTTATAAAATTATTATTGTAATATTCTTGCCAATTCCTACCTTTATTTTCGTAAATCCCAATTATAAAATAAGTGGGATTATTAATAAATAATTGTAAATTATTGTCATGTTACTTGGAAATTTATATTAGTTTTTGTTGTTGTCATTTGTTTCCATTTGTTTAATTTTAATCTCTGTTAAAAGAAATTGTCCCGAAAACAAAAAAAAACGTTACAAATTACTTACTTAATATTAAAGACCTGAAGACTACGATTCCTTGACAACAAAATTGAGATTTACACAAAATTATGAGCGATCAGTATTATTGAGTCACATTCCCTGTTATCTTTGTCTGTTGTGTAAAATTGGGACAGTTATCGGAAATTTGGTGTTCGTTTGATCTTTGGCAAAATAACGCAAAAACGAAGCGGAAGACAATGAGTCTGGCTGTCAGTTTTCAATAAATATTTCAGATTATTTATAATGGGTATTATTATATTAAACTAGCTTTTGGCCGCGGCTTCACCTGCGAGGAGCTCGAAAATTACCCAACAGGAACGAAATACAGGAATAAAACGTATCCTTTATACACAGGTAGACCAAACTGTGCCAAATTTAATCGGAATCTAGAACGTTTACGACGTACGGCATTAAATACAAACTTTCATGCCCTTGTTTTTCGAAATGACTGAATCACTTTTAATGAAACTTGATACGCATAAGCAGGATACAAAGATCTAAAAAGTTAGTTAACATTTTCCAAAAATTGTGTTACAGACAAATTACACCGATTTTAATTTTTCCATAGAAACAGAGATTTCCAGTTATTCGTATTAAAATAAGACATTTCGAAAATGTTCTTAACTAACTTTTTAGATCTTTGTATCCTGCTTATGCGTATGAAGTTTCATTAAAATTGGTTTAGTCATTTCGAAAAACAACGGCTTGAAAGTTTGTATGAAATGCCGTTCGTCGTAAACTCTCTTAAGGCGTCAAAAGGTAGCAGACAGACTGACAGACACGATTTACTTTCGTATTTATGAAATAAAAGTTACAAACTAAATGCTTCTACAGACCGGCGCGACTCGCGACGCGACACAAAGACAGACACCGCTCGTCGCGCGGGGCCTTTGTGTCGCGTCGCGTGTCGCGCCGGTTTGTAGAAGCCTTAAAACCCAACTACGACAAAAACGCCAACTTAAAAGGTTTAAACAAGACATCACACACAGACAAATTAAAATCCGGAGTCACGTCATATATGTAATTAAGGCATAAATCGAACAGATTACGTGTTTCTCCGGATTTTTAATAAGCGGCGTAAGTTAAGCGGAGTTTTTGTCGCAGTTGGATTTTAGTTTTTCATTTTTGTTTCAATTATTTTGGGGTTTTGGATCATTGAGGGTTAGCTACTAACACACTTCTTTCGTTCGGAAAAATTCAACAGTAAAATTTGCGGTTTATGTAATTATAGATGACCAATATGTTTTCAGAAAGTACTCCTTAAGACCTTTCATTAGATACCAAACACGATGTATTAGTCTTAAAAAAATCGGTAACACTTTATATCCGTTATAAGCCGCCATTTTCTGACGTCACATATCCAATAAAATTATTCCAACGATACCTCATTTGTCAAAATACGACGAGAAGTTTTGGAGATATGATCCCGAGCAGATGACATAACCTGTCAAAGTCATAAGCCTTCTTTGGCTTTGCTGTAGTCGGGTAATTAGTATGGATGGATTAGAATGGATTCATCCTATCTTCACTGCTTAACTGGTTAGAGTTGGTACCTTATTACAATTTGTTGGAGTAGCCCCGTCAGTTATAAATCACGTTAATTTAATTTATTTCGGGACTTTCATGGAAATGTTTGACGAATTTCAAAAAGATGTCGAGTGGTGCTAAATTAATTAATTCATTTGTGACCGGCGACCGTGTACTAAATGGGCCAAATATTTTCGTCGGACATCTTCGTTTGGATGCTCCAAATGTTTTTAGTCTTTTTTGATCTATAAAACGACAAATTTTTTTTTTTTTAAACGTTGCCCCCACACTAGGAATTTCTTCTGTATTGTGGGTGCGTTTACAAACATTTAAATTCACATACACAAACAGCCAGACCTGGAACAACTACTTGTAGGTCATACAAATATTTGTGCGGGAATCGAACCCGTGAAACGCAGCGCAGCAGTCAATCGCTTAACTAACTGCGCCAACCGTGCCATGCACTCACTCGCAAATCACGTTTGTTGTATGGAAGCCCCCTTAAATATTTATTTGATTCTGCTTTTTAGTATTTTATTATGTTATAGCGGCAACAGAAATACATCATCTGTGAAAATTTCAACTGTCTAACTATCACGGTTCATGAGATACAGCCTGGTGACAGACAGACAGACAGGCAGACGGCGCGCGGCGGAGCCTTAGTAATAGGGTTCCCGTTTTACCCTTTGGGTACGGAACCCTAAAAACTATATGTATAAATAAATGCATGTAGGTATATGTCGGATCGTCAGGAATTACTCAGTTAGATTCGAACATCATGTGGGCAGAAGTTGGGTTTCGTGCAATGAAAACACACTGGGTGCGATACACAGCGTTTATTGAAATCACAAATTGACACAATCACTACGAATTATAATCACCTCAATAACTAAGCATAACGAATCGAGTACAGTTCCGCGATGCGATCAGACCAGACACTGAATCTTGAATGTCCTCCTCGCCATCGGCTCAAAACATCACGACTCTGTAGAAGCGCGCCAGAGGTGTGGGTAGATCACGCGATGTCACCAGTGGTGGCGCGCTTGATTCGTTACGTGTCCGTACTAATGACCGGATCCAACATTCTATATAATTTTGCAAAAATATTTGTTTTGATGTGAAAGTCTGATTAAATAAAAGGGTGAAAAATATTAAAAGTCCACCTTGAATCCCTTAATTAACATCAATTCGATGACCCCTGATTGCAAATGGACAAATGTAAAATGTTTGTACACACAAAATAAGTGCTGATGGCATTTAAATCGAAAGCTTTGATGTAGCACTCTCCACACAGGGGTGAATACATTCATGTTTACATTTTATGTGTATGGATGTACGTGTATTTTTTTAAACACGGGTAATATTTAAGCATTGTGAGTTTTTGCTCATATTTTTCTGAATTTATTTTTCTTGTAAGATCACTGTTCAGTATAAAATAAGATGCATTTAAGTTATTTTTGTCATTGGAGGACGATTTGCTAATGACGAGAAAGTGAGTTTCCAAGTGTATTCTTGTTTTGGGCACGCAACTATTGTGGCAATAAGTCCCCTCTTTGAGGAGTGGCTAGAGAGGCGCCACGGCGTCCTCACCTTCCGCCTGACGCAGGTCCTCACCGGACACGGATGTTTCGGGAGGTTCCTGTTCAGGATAAGGCGGGAGGAAACGTCCGGATGTCACCACTTTGTGGATCGCCCGGAAGACATGGTGGAGCATACGGTGGAGGTCTGCCCGGCTTCGGTGGAGCACAGCCGTGTCCTCACGGAGGCGATCGGTGGTGGCAAACTCTCGCGTCCAGCCCTGCTTTAGGCCATGGTTCAGAGCGAGAGTGCATGGGAGGATGTCACCTCTTTCTGCGAAGCAGTAATGCTTGCGAAGGAGGAGGCGGAACGCGTGAGGGACAGGCAGGGTTCGCGCCCTCACGCCTCTAGTCGCCGCAGGAGACACCCCGTGCGTCGGGAGTCGCAAGCCGATTTCCAGCCACCGTAGGCGCGGGCCTGCGGATGGTGAGCGATGGGTAGCTCGCCGTACGATAAGGACCAGGCCCGGGTTGACGGCGCGTTGTGTTCCACGCGCGCCTCAAAGAGATGTCAGCACGAATTGACGGGGTCCATTAGGGCCAATGCCTGCCAAGGTTGCGAGTTTCTCCGAAAGGGATATCGTGGCCTGGCACACAGGCAAATGAAGGAACACGGGTGGGTTTTAGTCGGTAAAAGTCTGACACACCCTCCCGCTCCGCCCAGAGCGGGAGAAGTTATTTGATAATTTCCCACCCAGAACAAAAGTGTATTTATTCTTGTTTAAAAGGTCGTAGGTACGTGTCTTAAAACTAGTTCCTTATACAAAGTTATTTTACCGATTTGATGCCATTCCGAATCAATGATTTGTTACGTCCTTAACATAGGTTATGGCAAAAAGTGAATGATTTGTTACGTCCTTAACCTATAGATAGACGTTAAGGACGTAAGAAATCATTAATTTTTTATAAAAATATAGACATAGGTGTTGCTGAGCAACATCCTCTCAATTATGTTAATATACTCATATTACTTTCAAAACCACTTACCGATAGCTTCGAGACAAAACTCGTTACTTTTTACCCCTTTACTTGGAATAAGAGTAACATTATGACATCATATCAAACTCCAACCCTCCGAGGGTCGTCAAGTAACCGATCCCACAAAAACAGTCCGGAACTAAAAGTGTCGTATACAGCATAAATATACAAAAACGTCACTACAGTACCCCTATCTGCTATAACAGAGGGAGATCCCATGCAAATTAGGTAGACACCTATTTATTTTCAAATAACATCGTTCTGAGTATAGCAGTTTGACATGGGTCGGATATATCATACGGCTGTTCCATATTTCCACACTTTTTTGTTGAGCTGACAGTCGTGGACGCTGGATGGCGACCTCCATATATTACTCGAACACATATCGTTTTGTAATGAAGTTCCCGAAATTGGCAAGGGATGATTTATAATGATATACTTAGGCTCCCTTTGGGCGTGGACCTGGCAGGCTCCCTGCGTTAAACCCCAAAATTCGCAATTCATATAGTTACGGGAAAATGAAGCTTTATGTGGTTATAGTTGAAGACAAGTTTGGCATTAATTCCTTCTGTACAAGTGGCTTCCCTGGTACCTCATTAACGGCTAAACTATGTAAATGTCTATTAGCTGCTCCAAAATGACGATGATTGTTGTTATTTTATCTTATCCTTTTTTACAAACTTCCCTGACTAATGTTTTTCTTATTTGACATTATTATACCTACAATTTTAATTTCAAGAAGGTTCTAACTTTTATTATTTTAAACATATTTTATATTGTTTTTTTTTTTAATTTGAGGACATTGTAGGCTTAATAGACCTGTAGATCTGTAGACCATTTTCTATTTTGTTAAGTACCTGGTACTTTTGACGGGCCTACGCTGTCCTTTCATACCTATTAACACTGTAATTTGAAAACATTGTAAAAGCCAATTTTTTTTAAAAAGAGTAACCGTGGAGTTTCTTGCCGGCTCGTCTCCATAAGAAACGACCAATTGGAACCGTGCACCTAGCTTCTGACGTTTCATAAGTTCCCATGTAGGCTTACGTGAAATAAAAATATTTTTGATTTGATTTGATTTGATAGGTGCATAGAAAATTCCACAATTTGGGCGACAAGTTTTGCTGTACAAGTGTATTCTAATACGTAGAGTAAATGATATTTTAGGATGACGATACTCACCTACGTAACTGACCTGGATGTTAGGCCTATCGTAACACCAGGTCGTGAGCTGGTATCATTTGTATAAATCATGCTAACACGAAGGAGCTAATTGTGCACCAAACTAGCTGAGTTCTTCCATCGAATGTACCTACTTTTGCGACCAATAAGAATAACTTCCGTAGAGAAATATATTTAAGAGTGCATACCTAAATTCATTTGGTCTTTTGAAATAAGATCGTATTCTGAGTTTCTAACACTCCTGGTTGAGAAGATGCTGGCCTATTCTCTGTAAGCTGTTATCATTTCAGCCGAAAGACGTCCACTGCTGGACATAAGCCAAAGGGTTGCCATAATCGCCACGCTTGGCAGGCGGGTTGGCGATCGCAGTATATCGTTAAAATGCATAGAGAATGCTGCTGCCCATTCTCTAGTAAGCCCCTTAGTCGCCTTTTACGACACCCACGGGAAGAAATGGGATATGCTGTTAAGTGCTTGTTAAATATATTTAACTCTAGCGAGATGAGACGCCAACGGTTATGGAAACCATAAGCGTGAGTGCTTGAATTTGTACTTTCGAGTTTAAAGTGCATTTAGAGGGTTATAGCTAAAAGTGAGAAATTAATGTCATCGCACGAGAAGTTTAAGTAAGTTTTGTTGAAAAAATAACGTAAAATTAAAAATGTGTATGGATAATGGCTGTTCTTTTAAAGCAAAAACAATTCAGCTGCAAGTAGCAAATAAATTATTCAGAACTGTTTTTAATAAATCAATTTAAAGTTCAATAATAACAGTTTGTTTATGTAAATAACAAAAGAAAACCTTCTTCATCTAAAAGTATTCTGAACATAAATATAAAAAAAAACTTTACTTGAAACTAAATAACAAAGTTTTGCTTAGTCTACGGTTGAGTCCATTAACGTCGATAGTCATGATAAAAATAATATACAAATGAAGCAAACAGAGGCGAATAATAAAGAGGGATCATCAAATAAAGATGGCTGTCAACTTGCTTCGTCTGCCAATGCTACATTAATAGTTTGCGAGAGCTATAACAATAAATAGTGTTATTAAGATAAAAAAAATGGCGAACGACAAACTAAATCGCCAGTATATTACGAAAAGAGCGGCTTGTTGTGTCGTGTTGGGCCACAATAAGCGTGGGCAGGGCTCGTAAACATTTGGTATAGACGCAATAAAGATATTAGTGGCGGCACTTGGACCAGCGCGAACGGCCATGTATGCTCAAACATTTTTTATGTGCGTAATGAAAGAAACATTTTTATTCAAATAAAATTCCGACGAAGGAACGAAACGGAAAGCCTTTAAATATAGAAATTGCGTTCGAAAATGTGTTTGCTTTATTTTTATCACGAGAAATAAATTATGAAATGGGCCAAGGGTTATGTGCGTCTGCCATTAAGTTGAGTACATTTGTAGCGAGAGTCACGCTGTTTTTTCAACCGACTTCCAAAAAGGAGGAGGTCATATGTTCGTCTGTATGGCTACCGTTTTTTTTTAATTCTATGCTTTACATGTGGTCCCATTGTCACTATGTCAGAATCTGATGAGGTGCTCCCATGGAAATCGAGGGAAATCCTCAAATTGTAAAGGCAATTAAGTGATTTGGGTAATTTTTATAGTAACTCATGCATTTGCTCTCGGAAAGCTTTTGCTTTGCAAGCTGCCATTCAGTGCAGTGGAACTGATGATGAAGACCACAGAATGATGGCAACCGGGACTAGTCAGTATTAAGGATTTCACGGGTTGCGATTCGATTACTTTAATATGGTTGTTAAGCAATTTATAATCGCAACAATGCATATGGTGAAGAAGAGCTGATAGTGAAGTACCAGAATAACTCCTCAACAATTAACGTCCCTGTATCGAGAAAAGCAATATTTTGTAAAAGGTGATGAGCAATATTGACATTAGACTATTGTAACTTAGATAAATTACAAACCGACACACTAAAACGTGAAAAATATAAAACTTTTTACAAAAATAGAACCGGCTTCTAAATAAAATATTGCAACATGAAAAATAACTTTAATTTCGGAAGTCGGTGGCAATAAACTGAAATACAGTTCCAAAGACACCGGCCGACAAAGGCCCCGCGTGTCGCGCGACGAGCGGTGCCTTTGTGTCGCGTCGCGAGTCACGCCGGTCTGTACAAACCTTTCCGAAATTAAAGTAAAATTTTCACTTTGTAGTGTTTTTTTTAAGTCAGTCGTTTTTTCTGTAAAGTATTTTTGTTTTTAATGTACTGAAATACTACGCGTACCAACTTAGGTAAGCATGCACTACGCTACGAAGGAGTTTTAGGGTGTCAAACGAAACTACATGAAAAGATAATAACGAACGAAGTCACATGCAACACCTAGTTTATCATAAAAACAAGTTACACAGCACTATGCTAATGAACAGCAAGTTCGATGCCAAACGAGCACGAATTTATCCAGTCATCACATTTTAAGTTACGGAACTTTAAAAGCTGCCTTTTCAGTGAGTGAAATGAATAATCCTTTCCATTTCGACCCGCACTTTCTCAAAACAATAGACTCCATCAAGTATAATGATGGTTTTAAACAAAACAGGCCATTTCTCAGCGAGGATCCATCTCCCCTCAAGGAATTGTGTGCTGATTTATCTAACGTTCCATGTCGAATTAATAACTTTAAGAGTGACTTAGAATAATCTTTTATGATTTGAGGAGAGAGATACTATTGTTCAGAGCGGATCGAGTTAAGAAGTATGTAAGATTGTGTCTGTAATTAAATGTTTTGTTACGAATTACTTTTGGAACAGAAGTGAGATGTCTTGTTCAGGAATTTTGCTTCGTTATAATATTCTTGCGTAATGTGTGTCAGTGGCTTATGGAGTTTCGAGACTCAGTAAAGGGCTAAAAGTTTTGATACGACTCATGCATCATTAGAAACCTTTAAGGAATGTCTTGGTGATGATAGAATTTAGGTAGTTACTGAGAACACGTTGTAGCGAAAAATAAAACGGAAATTTACCACTTATGTTGTAGTGAAAAATAAAAAGGAAATTTACCACTGTCGTAGCGAAAAATAAAAAGGAAATTTACCACTTACGTTGTAGCGAAAAATAAAAAGGAAATTTAACACTCACAATGTAGCTAAAAATAAAAAGGAAATTTACCACCTACGTTGTAGCGAAAAATAAAAAGGAAATTTACCACTCACGTTGTAGCGAAAAATAAAAGGAAATTTACCATTCATAATTTCAGCCGCAAGACATCGATTGCTGGACATAGGCCTCCCGCAAAGAGAGGCGGGTATGGCAACCCCCATCACGCTTGGCAGGCGCGTTGGCGATCGCAGTATGGTATTAAAATGCATAGAGAAAGCTGCTGCCCATTCTCTAGTAAGTAAAAGGCGAGTAAGGGACTCGCCTTTTACGACACCCACGGGAAGAAATAGGGTATTTTAACACGTACATAAAGTAAAAGTGGTAAATTTACCACTTACTTTTTTGTATTTAATTAAATTAATATTAATTTAATCAAAACGAAGAAAGGGACATGTTGCGCCGACTCCAAATAAATTTGGATAAGGGCAGGAGAATGACGATGAATGATATTTAAATTTAATAAAAAAAAAATATACCTTTTTCACAGGGCAGTCGGGTAAAAATGATAAAATAGTTGCTGTGGGAAATTTGACCTAAAAAGAAGTGAGATTACGAAAAAATGGAACATCCTCATTCATTAATTTCAACCGAAAGACGTCCACTGCTGAACAGAGGCCTCCCCCAAAGGCGAGGGGGGGGGGGGGGTGCCTTGCCATAATGGCCGCGGGTTGGGGATCGCAGTATAGTGTTAAAAATAGGGAACGCTGTTGCCCATTCTCTAGTAAGTACCTCAATCGCCTTTTACGACATCCACGGGAAGAAATAGGATGGTGCCATTCTTTACGTCCAGCACCACACGGAACGGAACAAGGAACATCAGCTAGTAAATTTTAGTTACTCATTTGGTTTAGGATCCAGAGAATCGATTGCAATTGGTTTACGGATCACTTCTACTAAATATGTAAACAATACATGAATATTATCTTTTAGGTACTATACAAATAATAATTTAAGGAAACACTCTTATTTAAAAAAAAACATAAGATAACACCACGCCTGTAATCCCGAAGGGTAAGGCAGAGGTGTACCTATTATAGTACATCCACATTTCACCAGCTATGTTTAAATCCCATGTAATATGGGAGCGAGCCTATTGCCAAGCGGGAATAAATCCAGACTCCGGTCTGCTACTGAGAAATTCCTAATGGAAAATCCCAATAACACTTTGCCCGACCTGGGAATCGAACCCAGGACCTCATGCTCAGCAGTAGCGCTTCGGACCACTGGACCAATCAGACTAAAACGTATAAAATAAAAAAAGTTAATTAAAAAAATCACAAACCCGACTGCGTAAAAAGTGAACTTAAAAAAAGATGGAAACAAGATTTATAAAAATTATTACTACAATCTCATGCAGTCGGAGGCATCTTCTTAACACGACAATAACGACCTATTGCCTCCGACTGCATGAGATTGTTTATAAGTTGTATTCATTTATATAAATCTTGTTTCCATCTTTTTTTAAGTTCACTTTTTACGCAGTCGGGTTTTTTTTTAAATTACCTTTTTTATTTTATACTTTTTAGTTAGGATTATAAGACGGTAAATTAGGTTATATATACTCACTTATATTCGGGTGATAATGACCTCTTACTCATTCACTCCAAAAGATCGGTATATTTTTTTATCATTTCTCATTTAAATTACTTTTAAACATTTATAAGATTTTTGTAATCACCTTTTAAAACCCTTCATTTTGATAGCCCACTTGATAGGGTTGGGAGATATATTTTTTTTTAATAGGTGTGTATTAAAAAAAATATATCTTTTGGCACCAAAAGTCCGCCGTTTTGATTTTTAATCATTGTATTATACCCCTATGACACTCGCGCAATAAAGACGAATCTAACGACATATCATTCATTAATATTGGTTCAGCCGTTTAGTAGTTACGAGGGAACATAGGGACAAACATACATACATAGATACCTGTATACATACATACATACATGTCAAAAACTTAACCCTCCTTTTTTGGCTTCGCTGCAGTCGGGTAAAAATAGGGAGACTCCTCTTAATACAGAAGTAGGTATGTATACTGGGATAACAGCTAGATAGTTTTAGAATGTTTTTTTACATCGTTCTCACATGAAGGCTTCTACATACTGGAGCGACTTGTCACGCAAACCGACACCGGTAGAACAATTTTCTTGAATAGTTGTTCTACCGGTGTCGCGTCGTGCGACAAGTCGCGCCAGTAAAAAAAATATTAAAAAAAAATCAAAAGTCATTTATTCAAACTAGGCTGAGATTCAGCACTTTTCGAACGTCAAAATTACATGAGACAGTCCCCCAAAAACGCCCACCCTTCACCACTTCCTAGTGCTTTAGCTGGGAAGACGAACTGGCGCAATAAACTCACCAGCAGCACAGCTGTCTGTTCATATATAAAACTTGAATCTATACAATAAAATGTAAAATGCAACACAAAACATTAAATTAAATTATTTGCCTTATGTTAGCTAGCACACACCACTATACAAAAAAATATAATTATATAATTATCGTCGAAAACTATACTCAAGCAGAAATAACGTAAACAAAACGTATCTAAATAAAAGCTTCCAGGCATAATGGGCGTGCCCGCTTAAATAAAGCTATATCTATAACTCGAAGTCACAAATGATAAACTAGCACCATCAAAGTAAAATAAAATAAAATAAAGTATGTAGAAGCCTTTAAGTTATAAATTTGCAACAATATAATTTAAAAGAGTGTCGTCCATGGTCGTTCTTCTCCATAGGTACCTACTACGCTTTGAAATGGGCAACTAGCTTCATATGTTCTGACCGACCAACTCCTTGACAATTCAAAAGTGCCTGTAAATGGTTGAAATATCAATGCTTTTAGTTTGAGTTTGAGTATATATCCCTCCAATAAGCTAAATAGTTTTGCTAGTTTCACCTGCAGTGATTGTGGTTACCATAATGATCATATTTATTAAAGTTCGATTAATATCGGTTAATGAATATTGTTTTACCAGAATAAATTAATCAGTTTAACTGTTTTGCCAACCTAATTCATAAACTTTATGATTAATTTTACATTGTGCGCAACATTTTGAATGCACTGAAAATATTATTTCGTTGTGACCCTTCATGTCAAACCGGTACGAGTATAGCCTGTCCAATACACTAGAATACAAGAGAAGCAATTTATAATAAACTTGGTAAAACTTATCAATCACATCTTTGTGCCATGGTTTCACCATGACTCAGCACAGAAGGACTGGACAATGCAAGGACGCTGGATTTTTGAGCTCGACCCTCTGACTTCTGACGGAGATTAATGGACCAGACGGTTTCAAAGACCCTACCACACAAAAAGATACGTTTCCCTCCTATTCTTTCCAACAATCCATTGCTTTTTTGCGAAAATACACCTATAGGAAGGTCGAGGAAAAAACGCAATGAATGCAATAAAAAGTTATGTTTCAGCTTTGATATTTTCATGCGGTCTCCAAGACCTCGAGGGAATCTCGCGTGTTATGCAGGAAATGCGTGGTTTATTGATTGAAAATCGCTGTTACCTATGCGATTGAAGAAGAACGGTTCACCGTTCGATGGTTACGGAGGTTGTCGAGTGGAAACACTTGATTTTTCACGCATTCCATCCTATTGAAGCGAACGGAATCGACGATTGTGATGAAAAAAGATTATTTTATTATTTCGGTGCCGTAATTTTTGAGAAACGGGTTAAGTTGTGTTGAAATATCTCATTCCTTTTCTTGTTTTTAGGGTTCCGTACCCAAAGGGTAACACAGGAACCCTATTACTAAGGGTCCACCGTCTGTCTGTCTGTCCGTCTGTCACCAGGCTGTATCTCATGAACCGTACCTGTATACCTGTATTTCTGATAACAACAAATATAATAAAAAACAGAATACAATAAATATTTAAGGGGGCTTACATACAACAAACGTGATTTTTTTTGCTCGTTTTTGCTCGATATTGATAACGGCAACAGGTAGTAGATGCTTGAAATATTCACAGAATCTTTAGCTATATATTCAATAAATAATTAAATTAAAATAAAACAAATCTTTAAGGAGGGCTCTCATACAACAAACGTGATTATTGTGCCGTTTTTATAGAGAATGGTACGGAAGCCTTCGCGCGAGTCTGACTCGCACTTGGTCGGTTTTTATTCGTAGATAAAGTCTTTCCTAAGAAAGAAGAAAGTGTACAAAAATCCCTTAAATAAATAAAGATAAAAAAAACCGCGGTACAGCGTAATTTTAAGACGTGCAGCCTTTAATTAACTGTCAGAAGCTTAGCTTGACATTTTCAGTTCTTTTTCTTTCTTTCCTAGACCTAAGTTCACATTGCTTACCGAAACTAGAAGCCTAACTCGTGAATGAAGTCTTTAATATTTAACTAACTTAATTACCAAAAATTCCACGCTAACATTCCTAAAGCTTCCGTTACTAAGGAGACATAATTCCAAGAATTATGAGCCATAACTTTATTTAATATAAAACGTATTCACTTATCTCACAACATCGTAGCTATATTAAAACCTTAATACTTTTAAACCTTCATAAAAAAGCAATTATTTTTTTATTACACCTCATTGCGTGTTAAATACTGGCAGAAATGAGAAAAGACTGTCAGATTTATTTCCTTTGCCAAAAATTCTTAATTTAAAAAAGAGCCACCGCTTAACTTTTCATTGCCATTCACTTCACGTGCAGCTTTAAGTAAATTTATCAGACGCGGTGAGGGCCCTCGACGTTGGCATAAAAGGCGAAACCCTTTGGCTGGAGTTTGGAACAATGGTGGCTGTAACAATGGTACACAACAGGCTCTTCATTGTACTACGGACATCTTGTGATACAAGGATCTTCTGCAACTAACAAAACCGGTATTTAATACGATGGCTTCATTAGGGGGCTTAATTGAGTGTATTAAAGACAGCACGTGAGAAGGGGATTATTTTGATGAGCTATTTTACGTCAATGATTAAGAAAACTAGAAATGAATACATTCGGCAGAAAGGAAGTTTGAATCCATTCAAGAAATAAAAAACACTACAGAGTGTAAAATAAATTTTAATTTTGGAAGTCGGTGTCATTGGATCTGTATTTTAGTTTTTTTGCCAGCGACTTCCGAAATTAAAGTTTTTTTTGGAAGTCGGTTGTTTTTTGTAGCGTGTTTTTTAGTGGGTCAGTTTGTAATTTATTTAAGTAACAATAGCCTAATGTCAACTGCTCATCACCTTTCACAAAATATTGCTTTTCCCGATGAAGGGGCGTTAATTGTTGCGGAGTTCTCTTGGTAAGAACCAGGAGAACTGGAGCTGATGGTGACTTCAACATATGCTCGGCACAATGGTTCCAAGCATAAATTGCTTAGCAACCATTTATAAGTGACTAAACGAATCGCACTTCGTGAAGTACTTACTATTAAGTAGTTCCGGTGGCGAGTTACTATAAAAATTTCCGAAATCGCTATAGGCGTGCCTATAAGGTCTCCTTGGGACCGATTCAGATTCTGACTTGACGACATTGGGACCACTTCGAGAGCAAAAAAAAATAATTTTCAAAATCGGTCCACAATGGAGGAGACATCAGTGAAAAAAAAAAACAATCATACGAACCTAATATAACCTTTTTGGTATTCGGTTAAAAACACGACTTGTTTTTGATGTGAAACATCTTTAAGCGCACGTAAAACCGATTGCTGGCGGGGCGACGCATGCTGCGTGGCGATCGACCACTATACAATCTATATGTAGTAGTGTGTAAATGTGTGTGTAGTGCGATGTTTCACATCTGCCAGTCGTCCCGTGACGGGTCAATTTTTTTTGTCCAATGTGACTCCAGCTTGCCCCACAATAATTTTGAGGCACCTATCATAACCTTTCACTGGGTAATTACCACCAATTTTATATTTAAGTGACCAATTTTACAATTAACAACGCCATTAGCGACAATCATGACAATTAAAATGATTTTGTAAAATAAAACCGACGAATGAACTCCGAACACCGATAGTTGTTAAAAAAATCAAGGCATGAATTTATTCCATTGAAATCGTATTGGTAACAATAACCACAACTTATTCTGTGTCAGTTTAAATGAATTGCATTAAAATCGGTGACAAGCGATATTCGACCGAAATTTTGCAGTTATTAATAATGTTTAACGGTGAATTTTGTTTAACAAATTAATTTTTCGGTGTTAATTATTTTGTTGATTTTTTGTGTGACTGGTGGACGGTTGGATCATTGAGGTTTTGGGTTTCGGCTGTGATATTGTGTCACGCCGGACCTTTTTTGACAGTTTTAAGGATAAAAGAGGTTCATATGATCTTATAATTCTATCCCCCTTATTACAAAACAAGGTTTATCTTCAGACCCAGGTTTAAAACATGGAGCCATTATTGAATTTCGAACTTTATTCAGACTATGGTAAAGTTCCTAAACACAAAACTGTCAACTTAGTACCGAACTAAGTTTTCAGTTTTGTATAAAGAACGGTATTTCAATCACTGTTACGTTCTTATTACAAAAACTGGCTCCATGGTTTAAGCCATGTCAAAATATAGACCTTTGTTTGTAATAAGGCAGAAAGAGTTTTGTGCATATTAGATTTGTTTGCGCCATCACGTCAACGCCGGCTGTCACGGAAAACCAGCGCCGGGGCTCTGTCTCGCATAGGATCGCAGCATTATGCTGAGCGATGGCTGTTTTGCGTGGATGTGACGCATATTTTCCCCCGACTTGTTCTCTCGTGTTTGTGTTTTTTTGCGTTATGTTTACAGCAAATAAACGTATTTTCTTTCTTTGCAAAGACATTTTTTGTTTAATAGCCTATTTTGGACCACTGCTGGCAAAGGCCTCCCTCAAATTAGATGCATAATCAGTCTATAATGTTCCCACTGCTGGGACACAGGCCTCCTCTTTGTGACAGGGAGTGCGCCGTAATCCACCACGCGGGCTCAGTGCGGGTTGTTAGATGTCACATGTCTTCGAATTTTTGGTTCTAGGACATGCCGGTTTCCTCTCGATGTTTTCCTTCACCGTTTTGGGAGCAGTAGTGATGAAATAATTTACACAAAGTAAAGCGCCTAGCAGGGTTCAAACCTACGACCTACAACTCGTAACTCGCGTTCGATACCACTGGGCCACCTGCTCAAAATAGCTGGTGGAAGGTTATTTCAAGGTGGCTAGGAAAAGAGTTGGAAAGACAGGAACTCTTTTCCCGCGCAACCTCCAACCAGCTATCACGATACGAGTCCATACAAAGACTTTAATCTTATACAACGTGACGAACCTAACGAAACGAATAAGACAAAATATTGGACTGCATATATCTAATGACGTTCGCAGTCTGCACACGAAAATTCAATCAAATATATCCAATAGTTTACGAGTAGTCGCTATAGCTAGTCAAAGATTGGCAATACCCATAGTCGGCACGCCACTGCTATTTAGTTTGTTTAAAAAAATCACTTATTTAATTTCGATGCTAGAATTTATTTGATCATTCCAAAATACTCTAATGCATTAGTATTGCCGGTGTTTTAATTTATTGTCGTATTGTTGTCTCCACATTGTATAATAAGAAAACGACAATGTGCCCTACGTCAAAAATTAACTCCAGCAACAGCACAACTTAATGTTCTTAAAATAACCAAACAAAACTCTCAAAAAGCGCAAAACCGATCTAAAAAGTTTCAACAATCAACACAATTGCAGAATAACGTGATTCAAAACCATTCGATTGCACCATTTTAAGAATAACGACTAAACTCAGTTCACGCTTTGGCTCGAGTAAAAGCAGCCATTGCATATTGTTGCGAGTTTTATTCTCTTTGACTAAGTTTCGATTGTACACCGCAATGCGCCGGGACCGCCTTAAAAGTATTAAGAGCAATCACAATAAACCAGGACTTAACTTTGCACAAACTTTGGACGGTGTAACGGATCCTTTTAGGAAGTTTAACATACTGAACGAAATAGGGAACTTTTTTCATAATGCCAGTATGTGGAGCTTTTAATAACGTTGGAAGTTTTTTAATTAGATTCGCAAAGCTTGATAAATTAAAGTTGTTTGAGATGAGATCATCAAGTGTCATGTGTGGTTCACTTGTGTGGGTCTTCTCGAAATAAGTTTGTCGATGTGAAGTTTAAAAGGTCATAGGAGCTGAAGCGATGTAGGAATTTACTATTTAACTTACTTTTTTATGTCAGCACTAATCATTGCTGTTTACACTGCGTATGGAGTACAGATGTCGATAACATAAGAATTCTTGCCACAGAATAAGTAGCTACTATATAAGGATGTAAAGTCAGGGAAACTAATTGCTAAGCGAATTGACTACCTACAAAATTGTCCATATATAGGATGTTCATGGACCTCAGCAAATTTTTAGATTATGTTGGTGACTGGTTCCATTTTTAGGTCATGATGGACGTCGCCAAACATTTGCTGAGGCCCATGAACACTGACTCCACCGTCATGTGAACATTGAGGCAATTCAGCTGTTAGACCAAACAAATATAGTGCGAAAACTAAAACAAACAAAACCTTTTGAGTTAGTGTAGTTTAAAAAGTGTAGACATAAATAGTGTTTTTATTATTATATCAGACTGTAAGAAAGTGGAACGGACTTGTGTAAAGTAAAATCAACACTATTCTAAGTTTTATAATAATTACCACGTAAAAATTAAGATTTGGATTACGTTTTAGTCTTATAGGCTAGATTGTAATTAATAATTAAGAACCTGGTTCTTTTTAATATAGGATAAAAACAATACAGAATGTAACAATAATACCCTTCATGAAGCCGCACTGAAAAAAATGCGAGCTAACTAAGATACATTTTCTCTTATTTGACATTAAAATGTTTGGAATCATTATTATTTTTTTTACTATAAACAAGATAGCATATTTGCCCGAACAAATTCATTTTATTTATATCGACAATGTGACATGTACAGAATAATCACCGGTCTTTGTTACATCATATATGCTATGTTTGAATTTACTTCTTCACTTTTGTATATCAAATAATAATGTAAGTTTATGGTAACAAGCAACTTGTTAGCATTATATAATTCTTAAGCTGGCCAACATTTCAGTTAAATTAAATAACTACCCGTAATTAAACTAATTAATTACTTAGTAGACGGAACTACACTCAACGGCACATTTAACCGACCAACTACATTTTGTCGATTTCTTCAAAATTCTAGGGCAATTTAATTAATTTTGTTATAATATTACATTGGGTGAACCTTTACGAAAACAAATGAAATATGTGTATGTTGTGAAATGGTTTAATTAAGACAAAATTAAAAAAAAATACGAATATGCGGTTTTCTTCCAAAAATTAAAAATGATCAAAATGTTAATTAAAAAAAAAGTGTGCTCTAAAGTATCGGATTAATAATGTGCATTTCCTCCTCTCGCCCTAATTACCTCTTGCAACCGATTAGAAAGCCCGTCCATTATGTCTTGGATGTCGCTTTGGGGAATGTTCTCCCACTCCTCAACAGCTGCAGTTTTTAGCTCACTGATGGTCGTAGGAGAAAGAAAGAAAGAAAAAACATTTATTGGGACTCGCACAGATCACAAATTAAATAAAACACACTCATAGAAACAAAAAAAAGAACAAAACCAAAAATAAAACAAATTCAACAACGACTCCGCATCCGTCTTTTTAGGTTGTCCCATACATGTTCTATTGGGTTCAGGTCAGGATTGCGAGCTGGCCATGGTAATCACTGAATATTAACGGCGTCCAAGTAATCGGTGACAATTCTCGCGGTGTGTGCACGAGCTTTGTCGTGCATTAAAACAAAATTATCGCCAATGAATGGCGCAAACGGAATCACATGTGGTTCTAGGACTTCTGTCACGTACCTGTGAGCATTAACGCTGCCTCTATCGAAGATGACCAACTCCGTACGGGGGTCGTAACAAATGCCACCCCATACCATTATCGAGCCTCCCTCGTAGCCCACTGTTCCAACCACAGCACATTCAGCAAACCTTTCACCGCGGCGTCTATACACGCGCTGACGTCCATCTGGACCTCGTAAAGCGATTCTTGATTCATCAGAGAAGAGAACTGCCTTCCATTGTTCCGAAGTCCAATTTAAATATTCTCGAGCAAATGCAAGTCTCGCTCTTCTGTGAGTTGCAGTCAGCTCTGGGACTCGAACTGGTCTAAATGCTCTCAAATCTCTCTCAGCTAACCTTCTTCTTATTGTTCTTAGGCTCACACTTACATTTCGTACCTCAAACAAGCGGTTACGAGCCTCAGAAGCCGTTGTAAACCGATTTCGAGGAACGTTCGAGACGATGTAACGATCATCTCTCTCTGATGTACACCTTCTACGACCTTGCCCTGGCCTTCTTGTATAGGAACCAGTCTCTCTGTAACGCCGGATAGCATCTTGAATAGTGTTTCGTGGATATCCAAGCATCCATCCAATCCGACGCTGGCTAAACCCAGCGTCTGCAAGTGCTACAGCCCTAGCTGCTCCAGCTGCGTCCAGTGGCATTATTTTTGGTGTAAATGTAATCATGGCACTCCAACACCTCGGCTTTTTCGATGAAATGGTGTCACAACGTCTTAAATCAAATGTATCTGTCACACAAAACGAGGGGCGAGACTATCAAATTTCGACTAAACTGATTATTGTTGAATAAAAACCACAAAATTAAACAAAATGCGGGTATGATTGTTTTATTTATTTCAGATATACCCACTTATGAAGTTACGCCTAGTATTCAAAGCGTAAGTTAAAATAAACAAACGATATGCAATTCGAGATGGGTGGGCGGTTAAATGTGCCCATAAGTGTATGATAATTTAAAAAAGTTCTCCTAGCATCAGAAGTCAAGATCTTGTTAGGCTCGTATGGAGTCAAGATGCGTGATCACATTAAACAAGTTTTTTGTTAAAGCAAACACTTTTTTTTTCAGTGCGTCATCTACGTATTCTGTTCATCAAACGAAGTAGCTTTGTGCAAAAATAATTGTTGGGAAACGACTTTTAGAGCACGGTTACACGCTCAGTCAGTCGTCAGTTTTGACGGGCTGTCCTCTCATAATTTGAAAATATTGTAAAAGCAATTTTTTTTTTTTTTAAAGAACAACCGTGGAGTTTCTTGCCGGCTCTTCTCCATAGGAAACGACCAATTGGAACCGTGCACCTAGCTTCTGATGTTTCATAAGTGCCCATGTAGGCGTATGTGAAATAAAAATATTTTTGATTTTGATTTTGAGTCTGGCGTCATTCTAGTCCATCAGTCTAGTCAGAATGATCGGAGAATAATCGTGATTCACAACCGTGCTCTTATTTTTGGTGTGAACATTCGCTGTTTACGATAGTGCGCAATGTAACGCACTAAAAACATTCCGTCTTATTACAAAACAATGTTTATCTTCAGACCCAGGTTTAAACCATAATAATTTTTTTTTTTATTTGACATAAAAGTAGGTACTTATAGACAGGTGACACTTAATTTAAGCATGGAAATAGCGTGGTACAAAATAAACGATCAATGACCCCCATGCTAGGAAAAACCTGTGTTACAGGGGTCATCCATCCGTCCAATATGGATCTATAAGTTACTTACAAATTAGCAAAGTGCACTTTTGAAAAAAAAAAATGTTAAAAATGAAAAAAATGATTTTTAACTAGCCTAATACAAGTAATTGTGGGGATAAGAAACGGGGGGAAAAAAGTAAAAAGGGGTATCAAATGAATTAATAAAATGGAAAAGGGAGTAGGTATGTATTAATATTTGTTGTTGGTGTGAGTATAACTGTGTACTGTGTAGATATGTGTGAGTGAGTGGATGGCCATTGTTGAATTTCGAACTTTATTCCGTCTGTGGTAAAGTTGCTAAAAAACTGACAACTTAGTACCGAACTAAGTTTTCAGTTTTGTATATAGAACGGTATTTCAATCACAGTTACGTTCTTATTACAAAAACTGGCTCCATGGTTTAAGCCATGTCAAAATATAAATCTTGTTTTGTAATAAGACGGATTGTGTTTATGGTGCACGCAAAGGTATCACAGTATTGGGATCATGGGAGTATTTAAAGGAAAATGACTGAAACTGGTACCAAAAAGTCTCATGCATCAAGATAAATAATTTATAGTAATTATTTTCATATTTTTTTATTATATTACGCGATTTGATTTTTGAACAGGGAATTTAATATAAAGTAAAAAAGTATCGATAGTGTTTTATTCCCTTTTTTACAGGACGTTTCGTTTCACAAGATATGATTAATATATCCTTGAAATTTGAAAGTGTCATGATCACGACTTTCAATAATCATGTAATAAAATGATGCTTTGCCGATTCTACATTCATTAGAAATAAATAGAATTTTTATAAAAGTATATCATTTTTTTATCTATGGTCAATTGGGCGTTCACAGCCGGTGATAAAGATTTAGAATGCAATAGAATATAGCTTTTTCCTACGTGGGTAGGCGTGACATATACACGAAATTTTTTTGCTTCCTTATTTAATATTTATTTTTAAATAGTTAATTGTTCTTTTAAACTATATTTATGTGCTAAATAACTAATAAACCCACCTTCGCTCTGATATTTCCTTTTACATTCTCACTTCATAAACCACAACACTTAAAATACTCCGACAAAGCATGGACAGCAAGCTTGTGCACAGTATGGAGGAACTGGAAAAGCTGTTTAGCTCCCGTATGCGTGAGTACGAAGACAAGCTGCAGAGAGCTACAGTTGGAGCTGACCCTGCACACTCGGATGTTGCTGCGCTGTCCCTAGACTTTTCAGAGTTCAAATCCTTTGTTTGCAAAACATTCTCTCATTTTAAAACACAGATTGAACTCCTGTCGTTGAGCCTGGACACACATGAGACTGCTATGCGCAGAAAGATCTTGCTGTTTCACGGTATACCTGAGAAACCTAATGAAAAGCTGTGTGACTCAATTCTCTTCATAATATCCAAACAACTGATGATTGACGACATTAAGTTGGATCATTTAGACGTTTGCCACAGATTAGGAGCATCCCAGGGTAAAACCCGACCTGTGCTGGTGCGATTTAATGAGATGGTGCATCGTCGGTTAGTTTGGGATGGTAAAACTACACTCAAGGGCAGTGGCATCACCATTTCTGAGTTCCTGACGAAGACACGGCACCTGGTATTTATTGCTGCTCGCAAATACTTTAGCATCAACAGCTGCTGGTCTGCAGAGGGAAAGGTTTTTGTCTTGACGCCTGACAAGTCACGCCGGAAGATAGCGACCATGGGTGAGCTGGAAACGTTAATCGCGCTATTCCCTGCTCCCGACAGTGCAGCCGCACCCAAGGATCCCGTGCCAGCCTCTTCTACCTCGTCAGCAGTTGCATCTACATCGCCTGTTACAGAAACCCCCAAACGAAAGATTGTGAGGAAGGCTCGTCGCTAAGTTTACTCATATATATTTCTCCTTTGTATGTTTTGTTTAACCGCTTTGTGATACATTTGTGTAGTGTCGGTACACTTTATGATTTGATTAGCGTTTTTATTAATCTACCCATAGCATTCACTTTTCGCATAACTTTTTTTTTTTTTCTTTCTCACAACTACATACGAAAACCTGCCGGTAGATTTATGTGACGTCTGTCAGTGTCATTTTTACTTTTTATATCTAAGTTGATGTTACGTTTCGTTACAATATGCGTTTGTTGTGGATGATATTCTCGTTAGTTCATTTATTTTTAGGACTTTTGTTATTGCTAAAATGTTCTTCATTTTTTTTTTATGTACCTTCCTAGTTTTAAACGGTTTGTTAAAACTCTACCAACATCAGCGAATTGGTGCTTTTATTAGTAATTTAAGGGTTTTTAATCCTTTTTTTTTTTTTTTGTACTTAAGTTGTTAGTAGTTTGATATCTTCTTTTTTATTTTTTATTATTATTAGTTTTTTTTTTTTTGTTTTAGTATTCTTTTTGTTCATATACCTATATATTATTATTATTTTTGCAAACTATGATCGATGCGGACCTTAATGATGATTATTTCTCGTGTTCCTCCTCTTCTAGCAGTTTCCTTAGTGCGGCGAGTGGATCTTCCTCTCCTCTCACTCTCGGCGATCAGATTTCTTCTTTGCTTTCCCACCTCCCCAACAATCTCAACATAGCCCACATCAATGCCCAGAGTATTCCAAGCCATTATTCTGATCTTCTGGTTTCCATTAACAGTGCACATATAGATGCTTTGCTGATCTCTGAGTCCTTCCTCAAACCCTCTCTTTTATCTATACACTATGACCTTCCTGGCTTTGTTCTTATCCGTAATGACAGAACTGGGAGAGGTGGTGGTGGTGTTGCCATTTACCTGCGTACTGATATTCCCTACAAGATTATCAGCACATCACCTTCTTCCCACTCGGGGTCAGCGGAGCATCTATTTCTAGAAATTACCTTGCATCATGTTAAAATGCTTCTTGGAGTGATGTACAGTCCTAACCTCACTATCGATTACTTTGACTCTTTTGATTCGCTTTTAAATGATGTCTGTCCGTCTTATGACCACGTAGTCCTGATGGGCGATTTTAATACTTGCCTTCTTAAAAATGACAGTCGTACTCACAGACTTCAATCTCTCTTATCTTCTTTTAACCTTAGTATTCTCCCTCTTTCTGCTACTCATCATTTTCCTAACTGTCGCCCTTCTCTCTTGGACCTGATGATAGTCTCTAATTCTAATAATGTATCTGTCCACGGACAGCTCAGTGCACCTTTTTCTTACTATGACTTCATCTTTATGTCCTACAGGATTCGTCCGCCCAAGCGTAAGCCTCAATTTATTTTCCTTAGGAACTACAAGGGCATAGATCTGGAGGCATTGCTGCGTGATGCTGGTAGCATCGGCTGGACTGACGTTTTGGAGAGCTCGTGTATTAACGATATGGTACACATTTTCAACAGTACAATACTCAGCTTATACGATCGTCATGCCCCTATCCGTCGAGTCAAAGTCAAGTATGCTCCTGCTCCCTGGCTTACTCCTGCCATTAAGGATGTGATGGCTAGTAGGGACAGAGCCAAAAGGAGGTTAAAACGCTGTCCTTCCGAGCGCTACCTGAATGCGTTTAAAGTGCTGCGTAATCGCTGCAGTCGTTTGTGCAGAGATGCAAAGCGACGCTACTTCCATAATTCTCTCGACAACCGTAACTCTTCTGAAGTCTGGAGGTTTCTAAAAACTGTCGGCATTGGTAAGTCTCCAGCTGCTTCCAGTAATGATACTGACGTGTGTGCTCTTATCAAACATTTCTCCCATCCCCCTGTTACGTTGGATCCGCACGTCAAATCAGTTACCTTGAATAAACTATCATGTTTGCCTATGCCGCAGTGTCCTTCTTTTGACCTAAAACCTGTAGGTGAAAGTGAAGTCAAAAAATCTATTTGTGCTATCTCCTCCTCTGCGGTTGGTAATGACAATCTCTGCTCAAGAATGATTTCTCCTATCCTCCCCACATTACTTCCCATCTTGACCCACATTTTTAATTTCTCCTTGTTTTCTTGTACAGTTCCTGAGGCCTGGAAACAAGCCCATATCATCCCCTTACCCAAGATTCCTAACCCGGTCTCTCCGACCGATTTCCGACCCATTTCTATCCTCCCATATCTCTCTAAGGTCCTTGAGCACATTGTTCATCAGCAACTTTCTGCCTTTCTATCTTCGAATGAACTTCTTAGTCCTTTTTAATCTGGTTTTCGACCTGGTCATAGCACAGTAACGGCTCTTTTGAAGGTTACTGACGAGATCCGCTGGGCTATGGACCACAAATCTCTCACTTTGCTTGTACTTCTGGACTTTAGTAGTGCCTTTAACTCTGTCGATTTCGACATCCTACTAGGGATCCTTAAGGCTTTCAATTTCTCTTCTTCTACTGTTAGTTGGTTCGACTCCTATCTTAAAGGCCGCTCGCAGCGGGTTCGTCTCGATGAGACTTTGTCTGACTGGTGTTCTCTTATCGCGGGGGTGCCCCAGGGTGGCGTTCTCTCTCCTCTTATCTTTTCTATTTTCATTAACTCCGTCACCAGAGTCATCTCTTCTCACTTCCATCTCTATGCCGACGATCTGCAGCTTTACAATCAATTCTTGAGGCAGGATGCGGAAGCAGCCGTGTCTGCCATGAACAGTGACCTGGATTTGATTAGCAAGTGGTCGCGGTCCTTTGGTCTGCAGATCAACCCTAAGAAATCCCAGGCCATAATTATCGGCGGAAGGTATATGCGGAATAGGCTCGATGTTGCGTCGCTGTCTCCACTCTGTCTTAATGGAGTTCAGATTGAATACGCAAATACGGTTAAAAACCTGGGGGTGACCATGGACTCTTACCTATCGTGGACGGCCCATGTTGCTCAAGTCAGTCGCAAGGTACACTACACGTTCCATTC
Organism: Tiliacea aurago; assembly: GCA_948098905.1. Lineage (NCBI taxonomy): Eukaryota > Metazoa > Arthropoda > Insecta > Lepidoptera > Noctuidae > Tiliacea > Tiliacea aurago. The sequence continues at coordinate 6,082,276 of OX402592.1, forward strand.
TTTAAAATGCCTCCAGAGCTTCTTACCCTTGAATACCAAAATCTCCCTTGCTCAATCTCTCATACAGCCCATCATAGACTACGCTGATGCCTGTTATTTGGATGCCACCGAGGAGCTTTTAAATAAACTTGAGCGTTTGCAAAATATTTGTATTCGTTTTGTTTTTAACCTTAAAAAGTATGATCATGTTTCTAACTTCCGCAAGATACTCAAGTGGCTCCCTATTCGACTTCGCAGGAACTCTCGGATATTGTGTTTGCTATTTAACATCCTTCACAACCCTAGAACGCCATCCTATCTGCGGGAACGCTTTTCCTACGCTCGTCCTTCTGACGCGCCTTGCAGGTCCCATCTTAGAAATCTCCTTAAATCACCTCCCCACTCTACCGACTTTTACTCCTACTCCTTCTCTGTGCACGCGGTTCGGTTGTGGAATTCACTTCCGCCTGAAATTAGGGACTGCCAAACCGTTGCAGTTTTTAAAAGAAGAGTCAAAGAACACTATCTTTCCACTTCGTCATAGTTGCATATTATGTATTTATTATTTTAAACTTATATATATTTTAATGATATTCATTTTAGAAGTATGTATGTAAGTATATTCTCTTATTGTGTGTTTATTTTTAAATTAGTGATTAGTATAGTAATAATATTAGTAAGTTTTTTATTTTTTGATTTTATGTATTATGTTTTCTCTTTTAATCTTACACACGTTGTCTACATCTCTTCGTCTACTTTCCTTGTCGCAGGTATGCTGGAAGAGATTTCTTTAGAAATAAGCATACGTACGTACGTTGTACGTATTTTTCTGTTCTTTTTTTTTTTTTTTTTTTCTTGTCTGTATATATGTGTGTACATAAACTGTAAAATAAATAAATAAATAAATAGAATCGATTTTTGATGAATCGACTAACCAGTTCCAGTTCCTTTTACTTCCCGTGGGTGTCGTAAAAGACGACTAAGGGACTTACTAGAGAATGGGCAGCAGCGTTTTACTATGCGTTTTAACACCATACTGCGATCGCCAACCCGCCTGCCAAGCGTGGTGATTATGGGACGTCTTTCAGCTGAAATGATCATAATGATGATGATGACTAACCAGTAATTTTCTTAACGTTCTTTTTGTATAATAAATAACTATAACGTTTGCTTGAAAGACATTTCACGAATTATATTTTTAGCTTCGTTTTCTTTTTTGTTGAATAACAGTCAAAGTCAAGTCAAATTGTTTATTTCAAATAGGCAATAAAGGCACTTTTGAACGTCAATATTTACAAAAAATAGAATTGATTCTAGTCGCCCCTTCCAAAAGGTAGTTTCGTATGGAGAAGAATAGGCAAGAAACTCCACCGGTACTCTTTTAAAATCTTGTACAATATTTTTATAGGTACATTAATTATATAATTATATGTGAAGACAATGCACCTAGAATAAAATTACTATACCACAATAGGTAATAAAAAGAGTTAAGAATGAAGCAATGACAGATAAATTAATTATGTGATAGATACATGGTGCTCACATATTTACAAAAAAAAAAAAAATAACAATATCAGTGTGAGTCAAGTTAATCACAGAATTTAAAATAAATGTCATAAAAATAATAAATTATACAATTAAAATAGCAACCTGTTTGATTTTGTCTAGACTCTAGATTGTCCTATGGAGCAGGACCAGCATGTTTCCAAGCATTCTTATCTTGTATATAATCCTCTAATTTGTAATATGCTTGTTTACAAAGTGTTCTTTTAACAGTAACAATTATGTAAAATCAGTACACCAAATCGATTTAGTATTGCTAATTGACAGCACCAACTGACGGGGTCCGTTAGGGCCAATGCCTGCCAGGGTTGCGAGTTTGTCTAAAAGGGATATCGTGGCCCTGGCACACAGGCAAATGAAGGACTACGGGTGGGTTTTAGTCAGTAAAAGTCTGACGCGCCCTCCCGCTTCTCCCAGAGCGGGAGAAATTATTTGATAATTTCCCACCTAAAAAAAAAAGAAAAAAACGGGTCATATTTAATACAGATATTTTTGATTGGAACTCAAGGTAAAGGGTTAGTTTACCATTAATTTGTATCGATATTATTTTTTCAAAACGTGTTTTGGTAGCAACCAAGTTCTGAGAAATAAGTTCAAGATTAACACATTTTCATATTTTTTCCGCTACCACAAACAATATGAATTTGGCTTTTTTTTCTAAGATAAGGCTACTTAGATTATTTGCCTCTTGTCAGCGCCTTAAGGGTATTTTTACAGTCGTTATTTAAATTACTACTATCATTCATCGACAGTTGTATGCAACGGCTATAACACGACAATCAATTTCCTTGTCTGTATTTGAAAATTTAACGTCTGTTTCAAGGAAATTCCATTATGAGGCGTTCTGTTTACATGATCTTGGTTAATATCTTAGTTACTCACCCCTTACCTAAGATTATATAGGTTTAAGTTTATAATTAGACATACAATATTAATACGGTTGTTCATATTACAACATCGTGTATATTAGAGCCAGGTACTTTAGTAAAACAATAACTAGTGCCATTGTTTCAGTAAGATATCTTTGAAGATGATTAATGTTAGTAGGTGAATGTGTTCATAATATCTTGTCTTCGCGCTAATCTCATTATAGCGACAGAATTAAATGATAAGCAAACGATGATTTGCTGAAATGAGATATTAGTTAATAGTAGCTGTGCCTTCCGAGTTCAACTACGTTGGCAGTTTATTTTTAAAATATATCATAATATAATCAGACGTTAATGAGTAAATTGTTTAAAAAATAAAACTTCTGATGTTGCGTTTTAAAAGACGTTATAACCTAGTTTTGGTAAGATATAAATTAGCAAAGAAAACCCCTGTATCAGGGATCTACGTTTTCCGTAACGAACTTATCTGAAGGGGGCGTGTATGATAATGAGTTATTAATGATGTTTGTAGAAGAGCAAACAACCTGTCGGTACTTAGGTTCTCAGATAAGTAGGTAATGGAACAGAAGGTACTGCTAAGATATTATAGTTGGGTCGCAAACGAGGCTTCTGATGCCTGAGAGTTCAAATCCCATGGTTAATGTAACAGAGAAAATTATATTGTGTTGATGATCATAATATTTTTCTATTACCTCGAGAGATGATTTTAGATCCTTCCTAATATATTGACCAGACAGATAGACAAGAGAAATTGATTGATAGTATAATAATAATAAAATGTATTTATTTCCAAAACAGGTTACAGACTTAAATAACTTGGTTAACAAAAGGGTATTATTTCAGCTAGTGGTAGGAAGTAAGTACAGAGCAAATAATAATCTATGCTGCAGAAATCTGTAGACAATATAATTGGTGAGCCCTGCCTCTTAAACTAGGGTTACCTGTATCTTAAGAGACAGTGTTCAGCTAAGAGAGGAATACGATAAGATTTATACAACTTGTGAGTTGTGTCGATCTACCTAGTGATTTAGAATGAGGTTAGTATTCAAATAACAATGAGGTTATAAGTTTTATTCGTATGCAAGTGCACAGGTATGCGGCGCAAGATGGAAGATCTGTCGGACGATGCTGCATACGAACTCGAGATCTGAGCCATTCATGAACGGGGTCCGTGGATTAGGGCGGGGGCACACGATGCGTTGCAGCGGCGTTGCGACGTCGGAGCGGCACCGCTCAGTTGTTTATGCGTCACAAGGAAGAATACACGCTCGCTCCTTTCGATTTATTTTCTCCAACGTCCAACGCTGCTACGGCGCCGCTGCGACATAACAACGTTGCGGCGCCGCAGCGCTTGTGTGCCCGCTGATACGGTGAAATCTTTGCGGTGCGGCGCCGCAACGCATCATGTGCCCCCGCTCTTATTGTTTTTGCTCCGGCCGACTTGAGTTCGAAATCTATTTAGAGATTTCCAAGTCGGCTGAGGGTTAAATATCGTTTTAGGGATAGCGTTAGTTGGAGATAACGTTATTTCGGACTTACGTTATTCGGGATAGCGTTCATTCGGATTAACGTGATTCGGGATGGCGTTCATACGGTATAAAGTGATTCGGGATAGCGTTCATTCGGTATAAAGTGTTTCGGTATAGCGTTCATTCGGGATAGCGTTCATTTGGGATATAGTGATTTGGGATAGAGTTCATAAGGGATAACGTGATTCGACATTTCGAGTTTCAGTTTAACGTAAAAGAGTCGCGGCGGCGTCCTTTTATGACAAAGATTTCCGAATTGTAGTCAATCCTTGTATGTAGTTGCTTTGTTGTTGAACCTCTTGTACAAAAGATACGCCAATTTCTTAGTAGGTAAAGAACAAAACTTTATGTTTTCTCGCTAAACCTTTTTGTTGATTAAGTTCGTAGCAAGTTGCAACACAGTTTAGTGTTTTCTGGGAGTCGAGATTGTTCAAGTAAAATCTCAAGTAAAAAAATCTGGAGTAGAAGAGAGTACTCTAAGGATAAGAGACTGAGTAAGGATGAATATTAACTGCATAAAAGAGCCTTCGTAAGAATAAATAGCTTAGTTTTTCAGGCATATTTTGTGCAGATTGCACCAGCGCAATCGGACCAATCCGCCACGATATAAGTAGGTGACTCTCATCATAATCCCCGATAGTAGAAACTATTAAGACGAAGATATATGCCAGTGACCTTGAGTGGTTAGCTTGCGTGTTCTGTACTGAGCTCACGCAATGCGTCGTACGTTCAGCCAGTAATAGGACTCGCCCATCAAGGAGCGCTGTCCCCAATTTTACGCATTATTAATTTAATATACACAAAACAAAAGATATTTTAATAAAACGTGTACCTATACTAAAATATTAATACTTAAATTATCTTTAAATAAGTGAAGGTTTCAGAAAAATACGCTTGATAGATTTTGCGACATTCTCAGTTTTTTATCCGCGTTAGACATAACTTTACAAATTAATTTCACTATGTAATATAAATATAATCTAAAATATAATATTTATTTATTGAAAAAATGCTCTAATTTAACATATATTTTTATTCAAATCATTAACACTACTCGTTTAGACGTGATCTTCAGTATAAAATCATTAAAAGTCGGTTATCGTCGGCATAAGTGTACATATTTTCATCAGTGATGTTTTTTTATACTATTAAGTTAAATAATTGTTATTATTGTGATATTTATTGTAATTTATCTAAAATATGCATACCGCTTGTACGCCAAGATTTTATAATAATATTGAAGCATCAGAATTCGCCTTTACCTCATCTAAGAATAGGTAACAAGATCGATCACTCCGACTTCAATATTTCCTCTACCTACACAGTCAAAATATTAAGGCACTTCGTTTTCAATTTTTCCTTGTTATTACAATAAAGTCTAGAGTATTCAGAATATGGTTGGCAGTAAAATGAAAACAGCAACGCTCTGGCACGAAGCCAGCAATGTAATGTGGATAAAGTGATTCTATCCCCAAACACCAAGGAACTTTAACTATACTGCAAAAGTGACATTAGCTAGGTTTCCCTACAGTGAGGTGCAGAAAAAATTGTGAAAATTGACAAAAGTTAGATTAAATAAGTTTGGTAATGCGAAATGGTTTCATTTGGTATTCTTGCTCCTGTTCCGTGTATTTTGGTTATGAAGTTATAGTTTTGTGTAAGGGTTGGTTGTGTTAGGTTATTTTGATGTTTTCTATTGTTGGAAGGTTAGAACTTGCTTTTCTTCAGTCTGCTGACTTCTTAACTAGCTAACTTAATAGAATATTCAATATTCAAATATTGAATATTCTATGAAAGACTACTTAGAGTTGTGGCACAATTTGAGGCAGGCTTGGGTTTAAATTTTTGAAAGATAGCTTCTAGCAATTTCGATGTTTATGTTTTCCAGGCCCGCCCTATATTACAAGAGGCTTACACAAATCTGGCGCAATGTGGGTGTACTACGTTATTAGGACACCCACATTTGTTCGAAAGCCTCTGTCTTCGAGGAATAAGTGTTTAATCGATTACAAAAAAAAGTTGATATACGTAGGTACCTATTTAAAAAAAAACTAAAAAGAAAAAAAGAAGTATTACCACTCCCATCTTCATTTCAAGTACATAATGATATTGTAATAAGAAAAAGTCGAAATATCCACAAATTATGTGTAGCCCAACAAAGAATTAAACTATTTTCCAATAATGTTTACTGTATGGCAATTAGTATTTATAATAAATTACCTAATGTTTTTAAAAGTCTTAACTTCATGGCATTTAAAACGAAATTATTTAACTTCCTATTGCATAAGTGTTACTACTCAACAAATGAGTTTTTAAATGAAAATTTTTATTCAAAATTTAAATTAGACGATGACTCGTCTTTGTGTTTTTATTAATTGAATGGAATTTTATTTCTATGACATTGTATTTTATAATAATTTTCCACATTGTATTTAATCGTTCTTGACATTATAATTAATAATCCTTGACATTGTACGAGTATTTGCCTGTAGTTAACGTTTTCCTTGACCTTGCCATTGTATGGTTTAATTTCGACATATTGTTCTAATTTACTCCTAATTTTAATTTTTTGAAATATTTGTACGCTGGAAACAGCAGAATATTATGGACATTATATATTATTACGTGTAACACCTTTGTTACAACATTATTCTAACAAATAAATAATTACTTACTTATAGGTTCGCAAGAAGAGTGCGTTGAGTTCATAATCAAAATATTTTATTTCACATAAACCTACATGAGCACCTATGAAACGTCAGAAGTTAGGTGCACAGTTCCAATTGGTCGTTTCCTATGGCGAAGACCCGGCAAGAAACTCTACGGTTCATCATCATCAGCATCATTTCAGTGGAAAGACATCCACTGCTGGAGATAGGCCTCCCCCAAAGGGGGGGCTTACCATAATTGCCACGCTTGGCAGGCGGGTTGGCGATCGCAGTATGGTGTTAAAATGCATAGAGAACGCTGCTGCCCATTCTCTAGTAAGTCCCTTAGGCGCCTTTTACGACACCCACGGGAAGAAATGGGGTGGTGCTATTCTTTACGTCCGGCACCACACGGATTCACAACTCCACGGTTACTCATTTAAAAAACGGGTTTGAAAGTCCTGTGACTACTCTTGCTCACCTAGCTATTGCGCTTTTGTTACTAACGCTTTGTTGGATCGTATGACATATTTTAGGTAACATTTTTTATGTCATAAACAGAGACATACATTTTTTTTACACTATCAATCGAAGTTTTACTAAATATTTGGGTCACTATCAGAATATCCACGTTGCAAAATGGCCCCTTCGCCTTAATGGTTACTAAATAGACATTAACGCTAAACGCCTTTCAATGTGACAGTAAGGAATGACGTTGCGTCAATGCTTACCGATGGATATCGATGTCGGAATTGTTATCGAAGAAGTCGAAAAGCGGCCAGCTATATACGACACAGGATCACCAGAGTACCATAATTAGCAATATAAAGAGAATGGTATGGGAAGAAATATGCTTAAAATTAAATAGTAGATGGGAACTACTTATTGATTTCGGTTGAACATGACCTATTCTACAAAGAAAGAAATAGATAGATTTTGGGTAAAACATCGTTGTAAAAAAGTACGTAGATATCCCTACCTACTTACCTAATTACTTATTTACATTTTTTTTTCATTAGGTAGGTACATCGTAAAGCAAAAACATTTTTTTACGGTACTTCGTTAAAATGTTGCAGAGTTGTGGTCGATTTTGTGCGGATGTCTGTCTTTCTGGGTAGAATCTTGCAACTCAAATTTCGAGCACTTCCCGATTAGCTATCCGGCTGAAACTTTCAGGGTAGCTCACAACTCGATGACAATGCATTCTAAATCCATATATTAGCAAGCAATGCGGACCTAACCTCAAAAAAACATCAAAACCGTTATATCTTGTAAAGGAGGTGAGGTAGAGCAAAAATACCACTGCGGAGACTGCGGTGACTTATCGCGCGACGCGACACGGCACAAAGGCCCCGCGTGTCACGGGACGAGCGGTGCCTTTGTGTCGCGTCGCGCGACAAGTCGTCCCGGTATGTAGAAGCCTTTATACTTCGTTGATTTCATTTTATGAATGAAAGGCTGTGGGCCGACACGTGCAGGCGAGCAGTAGCGTAGTAGGTATATTACCTACTATGCGTTCATTCATAAAACTCAGTATGATACGATTTGAAAACTTCCGCACATTTCTTTTCATCTACTTAGATAAGTACCTACTTACGTAATAAGTTTTTGGTAAGTACCTATACGGTTTAGGTGTGAAAGTGATGGAGAGGTAAATACATACCTACCTAGGTACATACTAAGATGAGTTTAATGTTATATTAGGTAAGTACTCGTACCTACCTACTACAAGAGTAGATAATTCTAATTGTTGTTATAATTCAAGCGTTAGTATCTACATAATTGAACTATTGATTGCGGTTGAACACTATTCTTCAAAGAAAGAAATAAGTACATTTTTTGGTTAAACATCGATCAATGTTAATCCATGACGTGCACATCCCTCGATAGTCACTAATAGCCGGCGACAAAATATCGCACGTGTGCGTTGTCGCTCACAAAGTCGCTGGTGATAATCGCCAGCGATTTTGTGAGCGTCAAAAAGTAGCACGTGTGAGAGGCCCTCGGCGGAGACCCTAATAGCAATCTGTTCTCAGGTAGAATTATGAATTTGTATTATCCAAGAGTTACAGTAAATATCAAATTGAAGTAATTAATCTGCCCAGCCTTTTCCCAACTATCTAACTAACCGGCATGGTTGGCGCAGTTAGATAAGCGATTGACTGCTGCGCTGCGTGTCGCGGGTTCGATTCCCGCACGGAACAAATATTTGTATGACATACAAGTAGTTGTTCCGGGTCTGGCTGTTTGTGTATGTGAGTTTGAATGTTTGTAAACGCACCCACAATACAGGAGAAATTCCTAGTGTGGGGCAAAGTTTATGTTGGGGTCAGCTTCCAGTCTAACCAGATGTAGTTGAATACCAGTATTTTACATGGAGTGACTGCCTATCTGACCTCCACAACCCAGTTGCTGGGTAATACGATACCCCTTGGTAAGACTGGTTGCTTACTAGAGAATGGGCGGCAGCGTTCTCTGTGCATTTTAACACCACACTGGCGATCATCAACCCGCCTGCCAAGCGTGGCGATTATGGCAAACCTCCCCGCTTCAAAGGGAGGCCTATATCCAGCAGTGGACGTCTTTCGGCTCAAATGATAATAATGAAGACTGGTTGTCAGACTTTCGGGCTTCTGACGACCCGTATCGATGGTCAAAGATCCAGAAATGACAGCCGTGACCAACAGCAACGGCTTAACGTGGGTACGTAAAGGTCACCCATCCGCGGACCAACCCCAGTAAGTCTCTCCGATAAATATCAAATTGAAGTAGAGGTCTTTAAAGAACGGGAGATTAGTAAATTGTACTCATTGAGTTAATTTAGGTGCTAAAAATTGCCGTTCGGAAATTACCTTTGCCAATAACAGTATTAGCTCGTCCTCTAAAAATTGTGCAGTTCCACAAAAACTACTAATTAATGAAATTACCCACTCTCCACTAGATATATAGTAGTAGGTACGAATGAAAAAGCAAAAACAAAAAAAGTTTCCGGCGCCATTTTTTCCAATTCTGCTCGGTAAACCAGCGGTCAGTCGCTGTACTCAGGGGAAATCTGCTTCTGTTGATTCAATAGAATTTTTTTATACCCCCTTTCACATACTTCGGTAGGTTAAAGTTAAATAACAATAAAAATACTACAGTCGTAAATAAATACAATATAGGTACAAAAAGTTCGAACCGTAAAGCGGGAAATGGGTTCTTTATATGTATTTTTTCAGCCGCAGATCATGGAATTAAAGAAAAACACTGTGTTTCGCAGTTCGCATTGCGTTTTAATCATTTTATTACATTTATTTTTTTATAATATTACTAGCTGGTCCACGCGGTTTCACCCGCATAAATCTTAATCCCGTGGGAATATCGAGATAAAAAGTATTTTATGTCCTAATCCAGCTCATAGTCTACCCATGTATCAAATTTCATCCAAATCTATTCAACCGTTTTAGCGTGAAAGCGTAACAAACAAATAAAACGAGTGAGTGACCACACGACTGAAGTAAAACAGAAATAACCGTTCGCGTAACGCTACAAAAGAAGTTTTGCTTCAAAAACGCTGCGGTCTTGTGAGTGTATAAACAGCCAGTGTGAATATAAAAAACATACCTATTAAGCGGGACGGCCCGCAGCGGTGACGCGGTGTGTTCCATGTTTAAAATTTAAACAACTTCCGTTCGCCTCGCCCGATCAGTTTCCGTAACGCTCTCGTCACGCATTCACCAGCTTACTCCCTAAGTCAAGCGTGCGTAAAGAAGTTTTACTTCAAAAACAAATATATAAACACACTTTCGCATTTATATTATTACTAGCTTTTGTCCGCGGCTTCGCCCGCGTGGAGGTCGGAAATTATCCCACGGAAACGTACTACTGGGATAAGAAGTATCCTATGTCCTAATTCAGGCCAAATTTCATCCAAATGTGTTCAGCGGCTTTAACGTGAAAGCATAAAAAACAAACTCACTTTCACATTTATTATATTAGTTAGGATAGTTAGGATTAAGTTAGGACCTGAGGTGTTGGTATTTAGTCGATTTGACTGTGCAAAAATGAATCGATTCTTACTTTCTGATAATGGCAACACTGTCAGTACTGTCACTCAATGTTTAATATAAAAACAACAACTGTCCTCAGTTAGTTCCTCTTCTTTTATTTGCTGCGATAGGAATCAGACATAATTCCTTCCCTGTGAAACGTTCAATATAATTGATCGTTATTTAAGTCGATGATAACTGACTTTTAATGATTTTATACTTAAGATCACGTCTAAACGAGTAGTGTTAATAATTTGAAAAAAATATATATTAAATAAGAACGCTTTTTCAATAACTTAATATGTGAATATTTTAGATTATGTTTATATTACATAGTGAAATTTATTTGTAAAGTTATGTCTAACGCGGATTAAAATCTGAGAATGGCGCAAAATCTACCAAGCCTATTTTTCTGAAATCTTCACTAATTTCAAGATAATTTAATTATTGATCTTTTAGTATACGCGTTTTATTAAAATACCTTTTTTTTGTGTATAATAAATTAATAATGCGTCAAATTGGGGACAGCGCTTCTTGATGGGCGAGTCCTATTACTGGCTGAAATTACGACGCGTTGCGTGAGCTCAGTACAGAACACTCAAGCTAACCACTCAAGGTCACTGGCATATACCTGCGTCTTAAATTCAAAGTACTGCTTTTTATTTACGCCCGTAACCTAATTTCTTACATGATCGAGATCGTCATCGTCATCGATTGCATTTGATTGGTGATTAAAATTTGGGCTATTTTATTTTTTCTTTGAGTGTGAGTGTGTTTTGGTTGCTATTAAATATTTTTATATTACGTAGTCAAAAAAATATTGACATGGCAAAAAATAAACCTAAGTAAAATAATTCTTTTTAATCATTATTTTGGAAGAAACAAATAATATCTGATAGCTGATTTCAGGACTGTGACTAACTAAACAGAGGGTAAAGACAGAGGGTAACATAACAAAACACTTGTTTGTATCAACAAAATAGCGTTTGTTTATTCATCACAAAGAACCCTAAAAATAGAGGACATAAAATATGTATGCAATGAATATTATGTTTGGTCGGTTAACATTAGCTTTATTCTATTCACACAAACTCAATATTTACACTATTAATTGGAAACAAGAAAATAATATCGGAAATACTCGTATAATATTACCAACAAACCCCCAAAGGCAAGATTGACAAGCGAACGGTCATGAGTTCAAACCATGAAGGTATAGGTAAAAAAGTGCAGGCAAGACAACACTCTAAATACTTATAATTATAAGTGAAGACGACTGTGATCGGACTCTCTCTTTCTGATACATAAGATTCAGAAAACACATATCACTGTCTCGTTCTTATGCGTGTATTTAGAAACCACGTCCGTTGCACTGGAAATGACAAGATACGTCAATGTCAAAGCACGCAGCGTCGACGTCACGTCAGTCATTAAATATTAGGGCTGAAATGCTACTTCTGTTCAACCCGTAGCATAGCATAACTAATTTACACGACTGCCCAAAAGGAGTGTTATGTGTCTAGCGTTCATGTATGTATCTATGTGAGTTTATTTGTGCCACCATAACTTTAAAATGCCTGAACAGATTTAGATGTGTGGGGTGTTTTTAGAATCCTTACATCATCCCGAGTGATATAGGCTAAAATATAAATACAAAGGCTATAAAATATAAATATATAGGCTATAACAGTCCAGAGCAGTATGGCTCCATTTTCATATGTGAAAAAAACAATACACAACATAAAATAAAAAGTTAACCTCAAAACTTAAAAAAGCTAAAGACTGAAATATGAATAATTATTAATTACTAGTGGTCGCTCACTGGTCGAAATTTGACCCCCTACTTACAATCTGTATCAATCAACTCAGCCTATAGCAGTCCACTGCTGGACATAGGCCTCTCCCAGGCTGCGCCACAACACCCTGTCCTCCGCCTTCCACATCCAGTCTGTCCCAGCCACCTTTTTAAGGTCGTCGATCCTGTCGAGCTGGGGGGCGTCCCACACTACGCTTGCCGATACGCGGTCTCCACTCCAGGACTATCTGCTCCACCGGCCATCGGTCCTTCAACAAACATGGCCGGCCCAATGCAACTTCAGCTTGCTTACTCTGCAGGCTACTCGTATGTCGGTAACTCTGGTTCTCTTCGGGATAACTTAATTTCTGATCTTATCCTTCAGAGAAACTCCGAGCATAGCCCGCTCCATAGCACGCTGACAATCTGTATGGTACTTACTAATTCCACGAGTACACTGATGTCATGCTTTTATAAAGTACTTACTAATTCCATGCTATTAAAAAGTACTTACCTATTCCATGCTCAAGCGGTCACTTCTTGTTACACACTTCCGTACCTTTTCACGAAATCACTCCCACATAAAGCGAGAGGAAATATGATAGACATAAAAAAAAACATAATTAAGAATCCGTCCAAAATATAATTACGAATTGTCCTGACGGATGTAGGAATAAACCTATGTATGAACAGACCATAAAACATTATTTTAATAGTAGCTTTGCTGAGTGGTTCCGCGAGTCATTTAATTACATCTCATGGGTGTCGTAAGACGCTGCTAAGGGATTATGGGAGGTGAAAGGGCTGCATTTAATTACTTGTATTATCTTATATATCCTTACATTTTGTTTGGTATATTTTCTTTTACCTTTTCCTTATTCCAGAAATGTTGTAATAGTAGCTGTAAATTATGTTCAGAGTTAATTATGTATTGTATGTTTTTGATTCCTGCATAAAACAAAATTAAATTGAAATCTCATTAGTATTGTTGCTCGCGATTGTACGATCAGAGAAATTAATTGTTGAACATATTGACGCACTACGCCAACTTGACGCGTTATAGACATTTTATACAACTGTCTCAGAATTGCAGAAATTATTTCAATATACTTACGGATAATTTAATAAATTGCTAAACAGTTGATTTCCCTGACTTTAAATGTGGCCACGCGATCAATACAAATCTCAAAAATATCGGTATGTAAGTACTCTCTCCACAAACACAACACTAATTATCCAGAACGGTGATTGAAGCCTTTACTTTTTTTCACGACACGATTCATTTTTGTGTTACAACGACTATCAACAATATAAACTTAAAAAAAATATTGTAACCCACTGAAAATATCTCGAACCACAAACTATTTTTCCTTCCCATTAAACAAAGCAAGCACAAACCAATCTTAATTACATCACACACTTGCGTAAATCAAATAAAGGACGCATCACAGATGGACGAGGTTAAGGGGTAGTCAACATTAGTGAAAAAAAATCCTGAAACCATTAATAAATTGTTTTAATTTTATTAAATTAAATATTATATCTCGTAATAATGTGGTAAAAATCAAACGACTTAATAAAGAAAAAAAAAACATGATCCAATCAAGTCCAATATTTTCCAAAAATTTCATGATTTCATTCAAGCTTAATTTCACTTAATTTTCATCAAATTGTCTTTTAGCAATTTTATTGATAGTCGTTTTACTCAATGACTGCCTTTGACATGTAATTATAAGGCACGTCAACGATTATTATTTTATAAATGCCTTTGAATATAATATTGATAGCAAAAATATAAAGTTTTACTCTAAAATATTCGCAACGGTACTAGGACACTATTGATCACCAACTAAACCTGTACAGGATATTTTACTCGAATTGCATAGAAAGCCATGCTTAGAACAATTGCAATCAAATTAGTTTGCGTAAAAAACTTCAGTGTATTTACAGAGCCTCACGTGTTGATGTTTCGTCTGCACGTTTAACCGTAATCGAATAAAATATTATCTTTTTCTCGCAGATAAAACAAGAAAGAGAAGTAGCTCTTTCTTGTTTTATCTGCGAGAAAAGGATAGCAATAACTTACGTTAAAATTGAATGTAATTAGACAGAACCAGTGCCATTACATTGACCTTAGAACACAGTGTGACAAAACATGATCATCACCTTAATATAAATTATAAAGGGGAGGTCTTAACAGTAAGAATTCTGCAATTAATTATATTAAGGCGGAGTTGCGTTGGAGTTAAATAATGGCGTAAATCTGCGTGTTATCCCCTTGGGCTGCTGACGGGGTAAAACCTACTGTTTGCCGCGTTTGGATTGTCTAGGGCGAACACAGGGGTGAGTAGGATGCCGAGCTGTAACGTAGGTTGTTGGGTTCGGCTCAATTTTATTGATTTTATTTTGTGTATTAGAGAAAACAGTGAAACATTACAATTTGTAGGAAGAAATGAAAAAATATACCGGCAAATGTGTATCCAACAAATTTTTCCACTGAATATACATTAAAAAAAAAACCGGTCAAGAGCGAGTCGGACTCACGTACGGAGGGTTCCGTACGTATATATAAGCTTGATGATTTCTGAAAAACTGTGCTATTTAGAGACATCATTTTATTTTTCCTGTAATCTTTACATAAACTTCTATCACATAGAATAATTTCAGATTTTTATCTATGCAAACTTCGGAGATAAGGGGGGGAACGGTTTTTTTTTTTACATTTCTTTTTTCAAAAGTCAGAAACTATGCTGCCTAAAAAAAATTTTAAAAAATTTGGAGAATGTGCAAACAGCGCTCTTTCATATGATACCCCACATGCCCTAGTAGCCCCACTTCAAATTTTAAAGACCCACTTTCAGTCCGTTTTGCAAAAAATTTTTTTTTTTTATTTCTTTCTTATTTGCTAAATAGTTGGTCAAACGTCATCTAAAACTATTCTAAATTTCAAGTTGATAGCATTAGTAGTTTTTGAGATATCCAGGTGTGACAGACAGACAGACAGACAGACTTAGTCTCACCATAAGGGTTCCTTTTTACCATTTTGGTTCGGAACCCTAAAAAAATCTACAATAATTCAAGTTAAGAAAACATTTTTTGTTCTAAATAGTAAAACATTTGATACAACATAGATTTGTGCACGCGAACGAGCTAAAATGATGGTATATACCGATTCATCTATATTTTTGAATCTATTGAACTAGTTTAACCCAATTGATCAATCTCCTTAGCCTCTTCCAAGTTGGGGTCAGCTTCCAGTCTAACCGGATGCAGTTGAATACCAGTATTTTACATGGAGTGACTGGTTATCTGACCTCCACAACCAACAACCAACCACCCGACCCAACCACCAACCAACAACCAACCACCAACTGGTATATACGATACCCTTTGGTAAGGCCGTGTTCAGATAACCCGCGCCGACCAGGCGCACGCCCCGCACTCGTGTTGGGCCCGCCGAGCACCCGCGTTCGCCACGCGCAAAATACGCGCACGCCACACGCCCGACTTGCACCCGCTTATACTACTTATTATTTAATAAAAAACGCCCTTGATCACAGTCAATACGGCACCAGCCGTAGCGCGGGCACAAGACGTGTGCAGCGCGTGTGCGGGGCGCAACAAATGCAATTTGATATCTATTGATGTGTCATAAGACTCAAATTATATACAACAGATTTGAAAACTCGCGCGCGCGAGACGGGCGCGCGTAGCGGGCCCGTGTCGTCGAGGCGAGTTTGTCAGAGTTTGTGCGAGTTTGTCTGAAAGGGATATCGTGGCCCTTGCACACAGGCAACTGAAGGAACACGGGTGGGTTTTTGCTAATTACCCACAAAAAAAAATGTGCATGCGTTACTAAATCCCATAAGTGAGTGATTGCGTAATAATTTGACCTTAACAGGGTGGTTACGCAAAATAAGCGATATGTTACGATAGATTTTCGTAGTTGGTGTTGTAAAACAATGAATAAAGTACTAAAATTACTGTTTGGAGAGAAATTGAGCAATGAAAACGACAGTTTGTACAGGAAAGGGTGCACAATACCTTACTTGATGGAGCTACAATAGATATGCAATCTTCACGAATTTTCACTTTTTTTTAAGTATATACACGAGAGCGCACCCGCTCCTGCCAGGGTTACGAGTCTGTCCGAAAGGGATATCGTGGCCCTGGCACACAGGCATTTGAAGGAACACGGTGGGTTTTAGTCAGTAAAAGTCTGACACTTCCTCCCACTCCGCCTAGAGCGGGAGAAGTTAGTTGATGATTTCCCACCCAAAAAAAAAAAAAAAAAAGGGAGACACCCACTAGCGATGCTTTTCGAACACAGACAAAACGCCATATTTCTTTCTTCCAAGTGTTGTGACGAGATTGCACGGCGTGGCGCCACTTGGTATAGCCTTCTTGTACACACGCGAACGAAAAGCTATGTGCAGGAATGGAATAGGCAATAGGAAGTTACAAATCAGCTTTACCTATCAATTAATTTGCCAACATAAAAAAGGAAAGGAAATATCAATTCTATAATTCTAATCGAATCGGCGCAACCACAGGGTTTGTTGACATTCCCATCAGAAACTTTTTGAATAGACTTTAGGACTACATCTTTAGTCTTTAACCCCTTATTCCAAAACAAGGTTTATCTTCAGACCCAGGTTTAAAACATGGAGCCATTATTGAATTTCGAACTTTATTCCGACTATGGTAAAATTCCTAAACACAAAACTGACAACTTAGTACCGAACTAAATTTTCAGTTTTGTATAAAGAACGGTATTTCAATCACAGTTACGTTCTTATTACAAAAACTAGCTCCATGGTTTAAGTCATGTCAAAATATAAATCTTATATCTTAACATATGGCGGTTAGAATCCACCACAGATAAACTACTATAAAAGTTAGCAACATAAAAAAACATACAAACTAAAAAACATAAAAAGCAAAAGTTAGTAACATTTTACACATACTTACAAGTCTTATTTTGTAATATATATATTTAATGTAATTTTAATAGGTATTATTTTCTTATTTGCCGCTTTGATTGTCCGTATGTATCAAGAACAAGGTTGCGAATTCTATTTAATTCACGTTATAATGAGAAGCGGAGCTGAAAATTATCTAAACAAACAGATAAGTTATGTGTAAGTTTAAATTATTTGAGCATACACATTCTGTGGTATGTTAGTGTTAAATGTTATGCACGTGAGTTACATGCCGCAGAGTAATAGGCAATTGGCGTACGCCGTATCTCTCATTTGAAGTAATAATAATTATATAGAAACTGTGATACCCAAATTTAGATTAACTAAAACAAGCAAGTCATTTTTTGTAAACAGTATCCGCTTTTATAACAAGTTGCCACAATCAGTTACAGAATTTAGTGATGAAAAATTCAAAACGCACATTAAATGTGCCCTTATCAAAAAAGCATATTATAAGATTAAGGACTACGTTGAAGACAAGGAAGTTTGGCATTAATTCCTTCTGTACATGTGGCTTTCCTGGTACCTCATTAACGGCAAAACTATGTAAATGTCTATTAACTGCTCCCAAATTACGAAGTTATTTTTAAATTTAATTTTATCTTTTTTTATATACTTCACTGACATAATTTTTTTCTTATTTGACATTATTATACTCACAATTTAAATTTCAACCAGGTTCTAACTTTTATTTTTTTAATCATATTTTATATATGTTTTTTTTTGTCTATTTGAGACGTTGTAGGCTTAATAGACTGTAAATCTGTAGATCATTTTCTATTTTGTTAAGTAACTGGTACTTTTGACGGGCCTACGCTGTCATATCATACCTAATAACACTGTAATTTGAAAACATTGTAAAAGCCAATTTTATTTTTTTTAAAGAGTGACCGTGGAGTTTCTTGCCGGCTCTTCTCCATAGGAAACGACCAATTGGAACCATGCACCTAGCTTCTGACGTTTCATAAGTGCCCATGTGTTATAATATTTTAAGTGAAATAAAAATATTTTTGATTTTGATTGATTTTGAGATAGATAGATAGAATACTCTTTATAATGTACGCCATAAAAATTACAGAATAGATATTAATGTAGAAATTTTATACAGCGCGACACAATGGGCGGGCGGTCTTATCGCTAAAAGCGAATAAAGACCACCTTCAAACAACTTTATTTCATGACTCGTTTTATGGGTCTACGTAGAATCTACAGAGCTACGCCGTAGCTGCTTAGCTACGGCGTAGCGTAGTAACGGTGGCCAGCTGTGACGATGATGTCTTGTGACTAGGCTCGTCTAGTTGTTAGCAACAGTAATGAAATAATAATAATGATATTTATTGGAAAATTAAAAATGGGTAAAATACAGTATAAATCTATGAAATAATGTAGGTATTACAAAGTATGGTGCCTGTACTAGGATAAACCTGTATTACAGGCGGCATGAGTTCTTACAATTACTATTAAGACAACTGATTTCTTAACAATATTTAACATACATCTTAAGAATAGTGACATGTTAGTTAATTTATTATTTACTTATACACTAATAATTAAGGTCTTAAACATGTAGATAATTTCTATATTATCAAAGGAAAATAAATGTTAGCGCTTAGTTACACGATTATGATTGCGACTGCAGTATTATTAAACTAGGTTGAAACAAAAAATTGCTTAAATCATCTTCAAGGCTACATTACATTTTTGAAGCGGTCGGCTAATGTGCTTAGACAGCGACAAGTCGATGGTAAGTAGGACAGCCAAGTGGTCAGGTATATTGTTGTGTCAGCAACAAGCGATACCGAAGTCTGGCCTTATGCACGACGCTCTAGGTTTCATCACAGTGACCGATTAAAGTGGAAATCGTTTTTTTATTCGATAAATTCTCTACACTCGGAAGTCTCAGCCAACAAAATCTGCACCTTATTTGCGTAATATACAAGTAATGACAACCACTTCCAGTAAAAAAACATCATCGAATTTCATTGCGTTGATGTGGTTTTAAAATACATTTTTCAATAGATTTTTTCAGTCTATCCGCCTAGCTTTTCCCAACTGTAATTGGGGTCGGCTTTTATATACAGTGTTAAAGAAATTGCGTGCCATAGCTTAGGAGTAGGTTCAGTATGAATAAAGGAACCCAGGAAAAATAAAATGAAAATTCAGAATGCATTCAAGAATTCAGTTTATTTTTTTATAATTTTAAACGATTGCTATTTAAAGTTGGTAGGTACTAAATTAGGTTGATCTTGCAATTTTTTTTTTCCTGGGTTCCTTTATCGATACTAAACCTACCTATAAGGTATGCCACACAGTTTCTTTAACAACCTGTATATGTAGTCAAAATAAAAATGATTGTCATCAAACTCTTTTTGACATACATTTTTATTAACACTCACTCACTCATTTTCACATAATTAAGTCCCTATTTGTGTAAAGTGAGTGCTTTACACAAATAGAGACTTAATTAAGTGAAAAAGTAATCATGTAGTGAACAACAGAGTTCTTTTGCAGGCTGAAATGCCTCTTTATATATCAGAGACCAATCAAAAATGTATAATGAACTTAATTGGTATTAATTATACTGCAAAATTAAAGTAGAAGTATCTCATGGTCCCATTATGATTCATATTTCTGGCAAATGAGGTGTCATTCCCATCATCTTAATTAAAATTATAATGAAAAATTATGAAGCCAAGCGTTTTATTAGTACTCGCTTAATTATGGTTTCTGGGAGGCTTTTCATGTTTTTTCAAGTATCAAAAATATTTCAGGTCTGCAGCCATTGAAAAAAAACCGAATCATTACAGGAATGCTCCTGTATAATATTATGTACACACGGCTACACATCAAGCTATAAACTTCCAGTATAAGCTGGCCTCTTATTGTACGGACATCCTATACAAAGCGAGATCAGCCTAAACTGGATATGTGTAGCTTGATGTGTAGCCGTGGGTTCCTGAAATAATTTAGCTATCCGTAATTTATTACAGGTAGATTCAATATCGAAAAATTATTGGATCAATGGTACCTACGTAAATACTATTGTAAGGGGCTGACGCCACACATAATTGTAATGGTATGAACCGAAGTTCGGGGGGCTCGGGTGAGTTAGCGTCTCGCCTCGGACCAAGTAGGTCACTGTAGCGAATTAAGTAAATAAATGTCTTAACGTGTTCTGTGCATAAATTGCGTATTAAATTATTTGATCAATGGTACCTACGTAAATATTATACTATTGTAAGGGGCTGACGCCACACATAATTGTAATGGTACGATGCGAGGTTCAGGGGACTCGGGTGAGTTAGCCTCTCGCCTCGGACCAAGTAGGTCACTGTAGCGAATTAAGTAAATAAATGTCTTAACGTGTTCTGTGCATAAATCACGCATTATAATTAGGTATGTGAAGTATTTTTCAGGTATGTTTTTTATATTTTAATTTTAATGATAAGAGTATTTGAAACATATAATTTCATCTTTTTGTTTTTACAAGCTGTAGTTATTTTTATATATTTTTTTAAAGTACTGTTCGCTTAGGATTTTTGACACGTTTAACACTTATTTAAAACCAAAATTCAGTAAAGTCAAACTGTCCAATTTGACAATTAATTTGTTTACATTTCATACTTTAACGATTTCCGTATTTTAGCTTAAAGATAAGGCATATTAAAATGAATGGATTCAAAGACTACTTCTGCTAAGTTTTTCATACCGTCAAGTATAAACTCCACAACAAATAGCCGACACAAATTGATTGTTTGTAAAAGAAACCTTAAAAAGGAAATGGTGTGAGGAAGTAAATGTTTAGTACAAGTCTGGGCGGCGACTGTGTTATTGTGAAGATCATTTTAACGTAAGTTAAGTTTTCCTGAGACGATACATCGATGTGATTTGACTTATACTGTCCGCCGCTGGTGAAATACTACACTATTTACTTATTTACTTAACTGAATAGAATAATAAGAAGTGCTTCATGTAAATTTGACGTTGACATGACACTTGATACATAAAGAACAACTTAATTACAAGAGGCACTGAAAGTTTCCAATTCAGGCTGCTTTGTGACGTCATTTAGAGGTCAAATAAAAGTCAAGTGATTGTAAGTATTTTTGTGAAAATAAATACGATATTATAATTTTAAGACCTATTAATAGAAAAATAAGTCTTAGAAGCTTAAAATCTCGAAATGGTTTTGGAATCGGCATAGGTTAATTTTTACTTTACAGACCGAATTACCTCCACCACCTGTAGGGACGTAGGGGCTAACACACACTATCAATTATGCCTATATGTATTGACGTAGCTGTATAACTTTTTTTTTATTTATTTTTTATTTTACTTTAACATAAAACGGCGAAAGGCTTTACATTAGTTAAAGACACAACACATTATCCCCCTTATTACAAAACAAGGTTTATCTTCAGACCCAGGTTTAAAACATGGAGCCATTATTGAATTTCGAACTATATTCTGACTATGTTAAAGTTCCTAAACACAAAACTGACAACTTAGTACCGAACTAAGTTTTCAGTTTTGTATAAAGAACGTTATTTTAATCACAGTTACGTTCTTATTAAAAAAACTGGCTCCATGGTTTAAGCCATGTCAAAATATAAATCTTGTTTTGTAATAAGGCCGTTAATGTTTAAGTACAAAAACAAAAGAATACAGCTGGCACTCGACAGTCATACGCTCATCTCACAACTTATTGAGTTACAGACTTTTACAGTGTTAATAAATTCCCAAAAGTAAATTAACTTATTCTGATCATTTACTTGCGAATAACTTTTCAGATTAAAAAGAAAACTGTATGCTTGTAACATACCTAATGCATTTATTTGTCATAAAAGTTTAATTCTACCAAAATTATCCTCTATTTTTTAGGTGATTAATACCCTCTACCATCATACAATGCACCGAGACTAGGAAAAATCAAACACAAAAGAAAAAATAAAAAACCGGCCAAGTGCGAGTCGGACTCGCGCACGAAGGATTCCGTACCATTATCTATACAAATGACAAAAAAATCACGTTTGTTGTATGGGAGCCCCCCTTAAATATTTGTTTTATTTTAATGTAATTATTTATTTTTAAAGTGATTATATAACTAAATATTCTGTGAATATTTCAAGCGTCTACCTGTTGCCGTTATCAATACAGAGAAAAAAGAGGAAAAAAAAATACAATTGTTGTATGGGGGCCCCTTAAATATTTATTTCATTCTATTTTTTAGTATTTGTTGTCGGCAACAGAAATACATCATCTGTGAAAATGTCAACTCTCTAACTATCACGGTTCATGAGATACAGCCTGGTGACAGACGGACAGACAGACAGACGGTGGAGCCTTAGTAATAAGGTTCCCGTTTTACCCTTTGGGTACGGAACCCTAAAAAGGCACTAAATTCAATTGCCTAGGTTAGTATACCCCCCGCCCCGATTGCACAACAAGATATTTAAATTATAGATGAAACTAATTAAAGCGTCCACTTCAGACGATCAACAGAAATATAATGATGCTTTATCGAATATTAAGTGCTAATCGTTGAGAGATAGGAGTTTTACTCACATTTGACATTATGGAATGTCACACTTCACATTATGGAATGCAATAAAGTATTGAGTATTGAGTATTGAGCTCCTAAAGTTCTGAGTTGAGCTATACGATTACTGACAAATGCTTGCACTGTCTGGACAGGTCCACTCAAATCTGTGTGGTTCTTTTCTCAAAATACCATTTCAGATACTTAATCTACATGATCGTCACATGGTCTGACCAAGATTATGTCTGGACTTTAAAAATGACTGTGACCTCTGAGTTTGTTTAGACCTTTCTTCGCAGAGCAATCAGATAGGCAACGCCTACCTTACTTACTTATATAAAATTATTGTGCCGTGTGGTGCCGGACATAAAGAATAGCACCATATTATTTCTTCCCATGGGTGTTGTAAAAGGCGACTAACGTACTTACTAGAGAATGGGCAGCAGCGTTCTCTATGCATTTTAACACCATACGGCGATCACTAACCCGCCTGCCAAGCGTGGCGATTATGGCAACTCCTTTTAGGGGAGGCCTGTGTCTAAAAGTGGACGTCTTTCGGCTGAAATGATGATGATAAAATTATTTATCATTCAACCGTGTTTAACGTTGTGTATTAATAGCTTATAAATTTACTGCATTTAAATGGGGAACACATTATTATTACAGTTATAAAATTCATATTATTATGAAAAAACGTGGGTTGGTTAAAAAACACAATCAAATGGTTTCACATAGGTACATCAATATTCGTAAAATTTTATCCTTTTATAAAATAGGACAATTTAAGCCGCTTTTGAATCTGAATACGCGTAATATGTTGTGGTTTATATTTGCAAATTATGTAAAATCAGTTCAATGTTGCTATTCATTTTTGACATATTAAACTTCAGTGATCCTCATCATCATCATCTGCCCGCCTTTTCCCAAGTATGTCGGGGTCAGCTTCCAGTCTACCCGAATGTAGCTGAATACCAGTATTTTACATGGAGCGACTGGTTATCTGACCTCCACAAACCTGTAACTGGGATATACGATACCCCTTGGTAAAGTCATATCAGAAGCCTAGGGTAAAAAAAAATAAAAAAAATATTATATAATAATAACACCTACAATAAATAAAAAGAAAACAAAAATAAATAAACAAAAACCGGCCAAATGCGAGTCGGACTCGCGCACGAAGGGTTCCGTACCATTATCTATAAAAATTGCAAAAAAATCACGTTTGTTGTATGGGAGCCCCGCTTAAATATTTGTTTTATTTTAATTTTATTATTTATTTTTAATGTGAATATATAACTAAATATTCTGTGAATATTTCAAGCGTTGCCGTTATCAATAAAGAGCAAAAACGAGCAAAAAAATCACGTTTGTTGTATAGGAACCCCCTTAAATATTTGTTTTATTCTGTTTTTTTGTCTAACTATCACAGTTCATGATATACAGCCTGGTGACAGACGGAAATACAGACAGACAGATGGCGGAGCCTTAGTAATAGGGTTCCCGTTTTACCCTTTGGGTACGGAACCCTAAAAACGTAACTATGTAGGAAAATATTATGATTCGCGCGCGACGCTCAAAACATCACTTGTCCATGCCATAGACTATTGTGATAAGGTGAACGACAAGCGAAGGGTTCATACAACTGTCAAAGAATGGCAGTTTTGATTTGAATAAACGGACAATTTAAGTTGTTGTTAAATTTTCTTGAGAATTAACCCTTCTTTAACAGCACTTCGTACTTATCCATAGGTGCACTTATCCCCATAAGTTAAATTACCCGTCCAAGTAACATTACGCATAAATTATCAACAAAACATGAAAGATAAAAACGCCATACAACTTAATAATTGTTGCTCTACTCATAACTCATGCTCGGATTACGAGAATTTAGGGTTAAAATTTGTTTTGAAAACAACGGGGTAATGTGCCTTAAGTTAAAAGTAGAAGAGGAGTATAAATAATAATATAATACCTATAAAATGTTATCTTCAGATAGTATAGAAGTTTCTGAAGAAAGATTTGATAGTAAACGGCCGTGTTTAAACAACCGTGTCATTTTTTAACTTCAAACCTTATTTCGTCTGAAATAAAGTTCTTAATAGAAAGTTGACGACTTATAGTCGGGTTTAAAATCAGTTTTTGTATTAAGAACTTTTTCTCATACGGGATCAGCTTCGAAATTCAAAAATGACACGATGGTTTAAACTTGGGTCTAAAGATAAACCTTGTTTTGTAATAAGGCCCACTATGTCTGATGGCCGCAGAGTAACCATTAATTTTTATTTTGTGAAGAGCTTAGTGAGAGTCTCTCTATGAAGAATTAGAAGGTACCTCGTGCTTCTAGTCTTTAAAAGATGGTATCAATATCATGGCTGCATGCGACTGTCATGATGATATTCAGTCTAACGTAGAATAATCGTTTAGAAAACAACTCTTATACGTTAGACCGAAAATCGAAATCCCGAAAGAAGGCAATACTGAATTATTTTATCTCGATTGAACGCTATCCCAAATAATTGTATAATTGACGGCATGGTTGGCGCAGTTAGTTAAGCGATTGACTGCTGCGCTGCGTGTCGCGGGTTCGATTCCCGCACGGAACAAATATTTGTATGACCTACAAGTAGTTGTTCCGAGTCTGGCTGTTTGTGTATGTGAATTTAAATGTTTGTAAACGCACCCACAATACAGGAGAAATTCCTAGTGTGGGGCAAAAAAAAAAAAATAGACTGGGTTATTCTACGACCACCAATTCGGACACAAATAAATAAATAAAGCCTAAGTCAAATTATTTATTTGAAATAGGTACATAAAAGGCACTTTTGAACGTAAAAAACAACAAAAAACAAATAGTTCACTGTTCCAATTATAATTGAAACTAAATCCTAACTAAAAGGATTACAATTCCGAACACAATAAATCAACCCATTTATATAGGATACCAGTTTGATCCATTACCGAATCGGCTTCAAATTGCGATGGATACCCCACTTCACAATTTATGGTACCTATAGTTAACTTTAACCAAAGGATATTTGACTAAAGTTGCTAACTATTTCCATCGACTCGAGGACATCAAACTGTTTATATTCTTGGGGTGGACATGCTCAATATGAATTGGTGAATATTGAATATATTACTTTAAGATAAAGGTAAAATAACTTTAGACGACTTTATTGCTTAATGACGCTTAAGAAAGGTTCAAAATACTTTTTCTCGGTTGATATTCTTTCAATATTTTTTTAAATAAATATTTTGGGATGAGCGACCGTGTGAATAATCTTGATCAGTGATAACTCTACCTTTTCACTTACAAATAAATTATATTTTACGTCTGTTTACAGACGAACTAACAGCCCAATTCTGGTGATATCTTATAGAAATCAAAATAGAAGTACCAAAATAATATCTGCATCTTTTTGAAAACGAAGAGCGAGTGAGTGAGTGAATCATGAATAATTTATAATCATAGTATGCATACATACATAAACTCATGCCTTCTTAAGGCATCTACATACCAGCGCGACTTGTCGCGCGACGCGACACGGCACAAAGGCACCGCGTGTCGCGGGATGAGCGGTGGCTTTTTTGTCGTGTCGTGAAAAATGTTGCAGAGTTGTGGTCGATTTTGTGCGGATGTCTGTCTTTCTGGGTAGAATCTTGCAACTCAAATTTCGAGCACTTCCCGATTAGCTATCCGGCTGAAACTTTCAGGGTAGCTCACAACTCGATGACAATGCATTCTAAATCCATATATTAGCAAGCAATGCGGACCTAACCTCAAAAAAACATCAAAACCGTTATATCTTGTAAAGGAGGTGAGGTAGAGCAAAAATACCACTGCGGAGACTGCGGTGACTTATCGCGCGACGCGACACGGCACAAAGGCCCCGCGTGTCACGGGACGAGCGGTGCCTTTGTGTCGCGTCGCGTCGCGCGACAAGTCGCCCCGGTATGTAGAAGCCTTAACCATGGGGTATGCAGAAACTACACGCCATTTGCTACGATCCTTACATATTTCTTATGCTTCGGTTACGTGCATACATCTGGTCGTACACGCACTCCGGGCGTGCGAGTACTGCGCGCCTGACCTTTATGTAGAACATTATCAATAAGGTAAGTATACATATTATATGTCTTTAGGGCGTCCCCTCCAGGCAGCGTTTCCACTCACGTCTGCGTTTTGTTCATCGCCTTTCATTAATCGTCTCAACATGACCAAACCATATATGCATACTCTTTTTAATTTCAAATAAGGAATAAAAATAATGACTGACTAAATCAAAACCAAAATCACAAAGGCGAAATCCAGTATTATCAGTCGCTTTTGTCTTAAGCCATACACCGAGATAACAAGAGTCTAAAGTCCCACTCTCTCTCACTCAAAATGTTTTACGAACAATTTAATCAAGATTTCAGTGAGATACCGCTATCTTGTTTATAACTAAAATTAACCAAAAAATATAATGGACAGACCCATAATTTTTATCCAAGTTATTACACTTTTAAAAGTTATTGGAATGAACGAACTTCTTTTATTCTCCCTAATTTATATTTACTTTGGAACAACTTTATTTAAATTCTCATTATTGCTTACTTTTTGAAATATTGGATTCTTTGTTTAGGTTTTTCATGTTGTTACTTGTTTTGCCCGAGGTGGCTCGTGGCTAAGTAATAATCAATTGAAGGTTAAGTTGAACATAGTTGGAAAAGGCTATATGATGACTGGTTTTGCCCTCGACTTTGTCCGTGTTCACTTTTAATTTACTCGTAACCTCTTATTGGACCACGCTATGAAATAAAATATACAATTTTATTTGATCTGGAAACGAAGTGAGAATAGACTAGTTAAAAAATATTGTACTAAATGCGAACCCAGACGGTTGTATTTTTTTTTAATTTGGGGTATCTTTATGATGTAAAAATGAAATGAAAATGTGTTTTACATGGTGTTAAAGCTGGCTTTAAGTTTTGCCTAACTGGTAAAAGCTGTATAAGGTAAAATGACGTATTCTAAGGACCCTGTTTTGAAAACTTTTTTAAGGCTTTAGCGGGGATGATACATTAGGGAACATGTCTGTAAATAAAATACAAAAATGTAATTGTAAAATACTCGCTTTATTATACGTGTTTTATTTTCATAGTTCAGTAAGAAAAATTTCTCAGAAAATAACATTCTTGTAGCAACTATTTGGACCAGATTTGAAAGCAAATAATTTGCAGATCCAACGAAATTATTCTCATTGTCGGGAAAATATTGTGCCCGTACAACATTAACATCAATAAAGAAGACATCTAAGCAAAGAGTTGAATAAAAATTGATAGGATGCTACACACGCTAGTATTGGTACTAAATAACAGCAGCCACCATTGAAACTACGACTTTAACTAAACCAGTTTAGGGTTGGTTATCCAATAAAGGTGTGCCCCCAAATAAACTTATGTACGTAAATAAATGTGTCAGAGCGGGCCGCGTGTTCGCTAGTAAGGTTTAATAACGTCGGGTTAATCTCACGGACTTCAATATACTAGATAGTATACTCATATACTCTCACACTGGGTGATTTAGTGCACTGGCTGTTTTTTGAGATGAGAATTAGGGATGCTGCACGTTCATCTCACTGGCAGTTGATTAACTTCGACTTATTTGTTCTGAAGTTATTCATTACGATTCCTGTGAGTGTTAGTACAATTTAATAATACGAAATAAATAATAATTAGAATTTTCTTCTTAGGCGTTAACTTCATTTCAACTGTTGACCACTCGATGCACTATGCACTTCCAAGTGGTTCTGTCCTCAGCGGTCTTAATAACCTTGGATACTGGTTGGCCAGTGAGCTTTTTTACAAGGTCAGACAACCGGGTAGGTGAGCGCCCGCGTGGTCTCTTCCCGTCGACCTGGCCATCTACCAACAGCTTCTCTAAGCTGTCAGGGTTTCTCCGAGCGATGTGATAATACGAATAAATAATATAAATACCGTTGACTACCTATACCTATCTGCTAAAGCGCTCATTGTAATGTATGATGCTGTCCTTACTTACTTCTTGTTAAATTTCTCTGGCTTAGGAATTATAATCAAGCTAGAAGTACATCTAATTGTAGGTGGTAAGGATATTATCTTAGACAGTAAGACATCCGCCTATGACCATATTCCACATAGGAACCTGCAGTGCTATTCTGTAACCATCTCACCGTGAAAACTTAGATGAAGTGAGCGTGAAGTGACCTATCAGTGTCATCCCACCTGATGCTAGGGATGGACCAAGGATTACATTAACAATCATAATCGAGATTTTGAACAGAAACTCCATTTTGTTTTTTTTTACATTAAATTGAGTTTGACTAAATTACTGTTTTGCTATTTTATATAAAATCCCCCTAAATAGTAATGGACACATAAATACTAGCTTTGAAATATTAAAAAACCGGCCAAGTGCGAGTCTGACTCGCGCACAAAGGGTTCCGTACCATTATCTATAAAAATGGCAACACGTTTGTTGTATGGGAGCCCCCCTTAAATATTTGTTTTATTTTAATTTAATTATTTATTTTTAAAGTCAATATATATCTACATATTCTGTGAATATTTCAACCGTCTACCTGTTGCCGTTATCAATATAGAGCAAAAACGAGCAAAAAAATCACGTTTGTTGTAAAAAATTCAACTGTCTAGCTATCACGGTTCATGAGATACAGCCTGGTGACAGACGGACAGACAGACAGATAGACAGACGGACAGACAGACAGACAGACGGCGGAGCCTTAGTAATAGGGTTCCCGTTTTACCCTTTGGGTACGGAACCCTAAAAATTATCAATAGAATTAGCTTTTAAATGTTATTAAAATCTCGTTTATGATTGTAAGTGTCCTTGGTCAATCCCTAGCACCAGTAGAATGACACCGACAGACAGCTCACTCCACGCAAAAATTCACGATGAGATTTTTACAGAATCGACATGCTTTTTCACTAGAAACAGGTGCTTACCTTAAGCGGTCACCGTAATGACATCTTGGAATCAGCTACTACTCATCAAGTACCAAAGCGCTGAGTTGGGAATAAGCTACAGCTTTCCAGTGGGAAGGATTGTTGCTTTTTTATAAAAGTCTTTCTTAAGTATCTCATTGACTTCCCAAATAGAAGAATTTTGTGAACTGTTTTCGGATTTCAGAAATCAAACTTTCAACATTTACAGCGCCAGAAAACCGACGTTTTATTTTGTATATCAGACTAGGAAACAGGAAAAGTGGTCCAATTAGACATCCTTCTGAAATCTGTAGATTATAAAAGGGAGAGTCGAAAGATCTTCTTTTCAATTAGCCTTAACGGTCACGGCCACATAATCTCTTCGTTCCCACCTTTCGGCTGCGACACAACATCGGTCCATTCATTAGGCAGATTGGTTCCATTGATAGATTAATTCAGACCGCAGTATACAAGACCAATTAATTATCCCATCAAATGAACTAACCATAAAAGGGATCCTAATCCTCGGATATTTGTGTATGTTTGGATACTCTAAATGTAATACCTACCAATTTGCTAACGCTACATTAAATTGAAAATCATGGTTACTCTAACACAGTATAAAGATGTCCAGTACCTCAACTAGGTCCATTTTGTGAAAAAAAACCTACTTTCGAACGGGCGTTAGGGTTGTCAACCAATTTTTTTTTATTCGAATTCTACACTTATAAAACGTCACCACTTATCTCGAACTTAACCATTTACTTATAATGACATTCTGGCATTTTGAGTACTTTATGCGGTCTACCCAAATGTCCTTTTTTTTTAACTTCTCCCGCTCTGGGCGGAGCGGGAAGGCGTGTCAGACTTTTACTGACTAAAACCCACCCGTGTTCCTTCCGTTGCCTGTGTGCCATGGCCACGATATCCCTTTCGGACAAACTTGCAACCCTAGGTTGATGTCCTTTGATGCTTTATCGAATCATCATCATCATCATTTCAGCCGAAAAGACGTCCACTGCTGGACATAGGCCTCCCCTAAAGGACGGGTTTGCCATAATCGCCACGCTTGGCAGGCGGATTGGCGATCGCAGTATGGTGTTAAAATGCATAGAGAACGCTGCTGCCCATACTCTTGTAAGTCCTTTAGTCGCCTTTTACGACACCCACGGGAAGAAATAGGGCGGTGTTACTTCTTTACGTCCGGCACCACACGGATTTTTATCGAATGTTAAGCGCTAATCATTGAGAAATAAGAGTCGTTGAGCTCCTAAAGTTCTGAGTTGAGCTACACGATTACTGTCAAATGCGTGCACTGACTGGACAGATGACCACTCAAATCTGTATGGTTTTTTCCTCAAAATACCATTTCAGACACCAACCTACATGGTCCTCAAATGATCTGACCAAGATTATTTCTGGATTTATAATTATACATTTTGACATTCATCATCATGCTGAAGTCTTCTTGTCACAGTCATGACGCGCAGCTGCCGACTATTCGTATTTTGCACTCCTGATTATATTTAGATCTATTTTGTTTAATTTTCTGTTTACCTACTCGAAATAATTATCTGTTCATAATTATGCACGTGTTTCTGTGACAAATAAAATTATTTTTCTTTCTTTCTTTATTCCTATCAATGTCAATGTGTATTAATGTCATTGTATAGTGACAAGAATATTTACTTGTAAAGTATTATATTATTTTTCACTGTTTTTTTTTTCATTTCTCTGTTGGTTTTAATCATGGTCTGTCAGTTTGAGTCATTTATGCGGCCTACCCAAATGTCCTTCCTTTGGTATTGTTCGTCGCATCGTTGAGCTCCTTAAGTTGAGTTGAGCTGCACGATTACTGACAAATGCGTGCACTGACTGGTCAGACCACTCAATCTGTGTGGTTCTTTCCTCAAAAGACCATTTCAGACACCAATCTGCATGGCCTTCACATGATGTGACCAAAGTTATGTCTGGACTTTAAAAGAGACTGTAACCTCTGAGTTTCTTTCGGCTTTTCTTCTCAAAGTAGTCAGTTAGGAAACCGGCACCTCGTCTAGATTTTAAAATATGGTAGACGTGTAAAACTGTTTGTACAAACCTATACTTACAGAAATGAAAATCGTTTATCATCATCATGTATCATTTATCGATGGGATAACCCCGACAACCTCATGAGTGACCTGTTACCTAAGCATGCTTAGATTTCGTGTAAACGTGTTTGCATGTGTGAGTGAGTCGATTCTACCCGTTTGTTCAGAGTTGAATTACTGTATGTTAATACTAATATGTCTACTGTGATAAGCTGTCATTTCCTATGATAGGTAGCCACTAAATTTGAGCTGGTTTGAACATGTTTGCACGATAAATTAGCTAAATAGACGTATTAAAGGTTCATGTTACAGATCAGCGCATGTCTGGGCGTGACATGTCGGAACGGAAACAGACGGGTGCAAATCAAATGGCGTAATTGTGTTTCGGCTTTGACTGAGTGCAGGATAGTTAGCTTTTGTGATATTCCACTATAGTTTTAGGTACCACGAATTCGTGTTAGGTATTGCAATTTGAACTTTATGTTTAATGCTATAATGGCGACAAGTCGAACTTCGTGAAATAGTTTAACTTTAGCATTATTGGATATAATGTTATAATTAATTCTAGGCTGTATGATACTCGTTGTTTGCCTGTTTACTTTTATATGGCAGCATTTTGTATGCGTTTTGATCTGTCATGTGTATTGTGTGTGAGCTATTTAATAAAAACGTTGAATAAGTTCAAACTAAAAGAAGTCTTGTTTATTAACCTAATCTCAATAAGCATTGTGTAAGTGATGCGGAAAAAAGGGACATGTCGATATCGTGAGGTATGAATGTGTATGGCTATAAGAGTAGGGGAAGACCAAAGAAAGAATAGATGGTTAGTGAGCAAAGATGATAATATGTAGAGATAAACTACGATAACATGGCGCGCCCCTCCAAATTACTGTTTCAATGTGTGTAGTCACATCCTTACGAAAGAGTTTGTATGTAGTTGTAAGTACTCGTAATATCTCACTTATTACCAGATTTGTTGGTCAACTACTTATATATAACTAACCGATCGCGCAAGATAACGCACGAGTCGTTTCCATAGACTACGTCAGTGCATACTAATAATAATGAGCGATTAATGACGCCACTAGTCGAGCAACAAATCCGTGATTTGTTTTTGTTTGATGGCCGTTTCATTACGCACACATGCGTACAAATACTTCCACAAATACTATGGGTGGGCCATTTTATCGTTGTTAATCTTTACCTATGGCCGATAGATGGGTGACTAAGATGACGGCTGATATAATGATAGCATTGACCACACATCAATCTGGATAAGGACAGAGGGATGATCATTGCACTGTTTGGTTATCGCAGCATGATAACTCGTAAGTCTAATTCCTGAGTCGGAAAAAACGATTTCCAGATTAACTAGATTGGCAAAAACTATTTTGTAAAAAAGTAATTTGTTAAGTTGATAATACAGAGTAATAAGAACTTTATTAAATGGCTGTACATACAAATACATGAAATTTTAATCTCGGCACTTTTTACGACGAGTCTAAGCAGATGCTATTTTTCTTGTTTAACTCATTCTTGATTTCAACATAATTATGTTTTCACTTTTAAAGAATTAACAAAAAAATACTTTTTATAAAAAAAAAATAACCGACTTCCAAAAAAACAATACAAAGTGAAAAATTACTTTAATTTCGGAAGTCAGTGTCTTTGGACCTGTATTTTAGTTTTTTGCCACCGACTTCCGAAATTAAAGTTATTTTTCATTTTGTGGTGTTTTTTTGGAAGTCGGTTATTTTTACTTTTTATTGTTTTTAATTTTTCACTTTTTAGTGGGTCAGATTTTAATTTATCTAAGTTACAATAGCCTAATGTCAACTGCTCATCACCGTTTTACAAAATATTGCCTATCCCAATGCAGGGACGTTAATTGTTGAGGAGTTCTCCTGGTACTTCACCATCAGCTCCACTTCACCATATGCATGCATTGTGACGAGCATAAACTGCTAAGCAACTATATTAAAGTAATCGAAGCGTGACCCGTCCAATACTAGTATTGAGTAGTTACGCTGGCCATCTGTGGTCTTCATCGTCAGTTCCACTTAACCAAATTGTGCTCTTTGAGAGCAAATGCACGTGTTACTAAATACCCAAATCGCTATAAGTGTGCCTATAATATTTGAAGAGTTCCCTCGATTTCTCCAGGATCCCATCATCAGATCCTGACCTTATGACAATGGGACCTACTGTAAAGTATACCTTTAAAAAAAAAAAGAATTTTACAAATCGGACCATCCGTCTTTGAGTAATCGGGGAACATACATAAAAAAAAGGTTCCGACGAATCGAGAACGTTTTTTTGAAGTCGGTTAAAAATACGTTCAGATAAGTGCGACAGCAGTGGTGGCCCAGTGGTAACGACCCTGATTACAAGTTGTAGGTCGCGGGTTCAAACCCAGGCAGGCGCTTTACTTTGTGTAAATTACCTTTGCTCTCATCTTTATTCATCACCACTGCTCTCAAAACGGTGAAGGAAAACATCGTGAAGAAACCGGCATGTCCTAGAACCAAAAGTTTTAAGACATGTGACATCTACTAACCCGCACTGGGCCCGTGTGGATTACAGCCCACTCCCTCTCGCAGAGAGGAGGCCTGTGTCCCAGCAGTGGGAACATTATAGGCTGAGCATGTTGTGTTACGTTCATGTTATTGCTGGGATTGGCATTTCCTGTATAAAGTCTCGGGGAAATCAAAATCAAAAGTCATTTATTCAAACTAGGCTGAGAATCAGCACTTTTCGAACGTCAAAAATTACAAGAGACAGCCCCCCAAAAACACCCACCACCACTTTAGCTAGGCAGATGAAGTGGCCCAACAAACTCCCCAGCAGCACAGCTGTCTGTTCACATATAAAACTTGAATCTATACAATAAAATGTAAAATAATTTGCATTCCGCAACACAAAACATTAAATTAAATTATTTGCCTTATGTTAGCTAGCACACACCACTATACAAAAATATATATAAATATATATATATAATAATCGTCGAAAACTATACTCAAGCAGAAATAACGTAAACAAAACGTATCTAAATAAAAGCCTCCAGGCATAATGGGCGTGCCCGCTTAAATAAAGCTATATCTATAACTCGAAGTAAAATAAAAGACAGTTAATGATTAATAACAATAACAAAACCATGGTCAGCAAGACGACCACACTAAATGGTAACACACACCTTTGCCTACTTAAGGCTTTGTTAGATGTAAGTAAACGTTATTATTACTTAATTAAAACAAATAAAAAACTATTATTGTTCTAAGGCACTAACTTAAATGTTTTCTAGAACAGCAATTATTACTTCTATTGTCAAAGCGACGTGCTACGGTGCCAAGGCGAGCAATTATTCAATTATTTTAATAGAACCATTATTAAATATTTCCCTGAATTTGTGTTGTACATAATTATTTCAACAGTATTATAGTGATGTATTTAACATCATTTTTGAAGGTCTTATTTCAGAACAAAACCTTTTCAAAGG
The DNA here is from genome assembly GCA_948098905.1 of Tiliacea aurago. NCBI lineage: Eukaryota > Metazoa > Arthropoda > Insecta > Lepidoptera > Noctuidae > Tiliacea > Tiliacea aurago. The sequence goes on from OX402592.1 coordinate 6,117,784, forward strand.
CATTCATAATGTTATTGTTAACGTTTATGATTTGATAATTTTGGGAACATTAATATTATGGTCTTCATTCTCATCTACACATTTTCCCAGTTTATCAATTTAGCAACGTTATTATCGTGATGCTTTGTATGGAAGTAAATGGTTAACATACATAACCTCACGCCTACTTTCCATGGGGTTAGGCAGAAACAACAGAATGTCACCTACTACTATCCTTACATACTCCTTTCGCTTCGTTTACGTTCATACGACAAATGGCATTTGCTTCGGAGTGATTCTATTTCTACAATCGCTATCGTTATTTCACTTTTTGACTCGAATTCCTTCATACGTATCGAAAACTAGCGATAACGCTTGTCAGAAAGTGCCACTTGGCTACGCATCTCTATGGAAGTTATCGTTCGACGCTGTCGATTCGTTTCATGGAATCGAATGATGATAACATTGTCTAGCTAATTTCTATTCGTTAACCTATGATCACGTGACATTTCGATAGTTTATGTTAACCCCATACATTTTGTGGCGTTTCTACTAGCGTTATCGCTAATCGAATGTTACTTTGTCTCTCTCTGGTCATACAAGCACGCCGGTTGCGAGTACTACGCACCTGATCTTTCTGAAAAACATCACCAATGCTAATGGTTAATTTCAATTATTACAACTTGCCACATTTTCATTGAGCACAAAGTGTAGTATAGTAATTGGCTTACAATTTGCCGAAACATCAGCTCAAATAAAATACGTGCCAAAATTCATAATCTCATGGACAGATTTTCGAATTAATCTTTTGAATTACACTGTAGTGCCGAAAAAGAGCTATTCTATACCACCATTCGCCAATTTATATTTGGCAAATAGCGTTAAATTGGCCATTTGCGGCACAATACCTTCCGTTTTATAGTTAAATGAGTTTTTTCAAAGCTGTATATTCTGATAAGGGTTTTAATGAGCTTGGAGCAAATATAATTAGCGGTGTATTAATTACGTGATTGAGTTTTTAAGGTTCCGTACCTCATTAGGAAAAAAACGAAACCGTTGTCTGTCTGTCTGTCTGACCCTTTTTCTCAGAAACGCGTTGAGGTATCAAGTTGAAATTTATATCAAATACTACAGTCTACGGTCCCTTGAAGCTCTAAAAAACAAGCTTCTATGTCAACGCAAAAAAAAAATACAGCCGTTTATGCGACAACTTAGATAATCGCAATTACCTGCGATTTTGATATTAGCACAAGAAGCAAGGTCTCACAGCTCAAGGAAAGGAAAAGTGCAAGTTTGCGTTAAGATTTTTATTCTCACTCTTATACTCTTAGCATTATGATCTATCGGTCAAATTTTGACGCAAAGGAAATAGTTACGTTTACTCTCTTGCAAACTTACACTTGGGGTACAGAACGCCATCTGCTACGACCTTACATACTCTTTTTGCTTCGTTTACGTTCATACATGTTGATATTTAGTCAATTTGACAGTGGAAAAATGAATTGATTCTTATTTTTGATAATGGTAACACTGTCAGTACTGTCACTCAATGTTTAATATAAAACCGACAACTGTCCTCAGTTAGTTTCTTTTTTTTTTTTGCTGCGTAAGGAATCAGACATAATTCCTTCACTGTGAAACGTTCAATATAATTGACCGTTATTTAAATTCAAAGTACTGCTTTTTATTTATGCCCGTGACCTAATTTCCTACAATATACGCACGGCGGGTGCGAGTACTACGCACCTGACCTTTCATTTTTCCTTCATTCTGGGGCGTTCCCTTCTAGCGTTACCACTCACATCTGCCTTGTGCCTTGTTGTGTTGTTGTTGTTTTTTTTTTAGGATGGGTTTGCTCTTGACCTTAGTCTAGGGCAGAGGTTACAGAGACAAAGTCGGCGATGGAGTGAGCTTACCCAGAAGAAGCCTGTTCACTCTAATTTGAAGAGATTAGGGTTGTATGCGTTCGGAAACACAGACGCAGGTAGAGAATTCCCCTCTTTTGCTGTGTGCATTATAAAATACATTTGGAAACGCTTAGTTCGAATTGGTGGAATAGCAACAAGGAAGGGATGGGAACCTGCAGTGCGTCTAGATGTCCTATAATAGAAGGGGGCCGGTGGAATAAGGTCGTGGAGTTCTTGGGCACACTCACCGATGTACAATCTGTAGAAGACCGACAAGCAGGCAACCTTGCGGCGATGGGTCAAGCTGTGAAAATTGGCATCTAACAGTTTTACGTCGCCAATGAGCCTCTTAGCTCTGCGTTCCACCGAGTCAACGCGGCAAGTTGGTATTTTGCTGAGCCATCCCAAAGGTGGCTACAATACTCCATGCAGGATCAGACCTGCACTTTGTAAAGGGTCAAAAGCTGTCCAGGCGTAAAGTATCGCTTCACCCTATTTAGGATGCCTAGTTTCTTGGCCGCAGTTTGGGCTTTGTACTCGATGGTGGCGCCGAAGTTGAGACTAGATGTCAACTCCATGCCTAAGAGCTCGAGCCGACCAGTTACAGGATCCGATGTACCCCGAAAGTAGGAGTTTGGTCGAAACGACTCCTTGACTCCTTTTTCTCTTTTTATTAGTCGCCTTTCATTCATCCTCTCAACATGACTAAACCATCTAAGCATAATCTAATCAATGTTTGTCACTACATCTTCTTTTAAACCGAGCATTCATAGCCACAACGCACATTAATGGAATAGTATTGTAAATAATGTTTTACAGCTATTGGAAGAGCCTCCACTTATGTTGATTTGATGTGATAAATAGTAGGTTTGTATGCGGTATGTTGTTGTAACGATATCAGCGAATTTGGCAATTGGGGAACACATTCGTGTACTCTTTAATGGAACCATGCCGATTACAATGCCACTATTCCCGATTCGCAGTCTAATTGCGTAACAAACTGGTAATGACGTTACTTTAACGAGGAATATTGCGTTTATCCAATTTCAAAACAGACCAATTCTTTAAAATTTTGAATCATTGGATTTTGTTGTATTGCCATCATCATCATTATCTGTTTAACCTTTTTCCAAATATATTGGGGTTGGCTTCCAATCTGCGCAGGCAGCTGAATACCAGTATTTTACCTGAGCGACTGCCTATCCGATCTAGGCTAAACTTACCAAGTTCTCGATTAAAAATGCACTCTACAAGTCCCTATGTAATGTCAGTTAAATTAAATAATAAAATACCCGCAACAATAAAAAAACCGGCCAAGTGCGTGTCGGACCACGCACAATGAAGGGTTCCGTAGATGGGATGAATTTATCCTAAGAACAAACTTAACATTGTAGTTGAAAAACCGGATCCCCATATATTCCAACTGCAAATGTAAGTTTGTACGCATAATATTGAGTGGCTAGCTTTCGCCCGCGGCTTCACCCGCGTGGATGTCGAAAAAAAACAGCTTCTCTATCAGCAGCATTCCCCCAAAACATTATACCATATCTTAGTTGGAACCAACTGCAACGGAAGCGTGGTAAGCAGATAGGAGTGCAGTTTGATTTACAACTTTACGGAGGATATAGATAGCGTATAAATACCAACTTCGTTTTGTACATACTTGTTCAATAAACGTGTCCTCCATTTCATGTCTAAGTCTATTTGAAAGGAATTTTGTATTGTTTATTTTTACTACGTTTTTGTTCTTAAATAATAATTGATGTATACCAACTATTGAGTTATTCAAGGTACGCAGTAAAATTCTCCCGAAAACTTAATTACCCCTTTTTCCGATTCTCGAAAACTCTACTTTTTTTTTTTCTGTCATAAGTATGAGCACTGGGGTTCGAGTTAATCGAACCGCGCGTTAAGATTCTTACATACAAACTGAAATCCCCAAAAACCTAAAAAAACCCTGACTCCCTGAGGGGTGGTTTTGAAAAACGCAAAAATTATGACAAATTTTGTTATTTAATTAATGACTGCATCGTTAGTCTAGTGGTCACAAGTGCGACTGCTGAGCATGAGGGGTGGGTTTGATTCCCAGGTCGGGAAAAGTGTTATTGGATTTTCCATTAGGAATTTCTCAGTAGCAGCCCGAAGTCTGGATTTATACCCGGGTGATGGCAATAGACTCGCCCCTATTACATGGGACTTAAACAAAACTGGCGAAATGTGGGTGTACTAAAGGTACACCTCTACCTAACCCTTTGGGGATTGCAGGCGTGATGTTATGTAAATAAGAACTCGGGCTAAATTTCAAGTTTATATCAAAAGTAATAAGATTCTGTTCATACAAACTATATCGCCCCTTTTTACGTATTCAAAAGGGTAAATTGTTCAAACATCTTTTTGACGTTTCTATTATTGGATTTATACGTTATTTATACCAATTTTCAAGTTAATCAAGCCAAGCAGTAAAATCCTCCCTTATATATTGACTATCCCTTTTCACCCCATTATTAGGGGCAGATTTAAAAAAAAACCTGATACAAGTTATTCTTTATTTTTTGTTATCAGTAAAAAATACTGAGTTTCAAGTTAATCGGATCGCGCGTTAAAATTATTCCATAAAAACTTTGATATACCTACCCCAATCCCCCTTTAGGTAGTTTAAAAATACAAAAAATGACAAACTTTATATTTTACTTAGGTTAGTATTCGTGCCAAGTTTCAGGTTTGTTAACTCGACACACGACGCGACACAAAGGCCCCGCGTGTCGCGCGGCGAGCCGTGCCTTTGTATCGCGTCACGAGTCGCGCTGGTCTGTAGAAGCCTTTCATCGGACCGCGCGTTAAAACTCTTCCATACAAACTTTGACATCCGCAAATACCCCTTTAAGTAGTAGTTTAAAAAAAAACAAAAAATGACACACTTTATAGGTTTTGTATCCGTGCCAAGTTTCAGGTTTATTTACTCAAGGAATAAGATTTATCCCACTTTTTCACCCCTTAAAGGTCGAATTTCTTTAAATGCCTTCTTAGCGGATGCATAGTATAATTATATAGTATACCCCATGCTTCGAATTCGATCGAATTTTAAATTAACTGTATGTAAATGGCTTAAAACTCTCAATTATCAGACAACTGAGAGTCTTCTGATCCCTCTTCGCTAAATTTATATCTCCTTTACAAAGGTACACTATCACACACACACACTCACACACACACACACACATACACACCCCCACACAGACACTTAAATCACATATAATATGTATGTCCAGTCAGATCATTTTACTTTTCTTTCTTTATATTTAATTGTACCAAGAATGTAAGTTAACTTCATCACATACTTACTTTGTTAATTATTAATCTAAATTAGTATGTACATATTTAAGTATTGGGGGGCCTGGTGACCCGTAACACAGGTATTTTATGCCTTTTTCGGGTACCAGTCTCTCACAAATGTTAACCCTATTTTTTTTAGATTAAGCACCTTCTGTCCAAACCAACATTTGTGATGAGAAAATAAATAAATAAATTATTATTACTTATTATTATAGTTTCCAACCATAAGCCGAAATACTAGTGATTTTAACTTAAAAAGAACTTCATTAAAAAGAAAGTGATCTCCATATTCAAAATTAATTTATTTACGCAACACGTCCGTGTTTGGGTCACAGAAAAATATGTGTACCAAATTTTAACTTAATCGGTCCAGTAGATTCGCAGCAAATCAGCTGTGACAGACGGACAGACAGACAGACAGACACACGAGTGATCCTATAAGGGTTCCTTTTTTCCTTTTGAGGTAAGGAACCCTTAAAAGAAGAAAAAATTAACATATTTTTGAAAAAACTTAAAGTATTTTTGCTAAATAAAAGCTACTCGATAAACGAATATCTAAGTGATAGACATGTACCCCCTTATTACAAAACAAGGTTTATATTCAGACCCAGGTTTAAACCATGGAGCCATTATTGAATTTCGAACTTTATTCCGACTACGGTAAAGTTCCCAAACACAAAACGGACAACTTAGTACCGAACTAAGTTTTCAGTTTTGTATAAAGAACGGTATTTCAATCACTGTTACGTTCTTATTACAAAAACTGGCTCCATGGTTTAAGCCATGTCAAAATATAAATCTTGTTTTGTAATAAGACGGATAAAGTCATAACTTTAAATTTTACTTGTTTTTATTGATTATTAGTACTTACCTACATCTCTTAACCTATTTATATTTTATATTAAAGCTATTAACTAGCTTATCTTGCAAAATACCTACATCATTATTTTATTATAGTTGTTTTGCTAAGTAATGTTTGTATAATAACAAATGCTTCCTCTCTCCTAACTCACTTATTTTGCTGTGCCGGACAGGGTCCATATATGATCTAACTAGCTGACCCGTGCCCACTTCGTTGGGCGGTAAACATTTACCGTCTTTTCATTTTTCGGATTAAATTATGGCCTTATGTTATGATATGACACTCACAAAATAATAACGTGGCTTTCAATAAGTATAAGATTTTTCAAAATCGGTTTAGTAGATCCAAAGATTACCCCTACAACCTCACAAACTATAAAATATTAATATAAGTAGATGAAGCAACGGTTTAGCAATATCCTTAAAAAAAAATGACTCGCATTCCGTTTGCTCACTATAGGCAAGCGACTTCTCGACAAAATCAATAGCAGTGAATTGGGACTGGGATTGTGAATTCAACTGCACATTTACCGCTGAGTCGGTGACGGTCGGTGATTCTTCAATTTTGCCTGCGTGAAAAGATATTTTTAGAGTTCCGTACCCAAAGGGTAAAACGGGAACCCTATTACTAAGGCTCCGCCGTTTGTCCGTCTGTCACCAGCTTTCAAATTGCAAATTTCAACTGTCTAATTATCATGGTTCATGAGATACGGTCTCATGAACCGTGATAATTAGACAGTTGAAATTTTCACAGATGATGTATTTCTGTTGCCGGTATAACAACTAATACTAAAAAACAGAATAAAAAAAATATTTAAGGGGGCTCCCATACAACAAACGTGATTTTTTTGCTCGTTTTTGCTAGATATTGATAACGGCAACAGGTAGACGCTTGAAATATTCAAAGAATATTAAGTTATATATTCAATTTAAAAATAAATAATTAAATTAAAATAAACCAAATATTTAAGGGGGGCTCCCATACAACATACGTGATTTTTTTGCCATTTTTATAGATAATGGTACGGAACCCTTCGTGGGCGAGTCCGACTCGCACTTGGCCGGTTTTTTTATTATTTAAATTAGCCAACGGAATTAAAACATCAAAATGACCTTCAATAAAGTTTCCTGAGAATCGGATTATTTTGACTCCCTGCCGTGCTTCCCCAAAACCAGCAATAAAAATACCATCCTGAAACACCTGGAACTCAAATGAGAATAGTTCAGCCGCTGCCATTTTTTTTTTTTTGGTTGGTAAGTTATCAAATAACTTCTCCCGCTCTGGCCGGAGCGGGGAGGGCGTGTCAGACTGTTACTGACTAAAACCCACCCGTAGCCCTTTCGGACCCCGTCAATTGGTGCTGACATCTCTTTGAGGCGCACGTGGAACACAACGCGCCGTCGACCCGGGCCTGGTCCTTATCGGACGGCGAGCTACCCATCGCTCACCGTCCGCAAGTCCGCGCCCAGGGTGGCCGGGAATCGGCCTGCGATTCCCGACGCCCGGGGCGTCTCCTGCGGTGACTAAGGGCGTGAGGGCGCGAACCCTGCCTCACCCTCACGCGCCTCTCCGCCTCCTCCTTCGCATGCATTACTGCTTTGCAGAAGGAGGTGACGGCCTCCCGTGCACTCTCGCTCCGAACCATGGCCTGAACCAGGGCCAGATGCGAGACATCGCCGCCGCTGATCGCCTTCGTGAGGACATGGCGGTGCTCCGCCCAAGCAAAGCAGACCTCAACCGTATGCTCCACCGTGTCCTCCGGGCGATCCACACAGTGGTGACACCCGGGCGTTTCCTCCCGCTTTATTCTGAATAGGAACCTCCCGAAACAACCGTGTCCGGTGAGGACTTGCGTCAGGCGGAAGTTGAGGAAGCCGTGGCGCCTCTCTAGCCACTACTCATAGAGGGGACTTATCGCCACAATTGTGGCATGCAAATTCTTTGCCAAATAGTAAATATCCCTGGCGATGGCGCATGCTTATTTTCATCTCTCTCCTATTTGGTGAACAGTAACGTGGTCATGTCATTGTCTTCTCAAATTCGAGCCAGCATTGTGCGCCACGTGTCTAAAAACTGGGAAATATTCCAACCTTTCACCCAGGATCGGTCAGGAGGAGCTGTTTATGGTTCAAAGCGTGAATACGTCGCTGAAATGTCTTGTAATGGCACCTACGGAACCACCTGTGAACTCATGGCAGCGGGAGAACTATTCCCATTTGAGTTCCAGGTGTTTCAAGATGGTATTTTTATTGCTGGTTTTGGGGACGCACAACAGGGAGTAAAAATAATCTGATTCTCAGGAAATTTCAATGAAGGTAATTTTGATGCGTGTCAGACTTTTACTGACTAAAACCCACCCGTGTTCCTTCAAATGCCTGTGTGCCAGGGCCACGATATCCCTTTCGGACAGGCTCATAACCCTGGCAGGCATTGGCCCTTTTGGACCCCGTCAGTTGGTGCTGACATCCATTTAAAATGGGAATAGTTCTCCCGCCTTTTTCCAACCCTTACAACACCAGCCTAAACCAAAGATACTAAGCAATAAAATTAAAATACGAACGTAGGTATTCAAGGACACTTTTTCTAGTAAGAACGACTAATACTAAAAACTATTATAGTAATACCACAGTGTGAAATACCTACACAATAAGTAATTCGCAAAGAAATAGAAATAACAAAATTCCAACCAAATAGGTAAAAACACATATTATTATATTATCCTCCAATTTAAAATTAGGAAGCGAAACAAACCAAAACGAAAACCAAACAACGACGATGAAAAATATTTCAAAGCAAATTAGTAGTAAGTAATAACAAAATATCGCAGAACAGACATTTCGGTAACTATTAGCTTGAACGTGTATCGCTTAGGTTTGTATTCTGTGATTGATACATGACTTCGTTTTTTGATACGATCGGCTTGCAAGCCGCGATTAAGGTTAAACATTGTGAAGTTTTCCCCTTGGCATTCTCGACTTTAATGCTATGAATGCAACGTTCAAATTACCTGAATACCAATTAGAACCTCATTTCATTATCTTTTAGCAGATGGCTGCCTCCTGAAAAATACTGGCCACCTAGAACTGGCATAAAAACTTTAGAACGTTATCACGCCTGCACTGAAACATACTGGCCACCTAGAAAAAAAACTAAATATAAACCTAAAGAAACTTCCAAAAATTCTTATTTCAATATAAAATATGCATTAACGCGTTGTCGTAAAATTCAATTTAGATCTTTATCGGCCTCCGAATTCTAATTTCAATGTAAAGTATGCAATAACTCGTTGCCGTAAGATTCAATTTGGATCTTAACTGCATTTGGTACATTTTTCATACAAACATTAAAAACCCTTATTTTCACCCTTAAGCGCCGAATTTCGTAAAATCCTTTCTTAGTGAGCACCTAGAAGTCGAAAGGAACAATAAGGCCAACATTCATGTCTCTAACTTTAAAAACATAGGAGTTTCATACAAACTTTGACACCCCTTTTCAACCGCTTAAGGTGCGAATTTATAAAAATCCTTTCTTAGTGCGCGCCTGCACCCCATAGAGAGTGCTTGTGCCAAATTTTAGACCTCCCGGCCCCGTAGTTTCCGAGATTTCGTGATGAGTAGTCAGTGAGTGGACTTCTCTTTTATATATATAGATTAAAAGTTTACCACTTAGAATATCTACATGTGGAATGCAATAAAATTATTGAGTATTGAGTATCTTGTCTTCACAAACCAGTTCCTGGGTTATACGATACCCCTTAGTAAGACTGGTTGACAGACTTTCGGGCTTTTGACGACCGGTAACGACTGTCAAAGATCCACGAATGACAGCCGGGATCAACTACGGTACTGTCAACAATGAAATCGATTGTCATTATGAGTGTTTTAAACAATTACCTATGTTGCTAGACGACCACTTGTTTACATAATTATGTTAATACACTTTTGTTCCACGTGTAGGTTTTTTCTCAATAACATAATCAGCCTATAATGTTCCCACTGCTGGGACACTCTTCTCTTTGAGAGGGAGTGGGCTGTGATCTACCACGCGGGCCCAGTGTGGGTTGGTAGATGTCACAATCATGTCTTCGAATTTTTAGTTCTAGGACATGCCAGTTTCTTCACGATGTTTTCCTTCAGAGTTTTGAGTGGTGATGAATTAATTTTCACAAAGTAAAGCACCTGCCTTTTTTTTTTTGGGTGGGAAATCATCAAATAACTTCTCCCGCTCTGGGCGGAGCGGGAGGGCGTGTCAGACTTTTACTGACTGAAACCCACCCGTATTCCTTCATTTGCCTGTGTGCCAGGGCCACGATATCCCTTTCGGACAAACTCGCAACCCTGGCAGGCATTGGCCCTAACGGACCGTTAAGTTGGTGCTGACAACGCGTGGAATACAACGCGCCGTCAACCCGGGCCTGGTTCTTATCGGACGGTGAGCTACCCATCGCTCACCGTCCGTAAGCCCGTGCCTACGGTGGCCGGAAATAGGCTTGCGACTCCCGACGCCCGGGGCATCTCTTGCGGAAGTAAAGCGCCTGCCTGGGTTCAAACCCATGACTTACAACTCGTAAGTCAAGGCAGTTACCACTGGGCCACCACTGCGCTTTTTTTTTGTCGCTACTATGATTAAATACGGAAGTAAATACCTAACTACTCAATCAAAACATGAATAAGTAATGAAATAACAAACAAATTCAAATACAAATACAAAATGTTTATTTCAATAACTTAAAATACGTTTACATTAGGTCTTTAAGGAATTTCTATTTAAGTAAGAAATATACTTGTGTTAGGAAATTCCGCTCTTCCACTAGTAACAGCTTTTAGTATAAGCTATTGAAAAGACATTAAATTTGATTAGGTATTAAGCAAAGAGTGTTAAAAATAGAAAATATAAAGAAAAACAAAAACAAAGTAATCATTAAAAATTATAGATGCGCTGTCGTGTGGAGGTGTATTAGGGTGCGTGCGTGTTTGTGTGTGTGCACCCGCACACACACACAAACACGCACGCAAATCATTATATTATTTCAGTAGTCTACAATATAATTTATTTTTATAAAAACTTCAAAATTATATCAGGCTCTACCAAATTATTAAATTTCTAGGTGGTGCCCGCAAATTGGTCCGCGTGAAGATTCTCGTTTTAACATAAAACATAAACTATGGTCATCATTCATTTATCATTTCAGCCGAAAGACGTCCACTGCTGGACGCCTCCCCAAAAGGGGGGGGGGGCTTTGCAATAATCGCCAAGCTTGGTAAGCGGGTCGCCAGATCACAGTATGGTTTTAAAAATGCATAGAGAACGCTGCTGCCCATTCTCTAGTAAATCTCTTAGTCGCCTTTTACGACACCCACGGGAAGAAATGGGATGGTGCTATCCTTTACTTCCGGCACCAAACGGAACACTAAACTATGGTAGTTGGTATTAATCGGAATTTTCTGAATCGAATCAGTAGTTCCTATAATTACCTCCTACATAGAAACTCTACAACAAACACAAATTTTACCTCTTCATATAGTATAGATTATGCCCATTCTTTTGACAAATATATGAGACAAAGTGTATCTTAAATCAGAATGTTTTCCGGGTGGGAAATTATCAAATAACTTCTCCCGCTCTGGGCGGAGCGGGAGGGCGTGTCAGACTTTTACTGACTAAAACCCACCCGTGTTCCTTCATTTGCCGGTGTGTCAGAATGTTTTTACGAGGCTAAGATTTGCTCAATAGAAAATGCATTGTTTTTTTTTACTGTAAGGTTCATTTTTTATGAGTATTCCAAGTTGCTGTTGAAACATTAACGTGTATAATTTATTTACAACAAACATCTCGCCTGATTGTTCAGACATTCGTAACAAAAAACAAAAGAAAAAAGTTTGTTAAAAACTCGTGTTTTTTAAATTACACATACATTATTCGGCAAAAAAATGTTGAATTAATAATCGGTCTACGCAGTTACGGCTACTGAAATAATACAAGTACAAACAGTAGATACCTGCGTACCATAATTTTAAATACTTATTTTACCTTTTTATTTAATTACGAGGCATTGTTGCCGAAATTTTAAACGTGTAGGCCAGATGACCGAAAAGCGTCCTTCCTTAAAATGTAGGCTAAATGGGTATTTTATTTTTGTATAATTTAAATCGCAAATCAGCTCACACCGGGACCATGGGAACGTAAACTGTGAAATAATTTTTAACAACAAAATGCGTAACAGAGTGGAGGATTTTTCATTAAAATTTAATTAAAAAGGAATTGACGACTTAACCGTGATGTAGCCGTTGGAAAATGTGACTTAATTAAGCCCAACCTCTACTTTTAAATCGGCTTTATAAATTCTGATAAACTACGTTGGGATTTTTTCATTATGATCATCACCGACCCACTAATGAGTTTAGACAACTCTGTTCTCGTCTCTCTAATTACAGTCTTCCTTGGTCTCCTTTTCTGTCTCCTCTCTTCTTTGATTTACGCTAAATTCACCGTATACTGCAATAATTTCAATGACGTGGACAACTCGACTTGTTCTAGAACAAAGGTTCTAGAATAAGTCGAGTTGTCCACGTCATTGAAATTATTGCAGTTGCTTATAAAGATAAGTTTGGGTAGAAATAGCAAAGGTTAAGCCCTTAGTCTGAGAATTTGGGTGTTAAATTGTTAATTCAAGAGCCTTTGAAACGTTAGTTTAATAAGTGAAACTGATTGATTGATTGGTCGAATAACCTATCGAGTGAAGCGACTGACAATGTGCTCAGAGTGTTAAAGTTTGCTGTGTATTGAACCCTTACCTTCGCCTTTCTGAGAATCTACTCCTAACTTATGCGTTTGAATGTTCGTGGGTTAACTGTAATACTTATTTACACTATGTAGGTATGCCAATTACATTTCATACAAATGAAACACTTTGATACTTTGTTGCTATGGATAATTTGTGATAGTCTATGTAGTAAAGAATAGCACAATCCCATTTCTTCCCGTAGGTGTCGTAAAAGACGACTAAGGGACTTACTAGAGAGTGGGCAGCAGCGTTCTTTATGCATTTTAACACCATACTGCGATCGCCAATTCGCCTGGCAAGCGTGGCGATTATGGCAAACCCCTCCTTTAGGGGAGGCCTATGTCCAGCAGTGGACGTCTTTTCGGCTGAAATGATGATGATGAATAATGATGTAGTTCACAATTTTTTATGGACGTTTGGTTTATCGACTTTTATTGAACGTTGAACGAATTAATGATAAATCTGAATGTATCTTTGACAGCCGTTACGGGTCGTCAGAAGCTCGAAAGTCTGACTACCAGTCTTACCAAGGGGTATCTCAAAATCGAAAGAAAAATCAATTGTTATCATAACTAACTTCTCTTAATATCATGAATGTATTTAATAACTATTTTAATCATAAATGGAAATAGAAATTTCTTATGAAATAAGCAGTACCTTCGTACTGAAATTATAATTATATCATAACGCTCTGTATTTTACTGTGTGTACATAAATAATAAAATATATATATATATTTTTTTTTTAATTATGAATGTAACTACTATTTTGCTATTTTAATTATTACTTTTGTTTGTCGTAAGTAAATTCAAACGATGTATATGCATAAAATCCAGAACCTATTGTTTGGTAGAAGACACTGGCTCCTGTAACACAGGTTTTTTACCTAGCGCAGGAGTCAGGGCTTCACTTTGTGTGTACACATTTTTTATGCCAATAAAGAATTTATATATTATTATTTATCTTATTACCCAGTAACTGGTTGTGGAGGTTAGATAGGCAGTCGCCCATGTAAAATACTGGTATTTAGCAGCATCTGGTTAGCTGCCGCGGTACCGCTCGCTTCGCTCGCTCGGTACGTGCGTTGTGTCACAGTTCTAACCTAACCTAACCTAGCTGTTTCGATTTTAAAAAAGTTTACTTCGTACGATAAGGGGACAACGGGAAATAAATTTAATCACGTCCCGCTGTCCCCGTGACGGGAATATGGCGGACGGGGACAACGGGAATACACTTTTTAAAGAGGTAAAATAGTTTTTTTGTCTGAAAGAGGTAAGCCCTGGAATAACTGTTCCGCTTACAAAATATCTTTTACTAATAGAGAAGTTACACTATTGCTCAGTACCATAGCATGTGTTTTATGGCATAGTTGACTTCTACCCGACCTGAGGGCTGGCCTATTTTTAGCCCAAAGAATCAGCATTGCCATCCAACGTGGCAATACTGCCAGCCTTTTGGACACTTTTCCCATTGACAGCGATGCGGACGAATTTTTTGATGCCCAATGAGCTCTTGCCCCTTTTTTATTATATACTTGTACAAATGTACATACTATATTATATTTTAGTGTTATCTTGTATACTTTAATTAAGGTTTATAACTGAATAAATAAAAATAATTTCAAAAGTAAAAAATATGTTTTAAGTCAAGTAAACACAGTAAACAAAATGGGTTGAACAAAATGAAGCGAACATTTTGAATAGTCACATTTAACGGCTATAAATGTTTAAAATAAAGTCTCGAATTTGGGTGCAATGGTGCGTCTACTTCGCTCAACTGAATGTAGGTTAAATGTTCCGCTATATTTGGAGAGGGAAATAATGATGTTAAATTATTAACAATTTATTCTGAACAGAAATCAGCGTTTTCGTCTTCATAATTTTATTCAGAAGAATGTTTATGTCGTTTATTAAAAAGTAGTGTTTTCTGAAACATCACAGTATCTCATTAAGACATTTTTTTTCAACAAATTTAAACTTTATATACGAGCAATAAAGATGATTTTCCTTAAGCCGAATGCAGTCTAGCATTATAGAAAATATCGTTTTACGAACAAACTAGGAGATCGTGAAATTATTAGACACGACAGACATCGACAGTCCATTAATTAAATCGGACCGGAATTTCCGCTGTAATTAATGAAAGCCCATTTGAGTACGGTTTCAACGGTGCTTCCACAGAAGCGTGAACGAATGCTTTGAAAGGTTAGAATTGGTAAGAGTCTGAAGGATGACGTAAATATATAATGTGCTTTGTAAAGCGGTTACAGCGCAGCAGGTGTAGCGTTACAGCGGTCATGTGTTTTGCATATATGTACCTACCTTGGTATTTGTCCAGTTTGAACGGCCTTGGTTTCTTATAAGAGCGGTCGCTGCCATACATCGACCGCAGTGATGACTGTCATAAAAATAATGAGAGCAGGGATTCGTATGCACGTGTTTCTGTGACAAATTAAATTATTTTTCTTTTTTCTTCTTTCTTTCTATAGGCTATATTACATTCCTACTCCATTCACATTTGTTCACATTCCTGTCCCGTGTGGTGCTGGTGTGGGACTTAAATTAAATCTAACTTAAATTAAAAAAAAACTAAATTGGGAGAGGCCTATGTCCAGCAGTGGATGTCTTTCGGCTGAAATTATAGATAGATAGATAGATTAATTTATTTTCCTGAAATATGGTATTTCACAGATTTTATAACACATACACCATAGGTCTTCATGTGACAGTAATAATGATTCTAATTTAAACAAAATAATTAAATTTCAATGTCAAAAAAACGAAGTCCTAAATCAAGAACTGTCTACTTACCTATCAAATTACAAATGTCAAAGAAAAATAATTAAATTACAAATTGTCTATTATCAACTTTCAAATGAAAAACAAAGGAAATTAAATTACAAGTCAATAGCATAATAAAATAAAATAAGCATTAAGTCCGCCTTTGTACAGTGTATTTTTTACTAGTGCATAAAGTTTTAATAAATAAATAATACATAAATAAATAAAATAAAAATATCAAATTGATGATGTTGACATTCCTACTTAATATTGATTCCATCTACACACTATTACACTATTGTAATTAACTAAATAGATTAGGGGCTGTGCATACCTACTATACGATGTATTCTGTACAGTGTAATCGCGGCTTCCGTTTGTGGCCAAATTTCATGTAAGCTGCATTGGATGGATCGTGGAGTGTGGCCGCGCGGCACACCGAACGGGATGCGGTGTTAAAACTTTTGGGCGTTGTATCACACCGTACCGTGCCACAATGAACCTGTCATCTGTAATTGAATATCACACAATGTAGAAGGGGATAGAGGCAAGGAGTAAAAAAAAAACATGCGGGGCAGTCTTTGGGGACTGCCGATAGAAGTGAAAACCAAGTAACTTGTGAACTGTATCGTTGCTCATGGAAAACGTTCGGTGACGATGACGCGAGTTCCATGATTTTTGTTCACCGAAAAAGTACACATAATGTATACATATAGCTTATGGAAGGCGTTCGGTGACGATGACGCGACTTCCATGATTTTTGTTCACCCAAAAAGTGCTCAACGCGCCTTAAGAAGTTTTCACTTCAAAAGTCATAGTATTTTACCCGACTACGGTGAAGCAAAAAGGAGAGGTATATTTGTATGTATGTTCATCATTCTGTTCCCTCATAACTTCTAAACTGCTTATCTTATTTTGACAAATGAGGTATCGTTGGAAGTGTATTGATCGTCCGCTGGTTATAGGCTGTGTGACATCACATTAAACCATACATTCTAACAGTAGTAAGTGATCATAAGCTTTAGGGCAAAGTGATTACGAATTTACGACCACTGCTATCCTCTGAACATAACTATGAATATGTATTAAATAGATTAAAATATACAGCGTGTTAAAGTAATTGCGTGCCATAGCTTAGGGGTAGGTTCGGTATCGATACAGAAAACCAGGCACTTTTTTTTATAAAAAAAAATATATTATACAATATGTAACAACAACCCTGTTGTTCCGTACGTAAAGCAAGTCATTTATAAAAACTGTTCAACAAAAATAATTAAAATAAATATTTAATTATTCATATTTGTAATGTTTAACTGATTTCTAACCTCTTTCATTCTTTGATTTTGTCTTCTCGACTAGCCAATATTCAATTTTTTTTAATAATAATTCCACCAATGTTGTGCTTGTAGGTAAATGTATACGTCCCTTAACAACAACAACAACAAACAACAGATTTCCACCACCACTGTTTGTCTGTCTGTCTGTTTGTAACAGATTTTTGTTACAAACTGTATCATTATCATTTCAGCCGAAAGACGTCCACTGCTGGACATAGGCCTCCCCCAAAGGAGGGGTTTGCCATAATCGCCACGCTTGGCAGACGGGTTGGCGATCGCAGTATGGTGTTATTATGCATAGAGAACGCTGCTGCCTATTCGCTAGTAAGTCCCTTAGTCGCCTTTTACGACACCCACGGGAAGAAATAGGGGAGCGCTATTCTTTACGTCCGGCACCACACAGACAAAACAGACACTGATACTGATACTGCATATATATCTATAAACCTCCATCTGTATCTATAAACAAAAAGTTTAATTAAAAAAAATAAGTCTCTTCGTACTTTACCGGGCTTAGGACCGTCAAATAAAATAATTTGAATTCTAAACTATTGCTATTTTAAGTTAGTACTACTAACTGTATCAAAAGTAAACGCTATCTAGAAATTGATACTGAAATTGATAATGCTATAAACAATTTGCAAAACGAGCAAATAACTGTGGGCTACTGCATTGAAATAATTTCACCTTTTGATTTTTTTTTATATATTTAAATATTAAAATAAAAATGTTTAGGGTAAAATAATTTCAATGCAATTATTTCGTTTTGCAAATCGTTTATAGCATTATCAATTTCTAGGTAGCGTTTACTTTTGATACAGTTAGTTTAAAAAAAAATACTGACTTTGGTCTCCTTAATTAATATGTGTAGTAAATTAGCTACTGTAGTAGTAGTTACTATAGTAGTTAGTTTATATTGTAAATAAAACAAGATATAAATAGTACAAATATGCTTTCAATTCAATTCAATATTCATATTTCTCAGTTGTATTAAATATCCTAGAATGACAAAAAGAAAGTACCTACTAACTTTTTTCGCTTTCTTCATTCGTAGTCAGTTTCGTATGTGGCTAAGGGACATTGGATAATTACTCCTTCGAAACTAGTTACATAGTAGTATAAAAAAAGCCTTCATGGAAACCAGTTATGAAACCCTGGTTTCCTTGACGGCCGAAGCGAGTGAACCTACCCCTAAGCTATGGCACGCAGTCTCTGTAACATTCTGTTACAGTGTCTGGTTCTAAGTTGTTTATTTAATAGACGATAAATATTGAAAATTTTGTACATAACGATTTAAGATGAAAATATTTTCTTGTTTCATACTTTTTGAGGGTGGTGTAGTCGGGTTTTAGTTTATGAACTTACTTTTTTATTTTCATTGTCTATGATCTTGAGCTGGCCTAGTGTAAATACTCAAATAAAATTCTAAGCCAGCTTATACTATACCTACTAGTTCTGATATCACTGACATTCCGTTGACACTTCAATACAATACTTAGCCATGTACACTTGGTAGAAGCAGGAACATAGTTTGAGACAACATGAGTAGCATCATATATTACCTACGGCTGTGTTACAAAGGATTATTTGCCAGTGAGCCCCAAACTAGACAGGTAATCTGTATCTTAGGGCTGATGATCTATGGATCCTATCCATCTATGGATAGACAAGTACTGTTACTATGCTAATATAATAATTAACGCCTATGCGCCTTGTATTTATTTATTTAGATTTACCAACGTTCGTATACACTACAGAAATAGGAAAAGGATGCAACATAAAATAGAGAACTAGATGTAACAAACAATTAGAGGTAAACACAGCATTTTCCTATTATTACCTACTAGGTGAACAATCATACATTAGAGAAGCCAACTGTTATTTGTATAAAACAAAACAATGAGATACAGCCGTCTCATATCTTGAAAATTAACAAAAAGAAATTAGAAAAAGTATAAAAATGTAAACAAAGAAATGTCATTGTCAAACCGTTGTGTTGTGACCATTGTGACAGTTGAGGGGTAGTCAAAATTTCCCTAGTAATTCAAAATAGGTATTTTTTATTTTTTTATTTTGTGTTTTTGGAAGAACGCTAAAGCAGCGTGTCAAAATTAAAAATATGATAGCCTAAGTTAAGACCTAATATTATAGGTAAGGTAAACGAAAATAAGATAAAATAAATATGTTCTTATGAACAAGTTGCTCATGTTTATTTGAAATTAGGATTTATATAATATTATGATTTTGTAATTCGGACTCTGAAGAGCTTGATGAAGAGTCCGAATAAGTTACACTAATTATGAACTGATCCGTCAACCTGTCTATAATGTGATCGAGATCACACATTTTGTCCTATTCACTTCACCGCTGCAGCGTCACCTCTTTTAAACCTTTTGCGTAGCCGAGGCGTTTCGCTAGTTGAAAACACTAAATGAAGTCCAAATGTTTAGAACCACTGTCTTATTGCCAGTATCATAAAAATAATTTGCATGATTTATTTCAAACAGTTATATTTTATTCTTGGATCGTAGTTTACGTCACTTTAATGTTGAACATTGTGTGCAATATTATATTTTAACTGTTTAAGATATGCCTACAATTTTAGCACTATGTTATAGTACTTTTCGGTAAATGGCACGATTGAGGTTATTATTTAAAATTGACAACACCTTTGTTTACATTTTTTGTCTCGAATTCCATTTCTGGGTTTAGGTACTAAATCACTGCACTCGTTCATGATCATGAGCCTACACATTCTTGGCAGTGGGAAATTTGCCTTGTCTAAATATAACTGAAATTTAACAAAGCATAATCGACACAATTTTTATACAAAAAAATTAAATAATCCAGCAGCTTACATCTCTAAACCAAAAATGGCCGTCGTACCTACGTTTTAAAATAAAACATCCATTTAGAAGATATAATTAATCCAACTCAATCAGCCTTGTGATCGGGAGCAAAGGCCGTTTTGTTAGAGGCTTAGCGGGAGCGGATCAATGTGCCGTTTGTAAAGACGTATCAATTATGCGCTTAAAATACTTCGTCCTAAGCTTATTCGCTTTAGAGACCTTTTCCTGTTAAGACTAAGGGACTAAAGGAAATAAGGGTTCTTTATTGTCTTCGGTTGGTAACAATTTTTCTTTCTTTCCTTCTTTTTCTTTTTGATGTGGACCTAATTATATTTTAAGGGTAAAGCAGTGGTAGGACTAGAAATACAGGTTATTTTACTATAAGTAGCGAGTAAGTATCTATGCATTACAAAACCAGCGAAGTGCGTGTCGGACCAATGAAGGGTTCTATAGTTGGGATGAATTTCTCCCAGAAACAAACTTAAAATTGTAGTTGAAGAACATGTTCTCCCATACATATGGTCAACTCTCTGGGTGTCATCCTGAATTTCGACAATTAATTGTTTCGACACGGTCCCAATTTCAAAAAAAGAATAGTTCGACTTCTCATTGATTCGACTATCATTAGTCCGACAGAACATACTTCGACAAAAATGTATGTTGGTCGACTATTACTCGTTAATTTGTAAGCGTACTTACCTGTGATAGTTTTCCTTTTAATTTAATACTGCCATGAATTTTTCCCATATTCAAAAACAACCATTTAGCTGGGAAAAACAAATTTTCACCTTAAAGCTGAATATCACGCAAACGGATCCCTGAATCGAAAAATAATTTTCAAAACGGTTACTGCTAATTGAGTCTTTGATCAGTCTCAGATTACTGAATTCCCAGTAATAAAGATTGCAGATGCAATGAAGTGATTAAATGTGTAACTGATTACCTTTGATTATTTATATGTCTAGATAGAGTGTTGCGCTGCAAAATAACGCTGTAAAACAAACAGAGGGCCTTGACAAAGGACGATGGGAACTGGCGTCCCCAATATTGAAACTTAGTCAACAGACTTGAGACATATCTCATTTAAAAGGGCTTGGCTTACTGATCATTCTTTACTATAGCGACGACCATCAAAAGCATGGGGTTTCCAGGGAAAAGAAGGAAATGTAATGGTACTACTGTAGTACAAAATATGTTTGATTATGAAAAAATAAGTGAAAATCGTATTGGTTTTTACTTTTAAGATACTTCATATTGTATTTATTTTCCATGACAACATATTAACGATTTTATACCCCATAGGTGTAGGTAGATAATGTGTACCTACCCAGCGTAGCTCGTTTAAAAGGTCCTGGCTTACTGATCATTTTTTACTATAGTGACGACCGTCTATTGTATGGGGTTTTAAAGGAAAATAATAAAATGTGGTCATATTCTGTAGTAAGTAGACAATAAGTGTGATTATAAAAAATTGAAAATCGAATCTCATTTTACTTTATTTCATAATATGAAGTTTTTTTTAAAATGACATAACAATACATCTCTGCCTACACTTGCGGGGAATACAGGCGCTATTAAGTCCACTTTGAATAAATTCAAATCAAATCAAATCAAAAATATTTTTATTTCACATAACATGGGCACTTATGAAACCGCAGAAGCTAGGTGCACGGTTCCAATTGGTCGTTTCCTATGGAGAAGAGCCGGCAAGAAGCTCCACGGTTACACTTTAAAAAAAAAAATGTCTTCGCGTGTATTGTTGTGTTGTGTATTTTGTGTGTGTTTATCTTGATGTCTTTTACAATGTTTTCAAATTACATGGTTAATAGATATGAGAGGACAGCGTAGGCCCGTTAAAAGTACCAGGTACTTAACAAAATAGAAAATGGTCTACAGATCTACAGTCTATTAAATAAATATAGTTATATCTCCCTATTACATGGGACTAGAACATAACTGGCAAAATGTAGGTCTACTATAGGTTCACCTCTGGCTATCTCTTGTGAAAAAAAGGCGTGATGTTATGTTGTGTGTGCGTCATAAGTATGATGTCACTGGTGAAATATGAATTTTCTTTTTGAATAGCAGAATAAGTTTGTTTGTTGTCCTATAAAATAGAGCCGTACCTCTGTCTACCCCTAAGTGGATATAGGCGTTATGTTATGTATGACTAAACTTAATATCATTAATAAATATAAGTTGAGACTTTTCGGATATCTCTTCCATTGTGAAGGAAAATACAAGCAAGTATACTTATAAGTGTACGAGTACCTTTGCCTACCCCTCGGGGCAATACTGGTGTGATGTTTTGTATTTCATGTCTATGCGGGGGAGAATCATTAAATATCTAACTTGCGAAAAGTCTGATTGTCATATAGATCTCTGTCCATCCGTTAGAGAATTAAAGGCGTAATTATGTTATGTTTTAAGTTTCCTATATTGGTGACCAATCATTTAGTTAGACTTCCTTCATTTTAACGAGAAATTAAATGCAGTACCGACCTATGTAATTATGTCGCTTACTACTTACATAGAGGTGTACTTACCTCTGCCTACCCCTCCGGGCAACAACGGTGTGATGTAATATTGGTGTGATGTTATATATTCCACCTCTATGTGGGAAACCATTAAATACCTAACTTGCGATAAGTCTGGGTGTCATATACCCTTCCGTTAGAAGATTACGAGCGTAATGATAATGTTACGTTTTAAGTTTAATATAATATAATATTAAACTTAAAACATAACATATCATTACGCTAAAAACACCTAGCATGGCGCTGCGGAACCGCCTTTAGTTAGCAAGCATTGTGTTTGATTTCTTTCATTTTGACGAAAAATACTAAACAGTACCAGTACCTACATATATTATGTAGCTACCTAACAGAGGAATAATATTGTGATGTCATGTAAGTAAAATGATCATCGCGACATATAACATAAATAGCGATATGTGGATGTTCCACGCACTTCTGCCTACTCCTTCGTGAAATATAGGCGTGATGTTTTATTGTTTTATGTTCCATATTATATAAGTCGGCAATTATTATGCTGTATCTCTATTATTGCGATGAAAAATAGAAAACAATCATCTATATTTTCGTTAGATAAATGAATCTGATAGATGATTTTTTCAGGAAACCCCATATATTTAAGTCTTGAAACAAATGGTTTATTATTTTGTAGGCCGTAACGAAAAATATGAGATAAAAATGAAGTCTGTTGGATCAAAAAAAAAAGTGGGGACGGAGTCCATAGTAGATTGCCCATCGTCCTTTTAGATTCACTTCGGAGCAATTCTATTTCTACAATCGCTATCGTTAATTCACTTTTTGACAAGCGTTATCGCTAGTTTTCGATTCGGGACTCTTCATACGAATCGAAAACTAGCGATAACGCTTGTCAAAAAGTGCCGCTTGGTACACATCTCTATGGAAGTTACCGTTCAACGCTGTTTCATCACAAAGTTATAAGGTCGTTATGTTACCCGGTTGTCCGTACAAATCATGCTAACGACACCCCCGCGCCTCAAGAGTCGTCTTGCGCTCATTGATAATAATTTGGCAGTAGGTACCTAACCGTACGGCGATTGTATTGTAAGTAATTAAATGGTGATAACATTTTCCATCACACTAAATATTTTTGGGACAAAATATAACATGGTGTAAAAATTATTGAAATCGATTCAGTTCCTTATTCTAAACAAACTATATTCAGGTTTCGCATATACTAAAAAATAATGTTGTATATTTGCTGATTACCCATCGTTACTAGCACTGATAGTTGGTGGGCTAATAACAAACAGCATATTAATACGTGGGTACTATAGAGGTTTTAACCTGGATGCCTTTCTCATCCAACCTCCATGAAAATTTGAGAAGTTACTGGCATATATTCATATTTTAGAGATAAAAATTATTTCAGCTTTGGCCACCGTTTTCGATCATGATAATAGTTTCAACATTCCTAATAAAACGGTGCGTATGACTTACATTATCAAGCTAAGACTAGCTTTATAGGATTACTAGCACTTCGCCCGCGACGTTGTCTACGAAGTTCAACACCCTCCACCCATTAAATCAAATCAATCAATTAAAGATTATTTATACCAATTTTTGAGTTAACCAAGCCACCTAGTAAAATCCTCCCCTGTAAAAATTACTACCCCTTTTTACCTCGTTAGGGGTCAGAACCCTGATACATTTTTTTTTATTGTTGGTCTTAAGTGTAAATACTGAGTTTCGAGTTAATAGGACCACGCATTAAAATTCTTCCATACAAACTTTGACACCACCCAATCCCCCTTTAGGGGGTAGTTTATAAAAACAAAAAATGACAAGATTCATAATTTACTTAGGTAAGTATTCGTGCTAAGTTTCAAGTTTATTAACTCAAGGAATAAGATTTTTCATACCCCACATCCCCTTTTTCACCCCCTCAAAGGTTGAATTTCCAGAAACACCTTCTTTGTGCTCCCCTACATTATAAACGGAACCTATGTGCAAAATTTCACGTCCCTAGTCCCAGTAGTTTCGTCTCTGCGTTTATGGATCAGTCAGGACAAGTAAATATAATTATATGTATAGATTTTGTTGACATTGAGTTCTTGGTATTAGTGGAAGAAGATACCTATTTCAATTCGTAAATCAAATCAATTAAAGCTCCGTGATTTGATTTCTCAGTAATCGGTAAACTTATACTCTCATCATTATTTTTATGAGAATTTACTAAGCAAAATTATTCATAAATTTGCTTATTCAAAGCAATCGATCAAATTATTCAGTTTACAATAGCTTTCAATCTTAGTAGCAAAGCTGAAGGTGTCTTAAATACTGTGCAGTAATAAAGTTTACTTTTATAGTCTTGGGAATTACATGAAGAATATTGATAAAATCTTATTTTTGGCTCGGTCTTTGAATATGATCAATATTGTCAAACTTTCATTTACCAAATCAATGAAATGATTAAGGCATTCTAAATGTTCCGTGTGGTGCCGGACGTTAAGAATAGCACCATCCTATTTCTTCCCGTGGGTATCGTAAAAGGCGACTAAGGAACTTACTAGAGAATGGGCAGCAGCGTTCTATACGCATTTTAACGCCATACTGCGATCATCAACCCGCCTGCCAAGCGTGGCGATTATGGCAACCCCCCAAATGTTGGGGCCTCTTTCGGCTGAAATAATATAATAATAATAATTCTGAAAATTTGACATTTCGGTCACTTTTACAGTTGTAATAGTTCGTAGGCGAGGATATTGTTTCATCTATTTGCTAGATTACGGAGACGTAAAAGCCATCATGACAAGGATACGCACCATTGTCCCAAAAATAAAATGGAAACAAACTCCGCGCCACACAACATGTCGGTTCAAAGCCGAATTGTGGGCAACTTTTATTGGTTTTATTCCAACTAACATCCAACTTTTCTGTTTCACATATCTATTGGACCAACCAACTATTGACCGAGTTGAATTGTGTACAGTAAATAGCTTGTTTTACTGGAAAACATCGAATTTCCTTCAGTGTTTTATTGGATTCCCCGTTATAACAAGTTTGTAAAGAAATTTTCTCGATTTTGGGTATCGTTATTGTGTCGGGAAGTCTTTTTAAAGGGTCGATGCGAAATTGTTTTTGTTTGCACAGAAAACATGGAGTTGGAACAATAGATGGAATGTTTTCTATGAAATTGGAGGGAGTTATTTTGTAATAACATAGTGTGCTTTTGAAATACCCTGGGTAGGTATAAGTAGGAACGAACACACAGAATTCCAATGTTGTGCCATTTTAACAAATTTAAAAGCTATGTTTGTTCGTGGGGACAAGACTCGTGTAATTCCGAAGCAATATATTTATAAGGGAGTATAAAACAACGGAAAAGATAAAATATCTACATTTTTCTTGAGAGAATAAGTGCCGATGTTACTGTTATCTGACGACTTTATTTATTTCATAATGCCCGGCCAGTCCACGCCCGAACGTGAATTTAATAAATTATTATTACATTTATAACCAAATTAAATTTTTTTTTGGTGTTTCATCGAAATCCTATTAGAAGCATAATACTAATTATTGAAATACTATGGTGAATTCATGCAAGCCTAGTACTTTTTGTTAGGTTACTGTTAGAAATTGGGCACAATGTGTCCTAAACGTGGCTAAATGTGTTGTTATGCGTAAAACATGAGAACGACTGGACCAATTCAGTTTATTTTTGTCAAATATTTGATGAAGTTCGAAGAAGTTCAATGAAGAAAAAATTTACAAAAATTTAACGTAATAACAACATTTTTCTTTTTCCGATTCAAACTGTTCCTAGCTGTTTCCGATCAGTAACTTATCATAATGAGCTTATAATGTTCCCACTGCTGGGACACAGGCCTCCTCTCAGTAAAAGGGAGTGAGCCGTAATCCACCACGCGGCCCGGTACGGGTTGGTAGACGTCAAATGTCTTCGAATAAAATTAAAAAAATCGGCCAAGGGCGTGTCGGACCACGCACAATGAAAGGTTCCGTAGTTGGGATGAATTTTTCCAAAGAAAAAAACTTAAAATTGTAGTTGAAAAACATGTTCTCCCATGGGATGTATGGGAGAACATGTTTTTCAACTAAGTACAATTTTAAGTTTGTTCTTTTGTTTTCTTTTGTTGTCGACATTTACAAATGCAAGTTTGTAATCGCAAAAAAAAAAAAAAATAATCTACAAATTAACTATTGTCGGACTTTTTCCTTTACTTACGTTGCTTCTTGCCAAATTTCATGATTCAAGGTCAACGGGAAGTACCATAGATTTTGATTTATTTGCGAGTATCAAAATATGTAGCATAAATCGCCCTATTTTTTATTTCGTTGACTTAGAAGCTTGAACTTTTTTAGAGCTTCAAGGGACCATAGACCTACGTATTTGATATTAATTTCAACTTTATACCTCCACGCGTTCCTGAGAAAAAGGGTCTTGCCGGACTGAGAGACATACAGACAGACAGAAAGACAACGAAGTGATCCTACAAGGGTTCCGTTTTTTGCTTTTAAGGTACGGAACCCTAAAAAAAAAAAAGTACTAGGTTTGCATGAATTCAAGACAGTTTATGGCACACAGATAGTTTATAACTTGGATTAACACATAGGATACTTTTATCGCGGTAGTTACGTTTCCGTGGGATAATTTCCGAACTCCACGCGGGCGATGCCAAAGCGAGCCTAGCAAAAGCTAGTAGAACATAATTATTGCCAAAGTAATAATTACTTCTATTTAATGTAATGAGTGACCGTTTTGAGAAATAAATAAATAAATATAACTCAAAACTCAAAGCATTTATTTCAATCAAACCAATTAATTACAGGTACTTTTGAATTGTCAAAGAGTCTGTCTATTAGTCAGAAAGTTGAAGATATTTGCCCATTCCAAAACACAGATCTATATGGAGAAGAACAGGCACAAAACTCCAAGGACACTCTTTTAAATCAAAATATTACAAAATGTGACTTCTTTAAGTGAGAATAATGTAAAAAATATATGTTTAAAAACAATTCAAAATATAAGATTAAAAGATTACAAATAAGCCCTGGCAGTTAAAAGATGACCAATCTCGACTGACGGCGCCCGTTCACGAACATGACGCGTGGATCAGCACTATCCAGCTCTACCATTTTATAGGGAACCGAATGATCCAACACACGCGCCACCATCAGCGAGACATTTAAGTGAGCATGACATATAATCACGAAATGATCTATATTTATACAGTATTCGGTGACATCCTACTGAAAGTAAATCGCACGCATGATGGTGTGGGATCGACCCTTTAATTCGAGTTTTATATCAGGCTTTTGTAAACAGACACAAAGAACTTTCCCCATTACGTACAATATTAGATGGAGATATTGATGTTATTTGATATTTACTGAAATCTGCGGTCAATTGATTGGTTTTGTTGTAAATAAATGTATATGTCCAGATAAATAATTATTTGTTTGTTTAGAGTGGAACAATGAATTTGGTCTAGACTTAGATTTTACAGCAAGGTCTTCTACAGTCTAAAGTCCATTTTTTAATTCCATTTAGTAATTTAACACGTGCAAATGTCATACTCCAAGTTGGAAAAACAAACAACAATCATTTGAAAAATTACTATCTGGTATTGAAAAAAACCGGCCAAGTGCGTGTCGAACCACGCAAAATGATGGGTTCCGTAGTAAGGATTAATTATCCTACCTAATAATAATAATTAACTGCAAATGTAAGTTTGTACGCACAATATTGTGAGATTTACTATGTTATTTTAAGATCATAGACTTCTTATAGATTTTCCTGTAATCTATAAGTAAAGAACTATTTTCTGTAATTTTTTCAAAATTTTAGGCTAAGTAGTTTCGGAAATAAGAAGGGGGGGAAAGGTCAACTTTCATCTATTTTCGTTTATAATTTTAAAATTATAAAAAAATATACCTGTAATCCTTACAACAAGTCCTTTCATTTGATGTGTCTGTCGCACGGTACAGTTAGATTTTTTTTTTAAATTTTCTAATTTGCCCCCCAAAAGTGAACTCCATATTCAAAATTCATTTATTTACGTTACACGTCCGTATTTGGGTCACAGTAGTCCATATGTATACCAAATTTCAACTTAATCGGTCCAGTAGATTCTGAGCAAATCGGCTGTGACAGACGGACAGACATACAGACAGACACACGAGTTATCCTATAAGGGATCCGTTTTCTTCTTTTGAGCTACGGAACCCTAAAAACGAACTTTACGTTACTCCAGACCAAGGACCGAATACCAATTTATTATGACACTCTTCTGAAGCCATGAATGAAAATATAATTAATAAGTCATCCAGAGATGACCTTTAAAAGTATATGTGAATATCACCCCTGTAACGCAGATGACAGTGGTAGTATTATAAAGACGAACTTTCACGTAGGGCGCTTTATTACTGTGCTTGGAAGATTTTCTTCTCGACGCGAAATTCTCCTGTGACAAACAGTTTTTTGATCTGGGTAAGTCCTCACTTACCCAGTCTGCAACAAAATATAAGACATCATATTTTAATCAGAGTCGACCAAATATTGGAAACAATATCGGATATTATTTATTTCCGATTCCACTTTGATCTTGGTACGAACGGAAACGGATCTGTTTGTCCAGCCGCCTAGCCGCTCAAGCCGTAGAACTACTCAAGTTGAATTGATATGGTGTTTGTAGAAGGGCCGCCAACCTGTTGCCTTTAGTGCACTTTTGTTTTGTTTAAATAAAAAAAAATAGCCATATTTTTTTTGTATACTTCTGGCTAATTCATCGCCAAGAAGTAAGTAGGTAAAGTAAAGTTGTTCAGAGTTGTTTTACTAGTTAAACTACTGAACTGTCCCACACAACAACTGAGAGAGCAAAAAAAAAACTGTTTTAGTACATGCTACTGCACATTATATCAGAGATATCAATCAATCAATCAACTCAGCCTATAACAGTCCACTGCTGGACATAGGCCTCTCCCAGGCTGCGCCACAACACACTGTCCTCCGCCTTCCGAATCCAGTCTGACCCAGCCACCTTCTTAAGGTCGTCGATCCATCTAGCTGGGGGACATCCCACACTACGCAGAAGCTGAAGTGGCAGTGGGCTGGCCATGTTTAAAAAAAAAAAAAATTATTCAAGTTTAGAGTAAAGTAAAATTATGATTTAGATTAATTACAACCAGGGAAAAATGTAATTCTAACTGTAATGTAGACCCTGTTTGTCGAAGGACTGATGGCCGATGGAGCAGAGGAGTCCTGGAGTGGAGACCGCATATCGGTAGCAGAGATATAGCAGGAGATAAATGGCAAACGAAAGCGAGAGATAGAAAACAATGGATACAAATGTAGGAGGCCTTTACCCAACAGAGGATAAAGAGATTCTCCTTTAAATTAAATCAAATATTATTTAAGTGTAATAAAAAATTGAAAATCAAATAAACCAAAATAAAATAAAAAACGGCCAAGTGCGAGTCGGACTCACGTACGAAGGGATTACCGTACCATTATCTATAAAAACGGCAAAAAAATCACGTTTACAAAACGTAAACGTAAAAAAATAGAATAAAATAAATATTTAAAGGGGCTCCCATACAGGGAGCCCCTTTAAGCCCCTGTTTTTTGTATTTGTTGTAATAGCAGCAACAGAAATACATCATCTGTGAAAGTTTCAACTGTGTAACTTGATAGTTACACAGTTCATATTCACGCAGTTCAGTTCGCGGTTCATGAGATACCTACAGCCTGGTGACAGACGGACGGACAGACAGACAGTGGAGCCTTAGTAATAGGGTACCCGTTTTACCCTTTGGGTACGGAACCCTAAAAATAAGTATTTAAACTAAATCAATCTCCCAACTATGTTAGACTTCGGGCTTCTGACAACCCGTAACGACTGTCAAAGATTCGCGGATGACAGCCGGGACCAACGTCTTAACGTGTTTTCCGAGGCACGCAGGGGTCTTGGTATGTAAACATGGTCACCCATCCACGGACCAACCGCGGCAAGCGTAGCTTAACCTAATCTATCGACCCGTGCGGCTGTTATTACTTAGCCACAAGCCCCTAAAGTAACAAACAAAGCAAGCAAAGCATTTAACTTAATATTAATTCAAAATATAACTTAATAAATTTAATTTTATATTAACTTTGTTGCATATTAATCAAATTATTATAAAACTGCATGGAAAAATGTGAATTAATAAAAGGCTTATTTATTAGCATTATTTATTTACTGCAGGTTTAAGCTACTTCGAGTAAAGTATATTTATTTGCATGATTGAGGTACATGATATGAGGTATTAAAAAACGATTGTGATCCTTGTACAAAGTACCTTAGATTAGGCATGCAAACATTATTGAATGAAGTCAATACGGGTACAATCAAATAAGTTGGTATGTCGTTAAATAGCATAAAAATATTATAACTAGATATCTTAAATTATAAATTTACATTTGGTAATACATCAACTAAAAGATTAGCATAATTAATATAATATAATTTATGCATAAATAAAATTAGAGAATAATTCGCATCTCCAATATTATCAAAGTTACTCGTAGGCCTACCTATTTCAATAATATCACTCGAAAGTAAGATTCTTCCAACGATTATACAACATTATTTTTAGTATAATTATGCGAAACCTGAATATAGTTTGTTCAAAATAAGGAACTGAATCGATTTCAATAATTTATACACCATGTTTTTTTACATAGATTCTTTACATAAAAATACTAGACACGTGTTTGGGTTTCACATATACTAAAAATAATGTTGTATATAATAAACTATTCTTAAAAACATGATGATCACCAGCAGTGAGAATCCATGCTAACAAATATCCAGCTTTAATCAACTCAATGCGAAATAAAAGGTATTACCATAAAATGTCTGTTTAAAGCAACCAATTAGCCACTTTCGTCACAGCGATGCCTTTTTGTAATCCCCAGTAATTGTCTCAAATTAAAGCTTATATTTTCCAATTACCTTTCGTTACTTTATCCTGCTCTGACAGTCTCTGGGAAGTCAGTATTTTACAGAAATATTCTGAATAATAATAAAATGCGTATATAAATGTGAAATGTGTTTATGTAGGTACTAAAAAACGAAGTGCACTATTTTTTACAATGATTTCGTTAAATTCAATTATATTGATCTGTTTTGTTAAGATTCAGTAACAGCATGGCAACGGTTTCCTAAGTCTGAAAAATAAAAAAACGGCCAAAAGCATATTGGACCACGCACAATGAAGGACTCCGTATTGGGGATTCATTTATCCTAAGATCACACTAACATTGTAGTTGAAAAACATGTTCCCTCGTACATTCCAACTGCAACTTGTAGCAGTTTGTTCCCACAATATTGAGAGATTTACCATGTTATTTAAGGATCATAGACTTCTTACGGCCGAATCCAATAACTTATTTTCAGTTAAAGACATCGCTATTGATGATAGACAGTATAATTATATCTATCCTCGGATGGCGTCTCACAATCATAGATAAAGGCTATCTATCTAACGAAAGCAATAAGTAGGTTTCTCTACTTCGCCCTCCCGTGCGTTCCATTACAACCAAAATCACTTTAAAAAACAACATGTGTAATTAGGGTTATATTAAATCTTCTTTGTTTCTTACTTCTAAATAGGTTAATGAATTAAGATATAATTCTGTAGAGCCATATTTGTTATGGCCGCGAATCAAAATACAACCTGTTACTGACCTGTAAATTGCAAAAAACGTAATAAAATTTGAGTTTCACGGGCTACCTTAGCACATTAATGTTAATTTTTTTTAAACTTAAATTCATGTTGGAATGGTGCTTGCACGTGGGTTGTTAGTAAAGGGGGGGGTGGGTTAAATTTTTGTTATTTTTTGCATAGGGCGCACCGTTTTCGAGATATTTCAATTTTTTTTTTTTATTTTAAATAAAAAAAACATCGATGCAAGTACTAAAGAGTTCATTTTAGCTTGGCTACTTTACGTTTATCCCTGCAATCCGGGGAATAGCCAAATCTGCCATCTGTAGTACTGTCTTGTCAAACAAATCGTATATTGGGATGCATACTTTGGCATTTTCATACAAATAGATATCTGTTGTAGGCGATACATCCTCCCATCAGTAGATAGCGTGGGCCGGTAAGATTCCATAATGTCTCATAGATTATTGGGACGTTAAAACCATCGATAGATATATTTTTATATCTCCAGTAGGCCGAAACTGGTGATATATATAGGTTATTGGGTTCGGCCGTTAGAGGTTTTCCTGTAATCTATAAGTAAAGAACTATTTTCTGTTTTTTTTTTCCAAATTTTATGCTTTGTAGTTTTGGAGATAAGGCCCCATGGTTAATGTGCGACTATTTTCTTAAATAATTTAAAAAATGTTAGTATTAAAATTATTAAAAAAATAATGTCTGAAATTCGTAAGTCACACGTCCGTGTTTGGGTCGTAGAAGTTCATACGTGTACTAAATTTCAACTTAATCGGTCCAGTAGATTCGGAACAAATCTTTCTGTGACAGACGGACAGACAGACAGCCAGACAGACACACACGAGTGATCCTATAAGGGTTCCGTTTTTTCCTTTTGAGGTACGAAACCCAAAAAATTACATTCATACATGAACTCACGCCTTTTTCAGCATCTAAGATCCTTACTTACTCCTTTTGATTCGTTTATGGTGCTCGCCAACGGGCGATTATATCGGCGATTTTTGTCAGAAAGAAATACATTCACATAAAAATCGCCGAGAAAATCCCCGAAAAAATCACTCGTGGGCGAGACCCTTACATGGTCCTACACGCATGCCGGTTGCGAGAACTACGCAACTGATATTTCTACAGAACCGTTAAATATTAAACAAGAATTCCATGATTCAGAATGTATCAACATCAAACTTGAAAATGTAATTGAAATTATTACCATAATATTTTCAATATAATATTTATAGCGCAATTTAGAATGAAAAATGAAATCTTTCGCCTTTGTTCTGACAATATCACAGACCTCAATATTGATGATTTATAGTTTACTGAGAGAAATATAAAGCAAGTCTCTACAATCTCTTGGACTTGAAGAGCTGGGATCAATGATTAATGGTCCAAGATGTCAGCTAGACACCAGATTGTCACCCTCGCAAGCAATTTGTCTTATAGGAAAATGATCGGAACAATTATTTTTAATTTATCCTTAACACAGGAACTGGTCCCAAAATAATAGGACAAGTTATTCTGAGCTTTATTTTCTTCGTCTAAAAAATTAAATTAAGGCCTAGCCATTTTTCACATTTTTACAGCGTATCAAGCAATAACACTGCCCTGAAATTCTTCTAACCTAATGAGGAAAAAAAAAACCAAAAGAATCTTAAATTCGGAATTTTATCCACGACTCACCGGACTCACCAAATATTTTTTAAACTTTATTATTATTACAAGCACTTCCATTCCTTTCCTGCCAGCCCTTTGTGTCGGTTATTAAATGACCTTCTTTCAACGAAAACTCTCCGCAATCCTCGGCCAATTTCATCCATTGTTCCCGAACCTCCCCATCCCTTCTAACGATGACACGATTAAAATTGTTTAAACGTTCCACATTCTTTAGCCTTACCTGTATCAGTTACACGCTACCCGACCTTCCCCTCGTACTTTATTTTTCGGATATTGATGGGATTTTAGAGACGGGGATATTTTATTTTTCGTATAACGGCTATATACGAAAAAAGGAAGGAAAACTCAACTGAAATTATAATATAAATAAACCTACGTCGTTTATTTAAATTATAATTTCAGTTGAGTTTTCCTAACATTGTATAAATTTTGTCGTGTATTATATTTTGGCGACTAGGTATGAACTTAATGTGCTTGAATGTGTTTGCTGAGTAAATTGTAAATAGCAGCAAAAGCGAGCTATTTCAGGGGCCATTTTAAGGGCCCAGGGCCATAGACATTCTCCGGTAGGTACCTTCCTACTAAAAGTTTTAAGACGGCCGTTGATTGCAGCTGCAGGATGAATGGCAAAACAGCCTGAAGATTTATAGCTTGGTGTCAGACCGGATGCCCAGCTACTTACTTCCTGTTAAAATTTCTATAGTATTGACAATTGTTCCTTGTGTCGATAGGTAAGCTATCGTCACATCGCTTTGAACACATTCCTAACAGAAGCTCTAGTTTACGTTGTAATACTATGAATACAATTCGAATAAAAAAAAAACCGGTCAAGAGCGAGTCGGACTCACGCACTGAGGGTTCCGTACGTATATATGATGTTGATGATTTCTGAAAAACTGTGCTGTATTTAGAGACATCGTTTTATTTTTTCTGTAATTTTTACATAATCTTCTATCACATAGAATAATTTCAGATTTTTATCTATGCAAACTTCGGAGATAAGGGGGGGGGATCGGTATTTTGTTTTTACATTTTTCATCATAAGTCGGAAACTATGCTTACTAAAAAAAATTTTTTGAGAATGTGCAAACAACGTTCTTTCATATGATACCCCACAACAAAATATTAAGACCCTTTTGCAGACCTTTCAGTCCCTTTTGCAAAAAAGATATATTTTTTTAAATTTCTTTCTTGTTGCAAAATAGTTGGGCAAA
This sequence comes from Tiliacea aurago, assembly GCA_948098905.1. Taxonomy (NCBI): domain Eukaryota; kingdom Metazoa; phylum Arthropoda; class Insecta; order Lepidoptera; family Noctuidae; genus Tiliacea; species Tiliacea aurago. The sequence goes on from OX402592.1 coordinate 6,152,736, forward strand.
CGTCATCTAAAAGTATTCTAAATTTCAAGTTGATAGCATTAGTAGTTCTTGAGATATCCAGGTGTGACAGACAGCCAGACAGGCAGACCTAGTCTCACCATAAGGGTTCCTTTTTACCATTTTGGTACGGAACCCTAAAAACATAGGCAGTCATGTGGACTGTCCACAGAAGTGACAACTTATCGGTCAACACTCCTACAGAAGTTTTCCCTTCAATAAAATAATGATACAATTTAAAATTTTCTTGTGGTCAATTTTACTTTTACTGCTACTACAGCATGGTTGAGCTCCTTAAGTTCTGAGTAGAGCTGCACGATTACTGACAAATGCGTGCACTGACTGGTCAGGTCCACTCAATCTGTGTGGTTCTTTCCTCAAAAGACCATTTCAGACACCAATCTGCATGGCCTTCACATGATCTGACCAAGATTATGTCTGGACTTTAAAATAGACTGTGACCTCTGAGTTTGTTTCGGCCTTTCTTCTCAGAGTAGTCAGATAGGAAACGCCGACCTCACCTAGTTTTTAAAATATGATTGACGTGTAAAAGTGTTTGTACAAACCTACTTACAGAAATTAAAATCACTCATTTATGATGTCGGTGTGGTCATGTCGGTGACGCGAACTACAAGAAGTTTTCACTTAAAAATACTAGAAAATGAAACGTAAACATAACATAGGAAGAAGACCCACTTGTGACGTATCGAGGCGGTTATAATATGACTATTGTTGAACTTATTAAGTATCCTTTGCAACATTGAGAGTTCCAGGAAAGAGGCATTGTTAAAACTTTTAAATTGGACCCCTTGTATCTTGTTGCCATTCTTATTTACTCCACGTAAGTTATTGAAAATAATTACGTTATATTCTTCCTTTCGTTTCCTTTTAGTCTCAAATTGGTTCTTTTGATAAGTTTTAAGGGTACTTTTGAAAAGAGAAAGTTTTCTGGGAGCTTGCCGCAAAATATCTAGAAAAATGTTAAACAAAGAGATAAAAAAAAAGCAACGCCCTACAAAGGTTACCAAAAGTAGGTATTTTAATTATACCAAAAATTAATTTATGTTTAGCTAATGTAAATTTTTCTGCTAACTCTTTTTGGTTAGCACAGGATACCTTTGTTTCATACCTTGAAAGGAACAATTAGTTTCTTTTGCATTTTGAAGCTACTTGTTTAGTTTCTTTTTCTTAGTTTTCCCTACAACAATATCTGAAATTCGGTCTACTTTGAAAAAATCGATGTCTCCAGAAACTCAATGTTTCCGAAAACCCGCCCTTCACATACTTCAGAAAGACAAACTGAAGTTTTAGTTTTCATTAGGAAATAAGCACTAAATTGGGTAATTACCATAAGAGAAGTTTCGTACCAATAATTATCGTTTTTCCTATTTTTTGGTGTAAGTACTAGCCATTTGAGAATTGTTGCTGTGAAAAGGATAGCCAGCAAATAAGTTAAATAAATAAATTATAAATAACACCTATTAATCATTCGTCATTCCAGCCGAAAGACGTCCACTGCTGGACATAGGCCTCCCCCAAAAGGGGGGTAGGTTGGTTGCCATAGTCGCCAGGCGGGTTGGCGATCGCAGTATGGTGTTAAAATGCACAGAGAACGCTGCTGCCCATTCTTTAGTAAGTCCCTTAGTCGCCTTTTACGACACCCTCGGGAAAAAATGGGTTGATGCTATTCTTTACGTCGGGCACCACACGGAGCAATAACACCCATTGCCAAAGATAAATTCATTAAAAAAAACAAATAAAATCAAAGTTACATAGCATTGAATGAATACAGAAAATAGAGAGAGCAGTGGTGGTCCAGTGATAACGGCCCCGACTTACGAGTTGTCGGTCATGGGTTCAAACCCAAACAGGCGCTTTACTTTGTGTAAATTATTTCATCACCATAGCTCTCAAAACGGTGAAGGAAAACGTCGTGAGGAAACCGGCATGTTCTAGAACCAAAAAAATCGAAGACATCTAACAACCCGCACTGGGTTCGCGTGGTAGATTACAGCCTCTCGAAGAGAGGAGGCCCGTGTCTCAGCAGTGGGAACATTAAAGGCTCATTATGATTAATATTATTATGATGAATGAATACGTTGCAGGGTAGGTACACAAGACATACTTCTGAAAACTACTGGTTCAGGCCATGGTTCGGAGCGAGAGTGCATGGGAGGCCGTCACCTCTGTGAAGCAGTAATGCTCGCGAAGTAGGAGGCGGAACGCGTGAGGGAGAGGCAAGGTTTGTGCCCACGCGCCCCTAGTCGCCGCAGGAGATACCGCGGCGCGGGCATGCGGATGGTGAGCGATGGGTAGCTCGCCGTCCTATAAGGACCAGGCCCGGGTCGACGGCGCGTTGTGTTCCACGCGCGCCTCAAAGAGATGTCAGCACGAATTGACGGGGTCCATTAGGGCCAATGCCTGCCAGGGTTGCGAGTTTGTCCGAAAGGGATATCGTGACCCTGGCACACAGGCAAATGAGGGAACATGGGTGGGTTTTAGTCAGTAAAAGTCTGACACGCCCTCCCGCTTCGCCCAGAGCGGGAGCAGTTATTTGATTATTTATTTATTTAAACTTTTCACACACAATAATGTACAAAGGCGGACTTAATGCCTTAGGCATTCTCTACCAGTCAACCAAAAGTGGTGAAGAGATAAGATGGTGGGTGCTCTGATTGAGAGGAAATAATAATAAAACCACATAACATAACATAATTAAAATATAACATAATTAATTACAAATAAAATAGGTACACAAGTACATAAATAGGTTATAAACTTAGATATAATACACATATATTTACTATAATATATCACTCCAATAAATATACATACAAATTCAAGGAAAAGACATTAATTGAGATGACTCTACGCTATTTGTTTTGAAAATAACTCCGCAATTTTCGCTTAAATGCATACCGACTGGTGGGGGATAATTTCCCACCCAAAAAAAAAAAAAGCAAGGGTACACCAGAATACTTCCGAAAAACCCTCAACACATCATAAAAATCCTCAACATTTCACTCATTATTAAAAAAATACTCCGACACAATATTAAAACCATCGACGAGTATGACGTGTTACCGTCGCAACATTCATTAATTCCGAACGAGTCGACTCCATTAATTAAAATACTACGGACCAGTTAAATTTGTAATGAAATATTGTCTATAAACTGTACAGGGTGAGAACAATTTTGTAGAGATTAATTTGAATTTATATCCGTATTAAGATGACTGCCTAATCTAAGTTTAAAGATTAAAACGAACGGTTTTAATTTGGGACGGTAAACGTTCGTATAAATGTCTATAGTTTAATGATTTTCTATAAAGGGGTTTAATGGGCGCAGTGAGTGAACAAGATAATTCTATTTTTTAACGGAGATGAGCAGTGGGTTTATCACTGTTTATTTGACTAACAGTAACAATTATTTTATCAGCCTGTCCTTCGACAAAAGCCTCCCCTAAAGCTTTCCAACCACTGTTTATAAAAAAAATAAAAAAAAGTGTACCAAATGTCGGTAATTAAGAAAATGTTAGTAGCTATAATAAAATTAACGCAGGTTGTGCGTTAATTTTATTAAGGGGTTCATGATGAACAACTTTTACTGGGACCAAACCTGAAATCACGAAAAAAAAATCAGTTGGGGGGTGAGGTGTTTGACCCCCCCTGAGGGTTCAGAAACGGGCGCGCGTGGAATACCACGCACCACCGCATCGGGTCCTGCATGATAGGGGGCAGCGGACATCCCCAAGTACGCAGTCTCTGGACCCATTTAGGGAGGCCGGAAGAGAACGTTGTCAGCCCTCTTCCAACGCCCATTACGCTTGCTGCGGGCCGAGTGAGCGGAAAAAAATACCCTAATATAACTTAGCTGACTTCACCATGGCTACAAACGACAACCAGTCATTCAATCCACCTAGCCTTTTCCTATGTCGGGGTCGGCTTCCAGTCAAATCGGATGTAGCTGAATACCAGTATTTTAACATGGAGCGACTGCCAATCTGACCTCCAAAATTCAATTACTTAACTAGGTAACACAATACCCTTGGTAAAACTGGTTGTCAGACTTTTGGGGGTCTGACTACCCGTAACGACTCTCAAAGATCTACGACTGACAGCCGTAACCCATCCACAAACCGACCGCGGCAAGGTCATCTTCGATCGACCCGTGTGGCTGTATTAATTTAGCCACGAGCCCTTCCTATAATTGACAAGCAAAATTCATAATAAATATCATCGCGGTCAGAATAGAACAGATTTTAGGAAACGATGTTCTAAAATATAATAACCTTTTTTTTTTGTGACTTTTCCTGAGTAAAACCCACCCGTGTTCCTTCATTAGCCTGTGTGCCAGGGCCACGCTATCCCTTTCGAACAAACTCGCAACCCTGGCAGGATTGGCCCTAATGGACCCCGTCAATTCGTGCTGACATCTCTTTGAGGCACGCGTGGAACACAACGCGCCGACGACCCGGGCCTGGTCCTTATCGGACGGTGAGCTACCCATCGCTCACCGTCCGTAGGCCCGCACCTACGGTGGCCGGATATCGGGTTGCAACTCCCGACGTCCGGGGCGTCTTCTGCGGCGACGAGGGGCGTGACGGCGCGAACCCTGCCTTTTCCTCACGCGTTCTTCCTCCTCCTTCGCGAGCATTACTGCTTCGCAGAAGATATGATACCTATCAACACAATAATGTACAGACAAGACACATACGTTTGCAAACACATACATATTCATTGTTTATGTGTGTGTTCCCAAACACAGAATACGTTAAAATTAACACACACAGACTAAAACAGACATTTTCATAATCAGAACAGCGCACTCAAAGGTTTACGTTACACAGAACCTTATCGTGACGTCATCTAGACCCTGGGACGATGTGCCCAAAATACTGGCCAAGCGTAAACCAGACCAGCGCACTTTGGGTTCAGTGCAAATGGCGTAAGAAACGAGAATAAACAACAAAAAAAAATTGCACGATATTTCTTGTATGAGGAAAGTGACTATATTATTTGCATTCATGAATATTCATTTATTCATGCTGCTTACTGTATGGCAAAAGGGGATTTTCCTTTTAGCCATACAGTAAGTAACACAGTTCTGTGAAAACTTTAGCTACCTATTGGTAACTGTTGAAAAAGGTAGGTATTAACCTTTTGACAGACAGACGGTGTTTGGCTTAATAACAGGGTCCCGTTGTCACCCTCTAGGTACGGAACCCTAATAAAAACGAGTCCATTTATCACAGCGCCATTTTGTTTGGGTCTTTCTGCATAAACTCGTGTTTTTGGCACCGACAGACTTTGAAGCTCACAGATAAAAAAACAGGCAAAAATGAACAAAAATTATCAGAACGCTCTGCAACGGATTCGCGCGCCAAAACTCTTGTTGACACTTATTTTGATTTCGACGTCTGTATTTTGTACGTTTGTTAAAAAAATATGTTTGTATTTCGTGTAATTTCCACTTTATGAACGAACGTAGGAATTGGTTTAAATTGGTTTGTTGTATCACAACATCATTTAATTTCTTTATTATTATTTAACTTGACTGAACTGCTTTGTTGGTCTTGTGGACGCAAGCGCTATTACCGGGTCGGGCAATGTGTAATTAGGTTTTCATGGATGTGTGCCCATCATCACCATCATTCCAGCTGAAAGACGTATTGCTGGACATAGGCCTCTCCCAATAGGGGTTGGCCCAAAATGGGTTTGCCATAATCGCCACGCTTGGCAGGCGGGTTGGCGATCGCAGTATGGTGTTAAATGCATAGAGTACGCTGCTAGCCTTTTTCTAGTAAGTCCCTTAGTCGCCTTTTACGACACCCACGGGAATAAATAGGATGGTGCTATTCTTTACCTCCGTCACCACATTAGCGAAATGTGGGTTTACTATAGGTATACCTCTGCATAACCCTTCAAGGATTTCAGGCGTCATGTTATGTTGATGTTTTAGAGGTATGAGGAACAGGGTGTAAAGTTCACCTCCAACCAGACGGATGTTGTGTCTGGCGGGCAACTGCTCGACGCTTGATGTCGGGACGTTGTATATATGCTAGTCACGCGGTAAATACTGCTTGCGCGATGCAGGATTTTGCGTGACGTCAATGTGACGCGTCGTTTGCATGTGGCGATGTTGATGCAGCTACAATGTTATGCAATCATAGTTTGTGGACTACACTGGGTCCATACCGTCACTTTAGAGTGAAAATCTTGTATATGCGAAAAAGGCAACTCACCTATTACGTAAATTGATGGTAGTATCCACTAGATATTCCTAGTTGTCTAGTTGCTAACACTAATTGCTTTGGCAATAAGGTATCATCATTTTAGCCCAAAAACTTCCCAAGCACCGCCACTTTTTGACCGGTTCTGTGTTCCAGCATCGAATGGATTCCTGCGGCCTTCACAACGTCCTCTGTGCACCTTGCAGTAGGTCTTCCAACGCTACGTATTCCGGTACGCGGTCGCTACGCTAGAACCTTTCGGCCCCATCGGCCGTCTGTTCTGCGAGCAATGTGCCCGTCACTTAAGGTTGGCATTTCTTCGGGCTATGTCGGTTACCTTGGTTCGCCTGTTGATCTCTTAATTTCTGATTCGATCATGTGGGGAAACTACAAGCATAGCCCTCTCCATTGCCCTTTGAGTGACTCTTAGCCTTCTGCTAAGGCCCATTGTGAGCGATCACGTTTCAGTGCCATAGTTCATCACTGGCAACACGCACTGGTCAATGACTCGTCTTGAGACACTGCGGTATGTGGGATGAGAAGTTACTGCGAAGATACTAAGAAGGTATGAGTTTAGACGGTGAGTACTTAACCAAAAACTATAATAATATCTTAAATACTATAATAATAATAATAAATTTTATTCAAAAATCAAATACAATGTTAACATTAAAATATAGTATCTGTAGGTACACTTGACTTATGCTAGTTATAGTTAACAAAACAGGTACGTGTTGCAACCAGCACCCTTACTAAGTTATGAAATAACTTGTATTAAGGGTAGTGGTACAAGCCCATACACACATCATTTTCACAAAGGAATTGCAGGCAGAACAAGTGTTACAAAAAGAAACAAACTAAAATTATGATAAGTCCATAATTGCAGAATTCAGAAATTACTATATTTATTTTATTTTATTGACATTTGGATTATTCGTGTTTGTGGGTGTGTGTGTGTGCGAAGGTGTGTATGTGTATAATGGTGATGGTGTGTATTGTGTCGGTGCAGAATGTGTGTTAAGTTCTCGGTGGATGGCGTTAGGGTGGGTTATTATCAGTGAAAAGCAGGCGTTCTGTATCCAGGTAGTTATTTGCTAGTAGAAATACTAGATCATTACTTACTTGAAGTCTATTATAAAAGCATACGTAACATACACTGACTGTGCACACGGCATCAAATTAATAAAATCGCCGCAAAACTAACTTAATACTTCACATATACGATAATGACACCACCCTAAGAAAATTTCATTCATACCAAAGTTAAAGGAAAAGGTAAAACGCATCGTCATGAACATAAAAAGCGGAGTTAAATCTGAATACCACACTGAGAGTTACTCCTCGCCAATAACATTATCTTCAAAAAGTTTCAGTCAAAGTTGGCTGAAGGTAAGCGTGGGTTACGGATTGAATATTGGCGGGAGCGATAAAAAGTAGGTTTTCGAGATTTTTGAACCCTATAGCTAATATCAGATGATAATTTTTTTAATTCCACGTTCACACGGCATCGACAAAATTACATAGGAATCACCGTTCATTTGTTCTTGTCATTTTGATTTGAAAGCGTCTTTTTAGGGTTCCGTGCCCAAAGGGTAAAACGGGAACTCTATTACTAAGGCTCCGCCGTCTGTCTGTCTGTCTGTCTGTCCGTCTGTCACCAGGCTGTATTTCATGAACCGTGATAGTTAGACAGTTGAAATTTTCACAGATAATGTATTTCTGTTGCCGCTATATCAACAAATACTAAAAAACAGAATAAAATAAATATTTAAGGTGGCTCCCATACAACAAACGTGATTTTTTTGCTCGTTTTTGCTCTAAATTGATAACAGCAACTGGTAGACGCTTGAAATATTCACAGAATATGTAGTCATATACATTCACTTAAAAAAAAAAAAATATTTAAGGGGGGCTCCCATACAACAAACGTGATTTTTTTGCCATTTTTATAGATAATGGTACGGAACCCTTCGTGCGCGCGTCCGACTCGCACTTGGCCAGTTTTTTTTTCAATAATTTTCGAGTAAAAGATAAAAAAATCCAAATAAGAACATCGTTGGATCGTTTCACTAGTGAATAAATTTTTCATTTTTTTGAATTTTTTTTCAGACCTTTCACTTCCGACGTTCTTGAAAGATGCCGAATAAAAGACATACATAAACAAAAAGTGAAGCATTCAGATGCACTGATCACTTTATCAGCTTAACCCATTGTCAAGCATGTAATGTTTATTGATAGATAGGTCTAAGAATGGTCATGCACAGGCCCCAGTTGCCATATTAACTTGAGAACCATTATTATAACAATAAAGTCGGATGAAATGCGACTATCACTTATTAACAAAAGACGTTTTTATGAAAGAATCTATACGGAGGAAGTACTATCAAGCAACATTGCTGTTTTCCGGTTTAAAAAGTGTGTTTATCGATGAAATAAAGGGTATTTAACACTTTTAAACTTTAATTTTGTGTCACAGGTTCAAAATAAAACAAATATTACAGGTCAAAATCTTCGGAGCTTAAGGACATGCAACTCTCCAAATTAGAATTGACGTCAAATTTTCATATTTTCATGTAGTAGTCATTCAAGAGGGCAATTTGAAATAAGGGAGTTGTGTTGATGATTTCAGGATAGCCTTTACCAGAAGTGATCATGGCAACAGTGGTTCAGCAACTTCAATATCATCGGGATTGTGCCGGTATCTATCAGTTCGTCGTGGACGTGGTAGAACAGGCGGCTCTCCTATTTTTTTTTTGGGTGCAACCCTGCAGGCATTGACCCTAATAGACCCCGTCAATTCGTGCTGACACCTCTTTGAGGCGCGCGTGGAGCACAACCCGCCGTCGACCCGGGCCTGGTCCTTATCGAACGGTGAGCTACCCATCGCGCACCATCCGCAGGCCCGCGCCTACGGTGGCCGGAAATTGGCTTGCGACTCTCGACGCCCGGGGCGTTTCCTGCGGCGACTAGAGGCGTGAGGGCGCAAACCCTGCCTCTCTCTTACGCGTTCCACCTTCTCTTTCGCAAGCATTACTGCTTCGCAGAAGGAGGTGACGGCCTCCCATGCACTCTCGCTCCGAACCATGGCCTGAACCAGAGCCGGACGCGAGAGTTCACCGCCGCCGATCGGCTCCGTGGGGACACGGTGGTGCTCCGCCCAACAGTGGTTCTCCTGACATCATCTTTTGTCATCAGAAGACAGCTGCCGCGCAACCATTGATGAAACGCTCAGCTAGAGTGGTTGTCACCAGTCAGTGTCACTCATTACCAACCTTTTCGGTTATTCCAGTTACTTCGTAACAGAAATAGACGGCGCCACTTGCAGCGCCGTCATACACATATTTTTTACGGTCGCGAATCATTATTCTGATTAACATTCATACAACCTGATACCTACCGACTTGCAAATAGCTAAAATCTTAAGGACATTGTAATAACATGGGCAACCCTGGAGATTTTGCCTCAAGCTTGGGAAAACTTCTGCAGCTTCCGCCTATCCTAATTCACGGTCTTATAACCCTGAATTTCGACAAGGGTGCGCGAAATACAACCCCATTGCCATAATTGAAGTAAAAACAACTCGATATTGTTATTATTCGAGTTGGTATGTCATAAAAGTTTGAACACAGTTGCTATATCTAATAATTTGTTCCGATGATGTGTTCCGATTGTTTTGACAACCAGAATTAGTTCTACATTTGTTAAGTGACACAATAAAATTATTGAAATGAATGGATTTTGACACTTGCTAACTAAATATGCAAAAGTGTTTGGTATTTGTAGTTGAATTTATCGCTTTAAAGAAATTATCTAGTTTGAGTGTAAAATTGCATTTTTAAAATCATGTTTTATGGCGCTGAATTAGATTAAGGATTTTCAAACGATGAAAACTACGGAGGGACTTGAGGCTAAGGGCCTGTGCACACCACGTTTTTAAACGCGCCGTTGACGCGTATTTGTGGCGATACAGACGCGATACTCACGCGAGTCAGTCTATTCTGTAGGAAAAAAGCGCGTTTTAGAAAAGTGCGTCGACGGCGCGCTTTTTTCTGACTGACTGGTTCACGTGCGTATCGCGTCTGTATCGCTAAAAACGCGCGTCGACGGTGCGTTTAAAAAACGTGGTGTGCATAGGCCCTAAAAAACGTGGTGTGCATAGGCCCTAAAAAACGTGGTGTGCACAGGCCCTAAGTAATAACAGCCCCACGGGTCGATCGATCAGGTTAAGCTACGCTTGTCGCGGTTGATCCTTGGATGGGTGACCATCTTTACATACCAAGACCCCTCCGTGTCTGGGAAAGAACGTTAATTCGTAGGTCCCGGCTGTCATTTGTAGATCTTCAACAGTCGCTACGGGTCGTCAGAAGTCCGAAAGACTGACCAAGAAAGAACGGCTGACCGTCTTACCAAGCGGTATCGTGTTATCCAGTAACTGGGTTGTGGAGGTCAGATAGGCAGTTGCTCCATATAAAATACTGGTATACAGTTTCATCCGGTTAGACTGGAAGCCGACCCCAAAATAGTTAGGAAAAGGCTAACGCAGATGATGATGATCGACCTGTCGCTGCCGGCCGCGGTCTAGTCGATGGTCGGCAGCGAGGAGTCCTGAGACGCAGTGGTATCCTTCTGCGAAACAGTCGTGTCACAGAAGGAGGCTGCGAAAGGGAGCGGGAGATTTCTTCCACTTACCCGGGCCGCAGCATCGCACCGGGCGTCGGCAGAGGGCAGACAATGCCCTCTTCCGGCCCCCCTAAATGGGTTCTGGGACGGCGCACTCTGGGACGTCCGCCGCCCCCTATCATACTAAACCCAAGGTGGCAGCGCGTAGTATTCCACGCACGCCCCTTTCAAACGTCGCGGAGGGGGTCAAATATCTCACCTCCTCAGACTTCGGGTGGCCCGCAGAGGCGGGCCGGCACGTCGAAGTCGCACTAGATCCCATGATCCCCGGTGCAAGTGTGGGATGGGAACACCAGGGTGGTTTTTATTCAGTAAGAGTTTGACAGACTCTCCGCCCGCCCCCAGGCGGAGGAAATCCCTGAGGATTTTCCTCCCCGGAAGCAAAAAAAAAAGATGATAATGATGATGAAAACCAGTATTGTCAAGCTTGTAGTAAAGTGTCACTATTGACCTGAAGTAACCCATGTTATGTTTTTTTCCAATAGTGATTATCCTCCAATTTTTAAATAACGCACAGAAAAAAAAAGTGTTTGCTTTAACAATAATTTGTTTAATGTGATCACGCATCTTGACTCCATACGAGCCTAACAAGATCTTGACTTCTGAAGCTAGAAGAACTTTGTTAAAATATCATAGTTCCGTCTACTAAGTAATTAATTAGTTTAATTACGGGAAGGAATTTAATTTAACTCAAATGTTGGTCAGTTTAAGTATGATATAATGCTAACAAGTTGCTTGTTCATCAACTAAAATTATTATTTGATTTAAAAAAGTGAAGAAGTAAAATCAAACAAAGCATGTATGATGTAACAAAGACCGGTGATTATTCTGTACGTGTCACATTGTCGATATAAATAAATTGAATTTGTTCTGGCAAATATTATTATGCTATCTTGTTTAGTAAATAAATAAATAATGATTCCAGACATTTTAATGCCAACTAAGAGAAAATGTATCAGTGTGCATAATATAACATCCCATGTATTCCCCGAAGGGTTAGGCAGAGGTTTAGTTCACCCACATTTCGCCGTAACTGGCGAAATATGGGTAGATTATAGGTACACCTCTGCTTTATAACTGTTTAAGTCCAATGTGGGCGAGCCTATTACCATCAACCGAGCACAAATCCAGACTCCAGATTGCTACTGAGAAATTCTAAATGCAAATCCCAGTAACACTTTGGCCTACCCTGGAATCGAACCCACGACCTCATGCTCAGCGTTTCTGACCACCAGTTAAACGAGGTAGTCCATTTACAAATAAATCTATGTGAAAACCAACACAAATAGTAGGTACTGGGTCACAAATAGTCATAATTTCAGCCGAAAGACGACTACTGCTGGATATAGGCATCCCCCGGGTTTTCCATAATCACCACGCTTGGCAGCCGGGTTGGCGATCGCAGTATGGTGTTAAAATGCATAGAGAATGCCCATTCTCTAGTAAGTCCTTTAGTCGCTTTTTACGACATCCATGGGAAGAAATAGGGTGGTGCTGTTCTTTGCGTCCGGCACCACACAGACAACACAAATAGTAGATAAAGGTAAAATAGGTACCCCATTTCACATAGTTAGGTATCTCGTCCTGTAATATACCAACCCCCAAAATGTCTGACTACTAAAAATACCTCCGACCTTTAGCTACACAAGGTGATCTAATGTGTAATTTGAGAGCAAAGTATCTAACAGTTTGATCATATTACAGGCCTTGGGACAACCTAATTGAGCCCCTGGAAGAAATTTAATTATGTCCAACTAAAACATCAAAGGTCTTCCGAACTTATTTAATAAAAAATATATTAACGAGATTATACAGTGTTGTCGGCTTGAATTTTGAAAATTGGAGATTGGAGAAAATGGTCCTATCTCATGTTTAGTTGCCATTTACTGCAATAATACAGTTTTTAGGGTTCCGTACCTCACTCGTGTGTCTGTCTGTCCGGCTGTCTGTCTGTCTGTCCGGTTGTCTGTGTGTCTTTGTCAGTATTTCTGTCCATCTATCACAGCCGATTTTCTCTGAATCAACTAGACCGATTAAGTTGAAATTTGGTTCAAACATGAATTTCTGTGACTCAAACACGATCGTGTAATGAAAATAAATGAATTTTGAATATGAGGGTCACCCAAAGGCCATGAGGCAAAAAGTTTTTCAAACTGTACCATGTGACATCAAATAAAAGGGTTTGTTGTGAGGGCCCAAACATATTTTTTTTATAATAGTTTTAAAGTTTTAGAAGACAAGCACTTGGCCAGTTTTTTTACGTTAGTGTTTCTCCAACAATGCTTTGTTCACAATTTAATCGTTTTCCGTTTTTTTAGTTACTGGTAAAAACAAAAATAGGCAGTCATGGAGACTACTAACAGAAATAAAAACTTATAACTTTGGAATAAGATATACATAATGATATGCGTATACATGTACACATTCCGCATTACCATGTCGCGTCACGCGAACCCACAAATATTTCCTCTAGCAAAAATCGCTCAACGTGCCTTTATATAGTGTTCACTTTAAAAAAAAAAAATTCCTAAGACTATTTTTACAACTAGTCTAGAATCTTCTAACTAGAAATTTGTTACACAGCCAATTTGTGAATAAAGACTCACAATAATCAAAAGACTGGAGGTGTTAAAATTAGCATCAAAACCAAGCAAAGCAATGAAGGAATAAATCATTTTTCCACATCTTTTAAATCTCGCTAACATGATAGTGACGGAAAGACGTCGTCCGCTATATGCTTCATATCCATTCCATTTTCGGTTCCTTTGTTAATAAAAATCCATCCATATTTTGTTCTGAATGTAGAAATGGATATTCGAGGACATGGATATTTTTGTACTAGAAATATGTTAACACTGTACGGAATGTTTTAGGCGGATCAACTTATTGAACAATTGAGCATGCGGCATGCTAAAGGATTTTGATTGAGTATTTCATCACCGCTGCAAGCGATAGGTAGGTTTGTTTGCAATCTGCCATTAAAATGCACTAAAACTAAACGTACTAACCTACAGAAAATTTGCAATTGTTAACGCTGCTTCAAAACCAAATCAAAAATATTTTTATTTCACGTAAGCCTACACGGGACTTACTATGAAACGTCAGAAGCTAGGTGCACGGCTCCAATTGGTCGTTTCCTATTGAGAAGAGCCGGCAAGAAACTCCACGGTGACTCTTTAAAAAAAATGGTTTTCACAATGTTTTCAAATTACAGTGTTAATAGGTATGAGAGGACAGCGTAGGCCCGTCAAAAGTACCAGGTACTTAACAAAAATTGAAAATGGTCTACAGATCTACAGTCTATTAAGCTTACAACATCCTCACATTAACAAAAATACAATATAAAATATGATTAAAATAATAAAAGTTAGAACCTTGTTGAAATTAAAATTGTAGGTATAATAATGTCAAATAAGAAAAACATTATCTCAGTGACGTTTGTAAAAAAAGATAAAATTATATTTAAAAAAAAACATCGAATAAGTCAAGGAAGTATATAAAAAATAAATAACATAAACATCTCAACTTGGGAGCAGTTCAATGGAGAAGAACGGGCAAGAAACTCCACGGACACTCAGGGTTAACTAATCGTTTAGTCGTCATCTCAGTAGCCACCCCTTTTCGAACCATATCATCTTTCACAGAGCCCATCTATTCTGTGGGTGTGTATTTGTGTGTTATCGTTTCCTTGGTCTTCCCCTACCCTTATCCACACTCGCACAAACTCAAAACTTTCCTTTCTAGACATTTAGGCTTAGCTTCGTAGTACATAAATATTGTCTGTTTTAGCGATGGTTATAACATATGTAAGGACTAAATCACACAAGCTATCATAGAGCCTACATGCTTTTGACGGTACCGCCTTATTACAAAACAAGGTTTATCTTCAGACCCAGGTTTAAAACATGGAGCCATTATTGAATTTCGAACTTTATTCCGACTATGGTAAAGTTCCTAAACACAAAACTGCCAACTTAGTACCGAATAAAGTTTCAGTTTTGTATATAGAACGGTATTTCAATTACTGTTACGTTCGTATTACAAAAACTGGCTCCAAGGTTTAAGCCATGTCAAAATATAAATCTTGTTTTGTAATAAGACGGTATCTGTTGCAACCACGCGCGATTTATCGACAAAAAACCTGCCAATGATATCGTTACAGTTTGACCGTCGAAAGAATGCGTTCCAGACACTTGTCAGGTGGAAAATTTCTAGTAACTATAAGGATCAAATTCGCAAAACACATATTCGTTAATATGAAACTGACAGGTGTCAACGCCATGACGCATTCTCTCGACGGCAAGACTATAGCTCAACGCCTACTCCGTAAAATGGCTTTTTTAAAAAGACTCCCACATTTACTTGCCAGAGTATCACCTGCCAGCGCCTTCAAATGTTTTTCTTGAAGTCTGCCATAACTTGAAAATAAAATATGTTTTTCCTTTTATCTTTATACATCAGTAAAGGTACACAAGAATTGTTTGCGAATATTCTACTACATGTAAAATTTTATTCTGCACTCTGTCAAATTCGATTGTTGTACGCACCTGTGCCCCTATTTCATACGAGAACTATTCAGTGAGATGCTTCTTCAATTTATTACAATATGGAAAACTTGTATGATGTATCACAATGCCGGATTTCGTTGATAGCCAATGCACAAGCTTTTGAATCTACAGCTATTGCTTTTTGGGGGGTATCGTGTTATCCAGTACCGGTATCTGGAATGTGGAGGCAGTTGATCCATGTAACATTCTGGTAAGTAATCTGGTTAGTAGACTGGAACCCGTCCCCAATATAGTTGGGAAAATGTTAGACAGAAGCTGTTGATGATGATTGCTTTTTGATTGACCAAAGTATCACGGAACACCTAATGGTCTCCTTGATGGATTTCGCCAAGTAAACATGAGCGTTTACATCATACGGCATTTCATACAAACTTTCAAGCCCGTGTTTTTCGAAATGACTGAACCGATTTTAATGAAACTTCATACGCATAAGCAAACTACAAAGGTCTAAAAAGTTAGTCAATAACATTTTCGAAAAATAATGTTACTGCCAAATTAGACCGATTTTAAATTTTCCATAGAAACAGATATTTCCAGTTATCTTATTTGAAATAAGACATTTCGAAAATGATCTTTACTTAATTTTTAGACCTTTATATCCTGCTTAAGTGTATGAAGTGTCATTAAAATCGGTTGAGTCATTTCGAAAAACAAGTGCTTGAAAGTTTGTATGAAATGCCGTAAGGTGTAAACGCTCTTAAAACCTTACAGCAAATTATGGTATGGTGTACTTTCATCATTTGTCTGTGTGGTGCCGGATGTAAAGAATAGCACCACCCTATTTCTTCCTGTGGGCGTCATAAAAGGCGACTAAGGCACTCACTATGTCCATCAGTGGACGTCTTTCGGCAGAAATGATGTTGAATGATGTGGTTTCATCATACTTTTCAATATCCATCTTAAAAACTTCTCTGACTGGCTAAAAGATCCAGCTTCGCCAACAACAAGCTAAACTTTTCAGCCAGTCTTTTCATCCTAACAACATACTCACATTCAAGACACCTCATAGCGAATGTAAAATTTTATTCCGTATCCTAGATACGTCTAACCAAATTCGATAGCTGTAGACACCTGCGCCCGTATAACAGATAACAAACAAGGAACTATTGAGATGCTCCAAAGATATAAGGTTACCCGTTTTAGTTCCAAATATATAGAGTTACTTTAACTTTCTGAAAGAGGGTAGCCGGTATCTCCTCGAGTCGTTACAGAGGTGCTGCTACAAAAGGAGCGGAGCTGTGTAAAAGTCAATCAATGACACTTATCTGCACACCCCTTTTCTGAAGGATAGGCAAAGTAGTATGAGGATGCAATTGGACGCAAATGGCGGCGTGCAAACGCGTTTCTCGCGAATCTTTCGTTTACCATTGTCAAAAATATGATGATATGCAGTGTCATATTTACACAAATAAATAGAAAAAGAAAAAAAACAAACGGACTTGCAAAAAAAATCTCTAAAAAGTGAAAAATAACCTTAATTTCGGAAGTTCTGCGTCTTTGGATCTGGATCTGTATTTTAGTTTTTTGCCTCTGACTTGCGAAATTAAAGTTATTTTTCACTTTTTTTTTTAAAGTCGGTTGTTTTTGTTTTTTTTTGTAAAAAGTATTCTTATTTTTCACTTTTTAGTGGGTCAGCTTGTAATTTATCTAAGCTACAATAGCCTAATTTCAACTGCTCATCACCTTTTTACAAACTATCGCTTCTTCCGATGCAGGGACGTTTATTGTTGAAGAGTTCTCCTGGTAAGAACCATCAGCTCCAGTTCACCATATCATTGTGACGAGCATACATTGCTAAGCAACCATATTAAAGTACCTAATCGAATCGCAACCCGTGAAATACTTATTATTAGGTACCTAGATCCGGTGGCCATCAGCTGTAGTCTTCATCATCATTTCCACTTCACCAACTGGTGTTTTCCGAGAGCAAATGCACCAATTACTATTAAAAATACTTATAAAATTTGAGGATTTCCCTTGATTTCCATGGGATCCTCTCATCAGATACTAACTTGGTGACCACCTCGAGAGCATACCCTTTTAAATAAAAAAATAATTTTCTAAATCGGTCCATAATCGACGGAGAAATCGGTGTACATAATTTAAAAAAAAAGAAATAAACTAACGTATAACCTCCTCCTGTTTGGAAGTCGGTTGAAAATAGTAGGAAATGTCACACGGTACGATATTTTGAATAAGTTATCCCCCCTGCTCCCCACTTTAAGTACAAGTATATATTATAATATTCAGTTCATTTTATATTCTGTCACGTCGATACTATAAATAGATCTCATTATTCTAGTGTTTGATCAATGTGCATTTTGGATGAAGCATTAAGAGCGTTTACAACTTACGGCATTTCATACAAACTTTCAAGCCCTTGTTTTTCGAAATGACTGAACCGATTTCAATGTAACTTCATACGCATATGCAGGATACAAAGGTCAAAATGTTAGTTAATGTATTTAAGTTAAATATTTAAAATGTTTTGAAAATACAAAAATCACCGTTTGTGTATCAATCGCCCATATATTTCATTCAATTATTTGATAAAGAAATAGCTCAGAAAGGGTTCTCAATATATTCTTCAAAAACAGATGATGTATGGGGTCTTGGCACAGCAGATAGCAAATCTGATGGGTCAACCAAAGAGAATGGAACATAAAATTGAATCTCAGCAGTTTTGCGTGGGCTCTGCAAACATTAGCTAAGGCCTGATCCAATAAGATTGTATGCTTTGAAGGGACTTGGCAAGGCCATAGAGAATGTCTGGAAGTGTTATTATTATGCCTGACTTCACTTTATTATTAGTTCCTCCGTAATTGAAGCTTTTACGACTGGCTTTGCGGCGTTTTTCTGAATACCCTACTTTGTCTTATTCTATTTTTTCAAGAATGTGATTCTGATAAAATAAGACTGTATGCATTGATTTATTAAATAGGAAGATAGGACACTCCTAACATTACGTAAATAATAAATGGACAAGAAACACTTACATGCAACTACATTTCCCGATGTCGTGCGCCATGTGCTCGACAACCGAAATAGTGAGTCATATTACGCAAGCTATGGCGGGAACGAGATAGCCATAATTGTCACTGTTACGTACCCATAACTGAAGGCCAATTCCCGTAATTTAAAACGTTCAAAATCTAGTCGCAATCTCATCTTGGCGACAAACAAACGTCAAAAAATTGTCAAAATGTAGGAAAATAAGAGGTATTTTTGACAGATTGAGACTGAGATCAGACTGTGAACGTTCTTAAAATTAGTAGAATTGCCCCTCTGTTGTGCAAGAGAAATCGCGTTAGCAGCCGAATGTTGGCCGAATGTTTACGATTATGAACGACTTATGACGGAGCAAACATTAAATATTATTATAATTTTCAACAATGTTATATTTTTGGCTGTACTTACAAGTGAAACGAATCCCGTGGGACTTGTTTTTGGTTTTTGCACTATTTGTGCTCATTTTATAAACACAGAAAGGCATTGTTGCTTCTTATTTGGACGATTACTGTAATTTTACTTAACGTGCTACACAAAACACGAGTTCAATTGTGACTAAGGTCGATTGTGTTCTTGCACCTAATTTATGCGGTCCACGTCGATCGAGGAGCGAGTACCATATCATCCCTTATTTTACATCAATGACTGTATGGCACATTTTTGTATAACATAACCCATTTAACATCACGCCATGTTTACCCGAAGAGTGAGGGGTTGCAGACGTGTATTTATAGTACACCCACATTTCGTCCAAGTTCCGGGCTGCTACTGAGAAATTCCAGTTAGAAAAACCCAATATCACTTTGCTCGACGACCCGGGAATCGAACCCAGGGCCTCATGCTCAACAGTAACGCTTGCGAACACTAGACCAACGAGGCAGTTTATTTTTAACCGACTTCACAAAAAGGAGGAGGTTCTCAAGTCATCTGTATTTTTTTTTAAATGTTGTATCTCGGAACTCCATCGTTTTTAAATAAATAAATAAAAATATTTATTGCAGACCACATGATCTCTAAAAATATAATAGAAAAAAAATACAAAAACTGACGCTTTCTTAATATTTGTACGCGGCTGTTTTGTACCACCGCTTGTGTGTGATATTTGTATCGCTGAAGTCGGTCATAGTTATGATATGCAAATAATGCATTCTGTTTTATGTTGACTATTTTACATCCAATCATCCATAAGCTCAATCTATACAACGCTTTTCAGAATACGAGAAAGTTGGAAAAGAAAACGTTGGCTCTTCCATAAATACCAACATCTCACACAACAGCATGTTTGGTTAAAACTAAGTAATACGAAATTAACCTCACGGGCTTTGTAATCTTCTCAGATAGTGGTTAATATGAATACCAAACCTGGTTTAAAGTCAGGTTTGTCAAACTCTTGGCCCAACTCTTGGTGTGTTTGTTTTGTGCGTACTCTAACTGTTGGCACAAAGTTTGTGAATTGAATCTTGATGAAGTTACGCTGAGTTTTGTGACCCCAATCTGTATGCTGAGGCATTGTTTTATGCTTGTATCTTGGTTTTGATACTTGAGAATTTATTGAAATTGCTTTTTGATGATTTGATTTCACTGAAGAAATTATATTTTTCGATTTTATATCGATTGATTCAATTGCATCAGCTATGATGTCTTCAGACGTTTTAGAAGACGCTACAGACAATATCTATGTTATATTATACACAAATTCGGTTTCAACAAACGTCGAAGTTCAAAAACCAACTGCGACTAAACTCACTTCTACAAGAATATTTAACTGACTTGCAGGAGTTAACGGAAAGTCCAACAACAAAGTCAAACTCAAATATTTCATAAGTAGCACAATTGTTAATAACCTTTAAAACCGTAAAAGACAAAGAACAAAACCTGAGGCATAATAATTATGAGTAAAAAATTAGGTTCCAGCCTTCTTTTATACCTCGACTGAAGAAAGCCAAGCTAAGCAACAAGAAATCGCGTGCATCAGTGTTTGTAGCTCAAGACACGGCCGTAACAAAGACATCAGTGAAGCCATCGGAGGACATAAATCCATCAGACACCATGAATGCGACATATCACGTCCGAGCCGACGCGCATTGCGACTTGTGTCGACTTTACGACGAGCTTTGGTTCGTAAAACTTGTGAGGTACAAGTTGTAAAGAACAGCGACGCAGCGAACAGCGTAGAAAAACACAAATATAAAAAACAGACAAATAAAATGGTAATTGCAGTCGGAGGACCTCTTAGAATCCTAATAAAATTTTATTATTTATCTGTTTAGTCAGCGAGCAAATGAGTGACCATTCGCTTTGTATAATACATATTAACGAATACAACTTGTTTTTTACTTTGCAGTTCGTTTTTTAACAGTTTTAATTTTTTTAAATTATTTTTTAAAATTATATGTTTTAGTGCCAAGTTTTAAATTTTGTCATTTTTTTTTAAATTTATATATTTTTGTGCCAAGTTTTATTTTAAAACATCAAGTGCTAAGTGGTGGTATTTTTTATTTTAAGCACTAAAGGTGGTTTTATATTCTCACGGCGACGGCGCGCGGCGGCGGCGAGGCGAGGCGAGCATGGCGTAGGAATGAAATGTTTGTTTTACATGTACACCCTATAAGAAAAAAAAAATATCCCAGTACCTATATAGTTTTTGCATGTTCTCATCAAGGCCTTCAATTTGATACCCTTATAGCGCAACACGGCTTATCACTGGTGACCTTCAGAATCCTATAAAAGAAGATTTATTTTTTACATATTTGAAAATGGAAATAATATTTGTAGCCCATGTGACTGGGGGTGAAGACGATACCCTATACATCTAAAATTCTTCAGGCATTTAAAAGTTATGCTGGCACAAAGAGACTCACTTATATACATACATACATGAACCCTAAACACATTACACTCCTTTTTGGTCAGTCGTGTAAAAAGTCTGGGCACCGAAACTAGTTTGCAGCGGCAGTGGGCAGCGAAATGTTTTTAAATGGATCTGAGCTGATCTGAGAGGTCCTGGATTCTGGTACCATATAATTTTTGCCAATCTTTGTACACGTGCACTCAGTAGGTTCGATATACGCAAAGCGCATACAACGCCCTTGGAATTCAGTATAATAATGCCTTCAGAATGTTGTTGGGACTTCCACGTTTCTGTAGTGCATCAGGAACGTTTGCTAAAGCATACAGGTGGTTGCAATACCATCCTGCGAAAAAGGATTGCGTCCATGATGCGCAGAGTGCGTGGGAGCGTCAAAGGGATTCTGAAGGTCACCAGTGATAAGCCGTGTTGCGCTATAATGGCGCAGTGGGCGCAGGTGAGGGCAACAGATAATAATTTTTAAGTTACTTTTGTTATTAATATAGCTTATAAGTAGTGTGTATGACTAACAACATAATATGGATCAAGGTCTAAATAAAAGTATTTTTATTTTATTTTTATATCAAAGTTATATTTTCTAGGCTTTTTACAATAATAACACTGTGCTGTCGTGGGCTCACCCCATAATACGTTGAACTGAATACCGTCATCAGCATTGTTAGTGATAAAGTATTTTGTAAACATTAATACTGTAGGAACACAATGTAAGCACGAAAGGCAGAACCAGGCAGAACGCTTGATAAGCAAAAATGTATGCAAGCGAGACGTATGAACGGCGGACTAGATACTGCGCTCTGGTCCGTACGGAACGTTGTGTTTTTGGTTTTCTACGTAATAAACATAAACATCATTAACTTAACGAAAGACTTTAATTGAAGGACCCGTAACCTTCTGTGATCAGACGAGGCAGATCAAAATTAATAAGTGACGAATTTACGTCATGAAAATAGGACTGTGGCAAATTTACACATACTTTTTCACGTGGCGAACTTACATTGTGGCGAATGTACAATACCCGTCTTTATTAGGGGCTCACACACCGCAATACCCACAGAGACACTTTAAATACGAATCCAGTTTAAATTAGTACAACATAAATTCTTAATCAATAAACAAATGTGGTGAAATTACCACAGTTGTTAATTAATTTGTGTTTGGATCTTTTTTAACTCAAACGCTACCACTTTCGACTTGTGCCAACAGCTATAATTCCGTCAACGAGACTTGGCGACGTACCTCGGTCGGCCCGTATGTTCGTATGACTGTCGAAATATCTTAGTTACGACCCCGTCGGCTCAGCCATTGTGTAGAGGTGAAGGCGTAGACATGGCCCAGCTTTGGTAATGTGTGTGTGAGTTATAATTATGATGAATGAGCCATGGTTGCCGAGGAGTTAAATGGGGGTAGAGAGTGAAAAGTATGTGCTAGATTGGCTGTCTTCACTGCTACGGACTACGGATATAGTTACTGATTATTCATAGTTTACATACAGGTATGATACCTTATTATGGACAAGCTTTTGCCCAACCCTTCGCCTGTGTGGAAGTCGGAAATTATCCTACCAGAACGGACTCCTAGGATTAAAAGTATCCTAAGTCCTAATCATCATGCTGCTCTGTCTGTGCGCCAAACATCCAAATCCGTTTAGCCATTATGTCTTGAAAAGAAGGCAACAGACAAAGTTACTTTCATATTTATCTATCCATATAAAAACCGTAGCGAAGTCCAAATTGTACCTACTTTGAATATTTTTGAAAAGAAGTAACAAAGAAATTATAGTCTTTAGAATGTTTGTTTGTTTATTTTAGAAGGCTATCTTTCTAAGGCCTTCTAAGACCGTAGAAGGCTTAGACCTTAGACCTGACTAATTTTAGAAGCTAGTAATATTATAATAATATAATTAAGCTTGTATAATTTATAATATATTTAGTACTAGCTTCACTCGCGTTAATTTAGAATTTGACCATCAATTCGGGTTGTACACTGCTTGTTGTTTGACGTTTGGTGGCAAAAAACTCTTATCACACTACTAAAGTTTCTGTATTAATATAATTGAATCATGGTTCGAAAGACACGGTGCCATCTATTATCATAAGAACGTTATTGTTGTTTTCCTCGGGAACAGTACTTCTTTTCGGGATGAAAGGTACACTAGGTCCGATTCTGTACACCTGACAACGTATGTGCAAAATTTCAGGATGATCGGTTCAGTGGTTTAGGCGTGAAAAGGTAACAAACAAACAAACTTTCGCATTTATAATATTAAGGATGGATATTTAAAAACGTCTCCGGTATCTTAGGTAGTTAATAAACCTGCGATGTATTGCAGTAGTATTCTCGTCGCGTATTCCACAGAGCCTAAAAACGAAGGTCTTCAATCAGTGCGTCCTACCTGTAATGACTTACGGAGCTGAAACGTGGACACTCACGGTACGGCTGGTCCATAAATTCAAGGTCGCTCACAGCGAGCTATGGAACGGGCTATGCTTGGAGTCTCTCTGAGGGATCGAATCCGGAACGAGGTGATCCGGCAGAGAACCAAAGTTGTCGACATAGCCCACAGAATAAGCAATCTGAAGTGGCAATGGGCCGGCCATATTAGCCGTAGAACCGATGACCGTTGGGGTAGACGTGTTCTTAAGTGGAGACCGCGAATCGGAAACGTAAGGTAGGACGCCCTCAGGCTAGGTGGAGCGACGATCTTCGCAGGGTGGCTGGTGCCAGCTGGATGAGAGTTGCCGAGTATCGAGCTGAATGGCGTGCAATTGGAGAGGCCTATGTCCAGCAGTGGGCTGCTATGGGCTGATGATGATGATGATGTATTGCAGTAATCACAGCTTATACTTACAATAATCATCGTTTCTGATTGATATGATGTTCTACAATCATATTTAATTTACGACAACTTCCCGAACTTCCTACATCAATTAATCCATTACACAGATTAGTACTCCAACCCTTATTCAAATATGAACGAACCAAAGATAAATATGTTCCAACAGCAAATAAAATGAATCAGTAACTTCGTTAAGGGGACAGGGACATAGTACAAACATTTCCTGGCAAATTAACAGGGGATTGATCAGATTTCCGAAGCAAACGTGGCGCGAAGTCCATCGCAATGCCAATCAGAGGGTTGCTCTCTTTACTCCCAACCCACTTTGTAATTTGCTGTTTGGATGCACGCAATAATATCAGACATGTCTACTAGGTTTGGTAATTAACAAGCCCCAAAACCTTGGTAATTTGCAAATGAAAGGCGTGTTGGGAAATGTAGTGAGAAGGTTTATTTGCTACGTTCTGATTAGCTCCTTAAGGGTGGTTGTTGATGTGTAGTTTGGGTATATTAAGACGCAGATATATGCCAGTGACCTTGAGTGGTTAGCTTGCGTTTTCTGTACTGAGCTCACGCAACGCGTCGTACGTTCAGCCAGTAATAATACTCGCCCATCAAGGAGCGCTGTCCCCAATTTGACGCATTATTAATTGATTATACACAAAACAAAAGGTATATTTTAACAAAACGCGGCGGTATACTAAAATATCAAAATTAAATTATCTTTAAATTGGTGAAGACTTCAGAAAAATACGCTTGGTAGATTTTGCGCCATTCTCGGTTTTTTATCCGCGTTAGACATAACTTTACAAATTAATTACACTATGTATTATAAACATAATATAAAATATTCACATATTAAATTATTGAAAAAATGCTCTAATTTAACATATATTTTTTTCAAATCATTAACACTACTCGTTTAGACGTGATCTTCAGTATAAAATCATTAAAAGTCGGTTATCGTCGCCTTAAGGGGTTGTTATGATTAGTTAAAGATTTTCATAATTATAGTCTCTATATGTAACAACTTGATAATCAAGAAAAAAAATTAGGATGAATTTGAAGTTTGATGTGAACTTTTTCACTTGTTAAGACGGAGATATATGCCAGTGACCTTGAGTAGTTAGCTTGCGTGTTCTGTACTCAGCTCACGCAACGCGTCGTATGTTCAGCCAGTAATAGGACTCGCCCATCAAGGAGCGCTGTCCCCAATTTGACGCATTATTAATTTATTATACACAAAACAAAAGGTATTTTAATAAAACGCGTATACTAAAAGATCAATAATTACATTATCTTTAAATTGGTGAAGGTTTCAGCAAAATACGCTTTCTAGATTTTGCGCCATTCTCAGTTTTTTATCCGCGTTAGACATAACTTTACTTCTTAATTCCACTATGTAATACTCGTATAAACATAATATAAAATATTCACATATTAAGTTATTAAGAAAATGCTCTTATTTAACATAATATATAATATATTTTTTTCCAATCATTAACACTACTCGTTTAGACGTGATCTTCAGTATAAAATCATTAAAAGTCGGTTAGCGTCGCCTTAAGGGGTTGTTATGATTAGTTAAAGATTTTCATAATTATAGTCACCACAAGTACTTACTTTATGATCAAGAAACAAAAATTAGGATGAGTTTGAAGTTTGATGTTAACTTTTTCACTTGTTAAGCACCGGTTCTGTAGAGCGTAGGTACGGTAATTTATTCCTACGCACTACGGCTCGTTTATGACAGGTTTTAGAGAACTTTAAATTAATACGACTGTGTGTTGTAATTCACCAACAAAACTCGAGACACCTACTTGACACACAGCAGTTTCACCAACTTAAGGCCTAATGAAAAAGCACATAATTTTTGTTTACAGCATCAACATTAACAACAGGCAAGCAATAAACTTGTGCTCTCACAAGGCACGTTTGCGTCGTCAAATTGTACTTACATTGTTAATTGTACAACATTTCCTTCACACACAAAAACTTCACCACAACATGAAACTAGGAATAGTACCCTTCGGGGAGACACCAACGTTTTACAACTTCGACCAACATAAAGTATACACTAGCCTACCCGAGGTGGTAGTCGGGGACTCGCTAAGCGGTTTTTGATGTCACTCGCCCGCAAAGGCGTCGTAAACGCGCGTGTTTGGGCCCCAGAATATGCCCTGTCGCGGACCGAAATGTTTTTGTGTTCTCATTCGAGCCCAAAGTTGATGTTTACTCCGAAACAAATGAAGGTGCAACGATCTCCTTAGTGGAATGTAACGGATATACAACACGGACAAGTTTAGAAGGAGAATTTGTATGCAAAGTGTCCTATTTCCAACTTAAATGGAAAACTAAATTATATTTCTGATGTTCCGCAGTCGGGGACAGACTTCGCAAGTTCCCGGAGTAAGATTAATACGTCCATGGATAACCTACATAATTCTGGGAAGTTTTGTTAGCAAATTAATGTTGGAATTGTTATTTAATTTGGTTAAAACATTTTAATATCGAAGTTTATTTCAGTATTTCCTTTATAATGTACTGAGGGTAGGTATTTGTTTGTTTTGCTCAGCTGTTTCCAATTTGAATTCATTCAATGTTCGTGCTGATAAATAAAATGCAATGATTTTAATATTGATCGAATTTAAATGTATTATAACAGAACGTTGAATTAAATGAACTCAATTTACAATATATAGACACACATGAAAAGGATCTACGGATCAAGTACATTTTAAATAGTTCATTTTTGTTGGTGGTGGGGTCTGATTGGTTTTTGGGTGACGGCTCTGAGAGTGGAAATTATGACTACATTGTTGCATTGGGTATCTGTAAAAACAAATGCAAGTGGTAATGCTATTATAAATAAATACATTTTAACTAAAAAAAAATATCCAATTATGTACCAAATGTAGTCTGCCAGACTGGCTTTTAACTTTAATTCCTATGTTTAAGTTAACAACCTATCTCTATATTTTGTAAAAATTAAGAAAAATTGCAATTTTTGCAAATTTTGGTAACTTAACCTAAGTTAATGTCGTAAATTAAATGGCAAAAAAGACAAAAATGAGGATTTTTTTATTTTTATTGTAAAGATAAATAATAAATAATCTTTGTTTCTACCATTGACACCTGTGATTGACACGAATCACAAAATCACAGCGATTTGGCATGCTTAAAATCAGTTCATCAAAATCACTTAAGGAATGGCTGCCTACGTTATTTCCAACAAGTCAAACAGTTGTTGTAGGGTATGTACGGCAGTCACAGCTTCGCGCAGCCCTGGTGGCGGAATGGCGGGACAGGCTTTCACGCCCTACCGCCGGCCTCGCCACCATCGAGGCGGTCCGACCAGTACTCGAACCCTGGCTTGGGAGGAGGCACGGCTCCCTGTCGTTTCGGGTGACGCAGGTGCTCTCGGGGCATGGTTGCTTCGGGAAGTACCTGTGTCGCATAAACAGGGAGCCGGACGCCCGGTGTCACCACTGCGTCGACTGAGGAGCCACGCCGTGCCCTCATCTCAGGAGTAGGCGATTTATTGTAGGTACATTGTATTTATTTACATGTGCATAAAGTTTTATTAAATAAATAACTAAATAAGCCTCGGCAATTATCAATTAAATTATTATTTTATTTATGATTTATTTATGTGGAATATTAAATCTTCTTTTACCTGCAAACATGAAAGATAAACTTGGAAAAAATTAATGCATCATTATCTACCTGCGACCATTAAAAATGTAAATCAATATCATCATAGATTGACGTTCAAATAAATAATTATTAAAACACTTCATTGGCTGGAATATAATTTATTATAAGCATAAAATTTACCTACGGAAAAAATACAAAATGTATAAGGGACACCATGTCCCTTATTCATTTTGGGTTCACTTTTCATATCGAAATTAATATTTTCGTACTTTTAATGAGTAAGATGAGTAGGTTTCGTCATTAACCGTAGTCGTTAAAATCTGGGTCGGCTTAGCTTCACTTCAAATTATTTCTTTAATCTTGAAAGTGAAACTAAGTTTGTTTACTATCTGGTCTTTTATCAGATATAACATTCAAATATTTTAAGTTAATTTCGTACTTCAGCATATTGCATACAAACACTGGACAGGGACACACACTATTCGTAGGCTATATGTTTGAATTTTAATCTACCCTAAATCTGCATTAAAAAATATTACCCTGTCGTCCTGCCGTGTAAATACATAACAGCTATAAATCACAGCTTAGGCGTAAAATAATTAATTCGCGTTAATTAATTCTAGATAAACACATTAGTACTCCTAATGACACAACCATTACATTTTGTTTACCAATATTTATTGCAAAGAAAGTAAACATACGTTCTTCATTCTCGAGATTAAACATGTCGATTGAATATTGAAAGTAAATGTTTACTGTTTACTTTTTTAGGCCGCCCGTATACGAATATTTACGAGTCGAGACGAACGGGCGCAAAGCGAGGCGTCGATTAAGCGTGTTCGTCTAGTCGCGTGGCATCGTCAAACGCGATATGCTAATACCGAGTCTTTGCAAAAGCATTACAGCAGAAGTAATTTTAATAAGGTTTTTACGCGTTAGACATAACTTTACTTCTTAATTCCACTATGTAATACTCGTATAAACATAATATAAAATATTCACATATTAAGTTATTAAGAAAATGCTCTTATTTAACATAATATATAATATATTTTTTTCCAATCATTAACACTACTCGTTTAGACGTGATCTTCAGTATAAAATCATTAAAAGTCGGTTAGCGTCGCCTTAAGGGGTTGTTATGATTAGTTAAAGATTTTCATAATTATAGTCACCACAAGTACTTACTTTATGATCAAGAAACAAAAATTAGGATGAGTTTGAAGTTTGATGTTAACTTTTTCACTTGTTAAGCACCGGTTCTGTAGAGCGTAGGTACGGTAATTTATTCCTACGCACTACGGCTCGTTTATGACAGGTTTTAGAGAACTTTAAATTAATACGACTGTGTGTTGTAATTCACCAACAAAACTCGAGACACCTACTTGACACACAGCAGTTTCACCAACTTAAGGCCTAATGAAAAAGCACATAATTTTTGTTTACAGCATCAACATTAACAACAGGCAAGCAATAAACTTGTGCTCTCACAAGGCACGTTTGCGTCGTCAAATTGTACTTACATTGTTAATTGTACAACATTTCCTTCACACACAAAAACTTCACCACAACATGAAACTAGGAATAGTACCCTTCGGGGAGACACCAACGTTTTACAACTTCGACCAACATAAAGTATACACTAGCCTACCCGAGGTGGTAGTCGGGGACTCGCTAAGCGGTTTTTGATGTCACTCGCCCGCAAAGGCGTCGTAAACGCGCGTGTTTGGGCCCCAGAATATGCCCTGTCGCGGACCGAAATGTTTTTGTGTTCTCATTCGAGCCCAAAGTTGATGTTTACTCCGAAACAAATGAAGGTGCAACGATCTCCTAAGTGGAATGTAACGGATATACAACACGGACAAGTTTAGAAGGAGAATTTGTATGCAAAGTGTCCTATTTCCAACTTAAATGGAAAACTAAATTATATTTCTGATGTTCCGCAGTCGGGGACAGACTTCGCAAGTTCCCGGAGTAAGATTAATACGTCCATGGATAACCTACATAATTCTGGGAAGTTTTGTTAGCAAATTAATGTTGGAATTGTTATTTAATTTGGTTAAAACATTTTAATATCGAAGTTTATTTCAGTATTTCCTTTATAATGTACTGAGGGTAGGTATTTGTTTGTTTTGCTCAGCTGTTTCCAATTTGAATTCATTCAATGTTCGTGCTGATAAATAAAATGCAATGATTTTAATATTGATCGAATTTAAATGTATTATAACAGAACGTTGAATTAAATGAACTCAATTTACAATATATAGACACACATGAAAAGGATCTACGGATCAAGTACATTTTAAATAGTTCATTTTTGTTGGTGGTGGGGTCTGATTGGTTTTTGGGTGACGGCTCTGAGAGTGGAAATTATGACTACATTGTTGCATTGGGTATCTGTAAAAACAAATGCAAGTGGTAATGCTATTATAAATAAATAAATTTTAACTAAAAAAAAATATCCAATTAATATGTACCAAATGTAGTCTGCCAGACTGGCTTTTTACTTTAATTCCTATGTTTAAGTTAACAACCTATCTCTATATTTTGTAAAAATTAAGAAAAATTGCATTTTTTGCAAATTTTGGTAACTTAACCTAAGTTAATGTCGTAAATTAAATGGCAAAAAAGGCAATAATGAGGATTTTTTTATTTTAATTGTAAAGATAAATAATAAATAATCTTTGTTTCTACCATTGACACCTGTGATTGACACGAATCACAAAATCACAGCGATTTGGCATGCTTAAAATCAGTTCATCAAAATCACTTAAGGAATGGCTGCCTACGTTATTTCCAACAAGTCAAACAGTTGTTGTAGGGTATGTACGGCAGTCACAGCTTCGCGCAGCCCTGGTGGCGGAATGGCGGGACAGGCTTTCACGTCCTACCGCCAGCCTCGCCACCATCGAGGCGGTCCGACCAGTACTCGAACCCTGGCTTGGGAGGAGGCACGGCTCCCTGTCGTTTCGGGTGACGCAGGTGCTCTCGGGGCATGGTTGCTTCGGGAAGTACCTGTGTCGCATAAACAGGGAGCCGGACGCCCGGTGTCACCACTGCGTCGACTGAGGAGCCACGCCGTGCCCTCATCTCAGGAGTAGGCGATTTATTGTAGGTACATTGTATTTATTTACATGTGCATAAAGTTTTATTAAATAAATAACTAAATAAGCCTCGGCAATTATCAATTAAATTATTATTTTATTTATGATGTATTTATGTGGAATATTAAATCTTCTATTACCTGCAAACATGAAAGATAAACTTGGAAAAAATTAATGCATCATTATCTACCTGCGACCATTAAAAATGTAAATCAATATCATCATAGATTGACGTTCAAATAAATAATTATTAAAACACTTCATTGGCTGGAATATAATTTATTATAAGCATAAAATTTACCTACGAAAAAAATACAAAATGTATAAGGGACACCATGTCCCTTATTCATTTTGGCTTCACGTTTTCATATCGAAATTAATATTTTCGTACTTTTAATGAGTAAGATGAGTAGGTTTCGTCATTAACCGTAGTCGTTAAAATCTGGCTCAGCTTAGCTTCACTTCAAATTATTTCTTTAATCTTGAAAGTGAAACTAAGTTTGTTTACTATTGAAGGGGTCTTTTATCAGATATAACATTCAAATATTTTAAGTTAATTTCGTACTTCAGCATATTGCATGCAAACACTGGACAGGGACACACACTATTCGTAGGCTTTATGTTTGAATTTTAATCTACCCTAAATCTGCATTGAAAAATATTACCCTGTCGTCCTGCCGTGTAAATACATAACAGCTATAAATCACAGCTTAGGCGTAAAATAATTCTAAATAAACACATTATTACTCCTAATGACACAACCATTACATTTTGTTTACCAATATTTATTGCAAAGAAAGTAAACATACGTTCTTCATTCTCGAGATTAAACATGTCGTTTGAATATTGAAAGTAAATGTTTACTGTATACTTTTTTAGGCCGCCCGTATACGAATATTTACGAGTGCAAAGCGAGGCGTCGATTAAGCGTGTTCGTCTAGTCGCGTGGCATCGTCAAACGCGATATGCTAATACCGAGTCTTTGCAAAAGCATTACAGCAGAAGTAATTTTAATAAGGTTTTTACGCACCTACTGATGAATACTGAAGCTCGTAATAAATGTGGATCAGACTGTAAATTGAATTTTCAACACATTTGCTCAAATAATGCATTTAAGAAGCCTGTATACATTGTTTGAAAGGTAAAAATTACGCACAATGCAAAGGAAAGTGCGGTAAAATAGGTACCTACTCTACCTAAGTAAACGTTTTTTCAACACATTTGCTCAAAAAATGCATTTACGAAGCCTGTATACATTGTTCGAAAGTTAAAAATTACGCACCATACAACGGTACGGGCGGTAAAATAGGTACTCTCACGTAAGTACATGTTTTACCGCCCCTTCGTTGTATAGCGCCGTGCGTATCCTTTACGGTTTTTTTTTATTACCATAAAAATAATATAAGAATTCCACCAAAGAGTTTCAAATTACAAGAATAAATAAGCTGAATGATCGAACGTCCTTGGAAGCGCTTTTGCTCAATACGTTTATCTCACTTTATTATTAAAAAGAAAATGACGAACGAAAGATGTAGTACTAATTTTCACCATGTGCACGTGCCGCCATTTTCAAATTCGCGCTATTTTCATATTAGAAACTTCAAAGATTTTTGCGACTTGCCGAATGATATTTATTTATAAACAAAATAATAATAAATGAGTTCAAGCGAGGAATCCGATATTAGGGCTCCCAAGCGCAGCGAAGGAGCTCTGAGTTAACTCCTGAGCGAAGCGACTAGAACCCTGAGTGCAGTGAGTGATTCAAGCTCACCCAAGACGGAGACACCTTTATCCCCGAGGAGAATACTCTACTTTTCGCACCTACTAAAAGAACCAAGAACCAACCAGAGGTAATAAGAACCAAATCGATTAACGTTAGTAGTTTATGAAACTGTTCAAGAAACGGGGAATACGTAGTAATGTGTAATTTTATACACAAATTTATCTAAACTCATGCAATTGCATGAAAAACAAAATAATATCGTTATTATGACACGCAAGTACAACATTCTGATGCCGGGGTACACGCCACAGCAACCGGTCAGCTGTTGCGATAACATTACCATTACCGCCACAGATAATGTAGAAACAACGGTTGGGGAGTCATGTACTCATGAGAAAACATTTGTTTTTATTGTTGTAATTATTGTTATTTCATCTATTATAATATCTCTCCTTAGATCACTATTAGGTTGCGAAATTAAATTATTTTAACGGTAACTAAAACCTATGAAGTGAGAACTCTTTGGTCTAGCTGTACATTCATGGAAAAAAGGTTTTTTTTTTTGTAAATTTTGCCCTATGATTTTCTCAGTAATTGGGGTTCCAAATTCAAATCACATTAATGACCAGAGGGTCATAATGAAATTCAGTAATGGCCCGGCTAGAGCTTAAATTACTTGCTTTAGGTTTGGTTTACATGACATATAATTTGACATTATCGAGCAGGTGGTGTGAAAAATCATTGTCTTCCAACTACTCTAGTTATATCGTAATCTTTAACTCAAAAAAACCAGCAGAAACCTGAACATTTCTGCGTCGCTAAAACAGTGCAGTAATGATTGTACAGACGCCAGCACATCAAGCTACTACAATCTGTCAAATTTCTTTAATAGATTTTCAACTTTATCCCTACAACATAAGGTTCAAGGTTGATTGGGAAAATTTGACAGTTTCGGGTAGCTTGACCTGCTGGCGTCTGTACCTATGTATTTTTAAACTTTTTCATTGACCAAAAACTTTTCATTTATTCAAAGAGATTTAAAAATAATACGTGCTGGCTGTAAAGAAATAATAGTGCTGCGAAATGCAAACGCGCAGTAAGATACAAGAAAAACAATATGAAAAAAAACAGTATGAAATATTTCTTACGCAACATCAAAACCGTATACTTTTCTTCAACGAATCTCCTTACCGGTTTCTAGTAACAAAACCGGTTCCGTGAAGCGTATTAGTGATTTATGCTAGCATTTTACAAGGATCGTTACGGCTAATAAATCTTGGTTAACTTGTTGCGAATTAGGCTTCCCTTATAAACGCATGTTACGCGTGTTTTTTCTTTGGCGCGTAATTTATACTCTGTGGCACGAGATTTGGGATCGTGTAATAGAGTAATATTTTGAGCAAAGTGACGTAGTGAGTTGATTATGTTTACGTGTGTTAACCGTACCCAAAGCGTGCCAATAAACCTTTTACTAAGGCCGCTTGTAGACGCTCGTTTTTCCATCGGACCATGGATCGTGTTTTTCATATTTGTATGAGTTGGACACCGGTCCGGCGGCACCCGTGGCATCCGTGGCATATACACACATTCATTATAAGCCATACAACACTGCGGGTCCGGCAAAATAAATGGTCTGTTGTCCGGTGAAAACAACGAACGTCTACAAGCTGGCTAAAGCTCTGCTGTCCGCCGTCCATCGGTCCATCCGTCTGTATCTTTTGAATCGTAATAGGCAGCTACTTAAAATTTTCAAAGAGTTTGTACTACTATAGCCGCTTTAGCAACAATACTAAAAATAAAATGACGTTAACAATTAAAGGGGGTACAAGAAACGTTATCTTTTGTTATAAAAAATGTTGTGTTACATATCCATATGTGTGTTATGTTCCTAAGTGTGTTAAGTTAATGTACACCCAAAATGGCGACAAGTCGCCTAATCGGGCACCACTGTAACCAAAAGCAACTAAACGTCAAAAAATAGTCATCTGACAGCTGCACGCACAGATTAAACGCCGGTGCACGGTGGTGGCGCGTACGTCGTTACCGTCGAAACGAAATGTTGCCATTGTAAATATTATATATTATAAACATTATATATTATAAAATTATGTAAATATTATATATTATAAAATTATAATATATGTAGTTTGTATTTATTTTGTTTCTTATTTATTATGTCACTGTATGCTGCACCGGTCGACGTCATAACGTCAACGCCGGCTGTCGCTGAAAACCAGCGCTGGGGCTCTGTCTCGCGTAGGGTCGCAGCATTATGCTGAGCGGTGGCCGTTTTGCGTGGATGTGACGCATATTTTCCCCCCAACTTGTTCTTTTTGTATTTATGTCCTTTCTTTGCGTTATATTTACCGCAAATAAATGTATTTTCTTTCTTCTGACATCTCTTTTTATAGATTATGCGTGTTAAGTCGCAGTTTCGATACTTTGTATCAGTGTCGTGTATTAGTGTTTTGTATAGAATGTATGATCACTCGCATCTAATTTGGTTACAGTTTGGGCTTATTTGGGATCAACTTATAACTGACTTTTAAGAACAATAATAATGGTCTTTTGTGTAATTATTAAAAAAAAGCATTTACTCCGGAAAACATTTCACGTTGTTTCTATTAAATTGCACCTAAAGGTGCTGTTTTAATATGTTTTCTTTATAAATTCAATTTCCTTCCAAACTAGTTAATAAGACTTTCTTTTATTTCATCTAGAGACTTAGAGACTATTTACAATTTTTCAGGAAAATACTTGATGGCGCTGCAAGTGGCGCCGTCTATTTTTGTTATGAAGTCACCGAAAAGGTCGGATAAGAGTGGTGACAGTCAAGAGTGACTGTCAGCAGCCAGTGTAACTCCCTGCCTTCATGCTCCTGATCTGACGCCCTGCTAGAGAGCATAGCGTCGCATCGATGGTTACGTGGCGGCTGTCTGCTGATGACAGAAGAAGAGGATGTGAAGGGAGCCGCTGTCGTACCACGTCTACGACGAACTATATTCTGGCACAATCCTGATGATATTGAAGCTGCTGAACCACTAATACGATGATCACTTCTGGTAAAGGCTATCCTGCGCCGTTATATTTTCTTTTAATCTGTACCCTATTTTAAACCTATTACTCCACCTCACGGCCCTAACAACGAAACGAGCTAACAAAACCCTTACACATCGGGCCAAAATTACATGCCGTACAAATAAGGATCGTAAAAACTTCCACCCTTTATACCAAGTAATGCCATGTCAATGCTAAAGTATATTCGTCACGATAGTTGCAAAAGTTTGATATGCCCGTTTACGGCGACAGTGAGCGGTTCTCATGTTGTTTTATTTACATTTGATGGGACAAATAAATCGAAATCGCTTCCGGGATGAGGGAATTATGTGTGTTCACAAATAGAGGGGCTTGTGGCAAAGTTATAACAGCCGCATGGGTCGACCGATCAGGTTAAACTACACTTGCCACGGTTGGTCAGTGGATGGGTGACCATATTTACATACCAAGACCCCTCCGTTCTTCGGAAAGCACGTTAAACCGTTGGTACCGGCTGTAATTTGTAGATCTTTGACAGTTGTTACGGGGAGTTAGAAGTCTTACCAATGGGTATCGTGTTACCCAGTAACTGGGTTGTGGAGGTCAGATAGGCAGTCGCTCCATGTATGGTACTGGTATCCAGCTGCACCCGGTTAGACTGGAAGCCAAACCTAACGTAGTTGGGAAAAAGGCGGGCAGATGATGATGTTACTATCGCAGGCAGATTGTATGATTCGGCATTATACATACGGCGTCGTCCGTTTACAAACGCTCACAGTTTTGACATATGCCAAAGGTAAATTGGCAACTCGTGCAATTGTTATAATTTCGATATCCAGGCACCCCTACCAAATGGGTTAGGTTTGGTTAGAACTGTTACAAACTACGAGCGGGCAGAGCGAGCGCCTTTAGAAATAGATTAACATTTTGCCTTCGGCATATTTCAAAACTGCGTGCGTTTGTAAACGAACGACGCCGTTTGTAAAAAGCAGAATTAAACAAATTGCCTGCGACATTACTATACAAATACGTCTTTTTGTTTGGTGTTGTAAGTACTTACTAACTTTGCTCAATCCCTGTGCCTCTCGTGTTGCTGCTATAATTAGATTATTGGTAGTAACTGAAGTTGAAGGTCTCGGCTGAAAAATTGAATATGATTAACCTGAAAGATTTTTCTTCAGGTATATTATCAAAGAGTGTGTTTGTTCGTGACTTCGTGCCAATCTTCACCCAATCATAGAGTAAGTTATGGGTTCATCTGCGCTTCCAGTTTAAGTTAGTTCACCTATGAACTGATTTTAATGGTTCGCCGTACGCTCCACATTAGTTCCTGAGAGTCCTTGAAGAAGACACGTCTTCTACATCCAGTCCGCTTGCCGCTGGCATGAGGTCACCATCCTTATACTTTCTGATATATGATCCGAGACGCACGCACGTCTCGCGATTGCACGCTCTGCTCGCTGCTATTGCGTGTGTTGACACTCTGTGACCATATCCTTTATGAACCCCTATACTAAAAACGAACTATAATCGCTTTGGATAACGCTTGTGATTGTGCTTGGATCCTCCTGAATCATCGCCAGCTCAAGGAGACTTGGAAGACAATGTGACTGCTTTTTCTGGTAAGTGCTATTGTTCTCTTCTTAATCGTTACATAGAATAGATATTGGTACGGAACCTTTCATGCGCGAGTCCGACTCGCACTTGGCCGTTTTTTTTTTCTTTTTCGTAGATTATTGATTAAATGAATTGCTGTTGACATGCTGTCAAAACTGACAGCGAGTATCAAATCGCCGATATAGACTTAATGACTCATGGACTTTATGCAATGATAAAAGGTCATCTAAAGTTAAAATAATGTATCGGCCAAGTTCAATAGAGTTTTATAGATGGACATTAATAATAAATAAAAGTCCATAATATATTGAAGAAATACGATATTTTGGTATTCTTGAATTCTCATTATTCACTCTAAGCTGAGGTATCAGTTTGGCAGCTCTTTTCATCAGCTTAGAGTTTTAATATTAAAATATGACTGCCATCACCATTGTATCGGGTTTAATTTTATTAATGCACCATGAAAAATGTATTTTTGATCAAGTTTAGAGCATAATTTACGTGTCAAGTTAAATCGTATGGATTTTTTGTAAAGTAGTTTTACAGAAAGCTATATGGATATTAGGAAAACAGCATATTTGGTGATTATAATATACACTCGCGAGCAATAAACTGGAATCACTTCATCGCGCGTTGCTCAAGAATTTTTTTTACGATTTCTATGCAATGAGCTGTGGATTGTGGTATATCACCTGAAATGTAATTTTGTTAGCTTTCAAATGATATCAAAAAGATTTAAAATTAGTGTTTTAAAATTTTTAGTTTTTTGTTGTATGTTCCATGACATAAGGTGAATAAACTTTGGTTATGATATTGAAAAAGTTTGAAATTGCCATTCAAATGATATGCCACAATCCATATTTCATTGCATAGAAGTTTTAAAAATTTGTTTCGAGCAGCGGACGATGAAGTGATTCCAGTTTATTGCTCACGGGTGTCCATGGTTATTATAAATTGGCTAGCTAAACTCCGCAGATGCGATCGATATTCTAAACAAAAAAAAACATATGATGTTTTTTTTTTCAAAATATAAATCAAAATACTTTATTTCACATAAACCTACATGGGCACTTATGAAACGTCAGAAGCTAGGTGCACGGTTTCAATTGGTCGTTTCCTATGGAGAAGAGCTGGAAATAAACTCCACGGTTACTCTTTTAAAAATAATGGGTTTTTACAATGCTTTCAAGTTACAGTGTTAATAGGTATGGGAGGAAAGTGATTTTGAGCGTCAACGACCTC
Organism: Tiliacea aurago; assembly: GCA_948098905.1. Taxonomy (NCBI): domain Eukaryota; kingdom Metazoa; phylum Arthropoda; class Insecta; order Lepidoptera; family Noctuidae; genus Tiliacea; species Tiliacea aurago. Next base: position 6,191,307 of record OX402592.1, read on the forward strand.
TTTTAGTGTTGTAGTTTGTAACTTAAAGTATGAGTTGAGAAAAACTGTTTTCTTATGTTTCATCGTGTTTAGGTCAGGGACCGTACAACCCCGGTTAAGAGTTAAGCCTTTCGAAGGGGTAACCCTTTCAATGGGTTACCTTTATCATGATGTAACCCATTGAAAGGGTTTTATACTAGAAACCCATTGAAAGGGTTACATGATAACCCATTGAATGGGTTTTATACTTGAAACCCAGTGAAAAGGTTACATGATAATCTATTCAATGGGTTCTATACCTACTTGAAACCCAGTAACATGAAAAAATCATAATATTATGTTATTTCGATATCCGCCCAACACGCGTAGCATGACCAATTATATCTTTATTCTACCCAGGGACCATTTTAGTTACCATTTTAGAAAAACCCTATCGAAAACCCTTTCGATGGAAAGGGTTTTCAGTAGGGTTTTTCTAAGCATTTAATCAAAAACCCATACGGTGTGAGTAATTTTGAATGGCTTAAATTGAGCCGTTCAAAAGGGTTACCCACACCGTATGGATTTTTATCGAACACCCTTTCAATGGGTTACCAAAATTTGATTTAAGCCGTTCACAAGGGTTACCCATATCGTATGGGTTTTTGTTTAACCGCTTAGAAAACCCCTATCGAAAACCCTTTCAATGGGTAACCAAAATGGTCCCTGGACTTTAGATATCAATACCCATCACGTCTGTGAAGAAAAAAAATCTGATTTTTTAAACTGATATTTCAAGTGACTACAATAACTGCGGCCCCACAAAATAAATCAACAAATTAATTTATTGTTGTTTTATCATATTAACCCTTTTACCCAGTTACTGGGCTGTGGAGGTCAGATGGTCGCTCCATGTAAAATACTGGTACTCAACTGTATCCGGTTAGGCTGGAAGCCGATCCCAACATAGTTAGGAAAAGGCGGGCAGATTTTTAAGCGACTTCCAAAAAGGAGGAGGTTATAATGTTCGGCTGTATGTTTGTTTTTTTGTTTGTTCACCGATTGCTGTGTCAATTGTGGACCGATTTTGAAAATTATTTCTGTGTTTGAAAGGGTATGCTCCCGAGGTGGTCCCATTGTCACCAAGTCAGAATCTGATGAGAGGATCCCATGGAAATCAAAGGCAATCCTCAAATTTTATAGGCACACCTATATCGATTTCAGTATTTTTTATAGTAACTCATGCATTTGCACTCGGAAAGCACCATTTGGTGAAGTGGAACTGATGATGAAGACCACAAATGGCCACCGAAACTATTTAGTAATAATGATTTCACTGTTGCGATTCGATTAGACACTTTAATATGATTGCAATTTATGCTCATCACAATGCATATGGTGAAGTCACCATCAGTTCCAGTTCTCCTGGTTCTTACCAGGAAAACTGCTCAACTATTAACGCCCCTGCATCGGGAAAAGCAATATTTTGTAAAAGGTGATGAGCAGGTGACATTAGGCTATTGTAACTTAGATAAATAAATTGCAAACTTATCCACTAAAAACTGAAAAATAAAAAAACATTTTACAAAAAAAAATATCCGACTTCCAAAAAAGAAAACACTACAAAGTAAAAAATAACCTTAATTTCGGAAGTCGGTGGCAAAATACTAAAATAGATCCAAAGATACCGACTTCCGAAATTAAGGTTATTTTTCATTTGTAGTGTTTTCTTTTTTGGAAGTCGGATATTTTTTTTTGTAAAATGTTTTTTTATTTTTCACTTTTTAGTGGATAAGTTTTTAAGGTCAGGTGCGTAGTACTCGCAACCGGCGTGCGTGTATGACTAGATGTATGAACGTAGTCGAAGCAAAAGGAGTATGTAAGGAGCGTAGCAAGTGGCGTTATATAGTTTCTGCCTACCCTCATGGGAAGAAGGCATGAGTTTATGTATGTGTGTATTATAATTATTATTTATTATCTAATATTATAAATGCGAAAGTGAGTTTGTTTGTTACGTTTTCGCGCTAAAACGGCTGAACTTATTTTGATGAAATTTGGCACACCCGTAGACCATGATCTGGAGAAGGACATAGGATACTTTTTAGACCGATATTCTTACGAAATCGAGACTTATGTGGGTGAAACCGCAGGGCGCAGCTCGTTAAGAATAAAAAGAAGAAACAATAGAGTTCAATGCATAAAAATAAAGTTTAAATAAAAGGCATTGAACAGTAAACCAAAAACAATAATAATACAACTTTAGAGTCGCCACAGCCTCTCTTACATACACAAATTTTAATACAACCTGGTACACACAAATAATTACATGCCCGCTAGCAGTTCTATATTTAACACACAACGTCATTACCAGCACGGGAGCTATTGCGTCATCAAACTTAATTATCCAGTATACAGTAAAGCCACCCAAAAAACAACAAAATAGGAGCATGACGTCACCAAAACAAATGCCTGCCATATATTATAACTCCGCCCTACATAGCCGGGTCATCTAAGTGTTTTTGTCTCGACTACATAGTGTTAATTTCCCTGGAGCAGTCAATTCTGCTGAGCCATCAATCTACGTCAGTGTCGCAGTAACTAAAGCTTTTTAGACGTGCATGTATCTGTATTTACATTCATGTGTATTAGGTTTGTAGTTTCTTCCGTGTAGGAAAAATGTAAGCAGTCTCTTAGATTTACCTCAAATTTCTGAATAATTTATGCAGTACATACAGTACTTTAACAAAATCTATACTAATATTATAAATTCGAAAGTAACTCTGATTGCTTGTACGTTACATTTTCACGTCTTTTAATAATGTATACAATATGTAACAAAAACCCTGTTGTTCTTTCTACCTACGTTTTAAGAATCGGTATACATACGAGCAAGTCATTTATAAAAACTGTTCAACAAAAATAATTAAAATAAATATTTAATTTTGTAATGTTTAACAGATTTCTTACCTCTTTAGTTCTTTGATTTTGACTTCTCGACTAGCCAATTCTTATTTTTTTTAAATTATAATTCCACCAATGTTGTACTTGTAGGTTAATGTATACGTCCCTAAAAGGAACAACAGGGTTTTTGTTACATACTGTATAATGTTAATTAGACATAGCCTGCAGAGTAAGCAAGCTGAAGTGGCTGTGGGCTGGCCATATTTGTCGAAGGACCGATGACCGATAGCAGACGAGTCCTGGACGGGAGACCGCGATCGGCAAGCGTAGTGTGGGACGCCCCCCAGCTAGATGAACCGACGACCTTAAAAAGGTGGCTGGGACAGACTGGATGCGGAAGGCGGAGGATAGGGTGTTGTGGCGCAGCCTGGGAGAGGCCTATAAACAGCAGTAGACTGCTATAGGCTGAGTTGACTGATATAATATTAGGTACATAAGCAGACCATGAGGAGCAGTGGTGGCCCAGTGGTAATGGTCCCGACTTACGAGCTGTAGGTCGCGCTTTACTTTGAGTAAATAATATCATCACCACTGCTCTTAAAATGGCGAAGGAAAACATCGTGAGGAGAAACCGGCATGTCCTAGAACCAAAAATTCGAAGACATGTGACATCTACCAACCCGCACTGGGCCCGCGTGGTGGATTACAGCCCACTCCCTCTCGTAGAAAAGAGGCATGTGTCCGAGAAGTAGAAAGAAAGAAAGAAAAATGCGTTTATTGGCATTACAGCAAAAATACACCATAAAACTATAAATAACAGAAAACAATGATTATAATGCCAAAAGGGCCTCAGCTCAGCATAATGTCAGATGACAACACAAGGTGTAACACCTGACGCTGATTGTCAGCTGCAACCCACGAGTGCCATACGCTAGAATAATAAACACATAGACACATTATAGGCTGATTATGATGTAGACCATGAACTGAGTTAGGATATAGGATACTTCTTAAGCGCAACACATACAGAAGGCGGGTGCGGGACGGGCGCGGGTCGGGATGGCAGTACGGCGGGCTGAATTCCATGTTTTTATATGAATGACACCACACGAAACGCGTGAGCGGGTCGGTAGCGGGAGCCGCGCACGCGTTTTGTGTGGTGTCATTCATATACCGAGATAGAGGATTATATCCAAGATAAGAACGCTTGGAAACATTCTGGTCTAGCTCCATAAGACAATCTAGAGTCTAGAAAAAATCTAACTGATTGCTATTTTAACTGTATAATTTATTATTTTTATGACATTGATTTTACATTTTGTTATTATCTTAAACTCACACTCAAGTATTTTTTTTTTTAGGAAAACGTTTTATTTTACAATGTTTGTAAATAATATATGCGAGCACCATGTGTCTATCACATAATTGATTTATCTGTCATTGCTTCGTTATTAATTCTTTTTACCTATTGTGGTATAGTAATTTTATTCTAGGTGCATCGTCTTCACATATAACTGTATAATTGATTACCTATACAAAATATTGTAAAACATTTTAAAAGAGTAACGGTGGAGTTTCTTGCCCATTCTTCTCCATACGAAGCTACCTTTTGGAATGGGCGACTAGAATCAATTCTATTTTATTTGTACATTTTTACGTACAAAAGTGCCATTTATGTGCCTATTTGAAATAAATAATTTGACTTTGACTTTACCTAAATACAGAGAAATCAGCCGCCGTACTGCCGGCCCGGCCCGCGCTCGACTCGCACCCCCTGCCGGTGAATGTTGAGCTTTATCACCCTAGTATGATCCCGTGGGATAATATCCAACCTGCACTCTGGTCAAGCCACGGGCAAAAACTAACATAATAAAATAAAATAAACATAATAATTAATTGAGTTTCCCCAAATATTTTCCAGCTAGAACGGAGATCAGAGTCGTTCGTCACTAGACGAAGACGTAGTTATCGTCAAACATGAATAATTTAGAATGTGTGTTACGATAACGATAGGTTTAAGAGTGCACGGATTTTGTTTAAAACGAAGATATGAAACAAGATCTCATGATAATACAAATTCAAAGAGAAGCTGTCTATGAGAACTATAATACATAAAGATATTTTATGGCACTTATTCACCCTTTGCAGGTATCGCCTTTCCCCTTAGAGGGTAGAAAGTGCATAGTGTGTCGCACGAAGCCGTTTGAAGTCAAAGCAATACGGCATAATATACATTGTGAAAGATTTCAATACGATACTGCAGAGCTTAAATAACATACTACATAAAATATTTGACAATACTCGCACATCTGCGATTGGATAAGCAAGTACTTTGTTTTGTTACATTGTTAAGACGCAGATATATGCCAGTGACCTTGAGTGGTTAGCTTGCGTGTTCTGTACTGAGCTCACGCAACGCCTCGTACGTTCAGGGGTGTGTAATGTATGATATAATAACAAATGCTCTAATTTCACTTGAAATAACGTTCATATAATATAATTTTCATATGCTATAAAATCATATAACCTAATTTCATATGACCTAATGTATTATATGATATAATTTTCATTTAATATAAAACATTTAGTATAACGTTCATTTTATATAATTTTCAATATGTATAATATTCTTTTTATATAACATTCATTTGACCTAATGTTCTTTTGACCTAATTTTCATGTTTAATGGTCACAGTTCTAACCTAACTAGAACTCTAATTAGTCTAATATAATAAAACATGCAAGCAAGCATGCAGCATGCAAGCAAGCATGTAGCAAGCAAGCATGCAGCAAGCAAGCATGCAGCAAGCCTGCAACATGCAGCAGGCATGTTTTCTGTCACGGCTCCGGTGCTGCAGGGCTACAGCGGTCCCATGCAAGCTTATCGTCACAGATGTGTTTCACGCTCACCACCGTGGCTTCGGCTTGCTGGCCGGCTCTGCCGGCCAGCCTCAGCCGCGGCGGCAAGCGTTGAAACCACCTGCTCCTCAGCTCGCGGGCCGCCTCGCCCCTACGCACCTACGTGATTTTAAATAACACTCTAGGGGTAGGGCAGACAAGACTACGTGGAGTCGGTTTTGCAGCGATTCGTTTCTGTCACGCCGCTCCCGCAGCACGCTCAATCAAATTAATCGCAATATTATATATTTTAAACGATAGGCCTAATGATTTTCGATTACATAAAGGTTATATCAAACAACGTTATGCTGTTATAGCGGTATGCTTATGCGATGCATTTTTGCTAGCACCATACTAACAGGCGTTTAAAATCGTATCAGATTTTCTAAATTATATTAAAAGTTATTAGAGATTATGAATATTATAGTAAATGAATAAAATACTACATGAATATTATGTCAAATGTGCATTATAGGAAATGTTTATTATATCATAAGAAATTAGATAAAATTAAATTATATCAACAATTCATTATCTCAACTGATCGTTATATTAAACAAAAGTATATTAACTGAAATTAGGTCAAGTGAACGTTAGATTTTTTGTTATTATATCAACCGTTACACACCCTACGTTCAGCCAGTAATAGGACTCGCCCATCAAAGAGCGCTGTCCCCAATTTGACGCATTATTAATTTATTATACACAAAAAAAAAGGTATTTTAATAAAACGCATATACTTAAAGATCAATAATTACATTATCTTTAAATTGGTGAAGGTTTCAGAAAAATACGCTTGGTAGATTTTGCGCCATTCTCAGTTTTTTTGTCCACGTTAGAGATAACTTTACAAATTAATTTCACTATGTAATATAAACATAATCTAAAATATTCACATACTAAATTATTGAGAAAATGCTCTAATTTAACATATTTTTTTTTCAAATCAATAACACTACTCGTTTAGACCTGATCTTCAGTATAAAATCATTAAAAGACAGTTATCGTCGCTTTAAGGATTTAATATCTGTACAACAATCAAGAAAATTAATTATTAAGCAAATTCACACCCTACGTCAGTGTGCCGAGCAATTGCATACAGTACTGTCACAAAATGACGGTTGTATTAATAAAAATAAAGACACACCTTGGTTTAATGTCACCAATTTATGCCTGGCATCACGCCAAACACCTGCCAATTACTTAAAATATCTTTATTGTAGGTTCTTTGTATTTTTAGATAATTGGACTACGCTTATTAGACCACTGACATAAATAAAAAAATAGACAGTCATGGGGACTGCCGACACAAATGAAAACATAAAACTTTAGAATAACAACATTTATTTCAACTACGTATTAATGTTATCATTAATCACTCACACACAAAACCGATCACAAAGCACGTATTTTTTGCTTAGAACCAAAACAGTGCAGAAATGTTGTATGAAATCTTATTGTTGCACTGTTTTTCAGTGCTATAATGAGATTATTTTTTTATTTAGATATAAATTTACCACAGATGTTTAATGTCTTCCATTAAGTTTAATATAAAATGTATGCATTGGATCAAAAAGATACTGGCTGAAAATAAAAATCGGCTGAATAAGACCGACTTAGTGAAAAACTTTGTTTTCATTGACTTGAGTTTTTATTTTGAGTAGGTATATTTTATCACGGTAGGCAGATTGGTAGTTGAAAGAAAAGTAGATTACTATTTTATTATTGATGGGAAAGTACCTACGAGATAAAAATATAAAATTGTGTATGGGAGCTACATCTGCCAACAAACTGCTTTGCAGTTTGGCAGAAGTAAATATTTTTGTAAAACATAGGATGATACCACAAATAAAACTTTTTTTTTTTTTTACTCTACATAAAACTCCTAGCATATTTCCACTGTTACCTTTAAACGAATTGTTTAGAAATTCCACAGTCAGAGTTGTTCTTAGGATAGACAGATTAAATGAATGTTTTAATTTGACGACTCTAACGGGCCAATCTGAATAATTCGATTACTCCGCTCTTTCGTCAATAACTGAATTAAGAGCGGTGCGATTTATTAAAAAAAACAAATATTCATCATTCCAAAGTTAGACTGAAGTTGAAATTCCAATTTTATTTGAGTTTTAAAGTTTATTTAATGTTTAATTTAAAAATAAATTGAAGTCAATTTGTTTGTTTAGATTTTTTTGACAAAAGAGTGTCTGGTAGAATTAAGGCCAACGCACACGGTGTACGGCGGGGGATGGTATCGAAGAGGATTTGCTGAGTAGCATCCCGCGGTATGTCACGGGGGAAATGCGGAGGGCACCCCTGCTTGCACTGCCTCTCCCCCGCAATCGTATGCCAGCGGACTGTGGCGCTGGCGTATACCACCGCGGGCCTTTGCATCCCGCCGCAGTCTCATGGAGCGTGCTCTTCAATACCGCAGAGAGAAATCCGCTTTGATGCTCCGTGGTCGGTCTCTGAGCTTTGGAATCTATATCTTGTTACCATTAGATGCGAACGAATTTACGTTGGGAAATTGAAAAAATTATAGGCGCGCCGTCTTATATGCATAATCAGCCTATACTGTTCCCACTGCTGGGACATAGGCCTCATCGCTATGAGAGGGAGTGGGCCGTAATTCACCACGGGCCCAGTGTTGGTTGGTAGATGTCACATGTGTTCAAATATTTGGTTCAAGGACATGCCAGTTTCCACACGATATTTTTCTTCAACGTTTTGAAAGCAGTGGTGATGAAATAATTTACACAAAGTACAGGGTCAAGATCAGGGTTCAAATCTACGACCTCCAACTCGTAAGTCGCGGTCGTTACCGCTGCTCGCAATGTGCGCTGGCCTTTAATTGTGGTTGAGAGAGTTCACAATAGATTTTATTCAGCTAAGTGCTTTTGTATTTGATGACTGGGCTATTTAAAAATGCGAAAGAAAAATATTATAAGCAAACAAGATGGTTCTCATGTTTGTAATAACGTGCAATGTCTTAGGTCACTGGCTCTATTGTGGTCTTAAGCTAAACCAAGGTTACGCGATTTAGATAGTTACGTATTTGTTTTTATCGATCAGTTTATGAAGATCAGATCGGGTAAAAAGTCACTTTGTACAAGAAGTAGTAAGTACAAGGTGAGTTGTCACCCGGTCTGGAGAGAAAATGTAGTATGACATGATGGCTAACTTATCGGATATAATTCTATTCGCTGATGACACTTCTCTTATTTTTAAAATAGATAGAAAAGATTCGGTTGTCTTACACGTCAACGATAGTCTAGCTGTTCTTTCAAAATGGTTCGCAGCTAATAATCTTTTACTTAATGTGAACAAAACAAAATGTCTTAAGTTCTCATTACCAAATGTACCCCAAGTGGGTCTAAATTTAAAACTTGATGGCAAGAAACTAGATGCTATTACGGAAACTGTATTTCTAAGAATTACTCTAGAATCCAAATTGCAGTGGGGTGCCCACATTAAGGCTTCTACATACCAGCGCGACTTGTCACGCGACGCGACACGGCACAAAGGCCCCGCGTGTCGCGGAACGAGCGGTGCCTATGTGTCGCGTCGCGTCGCGCGACAATTCGCCCCGGTATGTAGAAGCCTTTAGAGCTCTTTCAGGTAGATTAAGTTCAGCTGCTTATGCAGTAAGAAAAATAAGGCAGTTGACAGATATAGCCACAGCTAGGTTAGTATACTTTGCTTATTTCCACAGTATTATGTCTTATGGCGTTTTGCTGTGGGGATCGGCAGCCAAAGAAATCGATGTACTAACTCTGCCTTTTCTTTATATCTTAGAAAGTATTTTATATGTTTGCAAAAACTTAGACCTTTTTAAAATAAGAAGCGATTTCCATAATATAAATACACGTAGTAAACATGAAATTGTTATACCCAAATTTAGATTAACTAAAACAAGCAAGTCATTTCTTATTAACAGTATCCGCTTTTATAACAAGTTGCCAAAGTCTGTTACAGAACTTAGTGATGGAAAATTCAAAACCCACATCAACCGTGTCCTTATCAAAGAAGCATATTATAAGATTAAAGACAACGTTGAAGTCAAAGTCAAATTGTTTATTTCAAATAGGCACATAAAAGGCACTTTTGAACGTCAATATTAACAAAAAAAATAGAATTGATTCTAGTCGCCCCTTCCAAAATGTAGTTTCGTATGGAGAAGAATGGGCAAGAAACTCCACCGGTACTCTTTTAAAATCTTGTACAATATTTTTATACGTACATTAATTATATAATTATATGTGAAGACGATGCACCTAGAATAAAATTACTATACCACAATAGGTAATAAAAAGAGTTAAGAATGAAGCAATGACAGATAAATTAATTAGGTGATAGAACATGGTGCTCACATATTTACAAAAATTTTAAAAAATATATACGATTTCCTAAAAAATAACAATAATATCAGTGTGAGTTAAGGTAACCACAGAATTTAAAATAAATGTCATAAAAATAATAAACTATACAATTAAAATAGCAACCTGTTTGATTTTGTCTAGACTCTAGATTGTCAGGGAGCAGGACCACCACGTTTCCAAGCATTCTTATCTTGTATATAATCCTCTTATTTGTAATATGCTTGTTTACAAAGTGTTCTTTTAATATGAGTTTTAAATTTTCTTTCATTTAGTTGCAATATATCACAAGGTATTTTGTTGTAACATTTAACACAGTACCCCATAAAAGATGTATGTACTTTAGATAACCTGAAAAATGGTTGATCTATTTTGTCTTTATTTCTAGTATTAAAATTATGTCTATCACTTATTTTATTAAAAAGATGTAGATTTTTCCTTACATACATAATATTTTCATAAATGAATTGGCAAGGTACCGTCATAATCTTAATATTTTTAAATAATTCCCTAAGAGATTCGCGGCGACTTAGATTATAAATTGCTCTGACAGCTCTCTTTTGCAAAATAAAGATGGACTCAATGTCAGCAGCCCGACCCCACAGTAAAATGCCGTACGACATAATGCTGTGGAAGTAGCTAAAATAGACCAAACGCGCGGTTGCTACATCTGTTAACTGTCTTATCTTTCTAACAGCATAAGCCGCCGAGCTTAGCCGCCCCGCAAGAGATGTTATATGTGGTCCCCATTGTAATTTCTCGGCTAGAGTGATTCTGATTGAAGACAAGGAAGTTTGGCATTAATTCCTTCTGCACATGTGGCTTCCCTGGTACCTCATTAACGGCAAAAATATGTAAATGTCTATTAACTGCCCCCAAGTTGCGATGTTTATGTTATTTATTTTTTACATACTTCCTTGACATAATCGATGTTTTTTGATTTCAACTATTGTTTTTTTGTCAATGTGAGGACGTTGTAGGCTTAATAGACTGTAGATCTGTAGACCATTTTCTATTTTGTTAAGTACCTGGTAATTTTGACGGGCCTACGCTGTCCTCACATACCTATTACTTTGAAAATATTGTAAAAGCCAATTTTTTTTTAAAGAGTAACCGTGGAGTTTCTTGCCGGCTCTTCTCCATAGGAAACGACCAATTGGAACCGTGCACCTAGCTTCTGACGTTTCATAAGTGCCCATGTAGGCTTATGTGAAATAAACATATTTTTGATTTTGATTTTGAGTAATTCATTACAAGTATCTAAAGAGTAACGATTAGCATAAACAAAAGCATTTTGTAAATAAAATAAAAATGTGTATCGCGGCTAAAAGGGTAATCAACAGGCGGGGTTTTCACATTTCAGTGCCTTTACTGGTAAATATTTTGTTTGTGCCTCAAACTAAAAATGGTTTGTTATTTATTTATTTATAGTTAATTAAAAGGGTACAATACCAATTACTTTAATTTAATTTAAAACTAACATGGAACAGTGGACTCCTTTCATACATTCTCTCACAGAACACCAGAAATGTACGCATAATTTTACGCCATTCATCCGCAAATACATTCAGGGTTATTAGATTGTACGTAAAGAATTTGTTTTGAAAACTTTTAATTTATATAGAATTTACTTTTTATAAGCATTTTCATAATTTATTGAGAAAATGTCGATTTTAGAGCCTTCTGTTGCAAGTCATAATATACAAAATAACTTACACACACAACATTTCCTTACAAACACACACGAAATATCCGCAAACAAATCAAACTGACCCAACCCGTCAGTTCCACCAACTTAAAAACGGGAAAAACTGTTAAATGCGGGTACATTTTAAAAGGCCTGGATGACGTCAAAGTGGGTATAGATAAGCGCAGACTGCGCAATCTATCTTCCTCGGAGAGACGTGTGTGATACGGGCACCCACATGATATAATCGAAAATCGCTTACCGCGATCCATCTACATATTCCTTCTGACATGACTAAAACTGGCTTGAGGCTTTGTTGAAGTTTCATCAAGCATGATCTGATTTTTGTGGTAAAATTGTACCTTGTATCTGTAGTTTTGAAATAGAATAGTTAAAATGGCGTGTTGGGAAACAATTTTTTTTTTTCAAAATCCTTGTTACGAAAAATACACAGCTATTGATAAATGAAATTCTGTAAATTGATTCAAAAAACACTTTTACAAGTCAAAATTAAATAAATTATTTATAGAAAACTCACCCTACCGAATACCGTACGACATTACCTAAATCTACTATGAAAACAGCTAAAGTACACTAAACGGACTGTCTCTATTTCAGTTCAATAACGATTTTTCTTACAGTTTATGCTGCATTTCACCACAGATGAAAACTTTAAAACTGAGTAAACACAAAATGATGATCAACTTCATGTCATTTTGTGTTTTATCGGCTCATTTTGAGCAAGGCAGGCTCCTGGGTTAAATTTACCGATGTCTTAAAAAGGTGGCTAGAACAGGCTGGATGCGGAAGGCGAAGGACAGGGTGTTGTGGCACACCCTGGGAGAGGCCTATGTCCAATAGTGGACTGCGATAGGTTGTATTGATTGAAAGTCACGGCTCTGGTTCTGTTTACTCAGCCTTTATTATCTTCTAGGTTCCAACAAACTTATTGGAACTAATGGGTCACTTGCATCATCATCATTTCAGCCGAAAGACGTCCACTGCTGGACATAGGCCTCCCCCAAATCGGGTGGGGATTTGCCATAATCGCCACGCTTGGCAGGTGGGTTGGCAATAGCAGTATGTTTTTAAAAAAATGCGTAGATAACGCTGCTGCCCATTATCTAGTAAATCCCGTAGTCGCCTTTTACGACACCCTCGGGAAAAATTGGCTGGAGCTATTCTTTACGTCCGGCACCAAACGGAACACTCACTTCGGTCACTTGCATGGCATCACATAACAAGAACAACGTATATACCTAAAAACTCGTGCGCACAATCGACAAATCACCACTCACATCTCTGGCTGTCATTAAACATATTTACGTAAAGCTAATCAAAATATCCCAACCCTTTATTTCATCAGTTTATCATTGAAATTACCAATAACATAACAATTAGGGGTATTTCGTTATATTATTATTCATGTCGCGTTCGAAAATCATAAATTATTGTACGCCACGTAGATTTTACATAAATAATCGAATGGATCCCATGGCTCGTGCAATGGGGGCGCTAGCTGGCGTTACTTATAATTTTGTCGATTTATTAGAATCGCTTGTTGAATACTAGCATTGTATAATGAGTTACAGAATTGTTCTTTGTCGAAATACGAGTCGGTATTCAATTGGTGTCTTACTTTTAATAATTACTTACTATAATGTCTGGTTGACGTAGAAATCAATATCCTAAAATAAATGTTTTAGACTAGTAAATCAAAGATGTTAATTACTTTTACCTCAAGGCAGAGTTTTAAGTTATATTTCGTAAAAATAATCCTTTTACGTTGAAAAGAGCACTTTAATCAACGTTTTAAAATACTAGGTCAGATTACAATCAAAATGTTACCTAGTTGTAATTATTTTATATTGAGACTGAGAATAAAGTTACAAGAGAGTTCTTTCAATAAAACCTGACGCTGATGAAAGTGCTGTCATTATGAAAAGGTGTTCTGTTTGAAAACTACTAAGTAGGTAGACATCGTCTAAATTAAAACTGCACGCCCCTCCACTAAAATTTCTATACAAACATTTAAAATGTTTATGCAACAAGCAGTGGAGGGGCGTGCAGTTTTAAATTAGACGATCTCTACAACCGTTCATCATTTTATGGGTCTTATACAACATTAGTTTTTGTTTAAACTAAACCCGAAAAGGGGTCATTGTACTCATCATTTTGAACAACTTTTTTATGGAACCAACATTGAAATCACGAAAAAAAAAATCTGATGTTCCATACATTTTGTCGATTTAAGTGAACACAAATGTATGGAACAGCTGATTTTTTTTTCGTGATTTCAAGGGACGTTGAGGGAGGCCTATGTCCAGCAGTGGAAGTCTTTCGGCTAAAATGATGATGATGATGGCCCTGACCAAACGGATTAGGTTAGATTGGAACTGTGCAAGTGCGAGCTACCACGCGCGTGTCGTGCGAGCGATACATCCAAGTTATTATGTTTAGGACCTCAAAATAGGAATTATTTGAGGTTCACAAAAAGAGGCGCAAACATTATATTAGAATTTTAAATAATATTTTTGTAGCGCAAAATTATTAAAAATTGACATGCCTGAAACAACAAATAAGCTAGAACTGCGAACTCATGTGTATGAAGTACATTATTGGCTAAAAATTGCGGGTTTTCAGTCCCTTTGTTAATGCTCTAGGATTAAAAACCACAACCATTCGGTCTATGCTCGGCTACAAAAATCAAAATACATTCTATATTTTTGAGTACAAGAGGATTTATTCTATGCTGTACGTACATAGTAATAAATATTAGTATTAACGAATACTGAATACATAATTGTGTGTGCTCATTCAATTTTAACATTTCCATTTGTAGCATTAACTATTAATTTGTGTTACAGCCTGTATTATCTGTTGTGGAAAGTAGACTGTTATCATGGTTAGCAATGTACGTACGGGCTCTTTTTTTACGCGACGGATTTTTATCGCACTCTGAATTGACTCGGCTTTGCGCTAAGAGTTAAAAATCCAACAGTCCGCTTTTTTAACGCGCTAAAAAGCGTCTGTGCGAGCGTGGGCTTAGAGATGGCTGAAACGTTATTAGAATTTATTCAAGGATTATTTTATTTAGTGTCGAATCTAAAATCAGATTTAAATGTAGACATGTCATAGAAGTGGCGACCGAGTACCGGAAGACTAAGCGTTGAAAGCCCTTCCACAAGGTGGACCGATGGCCTTGTGACTGTGGGGATGCGAGAAGCACAGAACCGGTTGAAGTGGCGATACTTGGGGGAGGCCTATGACCAGCAGTGGACGTGTTTCGGCAGAAATGATGATGATGTTATGATGTTTCATAAAGGTGGTCAGCATCAGTAAGTTGAAAAATAAAACAATTTGATTCAGTCTTCACAAATAAATTAAATTTTTGCTTAAAATAAAGTCTTAGCCACCTGTTCAAGTATGATATCATCAGCCTATAGCAATCCACAGCTGAGACAAAGCTTCTCCAATAGGTACACGACACCGATGAGGCTTCACGGTGGCTCTCGTTCAACAGTATGTAATTGTCATCATTCAAATTCCCCAAAAAACATTCAGATAAGCTATACATTTTTAACCGACTTCCAAAACGGAAGAGGTTATATGTTCGGCTGTATGTTTTTTTTTATGTTTGGTCACCGATTGCTCCGTCATTCGTGGACCGATTTTAAAATTATTTTTTTGTTTGAAAGGTTATGCTCCCGATGTGGTCCCATTGTCACCAAGTCACAATCTGATGAGGGGATCCTATGGAAATCGAGGGCAATCCTCAAATTTTATAGGCACACCTATATCGATTTCAGTATTTTTTATACTAACTCATGCATTTGTAAGTAAGTAAGTAAGTAAGTAATTATTTATTTGTTAGAATATTGTTGTTACAAAGGTGTTACACGTCATATAACACGCACTCGGAAAGCACCGTTTGGTGAAATGGAACTGATGATGAAGACCACAGATGGCCACCGGAACTACTAAATAATAAGTATTTCACTGTTGCGATTCGATTAGTCACTTTCTAGTCGCTAAGCAATTTATACTCGTCAAAATGTAAAGGATGAAGTCACCATCAGTTCTCCTGGTTCTTGCCAGAAGAATTCCTCAACTATTAACGCCCCTGCATCGGGAAAAGCGATATTTTTTAAAAGGTGATGAGCAGTTGAAATTAGGCTATTGTAACTTAGATAAATGCAAATTGACCCACTAAAAAGTGAAAAATAGAAAAGCTATTTACAAAAAAAATAAACCGGTGCGGCGGCGGGTGCAAAAAATTAAAATATTATAGATCCAAAGACACCGAATTCTCAAAACGAAGGTTATTTTTCACTTTGTAGTGTTTTTTGTGGAAGTTGGTTTTATTTTTTTTGTAAAAAGTTAATTTTTATTTTAAAACACTATTAAGCACACACGACACAAATAATAAATTAGAGTAACGTACGCGGTTGCACGAACATTGAAGTGAAAAATCCAATTACCCCATGACTCTGGTGGACAGCAATGTATTCGTATATCATATCTTTGATGGCTGAACCCGGCTTTTTTGTCCAATTTAATTTTCGTATAGCCCGTACCGTATGGATTAAACAGGCTTTTTTTAACGGAAATGTCATTTTTAACACGCTTAATTAATATTTGTGGGAAAAAAAAACATTTTACTAACAGTGCTATTTGTGTTGCCAGCTATATTATTATTTTAACGCAATAAATTCCTTAGTCATTTTCAGCCAGTCGCATCTTTAGGTGATGTAGATACAGTGTTATCGTTGTGTGTGCACTCTTGTTACAATTTAAAAGTCATATCGTGTATATCATTAATTAAAAATTAACATCTCAAAACAGTTTGGCTACATTCGTTAAATTGCTACCTTTCTGCTGAGCTACAACACTGTAACTCTGGAACGTTTCCTGCAAGGAAAATGCAAGAGAACCATGTGGAAAAAGAAATAATGACAAAAGATTTCGTACTTTGTTGCAGATTTTTAGTATTACTTAGTATTTATTTAATCTGTGACAGAGATTTTATTTAATCTGTGACAGAGGTTGAGGTTCATTTTTTGTTTCGTGACAGATTTGTGCTCCAAAATATTGACTATTGACCAAACGTCCTTCCTCCAGTCTATTTTATAGTTCAATTATTTAATCTGTGACAGAGGTTATTTAATCTGTGACAGAAGTTGAGGTTAATTTTTTGTTTCGTGACAGATTTGTGCTCCAAAATATTGACCAAAAGTCTTTCCTCCAGTCTATTTTATAGTTCAACCAGAAATATTACATACCTACTCGAAGTTTTTCCCACAAAAATCCCAACGGCCTGTGGTATATGTAAAGTGCACAGTACTTTCGTACTAGCATTATTCAGGGGACGAACCGCAGTATCTATCCGCTTTATTCACAGATTTCTATTTTGAATCCTATACAGGAACGTATAGATACCACGTGTCTGGTATGTGCAGATTTTTGGAAAGCCTATCTGCATACGAACATGTATTTTTGATCTCCTGGTAGAACGCGATACAGATCCGGGTAGAGTTAAGGTTTGGTATAGGATTTAAGCTTATCTAAAATGGAAAGTTTTCGTGATAGAAATCCTTAGCTACAAATATTTTCTTTTTTAGCTTCGAATAAAATATTAAGATCTCGGATATCATATAGATCTCAGCACATTTTAAGTGTGGCCTTGGACGACCGAGCGTGGCTTCAAGCCACACTACCCATCCGATTTGGTGGCCTCGGCATCCGCAAAATTACCAGTATTAGCTTACCGACTCTTGTCCTCTGTCTACAGCACTGAAAAGTTGAGCGAAAAAATTTTAGCCCCCTTCGCTGGTTGACTCTGAAGTGCTGTGTTTGACAGATGCGGTGAACGCCTGGATAGTGGCTTGGTCGGATGCAGATCGGCCCGTATACCCATCTTCCCAGAGAGAGTGGGGTGAGCCGCTCTGCAGGTTGGTATTGAATAATCTTATCAATACGTCCACGGCTAAACGTGCCCACCGGTTGGCTGTGGGTTAGTAGGAGTCAGGCCTTCAAGCACTACCGTCACCCAACACAGGCACTATGTTGGGTGACACATCCTTCCGGCTCGCTACTTGTCTGGGACTGAGCGGTCCTTGCGGAGCTCCATATTGCTGCCAGTGCGGAGAAGCTTCCGACTGCCTTGGACACCATGGCCTACCTTGCACTAAGAGCGCAGGCCGGATAGCACGGCATGCCAGCATTAATGACATCATTCGTCGTGGTCTTCTCACCGCGGCGTGGTGCGGGGTGCCAGCTGTTTTAAAACCCAACAGCTTGGTACGCGACGATGTGAAGAGACCAGACGGAATGACCATAATGGCTTCTCTCCAATCCTAAACCATCAATATTTTAATTTAAAAGAGTGGCCGTGGAGTTTCTTGCCCGTTCTTCTCCATAGGAACCTACTATTTGGAATGGGCAACTAGCTTCATATTTGTAACTGACCGACTTCTTAACAATTCAAAAGTGCCTGTAAATGGTTTAATTGAAATAAATGCTTTGAGTTTGAATTTGAGTTTGAAACCGAAAGATTTTTTCATAAATGTATTGTTGCATTCTTGTCGTTTACCGCTATATCTCTACCAAAATTCGCGCATTCGCGAATTGTGGACAACTTGACATATCTCAATTCGCTTGCGGTTCCTAAATCACTCACTAAAATCCAATCGTACTTTTGACCAGCGACTGTCAGTTCGTCAGATCCATCCATTGGTTTAATTGGAACCCAACTAATTGGTATCCAGTATTCAGTCGGCGATATTCAAATATCTTTGATTGAAATATTTTTTTCACATACATGCTGTACTGTGATGTTTTAACATTTTTCAATTTATGCTTCAGTGGGTACTGAGTAAATATTGTACTTGTGAATAAAAATACATTTTTTTTAAAAATCATTTTACGTTTTACATTTTTAATGGATGTCAAAAAGTATTTGCTCCGTTCAAGTAATTGTTATTAAAAATAACGTAAAGAGTACGCTTGCTGTCTGCGTGTATTTTTATAAATCCAAGTAGCTGGGGCTGTGACTAACTCTTTCAATAAAATATGTCTATACACCGTGGCTTTTTAGTCGTGGTACAACGGCAGCCCACTTCATGTATCCAATGACTACTAATCATTCATGAAAGTATTTTTTTTTATTAACATTTGAATAATTAAAAAAATATAAAATATTAGTTTTAGTTTATGCGAAACCCGAAACACGTGTCTAGTATTTTTGTATAAAGAATCTATGTCACAAAATTTCCAAACTGTTCATGAAAAATCACAAAGTTATAAGGTTGTTATGTTACCGGGTTGTCCATACAAAAACATGCTAACGGTGCGGCGCCCCCGTGCCTCCAGAGTCGTCTTGCGCTCATTGATAATAATTTCGCAGTAGGTATATAAAACTTGTTTTGGGCCACCAAGATACAGGCTGTGCCTAGTTTGGGGCCCACGGCTATATCTATATAAGCACTCCTTCAATTAAAATTGTTCCTACTCGTATTTATAAATGTTTCCTAACTTGTGTGTGTCAATAAATTGATTTTATTTTATTTTTTTTAAAACACTTAAATATTTTTGGGACAAAATATAACATGGTGTAAAAATTATTGAAATCGATTCAGTTCCTTATTCTGAACAAACTATATTCAGGTTTGGCATATAATAAAAATAATATTGTATATATTATTCATTATGACTGATGTAGTTTGAAACACCCTGTTCTGTTACGAGTGCGGTGCGAGCCTTGCGTTCCAAGGGTGGTGCGCAATGGAGCGCAAGGCTCATAACAGATGTTTCAAACTAGATCATGCGAGATAACGTTTTTTTTTTTTAATTATTCATATGTTGATTAAAAAAAAATACTTTCATGAATAATTAGTAGTCATTGGATACATGAAGTGGGCTGCCGTTGTAAGACGGTTAAAATGCCACGGTGTGTAGACAATAGGCAAACAGGTCTTTATTGTTAAATTTATAAACATGCCTCCGACTGCATGAGATTGTTTTTAAGTTACATAAATCTTGTTTCCATCTTTTTTAAGGTTCACTTTTTACGCAGTTGGGTTTTTTGATTTTATTAAATTAACTTTTTTATTTTATACTTTTTAGTTAGGATTATAAGACGGTAAATAAGGTTATTTAACCATTTATAATCGAGTGACAATGGCCTCGTACTCGCTAACTCAAAAAGTTAGGGATATTTTTTTTATCATTTCGCATTCCAAATTACATTTAAACGTATACATATATAAACTCACGCCTTCTTGCCATGGGGGTTTGCAGAAACTATAGAACGCCACTTGCTACGCTCCTTACATACCCCTTTTGCTTCGCCTACGTTCATACACGCACGCCGGTTGCGAGTACTACGCACCTGACTTTTCTGAAGAACATCACCAATTTGGTCACTATAATTATGTCCTTCTAGGGCGTCCCCTCCCGGCGTTTCCACCCACCTCAACATAAACAACACACACATACAACACCATAACATACTTAAACATATAATTTGTATATATTTTGTAATTACCTTTTAAACCCTTCATTTTGATACCGCACTCGATACGTATGGAAGATATTTTTTGGCACCATTGAACACAAACTTTTTGGCGCCAAAGAGCCGCCAATTTGATTTTTTATAATATTAATACACCTTGTGATACTTGCGCATAACGACGAATCTAACGACATATAATTCATCAAAATCGGTTCAGCCATTTAGAAGTTACGAGGGAACATAGAGACGGACATACATACATAAAGGTCAAACACATAACACTCCTTTTTGGTTTCGCCTGTAATACGCCATGTCTAAATATCTTATTACTAAATCTTGGCCGTGGGCGTCAATTATTTACCTCAGAAGTTCCACAATCTCAAAGACCGTCTGCTTAGTACATTATCGAGCTACAAATCTTTCTTTCATTCCGTATATAATAAAATTAAATGCGCATCAAATGCTAACCAGCTTAACCTCAATTTCCATTTCCTTTGTGACCTCAAGAGGAAATCCATTCACAGATAACTTACAGTTTTCTAAGGTTTTCAACTCAGACGAATAAAAAATACATCCCAATTACGGGAGTGAGCGACTCGATAAAAGAGCAAAAAACACGTCCGCTTCGGGGCGCTCATTATGCTAAACCCAGATATGACTTGACTGATGTCAGCTAGCGCCGCAATTTGTCGACTACCCTCCACTTAACGAGGCTTAGGATTAAGCAAATTGCTTAATATTGTAGCACTTGTGATCCACGTTTTCATTTCGTTTATAGTGAGTGGATTGCATTTGTTTAAAGTTATGTTACGTTCTTTTTCAAGATTTTCTGTCTTGTTTTCTTTTTTAGGGTTCCGTAGTAAACAAGGAACCCTTATAGTTTCGCCATGTCCGTCTTTCTGTCTGTCTGTCTATCTGTCTGTCTGTCTGTCCGTCCGTCCGTCTGTCCCCGGCTTAGCTCAGAGACGCTAAGTCCTAGAAAGCTGTAATTTGGCATGGGTGTACATATTAATCACGCCGAAAAAGTAAAATGAAACCATGAAAAACATTTTTTTTGCACGTAAAAAGGGGATGATATTTTTTTTCTTGTCTAATACATGGTGTGGGGTATCGTTGGGTAGGCCATTCAAAAATATTGTGGGTCTGTAAAAAATATTTTTCAATTCTGAGATCCATTTGCGTAATATTAAGCTTTAAAGTGCTATTTTTTGTTAGAGTCAAGTGTCCCCACCCCCTGCCAGCTAAATGGTTAGTTTTGGATATGTGAAAAAATTCATGGCAGTAGTATATATAACGAAATTAAAAGGAAAACTATCACAACTAAGTAGGGTTTACAAGTTAACGAGTAATCATCGACCAACTTAAATTTGCAGTTGAAGAAAAGACCGTAACGTACATAGATGTATGGGAGAGCATGTTTTTCAACTACAATGTTAAGTTTGTTTTTGGGATGAATTCATCCTAACTACGGAACCCTTCAATGTGCGTGATCCGACACGTACTTGGCCAGTTTTTATTTTTCTTCTTTTAGTACGTTCGTTCTCTGTTCGATGTTTAAAAATGTATAGTGGGTTTTCTTTGTGGGTTTTCTTTCTAGATGCGTACGCAATCAACTTAAGTGGTCGAGTTATGTGTCTTAAGATGTGATTGTATAATTGATTTTAATTTGAAAAGCAATTGCCTTCTTATTATTTTATGAATTATAAGAGACCAGAACGGATTGGGACAAAGAAAATGAGCAGCGTAAGCCTGCACTACACTACTCGCGAAGTTGATTGAAGTTAAGGCGACGATAACCGACTTTTAATGATTTTATACTAAAGATCACGTCTAAACGAGTAGTGTTAATAATTTGAAAAAAAAATATGTTTAATTAGAGCATTTCTTAAATAACTTAACATGTGAATATTTTAGATTATCTTTATATTACATAGTGAAATTAATTTGTAAAGTTATGTCTAACGCAGCTAAAACACTGAGAATGGCGCAAAATCTAATAAGCATATTTTTCTGAAACCTTCACCAATTTAAAGATAATTTAATTATTAATCTGTTAGTATACGCGTTTTATTAAAATATCTTTTGTTTTGGGTATAATAAATTAATAATGCGTCAAATTGGGGATTGCGCTCCTTGAAGGGCGAGTCCTATTACTGGCTGAACGTACGACGTACAAAACAAAAGGTATTCTAATAAAACGCGTATACTAAAAGATCAATAATTAAATTATCTTCAAATTGGTGAAGGTTTCAGAAAAATATGCTTTGTAGATTTTGCGCCATTCTCAGTTTTTTATCCGCTTTAGACATAACTTTACAAATTAATTTCACTATGTAATATAAACATAATCTAAAATATTCACATATTAAGTTATTAAAAAAATGCTCTAATTTATCATATATTTTTTTCAAATCATTAAAACTACTCGTTTAGACGTGATCTTCAGTATAAAATCATTACAAGTCAGTTATCGTCCCCTTAAGCTAATACGAGAGTGTAAAAGAGCACTTCGGTTCACTTCGTGCTACCTCGGCTCGGCCCGGACGACTTCGACTTCCGCGAAAGGACCCGAAGCATTCTGTAATTCTTTGCAAGAGTGTGTAGTCACGTAATTCGGACGTCGGTCAATTTCGACAAGTACTATGTCTAAGCAATTTCTGGAGTAATGTAGTGCAGGTTTTACAGCTCTTTATTCTACACGGAACTAACTTTGAAATGCACTGACATTTGCTTTAATACCTTTCTACATCTAAAAACTGCAAATAGGTGGCGTGCCAAGCAACTTCCGGAAATTAAATAATATTATTTTAATCAATTTTGCAATCGACTTCCGTTCACTAACTGGAGACGGTATTTACAGCACCGGAAGTTGGCTGCAGAAAGTCTCAAAGAATTAATATTAGCTATAGATTTGGTCGAACCTAATAGTAACCACTAACAACTAAAGCTTTGGCATCCTATCCTATAATAGTAAGAATATGATGCCAAAGCTTTATTGGTGTGTTAAAATCAAACAATTATACTCCATTTGAAATAAGATTAGACATTTAAATAAATCTTTTTTACAGTCCGTTCCAACGATTTTGAATTCTATTGCAATGGTGGCATGACAAATGGCAGCTGTAATAAACAGTTGGTATTGTAACCACGTTTTTGCTTTTAATGCAATCCTTATGCCTACAGGGTAGAAGTCAAAATCGGTTGAACGGACTGTAAAAAAGTTTATTTAAATTTCTAATCTTATTTCAAATGGAGTATTGGTATTGTTAGTCTTTAATATTAGGTTCGACCAAAAATAAGAATTAGGAGTTATAAATGCGAAAGGGACTTTGTTTGTTTGTCACGCTTAAACGGCTGAATGGATTTGGATGAAATTTGACACATGGGTAGAACATGACCTGGACTAGAACATAGGGTACGTTTTATCCTGATATTCTTACGGGATCGAGACTTATGTGGATGAAACCGCGGGTCGCAGCTTGTAATTTTATAAATGTATGTTTAACCACTCAAAAATTTTATGTGCTACAATAAATTTAGAATATTCTGTAAACAAATACATTACTTCATTTACAACTAACTCAGTTTACAATGGAATTATGTAAACGTCCACGAAGTTCGTTGACTGCGTCTGACCGCGGTGCATGACTTGTGTATTCAACATGAAAAATTCACTTTATTCTTACTAACTAAATCTTGTACGCAGTTTCATGTTTCTTATTAATGCTCTGTTTTATTAAACGTGTTCATTATTTTTGTAAAATAATACCTCATTAAAATTCAGCTTAGTTTAGGCACATCAATTATAATTAATGACTAAAATAAACACTAAACTACAGGCGTCAGACATTTTGTGAATATATTAAGTAACATTGGGTAAACTAAATACGAAGAAAATTATTTTAATTTAATAAAAGTAACGTTTTCATTGTTTGTTCATTTCATTTGTTTTATGTACAGGGTGTTAAAGTAACTGCGTGCCATAGCTTAAGGGTAGGTTCAGTATCGGTAAAACACCCAGGAAAAAAAAAATGAAAAAAAATATACACACGGTACAGTCAGCAAAACTTTATTTTTAAATTTTCTAATTTGCCCCCAAAAGTTACCTCCTTATTCAAAATTAATTTATTTACGTAACACGTCCGTGTTTGGGTAACAAAAGTTCATATGTGTACCAAATTTCAACTTAATCGGTCTGGTAGATTCGGAGCAAATCAGCTGTGACAGACGGACAGACAGACACACGAGTGATCTTTTTTTTCCTTTTGAGGTACAGAACCCTAAAAAACTAAGTATTGTGTTCTTAGACATAAAAAATAAGTAGTGTGTCTTTGTATAAGAAGAGGCTTTCGGTGGGACAGTAATAGGCTGGTATTATTATTATTAAGTATTTTGTTTATCTTATCTTTTATTTACTTCAATTTAAACTAACAATGTTGGTGCGAAGTACTAAAGTAGCTTTACGTACCTACTCACTACATAAACTTATCACATTTTATGCTCCCTTAATTTATATTTTTTTATTAGTTTTATGTTCGTTACGGGATTCTGAATTCATTTAGCGAATTAATAGCCTAACGAAAGGGCAAAATGCAGTAATTAAATTATAAAGCTTTTACTAAATTGGTTTTCATTCTAGCTTGCTTTTAGTAATTTCGTTGGCAAGCAGTAAAATTAATAACAGACGTGTTATTTGTAAAATGAATGACTATACTATACACTAGCTTCTGCCCGCGACTTCGTCCGTGTGAAATTTCTTGTTCCCCCGACCCACTGCGTCGCGTTGCATCGCCCGCCTGCGCTATTACTTCGTGTCCTTATCATAAAAGCATATTATAAGATTAAAGACTACGTTGAATACAAGGAAGTTTGGCATTAATTCCTTCTGCACATGTGGCTTCCCTGGTACCTCATTAACGGCAAAGTATGTAAATGTCTATTAATTAACTGCTCCCAAGTTGCGATGTTTATGTTATTTATTTTTTCCATAAGTTTTTTCTTTGACATTATATACCTACAATTTTAATTTAAACAAGGTTCTGAATTTTATTATTTTAATAATATTTTATATCGTTTTTTTGTAATGTTTTGATAATGTGAGAACGTTGTAGGCTTAATGGACTGTAGCTTTGTAAACCATTTTCTATTTTGTTAAGTACTTGGTACTTGTTGACGGGCCTACACTGTCCTCCCATACCTATTAACATTGTAACTTGAAAACATTCTAAAAGCCTATTATTTTTAAAAGAGTAACCGTGGAGTTTCTTGCCGACTCTTCTCCATAGGAAACAACCAATTGGAACCGTGCACTTAGCTTCTGACGTTGCATAAGTGCCCATGTAGGTTTATGTGAAATAAAATAAAAATGTCAATAATAAGATATAAGATAAAAACAAATATTTCACTCTCAAAGTACAACAAAACCTTAATCTATGAAGAACAATTTATTAAGATGTTAGATTGTTGTACAGCAGCTCGTAATAATTATTGATCTACCAACTCCCAAACTAAGTCAAGCTTGTATTTTGGGAGTTAGTGGTTCTTAAGATGCAGGACTTACATAGTCACAACCTTGCAGCCTAGGAATTGACTTCCAACACATAACAGTGTCTGTGTGGTGCCGAACGTAAAGAATAGCACCACCCTATTCTTCCCGTGGGTGTCGTAAAAGGCGATTAAGGGAGGTGACTAGAGAATAGGCAGCAGCGTTCTCTATGAATTCTAACACCATACTGCGATCGCCAACCAAGCATGGCAACTATGGCAACCCCTCCCCTCTTTCCGGGGAGGCCTATGTCCAGCAGTGGACGTCTTTCAGCTGAAATGATGATGTTTATAAATTAAAATTCGGCATAACAGTAAACAAATTAAAATTCGAAAAATATGGAGAAATAAATTATGGTATCCTAACTAATATTATAAATGCGAAAGTAAGTTTAATTGTTTGTTACCTTTTCACCAAACTACTGAACAGATCATCCTGAAATTTTGAATATATGTAGTCAGGTGTACAGAAACGGACATAGGGTACCTTTCATCTCAAAAAAAGTACTGTTCCCGAGGAAAACAACAATAACGCAATAGATGGCGCCACGTCTTTCGAATCATGATTGAATTATGTTTAAGTAAAACAAAGAATCACAGTAAAATATGGATTTTACTTTATTTATTAATAATATAAAATACAATTAGCCAGTTCTAACGTGTTCTACGGAAGTGAGAATAAAAAGTCTTTGTGTTGCCACACAACATAAAATATCCTCCAACGAATACCAATGTTGCACACATAAAAATCAAGAGAAAAAGCAACAAAAATAAATTTGACTCCGAATTACTACAAATCACTGCAATTAACGTGCAACTGCACCAATTTATAATAACTCAGAATGTCAAAACCCATATGTTCACATTGTATTGAACATAGTTGGGGGGGGAGGCTGACAAGCTATCAAAAGTACAATGAACCCAAGCATGATTGTAAAAATGGATTACTTATTCAATATTAGATTATTCCACTGGCAGTGGACATAGTTTGGCAATCGACCTTAAGTAAATTTTATTTCTGCTACTCTAACACTGTTGTCTGGCCCAGGAAACACTTTGACAATCATTGCCATAGGCCAATGTAAGGGAGAGGCATTTACATCCTTAACGAGTACAAGGTCACCTACCTTTAAGTTGTTAGAGCTATGCTTCCACTTGGGACGGCTCTGAAGTTGAGTGAGATAGTCTGCTGACCATGCCTTCCAAAAATGTTGCTTGAGTTTAGACACAATTTTCCAAAATTTTAATCTATTTATTGGAATTTCCAATAAATCGACCTCAGGATAACTAGACAAAGCCGTACCAATTAGAAAATGACCTGGAGTTAAATATCCACCTTCATTGGGGTTGAAAAGCAGAGGTCTAGAGTTCAAAACACCCTCTATTTGCACTATCACCGTGTTAAACTCTTCATATGTCAAGCACAGAGTGCCGACGACACGTTTGAGATGGTGCTTCACGCTCTTTACCCCGGCCTCCCAAAGACCACCAAATTCAGGGGAGTAACTAGGAATGAACAAAAATTTTATGTAGTTAATTTTACAATAATTATATACAGAGTCCCTATGAGCTCTGGAAGCTTGTACATTGTATAATTCTTTTAATTGATTTTCAGCTCCCTTAAATGTTTTCGCATTATCACAATACACTTTAGACGGTACACCACGCCTAGAAATAAAGCGATCAAAGCATGCCAAGAAAGTTGGGGTTGTGAGGTCCGACACAACTTCTGCATGTATAGCTTTGGTAGAAAAACAAACAAATAAAGCTACATATCCTTTTGTTACGAGTGGTTTCCTAATTCTTGATACCTTTATATTAAAAGGACCACAAAAGTCGATGCCGACATGCTGAAAGGGCCTAGTTACTGTGACTCGTTCCTTTGGAAGTGAACCCATGAGCTGCTTAGCAGTGTCAGCTTTCAAACGAAAACATTTCAAGCATTTATGCACTACCTTTTTTACCTCTCGTATGCCACTGATTATCCAGAATTTCTGTGATAATGAACTGAGCACCAACCTAGGACCTGCATGCAACAATCGCAAATGCTCTCTTTCTATAATTAAGGAAGTTATATTAGAATGTTTTGGCAAAATGATAGGGTGCATTTTATCCTGTGGAATGCCTGCATTTTGCAGCCTGCCACCTACACGGAGCAAACCGTGTGCATCAATAAATGGATGAAGATTGGCTAGCCCTGACTTGATTTTTTTATTATTAATAATTGAATTAATTTCTTCCGCTAATGATATTTTTTGTATGGAACGAATTATAAATTCCAGAGCTAGCTGTAACTCTTTAGGAGTTAAATTTTTATCTTTTATAATGTTTTTTCGCATAGAATTATTTACAAACCTATACATATATGCGACAACGCTTTGTAGCTTGTTTATATTTGAAAATTTTTCTAATAAATAGGTTGGTAGAGAAGGCTCTACATTAATTATATAACAAGATTTGTCTGGTACTGTTTCTGTTTCAGTATAATTTTCTTGCTTATGATCTAGATCTGGGTTTAATAAATATTGCGGACCATGCCACCATAATTTATTTTCTTGCAACTTTTGTGGCTCTACCCCGCGGGAGATAATATCAGCTGGGTTTTGAGAAGAGCGAACATAGTACCAAGATGACCTATCGGTATAAGAAACAATTTGTTGAACTCTATTATTAACGCAAGTATTAGCTCTGACTCTACCTGACTGTATCCACGCTAGTACTATTTGTGAATCACTGTACAAGCGTGTGTAATGCGGAAATCTAGAGTTAATTATATCACTGACTCTTTTTGTGATTTGGGCAAGTAATAACGCACTATTCAGCTCTAACTGAGGTATAGTAAGTACTTTAGCTAGAGGTGCCACACGTGACTTCGAGCAAAGAAGATTTACTTCAACACTCCCACTAGATTTTAAAATCCTTATGTAAAGGCAGGCACCATATGCTTTCGATGATGCGTCAGCAAACCCCACCAACTCAATAGATAAAAAATTGTTACATTGGACGTACCGAGGTACAATAAGTCTATCCATTAATTTTAAGTTATTTAGAAATTTTTCCCATATGTGAGTATATTTTGTTGGAAGAATATCATCCCAACCTATCTTAATACCCCACAATTCCTGCATGATCATTTTTGCAACAATTATAATTGGGCAAAAAATTTCCCTATGTAACTAAGAATCTTTCTTTTAGTGTTCATTTGTTCATTAGGTTGTGTTAAAGGAGTCTGAAAATAGAAATTATCAGCTACGACATCATACTTTAATCCTAGTGTTTTAATAATATTATCCTTATTCAACTCGATTTCATCAAAATATTTATATTCACTAGGGATATCATCCAAAACTATAGAATGATTAGAACACCATTTATGTAATTTAAAATTACCAAATTTAAGTAATTCAATTAGCTGATTCTTTAATAAATTAAGTTGCTCTATATCTTCGCAACCTGTAAGTACGTCATCGACGTATGTGTTTGAAAGCATGGCTTGTGCAGCAAGAGGTAAGTCATTCTTATGCCTATTTGCAAGTTCTATTAAGCATCGAGTGGCCAAAAAGGCAGAGGCTTTCAACCCATATGTTACAGTTTGCAACTGCAAACAACTTATGGGTGTATTAGGATCATCCCTCCAAAGTATGTTCTGTAAGCTAGTGTGATGTTCATTAATATAAACACCACGGAACATTTTTTGTATATCACAAATTAAAACAAATAAATATGTTCGAAATAAAAGAAGAATATCAAAGAGCTCACTTTGTACCACAGGCCCATTCAGCATGACGTCATTCAACGAAGTTTTGTTTTTGGATTTCATACTTCCATCGAAAACCACCCGCAACTTTGTAGTCTTACTATCTTGGTTAAAGACGGCATGATGTGCTAAAAAGTAAACAGAACCATTATTAAGATCATAAGAATTTATATCAACTTCCTTGGCATGCCCTAATGCTACATATTGTTCTATGAATTTCTTGTATTCATCCAATAAAATTGGATTTTGTTTAAGTTTTTTTTCCAAACTTAAAAATCTTTGCAGGGCGACTGAGAAAGAGTTTCCCAGCTGTAGCTCATTTTTAGGAAAAATAAGCGGCATATCTACATGGAATGTGCAGTTAACAATTTGAAGGGACTCTTTGAAAATATTTTCAGTTTTTATAAATTCATCTGTAACTTTTTTCAATGGAAGTTCAGACACTTTCTCAGTCAACCAGAAATTTTCCATAACATTTTCTAATTTTCTTTCATCAAGGATTGCAAAATTTGAAACTAGATTTGAACATACATTTTTACTGCTTATGCAGGATTTACCAGCAACCACATAACCAAAAACAGTATTTTGCAATACAAGACCATCCAATATTTTGAAACAACCACTCAACAAAGAATCAAAATAAATATCAGCCCCTATTAATATAGAAATTTCAGTAGGGATGTTAAATTCTTTATCTGATAAAATAATATTTTCTGGAATGGACAATTTAGAAATGTCTAATATTTGCTGTGGCTGTGGTGCTGTAATCTTATCAACTATAAAGCAATTGACATTAAATATAATATTATCATAAACAGTTGAATTTATAGGTAAACTAACAAACTGATTTATATTTGTGGTTTTATTACCAATACCAATAATATTAGTTGATTTCAAAGTGGGAACAATTGACAACCTTTTCACTAAAGAGTTAGTTATAAAGGAAGCCTGGCTCCCACTGTCGAGCAAGGCCCGTACAAAAATGTCACGACCATATTTATCAGTGACCTTAACCTTAACTGTAGGTAATAAAACATTACAATTTGAAATGTTACTATGTGAACATAATGAGACTGAAGCCTCTTTCTTACTTTCATGTAAAAGTGTATTATGAGATTCCTTACAAATTTTACATTTAAATTTATACTTACAGACATTGTCAGTATGTAATCTTAAACATATTGAGCACAATTTGTGATCTTTTACAAAGGTCAGACGTGTTTCTATAGGAACCATCTTGAACTTGGGACAAGCAAAAATTGCATGATCAGTTTTATTACAATAGGCACACAATACATTGGATTGTGCAGCAATATTTGAGACTCTCACTGTAGTCTTCAATTTATTTTCAGTTGTATAACCTTTAAGGGGAATAGTATCCTCCAGCGCCATAGCACGCTTTTCTAAAAAGTCTAAAAATTCAGTCATAGTTGGTAAAACTCTAGCATCTCTATCTAAATGAAATGCTCTGTGTGTATATAAATCAAGTTTTTTAGAGAGTAGACACAATAGAAGACGATCCCAGCTATCCACTGGTTCATCAAGGTTCTTTAATGCATATAATTGTTGTTTAATTTCAGAAACAAAGCTTCTTATAGAAACTGCCGTTCCCTTCTGCAGTGTTGGTATATCCAAAATTAAATTAATGTGGTTACATATTAAGCGTGTTTTATTATCATAGCGCTTTCTTAACAAATCTAAAGCTTCCTTATAAGATTGACTGACTAGCGGTAGGTTAACTATTATTGACAAAGCTTCATCGATTAGATACTTTCTCAGATAAAAAAGCTTTTGGACATCAGTCAATGTACGGTTATTGTCTATTACCGCTATAAACAGTTCATAAAAGGGTTTGAATTTTGTAAAATCCTTGCCATCAAAAGTAGGAATTTCTACAGTGGGTAACTTAGAAGTTGAAGTACATGTGGATTGAGAAGACTCTGATTGGGTAAGCATACGTATAGTTTCATTGATTTTAGCAAGGGTTTTAAAAAATCGTTCCTCAAACATACCTACATCTTCAGAATCTTTTTCATCCAAACTTAATATATCTAACTGAAGAGCTTCAAACTGTTTTAATGAAGTAATAAGTTTATCTTTCCTTGCCTCCAAAAGGTCTATTGTAGCCGAAGTGAGGTTTATCGGATCCTCTACAAAGTTTTGAATACGCGTCAAAGTTGCTTTGCATGACGCTCGCGACAGTTTCAGTTTCTTTATATCAGCCATTTTATTGCTTATACTATATTATCCGCTCGTATTTAGCATGAATATACCGCACAAACACTTTTATCACTTGGTTTTGTTTATTTATTTATTTTATTCACACAACTTGCCGGTTTTTTGTTATGAATGTAACACTGTTTATTGTTTACTTCAATGAACTGCCAAAGTCGAATGGCATGTGCCAAGACGTCACAAGTGTCAAAGTCGAATGACATATGCCAAGACGTCACGAGTGTCAAACTCAAATGACGTTGATGCAGTATGACAGTGACACTTGATGGTTTGCATTGACAAGTGTCAACTTCACGACGATTGAATGAAGAACGATGATGACGTCAAATAGTGAACTTGCTAGAATAAATTGGCGTACATACCAGAGTGGGTATGAGAATCTACCCACATAACAAAAATGTTGATGAATTATCCAAATTCCAACTCCGAAATCGCACCAATTTTGCGATGCTTCACGATCACCGATGTGAAACCGGAATAAAATCTTCGTGACTCGATGCGGATCACCCAGAATATCGTCAGGGTGAGGTTGCGCCGGGGCATTGAGACATTGTCCCACCCTGCAAAGGCTAGCGCGAGCACCTTTTACACCACTATGCACCGAAAATCACTTTCACTCGAAGATCAACGTATACTGACGCTCGAAGGACCACTTTTGTTTAAGTAAAACAAAGAATCACAGTAAAATATGGATTTTACTTTATTTATTAATAATATAAAATACAATTAGCCAGTTCTAACGTGTTCTACGGAAGTGAGAATAAAAAGTCTTTGTGTTGCCACACAACATAAAATATCCTCCAACGAATACCAATGTTGCACACATAAAAA
This sequence comes from Tiliacea aurago, assembly GCA_948098905.1. Classification (NCBI taxonomy): domain Eukaryota; kingdom Metazoa; phylum Arthropoda; class Insecta; order Lepidoptera; family Noctuidae; genus Tiliacea; species Tiliacea aurago. Next base: position 6,224,006 of record OX402592.1, read on the forward strand.
TCAAGAGAAAAAGCAACAAAAATAAATTTGACTCCGAATTACTACAAATCACTGCAATTAACGTGCAACTGCACCAATTTATAATAACTCAGAATGTCAAAACCCATATGTTCACATTGTATTGAACAAATTATTTTAATATAGAATAGTGTGTTAAAAGTTTCTTTCCGCCAAACGCTAAACAACAAGCAGTGTACAACCCGAATTGATTTTCAAATTCTAAATTAACGCGAGCGAAGCCGCGGGCAAAAGCTAGTCATATTATAGTATCATCTATATTAAATACAATAGTAATAAAATACTAACTTTTAGTACCTAATCTATTGTCGTTAAAAACGTTGATATACGAGGTTCAAGGGACCACAAATGTGTAGGATAAACACCCCAATCAGAGGAATATAAATGGCATCAAGCCTCAACTTTAACCAAACATAGTTAACTGAGCAAACTATGAGAAAATACCAATATTTTATCGAGCAAAACAAGACTAACCTGACTAATAGACCGTGTAATAAACTTAAACTTTAGTTCAAAGTTTCTCTCATAATTCAGTATTTCTAGCAACTACTATTGTTGATAATCATTAATTAGAGCATATGTCGTGTTGGGGTTTACTGGACACCGAGTGTTCGTGAAACACTATTAATTCAGTTAAGTCTACGGGGTTAATAGTTTTAATAAAATGATATTATATAATATAATAAATAATAATATGTTATAAGTGTTTAATTAATAACAAGAACGTCTTATTTGTTTGCAGAACTTGGTTATTTTTTATTTTCGATTACTCGACTCATTTTTGAGTAAATAAATAATTGCTTCATATTTTGTATTAACAAGCGCTGTGTCATCGCGCTTCTATTTTTCTCGTATTTCTGACAATGACAGCGGCTTACCTGTTGTCAGCGTCTTTCCGAGGTACGGAGGAGTCTTGGTATGTAATGATGCTCACCCATCCACGGACCAACCCCGGCAAGCGTAGCTTAACCTGATGGATCGACCCATGCAGCTGATATTACTTAGCCACTAGCTCCGTTTATTCGTTCAATGGTAAATAAAAAATATGGCACAGTTTTAGGCTGGTGACTACGCAGATGTAGGTTTTTTATTTATTTTTAATTTAGGATGGGTTTGCTCTTGACCTTAGTCTAGGGCAGAGGTGACAGAGACAAGGTCGACGATGGAGTGAGCTTACCCAGAAGAAGCCTGTTCATTCTAACTGAAGAGATTGGGGTTGTATGCGTTCGGAAACACAGACGCAGGTAGAGTTCCACTCTTTTGCTGTGCGCATTTTATAAGACATTTGGAAACGCTTAGTGCGAATTGGTGGAATAGCAACCTGGAAGGAATGGTAACCTGCAGTGCGTCTAGATGTCCGATAATAGAAGGGGGCCGGTGGAATGTGGTCGTGGAGTTCTTGGGCACACTCACCGAAGTACAATCTGTAAAAGGTAAATAGGCTACTCTTGTGCTTTTGGACATCATTTCTAAATCATGGTCAATGCTGACTGTACTAACTTAAACGATAGTACAATCAGCATAGAATATGTTTTGATTTTCTAATTACTCATTAAATGTGAACAATGAAAGTGAAGAATTACGTTAACGTATTTTCCTAAAAACACATCAACAACACAATAACACACAACAGCAAAAACAATCGCAAAAAACTCGCAGATAACAAGCACAGTAAGTTCTGAATGAAAAACGATTTGAATATAAAGGTGTTCTGAAAAACTTCATTTTCCTTCTGTTAGTACGAATGAGACGTAACAACTAACACAATATGTCAGAACTTAAGAAGTGTTTCCTTCATATATGAGTCTTAGGAAGTTTAAAAAATATGTATTAAAAAGAAACAGTTGTTCTCACTTTTTCTCAGTTACACAACTTTCTTAGATCCATGATACCTATGAATGTAATGGTGACAAAAAAATTGTTTTGTTACTTTTTCAAAATGTTTTATTTCTACTGTCTGTTTATTGATACCAACATTAGACTTTAACCGATACTATTATTAAAATAAGTTCTATAATAAAGATATTTTCAATTCTTTTTATTTTCTTTTCAGATATTTTCAGCGGCCAGTTTCTCGAACGAAAATTATCGCTAAATTAATGTGAAAAATTGTCAAGCATGTCCTAGGTCTGTCAGAGGCCGTTGGTGAGAACAATTGAGTCAGAAAATAATTATTTTTATGATCAGTTATTAAATAAAACATAACAAACTTATAACACCCCTCTTTTTTCGTCGGGGGTTAAAACATATAAATTAATTTAATCTTGTTCGTCATAATTATTTCCCTAATTAAATATTAATTAACTTAAACGTTTCCTAGAATATGTTTTCATCTGAAATTATTAACGAATGCTTAAATTATTAATTAATTCGTTTTCTTCAATTCCCAGAAATATTTATTGGATTCATTCCACATGAGCGGTTTTGGTAGTAAAACGTTAACTTGAAGCTTAAAATCTTTAAGCCGACATGTTCATACTATGGGACTATAATTGAATGAAACGGAAAAAATATTTAATGAAATATTTAATCATTTATGATACAAGTCTTTTTTGTAAATTATGAAACGTTCATGTAAAATCAAGCTTTATTTTTGTATTATTTTAATAAAGTATGTTAAAACGAAAATTAAAATTAAAAAAGTAGTTTATTTCTCACCAGCATAGCCTCAAGGATTACATTCGTAGTAAAAGTACTTACTACTAGGTAAGTAGTACTAATATCATGCACATTATACAGCGTGTTACGGAAAGCGTAAATACATATCAGAGGCACGGATTCTTTTGGTGATAAAAAACTACATGGCAACATTTTTTTAATAATACCTACATAATTATAAATTTAAGAAACATTTAACTAATAAAAATCAAATGTTTCCAATTGAATTCCACACAGTCATCACTAGACCAAGTCGGTACACATTTTAATCCATTCGTTTGATCCCACTGCCAATCGTACCGCCCGCGCCACTCGCGCCACCGCATGTTGGTGTGGCGCGGCGCCGCGCACCGTGTCGCAGAGCTGTGGTAGGTGTGTATGAACTAGGCTCACAGACACAGATAATGGATAATTGACCCTCGTAGTGCGGTGACACGTTTGTTATGATATAAATTTAATAAACTATAGAAAATAAAAATATCATCATCATCATCATTTCAGACGAAAGACGTCCACTGCTGGACTTAGGTCTCCTCCAAAGGGGGGTTTTCCATAATCACCACGCTTGGCAGGCGGGTTGGCGATCGCAGTATTGTTAAAATGCATAGAGAATGCTGCTGCCCATTCTCTAGTAAGTCCCGTAGTCGCCTTATACGACACCCACGGGAAGAAATAGAGGAGTGCTATTCTTTACGTCCGGCACCACACAGACCTCCGGCACCACACAGACCCAGAAAAATAAAAATATATCAAACATTTTCAAAGTTATTCTTTTTGAGCTGAAATTTTGTACAGAGATTCTGAACCAGATGCACTCTTTACCCTGTTTGTATGGATATACCCTTTCCGTAACACGCTGTATAATAATAATCCAGCTGTATTAGAGGTGGTAAAGAGAGGTTTACTTAGCGTATTGACTCTGTCTTCTGAACTAGGCAAGGCCTTTATACACCATGTCATTTTAATCGTCTGACAACGGCAGCCCACTTCATGTATCCAATGATTACTAATCATTCATAAAAGTAAAAAAAATACTCTATGTTAGCAGGTTTGGTTTCCGGACTTAGTCCTTCATGTGGACGTGCGTGGAAAAAAATATTTAATAACATTTGAATAATTAAAAACAAAATATAATTAATTTAAAAAATATTCGACGTAGTTTGAAACACCCTGTTACGAACGCAGTGCGAGCCTTGCGTTCCAAGGGCGGCGCGGAATGGAGTGCAAGGCTTGCACCGTGCTCATAACAGGGTGTTTCAAACTACATATTGAATAATAATTATATATATTTTTAATCATTCAAATGTTAATAAATATTTTTTTTACTTTCATGAATGATTAGTAGTCATTGGATACATGAAGTGGGCTGCCGTTGTAAGACGATTAAAAAGCCACGGTGTATAAAAGGCAGTGTCATAATATTTTTCAAACATGTTATTTATTTTTTTCAATTTCTCATGCGAAAGTTAAAATAATTACCCACATATTTTTTTCATCCTTATCCTTAGAGGTGCTCGTGGCTAAGTAATAAGCCGCATGGGTCGATCTTCAAGGTTAAGCAACACTTTCTGAGGTCGGTCCGTGGATGGGTGACCATTCATTACACACCGAGACTCCTCAGTCTCGGAAAGCACGTTAAGCAGTTGGTCTCCACTGTCATTCTTAGATCTTTGACAGTCGTTACGGTCAGAACCCCGAATGTCTGACAACCAGTCTGCCAAGGGATATCGTAAGAATTGGGTATTTTTAATTACAATAAATCTAAATGTAAACTTAAACCCCCTTATTACAAAACAAGGTTTATCTTCAGACACAGGTTTAAAACATGAGTCATTATTGAATTTCGAACTGTATTCCGACTAGGTAAAGTTCCTAAACACAAAACTGACAACCTAGTACCGAACTAAGTTATCAGTTTTGTAAAAATAACGGTATTTCAATCACTGTTACGTTCTTATTACAAAAACTGGCTCCATGGTTTAAGCCATGTCAAATATAAATCTTGTTTTGTAATAAGGCGGTATTTGACTAACTGGCTATTAAAATTTAACTACATAAAAACAGAAGAGCTACTAGTCATAAAAACGTAATAGGAACCATTCGTCTAGTTGAACATGAACCCATTACACTTCCAACACTACACACACACACAGTCAAACACATCACACCCTCACCCACACCTCACATGCACCTTGAACTCCACTACTCTTTATACAATTCATATAAGTTTAAGATTTTGTTATTATTCTCTTCCAACAAATAGGTTGCCCTTATAACATGAAATGTAACTTTTGTAAGCATTTTCAATAATTATGTTTTTGATGATATTTTTGCCTCTAGGGGGGAGTCCCTGGTGTCCTGAAATACAAGTCACAGCTTAGTTTAGGCACCAGTCTCCCATAAAAGAGCATTGTCCTACATCATAATATTTTTTCCCCATTTTAAGTTATAGTTAATCAGTGTTATTTGTGGAAGAATTTTTTTTTTTTATTATTATTATCGTGTGTAACTGGGTTGTGGAAGATAATAGGCAGACGCTCCATGTAAAATTGTGGTATCCAGCTGCGTCCGTTGACTGGAAGCCGACCCCAACTTAGTTGAGAAAAGACTAGGTGGATGATGATATTTTACTTCATCCTAATTTTCGAAGTCCAACGGCATCCTGAAGCCCAATCGCACTCAGTATACACAAATTAGCCGACTTAATATTAGAACAAAGATGGAGGATACATACCTATCAAAGGGACGTAAAATACAATATGGTATCCCGCAAAGAAGTGTAGTGGGACCGTTACTCTTTATAATATATGTTAATGACCTTCCAAATGCGATTAGAAGCCCAATGACACTCTTTGCTGACGACAGCACCGTTGCAATTAAGTGTAATAACAGAACATCCTATGAGCATGATATAAGCAGTACCCTAAATGCAATCATTAAATGGCTAGATATTAATAATCTGAAGGCAAATATAGGAAAAACTAAAACAATCAACTTTAAACAGCGTGTGAATGCAATTATGCCTCAGATTAACTATAAGGGTGAACCTGTATCTGAAGTGCAAACAACAAAATTTCTTGGTCTTACAGTGGATGACAAATTAAAATGGAAACCCCAGATTGAGACACTATGCAAAAGAATTAATAAATCAATATATGAGCTACATGAATTAAAACAGATTTCAAATATCAATACCTTGTTAACTGCTTATCATGGTTTACTTGCTTCAGTCCTGAGGTATGGTGTAACTTTTTGGGAAAACTCGACTGACATTGACTTAATTTTTAAAGCACAAAAGCGGTGCATAAGGGCTATGTTTGGGCTTCAAATAATTGAAACCTGTAAACCGTTTTTCCAGGAGTTCAAAATCTCAACTCTCCCAAGCCTATATATTTACGAGGTGTCAATGTTTGTTAAGGTCAATCAAAACTTGTTTACATTGGCCTCAGAAGTCAATAATAGGCCACAACGTGACGCACTTCGCCTCCGTGTGCGTCGAACCTATACTACTTTAATGCACAAAAGTGTGTTTCGCATGGCTACTGAAATTTTCAACAAATTACCTAAACAAATAAGGGCTATGAATACTGCTTTATTTAAGAAACATCTAAAGAGCCTTCTAATTAATAAATGTTACTATAACTTGAATGAGTACCTAAACGATAATTTTTCCAAATTCAAGACCACACAGTGACACAGGGACATCAAGTAATAGAACAACTGTGCATGTATCTTTAAATAATTAATCCACTAACGTATTGTAATAAATCTAGGAATGACATTCAAATAATTTATTTTGCTTTTAATAATTTATTGTTTTTATTACTTATTACAAGATTTCTTGAATTATTGATTGAATTTCTTAATTTCACTGTATTAATGACATTTATAATAACTTTTGACATGTAAAATATTTTTATCTTTAATGCTAATGAATAACTATTGTAAGCCTATTAGGCAGGACATATTGGAACTATAATATATTGTTAAGACCGGTAACAAACATATGTGCCCACAATAAAGATATTTTGAATTTAAATTTGAATCCTGAGGGCATTCGCGCAGAGGTTCGATTGCCAGTACCTGAACCATTGCTGTATGGTTCACATACTGAGCAATCAAGGTCGGTAATGTGTTTTATGTGGTATGTTTAATTGTGTATAATGTATAATCATATAATTAATGTACTTAAACAGAATATTGTGAAACATTTTTAAAAGAGTAACGGTGGAGTTTCTTGCCTATTCTTCTCCATACGAAACTACCTTTTGGAAGCGATAACTAGAATCAATTCAATTTTTTTTTTGTAATTCTTGACGTTCAAAAGAGCCTTTTATGTGCCTATTTGAAATAATAATTTGACTTTGACTTGTGTTTTTATTTATTTTTCTTTTCAATGTGTGTTTTTATTATATTTTTAATTTTTAACTTGATAAAACATGTTGCGCATATGATCCTTGTTGGTCGAAATAAACGATTTTTATTTTTTTTAACACAAAAAAACCCTATAACTTAATAACATTTTCTTTACGACTGTTTTCAGTCAGTACTTTTGATTCAAGAGCCCGCTGTCTCGACCATTACATAATAATAATATGGAACAACTAGTACCATGCAGAATGGGACTAAGTGGCACTTCGCACGGTCGCGGCGTGCGCACGAATACCAATATTCTAAAAGCATGCTCACACATTCCACACATGTTTTGTATGATGCGTTTTATTCAAAAGGCTTTTTTCGTTAAATTCAGGGCAAAGCTCGCTGGCTCGCAATTGAAGGATATTATGAGTTTACTGGGAAAATATTTTACTTAACTCATGTGGCAGCGATTGGATTTTGGTGTAAAATAAGTTCGCTTTCTAAAATAATATGGTAAAGCTTTTAAAGATTGCTATGTTATGTAAAGCCGAAAATGGGTTTTAAGATTAATTTTGTATTACTGCTTACTAACAAGTTACTTTTGATTCTTTTCTGACAATTTCAAGGATTAGTACGATTAGACCAATTATTCTCATAATAAATTAGTAATGCAAATCATTTAATTTATTTAAAAAAAAACGGCTAAGTGCGAGTCCAAATCGCGCACGAAGGGTTCCGACCATACCATTATCTACAGAAAGGTAAATTGCGGTTTACGATATATGACGTATTAAAAAAAACTATTTACTAGATCTCGTTCAAACCAATTTTCGGTGGAATTTTACATGGTAATGTACATCATATATATTTTTTAGATTTATCATTCTCTTATTTTAGAAGTTACGGGGGACACACACGTTTTACCATTTTGGAAGTGTCTCTCGCGCAAATTATTCAGTTTAGAAAAAAATAATATTAGAAACCTCAATATCATTTTTGAAGACCTATCCATAGATACCGCTCACGTATGGGTTTGATGAAAAAAAAATTGTGTTTCAGTTCTAAGTTTGAGGAACCCCCCAAATTTATTGTATTTTTTTTCTATTTTTGTGTGAAAATCTTAATGCAGTTCACAGAATACATCTACTTACCAAGTTTCAACAGTAATAGTTCTCATAGTTTCGGAAAAAAGTGGCTGTGACATACGGACGGACAGACAGACAGACATGGCGAATCCATAAGGGTTCCGTTTTTTTTTCATTTGGCTACGGAACTCTAAAAACAGTTAATACCTTTTCAAAAGTTGAGCGGCAGGGGTCGCGTAGGTCTCGCTACGCTGCGCTACGGGCTGTGCTACGAAGTAGCTGGTGTGCTACGATCGAATGCTACAAATAATGCATTCGAAACTTTTTTGAGTTTCGCGCAAAATATTCAAACTGGGGAGAGAACAGTTTCTGAGCCTTGTATAATAATATTGAGCTTTTGACCAGACAATACAAAACTGAAAATACGAGTTCCGTTAGATTCTAAGAGTAATATTTACAAACAGCTATTTTACTTTCGCAATATAACGGGATCTATATTCACTGTTAAACATTAGCCTATTAGCAACCTATTAGCGAATTTGGAGATGAACCTAATTTTATAATTTTTAAAGTCGCACTTAAAAAAAAAACCGGTCAAGTGCGTGTCGGACCACGCACAATGAAGGGTTCCGTAGTTGGGATGAATTTATCCCAAGAAACAAACTTAACATTGTAGTTGAAAAACATGATCCCCATACATTCTAACTGCAAATGTAAGTTTGTACGCACAATATTGAGTGATTTACCATGTTATTTTAAGACCACAGACTTCTTATAGGTTTTCCTGTAATCTATAAATAAAGAACTATTTTCTGTATTTTTATCAAAATTTAAGGCTAGTAGTTTTGGAGATAAGGGTCATTTTTCATCTATTTTCTTAAATAATTTCAAAAGTATGTATTTAAAATTAAAAAAAAAAATGTATATAAAATTCTAAAAACAAGCCCTTTAATTTGATATGTCACACGGTACAGTCAGCAAAACTTTTTACTTTTAATTTTCTAATTTGCCCTCCAAAAGTGACATCAAAACTTATTTATTTACGTAACACGTCCGTGTTTGGGTCACAGAAGTTCATATGTGTACCAAATTTCAACTTAATCGGTCCAGTAGATTCGGAGCAAATCAGCTGTGACAGACGGACAGACAGACAGACAGACACACGAGTGATCCTATAAGGGTTTCTTTTTTTTCTTTTGAGGTACGGAACTCTAAAAAAACTCAAAGCATTTATTTCAAATAAACCAATTACAGGCACTTTTGCTTAATGTGTCTGTGTGGTGCCGGACGTAAAGCATAGCACCGCCCTATTTCATCCCGTGGGTGTCGTAAAAGGCGACTAAGGGACTTACTAGAAAATGGGAATCAGCGTTCTCTTTGCATTTTAACACCATACTGCGATCGCCAACCGCCTGCCAAGCGTGGCGATTATGGCATCGCCCGGCCTTTGGGAGAGGCCTATGTCCAGCATTGGACGTATTTTGGCTGGAATGATGAGGCACTTTTGAATTGTCAAGGGGTCGGTCAGTCAGAAAGATGAAGCTAGTTGCCCATTCCAAAGCGTAGTACGTTTCTATGGAAAAGAACGGGCAAGAAACTCCACGGATGCCCGTTCTTCTCTTTTAAATTAAAATATCGTCACAAAATATTTGTAACTTCATTCATGTTGATATAGACAATATGAGAACAATTGTAGAAAGACGTGCACGTTAAAAGGGTCCGTAAGAAAAAAAAAACACAATTGAAAAATTTAACTAAGTTAAATTAAGAAATGACCAGTCCCTACTGATGGCGCCTGTTGACGAACATGACGCATGGAACAGCACCATTCAGCTCAACCATTTTGAAGGGAACTTAATGATCCAATACTCTCGCCGAGACATTTGAGTGAGCATGTCACACTCAGCCGCCAGGGCACATTCAAGCCAATGAAAGACGTACCCAGTAAATGGTAGCTCTGTAGTAGGTACGAGTACACAGTGCTCACATTAGTAATTGAAACCTTTTCTATGTCCTCGTTAGAATTATTGAGGTACATAATTATTGTCTAACTTGCGACCCTGGCTTGTTTGTCTTGTAAATATTAATTGTATATCTTCGTTTTTCTGATCTTTTTGCCTGTGTTTAAAGGTCAAAAACTGTTTTTTTGCGTTAGCAATATGCTGTGTCTAGGATTCAATAAAATTATGATACTTTATGAAATATAACCGATGTAAGATTAAGGTTGATTATGAAAACGTCATAATTTAATCGTCATTGATTTTGTCTGAACCGCTACCTCCCCTGTCCTGATAATGATGATCTGCGACATTATTTTTTTTTTTTTTTTTACAGTTTTCATTTATTTATTCATGCACAAAACAAAAAACAGTATTTTTTCTCTGTTAAGAAAATTCATGAATTTTAAAAGAAGAATACGTTTGAATTAATGTAAAGGTTTAATTTTTGTTACGTTAAAACAATTTAATTAAATATTTTAATTTTGCACGAGCTGACCAAAAAGTTTGGTTCACCAATAGATTTAATTAAAGAGTGCGCATTTTTACATTAAAATTGAAAGAGAGGTTAACGTTGGCTAAATTGAATTAAAAGTACTGAAAATAAATGATTATAACATACACTATTCATTTTATTTAAAAGGTTTCAATTATTTATGTTACTATCTTTCATTATGACGTAAAATAGAGAAATAAACAAAAAGCTATAATTAATAATTGTTAGTTCAACAGTTATATAAGTTTATTATTTATGCTTGTTGGTGCTATGTCTTTGTTCTACCCATTATTATGTTTTTTTTTTGGTCGGGACCATACTCGGCAACCTTTTGTTTAAGAGATATTGAAGTTCAAAGTACAAGTCAACATTTTTTTACGTTTTTTTACGAAAACAAGTTGTAACTTAACATTAAATTGGGAGTATTTTCCTGTACCATTGCGTGCACCCATCAGAACAATGTGACATTTTTTTTACGTTTTTTAACGAAAACATGTTTTACATGTTACAGCTTAACTTTAAATTGGGAGTATTTTCCTGTACCATTGCATGCACCCATCAGCACAATGCGACTTTTATTTAGTTTTTTAACGAAAACATGTTTTTAAGTGTTATAACATAACTTTAAATTGGGAGTATTTTCCTGTACCATTGCAGGCACCCATCAGCACAATGTGACATTTTTTTTCGTTTTTTAACGACAACATGTTTTAAATGTTATAACTTAACTTTAAATTGGGTGTATTTTCCTGTACCATTGGATGCACCCACAATTTTTTACGTGCGTTACTTTCATTTAATTTTCACACCAAAAATAAGAGTCGTTTCTCAGCAATTATTTTTGCATAAAATTACTTAGTGTAGAGGCAGTGATGCTCGTTGTGGGGCGATGAATGGAACTCAATAACAACGGTCCACAATTAGATATATATTCATTTAATTTAATTAAACATTAGGTAATTTATGTAAAATTATATGACATTTTTCTTTTCAAAATGTATCTTAACCGAACAACTAAAAAGGGCGCGGCTCGGTTGCGCAGACTTCTAAAATATTCCACGCTGAAGTCATACGTTCGTCTGCATATTTCTTATTTTAATGTACAGAATGCGTAGACGACGACTTCATGAAGGGTCTTTTGAAACCCTTTTTTTTTTTTTTTTTTGGGTGGGAAATTATCAAATAACTTCTCCCGCTCTGGGTGGAGCGGGAGGGCGTGTCAGACTTTTACTGACTAAAACCCACCCGTATTCCTTCATTTGCCTGTGTGCCAGGGCCACGATATCCCTTTCGGACAAACTCGCAACCCTGGCAGGCATTGGCCCTAACGGACCCCGTCAGTTGCTGCTGACAACTCTTTGAGGCGCGCGTGGAATACAACGCGCCGTCGACCCGGGCCTGGTCCTTATCGGACGGTGAACTACCCATCGCTCACCGTCCGCAAGCCCGCGCCTACGGTGGCCGGAAATCAGCTTGCGACTCCCGACTCCCGGGGCGTCTCCTGCGGCGACTAGGGGCGCGAGGGCGCGAACCTTGCCTCTCCCTCACGCGTTCCGCCTCCTCCTTTGCAAGCATTACTGCTTCGCAGAAGGAGGTGACGGCCACCCATGCACTCTCGCTCCGAACCATGGCCCGAACCAGGGCCGGACGCGAGAGATCGCCGCCACCGATCGCCTCCGTGAGGACACGGCGGTGCTCCACCCAAGCCGGGCAGACCTCCACCGTATGCTCCACCGTGTCCTCCGGGCGATCCACACAGTGGTGACACCCGGGCGTTTTCTCCCGCTTTATCCTGAACAGGAACCTCCCGAAACAACCATGTCCGGTGAGGACCTGCGTCAGGCGGAAGGTGAGGACGCCGTGGCGCCTCTCTAGCCACTCCTCAAAGAGGGGACTTATCGCCACAATTGTGGCGTGCCCAGCGCTGGGTTGCGACAATCGCACTCTCCATGCCGCCATGAGATCCCGCCGGAGCTCTGTCCGCTGTGCCGTGATTTCTCGCGGCAGCGGAGTTTCACCCCGGCGTTTCGCCTCCTCGCGCCACTCCCAGATTTGCGCAAGGACTTTTGCCTCCAGATCCCATGGCGGTAGTCCGGCAAGGAGGCCCGCCGCCTCACGGGAGACCGTGCGGTAACCCCGTACCAGCCTGATGGCCATGACCCTTTGGGACGCGTTCAATTGGCGGGCTGGTCGCAGCCTTAAGGAACGCGCCCACACCGGAGCCCCGTAAAGGGCCATGGACCGCACGATCCCCGCGTAGAGCCTCCGGCAGGAGGCGTTTGGACCCCCTAGATTGGGTAGGAGCCGCTTTAAGGCAGCCCCGGCCCGCTCCAGTCTGGGAGCCAAACGTCGAAAATGCTCCACGAAGTTCCAACGGCTGTCGAGGACGAGTCCCAGGTACTTCATCGTCGACTCGACACCGATGTGAACCCCTCCTGCCGTTATCTGGGAACCCGACAGTGGCGCATTCCGAGGACCATAAAAACAAATGGCCTCAGACTTGTGCAAAGCCACCTCGAGTCCCAATTGCCGGATCCTGTTGACGATTGTCGCAACCCCACGTGCCGCCAGTTCGGCCGCCGCCTGATGCGACCTCCCCTGCGCCAGGACCAGCGTGTCGTCAGCGTAGCAGACTGACGCCGCTAGGGAGGTCAGCACGCAGCACCCAGTCGTAGCCGATGTCCCACAGATGCGGCCCCAGGACCGATCCCTGTGGGACACCGCACGACATCTCTCGCCGGTTCCACTCTCCGTGGTGACCGGGGTAGATGACGGCCCTGTCCGTCAAATAGGCCTCGACCACTCGACAGAGGTAGGTCGGCATCCGGTGATACCGGAGTGCCTCCCTAATGCAACTCCAGGGCAGGGTATTGAAAGCATTGACGATGTCAAGAGACACCGCCAAGACGACCCCACCCCGGGAAATAGCATCCCCCGTCGTGAGGGCTCGAACGCGCATGATGGCATCCACCGTAGGTTTTTGACACCCTGTATCTATGTGCCGTTATAAAATGCTAATCTTAATTATTAACGGCACGGTTGGCGCAGTTAGTTAAGCAATCGACTGCTGCGCTGCGTGTCGCGGGTTTGATTCCCGCACGGAACAAATATTTGTATGACCTACAAGTAGTTGTTCCGGGTCTGGCTGTTTGTGTATGTGAATTTAAATGTTTGTAAACGCACCCACAATACAGGAGAAATTCCTAGTGTAGGGCAACGTTTAGTCTAAAAAAAAAAAAAAAAAAATTAACATAACTATAAATCCTCGTTGTGTACACTTTGCCGTTAAGAGCCAGATAATCGCGTTTGACCTTGGCTATACAAATGCGCGTCGCGCTCACGCCACGCAACCATTAACTTTAACTTTCATATGGGATATTTATTTTTAGTAACGAAAATATGAATATTTGAAAAAAATCACAGATAGAATTATAGATATTAAAACAGTATATTCATAAAAAAAAAAATCATGAAAATATCTTAAGAAGTTTTAAAGTAATATCGTTTTTTATGCTTTGGGTAGACATCACTTCCTGAATTTATTTCATAAAGTATTTTACTACAATACTTAAATATTCACATATAGAATTGATGTGTATGCGTTCTAGTTTAACATATATTTTTTACATAACTTACTTGCATTATATGAAGGCGTAATAACAGATTTAAAACTCACTAAAATCATATATCTGCGCCTTAACAGTAACAAACACTATTCCCATATAACAACGGTACAGAACTTATTATCTCGTGACGTCATCGTAACAATGTCGCCGGGGGCACCCATTATAACTCCCGTATCGGATTAGCCTATCCATTTCACCGTTACACTGTTTAGTAGGATTCCGTATACGTTAAAAAGTTTGTAATGGGCTATTCTGTTGTGTTCGAATAAACAAGACTATTGTAGGTACTGTTATCTCTTTCTTGCACATACAACTAAAGAATTTGTGTTATATTTCGTAATTTTCGTATTTCTATGAAAATAGTTAAGACTTATCAAAGTATAAAGTAGTTAACGAACTACTTTATAGTTGAACATTTCTTAACTATTTACATTTCTCTCTTCGGCTGACCATTAGTGATAGCAATACATTTTAGTTAATTGAATGCTCAAGAGAGTCAACGACAATATATTTCTGATTTCTAATAAATAAATAGGTAAGTCAAAGTCAAAAGTCAAATTATTTATTTCAAATAGGCACATAAATGGCACTTTAGAACGTCAAAAATTACAAATAAAATAGAATTGATTCTAGTCGCCCTTTCCAAAAGGTAGCTTCGTATGGAGAAGGGAAAGAAAAAAAAAAAATCTTCGCCGTTACTCTTTTAAAAATGTTTTACAATATTTTGTATAGGTACATCAATTATATAATTATATGTAGGTATGTTACAAACGTCGTAAGATTCCCAAAAACAAAAGATGAGCCACTGATATAATTTAACTTTCACATAAATCCTAAAGTCCTTTTTCAAATAAAGTTTAAATCCTAAAGCCTAAACCTTTAAATAGTTTCCAAATATAATATTTGGAAACTATTCTCCATTTCAGTGTTCAGAACTGAAACAAAGTAAAGTAGATATTATTTTAAGATTTCCAGTACTCCCGAAGGGTTTGAAGATTCTTGAATAGTTTTATATAGCTTTAGTAAGTGTGCTTTTTGTTTGGTTGCTAAAACAAAAGGCTATTCAGCTCAAGGTTCTAGCACCTATTTGTTCTCTTGATTCCGAGGTTTCAAACTACTTACTTAAATTTCCTCTCTTATAAAAAAACCGGCCAATTGCGTGTCGGACCACGCACAATGAAGGGTTCCGTAAATGGGATGAATTTATCCTAAAAACAAACTTAACATTGTAGTTGAAAAACATGCTCTCCCATACATCGATATACGTTACGGTCAATTCTCCGTCTGCAATTTTAAGTCGGGCGACTATTACTCGTTAACTTGTAAAGCCTACTTAGCTGTAATAGTTTTCCTATTAATGTCGTTATATATACTACTGCTATGAATTTTTTCACATATCCAAAACCAACCATTTAGCTGGCACACACACTTAACTCTAACAAAAAATAGCACTTTAAAGCTTAATATTACACCAACGGATCCCTGAATTGAAGAATGGTTTTCACAGACCCACAATATTTTTAAACGGCCTATCCAACGATAGGAAAAAAAATATCATTCTCATTTTACGCGCAAAGGAGGTACCCTAATAAAACATATTTTTCATGGTTTTATTTTACGAAATTCTCGGCGTGATTAATATGTATTCCCATGTCAAATTACAGCTTTCTAGTACTAAGCGTCTCTGAGCTAAGCCGGGGACAGACGGACGGACGGTCAGACAGACAGGCAGACAGACGGACATGGCGAAACTATAAGGGTTCTTTGTTGACTCATCATCATCATCATCATTTCAGCCGAAAGACGTCCACTGCTGGACATAGGCCTCCTCTAAAGGGGGCCTATGTCCATGTGGCAGCTAGTTTAATTTTTCAATTGTGTTTTTTTTTGTAATTTTTTTTTATTACGGACCCTTTCAACGCGCACGTCTTTCTACATTGTTAAATAAAAAAAAAAAAAAATATAATCTTTATTTATCCAAAAACATACAGATGGTATTCAGTTTGTTTTTATTTTTGTTTGTTTTTATCGTTCATTCCCTACGACACCACTGAAAACGACACCCACTTTGATTCTCACATCTTTATCAACATTAATGAAGTAACCAATAGTTTGTGACAATATTTAAATTTAGAAGAAATGAATAGAAACGTACCTACTACGCTTTGGAATGGGCAACTAGCTTCATCTTTTTGACTGACCGACCCCTTGATAGTTCAAAAGTGCCTCATCATTCCAGCCAAAATACGTCCACTGCTGGACATAGGCCTCTCGCAAAGGGGAGGGGGATGCCATAATCGCCACGCTTGGCAGGCGGGTTGGCGATCGCAGTATGGTGTTAAAATGCATAGAGAACGCTGCTGCCCATTCTCTAGTAAGTCCCTTAGTCACCTTTTACCACACCCACGGGAAGAAATAGGATCCTAGTAGTAGGAGTAACAGGTACGTCTCATTTCTGAGGTTAGCAAGACTTTCAAAATCCCCTTGTGAAGGTATCCATAGACAGCGGCATCTAGTTTCTGAAATGATCCGTCAGAACGTACTCCTTAGTACATAAAGAAGGAGTGTGTTTATGTTTGTATGTATATTGTAACAAGTCTACTAAACTATAAAAAATAAAAGGGAAAGTAGACTAGTTATCTATATAATTAAGGAGAATTTTAAAAACATACAGAAAAAATAATTAAAAAGTTAAGGGAGGTTATAAAAAGATGGTACGAAACGGTGTCCAGGTTCGATACGTCAGGCCTCGTCAGCTCTGAAGCATCCAGATCCTTTTCCAGTTATTTTAGTAGGTTCAACAGGCAGTGTAGAAGTCGTCAGGCCTCGTTAGCTTAGAGGCCTGAAGATGTATCACTGCCAGTCCAGTCCAGGTCTTTGAAGTAGTGGATGGTCCTCTTGGCAAGTATGTAGTTCCGAGAAGACTGAGTATGTTGCGAGACTTTTGTAGAGGAGATGATTCCTTGAGCGCTACCAGATCAGATCTGTCGGGAAGGTGTCAGAAATCCCTTTTATATCCGAGTCTCGGGTGTTTTTTTCACATCATCTGTTTTTTTCTGTTCTTTACAGAATTTAATTTCAAATTCAGTGTTCGAAAAGGCCAGACATATTCGTATCACATATTCGTACCAAAAACCTCTTTGATGAATTTTGAGAGCGTTTCAATTATTATTATAAATGTAAGTTAGGATACAAATATTATACAGCAAACAATTATAATTATCTATAAAATACAATATTTGAGCTAAACATATTGATAAAAATAATTTAAATTATATAAATCAAAAGTAACCTTCATGGACTAAGCCAGTAAGAAAACTATGAGAGAAATTTAGAAGAAAAAGTAATGACAGCTTGACAGCCTGACGTAAGTGTCATAACATTGAAAAATATGAAAACTAAAGAAAACTAATCGTTTTAGAACGATTCGGAAAATAATAATGCAAAACCAATAGAAGAGTATAATACATAATATTTAATGAATGCAAAGTGTAAGTATATGATGTATGATGTAGTGTCTGTAGTATGTAGATACTATAATATACATATATAAACTCACGCCTTTTATCGATTTATTCCAAAAATCCCCACCTACAAATCCCCACTGGTGGGGATTGTTACTTTTTTTTCCAAAAATCCCCACTGGGTAAATAAACTCAGCCTAGTGGGGATTTTTGGAAAAATAAGTAACTATCCCCACCAGGTGTTGTTGTTTCTAAATAATTAAAACAAAAAATGCGTTAATCAATACCTACGATAAGTAACTAATCATGTCAATATTATAATAACCAACTTCCATTATAAATTGTTTGCATTGAAACGAAACTCAATTGACTAGATTCAAACAAAAATTATTTAAACATTATAGGTAAATTGCACGTAAATTGTGGTTGAGAATTTATCTCATTCTTTCCAAAAAAAATAGCACTGTAATGCTGCCACGCATTAACTCTAGTTGAACATCTAAGATGAACTGGTCTTTTTCTTTGCTTCTTTGTGATCGCGGGTTCCGACGGTGACTTTCGTTAGCACTTCTTTCATAAAACAAAGCGTCTTCATGCAAAAAATGTAGGGGTTTCAGTAAACTCGGTCTTTTTTTCGATATAGCTGCATTAAGCTTATTATGCCACCCTTCCAAAAAGTTTGTGGTGTGCCTCTCTCCGTAAACACATAATACTTTTATGAAATCTTCTTTTATCCATTGGCTTAACAACTGGCGAAAACTGTCACTGTTTTGATTGTCTGGGCTTTGGCTGGCAACATAGAACCAGCCTTCCATAATTCGATGTTCCGGTAAAAGTGGTAGTACTGCAGCAAGTTCAATTTGCCTCTTCAAAATTTAGGATTTCGTCAGATTCAGTTCTCGCCCTTTTTTCCAAATGGCTTTTGTATAATGAAAAAAGCAACCTCTAACAGTAACTTCCGAGAACACCTCTTGAATAGCATTAATCGTGGCGCTTTCAAAATCGCATCTGAACGTTTGTGGGTTCCACCTGGGTATAATGGATTTTATCATGGAAAAAACTATGTTATAAGATTTTTGTGTTTTGTCACTCATCAAAACGAACAACAATGGTACGATATGTGTATTCTCATTGGTGCTACCGTGATCACCATGTACTGTATAAAGTTGATAAAATGGTAAACAACAGCTTTTGAATGTCCCATCTTGTTATCAGCAGCTATCAAATGTTTTATCGTTTTCATGCGACTACGAGCGTTTTCGGTAGCAAATATTAATATGCGAGTATTATAATCGTTAAAATCTGCTATGAGAAATTATTTAAATTTTAGAGGAACTGTAACTTCTGCGAGGTTCTTGAATTCAATTTTTATGGAAGTTGGTTATTATAATATTGACATGATTAGTTACTTATCGTAGGTATTGATTAACGCATTTTTTGTTTTAATTATTTAGAAACAACAACACCTGGTGGGGATAGTTACTTATTTTTCCAAAAATCCCCACTAGGCTGAGTTTATTTAAACAGTGGGGATTTTTGGAAAAAAAAGTAACAATCCCCACCAGTGGGGATTTGTGGGTGGGGATTTTTGGAATAAACCCTTTTATCCATGGGTGTAGGTAGAAAGTACTGGATGCCAGAGTTTTAACTTGTTACAGGAAATATCCATATTTCATCGGATGTGTTGTCAGTATTCTTGTGTGGCACAAAGTTACGAAGTTACAATCCAGTTCATCACAAGTCCTTTTAACCTTCTAACTGAACAAACTCATATGTTATCAAAACACACGCACAAAAAAAATCTGACTTATCCACGCCCCATAATCGCGTTTTGCGCTTGACAATATTCGTTTTATTACATAATTCTGTAGATAACAAGAGTTGGTCTCTTCAGGGAGTCGATGTCAGGCCTCATGATGTTTTCCATTAGACCGGTGACGTGTTTCTGTAGTGCGTCTTCGGATCCCGGAGGTGTTGTGGCGTGATTTGAGAGAGGGCAGCGGGTGTGAGATTTGGGGATAGGTGACTTCTATGCCTAGGGCCTTTGATTATTATAAAATAGTTGAGCTGGATGGTGCTGATCCACGCGTCATGTTCGTGAACGGGTGCCGTCAGTTGAGACTGGTCGTCTCTTAACTGCTAGGGCTTATTTGTAATCTTTTAATCTTATATTTTGAATTGTTTTTAAATAATATTTTTTTTAACATTGTTCTCACATATTTAGAAGCGTCTAGAATAATGTACCCAGGATTTTGTAATATCTGGATTTAAAAGAGTGGACTTGGAGTTTCTTACCTGTTTTTCTCCATAGAGATCTACGTTTTGAAATGGGTAAATAGCTTCGATTTTTTGACTAATTGCCTGTAATTGGTTTAATTGAAATAAATGATTTGAGTTGGAGTTTGAGATTACAGGCAAGCCAAGAAATATGTTTTTAGGTGTCAAAAGTATCGGGCGGTTATGGTAAGCGTAGCTAGCTTATGTCTGAGCTATTTGATTTTAGAACTGAGTAAAAACATGAAAAAAAAACCATTTAAAAATAAGAAAAATCGGAAAAGTCGCCTGAAAAATTGGCAAATTCGGGAAAATCATTTTCAGTTTTTCGCAAAGTTTTACATTTTTCTTTGGGCTTTTTATGTGAACTCTTCATAATAATATGAAATGTAATGAAATGTGTGAGATTATTTAAGACTAATAAAACTGCAGTGTATAGATTTGTGGAGTGAATACTTTAACCAGAGGTCAAGAGAAAAGGGAATTTGGTACAAGACCATCCAACCACAGCTCCCAGGGAATAATTAGATTGATCAAAATCTGCTTAGCAGAAGAGATGTAGTTATGGCACTGCGACTTCGTTCCGGTCACATTCCATCAAAAAAATTTGGGTTCCTCATGAAAAAGGTTTCATCACCCAACTGTGAAGAATGTGGAGTGGTCGAAGATGTGCAACATGTTTTGATGGAATGTGTGTGGAATGAAGCTTTGCGATTTAATTTACTTGGTCCAACAAATAAGTGCAATATTGGAGAGTGTAATGCTATCCTGGCTTGTCCTTTATCGGAACAAGCTAGGATACTGTACAAACTGGCATTTTTTGTTTTAAAATATTAATGTTAGAATGATAAGGTGTTTTAGGTTAAGTTAATTGTGCTGATATTAGAATAATTGCTGATGTTACAGGGTGACGTTATCGCTCAGCGATAAAGCCCTTAAAATAAAGAAAAAAAAAATGAAATGTTTACAGGACAACTTCTGTCGAGTCAGCTATCACATATTTCCAATCGCTGCCGCGTCTTACTTAAATCCTTTACCCAAACACACCACATAATGAACTTGAATCTAATAAATTGTATTATTTTTCTTTTATAATGGAGCTCTGGGTAGGCAGCACGTGTAAC
The DNA here is from genome assembly GCA_948098905.1 of Tiliacea aurago. Classification (NCBI taxonomy): domain Eukaryota; kingdom Metazoa; phylum Arthropoda; class Insecta; order Lepidoptera; family Noctuidae; genus Tiliacea; species Tiliacea aurago. The sequence continues at coordinate 6,245,107 of OX402592.1, forward strand.
CTTGCCTTAAGATTTGGTTATGACGACAATTTGTAACACGTGTGAAGCTTAGTAGAAAAACGGACAAACGTAACAAAATTCACACGTTTTCTCCAAAAAAACCATCGTCAACTTACGCTTAGGCTGCATTAACGTTAATGGCGTGTATCAAACGATTTCAAAGTAATCTGTAAACTGATACTGAACATCAGGGACGCTAACCCTTCAACGATTATCATAATGTCTCGAGGCTGCTCTGTAGGATAAACATACATTGTACCTACATAAATACAGTGTAATCATATCAAATCATATGATTACACTATATGTTGCACCATGTAGCACTATAGTATCTATCTCATAATTAAGTTATTTTTAATTGCTTTATTTTTAATTATTTTTACCTATTGTGGTATAGTAATTTTTTTTTATTCTAGGTGTATCGTCTTCACATATAATCTTATAATTAATGTACTTACAAAATATTGTAAAACATTTTTAAAAGAATAACGGTGGAGTTTCTTGCCCATTATTATCTATAATAAACTACATTTTGGAAGGGGCAACTAGAATCAAATCTATTTTTTTATAAATTTTGACTTTCAAAAATGCCTCCTAAGTTTGTAATTTTAATAAAAATAAATAATTTGTCTTTGACTTTGATAAAAAAAGGCTGCAAAAAAAGTGCATATTGCTCTTGTACCATAACAAGATCAAATTTTATTATTTCTTTTCTTAACATTGAATCTGTTGGGGTACGTAGCAAGGTGTCGGTGTTCTTGAGGAGAAACAAAAATGTTTATGTTGAACAGTACGAGTATTTATTGACTCACATATAAGCTGTTCTTAGATTTAATAAGTTGATGAAGTGTTGAATACACCCGGCTAACGCGGTAGACAAAAGGACACTGCATATCATTTATAATAATAAGTAACAAGTTATTAAGGGGGATGTACCAAGGTAGCCCGCGAAATTAATTTTTTTTTACGTTTTTTGCAATTTGCAGGTCAGTAACAGGTTGTATGATCTAATTATAATTCCCGGCTATAAAAAATATGGCTTTACAGAATTATAATCATTGGAATCAGCATTACAACTCTCTAAGTTCAAAAAATCCTATTGGACGATTATTTCTGAAATATGCCTTCATTAGGATTTTTTGAACTTAAACCGCCTTATTACAAAACAAGATTTATATGTTGACATGGCTTAAACCATGCAGCCAGATTTTGAAATAAGAACGTACCAGTGATTGAAATACCGTTCTTTATACAAAACTGAAAACTTAGTTCGGTACTAAGTTGACAGTTTTGTGTTTAGGAACTTTACCATGGTCAGAATAAAGTTCGAAATTCAATAATGGCTCCATGTTTTAAACCTGGGTCTGAAGATAAACCTTGTTTTGTAATAAGGGGGAAAGAGTTGTTATGCTGATTCTAATGATTATAATTCTGTAAAGCCATATTTAAAAGCTCCAAAATCATCGACCACATAATTTAGAGAATGAAACCAAACTTTTTTTTTTGCAGACTTTTACTGACTAAAACCCACCCGTGTTCCTTCCGTTGCCTGTGTGCCAGGGCCACGATATGCCTTTCGGACAAACTCGCAACCCTGGCAGTAATGAAACCAAACTTAAGTTCTTAATTAATGGAATATTAGTTTAGTTTTCTTTGTGTAAACTTCTCAGACGTAAACGGTATAGATATCAAAAGCAACTAATAAACAAATACTGATTTTCTCAACTCATATTACTTCGGGTTACAACACTAGTATACTCCGTTGGCTTAGGTAGTTAAAGGTAAACAAAAAAAAAAACCACGGCAAGAGAGAGCTTTCAAGCAACACCAGAAAAACAAATCAATACATTTTCTTTTTTTTTTCTTTTATCGTGTTTAGATTTCGATACCCAGCACGTCTCGTCGTAAGATCGCTTGAATAAAGAATCCTTATCCTCTACAACATTTCTTCCACAAAAGAGATAACCACCAAATTTTCACTATTACAAAAAGTTCTTTAATAATATTACGCCTACCAGAAAAGCCATTCAAAGTAAAAAGTATTATCGATATTAATACCACTTTCGCTTGCTTTTAACTAGTTTTCTTCGGTCGTCAACACAACGAAACTATTTTAAAGTTAGATTGAGTTAGAAAATGTTGTCTCCGAAGTACTTTATATGGTTTTTGTGTTGCTTGTCCCCAAACATATTATATGGCCCATATAAAGTTAGGGCAAGTTTGGATAGGCCCAAACTTCGATTTTATGAAAAAGGTCATTCTCGTTTTATGTAAAACCGTTATGTGGAGGATACAATGTCTACGTCAAATATTATGTGTGTTTTTTATGCTTCTATTTCTTGAAGATAGGGACGACCATATAATATCTATAATGATTTAAGATAAATCATAGGATAGGTTATAAACAGTTTTGAGGGCACGGGTGGCTAAATTCCGCACGGCACGGTTGGCGCAGTGGTTAAGCGATTGACTGCTGCGCTGCGTGTCGCGGGTTCGATTCCCGCACGGAAAAAATATTTGTATGACCTACAAGTAGTTGTTCCGGGTCTGGCTGTTTGTGTATGTGAGTTTAAATGTTTGAAAACACACCCACGATACAGGAGAAATTCCTAGTGTGGGGCAACGTTTAAAAAAAAAAAAAATGGCTGAACGAGTGACTTAAGGCGACGATAACCGACTTTTAATGATTTTATACTGAAGATCACGTCTAAACGAGTAGTGTTAATGATTTGAAAAAAATATATGTTAAATTAAGGCATTTTTTCAATAATTTATTATGTTAATATTTTAGATTTTAATTATATTACATAATGAAGTTAATTTGTAAAATTATGTCTAACGCGGATAAAAAACTGATAATGGCGCAAAATCTACCAAGCGTATTTTTCTGAAACCTTCACCATTTCAAAGATAATTTAATTATTGATCTTTTAGTATACGCGTTTTATTAAAATACCTTTTATTTTGTGTATCATAAATTAATAATTCGTCAAATTGGGGACAGCGCTCTTTGATGAGCGAGTCCTATTACTAGCTGAACGTACGACGCGTAGCGTGACCTCAGTACAGAACACGCAAGCTAACTACTCAAGGTCACTGGCATATATCTCCGTCTTAAGCCCAACGGGTCGTGGGTTCCATTGCTGGTTTTGACTACTGGTACCGCCCCTAAGACGACCCAGTGACCTGTATTTGTATCACCTACAGAAATACTATGATTATTCCGGTGTACACACACACACATAAAATCACGCCTGCAATCCCCAAAGGGTTAGGCAGAGATGTACCTATAGTACACCCACATTTCGCAAGTTATGTTTAAGTCCCATTTAGTAGGGGGCGAGCCTATTGCCATCAACGTGGCAGATCCAGTGGCCCAATACCGGTGTAACATAGAAGGAATGCTTAACGTTGGCTTTAATGGTAAATAAATCCTATTTAGTCAAACAACGACCTCATCTAGTTTTTAAAATATAATTGACGTGTAAAAGTGTTTGTACAAACCTACTTACAGAAATAATATAAATCAATACTCAATATATTTATTGCTTCCACATGTGAACTTAGGTGGCAGGTTTTACAAAATAGGATTATTGTGGACCCTGTCGGGCACAGCTAAAGTAGGAGAGAGGAAGCGGGCTTCTATTTGACTACTTAGTTGTTATAATGTAATTAAAATAATTGTAATTACTTTATAAGAATTTATGTAATTTTAAATTTATCATTTAAATATTCATTTATATTATAATAGCATATATTTATTAGAAATTGTCATCATTGTTGTCATTTATTTATTGATTGAATTTATTTATCATTTATCACCATAATACTATAATATAAGTTTTAAGGCGTCTTCAGATTTGTTTGATTTTTGACGATCGACACGTGTGATCTATTAAAAAGGAGTAAATGTGTAAGCAACAGACGATCGACATCGTATTTTATGTCGACAACCGAGTAGTTTTTTTTTGTCGATCGATAAATGAACAAGGGATGTTTATTTTTAACGTTGACATTTATCGATAATGTCGAGCAAATCTGTAAGAAGCTGATAGATCTATAGGCTGTCAAAACACAGCATATCGAGTGACTACAACGATCATCAAAAATCGAGCAAATCTGTAGGCACATTAACTTAGTCTTTTGACCATATTTATATTATGGTTAATGGTTATTACATTTAAAAACAAAACAATTCTCATACATAGAACTAGACTAGACTTCTCGAATTCCAAATACAAAATTCAAATATTAACCGACAACTTAACCAAAAAGTATGTTAGATGTTTATGCAAAGATGTCTTTGGTCTAGATAAAGATAAGAGTGAGTGCCACATCGTAAATGTCGTTGGCACGATTCCGAATGCGAGATAGTAAGCTAAAATGTTAAGGAGTCACAAAAGGTGGCTTGAAGACGTAGAATTATAATGGTGTACTAACGTTTTAACTACTTTGTAAGGTTCCGTAGGTACCTCAAAAGGAAAAAACGGAACCCTTATAGGATCACTCGTGTGTCTGTCCGTCTGTCACAGCCAGTTTGCTCCGAATGTACTGGACCGATTAAGTTAAAATTTGGTACACATATGAATTTCTGCGACCCAATTACGGAGTTGAGTGTTCCGTTTGGGGCCGGACGTAAAGAATAGCACCATCCCATTTCTTCCCGTGGGTGTCGTAAAAAGCGACTAAGGGACTTACTGGAGAATGGGCAGCAGCGTTCTCTATGCATTTTTAAAACCATACTGCGATCGCCAACCCGCCTGCTAAGCGTGGCGATTATGGCAAATCCCCCCCCCCCCTTTTGGGGGAGGCCTATGTCCAGCAGTGGACGTCTTTCGGCTGAAATGATGATGATGATGATGAATTACGGAGTGTAACGTAAATAAATTAATTTTGAATATGGGGGTCACATTTGGGGGTCCAATAAGAAAAAATAAAAAAAGTAAATTAAAAAATTAAAAATACCCGACTGCGTAAAAAGTGAACTCAATAAAGATGGAAACAAGATTACTGTGTCAAATGAAAGGACTTGTTATTAAGTTTTTTTGTTTTTAATTAGTTTTAATGTTATTAAGGGGAAACCGCAGTTGCAGCCCGCGAAATTCAAATTTACTTAAGTTTTTTGCAATTTGCAGGTCAGTGTCAGTTTGTCTAGTCAGTACAAAACTAATTTTTAATTTCATTTACTATTTAGATTCATCTAAAAAAAGCAACTTACAAAATTGCATAAAACAGCAACTTTCTGGAACGGGCAAGATTAAACCATCTTTGCGAACTAACAATTTTCTTGAAGTTACACTTTTAAGACCACAAATATTTAGCTCGCGCTGGTTCGATCGCTCCCTAGGTACAGTCGGTTTCATGCATTATGCAAAGTTTCAATTGTCTAGGACGGTACAGTGGCGCTCATGTTTAAAATTCATTCTGTACGCTACCAAACCGGGCTGATACGCTGAGGGGCCAGTCTTTATCGTTTTTTATGTAGTCTTGGAGAGTTTTAAGTTGATTTAGGGATTTGAAGTCATTATTTTTCTGGTTTAAGAGTTTAAAAGGGTGTTTTCTTATAGCTTTTTGACCTCTGATGCAAACCAATACTGGCTTTTTAGTTTTCAAGGAACCCTTAGTTTCGCCATGTCCGTCTGTCTGTCTGTCCCCGGCTTAGCTCAGAGACTCTTAGTACTGGAAAGCTGAATGAATTACGCTTCAATCTTGAAAAAATATTTTTTAGGGTAGCAACCTCCTTGACGCGTCTGTGCAGACAATTTTTCCATTTCGGGATCCGTTTGCGTAATATTAAGCTTTAAAGTGCTAATTTTTGTTAGAGTCAAGTGTCCCCACCCCTCCTCTGCCAGCTAAATGGTTATTTTGGGTATGTGAAAAAAATCATGGCAGTTTAGTTTAGTTTTTAGTTTTTTTTAAAAACGTTGCCGCACACTAGGAATTTCTCCTGTATTGTGGGTGCGTTTACAAACATTTAAATTCACATACACAAACAGCCAGACCCGAAACAACTACTTGTAGGTCATACAAATATTTGTTCCGTGCGGGAATCGAACCCGCGACACGCAGCGCAGCAGTCAATCGCATAACTCACTGAGCCAACCGTGCCGTGCGGTATTACGTATAACTTGTAAAAGTTAACGAGTAATAATCTACCAACTTACATTTGCAGTTGGAGAATTGACCGTGACGTATATCGATGTATGGGAGAACATGTTTTTCAACTACAATGTTTTTTTTTGGGATAAATTCCTCCCAACTACGGTAACCTTCATTGTGCGTGATCAGCCGCGGTTTTTTGCTATAAGTAGATTGGGATGGTTCAAGAAAACATATTTTGATGCCTAAAATGCAATGTTGTATTCGAATTTTCTTTTACAAGCTTCTAATGATGCACTTTTTTTGGGATCCCAGGCACAGTCTTGTATACTTATAATTTTCATAAAATATTTCTTTAAAAAAAACACAAATTTTACAAAATAATTCAGATCCAATTTCCCGAAGTGCCACCGAAGCGAGTCTAACATAAAAAATATTCAAAAAAATCATAAAAACGCAGCGCGCTTCGAAGCGGGCGAGTTCAAAAGCTATTTGTTTCATGGCTCTAACAGAAGTTTTGAGGGTTTCGCAAATAAACCGGGCAATGCGCGCCCTCGCCACTGGAAACAAACTTGGATTATTAAATGGAAGATAGGAGAAGAGAACGTTTAAAAGATACTGTTTTATTTTAATAACGGCTTCTGTTTGGCGTGGATAAAAATGTGGTTAAAGCTGTTAAAGAGTTTTTAAGGTAAAAAAGAAGAAAATATTTACGTTGCAGTTTGTTCCTTGTGTTTGAACCAATGTTTCTAGGAACACAACTGGATAATTATTGAATTAACCTGTTCAAAATACGCAGTCGGAAGAAGGAACCTTACCTTTAAATCTCGCACAACTATACCTACACATAGGGCACCAGCATTCTAATTAAAAAAATCACCACAAACAGTATACAATCCAATTTACAATTACACAAAAAAACAATATCACTCAACCTAAGAATTAAAAATAAATTACAACGAAGACAAGCTTGTACTAACTATGGTAAAAAAACCATATTGTTCAAAGGAGCACAGCTGTATAATGACCTGCCAAATGATGTAAAAGATTGTTTATTCATAAAATGTAGTCATACCGCATACCTATCAATTATTAATGTTAGCAACTTCTTACCTACCTAATATTTATTTGTATAACTTCACCAACACGCACCTGAGGTAAAATGTATTTCATTTAGATTTAAGCGTTTACTTTGTATCTCATTGTAAATGAACCTATGTATTTTGTTCTTATGAGAACAAATTCATTACACCTAACCTAACCTTCAAGGCAAATTTTACTTCCAACGTGCATGAGATTGAGCGTTTTCCGACTTCAGACTACCGATATTTGGACGAATATGACAGTTAAAAAAAAACTATTGAATTTTGTAGTAGGTCTAGGTAGAAACCATAAAGAACGTTTATACGACTCTTACCCCCTTATTACAAAACAAGGTTTGTCTTCAGACCCAGGTTTAAAACATGGGGTCATTATTGAATTTCGAACTTTATTCCAACAATGGTAAAGTTCCTAAACACAAAACTGACAACTTAGTACCGAACTAAGTTTTCAGTTTTGTATAAAGAACGGTATTTCAATCACTGTTACGTTCTTATTACAAAAACTGACTCCATGGTTTAAGCCATGTCAAAATATAAATCTTGTTTTGTAATAAGGCGGTTAGGGCCTTTCTTGACGTGAAATCGTCTCTTCGCTTGCTGGTGGTAAGTTCAAAATCTCTGACCGACAAAAATATGTAATAACAACCGTTAATAACTACGAGGCTTTTAATGCTAGAGTAAAGCCCCATTTACACGGTGCAAGTTTCTGGAACGTTCAAGAGCAATAATCGCATGTCATAAAGCTCGTTAAATTTTATTTCCATTCAAGTGTTTACACGCGTGCAATTTCCATAAAATGACATTCAATAATTTAATGCAAGTTTTGCCGTTCAACAAAATTGCATGCGACTTACACCAAGGCAATTTTATTGCAAGGCGATTATTTCATGTAAGTTTTGCCTCGTCCTAGTACAGAGTTGCACGTCCTTGTACAGTTGATTCAAGTATTACCCGTATTTGCGCTGCCAAATATTTCATTAAAATTTTATTGAAGGCCTTCTCAAGACTTTTTTTTACTTGTTTTACGCCTTGTTTTTATTGTACATGCTGTTTAAACCTATACCAGTTTTGAACGGCAAATAACTTGCTCGTATCGTGCAATAATATTGTACGTGTTGTTTAAATAGTAGCGTAAAAAAATACGTTTATTTATATAAGAAAGAACACAAATACAAAAAGTACAAGTTGGAAAAACTGCAGTCGGTTTTCAATATTTTAAAAACCATGCTTCTATGGTTCATTTACTCGGGCTTAATAATTGTGGGTAGTGCGCATGCGCGTGCACTCGCGATGTGACGTCTTAGGCAAAATTCAGCTTTATTTTTTTTTAATAATGACCTAACTTTTTAATGTTTATTTACACGGTGCAAGGTATTATAAGGTAAATATTATATAATATATTTACGTAACTATGTTTAATTACATAAGTAGTTTGTATTTATTTTTATTTTTACATTTACAATTGGCAACATTCAGTTTCGTATGCCACAGGCAATACCTTCCCGCCGTTTATATTGCGTAAGTGTTATGTTCGTGTGAATACCCCGTATTACCCCGTATACCCCGTATCAATACGGGCTGGTGTCCGAAACTCTACGACAATGCGCGTACTTTGCCGTTCGGGTGGGAAAATCGGTTATTCGATCCACCCCAGCTCCTCATGAAAGGCCAGCAACGCCTCGGTGTTACTAACAATCTCACGTAGGATACCTGAGTTACCGAAGTTCTTTGCCCTGTGTGTACCACCAGGCAGTTTAGCAGCACATGAGCTGCTTTCTCGTCGTCCTCCATGCAGGCCCTGCACAGCGGACTGTCTGTGACTACTGTGACAAAGAGGTGTTTATCAAATGACCCATGGCTACTTATAGCCACTGTAACTGTACGCAGCTGTTGTTTAGTTACTCTTTTTTGTGAAGCGGCCATCGATAGCGTTCGCGCGTTCGGTTCAGGTCCCACTGATGCCATGCTCGACCTTCTGGCGACTTCGTTGGCTGCATCGTTGCCAAAATGAATGGTTATATTATTGGTTGAGGCGCTGGTGGCACTCGGGCTGATCCCAGAGTCAACTCAATGACTGTTTAGCGCTTGCAAAATAGCCATGCTGTCTGAGAGTATGAGGATCGAGTGGTCCTTAACTTCCCTGTCCATGAAGGCTGAAGCTGCAAGACAAATTCCCATGTATTCGGCCTGGAACACTGAGCTATGGACTCCGAATAGTGTGGCTATGTGTACGTTGAAGTCCTCCGAGAAGATTCCTGTGCTACTACCTGTTTTGTAAAATTGAAATTTGAATGCTGTTATAATTATGATTGTAAAATTAATTGATAACCGCTTAATTATAACTTAATATATACTAAAAATCACCCCCCCCCCCCCCTTAGGAGTTGATCCCTATAAATGTTAAAGTTTGCGAAGATGTGACAAAACTTGACAACGCTTAGACCAATAAGCAGAATTGGATAAAATTTTGCACGTAGATAAACTATGTTTGGCTTAACACATGAGTTATTTTTAATCAAAGTACTTGAATAAATTCTTCTAGAAAACGATTCAAATAGATGTCTCGAATTTACAGCCTGTAAATCAATGTCACCAGTTCTACTGTTGAATCCTTATACCACTAATATTTAATCGTTGACTAAAATTTCTGTTTAGTGTATAATTATGCTATGTCTGGCGGTAAGCCGCAGATATTGTTCTCAGTAACTGACCGTAATAAAACATATAATTATATATAGAGAGGGACGTGACAAGTATCCCTAATTATATGGTAGCCATACAGGTTGATGCGCTTACCAACGAACAGCATTTCATTTTTAGGGTTCCGTAGTAAACAAGGAACCCTTATAGTTTCACCATGTCTGTCTGTTTGTCTGTCTGTTCGTCTGTCTGTTTGTCCTTCCGTCTGTGCCCGGCTTAGCTCGGATACGCTTAGTCATAGAAAGCTGTAATTTGGCATGGGTGTACATATTAATCACGCCGAGAAAGTCGTAAAATAAAACTATAAAAACATTTTTTTTAGGGTAAAATGGGGATGATTTTTTTTTCTCATCTAATACATGGTGTGGGGTATCGTTGAATAGGCCGTTTAAAAATATTGTGGTATTTGAAAGACATTTTACGATTATGAGATCCGTTTGCGTAATATTAAGCTTTAAAGTGCTATTTTTTGTTAGAGTCAAGTGTTCCCCCTTCCCTGCCAGCTAAATGGTTGGTTTCGGATATGTGAAAAAATTCATGGCGGTAGTATATATAACGAAATTAAAAGTAAAACTATCACAGCTAAGCAGGGTTTACAAGTTAACGAGTAATAGTCGACCAACTTTTTGCAGTTGAAGAATTGACCGTAACGTATATCGATGTATGGGAGAGCATGTTTTTCGACTACAATTTTAAGTTTGTTTTTGGGAGAAATTCATCCTAACTACAGAACCCTTCATTGTGCGTGGTCCGACATGCACTTGGCCGGTTCTATTTTTAAAGAATCAAGGGCACAAATATGGAGCCGGAAACCCCTAATGATTCTTCTAACGTAGCATGCCACTATCTTGCTACATCGCCTCATTATAAATTCCTTTTGTAGATCTAATCCTCTAGAAGGTCACATCTACTAAGCCACCTACTGGATCTTCCTGTATCCCGATACAAAAATGGTGCTTTAAAGTTATCAAAAAATAATAGGCTATTTTGACATTTAACTTGAATCGATTTATCGTGAGTATCGAGTACCGAGTCGTATACTTTATTAGTTACGTCGCGATTGACCATCGCCATACTTGCGCTGGTTTAGACATGGACACCGAATGGCTCGGATACTTCTGCAAATTCATCCCACACACGTTAATGTATACTTGTGCAAGTCCAATTTTGTGCAACTTCTCGTCTTCGAACGTAAACTGTAACTTAAACGTCACGTTTCGACACGTATTTTCAAAAATACTTCCATTACTTCTACGCATCACGCGGCATGTTATCAACACCTCTAAATGTGACGTTGTATTGTCGAATACAAAGTGCGGGAGTAATGGATCGCAACGAAACGAGATGAGGCTTACTTAGTGAACATAGAAATAGGTTTGACATTATTCGTTTATGGATATGTTTATGGTAGTTTTTGTTTTTTCTTTGTTGTAAAGAAGACCCAAAACCATCCTGAAATTGGTTGATTACCAACGAGATACATTACAATTGTCTATTACAATAATAAACACTTGTGCAATATACATTATCCTGTAATGCACACTCAATTACTGTACAGGTAACTACAATTTACACATTATCGAGTACACTAGCACTGAATACATAATTATAATAAATAATAGGTACAAAGAAAAAAAGAACAATATACAATACATGCTATTATAAAAGTTAAAATTTATATTAATACGATATAGTAAAAGCAAGCATTGACTTGATTTTCAATATTTTGTCTGAATTAAATAATATTTTAAAAAATAATCGCAGGAATAAAAAATAATGGTAAATAACAAAAAAACAAAAAACACAAATAAACAAATTATAGTAAATTTAATTTAAAAAATTTAAAATGATAAATTATTTAAATATGGAATGATAAGTCCTCTAACCGAAAGTGCTTATGTAATTGATTTAAAACGTAAGTACCTAGTAGTGGTTCGCGCTAGTTCAAGACGGCTGAAGTTCGACAGTAACAGGTTGAATACGCCTAGTAGGTATATTATGTCTGTAATAATATAATACACTATTTTGTAGTTGAGACGCATCTTCACAAGCCTCTCATTGCTATTAAGCTCACTACACCACAAAACTATTCAATTGCAAAACGTTTCATACATATTAGTAAGTAAGTAATTATTTATTTGTTAGAATATTGTTGATAAACAGGTGTTACACGTAATATAATGTCCATAATATTCTGCTGTTTCCAGCGTACAAATATTTCAAAGAATTAAAATTAGGAGTAAATTAGAACAATATGTCGAAATTAAACCATACAATGGCAAGGTCAAGGAAAACGTTAACTACTGTCAAATACAATGTCAAGGATTATTAATTAGTGTTCTATAGGTATATAGTTATGCAGGCCACACACGTTACATCGAGCGACTGCCTATCTGACCTCCACAATCCAGTTACATAGATAATTATTAAAAAAAAGAAAAGAAAGAAGAAAAAAAGAGAATATAGAAAAGAAAGAGAAAATAGAAGAAAAAAAAAGAAAAGAAAAAAGTAGATATAGAGATATTTATGTATTATTCACATAAATAAAAGACAACCAGTCTTACCAAGGGGTATCGTGTTACCCATTAACTGGGTTGTGGAGGTATCTGACCTCCTGAGTGTTTTGCCTATCTAGGCAGTCGCTCCATGTAAAACACTGGTATTCAGCTGTAATCTGGTTAGACTGGAAGCCAACTCCAATATTTTTGGGAAAAGAGCAGGTTGATGATAAGACTTTTATAAACTTTCCGGACCAAATGCTTTAAATTATAGTGAAAATTGCATCAAAATCCATTGTGTAGTTTTGAAGATCTAAGTCAAAAAGCTACTTTATTTTATATAATACTAGCTTTTGCCCGCGGCGTCGCCCGCGTTAATGTCGGAAGAAATATCACGGGAACGTACTACCGTGATGAAAACCTAGTATATGGGTTAATCCAGATTATAAACTATATGTGTGCCAAAAATCATCTAAATCCATTCAGTCGTTTTTGTGCCAATCTGAAACATAAAATCCCCTCTAAAATTGACTCCCCCTTTTAGAGGTAGATTTTTTGAAAACTCTGATATAATTTTTCCTTTATTTCCGATCTTAAATAAATAAGTACAGAGTTTCAAGTTAATTTAACGGCAAGTTAAAATCTTTCCCCCACAAAATTCAACCCCCCCCCCCCCTTTAAAAGTTTGTTTTCAAAAATGTTTGTTTACGGTCGTTTCATTTATTAAGAATATCCGGGTAAATTATCAAGTTTATTGATCAAAGTAAACTTTGATTTATACTGTATTTCGCCTGAAAGAGGTTTTTTGAAAAATCTTTAGTCATGTGTTTTGTGATATATATGTATGTTTAAATTACTTTAGAGTTTATCAAAACGCGTAGTAAAATCGTTCCTTAAAAACGTGTGGCGTCCACCGCTATGTGGCGGTCACCACTATGTGCCGGCCACCTCTATTTGGCGGCCACCGCTATGTGGTGGCTTACACTATTTGGCGGCCACCGCTATGTGGCGGCCACCACTATTTGGTGGCCACCGGCTTTGTGGCGCCCACCGGCTTTGTGGCGCCCACCGTTATTTGGTGCCCACCGCTAAATTTCGGACGCTATGTGGTGGCCACCACTCGCTTTTTGACGGCCACCACTATATAGCGGCCACTGCCATGTGTCTGTCACTGCTATGTCACGGCCACCGCTATGTAACGGCCACCGCTATGTAACGGCCACCGCTATGTAGCGGCTACCGCTATATAGCGGCCGCCGCTATGTAACGAGAGAGCCCTCTCGAAGAGAGGAGGCCTGTTTCCCAGCAGTGGGAACATTATAGGCTGATTATGCTTATGCTATGCTTATGCTATGTAACGGCCGCCGCTATGTAGCGGCCTCCGCTATGTAACAGCCACCGCTATGTAGCGGCCGCCGCTACGTAACGGCCACCGCTATGTAACGGCCACCGCTATGTAGTGGCTACCGCTATATAGCGGCCGCCGCTATATAGCGGCCGCCGCTATGTAACGGCCGCCGCTATGTAACGGCCGCCGCTATGTAACGGCCGCCGCTATGTAGCGGCTGCCACTATATAGCGGCCGCCGCTATGTAGCGGCCGCCGCTATGTAGCGGCCGCCGCTATGTAACGGCCGCCGCTATGTAGCGGCTACCGCTATGTAACGGTCACCACTATGTAGCGGCCGCCACTATGTAACGGCCCCCGCTATGTAACGGCCACCGCTATGTAGCGGCCACTGCTATGTAGCGGCCACTGCTGTGTAACGGCCACCGCAATGTAGCGGCCACTGCTATGTGGCTTTCACCGCTATGTAGCGGTCACCTATATTTGGTGGCCAACGCTATGTGGCCTCTATGTGGCCAACGCTATGTGGCCGCTATGTGGCCGCTATGTGGCCGCTATGTGGCCGCTATGTGGCCTTCAAAATATAGCGGAGGCCGCCATATGCGGCGGCCTCCGCTATTTGGCGGCCACCGCTCTTCGACGTTCTTGTTCTTCGTAAATTGCAGACGCATGTGGCGGATGCATGTGGCGGCAACCGCACTTCGAAATTTCGAGTCTTTCCCTAAAACTTAATTACCACCTTTTGCCCCGTAAGGGTTACATTTGAATAAACCCAAAAACATGTAAGGCCCGAATGGCCCGCGCCCACATAGACGGACCGTCTGTTTTCTCGGTCCGTCTAACTAAAGAGAGATATATTTTTTATGTCAATTTTCACATTTAGACGGACTGTCTGGAAAAAAAACAGACGGTCCGTCTAAGTGGGACCGGGCCTTTAGGGGTTGGAATTATATTATGGTTAGTTTCCAACCCTAATAGATACTTAATTTTGTGATTTTTAAGGACTTTCCAAAAACAACTTCTTCCCCGTTTTTGACTCTTCAGGGGTAGAATTATCAAAAACGCTGAGACATGTGTAAATTAATTTTCAATCGTCAGCCTAAACCCAAAATTTGAAGGTCCTAACTTTAAAACTGACGGACTTTCATATAAATTTCAATCCCCCGTTTCACCCCTTTAGAGGGTGAATTTTGAAAAATCCTTTCTTAGTGCACCCCTAGACTTCACAAGAAATCTACGTGCCAAATTTGAAATATCTAGACCCAGCGGTTTGGGCTGTACGTTGATATGTCAGTCAGTCAGTCAGTCAGTTTCTTCTTTGAGAAAAAGGGACTTGACAGACTGACAGACAGACGGACAACGAAGTGGTCGTATAAGGGTTCCGTTTTTTCCTTTTGAGGTACGGAACACTACAAATAAAGAACTTTAATTAAAAATTAAATTAAATCCCCCTTTTCATTCCTTAAGGGTTGAAATTCTAACAACACCGTTACGTTAGCTTCCAACCATAAGCCCAGATAATAATTTTAGTGATTTTTACTTCCAAAATTAAGGACTTCATCATCCTTTTTAACCCTTCGGGGGTGGAATTATCAAAAACGCTGAGACACTTGTAAATTAATTTTCAATCGTCAGCCTAAATCCAAAATTTGAAGATCCTAACTTCAAAACTGACGGACTTTCATATAAACTTCAATCCCCCGTTTCACCCCTTTAGAGGGTGAATTTTGAAAAATCCTTTCTTAGTGCCATATTTGGAATCTCTAGACCCATTGATATGTCAGTCAGTCAGTCAGTCAGTCAGTTTCTTCTTTTGAACCGACTTCACAAAAAGGAGGCGGTTCTCAAGTCGTGTGTATGTTTTTTTTTTATTAATGTTTGTTACCTCAGAACTCCGTCGTTTATGAACCGATTTGGAAAATTCTTTTTTTATTTAAAAGTATATACTTCCAGATTGGTCACATTTTTATCAAAATCCAGTTCTGATGTTGGGATCCATGAGTAATTGAGGGAACTCCTCAAATACTATAGGCATACATATAACGATTTTTATATTTTCATCAACAAGTCAATCATTTGCATTCAGAAAGTATAATTTGGTGAAGAGGAACTGATGAAGAAGGCCACAGATGGCCACCGGAACTTCTCAATGATAAGTATTTCACGGGTGGCGAATCTGGATTAAGATAGTTAAGCGAAGCAAATTTGATCTGATGATCGAAACTGATCTGATGATGAAGCCGGAAGGTAGGCACTGGAACTTGGTAATAAAACAATCTATCCTACCCGTGTTTGGTCTTATTGGAATTGTCATGAGATGCATTCTGGCTATGAATGATTTTTAACCGACTTCAAAAAAGGAGGAGGTTCGCAATATATATATATATATATATATATATATATATATCTAGCCGTATATATACGTAGGTACCTACATATAAAAGGAAACCGTGACTGATTGGTCTATCAACACAGCTCAAACCTCTGAAACCTCAAACGGCTGAAATTCGGCACGGAGGCATCCGCTAAGAAGGGGTTTTTGGAAATTTGACCTTTAAAGGGGGGAAAACGGGGGGGTTTTGTTTGCATGAAAAATCTTATTCCTAGAGTTAATAAACTTGAAACTTGGACGAATACTTACGTAAGTAAAATATAAAGTTTGTATTTTTTTGTTATCTTAACTTCAATGGATGGGATGTCAAAGCTTGTATAGAAGAATTATAAAGCGTGGTTCAATCAACTCGAAACTCAGTATTTATACTTAAAACCAAAAATGAAGAATAACTTGTATCAGGGTTTTTCGAAAATTTACCCATAACGGGGTGAAAAAGGGTAGTCAGTTTTACAAGAGAGGATTTTACTACGTGGCTTGATTAACTCGAAAATTGGTATAACCTTTAAGTCAAATAATAGAAAATTCGCAAACCACTTTAAAAATTAACCTCTTTGGGGGTGTAAAGGGTTGATCTATTAACTTGAATACATCCACAACAATGACATCAATCTCCTGCCCTAATCCCAATTTATTCGTGGTCGTCGTAACATGTCGAATTACACTATAGATTTAATACATACAAAAGTAAACAGTGACTGACTTACTGACTGATCTATCAACACAAAACTCAAATCATTGAATGGATTGGGCTAAAATTTGGCACACAGTACGTCTACCATGAGTTGTTATCGAAAAATTACTCGCTAGCGTTAAACTTGCTAGCGTATTAACTGTTGAATTTTTAATCCATAAAATATTTTAAATTTAAATTTAAATAATTTACCAAAAATGGAATACGAGTATGTAATACAATAAGGACCAGTGGGTCACAATTTAGTATAAGCAGTGTATAGAGAAATAAAAGTCTTTGTGTTAACTTCAAATCCGTAACATTATTCATTAATAAGCACAAATCTTCAAATGCTTCTCTAGAGAGTCTATAAAGTTGGCCACTAACATATTTCATGCTAAATAAGCTTTTCCTGACATTATTCTGACTTGAATAGACTCAAAAACTTGTATAATTGTAATATAAACAAATGTTTCACACCTCAAAATGCTAGTGAGCTACTTAACTACTATCGCAAGCGTATTTTTCGATAGCGTCTGTCGAATTAGTAACTCATGGTGCCGTTTTGTATGGTGACAGCTTAAAAACGTTAGTGACTATCGAATAGATTACGTTAGGTTTCTTACCTATCGAAATCTATAGTGCTCATGGTACGTATTTTAATTCTTGCTATGACCGCAAGGGGCGCTGTACACTATTTCATACATATGATTTGCGGAGACGCTAGCGAGATTTGGTTGTGTAAACTCATGGTAGAGGTAAAGATAGTTATTATGACGTAGGTAACCACTAAAAACAGAATTTTGAAAATTCAACCCCTAAAGGGGTGTAACGGGGTTTCACAACTTGTATGGAGAAATCATAGGAATTGTATCAATTCGACAATTTGCAGGGTTACTCATGTCAACAAATAAATAAAACATGTTTCATGTTTTAAAAAAACGGCCTATTTTGGGGGTGTAAAGAGGTAAATAGTCTACAAATCAATATGGTGTCATTTTCAAGGTTTGTCAGGACGTTGTTCTCGTTAAGATCAACAATTTTTAAATATTACACTCGAAGAACAAAAAAAAACTAATAAGTCCTAATTTATTATTATTTTGTATTGATCTAAATAACAAAATCTATCCATATAAATAAATGGAGAAACTGACCGACTTCCAACAAAAACAAATTATTAAAAAAAAAAATAACCCGACTGCAACAAAATTAACTGAAAAGATGGAAACAAGATTAAAAGAAAACCAGTATCCTTTAGGCGCAGCGCAGACGACAGACTTTTTGTGCGAAGAAGTGATTAATGAAGGCTTGTGAGCTAAGAAAATGTAATCACATTGGTTTGTGCCGCAGACTCCTTCGCACAAAAAGTCTGTCGTCTGCGCTGCGCCTTAAGTATCAAAAATAAATAAATGCAGTGGGAGGCATCTAGGATGTTACGAACGCCTTAAAACTTGCCTCCGACTGCATTTATTTATTTTTGATACTTAAAGGATACTGGTTTTCTTTTAATCTTGTTTCCATCTTTTCAGTTAATTTTGTTGCAGTCGGGTTGTACGGTCAGCAACCGCACATTGTACTTTAGTTAGCCTAGTTACAAAATACTGCAAATATTGTTAAATAAGAAAATGTAGTATCATCACGGACGCAAGTACGTCAGTCTTCGGTTTAGCATCGAGCTCGCGCAACATTCGCATTTTATACATTTTTATAAAAAAAAATATTAAGTTAATTTAGTGTAATTTATCATTAAATACTTTCTTAGAACATTAACATTTATTTTATTAACATGTAACATTACATGTAGGGCTTGCCCTTACATTTTGGTCCTTCGAGCCGGATTTTTTTATTCTTCTATAAATGCTTTATAATCATTTGCAAACGCATGATTTTTGGTCATTCTTCGCTCTAGTTGTTGAAATTGGGCTATGGCCTGTGGTTTCGATGTTCCTAAATGTTCAATAAAATTGTCCTTATGGGGGAGACGAACTTGGTATCGCCTATCAGGATGTCGTTTTGTTGTCTCCTTGTAGAAGTGTTCGCACTTGTCAGGGTCCATAATATCTTCATTATTTTCTTGCAACGACTCCTGTTCCCAAAATTGCGCAAGCTCCTGAATGTTCTTGACAATTACATGGCAATTGAATGTTTTGTAGTTACCACATACTACCCAGCCTAAATGAGTCCTTTGTGTTATGATGGATGACGTGTTTATTTTGATTAACCCCTCTAATAATATTTTTTTTTTTTAATAATTTGTTTTTTAGTGTTTTTGTTGGAAGTCGGTTGTTTTTTTTGTAAAAAAGTTTTGTATATATATAGATAGATTAGTAAGTACATAAACAGTTCCGTGTGGTGCCGGACGTAAAGAATAGCACCTCCCTATTTCTTCCCGTGGGTGTCGTAAAAGGCGACTAAGGGATTTACAAGAGAATGGGCACTGCTGCAGCGTTCTCTATGCATTTTATCACCATACTGCGATCTGTAACCCGCCTGCCAAGCGTGGCGATTATGGCAAACCCCCCTTTGCGGGAGGCCTATGTCCAGCAGTAGACGTCTTTCCGCTGAAATGATGATGATGAATGATGAAGTACATGTAAATGTTTGAAACTCTAAGCCGCGAAAGTAAAACTTGATATTTTGCCCGTTAAAAACTTCCATTGATCATAAATACTTCCCATGTCCGATATGCTGTCAAAACACCTCTTAAAAACATCCACCCCGAAGTTATGACGTCATATTACGGTCACTAGACTAAAATATCAGCCAATGAAAACGGTTTTTTTTTTCGTTGAGAATACACCATAAAATCGCCTTAGGGACAATTTTGCCCGTAAATGTGTTATGCCACTTTCACAAATTGATACGCACATTTTGACCCTTAAGTCGTTATAATAAGACCTGTAACTGGGCGTATGAATTTCAATACTGATACAGTTGTGGGCGAAACAGTAAATCAATATTTAGGGACGTATTATAAAAAATGTCTGGACCCTATTTTTAAATACATAGATAAGATGCGATATTGATAATTAAAAAAACTTCGAAAATTGTGTTTAAAGGTCTTTGTTAATATTATTTGCCTGTAGGCCGACTGAGTGCAGGACATAAAAAATATTATTTATTTATTTGCTCTCATGCGAATCACACATTTTACAATAAATTACTATCGGCTTTTGTACATAATACGTTCCTTGTCAAGACACTGCATTTAGTTATGGTATTTTAATATTATTATCTAGATTGTTGCCCTGGTTTGAAAAGGTTATTTGATTTATCCCTTGCGGAAAGATCCACAAACTCAATAATCAAGATTTCTTAACATTCTTAACTCAAATCGAGCCGCATATTAAGAAGATTTAATAAAAGATTTTCTTTTTTCAATAGGTATTTTCTGATCTAAAGATCTCAGTTTCCGTATTCTTTTGATTCAGTCTGAAGTAGTACACCGGTTACTAATCCTGATAAAAACTACAAGAACTGTTCTTCGAAGCTGTAAAGCCGTTTAAAAAAGGTGAAAAGAACTGTTGTATTCATGAGCTGCTTTATATTTCCGTTTCATTTCGTTTCTTTATAGCCAAGTAGTTCTGAATCGAATTCTTCAGTTATCTTTTTGTGGTTATTTGCAAGTCATTTGTGCGATACAAACTAGTAAAAATTTAATAACTATTTTGAACCATCAGTTAGCCTACTCCATCCCTAATTTCATAAACTTCAATGATTTAATTGTTGTACAATTATATTATTAAATAAATATTTTATTTTTACCTGTTATTTACACATCTATTATTTATTTCTGTATTTATCCATGACATCACAGTGGGTCTTATCAGAATACCAGCGCTGTGGCACTTATTTTTAATACTCGCAGCATCATGCTGAGATAGGAGCTTTTTGGCCTCGTACAGGACTTTGTTTTTATTTTTATTTTACTTTTTTTTTGTTTTATGTTTCTAAGAGTGTGTTTTAGTTTAATTTGTGATGTCTTGTGTGAGTCTCAATATTTTTTTAATGTAGTCTTGTTATACAACGACAAACGTAAAATAAAAATACAAACAAATAAAATGACAATTAATCGCAATGGGTTGACAGTTCACCCACGTTCATTACGTTATTTACGTTGTTGAGCAGACGAATTTTTCAAACCCATTATGCAATGGATTAGCAATATCCTTCAAAACATTCGAATTGTGATTCAAACTGTTTTATGCAATTATTATCATAAAAATGTTTTAAACCACGAACAAATCTTTTGTGGCAAAGATTCTTTTTTAAATTGTATCTCATAGATTAATACTTAACAAAAATATAATTATAATATTCATTATACTTTTTAGGGTTCCGTATCCAAAGGGTAAAACAGGAACGCTATTACTAAGGCTCCGCCGTCTGTCTGTCCGTCTGTCACCAGACTGTATCTCATAAATCGTGATAGTCAGACAGTTGAAATTTTCAAAGGTGATGTTTTTCCGTTGCCGCTATAATAACAAATACTAAAAAACAGAATACAATAAATATTTAAGGGGGCTTCCATACAACAAACGTGATTTTTTTGCTCGTTTTTGCTCGATATTGATAAAGGCAACAGGTAGACGCTTGAAACATTCACAAAATCTTTAGTTATATATTAACTTCAAAAATAAATAATTAAATTAAAATAAAACAAATATTTAACCTGTCAGACCCTATGTCATAACACTCATAACAAACGTCAAAACTCACAAGGACCAATCCTTATCTTAAAATGGCCGCCAGATTTATTGCCCTTTGTTCCCAATGTAAACAAAAACATCTTAAGTGATTTGTGAGAACATAAACATCCTTTATTTAAGCTGTATGGGTTAATGAATAGAGTCACTGTAATTAACAATAAAAAAAATGGTTGTGGGAACTGTATTTGTATTTAATAATTACCCTTAATTACAGATAACAGCTGTAATTGTTTTGGTCTTATGTTATGGCTATTTCTGATAAAACTATTGTATCAATTTACACAAAATTTTGCAAGTTACATTATGAATAGATAAGAAATCTGACAACAGCGTTTCTTTGAGAGTTCTATGTAACATTGTTGTAATAATAAATCACAAAGTTCATGGCACTTGAGGCCGGCCTCATGATATCTTTGAAACTTTGAAAATTCACATCGGAGTAACACCGAGTAGTTTCTTATACAAAAATGTTACTAAGATACTACATAAACCTTTATTGACTGATAGCTACCTATATCTTGTAAAATATACCACCATAATTAATTAATAAAAGATTTTCTTGAATTAAATGGGGGGGTTAATTGATTTATTTATTAATTAATTAAAAAATAAATTTCCTTTTTTTTTTTTTTGAATATTAGTGATAAATGCACAAGTGGGAACTATACTGTCATATTAATTTAACACTTAGTCATTCTTGTGGAAAGAAATAATGATATTTAACCTCAAAGTTTAACAATTTTGATGCAGTTTTTGACATATGATATTTTGAAACTTTTCACAAGTATTTAGTGCAAATATTATCTAAAACGATGTTTCAAGCACTTATTTATGATTATTATTGATTATTTGCAGTCGATAAAACACAAAATAAGTCCAAATTCCAACGATAGAACGGTTCTTTGTCGAAACTTTTCTTTGTTCAAAAATTTCGATTTTATGATGCAATTTCGTGTAATTATTATCTACAATGATGTATTAACAACAGATAAATGAAAATGTATCCACTTACCCGTGTTTTTATCACTAAAACTACACTTTTAACCTAAAAACACAACACATCAAAACACAACCACAGAAAACGTAACTGACATTCAATATTTTTTTAAAATGTTGTCATGCTATATTTTACGTTCGGGCGCGTTCCAAATCCAAGAATGTCTATTAGAAAATCGACTAAAACCACCACAAATAATACTAAACTTTATTTCAATTATATTTTGAGCGTCTAGTAGGGTGAGTCACCGTCTCTCAAAGAGAGTCACCCGGGCTTGACGGTATTTGACACTTTGACAGGTGTCTCTCTTTGAGAGACACCCGGGCTCAACCGGTAAGGGGGCCTCCCATACAACAAACGTGATTTTTTTGCCGTTAGTATAGACAATGGAACGAAACCCTTCGTGCGCGAGTCCGACTCGCACTTGGCCGGTTTTTTGTTACTCTGCTACAAAAACACCAATTGTTATTTTATGTGATAAAAAATGTATCGACGACTTGACTCTCTGTTCTAACTGCACTACGCTGTCTTTTACTTCATGTATGTAAATTTTAGTCTTACAGGAATAGACAGACAACTCGATATTCTGTTGAATAGCAATTTTTGCGGTAATAACAATCGGGAAACATAAGTGGGACGCGGCCCGACCCTTTTCATATCTTTATTGATATCTGTCACATTCCAAAGCTATGAAGATATTGTAAATGTGATATCGGATGTTTCGGATACGATATGAATGCGATGTTTCATTGCCTTGATAATGTTATTATGTTGTATTAATGATACGACCGTAAATGTCGTGGTTTTATTTCGTACGAGTAATATGTAATGAAAGAAAATTTCAATCAAACATTAAAAGTACACTTACTGAACAAGCATATTTAATTATTATTACAAATTAGAGAATTATATCCAAGGTAAGAATGCTTGGAAACATGCTGGTCCAACTCCATATAACAATCTAGAGTTTAGAGAAATCAAACTGGTTGCTATTCTAATTATTTTTATGAAATTGATTTTACATTCGTGATTTTTTTTGGAAATCGTATACTTTACAATGCGTATCAATAATGATCGCCATGTAGCTATCACATAATTAATTTATCTGTCATTGCTTCATTTTTAATTCTTATTACCTATTGTAGTATAGTAATTATATTCCAGGTTCATTGACTTCATATATAATTAATGTACCTATACATAATATTGTGAAACATTTGAAAATAAAATATATTATATTATTCAGTATTTATGTGTTCAAAACATAATACAACAAATTTTATACGATAGAAAAAATCACGAAGATACCTCAAAAAAAATATTTTAACGCTTAATAACCATATTAATTTACATGCAATCATTCCGATTTTTTCCAGATTTTTCTAAAAGCAACAAATTAACGTAATAGTGTTTTTTTTTTGTTTTGTGCAATCAATAGATTTTTTGTAAATAGATAATTGCTTCATATTTTGCAATAAATTACCAGTGTTGCGTCATTGCGCTTCTCTTTCTTTTCAGTGCAGTCCGACAGTGACCGCGTTTTAGCTGTTGTCAGCCTCTTAACTCAAAATAATAAGAATGTGATTAATAATTCGATAATTCAGTACAGATCCTGACAGCTAAATTTGCAAAATAAAATAACAGACTATTGAATTTTTGAAACGTTACAGGAGTACGTCTGACGGTCCGTAGGTAGTCTCGCTGTTCGTATTTTGTCACAGCAATCAATCAATCAATCTGCCTGCCTTTTCCCAACTATGTTCGGGTCGGCTTTCAGTCTAACTGGAAGCAGCTGCATACCAGTATTTTACATAGAGCGACTGCCTATCTGACCTCCACAGCCCAGTAACTGGGTAATACGATACCCCTTGGTAAGACTGGTTGTCTTTTATTTATGTGAATAATACATAAATATCTCTATATCTACTTTTTTCTTTTTTCTTTCAGGCTTCTGACGATCCGTTACGATTGTCAAAGATCCACGAATGACAGCCGGGACCAACGGTGTACCGTGCTTTCCGCGGCACAGAGGAGTCTCGGTATTTATTTATTTTAACTTTAATTGACACGATTAAACCAATTACGTTAATTAAAGTCACATACACATAGAAACGAAAATATAAATTTTTAAAATTCTGTTAAAAACTTAAAAAAGCATTATAACATAAAAAAAAACAAAAAGTACTTAATAAAAAACAAAAAAAAAAAAACAATACTTTCATGAATACCTCTCACAGTATCTCAGGCATGCCAATAAAATCCATTCATCCTCAAAAGATCGTTTGTTGGGTTAGAATCCAAGAGATCATTAAATGCGACCAGAGTGCGTCAATAGTGCCACGGAGCGTATTGCAGGCTATTTTGAGCTGATCTCGTGCTCGGTATGTAAACATGATCACCCATCCATGGACCAAATCTGGCAAGCGTAGCCTGATGGATCGCCCCGTGCAAGTGTTATTTCTTAGCCATAAGCTCCTTACAACAACTTATCCTAATCTGGTATGATACAAGGAAAAGCAGGTCCAAACTCGTTTTATGAGTATATTGCCTTTTACTTTAAAAGGAGGCTCCCTATTTTTATGTTAATTTGCAAGAATATTTTAAGACAGTTACACATACAATCAAAATGAAACTTTAGTATAATGATTTATTGGATCTTTTTCTTTCCATGTTGAAGACAGTTACGTTATTGTAATATTATTGCTCGGTACATTTTTTCATCGAAAATCATGTCCTTGTTAAGGATAATTATAAAATCAAACAAGATTGTTCGGCTTACACAACACACAAGATACAAAGGTCTAACAAGTTAGTAAAGAACATTTTCGAAAAATAGTGTTACAGGCAAATTAGACCGAATTTTTAAATTTTCCATAGCAACAGAGAGTTCCAGTTATCTGTTTTTTAAAATAACATTTTGAAAATGTTCTTTACTAACTTTTTATACCTTTGTATCCTGCTTATGCGTATGAAGTTTCATTCAAATCGGTTTAGTCATTTCGAAAAACAAGGGCTTGAAAGTTTGTATGAAATGCCGTAAGGTGTAAACGCTCTTAACAACCATATTTGCTGATGTTGAGACTTGGTTTCGATTGCCAGTTCGGGCGAAGTGGTATTGGGTTTTGACATTTGGGATTTCTTAGTAACAGCCCGCAGTTTGGAAGTTGGCGGTTTGATATCCTCGTGCCTTTGGAAGTCACGTTAAGCCATTGATCCTGCGCCTGATCTCTCTTCAGTCGTGTCGGATTGCCGTCCCATCGGACTATGAGAGTGAGAGAAGAGAGAGTTCACCTGTGTCCACAAAAAAAAAAAAAAATCCGCATCGGAGACTAGTCTACGCTGAGATTGGCCGCCATAGCCGAACATCGGTCTACATGACTATTATTTGGTCAAAAAAGCTTATCCAAATATGGTATGACATAAGAAAATGGGCAGATCTGCACCTGTGTCTGCGCACACACTTGTAGACTATAATATTTTCCGCATCGGAGACTAGTCTACGCTGAGATTGGCCACCATAGCCGAACATCGGTCTGCATGACTATTATTTGGTCAAAAAAGCTTATCCAAATATGGTATGACATAAGAAAATGGGCAGATCTGCACCTGTGTCTGCGCACACACTTGTAGACTATAATATTTTCCGCATCGGAGACTAGTCTACGCTGAGATTGGCCGCCATAGCCGAAAATCGGTCTGCACGACTATTAGTTGGTCAAAGAAGCATTTCCGAATATGGTATGATACAAGAAAATGGGCAGATCTGCACCTGTGTCTGCGCACACACTTGTATACTATAATACGTTCCGCATCGATGACTAGTCTACGCTGAGATTGGCCGCTACCTTCCGCATCGATGACTAGTCTACGCTGAGATTGGCCGCTATAGCCGAACATCGGTCTGCACGACTATTATTTGGTCAACTAAAGCATATGGTATGACACAAGAAAATGGGCACATCTGCACCTATGTCTGCGCACACACTTGTATACTATTATATTTTCCGCATCATACTATAATATTTTCCGCATCTAAGACTAGTCTACGCTGAGATTGACCGCCATTGTCGAACATCGGTCTGCACGACTATTATTTGGTCAAAAAAGCATGTCCAAATATGATATGACACTAGAAAATGGGCAGATGTCTTTTATAATGCGCACAGCAACAGAGTGGATCTGAGATGAATCCTGTGTCTGTGTTTCCGAACTCATAAAACCCTAATATCTTCAAAGTTATAAGTTGGTAAGCTCACTCCATCGTCGACTTTGTCTCTGTCACCTCTGCCCTAGACTAAGTCAAGAGCAAACCCATCCTAAATAAAAAAAAAACAGCCAAGTGCGTGTCGGACTACGCACAATGCATTTATCCTAAAAACAAATTTAACATTGTAGTTGAAAAACATGTTCTCCCATACATCGATATACGTCACAGTCAATTCTCTAATTGCAAATATAAGTTTGTAATCGCAAAAAACATTTTTTATGTTATAAAACTATAAATTTACAATTTTAGGACTTTCCTATACTTGTGCTGTGAGACCTTGCTTCTTGACAAATTTCATGATTCTAGGTCAACGGAAAGTACACTAGGTTTTGATTTATATGCGAATATCGAAATATGTCGCAATAATGTCGCTTAAATCGCCGTATTTTTTTATTGCGTTGACTTAGAAGCTTGATTTTTTTGGAGCTCCAAGGGACCATGGACTTACGTATTTGATATTTATTTCAACTTGATACCTACACGCGTTCCTGAGAAAAAGGGTCTTGACAGACAGACGGAGAACGAAGTGATCCTATAAGGGTTCCGTTTTTTCCTCTTGACGTACGGATCCCTAAAAATAAAAAATAAAAGATCCAAACCTATTTTATGAGTATATTTCCTTTCCCCAGTCAAACAACAATGTTTCTCCCTTAATTACATCTGCAGTCCTCATCAGCATTCAATTCACATCGGCCACTTCAATAACGTGACTCAGTCGAGTGCCTATTCAAGAAAGTTTGCAATCTTATGAGTATTATGCTAAGTAAATTTGCGTTGTACGTCGCTCAATGTTTTTCCCCATTTTCTCGTGTGATACGTAAATGCGATGTTTTAGCGCACCCAAAAGATAACCGAGTTACCCCCGTACAGTTACCGTCGAGATGAATTTACAAGGAACGGATAAACAAGGCAGGGTATCCGATACTTTGTGAGTTTCTCATTATAATTTATTCTTTGAAAATCTGGGAGACGTGTTTTAGCGTAAAATAAGAGCGGAAAAATGTTTGTGAAAAAATTGCTTTTAAAAATTAAGGCTTTAAGTTTAATATTTTGAGTGGTACGTGATTTATTTTTGAGAACACAAGTAGATACCAGTTTTTGCTTACGAACTTGCTTTTGAAGAATAAAAAGTGACCAAAATAAAAATCAAAAATATTTTTATTTCACATAAGTCTACATGGGCACTTATGAAACGTCAGTAGCTAGGTGCACGATTCCAATTGGTCGTTTCATAAGGAGAAGCAAAAAACAAGCAAGAAGCAAGAAACTCCACGGTTACTGTTTTAAAAATAATTGGCTTTTACAATGTTTTCAAATTACAGTGTTAATAGGTATGAGAAGACAGCGTAGGTCCGTCAAAAGTACCAGGTACTTAGCAAAATATAAAATGGTCTACAGATCTACAGTCTATTATGCCAAAAACGTCCTCACATTAACAAAAAAACAATATAAAATATGATTAAAATAATAAAAGTTAGAACCTTGTTGAAATTAAAATTGTAGATATAATAATGTCAAATAAGAAAAACATTATGTCAGTGAAGTTTGTAAAAAAAGACAAAATTAAAAAAAAAAACATCGTAATTTGGGAGCAGATAATAGATATTTACATAGTTTTGCCGTTAATGAGGTACCAGGGAAGTCACATGTATAGAAGGAATTAATACCAACCTTCCTTGTCTTCAACGTAGTCCTTAATCTTATAATATGCTTTTTTAATTTTTTGACGTTTGGTGTGGGTTTTGAATTTTCCATCACTAAGTTCTGTAACCGATTTTGGCAACTTGTTATAAAAGCATGGGTATCACAATTTCATGTTTTCTACGTGTATTAATGACACTTAATATAAAGGTTTTTCTTTTTCAGGTTGGAACCCTAAAAGTGATGCAGTGCTCTATGCCTACAATATTTTCAGAAAGTCTTATATATATAAGACAATTATCGACACTTTTAGAGGGTATTTATTTCAAATAAAGTACAAAAACATGAGTTTAAAAATGTACTCCAACAAACGCAATATAATATATAATTCTGATTGCTAATTGCAAAACTTTTAGAACTCATAAAATACTAAAGTCTAAATTTTAAGTCCACTTAGCTTTTAATGAAAATTTCAAATGTTAACTTTGAAAGTCTTAATCAATTTATCAATCAATCTGCCTAGCTTTTTCCCAACTATATTGGGATCGGCTTCGATTCTAATCTGATACAGCTAAATACCAGTATTTTACATGGAGCGACTGCCTATCTGACACAACCCAGTTACTAGGTAATAATGATACGCCTAGTGGGTTTCGTAAAAGGCGACTAAGGGACTTACTCGAGAATGGGCAGCAGCGTTTTCTATGCATTTTAACACCGTACTGCGATCGCCAACCGACCTGCCAAGCGTGGCGATTATGGCACCCCCCCCCCCCTTTGGGGGTAGCCTATATCCAGCAGAGGACGTCTTTCGGCTGGAATGATGATGATGAAGATGACAATAAACTTAGCCTAGTGTTAGTACAGTTTAATCATGCTAAAAACAACAAAAAACCTATGCAAGGCTTGAATTTTGCGGTCTCCAACTACAGTTAATTAATTGGAATAATTTAAAACTTAGTGTTAATTAAATATATACCACAGCAATCCGATTATCACATCACAACAGCAAATGAAAACTTTAATTCTTAACCGTATTCTTTACTTTATTTTTTTTAGAAAACAGATTCAGAATACTTTAATACCACACAAAACCAACAAAAGATTTCATTCAAACCCGGGAAAAAATATAACTGGCTTTGTGAACTTTTAACAAAACTAACGTACAAAAAATAGTTCTGTTTTACATACGTTTTCTGTACGTTCACAATAGAATATCCTGCTTGCCTTCCCACAATGTGTGTTCTGTGATTTGCTTTCCAGTCAGATTAAAATAAATACAAGCGAGACTTAGAGATAGACTACGATAACATGGCGCGCCCCTCCAAATTACTGTTTCACTGTGTGTAGTCACATCCTTACGAAAGAGTTTGTAGTTGTAAGTACTCGTCTTCGTATTCGTCGAATCTATTCATAGTTTTTGTGCAATCAGTACTCGTAATATCTCACTTATGATTAAAATTATTCCGGGATGTTAGAGGAGGTATTATCCACTCTATGTTACTTCCTTCCTCGAAGTTTAGGTAACTAATCTCTACCTATTCCAATCTCTGGTAATTAGCAACTGAGCAGTGACAGAAATTGAACTCGATTTTTTTTTAAACTAAATACTGAAATATTTATTCGAATAATTATTCTTTACTAGTTGTCGCCCACCGGTCGAAAGTCGACCCCCTCTACTTACAATCTATGTAGTACTTACTAATTCCATGAGTACATTAATTCCATGCTATTTTAAAGTACTTACTTATTCCATGCTCAAGCTGTCATTAGATGTTACACACTTCCGTCCCTTTTCACGAAATCACTGCCACAGAAAATCCGAGGAAGTATGTGACATATAAAAAAAAAACAATTCAACTCGAAAGAATGGTTTATTTTTGTTAGCAATAAACTGGTTTGATTTTGAGATTTTTTTAAATCTGAAGTAATCAGGTTATTAAAACAATCTCTTAAAAAATCCCCTAAAAAATTAAAATAAATAGAGTATGATTAAAATTATCTAGTTTTCCAGTCCGAATAAAAGGCATGCTTTATTTTTGGATGGTCAATACATAGCTGTCCTATACACCACAAAATATGAAACGAGAGTAAATGTAAAAAGCATGCGGTGAATGATGCAAGACAGCCGATGCTTGTTAGTTGCTCGTGGAACTTCCACCTTTCCAGACACCAAATAAAAGCCAAGATTATTATATTTCCCGTTAAAAATTACAAAGTTTTCGCTAAAAACCGAGTACACTTGCTTTTATTCGTCTCTCGCAAGCGGCTAATTGTCCATTTGCGGGCATTCGGGCGTGCTTTGCGAAAAACAGAGAAATTCCCAGTCGCCATTTTAATTCAATTCTTTCGAACAAAGCTGCTGTTGCATTTTTCGCTGTTCACTCCACGTTTTGTTGTTGAAAAGTGCAAACGTCTATGAAACGAAAATGGGACAAAAAGCGTCTTAATTTCCTATCCTTTTAGCCCGTCAGATGGTTCGCAGATAACTCCATAAGCATTGTGAAAAAATTGAGGGAAATGAACCCTTCCCTAAATGCTGAATCCTTTAAAGAAATATTACGGCCTTGAAGTGAGGTAAAGGCTTCACAAGTGCCAGAAGAAATGTTTTCAAGAAATTAGAATTTTAACAAGAATTTTTGCTGGAAAGGAAGTTTCTAAAAGGTTCAGATTATCTTGGTAAATAATTATATTTGTTTGCCAAAATCTATCACCTAAGTACAATTCCAAAGGCTTACAATAAAGTTTTGTTCAAAGATAAGCTTCTTACTTTAGATAGAAATGTAACCGGGACACAATTTACTCGTGCAGATTACAGCTTAGAATCTTTAAAATTGCTCATAACCATCTCATCAACGGCTACTTCCTTTAATTAATCATCGAGTAACAATATCGCACAGATACTTTGACGTTCATAAACTGTTGTCAAAGTCCATACAAAACTTGTTGAGATTCTTTCGCCAAGTCCGTCGGAACTCGCAATCTGGTCGGCTACTGTCGTTTAGAATTCGACCCGAGTCCAATACCATTCCGTTATTAATTAAAGATGGTACCTACAAAGTTCAGGGATTCCTCACACAATTCGGCCCACCCCGGTTTGTGCTCGGCAGGAATGTAATTGGAATTGTTCCGGTTGGAAGGTTAGAATGTGGCTAATTTAAGATTGGGATAAGGACAGCTTTTGAACAGTTGGTTGAACTGTTTGAGTAAGTTCAAACATGTTAGAGTTGAAAAATTAATTTGTTTTGGGTCGTGGCGATTTGGGGTTGTTTTGTAATGGACAAAATTGTTTAGGCTGTGTCTTTGTGTGGACAAAGATAAATTGCATTTAAGTTGGTGCGTTATAGTTATGCTGAAGGACACGGTCTAAAATATAATGTGATGAAGAGTCAGTTTATGGTTTTTGAGGCCGGCTCTAAATGTCCTATATCAGTACCACCCATCAAACTGTACGGAATTCCCGTGGTTAAAGTGGACCACTTTAAATACCTAGGGCATTTAGTCACTGCCGATGCCGGTCTCAGGGACGATACTGACATTGAGAGGGAGCGGAGAGCTTTGTCAATTAGAGCTAATATGATAGCCCGCAGGTTTGCACGTTGTTCCAAGTCAGTCAAGCAAACACTTTTCGGAGCTTATTGTACCCCAATGTACACGTGCAGCTTGTGGGTGAATCACACCCAAAAAGCATACGAAGCCCTCCGTGTCCAATACAACAACGCCTTCAGAGCGCTGATGGGGCTGCCGCGGCACTGTAGTGCCTCAGGCATGTTTGCTGAAGCTAGCATCGACTGTTTCTATGCAACGATGCGTAAACGGAGCGCGTATTTGGTGCGCGGGGTGCGCGACAGCCCCAACAGCGTACTGATGATGATAGCGGACAGGCTCAACTGTCCTTACATTAGACGCTGCAGTGACTTGCACGTCACTTACAGTCGTCGGTCACTAATGTAAGTGTTGATAGTGCGATAGTTGTGTTTTGTATTGTATTGTAATGTTATTGTCTGTTGTGTGTATATAATGTATTAAATATTGTAAATGAGTCTTGTAACTTGAATGAATAAATGAATAGTGAGTCCGCGTATCACTGGTTTGCTTCCCTCAGCCGTCAGTTTATTTAATTCGCCAGTTTCGTTGATTAGTCAGTTTCACTGATTGGTCAGTTTTACCGATTAGACAGTTGCGTTAACTCGACATTTTCTAGTACCTAGTGGTCAGTTTCTGGCGTAGCTATCGTCATAATGCTATCAACGGAAAATCGCATGTAGGTATTTGATACTTACAATATCTTGATATATTTTCGTACCAATTACAACAAAACCCTGTGGAGACGTAATGTTATTTATTTAATGATATATTTTCCAACCTAATAATCATGCAGTTACCTCCGTTAGATAATAAACTAAGTGTAGTAAACCTTAAAGAGTTCTTAAACTGCTGGACGTAGGCCTTTCCCAAGTATCGCCACAATGGCCGGTCCTGTGCCTCCCGCATCAAGCGGATTGTTGCGACCCTCAACAAATCGCCAGTCCACCTACACACGCTACAAGTGAATACGAACTAGAATACTGTGCTTGTGTACAATACTGCCTCATTGATATAGTGGTGACAAGCGTTATTGCCGAGCATTGTGGTTCTGGTTTTTATCTACATCAAAGAAAAAACGAAAAACTACCGTAAACATTATCCTTAAGAGCGTTTACGACGTAGGACATTTCATACAAACTTTCATATAAACAAGGGTGTTTATCGAAATGCCTGAACCGATTTTAATGAAACTTCATACGCATAAGTAGGATACAAACGTCTTAAAAGTTAGTTAAGAACATTTTCGAAATGTCTTATTTAAAAACAGATAATTGGAAATCTCTGTTTCTATGGAAAATTTATATTTATAGTTTAAAGATAGTTTTAAGATATTATTGTAATATTAACAAAATATGGACCAAAATTAGGTCTGAATTAAATGTATTTTATTTATTAAAATTGGTTTAGTCATTTCGAAAAACAAGGGCTTGAAAGTTTGTATGAAATGCCGTAAGTCACGAATAATGTCAAACCTATTTCTTTGTTCACTAAGTAAGCCTCGTCTCATTTCAGTGCGATCCATTATTTATTTTATTTTTTTATTTACATTTAGAGGTGATGATAACATGCACTTGATGCGTAGATGTAATAAAAGTATTTTTTTTAAATACGGGTCGAAACGCGGCATTTTAAGTTACAGTTTACGTTCAAAGCAAGGGTAAGTTTTCGTTTTGTTTTGGAAACATAATTGGCTACTAGGACTGAAACGGACTGACTCGTTGGTCTAGTGGTCGCAAGCGCTTATTTTGAGCATGAGGTCCTGGGTTTGATTCCCAGGTCGGGCAAAGTGTTATTGGGCTTTTCCATCGGGAATTTCTCAGTAACAGCCCGGAGTCGCAATTTATGCTCGGTTGATGGCAATAGTCTCGCCCAATACATAGAACTTTAACATAACTGGTGAAATGTGGGTGTACTATAGGTGAGCCTCCGCCCAACCACTGACATAATGTTTTTGATGTTACAAACTTCACCGACATAATGTTTTTCTTATTTGACATTTATTGGAAAATTTTGCGTATATGTCTGGTGTTCTGTGAGAGAAAGTATGCAAGGGAGTCTACTGTTCCATGTTAGTTTTAATAATGCAAACTTACATTAAATTAACTTGAATCTGTTTAACATTTAGACAAAATATGTTAACTTTAATATTTTTGTGCTTCTATGTTAATTAATGTAATTGGTGTTGTACCGTTTTTATTAACTATAAATAAAATAAATAAATAATAAATAAATTATACCTACAATTTAAATGTCAACAAGGTCCTAACTTTTATTATTTTAATCATATTTTATATTGTTTTTTGACGTGACAACGTCTTATAATTCGATTGAGCCGGCTGCACGCACGAAAAAACATGACTCATGCGGCGTTACCTCGCTCTGAGGCGTTCCATGTAAGGCTTGAAGTGCAAGCGAGAGCGCGCAACGAGCGACAAAGTGGCACAATCGGCCTTCGCGTTCGGCAGCATTCGACATCCGTCTCTCTCCTACTTGAGTGAGCGATGCGTCTGCGTGGACAGCTGCTATACTATAGTACATTTACATGTTTTGGTCGAGTATCAAGTGCAGTGAAAAGTGAATGTGGTGTCAATTGTTTATAGCAACGATAATTGCAGCGATAAAGGTAATGATTCTTTCGATATTAATTATATGTTCAGTGATATATTGTCGAATATTCGTGCTTTCATCATTAAAATAAATAGCATCGGTCCGCTAGTGCAGCGATTGTAGGTTATGCTATAATTGACAAAATTAAAACAATAAGTTAAACAGAACTATTTCACGATGAGTAAAAAATCGATGGCTTTACTATTTAATCGAAATAATTATCGAGCGTAGCTATGATTTAAAAAAATTAAAATATAAATATTATCATCAGTCATTCTCTCTCATTCCATCAGTATTTTCTTAAGACGTTGTCACGTTCAACTATCGTCAGTAAATCGACTTTACAGACAATCGATTTTTTTGTTAATGTGATGACGTTGTAGGCTTAATAGACTGTAGATCTGTAGATCATTTGCTATTTTTTAAGTAACAACTTAATTTGAAAACATTGTAAAAGCCAATTTTTTTTTAAAGAGTATCCGTTGAGTTTCTTGCCGGCTCTTCTCCATAGGAAACGACCAAGAACTGTGCACCTAGCTTCTGACGTTTCATATGTGCCCATGTAGGCTTTTGTGAAATAAACATATTTTTGATTTGATTTTATTTGAACCGTTAGGTATACGTTTATGTATAACTAGCTGCGTCCCGTGGTTTGACCCGCGTAAATCGCGATCCCGTGGGAATATCGGGATAGGAAGTAGCTCATATGTTAATCCAGGATTCAGCTACATCTATACAAAATTTTATCAAAATTGGTCCTGCCGTTTGAGCGTGAAGAAGTAACAAACACACATACACACTCTCACAAACTTTCGCATTTATTATATTAGTGCGTTAAATATATGTATTCGTAATCTATTAATCACTTGCACTCAATAAAGCATTCTCCGCCTAATTAGCTGCAAACTGCTATTTACACTTAATAGTAGGTAACATTAAGATTTATAGTTAGTGAAACTAAGTTAATTAATTTGTGCTCTAAGCTACGTCCGGCTAATACATATTAGTTCCTCATTACGTCAATTTGGTTCGGTTGCCTAGCACCGGAATAGGTTATAAATCTAGGCTTGTGGGTAATGGAGATATATTAAGTTTGTGATTGATAGTGAGTCGTGCTGTGTCTGGGTTAGTATGACGAAGATTTCCGTGTATTATTATAAAATGTTTATTAGTATACTTTCAAAAACCTACATAAGTACACAAGGATTAAAGAAATATTGTACAATAGTCACATTAAGGCGACGATAAACGAATTAATTTTTAATGATTTTATACTGAAGATCACGTCTAAACGAGTAGTGTTAATGATTTGAAAAAAAAAAATTAGTAAATTAGAGCATTTTCTCAACAACTTAATAAGTGAATATTTTAGATTATATTTATATTACATAGTGCAATTAATTTGTAAAGTTATGTCTAACGCGGATAAAAAACTGAGAATGGCGCAAAATCTACCAAGCGTACTTATCTGAAACCTTCACCAATTTAAAGATAATTTAATTATTGATCTTTTAGTATACGCGTTTTAATATAATACCTTTTTTTTGTGTATAATAAATGAATAATGCGTCAAATTGGGGACAGTGCTCCTTTATGGGCGAGTCCTATTACTGGCCCTTCTGATAAGGCCCATTGTAAGCGACCACGTTTCAGTGCCATAGGTCATCACTGGCAACACGCACTGGTCAAAGACTTTCGTCTTGAGACACTGCGGTATATGGGGAACAAACAGTGCCTTAATTTAAATACAGTATTTTTTCTATTACGAGACAATAGTAATAAGATTCTCAGTTTCGTCATACATTAACTACTGCAACCAGATTGTTAGTTTGATTCAAACTCAAACTCAAAGCATTTATTTCAATTAAACCATTGACAGGCACTTTTGAATTGTCAAGAAGTTGGTCAGTTACAAATATAAAGCTAGATGCCCATTCCAAAATAGTAGGTTCCTATGGAGAAGAACGGGCAAGAAACTCCACGGAAACTCTTTTAAATTAAAATATTGATACAAAATATTGGTTACATCATTCTTATTGAAGTTAAACATGTGAGAACGATGCAATACGTCAGAAGCGTCCGTGATAAAAAGATAAAAAACAATTCACAGTACCCCATGTAAGATGAGTCTACTTGGTTGAGCTAATAGATCCCTACTTCTAGTACTATAATTATGTCTTATAATTATAACTTCGTTTTTAGTCAGGGAGTATATGGGTATAAGTTTGACGGCGCAGCAACTGGCGCCGTCTATTTTTATTACGAAATTACTGAAATCACCGAAAAGGTCGGATAAGAGTGACACTGGCTGCTGACAGTCACTCTAGCAGAGCGTCGCATCGATGGTTACGTGGCAGCTGTCTTCTGTTGACAGAAGAACATGTGAAAGGAGCCGCTGTCGTACCAAGTCCACGACGAACTGCTATATTTCAGCACAATCCTGATTATATTGAAGCTACGAATACGATGATCACTTCTGGTAAAGGCTATTCTGCGCCGATAAGTTTATTTATTCTAATAAATTTATTGAAAAATAGTCTCCAGAAGATGTAATACTTAAACGTACGAACTGGGAACCCTGGTCAGTTGGACCCGCTAACATCTTGCTGGTTTACTAATATACCTATTACCCCGGTATGAACTTTAGTGAAATCCGTGCCTCGGAAAGCACGTTAAGGCGCTGACAATAGGCAAATTATAAAAGTAGGCTTGACTTTCACAAAAACATTGCCAAATCTATATAGTTTGTGGTAGCAGAAAAAATATATGTTATTCTTGAACATATTACTCAGAACTTTGTTGTTACCAAAACACGTTTAAAAAAAACTCGATACAAATTAATGGTGAACTAACCCATTACTTTGAGTTTCAATCCAAAATATCTGTACAACGTACGGTTTTATGGTATTAACAAGAGCGTCTTATTTGTACCCAGAACTTGGTCGGGTTTTTATTTTCGATTACTCTACTCATTTTTGAGTAAATAAATAATTGCTTCATATTTTTCACAATAAATTACAAGAGTTGTATCATCGCGTTTCTCCTTCTTTTGTATGCCGTCTGACAGTGAAAGTGGTTTACCTGTGGTCAGCGTCTTAAAGGCTCATACAGACTAGTGCGATATCTTGGGCGCGACAGGCACCAACAAAGAAATTGTGCTACTAGTGTCGCTTTGCGCCCGCGATATCGCACTAGTCCCGGCTGTTATTTGTCGATCTTTGACAGTTGTCACGGGTCGTCAGAAGCCCGGAAGACTGACAACCAGTGTTACCAAGGGGTATCGTGTTACCCAGTAACTGGGTTGTGGAGGTCTGATAGGCAGTCGCTCCATGTAAAATACTGGTATTCAGATGCATCCAGTTAGACGGAAAGCCGACCCCAACATAGCTGGGAAAAGGCGGGCAGATGTTGATGATGGCTTTAATAAAGTAGTGATAATCATAGTAAAATAGTGATCACTATAGTAAAATAGTGATCACCATAGTAAAATAGTGATCGCCATAGTAAAATAGTGATCACCATAGTAAAATAGTTTTGATTTATGTAATTATGTTAAGTATCAATGACATCCATGAATATTTGTACGCCTTCTGGTATAACATAGCGCGCTTGTATTTTTTTGTATAACAACTATTTTATTGTACCCATGTTAACAAATGATTATGAATAAAGTGATCACCAATCTGTTATAAGTAAGCAGCGGTGGCCCAGTGGTAACGGGCGTAGGTTCGTAACCAGATAGGCGCTTTACTTTGTGTACATTATTTCATCACCACTGCTCTCAAAATAGTGAAGGAAAATATTGTGAGGAAACCGGCATGTCCTAGAACCAAAAACTCTAAGATATGTGACATCCACCAACCGGCATTGGGCCTGCGTGGTGGATTACGGCCCACTCCCTCTCATCTAATATCCCGTAAGTTCCCAAATATATACTTGGAAAGGACAATAAAATTATATAAAGACGAGATATGTGGAATTTAAAATGTCTATAGAAAACTTATTTTTCTCATAACTCTTGTTTAAATCAGTGTACATGCAAAATATATATTTGGGAACCTAGATATTCTGTATTCCAATCGGAATAAAGACACACTACCTTAAGAATACGTTTGATTTACAAATTATTTTGGTATTACGTTTGTATGAACTATGCATCCATCCAGCCTCATACCACTGTAATTTGAAATATTTTTTTTTTTTAAAGTAACCGTGGATATTTTTGGCGGCTCTTCTCCATAGGTAACGATACATTGGAACCATGCACCTAGCTTCTGACATTTCATGAGTGCCTCATGTAGTTTTATGTGAAATAAATTTCTTTGTTTTTGTGTTGTAGATAACTTTGTAACAAGTAAAATCGGTAAACCCATTGGGCCTTATTACAAAACAAGGTTTATCTTCAGACTCAAGTTTAAACCATGGAGCTATTATTGAATTTCGAACTTTATTCCGTCTATGGTAATGTCGCTAATAGAAAACTGACAATTTGGTACTGAACTAAGGTTTCAGTTTTGTATAAAGATCGGTATTTCAATCACAGTTACGTTCTTATTACAAAAACTGGCTCCATGGTTTAAGCCATGTCAAAATATAAATCTTGTTTTGTAATAAGACGGATTTAGTTTTACCAATACTCTTCATTATTTTAGCACTACCCATTCGATTCGTAGTTTGGATTAAGCAACCAAACATTTGCTCAAAATAGCCTACTGAACCTTGTAATAGCATTTCTAAAGAACATGTGAACTCATGAATAAATTGAGGTTTAATATGTAGCAAAAGCCGAGAAAGAGGTGAGTAAATAAATAATTCCCCCAATGCCAGTGGCATAAGCTATTTATTTGGGAAATTGAATGAAGTGGGTGTGCCCCCAGAAATAATTTATCAACAAAATGTGTTACATTACATAGGTTTGATAAAAAAATGGCGTCGTTTGTTCACCCCACGTTGTTTTCTTTTTTTTTAAAATTGTGTTGACTGTGTGTTACTTGGCACGTACTGTACGAGTATAGTCGTGGTTAGAAGATTAGCCAAAAGCAATTTAGAGCTGACTACTATACATGATATTAAAGTAACTGCGTGCCATAGCTTAGGGGTAGGTTCAGTATCGATAAAGGAACCCAGGATTAAAAAAAAAAAACATTTTTTTTGTTTTATTAAACATCAAAAATAAATAAATATAAGTCTCTTCGTACTTTAACGGGATTATGACCGTCAAATAAAATAATTTTAATTCTAAACGATTGCTATTTTAAGTTAGTAGGTACTAAATTAGGTTGATCTTGCAATATTTTTTTTTCCTTGGTTCCTTTATCGATACTGAACCTACCATTTAGCTATGGCACGCAGTTACTTTAACACCCTGTATATACCTACTGAAAAAAGCTAATCTGATGATTGATGACTGATTAAGACCAATTCTCATACTGAAAAACGTTCAAGTTCAAGTCGAAATCTATCCTCAGCGTAATCAACGTCAAAAACAAAGATATAAATATGTCTTTATAGATAGAGAGTCAAAGCTGTAAACTCGTCGAAAAAAATTGCGTCCAACAGTTGGCCGCAAAATGCACAGACATTATAATAACAATGACAGCAGAATGACGTGACGCGAGTGTAAGAAATAGCTGTCCTGTTTGATTTAGTTATTTGTAGCGCGACACTCTATCTAGACATATAATTAATCAAAGGTCAAAAATGTATCAAAAATGTTGTTAAATTGTTTTTATTTTTGACAAATTGAGACTGATTAAAACGCGAAGGTTCTTATAAACAAAGGAATTGTCCCTTTGTTGCAACGATTGGTCAAATTACAAAACGTGATCGTCACGCTTTATCTAAATTATTGGTCAGTTGTTTGTGATTTTCCTAAAGTTTCTACGGTTCAAACAATCAAATACCAACTCTAAAACACAAATAAAACATTCTTTACAGAAATACAACAATGCAATTCACAAGAACTATAAACAAAATCCCAATAAAAACTTAAATTAAACCCAAACAGCGTTCCGTGAAGATGTCTAGACGCGCTGACATTCATCCTAGCCGTCACTTGTTTGTTCATCCGGTTCAACTACTATTCATTTAGTTTTTGCTCCGTTTGTTGCACGACAGTGTACTGTCAACGCACCAGTGTGAAATGCACAAATCTTGGAGTGAAATATATTGCTTTCAAGGCGGAACGAATGGGGCCCAACTATCGGAGTATGTGTATGTTTTTGTACACGTCAAGGAGGGTGTGTTTTTCTGGCGGTGTTCTTTAGCAAAAAAGTAAAGGAATCTACTGTTTTTTTTTATTGTCGTTACACTTTGTGCTTAGCAGCAAAGATCTTATCAATTTAGTTTATCGCAATCCACAGCTGATTCTTGAATTAGATTTTTTCTAAAAGATGACCGATCTAACGCTCTCACACCGGTGACTCAGCTCAGTTATTATGGTTATTAAGACGGAGATATATGCCAGTGACCTTGAGTAGTTAGCTTGCGTGTTCTGTACTGAGCTCACGCAACGCGTCGTACGTTCAGCCAGTAATAGGACTAGCCCATCAAGGAGCGCTGTCCCCAATTTGACGCATTATTAATTTATTGTACACAAAACAAAAAGTATTTTAATAAAACGCGTATACTAAAATATCAATAATTAAATTATCTTTAAATTGGTGAAGGTTTCAGAAAAATACGCTTGGTAGATTTTGCGCCATTCTCAGTTTTTTATCGGTGTTAGACATAATTTTAGAAATTAATTTCACTATGTAATATAAACGTAATCTAAAATATTCACATATTAAATTATTGAGAAAATGCTCTAATTTAACATATTTTTTTTCAAATCATTAACACTACTCGTTTAGACGTGATCTTCAATATAAAATCATTAAAAGTCGGCTATCGTCTCCTTAACAGCAAAATTCAGGTGTTTTATTGGACGCTTTTTGATGTAAACTTCTTTAAATGTTCTATAACAAAGACTGATTAGTGTCATAAGTAAATGATACAAAATCAGTATATATTTCTTCACTAGTCTTCTAAGATTCCATTCTGAAGCACCATTTCAAATTTTCTAAATTCCAGTCACGAATATTTTTACTCAATACTGTAAAACTAGAGTTTCAACGCCATTACAGGATTTTTCGTTATATCCAGACGTCGTAATCACGTAAGAGCGATT
Organism: Tiliacea aurago; assembly: GCA_948098905.1. Taxonomy (NCBI): domain Eukaryota; kingdom Metazoa; phylum Arthropoda; class Insecta; order Lepidoptera; family Noctuidae; genus Tiliacea; species Tiliacea aurago. Next base: position 6,286,899 of record OX402592.1, read on the forward strand.
GTAATCGGCAAAAAGTTACGCTCTGCCTTTTTTCATTACGATCAAAAGAAACCAATTCCAATTACAAAAAATGGAAAGAAAATATTCGATTATTTGAATGGGTATGTCAGCTTTACTTCGGTCCGTATTTATAGAACGTTACTCAGTACTCAAGCATTACTAAAGATAGTAAGACTCAGATATATGCCAGTGACCTTGAGTGGTTAGCTTACATGTTCTGTACTGAGTTCACGCAACGCGTCGTACGTTCAGCCAGTAAAAGGACTCGCCCATCCAGGAGCGCTGTCCCCAATTTGACGCATTATTAATTTATTATACACAAAACAAAAGGTATTTTAATAAAACGCGTATTTTAAAAGATCAATAATTAAATTACCTTTAAATTGGTGACGGTTTCAGAAAAATACGCCTGGTAGATTTTGCGCCATTCTCAGTTTTTTGTCCGCGTTAGACATAACTTTACAAATTAATTTCACTATGTACCTAATATAAACATAATCTAAAATATTCACATATTAAGTTATTGAGAAAATGCTCTAATTTAACATATATTTTCTTAATATTTACGTGATGTTAGAGAGTGGCCTAATATCTTCTTATTTAATACATCAATGCATTTAAAAAAAAAAAAATTAGAAGAAAATTGTCGTTTATTTGCGGTAAACATGACGCAAAAAAGAACAATTTGAGGGAAAATATGCGTCACATCCACGCAAAACGGCAATCGCTCAGCATAATGCTGCGACCATATGCGAGACAGCCCCGGCGCTGATTTTGCCAAGTGACTTTTAATTACCTATGTCATAACTATGGTAGGCATGGTGGGTAAGCAGCACTACATAAAGCACCACTATACTTAGGTTTAAATTCTTACCGTTACAATTTGAAAGTAGAGAAAAATGTGATTTATAATTCGCCATCTAAACTTCACTTTGGTTGATCACCCACTCAAGAAACATTAGCAAATTATCGAATCTTTTTTAGGAAAAATGCTCAGAATTACACACAATTCGGATTTGGAAGACGTGATTTGAATAAATATTTGTATTGCTTACGGCTATTTTTATTAACCGACTTCCAAAAAAGAGGAGGTTATATTCTGAGTATTCCTTAAGTAAATAACATTTGTGTCAGCAAACTTACCCATGATACACTAGAATTGCTTAAGGCTAGATTTTCATACACGTTTATATTCAGTACAATGAATAAGACTAAAAACAAGACTAAACTGCTGTGAGTGCGTGTGTGTATGTGTGTGTGTGTGTGTGTGTGTGCTGCTGTGTTGAGTGGAAACGCCGGGAGGGGACGCCCTAGAAGGACATATAGTGAGCAAATTGGTGATGTTCTTCAGAAAGGTCAGATACTCGCAACCGGCGTGCGTGTATGACTAGATGTATGAACGTAGTCGAAGCAAAAGGAGTATGTAAGGAGCGTAGCAGGCGGCGTCCTATAGTTTCTGCCTACCCCCATGGGAAGAAGGCGTGAGTTTATGTTATGTGTGTGTAAATTGCTGTGATTGGTTGGATGATTTATCAACAGCCAATCGCAGCAGTTTTCGGGTGCTTGACAATTTGTCACATTAATTTTGTGATCATTTTTGTTCGGGAATCTGCCCCTTACAAAACTGTCAGCAACCTATGATTCATGCTTTCCACCTTTTGATCAGACCACGAAATACAATGTATTTATTCATGCAACAGGTACGCACGGCTACAGGTCAAGCTATACATTTCCAGTATAAGCTGATCTCGCATTGTATAGGATTTCCTTACAATGAGAAGTCAGCGCAAACTGGAAATGTATAGCTTGATGTGTAGCCGTGTGTACAAATTTATGGCATGTCATGTGGTCATACATTTGAACCAGTACTACTATTAATGTTCCTACTACTCATCTGGGACCCAAGTCTACTAATGTACAAACAACTCGCCATTGTGAGTTTTTGACAGATTTTGTATGGTAAAGCTGTCAAAAACACCACCATTGCAACGTTTGTCAATAAGTTGACTTAGCCATCTGAACTTTTTAAAGGACATCACCAAAAAAGTCAGTGTAAGTTCTCGCCAGATATTTAAAAAAATAAATCTGACACCTACGCGACAAATGGGGAAGGCACCTGTTAAAGGCTTCTACATACTGGCGCGACGTATTGATGATGTTAATTATTATAGTTAGATAAATACATATTTGTTACGGCCCGAATCACATTTTGATTAACATACAACCGATCCACTCGACCTGCAAATTGCAAAAAAAACTTAAGAAAATCTGAATTTCGCGGGCTACTCTGGCACTTTCGCCGTAACTCATAAAAAGCAAGCAACAGTTTCATCAATTCGGGTTTGAATTCTGACACTTTCCATATCACCATATTTCCATGTTCACATATTTATTTAAAATATTGAAATCACAGAAAATAACGAAATAGTGAAATAAAACCAAACTCATAAACACGAAATGGAATGGAAGAAATGTAAAATTCAGTGTAGGGACCGAACTATTGTCACGCCATCTACAATTAGCTGTGTTGGGTCTGCCCCATTGATAAGATTGTCTGACCTAATATTATTATAACATTACAAGGCAATACGTCTTACCATTACGTCACAAATTGGTCGCCCTAAGTGCTTTAATCCTGACCTGACGGCTAAATAAATAATTCTATACTTAATCTGTCTACTTCGTACGGAAATTGCTTTTAGGGACCGTTCTTATGCCTGTACTAATTACTTTAGAGACAGCCTGCTAAGGTTGTGGTTGATTGAGGTGAAATTTTAGTAATTAATATAGATGTTTTTAAAAGCCGAGTGAGTGTGTCGGACCACGCACAATGAATGGTTCCGTAATTGGGATGGATTTATCCCAAGAACAAACTTAACATTCCAGTCGAAAGACATGTTCTCGCGTACATTCGAACTGCAAATCTAAGTTAGTACGCACAATATTGAGTGATTTACCATGTCAATATACCCACCACCATGCCATACCTATATACTTCTTATAGGTTTTCCTATAATCTGTATGTATTTTTTGTAACTATTTTCTGATTTTTTTTTTCAAATTTTAGGCTTAGTTGTTTCGGAGATAAGGGGGGACAATTTTCATAAATTTTCTAATAAAAGTATTTATTTTAAAATTATGAATAAATATAAATATTTGAAATCCTGTCTGTCTGTCCGTCTGTCACCAGGCTGTATCTCATGAACCGTGATAGTTAGACAGTTGAAATTTTCACAGATGATGTATTTCTGTTGCCGCTATAACAACAAATACTAAAAAACAGAATAAAACTAATATTTAAGGGGGCTCCCATACAACAAACGTGATTTTTTTGCTCGTTTTTGCTCTATATTGATAACGGCAACAGGTAGATGCTTGAAATTTTCACCGAATCTTTAGTAATATATTCACTTTGAAAATAAATAATTAAATTAAAATAAAACAAATATTTAAGGGCAGCCCCCCTTAAATATTTGTATTATTATATTTTTATTTATTTTTTTATTTTTATTTACATACAAAAAACGTAAGTTTTTGCCGTTTTTATAGATAATGGTACGGAACCCTTCGTGCGCGAATCCGAGTCGCATTTGGCTGGTTTTTTCTACTCGCTTGTTTTTTTTTAGTTCTTCTTACTAATATCTAGCTAGAACTTAATATCTACTCATATTAATTAGATTCATAACGCACTAAGCGAGAATATTACGCAGATAACTACATTTAGTCAATCCGATCAATGGAACCAAACTGAGTTAGCCAATCAAACAACCCTACGCACTTTGTCAAAGTACCACAATCTGCCTATGACAGTCCACTCTGTCTAGTGTGTACTAAGCCTTACCCAGTAACGACATTGTCAGTCAATACCTTTACATTAACTGTGTAATCAGGTAGGCTCTGCAAACCTCTTGGGATTGTCAGTCCTCCAATCAATCGATGTTAATAATAAAATAAGCCTCCCTATTGGCTGTTAGGAACTATCAATTATTAAACCCCTTTGCGTACGTTTGTCTGAAATAGTGCTTGAATTGATGGTGGATTCGAAATATCTAGGCTATGTCTGGTTGAAATAATTCTTTCGTATTTATTTAGTCGTAAATCAAATGAGTGAGCATTTCATAGTTTTACCACGGTAATCCACTTTTTAATTATTTTTTTTTCTAAATCGACGTAAAAAAAAATTGCCCATACCTACCAATTTTTATGCAAGCAATCTGCCCAGCTTTTTCCCAACAATGGTGGGGTCAGTTTACAGTCTAACCGGATCCGACTGAATACCAGTACTTTACATGGAGCGACTGCCTATCTGACCTCCACAACTCAGTTTCTGGCTAACACGATACTCCTTGATTAGATTTGATGAGTTTATATGTTTGTAAACGCACCCACAATACAGGAGAAATTCCTAGTGTGAGTGTGTTTTTGATGACGTAATTGGGTTAGTTGTTTTCCGGAGAATGTGTGCTAATTATATTGGGGTATTACTGCCTACACATAGGATTTAAATTTGATTGTAACCAAAAAATTACCTTTCATATTTTGGTCGTGACTTTTTCTCATCTAGCTCAGACGAAAAAATTACAATCAAATTAAAATCCTATGTGTAGGCAGAAATACCCCAATATAATTAGCACACATTCTCCGGAAAACAACTAACCCAATTACGTCACCAAAAACACTCAAGGCTGCCAACCAAATCTACTAAATCTCACTCAGTAGCCATAATAATAGTAATCGTCCTCATCTATCCCAATTACAATGAAATCCAATTTTGTCAAACATACTGTCGTTCACAAAACATAATTGAATAGAGATTTGACATTGTCTTCTATAAGCCGTTCTCTGGAGTAGGTTTTGGGTCAAATAAGTAATTAAATAAAGGGCAAGCCCGGGGGACTGACGAGTTTAATATTATGCATCTACAGTCTGCCTTAATTAGTGCAGGGTCCATTTTGGCTTTGTTATGGGACTGTTTATAATTACAAAATTAGAGACTGAATGAAAAGACTGCTAAGCTTTTTAAATAGTTGGTATGATATTTAAAGATCAGTATGTCTCAATTATATGTAACAATATTAATATTAATACATTATTTTTTAATCCTTTTATACTTATTTTAAACTATATTTTCCAATTATTAACATGAATCTAACTCAAATAATAAATAATAATATAAATGACAATGAAATGTGTAATAACCTAATAACCAATGTAGGAAGTGATAAAATAATTAGTATGCTCAAATTGTTCTTTGTAAATTATGGTAGAATTTTACATTTCTTTTTTTACTTTTTTATTTATTCATTTTATTATGTCTCAATTATGCGACAGTAAACACGTGAGTATTGTGTGCCCACATAAGGTATTATATGCCCACATAAAAGGTTAGTTAGTGAGTTTAAGGTGACCTTTATAAACCTAATGTCAACATTTTAAAGCAGAAAATAATGCGACAATACCTATTTATGTTATGAATGAATGAATGAAGTGCACCGATCCCAGCGTGGTTGTACCAAACGCGATTGCTCGAATGAATCCAAAGATTCACCCTAGCTCCTGAAGCCTCATGTTTCATGGGACCACAGAGACCATTGTATATCAGAAAGTAGACCGAGGGGCGCGATAATGGTAGAGAAGACGTGCCCATGGGATATGGAAGGATTATTTGAGCATATTGGATATTCATCCTTGACCAAGCATTGGAATAGTGGAGAAATGGGTGACATTTATCTATGGGAGGGGCATATTTTAATAGCGTCACTGCCAGGTTGGCTCAGGTCCTCTCGACTCTTGTCTGTGTCGCTGCTATGCTGTATTACACGTTGCTGATTCCAAAGTCTTCGTCTGGGATCTCACTTTACGTTTCAGATTTCTTGTAAATCTCGCTGGCAACTTGATCTTATACCCAATTGTGAGGAGTGTGGAGTTGTCGAGGACCTACAACATTTATTGATGGAATGTGTCCAATATGAGTCCAGTAGAAATAACTTTGTAAGGTCCCTGATTTGGAACAAAACTGATGTACTGCATGTTCCATACATTTCTATCCCAACCAAATGGCGACGATGAAAAAAAAAAGAAGAAAGAAAAGTTGTTTATTCTGCACAAACAAAACGCACATTGCGGATGCGAAGGGTTTGTTCAAATTCATGGCCCACGTGTTGTGAAATACTTACTATTGTTTAGGATACGATGGGACTGACATAGGCTATGCGTAAAAGCCCCTTTAAATAAATAAAGAGAGAAAAAAAAACCTTTTTTATGTTAGCATAAAAAAAAAACTAATAAAGTTACTTTATCACAACAAACAAGTTACAATCATAACCCCAAAAATAATAAGAAGCTACTTATAATTATTTAACACAATCAACCTTCAACGCAAAAATGGCAAGAAAAAAATATAACCTCAAATATTAGCCACAATTCCTAGGCGTTTACATCAGTACTCACCCTAGGGGCAGTCACGAATTTCAGCGTTCGTTACACAAAAGACAAGAAAGGTACAATAAGGGTGACACAAAAATAACGTCGGCAGTACTAATTGTTCGGAGACCAAGGGACTGGACGTCGGTGGAGCGGCAAATTGTATTAGGCTCGCAATAATGACTAGTAGCGCGATATTATATGTGGCTGATGTAAACTGGTCTGTGGTATTAATTTTAGTAGCTTTTGAATAGCTATTTTTTTTTTAGTCAGTAATCAAAAAACATTAGCTATAAGCTACATCATATATATTTGTACCCTTGATACATGATAAATAGTCATTAAGGGTGCAAATAATAGTAATAATTAGCATTTAGATAATATTTTTACTTATGTGTAACAACAGCCAAAAACAACTGACGGAGAAGAGAATTAATTTTAGTGGCTTTTTAGTAACTGGTTTCCTTTATTTTCAGCCAGTTTCTGCAGGGTTGCTTATTATTGATTTATTTCTAATACTTTGAGTACACAAAAACTCATATGCCAGTGACCTTGAATGGTTAGCTTGCGTGTTCTGTACTGAGCTCACGCAACGCGTCGTACGTTCAGCCAGTAATAGGACTCGCCCACAAAGGAGCGCTATCCCCAATTCGACGCATTATTCATTTATTATACACACAAAAAAAGGTATTTTAATAAAACGCGTATACTAAAAGATCAATCATTAAATTATCTTTAAATTGGTGAAGGTTTCAGAAAAATACGCTTGGTAGATTTTGCGCCATTCTCATTTTTTATCCGCGTTAGAAATAACTTTATAAATTAATTTCACTATGGAATCTACATATACATAATCTAAAATATTCACATAATAAATTATTGAAAAAATGCTCTAATTTAACATATATTTTTTTTCAAATTATGAACACTACTCGTTTAGAGGTGATCTTCAGTATAAACTCATTAAAACTCGGTTATCGTCGCCTTAATGCCATAGGCATTTTCTACCAGTCAACCTTTGGTTGAATCAGAGACAAACAGTGGTAGGTGCAATAACGAAAATTGTGGAAGAAATACTACTCTATGTACTATTCTCTTCTCCGTCATTTAAAATAAATTCCTCCTTAAAGGTCTTGGTTTGAATTAATGGGTTGGTTGTGTGACGACACACTTATGCGACTATAGCAAATAATAGTTGTGGGATTAAGCAATTTTTTTCAGTAACATAATGATAATTATGGAGATATTGTGTCTAGTTTTCCAGAAAAAATGTTGGTAGGTAATTGTCTCATACTTCTGGCATAAGTAAGCTTGAGTAGTGAAACAATGTCACATAAAAAAGATATGATATAAGTACTAGGTAACGTACTAGAGAAGCTATGTCAAATAACTGAATTGTCCTATTCTTCGTAATTTGAATCTTTAGTTCGCGCAGCGCTAAAATAATAACAATTCATCTAAACCGTAACTAATTTACCACAGCGCTAGATTTGCTGCGGAAGTGTATTTATTCTATATAATTTATTATTGTCGGAAGTACTAGGCGCGAAAGAGCTAGAGAGCGACTGAGTGAGGTGCGGCGCGATCGCCGCAGTTGAACGAGACAAAGTAGGAATTTACGGTGTCTTCTCTAGTACGTTAGTACTTATATCTCGATGGAAAAAAAGAAGCATTTACTTACTTTAGGTCTTAAATTATCATTACTTTGACAAGGGACAAGTAATCAACCTAGTAACTCAAATGTCATTGTGGAAAAGCAAAAATAAACTATGAAGAAAACAACCTTTGCAAACAAATTCAGTAAATTGGATTAAGGTTTAATAAATATAATCAATGTTTTATGTCACATAAATATACCTGAATTAAATAATCCCATTAAGTTTTCAACCTTTACAAATACTAAAGAATCTTAGAATCAATTGCTTAAAATAACAGAAGGATAAAGAAAAAATAATAGAAAATATTCAGACTCTTTATAATGTTTTCTGCGTAGGACGTTTTCCAAATGAATTTTCAATAGTTTTATTTCCCAAGGCCTATTGTTTTTGTTTGGAGACGTGCCAAATGGGCTCACTATTCCTTTGAGGATTGATGTCTTGATGTTGGGCACAAACTTGAGTGAATAATGTTTATTTTCTTACGATAGTGGAAGTATTAAGAGGATTTCGATGGGGTGATCTTAAATTAAGTCCAGTATAATAAGTAATCGTTTTGTTGAAAACTAGTAAGAAAGATAGAAAAAATATTTATTCAGGGCACACAAAAATACAATAAATAGATAACAAATTACTGGAATATACAGGCTTAAACTCCGCGATCTAAACACGCATAAATTAAAATAACCAGATATTATGATTTTTTTGGGTGTCAACGACCGCTGTAACTGTTGTTACAGGAATCATAAATTGAGAAAATCAGTTTTTTTTATTTATCGTGTTTAGGTTATCGATACCCATCACAAACATAATTATCTGTGAAGATTACGCAAAATAAACAGATTTTTTTAAACTGATATTTCAAGTGACCCCTAAAATATACCTCATCAAATTAATTTATTTTTGATGTATTATGTTTAGATATTGATACCCATCACGTTCACCTAGCTAATTTTACACAAACAATTAAATTGACCCTAAAAAGAACAAGGTGCTATTATACAAAAAAGGAAAACATAGGTACTCAAATAAATAGAGTGACACTATGACATACTTCAAATCAAATAACAAATATATTAGGTGTGTGCGTCTCAAGGTTGCTCCAAATGGGAGTCCAGCTCAGCATGGAGCTACGTCTGCCAACAAACTGCTGTGCAGTTTGGCAGAAGTAAATATTATGTCTATATATTAATAATCTGAATAAACACTTTTTCATTTTTTTTTTCATTCATGTGTCAGGCAAATATACGTGTTTTTTGTGTGAGAAATTATCAAATACCTATCTCCTCTCGCTCGGGGCGGAGCGGAAGAGCGTGTCAGTATATTACTGACTAAAACTCACCCGTGTTCCTTCAGTTGTCTGTGACCCAGGGCCAGGATATCCCATTCGGACAAACCCGCAACCCTGGCAGGCATTGGCTCTAACGGACCCCGTCAGTTTGTGCTGGACGCTGGATCTGCTGGATCCCTGCAGTGACATACGTAAGTCGAGCAGATGATATAAATAAATTGTTGTGACAAACTGTTATGAGGAGGGAAATTATGTAAGTATACCCGCAACTTAAATTAGGTAATAATACCCGTAAATTAAATTATGTAAGCATACCCGCAACTTAAATTATGTAAGTATACCCGCAACTTAAATTATGTAAGTATACCCGCAAGTTAAATTATGTAAGTATACCCGCAACTTAAATTATGTAAGTATACCCGCAACTTAAATTATGTAAGTAACTGTAAGATGCTGCCTATGAATACTAGAAACAGGATGATCGGTCTAGCAGTTCTGTACCTACTATTATTCAAACCAACATAATAATTATAATTATGTTTTATATTTTTAACGGAATGGTAAAATAGTTTGATAGAGAATATTTTGCAATCATGTAAACTGTGTGATATTATCACACTAACCCTTTTAATGATATTCCACGGTATGATACACAATTAGGTAGGTACGCGAAAATCTAATCTATTAACTACCGAATAGTGATCAAAATACTACGAAACACATTGTCCCAGCAGATTCATGATATCATCATAGAACATAAGGGTTTTGTAGCTTATAACAAAATAATCCCATTTAGAAGTAAATGGGCCTTAAGCTAGAATTTGGCAAACTATTCCTTTTCAATATTATACGACATTTTCCTTAGTAACGCTAATACATAGTAACGCTCATGTGTAGAAGGTAGTTTAAAACAGTGTAACCCCCGGTCATTATCCTTATAATCTTCAAAGGACTAGCAAATAACTTGGTTTATACAGCCATCACAGTTATAATAATCACAGCTTATGGTATTATATAAGTCTGATGTCCTAATAGGTCTATTATAGTCGAATTAAGGAGTTAAGTATAGGAACAGGCAAGAATTACGTATGTACGATGTGTTCTGAAACTAGTTTTATGAATACTCAGTTATTTTGAAAAAAAAAAGGTTGTGGGGGAAGACTCACACACACTTTATGTCCTAGAAGGACATAAAGTGACCTAATTGGTGATGGGGAAAACGTATTTTTTTTTACAATGTACACCACACCAACCAACCACCACCAATGTGCACCATGTATTTTGCACTGTATAATTAATTTATCTGTCATTGCTTCATTCTTAATTCTTTTTATTAGCTACTGTGGTATAGTAATTTTATTCTAGGTGCATCGTCTTTACTTATAATTAAGTATCTATAAAAATATTGTACAACATTTTAAAAGAGTACCGGTGGAGTTTCTTGCCCATTCTTCTCCATACGAAACTACCTTTTGGAAGAGGCGACTAAAATCAATTCAATTTTTTTGTAAATATTGACGTTCAAAAGTGCCTTATATGTGCCTATTTGAAATAAACAATTTGACTTTGACTTTGATGTTCTTCAGAAAGATCAGGTGCGTAATACGAGTACTCACTACACTGACGTGCGTGTATGGCCAGAAGTATGAACATAAACGAAGCAAAAGGAGTATGTAAGAATCGTGGCAGATGTCGTTCTGTAGTTTCTGCCTACCCCCATTGGCGTGAGTATGAATACGTGTTTGAGAAACAAATCATTACGCGCGGATGTCAAAGCCGTAACAAGTAATAGAACATGGTGTTATTATTACTAAAGACCATGCGAATTACTTTTCAATGAAAATTTTTAATAAAACATCAACTTAGACTAATGCATGAAATATAAACTCTTAAAACAAAATAGTTGTCTTCTGACCAGCGGAGCAGAGTAATCGTAGGACTTAAAATAAATTACACGCTTGTTAGGTTAAACGCTTTTCGAGACTAACAGGCGGCTGAAACTGAAAGTTTCAGAATTACCAAGTTTATTTCCCTAGCAAATTTGTTTGTCCGTTGTTGAAAAATTACTGGGAATACCAGAAATGTGATAAAAAGTAAGATAACAATTATCAGCCTGGGCTCAGCTAAATATTGCGGAAAAGGAAACGGGGAGGGAAAAACGCTTTTGTGACGCTTTTATTACTTGCTTCTCGTTTGGTTTGGTCACCTACATAATTATATTTAATGGTCATGATCTACTATCTCTCCTTCGCCCAAGGCGACTTTTTGTAGCAATGCTGTCGCGCGTTTTGTAAACGCGCTTCTGCATCGCTACTATCGCGCGTTAGTCGCGCCTGCAACGTGTGACAGAAACAATGCAAACGCGCGGCTGTATCGCGACGGTCTCGATGCAAAGGCGCGACCGTATCTGACGACATCAGGGGAATGAAGGGTTTACGCTACGGCTGGTTACGTTTACGTAAAAGCATCATCAAACACAAAGTAACCAATGTCATCTCGACTGAGCCCATCTTGCAACTGTAGCGTTCACAGGCGGCCCTTTCACATTTCTATGTCGATGCTGAATCGCGTTTGCATCGCGACTGAAGCGCGACAGCATCGGGATAGTAGCGATACAGAATCTAAGCGAAGGTACACAGCCAGCGACAGCATCGTGGCTGTATCGATACACATGCGCGACAGCATCGCTACAAAAAGTTGCCGTGGACGAGGCCTCTTAGAGCCCTCGCCCACGGCAACTTTTTGTAGCGATGCTGTCGCGCGTTTCGTAAACGCGCAAAAGTATCGCTACTAACGCGTGTTGGTCGCATTTGCAACGCGCTGCAGAAGCGATGCCAACGCGCTACTAACGCGCTACTGTTGTGACTACGTGACTAATGTTGCCTCAACGGAGTTCATCTTGCTACTGTAGCGATCGCAGGGATTTTTGGGCCGTTACTGAATCGCGCTTGCATAGCGACAGTATCGCGTCTGCATCGCGACTGAATCTGAGCCCGTGGGCGAGGGCACACAGCTAGCGACCGCTTCGCGACTGTATCGATGCGGACGCGCGACAGTATCGCTACTGCATCGCTACAAAAATTCGCCGTGGGCGAGGGGCCTTAGAAAGCAAGAACGTATATCCGGTGACAATATAGCACTTTATGTCATCATCTGCCCGCCTTTTCCCAATTATATTCAGGTCTGCTTCCAGTCTAACCGGATGCATCTGAATACCAGTATTTTACATGGAGCGACTGCCTATCTGACCTCCACAACCCAGTTAACGGGTAATACAATATCGCTTGGTAAGACTGGTTGTCAGACTTTCAGGCTTCTGATTACCCGTAACGACTGCCAAAGATCCACGAATGACAGCCGGGAACAACGGCTTAACGTGCAAATTCAGTACTTCATCTAATTTCCATAGTGGTTAGGTTAGGTTAGTATTTCAATGATGGTCCGTAGGTGGCCTAAATATTTACAGCAAAATATAATCTAATTCTTTTCGTCTTTAAAAACGGGCCAAGTGCGTGTCGGACCACGCACAATGAAGGGTTCTGTAGTTGGGATGAATTTATACCAAGATTGTACTTAACATTGTAGTTCAAAAACAGGTTAGACCTACATATATTCTAACTGCAAATGTAAGTTTGTACGCACACTATAGAGAGATTTACCATGTTATTTTAAGACCATAGACTTATTATAGGGTTTCCTGTAATCTATAAGTAAATAACTATTTTCTGTATTTTTTTTTCAAAATTTTAGGCTTAATAAAAGATAAGATAAGTGGTTTCATCTATTTGCTTAAATAACTTTAAAAGTATTTATTTTAAATTTGTAAAAAAATATCTGAAATCCTTACAACAAGCTCTTGATAATTGATAACGCACACTGCACAGTTTGCAACATTTTCTTTTCGAATTTGCCACCTAAAAGTGACCCAATATTCAAAATAAATTTATTTAAGATTCATAATATATGTACAAAATTTCTACTTAATCGGTCCAGTAGGTTCGGACTAAATGAGCTGTAACAGACTGACAGACACACGAGTGATCCTATAAGGGTTCCGTACCAAAATGGTAACAAGGAACCCTTATGGTGAGACTAAGTCTGTCTGTCTGTCTGTCTGTCACACCTGAATATCTCAAGAACTACTTATGATATCAACTTGAAATTTAGAATAGTTATAGATGACATTTGCCCAACTCAAACAAGAAAGAAATTAAAAAAAAATATCTTTGTTGCAAAAGGGACTGAAACGGGGTCTTCAAAATTTGAAGTGGGGCTACTAGGGCATGTGGGGTATCATATGAAAGAACGCTGTTTGCACATTCTCAAACATAATTGTTTTTAGGCAGCGCAGTTTCCGACTTTTGATGACAAAGGTAAAAAAAAAATACCGTTCCCCCTCCTTATCTCCGAAGTTTGCATAATTTTTTTGATAAAAATCTGAAATTATTCTATGTGATAGAAGTTTATGTAAAGATTACAGGAAAAATAAAACAATGTCTATAAATAGCACAGTTTTTCAGAAATTACCGACTCTCTCTTGACCGGTTTTTTTCCTTTTGAGGTACGGATTCCTTTTTTTTCCTTTTGAGGTACGGAACCCTAAAAACACACACAAAATAAAAGGAAAGAAACATTATTGAGCAAAAATTACATATTATTGAGTACATGTCTTGCGCGACTGGCGCGGCGCTACTCCTATCTGACCTCTTCAACCCAATTAATTATGTAAATCCCGTTTTTTTTTTTTTGTAACTTTATTGGTACAGAATTCTTGTCACTTGAGAAGATTATAAAGATAATAGTAATTAAACACTGACAGAATTCTAAACTAGTAGGTACTAGTACTCTGTAATAAGACAATTTTAGGTGCAAAGCTTTCTACTAACAGACTGACAGACAGGCAGACAGACAGATAGACACACCAGTGATCCTATAAGGGTTTTTTTCATTGTGCGGTACGGAACCCTCAAAATGATGTACAATTTAGCTTACCTTTCTACACGACTAATAACCTTTTCCCCGTTCAAGTGTACTCTGCATAAGATTACACAATTCGCTCGAAGGTAACCTACTAGGCTAATAGCAAGCATCGCGGCGTTGGAATGTGTTTGCTCAGTATTTCAGGCCAATGTTCAACATTCTAGGATATGCGAGGTGCGGCAATTAAATAACGAAGAGATTACGCGATGAGTTTATAATGTGAATAATTATGTTTTGCAAATGGCTGCATGAGAATTTACTTTGTCATAGTTCGGAGGATATATTATACAACATTACTTTTTGTTTATACTTAACCCGAAAAAGGTTCATTGTACTCATCATTTTTAACAATTTTTTCTATGGGACCAACCGTGAAACCGCGAAAAAAAAATCAGCTGTTCCCTACATTTGTGTTAATTTAAATCGACAAAATGTATGGAACAGCTGATTTTTATTTCGCGATTTCAAGGTTGGTCCCATAGAACAAAATATTCAAAATGATGAGAACAATGACCCCTTTTCGGGTTTAGTATAAACAAAAACTAATGTTGCATAAGACCGGTATACAAATAATACAAAATTAATACGAAATAATGAATTGTCAGTACTCGTTACTTTGTCAGTAGGCCGGTTGATAAATGAATTGTCATGTTTTTTTTTATATCTCATTATGATGATTTTTGTGTTGTTTGTGATCATTTATGTACTGTATATTTATTAATATAAATAACAATATCTGTTTGTTTGAGTGTACTAACAGTCGTCAATAAGTATCACATTAAATCATTGATGTATTAAATAGGAATTATAGGCCACTCTCTAACATCACGTAAATATTAAATGGACCCGATGTCGTGCGTCATGTGCTCGACAACCGAAATAGAGAGACATACTACGCGGGCTATAGCGGAAACGAGATAGCAATAATTATCACTGTTACGTACCCATAACAACTCGGAAACAAACTACGATTCGGGTATTCCCCGCAAACCGAGAGTAATGTAGGTCGATTGTGTTCTTTCACCTAATTTATGTGGTCCACACCAAGGAACGCGTACCATATCTTCCTATTTAATACATCAATGAATTAAATTCAATTATTAATTATGACTGTAATCAACTTTTATTGGCTTTAGTATTTTTTTTCCTCCGCTCGTTTTCTTTAAGCACATCTGACATTGGCAGAATTGTCGACATCGGCATCGGCACCATTACCACAAAGAAAAATAGAATAGAATAGTCATGTTTTTTTTGTTGGCCATACTCGAATTACACTGCGATTAAATTTATGTATTAAAATTATGACCGCTGTATTCTTAGCACAAATAATTATTTTTATTTCCACATTTTTATTCTGAAGCAGATATGTATTTCTTAAGTTTATTAATGCAATACGTAAAGCAAAGCAATCTAAGTAACCTGACCAAGATTTTTATTACATGGCAACAATAAGTCCTGAAGTCAAACCAGAAAAAAAACTACGCCATGATAGTTTTTTAACATCACTAAACTAGTCAATTAAGTTTTCAATTATGACCTTTTTCCCAGAGTTCTATAGGCCATAAGGTTGATTTGATCAAAATTTGTAAAATATTTCGTTGGTATCTATCACGGTGACTTAAGACGCAGGTATATGCCAGTGACCTTGAGTGGTTAGCTTGCGTGCTCTGTACTGAGCTCACGCAACGTGTCGTACGTTCAGCCACTAATAGAACTCGCCCATCAAGGAGCGCTGTCCCCAATTTGACGCATTATTCATTTATTATAAACAAAACAAAAGGTATTTTAATAAAACGCGTATACTAAAAGATCAATAATCAAATTATCTTTAAATTGGTGAAGGTTTCAGAAAAATACGCTTGGTATATTTTGCGCCATTCTCAGTTTTTTATTAGCGTTAGACATAATTTTACAAATTAATTTCATTATGTAATATAAGTAAAATCTAAAATATTCACATATTAAGTTATTGAAAAAATGCTCTAATTTATTATATATTTTTTTTCAAATCATTAGCACTACTTGTTCAGACGTGATCTTTAGTACAAAATCATTCAAAGTTGATTATCGTCCTCTTAAGTAGACGCTTTAATAATTCCATGAACAATTTCTTCGCCCATGTTATTTTCATATTATTTTTTTAACGTTGCCCCAAACTAGGAATTTCTCCTGTATTGTGGGTGCGTTTACAAACATTTAAACTCACATACACAAACAGCCAGACCCGCAGCGTAACAACTACTTGTAGGTCATACAAATATGTGTTCCGTACGGGAATCGAACTCACTGCGCAATGCGCCAACCGTGTCGTCGAATTAAGCAGATTCTAATATAAAATTAAGAATTGTGTGTCTTTAACAATAAAAACAATTTCAATAAACATTATTAATGAATGATCGTGAGCGGTGGTGGCCCAGTGGTAACGGCCTCGACTTAGTAGTCGGAGTAGTAGGTCATGGATTCGAACCCAGACAGGCGGTTTACTTTGTGTAAATTATTTCATCACTACACTACACTACTGAGAGCATCAAAACGGTGAAGGAAAACATCGTTAGGAAACCGGCATGTCTTAGAACAAACAATTCGAAGACATGTGACTTCTACCAACCCGCACTGGGCCCGCGTGGTGGGTTACGGCCCACTACCTCCCACGGAAAGAGGAGGTCTGAGTCCCAGCAGTGGAATGGAAAGATTATGAGCTGATTATATTTATTATATAATTTTTTTTTTGTTCAATGATATAGCTAAAAATAAAATTAAAATTAACTACTTCAATTAAAACATACATACATATGACGGAAGCCATATTGTTTAACAGCTGCGAGAGGCGGCGACTAGATGGCGCTAGTGGAACGTGCACCATAGACGATTCATTCATTCTATCGGTCATTTGACTTAAAACACTTGAAGTCAATTGAGTGAAATATTGTAACGTTACCCCCCACTAGCGGATCGCCTTTAAAAGGAGCTACGCTGTTGAGACGGTACGCATTTTGAACGGATGCGTCTTGGTGCACGGACCACTGTCTTTCGACAGTCAGTACTGCCCGGTTATTGGATATGGAACGCTGTCTCCGACAAATTAGTACTATCCTTATTGCGGTGGGTGCATGGACCACTGTCCCTGACAGTCAGTACTGCCCTATGTGACCGCCACTACTATTATTAGTTATTTAATTAATTCTATTTAATTTCTATATTCTCTCGATTTAAAATAACTGATTGTTCGATTGAAATATATTTCTGTATTGCCATATCTGAGTATTACTTCTGATGCCTGGACCTATCCCGACATCAGAAGTGGGATACGAAGACCACCCGACTTCTGGAGACTCAGCTTCCAATATCATGCAAGACCAGATGCTTTTGTTTAGTAACGGCATGGAAGCCAATTTCTAAAATCATCGGAAGTTTGTCATCTACCTCCTGTACACTAAGTCCATTAATCTCATTCGACCGTGACGCGTCCGCACGCATCATCTTTAATGAAGGAGAGAATTACTTGTAAATTTAGAGGTAGAAGAGTAAATGATCTGGTACCTCTAGTAGGTATAGGCAATAAAAATATCAATAATATTTTGCAATTGCTGTGTCAGGCAGAAATTAACGATTTCGTGACGGAGATTCTATTCCAAGTTTTGCTAGATAAGTACTTGCGTAGTAACATCGTATTGAGTCGAGACATTTTAAATAACGGTTTTTGTTCGAGCAATTGAATTAATTTTGTCTAGAACTATAAACGTGTGTAAAGCTATTCAGACTACGGCAATAATTAATTGTGTCGATTGGATTCTTGTCGTTTTCTTTTTCGTGATAACTAAGGGGTTGATTCTTTGACTAAAATGTTCACATTATCCATTTTAACGAAGTAAATCAATTAAAATTCGGCACGAAATAAGTACAGAGTCAACTCGTTACCAACACTGAGAAAGATGGTCATTTTAAACCTCTGTCAGTTAAAACAATCTCGCGCTCCTGATTGGCTGAAAGGATTTGACGTCTCGCTCCTGATTGACTGAAAGGATTTGACTAAATTTGTTAATTTAAGTGGATTTGACTACTTTTGTAAATGACAAGCGATAAGACTTTGTTTTTTTTAAATAACGTTCTTAACTTATTTTCGCTTCTTTGGAGATGACCAAATTTGATTTTACCAGTTGATATAAGACGTGACCTTGTAAACATCTTAGAATTATACTCTGGATTTTTTTAGTAACGGTTTTCCAACAACACGTGTTAACACTGGTGAGTTGGAGGTAGGGATTGTAAATATTCGATAATTTTTAGTATTCGAATACTTCTTCAGCCTTTTTCGAATTTTTCTAGTGATGTTCGAACTGTTCGAGTGATGTTAGAGTTATTTACTCGAACAACTCGGTATTCGAATATTTGATTGCAATGCCTATTTGAAAGTAAGATTGATACACCCTTATCGTACAGTGCAAAGATGTTCTTACAGACTGTCTCCGGACGAAAGTCGAATCATGCGCGATAGGGTTAATTTACTGTTGCAAGCCTAAATAATAAGACCCAATAGTAGTAATGTAAATTAATGCGAATTCTTGATTCTTACCATGCTAATTGCTAATGCTATGCTATTTGCTAAATGTCATCCCATCAGTACCCAGTAGTACGCAGTTTGCTAGGCCAGCCCTTTTGGTTATAAAGTATGATGGGTCAGACCGTATGTGCATAGATTATAGAGACATTAATAATAATAAAGTGACAGATCGTTATCCATTACCGTTGATTTTCTGACCAGATTTCATTACAAAGTTACATCCAAAATTTAAGGGACCGTTTGAGGTCATAGAGGTTCTTTGACGGTGATCGCTACACATTGAGAGCATTCAATTTAAAGCGTATTTACAAGTGCTATCGTGGACGCTGGCGCCTAGCCGCTTTTCGACCTTATTACTAGGAGCATAGGGTTGAGAAGTGGTCGGGCGGCGGTGTCTTCAATGGTACGTGCATGATAGCCATTTGAAGTAGAAGACGTTGAGTCGAGTGATAGTGGTGAATCTTGGTTCGGCTGGTCGGACCGTACCAGTAACCATTTCGTAGCCGTAGTCCGTTAGAAGTCGGTATCTGCTTATAGTAGTCCGTAGATGCGCAGTGCGCGGGTGGCTCTAGCGGAGGTCTGGTCTTGTAGTGACCATAGAGTCCGTGGGACTCGGAATTCAGGTGAATTCAGTGAAACAAACATGGGGTTTGTTGAATAGGCTTAGTGAAAAGCCACAGGCCACGGATAAGATTCCTACTTTGTGTTTTATTATGGTCTAAGGCTGATTTATGAATTGTTCTCACATGTTTAGTTTGATTTTGTCTTTTGCGAGATGGGCGATAAATATGTAGTCAGATCTTTGACTACGACTGAATTTCCTGATTATTGATAACATGTTAATTTTCTTCTAATTTTTAATTGATTTATAGTAATATGGTACTCTAGTTAATTCAAAATGAAATAAAGAGTTAGGTTTAAAGAGTACTTTGACGAACGAAGTAGGGAAAAGGGTATCTGGTATAAAACTATACAGTATCAGCCTCCTCGTATACCGTGGTTTGCTATCAAGGAAATGAGTAGGTATCATATTGTTCTGTTTCATAGATTCCGCTCTGGTCACTACCCATCCCGCAGGTTTGGTTATTTGATGAACAAAGTAAATTCTCCCAATTGTGAAACATGCGGATCGGTTGAAGATGTTCACCATCTACATAAAGAGTGTACTAAGACTAAGAAGGAAAGAGAATCATTGTTGAGTGCGGCAAAAGGTAATGAATATGATATTGGTAGATATGTTAAAGTTTTGGCGCAGCCTTCATCTGAGATAGAAAACCTACTTACTGATTTGTTTAGACATTAATAATTGATATTGTATTTGTAGAGTTAATTTAGAATAGTTTAAGTTATGATGAGGCTGGCCACTGTGGATAAAAGCCTCATTTCGACTTTATTTAATTTTGATCAATCAGACGTTCACTTCATTGAATGGCTAACGACAATGATGACATTAGGAGATTGGCATCTGAAGGCATTGAAAAGTCCGCGCGTTATGATGAAAGTCGTTTTGATAGTACAATGGTAAGCGTGAGCAGGTTCTCTGTCGGTGAATTGGTGCTTATGGAGAACGAGAAGCGTTCTATGTTAGAGGGTTTGGTTTCCGCACTTCGTCCTTCATGTCGACCATTGTGCGTGTTATTCCAACCAGGCCACCTACTTCCAGAAGCTGATTAGGTCTTCTGGAATGCATAAGATATCTGTGAAGGATCTTAGTGACCCGAGGGTTTCTGCTCGGATCAGGGTGACGCCTGTGCAGTCAAAGAGTACATGCGAAACGGTTTCTTCAGCCTCCATGTAAGCCTCACACAGAGGGCTGTGCGTTATACCTATTGTGTGGAATTGTTTGTTTAAGTGATCAGTGTCCCGTGATGGTCCGCTTCACCGGGTGCAGGCCGTTCCTGTCCGGGCGTAGCAAGCGCCTGGTTAGCCTGCCATCTAGGGATGGCATGGCTTCCCTGGATTGCCTGCAGCCCGGTGTCGAGGTCCACCAGTTCTCTGCTTGTGTGTGGGTGAACTCCTGTAGCCAGAACGAACGAGGAGCGTAATCAAACTAAGCATGACGTGAAGTATAGAGGCCCTTTCAAATTGCTGAAGTGTTAGATGGCGATCGGTATGTTTTAAAAATCTCTAGTTAACAAGCGTACTTACAAACGCTCATGACCGTGTTCGGAAGATGCCCGATGTCAAGTACCAATTGAGATTGTAGACGAAAAACATGAGTTTACATCACTTTAGTTTATGTAACATGTTTTCGGTTCATTGGGTCGCAGACTACAACAGAGTATCGTAGTGCTCAATGAGTATATCGTAGTCCATGGGTACGCGGTAGGCGGTAGCTCTGGGTTGTATAATCTGGTTTTGCATAGAAGCAAAGACCATAGAGTCAAGGGTTGACTCGGTATTCCCGTGGGGAATAGTGTGTGTGTGTTATTGACCATGAATGAGATACCTGAGGTTTTGTTTTCTTTGATTATTTTAATATGGAATCATTGTACTTGGTCTCGGTAATCTCAAAACTAGATAGTTCCAACTTTTAGTTTCAAATTGCTTGGAAATTAAAACGGATTTTAAATTTTAAAGAGATAGTTCTCAAAACTTAAATGCCAGTCGTGTCTTAGAATCCAAAAAAAACATTATCGATTGGTTCACAAACAGTAACTATTAATTCTGAATCCTGTAATTCTGTTCTGTATAACTCAGTACCGGAACAAGGTCCCTTGCTGGATGACTAAATGTACTAGTACTGGTTTATACCGTGGGGGTTGCAAGAGTTGTGACCTAGCCCAGTTGTAGCTGGAAGGGTCTCACCTGCTTTTGTGGGTTGAGGACCTAGTCCAGCGCTTTGTCGATTTAGACTAGCAAATATGTAGCTGAAGGGGTTTCACCTGCTTTTGTGGGTTGATAACCTAGCCCAGCGCTTTGTGAGCTGCAGGAATCTCACCTGCTTTAGTGGGTGACGATTTAAACCAGCATGTTTGAACTGTAGGGGTTTTCTATTGTAAAGAAATACCTAGACCAGTGATATTTGTTATTTTGATATGTAACGATGATGATGATGTGAATTAATGAAAGTCCTTTTTTAATTTTTTTTGAATTCATGCACTCGAGGACGAGTGATTTATCAGAATGGCCGTGACGGAAGCCATATTGTTTAACAGCTGCGAGAGGCGGCGACTAGATGGCGCTATTGGAACGTGCACCATAGACGATTCATTCATTCTATCGGTCATTTGACTTAAAACACTTGAAGTCAATTGAGTAAAATATTGTAACGTTACCCCCCACTAGCGGATCGCCTTTATAAGGAGCTACGCTGTTGAGTCGGTACGCATTTTGAACGGATGCGTCTTGGTGCACGGACCACAGTCTCTCGACAGTCAGTACTGCCCGGTTATTGGATATGGAACGCTGTCTTCGACAAATTAGTACTATCCTTATTGCGGTGGGTGCATGGACCACTGTCCCTGACAGTCAGTACTGCCCTATGTGACCGCCACTACCATTATTAGTTATTTAATTAATTCTATTTAATTTCTATATTCTCTCGATTTAAAATAACTGATTGTTCGATTGAAATATATTTCTGTATTGCCATATCTGAGTATTACTTCTGATGCCTGGACCTATCCCGACACATACATAAACTCATGCCTTCTTCCCATGGGGGTAGGCAGAAACTATAGAACACCACTTGCTACGGTCCTTACATACTTCTTTTGCTTCGCCTACGTTCATACATCTGGTCATACATGCACGCCGGTTGCGAGTACTACACACCTGACCGAAGAACATCACCAATTTGGTCACTATATGAAGTCTTCCTTCGTCGTCCTTCTAGGGCGTCCCCCCCCCCGGCGTTTCCATTCACCTCTGCTTAATAGATACCTTTTGTTAGTCGCCTTTCACTCATCCTCTCCACATGACCAAATCATTTAAGAATACTCTTTTCAATCCTTGTCACTACATCTTCTTTTAAACTGCACCGTTGCCTTATCACCTCATTTTTCAGCCTATCATTTAATTATTATTTGTAAAAAAAAATGGACTTCTTAAAAAAAAAAGAAGAGTTTTGTGGCTAAATAATGCTAGCAGAACTTTTAAACGAAACCTACGATTGATGCTTTTGTGTCTAAACATCTGTCATATACGGTTTATTTTTTATATATACGAGTTTCGTCTACTCCCTTATAAAAATGAAGTTGCATGTTCAATATTCCTATACATGTTTATTCAATCGTCGCATCTCGTAGACGTTTCGTAGCACGTACTACGTACGTAGCGTTCCGCGTAGCTGTGTAGCATTGTCGTCACGTCAGCGTAGCGCAAGTAAATAATATTGCATAATCAATATGCTTACTTCACTTGATATGCCACTACTATTTAACGTAGGGTGAAGCCACATCATCATCTGCCTAGGCTTTTCCCAATTACGTTGGGGTTGGGTTCCAGTCACAGAGTTTTACACAGAGCGACTGCCTATCTGACCTCCACAACCCAGTTACTGGGTAACACGATACCCTTGGTAAGACTGGTTGTCAGACTTTCGGGCTCCTGACGACCCGTAACAACTGTCAAAGGTCTACAAATGACAGCCGGGACCAACGGCTTAATGTGCTTTCCGAGGCAAGGAGGAATTTTGGTATGAATAGATGGTCACCCACCCACGGACCAACCGCGGCAAGCGTAGCTTAACCTGATCGATGGACCCATGCGACTGTTTTACTTAGCCACAAGCTCCTTTTTTTTAGCCGCTTGACCTTCTTCCATGAAACGCATTTGGCATAAGAATTTACACGAAAAAAAAAAACAAAAGGATAACAATATGTTCAAATTTATCGTAAAAACTTCTTAAATTATTTATGAACACCACTTCAATAATAATAAAAAAAATACAACTCATTCTAGTTGACCAAACAAGCTTATTTTAGAAAGAAAATACAACAATTATCCTTTAGCAAACCTTTATTTACTTACTTAGCCAAAATCCACCGTCTCTAATTGCACAAAAGCACCGTTAAAATTCTACACCAACGACAATTTATTATAAGGAAACAAAAATCTCAAGGCGACCATCCGCAGTGTTGGTTTACTAAAATTAAGTAGGACCTAAGTAACCAGCAAAAACTGGTTTAATCCGCTCCTAACCAAACAATACCGGAATGGAGGGAAATGGCCGTTTGTGGAATTATAAAGCGAATACACACAGGTCGGAACCAAATAGACCCAAAGAGATACCAATAAATGTTGCTTTAATAAAAGTTTGGTTCTTTTTAGTGTACCATAACGAAGAAATATAAACGTTTGTCTGTTTGGGTTGTTTTTGATATTATTTTGTGTTTGTTTTTTTCGTGTTTATTTTCTAATGTTTTCTTTTTGGAGCTCAAACTCAAACTCAAAACATTTATTTAAATTAAATCATTTATTGTTAAAGAGTCGGTCAGTTCGAAATATGAAGCTAAATTCCCATTCTAAAGCGTAGCACTCTTTTAGTATTATGTTGTTACAATAATATTAGTTACATCTTTAAAGCAGGGACCATTTTGGTTACCCACTGAAAGGGTTTTCGATAGGGTTTTTCTAAAATGGTAACCAAAATGGTCCCTGGGTAAAATAAAGATAGAATTGGTCCTGCTACGCGTGCTGGGCCGATATCGAAATAACATAATATTATGATTTTTTCATGTTACTGGGTTTCAAGTAGGTATAAAACCCATTGAATGGATAATCATGTAACCCTTTCACTGGATTTCAAGTATAAAACCCATTCAATGGGTTATCATGTAACCCTTTCAATGGGTTTCTAGTATAAAACCCTTTCAATGGGTTACATCATGATAAAGGTAACCCATTGAATGGGTTACCCCTTCGAAAGGCTTAACTCTTAACCGGGGTTGTACGGTCCCTGCTTTAAAGATTAATTTATAACTAAATGTGATGACGATGTAAGCTGAATTGTTGATCAGCTTTAGTTTTTGAAGTAAGACAGAACTTATTTAAATAACAATGGCAGGAATAATTTACGCGATACTGTACTAAAATAGAATACGAAGGTACAATTTAATTATAGACTAACCCCTACTTTAACTATTCATAGAAAGCTAAAATTGTCACGGTTGGCGCAGTGGTTAAGCGATTGACTGCTGCGCTGTGTTTCGCGGGTTCGATTCCCGCACGGAACAAATATTTGTATGACCTACAAGTAGTTGTTCCGGGTCTGGCTGTTTGTGTATGTGAGTTTAAATGTTTGTAAACGCACCCACGATACAGGAGAAATTCCTAGTGTGGGGCAAAGTTTAAAAAAAAAAAATACAGAGTACTAGTACACATCAAGCTATACGTTTCCAGTTTACGCTGACTTCTCATTGTAAGGAAATCATATACAATGCGAGATCAGCTTATACTGGAAATGTATAGCTTGATCTGTAGCCGTGCGTACCTAGTAGGTACGCACGGCTACAGATCAAGCTATACATTAGATGAGAATGAGCTATAGATTTAGAATTCCGTCAGTGTTTAATTACTAATTTTATTGGCCCAATATAGATAGAAAAGGCAGATTGATTTAATGACTGTTCAGCGTGACACAGCACAGCAAGACACAAGTAATCATTAATTATGAAAATCATTAATTTAATCTTTATGGTATTCTCAAATGAGAAGGATTCTGTACCAATACAGTTACAAAAAAAAAATACGGGATTAACATAATTAATTGGGTTGAAGAGGTCAGATAGGAGTCGCGCCAGATTAGCAAAAGAGCTGTGCTCAATAATATGTAATTTTTGCTCAATAATGTTTCTTTCCTTTTATTTTGTGTGTGTTTTTAGGGTTCCGTACCAAAATTGTAAAAAGGAACCCTTATGGTGAGACTAAGTCTGCCTGTCTGTCTGTCACACCTGGATATCTCAAGAACTACTAATGCTGTCAACTTGAAATTTAGAATAGTTTTAGATGACGTTTGCCCAACTATTTTGCAAGTAAGAAAGAAATTTAAAAAAAATATACCTTTTTTGCAAAGGGGACTGAAAGGGGGTCTGAAAAAAAAAAAATTTGAAGTGGAGCTACTAGGGCATGTGGGGTATCATATGAAAGAACGCTGTTAGCACATTCGCTAAAAAAAAATTTTTTTTTTAGGCAGCATAGTTTCCGACTTGTGATGAAAAATGTAAAAAAAAATACCGTTCCCCCCCCTTTTCTCCGAAGTTTGCAGAGAAAAAAATCTGAAATTATTCTATATGATAGAAGTCTACGTAAAGATTACAGGAAAAATAAAACGATGTCACTAAATAGCACAGTTTTCAGAAATCATCAACATCATGTATTCGTACGGAACCCTCGGTGCGCGAGTCCGACTTGCTCTTGACCGGTTTTTTTATGCTTTCAGTTTGTTATCAATTTATATTCATTCAATATTAAGTATAAAATTATTATTATATAGTGAGATCTTAATTCAATGCTGTGCTTACCTTTAATTTAGATGCATGCAATGCTACTGTATTTGTAAATGATATAAATTAAATTAAATAAAAAACAATTTATTGACACACTCAAGTTAGGAAACATTTGTAAACAGGAACAATGTTAATTGAAGGAGTGCATAAGTAGAAGTAGCCGTGGGCCCCAAACTAGGCACAGCCTGTATCTTGGTGGCCCAATATAGATAGAAAAGGCAGATTAATTTAATGACTGTTCAGCGTGACACAGCACAGCAAGACACAAGTAATAATTAATTATGAAAATCATTCAGAAATCAAAAATAAAATAAATAAAAATATATATTATATATAAAAAAAATACCAAAATAAAATCAAAGAAGATATGAACATGCGTAATTAGAGACATAATTATGAGACGTAAGTAAATATGTTGGCATTATTAATTGGAAGAGTGGAAGAGTAGCGTGTGTGTGTGTGTGTGTTTGTGTTTGTGTATGTGTGTGTGTGGGGGGGGGGGGTCAGAAAGTTTAAGACATATATACTTTGTGTGTATTTAGATGATTTGCCATAATAAATAGATAAAAGCACAAGTAAGGTTAGGTTTCCTGCTACCCAATAGCTTTGCTGGATAAAGCCCTCTGGACACACACGTTTTTCTTGCCGTGAAAAACTACGGTTTATTCGCCGTAGGCAGGTGCATGGTAGTCAGTGTTGTATGGATCACTATGGAAGCTTATTGACAGACACGATTATTCTACGGCGCGGTATATACGCCGAACCGTAAACAAACCGTGCCGTGTACACGCCTAATACGATACCTAAACTTACCTTTTTTATAAAAACCGTATCACCAATTTGTACAACACAGTCGCCGAAGCAGAGAGCTCGTAGTGAATACATTTGTTAACGTACTAAAGAGTACAAGTTGTAATGAATAGAATAAGTTTCTTCAAAACACATTGCAATCTTAGCGGGCGGAACGAAGGCGATACATGAGAACATTACATAGTTTTGTTTTAAAAGTTCCTTTAACAGATTATTTTTGTAACTTGTAACTGTGTTTTGTAACTTTGTAAGAGATGTAGGTAAGTATCTTTTGAAACAACATTATCTCAGTATTTAGTGGTGCCCTGTTGTGTTTGGAAAATTGCTAGCTCTGTTTCTCCGTTGCTGTAGTTGGTACTTGAGAGCAGAATACTTATCAGGCGAAAGGCGTCTACAGCTGTTGGATATAGGACCTCCCCTAAGAATCCCCACAAGATGACAGATTATTTGCTGACATTTCGTGTCCCCAAGAGCGTGTTCCATGTGGTGCCGGTTATTTAAAGAATAGCACCATCCTATTTCTTCCCGTGGGTGTCGTAAAAGGCGACTAACGGACTTACTAGAGACTGGGCAGCGGCGTTCTGCGTTTTCCGCCTGCCAAGCGTGGCGATTATGGCAACCCCCCTCCGCCCCATGGGAGAGGCCTATGCCTAGCAGTGGACGTCTATGGGCTGAAATGATGATGATGACGAAGAAGAGCATGGATTTGTTTTCCATACTAAGAAAGAAACGGAATTCACTCGCGATTAAAATCTAGTTAATAATTTATATTTTCTCTTCATAATAAATACTTGTACTCATGACGTTGTGTTACAGTGGCGTTGCCCGTGACTTGTATAATTCACACTCAATTAATAATCAAAACTAAACCCAATTTCAATTACCAAAATACCCATTAAGCAGATAGTGCCCATATTTCACTCCAAGTGACGCTTAGTCAAAAAGCTGAACCTAATACGCGATTAACCCTTCAACGGCTCGCGTGGGTCGCAACGATTTCACATGAATGGTGGAGGGTTAGGCTGGGATAGTGGACTGGCCTTAATCGGAAGGTTATCGCCGAAGAGCTACAAAAGACGAAATGATTTTATTTTCTAATAAATTTAACACACATTTAGGATATTTCCTAGGGTTGTGTGTGGGGTTATTGACCTGAAGGGAAAAGTGTCGCAGATTAAGTAAATATTGGTATATTGAAGGACGGAATGGGATAATCAGTTCGCCAGAAGAACTGAAACTTGACGGCACGGTTGGCGCAGTTAGTTAAGCGATTGACTGCTGCGCTGCGTGTCGCGGGTTCGATTCGCGCACGGTACAAATATTTGTATGACCTACAAGTAGTTGTTTCGGGTCTGGCTGTTTGTGTATGTGAATTTAAATGTTTGTAAACGCACCCACGATACAGGAGAAATTCCTAGTGTGGGGCAACGTTTAAAAAAAAAAAAAAAAACTATGTGGTTTTATTGTCAACAACAATGCTAACGTAATGTAAAGCTAAAGTCTATACTTTGTCTTTGATGACTTTTTTATAGAACTCAATTTTGAATTGTCAAAGAGTCGGTCAGTTAGTCAGAAAGTTGAAGCTATTTGCCCATTCCAAAACGTAGATCTCTATGGAGAACAGGCATGAAACTCCAAGGACACTCTTTTAAATCAAGATATTACAAAATCCTGGGTACATTATTGTTGTCGCTTCTATAAGAGAACAATATAAAAAAAATATATTTAAGAACAATACAAAATATAAAAGAATACAAATAAGCCCTGGCAGATAGGAGATGACCAGTCTCAATGCAAATAAGAACTACCTACAATTAATTTTGTTATGAAATATCAGTAAAAGCTCCCGCAGCAGGCGCGACGCGACACTAGTAGCACAATTTCTTCGAAACTTCATGAAAGTGTCGCGCTGCGCATCGTGCTGAATGTCACGCCCGCGGTATCGCGCCAGTCTGTACGACCCTAAAGAGACCCGTAGATCACTTCCTAGTAAATTAATATGGTTGTTGAGACCAGCCTCCCTCAACATCGCACCGCGCTGGCGGCAGTGAACGAGGGGTGCGGGGGCAGCGACGAGCAAGACGGCCGCACGGCCGGGCGCTGACCTCCGCGACACACCAGTCAGCTGTTGCGCGCCTTCAAGCACGGCTGCGCTCACGCGTTTTATTGTCGTCCTTAATTCTCATTTACTTGTCAACCGCCGCAGCTTCTATTTTCGTTTTAATTTACAATATACATGTTTATACAGTCCACTCCTTTAATTTTGCTCTCGTTACGACCTATCGTCGCGGTCAATGGTTATATTCATAATAAAGTTTATTTAAAATTCCACCATGAATCCCTAATTTACAACAGGTTCACTGCTAAAACGATCAAGAGTTTAAATCTCATGTCGTTAATCTGCTGCGGTGAAAATTAATTTTAAAACAAACATGTTTATGGGGGAAATACTGAAATTGGCACAAACACCTTCAGCTGATAGATAGAAAAATATGGACCGTGTGATTCCCAAAAGGGAAAACGCCATCTTAATAAAAGGCTAAAACAAGTAACTTAAGCTTTATTTACACGGTGCAAGTGTGTTGCCTGTGGCATACCATAAGATTGAAGGATACAACACGTGCAATATTGTTGCACGATACGGGCAAATTAGTTGCCGTTCAAAACTGATTTATGTGTAAACAGTACGTACAATAAAATTGCACGTGCAATTCAACTATACGAGAACGAACGAATGAAATAAGTTGAAAAAAAAGACGTTCAATATTTGTTTTATGAAATATTTAGCAGTGCACGTGAAAACGCACGCGTGTAAACACTTGCATGCAATTCTTGAATAGCAATAAAATTGAACGTGCTTTATGGTATGCGATTATTGCTTTTAAATGTCACAGAAACATGCTCTGTGTAAATGGGGCTTCACTATATACTCAAAATCACTAGCATGTCATAAAACGTCAAGATCTATTTTTATTTGTGCCTAAAACTAACTTTATAATAATAATAATAAAGCCCTTTTATTTCCCTATATAAATACAAATTAACATTAGTTAAATTTACATATTTATTTATTTTTTAGTTAAGGCCCTTGTTGGCAACAAGGGCCTTAACTAAGCTAGGGCCTATGCCTCCTCCAACATTTTCCAGGTTGTCCTTGTCTTCGCTTTGTTTGTCCATTCTTCTCCAGAAATTTATTAATTTCATCACTCCATCGTTCTCTAGGCGACCTCTGAAACAAACGAACTTTAGTGAAGTTACAATTTACTGGGATTTTTTTCGGAAATTGTAAAGCAATTACGAAGTACGTTATAAATCAAAGTTGAATCCGGTGGAATAGTGGAGTGTCCTAATACAGACATTTATTTGCTTACTAGTTGCGCCCCGCAGTTTCACCCTCATAAGTCTCGATACCGTAGGAATATACAGATAAAAGTATCCTATATCCTGACCCAGGTCATGGTCTGACCGATGTCTCCAATTTGATCCAAATTCGTTCAGCCGTTTTAACGTAAAAGCGTTACAAACAAACATACAAAAAAATCAAATATTTTCTCTTTATAATATTAGTTTAGAGAAGGACACTTATATTACTAGATATGTAGTACAAAGCTTGTTAAAGAAATAAACTATTTGTATTTGTACGACTACTTATATAAAAGTGTTGAAAAAAGCAGGAAAAATTCCCGCTTCTTTCCTAAAACATCCGGTGTACCTATTCTGGGCAGCATGTCGATTCTGTAAAAATCTCACTGTGAATTATTCTTGCGTGGAGTGAGCTGTAGGTGTCATTCCACTGATGCTAGGGATTGACCAAGGATTACATTTAAAATCACAATCGAGATTTTAATAATATTTTTATGCTAATTCTATTGATCATTTTATATTATTTTAAAGCTAGTATTTATGTATCTTTACATTTCTATTTAAGGGGTTTTTAAATAAAATAGCAAAACAGAAATTTAGCCAAATTTAATTTAATGTAAAAAAACTAAATTGAGTTTCTATTCAAAGTCTCGATTATGATTGTAAATGTAATCTTTGGTCCATCCATAGAATCAGGTGGGATGACACTGACAGTTCAGTCCACGCTCACTTCATCTAAGTTTTCATGGTAAAATGGTTACTGAATAACACTACAGTTCCTGTACCAAACTTGAAGATTGATGCCTAATCTTTTAAACATAGTAGAAACACAACATTCAGAATATTCACAACCTCCTTTCAGAAGTCCTACTACCAGTGGATCTCAATTGCTATACCAACAAAGAAAGAGCCACAAGGTAATTTAGTACCTAAACACGAGTAGCTGAGTTTCAGTCTGAATCTCAGACAGGGCCGAGTTCGTGTTGTCTCCAGCAATTAGTGTAAACACCGTCGACCTACAACCGTGAGGGCACTTCACTCCGGACCGCTCCACCGCGGGGTGTGGCTTGGTGATAAGCGGTAGCGATAGCGATAGCGGTGCTTTTTAATTTTGAAAACAACCCAATTGAATTGTGGCAAGATAAGAGGTTCCGTGTAGTGTCAGCCGTAAAGAATAGCACCATCCTATTTCTTCCCGTGGGTGTCGCAAAAGGTGACTAAGGGATTTACTAGAGAATGGGTAGCAACGTTCTCTATGCATTTTAACACCATACTGCGTGGATGTGACGCATTTTACCCCCAACCTTTTCTTAATTTTGTGTTCGTTCTTTTTTGCGTCATGTTTACCGCAAATAAAAGTTTTTTCTTTCTTTCTTTCTTTATAATTCAGTGTTCAGCTGTGAAAATTGTCTGATAATGTATGGAAAGTAGCAATATATGAAAAAACTGTGTATTTCCACTACAAAAAAATCATATCTGACGAAATTAGTGGAAAGTGTTAGTGAAAATTCTGTTTATCGGAATTTAATTTCACGTATCTCATTAAAGAACGAAGTAGGGTACCCGTTTCATCCACTTGTAATGTATGTAACATTTTAATTTAGATCAATTTCAAAAGGTTACCGAGATTTCCATGCGGAAAGTTTCTTTCGGAGAACTTAAAAGCCATAAATTAGCCTCAGAACTATGTTCTTGAAAAACTTTTACACTCATATAACAAAGTTGTGTTCAGACAGAATAACGAGTTCTAGGTATTATGTTTTTATGTTCAATCTTTCTTCCCATGAGCGTAAGAAATTTCTTGTTAAAAAGGCTACTTAATATTGCTTTTACCGCCATTTGCACGTAAGTCCATTAAGTTTAATTCCTCACTAAAAGTAATGCTGTCTAACGGAACGTATCAGAAAGTGACAACATTACTTTTAGTGGGGAATTCAATTTAATGGAGGACTTCTTGGCCGGAAAGTGAAGCGTCATGTTCAACAGTTTGTTTAATTTTCCGAAATTTGTGTTTAACCGAATATTAAAGTGTAATATGGTGGATTATCAACCATTAAGTGTTTGTGAACGTGCATTAGTATAGGCAAATGAAGCAAAACAGTGCAACTTCGCTTCAAGTTCTCTCAAGAAGTCCGCGTGAGGACTCAATAAAGCGGGCGGGGATATCATCATCATACATTGAATATAATTCATTTCATCAATAAACAAGTTTTGTAACTAAATAAAGACTTGGCTAAAAGGTCCCAGAAACCAGGCCATTAAAATATTATTAAAAAAAAATGCACCTACTGAAAAAAAGAGTAACGTGCAGATTATAACGTTTATCGATTTATGTCATCGATATTGATTTATGTCATTGATATCGATTTATGTCATCGATATCGATTTATGTCATCGATATCGATTTATGTCATCGATATCGATAACGATATCAATGTCGACCGTTTTATGTTGTCTCGATTAAACCATTCGTACATACGACATACGAACGAATAAAACTATCTCCGTTGTGAAAAATACTATGCAAATAAGATAAATTATCGTTGATCAAACAAAACAATATGACTTAATTATAATTTCAGCCGAAAGACGTCCACTGCTGGACATAAGAGGGGGGGGGGGGGGGATTTGCCATAATCTCCACGCTTGGCAAGCGGTAGGCGATCGCAGTATGGTGTTAAAATGCATAGATAACGCTGCTGCCCATTCTCTAGTTAGTCCCTTAGTCGTCTTTTACAACACTCTAGGATGGTGCTATTACGTCCGGCACCACACGGAACTTTGTTTGCTTTGTTTGTAATTGCTATTAATTATGTATTTTCACTGGTTAGGTAAGTGATCAGGGGTTCGTATCTAATTGATGACAGCTGAACGAGTTATTGCCGGGGCCGGTTTAAAAAAGAAGAGAGACAACCACGGGGTCTACTCTGAAAATAAATCCGAAGTATCGGCCAAATGTTCGGCCGTTTCTTGACTACGGCTGACTACGGCGAAAGAAAAAACGACGGTCAAATAGATAAATCAAAGCCAAAAACGTGACTTGAAGTTGGGTAAGGATTCAAACTTTCAAAGTCAAATAAGGAAACTTTGGAAGTCAAGAAACGGCCGAAAATTCTTCCAATACTTCGGATTATCGCTTTGGAGTAGACCCCAGTCTTGCCGAGGAGAATCGTGTTAACCAGTAATTGGGTTGTGGAGGTCAGATAGGCAGTCGCTCCATGTGCTGCCCAATACTGGTATCCAGCTGCATCTGGTTAGTCTGGAAGCCGACCCAAACATAGTTGGGAAAAAGCTGGGCAGATTGATTGAGGTACCTACTGATCACAATACTATATAATATTATGTTAAATAATAATACTTAAATTACACTGTCGACCCATCCTTAAAAGTTTAGCCTACTCATAGCGATTTACATTTTGACTGTTTTTTTTTTTGTTTTGTTTTTATTTCATTTTAATATTTTGTTTGTTTGTATATTCATTTATTATTTTATTTATTTTATTTTATTATTTATGTACATAATATTAAAATACAGAGAGATACGACGTAATTATAATTTTAGTACAAAGGTACTGCGTATTTCTTAAGAAATTTCTTCCAGCAGACCTGCAAAAGGAGAAATGAAAAAGAAATGTAGACAATATTGTGTGAGAATAAGAAGAGAAAAATATGAATATGCGACATCACTGTTATTTTGTTCAACTCGCTATAATTATCACTATAAGCTCTCCTTAAGCCCTCGTCAGTAAATGCCAGGGAACCTGCACCGTACGCTTGTTTGCTTCACAAATATGTCTACAAAAATAAGGGGTATATTTCAAATAAAACATAATCGTATCACGCTTATATTTCTTGAACAAGAAGGTAGGAATGTGAAATATTTACCGGTACTAGCATTTAATTTTTTGCACTGGAGATCGTCTTTTGGCAAACTACTTCTACAAGTTGGAGACGACTATACAACAGTTAAGTTATATTAGTTAAAAATATTTGCGTACCCATTTATCAATAGGTACTCTTTGGCAACATATTTATTTATGTAATACAAACTATTAAAAAGTACCTTAAAACCACTTTGAATCATTCTTTAGAGTACCATATGTATTAAAGGTAATAAAAATACAAGTTCCAATAAGTAATTAATTTTCAGTAATTTAACGCATTTGTAAACAGCGTAAAACATGAAAGTACACGTAAGTTGCATCAATAAATTAATATCAAAGCAGCTTAGTCACACACCACGTTCATTCTTGGAAATCCTTTAACAACAGTGAAATCCGCATTTTCATATTAATTCTCGTCGTCATTTTGGAAAATACGTATTTAACCAATTACTGGGAGGAGAATATCAGTTATATATTCTGTTTATTTTGTTCCGTTTGGTGTCGGACGTAAAGAATAGCACTGGGTTCTTCCCGTGGGTGTCGTAAAAGGCGACTAAGGGACTTGCTAGAGAATGGGCAGCAGCATTCTCTATGTATTTTTAAAACCATACTGCGATCGCCAACCCGCCTGCCAAGCGTGGCGATTATGGCAAATCCCCCCTCTCCCTTTTTGGGGGAGGCCTATGTCCAGCAGTGGACGTCTTTCGGCTGAAATGATGAATGAAAGAAAGATAGAAAGAAAAAGCATTTATTGGGACTCGCACAGATCACAAATTAAAAAAAACATCCTCATAAAAACAAAGAACAAAACTAAAATTAAAACAAAGTAAAAATTAAAATAAAAGCAGAAAGTCTTGTACGAGGCCAAAAGGCCCGTATCTCAGCATGATGCTGCGGCACTTAAAAATAAGTGTCACAGCGCTGGTATTCTGATAGGGCCCGCTATGATGTCACGGAAAGATCATCCGGAATTAATTAAAATGAAAATAGATAATGAAATAACATATTTAATAAAAATAAATAAACGATAATTATTTAATAAAATTATTGTATTGTAAACGAACACCGGGTGTGAGAACCCGACGTAACATCAGAATGATGATTACGATTCTGTTTATTTTGTTTATTAAAAGTATAATAAAAAAATAGTTATCTTTTTTTTATTAAAAGGCAGCTTCACAGCTGACAGTAAGTATAACTATTATTATTCTAAAGATTACGCCAATTACGAAGTACACAGAAAATAAGAAATACAGAGAATGATATAATTATTAATATTCAAAGTATGTGCGTACGTGTATATGTGCGATGTAGGTTCTGTAAATGTGTGTGATGATGTCTGTATGTCTATGTAACTATGACATAACTGGCACTACTGAGTAAGCCCAGGATCCGGCGTTTGATGGAAGGAATCTCTTTTTTTACCCGACTGAAAACCCTGACCAGATGGAGGGTAATGTTTTTCTAGAGTATGTATGTGTATGTTTGTATATTTATTTGGCACGCTCTGTAACCTAAACGGCTTGATGGATTTTAACATATTATGAGGTGTCGTTAGATTTGTCTTAATTGCGGGAGTGACATAGGTTATATAAAATGTATATTCAATATACAGGCTTTTTAAAGTAAATTACAACAATGTTGGTATCAAATAAAAGCCAGTAACGAGTCAATTCCAAATATATAATATTAATAAAATTGAAAAGCTTGGAATAGAGCAAATTATTAAAAAAATACTGTAAAACCACCCCGGCCCAGGGAGAAACCAATAACCTGAAATATGGTGTAACTTTTGTTTGTCCCACCTGCGGTACCAAAATTCTATAGTCTTGTTTTTCTCTTTTCAGTTATACGATTTTGCAGTCGGGTTTTTTTTTTTATAATTTGTTGAAGTCTGTTCCATATAACTGATGTTCGAATATTTCATTCATTAAAAAAAATATTCATTTGAAACAAAACGCATTTAATTAAGAGTGTAAACAGAAAACAGAATATCTAGGTTTCCAAACATATATTTTGAATGGACACTGATTTAAACAAGAGTTATGAAAAAAATAAGTTTTCAATACAAATTGTAAATTCCTCGTATCTCGTCTATAAATCATTGTCCTTTCAAAATATATTTTTGGAAGGAACATAGATATCCATTCGAAATAAATACACACTACCTTAAGAATATGTTTGATTTACAAATTATTTTGGTATTACGTTTGTATGAACCACGCATGCTACGCGTGCTTTTGTTAAAAACTTACTTCTCAAAAAGTAAAACCATTTTTATTAAAGGAAGGCGGTCTTAATGCTGGTTATCATTCTAAAAAAATAGATTGAAGATTATATCTATGAAGCAGTTGCCATAAAAGAAAATACAAAATTATGAAAGACAAGCTTAAGAGGAGTTGTCAGGTGACAGCCACAAGCTTCCAGCTTGTTCTCAGCTGAATAAAGATTGTATAAAGATTGTGTGCATTACTGGGGCGTCTCTTAGATCTCGTGGAAGATTTTGTATCAGAATTTGAGAGATTACTAACACTTTTATTACGTTTAAGTGGGTTGCTTAACCTCTTAT
Organism: Tiliacea aurago; assembly: GCA_948098905.1. Lineage (NCBI taxonomy): Eukaryota > Metazoa > Arthropoda > Insecta > Lepidoptera > Noctuidae > Tiliacea > Tiliacea aurago. The sequence goes on from OX402592.1 coordinate 6,323,886, forward strand.
ATCCGCGCATGGGTTAGCAAGACCGACAAAATACTATTTCGTGTATTTTCTATTTTCATAAATGCTGGCATTTTGTATTTCCTGTTAGCTGCCTTTTTTTTGTGAATGGCATCTCGTAGTTGGCCTTGAGAGGCCATGACTACTTAACCTATCTTTCCTGTGGTTGCCTTAAGGTTGAGCTTAAAGGCAAGGGCGAAAATATATATATATATATAATAACTAAACGACTGCGCACTAAGGGCACCCTCTGTGGGGTATGGACCTCGGCTTAGGGCGTCGTTGGGGAACAGCAAGTTGGGGACAGGCTGGATCCAAGTTTAAATCATGATTACTATCAGGGGTTACTATTAATGCTACGGCGCACTCAGCCTCTTCGCGGGCGGCTGGTGATTCGAAGTGCAAGAAGGGGGGACAATTTAGTCTGGGACTTCGCGTGGTACCTCGGTGGCGAGGACGGAATGTCGGTTGTTAGCTGCCTGATTCGTTGCTACGTTTATATCATAGTGTAAAGTGCGTTCCTGCGAGTAGCACGTGTGGCCGTATTTGGTGACAATTGATCTGTGGGACCGCGACGCGGGTCTACACCCGCAAAATATTAGCGAAAACATTTTTTCTTCTAACAAACAACAGCAAACTTACAAATCTAAAAGAGAACCACATGAGGAAAAAAACGGAAACAAACTCAGAGGTCACAATCTCTTTTAAAGTCCAGACATAATCTTGGTCAGATCATGTGAAGACCATGTAGATTGGTGTCTGAAATCGTTTTGTGATGAAAGAATCACACAGATTGAGTGGGCCTGTCTAATCAGTGCACGCTTTTGTCAGTAGTCGTGCAACTAAACTTAGAACTTAAGGAGCTCAACGATTCAACGAACAATACAAAAGAAAGGACATTTGGGTAGGCTGCAAATGACTCAAACTGCCAGACCAATAAAAACTAACTGAGAAAAAAAACAAAAATAAACAATGACCCGCATGTCCCCGATCCCTTATCACACACCGCCTCCACAGATTCCACGATATCAGGTCCACCTGCATATTGCTCGTTAAACAATATAATAAGTATTCGCTAATTCTGCAGACAACTGGTACACTTGCATTCAAATTAAAATACAGACGTTCCTTAGCACTCTGTTTATTTAATTCAATATAAAATGCAATGAATATCATCTGGATAAAACGCTGTCTGGTTGAGAACTGTTAGTTTTATTAATGCTTTATTTCAAGACGTCTTAGTTATAGTTTTATGGGGGCTTCTGTTCGTGCTGTAGATTATACAATTTAATCGTCGACTGATGTTAAATTGAGTTTCGGGAAAAACTTTTAAATGAATGGCTGACTGATTGACATGTGGGATAGTAAAGTTGTGGCATGAAGTTTAGTTATACTCAGAAATAGAATTAACAACAATTAATGAACGAGTTTTGGAAACCTGGTACTTGATTACTTAGAGATATTTTAAGTTTTGGGTGAAACTTTGCTTCCGTTCCGTTTATTTGTTGATGTCTTGTATTACATGTATCATTAATTTGAATCTGTTTTAAAACTATTAGAGTAGTTTATCTAAAATAACTCGTAATTTTGTTCTTCTTGCTATTTAAATACAATTTACATGAGGTCAAATATCAAGCGTTCTACTGTTGAGGCGACGATAACCGACTTTTAATGAATTTGTACTGAAGTCACGTCAAAACGAGTAGTGTTAATGATTTGAAAAAAATATATGTTAAATTAGAGCATTTTCTCAATAACCTAATGTGTTAATATTTTTAGATTATGTTTATATTACAAAATGAAATTAATTTGTAAATTTATGTCTAACGCGGATAAAAAACTGAAAATGGCGCAAAATCTACCAAGCGAATTTTTCTGAAACCTTCACCAATTTAAATATAATTTAATTATTGATCTTTACCTTTTGTTTTGTATATAATAAATGAATAATGCGTCAAATTGAGGACAGCGCTCCTTGATGGGCGAGTCCTATTACTGGCTGAACGTACGAAGCGTTGCGTGAGCTCAGTACATAACACGCAAGCTAACCACTCAAGGTCACTGGCATATATCTGAGTCTTAACTACTTACGTTAACAGCGACATAAAGACGAAATTCAAATTACAGTTAGCTAATAAATCAAAACCACGAACATTAACTTGTAAAACCCATTTCTTAAACACACTATTGTTACACTATACAAACTCTATCACACCTCTATTTGGTTAGGCGGGGACCAACATTTGTAGTATTCTTCATACAATTCGAAGAACCCAGGTGCGTTTGGGTTCTTGCACAAACACTTGGAACAAAACCGGACCCAGCCTTACAAAGGCATAGAACTGTTTTGATGGCAAATAAGGGTGCTTATGACCGTCCTAATAAGTTTTAGCTCCATGCGGTATTTGTTTAGGTTCTTTAATACGGTATTTTATTTGGGAAAGTGAGTAATAAGTTGAGCTGCTTATGTTGATTAGAGGGGTTTGGTTAAACTTTATCCTATTCCAATTTATTCAATTCAAAAGTATAATTTTTTCCTAGTGCGTTTCATTACAATTTTGTTTTTCATTTATATTTTTCTGGTGGCTCCTGTCAACAATTTTCTAATTCAAGGTTGTATCGAATGGGTTAGGACTATTTTCAAAGTAGTCTACAAATTACACAAAAGAAATCCTTACTTAAGTACATCAAAGATAAAAATTACGGTTCACCCTTGTTTGGTCGAACAATGTTTCGTCGAAAATCACTTCGGCGAATTTTAGTTGCAATAAAGTCATTTCGTAGAATTATTCATTTGACCGAATAATTCATTGGTAAATTTTTATTTAGCATAATTATTTATTTGAACTAATTTCATTTGAACAAATTTCATTTCACCGAATTTTCAAATGCACTAATTTTATTTAAACTAATGTTTCACTAGACTAAAATACTTCCCGTTGTCCCCGTGGTTTGGTTTTACATTCAAAAATATGTTTCTGGCACTCGCCGGACGCTGCCGCGGCACCGCTCGCTTCGCTCGCTCGGCTCGTGCGTTGTGTGGTCACGGTTCTAACCTAACCTAACCTAGCTGTTTCGAACTTTCGATTTGTCCCCGTTAGCCGAATGTACGTTATGGGGACAACGGGAAATAAATTTAATCACGTCCCGCTGTCCCCGTGACGGGGATATGGCATACTTGAATATTCGATAAAATACATGTTATACCATCTGAACATTACATCAAATGAACATTATACCTTTTGATCATTAGCACAAATGTTGTTATAGCAAATTAATATTTGACGAACTGAAAATTCTGTCAAACGATATTATACTAAGTGATGATTTTCTTAAACGTTGTTCGATTTAGTAATATTGTATCAAACGTTGTTCGACCAAACAAGGGTGAACCAAAAACTACACAATAGGCCTCTTGCTCGACATGACTAAAGCCTCAAAAGTATCTATACTAAGTCTAACTCAATCTTATTAACGGAATTAAATGGAGTTGGCATTAGAGGAGACGCACTTGATTATCTTACATCGTATCTTGCTGATAGGAAACAGTACGTACAGATCGAACACCTGGATGGCGACGTATGTGAGTTGCAAAATGTGAGCTCGGGTATAATAACCGCTAAATGATCTGTCTATCCCTCAGGGTAATGTGATAGGCTGCATACTTTTCCATATATGAGTGAATTTCTCAGGCGTTAAATTTACGCGTCTAGGCTGAAAACGCAGTGCTGCTTTACAAATATTGGAATGATTTTTTTTCTCAGAATTAAAAAGACGTGAATCTATATGAAGCCACTTAAATTATATTCATAAGACTATTACTTTTTAAGAAAAAAATCTGTAAATGACGAATTTTAAATTTCTGTGTGTTGTCCACAATCACTTTCATACACAGCATTTACCTCTCAGGCAGATAATCTCCAACTTTTATAGGAAAAAGTATTTTGATTGCGTTAAGTATTAATTAACCTACAAGAACTTAATTATTTTTGAATGTTTAGACTCATAGTTAACGAGTACATGTCACCGGTAGTTTTGTCCGAGCGAAATTAATAATTTCTATGGTCATTTTGCTTCGCCGTCCTAAGTTTCCACCAATGAGTATAAACGAACAATAAATCCCTGCCCGGCAAGAGACGGTCGTGTGCTTACGCGTAGTGAGAACGCTAGTGCACCATATCGCCACGTCGTCCCGCCAAAAAAATGTAAGTACGTGATTTCAGATTACTCGGAACGAAATTTTGCAATTTCGGTGATCAGGTTTTAAAAAGGTTTTTTAAAGAAATAAAGGTATCACTTTTATGCATGCTAAGTAGCCTTTGGTACACATTTAAGATTATAGAAAACAATAGTCATAGCCTTGATAGTTTCTTGTAATTTAAAAAAAATTGCCACGTTTCAAATTTCTGTGGGCCAATTTCTGTGGTTTCCGTGGCATCTGGGTGTCCACGGAAATTACATGACTCCACAGAAATTGTATCAATCAATTAATGCTAATGAAGGTTTTTGAAAAGAAACATTTGTTTTGCCGAAATTACTTTGACAGAACTGAGTCAATTTCAACAAGTTGATTTTTTACCTAATTTCCATGGACATTTTTTTCATTTTCAGGTTTTGTAAAAAACTTTAAAAATAAAGCGCAATATATCCACATTTTACACACATTTTCTAAAAGCGGATAATATAATTATATTACTTAGAGAGTTATTTGGGCTACCGAAATTGGCGAGCCACAAAAATTTTATTATTGCCATCGAACTTGTATTCGTTACACAGAAATAGTGCGTGTGCACTGAAATTGTGTATTACTAAAAAATATTTTTTGGTATTAAGTAAAGAAAGATAAGGTATAATGAAAAAAAAACTGTTATATTTCGAATCATTTTAATAAGCATTTATTTATAAAAATACAACGTGGTGTACTATCACTTAAATCAGTCTTACAAAATTAGAAATCAAGGAACTGATTATGTTTTTCACTCCTATGATGAGGTATAATTTACTTATAATTATTTCAAACTCAAACTCTATCCCCCTTATTACAAAACAAGGTTTATCTTCAGACCCAGGTTTAAAACATGGAGCCATTATTGAATTTCGAACTTTATTCCGACTATGGTAAAGTTCCTAAACACAAAACTGACAACTTAATACCGAACTAAGTTTTCAGTTTTGTATAAAGAACGGTATTTCAACCACTGTTACGTTCTTATTACAAAAACTGGCTCCATGGTTTAATTAAGCCCTGTCAAAATATAAATCTTGGTTTGTAATAAGGCGGAAAGCATTTATTTCAATTAAACCATTGACAGGCACTTTTGAATTGTCAAGAAGTCAGTCAGTTACAAATATGAAGCTAGTTGCCCATTCCAAATAGTAGGACGGGCAAGAAACTCCACGGACACTATTTTAAATTAAAATATTGATACAAAATATTGGTTACATCATTCATATTGAAGTTAAACATGTGAGAACGATGCAGTACGTCAGAAGCGTCCGTGATAAAAAGATAACAATTCAAAACTAAAATAATTAAAAATAAGCCGTGGCAGCTAAGAGATGACCAGTCCCAACTGACAGCGCCCGTTCACGAACATGACACATGGATCAGCACCATTCAGCTCAACCATTTTGAAGGGAGCTAAATGATCCAACACGCACGCCACCATCAGCGAGACATCTGAGCGAGCATGACATACTCTCAGCTGCCAGGGCACATTTAAGTCAATGAAAGACATAATTACCCGGTAAATGGTAGCTCTATTGTACATAGTACCCACACCTGTGATATGCAATTATATAATACAAATGAGATTCGAGTTTATACAATGAAAAGATAGTCTTCCAATCTTCATCAGCTACAACAGTATTTTCAAATGTTAATAAATTAGTTGTGGTTGTGGAGCTGGACCAGCAATGAGCCAAGCATTTCTATCAGCGATGTAATCCTCCAACCTATAATATGCCTGCTTGCATAGTGTGCGTTTTATACAAGATTTAAATTTCATCTCATTCATTTGAAGTATGAGGATGATTTATCAAACATATATTAACAACCTACACAAATTGTAACCAAACTAAAAAAAAAATATTATCACTGCAAAAACAGTACAGTTTTAACTTAATATTAATAACAGCACTAATGTCAAATCCTAGGAATGAAGTAACAAATTCTGATTAGCCTTTACGATTAATTTGAATTGTTTCAATTGTTGGACATAATAACATAACTTATGGGCGGGAATCCAGATTCCAGATATTTGTGGTGAAGGTTCTTCAAATTATCCAGTCCACCTTTCTTGCTTTTTTAGACCATTTCTAGTAATGCAGTCTTGTTTACCTGGAGTCAAATGCGTATTTTCATCATCCTCGTAGAAGTTTTTTTTTTACAAAATATCGAATAATTTTAGCCCGAGGGCTTGTGTCTTCTTGGGTTAATTTTTATTACTGATCATCTTACTTTTAGGACTTATGTTAAGTGTCGGCTCTAGTCTTTGTAATCTCTTTCTGTATACTTCTTTTTCCTTCTTAAGTTTTAAAATAGCTTTTTTGAACATGTAAATTTCCGCAGACTTTTTTTTCTGATACTTATTTTTTTAGTTGTGTATTTACTTCTCGTTTTAATATTATGGAGTTAATGTACATCAGATTTGGGACTACATGGTGCTTTGGTTGAAATAGGAGAATTTATGCTGCTTACACTAGGACATAGAAGTGGAACAGGTGATGTGCAGGGGATTGGACTAATGGTTTGCTGAATTGAAAAAAATACTTTGTAGCTCTGTTTGTGTCTCTTCAACGCTGTCACCGTGGTTTTCTTGTTAACATAATTTTCTTGAACGTAGATTTTTCAAAGGGTGTCGTGGAACCTGTTCATTAGCATGTGGAGTAATAGTAATATCTTGTGACTTGGCTTGAGATGAACATGATAAAGGGCTTTTAGGTTGCATCAATATTGAACGTGATATATCTGTATCTCCACTATTCTCATTTTCCTGTAGTTTGAGTAATTCCTTTTTTTGTTGTTGTCTTTTATATTTATTTCTAAAATTAATTTTGTTATTTTTTGTTTAAGTCTACGAGCTCGAGCTGGTATCTGACTTAGGGGTAAAACATTTCTATCTGCTTTTTTCCGATGATAACGTTCTCGATCTTTCCTACGCAACTCCTCAGCTTTGACATGGTCGCTTTTAATTTTTTCTCTTCTTTTTTTTTAACCTAGAAAGGTTAAAAAAACCAAAAAAGAAAAAGATAGCCGAGAAGAATCTCTTTCGGCTATCTTTTTCTTTTTTGCATTCCTAAAATAAAAAAGGGAAGTATTTAAAATACTGTTGAGTCAGTTTAAACTCTCACATTTGATTATGAATGCATTAGCAAAATAATGATGGAATGGATGTGATATAACCGACTGTATAATGGATTGGATAATGCAATCTCTGTGTAATCTATATCTAGGTATCTTAATAATGAGTTGATGAATGGAGTGGGAGAGGAAGGCCAAAGAAAAGAGGGATTGATTGATTGAGGAATGATAATTATGAAAATGAAAATAAGGGTCTTGACAGACTGACAGACAGACAGACAGACGGATGGATAACGAAGTGATCCTGTATGGTTCTGTTATTTCTTTTTGAGGTACGGAACCCTAAAAAGTAACAAAATGTATAACGTTTCCATTCTACAAATAAAAATTCAATCAAATACATAATATCCAATCAGTATTGTACCCAGTAGTCGGCTGATTGGCAAAATCCATAGTCGGCCCTCCAGTACTATTCAGATTGTTTAAAAAAACCTTTTATATATCTTCAATGTTTCTATTTATGTATTTGATGGTTTCAAAATACTCCTATGTACTATCGCGGACACTGGCGCCTAACCAATTTTTGACCTTATTACTGTATTAAGCATAAGGTTGAAAATTGGTTAGGCGCCAGTGACCGCGATGGTACCTACTAGTATTGCTATTGATTCCATTTATTATCGTATATACGTCTGTACATGTTGTAAACATCTTCTCAAACTTCAACATTAAGGCGTTGACAAGAGGCAAATGATATAAGTAGGCTTGTCTTAAACAAAAAAATTGCCAAATCGTTATTGGTAGTGGAAAAAATATATATTATTCTTGAACATATTTCCCAGAACTTGGTTGTTACCATAACACGTTTAGAAAAAATAATCTCGATACAAATTAACGGTAAACTAACCTTTTACTTTGAGTTCCAATTCAAAATATCTGTATGTACGGTTGGTATTTAATTAATAACATTAACGTCTCATTTGAATGCAGAACCTGGTTGTTTTTTTATTTTCGACTACTCAACTCATTTTTGAGTAAATAGACAATTCCTTCATATTTTGCAAAAAATTACAAGCGTTGTGTCATCGCGCAGAGTAGCGCGATGACACAACGCATGTATTTTTTTGCTGGTTGACAGTGACCGCACTTTTCAGCGTCTTAATTAAAATCTTTACAAATTATTCTAGCTTCTGCCCGCAGAGCTTCTCCCTTGTTGACGTCGGAAATTATCCTACGGAAATACATTACCTCAAACTCAAACTCAAAGCATTTATTTCAATTAAACCAATTACAGGCACTTTTGAATTGTCAAAGAGTCGGTCAGTTAGTCAGAAAGTTGAAGCTATTTGCCCATTCCAAAACGTAGATCTCTATGGAGAAGAATAGGCAAGAAACTCCAAGGACACTCTTTTAAATCAAGATATTACAAAATCCTGGGTACATTATTCTTGTCGCTTCTATATGTGAGAACAATGTAAAAATAATACCGGGATACAAAGTATCTTATGTTTTAACCCAGGTCATGATCTACCCAATTACCCATGTGCCAAATTTCATCAAACCCAGTCATCCGTTTAAGCGTAAAAGCGTAGCAAACGAACCAACTCACTTTCGCATTCATAATATTACTAGCTGTGCCCTGCGGTTTCTCCTACGTAAGGCTCGACCCCGTAAGAATGTTGGGATAAAAAGTACCCTATAAGCTAACTCAGATCCGTCATTCAAATCCGTTGCGCCGTTTTAGCGTCAAAGCGAAAAAAAATAAAAAAACTGGCCAAATTGGCCTGGGGCTTTCGTGTGCGAGTTGGACTCGCGCACGAAAGGTAACGTACCATTATCTATACATATAAATGACAAAAAACACGTTTTTTGTATGGGAGCCCCCCTTAAATACTTGTTTTATTTTAATTTAATTATTTATTTTTAAAGTGAATATATAACTAAATATTCTGAGAATATTTCAAGTGTCTACCAGTTGCCGTTATCAAAATAGAGCAAAAACGAGCAAAAAAAATCACGTTTGTTGTGTGGGAGCCCCCTTAAATATTTATTTGATTCTGTTTTTTTTTGTATTTGTTGTTATAGCGGCAACTGAAATACATCATCTATGAAAATTTCAACTGTCCAACTATCACTGTGCATGAGATACAGCCTGGTGACAGACAACCAGACAGACGGCGGAGCCTTAGTAATAGGGTTCCCGTTTTACCCTTTGGGTACGGAACCCTAACAAGAACAATATAAATCACTTTCACATTTATAATATTAGTAAGTAACTAAATAAAAGAGCAGTGGTGGCCCCGTGGTAACTAACGGTCGCGACCTACGAGAGGTCGTAGGTTCGAACCCCAACAGGCGCTTTACTTTGAGTAAATTATTTCATCACCACTGCTCTCAAAAACGGTGAAGGAAAATACCAACCCGCACTGGGCCCGCGTTGTGGATTACGGCCCATTCGCTCTCACGGAGAGGAGGCTTTTGTCCCAGCAGTGGGAACATTATTGGCTGATTATGACTAATGTTATGTAAGGAAGTAAGGTTTAGCAAGGATAGTTAGGATTGAACAACGCGGGCACACAGACAGATACGAAGAGCAATTTTCATTCATTAATTCTTGTCGGTCTGTGTGACCCAAAGGTGTGACCGCGTTGTTCTTCTAAACTACGCAACAGATTTTGATGCGGTTATAACCATCATGTAGAAAATTTATGAAGGTTTATGTGTATAATACATTATTATTGGAAAACTTCGTCAAGTCTTCTCGTCACCAATCCCGTAGTGTTTGAAAACTAAGGTCTTCTACCTGTGCGTCCTACCCATTATGACATACGGTGCCAAAACGTGGACACTAACAGTTGGGCTGGTCCACAAATTCAAGCTCTTTTATTTATAAATTAATTTAATATGAAATGTACTATGTAATGTAATAATGTTTTTGATGTTTGTATTGAATATTTTGGACCTACGTTGACATTATATTATTATTGTTGTGTGTTTTATTATTGGTAATTGAATATTTGTCAATTTTGTATGTAACCCTTATCTATTTCTATAGTAATAAATAAATTTAATTTAGTTTATTTATTCATGTCAGCATTGTCAATATTAATGAATGTTTATTTTTTTTAATTCTAAACTGTACTAATATGTGCACACCATGACAATATGGTAAGCATGTTAGCACAACTCCATGTACTTATAATACCTAGCATGCCTTTAGGCTGGCTTGTGACTCCCGACGCCCGGGGCGTCTCCTGCGGCGACTAGGGGCGCCAAAGCCCGAACCTTGCCTCTCCCTCACGCGTTCCGGCTCCTCCTTCGCAAGCATTACTGCTTTGCAGAAGGAGGTGACGGCCTTTCATGCACTCTCACTCCGAACCATGGCCTGAACCAGGGCCGGACGCGAGAGATCGCCGCCGCCGATCACCTCCGTGAGGACACGGCGGTGCTCCGCCCAAGCCGGGCAGACCTCCACCGTATGCTCCACCGTGTCCTCCGGGCGATCCACACAGTGGTGACACCCGGGCGTTTCCTCCCGCTTTATACTGAACAGAAACCTCCCGAAACATCCATGTCCGGTGAGGACCTGCGGCAGGCGGAAGGTGAGTACGCCGTGGGGCCTCTCTAGCCACTCCTCAAAGAGGGGACTTATCGCCACAATTGTGGCGTGCCCAGCGCTGGGTTGCAACAATCGCACTCTCCATGCCGCCATAAGAGCAGACGAGTCCTGGAGTGGAGACCGCGTATCGGTAAGCGTAGTGTGGGACGCCCCTCAGCTAGATATACCGACGTTGGCTGGGACAGTCTGGATGCGGAAGGCGGAGGACAGAGTGTTGTGGCGGAGCCTGGGAGAGGCCTATGTCCAGCAGTGAACTGCTATAGGTTGAGTTGATTGATTGATTGATATTATAATTAAACTTAAATATACAGCGGGCGGGTTGCTTATGATATATTGCAACTTTTGTCGATAGGATATCAATTCAGATTTGTTACAATTGTAATGGCAATCATGTAATTTGGTTTAATTTTTGATAAGTATCATCTTTCCATTCGGTTTCTGTGGGGGTGATTTCGTGAAAAGAGACGGAAGTGTGTAACAGGAAGTGACAGCTTGAGCATGGAAAAAGTACCTAAGTACTTTTTAATAGCATGGAATTAGTAAGTACTTTATAATATCATGGAATTAGTAAGTACTTTATAAAGGCATGGAATTAGTAAGTACTATACCAAGGTGAGATGTCAGATGTTACACATCATATGCGACTACTGTAAGGCTCGCTCGTTTTCTTATTATTTTAATCACCATCTGCCTAGCCTTTGCCAACTTTGTTGGGGTTGGCTTCCAGTCTAACCGGTTGGTAAGACTGGTGGTTAGACTTTCGGGCTTCTGACGACCCGTAACAACTGTCAAAGATCTACAATTGACAGCCGGTACCAGCGGATTAACGTGCTTTCCGAGGCACGGAGGAATCTTGGTATGTAAAGATGGTCACCCATCCACGGACCAACCGCGGCAAGCGTAGCTTAACCTGATCGATCGGCCCGTGCTGGTGCTCTTCCTAAGCCACAAGCCCTTTTTTATTATTTTAATAATATTTTATATAGATTCTTTTATATTTTGTGAACGTGAGAACTTTGTAGGGTTATCTAATAGACTAGATTTGTAGATCATTTTCTATTTTGTTAAGTACCTAGCTGGTACTTATTGACGTGCCTACGCTGTCCTCCCATACCTATTGGCACTAATACTAATTTAAAAATATTGTAAAAGCCAATTATTTTTTAAAGAGTAACCGTGGGAGTTTTTGCCGGCTCATCTCCATATGAAACGACCTATTGGAACCGTGCACCTAGCTTCTGACGTTTCATAAGTGCCCATTTAGGTTTATGTGAAATAAAATATTATTTCTTATTTTTTTAATAATTATATTTATTTTTTACTTTTTGGTAGGAAATTATCAAATAACTTCTCCCGCTCTGGACGGAGCGGGAGGGCTCAGTCAGACTTTTACTGACTAAAATCCACCCGTGTACCTTCCGTTGCCTATGTGCCAGGGCAACAATATCCCTTTCAGACAAACTCGCAACCCTGGCAGGCATTGGCCCTAACGGACCCCGTCAGTTGGTGCTGACATCTCTTTGAGGCGCGCATGGAACACAACGCGCCGTCGACCCGGACCTGGTCCTTATCGGACGGCCAGCTACCCATCGCTCACCATCCGCAAGCCCGCGCCTACGGTGGCCGGAAGTCAGCCTGCGACTCCCGACGCCCGGGGCGTCTCCTGCGGCGACTAGGGGCGCGAGAGCGCAAACCTTGCCTCTCCCACACGCATTTCCGCCTCCTCCTTCGCGAGCATTACTGCTTCGCAGAAGGAGGTGACGGCCTCCCATGCACTCTCGTTCCAAACCATGACCTGAACCAGGGCCGGATGCGAGAGATTGCCATCGCCGATCACCTCTGTAAGGACACAGCGGTGCTCCGCCCAAGCCGGGCAGACCTCCACCGTATAATTTTGGACTCTTTTATTCAGATAATCAAACTTACTGTTTAATTTCCCTATCAACATAGCTGTGCTGTTGTTGTGTGTTGTTTTGTGTGTGCTGTTGTACAACTACAACAGCACATACACGTTAATAAACAAGTCATATACTAACGAATTTAAAACGGCACGCCGTGTGGACTGCAAATATTCGTAGTTCCGACTCTCGACGTATGCACTCCTAACAGGGCTGACAGTTTTATTGTCGACCTTTTTTAGAAATAAAGTTTTACAAGCTTATGACATATTTTTACCGAGATTTTATTTTGATTTATAGTACAGTTTTTGTGTATAGGGTAAAACCGGGATAGATGCCGCGCTGGGATAGATGCCTCGTTTCTAAAAACTCAACTACCAGAGAACGAAACAGCAAATTCGTTGTTTACATACGCGCCACATGCACCCCCCACCTCAGTGACGCGCGAGTTGTTGTGCTAGACGGACGTTTCTCGCTTGTGTGTCGAATTACATTCGCAGCGGACGCGACGAACGCTTCAAAATTTCAAACGTAAGTATTCACTATTCCATATCTTTATAAACAGTTAAATGATTACATTTTATTTGAATGGTTTTAATACATTGGTTCTTTAAGAATACATTTAAGAGTCAATCACTGATGTTTGCATTTATTTTATATAAAAAATAATGAGAGGCATCTATCCCTAGTGAAAAGGATAGTTGGCCCGAGTTTACAAGGGATAGTTGACTTTAGGGGCATCTATCCCTCTATACTGCAAGAGCCTTATCAAAGTATTTAAAAGTCATAGTCGTGAATATTTTGGTATTTCCTAATAGTAGAATATTAAAAAAACACCAAAAAAAAATGTATCCAACTTTAATTTCATAATTCGAATGTAAAGAAATGAGTGTAGATACTGTGTTTTATTTATACTTACTTTGCTTATTGTAGGTGAGCCATGCCAAGGAAATACAAAAGAAAGGAGGGCGTACGAGCTCGAGTAGTTTCTTGGACAACAGAGCAGTTACAGTCAGCTTTTCATGAATTGGATAAAAAAGAATTGGGGATCAATGAAATATCCAGACAATTTGGGATTCCATCCAGAACATTGCGAAGGCGTTACGCTATTAAAAACCAAACTAAGTTGACTTTGGGAAAACATCCTGTCCTGGGTTTTGAACACGAAAAAAGGTTGGTAGCGCACATTTTGAAGCTTAGCGACGCGGGATTTCCCCCAGATAGACGATCTATACGTACGTTAGCATACCAATTTGCCGAAAAGCTACAGATTCAACACAATTTTGATAATGAAAACCAGATAGCTGGGAATGAATGGTTCAAAAGTTTTATTGAGCGAAATCCAGAGTTGTCTATTAGGCAAGCAGAAGGTTTATCTGTCGCTAGGGCTAAAGGTCTTAGCAGAGAAGAAGTGAATAATTTTCATGAACTTCTGACAAAAGTCCTGGCCGATAATGATCTCTTGGATAAGCCTGAAAGGATTTATAATATGGACGAATCAGGAGTTCAGCTTAACAATAAGCCTGGCAAAGTTGTTGCAAAGAAAGGTGCAAAAGTAGTAAATTCAGTTACATCTGCGGAGAAAGGTGAAACAATGACTATCGTAGCCTGTTGCAATGCCATTGGTAATTTTCTCCCACCAGTAGTAATAATTAAAGGTGTAAATAAGAAACCAGAATTCGAGAACGGTCTACCACTGGGCTCAAAAGTGTACATGAACAAAAAGTCGGCATACATAAATACCGATCTTTTCTATAAGTGGCTTACGGAACACTTCATAGCTTTGAAACCGCAAGGTAAGGTTCTGCTTATTTTAGACGGGCACTCATCTCATTCATCCGCACCAGACATGCTGCAAGTTGCTTCTGATAACGATATTATTTTGTTATGTTTACCCAGCCACACTACCTCAGCTTTACAACCATTAGACGTAGCGGTGTTTGGGCCATTTAAAACATACTTTAATCATGAGACTAATCAGTTTATGCGCGCAAATCCAAATAAAAAGATAAGCCGTTATAATGCTGGAACCCTTATACGCAACGCATGGATACGCGCTACTACACCTGCAAATGCTCTTGCTGGCTTTCGAAGAAGTGGGATTTATCCACTAAATCCTAATGCTTTGCCCGATTCTGTTTTCACTATATCTGATATTGCACATCGCAGTGACAATGATCCTGATCAACCCTGTGTGCTACATCAAACTACAACAGCGCTTCTTCAAACATCTTCTTTAAACGAAAATGCAGAACCTTGTGAGCATGTTGAAGTTGAACACAGAACACAAACAACTATACCTCCGATTTCTTCAATTGATTGTCCAACTACATTTGAAAACGAATATTTGTATGTCGCAGACCTGAACATAACACCACCCAATATGCCATCAACTTCATTCAACCGAAACTCACCTAGCCTTTTGATCGACCCTCAGATTTTAGAAGATACGATTATTGATATTGTTGATATAGGTGATGATTCACTAATACGGATTCTAAATAACGAAGAAAAAGAAACACCTTCTAAATTTTTAGTCGAAGCATCACCAATACCACAAATTCCTCTGACTTTAGCAAGGAGAGCTAAACAATCGGCAGATATTCTCAATTCTAGAGAAAAAATAAAAGAAAAAAGGGATATTGCTGACAGGAAAAAGAAACAAATAGAATCTAAGATAAACAAGACTGAAGCTACCAAAAAAAGACGAACAATAAAAAAAGCAAATAAAAAAGCCAAAGAACAAATACAAAAAAATAAAAATAAGAAAGGAAAACCAAAGAAAAACTATGACTCAAGTGAAGAAACAGATGGTGACGTGACTGATTGCAGTCATAAAGAAAATGATTATTATTTAAAAGTAAACAAGGATCGTGGATTACGTAAAAGACTAGCTATTTATAGCTCAAACAGTGAAAATGAAGATCACCTCTCACCTAATGCCGAAAAAGGTAAAAAAACCATAGGACTACCCGTGAAAAAAACTAAAAAAAAAAAATTAGAAGAGACTAATGCTATAGATGAAAATGTTTGCGTAGAATGCTTCGATACCTATAATAACACGAAGTCTAAATCTGATTGGATCCAGTGTATTATGTGTGAGAAGTGGCTGCACGAAACATGCACACTTTTTAAGAACTATTGCTCAAGATGTGGAAAACTTAAAATGTCCGGTTCCACTTAATGAAGGATAGTTCCTTACGAATATGTTGATTTTTTTGAATGTTTAAATAATTACTAAGGTTAAACGAAATTATTAATTTTTATTTTGTTAGAGATTCATATGAATGTTGATTTTTTTTTAATGTTAAATAATTATTTCTACGTTAAAACGGGAATGTAAAAATATTACATTGTGATTACGTATTCTTGTTGATTATTTAAAAAGGCATCTATCCCGCATCACAGGCATCTATCCTCCTAAGTGATTTCATAGTGGGGCATCTATCCATATAGGTAGGCACCTATCCCCAAAAAATGTGTTTCGCAAGAATTACATTTTTGCAAAACCAGTAATGGTTAGGTAAATAAATACAGTTTCTAAAGCTTTATGAATGATTAAACTAACTATATTACAGGGTCAATCTAAGCAAATATGTTTGGTATTCAAATAATGAAACAGTTTCGAAAAGTGGGGCATCTATCCCGGTTTTACCCTAGCCTGGGAATAAAAAAACTGTGAAACTGTAAAAAATATAATCGTATTTTTTTTCATTTCAGCCGAAAAACGTCCACTGCTGGACATAGGCCTCCCTCAAAGGGGGGGGGGGGGTTTACCATAATCGCCACGCTTGGCAGGCGGGTTGGCGATCGCAGTATGGTGTTAAAATGCATAGAAACCGCTGCTGCCCATTCTCTAGTAAGTCCCTTCGTCGCCTTTTACGACACCCACGGGATGAAATAGGGCAGTGCTATTCTTTAAGTCACCACAACGCGAAAAAAAAACACTTGTCTAATAATTTTTCGATTTTTATGTAGGCTTCTGTGTACACCTAGATAGGTATCCCCTTTTATTTACGATCCCAATATCGCAAGTCTTTACCTTAAAACTGAAAAAATCCATCCAGTCTTTCTTTAGCTATAATACTTTCAATTTAATGTAGGTATCTCAAAACAATGCAGAGCAGTGGTGGCCCTGTGGTAACCGCCCCGACTTACAAGTCCAGACTTATGGTCATGATGGGACCCAACCCAAGCAAGCGCATTTCTTTATGTAAATAATTTCTTCACCACTGCTCTCAAAGCGGTGAAGGAAAACACCGTGAGGAAACTGGTATGTCCTGGAACCAAAAATTCGAAGACATGTGACATCTACCAATCCGCACTGGGCTCGCGTGGTGGATTACAGCCCACTGCCTCCCACCGAGAGGAGCCCTGTGTCCCAGCAGTGGGAACTTATGGGCTGAGGATATGCTTTTAAGCTATATCTCAATACAGTGCTGTTTGAACTTTTACACACTGAACGTGTACCCTCTTATTACAAAACAAGGTTTATCTTCATACTCAGATTCAAAACATGGAGCGATCATTGAATTTCAAACTTTATTCCGACTATGGTAAAGTTCTTAAACACAAAACTGACAACTTAGTACCGAACTAAGTTTTCAGTTTTGTTTAAAGAACGGTATTTCAATCACTGTTACGTTCTTATTACAAAAACTGGCTCCATGGTTTAAGCCATGTCAAAATATAAATCTTGTTTTGTTGTAATAAGGCGGAAACGGTTTTACACTTAAACTATCGTCTCATTTTTGAATTTCGAACCTGATTCCGTCTGAGATAAAGTTCCTCGGGTTTAAAATCAGTTGTTGTATTAAGAACTTTATCTCAGACGGAATCAGGTTCGAAATTCAAAAATGAAACGATAGTTTAAACCTGGGTCTAAAGATAAACATTGTTTTGTAATAAGACGGAAAGTGATTCACAAATTAAAACAAAAGCTCTCACCTATCAAAAATGCTTTCTAATTGACTGCAATTCTAGAAGTTATAAGCCACGTTCAACTCCTAACTCGTTTAACCACAAAACTGAAACATCCACCGAGAAGATAACTTCTGAAACCAGAAAATCCAAATCTTGTCACCCGCTAACCCTTACTAACATAATTCCTGGCGTTCTTAACTCGGCAGCTTAAAATGGTATCGTAAAGTCACTCGCACGAACCAGCCCCTGCCTTAAGAGGTCATGACATAGTCGAGAAATAAAAGTGAGGACAAAATTATAACTGGAACGAGCTTTTTGCTTAAGTGGAACGAAACTCTGCATTATGAACAGATTCAAAGTATAGTGTACTAAATAGGGAAAAAGCATTGTGCTTTTGTTGTGTAGACTTTAATATATTATCTGTTGAAGAAGTACTCGTACTTGTAACAAAGGGGCTGTATTGTAGTCGAATGGATGGTTATGTGGTACGTGATAAGCAAAATGATGTATGCATAGTAATGTCTCAATCTGGTTTTAATTGCATATTGTTTGGAGCGGTGCGGTTGCAGACAAAGACGTAGGTCGCGGTGAGTTTTTACGGCGATACAGTATCGCGTTGATCGCTCGAGTTTATGCACTGAAAAATAAAAGTGTTTGCCTTTAACAAAAATCTTGTTTAATGTGATCACGCATCTTGACTCCATACGAGCCTAACAAGATCTTGACTTCTGAAGCTAGGAGAACTTTGTTAAATTATCATAGTTCCGTCAACTAAGTAATTAATTAGTTTAATTACGGGTACTTATTTAATTTAACTCAAATGCTGGCCAGTTTAAAAATGTTATAATGCTAACAAGTTGCTTGTTACCATCAACTTAATGTAGTTATTTGATATACAAAAGTGAAGAAGTAAAATCAAACAAAGCATGTGATGTAACAAAGACCGGTGATTATTCTGTACATGTCACATTGTCGATATAAATAAAATGAATTTGTTCTGGCAAATATGCTATCTTGTTTATAGTAAATAAATAAATAATGATTCCAAACATTTTAATGCCAACTAAGAGAAATGTATCTTAGTTAGCTCGCATTTTTTTTTTCAGTGTGTATGTAGCTAGTACTCCGCCACGACTATATTGCTAAAGTTTCGTTGCTAAAAGTCACACAGTTACACTACAGTGCAAAGGTTATACTGAAAAATGTATGTTAGAAATTGACGTCACCAATTTGATGTAAACAATTTTTTTTGGGGTGTAAATTGCCCACAACCTAAAACGAATGATTTAAAAAAAAAACAAAATACCAATAGTATTACGAGGCGCGTTCCCATGCAAAGTCCGGTTGGAAATATTCTAACAAATACACGAACAGTGGCAATAGCCAAAATAAATGTAATCGTGTGGTCGGCACAATAATCATTTGAATACGAATGTACTGATTTTCTAGGGGAAAACGTTTACATTACCGACCAAGTTGTTGGGAACAGGCGACAGAAACGAAATACTTTACATTTCGGGTGTCTTTTTTTTCCAAAGTTAAGTTTGGGGAGTCGCGCCTAAATTGTAATGTGACAGTTACTGTTTTATTTGTGCACCTTCTAGTTTATGAAAACAGATATTTGTGGCATACTGTATATCTAACGAAGTCTTTGAATATCAATTTTATACCCCAGATGGACTTAAGGCCGGATTTAAATTTCAAAAATAAAACATTTATGAGGACTTATATCCTTTTTAGCTAATAAAAATGGAAATAATATTTTAAAGGCATGAGGAACAGGGTGTAAAGTTCACTCATCCTCTATAGAAAAGGGAGGATCCTCCAACCAAGACGGGTGTTGTGTCTGGTGAGCAACTGCCCGACGGTTGATTTCGGGATGTTGTATATATTCTAGTTGCGCGGTAAACTCTGCTTGTGCGATGCAGGATTTTGCGTGACGTCAGTGTGACGCGTAGTTCGCATGTAGCGATGTTGATGCCACTACAATACTATGGTAGTCTAGCTGTAAAGACCAAAATAGACAATATACATATTCCTGATATTTTTCGCGAGAAAACTTTTAAAAGCAGACGTAGACTTCTTTTTGTAATTAACCAACAAGATTAGCCTTTATAAAAACAACATTAGAGTGTTCTGTGCCATTTTCCTGTCCGCCAGTGTACAGTTTCCTACCGCTCAATACCGGTTGTATCGCTTTTCCACGGTTCGCCAATAATAACCGACTTTTACGACTATCTCACCTATTTCCACTTCACGTTCGCTTTTTCTTTGTTTACAAAGGGCTATGAGTTACAATGAGGGTGTCGTATAATTTTATTATTTTTATTCAGCTATGCGTATTGCTGCTCTTCGAGAGATATTAAGTTTAGTGCCGATTACCTACTTTCTATGAGTGTTGTTTCGTGTTTGACTTCTTTGTTATATTTAGGTTGGGGAAAAAGTCTTTTCGCATTATAGTATGTATGAACTTGTAATAAAATCTCTTTGGCTATAGGTACTATTTGTATTTGGCTGGTTTTGGTATCATTGAAAGTTAAAATTTTAAAGAACATAATTCCAAATTCAAATTAGGAAAATGTGTGATTTTTATTTGTTTTTCGTACTGTCAAGATGAGTGAATCTAATGAAGAAATTCGATACATTTTAAAATTTTACTACAAAAAAAGTAAAAATACATCGCAAGCCGCGAAAAAAATTTGCGATGTTTATGGACCTCGTGCAGTGTCTGTGGGAGTAGCACAAATTTGGTTTAAGCGTTTTCAATCCGGAAATTTTGATGTCAAAGATGCACGTTGCTCTGGTCGCCCTATTACGGATAAAATGGATGCCATTTTTGAAAAAGTGGAGCAAGATCGGCGGCATATCAGTAGTTACGACGTAACTGAAGAACTGGGAATTGACCACAAAACAGTTTTGGCACATTTGAAAAAAACTGGGTACACAAAAAGCTCGTTATTTGGGTACCTCACGAGCTCACTGAAAGAAACCTTCTTTATTACGACGTAATGAAACCGAACCATTTTTGAAGAAGCTGATAACTGGTGATGAAAAGTGCATCACGTACGACAAGAACGTGCGAAAAAGGTCGTGGTCAAAGGCCGGTCAGGCTTCACAGACTGTGGCGAAACCCGGGTTAACTCGCAACAAGGTGATGCTGTGTGTGTGGTGGGATTGGAAGGGCATTATTCATTATGAGCTGTTACCACCAGGCAGGACCATCGATTCTGAACTCTAGTGCGAACAACTGATGAGATTAAAGCATGAAGTTGAGAGAAAGCGGCCGGAATTAATCAACAAAAGGGGTGTGGTTTTTCATTATGATAACGCTAGACCTCACACATCTTTAGCCACTCAGCAAAAATTAAGTGAGTTTGGCTGGGAGGTGTTAATGCATCCGCCATAAAGTCCTGACCTTGCACCTTCAGATTTCCACCTGTTTCGGTCTCTTCAGAATTCTTTAGGCAGTGTCAGGTTAACATCACGAGAGGACTGCCAAAACCACTTGTCGCGGTATTTTGATCAGAAGTCCCAAAATTTCTATAGCAATGGGATCATGTCCCTGCCTAAAGGATGGCAAAAAGTTATCGAACAAAATGGTACCTACATACTTTAGTTAAATTTAAATAACCTATATTAAAAAATGTTTTGAATTTTCTTAAAAAATGCGAAGAAACTTTTTCCCCAACCTATTATTCAAGGATTAAAAAGGTTTAGAAATTTTCAAATACATTTCTAACACTAAGGCGTCATCTTCACGGGCGAGTCACGCCTTGGCATCACAAAATATGTATTTCCTGATTCCTGATATATTGTATCTTGTTCCCGATGTATAATAATTATTTTGAATAGGGTTTCATTTGTTTCACAATAACTATCGCCATAGAAAGATTTAATTTTTGCCCAATTAATATCATAAAATAATGCTTGTTGTCTATCATTCGATGTAGGTACCTACGTTATAGTACTCAATATATTTATTGCTTTCACTTATGAACTAAGGTGATAGGCAGGTAGGGGGTAGGCGGGGGGGGTAGGTGGGGGGTGATCTGTCGGGCACATCAAAAGTAGGAGAGAGGAAGAGGGCTTTTATTTGACTACTTAGTTGTTATAATTTTCCCCAATTTAGCCAAAAATTTGGCTAAACAACTTGCTTCTTTTGAGCAATGCAATGACTTTTTAAATAATTCTGCCAATAATTTGGCAACGACTAATGACTTTGATTATCATTTAAATTAGAAATTAGGACAACAGAGGAAACCTCTTGCTTAAAAAATGTTACACAAACTTCTTTATTATCACACCCATTAAATTGTAGTAATTTAAATAAATGTAATTATAATAATAGTACTTTAAAAATTGTTCATCAAAATATACAGGGTGTGATAGGTAAGGAATTAGAACTGGAGCTGTTCATGAACTGTAGTTATATCGATATCTTATGTGTAACTGAACATTGGTTAAAAGTCCACCAGTTCATGTTCAGCTTTAACAACCACCAGGTTGCCAGCTCATTCAGCAGAGTTAATATGATACGCGGTGGCTCTTTAATAATTGTTCGTAACAATATGAAATTTAAAGAACGTAAGGATATTGTGAGCCTCTCTGTTGAGCGAGTTATTGAAATAGCTTGCATTGAGCTTGAGCAGTTCATTGTAATGAGCATATACAGGCCCCCATGTGCTTCATATGATATTTTTGAGAAATATATGGAAGAAGTATTATTAAAGACTTGTAACAGTAATAAAACAGTTGTTGTCTGTGGAGATTTCAACATTAATATACTGGAAAAATCTGCTACAGTAAATAAATTTATAACCTTATTAAAGTCATATAATTTGTACAATACATTCTTTGAGCCGACTAGAATAACTGCCACTAGCGCTACCTGTATTGACAATATTTTTACAAACTTAAGACCTTCTAGCCATTTAATTATAAACGAGTTGGACTCTGATCACTGTGGCCAGTTAGTAACTTTCCCTCGGAAAATAGTCAGAGCTCAAAGAAAACTAGTGAGTTATATTCCTGTAAACAAAAGTCGCTTAGAACAATTTAAAAATAATTTAATGGAAAAACTACCGGGTTTGCCTTATCACACCGACCCAGATCAAGCATATAATTTACTATTTAATCTCATTAATTGTGAATTTAGGAAGGTGTTCACCTCAAAAACATTGCCTGTTTGTGACCACGTAATATTTAGTGATTGGGCAACACCAGGTATTTACAAAAGTAGGCAGAGGTTATATGAATTGTATGATGAAAAAACATATAACCATGATGAAACTTTTAAAGAATTTGTTAAAAAATATTCTAAAACTTTTAAAAGAGCCTGTTCCTCGGCAAAAGCCATACACATTAAAAATAAAATAAAATCTTCTGGAAATAAAATTAAAACAACTTGGAATATTATTAATTCAGAAATGGGAAGAACGACAGTACGGAATCGTGACTTCCATCTAAAAATCAATGATGTAGATATTAAGGCAGACATGGAGGTGGCAACTGAGTTTGAATTTTTTTTCACTAATATTCCTATTTTAACAACCAAAACTCTGTCATCGTCGTCCTCCACTTCTGCTTACTCAATATTAAAAGAATGTGTACCAGAATGTGATAAACACCTTAAATTCACGGTCGTTACCGCTAAAGACATTATAGAATCTTTTAAAGACCTTGATATAAAAAAAACTGCGGACCTTTGGGGGTTATCAGTACATACCATGTCTTCAATAATTAATGTTATTTCACCCTTTTTAGCAATTGTTTTTAATTCTTGTATTGCATCTGGTGTATTTCCTGATCTGATGAAACTTAGCAAAGTGATTCCTCTGTTCAAATCTGGCAGCACAACTGATCCTACGAATTTTCGGCCTATTTCGATATTACCTACATTGAGCAAAATCTTTGAAAAATTAATTTTGAAACAAATGTTAGGACATTTTAATAAACATAATCTACTACATCTGAAACAGTTTGGTTTTACTAAGGGTCGTTCAACTACAGACGCGGGCGTGGAATTACTGAAGAGCATATTCGAGGCCTGGGAGGAGTCGCGGGATGCTCTTGGCATTTTCTGCGACTTGTCTAAGGCCTTCGATTGCGTTCATCATGATACACTCATCAGAAAACTGCACCATTATGGTTTGAGGGACAGTGCTCTCGACCTTCTGACTTCTTATCTGAACAACAGAATTCAGAGGGTTGATGTTAATGGCAAGAGATCTGCAGGATCTGCGGTCACTATGGGTGTTCCGCAGGGTTCAATTCTAGGTCCATTCTTGTTTCTAATTTATATAAATGACTTACCTTTTCACATAAGGGATAATCACAAGATTGTATTATTCGCAGATGACACTTCACTCATTTTTAAAATCAAACGTCAGCTAGTCAATTTTGAACATGTTAACGATGCACTCTCTAAAGTTGTCCATTGGTTTAATGTAAATAATCTTCTCCTGAACGAGAAAAAGACTAAACTCATTAAATTTTCAATGCCAAATGTCAGGCAGCTAACTACTAATGTTCAACTTAATGGAATAGAGTTGGACCCTGTTGAGTCGACAGTTTTTCTTGGAATAACTATTGACGGTAAATTACAATGGGGCCCACACGTAGAAAAATTGTCAGGAAGGCTTAGTTCGGCCGCCTATGCTGTTAAAAAAATTAGACAGATTACTGATGTAGATACTGCCAGAATTGTTTATTTTAGTTATTTTCATAGTCTTATGTCGTATGGGATCCTTCTCTGGGGAACATGTGCGGACATTAATAATATCTTTATTTTACAGAAAAGGGCTGTTCGAGCCATTTACAATCTAGGTCCAAGAGATTCACTTCGTGAAATATTCAAAGAAATAGATATTCTGACTGTAGCCTCTCAATATATACTTGAAAATCTATTATATGTACACAAAAATAAATCAAATTTTAAGAAAATGTCCGATATTCATAGTTTAAATACCAGGAATAAACACAATCTTGCTGTACATCGCACTCGCCTCCACAGAGTAGGCAACTCTTTCATGGGTCAATGTATACGCTTTTACAACCAACTTCCTACTGACATTCGGAACTTACCCATTAAACGATTTAAAATCTGTATTAAAACTAAACTTTGTAAAAAAGGGTACTATAAGATTTCTGATTATTTAGAGGACAAAAAAGCTTGGGATTGAGCTGCTCGCTCTGCTAGCCTTGTGATAAAACTTGACATTTTATTTATTATGCATGATTTTATATACATATTGACATTGCAGAATATTGTATACAATTTTACATGAATGTTTACTTTGAAAAGTATTATATTTACTACTTTAATTTATTGTGAATGTGAGCACTATGTGGGTCATTTTTTTTTTTCTTTAAATGTTTTCCTTTCTTTTCTCAGTTAAGTTTTAATGATGGTCTGACATTTTGAGCGCTTTATGCGGCCTACCCAAATGTCCTTTTTTTGGTACTGTTCGTCGAGTCGTTGAGCTCCTTAAGTTTTGAGTTGAGCTGCACGATTACTGACAAATGCTTACACTGATTGGTCAGGTCCGCTCAAATTTGCGTGGTTCTTTCCTCAAAAGACCATTTCAGACACGGATCTACATGGTCCTCACATGATCTGACCAAGATTATGTCTGGACTTTAAAAGAGACTTTGACCCCTGAGTTTGTTTCGCCATTTCTTCTCAGGGGTAGTCAGATAGGAAATGTCGGCTACATCTAGATTTTTTTTATTTTTTATATGACGTGTAAAAGTGATTTAAATATCCTATTTACAGAATAAACGATTTCATTTCATTTCATTTCATTTCATTTCATTTCATTTCATTTCATTTCATTTCATTAATAAATATTGTAATAATTTTATAAGAATTTATGTAATTTAAAATTTGTCATTTAAATATTCATTCATATTATAATAGCATTTATTTATTATAATTGTTTTAATTTATTTGTGAATATATTAAATTTTTGTTCTTCTTTAATTATAATATTTCTGGTAATTTTTTGCAACTTTTTTGCAACAATTATTTATTATTTATGATTTCCTATGATTTGACGGCGACTGACCTACTCTTTTTCCTATCAAAAAAACATGACAGCGTTCAATAAGTTACATTTAAAAACCAAAAAAGTTATGAGTCTAAATATTTTAATTGACATGACCAGTGTACTTGTTGAGTGCATTCTTAACTTAGAGCTTGGTAAGTTTAAACTATTTTTATGGTGTAATGTATATTTTGACTATATTTTCTCTTGTTGTGTAAAAGGGTTGGTAATTTCGATAGTGCGTGCCTAACTACTTAAATATTATAGGTATACTAATATAAGTAACCTTCAGTGGTTTTCAAGGCATAACACGTTTCTAATATATTATTAAAAGCGCGGGTTACTACTTGATGTGTTCTATATAATCGTACTCGAGGGGAATAAAAATAAACTACATTTCACGCCAAAATTTGAGTCAATAATAGTAATAAATGTATTTTTTGTAACACTTAAACCGTAAAACCCAACATAAATAAAAGCCAAAACACGTAGCCAATTAATCTAATTTAATACCTATTCCTTTCAATATAGAAGTATAATTATGTAGATACCTATATAGCAATATCTAATAATTTTATTTACATCAAAACATTCACTTTTCATTAATTTTTTTAAATTATGTTATATTTTGATATTTTATAATATTAATATTTTCTCTCAATCAGAGCACCCGCCATCTTATCTTATTAAGTTCCGCACCGCCTTTGAACATTATTGTGTGTGAGAAGTTTAAATAAATAAATATCCAACCCGCGGTGGATTACGGGCCTCTCCCTCTCACAGAGAGGCCGCCTGTGTCCCTGAAGTGGGAACGTCATAGGCTGATTTTAATTCGCTGCCATTCTGAAGTATAATAAACAGAGTATTAATTAGTAATCCTTTTAAAACTGTAGATAATTGCGTTAGTTTAGAGATTAAAGTCAAAGTCAAATTGTTTATTTCAAATAGGCACATAAAAGGCACTTTTGTACGTCAATATTTACAAAAAAATAGAATTGATTCTAGTCGCCCCTTCCAAAAGGTAGTTTCGTATGGAGAAGAATGGGCAAGACTCCACCGGTACTCTTTTAAAATCTAGTACAATATTTTTATTGGTACATTAATTATATAATTATATGTGAAGACGATGCACCTAGAATAAAATTACTATACCACAATAGGTAATAAAAAGAGTTAAAAATGAAGCAATGACAGATAAATTAATTATGTGATAGATATATGGTGCTCACATATTTACAAAAATTGTAAAAAATATATAGGTACGATTTCCTAAAAAATAACATTTTAATAATAAAAAAATAACATTAATTTAATAATAAAAAAATAAATATATATTAGTACAAAAAAAAGTGCCTATAACTACAGTTGGCATCGCGTGTTTTCTGATAAGTAAAATTACGTTTAATTGGATAAAGCAATGGAAAATGCAGCCTTCCCAAACCATTGTACCTTATCTTTCTTTATTACATTCTATACGACAACTAATTTAGCAATCTAGCTCTGGTACAGACATGCAACTTACCTAACAATGTAACCTAGTTTCTTTGCCCTCAATAACAAAGTTTTTGACTTATTATTGTATCAACCTTCAAAACGTTCTACACTCCTTACCTTCCTATACAGGATCAACTTAAATTAGCTAGCGAAACTTTGAAGACGTGATGGTATCGATGTCTAAACATGATCACACAAAAAATAAATTAATTTGACGAGTTTTTTTTGGGGTCTGTAACCGCAGTTAGTGTAGTCACTTAAAACATTGTTTTTTTTTTTTTTACTTCATTGACATGATGGGTACCGATATCTCAACATGATGAAAACAAAAGAAAACAGATTTTCTCAACTCATACTTCAAGTAACAACATTAACAGCGGTACGTTGACCCCAAAAAAGATTCATCAAATCTTTTGTTATTTTATTTTGTCCTTTTTAGATATCAATACCCATCACGTCTGCGGTGTTTCGCTAGCTATTTTAATTTGACCCTGTATATTAAGGAACAAAAACAACTGCCTATTTTCTTTGTAAAATTAACCTCCAAGCCCGTTTAAGTACAAGCGAATTTGATTCTTGCTGACTAAAGGTTTTATTAGCCGTAAGAACGAATTTGGCAAGCACATAGATCAATGAACCTTTCTTCGCAATAATATGTTTTTCGTAAACTAGTATAAAATTATACGTTGCAGTCGAAGCGTGCTAGAGACGTTGTAATGTAGAAGGTATTCAGTTTCACAGATATTTGAGCTCATATTTTTTTGATTGTATCGTGTTTAGAATAAAAGAAGTTTTTCAAATATGTAGTTGTCAGCAAATGCTAGTATTTTTCTTTAACTTTCCTATTTATTTTCTGTTGCAATTTATAGGGATCAAAGGTCTTCGCGCAGAAAATATATCGTGTAGTGTAGAATTTCGAGTTGGGAATTTGTGTAAAATACGTTTCTATAAAAATAAAGCTTTTATAAAAATCTTTCTACGCTGATTTGTAAACCAAGTAATGTGATTTATGAATAAGGTAATCAGCCTACAATATATATATATATATTTATTTATTTAACAGACAACCAAGGTCCACACTGACAAACAAACCTTATCAAAAATGTTAGCAACAATAGGTATATCTTATAACCTATGTTAGTACCTACTTATAATCTAGGATTTATATATAATATATTATATATAAATTATCACACCTCACGTGACCAGAGGGCTGGCTCGTTCTTCGGCCAAAGAATTAGCATTGCCATTCAACGTGGCAATGCTGCCAGTCTTCTGGGCACGTTTCCGGATGACAGCGATGCGGACGAGTACTTCGTCGCCTAAGTGTCTTTTTTACTTTTTATATTTTTCATGTTGTAATTTTTTTTCGTATTTATATAAATGAATAAAAACCATTAAATGACAAAAAAAAAAACTAGGATTTTAGTAACAATTTGGCTTATGATCTATGTTAGTACGTATATACGAGACTACAACAGACAGTGTTGTTTTGATGACATGTCCCATTAAAGGGCTCTCATCAGGCCTGTCAGCTATCACCCTCAGGAGGCTGTTGCCACTGCCACGCAATATGGCGAGCAGAGATGCACTTTTCTTCCGTACAACAGCTGAGAAACTGTCGACTCGTGCTTTTGCGAACATCTCTGACGCTCTGCAGTAACGTGGCAGCCGCATCAGCGCCCTGAAGGCGTTATTATATTGGACGCGCAGTGCTCAATACTCAATACTTTTTAACCAACTTCCAAAAAGGAGGAGGTTCTCAATTTAGTTAAACCCAGTTTTACTTTATTTTTAATGTTTGACAAATAATGTATGTTAATACTATTGATGTTGACAATATTTATAAAGACGCGAACAAATATGTAATAGCAATAGGGTTGGCAAACATATGTTATTCTTACTTTTAAAGTAGATCGTTTTGCGATTACTCCGTCATCTATGAACCGATTTTGAAAATTCTTTTTTTGTTTGAAAGGGTATACTCCCGAGGTGGTCCCATTGCCACCAAATCAGAATCTGATGAGGGAATCCCATGGAAATCGAGGGAAACCCTCAAATTTTATATGCAAACTTATAGCGATTTGGGAACTTTTTATAGTAACTTGTGCATTTGCTCTCGGAAAGCACCATTTGGTGAAGTGGAACTGATGAAGGAGACCACAGATGGCCACCGGAACAATAAAATAATGAGTACCTATTTAACGGGTTGCGATTAAGCAATTTATGCTCGTCACTATGCATATGGTGAGTGGCAGTTCTCCTGGTTCTTAGCAGGAGAACTCCTCAACAATCAACGTCCCAGCATCGGGAAAAGCAATATTTTATAAAAAGTGATGAGCAGTTAACATTAAGCTATTGTAATTTAGATAAAATCAAAACTGAGCCACTAAAAAGTGAAAAATAAAAAACATTTACAAAAAAATAGTAACCGACTACCAAAAATAACACTACAAAATGAAAAATAACTTTAATTTCGGTAGTCGGTGGCAAACAACTCAAATACAGATCCAAAGACACCGACTTCCGAAACTAAGCCTTAATAAATTCAAATCATTCATTAAACGTAAGTTGTGCCAGAAAGCCTTTTATACTGTTAAAGATTATATTGAGAAGAAAAAGGCTTGGGATTGAGCTGCTCCAATTTTTGTACATATTGAGGTAGTTTATTTTTATTGTTTTTTTTTGTTTTTGCTAACTTTATTATTTTATAAACAGTGACATTTAATTATTATTTTATACACAATGACAGGAATATTTACTTGTAAAGTATTATATTATTTTAATTATTGTGAATGTGAAGACTATGTGGGTTATTGCATAATATTTTTTTTCCCTTTCTTTTATTCTCAGTTAGTGTTAATCATGGTCTGGCAGTTTGAGTCATATAAGTGGCCTACCCAAATGTCCTTTCTTTGGTATTGATCGTCGCATCGTTGAGCTCCTTAAATTCTGAGTAGAGCTGCACGATTACTGACAAATGCGTGCACTGACTGGTCAGGTCCACTCAACCTGTGTGGTTCTTTCCTCAAAAGACCATTTCAGACACCAATCTACATGGTCTTCACATGATCTGACCAAGATTATGTCTGGACTTTAAAAGAGACTATGACCTCTGAGTTTGTTTCGGCCTTTCTTCTCAGAGTAGTCAGATAGGAAACGCCGACCTCATCTAGTTTTTAAAATATGATTGACGTGTAAAAGTGTTTGTACAAACCTACTTACAGAAATAAAATCATTTATCATTTATCATTAAAGTTATTTTTCATTTTGTAGTGTTATTTTTGGTAGTCGGTTACTATGTTTTTGTAAAACGTTTTTTATATTGCATTCCACATGTAGATTCTTAGGTGGTAAACTTATAATTAGATCATATGGACCCTGTCGGGCACAGCAAAATAAGTGAGTTAGGAGAGAGGAAGCATTATATAGATACTATTAATTGACGGCACGGTTGGCGCAGTGGTTAAGCGATTGAATGCTGCGCTGCGTGTCGCGGGTTCGATTCCCGCACGGTACAAATATTTGTATGACCTACAAGTAGTTGTTCCGGGTATGGCTGTTTGTGTATGTAAGTTTAAATGTTTGTAAATGCACCCACGATACAGGAGAAATTCCTAGTGTGGGGCAACGTTCAAAAAAAAAAAAAATTTTAGGTATGCGTGGACTTTATCCGCCTTATTACAAAACAAGATCTATATTTTGACATGGCTTAAACCATGGAGCCAGTTTTTGTAATAAGAACGTAACTGTGATTGAAATACCGTTATTTATACAAAATTGAAAACTTAGTTCGTTACTAAGTTGACAGTTTTGTGTTTAGAAACTTTGCCATAGTCGGAATAAAGTTCGAAATTCAATAATGGCTCCATATTTTAAACCTGGATCTGAAGATAAACCTTGTTTTGTAATAAGGGGGTTTATGTCCATCACTTAGATACTCGTTTATCGAGTAGTAGCTTAGTAGTAGTGCATTGACGGCACGTTTGGTACAGCTGATCCATAGGGCGCTCGAGTACAGAGATGTACAGTATGCTTTAAAAAGCGTGTGTTTGACAATGTTCCCACTGCTGGGACACAGGCCTCCTCTCGGTAGGATGTGGGTCGTAACCCACCACGTGGGCCCAGTGCGGGTTTTTAGATGTCACATGTCTCCGAACTTTCGGTTCTAGGACATGCCGGTTTTCTCACAATGTTTTCTGCACCGTTTTGAGAGCAGTAGTAACGAAAAAAAAACACAAAAAAGCGCCCGTTTGGGTTCGAACCTACGACTCGTAATTCGGGGCCACCACTGCTCTATAATGAATAATTTGAATATAATTACATCAAAGATAGTAATGAATAATTATTAATTTATCTGAGCTTCATTCTTAACTCTTTTTACCTATTGTGGTATAGTATTTTCACATATAACTGTATAATTACTGTGGCTATAAAAAATATTGTACAATATTTTAAAAGAGTAACGGTGGAGTTTCTTGCCCATTCTTCTCCATACGAAGCTACCTTTGGAAGGGGCGACTAGAATCAATTCAATTTTTTTGTAAATATTGACGTTCAAAAGAGCCTTATATGTGCCTATTTGAAATAAACAATTGACTTTGACTTTATTATTTTTAATTTAGACATTTAGAATAAAAAACAAGCTATTCTATTTAATAATAACAAGATGTAGTACTTTTCCGTAGGATAATTTCCAACGAAAGCTTGTTTATGAATAAATAAATAAGGTGTGCCATTTTACAATCATTATAATCTTTTAAATTGCGCTATAAGAGTATTCAGCATAGAGAGTTGTACTTTTGTAAAAATCGAGACACAGAATCATCTGTTTTTGCGGGGCTCCCGGCATCGACACACATGATTAAGGCTCGTACAGACTGGTGCGATATCGTGGGCACGACGCGACTCTAGTAGCACAATTTCTAAGTAGCTGCCTGTCGCGCCCGCGTTTTTGCGTGAGTCTGTAAGAGCCTTTACACACATTTAACTTTTTTTACTATAAGGTAAATCCACTTATTTCTAACCTCAATGGCATGTGGGCTGGCCAGTATTCATGAGACACAGGTAGCCCCAGTTTTTAAAGTTAAGTAGTTTTCGTTCTGGCTCCATTCCAGCGCCGTAATAACCGCGTTACAAATAAGTGTCTCTCTGGATCGCGTCGCATACATTGTAATTCTAGAGAATTCGGTTTTGGCAACGAGAATGAATAATGTCCCGAAGATCTATGCCGCTAATGTTGGCCGGTTTATGTGCAACGTTGCTATAGATTGCAGGTTGCTATAGTAGCTTTTGTTTTGATGTTAATAAAGTCTGAAATCGTAAACCCGTCTTGAGCAAGCGTGGTGATCTAGCTTATGCCAAGTGGGACCATCAGCATCATCACACCTCATCCCATTCACACACATTCACACATCCTCACACTCACTCACACACTCGCCTGCGTGCGTGCTGCAAGTTTAGCTTTAATACTCTTTATTTTATTTTTTTAATTTAATATTGTTTGCATAAAACAAGTAAATGATACTTATTTAAGTTATGAAAGAGCGAAGTCTCCTAACACAGGCATATCTGCTTAAAAGGAGGCTTCAATCACTAGTTGGTAAGGTTTACTTGTAAAAATAATAAACCATTTTTTTTTTTTTTTACATCAGCATTTCAGCCGAAAGACGTCCACTGCTGGACATAGGCCTCCCCCAAAGAAGGGGTTTGCCATAATCGCCACGCTTGGCAGGCGGGTTGGCGATCGCAGTATGGTGTTAAAATGCATGGAGAACGCTGCTGCCCATTCTCTAGTAAGTCCCTTAGTCGCCTTTTACACACCCACAGGAAGAAATAGGATGGTGCTATTCTTTACGTCCGGTACCACACGGACAGTGGGACCATAATATAATGGTATAATTATTTATAAAAAAAAAAGATAACTAAAATATAATAAACTTATTAAGTATTAATTTAAATAAATACCTATATTAAATACCATATTTGCAATACAAAATATTTAAGCAAATAATTAGACAAGCAATAATAATATGTTACAATGTAATACAAAAAATAAATAAATAGATTGACCGACACATATTATATCAAGAGAATAAATAAATGATAATTATATTATCTACTACTTCTGTAAAAAAAAACAGATAATAGGAAATAATTTAAATATTTTGTAATAAAGAAAATCATTAAAGCGCTCTTTGTTTCTCCTGGACTACTTATTTACATTTTGCTGTGACCGATAGGGTCCATAATTGTTTCTATTTATTAACACATAACACCTGTAGGAGTACATTATGGATTGCAATAAAGATTAATTGATTTATACTATTATTATATTATTATTGCTAGAGAACATGTTCATTTTTGAACACTATCTTTATTTTTTTTTTATTCTTATTTATTTAGGGACTTTTATAATCGCAATGCGTATGACAGTCCCATCATACCCTGATTATATAATAAAAAATACACACAGTTATGGATTAAATTCGGGCCATGAACCTGAACAGACTCTTCGCATCATCACCATTTGGTTGAGACAAAATTTTATGGAATGTGCCTAAATCAAGTCGATTCAACCTCAACACCCGAAACACTTCATTTCTATCAGACTCATATCGAACACAGTCCATTAATAAGTGATGTAGGTCTTCCACAACTCCACACTCCTCACAATTAGGCGAGTTCGTTTTTTTCATCATATAGGTAAATTACATGGAATGTGTCCAGATCTGAGTCTGTGAGCTGTAACCACTAATTTTCTATTTAAATTACTATTCATGAACCAGGGCACACGAAAAGGCTATCTTTATTGTGATAGGTCGTTCTTTGCCAGTATTACTAGTAATGCCGCGGCCACACATTGGTTATATTTGCACCAATATAGCTTATTGTGGCCAATACTCCAATGTGTGGATCAGTTTTTGACGAAAAGTTGGTTTTGAAGCCAATGTGTGGTGCAGTAGTTGGGTTCAATATTGGTCATTCCACATTAGAGCCAAGCTTGGACACAAAGTTGAAACCAATGTCTGACCGCAGCTTTAGTGCAATGACCATCGACAGCATTTTGTTTTATCGTGAAAATTCTTCCGATACTTCTGTGAAACATTTGAAGAAGTAAATCTCTTGTTTTTATGACGATGCCTTTAGTTGACCGGTTTATTTCTTGAGATATTACCGAAATTTTACAGAGGGGCTAGTGACTAAATTATAATAGCAGCACGGGTGGATCGGCCAGGTTAAGCTACTCTTGCCACGGTTGGACCGTGGATGGGTGACCATCTTTACATACTCCTTGCCTTGGAAAGCACGTTAAACCGTTGGTCCTGGTTGTTATTTATAGATCTTTGACAGTTGTTACGGGTCGTTAGAAGCCAAAACTTCTGACAACCAGTCTTACCAAGGGATATCATGTTCCCCAGTAACTGGCTTGTGGAGGTCAGATAGGCAGTCGCTCCATGTAAAATACAGGTATTCAGCTGCATCTGGTAAGACTGGAAGCCGACCCCAACATAGATAGGCTAGGCAGATGATGAATCTCAGGAGTAGGCAGTGACCTGTCGCTGCCGGCCGTGGCCGAGTCGATGGTCGGCAGCGAGGAGTCCTGGGACGCGGTGGTATCCTTCTGCGAAACAGTCGTGTCGCAGAAGGAAGCTGCGGAAAGGGAGCGGGAGATCTCGTCCGCTCACCCGGCCCGCAGCAGGCGCACTGGGCGTCGGCGGGGTGCCAAAAACGCCCACTTCCAGCCCCCCTAAATGGGTCCAGGGACTGCAGACTTGGGGACGTCCGCCGCCCCCTATCACACTGGACCCGAGGTGGCGGCACGTAGTGTTCCACGAGCGCCCCTTTCAACGTCGTGGGGGGGGTCAAACACCTCACCCCCTCCTAGACTTGAGAAGGCCCGCCAGGGCGGGCCGGCACTAACCGGGGATCACGGAAGTAATAACAGATCCCAAGATCCCCGGTGCAAGTGTGGGAAGGGAACACTGGGCTGGTTTTTAGTCAGTAAGAGTCTGACAGACCCCCGCCCCAGGGCGGAGGACATCCATGAGGATTTTTCACCCCCGTGAACTAAAAAAAAAAGGTAGATAATGAATACCAAAACTTTACAAGACTGTCTTTTAAGGTCTAATAGACTTTTTATGAAAAATCGGTCACAGATTTTTTTATTTATTATATCTGATATAATTACCTTTATCAAAGAACGTTTCTAAATGAAACTCTGTATTAATAACTTCTTGTCTTAAGACAAATTGCTGGGCCATTTATAGCAGCTGACGAAAGCACCCTTCTTCTTCATTAAAGCGCTTTACTGGCCTACTGCCAGCCGGGGGGCTGCTTAACGGGCGCTCATTAGCACCAATTCCTTAATCCATTATATGGTACATATACAAGATGTAACATAAATAACGCAGAACCTCATAAGGGGTCATTGTATTCATCATTATGAATAACTTTTGCAATGGGAACAAACATGAAAGCACGAAAAAAAAACAAAAAGCCTCTTAAGGGGTCATTGTATACTCATCATTATGAACAACTTTTACAATGGGACCAAACCTGAAATCGCGAAAAAAAATCAGCTGTTTATGTTGTCATAACTCGTCAAAATGTAGGGAACAGCTCATATTAATTTTATCCCAATTTCAGGTTTGGTCCCATAGTAAAAGTTGTTCACAATGATGAGTATACAATGACCCCTTAAGAGGTTCTGCGTTATTTATGTTACATCTTGTATAGGAAAGACAGAAATAAACTTAAACCCCCTTATTACAAAACAAGGTTTATCTTCAGACCCAGGTTTAAAACATGGAGTCATTATTGAATTTCGAACTTTATTCCAACTATGGTAAAGTTCATAAACACAAAACTGACAACTTAGTACCGAACTAAGTTTTCAGTTTTGTATAAAGAACGGTATTTCAATCACTGTTACGTTCTTATTACAAAAACTGGCTCCATGGTTTAAGCCATGTCAAAAATAAATATAAATCTTGTTTTGTAATAAGACGGTATAGGTTTTACGACCTTGAAATTGGCGTTCTAGCACAAATATACTCGCAAGTCATTGCAAGAGCGTGGGATGATAGCGGCAAAGGCAAGACGTTCCTCACTTGTTTCTCGCTTCATTTGTTTTCGAGTAAATAATTATTCGGCAACGGATTTTAACTCCATAATTATGGGCCGAAGTCCACGACGCTACTCAAAGGTAACGTGTTACAAACTCAAATCGCTAGTCACTAGTGTATTCACAACGTGACTTACTAACGCGTTATTAAATAGTTTGTGATTAGTAGCTTCGTGGACGATGGAAAGCTTAGCCCGACCTTGGGAATTACTCCAGGACCCCTGCTCAGCAGCCACGCTTGCCACCATTAGAACATAAAATCCGTCCGAAAGTAGATAAGGGACTACTTTTCTTCAAAATACACATCGATAGCTTAAAATAAACTATTTAAAAGGTTTCCCAACCAGCATTAATCACATTTCCGTGCTCGCTTCTAATATGCACGTTTCGTAACCAAACAAATGGCTATATCGTGAGTATCGTATGTGGTTTCGTATCGATTCTTAGCGTATGTGTACGATAATTGTAGGTTTCGTACTACCAACACGCTTGAACAGGAATAGCTAAGTTATGTAGTTACTATATAAGCTCTGTAATTACAGTTCAGTCGTATGGCTACTAATTACCCTTTCTGTTATGGCTTATTTGTTGAGTTTCTTGACGTTTTCTAACTTAGAGCGGCTTTAAATATCGTATATTTCCCGCGCTTTGACGATGAATAAGTGCAGCTTGATGTTTGCTATTAGTAGGTAAAGTCATGCTGTTTTTGCCTGCTCTTTACAAAATAATTATAATCTGGTTTATCGACTCTTAATCAGCCTTTATTGTTCCCACTGCTGGGACACAGGTCTCCTTTCTTCGAGAGGTGAGCTGTAATCTAGCACGGAAACCCAGTGTGGGACTTAGCATTATATATTCCGTCGTAATCTTAATACCGCAGAATGACATTCAGCCATCTTTTTTATATTGTGACAGATCGAACTAAAAATGTGCCACTGACTGATACTGACAATTAAATTTATTAAAAAAAAATAGTGAGCCGTCGCGGGACGCCTGGTAGATGTGAAACATCGAAATTATTAACACACTAATACCTAAAGACTATATACATTTTTAGTATATGCGAAACCTGAATATAGTTTGTTCAGAATAAGGAACTGAATTGATTTCAATAATTTTTACACCAGGATAAATTTT
Source organism: Tiliacea aurago (assembly GCA_948098905.1). Taxonomy (NCBI): domain Eukaryota; kingdom Metazoa; phylum Arthropoda; class Insecta; order Lepidoptera; family Noctuidae; genus Tiliacea; species Tiliacea aurago. The sequence continues at coordinate 6,361,429 of OX402592.1, forward strand.
GTCCTAAAAATATTTAAGTGTGATGGAAAATGTTCATCATCATCATTTCAGCCGAAAAGACGTCCACTGCTGGACATAGGCCTCCTAAAGGGGGGGTTTGCTATAATGACCACGCTTGGCAGGCGGGTTGGCGATCACAGTCCGGCACCAAACGGACATGTTATCATCATTTAATTACTTACAATACAATCGCCGTACGGTTAGGAAACCTACTGCCAAATTATTATAAATGAGCGCAAGACGACCCTGGAGGCGCGGGGGCGCCGCCGCGCCATTAGCATGTTTTTGTACGGACAACCCGGTAACATAACAACCTTATAACTTTGTTATTTTTCATGATACAGTTTTGAAATTTTATACATAGACTCTTTACAAAAATATACTAGACACGTGTTTCGCGTTTCGCATATACTAAAAATAATGTTGTATAAATTCTCTCATATAGCGTGTCGACGCGTCGCCACGGCATGCGTCGCCTCGCCAGCAATCGGTTTTACGTGCGGCTATAGATGTTTCACATCAAAAACTAACGACCTGGCCGGGGCTTCGCACGGGTGCACTGGTGACGTCAAAATATCGAGATTCGTGTGCTATATCTAAATTAAATATTCATTTTTTATACACATAAACCGTAACCGCTCTAAAATTTAGAGCATGTGGTTACAGACACGAAAAGCAGCTATGTTTTACACTATGTATTGATGATGATGAAGTAATTAAAGCTGGTTTTTTTAAGCAATAGTCTGCTCAGTGCTACAGCTTCAAAATGACTTAAGTATTTAGAGGTATGAGGAACAGGGTGTAAAGTTCACTCATCCTCCATAGAAACAGGAGGATCTGCCTACCAGACGGGTGCTGTGTCTGGTGGGCAACTGCCCAATGATTGTTTTTTTTGTTTTGTTTGATACGGGTGCTTTTGCAGTTGGCTCCGGAGTGCCTTTGCCGCTTCACAGGACTTTGGCGGGGCCTGACGGGCCTCTCGCCAGGTTAGTGTATAGATTTAAGTAGCACGGCTAAGGGCGCCCCTTATGGGACTCGAATTTCGGCTTAGGGCGCTACTGGTTACTGAGCAAGAGGGGACTTGCAGCATCGGATTGTGCCCAGTGATTGATGTCGGGACATTGTATATATACTAGTCGCACGGTAAACTCTGCTTGCGCGATGCAGGATTTTCACGTAACGTCAGTGTGACACGTAGTTCGGATGTGGCGATGTTGATGCCGCCACATGTATGTGTCCAGCGGGGTAATTGCGGAACACACTATCAGTAGCAGTGGGTTTCATTTTGACAGTTCAACAATATTCATTCCGTTATTCACGTTGTTGAGTAGACAAATTTTTCGAACTTATGAAGCAATGGATTAGAAATGTCTTTTAAAATCATTCAGATTATGATTGATAGTGTGTTACTCGTACGCAATTAGGGTGCTGGCTTGATGAAGGAAGGAATTTGAAAAACTACGAACATTTAAAAGGTTCGACTGTACCTACACGGTTACAAAATGTTGTTTTCAATTTCGAAGAACGATGGCTAATAATCGAAATTCGAACCACATTTATTTTTAAAACAAATGAGTTCTACTTCTGTTTCAAATATATTTACCTTTTGAATGGCCAGACCATTGCAATTGAACTTTACAGAATAGGTACAGTAATCAGAATTTCTGAAATAAAAATAGTGGATTCGAGGCAAAACAGTCCGCTATGTCCCTTCGGGTATATCAGGTGACATTAACCTATATCTGTCAACCTTGAGGACCGTCGGTCAAACAATAGGTCACCTCCATCTCCCGTGGGCGTCATAAAAGTTGACATTAACGTTTTACTGGGTCCAACATTTGTACTTTGTGTTGTTTACCAATCAAATATGAGAAATAGAAATATACTGTTCAGGTTTTGTAATTACAAAATGAGGATTTAAAACTATTCATATGTACATTTAGTTATTGTCAAGCATTGAATCCGGATATTATACCGGAGTTACCTACATAGCCTGCAGAGTAAGCAAGCTGAAGTGGCAGTGGGCTGGCCATGTTTGTCAAAGGACCGATGGCCGGTGGAGCAGACGAGTACTGGAGTGGAGACCGCGTATCGGCAAGCGTAGTTTGGGACGACCCCCAGCTAGATGGACCGACGACCTGAAAAAGGTGGCTGGGAAAGACTGGATGCGGAAGGCGGAGGACAGGGTGTTGTGGCGCAGCCTGGGAGAGGCCTATGTCAAGCTGTGGACTGCTATAGACTGAGTTGATTGAATCTGGATAGGTTACAAAAATTTGAAATATCTCCGAAACTTTGAATACCAGCATTTTTAATAAAAAGTCGTGGTTGGATTATTAAACAATTTTAATAATTTACAAAACAGTTTTCTTTAATTGCATCTGAAAATGTGTCACTAGCGAACGATATAAAGAACGACTGAAGCTGTGGCGAGACAGTGTTTCCTTACACAAACCATTCGTTCCACCTGCTGAAAATCTCTCACCTGGACAAAAGTTACCTTGGCTAACCTGGAAGTCTTTAAATAGACTTCGGACCCAGGTTTTCGGAAGCAATGGAAACATGTGTTTAGGTGGAGATTCATACATGACTGTCCTAGAGTGTAAATGAAGTGCGGTTCCACAAACGGTAGGTCTTTTTTTGTTTAATGGCGAAATTGACCAGCCTTTGACCTCGATCTCACCTGGGGTAAAGCGATGAATGAGGTCTATGATGGTATAGAGGCATGAGGAACAGGGTGTGGAGTCACTCATTCTCTACAATAAAGGGAGGATCCTAAGGAGATCTTAAGGGAGATGAGTGTATGCTTTGTGTATGTATGTATTTATTGTATATGTTAATGGCACACCACTGACTACCTGCAGTATTGTCTCTCCTACTCCCTTTAATCCATCCAAAGGTTGTCTGTAAAATATCACTTTTAGCGATAAGACCGCCCATTGTGTCACCATAAGTAAAATTTAAAAATTTATATCTGTAACTTTTATGGTGTACATAATAAAGAGTATTCTATTCTATCCTCCGACCCGACTGGTGTTGTGTCTGGTGGGCAACTGTCCGACGATTGATGTCGGGACGTTGTATATATTATGCTAGTCACGCGGTAAACTTTGCTTGCGCGATGCAGGATTTTGCGTGACGTCAGTGTGTTGCGTAATTCACATGTGGCGATCTTGATGCCACCACAATGGAACAAGCAAGCCCAGATTATGCCTGTTCACTCTTGCTTTGAAAGCTAAATCGAATAAAATGTAGTTCAAAATAAAAAGGCACATCAAAAAAATCGTTCCTATAATTCTACAAGCGTCATATCAATGGCTTCATGTAGGTACATGACGCAGGTGTGACGTCATAAAGGTAACTAAATGAACGAACATGTCAGGGCCATCCATCAGAGGATTTTAGCGAACCACGGATTAATTTGTGAAAAATTGGATTGAGCCATGAAAAAGTTATAGGCAGGCTGTTTAAGCCACGAAATGCGCGGACTTGACTGTTTTTGAGTAGAAAATGTTGATTGATTTTCTGTTTCGTACGCACTCTGTTTTTTTTGTGTCATTCCACTACTGAGAGAAGCTCTAGTAGGTAAAAAGTAGATAGATAACCAGCTACCAAATTGGGCTAAAACGAAAAAGAAAAGCGGTTAAGTAACAATCTACAAAGTACATAAATAATAATATAAGTATGTCTGTATTCAAAAACAAAATAATTGTTATATATTACATCATTTCAGCCGAAAGTCGTCTCCACTGCTGGACATAGTCCTGCCCCAAAGAGTTGCCATAATCGCCACGCTAGGCACCGCGAGTTGGGGTGCGTGCAGAAAACCTCCACGTATGCCTGATGCCTGCTGGTCCCTTATGGATACGTTCGAGGGGAAGAGCAGTCGTCGGGCCGGTGCACCCTGGGCATGGACAATACTCTCTTCGAAAAAGGTAGTGGAGTTTTTCGGATAGGGTATTGTTTATGGCGAATTTCTGCGAGGGGGAGAGCGTAATGCTCCTCCTGGGTGGATGGTGGCCTACTCCCCCCTCTGCTTACAGAGGGAAGGTCGAGTGGGCGCAGGTTAGGACCTGAAGGTCCGTGGAGGAAGGGCCCAACATGGGCCGTAGGAGGACGTTTCTCCACGTTGTGGAGAAGCAGGGGCGGCGCTCGTTGTGCACTCACCATGCCAACGAGCTGGCAGCGGGAGAACTGATTCTCCTGACTGCACCCGTCGATATCGTAATCCGGAAAGAGATCACGGTCATGTTTTGTGACTTGGAACGGGACGAGGATCTTGGCTTAGTCGCCCGGATCGCGAGGACGATAACCTCTATAAAAAATCCTCTAATACCAAGTTTTGGTGCGTGGCGAGGGTATGAATGGCTGAGGAGTAGTGCCATCTGTAACCTTGTAGTTGCAGGTGGCGCATCAGTCGTTAGCGCACCCCCAGCCAGGGACCAGTCGAACCCCTGGTTGGGAAACAAATGTTGACTTACCTAGGCACAGGGGGTAAACCTAGGAATGACGTTTTATATCCCCCACACTCGTGGGAACAAAATGGCAAAATTTTTAAAACCAAAACCCAAACGTGGCGCTACAAGCGTAGAGGAAGGGAGTGATGCGACGTCGGAGTCCGACGTTGCATCTGGGGCGAACGGCTCTTTTAAGAGCCCGGAGCCCGTGGAGGTCGGGGCAGCGAAGAACACAAAGTTCTTAAAGAAGAAGCGCTCCAAGCCAGGGGACGGCCAGGGGTCATCCTCTGATGGCGGGCCGAACTCGGCCCGGAGGAAAATTGGTCGGCGGGGAGGGGTCCAAGGACGGGGTGTGGGCAGAGGGCTCACCACCCAGACCAGCGAGTCCAGCCAAGCTAGTCCAGCCGAGCCGGCCCAGCGAGCCGAGAGGCTGCCAATGGAGGGGCTCTCTGATACCTCAGGTGGTGATCCGGACGCCGCTGGTGGCTCTGAGGCGGAGCGAGCCGCCAGCAGCTTTGAGGAGGTCGTGGTAGCCGCAATCAAGGGTGTGGCCTTGAAGAGGATTCAGTCCTCTAAAGACAAGGTCGTACCCGCTGCCACGGCCTCCATTATGGCGGCAGCGAGGGCCCTTCAAGTCGGGCCTCCGTCGGATGAAATATCCGAGATGCGGGCGGAGGTCGGCCGCTTGACGGCCGCTATGGAGCTTCTCCGAAAGGAGAACGAGGAGCTCCGAGCGGACCTGGCCCGGCTTCGAGGAGCTGGCCCCCAGGAGGTGCCCCAGGTGGGAGCGCAGCATGAGCAGGGCCTGCCCTTGCCGGCGGAGGACCGGGTTTTGTCCCTGGTGCGGCAGGAGTTGGCTGCCTTCAACAGCCGGTTCTCCGTACTGGAGGGCATTGTCCTGCGCCCCCCGCTAGCGGGGAGCAGGCCGGCTACCTTTGCGGCTACTGTGGCCGCCGCGGCCAAGCCTGCGGCCAAGCCCGCGGCGAAGCCTGCGACAAATCCCGCGGCCAAACCTGCACTAGCGAAATCGGTGCCACCCAAGCCCAAGAAGGGCGGGACGGCTGCGCAGGTGGGTGCGCAAAAGGCAAGGGCCCCAGCCCTGGCGGCGGAAAGGCTGCCCCCGCCTCCTAATTCTTCTCCGGCCGATGCCGAATGGCAAGTAGCCGGGGAGAACAGGAAGGCGGGTAAGGCCAAAAGGGCGGCCAATAGAAAGCAGAGGCGGCAACGGCGCAAGAAGCGAAGCGCCGCGGCTAGGCTCCGCGCCCCGAAGTCCACAGCTGTAGTGATCACACTACAGCCGGAAGCGGAGAAGAAGGGCGTGACCTACCGCGAGGTGCTCGCCAAGGCGTGGGCGGCAGTGGACTTGGAGGAGATCGGCGTCGCTGATGGCTTCCGAATGAAAGTCACTGCGACGGGGGCTCGGATGCTGGAGATCCCCGGTGCGGCCAGCGGCCCGACCGCTGACGCCCTGGCCGAAAGGCTCAGGGCGTCCCTCAATGCGGAGGAGGCCCGAGTCTCCAGGCCCACCAAGTGCGCTGACATGCGCATCCTGGGCCTGGACGACTGCGTGACGGCGGAAGATGTTGTGGCCGCCGTGGCTAGGACTGGAGAGTGCTCTGCCGAGCAGGTGAGGGCAGGCACCCTCCGTCCTGACAAATCGGGGATGCAAACCATAACGGTGAGCTGCCCCGTGTCGGCGGCCCAAAAAATATCCGGAGAGGGCCAAAGGCTCCGGGTGGGCTGGGTATCCGCGCAAGTGAAACTGCTGGAACCCAGACCTCTGAGGTGCTTCCGCTGCCGCGTGGGAAGCCACGTGGGAGCTTGCTGCACCTCGGAGGTGGACCGCAGCGATCACTGCTTCCGCTGTGGTCGGCCCGGTCACAAGGCGGGCTCTTGCGATGCCACGCCGCACTGTTTTGCATGTGCGGCGGCTGGCAAGCCTTCCGATCACCGGGCTGGAGGCAAGGCCTGTGTTCCTCCCCCCAAAGCCAGGGGCAGAGGCAAGCCCTCCGCCACCACCGTCACCACCGCAGCCGCCACTATTGCCGCCGCCGCTGCCGCCTCCACCGTCGTCGTCGCCGCCGCTACCACCGTGACAGGGCCATCCCAGAGGGCCCGGGAGGAGGCTGATATGGAATGCCAATAAATGGCCCCATTACGCCTCCTCCAGGCGAACATCAACCACTGCGCCTGCGCTCAGGATCTGTTGCTCCAGAGCATGGCGCAGTGGTCAATTAACATCGCTGTGGTCGCTGAGCCGTACTTTGTCCCGCCCAGGGATGACTGGGTGGAGGACCTGAGCAGCTCAGTGACCCTAATTTCGTCGGCCGCCGCCGGTACTCCGTCCCTCGAGTCCGTCAAGAGGGGATCGGGTTGTGTGGCAGCACGGTTCGGGGATATTGCCGTAGTAGGTGTTTACTTCTCCCCGAACCGAACTCTCGCCGAGTTCCACAACTCCCTTGCGGAGTTAAGAGTCGTCGTCGTCGGGTTCCATCGCCTCCCTGTGTTCGTCCTCGGGGACTTCAATGCCAAGAACGTGGCTTGGGGTTCCCGGTATACGGACGCACGAGGCAGGATGGTGGAGGACTGGGCTCTGGAGACAGGCCTGGTCGTCCTAAACCGGGGTTCTGTCCCCACGTGTGTGCGGATGCGGGGTGAATCAGTGGTGGACATCTCGTTCGCCAGCCCCGCTCTGTCGCCGCGTGTCATTGACTGGCGCGTCATGGAGGGGGTGGAGACCTATTCCGATCACCGGTACATCCGGTTTGACGTCTCCGCCCAGACCTCAGGTGCGCTGGTCCGACAGGCCCCGAGTGGTCCGCGGTGGGCGCTGAAGCAGCTGGACCGGGAGCTCCTCCTGGAAGCCTCGATCGTGCAGGCCTGGGTGTCATCACCGGACAGGCCTGCCGACATCAACGACGAGGCGGAGTGGTTCCGGGAGGCCATGTCCAAGATATGTGACGTGGCAATGCCCCGGGTCCAGCCCGGACGTGCTTGGCGCCAGGTGTGCTGGTGGTCGCGTGAGCTAACCGCTTTACGCGAGGCATGCGTTGCTGCGCGCCACCGGTACTCCAGGCACCGCAGGCTCCGTATCCGCCCTCCGGATACGGAAGCCATTCAGGCGGAGCTGTACGAGGGGTACAGAGCGGCGAAGACCGCCCTCCGAGCGGAGATCCAGCGGGCCAGAGGACTGTCCCGCGAGGAGTCGCTGGAGACTCTGAACAGAGACCCGTGGGGACGCCCCTACAAAGGGGTGAGAGATAAACTCCGCCCATGGGCTCCCCCGCTGACGCAGAGTCTCCGGCCCCAGCTCGTGGAGGACGTGGTGAACGCTTTGTTCCCTTCGCGAGGGGAACAGACTCCCCCGCCCATGGCTCCGCCTCCTGCGGTGCCCGATGCGGACCACACCAATGGCGACGACGACGATACTCCGGAGGTGACCGAGGTAGATTTGAGAGTGGCGGTACGTAGGCTTAATGCCAAGAATACCGCCCCAGGACCCGACGGCTTACCTGGAAAAGCCTGGGTTCTGGCCTTGGAGGCTCTCGGGCCTCGACTAAGGGGGCTCCTAAGCGCATGCTTGGAGAGGGGCCAGTTCCCACTTCGTTGGAAGACTGGGAAACTGGTCCTCATTAAGAAGCCAGGGCGCCCGGCGGACTCTCCGTCCGCTTACCGGCCCATCGTGCTGCTCGACGAGGTGGGCAAGCTCTTTGAAAGAGTTATTGCAGACCGCCTTGTCGGGCGGCTGGTGCGGGTAGGGCCGGATTTGGCGGACAGCCAGTTTGGTTTCCGCAAGGGGCGCTCTACGGTGGATGCCATCATGCGCGTTCGAGCCCTCACGACGGGGGATGCTATTGCCCGGGGTGGGGTCGTCTTGGCGGTGTCTCTTGACATCGCCAATGCTTTCAATACCCTGCCCTGGAGTTGCATTAGGGAGGCACTCCGGTATCACCGGATGCCGACCTACCTCTGTCGAGTGGTCGAGGCCTATTTGACGGACAGGGCCGTCATCTACCCCGGTCACCACGGAGAGTGGAACCGGCGAGAGATGTCGTGCGGTGTCCCACAGGGATCGGTCCTGGGGCCGCATCTGTGGGACATCGGCTACGACTGGGTGCTGCGTGCTGACCTCCCTAACGGCGTCAGCGTGGTCTGCTACGCTGACGACACGCTGGTCCTGGCGCAGGGGAGGTCACATCAGGCGGCAGCCGAACTGGCGGCACGTGGGGTTGCGACAATCGTCAACAGGATCCGGCAATTGGGACTCGAGGTGGCTTTGCACAAGTCTGAGGCCATGTGTTTTTATGGTCCTCGGAATGCGCTACTGTCGGGTTCCCAGATAACGGTAGGAGGGGTTCACATCGGTGTCGAGTCGACGATGAAGTACCTGGGACTCGTCCTCGACAGCCGTTGGAACTTCGTGGAGCATTTTCGACGTTTGGCTCCCAGACTGGAACGGGCCGGGGCTGCCTTAAAGCGGCTCCTACCCAATCTAGGGGGTCCAAACGCCTCCTGCCGGAGGCTCTACGCGGGGATCGTGCGGTCCATGGCCCTTTACGGGGCACCGGTGTGGGCGCGTTCCTTAAGGCTGCGACCAGCCCGCCAATTGAATGCGTCCCAAAGGGTCATGGCCATCAGGCTGGTACGGGGTTACCGCACGGTCTCCCGTGAGGCGGCGGGCCTCCTTGCCGGACTACCGCCATGGGATCTGGAGGCAAAAGTCCTCGCGCACATCTGGGAGTGGCGCGAGGAGGCGAAACGCCGGGGTGAAACTCCGCTGCCGCGAGAAATCACGGCACAGCGGACAGAGCTCCGGCGGGATCTCATGGCGGCATGGAGAGTGCGATTGTCGCAACCCAGCGCTGGGCACGCCACAATTGTGGCGATAAGTCCCCTCTTTGAGGAGTGGCTAGAGAGGCGCCACGGCGTCCTCACCTTCCGCCTGACGCAGGTCCTCACCGGACATGGTTGTTTCGGGAGGTTCCTGTTCAGGATAAAGCGGGAGGAAACGCCCGGGTGTCACCACTGTGTGGATCGCCCGGAGGACACGGTGGAGCATACGGTGGAGGTCTGCCCGGCTTGGGTGGAGCACCGCCGTGTCCTCACGGAGGCGATCGGCGGCGGCGATCTCTCGCGTCCGGCCCTGGTTCGGGCCATGGTTCGGAGCGAGAGTGCATGGGAGGCCGTCACCTCCTTCTGCGAAGCAGTAATGCTTGCGAAGGAGGAGGCGGAACGCGTGAGGGAGAGGCAAGGTTCGCGCCCTCGCGCCCCTAGTCGCCGCAGGAGACGCCCCGGGCGTCGGGAGTCGCAAGCCGATTTCCGGCCACCGTAGGCGCGGGCTTGCGGACGGTGAGCGATGGGTAGTTCACCGTCCGATAAGGACCAGGCCCGGGTCGACGGCGCGTTGTATTCCACGCGCGCCTCAAAGAGTTGTCAGCAGCAACTGACGGGGTCCGTTAGGGCCAATGCCTGCCAGGGTTGCGAGTTTGTCCGAAAGGGATATCGTGGCCCTGGCACACAGGCAAATGAAGGAATACGGGTGGGTTTTAGTCAGTAAAAGTCTGACACGCCCTCCCGCTCCGCCCAGAGCGGGAGAAGTTATTTGATAATTTCCCACCCAAAAAAAAAAAAAAAAAAAAAGGCACCGCGAGTTGGTGCTCGCAGTATGGTGTTAAAATGCATAGATAATGCTGCTGCTCATTCTCTAGGAAGGCCCTTAGTCGCCTTTTACGACACCCACGGGAAGAAATTGGATGGTGCTATTATTTACGTCCGGCCCCACACGGATCATATATTACATATTATGTTATATTACGGATATATCCATTAAATAGAGAGGCTTTCTTACGTAACTAGAACTTCAGGTAATCAATATTTTCTCACCAGGAACCACTCAAATCCTTGAAAAAAGAAACAGCAAACGCAATAATATCACATTTCTCTATTCCGCTAATTTAGCGGCTTCATTTTCAAAGTAGTATAATCTGATCAAGTTACAGCGTCCCAGGGAATGTGGCTTCTTTCATCAGCGTTACCACGTCACTTGATTACTGAGCATAAAAATATAGCCTGAATTCTGTATGTATTTGAAATTTAATATGGCAGGAGCACTGCAAAGAAAATTCCCTTTTATTAGAGTTCTGTACTCGAAGGGTGCCAAACGTAACCCTCCTAATAAGCGTCCGCTGTCCGCCCGACCGTCCGTCTGTCTGTCTGTCAGCGGGCTGTATCTCAAGAACCGTAATAGGTTAGACAGTTGAAATTTCCATTGACGGTAAAACAACAAATAATAAAAATTCAATAAAATTGCTAATTAAAGGATACAATAAACGGCTTTCTTTCGGCATTTTTTGCTCGATCTTAATACGGTAGGCAACCCTTCGTGTGCGAGTCCGACTTGCACTTGGCCAGTTTTTTTTTTCAAGTAATTCTTAAGTCGTACCAAGGTCATACAGTGTTTCCTCTTCCTTGAATTTCTTTAAATCAAATATTTTTCTTTTAATTTTATTAAAACTGTGCAAGTTAAAATGGAAATTAATTTAATATAATTTGTGGTCTTAAACGGGATTAGGTACCTAAGTGTATTTTATTTATTCGTAAAAGCGATTCCATTAAGTCATTTTAATTTATTACATAAACGGGTTAGGGTTTATCAATAGGTATTGAAACCTTAACCCTTTGATAAAATACTTAAATATAATAGTAAAACACTTTGCAGTTATTATCACAAAAAATCCGGCCAAGGGCGTGTCTGACCACGCACAATGAAGGGCGCCGTAGCCGCGTAGTTGGGATGATTATATCCCAAGAACAAATTTAACATTGTAGTTGTTAGCTAAAAACATGTTGTCCCATACATTCCAACGCAAGTGTAATTTTGTACGCACAAAATATTTAACATGTTATTTTAAGACCATAAACTTCTTATATGTTCGTAATCTATAAGTATAAAACAATATTCTGTATTTATTTCATAAATTTAGGCTCAGTAGTTTCGGAGATAAGATAATTTTCTAACTTTAAATATTTATTTAAAAAAATATAAAATATATATTTCAGACCCGCACAGTAAGCAATTTTATTAAACGGGTCACACGGTACCTACAGTTTGTATTTTGTTTAAATTAATCTTGCATTTTGTCTCCCAAAAGTGACCCCCATATTCTAAATTCATTTATTTACGACATGAGTGATCAAATAAGGTTTCGGATTTTTCATTCGGACGTACGGAACCCTAAAAATGGCGGAGTAATGCGTGAGTTTATGTATATAAACAACATGTCCCAGAATTAAAGCACAACCTCTTAAGGCGACGATAACCGACTTTTAATGATTTTATATGAAGATCACGTCTAAATGAGTAGTGTAAATGATTAAAAAAAAATATATGTTAAATTAGAGCATTTTCTCAATAATTTAATATGAGAATATTTTAGATTATGTTTATATTACATAGTGAAATTAATTTGTAAGGTTATGTCTAACGCGGATAAAAAACTGAGAATGGCGCAAAATGTACCAAGTGTATTCTTCTGAAAGCTTCACCAATTTAAAGATAATTTAATTATTGACCTTTTAGTATACGCGTTTTATTAAAATACCTTTTTTTTGTGTATAATTAATTAATAATGCGTCAAATTGGGGACAGCGCTCCTTGATTAGCGAGTCCTATTACTGTCCCATAGTAAAAGTTGTTCATAATTCTGGGACTTGTTGGAACAAAAAAAAAATTCAACTGCAAAGTTGTAGGTAAGAAGAAGAAGAAGTGACGTAAGGCTAACAAAATATCTGTTACTAAGTTAGACATAATGTAAGTAGGAAAAGATGTTCACTAAACTATTTAGGAAAAGCTAGTAACTTTGTAAAGTGTTTTGTGCACTTTGGAAAACAGTAGTAGGCACCACTTTTCACATTGATGTCACCTCGTCAAACACTGACACACCTGAGGAAATAGCTTAAAAAGTAAACTAGAACAGCCGCATCTCAAACAAATAATTTCATACACGGAAATGAAGACTTGTTATTACGCGAAGAAATTATACGAAAGAAAATAAACGTATTATAATGTAGTTTTAATTAAGTGAAATTATTGGTCATTTTTAGGGTTCCGTACTTCCGTAGTCAACAAGGAACCCTTATGGTTTCGCCATGTTCATTGTCTGTATGTCTGTCTGTTTATCCCAGGCTTAGCACAGAGACTCTAAGTACTAGAAAGCTGTAATTTGGCATGGGTATACATGTTAATCACGCCGAGAAGATGGTAAAATAAATACTTGAACAAAGATTTTATTTAGGGTCACACGTAAAGTGGGGATGATATATTTTTCTCGTCTATATCCCATGATATGGGGTATCGTAAGATAGGCCGTTCAAAAATATTGTGGGTCTATCAATAACATATTATATTTAAATTCAAGATCCGTTTGCGTTATATTAGGCTTTAAAGTGCTAATTAATGTAAGAGTCAAGTGCCCAAGTGAAAAAGTTCATGGCAGTAATAACGAAATTAATAGGAATCACAGCTAAGTAACGAGTAATATTCGACCGACTTACATTTGCAGTTGGAGAATTGACCATGACGTATATCGATGTATGAGAGAACATGTTTTTTAACTACAATGTTAAGTTTGTTTTTGGGATAAATTCATCTTAACCACGGAACCCTTCATTGTACGTGGTCCGACACGCACTTGGAATAGAATAGAATAGAATACTCTTTATTATGTAGGTACACCATAAAAGTCCCGGCCGGTTTTATCAGTGATTCAGGTACAATACTTTTATTAAAAGTCAAATTACCCAAGTTAACAAGACAAAATAACCCAACAAGAACCACTTAAAGATGGCATCCTAATTCAAAACGCTTAAACTAAATCTTGATCACAACTGTACCAGCAAGGCCAGTGCACGCTGTTGCCATTTCGTATTTAATTTTATCTCAAGGCACCGGACAGTGGGTCTTCGCCTAATTAATTTACCTACCGAGTCACGGCAGGAACACTCTACTGATGAGATTCTGCAGGGGTGCTACCGAGCTCAGCTGTGTTAGTTGTGACTAGAATGTTCTAGGAATTGATACTACCCTGACATGGGTAGTTTACTACCTAACTTTAAAATCCTTAAATCGAGCATTTATGACCAAGGATTATTCTCAACCTCGTATTTAAGCAAATTAGTATAACGTATTTATTACACTAATTATATGAATATAAGTGTTGTATAATAATAGATTTTTGTTATTTTATGATAAGAAATTTTTTTTTATATTCATTCGAGACAGTAACAAAATGTCATGATAAAAACCATTGGTGTATTAAATAGGAAGATAGGCCACTCTCTAACATCACGTAAATATTAAATAGACCCGATGTCGTGCGTTATGTGCTTGACAACCGAAATAGAGAGATATATTACGCGGGCTATAGCGGGAACGAGATAGCAATAATTATCACTTTTACCTACCCCTACCAACTCGGAAACAAACTACGATTCGGGTATTCCCCGCAAACCGAGAGTAATGTAGGTCGATTGTGTCCGTTCCCCTAATTTATGCGGTCCACGTCGAGGAGCGCGTACCATATCTTCCTATTTAATACATCAATGATAAAAACACATCGAATATCGAAATAGTTTTTCGGCCTCTGCCTGTACGATTATTTGATATGATACTTTAACAATAAATAGGTACAGAAGTCATAGTGAAAATTATATGTAAGTATAGTTTTCACTGTCCGCTTTAAGGTACGTACAGACTGGTGCAATATCGCGGGCGCGACGCGACACTACTAGCACAAATTCTATGTCGGCGCGTGTCGCACCCGCGACATCATGTGAGTCTGTAAGAGCCTTTTCAAATGTCGGTACGTAGGTACTTAAAAACCTCGCGGCATTTCAGCAAAATAAATTACAAAACAAAAATTGAAATGTGAGATTAATAAAATTTCTATAATTTTGTAATTAAACTTTAAAATGTAGCTCGATTGAAATTTATTTATTACAAATAACGCAAAACAATTTGTGTGCAACCTGTACCTACAAATTAAAAACTTTTTTCATTAAAACATAACAATTGAAAACTGAATATAAATTTAAACCAAATAGTTTGAAAAATATGCACCGATAGGTAAATACTAGTATTTTACGAAAAAACAGATGCGGGTTTAAACTACTGTTTAAAACTCTAAACGAAATGGGAATTAGTTGGATATTTCTAGTATTACGAAAAGTTTATTAAAATGATAACTTATTTAGACGCGATAGGCGATTTTTGGCAATATTCGTGTAGTGTTCGCGTGACCGACATGATAATGTGACGCGTTGCGGCAGACTTGCGACGCGCAGCGGTCTGTGTAGGTACATGTATACGCATATACAATATTATTTTTAGTATATGCGAGACCCGAAACACGTGTCTAGTATTTTTATGAAAAAAATCTATGTACATAATTTCAAAACTGTATCATGAAAAATAACAAAGTTATAAGGTTGTTATGTTACCGGGTTGTCCGTACAAAAACATGCTAACGGCGCGGCGCCCCCGTGCCTCCAGGGTGGTCTTGCGCTTATTGATAATAATTTGGCAGTAGGTACCTAACCGTACGGCGATTGTATTGTAAGTAATTAAATGGTGATAACATTTTCCATCACACTTAAATATTTTTGGGACAAAATATAACATGGTTTAAAAATTATTGAAATCGATTCAGTTCCTTATTCTGAACAAACTATATTCAGGTTTCGCAAACAGGGTGTTAAAATAACTGCGTGCCATAGCTTAAGGGTAGGTTCAGTATCGACAAAGGAACCCAGGAAAGAAAAAATGAGAACAAAAAAATATTGCAAGATCTTGTATAGAGAAAATATTGTATAGAGGTCAAAAAAAGTTTAATTATTAAGTGTCATCTACAACTGACAGGGGAAGAGCGCTGATATCGGAAGTACAGATATTTTATATGTAAAATAGTTCGGACACAGATATTCAATAACTGCTCATAGAATAAGATGTAATATAGTGTATCACCTTCATATTTAAATGTGTGTATGTTTTTGAACAAATAAAATTATTCTTATTCTTATAGTTTCTATTTCAGTTTTTATATTCTTCCCAGCAAGACAATTTAATACACATTCTGACAAAATAAAGAAGAGCACACGTCATCCCCTTTAAAAATAAAAATAAACTATCCTGCATCCCCTAGTACATCATCCTACATTTTTAAAGTCCACTGAGACGTTGTACGTGACCCAACAAATATACACAAATGTATTAAAATCTCACCAAATATCTTGATAAGAAGGAAAAAAGGGTTTTTTCCTTAACATTTATCCCCAAGACGTTAAGACTGACCCACAAACCAAGTTGTAACTTAACTATGAGGAGGGTAATAACTTATGTAGGGTGAGTGAGCGGCAGGGTATTGTAAAGCCACAGTTTTGGTGCAATTTGTAGGATGAATTGTATTGTTTTCTGTATCAGTATGCTTCAGTTTGCTTTCTAATACTGAAACGTTAAGAGGGCGTACAACGGTCCACTAGCGCCACTCTTTAAAAAAAAATATTATCTCGTGACTGAGAAGAAATTATGAATAACGGCTCGTAGGGACCCTCGGTAAGTGTGTCTAGAATTTTCTAATACATTTTATAAAGTTTAATATTGAGACACAAAGCAACAAATTACAAAATACGATCTAGAATTTTAGAGGAATGTGGCCGCTTTTCTTTAGATCGTATTTTGTTGCTTCGTGTCTCAATATGAAACTTTATAAAAGGTATTAGAAAATTCTAGACATACTTACCGAGGGTCCCTACTAGCCGTTATTCATAATTCCTTCTCAGTCACGAGATAATATTTTTTTAAAGGAGTGGCGCTAGTGGACCGTTATACGCTCTCTTAAGGGGCCGGTGTAGCATGCGTATGCGTAGTTCATACAAACGTAATACCAAAATAATTTATAAATCAAACATATTCTTATGGTAGTGTGTATTTATTTCGATTGTATTACAGAATATCTATGTTCCCAAATATATATTTTGAAAGGACAATTAATGATATATAGACCGAGATATGAGGAATTTAAAATTTCTAGAGAAAACTTATTTTTCTCATAACTATTGTTTTAATCAGTGTCCATTCAAAATATATA
This sequence comes from Tiliacea aurago, assembly GCA_948098905.1. Lineage (NCBI taxonomy): Eukaryota > Metazoa > Arthropoda > Insecta > Lepidoptera > Noctuidae > Tiliacea > Tiliacea aurago. The sequence goes on from OX402592.1 coordinate 6,378,026, forward strand.
TTTGGGAACCTAGATATTCTGTATTCCTTTCGGAATAAAGACACAGTACCTTAAGAATATATTTATTTACAAATTATTTTGGTATTACGTTTGTATGAACCACGCATCCACCCGGCCTCTTAAAATGAAAGCAGTTTGGTAGACGGACGCAATTTTGAAATAATAATAATAGGTACGCGATTGCCCAAAGTCAAGAGCAGTGATGGCCCAGTGGCAGCCGTTAGGCTGCGACTTACGAGTTGTAGGTCGTACCCAGTCAGGCGCTTTACTTTGTGTAAATTATTTCATCACCACTGCTCTCAAAACGGTGAAGGAAAAGATTGTGAGGAAACCGGCATATATGTCGTAGAACCAAAAATTCGAAGACATGTGACATCTATCAACCCGCACTGGGCCCGCGTGGTGGATTACGGACCACTCCTTCTCACAGAGAGGAGGACTGTGTCCCAACAGTGGGAACATTATAGGCTGATTATATATTGCGCTTGTCTGTGTGGTGCCAGCCGTAAAGAATAGCACGGCCCAATAGGGCACCGCCTTTTACGACACCCACGGGAAGTAATAACTTCCCGTGGGTGTCGTAAAAGGCGACTAAGGGACTCTCTAGAGAATTGGCAGCAGTGTTCTCTATGCATTTTAACACCATACTGCGATCGCCAACCCAGCTGCCAAGCGTGGCGATTATGGCAAACCCCTTAGGGGAGGCCTATGTCCAGCAGTGGACGTCTTTCGGCTGAAATTCTTATGTATTGCCCAACATGACGTTTCCTTAATATTTTCTATCTTTTTTCCACTAAAAGAAGCTTTTATTTTCTCTACTTCAAATATTAAAATTGAGTCAACTTATCAAATTTAACAATGCTTTTCTGGCACCATTTTTGCAAATTCAATCAACTTCGTCCATTGTATTTGCATACCTGTGATGTGTCACAACGTTTTGTTTTTACCGTTCCAAATTCAAACTGACATAACCTTCTTTTGGTAATCAGAAGGTACATCGTGCTTTTAAATTCTATAGAAAAAAAAAACATCACATTCTCCGTAGTTTTCTTGTGAGATCGCTCCGCTAGCTCCTATTACTCGCACCGTCGATTGTCGGCGTCCCAGCAGACAGCTCCGTGAGGCAGGCTACCAACTGCACAGTGGTTAATTAAATTCTATCCACTGCCCGCCGACTGTATACAACCATGCCGAATACACTGCCTTAATAATATTAACGTAACTTGTAATAAGTTGCTGTTTCTACCAGTTTATGCTGGCTTTTGTTTTAGTTCTGTTTTTAATAGCAGATTTTTGTTTTTAATTAGGTTGTTGTATGCTTGTGAGTTTGAGTTTTAGATCACAAATTTTTGTATCATCATTCATCATTACAACCAAAAGACGTCCACTGCTGGACATAGGCCTCCCCCAAAGGGAGGGGGGAGGGGGGGTTGCTATAAGTAATCATCACGCTTGGAAGGCGGGTTGGCGATCGCAGTATGGTATTAAAATGCATAAAGAACGCTGCTGCGTATTCCCTAGTAAGTCCCTTAGTCGCTTTTTACGACACCCACGGGAAGAAATAGGGTGGTGCTATTCTTTACGTCCAGCACCACACAGACAAACAATTTTTTACTAAATATAATAATTAATTTTCACAAATTTTTGTATAGAATAGGATGCATTTATTTGTCAGAATATTGTACAGTCACGAGCACCAATATGTATGCACTCAGCAACTTTTAAAAGTGATTTCCTCCAAATGTATTGATTGAAATTTTATTTTACAACGAAAATATTATTTTGGAACCCAAACTATTATGAAATAGATAATCAAAGTTACAATCGTTATTCCACGAGAAAATCGGTTTTGAATTCTGCTAAGCGTTTACATTTAGTGTTCATGACTGTACAAAGTTGTTTTGTGCATTATGTATTACGATCATAATAATTCTGCCGTTTCCGGCGTAATGGTTTGTAAAATTAGGGCTCATTATTACCTTAAAATTAAATTACTAATCATTAGAATAAGAATTACACATCATTGAAATAAATTGAACAATAGTTGTAAAAGAGATTAATTAGTCAAAATGCGTTAAGGTCAAGGAGATAAAAATAATTTATAGGCAATCATAGGTAATTTGTTATTAACAGTAATCTATAGTTGATACCTAATCCTTTTAACCTAATCTCTAATCTTTTCTATTCTAATCTTTTTATGGCAATAGGCTCGCCCTATTGCATGGGACTTAAACATAGCTAGCGAAATGTGGGTGTTTCTAGATGCACCTCTGCCTAACCATTCGGAGAATAGTAGCGTGATGTTATTGTTTATACCTATACTTACATTAAAGAAACCATAATTGGGCAAGGTTAATGATGAAAATTAAACAACGGTGAACTTCTAATAGTTTTTATGTAAGAAACTGAAATCAAATTTTCACTAAAAAGTCTTAATAGGTTTTATTCTCTTTGCAAGTATTTAATTTAATTCTTACGTTGTATAGAAAATAAATGTTATGCAAAATCGCTAGTATTGTAGAGATTGAATTGTTCGATTGTTACGTAGTCTACTCCTGGCCAAGGTATGTCATATTCCTGTAACTTTTTTTTTTTCATTTCACGAGTGTCCCTAACATTTGCCGTGTGATATAAAAGATGTACCATAAATAACGTACAACCTCTTAACGGGTCACTCATTGTACTCACCAATATTGAGTATTATGAATAACTTTTACTAAGCTATGGGACCAAACCAGAAATCGCGAAAAATAAACAGCTGTTCCCTACATTTTGACGAGTTATGCGAATATAAATGTAGGGCATAATGATGAGTAGAATGATCCCTTAAGCGTTTTTAATGTTACATCTTGTTTATCCACACATCTATTTTTATATTATGAAGGCCCATGCAGACTAGCGTGATATCGCAGGCGCGACAAAGGTCACGCTGCCTGTCGCGCCCGCAATATCGCGCCAGTCTGCACGAGCCTTAGATAAAAGTTAAATTTCATGTCTTTCAGAGATTCAGGCAACTTATTCCGAATGATTTATGTGTATAATACATTAATATTAAACTTACATAATTATAATAAATCAATCTTGATGTTTTGTCAAGTCATAAAAACCAAGCAGAGCAGGGACGGGACGTTAGTTATTTATAAAACAGAAAAAACAATGCAAGTCTATGATACAAGTAAATCCGTGATCGGTCACGAGGCTCTAACAACAATATAGCTAGTCGTAGTCACGTTGATACAATACAGCCATCACGCTGAGGATAAGCCCATGGCGTAACATGGATCAGGGGTATAGATGCAATCTATGAATAGATGCGTCGTCGGTATCTATGCTAGAGGGTTTTAATGAGCATTATGGGGTAACAATATGCCGCACCATGTCCTTCCGGCAGTCGACGCAGTGGTGACACCGAGCGTCCAGCTCCCTGTATAAGAGTAATAGGGTAACAATATGCCGCGCCGTGTCCTCCCGGCAGTCGACGCAGTGGTGACATCGGGCATCCGGCTCCCTATTTATGAGTATTATGTAACCATATGCCGCGCCGTGTCCTCCGGCAGTCGACGCAGTAGTGACACCGGACGTCCGGCTCCCTGTTTATGAGTATTATGTAACAATATGTCGCGCCGTGTCCTCCCGGCAGTCGACGCAGTGGTGACACCGGGCGTCCGGCTCCCTGTGTATGGTATCAATATGCCGCGCCGTGTTCTCCTGGCAGTTAACGCAGTGGTGACACGGGGCGTCCGGCTCTCTGTTTATGAGTATTATGGTAACAATATACCGCGCCGTGTTCTCCCGGCAGTCGACGCAGTGGTGACACCGGGCGTCCGGCTCCCTGTGTATGGTAACAATATGCCGCGCCGTGTTCTCCCGGCAGTTAATGCAGTGGTGACACGGGGCGTCCGGCTCTCTGTTTATGAGTATTATGGTAACAATATACCGCGCCGTGTTGTCCCGGCAGTCGACACAGTGGTGACACCGGGCGTCCAGCTCCCTGTGTATGAGTATTATGTAACCATATGCCGCACCGTGTCCTTCCGGCAGTCGACGCAGTGGTGACACCGGGCATCCGGCTCCCTGTTTATGAGTATTATGTAACCATATGCCGCACCGTGTCCTTCCGGCGGTGCGCGCCGTGGTGACACGGGGCGTCCGGCTCCCTGTTTATGAGTATTATGTAACAATATGTCGCGCCGAGTCCTCCCGGCAGTCGACGCAGTGGTGACACCGGGCGTTCGGCTCCCTGTTTATGAGTATTATGTAACCATATGCCGCACCGTGTCCTTCCGGCAGTCGACGCAGTGGTGACACGGGGCGTCCGGCTCCCTGTTTATGATTATTATGTAACAATATGTCGCGCCGAGTCCTCCCGGCAGTCGACGCAGTGGTGACACCGGGCGTTCGGCTCCCTGTGTATGGTAAAAATATGCCGCGCCGTGTCCTCCCGGCAGTCGACGCAGTGGTGACACCGGGCGTCCGGCTCTCTGTTTATGCGACTCAGGTACTTCCTGAAGCAATCATCATCTGCCTGCCTTTTTCCAATTATATTGGGGTCGGCTTCCAGTCTAACTTGATGCAGCTGAATACCAGTATCTAACAAGGAGCGACTGCCTATCAAAATCAAAATAAAAGTCATATGTTCAAACTAGGCTGATAATCAGCACTTTTCGAACGTCAAAAAATACATAAGACAGTCCCCCCAAAAACGCCCACCATTCACCACTTCCTAGTGCTATTATAGCACTAGGAACTGGTGAACGGCGTGCGTTTGTTGCGCCACTTGGGGAGTTTGTTCAAACTTCCCAGCAGCACAGCTGTCTGTTCAGTTAGAAAACTTGATTCTATACAATAGTATGTAAAATAATTTGCATTACGCAACACAACATATTAAATTAAATTATTTGCCATACCTTAGCTAACACACGCCATTATAACAAAAAAAGGCGTCAAAAACTATACTCTAGCAGAAATAAAAAAAAAACTAAAAAAAAAGGTAACAAAACGTACCTAAATAAAAGCCGGACCTCCAAAACCCAGGTGCTGGTAAGACTGGTTGTCAGACTTTCGGGCTTCTGACTGAACTATCAAAGATCTACAAATAACAGTATTTTTAAAAGCATTCGTTTTATTAACCTCGGTAGTTAAATCAAAACTAAGCCAGTATACCGTTCAAATTACGACTGACAGGATTTCCGGCATTGCTAATTTTGTAGCCAAACCATCGACCAACATTTTGGTACTGCAAAATTCTTACCAAAGTTTCTATGTTGTATTAATTTTATAGACGAAAATTAGGCTCATAACATGTAATAAAGTATATTATGGGCGTTCTGTAATGAAGTAGAATATTTGGGACCATAAAATCTAAATATCAGCCATAAAAGAAAATAAGCCAAAATGTTAGGTAAGCTAAGCAATGTACTGGTCCTAGATATAAAAAGTCTAAGCTAGGGATAGCCCGCAGGTTTGCACGCTGTTCCGAGTCGGTCAAGCAAACACTTTTCTGAGCTTATTGTACCTCGATGTACACGTGCACACTATGGGTGAATCACACCCAAAAAGCATACAAAGGCGTTGTTGTCCAATACAACAACGCCTTTAGACCTCCATCTCCTTTAACCAACTACGCAGGTGGCTCCAAGAGTTTACCCACACACAAGCGGAGAACTAGTGAACCTCGACACCAGGCTGCAGGCAATCCAGGGAAGCCATGCCATCCTTAGATGGCAGGCTAACCAGGCGTTTACTACGCCTGGACAGGAACGGCCTGCGCCTGGTGACGGGGACCATCACGGGACGTTTAAGGAGGATGATATGCTCATAGCATGTATGTCTATTTTTATTAATATTTCTGTTTAGTTTATTCTACCACTTATTTAAATTATATTATTTTTCTTTATCTATGATGTACCGGCACAGCGTCCTATTAATTGTTTGCTGCACCGTACGACGTCATACGTCGGCGCCGGCTGTCACTGAAAACCAGCGCTGGGGCTCTGTCTTGCATAGGGTCGCAGTATAATGCTGAGCGATAGCCGTTTTGCGTAGATGTGACGCATGTTTCCCCCAACGTTTTCTTATTTTTGTGTTTATGTTCTTTGTTGCTTCATGTTTACCGCAAATAAACGTATTTTCTTTCTTTTAAACAAACACTTCCACACAATAGGCATAACGGACAGCCCTCTGTACAGGGCTTGCATAGAGGCTGAAGAAACCGTTGCGCATGTGCTCTTTGACTGCACAGGCGTCACCTAGATCAGAACAGAAACCGTCGGGTCACCCAGATCCTTCACAGATATCCTATGCAGACCAGAAGACCTAATCAGCTTCTGGAGGGAGGTGGGCTGATTGGAATAAACCACTGACAGCCGCCATGTCCCACGCACAATGGTCTACATGAAGGACTAAGTGCGGAAACCAAAGCCTTTAACATAGAACAACGCCTCCAGACCGCTGATGTGACTGCCGCGATACTGTAGTGCCTCGGGCATGTTTGCCGAAGCTAGCGTCGACTGCTTCTATACAACGATGCGTAAGCGGAGCGCGACTCTGGTGCGCAGGGTGCGCGGCAGCCCCAACAGCGTACTGGTAATGATAGCGGACAGGCTCAACTGTCCTTACATTAGACGCTGCAGTGACTTGCACGTGACCTGCAGTCGTCGGTCACTCATGTAAGTTGATAGTGCGATGGTTTTGTTTTGGATTATATTGTATTGTAATGTTATTGTATCGTTTGTTGTGTGTTATTTCAGCCGAAAGACGTCTACTGCTGGACATAGGCCTCCACCCAAAGGAGGGGAGGGGGGGTTGCCATAATCGCCACGCTTGGCAGACGGCTTGGCGATCGTAGTATGGTGTTAAAATGCATAGAGAACGGTGCTGCCCGTTCTCTAGTAAATCCCTTAGTCGCCTTTTACGACACCCACGGGAAGAAATGGGATGGTGCTATTCTTTACGTCCGGCACCATACGGACCGCACCATTTTTGTGTGTATAATGTATTGAATATTGTGTATGTAACTTGATTAAATGAATAATAATAAGCTGGATGTACTCTTATCTGCCTAGGGCAAAAAAAAATCAGCTGTTCCCTACATTTTAACGAATTAGTCGAACATAAATGTAGGGAACAGCTGGTTTTTTTTCGCGATTTCATTTTTGGTCCCATAGTCAAAATTGTTCATAATGATGAGTACAATGACCCCTTAAGAGGTTATTGACGTTTTAAAAATAACCCTGTATATCTATGTTCCAACCTCATCATGCGTAGAACCTTCAACAATTTAGCCAAGAGCAAACATTTTAAATATCACAAACAAAACCAAATATTAATTATTCGAATCATGAAATTCAGTAATTGAAGCGCGTTCGCTGTCATGTCAAAAACCTTACAATTCAAAACCAACCGTACGTATCGTTGATAGGTCTAACGTTAACAAAAGCTGACTTAATTGGATTCGACTGCTGCGAGTGTTTGAAATCAAATCAACATGTGTAAAGTGAGGTGTTACGTAATTTTTAGATGAAAAAAAAACTAGCTGTTATTCCAGTGCTTTAAAGTTGAATTTTGATTACGGGGAAAAACGAGCGCGTTTTGTTTTAATCGTCTTGGACTTGAAAATCAATTTCTCTTCAGAAATTATCGGTTCTTGGCTTCATCAGTTTCGTTTTAATTAGGGTAGTGGATTTTTTATGTAGGTTCTTGCCTGTTTTATTATTTATAAAATGATCGGCAATGGATTGGACAGCAGATCATTTCCCCTTGGGGAGGTTATTTAATCACTATACTTGTCACTTTATTATATTTATTTATATTATATGTATAATTATGTATTTGATTAATTGGTTGTTATTTTTTCGCTTTGTTCGTCGTTATAAGTAGTAGGTATTATTGATATATATATATTGTCTGTGTGGTGCCCGACGTAAAGAATAGCACCCCCCTATTTCTTCCCGTGGGTATCGTAAAAGACGACTAAGGCCCTATTAGATAATGGGCAGCAGCCTTCTTTATGCATTTGAACACCATACTGCGATTACCAACCCGCCTGCCAAGCGGCTGAAATGATGATGATTATTGATAAGCACTCGGGTCTTCCAAGCACTGTAATTCATAAACAATCAAACTACGACATGGTTGGCGCAGTGGTTAAGCGATTGACTGCTGTGCTGCGTGTCGCGGGTTCGATTCCCGCACGGATAAAATATTTGTATGACCTACAAGTAGTTGATCCGGGTCTGTCTGTTTGTGTATGTGAGTTTAAATGTTTGTAAACGCCTTCAAAGTATCATAGTGGTTTTTTTTTTTAAGTATCGCAAAGTTCAAATTGTTAATAAGTGCATTTCAAAGTTGACTAATTAAAAATTTATGTTTTCGATAAGTATGTACTTAAAGTTTCGGAACGCCGTTTTTAGGTAGCTGAAAACTAGCTATGGTACGGCCTGCAACAAAACTCGATTTACAATTTATTATTTTGTTGGTACATTTGTTCAATACCAATAAATACAAATTCTTAGCTATTACATGACATGCTGAAAAGTTAGTACATGGAAAAATTTTGCGTCTACTTACCTATAACTTATAATCTACTTCTGTTGTTGACTGTACATTGCGCGGAAGTACCTATGTAAGTTGTCTATACAATATCGAAACGGTTTAGGTCTTTGAAAAAGAAAACCCTTTCAAAATAAAATAGACAGAAGATATACAAACCCAGGTACACCAAATCACCGTTTTAAATCTGAAGCTAGAAGCAGGAGTAATTAAATCGTGCAAAGAAGGGTGACCATGATTCTGTAGTTTTGAGGATACAATTTGTTTTATAAACGGAGATAATCTTGTTTCATTGAGTATCAATGATATTTGTGTAACGATGATATTTACTATCGTTTTTAGGGTTCCGTACCAAAATGGTAAAAAGGAACCCTTATGGTGAGACTAAGTCTGTCTGTCTGTCTGTCTGTCACACCTCGATACCTCAAGCTATCAACAAAAATTGTACAAACCTACTTACAGAAAATAAATCATTTATCAACTTGAAATTTAAAATGGTTTTAGATTACGTTTGCCCAACAATTTTGCAAACAAGAAAGAAATTTAAAATCTGTTTTGCAAAAGGGACTGAAAGGAGGTCTTAAAAATTTTGAGTGAGGCTACTAGGGCGTGTGGGGTATCATATGAAAGAACGCTGTTTGCACATTCCCAAATACTTTTCGACTTTTGATGAAAAATGTAAAAAAAAATACCGTCCGCCCCCCCCCTTATCTCCAAAGTTTGCAGAGAAAAAATCTGAAATTATTTTATTTGATAGAAGCCTAAGTAAAGATTACAGGAAAAATAAAAAGATGTCTCTAAATAGCACAGTTTTTCAGTAATCATAAACATCATATATTCGTACGGAACCCTCGGTGCGCGAGTCCGACTCGCTCTTGACCGGTTTTTTTTTATAGCTTAAACAAATTGCATACTATAACAATGTTACTAAAAAACATGTCTCAACTTTGAAAAGACTTAGAATGTGAAGTGATTTAGATATTCTTCATAAAAATTACTATCAACAATTAATAACAATCTATTTAAAAACACATATTTTTTAAGTTCATTATGACGATGACGAAAAGAAAGAATAATAAAGCATGTGTCACTGAATTTTGTCGTTAGAAGGTCACATTTTATGGCTCTAGCTAACAATAGTGCGCCATGTTGGCACATGTTCAATGCCTTTTAAATCTTTGATGAATCAATGGACGTTGAAAATGCCTTGGCTCTTGTGTATGGGCACCATTATAAATGTAGTGACAGTTAGATATTTTACGCAGAAAGATATTTCGTCAACTACTATATTATTTATTTATTTATTATTATTCCAACTCACAACAGGTTACTCCAAATCGGTAGCAAGGTCTTATATCAACTGAAAACTCAGGATTAGTAAAAATACTAATAATAATGTGGTTAAAATCGTCTTTTGTTTCGGTCTTTAGTTTGTTTAAAATTTAGAATAATTATGCTTGTTCAGACACTCAGATACACAGTATGTTTTTTAAACCCAGTTTTTATTTTTATCTATATTGACTATAACTTCCTATCGTTTATAAAAATACCAGTGATTTTATGTAACAAAGGAAAATATTGCGGTGGATTTTAATAAAGCCTCTGTTTTTTGACGGCTGGCACGGCACTACTTTATATTCATTTAAATAAATATTTGGACTTCAGTTAAAATATGCCATGCACCCAATACTGGTCAGATTGCATGAGGATTGCGTAAATTTTGACTGAAAAAGCTCTGCATAAAGAGAACCGAAAACGTATATTATTCTACGATTTAACGAGCGTTTAAATCATTATCATAATTAAAAATACTTATTTTTAGTTTAACACAAAAATTATTTTTATATAAATTATTTTTAATATATTTTATTTAAATTATTCTTGGGGTTTGAACACGGCTGGCGATTCATTCATCTTTCATAAATATGTTAAGGATAAATTAACAACAGTAAAAACCCAAATTAATAAATTTTAGTTTATTCCGCAAAAGTTAGCTACAAAAAAAAACAACGAGAGCACGAGTAGTTTTGATACCATATTGTAGATATCCTGATAATATAAAAGGGAAAGATAAATACAATAAAATGTCCTAAATACAATTAAAATCATAGTACACCTAGCCTGAATCCGTAGACGGTAGGTAAGCAAATTACCTTCATTTGTATAATTGAACATCTAATGTTTTTCATCATTAAGTACTGCTGACACTACTCAAATTAAATCACGAACATTTCTATTTAAATAGTGAGTTAAAAATATACTTAATTACGCAAGTCTCAGAGACGATTAAAAGCAAGAAATTCAATTTCGACTGCACTCATACAACTCTGCTTTTTGGCGTAAGAAATAAGCATAATTATAAATCGCAGATTATTTCACAAGGACCCAATACTAATTAAACAAATTTTTCGATCCGTTTTTAACAAACATATCAGAAGTAACAGGTATTACTAAACTTGTTATATTTGGTAAACATTATAGCGTAGGTTCCTACTGAGGTTTTGATTTTGTGACGATTAATTTGTTTGACTGCCACATTGGTCTCGTGGCGCTACTGCTGAGCTTGGGGTCTTCAATTCCCAAGTCTGGCAAAGTGTTATTGGGTTTAAGAACGAAGTTCCTTATCTCACGTTATACTCTGCACATTTGGCAAATGAAAAAAACGTAAGTGGTTGCGTATTTATGTCTGGAATTTCTCAGTAGCAGCACGGAGTCTGGATTTCTTCCCAGTTAGTGGAATAGGCTCACCCCTATTTCATGGGACTTAAACATTACTGATGAAATGTGGGTGTACTATACAAGATGTAACATAAGCAAATGCACAACCTCTTAAAGGGTCATTGTACTCATCGTTATGAATAATTTTATTATGGGACCGAATCTGAAATCGCGAAAAAAAATTCTGCTGATTCATACATTTATCTTCTCATAATTCATCAAAATGTACATTTTTTTTTCGCGATTTCATATTTGGTCCCATAGTAAAAGTTGTTCATAATTATGAGTATAATGACCCCTTAAGAGGTTGTGCGTTATTTATGTTACACCTTGTATATTACACCTCTGCCCTACCCTTCAGGGAAAACAAGGCGTTATGTTATGTAATTTGTTTAAATGCATTTTTGGTGTAATATACGTGCCATACCGTATGCGATTTAGGAATAAAAACATTCTTCAAACCTAAAATGTAGCATTTGATTGGTGTGATGCATGATTTTAGTGCTTTGTTTACATTAAGACTTGAAACGACAAATACAATCATCAAATCAAATCAAATCATAATATTTTTTATCACATAAACCTACATGCACTCTTAAGAAACGTAACGTCAGATCCTAGGTGTACGGTTCAAATTGGTCGTTTCCTATGGAGAAGAGCCGGAAAGTAACTGCACGGTTATTCTTTTAAAAATAATTGGCTTTTACAATGTCTTTAAATTCGTGAGGATGCATCGCCGGTACGGCTCTAATAATCCTTCCATATCCTAAGGGCACGTCTTCCCTACCATTGCCGCGCCCCCTGTTCTGCTCTTTGATATGTAATGGTCTCTGTAGCCCCATGAAACATGAGGCATCTTTGAAATGCATTGCAAGCTATAGTTTTGTATAATTTAAAATCATTTTTTCAATTTTGTAAATGTGAGTACCATGGAGCCGTTTATTATGTTATGATGTATGTTGACTTGAAAAAGTTTGGCATTTAAGAGTATGTCATGCTCACTTAAATGTGTCGCTGATGGTAACGCGTGTGTTGGATCATTCGGTTCCCTACAAAATGGTTGAGCTGGATGGTGCTGATCCATGCGTCATGTTCGTGAACGGGCGCCGTCAGCTGAGACTGGTCATCTCCTATCTGCCAGGGCTTATTTGTAATCTTTAATCTTATATTGTTTTTAAATATTTTTGATTTTACATTGTTCTCACATAGAAGCGATAACAATAATGTACCCAAGATTTTGTAATATCTTGATTTAAAAGAGTGTCCTTGGAGTTTCATGCCTGTTCTTCTCCATAGAGATCTGTGTTTTGGAATGGGCAAATAGCTTCAACTTTCTGACTAACTGACCGTTTCTTTGACAATTCAAAAGTGCCTGTAATTTGTTTAATTACAGTAAATGCTTTGAGTTTGAGTTTGAGCTCCAGGGGCTAGTTCAAATATTTGTGTTCATTCGAGTAATCGAGTCTGTTCAAACCACGCTGGTGTTGGTGAATTTCATTTTGCCGATAAGTGTTTTGTTGGTCTGATTAATCAGAAGGTATCGGCAAATGAAATAAAGAGCGTGTTACTAGTTGAAGGTTTACTGGACGACTGATGTTATATACAGTGTTTGTGAGGACAGAGCTAACTTAAAAGCTAAGTAATACATTTCCAAAGACTAAACATATTTAATTTTATGCCTACGCTATACAATGTTTTCAAATTAGTGTTAATAGGTATGGGAGGATAGTTAAGCCTGTCTACAAGCACCAGATACTTAACAAAATAGTAAACTACCGTACAACATTGTACATGTACATAAAGCGAATGAATGAACTATTTCTACCCTTGCTATTTATTATTAGTACATAAGTTCTAACATTCCCGTCCACTGCCCGCATGCATTCACGTTTCAATTATAATTTGATTTACACAGTTGAGATAACACGGCTCAGTTTGTCATTAGTATGATTGCAATTAGCAATGGTCGCCAAATTAAGTCAATTGAACGTGTCATATGATCGATGTGGTGACCGATAAAGCGTGTTGTTTTTGTTTATTATTTTATTTGGGTATCTAATTTGTGTTTAGTGGAAACTGTGGGTAGTAGGCAATTTGGTTGCTGTGCGCTCGAAACAGGATCAAATTGTGAAGTTACTTGTGTAGTCTGCTCCGATAAATCTCAAATCAAATCAAATCAAAAATAGTTTTATTCCACATAAGCCTACATGGGCACTCATGAAACGTCAGAAGCTAGGTGCACGGTTCTAATTTGTCGTTTCCTATGGAGAAGAGCCGGCAAGAAACTCCACGGTCGCTCCTTAAAAAAAAATTGACAAAAAAAACAATATAAAATATTATTCAACTAATAAAAGTTAGAACCTTGTTGAAATTAAAATTGTAGGTATAATAATGTCAAATAAGAAAAACATTATGTCAGTGAAGTTTGTAAAAAAAGATAAAATTAAATTAAAAAAAAACATCAGCAGTTAAAAGACATTTACATAGTTTTGCCGTCAATGAGGTACCAGGGAAGCCACATGTACAAAAGGAATTAATGCCAAACTTCCTTGTCTTCAACGTAGTCCTTAATCTTACAATATGCATTATTGTCTCAATTTTTGGCATTCTTAATACTTTTATTATTTCACTTGCCTGCAACACAGTTATTAACAGACTGACTGAAGAGCTAACGTGAACAAACACCCCACTCACTCACACTCACACCATCATTCTACCTCTCCTCACACTTCACCTGCACACTACACACACATTACACTACACCTACTTTTTTTTATTATATAAGAATTTTTTTTTGGTTAACTATTTTAAACATTTCTGTTTGTTCTCTTCATTAATAAATAATTTGTCTAGAGTTTAAAATTGACCACTGTAATGTTAATTAGATTTAGTTCGGGGTGAGAGACTGGTGATCCGTCACACAGGGTATCCTAGTATGGACGCCAGTCTCTCACAAAGGATCATATTTTATGCATTTTTGTCAAAACGTTATAATTCTTGTCTCTGTCTATAATTATGTGAACCTTTGTGAAGAGAGAAATAAAATTATACTTTCTAATATTATTAATATTATACGTCGGTGACCAATAAAAGTGGGGACCGGTTGTAGCGCGCCACCTCGTTTGGTAAAACAGTATAATTAATTGACATCTTGAATATTCGATTTAACGTTACTTAAAATACAGGAATTACTTAATGCATAGCTTTAAATGTAAAATCAATATTTAGCTAAATAAACTGACAACCAAAATAAAATGGTTGAGTTGGATGGTGCTGATCCACGCGTCATGTTCGTGAACGGGCGCCGTCAGTTGAGACTGGTCTTCTCTTAACTGCCAGGGCTTATTTGTAATCTTTTAATCTTATATTTTGAATTGTTTTTTAAATAAACAATTTAATTTTTTTTACATTGTTCTCACTTATAGAAGCAACAAGAATAATGTACCCAGGATTTTGTAATATCTTGCTTTAAAAGAGTGTCCTTGGAGTTTCTTGCCTATTCTTCTCCATAAAGATCTACGTTTTGGAATGGGCAAATAGCTTCAACTTTCTGACTAACTGACCGACTCTTTGACAATTCAAAAGTACTTGTAATAGGTTTAATTGAAATAAATGTTTTGAGTTTTGAGTTTTTTTTTATAAATGGATCGTAACCATACCAAAAGTAATGCCATCTAGTGGTATAAGATGACAGTCATATCCAACGTTTAAATGACTGTCATCATACCCACACAACAATAACTAACAGATACACTTAAAAAAATAATAGCTTATCTTATTTCAACTAAATTCTAACACTTCTTTTATGCATTAAATTGGCGATCAGTGCATTGTTTGCTTCGTAACTAAGTATTTGGGTGATGTGCGATCCATTCGCAATGGTAAATTGCACTAACTCGTTTTATGTAATTGGGTGGTAAGCAACCAGAGGGTCATCTAATAGTAAGATGGTAATTGCCGCCTGTAATGGACATTTCAACATTTGCAATACCAGAGCCATCGCCGATGCATTACTATCCCAGAGATGAAGCTAGAATATTTCATGTGGCTGTTATTAGAATGGGTGTGTAATGTATGATATAATAACAAATGCTCTAATTTCACTTGAAATAACGTTCATATAATATAATTTTTATATGCTATAAAATCATATAACCTAATTTCATATGACCTAATGTTTTATATGATATAATTTTCATTTAATATAAAACATTTAGTATAACGTTCATTGTATATAATTTTCAATATGTATAATATTCTTTTTATATAACATTTATTTGACCTAATGTTCTTTTGACCTAATTTTCATGTTTAATGGTCACAGTTCTAACCTAACTAGAACTCTAATTAGTCTAATATAATAAAACATGCAAGCAAGCATGCAGCATGCAAGCAAGCATGTAGCAAGCAAGCATGCAGCAAGCAAGCATGCAGCAAGCCTGCAACATGCAGCAGGCATGTTTTCTGTCACGGCTCCGGTGCTGCAGGGCTACAGCGGTCCCATGCAAGCTTATCGTCACAGATGTGTTTCACGCTCACCACCGTGGCTTCGGCTTGCTGGCTGGCTCAGCCGGCCAGCCTCAGCCGCGGCGGCAAGCGTTGAAACCACCTGCTCCTCAGCTCGCGGGCCGCCTCGCCCCTACGCACCTACGTGATTTTAAATAACACTCTAGGGGTAGGGCAGACAAGACTACGTGGAGTCGGTTTTGCAGCGATTCGTTTCTGTCACGCCGCTCCCGCAGCACGCTCAATCAAATTAATCGCAATATTATATATTTTAAACGATAGGCCTAATGATTTTCGATTACATAAAGGTTATATCAAACAACGTTATGCTGTTGTAGCGGTATGCTTATGCGATGCATTTTTGCTAGCACCATACTAGCAGGCGTTTAAAATCGTATCAGATTTTCTAAATTATATTAAAATTTATTAGAGATTATGAATATTATAGTAAATGAATAATATACTACATGAATATTATGTCAAATGTGCATTATAGGAAATGTTTATTATATCATAAGAAATTAGATAAAATGAAATTATATCAACAATTCATTATCTCAACTGATCGTTATATTAAACAAAAGTATATTAACTGAAATTAGGTCAAGTGAACGTTAGATTTTTTGTTATTATATCAACCGCTACACACCCTATTAGAATACCCTTCAAAACTGGCACAAACCTCAGGTGATGGCTGATATTATCTGAAAACCCGTTTTCGGAAGCAAACCGCTACAGATATTATGAAGTAGGTTGTTATTCAACACTGCGCGATGAGGTAGTGAATGTTTTCAAAACTAAGAAGTCACATAACGTAAGTTTCAACAACCGTGCTTGTCGTTTTATTAAGTGTTTTTATTCTTTCATGGTTCTTTTATTTTCGATTTGAAACGTCTTTCAACTGTAGTGGTAAAATCTTGAAGACTGGTAAACAGTACTAAACGATGGTCTCGATTTATGGAAGTTCAAAAATATTATTAAATATGTTGTATTTATTTGTGCCAGTTGCTCTGAATTTATTCGTTTGGAGTGTTTTTGCTAGGTTAGTCTTTGCTTAATTGTTGTAAGAAACTGAGTCACACTACGAGTAGACACTCACTTTGTCACTAAATACTGTATGTATTAGTTGTTGTTGTATGTTGTTTTAAATTGTGGTATTTAGTCACTCCGTTCCGTTTGGTGCCGGACGTAAAGAATAGCACCATCCCATTTCTTCCTGTGGGTGTCGTAAAAGGTGACTAAGGGACTTACTAGAGAATGGCCAGCAGTGTTCTCTATGCATTTTTAAAACCATACTGCGATCGCCAACCCGCCTGCCAAGCGTGGCGATTATGGCAAATCCCCCCCCCCTTTTTTGGGGGAGGCCTATGTTCAGCAGTGGACGTCTTTTGGCGATTGATGATTCAGTCTCTCAAAAAATAATTGACTAAGTAAAAACATCAAACAAGCTTCTCTTCTTCATCAAAGGACCTTCAGGAAAGCTTAAATAAAAAAAAAAGCTTTCAAAAACATTTTTAAACATTCATTCAGTCAGTTCAAAAAGTTTCCACCCTGTCCAAAATTAAAAAGAAAGTTATTTCATCCACACGGTGACTGCAAAAAGAAAGATTCCGTTTGTGGCACACCTAAAAAACTAAAACCTTTGAGCACCTGTTGAATTTACTTTTTACTTTTAGTGTGTGGCGAGCCTAAGCCTACCCTGTACAGGTTTCTTTGTGCACTACCTTTTAAAATACAGTTTTATGTCGATGTAGCTTCATTTTACGTTTTTCAAGAACGATTTGTAAGGATTGAGCTCAGTTAAAATTATTACCCCAAAAATACGTTTGTGCTTTTTTTAGGATTCCGTGCCTCCGAAAAAAAAAACAAACCCTTATAGGACCACTCGTCTGTCTGCCCGTCTGTCACAGCTAATTTACTCCGAATGTAATGGATCGATTAAGTTGACGTTTGGTACACATGTCAATTTCTGTGACCCAAAGTCCAACGTATAACGTAAATTATTTAATTTTAAATATGGACCCTCATTTTCGGAGTACAAATGAGAAAATATAATATAAAAAAACTTTTACAAACTAACACATTAAACGAAAGGGCTTAGTGTGAGGGTCTCAATTGGTTTTTAATCATTTTCGTAAGGCGACTAAGAACTTTACTAGAGAATGGGCAGCAGCGATTACATATCTAGCAAAAATACCTTGAAGCCTACTTAACTTTAATATGACGACAAATGAATATGAAAGAACAAGTTTAGTTTAACAGTTCGAGTATCTAATATTGCGCTAAAGAATACTTCAAAAAGAGTTCATTGTTTCTACTTGGATCCGAACCTTCGCTTCACTGAACGTCGTCGATGAAAATTTACCATTATCTCCAAAACTACTGAGCCTTAAATTTTGAAAAAAATAACTGATAAAATAGTTCTATACGGCTTATAGATAACATCTAAATCTATAAGAAGTCTATGGTCTGAAAATAATATGGTAAATCTCTCAATATTGTGCGTACAAACTTACATTTGCAGTTGGAATGTATGGCAGAACACGTTTTTTAACTACGATATTATTATTTTTTTTTTATAAATTCATCCCATTTTTATTATGGAACCCTTTATTGTGCGTGGTCCGACACGCACTTGAACAGATTTTTCTTTTTCATTAATAATTACAGTCTTTCAGTACAGCGTGTTTACCTACTGCTAGGCGAAATAATATATAGAATTTACTATCAAATAATGATGAATTTAAGTTATTGGTGTTCATCTTGGAAACTTACAACGTCATGCTTGAAACTGAGGACATTTTTATAGGTACTTAAGGGGCCGTGCACGAAATCGGCTGATTTTGATAAATTTTGTTCATTGATTGTTAGAAAGGGAATAAAAATTTATCAAAGAATTTAAACAAAATTATTTTGATTTAAAATGTCAAGTTCTTTGCTTTGCATGTGGTGGAAAGAGATTTTTAAAATATATTAAGTATTCATGGAAAATCACTAATATTCGCAACAAGTTTTCCGAAAAATGACGCGAGACTGACGTTTGATCGTCTTTTTACAAGACACTACTTTTAATTATTATATGGTCTTCTTGCATGTGGAGGAAGCACTTCTTTCAACTTCGATACAAAATATAGCAGAAAAATAATGTTGAAAAAACCTATATTTTTTTAATAACCCAGTCATTAATGTTTTTTTTACTATTATTTAGCAAACTATATCAAGAAATTTAAAAATGACACACTTGGCTTCAGCTATCCTTGAGATAAAATCAAAATTTTATTTTTTGATTATACAATATCTTCATTAAGTTCAAAGGCGCAATATAATATATTTTCGAGAGCACAAAAGTGATGAAACTATTAACAGGTGCTTTAACTGACACGAATGGTTTAGCACCACGAAAACTGTACTCCTATAGTAGTTGCACAGACTTAATTTTTCAATTATTTCAGGAATTCTCACAATTAGATAAGAAATTGACCAAGGGGTTTTTTCGTGCACGGAGTCTTAAGTTCTTCCGAATAATTTTACCGTGTTTGCGCTGACGTGTTAAGTTTATTTCCGGGATAAAAACTACGCTGCATTATTCAAGTGCAAGCTGATTCTTAGAATGTTGGGAGTAGCTGGGAGACCCGAGCCCAAGGTCTCTGCAAGGTTATGTAGACTAAGCAAACTTCAATAATATACGATTCACTTTCCAATAAACGCTTATATTTCTTCCCAAATACACACGGATTATTATCGTCAATAATTAGGATAAAATTACTTTAGATTGACAAGCTAATATAAAATTAATAATACGGCGACAAAACAAAGTACCTATGCTTACAGCTAAAAGCTTCTGTGAGAGAAGGGGACGAATCTATGTGAGTGACAGCTGTCAAGCCGGTGTCACAGATACTCAAAAACTAAGTTGCTGATGTTAATCATAGATTATAAATAGCATGAATATTAATATCAATTAATAATTCCAACATAGAACCTAAAATTCTATAAAATTGGGACCTATAGAGACCAGACAGACTCACTGTAAAAATTAAAAAAGATAATAATTATACAGGATGGAAGGGACATCGACGCGAATCCGTTTACCAAGGATTCAGTACATCATTCTTGACACCCCTGCGTTAAAATTTCTCGTCGGTAATTAAAAAAAAACAGCTGTTTCCTACAGAAGTGCAATACCTACTCGGTTAAAATGTATGGAACAGCGAATTTTTTGTTTAATAACCGACGAACAAATTTTATGCAAGGGGGTCAAGAAAGATGTACTGAATCCATGGTAAACGGATTCGCGTCGATGTCCCTTCCATCCTGTATAATTATTATCTTTTTTAATTTTTACAGTGAGTCTGTCTGGTCTCTATAGGTCCCAATTTTATAGAATTTTAGGTTCTATGTTGGAATTATTAATTGATATTAATATTCATGCTATTTATAATCTATGATTAACATCAGCAACTTAGCCTACTATTTTTTTAAACCTACACGTGTACTCTTCAGGTAAACCAATCCTTAACCTCACTCACGTTAACAGATACACGTGTATTTGATAGTGGTCTATTGTTAAACGCAAACTTAGACGTCTGGCGGCCACTTAGACCGGGTCCAACACATTAAGAGAGCTCGTAAAGTCGTTAAGAGATGTTTATTGGTCGGACGTGCCTGTCTTTGTCCTAGTTTTGCGAATAATGTACTTGTGATACGTGAGAGAATAGTGAGTTTTGTTGTGGGTATGGTTATGGTATATTTTGTACTAGTGACCAATGATGTATAAAACTATAGAAACGTTGTCCGCACTCTAAAATGGCAACATGAAATGAAGCCAATTGGCCACATTGCGCTCAGTCACGCACTAACCTATCGCGCGACGCTATGTTTGTTTTTAATTTATATCTTCGCCGTTTTTAAGCGCCGAGATGTTGGTTGATAACGTGTCTATATATAATTAAATACGTCATTGCTAGTGACCCGTTCCTACTTCGCACGGTTTAGACGACCAGGGGGCCTAAAATGGACGCTTTGGCAGAATCATAATATGATCTGCGTACAATTCTTAACCCGCAATTCATCTGTTTGACAGTTGTATATGGAGTTTCGTAAAATGGTCCACAAATTATGAATTGATAAAGTGAAGTCTAATGTCAAATAGCAGCTGTCAAACAGATGAATTGCGGGATAAAAGAATTGCACGCATGATTCTGCCAAAGCGTCCACTTTAGGCCCCCAGGTAAAATTTTGAGATTTCTTTATTTTATGTGTGTATGTTTTAAGTATGTTTTATACAATTTATTTTTTTATTTATTTATACATCATGGCATTTTAGTCGTCTTTCAACGGCAGCCCACTTCATGGATCCAATGACTACTAATCATTCATAAAAGATTGTTTTTTATAATAACATTTGAATGATAAAAAATAAAAAAAATATTATTCATTATGCACGACGCATGATGTAGTTTGAAACGGGCTGTTTTAAGCGCGGTGCGAGCCTTGCACTCCATTCAGCGCTGCCCTTAAAACGCAGGGCTCGTAACTGGGTGTTTCAAACTACGTCTTGAGTCATATATATTTTTTTTAAATTAAGTATCTAATATCAAATGTAATTAATATTTTTTACTTTTGTAAATGATTAGTAGTCCTTGGATACATGAAGTGGGCTGGTGTCGTAAGATGACTAAAATGCCACGGTGTATATTCGTAAGAATTTGGCAGAACCATCCCAGCGCTGATCGTTTTCTCCTCCATCAATCGTTATTTCTCCTGACACTTTTTATTTTGTTTATAAGTATGTATGAATCTATGTAAACAACATTAGTTTTTGTTTATACTAAACCCGAAAAGGGGTCATTGTACTCATCATTTTGAACAATTTTTTCTATGGGACCAACCTTGAAATCGCGAAAAAAAAATCAGCTTTTCCTTACATTTGTTTTCACTTAAATCGACAAAATGTATGGACCAGCAGATTTTTATTTCGCGATTTCAAGGTTGATCCCATAGAAAAAAATTATCAAAATTATGAGTACAATGACCCCTTTTCGGGTTTAGTATAAACAAAAACGAATGTTGTATATTGTTGTTTTTCGAGTTATCTATCCTGATATTGCACCTACCATGTTTTGTCTCTGCATCACCCTAAGGATGACTGGTAGAATATTCCTCAGGCATTAAGTCCGCCTTTGTACAGTAGGTTATTTAACTTGTGCATAAAGTTTTAATAAATAAACTTTTAAACCTTCCGGAATAAATTCTCTAAATGATGGTAAAAACTACATCAAAACCCGCTGCGTAGCTTAAAAGACTTGATATGTCACCCGGTGCAAAACGTTTTTTTAATTTTCCAATTTGCCCATAAGGGACCCCCATATTCAAGTTTATTTTATTTACGTTACACATCCTTGTTTGGGTCACAGAAATTCATCCATGTACCGAATTTCAACTTAATTCTTCCAGTAGAATCGGAGTAAATTGGCTGTGACAAACGGACAGACAGACATCCTATTGATCCTAGGGTTACGTTCGGAATTACGGAACCCTAAAACTAGTCTCGTGTAATCCAGTGTATTACCCGGAACATAACCATGATACATTTGACAAGAATTACAAAACAAACAACTGTTAAGTGAACGGAAATTTGATCAATCATAGGTACTCGTACTATGCTGATATTGAAATAGCGTAATGCGATTCCCTGATGAGTGTGACGTCATCGCTGACAATCATCAATCACTGTCCCCAATTAATTACCTATCTAATGTGGAACGATCGGTTTGGTTTTGATAGATGTGAAGAGGATTTTGGGCCTTTGTGTATTAGAGAATAATAATAATAATAATAAGTTTATTGATTCAAAATATACATAGACACGGGTTGTATACTAGTTACATGCTAAGACTTAATCAACTAACAATGGACACAAGTGGAAAAAAAAAAAAAATTGTCTATAAAAACAAAAATTTAAATCCTGTCTCCTAAACTAGGGATGGCCTGTATCTTAGGAGACAGTGATTCGACCAAGCTGAAGTGCAAATGATGGATCTTAGGTTTCGAGTGTCGATGCTAATTCTACCATGTAACAAAAATGTGAGTTAGCTGAGTAAGTAATTAATTTTAGATTTATTTGAGCATGAAAGGATGGACGCAGGTGTGGAGAAAAAAAAGTGGTGGTGTGAATGGGAAAGTGGTGTGTGTGTGTTCGTGTTCGTGAGTGTAATGTTAGTTGTGTTGTATATTGGTGTGTGTGTTGTGTGTTATGAGGTGTTTGTTTGTGTGTAGTGTTTTGTGTTCCTATTTAATAGTGATTTGTTAAACGATGTATGCCAGAAGAGATTCGGTGTTATTGTAGTCCTGTTGTAAGAGCCAGTCTGTAATTTTACATTTGATATTAAATTTATTTAAGTTCATTATATTTAATTTCTTTTGTATAATTTTATATACGTGAATACCTAACACGTAGAATAGGTCTGTTTTGTGACAATGATAGTGTCAAAATCAAAATAATTATGTTATTTCACATAAACCTACATGGGCACTTATGAAACGTCAGAAGCTAGGTGCACGGTTCCAATTGGTCGATTCCTATGGCGAAGAGCCGGCAAAAAACTCCACGGTTACTCTTTTAAAAATAATTGACTTTTACAATGTTTCCAAGTTACAGTGTTAATAGGTATGGGAGGACAGTGTAGGCCCGTCAACAAGTACTAAGTATTTAACAAAATAAAAATGGTTAACAAAACTACAGTCTATTAAGCCTACAACGTTCTCACATTCACAATAAATTAAACAGGAATCTATACAACCTGTTTTTTTTTATATCCCATAACTCTAGGGTTATATTCTGTAGGTAAAAATAATACTAAAACTCCTAGAATAGGTGGTCCAAAAATGCATCGTTTCGGAGATATCATCAATCATAATTAAATTAGGTCAAAAATTGTCACCAGTATGACGAATCTTTACTTTTGCGAGGTTGCCAAACTTCGCAGTAGTGTAGTAAAATAAATAGTAAAATAAAATATGTGGGTATGTTGGTATCGGGGCTTCCCGGCGGCAGCTAGTGAAGGGAAAGCTACCTTGTCGACGTTGTCATATTTCACGTAAGGGTGTTTTACATTAATAATCGTGACTTTGCCGCATTATTTTGTATGACAAAAGAAAGAAAAAAATAACGAAGGATTGGAACATAACTCATATGCCAGTTGATTCTTTGATATGGCCTCAATCATACCCTAGAGTTATGGGATATAAAAAAAAACACGTTTTATAAAATACTAGCAGCGCCCCGCGGTTTCTCCCGCATAAGTTTCGATCCCGTGGGAATATGAGGATAAAAACTATCTTATCTTTTAAAGCTGGTTATAAACTATACCTGTGTGCCAAATTTCATCTAAATCCATTTAGTATTTTTGTGTGCAAGCGTAACAAACCTCCATTTATAATCTTTTGCATTTATAATACTATTATTTTAAAACTATGATATCTCCTAATATATTCATTGAAATCAAATGTTGTCAAGGACAATTTTGGTCAAAATTAAATACTTGTGATGAATAACGTACCTATTTATTTGGATAAGAATTAATATGATGTTTATAAAAACACATTCGCAAATAATGATTTTTTTTAGAACAAATTTGATTACAATAAAAAGGTTATAGTGAGTCAACCATAAAAGATACAATTATGCCGTCGCAGATTTTTTTCTTTAACTTTTAAAGGGGAACAATTCCGTCGTACATGATGAATTTTAATCGTTTACGCAGCGCGCAATTTTTCCCCGTTTTTGCAACATTTTTCATTGATGCTTCGCTCCTCTTAGTCGTATAGCGTGATATTATATAGCCAATAGCCTTCCTCGATAAATGGACTATCCAACACAAAAATAATTTTTCAATTCGAACCAGTAGTTTCTGACATTAGCGCGTTCAACCAAACAAAGTCTTCAGCTTTATAATATTAGTATAGATTATAATATTAGTATAAATTACTAAAATAATAAAAATAAAAATCTATTTAAACCAAATTACAAGATTTCCATTACAGCTGTAACAAATATGAATTAATATTCTGTCCTCAAAAGCCACAAAAAATATTTTAAATTAAAATTGCAGTAAAGTTAAATTTGTTTCTTAATTGTATTAAAATATTCTAGTAATTGTTTAAAGGTTTTGTGGTAAAGCTACGGTTTCCTTGAAATGATTAGTAGTCATTGGATACGTGAAATGGCTGCCGTTGTAAGACGACTAAAATGCCACGGTGTATATACATTTTCTGGGTCCAATCTCAACGATGACATTTTTTAAATCCGTAGTTTCACATATATTCCGATTAAGAATAGTCCTAAAGACGTTACGTATTCCGAATTTAGGTGAAATCGCATTTCATACGTCCACTGTTCCTTTTAAGAATGTATTCAGATAAGAGAATTCTGGTTTCACGAAATCGCATATCTTCAACTGTCTTTCCGGACAGGCTTTGTTGAATTTCGAATTTTATTCCATTTTCATCCTGCAGATTTAAGAGGCAAACACAGTATTTCCAATTAATTTAGAAACAAATTAGAATAGAATAGAATAGTATGCTCTTTATTATGTATACCATAAAAGTTACAGATATAAATGTTTAAATTTGGCCATACAGGGTGATACTCTTACTGATGGCACAATATACCTTCATACATCATGCGTAAAAAATGTTTACCTTTTTCAAAAGGTAGGCAAATTAAATGTGAAAAATGTGGCAGTAAAAACATCAAGGGGTTTTTCTATCGAATTAACTTTGACGTAAATGGAACTCAATCAATCGTGTACCTATCCGGTTTGAATCGCTAGTTTATACTCAATATATCAGAGATAACGTTACTAAAAAAACCGGCCAAGTGGGTGTTGGACCACGCACAATGAAGGATCCGTAGTTGGGATGAATTTATCCCAAAAACAAACTTAACGTTGTAGTTGAAAAACATGTTCTCCCATACATAGATATACGATCGACATTTTTTTTAATGATAAAACTACAAATTAGTGATTTTCGGACCTTTTCCTCTACGTGTGCTGTGAGACCTTGCTTCTTGCCAAATTTCAAGATTCTAGTCTAGGTCAACGGAAGCATCAAAATATGTCGCATAAGTCACTGTAATTTTTTATTGCGTTGACTTAGAAGCTTGATTGTTTTAGAGCTCCAAGGGACCCCCACCCGTTCCTGAGAAAAAGTGGTCTTGACAGACTGACAGGCAGACAGACAGATGGACAACGAAGTAATCCTATAACGGTTCCGTTTGTTCCTTTTGAAGTAAGTACGGAACCCTAAAAACATAAAATCTTTCAATATATTTCTATTTGAGCTGAAAAGAGTTTTTAAAAGGCAATTTTTTCATGCTTTATGTCCGTGCAAACGGACATATAGCATGAAAAAATTGCTTCTCCAAAATGCTACTGAGTAATGTAAATTTAGCGCAACAAAGTCCCCGTTTGTGTGCCACTTCTTCTTCCCAGCTAAAGCACTGGCCTGGGGAGTGGTGAAGGGCGGGCATTTTGGGGGTCATACGTAATATTGACGTTTGATTTTGATTTTGTAATTCAGACTACTCTGAATAAATGACTTTCGATTTGATTTCTCCAATCAAGCAATTCCGGTTCCGTGTGGTGCCGGACGTAAAGAATAGCACCATCCCATTTCTTCCCGTGGGTGTCGTAAAAGGCGACTAAGGAACTTACTAGAGAATGGGCAGCAGCGTTCTCTATCAATTTTAACACCAAACTGCGTGGATGTGACGCATTTTTCCCCCGATCTTTTCTTTGTGTTTGTTCTTTTTTGCGTCATGTTTACCGCAAATAAATGTTTTTTCTTTCTTTCTTTATAATAATTTAATGATTTGTGGTACAAACGGATCTCAGTGTTCAGCTTTGAAGACTGTCTGATAATGTGTGGAAAATAACAATATATGGATAAACTGTGTATTTCCACTCCAAAAAAGTCGATCGTCAACCCGCCTGCCAGGCGTGGCGATTATGGCAAACCCCCCTTTTGGGGAGGCCTATGTCCAGCAGTGGACATCCTTCGGCTGAAATTATGAATGATGATGAATCAAGAAAAAAACTATCACTAGAAACTATCGTCTGAATTAAGTATATTGCGCTTAGCGTTTTAGTATTGACTATTGCATAATATATATTAATTTATGCATTTGACAGGAACATTTACCTGTAAATGACAACAATTTGCTTTGATTTTGGGTTTTCAAACCACAAAGCAATCATATATTATTCAACATCTATAGTAGATAATGCTCTATAATTACAAAAGCAATCAAGCTTATATATTATTTTCAACAAAAAATCAATACAAACATAACATTATTTTTTCGATACCTAAAATCACAGTTTGGCATCTTAAACCACGTAAAATACAGCGTGTATTATTTTATAAAAAATGAACGACAATTTTATATAAACCGTATTATGGCTAAAAGCGTTCACTTGTTCAACATTGATTGGCTGGCGTTGAACGACGCACCACTATCCAGGATAGGTTCGATTTCAAACCGCTGACACTTCTATAAAATCTCCTTGGATTTTACTCGTGATGTCTGGCGTTTTTCTACTATTCTTTTTTAAAAGAAATATCTATTGTGAATCAGACCGGGGTTTTGTAGCTTGGCGTTTCTTTTTGTTGAGTTAAAATATAAAAGCCTTACATACTGGGGAGAAAAAGCTTATAAATACATATCACATAAACACATAGAATAGAATACTCTTTATTATGTACGCCATAAAAGGATTACAGATATAAATATAGACATTTTACAAAGAGTGACACAATGGACGGTCTTATCACTGAAAGCGATCTTTTAAAGACAACCTTTGAATGGATTAAAGGGAGAAGGAGATACCCATAGTCATTTAATGTCTATGCTTTATGGACATGTGGACACCGCGATGGCTGGCTCTGGCCTTTGCTCACCAGTGGAATAATATAGGGTAACAAAATAAAAGATTTGTGGCGGTAACTTATAAACCAGATAGATACAGTCCCAAACACTGATCACACATATCAACCGCACCAATCGCACTAACTACTGAATGAGTTAAACAAAAGAGCAACAGCTCAAGTAAAGCACCTGACAAACAAATATTAATATCACTCCTTCTGGAACTTTCCCGAGCATCTGTCGACCGGGATGGTTTCATGCATAATGCAAACGGCTGATTGTGCCACATAGGGCCCTGGAGTTCTTTGCGAAAACATTCATCCTGTATTTGCTTCGTAGCATCGCGTCGAGTTTATTTTCTTGAGCGCATGTTACATAATGCCGCTGTTGTCTATTATTTTGACATTTTGTTTTTCTAGTATACAATTTAAAATTCCGATATATTGTAAAGTAATGTGTCTTATAGTTAGCTACATAGCTTGCAGAGTAAGCAAACTGAAGTGGCAGTGGGCTGGCCATGTTTGTCGAAGGACCGATGGCCGATGGAGCAAACAAGTCCTGGAGTGGAGACCGCGTATCGGCAAGCGTAGTGTGGGACGCCCCCCAGCTAGATGGACCGACGACCTTAAGAAGATGGCTGGGTCAGACTGGATGCGGAAGGCGAAGGACAGGGTGTTGTGGCGCAGCCTGGGAGAGGCCTATGTCCAGCAGTGGACTGCGATAGGCTGAGTTGATAGTTAGCTAGATCGATTCCTTTACATGTTCTGCTAAAGCAATGTTTGAAATATGTATCAACCACCCACGTCCTACCATCTCACAAACAAAATGAAGAACAATGAAGTAAACGTAGACCGTATTTTTTGCAACCTCGTAATTCAAAATAGGTTAAGCATTTATGTTTTCTTGTAGTCACCGCCTAACCGGTTGGAACTTTACAGTGAAATGATTTGTACTTTTATAATTTACAAACTTCAGTAGCAAGAAGATTTCAAAATTACTTATCAAAAGCAAATTTGTCGCATTTTTTCAAAGATATAAATTATGTCTAGATTGACAGTCAAATAATGTAAACTCGTCGAAAAAAAACTGCGTCCAACTGTTGGCCGCCAAATACACACACTAGAATTACACAACGACAGTACAATGACATGACGCGAGTGCAAATGTTGCTGTCACGCACACCAGGCTATCAAAGTTGGCCTATTTGTTTTAGTTATTTTGCAGCGCGACACTATCTAGATATATAAATAATCAAAGCATTTGTTATAGAATGATCGCCAAACAAAAATGATGACGGTCATCGAACTCACGTCATAAAACCCGAGACCGTACAACCCCGGTTAAGAGTTAAGCCTTTCGAAGGGGTAACCCATTCAATGGGTTACCTTTATCATGATGTAACCCATTGAAAGGGTTTTATACTAGAAACCCATTGAAACGGTTACACGATAACCCATTGAATCCCCAAAATGATTGAATAACTTTAATTGTATATTATATCCTTTTTGGCTTTGTATTATTATGTAAAACCATAAAATGGTGCATGTTGTGTTAGCCTGTAAGTGATTGTTGCACTTATAAATGTATCTATTATGTAAAATATTGTTAATGTATTGTGTAAACAATTGTTGGCTAACCTAAATAAATAAATAAATGGGTTTTATACTAGAAACCCATTGAAAGGGTTACATGATAATCCATTCAATGGGTTCTATACCTACTTAAAACCCAGTAACATGAAAAAACCATAATATTATGATATTTCGATTTCCGCCCAACACGCGTTGCATGATCAATTCTATCTCTATTCTACCCAGGGACCATTTTGGTTACCATTTTAGAAAAACCCTATCGAAAACCCTTTCAATGGAAATGGTTTACGATAGGGTTTTTCTAAGCAGTTAATCAAAAACCCATACGGTGTGGGTTATTTTGAATGTCTTAAATTAAGCCGTTCAAAAGAGTTACCGCTGCCGTATGGGTTTTTATCGAAAACCCTTTCAATGGGTTACCAACATTTAACTTCAGCCGTTCATAAGGGTTACCTATATCGTATAGGTTTTTGTTTAACCGCTTAGAAAAATCCTATCGAAAACCCTTTCAATGGGTAACCAAAATGGTCCCTGCATAAAACAGACTTCTCAAACCTCTTTACAGAATTCTTAAAATATAATAGAAAGTCACACCAAATCTTCCAAAAGCTAGAAACGTCACAACACTATCTCTACCGAGAAAAGCCTTGAACCTTTCATGAACCCGCACACTCCACAAAGAGACTCAATTAAACAAAAATCACTGCTGCATGCCGTAACTTGAAAGCACACCACACGAATACCAAATAAGACAATCTCTCATTTTGTTGTTACAAATCGTTCCCACAGCTGGGATAAATCACGGGATAAGGCAAAAACTGGGACCAACGAAACGTGACTAATTCACTAACATGGAAAAGCTTTCACTAAATAACTATTGGTTGTGCATAAGTGTATAGGATATATTTTACGTTCCCACTGGGGGGGTTAACCAACCCTGTGGTATATTTTTCATATTTATATTTTGCTGGGCTCAGAGGTCAAGAGAAAGTTTTACAATTTTGAAGGAATTTCAGGTTTGCGCGCTTAGATTTTTGGGACAATACCTATCTCTAATAGTGACAATGACCCACATATAACACATGAACAAAGTGTTATTATATGTAACTTCAGACTCTAAGAAAGTGGAACGGACTTGTGTAAAGTGCAATACACACTATTCTAAGTTTTAAAATAATTATCACATAAAAAAATTGGTTAGATTATAATTGCTTATTAGTCTTAAAGGCTAGATTGTAATTAATTATTAAGAACCTGGTTATTTTTAATAAAGCACAAAAAAAACCTATTTCTTATTTATAGATTTGCGTAGGCTGAATTAACGTAGATAAAAACTTGAAACATTCCTGAAGGATTTTTAAGTGTTTTTTCTTGTTCGTAATTGTGAAGCTCATAGCCAAGAAGTTCGTACGGGTGTATTATATTATCTGTGTACAGGGAATTAACTATTTGCAAGTGTCAATTTGCGACGGTGACACTTGCTAACATAGAGTTTATCTGCTTGTACTCGTATGCCACGCAGAGACAAAAGAAACCTATTCACACAAAATTTGTTTAATATGTGGTACAGACGGCTAGATATCAAGCTATACATTTCCAGTATAAGCTGATCTCGCATTGTATAGGATTTCCGTACAATGAGAGGTCAGCGTATATTGGAAATATATAGCTTGATGTGGTGTAGCCGTGTGTACGTTTAAATCCTGAAAAGGTTTTAACAAAACATAGTAGTGTAACCGCTTACAGAATATTTGATACTGTGGTTATACTGTTCATTGAATTAGCTGTGGCAAGTCCTGGTCATTTTAGTATTCACCCAATTTTGCCATCAATATCTCTGTTTAATATTCCGGACAGTTCAATGCGACCACAGTCTGCAAAATCATGCATTCACAAAATCAAAATCCGTGTCTAATAATCATTTCTCTTCGGTAACTTTTTTCCCCTCTCCTTTTCTTCACTTTTTTACTAATTGACACTAGTTAGTCTATTCCAAATGCTAACAGATTTGTCCTTTTTTCTTTTCTTTAAAGTTAAGGACAGTCTAATACCAACTTTTGATGTGATCTTTCCTCTAGCTTTCTGTAGAAATGATTTCGTGAAAAGGGATGGAAGTGTGTAACAGGAAGTGACAGCTTGAGCATGGAATAAGTAAGTACTTTACATCTAATACCCAATATTATCAATACATGTTTGACATAATCTGTACGTCAGCAACATATTATTGCTATGATTATAAATTTAATTAAACATTTAGTAATTGTTACGTAAATTATGACCATAATTATATTTAAAACTCTTATCAAAATTGACATTTACTATTTAGTATTTTGTCCTTATGTAATCTAATACTTATCCAATAACTTTTATTAGGTACAAAAATTTAAATTTTTGTACGCCACTAAGGCCAAACATGACTGGTCTTAAACCACAATGTATTTAATAACTTGCATGCTCTGTATGTGTACTCATGTTTCCACAAATAAATAATCTTGAATCTTGAATAGCATGGTATTTGTGAACTCATGGAGTTAGTACTATGTAGATTTAAAGTAGAAGAGATCGAATTTCGATTAATGGCAACCACTAGTAATGAATAATTATTCGAATAAATATATTTTGATGTTAATTTCTGTCGCTACTCAGTTGCTTATTACCAAGGTGAGATGTCAGATGTTACACATCATAAGCACTACTGTAAGGTTCGATATTTTTATTTCCTGTAGCTACAACGGTTAAAGTGTTTGCCCTTGTAAACCCAACCAAATTCTAATAGTAGGTAGGTATGTATTGTCTCTGGTTAGAATTTGATGTCCCTTTGCACAATGGTATAGATGAGACAGACAGATACAAATTTGCCCAGTCTCCTTTATCCCAGATCAACCAACATCAAAAGTTCCTCAAAAGATTAATCGCTATCACCATCACCCTTTCAAACTCCAAGACCTGCTTTTCAAACAAACATAATAATAGCCTTTAAATACTAAAAGTACCAGTCGAAGAATACTCGAGTGGATTCAACAGCTCTTAAGTTGGAACAAAGGGACAAACAAACTTCTCAGTCGACGAACAGTCGGGTGCAAAAGTGAGAAGACTAACTTGAGGTGAACTGAGTTCATGTCAGGAAACGTTATAAATAATAAGAACTTTTCATAACTATGAAGATGATATGATTATCTATTTATCTGGCTTTTGTTTTGAAACTGATGGTACTTCCGAAGACCAAGTACACCCAGCAGTAGCGAAAGCACCATATAACACGATTCCTACCGGCTTCCCTTCGGAAGATCGCATCAACAATTCTACCGTTATTGAAAAAAGGCATAGTCAATAGGGGTATTTAGTTCACCATAACATTCAAACAACAAAAAGCCTATTTTATTAGCTTTGAATTAAAATAACAAACAAGACAGTTTTGTCTGTGTAGTGATGCGTCTTTTTGGTTCTGCTATTTGACGATAGATGGTGTTAAATTCAGTAAAGGAAAGACTTACTTTTAAGTAAATTCATTAATTTTTACTTTACTGATAAGAAAGTAAGTTAAAATCGGCTTTGCTTCGGCTTCTTTTATACAAAAATTGACACCTCGCCGCTGACACCCAGTAGATGGCCTAGACAAGTGACAATCGGTTTGAGAGCGTTTCGTATTTATAGAACGTCTTTCAACAGGATTGTCATAAGTTTTGCCATAACTATGTCAGTCCTTTGAAATAAGATTAGACATTTAAAAATATACCTTTTTTACAGTCCGTTCAACCGATTTTGACTTTTAATGCGTTGGTTGCATGACAAATGGCAGCTGTAATAAACAGTCGGTATTGTAATCACGTTTTTGCCTATAATGCCACCCTTATGCCTACGGAATAGAACTCAAAATCGGTTGAACGGGCTGTAAAAAAAGTGTATTTAAATTTCTAATCTTATTTCAAATGGAGTATATTATTATACATAATTATTTAAAATGCCAGCATGTTTACTTATGTCTATAATTACGCATGTTAATATTTTCTTTGTTTTTTTTTTATACATAATTAATTATTACCTGAGTCTTGCTGTGCTGTGTCACGCTGAGCAATCAATAATTCAATCTGCTTTTTCTGTCTATATTGGGCCACA
Organism: Tiliacea aurago; assembly: GCA_948098905.1. Classification (NCBI taxonomy): domain Eukaryota; kingdom Metazoa; phylum Arthropoda; class Insecta; order Lepidoptera; family Noctuidae; genus Tiliacea; species Tiliacea aurago. Next base: position 6,411,440 of record OX402592.1, read on the forward strand.
AAGATACCGGCTATGCCTAGTTTAAGGCCCACGGCTACTTCTACTTAATGCACTCTTTCAATTATGAGCATTTACGACGTACGTCATTTCATACAAACGTTCAAGCCCTTGTTTTTCGAAATGATTGAACCGATTTAAATGTAACTTCATACGCTTATGCAGGATATAAAGGTCTAGGTTTTACATGGAGCGACTGCCTATCTGACTGCCACAACTAGGTTACTGGATAACACGATACCCCCTGGTATAAGAATGATTGTCAGACTTTCGGACTTCTCACGACCCGTAACGACTGTCAAAGATGTACAAATGACAGCCGGGACACTGAAAAAAAAAGTGTTTGCTTTAACAAAAATCTTGTTTAATGTGATCAGGATCACGCACCTTGACTCCATACGAGCCTAATAAGATCTTGACTTCTGAAGCTAGGAGAACTTTTTTAAATTATCATAGTTCCGTCTAATAAGTAATGAACTAGTTTAATTACGGGTTATTTAATTTAGCTCAAATGTTGGCCAGTATTTTTTTTTTAATAATTTAATTCAAGTAACAAGACTCACACCCCCTTATTACAAAACAAGGTTTATCTTCAGACTCAGATTTAAAACATGGAGCCATTATTGAATTTCGAACTTTATTCCGACTATGGTAAAGTTCCTATACACAAAACTGACAACTTAGTACCGAACTAAGTTTTCAGGTTTGTATAAAGAACGGTATTTCAATCACTGTTACGTTCTTATTACAAAAACTGGCTCCACGGTTTAAGCCATGTCAAAATATAAATCTTGTTTTGTAATAAGGCGGATAGTGTTAGTAACAAAATACTTACAGAAACGATTCGTGACATCACTGCTGCAAGGTGACAGACCCAGTCAATACCTTGCAGCAGTGACTCACATACGCACAATCTAGCCTACTTGCTACCATAAACAGGATGCTGTTGGTGCTGCCCCGCACCCTACTAACCAGGGATGCGCTCCGCTTCCGCATCACAGTGTAGAAGTAGTCAACGCGAGCTTCAGCAAACATCCCTGATGCGCTGCAGTATCGAGGCAATCCCATCAGCACCCTGAATGCGATATTGTATTGAACGCGAAGGGCGCCGTATGATTTCTGAGTATAATGAGCCCACAGACTATGAATTTAAAAATAAAATATTATGAATGATATAATCCGAAATAAATATATTTGATTTGATTTTGATTTGATAATGCTAACAAATTGCTTATTGTTACCATGAACTTAAATTATTATTTGATATAGAAGAAGTAAATTCAAACAAAGGATGTATGATGTAACAAAGACCGGTGATTATTCTATAGGTACATGTCACATTGACGATATAAATAAAATGAATTTGTTCTGGCAAATATGCTATCTTGTTTATATTAAATAATGAATCCAAACATTTTAATGCCAACTAAGAAAAAATATATCTAAGTTAGTCTGCATTTTTTTCAGTGGACAAACCGAGACATGGATGGATCGTAGTATGTAAAGATGGTCACCCATCTACGGATCGACCGCGGTAACTTAACCTAATTGATCGACCCGTGTGGCGGTTATTACTTAGCCACAAGCCCCTCTTGTTGCTCTGACAGTAATTAATAGTTCATATGGAACCTCTACTAGTAACGATACTTTCTTTATTAGGTAGGTATATTGACTGTTTAGGCATAAATAGTATTAAAAACCAGCCAAGTGCGAGTCGGACTCGCGCACGAAGGGTTCCGTACCATTATCTATAAAAAATGGCAAAAAAATCAGGTTTGTTGTATGGGAGCCCCCCTTAAATATTTGTTTTATTTTTATTTAATTATTTATTTTTAAATTGAATATACAACTAAATATTTTGTGAATATTTCAAGCGTCTACCTGTTACTATTATCAATATAGAGTAAAAACGAGCAAAAAAATCACGTTTGTGGTATGGGAGCCCCCGTAAATATTTATATTATTCTATTTTTTAGTATTTTTTGTTATAGCGGCAACAGAAATACATCATCTGTGAAATTTTCAACTGTCTAACTATCACGGTTCATGAGACACAGCCTGGTGACAGACGGACAGACAGACAGACGGCGGAGCCTTAGTAATAAGGTTGCCGTTTTACCCTTTGGGTACAGAACCCTAAAAATCACGTTTGTTGTATGGGAGCCCCCTTTAATATTCATTTTATTCTGTTTTTTTTTGTATTTGTTGTTAGAGCGGAAACAGAAATAATAGGTTGGAGAAAAAGTTTCTTCGAATTTTTTAAGAAAATTCAAATAATTTTTTAATATAGTTTATTTATATTTAACTAAAGTATGTACGTACCATTTTGTTCGATAACTTTTTGCCATCTTGTAGGTAGGGACATGATTCCATAGCTATAGAAATTTTGGGACTTCTGATCAAAATACCGCGACAAGTGGTTTTGGCAGTCCTCTCGTGATGTTAACCTGACACTGCCTAAAGAACTCTGAAGAGACCGAAACAGGTGGAAATCTGAAGGTACAAAGGTCAGGACTATACGGCGGATGCATTAACACCTCCCAGCCAAACTCTCTTAATTTTTGCTGAGTGGCTAAAGATGTGTGAGGTCTAGTGTTATCATGATGAAAAACCACACCCCTTCTGTTGATTAATTCCGGCCGCTTTCTCTCAACTTCTTGCTTTAATCTCATCAGTTGTTCGCAGTAGAGTTCAGAATCGATGGTCCTGCCTGGTGGTAACAGCTCATAATGAATAATGCCCTTCCAATCCCACCACACACACAGCATCACCTTGTTGCGAGTTAACCCGGGTTTCGCCACAATCTGTGAAGCCTGACCGGCCTTTGACCACGATCTTTTTCGCACGTTCTTGTCGTACGTGATCCACTTTTCATCACCAGTTATCAGCTTTTTCAAAAATGGTTCGGTTTCATTACGTCGCGTCGTAATAAAGAGTCACAAATGAGTACACGGTTCATTAGGTTTCTTTCAGTGAGCTCGTGAGGTACCCAAATATCGAGCTTTTCTGTGTACCCAGTTTTTTTTCAAATGTGCCAAAACTATTTTGTGGTCAATTCCCAGTTTTTCAGCTACGTCGTATCTACTGATATACCGATCATGCTCCACTTTTTCAAAAATGGCATCCACTTTATCCGTAATAAGGCGACCAGAGCGACGTGGATCTTTGACATCAAAATTTCCGAATTGAAAACGCTTAAACCAAATTTGTGCTACTCTCACAGACACTGCACTAGGTCCATAAACATCGCAAATTTTTTTCGCGGTTTGCGTTGCATTTTTATCTTTTTTGTAGTAAAATTTTAAAATGTATCAAATTTCTTCATTAGATTCACTCATCTTGACAGTACGAAAAACAAATGAAAATCACACATTTTCCTAATTTGAATTTGGAATTATGTTCTTATTTATTTATTTAAGGAAAAACAAACAGTAGCACAATACGATATTGTAATTATATCTATCTTAATATTACATGTTAAGCAATTATGCTACCCACTACGTTCTCCACGGGTTCTTTAAAATTTAAACTTTCAATGATACCAAAACCAGCCAGATACAAATAGTATAGCCAAAGAGATTTTATTACAAGTTCATACATACTATAATGCGAAAAGACTTTTTCCCCAACCTAATACATCATCTGTGAAAATTTCAACTGTCTAACTATCACGGTTCATGAGATACAGCCTGGTGACAGACGGACAGACAGACAGACAGATAGACGGCGGAGCCTTAGTAATAGGGTTCCCGTTTTACCCTTTGGGTACGAAACCCTAAAAACCACCTGTTTGCATAACAGTAGCTTCGAACGGCTTTAAAGATTCATCCAAGCAGACAGACAACAAAATATGTTAAATAAAAACATTTGGCAATAGTAAAGCTTGGTATCGTAGCTTATCATCCCTAAAGTCAACGCCATGAGACGTGATAAATTTCATACTTTGGGATTTAAAACTTTAACTGAAATTGCGTATGGTTCAGTTTCCATTGCAACTAAAATTATTTTATGACGTTTAGCGATAATTTCTTCATTCATAAATCAACTTAGATATCTTGAGTTTAAAGTTGATAGTTGTATAATTTGCAATTTTATGTATTTATAGCTTCTCATGACGGTTACTTTAGATGCCTACTCATCCCCATAATTGCAGAAAAAGCGTGAGTATAACATTCGTATTGCTAAGTATACGTCGTATTTGATCGTGATAGGTTAATCTTGGTTCGCCTCAGGCCGTCGATCGAACGGCTTGGCATTCTATATCTGTTTCATCGTTCTTCCCACATTTTTTATGCATAAGTACTCGTATAAAGAACGTCGATTGGTCGATTGCTTATCTCAAAGTAAATGAAAAGTATTGTAAATAGATAGCGCATTTACTTTATGTAACAATATTTTTGTTTTTTTAGGGTTCCGTACCTCAAAAGGAAAAATCGGAACCCTTATAGGATCACTTCGTTGTCCGCCTGTCTGTCAGTCAGTTTGTCAGTCTTTCAAGACCCTTTTTCTCAGGAACGCGTGGAGGTATCAAGTTGAAATTAATATCAAATACATAGATCTGTGGTCCCTTGGAGCTCAAAAAAATCAATCAATTCAATCAAGCTTCTAAGTCAACGCAATACCAAAATAAGATTATTTATGCGACATATTTTGATACTCACTCGCTTTGTCACTCACTTCTGTACCCCAAGTGTAAGTTTGCAAGAGAGTAAACGTAACTATTTCGTTTGCGTTAAAATTTGACCGATAGATCATAATGCTAAGAGTATAAGAGTGAGAATAAAAATCTTAACGCAAACGCGCTAGTTACGTTTACTCACTTGCAATCTTACAGTCGGGGTACTGAAAAGCTAAATCACTAAGACGTGGTGAAGGGCAAACATTTTACAGGACTGTCTTATTAAATTTTGACGTTTAAAAAGTACTGATTCTCAGCCTATAGCCTATTTAAATAATGTTTTTGTAGGTAAATTCTTGGGGGAAGTCAACATAATATTATGTCTAGCAACAGACCTGTTTCACTTGAAATTATGATGTTATAAATGCTGCAGTTTATTATGGTCACTACTCACTACTAAATTAGTTCAAGAACGGAGTTACAGACATCTGAATTTCCAATACAGACATGAAAAAACAACGTAGATACGTATGTGCTTTTAACTTTATTATTAACTTTTCTGGGAAAAAGCTGAGTGGGGCTTCACTTAGGTTATTTATATTGTTGAAAACATTTGATTTCAACACGAAATCTCTCATACGGTTAGGATACATTTATTTATTTATTTATTAGCTTTATTTTATCCCGTACATTTAGTTTTTTGATGTGTACTTATTTATTTATTTATTTGTTAGTAATGTTAGTTTTGTACTTAAATAAGGTTAGTATTGTTAGGTGTAAGGGCCGCCTTTCGCGGTGAAAGCCTCCTCCAAACCTTTCCAGGTGGTTCTGTCCTTTGCCCGTCTGGGCCATAAGGCTCCCGGCTATCTCAATGATGTCGTCAATCCATCTTTTAGAAGGTCTACCCTTCCTTCTTTTTTTATATATTGGGTACCAATTAGAAACAGTTTGCGACCATCTTTCATCCATAGCTCTCTGGATATGACCTGACCGTTTCCATTTCAATGTCAGCACCTGTTTGACGTCATCCCTCGCCTTTGTTCTTTTCCTTATCAGTGAACTTTTGACTCGTATCTTTTAATTTAATGTTCATGTAGCTCCGTTCTATTCCTCTTTGACAACTTCTTATTTTATGTTTTATGGTTAGGATACATATGAATGAACAAATCAAATGGAAATATGAAGATGTGTCCCCACAAAAAATATGGCTTGGATCATTATTTTCGAAATATCTGAGTTAGGTTAGGTTAGGTAGCCGGGCCGGGAGGACGGGACGCGACATAAGCTGGCAGAGTGTGCCGCTTGGGAGGAGCCTCGCCGTGTCCTCATCTCAGGAGTAGGCAGCGACCTGTCACTGCCGGCCGTGGTTGGTTCGACGGTCGGTAGCAAGGAGTCCTAGGACGCGATGGTATCCTTCTGCGAAACAGTCATATCACAGAAGGAGGCTGCGGAAAGGGAGCGTGAGATCTCTTCCGCTCACCCAGCCCACATCAGGCGCACCGGGCGTCGGCAGCGAGCCCTCTTTCGGCCGGTATTTGCCCCCCTGTATATCATCTATCTAGCGAGATTATAACCTAACGAAAAATTGTGAACTGCAACAAACCATTTACAATTAAATGCATTATTTTAGTATAGTTTATATAATATATAGTTTCGTTCCATCGCAAACAAATAAATCGTGAACTGGTCTCAAACTTGCATGAGACAAAGGCACCTTGCGCTAATACTAAATACCAAGCAAGTAACTACGAAAAACTTGGAAGAAGCGCTTCGTAATTACAGATAAATTACAAGAAAAGCCGACTGTGTGACTTTTAAAACATGTTCATCTCTTCGGCGTTGGAAATATTTAAAAATCCTCTGAATTTTTAATCAAGGTTATATAGGTAGGTGGTATAGGTTGTGCAGTCTGTGGGTCAGGTATACGCTGAGGGCATACACCGGGCTGCGTGTCCAGTATAACAATATATTCAGAATGCTGTTGGGTCTACCACGCTTTTGTAGCGCATCCGGGATGTTTGCCGAGGCCAGGGTCGATGGTTTTCATGCCATTATTCGGAAACGGTGTGCCTCTATTCTCGGTAGAATACGTGTTACTCGTAGCTCCCACAGCATCCTGAGTGTATTGTGTGATAGGTGGAACAGCCCCATGCTGGCTCACTGGATAGATGGTTTCAATTTTGTATATAGTGTCACTGTGGTTTTTTTGCTAACATTAGGCTTACCTTTACTAACAACTTATGGATCTTGATCTAAAATGAAAATAAATATATATCTATATATATAAAAGAGAAGTCCACTCACTGACCACTCATCACGAAATCTCGGAAACTACTGGGCCGTGAGGTTGAAAGGTTGGAATATTTCCTAGTTTTTAGACACGTGGCGCACAATGCTGTCTCGAATTTGAGAAGACAATGACATGGCCACGTTACTGTTCACCAAATAGAAGAGAGATGAAAATAAGCATGCGCCATCGCCAGGGATATTTACTATTTGGCAAAGAATTTGCATGCCACAATTGTGGCGATAAGTCCCCTCTATGAGGAGTGGCTAGAGAGGCGCCACGGCTTCCTCACCTTCCGCCTGACGCACGTCCTCACCGGACACGGTTGTTTCGGAAGGTTCCTATTCAGAATAAAGCGGGAGGAAACGCCCGGGTGTCACCACTGTGTGGATCGCCCGGAGGACACGGTGGAGCATACGGTTGAGGTCTGCCCTGCTTGGGCGGAGCACTGCCATGTCCTCACGGAGGCGATCGGCGGCGGCGATCTCTCGCATCTGGCCCTGGTTCAGGCCATGGTTCGGAGCGAGAGTGCACGGGAGGCCGTCACCTCCTTCTGCAAAGCAGTAATGCATGCGAAGAAGGAGGCGGAATGCGTGAGGGTGAGGCAGGGTTCGCGCCCTCACGCCCTTAGTCACCGCAGGAGACGCCCCGGGCGTCGGGAGTCCCAAGCCGATTTCCGGCCACCGTAGGCGCGGGCCTGCGGACAGTGAGCGATGGGTAGCTCGCCGTCCTATAAGGACCAGGCCCGGGTCGACGGCGCGTTGTGTTCCACGCGCGCCTCAAAGAGATGTCAGCACCAATTGACGGGGTCCGAAAGGGCTAATGCCTGCCAGGGTTACGAGCCTGTCCGAAAGGGATATCGTGGCCCTGGCACACAGGCATTTGAAGGAACATGGGTGGGTTTTAGTCAATAATGACACGCCCTCCCCGCTCCGGCCAGAGCGGGAGAAGTTATTTGATAATTTATCACCCAAAAAAAAAAGGCAGCGGCAGAACTATTCTCATTTGAGTTCCAGGTGTTTCAGGATGGTATTTTTATTGCTGGTTTTGGGGAAGCACGGCAGGGAGTCAAAATAATCCGATTCTCGGGAAACTTTATTGAAGGTAATTTTGATGTTTTAATTCCGTTGGCTAATTTAAATAATAAAAAAACCGGCCAAGTGCGAGTCGGACTCGCCCACGAAGGGTTCCGTACCATTATCTATAAAAATGCCAAAAAAATCACGTATGTTGTATGGGAGCCCCCCTTAAATATTTGGTTTATTTTAATTTAATTATTTATTTTTAAAGTGAATAATTATATAACTTAATATTCTGTGAATATTTCAAGCGTCTACCTGTTGCCGTTATCAATATCTAGCAAAAACGAGCAAAAAAATCACGTTTCTTGTATGGGAGCCCCCTTAAATATTTTTTTATTCTGTTTTTTAGTATTAGTTGTTATACCGGCAACAGAAATACATTATCTGTGAAAATTTTTACTGTCTAACTATCACGGTTCATGAGATACAGCCTGGTGACAGACGGACAAACGGCGGAGCCTTAGTAATGGGGTTCCCGTTTTACCCTTTGGGTACGGAACTCTAAAAATATCTTTTGACCCCTCACGCCGGCAAAAATGAAGAATCACCGGCCGTCACCGACTCAGCGGTAAATGTGCAGTTGAATTAATTCACAATCCCAGTCCCAATTCACTGCTATTGATTTTGTCGAGAAGTCGTTTGCCTATAGTGAGCAAACGGAATGCGAGTCATTTTTTTTAAGGATATTGCTAAACCGTTGCTTCATCTACTTATATTAATATTTTATAGTTTGTGAGGTTGTAGGGGTAATCTCTGGATCTACTGAACCGATTTTGAAAAATCTTTTACCCATTGAAAGCCACGTTATTATTTTGTGAGTGTCATAGCATAAGGCCATAATTTAATCCGAAAAATGAAAAGATGGTAAAATGTTTACCGCCTAACGAAGTGGGCGCGGGTCAGCTAGTATAGGTATACTCGTAGTATTCTCAATTTTTATTTTTTTTCATCATTATCATCATCATTTCAGCCGAAAGACTTCCACTGCTACACATAGGCCTCCCCCAAAAAAGGGGGCGGGTTGCCATAATCGCCACGCTTGGCAGGTGGGTTGGCGATCGCAGTATGGTGTTAAAATGCATAGAGAACGCTGCTGCCCATTCTCTAGTAAGTCCCTTAGTCGCCTTTTACGACACCCACGGGAAGAAATAGGATGGTGCTATTTTTTACGTCCGGCACCACACGGCTAATATATTTTTGGAATAAAATATTTATAATTGGAGAAACAGGGTGATGAATCTCGTCGCGTGCCATGTTCAAGACTACCGACTTCTGACTAACAGAAATATGATTAAGGCGACGATATATGGTGACTTTTAAATCTGTTATTTCGCCTCCATAAAATGCAAGTTATGCAAAAAGTATGCTAAACTAGAACGCATACACATCAGTTCTATAAGTGAATATTTAAGTATTGTAGTAAAATACTTTATGAAATAACTTCAGGAAGTAATGTCTACCCAAAGCATAAAAAACGATATTACGTTCAAACTACTGACGATATTTTCATGAATTTTTTTTAGATGAATAGACTGTTTTATTATCTACTAGCTGCGCCCGCGGTTTCACCCGCGTAAGTCTCGATCCCGTGGGAATATAGGGATAAAAAGTAGCCTATACTGTTAATAAATAAATAAATAAATTCATTTATTTCAAGTAAATTACACCCATTGCCAAACTAAAATTAATAGCAATAAACCATACAAACCATCCAAACAGACAAAAACCCAAAATAAAATTGCAACCAAATAAATTTAAAAAAGGCACATGTTAATCCAGGGTGTCAGCTACCTCGATACAAAATTTTATGGTCCAGCCGTTTTTACGTGAAAGAGTAACAAACATCCATCCATCCATCCATAGTTACAAACTTTCGCGTTTATAATATTAGTAGGATAATTCTATCTGTGATTTTTTTCAAATATTCATATTTTCGTTACTAAAATACATATTCCCTATGAAAGTTAATGGTTGCGCGGCGTGAGCGCGACGTGCATTTGTATGGCCAAGGTCAACGGCGATTATCTGACTCTTAACTAGCGGCGCCCCGCGGTTTCACCCACATAAGTCTCAATCTCGTTGGAATATCAGGATAAAAAGTATTCTATGTTAAAAGTGAGTTTGTTTCGCTTTCACACTAAAACGGCTGAACGGTTTTCGATGAAATTTAGCAAATGGGTAGACCATTACCTGGGTTAGGTGAATTTAAAATATTAGTTAGGATAATCAATTCAGTCAATTGCAATTTATAATAATGCTGAAAAACGCAAAGATTGAATAACAAATAATAATTTCATTTATTTCAGGAATGATATAACACTAGAAAGTTACACAAAATTAAATCCATGACACAATAATTATTAGTAAGACGTACGACGAACATAGTAATAAATACATAAACGTTTAATAAAACAGTAAGTACCTATATCGATTAAAAATATAGTTTTTATTCGCGAAATACCATAGTGATCACTAAGTATGGCTTTGAAAAACCCAAAGGTCCCAAATAACCAAAATGCTCACATATATATTTCATACTTAGACAATCTCAAGCAAAATCATCTTCAAATGATTTTTTTTTTAATTTTTCTTTACGACGAGCGTCGTTTGCCTTGCGGGGGCGCACCTCTCGGTTCTGTCCCCCCACCCGCTGAGTTCCGCGTTTAGTATAAATATACGAACGTGGCGCAGCCAATTTGTGACCCCCCAACGACGCCCTAAGCCGAGATCCATACCCCACAGGGGGTGCCCTTAGTGCGCAGTAAATTTAGTTTATAATATACATATATTTACGCCCTGGCTGGAGGCTTTAAGCTCATACCTTAAGGCAGTCACAGGAAAGCTCGGTTAAGTAGTCACGGCTTCTCAAGGCCAATTATGAGATGCCATACACAAAAATAAAAAAACTGGTCAAGAGCGAGTCGGACTCACGCACCGAGGGTTCCGTACGTATATATGATGTTGATGATTTCTGAAAAACTGTGCTATTTAGACATCGTTTTATTTTTCCTGTAATCTTTACATAAACTTCTTCTTTACATAGAATAATTTCAGATTTTTATCTATGCAAACTTCGGAGATAAGGGGGGGGGGGGAACGGTATTTTTTTTTAACATTTTTCTTAAAAAGTCGGAAACAATGCTGCCTAAAAAAATAAAAATATGTTTGAGAATGTGCAAACAACGTTCTTTCATATGATACCCCACACGCCCTAGTAGCCCCACTTCAAATCTTTAAGACCCCTTTTCAGTCCCTTTTGCAAAAAATATATATTTTTTTAAATTTCTTTCTTTCTTGCAAAATAGTTGGACAAACGTCATCTAAAACTATTCTAAATTTCAAGTTGATAGCATTAGTAGTTCTCGAGATATCTAGGTGTGACAGACAGACAGACAGACAGACAGTCTCACCATAAGGGTTCCTTTTTACCATTTTGGTACGGAACCCTAAAAAGCAAAAATACATACAGTCGCTCGCGTCGTTTGTGTGCGCACACCCGTGCTGTGTAAAAATAGTTTTCAGACATAATGGTGGTTATTTTGAAACCAATTTCAAGAACCACTTACAATTCCGCTCGATACTCATTGATAATTCGTATTACATCAATCACTACTCGCTATCGATCGGCTTACCTTCTTACCTTCGAACAAAGAGTATCTTCCAAGTTCTTTGTCTGCCGTTCTATAAGGTCGATGGTACTAAAATTGTTTTATATTTGAGCCTGATTGAAATATGGCAGCTTTTGATTGAATCGTTTTATGAACTATGAGGCTATATGGGTCATCGTGTGCTGGATTTTTGGATCTATGCATACTAAAATTTCAAATAGTTATTTCATTTAAAAAAATCTAGTTTTTATTATTTATTGTACGCCGGATAAAACAAAAAGCACGAACTCGTAATTTCGTTCTTCTTTTTTTGCCTATTGTTTTTTTTTTAATTCTTTTAAGTTGTTATCTATTACTTTATTGTGTGTTGTGCATTTATATTACAATAGCATTTATTTATTAGATTTTTTTTAAATTTATTTGAGAATATATTCAATTTTTGTTATTCTTTAATTATTTCTAGTAATTTATTATATATTTTAATTGACATGACTAGTGTACCTGTTGAGTGCATTTTTAACTTAGAGCTTGGTAAGTTTAACCTATTTTTATGGCGTAATGTATATTTTGACTGTATATTTTCTCTTGTTGTGTAAAAGTGTTGGTAACTAGTTCCTATTTAGCTACAATGGTCGGTCCTACCGCACAAGGCGATCTGTTCTAGGCAACATTTGGATGGATTGAATAAAATAATAGACATTTAGAGTCGTCAGTATACAAAAATAGCATACATAATAGAGATACAATTATACTAGACCAAAGAGGCCGTTTTCTGTAAAAATAACATAATATCATCACGCCAGTAATCCCCGAAGGGTTAGGCTGTGGTGTATCTATACTATAGGTACACCATCCACATTTCGCCAGTTATGTTTAAGTTCCATGTAATAAGGGGCGAACCTATTGCCATCAACCGTGCTCAAATCCAGACTCCGGGCTGTACTGAGAAATTCCTAATGGAAAATCCTAATAACAGTTACCCGACCTGGGAATCGAACCCAGGACCTCATCCTCAGCAGTAGTGCTTGCGACCACTAGAACAACAAGGCAGTAAAAAATAAACTAGTTTTTATCCGGTATTAGTATCCATAGGAAAAACATATTTAAAACTAGTTACTACTTGGCTACATTGTAGGTAACTAGTAACTAGTTATCTACCACGGTCTTATCGCACAAGCAATCTCATCCAGGCAACATTTGGATGGACAGAATGAAAGAATAGACATTTGGAGTCGTCAGTGTACAAGAATAGTATAAAAAACGGCCTCGTTGGTCCAACGAGGCTGTTTTCTATAAAAATGTGGCTGTTATATTAATATATTATGGTATCTTACTACTTCCACCCGAACGAAGTCGCGGGCAGAAACTAGTAATATAATTATATAAAATACGTAACAATACAATATTATATTTTTAGCCTGAACTGCGTCGTTCCTGGACAAAGGCCTCGCCCCATTCCATCCCTATATCCGATTCTGTTGAAAACATTGATTGGGAATAAACTTCCAACAACCAGTACCCTAGCCGTCCTGATCAAAACAGAGAATTTTCCTAACATTATAATAAGATCTATTTTTATCCGTAACATCAAATTGTGCTATTAATATTCAAGAAGTAATAAAACCTTTCTGGAATCATCTGGGATATAAGCGAAATGTTGTACGATATTTTTATTTATATTATTCCGAAAAATCCCGGACACCGGTAAATCCTAAGATTAACCGTCGAATCTCATGATTTACTGATAGCTAACAGTAAACATTATTTAGTTGCTAGGTACATAGTCTGATATATTAATAGTTTTCATTTTCTCCTCTGAGTTCTAGTAATTTTACTGCGTTGGAATTTCATATTATGGTTCTAGAGTGTTTTCTTTTTAATTTATTTTTTCCAAACGAGGTTGCTGAAGTCATGACTAGAGATAAATCTATTATCATTGAAGCTACGCATCCGCTACGGATCTGCTACGCCCTCGATAAGTTTACGACATACTCGTTCTGCCTACGCAATGATAAAGTGGGTATTTTTTTTACATTTCACTATTTCAAATCGTTATGCTTAAGTTTTGTTATTATACAGGTTCAAATTAAATTAGCCAGCGAAACTCCGCAGCCGTGATGGGTATCGATATCCAAACACGAAAAAATAAAAAAATAATATAGGTATCTGATGATTTTTTTTGGGTCATCAACCGCAGTGAAGTGGAAATATCTCTTTAAAAATATGTTTTGTGCAAAATTTACAGACGTGATGGGTATCAATTTCTAAACAAGGATAAACAAAACACAAAACAAAAACAACAAAGAAAAAAAAAATTGGTCGTAGACCTCAAAAAAAAATATGCATTTTTTTTTGTCGTCTGCAGCATAAATCAGTAATGTTTCGATCTTTATTAAAATTATCATTTCTTTTTGTATGCACGAGTTCCTGTGACAAATAAATCAAATTTTATTTATTTTCTCTCTTTTTTAATAACTTACTTAAATTAAAAATACAAGAGTGACGCAGTTGTTTAGTTCACAATATCTACTGTTCGACTAAACGAAGCCTTAGCCCGAACACCCATAAACTTTAATTTCCTATACCCTCCATTCCGCACTAAAACTTCTTGTACCATAATAAAACAAAATGATTAGTTAAACGTCCCAACTACACATTGTAACTGTTCGGAACACACCTCCTTTGTTTGCATTCGGCCAGACGAATGGGCCCATCTATCAAAGTAGGTGAGCAGAATACCGGCCCTGTCATTAATAACCGCGCGAAGTAGGTAATGGAGCGAAAACTTTCTACGCACGTTTTTCATTAAATTCTCAGTGGGGAAAGCGAATTTATAAAATCAATGGGGGCCAGCAATAGAAATTAAGCAGTGAAATATTGCCGCGGCGGCAGATTTGTTGTGATACCGTTTGCAACGTTAATGGTTAGCTCCGAATTTAGTATTGGAACACTTTTTGAATATTTATTACTTGCAATTTTTGAGAGATGCTTTTTTGTTTTTGGTGTTATGAGCATGTCGGGTCGTCAGGATTTTACTCAGTTAGATTCGGTCATCATGTGGGCAGAAGTTGGGTTTCGTGCAATGAAAACACACTGGGTGCGATACACAGCGTTTAATGAAATTTCAAATTGACACAATCTCTACACATTTTAACTTCCATAATAACCGAGCATAACGAATCGAGTACAGTTCCGCGACGTCAAGACCGATGCGATCAGACCAAACACTGAATCTTGAATGTCCTCCTCGCCGTCGGCTCAAAACATCACGACTCTGTAAAAGCGGGCCAGTGGTGTGGGTAGATGACGTCATGTCGCCAGTAGTGGCGCGCTTGCGACTCGTTACGTGTCCGTACTAATGACCGGATCCGACACGGCCATCCTGCGATGCACACGTCCTCGTGTGTTTTTATTCGGAAAATACAAAATCTCGCCACAGTATCTGCTCATCCAATCCTGACTAATATGAAGACTGACTCTTTAACTTGGACTTTACTTTTTAAAGTCCGTTTTAATTTCCAAGCAATTTGAACCAACAATTTAGAAAATTTAAACTAGACTAACCTATGAATTGAAACTATCTAGTTTCAAGATTAACGAGACCAAGCACAACTTGAAAATAACAGTTGTCAAACAAAAGGTTCCTCTAAGTCTCCATCATATTTACTCAGCAACTAAATCAACTTCGATCACATACAACGCTCATGGCCCAGCTGCCGCAGCAGCTAGTGACACTTATGCCACCCATATCGTCATCACCTCATGTGATACGACCACACACATCACATAGAGTCTGCGACTCCCAGGTCAGTACAAGACCAAAACAACAATAGTCTCCATTGAGACCCAGGTCCCCGCCGTACCACCAGCTGCCCATCGCCCCCTGAACAGCTCACAAGTGAGCTGCAGTTACGACTACAGACTAGTGCGTACGGTGCGACCAAATAGCCATGGTATGTGTCTACTACTCGGTGGAGGTACTTTCATCACCGTCCTCTACGTTTAACTCATTAGGAACATTACTTAGAGGCATCTTTCGTATACGATCATGAGCGTATTTGTAAGTACGCTTGTTAAATAGAGATTTTAAAACATACCGATCGCCATCAAATATGGTCAAATTGGGAATAATCGAAAATTCAATACTCTGGGCCATGTACCACAGTCGTTCGAATCAACCTTACTCTCACATCCAGCGCATGGATCAAAACTTCTGTTCGCATATCCATCAAGTGGATCGCCCGTGTGCATCACCCATTGACTACACACTACGGTCTATCCAGACCCCGACCTCCGCCAGAGTAAAACGCGCATCACGCACCCACGGACTACTTGAGTTGCCTCAAGAGACACCGATTTCTACCGGGCTACGACTACGTAATAACCACTAGTACGGTCGAACACAATACGGCCGATAGAATCCTTTACTCGACCTTCTACCACAACTTAAGCTTGCTCATTATCAAAATCCTTATCAACATCAACATCGACTGGTACGTGACCCGCTGGCATCTTCCTAAGCCTATCGTGTGCGTATTTGTATGTACGGTTCAAGAACCTCTTATAACTTCAAACGGTCCTTTAAATTTTTGATTTAACTTTGTAAAGTAATTTGAATCATGGAGTCGTGAAATTTGGTCAGAAATCAACGGTAATGGATAACGATCTGTCACTGTATTATTATTAAGCTCTCTATAACCTATGCACATACGATCTGATCCATCATACGGCGAACTACTAATTATTTTAGCTTGCAACAATTCATTAAACCCTATCGCGCATGTTCTACGTTCGTCCGGAGACAATCTGTAAGGACGTATTTGCACTGTACGATTAAGGTCTATCAATCTTACTTCCAACTAGGCATTGCAATCTAATACTGGAATATTGCTCGAATAATTCGAACACTATTCGAATAATTCCAATATCATTCGAACAAGGCTGAAAAAGTATTCGAATACTAAAAATTATCGAATATTTGCAATCCCTACCTCCAATTCACCAGTGTTAACACGCGTTGTCGAATAACCGTTAATAAAAAGTCGGAGTATAATTCTAAGATGTTTACAAGGTCACGTCTTCTATCAAATCAATTCTATCAAAATTATTCTTTATTGCCGTAGTCTGAACTTAGCTTTACACTCGTTTATAGTTTTCTCTCTAGTCAAAATTAATTCAGTTGCAGTCATGCTTACACAAAAACCGTTATTCAAAATCTCTTGACCTAATAGGATGTTACTACGCAAGTACTTAACTGGCAAAACGTGGAATAGAATTTCAGTCGCGAAATAGTTATTTTCTACCAGACACAGCAATAGCAAAGTACTATGAACTTTTTGATTGCCTATACTAACTAAAGTCTACAAGTAATACTCTCCTTCATTAAATAACATTCAGCATCAGAATCAAAATCGAATTTGATACACTCACCAAAATGCTTTAATGTTCCTGATGGAGGCTCGACGATGCAAAGTTTGACTTGTTTCTCCGCCGTTAGACCCGCCCGCTATGGTACAGCAGCGCTGGTCCCGCCCGCTGTGGTACAGCAGTGCTGGAGCAGCCCACCGCGCAGCAACCGGCGAAGCGGCCCGGCGCGCCACACCCGAAGCACACCAGTGAGCCGCCGCTGGCTTGCAATGCGCCCATTTTTTTTTGTAGCTGAAATTAAAAAGAATACGCCGCGTTTAGTAAGTGACATTTTTAAAAGGGCGTTTAAATTTGTGTAGGTACTGAAACGGCCTTCCCTGTATAGGTTATCTGCGACAGCCATGTAGATGCGGAGATGAAGGACTCCCCTTCAACGCCTTGCTTATTGTCAAAATAAGCTGGCTTCCTTCCACTGCACTCCCGTCGAAACAGCTCAGCATTAGCGCACCATGATCGCGCATCGGAATCTGGTTTGTCGAGGTCGGATTCCGGAAACACCAACTTGCTATTCACTGGCTGGGTTTTTGTCGTTGCCCCGGCGCCCGCAGCAGGCACAGGCAACGGCTTCTTAAAGTCTTTCTTCTTCGTTGGTTTTTCATTTCAAAAAGTAACCGCCACTATTGTTATTGTCACTTTTCCCGCGTGTCATATCTCATTAGGACGATTTGATCCCACTTCTGATGTCGGATCGTCAGGATTTTACTCAGTTAGATTCGGTCATCATGTGGGCAGAAGTTGGGTTTCGTGCAATGAAAACACACTGGGTGCGATACACAGCGTTTAATGAAATTTCAAATTGACACAATCTCTACACATTTTAACTTCCATAATAACCGAGCATAACGAATCGAGTACAGTTCCGCGACGTCAAGTCCGATGCGATCAGACCAAACACCTGAATCTTGAATGTCCTCCTCGCCGTCGGCTCAAAACATCACGACTCTGTAAAAGCGCGCCAGTGGTGTGGGTAGATGACGTCATGTCGCCAGTAGTGGCGCGCTTGCGACTCGTTACGTGTCCGTACTAATAACCGGATCCGACAAGCACGTTTCGTTTCGTTTTGTTTTTGTTTTATTGAATTTGCGATGAGAATCTTTATGTAATGATTATCATAACGTGCGCTTTTATCATTTTTAACGTGACGATATTATCGTGGACGTCAACGGTATCACGATAACACAGGAAAGTAAAATGTATGGAAATATATGAACACGCTTTTAAATTACCGTGCATGATAACGTTATATCGTGCACGTGACGTGGAAGTCCACGATAATTTCGTCGCGTTAGAAAATAATATATAAAAGCGCACTTTGTCTATTTACTTTGCAAGTCTAGTCAAGTCTCATTGCTTCAACTTCTTTTTATCCAATTGTGACAACGTCCCGACATCAACCGTCGGGCAGTTGCCCACCAGACACAACACCCGTCTGGTTGGAGGGGAAAGGGCCGTTACGAATCGCGCCCTCGCGCCCCTAGTCGCCGCAGGAGACGCCCCGGGCGTCGGGAGTCACAAGCCGATTTCCGGCCACCGTAGGCGCGGGCTTGCGGACGGTGAGCGATGGGTAGCTCGCCGTCCGACAGGACCAGGCCCGGGTTGACAGCGCGCTGTATTCCACGCGCGCCTCAAAGAGATGTCAGCATCAATCCCTTTTCTATGGAGGATGAGTGAACTCTACACGCTGTTCCTCATACTGCTATACAATCGATACAATTTAATTAGCCCATTTTTTCAGAGGCATTATCTACTCCTGTGTACAGCAGGTATCTTGTACCATCGTATGCAGTCCAGGGGGTCTGCTCCGAAGCGTTAATCGGAAGTATCGGCCGAATGTTCGGCCGTTTTATAACTTCCATAGTTTCCTTTTTTGACTTTGTATCCTTACCCGACTTAAAGTTATATTTTTGACTTTGGCTTATCTATTTGACTGTTGTTTTTTTTTGTTTCGCCATAGTCAGCCATAGTTAGCCGTAGTTAAGCAACGGCCGAACATTTGGCCGATACATAATAAAAAAATACCTTGGATTTATGTTCGGAGTAGACCGTAGGTTCTAAAAAACACAGGGTTTTCCTTGCTTTTGCGAACCTCATTCCAGTAGGTAAATACGTAAGTAGATTCAGTAAGTAAATCTTTTAAATTGTTCAAATCAAATCAAAAATATTTATTTGCTAGAATATGGTACATAGGGTGTTACAGTAAATTTGTTTCAGCATATCCTGCCATAACATGGCGTGCAAATGTCTTCACAATCAGCGATGTTGCTTTTTTTATTTCGTTTTATAAACTCAGTTGTGAACAAAGTCAGTTGCTTATCTTTGAGGAGGCCAATAAAGGCGCAGAGCCCTTCCCAAATGTCACTTTAAATGGTGGTATCTTCAACCGTGTTCGTCAGTTTAAATATCTAGGGCATATTGTAGCGGAATATTTGAAGAACATTTTTGGAAATGGTCCATAGTTATGTAGTCCTGCCAGGGCTGCGAGTTTGTCCGACAGGGATATCGTGACCCGGGCACACAGGCAACGGAAGGAACACGGGTGGTATTACTTAGTAAAAATCTGACACGCCCTCACCTCCGCCCAGAGCGGAAAAAGTTACTTGATAATTTCCCACCCAAAAACAAAAAAATCATAATTTTCTGTTCCTTTCTTTTTGTCTGTTTATGTGTGTACTATGTTGTCGCTTGCGGAAGCCTAAATTCTTAAGACAATGACTAACACCGGGTTGTGCTTTGCACCGTGAGATTCGCCTTCTCAGCAATCCGATGGCGTGGGACCGAAGTTTGTGCAGTGGCTGTGATTTTGGTATATTGGTTTGGTTTATTGGTGAATCACTATTGTTTCTCACATCGAACTACTGTCGCGCATCTTGGTTTTACCGAGCTAATTGTAATAATTCATCATCATCATCATTTCAACCGAAAGACGTCCACTGCTGGACATAGGCCTCCCCAAAAAGGGGGGGGATTTGCCATAATCCGCCACGCTTGGCAGGCGGGTTGGCGATCGCAGTATGGTTTTAAAAATGCATAGAGAATGCTGCTGCCCGTTCTCTAGTAAATCCTTTAGTCGCCTTTTACGACACCCACGGAAATAAATGGGATGGTGCTAATCTTTACGTCCGGCACCAAACGGAATATTGTAATAATTATATTAATTAAATTCTTTAAGTAAATCGTATCGGTTTTCTTTGCATCCTCGACTGCAGCCGAACGTAATTTGTTTACATAAACTGTTAAATAAATAAATACAACAAAAATATTCTCCCCTAATATTACAAACGAGATAAACAATCGGTTCCAGCTCCCGATAACCGAACTAGTACAACCCGGTTCGGTGTTAAAGTGTCGAACATTGCTCAGATAACTGACTACTTGATATCTCTGCTGGCCTAGTAACTTTCAAGATACAAGTACTCTTGTAGTTTACTGGAGAAGGTGTCAGACAGAAATGCGATACTGAGACAGAGGGAGATTTTATCATGAATGGATACGATTTCAACAGTCTTTGTCGTGGAAAAAAACATTATCATAATTGTCTATTAAAAGTACACTTTGTAAACAAGCAAGAAGCAAGAAGGCTTGGAAACATGCTGGTCCAGCTCCATAGGACAATCTAGAGTCTAGACAAAATCAAACAGGTTGCTATTTTAATTGTATATATTTTTTTATGACATTTATTTTGAATTCTGTGATTGCCTTAACTCACACTGATATTATATTTTTTTTAGGAAAACGTATATATATTTTTTTTACAATATTTTTAAATATGTGAGCACCATGTATCTTTCACTTATTTAATTTATCTGTCATTGCTTCATTCTTAACTCTTTTTACCTATTGTGGAATAGTAATTTTATTCTAGGTGCATCGTCTTTTTGTATAATTAATGTACTAAAAAATATTGTATAACATTTTAAAAGAGTAACGGTAGAGTTTCTTGCCCATTCTTCTCCATACGAAACTACCCTTTGGAAGGAGCGACTAGAATCAATTCTATTTTTTTGTAAATATTGACGTTCCAAAGTGCCTTAATGTGCCTATTTGAAACAAACAATTTGATTTTGACTTATTTTAAATGTATATGCCTTAAATTAATTCACTGACAAACACCGCACTGCCTAAACCTGATGGTAGGTCTAGAAGCATGATATTTTGCACAAAAGTTCCTTATTTAGTCTAAGCAAGGATTTTTGAAAATTCATCCCCATAAGGAGGTGAATTTTAATATTAACACCGTTGCCCAACCCTTCGAGAATTACAGGCGTGATGATATGTCGTATTTCTTACTATCAAACCTATAAAAAGAATCTGGTACACACGGCTACACATCAAGCTATACATTTCCAGTATAAGCTGATCGCGCATTGTATAGGATTTCCGTACAATGAAAGGTCAGCATAAACTGGAAATGCATAGCTTGATGTGTAGCCGTGTGTACACTGACATTATAACAAACTGAATTTAACCAGTTATTTCGCTACAATGTTTATAATATTGACACGAGCATGTCGACCTTTCTCGACTTATTTATGTTTTTAAACAAATGTTGGTGATAAGTACCTTCGGATCCAGTTCGAACCGATTTTAAGTCATTAGGTGACTTACAAACAAGCCTATCTCAAGCCGGTGAGTGCAGCCGTTGTGCATACAGGGTCAAATTTAATTAGCTAGTGAAACTCCGTGGACGTGTTGGGTAGCGATATATACATAATTTTTGACGTTCGAAAAGTACTGATTCTCAGCCGAGTTTGAATAAATAACTTTTGATTTTGATAAATACGATAAAACGAAAAAAAGAAAGATTTGATTTTTTTAGGGTTCCGTACCAAAATGGTAAAAAGAAACCCTTTTTTTTTTAAAAAACGTTGCCCCACACTAAAAATTTCTCCTGTATTGTGGGTGCGTTTACAAACATTTAAACTCACATACACAAACAGCCAGACCCGGGACAACTACTTGTAGGTCATAAAAATATTTGTTCCGTGCGGAAATCGAACCCGCGACACGCAGCGCAGCAGTCAATCGCTTAACTAACTGCGCCAACCGTGCCGTCCTTATGGTGAGACTAAGTCGGTCTGTCTGTCACACCTGGATATTTCAAGAACTACTAATGCTATCAACTTGAAATTTAGAATAGTTTTAGATGACGTTTGCCCAACTATTTTGCATACAAGAAATAAATTTAATAAAATATATTTTTTTTGCAAAAGGGACTGAAAGAGGGTCTTAAAAATTTGAAGTGAGGCTACTAGGGCATGTGGGGTATCATATGAAAGAACGCTGTTTGCACATTCCCAAACATATTTTCCTTTTTTTTTGGCAGCATGGTTTCCGACTTTTGATGAAAAATGTAAAAAAAATACCGTCCCCCCCCCTTATCTCCGAAGTTTGCATAGATAACAATCTGAAATTATTCTATGTGATAGAAGTGTATGTAAATATTACAGGAAAAATAAAACGATGTCTCTAAATAGCACAGTTTTTCGGAAATCATTAACATCATATATACGTACGGAACAAATATTTGTATGACGTACAAGTAGTTGTTCCGGGTCTGACTGTTTGAATATGTGAATTTAAATGTTTGTAAACGCACCCACAATACAGGAGAAATTCCTAGTGCAGGGCAACGTTTCTTAAAAAATAAAAAAAAATAACCCTCGGTGTACGAGTCCGACTCGCTCTTGACCGGCTTTTTTTTTCTGGTGTCAATCACCACTGGCAGTGAAGTTACTTGAAGTAGTTAAGTTTTTGTTTCATCGTGTTTAGTTATCGCTACTCATCACATCTGTGAAGTTTACACAGAAAAAAAACTGTTTTTGAAACTAATTTTTTCAAGTAACTAGTTGACCCCAAAAAATACAAGGTTTTTTATTATTTTTAATTTATCGTATTTAGATATCGATATCCAACACGTCTGCGGAATTTCGCTAGCTAATTTAATTTGACCCTGTATATAGGACATAGTGGATTTTTGAAATGGGGCAGTGAGGGCAGGTACCTTAACCGTAGCTACAGGAAAACGGTCTTAGGAGACTATCCTTATTTTTTTGACTATTTTTTTATTAATCTGTGAAATCTGGTTTAATCTGGATCACCCCTTTCACATATTTCGAAAAAAAATTACATTAGGCAAGAAAATAGGTAAAGTTCACAAAAAAAAATGCCAATAGATCCTGTTTCATAAGAGAGAGTTAGACCAACTGCGGTTTGATGTATCGGATCTGGTACACTTACGGGAATGAGATTTACGCGAAAGACACTTGCGCGAAAAGATGGTTGTCGTGATTCCATTGGTATGAAATATTTTTTATTTTGAAAATGGGCCTATTATTAATGTCTAAGTTAATTATCATGCGCCAGGTAGGGAATTTTCTAATTATCAAAAGTCAAAGTGAGAAGTGTCAAAGGGACAGGTGTCAAAATGACAGGTGTCAGACTATGAAATGTCGATTAGGAGTGTAACACGGGTAAAAAAAAACTTCCCGTGGTACTACTGGATCACTTGATAGTTCTACGAGATTTTTTTTACCCGTGGTACCACGGGCAACAAACGCCATTACCTGCAGTAATTTTTTTTCTAAATCTTAGAAGGAGTGTATATTTATACGCCAGTTATGTTTAAGTCCCATGTTACAGGGGGCGAGCCTATTGACATCAACCGCGCACGCATCAAAACTCCGGGCTGCTACTGAGGAATTCCAGATGGAAACATCCAATGACACTTTGCTCTACCCGGGAATCAAACCTAAGACCTCATGCTCAGTAGTAGCGCTTGCAACCAGTAGGCCAACGAGGCAGAATATACAAAGTCAAAGTCAAAGTCAAAGTTTTTATTAATGCGATTATTGGTGATATAACATGGTCTTAACATATTTTATAGTACCTCAAAAATCTACCCTATCAGGCATGCATTGTTAAATTACAATATTATAAATTAAACATTATGAAGTAATTAATATCTATAGAAATTGAAATACAAGATATAATACATTGCAATAAATTAACAGACATAATGTCTAAGAGTATTACATTAATAAATACATAGAATGGTCAGTCACATGAAATTTTGTCAACTAGGAATTCGTCAATGGTATAGTAGCATTTGTCCATTAAAAATTTATTTAGTTTACGTTTAAATTGTGTTAAGTTAAAATCTTTTATGTTATTTGGTAGCTTATTAAAAACTTTTGGAGCCATGCAAAGTATGCTCTTGTGCATAAGGGCGGTTTTAGAACGTCTTAGGCATAATTCGTGTCGATATGTTGGTCTTATGGATCGATAGCTTTGTTCTGAAGCTTTTTTAAATAAATCGCCATTTTTCTTTACGAACAAAGCGGTCTCGTATATGTAAAGACAAGGTAACGTTAGAATTTTTAAGGAGATAAAATGCGGTTTGCAACTTTCTGTTTATTTAAGATTGCATATGGACCTAATGCACATCTTTTGCGCTTTAAAAATTTCGAGTTTTTCACAGGAATTTGCCCAGAAAATGACTCCGTAACGTAATATGGAATCTACGTAGCCATAATACGCGGTTACTACAGCCGCCTGATTTACTATTTTGTTGAGTTTATAAAGAGCAAAGGCAAACCTGGTCAATTTTGTAATAAGGATCGATGCATGTTCCTTCCACGTCAGTTTTGAGTCTATTGTCAATCCTAAAAATTTAATATGTCCTACTTCTTCAATTATATTATTATTTAAAGATAGATTGATGTCAGGAGTGGTAATTCTTTGTCGAAACTGCATGATTTTAGTTTTATTTAAATTAAGAATTAAATTATTTTGTTCAAGCCAAGCAATTGATTGTTGTAATGCCTTTTTAATATCACTTTCATAGTTTATATTTAAATCATCATGCCTAATAATAATAGTGCTGTCATCGGCAAAAAGAACCATAGGAAAAGTGACATCTTTTGGAAAGTCATTTATATAGACTAAAAACAATGGTGGGCCCAATACGCTGCCTTGTGGCACGCCAAATGTGATTTTACGTTTTCTTGAAATGTATTTATATTCTTTTTTATCCTTTTTGCAAATTCGTCTAACTTCCGTATACTGTGTTCTATTTTCAAGGTAGGATTTTATAAGAGAAAGTGCGTTTCCCCTTATTCCGTAAGCACTTAATTTTTTTAACAAAATATTATGATCGACTAGATCAAAGGCTTTCGTCATGTCCATAAATATAGCGCTAGTGGGAATTCTTTGATCGATATCTGTCATTATAATATTAAGGAAGTCATAGATAGCCAAGTTTATGGATTTGTTTTTCCTAAATCCTTTCTGTTCCTCTACTAAGATGTTGTGTTTGGTGAAGAAGGAATACATACAGTTATAAATAATTTTCTCGAATACTTTTGATATTACCGGTATAAGCGCAATAGGTCGATAGTTATTAATGTCAGTCTTATCACCTTTTTTAAATAGAGGCTTAATTATAGTGGGCTTTAGTTTATCAGGATAGATTCCAGAGCAAGTACTTAAATTAATAATGTGACAAATGGGACCTGATATCACTTGGGAAACGAATTTTAATACTTTTGTTGAGATGTCATCCTAACCTACGCTAACTTTATTTTTTAGGTCTTGTATTATCCGAAACACTTCATTAGGCGTAGTCGGAGCCAAGAATATTGAATTGTTGCATATATTTGGAGTCTTATAACTAACAGATTTTGAGGCTTTTGAAAGTAATTCTGCTTGCTCTACGAAGTGTTTGTTAAATGTGTTCGCTATATCACTGGGGTTTGTTAATGTAGTACCGTTACTACGTATTTCTGTTATATATTCACGTGGAGGACAATCTCTGTTTTCATTTATAATTTTCCATGTATCCTTCGATTTATTAGTTGATGTCATTATCTTATGATTATTTTTTGCCTTTTGTGTCAATCTTATTATTTTTTTAAGTCTAAGTGAATAATTTTTAAGTTTTGTCAGGTTATTACTGTTAGGTTTTGCTCTTAAATGCCAAAGAAGTTGTCGTTTATTTTTGCTACAACGTCTGATACCGGGTGTCAACCAATTCGGATTCCTTTTTGACTTAATCTTTTTACTAATTAAGGGGAAACATAAATTATAAAACAGCTGGAATATTTCCATAAAATTATCGTACGCCACATTTGGATCAACAGCTTGATAAACATCGCAAAAAGATAAAGAATTTAAGGATGTTCTGAATTTATTTAAGTTATTGTGACTGTAGTCACGCGTTGTAATATTCCAACTATTTATTGTATAAGTTTTCTTTACAGGAATCTTTAAAATTTGGGCTGTGTGATCTGACATATTAAAATCCATTATTTTATGATTGCATTTACGAGGAAAATTGTGCGCAAAATTATCTATGCATGTGTTGCTTTGTAATCTGGTAGGCTCATCAATTTGTAATTTTAAGTTATAGCCTAATAAGTAATTAGTAAATTCCTGAGAAGTTCTATCTTTTTTCAAAGTGTTAATGTTAAAGTCACCACATAATATGACATTTTTGCGCGCTCTGTAACATATTTTTGGTAGAAGAATGTCTAATTTTGAATAAAAAGTGTAAAGGTTACTAGATTTGGGTATCCTATAAACACATACAATAATAACGTTATGCTGTGTTAACTCGATTGCACAGCACTCGAAAATTCCCTGCACTGAAAGTTTCTTGATTTCGTTTAGTTCTCTATATTGGTGGTCAATTTTTACCAATATGCATGCTCCTCCTCTTTTTGTGTCCCTGGAGTAACAAGCTGCTAATTTATAGTTAGGTATAGTGAGGAAACCTTCATATCCAGTCTCCATGAAGTGGTCTGTTACACAAATAATGTCTATGTTGTTTTGTAGTTCATGTAGGTGCAATAGTAATTGGTCTGTTTTATTAATCAATCCTGCGATATTTTGATGCATTATTGTCAAATTGTTATAGAAAAAAATGGTTTGATGTTTCTTCCAATGTATCCTTCATGTCAGTGTCTCTATTAATCATTTGGATTTCACAAATACTTCTTTTGAGATTCATAAATATATTTTTCATACCTGCATCATTCAGGAGCCCTTGACGACCCGAAAACATTGAGTAATCGTATGATAAGTCAGTGTTTGAGTCTAATAAATAGGCGTATTCATACGCTGTGTTATGCAGGTACAATAAACTATTAAACATTTCAATTCTTGAGTTATACAGATTTGTGTATTCGCCACATATTCTGAAGGTCGGGAGGCATATAATAATATTTGTGTGACTCAGTTTGTCAATGGTATCCTTAATATGGTAGATTAAATCGTGATAATTCTTAGTAGTTAAGAAATCTTTTTCTCCAATTAATAAGACGCAGTAATTATTCTATATAGCTCAGCAGTTCTTCTATGCCACCATTTGGGTATGAGTAATGGCAGAAGTCATGATATGTTCCTAAACTGTCTTCTATAGTGTCACATAGTCTATTTCTATTGTTAGCACTTATTATACAAAGTTTGGTTTTAATTTGTTGGGTCGAATATCGCCTATCCATTAATTGGTCACGTTTTATACCATGGTCGTCACATTGAGTTGATTTATCAGATGTCTGGAGTGTTGGTTCAGGTACTGTCGGTGTCGATTTGTCAGTCAGCTTGGGTGTATTTTGTGGAGTCATTGGTGTTGTTTTGGCAGTAATTTTGGATGTAAGCTTCTCTTTATTCTTCTTTGTTTTGGGAGTAACGCTGAGGTCTATTACCGGAACCATTTTAGTTGTTTTTTTCTTTGGTGAATTTACTATGTCAGTCGTAAATTTTTTATAAATATGTTCCTTTTTTGTCAAATTTTCAATTGTCTTTTTGAGATTTGTGTTGTCAATATTTAGGTTTTCTACTTCCCTATGTGCAGCGTCTAATTGTATAGTCAATTCTTTTATTTTGTTGTTAAGACCGACAATTTTTTCGCAGTCCTCTTCGCCAGACATGTTTGGCAGACTGTTACTAGTGGTGCCATCTAGTTCGTTATCTGTTATGTTAGAGGTGTTAGAATCTTCACTTTTTGTGTGTGAGACTCTTCGATTGCGCCGTTGCGTGATATTTCCGAAGAAGTTCATTTTAATTTGAAATATTTACTTAAGTAGAATACAAAAAAATTCTCAGTTTACGAGATTCGAACCAGCGCTCCCAAGTTCGCCAATCCACACCTAAATTAGTTTGGTAAAGTGAGCATTAATTAAGTTGACAAAATTTTCTGTTGCTTGCTGGTCCTAATTTCAAATGATCAAGTAGTCGTTAAGAATGATTCATGTTTTTTTTCGCACACCACCAAGTTCTGTTTTAAGTTTGCACATAAGTTTTTGTTTATTTATATTCACTTTTCACTTAGTATAAATAGTTTTTATGTTAATAAAATGAGTTTGTCAGTGTATTAAACAATGTTTTTAATGTCTTAGTCACTGTTGTCACTTCACTTATTTTGTCTTTATTTTATCCCACAAATTCCAAATAGTTTGTGTAAATAACGTTTGTGCGCATAATTCATAACATAACTGATTTATTAAACACAATACAAATATAGTTTTAGGTAATTTTGTAATTTTAAATTAATTTATGAACAGAGAGCTACACTTCGGACCGTCGCTGTGCCAAGGTCACACTATAATACAAACTATAATATAAATATTCTGTTAAAATGCTCCCAATGCAGTCTAGACCGAAACGACTATTTTGCAAATAGTTGGGCAAACGTCATCTAAAACTATTCTAAATTTCAAGTTGATAGCTTAAGTAGTTCTTGAGATATCCAGGTGTGACAGACAGACAGACAGACAGACTTAGTCTCACCATAAGGGTTCCTTTTTTACCATTTTGGTACGGAACCCTAAAAACTTAGCGACGGATGATGAAATACTTTTTTATAACTTAACTTTAACTAAAACTGGGTTGATTAATCCATTTCCGATATTAAAATTCTAGCCGTGCGACTAAATGGACAAGTGAGCGATTAGAAATACAGAGACGGTGCTGTTATTTAATTAATCATTAGGGTTAGGTTAGGTTAGAACAGTGACCATTAACGCGCGAGGGCGACCGAGCGAAGCGAGCGTGCCGCGGCAGCGGCCGCCGAGCGCCAGACTCCCTGTATTCTTGGTGAATCATTTGGGTTAGATGAGGTTGTAAATATGAAAATTAGGTCAACTAAACGTTATAAACATAAATAAAAGCTTCTCATTTTGTATTTTAAGTAACTCAAATTAATGTTTGTAACTTGCTGTTCTGTTGGTTTTCAGTCACTCGCAGTGTGTCGCTCACTTAGTAATACTATAACGTAACTTAATTATTTTTGTCACTTAAAACTTTAATTTACAGTCTCGTATAAATGCGAAAGTGAGTTTGTTTTTTTGTTACGCTTCTACTCTAAAACGGCTAAACGGATTTGGATGAAATTTGGCACATGGGTAGACCATGATCTGGAGAAGGGCATAAGCTACATTTCATCCTGGATCGCAGACAAAGTCGCGGGCAACAGCTAGTAAATGTATATTCGGTACTGGCCACTGACTCAGCTCGTTTATTGGGATTCTAAATTCAAATGCGGCGACAAATGGCGTATGTCCAGTTAGCGGGTCATCATCATCATCATTTTAGCCGAAAGACGTCCATTGCTGGACATTGGCCTCTTCCAAAAGAAGGGGAAGGGGGTTGCCAAATTACCACCCATGGCACGTGGGGTGGCGATCGCAGTATGGTGTTAAAATGCATAGAGAACGCTGCTGCCCATTCTCTAGTAAGTCCCTTAGTCGCCTTTTACGACACCCACGGGAAGAAATAAAGGAGTGCTATTCCTTACGTCGGGCATCACACAGACGAGTCCGATTTAGCGGGTGCTTTTATCAAATGAGTTTCGTTGAAATATCTCGTTTCGGTCTAGACTGCATTGGGAGCATTTTAACAGAATATTTATATTATAGTTTGTATATTCTGCCTCGTTGGCCTACTGGTTGCAAGCGCTACTACTGAGCATGAGGTCTTAGGTTTGATTCCCGGGTAGAGCAAAGTGTCATTGGATGTTTCCATCTGGAATTCCTCAGTAGCAGCCCGGAGTTTGGATGTGTGCGCGGTTGATGTCAATAGGCTCGCCCCCTGTAACATGGGACTTAAACATAACTGGCGTATAAATATACACTCCTTCTAAGATTTAGAAAAAAAATTACTGCAGGTAATGGCGTTTGTTGCCTGTGGTACCACGGGTAAAAAAAATCTCGTAGAACTATCAAGTGATCCAGTAGTACCACGGGAAGTTTTTTTTTACCCGTGTTACACTCCTAATCGACATTTCATAGTCTGACACCTGTCATTTTGACACCTATCCCTTTGACACTTCTCACTTTGACTTTTGTTAATAAGAAAATTCCCTACCTGGCGCATGATAATTAACTTAGACATTAATAATAGGCCCATTTTCAAAATAAAAAATATTTCATACCAATGGAATCACGACAACCATCTTTTCGCGCAAGTGTCTTTCGCGTAAATCTCATTCCCGTAAGTGTACCAGATCCGATACATCAAACCGCAGTTGGTCTAACTCTCTCTTATGAAACAGGATCTATTGGCATTTTTTTTTATGCATGATCGGGTCTTACGGTTAAGGGTTTAAGAGAAGTCCTAGTTTCCTCACTATATTTTACTTATAGGTACAAAAAATAATTTGAATTTGAAAACATGTGGTTTGTCTCAAATGGTTTTTGTATCAGGGTAGACATGAAGTTTAAAAGTATCTCATTTGACAGTTACAGTAAAAGTACTATTTTTTTAACAGAATAGATTGAAATCATGACATTTGGGGTG
Organism: Tiliacea aurago; assembly: GCA_948098905.1. Classification (NCBI taxonomy): domain Eukaryota; kingdom Metazoa; phylum Arthropoda; class Insecta; order Lepidoptera; family Noctuidae; genus Tiliacea; species Tiliacea aurago. Next base: position 6,442,253 of record OX402592.1, read on the forward strand.
TCACATTAGTTGATAAGACAATTTTCTTCGAGCCTCGGAACCTAAAGCTTGTCTTCAAAAAGTCTATCGACTGATATTATATTGAGTACCTACCTAATTAAATAGTTTGTTAAATATAGCTATATACCAAGTTTTTATGTGTGCAATATAAATACAGATTTTTTTGTGCTGGAAAGGTTTTCATTACAATATAAGAAAGCATAGAAGTAATAGGCTTAGAACCGCAGTACTCGTATGCAAAGTGAAGCCATTTCATGTTAGCCTTTAAAAGCTACCTAGGACTTTCGGCACGTCAGTAATCGAGACCAAGTATTACAGTAAAGAGCTCGCGCAATTTTACAAAAAAAATTACGTACTGTGTAGTGAAAGAGTGTCACAACTCATCACAATAATCACGAGAAAAATTTAAAGATTCCATTTCACGGGTAAGTTCTGCCTAGCATCTTATATTTTTTGTATAAAACATTTGTCAAAACAGATTAATAAATCGTAAATTTGACAGAGTGAATATTATTTATATAATAATATATATTATTTATATAATAATATTCACTGTAAGTTTTCAAAACGCACCCTTAACTCAAATAAAAATTCTCTGCCAGTATCTATCGGCATGGTGGGGAAAATTGGAACAGTTCCATTTTACCCACTTTTTCGGAAAAATGTCATGTTCTTGCAACATTACAGTTTGCTTGTGTGCGTGCCGCTCATCACATAATCTCATCAGCGAACGTTGTTACTTCAACTTTGAACGGAATTTTGAATGAAACTATCACCTCTAAGTCTAATTACTCTAAGTAAGAAAGTATGAAATAAAATATATACATCAAATTGTCATGTCAACGTCAAGCATATATTTAATAAATTTGTGAACATAACACTTTGTCCCACTGGTGTGACAGATTGGTGGAGCAAAGTGGAATAATCCAGTAGAAGCCCTAATATAATCACTTACAACACCCAAAAATTTTCCTTTTCTATTTTTAACCGAAACAGAACCATTTCTCTCCAAATATAGCAGTAAATTAAAGTGTATTTGCGAGGCAATATTTCACACAAAACAATTGCCAAGGTAATATTTAGCTTGCAAATATAACGTCGGTTGCTACTTAAAATTAATATTACAGTTCACGGGTAGTCGACAACAGAGTTCTCATAATAATTATTGTAGAGTACAAACCGGCGGTTGGTCTTCGCGATTTATGTTCGAATACCGGCTGGTCTTTTATTTATACGATTGCCTTATGTTTCTCGATATGCATCGTTAATTTCTTCTTTATTTAAACTAATGTTATCGACTTCCCGTCCTGCTTAAACCAGCTCGACTTTGTAACATCATTCAATAATTATTAAAATCAATTATAGTGTTTTATAAGTTAATTGTGATGAAATTGTTTAGATAAATGTTTGATTTATTCTTGGTGATTTAAAATAATCATAAATGTTGAATACCCAATATGGCGCCTTCAGTTTGTCAGCTTCCGGCATTGATGGTTGCATAAGATTATTGATTATATACTTTAATAATTCATTTATTTCTTTGATAATAATTGTTATTAAATTGTACTCGTTATATTAAGACGTTGACAACAGGTAAACCGCTGTTACTGTCAGACTGCGTTCTAAAGAAAAAGAAGAGCGATGACACAACGCTTGTAATATATTGCAAAACATGAAGCAATTATTTATTTACTCACAAATGAGTTCAGTAATCGAAAATAAAAACAACCAAGTTCTGCATACAAATAAGACGTTTTTGTTATTAATTCAATACCAACCGTACCTACGTTGATACAGATACAGATATTTTGGATTAAGACTCAAAGTAAAGGGTTAGTTTACCGTTAATTTGTATCGATATTTTTTTTCTAAACGTCTTTTGGTAACAACTAAGTTCTGAGAATCATTTTTGTTCACACATATATTTTTTCCGCTACCACAAATTAAATAGATTTGGTATAAAAAACAATAAATTTTGGGGGTTCGCCATACTTAGAACTGAAACTCAATTTTTTTTTGTCAACAAACCCATACGTGTTTGGATGGATAGGTCTTCAAAAATGATATTGAGGTTTCTAATATAATTTTTTTCTAAACTGAATAGTTTGCGCAAGAGACACTTCCAAAGTGGTAAAATGTGTGTCCCCCCCTGTAACTTCTAAAATAAGAGAATGATAAAACTAAAAAAAATATATGATATACATTACCATGTAAACATCCACCGAAAATTGGTTTGAACGAGATCTAGGAAGTAGTTTTTTTTTTTAATACGTCATAAATCATAAACCGCAATTTACCTTAGATAATAATTGTACGGAACCCTTCTTGCGCGAGTCCGACTCGCACTTGGCCGGTGTAAACCGCAATTTACCTTAGATAATGACTGTACGGAACCCTTTGTACGCGAGTCCGACTCGCACCTGGCCGGTTTTTTTGTTTAAGACAAGCTTCCTTTTATCATTTGCCTCTTGTCAGCGCCTTAAGTAATGCAATCTAAATATTCAGTTGTTTGTGAAATCTAAAAATACGGATGTGTTATGTTTTTAGATTCCACTTCTAATCAGTTGTTTTAAACCGTCACCAAGTGGTGGAAACTGTCAGATTTTAAAATAATAAACGAATTATAGTGCAAGTACATCGTTTGTTGTGACCATCCTGACTCTATACCGTTAGACTATAGTTGTCAAAAAATAATAGGCCCGTTTTGACATTTAACTTGAATCGATTTCGTGTACGTCGCGATTGACCATCGCGACGTAACTAGTGCAGTAACCATACGACTCGATACTCACGATAAATCGATTCAAGTTAAATGTCAAAACGGGCCTATTATTTTTTGTCAAGTATACCAATGTTTTGCCCGCGGCTTCGCCTGCGTGGAGGTCGGAAATTATCCCGTATTACCGGGATAAAAGGTATTCTTTGTCCTAACCTAGGTCATGGTCTATCCGTGTGCCTTAGGTCAGTCTCCTTTCATCCACATCTGATGGCCTAGACAAAGTAACATTCGATTAGCGATGACGCTAGTAGAAAATCCACAATATGTATGGGGTTGACATAAGCTATCGAAATGTTACGCGATCATAGGTCAACGAATAGAAATTAGCTAGACAATGATATCGTCATTCGATTCCATGAAACGAATCGACAGCGTTCGATAACTTTCTGTTGTTTTTTAATATATTTTACATTCTGTATGAGTGATGTCGAAAATAATAAAAAACCTTTTAATAAAATTAGTTACTGGAATTAAAAAGTTCCGAAGCAATAAAGGTTAACGAATCTAATTTTAAGAATACTAAAAAAGGTTTCTACGAAAAACCTTTTAGACTGTATGGGGTAATTGTAATCTACTCAGATTTTTACGAACGCTCAATGTTCCTAGAGGCAACCCCTTTCCAATCCAATTCTGATACTAAACCTCAAGTCCAATAAAATTTACATAAAAAATCGAAGGGTGAGTGTGTGAGCTTCACTTATGTTGATGGTTCCGTACTATTAATGTTTACTTTCCCTCAATAGAGCTGATGTATATTTTATTCTAGGCGCATCGTCTTCACATAAAATAAAATAATTAATGTGCTTAAACAAAATTTTTAAAACATTTTTTAAAGAGTAACTTTGGAGTTTCTTGCCCATTCTTCTCCATACAAAACTACCTTTTGGAAGGGGCAACTAGAATCAATAATTTTTTTTTGTAAATTTTGACGTTCAAAGGTGCCTTTTGTGTGCCTTTTGAAATAAATAAATTGACTTTGACTCAACAAAATTATACAGGATGTAAAAAAACCTTCACTAAGCCGTCATCTACGCATTCTGTACAGCAAAACTAAGTAATTTTGTGCTAAACTAATTACTAGGAAACTACTTTTATTTTCGGTGTGAAAATTCGCTGTTTACGGTAGTGCGCAACGTAATGCACTAAAAACATTGTGCCTATGATCGTGGGAGTCTTTAAAGTTAATTTATAACATAAATCGGGGTGATTCAGATTGTGATTAGCGTGCGTTGCGTAATTGAGGTGCTGGTTGTAGGTATACTTTGTATTTGTCATATATATATTTTTTTATACTTTATTATTTTTTACTTTCATTTTTTTTACGTTTTTTTTCTCTCACCCCTGGCGATTATTGTTTGCATTTGTTGTTTGACAGTTGCGTGACAGTGACAGGAATAACGCTTAGTATATGTACCTGCTAAAGTAACGCTTAATCCCGGCCTTAGTCGCTAAACAGTGTCTGTCCCAAGCACGTGCGAGGGGCTCCGAGCTCCGGGGCTCTAGTGGAACGCACCAATGCCCTTCCTGTGCTAAGTCAAGTGAAAGGAAAAGCGCGCCTTCCCGGCTGTCACGTAGGATGATAGCTCCGTATCCTTTCCTCCAAGCAAGAAAATAAAAAACAACTCGGACATCACCCATTTTCTGAATTGAGAATTTTATGTTGAGAACTTGACAAACGTTACTTATGTTCAACGTAAGCCCGCGATTAAAAATTCTTTACAAAAGACGTTGGTAATTTTAACGTTTTTTTTTTATTTATGGAATCACCGAAACATGAAGTCAATTTATTTTATTTACGAAATGATTATTTTCTTATCATAAACTTTGGTTAGTTTATAATCATATTCGAAAAGTCTTCATTGAAAATTGCGCTTGCCCGCTGCACAAACACAATTCTGACCATTTCATGTGCAAGACTCATCCGTGCAGCGACGCGTCGCCCAGGGTCGCTCATCGCGCATTTACTAACGTAAACAAACCTCCGCTATAACTCCGCAGAAAACTAACAGAGGCGGAAGTGTAACTTGGAACTGTATTTTCTGTCTGAATATGTCTGTATTATCCAGGTTGATCCTGCCTTGAAGAAGCAGTAGCCATATATGTTTCAACCTTATTCATTTGTCTTATTGACACTGAGTTCTAGTGATATGATGGCAACTCATAATCAACATCTTGTTTCAGTTTGAATTAAGCCTTTACTATATAAAATAGGTATTGATTATATAACAAGCGAATACCATTTGAATTATACGTAGGGATATATCATATAACAATACCTACGAAAAATAAATTTAGGAATATACACACATAAAAATAAAACTAAGCAACACGCATCATTTACAGAAACTGCATGTAATAATTGCATGCTATATTAATTATTACTTAATTTTTTCTTAACAAAGTAGATTGGTATACAATCTTTTTGTTCTCGGAAACATATGCTGGCTGATTTAAAAAAATATAAATTTTTCGATTGTGTTTTGTTTTCATTAAAATAAAAGCTAATTATTTTTTCCCGATTTCATGTGTTTTCGTTGCTTGATAAATTTGGTATTTATTAATATATAACACTTTTGTCATTTTGAGTTATACAGTTTTTGAAAAAAAAATTGTGGTAAGTATTTTTTTATGTCATGGAGCGACGCTATTTGACTGCTGATGAAATGCAGAGAGCTGTAGGAATGCTACAAGCGGGAAGAAATCAGCCTCAGGTATCTTGGTTTTACTAGTTTAACCTAAGTGACTACACTCGATTTTATTGCCGTACTCAGTTGAGTACGGTGGCGCCGAATGAATTAAGTAATGCTGAAATCAAGTTTGAGAAGTCTAAACTTGAAATACTCAATTCAGAAAACGGAAAATAACACCCAGCTTTCAAATGAAAACTTCGAACCACAAAAACAAAATACAAACACTCAGTAAATAGCAGCTTGGCTAATAAACATACCACTTCAGAGCACTTGCTTGATTAGACCGAGGGAAATCATCCGAATTAGCAATAATGTCGGACCAGCATCCGTCTTACATACACTGATTTAATCAAGGAAATAGGTCACGGATGAAAACGAGCGTGTCTGTAATTATGCTGCGGGCTACGTAGTGCGGTTTAAGATCGTGAAAAGCATCTTTAATTAGTCTCTAGGATTTGCTTTTAGAGAATTAAGTGAGGTGCGGAAGGAACAAAAATCTGCGGTTAAACATTACTAGGGTAAATTGTGGGCGTCCAAGCAAATAGGGTCGAGTGGTGAGGTTTTGAGTTAAGAGTAGATTCGGTATCTAGAAAAGTAATTGATGTTAAGGATTATAAATATATTCAAAAACTGGCAGGGATATTTTTTTTATCAGATATTGAAGTTTAAACTCTGAAAAAGCTTGAATTGAGTAAAAGCATTTTCAAATTTGACATGGCCGACCATTGGTACGTTTAATCTTAACTTTTCTCTTAAAATTTCTCTTCGTAACATCATATAAAGTCATTTACTATATTATTATGAACTTCTAGATAATTGAGAATTAATTAATAATCAATAAAATTTAAATCGAGAAATTAAATTTCATCAAAATAAATTCATCCTAACTACGGAACCCTTCATTGTGCGTGGTCCGATACGCACTTGGCCGGTTTTTAGGGTTCCATACCCAAAGGGTAAAACGGGAACCCTATTACTTATGGCTCAACCGTCTGTCTGTCTGTCCGTCTGTCCGTCTGTCTGTCCATCTGTCACCAGACTGTATCTCATGAACCGTGATAGTTAGACAGTTAAAATTTTCACAGATGATGTATTTCTGTTGCCGCTATAACGTGATTTTTTTGCTCGTTTTTGCTCTATGATAAGGGCAACAGTTAGACGCTTGAAATATTCACAGAGTATGTATATATATACTGACTTTAAAAATAAATAATTAAATTAAAATAAAACAAATATTTAAGGGGGCTCCCATACAACAAACGTGATTTTTTGCCATTTTTATAGACGGAACCCTTCATGCGCGAGTCCGACTCGCACTTGGCCGGTTTTTTATTTATAGCTTCTGATAACTCACTTTCACTAGAAGTATCCATTTTTTTACAAATTCTGATGAAATTCGTAATGTTTAGCTGTAAAAATTATAAAGTTCACGCCAATTCGTTTTTTTTTTATTATTATTTCTTTACAGCCAGCACGTATTATTTTTAAATATCTTTGATTGGCAGCAGTCAATGAAAAAGTTTAAAAAAGTAACAACAGTGCAGAAATTATTGTTTGTATTTTCATTACTGCATCGTTTTAGCGACGCAGACATTTTCAGGTTTCTGCTGGCATTTTGAGTTAACATAACGATATTACTAGATAGTTGGAACAAAATGAATTAATACCCTGTTTAACCGGGGATGAATTTTCTAAACTCCTCAGTGTTCGCCATCGTTACATAATGAACTCGAGTGTAAAATTTAAAATTCAAATGTGTATGTTTCAAAATATTAGATTTCCCAGCGGTTAGGGCTGTGCGTTGTCTGTTAGTGAGTAAGTCATTGATTGTAATAATCTTACCAAGTAGATGTTGTGACTTTCTATTAATAAAAAATCGCATAAAAAACTCTTCATTAACTTTAATATTTCATAATGTATGTTTCAGAAATAAGTTCCAAGCAACAGGAACCATTTAAAATTAATCGACACGAAACAGAATTCTGAGTATATTCAGAAATTCTATGAATGTTATAATTATATTCACGATGTCGAAATTATTTTGACGTAGGTAGTATATAATGGCAGCTGTACTTATATGTTATTGTATATTCAATTGTGTAAGTTATATGCATTAAGTAAATTATAATGCAAATCAATACGAGATGCATATTAATGATGCATGTACGAGTAGGAAGATGCGAGAGTAACGCACACGATTGTTGGCTTTTCTTGCTTTATTATCTTCAATAGTGCTCGAAAATAAACTTGTTTAAGTTATTGCAACGTGTACCTTACTTTAAATTAATTGAACCATCTACTTGAACCATTCAATTCAAAATCAAACTACCAAGTAGCAAGTTCCTTCCCAGAAACACAAATTTAGAAGTTATAACAATAAGCTTCTTTACAATATTAGTCCAGATATTCCTTTATGGCCTCGGCGCATTCCAAATTCGAATACTGGATACAACAAACTTGGCCGCCAGTGTAATAGAACTAGTTTTAATTAATACAGTAGCATTAGTGAGCTTTTCGGGTGATTGCATTACACTGGATGCCCACTTAATGATCCATGCAGTTGTGGACCAATTACGGAGTCAACTATGTGGTTACAGTGCAGTGAACCTGATCAGGTGTTGCACTAATATGTCGGTGTTCTTGCTATGCAGGTATTTTGAATAAATTTTAGTAGTAAGCATTATATTATTGAATGGGTTTGCAAGCTTTAGATAAAAATATAGATACCAAAACACACACTATGGAAACTAAAAAACGGCACTTACCTACTTGGTTTAAAATTTTTCTTTTAGAATAGAATAGAATTGTTTTTGTTGTTTGATTGTTTGTTTTTGGAATTTGCATTCTAAAGTACCTTCACAGTGATCATTTCAGACTGAAGACTTTATTTACCGTCCCCTGAGGGTCTAACAACATCATCATCGGGTCGACTTCCAGTCTAACCAGATGCAGCTGAATACCAGTATTTTACTTGGAGAGACTGCTTATCTGACCTCCACAACCCAGTTACTGGATAACACGATACCCTTGGTAAGACTGCTGGTCAGACTTTCGGGCTTCTGACGACCCGTGACAACTGTCACAAATCTACTAATGAGAGTGGGACCAGCGGGTTAACGTGCTTTACGAGGCATGGAGGGGTCTTGGTATGTAAAGATGATCACCCATCCATGGACCAACCGCGGCAAGCATAGCTTAACCTGATCGATCGTCCCGTGCGGCTGTTATTAGTTAACCACAAGCCTCTCCACGGGAGTCGCAGGCCGATTCCCGTCCACCATAGACGCGGGCTTGCGGACGCTGAGCAATGGGTAGCTCGCCGTCCGATAAGGAACAGGCCCGGGTCGATGGCGCGTTATGTTCCACGCGCGCCTCAAAGAGATGTCAGCACCAACTGATGGGGTCCGATAGGGCCAATTCCTGCCAGGAATTCGAGTTTGTCCGAAAGGGATATCACTGGCCCTGGCACACAGGCATCTGAAGGAACACGGGTGGGTTTTAGTCAGTAAAAGCCTGGCACGGGCAAAAAAAAAAACAAGACTAGCAGAAACGATACAGATATTTACTTACTATAACCCCAACATACTTAGTGCTCCAATCAAAAACTGTCGATAAAAATATTTTTCATATTTTTAATAGCAAAATTCTTTTTAAGAAAAGTACGTCCAATTTGTCTCTGGGGTAGTAAATTGATGGATCAAAGGCCAAATTTGATCCAGTTAAAGATTTTGTCTTCAATCAAAAAGTTGAATCAATTTCTAATTCGAGATTTTATTTTTGTGGTTATCACTTTCATTGTGATAATAATTTTAAATCGTTTATATTTTCTTACTTTTTATTATTATCTGGTTTTGGTGACTTTTTTGTTCGAATAATAATAATGCTTTCACAAAATAATAGGTTAGGTATTATTTCAATAATTTAAAATAAATTATCTACTGAAACTGACTCTCAATAGAGAAATATCGAATTTGCTGTAGCAACGAAAATGCCACTCCTATGCTAAAAAAGAAGAAAAATGTTACGAATAAAACAATAGTAATTTGCCTAAAACGGTATAATTGAGATCCATTATTTAAATATAGCAGCGATTATCATTTTTAACTGACTTCCAAAAATGAGAATGTTGTTTATGTTCGTCTGTGTGATTTCTTATCTAGTAATATACTTTATTTTCATTCCACAATGTGTACTTAAGGTTGCGCCTACGGATCGCGTCCGGCCCTGGTTCAGGCCATGGTTCGGAGCGAGAGTGCATTGGAGGCCGTCACCTCCTTCTGTGAAGCAGTAATGCTCGCGAAGAAGGAGGCGGAACGCGTAAGGGAGAAGCAAGATTCGCGCCCTCGCGCCCTTAGTCGCCGCAGGAGACGCCCCGGGCATCGGGAGTCGCAAGCCGATTTCCGGCCACCGTAGACGCGGGCTTTCGGACGGTGACCGATGGGTAGGTCGCCGTCCAATAAGGACCAGGCCTGGGTTGACGGCGCGTTGTGTTCCACGCGCAAATCAAAGAGATGTCAGAACCCAAAAAAAAAGGTGGTAACTTAAAATTGTATGTGATCATTTCGGATCCTGTCGCCACAACAAAATAGTAGGAGAGAGGAAGCTTTTAAAAACTTACAGCTTTTCAGTCTTCAGAACTAAATCTAATATTACTATATTAAGATATTTTTTTTTTACTACATATAGTCTTTTTTTTTATGGGTGGGAAATTATCAAATAACTTCTCTCTACTTCAGTCTGACACGCCCTCCCGCTCTGGGCGGAGCGGTGTCAGACTTTTACTGACTAAAACCCACCCGTATTCCTTCATTTGCCTGTATGCCAGGGCCACGATATCCCTTTCGGACAAACTCGCAACCCTGGCAGGCATTGGCCCTAATGGACCCCGTCAATTCGTGCGTACATCTCTTTGAGGCGCGAGTGGAATGCAACGCGCCGTCGACCCGGGCCAAGTCCTTATCGGACGGTGAGCTACCCATCGCTCACCGTCCGCAGGCCCGCGCCTACGGTGGCCGGAAATTCGGCTTGCAACTCCCGACGCCGGGGGTCTTCTGCAGCGACTAGGGGCGTGAGGGCGCGAACCCTGCCTCTTCCTAACGCGTTCCGTCTCCTCCTTCGCGAGAATAACTGCTTCGCAGAAGGAGGTGACGGGCGTTTATACTGTAATGAAATGAAATGAAATGAAATGAAATCGTTTATTCTGTAAATAGGATATTAAAATCACTTTTACACGTCATATAAAAAAAAAAGTCTAGATGTAGCCGACATTTCCTATCTGACTACCCCTGAGAAGAAATGGCGAAACAAACTCAGGGGCGAAACAAAGTCTCTTTTAAAGTCCAGACATAATCTTGGTCAGATCATGTGAGGACCATGTAGATCCGTGTCTGAAATGGTCTTTTGAGGTAAGAACCACGCAAATTTGAGCGGACCTGTCCAATCAGTGTAAGCATTTGTCAGTAATCGTGCAGCTCAACTCAAAACTTAAGGAGCTCAACGACTCGACGAACAGTACCAAAAAAAGGACATTTGGGTAGGCCGCATAAAGCGCTCAAAATGTCAGACCATCATTAAAACTTAACTGAGAAAAGAAAGGAAAACATTTAAAGAAAAAAAAAATGACCCACATAGTGCTCACATTCACAATAAATATAATACTTTTCAAAGTAAACATTCATGTAAAATTGTATACAATATTCTGCAATGTCAATATATATATAAAATCATGCATAATAATTAAAATGTCAAGTTTTATCACAAGGCTAGCAGAGCGAGCAGCTCAATCCCAAACTTTTTGGGCCTCTAAATAATCAGAAAACACTAATACTTATTACGTTATTTATTATTTTTTGTCATTTGTATTGTTGTATTTTGTGACTGTCTTGTTGGTGTAGCGGTCGCAAGCGCTACTGCTGAGCATGAGATCCTGGGTTCGATTCCCGGGTCGGGCAAAATGTTATTGGAATTTTTCATTGCAATTGGTATGTCCTATTACATGGGGCTTAAACATAACTGGTGAAATGTGGGTGTACTGTAAGTACACCTCTGCCTAACTCTTCGAGGATTAAAGGCGTTATGTATGTATGTTTTCTCATTTAAATATTCGTTTATGTACTTTAATAGCATTTCCTTATTAAAAATTGTTTAGTTTGTTTATAAATACATAAAATATATTAATTTTGTCTTCTTTTTTTATTAATTCAGGTAGTTTGTTGTATATTTTTATAGACATTACATAGGGTCTTGTAGAGTGTATTTTTAGTATAGTATAATAGGTATATAGTTTACCAGTTCAATACCTGGTATTACTTACTGTGATGCCGAATAAATCGAAACGAAAAGCGCATTAAAATAGGTACAATTCTCTGTTAATATTATACGATAGTTAAATCCTCTTACAGTACAGACTCTTTTAAATTTAAAAAAGGTTTTCATTCCAATTCGATTTTCAATTCAAAAAAGCAAATGGCCTGTTTCGAAAACATTCCACGAAAGTTCTGTATTTAAATGTGACTATTCTTTTTTTATTTTAATTGCTGGCTGTAAACACAAGGTAATGAACCGTAACAGAAAAAATATTTCGGTTCGTAGGTACAAACCAACCGTAACATTTTTTCTCTTGTATTTACATACATTGACGTAACCGTATTTATTGAAGAATCTTTTTCAAACGTCGATTTTATTGAATAACAAAGAGTCCGAAATATTCAATAGCTGCTCATTTTATGTTGCTATTGTATGAATAATAAAGCTTGTAAAAACTGTCAAAGCTATTGTTCATTTTTATTATTTTATATTGAGTTACATTTTATGAAATACGTGATACAAGAGAACAGATTTTGTGGGTTAGTTTGAAACTGTTTTGAGATATATGAGATAATTATCTTAACGGAACTAAGTAATAAACGAGTGACAAACTAGCCACCGCATTAATAAAATTTGTAGTTGATAGCTTATATTGTCTTAAAGAAAAGAAAGAAAGAAAGAAAAATAATTTATTGCATATCACATATCAATATCATATCTCATGATATCTCATCTCATCTTACAATCATTGTTCGTACAATCAGCCACAAAAGACTATTATAACTTGCGTTTTCAAAAACCTAAGTACACAAAAAACCAGAACAGAAAGATAATCGCTATAAAATTAACCAAAATCATGAAAAACGTGTATCGAATAATGTTGTAGCTTTCATTGCTACTGTACTATATTAACTTGCATGAACAAAAGTGACTCCGCACTATAAATAGAGCCACCGTGAAGCCACACAATTTAGGGTAATCGTTTGAATAATAAATACACTGCACACTACTGGGGTGCCGTATCAAGGGTTCCGCAGAACACACAAATCATATTATGCAACACACTGGGAACGAATGGGCGAAATAGGCGAGAATTAAGTTCCCTTGCTGGAACTGACGGAGTCTGGTGGTTTTTGACAAAGGATTAATGCTGCCTACAGTGTTTTTGGCGTAGTTAATTGCAAAGAAAGTAAGAAAAGATGGAATATTTGGACACAGTTCGTAAAACAAAAAATACAAATAACGAAATAAAAAACCAGTCAAGATCGAGTCGGGCTCGCGCACCGAGGGTTCCGTACGTATATGTGATGTTGTTGATTTCTTAAAAACTGTGCTATTTAGAGACATCGTTTTATTTTTCCTGTAATTTTTACATAAACTTCTATCACATAGAATAATTTCCGGTTTTTATCTATGCAAACTTCGGATATATGAGGGGAGGAACGGTATTTTTTTTTACATTTTTCATCAAAAGTCGGAAATTATGCTGCCTAATATTTTTTTTTTGAAAATGTGCAAACAACGTTCTTTCATATGATACCCCACATGACCTAGTAGCCCCACTTAAAATTTTTAAGACCCCCTTTCAGTCCCTTTTGCAAAAAATATTTATTATAAAATTATTTTAATTTATTTCTTGTTTGCAAAATAGTTGGGCAAACGTCATCTAAAACTATTCTAAATTTCAAGTTGATAGCATTAGTAGTTCTTGAGATATCCAGGTGTGACAGACAGGCAGACAGATAGACTAAGTCTCACCATAAGCGTTCCTTTTTACCATTTTGGTACGGAACCCTAATAAAAAGTGAAACAAAAGTATGTTTCTACAACATAGTGTAAAAATATTCATGCCAGATAGATGATGTCTGACGCTGGTTAATTTTTTTTAATACATATTTTTTTTACTTAGAAATAAATAAATATAATCACAAAAACAAAAAAAATATCACCAAGCGCTACAGGCCGCCGACCGCGATGGACAATACACCGACAGTTATTTATTTTTATGACACGAAAGAGATAAGGCTTCTACATACCGGCGCGACTTGTCGCGCGACGCGACACGGCACAAAGGCCCCGCGTGTCGCGGGACGTGCGGTGCCTTTGTGTCGCGTCGCGTCGCGCGATAAGTCGCCCCGGTATGTAGAAGCCTTTACTGTGGGTTGTTTGTAAAAAATTTGAATAGTTATTATAATATTATAATACAAGACAAAAAATTGTCATAAATAATAATAATTGGCTATAACTATCGATCAACAGCTCCGTCTAAAAACACACATAGTTTATATAATAGCACTGAATGACAAATACGGTGAACAAGCAAAGACACATTCTCAAAATCATAATTTTAATACTTTACTCTTTTAATTTTTTTCAATAGATACATTTGGTATCTATTGTAAAATATTTTAAAAGAGTAACTATGGAGTTTCTTGTCTATTCTTCTCCATACGAAACTACCTTTTGGAAGGTAGAATAGAATCAACTATATTTGCTTGTAAAGGTCGACGTTCAAAAGAGCCAAAAATGGCCTACTTGAAATATGATTTGATTTACTTACATCATTTTGCGAAGTTTACGAATACGATTTGCAAGTCCCAACTGCCTTTTATAATTATATTTTCTAGTCCTATAATACTACAGACAATGTTATAGGCACCTTAGCACTAACCCTTGAAAGAAAACTCCATTAAAACATTTAATTTTAAATTCGAAGTACACTTCAAAAGTGTCTGGAGTCGCGTTCAACGAGTACCTGTGACAAAGTTTTCAACGGCAACCCAACTTTTGATACATGAGAATCCTTTCACACTGGCCCTACTTGCCTACTCAATAATATAACAATTAATGGATAGACTCCTCAACTTGTGTAGAAGAGTGCAAACCTAAGTTGTAACTTATAAATAGTTGGGAAAAGATTTCTAAGTCGCAAGTTACTAAGTTACTAAGACGCTGTACTCTCTCTAAACTTCGGAGTTGGAAGTTTGTCTGAGAAATAAGTTAGGATGTAAGTTGTCGATGGCCGGTTTTATACGTGGTTTTAGATACTTGTTGGATTTGTTTGCTGACAAAACAAATATTTTTTTATGTGGTGTACTTGTCTTTAAATGAGTAATGAGTTTTGATCCACACTTCTATAGTTAAGAGATATCGATAGTTATTTTCAGACGTTGTCTCCTCTGGCGTGGCTGGGTCTGGTGTTGTCACCTCTGGCATGGTTGAGTCAAGCGTTGTCTCCTCTGGCGTGGTTGGGTCAAGCGTAGCCACCTCTGGCGTGGTTTGCTCTGGCGTTATCAGCTTTGGCGTGGTTGGGTCACGCGTTGCCACCTCTGGAGGGGTAGGTGTGATCACCTCTGGCGTGGTTGGGTCAGGCGCTGTCTCCACAGGCGTGGTTGGGTCAGGCGTTGTCACCTCTGGCATGGTAGGTTCAAGCGTTGTCACCTCTGGCGTGGTAGGGTCAAGCGTTGTCTCCTCTGGCGTGGTTGAGTCAGGCGCTGTCTCCTCTGGCGTGGTTGGGTCAGGCGTTGTCACCTCTGGCATGGTAGGTTCAAGCGTTGTCACCTCTGGCGTGGTTGGGTCAGGCGTTGTCACCTCTGGCATGGTAGGTTCAAGCGTTGTCACCTCTGGCGTGGTAGGGTCAAGCGTTGTCTCCTCTGGCGTGGTAGGGTCAAGCGTTGTCTCCTCTGGCGTGGTTGAGTCAATCGTTGCCACCTCTGGCGGGGCAGGTGTAGTCACCTCTGGCGTGGTTGGGTCGGGCGTTGTCAGCTCTGGCATGGTAGGTTCAAGCGTTGTCACCTCTGGCGTGGTAGGGTCAAGCGTTGTCTCCTCTGGCGTGGTTGAGTCAATCGTTGCCACCTCTGGCGGGGTAGGTGTGGTCACCTCTGGCGTGGTTGGGGCGGGCGTTGTCGCCTCTGGAGTGGTTTGCTCTGGCGTTATCGGCTCTGGTGTAGATGGCACTGGTGGTTCCGGTTCGTCTTCGTAGTGTCGACAAGCGCTTTCTTCCATACCAGGTGGTATGTAACGGAATGAGTCGACTAAAATAATAGAATTTGGAGACGCCATGCCCATGATGGATATCTGAAACAAAGAAAGAAGGTTTTTGGTGTGTGACCTAAACCGAGCTTTAAGGAGGTATGGATACAAAGGAGGCGACGGACAGGCAGAGAGCAACAAGTCCTCTTCCACCCGCGGTAGACGCACGATGTACGGTGTACGATAACCCTCCGCTGCGGCTAGCATTTAGCAACGCCGTGCTGCAATGCAAAATGCATGCCTAATAAAGGCACACTGCATTTACAATACAGACATCAACAAGTTATTTTGTGTATACTGTTACGTGCGTTAAAAAAGTAAAAAAAACCGGCCAAGTGCGAGTCGGACACGCGCACGAAGGGTTCCGTACCATTATCTATAAAAATGGCAAAAAAATCACGTTTGTTGTATGGGAGCCCCCCTTAAATATATGTTTTATTTTAATTTAATTATTTATTTTTATAGTGAATATATAACTAAATATTTTGTGAATATTTCAAGCGTCTAAGTTGCCCTTGTCAATATAGAGAAAAAACGAGCAAAAAAATCACGTTTGTTGTATGGGAGCCCCCTTAAATATTTATTTTATTCTATTTCTTAGTATTTGTTGTTATAGCGGCAACAGAAATACATCATCTGTGAAAATTTCAACTTTCTAACTATCACGGTTCATGAGATACAGCCTGGTGACAGACGGACAGACAGACGGATAGACAGACAGATGGCGGAGCCTTAGTAATAGGGTTCCCGTTTTACCCTTTGGGTACGGAACCCTAAAAAAGAGTTAGAAAGTTAACTTTAAAAAGGCCCATAAGGGGATATTTAAAGTTAACTTTTAACATTTATCACTTGTTGTTGTGAAAAAAAGTTGGAACGCCTTCAATATCACCGTAACTATATTGTCCCCAGTTATGGTCCAGTACAACAAAAATACCATTCTTTTGCCTGAAACCAATCTAGTGATCAGGGATTAAGTATCTTTTTTTAATGATAGGCTTAAATAATATAATATATGTTTAAAATAGAATCTCCATTACTTTTGATGTTATTGGGAGCAAAGTGATGAGTCTGTAGGATTTAACAGCATCTGGTTTTTACCAGGCTTAGGAACCATTATGACCTGTACTGCTTTCCATTGCAGCGGCACAGCTGATCTTCTCAAGATAGAATTGTAAAAGTATGTTAAAAAAAGAACACCTTCTTCGGGCAATTCGAGTAGGATTCTCGCAGTTATCAGATCAAACCCTGGAACTTTATTTTGATTAAGTTTTCTTAGTGCTTGTTTAAGTTCTTGCTTGGAAAAGCAATTTATTGAAACCTCTAATTGGTGAGTTACATTTAGGAGCTTTGGTCCTGAATCAATCTGTACAGATGCTTGATCAGGATTTGGAAGGAATACCTAAATTAATTTTAAATGATTAGCGAAAGTTTGTGCTGCTTTTTCAGTCTTTTGTTGCCCAACTGTTGTGTATGTCTATGAGTGTATAAGAGGACGTGTTACTATGAGGTAGCTGAGTTTTTTGTCACCTTCAAATGTTTCAGTTAATATGTGAGAGTTTTGTCTGCAGGATATCGTGTAATCTGCCACAATTTTCGAGCCTTGCGTTTCTGGGTTACCATTGCCCTGATGTTAACTGGGTATCTTTTTGTACTAGGAACTGCATTCATGTTGTCTGGTGTAGCAAGCCTGGCTGAATTCTGGATGCAATGCAGTGCTCAACAGCTTCTTCTGTGTTTTGATCGGTTTTAAGTGGCAATTTCATGGCAATTTCAACATGCTAACACTGACTCTCGCTTGGAAGTAATTCCAGTCGGTTTGTCTATTATGTAGACTACGGGTTTTGTAATTAGCGTTATTTTTTAATTAGCTCTTCAGTAGTAAGAAAAATTTAAAAGAGTATGCTTAGATGGTTTGGTTATGTTGAGAGGATGAGTGAAAGGCGACTAACAAAAGGTATTTATAAAGGGATAATATTTTTGTGTTCACCAAAAATCTTAAGGTACATCTATGTATGCATTTCCAAAATATTGATCTTAAACCCGTTTAATTGTTTTACTATAATTAAACTACTCGGACAACAAAATATGTTACATCAAACAAATTCCAAATTAACACCAAGATATAACACTTTTTTATTGTAGTGCGCTGCAAATATTCTATTGTAACAATAACTATTTTATTCTTCCCCGAAAAATACTGATCGTGCACCAAATATTCCTGAATGTTACACAAAATTTTGGGTTGTTACCGGCCAAACCCGATTTCAGGACAAACTAGTTTAGCCTAGGCTAAACTAGTTCTTCCTATACGCGATAGGATTAACTAGTATAGCCTAGGCTAAACTAGTTTGTCCTAAGCCCGATAGTATAAACCAGTTTAGCCTAGGTCGAATCGGTTTATCCTAGTTAGAATTTACATGCTTTAGGATAAAATGGTACGTCCTAATCTGAAATCTGATTGAGCGTGCTGCGGGAGCGGCGTGACAGAAACGAATCGCAGCAAAACCGACTCCACGTAGTCTTGTCTGCCCTACCCCTAGAGTGTTATTTAAATTCGCGTAGGCGCGTAGGGGCGAGGCGGCCCGCGAGCTGAGGAGCAGGTGGTTTCAACGCTAGCCGCCGCGGCTGAGGCTGGCCGGCTGAGCCGGCCAGCAAGCCGAAGCCTCGGTGGTGAGCGTGAAACACATCTGTGACGATAAGCTCGCATGGGACCGCTGGAGCCCTGCAGAACCGGAGCCGTGACAGAAAACATGCCTGCTGCATGCTTGCTTCACGTTTATCATATTAGACTAGATAGGCTAAACTGGTTTATCCTATCGGGCTTAGGACAAACTAGTTTAGCCTAGGCTATACTAGTTAATCCTAAGCCCGATAGGAAGAACTAGTTTAGCCTAGGCTAAACTAGTTTGTCCTGAAATCGGGTTTGGCCGGTAACATTGGACATTAATTGGTGTTTGATTCAAATACATTTTGCAGTGCATTATCTGAAGTAAAACTAAAAAAAAAAATGCTTGTTTTTAAAATTAGGTGTATTACTATTTTTACAAATTTGCAACAGTTGTTAAATAGATGCTCGTTATGAAATATTTTAATTAACATATTTTGGTGCACATTCAGTATATTTGGTGGAACACAGGCAAAATTTGGTAAATGAAATGGGAATAAATTGAAGTACTTTTAAATACCATCCTTTATAAAGCAGAGGTGAATGGGAACGCCGGGAGGGGACGCCCTAGGAGGATATATAGTGACCACATTGCTGATGTTCTTCAGAAATGTCAGGTGCGTAGTACTCGCAACCGGCGTGCGTGTATGACCAGTACCCTGAGTGTGAGTTTCTTGCCGTATCACGAAATACGCGACGATCAAGTTGATCTAGCAAACTAATGAGCGATGGTATTTAAAAACGGTGCGAGTGTGAGTTGATGTTTGTCGTACGATCATCAGCTCGTATCGTCACTTGTCCGATAGTATACCGAACGTTTTGTTATTTTTTTAATGTTGCCTAAATTGAACTTAGAATGGTTTGGGCGAGATAATACGACTAAAATACAGATTGATCGCAACCATGTTATCAAGCGGTATGCGTGCCCTACGTAATTTAGACGTACAATATTGTTTATGAATGAGGTATTCCTATTTCGTTTTAACGTACAGTGAGTAAGGGAGATGTGAAATAAATTGTATGTGGCGTCAAATTCAAGTTATTGTAAATAAAGGCTATTCTACTTTGTTTATAATAACATAATATCACGCCTTGTTTCCCCGAAGGGCCGGGCAGAGGTGTACCGGTAGTACACACTTTCGCCAGATGTGAATAATAAAGTATGTTTTATTTACCAAATAACAATTATTTTAAATTTGATATAATTATGTGATTAATTAATGTAATGTTTTAAATGTGTTATGTATGGAATAAGAAGTAGGTACTTAAATAAATATAGTTCGTGTGTAGACATAGACCAGGTAGAAATAAATAAAGGGTCAGTTTTTTTTAAATAAAAATGAAGAAATTACTGATGTAATCATCAGGCTATTAGATCACGCAATACTCTTCCTCGGTTTAGATAATCTCTCTTAATTAATCAATTAATAAGTAAGAGAATAATATAGTTCATGGCAAAAAAATAGAAAACGGCTTCCTTTGACAAACGATATCCATTCCTAAATTCAGTATCGTTGAGACCGTCCACTGGATTAAAACAGGCTCGAAAATCGGCTCTTTATTTTCTCAGATGATTCCGTTCATCTTGAGCAGTCATCATAATTTTCCATGCGAAAATAATACGTTCTGTCATTAAAAAACACAATTTACCATAAAATTACAAGCAAATAATACGAACATAACTAATAAAAACAACAATTCACCTGCCACACACCAAGTGAGTGACTATACTACAAAGTTTACGTTTACAAACGCTTGAACATCGCTTGAAAACGTCAAATTTTAACTTATACCTACTCGCATTAACCCGCAAATGTTCTCTGAAACGCTACTTACTACGTAAGTCACGTTTAAAATACCGAACTATTCTAGTACCGTTAAAAATCTTACACTCGCTGTTTTAGATCCGCCAGGGGCGCTTTTTACGTTTTCATACATACACACATCAACAGAATCTAGGGATACCTTAATCCTAAATTATTTATGAATGTATAGTTTAAAATCTTTTTAGTTTCCATAAAAAGTTTATATACAGATTTAAACCTCTTCTATTCTATTTTCAAAATTTTAAAATGTAGATAAAAAAAACAAAAGAAAAAACAAAATACGGCGGCAAAATTGTTAGTAATTCGTTACACTATGGAAAATTAAAATAGTTTTATTAATATTAATTAATTAAAAGGTATTAGATTGTTTTTTTTTTTAATGTAACGTGCCGTGTGCGCTTTAAGAGTCATGTCACGCCGTCATTTGAGTCGAGATGAAATGTTACGAGCCGTGGTCATGTTAGAAAATGGTGCTATTCAACGCGTCGTTGCTGAGGCCGTACACATCAGCCAAAACGTGATATCAAGGTTGTGGTCAGGTTATTGCGGTACTGGGGATGTGGCTGAACGGCACACGGGTAGATATCGTGTTACTACGCAGAGACAGGTTCAATTTCTCTAAATGACCGCCAGAAGACAACCCAATATCACATCGATGCAACTAGTACAAAGGCTCCAGGAGCATCACCAGCTGCTGGTAAGCAACCAAACCGTGCGAAGGAGGTTACATGAAGTTGGTCTTCATGCTCGAAGACCGCTACGTGTTCCAGCATTGCGACGTGCCAATCGCGGTCGGCGGCTTTCGTGGGCTCGGAAGCATTTACCATGGAGTGACGAACGATGGTCTTTGGTGCTGTTCACCGATTAGTCCCGGTTTGGGTTTCATCCGGATTCACGAAGAACATGCGTTTGGAGAACTCCAGGGAGAGTTAGGCGTCTACGGCACCCTCAGAAGGTCCACTCATACCGAGGCGAAACAATAATGGTGTGGCCCGAAATTCGTCTCAGCGGACGAACCCAGCGCGTTTGGATCCAAGGCAGCATGACTGCACAAAAATACTACCAGGAGGTAGTAGAGCCTGTTATTGTCCTACACAGAATCCAAATGTGCCAGGAATGTCTACTCATGTACGATAATGCTCCTTCCCCATACGGCGCGGCTGGTGTCGGCCACCCTCCGAGACCACGATATTCAAGTTTTGGATTGTCCTGCACAGTCGCCCAACTTAAATCCTATCGAGCATGCTTGGGACATGTTACAACGAAAAGCTTTGAGAGATTTCCCGCCAAATTTGACGACGGAACAACAACTTTACGAACACTTGCAAAGAACATGGGACCTCATACCGCAGCAAGACATTGACAATTTAATTTTAAGTATGAACAATTGATATCGATGTGTAATTAATGTAAGAGGTGGCAACACTACTTATTCATAATAAGATTTTATAAGATTTTTTCAATTTTAATTAAAATTAATAGTTTTATAAGAAGAAATGATTTTTTTTATCATACAAATTTTCTAGACGATTAAAAAAAGACATTTTTTTTATAAAAAAAAAAATCATGATATGGTTTTTATTTTATTAAAGACCTTAAAATAACCTATCATTCTTCTATTTACTATATTAGAAAATTCTTCTTAGATTTTTAGATATTTGATGAAATATAAAATATCCCTAGATTCTGTTGATGTGTGTATATTACTCGATACAGAAACGTGATAGTAGCGTTTTCTTTAAGAAAAAACTCACACTCGGGGTACACATGTATGAACGTAGGCGAAGCAAAAGGAGTATGTAAGGAGCGTAGCAGGTTCTATAGTTTCTGCCTACCACCATGGGAAGAAGGCGTGAGATTATGTATCTATATATGTATTACTAACATAATTCTTAAGTTTTTTTTTCAAAGTTCTGAATTAAATTATTATTTATTTATGTATTATTAACTTTCAAATTTATAATATTAAGTAAGATCATTCGAATGTGTAAACGGCTCGCATTCGTCCAATAATATAAACGTGGCGGCATCAGCAAAAGGACTTTAATGAAATAAGTAAAACAATGTTAAAACTTACGTAGCCTTCATAAGTTTCTGAGCCGGTTAAGGTCATCGTAAGAGTGTGCCATCCTCTCACGAAGTTTGGATCCATGGCCGAATGCACTGCCATTGCTGTTACTCTATCACCTGTGATGTCTAACAGGTTGGCAAATACAATGACTTGGTCAGAAGGAGACATTGCTTCCATATAAATGTTCACTTCTATCGTACCACCGAGGTTCATAGAAAATATTAATGATGACACACAACTCAATGCTGGAAGAGGTGTAATAAAAGAGGTACTGCGTTCATTTTGACCCGTCACGTCCAAATCACTGTACTTGCCAATAACCCAAAATGGCATAAAGACACAAGCCCCCCCCCCACTGATGTGTGTACCATTCATTGAAATTTTGCTCAAATGTGTACCTCACACAGGAATCACTGACTGTGTAAGACACCAATATTAATAATATTAGTACCTACTTTGCGAATCATTTTGTTTCGCATGTGGCAACAAGTCACTACTTAATAAACCCAAGATCTCCTAACTGTTAGTTTTATAATTTAATCGATCACGTTTCTTCATTACTCATAATTTAATGAATACGGAAAAGATAGTATCTCCAACTAGATAAATATAAAATGAAGTCACCCGGCTGAGACTGTCCGTCTGTGTATTCAGATAGGCTTTTAAATAACTTGATGGTATAGTCAACCTCGTAATTGCGCTTGAATCGTTGCCGACGGTATGGAATGTTGCCATTTTAAATATTATTTTTATGTAAACACTAGACGCGCTCCGCGGTTTCACCCGCGTAGGTATCGATCCCGTAGGAATATCGGGATAAAAAGTAGCCTATACTGTTAATAAATAAATAAATAAATTCATTTATTTCAAGTAAATTACACCCATTGCCAAACTAAAATTAATAGCAATAAACCATACAAACCATCCAAACAGACAAAAACCCAAAATAAAATTGCAACCAAATAAATTTAAACAAACACTAAAAATTTTTTTTTAAAACACGAAAATTACCATATTTAAATATGTCGAATGAATATGTGTGTATGCTTATCTACAAAAATTAAAATGTCAAATATAAAAAGTAAAAGTAAACTGTAAAAACGTTATAAAAATATTACGCCATTAAAAATAAAAATATTTATAAAAGTCTATTGCATTTACTTCAAATTTCTACCTGTCCCAAGCCCGATAAACGGGCATGTCAGGCCTCCCCATGCAAAATTATATCAAAATTGGTCCAGCCGTTTGAGCGTGAAGGAGTAACAAACACACACACTCACAAACTTTCGCCTTTATAATATTAGTGTGCTGTGATTTAGAACTAAGTATCGTATTTATTTTATTTCTTATTTTTATCTCATTATATGCTGCTCTGGTTGATATCATCACGTCAACGCTGGCTGTCGCTGAAAACCAGTACTATGTCTCACATAGGATCGCAGCATTATGCTGAGCGATGGCCATTTAGCGTGGATGTGACGCTCTGACAGGACAGACTCAAATCAGCGTGGTACGCTCGATTTCGACAATAAATAACAACTTATTCGTTTAAGGGGGATGCGCTAAGGTAGCCCGCGAAACTCAAATTTTCTTAAGTTTTTCTCAATTTGCAGGCCTGTGTCAGATTTTATGTTGAAAAATATGATACGCGGCCGTAACCACTATGGCTTTATAGAATTATAATCATTAGAATCAGCATTACAACTCTAAGTTCAAAAAATCCTACTGAATGATTATTTCAGAAATACTCCTTGTATTTCTGAAATAATCATTCAGTAGGATTTTTTGATTTCCCCACCGTGCCTCGGAAAGCACGATAAACCGTTGGTCCCGGCTGTCATACCTGGATCTTTGACAGCCTTACGGGCCGTCAGAATCCAGAAAGTCTGACAACCAGTCTTACCAAAGGGATTCGTATTACCCAGTTACTGGTTTGTGCAGGTCAGATAGGCAGTCGCTCCGTGTAAAATACTGGTGTACAGCTGCATTTGGTTAGACGAAGCCTAACCCAACATTGTTGGGAAAAGGCAGGCAGATGATGAGTGGTTAAAAGTGAGTTTACCATGAAGACCTTCCACAGAACTCTTCAGTGTTTTATATGCGTTGAAAACAAGATACTCCGTAGCATAACCGTACTATAAGCACAACCTCCTCCTCTTGTATTCTCCCTCGTGTCTGCAAATACGAATTATTCGAACATAAATGTAGGGAACAGCTGATTTTTTTTTTCGCGATTTGAGGTTTGGTCTCATAGTAAAAGTTGTTCATAATGATGAGTACAATGACCTTTTAAGAGGTTATTGATGTTTTAAAAATAACCCTGTATATTTTACCCCTATATGTAGTACGTATAACTAATAAATCGTCTTCCATAATTCTGTCCGCATGAATAGAGCAATTTTTAAGAAAAATCAGCTCTTCATTATAATTTTTAGGGTTCCGTATATCCGAATGAAAAAACGGAACCCTTATAAGATCACTCGTGTGTCTATGGCTGAATGCATTATTTACATAATGAGGTGGTTTATTTTTAATGTTGATGTTTTTTTGCTAACTTTATTATTTTATATACAGTGACATTTCATTATTTTTTTATACACAATGACATAAATATTTACTTGTAAAGTATTATATTATTTTAATTATTGTGAATGTGAAGATTTTTTTTGTAGGTTATTTGGTGTTTGTACAAACCTACTTACAGAAATACGATCATCAAAATATCAACGTGAGGATCTCAAGTATCTTTTTTTATCATTTTAAAATAGACAGCTTTAAAGTTATTGAAGGAAATCTATGAAAATTGATCATTCCCCCTTATTTCCGAAACGAATGAGCCTAAAATTGAGAAAAAAAATACAGATTATAGTGCTATACTTATACAGAGTGGCCAAGCAGAAAGTATAGAACTTTAAATTAAGATTTACGAAAATTCCACCGCTGTTTTCGAAAACCCAAGGATTGTAGGTATAAAACCCGTTTATTAATGTTATTGATATAAATAGCGTGGATTTTCATTTCCTGAAGTGGACGTCACGTGTCTTTTGAATACCAAAAGTGTTTATTTTAAATCTTTAACTGAGTATCGTTTCCAACGTGTGTTAAAATTAATTAATAGATAAATATCGCCTGATTAGCTTACCTTATCTCGATCACTGCATTAAACTTGTATCATGTTCATCTTAAGTATAAACCTAATAATTATAATTACGACAACAACATGGTATCGTAGTTTCAGTAGATAACTATCAAAGTAGTCCTATTATTAATGTGCATTCATTTTATTTGCTTTTGCCTTATGGAAAAGTAGTGTAACTCAGATTGGTATCGACATTACAAGTTCAAAATTATATTATTATATAATTCTATCTAAACTTAATGTTAAGAAAATAGCTACCGCTTTCCAATATTAGATTTATTTATGTTATTGTTATTTACTTCTATGTGAATGTAATTGTTGTTTTCAAGTATAGTTTTATTTTGATTTTTAAATTTAATTTTGATTTTTAATTTTATTGTGATTTTTTTAAATTTTATTTTGTTTTTTTTTTGATATTTTAATTTAATTTTTAGTTTTATGTTGATTTTTTAATTTTATTTTGATTTTTCAATTTTATTTTGATTTTAGCTATGTATCTAATACAATCTTGCTGTGCCCTGACAGGGTCTACGGATCTTAGCTGTAAGCCCTTTGTTAACACCTTTTTTACCTTGTGGAACGCAAATAAATGAATATGAATATGAAAATAAAATATGACTGCTGTTGGCAGCTTTTCTTTCTTTCTTTCTTTCAATTAGATACATCCTAACTGCGATGCTATTAGGTTTCATTAAAATAATACAATATTACATTATTTTTAAATATACATTAAATTATTATTAAAAAATGTGCACTTGTTTTCCTTCTGTGTTGTAAAAGCGTGCATGAACACTGACCGCTGCGTCATGTTCAAGCAGCGTTACAATTATTTTTTCAATGCATTGTCTTTTTGCCTTTAATCTGCATGTAATGGTCAGCGATAAAAGCTGATTGCTATTTTTACACATAATTTAAGTTGACACAAAATTATTAGGAAGCTTAAAGATTACGTAGTCCGTACTATTTCTTTTACGAACCAATCGAATCACCACGTTTGCATCACAAAGTATGGATAACAAATGGTTCAAAATGATGAAAAGGCATAGAACGAGAGATGGTCACACAAAAATCGAATCACATAGCGAATCTTAACCACTCTGCTCGACAAGATTTTGACATAGTGACATATCAGCTGACTCGACAGGATGTTTCAATCATGTTGCGAATTAGGTCACGAAATTCAGGAATTTACATCAACTTTCACCATTCAAATCAAATCAAAATATTTTATTTCACAAAACCTACATGGGCACTTATGAAACGTCAGAAGCTAGGTGCACGGTTCCAATTGGTCGATTCCTATGGAGTAAAGCCAGCAAGAAATTCCACGGTTACTCTTTTAAAAAATAATTGGCTTTTACAATGTTTCTAAATTACAGTGTTAATCGGACAGTATAGGTCTGTCAACAAGTACCAGGTACTTAGCAAAATAGAAAATGGTCAACAAATTTACAGTCTATTAAGAATTTATTAAAAAAATAAATTTTACTACAGCTATTTTATACTACAATAAGTTTGTAGCCAATATCTTCAATTATGACTTGAGGTCGGTCAAACCACGTCAGTCTACTGCGAAAGTTATATAAAAAGGATACGTTTGATGTGGGTTTTGAGCTTTCCATCGCTAAGTTCTGTTACCGACTTTGATAACTTGATAAAAAAGCGGATACTGTGTATAAAAAATTATTTGATTCTTTTAGTTTTGTTTGTTTTGTTTTTTTTTAAAACGTTGCCCCACACTAGGAATTTCTCCTGTATTGTGGGTGCATTTACAAACATTTAAACTCACATATACAAACAGCCAGACCCGGAACAACTACTTGTAGGTCATACAAATATTTTTTCCGTGCGAGAATCCAACCCGCGACACGCAGCGCAGCAGTCAATCGCTTAACCACTGCACCAACCGTGTCGTCAGTTATAAAAACTAAGCAAATTAATAATACGAGTATAAGCTAGTAATAAAAAATGGAAACAATAAAAAGTCACACGCCGCTAAACTACTTATAAACATTTGTTTTCGGAGAACGGTTTAATTATTAGCCTAAACTGTTTATTATGTTAATACACTTTCAAGAAAAGTTATTGTGAATATTTTGTTTATATTGTGAAACTTTTAGCTTTCTTACGTTTCATAAATATAATTATACTTTTCACTGAATATGTATGCAACGGCGCAGGATAGCCTTACCAGAAGTGGTCATCGTGTTAGTGGTTAAGCAGCTTCAATATCATCAGGATTGTGCCGGAATATAGAATAGAATACTCTTTATTATGTACGCCATAAAAATAACAGATATGTATGTCAGATCGCCAGGATTTACTCAGTTAGATTCGGACATCATGTGTGCAGAAGTTGGGTTTCGTGCAATGAAAACACACGGTGTGATACACAGCGTTTATTGAAATCACAAATTGACACAATCACTACAAATTATAATCACCAAAATAACTAAGCATAACGAATCGAGTACAGTTCCGCGACGTCTTAACTCCGATGCGATCAGACCCTGAATGTCTTCCTCGCCATGGGCTCAAAACATCACGACTCTGTAGAAGCGCGCCAGAGGTGTGGGTAGATCACGCGATGTCACCAGCGGCGCACTTGATTCGTTACGTGTCCGTACTAATGACCGGATCCGATATATATATCGCACCCCCGCTGAAATAGTGTCGTAAGTAAAAAAAAACAGTCATAAGTAAGACACTATTTGAGATAAGATTTTACAGTTTTCTGAAACGAATGGAACATTATAAGAGTTTTAATTTTTTTTGAGTTGTGACACTGTTTGAGTGGAGGTGCGATAAATTGAAATTTTACATAGGGTGACACAATGGGCAGTCTTATCACTATAAGCGATCTTTTACAGATAACCTTTGGATGGATTATAGCAGTTCGTCGTAGACGTGGTACGACAGCCGCCACGCAACCAGCGATGCGACGCTATGCTAGAGTATCAGTCATCAGCCAGTGTCACTCTGAACCGACCTCTTTGATGATTCCTGGTAGATATAAACTACGATAACATGGCACGCCTCTCCAAATTACTGTTTCAATGTGTGTAATCACATCCTACCTACGAAAGAGTCTGTATGTAGTTGTAAGGATTCGTCTTTTCCGATGACATCGTCATAATGGCAGAGACGCTGGAGCAGTTAGACCAGATGCTGCACAGCCTAAATGGAGCCTCTCGGCGGGTGGGCCTCGGCATGAATTTGGACAAGACGAAAGTCATGTACTAAAACAACTACACTACAAAAACAACTAAAACTATATTCGCACGTGTTGCCAAGTCCAATCCACATCGAAGGGTCGCTTCTCGAAGTTGTGAAAGAGTACGTCTACCTAGGGCAAGTTTTCCAGCTTGGTAGGCACAACTTTGAGAAAGAAGCCGCGGTGCGTCCTGCCCGTTATGACATACGGTGCCGAAACGTGGACACTGACAGTTGGGTTGGTCCACAAATTCAAGGTCACTCAGCGTGCTATGGAGCGGGCTATGCTCGAAGTTTCTCTGAAGGATAAGATCAGAAATGAAGTTATCCGGAAGAGAACCTGAGTTACCGACATAGCCTGCAGGGTAAGCAAGCTGAAATGGCAGTGGGCTGGCCATGGTTGTCGAAGGACCGATGGCCGGTGGAGCAGACGAGTCCTGGAATGGAGACCGCGTATCGGCAAGCGTAGTGTGGGACGCCCTCCAGCTAGATGGACCGACGACCTTAATAAGGTTGCTGGGACAGACTGGATGCGGAAGGCGAAGGACAGGGTGTTATGCGCAGCCTGGGAGAGGCCTATGTCCAGCAGTGGACTGCTATAGGCTGAGTTGATTGATTCGTCGAATTTATTCATAGTTTTTGTGCAATCAGTAGGTACTCGTAATATTTCACTTATTACCAGATTTGTTGGTAAACTAATCATAACTATCCGATCGCGCAAGACAACGCACGTGTCGTTTTCATAGAGAACGTCAGTGCAGCACCATACTAATAATAATGAGCGATTAGTAACGCCACTAGTCGAGCAACAAATCCGTGATTTGTTTTTGTTTGACGGCCGTCTCATTACGCACACACGCGTAGTGACTCTTGGTGCCACTTTGTAATTACTTTCAAACGTTTTGAATTGTGGAGGGGCGGGCCATATTGTCGTAGTTAATCTCTAACTTCGTAACAAGACGCTACTTACTGCGACGTCATATAGATATCATCAACATCATCTGCCTCGCCTTTTCCCAAATATGTTTGGGGTCAGCTTCCAGTCTAACCGGGTGCAGCTGACTACCAGTATTTTACATGGAGCGACTGCCTATCTGACCTCCACACCCCAGTTACCGGGTAATCCGATACCCATTGGTAAGACTGGTTGTCAGACTTTCGGGCTTCTTACTACCCATGACGACACGCCGTCATTTAGATATATGTGATAACAATATTTGACGACCAGTGCCATTGTGTTGGTGGCATGTATTGGTTCAATCCGTTCGCTACGTTATAATTCTGAACAATGCTTCAAGCTCAGAAACAAATAAAAAAAATTGCAGGACTTTTTTTTATAAGCTACTTGACTTTATAAAAAAAAATATACTTGTTTGAAATTATTTATTTAAAAGACAAGCAATTTGATAGTCTGATTAAAATATTTATTTGAAACGTTTACGCATTCCTTAAAATAGCAGTCATATTTTGTTTAGCCAGTAAAACGAAATGAAAATCTAAAGTAACTATCATAGTTATTAGTTGTAAGAACTGCTGTAACTATGTGAAAGTAGACTTACAATTGCGATCAAAGAAAGTCACTCAAACACACAAACTGCTGAAAAAATCCTCTTATAACTTTGTATTTTAATTTTAAAATATTACAAAACTTTTGGTATAAATTACAGTGTTTCCAAGCACAATTCTTTAGTCCGGCATCGGTGACCGTCGGCGAATTTATGTTGAACACTTCACAGCTACGTACAGTCGCGGTCTAAATACGTGTAGCAGTATTCAAATTAGATTCATTATCACACTGTGCAGTAAAGTCTGAATTACTTTTTAATAGTTGTGAAGCATCTATTCTAACAAAGCAAAAAGAGTTTTAAATGGATTTTTAATGATGAAACTCACATCTTATTAATTTGACATAATTGCATTTGTTACAATGACATTTATCAAAAATATTTGTTGTGTAATATAATAAAAATTGATTGATTGAAATGAAATGGCAAAATAAGTGCAAAAAGAGCGAGTGTCTGTTATTCAAGGCAGGCACTAAATGCTATAGTGAAGTGCCGCCTGTCACACTCGGTGGGACTGTGTTAGAGTGGGTAAAATCTTTTAAATATCTGGGGCCTTAGAGTAATTAGACTTACGAGTGACAGTTTCATTCAAAATACCGTTTAAAGTTGAAGCAACAACGTTCGCCGGCACGCACACAAGCAAACTGTAATGTTGCAAGAATAATTATGACATTTTCCCGAAAAAGTGGGGAAAATTGAACTGTTCCAACACCTTAACTTCATCAAAACAAAATAAAATCAACACAATTTTTTTCATGACACGTGCTTGGCAACCCTAGTAATATTTGGCAAATCAAATAAAAAAAAATACTTTTATGTAAATAGGTATTCTCGGCAGTACATAATTATAATAACAAAAAATGGTGTAAAATATTTTCCTTTGCCTAGCAACATTTTCAATGTAATGGCGATCTGTCAAATTTACGATTTATTAAACTGTTTTGATAAATGTTTTATACAAAAAATATAAGATGCTAGGCAGTACTTACCCGTGAAATGGAATCTTAAAATTTTTCTCGTGATTATTGTGATGATTTGTGACACCCTTTCACTACACAGTACGTAATTTTTTTGTAAAATTGCGCGAGCTCTTTACTGTAATACTTGGTCTTGATTACTGACGTGCCGAAAGTCCTAGGTAGCTTTTAAAGGCTAACATGAAATGGCTTCACTTTGCATACGAGTACTGCGGTTCTAAGCCTATTACTTGTCTGGGGCATTGGGTTACTGCAACGCAGACAGATTGTATTGACATGGAAAGGGAGCGTAGGGCGCTATCAGTCAGGAGCAATATGTTGATCCGTAGGTTTGCAAAGTGCTCGAGGGGTGTGAAAACTACTCTGTTTAGCATACTGCCAATATTTTTACACCTGCAGCCTATGGGTCGACTACACGCAAATGGCTTACAGCGCCTTACGTGTCCAGTACAACAACGCATACAGGGCGCTGTTGGGGTTTCCACGACACTGTAGCGCATCAGGGATATTCGCAGAGGCATGTATAGACGACTTTTACGCAATCATGCGAAAACGTGTCGCCTGCCTCATGCGGCGAGTGCGGGGCAGCGCCAACAGCCTCTTGGTCACCGTGGCTGATAAGGCGGAAAGTCTAATACTTGGGCATTGGACCAGGACACAAGTATTTCCTTCAAACCGTGCCCTGAAATAATGTTGATGCTTGTACCTATTGCTTTTTTGATCATTTTTGATTTTTGACTATTTTGATTTGACTATTGTATTTAATGATGTTGACACTGTTACTGGTGATTTTGACATTATGATAAATGATTTTGACATTGCTATTGATTTTTTTGACATTATTAATAATAATTACCAAAATTTTCTAAATGTATGCTACTAACACTAGTGTTTAAGATGTGTATGCAATTACTAACAATTTGGATTTTATGATCTGCTAATAAATGATTCGATTTGATTTGAAAGGGTTGAAATGTTTTTCCATGAAGTTGACTTGAATATTAGTACCTACTATATTACGAGAACTCAAATATGTATCTCGATTCACCGTGAGATTTTGGATGCGACGTCATGGCGACGATTTTTCACTTGGCTACACTACAGACATCATGATAATAAAGTGAAACTCAAACCTCACCACATTACTCCCTACTTAATTTTTTAGCGACAATGTCTTGATTTTGATTGGTCGATCATTATATTTTTCCTACGAACATTTTTTCAATCGAGTCAAATCGGAAAATTACCTTTATGGCGTTATAATCACACTCGGTATGATTAAGCTCTTGTCGTGCCTCAAAATGAAGCTGGTCGCATAAGGTGTCGATGATCATGATTGTTTTTATTTTTATTTATTTTATTCCATTGAATGACTTTTTCATGAAATCATGACATTGGGGAACAAATCTAACTTAGAGAGATGTTTTATTGATTCTAATGATTATAATTCTGTAAATACATATCTGATAAAAAAAAAAAGTTTTATTGACATTAATTAAGGAGTTACATTTTAATTTGAAGCCCTGACTCCTGAGTTAGGTGGTACCTGTGTTACAGGAGTAAGTGTATTCCCGTTTTTGGAACAATAACAATAGTATATGCAAAAATAAAAACGTAGAATTAAAATTATAAATTAAGGTATTTAGTGCATGCATGCTCTTGAGTAGTTTCTGTGCGCGTGTGTGTGTGTTTTTGTTGTGTTTTGTGTGTATGTATGAGTGTGTGGTATTATGTTAGTGTGTGCGTGTGAGTGATTGTGCTTGGTGTATAATATCTGAGAGTTTGTTTGCCTACAATACTATATTGATAAAGTCGCGAATCATATTTCTAAACGAACGCACATCTTATTTAACGAAAAAAACTCATATACATTGTGTATATGAGTTTTTTTGGTTTAATAAGATGTGCGTTCGTACGTTTACACTATCACACACTCTCCTTCACACACACACACACACTCTCAAAAACCCACTCGCATTCATCACCCATGAGCGCTCGTTATTGTATTTTGTATTTAATAATGTTTTTCAATTGCATACACGGTTTATGTTAAGTGGAAGAGCGGAGTCACCTCACACAAGCATCGCTTTGCTTAAAAGGTGATCTCCAAAACGTGTCTGTTAAGTTAAAATTATGTAACTGAAATAAACATATATTTTTTTTAAATATATTTTTATCAACATACAACCTGACACTTACCTGCAAATTGCAAAACATAAGAAAATTTTAATTTCGCGGACTACAGCTGCGAATTCAACTTATTCACCGAAATCAAAGTCAAAGTCAAATTATTTATTTCAAATAGGCACATAAATGAAATGCACATTTTGACTTTTGAACGTCAAAATTTACAAATAAAATGGAATTGATTCTAGTCGCCCCTTCGAAAAGGTAGCTTCGTATGGAGAAGAATGGGCAAGAAACTCCACCGTTACTCTTTTAAAATGTTTTTCAATATTTTGTATAGTTATATCAATTATATAATTATCGTCTAACTGTCAATTAAGTTTCATTACTTCTCTCCAGCGTTAACTATTTGTTCAGCAAAATGCAATAAAATCTTGTATCATGTACTACTTACTTACAGAGTTTTAATTATAAATAAATTATATCTTTAACCAGTAATTTATTTAGAATTAAGAAACAAAGAAGTTTTATAATAAGGCTAAAATTATACACGTTGTTTTTAGGGTTCCCTACCAAAATGGTAAAAAGTAACCCTTATGGTGAGACTAAGTCTGTCTGTATGTCTGTCTGTCACACCTGGATATCTCAAGAACTACTAATGCTATCAACTTGAAATTTAGAATAGTTTTAGATGACGTTTGCCCAACTATTTTGCAAGCAAGAAAGAAAGAAATAAAAAAATAAATATTTTTTTTGCAAAAGGGACTAAAAGGGGGACTTTTGATGAAAAATTAAAAAAAAATACCGTTCCTCCCCCCCCCTTATCTCCCAAGTTTGCAGAGATAAAAATCTGAAATTATTCTTTATGATAAAAGCTTATGTCCAGATTACAGGAACAATAAAACGATGTCTCTAAATAGCACAGTAGGCTGATAGCCTTTATTAATGATTGTGAGACGTCATTCAAGGATAGTTAGAATTATATTGTCGATCATCAATAGTGATCTGTCTTTCACTGAAAATAGGTTATTGGGTTCGGCCGTTAGTTTGTATGTCAAAGTTCATAGAATACTATATTTTTAAGTTCAATAAATGTTCTCAAGTAAGTGAAATGTTTGTAATTTCTTGGTTAAAGAAGTTAAGTTTCTCATTAATTTCTTTAACCATAATCTAGGACACATTTTTTTGTAAATTTTCTGGGGTTTCAAATTTGCCCTCTTTGCCACAAATTCTCTTGTCTTGTACGATAAGTTTCTCCATACATAAAACATTGACACGAACTTTTACTTGCCGCCTCACATTCCCAACATCTCGCTTCGTCTTTTAGAATTTAAAATTATTTGGGTACTCGATTCTTTACCACGACTAAGTAAATTCTTGAAATTTTAAAAATGTCATCGTATGTTGTCTAGACTGCAAACGATCTCGTTGTAAATAACTGATAGTGAATTTAAATATATTCGAAAAAATGCAAATATATACAAATATTCAAAGAAAAACCTAAAGCTCTACAAATAATAGTGCATGCACACACCGCTAAGCCGCAGATAATGGTGACTTTTTGAACCAAACATCCTTTGATTCTAGACGATCAAACGGACATTTGAATATAAATATTGTGAACAAAATAGCTAGACAAAATAAGGAGAAATACATAAATTCATAAAGGATAGGGTTTCTAATATAGAACGGCACTTATGCGGAAAAGTGTTTTTTGCATGGCTCCAAAAATTAAAAATAAACTACCTAACAGCTGGAAGCAGTTAAGTGACGAAGCGTTCAAAAAGAAAGTCAAAAATTTTCTAGCAGATAAAGCTTATTATGATTTAAATGAGTTTATAAATGAGAGATTTTGATTATGTTTTGCTAATTTATTATTTTTAATGATCTCTTTGTATTATCATGACATTTTAAAATTAGACTTGGAATGACATTTTACTTAATTTTATGAATATTTGCATGCCATTGTATAAGGCAAACGTGATGATCTGTTTTATTCCTCTACTTTTCACATCTCTTGCATGCTGACAATTTGTGCTGTATGTATTGTACTCATGTTTGTGCAAATAAATGATTATCTTATCTGATCTAATGGTATATCTGCAGTTGACCAATTGAAAATCAATTGTATATAAGCTAAAAATCAATTGTAAATCATCTAAAAATCAATTGTAAATAAGGTAAAGCACATTCTTCATCATCATAATCATCTGCCTCCTTTTTCCCGACTATGTTAGGGTCAGCTTCCAGACCAATCGGATGAAGCTGAATACCAGTATGTTGTATGGAACGACTGCCTATCTGACCTCCACAACCCAGTTACTGGGTAATACGATACCCCTTGGTAAGACTGGTTGTCAGATATTGGGGCTTCTGACGACCCGTAACGACTGTCAAAGATCCACGAATGACAGCTGGGACTAACGGCTCAACGTGCTTTCCGAGGCACTAAGGGGTCTTTGTATGTAAAGATGGTCACCCACCCACGGACCAACCGCGGCAAGCGTGGACGTTTGAAAATATTCCTTACCCAGGTATGGTGTTTCAAAGGAGAACATTAATTTTGGGCTAAATTATGAAACTCATACATAACAAAGTATATATTATATTAGTATATATTGTATCAGTTATATTCCATTAGAACATGTTATTCTCTTTACTTTTTACTATGGGACCAGATCTGTCCATTCCCTGCACTGTTAAATGAGTTTAAAAATACTGTTTTCAGTATGTTTCAGTACACATACATACATAAACTCACGCCTTTTTCCCATGACGGTAGGCAGAAACCACCCTGGTGGGGGTATGTTTTAGTTAAAAGAATAATAGTAATCTAATTAAAGTAATAGCTTTTGATAGCAATAGCTTTTCTGAACCAAAATCCATACAGGTGTATCTCCATAGTAAAAAAAAACCTATTCTTTTGGAATACAGTATTTTTTTGTTTGGTTAGCACTTCCACATTTTGGCCAAAATGAATAGACGGTGAATGATCTCTTTTCAACCAAATCCGTCGAACTGTTAAGGCGTTTAAAGGTAGCAGACTGACGGACAGACAAACAAACAAGTTACTTTTGCATTTATGATATTAGCATTAGTATGAACTAACAATTTAGTCCGAGTCCTGGGGCCCGATCGCGCTAATTTTGAACGTTAATACCAAAACTAAACCACCACCAAAAACGTTTCGTTCGAACGGTCGAACGAACCCCCTGATAATAAACAGCGAAACTCAGCACCCACTTCGAACAGTACATTTTACTATACTGATCTTTTAAAAGCACATCTTACACTCCAAACATCCCTTCTTCATTGTTGGTAAATACAAAACGATATCAACTCTAAAATCAAAGTTCGTCGATCTTTCGATCGGATATCGACGATAAATGTTCAAATAAGATCGGAGTGTAAGCAGGGAACGTCGTATCGGTAGCCTGGGGCTGATCCCTTGTTTCAGTCACGTAGGGTATGTATTGAGACAGACAAAGTGCATTAGATCGACTGCACGATAAATATGGCGCCGTGTTGCAGGGCATGTTTGAATATTGTCAAAAAACTATTTATAAATATACAAAATCAAATCAAAAATCATTTATTCACAATATGCAATGATGTTAACAAAACGGCCTAATTAAGTATTTTTCGTGAGTAAGTTATCCCTAGGTGATTCAAATGACACTGACGTA
Source organism: Tiliacea aurago (assembly GCA_948098905.1). Taxonomy (NCBI): domain Eukaryota; kingdom Metazoa; phylum Arthropoda; class Insecta; order Lepidoptera; family Noctuidae; genus Tiliacea; species Tiliacea aurago. Next base: position 6,479,329 of record OX402592.1, read on the forward strand.
AGTGACAAGCGAGTCTACCAAATATAGTAGACTTTATTTGGGCCGTTCGGTACGGTCAATGCGTCATCTAGACAAGTAATTATAATCTAAGGATAAATAAATAATAATATACAGATATGTTGTGAGCGCGCAATCGTGAAGACTCGAAAACGTCCTAATTGGGACGTGTTTGGTATTCCCCAACATTCTGTGATTGGTGGCCAGAATAATGTTTGTTTACATTCACGCGCAATTGACAACACTAGCTGTCTCTTTTTTTCTTGTTGTTTTTAACAAGCCATCATTTTTACTTGTAGTGAAATGTAAAATGAATGAAAAGTGTGCTTTTTTCGGTTGTTCTGCGAGTGTATAACACATATCTGTTTAATATAATATCATTGACACTAGGCTGAGAATCAGTACTTTTTGAACGTCAAATTACATATTATAAGACGGACTGTCTTATGTAATTTGACGTTCAAAAAGTGCGCAAGTGCACTAAAACGCCCGCCCTTCTCCACTTCCTAGTGCTTTAGCTGTGAAGAAGAAGTAGCGCAACAAACTCCCCAACAACACAGCTGTCTGTTCAGTCAGAAAAACTTGATTCTATACATGTAAAATAATTTACATTACGCAATACAAAACATTAAATTAAATTATTTACCATATGTTAAAGTTGTCAGTTACGTCGCGATTGACTATCGCGACGTAACTAGTGAAGTAACCCTACGACTCGATACTCGATACTCACGATAAATCGATTCAAGTTATTATTTTTTTGGATGGGTTTGCTCTTGACCTTAGTCTAGGGCAGAGAAGTGACAGAGACAAAGACGATGGAGTGAGCTTACCCAGAAGAAGCCTGTTCACTCTAACTTTGAAGAGATTAGGGTTGTATGCGTTCGGAAACACAGACACAGGTAGAGAGTTCCACTCTTTTGCTGTGCGCATTATAAAAGACATTTGGAAACGCTTAGTGCGAATTGGTGGAATAGCAATAAGGAAGGGATGGTAACCTGCAGTGCGACTAGATGTCCGATTATAGAAGGGGGCCGGTGGAATGAGGTCGTGGAGTTCTTGGGCACAATCACCGAAATACAATCTGTAGAAGACCGACAAGCAGGCAACCTTACGGCGATGGGCCAAGCTGTGAAGATTGGCATCCACCAGTTTTACGTCGCCAATGAGCCTCTTAGCTCTGCGTTCCACCGAGTCAAGCACGGCAAGCGTGGTAATTGTCAAAATAGGCCTATTATTGTTTGACATGTATAGCACACACCGCTACACAAAAAAAAAACACGATCCGCAGTAATTCTTACCTAACCTGTAGTCCGGACAACTTTCAGCATATACTTTAGCAGCCTTGTGGCAGCCTTGTGTATCCTCCAAATAACAAAAAAAAAATAAAAATTGTTAGTATACGAGTATGCTAGCTTATAACATTCCCACTGCTAGGACACAGACCTCCTCTCTGGGAGAGGGAGTGGGCTGTAATCCTCCACGTGGCCCCAGTGCGGACTGGTCTCCAAAAATTGTTTATTCTGCATAAATAAGACGCCCAATATAAAATAAACGCGAAATAACTTAAAGTTAGCCAAAACCTCGTATACTAATATGCATGGCGCCTCATACTCGTTTTACTTGTGGTGCTCGCCTAAGCGTGTTCCTATGTATTTGTCCAAAAATAAATACTACAAGCTATACCACAGCTCCTTATCCTATTAATAAACTCAACTAGATCAAGTAACTAAGCATTAAAAATAACATATAAAGCTGATAAGGGGTTTTCAAAGCACACTAACGGACAGACAGACAGGAAGACCACTACGGTCTTTCATTGGTAATTTTGAATCAAATTTCTAATATCAATAAATCTAGGTATACTGCCGTTCACCCATCCTTCCAACATTCTCTGCAACATGTATATGCATAAGATCGAAGAAATGCTAATCCACGCTCGTGAAGGCAATGAACTGCAGTGGGAAATATTATGCCTGGATGAATACCACCTCACTTTGATGTTATGTGAATTATGTAGATACGGGCTTTGCACTAAAGAGATGGAGCTAAACTCTATGAAATATGTTATGTGGGAATCATGTTACGTTTTCTGGCTTCTTGCCGAGATGCAATTTGCTTAAAACAGTCCGTTTTTTTTTCAGTGTCTCATTCATCAGCTCTTCTTCTGACGTCAATGATTTCTATTGGTTATGGAATAACTGACTTATGACCCCTTTTTTTCAATAAAACAAACAAAGCTAGACGGCACGGTTGGCGCAGTGGTTAAGCGGTTGACTGCTGCGCTGCGTGTCGCGGGTTCGTTTCCCGCACGGAACAAACATTTGTATGACCTACAAGTAGTTGTTCCGGGTCTGGCTGTTTGTGTATGTGAGTTTAAATGTTTGAAACGCACCCACGATACAGGAGAAATTCATAGTGTGGGGCAAAGTTAAAAAAAAAAAAAAAAAACTCCGAGAAAGCGCGGTGACTACGCGATCGTAGCACAGTGCGTGCTACGCGGGCTACGCCGTAGCTCGTAGCTTAGCGAAACAGTGCTAAGCGCCCGCGCCTGATAAGCCGGTTATTATGAACTAGGGTTGTAACGGAACTTCGCCTCCGCGCCTCCACAAATGCGGCACTTCTACAAAAAATCGTACCTTGGCTTCCGCATTCGTTTTACGCAATTTTTTAACGGAGGTCTAATAAAGATAATCGGCTCCAAAATTAAGCGAATACCTTTAATATGGTACAAGTGCAACTCGAAGTATCAAGTTTCTGCTCCTATGTCACCACCACCACCAGGTCCAGTACCAAGTAAGCAGCAAATTAGTGAGGGTGGCTTAATTTATGAACCACCAGAGCCGGATATACTTTTTTACACGTGAAACTATAAATGAATAACTAAGTTTGCGCAACTAGTTTCGTAATGTCGACCCGACTTAAGAAATCGCCTACAAGGTGACTTAGCTGCAAAACAGTTTTTTGTGATATAATGAATATTACCTATAGTTTGCCCCTTAAAAATTCTCATTACCAATAGGCCCATTTAAGTTATCTTTTATTACACCTCCGCAGCTAGGGAGATATCAATTAATAATTTGAGTGATATGAATCAAGTTGATTTAAGTTTTTTTTATTAGCTGCATTATTTTTCATAGCTTAACTTTTAATTCTTTTTACCTATTATGGTTTAATTTTTTTTTTCTAGATGCATCGTCTTCACATAAAATCATTAATGAATGTACTCAAACAAAATATTGTAAACATTTTTAAAAGAGTAACGGTGGAGTTTCTTGCCCATTCTTCTCCATACGAAACCACCTTTTGGAAGGGGCAACTAGAATCAATTCTATTTTTTTGTAAATTTTGACGTTCAAAAATGCTTCTTTATGTGCCTATTTGAAATAAATAATTTGACTTTGACTTTGAAATTTGTTAATAAAACTTATTCATTTAACTTTATTTTAGCCTCAACGAAAAACCTGCATACGGTAGTTAAACAGAGTAAACAATGTCTTGTTTACTCTTGACTAATTTATCAATATCTGCCCCAATAGTGGTTGTTGCAATTCTCAAACTTCGCGCTTTAATGTAAATACCTGTCTATTTTGTTTTAATTCCTAGACATGAATGGTAATAAATTTAAAAAAATTGCCAAGCTATTGCCGAGCCGCCAAGGCAGAAAACGCGGGCCGCGGGTTGGAGAGTTTTGAGCTAGAATATAGCTAGTACATTGTTTACTATATTATGTCTGTCAGCAAGATTAGAGTAGCAAGGCAGGATTAGTGATTAGCTCCATCTCTTTAGTGCAAAGACCGTATCTACATAATTCACATAACATCAAAGTGAGGAGCTATTATCAGCACAATCTAGTGCAAAGTGAAGTGCTACTAACATATTCTTGAGCCTTTTTTTTAACACTAGTTTTTGTTTATATACAGTATGTATGTTTAGGTTAAGGTATTTTTCTATGGGCCTATGTTGCCTGAAATAAATGGAATTATTATTATTATTTATTTATTAAAAACCTTTACAAAAAAAAATTACAAAAGGACTTTGCCCCACAAAACCGTTTTCACGGTTTGTCTGTGGGAACAGACACAGTTTTATATTTTTTGTTTATTAGTGCGGTCACTTAAACTTCCATTTTTTTCTGTTTTGGAGGTTAAGCAGTAAAATTATCGTTATTTGTGAATCCCCAAATCATCATTATTTCTAAAAAAACAAAGATGACCTTGGCTTATTTATTTATTCACTTCGGACAACAATATTGTCCAATTTGTTAGTAAAATACCTTATCACTAGGGTTGCACAGTGGGATGTGCATAGAACGATAAAGAAAGGAATATGGTACCTGACCTTCTCCCCACATAGTGCCTCAAAAAAAGAGGAGTAAGGGCTCTCCACCACTGTTTTCATGCTATTGTCACTGACACGCGTTCTACGCATCAGTGATGCGACTGACGGCTTCCATGCAAATCACTGCATGAATGCCATCTGTTCGGTTCTGAGCAAACATCTCCGATGCGCTACAGAAACGGGGCAGTTTCAACAGCATCCTAAAAACATTATTGTATTAGATCCGTAAGACATCTTGCGATCTTTTGGTGTAGTTGACCCATAGGCCCCCCGCATACAGACTTTGACAAAATGCCTTGAACAGGGTGATTTTGACTTGGTCCGCACAACGAGAGAATCTACGGGCCAACTTATTCCCTCGGACCGCCAGTGCCCTACGTTCCCTTTCGATGTCTGTATTATTTTATTTATAAGGTCGTCGGTAAGTACAAACTTAACACAAAGTATAAGCCTAACTTAGCACAAAGTACCTAATTCAAATAAATGTTATCTTTAGGGTTCCGTAACTCAAAAGGAGAAACGGAACATTTATAGAATTTTATTTTATTTTTATTGTAAGGAACAGCAAACAGTTACATTACAATAACTTACATCTAATTTAACATGAACAATTTTAGTAATAATATAACTCTGTATTATTACTAAAATTCAAAACAAGTAGACATAAAAGTAATGATTGAATTGATTTAATTTTGGAAGTCGGTGTCTTTGGTTTTGTATTTTCGTTTATATGGCCACCGACTTCCGAAATTAAATTAAATATAATATTAAATGTGGGTATACTACAGGTACACCTCTGCACAACCCTTCGAGGGAACAAGGCGTGATTATGTTATGTGCTTCCGAAATTAAAGTTATTTTGCACTTTTTAGGGTTTTGTTTGAAGTCGGTTGTTTTTTTTTGTAAAAAAGATTTTTATTTTTAACTTTTTAGTGGTACCTACCTACCCCACACCAATTCGTATACTACTTGCTATGAAAACAACAGTGACAGGAAGTTTTATAACATTATCAACATACACCGACAAATAAATACATATTATTGAAGAGTTAGCTGTAAATCTGTAAGTATATGAGACCGCGCAAGCTTCCTCTACCAAATTAAAGAATTATTAAAATCTGTTCATAAACAAATAAGTTATGCCTGAACATATATAATACTAGCTTTTGCCTGCGGCTTCACCCGCGTAGATGTCAGAAAAAATCTCACGGGAACCGGGATTAAAAGTACCTGCCCTACATAAAAGGAACCCTAGTGCAAAATTTCACGTCGCTCCCAGTAGTTTGAGTTGTGCGTTGATACGTCAGTCAATCAGTCGGTCAGTTTCTCCATTTATATAGACAGATAGATTTGTTATTTAGACCAATACAAAATAATAATAAATTAGGACTTATTAGTTTTTTTTTATTCTTCGAGTGTAATATTTCAAAATTGTTGACCTTTACGAGAACAACGTCCTGACAAACCTTGAAAATGACACCATATTGATTTGTAGACTATTTACTTCTTTACACCCCCGAAGCGGATGTTTTTTTTAAAACATGAAACACGTTTTATTTATTCGTTGACACGAGTAACCCTGCGAATTGTTGAATTGATACAATTCGTATGATTTCTCCATACAAGTTGTAAAACCCCGTTACACCCCTTTAGGGGTTGAATTTTCAAAAATCTGTTTTTAGCGGTTACCTACGTCATAATAACTATCTGTTTGCCAAATTTTAGCCCAATCCATTCAATGATTTGAGTTTTGTGTTGATAGATCAGTCAGTAAGTCAGTAACTGTTTTCTTTTGTATGTATTAAATCTATATTGTAATTAGACATGTTACGACGACCCCGAATAAATTGGGATTAGGGCAGGAGACTGATGATGAAGTATTCAGGCTAAGTTTCAAGTTAATAGATCCACGAAAGAAGATTTTTTCATACAAACTGTATCCATCCCCCCTTTACACCCACAAAGAGGTTAATTTTTAAAGTGGTTTGCGACTTTTCCATTATTTGACTTAAAGGTTATGCCAATTTTCGAGTTACGAGTTCGAGCCACGTAGTAAAATCTTCTCTTGTAAAATTGACTACCCCTTTTCACCCCGTTATGGGTAGATTTTCGAAAAACCCTGATACAAGTTATTCTTCATTTTTGGTTTTAAGTATAAATACTGAGTTTTGAGTTGATCGGACCGCACGTTAAAATTCTTCTATACAAGCTTTGACATCCCATCCATTGAAGTTAAGATAACAAAAAAATACAAACTTTATATTTTACTTACGTAAGTATTCGTCCAAGTTTCAAGTTTATTAACTCTAGGAATAAGATTTTTCATGCAAACAAAACCCCCCGTTTTCCCCCCTTTAAAGGTCAAATTTCCAAAAACCCCGTCTTAGCGGATGCCTACGTGCCGAATTTCAGCTCAATCTGTTCAGTTTTTGCTGTGTTGATAGACTAATCAGTCACGGTTTCCTTTTATATGTAGGTACCTATATACGGCTAGATATTATATATATATATATATATTGAGAACCTCTTCCTTTTTTGAAGTCGGTTAAAAATCATTTATAGCCAGAGTGCATCTCATGACAATTCCAATAGGACCAAACACGGGTAGGATACATTGTTTTACTACCGAGTTCCAGTGCCTACCTTCCGGCTTCATCATCAGATCAGTTTCGATCATCAGATCAAATTTGCTTCGCTTAACTATCTTAATCCAGATATCTCATAGCCACCCGTGAAATACATATCATTGAGAAGTTCCGGTGGCCATCTGTGGCCTTCTTCATCAGTTCCACTTCACCAAATTATACTTTGTGAATGCAAATGATTGACTTGTTGATGAAAATATAAATATCGCTATATGTATGCCTATAATATTTGAGGAGTTCCCTCAATTACTCATGGATCCCAACATCAGAACTGGATTTTGATAAACATGGGACCAATCTGGAAGTATATCCTTTCAAATAAAAAAAGAATTTTCCAAATCGGTTCATAAACGACGGAGTTCTGAGGTAACAAACAAAAAAAAAAAAAAAATTTTTAATAAATATTGCGTAATACAAAATATGACCTTATTAAGTTTGATGATTTCAGACAGAGTGGGTGAGGCTTTCGAATCTACTCATTGGACAATAGAAATTGTCAATATTTTCAAAAGTGCTGATGTATGAGTCAACCATACGGCGGACTGGAGAGCGCTGGCCATAATTAGTTCGGCAAGAGTTCACTGCAAAAAGATTACATGCGCGTACCTGTCGCCTGTGAAAAGTACAGCGTAACAAATCGTGTTATTTAGATTTATGCAATAGAATTTATTTCTGAAAATTTTATATAAAATAGGATCACTTCGTTGTCCGTTTGTCTGTCAGTCTGTCAAGACCTTTTTGCTCAGGAATGTGAGGTACCAAGTTGAAATTAATATCAAATAGCCCTTGTAGCTCTAAAAAATAGTTTAAGCCAATGCAATAAACAAATACGGCCATTTATGCGAACATATTTTGATACTCGCAAATAAATCAAAATCTATAGACATTTGGCAAGAAGCAAGGTCTCACAGTACAAATAAAGGAAAAGCCTGAAAACGTTAATCTGTAGTGATATCATTTTTTTTTTATTATTACGTAATTTTTTGTTTACATTATCAGTTGGCGAATTGATCGTGACATAAATGGACTTATGGGATGAACATGTTTTCAACTAGAATTTTAAGTTTTTTTTTGGCATAATTTCATAAACTATGTAATTTAAACAGAACCCTTCATTGTGCGTGGTCCGACACGCACTTGACCGGTTTTTTAATAAGGATAATGGACGTGATTCACTTAGCGAAAAACCAAAAAATGCAATGTTTTAAAGAGACAATAATCAGGGTCATTGAACATTAATCAAATTGTGAAGGTAATTGTAACTTATAAACATATTTTTGTATATAAAACTGTTTATTTTTTGTTATTTGTTGTTACTGTTTACTGCAGTTGAGTCTGATAGCCGTAACGAATAGACTTACGTGGTTTGAAAACTTTGAAGACTGACATTGATGAATACTGATCCTTATAACTTCTCTATTAAGAGCGTTTACGACGAACGGCATTTCATACAATCTTTCAAGCCCTTGTTTTTCGAAATGACCAATCCGATTTTAATAAAACTTCATACGCATAAGCAGGATACAAAGGTCTAAAAAGTACGTTAAGAACATTTTCAAAATGTCTTATTTAAAAACAGATAACTGGAGATCTTTGTTTCTATGGAGAATTTAAAATCGGTCTAATTTGGCTGTAACACTATTTTTCGAAAATGATCTTAAGGGTCCCTTTTCCCGAAAGTTTAGGCATGAGACAGCTTGCGCCCGCGTTGCACAGGAGCAGTCACGATAGCACTATAGCACTGGTGCGGTGCGCGCGAGCCGTTTTTCACGTATTTCTTTTTTTTTTTTTAAAAGAAGTGCCATATTATTAAATCTATCCAATAATGTCCCTGTCAAACTCAATTAGTAAATGAAATGTTAAATTTTCATAATAATTGCGTTCCCCCAAATCTCATACAACTTAAAATACTTTCAAAATCGACTTTACTTCTGATTTTTTTTTATCAAGCAAAATGTTAAATATCGTGTTTTTAACCAAAAGTCACTAGATCAAACATGTATCTGTACTACGTATATATTTTTGTACGAATTTAAATATAGTGATTTCTCTGAATACAACTCGATCTAGAAACGTAAATTTAGGAAAAGGGAGTAACTAACTTTTTAGACTTTTGTGTCCTGCTTATGCGTATGAAGTTTCATTGAAATCGGTTGAGTCATTTCGAAAAACCAGGGCTTGAAAGTTTGTATGAAATGCTTGTTAGGAAAGGATAAAACCAAAACAATTACAAAATCCCAATACCAAGTCCTGCAGTGGACAATAAAAACAGTTTATCTGAGTAAAGTGTAATTAGTACATAGTTTAATTACGACCGGCGCACGGCCGGTGATTCGGTGGAAATCTTGGCTGGCTCCGTGCAATTAATGCCGGCTTTAACTGTGGGCGGTGGCACGATCCAATTACTAGGAGTTTGGCTTAAATAATGAGATGCAGTGCGGTTTGAATTACGTCAATCAATTGGAGACTGCTGTGCGAATTAAGGCCTTAAATAAGGAGAGTGTCTTAAGGAGCTATGAGTATCTTAATGAAGACTAATTAATTAATTAATTAATTTTATTTTAACCATTTATGTACACACATTTATATAAACAAACAAGAAGAAAGGAACAGAAAAATCCATACAAAGGTGATGCTTATTTCTAAAGAAATCTCTTCCAGCATACCTGCGATATAAAAGTCGATAAAGAGATGTAGACAACGTGTGTAAGAGTAGAAGAGAAAATAGAATACATAAAATCAAAAACAATACACTAATTAAAATCTCGTATTTACAAATCAATCAACTCAGCCTATCGCAGTCCACTGCTGGACATAGGCCTCTCCCAGGCTGCGTCACAACACCCTGTCCTCCGCCTTCCGCATCCAGTCTGACCCAGCCATCTTGTTAAGGTCGTCGGTCCATCTAGCTGGGGGGCGTCCCACACTACCCTTGCCGATACACGGTCTCCACTCCAGGACTCGTCTGCTCCATCGGCCATCGGTCCTTCGACAAACATGGCCAGCCCACTGCCACTTCAGTTTGCTTACTCTGCAAGCTATGTCGGTAACTCCGGTTCATTTCCGGATAATTTCATTCCTGATTTTATCCTTCAAAGAGACTCCAAGCATAGCCCGCTCCATAGCGCGCTGGGCGACCTTGAATTTATGGACCAGCCCGACTGTCAGTGTCCACGTTTCGGCACCGTATGTCATGACGGGCAGAACGCACTGGTTAAAGACCTTAGTCTTCAAACATTGCGGGATAGGCGACGAGAAGACTTGACGCAGTTTTCCAAATGCCGCCCAACCCAACTGGATCCTTCTGTCGGCTTCTTTCTCAAAGTTGTGTCTACCGAGCTGGATGACTTGTCCTAGGTAGACATACTCCTTCACAACTTCGAGAAGCGACCCTTCGATGTGGATTGGACTCGGCAAGACATGCGTATTGTACATGACTTTTGTCTTGTCCAAATTCATGCCGAGGCCAACCCGCCGAGAGGCTCCATTTAGGCTGTGCAGCATCCGGTCTAATATTTACAAATATACATACTTAAATACATAGATACATACTTCTAAAATAAAATAAAATCACTAGAATATTAATAATTAAAATCAAAAATGGTTCTATATAATAGTTAAATGTTTCTTCCAGGCACTTCGGTCTTGGATAAGAAAGGTCATCTGCCTAGCCTTTTGCAAGCTATGTTGGGGTCGGCTACCAATCTGACCGCATACAGCCGGATACCAGTATTTTACATGGAGCGACTGCCTATGTGACCTCCACAACCCAGTTACTGGGTAATACGATAACCCTTGGTAAGACTGGTTGTCAGACTTTGGGGCTTTTGACGATCCGAAACGTTTCTCAAAGGTCCACGAATGACAGCCGGGACCAACGTTACGTGCTTTCCAAGGCACGGAGGGGTCTTGATATGTAAAGATGGTCACCCATCCACGGGCCAACTGCGGCAAGCGTAGCTTAACCTGATCGATTGACCCTTTTGGTTATGAAAGGTTACCATACAATATACAATATTTAAATTTAAAAGTGTTATTATTTCTTAGTTTTCAGGATGAATTCCTCGGATTAAGACGCAGATGTATGCCAGTGGCCTTGAGTGGTTAGCTTGCGTGTTCTGTACTGAGTTCACGCAACGCGTCGTACGTTCAGCCAGTAATAGGATAGGCCATCTTGGAGCGATGTCCCTAATTTGACGCATTATTAATTTATTGTACACAAAACAAAAGGTATTTTAATAAAACGCGTATACTAAAAGATCAATAATTAAATTATCTTTTAATTGGTGAAGGTTTCAGAAAAATACACTTGGTAGATTTTGCGCCATTCTCAGTTTTTTATCCGCGTTAGACATAACTTTACAAAATTATTTCACTATAACATAATCTAAAAATGCTCTAATTTATCATATATTTTTATCAAATAATTAACACTACTCGTTTAGACGTGATCTTCAGTATACAATCATTAAAAGTCGGTTATCGTCCCCTTAAATGATGCCTTGACATAATGTCCCGTGGGCCTTTGCTAGCGTACCTGTAACGTACATCACGACAAGATTCGGCACAGGGAGGTGGCCAAATAGCAATCAGTTTTGCCGCCCAGCCTGTGCCGAATCATGCCGACCTGAACACCCCTTCCCTGGAAAGTCCATCAACAAATTTTGACCGCTGATGCACCCGCACCGTCCTTTTACAAAGGAGTATGTCCACTCCAATCATCGCTTCAGCTTATAACTTGGCTCTAAACGAAAACTGGAACTTCGTGCTATTTGTGCTGGTTCATTGTGCAGGTACGTATACAGATTACATTCAAAAATGGCATCTGATTGTTTCTGGCCACTCTTTTCTATTCGGCCGGTATTTCCCTACGGAGTGACGTCACAGCTGACCCATAGAATGAACGGAACGAGTTTGTTGTGTGGATCTGTGTCGAAGAATGAAAATAGGACTGGGATTATAGGATTTGAAGGGAGTCGACTAATTCAAGGATTGCAATTATCCCACTTTTCGTAAAACTGTTTAAATCGTTTTGAATTTTGATACATTCATCAACAACTCGACGGCACGGTTGGCGCAGTGGTTAAGCGATTGACTGCTGCGCTGCGTGTCGCGGGTTCGATTCCCGAACAAATATTTGTATGACCTGCAAATAGTTGTTCCGGGTCTGGCTGTTTGTGTATGTGAGTTTAAATGTTTGTAAAGTACGCACCCACGATACAGGAGAAATTCCTAGTATTCTTTGTTTAAAAAGAAAGAAGAAAGAACTTATTAGAAAAAAATTTGTTTCATTTAATTTCAGAAATTACTAGATACTAGATATTTCCAAGAATACGAGTAAAATAAACGATTTTTTGTCGCCATAAAAAGGTAATTTAGGAGCAATCACAACACCAAATACGTACAATAGCAAGCATCACCTTTGTAGGTATTTTTTTGTTATTTTCTTCTTGAATCTTATATAATGTACTTAGTAAATAACACTAATATTATAAAAGCGAAAGTTTGTGAGTGTGTGTATGTTTGTTACTTCTTCACGCACAAACGGCTCAACCAATTTTGATAAAATGTTGTACGAAGGTAGCTGACACCCTGGATTAAGACATAGGCTACTTCTTATCCCGATATTCCCACGGGATCGAGACTTACGCGGGTGAAACCGCGGGGCGCAGCTAGTAATAAATAAATTGATAGAAAAACTAACATTATTTTGTTCTTTACGAGGTTTTCACAGCACCATGACGATACCTACCCTTATCCAGATGGGTAGTCACGTTAGATAGTACCTACGCGGTACGTACCGATGCAATGCCGGCGTCATGATGTGCCGCCTACTGGCTGCCGACGAGATAACGTTTCGTCATAACACATTGTCGGGAAACGGCTGTGACAGGCGCCCGCTACAGTGGAGGCAGATATGTAAAGTTATATTTTCAGTGTTCCAGATATAATAGTTACATCCACTTACGCCATTGTTTCCCGCCCCTAAGACGACCCACTGACCAAAAGTATTTTTATTTCACTTATGCCTACATGGGCACTTATGAAACGTCAGAAGCTAGGTGCACGGTTCCAATTGATCGTTTCCTATGGAGAAGAGCCGGCAAGAATCGCCACGGATACTCTTTTGAATACTCTTTTTTTTTTGTCGTTCTGAATATGATAGCAAGTAGGTTGGACTGTCCTTATGTGCGACACTGTTGTGACAGCCAAGTTACATTTATCGCGTCGCACGTAAGAGACTACTGTAATGAATACGAGCTTTGATTGAATTTGATTATCTAATTTGTGTGTTGATTTTATTGATATTGTAATTATTCGATATATTGTAATTTTTAGTTTGTAGGTACATATTTATGTGTGATTTTGTGTGTATCGTTAAATAATATAAGGATTTTTTAAATATGGGTTATGTGGTAGCTGAATCAAATGGTTTTTTTTTTATTGGCTTTTACTATGCTTTCAAATTACAGTGTTAATAGGTATGAGAGGACAGCGTAGGCCCGTCAAAAGTACCAAGTACTTAACAAAATAGAAAATGGTTTACAGATCTATAGTCCTCACATTAACAAAAAACAAACAATATAAAATATGATTAAAATAATAAAATTTAGAACCTTGTTGAAATTTAAATTTTAGGTATAATAATGTCAAATAAGAAAAACATTATGTCAGTAAAGTTTGTAAGAAAATATATATTTTTTTTTTTAATCATCGTAATTTGGGAGCAGTTAATAAACATTTAAATAGTTTTGCCGTTGCCAACCCGCCGCCGCGCCGGGTGAGGCCTATGTACACCAGTGGACGTCTTTCGGCTAAAATGATGATGATGATGACTACACTAGATGCTTACTAATATAGTTGTATATTTTCTTATGTAGTTTTAAATCTAATCTAGTTTTAAAAAGAAAATATACCAAAAGAGTCATTGAAAATATTATGTCTTCTTTTTAATTTAGCTTAGTCATGAACCTATTGTTGTCTTTTTTTTAATGTTTGATGTAAATTAATGGCCTGAAACACAGGTTTTTCATAAAACTAGATCAGGCAGGTCTACATTACAGTTAGAATTAAATTTTCCTCGGTTTTAATTAATCTAAATTATAATTTTACTGTACTTTATACTTGAACAGTATATTTAGAAAGAAAGAAAGAAAAATAATTTTAATTGTCACAGAAAAAACGTGCGTACGAAAACATAATAAGTAATAATACCCGAAGGTTACACAAAACAAATCTAAGTACTATCACAAACAAACAAATAGCCAGAAGCTGCACGTCATGACTGTGGCAAGAAGGCTTGCACTCAGCATGATGATATGCTATGGGGGACCCACAGCACAGCGCTGATTTTCAGTGTTCACCCGAAAAAAAAAAAAAATACGTACGTACGTGTATTTATTTACTTTATACTTGATTTTTTTATTTTTTTTGAATTTTCCTCAACTCAACTTTAAATTTGTGTTTTAGGTTGATCAAAAGCTCATGCAAAACATGAAAAATCGTACTGCGTTGACACGAAGTTTGACCACAAATTGAATTGAGTTATGCTTATAAAATCCGGTGATTAGGTTCTGAACAGATAATTATTTATTTTGTGGTCAACCAAATTGGATTTAATTTGGCCACAATAACCGTTACACCAAATATTTGATACAATAATGATAATTATGGATTAACGAATTGCTGTTGCTAATCGAATTAACGTGGGTACCAACATATGGTTGAAACAAAGCAGTTTAATACCGTACAATCGACTATAAAGAGATATATCATCTCAATTACCTCCTTTCCTTAAACTTAATATATATATATATAATATAGGGATATGTTATAGTAAATATGTACGTATGTATATGTACTAAAAGTTTATAATCTATTTATGTACTTGAGCACCTATTTTATTAATAGTAATATAAATAGGTTAGAATTTAATATTTTTTAATATTATTATTTTCTCTCCATCAGAGCACCCGCCATCTTATCTCTTCGCCACCCTTGGTTGACTGGTAGAGAATGCCTAAAGCATTAAGTCCGCCTTTGTACCTTATTGTGTGCGAGAAGTTTAAATAAATAAATAAATAATAAATAAATATATATATGAAAGTTACAAAAAATTATATCCTTCTATGATGTTGTCATTGTTTGTTACAAATATTTGTAGACACGATATATGACAGATATATGTTTCAAATAAATGTGCCAAATGTATGTATACAGTAAGAAGGGCATTGTAACGTTTACGTTCTGAAACGAATTAATGTGTTCGTCTTTGGTAACAATGATATGCATACGAGTACAAGTCTGACATTCTATTTTCAAATTGTATCAGAGTACGGAAATACTTGTTTTCTCCTTAATTTCGTGCACGCATGACGGCGTGGCGTTGGCGTGTCATTTGCTTATCGAAATTAACTACTTCTTTTACATTCTAGTTCTAAAAAGAAACTATCGAATCAAAAAACTCGTTTATTTAAACTTAACCTAGGTATTTAAAAACTGAAACAGCTACATAACTTTTTGAGGAAACCCGAACCAAAGACGTACGTAAAACATCATAATAAAAAAAACCCACCGACTGCGTGTCGGACCACGCGCAATGAAGGGTTCCGTAGTTGAGATGAATAAATTTATCCCAAGAAATTGAAAATGAAAAACAAGTTCTCCATACATTCCAACTGCAAATTTAAGTTGGTACCCTATTACTCATTAACTTGTAAAGCCTATTTAGCTGTGATAGTTTTCGTTTTAATTTCGTTATAATATATACTACTGCCATCATTTTTTTTCACATATCCAAAATCAACCATTTAGCTGGCAGGACGGGACATTTAAGTGTAAAAAAATAGCACTTTAAAGCTTAATATTACGCAAACGGATCCGATCAAAAAATTATTTTCACAGACCCGCAACATTTTTGAACGGCCTATCCAATGATACCCCACACCATGGGGTAAACAAGAAAAAAAATTATCATCCCAAGTGCAAGAGACACCCTAAAAAAAATCTTTTTTTCAAGATTTTATTTCAACAATTTGTCGGCGTGATTATAATGTAGACCCATGCCAAATTACAGCTTTCCAGTACTAAGAGTCTTGGAGGTGAGCTGGCTACAGACAGACAGACAGACGGACATGGGGACACTATAAGGATTCCTTGTTGACTACAGAACCCTAAAAAGAAGGAAAAGAATTATAGGGCACCTAAAAATTCGTCCACATCGCTGTCAACAGGAAAAGTGCCCAAAAGGCTGGCAGCATTGCCACGTTGTATGGCGATATATACCTATAATTTGTTTCGTATTTCCTAAACAATACAGCGCACATTGTAGATGTCACGTGATCGCCCCGAGTGACCGTGTCTGGTGTCATCTAGTGTGGCGGGCTTTTATCAAAAGTTTCGAGTTACACCCCCAAAGGCCGTGGTCGAATACCAAGGATTATATTTTACACTTTATACTGAGGTCGCAGAAAGACAACGATGTGAGAGATGGTTAGATTGTGAGCGGAAGTGAGTAAGGAATTTAGGAAAGCCTGGAAAACTTTTGGAATATCCTAAAATAGGTGCCTATATTTTGGTTTGTATGTTTATACAGTAGTACCCAATTGATATGGCTTACCGATGTACCTGCGCAGAAGGTGAATTTTAAAAGTACGGGAAATGCTATTGAACAATCGGCACGCTCCACGCACCGCGGTTCTTTTTCCTGTACCGCTATTGGTCGGCAGCTGCCGCCATGTTAGCGCGCGCCGCGTGGCATGTTTGTCAGCCGCCATACTTCTGATCGAGTGCACGCTAGCAGCTCCAGTGTATTATGAACCTTATAATAGTGACCTAAGGTTGATTGTACATCACTCACCTTCGGGTTGCCGACGATATAGTTGTCATGGCTGAGACTATGGAGGACCTCAGTGCAATGCTCGATGACCTATGACCTCAGTAGAGCTTCCGAAAGAGTGGGTCTGAAAATGAACATGGATAAGACAAAGGTCATGTCAAATGCCCATGTAACACCCACTCTCATGAAGATCGGAGGCGCTACACTCGAAGTTGTGGACGAGTATGTTTACCTCGGATAAACTGTCCAGTTAGGTAGGTCCAACTTCGAGAAAGAGGTCAATCGTCGAATCCGACTCGGCTGGGCAGCGTTCGGGAAGCTTCGCAATATCTTCTCGTCCCACATACCGCAGTGTCTCAAGACGAAAGTCTTTGACCAGTGCGTGTTGCCAGTGATGACCTATGGCACTGAAACGTGGTCGCTTACAATGGGCCTTATCAGAAGGCTAAAAGTCACCCAAAGGGCAATGGAGAGGGCTATGCTTGGAGTCTCCCTACGTGATCGAATCAGGAATGAAGAGATCCGCAGGCGAACCAAGGTAACCGACATAGCCCGAAGAATTGCCAAGCTTAAGTGGCAGTGGGCAGGGCACATTGCTCGCAGAACTGATGGCCGATGGGGCCGAAAGGTTCTGGAGTGGCGACCGCGTACCGGAAGACGTAGCGTTGGAAGGCTTCCTACAAGGTGGACCGATGACCTTGTGAAGGCCGCAGGTATCCGCTGGATGCGGGAAGCACAGAACCGGTCGAAGTGGTGGTGCTTGGGGGAGGCCTATGTCCAGCAGTGGACATCTTTCGGCTGAAATGATGATGATGATGATGATGATGATGAAGGTTGATTGTTAGTTTTAAGCATTCTTTTGGTTAATCTTCGGGGCCATACTTTCTTTTCTGTGCGAACGAAGATTCACGACGCGCCTTATCAATTTGTTACCACTGTACCTATGTGAAAGTGTCATTATAAAAACCAAATTTTAGACTTTAGTTATAAAAAACTATTTAATATTATTAATCTGAATAAACACTTTTTCATTTTTTTTTTTCATTTTCATAGTACTGTGTTGCTGACAATAGCTACGTTAGTATACGTAGCTTGCATTGTTTTCAGTAAATAAAAAACCCAAACAAGCAAAGGAGGTGCAGATTAAAAATTTCTAAGTTTATTATGCATGATCTTAATAAGTTCAACCTTATTTATTGACTTAGTTTTGTGTTTTTTCATAAAATCAGTGTAGATTTCGTACCGATACTGATTTTAATAGGAATGAGAAAAGACTAACAAAAAAAGTTGTGAGCCATCACGGGACGCCTGGCACATGTGAAATATGTGTATATATCGCGTAGCGGGGGGGACCCTGCGCGCGGAGTGAGCGGTGAATTGCCACGTGGCATGCGTCGCCCCGACAGCAATCGGTTTTACGTGCGCCTATAGATGTTTTATATCAAAACACAGCTAAGTATTTACAACTTGTTAAAACAAAACAAAACAGGCTCATACAACAACCTAATCTTTTAACCAAGACAAATATAAGTAACTTGGCTAATAAAACGCATGCTTAGTTACGAAGTTTGGAACTAATCCGGAGTTGCGCATTTATTCGGGTATTAGCCGTATTTAGGTCACGGCATTAGGCATATTAAACATTCACTTAATGGCCACCTTTTTGTCTGCCTTGATTACATCGTGTTAGTTGGAACTTATGTACATTGTTGTTGATTATTTTCTTTGTTTATTCTATGACTAGCTGTGCCCCGCGGTTTCAGCAGCATAAGTCTCGATTCCATAGGAATATCGAGATAAAAAGACAAAGCGAAGTCCTTAACCAGGTCATGGTCTACTGGGTTAGGGCATGGTTTACCCATGTCACTGCCGGGAGGACACGCCACGGCATACGCTGGCAGAGTGTGCCGCTTGGGAGGAGCCACGCCGTGCCCTCATCTCAGGAGTAGGCAGTGACTTGTCGCTACCGGCCGTGGTCGATTGTTGGCAGCGAGGAGTCCTGGGACGCGGTGGTATCCTTCTGCGAAACAGTCGTGTCGCAGATGGAGGCTGCGGAAAGGGAGCGGGAGATCTCATCTGCTCACCCGGCCCGCAGCAGGCCCACTGGGCATCGGCAGAGTGCAGACAATGCCCTCTTCCGGCCCCCCTAAATGGTTCCAGGGACGGCGGACTCGGGGACGTCCGCCGCCCCCTATCACACTAAACTCGAGGTGGTGGCGCGTAGTGTTCCACGCGCGCCCGTTCGGACGTCGCGAGGGGGGTAAACACCTTACCCCCCCACAGACTTGAGGTGGCCCGCAGGGGCGGGCCGGCACTAGCCGGGGATTGCGGAAGTAATAATAGATCCCAAGATCCCTGGTGCAAGTGTGGGAGGGGAACACTGGGGTGGTTTTTAGTTAGTAAGAGTCTGACAGACCCCTCCGCCCGCCCCAGTGTGGAGGAAATCTATGAGGATTTTCCACCCCGGAAACAAAAATAAAAAAAATGGGCTACCCATGTGCCAAACATCCAAATCCATCCAGCCGTTTTAGCGTGATAGCGGAAGAAATAAACAAACACACTTTCGGATTTATATTATTAAATAAATAAGGATACTAGCTTTTGCCCGCGCCTTCGCCCGCGTGGAGGTCGGAAATTATTCTACGGGAACTTACTACCAAGATAAAAAGTACTTTATGTCCTCCTAACCCAGGTCTATACAGGGTCAAATTAAATTAGCTAGCGAAACTCCGCAGAGGTGTTGGGTATCGATAACTAAATACGATAAAACGAAAAAAAGGAAAAAAAAACATTGTATTTTTTTTGGGTCAACGACTATTTACTTGGAATATGAGTTTCAAAATCTTTTTTTTTTCTGTGTAAACTTCACAGGTGTGATGGGTATCGATAACTAAACACGATAAAACAAAAACTTAACTACTTCAAGTAACTTCACTGCCAGAGGTCATTGACACCAG
Source organism: Tiliacea aurago (assembly GCA_948098905.1). Classification (NCBI taxonomy): domain Eukaryota; kingdom Metazoa; phylum Arthropoda; class Insecta; order Lepidoptera; family Noctuidae; genus Tiliacea; species Tiliacea aurago. The sequence goes on from OX402592.1 coordinate 6,499,107, forward strand.
AAAAAAAAACATCAAATCTTTATTAAGTTGTTTTATCGTATTTATATATCGATACCCAACACGTCCACGGAGTTTCGCTAGCTAATTAAAATTGACCCTGTATTTGTGCCAAACATCAAAATCTGTTCAGCCGTTTGCTGAGCAACAACAAGTTAGGATTAGGATAAAAAAACAACGTAGCTTTGCGGTAGCAATAGGGATGTTGGTAATTATAAGTACCTACATTTATTTAGAAAACTGAATAAAAACCAGCAAAAAATATCTCTTGAATCAAAAAACTAGTTACTACACTGAACACTAATAGATTCAGTGAAGTGAACGTGATTCCAGCGTTACATTCACGAACGAATGAATATCCATTCATTCGTTCATTAAATCAGTTTCATATCAAGCGGTTCTGCTTTATCAGTAGTGAAAAGCGTTGAATTGAAGGCGAAAAGGCGGAATATGGCTTGTTTTAAATATGGCTGAAGTGATTAAAATGTGGAAAATATGTTAGTTTTCAATATGACTTCAAATTATTTTGTACAGCGACCCGTCCCCCTGCTTCATACGTTGTTATGATTTGACAAAACTTCGAGATTACTGAATAATAATCATAAAAATCTTTATTAGTCCATAAAAAAACACAATAAAATAGTTACATAATACAAAAAAAAAATACAATAAAATTACACACAAACGAACTTACGCCTTTCAAATTTTTTTTACATTACATTTTTTTACAGGCCGGCGCGACACATGACACGACACAAAGGCCCCGCGTGCCACGTGTTGAGCGGTACCTTTGTGTCGCGTCGCGAGTCGCGCCGGTATGTAGAAACCTTAACGCGGCTATTTTCAACCACCGCTTGTAGGTCTTGGTAACGTACATCCTATCAGCTAAATATAAGATTAATATTAAAATATATTATACACATAAATAAACCTTTCAAAAACAAACATTTATAAAGTGAAGCATTTGCCAAATAAATGTTTGTAAAGCGAGTGTTTATAAAATAAAACATTTGCGGAATAAGTACTTAGTATATGAAACGTTGGTTGTTTACTAAAAATTTGTCAACGGTGTTTTGGTGAAACATTAGTGAACCAACTGAGATACACTTACCGTCAAAACTAAGTACCCAAAATAACATTAAAAAAAAAACTAATTGTTTATTTGCAAGAAAATATACAAGGTTTACAAGGGAAGATCTTACAGCCTTAATAAGGTCATTGTATTCTGCCTGCGAGCAAGCATTTTCATACAAACGAGGTCATTTCGAAACCCCGGTTCTCCGTCAGGTAACGATTTGGATGAGATCTGATAGCAGCTTTCCAGAGTACGGATGGGCGCTTAAGAGGCCCAACTGATTAGACAAGCCATTTAGAACAGAGTGTGTAGAGTTCTGAGTGTCCGGATTTCTATACATTTTGATGCTATTTTTGAGGTTTCTTGTTTCGTGAACAACTCCAGTATGAAATGTCGGTTTGTCATAATGACTGCAAATCACAAGATTTAGTATCGTTAAAAAAAATTCTCAGAAACCACTTTGAGAAGCAAAGCGTACAACCAATTCACATAAACTATCACGACTTTTCAAAATCTCAAACTGACATTTCCAATACTACTAAAACTTGGCATCTTCTGAGTGTTTGTCTGTGTGACTGCTGTCACGTTTGTCACGCTGTCATGTTTGTCGAAGGACTGATGGCCGGTTTAGCAGACGTGTCCTGGAGTGGAGACCGCGTATCTGCAAGCGTAGTGTGGGACGCCCCAGCTAGATGGACCGACGACCTTAAAAGTTGTCTGGGACAGACTGGATGCAGAAGGCGGAGGACAGGGTGTTGTGGCGCAGCCTCGGAGAGGCCTATGTCCAGCAGTGGACTGCTATAGGTGTTGATTTCACCATCAGCCATAGAATTTATTCCGAAAGGTTTAGGTTTAAAAATACATTAATATTGATACTACATTTATATCCATAAAACAGGGAGGAAATTAAATCTGTAAGACTTGCGCGTCTCGCGCTGAGATTTTCAATATTTTACGCGATAAAAAACTATGAAGAAAGCTCTAGTATCGAACTACAGACATTCAGTCTTTAATTAATAGTTTTGTTACACTTTCAAGCTTTCCAGATTCGGTTCTCAAACTGTTTCGTTTGTAAGATGGATAAAGGAAAAGTGAGAGAACTATGACAAAGAAAGAAATGAAGAAATAAAATTTGTTTATTCTGTGTTTTGTTTGTTTGTTTGTTTTTTTCTTTGTTTGTTTATGTTTCTTCGTTATTTGTTCGTTTTATTTGTACATTATAAAATACTAGATTTTTCCAGGTGAGTGATGGGTAGCTCGCCGTCGATATGCCGATAAGGTCCAGGCCCGGGTCAACGGGGCATTGTGTTCCACGCGCGCCTTAAAGAGTTGTCTGCACATATATTGACGGGGTCCGTTAGGGCCAATGCCTGCCACGGTTGCGAGTTTGTCTGAAAGGGATGTCGGGGCCTTGGCATACAGGTAACGTAAGGAACACGGGTGGTTTTAGTCAGTACAAGTCTGACACCTGAATCCCTCTCAATTTGACGTACGAGGAATAGGACGTTCCTTTGTTATGAAGCCATTTATTTATAAAACTCCGCGAAGTTTACGTTACCATTATAAGTTGTGTTGTTTTTCTCGGGTAGTAAATACATGTAAATCATTTCAAAGCTTGATTTAGAACCAACATGACATGTGCTTTTCATTACACGTACATTCTGACATGACTAAGAATGTACGTTTAAACCGAACATGTACATATTACATGAGTAAGGCGTGCAAGTATTAGGTACTTTTCGGTTTGGATTCAAAGATTAAGGAACAGTATTTATTCCCTATAATGATAATAATCATTTTCAAATGTGCTTTTTTTGCATTTATGTCATCCTATAATGTTCCCACAGCTGGGACTCTAGCTTCTTGTGAGTGAGAGGGAGTAGGCTGCAACCCACCACGTGGGATCAATGTGGGATGGTAGATGTCACATGTTTTGTTCGAAATTGGAAACGAATAATTAAATTAACGTATTCAAAAAAAGTTTTTAAAAGTCATTAACATCAGCAAAATTCTCATCATAAAACAGCACCTAGCCTACCAACCATGTAAAACCAACTAACTTACAAAACGAAAACATTCTAAAAAGCACTTTCCACCAGAAAATCCTTCCAAAATTCAGGTTCGACCCACAAAACAAAATTGAACGCCCCGTCCCGACCCCAACTAATCATTCCCTCGCTTTCCCTGCAAACATTATTTACTTCCAACTAATAAACTCTATGAATATCCGAGCATAATACTCGTATTTCATCAAGAGGACTCGATGCTCGCATATGAATGGATCCCAAGATATCTCTACGAAGATGCAACTCATTACTATGATAATATATACAGTAGTCTGCATGAATTCCTGTTGGTGCCGCGAATAATGTTCTACTTAATATGGAACCTAACGATTCAGGAGGTTTTCTCTCTAAGTCCGTAAACGAAGATACGGTCCCGAAAGTCGTTCGTAACTTTGGAGTGAACCGTACACCCGATGAATTAACTTTACCGGACGGGTAAACAAAAATATCGGGAATAAGGCCAACTGTAAAATCGTGGTGTCATTCATTCTTAGATCTGGCCCCAAACTAATCTTATATCCGTAGGTGTTAGAATTTAGTTGAAATGCGATAGGCTATTGATTTTTGAAGTGTAATCTTTTAGTCATTGTTGTGTGGGTATGCTGACAGTCATTTTTACGTTAGATAATAATGTGACTGCCATCATATACCACTAGCTGGGGTTACTTTTGGTATGGTTAGGATCTATTTATTTCGTTAAACATTGATTTTACATTTAAATAAGTCTGCCTATAAAATTCGAGGGTTCCCCTCGTATTTTCATGGGATCCCCTCATCAACTTCTGATTTGGTGGCAATGGGACCACTTCGGGAGCATAGCCTTTCAAACAAAAAAATAATTTTATAAATCGGTCCATAATTGACGGAGAAATCAGTGTACAAACATTAAAAAAAACTCACACTCATCATTCTTCATCAGTGCTTTTGAGTTCATTCAGACTTTGTCTGTCAACGAGTAAACAAAACTACAATTATATAAAAAAAAATCCTGCCTTTCTTGATCTAAGTACTAGTAAACGATAGCTTTAATTGAAGATAGTCGGTGTCCAACTAAAACTCTGCTTCTGTACAATCGGACGAACTGATGGCTTTACTTGACTCTAAGCCTAACAAATCCATCACTAATCTTACATGTCAATCCAACAGGCCAGTGTACCGCCGACATGTGATACGCTCCAATTTGAACTTCGAAAAACAATCCACGATCGAAGGCTGACGGCAAAATGTTGCACGGACAACAGATAGAACACACAACAGTCATACAGTACATAATCTATAGACAGTTCAGCAATAATATCTGATTACATGATTCATTCATGTCTGTGTGGTGCCGGTCGTAAAGAATAGCACCCCCTATTTCTTCCCGTGGGTGTCGTAAAAGGAGACTGAGGGACTTACTAGAGAATGGGCAGCAGAGTTCTCTATGCATTTTAACACCATACTGCGATCGCCAACCCGCCTGACAAGCGTGGCGATTATTAAAACCCCCCCCCCACTTTGGGGGAGGCCTATGTCCAGCAGTGGACGTCTTTCGGCTGCAATGATGATGATGATGATGACATGATTTATCCATTAATATTAGGTATGTATGCTGCACCGGCTTCAAAAAACCTGTGTTACCTCTTATAATGCAATAATATCGGACATGTCTCGCATTATAATATGTTCGTGTTGGTCGTCAATTGAACGTTAATTTAGAGTTAAGTGAAAGTGCGTTAAATTTTCAAGTCCGAACCTCGAAGATGATAAGAAAGCACAAAGTTAATTATGCCATCTCACGCCAAGAGCTGATTAGTAAAAGGAAAGTAAGTACCCATGAAACAAAAACGTATTAGAAAGAGCTATACAAGTGATTAGGTTGGTGTTAGTTATACATCGAGGCGAATAACTGATATAGGTTTAAAATAAGGTAGATTTTGTAAAAATCCAGTTCATATATTTGGTAAAAATTTCCTTTTGGTAAAATCCAGGTCAGATTTTTATTTTTAACTATATTTGGAAGATACAGATACTACTAATATACTAATCACTTAATCTTGTTTCATGTTTTCATTGCGAGCGGAGGAAGAGGAAAAGATGTCGACTACACCTCAATCCTCCGCGGAATCATAGTGTTTTTTTTTCCATAGTTACCAAGGTTTTTATTAAAGTTAGTAAGGGATTTTAACTTTTTTGAGAACTGTGATCTTTCTCGGAGCGTTCTAGGCTAAGACCAGCTTTGGTAACGGGGTGTAGTCTTCGTAAAAGGTGTTTGATTGATATAATTGATTTCTGCTCCCACAATAAAATAATTATCACAGTTCAGTCAAGTCAGACTAGTAGAAGTATTTTATTTTATTTTATGCTATTCGGGAAACTTATAGCTAACATACGTACGTATATACAGTGTTCTTATAGAATATGGAATTGAAGGCCATTTACAAAATTTCCACTACTGATAAACACAACAAAAAGGTCGGTATGAAATACTTATAACTTAAATAAGGAAATAAATAGTACACGAATAGTATACGGGGTCTAAAATAGTCTGTAGCCCTGCAGGCAGCGGCGGCTTTAGCCATTGCGAGTCTCCGGGCCGCAGGTCTTTGTGAGGCCCTTGTGTAAAGTATGTGAATTGAAAGTAGAAATTTCTGATGATTAATAAGAAATTAAATAAATAAACAATTAAATTAAGAGGTTTAAAATTTGAGTTAATATATATTTTTACACTAACCTTATTTTATTGTTTTAACCGAATCATAATTTCAGCCGAAAGACGTCCACTGCTGGACATAAGCCTCCCCCAAAGTGGGGGAGCATAGCAAGCATAATCAGCCTATAATGTTCCCACTACTGGGACACAGGCTTTTTGGTAGATGTCACATGTCTTCGAATTTTTGGTTCTAGGACATGCCGGTTTCGTGGGGGAGGGGTTGCCATAATCGCCACGCTTGGCAGGCGGGTTGGCGATCGCAGTATGGTGTTAAAATGCATAGAGAACGCTGCTGCCTATCCTCTAGTAAGTCCCTTAGTCGTTTTTTACGACACCCACGGGAAGAAGTAGGATTGTGTTATTCTTTACGTCCGGCACCACACGGAACTGAGTAATACCTAAGAATAAAATATAATTTCAAATGCTAACTTTTTGTTAACTCGGGTTGTTGCGCGAGGCCCATGCAAGAGCGAGGCCCTGGGTGGTTGCCCTGTTCACCCCCCTAAGGCCACCACTGCCTCATCATAATCATAATCGTATATATTTTTTACAATTTTTGTAAATATGTGAGCACCATGTTCTATCACCTAATTAATTTATCTGTCATTGCTTCATTCTTAACTCTTTTTATTACCTATTGTGGTATAGTAATTTTATTCTAAAGTCAACGCCAGGAGACGAGATAAATTTCATACTTTGGGATTTAAAACTTTAACTGAAATTGCGTATGGTTCAGTTTCCATTGCAACTAAAATTATTTTATGACGTTTAGCGATAATTTCTTCATTCATAAATCAACTTAGATATCTTGAGTTTAAAGTTGATAGTTGTATAATTTGCAATTTTATGTATTTATAGCTTCTCATGACGGTTACTTTAGGTGCATCGTCTTCACATATAATTATATAATTAATGTACCTATAAAAATATTGTACAAGATTTTAAAAGAGTACCGGTGGAGTTTCTTGCCCATTCTTCTCCATACGAAACTACATTTTGGAAGGGGCGACTAGAATCAATTCTATTTTTTTTTGTAAATATTGACGTTCAAAAGTGCCTTTTATGTGCCTATTTGAAATAAACAATTTGACTTTGACTTTGACTTTGAATCAGCCTATAATGTTCCCACTGCTGGGACACAGACCTCCTCTCTGTGAGAGGGAGTGGGCCGTAATCCACCACGCGGGCCCAGTGCGGGTTGGTAGATGTCACATGTCTTCGAATTGTTGGTTCTAGGACATGCCGGTTTCCTCACGATGTTTTCCTTCACCGTTTTGAGAGCAGTAGTATGAAATTATTTACACAAAGTAAAGCGCCTGTCTGTGTTCGAACCCACGACCTACAACTCGTAAGTCGGGGCCGTTACCACTGAGCCACCACTGCCTGTAGGTGATTAATTTTTTAAATGTTTACCTTAGGAGTGAGTTCATTAGTTATGTGTGATAATCTTACACAGTTCTGACTTTCCCTTCCTCTGACCCCTGAATAACGTCCGTTGAAGTTTAAGCCATGGTTGTATGAGGTTTAAGTATTAACCCCTTCTGGGCTGATGTCAATTGTCACATCATTTTGTTTCCTATGTATGTGGCCGAGTCGCATGTTTATCGCCAGTTTTGGCGCGACGAGGCTTTAAGCATGACGATGTTAGTTTGTATGTGTGCACATTGGCGCACATTAATATTTAACTTGACTGAGACTTGTCATGGATGTCGGATTATTGCGAGTCAAGGCTTCTACAGAGCGGCGCGACTCGCGACGTGACACAAAAGCACCACTCGTCGCGCGACACGTGTGGCCTTTGTGTCGCGTCGTGAGTCGCCCAGGTCTGTAGAAGCCTTCATTCGTCCTGACTTAAGCTTTCTCTTGCAAGAGACGTAAATACCTCATATTATTAAATTTTATTTCAGGCGTTAAGTAATTAATCTTATATGTATAGGCAAGTATGTAGGTATAGGCAATAAGTAGTGTTTATCTCATACGGATAAAATTGGAAAAAAAAACATGCTGTTTAAGAATGTCTACATCAGATATTGAATAAAATAGGGTTAACGTAGTGACGTTAAAAATACAAGACGGCATTATTCTGAAATTATCTGTTAGAGCCCGTGACGTACTAACGATGCGACGCTTCGTGCTGTACTGAATCGAGAGTGTATTCGCTTTTGAATTTGTATTTGCTTTGTTGGCCGCACTCTCGATGTTCCGCGCGGTCTATCTGCTTCTTTTCTATTATCTGAGTTTGGAATAGTATTGATGACGATGATAAAATAGGGTTAACGTAGTGACGTTAACCCTATTTTATCCAATATCTGATGTAGACATTCTTAAACAGCATGTTTTTTTTTAACATGCAACTTTTTTTCGAATAATTATACTTAATACAATGTCGTAAGATTAGGAGATAGACGCTGTTACGAATTAAGAAAAGAAGGAATGCATTAGAGCTTACAAAGATGTCATGATATAAAGTATCGTAGACTAAAATATAGGAATATTTATCCAAGTTAAACTATAGGTAATTAATTACTCGTTTTATTGGAACGACCCGGCAATTTAATAACGAGGAGTTACATTTATATTACTTACATTGTGAGTCCGTGTGGTGCCGGACGTAAAGAATAGCACTAACCCATTTCTTCCCGTGGGTGTCGTAAAAGGCGACTTAGGGAATAATTACTAGAGAATGGGCAGCAGCGTACTCTATGCATTTTAACACCATACTGCGATCGCCAACCCGCCTGCCAAGTGTGGCGATTATGGCAACCCCCCCCCCCCCTTTGGGGGAGGCTTATGTCCAGCAGTAGTAACGTAATAAATATGTGAAAGTAACTGGCTAATGTAGCTTGATGGTTTTGGAGTGATTTGATTGTGCGATTATTCTTACTTGAGTCTAGCAATTTTTTTTCATTTCATACAATGAATGGTCAGTATTAAATTCAGTAATAAAATCATCATCATCATTTCAGCCGAAAGACGTCCACTGTTGGACATAGGCCTCCCCTAAAAGGACGGGGTTGCCATTATCGCCACGCTTGGCAGGCGGGTTTTTTTTTATTTTTTTTTTTCTGTAGGAAATTATCAAATATCTTCTCCCGCTCTGGGCAGAGTGGGAGGGCGTGTCAGACTTTTACTGGCTAAAACCCACCGTGTTCCTTTAAATGCCTGTGTGCCAGGGCCACGATATCCCTTTCGGACAGACTCGTAACCCTGGCAGTGGCAGGTGGGTTGGCGATCGCAGTATGGTGTTAAAAAGCATAGAAAACGCTGCTGCCCATTCTCTAGTACCTAAGTCCCTTAGTCGCCTTTTACGACACCCACGGGAAGAAATAGGATGGTGCTATTCTTTACGTCCGGCACCAAACGGAACTAATAAATTACTTAGTTAAATAGTTCGGCTTATTCTAATAAACATGCTGAATACGGACTAAATTAGGCACGGTCTAAACAAGGCTACGAAAGCCCACAAACTTGTAAACGCTGTACCCCACATTTTATATTTTATCCAACAACCAACTTAATCAAATTGGAATTATTTCATGCGAAAAGGAACCGGTCCTCAAGTTGGACGTTATCTCAATCCTCAACGTCAATCAGAGAGAGCCAAGCCGCAATTGTATTGAAATTCCTTTTTAATAAAATTCAAATTAACTGATAAGCTAAGCCAGGATCTAGACAAGCTAACCATCTAAATTAGGAAGAAATTCGATTGTCTTAAAAAGAAGATTTAGTATGCTGTAGTTTGAAAGGTCGGAGGGTTTTTGAAATACCAGACGTTTCTTCGTAAATTCGATAAGACAGATTGATTTAAGCGCTTTGGTTGGTTTTACTTACGTCGTAAATGATTAAATCTGTGGTTTTACTGAGAATCAGTAATAACGTTCTAATTTTCTCTTTTTATAGACATACTAGCTGCGCCCCGTGGTTTCACCCGCGTAAGTCTCGATCCTGTGGGAATATCGGGATAAAAGTCTAGCCTATGTCTTAATCCAGGGTGTCAGCTACCTCCATACAAAATTTTATCAAAATTGGTTCAGCCGTTTGAGCGTGAAGAAGTAACAAACATACACACACACACACACTCACAAACTTTTGCCTTTATAATATTAGTGGGATTAGTGTGATGATAGTGTGATAACATTTGTTATAAAGGCAGCGATAGACATTATAATATTCGTAACTAGCAGCTGCCGGCGGCGACGACTTTGCGCGTGGCTTTTTCTAAAATAAAAGTAGCCTCAGTTACTCCTTTTAACATTGGCTATCTGCCAGTGAAAGTCCCTTTAAAATCGGCCCAGCCAATTCGGAGATGAGCCGGAACAAACAGACAGACGGAAACGCAAATATGTAAAAATTGTTTTTTTGTTATAAGTACCTTATAGGTACAACATGTCCCAGAATTAACGCACAAACATTTAAGGGGTCATAGTACCCATCATTATGAACAACTTTTACTGAAATCACGAAAAAAACATTAGCTGTTCCCTATATTTTCACGAGATAATCGAACATAAATGTAGGGAACGGCTGATTTTTTTTCGTGATTTCAGGTTTGGTCCCATAGTAAAAGTTGTTCATAATGATGAGTACAATGACCCCTTTAGAAGTTGTGCGTTAATTCTTGGACATGTTGTATACTTTCATATATATATGCATTTAGTAAAAAGCTGTTATTTTGACATTACAAACATACACAATGACATCAATTTTATTTATATATATTATACTGCCAGTGAAACTCCCGTCAAAATCGGTCCAACTGTTTCGGAGATTAGACGGAACAAACAGACAGATAGACAGACAAAAATGTAAAAAAACTGTTTTTTTTGTTATTAGTAACGTATATATTTTCTTATTTATTTAGTTAAAAGCTGTTATTTTGACATTACAAACATACAATTCCATTTTATTTATTTGTATGTATATTGTTTAATAATACAGGGTCAAATTAAATTCGCTAGCAATATACTCTGCAGACGCGATGGATCTAACCATGATAAAATTAAAAAGAAAAAAAAGACACTAACAGTACCTACATTTTTTATTTGTGATAACTTTACAGAAGTGATGGGTATCGATAGATAGACAAGATAAAATAACATTTTTAATTTGTCGTATTTAGACATCGATAGCCATCTCGTCTGTGAAGTTATCACAAAAAAAATTACTGATAATAATATTTCAGTGACTACTCCATCTGCGGTCGATGACCCTGTATAAGGCAGAGGGGCAATAGGGAATATCCATTATTTTAATATACATTGTGTAGGAGTCAAGAAACATTTTTTTATTTTTTTTACCTTTTTTAATGCATTAATTATTGCACAATTAATTAATTTATGTTGCGTTTTTTTGGTGGATTTTGAGTTTGCGTTCCAACGCAAACTCAAAATCAACTCTCTGTTCGAAAATTCCGGAAATGACGAAAAATACTATGTGAATAAAATATATTCTTTGCTAAGTGCTTGGAAATCTCTCTTAGGTAAATAAGTAAGTGCGGTTTCTCCTTGAATAAAGCCTATAAAATAATTTAATGTATATGATTTGGATTAAAAACAGATGTAAACGTAGCAGTTTCGTGGATAATGACATCACACCATGACCGCGACAGAAACGGACGTTTGAACTGTAGTAGAAATTGTTGGAGTTTCATATTTTTTTGAGTATAAATCAGTACTTAGTTCAATTTAACTTTCAATTTGCTGAGACCCACACAGATGGCTTTCAAGCTATAATTCGTAAAAAAAACCGCGTCGCTGCTGAGCAGAGTGCGAGGTAGTCGCAACTATATCCTGAGAGCTGTGGCGGAGAGCTATACGCCAAATATTCGGCAATTTATCCGGAGGTTGCTCAGGTAGGAAACATGTTTTCTTGCCTGGTAGTCCTCTGCGTGGAGTGTGCATCATTGTATTTTATTTTATTTTATACATACCTATATCTACTACTAACACTAGAATATAAGTTGTTTTTGTAATACTAACATAATAATTATGGATCCCCGTTTTCTGTAATAAATACATTTCTTTTTTCGGGTTTCTATTACGGTAACTTATTGATTTAGATGAAAAAAAATACATGCTTCACGTTTGCATTCTAATGTCAGTCTCGATCTGTCAAAAAACCACTAATTTACCTATATTCTTGACAAGACACTGATTGTCAGTGACATGAGATTTGACTTAAATATAATTATTTTAAATACCTACGAGAATTGGACTTTAATGGACGCTTTGAATCATAATAACTATGACCTGCGTACAATTCATATCCCGCAATTCATCTATTTGACAGTTTTGTATGGAGTTTCGTAAAACAGTCCACAAATTATGAATTGCTATAATGAAGTCTAATGTCAAATAGCAGCTGTCAAACAGATAAATTGCGAGATGTATGAATTGTACGCAGATCATGTTATGATTCTGCCAAAGCATCCATTTTAGGCCCCCAGGCTTTGCTCTCTGGCATGAGAGCTTTAAAGTTTAATTATCTCTATATCGTTCTGTGTGGTGCCGGACGTATAGAATAGCACCATCCTATTTGTTCCCGTGGGTGTCGTAAAAGGCGACTAAGGGACTTACTAGAGAATGGGCAGCAACGTTCTCTATGCACTTTTTAAAACCATACTGCGATCGCCAACCCGCCTGCCAAGCGTGCCGATTATGGCAAATCCCCCCCTTTTTGGGGGTATGCCTAAGTCCAGCAGTGGACGTCTTTCAGCTGAAATGATGATGATGATGATATCGTTCTGTGTGGTGCCGGACGTAAAGTATAGCACCATCCTATTTCTTCCCGTGGGTTCGTAAAAGGCGACTAAGGGAGTTACTAAAGAATGGGCAGCAGCGATCTCTATGCATTTTAACACCACACTGTGATCGCTAACCCGCCTGCCAAGCGAAGCGATTATGGCAACCCCCCCACCCCCATTGGGGGAGACCTATGTCAGTGGACGTCTTTCGGCTGAAATGATGCTGATCTCTATATTCTTACGGTATATTATCTGTTAGCCTTTTCCCCAACTGCGTTGGGGTCAGCTTTCAGTTTAACCAGATGCAGCTGAATACCTTATTTTACATTAAGCGTATACCTATCTGCCCTCCACAACCCACAATAAGACTGCGGTTGCCAAACTTTTGACTTAAAGAATAGCACTAACCCATTTCTGCCCGTGGGAGTCGTAAAAGGCGACTAAGGGACTACTTAATTATTAAACAATGGGCAGTAGCGTTCTCTATGCGTTTTAATACCATACTGCGATTACCAACCCACCTACCAAGCGTGGCGATTATGGTGAACCCCTCCTTTGGGGGAGGCCTATGTCCAGCAGTGGACGTCTTTCGGCTGGAATGATGATGTCAAACTTTCGGGCTTCTGACTATCCGTAACGACTGGAAAAGATCTACGAATGACACGCGGGACCAACGGTTTAACGTACTTTCCGATGCACGGAGGGGTTTGGATATGTTATGAATGGTCACCTATCCAGGGACCGACCCCGGCAAGCGTAACTTAACCTTTGATCAACCGGCTGTTATTATTTAACGACGAACCCACCCATATCCTTACGGTAATGTTCCCCAAATAATGATTTTTTGCATTTACATACACACAAACTCACGCCCCCGTGGCGTGAGTTTGTGCCATGGGGTAGGCAGAAACTATAGAACGCCAACTGCTACGCTCCTTACATACTCCTTTTGCTTCGCCTACGTTCATACATCTAGTCATACACGCACGCCACCGCCGGTTGCGAGTACTACGCACCTGACCTTTCTGAAGAATATCACCAATTAGGTCACTATTATGTCCTCCTACGGCGTCCCCTCCCGGCGTTTCCACTGACCTCTGCTTTATAAATACCTTTTGTACCTTTTGTTCTTTTTTTGTATTTAAGCCTTAATTATTTTTTTCTATTTACGGCGAGATAATTATATTTATGTTATGTTTCCTGTAATAAAGCAATGGAAGTTAGGAACGTGTTATAATGAATAAAAATAGCTTTCCTAACTCCCATATAACTTTTATGGGATCCAAGGAACTATTGACCACTTCAAGCCTCGTTTGATGTATGTTTTAGTTACTGCACTATTCCAGTAGAATATTTCACAAAATTCAAAAAAATCCAGCATTATAAGTAATATATATATGTATAATATATGTATAAAGCATTGTCAGAATAATTAAAAAAAAAAAAAATATTCTTAAAGTAAAGTTTTTTTATTAAGCTTTACTTACTGTACTAAGTATTCCAGTTGTATTTCAAACAATTCTAAAAAATCTAGCGTTGTCATTGTCAGAATAATTTTAAAAAAGGTTAAAAGTTTTTTCGACTAATTCAAAGCACATCTCACATTTCTCAATTTGAACTGTCCGAGGGAGTTCTAAACTAGGGTTAAAATACACAAAAGCGCGAATAAAAGCTTAAAATATTTTTTTTTCTCTGGTGCTTTACGCCATTTTAAATAATGTTTGGTGCTAAATGTAGTTATATAACATCGTTCAAGCAGGTCTCTTTTTCAGACTTTTGTTTTGTTGGCTTTCTGCCAATATTTGTTTGCAAATTTAGCGATCATTAGTACAAAGATAGAAAACGAAGTTCTTACTTATCTATTTATCTTTAACTCTCAAATCTTACGAACAAAATGATAACAAAAAAACTTGTCACAATGAATCAATAGGTAGTTTTCTCAAAGTTGCCCTCCATTTCACATCCATAGTTGTCAGAGGCTTTTACAATATGGCCGCCCCTACAATCAAAAAATCAAAATCAAATGTAATGTATTCGAACTAGGCTCAGCACTTTTCGAACGTCAAAATTACATGAGAAAGGTAGTCCCCCAAAAACGCCCGCCCTTCACCACTTCCTAGTGCTTTAGCTGGGAAGAAGAAGTGGCGCAACAAACTCCCCAGCAGCACAGCTGCGTTCAGTTAGAAAAACTTGATTCTAGATAATAGTAAGTAAAATAATTTAGGTACATTACGCAACACATTACAATCATTGTATCTTATGGGACCAAAATAATGTATTGAGGGCGAGAGCGATTGTTTGAATCCAGAGCGAAGCAAAGGATTCTACAGTAGAATCCCGAGCGTTGCGAGGGATTCAAAGTACGTCGCTCGAGGTTAAATAATTTTGGTACCGTGTGGCACACTCTGTTTTTCATCCCCCTCTTTGAAAAAAAAAATAAAAGATGCTTAGTAGTAGTGACGAATATTTATATTTACATAACCAAATTTAAAAATTGATATTAATATTAGATACGTTTTCGCAATTTTGGAAGTTTATTGTAACTGTTTTGTTGGGAACAGAAAATTTCGTTGACTTATATATTTATCACTTGGGTATTCGTAATAACTTCAGACTCTTTATGAAGTTCCGCGTTTTTTTTTTTTTAATTTGGTTAACCCATTCCGCGTCGGCAGGCGCGCTTTTTTTATTACCGGCCAGGACTTTATCGAAGCGAATTGCGTTCAAACTTTTTAATTAAATAGTGTTTTAAATTCAAAAGTCATTTCGTCACTGTTGCTCAGTGCGCCGGAATGACCCATTTTGCTCACACTTATCGAGGGGGTTCTTCGATAAGTGTGAGCAAAATGGGCTCTTTTCGAATAGATGGGATGAAAATTAAATTATTAGCCATACATGTTAGCACATGCACTAAACCAACAAAAAAACTTCGAAAACTATACTCAAGCAGAAATAAGCATGATCCCTTTGGCCGTCGTGATATTTTTACTGGTTCACGAGCTCAAGCACTTATTCAACTGCCCCAACAATCATCACTAGTTCACTCGCTCTTCATAGCGCAAACACAACTCTCAAAATTAATTTCAATTGGCACCTCAAACAGGTAGGTAAAACAAAATATTTCAATGGCGGCAATAAAAATAAGTACAGACCCCCACTAAATGTACCTTTCAGAATTACAGTGCTCGCTGTTCTTTTATTTTATTTAGGTTTTGGTACTTGAAATGCGTTACGTTTGCAGAATAATAACGACCTATAAAACCAATCCTGTTTCAACGTTGAACGTTTTACTTAGTTATGTCTCGGTAGGCTTTCAAATACTTTCAATTACTACGGTATAAGCCACAGATTTAGAATAGGCTAGATACCACAAGCCATCCGAGCAAACATGCCCCGAAGTTTGTGATGTGCACAAACTTCGGGTATTATTGCGACTTCGTATTGCATGTCACATGACAAAAATGTCAACGCTCGTCCACTCCTGACGAAGTCTATTACGAGTACTTATCTCACAGACGCGCTTAACGATTGACATTTCGGGGCAGTGATCCAACTGCACTGTACAACTAGTTGGACCATGGATCTTTATTAGGGGCAGTTGTCCAACTTTAAAAATAGTTGGACCACAGCACCTTTTGAGAGTTCCGTGGTCCAATTAATTAAAAAAATAACTTGCCAACTCTGAAAACCTTCTTTTTTTTTTTGTTCACGGGGTGGAAAATCCTCATGGATGTCCTCCGCCCTGGGGCGGGCGGAGGGGTCTGTTAGACTCTTACTGACTAAAAACCACCCCAGTGTTCCCCTCCCACACTTGCACCGGGGATCTTGGGATCTGTTATTCCTTCCGCAATCCCCGGCTAGTGCCGGCCCGCCTCTGCGGGCCACCTGAAATCTGGGGGGGTTGAGGTGTCTGACCCCCCCCGCGACGTCTGCTAGGGGCGCGCGTGGAACACTACGCGCCGCCACCTCGGGTCCAATGTGATAGGGGGCGGCGGACGTCCCCAAGTCCGCCGTCCCTGGACCTATTTATGGGGGCTGGAAGAGGGCGTTATTGGCCCTCCGCCGACGCCCGGGCTCACTGCCGGCCATCGACTCGACCACGGCCGGCAGCGATAGGTCACTGCCTACTCCTGAGATGAGGGCACGGCGTGGCTCCTCCCAAGCGGCACACTCTGCCAGCGTATGCCGCGCCGTGTCCTCCCGGCAGTCGACGCAGTGGTGACACCGGGCATCCGGCTCCCTGTTTATGCGACACAGGTACTTCCCGAAGCAACCATGCCCCGAGAGCACCTGCGTCACCCGAAACGACAGGGAGCCGTGCCTCCTCCCGAGCCAGGGTTCGAGTACTGGCCGGACCGCCTCGATGGTGGCGAGGCCGGTAGGTAGGGCGTGAAAGCCTGTCCCGCCATTCTGCCACCAGGGCTGCGCGAAGCTGTGACCGACGCAACTCCACATGTCGCTGCATCAGCCACTCGCCCCGCGCCCTCGCTACTCTGAAAACCTAACCGTAACGTAACTCCCCGTGACGTCGACCGTCTAGGTTTAGCGTTTCCGTCAGCAGGTCGACGGAGCCCCGCTGTGCGGGGCTCCTATTTCTGTCTGCAGGTTTTAATGAACCTAACCAACCAAACCTCGGGGTGCCCTGACGTCGACCGTCAAGGGTTAGCGTTTCTGTCAGCAGGGCGACGGAGCCCCGCTGCGCGCATTTTTAAATGAATTGGACCACGGAACTCTCAAAAGGTGCTGTGGTCCAACTATTTTTAAAGTTGGACGACTGCCCCTAGTAAAGACCCATGGTCCAACTAGTTGGACAGAGCAGTTGGACCACTGCCCCGGACATGCGATTGAAATGATTCTGTTTACGTTGAGCACATCACTAAATGGCAGGGTTAACGTCATCGTAGGTATAAAAAAACCGGCCAAGTACGTGTCGGACCACGCACAATGAAGGGTTCCGTAGTTAGGATGAATTCATCCCAAAAACAAACTTAACATTGTAGTTGAAAAACATGCTCTCCCATACATCTATATACCTACGTTACGGTCAATTATTCAACTGCAAATTTAAGTTGGTCGACGATTACTCGTTAACTTGTAAACCCTACTTAGCTGTGATAGTTTTCCTTTTAATTTCATTATATATACTTCTGCCATGAATTTTTTCACATATCCAAAACCAACCATTTAGCTGGCAGGGGGGGGGACACTTGACTCTAACAAAAAATAGCACTTTAAAGCTTAATATTACGCAAACGGGTCTCAGAATTTAAAAATGGCTTTGACAAACCCACAATATTTTTGAACGGCCTATCCAACGATACCCCACACCATGTATTAGATCAGAAGAAAAAATATCATCCCCGTTTTACGTGCAAGGGAGGTACCCTAAAAAAAAATGTTTTTCATGGTTTTATTTCACGACTTTCTCGACGTGATTAATACACCCATGCCAAATTACAGCCTTCTAGGACTTAGCGTCTCTGAGCTAAGCTGGGGGGACAGACGGACGGACGGACAGACAGACAGACAGACAGACAGACAGATAGACAGACAGACAGACAGACAGACCGACAGACAGACGGACATGGCGAAACTATAAGGGTTCCTTGTTTACTACGGAACCCTAAAAAGATGACACGCTCGGTTTTCATACTAATATTAGGAGCTTGTGGTATCTAGCCTACTCTAACTCTGTGGTATAAGCTGATAAGAGTATTGTACAGACGCCAGCAGCGGGGCGAGCACGGCCTACTGTGACATGACTTGAGTCACACATTTTATCACAGTTTGAGCGATAAGACCGTTTTGTATTAAAATGCTAGTACAAATTGACAAGACATAATTTATCATGTCTTGTCACAAACGTCTTGGCACGCCCGTGCTGGTCAAGCTACCAGAAATTGTCAAATTTTCGCAATGAACCTTGAACTTTATGCTGTAGGGATAAAGTTGAAAATCTATTAAAGAAATTTGATAGATTGTAGTAGCTTGATGTGCTGGCGTCTGTACATTTGGATTGTATGCAGCCGTACTTGCAGGGCAATTGCGTAACAGACTATCAGTAGCAATGGATTTTGACAGTTCAACAACATTAATTGCGTTATTTACGTTGTTGAGCTGACAAATTTTTCGAACATATGAAGCAATAGATTAGCACTATACTTCAAAATCATTCAGATTGCGTGTTACGCAATTAGGGCGCTGTTCTACATTTTAGTCAGCAATTTAAAACGGCATTTGTGTTTGAAAAACACGATAAAAGGTCAAATCGGAATTTTATAGGACCGCTAAACGCCCATAGGCGTATAACAATAAAACGTTCTATTGTGTCTCGTTCAATGTCCTTGAGCTGCTACATCAAAGTGTTTTAAAATATAAAAATTTAAATGGTTTGAATGCTTTGATAGCCGTTGTTTTATTGTCTTTAGTCAAGGTAGTTTTCGCATTAAGGCTCGTGGAGACCGGCGCTACAGGAAGCGCGACGCATGGCGTGACTCTTTTCATGAAGTTTTCATAGCAATTGTGCTACTGGTGTCGCATGTCGCGTCGCGCTATTGCGTTGCGTCTGTCTGCGGAACATTTAGACGCTGTCCTATACTCCATTTGAAATAAGATTAGACATTTAAATAAACTTTTTTTACAGTCCGATCAACCGATTTTGAGTTCTATTGCGTTGGTGGCATGACAAATGGCAGCTGTAATAAACAGTTGGTATTGTTACCACGTTTTTGCTTATAATTCCATCCATATGTCTACGGAATAGGAGTCAAAACCGGTTGAACGGACTGTAAACAAGTATATTTAAATTAAATGTCTAATCTTATTTCAAATGGAGTATATTAGAAAGCGACCACGTATTCGCCCAACGGTCCTTTTTTATAAGGACACTTGGATAAAGTTTTTAAATACATAGAATAGAATACTTTTATTTCAGACAAAGTCCATAAGGTTAGTAACAATTTTACTTATCATCTAGTGTTAGTACAGACAAATATTAACAAAACAATGAAAATTAAAATTCAGCGTGGAGCTGCATCCACCTCCGCAAGATCGGGGAATCCCACCGATATGCGAACACACTGAGAATAGTGTGAAGGGTGGGCGTTTTTGGGGGACTGTCTCATGTAATTTTTGACGTTCGAAAAGTGCTGATTCTCAGCCTAGTTTGAATAAATGACTTTTGATTTTTTTAATACTATTGGTGCTGCTGCGTACACGCGACATCGGGGATGCACATCTACCTAAAAACCAAAAAAAAAAAAAAAACAAAAACAAAATAGTCATGGTGATGGTGGGTGATGGAATGGACTAAATGTACCTACCCTACCAAAAATAGTTATCGACATAGTTTTCAAAGACGTACTCGCAGAAACAGACCGATTTCCGGCCACCCTAGGCGCGGGCGGTTGGTGAGCGATGGGTAGCTCACCGTCCGATAAGGACCAGGCCCGGGTCGACGACGCATTGTGTTCCACGCGCGCCTCAAAGAGATGTCAGCACGAATTGACGGGGTCCCTTAGGGCCAATACCTGCCAAGGTTGCGAGTTTGTCCGAAAGGGATATCGTGGCCCTGGCACACAGGCATTTGACACGGGTGGGTTTTAGTTAGTAAAAGTCTGACACGCCCTCCCGCTCCGCCCAGAGCGGGAGAAGTTATTTGATAATTTCCCACCCAGAAAAAAAAGGAACAGACCTTAACAGCTTCAGATTAATGAAGTGAAAACTTCTTTGGCCGCGTTGAGGGATATTTGGTAGTGAAATCAAATCAAATGAAATCATTTATTCGCATAGAATGTAGGTGTTGTACAGTCTCAGATTATAGAAAGAAGCAGATAGACCACGCGGAACAATAAAGTGAGGCCCGTTTGTAGACATGTGTGCGTTACAGCCACGTGACAGCACTATAAGAACAGGTGCCTCTATGTCTGTGTACGGTTGCCAGGAGAATGAAAAAATTAGCCATAATTTTTCATAACATGAAAAAAAAAAGTATTTTTTTTCTTAAATCTGTTGTTTTTATTAACAGTATACGTCAGATTAACAATACCATATAAACGATACATTTGCGATATATTTTTATTTTGAGACACCAACATTTTATTGTTTTTGGTAGCTATATTTACTTTATGGTGACGTCATATAACCCATGATATAGCAAATCGACTGATGTAATAAGTATTATAAAATCCATTAACTAGTTACACTTACGAAGACACATACATACTTATTTATTTATCAACGTAATAACCAGAAAAGGCGATAAATAAAACACTATTATCGACATAAATATTTTTGTAAATCGATACCATCGTAAATGTTTCAATATAAACTAGCAACACCGAATGATTTTTGTTAAGGTTTTGTGTTTCAAGATGTCACTAACAATAAACACGTAAAATAAATCCAAATAGACAAATAACCAATATTTTACTTATGAAAGATACTCCAACTTATTTATTTTGTTTTTGGGAACAGTTTTTACAATGTTTAAAAATACAAGACGGCATTATTCTGAAATTATCTGTTAGAGCCCGTGACGTCCTAACGATGCGACGCTTTGTGCTGTACTGAATCGAGAGTGTATTCGCTTTTGAATTTGTATTTGCTTTGTTGGCCGCACTCTCGGTGTTCCGCGCGGTCTATCTGCTTCTTTTCTATAATCTGAGTGTACAGTAAAGTTGTTATAAAAATATAGTGACCCGAGTACATTCTGCCTGAGTTTTGGCATGCAAAATTAAACCAATAATGTCAACATCACTAGGCTTATGAGCAAAATTATCAAATAGTCAGTAAATTAATAAATTATTTTAACAAGTCAGTAAAAGTGTATCAAAATAATGTCAATAATATTAAACTGTTGAGATGTCACACATAGGGTCATTCAAAAAATCATATAACGAATAATAACATTTCCGAAGCAAAAAAGCTTTAAGTTTATTTTTAAATTGTTGAAGGGTGTCACTTTTAATGCTGTCCGGTATTTTATTAAGTATTATTGGACCCAAAACACTTTTTTTAAGTATCTAGTGCTGTTTTATAGCTACCAATAATCAAGAGGTTTTTGTATTGACTTCTCACGGGAAAACATATGGGTTAACGTCAGCGACATGCTAATTTTGCGCGTCTTGTGCACATGACACACATACGCATAATACATAATTATATCACCATAAGATTATAAGAAGCGTTAGTTTATAATCTATCGGTTTTATTTTCGTTAGATTATAAACTGGCGAAAAATTGTGAACTGGGTTAGTTTAGAACTGTGACCAACCACGCGCGAGCCAAGCGAGCGAAGCGAGCAGTGCCACGCGCGCGCGGCAGCGGCCAGCGAGTGCTACTGCCAAGTTTTTCGCAGCTGCCAAGCACGCTATTTAGTATTAGCGCACGATGCATGCAAGTTTGATACTAGTTCACAATTTCCCATGGATCATCGCTCCAAAGTCGTCCACTGCTGGATATAGGCCTCCCCCAAAAGGAGGGGGGGGGGAGAGCTTGCCATAATTGCCACGCTTGGCAGGCGGGTTGGCGATCGCAGTATGGTGTTAAAATGCACACAGAACGCTGCTGCCCATTCTCTAGTACGAGTAAGTCCCTTAGTCGCCTTTTACGACACCCACGGGAAGAAATGGGGTGGTACTATTCTTTACGTCCGGCATCACTCATACGGTTTTCCATGGGTAAACTAGAAATAAACTATCGAAAAATAATGCGTTAAATTGTAAATGGCTTGTTGGAGTTCAAATAACACCGATAGATTTTATACTAACGAAGTTCATAATACGGTGACAGATATTTATGTTATTCCAAAGTTTAAAATGTTAACTTCGGTCGGCAGTCCGACAGCCATTTTATCTTTCAGGGTGAAGTTTCAGTAATGAAATTAATAAACATAATAACCTGTAAGACTCAAAATTCTTTACCAAACTGTCTTCAAACGAAGCTTTAAATATAATCACATACATTACTCACTTGTAAATTTTTCATATAACCTGCAAGACATCGGAAGTTTTATTACCAGCTTGTAAACGAGCCTTCAAGAGGTAACAAGTAAGACCTTTGCGTGTTCCATCGAAGGAGTATCAAGAGCTCAATAATTCATGGTTCCATAGAACGACGTGACCTTTACGTCGATTCGCTTCTTCGACAGGCAACAGTATCGGTTCCGATCAAGTTTTCGTGGTAATTATTTGAACTGCAGTAAAGAGTTCAAAAAGTAGTATGTCATGGATTTTTTTTTTCGATTCATTTTTATATGTAAACTAGCTGCGCTCCGTGGTTTCACCCACGTTTTCGCGCATTTCAGTCTCGATCCCATAAGAATATCGGGATAAAAAAGTTTATTACATTTTTAATTTTACCTGTATTTCCTTTTTTAAACTTTATATATTACTAGTAGACAACAGAAAATGCGGCCGAATTTTATCGATATAAAAGGAAACCGTGTGTCTAAAAACCCCTTCTTAGTTATTATATGTGCCAAATTTCAGCCCAATCCGTTCAGTGGTTTGAGCTATGTGCTGATAGACCAATCAGTCACGGTTTCCTTTTATACATCTAGCTGCGCCCTACGGTTTCACCCGCGTAAGTCTCGATCCCGTGTGAATATTGAGATAAAGCCAATATGTTAATCCAGGGTGTCAGCTACCTCCTCGTTCAAAATTTTATCAAAATTGGTCCAGCCATTTGAGCGTGAAGAAGTAACAAACACACACACTCACAAACTTTCGCCTTTATAATATTAGTGTGATGCACATTTTGCTCCAAGAGTAACTTGATTTTTATCTGTTTTCAACGACATCTGTTGACTCCACAGTGTGTACATTTTTCTGACCTAGGATTCTAATGACGTTCATCAACTGTTTATTTTTAATTGGATACAAAGTCAACATCAACAAACGTTCCATCTCCAATACAAATAGCACAGTCGAAGTCCCAGCTTCGACAAATACCTAAACTAATTGACAAACAAACAAACAGAAATCGTGAGAAATGTCGTTAAAACTACAAAGTTTTTAACGTAAACATAGTCACGCGCAGGCAAATAAATAAAAAAAGTTGCTTAACGAAATTGTCGGAGCGCTGTGATTGGCTGAAAATTGTCTGTGTTGCTACATGGAATAATAGAATTTTGTTGGCCTTGGTTAGGTTAGGCTGTACTACATAATTCGATCACGTCGCGGACGCGAAAAAATGTTCGAAATATTGAATGAATTAACGTTAGGGCGAATTTTCATTAAACTTATTTGTCGATTCGTGAAAGGTAAAGTGTTTGGATTCTTTCTTATAGTGTTAAAGTTGTTTGTAGAAAACGTAGAATACAGTCAAAAAATATTTATTGATGTTTTTGACTGCCGCACGATCAGAAGAAAAGTTCAGGAAACTCAGAAACCTTTGAAGACTTTATAAATCAAATTAATAAGGAACAACTAATTGTTTATCTTCGTTAAATTATTAATTTCATAACCACGGTAAGAAACATTACCTACAAAAAACCTTCAATTACAATCGGTCGAAATCAAAAACAGGAACGCCATTCCTTCTTATCAAACGAGGCACCAATAAACAAAACTCGAGCAAAAACCATCAGACAAGATCAGCATGTCTTCCTAACAGTGATTGATGGAAGATAAATTCGTATAAAAAAAACACAAGGGCTGTATCAAAGCGAATCGGGAGCAGTGAGACGTGCAGTGGTAGGTAGGTATACGTATCGGACTATCGGATCGAAAGATACATCAGTTACACTGGTTTACAGTGTACAGGGGAATGCAGTAGGATAAGTGCAGTAGGAGACTATTTAAGACCCAGATATATGCCAGTAAGCTTGAGTGGTTAGCTTGCGTGTTTTGTACTGAGCTCACACAACGCGTCGTATGTTCACTCGCCCCGCAAGGAGCGCTGTCCCCAATTTTAATTTATTATACACAAACCAAAAGGAATTTAAAAAAAACGTGTATACTATAAGATCAATAATTTGTAAACGCACCCACAATACAGGAGAAATTCCTAGTGTGGGGCAACGTTTTTTAACAAAAAAAAAAAAAAAAATTAAATTATCTTTGAATTGGTGAGGTTTCAGAAAAATACGCTTCGTAGATTTTGCGCCATACTCAGTTTTTTATCCGCGTTCGACTTATCTAACTATATTAATTTCACTATGTAATATAAACACAATCTAAAATATTAAAAAAATGCTAATTAAATTATTTAAAAAATGCTCTAATATAACATATATTTTTTTCCAATCGTTAACACTACTCGTTTAAGACGTGATCTTCAGTATAAAATCATTAAAAGTCTGTTATCGTCGCCAAATTGGTGGTTCTTGGGTCTTATGAAGATAGCTCGGTCAGACTGGATGCGGAAGGCGGAGGACAGGGTGTTGTGGCGCATCCTGGGAGAGGCCATGTCCAGCAGTGGACTGCGATAGGCGAGTTGATTGATTCCAAGGTATGTTGATTCTTAACTAGTTGTATTTATTGAAGTAATTAAAACTTTAAAAAAATAAAAGAAAAAATACACTAACACAAAAAGAATAAGTAGAGGGAAATAGGCCGTTCAAAAATATTGCGGGACTGTGGAAACCATTTTTCGATTAAGGGATCCGTTTGCGTAATATTAAGCTTTTTTTTTTTTTTTTGTTAAAAAACGTTGCCCCACACGGGCAACGTTTTTTAACAAAAAAAAAAAAAAAATTAAATTATCTTTGAATTGGTGAGGTTTCAGAAAAATACGCTTCGTAGATTTTGCGCCATACTCAGTTTTTTATCCGCGTTCGACTTATCTAACTATATTAATTTCACTATGTAATATAAACACAATCTAAAATATTCAAAAAATGCTAATTAAATTATTTAAAAAATGCTCTAATATAACATATATTTTTTTCCAATCGTTAACACTACTCGTTTAAGACGTGATCTTCAGTATAAAATCATTAAAAGTCTGTTATCGTCGCCAAATTGGTGGTTCTTGGGTCTTATGAAGATAGCTCGGTCAGACTGGATGCGGAAGGCGGAGGACAGGGTGTTGTGGCGCATCCTGGGAGAGGCCATGTCCAGCAGTGGACTGCGATAGGCGAGTTGATTGATTCCAAGGTATGTTGATTCTTAACTAGTTGTATTTATTGAAGTAATTAAAACTTTAAAAAAATAAAAGAAAAAATACACTAACACAAAAAGAATAAGTAGAGGGAAATAGGCCGTTCAAAAATATTGCGGGACTGTGGAAACCATTTTTCGATTAAGGGATCCGTTTGCGTAATATTAAGCTTTAAAATGCTATTTTTTAGAGCCTACTGTCCCTCCTCCCAGCTAAATGGTGGTTTTTGGATATGTGAAAAAAATCACGGCAATAGTATATATAAATATACAACGAAGTTAAAAGGAAAACTATCACAGCTAAGTAGGCTTTACAAGTTAACAAGTAATAGTCAACCAACTTACATTAATTGCAGTTGGAGAATTGACCGTGACATATGTGTGGAATCGTCAGGATTTTACTCTGTTAGATTCGGACATCATGTGGGCAGAAGTTGGGTTTCGTGCAATGAAAACACACTGGGTGCGACACACAGCGTTTATTGAAATCACAAATTGACACAATCACTACAAATTCTAATCACCACTATAACCGAGCATAACGAATCGAGTACAGTTCCACGACGTCTTAACTCCGATGCGATCAGACCAGACACTGAATCTTGAATGTCCTCCTCGCCATCGGTTCAAAACATCACGACTCTGTAGAAGCGCGCTAGAGGTGTGGGTAGAGCACGCGATGTCACCAGTAGTGCACTTGATTCGTCACGAGTGTCCATACTAATGACCGGATCCGACATATGGATGTATTGGAAAAAAAAAATTTCAACTACTGTGTTGTTTGTTTTTGGGATAAATTCATTCTAACGCCAGATTCTTCATTGTGCGTGGTCCGACACGCACTTGGCCGATTTTTTCTTTCATACTCTATATATTCATATTTATAAACGTCGACTCCTCACTTGACCAGAGGGCTGGCCTATTTTTTGGCCAAAGAATCAGCATTGCCATACAACGTGGCAATGCTGCCAGCCTTTTGGGCACTTTTCCTGTTTACAGCGATGCGGAAGAATTTTTTGATGCCCTATGATTATTTCCCCTCTTTTTTATATACTTGTACATAATATAATTTTTATTTTAAGTCTGTTTAGTTTTTAAATTATGTAAATATACTTTTACTTAAAACAAAAAAAAAACAAAAATATGGTTTGAACCGAGGTGAATTTTAAATATATACACAGAAAAAACCAACTTCGTTGCTTCATATTTATTTATACATATTTCATACATACCTTACACAATCCATCTTTCTTTTCTTTAGCGCCCCTCTGCATCCACCAACATTTAAATTCATCCAGTCACATGCGTTTCGTCCCTCCTCATCACATGCCTATACCAATTAAAACGATTTACTTACAACTGTCACTGGCGCTACATTCAAACTTTCTGTACCCTGCTTCCCAACTTTACATAGTTTCGCATTTGTCCCTAAAGTCCCATTCCATCTCATCTCGTGAACTCGCCATATTCGTGAACGGGCGCCGTCAGTAGGGACTGGTAATTTCTTAGCTGCCACAGCTTATTTTAACTTATTTTAATTGTTTTTTTTTTATTACGGACGCTTTTAACGTGCACGTCTTTCTACATTGTTCTCACATGAATAATTTCAACATGAATGATGTAACCAATACTTCGTAACAGTATTTTAATTTAAAAGAGTGTCCGTGGAGTTTCTTGCCTGTTCTTCTGTATAGGAACCTTCTACGCTTTGGAATGGGCAACTAGCTTCATCTCTCTGACTGACCGGGCCCTTGACAATTCAAAAGTGCCTGTAATTGGTTTATTTGAAATAAGTGCTTTGAGCTTGAGTTTTTTGAGTCTCAAAACTTAATCTGTATAGGTCTTCTTCTATACTATTGATGGCCTGTGTCGTGACTAGAGCAGGTTGTCTACTCCGAATGTTTGGCCGTTGCTTGACTACGGCTAACTATGACTGACTATGGCAAAAAAAAAAAGAAAAGATTATTGAGATAAGCCAAAGTAAAAAACGTGACTTTAAAGGCTTCTACATACCGGGGCGACTTGTCGCGCGACGCGACACGACACAAAGGCACCGCTCGTCCCGCGACACGCGGGGCCTTTGTGCCGTGTCGCGTCGCGCGACAAGTCGCGCTGGTATGTAGAAGCCTTAAGTCGGGTAAGGATTCAAAGTAAAAAAGGAAACTATGGAAGTTATAAAACGGCCGAACATTCGGCCGATACTACGGATTAACGCTTCGGACTGGGGGGGTCTACCCCCCCAGTGCCTCTTGCTATGCTGTTTAATTTCCTTCTAGTGAGGTCAGGAGAAGGAAGGAACACGGGTGGGTTTTAGTCAGTAAAGAGCGGGAGAAGTTATTTGATAATTTCCCACCCAAAAAAAGAAGAAAAAAATATGGAATCTTATTTTAACTCATATCATCATCTGCCTAGCCTTTTTCTAACTATTTCTGGGGTCAGCTACCAGTCTAATCGGATGCTTCTGAAAATCAATATTTTACATGGAGCGATAGCCTATCTGACCTCCACAATCCAGTTATTGGGTAACATGATACCCCTTGGTAAGACGGGTTTGTCAGACTTTCGAGCTTCTGACGACCCTTATCAAAATAAACATGTCAGATCCGGTCATTAGGACGGACAAGAAACGAGTCGCAAGCGCGCAACTACTCGCGACATCACCTGATCTACCCACACCGTTAGCGCGCTTTTACAGAGTCATGATGTTTTGAGCCGATGGGCGAGGAAGACATTCAGGAAGAAGTGTCTGATCGCATTGGAGTTACGAAGTCGCAGAACTGTACTCGATTCGTTGTGCTCAGTTATTGCTCAGTTGTTCCGTGTGGTGCCGGACGTAAAGAATAGCACCTCCCTATTTCTTCCCGTGGGTGTAAAAAAAAAAAAATGAATTTACTAGAGAATGGGCAGCAGCGTTCTCTACGCATTTTAACACCATACTGCGATCGCCAACCCGCCTGCCAAGCGTGGCGATTATGGCAAAACCTCCCTAAATTGGGAGAGGCCTATGTCCAGCAGTGGACGTCTTTCGGCTGAAATGATGATGATGATGATGAGTTATTGCGGTAATTGTAATTTGTAGTGATTGTGTCAATTTTAGATTTTAATAAATGCTATGTATCGCACCCAGTGTATTTTCATTGCATGAAACCCATTTTCTGCCCACATGATGACCGACTAACGGAGTAAATCCTGACGCTTATGAATAATTCTGCCATACGGATGGCTTATACATTTACATTTGGTACGGAACCCTAAATGTGCGAACACGCTTGGCCGGCTTTTTATATAATGTACATATTATGACTTATATACAGGGTGTAAGCTTATATATAATGCTTATATACAGGGTGTAAGCGACAGCCCTCCGCAGACTCATCAGTCTGCGGAGGGATATACTGAATTCACCCCATCGGGTGAATTCAGTATATCGTACTAAGATGACCGGTACATGAAATTATCTCAGGAACGTTATGGGAATCCAATGAACCTGATTTGTCGCGGCGGGGTGGACGGCCGCGCTCGCTGATTTCAGGCGTCGTTCGTTAGAGAATTTCAACATCCATTGCAGATTTATTTATTTTAGCTGTGTTATTTACATTAATGGAGGACTGCGTACAGAGAATGTGATTTTACATTGAAATAAATGAATGTAACTGAAATTACGATAACAAAAAATACAATTTTCCTGAGAAAATTTTCAGTGGAATATGATTCAAAATAAGGAGCTGAATGCACCCTGTTAATTTACGGAGGGCTGTCCCTTACACCCTGTATATATTCTTATGTATGATTATCATATTTTAAAATACTGAAGGCTTCTGCAGACCAGCGGATCGCGTCGCGACACAAAGGCACCGCCCGTCGCGCGACACGCGGGGCCTTTGTGTCACGTCGCGTGTCGCGCCGGTCTGTAGAAGCCTTGAAGTTCAAGATCTGATTTCTAGTAGATGTTTTTAGATAGGTCTTAACTGGACATTTATTTCAGGCTTTTCATCATAAAATGAAGACACAAAAAATGTGGTTTCTTAAAACATTCCAGTTTTGAAGCTCAGACTATAAAAAGTTCCAGTAGCTTTTTTGTTCGCATAAATTGTAAAACTTAGCTCTGTGAAGTGAATAACTTCGTCACATAAACGATGAGTTATTTGTGTTTGTGCACTATTGCAGTAAGGGTTATCTTCTTTGAAAAGGCTGGTTTTTGCTACGCACTTGGCCGGTATTTTTAAATAAATGTGTTTGGCAGCCCGGGCCTACCCAGGCTTTATAAAACAGGCCTATTATTAACTCTTTTGTTTTATAATATTCTACATACTTTACCTACACTCACACCTTCTCATAGGGTATGCAGAAATTGCTGAACGCCACCTGCTATGATATTTTCATAGTCCTTTTGCTTCGTTTACGCACATCTGCTGTGCTTTATTATATATATTACTAGCTGACCCGTGCCCACTCCGTTGGGCGGTAAACATTTTTACTCTATGACACTCACAAATAACGTGGCTTTCTATGGGTAAAAGAATACCTACCCTACCTACCTACTTACCTACCTACCTACCCAAACTACCAAAAAAAAAAAAAAAACTTCACATAAACTATCTACTACATACATAGTCCGAACAAAGCTTAAACATTTTTTTTTTGATAGGTGAGCCCGTTCTTGAGTTATAAAATTACAACGAAAAGTGGCATTGATTTTTATAGATATAGATTTGTTGTTGTGCTTTAACCATCTCACCGTGAAAACTTAGGTGAAGTGAACGTGGATCGAACTGTCAGTGAGAGATTGACACTATTAACAACTTGAAGGCTCACTTCACCTTCGTTTACACTGTGAGATTTTTTCAGAATAGATCGGCTGGTCATTAACGCACAGTACCCGTTGCGAGTTTTACGCGGCCTCAAGGGTTCTACATACCGGCGCGACAAGTCGCGCCGATATGTAGAAGCCTTCATCCTTCCACCCCCTCATTAAAATGCTAAAATATTGATTTTATTTCTGCAAGTAGTTTTGTACAAATACTTTTACACGTCAATCATGTTTTGATGAGCGATCGGCTTTTCCTATCTGAAAAGCCGAAACTCACTCTTTCCCCCTTTCCTTTCCTTTTTATTTCTTAATATTCTGTGCTAAACTAGACTTCTGCTCCCACTACTGCACCACAAACTGAACTATCTCTTCTCAAAGATATATATCAGTTACACAGCCCGGTTCATTAAACTTTACATAGACGGCCGAGGCTAATCTTTCAGTAATCACGCTCATACGATACGCTCACGCCACATTTGCCTTGTTTTACGTATTTTTCATCCTCATCCCCCGTTTATTTATATGATGCCGAAGGAAATCTTATTACGATGAGCGCGTTTGCTAAAGAAGATGTATTTCAAGTTTTGTTTTGCCGGGATGAGGAAATTCTTTGTAAATATTATATGGGTATTTGTTATTGTCAATGTTCAGGGCAATACCGTAAGCTTAGATGAATTACTTACAATAAATAAGTAAAAAATATAAAATGAGGGTGATGTAAAAAAAAAAGTTTATTGACACAAAATACCTTTTGTATACAATTCAATACATTTCACAATAGGTACATTTGATTTTGGGAAAAGACTGCACAAATAGTGAAAAACCCTGCCTCCTAAACTAAGGGTGACCTAGGAGTCAGTGTTCTATTGTTACTTCTTGTACAAAAGAAACCTTTTTATAAATGTGTTGATAAACCCATTTCCCCTTATAACAAAACAAGGTTTATCTTCAGACCCAGGTTTAAAACATGGAGCCATTATTGAATTTCGAACTTTATTCCGACTATGGTAAAGATCCTAAACTCAAAACTGACAACTTAGTACCGAACTTAGTTTTCAGTTTTGTATAAAGAACGGTATTTCAATCACTGTTACGTTCTTATTACACAAACTGGCTGCATGGTTTAAGCCATGTCAAAATATAAATCTTGTTTTGTAATAAGGCGGATTATGACCTGATTTAACTATGAATATGAATATATGAGTATGTGTCTAGGGGGGGGGGGGGGGTGAGTGGGATGGGGTGGTGTAGATATGCATTTGACGGCGCAGAAAGTGGCGCCGTCTATTTTTGTTACGAAGTTACTGGAATCACCGAAAAGGTCGGATAAAGTGATACTGGCTGCTGACAGTCACTCTAGCCGAGCGTCGCATCGATGGTTACGTGGCGGCTGTCTTCTGATGACAGAAGAAGATGTGAAGGGAGCGGGCCGTTGTCATACCACGTCCACGACGAACTGCTATTATTCCGGCACAACCCTGATGATATTGAAGCTGCTGAACCACTAATACGATGACCACTTCTGGTAAAGGCTATCCTGCGCCGTTATATTATATTCAATATTTTTATTTTAACGAATTAGTTAACTGCCCAGCAGGGGGACAACTTGGGTTAATGAGGGTTTTCTGAAATGACGTTCACTAGGTGGCAGTACTGAGTCGTCAGGTCCGGGCACCTATCAAAAGTATGCTCCTATATTTTCTCCGTGGCATCACAGCGGGCCCTATCAGAATACCAGTGCTGCGGTATTTATTTTTTAAATATCGCGGCATTATGCTGAGATAGGGACCTTTTTGGCATCGCACAAGTTTTGGTTGTTTTTATTGTAAGTTAGTTTTAAGTGCTATATTTGTATTTCTTGTGCGTGTCCCGAATAAAATATTTTTCTTTCTTTCTTTTCTTTCTTTCTTTAGTCGTGACTGAATGATGAACGAATGACGTCATAATAATTTATATATTCATTGTCAAAATAGAAAACCTCTTGCCAAAGTGGCGCCGACCCATACATAGCTGAGAAAAAGCTAGACAGATATGATATGTTTGGCAAAACTTTACTTCACATTTATTATTAAAGTGAATTAAAATCAATTTTTAAAATAAAAACCAGCCAAGTGCGTGTCGGACCACGCACAATGAAGGGTTCCGTAGTTGGGATGAATTTATCCCAAAAACTTAACATTGTAGTTGTAAAACATTTTCTCCCTTACACCTATATACGTCACAGTCAATTCTCCAACTGCAAAAACGTAAGTTGCTCAACTATTACTCGTTAACTGTTAAAGCCTACTTAGCTGTGATAGTTTTCCTTTTAATTTCGTTATATTGACTACTGCCATGATTTAGTTCCGTGTGGTGCCGGACGTGAAGAATAGCACCGCCCTATTTCTTCCCGTGGGTGTCGTAAAAGGCGACTAAGGGACTTACTAGAGAATGGGTAGCAGCATTCTCTATGCATTTTTAACACCATACTGCGATCGCCAACCCGCCAGCCAAGCGTGGCGATTATGGCAACCCCCCCCCCTCCCCCCTTTAGGGGAGGCCTATGTCCAGCAGTGGACGTCTTTCGGCTTAAATGATGATGATGATGACACGAACAGCCAGACCCAGAATAACTACATGTAGGTCATACAAATATTTGTTCCGTGTGGGAATCGAACCCGCAACACGCAGCGCAGCAGTCAATCGCTTAACCACTGTGCCAACCGTGCAGTTAAACGCTGCCGCACGCGCGTGCCGTTAGTTGACTACAGAACCGTAAAAACGCTGTTTCGGTAATTATTAAAACCCAACTTTCTGATTTTATTTGGAAGCCACACAGCTTTTTCTGACCTGAAAATCAAATACCAACCACGATCGACCGCTGTAAGCAAGATAAAGTAATATTATATCAAGTAAATTACACGAAACAGTACAAGAAAAGTAATTTGTTAAACGAACAATGACGCCTTTGGGAAACCCTTAAACACCAATTAAAGTTTCCGAAACCGTTCTACTCAGGTATAATTAAAAAATATTTGTCGCTTGACTGTTCATGTAGTAATTTATTTTCTTAACGAAACGGCACGGAGTTTCAAAATCAATTTATTACTTGGAACCAGATTGCACAGGAAGACATTCTTGAATCTTGAAGAACTTGATGATTTGTTCCCCCTTCTTTAGTCTTCCTATCTTCCTAAAACCCTTTACACATTAACCTACGCGTAATTTGTTTTTAGGGTTCCGTACCTCAACAGGAAATAACGGAACCCTTATAGGATCACTAGTGTATCTGTCTGTCTGTCTATGTCTGCCTGACGGTCTGTCACAGCCGATTTGCTCCGAATCCGACCGATTAAGTTATTACACATATTATGAATTTCAGTCACCCAAACACGAATGAGTAGGTAAATTTATTTATTTCCATTACCTAATGGAATTAAATAAATTTTGAATAAGGGGTTCACTTTTGAAGGAAATCACATCAAATTAAAGGACATATTGTTATATGAGTATTGCAAATATATTTTCGTTGTAATTTTAAAGTAATTAGTTTTAAAGTTATTAAAGAAAATTGATAAAAATTGACGATTTTAGGCTCGGTAGTTTCAGAGATGGCGGCCTCATCTCCGAAACTGCCGAGCCAAAAATTTTGAAAAAAAAAACACAGATAATAGTTCTATACTTATACAGCGTGTTACGGAAAGGGTATATCCATACAAACAGGATGAAGAGTGCATCTGGTTCAGAATCTCTGTACAAAAAATCAGCCCAAAAAGAATAACTTTGAAAATGTTTGATATTTTTCACCACGCTTGCTTAAAAAAAAAACCAGCCAAGTGCGAGTCGGACTCGCGCACGAAGGGCTCCGTACCATTATCTATAAAAACGGCAAAAAAATCATGTCTGTTGTATGGGGGCTCCCTTAAATATTTATTTTATTCTGTTTTTTAGTATTCTTTGTTATAGCGGCAACAGAAATTCATCATCTGTGAAATTTTCAGCTGTCTAACTATCACGGTTCATGATAGTCTTAGTAATAGGGTCCCGTTTTACCCTTTGGGTACCGAACAGAAACTAATAAAAATGGTTAACAAGCAATATTTATTAACAGGATCTTCCTCAATTACACATTAAGTCATTAAAAGTTATAAAACTCTTACAGAAAAATGTTCCGAAGAAAAACACGCAGTGACAAGAAAAAGGTTCCATTTTTTAACTAAATTAATTCATGGAGTTCGACAACTCACTGTTTTCAGCTTTTTAATAACTTTTTTTTAATTAGTTGGCGCTCAAAGAGTTTCCTTTATGGAGTGGGACAAGGAGTCCCTTTTAAATTGTTCTTGTAGTCATTAAATGCCTTTGAAAGTGTTGTTGACCTATCATTTGGTCTTCAGTCGGCTTTCAAATAAGTTAGCAACTGTATTTTTAAATATGTCCAGGCATACTCTTGGCAGTTAAGGTTTGTCAGTTTTGATGGAATTAATATAGCTCAATTAATTCAGATATTAATTGATACCTTTTCAAAGTATTTTTTTACTCGACTACGATGTCTCAAAGAAATGGTAATGCATTAAATTAAATACTCTTTGCAATATCGAATGGCCGCAAGATCAAATCATAACCAAACTCGAAAAAAAAACTTTAATTAAATATTCTAGTCTATTCCTTGGGTGCACTTGCATAGTAAGAACCAATGACGTATCATAAATAGACGCGTCATACACGAACATTAGTGCACTTCAAAACAGCGTAAGCCATGATTGTAGCTACATACTTCCATACAATCATACAGCGCGTGAAGAAAAGGAAAGACCTATACCGATATCTGTTGTTAGAAAGAGATGGACATACATATTTAGTTACGTCACGTACGCTGCTGCATGTTCATTGGCGGGTACGTAATAATAATAATTATTATTGTAAATGTCAGGCAATTGCCTGGCATTCCTTTTTCCACTATTGAGCGCAGGTAACGCATCTAAAGGTAATACATCATTGGTAAGAACAGGGTTAACCGTTGGTTGGGGCCTCGTTTAATTAAAAACGTCAAACGGGCCTCTGTGAGTCGGTTTCTGCCCCTTGTATGCCTTCCGAAGGTCCGGGACCAAGAGGTCCCGAGAAATGTCAAGAGACGTAAAAAATGTAATCAGTCTATTTGTGTTACAGCCAAGAAGCTTATAATTATATACTCTCTCTTTCTGATTACATACATATGATACAGAAAACACATATCACTGTCTCGTTCTTATGTGTGTATTTAGAAAGAGATAGTCCGACCACAGTCGTCTTCACTTAGGTATTTAGAGTGTTGCCTCCACTTTTATCTATATCTTCATGGTTACAGCTTGTTAGAACCATCAAGAAGGTATTAAACCTCTTTTTATATTTAATTTTTATTATTCTTTATTTGAAAGATTTTACATCTTTTTTTGTTATTTTTTCTGTAAGTGACATCTCATGTACTTATGCAGTAAATAAATATTTTTTAATATTTCAATATTGGTTTGCTTATTAATTAATTAATTTTATTTATTTTTCAGACATAGTCCATTAAATTAAATTACATTAAATAAAATCACAAAATTGATATAAAAATCACACATACATAATAATATTATACTAAAACATTCAAATCAAATAAAATTAAAATACATTAGATACATTACACCTTAGAGTAATTAGACTTAAAATTCCGTTCAAAGTTGAAGCAACAACGTTTTGCACGTTCACATTCTCAAAATGCACGCACACAAGCAAACTGTATTCCTAGTGTGGGGCAACATTAAAAAAAAAAACGATATCCCTTTGTAAGACTGGTTGTCAGACTTTCGGGCTTCTGACGACCCGTTACGACTGTTAAAGAACCACGAATGACAGCTGGGACCAACGGCTTAACGTGCTTTCCGAGGCACGGGGTCTTGGTATGCAAAGATCATGAACTAGAAATAAATGATTCTCTATCTAAAATAATAAATTGGCTTACAATAAATAATTTGAAAATAAATCTTACAAAAACGCATTATATGAATTTCAAGAATAAAAACGCAAAATTAATTCCATTATCTATTGAGTACAATAATGCAACTGTATCTGAGGTTACAAGTACAAAATTTCTAGGTATCTATATCGATTCTAATATGTCATGGAAAACACATGTAAGTAGTGTGTGTAGCAAATTAAATCAATTCTCTTATGCCCTATACATGCTCAAAAAAGTATCTAATCAAACCACACTACTAAGTGCTTATCATGCCTATGTGGGATCCACTTTATCTTATGGGGTTCTATATTGAGGATACTCGACTGATAAAGAAATTGCTTTCAAGGCACAAAAAAAGTGTATTAGATCCATATGTGGGATACGTCAAA
The DNA here is from genome assembly GCA_948098905.1 of Tiliacea aurago. Taxonomy (NCBI): domain Eukaryota; kingdom Metazoa; phylum Arthropoda; class Insecta; order Lepidoptera; family Noctuidae; genus Tiliacea; species Tiliacea aurago. The sequence goes on from OX402592.1 coordinate 6,535,940, forward strand.
CAGATTCATGTAAACCTCATTTTATAAACCTGAAGATATTAACTCTCCCTGCTCTTTATATCTACGCGGCCTCAATTTTAGTTAAATCAAACATCAGTAGCTATGACACATTAATAAGCAGTAGACTTAAAAATACACTACGCAATAAAACATCCCACACTGCCGTCTACAGCAATAGTATTTTTTGTATGGGCACAAAAATATATAATAAGTTACCCATTGAAGTCAAGAATCAGCATTCAATTGGTATTTTTAAAAGGAAGCTAAAAGACTTCCTGATGAAAAAGGCATACTACTCTGTAAAAGAATTCATTGAAGATAAATAATTATTTAATATTGAAATGATTGTGATACATAGAATGATGTGATATTAATTTTATGAATAGTAAAATGTAATGTTATCATATAAAATATATAAATAATGATAATTAATATAATGATAACTAAAATATTTGAATAATGATAATTAATATAATTTAAGTCTGAATAACTGTAATATTGAGTACTTATGTAATTTTTTTTTTCCTAATTTTATAACCATTTAAATTGCAATGCCTTAACAGGCAACTAAGTTTAATAACCTACCTATTGTTAACATCTACAAAATCCTGTACACTTAGTTCGCAATAAAGAATTTGAATTTGAATTTGAACGTTGGTCACCCATCCACCCGCAATAAGCGTAGCTGACCCTGACTGATCGAACCGTGTGGCTCATATTACTTAGCCACAAGCTCCAACCTCCAAATGTATAAAAGAAAAATCTCTACTAAAATAACCCCACAAATCTAAAATATACGTACTAAAATGTCACAGACGGTATAATCCAATCTACGGGACTCGGTAAGTACTGGCATTTTTCTTACTTGCACAATAAATTTGCGGTTCAAAGCATTAGACTAACTTATTGCATTTTTATCCAAGCTCTCTCCGCCTCACTTGAAGAGTAAACTTACGAAGGACTAAAGTTTGCACTTCAAACAGAAATTAATGAATTATTTATCGTAAGCATTGTATTTATTAAGTGCTACTTTTATTTAGAAAGATTTTCTACTTTCAAACATCTATCGATTAAATAAGAAAAGCTTTCAAATCAAAATAGCTGAATATCTTACCCTTCGAGTTAAAACAAACAAGATTGTGACACTGTGGGGCAGTTTCTCGAACGACAATTATCGCAAAATTATTGTGAAGAATTATCAAGCGCGCGCGTAAACTGCTGTGATTGGTTCAATGATTTATCAACAGCCAATTGCAGCAGTTTACGCGTATCCGTTTCGACTGCTCGAAACGGATACGCGTACGACGGCGATGTACTGACATTCGGAACTTACCCATTAAACGATTTAAAATCTGTATTAAAACTACACTTTGTAAAAAAGGGTACTATAAGATTTCTGATTATTTAGAGGACAAAAAAGCTTGGGATTGAGCTGCTCGCTCTGCTAGCCTTGTGATAAAACTGGAAAACTTGACATTTTAATTATTATGCATGATTTTATATCCATACTGAGATTGCAGAATATTGTATACAATTTTACATGAATGTTTACTTTGAAAAGTATTATATTTACTGCTTTAATTTATTGTGAATGTGAGCACTATGTGGGTAATTTTTTTTTTCTTTAATTGTTTTCCTTTCTTTTCTTAGTTAAGTTTTAATGATGGTCTGACATTTTGAGCGCTTTATGCGGCCTACCCAAATGTCCTTTTTTGGGTACTGTTCGTCGAGTCGTTGAGCTCCTTAAGTTTTGAGTTCAGCTGCACGATTACTGACAAATGCTTACACTGATTGGACAGGTCCGCTCTAATTTGCGTGGTTCTTTCCTCAAAAGACCATTTCAGACACGGATCTACATGGTCCTCACATGATCTGACCAAGATTATGTCTGGACTTTAAAAGAGACTTTGACCCCTGAGTTTGTTTCGCCATTTGTTCTCAGGGGTAGTCAGATAGGAAATGTCGGCTACATCTAGATTTTTTTTTTTTTTATGACGTGTAAAAGTGATTTTAATATCCTATTTACAGAATAAACGATTTCATTTCATTTCACTGTCGTAGAAGAAAAACGACTACGTCAACATTACGAAGGAATTTGTAAAACACTAACAATGAAAGTCGCAAATTCATAGATCCAGTCGAAACATGAAGAACCGCGCGACCACGCAGTTCTCTTAAACGGAGCTTAGTAGAGGCCCCATTCTTTTTGCTAACCACTGATACTATTTCAGAGAAAATGTAAACAGTATGAATTAAGCCCTAATGTTTGGACTTCATGACCTACAGAACTTAAATAATAATTATGGTAAAAAAACACTAACTCTCTCCAACATAATTGTTTTTTTTTGTTCTTTGCACCTGTTCCATGGTTATTATTGAATGTATTTATAGAGATAAGTTTAATATGTGTTATGTATGTATTTTATATAGGTAAATAGTACACCGTAGACTACATGCAGTATGGTCTCTCCTTCCCCCTTAATCCATCCAAAGGTTGTCTTTAAAAGATCGCTTTTAGCGATAAGACCGCCCATTGTGCCACCCTACGTAACTACATTTATATTTGTATTTTGTACATAATAAAGAGTATTCTATTATATTCTATTCTACTGTCTTCCTGAATTTCTACATGACAGGACATCTTCGAGATTGACACAACGTGGGTCCAGTTCCAGTCGGTGGACTGCACACCGTCTTCAAAAGTTTGGATCGACTCTTATGACACTCGGCTTTCATTTGGAACCACGCCAACAAAACCTCAACATATACAAATAAGGCAACATTCTTTCCTAATGTCCTGAAAAAAAAATGAACAACAATCTACCCTCTTTACTCATATTTCGTAACAGCAACCGATAATTATGGCGACGCACGTTCTAATGATCACGTTAAAGTGTTCGTGAACACATTTTAACACTATTATTAAGTGTTATTTGGACTTGTTATCAAGCCACGCAGGCGGTGCCGTAGCCGGGGGCGATCGCTAGCTCATAAAGAGGCAGTAAAGTTGTTGTGTATTATTTTTGTTTTCCGCAGCTAATAACACGTCCATGATAAGTGTTTGGAAAGAATTGTGGGTATTCTGGAAGTGCACGATATTTTATCGTTTTGACGTTAAAGTTTTCAGTGTTCTTCATTTTGAACGTTATTATAATCCTCGAAACGATCAATTGTTTTGTGTACATTTTGTGAATCGCCTAAATTGCATTTAGTAGATGATAAATTGTTGTCTGTGTGGTGCCGGGGACTTTAAGAATAGCACTTCCCTACTTTCTACCCGTGGGTGACGTAAAAGGCGACTAAGGGACTTACTAGAGAATGGGCAGCAGTGTTCTCTATGCATTTTAACACCATACTGCGAATGCTAACCCGCCTGCCAAGGGTGGCGATTATGGTAAACCCTTTGGGGGAGGCCTATGTCCAGCAGTGGACGTCTTTCGACTGAAATGATGATGATGAGATGATAAATTTGCGCATCAATGTATATCAATAACGTAAAACTTGACAATTGCAATCGTTTCGGTGACCCTTTAAAATGTTAGTTTTGTTAAAACATAGGTGAACTACGCAATTTAGATTTACCTAAATTTAATTTTATGGTATTGAAATTGGTGTTATAATAGGTACCGTGGTGATATCATTGATGTCATGGTAACCATACAAACACTGCAATAGTGTCCGGTTGCTCTCTTGACTCAATAGAACTATCGATAATGGATGATAAAAGAGCTCTAAGAAAGTGCACCTCCGCTCATAGATCAAAACAGCAAAATATCGAGAAAAAGGCCTTTAAAATTTATTTTAAATATTTTTTTTCACTTTTCGGATTTTAATTTAAAAACTAAATAATGTACAATAAGTGGTTTAGTACGTTAAAATGGTTTTTGACATATGATTATGACGATATGTTTGAGCGAAGGTGCGATTAAGCATCTAAAAACTTTTGTTTTTCTGTGGGGAAAACCTCACGGATACTCTCCATCTGGGGAGATTGGACGTTTATGTCAAAGTCAAAGTCAAATTATTTATTTCAAATATGCACATAAATGGCACTTTTGAACGTCAAAATACAAAGCAAAAATAATTGATTCTAGTCGCCCCTTCCAAAAGGTGTCTTCGTATGGAGAAGAATGGGCAAGAAACTCCACCGTTACTCTTTTAAAATGACCTCCTACCGACTATAAACTCACGGTTGCTTCTACTACCATGAGCCAAGAACCCTGGAGATACTTGTACATTCGTCGCACCCTTTAAACCCTGACTCCTCTGTAGTTGATTTAAAAAAAATGAAGAGTACCTTTCATTTCATAGTATACTTCAGATACAATTTGGGTATACAATTGTAGAAAAAATCTTGATTTAGGTTTATAAAACAGGGCACGAAAGTGATGAAAATAATAGACATCGTCATAAACACTTATAAAATCAACTATGCCCAACTGAGGAATCGTTAGTACCTAGTGTAGTATACAAGTGAAAGTCCTTTTAATTAAATTTGCTTTTGCTTTATAAGTTTGAAACTCAAAATGATTTTAATTTATCGACGGGCTGGTAATAGATTCCTTCTATGAATACAACCTGCTAATAAAATTGAAAATTACGTAGTCAATTTACGCTCAAAGAAAAAATATGAACTAGAGGAAGAACCTTACTACGTGATTTTCACATTAATTTAACGACGTTGTTAATAAAAAATATACGATGTCATATTTACTATATTTTCTTTTGATCTCTTTTTCTTTTTTAGAGAAAAAAAATCAAAGGAACTACGATAGTCTTACGTTACATGATAAGATAAAGCGCTCGTATCATCCTATTTTTTTATGCTTCACTGCTAAGCTCTTTAGATTGTGATACAAATATAATTGGTATCTAATGGAAAGTCTTGCTATGATCCCCTAGCTTTGACTCGTAAACTAATTTTGCTAAAAAGGTATTCTGTTATTCGAACATTGTCTTCACAATTTTGCCGTCTGCTTATTTGCAGGTGTCAAGGAGACAAATGATAGACTATAGATATTACGACAGTAAGACAAAAAGTCATCAAATGTATCGCTCATTAGCGACATCGGCATTTGACATGTGTATTTCGAATAAAACACAATGTTGAAAATATGCTGCAAAATATCGACCAATACCTAAGTACCAAAAATTACAATTAAATTTTCACAATTTAAAGAATAAACACCCCAGCATGTTTACCATTCTGGTAGCAGTTCCGTACAGTGATATATATGAACCGTTTCTTGCAACGTGGGCGGATGACATTAAAAACCGCTTAGTGGGGCGCACAACGAAATACCGGCAATTTTGGTGGCCACTTAAAAATATAGAAAGCATCCGTAGGTAGGTCGCTGTAGCAATTTAGTAACGAATCGTTTGTTGCTAGTATTTTTCCGAATTTTCTTTTGTTTTCATTCGTAATGATCTATTTGTTTGTTATACCTGGTTATATCTGACCTCAAATTGAAGATAGGTAGACACAGATACTGTTGCTCAATTTGAGGCTACAACAATCGAACCTGTTTTGGGTAGGTACCTATTTAGATTTTTAGGACAAATACCTGGTTATACCTAACCTCAAATTGAATATAGGCAGACACAGATACTGTTGCTCAATTTGAGGCTACAACAATCGAACCTGTTTTGGGTTTCGTTCATTGAAATAAATGGTTTGAGTTTGGTACCTACAGGTAGGTACTGTAGAGGCTACAGCGAGAGGACCTAGATTTTACTTATTTATGTGGAACCAGCTGCTGGCGATGGGTTGGTGGCTTTTTCTAAAATAGCCTAAGCTACTCCTTATAACACATTAGCTATCTGCCAGTGAAATCCTCGTCAAAATCTGTCCAGCCGTTTCGGAGATTAGTTGGAACAGATAGACGGACAAAATTAAAGTCACATTTCCTACGAAATGTATGGGAAAAGTATTTTGCGATTTCTGACTTTTCTAGTACTCAAACCTCAGTTGATGCCATAGATGTTTTTGATCCTTATAAGAAACAGGATCGATTGGAATAAAAAAAAAGTTTTTGTGAAAACTGCCCATTTAATCTGTGAATGCAGATCAAAATTTTTCAAAAAGTTAAGGATAGTCTCCTAAGACCGTTTTCCTGTAGCTACAACGGTTAAGGTAGCTGCCCTTACTGCCCCGTTTCAAAAATCCACCCTATATACTTTCATATGCATTTAGTAAATGCTGTTATTTTGACATTACAAACAGACACTTAAATTTTATTTATTTTTTAGAAATTAATTAGTGCAAAAATTGCTAAACCCCGAAAGCCCAGTTAGTTCACCAGTAGGTAGGTACCTAAAAGAGACAAAATATTTAGGTATATTTCGTTCAAATAACAATCTAAAACCTAAACATGCATGTCCGCTTTTCCGAGCTCTTTCACTTTTTAATTTCACCCCGTTTAATATTTTTCACGTATAATAAAACAAAGCAATAACCCTACATCATTTTCTCCCCTTTTTTACACGCGCGAAGAAAACGCACGCGATTTCTCTTGTTTACTGTTGCTAAAGACTAGTTTACATTGTAAGAGTCAGATGGATGGCTAGTGATAATTTACGAATGAGGTCATGCTCTGGAGAGCTTTGACAGAAAAATATTTGGATACACGCAATCCGAAGTTAGCCAATAGGTATAGCCGAATAAGTGTTAAAACCGAAATTGTGAACTTTTATTTCGACACCCTAACTAATCACACTAATAATAAAAACTGGCCAAGTGCGAGTCGGACTCGCGCACGAAGGGTTCCGTACCATAATCTTTAAAAATGGCAAAAACATCACGGTTTTTGTATGGGAGCCCCTCTTAAATAATTGTTTTATTTTAATTGAATTATTTATTTTTAAAGTGAAATTATGCAACTGCAGTGCAGTGGACTGCTATGGGCTGATGATGATGATGAAAGTGAGTATACAACTAAATATTCTGTGAATATTTCAAGCGTGTACCTGTTGCCATTATCAATATAGAGCAAAAGCGAGCAAAAAAATCACGTTTGTTGTATAATAGGAGCCCCTTTAAATATTTATTCTATTCTGTTTTTTAGTATTTGTTGTTATAGCGGCAACAGAAATACATCATCTGTGAAAATTTCAACTGTCTAACTATCACGGTTCATGAGATAAAGCCTGGTGACAGACGGACAGACAGACAGACCGACCGACAGACAGACAGACAGACAGACGGTGGAGCCTTAGTAATAGGGTTCCCTTTTTACCCTTTGGGTACGGAACCCTAAAAAGGCGAAAGTTTGTGAGTGTGTGTGATTGTTACTTCTTCACGCCGAAACGGCTGGACCAATTTTGATAAAATTTTGTATGCTGGTACCTGACACCCTGGATAAACATATAGGCTACTTTTTATCCCGATATTCCCACGGGATCGAGACGAGATCGAGAGAGATATATACGAAAGTGAGTTTGTTTGTTTGTTACGCTTTCACGCTAAAACGGCTGAACGGATTTGGATGAAACTTGGCACATGGGCAGACCATGACCTGGATTAGGACATAGAATACTTTCTATCCCAATATTCTCACGGGATCGAGACTTAAATGGGGGAAACCGCGGGGCGCAGCTAGCAGTTAGATAGGATTATTTTTATTATGATAGGGTGCCTATTCCAAAGTAATGATCACAAAATATTTTTCTTTTAATCCGTCATGTCATTCCCACTTGTATGATTGGTTCTTGATATTTTGGTAAACCATTTATAACGGTTACAGATTTGACAGCCGAATCACTTGTCAAAAACATAATCATATTTTCAAAAACTTCGGAATATAGGTAAGTACCTACCTACTTAACTTGATGTAACCAATACTTTGTATCAATATTTTAATTTAAAAGAGCGTCTGTGGAGTTTCTTGCCCGTTCTTCTCCATAGGAACCTACTATTTGGAATGGGCAACTAGCTTCATATTTGTAACCGACCGACTTCTTGACAATTCAAAAGTGCCTGTAAATGGTTTAATTGAAATAAATGCTTTGAGTTTGAGTTTCTAAATATAAAATCTAAACAATTTTAGTTTTTTACGTTTGAATTTATTTATTTAAATAAAATGAACGTTACGTATATTTTAATAGTTGCTACATTGGTTTCTAAATTACAAAAAGTCTGCATGAAAAGGCTGTCTATCAAAGGATGTTTATGTAAAATCAAAACTTCGGGAGAGCTTTTTAAGCTGGTGTCATAGTCATCATCATATTTTCAGCCGAAAGACGTCCACTGCTGGCCTTAGGCCTCCTCCAAGCATCGCCACTTCGACTGATTCTGTGGATTCCTGTGGCCTTCATAAGTCGGAGGCCTTCCAACGCTACGGCTTCCGGTACGCGGTCGCCACTCCAGAAACTTTCGGACCTGTCAGCGCTTTTAATACCTAACTAGCTAATGTGATATTATATCCTCAATATAAGAATCAGTTATGTACGACAAAATGCAATACATCATTAATGGAAAAGAGCTTCTTTGGTGTTGCTCCCAGAATTTACAATAAAATACCCGAAATCATAAGAAGTATGCCATTAAAAAAAATCAAACAAAGTGTTTTCATAAATTATTAGTTGAGAAATGTATATAATACCCCCGAGTAAATACCCTAGATGATCGCTTAAATGATAAAGCACTGTAACTACTGTACCTATTAATAATTAAGCATGTATTTTTCTTTTGTTTTGATGTTTTTGTTTGTTTTTATGGTGAATTTTGTTTGTCCTTATTTTTATATAATTTTCACTGATATTTGTATGTCATCAATGACAAAACATAGTGCAACATTATGATTAGTATATAAGACCTTGACCTAGAACCTATGTTTTACAAATAAATAGTTCTGATTCTGATTCCGATTCTGACATGTTTTTGTCCCTTTTTAAATCCTTTTTCTAAAAATACTAGCAGTCTGAACACAGTCATATGGGAAAATAAAGGAGACTACTAACAGAAATTTGTGCATCGCTATTTTATTGTGTAGCAATAATTTCATGTAACAGCTTAACTTCATTGCACATTCTACGAGCAGTTGGCGAAAGGGTTTTAGAGGCATAAGGAACACTGGAACAGGGTGTAAAGTTCACTCATCCTCTATAGAAAAGGGAGGATCCTCCGACCAGACGGGTGTTGTGTCTGATGGGCAACTGCCTGACGGTCGATGTTGGGATGTTGTATATTACTAGTTGCGCGGTAAACTCTGCTTGCGCGTTGCAGGATTTTGCGTGACGTCAGTGTGACGCGTAGTTCGCATGTGGCGATGTTGATACCGCTACAGGGTTACCAGTAATTAGAAACCCTTTAACAATGATAATCATGTAATGATTTAGGCGCATTTGGGCTCTAACCGGCCTATTCCATTACCTACTAATTTTGTATGAATTTCCGAAGGGAAACAAGAAAGGTCTGTTTAAATAAACGCCTGTTTATTTTAAATATCTTCGATAACTATTTGGATCTTTAAATTCATTTATACATTATACAACACACTTCTCGAAGGATATGCCCGTTAGCAAAGCTGGTTTTAGGCTAGACCAAGTATCACCCCCCCTTCGAGAACGATCACAGTTCCCGAAAAAAATAAAATCCCTTACTAATATTAATAAAAACCTTGGGGCGTGTTCATGCCAACTTTCGAAAAAAAAAACTAAGACATCGCTGGACAACGTTGATCCCTTTATTCAAGGGTGCATGCAAAGGGTCACGTAAGGGTTGTCTGCAAAAAGCTACATTACGTCGCTCAGGCCTGTAGAAAAATAACTCTGGTTGCATTCGAAAAATCAAGCGAATTTGGAACTAGCTTCAAAAATAAAACAATCGGTTTTTGTTTGGCAAAAACAATACAACAACAGTAATATATTAGGCGCGCAGAAGTGAATACGTGTTTCTTGAAATAAACGGAATAAATATAATTTTATTTATTACTAGCTTTTGCCCCTGGCTTCACCCGCGTGGAAATTATCCAATGGAAATGTACCACCGGGATTAATTTGTCATATGTGTTAATCCAGGTTATTACACCAGGTTATTACAGATAGTTATCTGTGTACCAAAGGACATCGTCGTAAATGGCCCTAGGACCAACTAACATCTGACATACTTACATAATAAATTACAGGGTGTTAAAGAAACTGCGTGCCATAGCTTAAGGGTAGGTTCAGTATTGATGTACGGGTCCCTTAACCCAGGAAAAAAAATAAAAAACAAAAGCTAAACACAAAAAAAAAAATTACAAGATCAACGTAATTTAGTACTTCCAACTTAAAATAGCAATCGTTTAAATAAATAAATAAATTAATGTTTATTTCGGATAAGCAACATCCATATGGGTTAGTAAACAAAAAGATAACTTATACCTATGTTAGTAAACTTATTTTCTATTTTAACACAAGGTTGTTGTTGAAAATGCATCTTTGAACAACATCACCTAACAAAGGTGAGTCGTACCTCCCTGCTATGGTCTTCAGGATGGAGTTGGAGCCTTCCCGGACTCTGCAGAGCAAAGAGGCAGATTTCTGTCTGACGATGGCGTAGAAGCCATCGACGTGTGCGTTTAGATTTAAAATTATTTTATTTGACGGTCCTAAGCCCGTTAAAGTATGTACAGACGGCTATAAATTTTCAGTATAAGCTGATCTCGCATTGTGTAAGATTTCCGTACAGTGCGAGATCAGCGTAAACTGGAATTGTATAGCTTGATGTGTAGCCGTGTGTACGAAGAGACTTATTTTGATTTTGTTTTATGTTTAATTATATTTTTTGTTTATGTTTTCTTTTTTTCCTTGGTCCCTTTACCTGTCTCCGGGATAGGCAGATTATACCACATACAGCATTTGTATGAAATTGTCTGCCAGATAATTTAGCTGATTGACAGAGAATGTTTTGTCGCATTAAGTTCACCTATTTTTTTTTTGTTCAAACAAGATAATATTTACATAATAATTATGTAAGTCTTAAAATAATGATCATAATATGTACAAGTACATACAAAAGTGTAAAATAAAAAAAGTTAATTAAAAAATCAAAAAAACCCGACTGCGTAAAAAGTGAACTTAAAACAAAGGTGGTAACAAGATTTATATAAATTAATACTTCAATCTCATGCATGACTGCATGAGATTGTTTATAGTATTAATTTAAAATCTTGTTTCCATCTTTTTTTTAATTTACCTTTTACGTAGTCGGGATTATTGTTTTTTAGGGTTCCGTACCTCAAGAGGAAAAAACGGAACCCTTATAGGATCACTTCGTTGGCCGTCTGTCTGTCAGTCTGTCAAGACCCTTTTTCTCAGGAACGCGTGTAGGTATCAAGTTGAAATTAATATCAAAGACGTAAGTTTATAATCCCTTGGAGCTCTAAAAAAATCAAGCTTCTAAGTCAACGCAATAAAAAAATGCGGCGATTTAAGCGACATTATTGCGACATATTTCGATACTCGCAAATAAATCAAAACCTACAGGGTACTTCCCGTTGACCTAGAATCATGAAATTTGGCAAGAAGCAAGGTCTCATAGCACAAGTATAGGAAAATGTCCTAAAATTGCAAATTTGTAGTTTTATCACATAAAAAAAATTGATTTTTGCGATTACAAACTTATATTTGCAGTGGGAGAATTGACTGTGACGTATGACGTAGGACGATGTATGGGAGAACATGTTTTTCAACTACAATATTAAGTTTGTTTTTAGGATAAATTCATCCTAACTACGGAACCCTTCATTGTGCGTGGTCCGACATGCACTTGGTCGGTTTTTAAATATATTTTTTTATGTTACACTTTTTGTTAGGATTATCAGACGGTAAATTAGGTTATTTACTCACTTATAATCGGTGATAACGGCCTCTTAATCACTTACTCCAAAAGTTTGGGATAGTTTTTTTTTATAATTTCTCATTTAAATTACATTTAAACATAAATTTGTATATATTTGTGCAATCACCTTTTAAAACCCTTCATTTTTATACCCCACTCGTTAGACTTGGTAGATATATTTTTTGAAAACACACCTTTTGGTGCCAAAAATCCGTCATTCAGATTTTTTTTTTAATTTAATATACCCAGTGACACTTGCGCAATAAATACGAGTCTAACGATATATCATTCATCAAAATCAGTTCAGCCGTTTAGTAGTAACATAGGGACGGACATACATACATACAGGTCAAACAACAACAGTAGACCCTTCTTTTTTGTCTTCGCCGCAGTCGAGTAAAAATGAGGGTAAAGAATAAAAACAAACGTCCACAACGCTAACAAAAGGCTGTCAGCATTGCCACGTCGTAATTCGTAAGGCAATGCTGATAAAAAATAGGCCAGCTATCTGGTCACATGAAGAGTCGACCAACCGCTTGGCGATGTCTCTAAAAACATTAGTTAACATATATACAACTATTATACATGAAGATAAATAACTGGATCTAATTCAGAGGTGATGCAACAGACCATAAAGTTTCCTAGTCCTACTCGGGCTGCATAGTCGATAGTGGCGCCCCCATTTTAACTCTTTTTTGCAAACCCATAACAGTAAATCGGGCATCCTAAAATATTGTTTCTAAAAGGAAGCGAGCACCTATCTACTACTTCACTAGTTGTGATTTTGGCACCCTGTCCTGGCTCTAGAATCTCATAAATCTCGAAGTTGGCGATATATTTTCAGACTCGACACCAAAACCATATCGATATTAAAATCAAGTTCGCAAATGGTTTTATGAAATTAAAATTTTATAGCTTTACCAACTGAAATCTATTTGCGGGGAAAGTTTTAATATTTTTCGCGTGATTTATAGAGTAAGTTGGATGGGTCCATTTAAATCTAAAAAGACCAAAACTTTTTTCACATCTTATTAAGACGCAGATATATGCCACTGACCTTGAGTGGATAGCTTGCGTGTTCTGTACTGAGCTCACGCAACGCGTCGTATCGACTCGTCCAACAAGGAGCGCTGTCCCCAATTTGACACATTATTAATTTATTATACACAAAACAAAAGGTATTTTAACAAAAGTTAATTTAATTATTGATCTTTTAGTATACCTAAAAGATCAATAATTCAATTAACTTTAAATTGGTGAAGGTTTCAGAAAAATCGCTGGGTAGATTTTGCGCCAAAACATCCTTTAATGGACTTACGTGCAACTGGCGGTTAGATTAGTTAATTTAGTTTAGGAGTAAGTTCTTATTTGTACAAGCACGATAGTATTGACATCGTCGCTTAAGTGTACAAAAACCCCTAAATAAATAAAGATGAAAAAAAACAATTTTATTTAGTTAATCATTAAAGGCTGACGCACATTTGGGCGCACTGCGTTGCAAAAATCCTCCTACATCACTTTGGTACATTTTTTATGAACCATCGCACTATAAAGACGGGCCTCACCGCGCTTTTTGACAGACTTAAAAAAAGTAGGACGTTTTATGTTCGTCTGTATGTATTTTTTTCACTGACTCGCTCATCGATATTTTCGTCAATTGTGGACCGATTTTGAAAATTCTTTTTCATTTGGTAGAGAAAGCTTGGGCGGTGGTGGCATATAAATTTTACTAATTTTTATTTTGAAGTTTTTGAGTTAGCTTCCATAATACGTATTTAATCCACTTTGTGTATCTTGATCATGTTATAATGCTTCCTGTCACTGTTGTTTACATAGCAAGTAGTGATACACGAATAACTTTTCCTGCTCTGGGCGGAGCGAAAGGGCGTGTTAGACTTTTACTGACCCACCCGTGTTCCTTCAGCTGCCTGTGTGCCAGGGCACGATATCCCTCCTAGGGACAACCTCGCAACCCTGGCAAGCATTGGCCCTAACGGACCCCGTGAGTCGTGCTGATATCTCTTTGAGGCGCGCGTGGAACACAACGCGTCGTTGACCCGGGCCTGGTCCTTCCCATCGCTCACCGTCCGCAAGCCCGCGCCAACGGTGGCCGGGAATCGGCCTGCGAGTCCCGACGCCCGGGGCGTCTCCTGCGGTGATTTGGGGCATGAGGACGCGAATTTTGCATCTCCTTCACGCGTTCCGCCTCCTCCTTCGCGAGCATTACTGCAGTTAGTCCTGAGGTCGACTCCGCAGTTTTCAGCAGCAATTCCCTATAATTGCTTGCGAAGTTTTTCGTTTTAGTCAATTAATGAACGCCTGCGTTCCTGCATATACTACCTAATGTCACAACACTGATACATTGATTGATGCATTCATATGATATTTTCCTGAAGAACGCTATCACTTAATAATAGTTACCAGTTCTCATTAACAGTCACCTAAAATTTATATAGACTGGCCGCTATGGCCGAACATAACCAACATTTTTAAATTTCGAACGAATTCGCGGTGTAATTTTATCTGTTTTGAGAACAGAATTTAGATATTATGTTGATTTCTGACATTCTAAGAAGAACAAAATTAGGACCTCAAATCATTTAGAACGTTTTAAACTTTAGACTTGTATGGGTATATTGTTAAGACTTTTATTGACTTGAACAATTTGTTTCTTTCGTTCATAGAATTCTTAACGTTAAAACTCCAATTTAATACCTATTTTTTTAATGAATTTGTCTATAATTTTATGTTACAGTATAACTGACTAACTTCCATTAAATATTTGCATGCCATCAGTGCACGGCGGAATATGTCTTTGCAGTGAATATTATATGTAACATCTTTTGTACCCACATTTTATGCAAATAAATGATTTTGATGGGAAAAGTATTTTGCTATTAGAAATATTATAGTTATTATTAGAGTATTTTTTTTTTATTATACATTATAAAAAACCGGCCAAGTGATCCTATAAGGGTTCCGTTTTTTCGTAGGGGGGCGAGTAGAATCAATTCTATTTTTTTGTAAATATTGACGTTCAAAAGTGCCATATATGTGCCTATTTGAAATAAACAATTTGACTTTGACTTTGCTAAATTATTTTAAATGATGGAACATACATTCAAACTATATTTTCGGCATAAGAATCGATCTCAGACCTCATAGCAATTACTTTTTTTCAAAAATATCAATATACAATTTTGATTTTGTTACGATTTTATTTTACATAGGTACATACATAAACCTTTTTCCATGGGGGTAGGCAGAAACTATAGAAAGCCACCTGCTTTTTTTTTTTTTTTTCAGTGTGGGAAATTATCAAATCACTTCTCCCGCTCTGGGCGGAGCGGGAGGGCGTCAGACTTTTACTGACTAAAACCCACCCGTATTCCTTCATTTGCCTGTGTGCCAGGGCCATGATATCCCTTTCGGACAAACTTAAAACACTCAAAATACATTACAGACATTGAAATATATTACATTGAAATTCATATTAAAAAATCATTAATACTATAGACATACATTAATACATACATACATAAACTCACGCCTTCTTCCTATGGGGGTAGGCAGAAACTATACAACGCCACCTGCTACGCTCCTTACATACTCCTTTTGCTTCGCCTACGTTCATACATTCTGGTCATAAACGCACTTCGGTTGCAAGCACTACGCACCTGACCTTTCTGAACAACATCACCAATTAGGTCACTATAAATGTCCTCCTAGGGCGTCCCCTCCTGACTTTATTATACGTATAGATAAATCAATAAACTATAGAAGAGCTTAGGTTGTAAATAATAAAACCACAGCCGGTGCTATCTTGCATACATTAGAAGTTAGCCTGACCTTTAACCAGTGGCTAAGGATAACACGAGCTATGACTTCTTGATACCAAGTTGGGCTTTGAAACCTACAGATGAGAAACTTTTTTTTTCATAATCAATTCATTATCAATTTAGCCTATAATGTTCCCACTGCTGGGACACTGGCCTCCTCTCCGTGAGAGGGAGTGGGCCGTAAAGCAACACGCTGGCCCAGTGCGGGTTGGTAGATGTCACTTTTCTTCTTTTTTTTTTGGGTGGGAAATGATCAAATAACTTCTCCCGCTCTGGGTGGAGTGGGAGGGCGTGTCAGACTTTTACTGACTAAAACTCACCCGTATTCCTTCATTTGCCTGTGTGCCAGGGCTACGATATCCCTTTCGGATAAACTCGCAACCCTGGCAGGCATTGGCCCTATCGGACCCCGTCAGTGCTGACAACTCTTTGAGGCACGCGTGGAATACGACGCGCTGTCGACCCGGGCCTGGTCCTTATCGGACTGTGAGCTACCCATTGCTCACCGTCCGCAGGCACGCGCCTACGGTGGCCGGAAATCGGCTTGCGACTCCCGACGCCCGGGGCGTCTCATGCGGCGACTAGGGGCGCGAGGGCGCAAAGCTTGCCTCTCCCTCACGCGTTCCGCCTCCTCCTTCGCAAGCATTACTGCTTCGCAGAAGGAGGTGACGGCCTCCCCATGCACTCTCGCTTCGCTTCGAAATGTTGGTTCTAGGTCATACTGGTTTCCTCACGATGTTTTCCTTCACCGTTTTGAGAGCAGTGGTGATGAAATAATTTACACACAGTAAAGCGCCTGTCTGGCTTCGAACCTACGACCTACTACTCGTAAGTTGCTGCCGTTACCACTGGGCCACCAGTTCTCATAATCAATGAATTAACCATAATCATAGATAATTATTATTACAACACGCGTTGGCGATTTCTAAAATAAGAGTAAGCCTAGGTAAGCCTTAGTTACACCTTATAATATCAGCTATCTGCCAGTGAAAAACACGTCAAAATCGGTCCAGCCGTTTCGTAGATTAGCAGAAACAGGCAGACAGACAACAATTTTAAAAATAGTTTTTTTTTTGTTTTAAGTATCGTTTAAACTTTCTTAAATAATATGCGTTTAGTAAAACATCTATTATTCTGACATTACTAACCGACACTTATATAATATATCTATACAAAAAAATTAAATTGAATTTTATTTATTTGTATAGATAAGTCCAGGTTTAAACACGATTTTTTTCCTTCATCACCGATGCTATTTCATTATTATAAGAAAGAATAAAGAAAGAAAAGTATTTATTGGGACTAGCACAGGAGATCACAAACTACAACACACTCAAATAACCATAAAACAAAGAAAAAAAACACAACGTAAAATTAAAATAAAAACAAAAAGCCTTGTAACACATTCACTCATAAATTAATGTGGAAAAGGGCAGGAGTCTGAAAAAAATATACTTACTTTTGTTAAATTTAACAACAGCTTGACTTCCTCATCTCGAAATGTGAAAATGAATAATAACCTAACTCTTAAATTTAATTTTGCAAAAAAACGTGGAATTATCTTTCTATCAATATCATTGGGAATCTGGGATACAGAAACTACGGAGTATAAATATTATGCTTTTGCCCGCTGTTAAAACAGGTCATTTATGGAAATGACATTTATGCGTGAAAAAAATTGCGCCATTTGTGTATTGTATTTGTTTTTGGACAAATTGCGCAATTTTTTTTCGCTGGATAGATAAATTCTATTTTGAAGTTAGTCTATTAAGGACTAGGAGGTAATAAGTAGTTATTATTCTTCCACATATTTTTATTTTTATTTTCTAAATATTATTTTGATAACGAACATTATCTTGCCACTTATTAGTGGACAAAAAAATCACACAACCACACAGTTTCCGCTCACTCTCGGTCGTCACCGCTAACTTCATGGCCCAAACATTGTGGTATTCACCCAACGCAGCCGAACGCTCCCATGACAGAGGTCTCAAAATTACTACGCACTTAGCGTAAGTTACACTAAATTGAGTTTAGGGCCGAACTTAGGGGCCGCCTTTAGCCGGTTATGGAACGATGCCAAGTTGATAAATAAAGATGTTTTATTGCTGGAGTCCTAGTTTCAGGGTTATTGAAATCTCTGTTATTGTGACTGTAAAATTTAGTTGTTTATTTGAGTTTTGAGTGAGAAAATTAATTTAGGTAATTGGGACTATTTCACTAAAATATAACGGTTCTTTAGAGAATTTCACAAAGTTAGTACGATATTGTGTAGGAACGCTCTGTGTTTTTGTAACCAAATAGTATTATGTTTCGTTTTTAATAGGACGGTGAAAAATGCACAAAAAATAATTTCAATACCTAGGTACCTAACGCATCGATTTACCGAAAAAAAACCAAATAGAATAAATAATAACCTGATAATAAAAACATATCAAATAATAAATCTAATAATACTTATAACAACAAAAAAAACATAACATATCATAACATTCACGCCTGTAATCTCCGAAGGGTTAGGCAGAGGTGCTATGTTTAAGTCCCATGTAATAGGGGGCGAGTCTATTGCCATTAACCGGGCATAAATCCAGACTTCAGGCTCCTACAGAGAAATTACTAATGAAAAATCCCCATAACACTTTGCCCGACCTGGGAATCGAACCCACGACCTCATGCTCAGCAGTAGCGCTTACGACCACTAAACCAACGAGGCAGTCCCCACAACAAAGAACAAATACTACAAAATAATATTTGTACAAACTTCAATAACAACTTAAAGATCAAAGAAGTTCAATAAATAAAAACGGTCGCAACCAATATCTAAAATCTGAACAACATTCGACAAATAGGAAGTCAAAAACAATCCAACACAAATAATTCCTTTGCGAAAGTTGCTACAATATTTTATTAAAAATTGTTTATTTTTCACCGAGGGCAACAGCGTAAACAGAAAATATTGCCAAAGGTCTGAGAGAAATTAAAAAGTTTTAATTGAATATTAGCCAGCTGAGCGGTTATGGAAAGTTACTTTCTTCATTGGAGCTGTTCGCTCAGTGTTAAAACTTGCCAGATTGAAGTTATACCGAAAATATACGAGTCGGTAAAAAAGTAATTAAATCTGAAGGATCAAAAGTTCTGCCAAAGGGAAGTGGTCTGCAGGGTGGAAATGGTGTTGTTGTACAGTTTTAATAGGCATAAGATTATAACTTTATACTTAGAAATACATTATTGTTCAATCAAGAAGATCCTAACTTCCTAACTTTACACTAATATTATAAAGGTGAAAGTTTGTGAGTGTGTGTGTTTGTTACTTCTTCACGCTCAAACCGCTTGACCAATTATGATAAAATTTTGTATGGAGATAGCTGACACATAGGCTACTTTTTATCCCGATATTCCCACGGGATCGAGACGTGAAACCGCGGGACCGAGCTAGTAAATTATAAATGCGAATGTGACTTTGTTTGTTACGCTTTCACGCTAAAACGACTAAACGGATTTGGATAAAATTTGGCACATGGGTAGACCATGACCTAGACAAGGACATAGAATGCTTTGCATCCCGATATTCCCACGGATTGAGACTTACGCGGGTAAAACCGCGGGGCGCAGCTAGTTTTTAATATTCCTCATATTTGTCAGATACTTACTTCTAAGTCTTACTGGACGTTCCTACATGCTTACACACTCGTTCACTGAAAAAAAAGTGATTGCTTTAACAAAAATCTTGTTTAATCGCATCTTGACTCCATACGAGCCTAACAAGATCTCGACTTCTGAAGCTAGGAGAACTTTGTTAAATTATCATAGTTCCGTCTACTAAGTAATGAATTAGTTTAATTACGGGTAGTTATTTAATTTAGCTCAAATGTTGGCCAGTAAGTTTGTAACCATGAACTTAAATTATTATTTGTTACAAAAGTGAAGAAGTAAAATCAAACAAAGCATGTAACAAAGACCGGTGATTATTCTGCACATGTCACATTAGTCGATATAAATAAATTGACTTACTTGTCTGCATTTTTCAGTGTATTTCCGCAGATAAAGCCAAAGTCAATTTATTTTAACTTATTTTATCCTTCAATGTATTTTCAAGTAACATAATAGTCCTCTTTTTGCTTCATTTACGTTCATACATCGTCATACACGCACGCCGGTTGTAAGTACTACGCATCTAAACTTAAGGCGACGATAACTGACTTTTAATGATTTTATACTGAAGATCACGTCTAAACGAGTAGTGTTAATAATTTGAAAAAAATATATGTTAAATATTAGAGCATTTTCTCAATAATTTAATATGAGAATATTTTAGACTATGTTTATATTACATAGTGAAATTAATTTGCAAAGTTATGGCTAACGCGGATGAAAAACTGAGAATGGCGCAAAATCTAACAAACGTATTTTTCTGAAACCTTCATCAATTTAAAGATAATGTAATTATTGATCTTTTGGTATACGCGTTTTATTAAAATACCTTTTGTTTTGAGTATTATAAATTAATAATGCGTCAAATTGGGGACAGCGCTCCTTGATGGGCCAATCCTATTACTGGCTGAACGTACGATGTGTTGCGTGAGCTCAGTACAGAACACGCAAGCTAACCACTCAAGGTCACTGGCACAAATCTGCGACTTAAAGAGAAGGAGTATGTAAGCAGCGTAGCAGGTGGCGTTCTATAGTTTCTGGCTACCGCCATGGGAAGAAGGCGTGAGTTGATGTATGTATGTACTCCAGACCCAATTTCGGCTATGGAGATCAATTTCCCCGGAGACCAGCAATTGGCGCGGGTGTAGAATTAAGTGCAGTAAGTGTGTGCGCAGACACAAGTGCACTCTCTCTGGCCTCACTCTTATAGTTCGATGGGACGGCAATCCGACACGACCGGAGAGAAATCAGGCGCAGTTCCAACGGTTTAACGTGCTTTCCGAGGCATGGGGGTATCACACCGCCAACTTCCAAACTGCGGGCTGTTACTAAGAATTTTTTAATGGAAAAACGCAATTACACTTTGACAACCCAGGAATCGAACGTAGGATCCCACGCACGGAGCAGTCAAGTAACTAGCCGCTTAGTTTAAAAAAACCGGCCAATTGCGAGTCGGACTCGCGCACGAAGGGTTCCGTACCATCCTACTTGTAAGTATGGATGGATGTTTGTTACCCTTTCACGTAAAAACGGCTGGACCAATTTTGATAAAATTGAATTCACATATAGGCTACTTTATATTCCCACGGGATCGAGACTTACGCGGGTGAAACCGCGGGGCGCATCTATAAAAATGGCAAAAAAATCACGTTTGTTGTATGGGAGCCCTCCATATATATTTGTTTTAGTATAATTTAATTATTTATTTTTAAAGTGAATATATAACTAAAGATTCTGTGAATAGTTCAAGCGTCTACCTGTTGCCGTTATCAATATCGAGCACAAACGAGCAAAAAACTCGCGTTTGCTGTATGGAAGCCCCCTTAAATATTTATTGTATTCTGTTTTTTAGTATTTGTTGTTATAGCGGCAACAAAAATACATCATCTGTGAAAATTTCAACTGTATAACTATCATGGTTCATGAGATACAGCCTGATGACAGACGGACAGACAGACGGTGGAGCCTTAGTAATAGGGTTCCCGTTTTACCCTTACGGTGGGGAACCTAAAAAATGCTAGGTATTATGATTCATTAGTTCAACGACCTACCACTTCTTGAAATCTGCCACACACACACGTAAATATTTATTATCAAGCCTGACGTCATTGTCACTACCCAATAAAAGGACTTTATCAGTTATTTATCATAAAAGTGGTAAACCACAATGCAGTTTTCGAGTGCCCTTATCAACTAAATGCATTTTCTATAAATATGGGGCGCTATAGTTTATGCAAACACTCCGCAAAAAAACGTTGTGCGCTTATCGTTACAAGGGAACACCGAAATATTACGGCAGGTCAGTTATTTTAATTATGTTTTTTTTCTACGGCTGTTACATAGTTTCTCATAGTGTTTCCTGGTAGGTAATAGTTTTTTTTTGTCTATAAATATAAAAAAGTTATATGTTATATTTTTTTATTATGTTCGAAAATTAAAAAAAAATATGACGGCCGTTGACAAAAGAGCTGGGTGAAGATAGTCTTGCTAAATGAAATATTAATCTCACAAGTATTCAAATAACGTATTGCGACTCCCGTGTTTTTAATATTTCATGGAGAAAAGATTATTGAAATCTGAGATATACAATAAATTATGAATGTCATCCCATTACACGATGATTATAACTCTCTGAGCGGGATGAATAATCACGTTCATAATTACTGGTGTTATATCCTATATCAATGCAATTGTGATAAATTATTGAACCCAAATTGAATAACTTAATTAAAACATGCAAAACTGACCATCTGTATGTTCAGTATGATTTCACGACTGAGCTAGAAATGTACTGAAGTAATATTATAAAGGCGATAGTTTGTGAGTGTGTGTGTGTTTGTTTGTTTTCATCATTGTCTGGCAGTTTGAGTAATTTATGCGGCCTACCCAAATGTCTTTTCTTTAGTATTGTTCGTTGAATCGTTGAGCTCCTCAAGTTCTGAGTTGAGCTGCACGACTACTGACAAAAGCGTGCACTGACTGGACAAGTCCCCTCAATCTGTGTGATTCTTTCATCAAAAGATCATTTCAGGCACCCATCTACATGGTCTTCACATGATTTGACCAAGATTATGTCTGGACTTTAAAAGAGACTGTGACCTCTGAGTTTGTTTCGGCCTTTCTTCTCAGAGTAGTCAGTTACGAAACGCCGACCTCATCTAGTTTATTTTTATTTTTAAATATGATTGACGTGTAAAAGTGTTTGTACAAACCTACTTACAGAAAATAAATCATTTATCATTTATTTACATTTCTATATTCGGAAAAGCACTACTTTGAAGAAATACTTTTCATCACTAGCACTCAAGCATGCGGATATAGCCAGGTGCTCGGCTTGTATGGAAATTACCTATGCAAGAGATAAAGCATTATGGTACCACGACATTGTGATAACACAAGGTCATCGAAGTGTGCCACAATTTCAGATTACGATAATCTATCCAATCAGTCAATCATGACAATATTGATTAGGTATTATCTCGGTTTTAGAATGTATGCCAGCGTACGTAATAAATAACTAATAAACAGGGTCAAATTTAATTAGCTAGCGAAACTCCGTGGACGTGTTGGGCATCGATACCTAAACACGATAAAACGAAAAAAATAAAGATTTGATGTTTTTTTTTTCTGGTGTCAATGACAACTGGCAGTGAAGTTACTTGAAGTAGTTAAGTTTTTGTTTTATCGTGTTTAGTTATCGATACCCATCACATCTGTGAAGTTTACACAGAAAAAAAACTGATTTTGAAACTCATATTTTAAATACCTAACTAGTCAACCCCAAAAAATTTTTTTTTTCGTTTTATCGTATTTAGATATCGATACCCAACACGTCTGCGGAGTTTCGCTAGCTAATTTAATTTGACCCTGTATACTTAGTATGAATTCAGATAATGGGTAATCCTAAAGAATGCCATTAGTGACAATCTCATTAATATAGGAAACCGTATGTGAAATCAACTCAAGATAAAGTTTTTTTATTATTCTAACAGCATAATGGCCAAAATCCTCGACGGCAAAACTTTATCTGCGACGGTGAGGGATGAATTAAAAGACAAAATTGAAAACTGGCTAAACCTTAGTAATAGAGCACCCTCTCTTCGATGCATCTTAGTAGAGGGTGACCCGGCCAGCGAGACTTATGTTAACAACAATATCAGAGCAGCAAGCAATATAGGCATCAACGCCGAAGTGATCAGATTTGACAGTACAATAACAGAGGAACAGCTTATCCAGGCGATACAAACCCTCAATACTGATGGTACTGTCGATGGTATCCTGATTCAGTTACCACTACCTGAGACAATGAGTGAGAGGAAAGTGTGCAATGCGCTCGCTCCTGAGAAGGATGTTGACGGGTTCCATATTGTGAACATTGGACAGCTGTGTGTTGATATGCCATCGTTCGTGCCTGCCACTTCTTTAGCTGTTATTGAAATTTTGAAAAGGTGAGTTATATATAAGGTGTATAAGGTGATTCTGTACATGGGCAAAGCATATTGTTTTTTCTTGAGTATGCGTTGTGCGGAGTCTAGCATTGAGTATATGGTATCCGACACGGACCATGGAGGGACAGTGATCGTTGAGACGTGGGCGCGACACATACTGACCTAGGAACTGGGGGTCTACTCCGAAGATAAATACGAAGTATCGGACGAACGTTCGGCCTCTTCCTGACTACGGCTGACTATGGCTTACTACGGAGAAAAACAAAACGACGGTCAAAGAGATAAGTAAGTCAAAAACGTGACTAAGCCAGGTAAACGATTCAAAAACGTGACTAAGTCAAATAAGGAAACTTTGGAAGTCAAGAACTCAAACTCAAACTCAAAGCATTTATTTCAATTAAACCAATTACAGGCACTTTTGAATTGTCAAAGAGTCGGTCAGTTAGTCAGAAAGTTGAAGCTATTTGCCCATTCCAAAACGTAGATCTCTATGGAGAAGAATATGCAAGAAACTCCAAGGACACTCTTTTAAATCAAGATATTACAAAATCCTGGGTACATTATTCTTGTCGCTTCTATATGTGAGAACAATGTAAAAATATAAATTATTTAAAAAACAATATAAAATATTACAAATAAGCCCTGGCAGATAGGGCCCAGTCCCAACTGACGGCGCCCGTTCACGAGCATGACGCGTGGATCAGCACCATCCAGCTCAATCATTTTGTAGGGAACCGAATGATCCAACACACGCGCCACCATGAGCGAGACATTTAAGTGAGCAAGACATACTCTTAACTGCTAAACTTTTTTAAGTCAACATACATCATAACATAATAAACGGCTCCATGGTACTCACATTTACAAAAATTGAAAAAATGCTTTTAAATTATACAAAACTATAGCTTGCAATGCATTTCAAAGATAAATAAAATTTTACTAGAAAAAGGATAAACATAATTACCTATTGAAGTATTCAACAACCAAAACTTGATTAAGTACATTTTATATAATAAATATGATTGTAATGTCAGAACATAAAAAAGGGGGGACGCATCTCTTCCAAATATTATAATTTTAACAAGTGAGCCCAAGCAACAAGTGAGCCCAAGAAACGGCCGAAGCCGGCCGGCGAAGTATAGGCCGAAGCCTATACTTCGGATCATCGCTTCAGAGTGGGCCCCCTGGTCAGTGTTTCCTTTTAAGTTCAGAGTATTAATTATTAGTACAGTAGTATTAGTAACACTGTAACAACATAGAAGTTAAAGGAGCTATTTCTCTCGTTTATCCGTATTCCAATTCTGCACCCACGACTATATATCTGACTCTATGTGTGTTACTAAGTATTTCTGATCACAATCCTATGTACCTGGATTCGACATGTATATTGTTACGGGTGATCTACACGCGAGAATTTGCTAGATGTGAGAAGTCAGGATGCTCGAGAGAGGCCTATATCCAGCAGTGGACGTCTTTCGGCTGAAATTAGGATTTTTTTTACCTCTTACAACTATTTTACAGATATTTACAACTTGTTGATACTTTAATGATGATGATGTTGACAGATGTGACAACTCCGTACAATTTCAGGTTCGAAATCGAAACTTTCGGACGCAACGCAGTAGTAGTCAGCCGATCGAAGAACATTGGTCTGCCGATTGCTATGATACTGCATAGTGACAAGAGACATGAGAATGGACTTGGAATGGACGCCACTGTTACTATCTGCCATCGTTACACGCCAACAGAGCAATTACAATTCTTTTGTCAGAATGCCGATATTATTATCACTGCTACAGGTAAAGTTCAGGTAGTATGTATGTGTTCCACGCGCGCCTCAAAGAGATGTCAGCACGAACTGACGGGGTCCGTTAGGGCCAATGCCAGGGATATCATGGCCTGGCACACAGGCAACGGAAGGAAAACGGGTGGGTTTTAGTCAGTAAAAGTCTAACACGCCCCCGCTCAGCCCAGAGCGGGAGAAGTTATTTGATAATTTTCCACCCAAAAAAAAAAGTCATGATTGTTTCTTTCTTTAGTTGTTGAGGAAGTAAAATACTAGACATCGGAATTTGGGAGATTTCTGTAATAGCCTCCCAGATACTGTTGGTAACTTTAAGTTCAAAGGTTGTAACAAATATTTCTGTATATTGTTTGTCTTAGGTATTCCAAAACTTATCAAAGCAAACATGATCAAGCCTGGCGCTACCGTTATTGATGTTGGCATGACCAGAGTTACTGATGAAAATGGAAGGTCCAGATTCGTTGGAGATGTTGATTATGACGGTAAGTCATTAAGCGTTTTCCACAGTTCCTATTTTAAATTCTGGTCATACTGAAGGGAATCCCGTGCTGGACGCAGAACGCGACGGCGCTCGTCAGGAAGTCACACGACTTAGTTTAAACACCGAATTTAGTCCCGCATTCCGCGTGGGATTTGATTCAGTTTTGCCAGAGGGTTATATTTATACACTCGCTTGTAACATTTAGATGTTGTTTGCACCCAAACTTTTAAGGGTGGACGGACATCCGACGGAAGATGCGTCGGACGCACTAACGCATCATCGGTTGAGTGTGTAAGGTTGAATGTATTATTATCTACTCGTCCGTTTTGATGTTACGTGACCGAAGGTAAGCGACGCATCTTCCTTCAGATGTGCGACTACCCTAAGATTTTTAAATATATATTTTTTGTTTTTCTTTTAAATCTTTTGTATCACTAACAATATAAGGACCGTTATTGATTTTATCCAAGTATTTGTTTTATCCAACAGAGGTCATCAAAGTCGCTGGTGCCGTGACCCCAGTTCCCGGTGGCGTGGGTCCAATGACGGTTGCTATGTTGATGCACAATACATTCCAAGCTGCAAAGCAACTGCGAGAGAAAACACAGCCTACGGAGTTTGAAGACTTTTTCTAATTTTTATTTTACTTCGATGATATGTAATAAAACTCATAAAATACTGTGCGTTCACCATAACTTGATGCGTGACCAAGGCGTGACCCGATTGGTAGCACTGAATTTTTCAGTCATGTGATTGGTAGTTCTTCTTTTCTTTCGTCAGTCGCAATTTTGAACTCCATTACTATTGAAACTAAGACTGCAAAATTCAGTGCGCAGTAGCGTCACGCGTCAAGTTATAGCAAACACACTAGACCTACTTGAGTTTGTGTTATGTCTCTACAAAAAATGCAACAAGTTTGCCATCAAATATATCTACAATTCTACGACTTTGGTCGTTTCTACATAGTTTGTATAATTAAATTAACTATAATCTAAATAAAATGGGCGTCTATGAAAAGAGAATTTGAAAATTGTAAAAGAATCTCTAAATCAGAATATTTTGTACCTATCTCTAAATTGAACGTTTTTCCAGTGTGCGCGTAATATGTATTGTGTAACTTATTAAGTGTGTGTGTGTTTATGTTGTTAATAAATAAATCCATTTATTCTCAGGTTACCAAGACCCATAGATGAATACCTTAACCTAAGTATACATATTATATTATATTAACAATTGCGTTAGTAAATAAAACTTAAAGCTATGTTAGTATCACTTAGAAACACTAAGTCATTGTGCGTTCTGGTGGCACTTGACCGCGAAAGCGGCGGAATACCACATCCTGAGGCCAAAAGCTTTCTTCCATCACCTGAGGCAGGTAGCACGTTGGTATGCGCACCACAAACGCCTTAAAGTTGACGTTGCGATGCGACTCCAGCAGCTGCACCCTCGGCGCGTACTTCAGCCTTTGGCGCACGTATTTCACGATGTCTTCCGCGTCGGTGGTGTAGTGGAGACGGGAAATATACACCGGAGTATTCGGCTTCGCAGCACGCAGTTTTTCGTTTGGCTCCGTAGGACCTTGCCGCAGCGGTTCTTACAGCTACTCTGTCGGCGCTTCTTCCTTTGCACCGTCACAAAGCCGTCATCATCAGCCCGGTTCGTTAATATTTAATCAAAATAATAATACTTAATACTTTTTTATAAGTAAAACTTTTTTTCATTTACATTCATTGCCTTTTCTGATGACGTAACTGTCACATAAATAAGTCTGGAAATACTGACAGTTGAGTTGATCCACAAATCAGCGCGTTATGGTGCAAGTTCTCAGAGTGTTTTTGAAGGTTTTCATTTAAGATCATTATCTTAAATAAATTATCCGGAAAATTGTTGTTGGAGTTACCGACATTGCTTGCATAGAAAACACGCTGAAGTGGAAGTGGGCTGGCCCATTGTTTGTGAAAAAAAGGACCAACTGCTGGTGGAGTACACAAATTGGAAACGTATCGCGTCTCGGCAAGCGTAATGTGGGGCGTCCCCCAGCTAGATGGACCGATGGCCTTAAAAAGGTGGCTGGAATAGATAGGATGCGGAAGGCGAAGGACAGTGTTGGGGCCTATGTCCGACTGCATTAGGCGGTGCTGAATAAGTTTTGATCATAAATCTAAAACAAAACATAAGATCACGCCTGTAATCCCCAAAGGGTTGAGCAGAGGTGTACCTATAGTACATCCACATTTCGGCAGTTATGTTTAAGTCCCATGTAATAGGGGGTGAGCCTATTGCCATCAACCGGGCACAAATCCAGGCTCCGGGCTGCTACTGAGAAATTCCTAATGAAACATCCCAATAACACTTTGCCCGACCTGGGAATCGAACCCAGGACCTCATGCTCAGCAGTAGCGCATCATTCTCATTCATAATTTTAGCCGAAAGACGTCCACTGCTGGACATATGCCTCTCTTAAAGGGGGGCTTTGCCATAATCGCCACGCTTGGCAGGCGAGTTGGCGATCGCAGTATAGTGTTGAAATGCATAGAGAACGCTGCTACCTATTCTCTAGTAAGTCCCTTAGTCGCCTTTTACGACACCCACGGGAAAAAATAGGGAGGTGCTATTCTTTAAATCCGGCACCACACAAACTATTAATGCAAAACTTAGCTAGTGACAAGTGATTTGATTGTTATTTCCAGCAGCCAATCACAGCAGTTTAAATAAGTTTGACCATCGCGCGTCTGATTTAGGTTACATGGTTACATTATACGTTTGATAATTTTACAAGTAGGTTTCAGATATCAAATGGTTATTAAGGTTATTCACACACTGGCCCGCTATACGCTTGTGTGACGATGTAGTCATGCGCGTATGCAGATCTCTTCGCACAAACGCGCGGAGCTGCAGTGTAGTATACGGTAGCTCAACGGCATCATTTCACAGCGAGATCCATTTCAAAATATTACTTCACGTCTAGCTCTGTCAAAATCACGCACCATACTACAGAACTCTGTGTGCCATAACTTGCGTCTTGTCCCGCACCCACGTTCGAGGGCGCGTTTCTCTGGATGTAGGCGCATGACCTGCAACACTGCGCGTGAATGCGTTTTCTGTGTGTTGCACTACGCGTGTCTTCAATACAAAGACGATGGCACGGTTGGCGCAGTGGCTAAGCGATTGAATGCTGCGCTGCCATGCGTGTCGCGGGTTCAATTCCCGCACGGAACAAATATTTGAATGAGCCACAAGTAGTTGTTCCGGGTCCGGCTGTTTGTGTATGTGAGTTTAAATGTTTGTAAACGCACCCACATTACAGGAGAAATTCCTAGTGTGGGGCAAAGTTTAAAAAAAAAAAGAAGAGATTTTTTCAAGCAACGCAACGTAAGAACACGCACTCCCACGCTACGCTGCGTAAAGGCTTCTACAGACCAGCGCGACTCGCGACGCGACACAAAGGCACCGCTCATCGTGCGACACGCGGGACCTTTGTGACGCGTCGCGTGTCGCGCCGCTCTGTAAAAGCCTTTATGCGGTGCAGTGTGCGAGTCGCCTTAGTCGTGGTGCCGATTCCTACGCATAGGTGGACTGTTTCCTTATCTTAACTTTTCATCCTTTGAGTGTTAATTTCCTTGAGAGTAGATTCTTAACAACTCATTTCTTGGTAATCAACCCACTCCTGCATTACTGACATCATTGTATGTTCTTCCTAACTAATAATATAAATGCAAAAGTGGATTTGTTTGTTTCGCTTTCACGATAAAACGCCTAAACGGATTTGGATGAAATTTGGTACATGGGTACACAATAGCCTGGGTTAGAACGTAATGTACTTTTTATCTCGATATTCCCACGGGATCAAAACATAGGTGGATGAAACCGCGAGGCGGAGCTAGTACCCAATAATACAATACCTTATCAGTAATTTACTATATTTTGATATGCTACAATGTACTTTTACCTACATAGTATCCTATTAAATTCAGTTTAGTTATATACTGTGCGTGAAAGTTAGTGCAAGCATTCTGCAAATCAAATGTATTGTAAGAAAATTACCCAACTTTTTTTTGACATTTTATTTTATAGTTATAGAATATCTAACTCATCATGTCATCGTCATATTTCAGCCAAATTGCATAAAACCTTAATGAATTATACACCTAAACCTTCCTCGTGGATCACTCCTTCCATTGGTGAAAAGTTTTTAACAATGGACGGATTTTCACAACAACGGACGGAAATCCGTTCGGTAGTCTTTGAGTTTATCGTGTTCAGACAGACAGAGGCGGTGGGCACGACTTTGTTTTATAATATGTAGTGAAACTTACAACTTAGAGCTTAACGAATAGCACCATCCCATTTCTTCCCATGGGTGTCGTAAAAGGCGACTAAGGAACTTACTAGAGAATGGGCAGCAGCGTTCTCTATGCATTTTTAAAACCATACTGCGATCGCCAACCCGCCTGCCAAGCGTGGCAATTATGGCTAGTCCCCCCCCCCTTTTGGGGGAGGCCTATGCCCAGCAGTGGACTTTTTTGGCTGAAATGATGATGATGATGAGTGAAACTTTTGCATGACATGTTCCCTCCTTGTCATTTTCCTATCAGCACCAGGCTGAGAGTTGCCACATGGTAACTGAATAGCATGCAGAGAGCACATAGGCCTATGATGACGATATACCGAGATAACAAACTAGAAAGCCAAAAAGGTTACAGATGAAACATTCCACGACCTATTGATAACGCAAGGTCATCGATGTGTGCCACAATGTCAGATTCTAATATGATAAGATATATAGGTTTGTAATCAATAAAATGATGTCAGCCGATAACAAACAAGTGTCCAGATAACAGTTGTTATTGATTTGAATGCACATTGTCTCTCTGACGTTTTGTCATTTTATTTTATGTTGGGCATATTATATATTATTATTAAATACCAAAATACGACTGACCCGTGCTCTAGTTTTTTCCATCTTTTTATATTTTTGTAACTTGGTCATAAAAGCGGCGAAAGCAGTTAGATCGATGCTTTCGAAATCTGGTGTTTGCGGAGGCTACTTCGTATACCATGGACCGCCATTAGAACGAATGAATCTATACCGGAGGAACTCAGTATTATACCAAGCGACTTTCTATAATATGCCAGGAGCGTGCCCTCAGGTTTTTCGGACATATTATGCGTTCACCTAAGCATGGTCTGGAAAGGCTTATGATACAGGCCCGTGTGGTAGGAAAACGCGCTCTAGACAGAGCACCGGCAAGATGGTCAGACGCGATCAAGAAGGCTGTTGGAGGTAGCATTTACCGAGCGGTCCACTCTGCAGAAGACCGCATAACTTGGAGACGCGTCGCAGGTGGTCGCGATCATCAGCATTGAGGGAACGACGAAGATATTATGTTATTATAATGTACATCTATTTGAATTTACAAATGTGTTTTTTGATAAGTCTATACATCAGCCTTCTTCAATTCTATATACTCCAACTGAAGTGTGTCCTTCTGACTTCGAGACCCAGTTTACATGAAATAGAGATAATAATATTGTTAATTGGTTACTTGATCTTCCTTTACGTAATAAAGTACAGCAGCTGATATATATAATAGTGGTTCCTTGGCTCCTAGACAGATGTTCTGGTCACGAGGTTTAACCGTCTCTTAAACAGTTTTAGCGCATTTAGTCCTTTGAAACCATTATAAATGTTCCTATTTATATTTAAATCCACTTTGACTACTAAAACTAAGATATGACACTTCTCCGTAAATCCGCTGAAACGTTGCACTTAAAATAAATAAATAATCAACAACTTCAAGATGAGTAGGTAATGTGATAACAACTGACTTACGTAATATTAAGAAATATCTACAGAACATTTTGTTTCGATATTTTTAGCAGTTAGGTATTATAGTAAAACTAGCTGCAGCCCGCGGCTTCGTCCGCGTGGATTTTTTTAAATATAAGTAGTTACTCCATATATCATCAGCTATATACCAGTGAAAGTCTCGTCAAAATCGGCCCATCCTTTTCGGAGATTAGCCGGAAGCGCAACAAACAGACAGATAGACAGACAAAAACATGTTTTTTTTAGTTTAAGTACAGCATATTACTCTCATTTTTGCATTTAGTAAAAGGCCGTTATTTTGACATTACAACAGACACTTTTAAATTTAATAATAGACATAATTATCGCGATGTTTAATACGCGTCTAAAGACAATATGCGGCGTATAGTTACAAACACGATAACGTAAGGCTTTAGCCACATAAATCGAAGTAAGTAGAATTCCCAAGATTTCAACGGATACAGCACTGAAAAAAAGTGGCTGTTGCTTTTCATTATCTCAGCATTTTATAGCAGTTAATGTGGACCACCCAACAGACCCCAGTCAACTAATAAGTTTTGAATGAAGCCAAACAATCTACTTCTCCGTTTTCATATAATATAATATCACGCATGTAGACCCCGAAGGGTTAGGCAGAGGTGTAGGTGGGATAGTTCAGTTTTAGTAAGGTAAATATCTCTATGCACAGAAAGACTCAAATGAGTCCTTGCGTTGAAATACTTAACGTTAGCAGCCTGTGGAACTAAAACCCTAAGACGTTCTAAGACATTTGATAATCTTAAAAAAAAACTTCAGTGCCATTTACGTTTCTCGTGTCGTCCCAATACATTCACAGCCTAAACACACT
Source organism: Tiliacea aurago (assembly GCA_948098905.1). Lineage (NCBI taxonomy): Eukaryota > Metazoa > Arthropoda > Insecta > Lepidoptera > Noctuidae > Tiliacea > Tiliacea aurago. The sequence goes on from OX402592.1 coordinate 6,568,661, forward strand.
CGAAACAAGATGTTTTTATTGCGTATAACTAATTACTGTAATTTAATTATCAGCGACGTCGAGACATTGACATAACGCGTTATCTTATGACCCCTGCGTCACAGTGAACACACCCACGCACGTCATTTTACAATTATTATTTTTTAGGGTTTATGTAGGTATATAAAGTGAAGACTCCAAGACCCCTCCGTGCCTCGGAAAGAACGTTAAGCCGTTGGTCCCGGCTATCATTCGTAGATCTTTGACAGTCGTTACGGATAGTCAGAAACCCAAAATTCTGACAACCAGACTTACCAAGGGGTATCGTATTACCTAGTAACGGGTTGCTGAGGTCAGTTATGCAGTCGCTCCATGTAAAATTTGGGTATTCAGCATCCAGTTAGACTGAAAGTCGACCCCGACATACATAGTACGGTTAAGGCTAGGCAGATTGATGATGACACATCTTTTTTGTTTAATATACTGTAGTACTTTTTATTGAAAGATGATTTTATGGCTGCTAGGATGGAGCCGATTCCAAATAAGTTGGTATAAAAGCTGGAAGAAGAACTATTAAAACTTGATTGGGTTTTTCATAGGGAAATCCGGGTTATGTACGAATATTAAAAAGGATATATAGACTAAAGTTTTTTAGCTTACGAAGCTTTTAGCGCTTGGAAAAGTTAGGTGCAGGTTATAATTTTAGGTATAACATGTAAAATTTAACCAAACCACTATTCAATGGTGGCAGTGGGGACCGATGGCCGTTGGGGCAGACGAGTCCTGGAGTGGAGACCGCGTATTGGCAAGCGTAGTGTGGGACGCCCCCCAGCTAGATGGACCGACGACCTTAAAAAGGTGGCTGGGACAGACTGGATGCGGAAGGCGGAGGACAGGGTGTTGTGGCGCCGCCTGGAAGAGGCCTATATCCAGCAGTGGGCTGCTGTAGGCTGAGTTGATTGATTGACTATTGAATACCTTCTTATTCTGCCTCGTTCTTTATCTCACTCTCATAATATAAATACCATTACTGAATGTGACGTACGTAAAGATATTTTTATCATTTGGGTGTTTCGTAGCTATTGAAAACATGTTTATGTTATTGCTTTATAAAACAAAATATCGTCACTTACATTTTTCTCTAAACAGTTTCCACAAAAATATCTCAACACTTCATAGAAAAGCTCACTTGACATTAATAAAGATTACGCATACAGTGGGCCCTAGGATTGACCCCTGTCGCACGCCGTCGTGACTAGTACGCGTACGGTAACTGATCCGAAAAGCTACTCCGTTAGCGTAGACTTACTTTGTTCTCTGACTTTTATGTAAGATCTACAAACAAAATATATTTGAAACAATAGTTTTAGGGGAAAAAATAGAATTATGTCGGTATTATTCTTGTCGAAAGCGAGAAGTAAATCGATTATTGTGATGCTAGGCGTAAATTAGGAGACGAATACATTTTTATCTAACTATAATATAATAAACCAATACTATTTCAGTGGGTAAGCCGTGGGTATCAATCTATTATAAACCAATTTGAGTGATGATGAAATTATTAGATACCTAATTGAAATTGTATCCATGTATTTCCAACGAGCAATGAACCGTGGAGAATAAGGTTAAAATTATAATTAACAACACGTTTATAATCTATTGTATTAATACATAGTAAAAGTGTTCCGTGTTGTGCCGGACGTAAAGAATAGCACCATCCCATTTCTTCCCGTGGGTGTCGTAAAAGGCGATTAAGGGACTTACTAGAGAATGGGCAGCAGCGTTCTCTATGCTTTTAACACCATACTGCGATCGCCAACCCGCCTGAAAAGCGTGACGATTATGGCAAACCCCTCCCTTGGGGGAGGCCTATGTTCAGCAGTGGACGTCTTTCGGCTGAAATGATGATGATGATGATAGTAAAAGTGATGAAACAGGTGATAAGTTAGTTGAGAGCTTGAGAGTTCGTTCTTATACGATCTTGCATCATGATACCTACTTGAATTATAAGTTCAAACAATTAACTGAACAAAGGATACCATCTCTTCTAAATACCTTGTTTTGGTTGCAATTACAATTATTATTTACAATACATTTATCTTCACTGTCGTCCGTCTATAAAGACTCATCCCATCATCAAGATCATCATCTTCTTGCTTTTATTCCAAATTATTTGGGGTCAGAGCACCAAATTTTCTTCTTCTACATACATCTCTAATAACCAGTCGTGTCCTTCGAAATTAATTTCCTCCTTTTCTAGGCATAGTTACACTACATTATGATCAACGATTATTTGAAAATCTACAGTGTTTCTAAGTTTATTGTGTTTACACTTTATCGTCCCCATTTCTTCCCGTGGGTGTCGTAAAAGGCGACTAAGGGACTTACTAGAGAATGGGCAGCAGCGTTCCCTAAGCATTTTAACACCATACTGCGATCGCCAACCCGCCTGCCAAGCGTGGCGATTATGACAACCCCCCAAATGTTGAGGGAGGCCTATGTCCAGCAGTGGACGTCTTTCGGCAAAATGATGATGATGATGATGACGTTATCTAGAATTGATCCAATAATTGTAATACATTTTATTAAATTGTATTAAATTCATCTTTTCCTACTATACTCCAACTAAATTAATTGCTTCTCAGTTCCAATTAGAGATAACCTTCGAATCTTCTTTACGAGGTAGCTAATTATGAATAGGATCTTATAAAATTAATTATGAATAGGATGTTATAAAATGAATGCCTAGGTATATACTTAAAATGATAACCTTAATAATTTATAAATATCCCATTTATAACAATAAAGCAATACCTAAATAAGTTTTATCTACTTTTTTTTTCTAAATAGAATATTTTTAAATTGAATACCTAACCCAACTGTTAATTATAAAATTAACTGATAAAACAGATACCCAACTTGGGATGTAAGTAGTCACACTCATGACTGTGCTGTGTCATCTCCTTACCTACCATTACTTTCAATGTGGAACTCTGCTGCAGGTAGTACGAGTGAAACCACGGTGTCATCTGACACCACCGCAAATTATGCCCTTAAGTACCCTCGCGGTATACAGGGCGTCCCACGGATATGCCACATGGAGGGAAAGTACCTTGAATATTGTAGATGGAACATTTTACTGAAAGAAGACATTATTTGAAATTAAAAAACAATTTAAACTGCATTCATAGATATTTAAATAATTACATGGTTGAACCAGAAATCGAACCCGTTACACGAGAAAAATAATCAGCCTGTAGCTTTATCATATCTACCGATCGAAAGGCTTCATCATAAGGATTCTTTTTTGCTAAATAACATAGTGTCACAAATAAAAGGCAGACCATGAATTTTAAAACTTTTAATACAAAATTATGTATATGCCCGTCCTACCTGAATATGACTGACTAGCTAGCACTGGGGTTGGGCACCGAGGTAGCTTCTTCTGCAAAACCTGCGTCTACTTGGACAAGCAATAAATCTGTCGAAATTAGGAGACAGAAAATTGGGAGCGTTTACGCCTGTAATGCTTTTTGAATTAAGTACAAAACATGGCCGAGTTCTGTTGTAACGCCTTTCTTTTAGCCCGCTTTGCCCTTTCTATTTACCTACTGTATGGCATAACTTTACTCCCATTATGGTCATTCATTCATTACCCATTTTTACACCAAAATGATATGTAGACGAAGGTAATTATTGTTATTCATATTATTTGTCAAGATTTCAAACTTTTATACGGTGAACCGCAAATCAGTAGACACACCTAAGTATGAAAGTCTTGCTTACAACGAAATAAATACTTTGTCAAGGTTAAATTAATGTTACCATGGACGTGTACCTAGTCAGTTGATTGTATTTAGGTGCATATAATAAACAGCCTACGGGCGGGGGAGTAGATAGATAATAAATCTAAATCAATCTAAAATATCTATGAAGGTATTACGTAGGTAGTAGTACGTATTACGTAGTAAGTATTTGTTCGTACTTATTATAAATTTGCGTTGTTTACTGCACTTTTGTTCGTCTTATTTATCGAATTACGCCTGTTGTCGTTATCTTTCATTATTGTTCAAATATATTGGTAAATAAACTGAGATGATTAAAAAAAAAAACTAGTCAAGAGCGAGTTGAACTCGCGCACGTATATATGAGGTTGATGATTTCTGTAATCTTTACATAAACTTCTATCATATAGAATAATTTCAGATTTTTATCTATGCAAGCTTCGGAGATAAGGGGGGGAACGGTATTTTTATTTACATTTTTCATCAAAAGTCGGAAACTATGCTGCCTAAAAAAAAATTAAGAATGTGGAAAGAGCGCTCTTCCATATGATACCCCACATGCCCTAGTATATAATATACACTTCAAATTTTTAAGACCCCCTGTCAGTCCCTTTTGCATTTTTTTTTTTTTAATTTCTTTCTTGTTTGCAAAATAGTTGGGCAAACGTCATCTAAAACTATTCTTAATTTCAAGTTGATAGCATTAGTAGTTCTTGAGATATCTAGGTGTGACTGACAGACAGACAGACTTAGTGTCACTCACGATAAGGGTTCCTTTTTACCATTTTGGTACGGAACCCTTTTTTTTTTTTTTTTTTTTTTGGGTGGGAAATTATCAAATAACTTCTCCCGCTCTGGGCAGAGCGGGAGGGCGTGTCAGACTCTTACTGACTAAAACCCACCCGTGTTCCTTCATTTGCCTGTGTGCCAGGGCCACGATATCCCTTTCGGACAAACTCGCAACCCTGGCAGGCATTGGTCCTGACGGACCCCGTCAGTTGGTGCTGACATCTCTTTGAGGCGCGCGTGGAACACAACGCGCCGTCGACCCGGGCCTGGTCCTTATCGGACGGCGAGCTACCCATCGCTCGCCGTCCGCAAGCCCGCGCCTACGGTGGCCGGAAATCGGCTTGCAACTCCCGACGCCCGGGGCGTCTCCTGCGGCGACTAGAGGCGCGAGGGCGCGAACCTTGCCTCTCCCTCACGCGTTCCGCCTCCTCCTTCGCGAGCATTACTGCTTTTATATACTTAAACACTTTAGTAGGTACCTACCTAGGTACAATTAAGGTACTTTAAAATTGACTCTACTTTTGCATAAAGTATAGGTACCCATACGTCACTGGTTGAGTGACCACAAGAGTCAATTCCGGATCCCGGATCCCGAATCCTGGAAGTCCTGGATTCGATTTCCGGGCCGGGCATTGTAAATATTACAATGTCTACCAACGAGAAATTTCAAAAATCTTACCCTAGGATTTCATTCTATATGATATGAAATTTCATTCCATATCGGGGTTAGTTATTGATAGGATAGGGGTTGAAAGTTTGTATGAATGTTCGGTATTTATACCGATAGAAAATCCCATCGGTCATACCTACTACGGCTACTTACGGCATATTATAAACCTATTGTATTTATGCCCGGTTAGCCACAATAAGTTCACACAATGGAGACATGTATGTTACAGCTATTAGGATCAGCCTATCAAAATAATGATTTGGTTAGATTTTATGATTGTCTTCATCGTAACATTATAACGTGACCATGTACTCTACTGCGATATCAAAACGAAACGAATAAGGCTGCATTCCGAATAATCGCTGTAAAACCGACCATAATCGCTGTAATCAATTTTAGCGCGCTAAAATCAATTACAGCGATTAGGGTCTTATTTCGGAATGCAGCCTAAATAAGACGTCAAATGTCAATGTCAAATCCATTCGAGATTTTGGCGCGTTCTAAAACTGTCTAATCGGAATTTATCTTTGCTGTATGACTAAAATAGAAATGATTATAGATAGATGCTTATTAATTTACGATAAGTTAGAGAAATGCAAAATAAATATGATGTGTCTTTCTTGTCTCCTAGAATTAGTTATTTTTTTGTAGTCAAAGTATATTAAAGTCAGGGTTCGTTTAGAAACTCCATGCCTATTTCTGATTCTGACACGACTGCCACCCACGTGTATCGCACATGATAGCTAAAAGGCTAAAAAACTAAAACAACATGAGTTTCAATTTGATTCGGCTGCGGTTCATAGAAAAGTAACCAATAAATAGGACAAGATTCTGACTGAATTCACTGATTATAAACTTTCCTAGTGACAGCAAGGTTTTGTGTACGTGTGCATGAGGTTTTGTCCCAGTGGTACTTGACGTATTTTGAAAAAGGAAAATAAACATTTTGGTAAGTATGCTGTTAAAATTCCTTTACATTTTCAATGAAGTCTCTATGAATTATAATTAATTTGCCCTTCAATTGGAGTGATGTGGATTAAGTACCTAAGCATCGTAGATCAAATAAATCAGTAAAACACGAAGCAATGTTTGATCTTCAGTGACTAAACATGAGGAAGTTTATAACCATTCGTCAGGACAGTTTATTCAACACGTTTACCACTTAAAATAAGCACTACTTACTTGATGTATGCCATTATCAATGTTACTATCGCTGAAGTCTGTCCAATCCTTCAAGGTAACCTAATTCTTAATCTAATTCACAGTCCATTAGTGACAAATTCAGCCAGTATGCAGATAAATTGTCTCAAAAGTTCCCTATCATCACTTCAATCCAGTTTTGTTGACTTGAACGTAATAATGAGTGGTTAAAAGTGGTTTACACCTGACCTGACATTAAGATATTGATTGAACTTCGTAACCCATTGATGTTCTCGTTTTAAAACTAAAATTATCTGGTTTAATTTGCCTTAAAGTCTATACTTGGAATATGTGCGTTATCTGTGTAGTAAATTGTTTGGTCAGGTTGACCTAATGACCTATGTACGTTGGCAGTAAGCGATGAGGCAAATCCTTCGCCTCCGAGTATTCAGTTCGCTACTGACATCCACAATGAGAAGTCACACGTACATTGATTCTCTGGGCTCGGCCAGGTAAAATATATTATGGAGTTGTGTTGTGGCTTACAATCTAATTTGTTTTGACTATTATTCCTTTTAATTGCATTATTCTTTTCTACCTTGCTCTTGTTGTTTTTTTAATCTTTTGGGTTTATTGTGTTCTTTCTGTTTTATAGTTGATTCTAATTTCAAATTTTCAATGAATGCAACAATTTATTTTGTATGTTTAGAACGCTGGGATTTGAGGCATAGGGTCAATTAAAAAAAATGATCTCTCGTTCTTCATTATTTTAAAATAAGTTGGCCAACTTATTGTGATTACTTACAATTTGGATTATGTTCTTGACCTGCTAATTTATACCACAATAGAATTTTGTTATTGTGATTTCATTGATTTATTGTCTGCAATTTGTTAGCGGCATCTCATCAATTTGTTCATTGGATGGGAAGGTCACTGGAGAATCTGGTATGTACAGATTGTCCAGTGACCTTCCAAGCAGCATTTTTTTTATAATATTTGTATTATAAAATATTGAGTTAAGAAATAAGTTCTTAACTCAATATTTTATACTTTCGCTCAGACACAACTTTCCTTTGGAACAGTCCAATATATCATTTTTACAAAGCCAAGTAAGTAATGTTACTTTTTCCAATGTTATAAAGTTAAACCGGTTGTGTAAATATTTAATTAAGTGTTGCCATGACCATTATCAATACTTTTACTAAACAAGTTTAGGTATGTAGATAAAGGTATCAATAAACCCAAATAATATATATTTGTTTTGTAGTGTGCTAAATTGGTACCAGAATAATTTATAGCTATTATTAGAACCATTTTTTATTTTATTTTAGTACTTATAGTTTTATTTTGTGCAAACAGCATAATGGCCCGAATCCTCGATGGCAAAGCACTAGCAGGGACGGTGAAGGAAGAATTGAAAGAACAAATTGCAAACTGGGTAAACCTTGGTCACAGAGCACCCTCCATTCGGTGCATCCTAGTAGGAGCAGACCCAGCCAGCCACACTTACGTAAACAACAAGATTATTGCAGCAAGATATGTGGGCATCATCGCGGAGGTGATCAAACATGAGAGTACAATAACCGAGGAGCAGCTTATCCAGGAGATAGAAACTCTTAATGCTGATAGTAGTGTCGATGGTATCCTAGTTCAGTTGCCAATACCTGAGACAATGAGTGAGAGGAAAGTGTGCAATGCGGTCGCTCCTGAGAAGGATGTTGACGGGTTCCATATTGTGAACATTGGACAGCTCTGTGTTGATATGCCAACATTAGTGCCTGCTACTGCCTTAGCTGTTATCGAAATGCTGAAAAGGTGAGTCGATTTTCGTTAATTCTTAGACATTACGTGAGTGTGTGTGCTTAGAATGAATGATAGTGTTTTTTAGGGTTCAGTGCCCCAAAAGTAAAAAAAGGACAATAATTATAGGATCACTCCTCCTAGAATCTACTGGACCGATTAAGTACAGAAATTCGGTACACATGAATTTCTGTGACCCAAACTCAAACATGTAACGTAAATAAAATTATTTTGAATGTAGGGTTCATTTTTGCGGTAAAAAAAAAAAAAAAAAGTTGCGAACTGTACCGTGTGACATACATAAATGAAAGGACTTGTTATGAGGATTTAATATTTTTTTTAATAAATTTAAAATAAGTTATTTAAGGAAATAAATTAAAATTGACCATTTCCCCTTATCTTCGAAACTGCTGAGTCTAAAATCTTGAAAAAAATACAGAGAATATTTTTAACATATAAATATTGTCTGCATGCTTAAAAGCACATGTTAATCTCTCAATATTGTGCGTATAAATTTAAATTTGCAGTTGGAATGTATGGGGGCACATGTTTTTCAACAACAATGTTAAATTTGTTCTTGGGATAAATTCATCCTAACTACGGAACCCTTCATTGTGCGTGGTCCGACAAATACTTAAGCGGTTTTTAAATAAGTAGGTACCAGCGGCGAGGTGTCAATTTTTGTATGAGAGAAGCCGAAGCGAAGTCGATTTTAACTTACTTTCTTATCAGTAAAGTAAAAATTAATTAATTCACTTAAAAATAAGTCTTTTCTTGACTGAATGTAACACCATCTATCGTCAAGTAGCAGAACCAAAAAGACGCATCACTACACAGACAAAACTTTCTTGTTTGTTATTTCAACTCAAAGCTAATAAAATAGGCGTTTTTGCTGTTTGAACGTTATGGTGAAATAAATACCGTAGTGTACCTAACTATATTTTTTGGCAATAGTAGACACTATTGACTGTGCCATTTTTCAATAGCGGTAGAATTGTTGATGCGAACTTCCGAAGGGAAGCCGGTAGGAATCGTGTTATATGGTGCTTTCGCCACTGGTAGTTACCTGATGTGATAAATCGCATTTAAATCTGCAGATATGCTGTCCTCTTTGATCTGTTGTTGATTTATTTTTTTAATGATGGATGAATATTAGTAGTTACTAAAATAATCAATCAACTCAGCCTATCGCAGTCCACTGCTGGACATAGGCCTCTACCAGGCTGCGCCACAACACCCTGTCCTCCGCCTTCCGCATCCAGTCTGACCCAGCAAACAAAAACCCAAAATAATGCCAAAGATAAACACAACACCGGGAGTGACAATTTTCAATTTTTTTAGGTTCAACATTGATACATTTGGACGCAACGCTGTAGTAGTCGGCCGATCGAAGAATGTAGGACTACCGATTGCTATGATGCTGCATAGTGATGGGAAACACGACAATAAACTCGGAATGGACGCTACTGTTACTATTTGCCATCGCTTCACGCCGAAAAAACAATTAGAAGTCTTCTGCCAGAATGCAGATATTATTATCACTGCTACAGGTAGTTATATATTTTATCAATGTTGCATTGGTAAATAGCTAATCAGTCATTCTTGAACTTCTTCCCCCTTATTACAAAACAAGGTTTATCTTCAGACCCGGGTTTAAAACATGGAGCTATTATTGAATTTCGAACTTTATTCCGACTATGGTAAAGTTCATATACACAAAACTGACAACTTAGTACCGAACTAAGTTTTCAGTTTTGTAAAAAGAACGGTATTTCAATCACTGTTACTTTCTTATTACAAAAACTGGCTCCATGGTTTAAGCCATGTCAAATATAAATCTTGTTTTGTAATAAGGCGGCTTGAGTTTTTTTTTAAGTAAAAAGATATTTTATTACTTAAAATTATTATTTTTTTGCTGGTTTATTTTCTTGTTTGTTTTTGTTTATTTAAAAAAATATGAAAATAATAACATTTTGCATTTCATTTGTCTTAGGCGTGCCAAAGCTTATCACAGCAAATATGATCAAGCCTGGTGCCACTATCATTGATGTGGGTATCACCAAAGTTACCGATGCTAACGGAAAATCTAGATTGGTTGGAGATGTAGATTATGATGGTATGTGATTTTTTTTTAAATTAATATAGATTAGTTTTAATTTAATATTCTAGCATGGAAATAGTAGATTCAAAACTTTTTTTTTTCAGTTTAACTTACTTATCGAATTTAGAATGGATATTGTATGAGGCAACTCACATTGCATATTTGCACTCTCATCATAATTGAGTTATTATTTCTCATTTCATCATATTATTCAGTTCACATTCCGATCGCTAAATTCGTGGACTCAACACACGTATCAAGTGTATAGTTTTATTCCTTACGTCGTAACAACCGAACAGATATAGCAATCTCATTGTAAAGTTCTTTTTTTTTTTCAACATAGTTTGAGATCTTTTAATTTGAAACTGCACTAACAACTAGCGGGCTTGCGGACGGTGAGCGATGGGTAGCTCGCCGTCCGATAAGGACCAGGCCCGGGTCGACGGCGCGTTGTGTTCCACGCGCGCCTCAAAGAGACGTCAGCACCAATTGACGGGGTCCGAAAGGGCCAATGCCTGCCAGGGTTACGAGCCTGTCCGAAAGGGATATCGTGACTCTGGCACACAGGCATCTGAAGGAACACGGTGGGTTTTAGTCAGTAAAAGTCTGACACTCCCTCTCGCTCCGCCCAGAGCGGGAGAAGTTATTTGATGATTTCCCACCAAAAAAAAAAAAAAAAAGGCCCCTTCACTAAAATATCCATTCAAACATTTGAAATGTGTATGCAACAAGCAGTGAAGGGGCGTGAAATTTTGAAGTAAGCAATCTCTATATACCTTTTTTACTTATTTTTTTTTATTCTAACAGAAGTCGTCAAAGTCGCTGGTGCAGTGACCCCAGTTCCGGGTGGTGTGGGTCCCATGACGGTTGCTATGTTGATGCACAACACATTCCAGGCCGCTAAAAATCTGCGAAAGAAGGCCCTGTTACAATAAGCTATTTTATTTTCAAGCTAAATCATGAAATATGTGTGTTATCTCTCTGCAAAAACAGGGAATAGTAAGACCATTGACTACTGTCAATACTACTACACTACTACTGTAAGTACTTACTTACATTAAATCTACTTATTTATTTTATAACTAATGTGCTAGGTGTACTTGACCTCGTTATTCCAACCAATTGGATTTACTAACCTAAAGTTTAATGTCACTTGTACGTCATAGAAAGACATGGCCTATTTATTTTTACTAGTGGTCGCCCACTGGTCGAAATTTGACCCTCTCTACTTACAATCTATATAGTAGGTACTTACTAATTCCATGCTAATATGAAGTACTTATTCCATGCTCATGCTGTCACTTCTGTCACCTATCTATATTCAAGTCATGAGGCCCTGGTACTATGTGTGTGTATCAAACGCACTACGCGCTTGTGTGTGTAATATTTTTCATTTACCTATTTCTAATGCATATTATAAAAAAAATTGTTTTCTGCACTCCTCCATAAAAACTTTAAGTGTGCCAAATTTCACACTCTTTTTGTCTTTAGGTAAGTACAAAGTGTTCGTTTCACGTATTAATAATTCTAATGATTATACTTTCAAGACCAATGTGACATTTAGATAGCTTTAGTGAAGTTTCAATTTCCTGGAATTTGTTGGCAAAAGTGGTGAAGTAATTACAAGGTCAAATATACAATAAATGAGGCCTGTTTGCAATAATTCTTAGTCTTTGGTAATTTCTTGTTCATATTAATTAATTAACTTTAAAACAGACATCCATTTAAATGTAATTTGAAATTTTTAACGTAAAAGAATCTCGAGAATATCGAAATATTTTAAATTGTTAACTCTAAATTGATAATTTATTCCAGTGTGCCTTTAACTAAATACGTTAGGTACCTACAGGTACCTATACCTATCTATAAGATAAATAATTATTAGTGTTAAGGATCATTGAGTATTATAAAGATAGTTAATATTATTCTGGGTATGATAGTTGTAAGATTGTTGTATTTTCAATGTAAACATTGAAAATGCAAAATGTATTTTTCTATACATTGATTGTATAGATATTTATATTTTCAATACATTCCTTAAAAAAAGGAATGGATGTGAATGACTGTACTGTTTTGAGACTTTCTCGATACTAAAATAATCCGGTGAAATTATATGATGAGCAATATTGAACTTTATTGACAACGTACGTGTAATATCGTTTTAAAGAGGTCTTCCAGTAATTGTGATTGAAGTAGTTTACTCATTTAAAGCTTAGGACAATGTGAATAGGGTTCAATATGCTAAAGCATATTCAAATGAAGTACCTAAGCTATAGCGATGCACAAAAACATTGTTAAATCAAATTCGCATAATTATAATTGTAGTTTAATTTATTCCATTTTTCGAAATGTAAGGATAAAAGACGTACATTTAAATCTATTTGTAAGTTTTTGTTAATTGCGTATTAAAATGTTTAATTGTCTTTTGTTGTTGAATGCAACTATTTAATTATACATTATGTTATTCCTATTTATAACTTTTGTTTCATTTGACAATATCCTGAAAAAGTAAATACTTACTTAATTGCATTTTTACACGCAGATAATTATTTTGCTGTGTTCTACCGTATTCAAATCCTTGTTTCCAATTGACAGTCCGGGGAGCAGTGGTCCAACTGCTCTGTCCAACTAGTTTCCACTTAAACAAACATCAACTTAATTTCAGTGTGAATTAAGTTGATTTTAGAATGACTAGTACTATTCTAAAAATCATAAAATTTAAAATAAAGTAGCAGCGCAAAATTAACTTTATACGTGTATATTAAAGTAATTTTTCCAAAAACACATTTGTTTACATGTTTGGAAACTAAATGGCCAAGATACCTTACTAAATTGTAGGTATACAGCCTCATTAAACACCTATTACAAAATTACCTAATATCACTCGGTTTCCGACCTGTCACTGTAGACACCACATTTGAAGACAAGGCGTGTGTAAATAATTAATTAGCAGGGAATTAACCGACACTATTACTAGCACATTGTACCTACTTGTATATATCACGGTTTGTGGCTCCTTTTACGAAACCGCACCTATATAGTGGTACCTACTGCTGGTAATATTAGACCAAGATGGAAGGTAAGGAGGCTCTGATTAAATCTTGAATATGTTGTAAATTGCTTTTTAAGAGTTGTAATGTGTTGGAGGTGACCGTCTGTGACATCAGTGTACACCACAAAATAGAGAATAGGAACCTCTTTCTTGTCTCAGTCAGCAGAGCCAACACAAAACGAAAAATTCGGCTAAGGAATCAGATTTTTCATTTTTTTTATTTGTCAGGGATGAATCATGCAATCAGATATTAGGCGATTCACATACTGCACCGCAATAAGCAGCGTAGCGCGGGAGTGCGTGTTATTACGTTGCTTGAAAGTATCTCTCTTTTTATTGAAAACACGCGTTGTGCAACACAGAAAACGCATTCACGCGCTGGGTTGCAGGTCACGCGCCTACATCCAGAGAAACACGCGCCCTCGCGCGTGGGTGCGGGGCAAGACGCAAGGTATGGCACACCGAGTTCTGCAGTATGGTGCGCACAGAACACTTATACTCATATGGTGCGTGATTTTGACAGAGCTAGACGTGAAGTAATATTTTGAAATGGATCACGCTGTGAAATGAAGCCTTTTGGCCATCGTATACTGCAGCTTCGAGCGTTTGTGTGAAGTAATCTGCATGATGGTGCAAATCTGCACTCCCGCAACCACGCGCGTGACTTCGTCGCCACACACCCGGCAGCGTATAGCGCGCCAGTGTCTGAATCGCCCACACACTTCACCGCATTACGCAGCGTAGCGCGGAAGTACGTGTTCTTACGTTGCTTGAAAGTATCTCTCTTTTCATTGAAAACACGCGTCGTGAAACACACAGAAAACGCATTCACGCGCAGTATTGCAGGTCACGCGCCTACATCCAGAGAAACGCGCCCTCGCGCGTGGCTGCGGGGCAAGACGCAAGGTGTGGCACACCGAGTTCTGCAGTACGGTGCATGATTTTGACAGAGCTAGACGTGAAGTAATATTTTGAAATGAGCTGTGAAATGAGGCCTTTTGGCCACCGTATACTATACTGCAGCTCCGAGCGTGTGTGGGAAGAAATCTGCATGATGGTGCAAATCTGCACTCCCGCAACCACGCGCGTGACTTCGTCGCCACGCACCCCGCAGCGTATAGCAGGCCAGTGTTTGAATCGCCTTATTGCCGAGCTATTCATAGTACTTAATATAAATTTATGCTCGTCACTGTACTTGCGTCAGGGGTTTTCTCCAGTTCCCATGTCAATCAAACACCTAAAGATCAAGAAGCTAACAACATCTTAATTAATGGAATTTCTTATAACGAGGCAATTAAAGCCCGTTATCACCTCTTATCGGCGAGTCTCATGCGGGAAGTATTATACAGAGTTCAACGGTTCAAGATTGTAGATTGCGTGTCGTATAGTGAAGTAGTAGTAAGGCGATTGGCCCGATTGGATGGCTCCGGTTATATACAATAAAATTCCTGACAGCATTAAGAATGAAAATTTGCACAACTTTATAGGAAAATTAAAGAATTTTTTTATAGCAAAAATACTATTATTCAATCACCGATTGAATGACATGCCGTTATAAAATTTCTGACATTTCACAAGTAGCAATTGGTCTTCCTTATAGACATTTACTTTTAATTTATGACATCATTCACTTTCTTTAATTGCTGACAATTTTCATTTTATTACAATAACTGCGGACATTTTTTATATATATTTTTTTTCCCGCTACACATAATTTATCTGATTGACATTGTTCTGTGTGATTTAATTATATTTGCATGTAATACTATTTTTGTACGCCCTAGAGGCAAAACATAGCGCGCTCAATCATATAACAACTTATAATTGTACTTATGTTTTACAATAAATAAATGAATTTGAATTTGGATTCACAAACTGGCCCGCTGTACGCTGCGGGGTGCGTGGTGACGAAGTCATGCGCGTGGTTGAGGGAGTGCAGATTTGTACCATCATGCAGAGTTCTTCGCACAAACGCGCGGAGCTGCAATATAGTAGGTAGGTATACGGTGGCCCAAAGGCCTCATTTCACAGCGAGATCCATTTCAAAATATTACTTCACTATGTCCAGCAGTGGACGCCTTTCAGCTGATGATGATACCTATTGTGCATTGTTTAAATTGTGTTTTAGATAATCATTATTTTATTAAAGTGAAAACTTATTCATAGTAGCGTTGAGCAATAACTTTACACTTCTGTCGGCAGCCATGACTGCCTATGTTTTTTTGCTGACCGTAGGTACACACGGCTACACATCAAGCTATATGTTCCAGTATATGCTGACCGGTCATTGTACGGAAATTCTACACAATGCGAGATCAGCTTATACTGGAAATTTATAGCATGATCAGCTTGATGTGTAGCCGTGTTTACTTAGGATATGGTCAAGAGCAAATCCAGCCTAAATAAAAAAATGTCAAAGTCAAATTATTTATTTAAAATAGATACTTAAAATTATAAGGCACTTTTGAAAGTCAAAATAAAAGGCGCTTTTGAACGTCAAAGGGCCTAGACAATAATGGCAATCGCTTTCAAAGCGTTTTGTATTCCTACAACGACCTTCAACAGGATTGACTTGACATTTTTCATTCATTCAATATCTATGTACCTACATTTTCGACTTTTCCATCTTCGCTTTCGTTCTTGATACGTCACTTTATCCAGGCCTTCAGAAAGGCGACCGTCTCATAGATTCCATAGTTAATCGTGGGTTTCGTACTAAATCTTGTTTATCGTGAGTGACTTACCAGGGGGTCTATTACTGCGAAGCGTTTATCCGAGGTATCGGCCGAATGTTCGGCCGTTTTATAACTTCCATAGTTTCCTTTTTTGACTTTGAATCCTTACCCGACTTAAAGTCACATTTTTGACTTTGGCTTATCTCTTTGACCGTCGTATTTTTTTTCTTTCGCCGTAGTCAAGCAATGGCCGAACATTCGGCCGATACATCCGATTTGTATTCGGAGTAAACCCAGGCCCCCTTATTACAAAACAAGGTTTATCTTCAGACCCAGGTTTAAAACATGAAGCCATTATTGAATTTCGAACTTTATTCCGGCTATGGTAAAGTTCCTAACACAAAACTGACAACTTAGTACCGAACTAAGTTTTCAGTTTTGTATAAAGAACGGTATTTCAATCACTGTTACGTTCTTATTACAAAAACTGGCCCCATGGTTTAAGCCATGTCAAAATATAAATCTTGTTTTGTAATAAGGCGGAGGGGGTTTACTCCGAATGTCAAAGTTGTGTGTGTGTGTCAAAGTTTTTATGCCGCCCATGGGCCTCTGACTTGGCTTCACATGCCGTCGAAATATCTCTCAGGCATCATGCCGGTTTCCTCACGTTATTTTCCTTCACCGTTTTTTTTACCGTTTAAAAAACGCACATGAATCCGAAAAGTCAGTGGTGCGTGCCTTGGGTTCGAACTCGAGACTATGACTTGGCAGTTCGACGGTCACACCACTAATCAAGTTCAACCCTATTTAGATATCGACACTCAACACGTCTGCGGAGTTTCGCTAGCTAATTTAATTTGACCCTGTATATGATGCATGAGAAAAGAGACTATCATTCGCACTTTCTCGTTGTAGATAACTAAGTAACAATGTGGAACCCACTACATCCGACACGTATTCTGGACGCCTAAAATGGACGCTTTGGCAGAATCATAATTTGATCTGCGTACAATTCATACATCCCGTAATTCATCTGTTTGACAGCTGCTATTTGACATTAGACTTCACTATAGCAATTCATAGTTTGTGGACCATTTTACGAAACTCCATACAAAACTGTCAAACAGATGAATTGCGGGATATGAATTGTACGTATGATTCTGCCAAAGCGTCCATTTTAGGCCCTCTGGACCGCGTTTCTTTTTCTCGGTAAGTATAATAAAGCAGGATAAGTCTTCCCCTACATTAATTACGCAGCTAATTGAAAAAGCTGTCGTCACGTGTTTCAATTATAAGTAAGAAATTAACTGAACGTTTCCTTATACGTGAGATGACAAGGAAATCATTATTTTAATGGTTTATTGCCCATGGTTCGACAGCGTAGTTCTACTAGTAGGACCAAGGGTATTTTTTCTTTTCGGTGGTTCTATCAATCGTACCATGGGTAAATCAAGTTCTATCAATAGTACTAAGGGCAACTTTGTTTACCCGTGGTTTTATTTATAGTTTCGGTAAAATTGGTAGATATTTTATTTATTGGTCTATCTACAATCGTTACACTGTTCAATCAATTAATATAAACCAACATACAAGCCAAGTGCACAATCGGTATGAACGTAACAGAACCAAAAGGAGTATGTAAGGATCGTAGCAGGTGCAGATAGGTTCTCAAAAGGACAGGAGTACACGTAAGCAGATAAATGACAAATGATTTATTACAGCAAACAATCTTTAGACAATACACATTTAGTCTAATATTTGTATTTTATTTTAGTAGGCTACCCGAAACCGAACTATGAGTTGAAGTTAGGTTAAAACTGTGGCCCTACGCACGAGCCGAGCGAGCGTAGCTAGCGGTGCCGCGGTAGCGGCCGACGAGTGCCAGAAACGACTAGAATATATTATAGAAAATCTGTCCTTATGAGAATCTGTCCTTAGTTATAAGAGCAAGCGGAAAGTACCATGGGCAAACATATTTATCTTAGTTCTACTCGACCAGTAGATCTAGTGCCAATACAATGTGATAATTTGATTAAAATGGTCCGATTGATAGAACCACCGAAAAGAAAAATACCCTTGGTCCTACTAGTGGAACTACGCGGTCGAACCACGGGCAATTCATGATTTTAGGTATAAGCTGTTAGGTATAGCGGTGTAGGAAAAACATTGTAAGGAAACCTGGGTGTCTACTCCGAAGCGGTAATACGAAGTATCGGCTGAATGTTCCGCCGTTTCTTGACTTCCAAAGTTTTCTTTGTTAACTTTGCGTCCTTACCCGACTTCAAGTCACGTTTTTGACTTTGACTTACTTATCTCTTTAATTTTACTTCTTCACTTTTGTGTATCAAATAATAATTTAAGTTCATGGTAACAAGCAACTTGTTAGCATTATATCATTTTTATACTGGCCAACATCTGAGCGAAATTAAATAACTACCCGTAATTAAACTAATTCATTACTTAGTAGACGGAACTAAGTATGATAGTTTAACAAAGTTCTCCTAGCTTCAGAAGTCAAGATTTAGGATCGTATGGAGTCAAGGTGCGTGAAAATAAAAAACAAGACAATGTGAATGTGCGTCACATTGTCTTGTTTTTTATTTTTTTATCTGCTGTATATTATTTTGTGTGCCTTTTAGTCTGTGCCAAATAAATTTATTTTCTTTCTTTCTTTATTAAACAAGATTTTTGCTAAAGGAACCCCTTTTTTTTTAGTGTGTCGCGTTTTGTATTTCATTCGTCGTAGTCAGCCATTAGTCAGGTGACGGCCGAATATTCGGCCGATACTTCGGATTTATCTTCACAGTAGACCCCCTGGACTTATATATATACAGGGGCAAATTAAATCAGTAAACAAAACTCCACGGATTATGGATATTAATATCTAAATGCCGACCACATTTTGTTTTAAAAATATAGTGACATGTAAAAGTGTTTGTAGTAACCTACTTTCATCATCATCATCATTTCAGCCGAACGACGTCCACTGCTGGAAATAGGCCTCTCCAAAGGGGGGGGGGGGGTTGCCATAATCGCCACGCTTGGCAGGCGGGTTGGCAATCGCAGTATGGTATTCTACTTATATATTTCATCAAAAAACGCCCTTGATCACGGTCAATACGGCACTAGCCGAAGCGCGGGCGCAAGGCCTATGCGGGGTATGTGCAGCGCGTGTGCGGGGTGTGCGCGATTGCGGGCAGATAAAGATGATGAAAGCAGTGGTGGCCTAGTAGTAACGGCCCGACTTACGAGTTGTAGTTCGAGGGTTCGAACCTAGGCAGGCGCTTTACTTTGAGTAAATAATTTCATCACCACTGCTCTCAAAACGGTGAAGGCAAACATCGTGAGGAAACCGGCTTGTCCTGAAACCAAACATTTTAAGACATGTGACACCTACCAACCCGCACTGGGTTGCCGGTAGATTATATCTTTCGAAGAAAGGAGGCCTGTGCCCCAACAATAACTTTGTAGGCTGATTATGCTACGCTAAAGATGATGAAAATGTATATTCCAATACAAATTTGCCCTATGCTTTCAATGATAACCTCAGAACAATTTTACGTGTTATCTATTACTGTTGACACGTCCACAGTCCCCCGCAAGGGGTCAAATAGATAAATGTAACCTCAGTCTCGCGATTGTTACGTCCGTTCTACAAACTCATAGGTATTTGGATTATTTCGTCATTATTGCCAATAACAAACTTAATTTAAAAACTCTAAAAACAATAACAGTGTAGTTCTACAAAATTACTAAGGCGTCATCAGCAATCTGATTGGGCAACGTTGTTATTAGTTTTTTTTTTTTTGTTATGACTTCGTGCGGTTTTGCATATTAAGCCAGTGTCAAGTAAAATTAGGTACTTAAAAAGTACAAAGTTTGTTTAAATAATGATGAAATTAATTATTACGCATTAATATTCGGCTAAACACAAATTTTAGAAAATAAAATAATAATTTATTCATAGGTATTATTACTACATAATAGCCCGCGACTTTGCCTGCGGTCCACGATGAAAAGTAGCCTATGTTCTTCACTAGGTTCTAGCTGTCAAATTTCATTCAAATCAGTTCAGCCGTTTTAGCGTCAAAGCATAACAAACAAACAAACTCACTTTCGCAATTATACTTATGTAGTTAGGATAGGATAGGATTCTCGTAAGACTTAAAAAACGCTCAAATTAAAGTCGCAATCTCAAGTGACAATAAATGTCAAAAATGTAGGGAAATTCGGGAAATTTGAGGTATTTCTGACAGCTTAAGACAGATTAGAATGTGAACGTTCGTAAATATACGAGAATTACCTCTCAGACTTTATGTAAATCTACGTGCCGGTTTCTTTGGCAATAATGACACGAATCCTTGCTTGCGATTGCACAAGCAAATGACACGTGTATTTCCGGCTTACCTAAGGGTCGGGTAATCGCCGTTGATCTTGGCCATACAAATGCGCGTCACGCTCACGCCGAGCCACCATTCGGTGTCATAGGAAATACCTATTTATTTTCAGTAACGAAAATATGAATATTTGAAAAAAAAACCCATATTGAATTTTTACCAGTTAGAAAGTAAAATAGTCTGTTTATACAAAAAAAAAACATCCGCAATATCCGTGTGGTGCCGGACGTAAAGAATAGCACCACCCTATTTCTTCCCGTGGGTGTCGTAAAGGGCGACCAAGGGATTTTATTTCATAAAGTATTTTACTACAATACTTAATTATTCATCTAAAGATTTGTAGTGTACGCGTTTTTGCATAATTTACTTGCATTATTTGAAAGCGTAATAACTAATAACAGATTTAAAAGTCACTAAAATCATATCCAATAACATGTATTGAAATGACCTTTGTGAAAAAAACATTTTTAATTTGATTTTTTTTCCGTCTTTTTATGTGTCGCACTTATATACCTAATGGAATTCCACATTTCCACTTTACATCGCAATAAAAAGATAAGCAATTCCAGAAATAGTTACAGCGTAGGTACCTACTGTATTGACAGACGCGATATGAAACAATGACGTTGATACTTGGCAAAAAAAAATTGACCGTCCATTGATCGAGATCCCTCCGTGCCTCGAAAGAACGATTAGCCGTTGTCCCCGACTGTCATTCGTTGAGTTTTGACAGTCAAACTCAAACTCAAAACATTTATTTAAATTAAACCTATTACAGGCACTTTTGAACTGCCAAAAATTCGGTCAGTTAGTCAGAAAGTTGAAGCTATTTGCCCATTCCAAAACGTAGATCTCTATGGAGACGAACAGACAAGAAACTCCGAGGACCATCTTTTAAATCAAGATATTACAAAATCCTGGGTAAGTACATTATTCTTGTTGCTTCTATATGTGAGAACAATGTAAAAAAAAAAAATTACTTATTTAAAACACAATACAAAATATAAGATTAAAAGATTACAAATAAGCCCTGGCAGTTAAGAGAAGACCAGTCTTAAATGACGGCGCCCGTTCACGAACATGACGCTAGGGGTAGTTAAAAGCTATAAAGCTTCAAAGCTACCCAGTAACTGGGTTGTGGAGGTCAGATAGGCAGTAGCTCCATGTAAAATATTGGTATTCAGCTGCATACTGGAAGCCGACCCCAACGTAATTGGGAAAAGACTGGGCAGATTGATTGTTCTCAGATCATATTTTTAATATTATTTTAATATTAAAAAATAATTGCGATATGTAATCGTGCCCGTGCACGATAAAAATAAACTTGATATTTTGTGTCCGTATTGCGTTAGACTATGTGCGTCAACATTGTTTTCTAGAAAACATTCGTTTTGTTTTGGTAATCTTACTTCGGGATGACCGATAAAAATAACAATGAGATTAACACTGGTAGCACACCTCCGCTACGAAAGCATAGCAGCGAAACCGCGGTAGTTCAATTCTACTGGCTCGCTACTGGAATCGGATGCGAGTAGCGGAACATGACGCGAGCCAGTTGAATTGAACTACTGCGGTTTCACTGCTATGGTTTCGTGGCGGAGGTGTGCTACCAGCGTCAACTGGCTCGCGTCATGTTCCGCTACTCGAATCGGATGCGAGTAGCGGAACATGACGCGAGCCAGTTGAATTGAACTACTAGGGTTTCGCTGCTATGGTTTCGTGGCGGAGGTGTGCTACCAGCGTCAACTGGCTCGCGTCATGTTCCGCTACTCGAATCTGATGCGAGTAGCGAAACATGACGCGAGCCAGTTGAATTGAACTACTGCGGTTTCGCTGCTATAGTTTCACGGCGAAGGTTGTGCTATCAGCGTAAGATGAGTCACAGTCAACAGAAGGAAATTGTTATTTTTCTAAGATTTAGAAATTACTTACCTACCCCGTACTGCCGTCCTTACGAAAAGTGCAATAACTAGGTTAAACCTGATTTTGAGAAAAACGCGGGTAAAGATTTTATTTTTGTTTTGTTTGTATCTCCAACAATATACATGGTATCGAATTGAAACTTTCACTAAACGGTAGATAACAATGTAGAGAATATTATGTGGTACTTAATGTTTGTTCCCGCATTTATTCCCGCTATAAAAAAACAATAAATACTATAATGTTAAGTATTATTACTATGTAGAAAGAATGTTTACTAGTCATAACCGCAATAAGTAACCTATTTATTGCACTAATGGTTAGGAAACCAACATGATGCATTTTTGAGTAGCAATTAATATATTATTTTAACTGTTTCCTAATCAAAGGTGCTTTAAGTTTCTTACTTTATTGCGGTTTTCATTAGAAAGAGACTTATAAAACGCCAAAGTTATAACTTGTTACTATTAGAAAAACAGAAATTTTACATTTTTATGTCAATTATGAATAAAATATACAAATATAAGTTTACAAAAAGAATAATTTGAAGTTTGCAAAACTTTCCTTGTCCTCCTCTCACCTGTTAGTATGAAAATGTTTTTGGTAAAGCCAAGTCTACTCATTATTTATCTGCGTTCATATGTGTTTTTAAAATAATGTGAAATCGGTTATAGTTTTATGAATAAAAAAAAATAATATTAAATCTTTTTTTATTTCAAACTAAATAAGTACAATTATAATAGGAATCAGTTCGCTATCTTACATATTAATTCTGGTCTGGTAAATAACACAAATTCTGAAAATGTTTTCTTTTGTTTAAATATCTTAATTATCTTAAGTACATATAGTTAAAGTACACAATCGTAAATATTAAAAATAAACTTTACAAAATGTAATCTACTTTTTTATTTTATGGCACAATTTGAGATCAATGTTCTCATCAGTCTGATATAACACTTATAAATAATTAAAGTGTCGTTAAAAAAAAAGTTTTGCAAACATAAGACTTGAAAATGATAGTAATACGAAACATCTCTTCTATTCTCATTTCGACCTTCCTTAGTAGTTCTTGTTTTTATTTCCTTCGGTTCAACCTTTTCACGTTCAGTATCATCATGATCAGTTTCTTCACGTTCTGCCTCTTCACGTTCAGTCTTTTTACCTCGAAAACAAAAATAAAACTTTGAAAAAGTTAGTGGTGCGTACAGACGCACCACTAACTTTTCCAAAGTTTTAAGTCACTCGGGTTCAATCTCAGGTCTGTACCTGAGATTGAACCCGAGTGACTTGGAAGTGCAACGGTCTAAAGAGAGATGAGTGAGACACGAGTGTGGCCGGTGCGCTGCGTCGGCGCTGCACCCCTGAGCGGTGACGCTCCGTAGTTCTATTATAATATATGTATAAAACGACGGAGCGTAGTCAACACCCGTGTGGCATCTCTCTTAAAGGCTATATCGACATTTAAGTACATTACAGAGATTAATTAAAATCACAACTATGACGTCGTTTACCTTGCAACTACGTCTAATAGCAAGTTTTTAGTTATTTTTATCATTCTTCTATTTTAAAGCAAAATAATATTTTTGTTAGTCAGTAACAAATTAATTAAAACAGTATGACATGTGTGTCTATTAATAACTAAAAAAAGTAGCATTGGCTAATAACATCATTGCGTATTATTGCCCGTGACCTGTAAACATAAAATAAGTAATATTAAATACGTTACTTACCGGCCAAACTGGCTCGCACTTACGTGCGATCGTCCCACTCGATGTAAGCGAGCGCCGCGACTGACGTTTGCACGAAATATTATATTAATTATTAATATTTATTAATATTAATTATTATATTAATATTTACTCCCTTCGTATCCTCACCCTCACCTCACTCCCTGGTGCTAGTTATAAACGCAATAAATGGTAAAGTTATTGCAATTTATTTCGCGTAGGTATACTGTATTCGCTTCCTACAAATAAATGCAATAGTATCTACTTACTGCATCAATTTTAGTATTCTTCCCATAATAAGTAATACGGTACCTTAACATAACTGCAATAACTCAAACATATTGCACTTATAACTAGTAAATTAATATTAAAAATGATGGACAATGCTAAATATAAATGTAGTAACTATACTTATTGCAGATATAGTTAGTAAAATTACTTAATAGCGTAAGTAAATTATTCCTATCTATACTTATTTCGGTCTTGATATGTAAATCATATAGCACCGACCTAGATATTGCAGTTAGGCTTAGTATTAAAACCGGCTTCGTCATGGATACGTAAAAAGTGTCTAAAAAGAATATATAGATCTCGTTCTGTAAATTCCAAATATGTACTTATCTCAATTCGGCGCAAAACTCGAGTTATTACACTTTTTGTAAGAACGGCAGCGTAGCTACCTATAGGAACCTACTAAAGGACTGTAAAATGAATTTAGTTTAAAGGTAAAAAAAAAATTAGTGTACTCAAACGTTAGGTACTGTTTTTTTCTAAATTGCCATTAAATCCTATGCCATCATCTAAGTTCATATTACAGGAACTTATACTCCATTTGAAATAAGATTGGACATTTAAACAAACTTTTTTACAGTCCGTTCATCCGATTTTGATTTCTATTCTACGTGTCTAGATCAGGGACCATTTTGGTTACCCATTGAAAGGGTTTAGTTTACGTAAACAATATTGAAGGTTAATTAGTCTAGCTAGACACTAGACTAATTAATATCACACACGAGTAGTAATAAGCCCGTAACTTCGTTCGCATGAAAGTTGTAAGATATCACAATATACTAAAATAACAGCCACAGCACATACGAGTAGGTATTACTAAACTGGCTTCTGGCCGCGACTTCATTCGCATGGAAATCCTACGACACCACAATATACCAAAATAACAGACACATTTTTATAAAACTTCCCTTTAGAGTACATTTTATATGTTGGCCTCAGCAACCAAAATATACAGCTGCGACGTACATACAGTTGTCCATGTGACTCCGTCGACTCCGTAGTCTTCAGTAACAATTTCTCATTGCTTGCGAAGTTTTTAGTTTTTTGCGAATTAATGAACACCTGCGTTCCTGCATATATTATACTCTAATGGGACTACACGGATACTCTGACTGCTGCAGTCTTACAGATTATTCCTGACGAACGCTATCACTAAAATCATATAACAGTAGAATGAAAACAGACAGGATTTCTCCTAACCATAGTCCGTTAACGTTCATACACGGTCACACAGGCATGCTGGTTAAAAGTACCTACTACGCACCTTTCTGGAAAACATCACCTAAATTCACTATAATAATGTTCTCATAAGGCGTCCTCTTCCGGCGTATCCACTCACATCTGCCTTGTAAATACCTTTTGTTAGTTGCCTTTCATTCATTTTCTCAATATGACCAAACTAAGCATATCAATCTGCCAGCCTTTTCCCAACAATGTTGAGGTCGGCTTCCAGTCTAACCGGAAGCAGCATAGTATTTTACATGGAGCAACTGCCTATCTGACCTCCACAACCGAGTCATTGATCAACATTTTAGCCGAAAGTCGTCCACTGCTGGACATAAGCCTCCCCTAAAAGAAGGAGGGGAGTACCATTATCACCACGATTGGCAAGCGGGTGTTAAAATGCATAGAGAAGGCTGCTGTCCATTCTCTAGTAAGTCCCTTAGTCGCCACAATCCAGTAACTGGATAATACAATACCCTTTGGTAAGACTGGTTGTCAGACTTTTGGGTTGCTGACGACCCTTAACGACTGTCAAAGATCCACGAACGACAGCTGGGAGCAACGGCATAAGGTGCTTTCCGAGGTACGGTGGAGTCTCGGTATGTAAAGATGGTCACCCATCCCCCACCGACCACCCATATCTTGTAAGCAGACTCTCCACTTATACAAAATCATTCACTTCCTCTACACTCTTATCATTTATTTTCACATCACACACCGAAACACTTTTTCTCTTTTAAACACCATGACTTTCGTCTTATTTACATTTCCTTTCATCTTATATGCTTCACAAATCACAGTCACCATGTCTTGTAACTGTTCTGCTGATAATTTAAGTAGTACTTGATCATCTGCATAGAGAATTAAATGCTCAATTGTCTAAGCAGATGATCAAGTTCTACTTGCATTGTCAGGCATTGACTGGCAGGGTTGCGAGTTTGTCCGATAGGGATATCGTTGCCCTGGTACACAGGCAACTGAAGGAACACGGGTGGATTTTAGTCAGTAAAAGTCTGACACGCCCTCCCGCTCCGCCCAGAACGGGAGAAGTTATTTGATAGTTTCTCACCCAAAAAAAAATGTGTTGACTGGCAACTCATTCATGCTCAACCTGCACTTACCCTCAAACCTTACCTTCAAATCTGTCAGACAAATATTCATGTACAGACGGCAGCACATCAACGTAAACCCTATACATATCTATAACTGCGACGCGCCATCGAGTGTTAGAAAGAAAGTATCTTTGGCATGATTGGTGGAGTTTTCTAAGTTTCTAAAATTGCCCAATGGTTGCACATACTAATAATTGGGAGCCAATTATCATGTCTCACTAGGAATAAGCCACACCCACGAGCCCCGGCGCGTCCGCCGCCGCACCCGAGTTTTCCCGAACCTTCACGAAATTCAACGAAATTCACTCATCAGCCATCACATCGTTCGTTTGACATTTATCCAGTATCCATTTAATTTTTACGTCAGTCGGTCAGTCAGTTGACAGTTGGACTTTGGAGTCGTAGTAGTCGTACCATGGTGTGGATGTGGATGCCGAGAAATCTCATAGAGATCGGTAACAATAGAAAAAGTAATTGTGTCTCATTATTAGTGATAGTTGACTTGTAATAAAATAAATAAGTGCGGTTAAATATTAAGGCGCCTCAATTGACGCAAATTGAAAGGGAGCTCATCATAGCGCTTCGATGGAGTGGATGTAATAGATATTTTTTAGGCTTAATGGCTTAACGGTGAGTAATATTTTTTTGTAATGATAATTCTTAAATTAAAATAAACAAAGAGTAATATTGAAAAAATGTTTCAATTGTGTTTATCTATAGAAATATCGAATTAAGTTAACAGAAGGGATAGTTACGTAGGTATCTTCTTTGTGTTCTTTCTTGGTGAGTTCCCGATATTGTTAGTTTTTTAAGGCTTCTACAGACCGGCGCGACTCGCGACGCGACACAAAAGCACCGCTCGTCACGCGACACGCGGGGCCTTTGTGTCGCGCCAGTCTGTAGAAACCTTTCAATGTAGAGTAACCGTGCAAGCTTAAATTCAGAGTCAAGGCTACTACATACCAGCGCGACTTGTCGCGCGACGCGACACGGCACAAAGGCCCCGCGTGTCGCGGGACGAGCGGTGCCTTTGTGTCGCGTCGCGTCGCGCGACAAGTCGCCCCGGCATGTAGAAGCCTTTATACATATTATTATACTACATTTGAAATACGAGAAGACGTTTAAATAAACCTTTTTTACAGTCCGTTCAACCGTTTTTGATTTCTATTGCGTTGGTGGTATGAAAAATGGCACCTGTAATAAACAGTTGGTATTGTAACCACGTTTATGCTTCTAATGCCAACCTTATACGTACGGCATAGAAGTCAGAATCGGTAGAACGGACTGTAAAAAAGTTTATTTGTCTGTAAATTAAAGTAATTGAGTAATAATGGGCAAATAAACTATAGCTATTTGTTTCGTTCCAGAAAAAATCGGTTTGCTTCTGGCTTCGACGGTGACAAGAAAGCAGAACTTTAGAAGCTCACCACCGCCAACTCTACGCGAGAGCCACTACGGCGGCAGGCGATGCCGTTATGGTCGCTGCAAACTCTGCCGATCCCTCAACTTCGTACACCGTGAGTCCAGTGTAGCTTGTAATCACACTTAAGGCTCGTACAGACTCACGCGATATCGCGGGCGCGACAGGCACCGACAAAGAAATTGTCTTTGTCGGTGCCTGTCGCGCCCGCGATATCGCGTGAGTCTGTAAGAGGACGAGCCTTTATCACCTTAACTTATTCATCACTTACATAAAACATGGTTTTCTTAAAAAGTGAATAACAAAATTGATTAAAAAATACAAACTACTACCTACTAGACAAATGTAGTTGGAAGTTGGAAGGGCGCTCGCCGCCCGGCACTCACTCAAACCGGTTTTACGCGCGCCGCGTGGCCAGACTCAGTGAATGTTTAGGACTATTAGTATTAACATTTTGACGACACGGTTGGCGCAGTGGTTAAGCGATTGACTGCTGCGCTGCGTGTCGCGGGTTTGATTTCCGCACGGAACAAATATTTGTATGACCTACAAGTAGTTGTTCCGAATCTGGCTGTTTGTCTATGTGAGTTTAAATGTTTGTAAACGCACCCACAATACAGGAGAAATTCTTAGTGTGGGGCAACGTTTTTAAAAAACAAGAGAAAAACAAAAAACTATTTGATAAATCTTCAGTTCTTTACAAACCACCTCAACAAAGGTTCTCAATTCGACAGTTTGTTTATTTGTATAAGTTTATATTTTGAAGAATAATTTTTAACCATCCCATATCTATAAGTTGGCCCGTACAATTTGTTGTAATAAAGAATCAGTAAGTATTGAAATTGACAAAATTTCTTTTTGTTTTAGATTTCAATGGACACAGTCAGGCGGCGGCGGCGCCTGAAGGACGCCGGAGAGATATTTCACCGCCCTGCCAAGAAACCTTCCTCCATCTCCTTCCCCAGGCTTCAAACTATCTCCATATTTTTTATCACAATTGCCCAGCGGTTAGGCCGCGAAGGCGTAAGAGACAGTCAAAGTTACTTTCGCATTTATAATATTAATATGGATAATTCTACTAATAACGTGACAAAGATAATTTAATAATTAATACCGTAAATTGAAATTTTAAACTTCTTTTCGCACCATTGTTATATTCTTGAGAATTTTTACTTTAATCTATTGTATACTTAGTTTGGTTTTGTGGAGTTTGTTGCCGGCTCTTCTCCTTAGGAAACGACCAATTGGAACCGTGCACCTAGCTTCTGACCCTTTATAAGTGCCCATGTAGGCATAAGTGAAATAAAATATTTTGATCGTTGATTATGTTTTTTATATTTTGTTGTAATTATATTTTATAATTGAGAATAGGTAGGGTTTTAATTATAATACTTAATATTTAAAAATAAAAAGATTGTTATTCCGCATTTTATTTTGATATTTTTCCCGCGGTTTCACACGCGTTCCCGTAGGAACCTATCCTGTGTCCATTCAAAATATATATTTAGGAACCTAGATATTCTGTATTCCAATCGGAATAAAGACACACTACCTTAAGAATATGTTTGATTTACAAATTATTTTGGTATTACGTTTGTATGAACTACGCATCCATCGCCGTTAAAAGGAATAGTTTTTTTTTCCGATTTAGCAACATTTTTCATTGATGCTCCGCTCCTATTGGTTGTAGCGTGATGTTATATAGCCTTCCTAAATAAATGCACTATCCAACACAAAAAGATTTTTTCAATTCAAACCAGTACTTCCTGAGATTACCGAGTTTAACCAAACAAACAAACTCTTCAGATTTATAATATTAGTATAAGTAACATATTTAGGAAGTAACGATAATAATAGATTAGAATTTTATTTGAAAATTCATAACCTTTGAAATCGTACCTTATTACTAGTGCAATAAGGTTGAACTCGCATGTATAAGCAAACTAGGTAAGGGGGTAGGTATAGGTAATTGTGTCACTAAGTTCAACCTTATTATTTTAGACAGTGTCGCGGAACGGCGGACTTACAAGAGGCTTTTTGTAGGCATAATTAATTAACTTAACTTCACACACGTTTGTCATGTGGTAGGTATCCATATTTTATCAAAATTTCAAGCACTTTGTGGGTTTTCGGCATAAAATTTCGTAAAAATACTTAGAATAGAAAAGCAAGGAACGCACGAAAACACCAGGTGACCGCCAACCCGCCAGTAAGAAGGTAACAAAACTCGGAAAAGGTAAAAAAACCTGTTTGAAATAAATAAAATAAAAAATGTATTTCTCACATCAGAATAAACCTACCTGTCTACTTAAGAATATTCATCGAGATCTGTTTAAATGTAATATGATTAGATAATACCAACTTAACGGCATTGCGCGGGCCGCCTGTTTTTATTACCATGCTGTTTTTATTATTCTATTCGATTCAAGTATTCAGTATTCAACCAGCCTATTTCTTATCGCACAGTATCTTATTCTACACCACGACGCACATACGCACACACCCTCACGTACGCACTGCAGCACGAAACATTACAAGTAAGAACAGACAAAAAGCTATGTATCTCTTTCGTACGATTCTCGCTGTTGTTGCTCATAACGCGTTCAAGGTCAAAGTGGGGTAACTTGATGTGCTGGCGACTGTACAACTTAAACAGCCACGGTGACGCTACACAAAACTGTCTAACAACACCCCTTGAGATGCAAAACCAGTCTGTGTATGGCCCCATTTATCCTAATTAAGCAATGGAATCCTTGTTTAAAGATGTCAGTGCCCGTACCAAGCACAAATCTTCACCGTACATAGGCCTTCTCCAAGTCAACGAAAGCACAGTAGGCTTTTTTGTGCTTTGCCAGATGCGTTAGTTTTAAACGTGTTCCTTTCAGAGGTACGGTACTGACCCAATAAACAGGAGTAATAGAATTATATTCGTAAGAAGTTGGCAGAATCATCCCAGCACTGATTCGTTTTCTCGTCCAACAATCGTTATTTCTCCTGACACTTTTTGTTTTGTTTATGTATGAATCTATGTATTAGTATGTATTTTTATTTTTCGAGTTATCTATCCCCTATGTTGCACCTACCATGTTTGTCTCCGTATCACACAAAGGTTGACTGGTAGAAAATGCCTAAGGCATTAAGTCCGCCTTTGTACAGTTTCTTTTTTCTTATGTTTAAAGTTCATCTGTGTTAATCTTTCTTGATACATCTAGGTGCTCCGTGTGGTGCCGGACGTAAAGAATAGCATCATCCCATTTCTTCCCGTGGGTGTCGTAAAAGGCGACTAAGGGACTTACTAGAGAATGCGCAGCAGCGTTCTCTATACATTTTAACACCATACTGCGATCGCCAACCCGCCTGCCAAGCGTGGCGATTATGGCAACCCCCTATGCTAAGGCCTATGTCCAGCAGTGGACGTCTTTCAGCTGGAATGATGATGACATGTAGGTAATAAAATTACACTAATCAGTAATCACACTCTCAAACTCTTAATTACACAACGTCAACTAATCATACGGCTGGTTAAAAACGAAGAGAGTACTCCTCAAAATGTCGCTTCTGTCGGTCTTAATGAACTTAATGTAAGGATACTCAATTAGTATGCTTGGCAATCTACGTAATCTTATTGTCGGATTCGTCAGTGAATGAGGGAAAGGGTGTGTTTTGTCTAATTACTCGTGTGTATGCGGCTTAACTAGGAGTATCTTGGGGTACTTTTATGTTCACAAATTACGTGTATTTTTTCTTATTCGTATTATGTTTTTGTTTGTTTGTTTATTGTATCCCAAAACAAAACACAATACAACAGTAATCAGTATTTGCCAGACTGCAAAACAGTTCGTCAGCAATTTCATTAGAAGATTTCTTAAGCTCATTAGGAATTATTATGGGTTCTATAAACAAAGTCAAATTATTTATTTCAAATTGTCACTTATGAGACACTTTTGAACGTCAAAATTTACAAAAAAAAATGAATTGATTCCAGTTGCCCCTTCAAAAAGGTAGTTTCGTATGGAGAAGAATGGGCAAGAAACTCCACCGGTACTCTTTTAAAAATGTTTTACAATATTTTGTTTGAGTACATTAATTATATGATTTTATGGGAAGACGATGCACCTAGAAAAAAAGACTATACCATTATATGTAAAAATAATTAAAAATTAAGCTTAACTTAATTATGAGATAGATACATGGTGCTCACATATTTACAAACATTGTAATAGTATATGTTTTCCTAAAAAATTTAAAATAATAAGTCAGTGTGTAAGTTTAAGTAATCACAGAATGTAAAATCAAATGTCATAAAAATAACAAATTATACAATTAAAATAGCAACAAGTTTGATTTTGTCTAGAAACCCTGCTGAAGCATTATCAAGCTATAATGATCCCACAGCTGGGACACAAGCCTCCACTCTGTGAGAGGGACTGGGCTGTAATCTTTAGCGAAGGCCTAGCGTGGGTTGGTGGACGTCACATGACTTCGTTTGTTTGTTCTAGGACACATAACTGCACTGCAAAAAATGTTACCATTACATAATATAAGAAATAAAAAATCCAAATAATTTGTAGCGCAAGGAAAAATAAATAAACAATAAAAAAGGAACATTAATTAAAACTAACAAAATCATCATAATTTCAGCTGAAAGACGTCCACTGCCTCAAAGGGGGGATTTGCCATAATAGCCACGCTTGGCGAACGCAGTATGGTGTTAAAATGCATAGAGAACGCTGCTGCCCTTTCCCTAGTAAGTCCCTTAGTCGCCTTTTACTGTTTTTCGGCAAGGACACTACCAGCCGCACTACCAGTAGTGTCGTTTACAATTAACGACACTACCAAACCTATTTTGGATTAAATTCTACAATCAACACAACAAAGTTCAGAAATATAATTCTTTATTTATTACTAAGTAAATCATGAAATAAAAGTAATAATTAATTCACCTTGATAATACTTAGCACACTCCGACAGACGGGTAGTCGATTTATTGAGTACCTACGTGGCGGTGCACAGATAATAAGCCTCATTTTTTTGGAAATATTATTATAATAATAATTTATTATAGTACAGAAACGCCTCTACAAATTTATTATATGTATAGAAGAAGATATAAAAATATAATAAATAATATATAAATAGTAATATATATATTCTATATAATATATATAGAAGACTAAATAAAACTTTGCTGTGTTGACTGTACAATTTAATCCAAAATAGGTTTGGTAGTGTCGTTAATTGTAAACGACACTACTGGTAGTGCGGCTGGTAGTGTCCTTGCCAAAAAACGCCTTTTACGACACCCACGGGAAGAAATGGGATAGTGCTATTCTTTACGTCCGGCACCAAACGGACAGAACTAACAAAATAATAAAAACAAACAAAAAATACCTGTGCAAGGCTTAACATTTTAGCAAAAAAATTACTTATGCCTACTTTCCTTGCTGTTTCTCAGAAAATTGTGACTGTAAAGAGTAGGTACATAAGGCCTCCTTATACTGACACGTTTCTAACCCGTTGAATGTTCAACAAAGAGGTAGATACTCATTTGATATGCACCCCTTTCTACGCATTATGTGCACTCCACTAGCGCCAATGAACTTATTAGTAAGTAAGTACGCGGAAATACCAACTATGGGACATGCACAAATTGTACAATAGACTTAGGTACATAATCTACCTGTATGTAGAGCAGTGGTGGCAAAGTGGTAAAGGCCTCGACTTACGAGTTGTAGGTCATACGTTCGGACCAAGACAGGCGCTTTACTTTGTATAAATCAATATCTTTTACTTTGTATAGATCAATACTGAGATTTATTGTGGACGGCACGGTTAACGTGTGTCGGGCAGGCCACCGTCCAGGAGAATCAATCTGACACATTATCTCCGGGTGTTCTCGTCTACCTAACGAAGAATACTTGCATAGACACAACCTTGTAGCCAGGATTATCCATCAACAACTTGCTCTGAAATACAGCCTTGTGGAATCGGAGGTGCCGTACTACAGGTATGTGCCCGACCCAGTTCTCGAGAATGGAAATATCACATTGTACTGGGACCGATCCATCATCACTGACAGGACTATTGTTGCCAATAAGCCTGATAATTATGGTGGTGGTGGATCGAATAGAGCGATCGGATCGAATAATCTAATATTTAAAAATATAATTTATATGTATTTAGTGAAATAAAGGAAATAATAATAATAATTTTATTTATTTCAGACATAATTCTAATACATAGTTTTATACTTACACATTTAAATTATAAACTATTTTAAAATCTAAACAGATAAAAACCAAAAATAAAATTGTGATTAATAAAATTTTAATATTCAATAAAAAATATTAAAATTGTCTAAAAAATATAAAATGTCAGAATGGTATAAAAAAATAAATGTCAAATATAAAATTGTAAAATATTATAAAAATGTAAAAATATTATAAAAATTATATGTCCAGCAGTGGACCGCGATAGGCTGACTTGATTGAAACACTCACTAAAGGGAAAAGTAACACATTCAGCTGTATTTAAAAGGTTTCAAATTTATATCTCACCGCTTTTCCAACAATTATGGTTCGAATAGCATGATTAAATTGTAATTGAAAAATCATCGACAAAATTGAGGTTAAAAAAATTACCTCAATTCTTAAATGAAAAACCAATTTAAGGTGGTTTAAAAATAGAATTTCGGGTTTATACATGTAGCTACCCAAATAATCGAATCAAAGCACTCAATTTGTAAGTAGGATTACAAATTGCCGTTTTTTGGCAAGGACACTACCAGCCGCACTACCAGTAGTGTCGTTTACAATTAACGACACTACCAAACCTATTTTGGATTAAATTGTACAGTCAACACAGCAAAGTTCAGAAATATAATTCTTTATTTATGATTTACTTATTAAGTAAATCATGAAATAAAAGTAATAATTAATTCACCTTGATAATACTTGAACACACTGCGACGGACGGGAAGTCGATTTTTGAGTACGTGGCGGAGTGCACAGATAGCTTCGACCAGGTACCACAATTCTTTTGGAAATATTTTCAATGTACAGAAACGCCTCGTCTACAAGTTTATTATATGTATAGAAGAAGATATAGGTATAGAAAACTAAATAAAAGCAAACTTATTTGGAAAAAAACATCAATGTGGAAATACAAAAATTAACGTAAATCATATACTTACTACATTCTCATTAACTGTTGTACTTTCAAATAAAACTCAATATTGAACCTCAGATAATAAAACATTGCGTGAAAATTTTTCAAGTGACCGACTGTAACTGTATCCTTCTCTTAGTTTATACAGTAGAGGCGGTCACTTGACATTTTTGATGATGACAACATTGATGTTTTTTCCAAATAAGTTTGCTTTTATTTAGTCTTCTATATCTATATCTTCTTCTATAAATAATAATATAATACATTTGTAGACGAGGCGTTTCTGTACATTGAAAATATTTAGAAAAAAGTAGTGTTTTCTACCTGGTCGAGGCTCAATGTCTGTGCACTTGGCGTACTCAATAAATCGACTTCCCGTCTGTCGGAGTATGCTCGAGTATTATCAAGGTGAATTAATTATTACTTTTATTTCATGATTTATAATATAATAAATAATAATAAAAGCTTTTATTGATTTCTTACAATTATTTCAATACACACAATTTCATAAAAAAAAAAAAAAATTACATTTCAATTTACTTATAATAAAATTCATAGTGGTTAGTTGTTAGTATTAATTAATTAATTTGATATTACATTATAAGGACCGCCTAGTGCGGTAAAAGCCTCCTCCATCTGTCTCCATCTTGTTCTGTCTCTAGCTAGTCTGCTCCATGTTTTTCCTATTAAGCCTGATATGTCGTCACTCCATCTCTTGTTGGGTCTCCCGCGCTTTCGCTGTTTGTTGATAGGATACCAGTTTGTTATGGTTTGAGTCCATCTGTCATCGCTAACTCTTTGTAAATGTCCAGCCCATTTCCATTTTCGTGTCAGAGTCTGTTTGATTACGTCTTTAGCTTTGGTTTCTTGTCGTATTGTGCTGTTTCTGACTCTATCTCTTAGTTTATGGCCCATATAGCTTCTCTCTATTGCTCTCTGGCAAACTCTTAATTTTTGTAGAGATTTTTTTGTTAGAGGCCATGTTTGGCAGGCGTATGTTAGGCACGGCATCAAGCAGATCTCCATAGCTTTTGTCTTTAAGTTAGTAGGAAGTGTACTCTTGAAGATTTCTTTCATAGCCCAGTACTTACTCCATGTATTCTTTACTCTTCTGTCTATTTCCAGCTTTGTGCAATCTTTGGTAGAAATTAAGTGACCCAGATAGACATATTCGCTGACCCACTCAAGCGGTATAGAGTTTAGCTTTATTATTGTTCTGTGCAGTTCGTCATAACTTTAGTTTTACTCTGGTTCACCTCAAGTCCCACTTTTTTGCTTTCTTCATTGAGTGTCTCTAGCATATACTGCAACTCGTTTGGGTCCTCGGAGAGCAAGACAAGATCGTCAGCAAATCTTAGATAAGATAGGCATTGTCCATATATTTTCAGGCCCACGCCGTTCCAGGTCAACGAACGAAATATTTGTTCTAGAACAGCTATAAAAAGTTTTGGAGATAATGGATCCCCTTGTCTCACACCCCGCTCTATCTCAAAAGCCGGTCCGGTACTGTCCAGTTTAATTCTGGCTTTGCTGTTCCTATATATCTCCTTTATTATGCTGATGTACCCCAGACGCAGTCCTTGCTCTTCTAACGCTCTCCATATAGAGTTGTGGGAGATAGAGTCGAACGCTTTTGAGTAATCGATAAAGCCAATGTATAGAGGCATGTTATATTCGTTATATTTTTCAATGATTAATTTTAATGTGTGGATATGGTCTACCGTAGATCGGTTACTCATAAATTCTGCTTGCTCTACTGCTTGGTTCTCATCGATCACTCCAGTTATTCTTCTTAGCAACGCCGAAGAAAACACTTTATATAGGCATGACATTAGGCTTATAGGTCTGTAATTCGCTATCAACGTAGGATCACCCTTTTTGTACAACAGTATAATCTCCGAGCATGTCCACTGACTAGGTATTTCTTTCTTCTCCATAATGTTGTTGAATAATTTTGTTAGCGGCGTGACCAATTTGTCTTTTCCAGCTTGTAACATTTCGTTTGTTATGCCATCTGGGCCTGGGCTCTTGTCTGGTTTTAATTTTCTTATTGCAAACTCTATCTCATTTTTTTTTTTCATGATTTACTTAGTAATAAATAAAGAATTATATTTCTGTACTTTGTTGTGTTGACTGTACAATTTAACCCAAAATAGATTTGGTAGTGTCATTAATTGTAAACGACAGTACTGACTGGTAGTGCGGCTGGTAGTGTCCTTGCCAAAAAACGCAAACTGCATCCCACGTTTTCTGATCGATTTGTTTACATTTTGATCAAATACTTTTCAAACAGACCATCATCAGCTGCCTATCCTTTACAGTCTAACCTGATGCAGCTGAATACCAGTATTTTACATGGAGCGACTGCCTATCTGACCTCCACAACCCAGTTACTGGATTATTAAAATACCCTTTAGTACCTATTGGTTGTCAGACTTTCGAGCTTCTGACGACCCGTAACAAAAGTCAAAGATCTACAAATAACAGCCAGGACCAACTGCTTAATGTGCTTTCCGAGTCACTGAGGGGTCTTGGTATGTAGAGATGGTCACCCATCCATGGGCCAACCGCGGCAAGCGTAGCTTAACCTGCTCGATCGACCTGGGTTGCTGTTATTACTTAGCCACAAACCCCTTTTGGAACAGACCATAAGGTACATTTACCTATGCACCCGGGGTAGTCAGGTTCGTTTACCATCTCAATTTTTTTTTTTTGGTTGGTAAATTATCAAAATATAAATTCTCCCGCTCTGGGCGGAGCGTGAGTGTCAGACTTTTACTGACTAAAACCCACCCATGTTCCTTCAGTTGCCTGGGTGCCAGGGCCACGATATCCGTTTCGGACAAACTCGCAACCCTGGTAGGCATTGGCCCTAACGGACCCCGTCAGTTCGTGCTGACAACTCTTTGAGGCGCGCGTGGAACACAACGCGCAGTCGACCCGGGCCTGGTCCTTATCAGACGGCGAGCTACCCATCGCTTACCATCCCGCGGTGACTAGGGGCGTAAGGGAGCGAATTTTGCCTCTCCCTCACGCGTTCCGCCTCCTCCTTCGCGAGCATTACTGTTTCGCAGAAGGAGGGTCAATGAACTCTCGCTCCGCACCATGGCCTGACATCTCGCTGACTACAATATATTTGATACATATTTTCTACCACGGCATGGGCTACTTTTGCTGCAGTATAGTATTTTTATCTTACGAAGCGATCCGCGCTTTATTTGTGGGTACCAAGTGTAGAAACACGCTGTGAATGTGTGTGGAAGCGCAGGAGCTCTCGGCTGTCATCTGAGACAATGGCGAAGTTAGAAGTGTGTATGTGTGCTGTACTGACTACTCGTCTTCACGCACACATTCGCAGCGTGTTTGTACATTTGGTTACCACAAGTTAAGCGAACGTCGCTTCGTGAGATAGTACAGCGTGTTACGGAAAGGGTATATACATATCCAAGGCACGGATTCTTTTGGTGATAACAAAGTACATGGCAAGATTTTTTTAATAAAACCTACATAATTATAAAGTTAAGAAACATTTAACTAATAAAAATCAAATGTTTCCAATTGAATTCTACACATCACTAGACCAAGTCAGCTGATCGGTTCACGTTTTAATCCATTCATTTGATACAGCCGCCAACCGTGCCACCCGCGCCGCCACGTGCCGGTTCGGCGCCGTGTCGCAGAGCTGTGGCAGGTGTGTGTGTGTGTACTAGATTAGTACATATATTATTTACTACCCTCGTAGTGCGGTGACACATTTGTTATGAGTTAAATTTAATAAACTGTAGAAATAAAAAATATATTTATTTATTTATTTATTTTATTATTTATGTACACACAGAAAAATACAAAGAGATATGACATAACAAAAATTTAGTACAAAGGTACTGCTTATTTCTTAAGAAATTTCTTCCAGCAGACCTGCGAAAGGAGAAATGAAAAAGAAATGTAGACAATAGTGTGTGAGAACAAGAAGAGAAAAATATGAATATGCGAAGTCTTAAACTAAAATGTTAAATATACCTAA
Organism: Tiliacea aurago; assembly: GCA_948098905.1. NCBI lineage: Eukaryota > Metazoa > Arthropoda > Insecta > Lepidoptera > Noctuidae > Tiliacea > Tiliacea aurago. Next base: position 6,607,934 of record OX402592.1, read on the forward strand.
ACTATACCATAACTAAATATTAAAAATACACACGTATACGTACACACGTGCAAAACCTACATAAACTTAAATAAATACATAAAGCATATATAAACAAATATATATAAATATAAGAATAAATACTCACAGTTGAGAGGAAAGGTAGTGCTCTTTTAAGCGATATTTGAATAAAGAAACAGTTTTTAAATCACGAATGCTAGGCGGAAGTGAGTTCCACAATCTTACAGCATGGACAGAGAAGGAATAAGAATAGTAGCTAGTTTTATGAGGATGAGATTTAAGGAGGGATCTAAGGTGTGATCTGCAGGGAGCGTCGCTAGGGCGAGCGTAAGAAAAACGCTCACGCAGGTAGGAAGGATAAGACGGGTTATGTAGGATGTTGAAGAGAAGACATAAAATCCGAGTGTTCCTGCGAAGGCGGATTGGGAGCCACTTGAGTTCCTTGCGAAGGTGAGAAACATGGTCATACTTTCGAAGACCAAAAACAAAGCGAATGCACAAGTTTTGCAAGCGCTCAAGCTTGTTCAGTAGCTCCTCAGTAGCATCCAGGTAGCAGGCGTCGGCATAATCTATAATCGGCTGAATAAGTGTTTGCGCCAAAGAAATTTTAGTCTTCAAGGGCAGGAGACTTTGAAGGCTCTTCAGCGAATGAAAGGAGAAATGTACCTTACGACTAACCTCATTGACCTGATTACGCCACGAAAGATTGGAGTCAATAATGACACCCAGATCTTTGGCGGTTTCGGTATATTCAATGCGAACACCATCAAGATATAAAGGCATCAGAGATGTAACAGCAGCCACATTGCGAACGAATCTGCTACCTATGATCATGGCTTGGGATTTAGTTGGGTTAATTTGCAAACCAAACGACTTAGCCCAAACGCTGATGCAAGCCAGGTCATGATTCATTGCAGCAATTGCAGAACCCGCGTCAGCTACATTAAAATGTCGGTAAACCTGCAAGTCATCTGCATAAAGATGAAAACTAGAGGAGATTACTCTGGTAACAAAGTTTATGAAAATAGAAAAAAGAAGAGGAGAGAGAACGCTACCCTGGGGAACACCCTCCGTGAGGCTACACCAATCGGAGAAGGACTCTTCCAGGCGAACACACTGAGAGCGTTCCCGTAGATAAGCACTGAACCAAGCTAGAGCGGAAGAAGAGAAATTGATTGATTTGAGGATACCCAGTAAAATGTCGAAATCCACTGAGTTGAAGGCGCTGCTAAAGTCAAGCAAAACGAGAACAGAAAGGGACTTATTCTCCATTGCCCAGCGGATGTCGTCAGTTACTTTCAAAAGCGCGGTTACAGTACTGTGACCCGAGCGAAAGCCGGATTGAAAGGGGGAAATTATCGAGTTTGACGCCAAGAATAGTGACAATTGTCTATGAACTATGTGCTCAAAAACTTTAGAGAGAAATGGGAGAATAGAAATAGGTCTAAAGTGGGTTAATAAAGTAGGATTGTTAGTTTTAGGTAAAGGTATTATGTGAGCCTTTTTCCAAACAGATGGAAATGAGCAAGAGGAAAATGAGTGGTTGAAGATGTGAGTGAGAACAGGAAGTAACGAGGAAAGGATAAGAGTTATCATTCTTGAGCATAACTTATCATTACCGACTGCTGAAGAAGTAATCGTAAGTACAGATTTCTTAACGTCATCCTCAGTAACATCGCTAAGTTTAAAGGAAGAACATTGTGGTAATGGCAAACTAGCAAGACTCTCTAGTGTCGCTGCTTTGACAGACGGATCAAGAGAAAAGGGAAGGAGAGAGAAATGTTTATTGAGATCATCGAGGTTTACATCCTTACACTGGTTGGTAGGTGACTTGCCAATGCCTACAGATTTGAGAAATCTCCATACATCGGAGGAACTGCGGTTAATGAGTTGATCGTGGAAATAGCGTCTCTTAGCATCTTGACACAAATGACTGCAGCGATTACGTAAAGATTTGTAATAAGAGAGATTCAGCTCTGAAGGTCTGCGCTTATATCTGCTCTTGGCTTTATCCCTGCGAGCCATAAGCTCTTTAATTTGTACCGTTATCCATGGTGCAGGGTTATGGCGAACTTTGACACGTCGTATAGGGGCATGCTGATCATATAAGTCGAGAACGGTTGCGTTAAAACAACTCACCTTATCGTCGATGTCATCGTTCTCGACCAGAGGGGTCCAGTCGAGATTGCCGGCATCACGCTGCAAAGCCTCCAGGTCTATGCCCTTGTAGTTACGAAGATATAATAGCTGGGACTTACGCTTGGGAACACGAATACGATAGGAAAGATAAATGAGATCGTGGTAAGAAAAAGTAGCCGTAAGTTGACCATGGTAAGAAACATTATTAGGAGAGGAAACAATCATAAGATCTAGAAAAGAGGGTGTACAATTAGGAAAATAATGAGTTGCAGAGAGAGGCAAAACTTGAAGATTGAAAGATGACAAGAGTGAAAGGAGTTTAACAGAGCGAAAGTCATTTTTAATCAAGCAAGTATTAAAATCACCCATTATAATAACGTGCTCATACATGGGGCAAAGATCACTGAGAATGGAGTCGAGAGAATTAAAGTAGTCAATGTGAAGATTAGGACTGTAGAGCACTGCAAGCAAAACTTTTGTGTGATGAACAGTAATTTCAAGAAACAAGTATTCAGCCGACTCAGAATACCGTGAAGGAGATGAACAGACCACCCTGTAAGGTAAATCAGCACGCAGGTACATAGCAACACCTCCTCCACCTTTGCCAGTCCTATCGTTGCGGATCAAGACGAAGCCGGGGAGTGAGTATTGAGTAGAGAGGAGAGATGGCTTCAAGAAGGATTCTGTTATCAACAGAGCATCCAGGTGAGCACTGCTAAAGGATGCCAGAAGGTCAGAATAGTGACCAGGAACACTCTGAGCATTTATGTGAGCTATATGCAGATTCTTAGTGTCATTGGAAAAAGAGAAGAGATTTTATCATGTAAAGTAAGTGGTGTGGAAGAGTCACTGTCGGCACTAACAAAACTAGTCGAAGAAGAGCACGAGAAGAAGCTGTCGTTAAGATCAGCTACATCATCCATGAATATACTAATTTATAATATAAATATAAAAATAATATAAATATCTAAAATACAAGAGTAAAATAATTAATACTTATTACAAATTTTCCTTTGATTAGAAGAACCTCCCCCACCCGCTGGTATATTGGGCAGAATTTTTGAAAGAACACATGTATAAAAAAGAACAGATGGAGATTGTTGATGGTTCACATTTAACAAAAGAAAGTTATGTAAATAGAAACAGAATAAATAAAACTAAACGAGAACAATTTTAACAATTACTGATTCACACATCGAACTGTACGTAAAATGGAACGCGACGCAATGACGGCTGGGTACGTGATGGATAGCAGTGCTATGCAGTGACACTGACTTCTGTCACATTGTCCAGTGTCAAAACATCAAAACTATGTACAACATTCTGTGTACCGGCGATAATAAAAATGAAAAGTAAAATGATTAGCGGTGAAACAAATAAAAATAACTTATCTAATTACCGGCCTAAAATAATTGTAAGCAAGCAAAGCGGCCAAGTTGAGAAGTAGTATAGTAAATAGACTGACAACAAAAACAACGAATGTGTTACTTGCGCAAACGCGTCTTCCTTGTTCGCTTAGCGGGAGTCGCCGAGGTTGCGGCTTTCGGAGATCCAGGTTCTTCAGATTGGGCAGAATCCTCATTGTCGACTGAACAAGACGGGAATTTGGCGATCAGATCGTGAAGTTCGCCTGCCGTTTCGATCTTCCGGCGGGATTTGTCTGGGCAAATAACAACAATCTTGCCTTCCATGGACCAGCAATTAGGCATACCGAAATGCTTACGAGCAGCTGCAAACACACGATGCCGACTTTGTGTCAAGAACTCGGAGATGGTGATCCCAGTACCCTCTATCAAACATTTTCAAAGTTAATCTTTTTGAGCTGAAATTTTGTACAGAGATTCTGAACCAGATGCACTCTTCCACCCTGTTTGTATGGATATACCTTTTCCGTAACACGCTGTATACTATAGATAAATGTAGTTCATACCGATACGATCCCACCGACTACAGTGGCACCAAAATGAGGTTCAAAGTTTTTAATTAAAGACATTACGCCTTTAATTAAAACGTTAAAACTTTCCTGCAACGAATATGTAACGCCCCTTTCTTCAAGAATGGATTATGGTAAGGGATTAAGTTACGATTACCCATAATAAAATAATAATAATAATAATATTTTAGTTTTATTTTTATTGTTGTATTTTTTATGTATTGGTATTTTATAAGGATAAATAGTGTAATAGGTTGTTATAAAATCGTCTTGGGTATACTGTAAGATGTTGTAATTATTGGTGTGTGATAATAATTAAATAATAATAAATAAATAATTTGATAAATTTAATTACTAAATACATTAGCCCCCTTATTACAAAACAAGTTTTATCTTCAGACCGAGGTTTAAAACATGGAGCCATTATTGAATTTCGAACTTTATTCCGACTATGGTACAGTTCCTAAACACAAAACTGACAACTTAGTACCGAACTAAGTTTTCAGTTTTGTATATAGAACGGTATTTCAATCACTGTTACGTTCTTATTACAAAAACTGGCTGCATGGTTTAAGCCATGTCAAAATATAAACCTTGTTTTGTAATAAGGCGGTTAGTGTTTAACATATTAAGCACCTACCTGTCTGCTTTCATGACTGCCTCGTTGGTCTAGTAGTCGCAAGCACTACCGCTGAGCATGAGGTCCTGGGTTCGATTCCCGGATCGGTCGGAAATTTCGCAGCAAAAAGCCGGAGTCTGGATTTATGCCCTGTTGATGGCAATAGGGTCGCCCCTTATTACATGAGACTAAAATATAACTGGTGAAATGTGGGTGTATGGAATATAGGTTCACTCTTCTTCGTTCTGGGAATACAAGCGTGATGGTATATTATGATAAATTCAGCACATCTTTAAAATCTTCCAAAACAAGACTTTTCTCAACGTTCTAAATCTAAAAATTTTCGTCAGAGCGAATGCCCTTGTAACTCATAAAATTTTTCAGTAAAATTATTACAATTTAAACCACTTAAGTATTAAACCTACTAAGGTATAAAACCTGGAAAATCTGAAAGCTTCTTGATGTAAGGCAAGGTTCGTTTTGAAGACGCCAAAAATGAGATTTTGAAATCATTTCTTATTTGTCGCAGATTAAAATAATGTGATAAGCTGTTTGGCAATAAACTGAAAGAAATATGTAAGGTGGTTAGTTATAATAGAAACGTGGATACATAATCATACAAAAATGTATCTAATAATACACTCCCGGATACCTGAATCAAGCCACCCTGCATATTTTTCTTTAAAGGGCTCTTTAAGAGGCAGACCTTATTTAAGAAGCTGTAAGAATAAACGGGGTAGTCACTGGACAGCTTCCGTAAAACACGTTAATTATATGTATGATAGATTGCAATAAGAAAAAAAAATATTCTGGCAGTTGGTATCGGCTATGACCACTCATCAAGTCACCCAGTTTCGGTGCTATGAAAAAATATGCAGAAGACTGATCAATCCGTCGCGGCAACAATTTTAAGGAAGTGTTAAAATTCAAACGTCTGCCGGACCCAAACGGCGCCAGTAAAATGCAGAGATTTGTTTTACGGCCCTGAAATAGGCGACTTGTTGCCGATAAAGGTGATTTTCTTACGACGATGGGGATTTAAAACATACCTTAATATTTTGGAACGAAGTCATGACTAACTTCCATAAAAAACAGTAATTTTCCTTTTGAGGTACGGAACCCTAAAAATCATGAATATCCTATATTAGCACAAACTATAAATATGGTAAAAGTGGTTATACCGTATGACCGGTATAACTATTTTTACAACGATATACTTTCCGTTTGCCCCAACAGCTAATGCCGTGGTGGATAGCCGGTCAGCAAGTTGGTACAGGAGGTGCCTAGGGAACGCCGTTGGGCGGTATTCAATTATGTTGGGTAACACCACCCAAACACGCATACTTATCAAATATTCTAATGTCCAAGGTCTGCTCTAGAATTATCACTCATTCAATATTAGCATCATAGGTATTCGTTAGATTTTTTTGCCATGTCCATTCAAAGTAGGTATATATTCAAGCAGATAAATGATTGGATTTGAACTGAACTAGACTGTCCTGCGATATATCTTAGGAGTATATAAGGTGTATCTATTCATACACGAAATCTCATAAGGGGTCATTGTACTCATCATTATGAACAGCTTTCTCTATGGGACAAAACTTGAAATCGCGAAAAAAAATCAGCTGTTCCCTACATTTTGACGAGTTAAGCGAACATAAATGTAGGGAACAGCTAATTTTTTTTTCGTGATTTCCCATAGTAAAAGTTGTTCATAATGATGAGTACAATGACCCCTTAAGAGATTTCGTGTATGAATAGATACACCTTATATACAACATTAGTTTTTGTTTATACTAAACCCGAAAAGGGGTCATTGTACTCATCATTTTGAAAATTTTTTTCTATGGGACCAACCTTGAAATCGCGAAAAAAAATCAGCTGTTCCCTACATTTTGACGAGTTAAGCGAACATAAATGTAGGGAATAGCTGATTTTTTTTTCGCGATTTCACGGTTGGTCCCATAGATTTTTTTTTCAAAATGATGAGTACAATGACCCCTTTTCGGGTTTAGTATAAACAAAAACTAATTTGTATATATATACATATACTCCTACTGCGATCGCCAACCCGCCTGCCAAGCGTGGTGAATATCGTCCCGCGCAAACTCCCCTTGGGGGAGGCCTATATCCCGATCCAGCAGTGGACGTCTTTCGGCTGAAATGATGATAATGACTGTCCTACTCTCAGATTATAGAAAGAAGCAGATAGACCGCGCGGAACAATAAAGTGAGGCCCGCTTGTAGACATGTGTGCGTTACAGCCACGTGACAGCACTATAAGAACAGGTGCCTCTATGTGCGTACATACACATCGGTTGCCAGCATAATGAATATTTTTGCCATAATATTTCATTACATGAAAAAAAAATCGTTTTTTTTTTGTTAAATCAGTTTGTTTCGTTAACAGTATACGTCAAATTAACAATACCCGTATAAACGATACATTTGCGATATATTTTAATTTTGAGACACCAACATTTTATTGTTTTTAGTAGCTATATTTACTTTATGGTAACGTCATATAACCCATGATATAGCAAATCGACTAATGTAATAAGTATTATAAAATCCATTAACTAGTTACACTTACGAAGACACATACATATTTATTTATTTATAAACATACCAACCACAACAGGCGATAAATAAAACACTATTAACAAAATAAATATTTTTGTAAATCGATACTCCTGTATCCTATACTTATTTCCTAACTTAGGGGTAAATGTTTCAATATAAACTAGCAACACCGAATGATTTTTGTTAAGGTTTTGTGTTTCAAGATGTCACTAACAATAAACACGTAAAATAAATCCAAATAGACAAATAATCAAAATTTTACCTATGAAAGATACTCCATCTTATTTCTTTTGTTTTTGGGACAGTTTTTACAATGTTTAAAAATACAAGACGGCATTATTCTGAAATTATCTGTTAGAGCTCGTGACGTACTAACAATGCGACGCTTCGTGCTGTACTGAATCGAGATTCAGATTCGCACTCTCGGTGTTCCGCGCGGTCTATCTACTTCTTTCTATAATCTGAGGTCCTACTTAACAATATTCCATCTTAGAAGTAACCCAATATAAACCATCTCTAATGACGACCTGCAATCTCAGATACCACATTTTTTTTATAAAATCTGAGAGCACACTCGCCATATCTAACGAAGTCTTTAATTTCCTTAATAAAGATGTGCATTCACTACTGCTTAATTAGTAGATACTTGAACTAACAAGAAAGAATTCCAAGAATTCAAGCTCTAACGAGTCAGAGATAAAAAATAAGGTAAGTTTTAAATTTCTCTCTCAGTCAGATCGCTTACTTAAGAGACGTACTGCGTGGTACGTTCGCTGGCAAATCGCCCCGTTTGCAAAATGCTTAGGATTATGATTTCCGTTTGCTCGGACACTGGACAGTGTTAGAATCGTCTGAAACTATTTTCCGCTTACTGACCGTAGCTACAACTATGGCTGGAAGGAAAATGGAAGAATCAAAATAAAAATATTTTATTTCACATAAACCTACATGGGCACTTATAAAACTTCAGAAGCTATGTGCACGGTTCCAGTTGGTCGTTTCCTATGGAGAAGAGCCGGCAAGAACTCCACGGTTCATAATCATTCATCATTTCAGCCTAAAGACATCCACTGCTGGACATAGGCCTCCCCCAAAAGGAGGGGGAGGATTTGCCATAATCGCCACGCTTGGCAGGCGGGTTGGCGATCGCAGTATGGTTTTAAAATGCATAGAGAACGCTGCTGCCCATTCTCTAGTAAGTCCTTTAGTCGCCTTTTACGACACCCACGGGTATAAATGGGATGGTGCTTGATTCTTTACGTCCGGCACCAAACGGAACTCCAGACTCCACGGTTACTCTTTTGAAAATAATGGGCTTTGACAACGTTTTCAAATTACAGTGTTAATATGTATGGGAGGACAGTGTAGGCCCGTCGTACGCACAAGTACCAGGTACTTAACAAAATAGAAAATGATTTACAAAGCTACAGTCTATTAAGCCTACAACGTTCTCAGATATCTAATAATCTTGTAGATACGGTGTCACACACATTACAGGCTATCATTTGTGGTAATAAAACAACTAAATCTCGTGTTTTTCAGAAAGAAAGGAACTCAAAGCTTTACTTTGTGAAAAAATATTAGTACAGCTCGATTCAAACTTGATGGCGGCTCTGAAGTGCGCTACTAGCTGCGCAGTACCGCACCCCTCACCCCCGCTGACACGTGACTTTGTTACTGCGCAGCCACTCGCCTCATATTCCGAACCGCCATAAAGTTTGAATCGGACTGTACCAGTTTGTAAATCCATAAAATTGTAACTATACTCCAATGCCTCAAAGACTCAGTTTCCTATTTATTATTCAATTACAAATGCAATATAAAGTTCTTCGCCACACCGACGCTATCATACATTTTGCGAACTTTTCCTCTACTGAACTTTACAAAACTCTTGCATTCCTTCCACACAAACACTTCGCATTACGTCAGAGCCTCATTTGTATCGTGAACTCCCCACGTTTAATAGTACACCGTTTGATTAAGCTTAAGGAACGCAATTTATCCATATATTAAATTGCCGACCGATCGTCTATTCGATAGTTCGCGCGGCGACAATTGCAGAAGCCAACGAATGCAGCAACTGCGATGCGGACCGGTATTGTGTAGTATTGCTGCCTCGGGTTGTCCTATGAGACGGTTGTAAGGCATGAGAGGCAGCGGGAATTAAACCTGCGGAGTAATTGCGTAACAGAAATACAATGGCCATCGATCGCAATGCCTTTAATTTTGACAATTTTATTCAGCCACGTTCATTGTGTTATTTACGTTGTTGAGCAGACGATTTTTTTAAACCTATGAAGCAATGGATTAGGAGTTTCCTTCAAACTCTCGGATTGAGAATGAAACGTTTTTTTTTTGGGTGTTAAATTATCAAATAACTTTTACTTGCCTAGATCTTGATGTAGATATTTTTATCTGGATTTGTAGAGGGCAAAGTTCTACTGCTATAATAAATAATAATAATAATACTAATACTTATAATTCTAATACTTATGTGTACCGTGTGGTGCCGGACGTAAAGAATAGCACGATCCTATTTCTTACTGTGGGTGTCGTAAATGGCGACTAAGGGACTTATTAGAGAACGGGCAGCAATGTTCTCTATGAATTTTAACACCATACAGCGATCTCCAACCCGCTTGCAAAGCGTGGCGATTATCGCAACCATTTGGAGGAGGCCTATGTCCAGCAGTGGACGTCTTTCGGCTGAAATGATGAATAATACTTATACAACATTATTTTTAGTATATGCGAAACCTGAATATATTTTGTTCAGAATAAGGAACTGAATCGATTTCTATAATTTTTACACCATGTTATATTTTGTCCCAAATTTATTTAAGTGTGATGGGAAATGTTATCACCATTTAATTACTTACAATACAATCGCCGTACGGTTAGGTACCTACTGCCAAATTATTATCAATGAGCGCAAGACGACCCTGAAGGCGCGGGGGCGCCGTTAACATGTTTTTGTACAGACAACCCGGTATTATAACAACCTTATAACTTTGTGATTTTTTATGATACAGTTTTGAAATTTTGTACATAGATTCTTTACATAAAAATACTAGACACGTGTTTCGGGTTTCGCATATACTAAAACTAATATTGTATATGCCATCATCAAAATCGCCATGAAGACGGGCCGTACATCCACCATTCAATCTACTCAGCCTATAGCAGTCCACTGCTGGACATAGGCCTCTCCCAGGCTGCGCCACAACAACCTGTCCTCCGCCTTCCGCATCCAGTCTATCCCAGCCACCTTTTTAAGGTCGTCGGTCCATCTAGCTGGGGGGCGTCCCACACTACGCTTACCGATACGCGGTCTCCACTCCAGGACTCGTCTGCTCTACCGGCCATCGGTCCTTCGACAAACATGGCCAGCGCACTGCCACTTCAGCTTGCTTACTCTGCAGGCTATGTCGGTAACTCCGGTTCTCTTCCGGATAACTTCCATTATTGAAAAACAATCGCAAATCGCTCACAACTTGTACCAGACACATCCTACAGAAGAGCTGATACCTAACAAGCATTACGAATGCAATAAGCCACCGAAGAGCACGTTGTAAATGTTAACCCACACCACATTGCCGTGCACACTCGCGGCACGCGTTCCAACGTGCATCAATATTTTCATTGCGTTTTGCTTGTTGAATGAATGGTATGGGGAATGAAATGTGCAAATCTTCTATTAAGACACAGATATATGCCAGTGACCTTGAGTGATTAGCTTGCTTGTTCTGTATTGAGCTCACGCAACGCGTCGTACGTTCAGCCAGTAATAGGACTCGCCCATCAAAGAGCGCTGTCCCCAATTTGACGCATTATTAATTTACTATACACAAAACAAAAGGTATTTTAATAAAACGCGTATACTTAAAGATCAATAATTAAATTATCTTTAAATTGGTGAAGGTTTCAGAAAAATACGCTTGGTAGATTTTGCGCCATTCTCAGTTTTTTATCCGCGTCTGACATAACTTTACAAATTAATTTCACTATATAAACAAAATCTTAAATATTCACTTATTAAGTTATTGAGACAATGTTCTAATTTATCATATATTTTTTTCAAATCATTAACACTACTCGTTTAGACGTGATCTTTAGTATAAAATCATTAAAAGTCCGTTATCGTCCCCTTAATATTTGTCACTAGGGAGTAGTATTATATTATCTGTGCTAGGGACCATGAAAGTTGATTTGGACACGAATGTTATAATCATAGTGCACCTCAACGATGTCGAACACGTGGTGTTATGTAAATATTTTTGGAAGAAGTACTTAGATAAGTAATTAAATGAAATGAGAAGGCTTTTGTGTCCTAGTGATTACTGGTTAAGCGGTTGATTTCAATAGTATAAAACTCGAACCATAGGATCGATTTCGTGATTCATTGTCTCTTCGTAATGCATAATGCTAGGGTGTGTGTCTAAATGTAGCAATTTTTAATGTTAATTATGGTATAATTAACATTAAAAATTGCTACATTTAGACGAAGAGAGGTGTACCATGTTACATTATTTGGGCCACCAAGATACAGGCTGTGCCTAGTTTGGGGCCCACGGCTACTTCTACGTATGCACTCCTTCAATTAACATTGTTCCTGTTTACAAATGTTTCCTAACTTGTGTGTGTTAATAAATTGTTTTTATTTTATTTATTTATTATAACTTACTAGCTTTTGCCCGCGTTTATGTCGGAAAATATCCCACGGGGGAATAATTCCGTAATACATTGTTTTCATATAATAAAAAAAAAAATCTTTAATTCGGATAAGCAACATCCATATGGGTTAGTAAAAACAAAAAGATAACTTATACCTATGTTAGTAAACTTATACATACTAACTATTTGACAACAAGGCTGTTGTTCAAAATGCATCTTTGCACAACATCACCTAAAAAGGAGAATCCAACCTCCCCGCTATGGTCATATAACTGTCTTGGTTTAGTTTAGCCGCGCGCATGTTAGTAAGCTCCCAATCGCCATGAGTTTCTCCGACATCTTCACCGATTGTCGTCATATTTCCGCCAATTAACACAAAACCATAATGAATTAAACACTTAAATCTTCCTCATGAATCGCTCCGTCTATTGCTGAAAACCTTTTCCCCCTTATTACAAAACAAGGTTTATCTTCAGACCAAGGTTTAAAACATGGAGCCATTATTGAATTTCGAACTTTATTCCGACTTTGGTAAAGTTCCTAAACACAAAACTGACAACTTAGTACCGAACTAAGTTTTCAGTTTTGTGTAAAGAACGGTATTTCAATCACTGTTACGTTCTTATTACAAAAAACTGGCTCCATGTTTTAAGCCATGTCAAAATATAAATCTTGTTTTGTAATAAGGCGGTTTGAGTTTATCGCGTTCAGACACACAGACGCGGCAGAGGAGTTTGTTTTATAATATGTAGTGATAAGTAAAGTTTAATTAATATAACATACTATTTGAAAAACATACCAAGACCCCTCCGTGCCTCGGAAAGCACGTTAAGCAGTTGGTTCCGACAGTCATTCGTGGACATTTAATAGCCGTTATTACGGGTCGTCAGAAGCCCGAAAATCTGACAACCAGTCTTACCAAGGGGTATCGTATGACCCAGTAACTGGGTGTGGAGGTCAGATAGGCAGTCGCTCCATGTAAAATACTGGTTGTCAGATAAATGCGGTTAGACTGGAAGCTGACCCCAACAAAGTTGTGAAAAAGCTAGACAGATGATAACTATTTGAAAAAAAACCAGCCAAGTGCGTGTCGGACCATGCACAATGAAGGGTTCCGTAGTTGGGATGACTTTTCCAACGAACTTAACATTGTAGTTGAAAAACATGATCCCCATACAGTCCAACTGCAAATGTAAGTTTGTACGCACAATATTGAGTGATTTACCATGTTCTTTTAAGATCACAGACTTCTTATAAGTTTCCTGTAATCTATAAGTAAAGAACTATTTTCTGTATTTTTATCAACAGCTCAGTAGTTTCGGAGATAAAGGGGGGGAATGGTCATTTTTCATCTATTTTCTTAAATAATTTCAAAAGTATGTATTTTAAAATTACAAAAAAAATATATATAAAATCCTTAAAACAAGCCCTTTCATTTGATATGTCACAAGATACAGTGCGCAAAACTTTTTTTTTAATTTTCTAATTTGCCCCCCAAAAGTGACCTCCATATTCAAAATTTATTTATTTACGTAACACGTCCGTGTTTGGGTCACAGAAGTTCATATGTGTACTAAATTTCAACTTAATCGGTCCAGTAGATTCGGAGCAAATCAGCTGTGACCGACGGACAGACATACAGACAGACACACGAGTGATCCTATAAGGGTTCCTTTTTTCCTTTTGAGGTGCGTGAAAACAAAAGCAAAGGTAAATTGATACAAACACGATTCAGTAAACCAAATCAATCTATGACTGTAGGTACAGTCAACATCAGATATTTATGAACTACAGTCCGCACACGAGGTAATTTGTGTCGTGTTGTTACAATTGCAACTGACGCGATAACATAGTTGTTTTCATACAACATCGATTGAAACTAACATACATTTAGAAGCGAATTGATATCTATCTAAATTTAATTTCATGTGTTTGATTTAGGTAACATAACATCACGGCTGTAATCAATGACGGGTCAATCAGAGATATGGGAACGTATACCCATATTTCGCTAGACAGTCCCATATAACGGGCAAACCTATTGCCATTATCTCGGTAATGAAAACTGCATCAAAATCCGTTTTCGTAGTTTATTAGAATTTTTTTAATATATTTAATACACAGTTATTGGGTATTTATTTTAGTTTTCCATTAATCACAACACAACACACACACATGTATGTCACAATATTTTATTTTATTTTGTTTGAGCTTTTTTATACCTTTAATTTATTCTCTTAATTAATTTATGGACACACACTTCTCTATCCGTCTTATTACAAAAAAATGCTTAAGTACTGTTTTATACCAAGACCACAAGGTCTAGGATTGTTACGGTATTCAAGTTAATATCAGGTTCAAAACGTATTCTTATTACAAAACGAAGACTTTTCGAGGATCAGTTAGTACCAAAGAAGGTTCATGGTTCCACAGATAAGAAACAAAAATGGCATTCTTTCATTCGTTCATTCTGCATCTATTTGAAGCAACGTTTCGTTTCTCTAAATATTGATATTATAATAACACTTGAAATGCATAAATAATTATTAATCAATACAAAAATATGTCATAAATCGTTCTTTGTTTACGTTACAATATATTGAACAAGCCCAACTTGTACTTTTGACGTGTTTTTTATAATCAAGTTATCATATTTTTTAACACCGCTAGCGTGAAGTGGAGTGAATTACATAGGTACGGCGCGGCACTCGTAATTTGAGACGAATGTTTATGTTGCGTCCATAAATAATAAATCTTAGTATTACGTACTGTTGATAATATGTGGTTTGTTCGTGAGTTGTGTCTGGTTAAACCGTTGAAGATAAACTTAGTAAAACCCTAAGACGACCCACTGACCAAAACATGGATTTTTAATTAATATTAGGTAAGCAATGCTTTGTATCATCTTATTTCGACTGCCTAACGCGAATGTTCATATTATTATAGGAAATATTACGTCGTACTACGTATGACGATGTCCGTAAGATCGCCGAGCATAATAATCCAAATCTTCCAAATCCATCACACAATAACAATAAACGCTAACCTCAAATAAATTAGTACCGAAGTTAGTCCATAGAAAAACTAGGGGTCTCAGCTGACTAACTTTAGTACCATAACTAGTTCATGAACTAGTGATAAACTTCATTTTATAATAACGTTTTATTTAGTCATGGTAGCAAACCTAGTGATTATCCTGGTACTAAATTTAGATCGTGTTTTGGAATAAGACGGTATGTGTTTATTATTCTAGCGTATGGCACTCGTGGGTTGCAGCTGAAAATCAGCGTCAGGTGATACACCTTGTGTTGTCATCTGACATTATGTTGAGCTGTGGCCCTTTTTGCATTATTATAATTGTTTTCTGTTTTTTTATAGTTGTATGATGTATTTTTTGCTGTAATCCCAATAAACGCGTTTTTATTTCGTTAGCCGGGAAAAAATTCTAATTATGTTCTCCTGTCGTCAAAATCAGTGGTGGCCCAGTGGTAATGGCTCCGACCTACGAGTTGTTGTGTAAATCGTAGGTTCGAACCCAAGCAAGCGCTTTACTTTGTGTAAATAACTTCATCACCACTGCTCTGAAAACAGGAAGCAAAACATCGTGAGGAAACCGGCATGTCCTAGAACCAAAACTTTAAAGACATATGAAATGTACCAACCTGCACTGGGCCCGCGTGGTAGATTACTGCCTACTCCCTCTCGAAGAGAGGGGGCGTGTCCCAGCAGTGGAAACATCATTCATCATCATAATTTCAGCCGAAAGATGTCCACTGCTGGACATAGTCCTCCCCCAAGCTCCGCCACTTTGACCGGTTCTGTGCTTCCCGCATCCAGCGGATACCTGCGGCCTTCACAAAGTCATCGGTCAACCTTGTAGGAGGCCTTCCAACGCTACGTCTTCCGGTACGCGGTCGCCACTCCTGAACCTTTCGGCCCCATCGGCCATCAGTTCTGCGAACAATGTGCCCTGCCCACTGCCACTTAAGCTTGGCAATTCTACGGGCTATATCAGTTACCTTGGTTCGCCTGCGGATCTCTTCATTACTGATTCGATCACGTAGGGAAACTCCAAGTATAGCCCTCTCCATTGCCCTTTGGGTGGCAGTGGGAACATTATAGACTAATTATGACCGATAAATTGTAATGAAAAACCCAATAGCAATTTGCCCGACTTGAGAATTGGACCAGTGCTCCTGCCTCGGTCTGATTATTAGGTGAGGCCCATTTATCAGCACAGCGTCTTATCTACTGAAATACATGCATACATACATAAACTACAGAACGTCACCTGCTACGATCCTTACACACCTTTTGCTTCGTTTACGACCATACATTGGGTCATAAACGCACGGCGGTTGCGAGTACTACGCACCTGACCTTTCTGAAGAACGTCACCAATAAGATAACTATTATGTCCTTCTAGGACGTCCCTTCCCGTTTCCACTCACATCTGCCTTGTAAATACCTAAATTTTGTTAGTAGATATTAATCACCTCTCTGACAGAAATGACACAGTTTCAAATAAGGTCATAGTGTTTAATGCTAGCAGGTACTATGCCAAGCAAATTATTTTAAATTGAACAATATCGTCGCTGAAGTTCTCAGAAACGTTGTCGTGTCGAACGATATTAAATAGATATGAAAGCTCCGCGTGTTATTAACTGAGGACACTTTTAAAGCAAAGGGTAAATAAAACTAAAATCCAATAACGGTTTTATTTTCCAATAACACGATGTCCGTATTGGTCCGTATATAGTTTTCGCTTTTTACGAAACTACTAAAGGAATATTAGGGCGTTGTTAATTATGTTTCAATGAACATTATGGAGCAGTGGTGGCCCAGTGGTAACGGCCTCGACTTACAAGCATTTTAAGGTCCTTATAATGTGCGAGTGCGACGGCAATACAATTGCGTGCGAGCGACAGAGACAAGTAATGAGGGGTCATTGTACGAAATTCTTTCTGCTTCACGACCGGACTTTAGTAGGTCGTGGGTTCAAACCCAGATAGGCGCTTCACTTTGTGTACATTATTTCATCACCACTGCTCTCAAACCGGTGAAGGAAAACATCGTGAGGAAACCGGCAAGTCCTAGAACTAAAAATTATAAAAGACATGTGGCATCTACCAACCAGCACTGGGCTCGTGTGTTGGATTATGGCTCACTCTCTCTCACAGAGAGGAGACATGTATCCCAGTAGTGGGAACATTAAAGGCTGATTATGTAATTATGTTCCAAAAGTTTTGGTTCCCTAGGAAAGCGGTTCTATCGTATTAAAACGTCCGTCATGAAAATCTGTCATTTTCACTAGTATCTGACATAAAAGTGTCAATAACGCTCTGTATTTGGACAACCGTTTTTTTAGGAATTCTAATGATAAATGATTGTTATTTCTGTAAGTAGGTTTCTACAAACACCCGTCAATCATATTTTAAAAACTAGATGAGGTCGGCGTTTCATATCTAACTACTCTGAGTTATTCTCAGAGTAGTCAGATATGAAACGGCCGAAACAAACTCAGAGGTCACAGTCTCTTTTAAAACCCGACATAATCTTGGTCAGATCATGTGAAGGCCATATTATGTAGATTGGTGTTTGAAATGGTTTTTTGAGGAAAGAACCACACTGATTAAGTGGACCTGACCAGTCAGTCCACTCAATCAGTGTGTAACCTATTTCTTCTAGTGGGTGTCGTAAAAGGCGACTAAGGGACTTACTTGAGAAAGGGCAGCAGCGTTCTCTATGCAGTTTAACACCAAACTGCGATCGCCAACCCGCCTGCCAAGCGTGGCGATTATGGCAAACCCCCCCATTAGGGGAGGCCTATGTCCAGCAGTGGACGTCTGCCGGCTGAAATGATGGTGATGATGATGACCAGTCAGCGCACGCATTTGTCAGTAATCCTGCAGCTCTACTCAGAACTTAGAGAGCTCAACGATGCGAAGAACAATACTAAAGAAAGGACATTTGGGTAGGCCGCATAAATGACTTAAACTACCACACCATGATTAACATTAGCTGAGAAAAAAAAAAAACAAAACCCAAACGCAAAAAAGAAAAGCGAACATATAAAAAGTCAAAAATAATACCTATCCTTGAGTCATCAAATTCGATTGAATAATATCTATATATATTTTAATTATAGTTATGGATGACACGATACGGTTTACTCATTGAAATGCCGCTATATTGTTGCGGCGGGGTACCGCTACGGTGCTACGGTGAGTGTAAATCATAGTTGCGAAGTTCATTACCGCGATGTACGTTACTGCGAAAGTTTACTATCGCGACGTTCGTTGTTGCGAAAGTTCTTTACTGCGATGTACGTTACTGCGAAAGTTTACCATTGCGACGTACGTTGTCGCGACAGTTCTTTATTGCAATGTACGTTAATGCGAAAGTTTGCTACGGTGTACGGAGCTACTACGGTGTACGCAGCTACGGTGGATTCACAATAATTAAAATAATATACTTTAAATATTCATGTCATTGTATATATAAAATTCATCAATGTCAATGTGTTTAAAAAATTCGGAAATAATCTTGGTCAGATTATTTGAGGACCATGAAGATTGGTGTCTGAAATGGACTTTTGAGAAAAGAACCACACAGATTTGAGTGGACCTGTCCAGTCAGTGCCCGCATTTGTCAGTAATCGACGAATGCATAGTAAAACTTTATACGTGCATATGACACCAGCACAGAAACACAGCTGTTTGAAGTCACAGATTAAAATGTACAGTGTGTTAGAAGTTTATTTCCAAGGAAGGGCTTTTTTTCAAGCACCTAAGATTCGTTATAATTGTGCCATACCAGCTGACCTTTTCTTTAAAAATCTCATAACATAGCTTTAACTTGTGATGAAAAATGTAAAAAAAAAATACCGCCCCCCCCCCCCCCCCCTTATCTCCGAAGTTTGCATCGATAAAAATCTAAAACTATTCTATGTGATAGAAGTTTATGTAAATATTACAGGAAAAATAAAACGATGTCTCATAGCACAGTTTTTTCAGAAATCATCAACATCATATATACGTACGGAACCCTCGGTGCGCGAGTCCGACTCGCTCTTGACCGGTTTTTTTTATCGAATAGCACTAGAGTTATTCTAGTCGTTCATTCTAAGACCTCCACGGAAGCACCAAAAAAAATCAATTCAACAAAGAAATGTTCCTCCAGCACACTAAAATAAATAACACGATAAAATAACCACCAAAACGAGATATAATGTATTGTATTCCGGTTTCCCACAAATCTCTCGAACCGAACGCTATATATCAGACAGCAAGTACAGTCGGCGGCATATTTATAGACAGCGAGTGGTCGCAATAATCTGTGCGATGCCGGCCGATGTGTTGCGATCGCAAGCGGCGCGATATTAACGGTCTCCGATAACGTGCGATTCGCCTCGCTGCAGTTACGTGCGGCAAAATAAATTGAGTAGGAATCAAAATGATCTGCTCCAAAAAAGACGTGTTGGAAAGGAAATTAAGCCATTTTTTATAAGATCCTTTTATTACTTTTTTTTTTTCACTTTAATTTTTAATGGCGTGATATTCTTATAACGTTTTTACAGTTTACTTTTACTTTTTAGATTTGACATTTTATTTTTTGTAGATTCTGACATATTTTATTATGGTAATTTTTTAATGATTGATTATTTTTATTTAATTATATTTAATGAGTTGTTTAATGTTTAAATTTATTTGGTTGTTAATGTTATTTTGGGTTTTTGTCTGTTTGGATAGTTTGTATGGTCTATTTCTATTAATTTTTGTTTGGCAATGGGTGTAATTTACCTGAAATAAATGAATTTATTTTATTTGATTGCAGCATTTATATGATTTTTTATTTGGACAGCACTGTTGCTGTGTTGGTGATGAGCTTTAACAGGTTTAACAATTTGGCTTCCCAACTTCTATGATTATGGGCTCGACTCGATCGGCACGGGACATTGTGTGCAGCCATTTGTAGGTATTAGTACTTTTTTCAGATCTAGATTTTAAATGAATGTGACATGATGAACACACCCAAATAAAAAAAAATCCAGGACTAATTTAAAAAATCTATATGATTATTTAATTTGACATGAAACATAACAAATTATATATGGATCAGAAATATTAATTATTTTTTCAACCCGATAACTTCATACATGCAGAAAAGTAGAATCGACTCGTACATTTTATTAATGGCCGCTCGGTCACTATAATCGGTAGTGATATGAACCGATTGCAACTGGGTCGATATAAATTGATGCACGATGTGGGGCGTACACTGCCACCATACTTATTGTTGTTAAGACGCTGACAACAGCTAAAGCGCGGTCACTGTCAGACTGCATACAATAGAAAGAGAAGCGCGATGACACAACGCTTGTAATTTATTGCAAAATATGAAGGAATTATCTATGTACTCAAAAATGACTAGAGTAATCGAAAATAAAAACCAAGTTCTGCATTCCAATAAGACGTTATTGTTATTAATTTAATACCAACCGTACGTTAATATTAAATACAGATATATTGGATTGGAACTCGAAAGTAAAAGGTTAGTTTACCGTTAATTTGTATCGATATTTGTTTTTTCTAAACGTGTTTTGGTTACAACCAAGTTCTGAGAAATATGTTCAATAATAACAAATTTTCTCCGCTACCACAAACTATATAGATGTGGCAATTTTTTTTGTTAATACAAGCCTACTTAGATCATTTGCCTCTTGTTAGCGCCTTAAGTCAGGAAATAATGGTAAAGCAAATTGACTGCCAACTTAAATTGTTCGTGTATTCAAATCACAACTGCCATTCTTTGACAGTTGTACGAAATTACTATGACACGTTGAAGTTGACGTAGGGTTTCAATTTGCGGAGGTAACAATTAATTTCCCGGAGTGTACCTACCTACCAAATATTACTCATACTATGGCGTAGCTGACCAGTGGATGATATGAGTAATAGTTGATGTACCTACCTATGTACATCAGGTAAAGCACATGATAAGATAAGATAAGATATTTATTTCGGAAATATGGGTACAAAAACACGGTGACATCAAAATATAATTAACAACAGCCATATTTATCCAGAAGGCATGCAAAAGTACAAAAATACAATAGAGATGGCAAGTACCTAAATAATAATAAAGTTATACAATGTCAATTATTATAATTTAATTATGAAGTACTTCGATAGTTATTTATACACAATTCTTCTGCATAAGAAAATAGTGTTCGTGTGGGTGTTAATTTTTTTTAAGAGTATTCCATTCTATTCTTTATAGTCACCACATTCCATCCGTAAAAATCATCATGATCCCAAGCCTTTTCTTAAAAATATTAGGTTAAACACCAACCTAAACAGATATAGCTGAACATTATATTAATATTTTTTCATTATGAAGTACCAACAAATAGATCAAAAAGGAAACAGTCACATAAGATACTGTGATATTATAGGTCGGTACCACGGCCCAAATGCGAAGGTTTCGCGCGCAAATACGTGCCAATTCATATATTAGAAGCAAGCTGTTTTCTTATTGAAATGTTATTTGTGTCTTGTCTTGTCACACACACCTGTATATCAGAGCATTTTATTTTATTTTGTTCGAGCTTTTTTATATTATCACCTTTAATTTACTCTCTTAATTAATTAACGGACACACACTTCCCTATGTGTTTATTATTCTAGCGTATGGCACTCGTGGGTTGCAGCTGAAAATCAGCGTCAGGTGGTACACCTTGTGTTGTCATCTGACATTATGCTGAGCTGAGGCCCTTTTGGCATTATAATTAATTGTTTTCTGTTATTTATAGTTTTTAAGGTGTATTTTTTGCTGTAATGCCAATAAACGCATTTTTCTTTTTTTCTTTCTTTCTTGTAGCTAAGTAACAGAATAACACAACATCACGCCTGTATTTCTCGAAGAGCTGGGCAGAGATGTGCCTATGGCAAACCATCAAACGGGGACAAATCCAGACTTCGGGCTGCTACTGAGGAATTCCAGATGGAAAAACCCATTACACTTAGCTCGATCGACCCAGGAATCGAACCCAAGACCTCGTTCTTAGCAGTGGCGCTTGCGCCCACTTGACAAATGAGCCAGTCAGAAAAAGGATAATTATGCAGATAAATAAGAACTGGGTCATATAACTTAGTGGGTGAGACTGTCTATGCTAATTATAATTAGATTACCTAAAGACGCTACAAAGAAAAATCAACAATGAAACGAGATCCCCTTTTTTTTTGGGGTGTGTAATTGTCAAATAACTTCTCCCGCTCTGGGCGGAGCGGGAGTGTCAGACTTTTACTGACTAAAACCCACCCGTGTCCCTTCCGTTGCCTGTGTGCCAGGGCCACGATATCCCTTTCAGACAAACTCGCAACCCTAGCAGGCATTGGCCCTAACGGACCCCGTCAGTTGGTGCTGACATCTCTTTGAGGAACACAACGCGCCGTCAACCCGGGTCTGGTCCTTGTCGGACGGTGAGCTACTCATCGCTCACCGTTCGCAAGCCCGCGCCTACGGTGGCCGGAAATCGGAAACGAGACCCCTAACGTACGTAATCAAGATGATTGTAATCGACATCAAACTGAACGAATCACTTTTCATATTAATTCCGACAGAGCATTTTCATACATTACATGTTGGAACGTGTTTCGAAATGATTGCGAAAATGCCATCTTGTTATGAGCCTTACCGGCTTCATCGTCACATTTATATATCGTAGCCATTACGTATTAAGCTCATTTTTATATCAACGAATAAAAATATTTATTTTGACTCCTCGATATATTATCGAATGACATCACATAACTGAGGACAGGACAGCGTACTCCCAAGATCTTTCCACTCACACTTAAATTTTCATATCCTATCATAAAATCTTTGAGACAGTCTATCTCTCTCCAAGATAATTCTTTGGAATAAAAGCCGGCAGAGTCGTAAAGAACATTTTAAAGAATGTAGTAATACGTCCCTTTGCGACTTTTAAAATCGTTACATTTTAATTTCACTTAAATAATGGTAATAAGAACTTAACCTTCTCTTTACCCTGAACTTTGTTTCCTCAGGGGACCTTTGTAGTTTAGAATGAGTTTCTAACAGATCTCGTGACCCAAATAAGTATTAGCTGGTGTAGCGGGATAGAATGATAGATTCTAAACAATAAGGCTGGTACACACGGCTAAAAATCAAGCTATAATTTTCACTTATAAGCTGATTTCGCATTGTATAGGATTTTCGTACAGTGCGAGATCAGCGTAAACTGGAAAAATATAGCTTTATGTGTAGGCGTATAGCTTAATTCAGCCTTGTTGCAGTTGTAATGGCAATCATGACATTTGGTTTAAATAGGTTTTAATTCATATTATTTTATTAATATTTTATACCGGATTACTTTTTTCACATTCACAAAATATAAAATAATCTATACTAAACCACTTTTTTACCGTCTCGAAAAAAAATACTTAGTTATATTAGGTGAACGGAGTAGAAGCCTATGGCATACCGAGTTTTTTTTTTTTTTTGCCAAAGCTTAGAAAAAATTGATCCATCATCAAAAAACGCTACAAATGTCAAGTAAACTTAGAACAAAGAAAGAGACATTTTGAAAAAAATATACCTACAAGTTGATAAAAAATATCGAATTTCAAATCATACGCAACTCGATTAGATTAGATATGATTTTAATTCCGGATTATTAAAAAAAAAAAAACAAAAAACTAACTACCTTCTACTCCGTTCACCTATTATACCCATTCTTTTTCGAGATGGTAAAAAAAGTCATCCAGTATAGATTATTTTATATATTGTGAATGTGAGAAGAGAGATTTGTAGACCATTTTCTATTTTTTTAAGTAGATACCTGGTACTTGTTGACTATCCTCCCGTGTAACATTGTAATTTGAAAACATTGTAAAAGCCAATTATTTTTAAAAGAGCAACCGTGTAGTTTCTTGCTGGCTACTCTCCATACGAAAGAACCAATTGGAACGCTTCTGACATTTCATAAGTGCCCATGTCGGTTTATGTGAAATAAAATATTTTGATTTTGATTTTATATGGTACGAAAGTGTAACAATTGGTACAAAAATTTGAAAATGATTCTAAGCATAGTTTTAAAATACACACACACTCACACTATCATTCCAACTCTCCTCGCACTTCACCTGGATACTCACACGCATCAACTATATTAAAATTTTATTATGAAGAGAGAACAATAAAATAAAGATAAAGATAATTATTTATGTAATATACAATATGTATTAGTTACATTTACCCGCAGGACCAAGCATACAGATGTTATCAAGTCTCATAAAATACCCTTTAACCGGGCAAAGTTCCAACTTTTAGATTTAAATGAATGCATTATTTTCGATATACCTAGTATACTTACTAGGTATACCGAAGGACCAGCCAAGTTAATTCGTTGTCAGTAGACGGATGAACACATATTTACGATCTAATGGATACGTGAAGGCGATAAAGAAAAAGGAACATCAAAACAAAACAGAATCGTGGTCGGTAGCAATATTGTATTTTTTTGCCACAGTAAAAACAAATCGATGTGTGCAGCCTTGTTGTGAAAGTAAAAAGATCGCTGCAGAACTTCACGAATAACTCTCAGGAATGAAAATTGCCTGTTAATAGAAATGTCAGTCGACGAATATAGGGGACTAGGGGACCCCTCGTCAGGAAACTGTCACTCTTGAAACTTCAGGATTAGAAATGTAGATTATATTTTATTTTGGAAGTTATTGTGTGTAAGATATTTGGAATTTGGATGTTATTTCCGTGGTGTCCGTGATTTTGTTAGTAATTAATCTATTCTCCTGCGTATACTTAGGCCCGTATTTATAGCACGTTACTCAGTACTCAAGCATTACTTATGACTAAATTCAACCAATCCAATGGCTTGAATCTAGTCTTAAGTAATGCTTGAGTACTGAGGCCCGTATTTATAGAACTTTACTCAGTACTCAAGCATTACTTAAGACTAGATTCAAGCCATTGGATTGGTTGAATGTAGTCTTAAGTAATGCTTGAGTACTGAGTAACGTTCTATAAATACGGGCCTGGGTAACGTTCTTTAAATAACGAGTCTAAGTCCCTTTTCAGGGTCGGTATTCAAATGAATAGTGAAGGGTTATCGTTATTGTGATTTATATTTAAGTTTGTGATTAAATTCTATGATTAATGTTATGTTCGTGTTTTCAACCTTCTACGTCAATGGCGCGTTTCCTAAGTGAATGTTTGTCGCTTATTTAATTAAATTAGAGAGTCACTTAATCAGATGATACTGTCAAGGTTTCAAAGTCAAAGTCAAAGTCAAATTGTTTATTTCAAATAGGCACATAAAAGGCACTTTTGCAATATTTACAAAAAAAAATAGAATTGATTCTAGTCGCCCCTTCCAAAATGTAGTTTCGTATGGAGAAGAATGGGCAAGAAACTCCACCGGTACTCTTTTAAAATCTTGTACAATATTTTTATACGTACATTAATTATATAATTATATGTGAAGACGATGCACCTAGAATAAAATTACTATACCACAATAGGTAATAAAAAGAGTTAAGAATGAAGCAATGACAGATAAATTAATTATGTGATAGAACATGGTGCTCACATATTTACAAAAATTGTAAAAAATATATACGATTTCCTAAAAAATAACAATAATATCAGTGTGAGTTAAGGTAATCACAGAATTTAAAATAAATGTCATAAAAATAATAAATTATACAATTAAAATAGCAACCTGTTTGATTTTGCCTAGACTCTAGTTTGTCAGGGAGCAGGACCACCACGTTTCCAAGCATTCTTATCTTGTATATAATCCTCTTATTTGTAATATGCTTGTTTACAAAGTGTTCTTTTAATATGAGTTTTAAATTTTCTTTCATTTAGTTGCAATATATCACAAGGTATTTTGTTGTAACATTTAACACAGTACCCCATAAAAGATGTATGTACTTTAGATAACCTGAAAAATGGTTGATCTATTTTGTCTTTATTTCTAGTATTAAAATTATGTCTATCACTTATTTTATTAAAAAGATGTAGATTTTTCCTTACATACATAATATTTTCATAAATGAATTGGCAAGGTACCGTCATAATATTAATATTTTTAAATAATTCCCTAAGAGATTCGCGGCGACTTAGATTATAAATTGCTCTGACAGCTCTCTTTTGCAAAATAAAGATGGACTCAATGTCAGCAGCCCGACCCCACCGTAAAATGCCGTACGACATAATGCTGTGGAAGTAGCTAAAATAGACCAAACGCGCGGTTGCTACATCTGTTAACTGTCTTATCTTTCTAACAGCATAAGCCGCCGAGCTTAGCCGCCCCGCAAGAGATGTTATATGTGGTCCCCATTGTAATTTCTCGTCTAGAGTGATTCCTAGGAAAACCGTTTGATTAATAAATTCCAGTTTTGCTCCATCCAATATGATATTACATTCACTACTTCTAACATTAGGTAATTTCAATCGAATGCATTTGGTTTTTGCTTTATTTAGTACCAAATTATTTACCGTAAACCAATCTTGGACCTGAAGAATAGATTTATTCACGTCGTCAAGATTTTGTGACCGTCGGTCTATTTTAAATATCAATGATGTGTCATCTGCAAATAACACCATCTTCGGTTGTTTTTGAAATAATTGTTTCAATTAATGTTGTAGTTTTGTAAGACTTTACTGAAACTAGTGACTGAAACATTGTGCTGCTCTACAAACAATAAGTAGGTATTAAATAAAGACGTTCAGAGAGATAACCTAAAGAGTCACACTAAATTAACTAAGTACTAAAATAGTTCCTTAACCCTGGCTTTAATCCACCTTTTATCTGTTTTAGTCGATGCAATTCAGAATTGTTTCCAAACGACAAATATTCCCGGTGTATCCGGGATTTGGCCTGCGCAAGCAAGGATCAAATGCAGCGGAATCCGCTCGTGTTGGATTTCCGGGATTTTTCCGGGACTCGCAGTGTTACCATTATCAACACTCTCAAAACTGGTTTGCCTTTCAATTTTTGAGGGATATAAGGATCAACCTGTGAGAGGCTTATGGCTAAGTAATAATAGCCTCACGGGTCGTTCGATCAGGTTAAGCTACGCTTGCCGCGGTTGGTCCGTGGATGGGTGACTATCTTTACATACCAAGACCCCTCCGTGCCTCGGAAAGCACGTTGAGCCGTTGGACT
This sequence comes from Tiliacea aurago, assembly GCA_948098905.1. NCBI lineage: Eukaryota > Metazoa > Arthropoda > Insecta > Lepidoptera > Noctuidae > Tiliacea > Tiliacea aurago. The sequence continues at coordinate 6,635,102 of OX402592.1, forward strand.
CGGCTGTCATTTGTAGATCTTTAACAGCCAGTCTTATCAAGGGGTATCGTGTTACCTAGTAACTGGGTTTTGGAAGTCAGATAGGCAGTCGCTCCATGTAAAATACTGGTATTCAGTTGCATCTGGTTAGACTGGAAGTCGATGTAGTGTTTAAAGATATACTTATGATTTGGCTCGGGCGCATACGTCACAAGTTGCGGGCTGAGTGGGGGTCATTCTATGCCCAACGGCCAGCCCGCAAGCACATGGTGGTGCGTAGCAGCGGCGAGGTGACAATTTTTGTATGAGAGAAGCCGAAGCAAAGCCCATTTTAACTTACTTTCATAAAAATAGTAAAAATTAATTAATTTACTTAAAAGTAAGTTTTTCCTTTACTGAATTTAACACCATCTATCGTCAAGTAGCAGAACTAAAAAGACACAAAACTTTCATGTTTGTTATTTCAATTCAAAGCTAATAAAATAGGCGTTTTTGCTGTTTGAATGTTATGGTGAATTAAATACTCGTAGTGTACCTAACTATATTTTTTGGCAATAGTAGACACTATCGACTGTGTCATTTTTCAATAGCGGTAGAATTGTTGATGCGAACTTCCGAAGGGGTGCCGGTAGGAATCGTGTTATATGGTGCTTTCGCCACTGGTGCGTAGACGAGCCAAATACCATTTTAATATTGTGTAGCTATATTAGATAAATACTACATTCGACCCCAACATAGTTGGAAAGAAGGCCGTCATTGTGTAATTTAATCATATTTTTGAGCGAGAGCAGTGGTGGCCCAGTGGGAACGGCCTCGACTTACGAGTTGCAGGTCGCAGGTTCGAACCCAGACAGGCGCTTTACTTTGTGTAAATAATTTCATCACCACTGCTCTCAAAACGGTGAAGGAAAACATCATGAGGAAACCGGCATGTCCTAGAACTAAAAATTCGAAGACATGTGACATCCACCAACCCGCACTGGGCCTCCGTGGTGGAATACGGCCGACTCCCTCTCACAGAGAGGAGGCCTGTGTCCCAGCAGTGGGAACATTATAGGCTGATTATGTAATAATATTTTTATGAGGAGTTTAGTACAAATAAAAAAAATACCTACCCTTAATACCTTATGCTATACTTTTTAAAATGATCATCATGTAAAATCAGGAAAATTTATTGTTAAACAAATTGACACTACGTCAATTTTGCCGTATATAGCCATTTCATAAAACTGTCAATGAATAACAGCAGTGATTTGAATACGAGTATACGGGCAACTTAAGTTGGAAGTATATTTATTTAATAATTAATTTCCCTGACTTTACATGATGATAATTTCAAAAAGAAATATGCTGTCACTTTGTGCATATTTTTATATTATTTTCATATTAAATAAATAAATAATAATAATAAAATTTATTTATTTCCAAAAAAGGTTACAGACTTAAATAACTTGGTTAACAAAAGAGTATTATTAACAGCTAGTGGTAGGAAATAAGTACAGAGCAAATAATAAACTATGCTGCAGAAATCTGTAGACAATATAATTGGTGAGCCCTGCCTCTTAAACTAGGGTTACCTGTATCTTAAGAGACAGTGTTCAGCTAAGAGATGAATGCGATAAGATTTATACAACTTGTGAGTTGTGTCGATCTACCTAGTGATTAAAAATGAGGTTAGTTTATTTCGTTTATAATTAAAACTAGCTTTCGCCCGCGGCTTCGCCCGCGTGGATATCGAAAAAAAAACAGCTTCTCTATCAGCAGTATTCCCCCAAAACATTATACCATATCTTAGTTGGAACCAACGTAAGCGTGGTAAGCAGATAGGAGTGCAGTTTGATTTACAACTTTACGGAGGATAATAATATACATAGCATATAAATATCAACTTCGTTTTGTACATACTTGTTCAATATACGTATCCTCCATTTCATTTCTTAATTTTTTCTACTGTTTTTGTTCTTAAATAATAATTGATGTATACCAACTTTTGAGTTATTCTAGGTACGCAGTAAAATTCTCCCGAAACTTATTTACCCGATTATTTCTTATTTATTATTTTATAAGTTATAACCAAATTATCTACCGTAAACCAATCTTGGACCTGAAGAATAGAATTATTCACGTCGTCAAGGTTTTGTGACCGTCGGTCTATTTTAAAGATCAATGACGTGTCACCTGCAAATAACACCATCTCCGGTTGATTTTGAAGTAATCGGGGTAAGTCGTTAATGTAAACTCAAAAGAGGAATGGACCCAATATCGAACCTTGAGGAATGCCCATTGCTTTTTCAGACCCCAAAGAGTTCGCTGTTTACTTGAACTCTAACCTTTCTATCTTTCAGGTATGATCTAAGTAAATCAAGAGCTGTATTCCTAATCCAATAGTGTTCTAGTTTCAGCAGAAGTGTCTCATGGTTAACGCAATCGAAAGCCTTAGAGAGGTCACCAAAAATTCCAATGGCATCTTGTGCTTCCTTCCAGGCGTTAGAAATGTTCTTTATTAGGGTGACACCGGCGTCAGTGGTATAACGACCTTTAGTGAAACCGTACTGTTGTTCATGAAAGATGGATTTTTTATTGAAGTGACGTAACATTTGATTGAGCGTCAACTTTTCAAACACCTTACTGATAACTGGCAGAATTGACACGGGCCTATAATATTGTTGGGTTCTTTACTATCTCCGGATTTCAACAAAGGAACTACTTTACTGTGTTTCATGAGATCCGGAAAGACTACTTGGTCCACACTGGTGTTAAATATGAAAGCTAAATAGGGCGCAATGGTTTCGACGACAGATCTACAGACTTTTACAGACATGCCCCATAGATCTTCTGTTGATTTAATTTTAAGATCTTTAAAAGTTTTTATAACAGCCTGGGGGTTTGTATGCTGAAACCTTAACTCCAAAGGGCATACCTTTACATTCTTTCTAGGTAAGGCAACAGAAAGCACGGGTGAGGAACATTAAAGTTTCGGTAGTTTTAAGGGGAATATTAGCAAAAAAGTTTTCAAATTCCTGAGCTATTTCTACCTCTGAAGTGATGGGCCCATGTGCAAGTCTCTAAATTAAATTCAGTATTACGCTGTTTTTACCTACCTAATTCATTATTTATTATTTGCCAGGTAGTTTTTATTATATCATCAGCTGATTTTATTTTATTGCTAATATAAACAGGTTTAGCTATTTTGCACACACTTTTAAAAGTTTTAGAATATTTTGCAACATATTGATGAAAGCTTATATTATTCATATGTTGCTTTAGGCCATAAAGTTCAAAAAGATTTTCCCTGCTTTTACGAATACCTGGAGTCGCCCAATCACTAAATAAGAACTAGTAAATACTTTTAGTCTTCAGTGGTAAAGTGTCATTAAATTGCGTGTTTAATAGTGAAAAGAACTCGCCGTAGAACTCATGGAACATAAATATTATTAAATTAACTTAGAATTTATTAGATTAACTAATTAATTAAAATTTATCCATCACCGAATGCAGTTGGGCATTTGCAATTATATGGTATACTTATAATTATAACTGTTAACGTATAAACTGGAATAAAAAGGCTTTCAAAATAATTAAGAGTTGTCTTTGAAGATTTTTTTGAAGTATTAAATTATGTTCAATTATGTTTTGAGTTCCATCACCTTATGCACAAAAGACTTGAAAATATCATACTGTTTTTGTTTTGGAAAAAATATTTACGGTTTAAGAGATACACTGCTTTAAAAACCACATTTTTGACCACACCACTAGAAACCTCCGCCTTAAAGAGTAGTTTAAAAAAAAACCGGTCAAGAGCGAGTCGGACTCGCACACCGAGGGTTCCGTACGTATATATATGATGTTGATGATTTCTGAAAAACTTTGCTATTTAGAGACATTTTTTTATTTTTCCTGTAATCTTTACATAAACTTCTATCACTTTATCACAATAATTTTAGATTTTTATCTATGCAAACTTCGGAAGTAAGGGGGGGGGGGACGGTATTTTTTTATCAAAAGTCGGAAACTATGCTGCCTAAAAAAGAAAAAAAAATGTTTGAGAATGTGCAAATAACAGTGTTCTTTCATATGATACCCCACATGACCTAGTAGCCCCACATCAAATATTTAAGACACCCTTTCAGTCCCTTTTGCAAAAAAGGGATATTTTTTTAAATTTCTTTCTTGTTTGCATAATAGTTGGGCAAACGGTATCTTCAAGTTGATAGCATTAGTAGTTCTTGAGATATACAGGTGTGACAGATAGACAGACAGACAGACTTAGTCTCACCATATGGGTTCCTTTTTACCATTTTGGTACGGAACCCTAAAAACAAAAAAGGTCACACTTTATAATTTACTTAGGTTAGTATTCGTGCCAAGTTTCACGTTTATTAACTCAAGGAATAAGATTTATTCCCCTTTTTCACCCCTTAAATGTCGAATTTCGAAAAATCCTTTCTTAGCGGATGCCTGCCTATAGTTTCCAACCATAAGCCGAAATATTAGTGATTTTAACTTAAAAAGAACTTTCATTAAAAATAAAATGTTATCCCCTTTTTTACCCCATAAGGGTTGAAATTCTAACAACACCGTTGCATTAGCTTCCAACCATAACCCTAGATAATATATTTAGTGTTTTTTACTTCGAAAATTAAGGACTTTGATACACAACTTAATCCCCCTTTTTAACCCTTCGGGGTGGGTCAATCAAAAACGCTGAGACACGTATAAATTAATTTTCAATCGTCAGTCTATACACAAAATTTGAAGATCCTAACTTTAAAACTGACGGATTTTAATATAAACTTCCATCCCCTATTTCACCCTCTTAGGGGTAGAATTTCAAAAAACCCTTTCTTAGTGGATACCTACTCTTTACAAAGAACACACCTTCCAAATTTCATGTCTCTAGGATCAGCGGTTTAGGCTGTGCGTTGATATATCAGTCAGTCAGGACTTTGAATTTTATATATATAGATACATTAAAATAAAGAAAGGAAAAAGAGTTAAGGAGCATGGGGGTGTGAGTTTGGGTGTTTGTATGTATGTATGTGTGTGTGTGGGTGTATGTATGTGTGTGTGGATGTACTCGTATTCATGTGTGTGTGGATGTACTCGTATGTGTGTGTGTAGGTGTAGGGGTGTGTATGTGTATGTGAAGTAGTGTTAGTGTAAGTTGTGCAATTGGGTGAGGGTTGCTTGTGTATTGTCTGGTATAAAAACTGTTTCTCTATTCAAATATCGAGTAAAAGAGCATTACCTTTCCTCTCAACTGCTTTATGTTCGCATATTCATATTGTTCTCTTCTTGTTCTCACACACTATTGCCTACATTTATTTTTCATTTCTCCTTTCGCAGGTCTGCTGGAAGAAATTTCTTAAGAAATAAGCAGTACTTTTGTACTCTAAATTATAAGTATGTCGTATCTCTCTTTATTTTACTGTGTGTACATAAATAATAAAATAAATGTTTAAATAAATAAAAAAAACTATAGCATTAGGTTATTGTATTTGTCTAGTATCATTAAAAAAAAAAACAAAATATTTTATTTCACATAAACCTACATGGGCACTTATGAAACATCATATGCTGCACGGTTCCAATTAGTCGTTTCGTATGAAGAAGAGCCGGCAAGAAACTTGACGTTTACTCTATCTCTATCAAATTACAGTGTTAAGAGGCCGATGGATGCGTAGTTCATACTAACGTAATACCAAAATAATTTGTAAATCAAACATATTCTTAAGGTAGTGTGTCTTTATTCCGATTGGAATACAGAATATCTAGGTTCCCAAATATATATTTTGAATGGACACGAAAATCAGAATCTATAAAAAATATTGTTAAAAAAAAAAAACTTATTTAAACCAAATGACATGATTGCCATTACAACTGTAGGTAACAATTCTGAATCCACAAAATCTTAGTAAATAGTTATTTTTCTCTTATTACGGCCTTTGTCTGAAAAAATCAAACAAATGTCAATTAAAACTCCTGTAGTTTACGATACCAGGCACAATCCAAGTTCTATTTACATTATAATCAAAACTGCACTAACGTACTAACTCCATAAACTCAGTATAAAAGCGTTGGGACCCGTCCATAATGGAATATAAGGACAAAGTGACATAAAAACAGTACTTTACGCCCGGACTACGCTAGTTACGTTGAAATATATTTAGTTAAACTTTTGGAAATGTAACTCTAACAAATAAGCTAGGGGTTTGGCAAGCGATAGGTAGCTAAAGTTTGGCTAATTGAACTCATTTTGATACTGTTTTGTTTGGGTTTTTATCTGGAAATAGAGATAAGTAGATTGCTAAACAGAGTTAGAAATGAACACAATTATTATTATTTGGATAAAGGCAACCGTAGTAAAATAAATGGCCAATGTCATCCATACATTATGGCATTTAGTCGCCTAAAATGGAAATAAAAATTGAAAATGAGTGAACTTGCAAAATTCAAATAATTAATCAAGTAGGAGTACCATATTTATATTTATTTAATTACGGCACTCCAACGACTTATTCACTAATACGTTTTTTGGAGTACTGCAACAATTAAACTTATAATCTAGAGTAAATTTGTCACTTACAGGTATGCACAGCACTTACACATTTCAAGTTTTATAATATTAAATAGAGTACCTAATGTTACAAAAACAATACTACAAGAAAAGAAAATTGAAAATTAAGAAAATAAATAACTACTTAAATCTATTTTGTTGCTCTAAACAATAATAAAGTCAATGACAAATATAATAATAATACATTAATATTAATAATATAGATAATTAACTGTGGCCACTGAGGATAACAACTGTTTTTACAGTAACAATTGTTTTTGAAATTGTGATAGCTTGTTGGCGAAGATGTCAATGCTATTGGAACGTCTATGGAGCTCATTGCACGTGCTCATCAACCTGTTCATTGGTGCCGAAAGTCCGAGGTTAGTTTTTGTTGGGCATGGAGTGAACATCTAGGATGCGTTCAGCCGGTCTATTCTGTAAGAATCTCACTGTGAAATGTTAAGTGAAATGAGATTAAAGTGAGCTTTCATTCCACCTGATGCTACAGATCGCTAGGGATTGACACTATTGAAAGCTCACTTCACCTAAGATTTCACCGTGAGATTTTTACAGAATAGCACTACATATACAACATTCGTTTTTATTTATATAAACCCGAAAAGGGGCCATTGTACTCATAATTTTGAACAATTTATTCTATGGGACCAACCTTGAAATCGCGAAATAAAAATCAACTGTTCCATACATTTTGTCGATTTAAAAGTGAACACAAATGTAGGGAACAGCTGTTTTTTTTTTTCGCGATTTCGAGGTTAGTCCCATAGAAAAAATTGTTCATCAATCATGAGTACAATGACCCCTTTTCAGGTTTAGTATAAACAAAAACTAACGTTGTATAGTAGTATAGGTACAGACTAAGTACTTATTAAGTTCTGCCCAGTTCCAAGTAGAACTCCCATCGCACTATATTCAGCAAGTCAATAATTTTACCCATTGGATGTTTACCTAAGTTAGTTAACTTTTGGGAAAACGAATGTTACAAAACACGTCGTCAAAATTACGTTTAAAGACTTCTACATACCAGCGCGACTTGTCGCGCGACGCGACACGGCACAAAGGCCCCGCGTGTCGCGGGACGAGCGGTGCCTTTGTATCGCGTCGCGTTGCGCGACAAGTCGCCCCGGTATGTAGAAGCCTTTAGAATTATTCAGGATAACAAACATGAGGTGAAGCCCCGTTTGCAACACTGGGAGCGTTTGAACGGGTCCTCTCGCAGTGTGAATACTCCTGCAAGTTTTATCAGGAAGCTACGACCGCATGTACAAGTCATAGATTTCTTGTTGTTGTGTTGTGCATAGAGTGTATGCGTAAATACCTTTGCCTGTTCATGCGCCTGCGGCGCGCGCTTCTATCTAATTATATACTAATATTATAGAGGTAAAGTTTGTGAGGTTCTAGGGGGTAATCTTCGAAACTACTGATCCGATTTTGAAAATTCTTTCACTAATGGGAAGCTACAGTATTGCCGAGTATCATAGTATATATTTTATTTTAAGAAATTTCACGCGATTGAAGTCGCGGGCAAAAGCTAGTTTTAAAATAAACTCAATGCATCGCTACAGTATAATAGATGCTATTATAAAAAATAAGTACTTTCTGTTCCCATCACTAAACAACCTATGGACTGTTCAGTATTCATGTATGTGTTCGTCTGAAATACAGTTTTTTTTATGTGAAAACTTCTTTAAGCGCGTTGAGCACTTTTTGCTCGCGTCATCGTCACCGAACGCTTTCCATGAGCTATATGTACTGTTTTCACTTCTATCGGCAGTCTGCCCCGCATGTTTTTTTTTTCCAGATACCCAGATAATAGTAGGTACGAATTCTTTGAAAAATCTCACTACATAAAAATAAAAGGCATAATATCTACCTAGGTATTGACCATATTGAGCATAGATACATTTCCTGCAGTCTTATCTGCCTAGCCTTTTCAAAATTGTATTGGGGTCGGCTTCCAGACTAACCGGAAGCAGCTGATTACTGGTATTTAACATGGAGCGACTGCCTCTCCGACCTCCACAACCCAGTAACTGAGTAACACGATACTCCTTGGTAAAACTGATTGTCAGACTTTTGGGCTTCTGACTACCGTAACGACTATCAAAGATCTATGAATGACAGCCGGAATCTATGGCTTAAACGTGCTTTCCGATATGTAATGGATGATCAGTATCACCCATCCACGAACCGACCGCGACAAGGGTAGCTTAACCTTCTATCAACCCGTGGGGCCGTTTAGCCACGAGCCCCAATAATAACACTGTACGGTGCGACCGCACATTGCAGAATTGCACTCTCATCAAAATTTAATTATAATAATTTTAGTCCTTTACATAAGTTCAGTTCACGTTCGGACCGCGTCATAGCAACACCTCATTTATCAATTAGTTAAGGTCGTGGGCTCAATACACGTATAAGTGAAATACATAGTTTTATTCAATATCAATCAAATCCTATCAATCAGTAAAAGGCGTAAGGTGAAAGCCGTACAAACACCATTTGTGCCAAATTGGGCCTTATTGATAAATGATTTTTATTTCTGTAAGTAGGTTTGTACAAACACTTTTACACGCCAATCATATTTTAAAAACTAGATGAGGTCGGCGTTTCGTATCTGACTATTCTGAGAAGAAAGGCCGAAACAAACTCAGAGGTCACAGTCTATTTTAAAGTCCAGACATAATCTTGGTCAGATCATGTGAAGGCCATGCAGATTGGTGTCTGAAATGGTCTTTTGAGGAAAGAACCACACAGATTGAGTGGAGCTGACCAGTCAGTGCACGCATTTGTCAGTAACCGTGCAGCTTTACTCAGAACTTAAGGAGCTCAACGGGCATTAACAAACCTTTATGTTTATTGTAGTTAAGGCTTCCCTTGCGGGCTGGATACATTACTCTGATGTACCACGGGACCCATTATTTACATGTATAGATTATACATATGTGACCTAATTGCCAGCAAGCAAAAATAAACCTTTTTGTTTTTATTCGTTTTATTCAGGTTAGTGTGTTAAAGTCATTATGGGTTTGTATTGTATAGGTTTGGTAGAAAAAGTGTTCATTTTAAATATTGTTTACCTACTAGCCATTTGTATTTGATTGTAGATGAATTTGAAGGAGTTTGAGTAATAAGCTGAAGAACTTAGAAACGCTGCGGGCCTTTTATTTATCTACAATCAGACAAACTGACATATTTCTGGCTGACTGATACGTAACTTTTTTTTGACAAATAACGTGTTCTGTTTTCAAATTTTTATTCTGTTCCCGTCAAAAAAAACGATGTAAATTTGTAGTTATTAAAAGGATCTTTCGGCGCGTGGCCAAAATCTGTACTAATGTCGCCATCTTGTTTTTCATAAGTTGAAGTTAACTTCACAAAAATAGTTAACAAATGTTTACTAAAAGATCCTTGTAGCAATGTAAGTAAGTACCTAGATAAGATAAGATATTTTATTTGCACAAACAAGTTATACAAAGTGTTATTAAAATGTTTAGATCCAACATGTTTTGCTCAAAACTAAAGCATGCAAACTTACTTACTAAAAATACATTATGACATTTAAATATATTCCATTGAAAAAAATCATTAATACTATAGAAAGTTTTCTTATTATTTAGCCATTTATATAATTGTATTTTAAATAATTCACAATTTAATGTCTTAAATATATTTGGTAATTATATTGACGTACCTACATACATACATAGCCAGTGAGTTTTTATTATATTTCTCTGATCTAGGCAGCACATCCAGCACGTGTCTGTATTGGTCACGCCGCGACCGCGAGAGCTTATTTCCTCTGCTGTTTTAAATAGTTCCAGTAGTTGTTGTTTTTGAACAAAAATGCATGCTTCATAATATATATATATATATATATATATATATATATAATATATACAACATTAGTTTTTGTTTATACTAAACCTCTTAAGGGGTCATGGTACTCATCATTATGAACAACTTTTACTATGGGAACAAAGTTGAAATCGCGAAAAAAAATATCAGCTGTTCCCTACATTTTGACGAGTTCAGCGAACTTAAATGTAGGGAACAGCTGATTTTTTTTTCGCGATTTCTTTTTCTGAGGTTTAGTATAAACAAAAACTAATGATGCATACTCGTATATATATAAAGGTAACGGAAGCAAACCAAGCTCTTTAAATAGGTATTGGTTGACATGATTCGTCAGATGGAATCTCGTTTATAGCTCATAAACATTTATTTTAGGCGACAAATGCTCTAGTTTGGTCAGTACTATTTCCCCACATTAGTCCATACCGTAGTGAGGACTCAACATAAGCGCAGTATGGCATCACAGTCGTTTTTATTTTAGTGACTTTTTGTTTATTATTTGTCTCAAAACATAGACAAATTAATAATTAGCCTAGACCTTAGACTTTTTTTTTGTTAATCGTAAATCAAAACAAATCAAATCAAATGTATTCGTTAATGTAGGTATCAATAAAATTGGTTTTTATAATAGAATGGATAGTTCGCTACATTTTACTCGAGAGCATACAAATAATAATACAGTTCTAATTGTGTCGAAACAACAGACGCACATTTCAAATAGTTCAAATAATAATAATTTAATAATAATAATAATTTATTAATAATCGAGTACATCATACATATCTATTTTAACGGTGATCCCCAAACTAGACGTGAGTCTGTATCTTGGGAATCAGAGTTGTACATTTTCATTTTATCCAAAAAGATCGTACACGGTTAATAATAACAAAATCAAAATAAAAGTTAATGTAATGAATTAAAGTTAATTAGACAAGAAAAATATTGTTAAAAGTGAATAAAAAGTAAAAATAAAAAATATAATAATTTTGGCAATAATACTCTTACGAACAAGTTTCAACTTAAATGTGTGAGTGTGTTGTGTGTGTGTTTGTGGTGTGTGTGTGTGTGTGTGTCAGTGTGGCTCTGAGTGAGATTAGGAGTACTGTCAGTTTGTGGAGTCTTACTTACTTCTTATTTATTTATTTATTTAGGTTAGCCTTAGTTATTACTTACACACTAACACACAATTCCTTACGTACTAACACACAATTACCAATGTCAAAATAATAATAATCTAAATGTAATAATGCAAAAATCTAAATGTCAGTGGTGTCCTCCATAAACTCAGTTGTGGAGTAGTAACATTTATGAATTAAAAATTCTTTCAGTTTCTTTTTAAACAATTATTAATATTCAGATTTTTTATTTGTCGTGGAATTTTATTGAAAATAACAGGAGCAATGGCTCCTGTTATTTTCAATAAAATTATACGATAAACACTTTTAAATTCGAAGGTACTTAATAAATCAAAGTTTGAACATGGCGTAAAGGTCCAGCAGTTCACTGGGTGGCCATTAGTGAAACAAGTGCAGTGTAAGGTCGCATTGTAATGGACTTCTCATGTCCTTGTAAGGATTTAATTCCAGAAAGTGCTACTCGTAATTAACTATAAGAAAAAGGTTTTATTATTTTCTATTACAAAGGTTACGACTTTGGATCGATCGAGGCATTTTTGGCAGATTTTGAATTCGCATTTTTGCTTTGCAAAATCTCATAAAATAGTGTTTTTTTTTTCATAACATCGTGCCTGTTCTCCCCAAAGGTTTAGACAGAGGGGTATGATAGTACACCCACATTTCTACAGTTATTTTTAAGTCCCATGTAATAGGGGGCGAGCCTATTGCCATGAACCGGGCACAAATCCAGACTTCGCGCTGCTACTGAGAAATTCCAATTAGAAAACCCAATAACACTTTGCCTGACCCGGGAATCAAACCCACGACCTCATGCTCAGCAGTAACGCTTGTGACCAGACCAACGAAGCAGTGTTTTTATAAATAAGTAAGTAAGCACTTTTTAAAGTGATGTCGTTAAATATGCATCAACATTGTAACATCAATCTGACTGACTGATACCAAGTGATTTTAGGAATAAAGTCTCACTATCTTAAAAGTATTGCATATCGTAGGAGGCGCATTTAAATAGTGAAATAATAAAAAAAACTAAAAAACCGGCCAAGTGCGAGTCGGACTCGCGCACGAAGGGTTCCGTACCATTATCTATAAAAAATGGCAAAAAAATCACGTTTGATGTATGGGAGCCCCCCTTAAATATTTGTTTTATTTTTATTTAATTATTTATTTTTAAAGTGAATATATAACTAAATATTCTGTGAATATGCCGTTATCAATATAGAGCTAAAACGAGCAAAAAAATCACTTTTGTTGTATGGGAGCCCCCTTAAATATTTATTTTATTCTGTTTTTTAGTCTTTTTTGTTATAGCGGCAACAGAAATACATCATCTGTAAAAATTTCAACTCTCTAACTATCACAGTTCATGAGATACAGCCTGGTGACAGATGGACAGACAGACAGACAGACAGACAGACAGACAGACCGACAGACAGACAGACAGACGGCGATAGGGTTCCCGTTTTACCCTTTGGGTACGGAACCCTAAAAACGTTCACATGAAAAATTATCTATGTAGGTATCTTATTATCTAATTTGAACCAATAACGACAGTTCCACTTGATATCTGTCAAGGTATGTCCATTTTAGATCGTTTAAAGATATTTACAGTATTTTTACCCGATTGCTCCGGAAAGAGGGTTAAGTTTTTCGAGTGTATCTATGTATGTATGCCTATTTCTTTGGCACGCACTGTAGCCCAAATTGCTTAATGGATTTTAACTTACGAGGTATCATTAGATTTGTTTTAATTGCGGGAGTGACATAGGGAATATCCATATTTTTTTTTTGTAAAAAAAGAGTGGAATAAAAAATATATTTTGTGATTATAATAATATGGGGAGGGGCGATGGAACGACAGGACAAACTGGACAGGTTCCGTCAAAACTGGAAGGAGGACGCACGGGCTCGCAAAAGATGGAAAGAGGTAGAGGGAGACCTTTCCCAGGAGTGGAACAGCGTAGGCTAGAAAAAAGATAAAAATATATAATATGGGTATCAAACAAAAGCTACTTAGTAATAGCCAATTCCATAATAGCCAATATAATATATCACTTTAATATACTATTTTGACACGAACTACAAAAAAGTACATTTTCTTTTCTAAAACCTATCTTATCCTATCCTATCTTGCTAACTTACTTTACCGTATAGCTTATTTACTTTCCAATACTGACCTGAACAATTTGTTCATTAATAACACTAAAAAGCTTAAAATAAAACAAATTATTACAGAAAACAAAGAAAGGTTCCTTTTTTAGCAGTCGGGTTTTTCTTTTTTTTGTAATAATTTGTTTTATTGAAATATAATTCAAATTTAAAAAAAATATATAGGTAGTAAAATTAAAAAGTTAAGTATTTGATTTGTTTAAAATGCTTAAATCCCCCACCGGATATTAAGATGCCAATTGACTATTTAAGTCTAATAAAGAGTACAGAGTTATGAGTTAAGGCTTCTACATACCGGGGCGACTTGTCGCGCGACGCGACGCGACACAAAGGCACCGCTCGTCCCGCGACACGCGGGGCCTTTGTGCCGTGTCGCATCGCGCGACAAGTCGCGCTGGTATGTGTGCTTTATGCTGAGCGGTGGCCGTTTTGCGTGAATGTGACGCATATTTTCCCTCAACTTGTTCTTTCGTGTTGGTTTTTTTTTCTTTGCGTTATGTTTACCGCAAATAAACATATTTTCTTTCTTTTTTCTTTTTCTTTTAGTACCTAGGGATTTAAGAGTTCGTGGCAGCGCGGCAGCGCCATTTTAGTGAACTGCGAAACTGTAAGGAGCTCTGTAATACCCATGCATTTACTGAGAATTGTAATAATGTGTTGCCATCCTTCCAATAATAAATGTAATGTGTTCCTTGTGTTATCATCTGACATCTTTTGGCATTATACTTAATTGTTTTCTGTTATTTATAGTTTGCCGTAATGCCAATAAACGCATTTTTCTTTCTTTCTTTCTTTTTCTTTCTAATATAATTATAACCGTGTTGCCGTTTTTATTATATTTGTGGTTTTATTTATGGTTTGAACCCAGTAAATAAATCATGCTTATTTGATCAAATCGTCATCATTTCAGCCAAACTACATTATTGCTGGACATAGGCCTCCCCCAAAAGGATTTTCATAAGAAGGTTGCCATAATCGCCACGCTTGGCAGGCGAGTTAACGAACGCAGTATGGTGTTAAACTACATAGAGAACGCTGCTGTCCATTCTCTAGTAAGTCCCTTAGTCGCGTTTTACGACACCCACGGGAAGAAATAGGGTGGTGCTATTCTTTACGTCAGGCACCACACGGAACACAGTTTGTTCAAATAAACGCTTATTATTTCCCTTTTGCTCTGGCTAGTCCTACACCAAACCATTAATTTTGTGTAAAAGCATGGCTTGTGTAAAAGATAACAATTTGCTGACTAATCTCCGCAATCATAACCCGGAACGGTTCCTATTAGCCAGCAGGGGATCTCTGATGCTGCAACGCATTTCTTATCTCCACTTTTAGAAGTCCTGCTGAGCGGCATAAAAGGTGTTTTTATTTATTTCATTTAGAAAACTCATAGACCACACAGCGAGACATAAATATTCCAGGTTTTCTAGTTTATTTCTTGCTACAGTATTTTCACTATGCCAATAAAAATCCAAGCATAAACTGGATGTCCACATCATAGAGGTATGAGGAACAGGGTGTAAAGTTCACTCAGCCTCCATAGAAAAGGGAGGATCTTTTGACCAGACGGGTGTTGTGTCTGGTGGGCAACTGCCCGACGATTGATGTCGGGATGTTGTATACAGCGTGCCACTACAGTGGCGACATTAATTTAATACACGTAAGTATACAGTTTCGTCTTGTTTTATGAAAATATTTTTATTTCGTTTAAAATGATTATTTATTGATTTATTTACAATTTTCTAAAATAGAATCTTGGGGCAACATAACATAAAGAAATGTAGCACAGAGGTAATTAGCCGGGGTCATGGATCATAACATGGAATCATTGAAATTAAAACAAATAAAGTGCAAGGAGTAGGCGAATTGAAGGTAAGAAACAGCTTTATTATTTTGTTTGTTTTATTTTTTATTTTTAGATTTATTTCATAATTAAATAATAATAATAAATGTAAAATATAACAAGTTTTTTTTATTTTTTTACATGAAATATTAAAAAAATATAATTATGTGATTACTGACCACTAGCCCCACCAGCGTGTTAAATTAATGTCGCCAATGTAGCGGCACGCTGTATATGCTAGTTGCATGGTAACCCCTGCTTGCGCGATGCAGCATTTTGCATAAAGCCAGTGTGACGCGTAGTTCGCATGTGGCAAGTAATTTTACACCAACGAATACTTTCCTCAAATATTTTAACTTTTGGGCGACCAAGTTAATCTAAATTATCATTAAAAATTAACATACTGGATTTGGCATCAAGCGAAGAATTGAATATTTCCTATAGAAAGCCGATAATAACCAAATTGGCCACACGTGGCCATAGGTAGCACGGTCAGCATCATATGTCAGTAAACACTGCACACTACCTTTAAACAATTAGCGATTAACTGCTGTGCTGCGTGTCGCGGGTTCGATTCCCGCACGGAACAAATATTTGTATGACCTACAAGTAGTTGTTCCGGGTCTGGCTGTTTGTGTATGTGAGTTTAAATGTTTGTAAACGCACCCAAAATACAGGAGAAATTCCTAGAGTGGGGCAACGTTTAAAAAAAAATTTGCATAAGTAACAAAATGATTATGATAACCTCACATTATAACAGCTAAGAATTAATATTCTTTAAATTTTACTCCTGTTCCGATTTCAATGAAATACTTTGCTCAATAATTAGGATTTTGATAACAGTAGTGTTAATCAGTTTTTTTGCAGACTTTTTGCAGAGAAATTTGACAGTTTGGTGATGTGCTGGCGACTATACAGTCGCCAGCACATCACCAAACTGTCAAATTTCTCCAAATATTTTTAAACCTTAAAATGTTGACGGTTAAGTTCAAAATCAAATGAGAAAATTTGACAGTTTGTGGTAGTGCTAGCGACTGGACACTGAACTACACCCAACAGTCCAGCCATTGTAGTACATAAACTAGGTACCTTACCAAGTACACAATAAGTACACCAAAGTGCTAATATTTCACACGCGGGTACAATACACAGTACTATAAACAGATCTCGTTCTCCCTGAACTAGTATAAATAATAACAGCTGAATCGTATATCTCGGTAGGGTGCCCGTACTTTGGCGGTACGTTAGAACCCCTGGCTAGATATATAATACATTGTCTTTGTTGTTTGTGGTCACGACTTATTTATTTACTTAGTTTTACTGAGGTCACCCTGTACCTATCTGCTTTTGTGAACGAATAAATAACTTTATTTGGCCCATCGACGATTACGCCGGATATTACCTTCTACTACATAGCGGCCGTCATAAGGCGGGCGTAAGAAAAAGTTAGATTTTACGGTTTCAAGAAACGGCTCTGTAGGAAACCACACAACCTTTTTAACGTAAACAACATTATCGTGACGTTATTTGACGCTATGTAGCGGCACCGCTGTCCTATATGCCCTTAGCTGCAATATACGCTGTACAAAGCTGGTACCTATTCGTATAACAATAATAATTTATTTAGAGGCATAAGGAACAGGGTGTAAAGTTCACTCACCCTCTATAGAAAAGGGAGGAACCTCCGACCAGACGGGTGTTGTGTCTGGTGGGCAACTGCCCGACGGTTGATGTCGGGATGTTGTAAATATGCTAGTCGCGCGGTAAACTCTGCTTGCGCGATACAGGATTTTGCGTGACGTCAGTGTGACGCGTTGTGCGCATGTGGTGATGTTGATGCCGCTACAATATCAGACAACTAGATCCAATTACAATACAAAAATACTTACAATTCTAGATATTAGTAAACAATTTAACTTATTTGTTAAGTTAGTACTTAAATTCCAATACCAACAGGGTGATTATTATCAGTCCTCATTATGGGGCTTTTGTCAGGCCCATCAACGATAGCTTTTAGGAGGCGTCTGCTAATTTACCGCAATCTAGTGAGAAGAGATGCATTCTTTTTCCGCACCACAGTTGAGAGGCTATCTCCTCTGGCTCGAGCAAACATTGCAGATGCATTGCAATAACGTGGCAGTGGCAACAGGCCCCTAATAGCGTTGTTGTATTGAACACGCAACGCATTGGCGGAACGTACAAGCGCTCGAGTATAGGAATGAGCTTATCATTGTGCGTATGCTTTAAAAAGCGTGAACTTGACCGAAAGAAAGAAATAAAGAAAATACTTTTATTTGCGGTAAACATGACGCAAAGAAGGAATACAAATACGGTACAGTTCACAAATAAATCTGAATCTCAAACCCCTAATTTAAAATCAAACAAAATTGGAATGGCGTACGGATAGTTATTTATTTCGCTATAAAAGCTTTCCTTTGTTACGTCTCGTTCTAATTTCTAATTAGCGCAGAAAATTTATCTATACTTCCAATTGTTTTGTTTATTTGACTAACAACTGCCAACTAATAATTTACTTGTTGAAGTACGGTACTTTGAATATAAATATTAAGGCAAGGAGCCGGCGTAGCATGCGTAGTTCATACAAAAGTAATACCAAAATAATTTGTAAATCAAATATATTTTTATGGTAGTGTGTATTTATTTCGATTGGATTACTCTACAGAATATCTATGTTCCCAAATATAATTATATTTTGAAAGGACAATGATGTAAAGACGAGATATGAGGAATTTAAAATTTCTAAGTATAGAAAACTTATTTTTCTCATATCTCTTGTTTAAATCAGTGTCCATTCAAAATATATATTTAGGAACCTAGATATTCTGTATTCCGATTGGAATAAAGACAAGTGTACCTTATGAATATGTTTGATTTACAAATTATTTTGGTATTACGTTTGTATGAACTACGCCTCTTAAAGAATAGTCATAGTAATGGCATTAGATACTGTATGTATGTGGTCCTGGGTTCGATTCCCAGTTCGGGCAAAGTGTTATTGGGTTTTTTCATCAGGAATTTCTCAGTAGCAGCCGGAGTCAGGATTTGTGCCCGGTTGATAGCTATAGGCTCGCCCTTATTACATGGGACTTAAACATAACTGTCGAAATCTGAGTATACTTTAAAAACACCTGTGCCTAACCACTCGGGGATGGCAGGTGTGATGTTCTGTAATGTATAGTCGACCTCGTAATTGTTTTGTCGCTTTTAACAAAAACTCTCAGTAAAATTAAATTATCCATCTGGCATAATATAGACAAATATACCTTGTCGTTTCATGACGTTCAAGTGTTAGGTTTCCATTTATTAAGATACTAGCTTTTTCCCGCGGCTTCGCTCGCGTTAATTTAGAATTTGACAATCAATTCGGGTTGTACTCTGCTTGTAGTTCAGCGGAAAAAACTCTTAATACACTACTAAAGTTTCTGTAATAATATAATTCAATCATGATTACTTTTTGCGGGATGAAAGGTACCCTATGTCCGTGTCTGTACACCTGACAACATATATGCAAAAACTTCAGGATGATCGGATCAGTGGTTTAGGCGTGAAAAGGTAACAAACAAACAAACACACTTACTTTCGCATTTATAATATTAGTTAGGATAATTGTTGGTTATTGTACTGGTAACACTGAAAGATTCGAAAAGGAAAATGACACGACAACGCCTCCTGGTTCAATCGGGCGTTGATGACGGTAGGACGCCGACGTTCCGATTGGCGGTTTTGGTTAAAATATAGATTTAACTGTTGAGACTAAAATTACAAACATAGCAAGGGAAGTTTTATAATTTAGCTGTTATTTTAGTATATTGTGGTGTCATACGACTTCGTCGCGAACGAAGTCGCGGGCAGAAGCTAGTCTATACTAATATTAAAAAGAGGTAACATTTGTTTGTAAGTTTTTATAAATATAGGGAGTTATCTCTGGAACTACAAGTCAGATTTGAAAAATTCGAAAGTCCAATTCTTGTGGAATGTTGGAGGCTATTTAACATCACGCTACGACCCTTAGAAGCCGAGCAAAAAGAAAAAAGCTAAGTGAAAACGATGTAATAGTGCGGACGGGCGATGAAATGCGATGCGACGCAGTGGATTGGGGCAACAAGAAACTTCACGAGTCGCGGGCATAAGCACTAGCTTATGCCTACTAAGGTATTTAATATATTGCTATTACCAATACGGTTCCTAAACGTATTAATTACGGTATGATGTAATATAATTAATTCTTGCTAGATTGGAACATGACCTGCCTTTTTGATGCCAAGAATCCAGCGTATGGGTCGAAAAATAATTCGTTCGTGTGCCCACAACTCGCATCCATGTCGTCGCTATACGTAACTACATGCTACGTTGTAACGTTATGATTGGCCGGAGGGCCAGTCGAAACGAAAATATACAAAAGGAGTTCCAGTGCTCAGGTGTCTCGGTGATCGGGATGCTCGGAGTCAGGAACGGGAAGTTAAAGGCCATAGCCATAGCCTTTAACTTACGCCAGAACATTTCCTCTCCTGAACAGAATATAACAGAGCCTCCTCCTGTACCTGTTCACCTAAGACGCTACAGCCCCGTCCTCGTTCCTGTCCTGTTACCGGCTGCTGACCCTGTTTCCTGTTCCTGTCTCCGAACGACCCGAGCAGCGAGCACCTGAAGACCGGAACTCCTTTTGTATATTTTTGTTTTTGTTTATTTTAACTTGTGTGTTGTGTGTGTGTGTGTGTGTGTGTTGTGTGTGTGTGTGTTGTGTGTGTGTGTGTTGTGTGTGTGTTGTGTGTGTGTGTGTGTTGTTTTGACTTGTGTGGCCCTCCGGCCAATCGTAACATTACGACGTATAGCAACTCGGGTGCGGGTTGTGGGCACACATACGAATTATTTTTCGACCCCTATGCTGGGTTCTTGGTATCGAAAGCGTGAACAGTTAGTGGAAGCAGATATTTATTTATTTATTATTTATTTATTTAAACTTCTCGCACACAATAAGGTACAAAGGCGGACTTAATGCCTAATGCCTAATGTCTTAGAATTCCAAAGATGATTGATTTGCCAATAAAGCGATCGTGCATAGAATATAATACTTAGTCTTTATTATGTGCACCATACAAATTACAGATATAAACGTAGAAATGTTTGCATAGGATAATGGATTGGCATCAACTTAATATTATAGAAATCACAAGCTAAACAGTCACCTAAAAAATCGTAAAATGGGTATTGGATATTAAATAACCCGACTTTGCCTCGGAATGCACGTTAAGCTGTTGGTCCTGGCTGTCATTCGTGGATCTTTGACAGTCGTTACGGTCGTCAGACGCCCGAAAGTCTGACATCCAGTCTTACCAAGGGTTACCCAGTACCTAACTGGGTTGTGGAGGTCAGATTGGCAGCCGCTCCATGTAAAATCATCAGCATCCGGTTAGACTGGAAGCTGACCCCAACAAAATTGGGAATAGACTGGGCAGATGATGATGACCCGACATTTCCTCCTATGTTCCATGCACCACAAAATTACACACGCATACCCACATACCTATACCTATCAAAAAATAATAGGCCCGTTTTGACATTTAACTTGAATCGATTTATCGTAAGTATCGAGTACCGAGTCGTATGGTTACTTCACTAGTTACGTCGCGATGGTCAATCGATAATCGTACTCACGTTATATCGATTCAAGTTAAATGTCAAAACGGGCCTATTATTTTTTGACAACTTTAATTCCTAACAAAATATTTATTTTGAAATAAACGCAGAAATTTCCTAACAATAAGTATCACTTATTTGCGAAATGGGGCATAAAAATGTCTCCAAAGTGTACCGCTTTCGCGATTATGTGGTACTCCAGCAAGCCATGTCAGCTCTTGTAGTTAAAGCCCGGCCAAATTGCGTACATAATTACAACAGTTAAGCTGAGGTATAACCGTTAATGAAACTGAAAACGAGTTAAAGTTTTAAATGCCGCCATGACTGCAAGCTGTTTCTCAATTTCGGTAAATTTTACACATTTTTATGGTTACGTTGCCATTTTGTTGTGGAGTGTTAAATGTTTTGTAGGTTCTTATTCCGATTTTTGCTGATATTTCGCTGAATGTTCTAGCGAATTGCGCTAGAAGCCTTAATAGTGTTTAAGTCTGAGATATACACCCGGCTATGAATCCAGTAGGTCAAATAGAACATAACGTAACACATAACGATGAAGATATAGATCGGGAGAGCAGGTAGCTAGCGGTCAGGGCCAACGTGCTGATACACAGGTTCGCTCGTTGTAGTATTGGGGTAAAGATTAAGCTGTTTAAAGCGTATTGCCAATCGTTCTACACGAGCGGCCTGTGGGTAAGGCATACTAAGAGATCGCTAGACGCCCTGCGTATTCAGTATAATATCTGCTTCAGGATGCTGTTGGGACTGCCGCGCTATTGTAGTGCGTCCCATATGTCCGCTTTTGCGCATACCAATGATTTTTACGCAATAATGTGCAAAAAACCGGCCAAGTGCATGTCGGACCACGCACAATGAAGAGTTCCGTAGTTAGGATGAATTTATCCCAAAAACAAATTTAACATTGTAGTTGAAAAACATGCTCTCCCATACATTGATATACGTGTTATAAGATGTTCCGTTAGATATCGCAAAAGTTAGGGTCTACTCCGAAGTGATATTTCGAAGTATCGGCCGAATTTTCGGCCGTTTTATAACTTCCAAAGTTTCCTTTTTTGACTTTGAGTCCTTACCCGACTTCAAGTAACATTTTTTTACTTTGGCTTACTTCTTTAACTGTCGTTTTATTTTTCTTTCGCCGTAGTCAGCCATAGTTAGCCGTAGTCAAGAAACGGCCGAGGATTTATGTTCGGAGTAGACCCCCTGCTTTATCACGAAAGACTTTACAATTTCAATAAAACAGAACGGTCTTCTAACATCACAAAGAAACAAGCATCAATCACACAAAGTACGAAAGAAATTAAAAGTAAAATCATGTTATTTCACATCAGTTAACAATTCGTTCGTTCAAAAGTATCGCAAGTGATCGCATACAATCGTACGGCAATATCGTACGAAGTTAAATTTGCTTCGTATTGATAAGGCATGACGTCACAGGGGCATTAGAAACTTTTAAACGATCAATCACTCGCTGTTTCAAATTGTTTTACTTTATACTACGGAGTTACGTGGTTTTGCTCGTTGATTTGTATCTTTTTGGTCTCTGACTTTTGGTGAGCGAGAGGTTGATAAGGAAATAACATAATCAGTGGATTTTTAGCTGGTGAATAACGGAAAGTACAGTACGATTCACGAAAGATGACCACAAATGGCGGCCGTCTGCGCTCGCTACACTCATGAAGAAAAGACTTAAGACAAAATAATATTTAAGGTTGGTTGCGCACCAATGGCGTCGCTCCGGTCTTGACGCATTCCGCCCGCGCCTCACCTCGCACCTCCAAAGGGACCTAAATATGCCTTCTGCATCGTGGTCATCTTTCGTGAATCTTACTGTACCTACTACTTATCTAAGTGGCTAAGCATTGTCTTGCAACGTAACAATGCCGCCATCTCTTGGGTACATTATCAGTCCACAGCGATGCGAGGATTTTTTGACGCCATAATTTAGTTTGTTAATAGTTTTAGATGATACAATTTTATTGTATTCATTAATTAGATATCGTTGTTATACAACATTATTTTTATTATATGCGAAACTAGAAACACGTGTCTAGTATTTTTATGTAAAGAATCTATGTACAAAATTTCAAAACTGTATCATGAAACATCACAAAGTTATAAGGTCGTTATGTTACCGGATTGTCCGTACAAACATGCTAACGGCGCCCCCGCTCCTCCAGGGTGGTCTTGCGCTCATTGATAATAATTTGGCAGTAGGTACCTAATCGTCCGTTGATTGTATTGTAAGTAATTAAATGGTGTTAACATTTTCCATCACAGTTAAATATTTTTGGAAAAAAAAAACATGTAAAAATTATTGAAATTGATTCAGTTCCTCATTCTGAACAAACTATATACTAAAAATAATGTTGTATAAGTAGGTTTATTTGAATTCTAAATTAATATACTTAACTGCAAATTAATTTACACGGTCATTTTAATTTCATACTTTATTGCTAAATATTAGAGGTATTAAATACTATCGAGCTTCAAATATTTCTCGACTTTTTTCAGCACTATAAGTCTTAAATACAATATTTTTCTCGTAGATAACTTGAGCAATATACATTCAAATAAAACTTAGTTTACTCCTCCACGTTTATTACACTCTTACAATTTATTCTTCTGTTCGTCACTAAACATTGTTAAAGCTCTGAAGTCGGTAAAAACATAAAATGTTTATCTCACAAACTTTTACTCCTCAACTTTTCTTATTACTGATATCAAAAAACAGACAGAAACAGGGACTAACAAGAAATAAACAAAGCTTTGACGTTATTTACAGAGAAATAAAACTGATATAAAAACGAATAGAACCTTATTGGTATTGTGCAGTGTGGGATTGTTCTTTCATAACGGCACTAAGATAAAATAAGTACCTAGCCAAACCCACGCTCATAGTATGGTAAAAATATCAGCCAGTCTGCAAATAGATGTAGGGTTTGAATGCCCACGGAGTATCTAAAGTGCGTCTAATAACTTAAGTATTTCCATTCGTAAAGGTTATTTTTGTTAAAAATTACATAAATGGTTGTCTTGTTTAAAACAGATCTTTAGCCTGCACAATTTTTTTGAACACGTCCATAAGACAACTATCATTATTTATGCCACCAAACAGCAGTGATATGGACAATTTTAACAGGCCGTAGGTACCTACAATTAAGGTGATCAGAATTATAATCATTAGAATCATTAATACATCTCTCTAAGTGAAATTTGTTCCATTGAATTACTTTTTCATGAAATATGTCATTGGGGAACAAATCTAACTTAGAAAGATGTATTAATGATCCTAATGATTATAATTCTGTAAATACATATTCGGGCTACAGCTGTGGATTCACCTTAAACGGCTGACGAAATCACGGATACGGTCAACTTCATTTAAGGCGCGGACTGACTACGATTTTAAACGCTGCAACTGCACTCACACAACCGCTTGAAATAAGGTTGAAAATTGAATATACAATTGTGTTGACGATGTGACTAAGCTGCGAATTGGCATTTATTTTACGGGTTTTATTTAGATTATTCGGAATATACACATTATATTAAATAATTGTCCGGTTAAAGTTTTAAAACAAAGCTAATGCAATTAGAATCCTAAAAAAAAAATCGTCTTCGCTGAAAGTACAGAGATATTCGACGCCAAAGTTTATTTTTGTGAAGTAACTTCACAATTTTTTATTGCGAATATCAAACTATATTTTACTATTCTATTCGGTTAAAATTTTCTCCCTTTTCTGTCCACTGTATTTATTGCGTCGGATATTTTCATTGCGTTACGTCGACTATCCAAGAAACCAGTTTTTGTGAGTATTGAGGTAACACCGCGCCTTAAGAGAAACAACAAAAAAAAACTTCCGATAACCCTTTGGTCTTGCAAGTAGTATAAACGGCGGTGACTAGTTGCTACCAACCGATTAGTCAGCCTATTTCCCGACCAACTACATCCATATAATAAGATATACACATCCGTACAAAATAACACATTTTATGTATAGAGATGTTGCCGCGAAGAATCAAACGATTCCAAGCTTTTCCGGAACGAGAAACTTTGAATGAGATTGTATTGGCCGCATCCCAAGTTGGGAACTGTCGGTGAGGTCCATTTTGCGACCAAAATAGACCCCGGACTTGATGTAATGGTTTGAACTGATATGGAGTGTTCTTGACCAGTTTTTGACGGAGATTGGTTTAAGATTGTGGTAAAGTATTTTGTTAGGAGTTTAGAATAGTACATTTCGATAAGTGGAGAATGTTTGTAATTGCATTCGAGGCGGAATTAACACCCGAGCCGTAGGCGAGGTTGTTTTTGAGCCGTGAACTGCAATAACAAATGTCCACGTGTATCAAACGACGTTTTTCAATACACTTTTGAAGAATAAAATAAAATAATGAAAAATATTTTTGTCATGAATTTTTTTTTTTTTTTTTTCCTTCTGGCTTCGCACGGTTTGTGCATTTAGCCAATGTCAAGTTTTAGTTCTTGTTTAAAATATTGATGAAATGAATTATAAATGCATGATGATGATATCCCCGCCCACTCCCCTTGAGTTTCAGTAAAGATGTGGCACTTTACTGAGTCCTCACGCGGACTTCTTGAGAGAACTTGAAGCGAAGTTGCACTGTTTTGTTTCATTTGCCTACACTAATGCACGTTCACAAACACTTAATGGTTAATAATCCACCATTATTACACATTAATATTCGGCTAAACACTAATTTTGGAAAATTAAACAAACTGCTGAACATGACGCTTCACTTTCCCGCCAAGAAGTCTTGTCATGAATTATTAGGAAACTATGATTTAATTTTCTTTTTTTTTCCGCGCCTTGCTATCGCCAGGTTGAAGGACAAGCAAGGTATAAAGCCGATTAACAGCCTAATGTGAAAAATAGAAAATTCAAATATTTTTGAGTTTAGAACACAAATAAATGTTAATTTGTTCATAAACGTTTTTTTTTATTGTAATAATCATGTAAATCATTGTATTCTATTTATAAACATTATTTAAATATTCCAAAAATATTAACGCCGTAAAGACGCATATTTGCCGAGATTAAAAAAAAAACACACTCACCTCCGAATAGAGAGGACCGTCTCTGGCGCGAGACGGTGTGAATAGAGGCATATTGAACCAATTTGGACTAAGTATAGGTATAAGTTATTTGTGGCAATTTTTATTCCCCCACACGTGTTGGAAAATAAAAAATCGCATGCGTGTGAAATACATTGCATTGTGAACCTAATCGTAGTGCGATATGAACCAGTTTTCGAGGAAGTGTATTGAAAAAGTTATTTTTATGTGATTATATTTAGGGGCTGAAGGCAATTCGGAACTGACGTTAAATTATATGCTTATGATAATATTAGAGCAGTGGTGGCCTAAAGATAACAGGCGCGACTTACGAGTTGTAGGTCATAGGCTCGAACCCTGTTCCATCGGCATCAGGAACTAGGTCCAAGCTGCCGGTGGTTAGGGCTCTAGAGAGAGGAACCTCCTCACTATGCGTGCAAAATTATTATTATTATTTATTTATTTAAATCACATTTTTTTTCATGAATCTTAGGAAATAAAAACAAGGTGCCAATATACAAAAAAAGAAGAAAATACATATTATAACACTTTAAAATAATGAAATAACGAACATTTTGTATGTTCGTTATTGCTGTGTGCGTCTCAAGGTTGCACCAAATTGGACTCCAGCTAAGCTTGTGTAAGGCAGGCAAATACTCGTATACCTGACGCTGATATTCTGCTGGATCCCTGCAGTGACATACGGACGCCGAACAGATAAGATAAATACGTGAATTATTGGTGTTGTGAAATGCGGAGTGAAATTATGTAAGTAACACCCGCAATCTAAGTAAATAATGTATTCTACACATTGATGTATTAAAGAGGAATATACGGGCTCCTCGACGTGGACCGCATAAATTAGGTGAAAGAACACAATCGACTTACATTACTCTCGGTTTGCGGGGAATACCCGAATCGTAGTTTGTTTCCGAGTTATTATATAGGTATCTACGTAACAGTGACAATTATTGCTATCTCGTTCGCGCTATAGCCCGCGTCATATGTCTCTCTATTTCCGTTGTCGAGCACATCATGACGCACGACATCGGGTCCATTTAATATTTACGTGATGTTGAAGTCGTGAAGAGAGTGGCCTATCTTCCTATTTAATACATCAATGATTCTACAGTAAAGTTTAGAATAGGAATCTTTTTTGTATTTTGTTCATATTAATGTTGATTTTGAAATATGCAACGTTTTCCCTGCGGAAATTGCCACCACAGATTTTAGCTGCTTCTTTCAGCTGCTTACAGCCTTCTTGGACTCGGATTTGTAATTTTTTTTTAAAGCACTTTTGAGCGTCATAACTTACATAAAAATATAATACAATACTTTACAAAGTAAATATTCAAATACTACTACTATATGGTAATACTAGTTACGTCGCGATGGTCAATCGCGGCCTATTATTTTTTGACAAGTTTAGACAAATGGCATTCACTTCGGAGCGATTCTATTTCTACAATCGCTATCGTTATTTCACTTTTTGACAAGCGTTGTCGCTAGTTTTCGATTCTAATTCCTTCATACGAATCGAAAACTAGCGATAACGCATGTCAAAAAGTGCCACTTGGCTACGCATCTCTCTATAATGTTATCGTTCGACGCAGTCGATTCATTTCACGGAATCCAATAATGATAATATTGTCTAGCTAATTTATATTCATTGAATAACGTGACATTTCGATAGCTATGTCAACCCCATACATTTTGTGGCTTTTCTACTAGTATTATCGCTAATCGAATGTTACTTTGTCTAGGCCCCCAGATCAATCAATTAAAACTGTGGCTAGGATACCAAATGCATCTGTCATCGTGGCACGCTGCCTTTGCTCCTTTCTGCTTGTAAACTGCTGCGATGTGCTGAGCTTGCACCTATCCTGCGTCCCACACCGTTTCTTGGACGTTAAACGGGGGCAATAAGGCTAGCACATCACATCTGAACACGCCTTCCAGGATTCTACTTCCAGGCTGAGGGCAGGGCAGGACGTCTACACATTGCACGCTGCTCCTAACGGCACGCAGCTAGCCCTATGGCCAACTATTAGCACACGCTACCTGTAGCCCTAAGAAAGCCAGTCCGGCCACCTGCTGAGCCTATTCTGACAGAGCCCCAAGTCTGCCACGTGCTGCCAAGGCACCCTTCTTACCTATCTGATTGTGTGCGACTGCTCATATCAGTGTGATCCTTACTACGACCTAGCCGTGTACTACCTACTATAATTATATGTATGAAGCGGACATCTAGTTTTTTTTTATGTTTCTGTAACCTATTATTTAACAACTTGTTAAGTACCTGGTACTTTGACGGGCCTACGCTGTCCTCTCATACCTATTAACACTGTAATTTGAAAACATTGTATAAGCCAGTTTTTTTTAAAACAGTAACCGTGGAGTTTCTTGCCGGCTCTTCTCCATAGGAAACGATCAATTGGAACCGTGCAACTAGCTTCTGACGTTTCATAAGTGCCCATGGCCTACATGGGCACTTATGAAACGTCAGAAGTGTGAGTTATGTAAAACAACAATATTTTTTATTTTGATTTTGATTTTGAACAGCCTGCACAGTCTTCCTGCAAAGCCCTAGCCGATACACAGTTCACATATTATCAACCAACTCAACCGATGGACATACACTGCTGGACATAGGGCACCCCCAAGCATCACCACAACCACCAGTCTTGCGCTGCCTGCATCCAGCGGATTCCTGCGACCTTCATTAAGTCGTCGGTCCACATTTAGCTCACGTTAGGGAGCGTGCTTACACTGCACGTTACAGTATACGCGGTCGCCCCGTGAGAACTTTTCAGCCCCATCGGCAGATAGAGCATTGAGAGCATCACTATCTTCTCTATCTCTTTTCTATCATCTTCTTCTTCTTCTTCTATCATCATCATGCTGAGATAGGAGCTTTTTGGCCTCGTACAGGACTTTCTTTTTATTTTCATCTCATTTTGTATTTTTTTTGTTTTTGTTTTTTATGTTTCTAAGAGTGCGTTTTAGTTTAATTTGTGATCACCTGTGTGAGTACCAATAAAGAATTTTGCTTTCTTTCTTTCTTCCTTTCATTGGCAGCCTTGTTCCAGCCACTGCTGACTATAGCCCTCCTCCCATTTGTTGGTTTCCCTGGTCTGTACGAGTCACATCCAAGTCTTCCCGATGCATAAAGTTAATAACAAAATAAACTAGCTTCGAATTGAAATGCCTCCATTTCCAGCAAAGCAATAACCGCGTATTTATTTACGTTATCAGGGTAGTCTATAAAATAATTTGCGTCGGGACTTCACGTCTTCTTACAGGGAGTCACTGCAGCCGATCCTTCAGTAACGAAGTCTAAAATTTATTCATAGCTTCCTCGGCTCTTGTAAATACGATGCGGGAACACAATCGGGATTTCGTTTTGATTTTATAACTAATCTACGGGTACGACGTGTCATAGCGAAATGAGTTTTCGATTACGTACCTAGATCTGTGAGCGCGTTTTCAAATGGAAATTAGGTTTGAGATCAAGAGAGCTAATTCTGTAGTGGAAATGTTTTTTGATGTGAAACATCTGTTAAGAGCGTTTTCACCTTACGGCATTTCATACAAACTTTCAAGCCCTTGTTTTGCGAAATGACTGAACCCATTTTAATAAAATGTCATACGCATAAGCAGGATACAAAGGTCTAAAAAGTTAGTAAAGAACATTTTCGAAATGTCTTATTTAAAAACAGATAACTGGAAATCTCTGTTTCTATGGAAAATTTTAAATCGGTCTTATTTCGCTGTAACACTATTTTTCGATGTGAAATGTTCTTTACTAACTTTTTAGACCTTTGTATTCTGCTTATGCGTATGAAGTTTCATTAAATCGGTTGAGTCATTTCGAAAAACAAGAGCTTGAAAGTTTGTATGAAATGCTGTAAGGTGTAAACGCTCTTAAACATAAAACCGATTGCTGGCGGGGCGACGCACGCCGTCTGGTAAATTTCCTAACACAAAACTGACACCTTAGTATCGAACTAAGGTTTTAGTTTTGTGAAAAGAACGGTATTTCAATCACAGTTACGTTCTTATTACAAAAACTGGCTCCATGGTTTAACCATGTCAAAATATAAATCTTGTTTTGTAATAAGACGGTTTATGTGTGTATTAGCCAGAGTTGTAATTGAATCTAAAACTCATTCGATGGCTTCGATCAATAATAGATCGAAGTTCGATGGTCACAAACACTGATTTTTATTATGATTTTGACGCAAAGCTTTCATGTTCAACAAAAATTGCACGAAACGCTCGACGTATAAAACAATACCTTCAAATGAAAAATTAATTATAAAAAAAACGTGAATGAAAATTACATCCTTCACCACCGTGATAGAAATAGAAAAGACGGAAGCTATTAATTTCCTGGCGTTTCAAAAGGCTATACGATGGCTATACTTATATTCAACTCGCTTACGAAAAGGCTTTACACAGGTTGATTTTCTAGCCGTTATGTAACCGCACATTAAAAATGGACCGTGTCAATATCACACCGACGAATTGCGGCCCGCATTCGGCGGATTAGCGAGTAGATTGTCTATTGCAGTTTGCTGCACGGTTTCAATTGGTCGTTTCCTATGGAGAAGAGCCGGTAAGAAACTCTACGGCTAATGTTTTCAAATTACAGTATTAATAGGTATGTGAGGACAGTGTAGGCCCGTCAACAAGTACCAAGTACTTAACAAAATAGAAAATGGTTACACATCTACAGTCTATTAAGCCTACAACGTTCTCACATTCAAAAAATACCTATTAAAAAAATCTATATAAAATATCAATAAAATGTAACGTATTATTTAAACGTTACGTAACGTAAGTTATATACAGGGTGTTAAAGTAACTGCGTGGCATCGCTTAAAGGTAGGTTCGGTATCGATAAAGGAACCCAGGAAAAAAAAAAAATTGCAAGATTAATTTCCTAATTTAGTACCTACTAACTTAAAATAGCAATCGTTTAGAATTAAAATTATTTTATTTTACGGCCCTAAGTCCGTTAGTACGGAGAGAGTTATTTTTATTTATTTTTATGTTTAAGTAATAGTTCTTTTTGTTTATGTTGTTTATTTATTTTTTATTTTTACTGGGTTCCTTTATCGATACTGAACCTACCCCTAAGCTGTGGCACGCAGTTACTTTAACACCCTGAATATATAACAAAAAATATAAAAAATACGATAAAACAAATCTTGTATTGTTGCACAGCAAAAATCCATCCCGTGTAAAGACCCCATTTTTTTTTTTTTTTTGGGGTGGGAAATTGTCAAATAACTTCTCCCGCTCTGGGCGGAGCGGGAGGGCGTGTCAGACTTTTACTGACTAAATAAAACCCACCCGTATTCCTTCATTTGCCTTTGTGCCAGGGCCACGATATCCCTTTCGGACAAACTCGCAACCCTGGCAGGCATTGGCCCTATCGGACCCCGTCAGTTGGTGCTGACATCTCTTTGAGGCGCGCGTGGAATACGACGCGCCGTCGACCCGGGCCTGGTCCTTATCGGACGGTGAGCTACCCATCGCTCACCGTCCGCAGGCCCGTGCCTACGGTGGCCGGAAATCGGCTTGCGACTCCCGACGCCCGGGGCGTCTCCTGCGGCGACTAGGGGCGCGAGGGCGCGAACCTTGCCTCTCCCTCACACGTTCCGCCTCCTCCTTCGCAAGCATTACTGCTTCGCAGAAGGAGGTGACGGCCTCCCATGCACTCTCGCTCCGAACCATGGCCTGAACCAGGGCCGGACGCGAGAGATCGCCGCCGCCGATCGCCTCCGTGAGGACACGGCGGTGATCCGCCCAAGCCGGGCAGACCTCCACCGTATGCTCCACCGTGTCCTCCGGGCGATCCACACAGTGGTGACACCCGGGCGTTTCCTCCCGCTTTATCCTGAACAGGAAGCTCCCGAAACAACCGTGTCCGGTGAGGACCTGCGTCAGGCGGAAGGTGAGGACGCCGTGGCGCCTCTCCAGCCACTCCTCAAAGAGGGGACTTATCGCCACAATTGTGGCGTGCCCAGCGGCAGCGGAGTTTCATCCCGGCGTTTCACCTCCTCGCGCCACTCCCAGACGTGCGCGAGGACTTTTGCCTCCAGATCCCATGCCGGTAGTCCGGCAAGGAGGCTCGCCGCCTCACGGGAGACCGTGCGGTATCCTCAGACTAGCCTGATGGCCATGACCCTTTGGGACGCGTTCAACCTTATAGAACGCGCCCACACCGGTGCCCCGTAAAGGGCTATGGACCGCACGACCCCCGCGTAGAGCCTCCGGCAGGAGGCGTTTGGACCCCCTAGATTGGGCAGGAGCCGCTTTAAGGCAGCCCCGGCCCGCTCTAGTCTGGGAGCCAAACGTCGAAAATGCTCCACGAAGTTCCACCGGCTGTCAAGGACGAGTCCCAGGTACTTCATTGTCGACTCGACGCCGATCGGAACCCCTCCTGCCGTTATCTGGGAACCCGACAGTGGCGCGTTCCGAGGACCATAAAAACACATGGCCTCGGACTTGTGCAAGGCCACCTCGAGTCCCAATTGCAACCCCACGTGCCGCCAGTTCGGCCGCCGCCTGATGCGACCTCCCCTGCGCCAGGACCAGCGTGTCGTCAGCGTAGCAGACTACGCTGACGCCGCTAGGGAGGTTGGCGCGCAGCACCCAGTCGTAACCGATGTCCCACAGATGCGGCCCCAGGACCGATCCCTGTGGGACACCGCACGACATCTCTCGCCGGTTCCACTCTCCGTGGTGACCGGGGTAGATGACGGCCCTGTCCGTCAAATAGGCCTCGACCACTCGACAGAGGTAGGTCGGCATCCGGTGATACCGGAGTGCTTCCCTAATGCAACTCCAGGGCAGGGTATTGAAGGCATTGGCGATGTCAAGAGACACAGCCAAGACGACCCCACCCCGGGCCACTGCGTCCCCCGTCGTGAGGGCTCGAACGCGCATGATGGCATCCACCGTAGAGCGCCCCTTGCGGAAACCAAACTGGCTCTCCGCCAAATCCGGCCCCACCCGCACCAGCCGCCCGACAAGGCGGTCTGCAATTACTCTTTCAAAGGGCTTGCTCACCTCGTCGAGCAGCACGATGGGCCGGTAAGCGGACGGAGAGTCCGCCGGGCGTCCTGGCTTCTTAATAAGGACCAATTTCCCCGTCTTCCAACGAAGTGGGAACTGGCCCCTCTCCAAGCATGCGCTTAGGAGCCCCCTGAGTCGAGGCCCAAGAGCCTCTAAGGCCAGGACCCAGGCTTTTCCAGGCAAGCCGTCGGGTCCTAGGGCGGTATTCTTGGCATTCAGCCTACGTACCGCCACTCTCAGATCTACCTCGGTCACCTCCGGAGCATCGTCGTCGTCGTCGGCAGTGTGGTCCACATCGGGCACCGCAGGAGGCGGAGCCATGGGCGGAGGAGTATGTTCCCCTCGCGAAGGGAACAGAGCGCTCACCACGTCCTCCACGAGCTGGGGCCGGAGACTCTGCGTCAGCGGGGGAGCCCATGGGCGGAGTTTATCCCTCACCCCTTTGTAGGGGCGTCCCCACGGGTCCCTGTTGAGAGTCTCCAGCGACTCCTCGCGAGCCAGTCCTCTGGCCCGCTGGATTTCCGCTTGGAGGGCGGTCTTCGCTGCTCTGTACCCCTCGAACAGCTCCGCCTGAATGGCTTCCGTATCCGCAGGGCGGATACGAAGCCTGCGGTGCCTGGAGTACCGGTGGCGCGCAGCAACGCACGCCTCGCGTAAAGCGGTCAGCTCACGCGACCAACAGCACACCTGGCGCTGAGCACGTCCTGGCTGGACCCGGGGCATTGCCACGTCACATATTTCGGACATGGCCTCCCGGAACCACTCCGCCTCGTCGTTTATGTCGGCAGGCCTGTCTGGTGATGACACCCAGGCCTGCACGATCGAGGCTTCCAGGAGGAGCTCCCGGTCCAGCTGCTTCAGCGCCCACCGCGGCGCGCCCAAGGTCTGGGCGGAGACGTCAAACCGGATGTACCGGTGATCGGAATAGGTCTCCACCCCCTCCATGACGCGCCAGTCAATGACACGCGGTGACAGAGCGGGGCTGGCGAACGAGATGTCCACCACTGATTCACCCCGCATCCGCACACACGTGGGAACAGAACCCCGGTTTAGGACGACCAGGCCTGTCTCCAGAGCCCAGTCCTCCACCATCCTGCCCCGTGTGTCCGTATACCGGGAACCCCAAGCCACGTTCTTGGCATTGAAGTCCCCGAGGACGATCACAGGAATGGGATGGTACCCGACAACGACTACTCTCAACACCCCAAGGGAGTTGTGGAACTCGGCGAGAGTTCGGTTCGGGGAGAAATATACTCCTACCACGACAATCTCCCCGAACCGTGCTGCCACACACCCTTGTCCCCTCTTGACGGCCTCGAGGGATGGGGTACCGGCGGCGGCCGACGAAATTAAGGTCACTGAGCCGCTCAGGTCCTCCACCCAGTCATCCCTGGGCGGGACAAAGTACGGCTCAGCGACCACGGCGATGTTAATCGACCACTGCGCCATGCTCTGGAGCAAAAGATCCTGAGCGCAGGCGCAGTGGTTGATGTTCGCCTGGAGGAGGCGTAATGGGGCCATTTATTGGCATTCCATATCAGCCTCCTCCCGGGCCCTCTGGGATGGCCCTGCCGTGGTGGTGTAAAGACCCCATAACTTTTACAACCGGGAAACTGAATCATGAATAAATGTAATAGTCATTTTGTTCTCTTTTTTAAGCTAAATGTCAGTAATTATTCAAAAAGATGAATGCTGTTTAAGATAATTCGGGTCACGTAAGAACTTATCTGTTTGACAAATTGCCGGTGAACGGAACGTTGTTCAAGTATCTTAAAAGTAGTATCTTACGTTTGGAGGTCAGAGGGAAGTAGGAGATAACCTTTTGAGACTTGAAATTGGGACATTAAAGGTTCTGTTTTCTTGTCTTACGGGATTTTGCCTTACATTAGGTCGGACTTAGTTTCTCAGAATATGCAATGAAGTTGAACAACGTCGTGTTTTGTAAAAAGTGACTGATAATGTGTACTGTCCATTAGAAAACAAGCGTCAGACAGCATCTGTCTGGCATTAATGCTGAAAAGAATCTTTTCAACACATTTGCTTAAAAAATGCATTTACGAAGCCTGTATACATTGTTCGAAAGTTAAAAATTACGCAGCATATAACGGAACGGGCGGTAAAATAGATACTCTCACCTAAGTACTTACATGTTTTACCGGCCCCTTCTTTGCATAGCGCCGTGCGACCCTTTACGTTTTTTTTTTAAATTATCTGCCATAAAAATTATATAAGAATTCCAGACTGATATTTACAAAATAATAATAAGAGTTCAAGCGAGGAATCCGATATTAATATGGAATCTACTGCACCTGATATCTTGAATGAGCCGCCAAAATCGTGAGTGCTATTTAATGATTTACAATAATCTTATATCATGGAAGACTCGAAGAATTACTCAATCATTCTCTTAAAATGTTTTGATGGCTTATTTTATTACCTATTGTACAGTTTTCTCGCAAATGTGTTGAAAAACGTTGTATGACAATCAACACAGCCTATCGCAGTCCACTGCTGGACATAGGCCTCTCCCAGGCTGCGCCACAACACCCTGTCCTCCGCCTTCCGCATCCAGTCTGACCCAGCCATCTTCTTAAGGTCATCGGTCCATCTAGCAGCATTTAGCATCTAGCGTCTAGCGGTGTATGACACACGCGCGGAAATTGGTATTTACGAACTCGTGACTATGGTAAGCCGTCTACTCGTTTGTAAAAACCAACTTACCGCACTAATATCATAAATAACTATTTTGGCGCAGGCGAGAGGCACACAGCATTGTTGATAAAACATTATTTTCACTTTTTTTGTTTTGTTATTTGTATTTTGAGTTTCACGAACTGTGTCCAACTAAACGGTATTCTTTCTTTCTTTCATACCGTCGTGGACGTCCACGTCCTAGCGGTATCACGATAACACAGACAATTCAAATGTATGGAAATATATGAAGACATTTTTAAATGCATGAGGTCCTGGGTGTGTCGAGTTTATTATGTTTTCGTATGCACGTGTTTCTGTGACAAATAAAATTATTTTTCTACCTTTCTATCTGTGCATGAGGTCCTGGGTTCGATTTCCAGGTCAGGCAAAGTGTTATTGGGATTTTCCATTAAGAATTTCTCAGTAGCAGCCCGGAGTCTGGATTTGTGCCCGGTTGATGTCAATAGGCCCCCTATTACATGGGAATTAAACATAACTGGTGAAATGTCCTTTCCTTCGAGGATTACCGGCAAATTTCCGTTCACGATAGCGTTTTATCGTCCACGTATTTCCATACATTTTATTAATAATCGTGACTTTAAAAATTATAAAAGCGCACAATGCAGACATTTGGGATTTGGGTCTATAAACTATGCTCATAAAACAAAAAAGGCAGTCATGAGGACTTAAAACTTATCCTTCAACGCGCCTAAACCAGTTTTCATTTCAATGAAATAATGATTATCTAAAACGCAACTTAAACAATGCACAGTATACACAAATTAAACTTTTAACGTGGTCAATGTAACTTCACTTACTGCTACTACAGCATGTCGGCGCGGGCATCGGTGACATGAACCCATAAGATCTTCCCCTACGCTCCCTCAACGCGCCTAAAAAATTTTTCACTTCAAAACCGTAATCTAAGAATATTAAGACCGCCGTCAAAAAAACTCACAAATAAGCCACCTCTGCACCAGTTAAAATCCCATTTAAGAGCTTCCCAGTTATGAAACTTTATACGCATAAGCAGGATACAAAGGTCTAAAAAGTTAGTAAAGAACGTTTTCGAAAAATGGTGTTACAGCCATTGATGTAAAATAAGGGAAGATACGTGGCCTATCTTCCCTTATTTTACATAACATCACGTAAATATTAAATGGACTAGAAACACTTACATGTAAACACAACCCACACAACTACATTTCCCGATGTCGTGCATCATGTGCTCGACAACCGAAATAGAGACACGTGTTAC
This sequence comes from Tiliacea aurago, assembly GCA_948098905.1. Taxonomy (NCBI): domain Eukaryota; kingdom Metazoa; phylum Arthropoda; class Insecta; order Lepidoptera; family Noctuidae; genus Tiliacea; species Tiliacea aurago. The sequence goes on from OX402592.1 coordinate 6,672,449, forward strand.
GCAGGCTATAGCGGGAACGAGATAGCAATAATTGTCACTGTTACGTACCCATAACAACTCGCAAGCAAAATCGTGTTAACAGCCGAATGTTTACGATTAGGAACGACTTATGATGGAGCAAACATTAAATATTATTATAATTTTTAACAAATTAACATTTTTGGCTGTGCTTACGAGTGAAAACTAATCCCGTGGGACTTGTTTTTCGTTTTTGCACTATTTGTGCACATTTTATAAACACAGAAAGGCATTGTTGCTGCTTATTTTGACGATTTCTGTGATTTTACTTAACGTGCTACACAAACGCCAGTTCGATTGTGACTAAGGTCGATTGTGTCCTTTTCCCCCAATTTATGCGTAATAAATAAATAAATAAATCAATGATTACAGCCAAATTAGACCGATTTTAAATTTTGCATCCATGGAAACAGAGATTTCCAGTTATCTGTTTTTAAATAAGACATTTCGAAAATGTTCTTTAATAACTTTTTAGACCTTTGTATCCTGCTTATGCGTATGAAGTTTCATTAAAATCGGTTCAGTCATTTCGAAAAACAAGGGCTTGAAAGTTTGTATGAAATACCGTAAGGTGTAAACGCTCATAAATAATATTTATTAAAATGTTTCGCAAATTAACTAAGATACCAGTAAATAAATTACAGATTCTTTTTAAATGTAGGTAGTAATTCATTTGGACCAGTGTCGCAGTTGGAAGGGGTCTGTGTTGCCACAGATCAATAATACATTACATTTTAATGTTAGTGTTGCAATATTAATACTAAAATACCCAACAACTTGCAGCATCTACAACATTAGTTTTTGTTTACCCTAAATCCGAAAAGGGGTCATTGTACTCATCATTTTGAATAACTTTTTCTATGGGACCAACTTTGAAATCGCGAAATAAAAATCAGCTGTTCCATACATTTTGTCGATTTAATTGAACACAAATGTAGGGAACACCCCTTTTCGGGTTTAGTGAAAACAAAAACTAATGTTGTATACACGTTTATTCCGTATGATGCCGGACGTAAAGAATAGCACCACCCTATTTCTTCCCGGGGGTGAAAGGCGACTAAGGGACTTACTAGAGAATGGGCAGCAGCGTTCTATATGCGATTTAACACCAACCCGCCTGCCAAGCGTGGCGATTATGGCAACGTCCCCAAATGTTGGGGAAGGCCTATGTCCATCAGTGGACGTCTTTCGGCTGAAATGATGAATGATGGATTTCTTTTGAGCTTTTGAGGAGATGTCTGCAAAGAATACGTATGGTTTTATTCATAGCCTTTTGATATTAAAATGTTAGTAGCTTATAAATATTTAATGCAATCTCATTTTAAGTACCAAGTGCGATGTAACTCATTGCGAAGCTCAAGAATGTTTTGACCGACTGCGTAGAAGGAAGGTGAGTTTTGAATTTTGTATTGTGAGCTCTTGTTTTTTTATGAATGGTGTGCATTTTTCAGGGGCTTGTGGCTAAGTAATAACTGCCGCACGTCTCGATCGATCAGGTTAAACAACGCTTGCCGCAGTTGATTTGTAGATGGGTGACCAACTTTACATACCAAGACCCCTCCGTGCCTCGGAAAGCACGTTAAACCGTAGGTCCCGGCTGACATTCATGGACAATCGTTACGGGTCGTCAGAAGCCAGAAAGTCTGACAACCAGTCTTACCAAAGCGTATCGTATTACCCGATAACTGGATTGTGGAGGTCAGATAGGCAGTCACTCCATGTAAAATACTGGTTTTCAGCTGCATCTGGAATTCCAGATAGACTGAAAATCTGACCCCAACATAGTTGAAAAGGCTAGGTGTTCGGGTTATCGGCGGCACTGCTCAGCAAACCCGCTCTTATATCCCTTTTAGTGGACTGTATATGGGGTTTGATTGCCAGGAGATGAGGGATGAGAAGAAAACTAATGATAAGCACTTGTTACCTTGAATGCATGTGGTCCGAAGACTCCTTTTATTCTCACACATTATGGTGCACCGAAGAACACGAACCACAGACTAAAGTTGTCAAAAAATAATAGGCCGGTTTTGGCATTTAACTCGGTACTTATGTTAAATCAATTCAAGTTAATTGATAGTGTTGTGTGATTAATATTTTAACATGTCTTTTGTTACCTTAATTAAGAAAATATTATATTAAGAATTTAAGTTTGGTTATGTGTGTATATTTTATTGTAACTTAAAATTTATCATTATTTAAAAATCCTAATAGATATTTCCCCGTATAATATCTCATTATAATAAGAACCTATTAGCTATTAATGTAAATTAATTTGCATGCCCTAAACAGGCAAAATATTGACTGTACATATACCACCAACTCTTACAACTGGTAATACCTATATTTTCTGCAAATAAATGATTCTTATTTCTTAAATGTCAAAACGGGCCTATTATTTTTTGACAAGTATAGTTAGACACAGACACGGACACATCGGTCGAATGACAGTAGAACAATGTTACAATGTGTAAATATTAATTAAAATTTTACAACTTCCAACACCAGGCAAATGAGATAATGTGGGTATGTGGATGGGTTTGGGGGTTAAAAATTACATCACGCTGGAAAAGACCTGTTTTTATGTTGGGTGTCAGGCTTTTTGTAAAACATTGAGCTGCCATCATTATAATAACAATATATTCTTTAATTCGGACTACACATACAAGTACTTACACACAATCCATAATTATAGTATTAGTAACAATGACTAACTTTTACAAACTAAAACAACTGTAGCGGCATCAACATCGCCACATGCGAACAACGTGTCACACTGACGTCAGGCAAAATCCTGCATCGCGCAAGCAGAGTTTACCGCGCAACTAGAATATATACAACATCCCGACATAAACCGTCGGGCAGTTGCCCACCAGACACAACACCCGTCTGGTCGGAGGATCCTCCCTTTTCTATAGAGGATGAGTGAACTTTACACCCTGTTCCTCATGCCTCTAAACAACTAATAACGAAGTGGCCTAACACACGTTGGCACGTGCCTCCGTACTCAGTGCCTTACGAAGGGACTGCCCACTTTGTCTAATAATATTTTTATAATTCCGTGCATAGGATGTGTTCTTAGGATGCTGTGATATCGTGGCCCTGGCACATAGGCAAATGAAGGAACACGGGTGGGTTTTTGTCAGTAAAAGTCTGAAACGGAGAGCGGGATAAGTTATTTGATAATTTACGACCCAAAAAAAAAAGCCGGTCAAGAGCGAGTTGGACTCGCTCACCAAATGTTCCGTACGTATATATGCTGTTGATGATTTCTGAAAAACTGTGCCATTTAGAGACATCGTTTTCCTGTAATCTTTAGAGACATCGTTTTCCTGTAATCTTTAGAGACATCGTTTTATTTTTTGTGTAATCTTTACATACACTTCTATCACATAGAATAATTTCAGATTTTTATCTAGGCAAACTGTGGAGATAAGGGGGGGGTACAATATTATTTTTTTATTTTTCATCAAAAGTCGGAAAATATGCTGCCTAAAAAAAAATTATTGAGAATGTGCAAACAGCGTTCTTTTATAATATGATACCCCACATGCCCTAGTAGCCCCAGTTCAATATTTTAAGACCCCCTTTCTGTCCCTTTTGCAAAAAAAAAAATTATTTCTTTCTTGTTTGCAAAATAGTTGGGCAAACGTCATCTAAAACTAGGTATTCTAAATTTCAAGTTGATAGCATTAGTAGTTCTTGAGATATCCAGGTGCGACAGACAGACTTAGTCTTACCATAAGGATTCCTTTTAACCATTTAAAGAAAAAAAAGAATGAAAACGGAACCCTAAAAAGGTTGCTGTGAATTATGCCTTGCTGTTTCTCAACTGTGATGTAGGTTGTTTTTTTTTACGAATTCATAATTAAAGGTAGGTATCGTTTTATTAAATACTTTTAAAAAAATCGAACGCATGAAACCTGACGGAGAATGACCCTACATGTATATTCCCATAGTAAAAAATTAAGAGAAAAACGTATTCTTTCAACACCATTTTTTTGTTTAGCATTTTCACATTTAGCCCAAAAATTTATGGAAGGTGAATGAATGTCCTAATGTTTTTCTCCTTTGGTAAATTTTCTACCTAAAATGCAATACAAAAATATAAATCTCAATCTCTTTCTCCGCAACAAAATCTCTATTTTCTCTGCCGACAACAATACTAGGTTTTAAAATTTATACGAATTAGATGCTCTCTAAACTAGAGTATAGTATACATGCTCCGCTCCCCGGATCCAGCCGAGTTATCTTACAGTATTTATTCTGGTCTGTCTGAGTGCAGCGATTGGACCGCGTGACCGGACTGCTAATGTTCGGATTGAGCTGCCATCGTCTGTGGTTAGGCTAGCATCCATTAGAGGATTTAGGTGACATCTTAGAAGCTAGATTATATTAATTTCTCTTTTATGTTTGCAGAATTGATATGACGGCGCAGCAAGTGGCGCCGTCTATTTTTGTTACAAAGTTACTGGAATCACCGAAAAGTTCGGATATGACTGACACTGGCTGCTGACAGTCACTCTAGCAGAGCGTCGCATCGATGGTTACGTGGCGGCTGTCTTCTGATGACAGAAGAAGATGTCAAGTGAGCCGCTGTCGTACCACGTCCAAGACGAACTGCTATATTCCGGCCAATGTTGTATTACCTTTAGATGCGTTACCTGCGCTCAATAATGGCAGTAAATGCCAGGCAATTGCCTGACATTTACAATAATAATTATTATTATTACGTACGCGCCAATGAACATGCAGCAGCTAGTGTCGTAATTAAATATGAATGTTCATCTCTTTCTAACATCAGATATCGGTATAGGTCTTTCCTTTTCTTCACGCGCTGTATGATTGTATGCAAGTATGTAGCTACAATCATGGCTTACGCTGTTTTTGAGTGCACTAATGTTCGTATATGACGCGTCTATTTATAATACGTCATTGATTCCGGCACAATCCTGATGACATTGAAGCTGCTGCACCACTAATACGATGACTACTGCTGGTACAGGCTATCCTGCGCCGATAGATACATTAATTCTAGTTTAGATAGCGCACACGTTATCTACATTAATAAATTGACAGTGATAATCTAACTGAAATAAGGCTTCGCAATATTCTTAATTGTCGCACCACAATATTGTCTATTTTAGTAGATTGGCAAAGACATCGCTGAAAAAGTTTCAATGAAAAATCTATTTATGGGATATTAATAATGAAAAATATTTAACTGATCCTCTAAAACTTTGTGCGCACACTTTTTTTAATAATTGAGCCTCTTTTTAACGTTCTGGCCTTTTCTCACAGTTACTCGCAGTATCTTAGCTAGGGCACCCCGATCAAATGGGTAAGGTTAGGTAAGAATTGTTGCTAACCGCGTGCAAGCCGAGCGAGCGTAACGAGCGGTGCCGCGGGATCGGGTGGCGAGAGCTACATCCAAGTTGCTCGCAGTTACTTGGCTATTTAGTATTTTTAGTGAATGATCAATAATATTTTTTAGAGCGCAAAATAGGGATTATTTAAAATTCGAATAATTCCTTGCCAGCCAATATAAGCTAAAGACAACAAAGTAAACTATGTGAGTTCATGCTATCAATGGATGCGTTCCTATAAAAGACAACACAAGCCAGTGCCCGTGAAATAGCTTGTATACTGCAATTGTATAGCTTCCATTCTTAGATACACGCCGCGCCGAGCATAGTGCTGAAAGATAATAACACAAATACCTTGTAATAACGTACTGTAACACTACAATACAATATTATACCAATAGTATTGCCATTACTAGTGTGCGGAACAGTTACTGTACTAGTTTGGAAATAGATAATAGAAGAAAAGTAGTACGGAGAAGTAGCACGTTTATTTTACACACTAGGACGATGTGGTTTGCGGGTGGACGATGCTTTCTTTAATACGGTGTGTTACAAGTATTGTTAACTTAATTTTTATTATTTTGTTTGTTTATGTTTATTGCTTAAGTTTGAAGGCTTTTACTTATTAACAGTATTTTATAATTGTATAGGCTACACTACCTGTACACCTATTACTTACTGTGTCAGAATAATACATTTTGATACAATTGGAGAATGTTTGTTATTGCATTCGAGGCGGAATTAACACCCGAGCCGTAGGCGAGGTTGTTTTTGAGCCGACAATTGCGATAACGAATGTCCACGTGTATCAAACGACGTTTTTCAATACACTTTTGAAGAAATAAAATAAAATAACGAAAAATATTTTTGTCATGGATTATTAGGAAACTATGATTTAATTTTCTTTTTTTTCCGCGCTTTGCTTTCGCCAGGTTGAAGGAGAAGCAAAGGTATAAAGCCGATAAACAGACTAATATAAAAAATAGAAAATTCAAATACTTTTGAGTTTAGAACAAACATATATGTTAATTTGTTCATAAACGTTTTTACAGGCACTTTTGAGTCGGTCAGTTAGTCAGAAAGTTGAAGCTATTTGCCCATTCCAAACCGTAGATCTCTATGGAGAAGAACAGACAAGAAACTCCAAGGACACTCTTGACCTCTACAACCCAGTAACTGGGTAACACCCCTTGGTAAGGAACCTAAACCTATTATGGTATAGTAATTTTATTTTAGGTGCATCGTCTTCACATATAACCTATACAACATATTGTAAGACATTTTAAAAGAGTAACGGTGGAGTTTCTTGCCCATTCTTCTCCATACGAAGCTACCTATTGGAAGGGGCGACTAGAATCAATTCTATTTATTTGTAATTTTTGAAGTTCAAAAGTGCCATCTATGTGCCAATTTGAAATAAATAATTTGACTTTGACTTTAAGACTGGTTGTCGGACTTTCGGGCTTCTGACGACCCGTAACGACTGTTAAAGATCCATGAATTATAGCCGGGACCAACGGCTTAACGTGCTTTCCGAGGCATGGAGAAGTCTTGGTATGTAAAGATGGTCACCCATCCACGGACCAACCCCGGCAAGAGTAGCTTAACCTGATGGATCGACCCGTGCGGCTATTAATACTTTGTCACGAATTCCTTGACGAGAACCTCAACGAGAATAATGATCGCTTATGCAAAATCAGAAATAAATTAACTCTGAAAAGACTCTGTAAAATCATGAAAGCTGTTATGATTGGTCGACCAAAATAACAATAACAGATCTATTGACATTGTAATAATTATATGAATAAGCTGAGAGTGGCCATCCAAATGAGAAGTGGATAATATAGTCGGGAATAAAAATGATCTCATCGGCATTATTTAATGAGCAAATATAATCAGCGCAATCGAGTTTTCAGCAGATACACAATATTCAATATCTTTATTGCTTTACCATATATATAATGTGTACTAGATACGTGTGTGTGTGTGTGTGTAGATAGAGCCCATTATCGAAATATTTATAATTATCATAATGCTTTTATAACAATTCTGTCATAACTGACTGACGGATAGACAACGTACAACCAAGAAATAAACAAATGAATTACACATAAATATATGAAATGTAAAATTAGGCAATATTACTTAAGTATTATGTAGGAATGATTGTAACCACTTAATGACCTAAAGATTTTATTAATTGTATAGTTTGATAATGAGATAGACTCATGATAGCATAAGTTTAAACCTTAGTGGTTTTTGGTTGCTATCTATTATGTAATCCTGTGTTCTTTGTGTGTATGATAATTAAAAAAATAAAAAACCCAGATCGATGATGCTATCCCTGCGGCCTCTGTGCCTTGGCGGCTGACAGTATGTCATGCTCACTCAGATGTCTCGCTGATGGTGGCGCGTGTGTTGTGGATCATTTTGCTCCCTTCATAATGGTTGAACTGAATGGTGCTGATTTATGCGTCATGTTCGTGAACGGGCGCTGTCAGTCGGGACTGGTCATCTCTTAGCTGCCACGACTTATTTTATTTTTGAATTGATTTTTTATTGGTTTATTTCTATTTGCTGTACTATGGACGTTTGTTTTTTAAGCCGTTCTCACATTTAGTTATAAATTCAACACTATACATGATGACTTTTTTTACCATCTTGAAAAAAATAGAGTATATTAGGAGAACGGAGAAAAAGCCTATGGCATAGTCCTTTTTTTATAACGTAGTAATAAATTGATCATCTATACTACACATTTGAAGTAAACTCTTCATATTAGAACGATAAAAAAATAAATTAAAAAAAATTAAAACGGTAAATAAAAATTGAAATTCAAATCATACGCATCCTATTAACTATCGGCCGGCTTCAAAGGATGGGATCGCGTACGAGTTCATTGATAAAATACTCCGCGCGCGATTATTAAATAAAAAGAAAAAAAAAGGACTACGCCATAGGCTATCTACTCCGTTCACCTAATATATTCTATTTTTTTCAAGACGGTAAACAAAATGTAACAGTACTTTGTAACATTATAATTTAAAGGAGAATCATGGAGTTTCTTACCCGTTCTTCTCCTTATGTAACTAGTACGCTTTGGAATGGGCAACTAACTTTATATTTCTAACCGACCACCTCCTTGACAATTCAAAAGTGCAAAATGGTTTAGTTGAAATAAATGTTTTGAGTTTGAGTTAGCAACGTACAATATTGGGAGACATGTTCCGTAGGAGGTGTTGAGATGCAATAGCAATTCCTAGGTGATCCTAGCACATATTCACCTAGGAATGGTTCAGCCACAAATCACTATAAAGTTAATAAGTAGATACTAAATAAACACTCCAAAAATAAACGCAATTTACCAAGTTCCTGATCACGAAACAAACGAATCCTGATTGTAACGTCCACGATAATAACCGGCCGGACGCGGAAACGCGTCAGATATTCCGACCGGACTGGTTTTAATACGGGCCACAATCGAAAACAATGGTAATGTGCGTACATTGTTTTGCGAAATCTGTACCATTTATTTATTAAAAGGGGACGTTTTTAAAACGGTTTTTATTACGGACGCTTTAACATGAGAGGGTGGTTTGTTTTACAGCGGCGGTTTAGGGGTTGATTTTTGTTTCGTTTTGAATATTAGGAGGGAAATGGATTTATTGAAATTGTAAACAGGAAAGTGAATAAGTTTCTTTGTAAGATCTCAGTAAAGTTGTGTGCTCCATCTGGAGACCCTTGTAGCAGTTCTCTAGTCTTTTACATTAAGTAATACCGAGGTGTATCCTCGTCTACAAGTATGATAGTACCTAGACATTTCAATCAAGAACTATTAATCATAACATCACACTAATATACAGGGTGTTAAAGTAACTGCGTGCCATAGCATAAGGGTAGGTTCAGTATCGATAACGGAACCCAGGAAAAATAAAATAAAAAATAAAAACAAAAATGTAAACTTATAAAAAATATTGCAAGATGTTGCCTATTTAGTACCTACTAACTTAAAATAGCAATCGTTTAAAATTAATCTTTTTTTAATTGACGGTCCTAAGCCCGATAAAGTACGAACAGACTTTTTTTTTTATTTTGTATGTTTTAAAAATTGGTTTGTTTTTTTTTTTTTGTTTGGGTTCCTTTATCGATACTGAACCTACTCCTAAGCTATGGCACGCAGTTACTGTAACACCCTGTATATACCTATATATCACACTAATAATATTACTCGTATAAAGACGAAAGTTTGTGAGTGACTGTGTGTGTGAGTGTGTATGTTTGTTACTTCTTCAGGCTCAAACGGCTGGACCAATTTTGATAAAATTTTGTATGGAGGTAGCTGACACCCTGGATTAAGACAGAGGTATATGCCAGTGACCTTGAGTAGTTAGCTTGCGTGTTCTGAACTGAGCTCAAGCAACGCGTCGTACGTTCAGCCAGTAATAGGACTCGCCCGTCAAGGAGCGCTCTCCCCAATTTGACGCATTATTAATTTATTATACACAAAAAAAAGGTATTTTAATAAAACGCGTATACTAAAAGATCAATAATTAAATTATCTTTAAATTGGTGAAGGTTTCAGAAAAATACGCTTGGTTGATTTTGCGCCGTTCTCAGTTTTTTATCCGTGTTAGACATAATTTTACAAATTAATTTCACAAGGTAATATAAACATAATCTAAAATATTCACTTATTAAATTATTTAGAAAATGCTCTAATTTAACATATATATTGTTCAAATCATTAACACTACTCGTTTAGACGTGATCATCAGTATAAAATCATTAAAAGGCTGTTATCGACGCCTTAATATATAGGCTACTTTTTATCCCGATATTCCCACGGGATCGAGACTTACGTGGGTAAAACCGCGGGGCGCAGCTAGTTAAAAATAATTTTCCAACTATGTTGGGGTAGTCTATAGCCGGGGATTGCGGAAGTAATAACAGATCCCAAGATCCCCAGTGCCAGTGTGGGAGGGGAACACTGGGGTGGTTTTCAGTCAGTAAGAGTCTGACAGACCCCTCCGCCCGCCCCAGGGCGGAGGACATCACGAGAATTTTCCATCCCGTGAACAAAAAAAAAAAGGCTTCCAGTCTAACCGGATGCTGCTGAATACCAGTATTTTATTAAAACTCATGCCGCCTTATTACAAACAAGATTTATATTTGACATGGCTTAAACCATGGAGTCAGTTTTTGTAATAAGAACGTAACAGTGATTGAAATACCGTTCTTTTTACAAAACTGAAAACTTAGTTCGGTACTAAGTTGTCAGTTTTGTGTTTAGGAACTTTACCACAGTCGGAATAAAGTTCGAAATTCAATAATGGCTTTATGTTTTAAGCCCGGGTCTGAAGATAAACCTTGTTTTGTAAAGGGGGATGTTGTTTGGTAACGTACTCACTCCTTAATATTTAAAAAAGGGCATAGAGTAAAACACAGACAATAGACAGTAGTAAGCGTTATGGGTAACATATTATTTTTTTCTATTTTTTTTTTTTTATAATATTTTAATGGCCTGGTTGCTGGGACCTTTTAGCCAAGTCTTTATTTAGTTACAAAAGTTGTTATTATTGATGAAATGAATTATATTATGCATGATGATGATATCCTCGCCCGCTCCCCTTGAGTTTCAGTAAAGATGTGGCACTTTACTGAGACCTCACGCGGACTTCTTGAGAGAACTTGAAGCGAAGTTGCACTGTTTTGTTTCATTTGCCTACACTAATGCACGTTCACAAACACTTAATGGTTAATAATCCACCATTATTACACATTAATATTCGGATATACACAAATTTTGGAAAATTAAACAAACTGCTGAGCATGACGCTTCACTTTTCCGCCAAGAAGTCTATTTTTATACTAAGTAACTATCTACCACAGATTATAATTAACATGTTTTATATGGAGCGACTGCCTTTCTGACCTCCACAACCCAGTTACTGGGTAATACGAAACCCCTTGATAAGACTGGTTGTCAGACTTTAGGGTTTCTGACGACCCGTAAGGACTGTAAAAGATCCACTTTGACGTTCAAAAGTGCCCTATATGTGCCTTATTGAAATTAATAATTTGCCATTTGCCATTGACCTCGATTGACAGCTGGGACCAACGGCTTAACGTGCTTTCCCAGGCACGAAGGGGTCTTGGTATGTAAAGATGGTCACCCATCCAGGGACCAACCGTGGTAAGCGTAGCTTAACAAGATCGATCTTTTCGTTAAAAATAATGTACTTATTTAAAATAATTTATTTAAAAACCCAAATAAGGTTACCCCACACCATGCAAGGGCGCTACGGCTAGGCATAAATAGCATCGTACTGAGATAGGAGCCTTTTGGCCTCATACAAGACTTTGTTTTTATTTTCATTTTAATTTTTATTGTTGTTTTTGTTTTTTCATGTTTCTAAGAGTGTGTTTTTAGTTTAATTTTGTGATCTCCTGTGTTGAGACCCAATACATAATTTTTCTTTCTTTCTTTCTTTTAATTAAACACAAAAAAGTCAGTTATGGTGAATCCGCAGCTAAAGCCCGGGAAACAAAAAAAAAACGTGTTTGATATTCGCAGGACAGTGTCAGGTTGTATCTTGATCAAAATATGATTCGCAACTATAACAGATATGTATTTACAGAATTATAATCATTAGAATCATTGATACTCTTAAAGTTAGATTTGTTCCATTGAATAATTTTTCATCATTTCAGCCGAAAGACTTCCACTGCTGGACATAGGCCTCACCCAAAAGGGGGATTTGCCATAATCGCCACACTTGGCAGGCGGGTTGGCGTTCGCAGTATGGTGTTAAAATGCATAGAGAACGCTACTGCCCATTCTCTAGTAAGTCCCTCAGTCGCCTTTTACGACACCCACGGGAAGAAATGAGGTGGTGCTATTCTTTACGCCCGGCACCACACGGAACCGATTCGAGATATGCCGAAAGACGTCCACTGCTGGACATAGGCCTCCCCCAAGCACCGCCACTTCGACCGGTTTTGTGCTTCCCGCATCCAGCGGATACCTGCGGCCTTCACAAGATCATCGGTCCAACTTGTAGGAGGCCTTTTTCAAATAAATTATTCGCATCAGCAACTGGGGATATTGTTTCGCATTCATTCTTTCAATTCACTGTTCTCTATCATAAACCTTAGATTTATTTTCGTTAGCCTTTATTTAGCTTCATTCAAGAAATAGGGAGTCCGCCTTTGTACCTTATTGTGTGCGAAAAGTTTAAATAACTAAATAATAATGCTATTCTTTACGTCCGGCACCACATGGAACAGACTTGAACCATTGAATGATTTTATGAAAAAGTGAAAAGTGGAAAATTATACTGGCTTTCGGTTTTGGTCCCATAGTCAAAGTTGTTCATAATGATGAGTACAATGACCCCTTAAGAGGTTATTGACGTTTTAAAAATAACCCAGTATAATTAATGTACTTATACAAACTATTGTAAAACATTTCAAAACAGTAACGGTGGAGCTTCTTGCCCATTCTTTTTGATTGACTGCTGCGCCGCGTGTCGCGGGTTCGATTCCCGCACGGAACAAATATTTGTATGACCTACAAGTAGTTGTTCCGGGTCTGGCTGTTTGTATAATTATGTGTGTTTAAATGTTTGTAAACGCACCCACGACACAGGAGAAATTCCTAGTGTGGGGCAACGTTAAAAAAGTTAAAAAAAAGGGCGACTAAAATCAATTCTACTTTTTTGTAACTTTTGACGGTCAAAAGTGCATTTTATGTGCATAATTGAAATAAATAATTTGACTTTGATTTTGATCCACCTTTAGAACAATATTATCAGGTTTAACCTCCTAACCTTATGTACCAGGTACTTACCTGCTATCAATTTGTTTTTGGTAATTTTTTTTTCTTTTTTGTGTTTTTAATATTTGGTGTCTTTGGTATTTGGTGGTCAATTTGGTTTGGTTTTGGTTGTATCTACATTTGAAACATGATAACCTTATATACTTACCTAATTTCAGCCGAAACGAAAATAAAACAATAATAATTATTTAATTGTTAAATCACTCTTTCTTTATTTATTTTTTCTTATATTTTTTTTTAATGTTCCAACTGCTAGAGGGTGGAGACCTGGTGAGCTGAAACACAGGCCCCTAAAGCCTAGCTTAGGCACCAGTCTCCCACAGTAAATTTAAACCATTTCATGTTCCTTTATGTGTTAATGGTGTCTGTCCGCCTTATTACAAAACAAGATTTATATTTTGACATGGCTTAAACCATGGAGCCAGTTTTTGTAATAAGAACGTAACAGTTATTGAAATACCGTTCTATATACAAAACTGAAAACTTAGTTCGGTACTAAGTTGTCAGTTTTATGTTAAGGAACTTTACCACAGTCGGAATAAAGTTCGAAATTCAATAATGGCTCCATGTTTTAAACCTGGGTCTGAAGATAAACCTTGTTTTGTAATAAAGGGGTGTATGTTTAGTGTTGTGAGAAAAAAAAATTATACCCACGTCTCATTTTAAACAATTTTATTACGGAATGCTGAAAAATATACATGGTATAAAGTACCTACGTTAGTCAGATTGGTTGCAAACTGTCGTTAACCGTGGTTTACGATTGTTTGTTTCATATTTATTAGGAGCAACTGACGTGTTATTAAAAAAGTTGCTCCTAATTTCTTTTTTATTGCTCGGAGGTACGGTATTATTTTTAACGATATATTTTGTTGGTTTGTAATAAAAATGTCTTGCTCTTTTTTTTGGAACGTGCCATCTCTAAAGCCCCATTTACACGAAGCGAGTTTCCTGCAAACAATAAAGTTAAAGCACCTAATAACTTGCAGCGTCTCAATCAATCTGCCCGCCTTTTCCCAAATATGTTGGGGTCAGCTTCCAGTCTTACCGGATCCAGCTGAATACCAGTATTTAACATGGAGCGACTGTTTATCTGACTCCCACAATCCAGTACCTGGGTAATACAATACCCTTTGGTAAAACTGGTTGCTAGACTTTTGGGCTCCTGACGACCCCTAACGACTGTCAAAGATCCAGGAATAACAGCCGGGACCAATGGCTTAATGTGTTTTCAGAGGCACGGTAAAGATGGTCTCCCATCCACAGACCAACTCCGGTATGCGTAGCTGAACCTCATCTCATGCATCTGTAATTACTTAGCCACGAGCTCCTCCAGCAAATGACTTGCAGCACCTGTACAATGTTTACCTTTAAACGGTGCACCTTTTATTGTTACTCCAACTTATAGAATAGAATAGAATACTTACTTTTATTTTCAGACAAATGTCCATCGAGTTAGTAACAATTTTACTTATCATCTAGTGTTAGTACAGACAAAGATTAACAAAACACAAGCCCGCCACAAGCACCGCCGCCATACGCCACAAGCACGTTAAGCCGTTGATACTGCACCAGGGGGCCTATTCCGAAGTGATAGTCCAAAGTACCGGACGAATGTTCGGCCGTTTCCTGACTTCCAAAGTTTCCGTAATTTACTTCGAATCCTTACCCGACTTCAAGTCACGTTTTTGACTTTGATTTATCTCTTTGACCGCCGTTTTTTTTTTTTCTTTCGCCGTTGTCTGTCATATATACACACATTCGGCCGATACTTCGGATGTATCATCGGAGTAGACCCCCTGATCTCTTTCCGGTCGTGTCGGATTGCCGTTCCATCGGACTATGAGAGTGAGTGAAGAGTGAGTGCACCTGTGTGAGTGCGTGCCACACGCTTGTGCACCATAATACCTCCTGCGTAGATGGCTAGTCTCCGCTGAGATTGGCTGGCATAACCAAGTTCCTTCTGGAGGACTATTTTATCGTACCATTTACGTTATTATTATTTATAACGGCACGGTTGGCGCAGTTAGTTAAGCAATCGACTGCTGCGCTGCGTGTCGCGGGTTCGATTCCCGCACGGAACAAATATTTGTATGACCTACAAGTAGTTGTTCCGGGTCTGGCTGTTTGTGTATGTGAGTTTAAATGTTTGTAAACGCACCCACAATACAGGAGAAATTCCTAGTGTGGGGCAAGGTTTTAAAAAAAAAAAAAAAATTTGTTACACTTTTATTTAAGGCGACGATAACCGACTTTTAATGATTTTATACTGAAGATCACGTCAAAACGAGTAGTGTTAATGATTGAAAAAAAAATATGTTAAATTAGAGCATTTTCTCAATAATTAAATATATAAATATTTTAGATTATGTTTATATTAAATAGTGAAATTAATTTGTAAAGTTATGTCTAACGCGGATAAAAAACTGAGAATGGCGCAAAATCTACCAAGCTTATTTTTCTGAAACCTTCAACAATTTAAAGATAATTTAATTATTGATCTTTTAGTATACGCGTTTTATTAAAATACCTTTTGTTTTGTGTATAATAAATTAATAATGCGTCAAATTGGGGACAGCGTCTTGATGGGCGAGTCCTATTACTGGCTGAACGTACGATGCGTTGCGTGAGCTCAGTACAGAACACGCAAGCTAACTACTCAAGGTCATTGGCATGTATCTCCGTCTTAATTATTTACACACACTTTATAACTGATTTACATCCGTAAGACGTCCTCGTAACATAAGTTCCAGTTGAAAACCAGCATCAGGCACTAGTTGTCTGCCATTTATGTTGAACTGGGCCTTTTTGGCGCAGCCGTGAGGCAAACAATACTATTTTAAGTATTTTCTGTTTTTTGTGAATATTGTGTGCAATTAAAATTGGCGCATAATTAATTATAATTGGCGCAGTTAGTTAAGCAATCGACTGCTGCGCTGCGTGTCGCGGGTTCGATTCCCGCACGGAACAAATATTTGTATGACCTACAAGTAGTTGTTCCGGGTCTGGCTGTTTGTGTATGTGAGTTTAAATGTTTGTAAACGCACCCACAATACAGGAGAAATTCCTAGTGTGGGGCAAGGTTTTAAAAAAAAAAAAAAAATTTGTTACACTTTTATTTAAGGCGACGATAACCGACTTTTAATGATTTTATACTGAAGATCACGTCAAAACGAGTAGTGTTAATGATTGAAAAAAAAATATGTTAAATTAGAGCATTTTCTCAATAATTAAATATATAAATATTTTAGATTATGTTTATATTAAATAGTGAAATTAATTTGTAAAGTTATGTCTAACGCGGATAAAAAACTGAGAATGGCGCAAAATCTACCAAGCTTATTTTTCTGAAACCTTCAACAATTTAAAGATAATTTAATTATTGATCTTTTAGTATACGCGTTTTATTAAAATACCTTTTGTTTTGTGTATAATAAATTAATAATGCGTCAAATTGGGGACAGCGTCTTGATGGGCGAGTCCTATTACTGGCTGAACGTACGATGCGTTGCGTGAGCTCAGTACAGAACACGCAAGCTAACTACTCAAGGTCATTGGCATGTATCTCCGTCTTAATTATTTACACACACTTTATAACTGATTTACATCCGTAAGACGTCCTCGTAACATAAGTTCCAGTTGAAAACCAGCATCAGGCACTAGTTGTCTGCCATTTATGTTGAACTGGGCCTTTTTGGCGCAGCCGTGAGGCAAACAATACTATTTTAAGTATTTTCTGTTTTTTGTGAATATTGTGCGCATAGTTAACCTGGGTCAACCTGGGTTTCTTTCTTTACCGTCTAAATCTCCATTTACACGATGCAAGTTTCTTGCCTGTTGCAAATAATAAAATTGAAGTAACAAATGACTTGCATCGTCTTAACACTGCTTAGAGAGTGTAACTTTTATTTTTGCTTCTATTTTTGGTACGAGGCATTCAAATCGCACTTTAAAATTCAATTTACAATTCGCTGAAATAAATGAACACGGTGTGAAAAAGATAACTTAAATTAAATGAAAAGTCCTCGTTTAAATGTTTGCAAAATTAATTGACTAAAAATCTTTCTAATAACCAAAATCTCAGCGCAGGCAACTGCAGAAGTATCCAAAGTAAAATGTTTAAAATATGCAAAATGATTAAGAATTGAAAGGATTAAAAACGGATTTCGGACCTGGCGCGCTAACGATAATTGCTACCAAATGTTCTTTTAAAAATCTCCATCGTCCAACGGAAGGAATGATTCCCGTTTTAGGCCTGCCATTAGGACGTACCGTTAGGCACTAAAACGAGTTAATTCTTTCCTACGAAAATTTAAATGGAGAAGATTGGAAGGTTTTAATCGTGGCTTGATTCCCGCTGCAAAGTTTATCGCCGAATTACATGCATTCGGGCGACCATGTTCTTTTTTTATTTGTCGTTTGGGGGTGTCAGGTGGTGTCTTTTTTCGTGTTTGCTGTACTCGTAATTCCACATTTTGTTATAATTGAAAACTGGCTAAATATGTTTCTACTTGAATTTACTTTTATGATAAATGTATTCTTAATAATTTGCTTTTAAGGAATCGCATCAACAACATTAAAAAAATATATTAAAGCTAATGCAGACTGGCGCGACACTACACTGGTAGAACAATTTATGTCCATGAAGATTTCATAAAAATTGTTCTACCAGTGTCACGTCACGCCAGTCAGCACGTGCCTTTAATTTTCCTTTTAGGGCAATTTTATTTTCCATAATCAATTTACTGCGAAAGTTAATGATTGATGTTTTTCCTGCAACTTACCAGTTACGTAGTTAAAATCAAAATAACTGAATCATTATTTTAATTCCAACTAAAAGGGATCTGACTAATTGCAATGGGGTTGGAATTAAACTTAAATGTCCGGAGGACCCATAATTCTTACTAATTGGGTACGAGAATTATGGTTTCTCCGAAAATGTTACAGTACAGGCTCACAAACAAGTCAGGTCGGTGTGTCTTTACATAGCCATGAACAAACCAAATAGGATGTTGACGACATTTTTGGGGCATTCAGGCAACTGGATTACAAACAAGTAAGAAACAGATCCGAAACACATTGTGGCCGTAAGATTTTTGGCCATATCATTTGGTAAGTAGCAGCGGTGCGAGAGGAGGCCTGTGTCCCAGCAGTGGGAACATTATAGGTTGATTATTATAGGCCCGTTCACGACCTTGCCGCTGTGAGCGGCAGCTAAGCGCAGGGCGGCGAGCGGTAAGATCAAAAGTATAAAAATGTTTGAAGCACCCCACGAGACGCCGCTCATAGCGAAAACGCGCGCGGTCGCTATGAGCGGAATCGCTACAGCGGCGCGTGGTGCGGGGAGCGGCAGGAACAAATGTACGAGTGAATGAGTGCGACGGACGCCACGAAACAGAGCGGTGCGGACAGCGGTGTAAGAGTGACGTACTCAGCGGCGTAGCTGAAAACTTTATAAACATTTTTTACATTAGATACAGAGAACATAACAACACTACTTCCTCGGGCAATATTTTAACGCAGACTGGCGTGTGGACAAGACATATTGATAATGGCTTATTTTAACTTATTTTAATTGTTTTTTTTTTTTTGTTTTTATCTTTTTATTACGGACGCTTTTAACGTGCACGTCTTTCTACGTTGTTCTCACATGCATAATTTCAACATGAATGATGTTACCAATACTTTGTAACAATATTTTAACTTAAAAGAGTGTCCGTGGAGTTTCTTGCCCGTTCTTCTCCATAGGAACCTACTACGCTTTGAAATGGGCAACAAGCTTCATCTCTCTGACTGACGTCGGTCAAGGACAATTCAAAAGTGCCTGTAATTGGTTTATTTTAAATAACTGCTTTAAGTTTTGAGTTTGAGTATAAACTTTTTTTCCAGCATAGAAACACAGTTGATCAACTGTTGCTCAAAAAAAAAATACAATTTTTTTAAATTTATTTTAAGAAATTATAATACAGACTGGGTTACCTTAATTCTAAACTCGCCAAACTTTTACGTTTGATGGCGTACATAACAATGAACCCTTACCACTACTTAATTATTATACTGTTACAGCTTGTATGTAGGTATTTAGTTCTGTTTGCTATCCTGCAAAAAGTTTTAAATTTGTTTGAAGTGATCCTTTACACATTTTTACTTTTTCTCTTAATAAATCTATTTTGTTTAATACATTTTGAATACGGGGCTTTCGGGAAACATGTTATGGCAACATGCAAAGTTGCAATGTTGCTAGCAACATGCTAATGTCCCTGTACTCGTTGAGGAGCAAAGTTGCTCAACAGTCTGTATATTGTAACCTAGAAGATAGATACCAATTACTAGTAAAGCATTCGTAGTTTATTAGCCCGTCAATTAAGCGACCTAATACCATTTAATCATAGCCCTTACTCCATTCACAATAAAGATCATTACTACAGAACCCGATCCGCTTAGTTAGCCATAATTGCAATGTCACGATAGCATTTCAAGTAATTAAATCGCCAATGCGTCGCGTAACCAAACGCCTATAATTAGGTATTTGTTTTTGTTGCCAATTTCCAATTATCAGGCTTTGATTTATGGCAACTGTAGTATCTCTGGTATATGTTTTGTAATTGATAACAAACCTCAAATGATGTAGTGTATTTTGTGGTTAGAGTAACGTTGTTTTGGTTTTCTAATGTTTGATGTTCATTTGTGAGATTTTTAATTAGCGGTGAGTAGGTACCTACTTGGAAAGGAAGAACGTTAACTTTCCCACTTATGGTAGTATTCATTGCTGATGGTGTCTAGTTCTATGATGATTAGGAAATCAATTCGGTTACCTTTTGGTATAAGTACTAGGATTTACCCGAGACTTGACTGCAAAAATTTACCCGTGACTTGACTGCCTAAATTTGACTTGATTGCCCAAATTTCCTATACACATACATAATCAGCCTATAATGTTCCCACTGCTGGGACTCAGGCCTCCTATCGGTGAGAGTGGGCTGTAATCCATGACGCTGGCCCAGTGCCGGTTGGTAGATGTCACATGTCGTCGAATGTTTGGGTCTAGGACATGCATGCTCTATAATGAATAAGTTGAATACATCAATTTTCCATTTCACCATAGTGGCAAAAGTATTGATAGTTCAACAATTCCGATAGAGCAAGTCTTGCGGGACAGATAACCAACAAAGTATCCAGCACTACTCTCCATAAAACTTATCAACACAAACAGTTCCATTTGAGCAAGTCTTGCGGGACAGATAAGCAACAAAGTATCCAGCACTACTCTCCACAAAACTTATCAACACAAACAATTTCATTTGAGCAAGTCTTGCGGGACAGATAACCAACAAAGTATCCAGTACTACTCTACATAAAACTTATCAACACAACAAATTTCATTTGAGCAAGTCTTGCGGAACAGATAACCAACAAAGTATCCAGCACTACTCTCCATAAAACCAATCGACACAAATAATTCCTTTTCAATAAAACTGAACACACTCAAAACAATAACTGAACTGTCCAGCAATAAATGCCATAAGTTGATGAATTGAGTTTTTAAATAATAAAGTCGCGGAGAGTGTGCGCCCCTGATTCTGTCACCTCGAGCAGGATGAGTCCCGCCAAGAGATTTATTTCAGCCACAGGGGTACCACATGCTGCCAAATGGGGGCCAATGTTCCGTTTACAGAGGTAATAAGTTTCGTTTAAAAGTAATGAAAACGAAACTTATTTTACTCTTACGCTTTACGCTTGCTTTTACGCTTTTTAAACTTAGTTTTTAGCAGTCGAATTCATAATTGGATCTCTTCTTTTGAATATCGACCTCTCATTTGTCATGATCAAAGTAAAGTTGTGACCTATACGGCCTAGCCTATCGAATCAATAAACAAAAAATATTAACACAAAATCAATCAAAAGTTAGTAAACAATTTTTTTTTTTTTTTTATATTTTTTTTTTGTTTTTTGTTAAAAACAGATAACTGGAAATCTCTGTTTCTATGGAAAATTTAAAATCGGTCTAATTTGCCAGTAACATTATTTCTCAAAAAAGTTTGCTTATGCGTATGAAATTTCATTAAAATCGGTTCAGTCATTTCGAAAAACAAGTGATTGAAAGTTTGTATGAAATGCTGTAAGGTGTAAACGCTTTAAACTATTTATAATTAATAGGAGCATGGGTATATTCGGGGATACACATCGATCTCCCATGTTTTCCGTTTCCGGCATTTTACAAGGAATCTTTGGTTACTGGT
Source organism: Tiliacea aurago (assembly GCA_948098905.1). NCBI lineage: Eukaryota > Metazoa > Arthropoda > Insecta > Lepidoptera > Noctuidae > Tiliacea > Tiliacea aurago. Next base: position 6,693,904 of record OX402592.1, read on the forward strand.
GATAATATCACCTAAATAATCTTTGGTTACTTGATTGAGAAATTGGTTTTATATTTTCTTCCAGTGGCAATAGTTATTTAAAATTGTTAACCGTCCCTATAAGAATAATTTCCAGCTGTCCTTTTGCTAGCTTCCTGTGGAGTTAAACCTCTAGTGAGCGGTAAGTGGTCGCCCCTGGTCGCAGTTGATAAGTGGTTGTATTGCCGCGCCATTTCACGCCTCCACCCCTATTCTTTTGTTATTCACGCCGCGTTTCAGCACCAACTTGCATGATTGTTGTGATGTATTATTTAGTTTAGATGTTGCAGTTTTGTATTCTGTTTTAAGAATTATAGGTAAGGGGTGAATTTTAAGGGTGGATTGCCACAGTTTGCTTAAGGGCTTGGCTTTTTATGCCAATTATACTACTATTTTCAAGATTTTTCATGTAATACAAAATAAATTAAAGAAAGAAAATAAAGTTATTTGACCCAGGTTAAGGCACAGACAGGCAGAAAGAAGAAATAGCCTTGTGTGATTCACGGCTGCGCCAAATAGGGCCAGTTCAGCATACATTCCAGACGACTAGTGCCTGACGCTGCTTTTCAAGAAGACCTTGTTAGGTGGACGTCTTACTCATGAAAATCAGTTTTATATTAGGTGTGTAATTAATTAAATAAAAAATAAATAGATAGGTGCAGCAAATAATAATAATAAAATCGATTACATATTTGTTTAAAAACATAATTATAGATCATTATCTATAATTATGTTTTTAAACAAATATGTAATCGATTTCGATGTGATCGATTTTGTTTCGATTTCTGAAATAAAGTTCACGAGATGGCAGCACTGAGACGTCAGGTCCGGGCATCTGGAATTGCTAGTAGCATCGAGATTTCGGAAAACCTTAATAAATATTCGGTAATTCAATTAATCTACCAACTCTAAATAGTTTTGTATATCCGACATGAAATCATTTTCGGCGAAAAATGCGATAAATGAATAGTGGTAGGTGAAATGCTTATCGTTTTTTATCAAATCAGCAAAAACGCCGCAATTTAATTTGTCAACTCGAATAAAATTTTCATACCATAACACAACATGACGACTGTATGTTCTAAACCAGGCCATGTTTTACCTGTGTGTCAAATTTCATCGAAATCCGTTCAGCCGTAACAGACCAATCAAATTATTTTATTTAACATAAACCTACATGGCCATTTATGAAATGTCAAAGGCTATGTGCACGGTTCCAATTGGTCGCTTCATAAGGAGAAGAGCCGAAACAGAGCAAAAAACTCCACGGTTACTCTTTTAAAAATAATTGGGTTTTACAATGTTTTCAAATTACTGTGTTAATAGGTTTGGGAGGACAGTGTAGGCCCGTCAACAAGTACCAGGTACTTAACAAAATAGAAATGGTCTACAAATCTAGTCTATTAAGCCTACAACGTTCTCCAATTCACAAAATATATAAGCATCTTTAAAAAATATTACTAAATGAATAAAAACTATACAGAGGCTGTTTTTATTTTATTTAATAAAAACTAAACCGGAGTCACTTTCACATTTATAATATTAGTAGGAATATCGTTAGCAGTGATAAAGTTTATCTTTGTAGAAGCGATAAATAAGTTCCACTTAGTTCCACTCACCACTTTAACCGCAATCCAATTTAACTGCCGATTTACGACAGCAGAGACAGCAAACTAACCGATTTATCGGGAATGTACCAAAACTTTATAACTCTTTTTACTATTTCACTTTTACTTAAGTTAAGTTCGTAAGTCAGCTAACTTACTTACTAGAAATTCTGCGGGATTGAGGTATATTCGTCCTCAAAGAATATTTTGTGGGTTTATATTATATAGCTTCTGACCGAGACTTGATCCGCGTGAAATATCTTGTTCCACGACCCACTTCGTCACATCATCGCATCGCCCGCCGCGCTATCACTTTTTTTGTTTTTGCGCGTGATTACCTTTCTCAAGAATTGGTTTATCATAATGCAAAAAGAATATTTCAATATTAGTAGGTAAACGGATGGACAGTTTTTTAATATTCGCATGTACCTCCTAAGCTTATTGAACATTTAGAGCTTTCAGTAATACTTTGATATGTAGACAATCGTATCAAAAGTGACGGATGAGGTTTGAAACCTTTATCCTAGAATCCACCTAACTTGTAGTATATTTGGTAAGTAGGAACATCATTCATTAACCGAAAGACGTACACTGCTGGACCTAGGCCTCCCCCAAGAACCGCCACTTCAACCGGTTCTGTTTCCCGCATCCAGCGGATACCTACGGCCTTCACAAGGTCATCGGTCCACCTTGTAGGAGGCCTTCCAATGCTACGTCTTCCGGTACGCGGTCGCTACTCCAGCATCTTTCGGCCCCATCGGCCATCAGTTCTGCGAGCAATGTGGCCTGCCCACTGCCATTAAGCTTGGAAATTCTTCGGGCTATGTCGGTTACCTTGGTTCGCCTGCGGATCTCTTCATTTTTTATTTGATCACGTAGGAAAACTCCAAGCATAGCCCTCTCCATTGCCCATTGGGTGACTTTTAGCCTTCTGATAAGGCCCATTGTGAGCGACCACGTTTTAGTGCCATAGGTCATCACTGGCAACACGCACTGGTCATAGACTTTCGGTATGTGGGATCAGAAGATAATTATTGCGTAGTTTCCCGAACGCTGCCCAGCCGAGTCAGATTCGACGATTGACCTCTTTCTCAAAGTTGGACCTACTTAACCAAGTAAGTAAGTTCCTAAGTAGGAACATCATTATTGAGTAATTGGTGATGGATGGACAACATTACACTAATTTAGACGGTAATGGCGTCTAGCTAGCTAACGGCTTGTGAGCTTACTTAATTAAAAGTACAAGTGTTTTATTGTAATCAACATGATACATAACCCATTCTGACTGTTCACATTTTTCTTTATTTTTACTTCCAGATTCTGATGGATACCAATATTTAAGTTGAGCAATGCTATCTGACCTCCACTATCAAATAGAAATATCAAGACCCAGTTTGCTGGTAGGTATTTGGGGTTATGACTAGTCCTAAGGCTCGTACAGACTGGTGCGATATCGCGGGCGCGACAGGCACCAACAAAGAAATATTGTGCTACTAGAGTTGAGTCGCGCCCGTGATATCGTACCACTCTGGACAAGCCTTTAACGCCTGAGCATTCCAACGTGGGAAGCTGAACAAACCCTAGATATAAGTCGGTACGGTCAGCAACAAAGGTCGATTAACATCTGCTACTATTACAAATCATGTACTTAAATTGACACAAAATGATAATCAGATTTTTAGCATTTCATATAATAATTAGATATTAATATTCTTTAAATTTTACTAGTATCTCGGTTTTCATTAAATAATGTGCTCTATAAATATGAATTAGAACACAGTGTTCATCGAGTTTTGTAGCTGGGTGCACCTGGGTTAAAACTAGTATTTATAAATAACATCGTCGATTGTTAAAATGAAGAACTTCTGCATAGTAACAAGTAAATCAATACCACTGACTACTTACAGCTGATTAATTTAAATGTTCACAACTTTAAGGGACTAAAATTTTTATATCAAAAGCTAGATTATGTTCAGAAGCCGGTAAAAGCCTGTTAAGACGCAGATATATGCCAGTGACCTTGAGTAGTTAGCTTGCGTGTTCTGTACTGAGCTCACGCAACGCGTCGTACGTTGAGCCAGTAATAGGACTCGCCCATCAAGACGCTGTCCCGAATTTGACGCATTATTAATTTATTAAACACAAAACAAAAGGTATTTTAATAAAACGCGTACACTAAAAGATCAATAATTAAATTATCTTTCGTTTCAGAAAAATACGCTTGGTAGATTTTGCGCCATTCTCAGGTTTTTTATCCGCGTTAGACATAACTTTACAAATTAATTTCACTATGTAATATAAAATATATAATCTAAAACATTCACATATTAACTTATTGAGAAAATGCTCTAATTTAACATATTATATTTTTTTTCAAATCATTAACACTACTCGTTTAGACGTGATCTTCAGTATAAAATCATTAAAAGTCGGTTATCGTCGCCTTAAAGGAAGCTACGCTATACATTTGTAAATGAAGTTTTAGAAATTAGTTTATTTTTTAAAGGTTTTTTTTTATAAATAAACTTCTGATTAGTTAGAATCTACTCATAAAGCAGTAAACACTTACTTAAAAGAATAGCCAAAACAGTGAGTGGATTTAAGTAATTTATTTACAAAAATCCGATTTAAATATAATCTTTCTAATTCTAGTCTAAGCTAGCACGCGTCTAACACCCGTATTCATAAACAAGCAATCACTTGCTGTTAAGTAACTGCTTAATGAAGTCATTACTGTCTTGAGGATAGAATTCTTAACAAAAAAATCTTATTTTATAGTCGAGTTACGTTACTTAATACTTACAACGCTTGATAGTTTCCTTCTGGTAACACTCAGTTACTGTACGTGAGATGTAGATTATTTTACTTTAACATCTATAATCATCCATGGAGGCCTATGTCCAGCAGTGGACGTCTTTCGGCTGAAATGATGAACATCTATAATATTACAAAAAACAAAAATACTGTTTAATTCTGATTCATTTATCTTTAAAAAACAAAATTTAATTAATAGTATACTTGCTTTTTTTTATTTAATTAAGTATGTCAAAAGATAAAAAAGTGATTGTTGGGAGAAACAAAACGTTTGACACGACACAACCCTACAAAAATGTAATGTGTATTTTTACAGTTGAATTCGTTACTTACAAGCTGACAAATGATTTTTAATTTCTTTTAATATAACTCACTTTTTAGGGTGTACTATTTATTTGAAGTATCATGTATAACATTTCGGCGAGATCAAGATCTGTTCTATTGATTATCTTGCAATACAAAAAAAAAACATCTCCTAAATTGGTTAAATAAGGGATCTAAAAAGAAAAAGTTATAAAAGTTTGTAATGTTTGCCTCATCGGGTACACGGCTTTGTATGTACATAACTAAATATCATCAAACAGTTCTCGAGAAAGATAACCACAAATCGTGCTGCTGTTTCCACATTTTGGCAATTATGTTTACAACTACATACATACACATAGGTGAAACCGAGAACCGTCCTTTTTTAGTCAGCACAAGTGTGAGAACAACAACACAATAACAGTAGCAATTCCCACAAAACTATATTTATTATAACCATGCAACGGAACGCTCATTTATCTGCAGTTTCCGAGTACTGTTCAACTAGCTCGTGATTTATACGCTCATGTTTTGTAATATCTAACCTACTGTGCTCATATCTTTCGACACCTCTGCTTCTGAAATCGGCGGGGCAGAAACATGGTAGAAATGAAAACGGGTATTATGACGTAAATTAATGAGTTTATGTTTTGTTGCTTTTTTCGTGGGTAGTTTAAAAATAGGTTTTATAACTTAACAGCTTAGCCTGTAATCCTCGAAGGTTTAGTCCGTTAGGCAAACGTGTACCTATATACACAGATTTCATCAGTTATGTTTAAGTCCCAAGTAATACGAAGATTTAAAAAGTACCTTATTCCCAAGACTATCTCGGTTAATAGTAACGCATCTTTCAGTGATTGGGCTACCATTGGTATTCATAAAAGTAGAACACGGCTTTATGAGCTGTACAATGAAAGGTATTATGTAAACACTGATGAATTCAATTTGTATGTTAGAAATTATTCAAAATTATTTAAAAAAGTTTGTTGTATGGCAAAGTCGCGTTATTTGAGTTCGAAGATTAAAAACAGTAGTAACGTAATTAAAACGACTTGGAATATTATTAATAGTGAAACGGGAAGGTCTAGTAACCGAAATACTGATTATAGCCTGTCAATTAATGACAACATAATAAAATCAGACTCACAAGTCGTCGTGGCCTTTGAAAATTTCTTTTCAGATATTCCCGTTTCAACTACTAAATCCCTAAACTCATCACCTTCTGTTGCTGAGTCTTTGCTTAAGGAAAATGTTAATGTTTGCGAGTCGGAATTTCATTTTGAACATATTACCTGTAGAGATATAATTAAAACCTTTCACACTTTAAATGTAAAAAAGACTGCAGATCTGTGGGGTAATTCTGTAGAAGTTGCTAAGTCTATTATAGACATTGTAGCACCTACTTTAGCTCTTATCTTTAATAATTGTATTGACTGTGGGGAGTTTCCTGACCTTATGAAAAATAGTAAAATAATACCGTTGTTTAAATCAGGTAGTACATCAGACCCCTCAAATTATAGACCTATTTCAGTACTACCTACCTTTAGTAAAGTTTTGGAAAAATTAATTTTAGACCAATTGCAAAGATTTTTTATTAAACATAAATTACTACATAGCAAACAGTTCGGTTTTACAAGGGGCCGTTCGACTACTGATTAGTTTAGATTAGTTGAACTGTTAGGACATATTTATAATGCATGGGAAGATAAATGCGATGCGTTGGGCATTTTTTGTGATTTGTCCAAGGCATTCGATTGCGTTTTTCATGAAACGTTAATCAGGAAACTCCGCCACTACGGGATCCGGAACACCGCTCTGGATCTTCTTATTTCATACTTGAGTAATAGGATTCAGAGCGTTGATGTCAATGGGAAAAGATCTCCCGGATCTATAGTAAGAATGGGAGTCCCACAGGGCTCAATTCTTGGTCCTTTATTTATTGGATAATCATGATATAGTATTTTTTGCAGATGACACTTCACTTTTGTTTAAACTTAAACGTCAGCAGCTGGTTACTGACGATGTAAATAGCGCGATCTCAAAAGTAGTTTTACTTACACTTTACACTGGTTTAATGTTAATAATTTACTTCTAAATGAAAAAAAAACCAAATGCATTAAGTTTACGCTACCTCACGTTAGGCAGGTGAAAACTAATGTGTTAATAAAGGGCGAAGAATTGAATCCTGAAGATAGCACAGTATTCTTGGGCTTGACTTTGGATGCTAAGCTTCAGTGGGGCCCACATGTAGATAAACTGTCAAAAAAGCTAGGCTCCGCAGCATATGCTGTTAGAAAAATTCGTAATTTAACTGACATAGATACAGCCCGTTTAGTGTACTTTAGCTATTTTCATAGTGTAATGTCGTACGGTATTCTGTTATGGGGAAATGCTGCCGACATTCAGACTATCTTTGTTTTGCAGAAAAGAGCTGTTCGATCAATTTATAAATTAAGTCCAAGACACTCTCTCAGAGAGAAATTTAAGGAGATTAATGTAATGACTGTGCCTTCTCAGTATATTTTTGAAAATCTATATGCCCATAAAAATATAAAATTATTTAATAAATACAGTGATATCCATAATATAAATACTAGGAACAAACACAAATTTGTTGTACCTACAACAAGGCTCAAGAAAATAAGTGGCTCGTTTCGATGTCAATGTATACGCTTTTATAATAAACTCCCAAGCCACGTTCAAGATCTAAGCCTTAATAAATTCAAATCATTCATTAAACGTAAGTTGTGCCAGAAAGCCTTTTATACTGTTAAAGATTATATTGAGGACAAAAAGGCTTGGGATTGAGCTGCTCCAATTTTTGTACATATTGAGGTAGTTTATTTTTATTGTTTTTTTTTTGTTTTTGCTAACTTTATTATTTTATAAACAGTGACATTTAATTATTATTTTATACACAATGACAGGAATATTTACTTGTAAAGTATTATATTATTTTAATTATTTTGAATGTGAAGACTATGGTACTATAATATTTTTTGTCCCTTTCTTTTATTCTCAGTTAGTGTTAATCATGGTCTGGCAGTTTGAGTCATATAAGTGGCCTACCCAAATGTCCTTTCTTTGGTATTGATCGCCGCATCGTTGAGCTCCTTAAATTCTGAGTAGAGCTGCACGATTACTGACAAATGCGTGCACTGACTGGTCAGGTCCACTCAACCTGTGTGGTTCTTTCCTCAAAAGACCATTTCAGACACCAATCTACATGGTCTTCACATGATCTGACCAAGATTATGTCTGGACTTTAAAAGGGACTATGACCTCTGAGTTTGTTTCGGCCTTTCTTCTCAGAGTAGTCAGATAGGAAACGCCGACCTCATCTAGTTTTTAAAATATGATTGACGTGTAAAAGTGTTTGTACAAACCTACTTACAGAAATAAAATCATTTATCATTATCATTTATCATTTACCTTAAAAAATTACTAAATCAAAAATGCTATTATCATTGCTATTACTCGTATTGTTATTTCCTTTATTTAATGATTTACATATAAATTATATTTTTAAATATTAGAATATAAAAGAAGTATATAAAAACATTTAAAAATATAAAAAATAGTTGTCCGCCGGTAGCGGGAGCAGGGTCCAAGATACCGGTGGTTAGGGCTCCAGAGATAGGAACCTCCTCACGATGCGAGCCGTATCGAGGAGTACTGCCTTCTGAATCAGGCCCTTGATCCAACCACCTAACGAGAGCCTCGAGAGATGTTGATCGAGGCTCTCGGCCACCAGGCCATTGACCCAGACGACAATCGGCACAATGATAGCCGAGCTCACATTCCACATGTCAACAACCTCGTGTGCTAAGTCGCAGCGGCGAGGTGTCAATTTTTGTATGAGAGAAGCCGAAGCGAAGCCGATTTTAACTTACTTTCTTATCAGTAAAGTAAAAATTAATTAATTAACTTAAAATTAAGTATTTCCTTTACTGAATTTAATACCATTTATCGTCAAGTAGCAGAACCAAAAAGACTCATCACTACACAGACAAAACTTTTGTGTTTGTTATTTCAATTCAAAGCTAATAAAATAGGCGTTTTTGCTGTTTCAATGTTATGGTGAATTAAATACCCGTAGTGTAACTATATTTTTTGGCAATAGTAGACACTATCGACTGTGTCATTTTTCAAAAGCGGTAGAATTGTTGATGCGAACTTCCGAAGGGAAGCCGGTAGGAATCGTGTTATATGGTGCTTTCGCCACTGCTAAGGCGAGATATTTATTATTATTATGATTTTTTAAATGACATGACTATTTAATTTACAAGGTTCACTATATTAAGTAATTAACTAGCTTTAAGTAAATATAATAATTGCAGTATCATCATCATTTCAACCGAAGGACGTCCACTGCTGGACATAGGCCTCCCCTAAAAGGGGGGAGTGTTGCCATAAACGCCACGCTTGGCAGGCGGGTTGGTGATCGCAGTATGGTGTTAAAATGCATAGAGAACGCTGCTGGGGCATTCTCTAGTAAGTCCCTTAGCCGCCTTTTACGACCCCCACGGGAAGAAATGGTGGGGAATTGTAGTAAATTAATTTTAAAAAATTGCATGCCATGAGGCGGAATGTATAACGATTCAAAAATATTGTAACACCTAATTGTAGGTATTAATTACCTACATTCTATACAAATAAATATATCTATTTATCTAATAAGGGGCGAGCCTATTGCTATCAACCCAGCACAAATCAAGACAATGCACCGGGCTGCTACTGAGAAATTCCTGGAAAATTCCAATAACATTTTGCCCGACCTGGGAATCGAAGCCCGAACTTCATGCTCAGTAGTACCGCTTGCGAAGAGGCATTTTTAGGGTTCCATATCCAAAGGGTAAAACGGGAACCCTATTACTAAGGCTCCACCGTCTGTCTGTCTGTCCGTCTGTCACTAGGCTGTATCTCATGAACCATGATAGTTAGACAGTTGAAATTTTCACAGGTAATGAATTTCTGTTGCCGCTATAACAACAAATACTAAAAAACGGAATAAAATAAATATTTAAGGGGGCTCCTGTACAACAAACGTGATTTTTTTTGCTCGTTTTTGCTCTATATCGATAACGGCAACAGGTAGACGCTTGAAATATTCACAGAATATTTAGTTATATATTCACTTTAAAAATAAATAATTAAATTAACATAAAACAAATATTTAAGGGGGCTCCCATACAACAAACGTGTTTTTTTGCCATTTTTATAGATAATGGTACGGAACGCTTCGTGCGCGACTCCGACTCGCACTTGGCCGGTTTTATAGATAATGGTACGGAACCCTTCGTGCGCGAGTCCGACTCGCACTTGGCCGGTTTTTTATTTTATATTCTGTTCTACACCTTTGCTTTTGAATTCTGCGGGGCAGAAACATGGTAGAAATGAACACGGGAATTATGACATAAATTAATGAGTTTATGTTTTGTTGCTTTTTACAGAGGGATTTCACTGTAAGTTAGTTTAAAAATATGTTTTAATGCAACCAAAATTCTATTTTCATTTCATAAAATTAAATGGTAACATAGCAATGGCAAATGTTTTTTTTTGTATTTTGTGTCATGTAGTTTAAACCTAAAAGAACTTTAAGGCAAACTATAATTTTCGTTGCCTTTTATTCATGAAATCAAGGAAACTGCCAAACACTGGAAAATGTTGAGTTGTCTAATCCGCCCAATCAGCGAAACTGACAAATTAACAAAACTGGCGAATTAAATAAACTGACGAGTGAAATTGACGTGATATGCGGCCGCCTAGGATTTCTATTAAATTTATATTAGTCTAAGGTTGGTTATCATAACAATATAGGTATAAGCCTAGTACAAACGTTGTTCAATACAATGTGAACATATATTTTGATATTCTGAATTATTATAAATTGTCGTAATTAATTGCAGTAATTTGTAATAATTTAGAATCAAATTAATATTTAATTAAGAATAATATTTTTGTTTCGTTTCATCCTATTTTTTATGTGTGCAACATTAATAATTATGTTTTAGGATATATTTATGTTGTGTGGCAACACAATAATCTTTTTTGTACTTCGGTAGAACACGTTCTAATGTAACTGGCTATTGTATTTTTTTCATAATACAAAAAATATAGTGAAATCCATATTTTACGTCTATTTCTGTTTTATTACAAACAAACGTCAACATTTAAAAATCTTTAAATCATTCAAAACCAAATACAAATCAAACATATTTTTATTTCACATAAGCCTACATGGGCACTTATGAAACGTCAGAAGCTAGGTGCACGGTTCCAATTGGTCGTTTCCTATGGAGGAGAGCCGGCAAGAACTCCACGGTTACTCTTTTAAAAAAAAAATTGGCTTTTAAATTTTTTTCAAATTACAGTGTTAATAAGTATGAGAGGACAGCCCGTCAAAAGTACCAGATACTTAACAAAATAGAAAATGGTCTACAGATCTACAGTCTATTATGCCTACAACGTCCTCACATTAACAAAAAAAAACAATATAAAATATGATTAAAATAAAAGTTAAAACCTTGCTGAAATTAAAATTGTTAAAAAAAAAAACAACATCGATTATATCAAGGAAGTATGTAAAAAATTAATACCATAAACATCGCAACTTGGGAGCAGTTAATAGACATTTACATATTTTTGCCGTTAATGAGGTACCAGGGAAGCCACATGTGCAGAAGGAATTAATGCCAAACTTCCTTGTCTTCAACGTAGTATTTAATCTTATAATAAGCTTTTTTGATAAGGACACGGTCGTTTGATGTGGGTTTTGAATTTTACATTCAGCGACAAACTAGTCCTAGAAAAAAACCCGTATTTTTGTACCTACATTCTTCTTTTTATGCGCATCCTTGATGTAAATAGTTATGATAGCAATGAAGATAAACGGTCCCTATTAAAAAAACCAAATCCGTCACGCAGTATGAAATATTGCATGTAAACAAACGTACGCAGATATAGGTATCCGGCTTATGTCATAAGCGCAAGCGAGTTTATAAGAAAAGGTATTTTTTTTTTTTTTTTGTATTGGTAAATGGGACTACTGCTCTTGACGTGGATCTGACCTAATGAAAAGCCATGGATGACGTATAAGATGGAATGTCCGTATCCAGAAGATGCGTGTGCACTCTTGCTTTGGAGGCCGACGGGTCATATACGGAACACAGACGCTGGCAGAATAATATGAGTATGAATTATTCAAGAAATATGAAACAAGGTTTTTTTTTGTTTTGTTTAGGAAATACAGAAAATAGTACCTACCTACAAGTCAAACACATTTTAAGCTTGAATTGTGCCTGTCACCACTTGTAATGAGTGCGGTTTATGTCCGCTACATATATTATACAGGGTTATTTTTAAAACGTCAATAACCTCTTAAGGGGTCATTGTACTCATCATTATGAACAAGTTTTACTATGGGACCAAACCTGAAATCGCGAAAAAGAAACAGCTGTTCCCTACATTTTAACGAATTATTCGAACATACATGTAGGGAACAGCTCGCAGGCCGATTCCCGGCCACCGTAGGTGCGGGCTTGCGGACGGTGAGCGATGGGTAGCTCGCCGTCCGATAAGGACCAGGCCCGGGTCAACGGCGCGTTGTGTTGCACGCGCGCCTCAAAGAGACGTCAGCACCAATTGACGGGGTCCGAAAGGGCCAATGCCTGCCAGGGTTACGAGTCTGTCCGAAAGGGATATCGTGGCCCTGGCACACAGGCATTTGAAGGAACACGGTGGGTTTTAGTCAGTAAAAGTCTGACACTCCCTCCCACTCCGCCCAGAGCGGGAGAAGTTATTTGATGATTACCCACACAAAAAAAAAAAAGGGAACAGCTGGTTTTTTTTTCGCGATTTCAGTTTTGATCCCATAGTAAAAGTTGTTCATAATGATGAGTGCAATGACCCCTTAAGAGGTTATTGACGTTTTAAAAATAACCCTGTATACCCACTATTATAAGAACAAATCGTAAATTAACTGATCGCGTTTGAAACACAACACTGCGCTCTAAAACAAAGGTAGCTGACGTGGCTCATAAGGCTGCCCAACTTAAATGGGACTGGGCAGGACATGTCTGCCGCATGCCGCATTTGGACCAACTGTGGACCCAAATGGCACAGAATTGGTGGGTCACGGCAGACCACGTAAGAGATGGCGGGATGAACTGAATAGGTTCCGTCAAAACTAGAAGGAAGACGAAAAAAAATAAGAACAACTTGATCTCAAGAGAAGTCAACTGTACAATTAATAGGTATGGTCTTCTTGCTAGCGTATCAATGGCTCATATCGTTCGAAAATATGTAAAAAAATTGTTTGGTAAATTACTCAGCAACGATAACACCATTCGCTGACGCGCAAAATGAAAGGAGACCTCGCATACCATTAATACATATGTTGCTAGTTTTAATCATGGTCGCGTTTGAGTAATTTATGCAGCTTACCCAAATGTCCTTTCTTTGGTATTGTTCGTCGCATGGTTGAGCTCCTTAAGTTCTGACTTGAGCTGCACGATTACTGACAAATGCGTGCACTGACTGGTCAGGTCCACTCAATCTGTGTGGTTCTTTCCTCAAAAGACCATTTCATACACCACTCTACATGGCCTTCATATGATCTGACCAAGATTATGTCTGGACTTTAAAAGAGACTGTGTCCTCTGAGTTTGTTTCGGCCTTTCTTCTCAGAGTAGTCAGATCAGAAACGCTGTACTCACCTAGTTTTTAAAATATGATTGACATGTAAAAGTGTTTGTACAAACCTACTTAACAGAAATAGAAATCATTTGTCATTTATCATGGTAAAACACCAGTAAATAAATATTATGCACAAATATGTACAATTTTTTTTTAAATCTCACCCGCGAATCTTTCACATCTTTCCCCAGCTTTACGCCTTCGGAGAAGAGAAACTGTTCAATTCAGAGAACACATGTGCTTGTCAAACTGAATATGATGGATGATCATGCGTCCCCCTCTCCCCTCTAATTCCCCCTCCCTGGCCTACTTCCTGGGTAAGAAAATTGACTACGTGTCATGTATCTAAAAATATTTTCATTTTTCGAAATTGAACTATCGAACAACTCATAGGGCTAGTCCACACTAAATGAAGAGACAGTGCGTTTGCGAAGATGCATAAGTCATAAACTTTACTTTAATTTAAAAAAAACTTTTTGACTAACCAATTGATGACGAAGTTTGTGTACAGTAGTTAAAGTTTACATCAATACAAAAATATGGTTCTACTTCCATCAAGTCACGGCTATTGTTAATGTGTAGGTAGGTACCTACTTAATTTGTGTCAAAAATATTTATCTGTTAGCAAGGGTAGCGCCTGTCGTATGGGAAATACTTAACTGATCGTCTAAAAATTTAAATTTAACTTTTAACTTTTGCGCTTCTAATATGCGCACTTTTTTAAATAATTGAACCTCTTGAGTAGATAACTAATCTAGGATACCCCGACCAAACGGTTTAGGTTACGTTAGAATTGTGACCAAGCAGCGTAATGGGAGAGGGAGGTTTCGAGTGCTCTCCCGGCCCGCAGCAGGAGCACCGGGCGTTGGCAGAGGGCAGGTAATGCCCTCTTCCAGACCCCGTAAATGGGTTCAAGGACGGCGGACTTGGGGACGTTTGCCGCTTCCTATCATACCCGAGGTGGTGGCACGTATTGTTCCAGTTCCCTCTAGACGTCGCGGGGGGAGTCAAACACCTCACTCCCCCCGCTTGACCTGACGGGGCCCGCAGAGGCAGACCAGGCGGGAGCTGCGTTGAAGACTGCTTAAGTGCCCCGTAGCCCCCGGTGTAAGTGTGCGAGGGAACACGAGGTGGTTTTAGTCAGTAGAAGTCTGACAGACCCCTCTGTCCACCCCAGGGCGGAGGCCATCCATGAGGATTTGGAAACCGTTACCAAAAAAAAATTGCACTTTGACCAAGCGATCTAAGTTGGTCACCGCTACTTGGTCATTAAGTAATTTTAGGACCCCAAAATATAAATTATTTGAGTTTCACAATAAGACGCAATCATTATGTGATCACCATTCGTGTCAGTCTCAGCACCTGTTAATAGTTTCATCACTTTTGCGCTCTCGAAAATATAGCTTATTTTGCCGTTGATTTACTTAATGAAGATATTGTAATTATACAATTTAAAATAAATATATCAAATATTATTTTATGATTACTTACATAAAATAAAATTTTGATTTTATTACACGAATAGCTAAAGCCCAGTGTGTGATTTTCAAATTTCTTGATAAAGTTTGTTAAATAATAGGAAAAAAACATTACCGACAGCGTTTTAAAAAAAATATACTTAGGCTTTTTCAACATTATTTTCGGAGACTATTTGTAACATTTTGATAATTCTTTTTGCAACTTTTTTGAGTTGAACATATCTGCTTACATAAAATATTTAAAAAAACTAAATTTATGTTATTATATTGAAGAAAAATGTTCCTAAATTCAACATGAAATCGTCAATTTTGTGTGAAGAGGCAACGGAAATTATTTTTCACAATATTAAGAACCAACATTTTCGAATAAAAAATTGGTAATATTTGAGATGAAGAAGTAGCCTATCTGTAGCAATTGTTAGTTACATTTGGTTTAGTTTAATTTTGCCACAACATTTTGTCAAATTTTGCGAATGCGTCCTTAAGAACGCAAAATTTGAATTATTAGAGGTTTGATTAAATACATGCTATCGTAACTAGCAGTAGTTTTGTCACACATTAATTATGGCCCTATTCTTAACCACCTTCCTTAGACGGTTCTATAATAAACCAAAATTAAATCGTACCAATACCGTCGAAAACTGTAAAATCTCGCGTTGCATTAATATTAATTGTGCCGCCATCACACGCGTCACCAATAATGTTTCACAAACGTAACACGTCAAACCGACCTCAGAGCGTTAACTTGAGAATTTCATGAGTTTATATGAAAATTTCATAGGACGGGTACACATTTTCGACTCGATAGCAATTTTGGCTATTGTTAAGGTTTTTCACTAGAGTGGAAGAGTTTTTAAACTAAAATGAGGACGTTAATAGGTCATAGTTTATTGTGTGAACTGACTAAATAAATTACGAGACTATTCATTTATTGAGCTTGTTTAAGACGCAGATTGTTGCAGACACGGTTGTGTTTGCTTTATTTATCGCAACCCATTACCGCTTCAAGCTTGCGTGTTCTGTACTGAGCTCACGCAACGCGTCGTACGTTCAGCCAGTAATAGGACTCGTCCATCAAGGAGCGCTGTCCCCAATTAGACGCATTATTCATTTATTATACACAAAACAAAAGGTATTTTAATAAAACAAGTATACTAACAAATCAATGATTAAATTATCTTTAAATTGGTGAAGGTTTCAGAAAAATACGCTTGGTAGATTTTGCGCCATTCTCAGTTTTTTATCCGCATTAGACATAACTTTACAAATTAATTTCACTATGTAATGTAAACAAAATCAAAAATATTCACATATTTAATTATTGGAAAAATGCTCTAATTTATCATATATTTTTTATTATATCATATATATCAAATCATTAACACTACTCGTTTAGACGTGATCTTCAGTATAAAATCATTAAAAGTCGGTTATCGTCCCCTTAAGTCTTAGACACTATCATATCGTTTTGGAAACAAATATCTTGTTTTTTCGCTAAACACTTTTTTTTTGCAAATAACTACATAAATTCGATACATTCTTAGTAAAATGTCACGCGTCAGCTGTAGATATTGCGAGTATCATTGTATATTTTCATCAACGAGAAAGTACCTACTCGCATGCATTAGTAGACTGATAATATTCCCTAAAGCCCTCCAAATACACAAGTACTATTCTCATAAATATCCTTCAATATTTATAAATCACAATGTACATTCTTTATTCAATATCGTTTCGTGTGACAGATACAGTCCTAACTGAGTAAATACCAAAATGTGTTAACCAGAAACAAGATTAATAAATTGTGACAAGTGTCATGGCGCTCCACATTTGTAAACTACACTAACTATTGCGATGGAAACAGCTTTTATGTGAAATGACACGAAAAATATACACGAATTTCAACAACGGGAAAACATCTATTTGTGACAGGAATGTCACACTCTGTGACATAAATGTCACGTTAATAAAACCCGTGCGATTCGTTGCTTGTCACGATTTTGGAACATCCGCATGTGTGTAACCAGTCTCACAACTCGCTCTTATTAAAAGGTGTTGTGTTCATAATTCGACTAATGTTTGGAACGCGAAATAATGGCGACGGTTTTCAACAGTGAAAATGCATTAATTTAACAGAAATGCGGCTATAAAGCCTAGCGGGTTATTAGGGGCCTTTGAAGTGAATACAACAGATGTTCATTGGAAAATTTTCATCTCCACGTTCAGCTTTGTGCTCGGATGTAATTAATTCTAAAACGCCATATAATATTTTGTCTTTTAATAATCAAAGCGGTTTGAAAATTGTTGTAATATAGACGATGAAACGTTTGACTTTCACACAGAGGTAATATATGTATAATACATGTTAGTATCCAACAGACGTGAAAATAAGGTTGATTAAGTAAGGTATTTCTTGAGTATATTTCTTTGAAAATCTTTATTACTTGCTACGGCGTAGCACTACTGAGACGGCTACGAAGCTACCCTGTCGAAAATTGCTACGACAATCGTAGCAAATTCTCAAATCACCTCCTCACTGATGCTCACAGCAGGTACAAATTCTACAGAAAAAAATTGGTACGTAATACATTCTTAGCACGTATCACCGATTTTCAAGTGTCTCTCCCTCTCGTCTCCCAGAATTCTTATTTCATTCAGATTTAAGTTGTTACGACACATGTTTTTGGGTCTGAAGAATTTTCTTCACCCTTTTGTAAGAAATTATTTACTTGCTTAACATAGTTGGTTTGCACATTCGGATCACGTAGGGGCAGAGGAGGGGGAGTCCTGTAATTCATGACGTCATACGCATGTGTAGCGTGCAACGTGTTAATACATTAATAATTAATAAAAAAAATAAAAAAAAATAATCTTCACGGTTACTTTTTGTTTTCGTTTTTAAGTGGGAGTGATAATAACTTATGAATTAAAATGTATCATGCCATGTCTTTGGAGATAAGCTTACGATTAATTGTTAACTGGTTAATTTGTTGAAATTTTAGGTTGAAAAAGTCGTAAAAAGTAACTCCTATATTGTCTTTATTAGTAAGTCCATTATCAGTTTTGTAACAGTAAATAAAAGACGATTTATTATTAAACGCGTAATTATTCCCATCCAAAGAGATTTAAGATATATTGTTAAGTAAATAATTTAATGTTATTGTTCTCATCAAAGAATCTACCCATTTTCCATCATGACGCGCTCTGTCAGCTCTTCAAACTGAGATTCTTTAATCTTCTCTATATGAAATAGTGGTTATCTCATTAAATATGCCAGCCTCCAATTTATACAATGCTAGCAGCGCCCCGCGGTTTCACCTACGTAAGTCTCGATCCCGTAGAAATATCGGGATAAAAGGTAGCCTATTAATCTAAAAATTAATGTTAATCCAGGGTGTTAGCTACCCTGCCAGGGTTGCGAGTTTGTCCGAAAGGGATATCGTGGCCCTGGCACACAGGCAAATGAAGGAACACGGGTGGGTTTTAGTCAGTAAGAGTCTGACACGCCCTCCCGCTCTGCCCAGAGCGGGAGAAGTTATTTGATAATTTCCCACCCAAAAAAAAAAAAAAAAAAAGGGTGTTAGCTACCTCCATACAAAATTTTATCAAAATTGGTCCGGCCGTTTGAGCGTGAAGAAGTAACAAACACACACACACACTCACAAATTTTCGTCTTTATAATACTCGTACTAGTGTGATTCGCGGAGGTCGGTTATCAAAACCAACTGGACAAAACCTATGCTCTACATGGCAACTCAGGCATACTTAGTAAAGCAGTTTGTATTGATCCAAAATAACTGTAGCTCTGTTAAAAATAATATAATTATTTCATACAAATAAATACCTAGAATACCTGATCGAATCATGAGCAAAATGCGCTGCAATTTTAAACCATTAAATTTAATCATTTCAATCCATTTTACTCAAATTATCATCCACACACAATTTGTAAAGTATAATAGGTACTCTTTTTACAATAATATTATTATACGTGCGGTGTTTTAATGTTACCAAATAAGGGCGCGCACAGACAACCGACTAATCGGTCTAAACAATATTCGTATTTGAAAACAATACCACTGCATGACTTGAACGCATATGAACGCGAAAAAGTCATTCAATGGAACAACTGTAACTAAGAGAGTTATGAAAATAATTCTAATGACTATAATTCTGTAAATACATCTGTTATAGTCGCGAATCATATTTTGATCAGGATAAAACCTGAGTCTGACCTGAAAATTTGATTTTTGCGGGATACTGCTGCGGATTCACCTTATGAATGCATGCTACAAACATTTTACAAAACAAGTGTAATTGGATATTAGATTAAAAAAAATCAAAATCAAAAGTCATTTATTCAAACTAGGCTGAGAATCAGCACTTTTCGAACGTCAAAAATTACATGAGACAGTCCCCCAAAAACGCTCACCCGTCACCACTTCATATTCATATTCATTTATTTGCGTTCCACAAGGTAATAAAGGTGTTAACAAAAGGCGCCCTCCTAGCGCTCCTGGCGGCTTCCTAGCGCTTTAGCTGGGAAGAAGAAGTGGCGCAACAAACTCCTCAGCAGCACAGCTGTCTGTTCACATGTAAAACTTGAATTTATACAATAAAATATAGAATGCAACACAAAACATTAAATTAAATTATTTGCCTTATGTTAGCTAGCACACACGAATATACAAAAAAAAATATATATATATAATAATCGTCGTATAATAAAAGTTACTGCAATACCATTCTGTAAAAATTTTACCGTGAAATGAAAACAGGTGAAACAGTGACCTGTCAATAGTGTCAATCCCTGGTGACAGATCACCTCATCTAAGTTTTCACGGTGGACTTTTTATAGAATAGCAATTGTCGGACTAAAAAAAACGGGCCAAGTGCGTCACGCATAGTATTTTTTTTTTTTTTGTTGGGAAATTATCAATTAACTTTAAAAGACTTTTACTGATTAAAACCCACCCGTTTTCCTTCATTTGCCTGTGTGCCAGGGCCACGATATCCCTTTCGGACAAACTCGCAACCCTGGCAGGATAAATACGAAGTTGGGATGAGATTATCCCAAAAACAAACTTAACATTTTAGTTAAAATTATCTTCTCCGATACATCGATATACGCAACGGTAATTTTTACAACTGAAAATGTAAGTTTCTAATCGCAAGTTAATTTTTTTAGCGATGAAACTACAGTTTCACCACTTGAAAAATTAACAATTTTCAGACATTTTTCTTAATTTGTGCTGTAAGACCTTGCCAAGTTTCATGATTCTAGGTCAACAGGAAGTACCCTATATATTTTGATTTATTTGCGAGTATCAAAATATGTCGCATAAATTGCCGTATTTTTTTATTGCGTTAACTGGGAGCTTGATTTTTTAGAGCTCCAAGGAGCCGTTGACCTTAGGTATTTAATACAATAACGCGTTCCTGAGAAAAAGGGTCTTGACAGACTGACAGACAGACAGACAGACGGACAACGAAGTGATCCTATAAGGGTTCCGGTTTTCCTTTTGAGTAACGGAACCCTAAAAATAGCGATTACAATCGCTCGCTCATGTTAAGCCTAAGCGTGCAATCGGTTTTAAAACACAAGTATCAATTTAACCAAATTGGATTTATAACTGGGGTTTCAACAACTTTATCCATTAGGTAATCCATGGATATACATTTAAATCTATTTATCCGTAAGTCCAATTTGCGTTAAAACTTTGGTGATAACGTTCCGAGCATTTATTGTTTACGATATTTAGTATGAGTATACGATGAACGTAATATATTTTTCTAAAGAAAAGCCGACTTTTCAGTTAAACGTATTAATTTATTTTAGACACTTCAGAATAATGAGTGTTTATAGTTTATCTACCACTCAAAAAAGATGATTATGGCAACCCCCCCCCCCCCCCCCTTTTGGAGGAGGCCTATGTCCAGCAGTGGACGTCTTTCGGCTGAAATTATGCTAAATGATGGAGTACGTTAAAGATATATTTTTATAAATACAAGCGTGGCGATTATGGCACCCCCCCCCCCTTTTGGAGGAGGCCTATGTCCAGCAGTGGACGTCTTTCGGCTGAAATTATGCTGAATGATGGAGTACGTTAAAGATAAATTTTACTAATTTTGTATGTACCATCAACAAATTAAATTATATTATATTCTGAACTAAATTACAACATAAAAAATACTCTCATTGAACTTAATCACAATTTCCGTTTTGCAAGTACGAGAGCAACTCACTATTTTCCCAATTTCACCTTACCCACATAAACATAGGTAGTATGAAAACATACCCCTACCCAACTACCTTAGAACCAAGTTATAATATGAAAGAAGAAGTGTTGCTTAATAACATGAGATGATTTATTAAGAGGAACGCATCGCGGGACGGATGCTGGTAATCGCTCCGAGAGTTCCCCCCGACGAAGTTTCCATGAAATTGTATCGGGTACCTGGATGCAAGGATGTTAAGAAGCTGGATGTGAATTATTAGTTTAATTAGGTAAGTATAAAGTTATAAAACCAAAAACATTAAATTATTTAAAATCTCTTTGTATAAAACGCAACTTAAGACTCAGATATATGCCAGTGACCTTGAGTGGTTAGCTTGCGTGTTTTGTACTGAGCTCACGCAACGCGACGTACGTTCAACCAGTAATAGGACTCGCCCATCAAGGAGCGCTGTCCCCAATTGGGCGCATTATTAATTTATTACACACAAAACCAAAGGTATTTTAAAAAACGCGTGTATTAAATGATCAATAATTAAATTATCTTTCAATTGGTGAAGGTTTTAGAAAAATACGATTGGTAGATTTTGCGCCATTCTCAGTTTTTTATTCGCATTAGACATAACTTTACAAATTAATTTCACTATGTAATATAAACAATCTAAAATATGCACATATTAAATTATTGAGAAAATGCTCTAATTTATCATATATTTTTTTTAAATCATTACAACTACTCGTTTAGACGTGGTCTTCAGTATAAATCATTAAAAGTCGGTTATCGTCGCCTTAACGTTAGAAATTGGTGATGTTCTTCAGAAAGGTTAGGTGCGTAATACTCGCTACCAGCGTGCGTGTGGGACAAACCTGAAATCGCGAAAAAAAAAATCAGCTGTTCCCTATATTTTGACGAGTTATTCGAACATAAATAGAGGGAACAGCTGATTTTTTTTCGCAATCTCAGGTTTGGTCGCATAGTAAAAGTTGTTCATAATGATGAGTACAATAACCCCTTAAGAGGTTGTGCGTTAATTCTGGGACATGTTGTAGATACAACTCAGAACAACATTATCTGGCTAGCTTTTTCCCAACTTCGTTGGGGTCGGCTTCCAGTCTAACCGGACTGAAGATGCAGCTGAATACCAGTATTTTACATGGAGCGACTGCCTATCTCTTGTCCTATATCTTCTCTGTGCGGTGCCGGACGTTAATAATAGCACTTCCCTATTTCTACCCGTAGGTGACGTAACAGGCGACTAAGGGACTTACTAGAGAATGGGCAGCAGCGTTCTCTATGCATTTTACCATTATACTGCGATCGCTAAGCTGCCTGCCAAGCGTGGCGATAATGGCAACCCCCTCCTTTGGGGGAGGCCTATATCCAGCAGTGGATGTCTTTCGGGTGCAATGATGAGGATGATGAAGACCAGCCTTACTGTACCCAGTACGGTTGTAAAGGACAGGAACGATACCCCTTGGTAAGACTGGTTGTCAGACTTTCGGGCTTCTGGACGACCTGTAACGACTGCAAAAGATCCACGAATGACAGCAGGGACCAACACCTAAACGTGCTTTCCGAGGCACGGTGAGTTCTTGGTATGTAAAGATGGGCACCCATCGACGGAACAACCGCGGCAAGCGAAGCTTAACCTGATCGATCGACCCGTGAGGCTCATTTTACTGAGCCATAAGACCCCCAACACAACAAATACAACTTTAAACATAGATAAGTAAATATCGGAAGCATCACCGCCAAAGATGCCGTACTAACATATTGAAACTTGCTAGACCGTAGACAATGCACTACTATCTACAACTACAACTTTGACTAAAGTTCTTGACCTACCGATCTCCTATTGAAAGCAGTATAACATAAAGCAAGTAGGTAGCTAAGTTATGATCATATATTTATTTGCATAAACATCTGACAGTACACATACAATAGTAAAAATATGCATGCAGGATTACAAAGAAAAAAATCAGGCCATGGTTCGGAGCGAGAGTGCATGGGAGGCCGTCACCTAATTCTGCGAAGCAGTAATGTTCGCGAAGGAGGAGGTGAGGGAGAGACATTAAGGTTTGCGCCCTCGTACCTACCCCTAGTCGCCAGAGCGGGAGTCGCAGGCTGATTTCCGGCCACCGTAGGCGCGGGCTTGCGGACGGTGAGCGTTGGTTAGCTCGCCGTCTGATAAGGAGCAGGCCCGGGTCAATGGCACGTTGTATTCCACACGCACCTCAAAGGGATGTCAGCACCAACTGAAGGGGTCCGATAGGGCCAATGCCTGCCAGGGTTGCGAGCGAGTTTTTCCGAAAGGGTTATCGTGGCCCTGGCACACAGGCATCTGAAGGAATACGGGTGGGTTTTAGTCAGTAAAAGTCTGACACACCCTCCCACTCCGCCCAGAGCGGGAGAAGTTATTTGATAATTTCCCACGCCAAAAAAAAAACATAAAAAGGTTTACAAAGAAAAAATAAGTTCAGACATATAGGTTTGTCAATTATTATGACGTGCAAATATCGATATACGATCATTAGTAATTAATTAAGAACCTATACATTATATTATGTAGTCAGGAAATTAATTGTTAAGCAAATACCCTACGTCAATTTGCCGTGTAATAGCCATTTCATATACAATACACGAACAATTTAAGTTGGCAGTTAATTTGCATAACAATGAATTTCCTTGACTTTATAAACGGTTGAATACTGAAATGCAACTAAATTTGAAACCGCCGTTAAGTCTAGTGCTATATTTGTCACTAGGGGTAGTGATAGAACGACTTTTAAGAGCGTTTAAAAGTGTCGTTTGAGTGTTCGACTGTAGTCTTGTTCTTTATTATTATTATTTATTTATTTATATTTAATAAACAAGTAACAAGACTCAAATGTGTTAGTAACAATATTTCTTATTATCTATGTTAGTAAACTAAACCTACACATTTAACCAAACACCTGCCCCATAGTTATGAGAATCCCTGCTACAAGCTCAACACCGATGTGGAAAGCTTGCAGCAGCGATTCACACACAAGCAGTCCAGTCTGCTCGCGACACACTGGATTATAATGTTGGGACGGCGCACCAGGGAGGCGCATCTTTTTCGCATCGTAGCGTAGAAGCAATCGACACCAGCTTCAGCAAACATACCCGATGCGCTACAGAAGCAGAACAGCCCCATCAATACCCGGAACGCATTATTATATTGAATGCGAAGGGCGCTGTACGACTTTTGAGTGTAATCTACCCACAGGCTGCACGTGTAAAATGAGTTATGCATGTACTCCACTTTAGTACGTATTACTGTATACTTTAGTAAGTTTCTATAAACATCAGTTTATAATCGAACGGTGTTTCGTTCTTGTAACGTTTGTCCGCAAAATCAAATCAAATTGTGGGCGGTGAAGATCGAAGTGAACTTTTTACAGAATAGCACTTAGTTGTTATTTGATAGTAACAACATTAAGAAGGCACTTAGCTGTGTTTCGGCTTTAAAGACAAAATTTCTCTCATCTCATTTCTTATTACAGACTGATTAACTCAAACTCAATACATTTATTTCAATTAAACCTATTACAGGCACAGTCAGTCAGTTAGTCAGAAAGTTGAAGCTATTTGCCAATTCCAATACGTAGATCTCTATGGAGAAGAACAGGCAAGAAACTCCAAGGACACTCTTTTAATTCAAGATATTACAAAATCCTGGGTACATTAATCTTGTTGCTTCTATATGTGAGAACAATGTAAAACATTAAATAACTTATTTAAAAAACTAATTAAAAGATTACAAATAAGCCCTGGCAGTTAAGAGAATACCAGTCTCAACTGACGGCACTCGTTCACGAACATGACCTCGTTGATATAGTGGTCGCAAGCGCTACAGGTAAGCATGAGATCCTGGGTTCGATTCCCGGGTCGGGCAAAGTGTTATTGGGTTTTTCCATCTGAAATTTTTCAGTAACAGCCCGGAGTCTGGATTTATGCCCGGTTGATGGTAATAGGCTCGACCCCTATTACATGGGACTTAAACATAACTGGCGAAATGTGGGTGTACTAATAGGTAGGGTAATTCCAGGATAGGTTCCCCAATGGGACAGGTGCCGCGATTTTGAATACTCAATGTACTATACAATAGGAAGCGTCCCCACGCAGACCCCAGTGCCACGAAAACCGTAGGGAAGAGCGCACGTGTTTCGTCCGTAAGTGTATAAATCTTCCGCGGCGAAACCTCAGCAAGCGTTGAAATTATCTACTATCCCTCACGGTAGGCATCTATCGCTTGATGTATTTTTACTACGTGTCTCCTATCCCTCACGGTAGGCATCTATCTAACTTTTGAGTAATTTCCTCAAAATTTATGATATTTATGTACAAACAAAATGGGTACAATCACAGATTAAAGATCAAAGTTACCTTATGCAAAAGACGTAGGTATTGCCAATAGGTTTTTAATTAATAAGTTATGGCCCCCATCAAAAAGTGGGGCAGTTATCCTGGACTTACCCTACACCTCTGCCTTACCCTTGGGTAACAGGCGTGATGTATGTATGTTCTAATTATAGGAATTATAATAAGATTCAAATTCGTGTTTCAAAGCCACGTCCAGTTAAACAGCAGATCATAAAGGAACACGTATTGTGAAATCTTGCAACCCTAGCGCTTTCAAACATTACAACAACCCGGTTTCCTTAGATAGATACCTTACGAGCCACCTAGGTATAATTATAATGAGCAAACTTGACTTTTCACATCTTATAACTAATTAGCGTTGAAATATTTTAATAACGTTTTGAATCTGTTTGATTTAGGCATCTACTATTAAGTCTAATTGGTAGTAATTTTAAGGTCTGCTTAGAAACTAAATCCTAAATTAATCACATCACACGAATCACACTAATATTTTAAAGGCGAAAGTTTGTGAGTATGTGTGTGTGTGTATGTTTGTTACTTCTTCACGCACAAACGGCTAAACCAATTTTGATAAAATGTTGTATGGAGGTAGCTGACACCCTGGATTAAGACATAGGCTACTTTTTATCTCGATATTCCAATGGGATCAAACTTACGCGGGTGAAACCGCGGGGTGCAGCTAGTTAATATTATAAATGCGAAATTGTGTTTGTTTGTTACGCTTTCACGCTAAACGGCTGAACAGTTTTAGATGAAATTTTGCACATGGATAGACCTGGCGAAGGATTGCAGTTGCATAGGGTACTTTATCCTGGATTGCAGTTGATGTCGCGTGCAACAGCTAGTATTATCATAAATAAAACTTCCTGAATCAGGTGTTGCTTGAGGATCTTTGCTTACAGTCCGGCCGTCGAGAGGATGCGTTCCTGATACCTTTCAGTCGGACAATTTCTAGTAACTATATGAATGAATGAAAGAATTAAATGCACCGACCCCAGCGTGGTTGTACCAGACTCGATTGCTCGAATGAACCCAAAGATTCACACTAGCCCCTGAAATCTCATGTTTCATGAGATTACAGAGACCATTGTATATCAGAGAGTAGACCGGGGGGCGCGATAATGGTAGGGAAGACGTGCCCTTGGGATATGGAAGGATTATTGGAGCCTGCCGGATATGCATCCTTGAGCAAGCATTGGAATAGTGGAGAGACGGGTGATATTTATCTATGGGAGGGGCATCTTTTAGTAGCTTAACCGCCAGGTTGGCTCTGGTTCTCAATTTCTAGGAACTATAAGGATCAAATTCGCAAAACACAAATGTTCGTTAATATAAAACTGACCAGTTTCAAGAACGCATTCTTTCGCCGACCGGACTGTAGTAGAATAGAATAAAAATACGCTTTATTATGTACACCATACAAATTACTGATATACTCGTAAATGTAGACATTTTACATTATAAGTGACACAATGGGCGGTCTTATCGCTAAAAGCGATCTTTTAAAGACAACCTTTGGATGGATTACAGGGTGAAGAAGAGACAATACTGCAGGTAGCCAGTGGTGTACCATTTACATACAATAATTACATACCTACATAAAGCTTATACTTTAAATATGTACAATAATTTACATGAAACAAGAGCAAAGAACTATATTATGTAATGATGGTGATTAAGAAGAGCGGGATTAGTCTTACGGGCGGGACACACAGAATAGACGTAAGACGAGGTGACCGCGTCTCCTCCGCGCCCTGTCTTTTCTGTATATTTTGTGTCGGGACGCTTCTATACATTTTGTATGAAAGTGTACTGAAAGGGCGCCGCTGCCTCTGCGACGCGTCCTCTTACGCTGACGTCTTACGTCTTGTCTGTTTGCCCCGCCCCTTATTTGCAAAATACTTTTTATTGTTCTAATCGAAAGAAAATTATTGAAACGTAGAGAAGGTAGAGGGAAACTACACGAAATCGTGTGGAAATCATAGACGTATTTTAAATAGACGCGTCATACACGAACATTCATCATCATCATCATCATTTCAGCCGAAAGACGTCCACTGCTGGGCATAGGCCTCCCCCAAAAAGGGGAGGATTTGCCATAATCGCCACGCTTGGCAGGTGGGTTGGCGATCGCAGTATGGTTTTAAAAATGCATAGAGAACGCTGCTGCCCATTCTCTAGTAAGTCCCTTAGTCGCCGTTTACGACACCCACAGGAAGAAATGGGATGGTGGTATTCTTTACGTCCGGCACCAAACGGAAACGGAACACGAACATTAGTAGAGATAAAGATACTTTATTTGTCAAACATGCGTATACATAAACTGACTTAATCAGACATGCAAGGTATTTAATTCATAGATGTTGTGTACGTCCATGTTTTGCCAATAACGGCGTACAAATTTTGTAGGTATAAAAAAAATACATTTAATTGCTTTTTACATATTATAGTCATTCTAAATTTCATTACAAAATAACAACAAATAGATAATAATTGATGTCAGGATATTAAAGTTTACGTATAATAATATAGTCAAAATAAATTAAATTATGTCCAAAATATTCATTAATGCAGTAAATGGAATCGTACAAAAGCCAATTGATTTAAGATCACATTAAATTGTTATTCATATCTATGTAAATTAGAAGTCGGAAGAGAAAAGTCCTTCTCATTAAAAAAATCTGTAACACTGTAATACACTTTACTAACTAAAAAAATTCTAAGCTTATTTTTAAAAAGTGACACGGGCAGTTCTCTCCAACTTTTAGGTACTTTATTAAATATAATAGGAGCCATACAGAAGACACTTTTGCGCATGAGGGTTGTTCTCGCAGTATGAGAGCATATCCTGCTGTTGTCTCGCCTATTACGTGAGACTACTTCATCTAATCGTTTAAATCGATGTGGATTTGTTTTCACAAAAACAGCTACTCCTAAAATGTACAGACATGGCAAAGTAAGTATTTTATATTTTTTAAAGTAAGGCACGCAACTATCAGTAGGTTTCATTTTAAATATTGATCTAACGCATCTCTTTTGAGCTTTGAACACCGTGTCTTTTTCTGTTGAGTTGCCCCAGAAAATGACACCATAGCGTAGATGAGATTCTGTTAAGCCATAGTAGGCTGTAAGTAATGCCTCCACACTTATTATTGACGACAATGTGTGTAGGGCATAGGCAGATTTACTGATTTTCTTGCACAAGATTTCGATATGGGATTTTCAATTCAGTTGTTTGTCAATGTGGAGCCCTAAAAATTTTGTTGTTTCTACCTCTTCTATAGGTTGGTTATCGTAGTGTATACTTAAATCACTCTTACTATTGATCCGTTGACTAAAATATATTACTTTAGTTTTTGTCAGGTTAATTTTTAAGTTATTGGTATCTAGCCACTTTACCATTCAATTTATAGACTCATTTATGTCACTCTCATAAGTATCAACACTTGTACAAGGTATAGTTATGGTGCTATCATCGGCAAATAGCGTCAGAGGTTGAGGGATGCCATTCGGTAGATCATTAATGTATAATATAAATAAAGGGGGCCCTAGAACACTCCCCTGTGGCACACCAAACGAAACTATACGTTCCGAGGATTGAGAAACAATTTCATGTTTACTTTTCATATTAATGTGGTTTATATTCGTTATTTGAGTTCTGTTATGTAACTAAGATTTAATTAGATTGTTCACATTTCCTCTAATTCCATATGTCTCAAGTTTATTTAAGAGTGTACCATAATAGACATAGTCAAAGGCTTGCGTCATGTCACAAAATGCACTCAAAAACAGCGTAAGCCATGTAGCTACATACTTGCGTACAATCATACAGTTTGCGAAGAAAGGGAAAGACCTTTAACGATAACTGTTGTTAGAAAATGATGAACATACATATTTAGTTACGTTACTAGCTGCTGCATGTTCATTGGCACGTACACGTCGGTCGCAGCAGTCAGGAAAAATGGCTGACTGGCTGTACAAGTTCAAAACAAAACAACTTTATCTTATAATAAAAAATACAATACGTATTTATGCATGAAATGAGACGTGTTTCTGTACTCCCACAGTAGTAGCGTAATTTGAACATCGTTTATAGACACGGGAAGGCATTTTCTTCACAAATAATTGATGAGAATAACGAATGATTGTGACGTGTAGCCGCGTCACTTGATGGCGCGCGACTAAAAGTCCGCCCAAGTCGGGCAATTGCCTTGCTTTTACGTTACCATTATTGAGAGCGGGTAACGCATCTAAAGGTCATCATCATCATCATGGATCATCATCATGATGGAGGATCATTGGTGGAAATGACAAAGTTTAAAATGAGGTAAATTTTATAGTCTCAATAAGGTCTCATTTGATTTTGACTTTGACAGTCATGAGTGTGATTTTTATTTTATTTTATTGCATCTCGCAGGTCATCCTAGGCGGTTGTCGTCTGTTTAACCAAATTTTCCTGTGGGTGCCTCAATAAATTAAGGCCTCCAGCCAGGGCATAAACTTGTAAACTAAGCGACTACACTCTAAGGGCACCCCCTGTGGGTTACGGACCTTGACATAGGGTGTCGCTGGGGGGGGATTAATTTTATTATTCTAAGGGGCGAATTGAAATGTACTGGCTCAGTGGCACGCGCTGGATCGAGCAAGGGTCGGGGCGAGGATGTACGGCACGGGGGCCTCGGCTGCAAGGAAGGACGGTGGCGGTCGGATTCTATAAGCTACAGTGCTGGTGGCCCTACTACTCTCCTGGATGAGGGTTGTGGCGTCGTCGGGAATACAGATAGTATGCCTCGGTCTGTGAAACCTACTTATTCGGGATCCGAGTATATCGGGCGGCCCCGTGAGTGTGAATTTTATGCTACTTAAGTAGGTAGACAAAACACGAGTGCGAATTTTCATAATATTAACAACTAGTATTTCAGTTGAGGATTATTTATTTAAAAAGCACAGCCACAACAAATACATTAAACTTATGCTAGAAATAATCTTAATAACTAAAGGACTAATGTACATGACAATTATGGCATACATAGCATTGATTACAATATATAAATATATAAAATGGGATAAGGAAGATATTATTAAATTAATTTAGTAAATCTCTATTGCGTTCGATACGCCTCAAAATACATCACATTATGTAGGTAACCACTCCAAATAACATACATAGATATACGAGATAATTATGCTTATCGTATACCTACTCAGTAGGTATACTTAAGCGGGGTATATCAATAGATAACGTAATGTTGTTCGAGTACATCATTACCGGTATATCTCGCGGCTCCAGATATCCGTATTGCGTTAAATATATAAATTTTAGGCAATCCAATCTCAGAGCGTATGTGTATGTGTTAAGGCTGTACCTTAAAGTAAGCGGTAGCGATTTTGGGTGTTGTGAACATAGATCTTAATAAACGTTATTAAGCCGGACTTTTGAACTTATATTTTGTTTTTTCTTCAACCGCCACTTTTTTTTTACAAATTTTTCTAGTCAATTATAACACACTGTCCTGAATTACTTACAGTTTATAGTTCCACTTAAGATTTGACGTTATTTGCACTTCACTAGTTGTTTTACTGTTGTTTTTATTCATACATTGATTTTTTTAAATGTAAACAAAAACTGACTTTGCACTGTACTTTGTTTGAAATTGTTATTTAATCACTGTACTTGCATATAACGCTAAGATAACACTAGTACTCTGTTATTATGCTATTTTATTGACTTTTTACTATTTTTTTGCGGCTTAGCGGTGGTCAAAGTATTTTTAGTAAGAAAACTACGCGGAGCTGATGTTATGCGTGGCACTAGCGCCACTATTTTTTTGAAGTGATGTTGCACTGTTCACTTGAAGTGATGTTGCACTGTTTTGTTTCATTTGCCTACACTAATGCACGATCACTAACACTTTATGGTTAATAATCCACCATTATTTTAATATTCGTCTAAACAAATTCAAAATAAAACAAAATTCCTAAAAATGACGCTTCGCTTTCCCGCCAAGAACCTTTCATAGCGTTATTTGTGGTTAGCAGACGATTTTTTCACACCTATGAAGCAATGGATTAGATTAGAAATCCATCGAATTGTGATTGAAGTGTGTTACGCTTTTGGGGTAGATACAGCTAATTATTATTGTCCGCCTTGATTGTCTAATGGTCGCAAGCGCAACTGCTAAGCGTAATGTTTGATATGTGGGTCGGACAAAGTGTTAGTGAGTTTTTCCATTCAGATATTCTCACCTAGATTTGTGGTCGATTATCGACAATGACTTGTCACTTTGTCGAAATCTAAGAGTCAATCATTTTCCCCTATACAGCTCGGTCTACCCCTTCGGGCAATACAGGCATGACAAAATGTTATCTGATTCGACTAAGCGATTTGTATCCCTTTCCGCTAATCGCTCACAGAGACAACTCAGCTTTAAGCAAAAAAAAAGTTTGTTATAAAAAGGTTCTATCTAGTAGATTTTCAAAATTACTCTTATTCTTTTTTTTCACTCTAATATCCTTTAGGAGAAAGTCTGAGATACAGACTGGATTTATTCTAATAATTTCTAGCCACAAAATTAGGTTACCTTACATTATTTCTGCCTTGCATAAATACACTAAAAGGATAGTCAGATAATTGGGAATCAAACGAGCTTACCTCTTAAGCGAAGTCTTGATTCTAATTTTATAAACGGCGATCTGAAATATAATTAATTAAACAGAGTAGTGTTCCTTACACACACGTATTAGCATCGCATTTTTAGAGATACAATATATATATATATATTTTTTTTTTAAGTTGGATTATTATCTCAGCGTTGGCAAGCGGCAACACAGAAATGTCACTTATTTTAGAGATCCTTAAGTAAGGAACAAGCTCTGTTTTCTGTACAGAGTAGTTCCGCATACTTACATTCACTAGGGTTTCCTGAAAGGATAAGTGAATTAGGTAGACTGATTATTGCAGCGTTGGGGTTGTTAGCTAGTGGCGGGTGGGTGATTATATTTCAGATCGCCGTTCATAAAATTAGAATCAAGACTTCGCTTAAGAGGTAAGCTCGTTTGATTCCCAATTTTATTTCACGGCGGCGGCGATCTGAAATATAATTAATTAAACAGAGTAGATGTTTAGAGTTGTCTGCAATATCTGGATAAGTATAAATATTCTGGTTTGTTAAGTAGGTACTTTGCAGCATGAAGAACATAATACAAACACAAACTGTGGATTGACTTGGCTGATGCAACAAAAAACACCTGCCAACATAAAAAACAATTAAAATATAAATAAATAATAATATGTATAATACTACCAAATTAAAACCAGAATAAAACTAATATTGCTTCTAAAATTGACATGAATACTAACTTACTCTATTTGAAAAACAAACAGATACAATAACAAACTTGGGTATATCATTATAAAACCACAAACAATAATAATTAATTAATACATATTAAACCCACAAGACATCCACTCTTGTTATCTAACGCTATCAATCTGTTTTTTTTATATTATCTATTTAGTATGATTTCTTTGATATTATTATTATGATAATAGAGAAACTTACCAGTCCTTTTGAGAAAATGTACCTAAATAGCACAACAGGAGTTGACTTGTTATAGTAAATAAGAAATAAAACATCCTACAACTGAGTACAGAAATCAATCAATATGGAAAACAAAGATGAATCTACACTTCTGAATGACAATTTATCAAGATTGATACTGGAATGCAACAAACATATGCTATGCCGAAAAAACAGCTGCAGGCCACTGACCCTGTTATCGGCTGTGGGTACAAAGATACAATAAACTATTTGATACCTATCAAAATTCAATATCTCAACTTCTGAATACCATTTCAGCTAGTAAAAACTGAGATGAATTAAAAATGCATTAAGTACAGATTTACAATGAATTTGTACATTTTAGACCCAAACAAAATAGAAAATTCAGTTTCATTCTGAACCTAAAACTGGTACTTAACCCCTGCTAGGGCAGTGAGAATTCCATTATAGGTACTTAATTGACAGAAAATTACAAAGCTCCCAGATATAACCCTATTACTTTATACTGCTAACTTGTACACTATTCAATTATTTTTTCAACGCCGCCGATCCATTTTTGATCGCCGTTCATAAAATTAGAATCAAGACTTCGCTTAAGAGGTAAGCTCGTTTGATTCCCAATTTTATTTCACGGCGATCTGAAATATAATTAATTAAACAGAGTAGATGTTTAGAGTTGTCTGCAATATCTGGATAAGTATAAATATTCTGGTTTGTTAAGTAGGTACTTTTTATTTTTGTCCATTACCGTTACTTTGTTAGGAATTAGCATTCCTATTATATATAATTATTATTCCTGTTATTGCTATTGTTAGTCAGCAAGGAGGCATAATCAACAGCGAGAAAACCCACATTGTGTTTTCTCAATTGATGTCAACTTTAAGTTGAGCTGTTGTATTTGTTGTACTGTGAGAGGTAAAGGATTAATATTACTTTAACTTACTATTTCGCTTATCGTAACTTACGGTTATAATGAAGTATTTGTTTTATTAGTCCACAGAGTCAACATTAGAGCCAAAACGGCAGCCAACTTGTTTAGTAAAGTTTGTTCTGTATGTGAGATTGAATACTTTTGAATATTTTCGTGACTGGGAGAATAGCAGTGTTATATGTCTCCGTAAGCTTTAACGTTCACTTATTCGGGATTCAGTGTGGAACTTACTGCGTGAGATTGCAATAAGCTCATGAACTCTATTATTACGTTTAATTGCGTATTATAATATGTGTTTTCGGCACTGAGGTGGCAGGTTTTGTTGCCCAGATCGTTGTAAGAAGCTCTGCGTTTTTTTTTTTTTTTTTGCGTTGTATTGGCGTTGGATAAGCTTTTCACTTTCGCCAACCCGCGTGCCAAGCGTGGCGACCATGGGGAACCCCCCCTTTGGGGGAGGCCTATGTCCAACAGTGGAAGTCCCTCGGCTGAATAGATGAAGCTTTTGACTTGATCAGTTTTAAGTTTTGTAAGCAACATTTACTTAATAGAATTAGAAAAAGAAAATATATTTCTTAATTTATAGTGAAACCGTTTACTTCAAGTACTTATGATCAAAGGGATCCTAACTTCCACATGATTTTCATACGTTCTGCTAGCAAATAGTCAATTATTACTTGACAAGTTGAGATCTAATCGAAAAGATTAGTTTCATCTATGGGGCATAAAATTGAGTTATATGGCTTAGGTGAGGAAGTTGTATAATTAGTTATGTTCACTGTACAATGTGCTTAAGAACGAAGAAATTTTTAGGTACTTTTGTTCATGGTGCCTGCATTGATTGTATGGTATGCCTGGCCTTGTTCATTATCTAATCGCAATCCATCAATACTTTATCACACAATGCGCCGCCCCCCCCCCCCCTTTGTTTCCTTTTTCCTTGACAATTTTACTTTAGTGTTGTGATTATCATTGTTATCTAGGTACTGCTAAATGTGTAGTCTAGTACTTAGTTGGAATGGTTAAATGTTTAATTAGACATTTTGATTTTATAGCCTTTGAATAAGATCACCCATCTCTGTCCGGCCCTTCTGGGAATGCGGGCGTAATGTTATGTAAATAAACTCTTACTTTTGTTTTAATATAGTTATTTCAAGGCACTTGTTTCAAGGTGTTAGATCTCCATGGTTAATTTTCGGGCGATTTTCGATTTGTACACGTAAATTGGTGTCTGTCTAAAGGTGCTTATCATGTCGGTCTTGATATTTTGACGAATAAATAATCAGGGTGGGTTGGTAGGAAATCTTGTTTCGGTACCTAAGTGTCACTCACTACTGGTAATTTAGTCAAGACCACTGATTACATTTATTATAGGTCAATAATACAACAGAGCTATAAGATACAGTTGAAGTATGAGAATTCTATTAAAGAAGTTATTAGACAATGTATTTATAATGAACTCTTTATTTGTAACCTATCTGGTCATAGGAAGGATCCTGCGTACCTATAGAATGAAATCATATAAGTAGATACCTATCTATTTTGATAGGTTGAAAAAATAATTGAATAGTGTACAAGTTAGCAGTATAAAGTAATAGGGTTATATCTGGGAGCTTTGTAATTTTCTGTCAATTAAGTACCTATAATGGAATTCTCACTGCCCTAGCAGGGGTTAAGTACCAGTTTTAGGTTCAGAATGAAACTGAATTTTCTATTTTGTTTGGGTCTAAAATGTACAAATTCATTGTAAATCTGTACTTAATGCATTTTTAATTCATCTCAGTTTTTACTAGCTGAAATGGTATTCAGAAGTTGAGATATTGAATTTTGATAGGTATCAAATAGTTTATTGTATCTTTGTACCCACAGCCGATAACAGGGTCAGTGGCCTGCAGCTGTTTTTTCGGCATAGCATATGATTGTTGCATTCCAGTATCAATCTTGATAAATTGTCATTCAGAAGTGTAGATTCATCTTTGTTTTCCATATTGATTGATTTCTGTACTCAGTTGTAGGATGTTTTATTTCTTATTTACTATAACAAGACAACTCCTGTTGTGCTATTTAGGTACATTTTCTCAAAAGGACTGGTAAGTTTCTCTATTATCATAATAATAATATCAAAGAAATCATTCTAAATAGATAATATAAAAAAAAAGAAGATTGATAGCGTTAGATAACAAGAGTGGATGTCTTGTGGGTTTAATATGTATTAATTAATTATTATTGTTTGTGGCTTTATAATGATATACCCAAGTTTGTTATTGTATCTGTTTGTTTTTCAAATAAAGTAAGTTAGTATTCCTGTCAATTTTAGAAGCAATATTAGTTTTATTCTGGTTTTAATTTGGTAGTATTATACATATTATTATTTATTTATATTTTAATTTTTTTTATGTTGGCAGGTGTTTTTTGTTGCATCAGCCAAGTCAATCCACAGTTTGTGTTTGTATTATGTTCTTCATGGGCATAAGGTCAGTCATTGCCGTCCCTATGATAGAGGTAACCAGTCCACCCTGTTTATGCCAATCCCTTGTTCCCTCAGTTTAGAGGAATCTGAAAGTACGGCTTTTACCTTATAGATAATTAAGGGAGCATTGAATAATACTTTGTATGGTTTTGGTTCATTTCAGTTACATTTATGGAAATTTCCATAGATATCTGAAGCATTTGTTGTCTGCCGTTGTATAACATAATCATTTTTGCAAAGTATCTTGTACTGTCAGCCATTGCATCACAGAATCATTTTAACGTATCCTGTACTTACAGAATTTGAATGTATGAGTGTAAAAATCACACAATTTTTCTTTATATAGTTTACAAAATAGGTATCATTTGTAGGTCAGGATAATTAAGCCACCTAGGTGGCTGATAAAAGTAACCTGTTGTGGCGAGGTGTGCTTCCATAGTATTGTCCTTGATGCGAGAGCTAGGTCACATAGTGGTGGGATAATATGCTATGAGCATATTGAGAGTATTTTATATTCAATAGTAACAAATGCTTTGCGAGTGTATAAACGCACAGGGAGTGTGCAGGGTTGGGTAAGCCGTCTCGCGGCTTTCATACTCGTAAGTTAAAACCATATCAAACCCCCTTTATGACAAGAGTCAGTGTCGTTAAGAGTATTTTATACTCAATGATAACAATCCAGGTACGGAGTTACGGTCCAGCACTCACAAGGGCGTATAATGCTTTTGCAAGTTTATAACACACAGACAGTGTGCAGGGTTGAGTAGGGCTGTCTCGCGGCCTTCTTACTCGTAAGTTAAAAGCATGTCAAACCCGCTTTATGACAAGAGTCAGTGTTGTTAAGAGTATTTTATACTCAATGATAACAATCCAGGTACGGAGGTAGGGTCCAGCACTCACAAGGGCGTATAATGCTTTTGCACGTGTATAACACACAGACAGTGTGCAGGGTTGGGTAAGGCTGACTCGCAGCGTTCATGCTCTTAAATTAAAAGCCTATCAAACCACTTTTTAAAATTTTCTTAACCTTGATCATAGAAATGAAACTTACCTGTTATTACAAGTACATACCCGAGTTAGCTATACACACTGTTAGAGCTTTTCATCCAGCTAGTAACGGGAAGGTCGCACGTTACTGGCGTGTCTCGCACGCACTGAATGTTGTCACATACATGTAATGTTGATAAACGCATACCAGTTAGCTATGCACAGTAACATCGCTAAGGGCTTCACGAGCCTCTCTGGCAGCTCCTCATCCAGCTAGTATCGTTGAGATAACGAATACTGGTGACATCTCGTGTCTCTGGAGAGATAATGCTTTAGAAAATTTGCAGCAACTGGCAATAGGCAGTGCTATTGTCCACCATAGTGCGTATATAAAGCGCTGTCAGTATCACGTACAAGGTGGTCAGTTGAAGCCAGGCACTCTCGCACATTAGGGTTGTGGGAGGCCTCCGGATCTTGGGTCAGGTTTAGGAGTCTGCCTCTGATGTATTTATCTGCTTTCTGTTGATGTTGTTCATGAACGTCGTAGACTCGTGGCCGTCTCAGGTCTCCACTAACAATTTAAAAACTAGCAATTCGACGGGAGCGAATTTTTTCTTGCGATGTCATTTAAGCGCGCGAAAGAAAAAGTGACATTTCTGTGTTGCCGCTTGCCAACGCTGAGATAATAATCCAACCTAAAAAAAAAATTATATATATTTTATATCTAAAAATGCGATGCTAATACGTGTGTGTAAGGAACACTACTCTGTTTAATTAATTATATTTCAGATCGCCGTGAAATAAAATAATTTAATTTCTTTCACCTGCACTAACTTCCGGTGATACCAATTTTTTTCTATGTTTTAAGATTGTATTTTATTACTTTACTAGCGTTTTTTTTTTTTTGTTCCTGGGGTAGAAAATCCTCATAGATGTTCTCCACCCTGGGGCGGGCGGAGGGGTATGTCAGACTCTTCTAAAAACTTCCCCAGTGTTCCCTTCCCACACTGGCACCGGGAATCATGGGATCAAGTGCGTCTTCCATGATCCCCGGCTAGTGTATAAATCTCATAATAACATTCATTTAAAATGGAAAAACAATTATGGGTTTAATAAACACCGTGACTGGTAACAAGACAGTTTCTTACGCTGTTCAGATAGGCCTGCCTCTGAGGGCCACCTCAGGTCTGGGCGGGTATTACTTTGCTAGCTACGCTGACCCCAACATAGTTGGGAAAAGGCTAGGCAGATTGATTTGACTAGCAACGCCCCACAGTTTCACCCGCGTAAGTCTCGACCCCGTGGGAATATCGGAATGAATAGTATTTTATGTCATAATTCTTGTCATGTGCTACCAATGTGCCAAATTTCATCCAAATCCATTCATCCATTTTAGCGGTAAAGCGGACCAAACAAACGAGTGAAGACACCACTGAAGTAAAACAGAAATCACCGTTCGCGTAACGCTAACAAAAGAAATTTTATTTCAAAAAAGCTGCGGTCTTGTGAGTGTATAAACAGCCAGAGTGAATTTAAAAAAATGGTACCTATTAAGCGGGACGGCCCGCGGTTGTGACGCGGTGTGTTCCATGTTTAAAATTTAAACAACTTCCGTTCGCCTCACCCGATCACACTTTCCGTAACGCTCTCGTCACGCATTCACCAGCTTACTCACCAAGTCAAGCGTGCGTAAAAAAGGTGTACTTAAAGCGTGACGGGATAACGCTCGTCACGCTTACTCCCCAAGTCAAGCGTGCATAAAAAAGTTTTACTTCAAAATCAAATCTTTTCTCTATATAATACTAGTTTAGACACACGTAAAATCACGCCTTCTTCGCATGGGGGTAGGCAGAAACTACAGAACGCCACCTGCTACGATCCAAACTCACTTTCGCATTTTTTTATAATAGGAAGGATAGGATTGTTCGTTTTATATTATCAGAAATGATAGTAGTAACTTTTATGTAGTATAGTGTGCGTTCCGTGTGGTGCCGGACGTAAAGAATAGCACCACCCTATTTCTTCCCGTGGGTGTCGTAAAAGGAGAATAAGGGACTTAATAGAGAATGGACAGCAGCGATCTCTATGCATTTTAACACACTACTGCGATCGCCAACCCGCCTGCCAAGCATGGTGATTATGGCAACCCGGGGCTCCGTTTCGGGGAGGCTTATGTCCAGCAGTGGACATCTTTGGGCTGCAATGATGATGAATGATGAGTGTAGTGTAGTATATGATGTAGTTTGATGGACCTCATGCGTTACAACTTAAGGCGCTGACAAGAGGCAAATAATAAAAGTAGACTTGTCTTAAACAAAAAAATTGCAAATCTATATAGTTTGTGATAGCGGAAAAAATATATGTTATTCTTGAACATATTTCTCAGAATTTGGTTGTTACCAAAACACGTTTAGACAAATAATCTCGATACAAATTAACGGTACACTAACCCTTTACTTTGAGTTTCAATCCAAAATATCTGTATTAAATATCAATGTACGGTTGGTATTTGAGAACGTCTTATTTGTAGGCTTGGTTGTTTTTTATTTTCAATTACTCAACTCATTTTTGAGTAAATAAATAATTGCTTCATATTTTTCAATTCATTACAAGCGTTGTGTCATCGCGCTTCTGTTTCTTTTGTATGCGACAGTGACAGCGGTTTTCCTGTTGTCAGCGTCTTAACCAAAGTGTCAAACATTTTCATAATTGTCTAGACTACTATTAAAAATAAATGTTTCCTGTCTGACTTTACTGTCACATCCAGTTCTTATTTGCACACGTCAAGTTCAATCAGTAAAGAATTAAAGTTTTCCGCTCCTTACCTACTTACTATACTCAAAAAGTTTTGTAACTTACAGACTTCGTAAGTACCGCTGCCGTTAATTTTCAATCAAGTTACGTTCAAGTGACGACAGTTTAATTAATTGACGATTAGGGTTCCGTACCAAAATGGTAAAAAGGAACCCTTATGGTGAGACTAAGTCTGTCTGTCTGTCACACCAGGATATCTCAAGAACTACTAATGCTATCAACTTGAAATTTATAGTTTAGATGACGTTTGCCCAACTATTTTGCAAACAAGGAAGAAATTAAAAAAAAAAACTTTTTTGCTAAAGGGACTGAACGGGGGTCTTAAAAATTTTAATAGGGCATGTGGGGTATCATATGAAAGAACGCTGTTTGCACATTCTCAAACATTTTTTTTTAGGCAGCATAGTTTCCGACTTTTGATGACAATGTAAAAAAATACCCCGCCTCCCTTTATCTCCGACGTTTGCATAAATAAAAATCAGAAATTATTCTATGTGATAGAAGTGTATGTAAAGATTACAGGAAAAATAAAACGATGTTTCAAATAGCACAGTTTCTCAGAAATCATCAACATCATAATATACGTACGGAACCCTCGGTGCGCGATTCCGACTCGCTCTTGACCGGTTTTTGTTTTGTAGACGTAGGTACTGGCAGTTTGAGGGTGTACTTCCAAACCTTCGGATCTGCTAGATAGTTTAAGGTGAATCGGCAGCTGTATCCCGTGAAATTCAAATTTTTTTACGTCTTTGCTATTTGCAGGTCATTGTCAGGTTGTATCTTGATCAAAATATGATTCGCGACTATAAATATAAGGCTGCGTTTCCACCAGAGATGTGCGATGGAAATGTGTCGTGCGAGGATGTCTAGCTGTGCTGTGAAAATGTGTGGGGCTTTCCACCAAAGCTGTGCGATGAAAATGTGCCTACGAGGATGTGTAGCGGAGCTGTGAACATGCGCATTAATGTGTGGTGCGAGGATGCGTTGGATGTGCAACACATCCTTCTCAACACACATTCCTCGCAACACATCCCTCGCACACATCCCTCGTACACATCCCTCGCACACATCCCTCGTTTATTTTGTATGCGCAAAAATCTAGCTCCGCTGAGCCGTTTCCACCAGAGCTGTGCCACGAGGCGAGGTAAATGAAGCGATTCTATTGGTTCTTTACAAACACATACTTCGCTACGCATCCTCGCACATCTCTGGTGGAAACGCAGCCTAAAATAAAATAAATATATAAATAAAAATAAAAAAGCCTGTTATTTCATGCATTAAAAAAAATTGTTCTTTTTTTTCTGACATTTTGTTTCTAACAAATATGTATTGTGTACTTTAATTGATTTACAAAAGAAATTGTTAAGTACATTAGTTATTTTTTTAATTAATTAATAATTTCCATAACATCTTTTCATTTGTAAGTCATTAGTTTCTTATAGTAGGTAGTTAAAAACTTGATCATCAATACATCTCTCTAAGTTAGATTTGTTCCCCAATGTCATGATTTAATGAAAAAGTAATTCAATGGATCAACCTATACAGGGTGTTAAAGAGACTGTGTGCCTTAGCTTAGGGGTAGGTTCAGTATCGATAAAGTAACTCAGGAAAAAAAAAATGAAAGCACAAAGAGTATATTGCAAGATCAACATAATTTAGTACCTACTAACTTAAAATAGCAATCGTTTAGAATTAAAATTATTTAATTTGACGGTCCTAAGCCCGTTAAAGTACGAATGAGACTTAATTTTTTTTTAATGTTTACTTAATTAATTTTTTTCTTATCATATTTTTTTTCCTGGGTTCCGTCATCGATACTGAACCTATCCCTAAGCAAAAGCACGTAATTACTTTAACACACTTTACAGCCTTTTCCCAACTAAGCTGGGGTCAGCTTCCAGTCTAACCGGGTGCAGCTATCCTATCTGACCTCCACAACCCAGTAAAGTACTGGGTAACACGATGCCCCTAGGTAAGACTGGTTGTCAACTTTTGGACTTCTGACTACTTGTAACGACTGTTGAAGATCTACGAATGACAGTTGGAACCAACGGTTTGACGTGCTTTCCGAGGCACGGAGAGGACTTGATATGTAATGGATGGGCACCCATCCACTAACCGACCGCGACAAGCGTAGCTTAACTGCTATAGATATAGCTTTATTTAAGCGGGCACGCCCAT
The DNA here is from genome assembly GCA_948098905.1 of Tiliacea aurago. Classification (NCBI taxonomy): domain Eukaryota; kingdom Metazoa; phylum Arthropoda; class Insecta; order Lepidoptera; family Noctuidae; genus Tiliacea; species Tiliacea aurago. Next base: position 6,736,407 of record OX402592.1, read on the forward strand.
TATGCCTGAAGGATTTTATTAAGATACGTTTTGTTTACGTTATTTGTGCTTGAGTATAGTTTTAGACGACTATTATATAAATTATATTTTTTTGTATAGTGGTGTGTACTAGCTAACATAAGGCAAATAATTTAATTTAATGTTTTGGTGTTGCATTTTACATTTTATTGTATAGATTCAAGTTTTGTAAATGAACAGACAGCTGTGCTGCTGGGGAGTTTGTTGCGCCACTTCTTCTTCCCAGCTAAAGCACTAGGAAGTGGTGAAGGGTGGGCGGTTTTGGGGGACTGTCTCATGTAATTTTGACGTTCGAAAAGTGCTGATTCTCAGCCTAGTTTGAATAAATGACTTTTGATTTTGACTTTTGCTGTTATTATTCAGTCACGAGCCAGTAGCCACTCAGTCACAAGTCAAAGTTCCATCGATATTCATACCCATTATTATAAAAAATAAACAGCAAATAATGTATTACCTAATTTCAATTTCATTCAAAGATTACCATTTTACAAGAAATTCAATCTCGTAAAAATATCTTCATTTAAATATTCTTTATCGTAAATCATAATCAAATATCTAAATAAGTTCCTTGTGAGGAATTCATTTAAATATTTTATATTTTCGTGACATAGGCGAGATTCGCAGATTATGTAGTCATATGATGTTCCATTATGTTTCCGATAAATAATTCCACATCAATACGGTTTGAGCTTGTTTACTAAGACGAAGAGGTATTTGGTTTAAGATGAATCCGCAGCTATAAAACCGCGAAATTTAAATTATCTTACGTTATTTGCATTTTGCAGGTCAGTATCTGCGGGCTAATTGTGTAACACACTATCAGTCGGAATCGGTTTCAATTTGACAGTTTAACAATATTCATTGCGTTATTTACGTTGTAGAGCAGACAATATTTCTAACACGTGAAGCAATGGATTAGAAATATACTTCAAAATCATTTCGATTCCGATTCAAACTGTGTTACGCAATTAGGGTGCAGGTTGTATCTTGATAAAAATTAGATTCGCGACTATAACAGATAATGTATGTATTTACATTATTATAATCATTAGAATATGGGAATATGGGGTCTCAAACCAGGCACAAATTATCTGACAACTTAGCGCTCGTAATCAGTATTTTAAAATTATAATTAATAATATTTATCACGTGAAAATTTAAGTTGAATGAATGAAAAAAAAGTGAAATGCACCGACCCCAGCGTGGTTTGACCAGACTCGATTGTTCGAATGAACCCAAAGATTCACACTAGCCCCTGGAGCCTCATGTTTTATGGGACCACAGAGACCATTGCATATCAAAGAGTAGACCGGGGGGCGCGATAATGGTAGGGAAGACGTGCCCTTGGGATAGGATGGATTATTAGAGCCTACCGACTGTACAGCCTTGAGCAAGCATTGGAATAGTGGAGAGACGGGTGATATTTATCTATGGGAGGGGCATCTTTTAATAGCGTCGCCGCCGGGCTGGCTCCGGTCCTCTCGACTCTTGTCTGTGGCACTTGCTATGCTGTATTACACGTTGCTGATTCCAATGTCTTCGTCTGAGATCTCACTATCCGTTTCAGATTTCTTGTAAGTCTCGCTAGCAGCGTTGTTGATCTTATCTCGGGCTTTAGCCGTGTCCATCCAAAAGTTGAGGTATGTCTTGTGCTGTTTTAAGTTGTCATTCCATGTGCACATGTGCATGTGCCGTAGGTAGTGTAGTGTAGGTGTAATTCGCGGCGCCTGTGAACGTGTGCACGATAGCACATCCTGTGCGGTTCTGGATGCGTTTGGCTATGTTTTTGCGTCCAAAATTTCATGTATTTTCTTCTGACTGGGTTTGTTCTTAACGTGATTAATCAATTCTCTCGTGATAACTCCCTCATATTTTCTCGGTCTTGATCTGTTAGCTTTAGTAAGTGTCGATAGTTTCAAACCGTGTATCATACGGTACGATCACCATTCGATATAGGAGTCTGGCTAGTTTCCAGTCCGAGTTTATTATGGATCATTTCGAGTGGTCTTTAGTTCACGGCGTTTTTAATTGTGCTTTTTCCGCTTAATGCAGATGTTGTGTGTGACTATAGGTATTTAATTTCGTCGACTTGTGACTGTCTGTCGTATGCTCAAGCTGGTGAAAAGTTATCACGTACAAATTTAAGTTAGATTAAAATTTATTATTAGTCTTAAAGGCTAGATTGTAATTAATTATTAAGAACCTAGTTCTTTTTAATAAAGCATAAAAGTATTTTTAGTTGCCTAATAAAAATATTTGGGTTCTAGAGCAAAGAAGAAAATACTCTTTTCCTCATTTCATATTAGAATAATCATAAAATTCCATGTAATTAAGTAAAAGTAAATGTACTTAATTAAGTACATCCAGGCCCGCTTGTACACACGGCTACACATCAAGCCAGTTCCAGTTTACGCTGATCTCGCACTGCACGGAAATCCTATACAATGCCAGATCAGCTTATACTGGAAATTGTAGCTTGATGTGTAGCCGTGTGTACCTACCACAAATCACTAAATACATTTAGCGCTAAACGAATTTTAAACTCCGTTCTATGTCTGTCAGCCGTTTGAAGTTGACAGAGAAAGAACGATGTCTTTAATTCGTGAACCGTTTAAAATTGACAGAAAAATAATGATGTTTTTAATTCGTGAACCGTTTGAAGTTGACAGGGTTAAAATGAAGTTTTTAATTCGTGAACCATTTGAAGTTGACAGAGAAAGAATGCTGTTTTTAATTCGTGAACCGTTTGAAGTTGACAGAGAAAGAATTATGTTTTTAATTCGTCAACCGTATGAAGTTGACAGAGAAAGAATGATGTTATTAATTCGTGAACCGTTTGAAGTTGACAGAGAAATAATTATGTTTTTAATTCGTTTAGCACTACATATATTTAGTGATATGTGGTTGGTACTAGCGAGCCTTACTATTGTTCCCTTTATATAAACAAAAGTACTATACCTAAAATAGCTAGGCCATTCACTTGTTTTGTTCAAATGTAGTAGAACGGGAAACTCGTCCCTAAATGGATCACGGTTTAAGACTATAGCACGCTGGCGACACTACATCGATTAAACCTTAATCGGCTTGCTGTGTGCTTGGGGTTTTATTGAATCGAGTGTTTAGATGTTCCTAATGTATTGAATGTTTGGTGAAGACAATAAAAGAGAGTTTATTTTTATCTATAGAATGCGAATGTTAGAGCCAACAAGAAGTGTAAAACCTCTATTATAGCTATATATATATATATATATTCTTCTTTATTTTAACATCTTCTTTTGTTTTTACTTCTATAGAGCATTTAGGTTAACTGCACAAAAACTAAATAAACATTTTATTAATTTCATTAATATTGGCGGGCCCTATCAAAATACCTGCGCTGCGGCAATGATGATTACCTTTAGATGCGTTACCTGCGCTCAATAAGGGCAAAGTAAATTCCAGGCAATTGCCTGACATTTACAATGATAATTATTATTATTATGTACGCGCCAATGAACATGCAGTAGCTAGTGACGTAACTAAATATGTATGTTCATCTCTTTCTAACAACCGATATCGGTATAGGTCTTTCCTTTTCTTCACGCGCTGTATGATTGTATGCAAGTATGTAACTACAATCAAGGCTTATGCTGTTTTTGAGTGCACTAATGTTCGTGTATAACGCGTCTATTTATAATACGTCATTGCGCTGTGGTATTCGTTTTTTTTTTAATATCGCAGCATCATGCTGAGATATGATTACACAGACCAACATTCCATCATCGCCGCCGAGGTGCCACGCGAAGTCCCCGACTAAACTGCCCCCCCCCCGTCCCTTGCACTTCGAATCGCCAGCAGCCCGCGCCGAGGCTGAGTGCGCCATAGCATTAATAGTAACCCCTGATAATAATCATGGTTTAAACTTTGATCCAGCCTGTCCCCAATTTGCTGTTCCCAACGACGCCCTAAGCCGAGATCCGTACCCCACAGGGCGTGACCTTAGCGCGCAGTCGTTGAGTCTATAATATTTATTTATGCCCTGACTGGCGGCTTTAAGCTCATACCTTAAGGCAGTCACAGGGAAGCTCGGTTAAGTAGTCACGGCCTCTCAAGGCCAACTACGAGATGCCATACATTAAAAAAAAAAAGCTGAGATAAGAGCCTTTTTGGCCTCGCACAGGTCGTTCTTTTTTTTGTTTTCACGATTCTGTTAGATTTAATGTTTTTTTTTAGGGTTTGACATCACCTGAAAAGCAAAAAGGGAACCTTTATAGGATCACTTCGTGGTCCGTCTGTCTGTCTGTCCGGATGTCTATATGTCTGTCTGTCTGTCAGTCTGTGATGACCCTTTTTCTCAGGAACGCGTTGAGGTATCAAGTTGAAATTAATACCAAATACGTCCCTTGGATCTCTAAAAACATCAAGCTTCTAAGTCAACGCAATAAAAAATATGGTGATTTATGCAAGATATTTTGATACTTGCAAATAAATCAAAACCTATAGGGTACTTCCCGTTGACCTAGAATCATGAAAATTTGGCAAGAAGCAAGGTCTCACAGCACAAGTAAAGAAAAAAGTCCGAAAATTGTTAATTTATGGTTTTATCACAAAAAAAAAATCGATTACAAACTTACATTTGCAGTTGGAGAATTAACCGTGGCGTATATTGTTTTTCTACTACAACGTTAAGTTTGTTTTTGGGATAAATTCATCCCAACTACGGAACTCTTCTTATTTATGATGCTTGCTAATAATTAATTGCCTGTGTGGTGCCGGACGTAAAGAACAGCACCGCCCTATTTCTTCCCGTGGGTCTCGTAAAAGGCGACTAAGGGACTTACTAGAGAATGGGCAGCAGCGTTCTCTATGAATTTTTTAAAACCATACTGCGATCGCCAACCCGCCTGCCAAGCGTGCCGATTATGGCAAATCCCCCCCTTTTTGGGGGAGGCCTAAGTCCAGCAGTGGACGTCTTTCGGCTGAAATGATGATGATGATGATATCGTTCCATGTGGTGCCGGACGTAAAGTATAGCACCATCCTATTTCTTCCCGTGGGTTCGTAAAAGGCGACTAAGGGAGTTACTAAAGAATGGGCAGCAGCGATCTCTATGCATTTTACCACCACACTGTGATCGCTAACCCGCCTGCCAAGCGAAGCGATCATGGCATACGAATCCCCGAACAAGGTGACCGAATTCAATGCGTAATTCTGATCACTTTATATATTTAACTGTTAAGGTTAGGGGTAAGGTGACTAAGAGACTTACTAGAGAATAGGCAGCAGCGTGCTTTATCCATTTTAACACCATACTGCAATCGCCAACCCACCTGCCAAGCGTGGCGATTATGGCAACCCGGGGGGGGTTGCCATAATCGCCACGCTTGGCAGGTGGGTTAGCGATCACAGTGTGGTGGTAAAATGCATAGAGATCACTGCTGCCCATTCTTTAGTAACTCCCTTAGTCGCCTTTTGAGAGGCCTATATCCAGCAGAGGACGTCTTTCGGCTGAAATGATAATGATGATGAATAATGAATTTAATATTCCAGGTGAAATCACACTGCGCGCCGCACGCCCTGAAACTGCAGAATTTTGATATAGGTTTATGATTATGTGTAGGCATCGAATAGGTACTCGAACATCCTTAGAAGTATTTCTATCTCAAAACAACACCTTAAAATGAGAGAGACAACATGATACTTAACGTAGGCATAACATTAAGGGACCGGCGTGGCATGCGTAGTTCATACAAACTTAATACCGAAATAATTTGTAAATCAAACATATATTCTTAAGGTAGTGTGTATTTATTTCGATTGGATTACAGAATATCTATGTTCCCAAATAATATATATATTTTGAAAGGACAATGATATAAAGACGAGATATAAGGAATTTAAAATTTCTATAGAAAACTTACTTTTCTCATAACTCTTGTTTAAATCAGTGTCCATTCAAAATATATATTTGGGAACCTAGATATTCTGTATTCCAATTGGAATAAAGACACACTACCTTAAGAATATGTTTGATTTAAATATTATTTTGGTATTACGTTTGTATGAACTACGTTTGAGTTTTCAGCCGTTTAAAACATCAGTATTATAAAAATAACTTTTAAACAACGGCTTATTTAACTGACAGGTACATTACAAAGAACTGTCCGGGCAGGATTACAATGAATGTTATCAGTGTACTTACATGCGGATGCCGTCCAGCTTTGCAAATAAAGGGAAAATAGGTCACTCATCTTCATTTATCGTTTATAACATGATTTAATACAACATTAATAATATCGAAAGATAGAAATGTAACATTGTTAGCTATTTTTGCCATTCATGTGCCAATTAGCAATAAGGTTGAATGAGCCTTTATAATTGAATGAGCCTTATAACCTAATAGGCTTTCCATTAAAAACATCTTCCTTGAATTTAATAAATTGGGGGGGCACGGTAGGCCAAGACGAACGAAAAACAAAAAGCACTACTACACACAACACATACCTGTTCTTGAAGCGTTTGGTCGTATTTTCAAACCCTCATAGCTTCAACCTGGATAATGCTTGAAAGCTCAAATTCTTAGGATAAGATAATAGTTACCAAAATTATAAAACACACTCCCCCTTATTACAAAACAAGATTTATATTTTGACATTGCTTAAACCATGGAGCTAGTTTTTGTAATAAGAACGTAACAGTGATTGAAATACCGTTCTTTATACAAAACTGAAAACTTAATTCGGTACTAAGTTGACCGTCTTGTGTTTAGGAACTTTACCATAGTCGGAATAAAGTTCTAAATTCAATAATGGCTCCATGTTTTAAACCTGGGTCTGAATATAAACCTTGTTTTGTAATAAGAGGGACTAAGTTTCATTTAGCATTTAGCTTTTATTTAACTTTATAGGATTTAAGAAATTGTTGTTAATTTAGAAAAAGTATGTTTTATAATAATAATAATATAATTTTTATTTCAGAGAATCTCCATATAAGTTAACATAATTAAAATCACACAATAACACAATCTTATAACTATGAGTGTGTTAGTAATAAAAAATTGTACCTAAAATTATGTTAGTATTGTTAATACCTATACCTAACTGATGCCTATGGCCGTCCTTATCCACTGATTTTGGAAAGGACAGTCAAAACGGGCAGCAATAGCAATTAGGATGCTGTTGCTGCTGCTTCGTAGACGGTGCATGTTTTATAGCTATATTTTTTTTGTAAAAAATATGGATTTTTACTATTTACTTTTGAACAGTAAAAGCGTTATGTAAGTCTTGGCAACCATGAAATATTTCTGGTGGGATTTATTTTTCACTTTCTAGATACCTACTGAAAAGTAACATTTTAATTTAATTTATATTATCTACAATTCTCAACTAAGATTATTATGGTTTTGATCCCTACACATAAAATGGCCCCATTTGAATACTTTTTCCTGCATTTTCGTCGACAAAATGTGGTCAATGTGCACTAATCCTAAGTGGATCACGGCTTACAGGGTTGCTCGCTGAAAAATAAATTGCAGCATAGATGAATGAGAGCAGCGGGAATTGCATGATAAATATTTGAAGCGAACGCCATTGTGGCTGGCAACCCCGGCCCTGCCTTGTATTTGTGTCTTGCTTGAGAATTGCTACTCTAGAGGATAACTATTTTGAGTTTAATATACCTGCGGGCTGGCAAGAAATCTGCTTGCAAATATTATGGGTAAGTAAATATATTTTATTGTAGCGTAGGTCCCTTGGTCTTGTTTTACCAGCCCGTTCTGGAATCCGTCGTGTATTAAGTGAATGAAAAGTTTCTTGAAAAAGTGATTCGTTTTTAAGTGCCATTTTTGCAGAAATCTATTTTACACTACTACTATTGTCATTAACACCTTCAACTAACTTCATTGTTGTGCTGAGAGTTCCCCCAAGTTAATATATAGTTTAACATAAGGTCAGAATTAGTCCTCTCTGATAAAGATAACTTTTACACCATTCTCGCTTTTAAAAATCATTTCATTAATTCCTACATTACATAATCAGCCTATAATGTTCCCACTGCTGGGACACAGGCCTCTTCTCTGTGAGAGGGAGTGGGCTGTAATCCACCACGCGGGCCCAGTGCGGGTTGGTAGATGTCACATGTCGTCGAAATTTTGGTTCTAGGACATGCCGGTTTCCTAACGATGTTTTCCTTCACTGTTTTGAGACTAATTCCTACAATAATTTACAATATTTACAAGTAAAAAACATCTCCAAAAATCTACATAAGCCGTATTATTCTTGCGCGTGTTTTTTCGAAACATTACACAAAAAACCTTAATTAAACATTTGTTTTCATACACAAGCTGTCTCCTGCGTATTAAAATGTATTTAGATTAATAACACATTTTGTGTAGATGTCGTAATGAGTTCCGACGAGGAAGACGTGCTATCAGTTTAAGCAATTATAGACTCAATATCGAGGAGAAGACTCAGATTTCGAGTCGACCGAAGCTACTGTTCGATGACCGGTTTGGATTGGGCAATAATTTCTTTCTGAAACCGATTCACAAGACAATATAACCTCAAAACCTGTGTTGACTGACAGTGACAGATGTGCGCGGCGCTTGAAAATTAAACAAACTCATCCCCTCTTCACCCGCGCGGTGAATGTTTTGCATGCAGCTTGGAAAACAAAAATATCGTGTTTGCATAAACATAATATACAATGTGTATGGACACGCCTCTTTATTTCGTTTAATGTATCGAAAAAACACGTGCAGGAGCCACCGCTTTACACGACTATTATTGTTGTTAAAACCTTCAACTAAGTTCATTGTGGTGCTGAGAGTGTGGCGGCATCAACATCGCCACATGCAAACTACGCGTCACACTGTCGTTACGCAAAATCCTGCATCGCGCAAGCAGAGTTTACCGCGCGACTAGCATATATACAACGTCCTGACATCAATCGTCGGGCAGTTGCCCACCAGACAAAACACCCGTCTGGTCGGAGGATCCTCCCTTTTCTATAGAGGATGAGTGAACTTTACACCCTGTTTCTCATGCCTCTAAAAGAGCACCCCCACGTTAAGTAAGGTCTGAACTCAAGACCTCTCTGATAAAGCCGTAACTATTTCACTATTACAATAAGGCACACACCTCTGCCTAACCCTTCGAGTATTGCAGGCGTGATGTTATGAAATGTTATATCACTATTCCCGCTTCATTAATTCCTACATTCATTTACAATATTTACAAGTAAAAAAACATCTCCAAAAATCTACCTAAAGGCTACATTAAATTACATCAATACAAACATAGGACAGGTGACGAAAACCGGCGTAATCTACAGAAGAGAACCGCTCCGTAATCCTCAGGAGTTTAAAGCAAATTAGCGAGGACGGTAGGTACTCCTGAAGATTCGCTTATCTTAACGCAGACACCCTCTGGAAATTGGTCCTCTGAGGTACTAAGTACTTGTTGTTACTGTGATTAATGAGGGCCGTTTTATATTTTGTTTGTTCACCTTTTTTATTAGTTTGGTTAGGAGAATCTTACAGTACCTTTAAGTCTGGTTTTCGGTTTAAAGAAAGTGAACGATATTTGGCGGCCTATTATAGATAAGTACGTACATTAATTTTCAAGGTTTATCATTGATTTATATTAGGTAGGTACTAGCACTTCGCCTGCGGCTTCGTTCTTGCAAATCGGGTTCAAAATTATCATTGAAATCGGTTGGGAGGTTTCGGAGATTGGCGTGTACAAACATAGCGACACGTGGTTTTTATATAGGTATTAAGATGATGTATTTGAAACAGTTTTATTAAAAAAAAAAAAAAAACTTTCTTTTAAGAATCGCTTCAAGCCCACACATACAAAACCTAGGTACATATTTTGTACACTTGATGTACTTACCTATCTTAATTCGTTTACAGTCACAGCTAGAAAAATCTCTCAAAAAATCACACAGTCAAATTTCGCAACTGGGATTCAGTACCCATACTTTGAAGTTCAGCTCAACCAATTCCGCTGATCGGCGATCACATGGATTTAAAACCGTAACCTCTGGAGAGAAAGAGATCTTCAATTATTTTTCTCTGGGGGACGGGGAACATGTTTGCTTGTCAAAGCAAATATGATGGATGTAACCACCAAATGTACTTATAGGGGGGTAAGTGGTGTTATATTAAACATTTTTATCAGCCTTAGAGGACTGAGATTTACCTAATTCTGTAGCTGGGAGAAATATTTTCTTTTCTTTTAATTTTCTTAACTCTTACCAATACGAAATAGTTATTCATGATACTAGTGCGGTAAGTTGGTTTTTACAAACGAGTAGACGAATTTAACCATAGTCACGAGTTTGTAAATACCAATTTCCGCACGTGTGTCAAACAGCGTTTTTCTACACATTTGCGAGAAAACAGTTCAATAGGTAATGAAACAAGCGATCAAAAGATTTTCAGAGAATGATTGAGTATTTCTTCGAGGCTTCCATGATATAAAATTATTGTAAATCATTAAATAGCACTCTCGCGATTCTGGCGGCAACCATGGCGCCGACCATGGAGGTGAAGTAGATTCATTAATAATATCGGATTCCTCACTAACTTGAACTCATAATATTATTTTGTTTAAATATCAGTCGAAAAGTCAGAACAATCTTTGGCGTTTCTAATATGAAAATGGCGCGTATTCGCAAATGGCGCCACGTGCGCGTGGTGAATATGAGTACTACATCTTTCGTCTCATTTTCTCTTTAATAATGCAAATCATCATTATGGCTTTTTTTTTTGGTCCCAACTCACGCAACCCACATAATCTCAAGATTTGTTGTGTTAGTATGTAGGTATTTCTTGCAAACTTATTTCTTGTGTCATATTGTACTTCTGTTCATATAGTTTGAAACCACATAATTTTTATTTTTATAAGTTTTGTTTAATTTCGTTCTTACCTTAGGTTATCACTGTATTTGAGAATGCTGGTTCACCTGTTATTGGCAACTGTATAAGCTCATGACTGTTATCTACTTTTATTTTGTATACAGAAGCTGTTGGTGTACCTTTATAAATAAATAAATAATGTGAGATATACGTATTGAGTAAAAGCGCTTCCAAGGAGGTTCGATCATACAGCTTATTTATTCTCGTAACATGAAACTCCTTGGTGGAATTTAAATTTTATGGAAATTTAAATAATACCGTAAAGGATACGCACGGCGCTATACAGTGGAGTATGCGGTAAAACATGTACTTAAGTGAGAGTACCTATTTTACCGCACATTCCGCTGTATGGTGCTTAATTTATTTTATTTTATTCTAACAATGTGTACTTAACTTACTTACTAGGCTTCGTAAATGCATTTTTTGAGCAAATGTATTGAAATTTAAATTTTCTTAGAAAATGTTACTTTTTACATTTTGGTCTATATTGTTAACTAGGTAATTTATTTATTTATAAAGGTGCACCAAACTCTTCGGTATATAATAATTATATCATAAGATAGCCTCGGACTTCCACAGTCGCCAATGGTTAACCAGCATTCTCAGAAATAGGTGGTATTACTTATTAATAATAAAACTAATGCCTGAATTTAGAAATTATAGATAAACTTAAGATTAAGAGCATAAGGAAAATAAAATTACAAGACGAACAATATTGCAATTTACATAAACAATATAAATTGAAATAAAAATTATATCATTATGGAATTTATAAAATAAACTTTACAATTAAAATAATTCAATCGCTACCCGCTTTACAAAGAAGATACGGTAAACAAGAACGAACAAAGAAAGAACACAAACACGAAAGTCCAAGTTAGGGGAAAAGATACGTCACATCCACGCAAAACGGCCACCGCTCAGCATAATGCTGCGACCCTATGCGAGACAAAGCCCCAGCGCTGGTTTTCAGCGACAGCCGGCGTTGACGTGGTGACGTCAACCGGTGCAGATAAAAATAACAACTATGTTAGACTAAACTCCAGTATTTTACATGGAGCGACTGCCTATCTGACCTTCACAGCCAAATAACTGGGTAAGACGATACCCCTTGGTAAGACTGGTTGTCAGACTTTCGGTCTTATCAATAACTCACATCAACTCAGCCTATAGCAGTCCACTGCTGGACATAAGCCTCTCCCAGGCTGCGCCACAACACCCTGACCTCCGCCTTCCGCATCCAGTCTGTCCCAGCCACCTTTTTAAGGTCGTCGGTCCATCTAGCTGGGGGGCGTCCCACACTACGCTTGCCGATACGCGGTCTCCACTCCAGGACTCGTCTGCTCCACCGGCCATCGGTCCTTCGACAAACATGGCCAGCCCACTGCCACTTCAGCTTGCTTACTCTGCAGGCTATGTCGGTAACTCCACTCCACTCCACTCGGTCTTATAACAAAACGAAAAACTTGTAATTTATTTTTTACATCTATCGACCGAATAGCAAAACTATATAGTATTTCTAATTCTATTAAGGTAATTGTAGCCTTTTGAAACAAAGAAAGGCTTTCAGTAGGCGGAGCAAGCACCTACTATGGTATTGTATTTGTAGGATTTGAAAGGCATTTTCAAATGATTTTATATTGTGGGTGTTGCTAACCTTTTCGTTAGGTTCTCAGTTCGCGTAGGAGAATAGGTACAACCCACGCTTTACCACAACAAACAATCAGGAAAAATAAGCACCTACAGCTATTATCTAACCCAGTGGTTCCCAAAGGTGACTGGGTGCGACTCACCTAACAAAAAGTTCCAAATTCGGGACTCACCTCTAGGTTTTCACGAAGGACAAATCGGTTTTAAATATAAATCGACGGAGTCCTAAGGTAACAAACATTTAAAAAAAAAGACAGCGAACTTGAAAACCTCCACCTTTTTGTGAAATTGGTTAAAAAAGGGTAAGAACTATATGAATGAGGGACTGTTCAAACAAGAAAAAAAACATTAATTTCCGATCCAATGTGTTAATATTTAAATACAAGGAGTGCAATTTTTTTATGAGAAGGATGCATTTTTTCCTATTTCTTGTCATTGTAGCCCAGTTAGCATCTACTACAGTTGTAGTTACTTTTTTTAATCACAATGAGTTTGAACCGTCTTATTTATTTCGGTGCGGTCGTCCCCCTCCATCCGCGCATAAGACAAAAATCACAGACCGAGCGCCCCGCGCCGCGATTGCCGTCCGTCACCGTCAGTGGTGGTCGCCCACCCGTTGACCCGGTTGGTCAATTTGCCATCATTTTTTACAGGGCCCACCCAATAGTCGCTTTGGGAACTGCTGATCAAATCAATTAAATTCAAGCCCTTTACCGTGAAAACAAAACAAAGTACACCAGGTAGTGAAGTTACTTGAATTTATCAGCAACGAAAATCTTTTTTTATCATCATTTTATTATGTGGATAGTTAATTTATTTGACCCTTAGTTCGCGACTCCACCTCGCTCTTGGGCAGTTTTTTTATTCAATTTCGTCACTTGTCTAAGTGTTTACCGAAAAACAGACACATCCTGCGTAAACAGTAGCACTTGGTACACGTCTTTAGATTATTTGTTTATTATAAATGTCCAGCTTTTGTTTGACCTCGCGCTATCTGCCCCACGAGGCACCATTCATCTGACATCTAATAGGATTCGGGATAAACAATACAATGTTAAGTTGTATTGTACCCGATACAGACCATTACGAGATGGTAGAGATATAATATCTGGCCTATAATTTGTTTCTTCGCCACTGCTCTCAAATTGGTGATATCCGCCAACCGCGCCGGCGTGGTGGATTACGGCCCACTCCCTCTCTCAGTGAGGAGGCCTGTGTCCCAGCAGTGCGTACGTTGGTGAATGATTATGCTTATACCTATCAAGTAATGGTCTGTTTAAGATACAAATGTAATCGTATTGGTAAACAAACACTGTTATTGTTGTCGATTGGTTTAAGTGTCTGGTAGGGGTATTTTTATAAACTTTATCTACTGACCAAAGAGTAAGTAGTCAGATAGGACATCTCATCTAGTTTTAAAAATATGATTGACGTGTAAAAATGTTTATACCTCCTTTTCCTACCTCAATAATGTCTTTACTTTGTACATGCTTTGTACAAATAGCTCTCTTGTATATAAATATGTATAGTCTCATTCTGACATATAATTATACTGATCCTATTTATCCGTTCTATCCTTATTCCCGTTAAAATTTATATATAATAGTTTTGTATCCCTACCTTTGTAAGAAACTAAACGTGACATTGGCTAAATACACAAACCGTGCGAAGTCAAAAAAAAAACCTACTTACAGAAATAAAGTCATTTAAGACACCACTTCTAAACTACATAGTACTCAATCACAATACTCAAAAAACTAATGTAGTAAGAAAAACAACAAACAAATAAGCCCCGATTTCTAGTAAGGGCTGCTACACACTTGTATTTGTTAGACTAAAAAACCGACCCGAAGCAACTACAAATATTCAAAGTCAAAGTCAAAGTCAAATTGTTTATTTCAAATAGGCACATAAAAGACACTTTTGAACGTCAATATTTACAAAAAAATAGAATTGATTTTAGTCGCCCCTTCCAAAAGGTAGTTTCGTATGGAGAAGAAAGGGCAAGAAACTCCACCGGTACTCTTTTAAAATCTAGTACAATATTTTTATAGGTACATTAATTATATAATTATATGTGAAGACAATGCACCTAGAATAAAATTACTATACCACAATAGGTAATAAAAAGAGTTAAGAATGAAGCAATGACAGATAAATTAATTATGTGATAGATACATGGTGCTCACATATTTACAAAATTTAAAAAAAATATATAGGTACGATTTCCTAAAAAATAACAATATCAGTGTGAGTTAAGGTAATCACAGAATTTAAAATAAATGTCATAAAAATAATAAATTATACAATTAACATAGCAACCTGTTTGATTTTGTCTAGACTCTAGATTGTCCTATGGAGCAGGACCAGCATGTTTCCAAGCATTCTTATCTTTTATATAATCCTCTAATTTTTTAATCCTCTATTTAAATTCTATTCAGTTTTCATTCAACTTGTGCCGATCGGCAAACTCCGTTCGAAATCTCATCATCATAATTTCAGCCGAAAGACGTCCATAATCGCCACGCTTGGCAGGCGGGTTGGCAATCGCAGTATGGTGTTTAAATGCATAGAGAACGCTGCTGCCCATTCTCTAGTAAGTCTCTCAGTCGCCTTTTACGAAGCCCACGGGAAGAAATGGGATGATGCTATTCTTTACGTCCGGCATCAAACATCTTCTCGCGCTGAATTATGTTCGGTTCGGCTTGTCATAATTCGAGCTAAGGCGAGCGGTATTTTGCCTAACATACATATATTTATTATATTTATTCGATTTTGCTGCCCACCTGTACCGAATCATGCCGTCCCAAACATGTGTGTAGCACCCCTAAGGGCCGATAAACACGATGCGTTGCGGAGACAGCGCTGCTCTGGAACGGTGTCGCTACGGTGTCTTACATACAAATATCCATGTTATCCCACACGGTGCGTTGCGGCGTCACACCGCACGTACACCAGACTTGCAACCCACGAGACGAGGCGGGAAGGGGCGTACGCGATTCGACGTTGGAGCTGCACCGCTCAGTTGTTTGTGCAGCAGACGGGGCGGCGCAGCTGTGGCATAACAAGGTTAAGGCGTAAAACTGGTGGATGCCAATCTTCACAGCTTGGCCCATCGCCGCAAGGTTGCCTGCTTGTCGGTCTTCTACAGATTGTACTTCGGTGAGTGTGCCCAAGAACTCCACGACCTCATTCCACTGGCCCCCTTCTATTATCGGACATCTAGACGCACTGCAGGTTACCATCCCTTCCTTGTTGCTATTCCACCAATTCGCAATAAGCGTTTCCAAATGACTTTTATAATGCGCACTGCAAAAGAGTGGAACTCTCTACCTACGTCTGTGTTTCCGAACGCGTACAACCCGAATCTCTTCAAAGTTAGAGTAAACAGACATCTTCTGGGTAAGCTCACTCCATCGTCGACTTTGTCTCTGTCACCTCTGCCCTAGACTAAGGTTAAGAGCAAACCCATCCCAAATAAAAAAAAATAAAAAAGTTTACGGCGCCGCAACGCCCGTGTGTCAGCCAACACGGCGAAATCTTTGCGGTGCGGTACCGCAACGCGTCGTGTGAACAGGCTCTTACTCTTTCGAGAGGCAGAGGTTCCTACACTTATTTAATAGCAAATAACATAACTGTGTCTTCTTTTACAGTTTCACATATTTCAGGCGCCAATACCAGCACATACTCAGAACTGTCTACTCTTGACTAGTCCTGACTCAAAGATGGCGGGGAAAGCACTACAACATTTCTATTTTAACATGTTACACAGGTAAAAAGAAAATGTTCCACTCTGAATTGAATTTGAGGAAAAATCACTTCGTTCTTTTTATCGGAACATGGGTCTCTTGACTCTTCGGTCAGCTGGACCCGCTCGCTACTGGACCCGCGGGTCCACTTGACCACATAATTTATTTTCTATATTTTGATTGGTTAACTGGACCCACACAAAAACATCTATTGTTTAAACTAGTTTAAAGCTACTAGTGGATACAGTCGAGCGCAAAATTAATTAGTCAACATTAAAACACAATTCAATTAGGTAAATTAGCTAGAAAAACTTCGCAGACGTGATGGGTATTGATATACCAGGTCACATTAAGTTAGCCAGCGAAACTTCGCAAATGACATGGGTATCGATATCTTAATACGATAAAACTAAAATAAACTGACTTTTTTAATTACCAAAAAAAAAGGGTTCATTGCTGTTTTTTAGGGGTGAACGACTGTAGTTACTTGAAATATCCGTTTTTTTTCTGTGTAAATTTCACAGACATGCTGGGTACTATGATCGATATTTAAACACGATAAAACAAAAAAAAAACTGATTTTCTCAAGTACCTTCACAACCAGTGATCATTGACCCCAAAAAAAACCATTTTTCTTTTTTTTTTTTTATCGTGTTTGATATCGATACCCATCACGTCTGCGGTTTTTCTATAGCTAATTAAATTTGACCCTGTATATGACGGCACAGCAAGTGGCGCCCTCTATTTTTGTTACGAATTTACTGGAATCACCGAAAAGGTCGGATAAGAGTGACACTGACTGGTGACACATACTCTAGCAGAGCGTCGCATCGATGGTTTCGTGGCGGCTTTCTTCTGATTACTGAAGAAGATGTGAAGGGAGCCGCTGTCGTACCACGTCCACGACGAACTGCTATATTAATATAATATAAAATAATAATAATAAATAATATATATAAAATAAAGCTGCTGAACCACTAAAATGGTGACCACTTCTGGTAAAGACTATCCTGCGCCGTTATATTATATAGGTCAAGATGACCTAAGAGACAAATTCAAAATGTCCCATTTACAACGCACCCATTTATTTAAAAAAAATCTAAATCAATCAAAGATATTTTTATTTCACATAAGCCTACATGGGCACTTATGAAACGTCAGAAGCTAGGTGCACGGTTCCAACTGGTCGGTTCTTAAGGAGAAGAGCCGGCAAGAAACTCCACGGTATGTTTTAAAAAAAAATGGCTTTTATAATGTTTTCAAATTACAGTGTTAATAGGTATGAGAGGACAGCGTAGGCCCGTTAAAAGTACAGGTACTTAACAAAATAGAAAATGGTCTACAGTTCTACAGTCTATGTATATTTATCTATTTAATCGAAAACATGTCTTTGCAGTCATTTGTCTTTTCGATTATATATAAACTACATTAGCTACCCAGTTTCTATTTTTCTATACCTATAAAAACAAACCCGCCTCTTCTATTACATTATAACGTCGTCTTTGTTCATAAAAACTCCTTTGTCAAAACTTTTGTTGTAAATGTGTTTGTAAGAATTTCCTCTTGACGGCTATTCTTGGCAATGGGTACTATTAGTCTAGGTAGTCGTGGGAGTAATAACTCCGTACGTAATGACCGTTCAAATAAACAACAAAGAAACTTAATTAATTGTTGATTGAATAAGTTGATGTGAACAATGAAGTTGTGTTCGTATTTACTGAGACAAAAGCTTGGACGAAGGCAAACAATTTATTGACATACCTTTAAATACGACTGCCTAAAGATTTCAGCAATTAAAATATCAATCAATCGACAAACAGCGCAAATACTACAATCTTATTGGGACTTATATGTTTGAGCCGTTTGGGGTTGAAACACTAGGGCCATGGGGTCTGAGTGCCCACTTAGTGCTCTTAGGCTCCTCACGTGACCAGAGGGCTGGCCTATATTTTGGCCAAAGAATCAGCATTGCCATACAACGTGGCAATGCTGCCAGCCTTTTGGGCACTTTTCCTGTTGACAGCGATGCGGAAGAATTTTTCGATGCCCCATGATTATTTCCCCTCCTTTTTTATTACCTGTACATATTATTATTATTATATTAAGTCTATTAGTTTTTAAATGAAGTAAATATTTTAGTAAAACATACGCCAATATATTTGAAACGAAATAAATGCATCATGATTTATCGACAAAAACAGAAATTTTCGTAGTATTACGTAGCCTCGTAGCTGCTACGCCGTAGCAACACAAATAACCGTAGAGTTACACAAATCTACAAAGACAGTAAATAAACAACCTGTAATTTACTTCGTATCAAAGACTAATGTGTCGTGATTTCTTTGATTTATTTTAAAAACAATGTATTATTTTAATACCGAATTATAATATTCACTGTTGCAGTACTGTCAAAGTACAAATTATTAATGTTGTAACAAACTTTTAAATGTATTTTCATTATGGCAACTGAATGTATTATTTTACTTTGGCAACACAGAAATAACGATCGTTATTTCTGAGTGGGGGAAAAAGTAATTTTAAATTGTAAAATGTAGGACCGGGCCAGTTCTCGTTTAGTTGTGAAACAGTGCAGTTGTGCGGAATAAAGTGTTAGCAAGAATAGAGTGTATACTTTCAAAAATGTTACCTAGAAACCTTTATAAGGTAACCTAAAATGTAATTAGTAACAACCCAGCAGTCTGCGAGCGTCTCAGACTCACGACAATAGTAAGCGTCTCGTATTGTTTTCATTGGAAGAGTAAATATTGGCTTAATTATACATTTTCTCTATTATTAATAATATGCTGCTCACTTTACAGGCGCTCTTTAATAAAACCCATTGTGCTGTATAATTAGAAGGTACATTCATTATTCTAATCACCTGTCAAACGCGCCACAGTGCAGGTGCGGTGAATCAAGTTTGTACAACAGTTCGAGTGGATAACAGATTGTAGATGCTTACAGAAATGTAACTGCAGTGGTCATTGGAACTACATAAACTTAGGGTGAACTGCAGAAATCTGTTCATAGTTTACTCAGTATCAATCAGGTCAAAAGACACCGTATTTTTTTTTCTTTTATTCAGGAGTGTTCGAGTTATATTTAGGTCCTTCGCTTGCAAGGAGTTTCATTTTATTTTACACTCTATCATTATAATGATTTTATACCGACCTGGTCTTGGTTATAATCTTATTATGTTATGTAATATTGATTGTTCGATTGTTTAACCGTATAGTAAAATATCGTTATTTAAATATTTTAATTGCTAGCATTAGAATATTCTCTTCCGTTCATTCTCATTCCATTACATCAATATTTACCAAATAGATTCGCTGTTCTCTCGGTACTGTGACCTTGCTTACTCCTTTAATATCGGGCGGGAAATTGAACATGTTTCAACGATATCGCTTCAGTAAATCTTCGAGATTTTAATGAATTTTGTGAACATCTTAATGTCTGGCATAAACAGAAAATTGTTAATGATGTCACTCATAAGGTTTGTTAATTTGAAAAATATTTCATGTTCTTGTTATTTCGTCGTGTTTACAGATTTGGTAGCTTTAGTAATTGATGTTACCAGTATTACTGAAATGTAAAATTTTATACAGCATGTCGATTCTCCATCTCATCGTGAAGACGTATGTGAAGTGAGCGTGGAGTGAGCTGTCAGTGTCATCCCACCTGATGCTAGGGATGGACCAAGTATTACATTAACAATCACAATCGAGATTTTTTTTTAATGCTAATTCTGTTGATAATTTTATATTATTACAAATCTAGTATTTATGTGTCTGAAACTTTAAAAAATTAAAAATAGTAATAACAACAGAATTAGTATAAATATTATTTTTAAAATCTCGATTATGATTGTAAATGTAATGCTTGGTCAATCCCTAGCATAAGTGAGATGACACTGACAGCTCACTCCACGCAAGATTTCACCGTGAGGTTTTCACAGAATAGCACTGCCTTGTTAGTGCTGATTTGTTCGTAAGCAATTATACAGAATTTAGTTTTGACATAATAATCGCACTTTTTTAACCCAGCAATATTGCACGTAAAAGATGGCGAGGGTTCAAAACGAGCTCGTGGCTAAATTATAACTGCCACACGGGTTAATCCATAAGATTATACTACGCTTGCCGGGGTTGGTCCGTGGATGGGTGACCTTCTTTACATACCGAGACTCCCTTTTTTTTTTTTGGGTGGGAAATTATCAAATAACTTCTCCCACTCTGGGCTGAGCAGGAGAGCGTGTCAGACTTTTACCTACTAAAACCCACCCGTGTTCCTTCCGATGCCTGTGTGCCAGGGCCACGATATCCCTTTCGGACAAACTCGCAACCCTGGCAGGCATTGCTCCTAACGGACCCCGTCAGTTGGTGCTGACATCCCTTTGAGGCGCGCGTGGAACACAACGCGCTGTCGACCCGGGCCTGGTCCTTATCGAACGGCGAGCTACCCATCGCTCACCGTCCGCAAGCCCGCGTCTACGGTGGCTGGAAGTCCTGCGGCCTCCTGCGGTGACTAGGGGCGCGAGGGCGCGAACTTTGCCTCTCCCTCAAGCATTCCGCCTCCTCCTTCGCGAGCATTACTTCTTCATAGAGGAAGGTGACGGCCTCCCATGCACTCTCGCTCCGAACCATGGCCTGCACCAGGGCCGGACGCGAGAGATCGCCGCCGCCGATCGCCTCCGTGAGGACACGACGGTGCTCCGCCCAAGCCGGGCAGACCTCTACCGTATGCTCCACCGTGTCCTCCGGGCGATCCACACAGTGGTGACACCCGGGCGTTTCCTCCCGCTTTATCCTGAACAGGAACCTCCCGAAACAACCATGTTCGGTGAGGACCTGCGTCAGGCGGAAGGTGAGGACGCCGTGGCGCCTCTCTAGCCACTCCTCAAAGACGTTACTTATTGCCACAATTGTGGCGTGCCCAATACCGAGACTCCCATGCCTCGGAAATCACGTTAAGCTGTTGGTCCTGGCTATCATTCGTGAATCTTCGCGGTCGTATCGGGTCGTCAGAATGCCGAGAGTCTGACAACCAGTCTTACCAAGGGGTATCGTGTTACCCAGTAACTGGGTTGTGAAGGTCAGATAGGCAGTCGCTCCATGTAAAATACTGATAATCAGCTGCATCTGGTTAGGCTGGAAGCCGACCCAACATATTTGGGAAAAGGCGGGCAGATTGATTGAGGCTTCTACATTTTAACGACACAAATCCAAACGGCAAATTCTCCAAAAAACTCACATAAAGAAACGGCGAAAATATTCCAATCTTATTGGGAGTTTATGTTCGACCCGTTTGAAGTTGAAACACTAAGGCCATGGGGTCCGAATGCCCACTTGGTCTTTCAAGATATCGCCAAGCGATTGGTCGACTCTTCACGTGACCAGACGGCTGGTCTATTTTTCGGGAAAATAATCAGCATCGCAATACAACGTGGCAACCATCATCACCATCATCATTTCAGCCGAAAGACGTCCACTGCTGGACATAGGCCTCCCCAAAAAAGGGGGGATTTGCCATAATCGCCACGCTTGGCAGGCGGGCAACGTGGCAATGCTGCCAGCCTTTCGGGCACTTTTCCTGTTGACTGCGATGCGGACAAATTTTTTGATGCCCTGTGATTCTGTCCCCCTCCTTTTTTATATATATATATGTACATATAATTATTTTAAGTCTGTTAGCGTATATATTATGTAAATATTATTCATAAAATTAATGATTACCATAAAGAAAACATATTATTTTCATTTACAATATTCTAGACAGCCACATAGTTTCACAGCTTGCATTCCAAGTTTTAAACACATCGTAAAGGAAAACAACCATACATCCCCCCCGCATACACACCCCCTTATGGTCTACCATTACTAGGGATGGCTACTATAATTAAGACAGCACCACCCTTGATGTTGCAAGTCACTTTAATTGGAGTTGAATTTCATCCTTTTGGATAACCCTATTCGTACGGCCACTAATTAGTACGGGACGAATTTATCTTGTTTTAAGATTATTTTAGCGACTTTAAATGTGATTTATTGCAAATTATGAGATTAGGGCGTTTGTAAAGTTCTGATGTATCGTTCCAGGAAGTGAAGTTTAAAGCCGTGGTAAATTATTTTTAGACACATACAAGGTTGAAAGTAATTAAAAATTATTAAGCGAAGTCACGTGCCCATACACTTTCTGAAATAACCAGTATCATTTGTACGGTCAGTGCTCTGCATTACTGACCCCTCTTACAAAGAAAAAAAGGGGGAAGAGGGGTCAGGTTATGCAGGTCACTGACTTGGAAAGACAATATATATTTCTTTTTCAGTCTTTCCAAATCTACAGCATAAGAATTTTACCTGAACAGGATTTGTTTAACACTGTTCAGGTAAAATTCTTACACAATGACTCACTAAAGTAAATTAGTAACACATTCATTTGTATAGGGTTTTTCAACAAGAACTTTGTTTTTTAAAACAAAATAAAACAAACAATTTAGATGTAAATGATTCAAACTTTTATTGTAGTAGAAAGAGTAAGGTTTGGCAATTATGATTGAAAAATTATACCACGACCACGCTCACAGATGTCGATTCTTTCATCAAAGACTTCAATCACTTTTTGGCAATATGGCGGGTCTATTTCGTTAATCGCATCACGGGTTTTGAGTTTTAAGGGTGCAATTGATTCGAGCCCCACATAAAATAATCCAGTGGAGTTAAATCATACGATCGGATGAAATTATGCGATCGGGAAATTTGGTTTGCAATAAATTCATGATGAAAGAAGCGACATCTGTGAGCGTGGTCGTGATGGACATGTCCGATATCATTTTTCATTCATAATTGCCAAACCTTACTCTTTCTATTACCATAAAAATTTGAGTCATTTTCATCTAAACTCTTTGTTTTATTTTGTTTTAAAAAACAAAGTTCTTGTTGAAAAACCCGTTATTTAGAATGTTTTAACTTTATACTATCTCACCACTTTTTTTAGCAATTATTTTTTGATTAACATTATTAAATTGTAATTGAAAAAAACAATCGACGAAAAAATAAATTGAAAAGCAAAAAATAAACCTTTCAGTCTTACGAAGCTCCAAAATTAATGTGAATTACTAATTTTTAATCGATTCCAATCAATCAATCAAGCTGACATTATCTTACTTGGCGCCTTTATATATGTTTGGCGCCGCCGACTCAAAATTTGTAATTTACGTTAATTTAGAAGCTTGATAAGACTGAAAGGTTTATTTTTTGTTTTTCACTTATTTTTTTCGTCCGTTTTTTTTTCTTCATTTCATTTTGTTTTTCAAATAAGAACTTATTTATTTACTTCTACCAACAAAACTTAATACAGTGGAACAATTACTTTAGGGTAACACCACATGACCAATATGAAATTATGTTAATTTACAGCTTTGGTACATTACTACTATAACTATTTAAACCTTAGATTATTCGACTTAAAGTTTCTCAGAATAATTAAGTCGGCATAAAAATACACATAAAATAAAATACATTAAAACTGTGGAGTGCCGGAAATTGCTAGGAATGTCATGAATGAAATAGTTAAATTTTGGCCCCAGATGCGAGCCTTGGGGGACTCCAGAGTAGATATTATATGCGTTAGATTGATAACCGATTACCACGAAAAAAAAAATCTATCTGCTAAATATGAAATCACCCATTCACGTAAGCTGCTGGTGATACCATTAGCACGCAACTTAGAAGAAAGGATTGAAGGAAGGACGGATTTTGTGGGGAACCGAACCTTTATCAAAGTCAAGGCCTTTGATAAAGGTTCCCCACAAAATCCTTGAAATTATAATTGACGTAGCCTGATGACCAACATCAACAGCCCCAATTAAAAGTTCTGCAAATGGATTACGAGATTAGTACTTGTTGATCGTGATCCAACAAATCTGTGCTGATGATCGCTAATGAATAGGCTTAGATAGTTTTAGAAATGCGGGCAGAGAACTGTGTCAAACACTTTGGCAAACGTTGAAAGAATTGAGATGGACCTATAGCTTTTTATGTTGTCATTGTTATCCGATATATGTATGTACAGCACCACCTTTGCCATTTTCCATTTTTATGGAAATATGCCAGAAATTAAGGATTTGTTGCAAAGCGCAAGCTGTAATAAATATTACCTTTATTAATGTTCAAACTTATACTATTATGATCTTCCAGCTAATAGTTGGAACTTCCCTCGGACAGCCTTCCGTGTCCAACATTAGACCCTCGATGAGAGTCATACCCCAGCTAGATTTAAAGTTCTCATCAAGATTAATTAAATAAGCCCAAACACGATGTCTCATTCTCCCATTTCTTCCCATGGGTGTCGTAAAAGATGACTACGGGATTTACTAGAGAATGGGCAGCAGCGTTCTCTATGCATTTTTAAAACCATACTGCGATCGCCAACCCGCCTGCCAAGCGTGGCGATTATGGCAAATCCCTTTTTGAGGGAGGCCTAAGTCCAGCAGTGGACGTCTTTCGGGTGAAATAATCTTAATGATGATGAAACACGATGTAACTGCTATAAACTGTTGAGAAGCTCTCTCAACTGTCTTCCGTCTCCATCATCAAATCAACTCCAGATCTCTATTTTGTTGAAGTATCATCAAAACTACATAATGTCTGCCAAGTTTCACAGAATAGAATCGGTTCACAAGTGAAAATTCAGTAGATGAAAAATCAATAACCCTTAGGGGTTTTTTTTTGGGTGGTTTTTATATAATTATCAAATAACTTCTCCCGCTCTGTGCGGAGGGGGGGCGTGCCAGACTTTTACTGACTAAAACCCACTTGAGTTCCTTTCGTTGCCTGTGTGCCAGGGCCACGCTATCCCTTTCGGACACACTCGCAACCCTGGCAGGCTGTGGTCCTAACGGACCCCGTCAGTTGGTACTGACATCTCTTTGAGGCGCGAGACCCTTAGGGGTGGATTATGTATTTTAATTTGAAATGGGACCAACTTCGACCTTTCAAATAAAAAATGAATCGTTAAAATGGGACTACTCTAAACAGTTAAGTAAACAGGTAAACAATTATGCATGGTCATTTATAACAAAAAAATATATATATATATACGCGTCGAATTGAGAAGCTCGTTCTTCTTTTTGTCAGTTAAAAATCGTCGTCATTTGTAGGTTATAAAATTAACCTCAATTCTCAAATGAAAAGCATTTTTAATGTGATTTATAATTCGAATTTCGTTTAAAAATATTCAAATAATCAAATCGAAGCACTCAATTTGTTAGTGGCACTCCAATTGTATTTTGTACATTTTCTGATTCATTTGTTTACATAGATAATTTACTACGAGTAGACGGCGCGGCGGCGGCGGCGTAGATACGTGTAAATTATTTAATAAATTAAGCTTTCGTTTTCCATGTAATCACTTTTAATCATATTTTTAGGGTTCCGTACCTCAAAAGGAAAAAACGGAGCCCTTATAGAATCACTTTTTTGTCCGTCTGTCTGTCTCTCTGTCAGTCTGTCAAGACACTTTTTTTCTGAAATGCGTGGAGGTATCGAGTTGAAATTAATACCAAATACCTGGTCTACAGCCTCTTGAAGCTTTAAAAAATCATGTTTCGAAGTCAACGCAATAAAAAATACGGCGATTTATGCGATATTTTATGATACTCGCAAAAAAATCAAAACCTATAGGGTAAGGGTATCACAGCACAAGTAAAGGAAAAAGTCCGAAAATCGTTAACTTGTTGTTTTATCAGTTTTCTTTGCGATTATATTCTTACATTTACAGTTGGAAAATCGACCGTGGCGTATATCGATGTATGGGAGAACATGTTTTTCAACTACAATATTAAGTTTGTTTTTGGGATAAAGTCATCCCAAATACGGAAGCCTATATTGTGCGTGGTCCGACACGCACTTGGTCGGTTTTTTTTTTATTGATTTTTTTCCATCCAGTCCCTTTGATCTGTGGTTATCCAATACTCTGTAAAAATCCTAGCTAGATTAAAATAATTATATTTCAAGTATAACATGAACTAGGGGAATAGTAATAGAAAGGAAGCTACTTAATAATGGTAAAAAAACTCTTTTCCTTCTATGTGACAAAAACGAGAGATAGCATACAAGAAGGTCATTGAACAATTGGACAGGAGAGAACTAATGCTGGTATTAATACAAATTTTAGAACCTACGATGAAATGTACTACAATCGATAGCCATAACACTACATACAACTAAGTTACACCGCAGTATAGTTAACGGTCGGTCACGCGGGAACAACTAACTCTCTGCTAGCTTAACGAACGATTCTTTGCATTGCACTGCGATTCCCATGCGGATGCTAACTTATGTGTTTATTGGATAATGTGCTTGTGAATTACTGTCTGTTTTTGCAAAAAGTTAATTATTTTGAACCCCACCAACTTTTATTGCTGATTTTAGACGTTAGTAATCAAGTTGTATGGTTTTACAGCCAGATACCATCCCCATATCCATACCTAGTCGTGTTTCTTATTAATAATCGATAAAAAAATGGGATTAATAAAACCAGCTTTGTAGCTTCTTTGAGCTTCTTTAGTCACCCCTATTAAATAAATTTAAATTATTTTTATAAAATGAGGTAACCATCCCACTGAAAAATATATTATTATTAAATTAAATTATATAAATAATATTATTCTTTTTATACGTTCACGTATCTCGGCGTTGCGCCGGAGTTATTATTATTAATTTATTATTTAAAATTATAATGTTTTAATTATTATTAAATTATTATTATGACCTACAAGTAGTTGTTCCGGGTCTGGCTGTTTGTGTATGTGAGTTAAGAAAATTTCTAGTGTGGGGCAGCGTTATTAAAAAGAAAAAAAAATATTATTTATTGTTATCTTTGTTGTTTTAAGTATGTCTTACATAGTCTCACATAATTATTATTATTATTAACAACGTAATATAATACCTACTTATTACTACTAAATAAAGCATATTCTACCTTTCTTAACATAGGCAATAATAATTTCTTTAAGTTGTCAACGTTTTATTGCTTTAAGTAAGGTGGTGTGTCGTTTGACCGTCTTACTTGAAAGAACTAAAAAGTGCCACAGAGTAATGAAATGCAGCAGACGGTCAGTAATCCGACAGTGCGCCGTTCCGGACGAGTTCTTGCCTACTCCTTGTGAATCACAAAGGAATATGTAGATAAGTGCATTATTATGTTACAGGGGTTTGAAAGAGCTTTGAAGTGTACTTTTTGTGGTAGTTGGTACATTAACGAACACTAACATCACTCCTGTATTCTTCCACATTTCGCAAGTCATGTTCTAAGTTCCATGTAATTTGCAATAGTTTGGTAGCTGCGCCAATTTCGGGGTAAACCACAATTTTAATCAAAAGTCGGAACAAATGCTACCTAAAAAACAATGAAAAAATGTTTGAGAATGTGCAAACAGCGTTCTTTCATATGATACCCCACACGCCTTAGTAGCCCCACTTAAAATTTTTAAGACCCTTTTTTTTTCAGTCCCTTTTGCAAAAAAGATATATTTTTTTAATGTCTTTCTTGTTTGCAAAATAGTTGGGCAAACGTCATCTAAAACTATTCTAAATTTCAAGTTGATAGCATTAGTAGTTCTTGAGATATCCAGGTGTGACAGACAGACAGACAGACTTAGTCTCACCATAAGGGTTCCTTTTTACCATTTTGGTACGGAACCCTAAAAATGTGTAAATGTGTGTAAATATGTGTATATGTGTTTATTAGTAGTGTAAAAGACACCGATTTGGAAAAAAAAATATGTTGGCTAGTGATTTTCACATTCTGTTTTGAATTTGATTTGTTATCGAATAAAATAATAATCCATACATATTTCATTTCAAAAAAGGTTAGATATTAATAAAAATTAAAGTTTGTCTGGGACACCACTGACATCGGTGAAGGCAAACATCGTGACTACTTGTAGGTCATAATAATGATTTAATTATTATTAAATTATTATTATGACCTACAAGTAGTTGTTCCGGGTCTGGCTGTTTGTGTATGTGAGTTAAGAAAATTTCTAGTGTGGGGCAGCGTTATTAAAAAGAAAAAAAAATATTATTTATTGTTATCTTTGTTGTTTTAAGTATGTCTTACATAGTCTCACATAATTATTATTATTATTAACAACGTAATATAATACCTACTTATTACTACTAAATAAAGCATATTCTACCTTTCTTAACATAGGCAATAATAATTTCTTTAAGTTGTCAACGTTTTATTGCTTTAAGTAAGGTGGTGTGTCGTTTGACCGTCTTACTTGAAAGAACTAAAAAGTGCCACAGAGTAATGAAATGCAGCAGACGGTCAGTAATCCGACAGTGCGCCGTTCCGGACGAGTTCTTGCCTACTCCTTGTGAATCACAAAGGAATATGTAGATAAGTGCATTATTATGTTACAGGGGTTTGAAAGAGCTTTGAAGTGTACTTTTTGTGGTAGTTGGTACATTAACGAACACTAACATCACTCCTGTATTCTTCCACATTTCGCAAGTCATGTTCTAAGTTCCATGTAATTTGCAATAGTTTGGTAGCTGCGCCAATTTCGGGGTAAACCACAATTTTATTAGCATTTTTTTTCCGGGGTCATGGTAAGGTCACATAGGTTTGTAGAAAAAATATCGATGTATCGATACATCGATATTGTATGCGCTGCTGAATGGGTCGCACACACCTTGGATGTCAGCTTGAATGATAAGTCACGGATAGCCAAAGATGATGGTTTATTGAATATATTTAACTACCACGTAATTAATGCTATATGAATGTTATATGAATGAGTACCAACAGCTGACTATGAACGCTGTTCGTGTACTGTCGCGTTACACTATATTTTGTGCAAGGCGACGGAAAAGTGCTGATCTATCAATGCGCGCGTGCCATGTACGATACATGACTCGTACATATATTTTTGGCGATGTTATTTCGATATTTCGATATAAAATACCAAGTATCGAAAAAATATCAAATAACACTATTGTTCCCACTACCTAAAACCGCTGGTATTCAAAGCCGTAAAAAGGAAATTAAATTAATTTAAGATTTTACATCACAACTGATGTTCCTAGTTTAGTATTTAAATTAATAAAAACAAATAGAATAGAATTGCATAGAGCAAAAATATTTTTTTTAAAGTTTTCCCGATATATTGATATAGGTATCGATATTTTTTTTCGATATATTGAAATCGATATCAATATATTTTTTAAAATATCGATAATTTCTGTCGCTTCTTGCATCCCTTTTTTGTGTGTGTGTGGGAAATTATCAAATAACTTTTCCCGCTCTGGGCGGAGCGGGAGGGCGTGTCAGACTTTTACTGACTAAAACCCACCCGTGTTCCTTCCGTTGCCTGTGTGCCAGGGCTACGATATCCCTTTCGGACAAATTCGCAACCTTGCATCCCCTACGGTGACAATAAGTTTGGCGTCAGTTAGATAACCATTTATTCACAATTTAATAAATAACCCACGAATCGCCACACTTGCTGCCAAACACCTAAACTTAATTACATAACAGCCTGTTATTTGAATTGAACCTACTATTCTAAGATGTGGATATTAGTTCTAAGATCCCTACTGCAGCGACTGGGCACTGTATGCCATCAAACATCGTTTATATTCTACTAAGAAATTACAGTGCCAACAGTAAGTGCAGGGCGTAGATAAAGTGAGACCAGAAGGTTCATTCCACACAAATTCTCACGATACATTCTATAATAATAAATAATAATAATAACATTTATTTATTTCCAAAACAGGTTACAGACTTAAATAACTTGATTAACAAAAGGGTATTATTAACAGCTAGTGGTAGGAAGTAAGTACAGAGCAAATAATAATCTATGCTGCAGAAATCTGTAGGCAATATAATTGGTGAGCCCTGCCTCTTAAACTAGGGTTACCTGTATCTTAAGAAACAGATTCTCGTTCACACTTGTACAGAAAAGCCCAACGTGGAAGCCAAATGTGGAAATTGAGCAATACTTTATTAATGATTAAAGGCACGTACAGACTGGTGCGATATCGCAATTATCACAATTTCTTTGCTTTACTGCTGAGCGTGAGGTCTTTGGTTCGATTGCCAGGTCGGGCAGTGTTATTGGGATTTTCCATTAGGACTTTCTCAGTAGTAGTCCGGAGTCTGTATTTGTGCCCGGCTGATGGCAATAGGCTCGCCCTCTATCACATGGGACTTAAGGCGACGATAACCGACTTTTAATGATTTTATACTGAAGATCACGTCTAAACGAGTAGTGTTAATGATTTGAAAAAAAATATAATATGTTAAATTAGAGCATTTTCTCAATAATTTAATATGTGAATATTTCAGATTATGTTTATATTAAGTACATAGTGAAATTAATTTGTAAAGTTATGTCTAACGCGGATAAAAAACTGACAATGGCGCAAAATCTACCAAGCGTATTTTTCTTGAACCTTCACCAATTTAAAGATAATTTAATTATTGATCTTTTAGTATACGCGTTTTATTAAAATACCTTTTGTTTTGTGTATAATAAATTAATAATGCGTCAAATTGGAGACAGCGCTCCTTGATAGGCGAGTCCTATTACTGGCTGAACGGACGACGCGTTGCGTGAGCTCAGTACAGAACACGCAAGCTAACTACTCAAGGTCACTGGCATATATCTCCGTCTTAACTGAATGAACTATAAGGCAGGTCTTGTGTTTTTTTTAATTACCATTGTTTTCACCGTAAAAAGAAATAAATTAAAATATCGGTGCCTTGGAGTCTTCTCCCTGCCACCCTGTCTTGCTTGCTTGCGTGACCACCAGCTACTTGTGCGAGCGAGATAAAGAGTGAGGTGGCGCTGAGGTAGTATAGACCCTTAAGGTGGTTTGGCGACTTCTCACTTAAATTACCATTAATTTGATAACTCCAGGTTTTCTTAGCCGTGTGGTGCCGGACGTAAAGAATAGGACCATCCGATTTCTTCCCGTGTGTGTCGTAAAAGGCGACTAAGGGACTTAGTAGAGAATGGGCAGCAGCGTTCTCTATGCATTTTCACGCCTTACTGCGATCGCCAACCCGCCTGCCAAGCGTGGCGATTATGGCAACTGGAGGGGGGGGGGGGTTGGCGAAATGATGATGAATGAGGTTTCTTCACGATGTTTGCCTTCACCGATGTCAGTGGTGTCCCAGACAAACTTTAATTTTTATTAATATCTAACCTTTTTTGAAATGAAATATGTATGGATTATTATTTTATTCGATAACAAATCAAATTCAAAACAGAATGTGAAAATCACTAGCCAACATATTTTTTTTTCCAAATCGGTGTCTTTTACACTACTAATAAACACATATACACATATTTACACACATTTACACATTTTTAGGGTTCCGTACCAAAATGGTAAAAAGGAACCCTTATGGTGAGACTAAGTCTGTCTGTCTGTCTGTCACACCTGGATATCTCAAGAACTACTAATGCTATCAACTTGAAATTTAGAATAGTTTTAGATGACGTTTGCCCAACTATTTTGCAAACAAGAAAGACATTAAAAAAATATATCTTTTTTGCAAAAGGGACTGAAAAAAAAAGGGTCTTAAAAATTTTAAGTGGGGCTACTAAGGCGTGTGGGGTATCATATGAAAGAACGCTGTTTGCACATTCTCAAACATTTTTTCATTGTTTTTTAGGTAGCATTTGTTCCGACTTTTGATTAAAAATGTAAAAAAAAATACCGTTTCCCCCCTTATCTCCAAAGTTTGCATAGATAAAAATCTGAAATTATTCTATGTGATAGAAGTTTATGTAAAGATTACAGGAAAAATAAAACGATGTCTCTAAATAGCACAGTTTTTCAAGAAATCATCAATATCATATATACGTACGGAACCCTCGGTGCGCGAGTCCGACTCGCTCTTGACCGGTTTTTTTTTAATAATCTAGCTCTCGTCTATTTTTGTTACGAAGTTACTGGAATCACCGAAAAGGTCGAATACGAGTGACACTGGCTGCTGACAGTCACAAAAAGTACTCTGTGACTCTAGCAGAGCGTCGCATCGATGGTTACGTGGCGGCTGTCTTCTGATGACAGAAGAAGATGTGAAGGAAGCCGCACTCGTACCACGTCCATGACGAACTGCTGTATTCCAGCACAATCCTGATGATACTGAAGCTGCTGAACCACTAATACGATGATCACTTCTGGGAAAGGCTATCCTGCGCCGTTATATGATTTGACTGCAGTAACAATATCACCTCATTAACCAGTACCCAAGCAATGGATGTACTGTAACTTCTTACCCTGTGGTGTTAACACGAACTAATAATCTGCGACCATCTTGGTATTATGACGTCAGAGCCCAGGTGCACATCGAGATACCGCAGTGTTATCGCATAACGACGCTCCGTCGACAAAACATTCCGCGCAGCGCGGCAGCGCTTCGAAAGCTGATGCGCTGTTTTGTTATCCACTGTTGTTTCGCTGATTGAGTTTATGGCTTTATTTGATATAGGCAAACAAAAATTTATTGCTCAAGTATAAATTTCTTTTGAAGTGAAATAGTACATTTTGATACAAGTGGAGAATGTTTTATGTTTTATTGCATTCGAGGCGGAATTAACGTCCGAGCCGTAGGCGAGGTTGTTTTTGAGCCGAGAACTGCAATATAACAAATGTCCACGTGTATCAAACGACGTTTTTCAATACACTTTTGAAGAAATAAAATAAAATAACGAAAAATATTTTTGTCATGAATTATTAGGAAACTATGATTTAATTTTCATTTTTTTGCCGCGCTTTGCTTTCGCCAGGTTGAAGAAGAAGCAAAGGTATAAAGCCGATAAACAGCCTAATATGAAAAATAGAAAATTCAAATACTTTTGAGTTTAGAACAAACATATATGTTAATTTGTTCATAAACGTTTTTTCTATTGTTATAATCATGGTATTCTCCCTTAGTGCGTCAGCGCGCTTTTTTAACTAAACATTATTTAAATATTCCAAAAATATTAACGCCGTAAAGACGCATCCTTGCCAAAATTAAAAAAAAAATACACCTCCGAATAGAGAGGACGGTGTGATTGGTGTGCATAGAGGCATTGAACCAATTTGGACTAAGTATAGGTTCAAGTTATCTGTTGCAATTTTTATTCCCGCACACGTGTTGGAAAATAAAAGATCGCACGCGTGTGAAATACATTGCATTGTGAACCTAATCGTAGCGCAATATGAACCAGTTTTCAAGAAAGTGTATTGAAAACTACTTTAGGCGCGTTGAGCACTTTTTGGGTGAACAAAAATCATGAAACGCGAGTTTCATGATTTTTCGTCGTCACCGAACGCTTTCCATGAGCTAAATGTATACTATTTTCACCAAGGAGCATTTTGGTTACCCATTGAAAGGGTTTTCGATAAAAACCAATACGGTGTGGGTAACCCTTTTGAACGGCTTAGTTTAAGCCATTCAAAATTACGCACACCGTATGGGTTTTTCTAAAATGGTAACCAAAATGGTCCCTGGGTAGAATAGAGATAGAATTGGTCATGCTACGCGTGCGTGGCGGATATCGAAATAACATAATATTATGATTTTTTCATGTTACTGGGTTTCAAGTAGGTATAGAACCCATTGAATGGTTTAGCATGTAACCCTTTCACTGGGATTCAAGTATAAAATTCGATGGGTTATCATGTAAACCTTTCAATGGGTTACATCATGATAAAGGTAACCCATTGAATGGGTTACCCCTTCGAAAGGCTTTACTCTTAATCGGTATCTTATTTTCCGACTTTTGATGAAAAATGTAAAAAAATACCGTTCCCCCCCCTTATCTCCGAAGTTTGCATAGATAAAAATCTGAAATTATTCTATATGATAGAAGTTTATGTAAAGATTACTGGAAAAATAAAACGATGTCTCTAAATGGCACAGTTTTTCAGAAATCATCAACGTCATATATACGTACGGAACCCTCGGTGCGCGAGTTCGACTCGCTTTTGACCGGTTTTTTTTAAGTAAAACTTCTTTACGCTCGTTTGACTTGAGGATTAAGCTGGTGAATGCGTGACGAGAGCGTTACGGAAAGAGGCGAACGGAAGTTATAAACATGGAACACACCGCATACCGCCGCGGACCGTCCCGCTTAATAGGTATTTTTTTAAATTCACACTGGCTGTTTATACACTCACAAGACCGCAGCTTTTTTGAAGTAAAACTTCTTTTGCTAGCGAACGGTGATTTCTGTTTTACTTCAGTCTTTTTTTTTAAGTTTGCCACCAGAACTATAAGTATAAAAAGAATAAGAAGACCAAACCAAATACCAAGAAGACTTCCAAAATTCATGATTCGTTCCTCAATTTTGATACATGCGAGATTATTACAAAGATTGTTGGTTTGTTGTGTATTTATTTCGTTGTTAAGCCTTTAATTTATATAATTTACGCTGTACGCTGTCTGTCAATCGGAACAGTTTCGATGAAATAAATCCAAAACTTATGTTCCTACAGTAGATTACAAACCAATCCAAACCAGTGGGAAACTATGTAAAGTTTCATTAGTTTCCATCAAAACAAGATCGGGCCCAGGCTCCGTCAGCTCGACAGTCGCAGATTAATATTTAATACAGTTGTCGGTGGCATAGTAGTTGCTCTATACCGCTGAGGATTGTGACACGGAGACTACTCGCAAAATATGTAGGTATTGGTGTTGGGGTCAATGGCTTGGTTAGGATTAGCCGGGAGTTGGAAAAATAATTCCTACAGAATAGTAGGTAGCAAATAGTTTTTTTTTTAACTCGTGCTTTCGTAGGACCGTCAGGAACGAAGTTCTTAACAAGATACTCGCACGCAGACACACACTCGTACAAAATAGAAAGAAACAGAGAGAGAGACAGAAAAGCGCTTTTTCATTGGTAGTAGAGAAGAAGTTTTAAGTGTTTTTTTTTGTGTTTCAAGTTTTTAGTAGAGGTAGCGGACAGAAGGTCATTGAAAGGGTTCAGAAGTCTTTGTCCACTACCTCTACTTAAAACTTTATGGATATTACCTGTATATGTACCCAACACCATTTGTGCTAGGGGGGGTACCAAAGTTTAGAAGTAAGGAGAAATTTTAGTCTGGTAAAATATTTCATCCGCCTAAATCTTGGTATCCATTTCAATTCCTCGTTACTGCAGTACATATCCTTTGACATCCCACTACCCATTAGACACACACTTCGCCCTCGCCAACGTTCTCTGTTCTCAATACCTCAAACTAGTACCATAACTCTTAAGACCAGTCCATTGTACCTAGCCCTCACCCATATTAACAACATTCTGCTATACGACGAATCCTCAGATGTCTTCGCGAGTACTGAACTAAGATTCCTAAACACTGCTTTTCAATACCTGGAGTCCATTGCCACTCCCAGTACAATCTCCTTAGAGTAAATAAATTAAATTGTATTTTGTTACCATTTTATACCAATTTTATCTCAATTGTATCTAATCTTATCTTATTTTGTCTAATTGTATCTTTGTTTCTCTATTATTTTATCCTTGTTTCTGTAATTTTATCTGATTTTATATGATTTTATCGAATTTGATATGATTTTATCTGATTGTATATGATTTTATCTAATTTTGTCAAACTGTGTGTAAACCTTATTTTATGCGTAATTACTAATATTGACCGATAACTTTTATGTGTGGTGCAAACTGTTAATATAAGTCGGTTATTAATAATAATAAATAAATAAATTGGCTTTTTCCTTACGTGACGATTTTTACCAGTCAATTCCTACGGAACTTCGTTTCCAAAAGTCAAAAGATACATTTCGTTTATGATTCCAGGTTGCCAAGTCGAGGGGATCGTGCGGTCCATGGCCCTTTACGGGGCACCGGTGTGGGCGCGTTCTCTGAGGCTGCGACCAGCCCAGCGGTTGAACGCGTCCCAAAGGGTTATGGCCATCAGGCTGGTACCGTGGGGTTACCGCACGGTCGCCCGTGAGGCGGCGAACCTCCTTGCCGGACTACTGCCATGGGATGTGGAGAAAAAAGTCCTTGCGCACATCTGGGAGTGGCGAAACGTCGGGACGAAACTCCGCTGCCGCGAGAAATCATGGCACAGCGGACAGAGCTCCGGCGGGATCTCATGGCGACATGGAGAGTGCGATTGTCGCAACCCAGCGCTGGGTATGCCACAATTGTGGCGATAAGTCCCCTTTTTGAGGAGTGGGAAGAGAGGTGCCATGGCGTCCTCACCTTCCGCCTCGCCCCGGGCGTCGGGAGTCGCACGCCGATTTCCGGCCACCCTTGGGCGTGGGCCTGCGGAGGGTGAGCGATGGGTAGCTCGCCGTCCAATAAGGACCAGCCCGGGTCGACGGCGCGTTGTGTTCCACACGCGCCTCAAAGAGATGTCAGTACCAACATCAACTGACGGGGTCCATTAGGACCAATGCCTGCCAGGGTTGCGAGTTTGTCCGAAAGGGATATCGTGGCCGTGGCACAGAGACAACGAAAGGAACACAGGTGGGTTTTAGTCAGTAAAAGTCTCCCCCCGCTCCGCCCAAAGCGGGAGAAGTTATTTGATAATTTCCCACCCGAAAAAAAAAAACGGTTGCCAAGTCGTCGATTAGTACCAAAATATAAAACTATCAATAATTAGCGTATATTTTTTTGATATTTCTGTTTTAAAAGGGGTTACTCTCAATGAGAGACGGTTTATACGAGTATATATCTTGGCAGAATCTCAAATCTTTATTGTTGACTTTTTTGAAATATTTTATTAATTTGGTAGGTACTTACTTGTTTTGACATTGTAGTTTTTATTTGAATGAATTTAATTAATTGGCAGGGGAATATTATATTTATTTATCCTTTCTAGCTATTTCTATAATTTTTTTTGATACTGTGAAATAATTGAAACTCATGCCAACCCTAATGGCAAAGCATAGAGAACTTACGAAAATGTAACATCTCACACACATCTGTAACCTATGTTTACAAATAAATAATCTGAATCCGAATTACAAGGGCATTTTAGTAATAGTTGTAAGTGAAGCCACACAACAACGTAAATTACGTCATAACTAAGTCGCCAAAACACATTTATATTATTTTATTTGGCATTCCTTCAGGTAGTCCAAAATCTGGGATTTTGTTCTAGAACACACATCTAACTACTAAACTTCAGAACCCTAACATAGTGATTCGGTTGTGGCTGGCAATTTCCATTCGCTTCTGTGCTTACCTACAATACGAACTTTACTACGAAAATTACCTATGATACTTCAGCCAGGGATGTGGTTTGTATGAAAACATACATCTATCATACCTACATCTACAGCAAGCTTCTTTATCGAAACATTTTCTTGTCCGAGCTCATTAATACATCTCTCTTCGTTAGATTTGTTCCATATATGAAGAAATCTCTTATTGAAAATAGGGAGATGTATAAATTGTAAGAAAATTTGAATTTCACGACCTACCACTGAAGATCCACCTTAATGATTCTAATGATTATAATTCTGCAAATACATATTTTTTATGGCCGCGAATCATCTTTTGATCAGGATAGGCTGCACAGTCGGTAGGCTCTAATAATCCCACCTATCCCAAGGGCACGTCTTCCCTACCATTATCGCGCCCCCCGGTCTACTCTTTGATATGCAATGGTCTCTGTGGTCCCATAAAACATGAGGCTCCAGGGGCTAGTGTGAATCTTTGGGTTCATTCGAGCAATCGAGTCTGGTCAAACCACGCTGGGGTCGGTGCATTTCATTCATTCATTCATGCATTCATTTGTTCATTCATTCATTCGTTAAATCATTAATTCGCGAATCATCTTTTGATCAGGATACAATCTGCCACTGACCTGCAAACTGCAAAAAACGTAAGATAAATTGAATTTTGCAGGCTACCACTGTGAGAGAAATCTTTAGCTTCGGATTATTTTATTTCCCACACGATTAATATAATTAAATAGCCCTCAACTCAAACGATTGAATTCAAGCGCAATTAATGATCGTTCCTGTAATACAGGATCATAACCTAGTTTACATGGAATCTATCTCGGACACACAATTATCTACCTACTCGTATACGTACGTACGTATACGATCCATACATATTGTCAATTACCATGACCCTTGCTATTTCAATTTATACCATTTCCATTTCGTATCCGAACTCAATAATATCACCCGTTTTAACATACATTTGATCAACCGTCTCATTAACATATAGATAGGGTCCCGAAAAATTCGCTATCCAAATTGTACCTTCGTTTTTTGTCCCTCCAGGCTCTTTCAAAGATAAATTAGGGCCTTTTTTTGTTGGTCCTGTGACCACTGGGGCGGATTCGAGACATTAATTTGGTCCTGTATACATTACGCGAAGGTATTGAAGATTCTGAGTAGCTCAGGTTAATTATTTCGTTGGGAACTTGATTAGCCTTTGTAATAGGGTTCCACTTTTTGTTCCGCGGTTTGAGTACGTTTGTACTTTTTGTTAATTAAACTTTGTTTTACACGTTTAGAATGTTTCTGAATGGTCAAGTTTTAAACGGTATTTATGTAACGTTTAATTTTTGAATTTTGCAGTGTCTCTGTTTTTATTTTTTGTATGGTATTATGTTAATGGTTGGGTTTTGTCTTTTTACCAGACTGCGCGACGCAAAAGAGAGTAATCCTACTTAATATTATAAACGCGAAAGTTTGTAAGTATGGATGGATGGATGGATGGATGTTTGTTACTCTTTCACGTAAAAACAGCTGGACAAATTTTGATAAAATTTTGTATCAAGGTAGCTGACATTCTGGATTAATATATAGGCTACTTTTTATCCCTATATTCCCACGGGATCAAAACTTACGCGGGTGAAACCGCGGGGCGCAGCTAGTTAAGAATATTTTTTTTTGTTTATCGGGTACTTTGTTTACAAAATATTTCTATATTAAGAGGATTTTCTTATGTTTTTGTATACATTTGACACATTTTTCCTTAACCAACATTGTCACCTCAGCTTCCACACATTAGCATTGTTTTGTGATAATGTCATGATCACAAAACAATACTATGATGTTTCATTCAAACGTGACCCTATTGAAGTTTTAGGTAAACAATTTATTTATTGAAAGTGCCTATCTATTTATTATTATTGACAATGGACCCTCGTTCTATTCAAAATATTCCTGAAAATTAATTCCCTAAATATACCATTTTCAATTCCGCATGAAAGCACAAAACTAATAGTCGAATATTTCCCACAATTTATAATGATATAAGGCCATAACAAAAACGCTTGAAACACAACGAGACCAAACTAAACAATACCACTACTCTCTGTTTGATTCGTACCGTTTCGAATTAATATGAAAATTAACTAACTCCACTGAAATTGTATCCGCGAATCAATAACGGCCAAATTTATTCAATTTAAACCCCCAAACACTGGAATAAAGTGGATAAATGTCACATAAATTAGTTTGTGGAGTGGCTGTCGATGATATAATGTGTTCACGGCAGAATTTAAGGGTTAGGTATTAATACATATAATATAATATGAACGCTAAGGAATGTTATGTACATAAACGCGAACGTTTCCACTCAAAATTTACTTGTATTCATTTGGGGAAGATCAAAAAGGGGGGAAAGGGAGCTAGGAAAATAGGAATATAGCAATGAAGAGACAGAAAACATCGATTTCTAACCCATAATATTTGTGTACCTATATTTATTATTTATTTATTTTTAATTTATGCGAAACCAAAATATAGTTTTTCCAGAATAAGGAACTGAATCGATTTTAATCATTTTTATACCATGTTATATTTTGTCCCAAAAATATTTAGATAAGTGTGATGGAAAATGCACCATTTAATTACTCACAATTAAATTTTTTTGTAAATATTGACGTTCAAAAGTGCCTTATATGTGCCTATTTGAAATAAACAATTTGACTTTGACTTTTGACTTTGACAATACAATCGCCGTACGGTTAGGTACCTACTGCCAAATTATTATCAATGAGCGCAAGACGACCCTGAAGGCGCGGGGGCGCCGTTAGCATGTTTTTGTACGGACAACCCGGTAACATAACAACCTTATAACTTTGTGATTTTTCATGATACAGTTTTGGAATTTTGTACATAGATTCTTTAAATAAAAATACTAGACACGTGTTTCGGGTTTCGCATATACTAAAACTAATATTGTATAGACACCGGCCTTCGCCTGAAATCTACGAGGAATACCTTAACAAACCAATCGCCTAATCAATCAATCAACTCAACCTTTCTCAGTTCACTGTCACACGCGTTGGACACGTCGCAATTTAATTGCAAATTTTCAGACCCGATACATATCAATTTTTCCGTAAATACACTCACTCGAACCCGAAACCTTTTATATAACAAAAACAGCTACTTATTACTTCACAAAGACATCACACAGAAACCAAATGATTGTCCCAAAAAATAATAATATATCGAACGGAGAATCCGTCAGAGCGAATCCGTAAACTGTCGGACGATATCGCAAAACTTCTGTAAAAGAAATATTCTTTCCGGGAATACATACATTATTTATATTCGGTGTGATATTGCGCTATATCCTTTTGTTTACGAAGTCTGGTACTGTCCTAAGGGATACGTCGCGTCAATGTACTCGCATAAATTGAATTATCGAGCCCACCGAGCGATGGTTGACATCCTCGTGTCCAGGGGACCAAGTTATTGAATATATTGAATTTATTTACATAAGCGAAAAAAAGGTTTTCGAACAAAAAGTACGAGTTATCATATATCATGTCAACACGAGTTAGGTTCGTCCGCGTGTCATTCGATTTTTCGTGTCCATACGTGTGGATGACTGTCGACATTAAAATGTATTTATGGAGCGTCGGCTTAATCAATATTGGGAGCTCTAAATGATGTGTGAATACGTTTGTATGTTAGTTTGTATTAACATAATAAAAGCACAAGAAGTGTTGATAGATATATAAAACGTTCCGTTTGGTGCCGGACGTAAGAACAGCACCATCCCATTTCTTCCGGCGACTAACGGATTTACTAGAGAATGGGCAGCAGCGTTCTCTATGCATTTTTAAACCATACTGCGATCGCCAACCCGCCTGCCAAGCATGGCGATTAAGGCAAATACCCCCCCCCCCCTTTTTGGGGGAGGCCTATGTCGAGCAGTGGACGTCATTCAGCTGAAATGATGATGACGATATACAATGTGCCGCCACAATGGCGACGTTAATTCAACACACGGGTGGGGCTAGTGGCCAGTAATCATAAAAAACCGGCCAAGTGCGAGTCGGACTCGCGCACGAAGGTTTCCGTACCATTACCTATAAAAATGGAAAAAAATCACGTTTGTTGTATGGGAGCCCCCCTTAAATATTTGTTTTATTTTAATTTAATTATTTATTTTTAAAGTGAATATATAACTTAATATTCTGTGAATATTTCAAGCGTCTACCTGTTGCCGTTATCAATATAGAGCAAAAACGAGCAAAAAAATTACGTTTATTGTATGGGAGCCCCCTTAAATAATTATTTTATTCTGTTTTTTAGTATTTGTTGTAATAGCGGCAACAGAAATAAATCATCTGTGAACATTTTAACTGCCTAACTATCACGGTTCATGAGATACAGCCTGGTGACAGATGGACAGACAAACAGACTGACAGACAGACAGAGACGGTGGAGCCTTAGTAACAGGGTTCCCGTTTTACCCCTTTTTTTTTACTCCCCTACCCCCCTAAAAAATATAATAAGATAAATTAATTTTAAATTGAAAAATAAATAAATAATAAAGCTCTCTCCTTTCTTCAATTTGCCCACTCCTTGCACTTTATTCGTTCTAATTTCATTGATGCGATGTTATGATCCATGACCCGGCAAATGACCTCTGGGCTACAATTCTTTCAGTATAAGTTGCTCCAAGATGCTATTTTAGAAAATTGACAATAAATCAATAAATAATAACGTTTAATGAAATTAAAATATCTTCATAAAACGTAAAAGCGAAACCGTATACGTGTGTTAAATTAATATTGCCACCAAAGCGACACGCTGTGTATCATCAGCAAGGAATCCATCCATCCTATTTCTTCCCGTGTGTGTCGTAAAAGGCGACTAAGGGACTTACTAGAGAATGGGCAGCAGCGTTCTCTATGCATTTTTAAAACCATACTGCGATTGCCAACCCGCCTGCCAAGCGTGGCAATTATGGCTAATCCCCCCCCCCTATTTGGGGGAGGCCTATATGTCCATCAGTGGACGTCTTTCGGCTGAAATGATGATGATGAATGATTTGTGCTGTCTTTTGTATACACTGAATAAATGTTTTATCTAGCTATCTAAAATGGCCAGCCGATTAGAATAGACATTTCTTTATCGCAATCTACCATCTAAATTCCTTTTTCCTTAACAATTAAGATGACCATGTTTCTAAGCATCCATCATAACATTCACTGAAAACATTCTAATGATTGATGGGCCTCAAACTCAATTATATTTTTAACACGGAATATCTAACCTAATTATTATGTTTGTGTTTATCAACATAATTACAACAAATAAAAAAAACCCATGCAGGTTGATAAATGATACATAAGTTCAGTGT
This sequence comes from Tiliacea aurago, assembly GCA_948098905.1. Classification (NCBI taxonomy): domain Eukaryota; kingdom Metazoa; phylum Arthropoda; class Insecta; order Lepidoptera; family Noctuidae; genus Tiliacea; species Tiliacea aurago. The sequence continues at coordinate 6,779,341 of OX402592.1, forward strand.
ATATTCAAGATGGCGCCGATACCCGATGGCTGATAGCCACCACGACAAGCAACAATTAATAACCACCTGCCATAATTTCTGCGATCCACCACCGTTTTACCTTTATTATTCGATATTTTATGCTTTTATGAAGGGTTTCGGGCCCTTTTATTAGGAGATGGCTCTTTATCTTCTAAATGGTAATTAATGATCGGTGGAAAGGTATTGCTGTATCTATTGTTTTAAAAATATGTGAGTTTTTTAATAATATATAATATAATATATATAATAATACTTTTTAAGTAAAATTGAGGTGTAGGTATCTTTAAAAACTATTATGAGTATTATTAGGGTTTTTTATTATAACTTCAATAAGGCAATAGGAACCTAAATCACAAAATTGTGCGCATCCAATCAGACCAACACCCCATGTTAGGTGCATCGTTCACGTAGATAGAGCAACTAGGGCAAATTGGAAGCCATTTTATAATATCCTAAGTTGAGATACAGAAGGCAACTATAGCAAAAAATGGCTGATGACCGTTTTCAACTAACACTAGGCAACACATAAATTAATACCTAAACAAAAGAGTGTTGTTAGATTTTTAACTTTTAGCGCTGAGCCGAACGTTGGAAACCGCACAACATCCAAACAGGCCTTAACTTCTTATTAGGTGCATAGTTTCTGTTAGAAGATTTGGAAGCTGAAAGTTCCAACTTGAGCAAATTAGAAGCCATTTTATAATTAGATATCTAACCTAAGTTGAGCTACTGATGACTAAGTCAAAGAACCGGATGTTGTAGACGGATAGAGGTTCGATCTCCACCCGCGGCACTGTTAATGTATTCCCCGTGGTTCCACAAACTTCTGGTACAAGGATGTTTATCTTAGTTAAGGCAAAGGGTAGCAATTTGCAGGCGGTCAGAATTGGCCTCATATAATTATCATGATTTCATGAAATAGTCATTCAACAGGTATTGAATGATTGAAATAATAATAAAAATTAATAAAAAAATATTAACACCTTTCATTTTGAACTTAGAGAGTTGTGTTACTGATTCTAATGAATATAATTCTGTAAATACTCATTAATTTGTCATAGTCAAAGTCCAAATCGCGAATCATATTATGACTAGCAGTCGCGCACGGACTGCACGCGACTGCTAGTCACCGCCTGAGGTATGTGAGCGGTGAGACGGGGAGGTATACAAAGGCCAAGCTAACTCAGTCTGTTGTCCGTGTGGTGCCGGACGTAAAGAATAGCACCATCCTATTTCTTCCCGCAGGTGTCGTAAAAGGTGACTATGGGACTTACTATAGAATGGGCAGCAGCGTTCTCTATGCATTTTAACACCATACTGCGATCGCCAACCCGCCTGCCAAGAAATGAAATGAAATTGTTTATTCTGTAAATAGGATGTCAGAATCACTTTTACACGTCCTATTATAAATAAAAAATGAATCTAGATGAAGTCGACATTTCCTATCTGACTACCCCTGAGAAGAAATGGCGAAACAAACTCAGGGGTCAAAGTCTCTTTTAAAGTCCAGACATAATCTTGGTCACATCATGTGAGGACCATGTAGGTCCGTGTCTGAAATAGTCTTTTGAGGAAATAACCACACAGATTGAGTGGACCTGTCCAATAAGTGCAAGCATTTGTCAGTAATCGTGCAGCTCAAGACTTAAGGAGCTCAACGACTCGACGAACAATACCAAAAAAGAGACATTTGGGTAGGGCGCATAAACTGCTCAAAATGTCAGACCACCATTAAAACTAACTGAGAAAGAAAGAAAAAAGGAGAAAAAAAAATTACCTCACATTCACAATAATTAGTAATAAATATAATACTTTTCAAAGTAAATATTTAACAATATCAATAATTGTGTATACAGAGTAATTTCCAAAACGTCAACAACCTTTTAAGGGGTCAGTGCACTCATCACCACGAACAACCTCCACTATGGGACCAAAACTGAAGCGTGGCGATTATGTCGAACGACCCCTTTGGGGAGGCCTATGTCCAGCAGTGGACGTCTTTCGGCTGAAATGATGATTATGATGAACTCAGTCTGCCTATATTGCCAATAGCGCCCACCCCCGTCTCACCTCTCATATAGGTACCTCAGGCAGTGACTAGCAGTCGTGCCCGGACTATAACATACAACCTGACACAGGGCTGCAAAATTTAAAAACCGTAAGAAAATTTGAATGTCGCGGGAAAAGACTTCACGGCTTTTTTTTTTTTTAGGTGGGAAATCATCAAATAACTTCTCCCGCTCTGGGCGGAGCGGGAGGGAGTGTCAGACTTTTACTGACTAAAACCCACCGTGTTCCTTCAAATGCCTGTGTGCCAGGGCCACGATATCCCTTTCGGACAGACTCGTAACCCTGGCAGGCATTGGCCCTTTCGGACCCCGTCAATTGGTGCTGACGTCTCTTTGAGGCGCGCGTGGAACATAACGCGCCGTCGACTCGGGCCTGGTCCTTATCGGACGGCGAGCTACCCATCGCTCACCGTCCGCAAGCCCGCGCCTACGGTGGCCGGGAATCGGCCTGCAAATACTTCACGGCTGGCGCAGGGATTCAGCAATCGATTTCTGCATTGCGAGTCACGGGTTCAATATGACCGTGGAACCTAGTGATATTATATGTAAGAAGAGGTAGATAGGTTGCTATACACGCTCCGCAAGTGGCACGTCAAAACTTGGCTAATTAGCCACATTTTCTTCGTCTTGTTTCTTTTACTCACCCGATAATTATGACATGCCGTCCTACATCCACGTGTCATCTAATAGTGTGACATTGTTCCGTTTTTGAAGATCGAAAGTTGAGTAGGTAACCCTTTTTAGGGTTTCGTACCAAAATGGTAAACGGAACCCTTATGGTGAGACTAAGTCTGTCTGTCTGTCTGTCTGTCACACCTGGATATCTCAAGAACTACTAATGCTATCAACTTGAAATTTAGAATAGTTTTAGATGACGTTTGCCCAACTATTTTGCAAACAAGAAAGATATTAAAAAAAATATAAATATCTTTCTTGCAAAAGGGACTGAGTCTTAAAAAATTGAAGTGGGGCTACTAGGGCATGTGGGGTATCATATGAAAGAACGCTGTTTGCACATTCTCAAACATATTTTTTTTTTAGGTATCATATTTTCCGACTTTTGATGAAAAATTAAAAAAAAATACCGTCCCCCCCCTTATCTCCGAAGTTTGCATAGATAAAAATCTGAAATTATTCTCTATGATAGAAGTTTATGTAAAGATTACAGGAAAAATAAAACGATGTCTCTAAATAGCACAGTTTTTCTGAAATCATCAACATCATATATACGTACGGAACCCTCGGTGCGCGAGTCCGACTCGCTCCTGACCGGTTTTTTTACTTATAATATCATCGGTGGAACCAATATTTGAAAGTTTTGCCTACATTATAGGTGGTACCTACCTAGCAAAGTGAGTATCGTGCCTCGGAAATCACGTTAAGTTGTTGGTCCCGGCTGTCATTTGTAGATCCTTGACAGTCGTTATGGGTAGTCAGGAGCCCGAAAGTCTGTCAGCCAGTCTTACTATGGCGTATCGTGGTACCCAGTAACTGGGTTGTTTTTGGAGGTCAGATAGGCAGTCGCTCCATGTAAAATACTGGTATTCCGCTGCATCTGGGTAGACTGAAAGCCGACACTAACAGATGCAGGGCAGATGATGACCTACCTAGTACCTATACTCCATTTGAAATAAGATTAGACATTTAAATAAACTTGTTTTCAGTCCGTTCAACCGATTTTTACTTCTATTCCGTAGGTATAAGTATTAAAAAAAAATGAGTATCTTATACCTAATTGGCCCAGTGGTAACGGTGGCCCAGTGGTAACGGCCCCGACTTACGAGTCATAGGTCATGGGTTCGAACCCAGGCAGGCGCTTCACTTTGTGTAAATAATTTCATCACCACTGCTCTCAAAACGGTGAAGGAAAACATCGTGAGGAAACCGGCATGTCCTAGAACCAACAATTCAAAGACATGTGACATCTACTCGTACCAACCCGCACTGGGCCCGCGTGGTAGATTACAGCCCAGTCCCTCTCGAAGAGAGGAGCCCTGTGTCCCAGAAGTGGGAACATTACAGGCTGATTATGCTATACCTAATTAGCACAACGAAACAATTGTTAATTAATCGAGGAAGAGCGAGGTTTATCCCATCACAAGTATCTTTGGATTACTTTCTGGGAAGCCCCAACTTAATTGTATAGATTTAAGATAATAAACAATTTTTTTTTTTTAACTATCTAAACCAACGGAATATAGATTGATTTGATTCATTCGTTATAGAAAACCTATAGTAGGCCTATCACACACTATAAAATCGATATCAACACCTAAACCGTTCCATTAATAACGCTATGGGTTAAATAAATTACTTGGGCACCTCACCTATGTAAGTAAATTATAGCCTATGGTACCTCTGACCCCATTACTTGAACGTATGAAATAATATGTCGTGTTCTCTGACCATTAGGATAGTACATCACGTCTATTACTTTGAATCAAGCCAATTGAATGAAGCGACGTAAAAAATAGGTTAAGGGTTAAATACAAGGTGATTAGTTAGTAATGGCATAAACTACGAGGGTTATTATTTTTCTACCTACTGTTCTAGATAAATATGTCATCATCATCATCATCAGCGCATAGCAGTCCACTGCTGGACATAGGCCTCTCCAGTTGCACGCCATTCAGCTCGATTCTCGGCAACTCTCACCCAGCTGCCACTAGCCACCCTTCGAAGATCGTCGCTCCACCTAGCCTGAGGGCGTCCTACCTTACGTTTGCTGATTCGCGGTCTCCACTCAAGAACACGTCTACCCCAACGGTCATCTGTTCTACGGCTAATATAGCCGGCCCATTGCCACTTCAGCTTGCTTATTCTGTGGGCTAAGTCGACAACTTTGGTTCTCTGCCAGATCACTTCGTTCCGGATTCGATCTCTCAGAGAGACTCGAAGCATAGCCCGTTCCATAGCTAGCTGAGCGACCTTGAATTTATGGACCAGCCGTACCGTGAGTGTCCACGTTTCGGCTCCGTAAGTCATAACAGGCAGGACGCACTGATTGAAGACATTCGTCTTTAGGCTTTGTAGAATACGTGGCGAGAAGACTCGACGAAGCTTCCCAAATGCTGCCCAGCCCAGCTGAATATGTAAGGAAAATTATATCATCATCATCATTTCAACCGAGAGACGTCCACTGCTGGACATACGCCTGCCTCCCCCAAGCACCGCCACTTCGACCGGTTCTGTGCTTCCCGCATCCAGCGGATACCTGCGGCCTTTACAAGATCATTTGTCCACCTTGTAGGAGGCCTTCCAACGCTACGTCTTCCGGTACGCGGTCGCCACTCCGGAACCTTTCGGCCCCATCAGCCATCAGTTCTGCGAGCAATGTGCCCTGCCCACTGCCACTTAAGCTTGGCAATTCTTCGGGCTATGTCGGTTACCTTGGTTCGCCTGCGGATCTTTTCATTCTGATTCGATCACGCAGGGAAACTCCGTTAAAACAATCATTATATACTCTGTATACAATACTTATTATTTTTCTGACAGTTACCTCCGGTTTTTAAAAGCTTCTGCAAATTAATCTGTTGTTAAGTCTTGTCATCGGCCGGGAATCAAACCCGGGCCGCCCGCGTGGCAGGCGAGAATTCTACCACTGAACCACCGATGCTATGCGACAATATCTTCTTCTTAAATGCCATTAAAAAACCCATGTTAAATTAAAGAATTGCAGGCTCACATGAATCGTTTTCTCTAGAGGGACCATCAGTCTGCAGAAGTTCATTAAACTCCTCACCAACTTCAGCATCAACAACGATCATCATTTCATAGGCATAGGCCTCCCCCAAAAAAAGGGGGAAGGGGATTTGCCATAATCGCCACGCTTAGCAGGCGGGTTGGCGATCGCAGTATGGTTTTAAAAAATGCATAGAGAACGCTGCTGCTCATTCTCTAGTAAGTCCCATAGTCGCCTTTTACGACACCCACGGGAAGAAATGGGATGGTGCTATTCTTTACGTCCGGCACCAAACGGAACAACTATAACAACATAATAAATTGCTACTTAAAACTAGGAAACAGTAACCAAACTATCATAATTATTATTTCGTACTCGGCGAGACTAACACTCAGTTGCAGAAACGATCTTTAAATTTTAAAGACTACATTAAACACTAATGTAGCATTAAATCATTGCACAAAACCATTTTTTATTTTATTTTAATGCTCCATTAAATTTAACTAATGAAATGTCAAACCTAATGAAACCGGCCATTTTAAACACTTTTACGTTGCACGTAACTTCATTAGCGCCCATTAGCAGGTGGTAAACTTTAAGTTTGACATTTCAGATTTTTTCATTTTAATGGGCCGAAAAGCATCCATTAAAGAGCAACATTAGTGTTTTCTACGGTACTTGAATGCATTTCTGTAATTGAAAGATGTCTTTAACCAGTCTTTCGTTATTATCTGATTCTTATTTAATAGATTTAGGTACCTCGCAGTCGAATCCCAGACCGAGTGAATTTATTTTTAAAACATGATGGAGAAGAGTTTCGTGTAAGGTATAGAATTTCCAAGGAGGCATTTCTTCAAATTTGTAACCTACTTGATTAAGATTTAGAACCAGTGACGCAAAGAAATAAATCCATTAATGACCTTACACAGCTTTTAATATTTTTGAGATTTTTCGCCACTGGATCTTTCCAGAAAGTATTGGGTGATTTAATAAACATAAATAAATCAACAGTTTGTCGGAAACAGGTTGGGTCGGGTTATTTGTCAGTTTGTTTATACAAAAAGTATCCCGTGAACTAGCAAAAGTAAGCCACCTCTATATTAAAATGCCAGACCGGACGGAACTACGTAGAAATTGATGGATTTCCACGTGTGGCAGGAGCTCTAGACTGCATACATGTTAAAATTATTAGAATAAGGGGGATGCGCTAAGGTAGCCCACGAAATTCAAATTTTATTACCTTTTTTGTAATTTGCAGGTCAGTAACACATTGTATGTTGATCTAATTATGATTCGCGACCATAACCAATATGGCTTTACAGAATTAATCATTAGAATATGAATCAGAAGTATAAAATTTGCAAAAAACGTTGGTAAATTTGAATTTCGCGGGCTACCTTAGCGTATACACCTTAAACCAGATTATTTAAACTAGACTAAACCACAGAGTACACTGAATACACATAAATCAACTACATTTACTATATTTTATGCTAAAATTGTGGTGTACTTGTACGTACGGATAATATCAGAACGCAAATGTTCACTCTTTTCGTTCAATATGGTAATTTGTTCCTGGCAATATTGTTTAAAGTCTTCTTTAACTAAAGTGACATTAAAAATGTCTAATGCCATCTAAAATTTGTTTGTGCAACTTCATTAAAGTAATGAATTCATTAGCGATAATGCTGCTTTATGTAATGAAGTGTTAATGGTGAGCTTTCTGCAACTGAGTGTTAGTGTAACGATATAGCAACGCACGAATGCGACACAGAGTAGTATCACAAACAACCAGTGCACTAACTCGCACTCATAACTCACGAGTCACAGTTAGTTTTAATCAGTCGTTAGCCGGTTACTCCCCTAGGGATCGTTAACAAATGGCCCGGCGCCACTCCACGACGTAATCCAGATGCGTTTAATAGCTTTTTAACCCAATTACGAACGCAACTTCATGGAACATTTTGAGACATTGAGATGTTTATTATTATATACTACGTACTTATAAAACTTCAAGTTTTGCGAGGCGGTAAATGTGCAAAAGTTAAGGTTTCTAAAAAAATAAAAATAGGGCAAGGGATTTCAGCGATACATATTTTATTCAATGAGGAAAGTGATAAGACTATTATGATCTGCAAAGAAAGAAAACATTTGTAGGGTCCACTGCAATAATGATAAATGTCCAAAATGTATTTAAATCAAAGTAAAGGTTTTTATTGTAAGAAGATGCCTCCGACTGTATTAGATTTATTAAGTTATATAAATCTTGTCTCCATCTTTTTTAAAGTTCACTTTTTACGCAGTCGGGTTTTTTTATTTACGTTTTTTACACTTTTGACACTCTTTGCAGTAAGTATAGACGAATACGTGCGTCATCATTCCGCGTAATCAGCAATTACGCGGACCACACAAAAAAAAAGAAGGTTTTGGATGCTTCCGATCATCAATCATATCCCATATCCTTTCATGATTCAATGTTATTAATCATTCTTGATTTGTCTCCATTTTAAAACAAAATCAGCGTAGCTAAGCCGTCACGAAAATAAGTGCCGCCGTGAAAACATCCGGTGCCGTCGACGGACTCCCCTAGCTAGACTGCCATAAAACTCTGAGGTGAATCCCGGCGTATACCGGCGACGACCGCCGGCGCCGTATCGTAGTGCCGCCGTGACGTCAACAACCTTCCATAGTGACCCATACAAAACTAACGACCGTGCCCACACACGGCGAATAAACCATCACACACAACATCTTCACAGCTTGGCCCATCGCCGCAAGGTTGCCTGCTTGTCGGTCTTCTACAGATTTTACTTCGGTGAGTGTGCCCAAGAACTCCACGACCTCATTCCACCGGCCCCCTTTTTATCATCGGACATCTAGACGCACTGCAGGTGCTACACCATTCCTTCCTTGTTGCTATTCCACCAATTCGCACTAAGCGTTTCCAAATGACTTTTTTAATGCGCACAGCAAAAGAGTGGAACTCTCTACCTGCGTCTGTGTTTCCCAACGCATACAACCCTAATCTCTTCAAAGTTAGAGTAAACAGGCATCTTCTGGGTAAGCTCACTCCGTCTTCGACTTTGTCTCTGTCACCTCTGCCCTAGACTAAGGTCAAGAGTAAACCCATCCTAAATAATAAAAAAAAAACATAGTTTTTCACTGCAAGAAAAACGGGTGTATTCCCGTTCGTCCCACTGACTTCGTCCCCGTAGTGGCACGATCGGGAATTTACAAAAATAATATTAAATTTGTTCCCGATCGTCCCATTCATGATTTTAGGGGGACGAACGGGAATAATTTATTAATTATCTTTTAGGCCTCTTGGTCCCACCAATTAATTTCAGACTGGTTGTTTTCATGGTAAAAAAAAACAAATTTTAAAATAAAAATCAGTCATTTATTAAGGAATAAAAATCACAGTTAATATCACAGAATCAACTTTACGTACCTAGGTATCAAAATACACATACACTGAAACATTAAAACAAAATAAAATTCTCCATAAAACTAAAAAATATGATTAAAAAAACAGTCAGCTTCTTAAATCAGCTTCTTTTTGAAAAAAGAAAACGTCCTAATTATTACAAAGTCACACAGTTTGCTTATGTAGGTATACAGTGGCACATTTTTGCGTTAAACATTATATAGTGAGCAGGACAGTGAACTCGTTAATTTTACACATAAATAGCGTCAATAAACAATAAACTATAACAAAATCATAATAAAAATACCCAAAATATCAAAAAATCAAGAAGAATATAAAACATCATAAAGAGTAAAAATAATAAAAAATTTACATGGATTTAAGAAAGTAGTTGAGACCATACAATAAAAAATAAGGCGATAATAATTATTGCACATAAAGATTAAATCAACGTACAACCATCGAGCACTTTGCTTATGATTAATATTTACGTAAGTTTTTCTAGAAAATGTCCTAATGTGGAAATGGCCTATGTGTGTCTTGTATTTCTGAATTTAGAAGTTGCATTTGGCAATTCATAACATATTGGTCTGTCAACATTGAATGTAGCTTACGCCGTTTTGGACTTTGTTTTATTTTCACGCTGTATAAGTTGGAGTCTTGATGTAACACCGAAAGCAATTTTAAAATATTTGTTTTTTTTTTGCCTATAGCATATTTAATTTAAAATGCCACCCTACGGCAAAGTTATTGGTACGGTGTCGTTTACCAAAACTGCACCACACTTTTACGAAATTTGGTTGAAGCCACTGCGACAGCATGTATTGCCGAAACGGCGTAAGCTACATTCAATGTTGACAGACCAATATGTTATGAATTGCCAAATGCAACTTCTAAATTCAGAAATAACCATAGGACATTTTCTAGAAAAAACTACGTAAATATTAATCATAAGCAAAGTGCTCGATGGTTGTACGTTGATTTAATCTTTGTGTGCAATAATTATTATCGCCTTATTTTTTATTTTATGGTCTCAACTACTTTCTTAAATCCATGTAAATTTTATATTATTGTTACTCTTTATGATGTTTTATATTCTTCTTGATTTTGTGATATTTTGGGTATTTTTATTATGATTTTGTTATAGTTTATTGTTTATTGACGCTATTTATGTGTAAAATTAACTAGTTCACTGTCCTGCTCACTTATATAATGTTTAACGCAAAAATGTGCCACTGTATACCTACATAAGCAAACTGTGTGACTTTGTAATAGTTAGGACGTTTTCTTTTTTCAAAAAGAAGCTATTTAAGAAGCTGACTGTTTTTTTAATCATATTTTTTAGTTTTATGGAGAATTTTATTTTGTTTTAATGTTTCAGTGTATGTGTATTTTGATACCTAGGTACGTAAAGTTGATTCTGTGATTTTAACTGTGATTTTTATTCCTTAATAAATGACTGATTTTTATTTTAAAATTTGTTTTTTTTACCATGAAAACAACCAGTCTGAAATTAATTGGTGGGACCAAGAGGCCTAAAAGATAATTAATAAATTATTCCCGTTCGTCCCCCTAAAATCATGAATGGGACGATCGGGAACAAATTTAATATTATTTTTGTAAATTCCCGATCGTCCCACTACGGGGACGAAGTCAGTGGGACGAACGGGAATACACCGAAAAACGTAGTGTACAAAGAGCCTTGGCGGGCCGCCCGACATAGCACGCTTGCAGTGTAGCATTGTTAAAAGAAAAAAACCCGTAGGTACCTACATTTATAGGAGATAGGCGTACCAAGGCGGGCAAACGCGTAGATCTTTCTTAGACGCACAGAATATATTGGTATAGGCCTCGCAATAAAGAATTGTGATACATAATATTTACGTTCCAAATCCTATTATAAGCAGGTACGTATTGGCATCTGCTTTCTAGGGATCGGCGTGTAGTCTAAATGTTAATGCGTGGACCACGGGACAATACTATGCAAATATCATCCCCCTATATTGGGCCTGTAATGTATGCAAGGGGATGACACGGACCTCCCACCGCCCAAACTAATACTTGTGATACCTGTGTACGGATATTTTCTGCTAGTATCGTATCTCTGAAGCGTATTTCCCTTTCCGTGTTCAATTCGAGACACCGATTCCATTTTTTTTTTAAATATAATTAGCATCTCGCAGCGATTCAATCTGCCTAAGGAAAAGGTAGGCAGATTGAATTAGCATCTCGCAGGTTAACCAAGGAGGTTGCCGTCTGCCGGGAGGACACGGCGCGGCATACGCTGGCAGTGTGATAAAATATATGTAGCGTTAAGAGAAGCCGCGCCGTGCCCTCATCTCAGGAGTAGGCACGACCTGTAGCTGCCGGCCGTGGCCGACTAGATGGTCGGCAGCGAGGAGTCCTGGGACGCGGTGGTATCCTTCTGCGAAACAGCGCACCGGGCGTCGCGTCGCCAGACGGCAGATAATGCCCCCCACCTCGGGGGGAAAAAAAAAGAGGAGGTTGTCGTCTGCGCGTTGTGCGGTTGTGGTGCGTGTCTTAATTAAAGACTCCATCCAATGCATAAAAAATACAAACTTAACGACTACACGCTAAGGGCTCCCCCTGTGGGGTACAGACCTCGGCTTAGGGTCTTTGAGGGAGGACAGCAAAGGACAGGCTGGGTCGGATTGACCGGTTGCATGCAATCATCACCTCGCTTTTTTAGACCGGTCCAGTCACGAGCATCAATTCAAAAGCGTTTTTCTTGTGAAATAACAATCGCAATTTTAAGAAAAGACCTGTTTCTTAATAACACGTAACTCGTTCGTGACACCATATTATTATGTGGGCGTCCAAGCAAAAAGGGTCCAGTAGTGGAGTATTGAGTTAAGACTAGATTCGGTATGTAGAATAGTCAATTGATAATAGATAAGGTTTAAAAAAATATTCAAAAACTTCCACATTTCATTTTTATCAGACTTGAAGTTGAAACTACTACTTGAACTTACAACACAATAAACTTTGGAATTTAAAACTCTGAAAATGCTTGATTTGAGAAAAAGCGTTTTCAAATTTCACATACTGGTACCCTTTTTACTAAACTTTTCTCTTAACATTTCTGGTACTTAGAAACATCAACTCATTTACATAAGAACTTCAAGATAATTGAGCATTAATTAATAATCAATTAAAATCACGAAATGCAATTTTTTCACCCAACTTTACAAAACTCCGTAAGTATTATAACTGAACCCTTGTTGCTTGGACGCCCCACATATTGTAAAAATGAATGGCTGTATACAATGTATGGCTTGGCTGTTTCGTTACTTACTTCAGAAACTAAATATTCGCATCACCTCCACGACGGTAGCGAAACTGCGAAGCCATACATTTTTACTGATATGTAGAATTTGTGAAGTTAGGGTCGGTAGAGTTAGGCCGTGTAGATTCAGAAGCTTGGCTCTACATGAGATTTTATATCTTTTTCACAGGGCAAACCTTATGTGGTCGTCTTGACAACATTTTACATGAAATGTTTTTGGTGGGATAGGTAATATCTATCAATACTTTATGAGAAAAAATATTTTGAGTCGGGCGTAAGTGTAAAGTATTTATGCTCGTGACTGCCCACACTTAGGCCCGTATTTATAGAACTTTACTTGGTGGTACTCAACCATTACTTAAGACTAAATTTAAGCCATTGGATTGGTTGAATTTAGTCTTAAGTAATGCTTGAGTACTGAGTAACGTTATATAAATACGGGCCTTAAACTTACATGCACATTGCCCATCAAAACAATGTTCAGTTTGCGCTTTAGTATTGCATAAATCACTGCTCTAATTACATTCGGTAACTGAATTTTGCCGTCTGTGCATTCAGACAAGTGTAATCGTAAGTTGCGTCATAAAATGGAAAACTTTAAATTTTTGTGTCATGGTAAGTAGGCCGAAAATTATTCTACAAAATATTCATTACCTATATTGCACAGCAGCGCACCATTTTGTTTTTTGGGTTGGAAAAAATCAAATAACTTCTTCCGCTCACCCACCCGTGTTCCTTCCGTTGCCTGTGTGCCAGGGCCACGTGATATCCCTTTCGGACAAACTCGCAACCCTGGCAGGCATTAGCCCTAATGGACCCCGTCAGTTCGTGCTGACATCTCTTTGAGGCGCGCGTGTTACACAACGCGCCGTCGACCCGGGCCTGGTCCTTGGTCCTTATCGGACGGCGAGATACCCATCGCTCACCGTCCACAAGCCCGCGTCTACGGTGGCCGGGACTCGGCCTGCACAACAGCCCACCATACTGTGCGGTTCGGAATGTCGCGGAGTAATTGCAAGTACATTCGTAGTATAATTAGGATCTCCGAATACGTTGTTGGTTTAAGTATTTAAATAAAAAACAGGCATCGTTGACACAGACTTCCTTTTTATTACAAATATTAATTGCACATAAGAACATTTCATACAAAAATATATTCTTAATTAAAAAGATTCCCACTAAAACAAACTAAAAAATATAGGTAGATCAAGACCCCCGGGAGCGGTCGGACAAAATTAAAATCGATATTACACAAATACAATAATCAGAAAATTTTGATTATAATTAATTATGCAATCATAGTGGAATCAATGCAAATGCAAAAAATATTATGAAATCAGATGTCAAGAGTTTTTCTAGATATAAAACAGAAATTAAAACATTTTAAGATTATAAAAATTTGTTACCTAATCAATTATTCTGAGTACATTTTAATTGACGAAACTCCAAGCCAAAGCAAATTGTGACATTCACTCATATTTAAAATACCATAAGAATTTATTGATAATATTTTCTTTATTAACAATTCAACAATCTAGCTAACATTATATACAGTTGTGATTGTAAATGGTAACATTACATTTTGACTTTATTCAATTTGTCTATGACCGCCACTTCATACGACGCGGCGACGATGCTACAATCGTGCAGGTATCATCCTACAGTACTTATATCACATTATTTATAGTTATTAACATACCTGTCGAATATAAAACATGTAAATTTTGAGACTTTATACAATTGAGATTGAAATTTGTGACAATTTTATTATTTAAATATAAAAATCTAACTTCTAAAAATATATCTAAGGTCGCGGCAGAAATAAATGAATGATTATTTTTTAACTAATTACAATTAAAACTAAGAAGCTTTACTACTTACAAAATAACGTTAAAATTATGACGAGTCAATGTATATTTTAGGACTATGTAAAAAATTGCTAGATAATCAACATTTTTAACTATATTTTCGTCAACTTGAACAGGTTCAAAATTAAAAATTGTACAATTTTTAAAACGCTATGGTAACTTTGGGCCTACGAACTATATTATAATTAAAATACATTTAATTACAGTTAGGGGTCGTAACGCCATACTAAGAGAGCTCAACAGATCTTAAACCAGAGGGCTAATAATTGCGTAACACACAATCAGTAGGAATCGGTTTCAATTTGACAGTTGTTGAACTGTCATTTCATGTTCATTGCGTTATTTACGCTGTTGAGCAGATTTTTTTTAGAAATAGAAGCAATGGATTAGCAATATACTTCAAAATCATTCCGATTCCGATTCAAACTGTGTTACGCAATTAGGGTACAGATTCATATTACATTATAGTGTATTTGTGGCATGTCTTATGGCTTATATTTCAATGACTTTTCATGGAATCATGTCTGCTGATATCTGTCTGATCTATTTATTTCATCAATCAAAAAATTGTTTTCAAGCATAAGTAAGGAATAATTTTCTAAGCTTAGCATCTAAGTATCAAATTGTAGTTAGCAACAGCAAGCAATCATTTTAGGCCGTCTCAAACTAAGTAGTAACATTAGCAGAAACTTTATAGATACTTAATTTTAGCATAACTGCCTATAGAAAACTTTTTAGGGACCATCAAGCCAAAGTAGCACCTGATAACAACGCAATACTTCATCAACAACAGTTAAACAATCGTGCATCAAGACAGCCCAAATTAAATTGAAAAGGGAACAAACAATAGACGGTTGATGACGTCATCGGCACTCAGTTATTTGTGCTATAGAGATAGAACATACCACAGATGTAATGCAAATTACCTCAGCGGCTAACATCAAAGGCAGGTTTGATTAAGTCGAGTGAGCGCTAAGTCAAGATGTACCAGCAAACATGAAACCACTAATAAGGACTTGTGTTCCTAAACATATCTACGAAACTTAGTGCGAAGCTATCATAGTCTTAATCGATTAAGTCTCGATTATCAATTAAATGGTAATCGATTTAAATAATTTTCCTGGACGTTATTTTTTATTTTCGAACAGTTCGAAAGTTTGAAAAGTTGAATGGAATGTTATATCTATCTTTAACTACTGAATGATTGATATGAAATCGATTCTTTTGCAAACTTCCGAGAGAATGTTGAAGAAACACTATTGGGAGTTATATCGTCCATTGTATCACATTGTAACAGTGTGGCGCTGAAACCATCGCTACACGAACTCTTTGTTCAACTTACAATTTTATAACTAGCTATAATACATACATACATAGTTATTTTAATTACGAGACTTTAGTACTTCGACTGGTGATGCGATTTTTATCGATACATAATACAGACAAACGGCAGAAGTCCATTTTACTTCACAGTGTAACTACCGATTTGTGTTTGATTTTTCGATTCAGAAAAAGAACACTTCAAGTAGTTTTTATCTAAACCGTCTATTTTGTTACGTCATTTCAAATAGAACTATGTATTTATTTCGAGAATGATTGTTCTACTTAGGAACATTCTTCGTCGTCTTTGTCAGTATTATGCTCAAATTTTGGACAAAATGTGGAAATGTCGATGACAGAAACAGTGTCCACCATTCTCACCAAACATTATGCAAAGGCGGTAGTCGATAGATATCTTTCATCTAACTTTTGTCTAACGAGTAAGCACGGACCTTTTATCGATCGATAGATAATTGTCGAGCAAATAAATAATTAACGGAAGTAACTATACCATATTGACTTTATCGATAAAAAGTCCGCGCTTTACATATTTCAGATTTTCATTTGCTTTTAAAAAGCTTTGAGTAAGTGTCTTATAACAACATCCAACATAATTGTAATGGTCCGCCTTCAAAACAGAATACAGAAATGAACAGTAGTCCAACTTTCATTGACATGTGACCGTGTCAAAGTGTAACAAGCTAGCGAAGTTGACTTACTGCTTATGTCTCTATAGTGTAAAAAATCGAATTGAACAACTAAAATTTTCAATAACTAGGAAGTTGTGACCATCCATCACTTACTGACTTACCTACCGCTCGCGCGGATCACCTGACTGATGACGTCATGACTTACTTCTACGATCACAGCACGCGTTATGTGGAATGTTCGAGTAGTGGTTCGTGTTCGCACTCGGGTCGCTCTGTCTCGCTCTCTCTCGCGGGGATGTTTATGCGCGAAGTGAGAACGGCGACGTCGCCGTCGTCGGTGCACGCGAGTGGTGAGTATACCACGCCCCGCGTGCGTGCGCGCTTCTGCTTCTGCTCGCGTGGACTGTGCGCCTGCGAACAAAAAGGACGTTTGAGATTTTAGTTGTCATAAAAGAGTTTTCGACCGCATATTGTAAAGGAATATGCATTGATTATTTATATGTCTAGCTAGATAGTGTCGCGCTGCAAAATAACTAAAACAAACAGGCCAACATTGATAGGTTCGTGTGCGTGACAGCTACTTCTTACACTCGCGTCACGTCATTGTGCTGTCATTGTGTTACTCTAGTGTGCATGCATTTAGCGGCCAACAGTTGACGCAATTTTTTTCGACGAGTTCACAGCTTTAATTGTCTATCTAGACATTTTTATGTCTTTGGGAATATGTTTCCTCAGGGCGGTCATACAAGCAATTGCATATCAAAGTCAAATTATTTACCTATGTCAAATAGGCACATATGATAGACAAAATCTAACTGATTGCTATTTTAACTGTATAATTTATTATTTGTATGACTTTTATTTTACATTCTGTGATTACCTTAAACTCACACACTGATATTATTATTTTTTTAGGAAAACATTTTTTTTTTTTTTACAATTTTTGTAAATATGTGAGCATCATGTATCTATCACATAATTAATTTATCTGTCATTGCTTCATTATTAATTCTTTTTACCTATTGTGGTATAGTAATTTTATTCTAGGTGCATCGTTTTCACAATTATTTAATTATATGTGAAGACGATGCACCTCAAATTTTATTCTAGATGCATCGTCTTCACAATTATTTAATTAATGTGAAGACGATGCACCTAGAATACCACAATAGGTAAAAAGAATTAATAATGAAGCAATGACAGCATCGTAAAATATACAAATATAATATACAATATCGTTACGATCTATCGTTATCGAGCCGGTGTGAATATTTTAATGTTTGCTACAATGCGATTGCGAATATACCTAGATGAAAACCGCGATGCGTGAAACTGACAGATACTTGTATTAAGAGGAGGCTCCATTTTTATGTTAACTTGCATGAATATTCTAAAACAGTCACACATACAATAAAAATGAAACTTAAGTATATGATTTATTGGATCTTTTCCTTGGATTTTGAAGACAGTTAAGTAATTGTAATATTTTCCCTCAATACATTTTTTATTCGAAAATCATGTCTTTTTTAAGGATAATTTATAAAAACAAACAAAATTGTTCGGTTTTCATGTCTAAAATAAATATTCACAGCAAGAAAATATAGTTTATTATCCAGCCACCAGATATTTTTTCTCTAGATCAATTATTACTTTAGTTATAAATAAACGAAATAAGAATTGAGACTTACGCTATTTAGTTTCGTTGTCGAACACGATCAAAGAGCGCACGCGGTATTCAACTTTATTACTGATGTGTTAGCGCTTAGCACATAACGGAGTGGCGAGGAGAATGGGGCGGAGCTTGCGTGAAAATTTGATTTAGTTTGCCTGGTTTATTAAGTATCTGTGCGTTTTTCACACACACGGCTCGATATATCTGTTTCAGTGAGCTGGAGAAATTGAGGAGGCCATTCCTTATATATTTGCTGTCTATATTTTCAAAATAAACAATTCCTAGTATTGTTCTGTAATAACAAAAAAACCAGCCAAGTGCGAGTCGGACTCGCGCACGAAGGGTTCCGTAGCATTATCTATAAAAATGGCAAAAAAAAAACGCATTTGTTGTATAGGAGCCCCCCTTAAATATTTGTTTTATTTTAATTTAATTATTTATTATTAATGTTAATATATAACTAAAGATTCTGTGAATATTTCAAGCGTCTACCTGTTGCCGTTATCAATATCGAGCAAAAACCAGCAATAAAATCACGTTTGTTGTATGCAAGCCCCCTTAAATATTTATTTTATTCTGTTTTTTAGTTTTTTTTTTGCTATAGCGGCAACGGAAATACATCATCTGTGAAAATTTCAAGTGTCTAACTATCACGGTTTTTGAGATACAGCCTGGTGACAGACGGACAGACAGACGGCGGAGCCTTAGTAATAGGGTTCCCGTTTTACCTTTTGGGTACGGAACCCTAAAAACAATAGATTCTAGAAATTCTTTATTTCTCCAGAGATCAAAATAAATATTTATGTGTCAAGAAACATCTTCATTTCGTATGCTGCTCTTACGAGAATGTCGATAGCGACATTAATGAGGTTCTTCGCAGTAAAGTATGAATGTTTATGGATGTAGATCGTAATATGGTTTATTAGTACTGTGTGATGAGAAATGTGTACTTTATTTGTCATACCCAGCAGATATTATGTTCGATAGTACCCGCGCTAGATGTCAAGACTGTATTTCACAGTATAATAATAGTTTTATTCAGTTACAAGTTACTACTTAAGACCCAGATATATGCCAGTGACCTTGAGTGGTTAGCTTGCGTGTTCTGTACTGAGCTCACGCAACGTGAAATGCCTATGGCATTAAGTCCGCCTCTGTACATTTGTGTGCTTAAAGTGTTAAATAAATAATCGAGAGATCTAACGGCTAAATTTCAAACAATGAAAACGAGGCGCGATCTGGTCGCGTCAGCTCACAATACTGTGATCAACAAATGAGCTTTACCGGTGAGTTAACAAGACCGCTGTAAAGCTGGTGTATTAGGCCCTTAAGAAGCAGATATATGCCAGTGACCTTGAGTGGTTAGCTTGCGTGTTCTGTACTGAGCTCACGCAACGTGTCGTACGTTCAGCCAGTAATAGGACTCGCCCATCAAGGAGCGCTGTTCCCAATTTGATGCACTATTCATTTATTATACACAAAACAAAAGGTATTTTAATAAAACGCCTATACTAAATGATCAATAATTAAATTATCTTTAAATTGGTGAAGGTTTCAAAAAAATAGGCTTGGTAGATTTTGCGCCATTCTCAGATTTTTATCCGCGTTAGACATAACTTTATAAATTAATTTCACTATGTAAACAAACATAATCTAAAATATTCACATATTAAGTTATTGAGAAAATGCTCTAATTTAACATATATTTTTTTCAAATCATTAACACTACTAGTTTAGACGTGATCTTCAGTATAAAATCGTTAAAAGTCGGTTATCGTCGCCTTAATATGGGCCCAAAGCCCTATATAATTTGTTCCATGTCCATTTAGTAGTCTATGTTAGTTCGTGCAAGCGCATCTCTATCTTGCAGAACATACATAACATGTCTGTTGTATACTAAACGCAGGTTGGCCTAGTTGCAAGAAACGTGAATTAGAATTACTCGATCTGACAATATTTAGAATACTCCCAGTTAATATGGCAGAAATTCGTAGTTTAAAATTTTGATATATTCCAGCCATGTTTAAACCAAAAGTTTAGATACTCCAAAGCCAATGTAAGAAAAAAAGGACAACGACTTCTTGTGACAGTCATACCAGCACCTCGATTTATTTTGTCAATACTGTTGTATTAAGGCTTCTACAGACACGCGACGCGACACAAAGGCCCCGCGTGTCGCGCGTCGAGCGGTGCCTTTGCGGCACGTCGCGAGTCGTGCCGGTTTGTAGAAGCCTTTATGCAGAGATGGGAGCTTTTTTGGCATGGCACTAGTCTTTTTCTCGACTTTTTTTGTTTGTAATTCCTGGGCGAGTCCCAATAAAATATTTTTCTTTTATTTCTTTCTTTATATACCTGTAACAGCACGAGTATAGCGATGAACAGCCCGACGGCTGCGGCGCACACGGCGATCGTGAGCACGGCGGCGCTGGGCGCTGAGTGCGCGTGCGGCGCGGTGTGGAGCGCGCCCCACTCGGCGATGCGACGCTTTCCCGCTACTGACGAGTTTATGCACTCGCCTGGTGAAAAAAAAAACAACAATTTAAGGTTTTCTTTTTCGAAAATGATATTGTGTAAGTGTCTTTGAGGAAGCTCTGGGGGCCTAAAATGGACGCTTTGGCAGAATCATTTTAAGATCTGCGTACAATTCATACATCCCGCAATTAATCTGTTTGACAGCTGCTATTTGTCATTAGAATATAGCAATTCATAATTTTTGGACCATTTTACATAACTCCATACTAAACTCTCAAACAGATGATGCTTAGAGCCGATTTGGATAATACACAAACAATTTCAATCTTTAAAACAAAATATTAAGTTCTTTTTATATAATAGATCTTAGATATCTCACACCTAGATTTCCGTATGGCTATATATAACGGTACCCCAATTGTAAGTTTGCAAGAGAGTAAACGTAACTATTTCGTTTGCGTTAAAATTTGACCGATAGATCATAATGCTAAGAATATAAGGGTGAGAATAAAAATCTTAACGCAAACGCGCTAGTTACGTTTACTTACTTGCAAACTTACACTCGGGGTACTGATCACAGTGATCCAAGTGAGATGTTTTTTTTAAAGTCAATGGAACGTGGTGATCATAATATCATGGGAGCGACTAAACGTCCGCTATCTAGTACTGAACAGGAGCCTCATAATATATTAGATGCTAAAATGAAAGACCAAAAGGAGATTGCCCATAAGATATCTACATATACAACATTAGTTTTTGTTTATACTAAACCTCTTAAGGGGTCATTGTACTCATCATTATGAACAACTTTTACTATGGGACCAACCTTGAAATCGTGAAAAAAAAATCAGCTGTTCCCTACATTTAAGTTCGCTGAACTCGTCATATTGTAGGGAACAGCTGATATTTTTTTCGCGATTTCAACTTTAGTCCCATAGTAAAAGTTGTTCATAATGATGAATACAATGACCCCTTAAGAGGTTTTGTATAAAAAAAACTAATGTTGTTTATCTGTAATTTTTATGGTGTACATAATAAAGAGTATTTTATTCTATACTATTCTATGATTTCAAAAGAATAGAAAATTAGAAGAAAAGTTTCGCAGATGGAGGGCAATGATGGTTTGCTCTGCCCATTAAAGAATGGAAAGTTAATACTTAAATAGGTTATTAATAACCTGTATTTCACTGTGTGTAAATACATAAATAATAAAATAAATAAATTACCAGTATCAGGGTTACAATGGCAGCAGTCAGTAGCTGGCGTGGAGTTAGTAGCGCCGCGCTCAGAGCAGCACGGCACGCATTGGTTGTTTAGCCTGAGACAGAAGAAAACGTTAATAAATACATGAGAAAATATTACAAGGAAATGCTATTTTGTGATTATTTTACTGGTTGTTTGTCGCAGTACCGAAGATTGGAATACTGTGTTTTTGAGCAAGTACTGTCAAAAATATAATACAGCACTGTTTGACAAAAATAACCTTAACACAGACAGGACACTAAACGCCCATAGGCGTCATAACAATAAAACTTCTATTGTGTATAGTTCAGTGTCCTTGAAGAAGTTAAGGCTCGTGCAGACTGGCGCGATGCGACACCGGTAGAACCATTTCTATGAAAACTTCATGGAAGTTGTTCTATCGGTGTCGTGTCGCGCCAGTTTGAACGAGCCTTTCAGGATGTTCACGGACGTATTTTCGCCGTAAAAATCTTCGGTATATAGCCACGCAACGGCCTTGTTAATAATCATCTTTGTAGTCTTTTAATAAACTGTAGCTTTGTAGAACATTGTCTATTTTGTTAAGTAGGTACCTGATAGTTGTTGACGGGCCTACACTGTCCTCCCATACCTATTAACACTGTAATTTTTAAAACATTGTAAAAGCAGATATTTTTAAAAGAGTAACCGTGGAGTTTCTTGCCGGCTCTTCTCCATTGGAACCGACCAATCGGAACCGTACTCTTTAACTTCTGGCAATTGAACAAAACTTTTATGTTACTCAAATTTTAACAGGCTTTCACAAACAGTACCTCAATCTACATCGTTTCAAAATAACTGCCGATCAAAATTGTCCCTGCCACGACAACACCGTACAAAGTCTCGACCACCTCCTCAGGGATTGCCCCAGATTCGCCATGGATCGCATGCAATATGAGGCAATCTCTATCTGAGAGATTTGGTATCACGGCATATGACATCGGGATGCTAACGCGAAAAGAGGAAGTATTAGCCGCCTATACAAAAAAGAACGTCCTGCTACATTTATTTATTTATTCTAACTATACATAGTTAATATGTATCACTTAATATCCTAACTAATATTATAAGTGCGAAAGTAAGTTTGTTTGTTTGTTAGCTTTTCACGCCTAAACCACTGAACGATCATCCTGAAATTTTGCATATACGTTGTCAGGTGTACAGAAATGGACATAGGGTATTCTTCATCCCGAAAAAAAGTACTGTTTCCGAGGAAAACAACAATAACGTTATTATTATAATAGGTGGCGCCACGTTCCTTTCGAATCATGATTGAATTATATTAATAAGTATAGCAACTTTAGTAGTGTGATAATATTTTTTTTTTATTTAAATACCTAATTAATTTTGTGAGTCTAGAGCAGGGACCGTACAACCCCGGTTAAGTGTTAAGCTCTTCGAAGGGGTAACTCATTCAATGGGTTACCTTTATCATGGTGTAACCCATTGAAAGGGTTTTATACTAGAAACCCATTGAAAGGGTTACATGATAACCCATTGAATGGGTTTTATACTTGAAACCCAGTGAAAGGGTTACCTGATAACCCATTTCAATGGGTTTTATACCTACTTGAAACCCAGTAACATGAAGAAATTATAATATTATGTTATTTCGATATCCGCCCAGCACGCGTAGCAGGACCAATTCTATCTCTATTCTACCCAAAGACCATTTTGGTTACCATTTTAGAAAAACCCTATTGAAAACCCTTTCAATGGAAAGGGTTTTCGATAGGGTTTTTCTAAGCAGTTAATCAAAAACCCATACGGTGTGGGTAATTTTGAATGGCTTAAATTAAGCCGTTCAAAAGGGTTACCCACACCGTATGGGTTTTTTTCGAAAACCCTTTCAATGGGTTACCAAAATTTAATTTAAGCCGTTCATAAGGGTTACCATTATCGTATGTGTTTTTGTTTAACCGCTTAGAAAAACCCTATCGAAAACCCTTTCAATGGCTAACCAAAATGGTCCCTGGTCTAGAGTGTCGATAGACTGGTTTTTCATCCTCCTAACTAATATTATAAATGCGAAAGTTAGTTAGTTTGTTACGCTGTCACGCTAAAACGGCTGAACGGATTTGGATGTTTGGCACATGGGTACACCTAGGTTAGGACATAAGATACTTTATATTCCGGTAGTTTCCGTGGGATAATTTCCGACCTCAACGCGGGCGAAGCCGCGGGCAAAAGCTAGTATATTTTAATAACACCATCGTGAAAAACAAAAACTCCAACAAGATATTAACCTTATCAAATCGCAGATACTGTCGAAAAAGAGATAATTTCTAAAGAAAAACAATACCGAAATTGAAATGTTACAACATCAGCGAATTCAACGACACAAAAAAAAAACTTCTGACGATTCAAAAGTGCACATGTAAGAATATTTTGATTTTGATTGAAAAGGTATAAAATCATACAATTATAACGTTACAGAAATTAATACAAGCCACTGAATTCATGATTAATCTATCCTACTGAACGATATTTCACACCTACCTGACATCCAAGAGCCTAGAACTTCGTTGCTACGTAGGTACTCTACTATCGAGACATTACAAAGGAACAGCTAATATGTGTCTCTAATACCTACACGTTATACAGGCGTCAAAGGTAGCAATTCCAGGAATTTCTGGAGTATTCTAGTTACTAGATATTCGATTACCTCGTATAGAATAATCAAACTGTATAGGATACGTTTCAGTTTGATATTAATCCAGCTACGTGTTAAACAGATGACTGAACAGAATCCTAATCCTGAAATTCTAATTCCTAATTGCCTAATATTCTTCAGATAACCCGCGCCGACCACGCACAGGATCCGCAACCAGGGACCATTTTGGTTACCCATTGAAAGGGTTTTCGATAAGGTTTTTCTAAGCGGTTAATAAAAATATACTGCATGACAAAAAGCTCCTTTCGTGCTTAGGATTTGAACCTGCAGTCTTATCCACGGCAAGCGGTCTTGTAACCTCCGGTCTATTTGGACGCTAAATAGCTTTTTGTAAATGTTAACCGTATTATTGCTAATCGTTGTACGTTTAATAATAAAGTTTACCCAATCGGTGTGTTTTAAGTATTTTATTGAAAAAAACCGGCCAAGTGCGAATCGGACTCGCGCACGAAGGGTTCCGTACCATTATCTATAAAAATGGAAAAAAACACGTTTGTTGTATGAGAGCCCCCCTTAAATATTTGTTTTATTTTAATTTCATTATTTATTTTTAAATTCTATATATATCTACATATTCTGTGAACATTTCAAGCGTCTACCTGTTGCCGTTATCAATATAGAGCAAAAACGAGCAAAAAAAATCACGTTTGTTGTATGGGAGCCCCCTTAAATATTTATTTTATTCTATTTTTTTGTATTTGTTGTTATAGCGGCAACAGAAATACATCATCTGTGAAAATTTCAACTGTCTAGCTATCACGATTCATGAGATACAGCCTGGTGTCAGACGGACAGACGGAGAGACAGACAGACAGACAGACAGACGAACAGACAGACGGCGGAGCCTTAGTAATAGGGTTCCCGTTTTACCCTTTGGGTACGGAACCCTAAAAACCATATTAAAAACAGACTTTAAAAAAAGGATACTTAAACTTATTTATTCATTAAAACAATAAGTACATTACTTATAATAAAATGTTTTTGCAAAATACAAAAACCAACTTGTGCCTATCTCGGATTTGAACTCACATGTCTTTTGAGGGGGTAACCACTTATTGGAGCTGTGTGTACCTGCATATTTTGTTTTAATTTCTAGACATGAATTAATTATTAAATAAATATTTTAGTTTTGCCAAGCTATTGCCGGGCCGCCAAGGAAGACACCGCGGGCCACAGGCGGCCTTGGGCCGCGGGTTTATGATCTTTGATTTAGCTAAACATTTCTGAAAATGTGGTAAAGAATTTCAGCCAGAAGGATAGTCGACCATCGAACAAGACAAAAAAGACTGCAGACTAAGGGTGAAGTCACCAATGAAACTGGATACCATCAACACATCTTAACTACGTTCAAGAGCTCTTGAACGCGGTTTAGATGTACCTACTGATCGCGTTCAGTTTCATTAGCGAAATTCGCCTTAAATACAACGTGTTTCTTTTGATATCCCACAACTCTAGGGTATTAATGAGACCATGTCAAAGAATCAACTGGCATTAGTTTTTTTTTTTTTTTTTCATTTTTCATACAAAATAATTCCAAGTCACGATTATTTTATGTAAAACACCCTTACGTGAAAAATGATATCGTCGCATTTTCCCAGCTTTAGATTGGTTTGAATGAAAATGATTTACTCGTACTTATCAATGCAACTTAGATACACACATCGAGTGTTAGTATTTATGATGGTATCTTCGAAACTATGTATACACTTGTTCTACGACTTTTTGTATTGTTTTTACTTATACTACCTTAGTTTTATGGGACATCAAAAGGAGCACGTTGTATAACAAATTTAACGTGACCAAAATAAATCCCAAAAATAGTGTCAAACACTTTGTACGTAAAAGTGAGTCTCCACTAGCTTAAGCGTAAGACGTCACAAGTGTTTCTTCTCGACGCGTAGAACGTGTGTCAGTGTCCTTCAATCACCGAGGACTCCTAAGGCGCGCCACCTTTGCCCCAAGACGCGGAAACTAAGTGGAAGTGTCGTGTAAAATGTATCACTCGAATGAAAAGGGAAAAGCGAGTAAAAGAATATAATTTAAGTGCTTAATTTTTTTTTAGTTTTTGAATTTATAAAGCGGAAAATGTTTTTTTTTTTTTAATCTTATCATTCACAATTATTTTTAGTGAACTTTAATAATTGAAGAGCATGCTTGAAATTCGCACGTAGCTGCGTAGGTATTTGAGCTCCTCAGAAATTGCAGTACAATTTCATATTTTTCTACCGTGAAGATAAAATATATAGATTATTGTTTTCAGCTTTTTTGCTTTTATTTGAGAATCGTGAAGCAAAATATTCAAAACATACATACGCACGTCTTCTTCCCATGGGGGTAGGCAGAAACTATACAAAGCCACCTGCTACGCTCCTTACATACTCCTTTTGCATCGTTTACGTTCATATATCAGTACCCCGAGTGTATGTTTGCAAGTGAGTAAACGTAACTAGCGCGTTTGCGTTAAGATTTTTATTCTCACTCTTATACTCTTACTCGTATATTCAGTTAAAGACAGATCGCTATTGATGATAGACAGTATAATTATATCTATGCTCGGATGGCGTCTCACAATCATTGATAAAGGCTATCTATCTAACGAAAACAATAAGTAGGTTTCTCTACTTCGCCCTCCCGTGCGTTCCATTACAACCAACATCACTTTAAAAAACAACATGTATAATTAGGGTTATATTAAAACTTCTTTGTTTCTTACTTCTAAATAAGTTACTGGATTAAGATATAATTCTGTAGAGCCATATTTGATAAGGCCGCGAATCAAAATACAACCTGTTACTGACCTGCGAATTGCAAAAAACGTAATAAAATTTGAATTTTGCGGGCTACCTTAGCGCATTAATGTTATTTTTTTTTTTACTTAAATACATGTTGGAATGGTGCTTGCACGGGGGGTGTCAGTAATTTAACCCCCCCCCCGGGTTAAATTTCTGTTATTTTTTGCCTAGGGCGCATCGTTTTCGAGATATATGATTTTTTTTTTTTTTATTACTTTAAATAAAAAATCTATGATCATTATTGCAAGTACTAAAGAGTTCATTTTAGCTTGGTTACTTTACGTATATCCCTGCAATTCGGGGAATAGCCAAATCTGCCATCTGTAGTACTGTCCTGTCAAACAAATCGTATATTGGGACGCATACTTTGGCATTTTCATACAAAGAGATATCTGTTGTAGGCGATACACCCTCCCATCAGTAGATAGCGTGGGCCGGTATGATTCCTAGATTATTGGGACGTTAAAACCATCGATAGATATATTTTTATATCTCCAGTAGGCCGAAACTGGTGATATATAGGTTATTGGGTTCGGCCGTTAGCATTATGATCTATCGGTCAAATTTTAACGCAAACTAAATAGTTACGTTAAGTCTCTTGCAAACTTACACTTGGGGTTTGCAAACTTACACTAGGGGCATTCTCAGGAACATCATCAAGGTATAGGTAGGGGGGGGGGGTATTTCATAATCATAATCTTTATTTTTACACAAGAACTTATTTTTAAGAATCTAAAAGATTAGATATCCAATTTCCGTTCCTCAGTGCACAATAATAAATTCACGGTTGTTACGAAACCGATTCACCCTGACCCCCGTACTAGTTATAAACTGTATTACGGTGGGACAGCTTCCTCGTTCTCTGTTCACAAGAAAATTCGCCGTTTTGAGAGAAAATAGTTAGATAATCTCACTTTTCAAA
Organism: Tiliacea aurago; assembly: GCA_948098905.1. Lineage (NCBI taxonomy): Eukaryota > Metazoa > Arthropoda > Insecta > Lepidoptera > Noctuidae > Tiliacea > Tiliacea aurago. The sequence goes on from OX402592.1 coordinate 6,807,477, forward strand.
TAATACAAAGCAAAACTGTGGGTAAAATGTATCACACATTCAAATTGTTCTTTACTTGATTTTTACTTTGTAGGTAGTAGCGTAAGTTCTCATAGTATATGTAAAATTTTTAGATGTTACGTTTGTTTACAAATATTTGTATTGTTTTCTTATTATCTACTTTATATAAAATAACTGATTTATGTCCTCCTAAGGCGTCCGCTCCCAGCATTTCCACTCACTTCTGCCTTGTAAATACCTTTTTTAGTCGCCTTTCATTCATCCTCTCAACATGACCAAAGCATCTAAGCTTACTCAGAACAAATTCTTTATTACGTGTTATCTAATCTCTAGGTACGCTTACATAGGTGACCACAAAACCTACACTTTTAACGTGAACGGAAAACTGACGTGCTTTGAGCACGTGCACTCGACATTTCTCGCCGGCTGATATTCCACGGCCCGCTCAACTAGACTAACTTACTCGCTATTTCATACATAACCGGCGTACTAAAGTAACAGCTCCAAACGTATGACCCACCTGTCGAGCCAACGTGAAGTGTAACGTGGGGCAATTGAACTGTCCCGCACACAGACGCAAAATAAAAACACGGAATTTGAAATTAACTTTGATAGTTATTGCCGGATTCTAAAAACCGGAATTTAATCAGCGTATTGTAAAATTACATGTATAGGTACTTGAATATTTGGTTCTAGTTATTTTGATCAACCATGCAGAATATCTGATCAAGTGATCAGAGATACAGGTTTTTTAGAAACCGCGAGTTTTGCGTGTCGTTATCTTTCTAATCCACTAAACAAGTGCATGTAGAACTTTCGCTAGACTGCTCTCCAAGGTCCAAGGTTTAATAATAAAAAATAAAAAAAACGTTTATATCGACCAACAAGGATCATATATGCACAACATGTTTTATCAAATTAAAAATATAATAAAAAAACACTCAATTAAACATATCACATAAAACACATTACCGACCTTGATTGCTCAGTATGTGAACGATACAGCAATGGTTCAGGTACTGGCAATCGAACCTCTGCGCGAATACCCTCAGGATGCCGCTGGAGCTAGCCCGAACAACTGCAGCACATTCCACTGCTGGCATCATAGCATAACTTATCGAAGCACTCTATACAAAACCCACAATGTATAATAAACTACAGATGTATTCACATGCTTGTATAATCTCAGTGGTCTTGATCACATGGTACAGCTAAACGCTACTGGTCCAGATCAAGTTCAACACGTCGCGTCACATTCACTACCCGTTCCACTGCTCGCTTGGATACTTCCCATACTTCCCCTCAAAACACTCAATACATAACCCACCTTGTATAATAAACTACAGTATTATCCACATACCTATCAAGTCTTAGCGGTCTTGAACACGTGGTACAACTAAACTGTCCCGGTCCGGAGCAAGTTCTACACGTCGCATCACATCCACGACACGTCCCACTGCTGGCGTCGTAGTACTGCGAGCCGAGACACTCCATGCAAAGCCCGCCATCTAGCATGAAGCGAGGTGGGCAGGACTTGCAGTGGAGCGGACCTGAGCCGTCGCACTCGCGGCAGTAGTGGTGGCAGTGCCGGCAGCCGCCGAGAGTTTGGTAGAAACCTGCGGGAAAACACAGACATTTAATGTGATGAATAGATAGAAAGATTTAGGATTCACGGTATTCCGGTAAGTTAACTCGAACTGATACGGAAGTGGGGAAACTGGCCATTAACAATATTATCAAAACGGTGGTAAATTCCAGACATTTAAATGATGCGTTCGGAAATCAAATTCAAGAAGAAAGTGTTCTGGTTCTAACGTAACTAGTGAATTGATACCTTGCTTAAGACTTATTGGTGTGGGCATACATTTACTTAAATTAATCATTGGTGTTCTAAGGTTAAACGAAGGGTTTGACTATATAGCGTTAACCTTACTTTGACTATACTATTATCTGCAGTAAAGTCTGTCTGATAAACACTACAAGACAGAAATTAATATCATTCATCGTGTGACCCATCAATATTTGCTACTTGTACCGTTTTCAAAAAAAGTCGCCCTCGGTTTCTGAAAGTGTTTAACAGCTATGATTGGTTGGTCGAAGTAGTAAACGAAGTTTTTAATTTCATCGTTTTATTAGTTCTTGTCAGTCAGCAATTTTAAAGGTTTAGAACATAACATCTTTTTCAACTCTTCGAGGGATTACAGCCTTGTTATTTATATGTAGAAGATTACAGAAAACCACTTTGAATACACGTGCGCAGAGCAAACTGAATTCAGGAGAGACTCTTTAGTAACTACTCTCGAGGCCGCAAGATGCTTACAGTGATAAATCTCTTTCAGTAAACGAAAACCTCTAGGCGATAAAATAACAATAAATTACGATTTCATTCATGTAGATTTATATCTTATAATATGATATTTAATATACATTTAGATTTAATCATCTGTAATATTTCACTTGTTTTCAGTTTCCAGTGATCGCATGCATGACTAAGCTGGTAAGCTTCTAGGTTAAGTGTCATTGGGTGTTTCCATACTGCAATAATCACAGCAGCAGTCCGAAGTTAAGACTAGCCAAATATTTCAGAGATTGAGATTTGCTTGAAGCTCGCCCGCTGTAAGCGGTCTAAGTAAGATAGGAACTAGCCAAATATTTCAGGGATTGAGATTTGCTTGAGGCTCGCCCGCTGTTAGCGGTCTTAGTACGATAGTAACTAGCCAAATATTTGAGGGATTGAGATTTGCTTGAGGGTCGCCCGCAGTTAGCGGTTTAACCACGATAGTAACTAGCCAAATATTTCAGGGATTGAGATTTGCTTGAGCCCCCCCCCCCCACTGTTAGCGGTCTAACTACGATAGTAACTAACCAAATATTTCAGGGATTGAGATTTGCTTGAGGCTCACCTGCTGTTAGCGGTCTAAGTACGATAGTAACTAACCAAATATTTCAGGGATTGAGATTTGCTTGAGGCTCGCCCGCTGTTAGCGGTCTAAGTACGATAGTAACTAACCAAATATTTCAGGGATTGAGATTTGCTTGAGGCTCGCCCGCTGTTAGCGGTCTAAGTACGATAGTAACTAAACAAATATTTCAGGGATTGAGATTTGCTTGAGGCTCGCCCGCTGTTAGCGGTCTAAGTACGATAGTAACTAACCAAATATTTCAGGGATTGAGATTTGCTTGAGGCTCGCCCGCTGTTAGCGGTCTAAGTACGATAGTAACTAACCACATATTTCAGGGATTGAGATTTGCTTCAGGCTCGCCCGCTGTTAGCGGTCTAAGTACGATAGTAACTAACCAAATATTTCAGGGGTTGAGATTTGCAGTAGACACGCCTGCTGTTACCGGCTTAAGTACGATAGCCAAACATTTACATTTTTTTTTTTTTACTATCCAAATATTTCGGGTATATGGGTGCATCTTTGTTATATTTTGCTGCACAATAACATTGAATTGTTCACCAAAATCCTGTGCCAACACAAATATGCACTAGTCCAGACCAATCTTCACTTTATAAGGTTTCTGGACACCCTTGCGTATCCCTCTATGTCCCGACCACAAAAACAACAACATTATAATCCGCTTTGTTACCCTTCAGCGCATCATCTCCATTAATCTCATCTATTGTATTATCCACACTAAGCAATACTGGGAATAAACATATTTTGTTATTTTCCCTTCCGCTCTCGTTCCCGCTCCCTGCCCATCCCTCACACGATTCATTATAAGGAATGTTGCAATAAGTAACCAGGGCAACATTCGATTGTTATCTTCATTTTCATCGTTATCCGTTCGTGGGCGGTGGATGAATAAAGTAAATAGAATAAGGTAATAAATGTGCGATACATCCAGGCAACATTATGAAGCAGGTATTTTCGATGTTAGCGTAGGTGGGTAACCCACTACCGGGAGGACACGGCGCGGCATACGCTGGCAGAGTGTGCCGCTTGGGAGGAGCCACGCCGTGCCCTCATCTCAGGAGTAGGCAGTGACCTATCGCTGCCGGCCGTGGTCGAGTCGATGGCCGGCAGTGAGGAGTCCTGGGACGCGGTGGTGTCCTTCTGCGAAACAGTCGTGTCGCAGAAGGAGGCTGCGGAAAGGGAGCGGGAGATCTCGTCCGCTCACCCGGCCCGCAGCAGGCGCACTGGGCATCGGCAGAGGGCTGACAACGCCCTCTTCCGGCCCCCCTAAATAGGTCCAGGGACGGTGGACTTGGGGACGTCCGCCGCCCCCTATCACACTGGACCCGAGGTGGCGGCGCGTAGTGTTCCACGCGCGCCTCGTTGAGATGTCGCGGGGGGGGGGGTCAAACACGTCAGCCCCCCACCCCTAGACTTGAGGTGGACCGCAGAGGTGAACCGGCACTAGCCGGGGATCACGGAAGTAATCTCCCAAGAATCCCGGTGCAAGTGTGGGAAAACACTGGGGTGGTTTTTAGTCAGTAAGAGTCTGACAGACCCCTCCGCCCAAAAGGTTGGTAACCCAGAGAACTTTAAGACTATTGTTATTTGTAACTAAATTCTGATTTTTAGAGTGCGTTTCATCAAATAGTTCCTATGCCGTAATGTTGGCTCCACTGTTGTAGGACGAAGTGACTTTCTTGTACTGTCTCGGAGCTAAGCTGGGGACAGACAGACAAGCGGACATGGCGAAACTATAAGGCTAAAAAACAAAAACGCGTTGTTGCGAATAAATATTGAGGTAAAATAGATAACAGGAAAATTTTGTTCTTTACCAGAAAAAATTGGTAAAACCAATATATATTTATTCAGAATTAGCTGACTCGGCGATCTTCGTACCGCCTTATACCGACAGCAGCGCCACCTAGCGGGTCCAATTGTGTTTTCAAACCATCCAGGATCCCATTGAAATATAAATACAAAATTTCAACCAATTCGGTCCAGCCGTTTAGGAGGAGTTAGGTGACAAACACATGTACAGAAGAATCATTTTAGTATTTTCCTTCACTTATTATTTATGTTTCTCACCGTTTAAACCTTCCCTGAACTTCCGCAAATATTTCAAAACCAAAATTAGCCAAATAGGTCCAGCCGTTCTCGAGTTTTAGCGAGACTAACGAACAGTAATTCATTTTTATATAAATATAGATTAAACATTTTAGTCCACGGAAATTATGATATAAATAATATTATGATTTTTTTCAATTGTAAGTACTTCAAGCAAAAGTATCAAAAGCGTGTTTTTACATTAAATTTCCTTATATTAAATATTTTAATACGCTATCCATCAAAATTAAATACTTTGCAATAGCGGTTGAGGCAAAAATGTAACAGAGATAAATTTATTTTAACTTTTATGACTGACTAATCTGACTTAACTACAAGACTATTAAACACATAAAGCAAACACCATTAAAAAAAAAAACGTTTTGCTTCAAAGCTCGTACAGACTCAAAGAAATTGTGCTACTAGTGTCGCGTCGCCCGCGATATTGCACCAGTCTATACAAGCCATTAATGTGTTTAATTTTCTTGTATTTGTAATTCAACATCGTAAATAGATGCCATTTTATAATCTATATAAATAAAAAAAACTTTTTACAAAAAAATAATAACCGACTACCAAAAATAACACTACAAAGTGAAAAATAACTTTCATTTCGGAAGTCAAGTCATCAGATTCCGCTTTGGTGGCGTACTCCGTCGAAAAAAAAACATACTGCCGAATTGAGAACCTCCTCCTTTTTGGAAGTCGGTTAAAATAGAATATAACACGCGGGAAAGGCAGATGATGATGACGAGGAAAGTCACTAAAATGTTCATCATACCTTGTGGACACTCCGGATGACATTCTCCGGCGGCCAGCCTCCAGCCCTCAGGACAAGACGCACACTGGTCCCGCCTGGGTCCGATACACGTGCGACACGAAAGGTAGCATTTCGAACATGTGCCGCGATCTGCATAGTACCTGCGATAATAATATTATTAATAATCTGGAAAAAATGGCTATGGGATAAATTTTAATAAAATTTAACGTCAATTTCAATATAATTGTTAGTTTAATTTTATTGAAACAGCCCCATGTTTCAATAAAATTAAATTTGAAAGAAATCTACAAGTAAAACTTTTTTTTTTTATTTAACGCGAAGCTACTGCTGAAAATTCAAGTAAGTAATCACAAAAATTGTGTTAATTTCTATAAGCTTCGAGGGTTAAGGGCCTAATACACCAGCTTTACCGGGGTCTTGTTGACTCACCGGTAAAGCTCATTTGTTCATCACAGTATTGTGAGCTGACGCGACCAGATCGCGCCTCGTCTTCATTGTTTAGCCGTTCGATCGCTCGCTGATCAACCGTTTTATACCAAGCACAAAGTTTTATCACAAGAAAAACCGGTATTTCAATAGCTTAATTCTAGTCAAGGCGTAAAAGAACATACCCATCAGCGCAGGCCGTCCTGCAAGCGCCTGACTGTAACCTCAACGCACTGACACACGACGTGCAGTTCAGTCGCGACACGCATTCGGAGCAGCCGTGCATGCATCGCGCGCAACGACCCGCTTCTGCGTAGTATCCTTGACTGCATTCTGATACACATCTGTGAGGAATAGGGGATGGGTTAGTTTCGTTGATAGAAATTGTTTATTCGTTGAAATTTTTTGTCCGAGATCTGGTTTTGGAAAGAGTCCGAAATTTTCTTAAGACAGCTTTAAAATGTGGATACATTCATTTAAACACTGTTCATAAATATGATAATATGTCAAGCCTTAAAAATAATTACAATAGATGATTTAAAATCGGCAGTACCTGCTCAAAATTAAATGAAAACAAAACGAGAGGGATGCAAAATTGTATCAGCCAAAAAATACAGAACCCAAAAATAACCCAAGGTAACATAATTAATTATTAATGTTGACCTTACTCATTAGCTTAAAATATACATGAACCCGGGTCACGTCCACGTGCATGTGAACCGAGGTTCGTTAAGGTTTCCGAGTGCAAATTAAATAGAATCTAAAGGGCTTTAATACAACATTAAATTTCGTATATTTCATAATTTGTCGAGACAGTTTTCCATTCGGTTCATTCAAAGAGAGAGTTCTGCTATACAAAAGACAGCGTTAATTAACAAATTCTACTTTTACTCACCTGTAATCCTGAATTAAGTTAGGATTCTGACAAGTAAGACAATCTCCGTCGTTTTCTCCGTAGCATGAATCGCAAGCTTCATTACATCTCTTGCATTTCTGGTCTTCAGCAAATTCGCCAGATGTGCACTTTTCAGTTCCCACAGGCATACATTTTCCCTTTTTATTAAGTTCCCAGTTCGGTTCACACGAGAGGCAAAACGCACTCGTGCATGTTAAACAACCGACGGGACACCTAAAAAAACAAAAAACATCAAAACGAGGTCACATCAAAGCTTATATTAAAATAACACGGAAATATAAATTATACGAACCTCATACATTCTTTCCTCTTTTTGTCAGCGTAATAAGCTGGGGTACATGACGTCACACATCGCCCGTCTAAAGCATAAGTCGACGGATGACAAGTCACGCACTGCGCTTCCCCGGGCCCTTGGCAAGTGTCGCAAGATTCGTGACATTTTGCGCACATATAATCTTCAGTTTCATAGTGAGAAGACGGGCAGGATGCCAAACATGTTCCGTCATGAAGAACTAGATGGTGTTCACAAGACGTGCAACCATCAGCCCGTTCGGAACAAGTGGCGCAGTGGGCAGCACACGGCCGGCAAACGGAAGATTCACTGTCTTCCCAGTAACCATCTGGGCATTGCTGAAGACACACAGCTAAGTCTGCAACTAGCAAGTGTGCTGGCGCACATGTCAAACACGAGTCCTGACCCGGACCAACGCAAGTCTCACAAGACTCGTGGCACGGCCAGCATACTCCACCTTGATTCGCGTAACTTCTTGGAGGGCACCGGGAAACACAAGAGTCATCCAGACGATAGTGTTTGCACGCGATACATTGAATTGGTCCTTTTCCATAGCATCCTTGAGAATCGCATTCGGGATCACAGTCATGCATGACACGCTTGTCATTACTATCAGCGAGGACATTCTCCCCATGCGGAGAAGGGACGTTATGTCCATCGAGCAGAGCTACCGCCTTTTCCGGGTTGGACCCGGCGGCGAATAGATTTGGAAAGTTTTGATAGTTGGCAAACGCGTCAGTGTTGTAAAAAGAATCCCCGATAGTTTCATAGCCATCCGCGGCGGTGGGGAACGCAAAAGGGGGTGCTACAGGCGACGGCCTCTTTGTTTTTAATCGAACTGGATCTACTGATGTTCCATAGAATATGAGCTGCCACTTTTTTAGTATACCAGCTTGGTTAACGTGTCTATTGCCAGCATTAACTATTTGTAGTGTCCATCTGCCCTCAGCGTGTTCGCCCCAGAAGTGAACACTTAAGAAAGGCCAGTCATCAAAGTTCGAACTAACTACATCACGCGGCCTTTCGAATAACAACGTTGATACCGTGCCCATTGGAGATGTCAAAAGTATACGTAGATTGCCTCTAGGGAAGAACCTTAACGATATTTTACATTGAACATGTTCAAGATAACGCACTTCGTTTACTGTTGAACTGCACCCATTAACGTCCATATGCGCTGTTAAGGTATAACCAAATGTTGATTCTATCTGCTTGTCTTCGTTTATTTCTTGCGATTTGCAAATATGTTGTGGCGGGACGGTAACCCATTGCTCTGCTAAGCTGACCATTTCAGATGCGTCCATCAGGCCGTATCCGAATTTATGACTTACTTTCCTCTTGACTCCGTTTATGATCCAACCTCCCTCTTTCTCGAGAGGCTGTGGTCGTGACGTCATTACAACTAAGTATTGCATATCTCTCCATGTGAGTTCTGCGTTCGCTTCTAGAGCTAACGCACATATACCTGCCGCGAGTGGAGCGGAAGCCGAGGTTCCTGTGTGTTCTACTGTACAAATATGATCGGCCCGCAACCGGCCGTCCATGTCAACAGTGGCGACACTTTTATCATGTCCTGGGGTGCCCGAACTATATGTGGTAGCTAATGTTGAGGAGCATTCTTCAAGGTACCAAGGTTTGTAACCACCTTGCGTTGCACTAGAAATTGACAAAGTAAATATACTATTCGTGTAACCATCACAGTTACAAGAGTCTGTATGTCTTCCACCGTTCCCAGAAGCCCACACGAAGATGGATCCTTTACCACGACGACCACTTGTGACTCCGTAGATGAATGCCCTGAGGAACAAAAGCGAGGATTCATTTCAACTTATCTCATTTTAATTTCTCATTACATAATTCAGTAAAGCATTCCAATATCATACCTTCTAGCAAGAGGTCCTGGACCATCAACAGTTTTGCCGTCATCCTCTGGTCCCCAGGAAGCACTGTAGATATCGATGTGGTCTGGATTGAGACCCAAGGCTCTAGCTTCGACAGCGTCATTGACAATGCCGTCTAACATCCTCACGCCACCAATACTAGCGTTGTAGGCGATGCCTACGCCGCAGTACTGGTTATAGGCAACTCCGGCAACCTCGCCGGCACAACGTGTACCGTGCTTGTTGTCACCGTTGTCTTGAGGCATCGGGTCGTCATCGTTACCATTGATATCTGTTGACGCGTTGGGATCCTAAACAAATATAAAATAATTAATACGAGCAAGAAACTCGACCAATGGTATAATTACGTTGAAGCAAAATAGAAATTGTATTTCAAAAATCTTGTTTCCTTGTCGGATTGGACTGATGAATTTACAAAATTCAAGGTACTTTTGGGAAATTTAATTAATTCTGATGCTGATACATTTACTCTGTTTGTAATTTGGCGAGTTTTGATAATTATTTTACATCATAAATTTCAACCCTCTCCAACTCATACTTGCAATTTTCCCTAATGGAATGAATACCATTCAAGACATTCATTTTCGCATAACTTACTGAGCAATCTGAGCATCGCTATCTGGCATTGAAATTGCTCATTTACAAAAGTTGGGAACATTACATTATCTTGGAGCAATAGCAATTAACTTAAAGAATCTAACTCTGATTATTCTTAAAATTGAGTAGTAGAAAAAATACACGTTTAAGAAACAACTGCTTATAAAACACACTAATTGAGAACAAACACAATAAAGCACTGAATGTAACCAACCAACTACAGGGTTTTTCAAAAACATGAACACTACCTAACTCAGTTCCGAAGCCTAACTTCGTAAGTTAATATGCGGGCAGCTTATCTTTAGTGCTAGACCTTTACACCAACTGTTAGTCCAACAATCCTACTGATAGCATTATCAGCCTGTATTAACAGCCCTCTATGGAACAAGTAACTGCTGTGTAATTTATCGATATGTTACAGATAAAGCTCTGAAATAGTGTTGCTTTTGAATTTTGGGCCGTATCCCTATGTGGTTCTCGTATCTGATCTAAGTGTATAGCACTTTTGCTAACAAATCTCCGGAATATATATATTGTGAACTGAACTGTGTAATTTTCTCTTTACTATTTTAGTTGTCATCAATAATATTGTTGTTGCTGGTCATGTTGTGCGATTACGCTTTGAGTGACAATCAGCTCAAAACCTATATTGTGATACCACTGATATACTGTGATTGTTACCCGTTGTAGTTGCCTTGAGAATAATTAATTAAATAAATATTGTGGAACAGAATTAAATACTGCATCAGTGTGAATTTTGAGTCATCATTTTAAATAATTTTTTAAATATTTAAGAAATGTGTAGTTTTAAGGCTCATGCAGACTGGCGCGATATTGCGGGTGCGACAGGCAGTGTGACCCCAGTCGCGCCCGCGATATTGCACCAGTCTGTACGAGCCTTTAAGGTGAATCCGCAGCTGTAGCCCGCAAGTTTTTTATTTTTTTTACTTTTTATGAAATTTACAGGTCAGTGTCAGTACTCTAAGTGTAAGTTTGCAAGAGAGTAAACGTAACTATTCGTTTGCGTTAAAATTTGACCGATAGATCATAATGCTAAGAGTTTAAGAGTGAGAATAAAAATCTTAACGCAAACGCGCTAGTTACGTTTACTCACTTGCAAACTTACACTCGGGGTACTGGTTGTATTTTGATCGAAATATGATTCGCGACTATAACATATATGTAGTTGTTTTGTTGTTGTTGTTGGTGTGTGTAGTGAACTTTTTTGTTTGAGCTTCTGACGAGGAATGGCTACGGTTAAGGTGAATTAGCAGCCGTAGCCCACGATATTCAAATTTTATTACTAACAGATAATTATGTATTTACAGAATTGTAATCATTAGAATCAATACATCTCTCTAAATCAGATTTGTTCCATTGAATGACTTTTTCATGCACACATTCCACATCCTCCCTTTTCTATAGAGGATGAGTGAACGTTTAATCACATAACAAGTAAGTACATAACATTTTCACCGTTGGGCATTACACCCCAACGGCAGCAATTTTCTGAAAACTAATATCTGCATTCTGCATGGTAGTTTATTGGTCTCCACAAAAGGATAATCGGAAACCACTGGGAGTGGAGAGATTAAAAACGGAGCCATTTTTTAAAACTATTTCTCGTCCTATATTTCTGTGCGTATGAGCCTTTTAGCGTTGCCTTGTTGAGTCGATTTATTGAAAGGTTTCGTTAAAAGCTCTGGATTGTGAAATTGAATTAAATATTTATTTATTTATAAATTTCGTAAAATAACACCCTAACAGCTATAATGCCCCAATGCTGTTACTATTACAAAGATACAATAAAACATACACCATAATTTTATTAATTTAACAAAAATAACAATATATTGGCCTCTAAAAAATTCCAATGCACTTCAGTGCTATTTCTGTGAACCTGTTCAGGCTGCACTGAAATGTCCATACAAACCTCCATACAAATAATATGTCTAATAAATATGACGTGCCATGCTATGTCTGTTTCTTCTTCTTCTTCTCATTCGTTAACTTCATTTCTGAAGGTCGTGCTTAATGCTTATAAGTTATATGTCTGTTTATACAACATTATTTTTAGTTTATGCGAAACCTGAATATAGTTTGTTCAGAATAAGGAACTGAATCGATTTCAATCATTTTTACACCATGTTATATTTTTTCCCAAAAATATTTAAGTGTGATGGAAAATGTTATCAACTTATCACCATTTAATTACTTATAATACAATCGCCACCGCCGTACGATTAGATACCTATTGCCAAATTATTATCAATGAGTGCAAGACGACCCTGGAGGCGCGGGGGCGCCATTAGCTTGTTTTGTACGGACAACCCGGTAACATAACAACTTTATAACTTTGTGATTTTTCATGATACAGTTTTGAAATTTTGTACATACTCGTAGATTCTTTACATAAAAATAATAGACACGTGTTTCGGGTTTCGCATATATGAGTACTAAAACTAATATTGTATATGTCGAAATAATAATGTGTACTATGAGTACCTACCTAATATGTCTCATGGACACAACATTTTCTGGAAAATATGACTATAGACCACGCAATGAGATCAGGTGCCGTATTATGACGTTTTAATGCCATCATGATTCCAGTGCAAGAGAGAGATGGATTTATACATGACCGCTAGCACCATCCCTTTTTCGGTCTGGAATCATAATGGCATTTATACTTCATAATACGGCCCCTGGGATTCATTACCAGGGAACAGTGCAACTTATTTTTCGCCTGGACCACTTGCCTCCTTGAAGAGAGAGATCAATGGCCAGCGAAACAAAGCCGCAAAGCACTCGTTGCCAGCCCTAACACAATCGATCATTTAAATAAGTTTCAAAGTTCTACTTACATAGTTCTGCGCCAAATCCGGATGGTTGGTCTGAATACCGTCATCCAGGATGGACACGACTATACCCTTGCCAGTGTAGCCTTTCTGCCACGCAGGCGCCACGTTCATGTCCAAACCGTCCTTGGCCCCTCCGTTCTAAATAAAACGTTAAATATGAAAATCTTTGGACATTTTCACAGGAGACGCCAAGCTACCGAAGTGTATATTTTACAATTAGGTATTTTTCACCAGTTTTCAGAGATGCTACAGCTAAGTAGCTTATAGGACAAAATTTGTGGTGTTACATATGACGTTGGTATTTCCCGCAGGGATAGAATGAAGTTTTGTAAAACTATAATACATTATTGAAGATACAAAACATAAAAATAACATAACGTAACATCACGCGTGTAATCCCCGAAGGGTTAGACAGAGGTGTAGAGATAAACTACGATAACATGGCTCGCCCCTCCAAATTACTGTTTCAATGTGTGTAGTCACATGCACATCCTTACGAAAGAGTTTTTATATAGTTGTAATTATTCGTCTTCTTATTCGTCGAATTTATTCATAGTTTCTGTGCAATCAGTAGGTACTCGGCATATCTCACTTATTACCAGATTTGTTGGTCAACTAATCATAACTAGCCGATCGCGCAAGACCACGCACGTGTCATTTTCATAGAGAGCGTCAGTGCAGCGCCATACTAATAATAATGAGCGATTAGTGACGCCACTAGTCGAGCCACAAATCCGTGGATTTGTTTTTGTTTGACGGCCGTCTCATCGCGCGCACATGCGTTGTGAGTCTTGGTGGCGCCTTGTAAATACTTTCAAACGTTTTGAATTTTGGAGGGGCGGGCCATATTATCGTAGTTAATCTCTAACTATACTACACCTACATTTCGCCACTCATTTTTAAGTCCCATGTAATAGGGAGGCGAGCTTATTACCATCAAACGCCCAATGACATTTCCCCGACTTCGGAATCAAACCTAGGATCTCATCTTCGGCAGTAGCGTTTGCTACCAAAGAGGCATATATAAAAATGAAGGTCTTACCGTTTTATTTACAGATGTTTTGTTTTGCTTATCCACTAGGACAAATAATTAACCATTTAACCAGAGAATCAATGACAAAACAAACTTAATTTCTTAGGAATCATCATGAGATACAATTATACTTACGTTGAACTAAATTAAATTGCTAGTGAAAAAATAAAAAAGCCTTATATAATATTATTTTGAACATTTAACATTTTGTCCGAATAAGACATTTTTGCATAAATCAATAAAAATCTGTTTGTTTTTCCTCCTAGATATTTTGAGCAGACTTGGGTGCTGCTGACCATCTTCTTGACATGATCCTCCGTCGCTTTCAACTACAGGGTAAGAAAAAATGGCCTAGCTATTATCTTTCCTGCTTTTACCAAACTGGCTAGTTAGACATGACGAGGTCAGCTCTGCTCTGTAAGACAAGCCCTTCATCCCTATAATTCTTAAGAAACTCCATATCACTCTGAACCTATAACATCTTTAACAAAAGTTCCAACAGATACGTACCAAGTACCATTGCTCCTTGTACAGTGGGTCGGGAAAGAAGGGCGAGGAAGTGAGCGCGCGATAGTGCGGCCGGTGTGATTGTAACCGGCGCGAGACTTGCGAGAACGCGGCGCGGTCGTACGGCGAGTAGTCGCGCTTCATACGCCGCTTCTCACGCTGCTGCTCAAACCATCGGACCTGGGGAGAAAGATCGTGGTTAAAAATATATAATTTTAATTATTTTATATGTTAATTTTATTTATAATTTATATTTAATTATTTAAAAAGATATATTATTAATATAATTAATTATTCATCATAACCCACAGCCCGACACCGCTCCTGCGCAAAACTGACCCAGATTCAACCAAAGCTGGCAGCAAAAAAATACATAAATACTTCATAATAATTCAGAGTGGTGAAATGAGTGCACGCTATGGAAATCCTGCAATAACATTTTTGCAGGATGATAACAGCGTGCCAGAAAACAGATAAATAAGGTCATGGAAAGGCTGAAAGTTTTGAGCTTTTCTGAAGTCTTTTAGCGAAAGTATTTTTGCCTAAATTATTAATACTACAAAATTACCTATTTGAAATAAAAGGAATGAGAAATGAAGAGAAAATTCTAGACATCCAATATTTTGTTGTTTTAGGTACGGACCATTCCTAAGTCATCCAAGGACATCAAGGACCATTTCTAAGAACCAAGGGGCCAGAAATCTAAAAGTTTATTTTCCTTTTAACACTTTTAAACCAAGCCGTAATAAAATTTAATTAAAATAAAATAAAATTTATTTATGTGTGATTTTGTGCGTATCATAGATGTATGTGGTTAGGTTATGTGGTACCTGAATTAAATGAATTTTATTTATAAAGTAGCAGCAACTAGATAGAAACATTGCAAGAGCTAGTTTGTAAGCACATTTAAAACTTTTATTGGGAAATAATGAGAGATTAGAGAAGAGCTGAAACAATCTCTTTCACGGTTGTTAAGACGTATTAGATTGGATACAAAACATTTAGCCAGCCATAAGACGTAATTACAACGCTCTTAGCTCTGGATGGCGGCCAAGCAAAAAGACAAAGGTCCGACAAACATATTCTGGATCTAGTTTTTAGACTTTTATAGCGACTTAATTGTGAAAGACGGGAAAACTGTTTGCCAAGACTAATTAATGGATATAGTAAGCTTAGTTTAAAGGAAAAAAGTATGTGCTCGTTAGCAGTACGCAACGTTTGGCAACGCTTTTATAATAAAAAATAAAGAGTACGATAAAAAACAACATAATATGAAATAACATAACGTCTGCGTTCGCCGAAGGAGAAGAGGTGCACCTATAGGTGAACATAAATGTAGGGAACAGCTTAATTTTTTTTTGCGATTTCAGGTTTGGTCCCATAGTAAAAGTTGTTCATAATGATGAGTATAATGACCCCTTTTCTGGTTTAGTATAAACAAAAACTAATGTTGTATAGTTTTTCTCAAATCAAGCTTTTGCAGAGCTTCAACTTCAAATGTCTGATAAAAAAACGGGGCAGTCTTTGGGGACTGCCGGTAGAAGTGAAAACAGTATGTACCTAATAGCTCATGGAAAGCATTCGGTGACGATGACGCGAGTTCCATGATTTTTGTTCACCCGAAAAGTGCTCAACACACCTAAAGAAGTTTTCGCTTCAACAATAATTGGAGGCAAACAGATTTACATAATGGATTTCAAATGACAGAGAACATGTAAGATAAGATAAGATATATTTATTGGTCAAAAACACGTGTACGTTTACAATCAGTTGGAGTGATTACAAAAAAAAACAGAAAAGTTTCAACATGTTTTGCCTAGAAAGGCGTACAAATACAATAATAATTAAAGTACAAAAGTCATAACGTCAAATTAATATCTAAAAATAAGACTAAAAAAAAAGGTCTAAAGTACATCATTTATTACATTACTCATCACTCTCTCATTTTAATTTTTTTATTATTATTATTATTTAAATAATCGTCAACATTATAGTAGCATTTATTTATTTAAAACTTCTTCATGCTTTTATTAAAACTTTTAATATCCAAATCTTTGTATGCCTTTGGTACCTTGTTGTAAAATTTTGGGGCCATGCAGAATACACTCTTACGTATGAGAGATTGATGTGCTTTTGTAAACATCATAACGTCGAGACACAACCGCTTCTGACCATGTATCAAATGAAAACAAATATTACTCTCCGTTAATACAAATTCGACAGCTGATTAGATGTCCAATTACCACTGTTATAATATCAGCCGTCAAATTACAGTCTGTTATACCACCATGTCAAGGGTTAGACTAATTTATGTTAGAATTTCCAAACTATCTTAGCTAAACCACATGATAGAATATGTACAAGCATATAAAAAACCGGTTAAGAGCGAGTCGGACTCGCGCACCGAGGGTTCTGTACGTAAACGTATATATGATGTTGATGATTTCTGAAAAACTGCCATTTTGAGACACCGTTTTATTTTTCCTATAATCTTTACATACACTTCTATCACATAGAATAATTTCAGATTTTTATCTATGCAAACTTCGGAGATAAGGGGGGGGGGGCGGAACGATTTTTTTTTTACATTTTTCATCAAAAGTCGAAAACTATGCTGCCTAATAAAAAAATGTTTAAGAATGTGCAAACAGCGCTCTTTCATATGATACCCCACATTCCCTAGTAGCCCCACTTCAATTTTTTAAGACTCCTTTCAGTCCCTTTTGCAAAAAAGATATATTTTTTAAATTTCTTTCTTGTCTGCAAAATAGTTGGGCAAACGTCATCTAAAACTATTCTACATTTCAAGTTGATAGAATTAGTTCTTGAGATATCCAGGTGTGACAGACAGACAGACTTAGTCTCACCATAAGGGTTCAACAGGAAAAGTGCCCAAAAAGCTGGCAGTATTGCCACGTTGTATGGAAATATTATCAATTGACTATTGAAGATACCGAATGTAGTCTTAGCTCAATACCCCCACAACTGGACCTTTTTTGCTTGGACGCGCACATATTATGAAACTTTACTAAGTATCACGCATCAGTATCAGCAGCACGTATTACCAACCTTGTTGACTTCCACCAGAGCATGAGATTCTCGTACCTATTCTAGTGAATACGAATACGTACAAAGAAATAGGGCAACCTATTCTTAACAAAGGACAGCGCTAATTAAATTAATCTAATAATTAGAAAAGACAAAGAAAGCACATAGAAAACTAATTAGATCTGGACTGTTATTAGATTGTATTATTAGTGCCGGCGGCGACCTGTGGCTTCTGTGTCCAAACTAATTAATGAATGAGAAACACAATAATTGGTCGTGTGGCTTCAGTGAAGGAGACTAATTATCGGCTTGGACGAAGAAAATACTTCGATAAAAATCGAAGAAAATGTAATATTTTTCAATGTTGGAAAAGATCTCTTACCGCCTTATTACAAAACAAGGTCTATATTTTGACATGGCTTAAACCATGGAGCCAGTTTTTGTAATAAGAACGTAACAGTGATTGAAATACCGTTCTTTATACAAAACTGAAAACTTAGTTCGGTACTAAGTTGTCAATTTTGTGTTTAGGAACTTTACCATAGCCGGAATAAAGTTCCAAATTCAATAATGGCTCCATGTTTTAAACCTGGGTCGGAAGATAAACCTTGTTTTGTAATAAGGGGGTTAAAGTTTAAGTACTAACTCTATTTCAAAAGTGCAATCATTGAATTGAAAAATCTTAAAGTTGTTTTGCTGGAACAACTGTTTGTTGGATAAAAATCTAAGGCAAAGGTGTTGCTTCAGTGAAAGAGACTAATTATCGGCTTGGACGAAGAAAATATTTCGATACAAATCGAAGAAAATGTAATATTTTTCAATGTTGGAAAACATCTCTCAAAGTTTAAGTACTAATTCTATTTCAAAAGTGCAATCATTGAATTGAAAAATCTTAGTTGTATTGCTGGAACAACTGTTTGTTCGATAAAAATCTAAGCCGAAGCTTATGGCACAGCATTAAATCATGAGTCCTTATTGTCATACTCTCAAACCCCAGGAATCTGTGTAAATCCTCATCAGCATGCATAAAATACCGATTCGAAGAGCCAAAGACAAAAACTCTTCAGTGCAAAGTCTATCCAAATCTAACATTTAAAATTAGAAGGTGCAATTTCACAGTTGTTGGAACGCAACGGACAGGGGCGGGTGGGGCGGCTAGTACCAGCGTAGTGTATTAGCATGAGAAAGCCCGGGGCGCCGCGCCGGGACCCGGTTTCATTGCTTTTTCACAAGTGCCGAGGTCGAGACGAAACGACACAATTCGTCTGACACGAAACTTAACAGCAAAAAAGTCGAACAAAATGTACCTTTTTAAAAATATTCTCCGCTGTTGTAAATTGTGTTGTCTTAGCTGCGGTACTGTAATTTCATTAGCAACTGTGGTGAGAGCAAACGTTAGAGAAGCGGCCATAAGCCACGTAATAGTTGGAGGAAAATGGAATTACTTACGCAAAACAAAAATTCAAATTCCAAGGAAATTTCGTTTATTTTTGTGGAATTTCTTAAAATGCAGCTTGTAAACTTTTTGTGCGGGTCGCTTTATTACTCGGATATAACTTGTTTCAGAGTAGTATGATTAAGAACATCTCTATGATCATTTCAGGGTATAGATTTCATTGACATGCACACATTTTCATTACAAAGAAAAATAACTTGGTAACATTCACACCTGCAAAATAAAACGACAGTCGTAAATAAACCCATCGTAAAAAAGGATATAAATACAGCCATAATGACAATAAAATTGTAATATTTACATCATAGTTTATTACTTCAAGCAAAATACAAGGATAAAATATTTGCACACAATTGAAATGGTACAAAAAGCATTACGTGGCTTGTGGCTGGTGCCGGGGGAGAGTGGGGCGGAGTGTCGCACGTATTTTATTGGCGCGGTCGCCGCAGCATATGAACGACTCAGGAGCAAACGTCCACTGTTTGTCACAGCTTCGCAACTCGAGTAATTTAATAAAAAATCCTCGCTCTACTCTGTTTATAATGCATGATTATGGAACAGGAACAACGGTATAACGTTCTTGCGGTCTTAACTGCAACGTTTTATGTGTGTGTAAAAAAATTAAATGCCCTTTTTGGGAGAAACAATATTTGCTGTCAAAGAAAACAAGTACTTATTTTTATAATCTTATCTCAGCCATCCGCAGAGTCACAGTGGAATGAGCTCTAAATCTAATATGAAAAGTTTGTATTTTTCTTCTTTCCACATTTAGTAAAGTTTTTATCTTCATATCAACACGTTACAGTAACACGGGATGTGTCTACATAGGCGCGGAAACTTCTAGTCGTGAGGTAAACAATATTTTTATTCAGCTGACGTTGATAAAAATCAGTTTTTGCTTCATCCAAACATTCGTGCCTCGCATATTGTTTTTTGCGCGCACATTCAGCTGAACAAACAGCAGATGTCGCGCAAACCAAACATAGTTATCCTTCGACTTGGGACGGGCAAAAAGTCGGCACTAGAGCCGAACATACCGAATGAGGTTTAATAAAGCTACTTTGTAGTAACACACCGTAACGTAATAGGGTCCTAAACTAATAGACCAAAGGGGTCTATTACGGACGCCGCAAGTCTACGGCACGGACGGGTTTAAACAGATTTACGCCTAAAAGAAACGCACTTCATCTGCGCGGTTGACCCTTGTTTTTTGTTGCGCGACCCAATTTGCGCTCCGTTGAACGTATTTGTTTTGAGTCTAATTAAAATTCTTTCTTGCAGTTCATTATGATGTAGACATGGTTTATGAAAAGGCTTTTTGTTGTATAATGTAAGCGGAAAGCCGGTGCGCGACGTGAGGTATGCTCAGAGGAGTCGTATTTCGAGAACAGTTATTGTTTAGCTCATGATTAACTGTGAATATTTTATAAATACAAATAAACGCTGAATAGATATTGTATATCTATTATCTCGCCAATTTCCAGATAGCAATGAACTTCCTAAAGTAGAGCATGAGCGATAAATGCGGAGCCCTTTATGTAACCGCATCACACAAATCATAATACAAATCTCTGTCATCTACATCTAAACGCGGTTACCCTTATAAATAAAGGCCTCGAGAGAGAAAAAAGCCTTGGAAAAAGAGGCAGAGTCCAAACAGTGACTTGAATAAATAGTCCAACTGTAATTAACCGCAAACGTTATTTAAAGACGACAATAATTACCAAGGAGGACTTGGCAAGTACTAAGAAATATACCAACTATATTGATAAGGGACGTTACGTAGGTTATCTGTGTTGGTGTTGGTCTCATCAACATGAGAAAGGCCGGTCGCTGGGGCCGGCACGCCCCAGAGTTTTATTAGTCCACGGTCCACTCCGCCCAAGTCGACCCCAACTCCGCTTGTTACGGCCACAAAGACACAAAACCGTCACGGTACGTTGCTGAAGGAAACTTTAGTCCACAATAAATCTGACCAGTGATACAAATAGCCCGGGCTAATATTTGCCCCATGTAAATGGCACAGCTGGTCACGTATTCGGCACATGCCGAGTTAATATTGAAGTAAATGCTTTGTTGCTTTGTATTGCAGACTTTTGGGCCTATTGATTTGTGTTTACGGTCCATGTGGATAGAAATAGTAGGCCAGTTTGGGACGGGTAATTCGCAACTACCAACAACAGTATTTATTTATATAAATCCAAGATATGATATGAAACTGCTTTAAGCGATATGCTAAAACTCCATAACTTCTAAGTACTGGTAGATTCTGTATTGAATCTTGAAGGTGAACCAATGTCGACAGGTGCGAGGAAATCGTGTGTCTGTGAAAACTTTCCAAAATAAGCTCTATTTTTATCGTTTTGTTAAGTAAAAACAACGCCAATAACCAATATTGGCTAAGAAACATAAGAGAGAACAAATTCAAGGATGTCCTCGCATTTCTGCTGATAAGCTCAAAATAAATAAAACATAACAAAACAAATGAAAATAACATCGTTTAGGAGAAAATTTGTGCCCTGCGCGGATTGCCAAAAATGAAAATGACATGTGGGTACAATTTCCACAGATTCACGGGCAAAACATACAGAAGCTTATAACAATATAAGCCATCCTACGGAATGATGTCATTTCCCCCAGAAAAAAGGTTAAAAGGGCCATTCCCGAAGAGAAATCTCGTTATTATTGCAGCTCGTTCAGCGGAAGCTAAATATGATACTGAAAATGATGTCCCACGTGTGATTGTGTAACGTTTATGTTAATACTTTATATTCTCATCAAATGGCGCATGTAACTTTTTACACCTCACATTTGCCTTGAAATCGTCAAGCGCTATCGAGACAATGTGAGCACCGCTTAAAGCACAACTTTAGCTGTAAGAACGGTAAATGCTTGCGATACATGCATAGAAATAGTTGAGATTTGCCTTCTTCTTAAGACGGAGATATATGCCATGAGTGGTTAGCTTGCGTGCTCTGTACTGTGCTCACACAATGCGTCGTACGTTCAGCCAGTAATAGGACTCGCCTATCAAGGAGCGCTGTCCCCAATTTGACGTATTATTAATTTATTATACACAAAACAAAAGATATTTTAATAAAACGCGAATGCTAAAAGATCAATAACTAAGTTATCTTTAAATTGGTGAAGGTTTCAGAAAAAAACGCTTGGTAGATTTTGCGCCATTCTCAGTTTTTTATCCGCGTTAGATATAACTTTACAAATTAATGTCACTAGATAATATAAACATAATCTAAAATATTCACATATAAGGTTATTGAGAAAATGCTCTAATTTAACATATATTTTTTTCAAATCATTAACACTACTCGATTAGACGAGATTTTCAGTATAAAATCATTAAAAGTTGGTTATCGTCGCCTTAAGATCACAGGTGGTTGGATTCGCTCTTACATTTGTATTAGAGACCGCAGAAATTCTTATTGCACCTACCTATTTAATCCTGCTTTGTATGTGCACTATCTCATAACGAACGCGATGCGAATGTAATCAACTTAACAAAGATTGATTTTGCTTTAGAATCTGGGGCAAATGGTGCCTAAATGTGCGTAACTGGATTCTGGAAGGTAATATAAGATTGGGAACCTACAAAGAAAGATTTGGAACTTTTATGCCGTATGAACTGTTTCGTGTACCATAAAGTTTATGTAGCAAAAGGCAGGAGATCGTTAGTAATCAATTAGAAACAGAACAAGGTAACAAATAAAACAAAAAAGGACTGAAAGAAAATCGTAGCCTCCCCTTAAAACTTCGAATAAAAATTGCTACAATGTCTTTACTTCTGCAGAAGGCGTTCTGCGCCCCGCTGTACCAACAAGGGATTGCATTAGTATTCCCGCCTCGTACCTTTAAGGATAACCCCAGTTACGGTGTAAAGTCGCAGCGTACGATATGTAAAAATATCACATATACATGGGCGAAGAAAGTACGTGTCTATCGTTCCAGTGACTGTTTTCACTTTTGCGAAAGTTCAATAGCCTTTGTTTTGATGTGATACACTGAGTGCCTGTCTACATTTATCAAGGATCGCAACAACGTTACAACAGGAGCTGATATAAAGAGCCCCAAAGGTATTGATTCTGATCCTAATACCTACATGGCCGCGCTAGCGGAGTTCACCGCCTCATTTCGGCTAATACTTTCGTATCCCCGCGTCTAATACTATCTTTATAAAAAAGAAAATAGAGCTCCTTTTGTTTCGCTTTATTAGGTAGTGTTATGAGGAAAAGTAACTTTCCGATCGGAAGGTCATCTTTTCCTATCAATGTAAGGTTCAGTACACACAGCTTGGTCATATTTATTAAGGTATTTTTGCCACCCCGATACGCTGCAGGATCTAAGAATTCGAACGTGTCTCTTTGAATTGGACTACGATGTATTTCAAGAAAAATAATTTAATTTTCACTTATTACAGTAAATAAATTACTTTTCACGAAGATAGCGTAGGTGTTGTCAGAAAAAAAAGAAAAGAGATGCTATGAATAATAAATCAATATCTATACTAATATTATACGAAGAAAGATTTTTTTGTTAGTTTTTATGTTTGTAGCGAATAGGCTCCGAAACTACTGAACCGATTTAAAAAATTCTTTCACCAGTAGATAGCTAAATTATTACGGAATAACATATGCTATAATTTATTTAAAAAAAAAATAGGGTTCCGTAAGAAAATTGTAATATTGTACCCAAGGTAGAAAACCAAAAATTGTTTTTGGCGCGTGCGCTGCGCAAACTATTAATGATAGAACAAAATAATGTACTTCAGGTTTATAGGTCTTATTAATGTCTCGACCCCGAGTATTATACAACATTAGTTTTTGTTTATACTAAACCCGAAAAGGGGTCATTGTAACTCATCATTTTGAAAAAAAATCTGGGAACAACCTTGAAATCGCGAAATAAAATTCAGCTGTTCCATACATTTTGTCGATTTAAGTGAACACAAATGTAGGGAACAGCAGATTTTTTTTCGCGATTTCACTATAGGGCTGATTATGTAATGAGAAGCAGCAGTATTACCGAGTGGCATAATGTATGGTAAAACAAGAAATTAAACGCGGGCGAAGTCGCCGGCAGAAGCTAGTTGATGAATAAAAGAACACTGGTAGTAGGTCCGTAATTTTAAAAAGGAATGATAAAATAAAGGTGACATTAGTTGTAAATGTAATGCCATTAGCAACAAAAGCGGTCATTTTTCTAAGCAGCGTTGTATTTTCTGTTGAACATAGACTAATTTTATACAACTGAAAAATGCTCAACTCTGTTGCAGAGCGGGCACGAAACGAAAAGGCGCCACATGCTCAAGGATATTTCGTTCAAGACATTCTCGAATACAACTTGCATATTCTCGGAGCACTGACGGCGACGTACTTACAAAAGTATAACAGTAATAAATGTCACATTTCTTAGATGACGTCGAGAGAAAATTTCACGAATCTCGTGGCACTGACTCAGTCGCAATGAGCACTGTGTCTCTAGAAGAAAATCAGAATCCAGATGAAGTGTGCCGCCCGCGACTAATGTAGATGGCTGATATTTCGCCCTCTTTGCTTTGTCACGCACTACGGGACTACATCAAAGAAAAAAGCCTATAATCCAAATGGAACTAAGTAATAAGTTTTTGATGCGTTATCTCCGCAATCCGCTAGTTTATATGTTACACTAAACATTTTTGGGTCAATACAGTTAGCTTTTGGAAACTTTTGCTGAGAAAAACTAAAAGTTGCAGATATCTGGGGTAAAATGACGTTCGGAGATATTTCTTAAATATCTGGGCCAGTCCATAAGAGAAAATGAATAGAGGAGCAATTTATACCCTCGAAGTCCTGACGGGGAACAATCCCGGAATGAGAAATATTCGAAATAGGTTACGCAAGCGCCGGAAAGCTTCCAAAACAGTTTAAAATTTAAATCTAGTATCCATTTCTCTGAATGTAAAATTTAAGTAGTTCAGATGAAAACTAACTTTGTACCAAAGAGAGCGCGGTACGAAACGATAACAGACACGGCACAAACACGAGCAATAATTATATTTAATTTTACTCGGAATTAATCAGTACAACGAGACTAAAACAAAAATAAAACGAAACGTAAATTCAGGTATCTTTTACACAAAGGATGTTTTGATTAATATTAAAGGTATCAAGCATAAATAATGATTGTAGATAAACACACGAATGTTATTCTGCGTATTATGTGATTTTATGTTCATAATAAAATAGATCGTAACGCTTCGGTTGAACACGTCGACAGCCGAATAAAATTATGTACCTAGTTTTTATAGTAGTAACAAGGTAACTTGACATGGGAATACGACAAAGCCTACACCCTTGTTCTATTCATGGATAAAAAGTAAAAACCCGAGAAAAACAGTTGTCCTTCACAAAGCAAATCATAAAAACGTTACGACCGTACTGAAGACTGTGATTTTCTCTTCACATTGTCGTCCAGAAATTATATTACAAATCGTTTATTAACAGCCGCACGGGTCAATCCAACAGGTTAAGCTACACTTGCCGGGGTTGGTCCAGGGATGGGTGACCATCTGTACATACCAAGACTCCTCCGTGCCTCGAAAAGCACGATAAGCCGTTGGTCCTGGCTGTCATTCGTGGATCTTTAACAGCCGTTACGGGTCGTCACAATCCCGAAAGTCTGACAACCAGTCTTACCAAGGGGTATTGTATTACCGAGTAACTGGGTTGTGGAGGTCAGATAGGCGCTCCATGTAAAATACTGGTATTCAGCTGCATCCGGTTAGACTGGAAGCCGACCCCAATATAGTTGGGAAAAGGCAGGCAGATTGATTGAGTACTTTGTTTAGAACCATACATATACAGGGTCAAATTGATTTAGTACTTTGTTTAGAACCATACATATACTGGGTCAAATTGATTGAGTACTTTGTTTAGAACCATACATAAACAGGGTCAAATTGATTGAGTACTTTGTTTAGAACCATACATATACAGGGACAAATTGATTGAGAGCTTTGTTTAGAACCATACATATACAGGGTCAAATTGATTGAGTACTTTGTTTAGAACCATACATATACAGGGTCAAATTGATTGAGTACTTTGTTTAGAACCATACATATACAGGGTCAAATTGATTTAGTACTTTGTTTAGAACCATACATATACAGGGTCAAATTGATTGAGTACTTTGTTTAGAACCATACATATACAGGGTCAAATTGATTGAGTACTTTGTTTAGAACCATACATATACAGGGTCAAATTGATTGAGTACTTTGTTTAGAACCATACATATACAGGGACAAATTGATTGAGTGCTTTGTTTAGAACCATACATATACAGGGTCAAATTGATTGAGTACTTTATTTAGAACCATACATACAGGCTGACTTTGAAAACATGCGACAAAATTTAAGGGAGTGTTCTACCCATCAATATGAACAACCTTTACTATGGGACCAAATTAGAATTCGCAAAAAAAAAGTCGATCTTCTTATACAAAATGGTCCAATCGGTTATGGACCTTTATTGGAAGGTCGACTTTTTTTTTGCGAATTGTAATTTGGTCCCATAGTAAAAGTTGTTCATATTGATGGGTAGAACACTCCATTAAATTTTGTCGCATGTTTTCAAAGTCAGCTTGTATACAGGGTCAAATTGATTTAGTACTTTTTTTAGAACCATACATATACAGGGTCAAATTGATTTAGTACTTTGTTTAGAACCATACATATACAGGGTTTAATTGATTAAGTACTTTTTTTAGAACCATACATATACAGGGTCAAATTGATTTAGTACTTTGTTTAGAACCATACATATACAGGGTCAAATTGATTTATTATTTTGTTTAGAACCATACATATACAGGGTCAAATTGATTTAGTACTTTGTTTAGAACCATACATAAACAAGGTCAAATTGATTTAGCTAGCGAAACTCAGGCGGCCCTAATAAACAAGCGGTATCTAGCCTACTCTAAATCTGTGCTCGCCCCCTATTACATTGAAATGTGGGTGTACTATACGTACATCTCTGCCTAACCCTTCTGGGAATAAAGCCGTGATGCTATCAAGACTATATAGAAATATAGGATGAATTAGGGAAACACAGATTTATTATGTGAGAGAAGCAAGATAAAATGAGTAGAATGCAGGAGGCGCGTGTCAGATGGCACAAAGATTAAGTGAGAACGTGGATTAGCTGAAGGGTGGGGGCTGTGAACCTTCGATAATATAATACACGCATCCTTGCAAAATGAGATTATTATCCGGAATTATAAGGAATAATACACTTATGGACAACAGTTGAATTAATGAAGCCAGGCTGCTTTTGTTTTAATGCATGCATACGAGAAGTTGTTCAATAGTTGGCCCTATTCATTTTTCTCCTATAGAAATTGGGTCAAACCAGTATTCTGGGCCCCAAGTCTGCTATTTTTATAAATTCAGTCATTCCAACACGATCCCATTGTAATTTTGATAAAAGTTCGTAATCGGCTAAATTCATAATGGTCGATCATTGGTCGGTCAATGTTCTCGTAATAGAATTGTGTTACTTATAATGGAATTGTCGTATTGCCATTATTATAAAACCCATTAGTAGAAATGTCATTCATTTGTCATTTTATGTACGAGATTACCAATAAATGCAATTTCTTTCACTGTAGTGTCAGTGGCCGACCATTGGAAAGTCATAATGACGCCATTTTATTAGTAGATTACCAAACTTGTCAAAATCAACAATTATGAAATCAATAATCGACCATTCTGACACTATTATAATAGCAGACTTGAGGCCCAGGGTAGGTGATTTACGTACGTAGAATAAGCAAGCAATAAATAAGCTAGGATTAAAAAAAACCGGCACAGTGCGTGTCGAACCACGCACAATGAAGGATTCCATAGTTGGGATGAATTTATCTTAAAAAGAAACTTAACATCGTAGTTGAAAACATGTTCCCTCAAACATTCCAACTGCAAATGTAAGTTGGTACGCTCAATATTGAGAGATTTACCATGTTATTTTCAGACCATAGACTTCTTATAGGTTTTCCTGTAATCTATAAGTAAAGAACTATTTTCTGTTTTTTTTTTTTTCTTTTGGCTTAGTTTCGGAGATAAGGGGGGAAATGGTCAATATTCATCTATTTTCTTAAATAATTTTAAAAGTATTTATTTTTAAATAAAAAATATCTGACATCCTTACAACAAGCCCTTTCATTTGATATGTCACACGGTACAGTTTGGAAAACTTTCTTCTTTTTTTCTAATTTGCACCCCAAAAGTGACCCCCATACTCTAAATTTATTTATTTACGTTACACGTCCGTGTTTGGGTCACAGTAATTGATATGTACCAAATTTCAACTTAACCGGTCCAGTAGATTATATTATTTATTTATTTTATTATTTACGTACACAGTAAAATACAGAGCG
Organism: Tiliacea aurago; assembly: GCA_948098905.1. Taxonomy (NCBI): domain Eukaryota; kingdom Metazoa; phylum Arthropoda; class Insecta; order Lepidoptera; family Noctuidae; genus Tiliacea; species Tiliacea aurago. The sequence continues at coordinate 6,835,740 of OX402592.1, forward strand.
ATATGATATAATAGCATTATATTAGCAAATTGGCTGTGTCAGACGGACAGACAGACACACGGGTGATCCTATAAGGGTTCCGTTTTTACCTTTTGAGGTACGGAACCCTAAAAATGCAGCTTTTTAAATTAACATTTTCACATCTCTCTTCAACAATTTTCAGTCTACCAGACAAGCGAATTAAATAACACATTCTGTATAATTCACAAATTCGAGGAACAATGTCGCGAGTCTGTCACCGAGATTGCTCAATAAAGAAAAATCTGGATTAACACGTAAAAGGAAATGAATACTTAACACGCGGCGTGAACGGAGCTTTAATTGAAGCATTTTAGAGTAGGAAGACTCTGCTAGAGAATCTTTTATGACCTGTGGAAAGAATTATGAGGTCAAACCCATTTAAGGTGAAAATGTGCATTTCCTAGACAGTGGAAAAACGCTAAGACCAACAATCTTGCTAGGACGAAGACATATAATGATACAGTTTTTATACGTGGATGTAAAATAAAGACCTAATCCCGCGTCCTAACCAAAATAATCGTTCGCGCGAATACGCGATCGTCGCGTTCATTATGTTTTTTTTTTGTTCGGAAAACCTAAAGCGCCCTCTGTCGGTGTGACCTCGCGTACGGATCTGCCGCGCCGAACAAAAGTTCGCGGCTGTCGCGTTATCGTGTGACGTACGTTCGCGAAGCGCGAATGCGAATCGTTTTGATTAGGACGCGGCCGCATCCTGCAAAATGCACACGTTCTAAAACACCGCGTAAAGGTCTCAGATTTTTTTTTTATAAGTACAGATACCAGCAGTTGTTGCCTTTTACTGCATCTTCTGGAAAGGACGTGGTCCTTGCTCCTTCAACAATTATGATCGCATGAACACCAAGCTATTGCAGTTAACTGACGTTTTGAAATTAAAACGTTTTCGCCTTACCTGTGGTTCGCCGTTTAACTTTTTATGGTGCTCGAAGCTCGGCTCTGCGGATCGCTTGCGAACCTCGTGATGTGACAACAAATAGTAGTGCTTCAGTGAACCAATCTGTAACAAAGAAAGAAAATAAATTAGATTTCGTAAACACATGAAGGACACGAAATACATCCAAGAATACAAGTCGGTGTTGACTGGTAAAATGTTCGGGAAAAATGGTATTCCATAATATTCGGCAAATGTATTCTATTTCCGCTAGCCCTTCAGTATTTAAATGGCTATTTTCCACACGGCATCAAGTGTGTCCGCCCTAAACGACACTTATACCAAGGCTATTGGAGTTTCCTAACGGGCTAGCCCAACTATCCCGAGCTTATCGGCTACTTTATTTTTTTCACAACAATCAGAGGCCATTCAAAATGTTCTCGATTACGTACTATAAAAACATTAGCTACAGTAATTTATTCCTATTGCTTTCCGTATGGAATTAGTACGTTGGCGCGAACTTTTTTTTGTATATTTCGGTAGGCTCGAGCTCTAATAAATCGAGAACACGCGATGTGCTCCGCCCTGCCCTCACTCAAGTTAAATTATAGAAATTGTACTTGCGGCACCCATTGTTACAAAATTTTATTTCGGCATATTTTTATTCGCGATATAATTTCAGCCGAAATACGTTCACGGCTGGACATAGGCCTCCCTCAAAAAAGGGGGTTGCCATAATCGCCACGCTTGGCAGGCGGGTTGGCGGTCGAAATATGGTGTTAAAATGCATAGAGAACGCTGCTGCCCATTCTCTTGTAAGTCCCTTAGTCGCCTTTTACGACACCCACTGGAAGAAATGGGGTGGTGCTATTCTTTACGTCTGGCACCACACGGAATCGATTCGAGATATAAAATCTTTCAAATAAATTATTCGCATCAGCAACGGGGGAATATTGTTTCGCATTCATTCTTTCAATTCACTGTTCTCTATCATTAACCTTAGATTTATTTTCGTTAGCCTTTATTTAGCTTCATCTATCTACATATTCTATGTAATAAACATGATTACGTTTCGCGAGGCAGCTATAACCTTATCCAAAATAAATAGACCCGATCTTAAAACTTAGTACCCAATAGATCTCTCAGAACCTCTAACACCAACTTATTCTACATATTATTTAGATTGAGGCAAAATCCATCTCTAACCAGTACCTGGCCGAAATAAAAGTGTGATTAGATTATCTGGAGGTCACGTGCCGATGGTTTACGAGGTCGACGGTGGCGCTGCGTCTAACGTTCTCCCTATTGACTAACACGGAGAAATAACGGTGTCACCTAGAACCTTTGCTGACACTCGTCTTAGTATTTTGGAATTCTGGTTATGAGGGGACTTGGTGGTTTACGTTTAAAGAAATTATGTCGTTCGATTTTTCCATCGCATTCTTTGTTTGTGATCTCGCATCCTAGGTCCCGCATAGGTTTTACTGGTTTCAAAACAATAATGTTCTTTTATAAGCGTTTCAGGAACACGCAAGCTTGTCTTTAGAGATCCAGAAATAAATTCAATGGAAGTCTCTCCTTTGTGATTTTTCCCGTACATTAAATAAAAACAAAAGTGCCAACGCAGACATAAAATAACAATAATTACTCATGACACGTATGTCCGGCCTTACCGCACTCGTGGGCTTTACCGTTTATTACGGCATTAAACTGCTTACATTATATGCGACGGAATTTTTAATCCTGCCGACATTAACCATAAGTACCATTTACAACAACATTCTTAATGGCAATAACCATAAGCCTTTACGTACCTACACTAATAAAAACTGTACTGATGTCGTATTCAACTATTCACACTAAGACATTATAATCGTGAAGTGTATTACACCAGAGTATTGCTTCTAAAAATATGGGTTTTTGTCTTAAGAGCGTTTACACCTTTCATACAAACTTTCAAGCCGTTGTTTTTCGAAATGACTGAACCGATTTTAATGTAACTTCATACGCAAAAGGTCTAAAAAGTTAATAAAGAACATTTTCGAAAAATAGTGTTACAACCAAATTAGACCAATTTTAAATTTGCCATAGAAACAGAGATTTCCAGTTATCTGTTTTTAAATAAGACATTTCGAAAATGTTCTTTACTAACTTTTTTGACCTTTGAAGGATACAAAGGTCAAAAAAGTTAGCTTTATGCGTATGAAGTTTCATTAAAATCGGTCCAACGATACCCCACACCATGTATTAGATGAGAAAAAAAAATATCATCCCCGTTTTACGTGCAAGGGAGGTACCCTAAAAAAATGTTTTTCATGGTTTTATTTTACGACTTTCTCGGCGTGATTAATATATACACCCATGTCAATTACAGCTTTCTAGGACTAAGCGTCTCCGAGCTAAGCCGGGGACAGACGGACGGACGGACAGACAGTCGGACAGACCGGCGAAATTATAAGGGTTCCTTCTAAAAAAGACGCTCGGTTTTCAGACTATCTAATGAACATGCGGTATCTAGCCTACTCTATATCTGTAGGGTTTGATATTATTGCGCGCACAACTAAAAAGCCTACTACTAGCGCCATCTAGTATCAGTTAGCGGAACTAGTAGAGTCAAGATTCTTCCAGAAAGTTCGATTCTAGAACTATCGACACCCGGTCGGTCGTAATGGATGGAATGGAACCCATCCACGACCGACCGCGGCATGCGTAGCTTAACCTTTCATCAACCCGTGCGGCTGTTATTATGTAGCACACCTATGGCATGAAATTTCCAGTTATTTCGTTACGTTTATGTGCGATATTTTGCGCGTGGAAAAATAGTGTTAAATTACCTTTATTGGGTCATAACTTTGATTATAAAAGTCGTCGTTTAGACGCGTGCCATGTATTGCACTTTGTTTTTTATTTATTTCGCTTATGAATTTACAAGGGTTTTGCGGGTAATGTAGGGGCATTTTGTATGTAGTCATTTGTTATTTTTAATGTAAGCAGAGCGTGGTTATTAAAGACCACGATATCCGATGAAATGTAAGTGAAATATTTAGCATAATTGACACTAGGTACACCCAACGGCTATAAATATGGTCGTTGGGTACACGGGGTACACTACATGTTTTCATACAATTATACGAGTACGTAAAAGAAACAGATTTATACATCAACATAATATACAAAGTGTAAATAAATGTAAAACTCAAACTCAAAACATTTATTTCAATTAAACCTATTAAAGGCACTTTTGAACTGTCAAAGAGTCGGTCAGTAAAGGCTTCTACATACCGGGGCGACTTGTCGCGCGACGCGACGCGACCCAAAGGCACCGCTCGTCCCGCGACACGCGGGGCCTTTGTGCCGTGTTGCGTCGCGCGACATGTCGCGCTGGTATGTAGAAGCCTTTAGTCAGAAAGTTGAAGCTATTTGCCCATTACAAAACGTAAATCTCTATGGAGAAGAACAGGCAAGACACTCCAAGGACACTCTTTTAAATCAAGATATTACAAAATCCTGGGTACATTATTCTTGTTGCTTCTATATGTGAGAACAATGTAAAAAATTAAATTACTTATTTAAAAAAAAAATACAAAATATAAGAAGACCAGTCTCAACTGACGGCGCCCGTTCACGAACATGACGCGTGGATCAGCACCATGCACCTCAACCATTTTGTAGAGAACCGAATGATCCAACACACGCGCGACCATCAGCGAGCCATTTAAGTGAGCATGACATGCTCTCAACTGCCACGCTTTTTTAAGTCAACATACATCTTATCATAATAAACGGCTCCATGGTACCCACATTTACAAAATTGAAAATTTAAAAACGTCTTAAGGGATCATGGTAATCTATGAACAACTTTTACTATGGGACCAAACCTGAAATCGCGAAAAAAAATCAGCTTTCCCCTACATTTTGACGAGTTATGACAACGATTCGAACGTTCAACGAGGTGAACATAAATGTAGGGATCAGCATTTATTTTTTCGCGATTTTAGCTTTGGTCCCATAGTAAAAGTTGTTCATAGAGTGCAATTACCCCTTAAGAGTTTTCAGGTTTTGCATTTACACCTTGTATAAATACAATTAACGGGCCAGCGTAGCATGCGTAGTTCATACAAACATAATACCAAAATAATTTGTAATCAAACATATTCTTAAGGTAGTGTGTATTTATTTCGATTAGATTACAGAATATCTATGTTCCCAAAATATATTTTGAAAGGACAATGATATATAAAGACGAGATATGAGGAATTTAAAATTTCTATAGAAAACTTATATTTCTCATAACTCTTGTTTAAATCAGTGTCCATTCAAAATATATATTTCGGAATACACACTACCTTAAAAATATGTTTCACTTACAAATTATTTTGGTATTACGTTTGTATGAACTACGCATCCATCGCCGGCCTCTTAACATTAGACCAAGAGAAAACCAATACAACGAAACAAATATTACCGACACCGAGAATTTAATATCATGAGATTAGAGAAACACCTATGCAAAATTAGCTCTATCTCTTGCAAGAGAAAAATTCCCTGAAATGTATTTCCGCCACCCGACTGAACCGACAAGGAAAACGTGTGGAAAATAAACGGTACTGATGATACGAAATATGAGGGCATAAATTCTTATTGAACTGAATATACCGGCAGGATTCAAATATCTTCTGCGAATGCGCGAAACACGGTTCCGGTTACCTTTTTACATTCCATTGCGTTTTTAGTTTGCAGCCCGATGATGGTAGTTGTAGAAATAAGGTAGTGGAGTGTGAAACGTGCTTCGTACATTTTGTGTGGCACAGTTCGAAGTAGCCTAGGTAGTACCGTAGTAGTCGGGAGAGTCCGCCCGCCACGTGTTGCCAGCAAGTACGCGTTCAATTCACTTTGATGTATCACCAGCAATGAAAACAATCGTGGAATTGCCGTGTCACTTTTATTTTCTAATAAGTGGCTGCTTGAACTTAAGTATTGTTCATTGATGACTTCACTTTATGTTTTTTATAAAGCAACTGACGTACCTAAGCAAGCTATAGCTGGAAAACTCGCTTGCTTACCAAAACCAGTTGCAATTATCAATCCACTTACAAAGCATAACTACTGAATCTACCGATCCCTAAATATTTCAGGACATGAGGTATATACAGCGTGCCGCTACAGTGGCGACATTCATTTGACACGCTGGCAGGGCTAGTGGCCAGTAATCATATTTTTTTTTAAATATTTTATTTAAAAGTACTCCCCTTAAATGTCCAGCAGTGGACGTCTTTCGGCTGAAATGAATGAATGTATTTTTTTTTTTTTTACTTACCTATTATATTAAGGTAAATAATTATAAATAGAAAAATAAAAATAATAAAGCTCTCTCTTTCCTTCAATTCGCCTACTCCTTGCACGTTATTTGTTTTAATTTAATTGATTCGATGTTATGATCCATTACCCCGGCTAATTACCTCTGTGCTACGCTGTTTAGGTACCAGTTTACTCCAAGATGCTACTTAAGAAAATTATAAATAAATCAATAAATATAATGTTTAATGAAATTAAAATATTTTCACAAAACCTAAAGCCGAAACTGTATACTCGTAAGTGTGTTAAATTACGCTAATAGCACACCTCCGCCGCGAAACCATAGCAGCGAAACTATTAGAATTTAAACAGAAAGATTATTACAAAGCAACCCCTATTTTATTTTTATTCTATTAATATAAATCGCCCGCTTCTAGTCAACAATGGAAAGAAAATATCTAAGTGCTTCAGCTGCTTACAATTCCGCGCAAGTCGATACGGTTCATGTAATAGCGTCGGGGGCTGCGATCTAGCAAACTGTCACTACTTGCACACTACTGCAATTTTTCAGCCCTACACTGTGTTTAGAATACAGTCTAGCGATATGGGGGAAGTGTGTTAAAATGGAGCTACTTTTTCAGTATAAAATGCTGTTGCCAAATGTTAAAAGATTTGATCAGGATTTTTGAAAAGAGGCACGTCATATTATTATGTAGATCGTTTTAATTGCTTGACTAATACAACATTTGTTTTTGTTTATACTAAACACGAAAAGGGGTCATTGTACTCATCGTTTTGAACAATTTTTACTATCGGACGAACCTTGAAATCGCGAAAAAAAAATCTGCATTTGTGTTCACTTAAATCGACAAAATGTATGAAACCTGCTGATTTTTATTTCGCGATTTCAAGGTTGGTCCTATAGAAAAAATTGTTCAAAATGATGAGTACAATGACCCCATTTCGGGTTTAGTATAAACAAAAACTAATATTGTATAATAAGTAAGGCTGTTTAATTTATGGTGAGCAACAGGTAATTATATATTAGAGCATGGAAGACAGTTACAAAAACTGAATAGATAAAAACAATCAATGGGAAGTCAATCTTCGCGTTTAAAGATAGAGTAGAATTTGGAAGTAGACAAGGCATCAACATTGACCACATTGATAACATAACATAACACTGATTTCAACAAAAGCGTTTGATAGCTGGTCTTTGCGGCAGTTGATCAAGGCCCAACACCCTTTGTTGAAACGGCTTGAGGAAGAGGCTCATGTTCAGTACCGGACCTTTACCTGTATCTTCCAAGTTGGTACTTTAAGTGTAAACCGTAAGCGATACATTTAAAATAATGTCATATAACCTGTCTTCACTGTTATTTTCGACTGTTATTCCGATCTTTACGAAAGTGTTATTATACGACGTTACATCATCTCAGGAAACGAAGCTATAACGAGCACATCCACTTATAGATGGCTCTGGAGACAACATTTTATGTTAACCACACCAAGATAACACAATTTTATGATTCATATTCAAACGTTTATTACTAAAAAGGGAGATTGGAGAGACATTTAATATGGAACGTAACAACCATTGTTGATATACTTTATGTACTAATAAAGTTCATGTTGGAATTGTTAGCCAACTTAAACCAATATAATATGCACAGTAAAACTAGGTACAATAGCTTCATGAATAAATTCGTAATTCCAACAAAAACTTTGTATGAACAGACTTTCAAAAAACATCGAGGTAAAATAATTTGAAGTTGTTCACAATTTAACAAATGAGGGAAAAAGAAAGGCCTTGCCTTTCAATCAATCAAATTACTTTCCGTAGTATACTGTTAAAACATAGCTCGCCAGAATTTAGAGGCAATGAAAATAAAAATGCTAAAATGTGTTTCGAGCTCAAACTGCTGGAAACCCCGAATCGAATCGCCTGCGTACATCGTAAAATATTGAATACGCTTAGGTCTCCAACGAGTGGAGCTTATCCAATCGTATTAAAACCTACTAAATATAACATAGTTCTCGGTCTAGTTTACCTGTAAAATTCAAGATCATATATTCGTGCCGGCTCCACGCGCCGCCAGCGCCACCGCAGTCAGGTCTATTTTTCACATGGCCCACAATTTATGTGGCTCGTTTGAAAACGCCGCAGCGAATGTATGATGCAAAATTAACTTATTATCTGCTTAAAGCTGCTGTTGCGTTGTCATCTGTTTTGAGCTTAAGCGCTGCTAAAGTTTGATTACAGTTAAGCCTTCCACATAGAGATTATTCGGCGAATAATATGCAAGATGGAATATAGCCAGAAACTACTTGCGGTGCCGTTATGCGAACTGTTTTTATAAAATTGCTTTATCAAGAGAATGGGTTTGCGGCTCTTATGTTACCAGTGATATACATTTTGTGCTGCGTCCAGGAGCGCTTTAAACTGAAAATTGCGTACCGCTGAATCCAAAAAGCGAGTTAATATACAACGCATTTACTTATACGTCTTTGTAGCATTTGTTGGTAGTTTAAATTTTTTATGAAACACTTATTTGTTCTCTTTACCCAGTTTCATTAAAAAACTGTAAAATTTGAGAGGGTAAATTTACGATCTCAGTAATTACTGTGACATCTGGTGTCCCTAACTCTAAAAGAGGTTAAGAGCTAATTAAAATCGCGGAGACCTTATAAATGTGTTCGATAAACTGGAACCATATCTGAAGTGGTCGTTTCATAGCACAAGTACCCTCTCGTTTAACTTGCAATCAAAATTAGAAATTAATATCGACTGTATTGAGCTGAAATTGACCTTTGAACTTTTGGAAGCACTTGCTACAAGGGCCAGTGTATGTATCGTAAATCATTCGCTAATAAATGGACTGTTCAAACGTTTGAGTAACTTTGCCTCCCGATTTTGGATGAAATTGTTTAGTATTTCGATTATACGAGTATTGACGATGCCTTAGTGCTTAAGTGTAATGTAATGCTATCAGATTTTGATTCAAGAGGCCGCTCAAAGCAAAAAAAATAACAAAACTAATGCGTTTCAGTCGATAAAAAGCTCTCATTTTTCATTCAGAAAAAGTAATTCACACATAGAATAAAACCTAATTAATATTCAATTGTAATTCAAACTTTTCATCTCTTTTATTCTTCCCCTCGTAAATATGTTGAAGAAATAAACCGTAGATAGTTGGTATTGTAAGCCATCAGTCACAAGTCAGGGGGCGGGGGCTATTCTTAAAACTTTTAATTAATTGTCTAAGTTCGAGACTGAAGTAGAGGGGCATTCGCATTACATTCCAAGAATTCCAAGTCACTGAGCATAACTAAAATTGTTCGCTAGCAAAACAACGCGGTGGAACTTTATAAAGCTTTGATGTTTGATTTAAAGAAATTATATTTCAATCAAAATGGAATATCTAATTTCGTTGTGAATAATTCTGGGATTGGAATATTTTGAGGTAACAATTTGTATTATAACATTATTATTCGTAGCCGGTTTTATTGGTTTTTATATGGAAGTGTTTTTATGATTTAAAACCATATTTGACCGATAATATGACGTACCTACAAAAAATCCCATAAAACGCAGTTTTAATTTAAACTCCTAACAAACTTTGACGACAAAATATGACCATAAATTCTTCCCTTTCCTTCCCATTTTTCATAAAAATATCCGCCGCCATTCTAGGAAATTATTTCCATTAAGAAAAAAAGTACACCATAATTTAAATAAATGGATGCACCGGGCCCCCTTATGGTGGCAACACTGCCTAGGGACAAATAATAACCACGATAGAAAAATATTGTCATCGCGGAAGCAGAAACTGAGATACTGAGATTTAAGTAGGCTGGAAGTCGGATATCCCCTGAAGATACCGACACTCGATATCTAAACATACCTATACGATGCCTTACAGGGAACACATTTACCCTTCTTAAAGTCTAATCCCGCACACGTCGTAGTTAAGGGACAGCCAGCGGAAATTATTACTCGTTCACGTTACAAATTATCCCTCCCTATGTGGACTCCGGGGTAACGCGGTTACACGAACTCGCGACCGTTAATTTACAGCGCGCCCAACAAATTAATATCTCTGATTTGGACCCTTGTCAGCGAGGGCCAACGACGAAGACCCTACCCGTGTTTGGGGGATGCCGTAAGATGCGAGCGCCATGTCCCATGCTATGTATATGAGTAGTAATGACTGAAACCCAATGATATTATTATAAACAGATATGTTATACACTCACGAAACAACCGAAAACAGTGTTTCGAGCAGCAGCAGCACCACACATACCCACTTTTCATTAATTTTACATTTCACTAAAAGTAAAATGATGGCTTGATAAAAACAACAAGAAAAAAAGAGACAGCTAGTGTTGTCAATTGCGCGTGAATGTAAACAAAAATTATTCTGGCAACCAACCACCGAATGTTGGCATTACAGACTAACAAATACGTCCCAATTAGGACTTTTTCGAGTCTTCACGATTGCGCGCTCACAACATATCTGTTCAATGCTGAAACCAAACAAAATATAGAAGTACATTTTTCTTTTCGGTTTCATGCAGCCAAGGCCAACATCTTCACGATCGATCCTGCAAAATGCTGTAGCTGTAGCCCGCAAAATTCAATGTCACGATTTCATTAAAAAATCATTCAATGGAACAAATCTAACTTAGAGATGTATTAATGATTCTCATGATTACAATTCTGTAAATACATATCTGTTATAGTGGCGAATCATATTTTGATCAAGGTAAAACCTAACACGGACTGAATAGCAAAAACGTAATAAAATTTGAATATCACGGGCTACAGCTGCGTATTCACCTTACCATGACAACATAAAATAATTATTACTTACTAGCTGTTGCTCGCGGCTTCGCTCGCGTTAATTTAGAATAAGATAATCATTTCGGGTTGTACTCTGGTTGTCCCGTTCAATAATTACACATAACACACAAATTTAAAGTGTTATTAAAAACATCCCTTATATTTCAATCATGATTCGAAAGACACGTGGCGCCATCTATTATCATAAGAACGTTATTGTTTTTTTCCATCGGAAACAGTACTTTTTTTCGGGATGAAAGGTCAATCATGATTCGAAAGACACGTGGCGTCATCTATTATCATAAGAACGTTATTGTTGTTTTCCTCGAGAACAGTACTTTTTTCGGAATGAAAGGTGTATGTCCGTGTCTGTACACCTGACAACGTATATGCAAAATTTCAGGATGATCGGTTAAGTGGTTTAGGCGTGAAAAGGTAACAAAAACAAACTTACTTTCGCATTTATAATATTAGTTAGGAAGTTAGGATATTAAAACCAGTTAAACTACTTGTCAAAAAAAGGGAAGAAGATTTAAATTATCAGCTCATCTATCGCGAGACTTATGAACATTCGCGAAATGATGACTAACGAAGCAAACAGACGATTATCAAAATATAAGTATACCGGATTAATAAATATCTCTATCAGTGCAAAAATACCCAAATTATACAATCAATAATCGTCCTTATCTGTATGAAATTTTCATACGATGGTATTATCACATCCGCTGACGTCTATACCGTATCCCCCTATACATTTGGCGCGTCGCATTCGTAACGTACCAGTGACGACATATTAATCTCTGCTGGGATGTTCTAGCTTTAATATTTAGCGTGTGACGTATGGCACGCGCGCTTGCTTCAAGACAAATATCAACGAATCGCGGGTAGGTAATAACGCAGCTATTACACTGAGATAGTAGTTACTTTGAATATAATGTCTCGAAGAAGATATAGAGCGCAATCGAAATAAAAATTGTTTATAAACCGTGGCATTTTAGTCGCCTTACAACGTCAGCCCACTTCATGTATCCAATGACTACCAACTATACATTCATAAAAGAAAAAAAAAATATTAACATTTTAATAATTCAAAAAAAAAAAACATTATGACGCATGATATCGTTTGAAACACCCTGTTATGTTTAAATTCAACATTTTTAAACTGCAGGCTTCGGGAGCCTTTATTATCATAATAATTAGTTCAATCATTAAAAGTAATTCAACATTTATCAACTGCAGGCTTCGGGAGCCTTTATTATCATAATTATTAGTTCAATCATTAAAAGTAATTCAACATTTATCAACTGCAGGCTTCGGGAGCCTTTATTATCATAATTATTAGTTCAATCATTAAAAGTATTTCAACATTTATCAACTGCAGGCTTCGGGAGCCTTTATTATCATTTATCATATTAGTTAGTTCAATAATTAAAAGTAATTTAATATTTATCAACTGTAGGCTTATATTGCGGTCAGTATTGATGGATCTTGAATTATTCCTAAAAAAACTTTTACCAATTTTTGAAACCGACAAGACATCTTTCCATTGCTTCATATTTATGTACTAGTGCTAGCAGTCCATCACCCCATCTACACTTTAGTAGACAAACTCTCGAGCTAGTCCTGTTCATACTCAACTCTAAATATTTGAAAGGAAACTTGCATTTCGTACGTGTCTCTCTAGGAAGCACGCTCGTTTTGTTCATGTTTTCACACTTATCGCCTGAGTTTATAGCGTCAGTGTTGAATATAACGAGAACTAACGAACAGGATGACGTCATAAATGTGTCGAAACAGCTGGGTACACTGCCGTGGTTGTGTGACGCAATATTAGAAAGAGACTATAATAAAATTTAAATTCAAAATGCTGTGGTTTTTTTTAGGGTTCCGTACCACAAAAGGAAAAAAGGAACCCTTATAGGATCACTGGATTACTGTCCGTCTGTCAGTCACAGCTGATTTGCTCCGAATCTACTGGAACGATTAAAGGCTTCTACATACCGGGGCGACTTGTCGCGCGACGCGACGCGACACAAAGGCACCGCTCGTCCCGCAACACGCGGGGCCTTTGTGCCGTGTCGCGTCGCGCGACAAGTCGCGCTGGTATGTAGAAGCCTTAAGTTGAAATTATTTAAGAAAACTAGTGAGCATAAAATTGTGATAAAAATACAGAAAATAGTTCTTTACAGGAAAACTTATAAGAAGTCTGTTATCTTAAAATAACATGGTAAATCACTCAATATTGTGCGAACAAACTTACATTTGCAGTTGGAATGTATGAGGGATCATGTTTTTCAACTACAATGTTAAGTTTGTTCTAGGGATAAATTCATCCCAACTACGGAACCCTTCATTGTGCGTGGTCCGACACGCACTTGGCCGGTTTTATATAAATGCAGATCAGAAAAATCAATAAAAAGATTACTAGACGATTACCGCAAATAATGTTACTCAGACTCGGCAGTATTTGCATAGCGAAATTGCTTGGATCAACACTTTAACGAAGCAGCTGCCAATTTTTTATTTAAACGACTAAATTCTCTGAATAGTATTCCATTTATATATGATGTGACTACAAAATTCGTTACACCAAACGCAAGCATCGGTGGTTCAGTGGTAGAATGCTCGCCTGCCACGCGGGCGGCCCGGGTTCGATTCCCGGCCGATGCATTATCTTTTTGCTTTTTTTCTCCATAGGTCATAAAAATCTGTTGAAATATTCTTTTAAAACGCAAACTCGACGCAGAATCTAAACTTCCTCGTTTATTATTTGAAACCTTTTACGAGAACAGCCACATAAACGAACAAACTGGCAACATCAGGTTTTCAAAAATTTCGCAACTAACATAGTTTCGTGCAATCAGCACAGAAATCCGAGTAATTGTCCGTAAAAAGCAAGCTCATACAAGAAACGGCGATAAAACCCCAACTGTATGTGGTCGGATATCGCAAATAGTACAAATACACAACATATTCAAACACGTAGGTACTTCAGTCCGAGAGATAGTAACTATATAACCAGTGGAATGTATGTACCGACACTGAATTTGTGGTACTTTCAGTTTATGGAATCGCTATTGGTGAACACGCTCTTGTTTAGAACTTTGTACAGCCATTAACAAAGTTCTGAGAAAGTCAAAGTCGTCCATAGTTATTTATTGAACATCTACATGAAAATCTTCTAAGCTAATACTTCAAATCTGCGTGTTTCAGTACCTGAAAGTCAATGATAAAACCTCTTAATTTTTTTAATAAATCAACCATACTAAGGCCCGTATTTATAGAACGTTACTCAGTACTCAAGCATTACTTAAGATTAGATTCAAGCCATTGAATTGGTTGAAACTAATCTTAAGTAATGCTTGAGTACTGAGTAACGCTCTATGGCCCGTATTACAGAACGTCACTCAATACTCAAGCTTTACTTAAAACTAGTTTCAACCAATCAAATGGCTTGAATCTAGTTTTAAGTAATGCTTGAGTATTGATTGACGTTCTGTAATACGGGCCTATAAATACGGGCCTTAGACGCAAGTCCTACTTACATTCAAGTCGATTTGGTCAGATTTTGCCAAAATGTATTATCGGACATGTCAGTCATTTAATTTTAGCACAATGGACTGACGCCTCAAGCGCCGCTATGAAAGGGGCCACTTTTGAGTCTAAATAGTATAAGAAGCATAGATAGGCTTACCATGGAAACGAAAAAAGGAGAAGGACACGGTGGAAAGGAAAAACTTCACAACCGGACCACAAAAACACATGTCTCCGCACCCACTTCAGAAAACATTTCCACGCGAAACGGCATTATCATCCGTATTTGTATTCCAACGGCGCATTCACTTACTGGCTCAGGTGAGTGACGCAACGGGCGCGGGCGAGTAAAATAAAAGAGCATGTAACACCACCTCCATAAGTATGTAATTCGCTTGTTTGCATCGGCGTAAGGCGACGCGAATGCAGTATTTGTATGATCGCAATACTTGATGGAGACAATGGAGTAACAAGTTATACAACATTAGTGTTTGTTTACACTAATCCCGAAAAGGGGTCATTGTACTCATCATTTTGAACAAATTTTTCTATGGGACCAACCTTGAAATCACGAAAAAAGAAACCAGTTGTTCACTACATTTGTGTTCACCTAAATCGACAAAATGTATGGAAAGCTGATTTTTTTTTTCGTGATTTCAAGGTTGGCCCCATAGAAAAAGTTCAAAATGATGAGTACAATGACCCCTTTTCGGGATTAATGTAAACAAAAACTAATGTTGTATACTGTAATTGAACAATCATACTTCTTCTTCTTAACGTGTCAAAGCAATCAAAATGGACTCTGCCCAGGATTCGGCTACGGGTTTAGCGCCATCACAAGCGTCCATCAGTTCCTGTAACATGCAGCTGACAGGACACGCAGGACATGATACTAAGGCCCGTATTTATAGAGCATTACTCAATACTCAAGCATTACTTAAGACTAGTTTCAACCAATCCAATGGCTTCAATCTAGTCTTAAGTAATGCTTGAGTACTGAGTAACGCACTATAAATACGGGCCTAGGTGACCCATCGTAAGTAATTTGACCCAACAATCATAGTGATAAAAATAGACAAAGGGAAAAACTGTGGAGATTATAACCGGGATGAGACTTTCGTGATGTAGGTATTCAGCCTTCCCAGCAAGTCCTCAAGGTATTTTTACTCTTGAATTACATAATTACTCTTTATATACAATATTTGGAGGCAAACAGAATTACTTAATAGATTTCAAAATGACAGATAACATGTGCTTTTGTAAACATCATAAATTCATAACGTCGAGATACAACCGCTTCTGACCATGTATTCAAATCAATACAAATATTAGGTAAGTACTATATTATTATAACTCTTCGTTAATACAAATTCGACAGCTGATTAGATGTCCAATTACCACTGTTATAATATCAGCCGTCAAATTACAGTCTGTTATACCACCTAAATAATGTCAAGGGTTAGACTAATTTATTTTAGAATTTCCAAACTCTCTTACCTAAACCACATGATAGTTATCAACTGTCGAACTATCAAAAACTTAAAGGCTCGTACAGACTAGCGCGATATCGCCGGTGCGACAAGGGTCTTGATGTCGGTCGCGCCTGTCTGTACGAGCATAAGACGAAAGCGCCAGGACAACCCTTAAAATTTTCTTATGTTTTTTGCAATTTGCATGACTGTTAATTGTATGACAGAAAATTGTATGTTAATCAAAATATGAATAGTGACCGCAACAAGTGTATTAACAGAACTATAATCATTAAAACCATCAATTCCCTGAAAGAGATGAAAAAAACATTAAGTGTCGTTCCTATACATAAATGGTTATAAAATTTACATGCACATATCTAGAATTTTTTTTTTTTTTTAGATCTTTATTTGTTTATAGAGAGTTTGATCAGTATGACCATGCCACCCTCATAGGGGCATTCTACATCTACTTATCTACGCTTAATACCTAGGAGTACAATTTTGAATAATTTTTTGGCTGTCCTAGACAATGGAGCATGTGGAGAATGTGGTAGGTTATGTACAGGATGTTAGATTACGTTAAACAATCAGTTAAAGATCAAGGAAATTGATTCATTGAAGTCCAAATTAATTCTGGGGTCCTTCCAAATCTTTCAATCAACGCCACCAGATATCCTCGCACTACAAAACGCAATCGAGTTTAGTTCGGAGATCCGTAGTACTCGCACTCGTTCCAATATGAATACATTACAAATGTGCGCCTGTATGACGCATCGCCCGATATCGGAAACCGCTCCGCGTATGCGGCACCGTTTTATTTCCGATATCTGAACTCATTCAATGCTCACTTCGATGTGATAGACGTGATACCTTACATTTTCATGGGATCGCGCCGCGCTAACAAACTACTTCAGAAGCTATCCAAAAATAAACTTTTCGTTATGGACATGCACTACACATTTTCCATTTTAAAATATAACGGCGGAACTATTGCGGAATCGAGAGGCTTTCTCTGCAAAGTGCTTCTATAATGGTAGATTCTTAAATTTCATCTTCTAAAAGGATCTGTCTTTTCTATTACGCCACTTTATGCACATGATTTATCTCCTTGAAAATTGCTTACATTTTTCAACAAGAATTTTACTACAAGACGTCAACTACACAGGAGATACTCATATCACATAGTAGATCGTTTGGAAACTACATAGCACTGAAAAATCTTTATTGAAAAAGTAAAACCTTTAAAGAGCACAATAAAAAAGGAAAAATCTTTTTTTAGAGATCACCGGAAGCATGAAATAAGAATGTAGGTAATATTTGGGGTATCGCAATATTGGCATGGG
Source organism: Tiliacea aurago (assembly GCA_948098905.1). Taxonomy (NCBI): domain Eukaryota; kingdom Metazoa; phylum Arthropoda; class Insecta; order Lepidoptera; family Noctuidae; genus Tiliacea; species Tiliacea aurago. The sequence continues at coordinate 6,853,140 of OX402592.1, forward strand.
ATTGAAGTAAAGCAAGGTGGCTGATCCCGAGGTGCGTGGAAAAAGCCAGCTGTCAATAAATAAAACGTATTTATGGAATCCAACGTATTTATGGAACCCAAAGTTTATTCCATTCAGCAATATTGGCGACACGAGTGGTATTGACAAGCGATTCTTTAATATAAACATTGCTGGGCACCCAATGACGAATTTATGTTGAAAATATCGTGTTTATACGCATTTGAGATTTTGTTGTTTGAAACTTATATTTCGTAATTTCGTTCGATGTTATATTTTACAAAAAGAAAACATAACGTTAATCAAAATAGAAAAACAAATTATAAAAGCCTTTTGCTACGAATTCTACTAACGAAAAGGCTGCAGTCCAATTAGCAAAGATACTAATTAACAAAAAGGAAAATTAAAAATTAAATCGCCACTCAAAATAACGATGCACTTAAACTCGCCGTGCCGTCGGGTGCCATTTGAACAGATGATTGAGCCAATCAAGCTACGGAGGGAAGTGACAAAAATAGGTCGTTTGCCGTGCAAATGCAGTAAGGCCTAGGCTGCACAACGTCATTTACTTTATAGTAGCAAAGAGGCCGTGAGTGAGTCGAATTCAAAGGCACCCTCGCGAAAAGAGCTCTCCGCATTAGCCGGCGTTGCGATGAATAACTGAAGCCATGAGGAATAAGAACGGCGGTGAAAAGACTAGCGACTTTTGTTACTGGATTCTTAACGCAGTTGTTTTTGAATCAGTTCACTTCTAGGTTAAATGAAGCTTATTTTAAGTAAAAGATAAATTGTAAAATGCAAGTCAAATTCCGGAGAAAAATAAAATTATGTATATGAAGGATATATGGGCGTAGTCTGCCAATTACCAAATGAAAAATGGAATCATATAAAGATTTAATAGAGGGTTTTAGAACCATAAAAATCCACTTTCCACCTCAAAAACCAGGTGCGACATGCAGCTGGGTAAATTGGTGATATTGTAAAATCGGTTCGCGGCGCGCGCGTAACGAAATCCGATAGTATTGGCTACAAACAGAAAAAAAAGAGCAAGCTTCTCTCGTTTTATACGTAAAATCGTTAAAGCCGCTTTTTTGTCCGACAGTAACGTTGGTACCCAAGTTTTTTTGCTAAACTCGAGAGCTAAAGGTGAAATGTTACTGTATTTCGTAACTGCCAGCGTACATTTAAATATTCAGGAATATTTAGCAAATGGTGGCACTTTTACTTTTCAGCGGATAACTTTTATACAATATTAGTTTTAGTATATATGCGAAACCTGAAACACGTGTCTAGTATTCTTATGTAAAGAATTTATGTACAAAATTTCAAAACTGTATCATGAGAAATCACAAAGTTATAACTTTTTATGGTAGGTTGTAACAAGTCTACTGCAAACTATTAAAAATAAAAGGGAAAGTAGACTAGTTAACTATATAATTGAAGAATTTAAAAAAATACAGAAAAAATAATTAAAAAAGTTAAGAGAGGTTATAAAAGGATGGTACGAAACGGTGTCCAGGTTCGATACGTCAGGCCTCGTCAGCTCTGAAGCATCCAGATCCGCTTCCAGTTATTTTAGTAGGTTCAACAGGCAGTGTAGAAGTCGTCAGGCCTCGTTAGCTTAGAGGCCTGTAGATCCGCTTCGCAGTATCACTGCCAGTCCAGTCCAGGTCTCTGCAGTAGTGGATGGTCCTCTTGGCAAGTATGTAGTTCCAAGAAGACTGAGTATGTTGCAAGACTTTTGTAGAGATGATTCCTTCAGCGCTACCAGATCAGATCTGTCGGGAATGTGTCAGAAATCCCTTTGATATTCGAGTCTCGGTTGATTTTTCCACATCCCCTGTTTTTTTCTGTTCTTTACAGAATTTAATTTCAAATTCAGTGTTCGAAAAGGCCAGACATATTCGTACCACAAATTCGTACCAAAAACCTCTTTGATGAATTTTGAGAGCGTTTCAATTATTATTATAAATGTAAGTTAGGATACAAATATTATACAGTAAACAATTATAATTATCTATAAAATACAATATTTGAGCTAAACATATTGAAAAAAAGAATTTAAATTATATAAATCAAAAGTAACCTACATGGACTAAGCCAGTAAGAAAACTATGAGAGAAAATTAAAAGAAAAAGTAATGACAGCTTGACAGCCTGACGTAAGTGTCATAACATTGAAAAATATGAAAATTAAAGAAAACTAATCGTTTTTAGAACGATTCGCAAAAAAATATTGCAAAACCAATAGAAGAGTATAATACATAATATTTAATGAATGCAAAGTGTAAGTATATGATGTATGATGTAGTGTCTGTAGTATGTAGATACTATAAGGTACCGGATATATTACCGGGTTGTCCGTACAAAAACATACTAACGGCGCCCCCGCCTCCAGGGTCGTCTTGCGCTCATTGATAATAATTTGGCAGTAGGTACCTAACCGTACGGCGATTGTATTCGATTCTGTTCCTTATTCTGAACAAACTATATTCAGGTTTCGCAATACTAAAAATAATGTTGTATATATACAGTTACAGATTTATGTTTTTCAGAAAATTGCGCAAAGTTCTTGAAGTTTGAATTTGATAGATTTTGTATTTTATATTATGGTGGATCTATTGTGACAGCCCGCGAAATTAAAATTTTCTTACGTTTTTGCAATTTGCAGGACAATGTCAGGTTGTATCTTGATCTGCGATATAATTATTGGCGACCTTAACCGATTCATGGCCAATGACTCAACAGTTGCGTCATTAAAAAACTTTAGGAAGGCCGATGGCTCAATTGGTGAGTCAAACCAAAATTGTATAAAAACGGATATTAAAAAAAAAAAAATCACTTAAACTACCAGTTTTCAGATCTCATTAAACATTTCCGTGAATATCAGACCTGGCCCTTCATTTTACAGAATATTTTTAATAGTCAGGTGTCATAAACCTTTTGTTAGCCGATAGCCGAGGTGGCCGATTCATGGCCAATGACTCAATAGTTGAGTCAAAGTGTGCTGACACGTTATGGGCCGAAATGTTATGTGCACATGGGTGAAGTTAAATCTATCTACTTCGATTTTTATACATACTATCTGTATATTTTTATACAGGTATTTCTCTAATAAGATGATTGTACGGTGCAACCGCACATTCTGCAATTCAGCAGTTTACGCCACACATTCATTTCAACTCATAATACAGCTCAGTTCGCGTTGGGCTATCAAGTCAGCCAGGCGTTCTCGTTACAGCCAACAAGGGCCGCGTCACTCACTTCATTTCCACACCATCAGTCCATTCAGCTCATTTTACCTTTAAGTACCTTTGAGACAATACAGCAGTGTTTTAGTACTTACCTTCTTTTATTCCATTCATCCCTCATCTAAAAGTAATGTATGATCTAGCAAGGGATCATACAATTATATTACAAACAGCCTAACAAATGTATATAACATATGAAAACTATTTTTTTTTCTTTTAATATCTTCGTCTTCATCAGAGTCCAAAATTTATTCAATGCTAGTATCTGAACTGTTGTTAGAAACTACATTGCAACTATTACGAGATTCAGTGAATGGACGCTTCTTTGGTATACTTTTTTGTAAAATCGATTGACTACAGCTTGGAAAACCTTGATTTTCCTTATCTTCATTTTGTTGATCATGGAAATCAGGAAACATTACCTGGCTACATTCAGTAAAATCGTCGTAGTCCTGATTATCTACAAATAATATTACAATAATAAATAATGATTGAATACACGTTACTAAAATGTTTACTACCTCTGCAATATTTCATTAAAATCAAAAAATACTACCTTGAAACGCCATATTCACTTTTAATATCCACAAATTCGAATAGGAGAACACAGTAACACGTTTCTGGTTGTCAGACTGGCTCGAATGATGGCGAAAAGCATTAAATCATTACAAGGAGCCAATGACTCATCAGTTGAGTCATCCTTCAGGGAGGCCGATGACTCAAATGGTGAGCCACCGACCAATGAATGGGGCCTGGCTGAAATGTTCACGAAAATGAAGGTGGCAATGAATCGGTTAAGAGCGATTACACCTTACGGCATTTCATACAAACTTTCAAGCCCGTGTTTTTCGAAATGACTGAACCGATTTTAATGAAACTTCATACGCATAAGCAGGATACAAAGGTCTAAAAAGTTAGTAGGGAACATTTTCGAAATGTATTATTTAAAAACAGATAACTGGACATCTCTGTTTCTATGGAAAATTTAAAATCGGTCTAATTTGGCTGTAAAACTATTTTACGAAAATGTTCTTTACTTTTTAGACCTTTGTATCCTGCGTATGCGGATGAAGTTTCATTGGTGTAAACGCTCTTAACAAATATGTATTTACAGAATTATAATAATTAAAAATCCGTGTTGTGGCCAAAGAATAGCACCACCTTATTTCTTCCCATGGGTGTCGTAAAGGGCGACTAAGGGAATTGTTAGAGAATGGGCAGCAGCGCTCTCTATACATTTTAACACCATACTGCGACCGCCAACCCAGGCCTGCCAAGCGTGGCGATTATGGCAAACCCCCCCTTTAGGGGAGGCCTATGTTCAGCAGTGGACGTCTTTCGGCTGAAATAATGATGATGATGATGAACATCTCTCTAAGTTAGATTTGTTCCATAGGAACTATTCCATAAGATATTTGTTCTTATGGAACAAATCTAATTAAGAGAGATGTAATAATGATTCTACGAAAAATTTGAATTTCGCGGGCTACTACTGCGGATCCACTTTAAGTATTTGTACAGGAAATGAAGACATTGAAAAGAAGGCGTTTAGATGACGTTTGCCCAACTATTTTGCAAACAAAAAAAGAAAAAAAAAATAAGTATCTTTTTTGCAAAAGGGACTGAAAGGGGGTCTTAAAAATTTGAAGTGGGACTACTAGGGCATGTGAAAGAACGCTATTTGCACATTCTCAAACATTTTTTTTAGCAGCATGGTTTCCGACTTTTGATGAAAAATGTAAAAAAAATAACCGTTCCCCCCCCTTATCTCCGAAGTTTGCATAGATAAAAATCTGAAATTATTCTATGTGATAGAAGTGTACTTATGTAAAGATTACAGGAAAAATAAAATGATGTCTCTAACAAGCACAGACGGGACGGAACCCTTGGTGCGCGAGTCCGACTCGCTCTTGACCGGTTTTTTTTTACTGTTCTGAAAATTTTAGCGCCCCTTTGAACTGCTGAGTAGGTAGAATACAAAAATTATCACCAATTCATAAACCCGAAAAATTAAAAGCTCAGGTAGGTACATAAAATAGAAACCCTCAAAGAATAACGAATTCCAATAAACTCGTAAAATCCTAGGCGTTCGTGTTCATTTATAATCTGTGGACCCTCGTAAATACGTTGATTTGCATAATTACGTATTTATTCACAGCTAAACACATATTCTGACGTGCTAGCAAAACCTGGCTCGTTATTCAAATCCAGCAATAAATATGTTACATCAATTTACTCAACATGGTATGTATGTGTTACGTAAATGAAATCAATCTAGATAATAAATTCGACCGCTTCACATAAGCATCGATGGTTCAGTGGTAGAATGCTCGCCTGCCACGCGGGCGGCCCGGGTTCGATTCCCGGTCGATGCAACACTTTTAGTTTTATTTTAAAGTTTTTATTTTTTATTTACATCGAGATTTTCATTTGAAATATTAAATAAACGTAAAAAAATGATGAGCAGAAACTTTTCGATAGAATCGCGATAAATATAGCACTAAGCTAAGAGTCAACTAGCTGAATTCTTTCAAGATGTGGATCGTCTTTACTTCCACCTCTAATCCACTAATCCTCACCTGGCGCGACATTAACAGGGCTGCCACAACTCAAGGTAATAAATAATACAATTTTATTTTATTTTTTATTTTGGAACAACAAAAAGCTACATTATGCAATAATATAAAACAGAAAAACATAAATAACTTAAGTGGCCGGCGTAGCATGAGTAAGTAGTTCATACAAACGTAATACCAAAATAATTTGTAAATCAAACATATTAAGGTAGTGTGTATTTATTTCGATTGGATTACAAAATATCTATGTTCCCAAATATATATTTTTAAAGGACAATTATTTTGGAAACTTAAAATTTCTATAGAGAACTTATTTTTCTCATAACTTTTGTTTAAATCAGTGTCCATTCAAAATATATATTTGGGAACCTAGATAATCTGTATTCCAATTGGAATAAGGACACACCACTACCTTTTCTTTTTTTTTTTTTGGGTGGGAAATTATCAAATAACTTCTCCCGCTCTGGGCTGAGCGGGAGGGCGTGTCAGACTTTTACTGACTAAAACCCACCCGTATTCCTTCATTTGCCTGTGTGCCAGGGCCACGATATCCCTTTCGGACAAACTCGCAACCCTGGCAGGCATTGGCCCTATCGGACCCCGTCAGTTGGTGCTGACAACTCTTTGAGGCGCGCGTGGAATACGACGCGCCGTCGAGCCGGGCCTGGTCCTTATCGGACGGTGAGCTACCCATCGCTCACCGTCCGCAGGCACGCGCCTACGGTGGCCGGAAATCGGCTTGCGACTCCCGACGCCCGGGGCGTCTCCTGCGGCAACTAGGGGCGCGAGGGCGCGAACTTTGCCTCTCCCTCACGCGTTCCGCCTCCTCCTTCGCAAGCATTACTGCTTCGCAGAAGGAGGTGACGGCCTCCCATGCACTCTCGCTCTGATCCATGGCCTGAACCAGGGCCGGACGCGAGAGATCGCCGCCGCCGATCGCCTCCATTAGGACACGGCGGTGCTCCGCCCAAGCTGGGCAGACCTCCACCGTATGCTCCACCGTGTCTTCCGGGCGATCCACACAGTGGTGACACCCGGGCGTTTCCTCCCGCTTTATCCTGAACAGGAATCTCCCGAAACAACCGTGTCCGGTGAGGACCTGCGTCAGGCGGAAGGTGAGGACGCCGTGGCGCCTCTCTAGCCACTCCTCAAAGAGGGGACTTATCGCCACAATTGTGGCGTGCCCAGCGCTGGGTTGCGACAATCGCACTCTCCATGCCGCCATAAGATCCCGCCGGAGCTCTGTCCGCTGTGCCGTGATTTCTCGCGGCAGCGGAGTTTCACCCCGGCGTTTCACCTCCTCGCGCCACTCCCAGACGTGCGCGAGGACTATTGCCTCCAGATCCCATGGCGGTAGTCCGGCAAGGAGGCTCGCCGCCTCACGGGAGACCGTGCGGTATCCTCGGACCAGCCTGATGGCCATGACCCTTTGGGACGCGTTCAACCGCTGGGCTGGTCGCAGCCTTATGGAACGCGCCCACACCGGTGCCCCGTAAAGGGCCATGGACCGCACGATCCCCGCGTAGAGCCTCCGGCAGGAGGCGTTTGGACACCCTAGATTGGGCAGGAGCCGCTTTAAGGCAGCCCCGGTTCGCTCCAGTCTGGGAGCCAAACGTCGAAAATGCTCCATGAAGTCCCACCGGCTGTCGAGGACGAGTCCCAGGTACTTCATCGTCGACTCGACGCCGATCTGAACCCCTCCTGCCGTTATTTGGGATCCCGACAGTGGCGCGTTCCGAGGACCATAAAAACACATGGCCTCGGACTTGTGCAAGGCCACCTCGAGTCCCAATTGCCGGATCCTATTGACGATTGTCGCAACCCCACGTGCCGCCAGTTCAGCCGCCGCCTGGAAATTTAAAATTTCTATAGAGAACTTATTTTTCTCATAACTTTTGTTTAAATCAGTGTCCATTCAAAATATATATTTGGGAACCTAGATAATCTGTATTCCAATTGGAATAAGGACACACCACTACCTTAGAGTATGTTTGATTTACAAATTATTTTGGTATTACGTTTGTATGAACTACGCATCCATCGCCGGCCTCTTAAGTAATAATGTAGCCCACAGCGCTGTTCACAGATTACCATAAATAAATAAAACCTTAAAATCTACATTAAACTGGTGGTGAACTGTACAGTACATGCATGACAATATTACACTAATATTATAAAAACAAAAAAAAAAACAAAATTGAAATTAAATTTGAAATAAAACAATAACCACTAGTACATGAGTTTTAAGTGTCTCATACAAAAGGCTGCGAAACTTTTTCAAAGAGCATGTAAATATGTCAATGTGTTTGAATGCTTCATTGTAGGTTGCTGCCATTCGCCGAACTGGTGAACGTAGACCAGTGTTAGATCGGCAGGTACCTACTGCAAAGAGTGTGCCTGCTCGCACCTGCCGTCTATGGACAGTTCTGGGGACTGCATAGCAGAATACATTATTTAAATCTACACAGTCAAAATTGCCAATTGCCAAAATTTGATTAACAATGTTATACATATAATGTCATTGCCAATCAATAAAATAATCAAAGTCAATTTTATTATTTTAACTTTCTATTTTATTGGAATCTACTTTAATAGTATTTACGCCAGGTCAGAAAGCCCTGAACAAACACTTGTTTTCCAATTTTTACTTTGCGAACATTCGACATCATACCGAATATTTAGCAATTCCTCTCTACGTCCGGATTTTTGACATCGTTCATGAAATATATTTTTTATCCCAATGGTTGGCCACGAGAATTTCTCGCTTGCACATGTCCTCTGATCTCGTAGCTTAACCGCAGCCACGGGGGCGGGGACGCAAAGTGCATTCCACACCGCTCACGCTTTATATTCACTACAATTTCGATTTCACGTCGACAAAGAGGTAAAGATATACGAATATCTTTTACCAACAATACCAACCATTTACCAACAATATGAAGGTATAAATAAAGGTATATATATACATTTATTTTTGTGAAACCTACAACCGTTTTTTTTTTTTACACCCAGTACCTAGTTTTACATGTGGAAGCAATACATAGTGAATACATAGAGCACACTGAAAATTCTACGCTCCTGGCCGCTTATAAATGTTTAAATTTCGAATGTTATATTTTTTAAACTTGAAACTCATTCACTGATTAAAATATTTTTGGGCGGGAAGTCGTGTGTCAATTGTTTTTTATCACAAATTCAAGTTCCTCGTCCGTAGCAAAAATAGAATTAACGCGAAAAGACTTTAGGACGATGATTTGTTATGATTTTAAAAGATCACGTCTCCGCAAGACTGCACTGCTCGTCTTCAAAATGGTTTTCGGAGGGAAGCACCTCATTTGAGCACCGTAAGGTGTTGGGTACGCAGAAATTGATCGTGGCCGTGTTTCTCTCCATATTGAAACTCGTGAAGGTCAGCCCTCAACTGCGATCACTGAGGAAAATGTGGCTATTGTCAGGCAACTAATTGAGGAATACCGGCCGTATCACCTATGAGGAGATTCGAGGACATTCGGGGATTTGTATGAGCCAAATTCAAAAAATCTTACATCAACATTTAAAAGTCAGAAAACTTTGTTGCCGCTGGATTCCTCATGAAAAAACCCCAGAACAAGAACGGGTTCGAGTTTTGAACGAATGGTGGTTCGTAGTAAAGTAACGTGTAAATAAGTGAAGTAACAAGTAAATTGTTTTATTAATGAGTTACGCAAAACTTTCAGTGTACCCCACGTATATTGAGTATGTATGTTACGGGTAATGCTAGAAGATGGAGCAAACCTAGGTTTACTCGGTTGACTTAGTATTACCCAAGCTTCTTGGGTAAAATCCGAATTATAAGTAAAATATATTTTAATTCGGGGTTTACCCATACTCACCTAGGTCTACTCAACTCTGGCTGGGTAATGTTAGGTGTTGCGTAATTTTCGATTTGATATCAAAAATATATCACCAGAAAAAAAAGCTTACGAGAGCTTGCAAAGGAACAGTCGCTTTCAGGAGGCCAGGGTTATAAAAGGTGTAATTGCAAAACAAAATGTGCTACAAAGAAGTTTTCATGCAAAGCTGCAGGAAAATTTTGCAATTCAAAATGTCACAGTAGTTTATCTTGCTCAAATAAATAATTTCAATTTTTTTAACAACAATCGGTAGTACTTTGAACAAATTGTCATACAAACTTTTAATATGTTTGTGCTACTAAATATATCATGTTTCAGCCCGCCATTAGTTTTTGCTATTAAGTTTATGCTCTTCAAGCGATTACGTTCACCTTTGTATGTTTTTTTAAATAATAAAAGTTTAAAATCCCCTTGGATTTCAATTTCACTGATTAATTAGACACATTTTTAACATTACCCAGCCAAAGTTGGGTAGACCTAGGTGAGTATGGGTAAACCCCGAATTAAAATTTATTATTCGGACTTTACCCAAGAAGCTTGGGTAGTACTAAGTCAACCTGGGTAAACCTAGGTTTACTCCATCTTCTAGCATTACCGGTAACATGTACACATGTACAGGTACCGGGAAACATGCGCATTATCGTGAATAAGCGCAACAACAATCAGTGAAAATTTTACAGAAATTACTTTTGTATCCAGTAGGCTAATTGCGTAACACACTATCAGTAGGAATCGGTTTCAATTTGACAGTTCAACAACATTCATTGCGTTAGTTACGTTGTTGAGCAGACAAAGTTTTCTAACATATGAAGCAATGGATTAGCAATATGCTTCAAAATCGTTCCGATTCCGATTCAAACTGTGTTACGCAATTAGGGTGCTGGCTGTTGATAATAATTGTACAATATTGACAAAGGATTCTGAAAACAACTCACACGAGACAGTCGTGTAGCAACTATTTCCCAGAATCCCCATTTATCTCTTACAAAGTAAACTAAATAACAAACTTAATTTCCATTATTCGTATCTTTGCTAGTGAACATAGATAATTTAAAGTCCGAATTCTAGTGAAAATTATGAGCGTACTGCGGTACCATCCATCACGTGGATAGCCTCCAAATGTGGTATTCTTTTTTCGCTTATTGTGTCGTGGTCAAAAGATTTTCTCGCCATCGCTTGCCGCTGTGTGATCGCAGCTAACCGCAGCGCTATGAAGCGACGCACGGCGTAAAGTGCATTTTGCACCGCATGCTCTTTATTTTCTATTAGCCGTAAACGCTGGATGGAACACTGATAGCTGAATAGCCCAATCACTGTTCTCTTCAAGCTTTAAGAACGTTGGTCTGGTTGGTTGAACTTCGTGGTATCGATCCTGTGTTAGCCAAGATTAGGTGGTGTGCATTGAATTCCGTTATGACACAATCATGTGTGTTAAAATCTGTTTATGTTCATGAACGGTAAAGAGTTTCCGAGAGATTCTGTCGCCAACCCTAAGGAGTATTGGAACAGTGAGACTTTAGGGCTTTGCCCAGATAATCTGCAGGCTTAATGTTGGAGGGCATTAGCGAACATTCCGGCGCGGCCCGCGACAATATCGCCACAAATTGCGCTAGTACCGTGCTGTGTGCACTACTTGTGTTAATGGCGTGCCACTTTTGTTAATACGCTTTTGAGGCCGCTTTTAAAATTGTGAGGGGCAAAAAATTCTGGTTGGTGAACCGCAGAAGCTACTTAGGTGTGTTCTCACTTTAGAGTGGAATTTTGGGTACGAATTGCGATAATTAACGCATAATGAATGAACTTGACTGGTTTAAACCAGAAAGAGCAGTCATTTTTGCAGTCAGACCGAATCAGGGCGAGCTATAATGAAGCTAGTATAAAAATTAAATCAAAATGAAATAACATCAGCTCGCGGGATAATTATTTTAACTCTAATTCTGTTATATCATTTCTACGTAGTTATATATTTTCATCGAGTAAATTCATTTCAACTTGGATTTTATCACTCATTTTGTTATTTACCTCAGTAAAACAAATAGGGAAATTTTACGTGAAAATAGGATTTTGGACAGTGAACTTTTTCGTCGGTTCATATAAATTCGTAAATACTTTTCTGGACGCTGGAGCTCGGGTTCAGACATACGTAATTATGTGACACAACGGGGAAACTGTTTCACAACACATTTTGGTGTGTTTTGACAAAATATGAACATGATTCTGAGAATAGGAAAAATACTTTTACGTAACTGTGTGTCACAGCTACAACTAGTTCACGGAATCACAAACAACTTTAGGAACAGTGCCCGGAGTTCGAGTATTAATGACAGATTAACTTGAAAAATAAACAGTATTTTGAATAACCTATAAACGAAATTCAAGTAATTAGTGATAACATTTTCTAAAACGGAACAGGCATTAAGTACAGTAGGCATTTTAGTAATAATTGCATGAGTCAAAAATACACACTTATTTCAGAAAATACTTTTAACTTAGGTACTTACATAAAAAAAACACAAGAGATAGTAAACAGCACAGGGCAGACACCGAAACAAGATTAACATCAGTCCGATTTCTAAAATAAAGTGCAATAATTAAATTAATGAACGCGGTGCAAACAAAGCGGGCTTCGGTGCCGAGTGATATTGTGTTTGCCCGTCGCTCTGCAGCCCGCACAAATACCATATTCATTTATTTACCGTCTGTTTACTAACTATGCTCAGTGTTACTGTGTTCTGCTAGTTAACGCCCGTACTTACTGGAATGAAAACTATAACGATCCCGCAAAGTGCCAACTCTAATATCCTAAAACGGGCATAGCAACAATACGGGAACTGAACTTGCACAATATAAAATGATGTAGACATTGCGGTTGAATAAATAACTGTTATTACGATACGGAGGGGTTAATAAAATTATGCTCGGAATAGAAACGACAATATTTGGACTTTGTTAGCGGTTTAGTTTAATGCGACTGCGGTGTACCGACGTTTCGTTTTAAGGCGAAAGCGTCAGGGTAGCCCGCGAAATTCAAATTTTCTTACGTTTTTTGAAATTAGCATGTCAGTGACAGGTTGTATGTTGATCTAAATATGATTCACGGCTGTAACAAAAATGGCGTTACATCATTATAATCATTAGAATCAGCAATACAAACACAACTAACTCTCTTCGTAGATCCTATTGAATGACTATTTCATGAAATAGTCATTCAATAGGGTTCCATTTTAAAGGTAAAGACTGTTCCACAACTAAACGACGACTGGCTCTGTACTACATTTTACTATTTAAATGACTTTTCCCCCACTCAGAAATAACGATAACATCATAACCGTTATTTCTGTGTTGCCAAAGTAAAATAATACATTCAGTTGCCATAATGAAAATACATTTAAAAGTTTGTTACAACATTAATAATTTGTACTTTGACAGTGTTGCAACAGTGAATATTATAATTCGTTATTAAACTAATACATTTTTTTTAAATTAAATCAAAGAAATCACGACAATATGAATTTAGAGAGTTGTATTGCTGATTCTAATGATTATAATTCTGTAAAGCCATGATTTGTTACGGCCGCGAATCATATTTAATCAACATAATAACCTGACACAGGCCTGCTAATTGCAAAAAACTTAAGAATATTTGAATTTCGCGGGCTACATCAGCGCATACTCCATAAGGTAAATCCGCAGCTGTATAACAGATATGTATTTACAGAATTATAATCATTAGAGGTTAGAACATTAATACATCTCTCTAGGTTAGATTTGTTCCACTGAATGACTTTTTCATGAAATCATGACATTGGGGAACAAATCTAACCTAGATGTATTAATGTTCCAACCTTAAGGTTCCAAAAATATCAAGTGTATTCTGAAAATGAATTAATGGAATTTTGGTACAGTTTATTAAAAACTGCTGGATCCTCTAGAATATGCTATACTTAACATAATGACAACCTTCTGGTCATAAAACCTTGGTCTTCTGGTAGAAATTTCAAGATGTCACTTCTGAGTCATCTTGAAATTTAATGGAAAAATACCACAAGAGTTTTCATCATCCGTAGACTACTAATTGTGGATACATGCAAATTCACAAGAACTTTTAAACGCCCACATTAAAAGTAACATGCCGTGGCTAATAAACCGACAAAAAGCTTTACTTTGAATCCACATAGCAAACAGAAACAACAATTTACCTATCACGTTTTCCAGATTTTCATTCCCATATAAGCCGCTTATTAAATTTTCAATAAAATCACTCATTTGCATACAGGGAGTGAACACGCGTCATTCGCAGAAGCGAGGCGCGGCGTCGCGACGCTGTGTCCCCAATTGGCCAGCTGCCAGTGGCTCAATACATAGAACTCAGAATTCAATCAAAACGCCCTCCGACATGGCGGCCATTTACATTTGTTAATGGTTTTTCAGAAGTTTGGTGATGTAGGTTGAAGCATCGTCTATCCATACATATTACTAGTAGTTCTGCGAACAGTAGACCTGGCGATCACAAACTTTTTGGCAAACAATTAATAAACCTTCTGAGGAGCTATTCTGCTCATCACACCGAAGATCCTCATCAGATCTTCACCAAGTTTCTATAAGACCAACTTAAAGTTACTACCTTTCCAAATTAAAAACCACAAAATCGGATCTCATAAGGCGGGGGATATCCAGTAGCGGGGTTTTTGCCCCTTTTTGGAGGAAGTAACCCACTTCCTCCGATCCGAGATTCGATTTCGATGGTTTTTAATTTGAACGGTAATAACTTAAGTCGGTCTCATAGAAATTTGGTGAAGATCTGATGAGGATCTTCGGTGTGATAAGCAGAATAGCTCATCAAAAGGTTAATTAATTGTTTGCCAAAAAGTTCAAGTTCAATAAAAAATTCCCGAGACAAAATCAAAAAGACGAATCTATAAAGTCGTAAAACCTGTATACCAAGTTTCGTCCAGTTCGGTTGTAAAATACGACCTGTGGAGGAGTACCAACAAACTGACAGAGGAAAGCAAATTTTGCCAAACTTGAAGTAGAGACGCTATTTGCTCGCTCGGTCAATAAATTGAAGACGATTTTCGGGTCTATTTTACCTTGTTGTTCTCCTAAACTACGCAACGAATATTGTGATGCGGTTTTCACCACCATTTATGAATGAATGTTTAGAGGCATGAGGAACAGGGTGTAAAGTTCACTCATACTCTATTGAAAAGGGAGGACCTCCGACCAGACAGACGGGTAGTGTCTGGTGGGCAACTGCCCGACGGTTGATGTCGGGATATTGTATATATGCTAGTTGCGCGGTAAACTCTGCTTGCGATGCAGGATTTTGCGTGACGTCAGTGTGACGCGTAGTTCGCACGTGGCGATGTTGATGCCGCTACAAATTAATGAAATGCACCGACCCCAGCGTGGTTAAACCAGACTCGATCACTCGAATGAACCCAAAGATTCACACTAGCCCCTGGAGCTTCATGTTTCATGGGACCACAGAGACCATTGCATATCAAAGAGTAGACCGGGGGGCGCAATAATGGTAGGGAATACGTGCCCTTGGAATATGGAAGGATTATTAGAGCCATACCGGATATGCATTCTTGAGCAAGCATTGGAATAGTGGAGAGACGGGTTATATTTATCTATGGGTGGGCATATTTTATTGACGTTGCCATCAGTTTGCGCTCAGGTCCAGCTTCACTGAATCCCGAATGTTGAATCCTTTGGCGGGGTTAAACTGCTTTCTCGACGCTTTTCTATGTCGCCGCTATGCTGTGTTTCATGTTGCTGCCGCCATTTTCACCACCATTTTTTTGAGAATTTATGATCAATGAGATGAATGAATGAGAATCAATGTTTATGGCCCGTATTTATAGAGCATTACAATAATTAATTAAATATTTATTTAAATTATTTTTGTTGAACAGTTTTTATATCTGACTTGCTTTAATAATAATAATAAAATTTATTTATTTCCAAAACAGGTTACAGATTTAAATAACTTGGTTAACAAAAGGGTATTATTAACAGCTAGTGGTAGGAAGTAAGTACAGAGCAAATAATAAACCATGCTGCAGAAATCTGTAGACAATATAATTCGTGAGCCCTGCCTCTTAAACTAGGGTTACCAAAGCATTACTGAGTGCTAAAGCATTACTTATGACTAGTTTCAACCAATCCAATGGCTTCAATCTAGTCTTAAGTAATGCTTGAGTACTGAGTAACGCTCTATAAATACGGGCCTATGTGTGTAATAAACTTACATATAATTAAGAAATCTCGTAGTTTTGTTAATTCGTAAAAACCATGCACAGTGCTGTGCATGGTTTATTGTGACGCTAGTTATTTATAAAATGTTTTCGGGTATTTTCCAATTTTATTAACACAGTTCGTTTGCTTAGATGTAGGTAATAAAAAGCTCTGGGCACTACTAAATAAAATATTAGCCCAACTCAGACTGTGGGCACAATATGTAACTAGCCTTACCGAAAGAATCCGCTGGGGTTACCATTCGTAAATTATTTATTTGGACAAAAAGCTGACGTAGTAACGACCTATGTAATGTATTCGTTTGTTTTCTCCACATATATTTGTATTCAATGAACATTAGTGTAGTGGAATACTGAGGTTAAATGTTATGGTCGAACGATGTAGGTTTACTGAAATAATTGAATGTAATAAAATCATGCGCTGTCGAATTTTTTAAGGGATATGTACGGTAAGGTGACAGATTATAAACACGCGGCTAAAATAAAATAATTATTGAAGTAAAACTTCTTTACGCACGCTTGACTTGGGAAGTAAGCTGGTGAATGCGTGACGAGAGCGTTACGGAAAGAGGCGAACGGAAGTTGTTTAAATTTTAAACATGGAACACACCGCGTCACCGCCGCGGGCCGTCCCGCTTAATAGGTATTTTTTTTTAAATTCACACTGGCTGTTTAAACACTCACAAGACCGCAGCTTTTTAGAAGTAAATCTTATTTGGTATAGCGAACGGTGATTTCTGTTTTACTTTAGTCGTGTGGTCTAAAGCACACTCGTTTTTGTTAGTTAACGTGACTACATACACAATACAAAAGTATTGTGTACAATATCCGGAAAACCGGATATCGTGTCATTGTTATGGCAGATTTAATCAATGATTCTGCTACATTTATTCATCATTATAGGTATTCAATGTGGTCTTCTATGTTTCGAGTTCCAGTAGGCACTTATGTTCAAGATATTGTGTTTATAGATGGTTGACGTAAATCTAGCATGTGTATAATTATTTTTCCAAAGCAAAGATGATAGTAGATAGGAAAAATATCATGAATATTGATTGGTCGAAAATATAACAACCTTTTATCCACCACACCAGGGGGGGTTACTCCGAAGCGTTAATGCGAAGTATCGGCCGAATGTTCGGCCGTTTTATAATTTCCATAGTTTCCTTTTTTGACTTTGAATTCTTACCCGACTTAAAATTTTTGACTTTGGCTTATCTCTTTGACTATCGTTTTTTTTTTCTTTCGCCGTAGTCAGCCATAGTAAGCCGTAGTCAAGCGACGGCCGATACTTCGGATTTAATTTATGTTCTGAGTAGACCCACTGTTCACTTCTCGAATATAAAGACATCTCTTTTGTGAACAGGAACACGAAATAGCCTTAAATTGAAATGATAATAGAAGCAACGTTTCCAAAGAATTGCAACACAATAATAAATATATTAACACCGTATTTCATCTATCACACTTTTCCCACGGAACATACAATAGGAGTTTTCAAACGTGAACGACACACATCACTACAGCGCTAACATGCGCAAATATTTCCAAGTCCTGACACGTGTATATAATAAAAACATCATCCCCGAGTTTTGGAGGCAGGAGAGAAAAAATATATTAAACGCGATAAGTTCCCAACATCGCGTACTATTCGGCATTCCCTCACAATATACATAGAATGAGTACAATAAATATAACACCGGGGGAGAATAGCAGGTGTGTCGAAGAACCGGTCCGCAGCCTAAGAAAAGCGTGAAAAACTCATTCGTAAACAACAAAAGGAGAACCGACGTTATAACTCAAGCGGAGGGGGGCGTCAGGTGCGGAGTTGAGATAAAGTACTGGCGTTATGCTCTATCCCGTGATTTAGATATGACCTTCTGAACGCAATCTGCATTAGTAACAACCCGGGGGGCTGGGAGGTCGCCACCTTCTGTGTTTTATTGGAACTTAACACCTGCGTGATATGAAAATGGATGAATGTGTGGAGAATTGTTTTGCAGACAGTGCCTAGACAGCATGTAATTTAATGTTGATATTGTTTAAAAATAACAATACATTCGCACAGCAATGTTTTAAAACGTAGGTACTGTTCGTTAGTTAGTCATGATGCAAGCTATCAGTCAATTAAACTGTATAATACGACGGCGGCACTGAAAATTTCGGGAATCAAGGAAGTGACACAACATTACTATTTAAAAATGTATTTATTGCTTTTCGAAGTATTCTCCGCGAAATTTGACACATTTTTCCATACGATGGAACCAATCATTGAAGCAACCATTCCATTCGGAAGTTGGGGTCTCCAAAATGGCCGTTTTGTAGGCGTCCACAGCTTCTTCAGGTGATGAAAATCTCTGTCCACGCAATTTATTCTTTATTTTAGGGAAAGTATAGAAATCATTAGGGCTTAGGTCGGGGCTGTACGGCGGATGGTCTAATAATTCTATGTTTTCTTGCTCTAAAAACTCTTGTTCTGTGCGCGGTGTGAGAACTCGCATTGTCGTGATGGAGGATGATGCGGCGGTTGCAGTTCTCTTTACGGAGTTCAGAAACGACCTCTGGCAAACAAATGCTAGCATACCATTCTGCATTAACCGTTCTTTGTCCCTCAAGAGGAATAGTCGTAACATGGCCGGTTTTGGAGACAAACGTGGCCACCATTTTTTTTGCAGCACTCCGTGAACGAACAATTTTTGTTGGCTTTAACTCATTTTCGAACACCCAAACTCGTGACTGGTTTTTTGTTTCGGGTTCGTACGCGTATATCCAGGATTCGTCACCTGATACAATGTTGTATACAGCTTTTGAGGATCCTGCGTAGAATCTTTCGAGAGTTCTGACGCACCAAGTAACGCGAGCCGCTTTTTGCTCTTCACAGAGCGAATGCGGTATCCATCGGGAAAACAACTTTTTTACACCTAATTGTTCATGCAAGATTATTTGTATTTGACTCATGCCAAAGTCTAAAGTTGCCTGAATTTCGCGGTATGTCACATGTCGATCTTCCTCAATCAGCTTACGCACAGCATCAACGTTTTCTTGGGTGACTGCAGTTTTTGGACGACCTTGACGGGGATCATCACTGAGCTTGACACGTCCACGTTGAAATTCAGCAAAATTCAATTTGTGGGTTTGGATGGGGCTTCATCACCAAATGCAGAAATCATCCGGTCAACACACTGTTTTTGTGTTAAACCACTTCGAAAGTCATAATAAATCATCGCTCTTGAATTTTCTCGAGTCAATTCCATTTTTACAACGACTAAACAAGTTTGACAAAACCTTGTGACAAGACCGAGAATCTTTTTTTAAATAAATAAATGGTATTCGATTTTTAAAACCAAGGAGTTTTCAATTAAAAAGATTTTAATATGACAGGAACAGTGGAAATATTCCATTCCCGATACTTTTAGTGCAGCCCTCGTAAACTACCTGTAAAATTAAAGTCCATATCTAGTAACCTAACATTATGTTTTTTTTTCCTGACATTTGTATCGGTGTTAATACTAGGTTCACTGAACTCCATCCCTCTTATTACAAAACAAGGTTTATCTTCAGACCCAGGTTTAAAACATGGAGCCATTATTGAATTTCGAACTTTATTCTGACTATGGTAAAGTTCCTAAACACAAAACTGCCAACTTAGTACCGAACTAAGTTTTCAGTGTTGTATAAAGAACGGTATTTCAATCACTGTTACGTTCTTATTACAAAAACTGGCTCCATGGTTTAAGCCATTTCAAAATATAAATCTTGTTTTGTAATAAGGCGGTAGGTGTTGCGAGACCGATGAGCCTACTGAGCAGGGGTGTCTATTTACCTACTTCTTTTTACTTTTTTTTTTTGTTACTAACACTAGTTATAACCAAAATTCTTGGTACTAACAACTTTAGATTGCATAATATGGACTTTTTTGTCTGAAATAAATGTTTTTTTATTTTTTTTATTACGACTCTATCTAAATTGAATTGAATTTGCAATTTTGAAACCTGACACTCATCTAAACTTTTTATTTTTTATTTATATATCGCCATGTTGTTTTAGTGTTTAATTAATACATTTCGATACAATGTAAAAATTGTTAAATAAATCAATCTGTCTAGCCTTTCCCCCACGTTTTTTTTTTTTTTTTTTTAGGATGGGTTTGCTCTTGACATTTGGAAACGCTACCGTACCGCAACTATCGGGCAGTATCGGGGTCGGCTTCCAGTCTAACCAGATGGATCTGAATACCCATTATTTACATGGAGCGAATGCCTATCACACTCCACAACCCAGTAACTGGCTAATACGATACCCCCTGGAAAGACTGGATGTCAGACTTTCGGGCTTCTGACGACCCTTAATGACTATCAAAGATCCACGCATGACAGCCGGGACCAACCGATTAACTTGCTTTCCGAGGCACTGAGGAGTCTCGGTATGAAAACATGGTCACCCATCCACGGACTAATATAGGCAAGCGTAGCTTAACCTGGGATCGACCAGCGAGACTTAGCCACGAGATTTAGTAAAAAAAAAATATGAAATATACAACATTATTTTTAGTATATGCGAAACCTGAATATAGTTTGTTCAGAATAAGGAACTGAATCGATTTCAATCATTTTTACACCATGTTATATTTTGTCCCAAAAATATTTGTGTGATGGAAAATGTAATCACCATTTAATTACTTACAATACAATCGCCGTACGGTTAGGTACCTACTGCCAAATTATTGTAAATGAGCGCAAGAAGACCCTGGAGGCGCGGGGGCGCCGTTAGCTTTTTTTTGTACGGACAACCCGGTAACATAACAACCTTATAACTTTGTGATTTTTCATGATACAGTTTTGAAATTTTGTGCATAGATTCTTCACATAAAAATACTAGACACGTGTTTCGGGTTTCGCATATATACTAAAACTAACATTGTATAAATAAATAAAAAGTTCAAAGTCTGTGTAGGTAAACCCATACATACCTATCTTCTTTGAAATTATACCGATAGCTAGAATCTATGGCAAGACCGTTGCTGTTGCCAGGTAGCAAAATGTGCACCCCTAAGGTGTCGTTTGACAAGTTACTTCGACAATAACAGTCTCGATAGCCTGCAGCTATATTAATCTGGAGTTCTCTGTGCTAGCTCACTAGAATAACAACGTTACGACTCCTAACACTGTAATTACATTTGATGATGGAAAAGCGGAGTTATATTCTAAAAGCTTGCACTATATTTCATGACATTGGTGGTCGTAAATCATTATAAAAGTGTCGTGACGTCTCTTCACTCGCTTACTTATCCAGGAGCGAGTATTCAGCTATAAGGTAAACTTTTAAAAGCGATTTTCTCGGCCTCAGTGAGATTACTTTCGCATCGGCGCCGCCCGCACCGACTGTGTGTCGCGTTGTGTCGCCCTGAACTAAGTTTTAATGGTGGCTGGCACTTGTCGGCTCACAAAGTTACGTGGTTTTCAAGCTCAGAGATGCGGGCATAGCGCACCGCTCACCGGCTCTGACCGACCTCGCACTTTTATTACTCAAAATTGCTTATTAAAGACTGTTTGCACGCTCGGCGGAAGTTTTCGTACAATGTTGTATTGATATTTCCTGAAGTTTAACGCGAGCCAATAAAATACTTTTAATCGCTTATTATTATGCTTAAAAAACGTACGTTAGCTTTGCTGTGCGTACACAATGCAAAATCAATATTTTAAAAAGGCTTCTACATACATACAAGTCGCGCCAGTATGTAGAAGCCTTTAATCTACGCACAAACGTTAATCAACCAACCAAAAGACAACATCATTCATTCTCCAAATTTTTCCACTACTTAACCTGAGACCACACTAGCCTAAACTGACCTGCTAATTAAGCCGCAATAACACAAACAGACCGATATAATCGGCTGCGGGCAAACCGAACACCGTGGTAATCAATGAGGCCGGCAGACCCAGGCCGAACGAGAGATTATCTTAATGGCGACGACGCTGAACACAAATTATGTATGCGTGAGGCACAATCGGGCCAAATGAGAGGCCAATCAGCCGCCATCCGTGCACATGTAAACGGCACATTGACAGACGTGACGGCAAACGGAATCGATAATTTGCACACATGACCAGACCATACTGATGATCACAAGTACACAACACACGTTGGTTTGTTTGTGTACGTTGGGGACGCTGGAATTTTCACCTTTCAACGTCCTAAACTCAAAAAGTAATTCAAGGTGTGGAAGCGTATCACGTAAGTGCACAAAGTACTCGTACCTACTTAAATGTAGAATTTTATACATACATAAACTAACGCTTTCTTCCCATGGGGGGTATGCAAAAACTATAGAACGCCACCTGCTACGCTCCTTACATACTCCTTTTGCTTCGTTTACGTTCGTACATCTGGTCATACACGCACGCCGGTTGCTAGAACTAAGCACCTGACCTTTCTGGAGACCATCACCAATTAGGTCACTATATGTATGTCCTCCTAGGGCGACGTCCCGGCGCCTCCACTCACATCTGCGTTGTAAATAAATTTGAATTGTATGTCATCTAAATAGTCATGTTTTTATCATCCATCATGCATGAATAAATTCTGAGACAACATACGCATTTTCGTATACTTGATTAATTATTATCATACCTACTTTTACCATTCTCGATTCCCAATGAATTTTGTTAAGGGTCGTACAGACTGGTGCAATAAAGCGGGCGCGACAGGCAGCGCAACCCTTATCGCGCCCACGATATCGCACCAGTCTGTACGAGCCTTTAATCTTATTCCACGATAAAATTATTATATAAAATATCAACAGCCCATTCGTTATCATTGTTATGATTAACTTGAGAGCACTCGTATACATTTTAATTAAGTACATTAAACTTACCGAATTTCGTTATTTCAAGAGTAGCTTTTTCAGTAAATGAGTACGAAAATAAATGAGTACGAAAGTAACTTTAACATAACAAATGATTCGGCCATTTCAATCATTTAATGTAAATTATTTAATAATGTTTCACGAGCAATTTATATTTATGAGCTGCCTCAGATAATGTATAAAAATACGGAGTAAAATAGTGCAACTAAAAGCCATACCCATCACGAGCAAAATTAAAAGAAAAAAAAAGAAAATATGTACACATTTTGTTTGGGTAAGAAAAGCAGACACCGAAAAATATTAAAAGCATAACAAGGAATACCACGTGCCATGTAGGTACAAGTCAGCAAGTTAGCGGCACAAGTCGACACTTCAGCATTTTAAATCTTATTATTGAGCAAAATATTTAAATACAATCGGAACAGAAGTAAAATTTAAAGAATATTATTAACTCTTAGCTTTTTTATGAAATGCTATATGTATCGAAAAATTCTGTTTCAATTTAGTTGAAAATTCTGTTTCAATTTAGTTGATGTGTAAAAGGAGCTTAGGAGCAGTGTTGGTCGACTTTTGTCGCTGACCGTACCTTGACGTGTGTGGTTCTAGGTTTCTACATACCGGCGCGACTCGCGACGCGACACAAAGGCACCGCTCGTCGCGCGACACGCGGGGCTTTTGTGTCGCGTCGCGTGTCGCGCCGGTTTGTAGAAGCCTTCATTTGCGTCAAGGCTTCTACATACCAGCGAAGGCCCCGCGTGTCGCGGGACGACCGGTGCCTTTGTGTCGCGTCGCGTCGCGCGACAATTCGCCCCGATATGTAGAAGCCTTTACAAACAGTGACCAAGTCAGCATAACTACATACCTGTACGTCAAGAAATCAATAAAAAAACAATCTGCCTGCCTTTTCCCAACTATGTTGGGGTCAGCTTCCAGTCTAACCGGATACAGCTGAATACCAGCATTTTACATGGAGCGACTGCCTATCTGACCTCCACAACCCATTATCTGGGTAATACAATAAAGGGTAAGACTGATCGTCAGACTTTTGGGCTTCGGACGACCTCTAACGACTGTCAAAGATCCGTGAGAATGACAGCCGGGACCAACGGCTTAACGTGCTTTCCGAGGCACGGAGGAGTCTCGGTATGCAAAGATGGTCACCCATCCACGGACCAACCCCGGTAAGTGTACCGTAACCTGATGGATCGACCCATGCGGCAGTTATTACTTAGCCACGAGCTCCTCCGTCACCTTGCGTCAAGAAATCCATACATAATTACATTAAAACATAGCTAAAACAAGAATTCCCAATATCGATAAAATAACAAACAAAACCAAGAAAAATCACGGAACACTTATTTTCTTCAGCATAAAAATGACAATACTATGCGACACAGCGCAAGAAAAACAAGTGCGTTGTTTAGAACTGTTTATGTTAAGTCGGGTTCCGTACGCAGACGTCAATATGTCGGCAGTAACAACAAACAAGCCTCCACGGGAAAACATTGGAAGAACAACAATATTTTTTTAGGCTTAAAAAGTTTTAATAGAAGCCATGGAAATAACATTACTCTCTGTTTGTAGAGCAAAAGCGCTGTGATCGTCTCACAGAATAAAACGCCCATTATAAATGTTATAATGCACAGTCGTATAATGGTGGATATACAGGGTGTTAAGTAACTGCGTGCTAAGCTTAGGGGGTTCAGTATCGATGAAGGATACCAGAAAATATAAAAAATATAATTAAACATAAAAAATAAATAAAAATAAACCTCTTCGTACTATACCGAGCTCAGGACCGTCAAATAAGATAATTTTAATTCTAAAAGATTGCTATTTTAAGTTAGTAGGTACTAAATTAGGTTAATCTTGCATTTTTTTTTTCTGGGTTTCTTTATCTATACTGATCCTACCCTTATTTTTTTTTTTTCATTTCATTTATTTGCATACCATAATGTGTTTTTAAGATGTTATATAAGGCTTAAAGCTAAAGTACAGTTATGGACCCTGTTAGGGCACAGCAACATAGTAATAACTTACAATTAAAATTAACGAAAAAAAATAATACATTATAACATTTTGAAAATAACAATTATTATAAATGTATGTGAACTTATAAATTATTAATAATAGATATGGTTATTTAGATAATGTCAATGTTAGTGTTAATCATACTATTAAATTTAAATTAACTAAACTTAAATAGAAAAGATTAAAGTTAAAAATTAGAATAGTAAAAGTAAAAATAATGTTAAAAACAAAATCAGTCATGTTACATAGTTATTATTATAGGTAAGGATATTTTTATTTTTAAATCATAGTTTATCATTTATGTATTCATTTATATTATAGTAGTTTTTGCATAATAGAAATTGTTTTAATTTATTGATGAAAGTATTATATTTATTTATGTTCCTAATTTGTTCCGGTAGCTTATTATATAATTTTATTGACATTACATAAGTACTTGAGGAATGCATTTTTAGTCGTGATGTTGGAATGTTTAGTCTGTTTTTGTGTCTTAGTATAATTTTTGTTTGTATGTCTTCTCTTTTTGTATAGAATTCCGGGTATTTCCGTACAAATTTACAAGTTTCAAAAATATAAAGGCAGGGTAAGGTTAAAATTTTCAGTTCTTGGAAGTGAGGTTTACAACTATCAGTATCATCTATGTTAACTAAAGTCCTGATAAGTTTTTTCTGAAGGGTAAATAATATGGGCGCGTCTGTACTATTACCCCATAAGATGATACCATATTTGAGCCATGCATAGGCATACGCGTAATACGTGACTAACGCAGTTTTTAGGTCTGTTGTTTTTTTGATTTCACGGAGGGCATACGAAAATGTGGACAGCTTCGTTCTTAATTTTTGAATGTGCGACTTCCAATTTACGTGCGAGTCTATGTCTAGACCTAATAAAGTGAACTTACTAACTACTTCTAGTTTGGAGTCTTGGAAGCTAAAATTTATATCTATTGGTGTTTTTTGGCGGGGATGAAACGTCATTATTTTGGTCTTAGTAAAGTTTATTTCAAGATTATGTTCTGCCATCCAGTTTGTTGTAGCGCTAAGTATGGAATTCAATTTATTATTTACGCTAAGGTGGGAGTCACATGAGGCAATTATTGATATATCGTCCGCAAACAAGACACAAGGCTCATTTATTTGATTTGGGAGGTCGTTTATGTACACAAGGAATAGAAAACAGCTTAATACGCTTCCTTGTGGGATTGAAGCTTTGATTGCTATTTTGTCGGACCTGAAGTGTTCTATTTCTTTCTTATCTTGGTTATAATATTCTATTTCTACTATTTGTTCCCTGTGTTGTAAATAAGATGCGAACCATTCATGACATTTGCCACGAATTCCTATGTTGTGTAGTTTATTAAGTAATATTGGAAATTGCACTTTATCATAAGCTTTTGTCATATCAAGCAATAACCCTATGGCGTATTTTTTTGTATTGATAATATCAAGAGCTTTTTGTATGTATTTATAAGATAAGCTAAGATGGTGGAGCGGTTTTTTCGGAAACCGTTTTGACAGTCGTTAAATATGTTATATTTTTCACAAAACGCATAAACTCTATTGCACATGGCTTTTTCAAATATTTTTGATGCTGTTGGTAAAAGGGCTATGGGGCGGTAATTATTTGGGTCAGTTTTTGAATTTTTCTTATATACTGGTTTAATAAGGGCCTTTTTTAAAAGATTCGGAAACGCGCCTTCTGCAAATGATTGATTTATTAGTTTGTGAAACGGTAGGGTTAATTCATCTGCACATTGTCTCAATAGGGTCGGTGGAACCTCATCGATTCCATAGCTCGATTTATTTTTTATTTTTTTTATTATTGCGTTCACCTCGTACGGATCTACTGGGCTTAGAAAGATTGAATTCTCAGTAGAGGTGATCACAGCTGGGTTTCCTTTTGGTTTGCCGCCACTTGGATTTGGACTAACTTGCCCAATTGAGGCGAAGAAATTATTAAAAATATTGGCTATCTCTTAGGGTCTAAAGTTACGCTATTAGTTGTTTGTAAGGTTATATTATATTTTTCTCGTTTAATTATCTTATTTGTTCGTTCATTAATAATTCCCCACATTGTTTTAACCTTATTGTTTGATTTTATCATTTTATTCTTGAAGTGTTGTTTTTTTGGTGTAACTACAGTCTTCTTTAATATTTTCTCATATTTTTTATAATATTGTTTCAAAACTGGGTGTTTAGTTTTAGTTACTAATATCTTTAATAATCTTTTATTTTTGCAAGAGTTTTTTATTCCTTTAGAGAGCCAGTATTTATTAAATTTCGATTTTAATTTAATTTTTTGTGATGGTATGCATTGATTTAGAAGATTTATTAGTGAATCATGAAGCGCTTCATAGTTTTCATTAATGTTGTTATCTGTCGTTATTATTTCATTCCAATTTATTACCTGTAATTTTGATTTGAATTGCAAAATATTTTTATTATTAAAACGTCTTTTATTTGTATACCAGGTGGTTTGTTTTGTTTGATGGGGTAAACTTAAATGTAGGATTGTACTATTATGATCTGAAAAACCTAGTTCTTCTGCTGTTGTGTACATATCTTTACACTCAAAGTTTGTAAATATTAAATCTAAACACGTTGTAGTTGTTGGTGTGACGCGTGTCGGGGTTTTAACATGTTGATTTAATTTATATTCCAGCATTAGATTTAAAAATTGGTTTGCTTTAAAATTACCTATTAGTATATTAATATTGAAATCGCCTCCTATAATTATATTTAGTTTAGAATACTTAATGTTTACATAGTTTAGAATTTGTTTTAATTGTTGATAGAATATTTCTTCCTCTCTTCTATTCCAATACATAGTTATTATTAATAACTTTTCATTCGGCAATTCGGTAGCGCACAGTTCTATGACATAATCTATAGACATGTCTGTAATGTCTTTCCTTTCTACGTAGTCTATTTGTTCCTGGAGTAAGATACAGACTCCTCCGCCTGTTCGACTGTGACGACAGTAAGATGCTGTCAATTTATATCCACTAAATTGAATTATATTTAGCTTTTCTTGTGTAAGCCAGGTCTCTGAGATACATATCGCTCTATATAATGGATTTTGAGCTACGAAGGCTTCGAGTATATCCTGTTTATTATTAATACTTTGAATATTCTGGAATAGTATTTTAAATTGTAGGTCGTTGTTTACGAAATGTTTTGTTTTCAGTTTCATCTGTCATGTTTGTATGATAAGATTGGTTAATGTTTTTGGTCGATGGCATATCCTTTGCCTGGAAATTTGAATTTATGTGTTGATGTATGCAGTCGCTTTCTTTCATGGTGATGGGTTTTCCCTCTATGTATAGGCGATTATTTTTTATTATTGCATAGAGGCCATTTTTCCTGGCCTTAAACAGTTCCTCTCGCATTTGTGCTCTCTCCTTTCTTGCATTTCCATCCAAAAATTCGGATACGAATAGTCCCGTTCCTTGAAAGCACTGGCTGCTATGTATTATGTACTTAGTCATTCTTTTACTAAGCAGTTCAATGACTAGTGGCCGGCTTTTTGTGCCTTTTCTTCCTACCCTATACATATCTTCGATATAGCCTGATAGGTCTACGTTGGAAATATCGCGAAACAGTTCTATTAATCTGTTATAGAGCTCACATTCTGGTTCTTTATAATAGTCTGCAAGGCCGTAAAGAACAAGTTTTTTCCGATTATTTTCTGGGGAGATTGGTGTTTGGGAAGTACGTAACGATAATTCTTTTATTTCTTTCTTTTATTGAAAACGAGAACTTAAGTTCTCGTTTTCAATTCGAAGTTTTCCTAATTCAGTGTTTATATTCTCCATTTCTTGTTTACTTTGAATATTTTGTATGGTTAAGGCACTTGTTGTGACATTAACATCTTGTCTTAATTCGGCAATGGCTTTCTTTATTTCAGTATGTATTGTATTTTGTAATTCTTCTATAATAGATTTATTGTTTTCTTTTAAACGTAATATTATTAATTCGCTCAAACTTTGCATATTTAATTGAGCTTCGGTATCGTTAAGTATTTCCGCATTTTCTTGTGTCCGAATAGTATCTCCTAAAAAACTCAGATCGTCAGATATATAAGCAAGTCTGGCATTTCCACGATTTTTTATGTTCCAGGGTCATCGTTTTTAAATAATGATCTTTAGGCACGCCTGCGCATTGCAGATCGTATCTGCACTTGCACAGCGTACAAGTAAGGTTTTCTTTTATGGGTACTTTTTGTTGACATCCTGGACATAAGGGTACGGGCGCCATCTAGTGAGTTATATTAGTTACGTATTGATTTTAATGATAACGACCTCTAGCGTGCCGTAGCGGAAGATACAACAGCTTGTTGTATGTTACTAATTGTTGATGATAGATGGCAGTAAATACATGAGACTTATTTACATTTACTGTTATTTTTTCTTAGTATGCTTAGATTATTTTTAGGTTCGTACCTTTTGGATTAGTTATTATCCCTTAGTTGTTGTGGAATAGTGTAGTTTCAGAGGAGGTAACTTTAACACTGTATTCAATGGTTTTTCGTTTGAATTTGCGTGGTCGTTAACCGTTTAGCACTTTTAAACAGTTTTCTTTTGTTTTGTCGAATTATTCACATGACCTTCAATAACACTCACTAATTGTCACTTCAGTATTCGTTTAAACACTATATCGATGATATATAATCACATATTAGACTTTTATGAAATAAAAACACGGAGCTATTTGTTTACTTGCGCACACTAGCGCCACACTTTTGAGAAAAGCCCATAGGCTATGGCACGCAGTTACTTTAACACCCTGTATTGATTGATAAACTTTTGACTAAGCTTTTGGTTGCGTGTCAACAGGATATCCCTTCTGGGACCAATGTTTAGTGGCTTACGGAAACAAGTTATGATAATTGAAGTGAAAACTTCTTGAGGCGCGGTGAGCAATTTCTGGGTGACCAAAAAGCATGGAACTCGCGTCATCGTCACCGAACGCTTTCCATGAGCTATATGTATACTGTTTTCACTTGTATCGGCAGTCCCCAAAGACTGCCCCGCATGTTTTTTTTTTAAGTGATGACTTCTTTAGGCGCGTTGGGCACTTTTTGGGTGAACAAAAATCATGGAACTCGCGTCATCTTCACGGGACTGCCTCGTTTTTTTTTTAAAGGAATTTAGAATAATCACTTATTGGCTTACGTTTGGAATAGAAGCAGAATTCAGTGGGGTAATAATAATCCGTAACACACTAACAGCAGCAATAAAAAAAAATAGGTTTCGTTTTGACAGTTCAACAACATTAATTGATTTTTTTACGTTGTTGAGCAGGCAAAATTTTCAAACATATGAAGCAATAGATTAACAATACAGTTATTTTTAAAACGTCAATAACCTCTTAAGGGGTCATTGTACTCATCATCATGAACAACTTTTACTATGGGACCAAACCTGAAATCGCGAAAAAGAAATCAGCTGTTCCCTACATTTTAACGAATTATTCGAACATAAATGTAGGGAACAGCTGGTTTTTTTTCGTGATTTCAGGTTTGGTCCCATAGTAAAAGTTGTTCATGATGATGAGTACAATGACCCCTTAAGAGGTTATTGACGTTTTAAAAATAACCCTGTATACTTCAAAATCATTCAAATTGTGATTGATAGTGTGTTTCGCAATTAATAAAGTGCGGATACGTGATATTGCGGCATTTTTAAATAGGTATTTTCTAAAATTATTTATCAGCATTATGGTGTAATTATTTATAGTAAGTAGGTAATAGAACAACACGAAGATTGCAAAAGATCGATTTCATGCAAAGGTAAACTTGGAACAAATGTAGAACAGTATTGAACTTAAAACAATCTAATTCTCATTCAGGGTTAACCTGAACTCATCATATATTAAACCTCTGCCACGTTTCGCTGGAAATTTCCAATTCGTAATGGAAATAATTCAGTTACTCCGTCTCAATCCTATTAATCAATAATGGACAGGTATTCCAAAGAAAACATACGTACGTGTAAGGTCTGTTCAAGATTCCAGGTACTGTTGCCACGGAACATTTAGTACACGTGTCAAACATGCTTCACAAAATAATATGGATGAAGTTTAATATCTTCGATCTTCAAGTGCAAGTTTCAAGAAATCTGCAGATATCTAGGTTACGTGCTACGTGCTAGCAATCTGTCACTACTTGCACTACACAGACTTTGAACACGCTACCTTTTACCTGCACGTGACTTCAAAAGCTTTGAATATGCGTCCTACATGCTTCAAGCTTGGGATAATAGGAAACCATTAAACGATAGGAGTTTGACACGAAGCGCTACGTCCGGCCAATGTCTCGGAAAAATTCCAGTATAAAGTCCTGGACACACTTGGACAATCGCTACAGAAAAATGAATAATTCAGGGTGAACAAGCAGACTGCAACGATAGCGATGAAATTCTCGATTCATTACCGACGCGTCGCGTCGGCTCATTCAAATTCCGAAGAAGTGTAGTAATTATTCAAGAGCGGAGTGGGGCACATAATGTAAGTTTTAATGAACGAAAGTACAGGTCCATTACGAATGGAATATTCATTTCTTACTGGCAGCCCTGCCCTGTGCGAATAACAATGATATCCAGTTATTGTTATGGTTTCTATGTAAGCTGAATTAATTCTACGAGCACAATTTGCTACATGGGTCGGCGCTGTGACGTTTAAGTTATAATACCTAATGAGCGGCAGCCCTGATGTCGGAAACAATGTATTCAGATAGTTGACTTTGCCTAAATTAAATGTAGTAGATTACTTGCTTGTATTACGAGTTGGTATTGAACTAATGATACGCGAACGGTTTTTGGTAAGCGGTTAAGGGCGAATTTCACCAATGAAACTGAAAGCGATCAGCGCATAAACTACATTTAAGAGCTGTCAGTGTCATTATTTTCTCTGGAATTTTGACACTAACAGCTCTTGAACGCGGTTTAGGTGTGCTGATCGCGTTCAGTTTCATTGGTGAAAATCGCACTAAATCATCAACTGATTTATCTGGTTCATATCTTCTGTCAGTCAGTCTTGCCTTGAATGAGTATCAATTATCGTGATGAATGTTTAATATTGCGTGTACGTGTCTTCATGGCGCTTCGTGACCGACATGACAGGTGAGGCATTCATCAGCCTGCACGACGCTTTTCTTTATAGTTTTTCTTCTATTGGCCTTTAAAAGAACACCTTCAAGATGAAATACGTTGGCGTCCCTATCCGGGGATCTGCCAATATCAGGGACCGCACAACCAGGGCTTGAAACCGGTTAATTTTTATTTCCGATGATACAAATTACTTTTGATACAATTGATATTAAATTCAAAGATTGCTTTATCACATTAAGTTCAGACTTGATTTTGTAACAAAATATTAAATAATTAACGTAATATGTTCGAAAACCTTTATAATAACGGTGAAGGTTACATAGAAAATTAACCGGTTTCCGAGCCCTGCGCACAACCCCGGATAAGAGTTAAGCCGTATAAAGGCATCTACATACCGGCGCGACTTGTAGCGCGACGCGACGCGACGCAAAGGCACCGCTCGTCCTGCGACACGCGGAGCCTTTGTGCCGCGTAGCGTCGCGCGACAAGTCGCGCCGGTATGTAGAAACCTTAAAACATTACCTTTATCATTAAGTATCTCTTTGAATGGGTTTTTTCTCGAACCCCGGTAAAAGGGAAACCCAGTAAAAACCCTTATCGTATGGGCTTTTGATTTACCGCTTAAGAAAACCTTTCAATGGGTTCAACGAAAAAAAAAAAAATTGTATTTTTTCCTTAAACTAATGTTGGATTTTTTTTTTACTTAAATTCATGTTGGCATGGTGCTTGCTTGCACGGGAGGTGAACACGGGGGGGGGGGGGTTAAATTTCTGTTATTTTTTGCCTAGGACGCACCATTTTCGAGATATTTGAATTTCTAAAAAAAAATATCTATGATCATTATTGCATGTACTAAAGAGTTCATTTCAGCTTGGTTACTTAGTAGCCACACCGTATGGGTTTTTGATTAACTACTTAGAAAAACCCAATCAAAACCCGGGTTACCAAATTTGAATGGGTAGTAAATTAAGCCGTTCAAAAAGGTTACCCTTATCGTATGGGTTTTTGATTTACCGCTTAAATGATAAATGATAAATGATTTTATTTCTGTAAGTAGGTTTGTACAAACACTTTTACACGTCAATCATATTTTAAAAACTAGATGAGGTCGGCGTTTCCTATCTGACTACTCTGAGAAGAAAGGCCGAAACAAACTCAGAGGTCATAGTCTCTTTTAAAGTCCAGACATAATCTTGGTCAGATCATGTGAAGACCATGTAGATTGGTGTCTGAAATGGTCTTTTGAGGAAAGAACCACACAGGTTGAGTGGACCTGACCAGTCAGTGCACGCATTTGTCAGTAATCGTGCAGCTCTACTCAGAATATAAGGAGCTCAACGATGCGACTATCAATACCAAAGAAAGGCCATTTGGGTAGGCCACTTATATGACTCAAACTGCCAGACCATGATTAACACTAACTGAGAATAAAAGAAAGGGAAAAAAAAATATTATGCAATAACCCACATAGTCTTCACATTCACAATAATTAAAATAATATAATACTTTACAAGTAAATATTCCTGTCATTGTGTATAAAATAATAATTAAATGTCACTGTTTATAAAATAATAAAGTTAGCAAAAACAAAAAAAAAAAAAAAACAATAAAAATAAACTACCTCAATATGTACAAAAATTGGAGCAGCTCAATCCCAAGCCTTTTTGTCCTCAATATAATCTTTAACAGTATAAAAGGCTTTCTGGCACAACTTACGTTTAATGAATGATTTGAATTTATTAAGGCTTAGATCTTGAACGTGGCTTGGAAGTTTATTATAAAAGCGTATACATTGACATCGAAACGAGCCACCTATTTTCTTGAGCCTTGTTGTAGGTACAACAAATTTGTGTTTGTTCCTAGTATTTATATTATGGATATCACTGTATTTTTTAAATAATTTTATATTTTTATGGGCATATAATAGATTTTCAAAAATATACTGAGAAGGCACAGTCATTACATTAATCTCCTTAAATTTCTCTCTGAGAGAGTGTCTTGGACTTAATTTATAAATTGATCGAACAGCTCTTTTCTGCAAAACAAAGATAGTCTGAATGTCGGCAGCATTTCCCCATAACAGAATACCGTACGACATTACACTATGAAAATAGCTAAAGTACACTAAACGGGCTGTCTCTATGTCAGTTAAATTACGAATTTTTCTAACAGCATATGCTGCGGAGCTTAGCTTTTTTGACAGTTTATCTACATGTGGGCCCCACTGAAGCTTAGCATCCAACGTCAAGCCCAAGAATACAGTGCTATCTTCAGGATTCAATTCTTCGCCCTTTATTAACACATTAGTTTTCACCTGCCTAACGTGAGGTAGCGTAAACTTAATGCATTTGGTTTTTTTTTCATTTAGAAGTAAATTATTAACATTAAACCAGTGAACTACTTTTGAGATCGCGCTATTTACATCGTCAGTAACCAGCTGCTGACGTTTAAGTTTAAACAAAAGTGAAGTGTCATCTGCAAACAACACTATATCATGATTATCCTTTATGAGGTAAGGCAAGTCATTAATATAAATAAGAAACAAGAAAGGACCAAGAATTGAGCCCTGTGGGACTCCCATTCTTACTATAGATCCGGGAGATCTTTTCCCATTGACGTCAACGCTCTGAATCCTATTACTCAAGTATGAAATAAGAAGATCCAGAGCGGTGTTCCGGATCCCGTAGTGGCGGAGTTTCCTGATTAACGTTTCATGAAAAACGCAATCGAATGCCTTGGACAAATCACAAAAAATGCCCAAGGCATCGCATTTATCTTCCCATGCATTATAAATATGTCCTAACAGTTCAACACCGGCATCAGTAGTCGAACGGCCCCTTGTAAAACCGAACTGTTTGCTATGTAGTAATTTATGTTTATTAAAAAATCTTTGCAATTGGTCTAAAATTAATTTCTCAAAAATTTTACTAAAAGACAACCTAGGAAAACCCTATCGAAAACCCTTTCAATGGGTAACTAAAATAGTCCCTGGCCAATATACGCGCTGCCATAAGTCCTCAAAAGTAAATAATACAAAGAACAAGCTAAGTTAAATCGGTCCAGGTGCATTCCGTATTTGGCCGAGCGCTTCGGGCAAATCCTTCGGCTTTATGCCCGGGTTTAGTTGCGAGGGACACTGGTGGCCCCATATGGGGACGGCCCGCGTTAGTGTCGTACACTGGAGCGACGGTAAGTGGACACAAGCGGAGCGTTACTGTTGTCTTATTGACATTCCATTTTTGAAACGGGCACGTTCCGATTGTGTGGTTTGGCCTAATTGAACTTTAAGGTTAGTTCGAAAGCACTTGTTGGTTAGGTTGAGATTTTCCTATTTTCGTCGATGGTGAATGTTTGGAATGGTTACGGATTTTCTTTTTTCGGATTATAGAGCGTTTTCATAGAACGAGTTGTAGTTTATTCCCATTATTATGGATAATGGGACTTGCCGTAACGCGAGTCTGACATTTAGGTAGTAGAAATTTTACTTTGGCTTGTACGTAATAAATCAAGTCAGCAGTTACCAGTTTATTTATGCAAATACAAATGGAAAAAAAAACAAGTTTCGACTATCATAAATCACGTCATTTAATTATGTTATTTGCATATTTAACACGATTCAAAGAGCTAAATTGAGTTTCTAAAAGAGCACTAGACGTGCTCTTTTAAAAACTCAATAAAAACTAGATTTATACATTGCGTCTGTATACGGTGGCGGTGTAAAATTAAGGGTGTGGTAGAAACCATCAAACTGAACAACTTTTTCCCGGGTATCAACAACTTAATCGCAAAAAAAAAATCTGTTGTCCCATACAAAATTTCAATACCTACTCGACCAAATGTATGGGACGACAGATATTTTTTTCGCGAAAAAAAATCATACCAATCTGTGATTCTTTAAGCTCTAAGGAATGTAATTCATACATACTTTCTTTATGTTCAGTAAACTATTACAATCAATACAATGTATTCGTGCTACCCGCGGTTGTATTAATTACCTTACTTAATCTTAGTTAAATAGTAGTTGAAAACAACAACTTGAATAAATTGCAGCAAAAGTAAGCGTGACAAAACAACAGCTGCACATCATGGGGTCTTAAATGGTTTATAAAAAAAGTTGTAACATCGACCAAAGAACAACTGGATAAACAGATATTAATGCTAAATTACAATAGGAAAAATAGATAAATAGAAAGCGGACCGCTAATTTCACCACTGTCTTACATGACGAGGTGGCCGAGAGGTTAAGGCGTTGGACTGCTAATCCAATGTGCTCTGCACGCGTGGGTTCGAATCCCATCCTCGTCGGATTTTTTTAGACATCAAATATTTATTTAGACAACACCCACTGTTCGTTCGCTCCCCCAGGTTATCCGCGACCTTAATTAAGGCTCTGAAAATGGATTTCGTAATTAATAAACAAAGCTTCACAATCTAGATTACGAAAAAACGCCTAACATTTTTTCATTAGGCAAGTTAATGTTTCTGAATTTTTACGTAGAGCAGCGATAAAAAAATCCGAGCTGGGTTTTTTTAAATTCAACTCAAAACAGAAAAACAGAATTTTCTAATAAAAATTCAAGACTGCTTCTAGCGTGAATTGACTGAACATCCCCCGCATATCATTCGCTTTGTTCCAAATTAGATAAATTATACCACAAAAAGATTCACACAAAGGAGGCCCGCCAAATGGGATGGCAATAAACATTGCGAATGTCAAATTCAGTCGGAATGCTAAATCGACACGTCTTAGACAGCGCATCCCTCTGCGGGAGATTATACGAATACGGGGCGAGTGACTTTTAACGTTCTAATATAAAAAAAATACACATCTTACATAATCTTTTTCATTTCTCATACTCGGAAAATAGTGTTTGTTTGATCCGAGTAACGGGTGAAAGACGCTGCTCCCCACCCTTAGGCGGTACATTGTGATACAAGGGTGGAAATTAGGTAATTGACACACCCGTGTATCACACGACGTTTTTTTCTATATACTTGTGGGACATAGTAAAAAACAAATCAAAGAATTAAATAAATAATCAATTTATCACACAAAATATTAAAATTTTTAGAAAATGGCGCGTTTTTGGAACTGGACATTTTTTTTTACAACGAAAACATTATATACAGCCTATTCGATTTTTGACAAATGTTGATGTGAAAATAATTAAATTAAAACTGGTAATTAAATATATTAAAAAACCATTTAAAAGACTTTTGAGAATTCAATGCTAGGACGTACGGACTCATTCATTTTTCCTCGTATAAAATCGATCCCATTTTATTCTATGTATGAAAACTCCTTGCTACTAAATTTTTTAAATTGACTTATCTTAATATATATAAATCTCGTGTCACAATGTTTGTCCTCAATGGACTCCTAAACCACTTAACCGATTATAATAAAATTCGCACACCATGTGCAGTTCGATCCAACTTGAGAGATAGTAGGTAGGTAGGGTAGGTAGGTAGGGTAGGTAGGTAGGGTATGTAGGTAGGGTAGGTAGGTAGGGTAGGTAGGTAGGGTAGGTAGGTAGGGTAGGTAGGTAGGGTAGGTAGGTAGGGTAGGTAGGTAGGGAGGTAG
This sequence comes from Tiliacea aurago, assembly GCA_948098905.1. Taxonomy (NCBI): domain Eukaryota; kingdom Metazoa; phylum Arthropoda; class Insecta; order Lepidoptera; family Noctuidae; genus Tiliacea; species Tiliacea aurago. The sequence continues at coordinate 6,890,707 of OX402592.1, forward strand.
GATAGGTAGGTAGGGTAGGTAAGTAGGGTAGGTAGGTAGGGTAGGTAGGTAGGTAGGTAGGGTAGGTAGGTAGGTAGGGTAGGTAGGTAGAGTAGGTAGGTAGGATAGGTAGGTAGGTAGGGTAGGTAGGTAGGGTAGGTAGGTAGGTAGGTAGGTAGGGTAGGTAGGTAGGTAGGTAGGTAGGGTAGGTAGGTAGGTAGGTAGGTAGGTAGGGTAGGTAGGTAGGTAGGGTAGGTAGGTAGGTAGGTAGGGTAGGTAGGTAGGTTAGGCAGGTAAGGTAGGTATTCTTTTACCCATAGAAAGCCACGTTATTTGTGAGTGTCATAGAGTGAAAATGTTTACCGCCCAACGGAGTGGGCACGGGTCAGCTAGTAATTTTATAAATTTAAAACTCAGCTGCAAAACTAATGATAGAGCTCGTAAACAAAAGTCACAACCGCGTAACCGAAAGATGCTTATGCAAAAGATTTAATTTTCGAATCATAATTATAGCCTCTAAAAATACGCCATGTTTAACTACTGTATTAAAAAGACTCATAGTAATTGCTGCCCTCTCTGGGGCGGGAATGGATTTTGAAAATAGAACTAAATTTGGTTAGGCTACGAAAAATATTAAACAATAAAAAAAACGATTAAAATTATAAATAATGCTGCGGTCTTGTGAATGTATAAACAGACAGAGTGAATTTAAAAAAAATTGAGCCGTCACGGGACGACTGGCAGATGTGTAACATCGCACTACACACACATTTACATACTACTACATATAGACTGTATAGTGGCCGATCACCCCGCCAGCAATCGGTTTTACGTGCGCCTATAGATTTTTCACATCAAAAGTACCTATTAAACGGGACGGCCCGTGGCGGTAAAGGCTTCTACATAGGTACTGGCGCCGCGACTCCGGTAGAACAATTTTCTTGAATTTTTGTTCTACTGGTGTCCCGTCGCGCGACGTCGCGCCCGTATGTAGAAGCCTTAACGCGCTGTGGTCCATGTCTAAAATTTAAAAATGACTATGTAATTTGGCGGGATACCAACTCTGTAAGCTGCACCGAAATTCAAAATCTCGGTTTTAAGACTAATATTAGATTAATTAATAAAAATGAGTTCAAGCGATTCTGAAATGACCCCAGATTTGGTTAAAGTCGAGGCAAATACAGTAATCGAAAATATTTTGCCAGAAATTTCAAAGGAACAATATTTAAATACATACAATTATTTTATGAAGTAGCGGGCAAACAAGAAAGTAAAATATTTTAGAAAATCTACTATTTTTTACTTTCCTTATAATCGAAATGAAAGTAGTGTTTAACTCGGCTAAAAGTCACAAATTCCTTTCGACCCTAGGTATAACAATCTACTATTGTATTTACGCCATACATTTATGTTTGATATTCCCTCAACCGAACATTACAGCTTTTTGTGGATTTCTAAGCATTTTACGAACGTACAAATGTATTTATAAGAACAAAAATATGGCAGACTAACAAGCTTTTGTTACGAGAATCGAATAAGGTAGGTACCTATCTGAGATGGAAGTAATCTAATGTTTGTCATGTATCTCCGAAAATTCAGTCAATTATTCCTACTTGTACTTATTAAGTTACCACAATAGGTAAGTAGGTACTCGACATCCGAAAATTTATAATAGGTCATAATTTCAGCCGGGGGGGGTTTGCTATAATCGCCACACTTGGCAGGCGGGTTAGCGATCATGTGATGTCGCCTTTTACGACACCCACGCGAAGAAATAGGATGGTGCTATGCTTTACGTCCGGCACCACACGGACAATAGGTAGGTATATTAATTGAATGACTAAAATCGTTATCTAAACTTATCTACAGGGGAACATTGACATTATCTAAATAACCATATCTATTATTAATAATTTATAAGTTCACATACATTTATAATAATTGTTATTTTCAAAATGTTATAATGTATTTTTTTTTTTCGTTAATTTTAATTGTAAGTTATTACTATGTTGCTGTGCCCTAACAGGGTCCATAACTGTACTTTAGCTTTAAGCCTTATATAACATCTTAAAAACACATTATGGTATGCAAATAAATGAAATGAAATGAAATGAAATGAAAGTGTGGTAAAAGTCAACAATTTACATAATCTTATTGCGAAAACGAGTAAATTTAAAAATGAATAAAGCCTGCACAGAAATCGGCTTTCTATAAAAAAGTCACTAGCTATTTCTTTGACTTTGAATAAATACAAGCTGCAGCACATTTTCTCTCTCAATAAAAGCCAATCAATTAATCACGACGTTAACTGGCAGAACTAATTTGAACAGCATTTGTGAATTCAGAATGAATTTAATACGATTATTGTTATTTGTCTGACCTCAACGTGGCCTGGGGAATATTTGAAAAAAATAAGGCACATAAGCCAATTAGCTTAAACCCCAACCCGTCAAAAGCATACAAAGAAAAAAGGCGACAAGAATAAAAGAGCGAGATTTAATAACGTGTCGTGTCAGCCGTCAGTGTCGGGCACAGTGTCGGGGCCCGAGCGGGTGCGGGCGCCTCTATGTGAGTCGCACGACGTACGTAGCCACATGTCTAGTGGCCACACGGGCACGGATTGGCGACGTCTAGGAAATGGCTTTGTTTCCTCCGCCGAGCCACAGGCGCGCGCCTATCCGCCAGGAAATAAAATAAATGAATATCACATTATAAGAACCGAAGGGAGGGGGATTGAAAATAAAAATAACCTTCTCAGATGTTACAGATGCCAAACTCTATAAAGCCTTCTCTCGTGAAATTAAATTGAGGTAATTTTGTTCGTATCTACGTTCCCGTGACGTAATGATTTCTGTTGTTTAAGACTGAGTTCGCAATGTTAAGTGATGCTCTTTGTGTTTAGCAGGCTTAAGTGGATTTTAAAATTGTCTGAATCTTTGAAGAAGAGAACGTAAATTAGGTAAAGGCAATGTTCCGGTATAAATGTTTCTACTCGTACAGGCAGTACGAGTAGAAACATTTGTTCTTCCTCGAAATAGTTTTCGAACTAAGCGCGCTGTTAATACTGACCTACAAACGTAAAACCGCAACTTTGTATATTTGTTCACAATATTCTAGTTGTACAATCACTATTATATTGCTATTTTTGTTTAAAATTAAGTACCTTCTCTGGAATGTACGCGCCTTACGTAAAACGCATAACAAAGAGTTGCTTGTCATTGTAAGTGCAATTTATACTAGAGTTGCATGAATAATAGGAGGATAGTCTCGAACCAAGGAGTTCGTGGCTAAGTAATAACTGCTGCACGGGTCGAACCATCAGGTTAAGCTACGCTTGCCGGGGTTGGTCCGTGGATGGGTGACCATCTTCACATACCGAGACTCCTCCGTGCCTCGGAAAGCGCGTTCAAATCAAAACCAGATCAAAAATATTTTTATTTCACATATGCCTACATGGGCACATGAATCGTCAGAAGCTAGGTGCACGGTTCCAAATGGTCGTTTCCTAAGGAGAAGAGCCGGCAAGAAAATCCACGGATACTCTTTAAAAAAAAAATGACTTACAATGTTTTCAAATTACAGTAATATTAGGTATGAGAGGACAGCGTAGGCCCGTCAAAAGTACCAGGTATACTTAACAAAATAGAAAATGGTCAACAGATCTACAGTCTATTAAGCCTACAAAGTCCTCACATTGAAAAAAAAAAACAATATAAAATATGATTCAAATGAGCCGTTGGTTAAGCTGTTGGTTGGGTTTAAAAGATTCTTTATTTATTCTAAAAGAACATACATTGTTCACTTATCGAATAAACACATGACTAAGGTAATTGTAAAGTCCAGTAGCTATTTTGATTTTTTCTTAATGTAGGTAGGTACGATGTCGCATTTTATGTGCATGACTAGATTACATTTTTACCCTATTAGTTTTGCATTGATACACTAACACTCAGTTGCAGAAACGATCTTTAAATTTTAAAGACTACATTAAACACTAATGTAGCATTAAATCATTGCACAAAACCATTTATTATTTTATTTTAATGCTCCATTAAATTTAACTAATGAAATGTCAAACCTAATGAAACCGGCCATTTTAAACACTTTTACGTTGCACGTAACTTCATTAGCGCCCATTAGCAGGTGGTGAACTTTAAGTTTGACATTTCAGATTTTTTAATTTTAATGGGCCGAAAAGCATCCATTAAGAGCAACATTAGTGTTTTCTACGGTACTTGAATGCATTTCTGTAATTGAAAGATGTCTTTAACCAGTCTTTCGTCATTATCTGATTCTTATTTAGTAGATTTACCTCGCCGTCGAATCCCAGACCGAGTGAATTCATTTTTAAAACATGATGGAAAAGAGTTTCGTGTAAAGTATAGAATTTCCAAGGAGGCAGTTCTTCAAATTTGTAACCTATTTGATTAAGATTTAGAACCAGTGACGCAAAGAAATAAATCCATTAATGGCCTGACACAGCTTTTAATATGTTTGAGATTTTTCGCCACTGGATCTTTCCAGCAAGTAGGTATTGGGTGATTTAATAAACATAAATAAATCAACAGTTTGTCGGAAACAGGTTGGGTCGGGTTGTTTGTCAGTTTGTTTATACAAAAAGTATCCCGTGAGCTAGCAAAATTAAGCCACCTCTATATTAAAATGCCAGACCGGACGGAACTACGTAGAGTTGCAGAAGGTTTTTATGAAATTGATGGATTTCCACGTGTGGCCGGAGCTCTAGACTGCACACATGTTAAAATTATTAGATTAAGGGGGATGCGCTAAAGTAGCCCGCAAAATTCAAATTTTATTACGTTTTTTGCAATTTGCAGGTCAGTAACACGTATGTTGATCTAATTATGATTCGCGGCCATAACCAATATGGCTTTACAAAATTATAATCATTAGAATATGAATCAGAAGTATAAAAATTGCAAAAAACGTTGGTAAATTTGAATTTCGCGGGCTACCTTAGCGCATCCCCCTTTAAACCAGATTATTTAAACTACATTAAACCACAGAGTACACTGAATACACATAAATCAACTACATTTACTTTATTTTATTCTAAAATTGTGGTGTACTTGTACGTACGGATAATAACAGAACGCAAATGTTCACTCTTTTCGTTCAATATGGTAATTTGTTCCTGGCAATATTGTTTAAAGTCTTCTTTAACTAAAGTGGCATTAAAAATGTCTAATGCTATCTAAAATTTGTTTGTGCAACTTCATTAAAGTAATGAATTTATTAGCGATAATGTTGCTTTATGTAATGAAGTGTTAATGGTGAGCTTTCTGCAACTGAGTGTCTATCTCGTAAAATTTCCAGGCACAAAACCAAAAATAAAACGCAAAAAGCAACTGACACTCAGTTGCAGAAAGCTCACCATTAACACTTCATTACATAAAGCAACATTATCGCTAATGAATTCATTACTTTAATGAAGTTGCACAAACAAATTTTAGATAGCATTAGACATTTTTAATGCCACTTTAGTTAAAGAAGACTTTAAACAATATTGCCAGGAATAAATTACCATATTGAACGAAAAGAGTGAACATTTGCGTTCTGTTATTATCCGTACGTACAAGTACACCACAATTTTAGCATAAAATAAAGTAAATGTAGTTGATTTATGTGTATTCAGTGTACTCTGTGGTTTAATGTAGTTTAAATAATCTGGTTTAAGGGGGATGCGCTAAGGTAGCCCGCGAAATTCAAATTTACCAACGTTTTTTGCAATTTTTATACTTCTGATTCATATTCTAATGATTACAATTCTGTAAAGCCATATTGGTTATGGCCGCGAATCATAATTAGATCAACATACGTGTTACTGACCTGCAAATTGCAAAAAACGTAATAAAATTTGAATTTTGCGGGCTACCTTAGCGTATCCCCCTTAAGCTAATAATTTTAACATGTGTGCAGTCTAGAGCTCCTGCCACACGTGGAAATCCATCAATTTCATAAAAACCTTCTGCAACTCTACGTAGTTCCGTCCGGTCTGGCATTTTAATATAGAGGTGGCTTAATTTTGCTAGCTCACGGGATACTTTTTGTATAAACAAACTGACAAACAACCCGACCCAACCTGTTTCCGACAAATTGTTGATTTATTTATGTTTATTAAATCACCCAATACCTACTTGCTGGAAAGATCCAGTGGCGAAAAATCTCAAACATATTAAAAGCTGTGTCAGGCCATTAATGGATTTATTTCTTTGCGTCACTGGTTCTAAATCTTAATCAAATAGGTTACAAATTTGAAGAACTGCCTCCTTGGAAATTCTATACTTTACACGAAACTCTTTTCCATCATGTTTTAAAAATGAAATCACTCGGTCTGGGATTCGACGGCGAGGTAAATCTACTAAATAAGAATCAGATAATGACGAAAGACTGGTTAAAGACATCTTTCAATTACAGAAATGCATTCAAGTACCGTAGAAAACACTAATGTTGCTCTTAATGGATGCTTTTCGGCCCATTAAAATTAAAAAATCTGAAATGTCAAACTTAAAGTTCACCACCTGCTAATGGGCGCTAATGAAGTTACGTGCAACGTAAAAGTGTTTAAAATGGCCGGTTTCATTAGGTTTGACATTTCATTAGTTAAATTTAATGGAGCATTAAAATAAAATATAAAATGGTTTTGTGCAATGATTTAATGCTACATTAGTGTTTAATGTAGTCTTTAAAATTTAAAGATCGTTTCTGCAACTGAGTGTTAGTGACGTACTGTTTGAGTTTAGCTTTAAATATGTTAAAAGAGGATGTGCTCCTGATATCTGCCGGTAGATTATTATATAGTTGTACACCATCGTATTTTAAATTTTTCCTGCCATATTGCGTCCGCGGGGGGCGCGTCTGTAATTGGTTGGGGTTTCTTTGGCTATACTTGGTTCCGGCTGTCATTCGTGGATCTTTGGCAGTAGTTACGGGTCGTCGGAAGCCCGAAAGTCTGACAGCCAGTCTTACCAAGGGGTATCGTATTACCCAGTTACTGGGTTGTGGAGGTCAGATAGGCAGTCGCTCCATGTAAAATACTGTTATTCAGCTGCATTTGGTTAGACTGGAAGCCGACCCCACAGTTGGGAAAAGGCTGAGCAGATTGATTTGAGTCTCGAACCAATCGGACGGCTATCTATAGTATCGTATCCCGAGCGTTTGCAGGGTAATCGGAGTTGAACGCGGGGTTCGTGAGACTAAAAGCCAAAGTAAAGGGCAATTGCTGCCAGGGTTGCGAGTTTGTCCGAAAGGGATATCGTGGCCCTGGCACACAGGCAACCGAAGGAACACGAGTGGGTTTTAGTCAGTAGTGACAAGTCTGACACGCCCTCCCGGTCAGCCCAGAGCGGGAGAAGTTATTTGATAATTTCCCACCCAAAAAAAAAAAGAAAAGGCCAATTCGGGCTTTTAGTCTGGTGCTTCCTATATTTTAAATGCAGTAAACGATCTATTCTTTATGTCCGTTTGGTGCCGGACGTAAAGAATAGCACCATCCCATTTATTAAAAGGCGACTAAGGGAATTACTAGAGAATGGGCAGCAGCGTTCTTTATGCATTTTAACACCATACTGCGATCGCCAACCCGCCTGCCAAGCGTGGCGATTATGGCATACCCCCCCCCCCTTTAGGGGAGGCCTATGTCCAACAGTGGACGTCTTTCGGCTGAAATGATGAATGAAATGATCTATTTGAAAACATGTCCAACTGACAAAATATCAGACGTACAGTAAGTAATTACTCTGCAAGCACGGATCGGTAACGAATCAATTTTAACGTATTTAATACAAGTACACAGAAAAAACACAAACTCTCTTATTTCCCGAGCGGCTTGTTACATACGCTGCCTTATATAATCCCAAAAGTACACTTCAGGCCAAACATATCAATACAGGATGGATTCTGTGAATATTCATTGGATAGTAGGGGTGGCACTTTTTGCAGCGATAAACTAGCGCTTCTCGGAAAAACCGATCACTTTCGTTTCAAAAGTGTTGCATTCGTGATGGAAACATGATGTAGTCAGACATGTGATATCAAAAGCTAATGATTTATTAGTAAACAGTTGCCTGTTACTTAGCAATATTGAGTAACACATTGCTAAGAACATTGCTTTAGCGTTGTAAAGAATGCATGCAAATCAATCTGTAACGCTTATTTTATAAATAAACGAATTACGCAAATCGCTATTCCGCAGTTTATTATTTGTTGATCAAAGTTGAAATCTAAACAAAAACATCAGACTGGAACTTTGGTAAATTGCACAAATATTTAATCTACATTTTTCTGAAATAGCTATCGTAACTTTTGCGTTTGATAGGCATCATTTTGTAGGTTTATACAAAAAAAAAGGATTTTTCAACTCATCAGTTCACCTTCCCTTGTCAGTGACATTCCCAGTCTGACAAAATGAAAGGATGTTTTGGCAAGTTGGCACCCATCAGAAGTCAACAACACCTTCTGAAGTAAAGGTAGCTGGAATAACGAATGCATACAATGACGTCTGAGACAACCTGAAGTTTTGCGCTAGAAAAAAATAAAGACACAGCCCTGTATCGGATGCACATTCGACCAATCCATCGTGCGTGCAATGTAAACAGCAAACACACCAGCAAAAATACAAACCGTATCCTACAATAAAAATAACGAATACACCCGGTACGAATACTCCCGGTACGAATCGCGGATGAGTGCAGCCTCTCAATACATTGATTACGATTTCCGTGTTGGGAAACCGTGCAGTTTACCGTTATGAAGTTGGGAAAAAGGAAATATCCTACATTTGAGGGTAACATTTCCTTATTTTTACGATACAGTCGTACGCTTTTTTCATCTTTTTGTAACTGAAATTTTAAATTTTCTGTGCATACTGTAGAAATTATGGATGCATGAATTTATTAATCAACATCTCTGCTATTTTGCATAACAGAACGGAACTTTGCGATTAAGTAAATACAAATTCTAATGAAAATTAACAATTGGACCAACACTTCGGCTACAATTTTATTAAAAAGTTAGACGACAAAATTACAGTCCAATTATTGTATGAATATTTTAATACCCGAGGGTTTAATTTCATTATCAGTACAGTGAAGTATAAAGATCAGTGTTCAATGGCGGATATTTACCGAACTCCGTGTCAAATGGTTTTTGTCACGGAACATTATTTTAGGCACGCGACTTTTGTTGGCACTAAACGACGTGAAATATAATACAAGATTCATATGATGGTATTATTTAATGTAATGGAATCTTTTTTTGTTCGGTGTGTTCGTTGATATGAACTTCCGAGTCTGGCTCGACGTTTCTTTTTTTATTTTATAATAAAAGACGGAATCCTTTTGGTTTAAAGAGGTGGCACGCGATATATACGCGTGCCTTAATTGGAGGACGAGCGGTCGTGCGATTGGCCGCATTCGGTGATGGGGCCCACTAGGCATATCGGGCTGATACTAGTCGCGGGTGCGGCGAATGTACAAGTATCTCCCGGGCCCCCGCCTCATGGTACCTACTAGAAGGAACAGTGGGGTTTAAGTCAGTAGGAGTCCGACATAACAAAAAGAGTATCCATGAGGATTTCAATACGGAAAATAGGTACTTAAGTATCTTTAAAAAACAACTAAAACTTAAAATAAGTACAACAAAGTATACTTATGTAAGAAATCAGACTAAAATTATAATCTTTGAGAGTACAGTTGCCAGCTTAATTATTAACATTACTTTTACAGTTAAGTACCTAATTAAGCAAAATAAACTGTATTTTAACTTCTCTCTACGAGCATCGAATGAAACTGCAGATAACAACAGCACATAAAAAATAAATAGGTTGAAACTACAGTTAACAACACCACATAAAAACTAAATAAATCTGTGAATCTGTTTTTATTTTAATTATTGAAGAACTGCCTCGTTAATCTAGTGATCGCAAATGTGACTGCTAAGCATGGTCCTCAGTTCAGGTGGACAAACTGTAATTGGGGGTTTCCATCAAGAATTTTTCGGTACCAGCCCGGAGTCTTCGATGGTGTCCCGTTAATGGCAATAGGCTCGCTCCCACCACCAAGGCACTGTTAAAATGTGGATGAACTTATGCACTTCTGCCTTCTTCTTAGGGGACAACTGGCGTGATGCTATGTTTTATGTGATTGAATGTTTGGATCGTTGGATCGTTGGTTTCGACTCACGACAGTACAACTATATGTATACAATAGAGCTTTCAATAGGGGGACAATAACTGACTTTTAACGAGTAGTGTTAATGATTTGAAAAAAATATATGATAAATTAAAGCAGTTTCTCAATAACTTAATATGTGAATATTAAAATATTTATGATATGATATTTCAGATTATGTTTATATTACATGGTGAAATTAATTTGTAAAGTTATGTCTAACGTGGATAAAAAACTGAGAATGGTGCAAAATCTACTAAGCGTATTTTTCTGAAACCTTCACCAACTTAAAGATAATTTAATTATTGATATTTTAGTATACGCGTTTTATTAAAATACCTTTTGTTTTGTGTATAATAAATTAATAATCCGTCCAATTGCGGACAGCGCTCCTTGATGGGCGAGTCCTACGTTACTGGCTGAACTTACGACGCGTTGCGTGAGCTCAGTACAGAACACGCAAGCTAACCACTCAAGGTCACTGGCATATATCTGCGTCTTAAGACAGCTTATTATCGCGATTATATTGTCACTGCTATAGGGCACTGATTTTATAAATGTTGGGTTTTATCGCCGTCGTTCCTGGTAAAGAATGGCCCATTCTCTTCCATCTCATGGGTGTCGTAAAAGACAACTAAAGTACAGTAAGTATCTGTAATGTCAACGCGGGTGACGAAGGCGCTATTCTGTTGTATGATCACGAATGTTTGATTTGTTTTCGTAGATAAGTAGTGCCGACAGTTTTCTGGGCCACTTAGAGAAGTAGCAAGAAAACTGTCTTAGGTCAGACTGGAGAGAGTTTGGAATAGTGGTGAATAGAGATTCACCACTATTCCAAACTACCTAAACAAAAGTGGCGTTTCGTAACACTTTTAATCTTCATATTCTTGTTTCGGCAACACTTAAAGGCTTCTACATACCGGCGCGACTTGTCGCGCGACGCGACACGACACAAAGGCCCCGCGTGTCGTGGGACGAGCAGTGCCTTTGTGTCGCGTCGCGTCGCGCGACAAGTCGCCCCGGTATGTAGAAGCCTTGATTCGAGTGTTTTATACTGTACAGGAGTAGTGGGTGAATAGAGATTCACCACTATTCCAAACTACCTAAACAAAAGTGGCGTTTCGTAAAACTTTTGATCTTCATATTCTTGTTTCGGCAATACTTAGTTCGAGTGTTTTATACTGTACAGGAGTAGTGGTGAATAGAGATTCACCACTATTCCAAACTACCTAAACAAAAGTGGCGTTTCGTAAAACTTTTGATCTTCATATTCTTGTTTCGGCAACACTTAATTCGAGTTTTTTGTACTGTCCAGGCACAGCCTTAAAGGTTCCATATGTTTTTAAATTTGACATGAATTTATTTTATTTTGTGTTATATAATGTTAATGACATACCATAACTCAATTTAATTGCTAAGAATAACTTGACGTGATGTGTTGATTGTATTTGTTAGATATACCTAATTCTTATATTTTTTGACTATCTACCTAATACTATCTGACTTAAATATGACTGTATCCGTTTTTTTGTGTGTTATTGGACAACATAACGACATCTAGACATATTTTTATATTTTTTCTGTATTTTATTGTATCGTGTTTTTATAAGTTTCACAATTAAAGTACTAATTAATGTAACTCAACCGCAAATAAACATTTATGTTTTGCTGTGCCCTGACAGAGGGTTCATGTACAAAAATCGACAGTAATTCATTGTAAAATGTGTGATGTGCATGAGAGCAAATAAATAACTTGTATAGAACGATCTGAAAAGTCCTTTGAAACATACCATGACAGATTCCTTTTTTGTATTCCGTGTACAATTTGCTTTATACCTAACTAGCTTTTGCCCGCGGCTACGCCCGCGTGGATGTAGGAAAAAATCTCACGGGAACGTAGGTACTACCGGAATTAAAAGATTAAGATTACCTTTGTTCTATCATTAATAGTTTTCGAAGCGCACGCCAAAAACTATTATGGGTTTTCTACCTTGGGTTACAATATTCAAATTTTCTTACGGATCCCTAATTCTTTTGAAAATAAATTATAGCTTAAGTTATTCCGTAATAATGTAGCTATCTACTGGTGAACAATTTTTTTAAATCGGTTCAATAGTTTCGGAGCCTATTCGTTACAAACATAAAAACAAAAAAACCTCTTTATAATATTAGTGTAAATAACATTCAAATGCCAACAGATAAGTGGACCTGCAATAGCGTGCTTGTGTACCTTCACATACCTACATACACCTACATACTGAGTAGATATAAAGAACAACTGTCGGTTCCCACGACGGTAACTGGTGGCTATGTATTATATTATGGTGGGTAATACAGTATTTCAATAAAGGCAAGAGGACTACAAGGTGTCCTCGTGACGGGTATATCGGATATATTACAAAACCCTTTCAAGTTGAATCTATTCAATTATTCCAGAGCTGTTTTGTAGGTCGCATCTAATATAGGAATCTATTAGGTATTCATTGTTTAAAACATGAGATTTATAGAAGTAGGTTTCGGTTTTTCTTCTACCTTGAGAATTTTAAGAATATATTTTAATATTGCTATTTGCCCTTCATTTCCGTGTGTATCCCATGTAAGTTCCGACTTTTTCATAAAATAAATAGAACACATTTCTAGATGAAATTGATTTCATTTTATAACTTTTCCTTGTTAAGCTCATCATAATCGGTAGATATTTATTTATTTACACACAAAGCACATAATGGAGTAAAATATATAATATAGATAAGTAAACTTTATCTAATAATCTAATGAAAATTATGTCTGTTCTCATGTTTCTGCTGTAATAAATAGATTATGAGAGATAAAATTATTCAAAAAACATTGTATGGCAACTTTTCGAGTGAACTCCGAAGCCTTTTGAGACACTTCATATTTATATCAATAAGATTCCCCACTTATAAGGTACACCCATTAATCACAAAGCCGAGTTCCACAAGAAGTTGCTCGCACGTTTCATCAGACCAGTTATCTCGACAAAGGTGAAAGGAAAATTAGGTGAATTTAATTCTCGATAAACCTGAAGGAATTCCTCACAAGCCTGATGCACGTATTTAACCTCCTGTTTGTACGGATTTAAAAGTAAAGCTTTGCTCATACTAGCAGTGGGTATATAATTCCTTGAGTGATAAACTTGAAGTAGACACATTATTTACCGTTTTATATTGTTTAAGCATCCCCTTAGTTTAACTATAGTTTAACGGCGTTCTTTATCGTTTAGGAAACGCGATTAACTTTTTTATAACTCAATATATTAATCAATTCCGATTTTATTACTCAGATAATTACGTTTTTTATTACTAATTAAAATCTAATTTGTAGTTTTCAGTGACACTACATAATTCCATTTTATGGCTAATTTTAAACCCTGGTTGATTATAAATTTACGAAAAATAAATTTGTATTTTCTTACAGGTCTAGAAGTTAAAATACGCAATAACTGCCTTCAATATTAACATTTCGTAAGTTGAGCTAAGTGTCAAGTGATTGGCTGAGGTAACTGGTGTAAGTTTGCAACCTGTCACTTTAAGATACCAACCAAATGCACAACTTTATTAAACTTAACTTACGTTTAACTTCGTTAAACTCCGCTTAACCCTAAAAATCACACGGCAGTAATAATCCAGACTTACAGGCTCTATCTTCATCAATCAATATAAATAACCGCACGACCAATCCAGGAAAAATGGCTCCGTGATCGCAATAAGTCTTCGTTCGAACCAGTGCCTATACCATACGGTAATAAATGGGCTTTTTTTCGCCCAGGGATGCCGAGGGCCGTCTCGAAACAGAAGGGCCGCCTAATTCAATTAGTCACTAGTTTTGTACGTAACCGATCGACTACTACTACTTGTTAGCCGTTCGAAAAGGTGCGTGTTATGGTGTGTAAAGTGACCATCGCGTTTGAGGGTTGAATAAGATGTTTTGTTGATAGTATGGGTGTTTTTGTTAAATTCTTTAATATTTCGGGATAATTTCTTCTGGATGTTGGAGTAGGCAAAGCAGGTATTGCAAATATTGCAAAGCCAAAACTTTAGGGGAAACTAGATTTCTAATCACGAAATCGGTAGTTTCGGTAGAAGTTTTGGGCATTTTAAACTCCGTATCAAGGCTCCCGCAGACAGGGGCGACGGGACACTAGTAACACAATTTCTATGAAAACTTCATGGGGAGTGTCGCACTGCGCGTCGCGCCAGTCTCCACGAGCCTTCAGTTACGGACATACCTAAGGTTAGTTCAGGGCCCGAACTAAGAATGAATGACAACACGATTTAACAGTTGTCCCCGATCCCGATGTGTATTTATCCGTTAGACAAATTGAATTCGTCACTTGTTTTGACGGATCGACTACTTTCAGACGGGCCCATTACTTCGTTGACGGACTTAGCCCCGGTGCCCATTGGCGGCACGGCATGGCAAGGTATTTTTAGGCAACCAATAAAAATATAACTTATTATTATGGATATAAAGTTGAAATTTCAATGATAAGCATAAACATAATACCCTGGTATTGTTTTTGTACTTACGACTATTACCATTGAAATTTCAACTTTATTTCCATACAGTTAAGTTATATTTTTATTCGTCGCCTTGCCATGCGGTGCCGACAATCGGCGCCGGGCCTTAGAGAGTAGACCCCTGATCTACCTTCTTCTTAGTCGTTAACTTAATTTGTGAAGGTAGGGCTTAATCTGAACTGTTGACCACTCGATGCACTATGCTCTTCCAAGGGATTCTATCCTCACCGGTCCTAATTTGTGAAGGTAGTGCTTAATCTGAACTGTTGACCACTCGATGCACTATGCTCTTCCAAGGGATTCTATCCTCACTGGTCCTAATTCGTGAAGGTAGTGCTTAATCTGAACTGTTGACCACTCGATGCACTATGCTCTTCCAAGGGATTCTATCCTCACCGGTCCTAATAGCCTTGGATGCTGGTTGGCCAGTGAGCTTCTTTACAAGGTCAGACCACCGGGTAGGTGAGCCCCGCATGATCTACTACCTATTACATCTCAAAAATAGTTAAATAAGAAATACTTAAAATAAGATATTTGGAAGTAGGTTAAATTAATCAAAGCTTCAGTAACTGAGGTTAAAATACAAGTTGTTGTCGTTTGCTAACAAAGTATTTTATTTATATAAAATATTCTATAGGATACATGTAAATAAAGATCGTTTTTGTACAACCTAGTCAAAACATTTAATAAAGGCTACAATAGCATTACATAACGTATTTTCCTTTTACTCAATGCCTACAAAGTTTCCTGAAACTGTAAGCGGCAATGTGAAAGTTTTTCGTGTTCTACTTTGTTACTAGAACTATTAACGTCCAATGGGGGCATTGCTCCCACTGTACAAAGCAAATTACTGACAAATTATAAATTAAATATTGTGTTCTATTTGTCATAATGTGTTTTCTCTGGGTTCAAATTTGTACTGCAGTAATTACCGTATATAAAACCGTTATTAAGTATGAATCCTAAGCCAATATAAATCTTCCACGATCAGATCCTTATACCCTTAAGAATGAAAGACCTACAAGTGTGCCAATTCCCGCGTAAACTGTAAGGATCAAATTGAGGGTTCCTCTCAATTCTTCACTTACAAAAAGGGTTCTCCTTTGATTTAGGTAAAACTTGTATGGCGCTCCTCAATATTATCCGCACTTGTTGGTAATTCCTACTTCGGTTTCACTAAGCCCGAGAGCGAAATGATTACCTATACGATAATACTTAGTAATTTATAGATAGGCTTTATATTTTCCCTAGTACTGAAATCGGTATTAGGCTCTTTTCAGGCTTTCCCAGCCACCGTAGGCGCGGGCTTGCGGACGGTGAGCGATGGGCAGCTCGCCGTCCGATAAGGACCAGGCCCGGGTCGACGGCGCGTTGTGTTCCACGCGCGCCTCAAAGAGACGTCAGCGCCAATTGACGGGGTCCGAAAGGGCCAATGCCTGCCAGGGTTACGAGTCTGTCCGAAAGGGATATCGTGGCCCTGGCACACAGGCATTTGAAGGGACACGGTGGGTTTTAGTCAGTAAAAGTCTGACACTCCTTTCCGCTCCGCCCAGAGCGGGAGAAGTTAAACTCAAACTCAAACTCAAAGCATTTATTTCAATTAAACCAATTACAGGCACTTTTGAATTGTCAAAGAATCGGTCAGTTAGTCAGAATGTTGAAGCTATTTGCCCATTCCAAAACGTAGATCTCTATGGAGAAGAATAGGCAAGAAACTCCAAGGACACTCTTTTAAATCAAGATATTACAAAATCCTGGGTACATTATTCTTGTCGCTTCTATATGTGAGAACAATGTAAAAATATAAATTATTTAAAAAACAATATAAAATATTACAAATAAGCCCTGGCAGATAGGAGAAGACCAGTCACAACTGACGGCGCCCGTTCACGAGCATGACGCGTGGATCAGCACCATCCAGCTCAACCATTTTGTAGGGATTTTGTGGGTTATTTAATAATTTCCCAGCCAATAAAAAAAAAAGGCTCTTCAGGCTTCAGACGTTCAGGCTTCTGGCCAGCCGAATACCGACAGCGTATGCATGGGAAACCGGGGTGAAATCTGCCAGTAGGTGTGAAAACTGTCATACATATCCATACGCTATTATAACGCCAGGCCCGACGCCTTCAAGGCAGCCTGAAAATGTTAAAATAACCTTAGGCTTATATTAATTTTGCCAAAAAACAACGTTACCTGAACTCCACTCAAAACTCGGAACGAAATTCAAAATAATCTAATTGCCATAAACACCAACTGTTTGCCAGAAGCATTGTTTTGTTCCATTGAATCAAAACTTTTAACAAATTAATGTTGTTTGTCTTTCCAACAATATAGGTACCCTTTTAACTAAACTAATTAACACTGAAAGTTCTGGCTGTAACTATACTAAATAGTAGTATGATTATACTTAATTATAGGTGGTGGTGGTTCATTAAGTTCCCTTCAAAATGGTTGAGCTGAATGGTACTGATCCAGGTGTCATGTTCGAGAACGGGCGCCGTCAGTAGGGACTAGTCATCTCTTAGCTGTCACGGGTTATTTAAATTTTAGCTTAATTGTAGAATTGTTTTTTTTTAATCTTTTTATTACGGACGGTTTTAACGTGCACGTCTTTCTACATTGTTCTCACATGTATAATTTCAACATGTATGATGTAACCAATATTTTGTTTTCAAAAGAGTGTCCGTGAAGTTTCTTGCTCGTTCTTCTCCATAGGGACCTACTACGCTTTGGAATGGGCAACTAGCTTCATCTTTCTGACAGACCGACACCTTGACAATTCAAAAGTGCCAATAATTGGTTTATTTGAAATAAATGCTTGGAGTTTGAGTTTACAATGGACTCTAATCAAACTCACATAATGCTCTGATGGTCTGGTATTGGCTTTAGGTGTAAGCAGGTACTGTCCGCCAGTGTTACACTGTCTGTCAGCGACACCATCCGAAATCCAAGTCCATTGGCACATATTAATTTATGCTTACGTAAAATGAAGGGAATATACGGGAATAAATTTGGTTAGGACCTTCATGAATCTGTATCAAAATACCTCATTAAAAGTATTCCTAAATTCAAAAACATGGCCCCCAAGTAAGTTAGTTCCAAACCATTGTAATATATAATTTTTAACGAAGGCCTCATTGTCATTTGGGTGGTCGAATATTAACCGTATTCGTGGCGATATACCGGCGGGCCCTGTCCCACAGGAAAGGTCGAGGCTTCCTTCCGTCCCACCCCGGGACCGCTTTTATTACGACTTTATTACTTACAATGAAAATCATATTTACTGAGATAGAAGAAGTAATAATAAACACATGCGCGTGAAGTATGGGGGCACGCTTCTCCTTTAATATGAAATTTTTGGGACAACCCTCTCGCTCTTCCCCACGAGCATTCGACGTACGTCTGCCGCTTATTACGAACACAAAGAATCTCAAAACTGTATTCTGTATCGCGTCGCGCTGCGTCGAGCCGCGTCTCTGTGCGACGCGTTGACACGTTCTTGCATTATGTAATTCAGCTGAGAGCTGGGCGCATTTTTCATAGCGAGTTTTCAAGTGTACGCTCCGCACACCTGTCACAGTTCCCTTTTCAGAAAGGAATATTACATTATGTCTTTCAAAGGAGCGTCGGCGATGCGACGCGACGGCGCGGCTGCGAACCGACGCAAACGACGCTGTCGCGTTCCACAAGTCGCGCTGTCAAAGCGTCGATTGTAATGACATGCCGTTGCTTGGGTAATGTGACGGTAAAATGCAGATAATATCACATAATAGCACATTGTGTGTGCATAGCCTGGACCGTGATACGTTGTGTCAATTATGTGGTTTTTGAAATAATTACAAATTGCTCAAACAAAAAAACTACATTTGTTCTCTTTGTTATGCATGATATCATTTTATCCTTTTGTTGTTGCCTGACAAATGACATCTATTAACAAAAAGAGAGAAAGCTACAATTAACATGACAATAATTTTGTTAATCATGACGTTTTTGTCAAAACCATAATGGCATGTTATTTAGGTAGACCGCAAACAAGAAATAAATAATTAAGTGCAATCATGCTCTGCACCGCTTAAAAAAGCTAGACAAAAGCAGCGTTATTCCGAAAGCACTTACAGTACAAATATCTTTTGTGCAACCATTTTCGCCATAATAGTGGTGTGTTATATTGTAATTATCGCGGCAACAGCCGAGGCTAAGAGTCACTAAACGTAACTACAAATTAAGGCGATGCCACAACGGCGACCGTTCTTCGTACCTCCATTATAATTAATTCGGCACACATTGTTTTTGTGAAAATAAAAATAAATACCAACTTTGTTCATGCGGTGTTTGAGCTAATATTGGAGCTGTGATGTGCATAGGGAAACTACTAATGTAAACAGTTTCAGCAATCGTGTCTATGTTTTTAACCAAATCAAAATATTTTATTTCATTTATACGAGTACCTACATGGGCACTTATGAAACGTCAGAAGCTAGGTGCACGGTTCCAATTGGTCGTTTCATATGGAGAAGAGCCGCCAAGAAACTCCACGGTAACTCTTTTAAAAATAATTGGTTTTTACTGTTTTCAAATTACAGTGTAATAGGTATGGGAGGACAGTGTAGGCCCGTCAACAAATACCAGAGGGGCAATTCTACTAATTTTAAGAACGTTCACAGTCTGATCTCAGTTTCAATCTGTCAAAAATACCTCTTATTTCCCTACATTTTGACAATTTTTTGACGTTTGTTTGTCGCCAAGATGATATTGCGACTAGATTTTGAACGTTTTAAATTACGAGAATTGGCCTTCAGGTACTTCACTAAATAGAAAATAGTCTACAAATCTATAGTCTATTATGGCGATACCAAAATAAATTGGGGAATTTTTTGTAACCATTTATTATGTTATTTGTGTTTGTCATATATGTTTATTGACTATTTGATTAATACTCTGACTGAAGGAAAACGCAATTGGTTCAATTTCCTCGATAGAATAATAATTCCGAAAAGAGCTCTACTTTTTTATATTTTTTCTGTAATTCCAAAATCCTAAGTAATTTCTTTGCAAAATTACATTCAAAATGTGTGTATTACGTAATTGAAAACTCTGGCTGAACACATTTTTGATACATAGCTTGATTTATTATAAAACAAATTTTATTTGGTTTTGCGCTCTTACGTTCTTTTGTTTTGGTTCCAGCGCTTCGTTGCGCTCTCTTTTTTCGCATGGGGAAGTAATTGACTCTGTCACGTTCTTATGCCCACCCAGTTCGCTATGATTTATGTTTTACGTATCACCTTAACCCTACAACATTCTCAATTCACAAAAAAATAAAAAAATCTAATATAAAATATAGCTAATTAAAATAATAAAAGTAATAACCTTGTTGAAATTAAATTGTAGATATATAATGTCAAATAATGAACATATTATGTCAAGGAAGTATGTAAAACCAAATACATAAACTCACGTCTTTTTCCATGGGGGTAGGCAGAAACTACAGAACGATCCACTTTTAACCAAATGTTATCTTATTATAGCCATAAAGGAAGATACCTAAATGTTGTCATCTGAAAATTTCCTGAAATCTGGGCGAACTTTACTGAACTTATGAACGTACAAAATACTGATATTTTCAGACGAATTGGGTACACTGTGCACTGGTCAGATTTTGATGAAACAGATAAACAACTCGCATAGGTGCATACCCCGTTAGTTAATTTACCGTTATCAAATCAAACTAAAACTACAACCTGATTAAAATGTAAAAGCATTTCTAACAGTAGTTTATTTGCGGCGTTCCCATCGATCGTGCAAGTTTACCACTACATAAATAACTTGAACAACACATTAGCCCCAAGTTTTGAACGCAATTAGCGAGTATAATTAATAACTTCATAGCTTTACACTTTAGTACGCTAAGTAATAAACCAGTCATGTTGTAGCGATAATGTGAATAAGTTACTTAATAGTTTTTGAACGACCTTGTACACTGCATACAGCTATTCTAAAAGAGACGTTATTCCAATGTTATACTGACGCTAAATTCTCTAATTATTTTGTAAGTAAATAAAATGGCACCTCCACTCAAATAGTGTCACAACTCAAAAAATTTGAAAACTCTTATAATGTTCCATTTGTTTCAGAAAACTTCAAAATCTTATCTCAAATAATGTCATACTTATGACTGATTTTTTTGACTTACGACACTATTTCAGCGGGGGTGCGATTAATTAACACGGAGCTACAAAAAAAAGACTTGTCGGATTCTGATCCATTAAAAAAACCGCCTCCTTTATATAACTTTGTATATTTTTATAAGTTAAAAAAGTTTTTTTTTTTTACAAAAGCCTACTTTTTCAGACCGAACGAAATAGTATTAAATCAGGCCTCCAGACCGAGTTTTTTCAGAAACCGTAGGTTCCACACAAAAAAAGCGGGTCTAAATCAATTTAAGGCTTTTCTCCAAGTTTCTAAGTGATAAAATCAGATTGACAAAAGTAATTGCGTGACCGTTTTTTTTTTTTTTTTTTCATTTTATTCGGCAATCATATCAAGATTACTTTGGTTGGATAGTATTATAACCATTTAGCTGATAACCTAATAAAATGTCACTTGTTGAAGGGAACCATTCCCTCAGCGTCGATTCCTGTTATTGCGACTTTTGAATTTTCTCGCTTACATGGGCTCGACACGTGCATGATGCATCCTCTTTTGGGTAATGATATCAAGATAACTTTAGTTGGATAGTATGATAGTCATTTAGTTGATAACCTAATAAAATTTCACTTGTTGAAGGGAATCATTCCCTCAGCGTCCATTCCTGTTATTGCGACTTTTGAATTTTATCGCTTACATAGGCTCGACACGTGTATGATGCATCCTCTTTTGGGTAATGATATCAAGATCACTTTGGTTTGATAGTCATTTGGTTGATAACCTAATAAAATGTCACTTGTCGAAGGTAATCATCCCCTCAACGTCGATTCCTGTTATTGCAACTTTTGAATTTTCTCGGTTTCATAATATGTACTCGATACGTGCATGTGCTCTTTTGGGTAATGATATCCAGATTACTTTGGTTGGATAGTATGATAGTCATTTAGTTGATAACCTAATAAAATGTCTCTTGTCGAAGGGAATCATTCCCACATGGATTCCTGTTATTGCGACTTTTAAATTTTCTCGGTTACTTGTGCTCGACACATGCATGATGCATCCTCTTTTGGGGGATGGTGCTCCTACATCATTTGTGGGTAAAAAGTAAATAATCTATAGAAAAACAGGAAAACTACTTAAATATTATTTTTTGTGCTAAATTAAAACAAGAAACTTATTTCTGTGTTTTTGGCATCTGCCCGTAACGACAAAACGAAAAAAAAGTATATTAGTGGAATTTCCGTGCAAGCTAGAGATTGAGGAAAACGACGATAGTGTTCACTAATCGATATTAGTGTTAGCGGTAGTGTGTGTGTGTGTGTGTGTTAGTTGGTTAGTAGGTTTCCTCAATAGGATACCTACAAACCAACTTACTGCCACGTTAGCTACTTACTATATCAGCTACTTTAGATACTTACAACTAAATCACTATACATAATTAGAAGAAACGGTCATTAAAATAAAGATTTATCACGGCTAATAAGTAATTCACAGCTTTTAGGTTTATTTTTAAATAAAGGCAAATTTCGTGTAGAGTGGTGCGATATGGCGGGCGCGACGCGACACTAGTAGCACAATTTCTATGTCGAGGCCTGTCGCGCCCGCAATATCGGCTGAGTCTGTAAGAGCCTTAGAGCAGTAAATAAGAAAACAACAGTGCCAATTACACGGAATTAGCTTAAATATTAAAAACAGTCGTCAAAGTAATTAGGCATGTAGCAATGTCGATGAAGCAGGTCAATAACACCTTTTATCGATCGTTGCATTACTGGCCCGACAATCGTCTTGAAAGTATGCCTTACTTTCGTGGGAATCACAGAACTATACCCACGGGCCACGATATGCTGCATGATTTTCATCAATCATCGCAGAAATGAAACTGGCTAGACTTTATATAACATCATCTCAAATTTTCAGTCGAACAACAACAATATTATGAGTCTCAAAAGATTTTTACCTTGAGAAAAATCCAAAAATTAACAAATAGAACAGACCATATTCAGGGAAAAACTAATTCCAAATGCGGCCCCATGTACCTATAATAAAAAATAAATATACCTACCTACATTTCATAGAATTTTAAGTGGAGGATACTTAAAATTCTATGAAATGAAGGTAGGTTAGAAATAAGTAAAAATCCCAAACGCAAAAATTTAAATACTAAAATCTACCTAACCTAAAAACGAACCAACCAAGGTCAAATAACATACGATCATAAGAGCGAATAGAGCCGTGCATCTGTCACGACCCAACAATATATTCTTATACATTGTTGGGTCGTATTAGGGTCAACTCAATACAAACCCTCTAGCTAGAGCATACGTTCGCTAATCCAAGTGTTTCAATAACATTGACGTCATGGAACTACCATATTAATTTACACTAATTTATTTTCACGGTTGAGAAATGAACATGGTAGCAGAGAGGTTTTAGCAAGCAAGGCGAAAAGTTAGATAGCTGAAGAGAGAACACCGAAAATATATTTGAAAAGTTTCAGATACTATACTTTCAGATTTCCAAAATGGACCGAAAATAACATGATTTTTGTATGTGGCCGCGTGCGACCTGACGCATAGTGACGTCTTTCGGCTGAAATCGTATCTGAAATTAAATATATTTTCGGTGTTCTCTAATCATGCCGGACCTACTCAGCTATACCACCGTTACCAGCAGGGCAATTCTTCTTGTGAGTGCAGATCAATGCAATCATGGGAATGTAGACCATGCGATTAGATATTATATCACGCGAGATATTAACTTAAGAACGAACCGACCAAGTCGTTCAGGGTCAAACAATTTGGAACATCCGATCCTAAGATCGAATAGAGCCTTGCATCTGTTACGACCCAAAATATAAGTGTCAGAAGGGTCAACTCAATACAAACCCTCGAGAGCATACGTTCGCTAACCCAAGTGTATATCGGATCGAAGGAGCTTCTTCAGTAACATCATGCGATATTTCGTACTGGATTAACCATTTCCCTTACATTCCTGCTGTTTTTTGCGTATAATAATATAACATAACATCACGCCTAATTCCCCGAAGGATAAGGCAGAGGTGTACCTGTAGAACACCCAAATTTCGCCAGAACATGTTTTAGTCCCATGTGATAGGGGGCGACCCTATTGCCATCAACCGGGCACAAATCCAAGACTTCGGGCTGTAACTGAGAAATTTAATATTTTTGAAAATAACACATTAATCAGCATTCATCATCATCTTTTCAGCCGAAAGACGTCCACTGCTGGACATAGGCCTTCCCAGAAGGGGAGTTTGCCATAATCGCAACGCTTGGCAGGCGGGTTGGCGATCGCAGTATGGTGTTAAAATTCATAGAGAATTCTGCTGCCCATTCTCTATAGTAAGTCCCTTAGTCGCCTTTTACGACACCCATGGGAAGAAATAGTTTAGTGCTTTACGTCCGGCACCACACGGACAACGTAAATAACAATGGTTATTGTTATTAACCAGAAAGTCCAATCCAAATCTTTTAGTGGATGCAGAAATATCGACGGTGGAATTACAGCAAGGGAAGGGGGAATAGGGATACCACCGGATATAATGCAGTCTTATAAATTGCGATCACCGACTTACGATTTTCCAAGTACTATGATTTTGGCAACTTTTCTCTGTTATTTTGGCTACATGGAACTTCAGTAGAACATGATGTTACAACTCCAGTACCTACTTCCTGAATGAGTCGCTTGCGACAAAAAATGCAATAAAAATTATCTCAACACACAATCTTCAAAACGAACATTTTAGACACGTCTGAAGCGTTGAGTAAACAACCAATCGAGTCACGAACGACAGCGAATACGTATAAACTGTGAACACTATTGAATACTTATAAAACGAATGGGAAGAATGGGCCTCCTCTGAGAGCCATCGACGAGGACTACGTGACGCGAAACGTAAAGTTAACCGAACGCGCGACGTTTAGCGGCGGTTTCGGGTTATGGTACGAGTTAGAAGGGGTTGCCTAAGAATTTGGGAAGGAATTAAGTGATCCATTTTCCTTTTGTAAAAATCTACCGAGTTTTGATCAGAAAAGCAATATGTAACACAAAAACTTATAATTTTAGGGAAGTTTCAACCACAAATATTATGAAGTTGTCTTGTTTAGACTGGAATTCCAAAAAATCTTGTTCATCAAAGGTGCTACTGCCGCGGGTGAGACCCTGACCTACTCAATTGTATTTAGATTTAAATGCGGCTGTCGAAAATAGCTCAAAAGGCCAAATTGACCATTCTTCCATAGTTTAAACCAAACATTAATACTGTACTGGAACTTCGCGTGATCTAACCTTCAAACGAATAAGTGCCTATAATAATAAAAGCGAAGAAAATTGTAGTGTTTTTGCAATTTTGGTGCCTCCGCTTTTTATGGTCCCGTTTTAAGGCTCGTGCAGACTGGCGCGATATTGCGGGCACGACACTTCCCATTAATACGGAGATATATGCCAGTGACCTTGAGTAGTTAGCTTGCGTGTTCTGTACTGAGCTCACGTAACGCGTTGTACGTTCAGCCAGTAATAGGACTCACCCATCAAGGAGCGCTGTCCCCAATTTGACGCATTATTAATTTATTATACACAAAAAAAAGGTATTTTTGAAGAAAGGTATTTAGAACGCGTATACTAAACGATCAATAATTAAATTATCTTTAAATTGGTGAAGGTTTGTGAAAAATACGCTTGGTAGATTTTGCGCCATTTTAAGCTTTTATCCGCGTTAGACATAACTTTACAAATTAATTGCACTATGTAATATAAACATAATCTAAAATATTCACATATTAAATTATTGAGAAAATGCTCTAATTTAATATTTTTTCTAATCATTAACACTACTCGTTTAGACGTGATCTGCAGTATAAAATCATTAAAAGTCGGTTATCGTCGCCTTAAGTTTTCATAGAAATTGTGCTACTAGTATAGCGTCGCGCTGTCGCGTTGCGCCTGTCTGCAGGAGCCTTTAGTGTTTGGCAATATTGCCCCACCATTTGAATGGCAAATGGACAGACTTACAAAAAACATGAATATTAATGATAGACTCTAGTTTTTGTAGGTACATAGGTTTGAAAGGGTAATCGACCGCGTATATAATTTAGTAAATAAAAAACTACGAATGTTCATACCACGGCTGTTATTAGGTAACTACAGACTTTGCATTTATAATATAAATAAATTACTGCATGAAGCAAACTCAATGACATACAATATTCCGATCATAAACGAAACACTTGTCTTACAATAATTTGATCAGAACCTCCTTAATCATTCCTTAACTTATGACGTGTACACGCACACGCTCCCAAGTATTCCAACTACGTAACTAAATTATGTGTCGGTTAAGAATTACGTTAGTGATAGATGACACATTACGGCACAGTGTCGTGGTGTGTCGTGAATGTAGTCGCACACACGTCGAGGGCTCTTGTGGGTCGATTTGGTGGAGCATGTCAAACACAGGCGGTTCAGGACGTCTCGCGGAATAGAGCGAGTGTTTGGCGACACTTACTCGACAATGACAGCACACTCGAGTGTTTGTGCACGCCAGACCGCGTCGAGTTTACACACACGCTTGCCTCACTAAGATTTACTCGCATAACACTGGTCTTAGTTCTTACTAAAGGAGTGAGTTTGACTAAGGTAACGTTGAATGTGTCTCAAATGTGAAATAACACTCAAATAATGTACTGACTGGGACTGCCAAACTGTTGCAGTATTTAAAACAAGAGTGAAAGAACACTATCTTTCCACTTCGTCATAGTTGCGTATGTGTTTATTATTTTAATTGAATTATAATATTATTAATATTCTAGTGATATTTATTTTATTTTAGAAGTATGTGTCTGTGTATTTAAGTATGTATATTAGTAATACTCATATTATTTGTTGTATTTTAATTAGTGTATTGTTTTTGATTTTATGTATTCTATTTTCTGTTCTACTCTTACACACGTTGTCTACATCTCTTTATCGACTTGCCTATCGCAGGTATGCTGGAAGAGATTTCTTTAGAAATAAGCATCACCTTTGTACGGATTTTTCTGTTCCTTTCTTCTTGTATGTTTATATATATGTGTGTACATAAATGGTTAAATAAATAATGTCCTGAATAAGAATGAAAATATAATGGTCATTGTCATTAAGGTCATGCACTGCACTTGGCGTAGGTACTAAACTGTCCTGCAATTCAATTTAACAACTCCGACACCAACGCAAAAAGATAGCCTCATCGTCACATTTCAGCGCGGGCGCTAATAAAAAACCGGCTAAGTGAAAACTATTATTTTCGCATCATGGACACTTTTTACGATCCAAATTAAAGTTTCTACTGAGTTTTTCCTTCGCTAACGACTTGTTCGAGTTAAGAGAGACAAGAAACGCTTTTGTGTCTGGAGTAAATTAGATATCTAGTTACGAATCTTTTTGCTTGCCACGAAGGGAATTAGCTTCCCGACCCTGTTTTGGTCAGGTTATAAATCTTATGTTTTATACACGTGAGAAGATATAACAAGTGTTTCAGGTAAATACATCAATAGGCTTATTAAGAAAGTTTTTGTGGACGGCCTTCTTAACTTATTAAATAGACATCACAACCATCCACTATTACAGCCGAAAGACGTCCACTGGACATAGGCCTCCCCCAAAGGAAGGGTTTGCCATAACCGCCACGCTTGGCAGGCGGGTTGGCGATCGCAGTATGGTGTTAAAATGCATAGAGAACGCTGCTGCCCATTCACTCAGACAATTTTAATTAGACATGATCGACCTAAATAATGAAACATTATTCAGTTAATAGATAGAAACGTAAACATGTCGTTGGTATGCTTATTGCTTAGAGGAAACGAAAGCACATACACATGAACATGATTGCTTTTCTGCACGTCAAACCACTGTCAGAGCGACATCAAATAACACAGTAATCAGTTCTCTAGCCGGAAAATTAATAATGCACGATACCGAAAATCAGAACCCTCAAGAACGGCCTACATCGTTTTCCCCAGACATGTTCTACGTATCTCTTTATACAGGTCTCTCGTATGAGTCAAACTGTCGATAATGCGACAGGAAATGTTTCAATGTGTTTCATGGAACAGTCGCCGGTTATTCCCAGCTGAGTCCGGAGTAGGCACTCAACCTGCTCCACGATACGTTTCCCGGTTTCGAATTCAATTCCATTCGTTCCGATCATCGGTTCGCATTGGAGATAAAAATCTAATTTGGGAAAACGTTGGCGTCAACAGTTTTTGGACAGTGCATGACATTTGAGATCGGTCGGCGCGATCGCAGCGGAGCGCGGTGTAGCGCTCAAAGATTGAAACGAGTATGGACATTGAAATGGGTATACAGAAAAGTTAGTAAACCGTCCGGCTGTCATAAAAAGTTACACGATGCTGTTCATGTTGCACGAGACACGAATGAATACTTTAAATCTCCGAGGAGTTTCATTTTATACGGACTAGAAGACAAACATCGAGTAGTCGTCCGTGTATATTCTCAACTTCCAAGCTTTGGGATTCAAGTTCGGTGAATAACAGAAAGGTCTTTGAATAACCTGTATAAATAGCAGACTGTCTAATTTTCAGCTCGCGCCCAGCAGTTTGAAGGCCCTTGTCGCAATAAATCATTAACAGATTGTCGGAATTCTGCTCCGAGTCGAAATTAATTGATGGATATTACCGAGTAAATTGTGTCCTTCGAGTTAAGACTTTTAGTAAACTGTGTCAGATAATGTTACAAACCTGGGGGTCTACTCCGAAGCAAAAATGTGAAGTATCGGCCGAATGTTCGGCAGTTTTATAACTTCCATAGTTTCCTTTTTTGACTTTGAATCCTTACCCGACTTAGTCACATTTTTGGCTTTGGTTGTCGTATTTTTTTTTTATTTCGCCGTAGTCAGTCATAGTTAGTCGTAGTCAAGCAACGGCCGAACATTCGGCCGATACTTCAGTTCAAATTACACGAAATTTTGTAAAAATATAAAACTGACAGACCACCTCGTTGGTCTAGTGGTAGCAAGCGCTGCTGTTGAACATGAGGTTCTGGGTTCGATTCCCAATTCGGGCAGAGTGTTATTGGGTATTTTCACTAGGAATTTCTCAGCCTGGAGTTTGGATTTGTGCCCGGTTGATGGCAATAGGCTCGCCCCTTATTACACGAGACTTGAAACATAACTGGTAAAATGTGCGTGTACATCTCTGACTAATCCTTCAGGGACAGGCGTGATGTTATGTAGTTATGTTATATAATTTCATGCCTTTCAATTATCGCAGAGGAACGTTATATCTAATGAATGACATAAAAGCAACATCATTTATCAGCTTCCGGACATAATGTGACAACACAAGGAAAAGGGAACGCAGAGGGGGAAATGTAATTGCTAATAACATCCTTACAATACAACATCGTTACCGAAAAGTACACCAAAATGTTAGAAAAGTACACCAAAAGGTGAGAAAAGTACAGCGCAACAAACATTAATTGGTACGATAATGTACCCATGTGTGTCTCAAATGATTTATCTAAAAACCTTTTTTCTTTTCCTTGAATTAAGGGGTTTATTTTATAAACGTTGATTCAAGTTACGTTTAAACGCCAAAAATGTTTGGTTAAGCAGTCGCTAATCATTACTTAAATTTAAGCCACGTTTATAAACAAAGGGGTAAGTTTGCAGTACTTACGTTTTTTCTAATTTTGTTTATAATAAGTAGTGGGTACATTATATGATCATAGCACGAACTACAAAATAGGCACAGGGAACTACAAAAAATATGATGTGTAACTGAATTGAATACACATTCTGAAAGCAGTTTGTTCAGAATCGATTTCTGTCAATTTTAATATATGTAGGTATTTATATCCCAAAAATAATGAAAACTACGCAAATTACAGACACACTTCCGCTGTACAGTCAAAACAAACCAAAATGGAAGAAGTAGGTACCTACTACGCTAGACCCTTAGGGTGCGCCCACGACGGTGATTTTAGTGTGAATGTATTTCTTTCTGACAAAAATCGCTCGTGGGCGAGCACCCTTAAACATGTGCGACTGTGTGCGTGCGTAGATTTGTAATGTAACCACAATTTTCTCCTACCATCAGTATAACTAATTTAATAAATAAACAATGTTTTCTAATATAATAGTAAAAATTCAGTGTATACTCTGTTACCGGCTAAACCCGATTTTAGGATGAACTAGTTTCGCCTAGGCCAAACCAGTTCTCCCTACACGCGATAGGACAAACCAGAATAGCCTAGGCCAAACTCGTTCATCCTGTTACCGATAGGATAAACCAGTTTAGCCTAGGTCGAATCGGTTTATCCTAGTTAAAATTTACATGCTTTAGGATAAACTGGTACGTCCTAGTCTGAACTAATTTCACTTAGTTTGTATCATCTATAAGCTTTTCAAAGTAAACTGAATAAAGGAATAGAATTAAAATATTTAATATGATTTATTAAAGTTATTTGTTAAATAATCAGTAATTTTACATCTATCACCAGATCCACTTATATTCATCTACTTACTTACTTATTTTACTCTGGTGGCACTTAGAATTTCAGAGTACTTTATTTTTCTTACAATTGCATTTGTTTGTTGTACAGTTTTTCATGCAACTGCATTTCACGAAGCCTTGCCCTGATCCAACAGAATGTTTTGTGCCAGCAGTCCTTAAAGGCTTCTACATACCGGCGCAACCTGTCGCGCGACGCGACGCGACACAAAGGCACCGCTCGTCCCGCGACACGCGGGGCCTTTGTGCCTCGTCGCGTCGCGCGACAAGTCGCGCCGGTATGTAGAAGCCTTTAAGATATTTAAATATCCTGGTTATTATCTCCCACATCTAAAAACTTCTGAATGCAGACGTCGAAATCAGTTCTAAAAAACGGGGCTTCCCCGTTCGTACAGATTTTTAGGCAGCGACATGCGTTCCGATTAGGTAAAATAAGTTCAGAATAGGACGTACCATTTTATCCTAAAGCATGTAAATTCTAACTAGGATAAACCGATTCGACCTAGGCTAAACTGGTTTATGCTATCGGTAATAGGATGAACGAGTTTGGCCTAGGCGATACTGGTTTGTCCTACCGTGTGTAGAGCGAACTGGTTTGGCCTAGGCAGAACTAGTTCATCCGAAAATCGGGTTTGGCCGGTAACATATACATTACTAGCTTTCGCCGGTTTGGCCTAGGCAGAACTAGTTCATCCGAAAATCGGGTTTGGCCGGTAACATATACATTACTAGCTTTCGCCCGCGGCTTCGCCCGCGTGGATGTCGAACAAAAAAACAGCTTCTTTAACAGCAGCATTCCCCCAAAACATTATACCATATCTTAGTTGGAACCAACGTAAGCGTGGTAAGCAGATAGGAGTGCAGTTTGATTTCCAACTTTACGGAGGATATTTTTATAGCACATAAATACAAACTTCGTTTTGTACATACTTGTTCAATATACCTACGTGTCCTACTCCATTTCATGTCTAAGTCTATTTGTAAGAAATTTTGTATTGTTTATTTTTTCAACGTTTTTGTTCTTAAATAATAATTGATGTATACCAACTTTTGAGTTATTCAAGGTACGCAGTAAAATTCTCCCAAAAACTATGTACCCCTTTTTCCGATTCTCGAAAACTCAATATGAGGTTTGAGTTTCGAGTTAATCGGACCGCGCGTTAAGATTCTTTAAATACAAACTATAACACTCCCTAAAATCCTTTTGAGGGGTAGTTTTGAAAAACGCAAAAGTTATGACAAACTTTGTTATTTAAGTAATGACTGCCTCGTTAGTCTAGTGGTCACAGGCGCGACTGCTGAGCATGAGGGATGGGTTTGATTCCCAGGTCGGGCAAAGTGTTATTGGATTTTCCATTAGGAATTTCTTAGTAGCAGCCCGAAGTCTGGATTTATGCCCGGTTGATGGCAATAGGCTCGCCCCCTATTACATGGGACTTAAACAAAACTGTCGAAATGTGGGTGCACTAAAGATATACCTCTACCTAACCCATTGGGGATTGCAGGCTTGATGTTATGTAAATAAGTACTCGGGCCAAATTTCAAGTTTATATTTCAAAAGAAATAAGATTCTGTTCATACAAACTATCATATATCGCCCCTTTTTACGCACTCAAAGGGGTAAATTGTTGAATCATCGTTTTTGACGTTTCTATTATTGGATTTATAGGTTATTTATACCAATTTTCAAGTTAATCAAGCCACACTGTAGAATCCTCCCTTGTAAATTGACTATCCCTTTTCACCCCATTATTAGGGGCAGATTTAAAAAAAAACGCATAAAGTTATTCTTTATTTTTTGTTTTCAGTATAAATCCTGAGTTTCAAGTTAATCGGACAGCGCGTTAAAATTATTCCATAAAAATTTTGATATCCCCCAATCCCCCTTTAGGGG
Organism: Tiliacea aurago; assembly: GCA_948098905.1. Lineage (NCBI taxonomy): Eukaryota > Metazoa > Arthropoda > Insecta > Lepidoptera > Noctuidae > Tiliacea > Tiliacea aurago. The sequence goes on from OX402592.1 coordinate 6,922,982, forward strand.
GTTGTTTAAAAAAACAAAAAATGACAAACTTTATATTCCCCCTTTTCACCCCTTAAAGGTTGAATTTTCAAAAACCCCTTCTTAGCTAATGCCCACGTCATAATTTGGGGTTAATCAAGCCACACAGTAGAATCCTCTCTTGTAAAATTGACTACCCCGTTTCACCCTATTAAGGGTCATTACCGCACGGTCTCCCGTGAGGCGGCGAGCCTCCTTGCCAGACTGTCGCCGTGGGATCTGGAGGCAAAAGTCCTCGCGCACACCTGGGAGTGGCGCGAGGAGGCGAAACGCTGGGTCGAAACTCTGCTGCCGCGAGAAATCACGGCACAGCGGACGGAGCTCCGGCGGGATCTCATGGTGGCATAGAGAGTGCGATTGTCGCAATCCAGCGCTGGGCACGCCACAATTGTGGCGATAAGTCCCCTCTTTAAGGAGTGGCTAGAGAGGCACCACGGCGTCCTCACCGGACACGGTTGTTTCGGGAGGTTCCTGTTCAGGATAAAGCGGGAGGAAACGCCCGGGTGTCAACACTGTGTGGATCGCCCGGAGGACACGGTGGAGCATACGGTGGAGGTCTGCCCGGCTTGGGCGGAGCACCACTGTGTCTTCTCGCGTCTCTCTCGTCTCTCGCGTCCGGCCCTGGTTCAGGCTATGGTTCGGAGCGAGAGTGCGTGGGAGGCCGTTACCTCCTTCTGTGAAACAGTCATGCTCGCGAAGGAGGAGGCAGAACGCGTGAGGGAGAGGCAAGGTTCGCGCCCTCGCGCCCTTAGTCGCCGCTGGAAACGCCCCGGGCGTCGGGAGTAGCAAGCCGGCTTCCGGCCACCGTAGGCGCGGGCTTGCGGACGGTGAGCGATGGGTAGCTCGCCATCCGATAAGGACCAGGCCCAGTTCGACTGCGCGTTGTGTTCCACGCGCCCCTCGAAGAGATGTCAGCACCAACTGACGGGGTCCGTTAGGGCCTGCCAGGGTTGTGATGTTTGTCCTTGTCCGAAAGGGATTATAATATCATGGCCCTGGCACAGGCAACGGAAGGAACACGGGTGGGTTTTAGTCAGTAAAAGTCTGACACGCCCTCCCGCTCCGCCCAGAGCGGGAGAAGTTATTTGATAATTACCCACGTAGAAAAAAAAAAGGGTCAATTTTCGAAAAACTGATAAATTCTTTTATTTATTTTGGTTTACAGTATAAATACTGAGTTTCGAGTTAATCGGACCGCGCGTTAAAATTCTTCCATACAAACTTTGTCATCCGCAAATCCCCCATTATGGAGTAGTTTAATAAAAAACTAAAATGTCACACTTTATAATTTACTTAGGGTAGTATTCGTGCCAAGTTTCAGGTTTATTAACTCAAGGAATAAGATTTATCACCCTTGTTCACCCCTTAAAGGTTTGAATTTCGAAAAATCCCTTCTTAGCGGATGCCTATTAGTGATTTTACTTCGAAAATTAAGGACGTTTCATGCACAACATCATCCCCCTTTTTAACCCTTCGGGGGAGGAATTATCAAAAACGCTGAGACATGTATAAATTAATATTCAATCGTCTGCCTAAACACAAAATTTTAATATTCTAACTTCAAAACTGACGGACTTTCATATAAACTTCCATCCCTTATTTCACCCTCTTAGGGGTAGAATTTCGTAAAACCCTTTCTTAGTGGATACCTACTCTTTACAAAGAACACACCCTCCAAATTTAATGTTTCTAGGATCAGCGGTATAGGCTGTGCGTTGATATATCAGTCAGTCAGTCAGTCAGTCAGGACTTTGAATTTTATATATATAGATGATTATAACACAATATTCTAATTGGGGTGTTTGTTGGTGTGCGTTAATGCCGGGACATGTTGTATATTATAGCGAACACAAGAAATAAAATCATATACCGACTTAAACCCCAGAAGATTCATCAGTATTCAAGGAATTACGGGTACGTATCTACCATAATGTGCTCGGAACACTTCACCAGACATTCTATTCCCTTTCATTCCGACCGTATTTCTGCGATTTATCTCGTAATACCTGGCTAATTTCGTCAGGTCCTTTGTCACCGACCAGATTTAGAGCCCACCTAAATATTACTTGTGCCTAATTGAAACCTTACCTTGTACCGAGCTGATAAATTTGAACCAGTGCACAGTGGGTAGATAAAAAACCGGCCAAGTGCGAGTCGGACTCGCGCACGAAAGGTTCCGTTATCTATAAAAATGGCAAAAAAAATCACGTTTGTTGTATGGGAGTCCCCTTAAATATTTGTTTATTCTAATTAAATTATTTATTTTTAAAGTGAATATATAACTAAATATTCTGTGAATATTTCAAGCGTCTACCTGTTGCCGTTATCAATATAGAGCAAAAACCAGCAAAAATATTACGTTTGTTGTATGGGAGCCCCCTTAAATCTTTATTTTATTCTATTTTTTAGTATTTGTTGTTAAGGCGTCAACAGAAATAATTATCTGTGAAAAATTCAACTGTCTAACTATCACGGTTCATGAGATACAGCCTGGTGACAGACGGACAGACAGACAAACGGCGGAGCCTTAGTAATAGGGTTCCCGTTTTACCCTGTGGGTACGGAACCCTAAAAAACATAATTAACAGGATAGCGTTGGCAGCCGCGCCATAAATAAAACCCGACTCAATATTAGAATATTACGTAAAGAATTACCTTGTACTAGTTTATTAAATAACCTAAAATACTGTTTATTACTGTAGTTATACAGCAATGTGGTGTACATTTTAATTAAGATGCCTGTTAAGGGGACGATAACCGACTTTTAAAAACGTAGCTGTCACGCACATCAGCATAACAAAGTTGGCCTGTTTGTTTTAATTCTTTTGCAGCGCGACACTATCTAGACCTATAAATAAAGTTCGTTTACAGCATGTATCACAAAGGTATGATCATATTTAAGAGTGTGGGACAGACCACCCAAGTGAACCCAACTGAACAAATTTCTCCATGGGAACAACATCGTAATCGCATAAAAATAATCAGCCATTCCATACATTTAGGTCGAGTAGGTATTTGAAGTATTTATGGGACAGTTGATATTTTTTTCGATATTGGTCCCAAGGAGAAAGTTGTTCAGTTTGGTCTGTACCACACGCTTAAATATGACCATACCTTTCTGATACATCGAGCCTGAAAAGGAAGAACATCGTAAGCGACATAAATTAAAATTTACAGGAAAGGTTTTTTATTGATTATTTTATTGATTTTATTTAATTATTTATTGAAAAAGTGAAATACCTACATTATGTCGCTTACGATGTTCTTCCTTTTCAGGCTCGCATGCTGTACTTATTAATGCTTTCGCAGACAGGCGAGACGCGACTCTTGTAGAACATATCCATAAAGTTTTCATATAAATTGAACTACTAGTGTCGCTGTCGCGTCGCGCCTGTCTGCGGGAGCCTTTATGTAGAAAATGGTGAAAATGGCCAAACGAAATAATTTACAACATCAACCAATTAAGTAGTCAAACAGAACCCTAATGAAGCGACATCCAATCTATCTTCCAGTAATTGAACAGGACGCTTGACACGTTTGTACTTTGTAACACAATATAAAAACTTGAACGTAGTTTGAAGCAATAAAGGCTGGACATTACATAAAACCTTAGGTATAGAGTTAGGAGCCATTAATCACTGGAGAAAACTTAATTGGACGGCCGCGCGACAGACAGTCACGCAAAAAACCTGGGTGTAATAAGGGTAATAAGTATACAGGGTGGATAGAGGAGGGGGGTGGGGGGAGGAAGGAGGGTGGTGGTAAATGGTAAAAATGTCGTTGATGACAAGTCTGGTGGTAAAATGTACAAAAATAGAAAGCTATTTACCTTAATTTTATACGTAATAATTATTACTAGTTGTCGCCCACTGGTCGAGATTCGACGCCCTCTACTTACAATCTACATATTATACATATAGCACTTACTAATTCCATGGTTATGCTGTCACTTCTGTCACCTATCTATTTTAAAGTCATGAGGCCCTACTATGTGTATGTGTCAAACGCGTAATGTGTGTAAAGTTTTTTTTAATTATTTCTAATATTACCCATACATATTTAAATATCTACTCGATCCAAATGTATGGGACGGCTGATGATTTTCTTGCGATTATGATGTTGGTCCCTTAAACAAAGTTGTTCAGTTTGCTGGGCTGGCCCACCCCCTTAAATATAACACATTTTTAATACATGGTGTATAGGTACCTAAAATTGCACTGCGGGCAGGATGTTTACTCACATTTAAAGAAAAACACTTTACAAAATCACGACTCAAACTTGTCGATTCTCCACCATTTTTCACTTTAGCGCTTTTTCATTGTGTAACGCAATCATCACTAATTGGTTAAATAGCAACGAATTCATTGACGTAAAAACGCCGTTGAAATAATCGTTTCACAGTACATTATTTTAATCGGTTCTTACAATTTATCGTTAATGTGTTATTGTTTTTATGAAATGTTATGATAATTGAATATGATTTTCGTTAGAAGTCGGATTAAGTATATTTTTATTAAAACACTTAGTATTATATTTAATTCGTAATCAATACTCAGAACCTTATGTCTTTGATTATGAGTGGTCGCACTGTAAAATAACTAAAACAAACAGGCCAACTTTGATAGGCTGGTGTGCGTGACAGCTACGTCTTACAGTCGCGTCACGTCATTGTGCTGTGATTGTGATAATCTAGTATGCGTACATTTTGCGGCCAACAGTTGGACGCAATTTTTTTCGACGATTTCGCAGCTTTGACTGTTTATCTAGACATATTTATTTATATCTTTGCTCTGAACACTTATTATGATCTACTGTATATTTACAGTTTAGGTACAGACGGCTAAACATCAAGCTATACATTTCCAGTATAAGCTGATCTCGCATTGTATAGGAATTCCGTACAGTGCAAGATCAGCGTAAACTGGAAATGTATAGCTTGATATAAGTGTGTTTTTCCAGGAGACTTTTTCATGAAATTTAGAAACGTGAAAAGAAAAAAAAACATCACTTAATTCGCTCTTAGGTTTACTCTAGAGACCATAACAGTCCCCAAACTAGACTACGCCAAACAGTTAATTATAAAATACGTAACGAAGACAAAACTAATTATAACGAATGGTTTTTGCAACGCAGCGTCCCGTAGCGTAAGAAACTTCGTGTCACCTAAATCTTACTCGCTATAGTAAAAACAAAAATGCCCAAAAAGAAACGTAATTGCGTTCTAATTGGTTACGCTCGGAAACTTTGCCATAATGTGTCTTATGTAATTACATAAGAGCATATTATATATACATGCTTGCTTGCCCAGCATGACGTGTACATACGCATATAACCTACCAATTTTGGGCCAGTCCCTTAGGGTGCCCGCCCACGAGCGACTGTTTCGGCCATTTTCTCGGCGATTTTTATGTGAATTTATTTCTTCCGCACAAAAAACGCCGATAAATCGCTTGTAGGCGAGCACCCTTAAATATTCTACAAGTTTCAAGGACGTTGTCCAATAAAAAGTTGTGTTGGTCCCAGTAAAGCAATCTAAGACTGGGCACTGGCGGAAAAGTAAGGTGGATCACATACCTGTCCATGGTTGACGAAGCCGTGCCTCCTGGTGATGTCATCTACGTGTTCGGGCCCCGCGGGCACGTACACCGCGAACTGGTCGTGGTACACCGGCTCGGGCAGCGCGGTACACGCGCACAGCGCCGCCAGCAGCGCCAGCACGCGCCATGACGTCACCATGACAATGAGCACAACACTGCACAATCACAACCGCATCTGCGACCCACCCACACAGTACCAACCAAGCGTTTCAACTACTAACAACCCTTGACATAAGGACCACCCAAACACTTTTTTTCAAACACACTCAAACTAATATTTCACGGTCGCCAATGTTGACCCGTTCGAACACTTTGTCATCCCACCTCGTACTACCTGCAACAAAAACGATTAAATTAGGCTTTAACGTCGGAGGACTTAATTAAAAGGTTCTCTATAATTGTAACGTGTACCCGGTCTCGAACACAAAAGGTGCTTGAGAGATATTAAATTTTAATAAAGAGTAACTCCCGCGGTGGAGGCTCCGCTCTTCATTTAGCATTATTTTTTACGTTCGAGCGAACTCCATAAACATAAAGGGGAATTTAGGGTGCGATAAACATATTTGGCGGAGCGCGGGCGGCACCGCGGCAAATCACGCGCTAGATAAAACGCAATAAGCGGACGCACAAACGCGAACAAGTTAAAAAAATCCGTGGGAAATCCCGAGATAATCCAGATAAGCCACGCGGGCAAAGTATGAAAAGCCTGACCGTGAATATATAAAAAATATTTATGAAATTTTATTTGGAAATTTATCTGACGTCCGCTGCGAGTGAAAGTAAAACCTTTGAACAAAATTCTTTGTGTCCCCGTCCCCGGCCTGCGCCGGTTAGGCTTTGTCAGCCTGTCTTTTTTTTATTTTATAGCAGTCTTTGTGAATAAATTAAAGGGCGCTGCAAAGATAAAATCGAGAACCAGTTATTCGTTTAGCAATTGTATTGTTCAATAAACGCCTTATTTGAGCAATTAGTTAATCCGATACGGCAGCTCGTTATGGCGACAAGTACGTCCCAGTAACAGAAACTTGCTTTTCTTGAAACACTGTTCAAGCGCTGATAAGAGGCAAATGATAAAAGTAGGCTTGTCTAAAACAAAAAAAAAATCCAAATCTATATAGTTTGTGGTAGCGGAAAAAATATATGTTATTCTTGAACATATTTCACAGAACTTGGTAGTTACCAAAACACGTTTAGAAAAAAAATCTCGATACAAATGAACGGTAAACTAACCCTTTACTTTGAGTTGCAATCCAAAATATCTGTTTTAAATATCAACGTACGGTTGGTATTTTATTAATAACAAGAACGTCTTATTTGTATGCAGAACTTGGTTGTTTTTTATTTTCGATTACTCAACTCATTTTTGAGTAAATAGATAATTGCTTCATATTTTGCAATAAATTACAAGCGTTGTGTCATCGCACTTCTCTTTCTTTTTTATGCAGTCTGACAGTGACAGCGGTTTACCTGTTGCCAAACGTCTTAAAGGGCGCTGCAATGATAAAATCGAGAACCAGTTATTCGTTACAATTTTATTGTTCAATAAACGCCTTATTTGAGCAATTAGTTAATCCGATACGGCAGCTCGTTATGTCGTCAAGTACGTCCCAGTAACAGAAACTCGCTTTTCTGGAAACACTGTTAATAAGACCGCGCCAACTCAGTAATAGCTCTGTGACGCAACAAGTAATTCTACTCAGAACTAAGCAAGCTTTTTTCTCACGTGTGTTTTCACAATTGCCCGAGGGTGCACTAAAAACAATTTAACTTGTTTGCCTCCTGACTTCGTAGCAGGCAAAAACTGTCTCGCGAGACAATACTTGCTTTAAAATGTTCACTGAAATTATATTTAATGTAAAGTTTTTGTTTGAAGTATGTGCTTTAAACTAAAACTAATGTTTTAATTAGTTAATAGTTGTGTGTTTTTAATTGGAGTGTTTATTATAAATATATTGGAAAACACCGCTTAATTAGCGCAAACTTCATAAAATTAATCTTCATTAAATGCAAATTAAATATTAGTTTTACATTAAAACGGGTTTACTCGCGTATAGTTATCAAAAATATATATATTTTTGATGACTATACGCGACTATACTAAAGTCTAAGTCTAAAGTCGAATTATTAATTCACTGGAGTAATCTGACATGTGCTAGTTGTCACTTTGTGTATTAAAATGGTCATATTTATTGTGTATAATATTAAGTGTAAAAGTCTATACTCCATTTTAAATAAGATTAGACATTTAAATAAACTTGTTTACAGTCCGTTCAACCAACTTTGAGTTCTATTCCTTAGGCATAAGGATGGCATTAAAACCAAAAACGTAGTTACAATACCAACTGCCATGCCACCAACGCAATAGAAGTCAAAATCGGTTGAACGGACTGTAAAAAAGGTTTATTTAAATGTCTAATCTTGTTTCAAACGGAGTATAGAATACAATAAATATGAGCATTTTATTACACAAACTCACAACTAGCACATGTCAGATTAGACCAGTGAATTAATAATTCGACTTTAGTCACGACGTTTATGCATTTACTTATATTATTCTGGGGACGTCATCCATTTGACTCTTGAATGGGTGTTATTTCGAACTACCCGCGAAACAAGCAATAGAATACGTTAATTTTATTCATTCTTTTCTGTAAACAAATCTCTATTTCTTTCGTTTCTCTCTCATGTCACATGTTGGACCACCATCATTGGTAATATTCAATTTTACGTGGTCGATAAGTAGTAGAACAACATAAATTCACCAAACGCAACGTGATACGTTAAATATTCAACACTCACCGAACCAATCAATTGCCTACTGATATAAGAAGTCAGGAAATAAAAGGTAAATTTGCCAAGTTACTTAAGCAGTTCTTTTTCAGGAATTTGTAAACGATGTTCTAAGGAAAATGGTTTGCAGATTGTTGGGGAAGAGCGGATGAGTGATTAGGGATATTTTAAAATAATTCATTCATAAGATTAGATAATTCGTAGTTACATATTAGGTTCAGTTAGAGAAATTAAAGTGTCCGCACTATAAATAAAAATTGTATAATTGTGTTCTGTTCCCACAGACCAACCGTGAAAACGGTTTTGCGGGGCAAAGTCCTTATGTTAAGTTTTTTGTAAACGTAGTTAATAAATAAATAAATAATAATAATAAATCAATCATTCGTCATAACATATTAATAACATGTAATAAAGAGTTTATTTTGATATCATATAACCGTTATGAAACATGCAAGTTATTCGCAGATCACAGCTCAATGCACCGTAACACATATCTCGTTATGAATACATAACACATACGCCCGCCATGTTTTAATGTAATGAAATTTGTTACCTTTGACGCGAAACGTTTCAATTTGGTAAATTATTAATTAATAATTTGACACAAAATTGAATTGAGGTTGTTTAAAAATGTTGCACAATTGTGCAACATTTTTAAACAACCTCAATTCAATTTTGTGTCATGAGAAGTGGGTTAAACGATAACGATTTTCAATTAAGCATAGAAACAATTTATTTAAGACTCACGGGTAATGTGAAAAATCCAGAATCGGAAAAACATGAAAGAAACGCTGCGGCCAGAAGAAATTCTTTGCTAAAAATATTGTGGTCTCGTATTTTGTAAAATGCCACATGCATACCACACCAGCCTTTACGTACTTTAAAGCAATTCAATCAAAGCAAACTTGTACTTCTTCAAGCTCCTTTTACTTGCATAAAATAATAAATAATATGTGCAATGTACTTTTAACCTCGTACTGAGCTGCTTGGGGTTTCGCGGAAAAATAGTACCTACTAAAGATATTATCGTGAAGTTTACGATGATATGCTCGAACAGGATATTAGAATTCGCGATTCGTGTTTTAGACGACAGGAGAATAATATCATCGCATGGATGGATAAAAACATGGACACCCTTTGTACGACTGTGGTATCTTCTAGATTGTGTCAGTCCAGAAACATGGACACCCTTTGTACGACTGTAGTATCTTCTAGATTGTGTCAGTCCAGAAACATATGATATATTAAACTTTTATTTTACATATATTCTCCAATATACACCGACTATTGGTAGATTGTTTTATATTCATCCCTAAAAAGAATAGATGAAACACGACACTCAGTGATCCAGCAGAATTTATTCGTGTCTTAGTCGATAGGAGCATAATTTCATCGCATGGATGTATAAAAACATGGACATCCTTTGTACGACTGAGGTATCTTCTAGATTGTGTCAGTACAGAAACATACGGAATTACGGATACACAGACTATTGGTAGATTGTTTTATATTCATCCCTAAAAAGAATAGATGAAACACGACACTCAGTGATCCAGCAGAATTTAACAGCAAAGATGTAAGGTAATTCCAGATTTCGATCCACAATACCTCAAATTCCACATCAACACATCACTGTAAGGGTGTTAAGTTGTATTTTTATCGCGTCACGCGTTCACCCTTCGGAGTAATATTTAAAAGGTCTCGGGGTCGTTCGAATTAATTTCGGCTGTAGCCAGGATCATTTCATTAGCCTTCGTAATCGGTACATTGCGGGTCGCGGAGAACCCAGATATTTACGACTTAATATCGCACGGACGTATTTATTCAGACAATATATTTGTTCTATTCTGTTTTATAAGCTTTGTTTAAGTACAGAACATTTTCTTGGAGTTTTGGCACATTTTGTGATGTAACCCCTAGTTGCCTATAACATTATCCTTTTGATCTCATTTTCGTGAAACTCATCTGGCCGTCTCATCTGCTATAATGACTAGTAACGTTAACTGTGCCTTAACGCTGTAGGAGTATACTTTTGCAATACCATAACGCAGATATTTAACATTAAAAGCAAATTGCCTAATACGAAATTGTTTAACGTAACTAATTTTGCTAAATAGGTTTATGCTTTCACGGTTTCTAACGTTAAATAATAAAAGTAAAATACGGAATTAAGTTTCACAATTTTCCTTAACCAGAACAAGTCGTACCACTCGTTTTTCGTGACCCAATTTTTCCTGCTGTTTTTCTCGGGAAAACCAGTTTGAATCGAAGCAAAGATTAGCGACACAACGAGCGATACATATCTGCGAGCCTTCCAGTAGCGTTAACAGAAATCAGATAAGTCAAAGACATTACCATAATCAATTCAGTGAGAAGCCACTCCTTGAGCAAGCATATTGAAAATACATCATCTTGCGACTTTATTAACGTGACAAGTGAAGCGGCACATTCATAATAAGCTGTGCCGATGGATTCCTCCGGGCGCCTAAATCTTGCCGCCGAACACCTCAATAATTAGCCGGTTATTCGCAGCAGTCGAGCATCGCGGCATGAATAAAACATCGTTTGCGAAACACAAGTGCCATTATAACGTCCAATATAACTGGATCCCCGCCCCCTTTCTTGTGATAACGATGTGGAACCAGTGAATGGAACGCGGGGTAATATTGGAAGGTCACGTTAGTGTGGTCTTGATTTACGGGGCCTTCGAGTGCACGGGCCAAATCAAACAGGCACCGTGCAAATAAACGGTGACGTGGCTAACATCGACCGCTATTACCGATAATGACACAAAATTGAATTGAGGTTGTTTAAAAAACCTCAATTCAATTTTGTGTCATGAGAAGTGGGTTCAACGATAACGATTTTCAATTAAGCATAGAAACAATTTATTTAAGACTCACGGGTAATGTGAAAAATCCAGAATCGGAAAAACATGAAAGAAACGCTGCGGCCAGAAGAAATTCTTTGCTAAAAATATTGTGGTCTCGTATTTTGTAAAATGCCACATGCATACCACACCAGCCTTTACGTACTTTAAAGCAATTCAATCAAAGCAAACTTGTACTTCTTCAAGCTCCTTTTACTTGCATAAAATAATAAATAATATGTGCAATGTACTTTTAACCTCGTACTGAGCTGCTTGGGGTTTCGCGGAAAAATAGTACCTACTAAAGATATTATCGTGAAGTTTACGATGATATGCTCGAACAGGATATTAGAATTCGCGATTCGTGTTTTAGACGACAGGAGAATAATATCATTGCATGGATGGATAAAAACATGGACACCCTTTGTACGACTGTGGTATCTTCTAGATTGTGTCAGTCCAGAAACATGGACACCCTTTGTACGACTGTGGTATCTTCTAGATTGTGTCAGTCCAGAAACATATGATATATTAAACTTTTATTTTACATATATTCTCCAATATACACCGACTATTGGTAGATTGTTTTATATTCATCCCTAAAAAGAATAGATGAAACACGACACTCAGTGATCCAGCAGAATTTATTCGTGTCTTAGTCGATAGGAGCATAATTTCATCGCATGGATGTATAAAAACATGGACATCCTTTGTACGACTGAGGTATCTTCTAGATTGTGTCAGTACAGAAACATACGGAATTACGGATACACAGACTATTGGTAGATTGTTTTATATTCATCCCTAAAAAGAATAGATGAAACACGACACTCAGTGATCCAGCAGAATTTAACAGCAAAGATGTAAGGTAATTCCAGATTTCGATCCACAATACCTCAAATTCCACATCAACACATCACTGTAAGGGTGTTAAGTTGTATTTTTATCGCGTCACGCGTTCACCCTTCGGAGTAATATTTAAAAGGTCTCGGGGTCGTTCGAATTAATTTCGGCTGTAGCCAGGATCATTTCATTAGCCTTCGTAATCGGTACATTGCGGGTCGCGGAGAACCCAGATATTTACGACTTAATATCGCACGGACGTATTTATTCAGACAATATATTTGTTCTATTCTGTTTTATAAGCTTTGTTTAAGTACAGAACATTTTCTTGGAGTTTTGGCACATTTTGTGATGTAACCCCTAGTTGCCTATAACATTATCCTTTTGATCTCATTTTCGTGAAACTCATCTGGCCGTCTCATCTGCTATAATGACTAGTAACGTTAACTGTGCCTTAACGCTGTAGGAGTATACTTTTGCAATACCATAACGCAGATATTTAACATTAAAAGCAAATTGCCTAATACGAAATTGTTTAACGTAACTAATTTTGCTAAATAGGTTTATGCTTTCACGGTTTCTAACGTTAAATAATAAAAGTAAAATACGGAATTAAGTTTCACAATTTTCCTTAACCAGAACAAGTCGTACCACTCGTTTTTCGTGACCCAATTTTTCCTGCTGTTTTTCTCGGGAAAACCAGTTTGAATCGAAGCAAAGATTAGCGACACAACGAGCGATACATATCTGCGAGCCTTCCAGTAGCGTTAACAGAAATCAGATAAGTCAAAGACATTACCATAATCAATTCAGTGAGAAGCCACTCCTTGAGCAAGCATATTGAAAATACATCATCTTGCGACTTTATTAACGTGACAAGTGAAGCGGCACATTCATAATAAGCTGTGCCGATGGATTCCTCCGGGCGCCTAAATCTTGCCGCCGAACACCTCAATAATTAGCCGGTTATTCGCAGCAGTCGAGCATCGCGGCATGAATAAAACATCGTTTGCGAAACACAAGTGCCATTATAACGTCCAATATAACTGGATCCCCGCCCCCTTTCTTGTGATAACGATGTGGAACCAGTGAATGGAACGCGGGGTAATATTGGAAGGTCACGTTAGTGTGGTCTTGATTTACGGGGCCTTCGAGTGCACGGGCCAAATCAAACAGGCACCGTGCAAATAAACGGTGACGTGGCTAACATCGACCGCTATTACCGATAATGACACAAAATTGAATTGAGGTTGTTTAAAAAACCTCAATTCAATTTTGTGTCATGAGAAGTGGGTTCAACGATAACGATTTTCAATTAAGCATAGAAACAATTTATTTAAGACTCACGGGTAATGTGAAAAATCCAGAATCGGAAAAACATGAAAGAAACGCTGCGGCCAGAAGAAATTCTTTGCTAAAAATATTGTGGTCTCGTATTTTGTAAAATGCCACATGCATACCACACCAGCCTTTACGTACTTTAAAGCAATTCAATCAAAGCAAACTTGTACTTCTTCAAGCTCCTTTTACTTGCATAAAATAATAAATAATATGTGCAATGTACTTTTAACCTCGTACTGAGCTGCTTGGGGTTTCGCGGAAAAATAGTACCTACTAAAGATATTATCGTGAAGTTTACGATGATATGCTCGAACAGGATATTAGAATTCGCGATTCGTGTTTTAGACGACAGGAGAATAATATCATTGCATGGATGGATAAAAACATGGACACCCTTTGTACGACTGTGGTATCTTCTAGATTGTGTCAGTCCAGAAACATGGACACCCTTTGTACGACTGTGGTATCTTCTAGATTGTGTCAGTCCAGAAACATATGATATATTAAACTTTTATTTTACATATATTCTCCAATATACACCGACTATTGGTAGATTGTTTTATATTCATCCCTAAAAAGAATAGATGAAACACGACACTCAGTGATCCAGCAGAATTTATTCGTGTCTTAGTCGATAGGAGCATAATTTCATCGCATGGATGTATAAAAACATGGACATCCTTTGTACGACTGAGGTATCTTCTAGATTGTGTCAGTACAGAAACATACGGAATTACGGATACACAGACTATTGGTAGATTGTTTTATATTCATCCCTAAAAAGAATAGATGAAACACGACACTCAGTGATCCAGCAGAATTTAACAGCAAAGATGTAAGGTAATTCCAGATTTCGATCCACAATACCTTAAATTCCACATCAACACATCACTGTAAGGGTGTTAAGTTGTATTTTTATCGCGTCACGCGTTCACCCTTCGGAGTAATATTTAAAAGGTCTCGGGGTCGTTCGAATTAATTTCGGCTGTAGCCAGGATCATTTCATTAGCCTTCGTAATCGGTACATTGCGGGTCGCGGAGAACCCAGATATTTACGACTTAATATCGCACGGACGTATTTATTCAGACAATATATTTGTTCTATTCTGTTTTATAAGCTTTGTTTAAGTACAGAACATTTTCTTAGAGTTTTGGCACATTTTGTGATGTAACCCCTAGTTGCCTATAACATTATCCTTTTGATCTCATTTTCGTGAAACTCATCTGGCCGTCTCATCTGCTATAATGACTAGTAACGTTAACTGTGCCTTAACGCTGTAGGAGTATACTTTTGCAATACCATAACGCAGATATTTAACATTAAAAGCAAATTGCCTAATACGAAATTGTTTAACGTAACTAATTTTGCTAAATAGGTTTATGCTTTCACGGTTTCTAACGTTAAATAATAAAAGTAAAATACGGAATTAAGTTTCACAATTTTCCTTAACCAGAACAAGTCGTACCACTCGTTTTTCGTGACCCAATTTTTCCTGCTGTTTTTCTCGGGAAAACCAGTTAGAATCGAAGCAAAGATTAGCGACACAACGAGCGATACATATCTGCGAGCCTTCCAGTAGCGTTAACAGAAATCAGATAAGTCAAAGACATTACCATAATCAATTCAGTGAGAAGCCACTCCTTGAGCAAGCATATTGAAAATACATCATCTTGCGACTTTATTAACGTGACAAGTGAAGCGGCACATTCATAATAAGCTGTGCCGATGGATTCCTCCGGGCGCCTAAATCTTGCCGCCGAACACCTCAATAATTAGCCGGTTATTCGCAGCAGTCGAGCATCGCGGCATGAATAAAACATCGTTTGCGAAACACAAGTGCCATTATAACGTCCAATATAACTGGATCCCCGCCCCCTTTCTTGTGATAACGATGTGGAACCAGTGAATGGAACGCGGGGTAATATTGGAAGGTCACGTTAGTGTGGTCTTGATTTACGGGGCCTTCGAGTGCACGGGCCAAATCAAACAGGCACCGTGCAAATAAACGGTGACGTGGCTAACATCGACCGCTATTACCGATAATGGGATTAATTACAATGCATTGCTCGTTTGTATAGGTAAGCCGCAGCCGAAGGCATGATTTTTAATGCACTTCTGGTTTGGATATTCTACTAATATTATAAACGCGAAAGTTTGTAAGTATGGATGGATGGATGGATGGATGGATGTTTGTTACTCTTTCAAATAAAAACGGCTGGACCAATTTTGATACAATTTTGTATCAAGGTAGCTGACACCCTGGATTAACATATAGGCTACTTTTTATCCCTATATTCCCACGGGATCGAGATTTACGCGGGTGAAACCGCGGGGCGCAGCTAGTAAATAATATAAGTAATTTGATGACAGAATATACAACCTGTTTTTTTTTTATATCCCATAACTCTAGGGTTATATTCTGTAGGTAAAAATAATACTAAAACTCCTAGAATAGATGGTCCAAAAATGCATCGTTTCGGAGATATCATCAATCATAATTAAATTAGGTCAAAAATTGTCACCAGTATGACGAATCTTTACTTTTGCGAGGTTGCCAAACTTCGCAGTAGTGTAGTAAAATAAAATATGTAGGTATGTTGGTATCGGGGCTTCCCGGCGGCAGCTAGTGAAGGGAAAGCTACCTTGTCGACGTTGTCATATTTCACGTAAGGGTGTTTTACATTAATAATCGTGACTTTGCCGAATTATTTTGTATGAAAAATGAAAAAAATAAATAACGAAGGATTGGAACATAACTCATATGCCAGTTGATTCTTTGATATGGCCTCAATCATACCCTAGAGTTATGGGATATCAAAAAAAACACGTTGTATAATTGGGTCAAAATTCATCATCATTTCAGCCGAAAGACGTCCACTGCTGGACATACGCCGCCCCCAAAGGGGAGGTTTGCCATAATCGCCACACTTGGCAGGCGGGTTGGCGATCGCAGTAAGGTGTTAAAATGCATAGAGAACGCTGCTGCCAATTCTCTAGTAAGTCCCTTAGTCGCCTTTTACGACACCCACAGGAAGAAATAGGACGGTGCTATTCTTGACGTCCGGCACCAAATCAAATCAAATTATTTTATTTCACATAACCCTACATGGGCACTTATGAAACGTCAGAAGCTAGGTGCACCACACGGCACATTCAACATTGTATCTGTTTAAAGACGAAACCTTTGACAATGTTTGAATCACTACGAGCATGATGTGATAGGAGACACAGGTCAAGACCACAAACGTGTTACCAGCAACAAAACATGGGATTCACCAATTTATAAACGAGACACGATATAATAAAGCAATGTATATGTCGGGATAGGTCCAGACATCAGAAGTAATACTCAGATATGGCAATACAGAAATCTATTTCAATCGAATTATCAGTTATTTTAAATCGAGAGAATATAGAAAGGAAATAAAATTAATTAAATAACTAATAATGGTAGTGGCGGTCACATAGGGCAGTACTGACTGTCAGGGACAGTGGTCCATTCACCCACCGCAATAAAGATAGTACTAATTTGTCGGAGACAACGTTCTACATCCAATAACCGGGAAGTACTGACGATAGACAGTGGTCCGTGCACCACGACGCATCCGTTCAAAATGCGTACCGACTCAACAGCGTAGCTCCTTATAAAGGTGATCCGCTAGTGGGGGTAACGTTACAATATTTCAAGTGTTTTAAGTCAAATGACCTATAGAATGAATGATTGTCTATGGTGCACGTTCCACTAGCGCCATCTAGTCGCCGCCTCTCGCAGCTGTTAAACAATATGGCTTCCGTCATATACATAACACGAGAAGGTACATTCGTAAGTTCGGCTTCAATTCCAGTAGATGTTTAGCTAAACCCAATAGTTCGCGTTCGCTAATTGTAAACTTCTCATTCTCTCATTTGGGCTGGGGGTACGTAAAAGCGCTGTATATTATCGATAAAGTTTCGCTGTATCGGCTCTTTCCGAGGCGAATGCATCGCGCTCCGCAACGAACGCGAAATGCCCGCTTTTGTATATGTATGTGAAATATGCAAGTTAGTTCTCTGCTTGAAGTAACTTGCGATTCGGTTGAAATTGTAATTCGTCGGTGAGTTAGACTGTTATTTTAGTATTGCGTAATAACGGGACTTTTCGTTAAAATAACTTTAGTTACTATACGATATTTTTATCATTTGAATGAAATTTATGCATTCATTCTCTGAACGAAGTCAGAAGCATACTGCAAATAGAAAAGAATATAAATAAAAATAAAAAATATAATATAATATAATATAATATAAATAGAATAGAATAGAATATGTTTGAATAGGGACCGTACAACCCCGGTTAAGAGTTAAGCTTTTCGAAGGGGTAACCCATCCAGTGGGTTACCTTTATCATGATGTAACCCATTGCAAGGGTTTTATATTGAAAGGGTTACATGATAACCCATTGAATGGGTTTTATACTTGAAACCCAGTGAAAGGGTTACATGATAACCCATTCAATGGGTTCTATACCTACTTGAAACCCAGTAACATGAAAAAGTCATAATATTATGTTAATTCGATATCCGCCCAGCACGCGTAGCATGACCAATTCTATCTGTATTCTACCCAGGGACCATTTTAGAAAAACCCATACCAGTGTGGCTAATTTTGAATGGCTTTAATAATGGTCCCTAGTTACTATACGATATTTTTATCATTTTCATTATTTATGAACTTATGAATTCTGAAATTCATGCATTCATTCTCTGAAAGAAGTCAGAAGCATACTGCAAATTATCACAATTGAACAATAGTCCTACAAACATAAAGCTTTGTATTAATATTAACCTCAACAATTCGGTTGAATACCTGCATTACTTACTACCTTATTAAAACCAAACATAATCAGCTTAAATTAACCTTTATTAATTACTTACTCAATATTAACTCGCCTTTTGGAACATAGCGGTAAACAACAAATGAAAAACCTAGTTCAGTTTAAACAATAGGAATTGTCAAGGCAGCTTATTATGCCGAGGCACGTGGCACGAAGTGCGGTCCACGTAGCACAATATGCTACGAACCGGCTACGAGGCGCTACGCTCAGTTAACGCTACGGACTTCAGTCTACGACATTCAGAAGCTCTACGAAACTTTGATTCCACAACAATAAAGGTAGACGGTTAGCTTTCAGTTAATTTATATGGAAAATGGAAGTGCTTTTTAACTCTGTTATTTATAATATTTTAGTGTAAATTAGCTGTATTTCAAGAATTCGAACGATCGATATGATTGATACAAAAAACATTTCTATCTCTTTCTTAACAAAATAACATCTGAAAATCTCCAGCCGTTCCAGCTTATTTTGTTTCGTCGTCAAACTGGCCATATCAACCACAAACGTTGGTACCACAGCAGCAATAAAGAGGAGCATTAAAAATTTATAGTTCGGTCAAATATTAATGTGTGGACAGTACTAGTGACGTAGACCACGTGACCCAATTGTGGGCAAGCACGGGATTCGTCCGGACGCGGGGTTGCGGAGAGAATCGTGTTTATACGCCATTTGCAGACTTAAATCGTTTTGGTACGCCCATCAGACGCACGGCGTTCCGTAATAGAATAAATGTTACATTCATGGGAACAAAAGTGGTGATGGAAACGGGAAATAGGTGACGGGACTTGAGATGACATTTAGGTTTTTTTTTTGGTTGGGAAATTTATCTAATAACTTCTCCCGCTCTAGGCGGAGCGGGAGGGTGTGTCAGACTTTTCCTGACTAAAACCCATCCGTGTTCCTTCAGTTGCCTGTGTGCCAGGGCCAAGATATCCCTTTCGGACAAGCTCGCAACCCTGGCAATTATAGGCAGGGTAATTAATTGTTAAGTAAATTAATATCCCACGGTACGTCAATTTGCCGTTTTATTTCCATTTCTTATACCTGTCAGAGAATGACAGTTGTGAATTCGCTTAACAATTAATTTAACTGACTTAACCTAAAATTGTGGACAGTTGACGGTAAGATAGTTACTGGTTTTTAGGGTTCCGTACCCAAACGGTAAAACGGTAACCCTATTACTAAGGCTCCGCCGTCTGTCTGTCTGTCCTTCTGTCACCAGGCTGTATCTCATGAACCGTGATAGTTAGACAGTTGCCATTTTCACAGATGATGTATTTCTGTTGCCGCTATATCAACAAGTACTAAAAAACAGAATAAAATTAATATTTAAGGGGCTCCCATACAACAAACGTTATTTGTTTTGCTCGTTTTTGCTCTATATTGATAATGGCAACAGGTAGACGCTTGAAACATTCAAAGAATATTTAGTTATATATCCACTTTATAAATAAATTAAAATAAAACAAATATTTAAGGGCTCCCCATACAACAAACGTGTTTTTTTTGCCATTTTTATAGATAATGGTACGGAACCCTTCGTGCGCGAGTCCGACTCGCACTTGGCTGGATTTTTTTATCGTTTTTTTTTTTTGACAACAGTATTATTCAATTTGAACTGAAATGAGTGTTGCAAAAGCTATACAGATGATTAAAATAACAAAACTGCGTCAAAGAGTACCGATATACCTCTTTCTTGCTTTTCAGCTTTGGTACCTAAAAAATCTGCCCGCCTTTTCCCAACAATGTTGGGGTCGGCTTCCAGTCTAACCAAATGCAGCTAAATACCTGTATTTCACATGGAGCGACTGCCTATCTGACCTCCATAACCCAGTAACTGGGTAATACGATGATACCCCTTGGTATGACTGGCTGTCAGACTTTCGGGCTTCTGACGACCCGTAACGACTGTCAAAGATCCACGAATGAGAGCCGGGACCAACGGCTTAACGTGCTTTCAGAGACACGGAGGAGTCTCGGTATGTAAAGATGGTCACCCATCCACGGACCAACCTCGGCAAGCGTAGCTTAACCTGATGGATCGACCCATGCGGCTGTTATTACGAGTACTTAGCTACGAGCTCCTTCCTAACCTATCCTAGGCCCGTATTTATAGAACGTTACTCAGTAGGTACTCAAGCATTACTTAAGACTAAATTTAACTTATCCAATGGCTTGAATCTAGTCTTAAGTAATGCTTGAGTACTGAGTAACGTTCTATAAATACGGGCCCCAGCTTTGGTACCTAGATATTCATTAAATACATGATAATAGTAAATTAATATCAACCAACTTAATTATGTAAACGAGAGAGTAATTTAGTTTTTTACCAGTAACGAACATAAACAATCTATTGTTGTCAGATATAATTATTAAGTCTTGCCAATTTCGAAGCATGCACAGATAATCAAGTAGCAATTACCTCATTTAATAACAAATTCTTAATTGATTATTTAAGTAGGTAATTTAATAACTTACCGTTAATGTTACTTTAATAATGCTTGTTATGCTTTTAATAATTAAGTAATTGATTATTAAAGAGGTACGTATTTTTTATGGTGAAGAGCAACATTGTAATTACTGACCACAGTTCATGACAAACGTCTTAGTGAATATTTATATCAAATAGATACAAAATAGGCTAATTACTTAAGACTAGTATCAGTACGTGGGTGTCGTAAAAGGCGACTAAGGGACTTACTAGAGAATGGGCAGCAGCGTTCTCTATGCATTTTAACACGATTATGACCCCCCTCCTTGGGGAAGGCCTATGTCCAACAGTGGATGTCTTTCGGCTGAAATGATGATGATGAGCATCAGTACGTTGATACAGTCGACAGACTATTTATTACAATTAAAATACGGAATAACATATAACGTGTTTTTATTCATCAAATGATATAGCTTTCTTTTCTTTTTTTTTTTCTAGAGCAGTGGTGGCCCAGTGGCATCGGGCTTGACTTACGAGTTGTAGGTCGTGAGTTCGAACCCAGCCCGGCACTTCACTTTGTGTATTTAATTTAATCACCACTGCTCTTAAAAACGGTGAAGGAAACCATCGTGAGGAAACCGGCGTGTCGTAGAATCAAAAATTCGAAAACGTGTCATCCACCAACCCGCACTGGGCCCGCATAGGGCCCAGTCCCACCCAGAGAGGAGGCCTGTGTCCCCAGCAGTGGGGACAGTTGACTATGATGATGATGATGATCTAGCTTTCTTTGTGACAAGCCATTCCTCATGGGATTGGATTAAAATCAAACAAATCTCGATATACTTCCGATATGAACTAGACATTGCGTTTGTATGTTTGAAGTGTATCGTAACCACCGATTACATCTCCTACGCACAAACGGACAGGCACACATCAGCAAGCTAACCATCAAGTCGTTATTAATCGAATATCGATCGCCCACCAACCAATGATCGGAGCTATATCACGCGAGATAGACCAGAACTGCGGAGTGGGTCGTCCGTCAAGGGCCCCCATTGTATCGGCTTGAGGGGCCTCTACGCTCATGCAAGTGCCTGCAGGGCCCTTACATCGTCTCCCGCGTATAATACATACCTGTAGTCGATGGATGCTTATGACATTTATGTAGGGGCTCTACGTTACGGGGGCCTAACCTAAGTGATCTAAGTTAAATACCTAGATTTCTCTGCTAAAGCTCTAGTTAGGTTTTTTTTTTTATTATATACATAAATAAATACACACATATAATACATATTGGGCAGTCGATGACCAAAAAGACTCGATTGGCGGAATGTTGGGTGTGACAAAAAAAGCATGAAAGTAGAATAAATGCTGTGGAAATGCGTTCCTTGCGAAGCATGAATGATAGGCTGAAAAATGAGGTGATAAGGCAACGGTGCAGTTTAAAAGAAGATGTAGTGACAAAGATTGAAAAGAGTATGCTTAGATGGTTTGGTCATGTGGAGAGGATGAGTGAAAGGCGACTAACAAAAGGTATTTATAAAGCAGAGGTGAGTGGAAACGCCGGGAGGGGAAGCCCTAGAAGGACATACAGTGACCAAATTGGTGATGTTCTTCAGAAAGGTCAGGTGCGTAGTACTCGTAACCGGCGTGCATGTATGACTAGATGTTTGAACGTAGGCGAAGCAAAAGGAGTATGTGATGAGCGCAAGTGGCGTTCAATAGTTTCTGCCTACCCCCATGGGAAGAAGGCGTGAGTTTATGTATGTGTATATATATAAACTCACGCCTTCATCCCATGGGGGTAGGCAGAAACTATAGAACCCCATCGGCTACGCTCCTTACCCTCCCGCTCCTTATTTATTATATAACTGTAAAAAATCTTATAATAATACGATGTTTCCACAAAATAATAAGCCCCTCAAGCTTAAAACCAGCCCAATATCTACTTGTATTTTTTGTAAATGAATCGGAATAAAAGAGAAAAGAAGTTAATTGCCTGTTCTTGAGACTCTTGACAGGCCGTATAATTGAAGAACAAATTTTTTAATCACCTTTCGTTTTAATAAAACTCTATTAAATTTGAGTACCTATTCTAAAATTAAAACGTTTATTTTTTGCGTCTCTCATAGATACACTGAAGTTTAATTAATGGCTTAGTTAAATTGTAAATTCTGTTTTTTTATTCTACAATGAATTTTATTTGTTTGCGGTGACATTTGTTAGTCCTAAAGCCCTTGAGGTTAGTTCAAATCATTTATTCCAATCAAACTTGTTTGAAACTTTTAAATGTCATTTACAAAAAGCTTTCAAAACAACTATGATTTCGTTTATTTTAGCTTTAAAGGTAAAAGCTGATTCGTAAATTAAGAACGACGAGCTCCAAATCTATTTTTAATCAGTTTAATGTGACATAAACCCTTAGTATGTCATAATAAAGGCGATAGTTTTACTGCGTGTCCATAAAACACGCAGATCTAGGTTCATAATCATGAAAATATTATACGCTGAAATTACGATTTTTAACAACAAAAAAACACTTTAAACCTACGTTCACAAAAACTAAATACGAAACAAAATTCAATAAGCATGGACGCAAACAATCCAGTTTAAAACGTAAACAAGCGAACGCTATAACGTTTGTCAATAGACATTGTTCGCATTGTTTGCACAACTTTGTATTTTTTGTAATGCTTCTATTTGTTTTGCATTTTTTGAATAAAATATCATAATTCTAGCTTCCATTTACTTGGTAAAGCTCCAATCTGATGTGTTGGGTTTGTGTGAGATTTGCATTTTTCTGTATTAGTATGATTTATCCGTGTATTTTTTGGCAATATGTATTTATGTAAAGTTATTACATGCATTTACATGCATTTTTAGGGTTCCGTAACACCAAAGCATATTATAAGATTAAGGACTACGTTGAAGACAAGGAAGTTTGGCAATAAATCCTTCTGCACTGTAAATTTTTATTTTATTTTTTACATACCTACCTTGACCTAATCTCTTCATTATTTGACAATAAATACCTACAATTTTAATTTAAAATATTTATTAGTGACTTGTGGACAGAAAATTTATTCTGATCTGTTACAGTTGTAATGGCAATCTTGTCATTTGGTTTAAATGGGTTTTTATTTTTTTAGTAATATTTTAAAAGTATAGATTATTTTTTAATTTGTGAATGTGAGAACGTTGTAGGGTTAATAGACTGTAGCTTTGTAAGCAATTTTCAATTTGTTAAGTACTTGTTGACGGGCCTACACTGTCCTCCCATACCTATTAACACTGTAACTTGAAAACATTGTAAAAGCCCATTATTTTTAAAAGAGTAACCGTGGAGTTTCTCGCCGGCTCTTCTCGATATGAAACGACCAATTGGAACCGTGCAGCTTCTGACGTTTCTATTTATTATTATTTCGTAAATATTTTATTTCACATAAATTTACTATGCAAAATAAAATTTTGAAAAAAAAATTTGATTGAGTTGATTGAAAAGGAAAAAAACTGAACCCTAATAGGATCACTCATGTGTGTATCCGTCTGTCACAGCCAATTTGCTCCGAATGTACTGGACCGATTAAGTTGAAATTTGGTACACAAGTGAATTTCTGTGACCCAAACGTAAATTAATTTAATTAATTTTGAAAATGGGGGCCACTGTTGGGGCTCATTATATATCTTTTTTAAGTTTTGTAAACTGTACCGTGTGATACCTATATCAAATGAAAGGGCTTGTTGTAAGGGGTATTTTTTTTATTTTTATATTTTCAAAATAAACACCAAAAGTTATTTAAGAAAATAGATAAAAAATTACCATTCCCCCTTATCTTCGAAACTACTAGGCCTAAACTGTTGAAAAAAATACAGAAAATAGTTCTTTACTTACAGGAAAACTTGATTACAGGAAAACCTATAACAAGTCGATGGTCTTAAAATAACATGGTAAATCTTTAAATATTGTGTATACAAACATACTTTTGCAGTTGGAATGTAAGAAGGAACGTGTTTTTCAACTACAATGTTAAGTTTGTTCTTGGGATAGATTCATCCCAATTACGGAACCCTTCATTGTGCGTGGTCCGACATGACTAGCTTACATACTAATACGCATGTTTGTTTTCCAGCCAATACCCCGGCTCTATGATGGTTTTTTGTATTTTTAGGTAATTGGGCATAAAACATAAACAAAGTAAGGCAGTTAAGCTAAAATAAAGCAGACATAAAAAAAACTCAAAGAAAATGCAAGCACTAACGTTTATTAAAAACGATTCGGCTTCAAGCGTAAACGAAACACTTTGTGAAATTGATATTGAAGAAAAAATCTCATCAAACTGATTACACACTAATACTAGTACTCGGTAGTTCTAGAAAAAACAGTAGAAAAAAAAACAACTTTTGACACTTGAAACTTAAGATCTTGAAACTGTTTTTTTTTAAGTCTCTTTTAGCTCGCATAGACTGTTATACCCACCCACATACACGTTTTTAATACCGAACCATCTAGTATACGTTTTAAGACGGAGATATATGCGAGTGACCTTGAGTGGTTAGCTTGCGTGTTCTGTACTGAGCTCACGCAACGCGTCGTACGTTCAGCTAATAATAGGACTCGCCCATTAAGGAGCGTTGTCCCCACTTTGACGCATTATTAATTTATTGTACACAAACCAAAAGGTATTTTAATAAAACATGTATACTAAAAGATCAATAATTAAATTATCTTTAAATTGGTGAAGGTTTCAGAAAAATACGCTTGGTAGATTTTGCGCCATTCTCAGTTTTTTATGCGCACATAACTTTACAAATTAATTTCACTATGTAATATAAACATAATCTAAAATATTCACATATTAAGTTATTGAGAAAATGCTCTTATTTAACATATATTTTTTTCAAATCATTAACACTACTCGTTTAGACGTGATCTTCAGTATAAAATCATTAAAAGTCGTTGGTTATCGTCGCCTTAAGAAGCTCTCATTCTATGACAGCACTATTCACTTTATGAAAGCTTCTAAAAACTTATACTAGACGGCTCTGTATTAAAAACGCGTATTCAATTCAATGCTCTCCGAGAGAGAGAGAAAGAAGAAAGAGTCGCATGAAGGAATAACGCTTGTTCCTTACGTGACGATTTTTACCAGCCAACTCTTACCGCAAGCCGCGTTAAAGAACTTCGTTCCAAAAATATATATCGTGACCATTTTTTTAAACGACCAGTGTAAAAATACAACAGCGACGTGATCTTTTCGCAAATTGCTGCGATTACACCGTAATGCTCGAGCAGCGCCTTAATTTGTCTCGGGGAGACTCGATATAAGCGCTCCGCCTGACAAAATACCTGTCAGATAATGTTTGTACTGGAAAAAAATACATTCCCTTTACAAATTACCATTTAAAAGGTTAATATTTTAATGCAGTGTTACTGTTTCCTTCGCTTCGGCGTGAGTAGAGCTGTTCTCTGTAGAAATAACATTGCAGTGCAGCAGTAATATTGCAGCCCACAACAGCACGTAGGTACTATAAACAATCTTCTGAGGTCTGAGGAAATGAGAGACTATAAATAGGAATGTAACAAAAACACATCTAAAGTTACTTACAGTGTTAACGAATAAATACGTCCGTAGTCGGACACCCCATATTATTATGGAATGGAGTAAACAGTGAGCTCTAAAACGAATGAGGTTTAGATGACAGTTGACAGATGACACAGACTATCAAATGAATATATTTTTTTTAGTCGCTCAACAGTGTGACAGTGTAATGCAATAAGTACTACAATGTGTGTTAAATCTCTTCAGATGCAACATCTCGTATAATTTTGGTGGACGTTCACGTAAGGTAAGTTCAATTAACCATAAAATATACTTTCCTTATTTAATTTTCATTGAGGTTGAAATAATGGAATTTAATTTTCTCTTAATCATAATTAAGGGATGTTTCTAGAGGGCAGAATAATAATTAATAACAGTACCCAACATTACTTGCTAATAATTACCTCTAGGAATACAGTGTGAATCATTATCGTACGCAGTGCAAACGGGGGCTTACGACTGTGTATTGTTTGGTCCTTAGCCACTAAATTGTTTATGAATGACTAATTAGCCGGATCTTAGTTAATACTAGAATGGTCTGCACGATAATAGCTCTATTATGAATTAATTTCGGAAGGTGAATTCCATTCTTCATCATTTAAGACCTTTGGTTCCGAACAAACAATTAAGGGACAAAGATGGCTGAATGGCATCCAATTGAAGCAGATGAGAAAGATGTTTGTTCACGTTGGTCCATTAGGTGCGCTCGCGAGTAATCACGGAGCGAATGTGGCTTCTATTGAGTTATGCAGACTATGAATCAACATAAATGAACGAGTCACGGAACAAAGTACACCGTATTGGTTTAGGTACGTCCATCTGCTCATTCGGAACATCGTTTGCAATTTCTATTATTATTCAGAAGTTCCCACTAAAGCGAACAACTGGACACATTTACAAGAACGGAATCTTGCCGCAATATGTCAAAATCACGCCCTTCAATGTCGAGATGAACTGGTAGATCATGAGATCAAAGCCCTGGCCTGAAGCAGTACGCATTAGCATGATGCTGACGTAGCTGATGTCGAGGCGGACGTCTGTGTCTGCACTTACCGATCAATTCGAATTAAACGCTCCAACAGGACGCAGGTAACCGTGCCGCCTTTGAATACAGCCCTAGACCACTCCGCACATAGACGGTAATTGAGTTAGCTTGATTTTCGGTACCTCAACGGGTTTTCTTGATAGGATGAAAATGTTGGTAAAGGATGACGGAATAGTGATAAAGGAAAGCTTTTGATAGCTTAGAGGAATAGCAGCATCGGGTTAGACTGGAAGCCGACCCCAACATAGATCGAATAAGGCTAGGCAGATGATGAGAGGAATAATGTAGGTACATAACTGTTCTACGTAGAGAAACAAATGCAAACACTCCAACGCTCTTTTCATGCTGAAAGGTTTCCGAGATCATTAAAGCCATTTAATAAAGCCTCGAAAATGATGTTAGTAAAATCCAGAATAATGGAGAAGAAATGAGGGGGATCTTCCGCAAATCCTATTTCTTTACTTCGGTTACGCGAAATGGGGAGAATTTCTTGCAAATTGGACAGTGGAAAAGTTGTTACCTCAGTCGCGTGAACTACACTGAAGCTAATTTTCATTCTTCAGCGTTAAACTTTGAATATAATTTACTGAATAGACTTTAAAGCTTTTATTTGCAAAATTGCAGAGATATAGGCGGAAAGTGGTCCCAAATTCAAAATATATTTCGTGGAGCTAGGAGAATTCTTGTCGTAGCTATTCACGTCCGCTCATGTATCGGCTCACTTTGTGTTATGTATGCAAAGCGAGCTAATAAAACGCGAGTCGCCCCGGTGGCGCAGTAAATTCGAGAACAGTTGACATTTATCCAAAGTTACATCCGTTACAATAACAGTCGCAGTTACGATATCCGAGCGCGCTCCGGCGTCCATTTGTTCTAGTTCCGGAGGCAGTGCGCTGCAGGCAGCTCACTCTAATGTAATGGAAAACTTTACACAAACACGTTCCGAAGCTCCCGCGGATTAGACGTACGAATCGCGTGCCTCACCATCGCTCTGCGCGCCGTGCCGCCCGAGAGCCGCTCGCCTTAAAACATCATTAAAATTCACAGTGCAACTACCACCTTTATCTTACTGGATACAAAAATATTTGCCGTGACAACGGATCCGAAGCGAGCGTTTAATCAAGTTTACCTGCACGCTGCAGAGCAGAGTTCATGTGCCAAATTATTTTAATTAAGCCTTCCACAACCGCTATTTATTAGCTATTCTCTCTAGGTGGCTGTTTAATGTAGGTGTGAACAAGCACCAGATACTTGAGTATGCTCCGCTAATCAACGCTTTGGAGCTTCGCCTTGCTTGAAATCCAGCTCAATAGATCAACGTCACATACATTATTCGTCTTACACAACGTTTCATTCTACATCAAAGGATTACAGACATTGGAAACCCTCGTGAAAAGTGTTTATCAATGCATGTTTATATATCGGCATGATATCGATAGTAATTTATTATTCGGTCCACCGGGACAAACGGAAGTGCCCGTCGACGGATAATCTGATATATTTTTGTCTATTTTAAGCGGCATAAAAATATGGCCCAGTAAACGTGTAAACGGAGTGTCAGGTGAGAGATGGATAGCTTAATTCAAAGTCACGCTGTCCCGTACGGCCTTTTTTGTCACGAGGGATCGAGCTTTATATATCTAAGTAACGGTTGGTGCTGCCCGAAGGAAATGAGAAAGTTATCGGTATCTAAATCCTCGCCCTGGGGACCGTTGAGCGTTTTCCTAATAGATATAAAATCCGGGGCTTCGTATAATTCAATTTCGGTGTGTGGAATGGTAGGTAATGGTTGGGAGGCCGGTGTGCGATTTATGTGTGGTCACGTTGACGGTGTGATATGCAATCTGACGAGCGTGGCGGACCGCCGCGTCGCGCGTCGTCGCCCCGTGTCGTGTGCGACTAGGGTTACCAGATGAAAAAATCAAAATTCCGGAGAAAAGGCCTGATTTCCATTGAAAAATCCTGAGATTTTTACAGTTTGAGAATTTTCTCTCAAACATGAGGGACATTTTGTAAATCCATAATTAAATAAAAAAACCTTACTTAAAAATGTATCTTCACATATTAAGTATGATAAAACTGATTTTTATTACCAAAGGAAGATTATTTTTAGTTTGTTTAACTTTTTATTAAAGAGGTCTTTAAAATGAAAGCTGTATTTTATTGAAAATTCAAAAAATCCTGACATTTCATGAGATTTGCAAAATCCAACCGCAATCCTGAGAAGAGTCCAAATATCCTGAAATCTCAGGACAAATCCAGAGATATGGTAACCCTATGTGCGACTCGCCTGTCACCGTGACGTTTGCGGTCAGCTGCGGACGCCACATCTAGCTAATATTTACAATGCTTAGTGCCGTGAATCATTATCAAGCGTTTCTAAACCACATTTTAGCTGACAGTAATTTTTAAACACCCTTGTACAGGTTTCGCTGGGAAAAGAGTACCATTTTCACCTTACTTGTAGTAGAGCTTTTTCGCTATACAAGAACCGTTGATAACATTACTATTTTACTCGCATTAAGAGGGCTATCACAATTTTTCTTCAATTTGAGCGTTTTATTCGAGTTTTATGTGTGATTATGGTTTAGATAGTTATATTTATAAAAATGTCCATGGTACTGCTGTATCTTATACTTGGGAGCGCTTTAATCAATTTATTATATTTCATACAGTAATACACCAAAAACAATTCTGTAAAACAGAGAGTTACTGATAATTTTTCGTCCGAAATTTTATTTTTTATCTACGAATATATAATCCAAACTCAAACAAAAACTATTTAATAACTAAATTAACTATGTTACCGATATGTTAACGATAAACTTTTTTTTTTGTGATAGCATCCTTAATATGATATTTTTTCCAATCCGATAATTGCTTCCAATCAAAGTTTCCTTACGTGCAGCTATTGAAACGATATGGCCATACTGGATTTGGGATCTAGGCGGCTGTTACTTGATGTCATGACACTGGACAAACAAATTGTGTTACAGGATACCCAGAAATGTTATTCGTAGGGGGATGCCTGTCCCTCAACTATTCCATACAGATATATGCAGGACTAACGCTGGGGAACGTGCACCTCTTCGACGCCTTGTTGATTCTTACAACACGCATTTTATTGATCTGGATAAATTTTGTCTATCTAAGCAATCATTTAAGAAAATGGCTCTGGATATTTTGTTTAGCAAGTCATCATCATCATCATTTCAGGACATAGGCCTCCTACAAAATTTGGGGGGTTGCCATAATCGCCACGCTTCCACCATATTGCTATGTTACAAGCTAACCTAAGTAACACAGCAATATGGTGGAAGCGACTATCGTTTTATTTTTATTTTTCTTGTTTTATCACTTGTCTTTAGCACTTTTAACCTTTAGTTAAATCGCGGACAATGGTGTGGGTTACATGTTTGTTAAATCTTAGTTTAAGTATTTCTTTGTATTTTTAGCATGTAACTGTTTTTTGTCCATAATACATAAATAAATATTTCAGCGAGTGTTTTCTGAGCTAATAGCAGTGATGGTTTTCCCGTAAAATGGCTTTCCTGACAAAGCTTTTAACGAGCATTTTACAGTAAACTAACCAGAACTTGCAACACTACCACCGAAGAGAATAATTATGCATGTGGACGGCTTTTGTTTGTTTACTTTCCATACCTAAATATCTAATTGTATTATAAATTCTGATTGATTATTTATCCATGCTGTTTCAGAGTCGCTAAAAGCCACTCAAGGAGTTCGACAACGCCGAGAAAATTGAATGAGGCATAAATACTGAGTCAATCAAGTGGAACGACCGTCCAAATAAGCGACCGTCAAAGTTCAACATAAATCGGGTCGAGACATAATGTGAAGCGATAAACCGTGCAGTTAACATCATAAATTATAACATCAGAGGTCGAACGGCCGTAGGTCATATCCTTAACATTAATGTTATCTGCAGTAATAAACTATCCGGGGTGTCCGCTTCCATTTGTCGTAATATTCACCGGACGAAACGCACGTGACTGGAACAAGCGCGATCCTGAATAAATACAACTGAATTATACTAATACAAGTGCTTATTTCAAATTAGGGTGCCTATCTACGAAATACTGGTCGTGTGACCCAGAAAATGTAAAGTGTTTTCTCTCTGAACTGATCTGAACTAGTTATTGACGTTAAAAACGAACATTCAAAGCGGATCAGCAGCCATTTGCTCCTTTACATCTTTCCTTCTGGGGGTCTATACTCCGAAGCGTTAATTTGAAGTATTGACCGAACGTTCGGCCGTTTCTGGACTTGCAAAAGTTTCTTTTTTGACTTTGAAACCTAACCCGAGCTCGAGCCACATGTTTGACTTTGAATCCTAACCCGAGCTCGAGCCACATGTTTGACTTTGACATATCTCTTTGACTGTTGTTTTTTTTTATTCGCAGTAGTCAGCCGTAATCAGGAAAAGCCGAACATTAGGCCGATACGGATTTATTTTCGGAGTAGACCCCCAGGTCTGATGTTCCAGTCAGCGACGGCAAGATTGACACTACAGACCAGGGTTAGCCATTCTACCAAATTATGTACTACGTTAATCGTGGTAAATCATCGTTGTCATGATAATCAATGCCTATATAGTGTTGACAAACGGAACCACCGATTTGTGGTAAAATTACTGTCTCACGAATTTGTAAAGCTGAACTATGGCGGCCGATGTCCATTACTAAACATTTACAAGCTGATGATGAAGCGAGATATTTGAGTAACATAGCCCACTAAACAATCACAGCTAATACACCGGATAATTAGCCTAATAGCCTGACAGCTGTTTATACCCTCAAGTTTTTTTTTCATCCTTTGAAAATAAACTTCTGTTTACCGTTTTTAATTTACGTTCGCTCAAAATGAGTAAACTCGATTTTAAGTACCGCCCACGGCTGCGATTCGGACCAACTTTTAGTTTCAGAACTTCTGGGCCTAGATGAAGCAAGGGCTACGAAAATTATGGCATTTTATGAAAAGAAAAATTGTAATTATTAAATTTTTTAGAACAGTTTTTCCGCGTAATTTTAGATTTAAAATGTTAACTAGCCTGCTTATTGCATAACACACTATCAATAACAATCTGCAAAATTTTAAAGTTTATTGCTAATCCATTGCTTATGTGTACCTGATGGGCACGTGGGACGACAGAGGCGGTCGCCGCAGCTGTGGGTGCCACCCGCTCGCATCAACCTGCTACAGCAGCTGACGCTGACGCGCGCCCTGCTTACACTCAATATGGTGTCACAACAGATTGCCTGCTTTAATTGTACTCATGAGTGAATTCACACGGGCCGCATTTTGTAAAATTACTCTTGGTTGTTCATAATAATATAAGTAATTGTACTTAAGTCTAATCTTTGTAATAACTATAACTGCACTATTGTATTAGGTAAGCCTGTGATGATAGTTGTATGTGTTTTTAAATAAATAAATAAAAGATAAATAAATATGTTATTGTTATTGGAACAAAAACCCATTTTACAAATTTATTGTGTACGTAAATAGCTACATTAGTTACAAAACTGTGTCGCAGCTATTAACGCCCACCTCCAAGAGGGAGACAACAGCGTTCTAGATTCCAGAGATGAAAATACAGTAGGGGTTAAAAAATAACAATAACAATATTATTATTATATTTTTTTTGATTTATACTTAAAGTAAAAACTTAAAATTTTAATTGAAGAAAAAAAAACTGCTCTGGTTGTCTTGGAGCTACGGCGGCCCGCATCGGTTTAACGTAGCGGCGCGCCGCATCCCCTCCACGCACTTGACGCGGTTAGCCGCAAGCGGAAGCGCTTCCCGTCCTAGTCAGTCACGACAGTCACTAGGGGTCAGTCAGTCACAGTAGAGGGTGTAACCAAAATCTATGTTTATTTTTACGACGACAATAATATAAATAAATAACTGCAGCAACTTCATCGACGTCCAATATTTCTTTCGAAATGCGGCGGACCGCAATAGAACCGACACTATACGGTGAGTCTGAATACGGCGTGCCGTTGCGGCAGACCGTATATACTGCGGGCACGCCGCATCACGGCCAGCCGCTAGTGCGTTATAGGCCTTATTCTGAAAGTGCCACTGAAAGTGACAAAGTGCAAGTACTATTCTGCAAGTGGACTGCCACGTTGGTCTAAGCGCTACTGCTAAGCATGAGGTCCTGGGTTTGATTCCCAGGTCGGGCAAACTGTTATTGGGATTTTCTATTAGGAATTTCTCAGTAGTAGCCCGGAGTCTGGATTTGTGCACGGTTGATGGCAATAAGCTCGCCCCCTATTACGTGGGACTTAAACATAACTGGCAAAATGTGGATGTACTATAGGTACACCTCTGCCTAACCCTTCGGGGACTAAGGCGTGATGTTATGTTGTATTCTGAGAGTCTAATCAAGCCTCAGTAAATCTGCCATCAGTCTTTTGATTGCTCTTGTGATTAAGTAGACCAAAACAACAACAACAAATCATGTAAGTTAACGTGATTAAATTGAATATGCTTTCAGAAACCGTGGTCCGGAGTAAATGTCGGGAATTTAATCACATCTCTTGCAAAGCTAATGACGCCAGCGCAACAGAGTAAATATTATGTTGTGAAAGAAGTTTAATGCTAGTGTCACGTGTGAGCTTTTTTTCTATTTTGTCGGTACTTAGCCGTCGCGGCGGGCAGTCGGCGTCGTATGTCACAAAGAGAAAAGTATTTCTCATTTGCTCGAAAGGAAAAACAACGAAAATACCGCACGTCCCGCCCTCAATCTCCTTTGGCTCGGAGACAAAGGAATATTATTTCAATTAAGACCCACTAAACTAACACAAAGTCTACGAGTACTTGCTCGTGATAGCGGCCATGTTGTTTAATTGGCGTAACTTGAAAACAGAATTTATTTTCTTTTCCGTTTCCTCGATGACGTAAATAAAAGATTAAGGTGCGGTCACACTGGCGCGAGTGCGTCCAACGCATGGAGAAGCTGTGGGTTCTATAGGAACATTGAACTGATGACATCTATGAGCCCGGGATGACCTATATGATCAGTTCGATAGACTGAAAGTCCACCTCCTCTCGACTACACATCACAGACCACATTCCTAAGCTAAACCGTTTCAAAATTCATGATCAAGTTGACGTGGTATGCAAAGGAATACGTGAAAAATTTGTGTAGAATATTTCTTAGGAAGTCGCGCGCTATCTCCAGCGTCAGTTGCGTAGCGAGTCTGAAAGACTCTTTATGTACGACCTTATTTTCGACAATTAGACGATTTTATGACTACTAATTGGAACAGGCATAAACCTTGAGAAAGAGTGGTTTAATTGATTAAACAATTAAATCACATTTATTTCATTTCTATCCACTTCAACATAAACACTGTAATGGCAATCAATTACTAGCATATTTTACTAAACTATTTTTATTAGATCTAGTAACAGCAAACTTAACCATCGCAGAATAAATACAGTCGAGCCACGCACGGGACTCTTTTATTTTCTAGTTTTAAAATAAACCCTCGACTGCATTCAAGTAAGCTGGTAACGTACGTAACATTGTAATACTGACAGGCGGAACAAACACGAACACGCCATATTTCAATAAAGCATTCACACTGAGTGCAAAACTACAAGTAATTCAATTTTGGTTTGTCTTTGAAGCAACTATAGTGTCCGTCGTATTGGAAGTTTGTAACTGATAAAAGGTGCTTTCATTAAATATGTTGGGAAGGCCGAATTACTACGATAAGTATCTACCTACTACATGTAAATTGTTTTTTTCTCTAACATGCTTGGAAATTCGGGCATTATTTTGACAACCTTCTTCGGGATAAATCGAAAATGCTGTACTAGTTAAATACATGCGAGCAGGCGGACAGCAATGTTAGTATGGAAATCCATATCTGTCGTGTAATTTAGAAATGGAACGAACTTTTTACTTCCATACATGGCAACCGAGGAGGTAACTTATCAAAGCTTTTGCCTAAATTTCGAACTGATTTGCAAATAAACCTGTTTAAAGTAAAAAAGAAACAAATGAACATAATGACGCGTGAAAAAATATCGTTGTTCGT
This sequence comes from Tiliacea aurago, assembly GCA_948098905.1. Classification (NCBI taxonomy): domain Eukaryota; kingdom Metazoa; phylum Arthropoda; class Insecta; order Lepidoptera; family Noctuidae; genus Tiliacea; species Tiliacea aurago. The sequence goes on from OX402592.1 coordinate 6,958,465, forward strand.
CATTGAATCTGGAATTTATAAATAATTTACTTAGTTTGAATTTCCGCGCATTATTTGAGAAAACGCAACCAGGCATTGATGGACTCCCCGTATGAGTGCCTTGGCATCGCCTCGGCCTAAATTTTCACGTTCGTGCATCTCTTTTATCATAATGTTTCTTTGCAAAGTACTTAAATAAACACTATGTTACACCCACATGCAAGTTGTTCCAACTGCAGTCCTCCACAATTCACAGTAAACTACTGCCCCATAATTTCCTTAGCAACAATACACACGTCCTCGGTCGCGGCAGTCCGTATCGGTTAGTCGTTGTCTGTAACTAAAACTAGCTGAATACCAAGTGAAAACTTAGTCGGATTGTGACACCAGCACAATATTACATATTACGCTAAGTTCCGCCTGGCGCTACGGTAATCCCAAATATAGCTTTTATGAACACTAGCGTCGCAACGCGTCACTAATATTTTAAGATAAGTCCTGGATATTAAAATATTCTCAACTTTGTGGAATCTCTGCGCGAGTGTGTGTGGATAGTGAAATATTGTGTCTTAGCTACTCATTATACAGCGCACGTTGTCATGTCGCCTCAGAAAAGGGATTACGATGGTTACGAGTGTCGGGAAGTGCACTTTGAGTCGCGAGTGCAAATGGATATGAAGATATACGTATGAGTGGGTAACCCACGAAAGTATAATTTTAAAATCGGCCGGCTATCGGCGGATACTTAAGTAAAACAACGTGCGCTCACAATTCATAACATACCTAAGTTACAATGAACTTTACACCCAGCACTATTACTTATTTAGATGCGCGACTTCTATCTCATTTTAGATCCGCTTGTGGTGTGCACTGTAGAAAACCGCAAGCTAATGAATTATCCATACTAATATTATATATTCGAAAGTAACTCGCTGTCTGTCTGTCTGTCTGTATGTATGTATTTTACCTTTTCACGCCTAAAGGCTTCTACAGACCGGCGCGAGTCACGACGCGACACAAAGGCACCGCTCGTCGAGCGACACGCGGGGCCTTTGTGTCGCGTCGCGTGTCGCGCCGGTATGTAGAAGCCTTAAACCACTGAACGGATTTCGATGCAATTTGGCAAGGCGTTAGATGGCAATGAAAATAAAAATTCAAATGAATGCTTTTGGTAAGAAATAAAAAATTACGTGTTCCAACGTAAAATCATTTTTCATTTGTGTACCTTGGGAATATAGCCAGAGTCCGTATCTTGAGTTAATATTTAATTTAATAAAATCGGTCCCCCCTCTTAAGTCATTACAATTTAAAATCATAAAATAACTTAGCTAATATGTAGGTACTCTGTGCTTAATGGCGGTGCTGAGTGTTTCAAATTAATGGTGATAATTTATTAAAATGAATTATTATTATTATTTATAACTTAGACATTTAGAATCAAAAAAACCTGATTAATAATAAATATTTGCATTTATTATCAGTTTGTTTGCCTATTATCTTTAACGGCTGAATGGATTTGAATGATAGGTATACGGATAATAATATACCATTTCCTGGGTTAGAACATAGAATACTGTTTAATCCGGTATCACGTTCCTGTGAGATAATTTCCGACAACCATGCGGGCAATACCGCGGGGAGAAGTAAGTAATTCTTATAAATATACGACTACAGCTCGTATATCAAAGTACTTACAGTTTTTATTATAAATAGGAATTTGCAAATGCAACGTGTTTAATATTAATCGAATCACATTCACCTGCGTGATTGCTTCACTGGGCCTTGGGCAACATTACTTATGAACGACTTGTTGACTTGATCGTATAACATCTGACTACGATATGAAGTAAACAGCTTAATTAGATCACGTGTAATGGAATGGCAAATCCTTAATTAACAAATTATGCCTACACGAAAAGAAATACCTGCAAGATAGAAAAACGAGAATGGCACTGTAGACAATCATTAATTGTCGACACTCGGCTCCATCACCCACTTTTGTTTTGTTTCATTGTCCTTTATTGCAGTCCCCGGTGTAAAAAAATATCTTCCGTTTACTCTGAACCTTTGCTCGAGACAAATTTGTCGAATATTTGTCCTTGTCAGCGCGACTTTGCCGTCTCCCTATTGTAAGCGACATCTCCTCGGCTGATTAAGAGAAGTTGGAGGTTCCGAGCATTTCACGCCACTTGCAATATTAGCGGCTCAGCGCATCGCAGCCGACCTACACAGAACCTACTTTTGAACTGCGAAGTTTGTATTCAAACTATTTTACAAGCGAGATAAAATTTAACAAAGGAGTTTCCAAAATTTTACTAAAGAAACTGGTAATATTGTGAACATCTTTGTTGTTTTATTGTGCTCGCGGTTAAGATTTATACTATAAGATTTTCCTTTATGCCTGAGGCTTCATAATTTAGTAGTAGATACGTATCCCGATTGTAATCTTTCCTTACAAAACAACAATACCTACCTAAAGCCTGATGTCATTATTAAAAGTATTGGACATCATCCAAGCACGAACCACTTAACCATCTGCGTTCCCATCACGCATGCAAGTTAAGCAACAATCATCGCTAATTGACGTGAAGTCTCGAACGCTCCACCATCGCGTTCACTTGCGAAACGCATCGCGTCCTTGCAAACAGATTCGATTAACATTTGCAACTTGTAACGTTCATACGAAATTAGTTTCCGGAGTCGAGCTTCGAATGAGAATTGCATTTTGTATATAAATAAAACGTTTGTTTGAGAATGGTATTTGTCTGCAAGAGAAAACAGCTAAACAAGAATAGTGACTTACTTTTATTCTGATGAAGGTTTACCTAGTCAAAATGTCAAAGTGTTAAAGTCACCAAAAAAGTGAAGTATACAAATAAAAACGATTTCACTAGAATTATAAACTACAAACGTTTTTATAAACATTTCTCATGTAAAACTTTAGTTAGTTACACCTTAAAATCTTCGCATTATTTATTACACTACTCAACAAAGTCTAGGGTAAAACCAATTAAGTATTTATCATATCGTCGTTTTTTTTTTTTTCTTTTTCGGGTTACCACTGAAAATCAGCGCTGTGTTGTCATAGCACAGCATCGTGCTGAGTGCAAGCCTTTTTGTCACAGTCATGACGTGCAGTTGCCGACTATTTGTTATTTTTGTGCTCGTGATTATAATGTAGATAGGTTTTTTTTTTTAATGTTTACTTGCTCGAGTTTATGTTTTCCTAAGCACGTGTTTCTGTGACGAATAAAATTATTTTTCTTTCTTTCTTTCTTTCTTTTCTTTATATCAACTTATTTAAGAAAACTCTTTATAAGAAGTACTGGCCACAACAATATTGTAAATGTTGGCTGCAATAAGAGTTCAAAATTAAAAAAAAAAAAAATAAGGAGGGAAAGGTTACTCAGAGATTGCTGTCTCTAATCGGTATTTAAAATTATGTTTTTATCACTAAAAACCCTTTTATCAAACAATTAAAATCTCTATTAAATTACGCTTCTATTGTAACATTTATGTTACGTATAAGTGTTAAAATTAAAAATAATTACTGTGAATACCCTTGTTCCCTAGACTTTGTTGAGTAGTGTAGATACGTACGTCCAAATTACGGTCATAAAGTCATAACTTTTCCGTCCGCATCCAACATACACGAGCATAATGAGCCAGATAAAATAGCTCTCAACAAACTCGAACAGGCGTGCACGCTGTATTCTCTTTCAATACTAATGAACCGAACACGTTGCGCAACGTACCGTTCGTTCAGACGCAATGAAAACTTCAATAATTCGCGCATCAGCGTGTACCTGCGAACGTGTTGCTGTAACGGGCTCCAATTAAGCTGTAACCACTAATGAGAGTGTACGGAATTCCTGTTGAATTATTAACGCCATGGGAGGACACGATTGACAAATTAATTGTGACGAACAATGGACGGAAAGCTGATGTTGTGGAAGACATTTAATATGGTCATTTGATTGATGTTGGAAACTTGTGAGGTAACATAACATCACGCCTGAACCCTTCGGGGAAGGGTTAGGCAGGGGTGTAACGTACTTACCAATAGTACACTGAATTTTGGCCAGTTATGTTTAAGTTCTATGTTGTAAGGGGGGACTCAGCTAGCCTATTGCCCTCAACCGGGTACAAATCCACCCTTCGAGCTGCCACAAAGAAATTCCTGATGGGGGAAATCCCAATAACAGTTTGCCCGACCTGGGAATCGAAACCAGGACCTCATGCTCAGCAGTAGCGCTTGCGACTAGACTAACGAGGCAAAATTATATAATTATTTAAGGCTTCTACATAGTGGCGCGATACGCGACGCGACACAAAGGCCCCGCGTGTCGCGCGACGAGCGGTGCCTTTGTGTCGCGCCACCATGTAGAAGCCTTTAAACAGGACGTGGAGTTGTGGAATTGCGGAAACAACCCGATAATACAATGCTATCACACTTAATATTAAGTATAAAGGCGAAAGTTTGTGAGTGTGTGTGTTAGTTACTTCTTCACGCTCAAACGGCTCGACTAATTTTGATAACATTTTGTATGGAGGTAGAACTGGATTAACATATAGGCTAATTTTTATCCCGATATTCCCACGGGATCTAGACTTACGCGGGTGAAACCGCAGGGCGCAGCTAGTTTGTGTTATAAATGTTTATAATAGAATGAAGTCAGTGGTTTTATTTGTCATCTGACACATTTCCAATCTTTCAGTGACTACAAAAATAAAAATCAATTGGCACCACCATTCAGCCATTGAAACTGCTATAAAACAAATTTAAAAATCGCAAAAGCTGTGCCAAAAACACCCTCAAACTCCTTGGCTTCATTTCTGAAAGAAAGAAAAAAGAAAAGCGAACACACAAATCATAAACACAAGCTGGAGCTAACACAATAAAGACAACAGTACAGTTGCCAGTACTTAGTAGCTGCTTAATCTACTAAACCTCTGATATTACTCGCAACGAATTCCCTCGTCGCCGCCGCCGGCGCAACTCCGGCCCCGGTATTAATTAAAAATAACCACAAACTTTCAGTTCCATACTAATGGAATGGATGCTGTCCACTGCCAACTTTTCGAACAAACAAAACTTCATATTGTTCGGCACAAAAGGAAATGTAAATGTTCCACACGTAAGTTCGAATTCGGAACGGGTTTGCATAGAATACGGATAGGTTTTGAAACTAGTATGAAATTTTTTGCGGATTAATAAAACATAAACATAGTGTTTTTTATAATTGAAACTAGTTTAGGTAACTTTATAGAAATATAATCATAAAAAACCTGTTTGCTTCATTTTAGTTTTAAATAGTTTAATCAAACTTTAAGTCGTAGTCGCAAACAAACTTTTGGTTGAAAAAACTAAAAATTCATTATTTTGTAAGTCGAGATGAATATGAATGAAACTGGGTCACAGAATTGTATATTTGCGACGAGGGTGAGCTCTGTTTTTCTAGAACTTGGTATGTTTATCAAGAGCTGTAAATAAATATTTAGTTTTTCTGTTTACCTTCGCTGCTGCGAAACCCAACCACAATAGCTTATAAAAATAATATACGGTGAAATGGTAGGTAGGAGTTCCAACGAGTTAACCTTAAGTGACGATCGTGTCACGAACCTTAATGAGAAAGCTATTAAGGGAGGTTAAAAACCACAAACCGCACTTCAACTAAACATTGTCTTTAATGCTCTTAACCCCATTGAACTGGATTGATTGCTGGCCAGCCATTTTTGGGAGAATTGTAACAGCGTTACGTAAAAATTAGCAATCTATAGGAACTTAAGAACTAAAAAATTAAAAAGCGTTTATTCGTGGTGACACCAAAGTTTTACAAAAATGTTTACTTCTGCCAAACTGTTTGTTGTTTGTTGGCAGATGTAGCTCCCAAATACAATGTTATAGTTTTAATCTCGTACTTTTTCATCAATAATAAAAAATACATTTACCTAGACATTAGGTACTTATAACTAAACCAGTACAAAGGCTGACGTAATGCTAGTAACATTTTAAATTGCGTAATAGGATTCCAAATCACTTCAGCGAAGCCGCAGACATAAGCTAATTTAACCTATGCATCTCCATATACGAGGCTTTGACAAAAGGTATTAAAAAGAAATTCACCATTTTATTTTTGAAAGACATTTTTGTGGTAAGTACAGCTTCTTTCGAAATCGTGGGGTATGTCACTAGTTTCATGTCGATTGCAACTTTTCCACTTTGTTATATTAATCTTACAAAACATAACAGCTATGTGCATGGTACAAAACGTTTGAAGTGGCATGTAAAAAGTGAGCTCTCTCGCCGCGGTATGGGTGTCGAGCGAAACCTCTAACTTTAAATCAAAATGTTGGCGTATATCCTCTAAGCAAACTTTTAATTGCGGCTCCCGGTTATACAGTTCATACTGTGCGAACATTCGTGTTAGATTTTAATGAATTTCGCACTGAGAATTTCAGAATAACCGGAAACGTTTGTGTGAGTCCAATGCTTCCCATTGAGTGGTCAGTACAAATACACACTAATAATACTGATGGCCGAATTCATTAGTTGATGAAACGAACTGGTCAGTTCGCAAATGTGGCCACACTCGCTTTTAGATGTATAGCCATTTAGAAGCTCATCGATTAAGCTTTCTGCCTTCAATTTAAATGCACTCAAAGAAATAATTAGCCGAACTAATTAAGTTACTTCAAAAATAACTAAAGGACAATGCTAAAAAAACTTCGCATTTCACGGTGGTGTTATCTTGGTTTTGTACACCAAGAATTACCTTTTCATATCCTGATATCGATTTTCAATTTTTCACCCTAGTTTAAGATAAATTTTATTTTTTTGGATGGAAACGGAATGGCGAAACTGAAATAATTCAATAAAATAAATATTAATTATGTTTTCCAATGCTAAGGTAAAAGAAATGTTGATAAAAAAAAAACTTGAACATATAAAAGTACGACTCAATTTTTGAGAAGAAGTAAATAGTCTTGACACGGCACCAAAACTAAGGGGCCCATTGGTTGTCATTCTCCTTTAGTTATAATTAAATCAACTTTGGTTTAATTTAACAAAACAAATTTTATAATAGCAAAACAGGGTTATGTAACAGATAACACCTAGTTCGCAAGTCCCAATTTTTGTGTAAGCAGTAACCAAATTTTTTGTTACAGTTATGCAATTTTCTTTAAATGATAAATGATAAATGATTTTATTTCTGTAAGTAGGTTTGTACAAACACTTTTACACGTCAATCATATTTTAAAAACTAGATGAGGTCGGCGTTTCCTATCTGACTACTCTGAGAAGAAAGGCCGAAACAAACTCAGAGGTCATAGTCTCTTTTAAAGTCCAGACATAATCTTGGTCAGATCATGTGAAGACCATGTAGATTGGTGTCTGAAATGGTCTTTTGAGGAAAGAACCACACAGGTTGAGTGGACCTGACCAGTCAGTGCACGCATTTGTCAGTAATCGTGCAGCTCTACTCAGAATATAAGGAGCTCAACGATGCGACTATCAATACCAAAGAAAGGCCATTTGGGTAGGCCACTTATATGACTCAAACTGCCAGACCATGATTAACACTAACTGAGAATAAAAGAAAGGGAAAAAAAAATATTATGCAATAACCCACATAGTCTTCACATTCACAATAATTAAAATAATATAATACTTTACAAGTAAATATTCCTGTCATTGTGTATAAAATAATAATTAAATGTCACTGTTTATAAAATAATAAGGTTAGCAAAAACAAAAAAAAAAAAACAATAAAAATAAAATACCTCAATATGTACAAAAATTGGAGCAGCTCAATCCCAAGCCTTTTTGTCCTCAATATAATCTTTAACAGTATAAAAGGCTTTCTGGCACAACTTACGTTTAATGAATGATTTGAATTTATTAAGGCTTAGATCTTGAACGTGGCTTGGAAGTTTATTATAAAAACGTATACATTGACATCGAAACGAGCCACCTATTTTCTTGAGCCTTGTTGTAGGTACAACAAATTTGTGTTTGTTCCTAGTATTTATATTATGGATATCACTGTATTTTTTAAATAATTTTATATTTTTATGGGCATATAATAGATTTTCAAAAATATACTGAGAAGGCACAGTCATTACATTAATCTCCTTAAATTTCTCTCTGAGAGAGTGTCTTGGACTTTCAGTGTGGATTCACAAATTGTACTCGTTAATAACTTCGCTCAATATAATAAAAATATGATAAACTGACCTGAAATCACGTAAACTTTCAATAATAATATAATAAGGTATCCCTTTCATAAAATTGGTACCGGCCCGGAGATATTTGAAGATAGCGACAAAAGGGTTATAGGTATTAGAAGGTTTATTTATTAGAAGCATAGGGAAAGTAAAGTTTAGCGAAAAGGGTCTGGAACCTAAAACGTGAGGACGAACAAAGACCGGTGATATAATTTTAGGCAAATAGAACTTAGGGGGGACGTATGTTCTTCTCCCTAAGTTCTTTTTCTGCGCCCGGGTGTTACCACTGTGTGGATCGCCCGGAGGACACGGTAGAGCATACGGTGGAGGTCTGCCCGGCTTGGGCGGAGCACCGCCGTGTCCTCACGGAGGCGATCGGCGGCGGCGATCTCTCGCGGCCCTGGTTCAGGCCATGGTTCGGAGCGAGAGTGCATGGGAGGCCGTCACCTCCTTCTGCGAAGCAGTAATGCTCGCGAAGGAGGAGGCAGTACGCGTGATGGAGAGGCGAAATTCGCGCCCTGACGCCCCTAGTCGCCGCGGGAGACGCCCCGGGCGTCGGAAGTCGCAGGCCGATTCCCGGCCACCGTAGGCGCGGGCTTCCGGTAAGCGATGGGTAGCTCGCCGTCCGATAAGGACCAGGCCCGGGTCGACGGCGCGTTGTGTTCCACGCGTGCCTCAAAGAGATGTCAGCACGAACTGACGGGGTCCATTAGGGCCAATGCCTGCCAGAGTCGCGAGTTTGTCCGATAGGGATATCGTGGCCCAGGCACACAGTCAAATGAAGGAACACGGGTGGGTTTTAGTCAGTAAAAGTCTGAGAGCCCTCTCGCTCCGCCCAGAGCGGGAGAAGTTATTTAATAATATCCCAACCAAAAAAAAAATTGTCGGGACGTACGACGCAAATCGACTTGCTAGACAAGCTGAAATTTTAAATTGTTGGAAATAAAGCGAACTAAGTAGAATACCAGAATAGATACTGCTACGAGTAGTGCTAGGAACGGCAGGTTCGTTTTCTATTTGTACAATTTGAATACTTAGTTCAAATTCTTGGTCTTCACGTGAACATGCTTTTTAAATTGAATTGTTTACTTGCACACGAATGGAGTTGTTTTCTAAGATATTACTTGTTATTGCAAAGAGGATGTACCTACTTCTTAAATGTATAAACAAGCAACAATGGATACACGTGTAAAAGCAAAAGCAGAACGTGTAACTATATCTGCATATTGTGTTCTATTAAGCCCAATCAGTAACATTCCTGATAAATTATTGACATCAGATACGGACACAATCAAGTGTCATTGAGCGCACGATGCGGATATATTATGATTTAATACAACATGGCATGGCCGACAAAATCAGTAATTATGTCAACTACATGTGTCACATTACACATGCAGGCTGATAACAATGAAATGTCTGGAGATGGCAACATTAGTGCGGGCGGTTGAATAATAATACGAGTGGAAGCCAGCGGTACCTACCCACATTATATGTAAATACATAACGATAATGTACAATGTTCCGATAGTTGTTAAGCTAAAGGTAACATGAGAAATGAAGCTGCTTACGTCACAGAACTATTAGCAGATGAAGATAATATCTGGGAATACCTGGAGTTATCTACTTTCCGCCTTATTACAAAACAAGATTTATATTTTGACATGTCTTAAACCATGGAGCCAGTTTTTGTAATAAGAACGTAACTGTGATTGAAATACCGTTCTTTATTCAAAACTGAAAACTTAATTCGGTACTACGTTGTCAGTTTTGTGTTTAGGGACTTTACCATAGTCGGAATAAAGTTCGAAATTCAATAATGGCTCTATGTTTTAAACCTGGGTCTGAAGATAAACCTTGTTTTGGAATAAGGGGGTTTGTGTTTAGGATTTAAAACACAGAACCTTTACTTCATCGTACTATTTTGGGTGGATTCCTCTTGTCAGCTTGTTGGTACTACTCTACAGGTCGTATTTTACAACCGATCTCGACAAACTGAGTATAGAGGTTTTAGGGGATTTTTCATTGGAGGCTGCATTGTTGGCTCCTCCAAAAAAGGGCAAAAACCGCTACTGGATATCCTCGCCTTATGACACCGATTTCGACGGTTCTTTTTTATTTAAAAGGTACTTAGTAACTTTAAATTTGGTCTCATAGAAATTTGGTGAATATCTGATGAGAATCTTCGGCGTGATGAGCAGAATGGCTCCTCAAAATGCAGTAAATTGCTCACTTTTAGATTTTACACCACACGGACGATCTACATTTTCACTTCTAACATTATTTAAAATAGGAAATTTACCACGTTTTTAAAAACAAAAACATGGTAAATATTTTTTTTTTTAAATCAAATTAAATATTTATTTATTGATTAAAAGGTATTTGTAGTACGTACATAATAGAGCTTAATAATTAAGTAAGCGTAGTAGTAAAACTAACAAATATCTGTAGGGGTGAACTACTGTTCTCCTAGCTAGGTAGCAAAGCAACCTGTGTTATTATCCCGTTTAAAATAACGTTAGTGGTACTTATATTAATTGTTGCAAAAAAGTTGGTGCTCGCGAGGTCTACTGTTCGCAGAACTACTATTTAACCATGATCCTATAAGTTTTTATAATTTACAAAAAATTAAACAAAAAAATACTTTCGCAATTAACCTACTCAGTGAGGTCACAGAGTCAACGTTTTCAAAAAAATAACAGAAAATGTTTCCGTTAAAATGAGGCACGTGTATAAATACCGGCCACAAAAGAATTCATTGGGGTCCTAAATTAACCTCAATGGGCCTATTTATTTAGTCGTGTACCCGTGACAAATTCCCCAGTTTCTTTTATTTCTGAACATTAATTGTATTTAAGCTCCCAAAAGGCAATTTTCTATTTAGTTAGTTAAATATAAATACTTCTAGTACTCCTAATTAATTTTCAGCTTTTCACAAGAAACGTTGGGTAAACTTGATTTATTTTCTGAAAATCATTTTAGATTGTTTACATCTGGCTGGATTACCGACAATGAATCAACATTTTTCACGTCTAATTTGACTCAGAACTTCGTTTAGTTGAATGAGTGAATGTGGTTAAAGAGATCCAACAATAGCTTGAGTCCTATTTACGTTAATATTATATACTTATTGGATGCAGTGGTTCGTAATCGCATGTACTATGTATTTTGATACATCAGTTTTGAGCCTAACCAACATTCAGGGATGCTTCACGTTTTCGAATCATCAAATCGATTATTTTGAACTGACTGGAATTCGGATATCTGGGTTACATGAAACGATCATCGGGACGACATTCCATATGTACTGGGCGACTCAATCCCACCAATTACGATTGACACATGAGCATAAAAGGAAACACCCCGCCTCGATTTGTGTTTCAATGTGTCGGTGGAGGAGGCAAGGCTCGAAGAATGCTGGTCGGCTCACTGAGAGCAATGCATTCCAAATCAATACAAGCGCTCTACCAGTTAGTGACATATGAGTATTGCAATTTCCGAATGCGGGGTCGTTAGTTGGCACTGAACGAGATAGCCGACTCGACGGACTGACTAGAGGAATGATTTACGGACCATTTGCACATCCGATGCTCGCGATGTTAGAACTAACATTGGTTCGGTTCAATTAAAAAGTGTCAATGGACGTTGACTCCCAGTTAGGCTTTTGTTTCGAGTTGCATCCATTGTACGCAACTGGTATCCATTGTTCACTTCCTTTTGGTCGTGACAGGCTGTCAGTGCGCTTTGGCGAAAGACAAACTAGACTCGATTCTGGTAGAAACGTTTGATATGGCTCGTATACGTTGTAGGAGATGATTGACTTCGATGGAAATGTACTACAGTAGGGTGACCATGAATGTCCCTTCGCTGACCCTCAACTAAACTGGGCCTCAAGTCTGCTATTACAATAGTGTCAGAATGGTCGATCATTGATTTCATAATTGTTGATTTTGACAAGTTTAGTAATCTACTATTATAATGGCATCATAATGACTTTCCAATGGTCGGCCACTGACACTACATTGAAAGAAATTGCATTTATTGGTAATCTCGTACATAATAAGAAATGTCATTCATTTGTATAATAATAATAATGACAAATGAATGACATTTCTACTAATGGGTTTTATAATAATGGCAATACGACAATGCCATTATAATAACACAATTCTATTGCGAGAACATGGACCGACCAATGATCGACCATTATGAATTTAGCAGATTACGAACTTTTAGCAAAATGACAATGGCATTATGACAATGGGATCCTGTTGGAATGACTGAATTTATAAAAATAGCAGACTTGGGTCCCTGGGCGGATTGATAAATGAAACAGAAGAATATGTTGTTCGAAGAGAGTGCTTCCTTACTTTGCTATTTACTTTGGCGGAGCTAGAGCTGAACTGACTATTTGACGTGAACTGTCAGATATATCATAATCAGCCTATAATGTTCCCACTGCTGGGACACAGGCCTCCTCTCTAGGGAGTGGGCTGTAATCTACCATGCGGGCCCAGTGCGGGTTTGGTAGATGTCACATGTCTTCGATTTTTTGGTTCTAGAACATAGGTACCGGTTTCCTTACGATGTTTTCCTACACCGTTTTGAGAGCAGTGGTGATGATATTATTTACACAAAATAAAGCGCCTGCTTGGGTTCGCACCCATGACCTACAACTCGTAAGTCGGGGCCATTACCCAGTGGACACCACTTCTCTTAACTGTCAGGTATACAACATTAGGTTTTGTTTATACTAAACCCGAAAAGGGGTCATTGTACTCATCATTTTAAATATTTTTTTCTATGGGACCAACCTTGAAAACGCGAAAAAAAAATTAGCTGTTCCCTACATTTGTGTTCACTGAAATCGACAAAATGTATGGAACAGCTGATTTTTATGAGATTGAATTGTTAAGAATATGTTTGATTTACAAATTATTTTGGAATTACGTTTGTATGAACTACGCATCTATCGAGTTAACAATTAGAAATAGCGACAAGTCAATTACGTGTTGCAGATAGTCGCTAGTTTCGTTTTCGTGTAGAAATATAGTCGCGATAACATCTCTGTATTTGTCACCGGGAAAAAAGTCAGCTGAGAACTGTAATTGCATTGTTTGCTGCAATACACATCGCGAAGCATTGTTGTCGATAATCCTATTTACATTAATTAAACATAGTATAATAATGATGCCAGTCAATTTTGACCTTCTATAAGAATTCAATCAGGCAGCAGATGAGCTGAGATAACAGCGTCTAGCACATGAAGGGCTCAATAAGCTTCTAATTTTCTTCCAATATGTATGTACCTTCATTATTGTTAGCGAAATCTTGTTATAAACAAAACGAGCGCGCCTTACAGTGGTCGCATACGATGTGTAACATCTAACATCTCTCCTTGGTAATAAGTAACTGAGCAGAGACAGAGAGTAACCTCAAAATTTGAAAAGCTAAATACTGAAATATTTATTCGAATAATATTCATTACGGTCGCTCACTGGTCGAAATTCTACCCCCTCTACTTACACTCACTCACTCCAAAAGTTAAGGACAGTTTTTTTTATAATTTCTCATTTAAATTACATTTAAACATATAGGTAATTTGTATATATTTTTGTAATCACCTTTTCAAACCCTTCATTTTGATCCCACTCGATTGCCTTTTGAGTTTTTTTTTTTTTTCGAAAACACCTTTTGGCGCAAAAAAGCTGCTATTTTGATTTCTAATCATTTTAATAAAACCAGTGACACTCGCGCAATAGAGACGAATCTAACGACATATCATTCATCAAATCGTTTCAGCCGTTTAGTAGTTACGAGGGAACATAGAGACGGACATACATACATACAGGTCAAACACATAACCCTCCTTTTTTGGCTTCGCCGCAGTCGGGTCATCATCATCATCATCATCATCATTTCAGCCGAAAGACGTCCACTGCTGGACATAGGCCTCCCCCAAAAAGGGGGGGGATTTGCCATAATTGCCACGCTTGGCAGGCGGGTTGGCGATCGCAGTATGGTGTTAAAAAATGCATAGAGAACGCTGCTGTCCATTCTCTGGTAATTAGTCCCTTAGTCGCCTTTTACGACACCCACGGGAAGAAATGGGTTCGTGCTATTCTTTACGTCCGGCACCAAACGGAACCGCAGTCGACGCAGACGCAGACGCAGTCGGGTAAAAATAAGATAACAGGTGTTTTGTAATGTAACATACATGACATTATCGTATGTAACTACAAATTGCCAAGAGCAACGTCGTTACGATAAACAAGAAAGTAACTACTTTTCCAACTTCATGAAAAGGGAAAATCGTAATCTGAGAACATCGAATCTCGCAGCAAACCCAATCTACGTCATTATTTACGACAATGTTCTAACAAACTGGGGTTCGTGAAAAAAACTTCCGTAAGTATAATAGCAAAACACGAGTACACGAAACGCGATAAGAAAACTCGGAACGGAATAAGAGTTGTCGTCCAACATTAATTACTGTGGCGCCCACAAAAGGAACTTGGATTGTCAAAGAACAACTTGCACGAGTACTGGCAGAGGCAACTTTGAACACTCGGGGAGGTACAGTTTTTATGTTCCCGCCTCCCGCGACATCAGCAGTAATACCTGTGTTATAATCTCACTCGCAACTAGCGCAAAAACTCGTCAAGCGACAGTTTATTTAGCGCTTTTGAGTCTTTGTTCTAGCGGTCGCCGTTCGGTATAGTTGCCAACTACCGCGTTCCGAACAATGCAAAAGTTTCGACAAAAGTTGAGATTGAAAACGAGACGAAATTAATCGCAAATTAAGACTCTTCCAGACGCAATTTCGTAATGAAACATTTAATTTATTTATTTGTAACTTGAGTCGCGAACTTAACATATAAATATCGCTTGATAGTGTTTCCGGAATGAGAGCTGTAAAACACGATTAATGAAAAGTATTTGTGTAAAGGTGTCCGTAAAGGTAATATTTACGACCGGAAAATACATGTGCTTCCGGGAGTAATGTTTGCAGAAATGAATAATACACTATCTTGTCCCGAACTACAAACACAACAAAACGCTAGCGCTAAAGGAGCACGTTTATTAACTGAATTTGGTGCGACGATCTTTTTATTATAATTAAATTAATGTAGGTACTACCACGGAACGGAGAGGGACAGAGGCGAATATCTCTTTAAATTCAATAATAATCCCCTCTAAGGAGTCGTTATCTGGCAAGACATTCCCCAAAATCAGCTTTTCGTTAATTGCTAGACAGCTTTATCTCGCGCCTTACGAACTCTGTCACTGACCCTAATGTAACATTGACGTTGATCCGACGCCAGATTAATTTATTAGCCGGTACCCGAATAACCGGCCCTCCTAGAAATTGACTTAGTTATTAATGTCATATTTTCCTCGACAGATGTCCGAAATGTGGCAAGGGTTTATCTACTATCGTTTGTAACTCCGACGGTTATCGGATGAACTAGAACTAAATCCTGTTGTTTAATCATGTTTTGAATATGCGGGTTTTGTTTTATCAGGCGTAATGCATACTTTATTAGAGCCAGTTTGTGAACAAGGCATTGACCTTTTCTCCACCAATGCAAGCACAGTATGGAAGCCCTTAGCAAAGCCATTTTTTGTACAAGAGGCACCTGCCAGCACATGATCCGTTTATTGTCTATTGACAAATTAGCTTAACATTGAATGAAATTAGCTAGCTTTGAGGGATAGCTATCCTCAGGGTTGGTTGATTTCTTTTAGTTTATTTAGAATAGAATAGAAATAATGTATTTGCTTAAGTTAGATAAATAGATGTGATGTAACTTAGGCGCGTATTGCAGAGCGTCGCTCATCGCTCATTTAATTGGTTGAGACTAGTTTTAAGTAATGCTTGGGCGTTGGGTGACGTTCTGTAATACGGGCCTTAGATTGTGAGGGAGCACTCATTTTGTTTTTATCTGTGGAAGCTTTTAATTAGCAACTTTGATGAATATTGTTATTATTATACTGTTATTAGTCTGTAAGCCTTCCAAAAATAAAGAAAATAAAATAAATAAATAAATATTTCTACTTTTGATGATTTAACGATAAGTATAATTTATGCTTATGAATGTAACTCTAGCTTTATAGGTAATTCATCAGCCATCTCAAAACCAATTCACCAATTTCTCAATAAAGTTAACTCGATACCAGATCCATCGGGCCCAACAAAGATCGGCGAATAAAAAAATCTGCGCTAAACTGTTTACGGGAACGTGATCGAATGTAATCTCGAGCGGCGCGGTACCATTTCCGGCCAATTACGTGACGTAGTGACTTCGGAGTCCAGAATACTGCCCCCAATAGAGTACTGGCTGGCTGTTATATACAACAATGAGGGTTAATTATTTCGTTATTGAGGAAAGGTAAGAAAACTCTGACATTTTCTTAGGGACTGTATGTGGGTGTGTGTGTGCTTTTTGATTAGGTTTGACTACCCAGATGTCAGATGTTCCGTTTGGTGCCGGACGTAAAGAATAGCACCATCCCATTTCTTCCCGTGGATGTCGTAAAAGGCGACTAAGGGACTTACTAGAGAATGGGCAGCAGCGTTCTCTATGCATTTTTCAAACCATTCTGCGATCGCCAACCCGCCTGCCAAGCGTGGCGATTATGGCAAATCTCCCCCTTTTTGGAGGAGGCTTATGTCCAGCAGTGAGACGTCTTTCGGCTGAAATGATGATGATGACCCAGATGTCAAGAAGAAATACACTAGTAGTTCTGCGAACAGTAGACCTTTTTTTTTTTCGGGGGGAAACCTTCTAAAGGCACCTGAACTTTGGGGAAAAAAGAACCAGGGAGTGTGGGATTCTTACCTCACTAATACCACCCCGGTGATCACCATCAGCATATGGAGGGGATCCCGTTACCTCTTAATAGACCAATCCGGAACCCCCTCAGTGCGACGCCTGTCTCTGGGGAGACTACCAGTAGACCTAGCGAGCACAAACTTTTTTGCAACAATTAAATTTAGCATGATTTTTGTTTTTATAAACATGAGTATAAAATTATGAGTAAAAAATTGTAGGATAGCTAAAAAAAAATACTAATAGGTTTAAATTGGCAGAGGTAACGCTACAGCCTAGTTTTGTGATGAGAAGGTGGTCCGAGGCGTTTTACAATCCCAACCTAGTAGTTAAAGGGCCGATTCCACTGGTAGAAATCTATAAGTGAGCAATTTCTGCATTTAGAGGAGCTTTTCTGCTCATCACACCGAAGACCCTCATCAGATCTTCACTAAATTTCTATGAGACCAACTTTAAGTTACTACCTTTCAAACATAAAAAAAAACTATCGAAATCGGATCTCATAAGGCGTAGATATCCAGTATTATTGCCCCTTTTTGGAGGAAATCCAATCAAAAATCCCCGACGACAAAAAAATCTATAAAGTCGTAAGACCTGTACAGTGTACACCGAGTTTCGTCTAGATCGGTTGTAAAATACGACCAGAGGGCTAATTCACGTAATTTCATGACGCGCCGATCAAGTTGCAGTGCAGGTGCAATGAAGTTTAAGTTTCAGTGATAGCTGAATATATATAGTATCTGACAGCCGTAGAGAATAGTAGAATACGAAATGCGTTGTTTTGATCGAAACTTAATTGCAACTGCACTGCTACCGCACTTCTTTAGTTACGTGAATTAGCCTGCTGGTAGAGGAGTAGCAAACAACTGACAAAGGGAAAGAAAATTTCGCGACTTGGAGCAGAGACGCATCGCTCGCTCGGTCAATAAATTGGGAACAAATGAAATCATTACTAATGATTAATATTCCAAAACCATATAATTTACATCTGTACTCTGCATCTGAACAGTTATCCGAAAGTGGTTTTGCGCGCATCTGTATCATCAAACACACTCGTTCTATTGACCAAACTGCTTCTATTCAAAACTATATTGCACAAAACTAATAATAACTTAGCTATGAAATCTCAAATAGCAAACATAGCACACAATGTCGCCGAGACGAACAATAAACTGTGTATTCAAAACAAGAGTAGCCATGAATCAGGCAGCTCTGAGCGCACATGCACTGTTTATGAGTGCAGTTGATGTCTCTCCGAAGCATAAATCCTCACGGCTTGTGCCAAAAACAACCTGACCTCTATAATTCCTGGGGTTTGGGCTAGTTTCGGGGCTTGTCCAAACATATACCGTAAAATGGAACGGGGAAGTTTGTGCAAACACGTTTCATGCGCTGATCACTCGCATCGATGTGGTATACAAACGTTAGTTACGAATCGAGAACAAATATTGGCGATACAATGTATTTTTACTTAATTGGAGGAAAATTGGAGCGAATGTTGTAAATTGTTACTTTATATTTTACTAGCTGCACCCCGCGGTTTCACCCGCGTAAGTCTCGATCCCGTGGGAAAGTCACCCTTAACACTTAGGGGTATAAAAATTAGTTATAAACCTATTCTCATACCTACTGAATATACATTCAGTCATTGCTTCATTATTAATTATTTTTAACTATTGTTAGTAATTTTGTTCTAGGTGCATCGTCTTCACATATAATTATATAATTGATGTACTTATACAAAATATTGTAAAACATTTTTAAAAGAGTAACGGTGGAGTTTCTTGCCCATTCTTCTCCATACGAAGCTACCGTTTGGAAGGGGCGACTAGAATCAATTCTATTTTATTTGTAATTTTTGACGCTCAAAAGTGCCATTTATGTGCCTATTTGAAATAAATAATTTGCCTTTGCCTTTGCCTACATATAAAATTTCATAAAAATCGGTCAAGCCGTTTCGGAGGAGTATAAACAATAAAACTGTGACACAAGAATTTTATATATTAGATAATGGCTTTGCCAGCGCTTTGTGTTCTATGTGGTGCCTGACGTAAAGAATAGCACCTCCCTATTTCTTCCCGTGGGTGTCGTAAAAGGAGACTAAGGGACTTACTAGAGAATGGGCAGCAGCGTTCTCTATGCATTTTAACACCATACTGCGATCGCCAACCCGTCTGCCAAGCGTGGCGATTATGGCAACCCCCTCCCCCCCAAATGTTGAGGGAGACCTATGTCCATCAATGGACGTCTTTCGGCTGAAATGATGATGATTTTATAATGGTGACGTATCAATTTCTATTCGAAAAAGGGATACCAATTCCACAGTTATTTTGAATGCCTACGCCTTGTAGTCCCATTGTTTCCATGTAAAAAATAGTGACCTGAATGAAAATGGAACAGGCAATTAAATTGTTCCTAAAACTATATAAACCCCAGCAAACAGTGCCAAAAACGTTAGGACTACATTTTTCCGGAGCAATTTGAGAACGTACAATTTCGAAGGCTTTTCCATCAGCGTTCGCTAAAAGGGCCCGGGCCACCTGTAGAGGAATCGGAATACAGCCAGCTCGGAACGTGCCAGAACACAAAGCGCACCTTTTTACAGAAACTGAGACTGAAAATTCGTGAGTATTTCCTCGCGCGACAGCAAAGACGCCGCAAAAATGCGAAGAATGGAACCACCCCCGGGCTGAGCCCGACCCACCCTCGCCCCGTACCAAAATAATGTCGGCATTTATTATTCGTCCGCTGTGTCTCACATAGAGACGTGTTACAAGAACATTTTGATATACAAATCCATTATTAGCTATTACAAAAACACTGCATCCTCCTACATGTAATTTTGATTGTTCTATTTTGCTATGGAATGTCTGTAAATATTTCATTTGCAATATGAACTTTAGTAAGATAGGTACATACAATAACTCACGCCTTCTTCCCATGGGGGTAGGCAGAAACTATAGAACGCCACCTGCTACGCTCCTTATATACTCCTTTTGATTCGCCTACGTTCATCTGGTCATACACGCACGCCGGTTGCAAGTAGTACGCACCTGCCTTTCTGAAGAACATCACCAACTAGGTGACTATATTATGTCCTCCTAGGGCGATCTGTCCCGGCGTTTCCACTCACCTCTGCTTTATAGAAACCTTTTGTTGGTCGCCTTTCACTCATCCCCCATTCATTTTTCAGTCTTTAATAAGATATGTACACAAATATGACATTACCTACTGAATCACTACATAGTATAAAAAATAAATTCAAAAACTAAAACCCGACTACTGGAAAATCACGCTCTGAAAAGTATGAAACAAGAAAATATTCTCATCTGAAATTATTATGTACAAACTATTCAATATGTATCGTCTATTATATAAACAACTTACACGTAATTATATTTTAATGTATTTAATACATTTATTCATAGTGATGTCCAGAAGACAGCCGTGGTCGTATGCCACTTAACCTCTCAAAACAACACATTCTAACAGTAGTAAGCCAAGGATCATAATCTTTAGGGCAAAGACCACGGCTGTCTTCTGGACATCACTATGAATAAATGTATTAAATACATTAAAATATGTTGTTTATTTAATAGACGATACATATTGAATAGTTTGTACATAATAATTTCAGATGAGAATATTTTCTTGTTTCATACTTTTTAGAGCGTGATTTTTCAGTAGTCGGGTTTTAGTTTTTGAACTTATTTTTTATTTAAACTATTTTGGGGTTATAATTTCGTGATAAAGTATTTGCAGACGCGCTTTAATTTTTTTTTGGTTAGGTTCATTCATGTGCACCTCATTCATTCATTCATTAGGTTTAATGTTTTATATGTACCTGTGTAATATACCAAACATATACAATAGGTTTATGTTTCAAAATTTGAAAGACTTCGTAACCTTTCTAATTCCTGAAGAGATCGTGGGTCATGAGGATTTTTCAGCAATTTGTTATGATCCAAGGAACAAATAAATAATCCGTCTAAGGATCTGAGTCTGCTGAGGGCAACATAGGCCTGTCCCTTAGCGACCCCTAAATCAATTACCGCTTTATACTTCCCTAAATCAATTACCGCTTTATCTAGAGTGCACCCCTGCAACTTGTGCACAGTAACTGCCCAAGTAAAGGATTAATGGTAACATATTGCCATCAGGTCTGTAAAAGCCCTGTGCCAGTAAGAAGACGTGCCTCGTATATTCCTCATACAGACGTGTGCAATAATATATTTTTGAAATGTGCTAATTAAGGCCTTTCATTTGATATGCAACACGGCATGAATAAACAACTTTTCTTTTTTTGGCTTTGACTTTATGTCCGCTAGAGGGCGCCATGTTGAATTTAATGTGACCTCACATAGTCTTAGATAACCAGCGGACGATCAAGACGCTTCCAACAATACCTCATTTGTCAAATATGACTAGCAGTTTAGAAGTAATGAGGGAACAGATGAACATACATACATACCGGTCAAAATCATAACCCCCCTTTTTGCTTCGCCGTAATCGGGTAAAAACAAAGTCGCTTCCCGCTTCCTGTCTGTCCCTATGTATGCTTAGATCTTTAAACTACGCAACGGATTTTGATGCGATTTTTTTTAATAGATACGAGCGATTCAAGAGGATGGTTTATATGTTTAGAAAAAGCCACGCGGGCGAAGCCGCAGGCAGCAGCTAGTCTTTTAAATAGCTTTGAGAAGTAAACTAAAATATCGACGCTACAAAAGTTCTTTTCTTTACATTAAATGCAGGAGGACCAAACAACTTCATTTAGCGGTTTGGGATTTCGTGAACAGTACCTACATGAGAAGAATGTTTGTTCCTTTCAGGTGCTAAGTTTTAATGAGAGAAGTTTACGGTGAAACTAGCCAGCAACTTTTAATTATGGCTTCTAACCGCTAGGGCATCACTGTTAAGGAACTTCTGAACTTTGATAATGATGATATGCGAGAAATGGAAACTCGCGCAAAAACATTAGCGGCGCACAAAAATATATAAACAGAACTTAAGACGCTGACAACAGGTAAACCGCTGTCACTGTCAGACTGCATACAAAAGAAAGAGAAGCGCGATGACACAACGCTTGTAATTCATTGCAAAATATGAAGCAATTATTAATTTACTCAAAAATGAGTTGAGTAATCGAAAATAATAATAAATGAGTAGAGTAATCGACGACCTTAAGAAGATGGCTAAGTCAGACTGGATGCGGAAGGCGGAGGACAGGGTGTTGTGGCGCAGCCTGGGAGAGGCCTATGTCCAGCAGTGGACTGCGATAGGCTGAGTTGATTGATTGATTGAATCGAAAATAAAAAACAACCAAGTTCTGCATACAAATAAGACGTTCTTGTTATTACTTTAATACCAACCGTGCGTTGATATTTAATAGAGACATTTTAGATCGAAACTCAAAGTAAAGGGTTAGTTTACCGTTTATTTGTATAGAGATTTTTTTTCGAAACGTGTTTTGGTAACAACCAAGTTCTGAGAAATTATGTTCAAAAATAACATATCTTTTTTCCGCTACCACAAACCATACATTTGGCATTTTTTTTGTTTAAGACAAGCCTACTTTCATCATTTGCCTTTTGTCAACGCTTTAAGCTAACTATTACGTAACACAAACTACAATATAACTAAGAACAGCGTCATGACGTTACAATAAATATAATAAATAGTAATTTGTATAGAAGGGACACGCGATCATTTATTATAGGAAATATCTATATCGTTTTAGTAAAAGCTTATAGTTGTTTTATAGTGTGTAGAATATGAGCGGCACTTTTAATTTTGTACTAAAGTCTGTAGTTTGTCACAGCTGCTTATTTTAAGAACTTCTTTACTTCCTTTTCGTGTAGATAGACTAGTTACTAACCTGATGTCAGAGTTTTTATGCAGCTCATGGGCCTCTGACTTGGCTTCACATGCAGCCGAGAAAATCTCTCAGGCATGCGCGGTTTCCTCACGATGTTCTATGTTATAGGGTTTGGTTTCCGCACTTAGTCCTTCATGTGGACCATTGTGCGTGACTCACGATGTTTTCCTTCACCGTTTTTAAACCAAGTAATAATTATACAATACGCACATGAATCCGAAAGGGCAGAGGTGCGTGCGAGGTAAGTACTCTACTCTCGACTATCAAAAAAAGCAGTTTTCTCGAAGCTGAAATCAATTTTTTTTTAATTTATATCGCACTTACAGGTTAATATGAGTGTACTAATATCAAGTCGAATTATAATGAGGAGGCGGAACGCGTGAGGGTGAGGCAGGGTGCCCGCCCTTCCGCCCTTAGTCGCCGCAGGAGACGCCCTGGGCGTCGGGAATCGCCGGGCTTGCGGACGGTGAGCGATGGGTAGCTCGCCGTCCGATAAGGACCAGGCCCGGATCGATGGCGCGTTGTGTTCCACGCGCGCCTCAAAGAGACGTCAGCACCAATTGACAGGGTCCGAAAGGTCCAATGCCTGCCAGGGTTACTTGTCTGTCCGAAAGGGATATCGTGGCCCTGGCACACGGGCATTTGAAGGAACACGGTGGGTTTTAGTCAGTAAAAGTCTGACACTCCCTCCCGCTCCGCCCAGAGCGGGAGAAGTTATTTGATGATTTCCCACCCAAAAAAAAAAAAAAAAGACAAAATATAATTCAATAACAATTATTTTGTTTAACATAGTAATTAATAACATTAAAAATGATCTTTCCTGGGCGTCCGTGGGTCTGTGTTTATAAATTGGTGTATGTGTGGCAGGGAAATTGGTCAAAAAAATTATCGTACCGGAATAATTTTTTTTTATTAGGTATCTAAAGTAATACACTACGGACTTTCTGAATTAATATGAGCGTTCAATTCACTGTCGTTTAATTATTATTCATAAAAAAAACTAATATACGACTGTATATTTTTTTGGATATCTAACTATTTATTATAGTATTTCTTTTCCTCACCATACAATTATGGCGCCACTAAACCATAGCAGAGTTTTTTGTTTTTTTTTTATTGTTTTTTGTATGTTTTTTATTAATAATTATAATTGTTTTTTATTTTATTTCATTTGATTAAATATCTTATTGTTAGCAGTAATAAGAAAAAAACGACGTGAACGTTATGAGGCGTGCACTTTTGGATTTTCCAAATTTTTGCCAACTGATCTCAAAGGGATGTCAAAATTCCACTTTTAGTTTCTGGACACAAGCATAGGAAGCTTTCAACACGTAAGGACATAGTTTATACGTTACGTCGCATTTCCACCATTTTTAGGTCAGCAGCCTTTTAGCTAATAGATGCTCCATACTTCTTGAGCATATTACAGCTTTTCTGGTTGCTTTCTGCTTTCGAGCAGCCGAAGGAAATTCATGAAATATTTTCTGTATTTATTATGTAGGTAACTAAAAAGGTCGCAATATAAAAAGACGCAAACCTAAGTACCTATTCCAATAAAAATAACTATTTCAACCTCCAACAATGGAACATATTCCGAATAAAAGAGAGCATTTTAATATTGAAATCAGCATAAAGGATTGATATCAAATATACCCCTTTCAGAGAATAAACAATATATAGTATAGGTATATATTTTTACGTAGTATCGTCTCCAGCAATGTTGGCAGACAATTTTTGCAATATAATATGGGAGAGTGCCGATACATATGCTAATATTGAAACTTAAGTATTTCTTTCTTTCTTTTAGGGTTATTGTTATCCTTTAAAAGCGAAGATATACATAATCAAATTACATGCGTACTAAAGTTATGTGTTAGAACCAGGGACCGTACAACCCCGGTTAAGAGTTAAACCTTTCGAAGGGGTAACCCATTCACACCTTTATCATGATGTAACTCATTGAAAGGGATTGGTTTTATACTAGAAACCCATTGAACGGGTCACATGATAACCCATTGAATGGGTTTTATACTAGAAACCCATTGAAAGGGTTACATGATAACCCATTCAATGGGTTCTATACCTACTTGAAACAAAGTAACATGAAAAAATCATAATATTATGTTATATCGATATCCCCCCAGCACGCGTAGCATGACCAATTCTATCTCTATTAGCCAGGGACCATTTTGGTTACCATTTTAGAAAAACCCTATCGAAAACCCTTTCAATGGGTAACCAAAATGGTCCCTGGTTAGAACACGTAACCTTAGTACGCATGTAATTTGAGCAAAAAGGGAAAAGCGCTAGGGCTTTACTTTTTTTTTCATTGATACAAGCACTAAGGTCTCAAGTACCAGCAATGCGTACCATTACATCTCACCTAGAACATTCCAGAGATTCGAAGCGGTCCAAATTCGTACTTAAATATTTAGAGCAACGGTGAGCAACTTCGGCAACCCTCAGCAAAGGTACACAAGTTTGTTTATCTTCGGCATACATTTGACTTGTACCAAGGTCCGTAAACTCATAAATAAAACGATACTGAAATCTTGAACATTGTCGCACGTAGAATTTAAGGAAGAAACTACAATGTTGGTGGAGGAAAATAAAAGTGCGACATGTTCAGTAAAAAGTGTTGAGGGATCCCGTTTTCGTACCGACGACGTAGGCAAACAACCGTCACACTTGGATATTCGATTTAGGGAAATAGCAGAGTCGTGCTTACATGCGTCAGTAAATATAAGATACAACTGCGCGCATAAAATGTGCGGTATTTACCTTCTAATAAACGTTTGGTAAGGAAAAATTTGAAATGTGCAGATTTTATGGGTAATCAGGGCGGAACATTGTTTAATTCTACTGAAATGGAAGGTGTAAATTCTCGACTATGAAGGATATAAAAGTAACAAAGTTGTGCAAGCAAGTACATACAAGTCTGTAGCATTCATTTAGAGCGCTAGGTGTTAGCTGCCTTTATTCACCTGTAATATGTACCACAACAAAGCGATAGAAAACATTAAAAAAACTTTTTACAAAAAAATAATAACCGACTACCAAAAATACTACAAAGTGAAACACTAGTCGGTTATTATTTTTTTGTAAAAAGTTTTTTTAATTTTTCACTTCTTAGTGGGTCAGTTTTGAATTTATCTAAGTTACAATAGCCTAATGTTAACTGCTCATATCCTTTTACAAAATATTGCTTTTCCCGATGCTGGGACGTTGATTGTTGAGGAGTTCTCCTGGTAAGAACCAAGAGAACTGCCACTCACCATATGCATAGTGACGAGCATAAATTGCTTAATCGCAACCTGTTAAATAGGTACTCATTATTATATTGTTCTGGTGGCCATCTGTGGTCTCCATCATCAGTTCCATTTACCTAATGGTGCTTTCCGAGAGCAAATGCACGAGTTACTATAAAAAATACTTAAATCGCTATAGGTTTGCCTATAAAATTTGAGGGTTTCCCTCGATTTACAAGGAATCCCTTCATCAGATTCTGATTTGGTGGCAATGGGACCACCTCGGAAGTATGCCCTTTCAAACAAAAAAATAATTTTCAAAATCGATCCATAATTGACGGAGTAATCGCGTAACAAACATACAAAAAAAAAGCATACCGCCGAATTGCGAACCTCCTCCTTTTTGGAAGTCGGTTAAAAATGTTGTCCTTCACGTAAAATTTTTCATCAAACATTTTAAACCTGTAATACTAAATAAATAAGTTTCTTAAAATACTGGGCTTAATAGGATCCTGGATTCAAAGAAACATCTATTACAAATTCATGATCATCAAACATTCAAAACATCTTCAGCAGTCCAATTTATTTTACACAAAGGGCCATCAGAAACACTAAATACAAATGATGCACACAAAAGTTTTAGTTCACAACTGCGAATGTACAAACATGCAACGGGGAACAGCGAGCATTGCACGAGGGAACATTCAAACAAGTTCAGGGAATGCATAATAGTTATAAAACCAATGTAAGACCATGATGATTTAAAAATACAATATTAGTTTTAGTAGGTATATGCGAAACCCGAAACACGTGTCTAGTATTTTTATGCAAAGAATCTATGTACAAAATTTCAAAACTGTATCATGAAAAATCACAAAGTTATAAGGTATGGATATGTTACCGGGTTGTCCGTACAAAAACATGCTAACGGCGCGCCCGCGCCTCCAGAGTCGTCTTGCGCTCATTGATAATAATTTGGCAGTAGGTACCTAACCTTACGGCGATTGTATTGTAAGTAATTAAATGGTGATAACATTTTCCATCACACTTAAATATTTTTCGGACAAAATATAACATAGTATATAAATTATTGAAATCGATTCAGTTCCTTATTTTGAACAAACTATATTCAGGTTTCGCATATACGAGTACTAAACATAATGTTGTATAAATGACAGAACCTTGTCCGTTGTAGATTTTAGACCTGTGATTAAGGTCGAAGCCTTGTCCTAACATAAAAGTGATGCCAGCAGACCAATATTTGTCATTGTCAACATTCACTGCTGATAAGATCCTTTCAATGTTAAAAAGCGAAATGAAGAAGAATGAAGAAATAGCAGAGGCATTTGTATATTATACAATTTATTACCAACAATAGTTATTGACGTAGAAGCATTCATAAATGTCTCACTAATTCATATTACTCCGAATAAATAACAAGATCGTGTTGCTACTACAATATCCAATATCTAAGCTAATAATCAGGTTAAAACTACGTGAATTATGATGGAAGGTTATGGATACTAAGAAAATAATATTGCTATTCATCTAATAATGATATTAACTATAGCTGGACTCTGGAGTCAGTGTAAGTTATTTCGAAACAAATACACGTCTAGACCTGTGTCGGTTTTTCTGGTCGCGAGTGTAATGAACGGTACATTCAGAATTAGGCCTTAAGAGCCGCTGTGAAAGCATTTTTTGTCGAAACACGGTACCGTTAAGGCACCTGTCCCACCGCAAGCGACTAACTATCAACTATTTTATCGCTCAAGAAACATACAAACACAAAAAATTTTAGGCCCCGTTTAAGTAAAGGAGATTAAAGGCTTGTGCAGTCAGGCGCGGCGCGAAACCTGTAGAACGATTTCCGAGAAGTTTTCATAGAAAATTTTCCATCAGAGTCGCGTTGCGCCTGTCTGCACAAGCCTTAAAAGTTGATCGCTGACTATACACACCGCCGACGAGTACTCGTTTGTCGCAGCGACAAAAGCTATCAAAGAGAGTACTCGCTCAGCGATCACTCGCTGAAAGACTCACGCTTCGTACAAGCATACGCATACCAGCGAGTAATCGCTCATCGCCGATTGAGACCGACGCGACACTAGTAGCACAATTTCTTTATCGGTGCCTGTCGAGCCCGCGATATCGCGTAAGTCTGTAAAAGCCTTTAGTTGCTAGCTCTAATCGGTTCTCGTTAATCACCGGCGCGGCGGCGGGGTGGGACAGGAGCTTAACGTTCCGCTATATCGATAACGTTATCCATGTGATACCGTTTTGTCTGTAAACTGCAGTTTTTATGGCTTGAAATCAATGAATGTATGTTGTGCATGTGAATGACCAAGATGCAATCAAATTTAGTTTGATACAACGGTACATTTCACTGCAATTAATTCTGGTTTTCTGTCAATCATTTTGCGATAGAGATCTATTTAAACAGTTATTAATTCATGTATGTAGTGAAAGAATATTCTGAACAAATTAATAAGGTGATCGAATTAATAAAAAAAATATTTATATTTTTATAATTTATTATTGTATTATAAAAATGTGTATATATTATTATTTGAATGAGTAATACTAAATTATTGAAATTATTCATGTAAAATGCGTGTCCATAGCATAATTTTAAATTCTAAATAACTCTAAAATTTTCTATGCCTG
This sequence comes from Tiliacea aurago, assembly GCA_948098905.1. Lineage (NCBI taxonomy): Eukaryota > Metazoa > Arthropoda > Insecta > Lepidoptera > Noctuidae > Tiliacea > Tiliacea aurago. The sequence goes on from OX402592.1 coordinate 6,987,297, forward strand.
GAAATGGCCGCTAAGTTGTAAGTACTTACTACATTATAAAATAACACCAAAATGTACACTTAGTTGGCAAATAAATCTTTGACTTTGACTTTAAAAGTGTTATTGAAACAGTTGCATTTATAAATAGGTGCAATGGAAATAAAATCACAGGAAATGACCGCATATTTCATGGCCCGCTCCATCGCCCGATACTCTGGCGTCACACTCGACTATGATTCGTATAAACACATTTTCTTCTTGACCTATCCAAGGTCAAGAAGAAAATGAGCTTATTTCAGCCTATTTTATTATATTTGGCATGTTTCAATTACGACCGAAATCATATAGGTCTACGAAAAAAAGGTACTCGTACATCGTGTGTAATGTGTATCCCTTTGTATTAAATAAGAGGATCACATGTGGTCCATGTGGGATACGAATTGGTAAAATGGTCAGACAAGAAACGTTTCATAAATCAGCATTTAAATGGTTTATTATCAGAATAAAATCTCAGAACTAGAAATAAATAAATTCAGAATTTTTTTGCTGGATTTATCATACGTTCCCCAATTCCCCATTTCTCAACTGACTTAGTTCATGCAAGTTCACATGCAAATAAGCTGCATGTCGAAGAAACGTATCATTTCCGAACCAAACAGAATTTTACAACAGCATATCCCGTACTCCACACAGAATGTATTTGACTTTCAATTCCGACCAATCGTAACGTATCAGAGTGCAGCTTATTGGAAAACAAACGTAATTACGTCCAACCAAACACGCCGAACGAAATACAACGTCATTTGCTTACGTCACACGCGCGCCGTCAATTCTCATTCGAGGCGTCACGGGCGAACGAGCCGCGTAAACAATAGCTGTTCGCAATGTTGGCGTTCGCCTGTTCAGATATAAGTGCATATTTATAAGCGATATTCGTTCCAGTTCCGCTTCAAGGGTCGGCAGTTTGGCCAGATTGAATATCGGTACAATATTTCATGAAGCACCTGTATTTTCGTAACACAATTTCTTGACATAGCCCTTTTTATCAGGCTTCTGATTTACGCCTTCAAACAAACATCACCGATTTTTCTGAAAACCGAAATGGTAGTCTAAACATGATTTAAAGTTTAAGTTCCGAATGTTTAAAGAAACACTTAGCCGCTAAAATCATGAAAGCTTTTACACCATGGAAGGGACAAATAAACTTGAAAATTATTTGTTAGAAATCCTTTATTAAGTCCGCCTTTCCCCTTCTACTCTCATCTATCATATCAAATTGAAGTAAGTATATAATTATTTGGTAACAAGTACAGGTCGGATGTGCCTTGTACATTGTCACGCGATGTGGCGTGTCGTCCCAGTCGCAGTAATGAACATGTAATTACTTCGACTCCGCTGATTGTGGGGATCAGGGCTGCCTATAGGTACAGTCTGTTTAATTACACTAACGTTCAAAACAGCACCAGCAGCAGTATTATCAGAAACTAGCTTTTTACCGCGGCTTCGCCCGCGTGAAGGTCGGTAATTATCACACGGGAACGTACTACCGGGTTAAAAAGTATAATTTATTCTAAGCTAGATCATGGTCTACTCATGTGCCAAATTACTTTAAAATCCGTTCAGCCGTTTTAGCGTAAAAGCGTAACAAACAAACTCACTTTCGCTTTTATAATATTAGTTAGGAATAATCTTGCAGCAAAGTTATAGACAAATTATTTATTTCAAATAGACACGATAAAAGGCACTTTTGAACGTCAAATTTGACAAAAATAGAATTGATTCTAGTTGCCCCTTCCAATAGGTAGTTTCGTATGGAGAAGGAAGGGCAAGAAACTTCACCGTTACTCTACATTAATACATTTACTACATTAATTATATAATCACAGCACATTAGTAAGTATCTACTGATTTACTGTAGAAAGTTAAGAGCGTTTACACCTTACAGCATTTCATACAAACTTTCAAGTCCTTGTTTTTCAAAACGACTGAACCGATTTTAATGAAACTTCATACGCATAAGCAGGATACAAAGGTCTAAAAAATTTGTAAAGAAAATTTTCGAAAATAGTGTTACAGCCAAATTAGACTGATTTTAAATCCATAGAATCACAGATTTCCAGTTATCTGTTTTTAAATAAGACATTTCGAAAATGTTCTTAACTAACTTTTTAGACCTTTGTACCCTGCATATGCGTATGAAGTTTCATTTAAATCGGTTCAGTCATTTTGAAAAAAAGGGCTTGAAAATTTGTATGAAATGCCGTAAGGTGTGTTTACACCTTACGGCATTTCATACAAATTTTCAAGCTCTTAAACAAAAAAAATGGGCATTAATTATGTAATAGGTATTTAAGAAACTTCAAGCTTCTCGTGGGAAATTAAGACATTTTGTATAACCATTCCAGCCGAAAGACGTCCACTGCTGGACATAGGCCTCCCCCAAAAGGGGGGTTGATTGTCGATTGTTTGTATAGTGCATATTAAAGAACTAAAAAGGGCTTCCGGTTTTTTGTAATTAGTATTTGGGTAGTTCAATTAAGTACGTTGTAATTCCTTTTTACTCGATAACGTGTCAGCCCTAGGTGTGAACGTATGCCATATTAATTTACCAGCGTCATACAGATGCTGAAGTACTATATTAACGTTACCGTTGACTAGTAATTAATATAACAAGTGTCGAGTAATTGGTTTCGATGTCGCCTCGTACAGGAACGCACCAAATTACTCTTAGAACAGATTGGAACCACTTGTCTTAATCGTACGTGATTTATATCGTACATTGACTTAATGTTTCTACTTTAAATTGCTTTGGAATTGCTGGTAAATTAGACCTTCCTTATTTTTTCTGTTGGTGTGTGATTATCGCTTTCAATTAAAATTTTCAAATTATAAAAAAAAAAAATATTCAGTAATAATTCACATTGCGTTCGAATATAATCCAGCATGAAACATAAGTATTCGATGTACAAATATAAAAATAGATACAACTCTTTAAATTACATATATTTAAAAAAAAACATAAAATTTGTAGAATACCATTCAAACATACATTAATAGCAATTTAAACGGAACAATAATCAAAATTGTGTGTTTATATGCATGTGCCATTAGTAGCCTTTAGGCATGTTGGTCTCTGCCAGGGTTGCGAGTTTGTCCGAAAGGGATATCGTGGCCCCGGCACACAGGCAACGGAAGGAACACGGGTGGGTTTTAGTCAGTAAAAGTCTGACACGCCCTCCCGCTCAGCCCAGAGCGGGAGAAGTTATTTGATAATTTCCCACCCAAAAAAAAAAAAAAAAGAAAAGGCATGTTGGTCTGTGACTATGTTAAAACATGTTAAGAGCAACATATAAGCTAACAATAAAATATTTTGACCACTACCTTGACTGATGACTCCGAATCGGTCACAGCCATTTCTTGAATGTCATAGGCATATTTCTACGGCAATTTAATCATTGCATTAGTCCAAATCGATCACGAATTTACACAATATCGATTTATATTTAAAAGAGGCATCGTACCGAGTTATATAATCATAACTTGATTGAAACGTGCGTGAATTAGGGGCGTGAGTGAGGTGACACGTAAACGAGTCGTGACGTTTGTGCCACATACCAAACCCGACGGTGGATTTCCGTATGCTACACTAAATTATATCGCTTGCTCAATTATCCATATAAAGTGAAATAGATGTGGTTGGTGAGGTTAGCATGTAAAGATCTTAGCGGTTGGCTTGCGGCTGCCATCCAGTTGCAGGAAACAAATGTAGAGACATCAAAAATAACATCTTAGTTACAACAAAATCTGCACAGTGCTATGCTATCCTAACTTCCTAATTAATATTATAAATGCGAAAGTAAGTTTGTTTGTTACCTTTTCACGCCTAAACCACTGAACCGATCATCCTGAAATGTTACATATACGTTGTCAGGTGTACAGAAACGGACATAGGGTACCTTTCATCCCGAAAAAAATGACTGTTCCCGAGGAAAGCCACAATAACGTTCTTATGATAAATAGATGGCGCCACGTGTCTTTCGAATCATGATTCAATTATATTATTATATAAACTTTAGTAGTGTGTTAAGAGTTTTTTGCCGCCAAACGCCAATCAACAAGCAGAGTACAACCCGAATTGATTGTCAATTTCTAAATTAACGCGAGCGAAGCCGCGAGCAAAAGCTAGTACATAATATATTTAATTAATATTCAGGTTTACAATAAGGCAATATTAGAGTTCACAGATTGGAAGATATAAGTAGTAAAGAAGGTGAAGAAAAGGATGGAGGTATGGAAGAAGACACCGTTGAGCTCCTTAAGTTCTGAGTTGAGCTGCACGATTACTGACAAATGCTTACACTGACTGGTCAGGTCCACTCAATCTGTGTGGTTCTTTCCTCAAAAGACCATTTCAAATACCAATTTACCTACATGGTCTTTACATGAGCTGTTTAAGATTATGTCTGGACTTTGAAAGAGAATGTCACCTATGAGTTTGTTTTGGCCTTTCTTCTCAGAGTAGGCCGACCTCATCTAGTTTTTAAAATATGACTGACGTGTAAGTGTTTGAACAAACCTACTTACAGAAAATTAAATCATTTCATCATATCAAAATCGGTTTAGTCCATGTTCAACCACCTCAATCTTTACCCCTGACCATGTTGAACCCCTAAATGTTTCCATGTTCAACCCCCCAGGGGTTGAATATGGATTTCAATATATTGGTCATCTTTTCTTTGTCCATATTCAACCCTTTGTTGTTATGTAACTAATAATGACATTAAAGTAAAACTGAAAGCAGAAGTGTATTTATTTTCTTTCTGCAGGTATTTGTAGCTGTTGGGTTAAAGAAAAACATGGCATTTTGGTAAACATTGATGAATGATGCTACTAGGGAATTATCATGTTTACAACCGATTGAGATGATTCAAACGGTGTTACATTAATTTTGTTTCCAAGTCGGTCCTATTTTATCAAAACCTTGTTTTGATGATGGAATTCATGAAGACCTGAGGGAACTCCTTAAATATTAAAGACATAAATATGGCGATTTTGGTATTTTCTGTATGAAATCAGGTCTTTGCATTCAGAAAATATCATTTGGTGAAGTGGATCTGATGAGGAAGGCCAGAGATGGCCACCAGAAGTTCTTCATGATAAGTATTGCAATTATATGAAAGAAAATTTAAAACACATATTAAAAGTACCATTCTTCTCTCCGTTGTTCTTTTGAGATCTTGTACGAATAATATTCTTTTTATATTTTTCACTCCAATACTAATGCAAGGCTGCTGACAACACTACCCTCTCATGAACCAGCAGCACTTTGCATTCCAAAAATAAGCTGTAGCTAATAGCAATAAATGCAGGGTAGATGAGAAGAACTTTTGTGTTTTACTGTCCATTGAGGGTTGAACGTGGATTAAAGACATTCAAAAATAAAAGTCCATGTTCGACCCCTGGGGGGTTGAACATGGAAACATTTAGGGGTTCAACATGGTCAGGGGTAAAGATTTAGGTGGTTGAACATGGACTAAACCTCAAAATCATTTCATTTCATACTGCATGCTGCACCTCAAATAAATTGGAAAAAGGGCGAAGAATGAATGATACAGGTAGTTCACAGATTGATAGTAGGGAGTATCAAAAGATTATACAGTATGTAACAAAAAACCTGTTGTTCCTACTAGGGACGTATACATTAACCTACAAGCACAACATTGGTGGATTTATAATTTAAAAAAAATGAAGCATTGGCTAGTCGAGAAGTCAAAATCAAAGAATTAAAGAGGTTAGAAATCAGTTAAACATTACAAATATTAATAATTAAATATTTATTTTAATTATTTTTGTTGAACAGTTTTTATATATGATTTGCTTTATTACGTATGTACGAGGCGGCACTGAAAATTTCGGGAATCAAGGAAGTGACACAACATTACTATTTAAAAATGTATTTATTGCTTTTCGAAGTATTCTCGTTTGACAAAACCTCACAAGGTAACGAGAATACTTCGAAAAGACCAAGAATCTTTTTTTAAATAAATAAATGGTATTCGATTTTTAAAACCAAGGAGTTTTCAATTAAAAAGATTTTAATATGACAGGAACAGTGGAAATATTCCATTCCCGATACTTTTAGTGGAGCCCTCGTATACCGATTCTTAAAACGTAGGTAGAAGGAACAACAGGGTTTTTGTTACATATTGTATATTAATGTGCGAAAACGATCTTTACAAGCAGTTGCTCTTATTAACACAGCATGTAAACACTCGTGTACGGTACCCTATCCAATAAGCTCAGAACATCCTGCATGGTACGTGTACACCAATCGGTATACTCCGAGAGGGTCCGATAAATCCCGGGGAAACCCGACGTCGTTCAATATGCACATGATAGTAATACAGCCTCAATACAACCGGCCGAGATTAGAGTCCATGCCAACCGACACAGGATCGGATTGCCTCAGAACGTACGAGAAGCGTCGAGATGAACGTGCGAAGTAAGCTACCAATAAATGGGTTATTTCCATATACATTCTGCTGTATTGTATTTCATCGTAAACCTTCTTTTCCCTTTTGCTATAAGCAAAAACAAGTCGAAATATTGGTTATTGATTATAATTATATATCATTTAGTAATATTTATAACATTTTACAAGTTGACAGTTTTATACCTATTTGACATTTAATTTTTTATAGATTCTGACATTTTTACTTTTTTATTACAATTTTAATGTTTTTTTAATGAGCTTTTGAATATTTAAATTTAATTACTTAACCAATTTTTGTTTGGGTTTTTATCTGTTTAGATTATAAAATAGTTTATAATTTAAATGTAAGAGTTTAAAAATATGGACAAGAATTATGTCTGAAATAAATCAAATTATTATTATATTATCATTCTCTGTAATTTATGGTAAGAAATAAATAAATCAATAATTAATTATAGGTATACACACATAGGGCAAATGTTAGCATTAGCTTGACGATGTCCTATAGAAATGGCCGGAAGAAGGACTGCATTGGGAAACATAAGAGTTCAAAGGAGGTCCTCTAACGACTAGGAAATTGCGGTTTCGAATTAGATTCTGTATTTGCATTGAAATTCCATTCGTCCTTCATTCACATCTAATTATCGCACGGTCAAACAGGCTACTCGCTAATTCCATTAATATGGAGCCGGCATCAGTTCACTGGTACTGAAATAAAGGGAATATCATACCGACAGTATTGGATTAATTCGGGAGCTCGTCAAATCCCCGTGTCACTTCACATCAGATTACATAGATTGATATTGGATGGTAGTGGCCGTGCCACAACTATTTGTTTTTGCGTCAGACATCCATGAGAGTGACTGACGCTGTCTGTGCAATGATTTCGGATAAAATCGGCACCCGTTCGCAATATTTTTTTTTAAACGGATTTAATTTTTGTAGAATTACGCTTGCCTTATGTCGGTCGGCCCAAATTCTTTGTATCAGGCTTGGGATTTTGATATTTCCAGTATTTCTACCATTCGCTTCGTTCTGAGGTAATTAAGACCAGGAGCAAATTTCCACGCAAGCTCCGCCCCATACTCCACGCCACTCGGTTATGTGCTAGACGCTAGAATATCACGTGCGCTCTTTGATCGTGTTCGAGCACGGAACTAAATAACGTAAGTCTCAATTCTTATTTCGTTTACAACTAAAGTACTAATAATTGATCTGGGTAAAAAATATCTTGTGGCTGGATAATAAACTATATTTTCTTGCTGTGAAAATTTATTTTAGACATAAAAGCCGAACAATCTTGTTTTTATTTTTAAGTAGAATTGTACCTATCCACATTTCGCCAGTTATTTTTAAGTCCCATGTAGTAGGGGGCGAGTCTATTGCCATCAACCGGGCATCCAGACTCCGGGATGCTACTGAGAAATTCCTAATGGAAAATCTCAATAAAACTTTGCCCGACCTGGGAATCGAACCCAGGACCTCATGCTCAGCAGTAGCACTTGCGACCACTAGACCAATGAGGCAGTTCAGTCTAATAAATACATACTACGAATTGTTATCTCTAAATAGATTTGTACAAACATTTGAGATAATTTTGTTAATAACTTAATTTAACAATTAATTAAACTTAAGCTTTTATCTTAAAGTAGCTGATCGTATTTTTAAAACATCATTCCGACAACTCCCTACCTACTAAAGGCTCCGGCAGACAGGCGCGACGCGATTTTAGTAGCACAATTTCTATGAAAAGTCGCGCATCGCGGCTGTCTCTCAATGTAAATAAAGAAGTCAGTGACTTTATGTTATTAATTTTACCGTGTATTATAAAGTAATAATTAAAATGTATTTATTTTAACACTGAAATTCAAATATTGTTGCAAATTAAATATTGTGTTAATATGTCACCACCGCGGGATGACCACTAAATAACGACAGTACTTATGTGGTTAGCTCTATTACTAAAACTGACCTCAACGTAGGTATAAATCCATTAAGTTGATTAATTGTACACAATTAATTATGTACTATCATACATAGCGACCATGAGAGATAGAATCGAAGAGCACGTACGACTAGATTAATGATCTTAATGTGCGGAGGTGGCAAGGACAACAGGAATTACATTAATTAATTTTAAGAGGCGTACGTTTCCTATGAAATGACACTGTAATTGGACCTGCGGGGTAATTGACAGACTATCAGTAGCAATGGGTTTAATTTTGACAGCTCAACAACATTCATTCCATTATTTACGTTGTTGTGCATACAAATTTTTCGAACGTATGAAGCAATGGATTCGCAATTTACTTACCTACTTCAAAATCATTCAGATTGAAATTGATAGTTTGTTACGCAATTAGGATGCAGGTTTCAAATTCATGGCAATAATCTTTAATGGAGCTAATGCAAAAAAGAAAGAAAGAAAGAAATCATTTATTTGCTGATAATTTTGGTATACATATAAGTTGGAATATTTATTAAGTGCCCCGGTACATTTTACCTTACGGCATGCAACATATTAGGTTTGAATTAATAATATACATACATCTATTACGATTATTATTAGCCATAGTCGAATTGAATAGGTAGTTACAGATCAGACTAAAAAAATAAAATAATGAAATAAATATAAATCTCTCGCAAATCATACAATCAAGAATATAAGTCGTAATGTGTAATGTCAAAAGCAAAGGCTCCCTATTTTTATGTATTCTAAAACAGTCACACATACCATCAAAATTAAATTTAGTTTATGATTTATTGGATCTTTTTCTTTCCATGTACAAGATAGGTTCGTAATTGCAATATTTTCGCTTGATGCATTGTTAAGATGTTTTTAAAGATAACTAACCCTTCGGGGCCAAGACACAATTAAGTCAAGTGCGAGTAACATACTCAGTGTATTTTACAAACACAACTAAACTCGTTTGTTTACGTCTTATATCTTCGCCATCTGACGGAGAAAGATAACAATTTGGGGAAAACTTCGTGCTGCCAATACATTTTAACATGAGTAATATTCTAAAACGGTTGTGAGAAAACCCACCTGTATTGCTTTAACTAACCGAGCTGTAAATATTACTACGTACCTACTGCGTGAACTGGTGCATTGCATAAGATCCAACGCTCAAATCTTTATAACTAAATGAAAGTTGTCCGTGTCGCGGGTTCGATTCCCGCTCGGAACAAATATTTGTATGACCTACAAGTAGTTGTTCCAGGTCTGGCTGTTTGTGTATGTGAGTTTAAATGTTTGTAATCGCACCCACAATACAGGAGAAACTCCTAGAGCAAAGTTTAAAAAAAAATACTTGTAGAACAGCTAACTATTTTCAAGATGCACACAGACTACCGTTTCACTTGCCAAATAGTTACTCTTAGTCAACAAGACTTTCAGTAACGGTCAATGAATCGTAGTCAAGAAAGGTCTATAAATTCCAGTAAGAACATTGAAAATCAAAAGTCATGTATTCAAACTAAGCTGAGAATCAGCACTTTTCGAACGTCAAAAGTTACATAAGACAGTCCCCCGAACTCCCCAGTAGCATAGCTGTCTGTTCAGTTAGAAAAGCTTGATTCTATACAATAGTATGTAAAATAATTCAATAATTCACATTCATTTCAGCCGAAAGACGTCCACAGCTGGACATAGGGTTCCTCCAAAATGAGGGGGGGGGGGTTCGTCATAATCGCTACGCTTGGCAGGCGGGTTGGCGATCGCAGTATGGCGTTAAAATGCATAGAGGACGCTGTTGCCTATTCTCTAGTAAGTCCCTTAGTCGTCTTTTACGACACCCACGGGAAAAAATAGGATGGTGCTATTATTTTTCATATTAGGTAACACAAAACATTTATTAAATTATTTGCCATATTTTAGCTAGCACACGCCACTAAAGGTACCAACAAAAATAAAACATCGATAGCTATAGTCAATCAAAAACAAAAATTTAAACTAAAAACGTAAACTAAACTTAATACCTTACCTGCTTACATAAAGCTATAGCTGTAACTCGAAGTCACAAATAAAAACTAGCACTGCATTCAGCAAAAACGGAGAACGATATAAATAATTCTATGATTCGATGAGTACGACAGACGCTTTAGTCAGAGGAACAGGACACTTCATTTATCTAATACTAGCTCCAAGGCTCGTTCAGACGTCTGCATTCCCTCTGTAAAAAGGTAGATGACCTATAACTAATGGGAAAACCAGGCTAAAAATAGAAGAAAATGTCTGGCGTTTTAAAAGATAATGGACTCTGAAATCTTTTCGTTCTTATAATGTAACTCATATGAAATGACTTGAATTTATGTAGAAATAATATGAGAGAAACAAAGGAGAATTTCTTATAAAAAGTTCAATTTGGGACACTGAAATTGAATTTCTGTTGAGTTTGCATGCGCACGTTTTCATTGCAGAGTGTACTGAAACTAGTTTTCGTATTTCTTTAAGAATATAAAAGTATAGTGGTAGCTATGGACATTGTTTAACATCCTAATTTGGAATGAGTAGAATTTGCGATGGCCGCATCTAAAAACAATTTTCAGAATTTGTTAATTAATTCGTGGCAGAGCAAGACAAAGATGGTGGATTGACCCGCATTAGCAGAAAACAGAAGTGTATGGAAATGAGAGTGAGAGGCATTTGCTTTGCATTGGCAGTGGCATGAACCAGTAGACAAAGACAATAGTACATTTTTAAAAGACAGCACAGCAAACGAAGACCTGAAGAGCAAATCAACCGCATCCAAGCTTCAAAGGAGACAAAGCTGTTCTGAAAACAGGGGTATCTGAATAAACGGGAATACACGAACGTCTCACGAGTTGCATGTTATTACGAGCGCACAATCCCGCGGCTACCACTCGTGATGTATGAACACTTGAATATGTATGGGCACGCAATTGCATCGCAGGAACCTACAGATTGACTTAAGTTTTGCTCGGCAACAGTGAATGGTTTATGGAAAACTGTGTTTGATTTATGCAATATCGTTGTTATTCTAACAAACACGTTTGTATTGAATGTAGTTGATAAAGTTTGTGCAAGACTTGATTCTTTCGGGACGCGGAGACTTTTCAGTAAAATGGGATATCTAGTATATATAGCATGCATTATGCTGACGAAATACTTCAGTTATTAACCTACATAACTGTCAATATATTCAATTAATTTTACTCCCGAAGAAGTTGAGCTTAGAATTTACTAGTCTTGTCTAACTATCTAGAAATTGTTCTTTGAGCAGATTATTAGCATCGCTGCGTCTAGCTATTATATTCCAGCTTGAATAGGAAGCACCTAAAGTAGTCTGACAATAAGCAAGTTTGAAACCTCTGTCGAAGCATCGACGTCGGTTATAATGACAGAGTACATTACAATAAACAATGAGACACGACCTCGATCGCAGCACGTTGTTGTCGTTGAACAAGCTATTTTAATTATAATTGCCCCCTGACGTGCCTGCTGCAGACACGAGCAGGATATACCAACGACAATAGCATTGAAAACAATAGTTGGCAATAATTCTGGCACGAGTATTAATTGGAGGTACATTTTTAATTGTAATGTGCCATCAATTTGTGTTTGTGTGATCGATTTCGTTGAAAAATGTTTGTTCATTTTGCAATTTCTTTAACGTTTGGTTTTAACCAGGGACCGTACATCCCCGGTTAAGGGTTAAGCCTTTCGAAGTAACCCATTGAAAGGGTTTTATACAAGAAACCCATTGAAAGGGTTACATGATAACCCATTGAATGGGTTTTATACTTGAAACCCAGTGAAATGGTTACATGATAACCTAGTCAATGGGTTCTATACCTACTTGAAACCCAGTAACATGAAAAAAACATAATATTATGTTATTTCGATATCCGCCCAGCACACGTAGCATGACCATTTTTATTCTACCTCTATTCTACCCAGGGACCATTTTGGTTACCATTTTAGGAAAACCCTATCGAAAACCCTTCCAATGGGTAACCAAAATGGTCCCTGGTTTGCTCAAAATGGTCCTCGCAGCAGTCGTAGTATTGTTTTCTGAGCATATTTCTCAGTCAAACCACATAAATACCTATTAATAAGTTTCTTAGCTTCCAACAAGTCACTGAAATTGGTTTGACGTGAGTAGAAGCTATTAATTAAGTTAATTGTGTCAAGAGGATTTACTACGTGGCACATCCTTTCCATCAAATACCTTTTCTAAGTGTGGCAATAATGGCAATAATCCCTTACGATCCCTTTATCGTAACTATTTATTAAGACCCCCTTGTTAAGCACTGAACCTTTCAGGGTTATGCATATGTGTGTGTAAAACAAACAGCCACAAATTAAAGGAACACTGTTCAGTTAAGCTGACAAATCTTCTTGTCATGTCTCAAAAGGTACGCTAAGATGTCGGGCCCTATTAAAATCCTTGGCTTCTGCCAGTAATTAGGACAAGAAAATGGAAGTCTAAGGTAGTAAGATAACTAAATTACAATGTTAACTAAAGGGATCAGAAGCTCTATCATTGTGTCTTTGTCAAAGAGGACTGAGTACTCCCAGACTGAAGACGGTCCTAAGTTAAATATTTGTTTAGGTAAATCAATAGTGATTTCATGTCTGTGTGTGGCCATCTTTACCACCGATTTTAATTAAACTCAGTGGAGGTAGCTTGAAACCCGCAAAATTTATGCATACTGACGAAACCGCAAGCGCAGCTAGTAAAAAACATGAACAATATAATAAATGGTATAGTTATGTACATAAACAAGTAAATGCATTAGCATTAAATGCAGATAGTATCGAGTTAACGATAGCCATAAAGCATTTTTCGCGTGCACGACCCGAATACCAGGAATAATGCGTACTAACTAACGTAATAATGAATATTCAACAAGGCTAATAATAAATGTAAATTACATCCGCAGTGACAGCGAAATATATCTAATTACAAAGGTAATTTAAGATCCTACAGTAAATTAACTTGATGTTCACATTTGAATATGGAAATTTTAAGTGATAGTGCTGCTGACGTGGCGCTCGAAAATATTACCAAGAAAATTATTCTTGGAAGTCTTTCGAAAACATTTTATATTAAAAATAAATTCGATGGAAATAATCATTACACCAAAATTGAACTGTCAACAAGCTTCTAAATATTATTTAAACATGGAGCACCCTCATCACTTACATATTAATTTTATTTCAAGAAAAGCAATAATATACTTACAGAATGCCCAATTTTTTTTTGAGTTTCCATAATTATCTAGGAAACCACCTTGTGTAATGATGGATGAACAAGTTAACAGCTGCGACGCGCTCGTTTAACCAAGAATTTCGATTACACAGACGAGAAAATCCCTCTAATACTGCTAATGTCCATCTAATTCTAAACCGTCTCAGTGGTGTGACAGTGGAAAAATTCATCCAGGCAGACCAGTAATCAGTCAAGTTTTAGCTCCGCATTACTGTAATGGGGCGCCCAAAGCGAATGCCGCTTTGTCTCCGAACACAGCGGTTTATGTAAAGGAGGCCACGCAGTCAACGTTGGTAACCCAAGTAATGTATGTTATGTGTGAAATTGCTTCCGTTGCCTCTAATCCAATTTGATAACAGTGGGGTCTGTAAATTGAGTCGTGATTTGAGTTCAACACTTTCGTTAAATTGACGACTACTTTTATCGTTATATGTACGTTATGTGTTTACAGGCTTTTGGCTTTTAAGATGATAAGCCAGTTAGAAAACAGCAGCATAGAGATTAAACTTTTTATCAATAAAAATCTGAGTAAAGTTCACGCACATCGAGTTGTATTTAAATAATTCGTTAATTTATTTGTCATTCTACTGCATTTGCTAAAATATAACATACATGTCGCAAACAACAGTAACTAATGTATGTATGTATTATTGTACCCTTAAATTATTATCATAATTTTGTATGTATTCTATGTCTCATTGTAGTAATTAAGATTTTGTAAAATTTAAATGAATGGCTCGCCAGCACACAGACAAACCCTGAGAGATTTTCGTTGTGTGGCTAAAACCAAACTGTAAAGTAGGCTAAGTTTTTAGAAATAAATAAATAATAATAATAAATCATAAAATTTTCTGGATCATTAAAATGTTGTTCGCCACCGCTACGTACCTGCCAGGGTTGCGAGTTTGTCCGAAAGGGATATCGTGGCCCTGGCACACAGGCAACGGAAGGAACACGGGTGGGTTTTAGTCAGTAAAAGTCTGACACGCCCTCCCGCTCCGCCCAGAGCGGGAGAAGAAAAAGAAATAAAACCGCTACGTAAATCGCTAACTTCGTTGCTTGAAACTAATGCCGTCGTCCACGCTTTTTGCCATCAGATAATTCAACGCTATTTCACGACGCACTTTTTCGTCTTACAGTGATCACTACACAAGGATTTACAGGGATTCTCTCTGAGTGCCAACAAACCATTAATGATTGTTCCCATTAGGAGCAAAGTTTGAAAAAAACACTGCGCAGTTTACGCTAAAGCTAAAAATAATAAGAAGGTTATTGATTGGCTCACGTTCTGAAAATCCACGAGGATAAAAATAACGGGTTACTTTTCCGCAAGACGTAAGCTTATTCGACGAAGTAATTTTGAGAGTAATGCAATGTAATTGAACAGATTTACTCGTCGAGGGAAAAAAATATTGGAGGATGTATTTCGTTCAAGTAACGAGGGATTTGTTGAGCAGCTTTGACATCAATAGGTTTGTTTGTAGGAGAAAACTTACTCTGGATAATGATTCCGCTTCTAAGAAACGAAACGTCGCACTAACGACTGCGTTGCTTACCTGAAATAGAGAAATATCTGTTAGTGAAGGAAAACACGGTTATTGTTACAAGCTTTGAAGGGTTTATGGAAGAAGTACATACTGTCAACAAATGAGTTTGGTATGCAGGCAAGAATTAAACTTCTTTACATTACGCAGGCAGTTTTCATACCTGCCAGGGTTGCGGGTTTGTCCGAAAGGGATACCGTGGCCCTGGCACATAGGCAACTAAAAGAACACGGGTGGGTTTTCGTCAGTAAAAGTCTGACACGCCCTAGCTCCGCCCAGAGCAGGAGAAGTAATTTGCCAAACCAATTTGCAAAAAAAAGGCATACATTTTGACTGCTTATAAAAAACAAAATACTTGATAAACTTTAATGGAGTTATCATCATTAAAATAAGTAACTCTTAAACTCTTAGAATGTATTCATAAAGTGAATGTAAGGCGTACAGATAAAAAAATATAATGAGTTGAATTCCAGACGCCCAAATTTAGCCAAAAACACGATGTCTTTTTGGTTCGGGCAAACACTTGGCACTACAAATGTTATATTTTATTTAGTCTGACATAATTATCTCCAAGTTAAGCTGCTACATTGTGATTTTGGTGTGCGTAAATAGGCGATTTGTATTGATTTATCACAATTCAAAACTTTGTCTCCATTTTTTAGCTTATATGTTACTATTTTCTATGTTAACCAGATTTGGCTTCTGGATATTAAAACAGTTTATGGTAATATTTTGTAATGGCACTGGCAACACCATGTGTCCAGGCAATACAAAAAAATAAAATAAATACGCCATATTTTCGTCTCTGGAGTTTGTCAAAGGCGCTGGCGTGTGTTTCGTCAGTGGATTTATATTGTGAATTTTGGCGATTTCAAAGTTATATAACAGTTTTTATTATACACATCTTATGTAGGACCATGCGCAAATGGCTATAAGTGTGGTAATGTCTTTTTGTTTAAAATTCAGCCGGATTTTTTTATTTTGGCCATTTTCAAGGTTATAACCTTGAAAATGGCTGGCGGGTAGGCTCACCCTTAGCCAATGTAATAGCGCGATATTTATAAACATTATGCATTAATTTCGCGTTACTTCAACATTACCGTAACATAGAAGTTTCTATGTTAGTCTTTGTTACAAAGTGGCAAAATCTACGGCCTTTTATGCTTTATATTTAGGTCAGTTATCATACAAAAGTTTCATGATCTAATTTGAAGTATTTTTTTAATACTAAGTACCGGTTTATTGTTCGCTTTGGAGTTAACTTTGTAATTATTTTCTGTCGAGAATTTTTTCATGGAATCGTGTTTTCGTCAAACATAGTACTTAACATTAATCCTCAACTCAATACTCAATACTCAATACTTTATTGCATTCCATAATGTGTACATAAAACAGTTGGTATGTTAAAACATAGAATCAATTATGGACCCTGTCGGGCACAGCAAAGTTAATTTTTAATAGGAGAGAGGATGAAGGCGCTTTTTGCTAAGAAAAAAATAATAATAGTAAAAATATTAAATTAAAATTGAATCATTAAAATAGTATCATTTGTAGTAAAGTATTTTTTTAGTAAATATTGCACGATTTACATTATTAATATTATAAATTACAATAAAATAAAATAAATGTTTAGAATTTTATTTAGTCTTATAGAATGTTATTATTATTAATTAGTTGTGCACTGTTTAGCATATTCATTTTTAAATTAACAATATTGTAGTGTTTTAAAATAAATTTATATTCAATGTAAAATTCATAATGAATTATAGGTATTATGTAAAAAGTGGTTTTTATTGTTGTTGAAATTTATCGCTAAAATATTCGTGAATAGTGTAGTAGCTTTGGATTATAAGAAATTGTTTTAATTTATTCATAAAGATATTATTTTTATTTATATTTTTGATATATTCCGGTAGCTTATTGTATATTTTAATGGACATAACAAATGTACTAGAAGAGTGCATTACCACAACAACACCACATATTCATTTAAAGCAATTTGAGGTAATAAAGACGCTTTAATACGAACTTTTAAGATATTACTAATCTCTTCTACGTGAACACACAAATACATTTACATTTGATTTCAGTACAGCTCAGACTTTCATGGAAATCTTTCAAGACTTTCAAGCGCTGACGTCTACGTGACATAGCACCATTTGATTTTCAGCATAATTATTATAATCAGTAAAAGTCTATTTATTGCTCAATTGTTCTGATAAAATGTTGACTGGCTGATATATCAACGGTTGGGTGAAATATGGGTTATGTAAGTACCTAAATAGTTAAAGAAACAATTTTGATATGTAATACAAATCAGAAATGTAGCAAAAGTAATAACTCAAACTCAAAACATTTATTCCAATTAAACGTATTACAGGTACTTTTGAATTGTCAAAGAGTCGATCAATTAGTCAGAAAGTTGAAGCTATCTGCCCATTCCAAAACGTAGATCTCTATGGAGAAGAACAGGCAAGAAACTCCAAGGACACTCTTTTAAATCAATATATTAAACAACAATATACAAAATCCTGGGTACATTATTCTTGTTGCTTCTATATGTGAGAACAATGTATAAAATTAAATTGCTTATTTAAAAAACAATGTTAGATTAAAAGATTACAAATAAGCCCCGGCAGTTAAGAGAAGACCAGTCTCAACTGACGGCGCCTAATGGTTAGTCTAGCTCCATTTTGGATTGATATTGGGTCGAATGGGGGCAAAATAAGAACCTTTTTAAAGTACTTTTATATTAGACCCAGGCAACAGCTTATAAGCTCAGTTCCACCTAAAACATTGTCTTCAAAAGACCGACGATAATCCAGATAAATGTATTGAGAAACAACAGTGTATCGGTGGTGTAATATCATTGACAATAACCTCGGATGGACAGACACATGTCGACCCTCGTCTTAATAATTTTCAGTATCCGCCACTCCGGCACATAGGCACGTGTTTAAATTGATACACGCATATTTTGGTACCAAGTACATAGAATGCATACTAATTAGCATGCCATATAGTGTGTTATGTAAATCTACAGGGTGGAAGGGACATCGACGCGAATCCGTTTACCATGGATTCAATACATCATTCCTGACCCCCCTGCGTTAAAATTTTTCATCGGTTATTTTAACTTCCACCCTGTATAACAACAAGTCAGTACAGTACCTACAACACTGAAGTCATCTATAGCTTTGTATAGCGACGACTCGTGGAGCGGGTTGTGGGCACACGAACGAATTATCTTTCGACCTATATGCTGGGTGCTTGGCATCAAAAGTGATTAGATCGTTACTGACTGTTTACATCAGGGGCAGAGACCGTAACGTACTAACAAGCAAAGTTGCTAGTGGATTTTGCATGCAATTTTCGCTTACATGCATTTTTTTTTGTTACTATCCTGCCTTTTTTGTTTAATTTAACATACCTAGATCATTGAAAATAAAAATAAACACACGTGTGCTGGTAAGTAAGACAGATAAAAAATTAAAATTATGTTAATGTGAAATACCAGTGTTAATTGTATCCTGATTCAATTCAATTAATCTTTATTGCAATCCATGATGTACAAATATTTTTTTTTTTTTTTTACTTTAATTGACACGGTTAAACCAATTACGTTAATTAAAGTCACATACACATAGAAACGCAAATATACATTTTTAAAATTCTGTTAAAAACATAAAAAACATTATAACATAAAAAAAAACAAAAGTACTTAATTAAAAACAAAAAAAAAACAATACTTTCATGAATCCCTCTCACAGTATCTCAGGCATGCCAATAAAATCTTCGTCCATTCATCCACAAACATGTGGTTGTGAAGGCCGCAGGTATCCGCTGGATGCGGGAAGCACAGAACCGGTCGAAGTGGCGGTGCTTGGGGGAGGCCTATGTCCAGCAGTGGACGTCTTTCGGCTGAAATGATGAGGATGATGATGACATGTGGTAAATAATAATAAATACAAAAGGAAAAAAAACAATTATTGACACTGCCGGGCACAGCAAATCACTAAATCGTATAAACAAAGTCGCTTCCCGGTTCCTGGCTGTCCGTATGTATGCTTAGATCTTTTTTTTAATAGATAGGCTGATTCAAGAGGATGGTTTATATATTTAGAAAAAGCCACGCAGGCGAAGCCGCGGGTAGCAGCTAGTTATAAATAAGTAGGAGAGAGGAAGAGCGCATCAATGATTTTCCTTATTACTAAATAATAATAAAAAAATAAAACGGCAAAAAAATCACGTTTGTTGGATGGAAGCCCCCTTAAATATTTATTTTATTCCGTTTTTTAGTATTTGTTGTTATAGCGGCAACAGAAATACATCATCTGTGAAAATTTCAACTGTCTAACTATCACGGTTCATGACATACAGCCTGGTGAAAGACGGGCAGCGGAGCCTTAGTAATAAATAGGGTTCCCGTTTTACCCTTTGGGTACGGAACCCTAAAAAAACCCCTTTTTCTAACAGGAAAGTATGTGGGTTTGCGAAAAGACCATATTTGAATCACATCTCGAATGTTTTGCACGCATTCTCTTACTCACTATCTACATTCAATACACATAAATAGAATCTTCTCTTATTATCACGAGTGTGTATCTGTTTCTTGTGCTCTTATATAAATGGTAATGAATTTTAAAAGCTTTGTAATATAAGTAATAGCATCTCGTCCGGAGTCCGGATGGGCACTTGAAGCGTCTCTTGGATGGCCAGCATCTTGTACAGCTATTTCCGATCTTGTAGCCCGCTTGAATATATTAAAAATATACGTACCTATATTATTTATTTCACTTGTGAATATTCGAGTTTCCAGTAGTATATTTTTAACTATTTAACGGTTTAGGCGAATTATCTCTTCAATAAATACCTACTTAGGTTGTGCGTGCACCGGAGTGGGAAAACCCAGATAGTTATCATCATCATCATTCCAGCCAAATCACGTCCACTGCTGAACATAGGCCTCCCCCAAAAAAAAAAAGGGGGGGGGTTGCCATAATCACCACGCTTGGCAGGCAGGTTGGCGATCGCAGTATGGTGTTAACATGCATAGAGAACGCTGCTGCCCATTCTCTAGTAAGTCCCTTAGGTGCAGATAGTTATGATGACACTGAATCAAGAAATCGCGATATTTGTTTTAGGTACCGAACGCACCATTATCTAATTGTCTGACACTCAGTTGCAGAAACGATCTTTAAATTTTAAAGACTACATTAAACACTAATGTAGCATTAAATCATTGCACAAAACCATTTTTTATTTTATTTTAATGCTCCATTAAATTTAACTAATGAAATGTCAAACCTAATGAAACCGGCCATTTTAAACACTTTTACGTTGCACGTAACTTCATTAGCGCCCATTAGCAGGTGGTGAACTTTAAGTTTGACATTTCAGATTTTTTAATTTTAATGGGCCGAAAAGCATCCATTAAGAGCAACATTAGTGTTTTCTACGGTACTTGAATGCATTTCTGTAATTGAAAGATGTCTTTAACCAGTCTTTCGTCATTATCTGATTCTTATTTAGTAGATTTACCTCGCCGTCGAATCCCAGACCGAGTGAATTCATTTTTAAAACATGATGGAAAAGAGTTTCGTGTAAGGTATAGAATTTCCAAGGAGGCAGTTCTTCAAATTTGTAACCTATTTGATTAAGATTTAGAACCAGTGACGCAAAGAAATAAATCCATTAATGGCCTGACACAGCTTTTAATATGTTTGAGATTTTTCGCCACTGGATCTTTCCAGCAAGTAGGTATTGGGTGATTTAATAAACATAAATAAATCAACAGTTTGTCGGAAACAGGTTGGGTCGGGTTGTTTGTCAGTTTGTTTATACAAAAAGTATCCCGTGAGCTAGCAAAATTAAGCCACCTCTATATTAAAATGCCAGACCGGACGGAACTACGTAGAGTTGCAGAAGGTTTTTATGAAATTGATGGATTTCCACGTGTGGCCGGAGCTCTAGACTGCACACATGTTAAAATTATTAGATTAAGGGGGATGCGCTAAAGTAGCCCGCAAAATTCCAATTTTATTACGTTCTTTGCAATTTGCAGGTCAGTAACACGTATGTTGATCTAATTATGATTCGCGGCCATAACCAATATGGCTTTACAGAATTATAATCATTAGAATATGAATCAGAAGTATAAAAATTGCAAAAAACGTTGGTAAATTTGAATTTCGCGGGCTACCTTAGCGCATCCCCCTTAAACCAGATTATTTAAACTACATTAAACCACAGAGTACACTGAATACACATAAATCAACTACATTTACTTTATTTTATTCTAAAATTGTGGTGTACTTGTACGTACGGATAATAACAGAACGCAAATGTTCACTCTTTTCGTTCAATATGGGAATTTGTTCCTGGCAATATTGTTTAAAGTCTTCTTTAACTAAAGTGGCATTAAAAATGTCTAATGCTATCTAAAATTTGTTTGTGCAACTTCATTAAAGTAATGAATTCATTAGCGATAATGTTGCTTTATGTAATGAAGTGTTAATGGTGAGCTTTCTGCAACTGAGTGTGAGTGCATTAGGCAAAAGTCATGTCAATATTTACGTATCCCCATTACACGTGCCGGTTCTACAAATAATGAGTAAACAAAGATTACGATCAATCTGTAGTTGAACACATTCCGTTCTCATGCTAACTTGGTTTTCAAAAGAATACGTAACCTTTGCATTCATCCAAGTATTGTATTTATTTTATTTCTTATTTTGTTTATTTTTACCTCATTTAATGCTGCACCGGTTTGATGTAATCACGTCAACGCCGGCTGTCGCTGAAAACCAGCGGTGGGGCTCGTGTCTCGCATAGGGTTGCAGCATTATGCTGAGCGATGGCCGTTTTGCGTGAATGTGACGCATATTTTCCCTCAACTTTTTCTTTCGTTTTTGTGTTTGTAAAAAGGAACCCTTATGGTGAGACTAAGTCTGTCTGTCTGTCACACCTGGATATCTCAAGAACTACTAATGCTATCAACTTGAAATTTAGATGACGTTTGTCCAACTATTTTGCAAACAAGAAAGAAACTTTAAAAAAATATGTCTACTAGGGCATGTGCGGTGTCATATGAAAGAACGCTGTTTGCACATTCTCAAACACTTTTTTTTTTAGGTAGCATAGCTTTTGATTTTTGATGAAAATTAAAAAAAAATCCCCCCCCCCCTTATCTCCGAATAAAAATAGTATAGATAAAAATCTGAAATTATTCTATGTGATAGAAGTTTATGTAAAGATTACAGAAAAAATAAAACGATGTCTCTAAATAGCACGATTTTTCAGAAATCATCAACATCATAATAATATACAACATTAGTTTTTGTTTATACTAAACCCGAAAAAGGGTCATTGTACTCATCATTTTGAACAAGTTTTTCTATGGATCAACTTTGGAATCGCGAATTAAAAATCAGCTGTTCCATACATTTTGTCGATTTAAGTGAACACAAATGTAGGGAACAGCTGATTTTTTTTTCGCGATTTCAAGGTTGGTCCCATAGAAAAAGTTGTTCATAATGATGAGTACAATGACCCCTTTTCGGGTTTAGTATAAACAAAAACTAATGTTGTATACGTACGGAACCCTCGGTGCGCGAGACCGACTCGCTCTTGACCGGTTTTTTTTTCTTTGCGTTATGTTTACCGCAAATAAACGTATTTTCTTTCTTTTCTTTTTTCATTTTTCCATAAACATACATACATAATATCACGCCTGTAATCCCCGAAGGGATTGGCCGAGGTGTATCTATAGTACACCCACATTATGCCAGTTATGTTTAAGTCCCATATAATAGGGGCATACTGCCATCAAATTCAAATATCTTTTATTAACAAACTATTCACTATTTCACAATACATTTTGCAGTTCATTTATTAAACATCGGTAAGTTTGTTTTGCTTTCCAACAGGCCTTCCCCCTTTTTCCTTAACGTCTTGTTGTTGTAGCCCTTTGCGTAACCATAAAGTTTATTTAAAAATCTTCGGTTATGTATGTGTTTAGTGGCATTTTTTTCGCTAATATTTCAGCTGTTAAATTTTCTTATTGTAGGTAGGTAGGTAGTAAGGTAAATAAGAATTTGTCTTAATTTTTCCGTATTTTGTCTTCCAAGTCTGTACATCATTATATTAATACGTGAAGCGATAACTTTATATGGAGGAGTGCAGAAAGCTAATATTTTTGTAAAATATTCATAAATTAAATATTCATAAAATAAATTAAATTAATAATAAAAATATTACACACTACCATGCGTTTGAAACACACACATAGTACCAGGGCCTTTGAGATAGATAGGTGACAGGAGTGACAGCTTGAACATGGAATAAGTAAATACTAGCCATCGAATTAGTAAGTAGGTACTATACGATGAATTGTAAAGAGGGGGTCGAATTTCGAACAGTGGGCGACCAGTAGTTTTTTTAATACCTATGGTATGGTTCTATTTGTATCCCTAGCTTTACAAAAAAATAGAAACTTGGATAATATTTACAGGAACAACAACATTATATTCCATGGAATAAAAGAAACAGAACAGATATCTTCAAAACTATGTCAGAAATGTTTTTTAAACTATTGCCATCAACCAGGCACAAATCCAAACTCAGTAGCATAATCGGCCTTTAGCGTTCCCACTGCTGGGACACAGGACTCCTCTCGTAAGAGTTGAGAGATGTCTTCGAATTTTTGGTTCTAGGACATGCCGGTTTCCTCACGATGTTTTCCTTCACAGTTTTGACAAATAATTTCAGTGGTGATGAAATTATTTATACAAAGTAAAGCGCCTGCCTGGGTACCACGACCCACGACCTACAACTAGGGCAATAATTAATTGAAATATGTGCAAAGGTATGGTTGCTAATTGCTGAACATTAAAACCACTGACAGACCGCAACAAACAAACAAACAAGTCAGACCTTTTGATGGATATATCGATAGTAACATCACGTTTTGCAAACAATCATTGGAAAATTCTGTGATACGTTAATCGGTAATTCTCAGAAGAAAATCGATAATAACGATGTAAGTAGGTAATTATTTTATATTTAAGAAACTATGTTGTTACTTGTTACACGCGTTTTCCTTGTGTAATGAAAAACCATTTCACAGTACCTACAAATATTTCATATTCACCTTCTTGCATGCAAACAACTTCACTTCTTGCTTGTTTACAAACTTGTTAAAAATATAAAATCAATATTTAACGAACTATTTAATTAGGTACTCAATATAATATCAGTATAGACTTTAGACTTCCTGAAGTCAACCTTTAGGTTCGGAGGCTTGAAGAGAATTGACTTATCAACTACGTGTGGCCCTAAATATCATGTTTTTTATTCCATCCCAGTACTTTTACTGTAACCGTCAAATTAGATACTTTTAAACTTCATGAATACAAAAACACTGAAACAAAAATCATTTGAGGCAAATCACATACTTCAATATTATATTTAGTATTTAAAATCACTACAAATCTTGTTAATATATGGAAAACATGAAATTCGGCCATCCAACACTAGGCAAAACAGTGTCGGATGGCCGAATTTCATGTTTTCTTTCTTTTCTTTCCTTTCCTTTCCTGGCACACACACAACAATAATATTTTTTATTTTTTTTAATAAATCGTGACACTTGTTACTAAGCTTACAGGGCCTCAAGTCTGCTATTACGAGTACAATAGTGTCAGAATGGTCGATCATTGATTTCATAATTCTTTATTTTGACAAGTTTGGAATTCTACTATTATAATGGCGTCATTATGACTTTCCAATGGTCGGCCTCTGACACTACATTGAAAGAAATTGCATTTATTGGTAATCTCGTACATAATGACAAATGAATGACTTTTCTACTAATGGGTTTTATAATAATGGCAATACGACAATGCCATTACTTAGCACAATTCTATTACGAGAACATTGACCGACCAATGATCGACCATTATGAATTTAGCAGATTACGAACTTTTAGCAAAATGACAATGGGATCGTGTTGGAATGACTGAATTTATAAAAATAGCAGACTTGGGGCCCAGTACGGCCGATGAATAATGGCCGGTCCGAAATTTGCGCACAAGGCTGCGCAATAACATTATTTAGAAATTAGAAACCAAATGGTGACATGAGGCGAGTGTGAATGAGTGAACATGCGCCAAACTTCGGAGTGCCTATGTTCAGACCGGCCAAGATTCATCGGCCGTAGGTAAATGTATTATTATTCTTTTTGTAGGTACATTGTGTGTCTATTGTAAAATTAATTAAACCGTTTCTTTATTCAAACTAGGCTGAGAACCAGGTCGGTCGTTGAACGTCGACTCGAGCACACGTATCTGGCGTCCGCTCCGTCAAAATAACAAAAAAATATTTTTAAGTGCGTCTACTACAGCGCGACACGTGTTTGCGCCTCGTGTCGGGCATATAAATCGTTCAGTGTTTATTTTGTTGTGTTTGTGTCGCCAAATAAAATAAGTTAGAGCTGTGCAAAAATGGCGTGGACTAGGCCTTTGTGTGATCCTGAGCGAAACAGTGCATAAGAGGGGCTAATTGCGCTTGCCTAACTGATTCCCGTCCAAGCTAATCGGTGAGACCTTTCCATATCTTTTAGGGAACTGCTGATGAGTGGTGCTTGAATTATATACCGTGTGTGTCAATTATAATAATATTATGTGCAGTGCAGTGCTATGCTAGTGCTCCAAAATTATTTGTCTTTTGTGGGTACGAATTCTATTTTTAGACATTTCGGGATTCAAGTGATGGACTCATGTAGCTGTGACCCAACCGACCGAACATTCCTTTTACATTTTTTTGCTTTGGATTCGGGGCATACTGTTGGAATTATTGTATTCATAGTAGTTTCTAAACGCAACCTTTAAACAACAAGTGACATGTCTGTCACTTATACTGTCATTCGAGTTTGACACTTCTCTTTGTCTTCGGTCTCTCGTGCACACATTTCTTGTTCCTTTTGTATTACCAATAGTATTCATTGTTTGCTAATTAAATCTCGTGAAATCTTTGCGTATGTTTTCTTTAATCTGCCGAAATATCCAACATGGTAGCAGAGCGTGGTTGCTAATATCAGAAAACGCTCATATTTCGGACAGATTGTCGAAGAAAACCGGTAACTATATTGTAGTATCAAGTCACCGGCAAAAATTGCAAAAATGGCTTCTTCAACACAATACATGAATTCGATTGAAAAGCTCAAGGGGTCAGAAAATTATTCAACTTGGAAGTTCTCGATGCGAATGTTGTTAATCCATGAAGAACTTTGGGAATTTGTTGAGAAAAATGTGGACGACAATAACAAAAGGGCGGAAAAAGCGTTGGCACGAATTGCCCTATCAGTTCAACCGGCAGTCATTCCATACATTCGCACCGCAACATGTGCTTATGAGGCATGGAATAACCTGAAGAAGGCGTATGAAGGTCTTGGATTGTGTAGAAGATTAGGTCTTCTCTGAAGTTTGTTTGGCACGAAGCTATGTGATAGCAGCTCGATGGAGGACTACCTCAATAAAATTAAGGAAGCCTCACATCAGTTGAGTGAAATTGAGTCACCACTGGATGATGAATTCGTAGCTGTTATAATGTTGAGTGGTTTAACTGAAGACTTTGATCCGCTGATTATGGCCATTGAAAATGCAGGTACAAAATTATGTAATGAACACGTCTCAGCCAAACTATTGGAGGAGAAACGTAGACGAGATGACAAGCAGGATAGTTTAACCGCACTGGTCACTCGGAAGCAGCCCAAATGCTTCAAGTGCAAGCGGATTGGCCACTTCTTGAAGAATTGTCCTGATAAACAAACTACGGGTCAACCAGCAACAGAAAAGGAGATGCAGAGTCACAGTCATGGTCGAGATAGAAACAAGCCGAAGCCTAAACCAAAGGACAAGGCTCTTGTCGCTGCTCTTTCTGTTAAGGTGAATAGTGATGTGTGGTATATAGACTCCGGTGCAACGAACCATATGTGTAATAATAAAAAACAAATGGTAAACAACAGTTCCAATAAAACTGTTGAAGTGAGTATTGCAAATGGAGAAAAATTATTGACTGCTGGACTAGGACAAGTGAAAGTTCATTTAAATAGGGGTGTAAAGACTATAAGTGATGCATATTATGTACCTAATTTAAGTACAAATTTACTGTCTGTCAGTGCAATGACCAAAAAGGGTTATAGAGTAACTTTTGATAGTAGTTCATGTACTGCGTATATTTTCTTTAATCTGCCGAAATATCCAACACATACAAGTGGGACGTCATTGTATTTTTTGGCTACGATTTACTACTACACCAAAAAAAAACAGAAACCTCGGGTGGAGACATTGGCTACAGAAACATGAAACACAGCATAGCGGCGACATAGAAAAGCGTCGAGAAAGCAGTTTAACCCCGCCAAAAGATTCACCACTCAAGACTCTGGAATCAGCAACTTGTAATACAGCATAGCAGTGACACAGTCAAGAACAGAGAGGACTTGAGCCAACCTGGTGGCGAAGCTATTAAAAGATGCCCCTCCTATAGATAAATATCACCTGTCTCTCCACTATTCCAATGCTTGCTCAAAGCTGTACAGTCGGCACGGCTCTAATAATCCCTCCTATCCCAAGGGCACGTCTTCCCTACCATTATCGCGCCCCCCGGTCTACTCTTTGATATGCAATGGTCTCTGAGGCCCCATGAAACATGAGGCTCCAGGGGCTAGTGTGAATCTTTGGGTCCATTCGAGCAATCGAGTCTGGTCAAACCACGCTGGGGTCGGTGCATTTCATCCATTTATTTATATATATATATACAGCACTTTTCGAACGACAAAATAACATAAGACAGTCCCCCAAAAACGCCCGCCCTTCACCACTTCCTGGTTCTTTAGCTGGAAAAAAGTGGCGCAACAAACTCCCCAGCTTAAAAGTTACCCATGGTCTTGTAAGTATCCCGAAAGCTGATGAAGGCAACGATACAGGCACACGCCAATTTTTTTAGGGTTCCCTACCTCAAAAGGAAAACAGAAACCTTATAGGATAACTTCGTTTTCCG
Source organism: Tiliacea aurago (assembly GCA_948098905.1). Taxonomy (NCBI): domain Eukaryota; kingdom Metazoa; phylum Arthropoda; class Insecta; order Lepidoptera; family Noctuidae; genus Tiliacea; species Tiliacea aurago. The sequence goes on from OX402592.1 coordinate 7,015,610, forward strand.
TCTGTCTACGTCTATCTGACAAGACCCCTTTTTTTCAGGAACGCGAACTTAGCAAGAAGCTCGTTTTCGACACAAGTAAAGGAGTTGGAGAACTGACCGAGACGTATACCGATGTACGAGATAATTTTTGCGGTTGGCGCAGTGGTTAAGCGATTGACTGCTGCGCTGCGTGTCGCGGGTTCGATTCACGCACGGTACAAATATGTGTATGACCTACAAGTAGTTGTTCCGGGTCTGGCTGTTTGTGTATGTGAGTTTAAATGTTTGTAAACGCACCCACAATACAGGAGTAATTCCTAGTGTGGGGCCACGTTTAAAAAAAATTAAACATATTGACGTAATCTTGCAAATAAATTGACACATAAAATAACATCACGCCTGTTTGCACAAAAGGGTTGGGCAGAGGTGTACAGACGGCTACACATCAAGCTATACATTTCCAGTATGAGCTGACCTCTCATTGTACGGAAATCTTATACAATACTAGCTCAGCTTATACTGGAAATGTATAGCTGGATGTGTAGCCGTGTGTATCTATAGTACACCCACATTTCGCTAATTATGTTTAAGTCCCATGTAATAGGGGCGAGCCTATTGTCATCAACCGGGCACAAATTTATACTACGGCTGCTACTGAGAAATTCCTTATAGAAATATCCAATAAAACTGCCCGACCTGGGAATCAAACACAGGACCTTATGTTCCGCAATAGCGCTTGCGGCTAATAGAGCAATGATAAGAAATAAGCTAATAATTTGTTTAAATTGAATGATACCTACAAGATTGTAGATACAATATCTAAGAGAATCGAAGGAAACCGATCAAGACACAGATAATAATAACCCATAATATTAAAAACATTAATCAATCAGCGTCTCTATAACTTATACAACATTAGTTTTTGTTTATACTAAACCTCTTAAGGGGTCATTGTATTCATCATTATGAACAACTTTTACTATGGGACCAAAGTTGTAATCGCGAAAAAAATATCAGCTGTTCCCTACATTTTGACGAGTTCAGCGAACTTAAATGTAGGGAACAGCTGATTTTTTTTCGCGATTTCAAGGTTGGTCCCATATTAAAAGTTGTTCATAATGATGAGTACAATGACCCCTTAAGAGGTTTAGTATAAACAAAAACTACTGTTGTATATATAATTGAAAAAGTTATGTCTTTTAAAATCAAGCCCAAGATCTAGAGCAGTCATAAAGGCAAGAAAGGGCCCACAAAAGATGTATCTCCACAATAGTAAAGTGAAGGTGCCGGGAATGCACTTCAAAACTACTAAAGACTGGAAGCGAAGTACTCTTTGTATTGAGGAATGGAATGGTTGCGTCATCATGTGGGAAATATAAAGAATATGTCTTCATTTCACAACAATAAGAACGGTCTATTTTGTTTTATTTCTTCTTTACGAGAGAGACTTCTGACCTTAAATGGAGCCTTGGAGTACTAAACTTCGCTCTATTAAGCATAACCTCGTCCACGTTCACTACTCATTTTGCATTAGTGCCCATTGACGCACACACAAACGTGATCTACGCGTATACTAGTCTACGCACACATTGAAAGGCATCCTAGACCCTAATTAGTAACAAGACTCTGTTAATAAACGCGCATGTCCCGGATTGGGAGATCGGGCCTTTGGGCCGCTTGATCCTACATACACCAACCATCCGTACTAATTGTACACGTCGTCGCATTGACCCCCAACTGATGGCATACCCGTATGCAAATGAATAACTTGGGTACTATAGAGGTGTAATGTAGGAAAGGACGTATAATTAAAAGGTAACTTAATTGTGCGATGTTCTCGGCGGTTAGTTAACCCGTAATTTGTAACGTTATGAATGGTCTCTGTTAACCCAATTTGTTTACCAGAGAGGTCTTTATTTATTGATAATAATATAATTCACTATGTTTTAACAGTTTTATCAAAAACCCAAAGGAGCATTTTTGGAAATTATAGGTTTTTTTGAAAATGTTGTGTTTGTACATCGATTACACATCGAAGACATAACCCATTGATACAAATGGAATATCAATCCAATCGCAGCAAAAACCAATAACGAATTTGTCGGTTCTAACTTTGGAAAAAAATATCGATTATGTTTTTGTCTGTCTATAAAACACCGCAATTTCATATCCTGGCGTCTATTTTTTACTAATTACTTTTAAATGCCATACAAAGTAATATAAATTCAACACTAAAGATGTAACAATATTTTTGTAACATTATAATTTAAAAGAGTGATGATGGAGTTTCTTACCCGTTCTTCTCCAAATGTACAGTCAGTGCTCTGCATAACCCGACCCTGTTTCCCCTCTTCTTCTTTGTAGATAGATAATGCAGAGCACTGACTGTACCTACTACGCTTTGGAATGGGCAACTTATCTTCATATTTCTAAATGACCGACTAATTTTCGATACGAAAGTGCCTGTAAATAGTTTAGTTGAAATCATTATGTAAAATCCTTATTTTACATAATGATTTCAACTAAATGATGTTCTCTATTCGTGATGTTAGAGTGTGGCCTATCTTCCCTTGAAGATAGGCCACTCTCTAACATCACGTAAATATTAAATGGGGTGTACCCTTGTTTCGCAGACAGAAATTACGAGTGAAAACTAATCCCGTAGGACTTGTTTTTGGTTTTTGCACTATTTGTGCACATTTTTTAAACACAGGAAGGCATTGTTGCTGCTTATTTAGACGATTAATTTAATTTTACTTAACGTGCTACACAAGCGCCAGTTCGATTGTGACTAAGCTCGATTGTGTCCTTTCCCCTAATATATGCGGCCCACGTCGACGAGCGCGTACCATATCTTCCTATTTAATACATCAATGGTTGAAATAAATGCTTTGAGTTTGAGTTTGAAAGTGTGATGTAATAACATTCAACATCGCAGAAGTTATTAAGTATGTTACAAATTTTGTAAAATTGTTCCGCGAAATATATTAAATTACATGTCGAAAGAGATTTTTTCTCACATTTCTACGTAGCCTGGTTATTAAAGTTCGTTCAACTTCAACCTAAATAGCACGGTACGGAGGGGATTTAATCACGGTCGCGGGCATTGGTAGTGTTTCATAAAATTCTACGCTCGCCCCGTTTCGCTTATAGCGCGGCATCCACTGAACCGATTCTGATCGGATTTTTAATATACTCGGATGCAGCTATTGCTTATAGACCATTTACCTTTACAATGAATGAGGTACACGACGAATTGGTACGCCAAAGACGATAAATAGTTAAGGGGGATGCGCTAAGGTAGCCTGCGAAATTATTTTATTGTTTTTTGCAGGTCTGCGTCAAGAATTAGAATCAGCAAAACAACTCTCTAAGTTCATAGAATCCTATTCAATGACTATTTCATTCAATAGGATTCTACGAAGATAATTAGTTGTATTGCTGATTCTAATGATTATTATAATTATATAAAGCTATAGTTGTTACGGCCGCGAATCATATTTTAATCAACATATAACCTGTTACTGACCTGCAAATTGCAAAAAACGTTAGAAAATTTTAATTTCGCGGGCTATCCTTTTGCCTTAAGTACGTTCGAGTATTTTAAGTCGTCGGTTCAACTAACGATACGAAATAGAGATGCCAAGATGAAACCTCCTCAAACTAGGAAGCTTTAGCCATAAACTGGAGAATCTCTTAAATAAGGAAATTTCGAGATAATGCTTAAGATCCTGTTACTCTCCCAGAAGCACGTTTTCTTTGAATATTAAATTAGTGAGAGGCGAGGTTAAGGAATCCTAATGCTGTGTTAAAATGTGCTATCTTTATACTAACATAGAAACTGAGATGCTCAAGAACATAATTAAATAATATCGTCCCCTCAGAAAAATAAACAGAATAGTGGCGAAAGGAAAAACATTAACAGAAATGTTAAGAACATAAAAAAGATATATCCGTTGCTCCCGTCATTCAGGGTGCGAATAGTCAGAATTATCTCTACAGTCGAATGGATGAATGGGTACTCAAGTGGCAGGGACGCTCAAGGGCCATAAGCCAAGCATCTCTGAACATACTAATTGAAAACGTGACAAGTACAACGAGTCTGATTCATAGACAGGGTTGGCGGAAAAATGAAGACAGGCATTTTAATGTTGGAAAATATCAAGACTTTACACTTGACATTATAAAATATGTAGAATACTCTTTATTATGAGCGATACGAATAACATCCTAACTAATATTATAAATGCGAAAGTTAGTTTGTTTGTTAACTTTTCACGCCTAAACCACTGAACCTATCATCCTGAATATATGTTGTCTGGTGCACAGAAACGGACATAGGGTACCTTTTCATCCCGAAAAAAAGTACTGTTCCTGACGAAAACAACAAAAACGTTCTTATGATAATAGATGGCGCTATCTGTCTTTCGAATCATGATTGAATATTATTACAAGCAGAGTACAACCCGAATTGATTGTCAAATTCTAAATTAACGCGAGCGAAGCCGCTGGCAAAAGCGCAGTACTTATTATATAAATGTAGAAATTTTACACAGTGGGCGGTCTATTCGCTAAAAGCTAAAACAACTTTTGGATGTATGGCTGAAAAAAAGGATTAATTTATTGGAGATGCGTGTTGGTGCGTAATTCTCATATGCCCTTCAACATCCAAAGGAAATGATCGATTTTGCTGTAGGTTCTGGAGTCACATGGTATCGTGAAGGTCCATAAAATAATTATAGTTCAATGCTTGCGATCGCACAAAAATAACAACGCATTTTGATGTTTTATACAAATGCATATTTTTTTACTGTAAGATTGTCTGAATACGAACTTACAGTCAACGAATGCATTTGAATTTCAAAATCTTCAACTAAAAGCTCTACATAAGCTTGGCAAAAATGTTAAAACAGCTGCGAGAATTATGCATTTGTATAAAACATTAAAATGAGTTGTTATTTTTGTGCGATCACAAGCATTGAACTATAATTATTTTATTGGATCTTCACGATACCATGTAACTCCAGAACCTACAGCAAGTTTAATATTGATAGAATTTTTCGAAAATAAATGGAAGTAGAATCTTCTATTACGTAACAGCCCTGAGACGCAGCCAATATTATTGATCCCAACGTAATACTATTGCTTGAGGAAGTCCTTAGCTGTAATGAAAATGTTGCCTTTTCCGTGACGAGCAGTTATTAATTTGAACAATTTCAAGTACCCAAGATTACGATTCCTTATTCAGTGACAGCGAGGCTATCTGAAATTCAATAAAGGATTATTGTAGTCTCGCATGACTTGGGAAAGTATTTGGAAAAGGTATTGTTCGGAAAATTGATTACGAAGTAAGTGAGTCTATCTATATACCTAGACGACCCACTAATGGTTTGAGGCGATTAATTTCTCCTCAGCTCACCTAGCGTTTAGTTTATTTGTTAAACATTAGTTGGTATACGTCATCGATATTATACATAGAGATGACTTCCATGTAATGATGAGCTTTATTTATTTTATTTATATAACCATTTTTTTTTTTTTTTAATAAACGTTGCCCCACACTAGGAATTTCTCCTGTATCGTGGGTGCGTTTACAAACATTTAAACTCACATACACAAACAGCCAGACCCGGATCAACTACTTGTAGGTCATACAAATATTTGTTCCGTGCGGGAATCGAACCCGCAACACGCAGCGCAGCAGTCAATCGCTTAACCACTGCCCCAACCGTACCGTGCCGTTATTGCTAGTAGTGCGTTGGGTTGATGATATTGTTAAAGTCGCGGGAACGCACGGAACCGGGAAGTAAGGCAGAAAAAATGGAAGACACCCAGCAGTGGGTGTTCGCTGAAATGATGATGATGAACATTTATGTATGTACACACATAGGTATAAACAGACAACAAGAAAGGAACAGAAATATAAGTGCAAAGGTGATGCTTATTTCTATAGAAATTTCTTCCAGCGTATATACCTGTCTTACTACACTACCTTACCATAACATTATGACATATAAATTACTCACGACACGTGTACTGAACTAAGGTTCATCGAAACATTCATCATTCAGAAATACTCAGTTTAATAACAAATGTCCAGGAACAAATAAAAGAGACACGTAATTTAAACAATACTCCTCTTCAAACAATAAGAACAAACACCATTAAGGTAGATTATTCAAAATCCACTTATTTAACACCTGACCTCAATGATTGTCATTCTACATTCAGGCCCAAATGTATTAACATTAAGCCCGTAACTATGAAAGGTCGTAATGACTGAACATATTAGAACTTGTCTGAATTAAGTAGAACGTGTCTCCGAATCTCTGAGGTGATTACTTTAAAGACCGCCGTTAGCTGGCGGGATCACGAAATCCGTAGACATTAAGACCTAACTGACATGATCCGGCTTCCTTATTTGGTATAAGCAATGACCATTTCCTCTCCGGCGCATCGTAGACTGGAAGTAATTTCAAACAGAAAACATTAAGACATTAAGGAGCACAGTGACGATGTTCAGTAGATGCCTGGCTTCTTTAATGACTTCCAACACGAACATAAAACATCAAAGTCTTGTCTGATACAACAGGACATTACAAGTTTATTTAATGCGGCTTTGTATTTGTATCAATAGAAGAAAAAAGAAAGAAAGAAAGAAAATACGTTTATTTGCGGTAAACATGAAGCAAAGAAAGAACGTAGATACAAAAAGAATTAGTAGGGGGGAAAATATGCGTCACATCCACGCAAAACGGCCACCGCTCAGCATAATGCTGCGACCCTATTCGAGATAGAGCCTGTACGTCCACCCTTAACAAACGTCACGTAAGGCCGCAATATTGGTAAGGGTGTGACAGTACATGAAAATATAATTATGATAAGTTAAGGGAACCTACACAGACCTACAAGCCTAACAGCCCTACGACCCTAAGCCCCAGCGCTGGTTTTCAGCGATAGCCGGCGTTGACGTGAAGACGTCGACCGGTGCAGTGTGAGTGAGATTATAAATAAGAAACAAAATAAATACAAACTACTTAACTTTACTACTACTAACTAACTACTTTCTCTTTACTTTATCAGGTTAATGCAAGGGTATGATAATTAAAACATAAATCTCAATGGAATTGAAACCGGCCCGTGGGACAGAGGCTATATAACAAATAAATACTTTATTAACGAGCTGTTGTAATATAATCTAGAAATCCTGTGTGCGATCCATCATAGGCACGTCGACAGAAACAAAACGTCACACCGACACGTGTCGCAGTTTGCGCCGAACGAAACAAACACACGAAGAGCAAAAACGAACCGACGCGACGCGATTAAATATGATGGACGACCGATGGTAAATAACGAAACGACCTAACCGTTCCACTAACGATCCCGATACGAGGCATCGCATGTTTAATACGCTGAATTTTATTGAGCAGATAAGTGTTAAAAATTATGTTTCGAAAAAAACAAACAATGACAACGCAATTTTCCTGATAAAGTTTAACAAAACTTCGCAAAGGAAGTCGTTCGATCGTATCAATCACTTTGTAATCGGTACGTAAAAGCAGCAATCGAAAGAAACAACGATCGATGGGATCGAAAAAACAAAAAAGCGTCGGAAATCGAGAGACTGTATCACAATAGCACAAAGGAAAAGGAGCGGACGCCGGCCGGAACGAAAGAAAAACATGAAGGTGGAAACATCAACGAGAATATTTTTCTTCTCAACATTAAACTTCTTAATGAGGTTGGGAAAATAATTGCTGTAACACAAGGAAGGTACGTGGAATGGGTAGCATTAATTAAAAACAGCACCGCAGTCGAGAGGCTGCGGTCAGACGAAAATGTAACATAAATAATAACACAAGGCCAAAACAGAGTAGAATGTATAAAATGTAAAAGGGCGGACGCTACTAAAACTTTTGGATCTCCCTTTCATAACTTTTTCGAGGAACCTTTTTTCGTACCATTATTTTATTATGCCTCATTTGACTAAAAGAAAGTCCGGACGTAGCGTCCGTGTTATATGTCGGTCCCTTCATTTAAAATATGTATGTGCATACGCCACACCACACCCAAATAACCCTAAAGTTGAGTTTGTGTCTACAAAGTGGATTGATTCACACAAATTGAATTCTGCATGAGGCCATTTACATAAAACCATTTTATATGTTGCCGATCGTTAGTGCGTCAAAGTGTTGCGGTCTTTTTTTGTCGTTGAAACTCAATTTTATAAAGCAAATATTTTTAAATCTGGTAACGCTAAAGCAGAACTGCCTTAAGCTGAAGTCAAATTACATAGATAATTCATAAGCGGGAAGTTTGTCCTCGCGGCTTTCAAGATCCTTTATCTCGATCACTTTTCCGAGGTGAACAACCGCGTCCCGTCTGTCTTGAGCTTTTTAGTAACAGGCGTCGCTGTAAGCGCTAACGGTACGACTGTATCCATCAAGTTTAGTCGCGCATTACCGTAACGAGCGCTGCCGGGCAGCCGCCTTTCTTACCATTCCGGCTTTGGCACTAGATTCTGTTTGCTGTTAAACTGTTATTTTATTCTTTTAAAGGCAACAAATTCTTTCTGAATTGTCAAAGCTTATTTTGCTACTTCATTGGCCTGTTATGTCCATGAGGAATTAGATACGAAAGCAAGAACAGCAGTACAGTATTCTACTGCAATTCATATAATTTATGTACTGAATTTTCAGCTATTTTTATCTTTTTACGTCTACGTTTGCAAGTACGTTTTTTAATACGTTCCTGACCAAGTCTTTCATTAACTCTGAAATGTTCTTCTTTTTATACAAAAACATCATTCGTGATTTCATATTAGTACTTACTTTCATTTCGTCAGTCGTTGTGGCTGTGTGTTTTCGTATTTTATTTTTATACATGCGTTGATATTAGCCGATCTCCATACTTGTCTGCAAACTGGCGTGTTTTTATCCAGGAAAAAATGTTTCTAGCATTATTTGCTGAAAGTCGTTAGCGATGTAGAAAGATAAAAAACTACAAATGATCATTACCACCACAATTTGCTCGGTCTACCTCATTTACATCTAATAGTTTTATTTAAATTATTACGAAGAGTACGTTTTATTGCCACTATAATTAACTGGCAAATGATAACCCGAAAATGTGCGATCGGTTTGTTTATGTGAATTTCACATCTTAATTAGCAGGAGTATACATAAGTGTAAATGTTAATTACTTAGAAGAAACTCATCTTAGTACATACGATATTTGAAGTGTTTCGCGGTTCCCATACCCGCTACCCTTGCATCAAGATTAAGCTAAGTACAAGACAAATTAGCAAAGCTTTTAACGTTAATATTAATCTGGTATAGAGACATCGGGTAAAGAAGCAAGTCATCCGAGGTCTTGAAGGCTTCATGCCCTAAGTAACCCGATGGCAGTCAATTTATAAAGCTTCTCGACTGGATTCAAGTAATGGAGTGTGCCGGGATCTGGATTAGTAATAGCCGCAAACGACTGGCTCAGAGGGTTTTAGAACAAACAGTGACCTAATCCGGGTGGGTTCCGTGTGGTGCCGGACATAAAGAAGAGCACCATCCTATTTCTTCCCGTGGGTGTCGTAAAAGACGACTAAGGGACTTACTAGAGAATGGGCAGCAGCATTCTCTATGCATTTTAACACCATACTGCGATCGCCAACCCTCCTGCCAAGCGTGGCAATTATGGCAAACCCTCCCTTTAGGGGAGGCCTATGTCCAGCAGACGTCTTTCGTCTGAAATGATGACGTAGTAATGTTATCATTAATCACTACAAAACTGATTACAAAGCACGTATTTTTTGTATAGAACCAAAACAGTGCAGAAATGTTGTATAAAATCTCATTGCTGCACTGTTTCTCAGCAACAATGAGATTTCATACATTTATGCACGGTTTTTTTTTTATTTAGATATAAATTTACCACAGAGGTTTAATGTCTCCCAATAAGTATAATATAAAATGTATGCATTAGATCAAAAAGATTCTAGCTAAAAATAAAAATCGGTTGAATAAAACCGACTTGAAGTTTTCACCAAGTAGGTATATTTTATCACGGTAGGTAGATTGGTAGTTGAAAGAAAAGTAAATTACGCACCTTGCTAAAGTGAGTAATTAATGCACTCGTGCCAACATAACACTCGTGCATTAATAACTCACTTTGCGCTCGGTGCAACAATCTACTATTATATTCTAAAAGTGCTCGTGAAATCATACCATACCATACCAAAACTGGCAACATAAATACCCGATTACTTGAACCAAAATTATAATCTTTTAAATTGAAATATTTCCTACAAAGTTTTGCCAAGTAAAGGCTTCTACAGACCAGCACGACTCGCGACGCGACACAAAGGCCCCGCGTGTTGCGTGACGAGCGTCGCGTGTCGCGCCAGTATGTAGAAGCCTTTAACGAAAGCTGTGGTGGGATTTCAAATATTATCAGTTATTTTTTCCAATATAATATATCTCTTTGTCTGTGCTTGGTCAAACTTTATCCATATCGTTTTATCAAATCTCTTACAATAAAAATACCGTCATAAAAATTGACAACAACAAGAAGTAAGAGAACTTAGTCATTTCCTTTAGAAAAGTTCGTACGCATTGACGGACAAAATGCAAAAGAGTACCTATATAAGAAGAGCCTATAGAGTTAACCCATGCATAATTAAGCCTATAAAATCTATTGCCACTAGCACTGTAAAAGGGGACGAACGTAAGTGAATCATTGGCGTGGTTTGAAAAATGCGGTCCCTAAGGTTCGACGGATAAAATTGCTTTAGCCAGATCAAGTAAAACGAATGGGAGAATTGAAAAAAAATGAGGTGATTCACGACTAGGGTTGAAGTGTTGGGAATTGTTACTGGAAATTGCGATTTTGGGTTCTATTTGAATTGCCTGTGGCTGTCCAAGGACTGATTATAATATATATATATACACCTACACATAATAATTATGCACCCAACTAAACACATATTAATAATTTATAATAATAATGAATTGCTTGAATTTTATTGTTACTTTAGCCCTCTTCCTCTCTCCTAATGTTTGCTGTGCCCGACAGGGTCCATATTGATCTTTTACTTTTTTTTATACCATCTATAAATACATATGGAATGCAATAAAGAATTGAGAATTGAGAATTGAGAATTGATTAATTAGTGTCAGTCTATTGTTTCTTTTTGGTTCACATTGGAGGATACACCTAATGAAGGTCATTTGTTTATATCTAATTAAGTAGGTGGTATTATTTGACTTGCTACAATATTACCTAATGCCCCATTTACACGGTGCAAGTTTATTGTTTACCTCCCTCTCACAGAAAGAGGAGGCCTGCGTCCCAGCAGTGGGAACATTATAGGCTGATTATGTTAAGTTTATTGCATGTGGCATTCCATAAAATTGAAGCAATAATTGACTAACACCTACTAAACTAAACAACACGTACAATTCTTGCACGATACGGGCAAGTTAGTTGCCGTTCAAAACTGGGGGTCTTCTCCGAAGATAAATCCGAAGTATCGGCCGAATGTTCAGCCGTTTCCTGACTAAGGCTGACTACCGCAAAACAAAAAAAAAGCGGCCAAGTGCGAGTCGGACTCGCCCATGAAGGGTTCCGTAGCAGCAAGTGCGGTTTACGATTTATGACGTATTAAAAAAAAACTACTTACTAGATCTCGTTCAAACCAATTTTCGGTGGAAGTTTACATCATAAAGTACATCATATATTTTGTTTAGTTTTATCATTCTCTTATTTAAGAAGTTATAGGGGGGGGACACATTTTACCACTTTGGAAGTGTCTCCCGCGCAAACTATTCAATTTAGAAACTAGAAACTTCAGTATCATTTTTGAAGACCTATCCACAGATACCCCACACGTATGGGTTTTATGAAGAAAAAAAAATGAGTTTCAGTTATAAGTATGGGGAACCCCCAAAATTTATTGTTTCATCTACTTACCAAGTTTCAACAGTATAGTTCTTATAGTTTCGGAAAAAAGTGGCTGTGACATACGGGCGGACAGACAGACAGACAGACATGACGAATCCATAAGGGTTCCGTTTTATGCAATTTGGATACGGAACCCTAAAAAGACGGTCATATGGGGGACGGGACAGAGATATGTCAAAGTCAAAAACGTGACTTTGCATGCAATAATCACCTTGCAATAATTGCCTTGGTGTTAACAGAAGTCGCACGCAATTATTGAATGGAAAAATTGCAATCAATCATTCGTGCGATTTCCATAAAATGGCATGTAACAATAATTGTATGCATTTTATTTTTACATCCATAATTTATTTATTTTAATTGCCTGGTAGCCTGGTACACACTCGACATGAATACATCACTATCAAATTGCGTAACATAGTTTTCAAATGAGATTCAAATTCATTGGCATTGGCTCATCCTTTCACTTTCAAACAACATTCCTAACAGGCATCCAAAGAAATGGCTCCAAAGGCCAAGCTTATTTGATGAAAGGCAATTTGCAACGAGTACTTGAACTGTAATAACTCCAATTTTAAATGTAATGACAGGTGGCGAAACTTGTTAAAGAGCCCACACTATCTATATGCAAATTTTAAACGAAACTTAATTTGGGTTTGAATTCTAACATTGGGCGTAATTATACTATGACTTTAACGTCGGTAAGTTTATTTTGTTACGAGGTTAGTACAAATTTTTGTTTATTCTTACTCAAGTCGTATTTTATTAAGACGCAGATATATGCCAGTGACCTTGAGTGGCTTGAGTGGACAGCTTGCGTGTTCTGTACTGAGCTCAAACAACGCGCCGTACGTTCAGCCAGTACGAGTAATAGGACTCGCCGATCAAGGAGCGATGTCCCCAATTTGACACATTATCAATTTATTATACACAAAAAAAGGTATTTTAATAAAACGCGTACACTAAAAGATCAATAATTAAATTATCTTTAAATTGGTGAAGGTTTCAGAAAAATACGCTTGGTACATTTTGCGCCATTCTCAGTTTTTTATTCGTTACGTTCGGGCGTTAGACAGAACTTTACAAATTAATTTCACCATGTAATATAAACATAATCTAAAATATTCACATATTAAGTTATTGAGAAAATGATCTAATTTAACATTATATTTTTTCAAATCATTAACACTACTCGTTTAGACGTGATCTTCATTATAAAAACATTAAAATTCGGTTATCGTCGCCTTAACAAGCCATTAGCTAGGAACTTCAGATCAATTAACATTCAAAGCCTCGACAATATCAAATTAAGCTACATAGTAGGTATGTTAATAGTAAATCCAAACAATGACTTAAGTATCTAATCTAAAGGCCTCACTCAACCATCTCAACAGATAATAATCCCGTTCAATCCTGCAGCACTAACAGGCCAAGTCAACCGTTCAACAATGGCTCTGCATTATACGCTAACAGGCAGGTGGGACCTAAATTTAGTCCAGGTACCCGATGTCCATTGCTTACTACACGGCCGGTCCATTACTGCTATATGTGCATCATGAACTAATTAGGACACCGGCTGGCACAATGCACCGAGCAAGGCCTCGTTCATACCGTAGCCCTAAACACAAGTCTGATTGATTGTTCCATAATGGAACCATATTTTTAAGCTAATATTTATTTATCATAGCGGTGTTGACAGAATTTGTAGTTTATTCGCACTGCGTGAGCCGAGGTCTCGCGTTTGTTTTTTATTGCTTGGCAATTGAGCATTTGCACGCGATCGCAATAAAAGAAGTTGTTCGTTTAGTTCAGATAGTTCTGCCTGAGGCACATTTTGTTTGTAGCGGGATCGAATGGCAAATCGGTTTTAGAGCATGTGAAACAATGGCAAAATCAAGCTTAACTAAATGTTGCGTTAGAAGTTTTTCCACTTTAACATTGCACGATGTTTGAGGCAACATTTTAGTAATATAAAACTCCGACGTCCAACTAAATTTAAGGTCTTAAGAGGCCGGCGATGGATGCGCAGTTCATACAAACGTAATACCAAAATAATTTGTAAATCAAACATATTCTTAAGGTAGTCTGTCTTTATTCAGATTGGAATACAGAATATCTAGGTTCCCAAATATACATATATATTGAATGGACACTGATTAAAACAAGAGTTATGAGAAAAATAAGTTTTCTATAGAAATTTTAAATTCCTCATATCTTGTTTTTATATCATTGTCTTCTCAAAAAATATATTTTGGAACATAGATATTCTGTAATCCAATCGAAATAAATACACACTACATTAGGAATATGTTTGATTTACAAATTATTTTGGTATTACGTTTGTATGAACTACGCATGCTAGCCGGCCCCTTAAGAAAACATGGAAGATTATATTACAGCTATAAAATTAAATTAGTCGGACGCTACGTTCCCAAGAAACTTCTACGGCTTTCTAGGGTTGAAAGGTGATATTCGTGCTCACTCGGAATTCAGTTCTGAATTCATTTTAAACGTGTGGAAGCGTTAAACCCAGATTGAATACCCATTCGTTTTAAATGTCAGAGAATTGAATGGTGAGACCAAATTACTGCGCAATGTTCTACGAGCCAAAAAACGTTTAGACTGAAATGTTCTATTTACATAATTTTCTAATAAAGGCAAAGGATGTCAATCTTGATGCAGGTTGTATTTTTACTAAAAAGAGACGTAACGTTTCTCATTTATCGGCAGTTACCGTAATGAATTGGAGTGTGTAACACGTTTTAGAGCTTGTTCACGGAGACAGAGACAGCGATCCAACTGATCCAAGCAGCAGGTCAACGATTTTCGTAGAGCGCGGGACCATCAATCAAGTTTAGTCTCGCATTAACGTAATGACCGTCGGCCCAGGCGGATGTCGCCTTATTTTCCCTTTTTTCAGAGCTTCCTCCGAGGCAATTTCGTACACGATACTTTAGCACGGACGTTTCCGCCCTGATGGAAATCTATGAAGGATAACCACTGCTATAACTTTTTAGAAATCTTACCATTTCCATTCCGACTAGGTTATCAATCTTCGTACCATCTTGAAACAACTCTGAAGAAATTTATTTTCCTAGTGGCATTTAACAGGTACTCGTTGCTGAGCTTAAATAGATTAAGATAGATAAAGCTTGGGCAATGAAGGTAAGCTTCACAAACAGTTGTTTAAGTCCTTACTAAGTCCCGAGGAACGAGTTTTAATTAAATAGGAATGCAACGGTTAAACGCAAACGCTGTAATAGCATCTTTTGAAATAATTTTCTAAATAGCTTGAGGACATAAATCGTAGTTCCAAATACTCGAACTTAGGAGATATTTTCGTAAGTATTTGTGTCGAAATACCCGTTAAATCAATAAGTAAGTGACTCGTGAAAATCAGGAGCGCGCATATGAACGCGCCCCAAGAAAGCAAGTCAAGAAGCTTCAACTAAATTCCTTCGTGGAATGTGGATTCCACTGATGCTTGGCCCATGTAATAAGCGTAGTTATAACAATCAATGTGCATGATGGCTACGCTTAACTTTGAACTCTAAATAATCTTCAAAGGAAAACGAATTGCTTATTCGCCTTGTGATGTTGATATTAGAATTTGGGCCTATTTTGGAACTTTATACTTTCATTAAGAAGAAATTCGAATGTGCCTTATTAAATGGATAAGTGCCGTGAACTAGAAACCAAACAAATCCAAGAGTGGATGAGGATAAAATAAATAATACTGCTTTACCCATATGACTTTACAATTAATTACTGAATATTCCCACAGATAAAAGCAAAGAAAACAAAAAGCCTGAGTGTGCGTCTATCAGAAATTCAGAACGGATAAACAAAATGAACATCAGAATATGAGCGTGTTACGCAGCACGCACCACTTCGCTCACTAGTTTGATCTATCCATTGAAGGATGGGTAATACAATTTGCAGCCAATTCGATTAGGGAGCGCTCTTGCCACAACTGAGTGCGAGCTCACCGCGCCCGCTCGCACAGAAGCCTCGCCTACGCTCAGGTGAGCTTTATCTCTCTCCGGGCCACCGACCATTTTCACTCGCAACGAGGAAATTTCAACCGGGAATTCATTGCATAATTTACTGCTATATTATAAATTAGGTTTACCCGGTCCCGGGGCGTATTTTAAACTGTTAGCCCAGCAGCACTGTTTGTTAAAGACCAATTTGTGAATTTTAAGTAAAGCCGATGAAGAAAGACTGCTCATAATGTTGTATTGCGAACTGTACTTTCAAGATTTTATGGCAGATTTTATTGGTAATAAATTTCGAAGTTATGACAGCTATGGTATGGCTGGCTATGGTTAAATATAGCTTGTTAATTAAAGAAAGTAATACGTTTGAAGGAGCCCTTATCAAGGAACATAGGTTATCAATCCCTTTGATCAATCTGTAGTTAAGTTATACAGGGTTATTTTAAGTCGTCAATAATTCCCTACATTTTAACGAATTATTCGAACATAAATGTAGGGAACAGCTGTTTATTTTTTTTCGCGATTTCGGTTTTGGTCCAATAGTAAAAGTTGTTCATAATGATGAGTACAATGAACCCTTAAGAGGTTACTCACGACTTAAAAATAGCCCTGTATAGACCAGAAGATAGAGGCAGCCTTTAAATATTAGTAGGTAAGTAATAGATTGACATAACGACATATAATTTTACTAAAAACACTATTTAGCGTGACGTGGAGCTTACATTTTGGACGGTCAACAGACAAACAGTATCAAACACAACCACAATTTGTAATTACCGTAGTCAAGCGCTAACAAACAAATAGGCGGCGCGGTCGCAATACATTACGCCGATAATTATGGATTAGCCCACTGAAACAACTCTCATGCATTTTGGTCATATTAATGTCATGGCATTAAATCATGAATCAAAACTGTCGTGGATATGAATCCTATCCGGAAAATGTTTTGGAAGATAACAACTGAACCCGTCAAAACCAGTGTCGGTGTAATCGGAACAATATTTATTTTATTTCAATAATATTATAAATAAAAACAGTTTAAGGCTTCTACATACTGGCGTTGTACATGTTGTCCCTTTGGTGCCCGACGTAAAGAATAACACCATCCCTTTTCTTCCCATGGGTGTCGTAAAAGGCTACTAAGGGACTTACTAGAGAATGGGCAGCAGCGTTCTCTATGCATTTTAACACCATACTGCGATCGCCAACCCGCCTACCAAGCGTGGCCAAATCAAAATCAAAAGTCATTTATTCAAACTAGGCTGAGAATCAGCACTTTTCGAACGTCAAAAATTACATGAGACAGTCCCCCAAAAACGCCCACCCTTCACCACTTCCTAGTGCTTTAAACTCCCCAGCAGCACAGCTGTCTGTTCGCATATAAAACTTGATGCTATACAATACAATATAAAATAATTTGCATTACGCAACACAAAACGTTAAATTAAATTATTTGCCTTATGTTAGCTAGCACGCACCATTATACAAAAAAAAAAAAATATATATATAATAATCGTCGAAAACTATACTCAAGCAGAAATTACGTAAACAAAACGTATCTAAATAAAAGCCTCCAGGCATAATGGGCGCGATAAGTCCCCTCTTTGAGGAGTGGCTAGAGAGGCGCCACGGCGTCCTCGCCTTCCGCCTGACGCAGGTCCTCACCGGACATGGTTGTTTCGGGAGGTTCCTGTTCAGGATAAAGCGGGAGGAAACGCCCGGGTGTCACCACTGTGTGGATCGCCCGGAGGACACGGTGGAGCATACGGTGGAGGTCTGCCCAGCTTGGGCGGAGCACCGCCTTGTCCTCACGGAGGACAAGGCGGTGCTCATCGGCGGCGGCGATCTCTCGCGTCCGGCCCTGGTTCAGGCCAAGGTTCGGAGCGAGAGTGCATGGGATGCCGTCACCTCCTTCTGCGAATTAGTAATGCTTGCGAAGGAGGAGGCGGAACGCGTGAGGGAGAGGCAAGGTTCGCGCCCTCGCACCCCTAGTCGCCGCAGCAGGCGCCCCGGGCGTCGGGAGTCGCAAGCCGATTTCCGGCCACCGTAGGCGCGGGCCTGCGGAGGGTGAGCGATGGGTAGCTCACCGTCCGATAAGGACCAGGCCCGGGTCGACGGCGCGTCGTATTCCACGTTAATTATCAAATAACACTGACGTGCCTCAAAGAGATGTCAGCACCAACTGAGGGGGTCCGATAGGGCCAATGCCTGCCAGGTTTGCGAGTTTGTGCGAAAGGGATATCGTGGCCCTGGCACACAGGCAAATGAAGGAATACGGGTGGGTTTTAGTCAGTAAAAGTCTGACACGCCCTCCCGCTCCGACCAGAGCGGGAGAAGTTATTTGATAATTTCCCACCTAAAAAAAAAAAAGGCATAATGGGCGTGCCCGCTTAAATAAAGTTACAGCTATAACTCGAAGTCACAAATGATAAACTAGCACCATCGAAGTAAAATAAAAACAGTTAATTATTAATAACAATAACAAAACCATGGTCAGCAAGACGATCAGTCACCACAAGCAGCACCCGTTCACGAGCATAACGCAAAGATCAGCCATCACCCCCCTCGCCATATTTCAGGGAAGGAGGCAACCCGACCCCCGACGCTACCGCAAGCAGTGACATCTAAGAGAGCATGACGAACTTGCTGCCGGTTGCTCAGGCAAGTATAAAGTGATCAATTTGTTGAGGTCGCTAGCTAACCACTTATTGCAATACAACTCATAAAAGAACATTGTAATGAGTAGATTTTGTCACTAAGGCGATTATGGCAACCCCCCCATAATCGCCTAGGCCTATGTCCAGCAGTGGACGTCTTCCGGCTGAAATGATGATGATGACATACTGGCGCGACTTGTAGCGCGACGCGACACCGGTAGAACAATTTCTATGAAAAATTCAAGGAAATTTCTACCGGTGTCGCGTCGCGGACAAGTCGCGCCAGTATGTAGAAGCCTTTAACGTATAAATGACGCACGTTCAGCTGAAAACACAATGGCGTAACGTTATCCGAGGAACAAAAACAACGAATCACGAATAAAAAAGCGAACAGAGAGGGTTGTCACACATAACGTATTATTTATTTGCAATCCGCCATACGTCATATTGCAGATACAGAAAAAGTGACACGCACACAAGGACGCAACAGTGGAAACTCGTTTTGCTGTCAGTGGTGACACATTTCCGAAAACCGGGACATGACCAGTCATGCAATTATGCAATGCAGCCGACAAAATCATGCACACCAGTTTAAAATTGCCATCGACTATACTCAATACTCCGTAGATATGAAAACCAAGCGACAATATTTTGCAATCTGAGTGTGGACATAGCCTTAAAAGGATTTATGTGAAGGCAACCAACTATGGTATTGTTTAACTCACAGACGTCTGACAGAATAGAAAGCTGTATTATATACGAAATCTAGTACACAACATATACAATATGACGCCATACCTTACTACCACTGTCTTAATCAAAATTGAATGAAAATTGTACAACCCCGGTTAAGAGGGGACCCCCCCTCCCCCTTTCCAAGGGGTAACCCATTATGCAATGGGTTACCTTTATCATGATTCATGTAACCCATTGAAAGGGTTTAATACTAGAAACCCATTGAAAGGGTTACATGATAGCATTCAATGGGTTCTATAACTACCTACTTGAAACCCAGTAACATGAAAAAAACATAATATTATGTTATTTCGATATCCGCCCAGCACGCATACCATGACCAATTCTATCTCTATTCTACAGGGACCATTTTGGTTACCATTTTAGAAAAACCCTATCGAAAAGGGTTAGGGTTTTTCTAAGCAGTGAATCAAAACCCCAAAATCAAAGGGTGTGGGTAATTTTGAATGGCTTAAATGAAACCGTTCAAAAGGGTTACCCAAACCGTATGGGTTTTTATCGAAAACCCTTTCAATGGGTTACCAAAATTTATTTAATCCGTTCATAAGGGTTACCCATATCGTATGGGTTTTTGTTTAACCACTTAGAAAAACCCTATCCAAAACCCTTTCAATGGGTAACCAAAATGGTCCCTGATCCTAATAAACAATCTATTGATATCCCCGTAGTTAACGTACAATATAGGTAACAAAGTGAAGACAAAGTTGTCCCAGTGGTATCGGCCTTTACTTACGAGTAATAAAGTCGTAGGTTCGAACCCAGACAGGCGCTTTACTTTGTGTAAATATTTCATCACCACTGCTCTCAAAACGGTGAAGGAAAACATCGTGAGGAAACCGCCATGTTCTAGAACTAAAAATACGAAGACATGTGACATCCACCAACCCGCACTGGGCCCACGTGGTGGATTTAAAGCCTCCTTTTCACAGAAAGAGGAGCTTATAATGTTGTAGGTAACAAAATTTTTGAGTGGCATGAGATACGTAGGTAAGTTTGTTTATTTTGTGTCGATTCCAAGGCAGGTTTTCCTTTCAAACGTAACTTCAAATGTTTGAAAGGAAACAGACGATAGTACTTTATTGCCAGCCTGCATGTAATACTACAAAATCACAAACGGAAAATCGGACTCTTAACACTCCATCGGGCTTCCTCAACGAGCGATTCACAATCTTTCGTCGATCACGTACAGCTGGGGGTCTACTCCGAAGCGGAATGTTCGGCAGTTTTATAACTTCCATAGTTTCCTTTTTTTTATTTTTTTTTTTTAAATGTTGCCTTACACTAGGAATTTCTCCTGTATCGTGGGTGCGTTTACAAACATTTAAACTCACATACACAAACCGCCAGACCCGAAACAACTACTTGTAGGTCATACAAATATTTGTTCCGTGCGGGAATCGAACCCGCGACACACAGCGCAGCAGTCAATCGCTTAACCACTGCGTCAACCGACTGGACCGAACTGGACTGGACTTTGAATCCTTACCCGACTTAAAGTTACATTTTTTACTCTGGCTTATATCTTTGACTGTGGTTTTTAGGGTTCCGTACCAAAATGGTAAAAAGGAACCCTTATGGTGATTGTTGACGACCAGTAACCAACCTCTTTTTATATTTTTATACTCATCTTATGTTTCTTTTTATATTTTTTTGCTTTTGTTTTTTTTCGCTTGTCATGGTCTAAAAAGTCAAAAGAATATACATAAAAAAGTGATTTGTGTTTCCTTTTTAAGTACCAAGCCATCCTCATCTTTTACAGTGAGACTAAGTCTGTCTGTATGTCTGGATATCTCAAGAACTACTAATGCTATCAACTTGAAATTTAGAATAGTTTTAGATGATGTTTGCCCAACTATTTCGCAAACAAGAACGAAATTTAAAAAAATATATATGTTTTGCAAAAGGGACTGAAAGGGGGTCTTAAAACTTTGAAGTGGGGCTACTAGGGCATGTGGGGTATCATATGAAAGAACGCTTTTTACACATTTCCAAAAAAAATTTTTTTTTAGGCTTCATTTCCGACTTTTGATGAAAAATGTAAAAAAAATACCGCCCCCCCCTTATCTCCGAAGTTTGCATAGATAAAAATCCGAAATTATTCTAAGTGATAGAAGTTTATGTACCTAAAGATTACAGGAAAAATAAAACGATGTCTCTAAATAGCACAGTTTTTTCAGAAATAATCAACATCATAAACACGTACGGAACCCTCGGTGCGCGAGTCCGACTCGCTCTTGATCGGTTTTTTTTTTCTTTCGCCGTAGTCAGCTATAGTTAGCCGTAGTTATGCAACGGCCGAACATTAGGCCGATACTTCGGATTTATGTTCGGAGTAGACCCCCAGTAGATATAACGTAAAGCCGGAAACATACTTACGTGTCGTGTCGTGTCGTGTCGTGACGTGGGAGAACCAATCAAACGAATCTATTCTGGACTACGTCAAATCACAACGAGTCTTGATTGGCTAACACTGCGTCAGAAGGCGTCACGACACGACACGACACGTAAGTCGTATGTTTCCGCCTTTATGAACATCGGAACGAAGCCCGAAACTTAGGTGACACAACACTGCTTATATCAAAGGCTCTGCTTTTGTTGCAGTAGTCGCGTGCAGATGTTATTCCTCTAACATAGTGCGCTTGATTTAGTACAAGGACTTGCGCGCAGCGTAATGTCCTCGCATTGTCGTTGCGCTAATTCAGATGGATTTATACCAGTGGAGCGTAGCCGAGTGCAGCCAACCGTTAGCGTTAATGTCTTGTGTTAATAAAAACGTACAACAAACACATTGGTTTGTCGAGCCTAAAATATTCATGTCGCTTAGATTTAATGGTCCGACGCTTGACAGATAGCCTGTAATCCCGAGCAGTTTCGACAGTGAAAAATAAATTTTATTTTACATAATTTATTGAGGCATACATATTCTAACGTAGGCTCGATGAAAATTTATGATATACGAGTCTGTAGACCATGCATTTTTTAAAGCGGATTTTGATTTGATTCGGTTTGTAGCCACGAATTGATATTCGGACACACCATTTATGTAGCAACAATAAAAAGATAACGCATTGTGTTGAGCTTCCACTAAATCGGTTAAAATAAAAATAAAACACATTGTATAGAATGACCAGCATAGGTAACGTTCGGTCCAATAAAACGTTTGCATTATTCAAAAGGCCGGATGAATTTCGCAATCTACGGGCCGAGTTTAATTTCACTCGTAATTCACCCATGACCAACTCGAGAGATACCATTGCAAAAATATGAAAAAAAAAACTCTATTTCTGTAATAATCCAAGTATAACTATCAAACTCAATCAGAAAACATTTATTTCAATTAAACCATTTAGAGGCACTTTTGAATTGTCAAGGAGTCGGTCAATTAAGAAATATGAAGCTAGTTGCCCATTCTAAAGAGTAGTAGGTTCCTATGGAGAAGAACGGGCAAGAAACTCCACGGACACTCTTTTAAATCGGTGACAAAGTGACAACTAATTATAGACTGATTAATGTTGATATGGCTGACACGTGCTAACTCATAACCTGAAAAATGACTCATGTCTTATTTACTGTTACATTTTCCATTCCCACAACTCTATTTCCATCCAACAGTGTAAATAAAATAAAGCCACTATTAAATTATCTACACACCCGCTACTGAACCTAAAGGCTCGCCAATCAAATTATCCCACACAATCTCACCTTACACTACGGCACATGATACAGGAGCTAGTAGGCAAGGCTTCAATTTTCAAAGTCGACCGGTAACGAAAGACTTCTATATCGTATGATAATTGTACCTTCGTAAAGTATTTGCGTAACTTGTGAATTCCGCTGCGACCGCTTGCCCAAGCCTAACCACTGAGCTGATTAACGCGCACGATCTCTTCGGGACATTCGCTTATTACGAAACTTGCACCCCAATTTATTCTGTACTGTTATTGCTGGCTGTTTATGTAGACCTTGTTTAGATGCCATTAACGTTTATGAGGTACCTCCAGCAGTTATGTTTTGTTTCTCCTAATATCATCTTTTGCGGTACTCGTTGTATTTCATTCGCAAAAGCAATATTATAAAGAATGTAGCGTCACTCGAAGATTCATAATATCCACAGATAATATCAATCCACTTTGCAGCAGCAATAAATAAGTTAGTGTAAAATTGGCTGGAGTGGATCTCGCACGTTTTATTTCTCCTTTTCGAACAATTGTTTCATGTCAAGTTACATAAAACCAAGAAAATACAACCTTAAATTAAAAATCCAAGACCGTTGTCCGTTGTTGCACAACACAAGCAACGAAAGAGAAATGCATCCCTTCTAATTGCATTTCTCGAAGAAAAATGGCGTACATTTCTTTGTCTAGGTGCCATTGAGCGCAAGATCGCGGGCGGGGTTGGGCCAATTGACATTGAGCGATTGAAGCCGCTCGCGCCGGTCGAGCTCGTCCGAGCGTGAATTATAGACTGGAGACTGGCATGTTTTAGACAGCTTCCCCTACACACACGCGACTACACACGACATCGAGGGAATATATTCCGGGACCGAACGCAAGCTGAGTGTGCAAACCCACCCACGATTTCGTGGTAACGATCCCTCACAAAATTGAGTCCCTTTTTGAAATCAGAACTATTAATTCCCATTCGAATTTGCGTACCTATCAAGTAGATGATATAGGTAATTTCAATTAAGTAGGTGTCCCATTTGTCCGTCCGACATTGAATGAGACATGTTTGAAACAGAATCCAGACGACCCATCTCAACACAATGAAGGCAAGATTCAAAAGGGGCGACCTCTCTAACAAGGTGTCAGCCACCTGACACTATTGTGTGATATCCTGCTTTGAAGGACGAATATTCCTGTCTCAATAAACGTAGAGGCATGAGACTACAGGCTCAAACGCTATCAAACTAAAGGGATCTATTTATTCGACACCAGTACTGTAAATAGTTAGATTGTATTACATTATCCTTGGGAAATCTACCGTGATTCGAACACAACCCGACGTGTGAATAACAGACGACACAATTACACAATGAACACTTATATTAAATGTATGTGTTACGACTGGGTGCTCTACTGTACTTTATTTATGTTCAATGTTACGAAGGAAAACTTTGACTTTCTTAAAATAAGTGCCATCGTGAAAAAAAACGAATTAAAACAAGAGTATTAATAATTAAGTTGTTGGGGTCGTCGACTAAAACCAGGCCGCATTATACATATAACTTTTGAATATTATCAATCCTGAAATTATATTAAACACAGATATTAGTAAGCCCCATTAGAGACTAAACAGTAACCTTTATCCCAAGAGCGTCTCCGACACCATAATTAAAATTGAGACATTCGAACTATTTGTGTTTAAACTTCATGGAGATTGCAGGCAAGTTAAATCGTGACTCGTTCCAAATGCCAACAATGTATTGCAAAGATCCGCAAACAATAAAGACACCTTATAGTTCCCAGAGCCTCAAAACTTTATACATTCTCTTACGCAAATCGAAATTAAAGGTTATGATGTATTGGAAATATCAAAGACTTAGACATAGACGGCCTTATTACAAAACAAGGTTTATCATTAGACCAAGGTTTAAGCCATCGTGATTTTTTTTAACTACGAACGTTATTTCGTCTGAGATAAAGTTCTTAATACAAAGTTGACAACTTAGACTCTGGGTTAAAATCAGTTTTTGTATTAAGAACTTTATCTCAGACGGAATCAGGTTCGAAATTCAAAAATGACACGACGCGATGGTTTAAACCTGGTTCTAAAAATAAACCTTGTTTTGTAATAAGGCCAAAAAAGTTGAAATTAACTCAAAGTTCATAGTACAAAACAATAAATTAATGACTTAGGTCGTAAATAATTACCAAAACACATCATGTTACAAAACAACATTAAGTAAATGGGCTCATAATTTCTGAACTGACAGGTACTAACAATTTTGTCTGAAATAGAAATGTTCATTGTCGTGTCATGCATACCGCAGGACCTATTACAAATCATTATTACTTATTTCAACAATAGGTCATGGAAATACATATAATTATTTTAATTGATTCGCCATTTCAAATTCAAATGCAGTGAGCGTACGTTTTGTATTGACATTAGATATACCTCAAGAACACCGTGGGCTAAAGCGATAAACAACTTTTTCAAACATGTTTTAACTTTTGGAAAAAAGCATAATAAAAATGATAAGTAAATTGAAGAGTTTACTAACTGATAGAGCATATTACAGTATAGCAGAGTTTATGAAAGAGGACAATGTTTCTTCGTTTTGGAATGACGATGTTGTATTTTATTGACGTGTTATTGTAATCTATTGTATTTTTCTGAAATAATTGTAATTTGTAAATTTTTATGACAGTAATTCATAAATTTTTATTGACTTATTTACTTTGACATTTAATTTTAACAAAAAAATATGTTTGCTGAATTGTAATGATAACTAATCTTTAATTAATAATGATGAATATCATTTAATTTTGATATAATTTGATTTTGATGAATATTATCACGGTTTGTACATACACCATCTCGTCCTACCAATTTGTACGCTACGTTATGCGGCTGAACATGTTAGAACTTTTCTGTATCTTTTATTATCTTGCATGCAATGTATATATCATGTACACCATGTTTAAACACATAAAATTTTACTTACTTGCTTAAGGTTCTCAATTCTTCTCACCTGAAACTAAAGCATAAAGCACTCACTACACGTACACTCTCTGAACACAGTTTGCCCTATTAACACTTACTTAGATTACACAAGTTCAACACTGTCGTCAGCCGGGTCAAATTATCACAGAATCTGCAATTCATGTAAGCACCGCATACAGAGTTAACTAATTTTCTCGCTAAGTTTCGCAAGAGCCACATCACTCACCCTCCGTCGGTCGGCGACGGTCGCCTCTTACCCCGGTGTTAATTGGCCACAAAACGAAACGTCAAAAACAAACGAGTCGGTAAGCTAATAGGATAACACTAACAACGGGCCTTTGTCGCAGTGAAAGTGAACGGGCGGCCAGTTTGGTCGGACTCTCGATTTCGCACGCGTCGAGGTCTCGTGCCCAGCTGTTAAGGCGCTGACAAGAGGCAAATGAACTAAGAAGGCTTGTCTTAAAAAAATAAAATTGCCGAATATAGTTTGTGGTAGTGAAAAAAAAATATTCTTTGACATATTTCTCAGAACTTGTTTGTTACCAAAACACGTTTAGAAACAAAAATCTCGATGCAAATTAAGGTGACGATAACCGACTTTTAATGATTTTATACTGAAGATTTCAAAAAATATATGATAAATTAGAGCCTTTTCTCAATAACTTAATATGTGAATATTTTAGATTATATTTATATTACATAGTGAAATTAATTTGTAAAGTTATGCCTAACGCGCATAAAAAACTGAGAATGGCGCAAAATCTACCAAGCGTATTTTTCTAAAACCTTCACCAATTTAAAGATAATTTAATTATTGATCTTTTAGTATACGGGTTTTATTAAAATACCTTTTGTTTTGTGTATAATAAATTAATAATGCGTCAAATTGGGGACAGCGCTCGTTGATGGGCGAGTCCTATTACTGGCTGAACGTACGACGCGTTGCGTAAGCTCAGTACAGAACACGCAAGCTAACCACTCAAGGTCGCTGGCATATATCTGCGTCTTAACGGTAGTAAACTAACCTTTTGCTCCAATCCAAAATATCTGTATCAAATATCAACATACGGTTGGTATTTAATTAATAACAAGACCGACTTATTTGAATGCAGAACTTGGTTGTTTTTTATTTTCGATTACTCAACTCATTTTTGAGTAAATAGATAATTCTTGCTTCATATTTTGCAATAAATTACAAGCATTGTGTCATCGCGCTTCTCTTTCTTTTGTATGCAGTCTGACAGTGACCGCGCTTTAGCTGTTGTCAGCGTCTTAAGTCAGTGCGTTTCTTATTTAGTAAAACGTGTGACGGAGTCAGAAAAAAATAAAAAAAACCTCACGTACAATCTCCGAATGTTTTATAACACCACATTAGTAAGGGAAACGGTTTAACGACGCGGTTAAGTACGAACAAAACATGAGCACCACAACGACTTTTTAAAGTCCATGTAACCATTCAAATTGTATTACTTGGCATTACATAGCAACTGGTTATATCGCTTTGATAAACAGAAGAATGTAGACGCGACCGGCATATAATGGGATTCCTACACTTGCATATTACCTTGGCTCTCTTATCTTACCCCTCATCAATTTAGATACAAACACGTCTTAATAGGCCGGCGATGGATGCGTAGTTCATACAAACGTAATACCAAAATAATTTGTAAATCAAACATATTCATAAGGTAG
Organism: Tiliacea aurago; assembly: GCA_948098905.1. NCBI lineage: Eukaryota > Metazoa > Arthropoda > Insecta > Lepidoptera > Noctuidae > Tiliacea > Tiliacea aurago. Next base: position 7,043,319 of record OX402592.1, read on the forward strand.
TGTGTCTTTATTCCGATTGGAATACAGAATATCTAGGTTCCCAAATATATATTTTGAATTTGACACTGGTTTAAACAAGAGTTATGAGAAAAATAAGTTTTCTATAGAAATTTTAATTTCCTCATATCTCGCCGTTATATCATTGTCCTTTCAAAATATATATTTGGAAACATAGATATTCTGTAATCCAATCGAAATAGATACACACTGCCTTAAGAATATGTTTGATTTACAAAATATTTTGGTATTACGTTTGTATGAACTACGCATCCATCGCCGCCGGCCCCTTAAGACGTAACCGACGTCTGGTTTTAACCGGTTTCTATACTTTATTCTTCTACCGCTCACACTAGTTATGGAAATCATAGATATAAAATTAAATCACTGTTCGACATCATCGGTCTCATATAATCATCTTGTTACCTACAGTTTTTAGTAGTTAAGTAATTTTCCATACAGCAGACAGTTATAACACCATTAATTAAGCCCAGTAATCATTCGGGATCAACGCGTGAGGATTTAATGGAATTAACACGTCCAGGAAATAAAGCGGGCTGACGTCACCGGCCAGCACAGCTTAACTTACGGTCACGGCAACGCATTCCATGTAAATAATGTTTATGTCACGTACGTAATTATGTAAAACTTTACGTTAACACGTTCACGCAACATCTCGATCTTCTTGAGTTTGCGACGCGTTTGCAAAAAATTTTTTTGCGTACGCGTCGATTTTATTGATCTGAAGTGTATTTGCATACAATGCATATTTAACAGCATAATTTAATTGTACATACTAATTGTAAGAGCACATCGCATTAGTTTTATAATTTGTTTTTATAATATGTGGAAAATGTCGTGGGTTATACATTTACTCACTCTACAGCTCAAATTTCATGTAATAAATAATGTGTAACTGTTTATTTTCCCAAATAAATAAAATAAAAATAAATGCAGTATGAAACAAATAGTACAATTTTTGCATAGAGGCATGGCTCGGATTTTAGTATTAGTAAATCCCAAGCTATACTCTCTTTTGAATCTTATTTTGCATTAAAAATAAGATGCAATCATAATCACAAATATCATCAAAAATTAAATGGCCAGTTTTTAGAAATCCATCAAGCTTTTTAATGAAATTGGCATTCATTAGATTTCTTATTCAGCGAACTCTTTTTTACTCTATATTTATAAAAACAACTTTCCAAACAAATTAGAAACATGAAAAGGCCTTTCATAAAAATAAAGACTTTGAAGGCGCTCACTTTCATAATCCAATTAATATAAATTCTTTAACGTGTTCATCGGCCGATCCTTTCTTTTATAAACGGATTTCGCGAGTTTGAGAGAGCTAATGAAATAGGGAAACAATAATAAAAAAGCAATTCGACTGCACCCACAGACGGGGCGTTCGTATCGTGCGAGACCTCTCGAGTCTCGATCTCGAACGTCAGAGGTAGAGCCGGCGACTTTTTCCAAAGCCAATTGACTTTCTATTTTATTGTGTTGGCGCTAACGCGACATTGATGGCGGCATTTATTGCACTTCGCGCGACTTTTTATTCGAGCCCGGTGCCCGACGGAATTGTCCGCAACTTGGTCCGACAAAATTGAACGCCGATCAGTGGTGACAACTCAGACGTACTTTACCAGCTAAGAAAGAAGTCGATATGTTCGATGGCTTTTGTACGTACCTGAAAGAAGAGAAAAGAAATAAATAAACATTCAATCCGATTACAAAGGGCTTCACGGTATAACATATTACGCAAATCACATACAGAAACATCCGGACATCGGAACAGATATCGGTAGGTCATACCAATATTTAAACTGATACCGAATCCTCGACCCCTCACACACAGTAAGCGGATACAGCCACTGCGACATCCGGGTCACCAGAAAATGTTAATGCTTTGGGTGTTTATTTTACAATAAAGGCCCAAAGCATTAAAATTTTCAAAAGCGGAAAACGTTAACAACTGACATTTGCAAACGTAACAGCGATACCATTTACGACCGTAATTCTGTTTATTGCCAATCATTGTAACGGTCATATTGAAATGAGATTCAGCCACCCAGCCAGCAGCATCCTACACGCGAACGGTGGAGATTCAATCTAAACAAACAAATCAACACAAAGCGGTCGTATTCTACATTCAAATGTATAGTAAATAGCTCCGGTCCGGTCCGGCGGAGATGACGCGACAGTTGATACGTTTAATCGAAAAACAAACAGACCATAAATATTGTCGTGGACGTGTATGGAGCTATTGTCAATTAACTTTGAAAGTCGAAGCTTCCAATTTTAAAATGTTGTACGTTCGAGATTCTATAGAATATACTTCGTTACTATTTAGGGTTGGGCTCTGTACCAGGATATTTGCTGATGATTAGAAATGTACAAATGATTCAGTATGTACACAAAATGCTTTATAAACCTTTGTTTCGTCTGTAAAGACGAAGCACAACTAACCATTGACGTCAAGACCTAATGGATGTAATACTCGTATATTAAAGAAATAGGTCCTTTAATTCTAACAGAAACTTTCTGTAGGTTTTCTCTTAGATTTACACTTTCTACTAGTATTTCTTAACAAATAGATATAAACACTGCTTGTAACATTTTGGAAAGTTACCTACCAGTTTTGTTTTCAGTAAAGCTCATTAATATTCACTGAAATGAGTAACTTTCTCGTCGAGGATAATAGGCTGGCAACATTCGCGTTTCACTAGCAGGCCAAGGCTGTTTCAAAATGGCGATATGCATTTAAGTTAATTAACGATATAGCAGACAACTAAAACCTTGAGCTCAGGCTTATAGTAACTAGCGGAGCTCGCGGCAAAACCGAGAATGTTCTTAGTTTTCTACGTTACAAAATAAGACATTGTAGTTGTCTAATAGCGTAACACATTGCTGATTTCAATCACTTTCATTTTCAAATTCGACCGCTGCGTCTTCTTTTTTAAAAGCCAACGTAATGGATACTCTCAGCAGCATTGGTGTAATAAATATATACGGGGTTATTTTAAAACGTCAATAACCTCTTAAGGGGTCATTGTACTCATCATTATGAACAACTTTTACTATGGGACCAAAACTGAAATCGCGAAAAGAAACCAGCTGTTCCCTACATTTATGTTCGAATAATTTGTTAAAATGTAGGGAACATCAGATTTTTTTTTCGCGATTTCAGGTTTGGTCCCATAGTAAAAGTTGTTCATAATGATGAGTATAATGACCCTTTAAGAGGTTATTGACGTTTCAAAAATAACCCTGTATATTTTTTAATTAACACGTTGGCCCACACTAGGAATTTCTCCTGTATTGTGGATTGTGGGTGCGTTTACAAACATATAAACTCACATAAACAGACACGATGCTGTTGAACTGTCAACATGATTGTGATTAGGAGTTTGATAAAATATGGTTGAAGAGTTGCATTCCAACAAGTGTTGCCAACCATACTGTTTTTCACTCTAAAATACTGTTCCAACCAAAATAAAGTACCTTAACGAATATACTGTTTTCGCTGTTAACCCGAGCTACAAATAAATAGTTCCATATAGTTAGCGTAGATCATGGTGCATGCCACGGGCAAGGGCACGGTATTTAAGCCAGCCTTAATTTAATTATTTATTTATTTATTTGGTTCACCAACAATTGTATACACTGGTTTATAATGCAAAAAGCAAAAAATTTGAATAAAGTGTAACAATCACCTAAAGGTAAACTCTGCATGCACAGCATGCACACAAAACATTGTTGAAACTTACAAAAAAAAACAAGAAATAAAAGACTAATAAAAAGTGGTACTGAATAGAACTTCATAAATTAATTAAACAAACTGATTAATTCAAATCCAAACAAACTAAAGTTAACAAAACTAGGTACTTACTTAATACAAAAAATAAGTAGGTAGCCTAAAGGATTCTACAGACCGGCGCCGCACGCGACGCGACACAAAAGGCTTCTACATACCAGCGCGACTTGTCGCGCGACGCGACACGGCACAAAGGCCCCGCGCGTCGCGGGAGGAGCGGTGCCTTTGTGTCGTGTCGCGCCGCGTCGCGCGACAAGTCGCCCCGGTATGTAGAAGCCTAAAGGCATCGCTCGTCGCGCGACACGCGGGGCCTTTGTGTCGCGTCGCGTGTCGCGCCGGTCTGTAGAAGCCTTAAATTCACCCACCCAGTGAGATAACGCAGGGCTAAGAAACTTAATGTTCGGGGAAATACTAATTACATTAAAATAATACATACAATTCTGTTTATGTTTCAGAATTACTGTTTATTTTCCCCTCTCTGACCATAATAATAATCTTTATTTCTTGTACAAAAAGTTGGCAACCCTAATTCAAAACTCTACAAAATATAATTCAAAACGATTCATATATACAACTTGAGCTGCGTGCATAATATTCGTAGTACATAAGTGAGATGAGATAGTGAAGAAGTTCTAAGAGACAAATCACCGTATTCAAAGTAAATATAACTAACATTAGTCACAACTTGTCATTAAGTTGCCGCGAAATTAAGTTACGTCAGACAGGAGGATTCAATGTCAAAGTTTGTAACATCGTTACATTGTAATTAATGCTATTAAATAATTGTCTGTTACGAACTATACTAACAACACAGGTGAAGATAATGCGTTAGTTAAAAGCAACTCAAAACAATAAGCATTTAGCTATACAATTGGCATTGATAAAGGCTCACTAGGATTAAATTGTGGTGATGCTTTAAGAGCGTTTATACTTACCTTACGGCATTTCATACAAACTTTTAAGCCCTTGTTTTTCGAAATGACTGAACCGATTTTAGTGAAACTTCATACGCATAAGCAGGATACAAAGGTCTAAAAAGTTAGTAATGAACATTTTCGAAAAGTCTTATTTCAAAACAGATAACTGGAAATCTCTGTTTCTATGGAATATTTAAAACCGGTCTAATTTGGCTGTAACACTATTTTTCGAAAATGTTCTTTACTAACTATTTAGACCTTTGTATCTTGCTTATGCGTATGAAATTTCATTAAAATCGGTTCAGTTATTTCGAAAAACAAGGGCTTGAAAGTTTGTATGAAATGCTGTAAGGTGGAAACGCTCTTAAATTGCTTGATACATTATTTCATCACCACTGCTCTCGAAACGGTGAAGGAAAACATCATGAGGAAACCGCCATGTCCTAGAACTAGAAAATCGAAGACATGTGACATCCACCAACCCGCACGTTTCCGTGGGAAAATGATAGGCTGCGGGGCGAGCACGGCCTACTGTGACATGACTTGAGTCACGCCTTTTATCACAGTTTGAGCGATAAAACTGTTTTGTCATAAAATGCTAGTACAAATTGACATGGACGTAATTTATCATGTCTTGTCACAAACGTCCTGGCACGCCCGTGCTCGGCCCGCAGATTATGGTATGCTTATGATGCTTGTGGGGAGGCCTATGTCGAGCAGTGAACGTCTTTTGGCTGTATGATGACGATGATATTGATGTAGGTTCACTAATGAAGCATTTTAGTACCGATACGAAACTCACTGTTTAAATAAATATCCAGTTCGTTTATCCAACGAACCAAAAACATATTACTGTGTAAAAAATATTTGTATTGTTTAATAAAAACGTATCCAATCATAAATGTAAATTTTACATGAACGCAAAATAAGTATCGATAGGATCGCTTATTCATCAATTCATTTATGCGTCATCATTAATATTTATTCATGGCTTTTATGGGATTGTTGTGAGTAGTAAAGCAGGGTCGGAATGTCATCATCATCATCATATCAGCCGAAAGACGTCCACTGCTGGACATAGCCCAGAAAAGGGGGGGATTTGCCATAATCGCCACGCTTGGCAGGCGGGGTGGCGATCGGAGTATGGTTTTAAAAATGCATAGAGAACGCTGCTGCCCATTCTCTAGTAAGTCCCTTAGTCGCCTTTTACGACACCCATGGGAAGCAATGGGATGGTGCTACTCTTTACGTCCGACACCAAATGGAACGAATGGGTCGGAATGTATTGCATCGAAATGCAAAGAGCGACCTCATTCAAGCTACTCAGTACATATTTGATCAAAGCAGAGAACTCACAATGCAGTAAATTCAAATCATAGTTGAGTCGATGGCACAATATGCCTTTGTGATGCGTGTATCGCGGGATGTTAGCAGATACCGCAACCGCGATCATTACTTCGCCGGTGCTGCTCTCAAACTTGGTGCACACGTGCACTTAGCTTGAGTGTATTTTATTACAGATAATATGCGCGACCGACGCAGATGCTGCTCACGAAAACAGTTTTATGACGTCATTGGAGTACGCATGGCTGGAACCGGACGCATTTTACATGGTATTCTAATCTTGGCGTCCATGAACGTAGCTAAAAAGTAATGGTGTTTCCAGCCATTTAACTTTAAAGCCTAATTTTGTTGTTCTCTAAATTAAGGATATCGTGGCCCTGGCACACAGGCAAATGAAGGAAGACGGGTGGGTTTTAGTCAGTAAAAGTCTTACACGCCCTCCCGCTCCGCCCAGAGCAGAAAATTATTTGATAATTTCCCACCAAAAAAAAAAGAAAGCCATATCAGTTTTCATGTTCTCAAACCTATAACGCCACATGTTCCCACTGATGGGGCACAAGCCTCATCTGGCTTGTGCCCCAGCAGTGGGAACGTTTTGTGTTGCTATGCTTTGTCATAGAAACTTATCCTATGAAAAGAAGCTAAGCTTGGCTTAATTTGAGACAAATTAATTTACCTACCTTATTAATACAAAATTCCGCAACCCACAAGTACCACGACCAACACTTTTCTGCTTCCAAGAAGAATAAAATGCCAAACATTTCAAAGCCCTTACAACTTTTTTAAAAATTGCTGCGAATAAACCAAACAAGCCTGAAGCATTTTTGAGGTATACTTTTAGAAATGGCGTATTTCCAAAGCTACGCTAGCTTCAATACCTGGATCAATGTAAAGAATACAAGTGAAGAGAAATTTGTAAGGTACTGGCAACTTCTTTAAACTGAACGTTATTTAATTTGCCACAGTCATTTAATAAATAAACAGCGTACAAACATTTCGTAGCTAGTAAATCTTGGCAGGAAACCCTCCGGATCGTATATCAACAGTAGTTCATGAACATCAAATCAGATTAAAGCCGCAATCTAACTAGTCAGAACTCTGATCACAAGTTACTGCGGCCGGGGGCCGTGCCTTCGAACCAAGCTACCGTTTCGTCACACACATATTCCAAGAACCAATCACTGTATTGCCCTGTAAAGGTCGCTAAACGTTATATAAGTCGACAAATCCCCAGAAGGGTTCGTAGGATATCTGCTTCAAATGCCTTTTGTGTAGGTAATTAACAAGACATCACATTCAATATGCATTCTGAAAATGCACTCCCGGTCCTGAATCGAGCCACCCTGTATATTTTTGTCGTACGTCTCTATCTATTTAAATAATGTTAGTAGAAAGAAGAAAAAAAATTGTCGTTTTGAAGCCTGACTATCTTTCCGTTTGTCATTGTACCAAATTTTAAATCGGAATACTAAAATACTCGTAAAACAGTTTCTATAACAATAAGTCTTTTTGCGTTTCTCAGGGGCAAAATGAGCATTTTTTTTTACAAATTTGAAGGAAGCAAAACACGGCCGCTGCCGCCGCCGCCATCGCATCGAGGGTACGTTTATTTAGTAACTTGTGTTACGAAAAAGTTCCTTAGTTTTCCACAAAATACTTCGTGAACGACATAACAGATTTCTGAAAGAAACCTCCTATGAAACCCACATTTGTCTAGGCGTATTTGTCTACACAAAACAAGCTGTCTGTACGTCAAAAACTTTTAAATTGACCCGGTGATTCCGCAGGAAGTCCCGTGCGAACTTTATCTCTTTGCCTATAGATTCGGGCATACGCCGTAATAGTATGTAGTTGTGCACTCACCTTTCCACGTCCGGAAAGTAAATCGTGTACGGGAAAAGTTTTCATCTAGTTCCTGTGTTCACAACGAAGATGGAGGAAGAATATGATTTTTTGGCGACTGTTCCAGGTATTGGCTGAGTACATCAGAACAAGAACAAAACAGAATCGAATTTATTTGATGTTACTCAAATTGAAACAGCATTTTTCAGTCGGAAAATTCCAACTTTTCGTGGATACTGTAGAAAAAATACGAATACAAGCGCCCTTGCCGTGGTTGTGTTGCTTCTAACACGTATTGGTACAATATCCGGGCGAGAATCCAGGCTTTTGTGCCAATACATGAGTCAAATTCTTACTACCGTCGTTTCAACGAACACTGATTTATAATCGTGTGTTGTTGTTGCAGGTACCAAGTTACCTACTATTTTTTGTAGTTATTTTGTTAAGAACATCGGAGTTTTTTTTTATCGTTTATGTACGTTGCGTCATTTCAGAAACGAGTACTTATCCTGCCTTTTCCATGAATATTTTTAAATGCGGTTTTTGAAAAACTTAACTTCGATAATTAGTAAAATCATTAAGGTTTTTGCTATGTGCAGTTTTGTTTCATTAGCTCATAAAGTTATTGAACAATGTAGGTTTACAAAATAAAACAAAATCATCATCATCATCAACAATGCAACATACGCAATGAAATTTTATTTCCATAACTATTTATTTATGCAAACATAACTTTCAGTAGTTTCAGTAAACATAACCCCCCTTATTACAAAACAAAGTTTATCTTCAGACCCAGGTTTAAAACATGGAGCCATTATTGAATTTCGAACTTTATTCCGACTATGGTAAAGTTCCTAAACACAAAACTGACCACTTAGTACCGAACTCACTTTTCAGTTTTGTATTTAAAAGAACGGTACCTACGAGTATTTCAATCACAGTTACGTTCTTATTACAAAAACTGAAGGTTTAAGCCATGTCAAAATATAAATCTTGTTTTGTAATAAGGCGGCTAGTGTCTAAGTAATGACAAGTAAGATTGTAAAAAAAGGAAGGGTTATTTGGTATGTACGAAGCAGGAACTAAGCCGCTGTCAAGCATTGATGTGAAACCGTATAATTATATAACTAGCTTGTTTCAGGTTATATCAAAGTACTAATCTACTAGCCATTCTAAGTCCTACATAGCTAGCGACTGTGTAGCCCGTGCGGATACAAGACATTCACGCATTTCGAAATTGTGTTACTAAAATATCAAACGAACTAAAATGTATAGACAGAGGTCGGGGGGGGGGGTAAGATTTGTGCAACGGCTAGTGAGCGAGTAAATATTGAGCTGTCAAAACTGTAATTGTTATCCTAAGTATCTACCAGTGATCGGAAAAGATGAGCTAAAATACCTAAAGTTCGAGAAAGAACAGATTCAAACTGGAGACTTCCTCACGACAATTTTTTTTTTCGGAATATTTATTATTTATATATTAATGTTATTTTTTTGTTTACTTAAATTCATGTTGGCATGGTGTTTGCACGGGGTGACACAGGAGGGTTAAATTTCTGTAGTTTTTGTCTAGGACGCACCGTTTTTGAAATATTTGAATTTCAAATGAACGAAATTAAAAGACCAACATTAATATAAAAAATAAATAACAAATATTCCGGAAAAAAAAATTGTCGTTAGGAAGTCTCCACTTGTTTTGACTTTGTTCTTAGAACTTTAGGTATATTAGCTCTACTATTCCGATCACTCACGTTATGTAAACATAGATACCAATCTCAGTAAAAAAATAATAGAAGCGTTCTTAGTAACGTTTTTTTTTTTTTTGTGTGGGAAATTATCAAATAACTTCTCCCTCTCTGGGCTGAGCGGGAGGGCGTGTCAGACTTTTACTGACTAAAACCCACCCGTATTCCTTTCATTTGCCTGTGTGCCAGGGCCACGATATCCCTTTCGGACAAACTCGCAACCCTGGCAGGCATTGGCCCTATCGGACCCCGTCAGTTGGTGCTGACAACTCTTTGAGGCGCGCGTGGAATACGACGCGCCGTCGACCCGGGCCTGGTCCTTATCGGACGGTGAGCTACCCACCGCTCACCGTCCGCAGGCCTGCGCCAACGGTGGCCGGAAATCGGCTTGTGGTTCTTAGTAACGTGTAGGGGAGATTCGTTATCGAGTCACAATCTTATAAGAGAATTTATTTCACACTTGTTGAAGTATGAAATGCAGGCTAGTTACGAACGGCTTTATCTTTTTGCCAACCAATTCTAGTTACAGTCAAAGAGAACGCAAAGCTTTCGAATATTAAAAATAAACTTAAAAAAATTGTGTGACCAACAAAACCACTCGGCTTAATCGATTCGCATTAAACCAATCAAATGGATTGATTGATAACAATCAAATTAAATGGAGTAAACAAATTAACGATAAAGCGGCCTGCTTCCAATAGTCACGCGACTAGAACTCTTTATTTGAACAGAGATTATGAACAGTCCCAGAGGCTTATGCTAGTACAATAAACACACGCAAAGCGGAAACTCCCAAGTACTGGTGAGCACAAGGGGATAAGTGATTTTCCTATCGATTGAGCAGAAGGTACACTCGTTAAGTAAAACGGATGTAGGTCGAGCAAACAACTTTATGCTTGATTATTTAAGCCTTGATGTTTCCATTCACATTTAGGCTTAACAATAGCACTTGTTTGCAATAGTTTTATGGCTTGATAAAATCAAACCTCTGATAGTTCCCATTTTGTGCTCCTAAAAATATTATTGAACACTCTAATATAATAACTGCGCCTCTTTTTGTGTACTTCAAATAACTCATATTCTGGGGTTCCAAAAAATATTTTTAACGAAACCTAGGTTAGGTAGCTTTAGTACATGTTTTTTTAGAGATTCATTCATATAAACACGTGTACATCATTCATTTCATTTCATTTATTCGTGAACAATTTACATTGTGTTGAATAAACATGAAATTTACATAAAAAAAGAAGGAAGAAAGAAGAAGATAGAAGATCAAAAGGAAGAAGATTAGAAGGCCAATAAGTTTTTAGAAGATCAGTTAACTATTTCCCTAGTTTTATTGTGCCATGTTTCTTTATTGGGTACCAAATATATTATGGTAATGACTGAATATTATACATTTACGATACCAAGATAAGATTGCAATATTAAAGTTAATGCGTCTATTCAAGAGTGATCGTGATGAACGCGACCCAAATCAACGACATGTGATTGACAATGAATCGCATTTATATGATCGGAGCACGCAACGATATCTCATAGGTTATATCTACGTATTATAACAAACATGACAACTAGACGTGCCAAGAATTTTATTGGTAAGTATAAACTGTTTAGGAGATGACTAACTAAGGACTTATACCTCGTCTTTACCGTTTGATGGTAAACTATAATTCAGTAATGACAGATCCAGAACACCCAAAAACAAAGACATTAAATTATTTACTTATCAATAGACGGGACATAGCCTCGGCATGAATTTGGACAAGACGAAAATCATGTACAATTCGCACGTCTTGCCTAGTCCAATCCACATCGAAGGGTCGCTTGTCGAAGTTGTGAAGGAGTACGTCTACCTAGGCCAAGTTTTTTTGAGAAAGAAGCCGACAGAAGGATCCGGTAGGGTTGGGCAGCGTTTGGAAAACTTCGTCAAGTCTTCTCGTCGCTAATCCCCCAGTGTTTGAAGACTAAGGTCTTCAACCAGTGCGTCCTGCCCGTTATGACATACGGTGCCGAAACGTAGACACTGACAGTCGGGCTGGTCCACAAATTCAAGGTCACTCAGCGTGCTATGGAGCGGAAGTATAATGCCTACAATATGGTATTATTAAACCGGCAAATAAAAGGATTTGATTTGAAACTTAGCTTTTATTGAATTTTGCTATATTACGCTAGACGGCGTCACTGAGACATGGAATCACATTTTTTTTATGACATTACTTCTGACAGCCTCTCTTTCCCAAAAATAATTAATTAAGTGTATTTTGAAGGAATCAGTAAGACTCCAATGCGGTAACGCTTACTTAAAATTTAGCAACACTAACATAACTCGTCATTGATCTTAATTAAAACCTGTCTCAACAATCCTGAACATGGCACTATGATTCAATTCAATTCAATTTATTTAATTCAGTAACAATTCACATTGCGTTCGAATTTAATACAGCATGAAACATAAGTATAAGATGTACCAATATAAAAATAAAAGTTCAAACAAACCAAACATGCAACTCAATTTACATGAGAAAATATTATAGAAATTGTAAAATACCATTCCAACATAAATTATAAAACCATATTATTTCAATCAATTAAAAGCAAATTAAACAAAACAATAATCAATAAAATAAAAAAAACAATTATAAAACCATAATATGTCAATCAATTAAAAGCAAATTAAACAAAACAATAATCAATAAATAAAAGACATACATTTTTGTAATAATTTGATTACATTACAGTATAATAAGCATTACGGCTTCTGGCAGATACCTACAGCGAGTTTAACATGTGAATGGGATTATTAGTGACATGGAGTAAATAACAAGTAGAAACCGCGAAAGACATCTCCGCTAACACCACATTGATGGCAACCGGAAATCATGGCGTCCCGTCCATCAACAGATCATGATAAATAATACGTCTTTCCTATAGCGCCCTATTTTACTTCTACGTTTCCTACTTCAGTGATGGGGATTCGTCAGGAAAATGGGTATGAGCAATCCATTTACTAACTAGTCCGTAATTGGTGATGAGATCGTTTAATGACCACACAGACGGCACCACTCAATCACTCGTAATTGGAACTTGGCACAACGCCTTTTACGATCAAATTGTTCAGAGTCCGAGCGTTCACTATCTATCGATTTGCCGCCTAATCGCGGTTTGATATGACGTCACTGACGCGCAGCATTAACACATCGGGCGTAAAAGCTTATTGATTGGTCGCTAGTAATTCCACAGTAACTACATATTTAGTGCGATGATTGGACGAGTGCGACTAATATATGTATACTTTTCTGTTACGTTTCTCTTTGACGATTTAACTAAGTACTTGCCTAATTAGCAATTTCGTAGGTAAGAGGATTATTGGAACGAAGTTCCTTATGGCGACGATAACCGACTTTTAATTATTTTATACTGAAGATCACCTCTAAACGAGTAGTGTTAATGATTTGAAAAAAATATATGTTAAATTAGAACATTTTCTCAATAATTTAATATGTGAATATTTTAGATTAAGTATGTTTATATTACATAGTGAAATTAATTTGTAAAGTTATGTCTAACGCGGATAAAAAACTGAGAATGGCGCAAAATTTGCTACCGAGCGTATTTTTCTGAAACCTTCACTAATTTAAAGATAATTTAATTCTTGTTTTTTTTTGTCATTATAATGCGTCAAATTGGGGACAGCACTCGTTGATGGGCGAGTCCTATTACTGGCTAAATGTACGACGCGTGAGCTCAGTACAGAACACGCAAGCTAACCACTCAAGGTCACTGGCATATATCTGCGTCTTAAAGGAATGTTGGTACACACTCACGCGATATCGCGGGCGCGACAGGCACCGACAAAGAATTGGTAGTGTCGCGTCGCGCCAGCGATATCGTACCAGTCTGTACGAGCCTTAACGCGGCTTGCGGTAGTTGACTGGTAGAAATCGTCACGTAAGGAAAAAGCGTCATGCCCCTCCATGCGACGTTCTCTCTCTTTCTATTATATACGAGGGTGTGTGTGCGTGTGAGTATCGAGATTCAAGCAGACGAGGATTGTGCTCGATACCAAACTAACCTTCATTCCTGACGAGGGGGGTCCCCCGACTACACACGCTAACGCATGATCTAACGGTCATGAACGCGATAATGACATTTATTACAACCAAAGTAATAAAATTACCAATTTAATTAGCTCCTTTACGTAATCATTACAACTTTTTTATGAATACTTCAATTTTATAGTCATTGCAAATTGTATAATAAAATATTACGATAGTTGTTCATAGGAATCGTTAAAAAGTTATCATTGCGATAATAAGCATCGTTTGATTAATGTAATTAAGTTATTTACATTTATTAAATAGATATATTATTTATAACTAGCTTCTGCTCGCGACTTCGTTTTGGGAATCGAATTTACAACCATAGGTTTGCAAAGCAGTTGTCGAGCCGCTAAACTATTTGTTTAGCTGAAAGATGACTTAAATAACGGTTCATAAAAATGTGCCACGATTGATTGCTTAGCTCCATACAACTAAAGCGTTATGATAATCGCGACGCGACACAGGTAGAACAATTTCTATGAAAAATTGTTCTACCGGGGTCGCGTCGCGCGACAAGTCGCGCCAGTTTGTAGAAGCCTGAAATCTGTAACTATCTGCAAAATTCTAACGTCTTGACTCGACTTTTTACAATTTGCGGTAACTTATAGAAGAATACGGACATAAAGGCTTCTACATACCTACATACTGGCGCGACACGTGACGCGACACAACAGCCCCGCTTGTCGCGCGACGAGTGGGTGCCTTTGTGTCGCTTCGCGAGTCGCACCGGTCTGTAGAAACCTTAATACAATATTGTTCATCCCACATAGCAAATAACGTAATTGATAGCCTACAGCCTGACCAGACAGGGAATAACTATGCTAAATTAGAATCCTGTAGTATTTGCGTGATGCTTTTTCTTTTTTTTTTTTGCGTGGGAAATCATCAGATAACTTCTCCTGCTCTGGGCAGAGCGGGAGGGCGTGTCAGACTTTTACTGACTAAATTTCATCCGTGTTCCTTCCGTTGCCTGTGTGCCAGGGCGTGATGCTGGAACATACATTCAGACAAACAGACAAAAATTCTAAAAACTATTTTCGGCACTAGAATCGACCTCGTAGCAATTTTTTTTTTTTTTTTTTAAATATTCAATGTATAGTTTTGACTTCGCTACGATTTTAGTATAGGTATGTGTAGATATAGTATACTTAACCAATTTGCTATTCATGAATTTAATTATTGCAATATCTTTTGTGCCATATAAAAACGTTATGAAAGCAATGTCTGAAATAAGCAATTAAAAGGAAGATTTAAAAAAGAAAAGAAGAACTGTTGTAAGAATTCTTTGAAAAATTAAAACATGAATACGAGTACAACATAACTAAAATACCAAACAGAACTAGCCCAACAAATGACAAAAAAAAAACCTGTTATAGTAGCGGTTGATATACCTACATATAAAAAAGCTAATACAACATCCTTTATCTCTGATTCCGAAAGCTTTCACTTGATTAGTTGAAATAGGTAAAAGTAACAATATAACAATACATTTTACTGTTATCGAAAACCGAACGCAAAACGATGAATAGGAATAAAATTTTGAACATTTAACAATTGTTTGGGCTGGGCAATAGCACGAAAGGCACTACACGATTTTAAATTGTTTCAAGTATTTTTTTAATATAAAACTACCCACCAGAAAAATCGCGAGCATCATCATAGCAAATACCAATTCAAACTTAGTAGTATGTACCCTTACCTAATAATTGCTCGAATAGTCAAATTCCAAGCCACCATATTATTTAACCTATCCGTAACAAAGAACAGAGATGCGATAACACGAACGAAATCAATCTCCATACATTTCACCGTTGAGTGAATGATAAAAGGGGGTGAGACCGAACGGTTCCTTACAATGGCACCCACTGTGTAATTGCCGAGGTACAATGCATTGTCATAATACAATTGACGTCTATTGGCACAGATATTTCTTAGAAGAAGGTCTACTCTAGTTATTAATCTCTTACAGCCGGGCGGACATCTACTATGTCCGAGCTGTCTATTCCGATTATCCGATTGATACTTCCACTATTTCATTTGTTGCAGCTCTATTTATTAAATGGGCATTTGTGAAGCTGCAATCTATTGTAGGATCGAGAATTTGAGAGCGAATAAAGCTTGAAAAGCTTTTAATCTGGGGGCCTAAAATGGACGCTTTCGCAGAATCATAATATGATCTGCGTACAATTCATATCCCGCAATTCATCTGTTTGACAGTATTTTATGGAGATTCGTAAATTGGTCCACAAATTATGAATTGCTATAATGAAGTCTAATGTCAAATAGCAACTGTCACACATATGAATTGCGGGGTGTATGAATTGTATGCAGATTATATATTATGATTCTGCCAAAGCGTCCATTTTAGGCCCCCTGGACTATTTTTAGGTTTTCAAATCCATGTTTTTGCTAAAGCCTTTTTGTTAGTTTGTATTGCTGCTGTTTTTCACGTGTCCAGTTTATTTTATTATTTATGACAAAGTAAAATACAGACAGATTCGACATAATTGTAATTTTAGTACAAAGGTAGGTACTGCTTATATCTTAAGAAATTTCTTCCAGCAGACCTGCGAAAGAAGAAATGAAAAAGAAATGTAGACAATAGTGTGTGAGAACAAGAAGAGAACAATATGAATATGCGAAACGGTTATTTCAATTACTAATCAATCAAGGAATTGGACAGACTTTAGTCGGCCAGACTGGTCTAGTCTGATTGTGACACACGTCAGAATAATCTGACGTGTGTCACAATAATGTGATTTAGTTTGTTAGACTCCTATGAGGTTGGTTAATTAAGTTACGACGTGTTTGTATTAACATTTTGTAATTGATAGTGTCTGGAACCAAACCTATTTTTTCAGAATTCAGAATTTAATTCAACGCCACAAAGGCATCCCACGAATCTGTAGGAGAAAGTCAGAATTAAAAGAATGGCGTCACACGCGTTACCATTGCTTAACTGCAATTCAATGGAATTAAGGAGAATAAACAGCAACAATGTTTTAAAACTTTACCTGCGGTCAGTAATAAAATTCTACTTAATTGTGAATCACGACGCAACGCAATAAGTACCTGATTAGTGTACATTTACTGAGAATAAAACAACTCTATGTCGTGCCTAATAATAATAATAATGTTATTACATCATTTGATCTTGGTTATATAACAATATTATATTTTCTGAGCGTTTACTGCGTACGGCATTTCATACAAATTTTCAAACCCTTGTTTGTCAAAATGACTGAACCGATGTTAATGAAACTTCATACGCATAAGCAGGATACAAATGTCTAAAAAGTTAGTTAAGAACATTTTCGAAATGTCTTATTTAAAAACAGATAACTGGCAATCTCCGTCTCTATGGAAATTTTAAAATTGGTCTAATTTGGCTGTAACGCTATTTTTCGAAAATGTTCTTAACTAACTTTTTACACCTTAGTATCCTGCTTATGCGTATGAACTTTCATTAAAATCGGTTCGGTAATATCGAAAAACAAGGGCTTGAAAGTTTGTATGAAATGCCGTAAGTCGTAAACGCTCTTAAGCAAAAACGCAATCAATCTGATGAATCAGCGCCATACACAAATTCTAGTACACGTACAAGGTACGCCCATGTTTGTATGATAACACGACTAGCTAATTAAGACTCAGAGCGTACCCCTAAAACGGTTCACCCAATTGGCACCAAAATTAACAGGCTTCACAGAGATTACCAAATGTGAAATTAATAGAATATTCATAGGAAGTCGAGAGGGTTTTAAAGACATCACGTCTTCGAGAAATCAATTGAATAGGGCTGTAAGGAAATGTGTGATTGAATTATATTGAAGAAAGGTGTGGAAGCTAAAGATGAATATGGTTTTATTATAGACGGCACGGTTGGCGCAGTGGTTAAGCGATTGACTGCTGCGCTGCGTGTGACGGTTTCGATTCCCGCACGGAACAAATATTTGTATGACTTACAAATAGTTGTTCCAGGTCTGGCTGTTTGTGTATGTCAGTTTAAATGTTTGCAAATGCACCCACAATACAGGAGAAAATTCTAGTGTGGAGCAACGTTTTTAAAACATAATAAAAAAAATAAAAACAAATTGCACGTCAGTTTTTTCATGAGAAACATAATTCAAATCTAAATCAGTTTAGTACATAGTACAATCTGCTGATTCTGCTTAACACTTCATAATAAAGGATCGTCTCCAAAATCACAAATCTCAGCTGTTAATCCAAAATTATCATCACAATGAGACAATGACACAAAAGCAAACTGATTCAAAGTTCAAACAACACAAAGTAAATATAGCAAACGAGCACGCGAAAATGACATACAATGCAAAATTAGCAAATTCAGTTATGAAGAAGTCTCTACGTCTTGCATACGAAAGTGCATCCATTGTAATGCAACACGGTACAATAAAGTTACTTGTGAAGTGAATAACGCAGAAGCTGAGAACTGTCATTGACACTCAAAACAAGTTCCGCCCTAACTTGCAACACTACTCCGCTATACACTTGCAGAGTTATTCAAGCGAGGAACAACTTAAATGAGACAATAAGTAACTAACTAATTGTTACTGACTTCAAGTACGTAGGTAGGGTAAGGGAAAACTACTTCATACCCGATGGGAATTTGGTGACAGACGGCGGTGACAAATTTCCTTATCACACGAAACTCGTTTGGAAAATCTTTAGTTTTAATTAAGTCAGTTGAATTCGGAATATGTGTCACGAAAACGATTGAATTTAAGAATTTATTTTTCCAACTCTCACACAAGTTTCGTGGTATTTACAACTATGTGCATACTTACATAAAATTACCGGAATGACACATAATATTTATAAATAGTTCCCAGGAATGCTTGAGTGAACAAAAAACAATCACACTATCTAATGTCACAGGAATGGCAAAAGATGTCGCAGCTAAAAGGTTCGACTAATATTACAAAATGATAAAGGCTACGTAAAACATGGCGCGTTTTGCCACCAACTCGTTGCTAGGTGGTCTTAGAAAGCTTTCCGGTTTGAAGGTTAAAAATAGGGAGTGACTGGACAAGCGGACAATGGGCGCTTTCCCGAGCATTCTCAGAGTCTTGCAGACGTGACGTTGACAAACGACGCCTCAGAGCTTGAGACACTTGGACAGGTGATCCGAAGCGAACTGTCCATTCATTGTCCTCCTAGATATTTGGGTTCAAGGAAAGTTGGGTGGACGAACTGAAAGAATCTTTTATTTATTTCAATATTAACATTTTATGCGAAACTTCAATTCCGATGTCTTTCAAGATTTTTCTGAATGTTTTATGTCTGAACTCAGCAAGTACTTACTTCAATAATGATAGCAATACATCAAGCTGTTATTAGTCCCAAACTGAAGACAAGGAAATCCTCTGCAATCCGTAAATTATCATTAATAATAATAATAAATTACCGTGATTGATGGAACACTGCGTCTACCGGGAGGTAAAACACTTCGGCAACGCTAGAGCTTGTAACAACTTAAGCGTCGTGCAATTTGTTGTCTACAATATTTTATACTATTTATGTTGTTCTGAATTTAGTCACCAATTCGATCAGTTCCATCACAGAGCAATCTAGAGCAGATTCGCAGACGATAGCAGTTTCGCCACTGTTTACATAATAGCCACACGCGAGGAGAAAGCAAATCAGACTCGACTCGTGATCAGATTTTCTATAATGTCAAGTCAATAAGCACCTACCTGACATTTAGGGTTAAGTAAGAGAGAATTTTTATCATCCCTTTGAGTATTGTAACAACATCACGTATTATATTGTGCTAAGATTCGCTTTTCATTCATTTGTATTATTCACTGCTTTAAATATTTGAATGCAAAAATAATAGTTGAAGTGATCATGTTTGAAACTTGTTTTGGAGTCACCGACAGCATGTGCAAGGTAACGTTGTTAGACCGCTCGTCAGTTTTTTGTTCAACTATATTTTTTTGCACTTTTAAGTTTTGCTTGCCGTCAGTTCCATGGCCGTATCAACCAAATGGCTACCGGTAATTTTTCGTGCAAATTATAAAAAATATATATGAGTAATATAGGTTGCTATATTTTTTTACAATTTTAAATTATCAATTTCTACATATTAATGTGTGTGTGTGTGTGTATGTAGAAATTTGATCAGCCACTGAACTTGAATGGATGCTCCAAGAGCTTAGTAATGCAAGCCTTGAGATTGGACTGAAGATGAATATGTCGATGACCAAAGTTATGTGCAACGAAAGAACTGGAAGCATAAAAGTAGACGGGGAGACAATACAACATGTCCAGGAATACCTTTACTTGGGCCAAGTAATCTTTTTCCAGGCGAGGCAAGATAAAGAAATAACAAGACGAACGGAAAACGCCTGGAAGAGCTACTGGTCCATGAAGGCACTATTCAAGGGTGAGTTACCTATGGCACTGAAACGCAGGCTCATGGACATGTGTATTCTTCCCGTCTTAACCTATGGTGCACAGACTTGGTCTTTGACTAACATCCAGAAGTCCAAACTCAAGGTCTGCCAACGAGCAATGGAGCGAAGTATACTAGGCGTTAAGTTAACTGATCGTGTTCGAAACACAA
Organism: Tiliacea aurago; assembly: GCA_948098905.1. Taxonomy (NCBI): domain Eukaryota; kingdom Metazoa; phylum Arthropoda; class Insecta; order Lepidoptera; family Noctuidae; genus Tiliacea; species Tiliacea aurago. Next base: position 7,063,673 of record OX402592.1, read on the forward strand.
TACTGCGCTCCAAAACAAAGATAGCTGACGTGGCTCAAAAGGCTACCCAACTTAAAAGGGACTGGGCAGGACATGTCTGCCGCATGCCGGACCAACTCAACAGTTCCCACGCCCACATTTGGGCCCACGCCCAAATGGCACGGAATTGGTGCCCTGAAACAGTGCGACGGGGTCGCGGCAGACCACGTAGGAGATGGCGGGACGAACTGGATAAGTTCCGGCAAAACTGGAAGGAGGATGCGCGGGCTCGCGAAGGATGGAAGGAGTGGAGGGAAGCCTTTGCCCAGCAGTGGTACAGCGCAGGCTAGAAAAAAAAATTCTACATAGATTCAAGAATCTGAGGGTTATGTTAATATTTAAAATCCATATGATTCTAGACCCAGAAACTCTGATAACAAATGGTCCTCAAAGAATTAAGGTTTGTCTCAAATTTTACATGCTTAGCCATGTCTAGTCAAAGCCGCAAATTAAATTTCTAGTCAGGCTTTTACTTCCATTACTTGAAAATCTCTTGGCAATTCTGTGCACATTCGTATTCCTCGCACCTCAGACAAACCGAAATATTTCTTATCACTGGCAACTTGCGAAACTTGTGCGGCAGTGTGCGTGAAGTATTCGACGGGCAGAACAACTTCGCCACATTACTCGATAATTAATAAAGTTTAACACATAACGTCGGTGTGGAGTTGTGGAGCAAATATTGGTAAAACTGTTGGCCGCAGTCGGTAGCCACGTTTGACTTCCGACGGAGTTAAACGAGCTTAACGGCTCGCCCTACAGATTGCTGATTAAACATTGGCCATTAAAATTGTTGGATCAATGTGCTGAAAGTAAACTATGTGGTAAGCAGTTTGTGAAGTGAATTAAAATTAAATTGAAGTGTAAAGGTGAGTAGTGATTTGAATCAGACGTTAGATGTTCAAGACATCGTTTTTAATAAAAAATACTTACAAGTATTTTTATTTTTCACTTTTTTGTGGGTCATTTTGCAATTTATCTAAGTTACAATAGCCTAATGTCAACGGCTCATCACCTTTAACAAAATATTGCTTTTCCCGATGCAGGGGCGTTAATAGTTGGGGAGTTCTGGAAGTGGAACTGATGGTGACTTCACCATATGCATTGTGACGAGCATAAATTGCTTAGCAAATATATTATAGTGTCTAATCGAATAGCAACAGTGAAATACTTATTATTAAGTAGTTCCGGTGGCGATCTGTGGTCTTCCTCATCAGTTTCACTTCACCAAATGGTGCTTTCCGAGTGCAAATGCATGAGTTACTATAAAAAATACTGAAATCGATATAGGTGTGCCTATAAAATTTAAGGACTTCCCTCGATTTCCATGGGATCCCGTCATCAGATTCTGACTTGGTGACAATGGGACCACCTCAAGAGCATACTCTTTCAAACAAAAAAATAATTTTCAAAATCGGTCCACAATTTGACGGAGTAATCGCGTAACAAACATACAAAAAAAAAACATACTGCCGAATTGAGAACCTCCTCCTTTTTGAAGTCGGTTAAAAAGTATATTTTTTATAAAACATGGCTTCATTATTTTTAAGGATTGGGGATGTTTGAGAGGTACCGCAATTAATTTATTATTAGGAGTATTTTGTATAACTGAGAGTACCTACTTGGCCTACCGAAATGAGAAAGACTCTCTCATCTTTCATCTCATCGTAATTTCTTATTAAAGACGTCAACCAACCTTTGAATCTTTGTCGTTGTTGAACATTCGCAATTCTGAACACAGAATTAACTTTTAAGTTACTTGAGTTCGCTAACAACGTGATTATACATTATACACTTACGAAACACTTTCCTTATAACCACAGCCTTTATGCATTTTGAAGCCAATGTGACCTTAATCACCAAAGCATCGCGGTTGCCAAGTACCTTCATACGGGATCAAATGTCAACTGCAATTTACAACCATCTATGTAACACAAGGTAACTTCTAAGTTGAGTTAATGCTAAGCCAACCTTCACCCGCGGCTTCGTTCAGCTCTAAACAGGCAGACATTTATTTTTCAATTTCCGGACGACGAGCGTCTAGGCAAAATCAATGGCGTTCTACTTTATACACTTCAGCTGGGCGGGTTCAGCTCTAACCTAAGCTTTTATGTAAATTGTGGTATTCAAGTTACTTCTTAAATTATTTTATGCTGTACAGCCATTAATGCGCCATATTGAGCCATATTAAATAGGAAGATAGGCCACTCTCTAACATCACGTAAATAGTAAATGGACCCGATGTCGTGCGTCATGTGCTCGACAACCGAAATAGAGAGACATAATATGCGGGCTATAGCGGGAACGAGATAGCAATAATTGTCACTGTTACGTAGGTACCCATAACAAGTCGGAAACAAACTGCGATTCGGGTATTCCCCGCAAACCGAGAGTTATGTAGTTCGATTGTGTTCTTTCCCCTAATTTATGCGGTCCACATCGAGGATCGCATACCATATCTTCCTATTTATTACATCAATGTGTACAGCTATTTAAGCTGTAACTCACGAAACGCTATTCTATTCGAAACGACGCCTTCGCTTGATCCTCTCTCTGTCTGCACCGACACACCTCGAATGTTTGTCTTATGGTACTATCTTAAGTTCGTCTATCTTTAACACTTCTTTAAAACCAGCAGCAGATCTACATGACAACCACTGACCAATCGACCTTGAATGGTTGCGTGGTGGTCGCGCTCCAGTTACCGGGCACGCGAGCCGCGTCGCCGTCCTCACGTGTGCTCTATGCGCATGCACATTGCACACACGTGACAACCGCTCGTAAACTTACAAACAACACTTACTCAGTGTACTGACGATACCTTACATTCGACCGCATGTATTGAAGGTACCTTGTCTCTCTGATTACAGCCTTTACACACTTTACACTTTTTTGGACAGCAGTTTTACCTACTGCGTTTGGCTGAGTTGAGTTTGATGTATTAAGACTCAGATATATGCCAGTGACCTTGAGTGGTTAGCTTGCGTGTTCTGTACTGAGCTCACGCAACGCGTCGTACGTTCAGCCAGTAATAGGACTCGCCCATCAAGGAGCGCTGTCCCCAATTTGACGCATTATTAATTTATTATACACAAAACAAATGGTATTTTAATAAAACGCGTATACTAAAAGATCAATAATTAAGTTGGTAAAGGTCTCAGAAAAATACGCTTGGTAAATTTTGCGCCATTCTCAGTTTTTTATCCGCGTTAGACATAACTTTACAAATTAATTTCACTATGTAATATAAACATAATCTAAAATATTCACATATTAAGTTATTGAGAAAATGCTCTAACTTAAGTTTTTTTTTTTTAAATCATTAACAGTACTCGTTTAGACGTGATCTTCAGTATAAAATCATCAAAAGTCAGTTAACGTCGCCTTAAATAGCAAGATAGGCCACTCTCTAATATAACGTAAATATTAAATGGACCCGATGTCGTGCGTCATGTGTTCAACAACCGAAATAGAAAGACATACGTATTACGCGGGCTATAGCGGGAACGAGATAGCAATAATTGCCACTGTTACGTACCCACAACAACTCTGAAACAAACTACGATTCGGGTATTCCCTGCAAACCGAGAGTAGGTAACGTAGGTCGATTGTGTCCTTTCCCCTAATTTATGCGGTCCACATCGAGGAGCGCGTACCATATCTTCCTATTTAATAGATGAATGGAATTGAGCGATAAATTGATACAATGGCGGTTCATTTTTGTTACCCGTACAGTGTAGGCCAAAAAAACGGGTAACCTGATCAAAACTATAAAGTTAATCATGTGATATGAGCTGACTAATATTCCTGCAGTGTGATTCTAGGTAACTTAAACGGCAAGGCAAATTATGAAAAAGAACATCGCCTTTCCACTACTTTCATTTACTGAAACTTGAATGTATTTCTTTAATGAATTTGGCTAAATGCCAACTGTTCTGTTTGAACTTTGCTATCTCAATCGTGCCCCATTATCTATGCATTCCTGGTGATATTCCCATGTTAGTGCACTATGCCTTCTTCTTACGTGCGATTTATATTATTGAAACAAACGTGTTACCAATATTGTAATACAAATAGGTAACGAGTGTGCCCAATAGGTGTTACGACATTTTACGACCAGATTTATACATTTCCATACATAGCCTACGAAAATAGCTTGTAAACAAACTCCTACATACAATCATATTATAAGTAAAAGAAGTAGATAGGTTACCTACTCAACATTCGATCTTCAAAAACGGCACAATGTCCCGCTAATAGATGACACGTGGAAGGAGGACGGCATGTCGTAATTATCGGGATCGAAAAAGAGACAACACGAAGAAAATGTGGCTAATTAGCCAAGTTTTGACGTGCCACTTGCGGAGCGAACCTATCTACCTCTTTTACTTATAATATAATTGCCTAAATACGTAAAAAAATAATTTCCCAGTATTCTCTTGCAAAAAATTACCAAACATCTTTACACAGACGCGAATTCAATAAACAATGGTAATGAAAAAGTGTGCCAAAGCCCTATCGCAACAATCAAAGGCTACTGTTTAGTACAAATAACACTTGTACCTAGCTAATTATTATTCAATGGGTGTCAAGAACATAAAGACAGCCTTGAAATCTTCGATTTGAACAGTCACCGGGCGCCGCGCCGCCCGATTGCAGACCCGGCCAGACAAACCTTTTTATTCTTTAGTCATAGATTTAACGTTTCAGTTAACAGGCGCCGTACGGTCTCCCTCCACTCAATTATTTATTAGAAAACTTTAATTGCTTTAAATACGAATTTGTTTTTTAGAAACTCCTTAGGCATAACTAGAACAGTACATAGTTTAAGTACCTATCTGCCAGATGCTGTCTGGTATATCTAAAACTGTTTATAGCTCATCGTATATGTAGTAAATACAATATAATCCCTGCTAAAAATGATTTACCTATTATAGTCATTCCAACAGATAATTTTACTTTTGCTTTAATTAGAGATGTACCCAAAAAAAATATATAGAGGAAGTCGAATTTAATTATATCTACATTCAATTGGCCTCCCCATTACAAAGTGATGGAATAGAAAACTCTTTATTATGTACCTACACCATAAGAATTACAGATATAGGTAAATGTTGAAATTTATTATAGGGTGACACAAGACACAATGCGCGGTCTTATCGCTAAAAGCGATCTTTTACCTACAGACAACCTTTGATGGATTAAAGGGAGAAGGAGAGACAATACTGCAGGTAGTCACTGGTGTAGCATTTACATAAACAATAAATAAATAAATACATACAAACATACACAAAGCATATACTTATCTATATAAATATATGTATAAACAATAATAAACATGAAACAAGAGCACGGAACTATATTATGTCGTGATAGTCATATAAATGATAAATATAATTAATATAGCAAGTCGGAAACACACCAAATTAAAGTACACAGGACCAATAAAACAAAAACAATAGCAAGCAAGTCACAACTGCTGTGCAACCAGGCTGTTTGTCATAGCAGGACATGACTAACTATTGAAAACAATTATTCACACTTCTTGTACACATTACGGGATAACACAACTTAAAGACTTATCTGTTGTTGGTTACGCAAACTAGGAAAAATCTGTAAAAAAATATCCAACAGAACCAAGTTATCGAAAGTGAAATGAGTCATGACTTCACGCTTTTATGCGCTTTAATAAACTGTTACATCATTGTACATGTTTATTCATTTTAACATGCATAATAGTGAAACCATAAAAGTTAGCAACGTCATAGACCGTCGACCGGAGATCAGTCGATGTATAAAAAGCAACTGGAAATAATCTCAACTTCTTTGTGCTTATCTCCACAAAGGTTTCTCCGTGACTTTGGACATCAAACGATAATGAATGTTTCAAAATATCTGTATATTAAAATGAACGAAGCTAAGAACAACAAGATCAGCTTTCAAAGATCATGTGTAATGCCTTAGGACTGAGGTATAGGGATTATTAGGGAAGATACACCAAGTGGTTATGTTCAAACCGTAACGTGATTAAATAATTATCTGTAAATGCACACTAAAACAGCCCTTAAAGACGACGTGTCATCTATAGTAACTCTTCGATAGTAGATGGAACTTGCCGTTAGAGTGCAGCTCTATTGGTGATATTAATTTACTAACATGGCAGCCCAACAATGCACTGACTATTGGCAAAACTCCAACGATCGCCGCCTGCAGTCCACGCCGATCCCAAATTCCACCGGAATTTATTCCGACATTTGATAAGAAACAAGGTCTTCCACGTGCCTTTTTAACTTTGATCCGAAGGGGATATCAGAATGTCAATAACGTCGTTTGGCGATTGTACGAAGGCTACTAAAAGGACGCAGCAAAAATGCTTTGATTTTTCAACCTGTGCTATGCTGTTAGTACATAAAAGCATTCCAAAGTTGGTTTTGCTTTGTAAAAGGTTTTCGTGGAAATAAGTTTAGAATATAAAAACACGAAACTCCCTACTTCAGTAAATCCCATACAAAAGTAGTTCAAAATTAAAAAAAAACTCCATCCATAAACATTAAAGAGAGAGGTAGCGAATGTAACTAAAGCTCCGTAGAGGCAACTTTAGACGATTAGATACTAAACTCGACATCGAATTAACTTTCTTTCGATCGGTTCGGAATAGACAACTAGGAAGTTACGCTAGATACAGGTAAAACCCGTTTCACTTAGCCAACATTTCTAAGGAGTTGGAGATAACTATACGAGTAAATGACAACAATTGGCGAACGTTTCATAATCTCTGTTGGAAGGTGCAACGTAGCCATGCAGCTAAACCAATTTGCAATTAATATTAAGTTGGACGTTTGCATCGTCTTGAGAAGTTGAGACATCTCGAGAAAATCTTTTACACATTGTTTTTGTCATCATTATTTAATGTTGAGTTGGCTCGGCAACTCGACGTGTGAGCATGTCATCACGAGACGACTTACGTAACCTGCACTGAGCCGTGACCTTTGTTGCAATGTGCTACATACGATAACTGCTAGTTAGTCATGCCGTGTTTCAATATTGGTTTAGTAATGACTAACTGTGATTAAACTTAGTTGGCAGCAAGTTAATCGTTCTTTATGCTTCTCAAAGGCTTCTCTCTGGTCATTCGATGAAAAATAATACCATTGTTCGACATGGGTATATAAAACACTACCGTCCCATTTATAATTCTCCTATTTTAAAAACGTATTGAAGACTTTGAAGTACACTTTGTCTAGTCCAACGTTTCCTATTGAAGTATAACAAAGTTCTAGATCTTCATCCGATATAGATACCAAGTGTCAAAAGTTGAAAGTTTTACAGCATGATCGGCGACAACGAGAGCCGCGCTAAGTGCCAATATCAATTTAACGTGTGGGAGACGTCATCAGGAAGCGTTGGCCAAATGCCAAGTCCCAGGGGAGCCAAGTAGGGGTGGCCAGGAAAACAAGCCCAACTTGCTACATCCAGCGGACAAATAATTTTTCGACAAGTTATCTAAAGCCGATTGCCTAATGTAACCAAGACCGATTTAGAAAGTAGAACAGTTTTTATACAAAAATGAAAGATGGTGCCAATAAATAACGTGCAGCAACGAAATCCTTGTTCAGTTTTCGTGTCGTCGAGTGCATTTCAAGTAGGTTATAACATTACATGACTGTCGTTACACCAACCGGTTTACGAGGAACGCGCCTTGATACTGATTTTACTGCAGTCTGAGTATGCTTAGATGGTTTGGTCTTGTTGAGAGGATGGGTGAATGGCGATTAACAAAAGGAAGCCTAATATATAAAGCAGAGGTGAGTGGAAACGCCGGTAGGGGACGCCCTAGGACCAAATTGGTGATGTTCTTCAGAAAGGTCAGGTGCGTACTGCGTAGTACCCACTCGCAACCGGCGTGCGTGTATGACCCAGATGTATGAACGTAGGCGAAACAAAAGGAGTATGTAAGGAGCGTAGCAGGTGGCGTTCTATAGTGTCGCTTACCCCCATGGGAAGAAGGCGTGAGTATATGTATGTGTTCTCATATAAATAGTTTAACAAACCTATTGGAAACGCACGAGATCTCTATGATTAAATAAAGACTTCGCCACAGAGTGGCTCAACTACCTATAACGGGACGGAAGTGAGTCTAATCGAGTGTGTCAGTAGCAGAAGCTTTTCCTGGTTTCAGACCTTTTATTATAACCGCAGCTTTACACTATAACTGCCAGGGTTGCGAGTCTGCCAGGGTTGCGAGTTTGTCTGAAAGGGATATCGTGGCCCTGGCACACAGGCAACTGCAGGAACACGGGTGGGTTTTAGTCAGTAAAAGTCTGACACGCCCTCCCGCTCCAGCCAGAGCGGGAGAAGTCATTTGATAATATCCCAAGGCCAACCCACCAAAAAAAAAAAAACGTTTTACACTATAAAACTTGGTAACTAAAGCAGGTGTTAGTAGGTAACTAATCACTGAAACTAAGGAAAGAAATGCTTTCCTGTTCATGCAAAAAAACAAAGTACTTAATGTTTTAGATAAAGGCAATGCCAAACGGTTTCAAAACAAGGTCGATATGCCTATTATAATATTTTTTCCTTTATATTTTAATTGGATAAAAACATTCCTGGATTCGTAATCCTTACTATGCGGAAAACGAGAATTTTAATTTGGCTTGAGTAGAACCATTGATGTATTAAACAGGAAGATATGGTACGCGCTCCTCGATGTGGACCGCATAAATTAGGGGAAAGGACACAATCGAACTCCATTACTCCCGGTTTGCGGGGAATACCCGATACGTAGTTTGCTTGCGAGTTGTTATGGGTACGTAACAGTAACAGTTATTGCGATCTCGTTCCCGCTTTAGCCCGCGTAATATGTCTATCTATTTCGGTTGTCGAGCACATGACGCACGACATCGGGTTTATTTAATATTTACGTGATGTTAGAGAGTGGCCTATCTTCCTATTTAATACATCAATGAGTAGAACAGTGCGAAACAGTGGACTGCGATGGGCTGAGTTGATTGAAACTAACAAGTATCACTGTTTCAGTCAATCAAACATGATTGAACGCATGTACACGTTCGTTTTCACGAGGTATATCGAGCCACGGTTCGCTCAACACTTTTATTTTCACGAAATAAAATACGACGTTGTCAATTTTCTGAAGCAGTGATAACACCTATCTTGTCACGTCATCATAATTCAATAATGTTAACATCTTTCAATTATAATTATCTTTCAGGCGTAATTCAAAGTACCTACGTTTAATTTCCGACAAACGAGAAGTAATCATGTTGTAGCTCGCATTCCGTCTGAACACTAACGTGATTATATTAGTCTTAATTAAAACATGTGGAAGGTTCCGACCTCAGCGACGTACTACGTTGAAAGAGAAATTCGCACATGTGTGAACTTTAATTCCTGGGATTTATAACCGAGTAATAGGTTACTCAAGTGGAAATTGGATTTCCGTATAGATGATTATAGTTAACGGTGGGGTACCTACTTATATTTTTAGGGTTCCGAACCTCTAAAGGAAAAACGGAACACATATAGGATCACTTCGTTGTCCGTCTGTCAAGGCCCTTTTTCTCAGGAACGCTTGGAGGTATCCAGTTGAAATTAATATCAAATACGTAGGTCTACGACCCCTTGGAGCTCTAAAAAAATCAAGCTTCTAAGTCAGCGCAATAAAAGAATACGGTGATTTATGCGACATATTTTGATACTCGCAAGGAAATCAAAACCTATATACTTCCCGTTGACCAAGAATAAATTTGGCAAGAAACAAGGTCTCACAGCACAAATAAGGAAAAAGTCCGAAAATCGTTAATTTGTAGTTTTATCATATAAAAAATGATTGGTTTCGATTACATTTACAGTTGGTTTTTAACTACAACGTTAAGTTTGTTTTGGGATAAATTCATCCCAACTACGGAACTCTTCATTGTTCGTGGTCTGACACGCACATGGACGGTTTGTTTTTTTTTTTATAGAGCCTAATCAAGACCCTGTTTATGTATGTAGTCTAGTAGATGATACTGAGGATAATGCCCGGAGCAATGTTTAACACCATGGCGAAAGGTTCTCATCAATCACATAAGCCGTTAAACGTTAATGAACAAACGAGTTTTCCTCGTATTTTTTTTTAAACGTTGCCCCACACTAATAATTTCTCCTGTATTGTGGGTGCGTTTTACAAACATTTAAACTCACACAGACATCCAGACCCGGAACAACTACTTGTAGGTCATACAAATATTTGTTCCGTGCGGGAATCGAACCCGCGACACGCAGCGCAGCAGTCAATCGCTTAACCACTGCGCCCAGGGCCGGATTTAGGGCAGGGCAACAGGGGCTCTAGCCCTGGGCCTCCACAAAGAAGGGGCCTCCACAATTAGATTTTTTTAGATAAGAAAGAAAATACATACTTTGTAGGGATGGGTCGTTGACGGTTTTTCTGTTAACGAAACGTCAACGTTGATTTACATTCGTCAACTAGTCGATCAACTAGTTAAATTCGTCATCGAGTTAACATGTATCGTAAACAGTTCATTCATTGAATTGTTTTTCTTCGACGCTGGGACGTTCAACGAGTCTCCTTTGTGTATCAAAGAAAAAAAATCCCAAACGTCTGACAACCAGTCTTACAAAGGCGTATCGTATTGTGGGGGTCAGATAGGCGGTCGCTCCATGTAAACAGGTACTGGTATTCAGCTGCATCCGGTTAGACTGGAAGCCGACCCCAAAAAGAAAAAAAAAACACTTTCACAAAGTACCTTTTTAAGTTGTTTTTTTTTGTCTGTTCTAAATATATTTTTGGGACCTCCACTTCTTAGTTGCCCCAGGGCCTCCACACCTCTAAATCCGGCCCTAACTGCGCCAACCGTGCCGTCGAATTAGTACGATATAAATACATTCATCTAACTAACTGCACACTTTCTTCTTATTTCTGTGACGAAACTGGTGCCATTATTCCCTAGGACCCAGCATCGCATGTAGCAGTACACCCGTGATGAATGAACGTTTAATTATCCTCGCTATATTTCGTGATTAAACCGTCCAATTTATAAACGATATCGTCGAGAAGTAGATAATATTTAATGGAGGAGCGACGGTAAGTTAAGTAGCTTTAAATTTTACACTTGGACCCATTATCCAGATGATCGAGCACAGCCATTATTGGCGTTGGAGGAAAATTACTTCCGACTCGCCACACGCAAATCTGCAGCCACGCAAGCATTCAATGTTATGCTAAACATTTTAACCCGCTACCGCTGAAGGTACGTATTAAGGCGCGTACAGACTGGTGGGACATCGCGGGCACGACGCGACACTAGTAGCACAATTTCTATGTCGCTGCCTGTCGCGCCCGCGATATCGCGTTAGTCTGTAAGGTCTTTCGTTAGTCTGTAAGGTCTTTAGATCAGGGACCATATTGGTTACCCATTGGAAGGGTTTTCGATAGGGTTTTTCTAAGCGGTTAGACAAAAACCCATACGATAAGGGTAACCCTTATGAATGGCTTAAATTAAATTTTGGTAACCCATTGAAAGGGTTTTCGATAAAAACCCATAAGATTTGGGTAACCCTTATGAACGGTTTAATTTAAGCCATTCAAAATTACCCACTCCGTATGGGTTTTTGATTAACTGCTTAGAAAAACCCTATCGAAAACCCATTCCATTGAAAGGATTTTCGATAGGGTTTTTCTTAAATGATAACCAAAATGGTCCCTGGGTAGAATAGAGATAGAACTAGTCCTGCTACGCGTGCTGGGCGGATATCGAAATAACATAATATTATGATTTTTTATGTTACTGTGTTTCAAGTAGGTATAGAACCCATTGAAATGGGTTATCAGGTAACCCTTTCACTGGGTTTTAAGTATAAAACCCATTCAATGGGTTATCATGTAACCCTTTCAATGGGTTACACCATGATAAAGGTAACCTATTGAATGGGTTACCCCTTCGAAAGGCTTAACCCTTAACCGGGGTTGTACGGTCATATTCTACATGGTTAAATCAAATAGCAATAATTAAGGCTCATGCAGACCGCCGCGCCAGGCAGCATGACGCGCAACGTGACACTTTCCATAACTTTTCATAAAAAAATTGCTGCTAAGTTTTGCGTGGCACCTGACTGTGGGAGCCTTTAGGTGCGTAATACTTAAGTACCTAAAATATTCTGTAGTCTAGGATGACGTAACAGATTATGTACACCTAAGATTTCGTAAAAACCTAATTGCCAGATGGTTTGACTGACGTAAGACGAGCTAGCACCGAGAAAAACATTAAACGCTTTTCATGTTTTTCGTTGAAATCTCGTGATTAAATCGTCTAATACTGCAAACAGCTGACTATTCCAACAATGTTTGAGGATTTTTACTTTTTGCTGGTCCATAAGATGTATTACGAGACACATAATATGCATATGAGGTACGTGCCTATGCCTACAATTCGTGGCTTTAAATAACAAGGAGCAAACACCACGTCCTAAAATCTGGAGATGGCAGAAATGGCTGGCCTAATAATGAAAAGGAAATGACTAAATTTCGACACATTAACTTCCAAAAACCAGCCATAGCAGACCTACTCTGTATCAAACTCCCCTGTCCCAAAAGTATAAATATCAACAAGCTCAGCTAGACTGCCAGGTTTTATATTGAGCTTCGTATCAACCAGTTTGGCCTAGGCCGGACTATACTCCATTTGAAATAAGATTAGAAATTGAAATAAACCTTTTTTACAGTCCGTTCAACCGATTTTAACTTTTATTCCGTAGGCATTAGGAAGGCATTTAAAGCAAAAACGTGGTTACAATACCAACTGTTTATTACAGCTGCCATTTGTCATGCCACCATCGCAATCGAAGTCAAAATCGGTTATACACGCACAGTAAAAAAGGTTTATTTAAATTTCTAATCTTATTTCAAATGGAGTATAGTTTATTGGGGAATCGCAAAATTTAATTAATTTTAAGGAATTTCACACATAATCATCATTATATGTGGGCATCTAAGCAAAAAGGGTCCAGTAGTGGAGAATTGAGTTAAGACTAGATTCGGTATCTAGAATAGTCAACTGATGATAAGGATTAAAAAAATATTAAAAGACTGGCACATTTTTTTTTTAATCAGACATTTGAAGTGGAAACTCTGAAAAAGCTTGATTTGAGAAAATGATTTTCAAATTTGAAATGACCACTGGTACCGTTTTACTAAACATTCTCTAAAACATTCTGGTACTTAGAAACACCTTATAAAGTCATTTACTTTATGAACTTGTAGATAATTGAGCATTAATTAATAATCATTTAAAATCGCGAAATGCAAATTTTTCACCCAACTTTACAAAACTGCGTAAGTGTATCTCGGAAAATAAATACCCAGAAATTGACACTTTTTGCTTGGACACAAATATTAATACGTGAAGCGAAAACTTTGTACCCCATAATAGGAAAATTACGCGGACGTAGGAGTATGAAATTTGGCACAGTTAAAGTTTATATGGAGGAGAACGGCAAAAAAGATATATTTTTATACAGCGTGCCGCTACAGTGGCGACATTAATTTAACACACGTATATAGTTTCGCCTTTACGTTTTATGAAAGTAATTTAATTGCATTAAACATTATTATTTATTGATTTATTTACAATTTTCTAAAATAGCATATTGGAGCAACCTGTACTTAAAGAACTGTAAGCACAGGTAATTAGCCGGGGTCATGGATCATAACATCGAATCACTGAAATTAAAACAATTAACGTGCAAAGAGGAGGCAAATTGAAGGAAAGAGAGAGCTTTATTATTCAGTTTGTATTTTTCAATTGTAATTATTTTTCTTAATATAATATATTTTAAAAAAATTGAAAAGCTTACATAAAAACATTATATTTTTATATTTTAACTAACATAAAATATATTTTTTTATGATTACTGGCAACTAGCCCTACCAGTGTGTCAAATTAATGTCGCCACTGTAGCGGCACGCTGTATAATATGCATTAGAAATAAATTACCATGCGTTTGACACACACACACACACGTATATGTATTACCAACCTCATAAGTTGAAGATTGTTGAAGATAGATAGGTGAGAAGTGACAGCTTGAACATGGAATTAGTAAGTACTTTATAATAGCACGGAATTAATGTAGTCATGGAATTAGTAAGTCTAAGTACTATATAGATTATAAATAAACGGAGTCGAATTTCGACCAGTGGACGACCACTAGTATAATTAATTAGACACTAACTTATTTGTATCATAAAGTTACTAGTAAACAACCACTTGTCCGTATTTACTACCAATATGGTATTCGCATCTCAGCGGAAAATACAAGAGCAAAAGTTTCCTTTTACGTGAAGCTGGGTTTTATATTATTTTGTTGAACTGGCCATATTTGAATGTTTTTCAATGGACTACGCTAATTAGCTGCACAGAATGGCGAATCAAATTCAATATAATAAAGTTTTTATTATTTTCAATAATTTTTATTTAGCACTCTTATGTACCTATTTGTACTCACTATATGTTTTTATAATGTTAATTGTTTGTATAAAAAAATACAGATCCAGAGACCAGTACTTGTCTTATGAAAGTGACCTTTAAACAAATGCCAATGACCACACTATCTCACAAACCTCCAATTACCGAACATGCGCCAACCAACCACCACTCAATGAACAAATAATGTTATTTTGTAATAAAATCTTTACACCTCATAAACGATTTCTAAACGCAACTACATATTTTTTAAATGCAATAAAACTCTCGTCAATTAACTTGGCCATGTCCAATAATAATTACTTGCAGAACTTACAGTATGAAGTATTCTCCAGATATACCAGTAGATACTTGTCCTATGAAAGTGACCTTTAAACAAGGTCACTTAATGAACAAACAATTTTATTTTGCAATAAAATCTCTAAACGCAACTACATATTTTTTAAATGCAATAAAACTCTCGTCAATTAACTTGGCCATGTCCAATAATAATTACTTGCAGACCTTACAGTATGAAGTATTCTCCAGAGGAGGACGGAGCCCATTTCGAGGCGCAATATCTAGTCCCCCATGCGGCAGGCGGGCAGGCGGGCAGGCCGTCCTCAATTGTTTAATCGGCGAAGTTCCTCGATACAGGCCCGGCGACGCGGAAAGTTCAGCTACAGATGATAGGGCATGCTCGTTTCGCTTAATGTTCTATCTACGTTCCTCCAGTGCACTCCGTGTGTAATTACTGCACACATTAAAGACTCAATGCATGAATAGAACCGTTACTTCTCACGGATTTGTTCGATTGTAGGCGTAGGTGCGGCACCCAGGCAGGTCATGTCCGCGTGCCATGACATGTACAGTTGCACTAAATGGCGTCGTGTAAAACACTTAACCGTTATAGGTTAAATCGATTACTTAATGGTCAATTAATTTATATTTTTGTATTTAACTTTTCGTAGAATTAGAAACGGAGCTTCAGAAGCTGCCGCTTACCCAAAAGCTACCACGATGACGTCAACCGCAACAGAGTTGCAGCCGGATTTAATCCAGATGCCCAAAAAGATTTAAGTTTATTTGTTCATTTAATCTGCTCCGTGCTGCACTACTAAATTTGTTATTTAAGAACAGGAAGACTCGACAAATGATGAATTGAATCGTTAGAAATAGTTTTTTGATTCCAGAGATTTTGGGCGAGCTCCAAATAATTTGGGAAGAATTAAGATTACTTACGTTTTTGAGACGACAAATATTTAGTTATAACGCACCAGCAATTAGGTAAATTGATTGTGTTTTAAATAAAATAGTTAATTACCGAACTGCGTAAACTACCTTATAGAATTATAGGGCCATAATAGAAACAGCAAACAAATCGATCATGATATTATAGATACAGACGAACAATAGAATAAACAACAATGGGGTGCCTAGATTTAAGATGCTTGTTAGCAACCGGTGCACCATGTCCTGCTGCGCGACGCACGTCAGTGTAAACAAAGGGTACGTCTAAACAACATGGCGCGTAATCGACACTAGTTACACTTGCACCAACTGGCTAATAACAAATCACAGGATTATAGACTCTAGCGTTTATAAGTTAAGGGTTACGGGGACTGTAAAGCAGCTGTGGCCGGTATAGCTCGGTGAATGGAGCGCGACGCTGCGACGGCTGCACGCTTCCGACGGTGACGGCCGCCATGGCTGGCGAAGACGTTGATAATATCGGCGACACGTTGTAGGAGGAAACTGGCTCCTTATCTTTTGCACCCTGTGACTAGAGTAATCTGTTATGGACAAGTTGACAGCATCGTATGCACGATTAGAAGTAAGCATTTTAATAACCCAAAAGAAACAGTTTAATATCGGCGACACGTTGTAGGAGGAAACTGGCTGCTTATCTTTCGCACCCGGTGACTAGAGTAATCTGTTATGGACAAGTTGACAGCATCGTATGCACGATTAGAAGTAAGGATTTTAATAACCCAAAAGAAACAGTTAAATGTCGGCGACACGTTGTAGGAGGAAACTGGCTGCTTATCTTTCGCACCCGGTGACTAGAGTAATCTGTTATGGACAAGTTGACAACATCATATGCACGATTAGAAGTAAGTATTTTAATAACCCAAAAGAAACAGTTTAATATCGGCGACACGTTGTAGGAGGAAACTGGCTGCTTATCTTTCGCACCCGGTGACTAGAGTAATCTGTTATGGACAAGTTGACAGCATCGTATGCACGATTAGAAGTAAGAATTTTAATAACCCAAAAGAAACAGTTTAATATCGGCGACACGTTGTAGGAGGAAACTGGCTACTTATCTTTCGCACCCGGTGACTAGAGTAATCTGTTATGGACAAGTGGACAACATCGTATGCACGATTAGAAGTAAGCATTTTAATAACCCAAAAGAAACAGTTTAATATCGGCGACACGTTGTAGGAGGAAACTGGCTGCTTATCTTTTGCACCCGGTGACTAGAGTAATCTGTTATGGACAAGTTGACAGCATCGTATGCACGATTAGAAGTAAGGATTTAAATAACCCAAATAAAACAGTTTAATATCGGCGACACGTTGTAGGAGGAAACTGGCTGCTTATCTTTCGCACCCGGTGACTAGAGTAATCTGTTATGGATAAGTTGACGACACCGTATGTACGATTAGAAGTAAGGATTTTAATAACCCAAAAGAAACAGTTTAATATCGGCGACACGTTGTAGGAGGAAACTGGCTGCTTATCTTTCGCACCCGGTGACTAGAATAATCTGTTATGGACAAGTTGACAACACCGTATGCACGATTAGAAGTAAGGATTTTAATAACCCAAAAGAAACAGTTTAATATCGGCGACACGTTGTAGGAGGAAACTGGCTGCTTATCTTTCGCACCCGGTGACTAGAATAATCTGTTATGGACAAGTTGACAACATCGTATGCACGATTAGAAGTAAGGATTTTAATAACCCAAAAGAAACAGTTTAATATCGGCGACACGTTGTAGGAGGAAACTGGCTGCTTATCTTTCGCACCCGGTGACTAGAGTAATCTGTTATGGACAAGTTGACAGCATCGTATGCACGATTAGAAGTAAGGATTTTAATAACCCAAAATAAACAGTTTAATATCGGCGACACGTTGTAGGAGGAAACTGGCTGCTTATCTTTCGCACCCGGTGACTAGAATAATCTGTTATGGACAAGTTGACAACACCGTATGCACGATTAGAAGTAAGGATTTTAATAACCCAAAAGAAACAGTTTAAAAGGTATCTCTCGTCGTAAATCTGAAGATACTACCAAACTTCGGTACTACATCAAACATTACAATTATAGTCGTATTTCCGAAGCACCCAGTGGATTCAAATTGACGTGTAAAAGTGCCAATTGTGGGCCATTTCCGTAACGAATCCAATTTCAGTTGATTGCTCTTCCAAATTGATGAATCGTAAAGAACAAAAACAATTTCGTGAAATATCAAATCAAGGAAAATACGACTGTGTATTGCGAAAATGTGTAAGAGCAGACCTTAGTTGACAGGTTTCTTGAAAAGCAATCCTATTTAAAGAGAATTAACGTCATAAAACCAGCTGCAATAAACGTTTGATCTTAGGGCGGGGATAAAACGGAGACCAAAGCATAAACTGAAATCCTTCTTTTGACAGATTCGTCACAAAGTTTCTCTGGAATTTAATTGTTCAGTAAGTCGACTTTGCCTTGAAGTGTATTACTGCGATCGACGTTTTAATAGCCAGTGGACGGTTGCATGTCGACGTAGCAATGGAGAGTTCAGCAGCATATAGGGCATATCCGATGCGGTGTCAAACGCACGTTTCCGGTACTTCCGCAATTGACATTACGGATTTATGTAAACAACCTTCATTAAGCATACCAAATTATGTCAAAAATGTGTATTGCTATTCATGATGTTGGTGATTGTTGGGTTATCAATAATGACTGGAACATAGGTAATAGGTACATTCTACTTTTCCTTAATACAATGTGTGTTTTGCTCATTATTTGTATTTTTTTAAGAATCATAGGTATTTAGCCAATATTATCAAACTAGGTACATACATTTCGCCGGCGCGGGCGGTTAAGGAAATGTTGTATAATAAACTAATAATAGTATATATTTAATTTTATTATGTACAAAAATAAGCATAAATATTATTATGTAAGTAATATCCCCTTTTACATTAAAGTTTAAATCTTACTTTCTTGCCTTTAGTCAGCAGTTTTTTTTTTATTAGCAGGCACCTTTGCCTCACGTGTTCCTAATGAATTTCCTTGAACAAAGTACCTAATAAGTTATCAAGAATTCCATTCCCGTAGTAGCTTTGAATCACGACTCATCTATGTACGGGCGCATCGTACGGATCTTTGCACTGTGGCACAATGGCTGCTGTGAACCGCGAAAAATCTCACGGCTCATTTCTCATCTAATAAACCTTTAGAACATAGTTCATCCCATCAACCTTATTTACATTGACAATACAGCCGAGCGGTGACCTCGTATTGGGGAAAAACGGTTCGCGTTCTTTGATGGGAAATGTGACGTACCTGCAACAAAAGTAATAGAACTATTAAAGACATGGTTATTTTTTGTTCTAGTTTTTTCAGGTGAATAAATATACCCGTTAATGTTTCAGTAAAATAAGTTTGAAATAACAAGATGTTACGATCTTCAATAAATATTGCGAAAGCCGAAAGTTCTGTATGGACAAGAATGTGACATCTGGGAAACTTAAACATGATTGCATTGGATACGTCTACATGCCACTGTGGCGTAGTAATTAATAGTTTGTGTTGTTTTTCTGGTAGATTTAAGTACTAACACTAGTTTCTAAGTCGTGTGAATACTAATCAAATGGATATATAGGAATATGGGTCTGAAATAAGTTTTTTTTTTTATCTGATCCTATTCTAGTTCTGAACCCAATACAAAAGACAGTCATTTATCTCGAATGTTTAAGTGTTCTAGAGGCATTTGGATGTGAATACATACATACTCACGCCTTATTTCCATGGGGGTAGGCAGAAACTATAGAACGCCACCTGCTACGCTCCTTACATACTCCTTTTGCATCGTTTACGTTCATTATACATCTGGTCATACACGCACTCCGGTTGTAAGTACTACGCACCTGACCTTTCTGAAGAACATCACCAATTAGGTCACTATTTATGTCCTTCTAGGGTGTCCCCCTCAGAGTTTCCACTCACTTCTGCCTTGAAAATATCTTTTGTTAGTCACCTTTCATTCATCCTCCCAACATGACCAAACCAATGTGGATGTGAATATAAGTCAAATAAATCTTTTGTACGATTTTTACTTTCGGGAACACCAATTTAAATTTTTCTGTTTTTTTTTTTCATAACATGTTAAGTTAAAACCATGTGCCAGAATATTTTTTCATATAACAGGGGTACTAAACGTTGTTACGTCAGGAAGTCAATCATAAAGATAAAGCGGTTACACACAAACGGTCCTGCGAATAGCAATACAGGCCGCACCGTCCACGTTAGCCCACGCACACGTCATCAAGCCAATCCGACAACTTTATCACCTCGTAAACCGACCGGGATATGTCACATGTTAATTACCGTATTTCAAGCTAAATGCACGAATTAATTTAATATTCATTGAGTCCCATATTCGTGGCTATCTAATCCCAGCGCAGCTACCAATGCACGGGTATCATTAAAGTGGTCGTCACAACCGCAGACACGTTTAAGCTCTAACGTCGCTTAATTGTAATTACTATACAAACTCAGCAAAATGCAAACTAAATACTAGTGCCACTACTACTAGTTCCCACCTTTGATCATTTATGTCTAGATAGTGTTAGTTCCGTTTGGTGCCGGACGTAAAGAATAGCACCATTTCTTCCGCCTTTTAAAAGGCGACTAAGGAACTTACTAGAGAATGGGCAGCAGCGTTCTCTATGCATTTTTAAAACCATACTGCAATCGCCAACCCGCCTGCTAAGCGTGGCGATTATGGCAAATCCCCCCCTTTTTTGGGGGAGGCCTATGTGCAGCAGTGGACGTCTTTCGGTTGAAAAGATGATGAGAGTGTCGCGCTGCATAGTACTGTTACGAGCTTGGGGTTCGTGACAATAAAAACTGCCGATTTAATAACTAAACAAATAGACACTTTAATTAAGAACACCAATTTAAACACACTACTACTTTAAACACAATTAAAAACACAATCACTTAATGTCACTCTCAAATATCGTTCAGTTGTTCTCGCTTGTCTCGTTTTCAAAAGTAAAACTAACTCCGTCGCGGCCCGTACCGGCCTTATATAGGGCCTCGGATAGTTCCCGAAACATCTAGAACATTCGAGTACATACCGGCCCCGACTGACCGGGTGTCGATAGTTCTAGAATCGAACTTTCTGGAGGAATGTTGACTCTATTAGTTCTGCTACCTGATACTAGATGGCGCTAGTAGTAGGCTTTTTAGTTGTGCGCGCAACACTGCCCCCTCCTAAGACATGCTCGTCCCGAGCATTATCGGCCTCATGATAACGCGCCAGTCGATCCACATGGACGATCTTAGGAGTACCTCTTGCCCCTTTCTGTATCCGGTAGGTTACGTCATTGATCTTTGTCACAATCCGGTACGGTCCGTCCCATTTAGCTTGAAGCTTAGAAGATTTCCCTTTACTGCGGACTGGGTTGTGCAACCACACTAGTGAACCTTCGTCGAACCCTTTATTGTTCATTTTGCGGTCATAACGGGTTTTCATCTTTTCAGACATTTGCTGGCCTGATTGTCTGACGTGCTCATTCATTTTGTTCCGCAAGTCATTCGCATAATCGGCAATACTGCGTGGGGCATCAGGTGGTATTCCGGTGATCAGGTCTGCAGGCAGCCGTAATTCCCTTCCAAAATTTGCGAAAGCTGGTGTCACCGATGTACTTTCGTGAACAGCACTTCGATATGACAACAAAAACGGTTGTATGTGTTTGTCCCAATCTCGTTGCCGATTTTCCACAACTTTTGCCAGGTATCGCTCCAATGTCTGATTAAATCGCTCCACCATTCCATCCGATTGTGGGTGGTACGAAGTTGTTCTCGTTTTATGAGTACCCATTACTCGGCAAGTTTCCTGAAATATTTGGGACTCAAAATTCCTTCCCTGATCGCTGTGAATTTCCAAGGGTACTCCAAAACGGCAGAAGACTTCATGAACCAGTTTATCTGCAATTGTTGAAGCTTCTTGGTTTGGAATGGCGAAGACTTCCGGCCACTTAGTGAAGTAATCCATCACAACCATGAAATACTTGTTACCACTTTCACTCTCCGGAAATGGCCCCGCGACGTCAAGGGCTATCCTTTCCCATGGTGCACCAACATTGTACAATTTCAATGCACCTCTACTACGAATCTGAGGTCCCTTTACAGCTGCACAACTTGTACATTTGCGACACCAGTCCTCGACATCGTCCCGACAGTGGACCCAGTAAAACCGCTCTCGTATCTTCAGTAGAGTCCGTTTTACTCCCAGATGACCTCCTGAACAACCATTATGGTACAGCTGTAAAACGTCCGGTACTTGAGCTTTAGGGACAACCATTTGCAAATGACAGCTGTCTCCCCGAGCATTTTCCCATTTACGGCACAGGACTCCATCCTGAATCGCCAAGCTGTCCCATTGGGCCCAATAGCTTTTTGTGATCGAACTCATCGCTGAGACGTCGCTCCACCTGGGCTTGGGAGCTTTGGCCTTTATCCACTCCAGAATCGGCTTGATGTCCGAATCTTCCTGCTGTGTACGTTGTAGGCTTTCCTTCCACTCGTTGCTGAGGTCTGTCCTGAGCATTCTCACAGGTACCACTTCCTTACCCTCTTGCCTAGTACAATGCTTGCAGTCTTCAGGACAAGGTCTTCTTGACAATGCATCCGCGTTGCCATGAGATTTCATTGGGGCTCTTTGAACATCAGCCAGCACCCACCCCGCAGTCCTGGCTATTACTCGTTTCCCTGCTGCTGGTGGGTGGTGCTTGTTAGCCGCACTACCCGCTGGAGACCGGCCATCTTCCTTTTCTGTAGTTCGCTTAGGGCAACTAGATCGAAGTTGGCCCCTTTCCCCACAGCCGTAGCACCTAGGGATGTATCCTTTACGATCGCGAACTGTAGACGCTACAACCTCCCTGACGCGATGGGAACGATGATCCTGCCGCACAGCTTCCACTCCCAGTGCATGGGCCAAGGCGTCCTTAAGCGTCCCGTGGTGACCAAGCCTCACAGCAGCTCTAACTTCAAGGTCGCGGATGCCGTCGATGAATGCCTGCACCAGGTTCCCATCAATAAGCGCAGGTACGGACTGGTAAGCTTTACGAACCAGCTTCTCCACTTCAAGAGCCCACTGCTGCAGGTTTTCGTTACTGCGTTGCACACGATCGCGTACGCACGTGTTTCGTGTTCCAGGTGAGCATCGCCATACCGAGCCTCTAATGCCTCAAGGAGTTGCTCGTAAGTCACTTCCTTACCAAGAGCTTCCAGGACAGTTAAGGCCTGGTCGCGCAGGCCTAGGGTGAGGGCAGTCATGGCCTGACTGTTATTCCACCCGTTCGCCTTCATGACAGCCTCAAACTGGATTTTGTAGGCTGACCAGGAAGAAGTTCCGTCGAACGGTGGCACTTTGAATCCACGTAGCGAAGGTGTTGTAGCTACGGGAGCTGCGATTCCATCCCCAAGTTTAAGGTTACCCAACTCCAGCTTCACATCAGCAATGACGTTGTTAAACTTGCTGATCTGAGTTTCAGCTTCTGACAGGCGGTTGTCCTGCTGGGCAACCTTCTCCTTCACCTCCTTCACGTCTTTCCTGAAGGTTGCGTGAAGGTCCTTTATGAGGAGCATCTGCTCTTCCTGGCGGCGGGACTGCTCGTCCTTATCGCGCTGGAGCTGTTCTTCCAGCCGACGAGCCTGTTCCTCCTGACGGCGGGACTGCTCCTCCTTATCGCGTTGGAGCTGTTCTTCCAGCCGACGAGCCTGTTCCTCCTGACGGCGGGACTGTTCCTCCTGACGGCGGGATTGCTCCTCCTTATCGCGCTGGAGCTGTTCTTCTAGCCGACGAGCCTGTTCCTCCTGACGGCGGGACTGTTCCTCCTGACGGCGGGACTGTTCCTCCTGACGGCGGGACTGTTCCTGCAGCATCATCACCAGGGCAGCAAAGTCTGGTGCTGCTGATGCTGGAGCTGCTGCGGACGGGTCAGCCTCCGTGGTCGGTAGCTGGCCCTCCGACCTCTGTTGCGTAGCTCCACCAAAACGTCTCTGGTCCGTCTCCTGTTGGCGTTGACTCCGGGTACGGATACCCTCCGTGTCGTCTTTAGGTAAAATCGGCATGATTTTAATCCCACTTCTGACACCAATTGTTACGAGCTTACGAGAGGTTCGTGACAATAAAAACTGCCGATTTAATAACTAAACAAATAGACACTTTAATTAAGAACACCAATTTAAACACACTACATACCGGCCCCGACTGACCGGGTGTCGATAGTTCTAGAATCGAACTTTCTGGAAGAATGTTGACTCTACTAGTTCTGCTACCTGATACTAGATGGCGCTAGTAGTAGGCTTTTTAGTTGTGCGCTCAACAGTACTTTGATAGGCTGGTGTGCGTGACAGCTACGTCTTACACTCGCGTCACGTCATTGTACTGTCATTGTGTTATTCTAGTGTGCGTGCATTATGCAGCCAACAGTTGGACGCAATTTTTTTGACGAAATCACAGCTTTATTTTATAACATAGACACACACATATTTATATCTTTGGTTCCGACATTCAGTTTCGCAGGATTAAATTCACCTGTTATTTCTGAATACCGCACGAATATCTTTGAGCAAACAAGCTCCCTAAAATCCTTCACAAGATAATATTCAAATGTTATTGATATAGTAGGGTGACATCCCTATTTAAGTGGTATTTATGTAAATATGTCAAAGTACACTAGACTCGCAGCGTCACGAGATTAACGATGTTCCCGCCTCGGGC
Source organism: Tiliacea aurago (assembly GCA_948098905.1). Classification (NCBI taxonomy): domain Eukaryota; kingdom Metazoa; phylum Arthropoda; class Insecta; order Lepidoptera; family Noctuidae; genus Tiliacea; species Tiliacea aurago. The sequence goes on from OX402592.1 coordinate 7,088,192, forward strand.
GACGTGTAACCCTCAACATGATACTACAGATATAATATTAAATGTTCATTTTATATCAAGAACGCTATATGCACGTGCACATTGTATTAAAACCAGTTCATTTTCTTTTAGGAAAGTTGAGAAAATTGAGGACCGATTAAATTACAACACCATTTTTAATCAACAATGTGAAATTAATTGTCCTATTTTCAGAAAACATGTCACGAACTGAAGTGAGCAAAATGTTCTTTGCAATGCAATACAGTTTCTACCATGCAATAAAATTAACGTCCATTCTATTCCAGATTCTCCAAACGTTCTATTAACCGTTCTATTAATTCGTCGGCACGGTTGGCGCAGTTAGTTAAGCGATTGACTGCTGCGCTGCGTGTCGTGGGTTCGATTCCCGCACGGAACAAATATTTGTATGACCTACAAGTAGTTGTTCCGGGTCTGGCTGTTTGTGTATGTGAATTTAAGTGTTTGTAAACGCACCCACAATACAGGAGAAATTCCTAGTGTGGGGCAACGTTTTTAAAAAAAAAAAAAAACCGCTGAAGTTTCCTGGTTGACCGGTCTAGTTCCGGTATTAGTTTCTGCTATTTTTGGATTATCGCGTTCAAATTGGACTTAAGTTCACGCCAGACGAATATAGAGTAGAATATCAATAGCATAATGCTGAGTGCAAGCCTTTTTGTCACAGTCATGACGTGCAGCTGCGACTATTTGTTTTTTTCTGTGATTATATTGTAGATGTGTTTTGTGTAATGTTTACCTACTCGAGTTTATGTTTTCGTATGCACGTGTTTCTGTGACAAATAAAATTATTTTTCTTTCTTTTCTTTTTCTTTCTAATATTTTGATCGGTTCCGTTTAGACCAATGACGTAAGGTCACACAGGGGGGGTGAAGGTAGGTTTAGACCGAATTCTTTGTAACTAAAGACGAACAGTTGGATTTATGGTATTGGGGTCTGAAGAAAAGACACGAATACTGCTATAATGAGTCAAACAATATTCTATTGTAGTTCGTGTCATAGTTACACAATGCCGGCTCGTGTAATCCACGGCTTAATGTCGCTACTCTGCTAGTAGGTACTTAAGCTCTTAATAATCGGATGACGTCACATCTAAGACGTCCTTCGTCTTAAACAAGAAATTATAGGATGAGCCTGCGGTAACGAAAAACTATACCATCAGGGATGCAAATGGTTAAGCGTAATGAAAACAAATTACCTACCCACTTTACAATTATCGCTGTTGTGTTTAGGACATTTGGGAGTTACCAATTTAAAGGATCCCGCAGACAGGCGCGACCCGACACTAGTAGAACAATTTCTATGAAAACTTCATGGAAATTGTTCTATTAGAGTCACGTCGCGCCTGTCTGCGGGAGCCTTACCGAAGAAGTTATTTCTGATGTGGGTAATTTATTGATCAGGTGTTTTGTTTCAGATGCTAAAGCACAAATATAGATACAATCGCTACTATCTAGTAGTAGGCATACCAGTTTTGGTTTTGTTATAAAGGCTACTACAGACCGGCGCGACACGCGTCGCGACACAAAGGCACCGCTCGTCGCGCGACACGCGGGGCCTTTCTGTCGCGTCGCGTGTCGCACCGGTCTGTAGAAGCCTTAAGGCTTAGGCACCTATTATAATTTAGGCTTAACTGCGATACAAATGACACACACAAGTCTGACTTGAGACCGGGCTGCGGGATAAGAAAGTAAAATACAGTGAGCTCTGTCGAAACTGCCGCATCCTATCCACTTTATAGGTCATTTTATTTATTCCATTCACTTATTTCCGTCGAAGGGATCACTGTTACGATCGAATGGGTTTCATAAATAAGCCTAATTCTATCTGAACAGTACGATGTTTCTTTTCAATTTAACAAATTAAACGGTTGGCCCAAAGAACTCGGATAATCCGTGAAAGATGGCGTACCGACGAAAAAGTATGCACTTGACAGCCAAAACTTTGTGAGTTCGTATTCCGAACATGGTTATTTTCACTTAATTTCGTATTCCGCAAATAATTACCCGGCACTTTGGATCCTATAGCCATTTCGGACGTGATTATTTTAGAATAATAAGTGCACAAGTGAACGTGACATTAACAAAACCACGGCGGCTTTATTAAATATAAAATATGTAGGTGACAGTGAAAATATTAATTTATTTAAATATTCACGGGAATCGAACGATAATAACGTAGGTATTTAATATTTTATGTGCTGCGTTTAAACTGAAATATTTGGTAAGGCAACATTTTCCGGCACGTTTACCGCGAACTTTATGAAGTTCCGTGTGAAAGACCATGATTATAGCGCGCCCTCATTATCGACGCCATTATTATATATATATTTTAATTTAAATATTGACTCGCCTGACTCGCGTTGGTCTAGTAATCACAAGCGCTATTGCGGAGCATGAGGTCCTGGGTTCGATTCTCGGGTTGGACAAAGTGATATTAGGATTTTATATCTGGAATTTCTCTGGATTTGTGGCCGGTTGATGGCAATATTGACTTTACGTCTTTATAGATTTTTTTTGTCGTCGGGGATTTTTTATTGAAGGGGTACTTCCTCCAAAAAGGGAGCTACAGGATATCTCCGCCTTATGAGATCCGATTTCGATCGTTCTTTTTTTATTTGAAAGGTAGTAACTTTAAAGTTGTTCTCATAGAAATTTGGTGAAGATCTGATGGGGATCTTCGGTGTGATGAGCAGAATAGCTCCTCAAAATGCAGTAAATTGCTCACTTTTAGATCTCTACCAGTGGGATCGGCCTTTTAACTACTAGGTAGAGATTGATGGAGCACCTGGGGCCACCTTCTCATCACAAAACTAGGCTGCAGCGTTATCTCTGCCAATTTAAACCTATTAGCTCATTTTTCTAGCTGGCCTACAAAATTTTACTCATAATTTTTCTGGTTTTATGTTTGAATTTTACATAATGTACAGTTGTCATGTTTTTTTGATAGGAAACAAAGTACGTCTGTAGCCGTAAAATCATAGAATAGTTGTAGAATAAATAATATATTTTAGTGGTATATTAATAGCTGCAAAAAAAATGTTGATACGTAGTGATTAATTAATAGATCAGATAGATACCGTATCGTACACGTACTTACATTTTAGACTGCTCATTTAACAGTACCCCGAGTGTAAGTTTGCAAGTGAGTAAACATAACTATCGCGTTTGCGTTAAGATTTTTATTCTCACTCTTATACTCTTAGCATTATGATCTATCGGTCAAATTTTAACGCAAACGAAATAGTTACGTTTACTATCTTGCAAACTTACACTTGGGGTACTGAACTGGTGTGGTTTTAGTGATTTCTCAGCGAACCAAATAACAAGCGTATTAACAATTACGATACGTTCCGACTTCATCAATACAACAACTTCGTTTCTTCTTGCTTAATTAGTCGCAGGCGTCGATATACAAGTCGAGCAATAAATGTACCAGTCAATTAACGGTAATTGGGGTTTTGTGACACGACGATAGATAGATTTGTACGTATACTGTTATAATTTACATAAGTACCTACACATATCATGAAAGCGCTCATGTGTAGAAAACATTCATTTCAATTAGCTAGGCAACGTATTCCTAATGAAATAATTTGCCAAAATTATTATAATTGTTATGAGTTCGCTTCTCAAATGTTATTCAAAACTTTATAATTACTCTATGTTTTATAAGACCTCAAAACATCTAAGTACTCCCAGAAAATAAACCATATTTCGCGAATAATGTACGAAGTTTGAGAAAATAAGCAAAGCTTCCAAAAGTGGGGTGTGCTTGGGGATTTAAAACATTAAGTTAATACTCGTTAAAGTATCTTAACTTAAAAACAACATTTAGGTACCTAGCAGGGGCGCAGCCTCATACAACCCGATTCTACTCTGTTTTCACCTGTTCTTTTGCATTTTATTAGTTTACATAATTTTAGAATATTTTTGTAATAGAATGTTTTTAAGAAATAACACTATAATTGGTAATTTTAGCGTTTTATTTCTTTATAACATTGATCATTCTGTTTGTGTAGTGATAGCGTCTCTTTGGTTATGTTACTTTACCATAGATAGCGTTAAATTTAGAAAAGCAAAGGAAACACTATCTTTTGAGTTAATTCATTTTGATATTAACTAGTTTGAGAACTAAAAAAAAAACCGCGGCTCTCCTCTAACTTGTAGCTGCGCCACTGGTACACACGGCTACACATCAACCTATACATTTCCAGTATAAGCTGATCTCGCATTGTATTGGATTTCCGTAAAATGAGAGGTCAGCGTATACTGGAAATGTATAGCTTGATGTGTAGCCGTGTGTACCTAGTTTAATAAATCACTAACGTCAGATCTGTCGAACCTGCTTCAGAGCCAGTAGTTGCTCTAGCTTAACTTCAACGTAAGTAGGTTATTATGTTTTCTTCAACTAAGTACATTCTATGGACTTACGAAACCATTACATACAATCTATTAGCATAGTCAGCCTATAATGTTCCCATTGCTGGGACACAAGCCTCGACTCTCGGTGAGGAGTGGGCCGTAATCCACCGCGCGGGCCCAGTGCGGGTTGGTAGATGTTACACATGTCTTCGGAATTTTAGATCTAGGACCTGCCGGTTTCCTCACAATGTTATCCTTCACCGTTTTGCGAGCAGCAGTGGTGACATAATTTACACAAAGTAAAACGCCTATCTGGGTTCGAACCTACGACCTAAGCCTCGTAAGTCGTCCGTTATCACTGGGCCACCACTGTTCTTACAATCTATACCATCATCATCATGATTTCAGCCGAAAGACGTCTGCTGGGCATAGGCCTCCCCCTAAGGAGGAGGGTTTGCCATAATCGCCACGCTTGCATAGCAGGCGGGTTGGCGATCGCAGTATGGTGTTAAAATGCATAGAGAACGCTGCTGCCCATTGTGTAATAAGTCCCTTAGTCGACACACAATCTATATATATAGTACTAGCTGCGCCCCGCGGTTTCACCCGCGTTAAGTCTCGATGGGAATATTGCGATAAAAATTAGCCTTTATGTTAATCCAGAATGTCAGCTACCTCGATACAAAATTTTATCAAAATTGGTCTAGCCGTTTTTACGTGAAAGAGTAACAAACATCCATCCATCCATCCATCCATACTTACAAACTTTCGCGTTTATAATATTAGTAGGACTTACTAATTCCATGAGTATACTAATTCCATGCTATTTATCTTTAGTACTTCCAAAATTCCATGCTATTTATCATAAAGTACTTACTAATTCCATGCTATTAAAAGTTCATTGTTATTCCATGCTTAAGCTGTCACTTCCTGTTACACACTTCCATCCCTTTTTACGAAATCACTCTCTCAGAAAGCGAGAAGATGTCTTACATCAAAAACAACAACTTTCCAGTAATACAATCACTGTTACGATTTCCATTTCCAAATATATTGCGTCACATGTGAAATTACATGATTCGTATGGTTTTATATTCACCATAGCTAACATCTGAACACATAATAGATTCTAACCAACGACGTACCGTGTAAAACTTGAAAGTGTCATTGTGTAATTTGTATGCAGAGCATAATGCGCTGGCGTCATAAAGAAAGGACTCTTACTGCATTGTAAGCGTTACCTCAGAAGCGAGAAATTGTTTTATTGTTAAGTTTAGGAATCAGTTGGGACAGGAGCAGGATACTGACGGCGCCTCTCCTTCATTAAGGCGACGATAACCGACTTTTAATGATTTTATACAGAAGATCACGTCTAAACGAGTAGTGTTAATGATTTGAAAACATATATGTTAAATTAGAGAATTTTCTCAACAATTTAATATGTGAATATTTTAGATTATGTTTATATTACATGGTGAAATTAATTTGTAAAGTTCTGTCTAACGCCGATAATAAACTGAGAATGGCACGCAAAATCTACCAAGCGTATTTTTCTGAAACCTTCACCAATTTAAAGATAATTTAATTATTAATCTTTTAGTATACGCGTTTTATTAAAATACCTTTTGTTTTGTGTATAATAAATTAATAATGCGTCAAATTGGGGACAGCGCTCCTTGATGGGCGAGTTCTATTACTGGCTGAACGTACGACGCGTTGCGTGAGCTCAGTGCAGAACACGCAAGCTAACTACTCAAGGTCACTAGGTCACCACTCAAAGAAATTAAATTTAGCATAAATTGTTTTTTTACGACTTTACATTCAAATTAACTACTACTTAGAGTATAATTCCTCTTCAAATTAAAGAAAGATTTCCATTTTCACAAACCATATTAAAAGCACGATTAATAAAAGAAAAACAAAAACGAGATGGTCCCAGTTAGTCGTTAACGTATTGCAAAACAAAAGAGAACAGCTGCCGAAATGAGGAACAGAAAGTTCGTTTCCTTAAATAATTACTGCATTTATCCACAAACGGTGATAACGAACACTACGACAGCGACGTACTTTTACAAATGAACCGAGTTCCTTTTTCCGACGTGCAAACTACAGTGCTAAGTTGGAACAGTCCTGTTTCTAAAAGAAAAGTTTTGAAATAATCACCGTGAGTCGAGAGAGCGAGAGAACTTCTGAATTAACAGAAACTGTTGCCAAAAATGTTGCAACTACATCAGTCTGATTCGTAGTCTTTACTCTTGCGAAGTAAACAATATTCCAGGTGGTTGCGACGTTCATGCGTTCACTACAGAGACTCCATTTGAAATACGATTAGAAATTTAAATAACTTTTTACAGTCCCGTCCACCGATTTTGACTTCTATTCCGTAGGCATAACGATGGCATTAAAAGCAAAAACGTAGTTACAATAAAAATAAAAATACTGTAAAAAAGGTTTATTTAAAATTCTAATCTTATTTCAAATGGAGTATAGTCGAATGTTGTTGTCTCTTGACTAATGAGTAACAAGTGCCATAGAATTAGAGTTCGACTTTTTTACCAAGAAAACTCTCAAGCAACTTACTGTCTTACTTTCGAACAACTTTACGACTGCTAAAAGTATATTTTCTATCCAACCAACACCAAAAATCCAAAAGCAAATCATAAATCCCAACACAAACCGGCATCAAGTCTTAAAGAGCAGACGAACGCATTCGGAAGCACTTACAACACATAAAGGTCACATAGTTGCATAAGAGACGTCGGACGGCCGCCACGTGTGTTAGTTTCCTGACCACGGAAAAACAGTCGGGCTGTCGTCGTGACAACTCGGAACGTGCTGTGCCTTCTAACAAGGTAGGTAGCTCGTCGACATCGCAAACTGCCTAACTGACTGACTTTAATGAAGTTTGACTCTGCACCGCCGCTGTATGGTGGGCAAAAGAGATAAGTGTATAGGTGCAACTTTACCTGAATTTTGAAGCGATAACTTCTTTAGGCGCGTTGAGCACTTTTTGGGTGAACAAAAATCATGGAACTCGCGTCATCGTCACCGAACGCTCTCCATGAGCTATATGTACGAGTATCTGTTTTCACTTCTATCGGCAGTCCCCAAAGACTGCCCCGCATAATTTTTTTTTAAAGAGTTCTGCGTGACCTATATCGTTTTTGTTAAGGCATATCTGAGCGTGTCTTTTGCAACAATTGGTTAAAATGAATAACAGTCACCTGCTCTAGCGTAGGTGCCGCATTTATTGCCGCTGTTTGTTAGTATTACTTGCCTTAAAGAGAGACTTTTTTGCCAAGTGTACACTCGGCATAAAGTCTCTCTCTGCAACGCGACTGACGTGATTAGAGTATTGTCCATTTTTGTCTTACTTTCTACTTGAAAACGCTTTAGCCACTTTTAATATCTATAATCTAATATTATCATAATTCATTAATTTCACCAAGCAGACCGAAACAGGAAAATCGTTATTATAATATAATTATGAGTTACCTTACAAATTATTCTTCAAATACCCTTGAATTTTGTGAACTTGAGGCAGGTAGGTACTTACCTAATCAGCAATTAGAAAAACCCACTGCCTCTCGTTTCTGAAGAAACATCGATTAAATCGTAAAAAAATCAACAAAACCTACTATTTAACGATATCTGGTTTCAAATAGCACAAACACAAAAACAAAGTTTATAGCTAGTACCAAAATGGAAGTTCCTGTTGCAATGATGCACTTTTAATTAATTAGTAAGAAGATATTAACACGACAACTTCCCCAAGTTAACCCATGAATATCTGCGGTGGTAGAGCTGAACTAGAGCGCAGCTTACAAAACCGCACCATTATTATTGTACAATTTACAACCTGAACCGGTAAACAAAGGAAGGTGCCGCGTATTTACGGAGGAACTTTCAGAATGGATAGCCTTACCAAGAATACACGAATTCTCAAGGTAAATACATGAGTCTTTCCGATTTCACGCTAAAGGGCACACGACGATTGTTGATTGTTTATCGAGAATTCGGCGCTAATAGAAAATAGCTAAGTTTGTTCCGTACCATTTCACATACGACGCGACACACCCGCGTTCCAAAGAACTTCTTTCAAGTTGCCAAGGAAATAGTGACAGGAATGCCTTGTTTAGTTCTTCACCAAAAGGGTTGGACATTTATTTATAAATCGTTTAAACTCTAACAAAGTATATTGGATCACGTGCATACTTAGACATTTAAAATAAACGCTTCGTGTCTCACATTAAGATACATTTTTTGTAAAATCTCATAAATATGTAAGGAGTAAAGTTGCGGAGTGGCGCTCGCCGTCCGCCTCGCGATGCGACGGGCGCTTGCTACTGTTTTTCTCACACAATTTACAACCGTTAAACTGGCAAACAAAATGCCAGCAGCTTATTTAAACGGCGCCGCCAAAAGGAAGTCCGTACGAACGGATGCTATGCTAGTAAAGGAAACGCCATAAATCACCGAATTTACGACAAGTTTCTGAAATGTTATTATTTTTTTTAAAGAAAAACAGGTTTTCCAAACAAGCTGGTCGCGCCTCGAAAGGTTCTCTCCCTAATAGGCAATTTGGAAAATTAAGCTTTGTTTACGAAACAAACGCCCCGAACTTTTAACTCGAGAAACGTCGGCGTCGAAGCTATATTGGAATAACAAACGATAAGTAACAAATGTTGTCTTTGACTCATATTGTGCCAATAAGCAAATTACTTTAGCAGAACACAAAAACCGCGAGAGGCCGGAATCCGAAGAGATCCCGTGTTTATGTTGACCTAGCAACTTAGGAGTTGTGTAATCCGACAATTTGCCGTTCCTAACTCGCTAACACAACAAAACAAAGCGAACATATTCCCGGAGCTGAAAGGAAGTTCACTCGAAAAGGCAACTAGCTGCGGGGAAACCTTATATTGTTGAATTTATGATATGTTCCTACGCTGCGTTCCAGTTTCTGGGGTCATTCGCGCTGCTATCTCCGCGATATTTCGTTGCAAATAATAACAATACAGATGCGGCCGGATCACGAGATAACGGGACCTATCTGGGGTGCAATTCCATATCTCCCACGTCCGCATATAAGTTCCAATGGATATATAAACTGATTGGGATTATAGGCCAATAACTCCGAGTTGTTCGCTATTTGGCTCGGAGCAGCAATGAGGACGGGACGGAATGTCCCAGATAAGTGTTTATGAGCCAATTAGTGGCAAACGAAGTGAGGCCTATCGGGCTCAGCATAAACCTGATAATGGTTAAGATACGATCACGCACTGGCAGTGTACTAACTACGCACACACTATTAAAGAGACATTTCAAAAAGCATCCAATCATTCAAGTTATTTATTAGTTTAGCCTAGTTTCATTACACTCATTTGTGATTAATGACTTGCATCGTTTCGAAATCGGTCCAAATTGACTTTAACGACGCCGCAATCGGTGATTACTTATAAAACTAAGTAATAAGAACGATTAAATCGAAACTCGGATATTATAAAGTTCGACTGTCTACTATCTACTTTCTATTTAATAAACGAAAGTGAAAACTATCTAAAATGCTGTGTATGTCAGTGTGTTACACGTCCACTCGCGAACACAAATATACAGCAGTTATCTATACTAATATTATAAAGAGGTAAAATTTGTTTGTAAGTTTGTTTGTTTGTATGTAGGGGGTAATCTCCGGAACTAATGATCCAATTCTATAAATGTTTTCACTGGTAGAAAGCTACATTATTCCTGAGTGCTATAGGGTATAAATTATACTTAATTATCAAGCATATTAGCCGAGCTATCACATTTTTTGTCTTATAAGTCGGAAATAAATACCTCATAAAACAGAATTCACGAAAATTCTACCGGATAATCTGTTCAAATTTTGAATAATATATATATATTCCCTGTAAGTCTGGTCAGCAGGTAGGCTATATATTATCACGCTATTTACTATGGGGGATGAGCAATATTACAATTCCTCTATGGTTTGCAGCCAATTGGAAATAGACGAGCCAAACGGTTAGAACATTGGAGATAGTTACAGATTTGACCTTTTAAATGATTATCATCAAGCTAAACATGACATATTTATGAGCGGCTATATTATAGTCGAGTTTCAACAAAGTCAATAGCTTAGTGGTCAGACGACTGCTTTGCAAACCTGTGGTACGAGTACGACTTCCACGCGAACGAAGTCGCGGGTAGAAGCTAGTGATACATTATAATGGCCTTCGTCATAGTCACAATCGAAAATAATATTACCAGCAAGACACAATATCAAACATACAAAATTATCTACCAAGATGTGAGGGTCAATCGTAATCTAGTATTGAGGCGAAATTGTGTAAATGTCGCCTGAGTAGTGACTAGTTCGCGTGGCGTCCTCGAGCCGTGATTGCAAGTTGTTAACTTGGCAAGTTGTTAGATTACTCGTGATCCATTTACATTGCTACTATACGACCCAGTTAAGTAATTGTAACTTAGACTACATCAATTTCTAATTCAGGGACTAAAGGCAACTTTGACATTAATGTGGTAATATCCTCCCTGCCGCGACTGTCTGTGTCTGAAGCTATTTTGATTGTTATTAAGTTATTAATCCTTATCCAATAAAATATCTAATTTAAATTTGGCATTTAATTTAGATTATAATATGACTTGACATAATAACATTTAAATGATTACTTTTTAAAGATATCACAGATTCAAAATTACGCGCTACAAAATAATTTTGGTTAACGGCGGCGCAACGCTTGGGCAGGAGTCAATGACCTTTTCCTCGGCTATTAATATATTATAATCGCTTCGCTTCCTTGATCCCGGTAGTACGTTCCAGTGGGATATTTTCCGACATACACGCGGGCGAAGCCGTGAGCAAAAGCTAGTTTATTATAATTTGACGAGCTGTAGGCCGCGGTTGTACTCGTGTGTACCTAGAGGTTTTGCTAGGATGAAGCATTCACTAAGAATTGTCTTTTTCCAGTTGGTGAATACTCATATGAGATGATGGCTGAAAGAGATTATACAGGGTCAAATTAAATTAGCTAGGGCAACTCCGCAGACGTGATGGGTATCAATATCTAAACATGATCACACAAAAAATAAATTAATTTGACGAGTTTTTTTTTTGGGGGCCGTAACCGCAGTTATTGTAGTCCATTGATTTTTTTTTTTTAATGACTTCACTGACGTGATGGGTAAAGATATCTCAACATGATGAAATCAAAAGAAAACCGATTTTCAACTCATACTTCATGTAACAACAATAACAGCGGTACGTTGACCCCAAAAAAAAATCATCAAATATTTTGTTATTTTATTTTGTCCTTTTTAGATATCGATACCCGTCACGTCTGCGGAGTTTCGCTAACTAATTTAATTTGACCCTGTATAGAAGTAGACATACTGCGCCGACCCCAAATAAATTGAGATGAGGACAGGAGGATGGCGATGGACCTTTGTGCTTATCCTGATACTCAACTCTACCAAATCCCAAAATTAGTTTAGTACTTTACACATTAAAACGAACCTAACTAACAAGTAGGTATATCGCGATTTAAACTAGATTTGGCCTCAGTATATTCTATTTACGAACATGCATTCCATTCACCACATATCCATAATTGATTTTCTACGCAACACCACGAAAAAATCCGGCTAAGCATGAGTTGGGCCTCGTATGATTAATGTTCCCGTAGCCGTCAAAGCTAATCTGGATCTGGCAACCTCATAAAGGTGTAATGAAGGTGTCTTCCAATTTCAGGGGCTTTTGGATATGAGAGCATGCATTTTTTATGCTTTTTGAAATATTTTTTGGGCGGAAATGAGTTCTAATGGAAAATGTTCATCAGCGTCACTCATTAGATATATTCCTAAAAGAATTCCCTGATAGTGTCTTTCATTCAACAGATCTTTATTATTTTTCCTTCGTAATTATTCCGCCAGAAATGTTATAATGTATCTGTGTAAGTAAACCATTGGCTATCTTTGTTCAGTGCTAAAAGGCAATGTTTTGGTTTGCTGCAGCATTTATGTTTACACATCCTACGTCGCACACTTAGTTACATTCATTATAAGGCACTTAGTTATTTTCGTTTTTCTAAAGATTATAATGTTGTGGTCAGACTATTTTAAAAAGCTAATTCAATTACAAAACATTGGCAATCTTATGTTTCTTTTTGTTCTTGTGGTGTTGGTAGTTTGAAACCAGACTTCTAATAAACCTACATCATTTGGGCTCAACAGAAGTCACCTATTTAACCTTTCACTTACAACGAATCCGACGCTCATAAAGCAACACATTACTAATTTAGAAGCACTAAACATAAAGTACATTTGAATAAAAGCCCACTATCATTACAAACAAGCTGAATAAAGACTTAATTAATCTGAGTCGGGAGCGGCCCGCGAGCACACAGTTGTGTATTCATTAGCATTAAGGACGGTTTCATGGCAACTGAGGTTAGTTGAATCAAAGCAGACATTCAAATTAGATTACACTTAACTTAAAGATCATTGCAGGCGTAAAGGACGTAGTTAGGCCGTGGCGGTGACTCAGCTTCGACTGCAGTATCGACCGCAACGGAGACCTTGGGGTCTACTCCAAAGCGTTAATCCGATGTATCGGCCGAATGTTCGGTCGTTATTTATCTTCCATAGTTTCTTTTTTTTCCTTTCAATCCTTAAGTTACATTTTTGACTTAGGCTTATCTCTTTCACTGTGTTTTCTTTTCTTTCGCCGTCGACAGCCATAGTTAGCCGTAGTCAAGCAACGGCCGAACATTCGGCCGATACTTCGGATATATTATGTTCAGAGTAGACCCCCTTAACTCTCTTAGTTAAAGCAAATTGATATCCTAAAAACAAAATAATGACGAAAACTTTCACGCTAATGTTAAGCATCGGTTCGCGTGCCCACCGTCTATATTTATGACTGACCACAACTAAGAGTTAAAATCAGTGTTTTCTAAAAACGAATTTACCATCAAGCGTTGACCTTTCGTGAAACAAATACAAACAGGAAAGATTGTAACTTGTGTAATAGTGCAGCTGTGAGTCAGCATTAAACAGCTATCCTTTGTAACAGAACTATTTATTTACAGATAACTTCGGCTAAGTTTGTTTCTCTACGGTCTTTTCATTGTCTTCATGAGATCTCGAGTTTACAAGAGTTGACTCTTCCGTATTGTTCTAGTTTCATTCATGCAATGGTTCATCTTCAAAATAAGTTACTAATGTTTAGTAAGTAAAACTCCTTTTAACTTTTATAACGCAATGGGCAAATTTAAATCCCAGATATGAGGAAATATGGTTGTCAAAAATAGCCATTGTGATTTGTTAGGAGATTTTTTATCCGTCCATCTAAAATGGACGCTTTGGCAGAATCATATTATGAAATTGCGTGCAATTCACAACCCACAATTCATCTGTTTGACAGTTTTGTATGGAGTTTCGTAAAATGGTCCACAAATTATGAATTGCTTTATTGAAGTCTAATGTCAAATAGCAGCTGCAAACAGATGAATTTCGGGATGTATGAATTGTGCGCAAATCGCAGTATGATTCTGCTAAAGCGTCCATTTTAGGCCCCCTGATCTCACGGGAAGGTCGCGAAGGTTCATTCATACAATGGTTCATCTTCAAAATAAGTTACTAATGTTTAGTATAAAGCTCCTTTTAACTTTTATAACGCAATGGGCAAATTAAAATCCCAGACATGAGGAAATATGGTTGTCAAAAAAACCTTTTTACAAAAAAACAACCAACTTCCAACAAAAACACTAAAAAGTGAAAAATAACTTTAATTTCGGAAGCACATAACATAACATCACGCCTTGTTTCCTCGAAGGGTAGGGCAGAGGTGTACCTGTAGTACACCCACATTTAATATTATATTTAATTTAATTTCGGAAGTCGGTGTCTTTGGTTTTGTATTTTCGTTTATGGCCACCGACTTCCGAAATTTAATTACCAATCCACCAATCTGGAAGTATATCCTTTCAATTAAAAAAATAATTTTCCAAATCGGTTCATAAACGACGGAGTTCTGAGGTAACAAACATTAAAAAAAAAACAGACGACTTGAGAACCTCCTCCTTTTTGTGAAGTCGGTTAAAAATAGCCATTGTGATTTGTTAGGAGATTTTTTATCCTGATCTCACGGGAAGGTCGCGAAGGTTCATTCATACAATGGTTCATCTTCAAAATAAGTTATTAATGTTTAGTAAGTAAAGCTTCTTTTAAATTTTATAACGCAATGGGCAAATTAAAATCCCAGACATGAGGAAATATGGTTGTCAAAAATTGCCATTGTGATTGGTTAGGAGATTTTTTATCCTGATCTCTCGGGAAGTTCGCGTTTAGCATGCAACGACCTCCGTGACACGCGTCCAAATTGCGGGTTTAGCATAGTTTAGCGTAGATTAGTCAGTTCCGTGAGATAATTGCTATGTACATCATCTGCAAACCGAAAATACACAGACATAACATAGCTTCCGACTAATTGATGAATGATGCACGCTGGATAAATAAATTACTTTGACTATTAAAGGAAGGAATTAAATTACACTTCACGGAATAAAAATTAAACGAACGGACACATTAATCAGTGTCTTATTGACTTAATTTATGGATGTGAGTAGCTCAATTAGATTATTTTTCAAAAAAACAGATTTCGTTTTATTAATAATACAGTATGTAACGCTTCCTTATCAAATGTCGTGCAGGTGATTTTTATTGTCTAAAGTAGAATGAACTACCAAAATAGCGGCCACACAAATAACTTTTATTGGGCAATTTGCAACGAAGTTATGTCATCAGAAAACTCCATAAATCGGTGAGAGAAACGTAAACGGCCAGCGATTACCGGCCGGTAGACATCTACAGAGACAATAAAACCAAAATATGACAGCTGACAATTTATCACCATTACGATGTAATACTTACTTCAGCAGAGAATTTATTATCCGTTGAAGAGCTGAGAAGATTTGCGGAAGCAGATATTACTCAATGTCAAGGCTCTATTCTGATAATAACAAGCTCTTTGTCCACCGACTTCAAAGATAAGATCTTTCAATGAAATGATTTGAACAGCGAGCTCTTTGTAGAAATTTTTACAACGTAAGTTAATATTAACTATGAAGTTAGAGGATAGAGATGATTTAATATTAGTCAATCTATAGTTACTTATCTAATTAGTTTTATGGATTTATACATGGAAAACTACTTACCACGTTCAAATATATCTGGTTCCTAAGGTCGACTACCTACAAAGGTCCATCCATAAAGTATTTGACCATTACTACTTTTAAATTTGAATTGCCTTATTTGGATGTATGTTGTAATAACCAGTGACAAAAATGTTGATTTTGTGGGGTTTAGGTACCCATAATACATACTCTTCTAATCTAGAGTCAAGAGTTTTCTGCAATTAAGGCGACGATAACCGACTTTTAATGATTTTATACTGAAGATCACGTCTAAACGAGTAGTGTTAATGATTTAAAAAAAATATATGTTAAATTAGAGCATTTTCTCAATAACTTAATATGGAATATTTTAGGTTATGTTTTAAATATTACATAGTGAAATTAATTTGTAAAGTTATGTCTAACGCGGATATAAAACTGAGAATGGCGCAAAATCTACCAAGCGTGATTTTCTGAAACCTTTACCAATTTAAAGAGAATTTAATTATTGATCTTTTAGTATACGCGTTTTATTAAAATACCTTTTGTTCTGTGTATAATAAATTAATAATGCGTCAAATTGGGGACAACGCTCCTTGATGGGCGAGTCCTATTACTGGCTGAACGTACGACGCGTTGCGTGAGCTCAGTACAGAACACGCAAGCTAACCACTCAAGGTCACTCAAGGCATATATCTGCGTCTTAAGTAGTTAAGTACTAACGAAAACCCCAGTAGATAAGACAAGAACAAGTTTCGGTGAATAACCTCGTTTGTCAAATATTTGATAATAACCACCAATTTTTTTATTTTTTATAGATAATTTTGAACTTAAGAAATTTGTAAATAGCCTGATTTGACGACGGTGGTAGGATAAGAGGTTATGACTTACGGAGCCGAAACGTGGACACTCACGGTACGGCTACTCCATACATTCAAGGTCGCTGAGCGCGCTGTGGAACGGGCTTTACTTGGAATCTGACTGAGGGATAGAAATCGGAACGAGGTGATCAGGCAGATAACGTTGTCGACATAGCTCACAGAATAAGCAAGCTGAAGTGGCAATGGGCCGGCCATATTAACAGTAGGACCGATAACCGTTCGGATAAACGTGTTCTTGAGTGGAGACCGTGAATCTGCAAACGAAAGGTAGGACGCCTTCAAGCTAGATGGAGCGACAATCTTCGCGGGGTGTCTGGTAGCAATTGGATGAGAGTTGCCGAGAATCGACCTGAACGGCGTACATTTGGAGAGGGCTATGTCCAGCAGTGGACTGCTGTAGGTCGATGACGATGATGATGACTGTGTGCCCGATGCCAAATTCCGAAAGGCTATCAAGTTGACATCAGTGACACAAAATCGCTAATCATCGCAAAAACCGGTCTGTTCTCTTCAGACAGACCGGTTTTTATAGTAATCCAGGGGGTCTACTTCGAACATATATATCCGAAGTATCGGCTAAGTTGCTTGACTACGGCTAATGGCTGACAACGGCGAAAGAAAAAAAAAAACGACAGTCAAAGAGATTTATAAGCCAAAGTCAAAAATGTGACTTCTTATATGAGGACACTAATACGATTCTAATAGAGCACGTTCCCTAAGCTCTAAATAAATGTCCTACTCAATTCTATGACACAGTACTACGAAGTCCAACTGCCATTGAGGAAGACAAGTATGGCGTAGTTTTAAACGCGTACTAATATGTAAGACCCTTACGCGGTGGCTTAGCCCATTTTAATAAGATTACTCAAACACTTGCACGAGCGTAGCGTAGACTCAGTCTCTAGCAGAATTCATTGCGATCGAACTTAGTCGGGGAAGGTATCAAAGCCAAAAAAGGAAACTATGGAAGTTATAAAACGGCCGAACAGATACTTTGGATTAATGCTTCGGAATAGACCCCCTGTCCACAATAAGATCACGTGTCCCTTTGTATCGTGCCAGGCGTAAGAGTCGTAAATGATAAATCTGTATTATTGTCTGTTCATGTGGGGGGCACATGGGCTCATTGCTATGCTACTACTACTATTGCTATCCCGCAGTGTATGATCTTAAAATAATACTGTTTCATATTTTGGTCAATCAACAACAAGATGACATTTGAAAGCAGAGACTTGATCAGACTTTCAAAAACTGTTGGTCATAATTGTGTTACATTTTCGTAAAGATTACCTCTGACACTTAAATACCTATTTCATACCGTCTAAAACTTAGGTTCCTACTTATCTACTTAGCTTAGTTTCAACGACTTTCAGATTTCCTGCCTGATATCAAGACGGATTTAATTTCGAGGTCAAAACTATAAGGACAAAATCAGCTACCTACAGAAAAAAACATGAATTACATACCTATTATATTATATTCTAATTGTAAGTGAGTTGCTGACGAGGTAAGGTCAACCGTTCACTATTTATTATCAAGCACGTCGATATTTTCATTTCCGCCTTTTAGTTCTCTACTAGCCAACAAAATCAGAGAAAATTCTGTGTAATACCCGTCATGGGTAGGTACGTAATCGGGATATTTCTAACGTACCAAACGCGGCCGAACGACGAACCCACAATCTGAGAATTTTTGGAGTAGTCTCCCTAAAAAGATTACACTTAAAACGTCACGTTTTCGCGCGGAGGTCTCTGAGAAATGTTATTCACATCGAGATTGGACATTCAACAGCGTCAGGATGACGCCGGACCGGACCGTTTATCGACAAAGTTTGGCTACACAAGTGCACCCCGCCTAGAAAGTTCGAGCTTCTTTTACGTGATGCGGCCCACAAAACGCATTTTTGCCGACCGTAAAACTGACCTCTTCCAAATTGTGACCGTCTTCCACGAGTGGGATGTCGTAGTGTTAGAAATAGTTTACTTGTCACTCTTCATCATCATCATTTCAGCCGAAAGACGTCCACTGCTGGACATAGGCCTCCCCCAAAGGGGGGGTTGCCATAATCGCCACGCTTGGCAGGGGGGAGGGGTTGCCATAATCGGCACGCTTAGCAGGCGGGATGGTGTTAAAATGCATAGAGAACGCTGCTGCCCATTCTATAGTAAGTCCCTTAGTCGCCCTTTACGACACCCACGGGAAGAAATAGGGGAGTGCTATTCTTTACGTCCGGCATACTTAGATATCTACTTTGTTTTTTGTATATCAAAGAAAAAAGTAGTTAAATAGGTCTACTAAGTTTATCATTTGTTAAGAATACGAGAGTAATGAAAAACTAACTTGTCCAGTCAGACAGAATAGGGACAAAAAGGAGCACAAAATAACTTGTCTTTGTATCCTTAATTAATAAGAAACTGGGTAGGTACACTAGGTACATTTGTCAAACAATACGTTAGAGCACTAAGTATGTTTGCTCGTACCTAGGCTATGTTCATCATCATCATCAGCCCATAGCAGTCCACTGCTGGACATAGGCCTCTCCAATTGCACGCAATTCAGCTCGATTCTCGGCAACTCTCATCCAGCCGCCACCAGCCACCCTGCGAAGATCGTCGCTCCACCTAGCCTGAGGGCGTCCTACCTTACGTTTGCCGATTCGCGGTCTCCACTCAAGAACACGTCTACCCCAACGGTCATCGGTTCCACGGCTAATTTATGGCCGGCCCATTGCCACTTCAGCTTGCTTATTCTGTGGGCTATGTCGACAACTTTGGTTCTCTGCCGGATCACCTCGTTCAGAATTCGATCCCTCAGAGAGACCCCAAGCATAGCCCGTTCCATAGCTCGCTGAGCGACCTTGAATTTATGGACCAGCCGTACCGTGAGTGTCTACGTTTCGGCTCCGTAAGTCATAACAGGCTGGACGCACTGATTGAAGACCTTCGTCTTTAGGCTCTGTGGAATACGCGACGAGAAGACTCGAAGCTTCCCAAATGCTGCCCAGCCCAGCTGAATTCTTCTGTTAAGGCTTCTACATACCAGCGCGACTTGTCGCGCGACGCGACACGGCACAAAGGCCCCGCGTGTCGCGGGACGAGCGGTACCTTTGTGTCGTGTCGCGTCGCGCGACAAATCGCCCCGGTATGTAGAAGCCTGTAACCTCCCTCTCAAAATTGTTTTTAGGCTATGTTATTGCTAATAAAACATAAGTAGGTACGTCTCATTAATCATTTTACGCAATACCACGTTCTTTATATTGTGCTTTATCAAAATAGCAATAAACCCGACCCTGACAAAAGTTTGGGCATGTAGGCACATGTTGAATGACCGTACATCGCCGCTCACTGATAACTCCACAGTTAAACATGTTACGAAAAAATTTACTCGTGGGGTCTCACTACGAAAGTAAATATCAAGTAATATTATTTTTCCTTTGTACGTAACGCGAGCCAAGAATGAAGCAATCTCCGAATTACACAAAGACATGTTTAACGCAAATTTTCTTGTTCGATAATATCCTATATCTGACCGCAAAATTGTTCTTCAAATTCAATTCAAAATTTTATTGTATGTTACGTACCTCGACGTAACATACAATAAAATTTTAAAGCGGACGTACGATGAAAGGATCACTTCGTTGTCCGTCTGTATGTCAGTCTGTCAAGCCCCTTTTTCTCAGGAACCCTGGAGATATCAAGTTGAAATTAATATTAAATACTGTAGATCTACGGTCCCTTGGAGCCCTAAAAAAATCAAGCTTCTAAGTCAACGCATTAATTTACTTTCAATTTTAATTTAATTGCAATTATTTATTTCAATTGTATTTTCATTTTAATTTGTTTTCTATTATTTATTTGGATATGTTATTAGCGCATTAATTGAACGTGTCATGACTAACATAGTTTTGAGATATTATTGTAATGCTAACAAAATATGGACCAAAATTAGGTCTGAACTAATATACTTTTTTTTAAGTAAAAATTACGGTGATTTAAGGCTTCTACAGACCGGCGCGACACAAAGGCCCCACGCCACGTGTTGCACGACGAGCGGTGCCTTTGTGTCGCGTCGCGAGAAGCGCCGGTCTGTCGAAGCCTTTATGCGACATATTTTGATACTCTCAAGTAAATCAAAACCTATAGGGTACTTCCCGTGGACCTAGAATCTTGAAATTCGGCAAAAAGCAAGGTAGGCACAGGACAGCACAAGTAAAGGAAAAAGTCCGAAAATGGTTTTGTAGATGTGTCAAATAAAAAATTAAAAAATGCGATTACATTTGCAGTTGCTTTTCAACTACAGTATTAAGTTTGTTTTTGGGATAAATTCATTCCAACTACGGAACCCTTCATTGTACGTGGTCCGACACGCACTTGCCCGGTTTTTTTATATTTGTGTTCTGTCTTTGCGTCATGTTTAAGTAATCGCGCGGGCAGACGATGCGATGCGACGGGGAGGCTCGAGGGAATAAGAAAAGTCACGCGAAGTCGCGGGCAGAAGCTAGTACATACGGTAATTAACATAAAGTCATTCACAGCAAAAGATAAAATAACAGCTGCAGGAATTTACTCAGTATTTTTACATTATATTTTAAATTATATTTCAGATAACAGCTTACTATAATAATCAGTTATGAGAATCAAACCAAGCCATCATCCAAGCTTAGAGTTTGATTATAGAGAATCTATACTCAGTGCAGAATGTTAGACTATTTAATGTCCATTTAATTAAAACCATAATAAAAGTCTTATCTCTGAGCAGTAAAGGTCAAAATCGAGTGTCACGGACATTAACTAGGATGGTGCACTACATGTTTTGTTTTTCCACACATGCCTGTGTTTTGATTAGCATTTGAACTGTTGAATAGTTGCAGATAGTATGCTAGCATTGAACACATGCACACACATTGTTTCATTGATGTGAAGTTCACAGCATCCATTGAGAGAAATAATCTCATTAGCCTACTTAGTGATTGATAAAATGATAACAATAGTAGATATCTAATGAATAATTGGTTTATTTCCTATTGAACTTTAAACATGACAAGTATTATAATGGCTACAGTTTAAATAACATGAATAGTACTGAATTAATCTCTAAAAATGAACAATTTCTTTAAGTGCTCTTATTTGTTGTACCAACCCGCACTGGGCCCGCGTGGTAGATTACAGCCCACTCCCTCTCGAAGAGAGGAGAGCTGTGTCCCAGCAGTGGGAACATTATAGGCTGATTATGCTCTTATTTGTTTGAATTAATATAAAGGAGTACTATTTTCACTTATTCCTGACCCTTCATTTAGTTTATTGAACAATTAATTAAGTAAGTCATTCCCCATCAAAACCACATTGTATTTTTATGAGCATGTTCTTAAAAATAAAGATTTGATATGAATACATAAACTGTGAATGAGATATTTTTCTTCAGATCATAACAGTTTTGAGCTCATTTAATATTCTTAGATTGTTTTTCTACAGGCCAAATGTTTTTTTATTGGCCATGGATTGGTACAAACCAACAAAAAAAGATTTTAAAATATGTTTATTTTTAAATTATAAGTGCAATGGCATTGGGTTAATTTATTAATATACCAAGAATTAGTCAGTAAATTTAATTTCTGCATAATTAACTAACACTTAATATTCTAAGAATACCAGGGTCAAGTAAAACAATGATAATTAGATGTGCTATATTGGCCTCTGACATTATTATCAGTAGCTAGCGTCGCTATTATACCCATTCAGGGGAATAAAATAATATATTATTATGTTTTACTTACTGCTCAGTGAAGTAAGAAGCATTATTTATTTATTTTTTACTTCTGGTGTTAACAGGAAATAATCAAGTGATTAATTAATAATAATGTAAGGTAGTAGGTAGAAAATAAGATAGAATAAAAATTTAATTGTAATATATTATCAGTTTCATTCATAATATTGCTATGATGTTATTCAAAAATAGCTAACAGGCAGTCAAAGTCTCCACCTGTTGTCTGTGATTCTTATTAATTAAATAAAAGAAATCATATTATGTATGGTGTTGTAAGACCGGTATTCTGTTACTCTGGCGTTACTTCCTTGATACCAAGAACAAACAACTTTCGCTGCGTGCGGCTGCGCGCGCGCAGCCCGCCTGCTCCAGCTGGCGCATGCGCCTCCTTGCGCACCTCGCCAATCTAATTGCTTCCCAAATGTACCACCAACGAGCCAATTACACCTACTGCTACATTACGCAAGCCTAACACTACCAGAACCCGGCCAATCATTCAAACCAGCCTACGCTCCGACATCACTGTACAGTGTACACGTAACACCTGAAACATTTCTCTGTTTACGAGTACCTTGCACATGAATAAAAGAGGAAATACTCACCGATATGTTTATCGCTCCAAATCCCAAACAATATAAAAACTGTCACTCACACGTTAGAACACAAAACACAGACTATTCACCTCTTGACATCTGACATTGTTCATAAAACGCAAGAAATATCACATTTATATTTCACCATAGGCACGTAGGGATAAAGCGATATCATAAAAACAATAAGATATAACAAAAGTTGTGCAAAACGATCGCAAAATATCCGATACAAAACGTAAACAGCTCCTACTTTGACAGAATCATCCAATAAACTGACACTTGTTTGGCAGTTGCCAACTCCAAAACCACTTTCGCCTTCCTTCAACAAATACGAAGTTACCAACATTCAGACATTTTTTTTTTTTTCCTTCTGGCTTCGCACGGTTTGTGCATTTAGCCAATGTCAAGTTTTAGTTCTTGTTTAATATTGATGAAATGAATTATAAATGCATGATGATGATATCCCCACCCACTCCCCTTGAGTTTCAGTAAAGATGTGGCACTTTACTGAGTCCTCACGCGGACTTCTTGAGAGAACTTGATGCGAATTTGCACTGTTTTGTTTCATTTGCCTACACTAATGCACGTTCACAAACACTTAATGGTTAATAATCCACCATTATTACACATTAATATTCAGCTAAACACAAATTTTGGAAAATTAAACAAACTGCTGAACATGACGCTTCACTTTCCCGCCAAGAAGTCCAACATTCAGACATTGAAAATATGTAAAAAATATTTTTCTTTACTATACGTTACAAGGTTATGCAAGAAGTTTGAATTACTATTTAGAAAGTGTTAATTTACGTCTAGACTAGAGTACAAGAAATAACCACATCAATAACTCAATCAAACAAGAACATCTCAGCTTAATTAAAAATGATGGAGTTTGAAAGTAAGATGCCCTATTTTTTTGCGTTGGAAATTATCAAATAACTTCTCTCGCTCTGGGCGGAGCGGGATGTCAGACTTTTACTAACTAAAACCCACCCGTGTTCCTTCATTTGCCTGTATGCCAGGGCCACGATATCCCTTTCGGACAAACTCTCCACCCTAGCAGAAGTAAGATGCCTTGTAAATCTAAAACCATCCTTATAATCTATTTATTATTCTCTATTATTATTATCTACTATTATCTATTAATAATCTATTATTATTAATGAAGAAAATATAGTTCTTTATACTGAAAACTAAAATTTGCTAGCTACAGTTCGGTACAACGAGACAATAATCATGAAGAATACTATTCTTATTACAACATAAATCTCTTGTTGGGAAAAAAATGAGGTCGATCTTTCTTACTGTTCACCCTAACTCACCCTATTCACATTCCGATGTTGTCAGTCTGTGGATGTTGTCGACTGGCAGCTGTTTGGCAACCCTGTCACATCAGCTGTCATTTTCGTCGTCATCAGGAATCTGTCATTTCGGTTGACTCTATTTTTATGATAAAAATATATATTTAGGAGTGTGAAAAACTTTCCTTTGTGTTTACAGTACATACCAAATTCTAAGGTGGCGTGAATAAGTTTACTACAATGTCTAAATTCGAGGATAATCCGTTTAGTGATCCAACCATAGACAACCCATTCGCAGTATGTAGCCCTTCGTTGATACGAAATATATATTGTTTTTATACTTTTGATGATATATTGTGGTTTTTTTCCAGGATCCTGCAGTCCAGCAAGTTGCCAGAAGTACTAATAATGCCACACGAGGACTCGACGACTATAATCCCTTCGATGGGCAACAAAATACAAATCAAGCTACGGTAACATGTTCATATTAGTCATTAGTGGGATTTTTGTAGGTGTCGATACGACCAACGGTATCTTTGATAGATATCGGTGTAGCGTAACGAACTTGCTTTAATTAATGGCTTTTGTTTCGGCTTCGCTTTTATCTTTCCTGTGTATTGCTATGCTTTTTTGAGTTCCAGCCACAACAGACTATTTCAAATTAATACAGACGACTTGTTTATAAACTCGATCATACACATTTTAATGTCATATAATATCAAACAACACTAAATCTTCAGATTACAAAACTGGAAACAATGGAAATGAACAAATTATTTGTTTATAGGCACAGCCTTCTCCCCAGCAGCCATCACAGCCAGCAATCATGCAGGCTGTGTCCCCCCCGGTGAGCGGGCAGTACACGCGGCCTGCTCAACCCCAGGCGCAGGCCCAACCACCACAAAACTTCACCACGGCTGACTTTCAGGTACATGTCAAAAGCCATATTGTAATAAACAATGTATACTGGGGAATGTGTAATAAAGAGTATTCTATACTTCTGGGTAACACGCTCTATCATAATTATTATCACAAAATAAGGAAAGAGTTTTCAAATAACTATGTTCTCATACTAACAATTCCAACTAGTTGTTCCAAATTTACTTGATTATTTTGGTAATTTATTTTATTGTGAACAGGGAAAACTAAGTTTTCCTAATTGTATTTCAATTAAAAGTAATAAAATTACAATTGCCAATTTCACCAATAATTGTTCTACTGCAGGGCAAAAGCAGTGAAGGAACTAGCACTCAAAACAAAATATTACAGTTTTTAGTAATAATCAGGGCTTGAAACCGGTTAATTTTTAATTTCGATGATACAAATTATTTTTGATTCGATTGATATTAGCTTTAAAGATTGCTTCATCACATTAAGTTCGGCATTGATTTTGTAACAAAATATTAAATAATTAACGAAATATGTTCTTAAACCTTCATAATTACGGTTAAGGTTACATAGAAAATTAACTGGTTTCCGAGCCCTGGTAATAATGATTATTGATATAATGGTCCCACATGACGAGAACCTCATGAAAGATGAAAAAGATAAACTGATTAAGTATCTTGATCTGGCTCGTGAGGTGGTCGACATGTGGGATGTGGATACAACAGTCATTGTGTCGATAGCCATGACAGCCAATGGTGTAATAACCAAGAGCCTCAACCAACATCTGAAGAGGTTATTGTTAGGCAGCTGGATCAAGTGCTTAATCCAGAGAGTGGTACTTCTGTAAACGGTGCGTATTGTTAGGAAGTTCCTCTCTCAGGAGCCCTGACCACCGGTAGCTTTGACCACGTTCCCAATACCGGTGCAGATGGGCTACATTTTTTTTTTTGTGGTTGTATATTATATATTTTTTTAAATGTAAGTAATATGTATTTAATGAAATAAAAGAAATAAATTTATATTTTATTTAAAAAAAAAAATAGGCTAATATTTTCTACCATGTAAGGTGGATCCGCGAAATTCAAATTTTCTTACGTTTTTTGCAATTTACAGGTCAGTGTCAGGTTGTAACTTGATCAAAATATGATTCGCGACTATATCAGATAAAATATGTGTAATGAAACACCTTTTCATTACGAACATTACTGTATAATATAACCTCTTGAACACATACAAACTTGGTACACAGCAATATTTAACGAACTATTTAATTAGCTACTCAATATATAATAAGTATAGGCTTTAGACATCTCGAAGACAACCTTTAAGTTTCGAGCTCCATGAGAATTAACCTAGAAACTACGCGACACCCAAAACGTCATGTTTTCATTCCGTTCCATTAAAAAACCCGTACTTTTTAAAATAACTGTCAAATGAGATATTTTTAAAATAATTAGTATTTTAAAATCGACTACATAATCTTATTATTATTTGAAAATCATGACATAAGTATTTACAGAATTATAATAATTGCTAAGAATAACTTGACATGACATGATTGTATTACTTACCTATCTCTTATTTTTTTCGACTACCTACTAATAATACTATCTGACTTTTTAAAGTTTTTACTCTCTTAAGAATTTAAAACTTTACTTAAATAAATAGAATCTCAACAATCTATTTCTAACTAATTATATTTCTAGTATATTCAAGAAAAAAATAAAAGAGCAATATGTGCTACTGTTAGTTCAATGCATTACTTTGTTGATAAAAAAATAATTACGACAAGATTTTTCAAAAAAATCTCCATTTTTATAACATGAACTCGCGAATTCTCAAACAATACTTAATTTTAAGACGCTATTTAGCAGCCCTTCTCATGATACGAAACACTTTAAAGGGACAGCATAGCGTGCTAACCAAAATTATCGTTTGCGGGACCATGCGTTAGGCTTCGCCGAACATAAAGTGACATGAATGCGACGATCGCATACTCGCGCGACGATCGCTTTTGGTTAGGACGAGGCCTAACGACTGTGTTTGAGAATTCGGCCGATAGTGTAGAAAACACCTGCACATGTATATTAACTGTTAATGCATGTCGACTAATACGCACTTTGCTTTTTTCAAAACGCACAAAAGGAGTTGAAGGTAAACACTTGTTAACATTATGAATCATTTTTTGTAATATTATCTGTAATCATTTTATCAGTATGAGTCACTAATACCATTTTATATAGGTACTTAATTTGTTTCATATAGGTAAGTACTATTTATGTGTACAAAAATGTTACTGCATACAGCTCAAATACTCACTCGCCTTGATAGCTGTATCATAATTACATATTATTGCATCTTATTACGTCACATTTGTAGAAAGAATGGCTCTGTAATGTGGCAGTTATTTTCTTTTCTGGAAGGACTTAAATACCATTTGT
This sequence comes from Tiliacea aurago, assembly GCA_948098905.1. NCBI lineage: Eukaryota > Metazoa > Arthropoda > Insecta > Lepidoptera > Noctuidae > Tiliacea > Tiliacea aurago. The sequence continues at coordinate 7,115,627 of OX402592.1, forward strand.
TAAGAGGAAATGCGGGCGGTCTTTTCTCCATAGAAACGCTCTCGCCTGTTTTCTTTCTGGTTAATGACCTTAAAGCAATGATATTTTACAGTAAAATAAATATCGACTACTTGTATGTCCCTATGTTTTCCTTTTTGATGATACATTATCTTTATAAGAGCTGGAACCCTCTGAAAATGCTCAAAATTGCCTGTTTAGACCGCTGGCAACAGAGGGCTATTGTACAAATTTGCCAACTATTACTAAAAAAAGAAAAACATAGGGACACAGTATATATCCTTCTTATTCAGTATAAGAAAATAAATTGGTCCAATATTGGAGGAGGAAATAGGCGAGAGCTGAACCTCGATTTATGACTTTTTACTTAGGCTATTCAGTCGGATCTAGTCTATTCGATCGGAAAAGTCTCTCCGCCCGCATTTCCTCTTAATAGCACTTAGACTAAGCCGGCAGAAGCTGCAGACATCACAATGTAAAACCATAACCGGTTTCATTATGAAAATCACAAATTCCACTTGAAAATATGTATGATTGTATACATGTAGATTAGACTAGTCAATTCTATTCAAACTGAAGTAATAAAAATAATAATCCGCTTATCTCATTTAAAATAATAGACACAGTTGTGCACATTTTAAAATTGCTCAATTAACTGACCAGCAACAACAACTCACACTAAACGCGATTGAAACACCCACACAATCTTTGTCAACTCTAAATTGCATGTGTAGGCGTAACTTTCCGCTTTAGATTAAATGTAAACTCAGATCAGTTTGAACTGTTGTTTGAGCCTTGTGCGTAATACTAACGTTATGAGTATGAATGATCTGCAGAGAAGACAGGAGGAGTTGGAACGTAAGGCGGAGGAATTAGCGCGAAGGGAAGCAGAGTTACGGGCTGGCTCTGCCGGGCGGCGGAACAACTGGCCCCCGCTGCCGGCCTTCTGTCCCATACAGCCGTGTTTCTATCAAGACATCAATGTTGACATACCACTAGAGTTCCAGAGGATCGTTCGTCACCTTTACCATTTGTGGATGTGTAAGTACGCGTGATCATGTAATTTATTTTTCAATACTCAATATATTAGTTTTTTTTTTTTATCACATCCTTGTCTTAAGAGCGTTTACACCTTATAGCATTTCATACAAACTTTCAAGTCCTTGTTTTTCGAAATGACTGAACCGATTTTAATGAAACTTCATACGCTTATGCAGAATACAGAGGTCTAAAAAGTTAGAATAAAATATTTTCGAAAAATAGTGTTAAGTACAGCCAAATTAGACCGATTTTAAATTTTCCATAGAAACAGAGATTTCCGGTTATTAAATAAGACATTTCGAAAATGTTCTCTACTAACTTTTTAGACCTTTGCATCCTGCTGCGTATGAAGTTTAATTAAAATCGGTTCCGTCATTTCGAAAACAAGGGCTTGAAAGTTTGTATGAAATGCCGTAAAGTGCAAACGCTCTTAATGAATGTTTAAAATTACATAAATAATACCTATTTTACTAAAAACTTCTTGAAATATCAATATTAACGGTAAATCAGTATTCAATATACTACTTGTTTTTATTTTTAATTATCTTTTTATTTCCAGTTCAGGCCCTGGTACTTTCCCTCAACATAATCGGCGCGATGTCGCTGATGTTCGCCGGCAATGGATTCACGACTTTCGGCCTATCAATCCTGTACTTCATATTGCTGACGCCCTTCAGCTTCGTCTGCTGGTACCGCCCTATCTACAAGGCGTTTAGAAGCGATTCTTCCTTCAACTTTATGGTGTTCTTCTTCATATTTTTATTCCAAATCATCATAACTGTCGTGCAGTCGATTGGATTCAGCGGTGGAGGTTCCTGGTGAGATAGTTTTTTAATTTCTTTTTTTAAATGGTAAGAATGTGATTGTGTGGGGCTTTATGAGTAGGGAGAAACCAAAGATACGATGGATGGACTGTGTCTATGAAAGACGATTTGGCTAGAAAGGTAGTGACTACCGAAATGACAACTAATAGAGAATTATGAAAAAAAAAAATTTTTTTTTGAGCCGCGCCGACCCCAAATAAATTGGGATCATCATTCTGAATTATGATGATAAAAATAATTAAAAAGTCGTGATCACCCTTACTGTATCAATTTATTAAAAAGTCGTGATCACCCTTACTGTATCAATTTATTAAAAAGTCGTGATCACTCTTACTGTATCAATTTATTAAAAAACCGGCCAAGTACGTGTCGGACCACGCACAATGAAGGGTTCCGTAGTTAGGATGAATTCATCCCAAAAACAAACTTAACATTGTAGTTGAAAAACGCTCTCCCATACATCTATATACGTTACGGTCAATTCTTCAACTGCAAATTTAAGTTGGTCGACGATTACTTGTTAACTTGTAAACCATACTTAGCTGTGATAGTTTTCCTTATAATTTCGTTATATATACTACTGCCATGAATTTTTTCACATATCCAAAACCAACCATTTAGCTGGCAGGGGGGGGGGGGACACTTGACTCTAACAAAAAATAGCACTTTTAAAGCTTAATATTACGCAAACGGATCTCAGAATTGAAAAATGTTTTTCTCAGACCAACAATATTTTTGAACGGCCTATCCAACGATACCCCACACCATGTATTAGACGAGAAAAAAAATATCATCCCCATTTTACGTGCAAGGGAGGTACCCTAAAAAAAATTTTTTTTCATGGTTTTAATTTACGACTTTCTCGGCGTGATTAATATATACACCCATGCCAAATTACAGCTTTCTACGACTTAGCGTCTCTGAGCTAAGCCGGGCACAGACGGACGGACGGACAGACAGACAGACAGACGGACATAGCGAAACTATAAGGGTTCCTTGTTTACTACGGAACCCTAAAAAGTCATGATCGCTCTTACTGTAGGTACCTACGAATTTATTAACAACAAAGAAAACATAACAGGAATGCAAAAGTACAAGGGTACTGTATGTATGTGTACTCATATCTGTAGCACCTTTTAATTTTATCAATCAGCTAATGACTTAATCAATAACATAAATAAATGACTATAACCATTAGGGCATTAATGAATTGTATTGGTTTAAACAGTCAATAATTAATATGTTTGTCATTACAGCGGACTGATCACCAGCATTGGTGCATTCAAGACGAACATCGCAGTTGGCATCATCACTTTGATGGTCACCATTGGATTCATCATGTGTGTTGTGGTTGATGTCATGTTAATGGCAAAGGTGAGAAATTTATTATAATAAAACTGGTTTAATACAAATGGGTGTTCAAGGCCAATTCGAGTTTGAGCCGTGGCATGTCGACTATCATTATAGATTCGAAAGTGTCACTCTCTGTTAGTTACGTTTATACATCTGACGCTTAAGCTCTGAACCAATTTGGCTGTATATATCTTGAATTCTTGAAGATTTTTTTTTTTTTTCTTTTCCGGTTTTATCATGCGATCAGTCTTTTAGACTATGAGCAGATGAGATGGTTCTGTTCGCATGTGAGGCGCTACTCCCAGTGGAGTCCGCTCTAACTTTTCACAGTCATTCTTCGCACTGACTGTTATGGTCGAAAATGTCCCGCCGCTGTTTCAATCGGCGGATGCTTTCTGGGATAGTAAGCTGACCCGCAAGCATATTCCGATGCTTTAGCAGTCGGGATTTGTATTTGTCCCCATGTGTACTTATCTCCTCAATGACCGTCGGAATATTGAGGATTTCATGGATCTCTGTTGTCTTGATAAACCAAGGTGCGTTGGATAATTGTTTCAATATATAGTTTTGTGCCCTTTGCACTTTAATTATGTTGGAGGCACTGGCTGCTCCCCAAAGTTGGATGCCATATGTCCAGATTGGCTTTAGTATAGTTTTGTATATGAGGAGTTTATTGTCTATAGCCAGTTTTGAATTTGAAAAAAGATGAGGTATTTTTTAAATATAACTTTTGGTGGTATATTTGTGTTTAAAACAGATATGAGTGCCTACCTACATAAGACCATGACCATGCCTTTCACAGAGTTTATAATTAAATGCAGCCAGATGAAGCCAGCAGATCTTTGAATGGGGAAGTCCGATATACACACGAAGTCGCGGGCAACGTGCTAGTTTTTTTAAATAAATTAGTACCGTGTAATATAATTTACGCTACTTGCACTGAACGCTTCACGGATGAGCTAAACTGTACAAAGCTTAACGCATCGTGCCTCTGCTTGGACGACGATCGAGCAAATATACGCTATTTTATTCCGACCGTTATCCTGCTATATTTGGGAGTCAGTCAAAATCAAATTATTCAAGTCAAACATTTGCAGCAACAAAACCGCCTTATGATTTATTGATGTTTATGTAATTTGCATTTTAAATAAGTGTTAAAATGTAAAGTGCATTAGTAAAGGTCAAAGTATAAATTAAAGCAATTGACCAATGGATTTGACGATAATATATACATTTTATTGTTATGAAAACATAAAAACAATAATTATTGTTTATTGTTAAAGCGTCTGAATGGGTAACTAAATGATACACTGTAGTTTTATTAAAATTTAAATTATTAGTTTCTTCATTATTAAAGTTTTTTCATTTTAATCAATTCTGATAACAGAATAATCCATAATAATTTACGAAAACTAAGCTACGATGTCGACGCATATACGGTCTTATCTACTATCTACAAGCAGTGTGCCCGATGGGTTCTCTAAAAGTTCATCATACCCCTTTAGAGTATTAAAAAAATCCTTCATTAGGGCTCATTTTGGTTATATAAGGAACTCTGGCTTTCCCTCTCATCGAACGGAGGCCTGACTCCCAGCAGTGGGAGCATTATAGGCTAGATCTAGCGTTTAGGCTGTGCATTTTCAGTGAATGAATTAAGAATTTTATTGAGTAGATTCTGTGTAACTACCAAAAACCAAGAAGACACTTTTTTTAATATCACTAAGTTTCTGCAATAGTCCGAAATTTAAAACTGTGTGTAAATAATAAATGAGCAAGTAAATTTTCTTACTTGCTTATTTATTGTTATCTGATTATGAATACAGTTTTAAATTTTCGACTATTGCAGAAACTACAAAGCATAAGTTTCTGCAATAGTCGAAAATTTGTAGATGAGAGATATTCATCATAATTATCATGATATTTTCGAAACTTGAAAGGCGTTTGGGCAAAATAGATATTTGAACCACTTTTCATACAACTTTTTCTTGTTTTTTGTTTGTCATCATAACCACCATCACTCAGCAATAACTAATAATTATGTCCTTTCTCCCTATAGGTCCACCGTATTTACCGATCAACGGGCGCGTCTATGGCGAAGGCGCAAGCTGAGTTCACCACGGAAATCCTTCGCAACCAACACGTACAGACCGCTGCGTCCAGCGCCGCCGCCGCCGCAGTCAATGCGCAGATCGCCAACGCTAACCGGTATTAGAAAACGTACAGCATGTGAGTAAGACACTTATTAGTTTACGGCGGAGACCCTTCACAACCAGCACGATCAGACCGCTGCCTCGAGCACCACCGCCGCCGCGGTCAAGACGCAGATCGCCAACGCTAACCGGTATTAAACAACGTACCACCGCTAAAGTTCCCGGTCGACCACTTTTCAACCTTATTACTATCGGCATAAGGGCGAAAAGTGGTCGACCGGGAACGTTCGCGGTGGTACATCATGTGAGTAACACACTTATTAGTTCACTACGGATATCCTGCGCAACCAGCACGTTCAGACTGCTGGCTGCCTCGAGCGCCGCCGCCGCGGTCAACGCGTAGATCTCCAACGCTGAACAATATTAGACAACGTACAGCATGTGATTAACAGCATTTACTTAACGGTAGAGGTTTTTAGCCACGAAAATTAGGAACATTACTAAAGTGCCAGGAGTAAAACCAGGAACATTAAAAACTTTTTGTAAAAAAAAAAAAAATAACCGACTTCCACAAAAACACTACAAAGTGAATAATAACTTTTATTTCGGAACTCGGTGTCTTTGGTTTTTTTTTCTTCTTATTTTTAAAAACGTTGCCCCACACTAAATAGGAATTTCTCCTGTATTGTGGGTGCGTTTACAAACATTTAAACTCACATACACAAACAGCCAGACCCGGAACAACTACTTGTAGGTCATACAAATATTTGTTCCGTGCGGGAATCGAACCCGCGACACGCAGCGCAGCTGTCAATCGCTTAACCACTGCGCCAACCGTGTCGTTAGTGACGAATAAGAGGCCTATGGCGCAAGACAGCCTGATAAAGAGAACCATCAGAAGACAATATTATTAAATGTTATTAGTATTAACAACCGCGCGGCTGTTTGTGTATGTGAATTTAAATGTTTGTAAACGCACCCACAATACAGGAGAAATTCCTAGTGTGGGGCAACGTTTTATATAAAAACAACTTGTTCTGTAAGAGTCAGAGGAAATAAAGACTAGTTTTTATTATTAAGTTGTTCTTCTAAGAAAAAGTTGAGTGGAGGAGACTTATCATTGTAGTTCGCGTATCGCAATCCACTGTTGGACATATACCTCATCCAGGTTGTGCCACAATACTCAGTCCTTCGCCGTCCGCATCCAGTTTATCGCAGCCTCCAGGTCATCAAGTCACTACTGACGTAAAATAAAACTACGACAGTATTCGGGACTGCTATTATCAGAGAGAGAAACCGATTATATAGGCGATAGGCTAGTTCATACAAACGTAATACCAAAATAATTTGTAAATCAAACATATTCTACAGGTAGTGTGTCTATTCCGATTGGAATACAGAATATCTAGGTTCCCAAATATATATTTTGAATGGACACTGATTTAAACAAGAGTTATGAGAAAAATAAGTTTTCTATAGAAATTATAAATTCCTCATATCTCGTCTTTAAATCGTTCATGGTCCTTTCAAAATATATATTTGGGAACATAGATATGCAGTAATCCAATCCAAATAAATACACATTGCCTTTAGAATATGTTTGATTTACAAATTATTTTGTTATTACGTTTGTATATGAACTACGCATGCTACGCCGGCCGGCCGGCCCCTTAAGGTGATGAGTTGATAATTTTTCCAAACAATCTGAAATTCATTGTTCCAGCAGCGAAAATCGTTCGCCAATCATATTGATAAGATATAATTTCAGATATCGACTATTTATTTAGCACTATAGATAACGATAAATACAGATTAATAAAACTATACTGTTTATTTACATTTTATTATTTTGTTTACAGGTGTGACGTGGAATAAATGAGTAGCTCAGTGTGCTTATTGGGAAAGTACGCAATAAGTTCATCAATCAAGATACCGAAAAGGCTTCCTGATATTAAAATGGATATGTTAACATTTTTCTCGGACACATTTTATCGCGAATTATTGTTATGTCGATCGCGTTTTTATCATAAACATTGTATTCTTCACATTACCTCGAGTATGATCAAATTAAATGATAGCTTGGGGAAAAAAAATGTTCTCGTTACTTATCTAACGACTACTCGCATTATCAATTACTTAACATAGAACATATTTCAACATATATCAAATATGATGTGATTCGTGTTGTAAGCTTGATTCATTCATCATAATATCCCATATTTGATCACTTTAATGTGACGCTGAACAAAGCGCTGCCTAATGCTGTTGTACACCCTTGCATTAAAGTGATTATGTAATTAAGTAGCTGTCGTAACAGCCAAAATGTCATATGGCTGTGTATGAAATGTTATTTAACAATTAATTGAATTTATTTATGTTTTGGCGTTTCAATTGATAAAATTAAATGTATAGTGCAACACATAATAGAGTCTAATCAAAGGTTTATATAATTTGTAAGGGCATGATTCCATTCCAGCCTATTTTCAGTTGTCATTATTTCTAATCATAAAACTTATTAAAATCAATAGTAAGACTGTTCTTCATCTCTATTCTCTGTCGCACTGTACTTATAAAACAGCATTTGAGTATTTTATTATAATAATGATTACGATATTTATGAAATTAAGCTAAATTACGCCACGACTTAGTTATTTTGCTAGCTGTAACGATTATTTTTAATCGACATGAGCTTACAAACGCTTTAAGATCTACGTACCTACTAAAAATTGTGGGAGTCTTCATACAAATAAATTGTAGTTTATTATTGCACTAAATATTTTGTTACTTATGAAACTGTTTATATTTTTATAAAACAGGTTTTGATTCACGAATTAGCTTATTTTTCAACTTATACATTTTTGCGTAGAGAAAATGTGCGTGTCGATATATTAATAAACCCTACTAATCTCGACATAACCAAAATTATCGTTTAGTTGCAAATAAACTGTTGTTTACTTTTTAATAGTTATGAATTTATTATCTTTTATTAACATTCCAAAAATAAGTGTAAATATCCTTTAAATGTTCGAAATTGAAAGCTAAATGTGTATTAAAATTTGAATATCTGTATAAAATTTTATGAATATTTAAAATTTCATGTTAACGTCGCTAATAAATGTATGTATTTGGACCATTTACTTAATCGTTAGTGTTTCCAAGTGTGTGACTCCCTCTTGCCCAGCGTTGAGACTATCTATTAGATGCACAAGACTTCGATTTTAGTATTTATCGTTGTATAAATAAAATAGTGTAAGTTGATAAACATTTAAGCATATTATTAACTAGTCAATGGACTAAACAGCTTTGGAAACTGACTAAACCAATACATAGACCGCTTACGAAATTGTATCTAAACTAATACGTGAGGCGCCCATTATCGGGGCGCAAACAATACTTAGGTATGTTATGTATAATCTGGGCCTAGCATAATGTAAATTATTTACCAGACCGTCCTTACCCCAGATAAATGGTAAGCGAAGGCGTGTAGATTTATCTAAATGTTTAAACTGTTTTGTAACGATTAAGTCATGTTATAAACTTATGATTAATAATAAATATAGTTTCAGACATTAATCTTTTATTTATGTGCGAATCAATTGACTTTACATTTGTTGAACTCTCAGTTACACAATAAAGGCAAAGGAAAAACTTTTCTGTACATAACTTATTTTAATAAGAAAATTTCACAATTTATCCTAATCTAGCTTCAACTATTACCTACCCCTTAATTATGTCTATGCATATAATTAAATGCACGCAACTCTCACACTACCCTACTTTAGGAGTGGTGCAGCATTTAACTTTATCTCATACAGACGGCTACACATCAAGCTATACATTTCCAGTTATTATTTTAATCATATTTTGTATTGTTTTTTTTTTGTTAATGTGAGGACGTTGTAGGCTTAATAGACTAGATCTGTAGACCATTTTCTATTTTGTTAAGTACCTGGTACTTTGACGGGCCTACGCTTTCCTCTCATACCTATTAACACTGTAATTTGAAAACATTGTAAAAGTAAATTTTTTTTTAAAGAGTAACCGTGGAGTTTCTTTCCGGCTCTTCTTCATAGGAAACGACCAATTGGAACCGTGCACCTAGCTTCTGACGTTTCATAAGTGCCCATGTAGGCTTATGTGATATAAAAATATTTTTATATAGATTTTTTTGAGTTTATGCTGATCTTGCATTGTGTAGGATTTCCGTACAATGAAAGGTCCGCGTATACTGGATATGTATAGCTTGATGTGTAGCCAACACAACACGCACATCATGTATGTGTGTAACAGTGTTGCATGGTATTAGGTAAATAATACGCTTTCGATCGCATTTAAAACATCCACGCAAATCGTCGTTGGATACCGCGAGTCATGACTACTCAACTTATTAGTCTACTGATCGTCATACCCTCCCACTCGGCGAGCGGGGCTAGTGGGCTGGTGACGGACGAGGCGTGCAGTTAGCTAGGCAGACACTAGGTTTGAGGTTGATTGGCGTGTGCGTGAGCGCCCAGCCGCGCGGGGTCCTGGCTCGGGTAGTGCAGCGCCAGCGGCGCGGGCGGCGGCGGCGCGCCCGCCACGCCGCTGCCCCACGCCGGCCAGCCGCCGCCGCCGTAGTGGTGCAGGTTGAAGAAGTCGTTAGGCCGGTTCGGTGGCGGCGGCATCTGGAAACAAAAACAAATAATTCATATACTATGTATCAGGGTTGTTGCGAACATCAGCATCAGCATCCGCGGAACTTCAGCATCATTTTCAACATCAGCATCCGCATTGATCAATGCTGTTTATTAATGCTGAAGTTCGAGTCGAGACATGACCGTAAAGGGGGCGGGGCTTATAATTAATTAATTAATTCATTTATTTCAGACATAGTCCATACATTATATAAAAATTAAAATCCAATTAAACACATTACAATCAAATTATCAACAATAATTAAATTACACATACACATTAAAATTACATAGATGTCACAATCAAATTAAAATATTACACATTAAAACAATCAATAACGGAATTAGACCTAAACAATACATAAAGTCATGACTGAACAAATCATGTCAAATAATACGAGGAGAAGCGCTAACATGAAGCTGCATCCACCTCTGTATCAGGGATAGGTCCCACCGCTCCGACAACACCCTCAGGAGACTATTCGAGCTGCTTCGCAGGCGACTTAATAGTGAAGCGCTCCGCTTCCTCATGATCGCGAAAAAATAGCACGTGTTGTTTTCGTTTGCGAGTTTTGACCAATAATGCAATGGACTTGCTCTTTGGAAGTTTTTCATTCATTTAACATTGTCTCGTATTTCCCGGCAATAACATCACATTGATTAGATTAGATTTATTTATTTCTCAGTTTATGGTACATTTAGATTTCACACATACTACCGGCACACATTGCCCGGAAATACAGAAAACCTGTGCAACTTTTAGGTATAAAATCATAATGTTCACTACTTTTCCCTGTTTTTTTAAGAAAATAATTAAAATCAGCATCAGCGTCCACTGATGAAAAAAAAATATGCATCAGCAACAACCCTGTTATGCAAGCCGGCGCAAGTAATTAAAAAAAAAACCGTCCAAGTGCGTGTCGGAACAAACACAATGAAGGATTCCGTAGTTGCGGTGAATTGATCCCAAGAACAAACATTTTCCCCCATACATTTCAACTGCAAATGTAAATTTGTATGCACAATATTTAGTCATTTACCATGCTATTTTAAGACCACAGTCTTCTTATAGGTTTTCCTGTAATCTATAGTATAGAACTATTCTCTGTTTTATTTTAGGCTCAGCAGTTTCGGAGATATTGGTCAATTTTCATCAAATTTCTTTAATAACTTAAAAACGAATCATTTGAAATTATAAAAACGATATAAATTTGAAATCCTCATAGCAAATCCTTTCATTTGATTTATGTAAGACGGCACCTACAGTTTAAACTTTAAAAAACTTTTTCTTTCTAATCATCCCCTAAAAGTGACCCCCTGTGAAGTGATATTCAAAATTCATTTGCATATGTTACACGTTCGTGTTTGGGTCACAGAAATTCATATGTGTACCAAATTTCAACTTAATCGGTCCAGTAGACTCTGAGCAAATTGACTGTGACAGACAGACACGCAAGTGATCCTATAGGGGTTCTGTTTTTTCTTTTTGAGGTACGGAACCCTAAAAAGGTCTTCTTTAGAATAAATCTATGAACTAAATCTGTGTTCACTTCCTGGCTAGGTAATCTAGCCATCCATCCACATTTTTAATTAATTAAAATAATAATCTTTATTCACTCACTTATTCTATAATTTACCATGGATATTAAACCTTTCTTGTCTCATGCTCTTTATTTATCTGCATCATAATATGTATCTCTTTATCACCAGGATAATCAGTTTAATACTCAGCTTTTTTTTTTGTCACCAGTACTACTTTTAAACTTTAGTCAACATAGAAAGTGAACCCTTTACCTTTAAAACTTTCACTGTCTTATTACAAAACAAGATTTATATTTTGACATGGCTTAATTAAACCATGGAGCCAGTTTTTGTAATAAGAACGTAACTGTGATTGAAATACCGTTCTTTATATACAAAACTGAAAAGTTAGTTCGGTACTAAGTTGTCAGTTTTGTGTTTAGGAACTTTACCATAGTCGGAATAGAGTTCGAAATTCAATAATGGCTCCATGTTTTACACTTGGGTCTGAACATAAACCTTGTTTTGTAATAAGGGGGTTAGAGCCTAACCGAAAATAGATATTTTTTATTCGGCTAAAAACGAATTCGGTCTGATAAAAGTAAAATAATTACAGGGTCAATCATAGAATCGTTGAATTCAAGCATAAATCACACAATTTACTTTCTATACTTTAGCACATTGATGTTTTAAATAGGAAGATATGGTACGCGCTCCTCGACGTGGACCGCATAAATTAGGGGAATGAACACAATCGCCCTACATTACTCTCGGTTTGCGGGGAATACCCGAATCGCAGTTTGTTTCCGAGTTGTTATGGGTACGTAACAGTAACAATTATTGCTATCTCGTTCCCGCTACAGCCCCCGTAAAATGTCTCTCTATTTCGGTTGTCGAGCACATGACGCACAACATCGGGTCCATTTAATATTTACGTGATATTAGAGAGTGGCCTATCATAGCTTTAGCATAGTCTATCGGGCTGGTGGCCACAACTAATTGTTAATGGTAAAATTTGTAATGTATTATGTTATTTGTTTTGTATATCAATAAAATGTAATATTATTACGTACGTACTTACAACTAATTTCTATTTACCTAATGATTTTAAAGCACGCCGTACATGTGAACTTTGTAACTATTATTAAGTTCTTGTACACACATGAGATATCCAATAATGATTTGAATAGAATTTAACTCCACGTCCAAACGCGTATTTCGCGTACTATTATAATCGCATAAAAATACTTTTCTGAAAGGCGAATTAAATTAATTTATTAAAAAAAAACCGGCCAAGTGCGTGTCGGACCACGCACAATGAAGGGTTCCGTAGTTAGGATAAATTCATCCCAAAAACAAACTTAACATTGTAGTTGAAAAACATGCTCTCCCATACATCTATATACGTTACGGTCAATTCTTCAACTGCAAATTTAAGTTGGTCGATGATTACTCGTTAACTTGTACACCCTACTTAGCTGTGATAGTTTTCCTTCTAATTTCGTTATATATACTACTGCCATGAATTTTTTCACATATCCAAAACCAACCAATTAGGTAGCAGGGGGGGGGGACACTTGACTCTAACAAAAAATAGCACTTTGAAGCTTAATATTACGTAAACAGATCTCAGAATTAAAAAATGGCTTTCACAGACCCACAATATTTTTATTATTTTATTTACGGCCTATCCAACGATACCCCTCACCATGTGTTGAACGAGAAAAAAAAAAACATCCCCGTTTTACGTGCAAGGGAGGTAGGTACCCTAAAAAAAAATGTATATCATGGTTTTATTTTACAAATTTCTTGGCGTGATTAATATGTACACCCATGCCAAATTACAGCTTTCTAGGACTAAGCGTCTCTGAGCTAAGCCGGGGACAGACGGACAGACAGACAGACGCACATGGCGAAACTATAAGGGTTCCTTGTTTACTACGGAACCCTAAAAACGATCTGATATTATAAGCAAGTCTTTGTTGTTGTAACAATGAAATGTCGTAGAAAAGCGACATTCGGTCAGACTCTACAAACTTTTAACCAGGTTACCTTTGAAAAGTTTTGAATAGTAAATACTACAAATGTAATACATACCTGTGGTGGGAACGGGTGCAAGTAAGCAGGTGGCGGGGGCAATGTTCCTGGGAGGCCAGGTACTGGTTCCAACACAGGCGTCGCTTCGTTCTTCTCGTTACCACCCTGGCGACCTGGTAAAACATTTGTTTGAAAAATTGAATGGCACAAAATATAGAATGGCGGGTGTAAGACAGTTATTGTATTAAATTATGTGTGTTCTATAGGTACACTACCAAACCCCTTGGGGATTACAAGCGAGATGTTATGATATATTTTATTAATTAGTTTTATGAGTAAAGTTAAAAAAAAAACAAATTAGTAACAATACTAACCTTGAGACTTGCCCCACTTGATAGTGAGTCTTTTGCCACCTATCACCAGTCGATTAAACGTCTTCTCAGCAGCATGTTCAGAAGCACTCCTCGTGGTGTACTGTACAAAGGCACATTGTGCTCTCGGCACTAGAGTCAAAGATCTGAAATAAGAAAGATAATTTATTACCCTCCCCAAGTACAACCAAACAAGGATACTGGATTACCAATCCTCACTGGACTTGCATGGTACACAGGTCTCACAGAATGGAAAATCCATTAATATAATATGTAGCCAACTAAGTTGAGACAGATAAATCTACAATAATAAACCTGGCTAAGTGCATGTAGGACCACGCACAATGAAGGGTTCCTTAGTTGGGATAAATTTATCCCAAAAACAAACTTAACATTGTAGTTGAAAAACATGTTCTCCCATACATTGACATACGCCACGGTCAATTCACCAACTGCAAATTTAAGTTGGTTGACTATTACTCGTTAACTTGTAAAGCCCTACTTAGCTGTGATAGTTTTCCTATTAATTCATTATATATACTACTGCCATGATTTTTTTCAGATATCCAGAAATAATCATTTAGCTGGTGGGACAACCCACCAGCTAAGTGTGTCTAAAGTGTGTCCCCACACATTTTGACTAATCGGCCTATCCAACAATGCCCCACATGGACCAGGACCATGGTATAGACCAGGAAAAAAATATCATCCCCACTTTACGTGCAAAGGGACGTACTTACCCTAATTTTTTTTTTTCAATATTTTATTTTACCACTTTGTTGGTGTAATTAATATGTAAACCCACGCCAAATTACAGCTTTCTAGTATGAAGAGTCTCTGAGCTAAGCTGGGGACAGACAGACAGACGGACATGGCAAAACTATACTTGTTGACTACGGAACCCTAAGTCTTGAAGTAAACCCACCTTATTTCACCATACTGGTAGAAATGACCTCTTAGTTCATCTTCAGTAATGTTGTCAGGTAGATTGCCAATGTATAATGTAGTGACAGTTTTGTCCTCAGGCGGAGGCAGGGCCGGCATGGCAGCCGCACGACGCATCAACTTCTCTGCTACTGGGTCATTCACACCATAATATCTGGGAATAAGGAAAAATAAAGATGTTTAGCACATGGTCATTTACACAATATCACAAACTATTTACTGACCTCAATTAGACAGCATTGTAAAATTAACTATTTATTGCACTAATCTTGTGGATTTTAGTTCTACACAAACAAAATTCATAAAGATATCTATTTCCTGACAAAAAAACTATAGCACTCTTACCTGTCCTTGATGTTTTGGTCAGCAAGGGGATCATCAGGGTCAGTTGGCTTCTCGTGGCGATAGGGACACTCTTCACCACGTCTACATTCCCCTTTCACCCAGAATGAGCACACATGGGGTCTATTACGTTTATAGTATGGAGCTGTTCTGGCCAAACGTAACAACAAGTCAGAAGCACCTTTAGATTTTAAAGCAGAGTTACTAGGTTGCGTTGCATCAAACTTGGACATTTGACTATCTAAATTCTGGATATAATATTCTTTATTAACTTCGTTACGAGGTAGATCATCTTGTATTTTGAGTGCAGCATCTCTAACTTGGATTGGTAGCCCATATTCGAGATCCAAAAGGCACGTTTGACATACGTTCTTCAGTTTAGAGCATGTCTGACATATTTCAGTCTTCTTGAAACGCATTCTGGCGCCAGGACACCAACGGAAGACGGTGAAGGGCCTTGCACAAATTTTACATTCCTTGCCATATTTCTCTTTGGTCTGAAATATAAGAAGAGATCTTTATTAGCAACTGAGACCGGAATCAGTAGCATGTCGTAACACATTATTTTATGACTAAAATATCACATTAATAATCTTACATACCATTCGAATGTAGGGGTTATCACCCAGACATGTTTGACACAAAATTGGAAAGTCCTGCAAAAGAAAAGAAAACAAATAATTTAAGAGATGAACAACAATTTTGTTATATGTTATGGATCAGTAGAAAGTGCTCTCACCGAATCTTCCCAATTTTGGCGATTGTACGTGTTTGTTGATTTTGAAACAGCCATTGCAAATCCACAAGATTTAGAGTGCAAACCAATTTATTAATAGCTAAAGATGCTATGATAGCAAATGAACTTATCACACAATTATTACTTCGTAGAGTTATTAAAGTTAATAAAAATTCACTAAAAAATTATCAACAACGCAATCAGGAAACCAAATCCTTCAACGTGACGCCATTTTAGTTTTTTTTTTATTGACACAACCTGATTGTTGCATAGTTTAGCACCACATCTTTTAATCTATAACTGACATTCTCGCATGACATTCATAAAATACCGTAAATATAAGTAAACAATCCCGGGATTACAAAAGCTAAGGTAGCCCGCCAAATTCAGCATTACAACCCTCTAAGTTAAAAAATCCTACTGAACGATTATTTCTGAAATATTCATTCATTAGGATTTTTTGAACTTAGAGAGTTGTAATGCTGTTTCTAATCATTATAATTCTGTAAAGCCATAATTGTTATGGCCGCGAACACTGACCTCTAATATACAAGTTGTATATTAGAGGTCAGTGGGCCGCGAATCATAATTAGATCAACACACAACCTGTTCCTGACCTGAAAATTGCAAAAAACGTAAGAAAATTTGAATTTCGCGGGCTACCTTAGCGCATAGCATACCAAAGCGCAGCGCTGCCAAGTGTCATTGCATCATTTCCTTTTTAGAAGTATTTTAATCTATGCATCGCATAACTGTCATGTCCCTACTCCTAGGCTGCATTCCGAATTAAGACCATAATCACTGTAATCGATTTTAGCGCGCTAAACGGTAATAGGGAACGCGTTAAAATCGATTACAACGATTATGGTCTTAATTCGGAATGCAGCCCTAGAGTATAATTTATAATCTGTGCTCATGTCGACTTGTCGAGCAAGCAAAATGTCTTGAAAAAACTGTCTTGTCAATGATCGATTTGTCTATAGCCGTTGTTTAGAATTATTTTTATTGTGTGAAATAATAAAAATAAAGCAGTCCATTTGATGCTGGAGAGTTAATAAATTACAAAAGAGCTTAATTATGTCGATAACAACATTGGTACGTATTGCAGTTTAGTAGGAAATGCAGTTTATTTCATCGGCTTAATGATGCTATTTCTGTTATTTTCAGTATTATATGCAATTGAAAAAAGAAAATGCTCATGAAGATGCCATTTGGTGTTGTGGTTGGAGTAAAATAGACAGTGAGAAACCTAAAGAACCTGAAGGCGAGAATATTGAACCTTCACAGTAAGTATAACCTTAACAACTAACATTTCAACTACAAAGCCAAAAAGCTATTTTAATTTACATCACAGTTGCATACTTAAAACTTGTCTGGACCTAGATGACTACAATTACAATCAAAGTAGATTTTTTTTAAGCATTTGCAGATACATGCACACATTAAATAATATAAACATTGATTTGTGTTTAACTAGTATGTTTTTCTATCACAATTATTAATATAGGTAGTTACTAAGCAGTTATATACAGCAGCGATATTAGAGTACAAAATAAATGAAAAACAATATAAATTCTGTTAATACTTATTCACTTTTATTGCAGAGATTCAAACCATGAAGTCAGTTCTGAAAACTACTTGATCACTGGAGGAATTGATGACTTGATCAAAGTGTGGCAGCTTGATAATGGTAAACTGGAGGAGAAACATCAGTTGGAGGGACACTCACTGGGAGTCATCTCAGTGGCTGTCAGCCCTGATGGAAAGAGTAAGTTGCAAGTTATAAGTACTGTTTCCTTATTCATCATTAGCTCATAGCTACATAGACCGCTGTATCATTAGTTCCTTCTGATACTATTTTCTCCATACGTGGGTATCACACTTTCTCAGCCATTCTTATGATGCTGTCTAAACATCAGCCTTTGTCACAATTTAAATTATTATGCAGTACTTATTTATTAAACAAATGAGTAAGTCAGTCACAGAGCTTCAAAACATTTTGCTTAGGCCAAAAGGATTTTTATTACAAGTTACACATAAAAAAGGCAAATAAACTGGTTTAATATTACTAAAAGAATTTTTGCTCAATACAGCACTAGCCAGCAGTTCTCAAGACTCCTCCCTAATACTTTGGGACTTGACTAATGGTGAGAAAATAAAGACAATGGAGACTGGTCCCACTGACGTGTGGACTTTGGACTTCTCTCCTGATGGCAAACATATCATATCTGGAAGCAACTCTGGCAAGATTCTCATATTTGAAGTTGAAAGCGGGAAGCAAGAGCAGACATTAGACACAAGAGGGAAATTCACATTAAGTGTTGCTTATGTAAGAAATTCAAAATTATATGATTATTATTGCATTTCATTAAAATTATTAATGTGATTAAAATTCAATTTTAGCATTCAAGCTGCAGTAGCAGCAAGCATGCTATCATGCTTGCTGCCACTGCAGCTTGCATGCTAACATGTAATTTCACTATGAAATGGTTGATCCCATGTTGCTGACATAGACACCCATGGTGCACAGAAGCGTAAATGAGATAAATGTAAAAATACCCAGTTCCAAGATTTTTGTGAAACATTCAAGCTTACCAAATATAAAAATGAAACATTCTTCATTGTGGCACCATTAATTTGTAGTTATAAAACATTCTGACTTAGATATTTGTCTTCTCGTTCCAGAGTCCAGATGGCAAATACATAGCAAGTGGGGCTCTGGACGGTATCATCAACATCTTTGATGTGGCTCAAGGGAAGCTAGTCCACACATTAGAAGGTCATGCTATGCCTATCAGAAGTCTGTGCTTCTCACCAGATTCACAGCTGCTGCTCACAGCTTCAGATGATGGGCATATGAAACTCTATGATGTGTAAGTTTTTCTGTTATCATTCCCTAAATGCATGTTCCAACTTTCTTGCTAGAGAGTTTTTATACCACATCTTCATCTCAGATTAACACAAGCTAGAAAGAGGAGGGCTTTTAGAGACTCCCTTTTCATTGTCGACATTCAGAAAATGCTCATTGGTGTTAGTCCACTTGATGGACACTAAACACTCCCAGGCGTAATAACAATAAAACCTCAATTGTGTCTTGTTCAGTATCCTTCAACCAATTAATTTTAATGTTTCAGAGTTCACGCAAACTTAGCTGGAACATTATCAGGACATGCATCATGGGTTCTCGCAGTTGCATTCTCCCCTGATGGCAAACGGTTCGCTTCTGGCAGTGCTGACAGAACAGTGCGAGTCTGGGATTTAGATAGCATGCAATGCCAACATGTATTTAAGGAACATACTGATCAGGTAAATCAAGACCTGCAGCAGCAGGTCGACAAAATTAAAAGAATAAGGGCTCTTTCAATTGAATGTCATGCAACCGTAGTGCGACGCCGCACAGTGGGCTGAAAATGCAAAATGTGGACTTAAGGATTCATATGGATATATTTGAACTCTATGTACTATTACAATGATATTATGTTCAAGTACCGTTTCCATATTCCCAGTAGTTTTAGAGATATGCCCGTTTAAAATACAGCTCCATAGACTTAGCGTTGCTCAAAAATCAAGTACCTAATTTTGAAAAAAAAACATGCCAGCGTATTACCATAATGAATAGCAATATTTTATGTAGTGGAACTTTTTTTGATAAAGCTATTATTTAACAAGTTATCTGCGATTTAATATTATTTTGTATGGAGCTGAACCATTATTTTTATTTTATTCCATATTCTTAAGCTTTCTTAAAATATAACTTTCCGTAATAAAGAATGCATCATATAAGCTATATTATCAGTAAAGCTTGAATCTCGGAAACCCTCGGAACATTGACATTTTTAACGACATCAAAAAAAAAAAAGCCTGACGGGCTTAATTTTTTTTTAAAGTTACTAACTGCAATGTTATGGCCTGTTTTCTACACCATCCTAAGGCCCCCCCCCCATCCACCTACCTATCTACCTACAACTTTGAATTTACCAAATTGCGCGTAGAAAAACAAATGATACATCTTTTCCGAGAAATAAATGCCATAAACAAGTTACAACTTGTTTGTGGCATCTAATTCTCGGAAAAAAAGTGCAACAACAAGTGACGTCACTTGTTGTTGCACGTTTTAAGTTTCTACTGGGGGGAGTAAAACAAAATTTGTTCTGCTACCTGCAGTAACTGGTTCAGTCTGTTTATTTATTACATTTGTGATTGACGGATGTCCTACTCAAATTTTAAGAATTTTTGAAATTGAAGGTTTAACTAATCTAGAATGTTTTCTGAAACTGAAAGAAAGTGGAAGTTTACAAAATTGTGAAGTTTTATTCAACATCATAATGGAGTTATTACCAGCTCATGTGAGAGAAAATCAGGGTAATTTAAAATCATTTTGTTCTAAATATTGTTATAATCTACAAAGAAAGTGGGATAAGTCTGGATCGAAAAGTCCTGACTTTCTAAAACATTATTCTGACTGGTTGGATTCAGGGTTTACGTGGCCAGATTTTATAAAACCATCCGTTTGTGATGTGCCAAGTCGGGACTTTAGTGAACCAAGTACATCTAAGACGACATCACCCACGAAGTCTGTAGGAACTTCAACTCTGGTAAGTCCCAGAAAACCTTTTGGTGACTTAGGTTCTAAACAAAAGAAAAGACGTATTGAACATTCCACGGCATATTCTATCGATGAAATAACCTTTGCTCAGTCAACAAAACTGAAAGAGAGTGGCAATGAAGATATTGCTAAAATTTTAGATTACTTAATAAAAAATCCACATGAAATTCAAAGATTTACAGATTTAATTTTTTCCAAGAATAAAGTAAAGTTATCCCCAGAAAAGGCATTAGGTACCATGTTATCATTAAAGTTGACAAAGTGGCAATACAATACCCTTCGAAAAAACACTCGGGAAGAAAACGTTGATTTGTTTCCATCGTTTTATTCTATACAAAATGATACAATACCCTTCGAAAAAACATTTGGGAAGAAAAAGTTGATTTGTTTCCATCGTATTATTCTATACAAAATGCAAAACAGGAATGTTACCCACCTAAGGAAGATATAACGATGACTGATAATTCTGCCCAGATAAAGTTGCAGGCACTTTTAGATTTGAATGTAAACCGACTTTTGAAAGACATACAATTAATGACGTATTATATATAGACACGTTATCAACCAACATCTCGGCGCTTAAAAATGGCGAAAAACTAGATAACTACCTACTTATACGCGTAAAGAAAGGGAAAGAAAATATGACACCGTACGGCGGGATGCCTGTTGCTAGAGGGAGATAAATAAACATCTTCAGTTACGTCACAGGATAATAACGTCACGTGACTACTAACTTCATGCGCCGGCCGCCATTAGACGCAGCGTCGTACAAAATAAAATAAAATAATGTAGTTTTGTAAACTTACGCGTGAAATGACACATTTTTGTCTTTAACTTTTGGGGTATAATTTGTACATCCTCTGAAAACACACGACGGCATGTTTTCTTTATGTTTTGCACAGGTTTTCACACACGATATAAATTAAAAACAAACATAGCGTCGCGCGACAGGTTAGTGCGTGACTAAGCGCAATGTGGCCAATTAGCTTCATTTCATGTTGCCATTTTAGAGTGCGGACAACGTATCTATAGTTTTATACATCATTGCATACAAATATTTGACGAAGATAATAAATTGACTTTGATTTCAAAATGGTGATTTGATCCATGCAATGGTGATTTGGTGCATCGAACCAGTCTAATTATAAGCAAACTTTGGACAACGAAGGCAATGATTCTAGCATCTTTATGGCAAGTTTAGTACCCATTCGATGGATGTCTGGAGATAAAATCATATGGGAAAAGGAGGCTACTAACTCCACTTTCTATTGTAGACCAATTTTTTTCAAATTTGTGAAGGAGACTTCTTTCAATGTTAGTAACGAAAATAACTAGATGGATGCGAAGGTAAAAAATTTAATACCCTTCATACTTGGCGGCAAAACAATCACGCATTCATTTGCGTTTACATAAAACTACTACATACATACTACATAAAATATTGCTATTCAGTAAAGGAATCTGCTGGCATGGTAATTTTTTCAAAATAAGGTACTTACTTGATTTTTGAGCGACGCTAAGTCTATGGAACTTCAATTTCAGCCCACCGTGCGCCGCCGCCCATACTGCGAGCGCACGACGGCCGGACGGCGCCGCACTACACCACAGAGTACATTTGTATACTGCACTACACTTGCGACGTTTTAATTCTAAGGAAAAAAACCGTGCGCAGTACGACTCCCACACCGTTCCAGTGCCGCCCGCAGGGTTTAGGAATTATTACTGGATAGAAAATTTTATTTTTTATTAATAACTTTAACCCTACATGCAGTCTATCATTTCAGCCGAAAGACGTCCACTGCTGGACATAGGCCTCCTCCAAAGGGGGGGTTTGCCATAATCGCCACGCTTGGGAAGCGGGTTGGCGATCGCAGTATGGTGTTAAAATGCATAGAGAACGCTGCTGCCCATTCTCTTGTAAATGCAGTCTATAATTATTATTTATTTGTTTCTTTCTTGTTTTCCAGGTCTGGGGTGTGAAGTTTAATGCAGAAAGTAATAAAATTATGTCGGTATCAGAAGATAAAAGTTTAAATATTTATGACTGCCCATTATAATGTACAATATTGTTATTTTTATTATACCATACCATCTTGTAAAGTTTTTGTTTGATTGTCGTTAACGTTAAGAACGGAGACTACACTGTGCGAAATATATGAATAGCCTAGCTAATGCGATCAGATTCATAGATCTGGGCGATATTATTTTCATACTGGCGAGTTTTCAATTCAGTATAGAATAGGGAATCCCCTAGCATGACCTACAGCTATACGATTGCAAAAGACCCAACTACAGACAAGCAATTTATTTTTTTACGTAAAATAATTTCTGTACGAAGAAAAAGCTGTCAAGTCAATGTCATTTGACGTAGGTGTTCCAAAAACTATCTGCTTCAGATATTTTGAGCATTATATTATTGTTCTTGCTCTTACTTGAATCCATTTGTGTATTTTTGTCTCCTTCGTTATTCGAATGTTTACAAAAATCAAAGAGAGTAAAACACACCGAGTACTTTTTAATGTAGGTAAAACACTACGGTTTTGAAGTTCCCACTTCCCCGACCTAAAGAATTAAAAACAGTAATTATATGAAAAGCTTGCGTCCTGCAACAATGCCGGCTAGTACCATAGTAAGTGCTCCTGGACTTCTAAAGCAAATCTATTCCTCAGTAATTAAAAAAAAACAAGATCTAAAGTGTAGTTTTTTGTTTTAGTTTTCCATATTGATAAAAAAAGAAAATGCACACAATGATCCAATCTACTGCTGTGCGTGGGCCAAAATAAACACTTCAGGAGATTCGACGTAAGTTAACTTCATAAATAACCAAAGAAATAATACCATAATAAGCGCCAATTACACAAAGTAAACAAGGGCCCATAACCATAATTTTTCAACTACCTATCGTGTTTGGTACTCTACATCAAAACTTTCTGATCTGGATAACAGAAAACCCATAACTAAATTGAATTAGTTAACTTTATTTTTCATTATTATTTGTTTTAGGAATATATCAAAGGATTTCATAGTGACTGGAGGTCTGGACTGCTTGGTTAAAGTATGGATCTTGGAGAATAACAGACTAGAGTTACTTCACACTCTGGAAGGGCACTCAATGGCTGTGGTCTCTGTAGCTGTAAGCCCTTCTGCTCCAAGTAGGTTTCATGCATCTTATTGTATTACCAGTTTGACAGGGTAACTAGGTTGTGGAGGTCAGATAGGCAGTCGCTCCATGTCAAATACTGGTATTCTGCTGCATCCCGTAGATTCTTTTAATCTGTGTGTAATTTCAATTCACCAGATTTAAAAGTATATTTCAGTATTTTGATGATGTTTCTTATTATTTCATTCAAGATAACTTGATTTTGCTACCTAAAAAGTCTAGTTTTACTTAAAATTTTGAACCGGAATACAATGATTTAGTTCATTAAGTGCTCCGTGTGGTGCCGGACGTAAAGAATAGCACCACCCTATTTCTTCCCGGGGGTGTCGTAAAAGGCGACTAAGGGACTTACTAGAGAATGGGCAACAGCGTTCTCTATGCATTTTAACACCATACTGCGATCGCCAACCCTCCTGCCAAGCGTGGCGATTATGGCAAACCCCGCTTTGGGGGAGGTCTATGTCCAGCAGTGGACATCTTTTGGCTGAAATGAATCCATTAAAACAGTGAACTCATGTAGGTAATTTCACATTAAGTCAATCTATAAAAAAAAAACTATATTATATTTTATTATTTTTTAGTCATTGTAAGCTCATCACTAGACTCCACCCTAATATTCTGGGACCTATTTTCCGGGAAGAAGCTAGCGGAGATACCAACCGGTGTCACCGATGTGTGGAAAATAGCATTTTCTCCAGACGGAGAGCATATTGCTACTGGAGGTCACACTGGCAAGATATATGTGTACCAAGTCCAGAGTGGATTGATTGCAAAAGTTTTGGATACCAGAGGAAAGTTCATACTTAGTATTTCGTATGTAAGTTTTTTTAAATTACAATTTACTCAGTAGCATAATTATTATTAATATTGTATCACACACGCTTTTGTAGGTACTTCTTTTTCTTAGGGGAGTAAGCAAAGAAATTACAGAATGTAGACACATGATATGGTATACATATATATCCCTAGATATTCCTGCCTTCTTTGTTGTTGACCTTAGAATCTAGCTAGGGCATCTCATTCTTTCGAATGACATTTGCCTTTAAATTACGTTTGTAAAGACCTACACAGGCACCTGACGCCTTTGTAACACGAGTGTCGCAACCGTAATTCATTTCCACAGGCGACTCAAGAAGGTATGGGGTATATCATATTATTATTATGTCGCAACGGGTGGCACAGAGCCGCAACGCTTCATGTTGTGTTTCGCGCCTGGGTAGTAACTTCATTGTCTTTCATTCAATCTCTCAATTATGCCGTTTTTTGCAATTTGCAGTTCAGTACTAAGTTGTATGTTGATCAAAATATGATTCGCGACCGCAACAAATATGTGTTTACAGAATTATAATCGATAAAATCATCAACACAACTCTCTCAGTTCAAATTACCCTATTGAATGAATATTTCATGAAATCATGACATTTGAGGCCAATTCTAACTTAGAGATTATAATTTTGGAAATAGGTAGGATAAATACGCTAAACGTCGGCCCCCTTACGGATTTTCTAACTGGGATCGCTCTGGCTCCATCAGTTTGCAACGAAAGGATAGCTTGTGAAGCGGTTTTAGACAGGTTGATAAATCAATGTTATGTTTATAGGCTTAAAGTTGACTTTTCTACTAAAAGAAAAATGTAGTAAGGTTTATATGCGTCGAGAACGTAAAAACCCTAAAGTCGGCCGTTTACGGTCCATGGTCGGTTAAGTTTTTCCCAAATGTCGGCCAGATAAATAAGGTGTTTTAAATATAGACATTTAAAAATATTATTACTTAATACGATTAATTTTGGCAGGAGTATAATATCACACTAAGTAGGTATACATTTGTATTTCTTAAATTGTAAATGAAATTATAAAACAGACTGCATTTACTTTAAGTCGGCCCCGGCCGAGAATCCGGTTTTAAGTCGAAACTGATATTCTAATGGCGGCCCCCTATTTTTCCCTTAAACCAATACGCAAAATATTGAAAAAACTATCTCAAACTATTGTAAAAATAAAAATTTAGTAATAACAAAGCTTAAAATAAAAAAAATAAAACTTCTTATCGTTGTAATATCAATCCCCGGAGCGTGGGTATTCACAGCAAGTAAGCTACTTTAACTACGAACTTGACGCTACAACGCCGCCACCGCTGCTGATGCTCAGTGTGCGAAGAGCGAGTGACATAATCGGATAGTAACGGTTTGTACGTATAGAGTATGAACTAAGGATGTAATTCGAGTGGTAAAATTGCCATTTAATTACCTTTTGAATGAACGCAAGCTGAAAATGTGCAGACTGCTGAAGTTTGGGGGGGGGGGATGTATGGCGTATTTACCCTAGGTACGTATTTGTTACAAGTCGCGAATCATTTGCAAAAAACTTAAGAAAATTTTAATTTCGCGGGCTTACTTAAGGCATATCCCTTAACAAAATCTTACTTTCCCAGAGTCCCAACGGCAGATACGTAGCGACGGGCTCAGAGGATGGTATCCTGTGCATAGTGGACGTGGCTCAAGGCAAGGTGGTGCACACAGTGGAGGCACATGCGGGACCCATCAGGAGCGTCGCGTTCTCGCCGTGCAGCCGCCGGCTAGCCACCGCCTCGAATGACGGACTTGTCAAAATTTATGATGTGTGAGTTACAAGGTTTGGCCCACAGAGTTACAAGGATTACCCCACAGAGTTACAAGGATTAGCCCACAGAGTTAAATACAAGATTAAATCGTGAAAAGTGGAAAGAGGAAGGAAGGCCTTTGCCATGCACTGGGACCACACAGGCTTATAATAATAATAAAAAAAGAGTTACTTTTTTATGTTATTGGTTGACAAACAAGCAGGAGGTATGTCATAGGTAGGTACTACTGGCAGTGTGCATCAAAATAATAAAGTTAAAACATTTTGCCGGCTGAAAGGTACAAAAAGACGACTGCAAATCTTGCAAAATGGACCCACTTATTCAGCTCAGAAAAAGCTAGGTAAGCTAAGGTATCCAATTTTGTTTCCTAGCTCGAGGTTCTTTAAAACCTTTCAGTTCAAATACGATCATAGTAGAGTCGTAAATGGTCGTTCACTTGAGATTTTACTATATACCTATCTATTTGATTCACTTGAGTTTTTTTCGCTATTTAATTATTTTGTAAAAAGATCTTTATTTTTCAAATATTATTATCATATACTTTAAATATTACTAGACAAATTCCTAAACGAGAACCGTAACTATTTCCTCTTACAGGGCTAGCGCAGGTGTCCAACACTCGTTGAACCACAAATGTTGGGCGGTCAGCGTATGTTTTACTACTGAAGGGTCGCGCGTAGCGACGGCAGCCGCCGACGGAACTGTACGAGTAGCAATGACTGACGGGCTGACTGTACTCAACACTTTTCAAGAACATAATGATGTGGTAAGTACCAACAGGGAGTACAGTTATAGTTTTAGGTCGCCAACAGTACAGGTTTGAACTTGGCGTAAATTAAACAGGTAGACCAAGCCCGTCACGCCACTATAAAATAGCGAAGAGCGATGTTGTTTAGGGAGAAAACCAAAAAAGTTATCGACTACAAATCATGATAATATACAAAAAAAAAATTAGCGCAACTTCACTGACGGGTATTCAAAGTCAAATGATTTATTCAAAAATATGGATGTAAGTACAGTCACGAGCATAAATATATTACTATGAACTACTCAGCAAAAATATCTGATTTCATGATTCACCATTAATGTCGTCAAGATGACGGAAAATATTATACAAGGTGTAACATAAATAACGCACAACCTCTTAAGGGGTCATTTTACTCATCATTATGAACAACTTTTACTATGGGACCTGATATCGCGAAAAAAAACAGCTGTTCCTTACATTATTCCTCTCTCCCCGGATCGCCGATGTGTTCGGTCGTGTTTACAATTACGATCGCTTTCTGTTTTTTCTTTAAAATTACTAAATTTATTAAATTAAATTAAAATTCGTGAGTGAAACAAAAGTACCAGGCGCCCAGAACCAGTGGGAAGTGCAATCTACGTGAGTAGCGTATAGCCAGCACGCACACATACCGCGCGTCTCAACAGCACATCAGTCACACTTGTAAGGACATTGGCCCCGCTCAACTGACACCTCCACTGCGCAGACCGTCAGCGTCTGCGCAGTGGAGGTGTCAGTTGAGCAGCGCACTTCACAAATCCGATTGTTCGTTTGTTATTATGACAACGCGACGCACACCGCCGCCAACATCACCGGTTCCGGTGCCTATGCAATCTTCTTCGTCGGTTCCCAATTTGGCGAAGGCAGATTTCAGTGGTTTTGGCTCTGATCCCCAAATTGAGGTTTCATCTATTCTTCGTGAGAAGTCTGATGAGTCGGCGAACATCACGCAGAGATTTAAGAGAAAATTCGACGAAACGCTTGATTTCCAAGCATCTGTAGCTGAAATTAAAGCTCTGTTCGAAAGTTTCCAACAGCAGCAAAATCACAAGCTAGACCAACTCCACTCGGCAATGCGCAACATTCAAGAACGAACCGAAGATATTAAGAAAGACCTACAATTTGTTTCTGATAAGTACGACGCTTTCTTGGAGCGAATGAGCGGAGTGGAACAGGAAAATTCCAAAAATAAAAGAACCATTATTCATTTAGAGTCAAAAATTGAATTGATGGAACGTAATTCCCGAGCTGCTTCGATTGAAATTCATAATATCCCTAAAGACAGTAATGAAAACAAGGAGACTGCGCACCATTGTGAAAAACATTGGCCAAATTATTGATCAGCCAATCAATGACTCTGATGTTTACGACGCCTACCGAATCAAAACTAAACTCGAAAATAAAAACCCTATAGTTATTCAATTTACTACAACGTTCATGAAGAACAATTTGATCAAAAAGTGTAGAACATTCAACAAGGCAAACAACAACAACAAGTTAAAGTCTTCGCACATTCAAATGGCCACAGCATCTCAGCCCCAGCCAATTTATATAGATGATTTTTTAACACCTGCTGCCAAAAAACTTCGCTACTTTGTAAAGAATTTTAAAAATAAGAACAAGCTTCTGGAATTCATACGGCAAAATTTACTTAAAAGAAAAAGAGTCATCTCGACCAATTCGAATTGACAGCGAGGAAGATCTTCTTAAATTAAAGTCTAAGTGACTGGAACCTGTACTCACCGTCTATATTTGTTATCTCATAATTTGTGTTGCACCTAACAACACTACTATTAAAAACACTTGTACTATACACTTCACAGATAAACACTTTAACACTTACATCACACGAATACTAATCCTAGCACAAAACATAATTTATCACCCATACAGGTCCACAGTTATAACTAAACTTATAATATTTATTCGAAACAACACTAATGTAATTAGAACTTTACTCATCGGGCGTAACTATCTTTGTTTACAACATCAACGATGTTCCGATTCACGAACTGTACTAGTACAGCAATTTATCAGGATGATTGCACTGACACTTTCTATATACCCCACAATTAAGATTATTTTATACCTTCGCCTATACATTTATCGGAAACGACGACAACATACCATTCATTACTTTATTACATATGTTATTCAACTCTTTCACAGCACCGCCCCACAATGCTCAACCCAATAACGTTTTCTATCGTTTCGTTAAGTAACGATAATAAATTCGTTTACTGAGTACTTAATTGCCCTATTATTTACAAGTTACCTATGCAGCAGCAGCAAAAATATGATGTCACTATTCCTTAAAATTAAAATTCAATAGTACCAAAGACATAATCTCTGACCTTGATCGTATTTCCATTGCACGTTCATCCACTTGTGTTATTGACAATGGTCTTAACATTGTAACTGATTCTGAGCTTTCTCTTAAAGTTATACGCCAAAATATCAGAAGCATAACACGTAATACACCAGGTTTGCTTACATTACTACAAAGATCGCAAATAGATTGGGACTTCATTATTCTGACGGAATGCTGGTTGTCTTGCGCACACCGCATTCCACTGCTTGAGGGTTACAATTACTACAAAACTAATAATAACCTAACCCAAAACGAAGGGGTTGTTATTTATTGCAAAAATAACATTAGCGTGTGCATAGATGAACCTACTATCTCTGATTGTAACTGCCTAATGATCAAAATTAATCAGCTATGTTGGCAGTTTACCGTCCTGCTGGTTACAAAAACCTACATAACTTTCTGACCTCTCTCGACCTTTTTTTAAGTACAACCTCCAATATAAAAAACTTTATTTTAATAGGGGACCTCAATGTGGACATCACGGAGACCAATACAGACTCTAATTCGGCAACCTTAACCTTTTAGCATCCCATGGTATGTTGCCCGCATATACTTTCCCTACACATAAAAAAACATGCTTGGATCACATTATATTAAAAACGCGACTGCCAGCTTCTTGTTATGTGGCTGAAACCTCTATCACTGATCATGATTCCGTCATCCTTATCTTGGATTCAAGTGAACCTCAAAACAAAACCTTTAAAATAATTAAACGCTTCAATTACAAAAAAATGGACGATGAAATTATGAATCTCAACTTTAATGACTTGTATTTAATGACTGATGTTGATATTGCCGTTCAGTACTTGGTTAACTCAATAAACAGTATTATACAATCTAACACACAAATTATAAAAACGTCAAACCGTAAGAAAATTACTAAACCTTGGATAACGACCGGATTATTGCGGTGTATGAGGAATCGTGACAAACTGCACCAAAAAGCAATAAAGAATCCTAACAACCAGACCATAATGATAACCTATAAAAGATACAGAAATTTTTGCAACGAACTTTTAAAAAAGATAAAAAGGGAACATGATAAATTAGAAATTCAGACTGCGGCTAAAATTAATAACAAAGTACTATGGAACACAATAAAAGACATTACTTACGAGGGCTGCACTAAAAGTATCGGGAATGGAATATTTCCACTGTTCCTGTCATATTAAAATCTTTTTAATTGAATACTCCTTGGTTTTAAAAATCGAATACCATTTATTTATTTAAAAAAAGATTCTCGGTCTTGTCACAAGGTTTTGTCAAACTTGTTTAGTCGTTGAGAAAATGGAATTGACTCGAGAAAATTCAAGAGCGATGATTTATTATGACTTTCGAAGTGGTTTAACATAAAAACAGTGTGTTGACCGGATGATTTCTGCATTTGGTGATGAAGCCCCATCCAAAACCACAATTTATCGCTGGTTTGCTGAATTTCAACGTGGACGTGTCAAGCTCAGTGATGATCCCCGTCAAGGTCGTCCAAAAACTGCAGTCACCCAAGAAAACGTTGATGCTGTGCGTAAGCTGATTGAGGAAGATCGACATGTGACATACCGCGAAATTCAGGCAACTTTAGACATTGGCATGAGTCAAATACAAATAATCTTGCATGAACAATTAGGTGTAAAAAAGTTGTTTTCCCGATGGATACCGCATTCGCTCTGTGAAGAGCAAAAAGCGGCTCGCGTTACTTGGTGCGTCAGAACTCTCGAAAGATTCCACGCAGGATCCTCAAATGCTGTATACAACATTGTATCAGGTGACGAATCCTGGATATACGCGTACGAACCCGAAACAAAAAACCAGTCACGAGTTTGGGTGTTCGAAAATGAGTTAAAGCCAACAAAAATTGTTCGTTCACGGAGTGTTGCAAAAAAATGGTGGCCACGTTTGTCTCCAAAACCGGCCATGTTACGACTATTCCTCTTGAGGGACAAAGAACGGTTAATGCAGAATGGTATGCTAGCATTTGTTTGCCACAGGTCGTTTCTGAACTCCGTAAAGAGAACTGCAACCGCCGCATCATCCTCCATCACGACAATGCGAGTTCTCACACCGCGCACAGAACAAAAGAGTTTTTAGAGCAAGAAAACATAGAATTATTAGACCATCCGCCGTACAGCCCCGACCTAAGCCTTAATGATTTCTATACTTTCCCTAAAATAAAGAATAAATTGCGTGGACAGAGATTTTCATCACCTGAAGGAGCTGTGGACGCCTACAAAACGGCCATTTTGGAGACCCCAACTTCCGAATGGAATAGTTGCTTCAATGATTGGTTCCATCGTATGGAAAAATGAGTCAAATTTCGCGGAGAATACTTCGCAAAGCAATAAATACATTTTTAAATAGTAATGTTGTGTCACTTCCTTGATTCCCGAAATTTTCAGTGCCGCCCTCGTACACCAAAAAATCTAAAAACAAGGCCAGCCAACTAATTAATACCCAGGATCCTATAACTTCTACTAATAAAATCAATAAATTTTTTGTTGACATCGGCAAAAATATCGCTGACCGCTGTAGTTCGGGTAACGATATCCCTTCGCCACCGCTCAACATTCATCTCCACTCGATGGTTTTTTTCCCCACGGACCTGGAAGAGATTGAAAACATAATTCATAGTCTGAAGTCGGATTGTGCTGTTGGATGTGACAACATTTCTGCCGGCTTTGTCAAGAGATATAGACAGATCCTCATTTCCCCAATCGTTTCTATTTGCAACCTTGCCATTGACTCCGGCAGATTCCCAAACGCCTGGAAAATAGCAGAGATTCGCCCCATCTTCAAAGGTGGCGACGGAGCCTGTGTCAACAACTATAGACCAATTTCCATTCTGCCAGCCTTGTCTAAGATATTGGAAAGGATCATGAAGAGGCGCCTGGTTGACTACCTGGAGGATAACTCACTGCTATCATCTTCTCAGTACGGTTTCCGATCTGGTTTGTCAACCAGCGACGCCATTCACGGTTTAACTAAGTTTGTTTCCGAAAAACTCGATGAAAACAAAAAGGTTATAGTAATCTTTATGGGCCTTGTCAAGGCGTTTGACACAGTCTCCGTCCAAATGTTGGTGTGGAAGTTGGAGAGCATTGGTGTAAGGGATGCGCAACTAAAGCTTTTTTCCGACTACCTCACCAACCGATACCAGAGAGTTAGAGTAGACGAGTGGACTAGTAGTGATCTTCCCGTAGTACACGGCGTCCCTCAGGGCAGTGTCCTTGGTGCCCCTTTATTTCTGACTTTCATTAACGACCTCTGTGAACTCAAGATTCCCAGCGGAAGGATCATAACTTTCGCTGACGACACAGCACTTTTGTTTGACGCCGACACCTGGCCCGAAGTTTACAGTTCTGCACAGGTGGGGTTGAATTTGGTGTTGTCATGGCTGGCTAATAATGGACTCGCTCTAAATGTTGATAAGACAAAGTATATCTCTTTCTACATAAAAAAACCCACTTGTTCACTCGATAATTTCAAAATTACTGCACATTCATCTTCTTGCATTTTGACGCATGGTGCTCATTGCTTATGTCCCCACCTTCATAAAACGGATTCAATAAAGTACTTGGGCGTCATGCTAGATAACACACTAAGTTTTCATTTGCACATAGATGCTCTTTCCACTAGAATCCGTAAACTAATATTTGTGTTTAAAAATATTCGTCATATTGCGGACTCTGGCTTGTTGAGATCAGTCTATTTTGCGTTATGCCAATCCCTAATCTCGTACTGCATAACTATATGGGGTGGTGCGACAAAAACATCAATGCTCCGGATCGAACGTGCACAAAGGGCCGTTCTAAAGGTCAGTAATTTCCTGCCTTTCTTGTTTCCCACCAGAGAACTTTATGAGCGAACGGGAGTGTTAACTGTACGTCAACTTTTCATTTTAAATACTATCTTGCGCAAACACTCTCTTCTTGCCTATGATCCTACAATATTTGAAGGCAAACGACGTAAACACGCAGTTTGTCCCACCACTCGGTTCCATACTGCTTTCTCCCGTCGACATTTTGGTTTTCTTGGGAACTACTTGTATAATAAAATTAACGGGATTTTGTCAATTTATGCCCTACCCAAACAGCGTTGCAAAAAGACAATCTCAACCTGGTTACAAAAATTGGGCTATGATGACACGGAGCAGCTACTCATTGTTCCCTCGTAGTAATTATGTAATTTCAGGTTCATGACTGTAACAAACACCCCACTCACTCACACTCACTCCATCATTCTACCTCTCCTCACACTTCACCTGCACACAACACACACATTACGAGTACACTACACCTACTTTTTTTTATTAAATAAAAAAAAAATTTTTTTTGGTTAATTATTTTAAACATTTCTGTTTGTTCTCTTCATTAATAAATAATTTGTCTAGAGTTTAAAATTGACCACTGTAATGTTAATTAGATTTAGTTCGGGGTGAGAGCCTGGTGATCCGCCACACAGGGTATCCTAGTATGGACGCCAGTCTCTCACAAAGGATCATATTTTATGCATTTTTGTCAAAACGTTATAATTCTTGTCTCTGTCTTTATTTATGTGAACCTTTGTGAAGAGAGAAATAAAATTATACTTACTTACTTATTATTATGTTCGCGTATCTCGTCAAAATGTAGGGAACAAATAATAATAATAATAAATAATACATTTTTTATTTGACATAAAAGTACATATAGACAGGTGACACTTAATTTAAGCATGGAAATAGCGTGGTACAAAATAACCGATCAATGACCCCCATGCTAGGAAAAACCTGTGTTACAGGGGTCATCCATCCGTCCAATATGGATCTATAAGTTACTTACAAATTAGCAAAGTGCACTTTTGAAAAAAAAAATGAAAAAAAATGATTTTTAACTAGCCTAATACAAGTAATTGTGGGGATAAGAAACGGGGGGAAGAAAGTAAAAAGGGGTATCAAATGAATTAATAATATGGAAAAGGGATTAGGTATGTATTAATATTTGTTGTTGGTGTGAGTATAACTGTGTATGCGTGAGTGTAGATATGCGTGTGTGTAGATATGTGTGAGTGAGGATGTGTATGTGTGAGTGGGTGCCTAATTTGTTTAAGTTATGGTTTGAGTAATTCTTCCGTATCTTCATAATTCAGAGTGAGTAGATACTCCTTTATTTTTTGTTTGCATTGGAATTTGTTCAAACAATGGATATTTAATGTGTTGTGCAGTTTATTGTAGAGTAATGTACTTAAATAACGGTTATGCCGTCGTGCAAAGGTGGTATTTGTACAAACTTTGGGACAAACGGGTTTGGGTCTTCTTCTGAGCGTAGGGTTTTTGCATAAATGATTTTTTTTCGCGATTTCAGGTTCGCGAAACCAGTTCGAAATTTAAACAAAACCTTTGGTAAGTTACGTCGTTGGTTGCCATGTATGGAAGTAAAAAGTTCGTTCCATTCTTAAATTACACGACAGATATGAGTTTTCATAGTAATTTATTTGGCCGCTAAACACGACAGTTATGGATTTTCATAATAACATTGCCGGCTGCTGCTCGCATGTATTTGACCAGGGGGCCTAAAATGGACGCTTTAGCAGAATCATACTATGATCTGCGTACAATTCATAACCCGCCATTCATCTGTTTGACAGTTTTTTATGGAGTTTCGTAAAATAGTCCACAAAATAAGAATTGCTATAGTGAAGTCTAATATCAAATAGCAGATGTAAACAGATGAATTGCGGGATGTATGAATTGTACGCAGATCATATTATGAGTCAGCCAAAGCGTCCATTTTAGGCCCCCAGTACAGCATTTTCGATTTATCTCGAAGAAGGTTGTCAAAATAATGCTCGAATTTCCAAGCATGTTTTAGAAAAAAAAAATTACAGTCCGTTCAACCGATTTTGACTTCTATTTAATTTTGTTGGTGGCATGACAAATGGTAGCTGTAATAAACAGTTGGTATTGTATCCACGTTTTTGCTTTTAACACCATCCTTATGCCTACGGAATGGAACTCAAAATCGGTTGAACGGACTGTAAAAAAAGGTTTATTTAAATTTCTAATCTTATTTTAAATGAAGTAAGTAGGTATACACGAAATCGAAGTATCGTACCGTCTTTGAAGTTTCCTCAGATAATTTAATTTTACCCTGTACCTACAGGGTAAGCCAATGTAGGTACCTACCTACATTGGCTAGTTCTAACTTACAATGCTAATTTAGACCATAATTATTTCCAAAGCCAAGCGTAGGTAATGGGATTATTATTTCACAGGTCTGGGGCGTAAACTTCAACAATAATAATAAAAAAATAATATCAGTGTCTAAAGACAGATGTATTAATATTTACGAATGCCCGCCACTGCCGCCGAAGACTGACAAAAAGGAAGCAACTATGGTTAAATGAAACTATGATGTAGCCATATTTAATAAAATTATATTGTTTTGCCGTCATCGTCAGTACGAATTAAAACGAGAATGTTTTTGCTAAACTTAAATGTAAGTATTTCAAAGAATATAGAATCCATGTATTATCCACGTTTTGTAAGCGGTCCAAAACTCTAAAAGCCATTCTAAGACACTCTAAGACACATTTTATTTAATACATTTTAAATAAAATGTGTTTAATTACCTTTATTAACCTAATTAATTACTAATTTAATGAAA
The DNA here is from genome assembly GCA_948098905.1 of Tiliacea aurago. NCBI lineage: Eukaryota > Metazoa > Arthropoda > Insecta > Lepidoptera > Noctuidae > Tiliacea > Tiliacea aurago. The sequence continues at coordinate 7,151,798 of OX402592.1, forward strand.
TTAATTAAAATATATAATTAGTTTATTTACCTAATTAATAAACGCTTTATTTTTTTAAATATACATGAACCAATTTTCATTTTCAAACTTTTCGTGAAGATACAGTTTCCTACTTAAAAAAAGATTGTCGTATTATTTTGGAAACTCCAATTTTATAAAAATATTAAAACACTATTTCTAAAACAAAGTTTATGTTTAACTTTAAAACTAACCCAGTCGTTGCTAATAAACCAACATTATTAAGTCTACAATGCATAAGTATCTACAGATTAATATGTATCTAAATAGAGGTGAATACTGAATATGGCAACTAGGGTGCGCAGTCCCCTACACTAAGAAGGGGAGTCTGGCGGGGCTTGATTAATTTTCGGCTGTAAGAGGATTTTGCCCACCGCACCGCGATATTACAGCCGTTCTTTGCCTTGGATTTGCACTCTTATAACTAGGTAAGACCAGTAAAAAATACCCTTTTCGGAATTATTAATATGGCCACACTGGCTGTCTGAGAATCAGGGATTTTACGTTTGGTCGTCAGGGATTTTACGTTTGGTCGTCAGGGATTTTGTGGGTACAATTTTAACGAAGAAATTATCATTACTTGGTACCTCATATACTGTGTTTGGGATCATTCAATAGTTTTGGTTCGATATGGAAGGTAATTTTGGCCAACACCCTGTCTTCTTCGTATTTGAATTGAAGTTACCTACTTAACTACGCTACGTTCATACTGATACCTGACAAGTGCAAAGAGCACCGACATCAAAGTCTAGAGTACCTACCTATATATAACGAACTTATAATTATGTATTAATGTGTGTATTTTGGCCAGCAAAAGTAACCCTCTCTTCATCCCACCCAAAACCCGGCAAAAATGAATTCACAGATACAAAAGCATATTGAATTATACGGCTTTTTGTTATACTTAAGTATCAACACATTATTGAGCTGTTGTCAAGCTAAATACATAAAGGGGAGGCATTTATCAAAAATATTTACATTGGTAGCAAGTCAATTGGTTTCGGCTTAATTTGTGGGGAATTATGCGGTGCGGCCCGCCGGGAAATCAACTTTACATTCAATTTGCCGCCGTGCACAGATAAAAACCAATCTCTTCATTTTTACCTGTGGCGGCGAGAGAATAAACCCTCTTCAATGTTCATGAATATTTTTTTGAAACTTTAAAGCATTTCTTCTCAACTCCATCTATGTGTTGTATCGTTGTTTCATTAGATACCCGTTATCATAAGGTTGAAAATTAATTTAGGTGTTTGCACCTTGTCAGTTAGGGAAACTTTTTCTATTGTTTTGCCAAAACCTACATTAAGACGCAGATATATACCATTGACATTGAGTGGTTAGCTTGCGTGTTCTGTGCTGAGCTCACTAAACGCGTCGTACGTTCAGTCAGTAATAGGACTCGCCCATCAAGGAGCGCTGTCCCCAATTTGATGCATTATTAATTTATTATACACAAAACAAAAGATATTTTAATAAAACGCGTATACTCAAAGATCAATAAATAAATAATCTTTAAATTGGTGAAGGTTTCAGAAGAGTAGTTGGTAGATTTTGCGCCATTCTCAGTTTTCTATCCACGTTAGACAACTTTACAAATTAATTTCACTAAGTAATACAAACATAATCTAAAATATTCACATATTAAGTTATTGAGAAAATGCTCTTATTTATCATATATTTTTTTCAAATCATTAACACTACTCGTTTAGACGTGATCTTCAGTATAAAATCATTAAAAGTCGGTTATCGTCCCCTTAAGAAGGTAGCTTTTGCCTCTTCTATCCTCCTGAAGTCCATGCATGCAGTCATTGAGTAATTATAGTTCAGTTTAATTGAATCTTGAATTGTAATTTTATCTGAAATCTTACAAACTTTCTGCGGGACCGGCCTCGCCTGGTCTGAAAATGGCTTATTTGTAAAATTCTAAGAAAACTTAAATGTTTTAGCTGTAAGTAATACATATTCTGTGACCTATTTCAACTTTAGGTAGGTAATTTTCACAGATTTTCTTGCTGATCTTTCCAATCTCACTCTGGATATTTATTTATTTATTAAAACTTTATGCACAAGTAGAAAATACACTGTACCTACAAAGGCGGACTTAATGCCTCAGGCATTTCTACCAGTCAATCAACCTTATAGATATTTCTACTGCAACCGTTTAAAACCAAACCATAGTCATTTAAGAAAGTTATAATTATCGTGCTTTGTTTTAGACATGTACTTCCTAGAGTATCTAGATAGAAGGTAACATTTTTGCTGATATTTAGGATCTAAAGGCGGATAATATTTAGAGCTTAAGCAATGCCACAGTGATATTAATAGGCAGTTGACAAGGTATTGTACAGTCCACATACGAGTCCGTGGTGGCCGGCAGCGGACGTATCGATGTCGTAATCACGGCCGAGCCGCCGGCAGCGCCATTCAATAAGATGAAATCACTATGCGGCGCTATGAATAATTCAGGTGCGGTCCGACGCCGCCCCCTCCCTTTGCACCCCCCCACTATCGATATTGATATAAAGTTGACAGAATATGTATGTGCAATACCGTATCTAAGGTCGATTTCTGTAATTTAACGGTAATGTGTGCTTGCAGTTTGTCCTTAGCGAGATTCATTTCTCGCAAACGCATCTACAGATTCGACTTCAGACTTCACTTTAGCTTGAATTCACAGCTTTATTGGTCCAATCGTTTTCAGGTCGGTAAAATAAAATCAGTTTCCATTCAATTTAATAATTTAATAGCACATTTAAATAAATACAACAGCTTGTATAACTATGTCACAACAGTAGGTATCTAGTGGTGGTAAGAGATGGCGGGAGAGGAGTAAGTGACGTGCGCTACGGGAGCGGCGTAGGCGAGCTTGGCGACGGGGGCGGTGGCGTAGGCGACTGGAGCGTGAGAGTAGGAGACCGGGGCGTGAGCGTAGGAGACGGGGGCAGGCGCGTAGGCTATTTTGGCAACGGGAGCGGCGTAGGCGAGCTTGGCTACGGGAGCGCCGTAGGCGATCTTGGCTACGGGAGCGGCGTAGGTGATTTTGGCAGGAGCTTGCTGGACGGGGGTACCCTCGTACCTCACCACAGCGTTGAAGCCGTGTTCCTCATCAGCGGTGTAGTCGACGATGCGGTGCACGCCATCGGGTTGCACAAGCGAGTACGAGCCGTGCACGGCGTCGCCTTGACGAGACTCCTGCTGCTGCTTCACGTCGCCGTTGTGGTCGTCATGGACGGAGTACGAGAAGTCGTAGTGAGCGGGTGCTTCGTGCTCGGCGTACACCGCTTTGGAGACGGGGACCAGGCCAGCGTAAGCCGCCGCAGCGATGGACAGGACGATGACGAACTGCAAGTCAAATAGGAAAATATTTTTAGAATAGATAAGTGGGTAAACTATAAACTGGGATAAAATCAGAATAATCAAAATGGATTAAACATTGATCAGACACCATTAAGTTGTTTATTTAAAAAAACTCACTTTGGCAACCATTTTTGATGATAGTTTGATAAGTTGTTGCTGATTTGAGTGTCAATAGTGAACTATGACAATGTGTGACCTGCTACAGTTTTTATACAGGCTGCTCGCCTGTAGACCTACAGGCGATGACTTATTTAAATAACGAGACCTCGTTGGTGACACAGGGCGCGCCTGCGGCATCGTGCACAATTATTGAAAGGCGAAGGCCGACATGCTGCATTGCTGAGCCAAACTTCAAAATATTACAAACCGATTAGCACCTGTGTGTACATTCCTAATTAGATTACCGACTTTATTAAATATGAAAGTAGTCTTGAAATGCCTAAGTCATATTTTGAAATGGGTGGCAGGGTGCTGCATTAAATTAAATAAGTTGTGGGCTAGTAGTAATTCATTCGGTTTAGATGTTGTAAGGACCATGATTGAGCAAAAAGTATTATTCTTACTGAGCTTTTTGATGAATTTATTTGGGTTTATTACTTCAGATTAACATAGTTATCTATGGGTTAGGACTTAATATATTACATGTCCCTACTTTATATTTATATGAAATGGATAAGATTTCCTCCTTGACTTACCCTAGTTAAAAATAAGTACCTACTTAGTTGAAAAAAACACTTTTATCACGCAATACCCGCTGTACGATACAAGTACCTATGCAGTTTGACACTTCTTTAATGATTAATTCAAAAACGCTTTGTTTAAATTAGTGATTAAGAATACTTACATAGACAACAAAAAAGCACTTACCGCTTTTTGAATTAATCATTGGATAAAGGAAGTGACAAGCTGCTTAAGTAATTATATCGTAATCGTAACTAATAAAAATCAATTTAACTAATTTTACAATTTTTTGTGCGTGGTAAAGCGTTTTTTTTTTTAACTACTTACCTACATATTTTATTTTTTATTTTTCAGTCTAGTATTTTCTTCATTTAGTTAAAAAAAATAAAGTCAACGAAGTTATGCCTTGAGCGGTTTACGGTTTAGTAGCCACTGAAGAGTTCCACTACCTACCTCTTTGCTCCATCATCAGACCCTCAACACCAAGTGTAATCTATTGGACTCATCAAAACGAGTCATATGACCCCAAATTCGAGGGGTTTACTAGTAGCTACTGAAGAATTCCACTATCTACCTCCAAGCTCCATCATCAGACCCTCGTTACCAAGCCTAATCTATTGGACTCCTCAAAACGAATCATACGAGCCTAAACTCGAGCCGCCTTATTACAAAACAAGATTTATATTTTGACATGACTTAAACCATGGAGCCAGTTTTTGTAATAAGAACGTAACTGTGATTGAAATACCGTTCTATAAACAAAACTGAAAACTTAGTTCGGTACTAAGTTGTCAGTTTTTTTGTTTAGGAACATTAGATACCATAGTCGGAATAAAGTTCGAAATTCAATAATGGCTCCATGTTTTAAACCTGGGTCTGAAGATAAACCTTGTTTTGGAATAATGGGGGAGGTGTTTACTAGTAGCCAGTGAGCGCCACTGTCCACTTCCTAGCTCCATCGTCAGATCAGCTCCAAGATATCAAATTATAGTATTGTCATCCAAACTACTTAGAATACAAAGTTTCATTTCGATACGACAATTAGAAGTTGGTGGAAATTACGTTGAAAGATCCGTTACCTACAGACGAGTAGATAGATACAGGTCGAGCTAATAGAAGCGTGTTAAATAAACTTGTTACGAATCAGGTTCGCGAGCTTCTTTTAATTTGTTTTATAATATCTTCGCAATTTTATTTTTATCAATCAATAGATCTTGTTTGATTTTTGCACTAGTTTAGTACCCCTGACCAGCGAGACTATGTTGATATTTTTTAATTATACAAAGCTTCCAGCGGCGAGGTGTCAATTTGTGTAAGAAAGAAGTCGAAGTGAAACCGGCTTTAATTGACTTACTTACATAACAATAAAGTAGACATTAATTTATGAACTTAAAAATAGCTTTACTGAATTTAACACCATCTATCGTCAAGTAGCAGAACCAAAAAGGCGCTATCACCACACAAACAAAACTTTCAATGTTTTACAGAAATAAATTAATATTAGGTATCTACCTGCCTACTATCATACTAAAATTATTATGGAATGTAAAGAATCGAATACAATAAACTTGAACTAGTGAAAAGCAAATAAAATGTGCAATATCCTCCATCTCACTATCGCTGACAAATTTTTCTGACGCTGACACTATTGACTGTGCCATTTTTCAATCGCGGTAGAGTTGCTCATGCGAACCTCTGAAGGGAAGCCGGTAGGAATCGTGTTATATGGTGCTGTCGCCACTGAAAGCTTCACTTTGCAGTTGCAACCGCAGAGATCACGCTGCACTGTATAGGTACTCTTGGTGATATGATAACAGAACGTAATAAAACATCACGACAGTATTTCCCGAAGGGCGCGTGGTGACTCATGACTGAGACTGGAGACCGAGATGCAAGACAGAGACAGGGACCGAGATCCATGTCTCGGTCTCCGCTGGTTTACTATGGGCCGAGACCGAGACCATATAGGTACTAAAGTCTGTTCAAACAGTCAGTCTTGGCGATTCAGTCGTTGGAGTCAGCTGTATTGTTGTAAGTTATAAATCCACATTGTAACGGAAAGCCAAGTTATAAAGTTACTATTGGAGGAAGAAGGTAACGACGATTTGCTTTTATATTATTTCTATAAAAGTAAACAAAGATTGCCTATCAACGAACTATGGCCAAGAAGGATCGTTTTCACTATTGGTTAAGAACTATTTATTGTTTAAATCCTTTCAGGCATAATTTTCTATGAACTTAATTATGATAACACTGAATGTTGATTCAAAAGCTCGTGTAGAAATCCTGAACTTACAGTCCTAGTCGTCAGTAATCGTAAACCAGTGTGGTGGTCAAAGGTCGTTCATTTTTAATCACTTTTCAATCAATCCCAAGCTGATAGTAGTACCTAGATATTTAAGAATAAGGGCCTGTGCACACAACGTTTTTTAAATGCGCCGTTGAGTACAGTGTACAGGCAATGAGAATGTAGGGTTAATAGGTACATACCTTTTATAAAAAAAATGGTACCTGTAGGATTCAACAATCCGGCTGTCCCATTTCAAAACCTAGTAAGGGACACATTTTTCGTCCATCGTTTTATTGCATACCTAATCCTGCTAACCTGAGGGGCAATTCCCGTAATTTTAAGAACGTTCGCATTTTAATCTCAGTGTCAATCTGTCAAATAATCCTCTAATTTCCCTACATTTTTGACAAGTATTTGACATTGATTGTCGTTGAGATGAGATTGCAACTTGAATTTGAAATTTTTTAAGTACGAAAATTCGCCTTCCTGTCCAGTTTAGCAAGATTATGCAACAAAACGATGTACGAATAAGTGTCTCTTACTAGGTTTTGAAATGGGACAGCCCGATTGTCACTTTAGGGAGGTATGTATATTGTAAGCGCTTCGCGCTAGGTAGGTAATAAAGATTTGCATTCTGATTCTGACCGATTAGTGGTAGTATTTTTTTTTATGACGACTGTGCCTCAAATCTTATTACTGTGTCTTTTAATGAAAAGGATTTAAGAAATCGTGTTCTCAGGGAGATTTGTCCATAAGGCATGACTTATGGTTTTTCATACGGCGGGTAAAATGTGATAGATAGGTTAAATAAGGTACCCCAGGCAATTAACGCCCACCTAACTTGAACCATTTTTTTTCTGCAAATACTATTGAAATGGAAGAAAATTATTCGATAAAACGATTAAACATACTTTTCTGGAGGCATTTATCAGTCTTATAGAAAAAAAAATGAATTTAGGTCTTACAACGTATTTCACTAAAAAGAAAGATACTTACAGGAAATAAAAATAACTTGAAATAATATTTAAGGCAGATTCACGACATGAATTTTATTTAAGATTTTTTTCGCTTATCATACTAAAACATGAGCTAATAGAATTTAGAATTACAACATAATTAAATTCGTTTATTTCCATGGTGTAAAAACGCCCACGGGAAGGTTAATAGCGCCCACGAAGGGTAATATCGCCCTAGGATCATTTGACTGGGCGTTATTATCCGAGTGTTAGTTATTGTTATTTCTTATTATTTTACACTAAATTACGTATATTTCCCTAAATATATTAACGAAATATAAAGGGTAATTACCTACATTATAACAGAAATATAAAATTGTATGAAAAATACAACAGAACAACTAAAAACTTACAATTTTGTCCGAGCAATTTTTATAATATTGGCATAGTCCTTGAAACACGACGCGTCACTGGCAAGATTGTGAACCGAGAGATTTGCGTTCACGCTAGCTGTATCCATAGTGGTGTAGGTATTATATGTGTGTGAGCTGCAGTGGCGAAAGCACCGTATAACACGATTCCTACCGGCTTCCCTTCGGAAATTCGGAACACAACCACTCAATCGTTATTTAAAAATGGCACACAGTCAGTAGTGTTTAATAATGCCAAATAATATAATAATCACATTGTAGGTATTTAATACACCATACTATTCAAACATTACAAAACGCCTACATTACATTTTTTGACTTTATATCTCAACAACAAAACATTTTGCTCTAAAATAACTCAGTGAGTTCAATTTCTATACAAATTCGACGTCATTACGAGTTCATTTTGTATGGAAATGATTTTTTTTGCTCCGGCTTAACTCTCTCATAAAATCACCCTTCGCCACTGGGGAGCTGTCAAGCTTACGCGAATATAAGTACGTTTTCTGTAGTTTGGGCGTTATTTAACTGATGGCGTTAATTGCAATGCCTACCTTAGATAAAACTACTCTTAATTGTGTACACCATATACCTAAAGAGAAAGTGGTAAGTACATAATATTTTTGCAGATGTAGTGTAGCTCGTAAGAAATGCATTTTGTAATTAGGTAAAAAATATAGCATAATATTTAATTCAATAATAATTTATTAGTATCTATTCATTTTTAAAAAAATACAACAGTATTGTCTAACTATGTAACAAATACAATAGTAGGTATCTAGTGGTGGTAGGAGATGGCGGGAGAGGAGTAAGTGACGTGCGCTACGGGAGCGGCGTAGGCGACTTTGACGACGGGGGCGGCGGCGTAGGCGACTGGAGCGTGAGAGTAGGAGACCGGGGCGTGAGCGTAGGAGACGGGGGCAGGCGCGTATGCTACTTTGGCTACAGGAGCGGCGTAGGCGAGCTTGGCTACGGGAGCGGCGTAGGCGTGCTTGGCTGCGGGAGCGGCGTAGGCGATCTTGGCTACGGGAGCGGCGTAGGCGATCTTGGCAGGAGCTTGCTGGACGGGGGTACCCTCGTACCTCACCACAGCGTTGAAGCCGTGCTCCTCATCAGCGGTGTAGTCGACGATGCGGTGCACGCCATCGGGTTGCACAAGCGAGTACGAGCCGTGCACGGCGTCGCCTTGACGAGACTCCTGCTGCTGCTTCACGTCGCCGTTGTGGTCGTCATGGACGGAGTACGAGAAGTCGTAGTGAGCGGGTGCTTCGTGCTCGGCGTACACCGCTTTGGAGACGGGGACCAGGCCAGCGTAAGCCGCCGCAGCGATGGACAGGACGATGACGAACTGCAAGTCAAATAGGAAAATATTTTTAGAATAGATAAGTGGGTAAACTATAAACTGGGATAAAATCAGAATAATCAAAATGGATTAAACATTGATCAGACACCATTAAGTTGTTTATTTAAAAAAACTCACTTTGGCAACCATTTTTGATGATAGTTTGATAAGTTGTTGCTGATTTGAGTGTCAATAGTGAACTATGACAATGTGTGACCTGCTACAGTTTTTATACAGGCTGCTCGCCTGTAGACCTACAGGCGATGACTTATTTAAATAACGAGACCTCGTTGGTGACACACGGCGCGCCTGCGGCATCGTGCACAATTATTGAAAGGCGAAGGCCGACATGCTGCATTGCTGAGCCAAACTTCAAAATATTACAAACCGATTAGCACCTGTGTGTACATTCCTAATTAGATTACCGACTTTATTAAATATGAAAGTAGTCTTGAAATGCCTAAGTCATATTTTGAAATGGGTGGCAGGGTGCTGCATTAAATTAAATAAGTTGTGGGCTAGTAGTAATTCATTCGGTTTAGATGTTGTAAGGACCATGATTGAGCAAAAAGTATTATTCTTACTGAGCTTTTTGATGAATTTATTTGGGTTTATTACTTCAGATTAACATAGTTATCTATGGGTTAGGACTTAATATATTACATGTCCCTACTTTATATTTATATGAAATGGATAAGATTTCCTCCTTGACTTACCCTAGTTAAAAATAAGTACCTACTTAGTTGAAAAAAACACTTTTATCACGCAATACCCGCTGTACGATACAAGTACCTATGCAGTTTGACACTTCTTTAATGATTAATTCAAAAACGCTTTGTTTAAATTAGTGATTAAGAATACTTACATAGACAACAAAAAAGCACTTACCGCTTTTTGAATTAATCATTGGATAAAGGAAGTGACAAGCTGCTTAAGTAATTATATCGTAATCGTAACTAATAAAAATCAATTTAACTAATTTTACAATTTTTTGTGCGTGGTAAAGCGTTTTTTTTTTTAACTACTTACCTACATATTTTATTTTTTATTTTTCAGTCTAGTATTTTCTTCATTTAGTTAAAAAAAATAAAGTCAACGAAGTTATGCCTTGAGCGGTTTACGGTTTAGTAGCCACTGAAGAGTTCCACTACCTACCTCTTTGCTCCATCATCAGACCCTCAACACCAAGTGTAATCTATTGGACTCATCAAAACGAGTCATATGACCCCAAATTCGAGGGGTTTACTAGTAGCTACTGAAGAATTCCACTATCTACCTCCAAGCTCCATCATCAGACCCTCGTTACCAAGCCTAATCTATTGGACTCCTCAAAACGAATCATACGAGCCTAAACTCGAGCCGCCTTATTACAAAACAAGATTTATATTTTGACATGACTTAAACCATGGAGCCAGTTTTTGTAATAAGAACGTAACTGTGATTGAAATACCGTTCTATAAACAAAACTGAAAACTTAGTTCGGTACTAAGTTGTCAGTTTTTTTGTTTAGGAACATTACCATAGTCGGAATAAAGTTCGAAATTCAATAATGGCTCCATGTTTTAAACCTGGGTCTGAAGATAAACCTTGTTTTGGAATAATGGGGGAGGTGTTTACTAGTAGCCAGTGAGCGCCACTGTCCACTTCCTAGCTCCATCGTCAGATCAGCTCCAAGATATCAAATTATAGTATTGTCATCCAAACTACTTAGAATACAAAGTTTCATTTCGATACGACAATTAGAAGTTGGTGGAAATTACGTTGAAAGATCCGTTACCTACAGACGAGTAGATAGATACAGGTCGAGCTAATAGAAGCGTGTTAAATAAACTTGTTACGAATCAGGTTCGCGAGCTTCTTTTAATTTGTTTTATAATATCTTCGCAATTTTATTTTTATCAATCAATAGATCTTGTTTGATTTTTGCACTAGTTTAGTACCCCTGACCAGCGAGACTATGTTGATATTTTTTAATTATACAAAGCTTCCAGCGGCGAGGTGTCAATTTGTGTAAGAAAGAAGTCGAAGTGAAACCGGCTTTAATTGACTTACTTACATAACAATAAAGTAGACATTAATTTATGAACTTAAAAATAGCTTTACTGAATTTAACACCATCTATCGTCAAGTAGCAGAACCAAAAAGGCGCTATCACCACACAAACAAAACTTTCAATGTTTTACAGAAATAAATTAATATTAGGTATCTACCTGCCTACTATCATACTAAAATTATTATGGAATGTAAAGAATCGAATACAATAAACTTGAACTAGTGAAAAGCAAATAAAATGTGCAATATCCTCCATCTCACTATCGCTGACAAATTTTTCTGACGCTGACACTATTGACTGTGCCATTTTTCAATCGCGATAGAGTTGCTCATGCGAACCTCTGAAGGGAAGCCGGTAGGAATCGTGTTATATGGTGCTGTCGCCACTGAAAGCTTCACTTTGCAGTTGCAACCGCAGAGATCACGCTGCACTGTATAGGTACTCTTGGTGATATGATAACAGAACGTAATAAAACATCACGACAGTATTTCCCGAAGGGCGCGTGGTGACTCATGACTGAGACTGGAGACCGAGATGCAAGACAGAGACAGGGACCGAGATCCATGTCTCGGTCTCCGCTGGTTTACTATGGGCCGAGACCGAGACCATATAGGTACTAAAGTCTGTTCAAACAGTCAGTCTTGGCGATTCAGTCGTTGGAGTCAGCTGTATTGTTGTAAGTTATAAATCCACATTGTAACGGAAAGCCAAGTTATAAAGTTACTATTGGAGGAAGAAGGTAACGACGATTTGCTTTTATATTATTTCTATAAAAGTAAACAAAGATTGCCTATCAACGAACTATGGCCAAGAAGGATCGTTTTCACTATTGGTTAAGAACTATTTATTGTTTAAATCCTTTCAGGCATAATTTTCTATGAACTTAATTATGATAACACTGAATGTTGATTCAAAAGCTCGTGTAGAAATCCTGAACTTACAGTCCTAGTCGTCAGTAATCGTAAACCAGTGTGGTGGTCAAAGGTCGTTCATTTTTAATCACTTTTCAATCAATCCCAAGCTGATAGTAGTACCTAGATATTTAAGAATAAGGGCCTGTGCACACAACGTTTTTTAAATGCGCCGTTGAGTACAGTGTACAGGCAATGAGAATGTAGGGTTAATAGGTACATACCTTTTATAAAAAAAATGGTACCTGTAGGATTCAACAATCCGGCTGTCCCATTTCAAAACCTAGTAAGGGACACATTTTTCGTCCATCGTTTTATTGCATACCTAATCCTGCTAACCTGAGGGGCAATTCCCGTAATTTTAAGAACGTTCGCATTTTAATCTCAGTGTCAATCTGTCAAATAATCCTCTAATTTCCCTACATTTTTGACAAGTATTTGACATTGATTGTCGTTGAGATGAGATTGCAACTTGAATTTGAAATTTTTTAAGTACGAAAATTCGCCTTCCTGTCCAGTTTAGCAAGATTATGCAACAAAACGATGTACGAATAAGTGTCTCTTACTAGGTTTTGAAATGGGACAGCCCGATTGTCACTTTAGGGAGGTATGTATATTGTAAGCGCTTCGCGCTAGGTAGGTAATAAAGATTTGCATTCTGATTCTGACCGATTAGTGGTAGTATTTTTTTTTATGACGACTGTGCCTCAAATCTTATTACTGTGTCTTTTAATGAAAAGGATTTAAGAAATCGTGTTCTCAGGGAGATTTGTCCATAAGGCATGACTTATGGTTTTTCATACGGCGGGTAAAATGTGATAGATAGGTTAAATAAGGTACCCCAGGCAATTAACGCCCACCTAACTTGAAACCATTTTTTTTCTGCAAATACTATTGAAATGGAAGAAAATTATTCGATAAAACGATTAAACATACTTTTCTGGAGGCATTTATCAGTCTTATAGAAAAAAAAATGAATTTAGGTCTTACAACGTATTTCACTAAAAAGAAAGATACTTACAGGAAATAAAAATAACTTGAAATAATATTTAAGGCAGATTCACGACATGAATTTTATTTAAGATTTTTTTCGCTTATCATACTAAAACATGAGCTAATAGAATTTAGAATTACAACATAATTAAATTCGTTTATTTCCATGGTGTAAAAACGCCCACGGGAAGGTTAATAGCGCCCACGAAGGGTAATATCGCCCTAGGATCATTTGACTGGGCGTTATTATCCGAGTGTTAGTTATTGTTATTTCTTATTATTTTACACTAAATTACGTATATTTCCCTAAATATATTAACGAAATATAAAGGGTAATTACCTACATTATAACAGAAATATAAAATTGTATGAAAAATACAACAGAACAACTAAAAACTTACAATTTTGTCCGAGCAATTTTTATAATATTGGCATAGTCCTTGAAACACGACGCGTCACTGGCAAGATTGTGAACCGAGAGATTTGCGTTCACGCTAGCTGTATCCATAGTGGTGTAGGTATTATATGTGTGTGAGCTGCAGTGGCGAAAGCACCGTATAACACGATTCCTACCGGCTTCCCTTCGGAAATTCGGAACACAACCACTCAATCGTTATTTAAAAATGGCACACAGTCAGTAGTGTTTAATAATGCCAAATAATATAATAATCACATTGTAGGTATTTAATACACCATACTATTCAAACATTACAAAACGCCTACATTACATTTTTTGACTTTATATCTCAACAACAAAACATTTTGCTCTAAAATAACTCAGTGAGTTCAATTTCTATACAAATTCGACGTCATTACGAGTTCATTTTGTATGGAAATGATTTTTTTTGCTCCGGCTTAACTCTCTCATAAAATCACCCTTCGCCACTGGGGAGCTGTCAAGCTTACGCGAATATAAGTACGTTTTCTGTAGTTTGGGCGTTATTTAACTGATGGCGTTAATTGCAATGCCTACCTTAGATAAAACTACTCTTAATTGTGTACACCATATACCTAAAGAGAAAGTGGTAAGTACATAATATTTTTGCAGATGTAGTGTAGCTCGTAAGAAATGCATTTTGTAATTAGGTAAAAAATATAGCATAATATTTAATTCAATAATAATTTATTAGTATCTATTCATTTTTAAAAAAATACAACAGTATTGTCTAACTATGTAACAAATACAATAGTAGGTATCTAGTGGTGGTAGGAGATGGCGGGAGAGGAGTAAGTGACGTGCGCTACGGGAGCGGCGTAGGCGACTTTGACGACGGGGGCGGCGGCGTAGGCGACTGGAGCGTGAGAGTAGGAGACCGGGGCGTGAGCGTAGGAGACGGGGGCAGGCGCGTATGCTACTTTGGCTACAGGAGCGGCGTAGGCGAGCTTGGCTACGGGAGCGGCGTAGGCGTGCTTGGCTGCGGGAGCGGCGTAGGCGATCTTGGCTACGGGAGCGGCGTAGGCGATCTTGGCAGGAGCTTGCTGGACGGGGGTACCCTCGTACCTCACCACAGCGTTGAAGCCGTGCTCCTCATCAGCGGTGTAGTCGACGATGCGGTGCACGCCATCGGGCTGCACAAGCGAGTACGAGCCGTGCACAGCGTCGCCTTGGCGAGACTCCTGCTGCTGCTTCACGTCGCCGCTGTGGTCGTCATGGACGGAGTACGAGAAGTCGTAGTGAGCGGGCGCTTCGTGCTCGGCGTACACCACTTTGGAGACGGGGACCAGGCCAGCGTAAGCCGCTGAAGCGAGGGACAGGATGATGACGAACTGCAATTAAAATAAATATTTTTACATAGAACTAAGAACTATAAAATGGGATAAATGCGAAATACTAGCTAGATAAATAGATCTAAATGCGAATTAATCAAGATGGATTAAAAAATATCAGATACTCTTAAATATTAATTTAAATAACTCACTTTGGCAACCATTATTGCTGATTGTTGTTTGATATGTTGTTGTTGATTTGAGTGTCAGTAGTAGACTATGATAATGTCTGGCCTGCTACAGTTTTTATACAGGTTAGTAGCTTGTAGGTCTGGCTGGTGACACACGGCGCGCCCGCGGCGTCGTTTACAATTATTGAGAGGCGAAGGCCGGCCGGCATGCTGCGTTGCTGAACCGAACTTCAAAATATTTCAAACTGATTAGCACCTCATTGTGCACTTTTTAATTGATAGGTAAACGATTTAATGAAATGGGAGAGTAGTCTTGAAATGCCTAAATCATAATTTGAAATGGGCAGTGAGGTGCTAGTAGTAATTAATTCGGTTTAGATGTTGCAAGGACCATGATTGAGCAAAAAATGTTACGCCGTCCGAACTCTTTCTCAAAGTTGATCCTACCTAACTGGACTGTTTGTCCTAGGGAAACATATCTACCTACTCGTCCACAACTTCGAGTGTATCATCTCCGATCTTCATGGGAGTGGGTGTTACATGGCATTTGAGAATTAACAGACGTACGATAATTAATAAGTATATCCGCAAAAAACTTGTTACGACTTACGAGTCAAATTCACGGCCTTCTTTGATTGATCTCTTTTAATCATACAAAGCTTCACATAACTTTGTTATTTTAAAGCTTCACATTACTTTGTATAGGTAATACATACCTAATATTTTCTTGCACACCACTCATTTATCATGTAAAGAACTACTTGCGGATGCCCTAAGCATGGTCAGACAGACTAGATCAAAGAGATAACTTTTCTTTATTGTATTTTTTTAATACAATGCAGGGGGCCTAAAATGGACGCTTTCGCAGAATCATATTATGATCTGCGTACAATTCATATCCCGCAATTCATCTGTTTGGCAGTTGTGTATGGAGTTTCGTAAAATGGTCCACAAATTAAGAATTATTATAGTGAAGTCTAACGTTAAATAGCACCTGTCAAACAGATGAATTGCGGACTGTATGAATTGCACGCATGATTCTGCCAAAGCGTCCATTTTAGGCTCCCTGATCTTACAAACAAAAGGCGTCCTATGACCTTAATAGTGCCTTTCAATTTGGTGTCTGCGTGAAGTTTCTGAATTCTGCACGTGTACTCATGGTGAAGGCCGCAGGTATCCGCTGGGTGCGGGAAACACAGAACCGGTTGAAGTGGCGGTGCTTGGGGGAGGCCTATGTCCAGCAGTGGACGTCTTTCGGCTGAAATGAAACTCTAGGTGATAACATAACGTAATAAAACATCACGCCTGTATGTCTCGAAGGGATAGATAAAGCATGACATAAATGTGTACCTAGTAGGTACACCCGAATTTCGACAGTTGAGTGTGCTAAGTAATAATTTATATTATTCCATATTTTCTAATTCAATCATTTAACTTCACTCTTTTCATCCATATATTTTTGTCGATTATTCAATTCTGAGTTGATATAATTTAGTTTTATTGTCTAAAATGTAGGTTTAGCTATTTGGTTCCCAAAAAAGTCTGGCATAGGTAACTACATAGTTATGAAGGCTGCTAAGGGAATGATCACGATATTTACTGAGGACACACATACCTACAGCATGACTACGGCTAGGTATCACCAATCAGTTTTCCTATTTATTAGGTAAGTATAACGTGATGTTTATAATACTTACGCATTTCTACTGCTCGTTACTGCGTAATGCGTACAATTGAGACTTGTCCAACCGCAGGTATCTATGTTTTTTTTTTAGTTAGCCTACACTGTCCCACTGCTGAGCAAAGGCCTCCCAAATCCTTCCAGGCATCCTTTTCTATGATCTTAATGATGTAGTGGCATCAACTTCGCCATATGCGAACTACGCGTCACACTGACGGCACGCAAAGTCCTGCATCGCGCAAGCAGAGTTTACCGCGCAACTAGCATATATGCAACATTCCCGACATCAACCGTTGGGCAGTTGCCCACCAGACACAACACCTGTCTGGTCGGAGGATCCTCCCTTTTCTATAGAGGATGAGTGAACTTTACACCCAAACTCAAACTCAAAGCATTTATTTCAAATAAACCAATTACAGGCACTTTTGAATTGTCAAGGGGTCGGTCAGTCATAAAGATGAAGCTAGTTGCCCATTCCAAAGCTTAGTAGGTACCTATGGAGAAGAACGGGCAAGAAACTCCACGGACACTCTTTTAAATTAACATATGGTTACAAACTATTGGTATCATCATTCGTGTTGAAATTAAACATGTGAGAACGATGCAAAACGTCAAAGGCGTCCGTAACAAAAAGATAAAAAAAAAACAATTCAAAAATTAAATTAAAATAAGCCAAGGCCGCTAAGAGATGACCAGTCCCTACTGATGGCGCCCGTTCACGAACATGATGACCCTGTTCCTCATGCCTCTAAAATGGTATTATCAATGAAAGTAGATAGATGCAAAAGCTCAATGAAGAAATCCTGAACTGTTGTCAGTAATCGTAAGCTAGTGTGGTGGTCAAAGCTCGTTCATTTTTAATCACTTTTCAATCAATCACAAGCTGATATTAGTATCTAGATATTTAAGAATAAAGATGTCCGGATCCTATGTATTTAAACACTAATTTCCTATAGGAGGTTTTTGCAGACGGCTTTTAATCATGTTTTGGTCAGGGGTCACTTAGCTGCCTCTGGTGCAGTAAAGGCAGTGAGAATGTAGGGTTAGTACATACACTACATTCTCACTGCCTTTACTGCACCAGAGGCAGCTAAGAGACCCGTGAAATCGTGTTTTTTACATACGCGGTAAGATATGGTAGATAGATTAGCTAAGTAGATAAAACTACACTCTTTATTAAGCACACCATTTATAGAGAAAGTGGTAAGTACATTTTGCAAATGTAGTGTATCTTGTAAGAAATGGGTTTTGTAATTTGGTAAAAAATATAGCAGAATATTTAATTCCATAATAATTTATTAGTATCTATTCATTTCTAAAAAAATACAACAGTATTGTCTATGTAATAATTACAATAGTAGGTATCTAGTGGTGGTAGGAGATGGCGGGAGAGGAGTAAGTGACGTGCGCTACGGGAGCGGCGTAGGCGAGCTTGGCGACGGGCGCGGCGGCGGCGTCGTAGGCGACTGGAGCGTGAGAGTAGGAGACCGGGGTGTGAGCGTAGGAGACGGGGGCAGGTGCGTATGCTACTTTGGCAACGGGAGCGGCGTAGGCGAGCTTGGCTACGGGAGCGGCGTAGGCGATCTTGGCAGGAGCTTGCTGGACGGGGGTACCTTCGTACCTCACCACAGCGTTGAAGCCGTGCTCCTCATCAGCGGTGTAGTCGACGATGCGGTGCACGCCATCGGGTTGCACAAGCGAGTACGAGCCGTGCACGGCGTCGCCTTTGCGAGACTCCTGCTGCTGCTTCACGTCGCCGCTGTGGTCGTCATGGACGGAGTACGAGAAGTCGTAGTGAGCGGGTGCTTCATGCTCGGCGTACACTACTTTGGAGACCAGGCCAGCGTAAGCCGCCGCAGCGAGGGACAGGATGATGATGAACTGCAAAACAAAATTTGTGAATTAGATTTTCAAAATAACACATAACATCACCCCTGTCTTCCCCGAAGGGTTAGGCAGAGGTGTACCTATAGTACACCCACTTTTCGCCAGTTATGTTTAAGTCCCATGTAATAGGGGGCGAGCCTATTGCCATCAATCGGACACAAATCCAGACTCTGGGCTGCTACTGAGAAATTCCATATGGAAAAACCCAATAACACTTTGCACAACTCGGGAATCGAACCCAGGAACCAAAAAAAAACCTAAGTATAAAACCATTTCGTCAAATTTAAAATCATAACTATTGAGAGTAATTTTTTGCCCCGATTTTTACAAATTCGAATAAAGCACTCCTTCCAATTAAAACTCGTTAGATGCCAGTCTTCAATTAATTTAGAGAACTCACTTTGGCAACCATTTTTGCAAGTATGTTGTTGCTGATTTGAGTATCAGTAGGTGACTGTAATAATGTATTTAGTTGCTACACTTTTTATACATGATTGTCGCTCGCGTGCATAGTTCGCCGGTGACATGGCCCTCAGGGTCGTTAATTAAACTTCACAATCATTGACAGTTGAAACCTTCAACTTTCATACCTTCTACTTCTCGATACCACAGGTTCAAAACCTGTCGAGACATTTCTTGATAAAACAATAGGCCACACAATGCCCATTGTGGCATACTGTTTCATTTTAGAAACTATTTATGTTATCATTATAATCAGGCTTACATACTTAAAAAAAAAACCGGCCAAGTGCGTGACGGACCACGCACAATGAAAGGTAGTTGGGATGAATTTATCCCAAAAACAAACTTAACATTGTAGTTGAAAACATGTCCGATACAACGATTTGTAACTTACATTTGCAGTTGGAAAATCGCAAAAAAATATTTTTCTATGTGATAAACTAGAAATTAACAATTTTCGGAGATTTCTCTTTATTTTTGCCGAGAGACCGTGGTTTTGATTTAAATAAAAAAAATAATGTTTATTTCAATTAACATACTTGGTTTGCTTTCCTTTTTATTTTTATTTTCATGCACACTTGCTTTCTCAACTCACTTTAGACATTGGCAGAATAGTCGACACCGGCTTTGCTTGCCATACAATAAAAATAGAAGATAATAGAATACTTGGCTTAAAACGAGTCTCCAAATCATATAATGCATTATATGATTTGGAGACTCCGTATCCCGTTTTCTAAACGTTTTTGAATGGGTGCTTATTCTTAAATTGTCATCTCGCAATGACACATTGGTAGACAACATCTCTACCATTAGGGCTTTTGATCGATTGTTGCATCAGATTTCACGCATGCCAAATGCCAATGTGAAATGGTCGAGATTGTCTCCTTGACTTAGTTCAACTTAATGTTTCCGCATCAAACTTGTACCGAGTCAAGTTCACGACCTTCTTTATTACCCGACTGCGGCGAAGCCAAAAAACCGGCCAAGTGTGTGTCGGACCACAATGAAGGATTCCGTAGTTGGAATGAATTTATCCCAAAAACAAACTTAATATTGTAGTTGAAAATACATCGATATACGTCATGGTCAATTCTCCAACTGCCAATTTATGTTTGCTGACTATTACTCGTTAACTTGTAATGACTTAGCTGTGATCGTTTTCCTTTTAAATTCGTTTTATATACTACTGCCGTGAATTTTTTCACATATCCAAAAACAACCATTTATCTGGCATGGGGTGGGACACATGACTCTTGCAAGAATTAGCACTTTATGAAGCAGATATATGCCAGCGACCTTGAGTGGTTAGCTTGCGTGTTCTGTACTGAGCTCACGCAACGCGTCGTACGTTCAGCCAGTAATAGGACTGGTAATGGTTATTACAAAAAAAAAAAAAGTTTATGAACAAATTAACGTTTATTTGTGTTCTAATAATTCATGACAAAAATATTTTTCGTTATTTTATTTTATTTCTTCAAAAGTGTATTAAAAAACGTCGTTTGATACAAGTGGACATTTGTTATAGAAAGAAAGAATGAAAGAAAGAAAGAAAAAACGTTTATTCTGCACAAACAAAACGCAGTTCTCGGCTCAAAAACAACCTCACCTACGGCTCGGCTGTTAATTCCGCCTCGAATGCAATAACAAACATTCTCCACTTGTATCATCAAATGTACTATTCAACACATTTGCCCAAAAAATGCATTTAAGAAGCCTGTTCTATACATTGTTCGAAAGTTAAAAATTACGCACCATACAACGGAATGTGCGGTAAAATAGGTACTTACATTCGTTTACTCGTTTTTATAAAAACAGTTTGTAGGCGTGATTTCTACTTACTCCCATGCCAAATTACCGCTTTCTAGTATAAGAGTTTCTGAGCTAAGCCGCGGACAGACAGAAAGACAGATAGACATGGCGAAACTATAAGGGTTCCTTGTTGACTACGGAACCCTAAAAGGGAGGATTATTTATAATTACTTCCTACATTACGATAAATTCAGCTTAATCCGTAAAGATGTCTCAATTTAGTCAGCGCTTACAAGTTCATTTTCGGGGTTTACAAATCCTGGTAAAATCTGTGTTCACAAGTCGCCAACCTTCCTTATCTATATCTATAAAAATCAACGCCACTTTTCGTTGTAATTTTATAACACAAGAACGGGCTCACCTATCCAAACCAAATGTTTAGGCTTTGTTCGGACTATTTAGTAGATGGTTTATGTGAAGTTTTTTTAGGTAGGTAGGTAGGGTAGGTACGGTAGGTAGGGTAGGTAGGGTAGGTAGGTAGTTAGGGTAGGTAGGTAGGGTAGGTAGGTAGGGTAGGCAGGTAGGGTAGGTATTCTTTTACCCATAGAAAGCCACGTTATTTGTGAGTGTCATAGAGTAAAAATGTTTACCGCCCAACGGAGTGGGCACGGGTCAGCTAGTTCGTTCATGTTATTGTGATAACGTCCTACGCCGCTGAACAAAGCACAATATAAGGATTGGAGTTGGGTTAATGCTTATTCATAATTTCAGCCAAAAGACGTCCACTGCTGGACATAAGCCTCCCCCAAAGGGGGGGTTTGCCATAATCACCACGCTTGGCAGGTGGGTTGGCGGTCGCAGTATGGTGTTAAAATGCATAGAGAACGCTGCTGCCCATTCTCTAGTAGTCCCTTAGTCGCCTTTTACGACACCCACGGGAAGAAATGGGATGGTGCTATTCTTTACGTCCGGCACGATACGAAGCTAATGCTTATTATTAGCTTCTGCGGGCTATCTATTATTAACGAGTATAAAATGAATTTTATGAACAACTAGCTGCGCCCCGCGGTTTCACTCGCGTAAGTCTAGATCCCGTGGGAATATCGGGATAAAAAGTAGCCTATATGTTAATCCAGGGTGTCAGCTACCTCCATACAAAATTGTATCAAAATTGATCCAGCCGTTTGAGCGTGAAGAAGTAACAAACACACACACACACTCACATACTTTTGCCTTTAAGGCTTCTACATACCAGCGCGACTAGTCGCCCCGGTATGTAGAAGCCTTTATAATATTAGTGTGACTAGCTGAGGCCCTGCGACGTTCCCCGCGCCTATTCTGTGTTCCCGTTTCCGTGCGAATTTACAGTTTTTTTTTATGTTTCGACTTTTCCCTTTTGTTCCATAAGAACGTTATTTGGACTATTACCTACTTACATAAAAAAAGAATTAGCCAAATCGGTTCAGCCGTTCTCGAGTTTTGCGCTCAGCAACACATTTAGCCATTATTTTTTTATTTATAATAGATGAAACGAATACAAAATGAAAAAAAAAACTGCCTCTTTGGTCTAGTGGTCCCAAGCGCTACTGATGAGCATGAGGTCTTCGGTTACATTCCCAGGTAGGGCAAAGTGTTATTGGGTTTATCCTTCAGGAATTTCTCAGTAGCAGCCTGAAATCTGGATTTGTCCTCGATTGATGGCAAAAAGCTCCCCTATTACATGGTACTTAAACATATCTGGCGAATGCGGATGTGCTATGAGTACACCTCTGCCTAACCCTTTGGGGATAACAACGTGATGAAGAATAAAGCATTTGCGTTTCATTGAATGACAAAATATCTACGTTATTAATTTTATCATAACAACATATTATTTTGCAACTGCATGGTGCAACGTAAGAAGGCGCAAGGCTTTCGTACCAGGTGGTCTACTCCGAACATAAATCCGAAGTATCGGCCGAATGTTCGGTCGTCTTGCTTGACAACGGCTAACTATGGCTGAATACGGCAAAAAAAAACGACAGTCAAAGAGATAAGCCAAAGTCAAAAATATGACTAAGTCGGATTCAAAGTCAAAAAAGTAATTCTTATGGTAATTCAAAGTTATAAAACGGCCGAACATTCGGCCGATACTTCGAATTAACGCTTCGGAGTAGACACCCAGTATTCAGAACTATTGCTGATGTTCATGACACAATCGGATGTTAAAATGGCCTAATGTAAACTTTAGTGAAAATCACAAAACATTCGTGTGAGACTGTGTGAGTGTTGTTTTAGAAGTTATAATTAGACTACCGTTTGTTTGGTCCTCCGGTTCTTCCCCAGGCTTCGTTCCTGCTAGTGCTAGGATTTTGCAATAAGCAAATTATGCAATCAAGATCAGAAGGTGGATTTAAGTTTGGGTTCAGGGAATAGTTGGTAAAGGTCTCGTCATTTCTCATAAAGGAGGATACATCATTAAATGCATTGTTGTATTATATCTAATTTAAAAGGCACCGATACGAATAAAAAGTTACAGGCACGCATAAAGTGATAAACTTATGTTCCTTCTACTGTTTTTGACGATTTATTCCATAACGACTCCATGATGGTGAAATGATGCAATACTTTCACGATATTGTAATAATTGTAGTGTTCCAGTTAAATTATCTAAAGGATGTTTTAATATTATCATTATCTTTCTTTGAATCTGATGACGTCAAGCCAGACATTTATAGCGTTATGGAAAGCGTCCATTATGTCCCATTTCATTCTCTATCATGCTGTAATGTCCAGTTTGTAGGATATCTAGCTAGGACATATCGAATTTGATGCATTTGTGTTGCGATAGTCGACCTCACATAACCTCACCCACAGAACACTATTACTCCTAGCGGAGACCTCACCTTTCAGTGGCTATGGTATTTCTTTCTCAATTTAATTGTATTTGCTTTATAACTATAGACAACTTTTATGTATTAGGTTAGGTACTTTTTAGGTTTTAATGTTTAGATATTCTGTAGCCGTAAGAAGGTAGAATAGATAAAAATAAAGAAGGATATTCAATTCATAATAATTTAATAGCACTTATTTATTTCAATATAACAGCTTGCCTAACTATTTAACAAAATCATCTAGTGGTGGTAGGAGATGGCGGGAGAGGAGTAAGTGACGTGCGCTACGGGAGCGGCGTAGGCGAGCTTGGCGACGGGGGCGGCGGCGTAGGCGACTGGAGCGTGAGAGTAGGAGACCGGGGCGTGAGCGTAGGAGACGGCAGCAGGCGCGTAGGCTACTTTGGCAACGGGAGCGGCGTAGGCGAGCTTGGCTACGGGAGCGGCGTAGGCGATCTTGGCTACGGGAGCGGCGTAGGCGATCTTGGCAGGAGCTTGCTGGACGGGGGTACCCTCGTACCTCACCACAGCGTTGAAACCGTGCTCCTCATCAGCGGTGTAGTCGACGATGCGGTGCACGCCATCGGGTTGCACAAGCGAGTACGAGCCGTGCACGGCGTCGCCTTGGCGAGACTCCTGCTGCTGCTTAACGTCGCCGCTGTGGTCGTCATGGACGGAGTACGAGAAGTCGTAGTGAGCGGGTGCTTCGTGCTCGGCATACACCACTTTGGAGACGGGGACCAGGCCAGCGTAAGCCGCCGCAGCGAGGGACAGGACGATGACGAACTGCAATACAAATAAATATGTTTTAGAATAAACTAAGATAAATGGGATAAATGCATAATAATCAAGATGGATTAAAAATAGATCAGACACCATTAAATTCCTAGTTAATTTAAATAACTCACTTTGGCAACCATTATTGCAGATTTTTTGATATGTTGTTGCTGATTTGAGCGACAGTAGTAGACTATGATAATGTCTGATCTGCTACAGTTTTTATACAGGTTAGTCGCCTGTGGGTCTAGCTGGTGACACACAGCGCGCCCGCGGCGTCGTTTACAATTATTGAGAGGCGAAGGCCGACATGCTGCATTGCTGAACCGAACTTCAAAATATTACAAACTCATTAGCACATGTGTGCACTCTTTAGTAGATTAACGATTTTATGAAATGTATAATCTAAATCTGTCTTGAAATTCCTAAATCATATTTTGGAAAGGGTGCTGACTAAAATTTAAAAGCTGTGGGCTAGTTA
The DNA here is from genome assembly GCA_948098905.1 of Tiliacea aurago. Lineage (NCBI taxonomy): Eukaryota > Metazoa > Arthropoda > Insecta > Lepidoptera > Noctuidae > Tiliacea > Tiliacea aurago. Next base: position 7,176,635 of record OX402592.1, read on the forward strand.
AGTAATTAATTTAATATAACTATATTGCAAAGACAATGATACAGTGATTAATCAAGCAGATTTATATTCACACTGATCTTTCTGAGATGATTATAACTGATTTACAGGAATTGCAATGAAGATACGTATTCAATATATATATTATTCTTTACAAGACTGCTGTGATGAATGCACGATGGCAATCAAAAAAGATGTCGAAGCTGTGGATGGACGTTCGGGGCGATGAAAGACCAATGGGGAACGTCACACTACTCTTTTCTGGAGATTTTCAGCAAACTATCGGTTGTAAGACAAGGGACCAGTTCTAAGTAGAACCGATGAAATCAAAGCTTCATTGAATCGTTCTTACCTCTAGCTTCAAATCAAAAAGCTACAATTGACATGAGAGCACAGCTGGATGGAAAATCTTATGCCTAAGAATTTTCCGGTGTTCTGCTCCTTGAGTAACACGGTCAGGTGACCTTCCAGAAATACTTGGCAGAGTACACCAACCTACGAACGACGAATCGCCGAACTCATAAGTTCGGTATTCGGAGATCTGTCAAATATACCATATCAGGAATATTCTCTGTTATGTGAACGCGCTATACTTACTCCAAGAAATGATCAAGCCGCTGTAATCAATCAAAAAATTGTAACCGAAGTTATTGGGGTTAAAGTGGTTTACACATCGTATAACAGCGTCCTTAATCAGGACGACGCCGACGCCACTAATTATCCAGTTGAGTTTTTGAGTTCACTCACTGCAAGTGGTCTTGCTGCTGAAAATAATTCGTAAAGTCGGTGTTCCAATAATCCAAAATTGTGCAATGCAACCCGACTTAAAGTAACTGCTCTACCATAAAATGTAAATTCAAATGTATTTTCAATTTGCATGTCAAAATGTCCATACAATCTTGAATTTGACCCCTATTTAACCTCTTTAGTGGTTGAATTATCAAAAGTCCTGAATTTATGATTTTTATTAAGTAGAATGGGCTACAAATGGTCTTACTGTTTCGCATATACTGTAACCATATTCTTTTGTTTTTATGTTTGCCACCATTCATGAAGATTTGTAAATATTGACAGCTACGTATGAAGGAAGAATTGCCGTACGTTATTGTCAAGTACCTACTACAATACAATAGTAAGCAGTAAAATTTAAAATCTACAGATTATTCACGTTTTTTTGTATGTTCCGCTTTGGATGAAATAATCCCGCTTTTTTATTCAAAAGGTTTCAAAATACCGGTTTGCCCGAAAAAAATCTGCCAACACTGGTACCTTCCCACCACGTATGCAAAACCAAAACAACGTTACGACTCTGCCTGAAAACACGATTTTAAAAATGATTTTCATCATAGGACACACGAACTATGACTTTAAGCACAGAATTGTAATAACCTCAGGATCTAGAAACATGAAATTTTGCGCAAGAGTTCCTTAGTTAAATAGCGAAAGTAAGCAGTCAAGAAGCATAAGCATAATAAGCCTATAATGTTTCCACTGCTGGGACCGGGACACAGGCCTCCTCTCTGTGAGAGGGAGTGGGCCGTATACCACCACGTGGGCCCAGTTCGGGTTGGTAGATTTCACAAGTCTTCAAATTGTTGGTTCTAAGACATGCCGGTTTCCTCACGATGTTTTCCTTCACCGTTTTGAGAGACGAAATAATTTAGACAAAGTAAAGGGCCTCTGTCCTGAAAGTCGCGGTCGTTACCGCTGCGCCACCACTGCTCTCAGTAAAGAAGGATTGTTGAAAATTCATCCCCTTTAGAGGGATAATTAGGGGATGTTAAGTTCATCATTTTTGCTGATGATAAATCCCATCGCACATGCACACAGGTTATAGTCAGTTATGATCTCTACGTCTGGGAAACCGATTGGTGATAGCTTTACGTATGTCCTCATTGGCGCATATCTGTCTGGTGATCATTCTCTTTTGGCTATTTTTGTCATGACAATAAAACCACATAAGTAGTCGATGCAGTGACTCGGCACCACACAATGAAGAGAAATCATTTTGATTATCCGCAGATCATAAATGCAGATATCCTTTACGCAGTTACCTATAGCAACTTGAAAAGCACGTATAATTAATTAAGCTGATATGATATGAACACCTCTTGTAAGATCAGCAATGTATCTCCAAGATCCTCCGTCCTACGGTTCATACCGGCACAAGAAAAACACTCAAATGGCAGCCATTCCTATTTTTAACCGCCTTCGCAAAAGGAGGAGGTTCTCAAGTAAGCTGTATTTTTTTTTAAGTTTTTTACCTCAGTACTCCGTCGTTTGTAAACCGATTTGAATAAGTATTTGTTTATTTGAAAAGATATACTTCCTGCTTGGTCCCAATTTTATCAAAATCCAGTTCTGATGATGGTCCATGAGGAATTGAGGGAACTCCTCAAATATTATAGGCATACATATAGCGAGTTCTGTATTTTCATCAATAAGTCAATCATTTGCATTCAGAAAGTATCATATTTTGGTGAAGTGACTGATGAAGAAGACCACCGATGGCCACCAGAACTCGTCAATGGTAAGTATTTCACGGGTGGCCATAAGATATCTCGATTAAGAGAGTTAAGGTGATACCGAAATAAATTGGGGGTTTTATTTCACTATTACAGCATGTATAGATATTTTTTTTGGATATAATATGTTTATTGACTATTTGATTAGTACTCTGACTGAAGAAAAACGCAATTGGGTTAAATTTCCTAAATATTTATAATTTAATTCCGAAAATCTCTACTTTTTTATATTGTTTTCTGTAATTCTATTGTCCTAAGTAATTTCATTGCAAAATTGCATTCAAAATATGCGTATTAGGTAATTGAAAACTCTGACTGAAAATATTTAAGATACATAGCTTAATTTATTTATAAACAATTTTTATTTGTTTTTGCGCTCTTACGTTGTTTATTTTGGTTCCAGTGGTGTGGTGATAAGTCCCCTCTTTGAGGAGTGGCTAGAGAGGCGCCACAGCGTCCTCACCTTCCGCCTGACGCAGGTCCTCACCGTACACGGTTGTTTCGAGAGGTTTCTGTTCAGGATAAAGCGGGAGGAAACGCCCGGGTGTCATCACTGTGTGGATCGCCCTGAGGACACGGTGGAGCATACGGTGGAGGTCTGCCCGGCTTGGGCGGAGCACCACCGTGTCCTCACGGAGGCGTTCGGCGGCCGCGTCTCTCGCATCCGGCCCTGGTTCGGAGCGAGAGTGCATGGGAGGCCGTCACTTCCTTCTGTGAAGCAGTACTGCTCGCGAAGGAGGCTGAACGCGTAAGGGAGAGGCAAGGTTCGCGCCCTCGCGCCCCTAGTAGCCGTAGGAGACGCCCCGGGCGCATGTGGAAATAATTGACTCGGTCACTTTTTTATGGGCCCAGTTCGCTATGATTTATTTTTTACGTATCACCTTAAGCGGCAATGCCGAAACAAATTTACATAAATAACTCTGATCAAAATGGTACCATCAAACTGATCTGATCAAAGACACGGACTTCCGAAATTAAATTAAATATAATAATAAATGTGGGTATACTACAGGTACACCTCTGCCCAATCCTTCGAGGAAACATGTCGTGATGTTATTTGCTTCCAAAATTAAAGTTTTTTTTTCACTTCTTAGTGTTTTTTTTTGGAAGTAGGTTTCTTTTTTTTTTTAAAGATGCTTATGGTTCCTAAATCCATGACAAGGAGACTGCGATGTGGGAAGCTTAATAATCATAACAAAGGTGAACTGTTCGTGAACTTGATTCAGAACTAGTTTTTTTTTTTATCGGAAACAAATATTGAACTAAGTCAAGGAGAAAATATCGCCCATTTCATTAGAGTACCTGTCTTTATTGCAATACCTGTTATTCTGATGCAATCATCACACAAACCTCAGTGAGAATATAAATCTACATTACTACTCCATATTTTTTGCAATTACTGTATCGTTGTCCTTGCAATATCTAAATAGAATGAATTACTAAACAAGACTATAACTTTTTAAACTAAATGCAGCACCCATTCCAAAATATGACTAAGGTATTTCAAGACAACACTACTGCATGGATGGCTTGGCGCTCGAATAACGTTGTCAGGGGGCGCCATTGGTAAAAATGTTAATATTGAAATGTATTTATCTTAGAACCCGCCAAGTGCTTGGCGGACCACCCATAATGAAGGGTTGCGTAGTTGAGATAAATTTATCCTAAGAACAAACTACGAAAAAACGACGGAGAACATACTTTTCAACTACAGTGTTAATTGTAGTTGATAAACATGTTCTCCCATACATTCCAACTGCAAATGTAAGCTTGTACGCACAATATTAGGACATAAACCATGTTATTTTAAGGCCATAAACTTCTAGATTTTCCTGTAATAAATAAAATATAAAAATATTTTCTGTATTTATAAAAGAATTGGGTTCAGTAGTTTCGTAGATAAGGGTCAAATTTTCACCTATTTTCTTGAATAACTTTAAATATATTTATATCTAATAAAATTATAAAAATAATATACTTGTGATCCTCACAGTAAGCCCTTTCATTTGAGAAGCCACACGGTAAAGTATGCAATTTTTTGGCTCCCAAAAGTGACCTTCATATTCTAAATTCATCGGTACGTTAGATTTGGTGCAAATTGGCTGTGACAGACGGACAGACACACACGTGATCCTAGAAGTGTTCCGTTTTTCATTAGGACATACGGAACCCTAACAAAATGGCGGCTTTAGTTCCAATATTAGCCACGCGCCAAAAGATCCTTGTACACCTATACTCTCAGATTTTTTAAAGTCATTAATCTAATAAGGTATATACAAACAGGTGTTAAACAGTTTGTAAAATTTTGAAGTTCGGCTCAGCAATGCCGCATGTCGGCCTTCACCTCTCAATTATTGTGCACGATGCCGCGGGCGTGTGTCACCAACGAAACCTACAGGCTAGCAGTCTGTATAAAAACTGTAGCAGGTCACTCATTATCATAGTCCACTACAGACGCTCAAATCAGCAACAACATATCGAACAATCAGCAATAATGGTTGCCAAAGTGAGTTATTTAAATGAACTAGGTATTTAATGGTGTCTGATAAATTTTTAATCAATTTTGATTATTATGCATTTATCCCAGTTTATAGTTAACTCTAAAACATATTTATTTTTATTGCAGTTCGTCATCGTCCTGTCCCTCGCTGCGGCGGCTTACGCTGGCCTGGTCCCCGTCTCCAAAGTGGTGTACGCCGAGCACGAAGCGCCCGCTCACTACGACTTCTCGTACTCCGTCCATGACGACCACAACGGCGACGTGAAGCAGCAGCAGGAGTCTCGCCAAGGCGACGCCGTGCACGGCTCGTACTCGCTTGTGCAACCCGATGGCGTGCACCGCATAGTCGATTACACCGCTGATGAGGAGCACGGCTTCAACGCTGTGGTGAGGTACGAGGGTACCCCCGTCCAGCAAGCTCCTGCCAAGATCGCCTACGCCGCTCCCGTAGCGAAGATCGCCTACGCCGCTCCCGTAGCCAAGCTCGCCTACGCCGCTCCCGTTGCCAAAGTAGCATACGCACCTGCCCCCGTCTCCTACGCTCACGCCCCGGTCTCCTACTCTCATGCTCCAGTCGCCTACGCCGCCGCCCCCGTCGCCAAGCTCGCCTACGCCGCTCCCGTAGCGCACGTCACTTACTCTTCTCCCGCCATCTCCTACCACCACTAGATATTATAGTTACTTCGTAGGCAAACTGTTATGTACTGAAATAAATAGGTAATATTAAATTATTATGAATTGAATGTCCCATTTTATTATTATCTCATAAACTTACCCCATTTACAGATACTAAACCCAAAAACCTAATAAATTACAGGTACATATAGAGGTCAATGGTAGTAAAAAAATACTGAATAATCGATTATTTCAAAGTTACCTTAATGACTTAAAAGTAATTTATAAATCCAAAAGTAGGTAATACAAATATGCACAAATGCGAGATTGGAATGTGCGAAGTTGCCGCCGTATAAAGACAAAGTCCAAGTCAAAACATTTAATTTGAATCGGCACTTATGAGGCACATTTGAACGTCAAAATTTACAGTCAAATAGAACTCATTCTAGTGGCCCCTTCCAAAAGGTAGTTTTGTATTGAGAATAATGGGCAAGAAACTCCACCGTTACTCTTTTAAAATGTTTTACAATATTTTGTATACATCATCATATGCCTAGTCTTTTCCTTGTTAGGGTCGGCTTCCAGTCTACCTGAATGCAGCTGAATACCAGTATTTTACACGGACCGTCTGCCTATCTGACCTCCACAACCCAGTTACTGGGTAACACGATACCCCTTGGTAACTGGTTGTCAGGCTTTCAGGCTTCTGATGACCCATAACAACTGTCAAAGATCTACAGATGACAGCCAGGACCAACGGCTTAACGTGCTTTCCGAGGAACGTAAAGGGGTCTCGGTATGTAAAGATAGTCACCCGTCCACGGACCAACCGCGGATCGATCGACCCGTGCGGCTATTATTACTCAGCCACAAGAACCTCAATATTTTATATCTTTATAATATTCATCAAAAATCGTAAACGGTTTTTGGAAACCATTTTTCGGTTCAGGGATCCGTTTGCGTAATATTAAGCTTTAAAGTGCAATTTTGCCCTGCCAGCTAATTGGCTGTTATTTGTATATTGTGGTGTCTTACGACGTCCACGCGATCGAAGTCGCGTGCAGAAGCTAGTAGCTAATAAATAAAAAGATCACAACCATTAGTTTTCAGAAAATACCTACTGCTATATATATAATTTATCGAATATATTATTTTAGGAAGGAAGGAAGGAATTTTATTATGCTGAGATCATTACTGTAAGTAGTGTAAGTGGTTCAGGTGAAACTATTTTTATACCGCGTATACCGCTCACCCCAATAACTTTTCGTTCTGAGATCAACCGCATACATTGTCCGGTAGCCGTTAGCTTCGCGATGATAATAAACAAGTCCCAGGGTCAGACCCTTAAGGCTGCTGGTGTCGACTTAAGGTCCGATTGTTTTTCTCAAGGCCAACTGTATGTGGCTTGCTCGCGGGTCAGTAATGCAAACAATCTTTTCATACTAGTTAACTAGCTCAAGACGGGAAAACAGTAAATGTGGTTTACAAAAAAATTCTATGATGTGTCTTCTATAAATTACATTTGGAAGTAGAGTAGAAGTAGGCTTATTCACTCAAAATGTAGGCAGTAACCTTTGTTATTGCACAGATTGAAATAGAGGTGGGCAGTCTATCATTTGTGAACATAAGAAAACTACTACAACTGTATCAAATGTTAGATTACTATATTACATTTTTAGGTGGTGCAAGATAACACTAAATTCCACGCGGACGAAGTCGTGGGCAACAGCTAGTATCATCAGCCATGGCCAAGTGCGTGTCTGACCACGCACAATGAAGGGTTCCGTGGTTGGGATGAATTTATCTCAAAAACAAACTTCACATTGTAGTTGAAAAACATGTTCTCCCATACATCGATATACGTCACGGTCCATTATCCAACTGAAAATGTAAGTTGGTCGACTATTACTCGTTAACTTGTAAAGCCTACTTAACTGTGATAGTTTTACTTTCAATTTCGTTGTATACACTACTATTACCATGAATTTATTAACATAACCAAAAACAACCAATAAGCTGGCAGGGGTGGGCACTTGACTCTAACAAAAAATTGCACTTTAAAGCTTAATATTACGCAAACGGATCCCTGAACCGAAAAATGGTTTCCAAAAACCGTTTACGATTTTTGATGAATATTATAAAGATATAAAATATTGAGGTTCTTGTGGCTAAGTAATAACGGCTGCACGGGTCGATCGATCCGCGGTTGGTCCGTGGATGGGTGACCATCTTTAGATACCAAGACCCCTTTACGTTCCTCGGAAAGCACGTTAAGCCGTTGGTCCTGGCTGTCATTTGTAGATCTTTGACAGTTGTTATGGGTCATCAGAAGCCTGAAAGCCTGACAACAAGTTACCAAGGGGTATCGGGTTACCCAGTAACTGGGTTGTGTAGGTCAGATAGGCAAATGGTCTATGTAAAATACTGGTATTCAGCTGCATTCGGGTAGACTGGAAGCCGACCCTAACATGGAAAAGACTAGGCAGATGATGATGTATACAAAATATTGTAAAACATTTTAAAACAGTAACGGTGGAGTTTCTTGCCCATTCTTCTCCATACGAAACTACCTTTTGGAAGGGGCCACTAGAATCAGTTCTATTTGTCTGTAAATTTTGAGGTTCAAATGTGCCTCATACGTGCCTATTTGAAATAAATGTTTTGACTTTGATTTTGACTTTATACGGCGGCAACTTCGCACATTCCAATCTCGCATTTGTGCATCGTTGTACGAGTATTACCTACTTTTAGATTTATAAATTACTTTTAAGTCGTAAAGGTAACTTTGCAATAATCGATTATTCCGTATTTTTTTACTACCATTGACGTCTATAAGTACCAGTAATTTATTAGGTTTTTGAGGGTAAGTTTATGAGATAATAATAAAATGGGACATTCAATTCATAATAATTTAATATTACCTATTTATTTCAGTACATAACAGTTTGCCTACGAAGTAACTATAATATCTAGTGGTGGTAGGAGATGGCGGGAGAAGAGTAAGTGACGTGCGCTACGGGAGCGGCGTAGGCGAGCTTGGCGACGGGGGCGGCGGCGTAGGCGACTGGAGCATGAGAGTAGGAGACCGGGGCGTGAGCGTAGGAGACGGGGGCAGGTGCGTATGCTACTTTGGCAACGGGAGCGGCGTAGGCGAGCTTGGCTACGGGAGCAGCGTAGGCGATCTTGGCTACGGGAGCGGCGTAGGCGATCTTGGCAGGAGCTTGCTGGACGGGGGTACCCTCGTACCTCACCACAGCGTTGAAGCCGTGCTCCTCATCAGCGGTGTAATCGACTATGCGGTGCACGCCATCGGGTTGCACAAGCGAGTACGAGCCGTGCACGGCGTCGCCTTGGCGAGACTCCTGCTGCTGCTTCACGTCGCCGTTGTGGTCGTCATGGACGGAGTACGAGAAGTCGTAGTGAGCGGGCGCTTCGTGCTCGGCGTACACCACTTTGGAGACGGGGACCAGGCCAGCGTAAGCCGCCGCAGCGAGGGACAGGACGATGACGAACTGCAATAAAAATAAATTTGTTTTAGAATAAACTGTAAACTGGAATAAATGCATAATAATCAAAATTGATCAGACACCATTAAATACCTAGTTAATTTAAATAACTCACTTTGGCAACCATTATTGCTGATTGTTCGATATGTTGTTGCTGATTTGAGCGTCTGTAGTGGACTATGATAATGTGTGACCTGCTACAGTTTTTATACAGACTGCTAGCCTGTAGGTTTCGTTGGTGACACACGCCCGCGGCATCGTGCACAATAATTGAGAGGTGAAGGCCGACATGCGGCATTGCTGAGCCAAACTTCAAAATATTACAAACTGATTAACACCTGTTTGTACATTCCTTATTAGATTAATGACTATAAGAAATGTGAGAGTACAGTTGTACAAGGATCTAATGGCGCGTGGCAAAAATCTTGTTAGGGTTTCGTATGTCCTAATGAAAAAACGGAACACTTCTAGGATCACTCGTGTGTCTGTCTGTCTGTACGTTTGTCACAGCCAATTTGCTCCGACTCAATGGACCGATTGAGTTGATATTTGGTACACATATCAATTTTCAAATACGGACGTGTTACGTAAAGAAACTTCCCTTTTGGGAGACAATTATGAAAATTAAAAAAAAGTTTTGTATGTTTTATGTTATACTTATACTGTACCGTGTGGCATATCAAATGAAAGGGCTTACTGTGATGATGTCAAGTATATATTTTTTATAATTTTAAAGTGAATTGTTTTCAAGTTATTTATGAAAATAGATATAAATTAATATAAGGGGGAATGGTCAATATTTATATATTGACCATTATATATATATTATATTAATTTAAATGGCTATTTGTGTATGTGAGTTTAAATGTTTGTAAACGCACCCACGATACAGGAGAAATTCCTAGTGTGGGGCAACGTTAAAAGTTAAAAGAGTTATTATTATTTATTTTATTCATTTAATTTAATACTAACATTAGGCTAAGTTATACTACCTACTACTAACATTATGTGGATATTTATCTGAAATAAGATATTTGAATTTAGCTCCGAAATCCATTTTTTTTTAATGCAGGATATAGTGTTATACTTATAAATTACAGGAAATCTATGGTCTTAAAATAACATGGTACATCTCCCAATATTGTGCGTACGAGCTTTTGCAGTTGGATGTATGGGAGAACATGTTTGGCAACTACAATGTTAAGTTTGTTCTTGGGATAAATTCATTTCAACTACGGAAACCTTCATTGTGGGTGGGCCGACAAACACTTGGCGGGTTTTTTTAATAAATTGTCAACGTTATTCGAGCGTTAGACCATCCTTGCAGTGTAGTCTTGAAATTACTTAGTCATATTTTGGAATAAATAAATAAATTAGATAAAATACAAATGAAGGAATGTGTGCTGCATTTAGTGTCTTGTTTAGTAATTCATTCGATTTAGATATTGCAATGACAACGATACAGTAATTGCGAAAAATATGAAGTAGCTAAGTAGGTAGATTTATATTCTCACTGAGCTTTTTGTGATGATTGCTTCAGAATAACAAGTTTTGTAATAAAGATTGCTACTCAAATTAAAGCTGTCACAGGGCGACTGGCAGATGTGAAACATCACACTAAACACATATTACACACTACTACATATTTATTTATTTAATACGTCCAACAAAGGATACACGTATACAATATAAATCACAATAATAAAAAAGGGTTCTATAAAGACTGCATAGTGGCCGATCGCCACGCGGCTTGCGTCGCCCCGCCAGCAATCGGTTTTACGTGAGCCTATAGATGTTTCACATCAAAAACGTGTTATTATTTATATTTTTTAAATAGCATTAAGCTTCCCACATCGCGGTCTCCTTGCCATGAATTTAGGAACCCTAAAAATGGGGATGCTAGATCGGCTACGCCTTTTCTTTGCTAAGAAAGATAGGAATGGTTGTCATTTGTGTGTGTTTCTTGTAGGCCGGTATGAACCGTACGTATGATGGAGGATCTTTGAGATAAATTGGAGATAAATCTTACAAGAGGTTTCCTTTATTATATTTTATATATATATTCATATTAAACACTTTGTAAACAAGCATATTACAAATTAGAGGATTATACAAGATAAGAATGCTTCGAAACATGCTGGTCCTGCTCCATAGGACAATCTAGAGTCTAGACAAAATCAAACAGGTTGCTATTTTAATTGTATAATTTATTATTTTTATGACATTTATTTTAAATTCTGTGATTAGCTTAACTCACACTGATATTGTTATTTTTTAGGAAATCGTATATATTTTTTACAATTTTTGTAAATATGTGATCACCATGTATTTACTCTTTACTCTTCTCTTCTTAACTCTTTTTATTACCTATTGTGGTATAGTAATTTTATTCTAGGTGCATCGTCTTCACTTATAATTATATAATTAATGTACCTATAAAAATATTGTACAAGATTTTAAAACTAAAATTGACTTTGACTTTAAGCTTAATTAATTATTATGCGCTTTTCAAGTTGCTAGGTATCTAAAGGATCTCCGAATTTTATGATCTGCGAGCAATTAAAATGATTTCTTTATTTTTTTTTTCTTTTTAAAACAAAACGTTGTTTTCATTGTGTGGTTCCGAGTCACTGCATCTATTTTTGTGGTTTTATTTTCATGATAAAATGATTTAAAAGAGCCAAAAGAGAATCATGGTCGCCAGACAGCTATGCGCGAATGAGAACGTATGTAAAGCTATCACCAACCGGTTTCTCAGACGTGGCCATCATAAATTACTATAACCTGTGTGCCTGATGGGATTCATCATCAGCAACGATGACGAACTGCCATCCCCTAATTACCCCATAGCGGGGATGAATTTCGAATCTGGATCGAAGTGATCCGGCAGAGAACCAAAGTTGTCGACATAGCCCACAGAATAAGCAAGCTGAAGTGGCAATGGGCCGGCCATATTAGCCGTAGAACCGATGACAGTTGGGGTAGACGTGTTCTTGAGTGGAGACCGCGAATTGGCAAACGTAAGGTAGGACGCCCTCAAGCTAGGTGGAGCGACGATCTTCGCAGGGTGGCTGGTGGCAGCTGAATAAGAGTTGCCGAGAATCGAGCTGAATGGCGTGCAATTGGAGAGGCCTATGTCCAGCAGTGGACTGCTATGGGCTGATGATGATGATGACGATGGGGATGAATTTCTAAAATCCTTTTTTACTGAGTGGAGTTGGTGTGTGTGAGGTTCTAGCCGTGATAGGCGCTTTACTATGTGTAAATTACTCGTATTTCATCTCTCAAAACAGTGAATGGCAACATCGACGTTGACGGCACGGTTGGTGCAGTGGTTAAGCGATTGACTGCTGCGCTGCGTGTCGCGGGTTCGATTCCCGTATGGAACAAATATTTGTATGACCTGCAAGTAGTTGTTCCGGGTCTGGCTGTTTGTGTATGTGAGTTTAAATGTTTGTAAACGCACCCGGAGTTACCGACATAGCCTGCAGAGTAAGCAAGCTGAAGTGGCAGTGGGCTGGCCATGTTTGTCGAAGGACCGATGGCCGGTGGAGCAGACGAGTCCTGGAATGGAGACCACGTATCGGCAAGCGTAGTGTGGTACGCCCCTCAGCTAGATGGACCGACGACCTGAAAAAGGTGGCTGGGACAGACTGGATGCGGAAGGCGGAGGACAGGGTGTTGTGGCGCAGCCTGGGAGAGGCCTTGTCCAGCAGTGGACTGCTATAGGCTGAGTTGATTGAAACGCACCCACAATCCAGGAGTAATTCCTAGTGTGGGACAACGTTTAAAAAAAAACACATCGTGAGGAAACCAGCATGCCCTAGAATCAATAATTCGAAAACATGTGATATCTGCCCACACGCAGCCCGCGTGGTGGATTACGGCCCACTCCCTCTCTCAGAGAGGAGGCCTGTGTCCCAGTCCCAGCAGTGGAAACATTATAGGCTGATTATACTTATGCTTCTTGACTGCTCACTTTCGCTTTTTAAGGAACTCTTGCGCAAAATTTCATGCTGCTAGAAGCAGGAAATTCTAATACCATACTGTGCCTAAAATCATAGTTCGTGTGTCATATGATGAAAAGTATTTTAAAAATCGTGGTTTCAGGAAGAGTCGTCGTAACGTTGTTTTGGTTTTGCATACGGCGTAAGATGTGGGTAAATTTCATGCTTCTAAATCCTGATGCTTATATTATAGTAAGTAGTAGTATTATTAGCCTCAGGATTTAGAAGCATGAAATTTTGCGCAAGAGTTCCTTAAAAAGCGAAAGTGAGCAGTCAAGAAGCATAAGCATAATCAGCCAAAACTGTTTCCACAGCTGGGAGTGGGACAACACAGGCGTCCTCTCTGTGAGAGGGAGATGGCCGTAATCGACCACGCGGGCTGCGTGTTGGCAGATGTCTTAAACACGATTTTTAAAATACTTTTCATCATATGACACACAAACTATGATTTTAGGCACAGTATGGTACTAATACCATACTGTGCCTAAAATTATAGTTCGTGTGTCATATGATGAAAAGTATTTTAAGAATCGTGTTTTCAGGAAGAGTCGTCGTAACGTTGTTTTGGTTTTGCATACGGCGTAAGATGTGGGTAGGTACCAGTGTTGGCAGATTTTTTTATCGGGCAAACGCCCATTTTGAAACCTTTTGAATAAAAAAGCGGGATTCTTTCGTCGAAAGCCGAACATACTAAAAACGTGAATAATCAGAAGATTTTTAAATTTTACTGCTTATCTAATATTTTATCGTTTTATATGAGTTTCCAATTAAGTTAAATATGATGATAGATAGACATAGAAAATGTATTCTAATGAAAATACCTTAATTTACTCTGTTTGCTTTACCCTGTAAAGCTGCCTGTCCGGAGCGGAGCGATGCTGCGGAGCGGAGAAACTGAGAAATATTACCCAATAGAATTGCAAATCCCTGTCCACTTGCAATCCTATTGGTTAATATTTCTCCGTTTCTCCGCTCCGCAGCCTCACTCCGCTCCGGTGGACAGGCAGCCTTAGTCTTTGGAGGAACATCATATAAATAAGTAATACGTTACTTACGAATTAATTATTTATATTTCTAGCCGCACTGTCGTAATTCTTATTTGGGGTCCTAAAACTACGAAATAGCCAAGTAAATGCGGCCAATTTGGATGTAGCGCTCGCCGGCCACTCCCGCGGCACCACCGCACTGCTCGGCTCGCGCGCTAAGTCGGTTACTTAAAAATTAACCCTCATTTTAAATTCATGATGAAATAACTGACTTAAAACCTATAAATGAATACCTTAAAAATGAATACCTGCATTATATCGCCATATTCGTCAAATGATGTTGTACATAAATAACAATTGAGCTGAAATCACTTCTGTGGTGTCACGGGGTATAGACTGTGGGAATAGTGATTCCTGTCATTCCCCGTGCGTGACACTGCACCAGTGCAGCGGTGGTGTCACAGGGCATGAACGGAATACTACTACACTAAAGATTAGGACATTACGTAAAAAAAAAATGGTGAAATATTCAATTCGATAGTAACTACCTCTTAGTGGCTGGGGTTACCGTGTGGTGCCGGATACCGTGTGGTGCCGGACGTAAAGAATAGCACTATCCCATTTCAACTCGTGGGTGTCGTAAAAGGCGACTAAGGGACTTACTAGAGAATGGGCGGCAGCGTTCTCTATGAATTTTAACACCATACTGCGATCGCCAACCCGCCTGCCAAGCGTGGCGATTATGGCGAACCCCCCCTTTGGGCGAGGCCTATATCCAGCAGTGGACGACTTTCGGCTGAATTTATGAAATGAATGATGATGAGTGACAGGGATTTTTTTCAAAATTTTCGTATTTAGTATGTATTTGCTTTGGGTTGGGCACTTATTTTTTATATTTAGGCTGCGTAAACACGAAACCTACTTTTTACTCAGCGGCGGAGGGCGAAGCGTCAAAAATAATATGAAAAAGCAATGGACCGGTAACGGCTGAAGTTGTTTACCTATTCATACATTTTTTACTAGACGTATCACAGTCGGCGGTCGAGTTACCTTACGTTTGGTGTGAACGTGGGTTTAGACATCCAGCAGCCGTAATATGGTGTAAGTTTATACGAATAATAATAAAGAAGAACATTCAATTCATAATAATTTATTAGCACCTATTTATTTCAATATACAACAGCTTGCCTAACTATTCAACAATAGAATCTAGTGATGGTAGGAGATGGCGGGAGAGGAGTAAGTGACGTGCGCTACGGGAGCGGCGTAGGCGAGTTTGGCGACGGGAGCAGTGTAGGCAACTGGAGCGTGAGAGTAGGTGACCGGGGCGTGAGCATAGGAGACCGGAGCAGGCGCGTAGGCTACTTTGGCAACGGGAGCGGCGTAGGCGAGCTTGGCTACGGGAGCGGCGGCGTAGGCGATCTTAGCTACGGGAGCGGCGTAGGCGATCTTGGCGGGTGCAGGGTGCACGGGGGTGCCCTCGTAGCGTACGTTAGCGTTGAATCCGTGCACCTTGTCGGCGGTGTATTCGACAATGCGGTGGACGCCGTCGGGCTGCATGAGCGAGTACGAGCCGTGCACGGAGTCGCCTTCGCGAGACTCTTGCTGCTGCTTCACGTCGCCGCTGTGGTCGTCATGGACGGAGTACGAGAAGTCGTAGTGAGCGGGTGCTTCGGGCTCAGCATACACCACTTTGGAGACCGGAACCAGGCCAGCGTAAGCCGCCGCAGCGAGGGACAATACGATGACGAACTGCAACAATAAAGTTTTTTTAAATTATGTTTTGAATACCTGTGTAGGTAAATATTTTAAAAGTTAAGATGTAATCGATGTTATAATAAATTCGAAAAAGTCATATTGAAATTGTTAAAATTGTAATACGACTGTCTTCAATTGGTACTAATAACTCACTTTGGCAACCATTTTTGCAAGTTGTTGCTGTTTTGGGTATCAGTAGGTAACTGTAATAATATATGACTAGCAACAGTTTTTATACAGGGCTGCCGGTGTCGCCCGCCTGCATGTCTCGTCGGTGACACACGGCGGCGGCGGCCCGCGGCGTCGTTCATTAAACTTCACAATGATAGAGATTTGAAGGTCGACTGCTACATTGCTGAACCGACTCACGATTCTGCAGATTTACAACCTGTCGAAACACTCCTTAAAAAACAGTATGTAGGTATGAGTGCTTTTTAAGAATGGGTGGTTCGCATTGTTTTAAAACATATTTATTTTATTAATTTCGATTTTGCGAGCCGACTCTGTCTTTTCCCATATTACCTACTTTTGAGCATCAGATTTCATGTATGCTAATCTGAAAGGGGCAAGGTTTTCTCCTTGACTTAGTTCTACTTAGTGGTTCCGCAAAAACTTGTAACGAGTCACGTTTATGACATTTGTTTATTAATAAATCTTGTTTTACGTATCTTTGGCTTCCCCAATCCAATTTACACTGGGGACTAACAACCCCATTTTGCAGACTTATTAAAGCTGGAAAACCCCCTTTTTCACAGATTTTCAACGTTCATACATCCATGTTATAACGAGGAAGTTCTACGCTACGTACCTAATAGTTAAACTCGCATAGGAAACTGTATAGATACAACGGTTTGGCGTGATTACTTATCGGCTTCTCTTGTTAGATAATAGCCCTGCGGTGTCAGCTTTTCTGGTTACATTATATACGAATAAATGCAAAAATTTAAGTTTTGATTTGCTTTAATTGTTACGTGAACACCATATGTAACTAATTACGCACATACGCGAGAAAGTGAGGAGACAAGTCGATAACTGAGGGAAAGAGTTCTAAAATACTCAGAAGCATAATCTGATATGTGTTTAGTATAGTTATGTAAGTACAAGTGTATTTGATACCTACGGTGACATGCTTTATTTAGCTATGATTTTAGGTGTTCTCTTACGGCCGAACCCAATAATTTTTTTTTCAGTGAAAGACAGATCGTTAATGATGATAGACAGTATAATTATATCTATCCTCGGATGGCGTCTCACAATTATTGATAAAGGCTATCTACTATCTAACGAAAACAATAAGTTGGTTTCTCTACTTCGCCCTCCCGTGCGATCCATTACAACCAACATCACTTTAGAAAACCGGTCAAGAGCGAGTCGGACTCGCGCACCGAGGGTTCCGTACGTATATATGATGTTGATGATTTCTGAAAAACTGTGCTATTTAGAGACATCGTTTTATTTTTCCTGTAATTTATACATAAACTTCTATCACATAGAATAATTTCAGATTTTTATCTATGCAGACTTCGGAGGTATGGGGGGGGGGAAGGGTATTTTTTTTTTCATTTTTCATCAAAAGTCGGAAACTGTGCTGCTTAAAAAAAAATTAAAAATGTTTGAGAATGTGCAAACAGCGTTCTTTCATATGATATCCCACATGCCCTAGTAGCCCCACTTCTCATTTTTAAGACCCCCTTTCAGTCCCTTTTGCAAAAAAGATATATTTTTTTTAATTTTTTCTTACTTGCAAAATAGTTGGGCCAACTAAAACTATTCTTAATTTCAAGTTGATTGCATTAGTAGTTCTTGAGATATACAGGTGTGACAAACAGACAGACAGACTAACGGCCGAACCCAATAACCTATATATCACCAGTTTCCGCCTACTGGAGATATAAAAATATATCTATCGATGGTTTTAACGTCCCAATAATCTCTTAATCTACCGGCCCACGCTATCTACTGATGGGAGGGTGTATCTCCTACAACAGATATCTATTTGTATGAAATCTGTTGTAGGAGATAATTCCCCTAATTTATGCGGTCAACATCGAGGAGCGCGTACCATATCTTCCTATTTAATACATCAATGAATCTGAAGGCGCCCTAGCTGTAACGTCACTGTCGCAACCAAACTTAGTGTATTTGGATGATAATTAAATGCTCTTCCTATATTCTGAACTATTTTTTACATTGATTCCCGCGAATTAGTATTTATTTGTCATTTAACTTCTTAATATTTTGTGATTAGGTTTGGGAAGAAGTGTTCAGATTAGACGGAATTCTCCTTTAATTTTGCATGTGGAGAATAGTCAAAGCCTTGTCATTTATCGCTTATGTGTACAGGAAAAGCTGAGTCAGCCACAGGATTGCTTTAACTTTTACCAATTAATCGACTTTTGTCGCTAATCTAATACATAAAGTAGCTAGTTTAAATTTTGCGAGCAGTGGTGGTCCAGTTGTAATGGCCGCGATTTGCGAGTTCGGTCGTAGGTTCGAACCCTGACAGGCGCTTTACTTTGTGTAAATTATTTTGATTAACACTGCTCTCAAAACAGGAAGAAAAACATCGTCATCGGCATGTCCTAGAACCAAAAATTTGAAGATATCTACCAACCCGCACTGGGCCCGCGTGGATTACAGCCCCGTCCCACCCGTAGAGAGGACGAGGCCTGTATCCCAGCAGTGGAGAACACTATAGGCTGATTATGTTATGTTATTCGATTTGGGGTTTCAGTAGCTGTAAATGGGGAAGTTAATGAGATAATAACAAACTTGTACGTCAATTCATAATAATTTAATAGCACCTATTTATTTTAATATACAACAGCTTGCCTAAGTATGTAACAATAGTATCTAATGGTGGTAGGAGATGGCAGGAGAGGAGTATGCAACGTGCGCTACGGGAGCGGCGTAGGCGAGCTTGGCGACGGGGGCGGCGTAGGCGACTGGAGCGTGAGAGTAGGAGACCGGGGCGTGAGCGTAGGAGACGGAGGCAGGCGCGTATGCTACTTTGGCAACGGGAGCGGCGTAGGCGATCTTGGTGGGTGCGGGGTGCACGGGGGTGCCCTCGTAGCGCACGTTAGCGTTGAATCCGTGTTCCTCATCAGCGGTGTAGTCGACGATGCGGTGCACGCCGTCGGGTTGCACAAGCGAGTACGAGCCGTGCACGGCATCGCCTTGACGAGACTCCTGCTGTTGCTTCACGTCGCCGTTGTGGTCGTCATGGACGGAGTACGAGAAGTCGTAGTGAGCGGGTGCTTCGTGCTCGGCGTACACCACTTTGGAGACGGGGACCAGGCCAGCGTAAGCCGCTGCTGCGAGGGACAAGACGATGACGAACTAGAACAAAATTGGTATTGTTAATAAGAAAAATCTAAATTGGGAAGATAGAAAATAGAAGAAAAAGAAGAAAATGGAGATAGATTGTTATTGGGTTTTTCCATGTGGAATTCCTCAGTAGCAGCCTAGATGATAGCAATAGGCTCAGGGATGTCCTATAAGTTCACCTCTGTCTATCCCTTCGGGGATTACAGGCGTGATGTTGTGTTATGTTATTGAGAACAAGACTTAATTTCATGCTTTATAATACTGCACCAGGCGAAAAAAATATATTTTATTTATTATATAGCAGATTAACCTCATTATCAGAAAAAAAACCTACCTTGGCGACCATTTTTGAATTGATGTAGCTGTTAAGAATATCAAGACTGAACTGTGACAATGTGTGACCTGCTACACTTTTTATACTATATTGTCGCCTACAGCCGGTAAGTATCTTTGGCGACACACTGTATGCCCGGGGCGCCGCCAAGTGTGTAAGATACAATGATTGAGAGGTGAAGGTCGGTGCACTGCGTTGCCTAATCCTAACTGCTCGGTATGTAGGTACCAGTGACTACATTCTACAGAAATTACAAATTGTACCTACCTACTGAGTTTTTTTTTTAATATTAGGTACTTTTCCAACTAAGATGTTAAAACTTAGTACGCTAGTTTTTTGTCCTCGTGCTTTCATAAAGGGTTATTCACAAGAACTTTGTTTTTTAAAACAAAATAAAACAAACAATTTAGATGAAAGGGATTCAAATTTTGATTATGATTTTATTCTAATAGAAAGAGTAAGGTTTGGCAATTATGAATGAAAAATGATATCGGACATGTCCACCACGACCACGCTCACAGATGTCGATTCTTTAATCAAAGACTTCAATCACTTTTTGGCAATATGGCGGGTCTATTTCGTCAATCGCATCACGGGTTTTGAGTTTTAAGGCTGCGAACAATTCGAGTGGCTCCGTATAGACTCTATCTTTAACATAAATAAAAGGCCCCACATAAAATAATCCAGTGCAGTCACACACGATCGGATGAAATTATGCGATCGGGAAATTTGGTTTGCATGATGAAAGAATCTTAAAATTTACTCTTTCTATTACAGTAAAAATTGGAATCATTTTCATCTAAACTCTTTGTTTTATTTTGTTTTAAAAAACAAAGTTCTTGTTGAAAAGCCTATACTTGCCTCGATGCGCTGGAACGAGCTCTTGATTGCTTTCTTAAAATGCATTTCTATTCAGACACAAAAAACACTGCCTCAATCTAACATAAATAAATATTGGAAGACCGCGCGTGGCTGCAAGCCACACTACCACATGACATGACCCATTGGGTTTGGTGGGCTCGGCGTCCGCAAAATTGTAAGCTTACGCTTTTAAGCTTAGTTCTTGTACTCGGTCCACAACACGCGAAAAGTTAACCACAAGAATCTTAGCCCCACCTCAGGTTGACTCTGAAGTGCCGTGTTTGACCGATACGACACGACGACCGTTAGTGGTGTTCACTGCTGATGGTGAACGCCTGGA
This sequence comes from Tiliacea aurago, assembly GCA_948098905.1. NCBI lineage: Eukaryota > Metazoa > Arthropoda > Insecta > Lepidoptera > Noctuidae > Tiliacea > Tiliacea aurago. The sequence goes on from OX402592.1 coordinate 7,197,391, forward strand.
AACTGGCTTGTCCGGATATGGTTCAGCCCGAAAACCCATAATCCCTAAGACATTGGGATGAACCGCTCTGCAGGTTGGCCTAAGGGGGGTGAAGAGTGCTGGATGGTTGGCACGGCACGCCAGCATTAATGACATCATCCGTCGGGCTCTTTTCGCCGCCGGGTGTCAGCCTTTAGAACCCAATTGCTTGGCACGCGACGATGGGAAGAGGCCAGACTGAATGACCATAATGCCTTGGAAGTTGGGTAGGCATTTGGTGTAGGATGCAATCTGTGTCAACACCCTTGCACCATCCCATCTTCCTAGCACAGCGGGGTGAGCTGGGGCGGCTGCTGCAGGTGCAGAAAACCACAAACGGCGCAAATATAACAACCTTATTGGGAGCTATATGTTTAAGTCGTTTAGGGTTGAAACACTAGGACCGTGGGATCCGAGTGCTTATGGAGTATTTTGGGATATAGCCAAGCGGTTAGTCGTCTTTTCACGTGACCAGAGGGCTGACCTATTTTTTTTGGCCAAAAAAACAGTATTGCCATACAACGTGTCAACGCTGCCAGCCTTTTGGGCACTTCTCCCACTCACAGCGATGCGAACAACATTTTTGATGCGCAATGAGCTGTTCCCCTTTTTTATCCTTCATGTACTTGTACGTATAATATAAATATTTTAGTGTTAGATTGCATATTGTATTTAAATATATTTAAACTTATCACAAAAATAAAAATAAACTTATTTCTTTTATTCCCCTGTGTGGTGCTGGACGTAAAGAATAGCATCATCCCATTTCTTCCCGTGGGTGTCGTAAAAGGCGACTAAGGGACTTACTAGAGAATGGGCAGCAGCATTCTCTATGCAATTTAACACCATGCTACGCGCTTGGCAGGCGGGTTAGCGATAACCCGCCAGCCAAGCGTGACGATTATGGCAATCACCCCCCCCCCCTTTGGGGGGGGGCTATGTCCAGCAGTGGACGACTTTCAGCTGAAGCAGATGATAATAAATGATTTCTTTTATTTATTGAAACTTAAATAACTTTTTACTTTTTATTATATGTTTCTCAATTAAAAATACCAATCGATGTCGACCGTGATCTTGACTCTTTTGTATTTTTTTTGCGGAAAAAGGTGTGCAACCTTTTAAGGGTTCCGTAGGCAAGTAGCAAAAACTTCTTCCCCCTTATAATTTCGTCATGTCCGTCTGTCCGCAAGTCGCACAGCAATTTTACTCAAAGATTATTTGCATTGACGATGATGACGGATGAAAATCGGAATAAGGCCCGGACTCCACCAAAGCGGAGAGATGTTTGTTTACGACCAATAAGATATCGTTATTTCGATGCGATGGTACAGTAACGTTATCATATCGGTATCTTATTGGTCGTTTACAAACATCTCCTCTCCTCTCCGCTTTGGTGGAGTCCGGGTCTAAAGGTGTATTCTGTGCACCGCTAAACAATAGTGTAGGTACTGACGAAAAGAAATATTAGTGGTGGCACTCCCCATACCTACACGTAACCGAGATGTGAATAAAAAAAATCAATGCACATCAGCATGGTGAGGTAAGTTGTATTCCATAATAAAATAAAAATCAAATGTTTTAAAGGTTTAAGGTTAAGGTTTAAAGGGTAGTTTTTGAGGTAGATATTTCGGTCACAACCGCAGAAATAATTTTGATTTTCATAGTTTTTTGCGTTAAATACTATGAAATATTTTTTTTCCAATAAAAGATTATATTATATTATTTATTTTATCTATAAAATCTGTATTAAGTAAACTAAAGTAAAGATGAGGGTGATTTTATAGATCGCAAAAATAAGTAGGTATGCATGCGTAAATATTCTTTACTTAACTACGGAACCCTTCACTGTGCGTGGTCCTACACGCGGTCGATTTTTTATTTCATAACTAGATACTGAGTAACATTTATTTATCGATCAATGATAAAAACAGAAATGAATACTGTGATTGAAGTCAAATCGTAGTGAGCAAATCTAAATTAGATTCTTATTGTAAGTTCATTTATAGCCTTTTTATGCAAATACTAGCTTTTTCGGGCGGCTGCACACACGTGGAGGTCGGAAATTATCCCATTGGAACGTCTTACTTTTAAAGTCAAATTATTTATTTCAAATAGGCATTAAGAGGCACTCTTGAACGTCAAAATATACACTAAAATTGAATTGTTTCTAGTTGCCCCTTCTAAATTGTAGTTTCGTATGGAGAAGAATGGGCAAGAAACTCCACCGTTACTCTTATAAAAATGTTTTAAAATATTTTGTTTAAGTACATTCATTATTTTATTAACAATATTATAATTATTATATGTGAAGCCGATGCACCTAGAATAAAATTACTATACCACAATAGGTAAAAATAATTAAAAATGAAGCAATGAAAAATAATTTAATTATAAGATACATATTAATTACATACATATTTACAACATCGTAAAAGTATAATATGTTTTCCTAAAAAAATTAAAATAATAAGTCAAAGGTAATCAATGGTGGTGGTGGTGGGGATTACTAATCACAGAATGTAAAATCAATGTCATAAAAATTAAAAATTATACATTAAATTAGCAACCAGTTTGATTTTGTCTAGACTGTAGATTGTTATGGAGCTGGACCCGCACGTTTCCCCTCTCGTTTCATCCTCTAATTTAGTACCGGAAAAGTATTCTAGGTATGCCCTAACCCAGGTCATGGTCTGCATGTGTGCCTTTCATAAGGTCACAGACAGACAGAATTACTTTCGTATTTAGAATATTAAGTATGGAATATGGATGGATAATAAATTATAATAAATAATTATTATAATAATTACTTTAATACACGATACATGTAAAATTATAAGAACTTAATGAGAAAATTATAAGTTCAAACAAAAATTACTTTTTATATTATCAATCCAGAGACCAGGCAGAATGTATTTACACACCTCACATGTGTGGGTGGGATCGTGAAAATCGGCCGCGTGCGCAACCTTCACCTCTAAATTATTATACAGCGCCTCGAGGCTTGGCACCGTCGCGTCGGTACACTGAAGGCGATAATTTAAGTATAAAAAGTGCACCAGATCACACATTGTCACAGTTAAGTACTGATATCCAAATCAGCAACACAAAACTAAAAATGGTCGCCAAAGTAAGTTTAACACTCTTATTCAAAGAAAAGAAAATTTTAACGATATGCATAGAACATTAATTTAACATTATTAAATTACAACTAAACAGATTTTGATTTATCATTGATTGACAGAGAACATTTGATTTTTATCTAATAAAATATGTTTTGTTTCTAGTTCGTCATCGTCCTGTCCCTCGCTGTAGCGGCTTACGCTGGCCTGGTCCCCGTCTCCAAAGTGGTGTACGCCGAGCCCGAAGCACCCGCTCACTACGACTTCTCGTACTCCGTCCATGATGAACACAACGGCGACGTGAAGCAGCAGCAGGAGTCTCGCGAAGGTGACGCCGTGCACGGCTCATATTCGCTCGTGCAGCCTGACGGTGTGCACCGCATCGTCGAATACACCGCCGACAAGGTGCACGGATTCAACGCTAACGTGCGCTACGAGGGTACCCCCGTACACTCCGCACCCGCCAAGATCGCCTACGCCGCTCCCGTAGCCAAGCTCGCCTACGCCGCTCCCGTTGCCAAAGTAGCATACGCGCCTGCCCCCGTCTCCTACGCTCACGCCCCGGTTTCCTACTCTCACGCTCCAGTCGCCTACGCCGCCGCCGCCGTCGCCAAGCTCGCATACGCCGCTCCCGTAGCGCACGTCACTTACTCCTCTCCCGCCATCTCTTACCACCACTAGATACTGTTGTTACATAGTTAGACAATCTGCTGTATTTATTAAAATGAATAGGTGCTATTAAATTATTATGAATTGAATTAATTCTTTTTTATTTTATTGCTACACAAACTAATTGTTATAACAGTTTTCTAAACTCACTTATGATCACATAAGATCCCGTATCACAAACAGTAATGCATCATTCTTCCATGATCAGAGATATGTAATGTTTTAGTACCTATATTAGTAGTGTACCTACTCTGATACCAAGCAAGCAGTTATGATGCGATAGGCATCAAGGTTCAACACAGCTGACTTGATGATAATTAACTACTTAATTAACATTACTCAACAGAGTACCCAATAATTAAATAAATAAGCCTAACTAGCCACTTTGCCGTGACAAATGATTTTATTTATGTAAGTAGTTAAATACACACACACTTTTACGCGTCAATAATATTTAGAAAACTAGATGAGGTCGGCTTGACCTATTACTTCGTATTTAATTTGTAACGACACTTAATCAAGTGCAAGTCGGACTCGCGCACGAAGGGTTTCGTACCATTATCTATAAAAATAGCAAAAAAATCATGTTTGTTGTATGGGAGCCCCCCTTAAATATTTGTTTTATTTTAATTTAATTATTTATTTTTAAAGTGCTTAATAACTAAATATTCTGTGAATATTTCAAGCGCCTGTTACCGTTATCAATATAGAGCAAAAACGAGTAAAAAGATCACGTTTTTTGTAAGGGAGCCTTAAATATTTACACGTTTTTTGTAAGGGAGCCTTAAATATTTATTTTATTCTGCTTTTCAGTATTTTTTTTATAGCGGCAACAGAAATATATTGTCTGTGAAAATTTCAACTGTCTAACTATTACGGTTCATGAGATACAGCCTGGTGACAGACGGACAGACAGACAGACAGATGGCGGAGCCTTAGTAATAGGGTTACCCTTTGGGTACGAAACCCTAAAAACTAGATGAGGTCTGCTTGACCTATTACTATGTCACAAATACTCTATTTCTAATCACTTAAATGCAACATTGCGCTTAGACTATTTAGTCATGCACTCATGCGGAGGATGTAAATTCATTAACATGATAACATGCTCAGATAAATCGTAAGTTACAAATTAAATACGATACTAAAACAGTTTATAAAAAATTCCAACAATAATTTTAAGCCATGCATTAAAATATTTGAAGAAAAAGTGGTCACCATTTTAAGATGACCTGTCGCTGTCTACATGCCTTAGTGAGAATTAACCATAAAGGCAGGTCTCTATGTCGCCCCCTAGCTGTGGGAGAATGGGTCGGGCCTCTGGCTTCAGGCGCTACCATCTGGTCAAGCAGGGGGAATGAGGTGTTTGACTTCCCCCGCGATGACTAAGAGGCGTGCGTGGTACGTTACGCGCCACCAACTCGGGTCTTATATGAAAGGGGGCGGCGGACCCCGAGTCCGCCATCTCTGGACCCATTTAAGGGGCTGGAAGAAGGTATTATTTGCCCTCTGCCGACGCTCGGTGCGTGACACACGCGCATCAACCTGTAGCATCCAGGCGACTGAAGAGGTTGTTTTCCCCCCGCCCCACTGTGCGCCCGCGCCTAGTGCCGCTATGACCTGCCGTGACCTTTGTTGTGCGCATATGTTTGCGGATAGGTACGTGTCGTTCGAAATCCAACTGTTAACCTTTTTTCAATATTTTTGGGATAAAATATAACATGATGTAAAAATGATTGGAATCGATTCAGTTACTCATTCAGAACAAACTATATTCAGGTTTTGCATATACTAAAACTAATGTTGTATATATGATGATAATGAATGACATCGTCCGTCGGGCTCTTTTCACCGGGTCAGATTTTAGAACCCAATTGCTTAGCACGCGACGATGGGAAGACGCCAGACGGAATGACCATAATGCCTTGGAAGTTGGGTAGGCCTTTGGTGTAGGACGCAACCTATGTCAACACCCTCGCGCGATCCCAACTTGCTAGTACGGCGGGGTGTGCTGGGGCGGCTGCTACAGGTGCAGAAAACAACAAACGGCGCAAATATAACAACCTTATTGGGAGCTATATGTTTAAGCCGTTATGGGGTTGAAACACTAGGACCGTGGGATCCGCGTGCACATCGAGTATTTCGGGAGATCGCCAAGCGGTTGGTCGACTCGTCACGTGACCAGAGGGCTAACCTATTTTTAGGCCAAAAAATCAGCATTCCCGGACAACGTGTCAACGCTGCCAGCCTTTTGGGCACTTTTCCCACTGACAGCGATGCGAACGAAATTTTTAATGCCCAACCCGTTCTCCTGTTTTAATTTTTATCCTTCGTGTATTTGTACATAATTTAAATATTAGATTGTATATTGTATTTAAATATATGTAAAAACCCTTATTATAAAAATAAAAAAAATCTTATTTCTTTTATATAATGAAACATAAATAACTTTTTACTTTTTGTTGTATTTTTCTCAATTAAAAATACCAATCGATCACAACTGTGATCTTGACTCAAGCTTGTATTTTTTTTTGCGGAAATAGGTTCCGTAGGAAAGTACCAAAAACTTCTTCTCCCTTTTAATTTCGTCATGGCCGGTCTGTCCGCAAGTCACACAGCTATTTTTCTCAAAGACCATTTGCATCGTGCAAAATTAAATAGTCTTCGAATGAAATAGCTGTGATGATGATCGATGAAAATCGGAATAAAGGTGTATTCTTTGCACCGCTAAACAATAGTGTACTGAAATTACCAAAAAAAAAATTAGAGGTGGCACTTTAGGCCCTTGCTTACATGTCTGGGGAATTGGGGATACATGTAAGCCAAGGGGTGAAATAAAAATTCAATGCACATAAACATGTGGGGTGTAGTCTCTCATGTACATCAAAATCTTTATTTACCTCAATAAATTATCTTATCTTATCTTATCTATAATTTAAAAGATAATGATTTCTCTAAGTAAGTTTGCTATTTATGTTAAAAGTTTTTGAGATGGATATTTCGGCCACAACGCTGACAAAATTTTGATTTTCATAGTTTTTTTCGAGAAACACTATGGTCCAACTTATTTTTACGGTCTATAAAATCAATGCATTGCATGCGTAAATATTTATTCCAACTACGGAACCCTTCACTGTGCGTGGTCCGACACGCACATGGTCGATTCTGAGTTACACATTTATCGAACAATGATAAAATCTGAAACAAATACCGTGATCGAAGTCAAATCGTAGTGAGCAAATCCAAATTAGATTCTTATTGTAAGTCCGTTTATAGCCCATTTACGCAAATACTAGCTTTTTCTGGCGGCTTCACACACGAGGAGGTTAGAAATTACCCCACGGGAACGTACTAACCTGTACTACCGGAAAAGTATTCTATGTCCTAACACAGGTCATGGTCTGCACGTATGTCTTTCCTAAAGTAACAGACAGACATACTTTCGCATTTATAATATTAGTATGGAATACGGATGGATAATACACGATACTTATAAAATTATAAGAACTTAATGAGAAAATTATAAGCTCAAACAACAATTACTTTTTCAGTATCAATCCAAAGACCAGTTAGGAGAATGTATTTACACACCTCACAGGTGTGGGGATCGTGTAGATCGGTCGCGTGCGCAACCTTCACCTCTAAATTAGTATCCAAGGCCCCACTGAAGGCGATAATTTAAGTATAAAAAGTGCACCAGATCTCACATTGTCACAGTTAAGTACTGATATCCATCAGCAACACAAAACTAAAAATGGTCGCCAAAGTAAGTTTAACAATCTTATTCAAAGAAAATATTTTTTTTACGATATAAATACATAGAACATTAATTCAACTTTATTCAAAAACAACTAAACATATCATACTATTTGATTTATCTAATAAAATAATGTTTTGTTTCTAGTTCGTCATCGTCCTGTCCCTCGCTGCGGCGGCTTACGCTGGCCTGGTCCCCGTCTCCAAAGTGGTTTACGCCGAGCCCGAAGCACCCGCTCACTACGACTTCTCTTACTCCGTCCATGATGAACACAACGGCGACGTGAAGCAGCAGCAGGAGTCTCGCGAAGGTGACGCCGTGCACGGTTCGTATTCGCTCGTGCAGCCCGACGGTGTGCACCGCATCGTCGAATACACCGCCGACAAGGTGCACGGATTCAACGCTAACGTGCGCTACGAGGGTACGCCCGTACACTCTGCACCCGCCAAGATCGCCTACGCCGCTCCCGTAGCCAAGCTCGCCTACGCCGCTCCCGTTGCCAAAGTAGCATATGCGCCTGCCCCCGTCTCCTACGCTCACGCCCCGGTCTCCTACTCTCACGCTCCAGTCGCCTACGCCGCCGCCCCCGTCGCCAAGCTCGCCTACGCCGCTCCCGTAGCGCACGTCACATACTCCTCTCCCGCTATCTCCTACCACCACTAGATACTGTTGTTACATAGTTAGACAATCTGTTGTATTTATTGAAATGAATAGGTGCTATTAAATTATTATGAATTGAATGAATTCTTTTTTATTTTATTGCTACACAAACTAACTAAACTCACTTATGATCACATAAGATGGGATATCAAACAGTAACAAATTATTCTTCCATGATCAGAGATTTGTAATATTTCAGTACCTATATTAGTAGTGTACCTACTCTGATACCAAGCAAGCAGTTATGATGCGATAGGCATCAAGGTTCAACACAGCTGACTTGATGATAATTAACTACTTAATTAAGATGACACGATAGGTACCTAATAATTAAATAAATAATCTTTGACTTTGCCATGACAAATGATTTTGTTCATGTAAGTAGTTAACACACACACACACTTTTACACATCAATAATATTTAAAAAACTAGATGAGGTCGGCTTGACCTATTACTATGTCACAAATACTCTATTTCTAATCACTTAAATGCAACACTGCGCTTAGACTATTTAATCATACGGAGGCTGTAAATCCATTAACATAATAACATGCTCAGATAAATCGTATGTTACAAATTAAATACGACACTTAATCAGTTTATAAAAAAATTGCAACAATAATTTTAAACCGTGCATTAAAATATTTGAAGAAACAAGTGGTTTCCATTTTAAGATGACCTGTCGCTTTCTACATGCCTTAGTGCGAATGAACCATAAAGGCAGCTCTGTAGGTCCGAATAAACTGGTGGGTCCAATAGAGAAATTAAAAGTAGTTTGGTGACTGTTGACCAAGGCCTTGACCGAATTGGTTTGGGTGTGGTCCAATGGTAATAATATAATATGTGTAACGTTCCGTTCTAAGTACTCGTTCCTGATTGATCGGGCGTCAAGCATACGAAATTGCTTAGTACCTACCTACTTAGGAGCGTGACCATATTTTATGATATGATATGTGGTAGATGTATATCTTAGTGTTATATGGTATAAGGGTCAGCCCGCCACTTCTAATTTTCAATATAATGGTTCAGTGGGTTTTGACAAGGCACTGATTAGTCTTTGTTGTCCATCAATCGAAGTAAGTACGGACCTATTATGATTGTGTAGGTTTGCAAATTAGCGTTGATTAAAGTATATACATTAGTTAATGCTATGGCGGGATATTTTTAGGATAAGTAGGTAGTTCTTGGAGTAATTTATGGGATACTTCCTATGGAGAACGTTCACTAACATAATAATATCTCTTATACAACATTATTTTTAGGATATGCGAAACCTGAATATAGTTTGTTCAGATTATGCAACTGAATCGATTTCAATAATTTTTACACCATGTTATATTTTGTCCCAAAAATATTTAGAGTGATGGAAAATGGTATCACCATTTAATTACTTACAATAAAATTGCTGTACGGTTAGGTACATACTGCCAAATTATTATCAATGAGCGCCAGACGACCCTGCAGGCGCGGGGGCGCCGTTAGCATGTTTTTGTTCGGCAACCCGGTAACATAACAAACTTATAACTTTGTTATTTTACATGATGCAGTTTTAAAATTGTGTACATAGATTCTTTACATAATAAAAAATTTTTACAAAAAAATAATAACCGACTACCAAACATAACACTACAAAGTGAAAAATAACTTTAATTTCGGAAGTCGGTGTCTTTGGATCTGTATTTGAGTTTTTGGCCACCGACTTCCGTTGATTGTTGAGGAGTTCTCCTGGTAAGAACCAGGAGAACTGCCACTCACCGTTATGCATAGTGACGAGCATAAATTGCTTAATCGCAACACGTTAAATAGGTACTCGTTATTATTCCGGTGGCCATCTGTGGTCTCCATCATCAGTTCCACTTCACCAAATGGTACTTTCGGAGAGCAAATGCACGAGTTACTATAAAAAATACCCAAATCGCTATAGGTTTGCATATAAAATTTGAGGGTTTCCCTCGATTTCCATGGGATCCCCTCATCAGATTCTGATTTTGTGGCAATGGGACCACCTCGGGAGAATACCCTTTAAAACAAAAAAAGAATTTTCAAAATCGGTTCATAATTGACGGAGTAATCGCGTAACAAACATACAAAAAAAAAAAAAAAAACATACAGCCGAATTGAGAACCTCCTCCTTTTTGGAAGTCGGTTAAAAATACTAGACACGTGTTTCGGGTTTCGCATAAACTAAAAAAAAAGTGTAAGTATTATCAGAAGTTCCAACAAAGTTGCCATGAGCAGGAAACGTAATAAGTAATAATTTAGTTAAAAGTTTACCTGACAATTCGTTCCAAAAATAAGTAAACCTTTTGTTTCCAAAAATAAATAAACCTTACGCAACCAGTCATCAAAGGACAGATACAATTGTCAATGAAAATATAAACTTCCGTATATTAATCGTTGTCGGTTTCCCAAAAACCTGATACTGATACCGCTACTGCTTTCTGAATTTTGATTTCAAGATTAACGATGATTCTACCAATTTTGTTAAAGAAGTCATTGTTATTTTTATGATTTTAAAGTTTTTTGTTTAAAATTAACAACAAAGTCAGTTTTGAACTAAGTATTTATAGGTAGCTACCTATAGCTACTAAAATTATACCTAACGTGAAAAGATCGATATTATAACCCTTTTTTGTTTTTCTTTTGTCTATATAACCCTTTATGTAAGTATGATTAGAGAATCGAAATACACGATATCGATCATGCTGCATTCGTTCTAATTCAATGACTTTGATTGGCCATTCTGTAGTAGTACTCGTAGTAGGTACCGTTGAACGATGTAGGTAGGTAGTACATACTAATTCCACGGTAGCACCTACTAGAGCCATAAAAAAATACAGTTTTCTATTTATCATAGGGTTTAGAAAATAAAATCATGCCGCCTTATTACAAAACAAGATTTATTTTTGACATGGCTTAAACCATGGAGCCAGATTTTGTAATAAGAACGTAACAGTGATTGAAATACCGTTCTATAAACAAAACTGAAAACTTAGTTCGATACTAAGTTGTCAGTTTTGTGTTTAGGAACTTTACCATAGTCGGAATAAAGTTCGAAATTCAATAATGGGTCCATGTTTTAAACCTGGGTCTGAAGATAAACCTTGTTTTGTAATAAGGGGGAAAGAGTTTATACTTTAAAATGCAAGAGCGACTGGCCGTTTCAGAATGAAATAAGTTTAGAATGCCATTAGGTCTTTCTTATTATTTTACTTTTTAAGAAATAAGACTTGTCTAACAATTTTTTCATCTAAACTGGCCAGCTTTTTCCTCATGTGTATTAGTGAAACGTCTTTAATAAGATCTACTAACATTAGGTTTTAAAAAACGTTTCCTAAGAATATGATTAATGAGAAAGGTAATTAATACTATTTCTATGAATTAAACAGAATGCCATTAGGTCTTTCTTTTTATTTTACTTTTTTAAGAAATAAGGCTTGTCTAACTATTTTTTCATCTAAACTGGACAGCTTTTTCCTCATGTGTATTAGTGAAACCTCTTTAATAAGATCTACTAACACTACGTTTGAAAAAAGTTTCCTAAGAACATGATTAATGATTAAGGTATTATTTCTATGAATTAACATACCCAAATTAAGGAAGAAAGAAATCGTAATTGCATTGATAAATGAATAAGTCAGTAGTTTTGCCTTCGTTTGGCATGCCCCGAGGGACAATAAAACACATTTAGCCAAGCCATGTGTAACAAAGATCTTGTTACCCAAGTACCTACGTATGTTACGTAAATATATAGTTTAGCAATTGAGAAAAATTGGAGCGATCGCTTCTAAGTAATATCAATTGGTAATGACGCTGTTTAACCTGTTCTAGTGTTAACTGTTGCGCTTACGGTTTAGAGTCCCGTAAGAAAGATATTAATTTTATGGAGTGTAGTTTTATGTAGTCACGTTGAACGTGAACGCTTCTACAAACCGGCGCGACACGCGACGCGACACAAAGGCCCCGCGTGTTGCGCGACGAGCGGTGCCTTTGTGTCACGTCACAAATCGCGCTGGTCTGTAGAAGCCTTTAATTGTGTATCATCACTACATCGTTTTGCATCAGCATTATGCTGAGCGATGGCCGTTTTGCGTGCATGTGACGTATATTTTCCCACAACTTGTTCTCATTTAAGCCAGGCCACTAAACGATGAGTACAGTCCTTCAATAAACTTCTACCTCGATATTGCGATCTTCACGATGTCAGAGAGGCCTAGCCCAAGACCCAATTTTTTTCAAATTAATATTTACTGAACCCATCACAAGTTGTTTCAACTTATTCTCAATCGTAAGTGTCATGAATTAATTTATTCGTAGGAAAAATCACAAGTATAATTGATAATTTACGTAAGTACCTAAATTTGATGACATTTAAAAGCCTCCAAAATTAAGTGTCATTTACGGCAAGGTCAGGGGTCCGGTACTCATTTTACTTACAGTAGCGTAAAATTGGTAAACCGGAATTATTTTCATTCCACACTTAATTAATCTTGATATTGTCTTCAACGGGTTTTGAAACAAGGTTTTTAAACTTCATTCCGAAGTGATTCATTGTGGGAGAGTTTTTTGGAAACCGATGTTTGTAGATACCTACAATTAAGTTTTTTTAAACAATGTCAAGCGAAAGTGATCTAAAATAGGTTGTTTGCAAGTAATTACAGAACAGTTGTTTATCTTTGGTCATATTACAGAGTTAATCCCATATTAAACGTTGTGCAATTCATGAGTACGTACTAAGTAATATCCCATCTTTTACCATAGTTTTTAGGGTTTCGTACAAAAATGGTAAAAAGGAACCCTTATGGTGAGACTGTTTGTCTGTCTGTCACACATGGATATCTCAAGAACTGCTAATGCTATCAACTTGAAATTTAGAATAGTTTTAGATGACGTTTGCCCAACTATTTTGCAAACAAGAAAGAAATAAAAAAAAAAATTGCAAATGGGACTGAAAGAGGGTCTTAAAAATTTTAAGTGGGGCTACTAGGGCATGTGGGCTATCATATGAAAGAACGCTGTATGCACATTCTCAAACATTTTTTTTTTAGGCTAGTTTCCGACTTTTGATGAAAAATTAAAAAAAAATACCGTTCCTCCCCCCTTATCTCCGAAGTTTGCATAGATAAAAATCTGAAATTATTCTATGTGATAGGAGTGTATGTAAATATTACAGGAAAAATAAAACGAAGTCTCTAAATAGCACAGTTTTTCAGAAATCATCAACATCATATATACGTACGGAACCCTCGGTGCGCGAGTCTGACTCGCTCTTGACCGGTTTTTTCTTTTGTTATGCCTAATTAAGCGTGTGACAATTTCAGATAACTTTCACAATGCCATTATCTAAAATCGATACCTAGCCTAAATATTTAATTGACTTATTCTGACGTCATTAGTGTGAGATGGCTGGTTAAGGCTCGTTCAGACTGGCGCAATATCGCGGGCGTAACAGGCAGCGTGGCCCTTGCCGAGCCCACCATAGCGCGCCGGTCTGTACGAACCTTTACTTACAATGTTACATAAACAAAACTGTGATAGATAGCTATTTATAACAAGAGTGCCGAAACTGCTCCAATTGTGCGACCTAGCAAACTATTTGATTAATATGCACTATTTTAGAGTACTCGGTAACCGTTAGATAACATCATAATAATATCACTGTATTCATTGTGGATAATCCTAATTAGCTACATGATGACTACATGTAGCTGTGGATGTAGTCATCTTGATACTTTGAATACTTTGATTTTTATTTCTGATTTTAATCTTTTTGGTCAGGTGTAGATACCTTCTTTGTAACCGGAAGTACTTTGATGTTATTTTAATGAAGTATAGAATATAACATTTGCTTCATTTTCGAAAAAAATAATGAACGATATAACGGTAGGTACTCAACTGTAGCAATCGGTGTGCCTTAACCATAATTATAATCATATTCGTAGACTTTTAAAAATAAATATATGAAAAAAACAAAAATGTATAGGTACGTGTGTTTACTTTTTGTTTTTTTCATTTACGCTGACCTCTCATTGTACGGAAATCCTATACAGTGCGAGATCAGCTTATACTGAAAATGTATAGCTTGATGTGTAGCCGTCTGTACCTATAATTTATTTATTTAGAGTATCTACTGCCCACACAGGTACATTTACCATGTTAAAATAATTGTTCCATTAAGAGCAGACTAACCGCTCATCGCCACTTCTCAGTAAAATGTTTACATTTTACTTTAAAATAATTTTATCATATAAATTATTTGTACCTACTTTATAATTGGAAGTATCAAAACTGGTTACGAAGTGTTAATAATTCACTCCTATAAAGAGATGGTGAAAGATAAACGAATAGAATTTGGTTCGTGACTCCTGTTGCATTGTTGTTTTATTGATACTGATATGTTCCATTTAACTGATTTATATCCGGATAAAGAACTTAGTTTAATATGCCTTGACCTAGTCTTTACAAACCGTGTTGTTACCGGCTGATATTAGTAGATATTAAGACGCAGATATATGCCAGTGACCTTGAATGGTTAGCTTGCGTGTTCTGTACTGAGCTCACGCAACGCGTCGTACGTTCAGCCAGTAATAGGACTCGCCCATCAAGAAGCGCTGTCCCCAATGTGACGCATTATTAATTTATTATACACAAAACAAACGGTATTTTAATAAAACGCGTATACTTAAATACCAATAATTAAATTATCTTTAAATTGGTGAAAGTTTCAGAAATATACGCTTGGTAGATTTTGCGCCATTCTCAGTTTTTTATCCGCGTTAGACATAACTTTACAAATTAATTTCACTATGTAATATAAACATAATCTAAAATAATCACATATTAAGTTATTGGTGAAAATGCTCTAATTTAACATATATTTTTTTCAAATCATTAACACTACTCGTTTAGACGTGATCTTCAGTATAAAATCATTAAAAGTCGGTTATCGTCGCCTTAAGCTGCCTCTCAAGAGCAGTGGTGGCCCAGTGGTAACGGCCTCGACTTACGAGTTGTAGGTCGTGAGTTCCAATTCCAACCCAGACAGGCGCTTTACTTTGTGTAAATAATTTCATCCCACTGCTTTCATAACCGTGAAGGAAAACATCGTTAGGAAACCGGCATGTCCTAGAACTAAAAATTCAAAGACATGTGACATCCACCAACCCGCACTGGGCCCGCGTGGTGGATTACGGTCCACTCCTTCTCTCAGGAAGAGGAGGCCTGTGTCCCAGCAGTTATAGGCTGATTATGTAAGCTGCTTACCTTATGGACCATTTACACAAGGCCAATTGACGACCCATTCCAATAAGCCAAGTCATTATTGTCGTTGTTTAAATAGAGACAATCCATTACCATGGAGTGTCTTCTGGCCATTGATAAAGACAATCCATTCAATTAGAACGATTTCTAATTTATCGGGAATGGCTTGGCTTAGTGGAATGGCTCGGCAATTGCCCTCATGTTCATGGTCCATTAGGGATGATACGAGAGCAACAGCATTATTAATGCGAAGAGGCTACAGAGATACCTATGCTATCATTTTATAACAAGTTGCTAAAATCGGTTACAGAACTTAGTGATAGAAAATTCAAAACGCACATCAAACGTGCCCTTCTCATATTATGAGATTAAGGACTACGTTGAAGACAAGGAAGTTTGGCATTAATTCCCTCTGTACATGTGGCTTCCCTGGTACCTCATTAACGGCAAAACTATGTAAATGTGTATTAAAGGCTTCTACATACCAGCGCGACTTGTCGCGCGACGCGACACGGCACAAAGGCCCCGCGTGTCGCAGGACGAGCGGTGCCTTTGTGTCGCGTCGCGTCGCGCGACAAGTCGCCCCGGTATGTAGAAGCCTTAACTGCTCCCAAATTACGATGTTTTTTTAAAAATCTTTTTTCTACAAACTTCACTGACATAATGTTTTTCTTATTTGACATTATTATACCTACAATTTTAATTTCAACAAGGTTCTAACCTTTTATTATTTTAATCATATTTTATATTGTTTTTTTTTGTTAATGTGAGGACGTTGTAGGCCTAACAGACTGTAGATCTGTAGACCATTGTCTATTTTGTTAAGTACCTGGTACTTTTGACGGGCCTATGATTTCCTCTCATTCCTATTAACACTGTAATTTGAAAACATTGTAACAGCCATTTTTTTTTAAAAGAGTATCCGTGGAGTATCTTGCCGGCTCTTCTCCATAGGAAACGACCAATTGGAACCGTGCACCTAGCTTCTGACGTTTCATAAGTGCCCATGTAGGCTTATGTGAAATAAAAATATTTTGTGTTTAATAAAACAATAATTTGCTATACCTAATTGGTTTTGGTGCGAAAGCTTTTAGTCACAGGATAAGCTCTGATAAAGGTGATGGCGAGAATGCTATCCAGGGTCTTCAACATAAGACCAAGCTATAAGAAAAGTACTACACCTACAGGTGTAGTATGTATGTATGTTGTATACAAAATACTTGTTAGCTTCATCAAAATAATCGAGAACCTCTAACAAACGTTGCCATGTTTAGAAATGTGCACCAACCTCGTGCTTGCTTTTCAATCTTCAAAACAATCGGAAGAAAGTAACATTTTTCTCGCAACACCAACTTAAAAGCAGGTGTAGGTACCATTGATACCAATCAAAAGCTATATCAATATTTAATCGTATGTAAACAAAACAATTGAACTTGAAACGCGTTACATAATCGTTTATCTGGTCGCTGCCATCGATCCAGTTTTTGACTCCACTGCCGCGGGCATCCAGTAGGCACAAGTACACAATACATGTTAAAATATGTGTAATATATGTAGTGTGTGCATACGCAATACTTGTGTCTAGTATAAAAGCTCCGAGCTACAGAACAGAAGCACATTCGTTTACAATAAGCAAACCAGTCAACATGGTTGCCAGAGTAAGTTATTGATCTTGTTTTTAAGAAGATTAAGTAGCTAGATCGATTGCAATGTTTTATTTATTTAGATTAATTATTATTGAATTGGATAAAGTCGTTATTTCCTCAGAACTACGGTCAACTTGAGACTTGAAATAACATGAAATACGTGCACCAGTACCTTACCCTTTTAGACTCACAGGACTGGTAGTATTTCCACCACAACTGTCTGTGTGTTACTTACCGAGCTTTTTCTTTACAGTTTCTGACTTTCTCCGCCCTGGTGGCAGCCGCCACCGCCGTGGCCATCCCAGTCGTGCCCGTCGCCAAGCTAGCGTACGCACACGACCAACCCGAAGCACCTGCTCACTACGAGTTCTCCTACTCCGTCCATGATGATCAGAGCGGCGACGTCAAGCAGCACCACGAAGCGCGCTCCGGCGACAACGTGCAGGGATCCTACTCCCTCGTTCAGCCCGATGGTGTGCACCGCATCGTCGACTACACCGCTGACGAGGAACACGGCTTCAACGCTGTCGTGAGGTACGAGGGTACCCCCGTCCAGCAAGCTCCTGCCAAGATCGCCTACGCCGCTCCCGTTGCCAAGATCGCATACGCCGCCCCCGTTGCCAAGATCGCCTACACCGCTCCCGTCGCCAAGGTCGCCTACGCACCAGCTCCGGTTTCCTACTCCCACGCCCCTACTCAGGTCCAATACTCCCACGCCCCTGCCCAGGTCCAATACTCCCACGCTCCTGCTCAGATCTCCTACTCCCAAGCTCCTACCCAGATCTCTTACTCCCACGCCCCCGTCGCCTACGCCTCAGCTCCCGTCGCTAAGGTCGCGTACGCCGCTGCTCCCGTCACTAAGGTAGCCTACGAACAAAACCTGGGTCACGTCACCTTCTCCTCCCCCGCCGTCTCTTACCACCACTAAGTCATAAGAACCATTGTTGTTAAATTTATTTATTTTGTTAAATACAAGATAGTCAATCTTATTTCGCAGCTTTTATTTTTTACCGAGGGTCAATGGGAAAGAATTGTACAAGGAGGCGTCAAAGCGGCGTATCCGATATCAAAACGTTCTAAACGAAGTTAGAAGGAAGCGTGCGGGTAGTGTCGGGGAATCAATTGAATTATGTAGCATTATGATGCGAGTGGGTCCGGTTACGCGGCACGTCCGCGCCCCCGGCGGGACGCTCTGACGCATTGCTTCTGACACCTATTCATTCGGCTAGTTTACTCTACGACCAACAACGCACTTTTAGGACTGGGAACATTCTCCCTACGTGGCCTGCCACACATACAGCTGCGGGGGGCAGGGTGTGTCTGCGAGTTCTATATATGGACATGTTTAGCGCACGCTTTGCAAAAACAGCGGACCGCGTCGACGCCTACATTAACGATTGCAGGCAAATATAAATTGACAGAGTTGATGGTGAAAGTAGTTGTTAGGGCGAACCAGAGGGGCTTCAGATGTGTGATGTGAATATTATATTATGTTACTCTTGGGTGCTATTACAAATGTTGTAAGGGGTTGTTTTGTAAGCAAACTGTGGACGACGCACGCCTCAATATCCATATAGATTGTTATAGATAGTTTTTTAAATAAATTATATCTTAAGTTACGAACTCTTAATGCCATCTGTCGGCAATGCGTGAAGGTTATTTTGAAAATAAATTAAATGTTGCAAGGTGCGAGAGGACCGGCCTAAAGTAATTTTTTGTTGTTGGCAATCTTAACTTTTCTCTGTGAACAAGCACCACGTCGCTTGCAAAGTTGAATAGTAAAATATCTAAAAGAAGCTAGTTTTTGGAAGCCCTGCAACAATCGCACCTTCCAATTTGATTCCAAACTAAAACGGCATTTTATTTCGCCTCCATCCATAACACAAACATTTTTATAATGTGGCGAAAGCAGCCGGTCTAAAAAAGGGAATTTGTCTGCAAGTTCTTCTTCTTCAGAATAATACAGTGTTTGCATATTATAAGACATGTGTCGATAAGGTGAAGGAAAGGCCTTCGACAAATCCATGCAATATTGGGACTGATTATTTAGCAGGTTATCTGGGTAACTTTAGACGTAGGAATTGTCACTATGGATCAATCACAAGGATCAAAACGGTGCCTGGAAGGATGTCAGAGCTTTTATTCGGTATTTAAAAAATATTATTTATATATATATATATAAATTTTTTTAAACGTTGCTCCACACTAGGAATTTCTCCTGTATTGTGGGTGCGTTTACAAACATTTAAACTCACATACACAAACAGCCAGACCCGGAACAACTACTTGTAGGTCATACAAATATTTGTTCCGTGCGGGAATCGAACCCGCGACACGCAGCGCAGCAGTCAATCGCTTAACCACTGCGCCAACAGAGCCAAAAAATAATTAAAAAAAACATTATAAGTACACTTATAATATAAAAACACAACAATATAATACAAAATATAAAATATATTAAATAAAAATAGAACGAACCAACAAATAAATTGAAACAAAACAAAGCAAACTTCAATCAACAATATTCAAAAGCAAAGCTCAAATATTATTTTCCACATTTAAATGTTAAAATCACACATTTTGTGGATAAAGAGAGGCATTAACGTATTCACTGTGCGAATATTTAATGTATGACGAATAAATAATTTATAATCAGTGCGGACAAATGTTTTGATGAAGTTTTACAAGCCGCCCACAAAGGGTTGGATCGCGATAATCCCGCTATTATCGGATGATGAACTATTACCCCACTCTCCTCACCCCCTTGCCTCACCCCTCTCGCGCCCGGTGGCCTCCCTTGCTCGCTCAAGTTTGTATTACGGTGATATTACACCGAATGTTCCTGATATTAAGCAATCTCTGGAGATTCGATGTAGGATAATTATGGCTGATGAAAGGGTTGTGTGTTTTATAAAAATGTTTTGGCGATAATCACAGGTTATACACTAACCTATTATTTCGGTTTTATCTGTTTTGTTGTCTCCCTTGTTTGGTACGAGTCAAGGCTTGTACAGACTGGTGCGATATAACGGGCGCGACAGGAACCGACAAAGAAATTGTCCTAGTGTCGCGTCGCGCCCGTGGTATCACGTGAGTCTGTAAGAGCCTTAAGTAGTTGGATTTCACTCATAATCCACTGACACTTAAAGTCCATTTCACGAAAGAAGTCCCGCAGACGTGGCGCTGCAGGCATGGGTTATTTTAGGAATGTTGCTAACTTAGCGTATAATAATAATTAGTTCCACTTATTTCCGCGGGACTTCTTTCGTGAAATGGACTTTAGGTCACGGTTTTCTACTTGACGGCTCAACTGTTACAATTTGTTGTTGGTAAACACGGCTATACACTTCTAGATAAGTTGATCTCGCATTGTGTAGGATTTCCGTACAATGAGAGGTCAGCGTATACTGGAAATGTATAGCTTGATGTATAGCAGTGTACATGTAGTTTCTGTATTTTACTGTGTGGTTACTATTTTAAAAT
This sequence comes from Tiliacea aurago, assembly GCA_948098905.1. Lineage (NCBI taxonomy): Eukaryota > Metazoa > Arthropoda > Insecta > Lepidoptera > Noctuidae > Tiliacea > Tiliacea aurago. The sequence goes on from OX402592.1 coordinate 7,218,004, forward strand.
GAATTATACCCTTGCCAAATATTGATGGTCCCTGCGGGGCGAGCACGGCCTATTGTGACATGACTTGAGTCACACATTTTATCACAGTTAGAGTAATAAAACCGTTTTGTCTTAAAATGCTAGCACAAATTGACAACTAGACATGACATAATTTATCATGTCTTGTCACAAACGTCTTGGGCACGCCCGTGCTCGGCCCGCTGTGCCATACATGACATAGTACACCTTAAATTTATCTTTACTTGTTCGATTTTCGAGTTCGATCATAAACATGACGGTGTTTATGATCGAACTCAAAATTTTAAAAATAAATACCGTCCGTCCCCCCCGTATCTCCGAAGTTTGCATAGATAAAAATCTGAAATTATTCTATGGATATGGAAAACGTGTCTCTAAATAGCACAGTTTTTCGGAAATCATCAACATCATATATACATACGGAACCCACGGTGTGCGAGTCCGACTCGCTCTTGACCGGTTTTTTTTTCTTTCGCCATAATCTAAATTAAAAGAGTGTCCGTGGAGTTTCTTGCCCGTTCTTCTCCATAGGAACCTACTACGCTTTGGAATGGGCAACTAGCTCCATCTCTCTGACTGACCGACCCCTTGACAATTCAAAAGTGCCTGTAATAGGTTTATTTGGAATAAATGTTTTGAGTTTGAGTTTGAATCAGCCATAGTTTGCCGTAGTCAAGCAACGGCCGAACATTCGGATTTATGTTCGGAGCACACTCAAAACTTCATAAACTTTAATAAATAATTTGATGGACCTATCGCTGTAGCCAAACGACGCGGCCACACTGAGCTACTTACAATGAAATCAAAGAGCATTATTAATGACTATTTCAACAGCCGTTGAATTAGACAACCGTTGTGTTTTTGCTTTTAATCACTAACACGACGCTACTTACAGAGCTTCATTTTAATCATGTTTTGTTGGTTTTTGGTTCCGTACCTGAAAAGGAAAAAACGGAACCCATAGGATCACTTCGTTGTCCGTCGAAGTTTCTCTTTCTCAGGAAAACGTGGAGGTATTTTACTTTTAACTTTGAATTTGACTTTGACTTAATGAATAGTGCATTCAGCACTATTCATTAAGTCAAAGTCAAATTATTTATTTCAAATAGGCACATAAGAGGCACTTTTGAACGTCAAAATTGCCAAAAAGATTGAACTGATTCTAGTTGCCCCTTCCAAAAGGTAGTTTCGTATGAAGAAGAATGGGCAAGAAACTCTACCGTTACTCTTTTAAAAAAGTTTTACTATATTTTGTTTAAGCTAATTATATGTGAAGACGATGCATCTAGAATAAAATTTACACTTATCATTAAAATTACAATACTTATCAAACACCACTTCTTTCGTGTTTTTGATGACAATGTTTCGTATTTCGAACGAGGGCTTGACATCACCACCTACTGCAGAAATTTGCCATCCATTCCATTCTCAGAAATCATAAAGCCGTTGTTCCGTGTGATGCCGGGCGTAAAGAATAGCACCATTCTATTTCTTCCCGTGGGTGTCGTAAAAGGCGACTAAGGGAGTTACTAGACAAAGGGCAGCAGCGTTCTCTATGCATTTTAACACCATACTGCGCTCGCCAACCCGCCTGCCAAGCATGGCGATTATGCCAACCCCCCTTTTGAGGGAGGCCTATGTCCAGCAGTGGACGTCTTTCGGCTGAAATGATGATGATGATGATAAAGAGCCAAAAATACAATGAAGTCTATGCTTTAATGAATTATCAGTTCTCGAGCTCCTTTTCTCTTTTGTCGAAAAGATCTCACCGTTTTTAACGGATAAATGGCAAAACTCAAAACTCAAACTCAAAGCATTTATTTCAAATAAACCAATTACAGGCTCTTTTGAATTGTCAAGGGGTCGGTCAGTCATAAAGATGAAGCTATTTGCCCATTCCAAAGCTTAGTAGATACCTATGGAGAAGAACGGGCAAGAAACTCCACGGACACTCTTTTAAATTAACATATGGTTACAGAATATTGGTGTCATCATTCGTGTTGAAATTAAACATGTGAGAACGATGCAAAACGTCAAAAGCGTCCGTAACAAAAATATAAAAAAACAAAATTAAAATAAAATAAGCCAAGGCCGCTAAGAGATGACCAGTCCCTACTGATGGCGCCCGTTCACGAACATGACGCATGGATTAGCACCATTCAACTCAACCATTTTGAAGGGAGCTAAATGCAACAAAGAGGATTTAACATCTAAATACATATCTAGCAAAGATTGAATCCAAATTATTTACCAGTAATTCATTAGACAAGCAGGGATTATCTGGCTACACAAATACACACAAAGATTACAAGTACCCATTACTCAGAACATAATTAATTGAGGCCTAACAAGCGTAAATCATCAACGGACAACTATAATAGAGACGTAGACGTCACTAATTCTGCACGCATTTGTAGTTCTCTATGGTACAAATCGCGGACACGAGGCCGCACGTGCCGCGTACAATTGCGTGCATTTAGAGCTTTGTGCGCGATTGCTTCCGGATGACCCGAGTGTCAAGTTGCATTGTCGAAAAATGTTGATATTTTGTGTGGCTTCCAGTGTACACTGATATGGTGAAGCGCACTTTTAGGGAACAATGTAGCTGAACGTATGTGTAATTGTGTAATAATGGAAGTGTATTTTATAATAATTTTGAGTGAAATTAGTGTTTGTTGAACTTTGTGTACGGTGTTGTAAAAAAATAATCTTGTTTGAATTCGTACTTAAGTACCTACTTTAATTAAATATGTTTTTTCAGTTGGGTTTTAAATTATAATGAATGGCTATATTAATTATTACTTACGATAAAGGGATTGGCTTTAGTTTGTGTACTTCTTTAATACCTCTAAGTTTGCGATGTTACTTAAGGCGACGATAACCGACTATTAATGATTTTATACTGAAGATCACGTCTAAACGAGTAGCGTTAATGATAAAAAAAAATATATATTAAATTAGAGCATTTTCTTAATAACTTTATATACGAATATTTTAGATTATGTTTATAATACATAGTGAAATTAATTTGTAAAGTTATGTCTAACGCGGATAAAAAACTGAGAATGGCGTAAAATCTACCAAGCGTATTTTTCTGAAACCTTCACCAATTTAAAGATAATTTAATTATTGATCTTTTAGTATACGTGTTTTATTAAAATACCTTTTTTTTGTGTATAAAAAATTAATATTGCGTCAAATTGGGGACAGCGCTCCTTGATGGGCGAGTCCTATTACTGACTGACCGTACAACGCGTTGCGTGAGCTCAGTACAGAACACGCAAGCTAACCACTCAAGGTCACTGGCATATATCTGCGTCTTAAATGAGGGTTTTCATGAAAATTCACGCAACCAGTTACCGCCTGCGCCACTTTGGCAAGAAGTCTTCCATTTTGACAATGAATCCTAACTTCCTAACTAACATTATAAGTGCGAAAGTAAGTTTGTTTGTTTGTTACCTTTTCACACCTAAACTACTGAACAGATCATCCTGAAATTTTCCATGTTGTCAGGTGTACAGAAACGGACATAGGGTACCTTTCATCCCAAAAAAAGTACTGTTCCCGAGGAAAACAACAATAACGTTCTTATGATAATAGATGGCGCCACGTGTCTTTCGAATCATGATTGAATTACTTATATTATTATAGAATAGTGTGTTAAGAGTTTTTTGCCGCCAAACGCCAAACAACAAGCAGTCTACAGCCCGAAATGATTGTCAAAGTCTAAATTAGCGCTAGCGAAGCCGCGGGCATAAAATATAGCTAGTATAAAATACAGGATGGATTTTTGAGATGGGGCAGTAAGGGGAGCTACGTTAACCGTTGTAGCTACAGGAAAACGGTCTTAGGAGACTGTCCTTAACTTTTTGAGAAATTTTGATCTGCATTCACAGATAAAAATAGAAAAAATGTACAGTCAGCAGGAAAAACCTCAGTTGGTCTAATAGACGTTTTTGATCCTTATAAGAAACCTGATCGATCGGCATAGAAAAAAGTTTTTGTAAAAACTGCCCATTTTCCTGCTGACTAAATTTTTTTCAAAATCTGTGAATGCAGATCAAAATTTCTCAAAAGTTAAGGACAGTCTCCTAAGCCCGTTTTCCTGTAGCTACAACGGTTAAGGTAGCTGCCCTTACTGCCCCATCTCAAAAATCCACCCTGTATATGATGACGTTCATCATTAAGTCACGACAAAAGAAAATATAGGCACTTTGACACTTTTGACAGGTCCTGACCTGACGTGTCATAAGGTCTCAATGCTGCCAGAAAACCGTCAATCAGTGGTCTTTCAACATAGTGGGTACATAGTAGGTATTCGTAGTATGAACATCATACCTACGACTATACTTATCAAAAAATAATAGGCCCGTTTAGACATTTAACTTGAATCGATTTATCGTGAGTATCGAGTACCGAGTCGTATGGTTACTTCACTAGTTACGGCGTGATGGTCAATTGTGACGTTAAAGAAGTTAAATGTCAAAACGGGCCTATTATTTTTTTACCACTAGTAGAAAATTAGGTAAGGATATGATTCTGTGCAATTATGATAATTGTTTTAAATGTCCTTGACATAATTATCTCGGAACCTTGGATCCCGGACCTTTAAAAGGCGTACGAGGGGCCGAAGCCAACTGACAGAGGCCTTTTTAATTAAAGGGCACCAACCGACGATTATCCCTGATCCCACTATGCAAGTTTCCGGTTGATGTAGGACTTTTGCAGGATATGGAAACAAATATATTGGATTATGGGTTTGGGTGGCTAATGAGTATGGAAAGATTATGGCCCCAGTCTGACCAATGTTTTATATAAAATACACAGGTCTGACTCCTCACCCTAGACCTCATTCGGCAAAGTAAACTCTACCGGCACAGACCTTGAGTTCAGGAGCGCGCAAGCCCCACCACAACGTCAACGAGAGATACGGCAGTTATTATTAGCTAATAAAGTCCCTCTCTCTGTTCATAGCTGCCAATTCTGTGCAATTAAATTACTTCAATTAAAAATGTTTCTGCACTTGAAAATGGTTTCGGCTTTAGCTAGTGTAGGTAAGTACTTTATTATGCTACGGCTACATTGTCGCGATAACGCTAATTACACTTCACGCGCTCTCTCTCGCACACGACGTGTGTTTTTTCAGTTGGGTTTTAAATTATAATGAATGGCCATGTTAATTACTTACGTTAAAGGGCTCGGCTTTGGCTTGTGGACTTCACTAATGCCCCTGAGTTTGCGATGTTACTTAAATGAGGGTTTTCATGAAAATTCACGCAACCAGTTAGCGCCACTTTGGCAAGAGGTCTTCCACTTACCCTACGTTGTAAAAAATAATAGGCCCGTTTTGACATTTAACTTGAATCGATTTATCGTGAGTCGGTACTCGATACTCACGATAAATCGATTCAAGTTAAATGTTAAAACGGGCCTATTATTTTTTGACAAGTTTACATTATTTAAACTATGTTTAATCAATACCTAAACCTCCGAATATTACTTTAAATTGGATACTCTATATTATGTGTTCCATTATCATTTACCGTACCTTATGGTATACATAGTATGAAAATCAGACTTTAAAAGTCGTTTTACATGAACAGAAACTGAACTTACCTAGTTGAGTACAAAGAAAGAACAGATTTCAATTCTCAGAAATTCAATTGGTCGGTATGACAGCAGTAGTTGTACCCACAGTTGTACTTAAAGCGTACTGTCAAAACAGTGTGCAGTTCCAGCTTTACGCTCTGATATTCCTTTCCTTGTTATCGCCCGGAGCTACGGGAGGTGGGTGGGCGACGCGCGACGGGCTGATGATACAGACACGCTGGAGAAAAACAACTATAAAACTAAGTGTAATTTAATGGCTGTTCTTTGTGTAAAGCAGTACCCAAATAGTAAAGAGATTAATTTCGGTATAAGTATCTATTAGCTTCTTTCATGAAAACATTCACCATTTGCCGTCAGTAGCGATCAGGGGGTCGCTCCGAAGTATCGGTCGAATGTTCGGCCGTTTTCTGACTACGGCTGACTATGGCTGACTAAGGCGAAAAAAAAAACGACAGTCAAAGAGATAAGTCAAAGTCAAAAATGTGACTTAAAGACGGGTAAGGACTCAAAGTCAAAAAAGGAAACTACGAAAGTCAAGAAACGGCCGATATCCGCAACTCCACGTCAATGCGCGTATTTTGCGTACGGGTGGGAAAATCGGTTATTCGATCCACCCCAGCTCTTCAAGGAAGGCCAGCAATGCCTTGGTGTTACTGACAATCTCACGTAGTATACCTGGGTTACTGAAGTACTTTGCCCTGTATGTGGTGACCACCGGGCAGTTTAGCAGCACATGAGCTGCTGTCTCGTCGTCCTCCATGCAGGCCCTGCACAGCGGACTGTCTGTGACTCCTGTGACAAAGAGGTGTTTATTAAATGACCCATGGCCAGTTATAGCCGCTGTAACAGTACGCAGCTATTGTTTAGTTAATTGGAGAACCTGCTGTTTCGTGAGGCGGCCGTCGATAGTAGGGAGTGCCTACTTCCTGCACTCAATTTGGTCCAACCACAGTTTGTGATGTTGGTCTCTGGTTCGTTTCCTTACCTGAGTGCGTAGGAGTGGTGCGATGGGTTCAGGTCCCACTGGTGCCATGCTCGACCCCCTTCTGGCGAGTTCGTCGGCTGCATCGTTACCTAGCGAACCGCTGTGTCCTTTGATCCATTAAATGGTTATATTATTGAGGCCGAACATTGGGCCGATACTTTAGATTACCGCTTCGGAGTAGACCCCTAGATTACATTTTATTTTAAAGTAAATAATTTTACGACGCTCCCGAGGTAGCTCCTTCCATCCTACAGAAATAATTTATTAATTAGTTAAATGGTACTTTTAGATCATCCGTCAGCCTTCAGCCTAAAGATTCAACCTTAATGTCTTCCCATAATTATTCCTTCCCTTTAGGAAAAAGCCGCGGAAACTCGTTCGGTAGCATGTTGAAAGTAGTTACATCCAACTCACTACAACCGCCCGAAAAGAGCTTAATCGTTGGAGATGTTTTTTGTCGGTTTGCTTTACAAAAAATATACCTTGATATAACGTATTTAGCAATTGAGGCTTCTGGCCAAAGAGATTTAAGATAGAAAATAATTTAATGTCTTTGCTTCTGGCGTACGCAAAGTGGGGCTTCTGTACCATATTTTCTCGTACGTAAGGGTGGAAGTGGGTGGCAAGACTATGTCGGAAACAATTAGGGTGTGCGCACGCGCGGCAGCTTCCTGAACCTCGCCTAATTGGCGTATCTCTGCGCCGCTCAATGTATCTCTGTTATAATTGACGTGGCTGCAACAATGAGATTAGATTGCTATCTGTTTATGTTAGTTACTCCATTAATGTTGGAGCGATCATTATGTGGTTGGGAACGTGATATGTGACTGTTACATGTGTTTGTCAATACAATACAATACATAGCTGAGGTGTAATTCTGTTTCGGTTAAAAGTCAAAGTCAAAGTCAAATTATTTATTTCAAATAGGCACATAAATGGCACTTTTGAACGTCAAAATTAACAATGAAAATACAATTGATTCTAGTCGCCTCTTCCAAAAGGTAGCTTCGTATGGAGAAGAACGGGCAACAAACTCCACCGTTACTCTTTTAAAATGTTTTACAATATCTTGTATAGGTACATCAACTATATAATTATATGTGAAGACGATGCACCTAGAATAAAATTACTTTATCACAATAGGTCAAAACAATTAATATTGAAGCAATGACAGATAAATTAATTATGTGATAGATACATGGTGCTCACATAGTTACAAACATTGTAAAATAATAAAACAAAAATATCAGTGTGTGGTTAAGGTCTCCGCAGTGTCTCAAGACGAAAGTCTTTGACCAGTGCGTGTTGCCAGTGATGACCTATGGCACAGAAACGTGATCGCTCATAATGGGCCTTATCAGAAGGCTAAAAGTCACCCAAAGGGCAATGGAGAGGGCTATGCTTGGAGTTTCCCTACGTGATCGAATCAGAAATGAAGAGATCCGCAAGCGAACCAAGGTAACCGACATAGCCCGAAGAATTGCCAAGCTTAAGTGACAGTGGGCAGGGCACATTGCTCGCAGAACTGATGGCCGATGGGGCCGAAAGTTTCTGTAGTGGCGACCGCGTACCGGAAGACGTAGCGTTGGAAGGCCTCCTACAAGGTGGACCGATGACCTTGTGAAGGCCGCAGGTATCCGCTGGATGCGGGGAGCACAGAACCGGTCGAAGAGGCGGTGCGTGGGGAAGGCCTATGTCCAGCAGTGGACGTCTTTCGGCTGAAATGATGATGAATGAAGATGAGTTAAGGTCATCACAGAATGTAAAATAAATGTCATCAAAATAATAAATTATACAATTAAAATAGCAACCAGTTTGATTTTGTCTAGACTCTAGATTGTCCTATGGAGCTGGATCAGCATGTTTCCAAGCATTCTTATCTTGGATATAATCCTTTAATTTTCAATTTGTTATGGGTGTTTTTATGGTTGAGAGCAGTGGTGGCCCAGTGGTAACGGCCTCGACTTACGAATAGTAGGTCGTAGTTTCGAACCCAGTGGTGATGAAATAATTTACGTAAAGTAAAGCGCCTGTCTGCTTTGCTTTATGTAAATAATTTCATCACCACTGCTCTCAAAACGGTGAAGGAAAACATCGTGAGGAAACCGGCCTGTCCTAGAACTAAAAAATCTAATCAAAATGAAAATAAATATGGATAAAAAAAGGAAAAAGCTCACAGAAATTTGGGATAAATTTCAGTGAGCTTTTTCGGGAGGTTACATCATCATCCATCATTTTGCTGTCGTTGTCCCGATTTATTTGAAGTCGTAGGTATGTTTTTCCACAACAACCTATTTTCACAAAATTTTTCATTCGCCAGCGGTGACACTTTCAGAGTGGAATCAAGATTGCTTTTTCAGCAAAGACATCTATTCTTTAAAAAAAACCAGTCAAGAGCGAGTCGGACTCGCGCACCGAGGGTTCCGTACGTATATGATCTTGATGATTTCTGAAAAACTGTGCTATTTAGAGAATAGAATACTCTTTATTATGTACACCATCAAAGTTACAGATATAAATGTTGAAATTTTACATAAGGTGACACAATGGGCAGTAGAGACATCGTTTTATTTTTCCTGTAATCTTCACATAAATTTCTATCACATAGAATAATTTCAGATTTTTATCTAAGCAATCTTCGAACATAAAGGGGTTTTTTTTTTTTTTTTCGTCAAATGTCGGAAATAAGCTGCCTAAAAAAATTTTTTTGAGATAGTGCAAACAGCGATCTTTCATATGATACCTCACATAGTAGCCCCCCTAGTAGCCCCCCTTCAAATTTTTAAGACCCCTTTCAGTCCATATTGCAAAAAAAAAAATTTTTTTCTTGTTTTCAAAATAGTTGGGAAAACGTCATCTAAAACTATTCTAAATTTCAAGTTGATAGCATTAGCAGTTCTTGAGATATCCAGGTGTGACAGACAGACAGACTTAGTCTCACCAAAAGGGTTCCTTTTTACCATTTTGGTACGAACGAGCCTTACAGTAGGTAGTCGCATGTATGATGTGTAACATCTGACATCTCACTCTATAAGTACTTACCAATTCCATAAGTAAATTAATTCCATGCTATTATAAAGTACCTACTTACTAATTTCATACTATTAAAAAGTATTCTTCCATGCTCAAGCTGTCACTTCCTGTTACACAAAACGAAAGATGTTAGACAACTATACAAAACACAAAATAATAGGCCCGTTTTGACGTTTAACTTGAATCGATTTATCGCGAGTATCGAGTACCGAGTCGTATGGTTACTTCACTAGTTACGTCGCGATTGACTATCGCGACGTAACTAGTCGATTCTCGATACGACTTGGTACTCGATACTCACGATAAATCGATTCAAGTTAGACGTCAAAACGGCCCTATTGTTTTGTGACAACTATACTTTATCTAACATGTTTAAACATGACATATATCAGTAAACTGCACTGTACAATGTTACCCCATTTCAAATGACACAGGAATATTTGACGCAGCCCTTCATTAGCAAAACTAATGATTCGCTAAACACCACTGTCCCCTACTCTGTATTCCCAGGGCACCTGCTTTGTTCGACCAAAATCTATTTATTCATATCGTATTGCTAATTTGAGGATTAGGTGGCGCGTTCCGTCGGTTATTGAATTATCCATTCCGTTTGCGGGGAGTCCGGAGTCCGGGCTGAGCCCCAGGTCCCGGGGGACTACGCTACGACTTGCGTAATCGGTTGATCTTTGATGTATTTTGAGTTTTGAATGTTGTGTTTTTGGTGAATGACTGTCGAATGAATGTGACCAACAATGATTCAAATAATTTTCTTAATTGTCATCAGAAATCATTGATGAAAATCATTATTTTAAAAGAATAACTTCATCAATTTACTAAAAAACATGTTCAACAGTACATTCAGTGGCTCACACTCCATAAATATTTTATTTCACATAAACCTACATGGGTACTGATGAAACGTCCTTTGAAACGTCAGAAGCTATATGGAGGAGAGCCGGCAAGAAACACCACGGTTACTTTAAAAAAAATTATTGACTTATAACATTGAGTTATAATGTACTACGCACTTATAAATAAAATATTTTTAAATTACAGGGATAACAGGTATGGGAGGACAGTGTAGGCCTGACAACAAGTACCAGGTACTGGTTAAAAAGTGCATTGATTGAATCATTCTTGTAGGAAGGCTTCGTAATCCTATTGAACGTCTTTGGTATGGTAAGGCCTAAGTATAATAATATATAAAGATAAAGATGTGTTTATTTGCTTAAACATGTGTACACATACAAGAATAAAAATGCATGCAGGATAACATTAAATAAGATAAAGGCTCAGCCATGTTTGCCACGTACTATGGCGGCAAATATTATGATTGGTAATAATTAGTTTCAATACAATAATTTAACGTCAAACAATAATGAATTATTAATGTCAAAAAAAAATTACAGGGTGTTAAAGAGACTGCGCGCCATAGCTTAAGGGTAGGTTCAGTATCGATAAAGGAACCCAGGAAAAAAAAAAATATATAAATGAAATATACCTAAGCTATGGTACGCAATTACTTTAACAGCCTGTGTACATATAATAATGCTTAAACAATAATGCATAAAATGTATGTATGTTTGGGATTACCTACATAAAAATAAGTCACAGTAAATAAATTCCAGCGGTTACAATTCTGTTACTTTCCACGTACTTACATTAGTAGGGACTGTCGGCAAGGCACACAGCAAAATGTCGGCGAACGTACCACGCACCGTGAATACGTTATTGTTTTAGTTTACGAGCAAATGTTTAGCGCGCGCTGCGGCCAATTACCGCTGCGGTAAACATCCACTAACTTGGGACAACTTGTTTTAAATCGATATACTTACTTACCTACTTGTAAATAGCGGAAAAAGGTAAATGTACTTAAAGGTAGGAACTATAGTGCAGCAACTTTCACTTTGTTGATAAGCAGTGTATCGTGGAAAAATAGGGACACTTTAATAATTAAACCTTTGAAGTCACTTTCACAATGTGGGCCGAATCACATAACCGAGTTGCGACGCCGCAACGCTAAAATTGGCAGTGGCGTCAGCGCCGATTTAAGCGGCGCGGCGCCGCACCGCAGCGCTAATTCCAGCGTTATGACGTCATACTTGTTGACAATGATTCAGTTTGTTTCTATCACTCTTGCAAACAACACGCGTCAACCCGGAAGCAGTTTTAAAATTAAAATGTCTGACGTTGACATCGATTTATTTGTATCTTTGGTTCAGGAATGTACTCGCCACCGGGATTCATAGCCTTATTAAATGGAATTATCCAGTATCTTCTTTGTCGTATATTATAATATACGTACGTATATAATGTCTTTTTAATAACAAATAAGCAATGAGTTTATTACGACGATCCATGGCAGAGACACGTCTATCCACAATCAAAATCACGAGGAACTGGTTACCCTACCATACGACAATAAAACGCTCTTTTTCGCGACGCCGCGCCGTCCGCAACACAAACTGCCGATTTTAGCGTTGCGACATTGCAACGCGGTTATGTGTTTCGGCCCTAACTTATTCGTACACACGGCTACACATCAAACTATACATTTCCAGTTTACGCTGACTTCTCATTGTAAGGAAACCCTATACAATGCGAGATTAGCTTATACTGGAAATGTATAGCTTGATCTGTAGCCGTGCGTACGGCTATGGTACAGTCACAAGCACTAAATAAATAAATAAAATAAAAACGTTTATTTCGACCAACAAAAGGATCATATGCACAAAAAATAAATACAAAAAAAAAAACACAATTATAAATACCACTACCATAGACAATTACAGACTTCGATTGCTCAGTATGTTAACCATACAGCAATGGCTCAGGTACTGGCAATCGAACCTCTGCGCGAATGTCCTCAGGATGCCGCGGGAGCTAGCCCGAACCCTGCGCACCAGGGATGTACACCGTTTTCGCATAGTAGAATAGAAACAGTCTACATGCGACTCGGCGAACATCCCATCCACGGACCAACTGCGACAGGCGTAGATTAACCTGATCTGTTTTTAATTAGCCACAAGCCCCACCAAAATCTTGTAGCTACTTATCCAACTGCACACAAAACTTTCTGAAACAATTACTCCGTCCTTAGCACCAACTCAAAAGACGTGCTTCTAAGCGTAACATCTATAAAACCATCATTAATTCGCGAGCATTTATCACATAATTGCGTTTAATGGCGTTGACAATGGATCAGTGGAGCGAAGTCGAGGAGCCACTCAATTATGTGGCATTCAGGATCGCTGCTGTTTGCGCTGGTACTTGCAGCCGCGGCCTCTGATTGGCTAGCAAGGGGACCGACCACCCCTAGCGCTCAACAGTCAGCCTTTGTGAACACCACCAATATTTGGATTGTTGAGATTTTGTCGATGGGTTCTTAAGGACTTGTGTTTTGTTGAGAGTTATTGGTGGTGATAAATGAAATAAGGTTACGTTTTGTTGATATGACTTTATCTTAATATAGAGGGTGTTAAAGTAACTGCGTGCCATAGCTTAAGGGTAGGTACAGTATCGATAAAGAAACCCAGGAAAAAAAAAAAGTGAAAACACAAAAATATTGCAAGATCAACCTAATTTAGTACCTACTAACTTGAAATAGCAATCGTTTAGAACTTAAATTATTTTATTTGACGGTCCGAAGCCCGTTAAAGTACGAAGAGACTTATTTTTTTTTATGTTTAATTAAATGTATTGTTTGTTTTATGTTTTTTATGGGTGCCTTTATCGATACGTAACCTACCCCTAAGCTATGGCACGCAGTTACTTTAACACTCTGTATATAATTCTTCTGTACCTGTGTTTGTCACCTAACTCCACCTAAACGGCTGGACCGAATTGGCTGAAATTTTGTATTTATATTTCAACGGGTTCCTGGATGCTTTGAAAACACAATTGGACTCGGTAGGTGGCGCTACTGTCAGTATAAGGCAGTTCGAAGTTCGCCGGATCAGCTTTTGGTGAATACATAAATATTACTTAGCTCAGGAAATAAAATTCCCAGAATTAATTACAATTAAACTCAGACCGCAGTGGTGGCCCAGTGGTAACGGCCTCGACTTACGAATAGTAGGTCGTGGGTTCGAACCCAGACAAGCGCTTTTCTTTGTATAAATTATTTCATCACCACACTCCTCTCATAACCGTGAAGGAAAACATCGTGAGGAAACCGGCATGTCCTAGAACTAAAAATTCGAAGATGTTGACATCCACCAACCCGCACTGGGCCGTGTGCGTTACGATTGCTCCGCCAAGTTACCCAAACAAAAAAAAACATTAATTTGTCAAAATCGAAGGGAACAAACCAAAAGTTTGTCAAAGTAAAAATAAAAAAGTTATAAGGGTTATAAGTTGGCCGCGCGAACGTAACGTGGAGGATTGCGCGGCCATGGAGATCTCAGCAACTACTTGGGTTAGAGATCTAATTCTTTTTGTCAATTGAAGACTGAATTTGTCAAAAATCTCTAGATCAATATTTTACGAAATATTCACCTTGGAAGTTATGGCCGCGCAATCGTGCACTTGTCATTTCGTTAATGTTGATTATTTCTATAAAACTTAAGACTTATACAGTAAAACTGTTACCAGAAGAATGGTCTTAATTTGTCAAAACTAACGAAAGCAATAAATACTACAAAAGTTTAGTTAAACAGACGAAATCAGTCCAAAACGAAAAGCACGTGGCCGCGCGGTCGAAACGTTACTTTGTACGCTGATATCTCATTATCTATAATTACTAGGATTTCGGTGTGAACATCCAATTTTGCGACATATTTACCTCATTAGAATTACATATCGTTTTACCCTCAGAACAGTTTTCAACGCGTGTAATCTCAAAAATGATGTTATCTCATACAATGTTCGAGCACGGTAACCATAATTTCGATTTGATTCGGGAATACCTATAACTGGAGACTAGCAATTATATTGGACAACAAATAGCTCAACCTGTAATTTTTCTTATTAATATTAAATAAAAACCTATAATTTAACAGTTGCGTCATGCTTAACTGTGGTACGAAGTTCAGTTTAAAATATAAATCGGAATACAACATTGTAGGTGCGCTAAAGGCTGTACCATAATTATAATATAAATATAAACCAGAAATAGTATTAGAAAGTCAGGACCAGAAAATTTACTGGGATCGAACAATAATAAGCAGATAAAACTATTCATTACAATAGATCTGACATTACCGTTCACGACAAAACCAATAAAACAGTTTATCTGATAGATATAGCAATACCTAACCCACACAATATTCAAACCACAATATCCGAAAAACTCAGTAAGGATCAAGATCTTGCCATAGAAATTAAAACTCAATGGAAAGCACAAACCGTGCACATTGTCCCCATTTTTTTTTCATCTACTGGTGTAATACCCAAATCTCTCCCACAAAGCCTTAACACCTTACAGATGCCTACTCACACACTTTACATGCTCCAAAAAGCCACCATCCTTAACACTTGTCGCATCACCCGAAAGTTCCTGACTTCTTCAACACTGTCATCCACTTTCTCTACCTAAAGTTTACCTTACATACTTGGTCCCAGCCCGTGTGTAAGGTTTCTTACCTCTCTTATACGAGAAGAAACATAAAGAACCAATAATAATAATAATAATACCATTTATTTCAGGCGACACAGGCCCATTGAAAAATACCTTAACCTAAACATACATATTGTATAAACAAAAACTTGTGTTAATAAAAAAGCTTAAGACTATGTTATTACCACTGCACTTTGCACTAGATTGTGCAGTCCTGTAGAATTTGTCCGCGGAAGCGACGGTACACCACGTCCTGCGGCCAAAAGTCTACTTCCATGACGAGGGGCAGATAACAGTTCGGAACACGCACGACGAACGCTCTGAAGTTGACGTTCCGGCGCGATACATACGGAGAGGTGCACATTCATTGTGCAGACGGACTATACTACCCAGCGCCCGCGCAACTAAACTGTAATTTTATCATTTTTTTTTCGTTATTTTTAAATATACTCCACTGCCCTTTTCATTATCATTAAGTATGTAGCTAGTGAATTGAAATTCTATAGCTTACGAAAACTTAAAACTAATATTCACTTTTAGATCATTCGGCTGGTGGTCCACTGACCAGCGCAAAATTTTGTAAGCTTTGATAAATAAACATAAATCGAAATATTTAAATTTACAAGTTTTTTATTTAATAATAATAATACATTTTACAGATTGAGCTATTTGTTGTTCAATATAATTGCTAGTCTCCAGTTAGAGGTTGTATATAGTGACAGCTACTTACCACTAAACCTGTTACCTTACCACGTTTTAACATTCCGTAAAGAAACATTGAAGCAATCGTCTTGAAAAAGATGGTTTGTAAGAGACAAGAGAGTAAACAGCGATTCGGCACGAGCATCATCACAATGCCACACACACATGGTTCGCTTCGAAAGAAGCAGTTTTGTAAGCGCAAGCAGAAGCACCAGCACACTCCGTATCTTCACTGCACGCTCCGGAACCACACAGATGGACATGAAGATACATGACGCTGACGACACACGCGTCCCGTGGATCGGCAGGCAGTCTTCAGATTCTTCGATGATCACTTGACGACGGCGCCCTGCTGAAAGGATCTGTGCTGGTGCTTCTGCTTGCGCTTACAAAACCGCTTCTTTCGAAGCGAACCATGTGTGTGCGGGATTGTGATGATGCTCGTGCCGCATCGGTGTTTACGACGATTGCTTCAATGTTTCTTTACGGAATGTTAAAACGTGGTAAGGTAACAGGTTCAGTGGTATGTGGTTAGTAGCTGTCACTACAAGGTATTCCCGAATCAAATCGAAATTATGGTTACCGTGCTCGAACATTGTATGAGATAACATCATTTTTGAGATTACACGCGTTGAAAACTGTTCTGAGGGTAAAACGATATGTAATTCTAATGAGGTAAATATGTCGCAAAATTGGATGTTCACACCGAAATCCTAGAAATTATAGATAATGAGATATCAGCGTACAAAGTAACGAATCGACCGCGCGGCCACGTGCTTTTCGTTTTGGACTGATTTCGTCTGTTTAACTAAACTTTTGTAGTATTTATTGCTTTCGTTAGTTTTGACAAATTAAGACCATTCTTCTGGTAACAGTTTTACTGTATAAGTCTTAAGTTTTATAGAAATAATCAACATTAACGAAATGACAAGTGCACGATTGCGCGGCCATAACTTCCAAGGTGAATATTTCGTAAAATATTGATCTAGAGATTTTTGACAAATTCAGTCTTCAATTGACAAAAAGAATTAGATCTCTAACCCAAGTAGTTGCTGAGATCTCCATGGCCGCGCAATCCTCCACGTTACGTTCGCGCGGCCAACTTAAAACCTTTATAACTTTTTTATTTTTACTTTGACAAACTTTTGGTTTGTTTCCTTCGATTTTGACAAATTTCGACAATTTTTTTGGCTAAGTTTTTTTTTGTTTGGGTAACTTGGCGGAGCAATCGTAACGCACACCACTGGGCCCGGCCGCGTGGTGGATTACGGCTCACTCCCTCTCACAGAAATAGGAGACCTGTGTCCCAGCTGTGGGAACATTATAGTATAGACTGATTATGTATGTTAGCTAAACTCAGACCGTGAGTATGTTCAATAAGCAAACAACTTAACCGACAAAACGTGACCCATACTAGAAAAATCCCACTTTTTGGGTCACTGGTACCTATTTGGTAATTTAAGCGTGGCGTAAGTAATATCGTGTGTTAAATTAAATTTAACAATTTAAATAAATTTAATTATTAATTATTCTATTTAAATCATCATCATTTCAGCCGAAAGACGCGCGTCCACTGCTGGACATAGGCCTACCCCAAAGGGAGGTTTTGCCATAATCGCCACGCTTGGTAGGCGGGTTGGCGATCGCAGTATGGTGTTAAAATGCATAGAGAACGCTGCTGACCATTATAAGTCCCTTAGTCGCCTTTTATGACACCCACGGGAAGAAATAGGATGGTGCTTTTCTTTACGTGCGGCACCACATAGACAACCTATTTACATACTATGTAGTATATCCACAATAGATAGGAACTAAAAGCTTCCCAGCTCCATCCATACTAACCCACCTAAACGCTACCCGTGTTCATTCA
Organism: Tiliacea aurago; assembly: GCA_948098905.1. Taxonomy (NCBI): domain Eukaryota; kingdom Metazoa; phylum Arthropoda; class Insecta; order Lepidoptera; family Noctuidae; genus Tiliacea; species Tiliacea aurago. Next base: position 7,235,779 of record OX402592.1, read on the forward strand.
ACTGCGTGGCGACCAACGGGTCCTACCTAACTGCGTGACAGCGCCCCTCGTACGCATTAATGTTATTATTTGACAACATTTACTAAATAATTTGCTCGTTAAACGTCCGCCGATCGCGCCCCGTGCCCGTCCCTAACTACCGTATTGTGTCGCCGGACGATTTGCCCGCGCCTCCCCCGGGACTAACGACGGGATTCAACCAATACGACTCTAACATTAATTACTGCGCCGTCTTTTGTGGTAATATTTGTAGCAACATGCTCTTTTGTTAGCGATATGAAATTAATAATGGCATGTTATTGTGTAGGGATTACAAAACTATCGGTGATGCTTTTATGAAGTCATAAGACTTCATAAAGCTGCCTGCCTTTGGAGTTGATGAGGTTTCGCTAAGCTTTCGCTGCGTGGGAGATCTCATAGCCATTGATTTTGTACTTGTAACCCTAGAAGGGGCTTCAGCAGCAACTTAAGCAATCCTTCGAGATACAGGATTTTCCTAGTGTAAAGGGCAGGGGCTTACTCATCCTGCCAGGGTTGCGGGTATGTCCGAAAGGGATATCGTGGCCCTGGCACACAGGCAAGTGAATGAACACGGGTGAGTTTTAGTCAGTAAAGTCTGACACGCCTTAGGCAACGCTCTAGGCAGAGCGGGAGAAGATATTTGATAATTTCCCACCATAAAATAAAAGAAAAGGGGTATTTTTCATTAGTAATAGGTAATAGCCATACCCATCCGTTATTGAAACAAAACTGATGTTACCTAGGCTGATTACTTACTTACTTAGCTTTATACGTTTGTACACCTCTAATAAGAATGCAAAATAGTATGTAACTCTTTGAAATATAAATTATGTTTTCATTTTATGGAAGATAAATATTTATAATCAAGTTGTATATTAATACTAAAATAATGTTAAGATTCGAACTTGTAACAGAACATGGGAACATAAGTAGAATTTGTATAATTAAACAAAAAGTATAAGTAAAGTATAAGAAAAGTAAAGTACAAGTAAAATAAAGGTTAAGTAAAGTGTAAATTATACAAAACTTAATACATTTCGAAAATGGGAATTCTGTTCAAATGGAGAGGTGACGTTTCGTTCCAGTATTCTTGCGGCATGCACCACTGCAGGCCTCTGCGTCCGTTCCACCAGAACCTAAACTTTTTATACGCCTGTGACCATTGTATATCACTGTTCAAGGCTTCGCAGAGATTACAAAGCGGGTGGAACTCTGGCAAGTCTTGTAGAGCATCTACGGTGTAGTAGTTGGTCCATTCGAAAAAATTATAATATATTGCTGGGTTCTTTATGGCCTGGTGCATGATGTAGGCTAAGTTGTATGGATGTATTTCGCGAGCGTTTAAGTATGATCCGGGAGGAAGAAATCTGGGGAAATATAAGTTGAATACTGACACATCCTGTTAAAGTAAAAGTCAAAGTCAAATTGTTTATTTCAAATAGGCACATAAAAGGCACTTTTGAACGTCAATATTTACAAAAAAATGTAAATATTGACGTTCAAAAGGTAGTTTCGTATGGAGAAGAATGGGCAAGAAACTCCACCGGTACTCTTTTAAAATCTTGTACAATATTTTTATAGGTACATTAATTATATAATTATATGTGAAGACGATGCACCTAGAATAAAATTACTATACCACAATAGGTAATAAAAAGAGTTAAGAATGAAGCAATGACAGATGAGTTACCAGTAAATCTGATATGTAGCTGTAGTTTAGGAATTTATAAACGTAATTATCTTCCACCAATTACACCATAACAATATACGAGATATGTACTTACCGCTCATAAACCGAGATAACCCGTGTGCCTAATTTTTCGATTGAATATCATTGCAAACACTCGTGCGCAATATTATAGTAAACGTATTTTCTTTTACCTTTCATATTGATTCAAACTAGGTTCTCGAAGCTTTAAACGTTTAAATATGTTCCTAATGAATTACGTAGAATATAGTAAACTTCCATCGAACACAAAAGTGTAATCTAACTCTTTGTGTAACAATAATTACCTGTGGGAACCTCTACAGACTCTAGATATGTCTGTCTTACCTGATGTAATTAGCACCACCATACACAATGGGCACCACGTAATTATTGTATCCGTGGAGAACCTTCTCCGTGACGTAATCTTCTGAGAAAGAGTTCTCAAACGCCATATAGAAATAATAATCCTTCCTTAACATTTCTTCACAGTTGTCGTTTGTGCATTTTAATTTAGAACAGCCACCATAGACGTCGATTTGTAGAGAGAAGTGGTACAGATGTTCCTGGAGTCTCGTCAAGTAGTCGTCCCTTGAGCTGTCGGCCCAGCAGTTGCTCACCAGCCAGGCGGCAGCTTTTTTTCTATCATGAAAGACGTGTTGTATCTCCGTAGGGATAGATACGCTTTCATCATATACTTGCCACTGCACATGTATACTTGGAGCGACAATTTGGCGCAATACGTTGCGCACGACAAAGTAAGGCCACTGCACATCAGAATTTAGTCTATAGGTAAACGTCCAGTTGAAGAAGTTATCGTAGTTCACTTCACAAGCGGGATAGTTGTATGATGACTCTAACGTAGTGAATACATATATCTGCGCATTCGATCTCTTCTCTGGCAGATCCACGTCACGTCGCTTAAAAAGTTGTTCAGTAAAAAGTAAAGCATTGAATCGCGTGTAGTCTCCATCTAATAAATACTTGTCTTCGGTGAATATACAGTTGTTAATTCGACATTTTAAACTTGGGAATATCTGTTCCTTTTTGTCATTCAACGTATAATGATTACTGTCCCACACAAGTATGTATTTTTGCCCAGGATCTGATAATTTCGCACCGCTATAAGAGAACAATGTATAACCTAGGTCGTAACGAATCGACAATATCTGTAGAACTACAAAGAAATACAGTAACAAAAGTGCGTAAGCCTCATATTTTAGATAGGTTCTAGGATAATTACGAAATTTCTTAAAATATGCCATTGATCGTAGTATTTTAATACAGATACGATTGAATTAAAAATGTCATGTTGATTATCTAACAATGACATAAAACAATAGCTTTTTGCAGTTTTGTGACAGAAAGAAAAGGAAATTCATACCATTACCTATAAGACCATTATCTGTAAGAAGTACGGATAAGGAAATCCGAAATACTTTTCTTAAACATTTCACCAAATAGTCATATAATGCAGCCATAAGCTTTATTTCGCGAAGGAAGCAAGTTATCACAGAAATCGATCATAGAAACAAAAAAATACTTTGGTATAAATAATAATAATAAAAAATAAATGTTTATTGTGTCTCAAACGGTTACATTTACAAATATGAATGAAACAGCCCCAGTAAGTAATTAATAATACTTGTGTTAGGGTTGTATCGCTCCTTCCCTTAATTTATACTTAACAATATTGAGACTTTATAAAAAAAACTAAGAACTAAAATAACATAAATTATAGAGAACAAAATAACATTATTTAAGAACAGGTTTTTAAGAGCAAAGAGATACAATGACTTATAAAGTAATGCAGCTCTGTGTAGTGTGTAATTGTATGTGTATGCATTAGTGTGTGTTAATGTGTGAGTTTACGTGTTTGCTGATAGTGCCATCATAATCAAAGTTGAAAAATACCACATAAGTAATCACAAGGTATAACATTATGATAAAGAAGATAAGCATTCATGTAAGTCTGGCTAGAATATGCTCTGTTTCTTCATATATTAGAGTTTTTAACCACTCCGTTATCACTTTTTTGCATTGATGCGAGACCTCGTGATGGAAGTTTAGTTTTGCATTAATTTTATTGTTTAGGTAGGCTGATTGGCATACATAGGTACTGACGCCTTGCAAAAACCAACAAATAAAATACCAATATTAACAAATAAGGCCGGATACACGACGGATGGCAAAGATTTAAACTAGTCGTCATTATGACTCGTGGGAGTATCTTGACCACTGAATGGCACCATTGTCCCCCATAGGTGGCACCATCACTTAACAGGCGTTAACAATGCGGCCTAACGCCTCACTAAATCCGAGATTAAGATCGTATCTGGAACAGGACATAATAAACACTTCACATATAAATACAATTCATGTTTCAAGTACAGTTAGTTTTGAGTGTTAAAAAAATATTGACAACTGTCGTTATGCAGGAAATATAGAAGTTTAACATTAAAGGTTTTGTGTGTTTAATACTACACCACGTGATATTGATTCAGCGTCAAATTCATAGATGTTAAGTAGTTCAATGTTTTAACACTAACTACTTCACACACAATCACAACAAGAAGCAGCTATTAGAGTTAAAAAAAAGTACAGGGGGACTTTGTCCAGTATGGCTAGATATATGATAAACAACTAAACAACAAAAAACTAAACTGGAAAAGATTAATCTATAAATCGCTTTTTACCTAGCCTTTTCCCAACTATATTGTGGTCGACTTTCGGTATATGAGGAATTGAATGTAAAGAAAAGTGACAGGTTTCTCGATTTCCTTAGTCAGGATATTAACCGTCTAAAATACCACGTCAAGTAGTCGACAGAAGTGGTCATGATAAGATCAACGACGGACACCTCGTACTGTCAGAACCAAGCAAATCAGGATGTGTGGCTTCACCGTTATACGTGTTTTGTTTTTTCGTTTTGCCCGTAGTGAGAAATCCTCGTGACGCCCAGACAGCCTCACTAGTGAGCCGCTCAGTCTCAGACTTTTACCGGCTACAACACTCTCCTGCCTTTGCTCAGTGTATCTCTGACATGATCAGAGACCTTGTTTGACAATAGTTCTGATTTTAACCGTTCTTTTGTTTTTTATTTTGTTAATCTCCATGGAGAGATCCATTTCCTAAAACGGGACTGGGACGGTTCTGGAAGCATCACTTCTTGTTATGTTCAAATTAGAATAGGTTCCTTATTTTTTGTAGTTCTAATGGTTTTCATTTTTAAACAGCTTACGACAGTCTAAACATAGTTACCTTGTAACTTACAAATACGCGATAATATCAAATATATATAATATTTTAGGACATTTATGTTTTTATTTGGATTTTCACATTTGTTGAGCCAGTGCCGTAACTAGTCTAATAAGCGCCCGGTGCGAGCTTCTATGTATATTTCTTTTTATTTTATTTTTTTATTTATAACATACCTACGTGAATATATGGGGGTTTGGAAGTTAGGTCAACAATCACTGTGTTGAAATTCAGATGCCCAGTAGTACCTATCTGTAAACAAGAAGGCACCTCTCACTAAGATAAAAAGCTTTAAATATGTACAAGCTTTTACCCGCGGCTTTGCCCGCGTGGAGGTCGAGACATTAATAAGACTTACCTGTAGTACATTACTTTGTTCTATCATTAATAGTTTTCGCAGCACACGCCAAAACAATTTTGGGTTTTCTACCTTGGGTTACAATATTGCAATTTCGTTACGGATCCCTATTTTTTTTTAAATAAATTATTGGCTATGTTATTTCGTAATAATGTAGCTATCTACTGGTGAAAGATTTTTTTAAATCGGTTCAGTAGTTTCGGAGCCTATTCGTTACAAACATAAAAAAAACAAAAAAATGTTTCCTCTTTATAATATTAGTGTAGATATATAGTTATATAGAGCTGTATATATTATTTATTTGACAAAGCTAACATATAATATATCGATTATAAAAGGCCCTAAATAAAGAAGAATAAAAAAAACACATATAGATACATAGGAAACATTTTGTCGCAAGTTAAACTTCTGCAGTCATTACTGCATTACTGTTCCGTCATCGTGTCCGAGTGTCGACAGTATTGTCCGTCAAATACAGTTATTGTTGGCAAAATAACTCTATTGTTAATGTGTAAAATGCTGGAGAGCAAAAACTTTGGCACAATGGCTCAGTAATTGAATTAGAAGGTCTTGAAGGCGTGTTGTTGTGTACGTTCTCGGAAACTACAAGTGTGACTTATATAATGTGATATTTGGACTTGGTTTGCAGCTGGTTCGGACGGATATTAGAAACTTCCAGTACAATGTTGAGATGAGTTTGATTATGGAAATTATGCTTTTACCTAAGCATAACACAAGTTGAGATAGATATTGAAAGTTATCAGTGCCTTGACTGCGTTTTGCGCCAGCATAGTTTATAGTTAAATTAATATGTATGTACCACTTACAATAATAACTAAGTATGCCTCATTAGAACATTATCTGAAGCATTTAAAGTGGACTGACGGTATGTACAGACGCCAGCAGGTCAAGCTACCCGAAACTGATAAATTTTTCCTACACTACTCTTACTCTTTTTAAAAAAATGGCTTTTACAATGTTTTCAAATTACAGTGTTAATAAGTATGAGAGGACAGCGTAGGCCCGTCCAAGGTACCAGGTACTGAAGCTGAACTAGTTAGATTTACAAATATACAATCAGTATCACGCATATCTACCACGAATATCTAGGTTTACCTTAACTATCTACATGTTAAATTAAAGATACGTTAATACAACCGACGAATAATTAAATTAAAGAGAGAAACAGAACAAAACATTGCTATCAACAAAAACAGTTTTATGATGTGCATTGTACAGCTTCATTACGATGTGGTTTTGAATATGTAATAAAATGCTGAATCACAGTTACAAAAACGAAAACCACGGGTGAACTTTTAAGTATTATAACAATGAAAAGTTTATATTTTTTACGAGACTCAAACAGCAAAATAATTATCCAGTAGAAAATTACAAATATTACTACTATTTCAATTTTAGATTTCTTAATGTAATTTACTGTCTCCTTTATGTAGAATAGATTTTCTTCAGAAAAACATAATCATACTTCAAATATATTAAGCTAGTACGTATAGCTTAAACATTCAAGTAAACTGTTGACTCGATCTTTAAGATCAATAAATAACTCATTCTTAAAACGATTTGAAATCCACAATTGAAATGCAAAATCAACCGTACCACGGAGAACAATGATTGACATACGAAGAAAACAACAAAATAGCAACAGCAGTTACAGAAAAAACCTGAACCAAGCAATACAATTCACAATTCAAATCGTTTAAATATTTATGAGAGTATTTAGTTATTGTCAAAACAGTGGCGCGTCACAATGGTGGTATTGCCACGACTGTTCCCGTGTGCTAATGTTGTCAAGAGTGTGAGTGGAGTATGCTCCGTTGACCATTCGAGGGCTTCCGCCTTTTATAGGGCGAAGTGAGAGCATGGGGTGCTCTTGTAGTGTGTGCTTAATTTTGTGGATGTTGAGAGTATCATAAGTAAATAGGTTTGATAGCGATCTAAGTAAACAAGATCGTATTTAGGTTACTGCATTTAATATTTTGAACATCCAGAGAGGTAATAGCGACGAAACTTAGCGTACATACACGCTTCGATCTGGAAAAATCTGTGTATTTCTCGTGATTTTGACAGATCGAAGCGTAAGTTTAGGTCCGCTGGGCTAATAAGGCATTACACGAGCGAAGAAAATCTATCATCTCAGTAGGAAATCATTCTTTACTTGCCTAAATCATAAACCCCTGGTTAAAAAAACATAAAATTGACCATAGTGACAACAGACGCTGGGGCACGGGTTCCTGACCGGATATTTCGACAAGCCAAAAATTATATCAATTACGGCCGAACGTTTCCTGTCTAAGCACTACGCAAAAAAGTGGCAAGGAATCATATTAATAGATTCCCGATTTCGCGAATCAGTTCTGAGTAGGCATAAGCTCGAGTGTGGCCACAATGCGTGGCGGTCGGAAGGGCCGGGCGCACCATGTGCTAATCCACTTAATGGCGGTTAATCCTCGCTTAGTTACCGCCACACTATTGTCCGCGCGGGAAGTGCGCTCGACTATAGTTAATTCAATCACAACAGTTGTAGCAGTAGCACATTAATTATGGATTGTGCCTCTTACCTTTGGATTCGGAACAAGAGATTTGAAAGCTATTATTAAAATCAAATTTTCTAATTCTAATCTAACCAAGTTTGCTTGAAATGAACTAATTTGATATACTTACCTACCTAATGTCTTACTTATTCTTGAATAATAATGGAGATCAGTGGGATAGTGCCCTATAACTCAAAATCACAATCTGAAGATAGCTGGAGCTAAAAACGAGCCGCCACATAATTTGCTATAGATGATATAAAAGGAAATAAGAACCTATATATATATTAATTTTGGAAAAAGTGGTATCATTTAGATACCACTTTTTCCAAAATTAATATATACTTAATTAAAATTAAAATAAATTAATATATAATTAACTTATACTCTATTTGAAATAAGATTAAACATTAAAATAAACCTTTCTTACAGTCCGTTCAACCGATTTTGACTTCTATTGCAATGGTGGCATGACAAAAGGCAGCTGTAATAAACAGTTGGTATTGTAGCCATGTTTTTGCTTTTAATGCCGCGTCCTTATAACTACGGAATAGAAATCAAAATCGGTTTAACTGACTGTAAAAAAGTTTATTTAAATGTCTAATCTTATTTCAAAGGAAGTATAGTAATATCATAGTCCGATTAACTATTTTCGGCAATACAAATGTTATAACCAATAGATAAATACAATTCATCCTGTACAAGTGTACTTTAATATCAAATAAAAATTTATTTATTATTTATTTATTTAATTGGGTAAAAGATTCCTACTTAATTCGTATCGTATCTTCGCCCACGTAAGTTAATGGGAATGTGAAGTCATAGTATATTCGTAATAGCCTCTAAATATCGGTTAATTTTATTATATTCCTACTTATTTATATATTCCAAATTGGTATTTGCTTACAACTAATTTGTAGAACCTATATTTAAATTACATGCAGCTTTATCAATTCCAATTCCACAAGTGACAGGCTAGAAGCCCCGTCAAATATGATTAAATCATGTTGCAACATAATAGACCACTATATTAATTATAATCTCTCCGAAGTTCTACGTGGGTGAAGCCACGAACAGTTTAGTATAAAGATTGCAAAGTTATGCTTATCATGACTCAAATATCCTCTTCCTGCTTTCAAACGAAATTATTGTTCTGAGACCTTTATCTTTGCATGTATCTTAAACACTGACGAATATCTCTCGATCTTCACTTAGCAGATAAAGGGAGAACCCAAAAAATATTGATTGTGTTTACACAAATAAGTAGGTGGTAATCCGAGTTACCATTACCTATTCACAAGTCATAAGGAAGGGGAACGTGTATTGTGTCGTTTAAAAAAAAACTTATTATAATATAATAATATTATTGGGTTCTAATTTCGTTTGACTGTTAATCGGGGTTATATAAAAGTGTCAACCGGCCTCAATGGAGGTGCCAATTTGTATAGAGTTACAGTAGGTACTTGAATGGAGCTTCGCGTTTTTGGTTACACAATTGGTACAACAAAAAATATGAATAATATCTCGCCCTAATAAAATAAGTGATTATTCAAGTGTTGCGTCTCGATATGTATTATTTTTTATTAGGTTCGTATCTGTGGAGGCTGTGATGTTGGTTCTTAGAAAATATTATTAGCTTGAGTGGGGTTTTCAAGAGGCTATTATTTGATTTCACGTAATTTGGTTGATATGGTAGTTTATTAAATAAAATATTTTTTATTTCAGATAGGCAACATCAATATGGGTTGTTAGTAAACAAAAAGATAACTTATACCTATGTTCAATGATATTATATTAAACAGATATGTTATACACTCACAAAACAATCGAAAAAAGTGTTCCGCGCAGCAGCGGCAGCACACATATTGCTTTTCATTCATTTTAGATTTCACTACAAGTAAATATGATGGCTTGATAAAAACAACAAGAAAAAAAGAGACAGCTAGTGTTGTCAATTGCGCGTGAATGTAAACAAATATTATTCTGGCCATCAATGGAATGTTGGCATCACAGACTAACAAATACGTTAATTGGGACGTATTTGTTTTCGAGTCTTCATGATTGCGCGCTCATAACCTATCTGTTTAATATAATATCATTGCCTATGTTAATAAACTTATTTTGACATAAGATTGTTCTTCAAAATTAATCTTCGAACAACTTCACCTAACAAAAGAGAGTCGTACCTCCCCGCTATTCTCTTCAGGATGGTCTTGTCTTGCTCTGCACTCTGCAGAGCAAGACAAGACATGAAAAATTTAACTATGGATATTTATCTGAAATAAATGATTTAATTTGATTTGATTTGAAAGAGGAAGATTTATGTCTGACTATGGCGTGAAAACCATTGACATGTGCTTGTGCAATCATACCTGATGCACTGCAGAAACGGGTCCGCCCCATCCACATCCTGAACCCGTTGTTATATTGGACCCGTAGGGCGTTGATAGCCCGCTGAGTATAGTTGGTCCACAGGCTGCACGTGTAAAACACTTGGCAATAAGCTTTAAGGCGCAGATATACGATTTTAGGGACTTTTTAATCTGTACGCCTTCATAGAATGCAAGTAAGTTATTTAAAAAATGTATGTGAAACTTGAACGCATACACATCAATTCTATATGTGAATATTTAAGTATTGTAGTAAAATACTTTATGAAATAAATTCAGGAAATAATGTCTATCTAAAGCATAAAAAACGATATTACTTACAAACTAAATGGGATGGTGCTATTCTTTACGTCCGGCAACAAAACAAACAACAAAAGTCTGTTAATTTACATTCAACAATTCCAAATTATTAGTCAAAACATTCCCAAGTCACTCGACAAATAAACACGTCACCCGAAATAACATCCAACTACACAAGAGAGCCTTCGTAAAGATTTACAACAGTATATACACCCTCGTATACCTACGTAGATATCACTGGGTATCTAGGCAGACGGGAGTCAGGCGTCCCCCTCCCTCGCCCCCCACCCCCGGGGATGGCTCGTAATTAGCCCCCTTCATCCTCCGCACTTCGGCATGCCTCCACCCAAAACACAGACACAACCGAAAACAACAAGCTATTTGTATGTAGTAACGTTTTTGTATTATTTCGTACTTGTGTAGAGGTAACCAGACTTTAAAAAAAGGTACCTACCTAGTTTTTCATAGCATGAAAAAGCTTACTCATTGTATTATATCAAGGGACTTTTTGCTTCAGGATGCTTTACCTAATGACGTCAGAGTCTTAGAATTTTCAGATGAAAGTCATTCGATTTTTATTTTATCTTTTTTGACACAGTATTTAGTCTTTTTGTCTTTATGTTATGTGGTATAAATTAAACATTAATAATGTTACCAATATTTTGTAACAATATAATTTAAAATAATGCCAATAGAGCTTCTTGCCCGTTCTTCTCCTTAAGAACTAACCAACTTTGCTCAACTAGCTTCATCTTTCTCCTTACTATCCACTAACCTCCCTTCACCGGATACAATGGCTCTTAGAGCTCATACCTGCTCACTCGGTCTATCCTCGTCACAATGCGGCTGTCCACAACTCACAAGGTGTAAGTCAGTCAAGTATCTCGGAGTATATGTAGATAGTTCTTTGAGCTGGAAACCTCATTGCGAGTCCGCAAGTGTATATTATTTTTTTTTAAACTAAGGCACTCCGCGGACTCCCGTACCATTAAAACTGTTTATTATGCCCTGTGTCAAAGTATAATAAACTACTGCATCACAGTGTGGGGTGGGGCCCCCAAGACAACCCTACTGCCTCTGGAACGAGCACAGAGAGCTGTCCTCAAGGTTATGAGCTTGAAGCCGTTTAGATATCCCACCTCGGCTCTGTACACCGAATGTCGGTCCTAACTGTGAGACAGCTCTTTGTTCTTGGCACCATTCTGCGCAAACATCCCTCTGTGATAACCCTCTGCTAAAAAGCGTAGAGGCTTCGAGGTATACTCAATTCGCGGATGTAGAACAGCCCTTGCTCAGCGTCATTATGATATTCTGTCCAACCATTCATATCATAAAATAAACAAAGTATGCACCATAGCTCCCATGTGCCATAATGGATGTAAGACCAAGGTCACAAAGTGGCTACTGACAATGAGTTACGATAAGACTGAAGATTTACTACATGTATCAATCGCTTAATCTTTAAGTAGTTAATTAATTCATATATTTATAATTACATTTAAACAGACTTATATACACACAAGTTTTCACATATTTTATCTCTCTCTCAATGCATAAACAAACACATTCCCCCACATAGGTACTTTAACATACTGTACTGTTATATGGTCAAATTATAGGCGAGGACGCTGGCACCCTAAACACAAGTTAAATCTTACTCTGGGTGCCAGAGTTCATCGAAAAAACTCTTTATTTTAGTTGTTACGCTGCATCGTGTTTAGTGTTTACCTAAGTGTTTATGTACAATGGAAAATAATAAAAAAAAAAAAAAAAATCTGATTGACCCGGTTCTTTGACAATTCAAAATTTAAGAGAATAAATGATTTGAGTTTGCTCAACCTTCAAATAAACGGTAATGTAAAACAAGAATAAAACTCATTAAATCGCTTATTCAAAAAATTCATTAGCCAATTATAACTTACGCGTACAATAGTATAAAATATCAAAATTGCGTAACCGGCTACGCCGTAGCCTTCGTAGCACTCGTAGCACGCCTACGTAGCGAATTGGAATTATTTTCCAAAGTAGTTTTAAACTGATGGTCTTCTTTCTGTTACTTCTAAAAGTAAATTGTGTAAGATTCAATCAAATATCAGTACAGTTGTACATAAATAGAAGCTAAAAATAAAATGCAATATTGATATTACAAGATGGTTAATGAAACATGTCTGTAAACGGAACAGTCTACAAAATCGCCGAGGTATTCTGCGAGGGGCCGGGGATTATCTTCAAATAAGCGTATTAAATCGACTCGTGCGTCCGTGCTTTGTGATCCAAATATGTACGGCTTCGCCACAGAACACCGAGTCTCTACGAAAATATCTTCACCCACTACATGTTTAGAACATTTTCTTCCTACAAATATTGTAATCTGTGGCTATAAGTACGGGTATCTATGAATGTGTAAAAAAAGACTCAAATAAAATCCCTTTGGGACTAGTCTGAGGTAGGATAGGGCTTTATTTGCAGATTTAGACATGACTAAGGATTCGTGATATGTTTTATTTTGTGGAGTACGATAATTTAGGATTAGGGTGGCATTCAATAGGTTTGTGAGAGCTACCACAATAATATATGGAAGACTTTTTGTAAAAGAATACAGAAAGTGTGTAACTTATTACTCGGGATTTGTTTTTATTAGGTTTTATCTTGGTCGTCTCAGAAGTAGATTATTTTTACAATTCTTCATCTGTGTTCTGCTGTAGGATGTTAATATCATAACACGAAGAGGAAAAATACTTATAGGTACTCAATATTTAACAAGTAGGTAGGCTTGAGATGACTTAACTACTACAACAGAACATATTTGGCTTGGTGGCCTTACATAGAAAGAGGACAATCTGTATATAGAATTACGTCCGTTTAACATGAGAAGAAATCCATAATTCTTACATTACTTACGTATATCGTACAAGATGCTTCAAAACAATTTTATATCTAAGGGGTCGTATAAAGCAAACCTCTATAATCACCTTAAGAATTATTTTCACGGTAACTTTTACATTGCTCTGTACCTTTATAGGTACCTATAGATTAAACGGCATACTTACCTACGTATAGTCATTTATTCATAAACAATTAACTTGTATCTGAATTTACACACAAAATTACATTACACAGTATAAACACTAAAATAAATGATATTTGAATTTCATAAATTACGTCAACAATTTAAAAATAATAAATTTACATTTCATCAATAGTACTTCGACATGTAAATTAAACAATATGTCCAACACCTTAAAATTAATAACAATAAAATAATAATTAATTAAAGATAAATTAGCAATTATTGATAGAATTAATTAAAAATAATAATAATAAATTTATAGTTAGATCAATAAATCAAATCAAACTTTTTTTTTTGTTTAAACGTTGCCCCACACTCAGAATTTCTCCTGTATTGTGGGTGCGTTTACAAACATTTAAACTCACATACACAAACAGCCAGACCCGGAACAACTACTTGTAGGTCATACAAATATTTGTTCCGTGCGGGAATCGAACCCGCGACACGCAGCGCAGCAGTAAATCGCTTAACCACTGCGCCAACCGTGTCGTCAACTTTATTTGTGAACATAAAAGGTCTTAAAATATACATTTTAGCGTGATCTCTATGTTCTACCAATGCAATTGGCCAATTAGTATACAAATAATTTGTTATATAATTTTAATAAGCACTTATAATGATTCGGAAATATGCAATAATAACAATTAAAATAATTTAATAATTTATTTTAATTAAAATAAATTATTTCAAAAGAAGTCAGTTACTAACATATTATCAGGACGAACAAAATCCAATAAAATTAAACAACCCATGATTATCTCAATTAAATTACAGTTCTTCCACAGCGTATAGACACTTATTCAATAGAAATTTTTAGTATACCAGTCACATCGATCGTGGCGACAAAAGCCAAGTAGGTACGTGGCTTGTTTCCCGGCAGATATAAACAAATTCCGTACCAGCGCGAAAGTCAGCCGGCGGCGGCGGCGGTGGCGATTTACATAAAATTATATTCCCCCCTTGTCGCCTAATACCTCCTTTGTGAAGCCAAAATATTTTGTGAACAGTTTTCCACACAAAGTCTCTAATTCAATACCAAAGTTATTTTACATGGAAACTCTGTAAACATAACGGTCCCTTTGATTCTTGTTTTATGTAATTTTTTTTGGGAATATTTTTTGTTATGTTGTGTGTGTGTGGAAGAATGTGCTCACGTTTTGTTATATTGTGTGTGTGGAGAAATGTGCTCACGTTTTCCGAAGTTTCTTGGTAGGAAATGTTTGTTTAGTTGGTTGTATTTTCATAACTCTCAGGTAGGCACGTAGTGGAATTTCATACAGTTGGATATTTAAATATCCAACTGTATGAAATTTCACTACATAAATAGAGATGTAAATAGGCAGATTGCTTCAGTTACCGTAAAGAGATGAGTAAAGAGGCAGATTGCTTCAGTTAACGTAAAGAGAGATGTAAAGAGGCAGATTGCTTCAGTTAACATAAAGAGAGATGTAAAGAGGCAGATTGCTTCAGTTAACATAAAGAGAGATGTAAAGAGGCAGATTGCTTCAGTTAACATAAAGAGAGATGTAAAGAGGCAGATTGCTTCAGTTAACATAGAGAGATGTAAAGAGGCAGATTGCTTCAGTTAACGTAAAGAGAGGTGTAACGAGGCAGATTGCTTCAGTTAACATAAAGAGAGATGTAAAGAGGCAGATTGCTTCAGTTAATTGAAGCTTGAAGAATAGTTATTTGTTAGTTACGCTTTCACGCTAAAAAGGCTGAACGGATTTGGATGAAACTTGGCACGTAGATCATGACCTGGTTTAGTACAAAGAATACTTACGCGGGCGAGGTCACGGGTAAAAGCTAGTATAACAGTAACTTAACAGTTGCTAGGTAGTTCTTTGTTTTGGTGCTTTCTCTACTTCAGTCAAATGTCTCTGTAAATTTTCGTTCTGTTTTTTTTCTAATTTTGTCAAGTGGAATCCGTATCTGTTTTATAAGTTGGTAGGTAGTAATGTTACTCATTTCCTGTATCGTCACGTGCTTATAAGCAGCTTGCAATAATAGAATAGACAGCTGGGATCGAAACCAATAGAGAACAAGGGTCACGAAATTATGTAACAAATTGAAATTAAATAAATAATTTCCCTACATAAAACAAACACAAAGTAAGGACACGCCTTCAGCTGGGTACAGTTAAACAGACAATGCAAACATAAAATAAACTGCAGGGCGTAAGTACAATGAGCGTGAAAAATAAATGAATTTACACAAGTACAGTCGGACACAAAGAATTTTGGGAGCGGTGGGCGGGGCGACACGCCTCCGTCTTGCCCGCGGACCGTCGCGACGTCGGCAATTAGAACAACAATGGGAAACAGCCAGATATGAATAAATAGGTATGAATAAATCAATCTGCATATATGACTGAAATGTTACAAAAAGGAAATGTAATTTTTTTTTTGTTACACAAACTTTCTAAAGTAGCTTTTAGATTTGAGTTTTCCTGCGAATTGTTTGTATTGCAAGTACAATATTATAAAGATTAGAATAGCAGTAGGTATTCCTCAATTGGATTAAGAATGCTATCAAGATTTTAGATCTTCAGTTTTAACAAAACGTTTGCTTTACCATGGCAGGGCCTGCAAATTATAATAAAAAAAATCTTAAGGCGACGATAACCGACTATTAATGATTTTATACTGAAGATGAAGTCTAAACGTGTTATTAAGACTTGAAAAAAATATATGATAAATTAGAGCATTTTCTCAAGAACTTAGTATGTGAATATTTTAGATTATGTCTAACGCGGATAAAAAACTAGGAATGGTGCAAAATCTACCAAGCGTATTTTTCTGAAACTTTCACCAATTTAAAGATAATTTAATTATTGATCTTCTAGTAACCGCGTTTTATTACAATACCTTTTATTTTGTGCATATATTACTGGCTGAGCGTACGACGCGTTGCGTGAGCTCAGTACAGAACACGCAAGCTAACCACTCAAGGTCACTGTCATATATCTGCGTCTTAAGCAAATAATCATAATAGATTTGTCAGATCTCTGGTGAATGAATGATGTATCTATTAATTCCTCCTTTATTTTGTTCCCATTTAGCTCTTTCACTGTTTATTAAAAGTTAAACAGTATATTTATTCATTGTGTCGTAATTACAAAGTCAAATTGATTGCACTTTACAGTACAATCGCGTTCACAATAATTAAAATGCGTGTTTGTTGTGTGCTGGATGGCCGCCAATTGTTTTCGCGGCAATCGCTTGTTTAAAACTGCCCCGAACGTGACGCGGATTTAAAATTAAATCTACCCTACATACAACACACGTTTGGAATGGAATGCGAATCATAATAAAATGGTTTTAGTTTTGCTTTGTATTATTTTAACTGTACAACTGTTATGTTTTATTGTGGATGAAAAGCAATATCTAAATTGTTACATGTCTATTTATGTTGTAAATTAGTTACC
Source organism: Tiliacea aurago (assembly GCA_948098905.1). Lineage (NCBI taxonomy): Eukaryota > Metazoa > Arthropoda > Insecta > Lepidoptera > Noctuidae > Tiliacea > Tiliacea aurago. The sequence continues at coordinate 7,252,860 of OX402592.1, forward strand.
ACTTTACTTTCAAAGTTTTTTAAAAGAAAAAGGGTACTCCCATAATTAAAATGTTTGTTTTTCCTAACCAGTTTTTCTTATTTTTACACGAATATCGGGCAATTCTGCAATAAGGAAAAATACTTCAAATAAATTGATGAATGGCCCGGCCCTACCACAAAGTTAATCGACGGGGGAGATTACATATTATTTAACATCGTTTTTATCCTGTTGAATATTGATAAACAGCAACAGCATTTAAGCAATTGATTCAAAATCGTATTAGACTTTACAGCGCCTTACATTTTCATTTCACCATCCAATAGACTTTTTTCTAAATAAAAATAATACAATAAAGCAAGGATAATATGAAAAGAAAGTAAAAGATATTATCAGCACCAAACAAAATCGATTAGCAAATCGAGAGCGTCTACGGCGTAGCACCCGTATCCATTGTCTACGCTGAAACGAGTAAATATTTCCTGTAATTTACTTATTCCCCAAAACACTGCTTTCTGTATAAAACACAAAAGCACAAGCCGTGGAGACAGTAAACAAAATGGCGTATTTAAATGGGCGGCAACTGCATTGTCGGAGCGTTGCGTTACACCGATATCGCTCGCTGCCCCACTCGCACTCGCCGCCACGCTTGCTCTTCGAGCCTCTTTATTTTCATTGCCTATTCGCTACTATGACAACGCCATATGTACCCAACACCAACACTAGAACTTCGACCTTATTGTAGGGAAATAAGATAAGTTCTCAGCTGTAAGTTCGAACGAACAGAAGTCACCGCGTCCACATCACAGCGACATGTGAAACTGTTGCACGATACTCTGTCCCTGTCCGATGCGGAGGGGTGGAGTATTTTTATATCTGCATCTCTTTCTCGCTCGCCTCCTGAGAAGTAATGTGTTGTTGCGTGTTGTGATATCTCTGAAATAACAGGGAAGCACTCGCTACGAAGTTGTCATTTGTAACGGTTTTGCTGCGTACCGACAGCACATGTGTCGAATCTTCAGCTGAATTTTTGTGTAAATGTTCTACATACTTTTTTCAGGAATTGTATGAAATAAAGTAATAGGTACTGGTGTAATGGATTTTGGTAATACTTATTGATGTGTGCCGCACGTAAAACCGATTGCTGGCGGGGCGACGCGTCGCCACTATACAGTCTATATGTAGTAGTGTGTAAATAATTTCGATGTTTCACATCTACCAGGCGTCCCGTGACGACTTATTAATTTTTTTTTTTTTTTTATAGTTTTAACATAACATAACGCCTGTATTACCCAATAACACTGCTTGAACCTAGGATCTCATGCGCAGCAGTGGTGCTTGCGACCACTAGATCAACGAGGCAGTCCAAGCATTTTATAAATTATGATTAATTACTTAATGATTCTATTAAATTAATTTTAAATCGGCAGTCTTATAGTCAACATCTTACTAGACTTTTCTTAGGCAGTGGACCATGACTTTTTAGGCATCCAACACATTTGTGGCGTTCAGAACGACATGAGTAGTGTAATACTGATATTGACATGAGTACTAGGCATGATGGTGAAATGCCAGCCTACGTAGCCTATTTCATCATAGGTAGGTAACACCAAATGGCATACTGAGTTTTAATGAAATGCCGTTGATCATAATAATGATATCAGTTTCAATTATTGTTCTTGAAACAAGGAACTAACGGATGATTGAATAAGTCGAGTTAATCACATCTAAGCATTTTGTTGCAGCCAGTACTCGTAGCCTCAATGCAGGGCGCGTGGAGTTGCAAAGCCACTGGAGTGGGGCGTCGCTAAACAAAAACACGTATACAAGTAGCGGCGACTCGCTGATTGGCCAGCGCGCCTCGCTCCCCGCCCCCTGCCGGCCGGGGCCCGCGCCCGCCAGCCGCCGCCGGCACTCCGCGCCACGCTCTCCGCCCGGTAACATGTGTAGCGGCGCCGAAGGAGGCCCCTGGCCGCTCGGGAAGGACGCGCCAACAGTGACCGCCGCGGCTCTCGATCACTATCGCTTGCAATTGTACAACTATGCAGTCGCCGAGCGACTCCGCCTGTACCCACCGTCTGTGGCGCCGTGCTACGCGCCCTATGGACCCCGGCTCGCGCTTTCCATGTCGCTGCTGCAGCAACGAGTCCTGCAGCCCGAGGAGCCGAAGCCGCAGCACAGCTACATTGGCCTCATCGCCATGGCGATCCTCAGCTCGCCAGATCGGAAACTAGTCCTCTCGGATATCTACCAGCACATCCTGGATAACTATCCGTACTTCCGCTCCCGTGGACCCGGCTGGCGCAATTCAATACGACACAATTTGTCCCTTAACGACTGTTTTGTTAAAGCTGGACGGTCAGCCAATGGGAAAGGCCACTATTGGGCTATTCATCCGGCCAACATCGAAGACTTCCGCAAAGGAGACTTTAGAAGACGCAAAGCCCAAAGGAAAGTGAGAAAACACATGGGATTAGCTGTTGACGATGACGGTGAGGACTCACCGTCTCCGCCGCCACAATCACCGCCACCGACGGCGCTGCCGCTGCCATTCTGGGGAGCGGGCCGGCTGCCCGGCGGAGCACAGGCGCGCAAGAGGCAGTTTGATGTGGCGTCACTGCTGGCACCGGACGACGCGCCCGAGAAACGTCAGCGACGTGACAGTAGTTGTGAGGAGGAACCGGAAGAAGATATCGACGTGGTAGCAAGCGACCAGGAGGAGCGCGGCGAGGAGGACGCGCGCGACGGGGGGCGCGCGCTGCCGGCGCCGGCCGCACAGTACCCGCTGCTGGGCGGCTGGTGGCCGGCGCTGGATCCCGCGCTGCTGCAGCAGCTGCGCCGCTCCGCGCTGGCGCCCCCCAGTCCCGACCAGCAGCGTCCGCCCGACACCTAAACGACTGTGCGTATTGTACAAACATGTGAATAACCAGTATTAAGTATCCCGTCGGTACGTTATCGTTGCCTAGTGATATCCTCGTATAGATCTTCGTTTATCTGTATTTTATCTACTCTGTGTAGGCGCGTTGAACTCTTTTCTTTCAAGTTTCTCCATTCTTTCTATTCTTTCCTTTTGTTCTTCTTTTATCGTCTATAATCAATCATAGATCAATGATCAATAATGATAGGTACTCTAAGTGTAAATTATTGTAAAAATTGAATTTATAAGTATTATTTCTACTTAAAACTGTATACGTAGAACAGTGATAGTCGGTATATTAAGCGATTTATTGATAAAGTCTGAGAACGACCAAGCTATGTAGATAGTCTCCTAGTTCTATTGTAAATACGTAAAGTGTTGTCTACTCTTCGTTGTTAATATAACATGTAAACATACTGTTGTTTATTTACTAGATGACATTAATCAATTAAAACTAATAATAAAAATTCTATGAAATCTCCGAATAAATAGAAATTATAATTTAACTACATGTTTTATTTTACAAATGAACCATCGAACAGCTACAGTGAGTCGCACAATTCATTCAAGTCGTCAATATTTTTTACATTCACCCACTTGCGATAGTTTTACTTCCAGTAATCAATGAGATACAAAAGTTTTATCAATATACCGACATCTATACAATAATCAAAACAATAATAACATATTGGCAAAATTTCATTCATTTCACACATTTAGGTTTTATTAAAACCTTTTCACATACAATAATGAAGGTACAAATACACAAGGAAATAAACTATGAATAATACATAACATAACATCACGCCAGTAATCCCGGAAGGGTAAGACAAGACTCTGAGCTGCTACTGAAAAATTCCTGTAGGAAAAACCCAGTAAAGGCTTCTACATACCGGGGCGACTTGTCGCGCGACGCGACGCGACACAAAGGCACCGCTCGTCCCGCGACACGCACTTTATCCGATCCGGGAATCGAACCCGGGACCTCACGCTCAGCTCTCTTACGACCACTAGACCAACGACGCTGACAAAATAGCAGTTCTATTGAACTAAACATACTGAGTTACATACTCTGTGACATACTGCATGTTTAGTTCAGTAGAATTGCTATTTTGACAGAAAAAAATTAAGGATAGGTACCTACGTATTTGTTGTGTTTTGATAAGTAATTGGGGCCAATTTTTCTACACATTTGGTACCTATAGGTAATAGAACCTACAGAATCATTAGCAAATAAAAAAATAAAAAGTTTATTCAGGTAAAAAGGTAAAATACTAAATACAAATTTGCTTAAATCTACGTAAAATTCTATTGTATACCATGCGAGGCAAGGTATAATATTTCTAAATAATCACATTCATTATAAAAATCTAGTCATTGAATAGGTATTTATACATAGAAAAGCATCGAATAAAATCATGTTTTCTATTATTATAACGGGTATTGGAACTGTTTCTCCTAAAGACAGGTTATTTTGTATCCTATCTAGGACTACAGTACCCCACTAACTAGTTTAAGAAACTTTATGCTTGTGCTTTATATATTACCTTGTCATGTAATCTAGTACTAGTTGAACAATAAAATGTTTATAAAGGACTAATTTAGGTATGACTTGAATAACAACCAATTATTCATAAGCGAAGGTCTGAACCCAAATAGTGAGTAAATTAAGTTTATTAATAGGCAATAAAAATTATTACATTGCTTGCGTTTTAAATTCTTAATATACTTAGGTATTATCAACCTCTGGATTATTTAATTCAGGGCTTATTCCAGAATCATATTTCTTAACTTGCCCTATAAATTTGTTGACAATACGTCAGAATAAGGATAGGATTCAACCTTTTAAACACGGATTAGGTCAAACTGATTGTGTGTTTGTAAGAAAAACTAAGAATTTGAATTTCGCCCTCTTATTTTGATGACTATACAATAATATGGTACCAACCAACGAGCTGGTCTGATGATAGAGCTGGAAGCTTGAGTACCTACAAGTAAACCTATTGAGCTTGGATGCATTAGATTTGTCTTTTAATGGGTACACAAAAATAAGTTGAAGCGTGGTTTTTAGTTCTTTAAACTAGTTATCACACTGATATTATAAAGTTGAAAGTTTGTGACTGTATGTGTGTGTGTGTGTGAGTTTGTTACTTCTTCACGCTCAAACGGCTGGACTAATTTTGATAAAATGTTGTATGGAGGTAGCTGACACCCTGGATTAACAGATAGGCTTTTTATCCCGATATTCTCACGGGATCGAGACTAAGGCCCGGTTTCCATCAAAGCGGAGAAGAGCGGAGAGGGAGATGTTTTGTAAACAACCAGTAAGATATCGTTATTTCGATGCGATGCATGGTACGATAACGGTATCTTATTGGTCGTTTACAAAACATCTCCTATCCTCTCCGCACTTTTCACTCAGCTTTAGTGGAAACCAGGCCTAACGCGGGTGAAACCGCGGGGCGCAGCTAGCATAAGTATCAAGGTACTAGCTTTTGCCCGTGGCTTCGCCCGCACGGAAGTTGGAAATTATCCCACGGTAACGTACTGCCGAGATAAAAATGTATTCTATGTTCTAACACAGATCATCACCCATCTGCCGAAATTCATTAAAATCCGTTGATCCGTTTTATCGTGAAAGTTTAACAAACAAACAAACAAAATATTTTATTTCACATAAACCTACATGGGCACTTATGAAACGTCAGACGCTAGGTGCACGGTTCCGATTGGTCGTTTCCTATGGAGCAGAGCCGGCAAGAAACTCCACGGTAACTATTTTAAAAAATATTGATTTTTACGACATATTACAAATTAAAGTGTTATTAGGTATGGGAGGACATTGTAGGCCCGTCAACAAGTTCCAGGTCCTTAACAAAATAGAAAATTGTTCACAAAATATAAAAGAATATACAACATTATTTTTAGTATATTGCGAAACCTGAATATAGTTTGTTCAGAATAAGGAACCGAATCGATTTCAATAATTTTTACACCATGTTATATTTTGTCCCAAAAATATTTAAGTGTGATGGAAAATGTTATCACCGTTTAATTACTTACTATACAACCGCCGTACGGTTAGGTACCTACTGCCAAATGATTATCAATGAACGCAAGACGACCCTAGAGGCGCGGGGCGCGTTAGCATGGTTTTGTACGGACGACGCGTTATCATAACAACCTTATAACTTTGTGATTTTCCATGATACAGTTTTGAAATTTTGTACATAGATTCTTTACATAAAAATAGTATACAGGTGTTTCGGGTTTCGCATATACTAAAACTAATATTGTATACAAAATATTATTTAAATAGTAAAAGTAAAAACCTATTTAAACCAAATCACATGATTGCCAATACAAACTCACTTTTGAATGTATAATGTTAGTTAGGATTTACTAATTAGATCCTACTTTAGAACCCAGGTATACATAACTTCCCAGATCGCCTAGTTTGTAGATATATTTAAATTCCAATTGTTTACAATTTCTATAGGCTTTGTTTCCCACACCAGTATTCATTGTGTAGCGGCTAAGTACCTAGTCGGTAATATGTAAAGCTGTTTGTCTACCAACACTAGTAAGAATTAGGATGATTCACGGTTGTAACACTAATATTCTCGTGTGAACTTGCATTTGGAAGATAAGTAACTAACTACCTAACAAGTATAACTAGAAAAGAATCATCATCTACCTGCATTTTGACCTGACTGCGGTGAAGCCAAAAAAAGAAGGGTTATGTGTTTGACCTGTATGCATGTATGTCCGTCCCTATGTTCCCTCGTAACTACTAAACGGCTAAACCGATTTTGATGAATGATATGTCGTTAGATTTTTCTTTATTGCGTGAGCGGATTTTTGGCGCCAAAAGGTGTTTTTGAAAAAAAAAATATCTCCCAAGCCTATCGAAATGGGTATCAAACTGAAGTGTTTTAAAAGGTAATTACAAAAATATATACAAAAATTATATGTTTAAATGTAATTTAAATGAGAAATAATAAAAAACTATCCCGAACATTTTTAGGGAGTGAGTAAGAGGCCGTTGTCACCCGATTATAAGTGAGTAAATAACTTAATTTACCGTCTTATAATCATAACTAAAAAGTTTGAAATAAAAAAGTAAATAAAAAAAATCAAAAACCCGAATGAACTTAAAAAAAAGATAGAAACAAGATTTAAACAAACTATACCTAAACAATCTCATGCAGTCGGAGGCAGTAGGTCGTTAGTGTTAAGAAGATGCCTCCGACTGCATGAGATTGTTTAAAGTTTGTATAAATCTTGTTTCTATTTTTTTTTTTAAGTCGGGTTTTTTATTATTTTATTAACTTTTTTCCATCTATTTTGGGGTCAGCCCACATACTAAGTTAAAGTCAAATTATTTATTTTAAACGTCAAAATTTACAAAAAATTGGATTGATTCTAGTTCTAAAAGGTAGTTTCGTATGGAGAAGAATGAGTAAGAAACTCCACCGTTACTGTTTTAAAAATGTTTTACAATATTTTGTTCAAGTATGTACATTAATTAATTAATTATTAGATTATATTTAAAGACGATGCACCTAGATTTTTTTTATTTTCCAATTTACATCTATCATTACAGGGGTAACCTAATGCGATAGTGTACTTATCTAACATCCTAACCTAACTTATTATTATAATTACATTTTGTAACTTATTACAAATAATGCATTCTTTGTGAATTCACTCAGAGAACAATTCATCATCATTCATAATTTCAGCCGAAAGACGTCCACTACTGGACATAGCCCCCCCCCCCCCAAAAAAGGGGTATTTGCCATAATGCAGGTTGGCGATCGCAGTATGGTTTTAAAAATACATAGAGAACGCTGCTGCCCATTCTCTAGTAAGTCCCTTAGTCGCCCTTTACGACACCCATGGGAAGAAATGGGATGGTGCTATTCTTTACGTCCGGCTCCAAACGGAATAGAATAAAATTACTATACCACAATAGGTAAAAAGAATTAAATATGGAAGCAATGACAAATAATTTAGTTATGAGATATATATACATGGTGCACTAACCGGATGCAGCTGAATATTTTCATTTTACATGGAGCGACTGCCTATCTGACCTCCACAACCCAGTAACTGGGTAATACGATACCCCTTGGTAAGACTGGTTGTCAGACTTTCGGGTTTCTGACGAACCGTAACGAGTGTCAAAGATCCACAGAGAGTTTGACAGCCGGGAGCAACGTGTTTTCCGAGGCACGGAGGGGTCTTAGTATGTAAAGATGATCACCCATCCATGGGCCAACCGCGGCAAGAGTTTCTTAACCTGATCGATCGACCCGTGGAGTGTACGACTAAACGCCGATAGACACTACGCCGACAGACTGAACACCGACGCGACGGGACTCTTCACCGACAGGACATTTTATACTTAAAAATTGGCGCAAACATAAATTCATTAGAGTTTTACCGTGCACCAAAATCATCGACCACATAATTTAGAGAATAAACCAACTTAAGTTTCTAATTAAAATTAAACAAAAATAACAGCGAGGGTATTTAGCGAAATATTTATCTAATATTAAACAAACGAGCGAACATCGGTGACCAATTTGATTTTTTTTTTATTTGATTTGATTTGCGTGGTTATTGTTATTTTTGAAAAGATTATGACTTCAGGAGTAAAACAAACAATATGAAGTTCTTATGTAATTCATAGGCATTATTTATTACCTATCTGGTTTAAATAGGTAATCACGATTATCGCGAAATAAGGAAGTGAAGAGATTTAAAGATAATAATTGTAGCTTGGATTTCAAAAGGGTGAGTTTTGGTGTCACATTCCGTTGCGATTAGATCACATTACATCTTGATGTTATCGTACACGTTTTGTTAAAATTACCAATTTCTGTTTTCTCACGCTTAACCTATATAGCATACCAGGCCCTGCAGTCTCGACATAGATAGCGATCGCTTTACGATCGAATTCGATCGCAAAGTCCTAATGGGATCTCTAGGTGGTCAAAATTGCTTGATAAGCACGAAAGTCTCGCCATCTATGTCGAGACTGCTGGGCCTGGGCCTGCAGTCTCGACATAGATAGCGATCGCTTTGCTGATTTTTTCGTGTTTAACAAAAAAAAAACACAATCTTGCCAAGCTTTTTTGGCCGTCTAGGGACGCTATTAGGACTTAGCGACCGAACTCGGTCGCTATGTATAGCGACCGAACGAAAGTGATCGCTATGTATGTCGAGACTGCCGGCCCTGGATTGTCTATTACGCGACTAAAATATTTACCGAATTCGGTCGTAAAGCGATCGCTATCTATGTCGAGACTGCAGACCCAGGCCCAGCAGTCTCGACATAGATAGCGATCGCTTTGTGTACGAAATCGATCGCAAAGTCCTAATGGAGTCCCTAGAGGGCCTAGACGGTCAAAAATGCTTGACAAGATTGTGATTTTTTCGTGCACAATCTTGCCAAGCATTTTTGACCGTCTAGGGACGCTATTAGGACTTAGCGACCGAATTCGGTCGTAAAGTGATCGCTATGTATGTCGAGACTGCAGGCCCTGGATTGTCTGATACGCGACTAAAATATTTAGATTAGAAGAATACCACAATCCTTAAAATATACGTTACATACGAATATTTTATGAGGTTACCTATCTTTCATTTAACTTCGACGCGATTTTTCCTTTGAGGACGACGATAACCGACTTTTAATGATTTTATACTGAAGATCACGTCTAACCAAGTAGTGGTAATGATTTGAAAAAAAATATATGTTAAATCAAAGCATTTTCTCAATAACTTAATATATGAATATTTTAGATTATGTTTATATTACATAGTGAAATTAATTTGTAAAGTTATGTCTAACGCGGATAAAAAACTGAGAATGGCGCACAATCTACCAAGCGTATTTTTCTGAAACCTTCACCAATTTAAAGATAATTTAATTATTTATCTTTTAGTATACGCGTTTTATTAAAATACCTTTGTTTTGTATATAATAAATTAATAATGCGTCAAATTGGGGACAGCGCTCCTTTATGGGCGAGTCCTATTACTGGCTGAACGTACGACGCGTTGCGTGAGCTCAGTACAGAACACGCAAGCTAACCACTCAAGGTCACTGGCATATATCTGCTTCTTAACCTCAATACCTTACCTTGAATTTTATACGAGTATACTTACCTACTCATACAATTCAATAAAATCCATACATAATTTTATACATCTTTTCGCACGTCCTTTTCCACATACCAACTTATTGTAGGTTTTGTCAGCACTAGAGGAGTGCTAACGGTAAAACAATATATGGGGGAGTTAAATAATAAACAAAATTGTATTTATTCCGTTTCATTCAAGGAGACGTATTCACTTCTACGTGCCTACTATATCACTGGGTTTTTTTATAAAAAAATCCAATAATTTATTCAAAGTCAAAGTCAAATTATTTCAAATCATAAAAGGCAGTTTTGAATGTCAAGTTTTACAAAAAATAGAATTGATTCTAGTCGCCCCTTCCAAAAGGTATGGAGAAGAATGGGCAAAAAACTCCACCGTTACTCTTTTAAAACGTTTTACAATAATTTGTATAGGTACATTAATTACATAATTATATGTGAAGACGATGCACCTAGAATAAAATTATTATACCACGATAGCTAAAAAGAATTGAAATGAAGCAATGACAAAGAAAGAAAGAGTATCTGATATACATGGTGCTCACATATTTACAAACATTGTTAAACTATATGTTTTCCTAGAAAAAATCAAGTAATAGGTCAGAGTGTGAGTTAAGATAATCAGATAATATAAAATAAATGTCATAAAAATAGTAAATTATACTATTAAAAAATAGCAACCAGTTAGATTTTGTCTAGACCCTAGATTGTCCAATGGAGCTGGACCAGCATGTTTCCAAGCATTCTTATCTTGAATATAGTCCACTAGTTTTTTTTTAATTTTGAAACTAATTCCAAATTCACTTGAGTGATCGAATTCAACCAGATTTGTTTTTTCTACCAGCCTGAACTACGTAAGGTCGCCTTGCACACAACCTTTACAGTATGTACTACCTACATTTTTACAATACATCAACAACGACAATTTAGTAGTTTAGCCTCAAAATCGATCGAAACAGACAAACTAACTCACATTTAAACACATTAACAGAATATAAGGCTCCAATGCTCCAACACACGGCTACTACTCGCTCCTCGCTGTAAATGGTACTTAGTTATTTAATTAAGGCAGCGTCGGTTCTGATTCGGTGTCAATCAAACTGGACGGACGTGCAGCCACAGCCTGTAATTTGCCGCCGATATCTTGACACCGCCGCTCATACAACGAATTTGCGATTCTGTAGCTCTGTGGTTAGCCAAACAAACTGTGTGCTATGCAAACGAAAATTGGCTGTAACTTTATGTATGGTCTTTTATTTTATTACAAATAGTTACTTATAGATAATATCAGTAGGAAGTGATTGTAATATTAGTGTTTTAGTTTGGACTCAAAGTTAATCAGTCTCAATTTATTTAAATTGCTTCCTCTTTGAAAGCGTGTGATTTTTATAACATGCGATAGCTTCTAAAGACTACGTGTCTATATTAGGTATTTTTAAAATTACATTTTATCTATCTACCTATACTATGACTCAGCTGCAGTAAAATGACACTTCTTACTGACATTTCATCAATAACATAAAACATTTTTGAACGAAATGACAGTAAGTGTCATTTTAATGCAGCTAATTAAAAGTCGGACTTTAAAGACTAGTCTGATTTATCTAGAATCTAGATGTTACGTTACGTGTTCCATTGTGGTTCATTTCCTTCATTTCACTTTTACATTTACCTAATTACATTTCTCTTACTCAACTCAATCACGCAACCAATCAGTTCCTATTTCTACCTACTCATGAATCTTATCTTGCACTGCGTGAAATATTCTCATCCCTGACTTAAGACTCAGATATATGCCAGTGAGCTTGAGTGGTTAGCTTGCGTGTTCTGTACTGAGCTCACGCAACGCGTCGTACGTTCAGCCAGTAATAGGACTCGCCCATCAAGGAGCGCTGTCCCCATTTTGACGCATTATTAATTTATTATACACAAAACAAACGGTATTTTAATAAAACGCGTATATTAAAAGATCAAAAATTCAATTATCTATAAATTGGTGAAGGTATCAGAAAAATACGCTTGGTAGATTTTGCGCCATTCTCAGGTTTTTATCCGCGTTAGACATAACTTTACAAATTAATTTCACTATGTATTATAAGCATAATCTAAAATATTCATATATTAAATTATTGAGAAAATGCTCTGATTTAACATATTTTTTTTTTCAAATCATTAACACTACTCGTTTAGACGTGATCTTCAGTATAAAATCATTAAAAGTCGGTTATCGTCGCCTTAAGTTATTTTGAGTTAAGGTAACTACAAAGTTACTCTCTGTTTCCTCAAAAACAAATTCTTATCACATGTTATCTGGGTAACAAAAGCATTAGAGCCAGAACAGGTTGTAGGTGTACACGGGAAGGGACCAAAGACCAATGCGTCAACTTCCTGAATAATTTCTTCTAAGTCCATTGTTGAGCTGTAAGCTGGGATTTGCCATAGATAAAATCATTGATAAATAATTTTATGACGATGTTTTCCTTTGCATTGTTACTGTCAATGTTAATATTTAATCCTTTAGTGTTAACACAAAGAGAATTGTCTTGAGGTTTTTTTGTTTAGCTAGTTTTTGGATTGCGTATATTTCGATGATTCTTGGGAATATAGGCAGCAAATTATTTTGGGCATATCTCGAAAAACAGATTCAATTGTCAGTAACATTAGAAAAACCTAGATAGATCTTAGTACACCTTTTAAACATACCTACTCCTCATTTGTTTTGCCGAATCAAAGTTTGGCTTAGCAGAATCTACAAGTAAGTATTTGGAAAATAAGGCAATGTTATTCCTTTCTTTCCTTTTTTTTTTTTAACACGTTGCATTATGTTCAAGCCGTTTGGGGTTGAAACACTAGGACCATGGGTTCCGAGTGCCCATTTGGTTTTTCGAGATATCGCCTAGCGGTTGGTCGACTCTTCACGTGACCAGAGGGCTGCCCTATTTTTTAGCCAAAGAATCAGCATCGCCATACAACATGGCAATGCTGCCAGCCTTTTGGGCACTTTTCCTTTTGACAGCGATGCGGACGAGTTTTTTGATGCCCTATGATTCTTGTCTCTCTTTTTTTTATTTATTTGTATAGCTAGTTAGTAATTTAATTGTAAATAGTTAGTGGCGTTATATATTTATAAATTTAATTATAATATAATTAATTGGCGGAAGTACCGTTTCTGGCGTTTTTTTTAAGTATATTAATTTTGGGTCCTTTAGATGAAGTTAAAATTTGGTTGAAGACCGAATTATTATTTACAAAATTGATTATGAACATTTTAAAAATACTGCAAAAGATTTGTTTGCTAACCAAACGATAAGTTGTGGTACACTCCAGCTGATATGATAATAATTATGACAAACGGGGTTTTTTTTTGTGTGGAAGTGTGGATGGAGGGCAGGGAGGCCTTTGCCCAGTAGGACACAAAAGGCTGATAAATAATAAAGCATATTTAGGTGGAAGACTACAGAATTAATAGCAATTCTAACGTCATATTACTTGGGCATTACTCGCATTGCTACGTCGGTTATCAATTATAACTGCATAGTTTGACAACGTTCTTCCACTAATCAAGTCTAATCGGGCGGCGTCGATACAAGTAATCCAATGAGCGGGAGAGGGGCCATCGGAGCCGGTAAACGCATGTAAATGGGACGTAATGGCCCCCGGGCGTCGGGTGTAGGGGCCCACGGCGGGCGTCGGGCTCCGGCGTCGGGCACACTAATGAACGTGCCACCGTGTGCTGATGCCTTTATTGTTTTATATTTGCACGATGTGATGCCTAAACATAGTACAAAATAGCACGCCATGTTTGTGCATTTGGCTGGTGCTATGATTTTCAATTTGTTCCTTCTTGAAGTCGAGATACCTAAAAATAGAAATACCTAACTCCATAAAAACTTTTTAAAGAATAACGAATAATTTAAGTTATTGTTTTCTCTTTTGCATGAAATGAATAAGTTTGACGACTTATCAAGTACCTGAGACGAACTGATACGGAGTTGATTGATAACGCGATACTTTCTGCGTGGAAGTTCCTTGAGGGTTTTCCCATAGGACATCATGATTCTTAGTAGTTTTCATCTTCTTCTCCTGAACAAAAATGAAAATACACATCAGCGGGCCAAGCACGGGCGTGTCAAGACGTTTGAGACAAGACATGATCAATTATGTCATGTCAATTTGTACTAGCATTTTATGACAAAACAGTTTTATCGCTCAAACTGTGATAAAATGTGTGACTCAAGTCATGTCATAGTAGGCCGTGCTCGCCCCGCAGTAGGTATACAAATAACTTGTCATAATCATTATATGAATACGTGCAGCGACCCCGTGTGTAACCCTTTTTACACGCTGCCCAAAACGGAAATTTACGCGGACGAAGGAGTATGAAATTTGGAACAGTTAAAGTTTATATGGAGCAGGAGTGCAGAAAGCTAATATTTTTATATAAATGAAAAATAATGCATTAGAAATAAATAAAATGAATACATAAAAACATTACACACACTATTATGCGTTTGACACGCGCACACACATAGTACTCATGACTTGAAGATAGATAGGTGACAGAAGTGACAGCTTGAGCATGGAATTAGTAAGTACTATATAGATTGTAAGTAGAGGGGGTCGAATTTCAACCAGTGGGCGACCAATAGTTACTATTATTTACTGTCGCGATTACTGCAATTACCTAAATTAGTTTTGTCGAAATATTTAATATTAAGTAAGTATATGAAATTTAAATGAAATGAAATCGTTTATTCTGTAAATAGGCTACCGGAATCACTTTTACAAGTTATATTAGTAGATGAAGTCGACATTTCCTATTTGACTACTAACTGAGAAGAAATGGCGAAACAAACTCAGGGGTCAGTCTCTTTTAAAGTCCAGACATAATCTTGGTCAGATCATGTGAGGACCATGTATAATGAATTATCTTTTATCCAAAACACACTCAACCATTGTAGTAGGTACCTATAAAGATAGGTAGGTACGTTATTTAAAAGAGAAAAAACCTTTTCAAACACGAGCTGAAAGCTTCCATTAGGCAGCCATTGAGGTGAGAGAGGGTAGAGTGACCGGGATGTTCGGCTGACGATAAAACGCGTCCACTCTCCGCGAATTGCCCGTTCGAATCTAAACGCTCCCAATTCCGTCAAGTGTCGACAAAGGCCGACTTTTAGCGTCAACAATGAGCGAATGAAGCAAATTACCGCTTTTGGACACTTGAAAGCGTTTACCGAGCCGTGTCGGCGGGCACATTGTGCGCGGACGGTTTGCGAGTCGAAACAAACGATAACAATAAACAGTAAAAAGGAAAGTGTAGTATTTTGCGTGGCAGTGCGCCGGTATAAAGGGCGCGGGCCTAATAGGTGTTAATGCGTGTGATTCGCTGAGCAAGGTGAATGGGTGCGTCTGCGCCGCGCCGCCGGCGGGCCCCGTGCCCCCCGCGCTCACACACTATTTTTATAACAAATCATCGACTCGTTGATTGACAACATTGTGTTTTGTGTTCGATGTTTAATGAATGAACGCTTTTATAAGTAACAATATCGACAAATTGAAAGAAAGTTTTAACAAATGTTTCTTCGATTATTTTAAAGTGCTTAAAGTGCTACTGCTTGCTTTAGATTGAAAGCATTCCAGAGCAACACCATATGATAAACTGACAAGACCTTACGTAGGCTATTGAGGAACCTATCCCTCGTCCAATTTCAACTTATTGATATAACAGACAAAACTAAAGAAACAAGTTATCGAAACCTGATGATCAAGAGGTACTTACGCACTTACCTAAACTCCATTTGAAATAAGATTATACATTTAAAGAAACCTTTTTTACAATCCGTTCAACCGATTTTTACTTCTATTCCGTAGGTATAACGATGGCATTAAAAGCAAAAACGTGGTTACAATACCAACTGTTTATTACAGCTGCCATTTGTCATGCCACCAACGCAATAGAAGTCAAAATCGGTTGAACGGACTGTAAAAAAGGTTTATTTAAATGTCTAATCTTATTTAAAATGGAGTATAGATATCTTTCAATCCGTTGCATTGGTTACAAAGTAGAATATTTTCTTTCGCTGCTCTAATGACATATAAGCTGGAAGTCTTTCATGTTTCAATAAATAAATATTATAAAGACCCTCTAGGTAACTTCCTTACCAGGAGCACCTATTTCCTTACATAGACCAAATCAAACAAGACATAACACATGAGATGGGCATCAGCGCGATATAGGGCGGTCAAGATCGTGAACAAACACGCAGAGGGCGCCACTCGTCAGTTTAAAGTTAAACACTAGCAATACAAACAGTTTGGAGTGGACCGCCCGCGGATTCGCACTCGTGTGCTGTTGGCAACGCAATGGTTCAGGGAACCAGGGCATACGACACCACGGCAGATGTATTTGCTGCACAAATAGAACGTGTAACTTTTGTAATTTGTTGCAATGTGGTTGAAAGTTTGAGAGACATGGGAAAAGTTGTAATCGTTCATGAGTTAGTCGGTATGGGTGGTGGCGAATTAAAAAGATGGTTAATAAGAGGTAGATCCATGAAACAAGGTTGCTGAAAACAACATTGGACTCATGCTGATCGTACCATAAAGACCTGTGAAACATCTTGAAAATTTTCATACTTGTAATTCTTAAAATCTTCTAGAAATAGTTGGGTAGGCTGTTCTCAATTAATATTATTATATACAGGGATTTATATCTTTCATAACAACATATTTGCTGCCAGAGCTATGGTTAAAGAATAATCCTCTAATGTATATTTAACCTGTGAAGCCCGGCCTTTAGCGGTTAAGAAGCACATGAAAAAGTAAATTTCCCCAAACATTACATTCACTGATCATAATATTCCAAAATTGGCAAGTGAACTAAATTCATTGCTACCTATATGCCTAGGTAGGTTACGTTCTACAGAATAACGTAATATGCCACAGATGGCCCCTGAATTGCTTGGATTTGGATCAGAGATCGGCTGCAGTGCGAAAAGCAATATCCGGATTCGGTCCGAGTTTTTTAGACTCTAGATCCGTATTTTCACGAATTCGGGTCGGCTTCAGTGCGAAAAGCAATATCCGGATTCGGTCCGAGTTTTTTATATCCATATTTTGACTGATTCGGATTGGATGCAGTGCGTAACAGGTTTACATAATTACACCTTTTTTTTTTTTTTTGGTTGGGTAATTATCATATAACTTCTCCCGCTCTGGGCGGAGCGGGAGGGCGTGTCAGACTTTTACTGACTAAAACCCACCCGTATTCCTTTATTTGCCTGTGTGCCAGGGCCACGATATCCCTTTCGGACAAACTCGCAACCCTGGCAGGCATTGGCCCTAGCGGACCCCGTCAGTTATAGTCTGTTTCAAAATTAGAGTAGAGAATGTATACAAATAGATTAGAAAACGTACTGTGGATGTCAATTTGTACTTAGTGCCACTTACAAATTGAACGCTTTGATTTGATTATTTATATTCTAATTTTAAATCACCTACGCCTACAAGTTTTTTTTTTAATTCATTTGACCATTGAAAGTTATTTTATAACCTCAATTTAGACTATGATTTTACAATTACAATTTAATCATTGCTTTTAAAAAATGTGACATATAAGTTAAAACCTTCTAAATACACGTGAATATATTAAATCAAATCAAATCATTTATTTCTTTGCAAACATGGGTAAAGTACATAGGTGTTTTTTATAATAAAAGTTCTCCATATTTTACCGACACCTGGGCATGCAAATGTTTACAATTCCTAATAACAAAATCAAAATTAAAAAAGAACAAATTAAACATATAAATCAAAAATGTCAGCGTGGTCAACATAAATAAAATACGAGTAAGACTATACATATAATGTCAAACAGAAATAAAAAGTAAATGAAACCAGGATCACAATAATATGTCAGTCAAGAAGTGAGAGTAAGAAGAGTTACTAGTTCGTTTTAGTGAGTGGTTACGTAAGAATTTACCCTGAACAGGGTTTGTGTACACTTTAATCGGATAATTTTGAAATAGACCATAAGTGGTAGGCAGTCAGCAGGAAACCGTGCAGTTGAGATTGATCATTGGTTGGTGGAAACTTTGACCTAATAATATAGTCGCAGGACGGGCATTTACCGTCAAATGCATGTCTTATTTCCGTTCCGCACGGGTGGAGTTGTTCTCCTTCGAGATCTTTCCTTAGCTCCATAGTATTGGGCAAATAAATTATAGGGTTATCTTTTAGGGTTTTTTCTACAGAAAAGGGATTGTTCTGGTATTATGGGATTAACATGGCTTCATAAAAACAGAAATAGTTTAGTCATATTGGGTATTTCTGTAGCTTAACTAATCTTCTGATTTAGAAGTGGAATCACGGAAATTAAGTTATTCGTATTACTTAGTTCTAATTATTAGTATGAAATGAGTTTTATAATGGATAACAAAATTAATTAAACTTTTCGATAGTATATTTGCGTTCTCATTTACCTAAAATCAGAGCGATAAAAATCTCACTCAAAACTACCTAAATACGTACCAATACATTTTTGAATACGCAGTTACCAACATAAATAAATCTAACTAAATATTACCCCATAACTTTATTACCATGCACAAAATATTCGACAATACCGAATGAAATACGTCACGCGTTTTCCGGCTCAACGGCTCCGGTACAAAATAACGAATCAAATACAAATCGCGTACGAGTCGCATAAAATAAAATGTTAGTGAATAAAATAACGTGGCGTGGCGTGCACTGATGTGTGTGCGGTGCATTGAGAGCCGGTGGCGTGGACACATTTAATTGTGGCGGGACGCGACGCAATTGATGCGGTGTGCGACCGATGCGGGCGGCGCGGGCGATGCGGCAGGATGTAGGCAACAGATGCTGATTATGATGAGGCCATGGTAGTGGGGCGTGCTGTTGCAATTTTTGTTTTGATTGGTCTTGGGAATGTTGGTGTGATTTATATTTACTGAAACGTGCCTACAGAAAGCAGTTAGACAATTTGGAATAAGTAATTTCAAAATGTAAACCCCACCTACTGAAAAATCACGCTCTAAAAAGTATAAAACAAGAACATGTTCTCGTACAAACTATTCAATATTTATCGTCTATTAAATAAACAACTTACACGTAATTTATTTTAATGTATTTAATACAAATTCATAGTGATGTTCAGAGGATAGCCGTGGTCGTGTGCCACCTGCGCTGATGTCTGAAATACAGATCATCACTACATACTATAAAACAATGTCGCTTCCCGCTTCCTGTCTGTCCCTATGTATGCTTAGATCTTTAAAACTCCGCAACAGATTTTGATGCGGTTTTTTTTAATAGATAAAGGGATTCAAAAGGAAGCTTTATATGTTTAGAAAAAGCCACGCGGGCGAAACCGCGGGCAGCGGCTAGTATTTTATATTTAGTTCGGACACATGTTCAATATCAGATCATTGAATAAAGTGTAATATAGTGTTCCACCTTAATATTTAAATGTTTGTATGTTTTTGAACAAATAAATTATTCTTATTCTTATCCTACCCTAATGAAACAATTCATTCTAGCAGTAGCTTTAGGGTCATGTAAATACGATCACGGCTACCCTCCAGCGGACGACCAAGACGCTTACCTCATTAAAATTTGTCAAATTATGATAAGAATTTTAGAAGTTATGAGAGAGCAGATGAATATATTTATTTATTTAACACTTTAAGCACACAAGATGTACAGGGCCGGACTTAATGCCATAGGCATTTTCTACCAGTCATATACATACATACCGGTCAAAATCATGACCCTCCTTTTTGTTTCGCCGTAGTCGGGTAAAAATTATGACTTATCAGGATCTACATTTCCGGTATAGACCTGCATATCGGACTAGTTAAGGCTTGTACAGACTGGTGCGATATCGCGGGCGTGACGCGACAATAGTAGCACAATGTCTTTGTCGTTGCCTGTCGCGCCCCCAATATCGCGTGAGTCTGTAAGAGCCGTCAATCTCATGTTTGTCAATCACTCTTGATATAAGTGGAAATTACAACAGAAGTCTTCTTTATAAGATAGGCTATACATACCCTTACAAGATATGGTAAACCCTATGTAGGTATACATATCTTGTAAGAGGCTTTCCATAGACTTTGTGATGTTCAATAAGTGCTGATGCCTAATCGGAAAACTTGTAATCCTTTTTACGATAATTACGTGGACGGAGGAGTATGAAATGAAATTTGGCACAGTTAAAGTGTGAAAAAGAAGTGCAGAATGCTAATATTTTTATATAATATGCATTAGAAATAAATGAAATTAATAAAAAAAAAACATTACACACACTACCATCAACCATGTGTTTGACACACACATACACATAGTACCAGGGCCTAATGACTGGAGATAGTTGTGTAACAGAAGTGACAGTTTGAGTATGGAATAAGTAAGTACTTTATAATAGCCTGGAATTAGTCTAGTCATGGAGTTAGAAAGTACGCTATAGATTGTAAGAAGAGGGGGTTCTAATTTCGACCAGTGGGCGACCTTTAGTTCGAATAAATGACTTTTGATTTTGATAGGGAAAGAGAAAGACCATTTAATTTGTATCTGTAATTTATTAACTTACAGCATCACATTTGTTTTTATAATGACTACGGAATTCCAACATTTATAAATTCAACCATAAATTATCCAACATCAAAATGTTTATCGACAACAAGAGACCACCGAGGCGGTAACAAAGCCTTACGATTAAAATATCCACAGAGGTTTCTATGGCACCGATGTTATTAAGTTAAACATGAGCTTTTTATACGGCGATCACTGTCGAGTGGTCGACCAGCATAGCGCGACGACTGTTGGTGTTACTATGAATACCAAATACTGGACTCAAGATGGAAATACAGAGGGTGTTCCTTAAATTAATGATGCCTCTGCAAATTATAGTTGCAAAGACTTACATTTTTGATTACTTCTACGCATAGGATAAACAATGAGACTGCAGTCTTAAGACGCAGATATATGCCAGTAACCCGGAGTGGTTAGCTTGCGTGTTCTGTACTGAGCTCACAGTAATAGGAATCGCCAATTAATGTATTATACACAAAACAAAAGGTAGCATCAATAATTAAATTATCTTTAAATTGGTGAAGGTTTCAGAAAAATACGCTTGGTAGATTTTGCGCCATTCTCAGTTTTTTATAAGCGTTAGACATAATTTTACAAATTATCTTCACTATGTAATATTTAAAACATAATCTAAAATATTCACATATTAAGTTATTGAGAAAATGCTCTAATTTAACATATATTTTTTTCAAATTATTAACACTACTCGTTTAGACGTGATCTTCAGTATAAAATCATTAAAAGTCTGTTATCGTCCCCTTAAGAAAAAAAGTTGGTGTGTTTTCAGAGGCTAATCTGTGTGTTAGATGATTTTGGCAAAAGAAGATACGAATACCTACGTACTTATTTAAATAGGTATTTATAACAAAACATATTACTGGCTAGAGCTACTGAACAGTTAGCAAAGATAGTCCTGAATTTGGTAAAACCACAAATTGAATTGCGCAATTCGTTTTCCAAGTTCTCACAACACAAACTTAAATGTTATCCAACCCTGTTGATAAAGTAACACAATAATAAAGAAAACACCCGAATTGATTACAATAAATTCTATATCCCATATTATTATTGTTGAAGTAGTGTCACGTTTCGGTCACCAAAACCGTGAAGTTTTGAAACGAAGCTGGTACAAAGCCCTTCGAGGAATGGCCCTGAAGTGTTTACTTGGGACCCATCACAATAGGAGTAAACTCTTCTCAACAGATTATTTATAAAGGCGACCCATCTAAAGTTTGTCCAGATGACTCTTTATAATTCGATCGTTTTGTAAGGTGTGACCTGTTATGTGATTTTGAACTAATCAATTTTATGTTCGTGTTTATATATTATTTTTTATTAATTATGCAGCATAGATTAATTTGTGTTGGATGTTGTAGATGTGTTAAGTATACGATGTTAGGTTTAAAGTGAATGGTGCTATACATGCGATTGTGACCAATCAGTCGATGCCCAAAAAGGCTCGACTGGCTGTTCACAATGGTGTGCTAGTGCCTACGCTTATGTATATAAGTGAATGTTGGGTGTGGCAAAAGAAGCATGAAAGTAGAATAAATGCTGTGGAAATGCGTTCCTTGCGAAGCATGGCTGGCGTGACTATGAATGATAGGCTGAAAAATGAGGTGACAAGGCAACGGTGCAGTTTAAAGAAGATGTAGTGATAAAGATTGAAAAGAGTATGCTTAGATGGTTTGGTCATGTTGAGAGGATGAGTGAAAGGCGAATAACAAAAGGTATTTATAAAGCAGAGCTGAGTGGAAACGCCGGGAGGGGACGCCCTAGAAGGACATATAGTGACCAAAAAAAAAAAAAAATGGTGATGTTCTTCAGAAAGGTCAGGTGCGTAGTACTCGCAACCGGCGTGTTTTATGCCGTGGTTACAATTACTGTTAGCCTGTTATCACCATTCTCACATTCTGAGCAAAGGCCTCCCCTATACCTATTTTAAATAGGTTCATAAGTTTTTTCTGTTTTCCGCTTGTTAGTCGTTTGCTTCGTAATGCCAGCGTTACGAACAAACATTTTGCGGAACTTTTGCAATTATTTACTTATCGGATGCTCCGACAAATAATCATTGTCATTCACAAACAACTATTTAGCTCGTTAATTAAATATGACAAATATATTTTTAATTTACGATGTCTGAATCCTTTAAGTATTTAAATAAAATGTTTATTCGCTATAATTACACAGGAACATTTGTTTATGTGCCGCATACCAGCATACAGACCTACATATAGCTGTGCCGGGGTATATTTACTTTCCCAGCCATGTTATTGTTGGTGAATTCTCATAAATTCCAGGTAAATCCACCGTATCCAAACGACGCGCAATAACAAACATGATTTCTAAATACGACGGACGCAAACACGGCAAACACATTATTTTGTTAGTATAAGATTTTTTCTTAATTGCTTTGTGAGACACGTTTTCAACTCGAATATTACGTAAACATAGTTCAAAAAACTCCACCGTGGATAATATCGGTAGCTCATTAATGGACGAAAGTTTTGACCAAATATTTGAGCGTTGGGGCACAATCGTAATTACCGAGTTGTGGTTGCAGGCAGCACAAAGACTGGTAGTTGATATAACAGAGCATTTATTTATCGACAGTGCGACGGGCTCATTAGATACACATCGGGCAACATGTGTAAATAAATACGCGCGGGACGACGCGACCAAACATCTTCAGCGGTCGATGCTTCATGCTTGCACTTCAACATGGAGATTGATTGAACATATTCAATGATCGCACACAAGCACGTATTATGCACGACAAATGTATCGATTGTATTTGTTTAGTTCACTCATATTGTATTACGGTTATACGGTCCAGATAAAATGATTCGTTTTGTGATAACGGAAATATTTTTAAAGGAATTGTTTTACCTACTTGTGATTATGTTACGATTGATTCAAGATACTGTCACGCCGTAATGAAAAATGTAATTTCATTAATCTGACGATTCGTAACGGTAGTTCATAAGACTGTACCAATAATGAAGAAACATTATGCAGCTCATGGTTTTGCAATGCCAAAAACACTTGTGATAAAAACTGAACTGAATAATTTACACGCAAAACAGAATGTATATTTGCGCAAAACACGGGAAATATTCTTCTGTATTCTCAGTATAATTTACACGTACCTCGAAGGTATTTGTCTGTGATGTTTTCTATTTTCTATGCGCGTCGAGTGGTAAGCGCGAGAGCATAGACAACAGAGCGCTGGCGGAGGGAAGCTGTCTCCGGTTACATCTTGAGACACGGCAAACATGCCGCCATACGCCGCGTATATGATATCTGGTACTTAGCTATTGTTTTCACAGCCCACGCCTACTATTGAAGGATATTGTGTAATATCAGAGTTGAGAATTAGTCATTTTGTTTTTCACTAATTTTTTTTACCTGGGTTGTCTAAATTTGTATTAATAATAATAAAAATAATAATAGCCTCGACCAACACCTAAGGAGGCTCTCGTTGGGCAGCTGGATTAGGCCTGATTCAGAGAGCTGTACTTCTGGACACGGTTCGAATTGTTAGGAGGTTCCACTTTCTGGAGCCCTGACCACCGGTAGCCCGATATATATCGGGAACAGGGTCCAAGCTACCGGTGGGCTACCATTTTTTGATATATTTAAATGTTTTTATATTTTTTTTATATTTTATATGTTTTATTGACAATGAATAAGGTGTTATATTTTAATTTGAAGCCCTGACTCCTGAACTAGGTCGTACAGTCAGTGTCAACACCCGTTTTTGGAACAATAATACATGTCTCATGTAATTTTTGACGTTCGAAAAGTGCTGATTCTCAGCCTAGTTTGAATAAATGACTTTTGATTTTGATTTTTGATAACAATAGTTGCAATAAAATTAAAATGTGTTAGTTATCCGTGTGATAGGAAGTCATCCTTGACCCTTAAAATCTCTGAAAATCTGAATGCTAATTAGCCCTAAAAATATAAATAAACAAGAAGACATCGAATCCCATTACCTTTAACTATAATAGTAGTAACTAGTAGTACTTTACCTTATGTATGTAGTACGGTCAGTGCTCTGCATTATCTAACCCCTCTTACACAGAAGAATTGAGTCGACCTTCTTACATTTGCAGTTAGAGAATTGACCGTGACGTATATCGATATATGTGAGAACATGTTTTTCAACTACAATGTTGCTTCTTTCTGTGATAAATTCATTCCAACTACGGAACTAACTCTTCATTGTGCGTGGCCCGACACTTACTTGGCCGGTTTTTTTATGTAAATGTTCGTAATTATAAAGTAATTTAAAAGTAAGCAAGTGGCGTCATGACTGTTTGCGTTCACATTGCTACTTTGTTCAACAGCGTGGTTGTCAAACGCATCGCAAACTACTTGACGACTCAAGTACTGGCTTCATGTCAAGTAGTAGATGCTGAAGAGCGGGCAACAGTAACCGATTCCATCGGATATCCGTAAAGAAATTGTGCTTTTTAAATAGTTTTCATCCGTGCTGTCCTCTCAAGATAATTTTAACCTATGAAACGATTTTCAATTTAATTTGTAGGTTTCATCGACTGCATAATCTGCATTTGCATCAGCAAAGCAATATGGATATGGTTCAGCCGAAAGACTTCTACTGCTGGACATAGGCCTCCCCTAAAGGGGGGATGGGGGTGCCATAATCACCACGCTTGGTAGGCGGGTTGGCGATCGCAGTATGGTGTTAAAATGCATAGCGAACGCTGCTGTCCATTCTCTAGTAAGTCCCTTAGTCGTCTTTTACGACACCCACGGGAAGAAATACGATGGTGCCATTCTTTGCGTCTGCCACCACACAGACAAATCTACTCTTATAGCCATCCACATTCGTACTCTAAACTTTCCTTAAGATATTTCCTTTATTTTCAATAGTTTTCAAAAAGCTGACTTTACAAACGCGGTTTGAGAATTTTTCGTGACTTAGTAATCCAAAACATTTAGTCGTTACAACCCTAAAGTCAACGCCATGAGACGAGATAAATTTCATACTTTGGGATTTAAAACTTTAACTGAAATTGCGTATGGTTCAGTTTCCATTGCAACTAAAATTATTTAATGACGTTTAGCGATAATTACTTCATTCATAAATCAACTTAGATATCTTGAGTTTAAAGTTGATAGTTGTATAATTTGCAATTTTATGTATTTATAGCTTCTCATGACGGTTACTTTAGTCTCAAGCGATTCGTCGTCATCGACTTAAAGTCCATTTCACGAAAGAAGTCCCGCAGACGAGGCGCGACGTGGCGCTGCAGGCATTGCTAACTTGTATAATAATAATTAGTTCCACTTAATTCCGCGGGACTTCTTTCGTGAAATGGACTTTACGTGTTTGTTGCCTCCTTGACACATGCTGTCACACTCATTGCTTTCACATTCTTTTACTTGAGAGCCTCGGTCTGGACATGACCCCTCGGCCCACGAACTTGGGATTTTGGAGGTACCTAAGTACGATTTCTATAAGACAACCATTATGTTTTTAAAGAAGCGAACCCTGGATTACAACTATAAGGGGTGTGTATCTGTAATGTGCTGTTTTAAGTATCACTCTTTCATTTTAGATGGGCCTGCAACAGTTATATACCGAGACGGCAAATGGGACAAAATTCTATACATTGGTTAACCCCTATTTAACGAAGAACTTTTGAAAAAACATGGACAGCAACAGGGTTAGTGGATGTTTTTTCAAAAGTCCTTCGTTATTTCTCACTTTAGTTATATTATAATAAGGAATTCTGCATTTAATTATGAAAAACTATAATAATATGTACATAAATAACAACTTATACCTAATTAATTAACAAAAATATCAAAATGATCATCATCATTTCAGCCGAAAGACGTCCACTTCTGGACATAGGCCTCCCCCAAAGGGGGTTGCCATAATCACCACGCTTGGCAGGCGGATTGGTGCAGTATGGTGTTAAAATGCATAGGAAACGCTGCTACCCATTCTCTAGTAAGTCCCTTAGTCGCCGTCGAATCAAAATGTTATCCTAAAGTAATTAAAACTGTTCACAAACTAAATATGGCGTCGACAAATTCATCCGCATCGCTGTCGGCTGGTAATGTACCCAAAAACAGGTGGCATTACCACGTTGTTGGGCAATGCTTAGCCTCTGGCCAAGGTAAAAGCCAGCCTTTGGGTCACGGGAAGTGTTAACCAGCCGTTTCGAGATTTCATTAAAGAGACCATGAGTACTCGGACCCCACGGCTTAAGGGTTTCAACCACAATCGGCTCGAAAATATAATTACCAACAAGGTTATAAAACTTATTATACTTATGCCGCTTGAGGTTCTTCGCAGCCGTAGCAGCATTGCGCTGCTGAGCCAGGAAGATAAGCAACTCTTTTACAAAGTTTCATGCTTCTTGAACACGCGCTTTAGGCCCGGTTTCCACCATAAAATATCTACCGTTATCGACCATTGCATCGAAATAACGATATCTTATTGGTCGTTTACAAAACATCTCCTCTCCTCTTCGGGCTTTGGTGGAAACCGAGCCTGACTGTGTTGCCTGTCAGTGAATGAATTTAGTATAATACAGAGAGTAGGGAGTAGTGTAGTGAGCTTGACTGTAGTATGTAGTGTTTTTTTTATTTTGTAAATTCATAAAAGTCAGGAAGATTATAAAAACAGCAGTTTACAGCTAATTGGTCCTACCGACACAAGCTATTTCCATGCAGGTTGGTTCTGTGAGCAATTTCCAACACGTACAGGACTCCACGTCTGGTATACGTCGTATTAGGTTAGCCCGCGCTCAAAGTGGAGGGTGAATGGTAATGTGGCGCCACTCGACGCCTCGGGGTGCCTAGCCGGTCCGTGCAGGCTGCAAGATGATGGCAGAAGTAGCAAGGGATATGTAAAACTTGTCTTTGGCCAAGTGGACCAGGCAGGCAACTTGCATACAGGCTTGGCAACTTTGCTCAGGTAAGCAATAGTCTGGATTTTGTTCATTACGTAGTGGTTGCCAGGAGTTTATTTATCGAGACCCTTCCATGCTCGGAAAGCAGTTAAGCCGTTGGTCCCAACTTTCATTAATAGAAAGAAAGAAAAATTGTTTATAATGTGTGTAATATGTGTGTGTGTGTTGCGTGTGTAGTGTGTGTGTGTATGTGTTGTTTTTGTGTTTTTTTTGTTGTTTGTGTGTAATAGATCTTTGACAGTCGCTACAGGTTGTCAGAAGCCCGAAAGTCTGACAAAAGGGTATCGTGTTACCCAGTAACTGGGTTGTTAAGGTCAGATACGCAGGCGCTCCATGTAAAATACTGGTATTCAGTTACATCCGGATAGACTGTAAGCCAAAAGGCAAAAAAAGCTAGGCAGATGATGATGCTGGCTGTCAGGACTTTCTCTGTGACGTTGAAACGATTGAAATTGTATTTTAAAAACTCTAGTTAATAGCTAGGTGATATGGAATACGATACTACTCGTATGTTTAAACTCGTGTATTCTATTCTATTTTCGTTGGCCCATCATCATTTCATAATTTCAGCCGAAAAATGTCCACTGCTGGACATAGGCCTCCCCCAAAAGGGGGGTTTGCCATAATCGCCACGCTTGGCAGGCGGGTTGGCGATCGCAGTAGGGTGTTTTTTTGGTTGGGAAATTATCAAATAACTTCTCCCGCTCTGGGCGGAGCGGGAGGGCGTGTCAGACTTTTACTGACTAAAACCCACCCGTATTCCTTCATTTGCCTGTGTGCCAGGGCCACGATATCCCTTTCGGACAAACTCGCAACCCTGGCAGGTCTAGTAAGTCCCTTAGTCGCCTTTTACGACACCCATGGGAAGAAGTAGGATGGTGCTATTCTTTACGTCCGGCACCACACGGTACCCACGGTTGGCCCATTACGAACGTCTTATTTGTACACATTATACACATACCTCAGCCTATGATTTCCGTGCATCTCCTCTCCTCTCCCATATGAAAATCTTTTAGGAACCGTTACCGATCGTACCTTTACACGTTATCAAAAGACTTGACGATTTCTTCCGGAACAAAGTTGCACTTCTGTCTCACTGCAGGCACTGGTGGCGGAGGCGCTCTGTTTGTGTGGTAATGTTTGTTATGTACAGTGTCTACGAAGCTTTACATACCCCGCGCCCGCGTCGCCCCCTCCCCCGCCCCCACCGCACTCGCGCGAATGTGTTCGTTTCCTTTATTGGGGTGAATACATTTCACGGTTTGTTTTTAAACGTGCATAAACGTACCTTAGCAAGTAAGTAGCAGTGATGTGTACGCAGAGAGTACGTTACTTGTTTGGCATATTACTGAAGATACTCATGTCATTAGATGATATCCGCGTAAATATCGGCCTTCAGGGCTGCCCCCAGTTGCACTTAAGTCCATAAAATGTAATTCCCCATTAAAAGTAATGCTGTCTTTATCTGGCGGAACGTATCAGATAGTGACAGGATTGCTTTTAATGGGGACTTCAATTTAATGGACTTACGTGCAACAGGCGGTCTATGCTGAACAAACTTCGAAAATGGTCAGATAAAATTAATAAAGGTTGTACTTACTATAAAAACTACAATCACCTCAGCCGTATTAGGCTGAGGTGATTTTTCAGACTAAGTCTGTCTGTCTGTCTGTCTGTCACACCTGGATATCTCAAGAACTACTACTGCTATCAACTTGTTTAGAATAGTTTTAGATGACGTTTGACCAACTATTTTGCAAACAAGAAAGAAATAAAATAAAACTAAAATATATCTTTTTTGCAAAAGGACAGTTAAAAATTTGAAGTGGTTCAAGTCAACTCTCTATTTTGACTAACGCAATGGTCTAGCCAGTGGTTGCAAGCGCGACTGCTGGCCATGGATGTCTGGGGTCTGTCATGGGATCCTGACTCCTTATTTTGATTCTTAGGACGGTCATAGTCTTATTGGGTTTGTTTTACTAGGGCATGTGGGGCATCATATGAAAGAACGCTGTTTGCACTTTCTAAAAGACTTTTTTTTAGGCATGATTTTAGACTTGATGAAAAATGTAAAAAAAATACCGTTCGGGTCCTTATCTCCGAAGTTTGCATAGATACAAATCTGAAATTATTCTGTGTGATAGAAGTGTATGTAAAGATTACAAGAAAAATAAAACGATGTCTCTAAATAGCACAGTTTTTCAGAAATCATCAACATCATACATACGTACGGAACGCTCGGTGCGCGAGTCCGACTCGCTCTTGACCGGTTTTTTTTTAAGTTTTAAGTATATGCTTACTTTGTCACTAAACAAAGAAAACCGTTTAAAATAGACATAATGGTTATTGTCTACAGCCAGACGTCAGTCTAGTCAGACAGAATGGCGTTGATTGGCGGACCTTTGTGTCCACAGCCGTACACTGCAACACAACTTGAAACAGACGAATACCGACTGCACAAGACCCCTGTCAAGTAACAATTATAACAGACTTATAGTTCTTAATAAACCGGTTGATATCTATTGTTAATTTGATTTGATTGAGTTCTTACAGAAAGCGATACCGCTCGCATTGTTTGGCCGATTTTACATAACGAGGCGGCAAACGTGGCCCGCTTTGTGGCCTGCCCATTGTGGGGGAGTATCCAAACGTTTGAGATGTGAATTGAAAGGCGCCGCGAGATGACGAGGCGCGAGCCAGGCGGCGGTACAAGTTATAAGAGTTGTGTTTGTGATTAGGGGTTTGGGATTTGATTAAATTGCACGCTGAGGAGAAAACTCAAACCGTCTTATTACAAAACAAGATTTATATTTGACATGACTTAAACCATGGAGCCAGTTTTTGTAATAAGAACGTAACAGTGATTGAAATACCGTTCTTTATACAAAACTGAAAACTTAGTTCGGTACTAAGTTGTCAGTTTTGTGTTTAGGAACTTTACCGTAGTCGGAATAAAGTTCGAAATTCAATAATGGCTCCATGCTTTAAACCTGGGTCTGAAGATAAACCTTGTTTTGTAATAAGGGGGAAAGGGCTTAGATGGATACACACACACACGATCACACAAACACCATCACGCTCACACATACACACACATGGACACATCCACCCTCACACAAGCCTCAAGCAGGTTTTGTATAATTTAAAATTGTTTAAATTTTATTACATTATCTGTGTAAAACTACTGGGAGAAGACACTGATTCCTGTAACACAGGTTACAACCTAGCGCAGGAGTCAGGGTTTCCATAGAAATATAATATACTTTTATGTCAATAAAATATTATTTATTATTTATAGATCTTTACCTGTTAACTTAAAAATGTAATCTTTGGCTTCATGGTACTTATTGGAAATTTTGTGAAAAAAATCGAATTACAAATTACAAAGGCTTAGGTCTATTTCGGAAACAGCTATTTCATATTGTATTTTAAACTGTGGATGTAATAACACCACTACGAAAAAAACGTAATTAAAAGCTATAGAAATGAAACACTATTTAACCACGTTTCTCATCCAACTCTCCTATCGCAAGTCTACTGGAAGACATTTCTAATGAAATAAGCAATAAGTACCTTTAATACTTTTCTATTTTTACGCATTTTTCCCTATTGAGGGGACGATAACCGACTTTTAATGATTATAAACTGAAGATCACATCTAAATGAATAGTGTTAATGATTTGAAAAAAATATATGACTAATTAAAGCATTTTCTCAATAACTTAATCTGTGAATATTTTCGATTATGTTTATATTACATAGTGAAATTAATTTGTAAAGTTATGTCTAACGCGGATAAAAACCTCAGAATGGCGCAAAATCTACCAAGCGTATTTTTCTGAAACCTTCACCAATTTAATGATTATTTAAATATTAATCTTTTAGTATACGCGTTTTATTAAAATACCTTTTGTTTTGTGTATAATAAATTAATAATGCGTCAAATTGGGGACAGCGCTCCTTGATGGGCGAGTCCTATTACTGGCTGAACGTACGACGCGTTGCGTGAGCTCAGTACAGAACACGCAAGGTAACTACTTAAGGTCACTGGCATATATCTGCGTCTTAATAAATTGTGAGCATTGGTGGGCCAGAGGTAACGGCCGCGACTTGCAAGTCAGACGTAATAGGTTCAAACCCAGACAGGCTTTGTGTAAATTATTTCATCAATACTGCTCTGAAAGCGGTGAAGGAAAACATCGTGAAACCTACGGCATGTCCTAGAACTAAAAATTTCGAAAATATGTGACATCTACTAACCCGCACTGGGCCCGCGTGGTGGATTACGGCCCACTCCGTCTCGAGGAGAGGAGGCCTGTGTCCCAGCAGTGGGAACTTTATAAGCCACTAAGCTATGCTCTGATTATTATGCTCAGCTTAAGCCGCTGCGCTGGGTTCTACAAGCATGAAATGTTGCAGAAGAGTTCCTTTTATAACAAAGGCGATCGCTAAGGAAAGATTTTTGAAAATTCATCCCCTTCTTTTTTTTAGGGGTGAGAAATTGTCAAATAACTTCTCTCGCTCTAGGCGGAGCGGGAGGGCGTGTCCGACTTTTACTGACTAAAACCCACCCGTGTTCCTTCCGTTGCCTGTGTGCCAGGGCCACGATATCCCTTTCGGACAAACTCGCAACGTTGGCAGGCGTTGGCCCTAACGGACCCCGTCAGTTGGTGCTAACATCTCTATGAGGCGCGCGTGGAACACAACGCGTTGATCCGGGCCTGCCATGGTCCTTATAGGATGGCGAGCTAAAAAAAATCATCCCGAAAATTTGTATGGAATTTTGTCATTTTTGTGGATGGGAAAACGCTACGGGTGGGTGCACAGCTTGTAAATAACATAACATAAACATAACCTCACGCCTGTAATCCTCGAAGGGTTAGGCAGAGGTCTACGTACACCTCTGCCTAACCCTTCGAAAAAAAAAATCAGCTGTTCCCTACATTTTGACGAGTTATTCGAACATAAATGTATGGAACAGCTGATTTTTCTTTCGCGATTTCAGATTTGGTCCCATAGTAAAAGTTGTTCATAATGATGAGTACAATGACCCCTTAAGAGGTTGTGCGTTAATTCTGGGACATGTGGTATATAAATAAATATTGAATTCTACTCTCTCACCTCCAATAACTTGCACCCCACGCTAACATTGCGCTACACGGCACCGCTCTTTGAACTGTCCAAATGATTGTTTTATATTTGTAAGCGTCGAACAGTGCCCCTATTCGGCACTGCGCTGACGTAATGTAGCATTTCAATTAGTCTCACTGGCGTTTTATTTTCAACAAAGCAATATGTCGACTAACGCCACGCATTGATTTCTGTCCGATTGTTAGAGAATGCACAACAATATTAAGTATCCCTATTGACTTTGTTACCCTTTTCTTAATAATAATTGTAAGGAACTAAACTCTTTTGTTGTTATTGAAAGTTTTCGGAATAAGAGGTGTTAATAAAAGCAGTTATAAAAATTAAGGATAACGATTTATAGTTACAAATAAACATTAATTGCATATAGCAAACGTAAAGTCTCTTAAAAGTAAAAAGAGAAGTTGTCTCCTAATTAAATTCGTAGCACATAGTCTTTTGAAGGACAGTTTATCTCGTAGCCGCGTAGGCGTCGCGTAGCAAGGGTCTACGCGCTACGACAGGCTAATTACCGTCAACCGCGACTGTATTATACACCATGTAATACGTACAAAGTAACAATCCCCACCAGTGGGGATTTGTAGGTGGGGATTTCTGGAATAAATCCATAATGTTTGTATAAAATAATATGTCTTTTCACGTTTTATTAAGGTTTTCTATTTTTGAATATAATAGAATAATCTGCTTCTTCTTCTTCTTTGAATATATTTTATTGAAGTAAAACTTCTTTATGCACACTTGACTTGGGGAGTAAGCTGGTGAATGCCTGACGAGAGCGTTACGGAACTGAGCCAGCGGAAGTTGAGAGGGAGATATAAGTTAGTGAAGATGGAAAGAGAGAGAGTTACGTTTCGTACAATATTTTTATAGTTACATTAATTATGTAATTAATGTACCTATAAAAATATTGTACTAGATTTTAAAAGAGTACCGATGGAGTTTCTTGCCCATTCTTCTCCATACGAAACTACCTTTTGGAAGGGGCGACTAGAATCAATTCTATTTTTTCGTAAATTATTGACGTTCAAAAGTGCCTTTTATGTGCCTATTTGAAATAAACAATTTGACTTTGACTTCGTAACGCTCCGTATATTACTGTAGGGGCAAGAGAGAGAGGTGCAAGCACACATTTTCTTTCTCTCTTTCTCTAATAGCCAGTTGCGTTTCGTATATCTAAGACACAGTGCAGGCCTATTGTTGTAAGTAAGTATAATTAGTATTAGGTATTATTGGTAAGTTTTACTTCAGTCGTGTGGTTTAAAGCACACTCGTTTTATATTAAGTAATATTTTTGCAATTTACGTTATATGAGTAATATAATGTCTACAGTATCGCAACGGCTTCAGTTTTCCGTAGGCTTATTTTTCTTTAAACATATTATATTACTACTGTTTCGCAGTCTCCAAACAACCACTATTCCCAGATACTTAAAAAAACGGCCAAGTGCGTGTCGGACCACGCACAATGAAGGGTTCCGTAGTTGGGTTGAATTTAACCCAAAAACAAACTAAAATTTGTTGTTGAAAAACATGTGTTTCCGTAACATATCACATCGATATACGCCGCGGCCAATTTTCCAATTGTAAATGTAAGTTTAAAATCGCAAAAAAAAATATAAGAAAGAAATTATTACAAAATTATATAATAAAACTAAAAATGAACGATTTTCGGACTTTTTCCTTTACTTGTGCTGTGAGACCTTTCGTCTTGCCAAATTTCATGATTCTAGGTCAACGGGAAGTACGTTTTAGTTGCGAGTATCAAAATATATCGCATACATCATCGTATTTTTTTATTACGTTGACTTAGAAACTTGATTTTTTTAGAGCTTTAAGAGACCTACGTATTTGATATTAATTTCAACTTGATACCTCCACGCGTTCCTGAGAAAAAGGGTCTTGACTGACAGACAGACAGGATCCTATAAGGGTTCCGTTTTTTCCTTTTCAGGTACAGAACCCTAATAAATGGAACAGGCTCAACAAACAAATAGGAATAAAACTCTAACATTTGGCTTTATTTTATGAGTTATTTGATACAAAGCCCCAATTTTAACCTACATCTACATTCAATAGCCAAAAGCTCAGATCATGATGTGAAAACGCCGGCGTTCGGCGTGCATTAGGCGGCCTGTAATCAGGCGGCGCTCGCCTCTAATCACGGCCGGCCGGTTTTAGGAGCATGCATCGCTAGCGCTAATGTACGGAAGCACACACTATGTCCGACATAATAACACTAGTAACACGTACTGTTTGTTTTTGTTAGAGATTTAAGGCGACGATAACCGACTTTTAATGATTTTATACTGAAGATCACGTCTAAACGAGTAGTGTTAATGATTTGAAAAAAATATATGTTAAATTGGAGCGTTTTTTCAATAACTTAACATGTGAATATTTTAGATTATGTTTATATTCCATAGTGAAATTAATTTGTAAAATTATGTCTAACGCGGATAAAAAACTGAGAATGGCGAAAATCTACCGAGCATATTTTTCTGAAACCTTCACCAATTTAAAGATAATTTAATTAGTGATCTTTTAGTATACGCTTTTTATTAAAATACCTTTTGTTTTGTGTATAATAAATTAATAATGCGTCAAATTGGGGACAGCGCTCCTTGATGGGCGAGTCCTATTACTGGCTGATCGTACGATGCGTTGCGTGAGCTCAGTACAGAACACGCAAGCTAACCACTCAAGATCACTGGCATATATCTCCGTCTTAAGTAAAAGTACTGCGGTGATCGCCTGGGGTCTACTCCGAACATAAATCGGCCGAATGTTCGGTCGTTTCTTTACTACGGCTAACTATAGCTGACTACGGCGAGAAAAAAAAAGGGGCAGACGAAGAGATAAGCCAAAGTCAAAACTGTGACTTGAAGTCGGGTAAGGACTCAAAGTCAAAAAAGGAAGCTATTGAAGTTATAAAACAGCCGAACACTTGGCCGATACTTCGGTTTAGCGCTTCGGAATAGACCCTGTGGATAGCGGCTTGCCCGGATACAGATCGGCCCGTGAACCCATTTTCCCAGAGGCGATGAGCCGCTCTGCAGGTTGGTACGGAATAATCTTATCAATACGTCCACCAATACTGTTGAGCGTGCCGGCCTGCTGGCTTTGGGTGAGTGGAAGTCGGGCCTCTGGCTTCAAGCACTACCATAACCCAACATTATGCTGGGTGACACCACCTTCCGGCTCGCTACTTGTCTGGGCGCTGGCGCATCGCTGCCAGCGCGGTGAAGCTGTCGACTGCCTCGGACGCCAGTAAAATTTGTACTATTTGATATTAGGAGTTCGATACTACGAGATGAGGACCATCATCATCATAATTTCAGCCGAAAGACGTCCACTGCTGGACATAGGCATCCCCCAAAGGGGAGGTTTGCCATATTCGCCACGCTTGGCAGACGGGTTGGCGATCGCAGTATGGTGTTAAAATGCAGAAAGACCGCTGCTGCCCATTCTCTAGTAAGTCCCGGTAAGAAATAGGGTGGGGCTAATCTTTACGTCCGGCACCACACAGACAATATGAGGACCACTGGATGATTATCTCTTGCTTTTAAAAGTTAGATTATGGATCTCTTAATCTCCTATTTCTATGAGCTGCACTGCTAGACCATTCAACTTCATGGTTTAAATATTATGAGTCGAATACTGTAGGCATTGATATAATTAACATAAAATACAATATAAACTTAAAGATATGTATTGTTTCAAAGTCAATCGAATCGAATTAATGAAACTCTCTTCAACTGAATACCTACTTTTTCCTATTTATTATTTAAAAAACGCAATCTATCGCTCGCCAGATGTAGCTCTAAATTAAAGTATGAATATTGTATAAAAACGTAGCACGTAAGAGACAAGGTGTTAGCTCCGACGCTGACGGCTTAACCCGCGCTGCGCCGGCGCAACCTCTGATGAAATAATTGACACTCCACACATCCACACAAAAACTCACATAGTGATCCTTTTTGTTTTAAAGTGAAATGTTTTTTAGGTATAATTGATTTGTTTCCTCAAAAAGAAAAAAACGTTCTCACCATTAGGTGTGTTTTAAGTGCTAATAACTTTAGGTAGTGGGATTCGTCATCTTCCGGTTTTTTTTAATATTTAAGTTATGTTTACCCGTTAATTCTAACAATTTTTTAGAAGCAGCTTAAAACTTTTGCTAACATTTTCTGTTTTGCAATTAGGTAGTGGTAGGTACCAATTTTTTTTCGCTACTAGCCACACAGTCTAGTATAGTTTGATCATCCCTTATTAATACAAAAGTCATTTATCCTGAATAATAGGATATGATATAAATAAACATTTTTTTTTATATAATTTTTGAATGGCCTGGTTGCTGGGACCTTTTAGCCAAGTCTTTATTTAGCTACAAACTTTGTAATAATGATTAAATGAATTATATTCAATGCATGATGACGATATCCCCGCCCGCTCCCCTTGAGTTTCAGTAAAGATGTGGCACTTTACTGAGACCACACGCGGTCTTCTTGAGAGAACTTGAAATGATGTTGCACTGTTTTGTTTCATTTGCCTACACTAATGCACGTTCACGAACACCTAATGGTTAATAATCCACCATTATTATCACATACATTAATATTCAGCTAAACACAAATTTTTGAAAATAAAACAAAACTGCTAAACTTTCCCGCCAACCATAAACATTATTTTGTTTGCCGAACAGTCGTTTGTTCACACCTCTATCCATTAATAATTAGGACAAAGTAAAGTGTAGACTATGGATTTTGCCAATCTTCCAATCTTTGACTAGCTATAGTGACTAAATTATTTGATTGAGTTTTATTTTAATTTTAAACAGCTTAATTTATCGTGTTACATGTTTTTTGATTTTTAAAAATTCATACCTGAACTGGTTGAAAAGTAATCAAATTTTAGGGGGAGGATTTTATTGTTTTTTGTTTAACTCGAAAATTGCTTTAAATAATCAAAGCGTCAAATAATGGAAACATTAAACGAATTTTCAAAAACCAAACCCTGTCGGGTTGAAAACAACTTAAACAATACAACTAATCGTAATGTTAGTGTTAAAAGAACTCTACTGAATGTATTACACTTTCTTACCAACTTATACTTATACCTAATAAAAGAAATGACATAAACTTGACCAAGTAATAACAATTCCAACCAAAATTACATAAGCTTCAGAGCCCAAGCGCATGTTTTGACACATTTGTTAATAAACGTGCCAACACCAGCCAATTTCCTTTCACCACAAAAGTATAGAATCACGTTAAAACTTCGCATCCATATTGGCTCTATTATCTATAGAAAGTGTGAAATTAAGTGGTAATATAGTGCGGCAACGTGTCAATTAGCCGACATCGGCGACAGACGGCATGCGGCATCACAACCGCCGCCGACGTTTCCTAAAACATTTGTACACAAAAGTGGCGAATCATTGTTTCCATTTACGTCTAAATTTTGTGAGGTTGTCAACATTTGGTCTTGGTTTTCTTCGTCTAATTTTCTTTCATTTTATCAATGGTTTAAAGTTTTTTTTTGCAAAGCTTAGGTATTTACCTAAACAGGTTTGTTGGTAGGTAGGTACGTATTTTGTATTCTAACTGGTGAAATGTGGGTACACTATAGGTACACCTCTGCCTAACCCTTCGGGGATTACAGGCGTGATGTTATGTTATGTATTTCGTATTCCCATCAGCAGAAGCTCCCAATCAACCTTGAACCTTATGCTTTTTCTTTTGTTTTTGGCTGGGAAATTATCAAATAAATTCTCCCGCTCTGGGCGGAGCGAGAGGGCGTGTCAGACTTTTACTGACTAAAACCCACCCGTATTCCTTCATTTGACTGTGTGCCAGGGCCACGATATCCCTTTCGGACAAACTCGCAACCCTGGCAGGCATTGGCCCTATCGGACCCCGTCAGTTGGTGCTGACAACTCTTTGAGGCGCGCGTCGAATACAACGCGCCGTCGACCCGGGCAGACCTCCACCATATGCTCCACCGTGTCCTCCGGGCGATCCACACAGTGGTGACACCCGGGCGTTTGCTGTCGCTTTATCCTGAACTGGGTCCTCCCGAAATTAGGTACCGTGTCCGGTGAGGACGCCGTGGCGCCTCTCTAGCCAGTCGTCAAAGAGGGGACTTATTGCCACAATTGTAGCGTGCCCATCACTGGGTTGCGACAATCGCACTCTCCATGCCGCCATGAGATCCCGCCGGAGCTCTGTCCGCTGAGAGGGATAAAGTTGAAAATCTATTGAAGACATTTGACAGATTGTAGTAGCTTAATGTGCTGGCCGTTTCCTAACTAAGGCTGACTAAGGTGAATAAAAAAAGGTAAGCGACAGTCAAAGAGATAAGTCAAAATCGAAACTCTAATTTGAAGCCGACTTCAAATCACAGTTTTGACTTTGACTCATCTCTTTGACTGTCGTTATTTAATTATTTTTTTGACTTAAGTCCTTGCCCGAGTAAGGACTTAAGTCAAAAAAAGGAAACTTTGGAAGTCAACTAACGGCCGGCCGATACTTCGGATTATCGCCTCAGAGTAGACCCCTAGAACTATCGATTGGTCCCTTTTCTCACCACCACACATTGTTGACTGTGGCAGTAAAATGTTTCCAACCCCCTTGAGCTCCGTAATGTTTGGCTGTTTACGCCACTCGGCGTCGACGCACGCACGGCACGATACCGATCTCTCACACAATCATCAACACCGATGTTGTTTCTAGTTTGTCGATAAGAAACAACTAGAAACTCACTCAATTTTTAACACGGAATATCGTTTTTTAATAAACTCTTTAGAATCGGTAAAACGTTTGCCTACCTATAAAAGGCAAGAAATGCCGTTTGGGTATATTATTCTAAAAGAAATGTCCATACTTATAGCAAGTTAGTCAAATACCAGTAAGCACTTTTCATGACTGTTTTTATTATTCGGACCAAGTTGTTGTTTTTTTTTCAGTTAAAACATTAAAACAGTTTGAGTAATTTATGCAGCCTACTCAAATGTCCTTTCTTTGGTATTGATCGTCGAATCGTTGAGCTCCTCTTAAGTTCTGAGTTGAGCTGCACGATTACTGACAAATGCGTGCACGGACTGGACAGGTCCACTAAATCTGTGTGGCTCTTTCCTCAAAAGACTATTTCAGACACCAATCTACATGCTCTTCACTTGATCTGACCAAGATTATGTCTGGACTATAAAAGAGAGCTGACCTCTGAGTTTGTTTCGGCCTTTCTTCTCAGAGTAGACAGATAGAAAACGCTGACTTACTTCACCTAGTTAACCGACTTCCTAGAAGGAGGAGGTTATATGCTCGTCTGTATGGTTGTTATATAGTACTAATTTTCACCACGCGCACGTAGCTCCATTTGCAAATTCGCGCCATTTTCATATTAGAAACGTCAAACATTGTTACGAGTCCGACTGATAATTGTAAACAATAGTAAGAGATCAAGCGAGGACACCGATATTAATATGGAATCAACTCAAAATGGAATCAAATCTAAATAAAATAAATTCGGTCGAGAACGTAGTACAAAATAATCAGCTGACATTATTATAAAACTCCCGAGTCATGATTCCCTGTTTCGTATAATAAGTGACACTTAAGCGGAGTGCTGGCGAACTTTGACCGTTAAAACATTCGCCACACGTGTGCCCAACATTAATGCACATGAATGTAATTTGCAATTAACGTCGTCCAATACTGTATTATTAAGTTTTTTCGCCTTCTTCCTGAATATTTATAGGGTAATTTTACTAAAAGCAATAGATCAGGTACTAAGATTAGGGAAGAATGAGCACTTTATTTTACTTAATATTTCTTTTGAAACTGACCCATGTTAGCTTAAAATGTGCTTAGTTTTCGTTAACTTTGTGACACAAACGTACGTCAGGTTCCTTCCGGCATGTATAAAACGAAGAAGCCTGAGCATTCAAGTACCTACATAAATAATCGTCAGTAGTTAGTTACCTTAGATTATAGTAGAACTTACCCAATTCATCATTTTAGCATTTACCATGCTTGGTAAACCTTTTAAAGCACTACCAATTTTTTTATTTTTCAGATTACCTATAAAAATGATAGAATAGACTATGTTTAAGTATTTTCATAAAATGACCAGGGTGAGCAAATGTTGTCAGTCATGTTGCCACATTTCTAGAGTTACCTTAGATTATAGTAGAACTTACCCAATTCATCATTTTAGCATTTACCATGCTTGGTAAACCTTTTAAAGCACTACCAATTTTTTTATTTTTCAGATTACCTTTAAAAATGATAGAATAGACTATGTTTAAGTATTTTCATAAAATTACCAGGGTGAGCAAATGTTGTCAGTCATGTTGCCACATTTCTAGAGTTACATGTACATAATAAGATAACGTCGTATACCTAGACGGCGCGGGTGTAGTTTTAAGTGGCATGCAAGGAAGAGTCGTCGGCGTCGGCGCAGGCGGCAGCCCCTCTAATTACCGCTCAGATCCGACCTCGATAGCGCAAGCTTTTATCTCGAACACTCTTCCATTAAGCAAATATACAGCTTTGTAGCGCGATAATCATATACTACAGTATTTTCCAACTCTAAAACCAATTAAAAATATTTTGATAGACAAAAATAAATTGTAATTGTACGTTACGTCCGTCCGCCATCTTGTATTGGTCTTAACTTCTCAGGGACCGCTAATGGATGGTTTGTCAAACATTTTTGCTTCCGCGGCAAACTTGTTTTATCTGTGTTATATTATTTAATTTATTCACAAGACTCCATTGTTGTTTTAAAACAAAGGCGGAAACAAGTAATCTATTTGGAGTGTAATTTTGACATCAGCAGATAAGATTATCAAGTGGTGGTTTACGGAACAATTACAGCATTAGGTATGTAGGTACTATCGCGGACACTGGCGCCTTACCACTTTTGAACCTTATGCTCCTAGTAATAAGGTCGAAAAGTGGTCAGGCGCCAGTGTCCGCGATAGTACCTAATGCTGTAATGCCGCCTATGTAGGCGGGAAGGTAGGTATGTAAGGAACTTGTGGTAGGTAGTTATACCTATTTGCCGATTTGTATTTTTACATTTTTAACATGGTATAATTAAATAGCCAGACACTAATCAAGTGCGATAAATCATTAGCAATATCTGCTCAATAATCCAAATCAACTAGAAATTAAGTGAAATAATATAGAGATGAAACACGTCAGTGCCGTAATGGAGCGAATAAAAGCCCGCTTTGTCGGCGGCTAATTTGCGAATTAGCGTTGTGCAATGAGTGCCCGGCCACTCAAGCGCAGCGTAATGTAATTAATTAACCTTTGTCGCGCGTACGGGGCGTGTTACTCGCGCGTTTCTCACACCCGCGTCGAACGTTTCACTGTGCAGGGATGCTCGCAGTTAAACTTCTTAAATTATTATTTTATTACATAAATCTGTAAAAACAAAGTTGATGATTAATGATTTATTCATGCAGGTGCCTATTGCAAAATTTCAAAAATCGCACGAAAGAATCTTGTTTAATAAAAGCATCTGGGAAATCTGCCCAGAAAGACCCACCCAAATTGGTGATTAAAACAAATGAACACTAGTCATACCTATAGGCATAGCATAGGTGCCTGGGTTTGGTGCCTAGGGGTAAACAATTTTTTTGGTCAAAATTAAATGTGTGTGTGTGTTATTAGTGTAAGTTTCATCCCTTTGACACCTACATTTCCTAACACCGCACTAAGGTAACGTTATTTGGACGCTCCTAATGGAGTAAGTGCTTTGGCAAATGGCCCGCGCCACGGAGCTTTTAATGCAATTTCGTCTGCCTTTGTAGCCGGGAATTGGCGCAATCAATCCATTTACACTTTGTTTCGCCAACAGTGGCACTACCCGCCGCTGCCGCACATAAGACAGGGCTTTTAGCTTCAACTAAATTGCTGTCCTGGATTTTTGTACTACTTATGCGACAATGTTACCAATTTTTTTATGTTTTTAAAGCTTAGCGCCCACGAGCGATTTTTTCTGCGATTTTTGTCAGAAAGAAATACATTCACACAGAAATCGCCGAAGAAATCGCTCGTGGTTGAGCACCCTTACGTAGATACGGTGTGATGTAAACTTGTGAGTATATAATTATTATCTTAGTCGTCTTTCTTCTTGGTGTCGATAGTACCTCAATCATAATCTGACTATAATGTTCCCACTGCTGGGACGCAGCCCTCCTCTCATGTCGATAGTAGGTACCTACCTACGGTTAAATTTTGTTGGCCCGATACTTCACCACTTCCACGGCGTCATCGGTGGTAACGCAGAGGACACTTTGATTGCAGATTTTCGGGCACAGAAGGCAGGAAAGGAGATGAAAAATATACATGTCCCAGATTTAATGCACAACCTCTTAAGGGGTCATTGTACTCATCATTATGAACAACTTTTACTATGGGACCAAACCTGAAATCGCAAAAAAAAACCAGCTGTTCCCTACATTTTGACGAGTTGTTCGAACACAAATGTAGGGAACAGCTGATTTTTTTTTTTCGCGATTCGGGTTTGGACCCATAGGTTTGTAAAATTTGTTCATAATGATGAGTACAAAAGCGAAAGGTTCTGGAGTGGCGACCGCGTACCGGAAGACGTAGCGATGGAAAGCCTCCTACAAGCTGGACCGATGACCTTGTGAAGGCCCCAGGTATCTGCTGGATGCGGAAAGCACAGAACCGGTCGAAGTGGCGGTGCTTGGGGGAGGCCTATGTCCAGCAGTGGACGTCTTTCGGCTGAAATTATGATGATGATGATGAGTACAATTACCCCTTAAGAGGTTTTGCGTTAATTCTGGGACATGTTGTATGTAGACATCGATGTAGTGTTCCACATCCGAAACCCTTCGGCGGTTACGTAGAGATATGCCCACTGACCCACTGTCCACTTGTGTTCGCAGTCGGTTCAGTAACTTCCAAGTAGACCACGGAAGATTTGACTCGGCGGGAAGATGTTCATTAGGTTGTAGGAGAATGGAAGGGAGATATATTTCCTGCCATAGTTTGCAACGGGCCTCAGCCTGAACACACATAGGGCCTCAGTCCATCTAGCTATACCTACCGCTTTTCTTATTCGTAAAAACTCCCTATTGATTTCGCTCTTATGTGCTTCGTCGTCTAGTAATCTTAGGGCGAATTTCACGAATCAAACTGAACGCGATCAGCACATCTAAACCGAGTTCAAAAGCTGTCAGTGTCAATATTACAAAGAAAATAATGACAGTGACAGCTCTTAAACGTAGTTTAAGTGTTGATCGCGTTCAGTTTTCATTGGTGAAATTCGCCTTTAAGCGTGACGGCTGAATTTGGAGTCCGGGTTCAATTCTCTGACGAGGCCGTTTTACTGGGTTTTCTTTTTCATAAGAAAATTCTCAGTAGCGACGCGGTGTTTGGATTTGTGTCCGGCTAACAGCAATTGGCGTTATTACATCGGAGTAAACATGAAACACCTAAAGGGCCTACTGTTAAAATGTGGCTGCATTATAGTTTTTAGGGTTCCGTACCAAAATGATAAAAAGGAACCCATACGGTGAGACTAAGTCTGTCTGTCTGTGACACCTGAATATCTAAAGAACTACTAACGCTATCAACTTGAAATTTAGAATAAGTAGTTTTAGATGACGTTTGCCCAACTATTTTGCAAACAAGAAAGAAATTTAAAAAAATATATCTTTTTTGTAAAAGGGACTGAATGGGGGTCTTAAAAATTTGAAGTGGGGCTACTAGGGCATGTGTATCATATGAAAGAACGCTGTTTGCACATACTTAAACTTTTTTTTTTATGCAGCATAGTTTCCGACTTTTGATGAAAAATGTAAAAAAAATACCGTTCCCCCCTCCCCCCTTATCTCCGAAGTTTGCATAGATAAAAACCTGAAATTATTCTATGTGATAGAAGCTTTTGTAA
Source organism: Tiliacea aurago (assembly GCA_948098905.1). Lineage (NCBI taxonomy): Eukaryota > Metazoa > Arthropoda > Insecta > Lepidoptera > Noctuidae > Tiliacea > Tiliacea aurago. The sequence goes on from OX402592.1 coordinate 7,297,567, forward strand.
AGATTACAGGGAAAATAAAACGATGTCTCTAAATAGCACAGTTTTTCAGAAATAATCAACATCATATATACGTACGGAACCCTCGGTGCGCGAGTCCGACTGACCGGTTTTTTTTTATTAACCAATGTCTTTATTGGCATAAAAAATGTGTAGGTACAAACAAAGTGAAACCCTGACTCCTGCGCTAGGTAAACACACCTGTGTTACAGGTTATAGGGGCCAGTGTCTTTTCCCAAACAGAAGACACTATTTATATAGATATACAGGGCGTCCCACGGATATGCCACATGGAGGGAAAGTACCATGAATATTGTAGATGGGACATTTTACTGAAAGAAGACATTATTTGAATTTTAAAAACAATTTAAACGGCATTCATAGATTTTTAAATAATTATATGGTTGAACCGGAAATCGAACCTGTTACACGAGAAAAAAAAATAATAATCCTGTAGCTTTATCATGCCGATCGAAAGGCTTCATCATAAGGATTATTTTTTGCTAAATAACATAGTGTCAAAAATAAAAGGAAGACCATGAATTTTAACATTTTTAATACAAAATTAATCGGACATAGCGACACTCCCAATGCTAGCAAGATTGGTAATAATAAATAAAAAAACTGCCAAGTGCGTGTTGGACCACGCACAATGAAGGGTTCCGTAGTTGGTAGTTGGGATGAATTTATCCGAAAAATACACCGATACACGTCATGGTCAATTCTCCAACTGCAAATGTAAGTTGGCCGACTGTTACTCGTTCTCTTGTAAAGCCTTACCTGTGATAGTTTAATTTCGTTAAATATATACCACTGTCATGAGATTTTTCACATAATCAAAAACAACCATTTAGCTGGCAGGGACACTTGATTCTAACAAAAATTTGCACTTTAAAGCTTAATATTACGCAAACGGATCCCTGGATCGAAAAAAGGTCTTCACAGACCCTATTGAATGGCCTATCCTACGATAACCCACATCATGGGATCGACAAGAAAAAATAAATATAATCCCCACTTTACGTGTAAGGAGGTGGGATTTTTTTTTCCATATTTTATTTTACTCCTTTGTCGGCGTGATTCATATGTACCTATACCCATGCCAAATTATAGCTTTCTAGTAGGTACCTATATACTAAGAATCTCTGAGCTAAGCCGGAGACAGACGGACGGACATGGCAAAACTATGAGGGTTCCTTTTTGACTACGGAACCCTAAAAAGCACCTTCACAGCATCAGATCGGTAGATTTTCAAAGAACTTCGTGTACTTCTGCTGTTTACCTACAAGTATATAGGTCCTTCAACTTATGGAATAAAGGCATTAAAGGCTTTGGCAGAATACATATCTAAGAATAAATGAGTAGAACGATTATCACGCACGGTGGTCCTGCCTTTAAGACATAGGTACCTACTTATGTAAAGCAAATTGTGTGCTGTTCGAAGGAAAAGGGTCAACCGACATAAAAGGAATTATCTTACACATTAATTTTTAACCGATTTCCAAAAAGGTTATACGTTCGTCGTATGGTAGACCGATTTTGAAAACTCTTTTTTTGTTTGAAAGGGTATACGCTCTCGAGGTGGTCCTATTGTCACCAAGTCAGAATCTGATGAGGGGATCTCATGGAAATCCTCAAATTTTATAGGCACACCTATAGCGATTTGGGTATTTTTTATAGTAGATAACTAATGCATTTTGTCTTGAGCATTGCACCCGATCCGAATCCAAAAATGACGCTCCGAAGTCCAAAGTGCTCGTAATTTGTACCTACTTAGGTATTATTTGTATGAAGAGTTCGGATTAAGCGCGTCGGGTTACGCACTAAATGTGCGTAACCCGACGCACTTTATCCGAACTCCGTCAGTCCTATAATACTTAGTTTACAACATTTTATGACATTTTGTTCAGACCAGCATTTCTCGGATTCGAATCGGATGCAGTCGCAAGCGAGTAGGTATTATTTAGAGGATTTCCTTAAAAGTACCTACTACTTAGCGCTATAGGAGGCGGGTAGGTACAGTAAGCTCTCCTTATCTCCTATAATGTACCTCTTTTGTGTAGTAGATAGGTTGGTAGCATGTATCAACCCCACTAACTGATTTACACTAACAAGGAAAAATAAAAAATTGACAATAGGTAAGTTGAATGTCAAAGTAAACATTTATTGATATTGATCTATAAAAAAATAATACGAATTAATAATTTGTGAACCATTATGAAAAGAATTCAGATGTGTAAAAAAGTTAATGTCAACAACTCTTTCAATCGTAAGCTTTTTTTTGAGTCATTATCAACATCGCTTTTCCCTTACGTCGGTATCCTGATGGGACCCATTTGTGCCTATGCCCCCTACTTACTAATCTACAGGCCTTTTTAGAGACTTGGCTACAAGATTGGACTCTACGAGAATATTTAGTACTAAAATGCGAGATCAGTTGATATTTATCTTTTTAACCATGTTTCTACATAAACCACAACTACAAGGCCCTTTGGAACCGTACATACCTACCTATACTCCATTGGTTTAGGTAGTTAAATAAAGGTAATCAAATCATGAAAAGGATTTTTATAGATGACACTTTCTTGTTCACGTTGTAACTTTTATCCAAATTAAATTTATTTTTGATTTTTACAATAGTTTCCTCGTAGATTACTGTATGTTAAACTTTATCATTTAAGTATTCTTTATCTACTCTTCGTAGATGTAATTGCTTGAGCACAATTTGTTTTGTTAGATTTATAATAATACTCTTTCTCTTCTACTCTTACACACGTTGTCTACATCTCTTAGTCTACTTTCCTTGTCGCAGGTATGCTGGAAGAGATTTCTTTAGAAATAAGCATCACCTTGTACGTATTTTTTTGTCTGTTTATATGTGTGTACATAAACTGTTAAATAAATAATATTATAATATTTTGTAATCTATAGATTGTAAAGACCCCAAAAAGACCGCTTCTGAACTTTAAACGTCAACGAAATATAACGTTGCTAAATTGAAGAGTACAACAACTATGATGTAGCATGACTACTGAAGTGACATATATTACGTTTAGTCGGTTACTTGACAGCTCTCTCATCACGTGGTTTTTTTGTATACCTTTATTTAACTACCTAAACCAACGGGGTATACATTATTATTCTAAACTAACGAATAGGTACTTACTTACTAACGATAAAGTAAGGGCCGGCGCTCACTGCCGGCATGGCACGGCAGGTTGTGCTGCGGCATCCCGCGGCGATCCGTAGCATGGCAGGTTGTGCTCCGGCATGCCGCGGCGTGCCGAGGCATCCCGTGGTATCCCGTAGTATCCCGTGGCATTCTGCTGAAAGCCCAACCACACTGCTACCTTAGCAATCATAATTCCTCGACACAAAGTGACCCATACGTCTCGCGAGATGCAACGGCGTGCCGCGGCAACCCGTGGAATGAAACGGCATGACTCGTCATGCCGCAGCATCCCGCGGCATGCCAGGGCGCGTCGCGTCATGCCACAGCATTCCGCGGCACGTCGCGGCATCGTGGTATCGAAATAAAGTAACTCACTGAAATAAGATTCAAAATAAATTGATTAGTAATAAAATCCTTTGCCATGCCATCCCGTGCCGTGCCGTGCCGGCAGTGAGCGCCGGCCCTTAATAGGTAGGTATTGCGTGATCTGAAAAGTGATGCTGTACCGCTGTGCCTAAGTGTTGTGTTTTTCTGATATTTTCAGATGTGAACCGCAAGCTTACCCATTTAAAAGCTGTGAGACCTGAGATTCTTGTTAGTGAAATATGGCTGCAAGATGAGCCCACGGCTGTAGAGATCACTGAACTTAATACTTCCGATGAACACGTTCCTTTAAACCATGCCTGGAGCCTAAATAACAATGAGAAGCTTCAACAGATAGAAGATAATTACAAGATAAATAATAGAGCAAGACAAAGACGTCGCTTGAAACGTTTTCAAACTACAAACACTGCAACAAATACAAGCAATCGCTGCATAAATAATAATTTTTATTCCGATATCGTAGAAAATCCGTATATTGAGGACAGTCAATTATTAAACCATCAAGTAAATTGCTTTACCATGATTAAAAAAAAAATTATTAATTCCGATACTTCGTCGGACGCAGACATTGATTTAATAACTTCCGAGTTTTTAACAAAGGAATCTAATAACTGGGACGCAAGTAAACATCCTTACGAAGAAGAAATCATCACTTGTGACCCTGAATCAGACAAAGAAACGCGTACAATTTGGATTTATTCATATAAAAATAAACATTTACTTGCCGAAGATGATGACGAATTAAACGACACAGCCCCAAAAGAAATGTCATTCTATTCAACTTCTAGTTCTACAGATGAAGAAAATACTAGGGATAAAAGTACAAATATTCGTAGATTAGGATCGCCGATCCCTTCTACTTACATACCTAGACTGAATCTAACGGGTCCGACTTTGTCGACAGTTAGTGAAGTTTCTGAAACCAACAAGCAAACTTCGCCTAATCTATCGTATAAATCACCTAAAACTAGGTTTAAAAAACAAAGAAATAGTTGGGTTACGAGTGAAACTGAAAAATTAGGTCCGACATCGGGTCGTAAGCTTGAGAAGTCTACGGACATCGTTAATTGGATGGCATTATCACCTAGAGAAAAAAGACGAAGATCGAAAGAACAGAACGACACCTGGGTGGAAAGCCTTCTAAACATAGAGGCACTCCGAATTGAAGAAAGTAACCACCAGCAGACACAAGATAGGTCCGAGCAAGACAGCGCTTTAAGAGTACAAGTTGACGTCGATGTCCATGTAAGCATTAATGAGAAAACTCCAGAAAAAAGGTCCTTAGGGACGCCAAACAGCGCAAATGTAATCTTAAAATCAAACACTGACAAAAAAAGTCCAATTGCTCTATTAAAATGTGCCCCAATGGACATTAAGGGTGATTCGCTAGATCGAGGTGACCATATGAAATTTGGACAAACCCAGCAAGTTCTATGCTTAAGCGGAGCCTCGCACATCTATGAAACCATGCAATATAATGAACCCTTACATTTGCGTAGATGTGGAAACATCACCGTTGTTGAAGAGCGGTGTAAAGAAATACCTCCCGAACTTAGGGAACGTGAACAAAAAATTGAGACAGAAACTGCTTCTTACGATTATGACACTGATGAATTAAAATTAGCTAAAGAACATGCCGATAATACGTGGCTGAAAAATAATGCGCCGTTTCTAGTGCCAACCTCATGGGCTAATTATGCAGAAACAGCTGAGCCTTCATTATCAATAGAATTGTCGACTCCCAATGCTGCAACAAATCGCGAGCCGTGGTATAAACGCTTCTTTAATAGTATAAACTGTTTTAAATAGAATCAAATAAGCATGAAATAAAACAAAGCGATTGCTTTCAATTGGCGAATTTATTAAATTCAATCACTATCAACTTCCAGTAATTGAAGTACTTACATAAAATAAACCTGCTATTTAAAGGTACTTTGCAAAAGAGAGTTCACGACACAATAATAAATCAGCAGTTTTCATACATACATCAGATTATACTATCACAATGTTTTAAACACCAACGATCATGTCATATTCTAATAGTGCACAAGTTTCGTTTTTTTTTTCTGTCTAGTGTGGGTGATCGTAAGATGAATGAATGCATGCTTAATTTTTTGGCAAATGATATTGGGTTCATGGATAAGGTGTTTAAAAATTAACCCGATAAACGTTAAGGGAGAGCTTTAGACCACCGAACTGAATAACTGTTACTATGGGACCAGCTTTGAAAACGCGAAAAAAGAAAACAGCTGTCCCGAACAACTTATAACAGTAGGCACAGATTATACGCGCGCTAACTACCTACCGGCCGCCGGGTCGCACGCGACCTATTTTTCAGTGGGTTGCTGACAGCCGCGAGGCGCGTACGTACGCATATAACCACACGGCGGCGCACAGCTACAAAGCAAAACTCACTACGCTTAGCGGCGAGGTGTCAATTTTTATATGAGAGAAGCCGAAGCGAAGCCGATTTTAACTTACTTTCTTAACAGTAAAGTAAAAATTAATTAATTTCCTTTACTGAATTTAACACCATCTATCGTCAAGTAGCAGAACCAAAAAGACGCATCACTACACAGACAAAACTTTCTTGTTTGTTATTTCAATTCAGCTCAATTATTTGCAGCTCAAATAAAATAGGCGTTTTTGCTGTTTGAATGTTATGATGAATTAAATACCCGTAGTGTAACTATATTTTTTGGCAATAGTAGAAACTATTGACTGCCATTTTTCAATAGCGGTAGAATTTCTGATGCGAATTTCCGAAGGAAAGCCGGTAGGAATCGTGTTATATGGTGCTTTCGCCACTGACGTTTGTAAGGTTAGGTACATTTTCGGTTGCAGCGTCTAGCGACTCGAAGGTGTACGCTATTATAGCAGTAGGTATTGAAAATGTTGTGTGGAGTGATTTATCTGGTAACTAAACTGTGCAGTAGGTATAAATTTTAGTATGGAACAGCTGATATTTTTTTATTCACGATTTCAAAGTTGGTCCCATAATAAAAGTTATTCAGTTCGATTGTCTAAATCACTCCTTAAAGTTTGTCGAGTTAATTTTTAAGCACCTTATATATTTAACTTAGCTTATTTAACCTGAACAACGTACCAAAAATCAAAACTTCACGCACTACTAAAATAAATATCATAATATAAAAAAAAAAACTTACAATCCATTAGTGTGACGACACCCGCCCAGTATACGTCAATCGATAAGATTTGACAAAACGCAAGTGACATTGATTGACATGGAATCGTTTTTTTCCAATATCAATCAATTCGAATTTTAAAATCGATGTAGATCAAGCGGATGCAGAATAAGGAATGTAAAGTATCATACAAATTGGTACTGCTAACGGACAGTCGTTAACTAAACAAAAATCCCAGTTTCATAAATTGTGAAATGCATCGTCACTATGGCATTCACTTCGGTACCCGTCGTATGGTCAGAAAAACATTACAACGCTTTTACTTTAAATACATAATTATTTTATTCAGAAATTCAGCCCATCATACGTTTTGCATGACAAGTTCAAATTCTATATTATATAAATTCATCAACAAATGCATAAACTATTTAATTTGTTATGAGTATTTATTATATCTTTAACGTAATATTTTTATCAACTATAGGAGGCAAGGATAGTGCTACATTATACGTAGTTACATTGAAACTTTACTAATGTTCTATCACTAGTATTTATGTCCATTTGAAAAAACCATTTGACAGTCCGTTCAACCGATTTTAACTTCTATTCCGTACGCATAAAGATGGTATTAAAAGCAAAAACGTGGCTACAATACCAACTATTTATTACAGCTGCCATTTGTCATGCCACCAACGCAATAGAAGTCAAAATCGGTTAACCTTACTGTAAAAAAGATTTACTTGAATTTCTAATCTTACTTCAAATGGAGTATAAATACTAGTGATTGAACATTAGAAAAAAATATTCACTAACATTTTTTTATTAGTGAAATATGTATATCGTTGCACTGTTTAGCAAAACGTAGAGCCAAACGTATAGTGCTTCAAGTTTGGGACGTTTATGCGCCATATTATATTTATATATTTAAGAAAGTTGATGAAATTCATTAGAAAAACTGCAGTTGTAGTGAAAAAGGTCACAACTAGCAAATACATTGCGATGCTATTTCATTTCAGATGACAGCCACACTAATTTGACTTCACAATACGCAGGGCACGCCCTTTTTCTTAAAATACCTATAATTATTTTAAAGAAAGTTATCGTAATAGTACAAAATCACTGAGACCTGCTCAAACATACACACAGGAATGCCGCCATAATATGGACTTTAAAGTGTATTGTAAACTTTATATATCAATAATTTAAATAATCGAGGGTATAATGTATAATTACATGATTTAATTTTAAAATGCTCAAACGTTAAACTTTAAAACCACTACGATCATAGTCGATTGCAGTGGTTTGGTGATCACACAATGTCGTCTCCTAACCCGGTATATGTATCTAACAGACATTAAATAAACCTATACCCCCTTATTACAAAACAAGGTTTATCTTCAGACCCAGGTTTAAAACATGGAGCTATTATTGAATTTCGAACTTTATTCCGACTACGGTAAAGTTCCTAAACACCGTACCGAACTAAGTTTTCAGTTTTGTATAAAGAACGGTATTTCAATCACTGTTACGTTCTTATTACAAAAACTGGCTGCATGGTTTAAGCCATGTCAAAATATAAACCTTGTTTTGTAATAAGGCGGCCATGGTTTTGTTGATTTATTGACCTAGTTACAGCTACAATAAGGCTTATGTTTTCCGTGTCAATTTATTTGATTGCAGGCGATAAATAAGGTTTTAATAACTTTTCTAAAGTGTGCTTCGTTAAATTCGACGTGACGAATGTAATGGTTTTTGCACTGTCACGTGAGTTCCACGCAATGCAAGCACGCAGGTATGATCTGAGGGGCAATTCCCGTATTTTTACTAATCTACATGTCAATCTGTCAAAAAAAAATCTAATTTCCATTTTTGACAAGTTTTTGACATTGATTGTCGTTGAGATGAGATTGCAACTTGAATTTGAACGTTTTTAAGTACGAGAATTGGCCTTCTGTTCTATGTATTTGCAGGTGTTTTTTATTGTGACGGAACTTATAAACCTTTGCTTTTGTGTTGCTGACGATAGTACCGCGTGTCACGCTATTATCAAAAAAGAATTATGATACGCGGAGTGAAACCCTAACCCAGTGGCACTTCGTACGACAAACATACGAAAGAGTACAGCTCGTCTAGTTTAAAATTGCGGCAACTCTAAATTCATCAACGTCAGTTGTTATTCAACTATGGTAAGGCTGCCTGTTCACCGGAGCGGAGCGAGGCTGCGGAGCGGAGAAACGGAGAAATATTAACCAATACCATTGCACATCCACATCCAAGCATTGTCCACTTGCAATCCTCTCTGTTTCCATATGCTATGTACTGTGTTGTTGTTTTTGATGTACTAATAAACTTATATTATACAACATTAGTTTTTGTTCATACTAAACCTGAAAAGGGGTCATTGTACTCATCATTTTAATTTTTTTTTTTTATGGGACCAACCGTGAAATCGCGAAAAAAAAATCAGCTGTTTCCTACATTTGTGTTCACTTAAATCGACAAAATGTATGGAACAGCTGATTTTTATTTCGCGATTTCAAGGTTGGTCCCATAGAAAAAATTCTTCAAAATGACTAGTACAATGACCCCTTTTCGGGTTTAGTATAATCAAAAACTAATGTTGTTTATTGGTTAATATTTCTCCGTTTCTCCGCTCCGCAGCCTCGCTCCGCTCCGGTGGACAGGCAGCCTTACTGGCCTTGAATAACCAGTAACGACCTGATGATACATACTTTGCATGTGTGAGTGGAGGGGTACACAATTTGAACTTGACGATCTATATGTTTGTATGACCTTGTTATTGAGGTGGAGGGTACCGTAGTAATTAGTTATCAACTTCGCCCTTTTAAACGCGGTATTGTGTGTGAGATCTGCGTGTCGCGTCACGTGGCGGGCAAGGCCAGCTCTCGGCGGATGTAGAACAGGATGTAGGGCTTGCAGCCGGCCACAGCCGCCGCGTCGGCCGCGCGCACCGTCTGGTCGTTGAAGTGGAACCACTGCTCCTCGTTGATCGCGAACGCCGTGTAGTGACCCGAGCCGGCGCTGTGGAGAGAGAAGGTTACTGATGATTCTGACTCTCAAATGTCGGACATAGAAACCATATCAGTTTCAGCTCATTAAGAGCGTTTACGACGTTCAGCATTTCATACAAACTTTCAAGCCCTTGTTTTTCGAAATGACTGAACCGATTTTAATGAAGCTTCATACGCTTAAGGTGGAAGCATAGATGATCTCACTGCCATTTTGTCGCTAGATGGCGACACATCCACAATTTCGAACATTTTCAATTTTTACACTTAACATAGACATTTTTAATAAACAACTTTATTATTAGCGAAACCTAGGGCATTAACTTGATTTTTTTAGATCATCACTGTGCTTGTTAACTGGTATCATACAAAGATTAGAACATAATAATGATTTAGCCGCATGAATTTACTCTTTACACACACATGCAAAGTAAATAGTAGTAACTTCCGACTCTACTAGATGTCGTTTTATTCAAACATGGTTGGAAATTAAAATGTCCAGATGGTGTTAATTTTAAATAAAGAGGACCAAATTATTTATATGATGAATATCCTTACAGTATAGCAAAAACTGAAAACAAATATTAATTTACTAATTAACCTTTTGAACGCCAATGTCGGCTATAGCCGACATGAGCAAGCGTGCCCTGTGCGCCAACGACGGCTATACTCGACAAAAAACAGGTCGCAGAAAAATACAAAATAAACCTATTAAATCATTACTTTTATGTATTTTATTGATACACCTTGAAAGCTGAATGTCTAAACATTATTTAGTTGCATACAGTAAACAAAAATGCATATTCCTCATTTAAATATTTGATGATAAAAAGTAAAATAATTTATGGTTAAAAAAGTAAGTCCCATGACGCCAATGTCGTGCAGAGCCGACTGCTAGTGATGTAGTATCATGTTGACGTATATTATATTCTTAAATTAATTTAGGTAACTTAAGGTATTGTAATATTTGTCATTACAGTTTTTATTGTTCTAACAAAATATAAACGATTGTAAGCACTGAGAAAAAAGTAGTTTTACTATATTAAAAACTGAAACATAGTTGCGTAAATACATTTTCGATATTCCCTTATCGCCAATCATGCGCATCCCTAGCAAGCTCTCGATAAGCAGTCCCCTCTGCGCCATTGTCGGCAGAAGTCGACTGACTCGTGACGTCGTAAGCGTATAAAGTGAATTTTAGTGCGGGAAATATGGAACAACAAGAAGTATTTACCACTGAACAATTATTACGTATCTTGGAAGGTACTGAAGACGATGAGTTTTCTGAATCTTTAGATGAAGATGATTTAGAGGTAAGTTAATTTTAATTTAAAGTTATGTTTTGCTTTACATGTAAGTATGTACATACTTAATTGGTTATTATATTCTAAAGAGTGCTCTCTTATTTCGCCTACTCGCTTACATTTTGTAAGGGTAACAGTAAAAGTGCCGGCCGCTGCGCTGCCACTTCGGTGTGAATCTGCCGTGTTTCATAAATCAGAAACAATTATGAATAGTTTACATAAATATGCATTTGTAGTTACTAACAAATGAAATGAAACACCATAGATGTCTACAATTTATTTAATTTAACAAACTTTTACAAAATGAGCATACCTAATAATAATATTTTATGTTGACTTACAATATTACCTACAATAACAAGTAATAAATCCCTATTGTATCACGCATGAGCTTCGACGCGAGTTTGCCGGCAAACATGTTCCTACTTGTCGAACCTAACTTAAAAAAAATTGAAAATTGTTTATTTGCATTATGCTAATCAGTCTTGTAAGAATCAAATAGTAACAATACAAAATTATTTGGGAACTTAATCATGAAATAATAATTAAAAACAAATAATCAAACCTTTTGATTGATTGAATCAAACCTTAATTAACCTTAATCAAAATTTAATCAATTTTCTTGTACCGTATATTTAATGGTAAAGGATTTTCATCTTCGTCAGAAGGACATTCTGGTATGAAATCAACACTTTCGGATAAATCGGAATCACCCCGGTATATTCTGATTAAATTAATTATTTGCGCGTACAAATTAGTACGCCTATCTTCTGGTACTCTTTCCATTTCAAATGCGATTAATCTGGAGAAATTTTCGTTCCTCTCATCTGAAGGGCGTTGATTATAGAAGTCCACTCTGGACAATGCGCCTGGTTCAAATAATATATTGTTTTTGTTACGAGCCACGTAAGGCTCATTGACTGTTTGTGTGGCTACTTCTTTTTTTATTGTATCTTCTTTGCAACGAAGCTTTATATACCCAGATAGTATCGACGGAGATCCTGATCGTTTTTGTGACATTGTTTTAATCCTGAAATTAAACAAATGATTCAGATAATAAATGATTATAATAAGTAAATAAATGATAATAGTACTTGATTATACTTACCTACTTGTTATATTTATTGTCAGTGTGAAATCAAACTAATATAAGTACAATATATTTATTTTGCCAAATTATTTAACTGCGACACACAAATATAACTTCACGCAGACGAAATTTTATAAATAATATTCGGCGAATTGTCATTAGCTGGTTTCAGTATTACCAGATTAGATTTTTAATTTACCATCAATTCATATAAAATACAGTATACAAAAATATACAATTAAATACAGTAGACTATAGAAAAATTACTATCAGGATTTTTTGAAATACTTTTTTAGATATTTAGGTGAATTTTTATTTATTATAAATGTTTGATTTTAAACGATTAAACAAACAAACTTCCTAAATTTATATGGTTGTGTTATTTGATCACAAATATTTAATTAGTGGTTTATGCGTTACAGCCGACGATTGCTGGTCACCAAGAACTGTCTGATGAAACGCCCTCAACTTCTGGACATGATCGTCATTACAGAAATCGTGAGACAGAACAGTTTAAGTGGACTACAGAAGGACGGCCACCAGAAGTTGCCGCTTTTGATGACTTTTCATCTGGATTGCATTTTACTCCCTCTGAAAATTTTACTGAACTCGACGTGTTTCAACATTTTATGGACAATGATTTTATGTCATTCATTGTCGAAATGACAAATAAATTTCACAACAATTTTCTGTTGAAAGTAGACTTACGAATGCATTCACGCCTGCATAGATGGTATGATGTTACAGTCCCAGAAATGCAATGTTTTTTAACAATTATGATGCTGATGACCCGAAATCGTCATTTGACTATTGAAGAACATTGGTCGACAGATATTTTATTAAATGCCCCCATTTTTTCTAAATTAATGTCACGAAATAGATTTTGCATGATTTTAGGCATGCTACATTTTTCCCGGCCAAATGAAGAAAATTCAATTCTTTCTAAAATAGAAGCATGTGTCGCTCACGCGAGAGGAAAATTTAAAAGTATCATTACGCCGTATAGAGATGTGTGTATAGATGAAAGTATTGTTCCTTTCAAGGGCCGTTTAACAATTAAACAATACTTACCAAAAAAAAGAAATAGATTTGGGGTAAAATTATTTGTTTTATGCGATGTACATTCCGGTTTAATAATAGACTTTATAGTTTACTGTGGTGCAGCTACAGATATTGACGATCCAGCAAATTTAGGCGTTGGGGGAGCCGTTGTATCGTCTTTACTGAAAGACTTTTTTGGCTCAAACCGTCATTTGTATGTAGATAATTGGTACACAAGTCCACTATTATTTAAATATTTATATGATAACAACATTTATGCTTGCGGTACTGTAAAACAAAATAGAAAGTTTATGGCTAATTTAAGCAGAAAACTAAATCTACATGAAATGGAAACGCAGTATTCTGGATCCCTTATGGCATGTAAATGGAGGGACAAAAAATATATATACATGTTATCAACCATTCATGATAATTCCATGGAACCATCAGCTAGAATAAATAGAAAAACGGGTTTACCAGTCATGAAACCTAAAGCTGTTTTAGACTACTCTAAAAATATGGGTAGTGTTGATACTGCAGACATGTTGTTATCGTCACTTCAGTGCATACGAAAAACAGTAAAATGGTACAAAAAACTATTCTTTCATATATTTGATATGCACCTTTTAAATGCATTTTTTTGTTTTAAAATGATAAAAGGTATACCGAATTTAGCATTTGCCGACTTCCAACTGAGCCTAATTCGGCAAATGATAGATTGTTACAACACTGCTAACGTTTTAGAAAGACCCATAAGAACTGGACGAGGTTTTAACAATCCCCTTAGCATATTACCCGGCAATGCAAAAGACCACATGCCTACTCGCATAGCAAAACATCAAAGATGTAAGTTCTGTGCAATAAAAAAAAAACGAAAGGAGACTCGCTACTGGTGTAAAATATGTAACGTTTATCTTTGTGCTGCACCATGTTTCGAAAAATATCACAATAAATAGATATTTTATTGTTGTATAACATGTTGATTTTTAACAAAATATGTGATTTTAATGTTGATCTGTGATATTTAAAATTATCTATATACAATTGTTGATTATTATAAGAATATTATTATTTTTCTGTGTCATTTTATCGTTACAAGACTGACTATTGAGTACCTATGATAATTAATATAACTGACATTTGTATGTTTTGAATTTTTATAGATTTTTACGAGATTTAGGACTAATTAAAAAAATGGTTTAGTAAATTTTATTTTCAGTATTTCATTTTAAGAGATATTTCTATTATTGCAACACTATTACACTATACCTAATTATGTACTATTGTTGATATTTTATAAGTATTTTTAGTGAGTTTTGTAGTTTTTGAACACTGATCAGTGAGCATTTATAATTGTTGATTGTTGATCCTTTAATGTTTAATTAGGTTAGATACGAGAAACTAAATAATGTATCTATTTTAAGAATATAAATATCGTTATACTTAAAAATCGTTACGTATATACTACGCAATTTCATACGAAAATTTTGATTTATTTTATACATATAATTAATCTGATTAGTGAGAATATTAGAAAGTTCCTGTTATAAAAATTGTTGCTATGTAATAATATCACGTGATAATATTATTCATAAGTGACATGTAAGTAATATGATCTCAAAGTAATTATTAATAATATAACTCAATAATTAAACTAAATGATTGGTAAATAAATAGTTTTATTTGCATTCAATCCATTAACAACCCAAATTGTTGCAATAAGTGTAAATTTCAAGAATAATAAAAACAAACTACTGTGGCCTTTGAATTTAATTAGATACTAACATCGATAAACTGTATGACACTATGGTACAACTCTAATGTACATGCAACGATGTCTTATAAAAGACTCGTCGACGGCGCCAATGTCGGCTATTCCCGACAGTGAGGTACATCAGTACGGAGAATAGTGCTGTACCTAGAGTTATTTTCATTTTAACTGTTGTGTGTCTTAATCATTGTTTTTATGTTATTAACAACTTCGGAACTACTTGAGTGGAACGTTGTAAAATATTTAATATTGGAATGTTCTTTTTAACATATTAATGATCGACCATTTATCTGGCAAGTATTGATAAAAAAAATAATAATAATGGGTATCGATATAATGTTGAAATCCCTATTTTTTTGTAGGTATTTAATTAAGATTTTCGGGCTTGGCGTACAGGGCATAGGAATACCGATATGGCGTGGCGGTGAAAAGGTTAAGCATACTTTAAATTACTAGAGGATTGTTATGTTCCAATCTATTTCTTAATAATATAATTATTGGGTTATGCATACTTTTGTTTCTAGGCTCGGTATCAGATACCTTTTCACCTTATCAAATTATTCAGATAAATTATTTTGGGTAATAAAGGTATATTGTACATAAATAGGTTGTTGTAATGTGACTGAACCTAAATAGTACCTAACGTGTAAATAAATTGTGACCTGTACTAAATAAATAAAAGATTATGTATTCAATTGTAAAGCGTTTTATTGTATCTTACTATAAATTAATAATATTTATCTATGGTTAATATTTTCATACAAATATCGTTTTATTTACTCTCACTGCATTTACCTAAATATTTTCTGGTTGGATTCGAACCATCGACTCGTACCACCACACAAAGATAAGTATCTTACACAACAACACAAAAGTGGTTGCTAGCTAACCATAACATTTATGTTTCAAGAATACCCACTTATTATACAACTTTGAACAATAAATATTCTTTTACAATTGAATTGTTTGGCTGGTACCTAAATACATGAGTGAAACATATGTACACAGAAAAATCTTATAAACTAACAAATAACATAAACTATACATCGCTACGTACAAAAATAGCATAATAATTAGTCTATAATGTTTTCACTGCTGAGACTCAGGCCTCCTCTGAACAGTGGTGATGAAATAATTTACACAAAGCAAAGTGTCTGCTTGGATTCGAACCATCGACTCGTACCACCATACAAAGATACATAAAAAATACTATAATAAAATATCTTCTCTTCTACACGCTACTTTTTGCTGCGCCGCCCCGTCGCCGCGCAGTATCAATCTTCTGCTTGTCAGTTTTTACTTCCATTTATATCATTTCCGTGCGATCTGAATCAATTGCTGGGAGACACAGTTTTCGCTGCAACAAATGAATTTACACAGTTTTGTTAGACTATTCTTACTGAACCCACACCTCAGAAACCTGAGGATTAAGTTAGGAAATGAGTAAGACTTATATTTTCATACCTTTTAATTCCTTGATGTCTAGACATTTAGCATTTTTCTCAACTCGTCTCAAAATAATTTCCGGCAGTACAGATGTTTTGAAAAATGTTACCAACTTCGGCATCATAGCGTTGATAAATTCCTCATCCCGGTTAACTTCTATGACAGTCAATGGTTGGGTGACAGATATAAAGCAAATGAAGTAACATTTACTCATTTTGGTAATTCGCAATTGACCCTGGACCTAGAATCAAAATAATAATAGCTGAGAAACAATCCAAGAAATACATTATATTTATACATACATGAACCAAGAAATAATGATCTTGGTTACTTACTTGATAATAAAAATTATGCTTTTTGTTCATAACTAAAACATCATTTTCCAAATGAATAGGAAAATTTCTATTTTCTGATGCTTCTCTAATATTTTGAGATTTCCTTTTCAAGGAAGGAAAACATTTTATTTCTACAATAGTATTTTCTGCATCTATAATACCTGTAAAAAAGAACAATTTTTAGGCCTACGCCACTGAACCAAATTAAAAAATCCACGCGACACACAAGATCCATGGGGGTGGAACCACAGGCAAAAGCTAGTTATTTGTATATTTTTATTATTGAATAATCTTACCATCAGGGCTAGCTGCTAAGAATCCAAAGTCTTCATCAATAAATAGACCTGATGGCCTGACAATTTTGCCATATTGTTGCATAAACATACTCTTTGCAACATGTTCATTTTGTTGTCCATACATCATATCTTTAGTACAAATATTATTTTTGTAGAGAATGCATTTCACATGATTGTGACATGGTGTGGCATTACGACGCTTGCAAACCTAAAATGAACAAAGTGACAATCATAATTCTTGTACTGGCTTGAGCTGTGGCTTCTTAGAAAGTAAGAAACAATAAGAGGATGGCTGATATCTTACCATTCCAAACTGACTTGCTGTGAGACGGTCAGATCTGTATGAGAGATACTTTTCATTATCATGTTGACCCACAGTCTGGTTTTCAATTAGTACTATGTTTTGTGTATCTTCTTGGAATTTAAGCAATCTCAATTCACAGAGCCGTTTTAATTCTACCTCATTAATGTCGACAGGGTCACTTGCTTCTGGGCCATAGTCCTTATCAGGTTGAGTTTTAGTCTTTTCAGTAAAAAGCCGTTTTCGAGTCATTTTCTGTTGGCGCAATCTACTTCTCTCTTTTTGATGGACATATTTTTTAAAATATTGTCCAGGGCTCTGTGTTGTCTTCTTTTTCCATGCAGTTTGATGCCATTTATGTCCTACAGAATGAGACAATCCTGAAAAACCAAATCATAGTCACATACATGCCTGTTTGCAACCTAAGCTTTCATTGATGACCATTGAAAGTTCTATAAGTTGAGAAAAACCTCTTATATTATGAAGAGAAGAAGTCATAGATCATGGGGGTTGCTAGAGATGTCATATATTGTTTTAAAATATCTATAAAAAAACTTATTTACCTGCTACATAAACACGCCGCTGATAAGAGCCTCCTTTTCCAAGACTGAGTCGTTTTCCACAGTTAAATTTATTAATGACACTCATAAAATTCTCTGCAACGTTTGTTGTCTCGTTAGACAACCGTCCAGCTTTCAAAGCAATTCTTTCATTTGCAGCATAAATAAAAGCCCAGACCTCTGGTGCTGTATTTCTTAGGATTTCTACTTGGTTGTCTTGCTGTTTATTCTCGTCAGGTGGTAATTGCTTCACTGAACTTGCTGATCATGATCTTGAGTTGTATTTGGACTGAAATAAAAAATAAATAAATGAAATAGGTACAGTTATTAAAAACAATGTTGAGAGACAGAAACATATTGATATGTCTGTACCTACCTAAACACAACAGGGCAGTCCGCGGTTTCTTCCACTACTTTTATTTTATTGTTACGCCATGCTTCCAGCCGGCTGCAATTTGATAAAACTTGCTCAATACACTACTTGAAACTAACCTTATCGAGCTAGCCGTTTCTTTTTTTCCTACTGTTATCGACGAGACACAATAGATAAACAATTGTCATAAATCTCCTGGAGGTATCGTAACAGACAAGGGTCTACAGAAGAAATGGCGGCAAACCAACGGCAAACGAAGACATTACATCACGGGCCAACGAGTATCAAATACACTCATAGGTACATTCACGTAAATCTGATTCGAATCTTATGGGAATCTGATTTACTCACTAAAAATCATTAGAAGAATTTCCATGATGTCTTTTCAATGTTGCTTGCACTTTTTTCCGTGATTTTCGCGGCCCTGAATACATATGTCGTATATAGGCAAGTTTATTAGTCGGATTCATCTTAGGCAGAGTTGCAATTCAATCTGTAATCAAAAAGAATAATTAAACACAACAGCAAAAGTATCGTAATTATGAAATGCTTCAAGAAATTTGTATTAGTCAGAAATAACACCACCATTTGTCACCATCAATCAAGCTGTCAAGCTGTGTGTGAAAATTTGCAAAACAACTGACAGAACATGAGAACAGACCAATTAGAGATGTCAATCTGAGATCGATTGAGCAAAGAATCGATTTTTTGGAACAAATAAAAACGTTTTTTCAAATCGATATCTAGTACTGAATCGATACAGGGAATCGATATTTCACCCTAGAACATCAGTTTTTTGTTTGTTTGAATTGTTAAGAATTGTGGTGGCGGGAAAATTACGAAGCATATCCAGTGCAAATCCTTTTGCGTAAAAATACGGATTTTTTCCAGATATGAGACTAGTTAAATTCTTTTCGCTCATAGATCGTTTTTTCGCCCTCGTAAACGTGTACGTTACCCTAGCAAGAAAGTGTCTCCTAGAGTTATATGAGTGGAACGTATAGTTGGTGCCCAATCTGCTGTAAATGTGCCCTTACATAAAAAATTGGTGCCCCTTGTCATTTTGGAAAAAAACAGAAAAAACGATTCCTGCTAGGGTAACGTTTTTCCAGCAGGAAAATTCTAAACCAATGATCTGAGAGAGACTTCTTCTGCCAGATAGAAGGATAACGAAAGGGTCACCTACTCAGCATATGCTGGGTGTAAAACACTCAGCGCTGCTTTTCAGTAGGCCCCCCGCAGTGACACACGGATGAGGGTAGTAGATAGTAAATAAATAATGTTATTTTTATAAATGGGCATTTAAAAGTGTGTAATAAAATAAATAATATACAATAAATATTTTTGTCACAGAGGATGACATAATTGTTGTGAAACATAACTCCAACAGGAAACGCGATATCTCGAAAACCTGAAGGGGCACACATTTTCTTTTTAGGTGCACACTTTGGCACTAATACTATAAGCTCTCTGGCCTTGCACAATGTTTCTCTCTCAGATCATTGGTTTAGAATTTTTCTGCTGGAAAAACGTTACCCTAGCAGGAATCGTTTTTTCGGTTTTTTTTTTCAAAACGACAAGGGGCACCAATTTTTTTACTTTTTTAATTTTTTTTATTTTTTTATTTTTTTTTATTTTAACATTTACAGCAGATTAGGCACCAACTATACGTTCCACTCATATAACTATAGGAGACACTTTCTTGCTAGGGTAACGTACACCCCGTAAACCCCTACATTGCGAATTTCATCGAAAACAAATGATTGATTTTTGGAAAATTATTTCTTTTTTGTGAATCGATTTTTCATATTTTCTTTCGAATCAATTCAGTAACGGATCTTTTTCAGAGTTTTTTTTTGGTTCCTTTCTGGGACAGGCAAAGTGAGCTGAGACCATACAGCCATTTTTTAGAGAGAATTGACGTCCCTATTAGGGGGAAATATTTGAAATTTAGAGTAGGTAGGTATGTGATGTGATGACAATCAACGAGTGTTGCTAACGTTTGATTTTGTATTTCCTCTTCTAAATCTTACACTTTTTAAGTTTTAAGGGTAATTACTATTATAATATAACTCTGCATCACCTTCAAGCAGAAAAGCATCCTTTGTACATAAAAATAACACTTACCGTCAATAAAACACAAAAACACTTCACTTTTAAATAAAAACTCTTTCACGGATGGCACTCGTATGAATGGTTCTCAGTAGTAGCCCCAGTCACCAATTCTAAACCTGAATGGTGCTTACTACTTACTTAGCTGTTCAGACGAGCGAAATTGGAACTACAGCCTACCATTTTGCGAACGTAATTTCGCTGACAGTTAAAAACCCCGAAACCATAAATGAATGATGTACAGCAGTGGTGGCTCTGACTTGTAAGTCAGAGCCACCACTGCTGTACCTATATCATTCATCGTTTTAAATATCAGAACATCCTACAACTTACTACTAAAATACTGCCCTATGTTTTATTTCCCCTTTTTCTTGGTAAACTTCTTAGATGGCAAGACCAATTTATCTCGACGCACTTTGACGTGTGCTAATAATAATAAAATGTGCAATTGTTATGAAAAATCAATGTGGTTTGTCTGTGTATTCACTTATCTTGATGGTTTCACATAAATTAAATATGATTCAATCAATAGATGTAAGTAGTACCTACGTGTCACCATTGCGTAGGTAGGTAATTAGAAAAAAAATAGGTAAAATTGCCTACGCTGATCGCCTGATTTAGGTATACCCTAAGTTTACATGAACTTCTATTCTCTGATTTTATTCAACCCAAACCAATGAATTAGTACCTAACCGTGTCAGAAAATGTATTATCAGTACCTACTTACATACAGTAGAAAGATTTTTAAATCTTTAGGTACTTTATATTTAAAGTAGATAATACAATAATTACATTAGTATTGTATCTGTGTGAACCAAATGGAGATCGCAGATATTTTTTTTCACTTTCTAACATTCTTTCTCATTCCCTAATAAAAAACATTTTATCAATCATAAAATGTAAAACCCGCGGGCAAACCCGCGCGCCGGCGCTAACTTTCTAGAAACACAATTTTGGAAACGATTCGCAAGTTGTCAAGACAATCACGCATGGACTGACTGGAGCAATTTGGCAACAACGCGGGGTGCGTCTGAATGGCAACGTCGCATCGCCGGTCACTCGACGTGTAACCTTGGCGCTTGTTCCAATTTTCGAACGAAATTTCGAAGCGCCATCTATTATAAATGTTTACCGAACGTAAACTCGTAACACAACAGCAAATAACTCTTTCTTGGTGGTCCTTCAAATTTCTGTTAGATGGCGCGATTCAGGTCACTCACACATGTAAAGATTTTTCGTTTTTTATTGGGTCTAATTCTCCTAGAAATACTGTTTTTTTTATAAAATTTTGGCGTTACGCGAACATAATACATTATAAAGTCTCATTATACTTGCTTTTATTCTGCAGAAACCGTTTATTTACGGAGATTACAACCCCTGAAAAATGTATGGCGAGGCCTGTCTAGGCATCCGCCTTAAGCAGGATGCAAATGTCTAAAAAGTTAGTTAGGAACATTTTTGAAATGTCTTATTTAAAAACAGATAACTGGAAATCTCTGTTTCTAATTTGGCTGTAACACTATTTTTCTAAAATGTTCTTACCTAACTTTTTAGACCTTTGTATCCTGCTTATGCGTATGAAGTTTCATTAAAATCGGTTCAGTCATTTCGAAAAACTAGGGCTTGAAAGTTTTCAAGACTTCGTGTGGTAACTACAAAGATATAAATATGTCTAGGTCGTTCGTGAAAACTCGTTGAAAAAAATTGCGTCCAACAGGTGGCCGCAAAATGCACGCACACGAGAATAACACAATGACAGCACAATGACGTGACACGCGCGAGTGTACGACGTAGCTGTCACGCACACCAGCATAACATAGTTGGCCTGTTTGTTTTAGTTGTTTGCAGCGCGACACTCTTATAAAATCAAAGATTAAATATTTCCTCTTCTGTGACAGCTCTACAGGGTTATTTATAAAACGTCAATAACTTACTCAATCACAACTAACTTTTACTATGAGACCAAAACTGAAACCGCAAAAAAAACCCAGCTGTTCCCTACAATCATGTTCGAATAATTCGTTAAAATGTAGGGAACAGCTGATTTTTCTTTCGCGATTTCAGGTTTGGTCCCATAATAAAAGTTGTTCATAATGATGAGTACAATGACCCCTTAAGAGGTTATTGACGTTTTAAAAATAACCCTGTATAGATATCATCATCGCGCCTACGCATTTCCGAAGACGCATTACGTAACTAGTAGTAGTGTAGTGCTTACCCCGTGCCGTGGTGCACGATGACGGCGGCCAGGTCGTACAGGTTGTTGCCGAGGCCGGAGCGGCGCGTGTCGGGCACGTTGCTCAGCACGAAGCGGGACATGTCCAGCGAGCGCAGCGGAAACGATATGCTTGTGTCCACCTTAGTTCTAAAAACAACATTTTATCACCGTAATAAGAGGTGTAAAATAAAAAGACCAATCACATAGCACATCAAACTAAAAGCATTGAGCAAAATTTATTGATGGGAAGACTTTTATTTTTGATGTATCGCGCAATGTAACTTACGCAATACATTAAGTTTATGTGTGCATGTGGTTAGAGCAAGAGTTATGAGGCTATTTCAACGTAATTTTATAAAATTTAAAATTGGTTTTCGTGAAAAAAAAACGTTGTAAGTTTGACCTTTAATGTCCCCGTAACCAGAAGGTCCCCCCCCAGGTATGGAACAGAACAAAAAAAAACAGTGACGAGGAGTGTAGTGACTCTCTAATCATGAAAAAAAAAACAGTCCCGTACAAAACTTCAATACCTACTCCACCAAATGTATGGGACACCCGGGGTCCAACATCGCGATTACGATGTTGGACCCCGGGTGAAAGTTGTTCAGTTTGATGGTCTGAACCACACCCTTAATTTTCGGCACACCGTTTATAGACACATTGTAAAAGTAAAAAGAAATTGTCTTTGGACTTGAACTATGGCAACACTCATTTGTTGTGCTCTCCAGACATTTCGTTCCTTTTTTTAAATTATTGATGAGTTCTCTCAGGCCCTTGGATAATTTTTAGGGTTCCGTACCCGAAGGGTGCCAAACGGAACCCTATTACTAACCGTCCGCTGTCTGTCCGTCCGTCTCATTGTCTGTCAGCGGAATGTATCTCATGAACCGTAATAGGTTAGTTAGTTTAAAAAAAAAATCAGATTGTGTGTTTCTATTCCCGCTATAACAACAAATAATAAATTAAATAAAGTTTATAATTAAAGGGGTCCCCATAAGAAACGTGTTTTTTTCTTATTCTTATTATTATTATTTTTAAATAGTTATGCTTACCTGAAGTAGTTATGCCATCTGAATCTCTTGAGATGTAGACACAGTACGTTTGGTAGTCGGCGTATCCAGAACTGTTTGGTTGACTTCTGTTTGCTTTTACAACTACTGCAGAAATAACGTTCCGTGTCTGCTAATTCTTCCACCTGAAAACAAAAATTAAACATTAAGTAACATATAACTGACTTGAAAGAAAACATGACTTCTTGCACGCGTAGCATGACCAAATTCTATATCTATTCTACCAAGAATAGACAAAGCCCATTCTATCCAACTCGTTATCTCTTCTGCCCGAGCATGGCGCGACCCGTAGACTCGCGTTTCTATGAAGACAAGACATAGTATTCTTTCCATAGCAACGGGGAGGTAGCTAGTGATGTAGTAAACTATGAATTCTACGATAATTATTCGTGTATCGTTTTCGAAAAAAATGTGTCATACGTCAAGTTTTTCATTAATTTTTTTTTTTCGCTGGTCTTTTTACATCATCATAAGGATGGTTTTCGACTAGAACAACAATTTATTTCCCACTGTTTTCCCAATTTTTTTTTTGTTTTCGTATCTGCTCATAGTGCCCCTACGGATATACTCCAACTCCTACAACTCCACCCATACGACCCACTGACCAGATTGTTCAGTGAGAAGAAATTTGGATAGTGAAGGTATTCAATTGAGTATTAAAAATCAATATAGACTCTTGTCTAGGTCAAATGTGATGTAGACTATTTAACGCTTGTCGAGAAGAAATGTTTCTACACCAAGTGTCAAAAGTAGAGAAAAATTGGTCGTCATGCTCGACACTATAGACTTTTGTCGACTGAAGAATATAAACATTTCTTCTCTTCAGTTTTAACATCGCCATGCTTAGGACGGTAGAAATCTTTCTATATTACGTCATTTTGTCCATTCTTTCGTCGACAAAGCCCGTTTCTACGGTGGTCAAGCTACGCGTGTTGGAGGGGAAAAGGAAAGCGTTTGCTCTTCAATCGGTCAACACGGGATGAGTTATTATCGACTTCTTCAAACATACAAGTAGGGGTAGTACCTTTCAAGTATTAAGTAAGCACCTAAGTGTGGTGGGGGGTGTTTGCTTTGCTTATTTTTGATGGCATATATTTATTTATTTACTTATTCTGATTTTTTCTTTTACCAAATTTAGAAGATTCTATTTTGAACAAATAATTATGGCAACCCTACTTGTCTATGCTCGAAAGCGAAAAGCATGTTCAGGGATTCCCCAAAATAATCGATATTGCTAACTAGCACTCACGCGGTGTTTTATGGTTAATTTAGAAAGCACCGAAATAGGGAAATAACTTAAATGGGCATTAAATTTCTGTATAGTCTATAAATTTCTTATTTCTAGACTCATAAATATTTTTTTTTTTTTTTGACGACACGGTTGGCGCAGTGGTTAAGCGATTGACTGCTGCGCTGTGTGTCGCGGGTTCAATTCGCAAAGAACAAATATTAATTTGTATGACCTACAAGTAGTTGTTCCGGGTCTGGCTGTTTGTGTATGTGAGCTTAAATGTTTGTAAACGCACCCACAATACAGGAGAAATTCCTAGTGTAGGCCAAGGTTATTTTTTTTTTTAAGAGGGGCAGGGGCGGTTAAAAATTACTAACATTCTGCTTACGTAATACTTGAGTGGCTCCGTAAGCTATTAAATAAAATCTTCTTTTTTGGGATTAGCCTTCAGTATAACCAAAAACGTTTACATTTCAGTATTTAAATAATCGAGGATACATGTCTTTTTAAATAATTTCATAAAAGTACAACGTATTTACCTGTACGAAGCTCGATAGACAGTCGGCAAGGGCGACGGGTGCGTCATGCCGCCCCGTCTCCGGCAACTCCAGCGAAAGATCCAAGAACGGATCGAACTTTTTGCTCTCCGTGCCACATGCTAAACAGCGCACCTAGAAATAAGATCAGAAGAGTTATTATTATGAAAGTTAGTTCGTTTTTGTCATCTTCTATATATATAAAATTCAAAGTCCTGACTGACTGACTGACTGATATATCAACGCACAGCCAAAACCACATGTCCTAGAGACATGAAATTTGGAGGGTGTGTTCTTTGTGAAGAGTAGGTATCCACTAAGAAAGGGTTTTTCGAAATTCTACCCCTAAGAGGGTGAAATAGGGGATGGAAGTTTATATGAAAGTCCGTCAGTTTTGAAGTTAGAATATTCAAATTTTGTGTTTAGGCTGACGATTCAAAATTAATTTATACATGTCTCAGCGTTTTTGATAATTCCACCCCCGAAGGGTTAAAAAGGGGGATGATGTTGTGTATGGAAAGTCCTTAATTTTCGAAGTAAAATCACTAAATTTATTATCTAGGCTTATGGTTGGAAGCTAACGCAACGGTGTTGTTAGAATTTGAACCCATAAGAGGTGAAAAAGGGGATACAATTTTCTTTTTAATGAAATTTATTTTTAAGTTAAAATCACTAATATTTCGGCTTATTGTTGGAAACTATAGGCATCCGCTAAGAAGGGATTTTTCGAAATTCAACCTTTAAGGGGTGAACAAGGGGGATAAATATTATTCCTTGAGTTAATAAACCTGAAACTTTGCACGAATACTAACCTAAGTAAATTATAAAGTGTGACATTTTTGTTTTTTCGTTAAACTACTCCCTAATGGCGGATTTGCGGATGACAAAGTTTGTATGGAAGAATTTTAACGCGCGGTCCGATTACCTCGAAACTCAGTAAACCAAAATAAATAAAAGAATTTACCAGTTTTTCGAAAATTGACCCCCTTATTTTGCGTGGGAAATGATCAAATAACTTCTCCCGCTCTGGGCGGAGCAGGAGGGAGTGTCAGACTTTTACTGATTAAAACCCACCCGTGTTCCTTCCGTTGCCTGTGAGCCAGGGCCATGATATCCCTTTCGGACAAACATCACAACCCTGGCAGGCGCTAACGGACCCCGTCAGTTGGTCGCTGACATCATCGTCGGTGACATCTCTTTGCGGCGCGCGTGGAACACAACGCGCAGTCGAACCGGGCCTGGTCCTTATCGGATAGCGAGCTACCCATCGCTCACCATCCGCAAGCCCGCGCCTACGGTGGCCGGAAGCCGGCTTGCTACTCCCCACGCTCGGGGCGTCTCCTGCGGCGACTAGGGGCGCGAGGGCGCGAGGGCGCGAACCTTGCCTCTCCCTCACGCGTTCTGCATCCTCCTTCGCGAGCATTACTGTTTCACAGAAGGAGGAAACGGCCTCCCATGCACTCTCGCTCCAAACCATAGCCTGAACCAGGGCCGGACGCGAGAGATCGCCGCCGCTGATAGCTTCCGTGAGGACACAGCGGTGCTCCGCCCAAACCGGGCAGACCTCCACCATATGCTCCACCGTGTCCTCCGGGCGATCCACACAGTGGTGACACCCGGGCGTTTCCTCCCGCTTTATCCTGAACAGGAACCTCCCGAAACAACCGTGTCCGGTGAGGACGCCGTGGCGCCTCTCTGGCCACTCCTCAAAGAGGGGGGGGGGGGGGGACTTATCGCCACAATTGTAGCGTGCCCAGCGCTGGATTGCGACAATCGCACTCTCCATGCCACCATGAGATCTCGCCGGAGCTCCGTCCGCTGTGCCGTGATTTCTCGCGGCAGCGGAGTTTCGACCCAGCGTTACGCCTCCTCGCGCCACTCCCAGATGTACGCGAGGACTTTTGCCTCCAGATCCCACGGCGGCAGTCCGGCAAGGAGGCTCGCCGCCTCACGGGAGACCGTGCGGTAATGACCCTTAACAGGGTGAAAAGGGGTAGTCAATTTTACAAGAGAGGATTCTACTGTGTGGCTTGATTAACCCCAAATTATGACGTGGGCATCAGCTAAGAAGGGGTTTTTGGAAATTCAACCTTTAAGGGGGTGAAAAGGAGGATTTTGTTTGTATGAAAAATCTTATTCCTTGAGTTAATAAACCTGAAACTTGGCACGAATACTAACCTAAGTAAAATATAAAGTTTGTCATTTTTTGTTTTTATAAACTACCCCGTAAAGAGGGTTTGGAGGATATCAAAATTGGTATGTAATAATTTTAACGCGCGGTCCGATTAACTTGAAACTCAGGATTTATACTGAAAACAAAAACTAAAGAATAACTTTTATCCGGTTTTTTTTTAAATCTGCCCCTAATAATGGGGTGAAAAGGGATAGTCAATTTACAAGGGAGAATTCTACTGTGTGGCTTGATTAACTTGAAAATTGGTATAAATAACCTATAAATCCAATAATAGAAACGTCAAAAACGATGTTTCAACAATTTACCCCTTTGGGTGCGTAAAAAGGGGCGATATAGTATGTATGAACAGAATCTTATTTCTTTTGAGTACTTATTTACATAACATCAAGCCTGCAATCTCCAAAGGGTTAGGTAGAGGTGTATCTTTAGCACACCCACATTTCGACAGTTTTGTTTAAGTCCCATATAATAGGGGGCGAGCCTACGAGGGCTGCACTAAAAGTATCGGGAATGGAATATTTCCACTGTTCCTGTCATATTAAAATCTTTTTAATTGAAAACTCCTTGGTTTTAAAAATCGAATACCATTTATTTATTTTAAAAAAGATTCTCGGTCTTGTCACAATGTTTTGTCAAACTTGTTTAGTCGTTGAGAAAATAGAATTGACTCGAGAAAATTCAAGAGCGATGATTTATTATGACTTTCGAAGTGGTTTAACACAAAAACAGTGTGTTGACCGGATGATTTCTGCATTTGGTGATGAAGCCCCATCCAAAACCACAATTTATCGCTGGTTTGCTGAATTTCAACGTGGACGTGTCAAGCTCAGTGATGATCCCCGTCAAGGTCGTCCAAAAACTGCAGTCACCCAAGAAAACGTTGATGCTGTACGTAAACTGATTGAGGAAGATCGACATGTGACATACCGCGAAATTCAGGCAACTTTAGACATTGGCATGAGTCAAATACAAATAATCTTGCATGAACAATTAGGTGTAAAAAAGTTATTTCCCGATGGATACCGCATTCGCTCTGTGAAGAGCAAAAAGCGGCTCGCGTTACTTGGTGCGTCAGAACTCTCGAAAGATTCCACGCAGGATCCTCAAATGCTGTATACAACATTGTATCAGGTGACGAATCCTGGATATACGCGTACGAACCCAAAACAAAAAACCAGTCACGAGTTTGGGTGTTCGACAATGAGTTAAAGCCAACAAAAATTGTTCGTTCACAGAGTGTTGCAAAAAAAATGGTGGCCACGTTTGTCTCCAAAACCGGCCATGTTACGACTATTCCTCTTGAGGGACAAAGAACGGTTAATGCAGAATGGTATGCTAGCATTTGTTTGCCACAGGTCGTTTCTGAACTCCGTAAAGAGAACTGCAACCGCCGCATCATCCTCCATCACGACAATGCGAGTTCTCACACCGCGCACAGAACAAAAGAGTTTTTAGAGCAAGAAAACATAGAATTATTAGACCATCCGCCGTACAGCCCCGACCTAAGCCCTAATGATTTCTATACTTTCCCTAAAATAAAGAATAAATTGCGTGGACAGAGATTTTCATCACCTGAAGAAGCTGTGGACGCACAAAACGGCCATTTTGGAGACCCCAACTTCCGAATGGAATGGTTGCTTCAATGATTGGTTCCATCGTATGGAAAAATGTGTCAAATTTCGCGGAGAATACTTCGAAAAGCAATAAATACATTTTTAAATAGTAATGTTGTGTCACTTCCTTGATTCCCGAAATTTTCAGTGCCGCCCTCGTATTGCCATCAACCGGGCATAAATCCAGACTTCGGGCTGCTACTAAGAAATTCCTAATGGAAAATCCAATAACACTTTGCCTGACCTGGGAATCAAACCCACCCCTCATGCTCAGCAGTCGCGCCTGTGACCACTAGACTAACGAGGCAGTCATTACTTAAATAACAAAGTTTGTCATAACTTTTGCGTTTTTCAAAACTACCCCTCAAAAGGATTTTAGGGAGTGTTATGGTTTGTATTTAAAGAATCTTAACGCACGGTCCGATTAACTCGAAACTCAAACCTCATATTGAGTTTTC
This sequence comes from Tiliacea aurago, assembly GCA_948098905.1. NCBI lineage: Eukaryota > Metazoa > Arthropoda > Insecta > Lepidoptera > Noctuidae > Tiliacea > Tiliacea aurago. Next base: position 7,327,244 of record OX402592.1, read on the forward strand.
GAGAATCGGAAAAAGGGGTACATAGTTTTCGGGAGAATTTTACTGCGTACCTTGAATAACTCAAAAGTTGGTACATCAATTATTATTTAAGAACAAAAACGTAGAAAAAATAAACAGTACAAAATTTCTTACAAATAGACTTAGACATGAAATGGAGGAGGACACGTAGGTATATTGAACAAGTATGTACAAAACGAAGTTTGTATTTATATGCTATATACATCCTCCGTAAAGTCGTAAATCAAACTGCACTCCTATCTGCTTACCACGCTTAAGCTGGTCCCATCTAAGATATGGTATAATGTTTTGGGGGAATGATGCTGATAGAGAAGCTGCTTTTTTACGACATTCACGCGGGCGAAGCCGCGGGCGAATTGGTAGATAATACTAATCACGAAAATGAGGTAATAAGGACATAAGAGTAGGGCCGCATTCCGAATTAAGACCATAATCGCTGTAATCGATTTTAGCGCGCTAAACGGTAATAGGGAACGCGTTTAAGCGCGCTAAAATCGATTACAGCGATTATGGTCTTAATTCGGAATGCGGCCTATATCAGTCATGTCAGATTGAATTGGGCAGTTTTCTTTTACGGTGCAAGTGGTACTTCTGACTTGCTGGTGATGTTGTAAACATCATTTATTAAAATTACCTATTTGGTAGGTAGTAGCCACAGGTCTAAACTAGTCTTAAGCAGAAAACGAACCTCGTTTGATAACCATGCACTCCTATTTTAGACTTTACACCTTTAAAGTAAAGTCAAGGTCGAGATTTTGAGAACGAAGTGTGTTATAATGATAATGCAAAATGTTACAACAAATCTACTTAATCATATAAATCTTAAATTCATTTGTTCACTGACAGAACGCACATCTTAAACCGCTGGGTTAAGTTTTTATACACATAAATAACCCAGAACCTCTTGGGGGGTGGGTCATTGTACTCATCATTATCAACCACTTTTATTAGGGGACCAAATCTGAAATCGCGGAAAAAAAATTGCTGTTCCCACATTTATGTTCGCACAACTCGTCAAAATGTAGGAAACAGCAATTTTTTATTTCACGTTTTCATGTTTAGTCCCATAGTAAAAGTTGATCATGATGAGTACAATGACCCCATAAGAGGTTATGTGTTATTTATGTTACATCATAAACAGCGAAACTGAGCGGTAAGGGAGGAGTTGTCGTACTTCACTCTGCAGCGTGCCTCCAAACACGGCCGTGACGATGGAAGCGGAAGGCGCGCGCGGCAGGAAGCTGGCGTCCGAGCGCTCGGCCGGCAGCAGCTGTTGCAGCTCCGTGTGTAGCCTGCACGTGAAATCATAGTCAATTATAAAATGTGGAGTCAACAATAGGATAATAAATTAAAACACTTGCAATACTAATGCATACGAGTATTTTGGAACAATCAAATAAATTCTAGCATCGAAATAAAAAAGTGATTTTTTCAAACAAACTTTATAGCAGTGGTGTGCCGACTATGGGTTTTGCCAATGTTTGACTAGCTATAGCCACTAAACTATTGGATAAATTTGATTGAATTTTGGTGTGTAGACTGCGAACGTCATTAGATATACGCAGTTGAATTTACTGTCTCATTGTCGTCTCCACGTTGTATAAAACTAGCTGCGCACAAGGCTCACATGGGATAATATTCACTAAAACCTAACCAGACAACATCTAGACACAAATCATCTACATTTCAATTTGGTTTTCATGCAGTTTGTTTTTTAGCCTCTATGTAATATTATAAAACTTGAAATATGTAAGTGCTGTGCACACCTGTGACTAATTCACTCTAGATTTTGGGGTTTATTTATAAACGATTATTAAAGTTAATAGACGTTTAAACGTCAAAAATGTATGGTTAAACAGTCGCTAATCATTACTTAACTTTAAGCAGCCTTTAAGTTTAATTGTTACAATACCCCAAATAATGTATTAGTGAATAAGTCGTTGGAGTGCCACAATGATATTATATTAAACAGTTATGATATACACTCACAAAACAACCGAAAAAAAGTGTTCCGCGCAGCAGCGGCAGCACACATACCCACTTTTCATTCATTTTAAATTTCTTATCTTCATATCTGTTTAATATAATATCATTGGACTGCCATAATTAAATAAATAAATCTACATATTTTACATTAAAGTCGCTTTTCGTGTCTGTCTGTGTGACCGCAGTTGTACACAAATGATTTTTATGTGGTTTTCACCATCATTTTGAGAGAAAATATATCAGAAAGTTTATTCGTATCATCATCATCATCATTTCAACCGAAAGACGTCCACTGAAAAAATGGGGGGGTTGCCATAATCGCCACGCTTGGCAGGCAGGTTGGCGATCGCAGTATGGCGTTAAAATGCATAGAGAATGCTGCTGCCCATTCTCTAGTAAGTCCCTTAGTCACCTTTTACGACACCCACGGGAAGAGATAGGATGGTGGTATTCTTTACGTCCGGCAGCACACGGTCCAATTTATTATTCGTATAGTTCATTAATATTAAACTTAGATATATTAAAGAAATCTCGATGTTGTGTCAAATCGTAAAGCCGTGCCACCGACTCATGATACTAGATAGATAGACATTCATAGCTTCTGGTTTAAAAATGTAAGAGAGCTCAATGACGAAAATATTATTAAATTTAAGAACTGCATCTCAAGTCTATATTTTTCCGAAGTTTACGAAGCTCAAACAACAAATGACGCCTTCGATAGACTACACGATATAATTACCCTTTTCTACAATCTATGCTTTCCTATAATTAAATTCAAAAATACCTGTAAAAAAGTGAAAAATAGAGGTCTAACCAAGGGTATAAAAAGATGCTGCATTAAAAAACGAACATTATATTTGAAATACCATCTCTACAAACATAACAAAAAACAAAACAAAAAAAATATGACGACTACACTCAAATACTTAAAAAATGCATATACAAGGCTCAGCAGCTTAATAGCTTAGAGTACATTCATAAGACCAAAAATACAAGTAAAGCGGCTTGGAACATAATTAAAACAAACACAAATAATATGACAAGTAACTCTGAAATTTACGTAATTAATGCAAATAGTAAAGTTTATGACAATCCAAACCAAATATGTGACTTATTTAACGACTATTATATTATATCCGAAACAAAGACGACCAATAATGCTCATAAAAACATGAAAATAACCATTCCTCAAAATACTAAAAGCATTTTCCTTACACCAGTAGATGAATCAGACGTGTATCAAATCATTCACAGTCTAAGAAACACTAACTCGACTGGATACGATGACCTGAGCACTAAAGTGCTAAAAATATGTGCAAAGAGTTTAGTGTCTCCCTTAACCTACATTATAAACCTGTCTCTAACAGAAGGAGTATTCCCAACACGGCTTAAAAGGTCAATTGTCAAACCTCTTTATAAGAAAGGTGTAAAAACTGACATGAGCAATTATCGCCCAATAACTTGAATACCAATCTTATCCAAAATCTTTGAGAAGGTTATGTGCATTCAAATAGAGAACTTTTAACAGCATGTGATATTCTTAAAAAAGAACAATTCGGTTTTAGGAAGGGCAGTTCTACTGCTGTAGCATGTTTTGCGCTAGTAAAATACATAACTGAAAGTATGAATAAGAAATCTAAGATAAGTTGCGTGTTCCTAGATATGACAAAAGCCTTTGATTTTGTTTGCCATAAAACACTACTCGCAAAGCTTATGGAATCCGGAGTAAGGCCAACGACTGGATCAAAAGTTATCTTTCTGAAAGAGTACAATGCGTGGAAATAACAAAAACTTGTAAAAATTAAAAAATTACTTATAGGTCGGAATATAAACAAAATAATTATGGCACGCCACAGGGAGGTATCGTATCCCCACTACTCTTTCTAGTTTACATCAACGACATTCCAGAGGCAATAGGCAAAGATTGCATACTATTCGCTGATGACACTACAATAATGATTCAGTGATAATAACAAAAATTTTGAAAATGAAATCGTCCAAGCTCTGGATAATGCAATCAATTGGCTAGAAAAAAATAACTTAAAAATAAATATGACTAAAACGAACATCAGACATACAATTCAAACATAAATAAAATAGACATTCATTATAAAGATTCTCACTTGACCACTGTCGATAATTGTGTATTCTTGGGTATAACGGTCGATAAAAATTGCAATTGGAAAACACACATTGATAAAATTCTTGCAAAAATCGGCCAAGTGCATGTCGGACCACGCACAATGAAGGGTTCCGTAGTTGGGATGAATTTATCCCAAAAACAAACTTAACATTGTAGTTGAAAACCATGCTCTCCCATACATTGATATACGTTACGGTCAATTCTCCAACTGCAAATTTAAGTTGGTCGACTATTACTCGTTAACTTGCGAAGCCTACTTAGCTGTGATAGTTTTCTTTTCTTTTTTTTTTTTAGGTATGGCATCTCGTAGCAGACCTAGAGAGGTCGTTGCTACTTAACCGGATATTCCTGTGGCTGCCCTAAGGTTTTTAATCTTAAAGCCTCCAGCCAGGGCGCAAATTATATATATTAAAAACTAAACGACAGCGCACTAAGGGCACCCCCTGTGGGGTACGGACCTCGGCTCAGGGCGTCGTTGGGGGATCACAAAATTACTAACAATTTGGGGACGGGCTGGATCAACATTTTGATCATGATTATTATCAGGGGATATTATATTTATTGCTACGGCGCTCTCAGCCTCTAACCGGGCGGCTGGCGCATCGACATTCAAGGGACGGGGGGGAGGACTTTTATTACCATGTGATAGTTTTCCTTTTAATTTCGTTATATATACTATTGCCATGAATTTTTTCACATATCCAAAACCAACCATTTAGCTGGCGGGGGACGACGACACTTGACTCTAACAAAAAATAGCACTTTAAAGCTTAATATTACGCAAACGGATCCCTTAATTGAAAAATTGTTTTGACAAACCCGCAATATTTTTGAACGGCCTATCCAATGATACCCCACACAATAGAAAAGACGAGAAAAAGAAATATCATCCCCATTTCACGTGTAAGGGAGGTACCCTAAAAAAAAAAATGTTTTTCATAATTTTATTTTACCATTTTTCCGGCATGATTAATATGTATACCCATGCCAAATTACAGCTTTCAAGGACTAAGCGTCTCTGAGCTAAGCTGGGGACAGACGGACGGACGGACGGACAGACAGACAGACAGACAGACAGACAGACAGACAGACAGATAGACAGACAGACAGGCAGACGGACAAGGCGAAACTATAAGGGTTCCTTGTTTACTACGGAACCCTAAAAATAGATCGTTTTATATATGTCTTGAAAAGAATTAGACAAACAGTAAACTGTGATACTGCAATGCTGGCTTACCATGGTTATGTATCATCCGTACTTAGATACGATATTGTAATATGGGGGAACTCTGTAGATTTTTACAGAGTTTTTAAAGCTCAAAAAAAATGTATACGAGCAATTTGTGGAGCTCACTTTTTAGACAGCTGTAAGCCACTATTTCAAAAACTTAAAATTCTACCTCTGCCATGTTTATACATATATTTTTGAAATAAGTCTTTTTGTTAAGAGAAACTATAATTTATTTGAAACGAGCACTGACAGGCCAAATAGCCGAACACGGCATAAGGATAAGACTTCGGCTGCCACCAATAAAACTAAAATTATTTAAGAAAAATGTATACTGCATGTTGATTATTATTTACAATCATTTACCAAATACTTTTCAAGACTTACAGCTGACCAATTTAAAAAAAAGGGTTTTTAAACATTACTATTTAAAAGATATTATACTATTAAGGACTATTTAGAAGACAAATCAATAGAATCTGTAATTTGTAAGTTGGATTAATTGACATCGCTGATTGTGAAGACATTTGCACGCCATGTTATGGCAGGATATGCTGAAACAAATTTACTGTAACACCCTATGTACTATATTCTAGCAAATATATATTTTTGATTTTTTTGATTTGATTTAGAAGGAAAAGTGGGGTTTTAGTCGGTAGGAGTCCGACATAACCCTTCTTTCTTCCCAGACAGAGAGTATACATGTAGATAAAACCTGCCGTGCTGTTTTATTATGCAAGGTTTTATTATACAGGGTTTATAATAATTGAATAAATATAATACATAAACAGGTTGTCCTGTAAATAATAGATAACTTTGAATATTTTTTTTAGAATGGCCATAATGTCTAATATTATTATGCAATTTAGTAGACATTATGGCCGTTCAAAAAAAATACCTATGATTTTTTACTACGTTTTTTCCCTTGTTTTACATTATTCTTCACCACAACCACAAATGAATGAATTCCTTCGGTTGTTTGTTGTAATATTGTATAGAGAGGCAGTTAATAATGTGACTAGGAATTGCACGGTATATTTTATATTGTATCTTAACAGAAAAAACACAAAAATAATGATTTCCCAAGTAGTACCACTTGGGAAATCATTATTTTTGTGTTTTTTTAACGCCCTTAGGTTCTAATATATGTATGCTATTTAAAGGTTATCCATTCTTTACGGGACATCCTGTATAATAATTAATAAATGTCAAAAAAACACGTATAGCGAATAATTGATTCTGAATTTGCGTTATAAATACGGGACATCATGTATAATAATTTATAAATTTCAAACACGTACTTTGAATATTTGGTTCTGAATTTGCGTTATAAACACACTAACGTCATCCTCGTATTCTCCGAAAGGCAAGCTTTTTTTTACCAAAAAAAGTACCTACTATGTTTTAACTTTTAATGCGGTATACATGTTTTCGTTATTTTATAATGGTAATAAAAACTCACCTGTCAAGCATATAACGTAGGAACTCATGCGCATCCTGCTGTTGGTAGCCTCTGAACCGAGGCACCACCTTCCAGATGACCAGGAACAAGCATTCCGGAGAGATCGCGCCTTTCGAGCCGCACCCACTGTTAAGGTTTATCAACACCTGGAAGAGATACATGGTGTGTTTAGATTGCAGCTAAAAGTTTTTATTTGCTAGCTCCTGCCCGCGGCATCGCCTGCATGGCTTTTTCTAAAATAAAAGTAACACTAATTTACACCTTATAACATTAGTTACCTGCCAGTGAAAGTCCCGTCAAAATCGGTTCAGCCGTTTCGGAGACTAGCCGGAAAACAGACAAAAAATTTAAAATTTGCTTTTTTATTAGCACCGTTTATGCTTTCGCATGTAGTAAAAAGCTGTTTTGACATTACAAACAGACACTTCAATTTCATTGTATAGATGGGAGTTTCTACTTTATTTTTCAAAGGAGAAATAACAGATTACACACATACACTCTGTATTCATTTACTTTTGTTAAATGAAAGTCTGTGAATTCTAATAGTAATTCGTTTTACAACAATGACTGACGTTAGACAAGTAAGATGTAATATTCCACTGAACAATAATGATAATTATAGTCAGTACCTATTTATCTGAACTTTGTTCAGTGATTCATATCTGATTGTCTAGCTTGTTAACAGCTAAAGTGTTTACTGTGGATGGCAAATCCACAATAAAAAGACTTGAAGTTGATAGTGGCTGCTGAATTTTGAAACATACATTGTTTTACTAATATTACCTTTCTCAGTTCCTCGGCCATGACAACATCATGCATCTCTTGCCTTGTGTAACTCCTTGAGTGATACACTTTACGTCCATTTGTCTTCATTTCTAGTGAAGGCAGTTGACTAAAATAGCAACTAAACTCCTGTATATTGTTAAGACTTTGTAGTACCGCATTCATAAAACAAGTATTGCCTAAATTTTTTAATCCTAAAATTTTTTTCTCTCGTTGACTCTTGCCGTTACATGGTGATGTTTTCTTTTCCTTATTTCTAGATGTTTGTGTAGTGCTGTTCTCTGCAGAACTGCTGTCGTCAGAGTGAGTTCGTTTACGTGATCGAGGCCTTAGACTTCGCACTGGTTCCTCGGAATTCTGGAAGATGTAAGCATATTTAGTGTAAAACTATTGTTTGTTTTACTTTTATATAAACTCTGTACCAAATTCATTATGACCTCATTATTTATTTGTGAAAAAAAACCACTAAATGTTTATGCACAACTCAGTGCTCAGTGTAACTATAAAACCATAGTTATAATAAGGAAAGAAGACTTGAAACTGTTTAAAATGGCTCACACTCAGTTGCAGAAACGATCTTTAAATTTTAAAGACTACATTAAACACTAATGTAGCATTAAATCATTGCACAAAACCATTTTTTATTTTATTTTAATGCTCCATTATAATTTAACTAATGAAATGTCAAACCTAATGAAACCGGCCATTTTAAACACTTTTACGTTGCACGTAACTTCATTAGCGCCCATTAGCAGGTGGTGAACTTTAAGTTTGACATTTCAGATTTTTTAATTTTAATGGGCCGAAAAGCATCCATTAAAGAGCAACATTAGTGTTTTCTACGGTACTTTAATGCATTTCTGTAATTGAAAGATGTCTTTAACCAGTCTTTCGTCATTATCTGATTCTTATTTAGTAGATTTACCTCGCCGTCGAATCCCAGACCGAGTGAATTTATTTTTAAAACATGATGGAGAAGAGTTTCGTGTAAGGTATAGAATTTCCAAGGAGGCAGTTCTTCAAATTTGTAACCTACTTGATTAAGATTTAGAACCAGTGACGCAAAGAAAAAAATCCATTAATGGCCTGACACAGCTCACACAGCTTTTAATATGTTTGAGATTTTTCTCCACTGGATCTTTCCAGCAAGTATTGGGTGATTTAAACAGTTTGTCGGAAACAGGTTGGGTCGGGTTGTTTGTCAGTTTGTTTATACAAAAAGTATCCCGTGAACTAGCAAAATTAAGCCACCTCTATATTAAAATGCCAGACCGGACAGAACTACGTAGAGTTGCAGAAGGTTTTTATGAAATTGATGGATTTTCACGTGTGGCAGAAGCTCTAGACTGCACAAATGTTAAAATTATTAGAATAAGGGGGATGCGCTAAGGTAGCCCGCGAAATTCAAATTTTATTACGATTTTTGTAATTTGCAGGTCAGTAACACGTTGTATGTTGATCTAATTATGATTCGTGGCCATAACCCTTAAGGCTTTACAGAATTATAATCATTAGAATATGAATCAGAAGTATAAAAATTGCAAAAAACGTTGGTAAATTTGAATTTCGCGGGCTACCTTAGCGCATCCCCTTAAACCAGATTATTTAAACTAGATTAAACCACAGAGTACACTGAATACACATAAATCAACTAAATTTACTTTATTTTATGCTAAAATTGTGGTGTACTTGTACGTACGGATAATAACAGAACGCAAATGTTCACTCTTTTCGTTCAATATGGTAATTTGTTCCTGGCAATATTGTTTAAAGTCTTCTTTAACTAAAGTGGCATTAAAAATGTCTAATGCTATCTAAAATTTGTTTGTGCAACTTCATTAAAGTAATGAATTCATTAGCGATAATGCTGCTTTATGTAATGAAGTGTTAATGGTGAGCTTTCTGCAACTGAGTGTTAATCAATAATATTTACAACCTTAATTAAATACTATTTGTTGTGGTGGCTAGACGAAAATGCTTTGCATTTGTTATTTTCAGATGATAAATATTGATTAAGTACTTTTTAATAGAAAATTATTAACAAGAAATCACACAAATTTGTAGTGATTCATCTATTTTTAACATAAAAATGTGTGATATAGGTAGGTATATAGGTAGGATTCATAAGCAAAAAGAGAAAATGTTACCTTAATACTTTGTGAAGGTTTACTGTCACTGGTTTCTGGAGCAAGATTCGGTCCATCACCAAAAGAGACAGTAGATATGACTTCAGCAGTTGTAGAGTCATCACCACTTCCATTTGGGGATGCTGGTTTATCCGATACTGAAGTACTGGACCCGAGACTGTTGCCCCCCTCACTGCCATCCTTGCTGTTATCCTCACTTTGTTCCAAATTACCATTTGTTTCTACATCATGTTGCCTCCGCAGGTGCATAATACTTTGTCTTATTTTGTCTATTGGGTTGTAATCCAAATCATTTGATACATAATCATCACATTTGTAACTGAAAACAATAAACAGAAAAGTTATTAACAAATTCGAGAAAGGACAGTTTCATCTATTTATAAGTACCTCCTTTATGTTTTTGAAGCCAATTTAAAACCAGTTTTTATGCACATATAAATCAAGATTTAAATCTTTACTGTACGAAGAAAAACCTGCTGGCCAGTGAAGATAAATCTATTATTAGTGTAGTATAATACTTTTAAACTGGTAAATAATAAAGATTGGTTTACCAGTAAACAGAATAGACCTCACAGCTCATACAGAGCTGATGGTCCAGTGTCTCTGCATGCAGCTTTGCATGTCCATTGACATAGCGGCCACAGTTGATCACCCCACATTGCAGGCACAACCAGTTTTGATCCTCTACAGCACATTCTACAAAAAAAAAACAAGTCACTCCATTTTTCAAATAGTATGCAAAACAATGGAACCAGCCAAGTCTTTTATCTAATTCTTTTGGTCAATTTATTTTCTTTCATCATTCTCAATGTTAAGTTGTCTGAATCTCCAATGTTTTGCCTAAATAAAAACTGAATTCAGATGGACACATTTGGTTCTAACCAAACCTAGCCTGCTTCCTTGTTACAAGTCACAACAGTAGGTACTTAGATACTTTCTATGTCTATTAAACTGTCAGCAAAACAAACTGATAATAGTGTTATTGTATCTGTTTATTTTGGTAACATCTATGTCATAGAGATATTAGAGATAGTAGTGTGATAAAATGGTTCAAACTTCGCCCATGTTCTAAGGCTGAAACAAATTAGAGTCCAAACAAATCTACTATGAACTGCGAACCAGTTCAAGGAGATTATAACAAGATTATTTTTTTATGGGTCATTGGGCGTGATAATTCTCACAGACTGGAGTTCCTAAAACTGTAGGTCTGTTCTCTAGCAGAAGCGGTGACGGACGCATTAACTTAATCTTAGACGACGCCATGGTGGACAAATAGTTTCGTGTCCGAAATAGCCCTAAGCATGATGGATATCATTATTTTATCCACGGCGTCAGAAATGCGACATCGTCAGTCACGGTCACCCATACCGCGCCCCCCTCCCGAACCCCTCGAACAGCTGATTATTAAAGTTCGTTGTATTGATTTTCTAAGCTAACCTCCCGTTATGAGTACAATGCGGCAACTTTTCACAGATACCCATTAAAGGAAACTGGCAAGAGTATTTTGTCTACAAGAAAATGAATCTATTTACCTGAACAATTGAAGTTCTTTGTGATCGTCGTGTCCTCAACGTTGAAATTATCTACCTTGACGTTATCTAATAAATGTGTACATTCCATTCTTCATAATACGATAGAACCGAAATAGTAGCACATAAATTTTATTAATAGAAAATTAAATACAATTGATTTTTAACGCAGTTATTGGCCTCAAGCTCAATTTACTCGTCTCGTAGCAAGCAAGCAAAAAGCAAGCAAGCCCAAAACGAATGAACGAGAGCGACATATTTATTTCCTTCATGTCATTGGCCAATTTCTAGAGCGAGAACGAGAAGGCAAAACCTCCAAAACACACTTCGTTCGTTCGGAATTTCGGATACACACAACGGAAAATAAGGAAATTGGTCTTGGCAGGACAGCAGTTCGGTAAAAGAAACTATAAAAGATTATGAACATATTTTGAATAATAATGGAATACCAATGGAGCGCAGTTTATTAGGCGTTAAATTAACTGATCGTGTTCGAAACACAATACTGCGCTCCAAAACAAAGATAGCTGATGTGGCTCAAAAGGCTGCCCAACTTAAATGGGACTGGGCAGGACATGTCTGCCGCATGCCGGACCAACTGTGGGCCCAAATGGCACAGAATTGGTGTCCTGAAACAGTGAGACGGGGTCGCGGCAGACCACGTAAGACGAAGACGGGACGGGATAGGTTCCGGCAAAACTGGAAGGAGGACGCGCAGGCTCGCGAAGGATGGAAGGAGGCCTTTAACCAGCAGTGGGACAGCGTAGGCTAGAGAAAAAAAAAGAAGAAAATATATATAAATACTTAAAAAGACAAGCGTAACGTGGTGATCTACAGATCTTAGATCTCAGAATAAAAAAAAACATCTTTACAGACACGGTAGCACGGATTCATGGCCTTTGAATGGTCTGTTCCTAAATCGGGGAAGGTAGATTATACTCCAAACTTCGTTATTAACGGCACTATGTAACGTAAGCAGATTGACATTCCTACAATCGCACGTAAACATGTGTACAAAATACAAATGGAATGGTACAAAACCACATATTTAGCTATCGCATCCAGAGACGTGAATGTCGTGATGGCCCAGTGGCTTTACCTCTAATGCACGACGTTGTGGGTTCAAATCGGGGCAAGTATCGATGTGACTTGAAATTCATAGGTACTTTTCAGGTAAACCTGATGGACCACTGATGACAGAGATGTCCAACATAAATCTTGGACATCCCTGTCATCAGTGGTCCGAAATCGCCAATCCACCTTGAGCAATCGTGATGATGAATGAATGATCATGCCGTCTAGAAAAGGCTTTTCCCTGCAGTGGGACACTAATAGGCTGGTATATTATATATACCAGGGACCCATTGAAAGTTTGTTTACCCATTGAAAGGGTTTTTCTAAGCGGTTAAACAAAAACCCATACGATATGGGTAAACCTTATCAGTCAATCAACTCAGCCTATCGCAGTCCACTGCTGGACATAGGCCTCTCCCAGGCTGCGCCATAACACCCTGTCCTCCGCCTTCCGCATCCAGTCTGACCCAGCCATCTTCTTAAGGTTAAAAATTTGGAAGGTACCTTTAAAGGTTCAAGTGAAAAACGGGAAAACTTAAGAGTAGCGTATGTCTGGTATAGACCGATTCCAGTACCTAGTACTAATAAAAACTTTTAAGAGTACAAAGTTAATCAGTTGTTTTATTTTCTGCTAAACCATTGTGTACGCACCTGTACGAAACTATTAAACACAATAATGATACTATATTGGAAATTTTAGAACGTTAGCTTTATATACTGCACCGCCGCTTTTTTGTAGCCATTCAAACTTGGTCGGTTCATCCATATATTGCGGTTGTTCTGGTATTTTTATTCCCTATATCTCTTTAATTATATAATGTAATGAGCTGAAATTTTACATGTGAATAGTTGCATTAATACAATAAATATTGCAGAATATGTTATTTTGCTTTTTTAAGAAAAAGTCCTACAATCGGATGTCATACAATAAAGTGGTCCAGTAGTAGTAACTAAGAGTAGTAAATTATGCCTTAACTCATTAATTACTAAGAGCACATAAATAAAACTTGGCAGGACATTGTAGACCGTTACAGGATACAAATAAACGTTATAAGTTAGGCTCTAGAGTTCCTATTTTAAGTGCTTGGACCTAACAAGCATATTTTACTTTTACGTGTTTATCTTCTGAACAGTATGATTTTTTCAAATTCTGTTTTCACAAACATTACACACAAATTCAAAGCAACTTGCGTAAAAAAAATACAACTCTGCACTAAACCGTTTTATAAATTTTCATCACATAACCAAACGTCAGCGCAGCGGAAACTTGATTATCTTCGCAGATATAAGACACACAAATTTATTAAATTAAATTTGTGTGTCTTATGCCATACATCTCGTTACACACTAATTATTGAATGTATTTTTTTTCTTGTACATCCTTATGGAAAAAAAAAGTGCCGCTAGGACGACGTAGTTCCAACGGAAACAGTTTTTGTTGAATAGCTTCCCAATGGTTGGATGCACAAATTTGAATTTACCATACACAATTACACGACGTCAAACACTAAATATTATTATCTGCTAAACTGAAATTCGACATTATTCCGCTGCGACTACGCGTTTCGCTAGCGAAGTTTTTTTTTTGGGTCAGCAACAGAGTACAGGGAGCCTAAAATGGACGCTTTGGCAGAATCATGCGTGCAATTCATACAGCCCGCAATTCATCTGTTTGACAGCTGCTATTTAACATTAGATTTCACTATAATAATTCTTAATTTGTGGACCATTTTACGAAACTCCATACACAACTGTCAAACAGATGAATTGCGGGATATGAATTGTACGCAGATCATAATACGATTCTGCGAAAGCGTCCATTTTAGGCCCCCTGTAATAGATTGGGAAAACCACTGGTAGTGTTGTTACTTGAAGTAGGAGTTTTTTATTGGACCCTAAATAGTGGTAATGTTTGTGGATCACACATAGTGAATCACTTTGCTTGCTTATATTTTTTTTTTAAACGTTTCCCCACTAGGAATAGCTCCTGTATTGTGGGTGCGTTTACAAACATTTAAATTCACATACACAAACAGCCAGACCCGAAACAACTACTTGTAGGTCATACAAATTAATATTTGTTCTTTGCGAATTGAACCCGCGACACGCAGCGCAGCAGTCAATCGCTTAACCACTGCGACAACCGTGTCGTCAAAAATAAATTAATGTCATTCATGAGTCTAGAAATAAGAAATTTATAGACTACAGAAATTTAATGCCAATTTAAGTTATTTCCCTATTTCAGTGCTTTCTAAATTAACCATAAAACACTGCGTGAGTGCTAGTTAGCAATATCAATTATTTTGGGGAATCCCTGAACATGCTTTTCGCTTTCGAGCAACCATGCCGTCTATTGCATTTGCCTTAGCTAAATATTTGGAGAGCTTCCTGTGTTGCCAGACATTTCTACATGGCAAGTAATAAAATAAAAGAGAGAAATAGATATGAATTATTTATTATCCTTAATTACGTCTGCCACCATAGCCGCCTTGTGTGGCAGGCTGCGTCAATTGCAGACCATTGATGTTATTGAAGTCGAGCATCTTCAACATGTCCTTGGTGTCAGGGTCAACTTCAATGATGTCATGCTCCAGGGCAGATACCTCGGGCACGTAGTTGTCACGCCTCTCACGCTCCTCTTCTTGCAGCTTGATGGAGATTCCTCTGACCTGTGAGTGTCTGAGACGCCTCATCAAATGGGTAGCAAACCTGAAACAAAAATATTTTTAGTTCTCTTTTATGTTTTGGCTAGAATTGTTTGTTTACAGTCCAGTTTCATCTCAGGATCTTACAATTTATTTATATAGTGAAATTGCAGTTTGTTTACATGTACGAAACTCAAATACAGGTCAATGCACTTATTAAAAACCATGCCCAAATGAATATTTTGATGGCAAAAAATACGAATACCTACTAATTATTATGGTAAGGGTGAGGGTGAATGATCTGTGTTAAGTTATGACATATTTTGCATGTTTCAACTTTCAATTAGGTGGGTACTTGAATTCAATAAATAATTATCAATTAAGTTAGATTTGTAGGACACCAGAAAAATTGTAAGTAGGTACCAAAATTAAATGAGAACTTGATGTTGGAATTCCTTACTGATTGAATAAATAAACACTCACCCAGCGATTTTGTTACGGAGGGGCTTGGTGGGAATGATAGCGATTTCCTCACATATTCTCTTGTTTGTGTCGAAGTCAAGAGTCAGTCTAGTGTAGTATTTCTCAATGATAATCTTCGCCGCCTTCTTGACGGTCTTAGTCCTGACACGACCCTGGAATCGAAGAGGTTATTCAGTAAATACGTGTATCAAATGATTGTTCACTTATTAGAAACATAGATCCAAAATCGATACACTACATTTTCACATGATCACTAAGATTTTTCAAGATTTAGATCAAAATAAATTATTTACCATGGCTGAAACACTGCAGCAATCTTCACTGACAGATACGAAAGAAAGGTTTTTAATTCTAAAATCCGAATGTCAAACTTTACTTGTCTATGATTTGAGGGCTCTGATGATATTCTAGTCTACCTTACTTACCCTTTTGATATTCTTTGGATAGAACATTTGTAATAAAACATGGTAAAATGATCTTACATGTATCGCCATGTACTGTCATAAAAATATTTAATCTTTTAAATAGGTATGCCAACAGCATAATACATTGATACATTATAATCCGGCCACCGAGAGAATACGTTTCTGACACCAGAGTCGTATGTATGTTGTACAACAAGAGTAGGGAATAGTAAAGTAAAAATTGGTAAAACCTTAGCGTAAAACACGTATTCTTTTGTTCACAGGTGTCAGGGAACACTCTAAATGCGTAACACAACTATTTGAATCGGAATCGGAATGATTTTGAAGTATATTGCATATCTATTGCTTCATATGTTAGAAAAAAATTGTCTGCTCAACAACGTAAATAACGCAATGGATATTGTGGAACTGTTAAATTGAAACCGATTCCTACTGATAGTGCGTTACGCAATTAACGCGCAGGTATGAGTTCGTATCTTAGAATATTTATCAGTCGCAGTACACAGTAAGTCGCAGGCCGATTTTCGGCCACCGTAGGCGCGGGCTAGCAGATGGTGAGCGATGGGTAGCTCGTCGTCCGTTATGGACTAGGTCCGGGTCAACGGCGCGTTGTGTCCCACGCGCGCCTCAAAGAGATGTCAGCACCAACTGACGGGGTTCAGTATGGCCAATGCCTGCCGGGGTTGCGAGTTTTTTCCGAAAATATCCTGTTCCTGGCTCCGGCACACAGGCAACTGAAGGATCACGGGTTGGTGTTAGTCGGTAAAAGTCTGACACAATAACTTTTCCCGCTCGGCCGAGCGGGAAAAGTTATTGTGTCAGACTTTTACCGACTAAAAGTTATTTGATGATGTCCCACCCAAAAAAAAAAAGATGTCAGGAAGGGAAAATTAAGGGGATGCGCTAAGGTAGCCCACAAAATTCAGATTTTTTACGTTTTTTGCAATTTGCAGGTCAGTAACAGGTTGTAGGTTAATCTAAATATGATTCGCGGCCGTAAGCTCGTCATAGGTGGCAGCACAGTTGCCCGTGTAGCAACCACAGTTGTTTTGTTGTTTTATTTTTGTGTCGATCACAAACACACGTGGTAATTTTTTTGTTGTTGAAGACTGGATACGTACGACAGGAATAACCTGATAGAGTTGAAAACGAAGTTGATCTTCCTGACTGAAAATCTTCAGAGTTGGTAATTCTAGCATTGCTTTAATATGACCTCGGATTACACCTTGGGCTACAGTTTTTGTTAAGACAAAACTAACGAGACACACAAAGGGCACCCCCACACACACACGCCAGGGCTATCTTAATTAGAAGAGGAGTTCCCGAGTTCACCTTCTGGCTCCACCATCACTCAACCCTGGGGCTATAATATTTGTGAAGACAAATCAAAATAGCCAAAAGAAAACGGGGAGTATCTTTTTTCCGTGTAGCGTTCCTATGTCGTGCTTCCAGCTCCATCATCAGGTCCTGAACTACACCTTGGGCTATCGTATCTACTTATCAAGATAAAGTTTTAAGTCTAGAGTTGAGCTATACGATTACTGACAAATGATTGCACTGGCTGGACAGATCCCCTTTTTGAGTCGTTCTTCCTCAAAAGCCTATTTCAGACACGGATCTACATGGTCCTCACATATGATCTGACCAAGATTCCAGACATAATCTTGGTCAGATCATATGTGAGGATCATGTAGATCCGTGTCTTTGACCCCTGGAATAGAAAACTTTGACCCCTGGGTTTGTTTACCCATTTCTTGTCAGGGGTAGATAGGAAATGTTGACTCCATCTAGCTAATTTTTTTAATATGACGTGTAAAAATCATACCAATATCCTATTTACAGAATAAACAATTTAATTCCATTTCAGTTCCTATGATGACCTTTCGGATCCATCATGAGGCCCTGGACTACACCTTGGGCTTAGAGTACTTGGCAAGACAAACTCAACGACCGCAAACACAACAGGTTATCTTGTTTAGTTGAGGAGTTCCTATATGGCCACCTTCCGGCCCCATCATCAGACCCTAAACACCATCTTGTTTAAATAGCACTTGACAATTACCCATGAAACCTAACACCACGGGGCTATCAGGTGTAGTTGAATATTTTGGGTCTGTACTGTTGACTATTGAGGAGTCTGAAGACAATCCTAGGTGCAGCAGCCAGGTCATGGTGAACTTTAGAACGGACTATCATAATTAAATAAGTATACAAAATGTACGTGTCTGTACTGTGTACCGTTTTGAAGTTCTCTCGTCTGGAGCCAATCCTCGGTGCCACTGCCAGGTCACGCATAACATAAAAATGCATTGTCTTCGGAACTAAACCAACAATTAAAATTTCAACTCCGTAGGATAAAAGGAAGTGGTTTTGATTCACCTTGCTAGATTAATCCTAAAATAACAAACTAACATAATATCATTGCAATAAAAATCACATAAAAAAAATTGCAAAAAAACTCGTAAACAAAAAATCTAGCCGCATGCATAACCTCCTCCGCTTTTGATATCGCTTAAAAATCTGATGAAAATGATGAATGATATTTTATGGTCTTGTTGTTTGTTTGGTGTTTTTCTGGTGATAGTTTCTGTGTAATCAGTTGTAAGGAGTAGGTACTATAGGAAACACCACAAACACTTAATTTTTACTTTGGGTAACTCCTAAAGCAAATGTCAACAAATGATTGTCTTTGGGTTACTCTACTTTTACTCCATTTCGGATTTCATTGATAGTGTGGATAGTTTGCCGCGTTCACAGTGATCCACATGTTGAGATTTTTAAGATAGACTTATAAGAAGCCGGCAAATCCAGTCTAGTGCTATTCAAACGTGAACTTAAACGTTGTGTGAATACTTTAGTCATACATTCATTTACTATCGCTGTGAAATACCAACGTCAAAATGTTTTGGGGTAAGTAACTTAACCGGTCAGATTGCCACCACGTGTTGGTACCACACAGTTTAAACAATATTATCATTCATTTTAAGCGTACACTATCTAGAATCAATCGATATGTTTCAGAATATAACGGACATACTCTATTCTATTTAGACAAAACTGGTTTCTAGGCCTTTCCATTGTGTCTCTTCTTTACCTGAAACCTGTGTCGGTCCGCTTAGCTTCGGTACTTCTTTTCATAGGACTTATAACAAGAAACTACGATATTTTATGTCATTTTCTGTTCTACTGCTAAACATTATGTTCTAGAACAGACTACAGCACATGTGTTTGGAATGTACTTGGTTCAAACAAAAATAAAAATAAACCGGCCAAGTGCATGTCGGACCACGCACAATGAAGGGTTCCGTAGTTGGGATGAATTTATCCCAAAAACAAACTTAACATTGTAGTTGAAAAACATGCTCTCCCATACATTGATATACGTTACGGTCAATTCTCCAACTGCAAATTTAAGTTGGTCGACTATTACTCGTTAACTTGTGAAGCCTACTTAGCTGTGATAGTTTTCCTTTTAATTTCGTTATATATACTATTGCCATGATTTTTTTCACATATCCAAAACCAACCATTTAGCTGGCAGGGGGGGGGGACACTTGACTAACAAAAACTAGTACTTTAAAGCTTAATATTACGCAAACGGATCCCTTAATTGAAAAATGGTTTTGCCAAACCCACAATATTTTTGAACGGCCTATCCAACGATACCCCACACCATGGAATAGACGAGAAAAAAAAATATCATCCCCATTTCACGTGTAAGGGAGGTACCCTAAAAAAAAATGTTTTTCATAATTTTATTTTACCATTTTTTTGGCATGATTAATATATATACCCATGCCAAATTACAGCTTTCTAGGACTAAGCGTCTCTGAGCTAAGCTGGCGACAGACGGACGGACGGACAGACAGACAGACAGACAGACGGACATGGCGAAACTATAAGGGTTCCTTGTTTACTACGGAACCCTTAAAAGTGAGCTTAGTGGGAGGGCTACATTACAACTGTTAGCATTCAAGGTTCTATTAGGTACCATGTTATTTCACTGTGTAACACTTATTTATTTATTCATTCACTCAGTAGTACACTTCTATTTTATTTGTTGATGCAAACACTCATTAGAGTATTACCATGCACCAAAATCATCAACCACATAATTTAGAAAAAACAAACTTAAGTTCATAATTCAAATTCCAATAAATAATACCAATAATCATAAAACCTATTGTCAAATTCATGCAATGAAGGTGCAACATCTTAACAAAATGTTTGAATCATGAAATCTATATCAAGATGTTTAAAATAGACTATTTGTGCAGGACTTATCATGGAACCGAACAAGCGGTACACCCAAGTGGTGGAGAAGCCGTTCCACATCTCACAGGCAGCTATGGATATCTCAACAGGAGACAATGATCCTTGCCAAGTCATGGTTGTAGTTGATAGCAAGAACTTCCTCGTGTGCACATTACAGAAGGGCAAGGTCATTCAGGTGCCCTTGGATCTCTACTTCAAGACAGGAGACTCTATTTCTTTCCTAACAAATGGTAAGTGAAAATATTACCTTCACAGTTTTGTAACTTTCTGTTTAGCAACCAACATTTTAAAACAAACTTAGATTAAATGTACTAGAATTATTTGATCAACTGTCTTGTATAATGATGAGTATCTATTCTATGTATCTAATCATCTTAGCTGAGCAATAGCTATCTAAATTATTGAGCCTTCAGTATTTACTGGAGTAGATACTTTGCTTTTTCTGTTGTCTGTATAACATAATCTTATGCAATAGGTAAATGCAACGTCCACTTAACTGGTTATCTGGACCCTGAGTTTGAGGACGATCTTGAGGAAGAAGAGGCTGACGATGAAGAGGAGGAGGAAGATGTCCCAGTTCTAGTGCCTGCCAAGAACAAGAGGAAACTGGAGATTTCCAGTGAAGCTGCTGCTAACAAGAAGGCTAAGGTGAGAACAGTTACATCAATCTTACATTAAACAGGTGTAGTGTAATTCTAATTAGCGAAAAATTATTAACAGTGAGGTGTTATCAATCAGCCAGCAAGTCTTATAAATGTCTAATAAAATAACCCACTCCACACTTAGGGTACTGGCACAGTCAACTGTTTAAACTTACAAATCTCTGAATGTGACAAATACAATCAATGATAGATTTGGAACATAGCAAAAGGCTGTGAGTGTGCCTTGTTATTATGAGAAAACGCTTTGGTAGGGATGGACACCCAGAGGGTTTTTGAGCAAGTAGGTATAAGCCTATGCAGGATGAAAAGTTGATGTAGGAAAATATATTTGAAAAGTTTCAGGTATGAGCCCCGTGGCACTCCAGGGGTCCACTTTCCGAAATGGACATAAAATAATGTGATCATTGATCATAATGAACTAAAACTTTGCAGTGCAAAGATAATTCTACCTTAAACTTACATTTCATACTTGTTATAATTAAATTATTTTATTCATCAGCCTGAAAAGAAAGGCAAGAAGGCTGTTGCTGCAAGTGCCGTGAGTGATTCAGATGAAGATGAAGACGAGGACCAGCTGCAGAAGTTCCTTGATGGGGAGGATATTGATACCGATGACAATGATGACTCATTCAAGCTGAACGCATCTGCTGAAGATGACAGGTACACATTTTTGCAGTCTAGCTTACAAAATCAACATGGGAAAGGTAATTAGGTGGGCTATTTTATGTACTTCCCATACACTATATACAGGGTGTTTGGCAGAACGTTGAACATACGAAAATGGTGGGTAGGTGGGGTCATCTGCTACTTACTCAGCCCTAATTTATTTGGCCCTGGCCGACTGGGTATTTAAAAAAAAAAAAAAAAAAGTTTTTTTCTTGTTTCACCACTTTCCTAACTTTAAAGTGTATTTTTTTTATTAAAAATGGGCAATAAAACAGGCAATTTTTTTTTTTTTAATCTTTGATGTTGGCAGATTCTTATAAAATTATTGCTTTGTTCAGATGTTAGCTAGAAAAAAAGTTATGAGTCCTCAAACTTACAGAAAGATGTAAAAAATACTTGAATGTTAATTTCAACTTGCATTTAAAAAAAAACAAAAAATGATTGAGGAGTTCCAATTCTAGCAAAACATCCCTAGTGTGTGAGCTTTCTAATGGTATGTAATTTGCTTTTATAAAAAAAAAACTTTAAGAGTTATTTCATAATTTTATCAAGTAGGAAATTTTTGACTAAACTCTACCTTTACGGAAAGTTAAATGTTTTGCGAAATTTTATACTGCAAAGTTGGTAAAAATTATGGATCGACGGCTTGCCAGTAGCAGTGGTGCAAATTGACATTCACTATTCCCTTGAGATGGTTACACAAAGCAGGTAGAAATTTTGTTTCACTCTTGCGCAGTCATAGCGTATTTTTGCTCTCTTTCGCTCTCGTGGCACCGTGACGCGTCAGAATGAATTCTTGACGAAACTCTACCTTTACGGAAAGTTAAATGTTTTGCGAAATTTAATACTGCAAAGTTGGTAAAAATTAAATGATCGATTGAAATTATGCTGTACCAGTTAGGTGCGTTAATGAAACAATTAAATAATTTTAAATAATTTATTTAAATAATAAATCATATTAGATGTTCAAATTGACGCCCTTCATTCGCAATACAGGTGCGGCATCTACGTCTGATTTCTACAGTTGTTGTGCGCAGCAGCATCTCCTGTCGCATAACTTCGAAAGCAGCATTAATTCGATTTATCAAATCTTCCCGACTTTCTACTTCTGTAGTGTAAACTAGTTCCTTTGCCCTTCCCCACACGTGAAAATCGAGCGGAGTGAGGTCGGGCGATCGCGGAGGCCAGGGAATTGGTCCTCCCCTGCCAATCCACGAATTTGGGAAACAATTATCCAAATGCTCACGTACAACTAGACTAAAGTGAGCTGGGCAACCATCGTGTTGAAAGACAATAGGCCTGTTTATGTCTACTTGGAACACTTCTTCCACTAATGGTGGTAAATCATTTATCAAAAAATCCAAGTAGTTGTTCGCGTTGATGTTGTCGGGCAAATAATGAGGCCCTATTAGCTTATCGCCAATCACTCCTGCCCAGACATTCACACTGAATCTCCTCTGGAAGCCTCTTTGTCTCTTCACGTGTGGGTTTTGATTTTTAAGTGCCCAATGGTGAAGATTGTGATAATTGACAATCCCTTCTTTGTCAAATTTGGACTCGTCTGTCCACAAAATACTTTTTAAAAAGTTAACGTCGTCCACATCGGTATGCAGCAAATGGCGACAAAATTGCACACGTCTCCCAAAATCACTGTCATCGAGACCTAGAACAAACAAAACATGTCTAAGAATTGATTTCAATACTGAATCTTTTCTTCCTCCGAGTTCAAACTCTACAATTATCCAAATTTTTCATCTTCAATTTTTAAGTACACTAATTGGCTTTATGGCTTAGCCATAAAGACGTAAGACCAAATTCACAAAAGGGCGTGCAACTTTCCAATTTTGTTCTAAAAAGGACCCATAAGTGCTGGCAAGTTTACCTACGCTGACCACCTGCGCAAACCGAATCCGAAATCCGAATCCTGTAAGCGCTGGCCGCCTGATTGTTACTAACTAATAGTTTATTGAATTTAATTTGAAATTAGAATTGAATGCGCTAAAAACAACATGAGGCAAAACAACTAATAAAGAAAGTGACGAAATCAAGGTTAAATGGAACGATCAATTGAACTGTCTCATAATTTACTACATTCCACAAAATCGTATCAGATGCAGTGCATAAACGGCTTAATCTTACCTTGCACTGGAGTGTAGTGAAAAGCATGTCTACCATCTTGCCGGAGAACAGACCACACTTTCCATATGCTTAAGCCAAGTATTGAAGCTATCTGTCTAATGCTTTTGGTAGGATCCGCGTCAAACTCGGCAAGAACTTGTTCGTCAATGGTAGCATCGGGTCGTGCTGCGTTCACTCGTGGTTCTTGTAAGTTCAGGTTACCGGTTTGTCGTAAACGTCGGTAAGTACTCGCAAACGTCTGATGACTGGGTACTCGGCGGTTGGGATAACGCTCTTGATAAATTCTTCGCGCTTCACGCGAATTTGTATTAGCGCTTCCATACGCTAACAACATGTCCGCGTATTCCTCACTGGTAAAAGCAGCCATTTCTTTACCAATAACAACAGGTAACAGTAATAACAAAAAACTTAACAAACTTAAACTTAAACTTAACTAGTGATAACAATAAAAGAAAACGAAGTGAACAAAAACAAACGTAAGCGTAACGGGCACGTGAGATCGCAGAGGCAGTTAAGTCTCGACTGAATAAAAGAAAAGAATTCATTCTGAGGCGTCACGGTGCCACGAGAGCGAAAGAGAGCAAAAATACGCTATGACTGCGCAAGAGTGAAACAAAATTTCTACCTGCTTTGTGTAACCATCTCAAGGGAATAGTGAATGTCAATTTGCACCACTGCTACTGGCAAGCCGTCGATCCATAATTTTTACCAACTTTGCAGTATTAAATTTCGCAAAACATTTAACTTTCCGTAAAGGTAGAGTTTCGTCAAAAATTTCCTGCTTGATAAAATTATGAAATAACTCTTAAAGTTTTTTTTTTATAAAAGCAAATTACATACCATTAGAAAGCTCACACACTAGGGATGTTTTGCTAGAATTGGAACTCCTCAATCATTTTTTGTTTTTTTTTAAATGCAAGTTGAAATTAACATTCAAGTATTTTTTACATCTTTCTGTAAGTTTGAGGACTCATAACTTTTTTTCTAGCTAACATCTGAACAAAGCAATAATTTTATAAGAATCTGCCAACATCAAAGATTAAAAAAAAAAAATTGCCTGTTTTATTGCCCATTTTTAATAAAAAAAATACACTTTAAAGTTAGGAAAGTGGTGAAACAAGAAAAAAACTTTTTTTTTTTTTTTTTAAATACCCAGTCGGCCAGGGCCAAATAAATTAGGGCTGAGTAAGTAGCAGATGACCCCACCTACCCACCATTTTCGTATGTTCAACGTTCTGCCAAACACCCTGTATAAGTAATATTATAGTTTTGTAACAAAAACTAGTTATTACGAAATAGATATGAGATCAAGGTGGCATATCTATATGAATAAGCCTTGTTTATTTACTGCAACTTGCTCAAGCAGATCATATCAGATGCTTCACTTTTTGTTCATTTTCTCTCGAAAGTTAAAGGCTCCTACAAACTGGTGCGATATCGCGGGCGCGACTGGCAGCGCGACGCTTGTCTCGCCCGCGATATCGCACCAGTCTGTAGAAGCCTTTACTGTCTGATAGCTTCACCTAATTCCGATCACTCGTTATCACACTGTAAAATTGATTAGGTAAGTACCAAGTATTTTAGTAAAATGCTCCTGTAATATTTCTTTCACAACTTACCAATGTCTGCTTTATTACTACAAAAAAAAGTGCGTGTCGGACCACGCGCAATGAAGGGTTCCGTAGCTGGGATGAATTTATCCCAAGAACAAACTTAACATTGTAGTTGAATGTTTTTCAACAATGTTCTCCCATACATTCCAACTGCAAATGTAAGTTGGTCGACTATTACTCGTTAACTTGTAAATTCTATTTAGCTGTGATAGTTTTGTTTAACTTCGATAAATAGACTACTGCCGTGAATTTTTTCACTTGTCCAAAAACAACCATTTAGCTGACATATCTGACAAAAATTTGCACTTTAAAGCTTAATATTACGGATCCCTGGATCGAAAAATGGTTTTCACAGGCCTGTAATATTTTTGAACGGCCTATCCAACGATACCCCACACCATAGGATAGACGAGGATAAAAAATATCATCCCCACTTTTCGTGCAAGAGAGGGGGCTACACTTTTTTTTTCGAGATTTTATTTTATCACTATCGGCATGATTAATATGTATACTCATGCCAAATTACAGTTTTCTAGTCTCTGACCTCGAAGTCGCGGACTGACAGACAGATGAACATGTCGAAACTATTACTATAAGGGTTTCTTGTCGAATACGGAACCCTAAACACACAAAAGATGTGTTATTTCATCCAAATCCTTATTACAGCGATGAGGAAGATGATGAAGATGAGGAAGAGGAAGAAGAGGACGATGATGACGACGATGAAGAGGAAGCTCCCAAGAAGAAGAAGAAGGGAGCAGCACCCGAGGTGGATTCCACGCTCGACACCAGCAAGGAGGAAACAGCCGACGTATCAAAACTGTCCAAGTCAGCGAAGAGACGGCTGAAGAAGAAGCAACATCAGCTAGCTAAGCAAGCCAACGGAGCTGCTGCTCAAGTGAATGGAGTAGACAAGGCCAAGGTAATTTTTTTTATACTGTCAGGTCAGGAATCGCACAAAGAGAAGTTTAGAAGGACAATGTGAGTCTTGCTCTAGCTGAAGGTACAAAATAGGCTAGGAAAATAAAAAACGTGAGACATCAATTTATTTTTGTTGACCGTTTTACACTATCAACTACGACTACAAAGGGCGCGCTCTTTATGTGCTTATCACGAGAGATTGTTGAAGCATTTCCGAAGACATGTTTAATAAGTCGAGTTAAGGTTTTACTGTCATTGAATAATCTATTCCATTTAGCTTATGGATTACAAGTACTGGTTGCTTGTCTGCTTACATAATTGTGTTCATTATAGAAAGAAGAACCCAAGGCAAAGGCTGAAAAAAAAAAGCCTGAAACCAAGAAAGAAGCAGATTCACCCACAGAGAAGAAAGAGAAGAAGCAGATAAGTGGAGGTGTCGCTATTGAGGACTTAAAGGTCGGCGGTGGACCCGTTGCCAAGGCCGGCAAAGTTGTCATGGTAAGTTAACTGTAGATTACTATTCCTGATCACGTCTTATTTTATTTAGGGTCTTAGGGTGTTGATACACTTTTACTTCCTGATTCCAATGAGCCACAATGCAATTCTGGAACTGCATCTCAACCTCCTATCAGGCTCTCTGTCCAACAACACCTGCACTATGAAACATCTTTGCGTGGCCAGAGCTAATATGATTGATATGGCTCAGTTTTGGTCTTAACTTATATAGATTTATGCGGAATCATCAAATGATGAAGAATTGTCGATTAACATAAGTAGCTGGTATAGCAGATAACCAGCTGAAGACTGGGTGTGCATCTCAAATATCTTCACTAAATTTACTTTAATAATTTTACTTTGCAAATGAGAATAATTTTTCAATGAGAGAGAACTATGAGAACTATGGAATTTACCCATTTAAATGTTTCATATGATGACTCCAGCTTAAATTACAGATTACAGCATTATGTTATCTTATTGTGATCATTAATGAAATAGAATTATTTATAATTTTGTTATATTTTTAATAGGTTTACTACGAAGGTAAGCTCAAGCAAAACAACAAGATGTTTGACAACTGCGTGAAAGGACCCGGCTTCAAGTTCCGGCTAGGATCCAAGGAGGTCATCTCTGGCTGGGATGTAGGCATCGCTGGAATGAAGGTCGGAGGCAAGAGGAGGATTGTGTGCCCACCTGCGATGGCGTAAGTGAAATAGCATCACAAAACAGTCAAATGGAATAATAAAAATAGAATGTAGATATGGTAGATGACTGCCAGTATGAAGTTAGTGCTGATTGAGGTTTTGGCAACTTCATTTTCATGGTTATCCACATGCGCACGTTGCGCATCAATATATCCAGTGATAAATCACTCCTTGCTGATGACGAAGAGGCATTTGGAAAAATATCACATTCTCAAAATTTATAACATTGGTGTCATTCTTTTTCATTGACTTATTATGGTTTAAATTAGAATTAATGACATGCACTCGTGCTGCAAATAAGTTGAACAGAGTGCTCAAGGAATCTTTTCTGTTACAGGTATGGAGCGAAAGGCTCGCCTCCAGTCATCCCACCAAACTCGACCTTAGTATTCGAAGTTGAATTGAAGAATGTTAAATAAGTCTTATTTTGACTGAATGTGCCAGAATGTTGAGGACATTGTTGTTTTGCTTTAATTGAATGTTTATTGAGAGGTGACATTGAATGAATGTTGCAAAGCATGTTTGTT
This sequence comes from Tiliacea aurago, assembly GCA_948098905.1. Lineage (NCBI taxonomy): Eukaryota > Metazoa > Arthropoda > Insecta > Lepidoptera > Noctuidae > Tiliacea > Tiliacea aurago. Next base: position 7,355,172 of record OX402592.1, read on the forward strand.
TGAAACTGTTCCAATATGACGTATCTGCAATAAAATTATTTAAGACAATGATTGGGAGCTCATAAAATATGGTGCTTCAATTAAATGCAGATGTGTACATACATTTTGGATCTGCTGCTGCGAAAAATATATATTTTTGATACATAACCTATCAAGTTTATGTATGCTTGCGTGATTATTGAAAATTAAGCATCAATTTGTTTAATTTCTGACCTTTTTTTATTGTAAGATTAAATACGGCAACTATATTGAAAAAGCTCACCATAAAACAGTACAATATATATTTTTTTGTTACATTTAATAATAATAATGTTGCAGATCATCATATTTGAGGTATACAATGTAAGTTCATTTTAAGTTAGTTTGTAAGGGTTCAACTGGACATAATAACTTGACACTTCCAAATGCTGAAAATATAAAAACAAACTGTTTTTTGGGTGAATTAAAATATCTGATTATGTCCAATTTCACTCAATTCAGCACAAAATCCTCCTGAAAGATATACAAGCAAAACTGTAACAATAGCATACATAGTTAATGTGAAACATTGTTAATTCCTATACTTATTTTAAATAAACAATATTTTCTTAATTCCGACTATTACATATAAGAATATTCTTTATTTTTAAGTTTTCAATGCAACTCTTTACTAAGCCTGTAGTTTTATTACAAACACTAGTATGCAGTAACCATGAAGGGGCAAGGATTTCCAGTTTGAAATGGTTCCTTGTTGTAACTCGAATTTTAAATCATATACAGTGATTACAAGACCCAACCAGATCTAAGATGAAATGCTCCTGCATGTATCTTACATAGGTACTATTGTTATGACCTTAACTAAGGTAACCTGCAAAATATTGAAATAAAAGTTTTTAAGTCCAGTAAGTGTTTTATTACTCTCAATTTTTCCAATATTGTAACTGCTTATATCAACATGACATGAATTTATGATGTACAAGACTATATTTTATAAGCTAATGACAATGAAAACTGAAGCTTAAAAATGCAGTTTCTAACTCTTAATGTCTTGGAATGTGTTACCATTACCATCAATAAAATTTCATTTCACAACCACCCTTCAAAACAGACGTATATATAGATGTACAATGTACTAAATAAAATGATCATAAATATTTTAATTATACATAATAATTAACAAAATGCACAGAGGAATACATTTTACCATTAATCTGTTATAAAATAAGTAATAATACTTGTGTATTTATCTAATAATAATTGACTAGTCAGCTTTGATCCTGTTTCGGTCGGAGGTTGTGTTGAGGTTCGTTTCTTTGGTGTCCTTGATTTCTTTTTTGTCATCTTTCTTCCTGCTAAATGCGCACACTCCGCCCTCACATTTAAATGGAAATTCTGTTTTCACGTTGCCATCAGCGTCTTTGACAGCCCATGGATTCCAAAAGCGAAGAACATACGGTTGGATAAACTTGTGCCAAAGAAACAACAATACAGGAATGACGAAGCAAGGAACACAAACCATGTTGATGGAATGAAATGAACGGGAACCACAAACTTAATGTTTTAATTTGTTAACTGGAGAATTATTCAGATTACAAGCAATTGTCTTGTCTGTTTATTACTCTTACTGTATTTTTTATATTTTGTTAAAAATTCTCTTGAGTCACGGAAGTGTTTTTAACAATACGTCCAGTATTGACTTTTTTGACATCGTTTTTTTACTTTGACGGACGAGTGGGACGACTGTGGGGACGACTCGACTTGACGTATGTCGTTGACAGTGCTGCCAACCCCAAAAGTTAAAATTATCTAATTTCCTCGTCGTAATGATCGTTTCTACGACACAGTTTTATACATCGGTAATGATTGTATAATAAAAAAAAACCCGTAAAACAATAACTTTATTGGTATTTTATTTCTTATTTAGTTTCATGACCCGTCGTATTATCGCCGTATTATCTCCAAATAACGTGCCGCGTACTTTTGCGTATTGAACAGTGCATGCCACGAAAATTTGAATGGGATTCACAAACGCTCTTTGTTGATGTGAAACACATATAGCCGAAGCCGAACGTAAAACCGATTACTGGCGGGGCGACGCTTGCCGCAGGGCGACGCGTCGCCACTAGCTTGCTACATATTAGTAATCTGTGGTCGCCACTATATAGTCTCTAAGTAGTAGTGTGTAAATAATTTCGATGTTTCACATCTGCCAGGCATCCCGTGACGGCTCAATTATTACTTAGAATTATATTATAATCATCATCATCATTTCAGCCGAAAGACGTCTACTACTGGATATAAACCTCCCCCAAAGGGGGATTTGCCATAATCGCCACGCTTGGCAGGCGGGTTGGCGATCGCAGTATGGTGTTAAAATGCATAGAGAACGCTGCTGCCCATTCTTTAGTAAGTCCCTTAATCGCCTTTTACGACACCCACGGGAAGAAATAGGGGAGTGCTATTCTCTACTTCCGGCACCACACATGCTTATAAATGCTTTAATTTTCTTAAAGTAAATAACTAACTTCTTGCTGTGTTGCTTACGATATATTTATCTTATTAATTATTAGTACTAGTATTTATCTTGAAGCAACACAGCAATAAGTTAGTTATTTATGAAAACCTTAGAATTATTTATTTAAAACCTCAAAATTATCGAACATTTAACGTAATTAACCGATTTCCAAAAAGGAGGAGGTTATTTTAAATACGTTATCTTTTGTATACAGCGGGGTGCAAACATAAAGGATACAGGTTTTTCAGTCCCGATAAGTCAGTACGGGTCGGTACTGCCAATCAGTAAAGTCACCTCTCGGTCCGGCAGTTGGCACCGACAAGTTTTAACCTGTTTCTTCAAAACTGAGCGCATATGATAACACGGGAATATTATACATGCACTGATCGGTACCGATCCGCTTGGACTCGCCGCACCGTTAACCTGTTTCTTTATTTAGCACCCTTACATCGGTTATTACACCCTTACATCGCCCCTTATTTTTCGTACGGGTTGGCAACACTGGTCGTTGACGTTGTTTTGACATAAACAATAAGATAATGACAGTTCCTTCAAGTCAAAAAGAAAGAACATGGGTGCCACTGCCATGGAAGTAGTACTTGCGGTTTGGACTCTGGTAATAAAGTTCGACGTAGATCTAAGGGTGGGAATACACGTCAGATTTTGTTTCCGATTGTCTGATCAGACTATCTGATCGTATTTACTCTTTGAGTATTTATACTCAGGAAATGCCAAAAAGCGAATCACCGAACAACTTTTTCTGCCACTTTCTGCGGGGGGCGAGGAAAACACATACAGCACACCACGAAAATTTTACAATTGCACACAGATACATGGTTCCTATTGCTATAAACGCACACGAAAAAAATAATAACCACACAATTACAAAAACACAGACACAGATTGACTTTGTGTGTCCTGACAACAAACACAAAGGTGCTAGTGATGTGATACAAACAATGAGCGGTATTTCATTCATAATGCATGAATGATTGAACAAAATTTTAATTCGTTTTACCATACCTTAATCCGCAAACCAGCTAACTCCATATGAGCAAATTTAGTATCAGGAGACACTTAAAACTTTATAATATATTGTTTTAAGACTACATAGGAAAAAATTATAAAACCGTTGGTGGATAATATCTGTTGTTAAAATGTTAAACAAAATAAAATCTTTACAAAAATCATAATCAAAATCAACATCTTACATCTTAAATGTGTTTGACGAAATGTGGAGTTGGCTGGTTTGCGAAATATCGGTATCGTTTATTTTCATGTGCACTTGCCTAATTTCTCCTTGCTAAATTACGAAACAAAACAAAAATGATGTGTTTGCTATCTTAGTTATGAAACAATGCGGATATGGCTCCATTGCCATAGTCTATAGTTCATAGTCATATTATTATGTCTGAATGTTGACGACTAGAGGAAATCACTGATTTTTGAAATGTACAGTTTATTATATACATGTCGAACACATTTCTGCGGATCTACTTTTTTGGTTAACACTAGATTCATAAGCATACTTGGTAGATACATAAACATTCGCCTCTCAGACATTTACATTTTTCTCGAGGTTTTTAGTTTTATCTTATATTTAAAATTCTCGTGTCACAATGTTAGTTACCATACTCCTCCGAAACGGCTTGACCGATTTTTATGAAATTTTATATGCATATTCAGTAGGTCTGAGAATCGGCTACTATCTATTTTTTATACCCCCAAGCATGGACGTATAAACTTTTTTTATACGTCCATGCCCCCAATTGTTAAGGGTGGCTTTCCCACGGGATCAAGAATTACGCGGTGAAACCGCAGGTCGCAGCTAGTCTTATAAATAAAATTCTCGTGTCACAATATTAGTTACCATACTCCTCCGAAACGGCTTAACCGATTTTTATAAAATTTTATATGTATATTCAGTAGGTTTGAGAATCGGCTACTATCTATTTTTTAAAACCCTAAGTGTTAAGGGTGGCTTTCCCACGGGATCGAGACTTACGCGGGTGAAACCGCGGGGCGCAGGTAGTATGTTATAAAAAACAATAAAATACATTGAACTTTTAAAAGTTGTTTAAATTATTTATTAATAATTACATAAATGAAATAGAAATGAGAAAAATAGTTATTCAGAGCAATTAACACATAGTATTCCTCGATGATCCCTACAAATGATTTTTTTTCACTGGGTACAACAGAAAATTATCATTCGACGTTTTTTTTAAATCGCAGAAACCACATTTTTTTTCTGTAACCCACTGGATTGTGATTGAGCATTGGACGAAGTTTCGCCAAGTACTTCAAACAATTTTTCTATTTAGGCATCGCTTCAAAGTTCATCAGACAGTTTTGTCGATACTTCTTTTATATACGATCGTCGTGCTCGTGACATGGGTTTTGTTACAGACTCATTTGATCTCATAGATTTTATATTCTTTCGTATGTCATAGCTCAGTTAACGTCATGTTTGATTATTCTGATTTTCTACAACTTGTCAGAATTGTAATAAAAATTAGATTCATGCTTTAAACAAATAAGCTTTATTTCATTGGCGACGAGGCAAATTGTATTGTTCAGTAGATACACAACATGAACGCTGAACAATTCGCTGCCTTCCTTACCGCGCAACAGGAACAACAGAAGGTATTAACATTCCTCCTACAACAACTGGTACAACAGCAACAACACCATGAATATCCCTTACCTAACAACGGCTTGACAAACAACGACGATAACGCAGCACCTTGTACATCGAAACAAAACATTGTGAAACACTTCAAGTGCGACAAGTTTAACCCTGCCACAACCACCGCAGAAAACTTTGTGGATCTGTTTGAAGCTAAATGCCGAATATGGGGTGAAGAGACTATTAGTATTCAAAAAGACCTACTCATAAACTGCATTACACCTGAGTTATACCACGAGCTGAAGGTAGCGTTAACTCCTGACTTTGACACAGCGACATACAACGATATAAAAACAAAATTATTAGATTTATATAGAACAAAGAAAACGCGATACAAAGGCCTAATTGATTTTTGGAACTCTACCAGAGAAACCGACGAAACAATGGAACATTATTCTAATAGACTAAAGGAACTTTCAATTGACTGCGGCTATGAAGGGACTTTGCTGGAGAGACAGCTCCGTGATCGGTTTGCAACCGGTTTGAACCATATACAGCTGGAGGTAGATTTAAAACAAAGATGGCCTGAACTACGCGAAGTCACAGAAGGTGGCAAAATGAGAGAGATAACATTCGCAGAAATATTTGCAGTGGCCCAGTCACGCGAAATCGCAGAGAATGACAATATAACCGAAAGTAGCAAACACAATGACTATATTAACAGGATCAAACAGAAGAAGCAAGGCAAGCGTACTAATACTACGATCAACAACGAAACACCCAGGAAGTTGCGACCAGACCAATGCAGACGATGCGGAAAGCGTGACATACATGATTACGAGCACTGCACAGCTAAATTCTACCAATGTAAAGCATGTGGGACAGGACATTACGAAAGCGTATGTATTAAATCAGGTAGAGCATATTTACTGTCACAACCTAAACACTCACAACGCAAAATCAAGACTGACAAACACAACAAACTACAGAAACTTAACAATCGAACAGAGACATCCGAAGCCTCATCAACGACATCGTTGCACTCTGACTCCTCCGCGGAAGAAAGTAATAGTGAGCCCAACCCTGTCTACAGCATAAACAAGAAAACATCTCGATGCAAGAAAATTGACGTTACCATTAATGGTGTAAAATGCACGATGGACTGGGACCCTGGATCAATCTACTCAATAATTTCTACTAAAATGTGGAAAAAGATTGGAGCTCCAACATTGTTGAAGGGACCGAAACTACAAGCTTATTGCAATTTTAAACTGAAAGCAAAAGGTATAACAGACGTAACAGTTGGCGTAGACAACATACAAAAAATTTTACCTGTTGTAGTCATGGACAAGGCAGATCCTATGCTTTTCGGGTTACAATGGAGCGAAATGTACGATATGACTTTTCCGAAGTCTGTGTACTCTATCAAACGTTCCACAGACACATCACTGGATCTCATGCTAGCGACCTACACTGACCTATTTGACAATAAATTAGCAAAGGTGAAGAATTATCAAGTGAACATCCACATCAAACCTGGCAGTGAAGCAAAACATCTGCCGGCACGTCCCATCAAGTTTAGCATACGCAAAAATATTGATATAGAATTAGAACGGCTTCAGCGCGAAGGAATAATAACAGCAGTGGACCCCAACATGACACCTTTAGAATGGGCCACACCCACAGTCAATGTTCTGAAACCAACTGGCCAAGTACGGATATGTGGCGACTACCGAACAACGATTAATCCGGTACTTATCAAGCATACCCATCCCATGCCTCTTTTTGATCAGTTAAGACAACGTCTGGCACATGGGGATAAATACTCGAAAATTGACCTTAAGGATGCTTATCTGTAGTTTGAAATAACGCCTCAATCGAAAAAGTACCTAACGATATCAACCCACAAAGGATACTTTGTCTACAACAGAATGCCCTTTGGTATTGCAACAGCGCCCTCTATTTTCCAACATTTCCTTGACAAACTCCTTGATGGTATATCAAACGTCGCTGTGTTTTTTGATGATATTGCCATTACTGGGAAAAATGACAAAGAACATATATGGACCCTCTCAATGGTTTTCAATAAATTGAAACAAGCCGGACTGAAAGTAAATCTAAAAAAGTGCACTTTCTTACAGCCAGAAATCGAGTATTTAGGACATATTATCGACAAAAATGGAGTGCGACCAACAAAATCTAAAATAGAAGCAATTTCGAAGGCACCACCGCCAACAAATACGAAAGAACTCAGGGCGTTCTTAGGACTCATTAATTTCTACGAACGATTTATTCCACACCTACATAGTGAATGCGCCGATTTACATGAGCTAACAGGTGATCGCCGAAAATGGTAATGGACTGATTATGAAAACGAAGTATTTATTAAAACTAAGAGATTAATAGTAAGATCTAAATCGCTTGTGGCATTTGACGAAAATCGACCCCTTTTCCTCTCTTGTGACGCCTCAGAGAAAGGAGTAGGCGCAGTCTTATACCACAAGGATAAAGATATCGAACAGACTATTGCATTTGGCTCAAGAAAACTGAAACCGGCTGAAAGCAAATATTCTGTTATAGATCGCGAGGCATTAGCAATATTCTATGGCATTCAAAAATTCGACCAGTATCTCAGAGGCACAAAATTCACACTTGTAACTGACCACAAACCACTTATTCACATATTGGGCCCACAACGAAATCTCCCAAAAATTGCCAATAATAGACTTGTGAGGTGGGCACTCGTTATTGGAAATTATGATTATGACATCATTTATAGAAAAGGGGAACATAACATTATTGCTGATTACCTATCCAGAATGCCAAATAGCGCTGAACAGCCGAATGACCCAGAGGTATCGATATGCAAAATCACTGAATTGTTACAGCATAATAAAATGAATGACTTGGCCTTAAGTGAAGAGAATATCAGAGAAGAAACAAAACACGATGCCACGCTGAAGCAAGTCCTGCAATTAATCAAAACCGACTTGTTTGTCTGTTCACAGACCGATCTGAAACCGTTTATTAGAAAACGCAGTGAACTATCTATAGAGAACAAGATCATCATATGGCAAGGTAGGGTGGTTATACCGAATAAATTAAGAAATACAGTACTGCGTTATTTGCACATTGGCCATCCTGGAACTTCTGCAATGAGAGCTCTTGCGCGCTTCTATGTATGGTGGCCAACACTCGAAGAAGACATTGACAATTTTGTAAAAAAATGTCAAAAATGCCAGGAAAATAGACCCAACAACCCAGAATTACCTGTATATTCTTGGTCGATTCCAGAAAAGGTATGGGAAAGAGTTCACGTCAACTTTGCTGGGCCCTTTGAGGGCAAGTATTGGCTGGTACTCGCAGACGCCTTATCAAAATGGATAGAAATTAAACCTATGGCAAAGATAACCACCAGAACATTATGCGAGAAATTAGATGGTATTTTTACTACATTTGGATTGCCTCATATTATTGTCTCCGATAATGGACTTCAATTTACTTCCAAAGACTTTCGAGCGTATTGTAAGTCGAAGGGTATAGTGCACATGACGTCTTCACCCTACCATCCAAGAACCAATGGATTGGCCGAACGACTCGTGCGAACTTTTAAAACAAGAATGGCTTCAAGTGAAGCAGACAGAGTCAACCCAAAACGGAGGCTTCAAAACTTTCTCTTTTCTTATCGTAACACACCGCATACTACCACAGGAAAATCACCAGCCCAAATGATGTTCGGCAGACAGCTAAACTGCTTACTCGATAATGTGAGGCCAAATATGAGAAGGACGTTACGCTATAAAAACATACAAGCTAATATTCAATCTGAACAAAAGACTCCGAATTTCCAGAATGGGGAAGCAGTGTACATCCGTACCAAACTGGAAAATAAGTGGAAACCGGCTATTATTGAGGAAAGGAAGCACAGGTATTCTTATGTGGTTAGAACTCCAGAAGGAGTCCTGAAGCGCAGACACGCCGACCAAATACGCCGCAACGCGAGTGGATCTCAGTCACCCACCAACGAGCGAGACATTGCGATGGAACCATCGTCACCGGCGGACGCATCGACTCTTTCCACACCGCTTGTTGTACTACCTCGTGCCAGTTCAACTCCAATCAGTCAACCTCCGATTGAAGCCGTTTCGTACTCGCCGCGAACACTCGAGCAGACACCGGTGTTGAGGCGTAGCAAGAGGACGATACGCCCGCCGCATCGTCTCATAGAGCAAATGGACTAAGGCCGGGAGGAATGTTACAGACTCATTTAATCTCATAGATTTTATATTCTTTTGTATGTCATAGCTCAGTTAACGTCATGTTTGATTATTCTGATTTTCTACAACTTGTCAGAATTGTAATAAAAATTAGATTCATGCTTTAAACAAATAAGCTTTATTTCAGGTTTCTTGTTGTTATTCATTTCTCTCCTGTGCCCGGGTTCTTGTAGACTCAACCGCTCATTACGTTACGTTGTTGAGCAGACCAATTTTTCGAACTTAAGAAGCAATGGCTTAGCAATATCCTTCAAAATCATTTAGATTGTGATTATTGTATGCTACGCAATTAGGGTGCTGACTTGTCCAGGTACATACACATAACATAATAGTTACTGAACATACTGACTGAAAAAAATCATTTGTTTTATCAATCTTTCAATAACGTGGTCCCAGCACTATGCAAATCCTTACTATTCCTTACCCTGTACTGCGTTTGTGCTAACAACGTACCACTGTATTTTTCTATCGTAAATATCATAATGATTATTTCGACATTGCGCTTAAATAAAACCATGTTGATGTATATTATATACCCACATGTGGTAGGAAATACTATGGTTTCGTAAATTAGAAGTGGCAGATCGCTTTTTGCAACAGAAAACTGCACAAATTACCATTTTTCGGGAGAACTTACTTGCGTTGCGACTTGCGACACAATACGATTCACAACACAGATTCACAATTTCGGCCTCCCTTATTATTATTAAACTCTTTGATGTCGGCTGTCAGCGAATGAACTAGTTTTATATATCGAGCATGGTCATAAAGCCAATAAAATTGACTTTGGCAGAGGGGAACGCTCCGCTATGGCGTCTCCAGAGTATAAATACTCAAAGTATTTACTCTGTATTTACTCGACACCTACACATCCGATTCTTGCGTTAGGCTTTTTCTGAAATCGGTCGATGCCGAGCTATCATCCCGAGTGCTTGCGTCCTGACTCCTGAGTAAAAAGAAAAGATGGACGACTAATTACTGTTATTTGCTTGTGTTGACGCGAAAGAAGAAAAATATATTAAAAAAAAAATCGGAAACGCCTTGCGCCAGTTTCCGACTCTGACGTGCGATCCGACTATCGGATCGGACGTGAGTTGAATGTTCAAACAAAATAATGGTTCTAGTTCCAATGCCTTCCGATATCAACTGTCTAATGAAAAAACCGGCCAAGTACGTGTCGGACCACGCACAATGAAGGGTTCCGTAGTTAGGGTGAATTAATCCCAAAAACAAACTTAACATTGTAGTTGAAAAACATGCTCTCCCATACAACTACAGGCTGACTTTGAAAACATGCGACAAAATTTAAGGGAGTGTTCTACCCATCAATATGAACAACTTTTACTATGGGACCAAATTAGAATTCGCAAAAAAAACAAGTCGACTTTCCTATAAAGGTACATAACCGAATGGACCATTTTGTATAAGGTTGACTTTTTTTTTGCGAATTCTTATTTGGTCCCATAATAAAAGTTGTTCATATTGATGGCTAGAACACTCCCTCAAATTTTGTCGCATGTTTTCAAAGTCAGCCTGTATATACGTTACGGTCAATTCTTCAAATGCAAATTTAAGTTGGTCGACGATTACTCGTTAACTTTTAAACCCTACTTACCTGTGATAGTTTTCCTTTTAATTTCGTTATATATACTACTGCCATGAATTTTTTCACATATCCAAAACCAACAATTTAGCTGGCAGGGGGGAAGGACACTTGACTCTAAGAAAAAATAGCACTTTAAAGCTTAATATTACGCAAACGGATCTCAGAATTGTAAAATGTTTTTGACAGACCCACAATATTTTTGAACGGCCTATCCAACGATATCCCACACCATGTATTAGACGAGAAAAAAAAATATCACCCCGTTTTACGTGCAAGGGAGGAAAAAATGTTTTTCATGGTTTTATTTTACGACTTTCGCGGCGTGAATAATATACCAAATTACAGCATAGCATAATCAGCCTATAATGTTCCCACTGCTGGGACACAGGCCTACTATCTTCGAGAGGGAGTGGGCTGTAATCTACCACGCGGGCCCAGTGCGGGTTGGTAGATGTCACATGTCTTCGAATTTTATGGTTCTAGGACATGCCGGTTTCCTCACATGTTTTCCTTCACCGTTATGAGAGCAGTGGTGATTAAATAATTTACACAAAGTAAAGCGCCTGCCTGGGTTCGAACCCACGACCTACAACTCGTAAGTCGGGGCCGTTACCACTGGGCCACCACTGCTCTTCACTGGGCCACCACTGCTCTTTACTGGGCCACCACTGCTCTTGTAAATAATAATAATTACAGCATACCCATGCCAAATTACAGCTTTCTAGGACTTAGCGTCTCTGAGCTAAGCCGGGGGGACAGACGGACGGACGGACAGACAGACAGACGGACAGACAGACAGACGGACATGGCGAAACTATAAGGGTTCCTTGTTTACTACGGAACCCTAAAAATCGGACGTATATTCCCGGCCTAAATGAACGTGTCGAAACAGAGTACTTGTACTAAAGTGAAAAGTACTAGATTTGAAAGATTTTTTGCTGATTTTTTTTTCTTTCCTGAAAATTCTGTGTCTGGGTAATCCAGGGTACCATGAGCCCACCTTCATGTTTATTTGAGGACATACTTACTGTTACCACCTTCCTATTCATAATTTCTCCATCATCAGACCCTGGATTAAGTACATCTAGGGTTACAGTACTTACTTTAAGGCAAATGCAACGAGACCAAACACTACGGCGCTATCATGTTTAGTTGAGGACCTACAGGCTGCATCATCAGACCAGCTCTATAGTACCCACGGTTGTTATTGCATTCTCACCAAAGTTATAAGTATGCCATTGTCTAATCGGAAGCTAGTAAGTAGGTACATGAAAAAAATATTAGGTACTCCAACCGGAAACACTTACCTACTTACGATACTTTAGTACTTAACTACATACCTACTACCAAGTATGAAAATATTCCCCCATTACAAAACAAGGTTTATCTTCAGACCCAGGTTTAAATCGGAGCCATTATTGAATTTCGAACTTTATTCCGACTATGGTAAAGTTCCTAAACACAAAACTGACAACTTAGTACCGAACTAAGTTTTCAGTTTTGTATAAAAACGGTATTTCAATCACTGCTACGTTCTTATTACAAAAACTAGCTGCATGGTTTAAGCCCATGTCAAAATATAAATGTTGTTTTGTAATAAGGCGGATAGTGTTTCTCACCTACTCGAAAAGTGAGAGAGAACACTCACTTGGCCGATTTTTTTATATACAACATTAGTTTTAGTTTATACTAAACCTCTTAAGGGGTCATTGTATTCATCATTATGAACAACTTTTACTATGGGACCAAAGTTGAAATCGCGAAAAAAAATATCAGCTGTTCCCTACATTTTGACGAGTTCAGCGAACTTAAATGTAGGGAACAGCTGATTTTTTTTTCGCGATTTCAAGGTTGGTCCCATAGTAAAAGTTGTTCATAATGATGAGTACAATTTCCCCTTAAGAGGTTTAGTATAAACAAAAACTAATGTTGTATATAGACTAGCTGTGCCCCGCAGTTTCACCCACCGTTTCATCGCCCGCCCGCTCTACTACTTCGTTTTCACTTGCCGTTGTTTCTGACTTTTTTGTCTTGATGCTCGTCTCCTAAGAGTCGTAGCGTAATGTGAAGTAGCCTATAAACCTTCCTTAACTATCAAATGCAAAAATAGTTTGTCAAATCCTACTGGCAGTTCCAGAGATTAGAGCGTTGAAACAAACAAACTTTTCAGCTTTATTATTAGTATATACAACATGTCCCCGAATTAACGGACAACATCTTAAGGAGTCATTGTATTGTACTCATCAAATCAATCAAATAAAAACAAAATCTGCTGTTCCCTACATTTGTGTTCGAATAACTCTCGTCAAAATCTAGGGAACAGCATATAAACTTTTCGCGATTTCAGGTTTGGAACCATGGTAAAAGTTGTTCATAATGATGAGTACAATGATCCCTTAAGAGGTTGTGCTTTAATTCTGGGACATGTTGTAGATATAGATTATTTGCATACGGTATTAAAACACTTTTAAATAATTTACAATGATCGTGGATAATTTTATTTATGTAACAAATAATTGTTGTGTTCATAATCTACCTACTTTAGTATTATTTTATAAAGTATCTATTACGTAGGGACAGTAGCACTGTACACCTAAAACTTCTAGTTAAGACTTACGCAACTATTTTCCTGAAATTAATATTAACAATAGTTTCGACAAACAGTGGAAACGTTGCTGTGTATAATTAATTAACCATTTTTTATAAGTCTAGTTATAACTAATACCCTGTCACTCAACAAGCATAATATAACGATAGAGGCACCTTTACTTTGTGCGTTAACAACACAAAATGAACACAATACAGCTTACAAGACATAACTCACAACCCCCACTATTAAAACTATCTCATACTTAAATTTAATGTAAATAAAATGAAAATAAAAAATATTCAAGTTAAAACAGACACCTCTCTTACGTTAATGAGATCTTACTCACAGCACACGTATTTCGTATTCTTAAATTTACTAGATAATGTTATGGTAGTGTAGCTTGACCTTACTCTAATTAATTTATGACCAACATTCGAACAACCAAAGTAAATAAGTCTTTATGTAATAAATAATATTATGCTCACTAAACAATTGTGTGTAACGTTTGCATTGTATGCACAAGTTTCTCATGGCACTAGGTAATATCACAACACAGCACTGAATCTACAGAAGGCACGTCTTATCTCGAGCCAATCACGGCAGCATGTAGTCTTCTTCAACTTCTTTGAGGGCTCGTCTCAATGAAGCCGGCAGCTCGGGGACTCTATAAATGGAGTCTGAAATTGGCGGCAGTATTAAAGATCCAACAGATTTCTCATAGTTAGTGAAGGACCAGTACAATTTCGATACACAAGTTATCTCGTCGTCGGTCATGGCTACCGATCTCAGCTGTTTTCTGAAGTCTACGTAAATAGAATTTCCACATTTTGAGCAAATCTCTTCGAATATGTAGGACTTGGTCCGCTTCTTGGGGCCGTGCTTGCATTGCACGGGCTCGACGAACTTGTACTTCTTGGCCTTCATGAGCCGGGTGGGGCGCTCGTCGCCATCGGATAGCACCACCACCAGTCTCTTGGAGCAGTCGGGTGCGCCGGTGCGCGGCATGAGTTCGCCGCCGCCGCTCATCAGCGCCTCACACAGCTGCTCCGACGGGTTCACGAAGTCGTAGTAGACGCACCGCGACTCTGAATTGCTCTTGCTATTGTTCTCGATCTGAAGACTGTATCTCAGACTAATTTTCTTTGGCCTGTTGCTGTATTTCAGGTACACATATATCGGTATATCAATAGACGCGCAGCCTGACTCTTGGATTTCGTATGGCGGCTCCTGAAGCACTGCAAAAATAAAGCTGATGTTATTGCTTCGTAAAAAACAGATATACAGTAAATACTCGTATAACAGGGGCAAAGTCACCGAGATAAAACTATAGGTACACAGCGGGCTATCTGCGGGAGTGATAATGATGATGAGAGTTTAAATATGTAATCATTAGTGTATGTGACGGCGGCAATAAAATACGAGTAGATATTAAGTTTATTTAAAAATATAAAACATAAAAAAATAAAATATTTATGCAAAGCCGCATAATTAGCATCATCATCATCATTTCAGCCGAAAGACGTCCACTGCTGGACATAGGCCTCCCCCAAAGAGGGGGGGGGGGTTTGCCACCTATTCTCTAGTAAGTCCCTTCGCCTTTTACGACACCCACGGGAAGAAATGGGATGGTGCTATTCTTTACGTCCGGCACCAAACGGAGCCGGACAGATAGCATAATCAGCCTATAACGTTTCCACTGCTCGGACACAGGACTATTGTCTGTGAGGAGTGGGCCATAATTCACCACGCAAGCCCAGTGCGGCTTGGTGGATGTCGCATCTTCGATTTTTTTGTTGTATGTCATGCGTCACGATGTTTTCCGTCACCGTTTCATATTTGCAAATTGATACTGTTCCTTCCGCTAGTTTTCTATCAACATATTGTGATATAATTAGTGTAAAGATGCACAAACAAAAACTACAAATAAAAAGCTTCTGCTTGCCTCTTTTAGGATACACGAAAACGGCAGCAGGATGTAAACGGAAGACGACTTTGTGAACGAAGGTGCTGATGTCTCGGCCGCTGACACCGCGCACCCACACTCGCCAGTCGAGCGCAAGAGCGCGGCCCGATGCGGTCCTGCGGGGCTCGCACGCGTGCCCCACTTCTAGCCATATGCGCACGCACATCTGCCACATAAAACATTATTAACACGTGATTACACATATCATAGAACAACATATAGTTATACTGAAGTGCACGCTTGTTGTACGTGACGTGTCAAACAGGATTTAAATTATAACTCGGGCTGAATTTTAATTCATGGGCAATTTTTTCAGGGATTTAGAAATAAACAACTTTTACTATGCGACATGGGACCAACTCTAAAATATCAGAAAATAAAACAGCCTGCATTAGAATAAGTGCTCCCGTATAGGCTCTAGCAAAACTAGGGTACCTATGAAAGGAAACAATCCAATGAGTAGAGAGCAGAACAAAATATTTGTTAGGTACTGATGCTGGATCACTGGTTGTGATTATTAGTAGAGCAAGTAGTGCGAGTGCAATCTCGGGAATTACTTTTGAGATAGATAGATAGAATACTGAGACACCCCCCCCCTCCCCTGATACCGCTATAAGATAACCCAGTAAAGTGGGGACGGGGAGACAATACTGCAGTACTTGAGACTTGACTTGTGTGCTTGAGTTACAGGTACATAACATCACGCCTGTATTCCTCAAAGGGTTAGGCAGAGGTGTACCTTTAGTACTCCCACATTTCGCCAGTTATGTTAAGTCCCATATAATAGGGGGCGAGCCTACTGCCATCAACCAGGCACAAATCCAGACTCCGGGCTGCTACTGAGAAATTCCAGGTAGAAAAACCCAATAACATTGCCCGGCCCAGGAATCGAACCCAGGACCTCATGCTTAACAGTAACGCTTGCGACCACTAGTCCATCGAGGCAGTCAGACCAACGAGGCAGGCAATGTAATTTTGATGGACACTATAGTGTCATTCTGTCAAGATTTTAGTGTAACAATTGTTGGTGAACCGAATAAATAAATAAATAATTCAGTTGGATCGTCAGGATAAGCAATGCAAACCCTCAGATTATAGAAAAGAAGCAGATAGACCGCGCGGAACGATAAAGTGAGGCCCGTTTGTAGACGTGTGTGCGTTACAGCCACGTGACAGCACTATAAGAACAGGTGCCTCTATTTGTGTGTACGGTTGCCAGGAGAATGAAAAAATTAGCCATAATATTTCATTACATGAAAACACACACATTACTGATTTAAGATAAAAAAAAAGGTTTTTTTTTATCTTAAATCAGTTGTTTTTATTAACAGTATACGTCAAATTAACAATACCCATAAAAACGATACATTTGCGATATATTTTTATTTTGAGACACCAACATTTTATTGTTTTTGGTGGCTATATTAACTTTATGGTGACATCATATAACCCATGATATAGCAAATCGACTGATGTAATAAGTAGGTATTATAAAATCCATTAACTAGTTACACTTACGAAGACACATACATACTTATTTATTTATAAACATACCAACCAGAAAAGGCAATAAATAAAACACTACTACCGACATAAATATTTTTGTAAATCGATACTCCTTTATCCTATACTTATTTCCTAACTTAGGGGTAAATGTTTCAATATAAACTAGCAACACCGAATGATTGTTGTTAAGGTTTTGTGTTTCAAGATGTCACTAACAATAAACACGTAAAATAAATCCAAATAGACAAATAATCAATATTTTACCTATGAAAGATACTCCATCTTATTTCTTTTGTTTTTGGGAACAGTTTTTACAATGTTTAAAAATACAAGGCGGCATCATTCTGAAATTATCTGTTAGAGCCCGTGACGTACTAACGATGCGACGCTTCGTGCTGTACTGAATCGAGAGTGTATTCGCTTTTGAATTTGTATTTGCTTTGTTGGCCGCACTCTCGGTGTTCCGCGCGGTCTATCTGCTTCTTTTCTATAATCTGAGTGCAAACCCGTATTATGTTCTCATAATAGAAAAAAAATAAGTACCTAGGCTAAGGTAGGTATCGTTTTATTTTATTAGAAAACGTGGAAATCCAATTTAAACATTGTTGCTCTATCTAAAATGCTTGTCTACGCACAATTGCAATGCGTTTATCAATATTGCAGGGATTAAAATCGATTAAACAATTAAAAAAAAAAACTTTTTCATCACATTTCAGGTAGGCATATATAGCTCAATAAGCGGAATTAATTATCTGATAACCTATCAGTGCATAACTGTGCATGTAGTTGGGGGTACGGTACGGCCGGCCGTGTGGGCAAGTCTTTATTCATAAAACTCTTCTTAAACTTAGGACTGGTGTCAACCGACTTATATCGCTAACTGTACCTAGGTACCTATCCCGAATTCCTGAAACTTTTGTCAAATGCAAGGTTTTCAGTACCCTGACGGACGAGAATGTCTTAATTTACATTCCTTTCGTAATTTATGACTTAATAAGCCATGCGCCCGATGCGATTTCTCATCGGTAAAATTACGAACTTCTATAGTCAAAGATCCTTTCTTAGTGCTCACATTCGTTATACAGGGTGTGCTGTAAATAGTGGTCCAACGTTAAGGGGTCGATACACCGTATATCCAGCTATCACATACCACAATTTGAACAGTTAATTTCCCATAGGTCTTAGAAAAAAAAAAAAAAATTGAAACCTAGCTTTACTAATTTGGCTGTAATATCTATAAATGACATTATTTTCTTTTTATCCTTGGTAATCTTGGAAATTTATAGAAAGATGACACTGAGATGAAAGCGTTTGTGAATGACCACGTTTTACCATGGTTTTACCTATAGGGAACATTCGGTGTGCGAGTATGACTGATTTGGTTTTTGAATATTTAATTATACGCTGCTATTTATTTAGTAGATAGCAGAATAGACGAAATATTGAAGATAAAATCGATTATTAAAAACAAAGATTTACCAATCGGCACATCTTTGCCGATTGGTAAATCGATTGTTTTTAATACGTGAAAGATACGTATTCTTTCTATAATATTATAAAGCGCTAATTATATTCCGATTTTGTTTTTGATATGATTCCAATCAGTAAATTACTTAATAAAGATCAGATTTAGATTTACTCCTTAAGAAGGTAGACTTGATAAAAAGAAAACTGGGTTTTTCCATTTGGAAATTCTCAGTCACAGCCTGGATATGGCAAGAGGTTTGCTCCTATTACGTACATGGAATATAAAGCACTGATGCAACTTTTAGTTATATACTCCGGATGTGCACCTATCCATCCATCTCTTAAGGCGACGATAACCGATTTTTAATGATTTTATACTGAAGATCACGTCTAAACGAGTAGTGTTAAGGATTTGATAAAAATATATGTTAAATTAGAGCATTTTCTCAAAAACTTAATATGTGAATATTTTAGATTATGTTATTAGTATTACACAGTGAAATTAATTTGTAAAGTTATGTCTAACGCGGATAAAAAACTGAGAATGGCGCAAAATCTACCAAACGTATTTTTCTGAAACCTTCACCAATTTAAAGATAATTTAATTATTGATCTTTAGTATACGCGTTTTATTAAAATACCTTTTGTTTTGTGTATAATAAATTAATAATGCGTCAAATTGGGGACAGCGCTCCTTGATGGGCGAGTCCTGGACTGGCTGAACGTACGACGCGTTGCGTGAGCTCAGTACAGAACACGCAAGCTGACCACTCAAGGTCACTAGCATATATCTGCGTCTTAATAAACTTCGTATGATCATCTCTTATTCCCCAAACAGGCTGGATGATAATGTAGCTTGTACTTCATTACGAGAATGTGGTACCTATGTTTCTACGTAATTTTTGCTATTTGTTGCTTGTTTTCTAGTGTCTACAAGTAGGGTAGGGTAAGGTTGCGTCAGGCGTACCAGCGCCTAAGTCGCACTACAGCAATATCTTCTCTCCTGTTTATAAAAACTGACATCTAATGACATCAAAATGTGAGATAAATAAAACAAGTGGGTAATACGAGTACGCTGGATTTCGGAGACGAAAAATAATCAAAAATTACGATTTTTCTACTGTTTTAGGATGTGCTATCGTGCACACGTTCACAAGTGCCGCAAAAACACCTACATTACACTACCTACGGTACATGCACATTTGCACATGGAATGACAACTTAAAATAGCACATGACATACCTCAACCAGGAAATAAGATTTTGCGATGGACACGGCTGAAGACGGAGATAAGATCAACAACGCTGCTAGCGAGACTTACAAGAAACCTGAAATGGATAGTGAGATCTCAGACGAACACATTGGAATCAGCAACGTGTAATACAGCATAGCAGTGCCACCACAGACAAGAGTCGGGAGTACCGGAGCTAGCCTGGCGGCGACGCTATTTAAAGATGCCCCTCCCATAGATAAATATCATCCGTCTCTCCACTATTCCAATGCTTGCTCAAGGCTGCACAGTCGGTAGGCTCTAATAATCCCTCCTATGCCAAGGGCACGTCTTCCCTACTATTATCGCGCCCCCTTGTCTACTCTTTGATATGCAATGGTCTCTGTGTCACATGAACATGAAGCTCCAGGGGCAAGTGTGAATCATTGGGTTCATTCGAGCAATCGAGTCTGGTCAAACCACGCTGGGGTCGGTGCATTTCATTCATTCATGTTTTCATTAAAATTTCATGCACGTCTGTAATCGATTTCTGAAAAGTAGATGACGAGAAAGCTAAATTATTGTTGTTCATGAGTATTTTTGTGGTATTCCAATATTCATTTTAAGTATAACCAAGCCGTATTTTTCTTAAAGTTGTCAGTATTTCTCATATAAAGTTAGAGTTAAAGAGACCTAAAAATATGACAACGTAATACTTACAGCAGAAATGAACGGTAACCTATATTAAAACAACATTTAAACTGAGGAATTTTGAAGTAAATTATCAATTATCTGATGTACGAGTCAGATGACTCCAAAACGAGAACAATTGCACTTGATCCCCTGATAAATTATTTATTTCTAGTTTTTAATTGGTGTTAATGACGTCGTGTTTTGTTTTCTTTCGATTTCTTCTAAGTACAATAATTAGGTGGAACGAATTAGGTACTTACCTACCTATACCCCTTAATCGTACCGAAGGTACATTTTACTAAAACGCTGAAAAACCGACTATGATATAAATTTTTTGTGCTTTTATGAATGCTGGTTGATAGCTTAATAAACAAAGATTCTGTGTACGTAAACATACCCTAAACCTACTACAGCAGTTCTCCCTTAGGGGTTATGACGTACAACGTTCCTCTACAACTCAAGATCTTCAGTACTAGACTGCAATAGACGTATTCCATAATGGGCAGCCGCTTAAATGGCACCTGAGCAAATGGCACCTGAGGTATTCCACATACGGCACGTGTCGATATTTTTCGCAGGTGCATAAGTGGAATAATTTGGTAAGTATTTAAAATTTGATTCCACAAATGGCACCTACGGATCAGTACGTACTAGTGTTGGGACGTTTTTACTTTTTTAGGGCCTTAAAATAAAAAATCGATTAAAATCAGTTACAAATGACACCTACGGATTAGTACGTACTAGACCGGTCAGGTGCCATTTAAGCGGGTGTCCAATGTGGAATACGTCCTGCAATATGCTGTGCTGAGAGACACCGTAATATAAGAAAATAGCCTTTGGTACGAGAAAGCACTAACAAAGATACACTCATCAAACAATTATAACAATAAATACTTACTTCGCCGCCGGACACTTATTACTTCGCCCTTGTCCTTTATAGATAAACGGCCAAGAAACGACGCGGACGCCACTATCGGCCACATTCACAATGAGTTTCTAACAACTCCATTAAGAACATGTCTCCCAACTACTTGTAAGGTTGCAATTGTAATCAATATTCATTTTATTGACTTTGCAGTGATTTTTAAAGACGCAATCGTTTTTGTTGATGTAAACAGCGAAGTCAACGAACGATTAGAACAAAATAAAACCTAATTACTTTGTTATTATTATTCGGTTGGGACAAATGTCCTGTCCTAATGATCTCTTGGGTTCACTTTAGATAGTATACTTAAGTACTTATATTTCTATTCTAAGCTGGGTGTATACATTTAACAGATTGGCATAATTAAACTGACCTACCTACGTATCCAATAAAGTTTATGACGAAAACGAATTTAAATTCAAAGAAGACGCGTTAGTCAGTAGTACCTCTGCATCCTGAATAAAGACTCGTACAGACTGGTGCGATATCGCGGGCCCGACAGGCACCGACAAGGAAATTGTGCTACTAGAGTCGCGTCGCGCCCGCGATATCGCACCAGTCTAGACAAGCATTAACGGTACTGTCCGATTAACCTCTAGGTGCTAGCTCGGGGCCAAATCGATTGAAAAGAAATGCTAGTAAATTGTTAAGAAGAATTAGCTGAAAATATGTACCTACAGATCGTCGAATATTGGCCGCACTGCGCTAGTTTTCACTGGGTCTTCCGCCTTTATGCCGAAGAACGGTTACTTAGAGACAGTGAAAAAAGAGGGCGAACAAAGGGGTTATTCGGCTTAGGACAGATTCTGGTTTCAGCCGATTCTTATTACGGCGGATTTTTTTTTTGGCTGTTTCTTGATAAGACAGATATTTTACAATCATCTACAGAAGTATTTTGTAATGATTCAATTTAGAAGTGTGCATTGATTGGAAAACTTTTTGGTCCTAAACACGACCTGAAGGCCAATTCTCGTACCTAAAAACAACATCATTCAAATTCAGGTCGCATTCTCATGCCAGCAACAATCAAATTTCGAAAATGTAAGGTATACCTAAGTATAAAATTTTTGAGACAGATGAGATCGCGAACGTTGTTAAAAATATGAGAATTGCTTCTGATCTGATGCCTAAGGTTTTTAGTTTGTAATTGACTTTAAATATACCATTACATAAATTGTATGGTTTATGCTCATATTATAGAAAAGAAGCAGATAGACCGCGCGGAACAATAAAGTGAGGCCCGTTTGTAGACATGTGTGCGTTACAGCCACGTGACAGCACTATAAGAACAGGTGCCTCTATGTGTGTGTACGGTTGCCAGGAGAATGAAAAAATTAGCCACAATATTTCATTACATGAAAAAAAAAAGTTTTTTTTTTCTTAAATCAGTTGTTTTTATTTACAGTATACGTCAAATTAACAATACCCATATAAACGATACATTTGCGATATATTTTTATTTTGAGACACCAACATTTTATTGTTTTTGGTAGCAATACTAACTTTATGAATAAATATTTTTGTAAATCGATACTCCTGTATCCTATACTTATTTCCTAACTTAGGGGTAAATGTTTCAATATAAACTAGCAACACCGAATGATTTTTGTTAAGGTTTTGTGTTTCAAGATGTCACTAACAATAAACACGTAAAATAAATCCAAATAGACAAATAATCAATATTTTACTTATGAAAGATACTCCATCTTACTTCTTTTGTTTTTGGGAACAGTTTTTACAATGTTTAAAAATACAAGACGGCATCATTCTGAAATTATGTGTTAGAGCCCGTGACGTACTAACGATGCGACGCTTCGTGCTGTACTGAATCGAGAGTGTATTCGCTTTTGAATTTGTATTTGCTTTGTTGGCCGCACTCTCGGTGTTCCGCGCGGTCTATCTGCTTCTTTTCTCTGAGGGTTTATGTTGGTCATGTTACTTCTGCCGTAAAACGAATCTGCCAAAAAAAGAATCTGCCGTAACAAGAATCTGCCCAAACCAGAATCTGTCCCTCCGAATAATCCGAACAAAGATCCTATCTTCTAATAGGTATTCTTTCTTGTCACCACTTTCGACTACTGAATTGAAAATCCTTGGCAACTAAGCACTTGCTAACAATGAAAAAAATACTGTGTCCGATGTTTACTTCTAGTCTGCATTTCAAACTCTCTTGTTGTGAGCAGAAACAAGGATATGATATGGACACCTAAGAACTACTAAAATGAACCGTAGATATAATTGCCAAACTTAATTGCGCGTAAAAAGGACGGTCAAAACAGAACAAATGGAATAAAACCAACCGAGCTGTCTTATTGGCGAAGATAAAAACCAAGTATGGCGTGTGAATTGTGCCAAAAACAACGAAGATTACGTCAAGTTACCTCTGAGGCGACCTTGGCCATGAATAGAGACAGGTTCGCCGCCGCGCCGACTGCAGCACACTGTAACTAGGTAACGTTCATCTGTATAGCATTTACTACAGACGCTGACGATCCAGAATCATTCGTCCGTGAAATAAATAAATTAGTAAATAGTTGAGCTGAATTTATTGCGACTCATATCGCTGAGCAGATGTAAGTACCTATATACAAATAATAAAGACGTCGACGTTTCTCTCGAGATTTTCCGGTGAAACTAACATTTTAAAAGTCAAATTACAATATCTGTGTCACTGTTTTGGTTTTAAAAATATCCAGCAGACACAAATCACACTGTTTTTGGGAAAAATTATTCTGTAAATTACCAAACCGATCTGGGTTCGCGTTACGTTACGGAAAGGAGGCCTGTGTCCCAGCAGTTGGCACATTATTGACAGATTATTCTGGGTATTGGGAAGAGAATTTTGGTACACTATACGGCTAACATCAAGAAGTCATCACTTAAGCCACAATACTTGACCTAGTAGTCAAAAAGTAAGTAATTTATTAACAGCTCTGGCTTTTACAATAACTAAATAGATCAAAACTAAAAAAAAACTCAAAGCATTTATTTCAGTTAAACCAATTACAGGCACTTTTGAATTGTCAAAGAATCGGTCAGTTAGTCAGAAAGTTGAAGCTATTTGCCTATTCCAAAACGTAGATCTCTATGGAGAAGAATAGGCAAGAAACTCCAAGGACACTCTTCTCGATCGCTTAAACAATTTGTCAGTTGAAATTGTTAGTCCTACCCAATGTCCTACCCACCTATTCATTTAGCTGCCGAATTCTGGCTATGATAGGTGGTACCTACTTTGGAGTTCAGAAATGTTATTGCAAGAATTTCACTATTCAAGAAAAATCCTGCATGGTGACTTTCCATTTTGAATTTTTTTTCGGAAGCTATTTCTGAGATGCTAAATAACTTCTTGATGTTTCTTTCATTTCCGATCTGGATATAATAAGAAAGAGGATGATCCCATATTCAGAAAACCTATTGTAAGAATAATATAATCTATCGTAAGAAATTGAATACGTCTATCTAAGCTGAGCATCAATCAAAGAGATTTAAGATAAGTAAATAATTTAACGTCTTTGGCATCAATATTCTTGAAGGTGTCCGATACTTCTACCCACTTTACGGATGAGGATACGAGTATATGGTTCTTATCACTAAAGCACAATAACTATTCTATATACCATACCTTATGAAAATAACAAAATTAATTAATTTAAATGCATAAATTCACTTGTCACTTTATTTACACTGTCAAGAAAGTCAAACACATACGCAGCAACAAGAAAAATAATAAAATGGTTATGGTAAGCGCGACACAATCGAAAATGTAATTGATTATTTTATATTTGTACGTTATTTTAGTGTTGATGTAGGTATTCCGTAATGCCCTATATTGTAAGTTCAATGTTCTGGCGATGAGTAAACCAAACTTAATGAGATCAGCAAAAATGATTTCGATATTGTATTCCTGATGAGTTGCACGTACGGTTTCTAATTACACTGCACAGAGTACATTTATTACATGTTACACTCATCAATGAAGGTTGGTAACAAACACAAAAGGAGTCTTGTTTCATTGTCACGTGAAAAATAATAAAATTGAGGAAAGTCTAAGAGGAAAGTGTTGAAGAAATTTGGAAGGAAAGTATTAAAGCCAGTAAAATAATAAGGGACATCAGATTTTTTTACTGTTTATTTTTAAAGTGCTTATACAACTAAATATTCTGTGAATATTTCAAGCGTCTACCTGTTGTTGCTGTTGTTGTCATTTGTTGTATGGGAGCCACCTTAAATATTTATTTTATTCAGTCTTTTTGTATTTGTTGTTATAGCGGCAACAGAAATACATCATCTGTGAACATTTCAACTGTCTTACTATCACGATTCATGAGATACAGCCGGGTGACAGACGGACAGACAGACAGACGGCCGAGCCTTAGTAATAGGGTTCCCGTTTTACCCTATGGGTACGGAACCCTAAAAAGGTGGATTTTTCTTAAATGAACTAAGTAACTGAGATTGATGTGGATTCCGGAGTCTCAATGATGGCTAGTGGAGGTGCAACAGTGATCTGTTTGATTTTTTTAGCAAAAGCATAAACTGGGTAAGCGTTTGAATGATTCGTATCGACATTGAGATATTTTTTTGTGATTATGTTCCTAATGTCCTTATTCATGGAATTATATCTATATGATAACATTTTCAGGGGGCATTTCCGTAGAGCATACAACACCTATTAGTTATACCGATATGTACGAAGGATATCTAATCAAGTAATGTAGGTACATTCTAGCTACATCCAAATGTAATTAAAATTGCTATCAATAACGCGATATCACAGGTTATTTTTAAAGTTTTTAATATAATATTTAAGTAAGTAGATAACTTTTTCTTTTATTAATTTTCTTAAATTAATTTGGGGTCAGCTTCCAGTCTAACCAGATACAGCTGTATACCAGTATTTTACATGGAACGACTGCCTATCTCACCTCCACAACCCAGGGGTAATACCTACCCTTGGTAAGACTGCGGGCTAATTGCGTAACACACTATCAGTAGGAATCGGTTTCAATTTGAGAGTTCAACAACATTCATTGCGTTAAGGCTTCTACATACCGGGGCGACTTGTCGCGCGACGCGACACGACACAAAGGCACCGCTCGTCCCGCGACACGCGGGGCCTTTGTGCCGTGTCGCGTCGCGCGACAAGTCGCGCTGGTATGTAGAAGCCTTTATTTACGTTGTTGAGCTGACAATTTTTTCTAACATAAGTAATACGAAACGGATTAACAATAGGTATACCTACTTAAAAATCATTCCGATTCAAACTGTGTTACGCAATTAGGGTGCTGGTTGTCACACTTTCGGACTTATGACGACCTGTAACGACTGTCAAAGATCCATTACGAGTGCCAACGGCTTAACGTGCTTTCAGAGGTACGGAGGAGTCTCGGTATGTAAAGATGGTCACCCATCCTAAGACCAACCCCGTCAAGCGTAGCTTAACCTGATGGATCGACCCATGTGGCTGTTAGTACTTAGCCACGAGCTCCTCCTACGCATATATATAGCTTATGCGCAACAAATAAATATAATTATATTTAATGGGTTAATCGTCATAAGTTCTATGAGTTTTTTCTATGGAATTAGTATGTACTTTTTTTGTTTCATTGGTACAGATAAAATAGAAATGACGACAATTTTTTCGATTTTCAAAATGGTCTAAAAAGGGAGAGAGCTTAGAGGAAGTTTAAAATAAATATAATTGCGCTGTTGGTTGTTGGCTGCAAGTATGTTTAGACAAGACAAAACTCAAAACAATAGACAAAATAATATAAACTACGGTTAACCCTTCAGAAAAGTTTTAGAAGAAAATGTTTTCTAGGAAATTGTATCCACAATTTTAAACCATTTTCCTAGACAGTATTATTTATTTGCTTATAAACAAAGACATTCTTTACTTAAAAATAGACGGGACATAGCGAACAAAATCGTAATTCGATACATTTGTCCTAGTGGGCAAAAGTCGCTTAGTCTAGTGTTCCTATATATAAGTGTATAATCTATGGTCTAGTGTGGTACGCCTACATGTCAAGTCGCATTCACATTGTCATGTCCACCAAAACAAAATTATTTTCGAAGTATAATGCCTAATTGCACAGAATAAGGTAATAGTCTAATCTAATAGGAAGCTACTCGGCAGTGGTGTTGCAAGTGCTTGGTAGTTTTCTACGTATAATATTTTAATATTACATTTTCTATGCACATCTACATAATTGTATTATATATTTATGAAATATTGTATGTACAATGAATATGGACAATAAATATAGGCATTAAACACATGACACACACCACCACACACACACACACTCACACACACGCCCACACACACACACACCCCCACAAACTGTCACACACACACACACACACCATCAGTCACTCGCAATTGTAGCACGTTGAGAACCTTTACTATGTGATAAAATGGCGGTCCTGGAGTTCTAAAATACAGGCCTAGGCTTAGTTTAGCCTCCAGATCTCCCACAAATCACAAAATATTTTCAAAATACCTGTCAACTATATGTTTAACTAGCATAAGATGTAATTTGTGGAGATAAATAAACATAATTTTATTATTTTATTTATTAATTGTGCAATACGGTATTGCAAATCTCGTAGTGATAAAACGACTAGACGACTTATTACGAGCTGAGACATGGATCACAATTTTTCTATGATATTAAATACTTCTAATAGCCTAAGCATGGCCTAAGCCTATACAAAGTATCTTTCTTAAATTTATTTGCTTATAAATAAACCGATAGGAAGCAGGCAAAGGCCGTGCAATATCAATCAAATAGTGACATAAATCGCTAACATAATATTGAGTACCATACATTTATAAGGTTCCGTACCAAAATGGTAAAAAGGAACCCTTATGGTGAGACTAAGTCTGTCTGTCACTCCTGGATATCTCAAGACTATCAACTTGAAATTTAGAATAGTTTTAGATGATGTTTGCCAAATTATTTTGCAAACAAGAAATAAATTAGAAAATATATATCTTTTTTGCAAAAGAGACTGAAAGGGGTTTTAAAAATTTGAAGTGGGGCTACTAAGCATGTGAGAAGCCAAAGCGAAGCCGATTTTAACTTACTTTCTTATCAGTAAAGTAAAAATTAAATTAATTTACTTAAAAGTAAGTCTTTCGTTTACTGAATTTAACAACATCTATCGTCAAGTAGCAGGACCAAAAAGACGCATCACTACATAGACAAAACTTTCTTGTTTGTTATTTTAATTCAAAGCTAATAAAATAGGCGTTTTTGATGTTTGAATATTATGGTGAATTAAATACCCGTAGTGTAACTATATTTTTTGGCAATATTAGACCCTATTGACTGTGTCATTTTTCAATAGCGGTAGAATTGTTGATGCGAACTTCCGAAGGGAAGCCGGTAGGAATCGTGTTATATGGTGCTTTCGCCACTGGTGGGGTATCATATGAAAGAGCGCTGTTTGCACATTCTCAAACATCTTTTTTTTTTAGGCTGCATAGTTTCCGACATTTTATGAAAAATTAAAAAAAAAATACCGTTCCCCCCCTTATCTCCGAAGTTTGCGTATATAAAATCTGAAATTATGCTATGTTTTTCAGAAATCATCAATATCATAGATACGTACGGAACCCTCGGTGCGCGAGTCCGAGTTTCTCTTGACCGGTGTTATTTATTCACGACTTTGCTTGAAGATAAGATTAAATTTGCTTTGTTTTCACAATTTTATTTCTTTATAGCACTTGCAGAAGTAAGAAAATACCAATAACACAACGGCACAGTTGGGGTAACAGCCACGTATGTTATAATTATTATAATGTAGACTACGTATAGTTAAATAAATATGAATACGAACAAAAGCATTTTTGATGATTGGATTCTCATTTAATCATCATAATGCTTGATAATATCCAAATAGGTACAAACATTGGATACATAGGTAGGTACTCACACACGCATGCACACACACACCTCCCTCACACACACATACACACATTAGTGGGTAGGCATAAAATAACACATGAACCAAATACGTACGTTCATCTGGCACTAAAAGGTAATTTTATAGTTATGTATGAAAGTTTTAAATAATTTATTAAAGATTTTTCTATTTACTTAACTATTAATTTAATTAAAGATGAAAAGATCAACGTAAACGAAGCAAAGGTATATAAGGACCGTAGAAGGTGGCGTTTTGCAGTTTTTGCTCAGCCCATGGGGAAAAGGCGTGAGTTTAGGTATGCATGTAGTTTAAGGCGACGATAACCGACTTTTAATGATTTTATACTGAAAATCACGTCTAAACGAGAAACGAGTAATGTTAATGATAAAACATATACCTATTTTAAATTAGAGCATTTTCTCACTAACTTAATATGTTAATATTTTAGATTAGTTTATATTACATATTATATTTAAATTAATTTGTAAAGATATGTCTAACGCGGACAAAAAACTGAGAATGGCGCAAAATCTACTAAGCGTATTTTTCTGAAACCTTCACCAATTTAAAGATAATTTAATTATTGATCTTTTAGTATACGCGTTTTATTAAAATACCTTTTGTTTTGTGTATAATAAATTAATAATGCGTCAAATTGGGGACAGCGCTCCTTGATGGGAGTCCTATTACTGGCTGAACGTACGACGCGTTGCGTGAGCTCAGTACAGAACACGCAAGCTAACCACTCAAGGTCACCGGCATATATCGGAGTCTTAATTATTAGTCCCAGTCTATAACTACAATAAGCAATATCTAGGTAAGCTGTGGTAAAAGCACAGTTTTCATATGGTTTGTGTCTTAAACTCTAAAATCATAAGCAATAGTAGGTAGACGTAATAATCTATGTACACACGGCTACACATCAAGCTATACATTTTCAGTGTACGATGACCTCTCATTGTACGGAAATCCTACACAATGCGAGATCAGCTTATACTGGAAATGTATAGCTTGATGTGTAGCCGTCTGTACAGAAAGCAGAACCGAAAGAAATGTTTTAATGCTATTAAGATAAACATGAGCAAGTAGTACCTGTACCTACCAAGTATTCTAAAGAATTCCACAAAGCACCGATATTTGAGATGTAGGTAATCTAACCGGATCTGTTTCACTGGCTGATTAATATGCAGTTTCCTTCGTGCATATACATGGCTGTTTATTTTATATTTTCCTGTATATATACTAGGTCACTGTGTATTCGGTTGGAAAATTTGCATTTATTGGTAAACGTATTAGGTAGTTAAAATACTTAGGTATTCATTTACATATTATATTTTGTTGGAGTTATTTTAAAAATAACGATATTTTCAATTGTATACGAACTATACAGGGTTTACAGACTAGAAGATAATACTTTAAAGTATGAAAATAACCAAGAATTTAAAGAAAAATATTTGTTTAATAATCAGAATGCTGAAATCATGTGAATGATATTACATCTTTTTTACGTCTTATTTCATCTTGTTCTTTCGTGTTTGTGTTTTTTTTCCTTGCGTTATGTATACCGCAAATAAACGTATTTTCTTTCTTCTTACATTTACAAAAGTACACATTTGCTGCATGTCAGATGCGTTGTGTGGTAAGACCACCACAACATGGGTTCCTGAAAACGTCCAAGGGCATTGCGGCAGACCCCGGCGTAGATAGTGGGACGAGCTTGACGCTCACGGCCCCTTTCAAAATAAAAAAAATATATTTCATCTATATAGAAGAAGAGCCGGCAAGAAACTATACAGTTACTCTTTTAAAAATAAAGGGCTTTTACAATGTTTTCAAGTTACAGTGTTAATAGGTATGGGAGGACAGTGTAGGCCCGTCAACAAGTAGGTACCAAGTATTTAACAAAATATAAAATGGTTTAAAAAGTCTACGAAGCCTAACAAAGTTAGCATAATCACAAAAAAAGAATCTATATAAAATATTACTAAAATAATAAAAATAAAAACCTATTTAAACCAAAATGACTTGATTACTATTAGTGCCATTACAACTGTAACAATATACTGTCTATACTGGGACAGGATCAAGTTGAGTGAAAAAAGGAGCCTTTGGAGGCAGTGGGACAGGCTGCGGTCCTTGCTCGTGGTCCCCCCAAGGGGGACAAAGGGGTATCATGGGCAAATTATTTGGCCCGCGGTACCCCCGCTCATCGCCAGGCAAATACTTTGGATGAAGCACTCGCCGGCCGCTGCCGCGGGACCGCTAGTTACGCTCGCTCGGCTCGCGCGCGTTTGGTCACAGTTCTACCCTAACCTAACCCGTTTGAGATGGGGTACCATGGGCAATAAAAATATATTTAATAAAAAAGATTCTTATTCAGGGGGTTCCACCGGCAAAAATATTTGCTCGTGTTAACCCAAGGGGAACATGACTGGGGGACCACGGGCAAGTACCTGGCTGATTTAGTTTTATTTTTATTTGATAAAAGACATTACGACGAAACAACAGACGATTCGAATCAGACGTGTAATTAGTTTAATTTCAAATCAGTGAATTCGTGTTGTTTACGCGCTAAGGTACGCGCCGGTGTAGGCGCGGGCGCGCGGGGCGCGTGCGCCAGGTGTTGTTTACTTGCAATGGAACAAAATCAATTAAACGATACTAAATTGTAGGATGACAAAGAAAGCTTGATTGAGATGAATGAAACTGATGATTTACTGATTATCGGCCAAAAAAGAAGTCTTGTAGAAGAAGGATCTGATGAAGAGGAAAAGATAAAAAATCTCGTCTGAATAGTCCGCAGAAGGTAATACCGAAATTAGAAGTTACGATATCATGCAGTGCTAAACTTCCGAAATCATTTGCATTGGCTAAATTGTTAAAAGCAAAATAATGATTGTAGTGCACGTTAAATATCTGAGTCCGTTTAGAGTTCGAATACAATTTCAAGATAAATCGAATATGAATAAGATGTTTATGAAAAGAGTTTATCGCTAAGAGGTGGAGATTTAACAAAGATATGGAAGTAAGTTACTCACGGTGTTATAAAGGACATTGAGTTGGAACTGAAAGAAAATGATATTCTGAGCAGTTTATTCTGTCAAGATAATACTGAGATTATCTCTGTGAAGCGACTAGATCGTAGGAACAAGGAAGG
The DNA here is from genome assembly GCA_948098905.1 of Tiliacea aurago. Classification (NCBI taxonomy): domain Eukaryota; kingdom Metazoa; phylum Arthropoda; class Insecta; order Lepidoptera; family Noctuidae; genus Tiliacea; species Tiliacea aurago. The sequence continues at coordinate 7,387,624 of OX402592.1, forward strand.
AGGCTGGTCTCCTTGTGAAGTACTGAGAATATGTTTTAAAGGAAATTATTTGCCTGCATACGTTTATACCGTTGCGATGGTTTGAGGATTATTCATATTCATTTATTGCATTTCATGTTGTTTACAGGTTGTTACATTATGATAGTTCCAAACAATGAACCCTGCTAGGGCACAGCAATGTATAGGCGACAGGTTTTAATTAATTTAACATGCTATCATTATTCATTATTAATACAATTTGTTGATATAGATTAATTTAAAAATTATTAATTATTATTATACATTATGTCATTCTTACAAACTAAATAAATAAATTATCATTTTCTGACTGATGTCTTGTAGAGTACCTAGTTATGTATGAATAATGTGTTCGAGTCGATAGTAATTTATTTATTTCTCAGTTAAAAATTCTTTTAGGCTATAATATGATTTTAAGTTTAAGTAGTTTTGTAGGTCATTTTTGAATTTGTTGTCGTACTCTGTATCCTTAACTGAATTCGGGAGTTTATTATAGATTTTAACGCACATGGCCAGAGGCCCAGAACGAAACATAGCTAGTCTTGAAGTTGGTACCGCTAATTCGTTTAGATATCGGTTTCTAAGACTGCGTTGCTGTGGGCGTTGCTGTTTTGCTAGCGGAAAAAGCGATGGGTATTTTCTCACAAATTTACTAGCTTCTAGGATATAAATACCTGTTAGCGTAAGAATTTTATATTCTATAAAGTATTGTTTGCAACTTTCCGTACGTTCTATATTTACTAGGATTCGAACGCATTTTTTTTGTAAAATAAATAGTCGCTCTATATCTACACTATTTCCCCACAATATAATTCCATAGTTTAGCCACGAATATGCGTATGCGTAGTAGGCTGAAAGAGCTGTTTTGAGGTCGGTTGCTTTTTTTAGTTCTCTTAAGGCGTATGTAAAGCTAGCCAATTTATTTGATAGGGTTTGTATATGACCTTTCCAGTTTATATTTGTATCGACAGTCAGGCCTAGCAGTGAAAAGTCGTTTACACATTGTAATTTTGTATTATTATATGAGAAGTCGATATCTACCTTTTCTTTCTGATATGGTCTATATTGCATCAGCTTCGTCTTCGAGAAATTTATTTCTAAATTATGGTCCTTCAACCATGCCACTATATTAGTAAGAATGTCATATAAGATTTCATTTAGGGTCCCGTTATTATCATAAGGAAAAATTATTGAAATGTCGTCAGCAAATAGGACGCTGTATGAATTTATTTCTTTAGGGAGGTTATTTATATATATTAGGAACAATAGGCACCCCAAAACACTACCTTTTGGAATTGACATGGTTACTTTTGCTCTATCAGATTTAACACGCGTTATCTGGCCAGTCTGTGCATCTTTATAATCTACTTCTACATATTGTTCCCGGTTTTCTAAGTAAGAGCAAAACCATTTATAGGCTGTGCCCCTGACACCTATTTCATATAATTTATTTAGAAGGATCTTGTAAGACACTCTATCGTAGGCTTTGCTCATGTCTAGTAAAATCCCTACTGCGTGTTTGTTATTATTTATTATATTTAATGCTTCTTGTATGTATTTGAATATTGCCAGTGTAGTAGATCTATTTTTCCTAAAACCATTTTGACTATCGTTGAAGATTTTGTACTTTTCACAAAATGAGTAAAGTCGTTTTGACATTGCTGTCTCAAAAATTTTCGCGAATGTAGGTAATGCGGCTATAGGCCGAAAATTATTTGTATCGGTCTGATCTCCCTTTTTATGGATCGGTTTTATTACTGCTACTTTAAGCAGGTCGGGAACACATCCTTCGTCAAGGGACTGATTTATAAGTAGAGTCAGTGGCATTAATAATGTTAAGGTCGAACCTTATATATATCCGGTTTCACAGTGTTCTCGATGCTGGAAACTGGGTCATAGACTTAGGACTTGTCCTTCCAAAAAATTATATGTCCTAAGTGCGGCGGAGATCATAAAAACTGCGAGACCAAGTTTTTTAAATGCATAAACTGTTCAGGCAACCATATAGCCCTATCTAAAACGTGTCCTCTGTATTTAAAAGAACGTAGAATACGTGAAATCATGGCTGAATTCAATTGTGCATACAAGAGGGCCTTAACTGCGTACGTCACACCTTCTCATGTAAATTGTCAAGCTAAACAGACAGAAGTAAATAATCCAATTGTTTATGTTTCTCCATTTGAGAATACCCCCACATTTGCAGAAGTTGTTACGATTGAAGCGGAGGTTCACGTCAAAGAAGCACCTAGCTCTGCCATCTATCCTGCCAGGGTTACGAGCCTGTCCGAAAGGGATATCGTGGCTCTGGCACACAGGCATCTGAAGGAACACGGTGGGTTTTAGTCAGTAAAAGTCTGACACTCCCTCTCGCTCCGCCCAGAGCGGGAGAAGTTATTTGATGATTTCCCACCAAAAAAAAAAAAAAAAAAGCTCTGCTAATCTATGCAATAAGATACCATTAAACAAGAAGTCGCGGTCTTTAAAAAAGAAACAAAACCTATCCGAGTTTCTATTAGAATGGCAGTTAAGTTTGGCAGAGGAACCGCGAACCGACGAAGATTACGTGTACGAACAAAATGGTAACAAACAAACAAAAGGTAACACTGAACACAGCACAACATGCAACGAATTATTATCACAAATAATAGAAGTTATTTACCTTAAAAACTGTTCACCATGAACAGTTTTTAAGGTAAATAACTTCTTAATAATACTAAAATTAAAACTATTCTTAAACTGTGTATCGAGTGGTTTATACTTTTGGTGGTTGACAAAATATCGGAGTCTACGTTGTTGCAAATGGTTGTTAATTTCTTTAATGACTAACACGCAACTTAAGGAGATCTTTGGCTTCCTCTGAAAGAGGAAAGGACAAAATGCTATTACACCATCCAACATTGAAAGGGGACACTGCTTTTTGAATGACTAAATATCTAAATGCTTCGTTATGAACACACTCCATCAAGATGTATGAGATATACGTCCTCTATAACATCACATTCGGTACAATTCGAAGAGTTGACTTTTCCCATCAGGAATCCAAACTTATTTAATGGAATGTGTCCTGAGCGAAGTCTAATACTCGTCACAACGTCATACCTTCCCATAATGCATTTTTCAATCCAAGGGACTCGAGGCAAAGCTGGTTGCAAAGTTCTGTACCAAGTTCCCTTGGTAAGTGATATTTTGTCAAAATAATCAGACCACAATTTGGTAGAAAACCTTTTAACAGTACCGATTAAATTTGTGTAGTAAGACAAGCAATTGAAATTAATTCCATCAACCGCAGCTTCTCTGGCCAATTTATCTACAGTTTCATTACCAATTAAACTTTGGTTGTATGAGGAACAGGGTGTAAAGTCACTCATCCACCATAGAAAAGGGAGGATCCTCCGACCAGACGGGTGTCGTGTCTGGTGGGCAACTGCCCGACGGTTGATGTCGGGACGTTGTATATATGCTAGTTGCGTGGTAAACTCTGATTGCGCGATGCAGGATTCGCGTGACGTCAGTGTGACGCGTTGTTCGTATGTGGCGATGTTGATTCCGCTACATCACTCCCCTCCGGAGACTGGAGGTCGATAGTGTGCGTCGTGTATCTTGCGATGCTTGCCAGTGCCAGTAGAGGGGTTCCAGTGTGTTGGAACCGGGTGCCGCATAGTTCTCGGTGAGTCGGAACTGTCTGCGGTGATTCCCCAGTGAGTCGGGGTGGCGCTGCGTTATGCTCCAGTGCGTCGGATGTAGTACAGCGCCGGGTTGTGTTGTGGCTGACTGCTGGCGTCGACCAGGAGAGGCATGTTCTCTGCTTGTGGACCGGCCGAAAGTGCAGTGTGCTGTGCCAAGGTTGCTGATGAGGCTGTGGGTGATGACCAGGAATGCGCGTCCACTGCATGCTGGTGGTCAGGATACCCGTTGAACCCGTGGGTGCTGGCTGGCTGTGTTACTCGCTGCTCGAAAGCTTGAGGAAGTGATGATGATGATGACGTCACGCTGAAGTAGTTGCACGAAGGCTGCGCTGACGTTTATACTCGGGGTCACCAGTTTGGTGGTATGAGGAACAGGGTGTAAAGTTCACTCATCCACCATAGAAAAGGGAGGTTCTTCCGACCAGACGGGTGTCGTGTCTGGTGGGCAACTGCCCGACGGTTGATGTAGGGACGTCGTATATATGCTAGTTGCGTGGTAAACTCTGATTGCGCGATGCAGGATTCGCGTGACGTCAGTGTGACGCTTTGTTCGTATGTGGCGATGTTGATTCCGCTACAAAACCAATATGGGAAGGTGAGGGGACACCCCCTTTTAATGTTGGATGGTGTAACAGCATTTTGTCCTTTCCTCTTTCAGAGGAAGCTAAGTTGCTTTATAGGGTTACACATATAGGTATTAAGAATAGATCTCCTTAAGTTAACTCTATGATTTGTATGAGTAGTTAATTATTGTATTGTTATTATGTGTATATTTTCATGTTTATTCTTACGGGGAAGACGAATGTTCAAATATGAACAAACCTCCATTAATAAATTAAGATTTAAAAAAAAAAGTAGAGGCCAAAATTTAAGTAAAGATGGCTATTTGCTGATAAGTACCTAAATAATATAAAATCAATAATGTGTCCAATTTGAAACATAACTTTATATGACTGTAGATAGTCCTACTTAATTTAATTCATGTTTAGAGTTAAGACAATATTCAAACATATCTGTTTACTAATGCTAATTCGACATTCTAAGCTTCGTTTTATTTTACTTATTTTTTCATATCTTGCTTCGGCAGACAACTCATTTGTTGTTGGTAAAGATAAAGATATTTGTTACGATTCTGAGTATATTAATGAGGAAAAACTGCTTTTTAATCAAATTATATAAGTAGGTAAGTAATAATGAAATGGTTTTTACATTGAGTTTCAAGGTTGTAAAACTAATATTGAGAGTTCTTAAAGGCTTCTACATATTGGCGCGACTTGTCGCGCGACGCGACACCGGTAGAACAATTTCTATGAAAAATTCAAGGAAATTGTTCTGCGGTGTCGCGTCGCGTGACAAGTCGCGCCAGCATGTAGAAGCTTTGAATCTTCTTCAGATCGGGTGAGCAGGAACTATGTGAGAAACCCAGACAGGAAGTGGTATAACTGCACTGAAAGTACTTGGGAGCTTTAAATAGGTATTATGCCTACACACATCTTGTACCTAACTACCTACTTTTACAATATATTTAATTTAAAAAGCCATGACAAAGCGCCACAGCGCTGCGATAGATCGGTTGGTGTCATCATCATCATTCATAATTTCAGCCGAACGACTTCCACTACTGGACATATGCCCCCTCCAAAAAGGGGGGTTTGCCATAATCACCACGCTTGGCAGGCGGGTTGGCGATAGCAGTATGGTGTTAAAATGCATAGAGAACGCTGGTGCCCATTCTCTGGTAAGTCCCTTAGTCACCTTTTACGACACCCACGGGAAGAAATAGGATGGTGCTATTCTTTACGTCCGGCACCACATGGCACATAATATTAGGGATTATTTATTTTCCAGTGGTTCATAATCATAAACTTACAACTGGCATTGTATTGATAATAATGTAATAGAATAGAATATTGTTTATTGCTTGGTTAAGAATAATTAACATGTCACATAATGAAAAAAAAGTTACAAAGTGATATTAAAATACGGTGTTTTGTTTTAAGTAAGCGCATTTTGTCCTGTGTGGGATCTTTTGCAACCTATTTCTATCATCTTTCCTTACTTTTTAGTGTATACAGCGCAAAAAATAAGGTTAGTGGATTTATAATCCCAGCAAGTCTAGACCTGCATTTAAGCGTGACTACAAGTCAGAGCCTACGCTCACGCGGGAGGGCTTTAATAATGTAAGTCGCACGTGAGTCTATATATAGGCAAGCCATTAAATCTGTGAAAACCGTTTTTCTCAATTTATTAGGGAAACAGTCGTCTTCACAGGAGGCTCTCAAGTTCAGCAATATTTTTTACGAGCAGAAAAAGTAATGTTAGTAGGTTTCTCCATAAAATTATGTAGATGTCAATGAACATTTTTTTTTGTACCAGCTACGTATTGAGCCAGTAACTGGGTCATTGGACCAATCGAAGTTCACGGACTCGTCCGAAAGTGTGTACGGTACCGAATGTCGACCTTGGTAGTTTTTTTTTTAGATTTTTTTGATGGGTTTAATTTTTATTTACTTACTATACTTACTCACTTTGAAATAAGATTAGAAATTTAAATTAACTTTTTTACAGTCCGTTCAACCGATTTTGACTTTTATTCCATAGAACGAACGTAAGAACCAAGTAAAATATCTCGGTGTCGTATTTGACAAAAGACTATCAATGAATAAACACACAAAAGAAAGAGTAGAAAAGCTAAAACGAGTAAGAGGCGCCCTAAACTTCATCATAGGGTACCGATCCAAAGTGAACATTCAAACGAAATTGCTCATCATACAGACATGTCCCTTACCGGTACTCGATTATGGAGTCATCCAACTTCTACCGAGATACAGCAAGAGCAAGCTGACAAAACTGCAAAGACAGTACAGAATGGCACTGAAAGCTGCAGGTGGCTTCCCGCGTCGCACTGAAACCAAAACCCTCTGGGAAATGCTTGGGCAAGACCCGTGGCATCTCAGAGCACACGATCTCCATCGCCATATGATTGAAAAACTAACTTCACTGACGATCAGCGGCCGAGAAGATCCCGGTCCCGCTTACACGAAATATTGACAATTCAACCCGTTCCTTTTCTCAAATAGAAGCGACATTGTATATTTGCGGTATTGGTTATTTGTGGTCTGGCTGTTTGTGTATGTGAATTTTAATGTTTGTAAACGCACCCACAATACAGGAGAAATTCCTAGTGTGGGGCAACGTATTTAAAAAAAAAAAAAAACCGAGCGAGGTAAACCGCTCCACAAAAGAACGGCCCTTCCCCGTCAGTATAGGCTTTGACTCCCAGAGTCACTCCTAGTTTATATGTAACTTCAGGTCTAGGACCTGATGGGATCTTAAATCCAAAACTTCTCACATTTGCTTTATATAGTTCAAACGTGTGTGAAAAGAATTACACAATAGGTTGCAAAAGATCCCCTCCCAGACAAACTGCGCCAAATAAAATACACCGAATGCACTTGTAAAATTCTGATTTGTAAGTGACTTGTAACCTTTAACCAATTAAATAAATAAATATTCTATTCTATTCCTTAGGCTTAAGGATGGTATTAAAAGCAAAAACGTGGTTACAATACCAACTGTTTATTACAGCTCTCATTTGTCATGCTACCAACGCAATAGAAGTCAAAATCGGTTGAACGGACTGCATTATTAAGTAGGTACATATTTTTAAGGAGAGGTGTGAGTTTTTGACTGAATGTTTAATAATAGGTACTAGTATGACCATAAATGCATGTAATCTACCCGTAGCGAAACTGTATTCCAGCATGATCTGGACAACACATTTATAGTTTATACATACAGTACGACAGATATAAATCATGAGGTCATGACCTCATGAGTCATGAGCAAGACTGAATACAAGACGGGGAAACCCACGTGTGAAGGAAGTAAAGCTTGCTACTTGGCGGCAGAAATAGTTATGGCTACAGAAGTACTTCCCGGAATTTTGAAAAGAAGTTCTATAACTGCTAAATACATAACACTGCTGGAGAGTTTGTTTGTTGCGCCACTTCTTCTTCCCGCTTCTCCTTCATATTATTATGAGAATTTCTATGTTCCCGGCTAAAGAACTATTAGGAAATGGTGAAGGGCGAGCGTTTTTGGGGACTCATCATCTACCTAGCCTTTTACCAACTATTTTGGGGTCGGCTTCCAGTCTAAAACACATGAAGTAATGGATTAGTAATTTCTTTCAAAATCGTTCTGATGGTGAAAGATTGTGTTACGCAATGGGGGTTCTGCTGGTAGTTATTTTAAACTATTTATCCTACTATCCTACTAATATTATAAACGCGAAAGTTTTGTAAGTATAGATGGATGGATGGATGTTTGTTATTTCTTCACGCTAAAACAGCTTACGCGAGACTTACGTGGGTGAAACCGCGGGGTGCAACTAGTTGTTTATAATTTCATATCAATAAGGCGATTCACACACTGGCCCGCTATACGCTGCGGGGTGTGTGGCGACGAAGTGCACGCGCGTGGTTACGGGAGTGCAGATCTGCACCATCATGCAGATTTCTTCGCACAAACGCGCGGAGGCCCAAAGGCCTCATTTTACAGCGTGATTCATTTCGAAATATTACTTCACGTCTAGCTCTGTTAAAATCACGCACCATACTGCAGAACTCGGTGTGCCATACCTTGCGTCTTGCCCCGCACGCACGCGCGAGAGTGCGTGTTTCTCTGCATGTAGGCGCTTGACCTGCACACTGCGCGTGAATGCGTTTTCTGTGTGTTGCACTACGCGTGTTTTCAATACAAAGAGTTAAACTTTCAAGCAACGTAAGAACACGCACTCCCGCGCTATGCTGCGTAAAGACTTCTACATACTGGCGCGACGTGTCGTGTGACGCGACACCGGTAGAACAATTTCTACGAAAAATTCAAGGAAATTGTTCTACCGGTGTCGCGTCGCGCGACAAGTCGCGATGCGGTGCAGTGTGCGAATTGCCTTAGATGTAAAGTTACTTTAGATTATGATGCAATTTATATTTGTTTACTAATATTAATTGCATTCGCAGTTTGCAAATCAAATAAGCAATGAAGCAGTGGTGACCTACTGGAATCGGCTCCGACGCCTCCGACACGAGTTGTAGGTCGTCAGTTTGAACCCGGGCAGGCAATTTACTTTGTGTAGGTAAGTATTTAATTTCATCATAGCCACAATGAAAACATCGGGAGGAAACCGGCATTGACTTGCGCAGTAGGTACTCGCAGTAGACGATATAAACATGTATTTTAAAATATGTTTATTTATAAGTATAGTATATTTTATTTAATACATTTATATAGGTATGTTTAATACATTTATACCTATGTTATTTATACACGATTGTACCTGCGCAAGCTCCCCACTACTGACACTTGCTCATCTTTCGTGGCGCGTACTTTATGTTCAGAACCACATCATGACGCAATTATTAACCTAGGTAACGGCCGAGAGTACTCATTGATAAACCTAGTACCTATAGTACCTTAGTATCAATGGTACCACATGAATAAAGAAAGTACCTACTTACTATCCATTGTACAATAAAACTTACATAACTATTTCATGTATGTCGATCTTATACGGAGATTTCTGAAAATGGTAAAAAATGTGGTTTTTTAAAGCAGTGTATCTCTCTTAAACCGTAAATATTTTTTTCAAAACAAAAACAGTATGGTATTTTCAAGTCCTTTGTGCATACGGTAATGGAACTCAAAACATAATTAAACATAATATAATACCTTAAAAAAATCTTCAAAGACAACTCTTAATTATTTTTGAAAGCAGTTTAACCCTTGGTTAACAGTTATAATTATAATTAAAAGTATACCATAAAAACTGCATCCGGTGATCGATTAATTTTTTTTAATTAGTTAATATCCAATTTTATACGATTTTATTTGCATTTTTACGCCATAAGTAGTGTCATCGCGCATCTCTTTCTTTTGTATGCAATATGACAGTGACAGCGGTTTACCGGTTGTCAGCGTCTTAAATATTACACTTAATACGAGGATCACACTGAAAGTTCTTAGAAAATAAAAAACTGAACAAACTAGCAAGTTATTAGTTTTATTATATCTTTTCAAAATAGTGTACAATTACATCAATACATCGCTGCATCCGATGGAACCACTGAGAAAAGCACTGTGCCCACTCGTCGTTAGGGGTCTCTTCGACGGCATTTTGAAACGCAGCCACTGCTTCCTCGGCGTCCATAAAACGTTTTCCTCGAAGTTTTGCTTATAATTTCAGAAATAAATAAAAATCGCAAGGTGCTAGGTCGGAGTTATAGGGCGGGTGACCCAGTAATTCCACATCTGACGTTGCCAACTAGTCGATTGTTTGCTTGGCGGTGTGCGACGAGGCGTTGTTGTGGTGAAGGAGGATCCTACTGCGAGGTCGTTTCTCCCGAACTTTTTCCAAGAAAAGTGGCAAACAGTTGTTAGTGTACCACTCTGCAGTAACTGTTTTTCGATCCTCTAAAACAATTGCTGCGTAATGACCTGTCCTTCTGAAGAACGAGGCCACCATCTTTTTTCCCACGTTTCGACCTCTCTTCACTTTAGTTGGCAACTCCTCGGAAGGAAACACCCAGACAGCAGACTGTCTCTTAGTTTCAGGATCATAACAATAAATCCAGCTTTCGCCATCCGTAAGTATGTCGAACACAGCATTTGAGTCACCTCCGTTAAATCTTTGAACCATTTCACAACACCAATCAACACGACGGAGTTTTTGGGCCTCTGTCAAATTATGAGGTATCCACCGGGCACAAAGCTTCCTGACCGCTAAATGTTCATGGAGGATTTTGTGCACTTGACTCATACCGATGCCCAAGCTTGTCCGAATCTGCTGATAAGTCACTCTTTTGTCAGTCTCTATTATACGCCGCACAACACTGATGTTATCTTCAGTCGTCGCCGTAGAAGGCCGTCCCTCACGCAGATCATCGGTGAGATTAGTGCGACCACGTTTAAACTCATTAAACCAGTTGTAAACAGTGACACGAGATGGGGCTTCATCGTGAAAGGCCAATCGAAGTCTATCATAACTTTCTTGTTGACTTAAATGACATCAAAAGTCATAAAAAATCATTGTATGAAAATTTTCTCGGCTTAAATTCATGCTGACGTGACACACACAACTTTCAATTTGTCACCAAATCGTAAAAAAATGACAAATTAATAAAATACATAGACAATAATATTGGCAAAGAGTTCTATTTTCAAAATTTGAACTTATTTTTTTATTATATCGTTTACAAGTGGCCAGTTCTAAAAACTTTCAGTGTCGCCCTCGTACTATGTATATTGCATTCCACAATGTAGGTATTTATAGCTTAGATGGTAAACATTTGCTTTAGAATCATCGTGGACCCTGTCGGGCACAGCAAAAGAAAGATAGAGTAACAAGAGATGAGGACTTAAGGCTCGTACAAACTGGTGCGATATCGCGGGCGCGACAGTTACCGACAATGAAATTGTGCTACTAGTGTCGCGTCGCGCCCGCGACATCGCACTAGTCTGTACGTGCCTTTATCGTAGGTATATCTTATAATCTAAAAAGAAAGATAGGGTAAAAACAAATTTTTTTGTTTATTTTTAAAGAGTTTTAGGGATTTATCATATAAATATTCGTTTACACTATAATAGCATTTAAATATTGATAGCTTTTTTAATCTATTCGTGAAAAGATGGAGTTTTTTTTTTCTTACTTATGATTCGGGTGTCTTGTTATATATTTTTATTCACATAGCAAGAGGGCTTGTTGAATACCTATATTTTTATGTGGTATGTTGGTAAGTTTAGTCGTGTTTTGTATCGGAATGTGTACCTTGTTTGTATGTCTCCTCGTAAATGGGCTTATAATTACGTATATTTCTTTGTATTCATTCTACAATTACATGGTGGTGTTCTGTAACACTGTGCTACGTATACCAACGTCGCAGAGCTGTAGGATCGTTGGGAATTTAGTTTCCCGAGTTTCCCTATGGCATTTAATCTGCCGTGTTGCCGGCCGGTTCCGTGTGTGGCCGGATGTAAAGAATAGCATCATCCCATTTCTTCCCGTGGGTGTCGTAAAAGGCGACTAAGGGACTTACTAGAGAATGGGCAGCAGCGTTCTCTATGCATTTTAACGCCATACTGCGATCGCCAACCCGCCAGCCAAGCGTGGCGATTATAGCAACCCCTCCCCTTTTGGGGGAGACCTATGTCCTGCAGTGGACGTCTAGCGGCTGGAATGTTTCAATCTGCCTAACCTTTTGTCAACAAGTTTGGGCGACGCAAAGGGTCGGCTTCACTTCTAACCAGATGCAGCGGAATACCAGTATTTTACATGGAGCGACTGCCTAACTGACATTCACAACCCAGTAAATTGGTAATACGATACTCCTTGGTAAGACTGGTTGTCAGAGTTGTCAGAATGTAGGGCTTCTTACAACTCGTAACGACTGTCAAGGCAACTTCCGAGGCGCGGAGGAGTCTCGGTATGTTATGAATGGTCATTTACGGACCGACCCCTGCAACCTTGAAGATCGACCCGTGCATCTGTTATTTATTCAATACTCAATACCTTATTTGCATTCCACAATGTGTACTTAGGTGGCAACTTAAAATTATATGTGATCATTATGGATCCTGTCGGGCACAGCAGAATAAAGGCTCTTGCAGACTCGCGCGATATCGCGTGCGCGACAAGGGTCGCACCAGTGACATCGCGGATGTCTGCTCGAGCTTTAATAGTAGGAGAGAGGAATCAGTCTTCTGAACTAAACCTAATATTACTTACATATTTAAAATTTATAATTTTTAAAAACCTTTTAAATAGGGTTTTTATAGTTTACTGTAGGTACTACTATTTATTAGATAATTATTATGCTATATATTATGCAATATATTTTGTCGTTTAAATATTCGTATATACTGTATTACGTAGCACTTTCTTATTAAAATTTGTTTAAGTTTTTGTTTAAACATATTAATGTTATCTTCTTTTGTATGAATTCAGGTAGTTAGTTCTTTCGTTTAAAAAAATAACGTTGCCCTACTCTAGGAAGGAGGGGCGAACGGGAGGGGGGAGGGAGTGGTATATTATGGACTACATAGAGTGTATTTTTAGCCGAGAAATTGGAACTATTAATCTTGATTTATGTCGGAGTGTGTAACGTGACAGTATGTCTTCTCGTTTTGTATTATTTAGCCCATCAGACTTTCAAGTTTCCCGATGGCATTATTCATCTAAAATCTAGTTCAACCAAACAACCCATGTTTATATTGAGTTTTTTCCTACTTTAGCCAATTTGGTGCTACGCCGCAGAAACACGACAAATAACTATAGTTAGTAGGTTAAAACTAATAACTTTTTAACTTTAGTTACTAACTACAAATATTTAACTTCCCGACGAGTCTAGGTACCGATACATAGGTTATTTATTTATAATTTACAATGGGATTATGTTTAAATTAAAGTTGGTATTGTGGTTTTGTTCAGTGATTGATTATATTTGTTTGGAAACTAGGTATTTTTTTACTCGTACTTAGTGTGGAGTCACATGAGGCGTTACGTCATCCCTCATTGATTTCTGTCAAGTGTCCTACCTATTTCCTTTGATTTTTCCCGTAGGTAAATACAACTATGTTTTATCCTTTACCAAATCCCCTAGATTTCTTGCCATCATTTTTCCTTATTTTTTATTAAATACATTTCATCTGGGTTTTGCCTAAAGGCTCCCATAGACAGGCGCAACGCGACAGCTCGATGCGACACTAGTAGCACACTTTCTATGAAAAATACATAGAAAGTGTCGCGCTGCCTGTCGCTCCCGCGATATCGCGCAAGTCTGTACGAGCCTTTAATACTGGCGGCTGGTAATAGGTACCTACCTAATATAAAATTTTGCTGCTTTGCCAACTTTGAATAAGGGCTCAATTCTATCTAGTTTTTCCGCTGATCTAAGTAAGTTTTTAACCGCCTCTGTGGTCTAGTGGTAAGACTACCTGTCTCAGATCCAGAGGACCCGGGTTTCATTCCCAGCGGGGGCAACATATTCTGGTCGGTTTGGTTGGTGGTAAGGCTTGTTCTAAGTCCGCCTGGCTTACCACCATCTTATCTAAATCTGTCGCCATAGCAACAATGGTGTTTCGACAGTTAGAGGGGTTAGAGGTAAGATAGCCAGTTCGTCTGTGGTTGAGGATTCCGGGTGAAGCTCGCTTCCACATTCGGCCTTACCATCAGATGAGATCACGGCCGCCAGCTTCACCGTTGTGGAATAAAAAAAAAATTAAGTAAGTTTTTGGTAGTTTCACATTTGGCAGCAGCCGATCTATTCTGTCAAATTCACACGGAGGGTGAAAAGGAGATGTTTCAAAATGGGTCGTTTTTATTTTGTTTTTTTTTTTATCATGTTTTATCTGTATTTTTCCCGAATTCTACGGATTTTTCTCTTTTCTTTGAGGTAGTGTAAAACATCATCAAAAAAAAATCACAAAAACAAACGAAACGAACACGATACGATTTCATTTAAATGTATACTGGTGGGGTAGTGAATTGATGTTTATCAACAACTTTTATCGACTTAGCTTTCAACATGGCGTCTCACCGATTTAGTTACTCTGTGCTTGAAAACTGATAGAAGAGCACTGTCAGTTGTCACAACAGTGTCACTTCAGTCAATCAATCTTCAAACGATAAGGTTATGTATGTGTTAGTCCAAATTATGATTGTTATAATTCATTGCAAATTTGACTATGTAAGACATTTATGTTCCTGACTATATTATTATTAATTGACTTCATTTTAATTTCTATTTTGTTTTGTTAGCATTATTTTGTTTGTATTAATATTTTAACTTATGTGATAATTTGCACGCCGCGCCGTAAGGTAGCTGTAGCCGATCTCATTAATTTATGTAATTTCAACTTTATTTCCATACAATTAAGTTATATTTTTATTCGTCGCCTAAAAATACCTTGCCATGCCGTGTAGCAAATGGGCGCCGGGCTTTATTGTCATATTTCTGACGTTTCATACGTGCCCATGTCTTTGGCCCATGTAGGCGTATGTGATATAAAATAGTTTAATTTTTTTAGTGGTACAGATCTCTACACATCAAGCTATACATTTCCACTATAACCTGGCCTCTCGTTGTACGAAAATCCTACACAATGCGAGATCAGCCTAAACTGGATTTCTATAGCTTGATGTGTAGCATGGTACATAAAGTAATTTTGCGTACCACTTGCTCAAAAAAGTGACATTCTATGCCACAAAAAGCGAACATAACAATAGTCATTTTTAATCTGTTAAAAACACGGAAAGAAAATTGTACTGAATTTCATTCATCCTCTAGGGGGAGAATGTGATTTATATTTGGAATACTTACCGAAATTTATATTGAACCTCAGATTATAGAAAAGAAGCAGATAGACCGCGCGAAACACCGAGAGTGCGGCCAACAAAGCAAATACAAATTCAAAAGCGAATACACTCTCTATTCAGTACAGCACGAAGCGTCGCATCGTTAGTACGTCACGGGCTCTAACACATAATTTCAGAATGATGCCGTCTTGTATTTTTAAACATTGTAAAAACAGTTCCCAAAAACAAAAGAAATAAGATGGAGTATCTTTCATAAGTAAAATATTGATTATTTGTCTATTTGGATTTATTTTACGTGTTTATTGTTAGTGACATCTTGAAACACAAAACCTTAACAAAAATCATTCGGTGTTGCTAGTTTATATTGAAACATTTACCCCTAAGTTAGGAATTAAGTATAGGATACAGGAGTATCGATTTACAAAAATATTTATGTCGATAATAGTGTTTTATTTATCGCCTTTTCTGGTTAGTATGTTTATAAATAAATAAGTATGTATGTGTCTTCGTAAGTGTAACTAGTTAATGGATTCTATAATACTTATGACATCAGTCGATTTGCTATAACATGGGTTATATGACGTTACCATAAAGTAAATATAGCTACCAAAAACAATAAAATGTTGGTGTCTCAAAATAAAAATATATCGCAAATGTATCGTTTATATGGGTATTGTTAATTTGACGTATACTGTTCATAAAAATAACTAATTTAAGAAAAAAAACTTTTTGTTTTTTCATGTAATGAAATATTATGGGTAATTTTTTCATTCTCCTGGCAACCGTACACACATATAGAGGCACCTGTTCTTATAGTGCTGTCACGTGGCTGTATCGCACACATGTCTACAAACGGGCCTCACTTTATTGTTCCGCGCGGTCTATCTGCTTCTTTTCTATAATCTGAGTATTGAACTACATCTGTGTTTACACCATTGAGTTTGTATATAAAGCATTATACATCATTTTGAAAAAGGAATACGCATTTGTTATGCAGACTATTAAATAAAATTACGAAAACCGACGAGGCCGTATGAGCTTGATGCCTTTGCTTTTCCGACAAAAAATATTAGTCTAGGAATTTGCCGCGTTTTTGTTTTCTTCAAATACATAAACGATAGGTTTATTTTAATTTATTTTTATAAATAAGTTAATGTTCTAAAATGCTTATCTCATATTATTATTGTGTTAATTTTTTCGCAAATGGTACGAAAAGTAGAGTATTTTCCTCGGTGATAAAGCTGTCTTAGTCTTGGGTGAACTTAAATCCCTCGCTACACTCAGGACTCGTCTTAAATCCCTCGCTTCGCTCGTGATTTAAGTTTTTAACCCCCCCCCCCTCGCTACGCTCGGGAGTAAACCTCGAGTCCTTCGTTACGCTCGCGATTTAAATCGTCATCCGCGACAGAAGACACTGCTTTATCCCCTTGGTTAATAATCTACTATTATTCTAGGTGCATCGTCTATACAAAATATTGTAAAACATTTTAAAAGAGTAACTTAGTAGGTGGACTTTCTTGCCCATTCTTCTCCATACTAAACTACCTTTTGGAAGTGGCAACTAGAATCAATAATTCTAATTGTAATCAACCTTTTAACCTTTCGGCCTTTTCTTGACTATGGCTGACTAGGACGAAAAAAAAAAACGGCTGTCAAAGAGATCCCAAAAGCCAAAGCCAAAAATGTGACTTGAAATTGGGAAAGGATTCAAAGTCAAAAAAGGACGTTAAAAAATGGCCGAACATTCGGCCGATACGTCGGAATATCGCGTAGTAGGCTCCCTGGGTTCCTAACTTAGGACATAGGGGTTTTTTTATCTTGATATTCCCACGGCATCGAGACATAGGCGGATGAAACCGAGGGGCGCAGCTATTAGTAGTAATACTTATACTGAAGCGTATAGCTTTCGTTACTCCTTAAACATTATTGTTTTTATAATTTACGCTAATATTAATTATAAAAAGACTACTTAAAATAATACTGATCGATGATCCCGCCCAACTGTCTGACGTGTGTTAGAATAGTGATGGTTAAACATAAATTGTAATTTGATGACAGATGTCATCTTGATGACAGAAGCTTCCGAATGTGACCAAACCCACGCACTTTAGAAACGTTATTTGAAATTTTGAATACTTCTCACTGTCTAGTTAATTCTTAGAAGTGGTCGCATAGTCGCGCGCGCACTACGTTCGGTAACTATTAGGCCGCGTGCTAACCGATGCGACGTTCCCTTTTGGTTAGGAGGCGGGGTTAGATGAACATCAGTAAAGACAATAACAGATAGAACAATTTAATTGATGCAATAATGTATAATTATTGCATGTACCTTTACCTTTAATAGACAGCTTTTAAAATAAAAAAAACTTAAATATTGTGTTCAATGAATAAGAAGAAGATAAAAGAATACACTTGATATGGAAGAATTTGCATTCCCATACCTTATTGTTTGTACTGTAAAACATCTGTAATAATAAATTACTCGGTAATAAGTACAAGGCGACTCAGATGATCAAGAAACATGTTTTTTTTTAAAGAAATGTTATTCCTACCTACTTAAGGCGACGCTAACCGACTTTTAATGATTTTATACTGAAGATCACGTCTAACGAGTAGTGTTAATGATTTGAAAAAATATATGATAAATTAGAGCATTTCCTCAATAACTTAATATGTGAATATTTTAGATTATGTTTATATTACATAGTGAAATTAATTTGTAAAGTTATGTAGAGTCTAACGCGGATATAAAACTGAGAATGGCCCAAAATCTACCAAGCGTATTTTTCTGAAACCTTCACCAATTTAAAGATAATTTAATTATTGATCTTTTAGTATACGCGTTTTATTAAAATACCTTTTGTTTTGTGTATAATAAATTAATAATGCGTCAAATTGGGGACAACGCTCCTTGATGGGCGAGTCCTATTACTGGCTGAACGTACGACACGTTGCGTGAGCTCAGTACAGAACACGCAAGCTAACCACTCAAGGTCACTGGCTGCGTCTTAAGCTAGGTTTTTAAAAAGTTTAGATCTTTAGAATAATAATTCTCAATTATCGAAACATTACAGTCGAGACTTGATATTGCGTGTGTACGTGAATTACCAAGTGCCTACATGGTAATAAACTCATTACATTGTATCTTTTTTTTTTTTTTTTTGGGAAATTATCAAAAACTTCTCCCGCTCTGGGCGGAGCGGAAGGGCGTGTCAGACTTTTACTGACTAAAGTTCACCCGTCTTCCTTCAGTTGCCTGCCACGTGCCAGGGCCACGATATCCCTTTCGGACAAACTCGCAACCAGTGATGGATTTCGTAGTATAATTATACTATTTGTACCATTATTTCATAATGTGTAGTATGTAGTATCGTAAGGCAACTATATTACGCGAAAATACCATAATTTTATCTCCAAGTCGACCGATGTAATACCTATGTTGTTGGTCGGTCCTTTTACTTTTTAATTAATATCCTTAATTTTTTGTACGTATGGCAACACCAAATCAGGCATTGACGCTAGGCAGCCCGGCAGGGAATTCCCACGTAATGTTTTACTATACCGGCCATTATGACAGAGTAGGATGGATGTATTTTATGAATGAGTGTGACAGAGAAGTTTTCATAGGATACTTTCTTGCGATGCTGTAAAAGAAAGTAAATCTAAGAATTGTATCGAATTTATGCCGACTGACGACATGTTGCGTCGTGTCAATGCCAAGGACGAAGTTCCGATTGACGAATTAGCTGAGATCGACGTCCACTTGCCTCAATTTGATTAATTCGTGTAACAAGCAAAGGATTTTACGAATATTTTTATAAATAATAAAACAAATTTTCACTTACGAATGCAATTTTATTTCAATTCAAAACAAAAACGCAGAAAAACGAAACGTAGTATAATTTTGGACAAGTAGTATAATTTTAATTTCCATAGACAATAATTTTCTGAAGGTCTAAATCCAACACTGCTCGCAACCCTGGCAGGATTACATTGTATCTAAATTTAAGATCTGAGATATATCTATATAATAACACTAATATTATAAAGGCGTATTTTGTGAGTGTGTGTGTGTGTTTGTTACTTCTTCACGCTGAAACGGCAGGACCAATTTTGATAACATTTTGTTTAGAGGTAGCTGACACCTTGGATTAACATATTATAGGCTACTTTTTATCCCGATATTCCCACGAGATCGAGACTTACGCGGGTGAAACCGCGGGGCGCAGCTAGTTATCTATAAGGTGGATCCGCAGTGGTAGCCCGCGAACATCAAATTTACACAAATCTCTTATACGGAAAAGTTGATATGGAACAAATCTAACTCAGAGAGATGTATTCATGATTCTTTAGAGGTATGAGGAACAGGGTGTAAAGTTCACTCATCCTCTATAGAAAAGGGAGGATCCTCCGACCAGACGGGTGTTGTGTCTGGTGGGCAACTGCCCAACGGTTGATGTCGGCACGTTGTATATATGCTAGTCGCGCGGTAAACTCTGCTTGCGCGATGCAGGATTCGCGTGACGTCAGTGTGACGCGTAGTTCGTATACATGTGGCGATGTTGATGCCGCTACAATTCTAATAATTACAATTCTGTTAATACATATTTTTTATGGTCGCGAATCATATTTTGATCAAGATGCAACCTGACACTGACCTGGAACTTACAAAAAACCAAAAAAAAATGAATTTCGCGGGCTACCACTGGCGGCTCCCGCGGCGACACTAGTAGCACAATTTCTATGACAACTTCAATGGAAAGTGTCACGGTGCCTGTCGCGCCCGCGATATTGCCTCAGTCTGCACGAGCCTTTAATCTTCAACTGGGCTTCTGGCCTGATTACAGTGAGTGAGACTAATAAATCCCCTCAGATCTCGCTTGGATACAAAATAGCTGACGATAGCTATCGCAATTCCTACCACCAACCTACTAGAAACCAATCCAAATAGCAAATATTTCTGGAGACCTTGCCAATGACCAAATAAAAGTTTTGGCATTTGGTGGAAATCTACAATATCCCCATTACTTAGTTTTAATGTCAGTCTTTATGTCTATGTCGCTTGCTTCTGCCCGCGACTGAAATTTCTTGTTCGCCAACCCACTGCGTCGCATTGCATCAGGTCCAGTTGAAAACCAGCGTCAGGCACTAGTTGTGTGGCATTTTTGCTGAACTGGGCCTTTTTGGCGCAGCCGTGAGGCACACTTTCCTGCTAATTTCTTAAATCGCACTTTACAATTTTTACTTGTTTTTTTTTATCTTGTGTATTTGATTGTGTGCCTTTTAGTCTGTGCTAAATAAATGTATTTTCTTTCTTTCATCACCCGCCCGCTCTATTACTGCGTTTTAGCATAGCCTTCAAACTCAAACTCAATTCGACTGAATGTTCCAGAGATTAGAAAGGCACCCCCTACATACAAACCTACAAACAAACTTTTACCTATATATAATATTATAATTATTTTGACGTCATCTTCCCAACGTTTCGCTTGTCGTGCCTGAGCTGGTTCAGAGTGGATTCAGAGGGCGAGAAATAGAGAGAGATGGAAATCTTTAGAGGCGGCCTTTGTCGTAGGACAAGCGGTTAAAAAAAAGATGCACCGAATGTAAATACTTAAGAAAAATTTTGTAGGATTAATATAGGAAAATAATTTTAGAAACATTGTATAACCAGCAATAAAGGCTTATTTTATTTTATTTATTTTAATAATATTATTATAAAAGTATATTAGTATAATAAGTAGTTTATTAATATTAGTATAATTATGTAGATAAGTACAATGGTGTTCTCGGATGCCCATAAAGCACGCCTGGTGCTGCAGTCATTGTCGAAAGCATAACTAAATAAATGGAGTTCACAGCATGTCTTTTGGACTAGTAAAACGTCTGCTATCAAAATGGCCCATATCTTTAATTATTGTCACAACTATTAACAGCATTCGACAGTTTGTAAACACAGAAGTACTGTTCTTAATGTGTACATGACTGAAATGACCACAAGTTGCGAGGTCAAGTGACGAGGAAGGTACGCCTTAGTAAAAACCTGTTCGATTTCGGTACGCGCCCGAGCAGCGGTTTTCTGGTTTTATGGATTGATTAACATTGAATTATTGTGACTTTTATTTTAATGAACGCCCTTTAGCACCTTGAGATCGTCTACGAGTCTATCGTTGAGTGGTACGAAACCAACATTAGTTTAACGGCGATTTAAGGGGACGACAACCGACTTTTAATGATTTTATTCTGCAGATCATGCCTAAACGAGTAGTGTTAATGATTTGAAAAAAATATATGATAAATTAAAGCGTTTTCTCAATAACTTAATATGTGAATATTTTAGATTATGTTTATATTACATAATTAAATTAATTTGTAAAGTTATGTCTAACACATATAAAACACTGAGAATGGCGCAAAATCTGCCAAGCGTATTTTTCTGAAACCTTCACCAATTTAGAGATAATTTAATTATTGATCTTTTAGTATGCGCGTTTTATTAAAATACCTTTTGTTTTGTGTATAATAAATTAATAATGCGTCAAATTGGGGACAGCACTCCTTGATGGGCGAGTCCTATTACTGGCTGAACGTACGACGCGTTGCGTGAGCTCAGTACAGAACACGCAAGCTAACCACTCAAGGTCACTGGCATATATTTGAGTCTTAAATGGATGCTGTCACTTTCTTATTGATACGTACAAGGTATGGCATGAATTTAAAGTCTCCGTTAAACTAATGTTGGTTTTGTGCAACTCAACGTAAGTACCTATGACAAGTTAATTAAGTTTTAAGTAATCCAGTGAATGGACAGCATGAGTGACCTTTCTTGATTTTTGGATGGTGTTGTGAATGTGTTGTTTTGAATGTGAATGTGAATTTTAAGGCTCGTGCAGACTGGCGCGATATCACGAGCACGACGCGCGTCGCGTTGGCTGTCGCGCCAATCTGCTCGAGCCTTTATTGAGGAAAACTACAAACGTTTCCTTGTATGTGTCTACAGCTACATAAGTACATTATATTTTTACGCAACCATATTAAAAAGGTGTGTGGGTACCTGTGCTACTTGAGTTATACCTATCTGTAGCCTACTTTGCTTTGTGTTTTTGGTATATTTCGCTCATATATTCCAATGTACATACATACATAAACTCACGCCTTCTTCCCATGGTGGTAGCCAGAAACTAGGCTATAGAACGCCACTTGCTACGCTCCTTACATACTCCTTTTGCAATATTCCAATGTAACCTACTTTATTTCCTTTAGTTACTCGTATATCATTGAAATCAACTCTCTCATACCCGAAAAGATGAAATACAAATTTGTATCATCTTCAATGTCCTCTATCATAGAAGTCTCTACGTGCAGAGAAATTGGGTCAAACATTTTCATAAAGGTACGATTTACATGTTTGGTGTATATACCTTACCATACCCACAATCACGCAACCCACGATTATCGCAGATATTATAATATTTCTTAAATACACACTTGTTGTGCATACAGACACAGATTACAATAAATTATTGTACATACGTAGGTACCCAACTAACGTAGGTACCCAACGATAAGCAAGATAAGAAAATGCCAATATACGATACACACGAACGTCTTGGAATACGAATCAACAACGTACACGCTAATGATTTTCTAATGATCGATAAGTGTTGTAGTAAAAATACCCATCTATTTTAGTAGAACAAATCAAAATAATCTTCTATGTCGAAACATGAAGAGCCAGTACATAATTCGTTTAAATCATGTCATGTTTTGGAGAGGAAAAACAAGTTCGAAAATGTCCCATCGTGCGTATGTGTGACGTGTGTGTGATTCATGCCGCACGCAGCACCCATCGGCTTGTCGAGACCAGCGTCGGACCACTACCACTTGTGTCAAACAAGGCGAATTTGCGATGTTCATGGCAATCCGCGATTTCACGGTTAATAAACGCTCAGAGAACGATACTTCTAATTCCGTAAAGACTGCAATACATAGCACAAGCGATTATCAACACTCCGTGCAGGCTACACAGTCCATAGTGGCACGACACAAGTTCATTTTCGACAGTGGTACAGATGCAGCGTGCATTGACTGTCCTGCGGGTCATCGTGCACTAACTGTTATCCGAACACTCACCGGCTTGTCATGATGTAAGAGGCCTTCAGTCATTTTCTAAAATGTGATAAAACCGCCGTAGTCCGTGCGGCGGCGGCTGACATCTGCAACAAGAGGCCATCGAGGTCATATGATTGGAGCTCACTTAGGCAGCCGACGGTACACACGTTACAAAAACACTGGGTCTCACTTGTGCTGTGTTGTACGTAAACAAAGATGCATGAAGGCAGATCTAGGTTCCCGGGCGGGAAGTCAAACTCGCAGCATGTCTGACAAGGAGGCACCAGTAAGGTTTGTTTATCACTGAATCAGCGACCGCGAACGGCGGTGGGGGTACGGGGGGCCCCGCGGGCGCCTGCGCGGCGAGTGACGCTGCCGGTGTCATGACGTGAGCGCGCGCGCCTGCGCACACGACTCGGCGCGCGCTTAGACATCTCCATATTTTCTTGACGTGTATCGAATAACGTTCCATTTCACAGAACGTTAAGTATTCAGCACATTATGTACATGTAGCGCATGCAATATATGAATTACGAAACAGAAAACGTACGAGAGACTAGGATTTGCTCAGAACATAAATATAATTTTGTTTTTATATAAAGGCTGCAGTGATGAGATGATTTCTTATGAAAAATTAGAGGGAAATCAAAGAAAAATTAAACACCACCCCGTATACGCATGTGCTGCTGAAAACAAGAAATACTTTTTCGTAGCTAGCTACTGGGATTCCATTTTATTTGGTCGGTGATGGTCCTGTAGGTATACAATAAAAATAAAAGAAGAAAATAAAATAAGCTGCCGTCACATCCTGGTCCCGGTCATTACATATCTCTGCAATCGGTGTTTAGACACAGGTACCTTTCCGTATATGTAATTTAGTATATTTGTGTGAGTGTATTTAGTAGGTATAGGGTTTTTTTGCTGTTTTTCTAGTACCTACTTTACAGTTCAGCGGGGTAATTACGTAACACACAATCAGTAGCGATGTAACACACTATTAGTAGCGATGGGTTTCATTTTGACAGCTTAACAACATTCATTGCGTTATTAACGTTGCTGAGCAGACGAATTTTTCGAACATATGAAGCAATGGATTAGTAATAAGGCTTCTACATACTCCCTACTTGCCGACGACTTGTCGCGCGACGTGACACCGGTAGAACAATTTCTATGAAAAATTCAAGTAAATTGTTCTGCCGCGCCAGTATGTAGAAGCCTATATACTTCAAAATCATTCAGATTGTGACGAAATTAGGGTGCAGTTCAGACCTCATTTTATTAATTTTGTAAATATAAGGTAAAAATTATACAGATATTTTACAAACTACGTCTACGGTCCCACCAGAAGGCATACAAAATTGTTTAGGTAGTCAAAAGTAACATTAACAAAATGAAATAAAACCCTACCTACATGTCACAATTTCATGCCAAACCGTCTACGAATAATAATAATAATAACAGTTAATAAAAAAAGCTGCCGTCACATCCTGGTCCCGGTCATTACATATCTCTGCAATCGGTGTTTAGACACAGGTACCTTTCCGGATGCTCTCAAAAGGGCTGTGGTACATCCCATTTACAAGAGCGGGGACAGGAACTGTGTCAACAATTACAGACCGATAGCAGTTCTGCCTGCTCTCTCGATAATCCTTGAAAGGATTCTCAATAATGGTCTTAAGAGCTTTCTTAATAAACATCACATTATTGCTCCGAATCAGTATGGCTTCCGCTCGGGGGTGTCGACTGAGGATGCAATACTTGACTTCACACAACAAGTGGCAATGGATCTTGATAATAAAACCAAATGCTTGGGTATCTTTTTAGACCTTTCCAAGGCATTTGACACAGTTTCTGTTCCCAAACTTATTCTTAAGTTAGAGTCAATAGGCGTACGTGGTAAACCTCTTCAAATTTTCACTGACTACTTAAATAATCGCTCTCAATGTGTTAAAATTGACAAGTACATTAGCGATGAGACAACTATCTCTTATGGCGTTCCACAAGGGAGCATATTGGGCCCCACGCTGTTTCAGATTTACGTCAATGAACTGTGTAAGTTGCAACTACCAAAATGCAAGATATATGCCTATGCGGATGACACAGCGATTTTAGTCAGTGGGTCCACATGGAATGTTGTTAAAACAAAAGCGGAGGCAGCTCTGTCTGAAATAATGCATTGGCTTAACTCAAATGTGCTCACTCTCAACTTGCAAAAAACTAATTACATTTCATTCGCAATCCGTCGTAACACTACACCGCCTCAAGACTTCTCTATAACAGCTCACTCTTGCTTGAACTCAGCCGGACCCTGCGACTGTCCCACACTTATCAGAACCAATAGTGTGAAATATTTGGGTGTACTAATAGATGATGGGCTAAAATGGGACAGGCAGATTGATGCCCTCACCACCAGAACTCTACGACTCATACACATCTTCAAGTCACTCAGGGAGTCAGCTAATGCGGATACGATTAAGATGGTCTACTACGCTCTGTGTCAATCGGTTCTTGGGTATTGTAATACTGCTTGGGGTGGTGCATGGAAAACTAACTTTCTTAGAGTAGAGAGAGCGCAAACAGCGATTCTCAAAGTAATGTCGAGTAAGCCCTACAGATACCCAACAACGGATATCTACTCCGACTGTATGGTTCTAACGGTCCGGCAGCTCTTTGTGCTACGATCGGTCCTAAGGAAACATGCCTGCCTACCACTCTATGATCGCAATAAACGAACACTTCGTCTCCCACGCATTCAGCACAAAACCAGTTTTGCTAAGCACCTAATACTACATCCTAAGCACTCACTTATATCAAAAAATTCACCAAGTGCTGGGTATCTTAGACCTAAATACACAAATGGTAAAATCAAAAGTAAGGGAGTGGCTTCTACAGAAGGACTATGCTTTTACAGAGTCCTTACTCTCCTTCATCGCCTAATGTTCATTTATACTTTACACGCAATACGCTCACACTTACATAACAAAAATACATTTACTCAACAAACATAACCCTCACAACACATTCATATATTCATAAACACTTACACACATACAACACACTCACGCAGACACAACCTACACTTCCCTAATATATAACAACTGCGCATCGCTCATCAACTTTATCATTTTCTCACTATTATTAATTAAGCTAGTTTATTTTTTATTTTTATTAATTTATTATTATTAGTTTTGTTTTTCTGTTTCCATGAAATACTAAGATTTAATTCTAAAGGATGAATCGACACATCTATTTTTGTCATTAACTATGTTTAAGACCCTCGTGGCTGATCACTGTCTCTTAAGATACAGGTTTACCTAGTTTAAGAGGCAGGGAGGCATATTTGAGTACAGATTTTAATGTACAAGCAGATGTATACAATGTACACCTTCCCATCTGTATTTTTATGGAAAATAAATTTATCATTATCATTATAATAACCCCCCCCTGCCGCGCCGTCTCAAAAACCCACCCAGTTTATTCACAAAACTTATATGCATAAAAACTTAAAAAAGTTGCTTTGCCGAAATTTAAAAGAATTGCTCATCTCTGACGTACTCATTCCCACACAAGTGCGGTGCGGGAATGCAAAGTAAAAACCACGCCTTCAAACAAGTGTGTCGAAATAGTACATTTTGATACAAGTGGAGAATGTTTGTTATTGCATTCGAGGCGGAATTAACACCCGAGCCGTAGGCGAGGTTGTTTTTGAGCCGAGAATGCAATAACAAATGTCCACGTGTATCAAATGCCGTTTTTCAATACACTTCTGAAGAAATAAAGTAAAATAACGAAAAATATTTTTGTCATGAAATAGTAGGAAACTATGATTTAATTTTCTTTTTTTTCCGCGCTTTGCTTTCGCCAGGTTGAAGGAGAAGCAAAGGTATAAAGCCGATAAACAGCCTAATATGAAAAATAGAAAAATCAAATATTTTTGAGTTTAGAATACTTACAAATAAATATTAATTTGTTCAAAAACTTTTTTTATTGTAATAATCATGGTATTCTATTTATAAACATTATTTAAATATTCCAAAAATATTAACGCCGTAAAAAGGCATTATTGCCGAGATTAAAAACAAAAAAACCGGCCAAGTGCATGTCGGACCACGCACAATGAAGGGTTCCGTAATTGGGATGAATTTATCCGAAAAACAAAATTAACAGTGTAGTTGAAAAACATGCTCTCCCATACATCGATATACATTACGGTCAATTCTCCAACTGCAAATTTAAGTTGGTCGACTATTACTCGATAACTTGTGAAGCCTACTTAGCTGTGATAGTTTTCCTTTTAATTTCGTTATATATACTATTGCCATGATTTTTTTCACATATCCAAAACTAGCCATTTCGCTGGCAGGGGGGGGGGGACACTTGACTCTAACAAAAAATTGCACTTTAAAGCTTGATATTACGTAAACGGATCCCTTAATTGAAAAATGGTTTTGCCAAACCCACAATATTTTTGAACGGCCTATCCAACGATACCCCACGCCATGGAATAGACGAGAAAAAAAAATATCATCCCCATTTCACGTGTAAGGGAGGTACCCTAAAAAAAAATGTTTTTCATAATTTTATTTTACCATTTTTTTGGCATGATTAATATGTATACCCATGCCAAATTACAGCTTTCTAGGACTAAGCGTCTCTGAGCTAAGCTGGGGACAGACGGACGGACGGACAGACAGACAGACAGACAGACAGACGGACATGGCGAAACTATAAGGGTTCCTTGTTTACTACGGAACCCTAAAAATCAGCTCCCAATAGAGAGGACCGTCTCTGGCGCGAGACGGTGTGAATAGAGGCATTAAAACCAATTTGGACTAAATACTAGTATAAGTTATCTGTGGCAATTTTTATTCCCACACACGTGGTAGTGCGATATGAACCAGGTTTCGAGGAAGTGTATTGAAAAAATATTTTCAATACACTTCCTCGAAAACTGGTTCATATCGCACTACGATTAGGTTCACAATGCAATGTATTTCACACGCGTGCGATTTTTTATTTTCCAACACGTGTGCGGGAATAAAAATTGCCACAGATAACTTATGCCTGTATTTAGTCCAAATTGGTTCAATGCCTCTATTCACACCGTCGCGCCAGAGACGGTCCTCTCTATTCGGAGGTGATTTTTTTTTAATCTCGGCAAAGATGCGTCTTTACGGCGTTAATATTTTTGGAATAATTAAATAATCTATACATATAATAAAATCGTAGCGAAGTCAAAAATGTACATTGACTATTTTTAAGAAAAAATAATTGCTACGAGGTCTGGGATCGATTCCAATCCCGAAAATATAATTTTTAGAATTTTTGTATGGTTGTCTGTTTGTCTGTATGTATGTTAGAGCATCACGCAAATTCTACTGGATAGATTCTGTTCAAGTTTTGCATACATATTTCATAGAAGCCTGGTCAATTGATAGACTATATATTATCACGCTATTTGCCATGTGGGATCAGCAATATTGCATTATGTTTGTATTCCTCTATGAATGCATGTTAGAGCATCACGCAAATTCTACTGGGTAGATTCTGTCCAAATTTTGCATACATATTCCATAGAAGCCTGGTCAGTTGGTAGGCTACATTATTATCGCGCTACTCGTATTTGCTATGGGGGATGAGCAATATTGCATTATGTTTGTATACCTCTATAGTTTACAGTAAATTGTGAACACGGTGGGTTTTAGTCAGTAAAAGTCTGACACGCCCTCCCGCTCCGCCCAGAGCGGGAAAAGTTATTTGATAATTTTCCACCCAAAAAAAAACAAAAAGAGGTGTGTACCTACCTATAGTAAACCCACATTAAACGCCAGTTATGTTTAGGTCCCATGTAATAGGGGGCGAACCAATTGCCACTAACCGGGCGCAAATTCAGAATTCGGACTGTACCTACCTGAAAAATTCCAGATGGTAAACCCAATAACACTTTGCCTGACCCGAAAATCGAACCCATGCACAAAAGAAGCGCTTGCGACCAATTGACCAACGAGGCAGTTTTCTATAAAAATGTAGCTGTGATTAGTATATTGTGGTGTTTTACGACTTCCACGCGAACGAAGTCGCGGGCAGAAGCTATGTTTATAAATATAATACCATGATTATTACAATAAAAAAAACGTTTATGAACAAATTAACATTTATTTGTGTTCTAAACTCAAAAATATTTGAAGTTTCTATTTTTCATAATAGGCTGTTTATCGGCTTTATACCTTTGCTTCTCCTTCAACCTGGCGAAAGCAAAGCGCGGAAAAAGAAAGAAATTAAAATCATAGTTTCCTAATAATTCATGACAAAAATATTTTTCGTTATTTTATTTTATTTCTTCAAAAGTGTATTGTAAAACGTCGTTTGATACACGTGGACATTTGTTATTGCAGTTCTCGGCTCAAAAACAACCTCGCCTACGGCTCGGGTGTTAATTCCGCCTCGAATGCAATAACAAACATTCTCCACTTGTATCAAAATATACTATTGTATTTCTACTCCCGGAGTAGCATATTGTTATTAATCTAATTAGTTAAATTGATCAGTCAGGAACATTTTCTCAATTTGCGATGATTTAACTTTTCGAAAAGCTATGTAAGAATTTTGGATATTATGATGGGCCAGTCATTATAGTATTAATTTCTACCCTACCAGCCTACTGCTACTATTTCGGCCCCGACTGAAGAGCAGTGGTGGCCCAGCGGTAACGGCCCCGACTTACGAGTTGTAGGTCGTGGGTTCGAACCCAGGCAGGCGCTTTACTTTGTGTAAATTATTTAATCACCACTGCTCTCATAACGGTGAAGGAAAATATCGTGAGGAAACCGGCATGTCCTAGAACCATAAAATTCGAAGACATGTGACATCTACCAACCCACACTGGGCCCGCGTGGTAGATTACAGCCCAGTCCCTCTCGAAGATAGGAGGCCTGTGTCCCAGCAGTGGGAACATTATAGGCTGATTATGCTTATGCTACCACCCTAAGAAGACTTGCCAAGGGTTCTTGCAAGAAAATCTGCTGGAGTTTTGTAAGAAGTCCATTTGAAATTCCTGTTTAGCGTGGAGATGTTTGGCATTTGGGTGCCTGATATATTTTCATAAGCAACTCTTGTTGGAATGGAAATACCTACTGCACTGCAATTCAATCAGTGAACCTAATTAAAAAAATAGGCACGTTATCTTCGATCAATAATAGCACTGATCGAAGCATATTATTATGTTCGTTTCGTGGACCTAGAGGACTAAGTCCATTTAAATATACCTCAAAAACTGTTGGTATTATCTATAACGCTCGTGGGTTTTTCCCGGAGCAGGACAAATAAAAAGATTCTGAAATCAGTTTTGCCTGTTATCATATCCAAGATTCCAACAGTTTTCGAAATGTATATCTTATTTTACAACTAGCTTCTGCCCGTGACTTCGTTCGCGTGGAAGTCGTAAGACACCACAATATACTAAAACAACAGCCACATTTTTATAAACTGCCTCGTTGGTCTATTGGTCGCAAGAGCTACTTTTGGGCATGAGGTCCTGGGTTCGATTCTCGGGTCAGGCAAAGTGTTATTGGGTTTACCGTCTGGAATTTCTCAGTTACAGTCCGAAGTCTGAATTTGTGCCCGGTTAGTGGCAATTGGCTTGCCCCCTATTACATGGGACCTAAACATAACTGGCGAAATTGAATGTGGGTGTAGGCAGTAGGTAGGTAAACCTCTGCCTAACCCTTCGGGGAATATAGACGTGATGCTATGTTATTTTTATAAAACATAAATACATACACAAACTCACGCTTTCTTCCCATGGTGGTAGGCAGAAACTATAGAACGCCACCTGCTACGCTACTTACTGACTCTTTTTGCTTCGTTTACGTTCATACATCTGGTCACGCACTACACACTTGACCTTTCTGAAGATCATCCCAATTAGGTCACTATTTATGTCCATCTAGAGCGTTTCCACTCACATCTACCTTGTAAATACCTTTTGTTAGTCGCCTTTCATTCAACGTTTCACCATGACCAAACCATCTAAGCATAATGTTTTAAAATTTTGCCGCTACATCTTCTTTTAAACCGCACCGTTGCCGCGTTGCCCTATCACATAATTTTTCATAGTCACGCCACACATGCTTTGCAAGGAACACATTTCCACAGCTTTGATTCTACTTCCATGCTTCTTTTGCCACACCCAACATTCATTTCCATACATAAGCGTGGGTACCAGCACACCATTGTGAACAGCCAGTGGAGCCTTTTTGGGTCACAATCATATGTATAGCATAATTCACTTTATTTCCCCCATTTACTCTTTATAAAACTTCCCTGTATACCATGTTTGTAGATAATTATGGTCTCAACAGCCAAAATATACAGAGACTCAGGACTGGTGTGCGTGAGCAAGCGATGTACAGTTATCCGTGTGAGAAGCTGTTAGTCCTGAGCTCGACTCCGTAGTCTTCAGTAGTAATTTCCCATTGCTTTTTAGAAGGTTTTCGTTTTTAGTGAATTAATGAACGCCTGCGTTCCTGCTTATACTACCTAATGTCACAAAACTGATACACTGATTAATGCATATTTTAGTGATAGTCGTTCGTCAGAAATAATCTGTAAATTATTTCTGACGAACGACTATTACTAAAATAACATAACAGTAGATTATGCAGAACACATGGCCGATAGGGCCAAAAGTTTCTAGAGTGGCAACCGCGTATCTGGAAGGCCTGTCACAAGGTGGACCGATGACATTGTGAAGGCCACAGGAATCCGCTGGATTCGGGAAGCACAGAACCGGTCGAAGTGGCGATGTTTGGGGAATAAGGCTTATGTCCAACAGTGGATGTCTTTCGGCTGAAATGATGATGATGTGATAATACTACAAATTAACTTAATTTTTTTCCTTTACTTTTGCTATGAGACTTTGCTTTTTGCCATACGATTCTAGGTAAACGGGAAGTACTCGATTAATTTGCGAGTATCAAAATATGTCGCGTAGAAGGCGGTATTTTTTTAATGCGTTTACTTATAAGTTTGTTTTTTTTTGAGCTCCAGGGAACCATAGACCAGGTATTTGAAGTTAATTTCAACTTGATACCTCCATGCGTTCCTGAGCAAAAGGTTCTTCACTGACAGACAGACAGACGGACGGACGGGCGGACAACGAAGTGATCCTATAAGGGTTTCGTTTTTTCCTTTTGAGGTAGGTACGGAACCCAAGAAAGTAAGTTGGAATCTCATTTCCCACGATATGTATGGGAAAAGGTTTTTGCGATTTCTGACTCATCTAGTACTCAAGCCTCAGTTGCTCTAACAGAGTTTTGGATCCTCTTATGAAACAGAATCTATTAGTACCAAATTTATTTTTTAATGAAAATTGCCCATTTTGTTTGCTGAAATTTTAATCAATATCTATGTCTGCAGATCAAAATGCCTCAAAAAGTTACAGATAGTCTCCTAAGACCGTCTTCACGTAGCTACAACGGTTAAGGTACCCTTACTGCCCCATCTCAATTATTCACTCTGTAAATGTCATGATAATTAACAGCTTAGCCCCATAAAGATAAAGCGTGATGATAAAATGTATAAATGTTCTAACCATTTGGCTCGTTTTGTTACAATTTACTGTAAACTATAGAGGTATACAAATATAATGCAATATTGCTCATCCCCCATATCAAATAGCGCGATAATAATGTAGCCCAGACTTATAAGGAATAGGTATCTATGCAAAATTTGAACAGAATCTATCCAGTAGAATTTGCGTGAAGGCTTCTACATACCAGCGCGACTTGTCGCGCGACGCGACACGGCACAAAGGCCCCGGGTGTCGCGGGACGAGCGGTGCCTTTGTGTCGCGTCGCGTCGCGCGACAAGTCGCCTTGGTATGTAGAAGCCTTGATGCTCTAACATACATTCAGATAAACTGACAAAAAATCTAACCTATTTTCGGCATTGTAATAGATCGTAGGAATTACTTTTTTTCAAAAATATTCAATGTACATTTTTGACTTTGATACGATTTTATTATACATTTTATATGTATAGATAATTCGAAGTTCCAAGAAATATTTTTATCAACCATATCAGTTTAGCGTAGTGCGGACGTCATCAACAATTTGTTTTAATCGTTCCATCTGAATTATAATCTGTTCATATTATTGCCGAAATTATCAGTGGAATAATTGTAAAATAAAATGAACTAATTTTAGAAATTACACATTTATATATCCTATTTAAGAACGTATCGAACGGATGGTTTGAAACGGATATTTAGACGGACGTAACGGTCGCATTTATGATGATAAAAACTAACTCATGAAAAGAAAAATTGGTCTTTCCGAATCACTCATTTAAACATTGGTAAGGTCCAAATTAAAATCTCCTGCTTCACCCGTTTTTGTTGGTGATTAATCTAACTATATATGCTGGTGTACCCCAAGGTTCACGTTTAGGACTAGTTTGGTTTTATATACGGAACTTATATCGATCGAAGAATGGCTCGCATGGCAGAAAAATCGAAATCAAGACACTGGCAGTATGGTTTTGATACATCATAACATCACACAACAACAAAAGGTGGAACGACGACGTACTTCTGTGGTAAGATCCAATACAAGGATAGAAATGAACAGTTGTTTTATTTACGAAACCTGCGAAAATCAGGAGAATCATTAAGAAACACCACAATATGGAACCAGTCTGAACCGATCAATGTGTGGCGATTATTGGGGAAGACCTATGTCCAGCATGGACCACTTCCGGCTGAAATGATGACGTCAAATGACCTGGTGATTTTGCAAATATTTTCTTTGTAATCGTGATAATTTAATGCGTGGATTGCAGCAGTTTGATAACGTAAAGATTTTCTTTGTTATACTTAATCATGATGATGATCACATTTCACAAATACGTTAATTAAAACAGATTTGATGTGTCATATACTTAGCCTAAACTTTTCCCAATGCACAGGCCTCCTCACTTCGAGACGGAGTGGGCTGTTATCTACTACGCGGACCAAGTGCGGGTTGGTAGATTTCACATATCCTCGAATTTTTGGATAGATATGATGACCATTCGTCACATTCGCTATGGTTCTATGATATGCCGGTTTCCTCACGATTTTCCTTCATCGTTTTGAAAGCAGTGGTGATGAATTACTAACACAAAGTAAAGCGCCTGCCTGGTTTCGAATCCACGACCTACAACTTGTTATTCGGGGCAGTCACCACTGGGCCACCAGTCCACCACTGCTAATAACATAGTAATTATTTTAATGTTAGCAGTTTTTATGTTCTTAACGTAATTTACTACTACCGAAAGACGTCCACTGCTGGACATCGGCCTCCCCCAAATGGGGGGGTTGCCATAATTGCCACGCTTGGCAGGTGGATTGGCGATCGCAGTATGGTGTTAAAATGCATAGAGAACGCTGCTACCCATTCTCTAGTAAGTTTCAATCATTTATGTTTGGGTCTTAAAAATACCAAATTTCACCTTAACTGGTCCAGTAGATTCGGAGCAAATCGGCTCTGACAGACGGACAACAGTCAGATATACAAGTGATCATATAAGGGTTCCGTTTTTTCATTCGGACGTCCGAAACCCTAAAAATCAATTAGTCAAAATCAAAACTTTTCCGACATAATTATCAATCAAGATATTGTCGGTTAAAAATAGTTGATTTTATCTTTTAATATTTTATAAGACTCCGATAAATTACACTTTTAGCGTCCGTACGTACATGTGACAGAAAATGTACAGACTACATCGATCAATAAAGTTAGAAAAAAAAAAATAACCGACTTCCAAAAATAACACTACAAAGTGAAAAATAACTTTAATTTCGTTTCGTTAAAACCATTTTATTTTTCCCTTTTTAGTGGGTCAGTTTTGAATTTATCTTAGTTACAATAGCCTAATGTTAACTGCTCATCACCTTTTACAAAATATTGCTTTTCCCGATGCTGGAACGTTGATTGTTGAGGAGTTCTCCTGGTAAGAACCTGGAGAACTGCCACTCACCATATGCATAGTGACGAGCGTAAATTGCTTAGCAACCACATTAAAGTACCCAATCGAATCGCAACCCGTTAAATAGGTACTCATTATTATATTGTTCCGGTGGCCATCTGTGGTCTCCATCATCAGTTTCACTTCACCAAATGGTGCTTTCCGAGAGCAAATGCACGAGTTACTATAAAAAATACCCAAATCGCTATAGGTTAGGGTTTCCCTCGATGTCCATTGGATCTTCAAAATCGGTCCATAATTGACGGAGTAATCGCGTAACAAACATATAAAAAAAAAAAAACATATTTTAATTTTTATTTATAAAAATAATTTTTACACAGTAAAAGAATTCCTTGAATATAAGAATAATAAAAATTAGATTTATTTAGGTTTTGTAATAAAAATGTTGTTATTGTTGTGTTTTTTATATTGTTTAATAGAGTTTTTAAGTATCTTTATGTCTATATTCTTAAGTGTTTTGTGTTGTAAAATAGAGTAAAAGTAGTATTTAGGTTAAGTTTTATGCCTATGTGCAATATTTTAAATATTCGTATGCCGCTTGTAGCGGTGGATGTGTCTTGAACATAACCCAAATTATCCAACTCTGTACCTACCATATCCGACGAATAAATGTCTTTGTCTTTGTCTTTACCACCGAATTGAGAACCTCCTCCTTTTTGGAAGTCGGTTAAAAATAATTTCCAAGACTACCACTGCACTTATACACCATGGCATTTTAATCGTCTTTCAACGGCAGCCCAATTCATGTATCCAATGACTACTTATATTATTTTTTTATTAACATTTGAATAATTAAAAAACATATTCATTAGGACGCATGATGTAGTTTGAAACACCCTGTTATAAGCGCGGTGCGAGCCTTGCACTCCATGCCGCGCCGCCCTTGGAACGCAAGGCTCGTATCACGTTGTTTCAAACTACGTCATGCGTCATAAGTCATAACTCTAACCCCCTTATTACAAAACAAGGTTTATCTTCAGACCCAGGTTTAAAACATGGAGCCATTATTGAATTTCGAACTTTATTGCGTCTATGGTAGAGTTCCTAAACAAAAAACTGACAACTTAGTACCGTACTAAGTTTTCAGTTTTGTATAAAGAACGGTATTTCAATCACTGTTACGTTCTTATTACAAAAACTGGCTCCATGGTTTAACCCATGTCAAAATATAAATCTTGTTTTGTAATAAGGCGGATAATGTTTATTTTTTATTATTCAAATGTTAATACAAAAAAAATCTTTTATGAATGATTAGTAGTCATTGGATACATGAAGTGGGCTTCCGTTGTAAGTCGACTAAAATGCCACGGTGTATAATATAATAAGAACTAGCTTTTGCCCGCAGTTTTGCCCACGTCGGAAATTATCCCAGGAGAACGTGTTATATTATTGACCATTGACATGCATGTAAAAATAAATTATAATTCTAATAATACATTTAATTTACATTATTTACAATCATTATGATGAAATATGACATTACTAGCCCTCTAAAATTTACCATAGACATGCTTGTAAAACTAAGTTATAATTGATTCATTATTTATGAATACATTTAATTTACATTATTTACTCGAACGTGACTTTGTATTGTATAGATTCAGTTATATTAAAATAAAAAAAAATACTATTATATTTGTACACCAATTTCATTAGTAGGCCGTAGAGCCCGACTAAAATATATCGATCGATTGATTGATTGATTGATTAAACGTACTACCGGGATACAAAGTCCTAACCCCAATCATGCGATACCTGTGTGCCAAACTTCATCTAAATGAGTGCAGCCACTCAGGCGTGAAAAGGTAACAGGATAGGCAGAGTTATATACTTTCGCAATTAAAAGAATATTACATAAATGAAAAAGAAAATTATTATATTTACTGCTTTAATTTATTGTGAATGTGAGCACTATGTGGGTCATTTCTATATTTCTTTAAATATTCCTTTATTTTTCTTTTTCTCAGTTAGTTTTAATGATGGTCTGGCATTTTGAGCGCTTTATGCGGCCTACCTAAATGTCCGTTCTTTGGTATTGTTCGTCGAGTCGTTGAGCTCCTTAAGTCTTGAGTTGAGCTGCACGATTACTGACTAATGCTTGCACTGATTGGACAGGTCCACTCAAATTTGTGTGGTTCTTTCCTCAAAAGACCATTTCAGACACGGATCTACATGGTCCTCACATGATCTGACCAAGATTATGTCTGGACTTTAAATGAAACTTTGACCCCTGGGTTTCGCCATTTCTTCTCAGGGGTAGTCAGATAGACAATGTCGGCTACATCTAGATTATTTTTTAAAATTTTTGTATGACGTGTAAAAGTGATTCTAATATCCTATTACAGAATAAACGATTTCATTTCAGAATATTTTACGGGAGTATGAATGTTCTTAAGAATATGGTCCCTACCTTATTCCTAAGAACATTCATACTTCCGTCAAGTCCATAGTCCTTCAAGGTAGGGCAAGGCTGTGAGCCCTAAATCATTAATGGAAGTTCTGAGTAGTGAGTACCACTCTCTCGGACAGTGACCGTTATCAGTTGTCTACATGCGTATGTTATTATGTTGATTAAATGTATTCAGGGTTTTCTGGTTTGGGGCACAGAAATTCGTATGTGTACCAAGTTTAAACTTAATCGGTCCAGTAGATTCGGAGCCAGCTTGCTGTGACAGCCAGACAGACTGACACAAAGGTGATCCTGTAAGGGTTCCATTTTTCCTTTTGGGGTACGGAACCCTAAAAATCGAAAATAAACCTAAGCTCTTGAATGTGAATGGAAGTAACCAATGTTGAGGCAGCGCACAAAGGCTTTTCTACATGGCGCGACACGCGACGCGACACAAAGGCACCGCTCATCGCGCGACACGCGAGGCCTTTGTGTCGCGTCGCGCCGGTCTGTAGAAGCCTTTATGCGTGGTCAAACATCCTAACTAATATTATAAATGCGAATGTGAGTTTGTTTGTTAAGCTTTCAAGGCTAAACGGCTCAACCGATTTTGATATAATTCAGTATGGGGATACTTTGAACCCTGGGGAAGGACATAGGCTACTTTTATTGACATACCACGCCGGCGAAGCCGCGGGCGGAAGCTAGTAATACACATAATATAAATGGTCGTTATGAGAACCTCTCCTCTTATTTTCACCGGTAAAAAAAAAGCAGCTTATTATTGTCCCACTGCAGGGCAAAAGCTCTATTCTCATACAGAGAAGGCACGAGCATTGAGCACCACGCTTGCTCAAGACGGGTTGGTCAGTAGTTTATCTAAAAAGTGTAAACATTTTTTATTTTACGTTTAATAATAAATATGTAGTGGCACCGAGTTGCCGTGTCTGGCCATACCTCTGTTAAACCCACGATAGCTTGTGTAACATGTGTAAGGGTTCAACAAACTATGAATTATGCACTTTAGTTGGTATACCATCTTTAATTGTGCTATGATTATATTATTAGAAGCAGGGTCGGAGTATCGGTGTATTCAATAAAATTGAATATTTTTAATATTCTTTAAATCAAGAATAATATTTTTCTACATGCGGCCCTGGTATGACGTCTAGATTCCGTACTCTGAGAATAATTAAGTATGTAAAAACTTAAAATATCCGTTGAATGTAAAACTCACAAGCTTACAGTATAATTTGTTACTTACCTATATTATAGATAATATAAATATAATTTCCGAACTCACTAGCCAAGTATAAGCCATCAAAGGCTTCTGTGGTTTTTAGCATAACATTATTATTAAATCTGCGATATACTTTTTTTGAACATTAATAAAAATAATAAAAAATGCTGTAAAAACTGTATTTTGATTAATAAACGAAAAAAAAAACGTTTTTCTAGGAAACAGAGGAAGTACAAACGGTTAATTCTGATATAAAATCTTATCAATCGGATCGGATCGTTTAAAGATAGTAATCCTGATCAATGATTAATTAAATCAGGAGACTTGCCAAAAGTCGTTATCACATCCTCTACCTACCCTTTTTATTATCAGAGACAACAAATTCATTTCCTAATAATCTTAAGTCAGATCATGATTTTAATAGAAATACTTATTGTATCTTGCAAAATGACAAAAATAAAAATAAACGTTATCAACGGAAGTCCAGGGACCATTTTAGTTACCCATTGAAAGGGTTTTCGATAGGGTTTTTCTAAGCGGTTAAACAAAAACCCATACGATATGGGTAACTCTTATGAACGGCTTAAATTAAATTTTGGTAACCCATTGAAAGGATTTTTGATAGGGTTGTTCTAAGCAGTTAATCAAAAACCCATACGGTGTGAGTAATTTTGAATGGCGTAAATTAAGCCGTTCAAAATGGTTACGCACACCGTATGGGTTTTTGATTAACTGCTTAGAAAAACCCTATCGAAAACCCTTTCCGTTGAAAGGGTTTTTCGATATAGGGTTTTTCTAAAATGGTTACCAAAATGGTCCCTGGGTAGAATAGAGATAAAATTGGTCATGCTACGCGTGCTGGGCGGATATCGAATTAACAAAATAATAGGATTTTTTCATGTTACTGGGTTTCAAGTAGGTATAGAACCCATTGAATGGGTTATCATGTAACCCTTTCACTTGGTTTCAAGTATAAAACCCATTCAATGGGTTATCATGTAACTCTTTCAATGGGTTTCTAGTATAAAACCCTTTCAATGGATTACATTATGATAAAGGTAACCCATTGAATGGGTTACCCCTTCGAAAGGCTTAACCCTTAACCGGGGTTGTACGGTCCCTGAATGGAACTGAAGCGCTGTCTGAAATATCACAAGATTTGAATAAACGTCATTTGAGTATCACAGATCACACGCAACGGCCACTAGTGGTCAGTGACAGCCACCTCTCTTACATTTAGATTACCGAATTGCAGCGAAACCCGCGCATCAATCGCTCAGATTCAAGCCATTTGATTGGTTGAATTTAGTCTTAAGTAATGCTTGAGTACTGAGTAACGTTCTATAAATACGGGCCTATATCTATCATTGCTTTATCGGTCAAATCTCGATTCCTTACAATTAATATTGTTCCAGGCATATCCACGTTGAAGGAGGAGGCGGAACGCGTGAGGGAGAGGCAAGGTTCGCGTCCTCGCGCCCCTAGTCGCCGCAGGAGACGCCCCGGGCGTCGGGAGTCGCAAGCCGATTTCCGGCCACCATAGGCGCGGGCCTGCGGGCGGTGAGCGATGGGTAGCTCGCCTTCCGATAGGGACCAGGCCCGGGTCGACGGCGCGATGTGTTCCACGCGCGCTTCAAAGAGATGTCAGCACCATCTCACGGGGTCCGTTAGGATCAAAGCTCTCCAGGTTTGCGAGTTTGTCCGAAAGGGATATCGTGGCCCTGGCATACAGACAACGGAAGGAACACGGGTGGGTTTTAGTCAGTAAAAGTCTGACACGCCCTCCCGCTCCACCCAGAGCGGGAGAAGTTATTTGATAAATTCCAAATAAAAAAAAAGGCATATCCACGTTGCGGTCATTGAAAAATTCCTAATCGTTGAAAGGTAGCGGCTCTACCGGTAGTTCAAAAGCCTGCAAGGCATTGATTGTATCAACCCACCTTTATTTTTGATAGGTAATCTGTGATCATTATCTTATCTTGTTCATCATTTCCACAAATAATAATTCATCCGAATAGGAATGATTAATTAGATATTTTTTTTGTCGTTTGTTTTATTTACTTTACGTAATATGGATAAGTTTTTAATAGCCTCGCCGTCTAAGACAAAACGGGGCCTCAAGACAAGCATAAACATAAGCAAGCGTGGGATCTACTGATTGTCAGGACAAGTTCTAAATTAGTTAAGTCATATCTTAGACATCAGACATAACTACCATACCCGATGTAACCGAGAGTTAGACTCCCACAGAATGAGAATAGGTCTTGATTCAAGTAGTACATCCGATGCACCTCGTGCACCCCCTTGACCAACCTTTATCATCATCTGTAGACTATAGCAGTCACTACCGGACATGGTGGGACATCACATCTGGACATAGGTCTCTTTTTGGGGTTCCGTAGCCAAATGGCAAAAACGGAACCTATATAATTTCGTCATGTAGGTCTGTCCCTCCGTCCGGATGACACACAGCCATTTTGCTCGGAGTCTACCGGCACTATATCAATGAAAATTGGAAAGAAAACGTATTCGATGCACCGCTAAACAATGGTGTACTAAAATAACGAAATAAATAATTAGGGATGGCACTCCCCATATATGTAACTATGTGTGGAGGAGCTCGTGGCTAGGTCATAACAGCGGCACAAGTCGATCCATCAGGTTAAGCTACGCTTACCTGGATGGGTGACCATCATTACATATCGAGACTCCTCCGTGACTCGGAAAGCACGTTAAGCCGTTGGTCCCGGCTGTCATGCGTGGATCTTTGACAGTCGTTAGTGGTCGACAGAAGCCTAAAAGTATGACAACCTGCAGTCTTACCAAGGGGTATTTTATTATTTATTTATTTAACACTTTAAGCACACAAAATGTACAGAGGCGGACTTAATGTCATAGGCATTTTCTACCAGTCAACCTTTGGGTGATGCAGAGACAAGCAGTGGTAGGTGCAATAACGAAAATTGTGGAATAAATATTTATTTAAATTTATGGATATACATACATAAACCTATTAAAAACTTTAAATATAATATATATACCTAATTATAAATAAATATAAGACCTTATAAATACACATAAATACACGAATATACCAACAAACCAAACAATCAATGGGAAAACATTACCGTTGTGATGATACTGCCAGCTTCTTACGAATGTGCTCGCGAACTATTACCCAGTAACTGGGTTGTGGAGGCCAGATAAGCAGTCGCTCCATGTAAAATACTGGTATGCAGCTGCATCCGGTTGGACTGGAAGCTGACCCCAACATAGGTAGTTGGAAAAAGGCGGGCAGATTCATTATCATCATCATCATTTCAGCCAAAAGACGTCCACAGCTGGACATAGGCCTCTCCCAAAGGGGGGTTTGCCATAATCGCCACGCTTGGCAGGCGGGTTGGCGTTCGCAGTATGGTGTTAAAATGCATAGAGAACGCTGCTGCCCATTCTCTAGTACGTCCCTTAGTCGGCTTTTACGACACCCGCGGGAAGAAATAGGGCGGTGCTATTCTTTACGTCAGGCACCACACGGAACAGATTAGGCAGATTGATTGACTCGATTTACGCCATACATGTGACCGAGGGATGAAAAAAATTAATTCAATGCAAATAAACGTAGCCGTATCGTTGGATCCCATAATCAAAAAGATGATGATGTTTCTAAGTGGGTTTATTCTTTACGTCAGAAGTTTGTGACTTATGGGGTGTTTTCAGTTGCACAAGTAACGTTATCTTTCATAGTTTTTTCCACAAATGCTATGAAATACAAACTTATTTTTGCGGTCGATAAAATCAATATTGTGCAAGCATGCAATATTGTGCCTGGTCCGACACACTCTTGGCCGGTTTATTTTGTTGCACGTCACTAAACTCGATACTCGGCCACTCTAATCTCATCCATTAATTACCACCCTTGCTGACTGCTATTTTGACATGTTTTACCACTCAATGAATTGCATGTCGATTCTGTAACCATCTCACCGAGAAAACGCATGTGAAGTGAGCGTGGAGTGAACTGTAAGTGACAACTAGCTTTGAAATAATATACAATTTTCAACAGAATTAGCATAAAAAAATATTACTTATAAAAATCTCGATTATAATTGTAAATGTAATGCTTGGTCAATCTCTAGCATCAGTGAGATGACACTGACAGCTCACTCCACACAATATTTCACGTTGAGATTTTTACAGAATATCACTGCTGTTGTCGGGCAAGCAGTCATCGCCGACGACAAGAAGAATCTCAGAACTTTACTTTAGACTTTTAAAACCTTTCCGAATGCTTCACTATATTAATAATAATATAGGTACTTTCCGATGCATTCCAATTCGCATACGTAAAGCGCATATCGTCGATCTAATTAGTGATAACATCAAGATTTACTCGATATTTCGGAAACATTCTGTTCTGTGTCCTAAACGCATGAAAACTCGAAAATTTTGACTTTCCTTGTCATCAAGGCGAGAGATTTAACAAAAATGTGTTTTCTTCAAATCAAAAGTCATTTATTCAACCTAAGCTACGCATCAGCATTTTTCGAATGTCAAAATTACATAATACAGTCCCCCAAAAACGCCCGCCCTTAAACACTTCCTAGTGCTTTAGCTGGGAAGAAGTAGCGCAACAAACTCCCCAGCGGCACAGCTGTCTGTCAGTTAGAATAACTTGATTCTATACAATAGTATGTTAAATAATTTACATTACACAACACAAAAAATTAAATTAAATTATTTGCTAGGTGTTCGCGAGTAGACGCCAAAATACCAAAAAAAATTATCGTAAACTTTATTCAAGGAGAAATAAAAAAAG
Source organism: Tiliacea aurago (assembly GCA_948098905.1). NCBI lineage: Eukaryota > Metazoa > Arthropoda > Insecta > Lepidoptera > Noctuidae > Tiliacea > Tiliacea aurago. Next base: position 7,431,286 of record OX402592.1, read on the forward strand.
CCTCCAGGATCTCTCTCGAGTCACAAATGATATACTTGCGCCATGGAAGTAAAATAAATAAACAGTTAATTATTAATAACAAAACCATGGTCAGCAGGACGACCAGTCACCACAAGCAGCACCCGTTCACGAGCATAACGCAAAGATCGCCATATTTGAAGGAAGGAGGAGACCCGACTTGTATAATGCAGAATTACCCGGCTCCGGACTCAAGCCAGAGAAACCAAAAACAAAAAAATCGGAAAAAATGTTTTCGACTTGTTCCTAAGCGCAGATAGAAATCCTAAAATGTATGTACGTACCAAACAATATTTCACCATTTTTATTTAAATAAATAATACGTCAATGTAAAGCATGACCATGCACGTTGCAATTATTTACTGATAAACAATAAATTGATTGCGATCTTTTTCAAAAATTATTCTGACTAATCGTTAGCTATAATCAGTCTTTGATTCCACCAAAGAAGGAGCAAGAATTTTCTACAAAAATAATTTGTATTATAAATTGACCTTTGGAGTGAGACGAGTACTAAGTTCAATTTATAGACGATTAATCAACAAAGAAAGGAAGGCATTTAAAACCACATTATGCAATAAATTTTATGGAAAAATAAAGTTGATGATGACATTTTTATAACTTAATCAAATGTTTCAACGATGGCTAATTCACAATTAGACTCAAATGGTGACAACCATCTAATAAGAACAAAAAAACGGTATTTTTAAACTACATTAAACGATTTAGAGGTCACGGTGATTTTAAAAAGTCCTGATAACAGATAACACGTGCACCAAGCTTACGAATTATCAAAACGTTTATGAAAAGCCGTGACACACCTGTATACCATACCTAACGTGCAATAGTGATTAAGGCCCGTATTGCAGAACGTCACTCAATACTCAAGCATTACTTAAAACTAGTTTCAACCAATCAAATGGCTTGAATCTAGTTTTAAGTAATGCTTGAGTATTGAGTGACGTTCTGTAATACGGGCCTTAGTGACGTCAAATAGTTCAAACCAACATTTCATGTATTATGGTAAATCAAAAGTAGGTACAAGAATATCGGTGTTATCAGCAACAACAGTAACATGCCATTTTTCTTCTGCCAAGGTCAGTGCAGTTTTTACAACAGTAACAGTGACAACATTGACAACAGAAACAGCATTTATCACAGTGTGATCTTTCGCTTCTAAGTATTTCCCAAGCATGGTTATAATATTATAAAGCACTGTTTGTTTTAATTATTAGAAAGAAAAGGGTGTTTGCCAATAAGAAGTGGAGAGCTCTCGGTAAAATTCACGGTTATTGATTAACTAACTTCGACTTTTGAAATCATTTAAATTAATCTTCTTCAATCTAATTATTATTATTGCATGTTTCCAAATCATTAGATATAGTACTTATTAAAATAATATAACAAATTATTTGTATACCAATTGCATTGGTAGAACATAGAGCTCAAGATAAAATGTATATTTCAAGACCTTTTATGTACCTATGTTCACAAATAAAGTTTGATTTTGATAATTTTGTGCGTATCTGGTGATCTGTAACTTTTATACTGGAGATATCACAGCCATCAAATACAATCGTCGCAACAGTGCAATGTGTATTATTTAGCAATATGAATAATTTATAGTTGTCTGAAATTTTCTGAATTTTACCAGTTTTTGAAAATTTTCATGCAGACATAGTAATTTGTATACGAGTGCACCCCCGCTCCGTAAAGAATAACAGTAGATAATCGTGCAGCTCAACTCAGAACATCACTCAATAATAATAATTAAAATTCTTTATTGGGAGTAACTCATGAGACTCATACAGTATTAGTAACAATAAAATAAACTTACAACTATGTTAGTGATACAATTACAATAACAATTACAAAACACACACAACAACTTATTCACTGCTTCAGCATTCCAGCTGAAATACTGGAGCAACGACTTACTATGGAGCAGTCCAGCCTGTCAGCAATAACTCCCAGGATGCTGTTGGAACTAGCTCGCACCCTGCGCACCAAGGACGCACATCTTTTACGCATTAATGCATAAAAGCAATCAACACGCAAATCCGCAAACATCCCTGATGCGCTACAGAAGCGAGGCAGCCCCATCAACACCCTGAAAGCATTATTGTACTGCACGCGAAGGGCACTGTACGATCTTTGCGTAAAATGTACCCACAGGCCACAGGTGTAAAATGATGAGCAAAAGGCTCTAAAAACGACGATCAATAACAAAAAAATGATATTTGGGTAGGCTGCTTAAATTACTCAAACGACGCCAGATGCCAGACGACGATAAAAAACTGAGAAAACAATAAAAAAAAACGTCATCCAAAGTTCTCAACAATGGCAAAAGATTTTATTCGCATGGTCACTATAATATATTATCATCAGGATCATTATAATATAATATATTAATATATAATTAAAGATATTAGTGAAATAAATATGCATTTGTAGATATTATAACATTTTGATTAAGTATTAAAAATATGAGTTTCAACGCTGCAAAAGCTTTGGGCTACCAATTTTTTATTTATTTTATATTTATAAATGAAAAAAAAAAACGATACTATATATATTCTTTTTGAGCATGTTTCCTTTAATTTGACCATAATTATTAATTTTACCATAGATGGTTTTTTATTTTGTATAAGATGGCGGTAAAAAAACGCATTATGCACACTCAGATTTTTCTAGACTTTTAGTTCTTAAGTCAAAAAGGTAGCATCAAGGATCACAAAAATTCAAACACCATCTTTATGGGAATTAATTTCACCCCAAAACCTATATCTACTCTAATATATAAGCCTATTTACGGCGAACGAAGTAGAGCTCGGAGTAAAAATGGATACCTACCGCGTAGGCTAGGCCTAGACCGACCTTCGAAAATATGCTACAAATTTACGTCTGTAGCATTCCCACGCGCAAGCCGAAGTTTTGGGGAATATGTGTGATGATTTTATTGATTATTTTTGCGTAGACACAGATTTAATTAATTGTCTGTTATTTCGTCGCTGTAAATAATCGTTTTGGCGAGTTAAGTAGGCTAAACACCGTATTTGCTACTTCGATATCAGATAAAAGGGTGTATTTTTCAAACAACCATATAATCCACAGTCATAACAATAAAACAATAATGTTTAGGTATTTGATTTCAATAAAGATTAAAAATAGGACATTGACAATTTATTGTCTTCGTTTTGTAAATATTTTTATGATCAGTATTATATCGTTATCTTTTCCTTGAAAATAGTATTAACACATAATCTCTGAATTGTACATACCTACCAATTGTAGTGTGCTATGAGAGTATTTTTCCAATTTTACAGGGGAACTACCGAATACTGATAGCGTTTTAGTGATTTATGAGCGTTAAGTAATGAATCAGTTCACTAAGCTTTAATACCTTCAGTATTAATGTACATCTCTGCTACGCCGTGTTCGTGACAGCCCCAACACCATTCTCAGAACGTTGGCTGATAGGTGGGACTCTCCGATTTTGGGGCGGTGGGTACGACTGCATGCAGTCAAGTAGGCATTCCCCAGGATCGGCGTGCCTCACGCAGCTTAGAAATATTTGTACTAACACTAGTTTTATACGTTTACACTGTTACTAACATACTTATATGGAGCATGGCTCTGAAATAAACGATATATTATTATTATTAAGCGGCAGTGGTTAGATTGGCGACCGTGACCTGATCAATTTGAACTGCACCTTTAGATTAGGGGCTTTGTCTTAATCACGATCACGATTAATCACACCCCCTAGTAATAGGAGGAGCTTCGTGATTAAGGTGAAAGCGCCAGGGTAGCCCGTTCACCCTTAAGTGGAGATGCACAAAATCGGCTTACGGCTGGACCATGTAGGTACATGGGCCAGCCGCATCCGAGGAATGACGGTCCGAATTCCATCCGTCCAAATTTAGAATATTTTCAATTCGGATAGAACTCGGATTTGAATTCGGATTCGGATCGGATGCTCGGCTCGGCATGATTTGACCCAAATGTGATTAAGCGAGGCTAGACGCCGAACGAATCTTGCCGACCAGCACGAGCCGTATGAAAGCCGAAAGAAATACGTTCAAGAAATACTGCCGAATCAAATGTGCCGACCTGATCATGATGGCGTGTAGTAACCCTTACAGAGCCTTTCCCTAGTGCGGGGAAGACCCTGGCTGCTACATTTATTGACTTAGCGCCAACGAGCCACCCCTGCTTTGCACAAGTGTAATGGCGGCATGTCAAACCATCGAGATTTCTGTGCTATATCTATGACTCATAATCGTTCAAACACGGTTCTCTGACCGCTATCTGGTCCGGTGTTCAATAGACACATAGGGCCTGTCAGGGTGTGGGGGTGGTCCTATCCGAGCGGATGATGAAATGTGTGAAAGATTATGTTTGTGTAAGTCCCAGGATTCTATGGGTAAGAACCAAGGTGGGTCTAAACCATATATTTATAGTGTGCGTGTATGCACCCGATACGGGAAGCTCACCTTCGGAGAGAGAGGAGTTTTGGGGCAGTATAAGGGATTTAGTGAACGGATGTAAGTCAAACGAGAAGATTGTTATGCTTGGAGACTTTAACGGTTGGGTTGGTGTGAAGAGGAATGGGTACGAAAAAGTATTAGGTGCATTTGGGGATGATAGAGTGAATGAGAATGGGGTGAATTTACTAGCGATTTGTGTAGAGAAGAATTTGTGTGTTATGAACACTATGTTTAATCATAGAAAGGTTCACAGGTATACGTGGGAAAGGCAAGACTGTAGAAGTATGATTGACTTTGTGATTGTGGATGAAAGATTAAAATGTAAAGTTTTATTTTATTTTATTTTTATTGAAAGGAACAGCAAACAGTTATATTATAAGAACTTACAACTAATTTAACATAAACAATTTTAATAATAATATAACCCACAACGCTGTCCACAGGTAGTCATAAAAGTAAAGTAGAACAATATAATCGTTAGGAGTTTCAGTCATTACACAACCAAGAACTGCTCGCACTGCTACTAAGCAGTACGAGCAGCTCCTAGCTGTGTAATGACTAATGAGCATTAATAAAGTTAAATTTTGATAAAGGTTACATAATAATTATAAAAATATGACCTTATAAGGTATGATGATTTTCAGAGAGGACACAAACATTGGTTTTATTTAATAAAGAGGAGCGGGTGACGCTTTTGAATCTATTCATTGAACAATGGAAGATGTCAATATTTACAAAAGTGCTATTGTATGAGTCAACCATACGGCGGAGTGGTGAGCGCTGGCCAGAATTAGTTCGACATGAGCTCACTACAAAAAGAGTTACAGATACTAGAGCATATCGGGGCGTTATTGTAGGGACTGATCATCATCTGGTTATGTGTCGTATGGATGGTGTGTTCAGGCATTGGCGTCACCGAGTTCGAGTTCCTGTGACTGCTCTAGAAAGAATAAAAGTGGAAAGACTGCAAGAATTGAAAGTAAAAGAGGAATATAAAAGGGAAGTAAAAGTGAAGACGGATAAAATATTTGATGATATGAATGATTACAGTCTAGAAGAAGTATGGAATATAGCGAAAAATAGTATGGTGCAAGTGGCCACAAAAGTATGTGGTCTAGCGCAGAGGAAATGTGGTAGTAGATCAAAAGATTCTTGGGTAGATGGTGAAGTTAAAGAGGTTGTGAGGAAGAAGAAAGAGGCCTGGCTTAATATGTTAGCCTGTAAGGCCCAAAATAGGATGAATCAGGCAACGAATGTGGCAGATGATTTGGAAAAAGTGAAGAAGAAATACACTGAAATAAAAGTATAACAGGAAGTTCTCTGATAACTTCAGGGCCAATGTTAAGCTGTTCTGGAAACTAGTAAGATTGGCTCGCGAAGTGACAGGAACATCGAGTATGAACGTTATAAGAGCAGAGGATGGATGTTTATTAGGCGTAGAATGTAAGGTCTTGGAACGCTGAAAGCGATACTTTGAAAGTTTATTTAGTTGTCAGGATAGTGTGCAAGGAGTGGGTAACTAGGCAGACGCCAGTTTTGATGACAGAATGTCTGCTGAAATGCTGAAGGGTGGTGACGGGGTGGTAGCAAGCCTGTTGTGCGGGATCTTTAATATGTGTTGGAGATATGGCCGTGTGGCCATATCTCCAATGATACCAGATCACTGGTGCAAGGCTGTAATTGTTCCACTATATAAGGGAAAAGGCTCTCAGCAGGAGTGTAAAAACTACCGCGGCATTAGTCTTTTTAGTGTTGTCGGCAAACTGTATGCGAAGGTTTTAATAAATAGAGTGATAAGAATAACAGATGAGAAAATATGGGATGTGCAGGCAGGATTTAGAGAGGGAATGGGATGTATGGATCAGATTTTCTCCTTAAGGTGCATAGCCGAAAAATATCTGGCAAAGCACTTGAAAGTCTACTGTGCTTTCGTTGACTTGAAGAAGGCCTATGACAGTGTGTGGAGGGAAGAACTGTGGTCGACACTATCAGTGTACGGTGTAGACTGGAGCTTGGTACGGGCACTGAAATCTTTATACAAGGATTCCAGTGCTTGTGTTAGGTTAAATGGGGCATACATGGACTGGTTCAGCATCTCAAGGGGTGTTAGACAGGGTTGTGTAGCGTCACGGTGGCTGTTCAACTTGTACATTGATAGTTGTCTGATAGATTTAAAAGAGAGTGAGTGCGGATTGAGAATGAATGAGTTGCCTGTCAAATGCCTTCTATACGCAGATGATCAAGTTCTACTTGCGTCTTCTGCAGAACAGTTGCAAGACATGGTGACCGGGATGGATGAAGCATATAAGAGGAAGGGGATGAATATAAATGTGAATAAGACGAAGGTCATGGTGTTTGAAAGAGTCGAGGATGTATCGGTGTGTGATGTGAAAATAAATGATAATAGTGTGGAGCAAGTAAGTGAGTTTATATATTCGGGGAGTCAGTTTACAAGGGATGGAAAGATTGATGAAGACGTGGAAAGGAGAGTAAATGCGGGAAATAAAGTGAATGGTGCTATACATGCGATTGTGACCAATCAGTCTATGCCCAAAAAGGCTCGACTGGCTGTTCACAATGGTGTGCTGGTGCCTACGCTTATGTATGGAAGTGAATGTTGGGTGTGGCAAAAGAAGCATGAAATTAAAATAAATGCTGTGGAAATGCGTTCCTTGCGAAGCATGGCTGGCGTGACTATGAATGATAGGCTGAAAAATGAGGTGATAAGGCAACGGTGCATTTTAATAGAAGATGTAGTGACAAAGATTGAAAAGAGTATGCTTAGATGGTTTGGTCATGTGGAGGGGATGAGTGAAAGGCGACTAACAAAAGGTATTTATAAAGCAGTGGTGAGTGGAAACGCCGGGATGGGACGCCCTAGAAGGACATATAGTGACCAAATTGGTGATGTTCTTCAGAAAGGTCAGGTGCGTAGTACTCTCAACCGGCGTGCGTGTATGACTAGATGTATGCACGTAGGCGAAGCAAAAGGAGTATGTAAGGAGCGTAGCAAGTGGCGTTCTATAGTTTCTGCCTAGCCCCATGGGAAGAAGGCGTGAGTTTATGTATGTCATAATCCTTCCGATACATCCAAATGCTGAAATGACATGGATGGATCAGCGAACTAAGCATATCCCCTTTTTTTTTTTTTTGTTCACGGGGTGGAAAATCCTCATGGATGTCCTCCGCCCTGAGGTGGGCGGAGGGGTCTGTCAGACTCTTACTGACTAAAAACCACCCCAGTGTTCCCTTCCCACACTTGCACCGGGGATCTTGGGAATCTGTTATTACTTCTGCAATCCTCGGCTAGACTGGCAGGCATCCCCCAGACTTGAGGTGGCGGGCCACCTCAAATCTGGGGAGGGGTAGGTGTCTGACCCCCCCCCCCCGCGACGTCTGAAAGGGGCGCGCATGGAACTCTACGCGCCGCCACCTCGGGTCCAATGTGATAGGGGGCGGGCGGACGTCCCCAAGTCCGCCGTCCCTGGACCCATTTAGGGGGGCTGGAAGAGGGTGTTATCGGCCCTCCGCCGACGCCCAGTGCGCCTGCTGCGGGCCGGGTGAGCAGACGAGATCTCCCGCTCCCTTCCCGCACCTCCTTCTACGACACGACTGTTTCACAGAAGGACACCACCGCGTCCCAGGACTCCTCACTGCCGACCATCGACTCGACCACGGCCGGCAGCGATAGGTCACTGCCTACTCCTGAGATGAGGGCACGGCGTGGCTCCTCCCAAGCGGCACACTCTGCCAGCGTATGCCGCGCCGTATCCTCCCGGCATTCGACGCAGTAACCATATCGCCCTGCGTCAAGGGGTGAGACAAGAGGACGTTATTTCCCCAAAATTGTTCTCTAACGCATTGGAGGATGTGTTTAAAGTGAATCCGCAGCCCGCAAAGTTCAAACTTCCATACGTTTTTTGCAATTTGCAGGTTAGTATCAGGTTGTATCTTGATCAAAATATGATTTGGGACTGCCACAGATATGTATTTACAGAATTAGAATCATTAATACATCTCTCTAAGTTAGATTTGTTCCCCAACGTCATTATTTCATGAAAAAGTAATTCAATGCGAGTACATCTCACACTTATGATTTGCAGATGACATCGTCATTCTAGCTGAATCGCTCCGTGACTTGCAGCAGATGCTGGACGGCATAGTTGATTCTTCTGTACGCATTGGTTTCTGGGTGAACTTGAGCAAAACCCAGGTTATGTTTAACGAACACGTTTCTCCGGAACCGATTGCCGTCAATGGCGGTGCTCTCGAAGTTTTTCGAGAATACGTTTACCTCGGGCAAACTCTGCAGTTTGGTAAGAACAACTTTGAGAGGGAGGTTAAGGTAAGAAGAGTTCAACTGGGCCGGACAGCGTTTGGAAAAATTCGTCGAGTCTTCTCATCGCGTATTCCACAGAGCATAAAGATGAAGGTTTCAAGGCTTCAATAATCAGTGCGTCCGACCTGTTATGACTTATGGAGCCGAAACGGGGACAATCACGGGACACTACACTTCCACACAATAGGCATAACGGACAGCCCTCTGTGCAGGGCTTGCATGGAGGCTGAAGAAACCGTTGCGCATGTGCGCTTTGAATGCACAAGCGTCACCCAGATCAGAACAGAAACTCTTGGGTCACCCAGATCCTTCACAGATATCAGCCGTCAGTATGCGGAAACTAGCTCGCGACTGTATAATAAAATAAATAAACTTATACCAATATACTCCCTGACTAAACACGAAGTTAAAATCAAACTAACTGGTTGCAGAAGTTAACGTATGACGAGACTGAGATATTACAATTGTTTCTTAATAAAAATAGAATTAATACTGTATTTAGATTAGGCCACTTTTTGTTTTGATTTTTTTTTTGTTTTTAATTTGTTCTTCTTTATTTGTTTTTGTTTTTATGTTATTGTTTCTTTAAGTACTTGCATGACACCCAATACCAGTTGTATGCCTTTATATCTGGAGGAACATTGACTCCTAAAACACAGGCTTTTAGCCTAGTTTAGGAGGCATCAGTTCGCCCTTTTAATGTGACTATATTGTACAACATTTATTTAATCCTTGTGTACTGTATGTTTTCAAAGTGTACAAATAAATATTTTATTTTTATTTATTTTTTTATCTTAAGGAGACCTAATCAGCTTCTGGTGGGCTACACTTACCAACATGATACACTAGGGCCATCGAAGTAAAATGAATAAACAGGTAATTACTAATAACAATAACAAAACCATGGTCAGCAAGACGACCAGTCGCCACAAGCAGCACCCGTTCACGAGCATAACGCAACGATCAACCATCACCCCCCGTCGCCATATTTTAGCCACCGACAAGCTAAGAAGATAGCTAAAGTCCCATGTAATGAGGGAATGGGAAGAGAAATATTAAGTAATGTTTAGTATTGATTTATAATTTGACTGCATAAACTAGGTATACGGGTTTCTTTTCCTTATAAGTATCTAAATAAAGAAGAGGAAGTTAATCGCTTTAATCTATTGCACCGCACATATGCAACGTATGAATTCAAGGGAACGTTATCACCTTATCTTTTTGTTACTGTCTTTAGCCCATGAATGGTTCTTTTGTCATTTTTGATAATTATCTTTAAAAAAAAACATTCGTGCTAATCGATATATAAATCAGTGTTTTACTTTAATCTAACTGATAATCTGCCGTGAATAAAATTCAAAACAGGGGGAAACGTATAAATAATAGTGCAATCAATTATTTCATATCAGTTTTAGTGCAACACTCGCAAAAAAAAACAGAGTCTCATTGGATCTATTAAATGAAAGGTAAGAATGTGAAATGTGGTACAGCCTACTATCTGCATTTGTTAATCTATGCAATAAAAAGTCTAGCTTTAAAGTTTCATAAGTGTGAAATTTTCAAACGATCTCGAAATGAACATTAATCTTAAGTGAAAGTTCCATTCAGTGAAATAGTAATAGTGAATTTTGATATTTTCATTTGTCGGAAATAAATGAGAAGTGAGGACAAGGGCGAATATAGATTTATTTCGAGACAGATAATTGGCTTAATCGGAAGGATAGTAAAATAAATACATTAGTTACGTATAAATCAATGGGGATTATAAAAACTGCATTGATATCACCTGACTCCATTCTGGCCTACACAATGTTTTTAAATGACTAAAGTATAAGTTTGAATGACTAACCAGAAAGATATTTTATATTTTTAAAGTTCATTAGAAACCAACGTACCTATCCTTTTTATTCTGTGTGGTGCCGGACGTAAAGAATAGCACTCCCCTATTTCTTCCCGTGGGTGTCGTAAAAGGCGACTAAGAGATTTACTAGAGAATGGGCAGCAGCGTTCTCTATGCATTTTAACACCTTATTGCGATCGCCAACCCAGCTAAGCGTGGTGATTATGGCAAATCGGAGGATTTTTTCCCCCATTTTTGTCCATTAACAGTGGACGTCTTTCGGCTGAAACGATGATAATGATGATCCTTTTTATCAATTTATATACTTAAAAAAAAAAACATTTTTGGTGTTCATCCAGATAGAGAGCATGTGACAAACCCTGAAATCCGAAACAAGTATAATGTTTTTTTTTATTTGATGTAACTAGTTAGTTTTTTTATCCTTTATTAAAAATAACCAGGTTCTTAATTATTAATTACAATCCAGCCTATATGACTAATAAGTAATTTGAATCTAAATTAATTTGCTACGTTATAATTATTTTAAAACTTAGAATAGTGCTGATTGTACTTTACACAAGTGCGTTCCACTTTCTTAGAGTCTGATATAATAATATAAACACTTTTTTCATGTGTTATATGTGTGTTATTGCACTATTATGTCAACACTTTTTACACTACACTAACTCAAAAGGTTTTGTTCGTTTTAGTCTTCGCACTATATTTGTTTAGGTAGGTACCTGTTTCGAGGAAAATTTGCTTTTGGTGAAAATAACACAGATAGGTAGAAGCGCCGCGCTGATATTTCTTATAGAATAATTTGTTTCAGATAATAAATAGGTAGGTACCTACTTAACAGGATAATTTTATGATCAGTGCGTAATTCTTTTTCTATATTGCAAAAGTAAAAAGGACTTTATAAATACCAAACTCGATTGACCTTAGCATTTTAATAAAATATGACCCTTATTGTTGTACATACGTTACTTCGTTTTGACTCGTGGTCCTTTGATTTTTTGTAGTGTCATATTCAGCAAAGATTATTATAAAGCTCTTGCGGAAATATGTTCAATTTAAAAAGCATACCAAAAGTACGCTCTGATTAAAACACGATTGATTGCAGAGCTACGCGTGAACCATGAGTAGATTAGGTGAGCGTTAAACATTTTAAAATGTGTAAATAGAATATAGAAAGCTTTGCATAAATCCGAACAGTATCAACCCAAGAGAAATTCGATTAATGATCGTAACAGTTCATCTCTTCTGGACTCAAATAAATATGTTTTTACAAGTCTATCTGGAGAACTGGCGAATTGTGGGTGTACTAACGTACACCTCTGCTTCGTGCTGTTATCCGGAAAATAAATTTTGCATGTGTTTTAATTAATTGATACAGTATCGCTCATGATTGTATCGTCATGCTTATCAACCCACCTAAGGTAGTCAACAAGTCACATATTTTATTACTAATTAGTAATTACTGATAACACATAAAAGATGAAGAGATTATAGCCATTGATTAGTGAATAATACATTAAATTATTATTTTCAGACGCCGTATTATTACTGCTATGTGCAGCTGCACTAGCACAAGGTATCAACCAAGACCCAGAAAGACAATCACGCACTTGCAACTGCGACCCATCTGAAGCGCAACAGATCTGCCAGGCTAACTACGATAACGATGATGTATTAATAGCACACGAATATTGCGACAAGTTCTACAAATGTGCAAATGGAAAACCAGTAGCGTTTTATTGCCCAAATAACCTTCTGTACGACCCATTTACTGAAACATGTGAGTGGCCATACAACGTTGAGTGCGGCAATAGGCCTATCTCAGAAGGCCCTGGCAAAGATGAGGACAGTGATAGCGGTAGCAATGATGGTAGTGACACCGACAATGATTGGACTTGTAATTGCAACCCTGGTGAAGCGCCATCTATTTGTGCAGCTGAAGGCTCAAACGGAATCCTCGTGGCACATCAAAACTGTAATCAATTCTACCAGTGTGCTGCAGGCAGGCCAGTGAGTTTCAATTGTGCTCCGACTCTATTATACAATCCTTACAAAGAAGAGTGCGATTGGCCGCAAAATGTTGAATGTGGTGACAGAGTCATTCCAGAGCCTGAAGAGGATAACGTTAGTGATGATCAAGACAAAGAAAACGATGGTTCTTGCAATTGCAACCCTGAGGAAGCCCCAGCCATATGTGCAGCTCCTGGTTCAGAAAGTGTTCTGATAGCACATGAGAACTGCAACGAGTACTACATTTGCAATCATGGCATACCAGTCGTGGTTTCTTGCTTCGGAAATTTACTATTCAATCCCTACACTAAGCAATGTGATTGGCCAACAAATGTTGATTGTGGCAACAGACTTGTTCCTGAAACTGAATGTACAGGTTGTAATGACAATACCAGTGACGATACTAGCTGTGAGGATGATGATGTATCTCCACCTTCAGAAAACGATGAGGCGCCACATCCTGACAATGGTAGTGAACCTGAAGACAGTGACAGCTCTGACATTCGCCCACCGAGTGATGATGTTGTCGTCCCCACACGACCACCCGGCACATGCAACTGTAATCCCGAGGAGGCACCTTCCATCTGCGCGGCTGAAGATTCTAGTGGTGTTCTAGTCGCTCATGAAAATTGCAACCAATTCTACAAATGCGACCACGGGAAACCTGTCGTTCTCACTTGCCATGGAGACTTACTATACAATCCCTACACTGAACAGTGTGATTGGCCGGAGAATGTTAACTGTGGGGACAGAGTAATCCCAGACCCAGACGACAGCGTTACCACCCCAGGAAGTACCACCTCAGGCGTAACCAACCCAGCAGTTACCACCCCAGGAAGTACTGCCCCAGGTAATAACTGCGATCCCAGCGAAGCCCCTGCCATCTGTGCAGCAGATGATTCTGAAGGAGTTTTGGTAGCACACGAGAATTGTAACCAGTTCTACGTGTGTTCTGGAGGCAAACCAGTAGCAATAACATGTCCACCAAATCTTCTGTTCAACCCTGCTAAGGACCAATGTGACTGGCCATTTAACGTGGACTGTGCAGACAGAGTCATCCCAGACCCTGAATCCTCTGACAGCGACAGCTCCGATATTCATCCTCCCGGTGATGATGTTGTGGTCCCCACACGACCACCCGGCACATGCAACTGTAATCCCGAGGAGGCACCTTCCATCTGCGCGGCTGAAGATTCTAGTGGTGTTCTAGTCGCTCATGAAAATTGCAACCAATTCTACAAATGCGACCACGGAAAACCTGTCGTTCTCTCTTGCCATGGAGACTTACTATACAATCCCTACACTGAACAGTGTGACTGGCCGGAGAATGTTGATTGTGGGGACAGAGTAATCCCAGACCCAGACGACAGCGTTACCACACCAGGAGGTACCACCTCAGGTGTAACCAACCCAGCAGTTACTACCCCAGGAAGTACTGCCCCAGGTAATAACTGCGATCCCAGCGAAGCCCCTGCCATCTGTGCAGCAGATGAATCTGAAGGAGTTTTGGTAGCACACGAAAATTGTAACCAGTTCTACGTGTGTTCTGGAGGCAAACCAGTAGCATTGACATGTCCACCCAATCTTCTGTTCAACCCTGCTAAGGACCAATGTGACTGGCCCTTTAACGTGGACTGTGGAGACCGAATCACCTCAGACCCTGAATCTTCTGGCAGTGACAGCTCCGACATTCGTCCACCGAGTGATGATGTTGTGGTCCCCACACGACCACCCGGCACATGCAACTGTAATCCTGAGGAGGCACCATCCATATGCGCAGATGAAGATTCTAGTGGCGTTCTAGTTGCTCATGAAAATTGCAACCAATTCTACAAATGCGACCATGGGAAACCTGTCGTCCTCACTTGCCATGGAGACTTACTATACAATCCTTACACTGAACAGTGTGACTGGCCGGAGAATGTTGACTGTGGAGACAGAGTAATCCCAGACCGAGACGACAGCGTTACCACCCCAGGTGGTACCACCTCAGGTGTGATAAACCCGGAAGTTACCACCCCAGGAAGTACTGCCCCAGGTAATAACTGCGATCCCAGCGAAGCCCCTGCCATCTGCGCAGCAGATGAATCAGAAGGAGTTTTGGTAGCACACGAGAATTGTAACCAGTTCTACGTATGTTCTGGAGGCAAACCAGTAGCATTAACATGTCCACCGAATCTTCTGTTCAACCCTGCTAAGGACCAATGTGACTGGCCATTTAACGTGGACTGTGAAGACAGAGTCATCCCAGACCCTGAATCTTCTGACAGCGACAGCTCCGACATTCGCCCACCGAGTGATGATGTTGTGGTCCCCACACGACCACCCGGCACATGCAACTGTAATCCCGAGGAGGCACCATCCATATGCGCGGCTGAAGATTCTAGTGGCATTCTAGTCGCTCATGAAAATTGCAACCAATTCTACAAATGCGACCACGGGAAACCTGTGGTATTCACTTGCCACGGAGACTTACTATACAATCCCTACACTGAACAGTGTGACTGGCCGGAGAATGTTGACTGTGGAGACAGAGTAATCCCAGACCCAAACGATAGCGTTACCACCCCTGGAGGTACCACCTCAGGCGTAACCAACCCAGCAGTTACCACCCCAGGAAGTACTGTCCCAGGTAATAACTGCGATCCCAGCGAAGCCCCTGCCATCTGCGCAGCAGATGATTCTGAAGGAGTTTTGGTAGCACACGAGAATTGTAACCAGTTCTACGTGTGTTCTGGAGGCAAACCAGTAGCATTAACATGTCCACCGAATCTTCTGTTCAACCCTGCTAAGGACCAATGTGACTGGCCATTTAACGTGGACTGTGGAGAGAGAGTCATCCCAGACCCTGAATCTTCTGACAGCGACAGCTCCGACATTCGCCCACCGAGTGATGATGTTGTGGTCCCCACACGACCACCCGGCACATGCAACTGTAATCCCGAGGAGGCACCTTCCATATGCGCGGCTGAAGATTCTAGTGGCATTCTAGTCGCTCATGAAAATTGCAACCAATTCTACAAATGCGACCACGGCAAACCTGTTGTTTTCACTTGCCACGGAGACTTACTATACAATCCCTACACTGAACAGTGTGACTGGCCGGAGAATGTTGACTGTGGAGACAGAGTAATCCCAGACCGAGACGACAGCGTTACTACCCCAGGAGGTACCACCTCAGGCGTAACCAACCCAGCAGTTACCACCCCAGGAAGTACTGCCCCAGGTAATAACTGCGATCCCAGCGAAGCCCCTGCCATCTGTGCAGCAGATGATTCTGAAGGAGTTTTGGTAGCACACGAGAATTGTAACCAGTTCTACGTATGTTCTGGAGGCAAACCAGTAGCATTAACATGTCCAGCCAATCTTCTGTTCAACCCTGCTAAGGACCAATGTGACTGGCCATTTAACGTGGATTGTGGAGACAGAGTCATCCCAGAGCCTGAATCTTCTGACAGCGACAGCTCCGACATTCGCCCACCGGGTGATGATGTTGTGGTCCCCACACGACCACCCGGCACATGCAACTGTATTCCCGAGGAGGCACCATCCATATGCGCGGCTGAAGATTCTAGTGGCATTCTAGTCGCTCATGAAAATTGCAACCAATTTTACAAATGCGACCACGGGAAACCTGTCGTATTCACTTGCCACGGAGACTTACTATACAATCCCTACACTGAACAGTGTGACTGGCCGGAGAATGTTGACTGTGGAGACAGAGTAATCCCAGACCCAGACGACAGCGTTACCACCCCAGGAGGTACCACCTCAGGCGTTACCAACCCAGCAGTTACCACCCCAGGAAGTACTGCCCCAGGTAATAACTGCGATCCCAGCGAAGCCCCTGCCATCTGTGCAGCAGATGATTCTGAAGGAGTTTTGGTAGCACACGAGAATTGTAACCAGTTCTACGTATGTT
The DNA here is from genome assembly GCA_948098905.1 of Tiliacea aurago. Classification (NCBI taxonomy): domain Eukaryota; kingdom Metazoa; phylum Arthropoda; class Insecta; order Lepidoptera; family Noctuidae; genus Tiliacea; species Tiliacea aurago. The sequence continues at coordinate 7,447,923 of OX402592.1, forward strand.
CTGGAGGCAAACCAGTAGCATTAACATGTCCAGCCAATCTTCTGTTCAACCCTGCTAAGGACCAATGTGACTGGGCATTTAACGTGGACTGTGGAGACAGAGTCATCCCAGACCCTGAATCTTCTGACAGCGACAGCTCCGACATTCGCCCACCGGGTGATGATGTTGTGGTCCCCACACGACCACCCGGCACATGCAACTGTATTCCCGAGGAGGCACCATCCATATGCGCGGCTGAAGATTCTAGTGGCATTCTAGTCGCTCATGAAAATTGCAACCAATTCTACAAATGCGACCACGGGAAACCTGTCGTTTTCACTTGCCACGGAGACTTACTATACAATCCCTACACTGAACAGTGTGACTGGCCGGAGAATGTTGACTGTGGAGACAGAGTAATCCCAGACCCAGACGACAGCGTAACCACCCCAGGAGGTACCACCTCAGGTGTGATAAACCCGGAAGTTACCACCCCAGGAAGTACTGCCCCAGGTAATAACTGCGATCCCAGCGAAGCCCCTGTCATCTGCGCAGCAGATGATTCAGAAGGAGTGTTGGTAGCACACGAGAATTGTAACCAGTTCTACGTGTGTTCAGGAGGCAAACCAGTAGCATTAACATGTCCACCGAATCTTCTGTTCAACCCTGCTAACGACCAATGTGACTGGCCATTTAACGTGGACTGTGGAGAGAGAGTCATCCCAGACCCTGAATCTTCTGACAGCGACAGCTCCGACATTCGCCCACCGGGTGATGATATTGTGGTCCCCACACGACCACCCGGCACATGCAACTGTAATCCCGAGGAGGCACCTTCTATCTGCGCGGCTGAAGATTCTAGTGGCGTTCTAGTCGCTCATGAAAATTGCAACCAATTCTACAAATGCGACCACAGTAAACCTATCGTTCTCACTTGCTATGGCGACTTACTATACAATCCCTACACTGAGCAGTGTGATTGGCCGGAGAATGTTGATTGTGGGGACAGAGTAATCCCAGACCCAGACGACAGTGTAACCACCCCTGGAGGTACCACCTCAGGTGTGATAAACCCGGAAGTTACCGCCCCAGGAAGTACTGCCCCAGGTAATAACTGCGATCCCAGCGAAGCCCCTGTCATCTGCGCAGCAGATGATTCAGAAGGAGTGTTGGTAGCACACGAGAATTGTAACCAGTTCTACGTATGTTCTGGAGGCAACCCAGTAGCATTAACATGTCCACCCAATCTTCTGTTCAACCCTGCTAAGGACCAATGTGACTGGCCATTTAACGTGGACTGTGGAGACAGAGTCATCCCAGACCCTGAATCCTCTGATAGCGACAGCTCCGAGATCTCGCCACCGGGTGATGACGTGGTCGTTACCACCCCAGGTGTGACCAATCCAACAATTACCACCTCAGTTGTGACCAACCCAGCAGTTACCACCCCAGCAGTTACCACTCCAGCAATTACCACCCCAGGAAGTGACAGTGACTCCGATGAGATTCAACCACCGGCTGATGACGTCCCTCCGCAACCACCCGTTGAAGATAGCAACGAAACGGAAGATTGTTCTGAAAACAGTGACGAAAATGGTGGCACATGCAACTGTGACCCTGATCAAGCTCCTTCTATTTGCGCTGTAAACAATTCTGATGGTGTATTAATAGCTCATGAAAACTGTAATCAGTTCTACAAATGCGATAACGGTAGGCCGGTTCCATTCAAATGCCCTTCAAATACTTTTTATAATCCCATTTCACAGGGATGTGACTGGCCATTCAATGTTGAATGTGGTGATAGAATAATTCCAGACCCTGAAGATAACGTAAGCGAAAGTAAAGAAGTCGAAAGCGAAGAAGAAGAAATCGTCGGACCGTGCAACTGCAACCCTGAAGAAGCTCCCGCAATTTGTGCCGTCGATGGTTCTAGTGGTGTACAAATTGCTCATCAAAATTGCAATCAATTCTATGTTTGCGACCATGGCACACCTGTGGCTTTTACTTGCAATGGTTTCCTTTTATACAACCCCTACACTAAAAACTGTGACTGGCCAACCAATGTTGAATGTGGTGACAGAGTGATACCAGAACCTGTAAGCGATGAGAACGATAGTGACTCGAACGAAGAAAATAACATTGTTAATGACGATCCCGGTCAAGCTCCCACGATTTGCGCAGGCTATGGCTCAGAAGGAGTCCTAGTAGCACATGAAAACTGCGACGAATATTATATTTGCTCTGGAGGTGTGCCTGTAACACGACCATGTTCCGGAGGGCTTTTATTCAATCCGTCTAATGAACAGTGTGACTGGCCTAATAATGTTGTTTGCGGTGACAGAATTGTCCCTGGTTGTGCATGCAATTTCAGAAACGCGCCGTCTCTGTGCGCTAAACCAGGATCTGAAGGAAAACTGATCGCCCACGAGAATTGTAACCAGTTTTATATTTGCTCCCACTCAGTTCCTGTACCACAAACCTGCCCAGCCAACTTGCTCTATAACACAGACAGCGAGTTCTGCGATTGGCCACAAAACGTTAAGTGTGACAACAGAATACTATCACATGCCTCTCTCAACAAACATTGGCAGTCACGCCAAATTCTTAGAGACTAATTCTAATAGTAGTAAGTTTGTACTAAAACTGTTTTTTAATATTATATGCGATGTCAGTATTTATAGTCTTTAGACTAGATACTTAAAATTTAACAGTATTGTTTTCTGTTTGCCTTGTCTTAATTTTGGATTTGGATCAAAAATATATAATTTAATTATGAGAAATAAATACATTGGTTTTATTGATAAAAGTATAAATGTCTATAGTTACTGGTAACTAGACTGATTCCGGCAGGACATGATAGGGTAAATTAAAAATACGAAATCTAATAAATTTTCAAAGGAACTGAATACTTGTATTTTCTCGAAAACATGGATTTCCGCTTAGGTTTATAGGCATTGCTTAATTGTTGCAAATATATCGCACTACGACGTCCTGCCGGGAATACGCCTAGTTACCTGTAAGGCTGTAACCCTCAATTTTTTTCATATTCAAAAAACAACCATTTAGCTGGCAGGTGCGAGACACTTGACTGTAACAAAAATCTGCACTATATGTATAGCTTAATATTTCGCAAAGGGATCCCTAAAAAGATTTTATTTTACCACTTTGTCGGCGTGATTAACATGTATACCCGTGTCAAATTACAGCTTTCTAGTACTAAGAGCTAAGCACAGACAGACAGACGAGCATGAACACCCTTTCCATTGGCGGAAACAGGGGCATGCCCGCCCCGGAAAAGGACTGATGAATTCTATACTTTTGACTCTATACTCTATTCAAGTGCACTTTTACACAGCATACTCATAGGTAGGTATATCAGGAAACCGAAATATATTCTTTACAACAGGTGAATTTCTTCTTCTCAGTTAAGCATAGACAAAGATATAACAAGCATGCACATACTTAGGATCACTAGCACACACCTCGTAACCACGTCCACCTAAGACCTTGAAATGAACATAAATACTTAAAAATGCAAAATTTTTACACTCACACACGGTGGAGCATATGGTGGAGGTCTGCCTGGCTTGGGTGGAGCACCGCCGTGTCCCCACGGAGGCGATCGGCGGCGGCGATCTCTCGCGTCCGGCCATGGTTCTGGCCATGGTTCGAAGCGAGGGTCCATGGGAGGCCGTCACCTCCTTCTGCGAAGCAGTAATGCTCGCAAAGGAGGAGGTGGAACGCGTGAGGGAGAGACAAGGTTCGCGCCCTCGCACCCCTAGTCGCCGCAGGAGACGCCCCGGGCGTCGGGAGTCACAAGCCGATTTCCGGCCACCGTGGACGTGGGCCTGCGGACGGTGAGCGATGGGTAGCTCGCCATCCGATATGAAACAGGCCCGGGTCGACAGCGCGTTGTGTTCCACGCGCGCCTGAAAGAGATGTCAGCACTAACTGACGGGGTCCGTTAGGGCCCATGCCTGCCAGGGTTGCGAGTTTGTCCGAAAGGGATATCTGTCACACAGGCAACGGAAGGAACACGGGTGGGTTTTAGTCAGTAAAAGTCTGACACGCTCTCCCGCTCCGCTCAGAGCGGGAGAAGTTATTTGATAATTTCCCACGCAGAAAAAAAAAGTGTTGAATTTGTAAAAATGCCGAACACGTGATTTTCCTTCAAGCAATAGGCTAAATACCACCAATTTTACAAAACTAAGTCACGGAATTCCTATACCTCAAGGTATATTTATTTGCAAAAATACTGAAGCACGTTTTATTTATTTTCTGACCGATATGCTATCAGATTTCATGGATTTAACTTGAAGTTAATCGAAAAGTTAAGCCGAAAACTGCCGAATATCTCCGAACCTTATCAGAATGTGGAAATAAAATCCTGGATCCGCCACTGACCCTTTCGGATTAATTATAAATTATTCACTCACCCAGTAGTAATGATTGTAAGTACAGATATATACATACATACATAAACTCACGCCTGTTTCGACCCCCGAGTCGGCAGAAACAACAGATCACCTGCTCCGATCCTTACATACGCCTTGATAGATGTAATAATTATTTATTATAATAAAAGTACTTATGTTATACTCGCTGAACGGTAAAAAAATGTAAGATCAATCCAAGCAGCAGTGGTTCAACTCTTGTGAAGCGAAGAGTTCCACTTCGTATAAAAACACAGCCAGTACAGTGGTGATGATACTTGTGTTCGGAAATCCTGAGCATCAGCATCAGTCAGTATCGCTGCCGACCTTGCTGAATTGGCAATTCAGCGTCAGGTGGTACACCTTGTGTTGTCATCTGACATTATGCTGAGCTGAGGCCCTTTTGGCATTATAATTAATTGTTTTCTGTGTTATTTATAGTTTTTAAGGTGTATTTTTTTGCTGTAATGCCAATAAACGCATTTTTCTTTCTTTCTTTTCTTTCTTTCAATTTTTTTCCATGGTTAGACATAAATTATATCGAGACAGGATGAACCTTTCATTTTAAATCTAATCAGCACATCGTTCGAGGACACTACTTTCCGCCTCGCTGCTTCCCTGCGACTAGGAGCTCCTTGTTGTTCTCCTCATCGCTGGCGTTGCTGCTGTGGCTGCGGAAAACCTCAAGTGACGAAAGTATTACCTTAGCGGTAATTATATTTTCGAGCCATTTGGGGTTGAAACCCTCGGACCGTTGGGTCCGAGTGCTCATGGTTTGTTCAACGAAATCTTCAAATGGCCGGTGGACACTTCCCGTAACTTGGCTGGCTTTTACCTTGGCCAGAAGCTAAGCATTGTCATACAACGTGGCATTGCCGCCAGTCTCTTCGGTACATTACCAGTCGACAGCGATGCGGAGGGATTTTTCGACGCCATATTTTAGTTTGGTAATAGTTTTAGCTAGGTTAGGATACTATATTTTTATTTTAATGTTAGTAGGAACAAACACTTGTATAAAGTCGTATAAAGTTCTTCTTGATCAAATCAACTCCCAAAATAAAAGATTTTCCCTTGTATTTGCGGGCCTATTGTCATTAACTGGGGACAAACTCAGACTCCGGCCTCCTAAACTTTGCCCGACTGTAGAATCGAATTTGATGCCCCACCAAAGACGAACTGTACCTAATCCTTTTAGATTTTTTAAATATGTGTATGACAAGCGCGACCATTTCAGTGCTATTGTCTACTGGCAGGCTATATACTTACGTCCATAATTTTACTAACTCAACGGTACATGATAATGTAAAAATAATGAACAAATGTAATTTAAAATTAAACAATTCTAGGCCGAACCTGAACCGCGGAGCGACATGCACTTGAACCTTACATATACATGACATTTTTCTAAGAATAGCAATTTTTTTTTTTTACAAATTTTCCTCTATTCTTGTCCACCAATTCACATCTACGCCTGATTAAAAATGCAATGCAATAATATACATAGGTACCTCTTAATTAATGTTTCCTACTTGTTGATTAGTCAAGTTATGCTCAGCCTGGGCCACAAAGAAATTTATTCCGACAGATTAAGTAATAGGCAAGGGTCAGTTGAGTTTTCCTATCAGGATATTTTAAGCAAATCAGCTGTTTGTTATGTTCTATTTTAGGTATATGGGTTAAAAAACTCATATTTGCTTTATTCATCGATAATATTATATATATATATTTCGCACCTCCGCCCAAATAGTGTCGTAAGTCAAAAAAAATCAGTCATAAGTATGACACTGTTTGAGATAAGATGCGATGTGATGTTGAAGAATTCAATGTAGCGATTAGTACCTATTAAATTAATTTGCACACCTCATTAGGTTATAATACAATGTACCTGTAACACCTTATTTAACATGTATTATGGAAATGAATTATTTGATTTGATTTGATTTGAAGATTTTGAAGTTGTCTGAAACGAATGGAACATTATAAGAGTTTTGAAATGTTTTGAGTTGTGACACTATTTGATCGGAGGTGCGATATATACAGCTGATTTGCTTAAAATATCCTTAGCTTGACAATTTATATAATACGTCATTGATGAATTTTGACACTTAACATACCCTGCATGCATTCTCTACATCACTGCTTAACTTTATGTGTGCCAGATTTTACAGTTAATTTATCTTTTAGTACTTATTTACGTGATACTGTATGTACATATGGCGAATACCAAGTTAGACAAATGGAATGATAACTACAAAATTACATCTTTCATCAAGCCCAATGCAACAAGTGCTCAGATTCTTAACAGCTGCAATGACGACTTCGTAAAGACATTGACCAATGATAATATTATAGTTTTAGTAATAGGATCTAATGACAAAAACCCCTTCTCTTTGATAAGTGAGTTGTGTAACGTCCTTTATAAACTACGAAACAATACTGTATTTATTACTAACGTACAAGCTACAATCTAGAATTAATAATACAAAATTATAAACATTGTAAATACGTAAAAATAAACAATGCAGAATACATAAATATCATCAACAACAGGTCTATGAAAAGTTACCACCAGTACTACGAGTATCTATCACATTTACTCGTATGTTTGAAGTTGAACACAAGAATTGACTACAAAAAATACCAGACACAGTTTCTAAATGGATTTAAAAATAACAACAATATCCAGAACAGAACAAACACACATACGACACCGCGAAAAATCACACAAACTAAAATTACTGCCTTCTTTGGGAAAAAAAAACAAGTCGGAAATGATAATAAAACTGGGTTTTTTCGCAAACAAGACTAAATATTCTACAATCAGGGTAATCCACCAAAATATTGCTGGGGTGTTGAATAAACAAGAGTTAATAGAGGTGGCGATTTTAAATTTACAGAAGGAACTGGGTTCCGTAGATATTATATGTTTAACTGAAAATTTCCTTAAAAATGGCTGTGAACCCAACCTTAGACTTAATAACTATAAACTGGTATCCTTTTTCTCTCGAACTAACCAACGACGGGGAGGCTCGTGTATATTATTAAAAAATAACCTACAATATAAAGAAATAAAAGATCTACCCTTCCCCATTCCCTTTCAATTCGAATGCTGTGCCATCGAAATAATTAAATTTAACTTAAGTGTGCATATATAGAACACCTACACGCGATGCCACAATATTTTTAAGTAATTTGGAACTACTTACCAATAAACTATGCAAAAAAGGTAATAAAAAAATTATCATCTGTGGCGATTGGAATATTGATACAGTGAAAACAAATAAAACAGCCAATGACTTAAATTCTATACTTAGTAATAATAATTTAATAAACTACATAGAACTGCCTACGAGAAAAAACGCATGTCTGGACTTAATAGTCAGTAACATACACGACGCCATAGCGCTTTCAGACCACGAATCAGCACAATCAATAACGGTTAGCTTAGAAACTGATTTTCAAGTTAAAGACATTCATAGCTTCTGGTTTAAAAATGTAAGAGAGCTCAATGACGAAAATATTATTAAATTTAATAACTGCATCTCAAGTCTATATTTTTCCGAAGTTTACGAAGCTCAAACAACAAATGACGCCTTCGATAGACTACACGATATAATTACCCTTTTCTATGCTTTCCTATAATTAAAGTCAGAAATACCTGTAAAAAACGAAAAATAGAGGTCTAACCAAGGGTATAAAAAGATGCTGCATTAAAAAACGAACATTATATTTGAAATACCATCTCTACAAACATAACAAAAAACAAAACAAAAAAAAATATGACGACTACACTCAAATACTGAAAAAATGCATATACAAGGCTCAGCAGCTTAATAGCTTAGAGTACATTCATAAGACCAAAAATAAAAGTAAAGCGGCTTGGAACATAATTAAAACAAACACAAATAATATGACAAGTAACTCTGAAATTGACGTAATTAATGCAAATAGTAAAGTTTATGACAATCCAAACCAAATATGTGACTTATTTAACGACTATTATATATCCGAAACAAAGACGACCAATAATGCTCATAAAAACATGAAAATAACCATTCCTCAAAATGCTAAAAGCATTTTCCTTACACCAGTAGATGAATCAGACGTGTATAAAACCATTAACAGTCTAAGAAACACTAACTCGACTGGATACGATGACCTGAGCACTAAAGTGCTAAAAATATGTGCAAAGAGTTTAGTGTCTCCCTTAATCTACATTATAAACCTGCTACATTATAACCATTATAACCCAACACGGCTTAAAAGGTCAATTGTCAAACCTCTTTATAAGAAAGGTGTAAAAACTGACATGAGCAATTATCGCCCAATAACTTGAATACCAATCTTATCCAAAATCTTTGAGAAGGTTATGTGCATTCAAATAGAGAACTTTTTAACAGCATGTGATATTCTTAAAAAAATAACAATTCGGTTTTAGGAAAGGCAGTTCCACTGCTTTAGCATGTTTTGCGCTAGTAAAATACATAACTGAAAGATTGAATAAAAAATCTAAGATAAGTTGCGTGTTCCTAGATATGACAAAAGCCTTTGATTTTTTTTGCCATAAAACACTACTCGCAAAGCTTGAGCATTATGGAATCCGGGGTAAGGCCAACGACTGGATCAAAAGTTATCTTTCTGAAAGAGTACAATGCGTGGAAATAACAAAAACTTGTAAAAATGAAAATATTACTTATAGGTCGGAATATAAACAAAATAACTATGGCACGCCACAGGGAGGTATCGTATCCCCACTACTCTATCTAGTTTACATCAACGACATTCCAGAGGCAATAGGCAAAGATTGCATACTATTCGCTGATGACACTACAATAATGATTAAGAGTGATTATAACAAAAATTTTGAAAATTAAATCGTTCAAGCTCTGGATAATGCAATCGATTGGCTAGAAAAAAATAACTTAAAAATAAATATGACTAAAACGAACATAATACAATTTCAGACATACAATTCAAACATAAATTTTTTCAAACCATTAACACTACTCGTTTAGACGTGATCTTCAGGTTAAAATCAATAAAAGTCGGTTATCGTCGCCTTAAATAAATGGATGTTAAAGTAAAGTGCCATCCCACTCTCTCTCGTAGAGGGGAGGCCTGTGTCCCAACAGTGGGAACATTATAGGCTGATTATGCTAAGTACCTGACGGACGACGACGAAGGAGGTCGCCAACTATGCCAAGCCGAGGAAAGTCCGGTAAAAGGTTTATTATTTTCTGATCTACTATCGAAATTATGTCAAAGAAACTAGGTAAATATGGACGTGGTAACGTATAGTTAATAAAAAAACAAAATAAAACATCAGTAACCTTTATTAAAATCATAAATGATGATGATGTTATGTGTCTTTTGCTCATATAAATTGTTCAGGAACACAAAGTCAGTGCCTGCCGAAAATTTGACAGCAAATTTAAGATATCAATATTTTTGAAGAAAAGTCCATGATAATTTTTGTGACTTATCATTTGGCCTCTTCCATAATAAGTAGTAAGTAAGTCATAGAAAAGGACACCGATTGTAAAACCAATCTGCTTCGGTGCCCAATCCCACTTCAGAAGAATACTTCAATAACACAGATTATAGAAAAGGATTAGGAATAATACTTTACCAAACTTTAGGCGATTTATCACATCGTGAAATGAACATGAACGTTTTGTAAATACATTGAAAATACATTCATAAAAGTATTCTCTCCCAGACTCCCAGCGTCTCCAATGACGTTCTCATATTCAAATTCAAACAGGCAAAGGGGTCGAAACAATAACAGTACTATATAGTACTTACTAATTCCATGGATAAATCAAATAGCGCTTCGGATGCCCTAAAATAGCAAAAAGGGATATCAGTTTAACAGGACGATTCACAATGAGGTAAAAAAACTGTTTATGAAAAAACAACCAGCCTAATTTTCGGATCAACAGACTAAGTTTTTTTTTGCAAAAATCTTTCTTAGTTTCCAATAACCCGGTCATTTGTGAAGATTTGATTTTTCCAATTATCTTGCAACGTGTTCTTTTTTTTCACTTTATTTATTATTAGGGACTTTTATACAATTGTATATGCCAGTCTCATCGGAACTTATACCCCCTTATTACAAAACAAGGTTTATCTTCAGACCCAGGTTTAAAACATGGAGCCATAATTGAATTTCGAACTTTATTCCGACTATGGTAAAAGTCCTAAACACAAAACTGACAACTTAGTACCGAACTAAGTTTTCAGTTTTGTATAAAGAACGGTATTTCAATCACAGTTACGTTCTTATTACAAAAACTGGCTCCATGGTTTAAGCCATGTCAAAATATAAATCTTGTTTTGGGCTTCTTGGCGGGAAAGTGAAGCGTCATGTTCAGCAGTTTGTTTAATTTTCCAAAATTTGTGTTTAGTCGAATATTAATGTGTAATAATGGTGGATTATTAACCATTAAGTGTTTGTGAACGTGCATTAGTGTAGGCAAATGAAACAAAACAGTGCAACTTCGCTTCAAGTTCTCTCAAGAAGTCCGCGTGAGGACTCAGTAAAGTGCCACATCTTTACTGAAACTCAAGGGAAGTGGGCGGGGATATCATCATCATGCATTTATTATTCATTTCATCAATATTAAACAAGAACTAAAACTTGACATTGGCTAAATGCACAAACCGTGCGAAGCCAGAAGGAAAAAAAAAAAAAAAAAAAAATTGTTTTGTAATAAGGCGGATTATGTAAAACGTAACAACACAAACTTAATTAGACTATAAGCAGCTTCGGAGTTAGGTGACGACAAAATATGATGGAACATGCAAACATCGTACATATTTATCTTAAACTCTCTAAGTAGATCTTCTCTTGCAGACTGAAATCTAACACACTCCGTCAATAAATGGACAACATCCTCCAGTGTACCACATACCTCACAATTAGGTGAATAATTTTTTTTCATTAAAAATGAAACGAATAACTCGTCAAAATGTAGGGAACAGCTGATTTTTTTTCGCGATTTCAGGTTTGGTCCAATAGTAAAAGTTCATAATGATGAGTACAATGACCCCTTAAGAGGTTGTGCGTTAATTCTGGGACATGTTGTATATAAATTTAAGAACTGTAGTTCTCTATTTCACCAATAGAGAAGTCCAGCCAGTCGTGCCACAGTTATTTTTATGATTTTGCATCACTGTCAAAACCATAGTGATTTTTCCTCTGGTTATAAAATTTACTGTGGGGTTGGGGCCACTAACAAATCTATCAAAATCACAGTGATCTTTATACTAGTTATAATAAGGTTTCTGTTGTCAGAGTTAAAAATTACTGTGAAACATCTGTAACATGAAATTACGGGTTTTTCTTGTATTTTTAACCGACTTCACAAAAAGGAGGAGGTTCTCAAGTCGTGTGTATTTTTTTTTTATTTTTTTGCCTACAATATTTGAGGAGTTCCCTCAATTACTCATGGATCCCAACATCAGAACTGGATTTTGATAAACATGGGACCAATCTGGAAGTATAATTATAAAGAAGTACCGATTTGGAAAATTCCTTTCAAATAAAAAAAGAATTTTCCAAATCGGTTCATAAACGACGGAGTTCTGAGGTAACAAACATTAAAACCAAAAAAAAAAGTTTTAGCTTCTTCACAAGCAGCGCCGTCTTCCACGTTCACTGAGGGTTAATTTCAGACAGGCGTTTCTAGTACGTAGGACTTCGGGAGTGCTCAAGAGGGTCGATAGCAAAATTGCCAATCATAAACTTCTGCCTTCATGAAATTGGTAAGACTTAGGTATAAAATAAAAATAATATGAGTAACTACATGATATTTCCAAACTTTTTGTGGAACAAAACATAACATGTTATTAGCCTAAAAACGTTATTTTTAAACTACCGTGCGATGGTGCCTATAAAAGCGGGGTGCGGCCCGCGCTCGCCTCCCCTCCCCCACCCCAGATAATAATCACGATTTATACTTTGATCCAGCCTGTCCCCAACTTGCTGTTCCCCCCAACGATGCCCTAAGCCGAGGTCCGTACCCCACAGGGGGTGCCCTTAGCGCGCAGTCGTTTAGTTTAGGAGGCTGGAAGCTTTAACCTCATACCTTAAGGCAGCAACAGGAAAGCTCGGTTAAGTAGTCACGGCCTCTCAAGGCCAACTACGAGATACCATACACAAAAAAAAAGCTCTCGCCCCTTACTCCGTCTCAAGCAGCCGTCGTGATAACATCATTTTGCAATATTGTTAAAAGTCGTTATTTTAAATCAGGAAGTATATTTTTATGTTTTTTTTTTTTTTTAATACATATATATTTTTTTTTTATGTGTAAAATTGTATTTGTTTTAAATTGATTAAAGTTTTGTCATTTCGTTCGTTCAATTAAAATAAAAGTAATATCAACCGCTATTAATAGTTTAAAAAACTCAATAGAACAACATCACGAAGTCACCTGAAATTTACACGCAATTTAATTTTTTACTTAATATACTAATTACTTTTAGGATACTTTGATAATTAATTGAATTAATACAAGACGAAGTAAGTGCCTTTTTCTAAATTCCTTTTATCTTTGGAATTATTACGATAAAACCCTTTCAGCATTTACTGCATTCTTATTCCGAGGAAAAAGTCGTCTTCTGTCGCATATCGCTTTTGGTTGCTAACTAATTTCAATGTAATCAATATTATTAAACACACCAACTCCCTTATAACATTCCATTCCATAGCAACCCAACGTAGATCTACCGTTGTGGATTTGACGGCTACATTTTCGCATCAAAGCCTACGGCGTAGCGTCGTAGCCTCGTAGCACCGTAGCTTTAGAAGTGATGGTTGTAGTGCGGGGCCCAGACCAATGGTAGCGTGCGTTAATGTTCAGTAACAATCAATGACTTTATCCCATCAAGCTGAAGTTGACGTTAATGTATTAGGCTGCGATCAGACGACACGTGCCCGCTCCGCGCCCGCCCCGCACCCGCCCTGCTCGCTTTGAAATTTGTTGTATATAATGTGATTTTTTATGTTCTGACATTACAATCATATTTATTATATTAAATGTACTTAATCAAGTTTTAGTTGTTGAATACTTCAATAGGTAATTATGTTTATCCTTTTGCTAGTAAAATTTTATTTATCTTTGAAATGCATTGCAAGCTATAGTTTTGTATAATTTAAAAGCATTTTTAAAATTTTTGTAAATGTGAGTACCATGGAGCCGTTTATTATTTATTTATTTATTTATTCTCAAGGCAACTACAACGGGTAACAATCACAGTATATCAGTGGGATCACAATATAGGTTTTGACCTGATTGTCACCCAAAGCGTAATCGCACAACATGACCAGCAACAACAACATTATCAATGATGACTAAAATAATAAAAAGAAAATTAAATAGGTTCACAAAACTACAGCTACAAATTCTGTGCGTCTGCCCTCCGACCCACTACCAGCTTATGTAGGCAGGGAATGTGTAGGAGACCAAACACGCCAGGTAATCTAAATATATAATTGACACAAGTTACATTATTTAAAGAAAACAATTTATAAAGCGTAACAAAGCTAAAAGGAAAGAGTACATACATGTCTTTTGAAAGCAGCGGCACGAGAATCGAAGATATCAATAATGTTATTGTCTTTTGAAATTTCATTGTAAAGTCGACACATTCTAACGATAGGGTTATAATATGAGGTGTTATTTGTAAAGACCAGAAGTGCAAAGGTTTTCGGCATTCGGGTGTTATACCTAGTATTGATGTTTATAAGGGACAGCAGAGCTGAAGAGTTCAGCGTGGAATGTAGGATCTTATGTAGGTTTATTAAGTCTTGCTGTTTTCGACGAACATGCAAAGGTTCCAAACTAAATTTAACGAGGCGTTCAGAATAATTTTGCAGCGTTCTAGAGAAGCCGGACCGGTACGAGATCCACTTAACACATTTTCTTTGCACACTTTACACTCTGACAGAATTGAGAGCAATTCTGTCAGAGTGTACTGCGTAACACGGTGACCAGATTATCGAACAGTATTCCAATATACTTCTTACTAGGCATTTATAAAGTAATATAAAGCTTTGAGGTTTTTTAAATCGTTTGGTAGACCTCGATATGAAACCGAGAAGTTTCAACGCTCTATTCGTCATGTTCGATGATACGATACGATATTATGTTATGATGTATGTTGACTTAAAAAAGTTTGGCAGTTAATAGTATGTCATGCTCACTTAAATGTCTCGCTGATGGTGGCGCGTGTGTTGGATCATTCGGTTCCCTACAAAATGGTTGAGCTGGATGGTGCTGATCCACGCGTCATGCTCGTGAACGGGCGCCGTCAGTTGTGACTGGTCTTCTCCTATCTGCCAGGGCTTATTTGTAATATTTTATATTGTTTTTTAAATAATTTATATTTTTACATTGTTCTCACATATAGAAGCGACAAGAATAATGTACCCAGGATTTTGTAATATCTTGATTTAAAAGAGTGTCCTTGGAGTTTCTTGCCTATTCTTCTCCATAGAGATCTACGTTTTGGAATGGGCAAATAGCTTCAACTTTCTGACTAACTGACCAACTCTTTGACAATTCAAAAGTGCCTGTAATTGGTTTAATTGAAATAAATGGTTTGAGTTTGAGTTTGAGTGTTATGACATATCAATAGGTCCCAAATTGCATTTATCGAAGTCGGCCCGCGTCCGCTCCGTGCCCGCTCCGCGCCCGCCCTGCGCCCGCCCCGCGCCCGCCCCGCGCCCGTCGTCCGAACGCAGCCTGACACTACATTACTTATATTGTTTCCTCTTTACTCAGGTATGGGCACCTACTCTGAGAGAATTCGACGAATGTAAATTAAGCCTTTCTAGTGCAAAAAAAGGCCTAAGAACAATACCCGATTTCAGTCCTTTCAGAGCCTGCAGACCCCTCTTTAAAAAATTAAAACTTAACCGTTAAGGTTAAGTTTTAATTTTTTCTCAGGTCTTCTTATAATGCAAGATGGTGTATTTTTGAAAGAGTCCTCGATTTTTTTATAGTATTTTACTTGAGGTACCCTTCGAGACCCAACACGTTTAGGAATCCCGACATATCAAAGCACATTTACGTAATTACTGAAGCATTACAACACTTATTATACACTCAATACGGATTAGTGTCTATGTGAAATACTCATATTAATGTTCTGTTTTATCCAAGCTGGTTGGTTGACCTCGGTCTCTTTAACACTAGCACTGCATCGCTGTAATGTATATTGCGCTATCTAGGTAGGCATTCAAGATAAATTATAATCTAAAAAAAAAAAAAAAAATCTTTACTAAATAAATCATTAATTTTACTCTGTTGTTTTATTTTGTGTTTTCCTTGTTAAGTTAAAAATATACTTTAAAGAAAAACATTCGTTTCAAATATACCTACTTTGTTATTATTGTCACATTTTTTTAGACTATTACCCAGTTTAATAAATGTTAATCATAATTCAGGTTGCCATTACTTCGTTTAAATGCTTTAAACTACAACGAAGTCGTATGGTTACTTCACTAGATGCGTCGCGATGGTCAATCGCGATGTAACTAGTAGATGTAACTACTATAACCATACGATACGATAAATCGATTAAAGTTAAAAGTCAAAAAGGGCCTATTATTTTTTGAAAACTTTAGTTATACTAAAACCATATCATTTAACCGTAATAATTCACAACTTTTCACTATTTCAAAGCACCTTACGTTTTTTAATTGTGAAATCATAATCTATAAGTACACTTACTTATTGCCAGCGATCTGATTAAAAGGTTTAATAAAACTGTTTACGTCTAGTCTGTTGTAATAGCAAGTTGAGTTTTTTATATTCACGAATATAAAACAACTAAAATCATTGTTGTACACCAAGTTCGATAGCTATGCCAACGTACATAGAGAAATGGGCCATGTCCTTTTGCGCCTGAATTTTAAAGCAATTATCCTTAACCGATTAAGATGAAATTTCGCATACACGTTTAGTTTGGATAGCAATGCATGGTTAGCTAAGTGATGTCATATTAAATCCAATATGGCGGATGGCCCGAGATGGCAGGCTAGTTATTTTTTGTGCACTCCCATGATAAGTGTATCAAATGAAAAGGTTTGATGAGAAGAATACGAAAATTTAAATAACTAAAAAATAAATTAATAGTAAAAAAACATTTTTAAAACAATATACACATATATATATATATATATATATATATATTTATAACAATATATATATATTTTTAAATAAATATGCTCTAAAAATCATATATATTGTGTT
Organism: Tiliacea aurago; assembly: GCA_948098905.1. NCBI lineage: Eukaryota > Metazoa > Arthropoda > Insecta > Lepidoptera > Noctuidae > Tiliacea > Tiliacea aurago. The sequence continues at coordinate 7,464,595 of OX402592.1, forward strand.
GTGTAATAAATTCATGTTTGGGTTTGATTTGATTTAAAATTAATTTTATTCTTTTTAGTGCATTTAAATAAAAGCTTTCAAAAATGTATTTTTTATTGTAAAAAATACTGTTATTAAATAAAAAGTATAATAAAATAGTTCCACTTTATCTAGATTCCAATTCGTTTTATTTTATAAATAGTTTTGTAGTTATCTCATGAATTGTCTGGTGTCCAAATGTTTGTTCAGAGAGACCGGACATCCTGCATCCCAAGGCCAATCGCAGACCTAAACGAGAAAAAACCACAAATTAATATTTTATTGTCATTAAATTATCATAATTTATATTAGTTACAGTAAATAGGCGCTATTTCATTAAACATGTTATATACATATAATTTTACGCCTGTATTTTCCGAAGGGGTAAGCAGAAAGGTGTATGAATCTACCCACATTACGCCAGTTAAGTATTATATAATATGTGCCTTGTAATAAAGAGCGAACCTATTTTTATCGTATGACATGTCTTTATATGGTGCAAAATATGGTTTTAGAGTCTGTTACTTTATATCGAATTCTGACAATATTGACCCTATAATATTTTTACTAAGAAAATCTTTTGATTTTTAAACACAGTTATTGGGAGAACATATTTAGATAAGATAACTTATATAATAGTTATTTATTCAACTGTTGTATAATAAGGGGTATTAAAACACAGCCGAGTGTGATAATAGTATCACATGAGTGTTTTAATACCTAATTATGTACAGTTGCATACCAGACTTTATCTACACCCATGTTATGAATCCTCTATAAAACGTTCTGAAACCATAGGGTGTTGTACAGTTTTGTAAGAACTCTATGTAAATTCGTTGTGATTAATACTCAGCGTACTTTTGAGCATTGAATAGAAAGTCCATAGGGATGAAGATTTGAATTTTACTGATAATTCTTGAAAATACACTAATAGCTCACATCTTCAGAAAATGATGTACTACTCTTAGATAAATCTTGGTACGCCTTTTCATGTTGTTTTCTCGACTTTTCTGGTAATAATTGGTTAGAAAAGTCCTTTGCTGCATTAGAAATATCTGGTGGTGTGTTGTCAAAGCTTGTATCACTCATTTTTGTAAACAACAAAGAACTTAAAAAAAATTACAATATTAATATTGAACACAAATGCCGTGATACGACGTTAATTCGAATAACCAATAATTTTTTTTTTTTAATTATGGCGCTATGGCAGTGAAACGTGCGGGCATGATAATGCTCTTGTTTTGAAAAGGAGATGCATAATGCAATTCAGTACAACATTATAACTCCCGTTTGGATGCTATTATGGTATTATGGTTACTATGACACTGGGTGTTTTAATGTTGGCAATAAGCTAACTGTTCAGAAACTTTTATAGAGGATTTTTATCATGGGCGTACATAAATTTATTTTAATGTTAGGTTTGTTATTCACATAGTAATCATACTTTTTATATTTATTATTACGAAATATGATCGCTTTTGAACATTGTTAATCTTTTGATATAATCTGTAGATTTTTTACTAATGTTATGTTTTATGTAAATAAACCGTTATTAAGTTATTATCCTCACTTATTAAATTGTTATACAGTGGCACAATTATATTTTTAGAATTCATACTCGGAAACTTTGCATCTTATTTTACACTATCAAATTTTTAAACTATTAAAATTTGCATTCAAATTTAAAAATAACCCTACATGAATATGTTTAAATATTTTAACAAAAAGAAAAGTCAAGGCTTCTAAAGGGCACAAAGAGTTTGAGATTTTTTTTTTGACAACTTTCACATTCTTTATTACACCACTTCATATACAATAGTTAATATTAAAAAGCTTTGACTCACCTGAATAACTCTGTTGAAGTGTAAAGTACTGGGGCACTCTCTCAGGACCAGCTGTCCCCAAACACAGTAATAGAAGGCATTACAGTCACTCTCGTGGGGCAGGAGCCAGTGAATGTGGGGGTCAGTGGGGCAACCATTCGGCAAGAAAGTTATCGGTGCTGCGGTTGTAGAAGTAGTGGTGGTGGGTGCAGGAGTCGTGGTAGTCGTAGAGGTGGTTGTGGGAACAGGAGTGGTCGTGGTAGTTGTTGTTGGTTCAGGAGTTGTTGATGTAGTAGTTGTTGGTTCAGGAGTTGTTGTTGTTGATGTAGTAGTTGTTGGTGCAGGAGTTGTTGTTGTGGTTGTAGTAGTTGTTGGTGCAGGTGTGGTGGTGGTAGTTGTAGATGTGGTTGTTGTAGGTGCAGGAGTTGTCGTAGTAGTTGTTGGTGCAGGAGTTGTTGTTGTTGATGTAGTAGTTGTTGGTGCAGGAGTTGTTGTTGTGGTTGTAGTAGTTGTTGGTGCAGGGGTGGTGGTAGTAGTCGTAGATGTGGTTGTTGTGGGTGCAGGAGTTGTGGTAGTAGTCGTAGATGTGGTTGTTGTGGGTGCAGGAGTTGTGGTAGTAGTTGTTGGTGCAGGAGTTGTTGTTGTTGATGTAGTAGTTGTTGGTGCAGGGGTGGTGGTAGTAGTCGTAGATGTGGTTGTTGTGGGTGCAGGAGTTGTTGTGGTAGTTGTGGAAGTAGTTGTTGTGGGCTCAGGGGTAGTAGTCGGATCTTCACCAGGTACATAACGGTCCGTACAATCTACGTTGTGCCTCCAGTCACACTGTTGAGTTTCTAAGTTGAACCAAAGATCTGCAGGACATGTGTATTCCACGGGTTGGCCGAACGTACACATGTAAAATTTGTTACAATCCTCGTGTCTCAGTAACTTTTCAATGGTCCAATCGTCTACCTGATCTCTAGGGCATTCTTCAACCAGTATTGTAATTTGGGCGCGCCCAACGGCCGCATACACGACGAACAATAATATTATAATACCTGAAATGAATAACGAATTATTAATCTTGCTTTATTTTCTACTTTCTCAAAACAGTTTATTAACATTTTTTTTTATGCGTCTATAATCGAATCTACCAAATTATATAAAAAATTATAAACACATTTTATAAATTACGTATTTTTCGACCACAGTGTAACTTTTAAATTAAAACTCAGTCACTAACCTTTCATTATGGGTTTCAGATCAGAATGTACACTCGAGCTCCGTTTCAAATAAGTTTTATACCGTAACTAAAGTAGGAAACCGTGTTCTTTTAATCTATGAGATGAGTAGATGATCAATTAATGTATTATCAACGTTTAGCGGTGGCAGACCATCAATTATAATTTATCACCTGAAATCTGATAAACTACAATACCTACTCAATGTGTTGATACCATATCGTAATATAGGGATATTCAAGATTCGCATTCCTAAACTCTTTTATAATAAGACTGTAATAAGCAAGCTCGCAAAAAAATTGCCTCATAAAAGTTGAAGTAACTTTACAAAAGACTAATGCATTTGACAACTCTGATTAGTCTGTTCCAACCATCATGAATTGCTAGCACAGCATAGCTTTTTCTTTTTTTTTTGGTCGGAAATTATCAAATGACTTCTCCCGCTCTGTGCGGAGCGGGAGGGCGTGTCAGACTTTTACTGACTAAAACCCACCCGTGTACCTTCCGTTGCCTGTGTGCCAGGGCCACGATATCCCTTTCGGACAAACTCGCAACCCTGGCAGGAAATTGTTACTTACCTGACAGCAAATTGTCGGTAAGTATCAAAATTCGTTCAGAGAGAATTAATGAAAAAAAAAAAAAATAACAAAATCTTTCATGCTCTATTGAATCGAACACCTTCAGCCATTTTTTGGCATCATATCATAGGCCATAGGAGAAGTAACGCATGCCATATTAGCCGTAGTACCGATGGCTATTATTGCCCTATAATGACAATCGGTTTTACGGCTAAGTGCTCTTAGCCGTAGAACCGACGCGACGCCCGACACAGCAAATGTAATGTAGGAAGTTAGACGGGCAAGACATTCGGGGAGAAGTGGCTGGAAATTGATGAGAGTGACGGATGCTGCGATTGGGGAGTTGTATGTTCAACAGTCGACTGCTGCAGCGGAGAATAAATAATAACGATATTTTCATTATGAGTAGGTACTCTAGAGTATAAATATTTATAGTACACTCTGCCTTTAATAATAAGGATCAGCTTGGTCGACTGAACACAGTATCATGACAGATACGACACGCCAAAACCCTCACTAACCACAGGTCAAGGAGGAATCGACCTACTTAACCCTATTCAGCTATGTTACCTACAAAGCATATCCATGTATAAAGCGAAGATATGTTTCAAAATGCTTCTTTAAGTTAGGGTATTTACCTACCTAAAAATATACTACTTACCTATAATATGTCAAATTATTATTTTAATAATTGTTCGCGATAATATTAAGGCTCGCACAGACTAGTGCGATATCGCAGGTGCTACAGGCAGAGACAAAGAAATTGTGCTACTAGAGTCGCGTTGCGCCGGCGATATCGCGCCAGTCTGCAGGAGCCTTTAAAGCATTGGTCACAGTAGGTAGGGATTAAGGCTAATTCGCTATATGACTAATTAAAAACATAAAACCTAAAGCCTAAATATGAGGAAAACGTTGATTTTATTTATGTCTGTCATTATGTAGTAGAATTTTATTATTGACATGATTTATTAAGAACTTGAAACTTAAGATCAATTCCTCTTATACCCCCGAAATGGCAAAAAGAACAGGTTAAAGAAGACAAATTAAAGCTCACAGCGGGTCCAAATTGGAGAAGAGCTGCGAGAAATAGGAAACAGTGAAAGTTGGTAGAGGAGTCCTTTGCCAAGAGGCACACTGTGAAATAAGAGACATTTTGTAAAGTACTACTGAAAATAACACAACGCAAATGTTCAGGATTAAAGAGCTTATTATTATGATTACCTTTTGAACGATTATGTATGCCTATAAGGAATCATACAGAGGCGTTTCTATTTGATAATACCTATTTGAGTAAGGTTTGGAAAGAAAATGAAATAATAAATACAAAATTAAATGTGCTTAGTATTTAATCGTAAAAAATACTGATAGGTATAAAATAAAAAGTATAATAAAACAGTTCCAGTTTGTCTAGATTCCAATTCGTTCTATTTTATCAATAGTTTCGTAGTTATTGTCTGGAGTCCAAATGTTTGTTTAGCGAGACCGGACATCCTGCATCCCAAGGCCAATCGCAGACCTAAACGAGAAAAAACACAACTTATTATTTTATTGTCATTAAATTATCTTTTATTATCTATATTAGATATAGTAAATAGGCGCTATTTTATTAAACATATTTTTTAAATATTTTATTACGCTTGTTTTTTCCGAAGGGATAGACAGAGGTGTATGAATCCACCCACATTTCGACAGTTAGGTACACTATGTGCCTTGTAATAAAGTGCGAACCTATTGTTATCGTATGACATGTCTTTCTAAGGTGCAAAATATGGTGTTAGTGTCTGTTACTCTGCGCCCGGCGGACTCTCCGTCCGCTTACCGGCCCATTGTGCTGCTCGACGAGGTGGGCAAGCTCTTTGAAAGAGTAATTGCAGACCGCCTTGTCGGGCGGCTGGTGCGGGTGGGGCCGGATTTGGCGGAGAGCCAGTTTGGTTTCCACAAGGGGCGCTCTACGGTGGACGCCATCATGCGCGTTCGAGCCCTCACGACGGGGGATGCTGTTGCCCGGGGTGGGGTCGTCTTGGCGGTGTCTCTTGACATCGCCAATGCCTTCAATACCCTGCCCTGGAGTTGCATTAGGGAGGCACTCCGATATCACCGGATGCCGACCTACCTCTGTCGAGTGGTCGAGGCCTATTTGACGGACAGGGCCGTCATCTACCCCGGTCACCACGGAGAGTGGAACCGGCGAGAGATGTTGTGCGGTGTCCGACAGGGATCGGTCCTGGGGCCGCATCTGTGGGACATCGGTTACGACTGGGTGCTGCGCGCCGACCTCCCTAGCGGCGTCAGCGTAGTCTGCTACGCTGACGACACGCTGGTTCTGGCGCAGGGGAGGTCGCATCAGGCGGCGGCCGAACTGGCGGCACGTGGGGTTGCGACAATCGTCGATAGGATCCGGCAATTGGGACTCGAGGTGGCCTTGCCCAAGTCCGAGGCCATGTGTTTTTATGGTCCTCGGAACGCGCCACTGTCGGGTTCCCAGATAATGGCAGGAGGGGTTCACATCGGCGTCGAGTCGACGATGAAGTACCTGGGACTCGTCCTCGACAGCCAGTGGAACTTCGTGGAGCATTTTCGACGTTTGGCTCCCAGACTGGAGCGGGCCGGGGCTGCCTTAAAGCGGCTCCTGCCCAATCTGGGGGGTCCAAACGCCTCCTGCCGGAGGCTCTACGCGGGGGTCGTGCGGTCCATGGCCCTTTACGGGGCACCGGTGTGGGCGCGTTCTATAAGGCTGCGACCAGCCCGCCAATTGAACGCGTCCCAAAGGGTCATGGCCATCAGGCTGGTACGGGGTTACCGCACGGTCTCCCGTGAGGCGGCGAGCCTCCTTGCCGGACTACCGCCATGGGATCTGGAGGCAAAAGTCCTCGCACACGTCTGGGAGTGGCGCGAGGAGGCGAAACGCCGGGGTGAAACTCCGCTACCGCGAGAAATGACGGCACAGCGGACAGAGCTCCAGCGGGATCTTCTGGCGGCATGGAAAGTGCGATTGTCGCAACCCAGCGCTGGGCACGCCACAATTGTGGCGATAAGTCCCCTCTTTGAGGAGTGGCTAGAGAGGCGCCACGGCGTCATCACCTGACACAGGTCCTCACCGGACATGGTTGTTTTGGGAGGTTCCTGTTCAGGATAAAGCGGGAGGAAACGCCCGGGTGTCACCACTGTGTGGATCGCCCGGAGGACACGGTGGAGCATTCGGTGGAGGTCTGCCCAGCTTGGGCGGAGCACCGCCGTGTCCTCACGGAGGCGATCGGCGGCGGCGATCTCTCGCGTCCGGCCCTGGTTCAGGCCATGGTTCGGAGCGAGAGTGCATGGGAGGCCGTCACCTCCTTCTGCGAATTAGTAATGCTTGCGAAGGAGGAGGCGGAACGCGTGAGGGAGAGGCAAGGTTCGCGCCCTCGCCCCTAGTCGCCGCAGGAGACGCCCCGGGCGTCGGGAGTCGCAAGCCGATTTCCGGCCACCGTAGGCGTGGGCCTGCGGACGGTGAGCGATGGGTAGCTCACCATCCGATAACGACCAGGCCCGGGTCGACGGCGCGTCGTATTCCACGCGCGCCTCAAAGAGTTGTCAGCACCAACTGACGGGGTCCGCTAGGGCCAATGCCTGCCAGGGTTGCGAGTTTGTCCGAAAGGGATATCGTGGCCTTGGCACACAGGCAAATGAAGGAATACGGGTGGGTTTTAGTCAGTAAAAGTCTGACACGCCCTCCCGCTCCGCCCAGAGCGGGAGAAGTTATTTGATAATTTCCCATCCAAAAAAAAAAAAAAAAAAAGTATCTGTTACTGTATATCAAACAAATTAGAGTTCTATCAATCACACATTTTTACGAAAAACATGACATCTAGGTATAATTTTTTTAACTAACTTGTTTTTTTTAACTCATAAACGGGTAGTAAATAATAGGAACATAAGACATATAAATTACTTTTAAAATAAAGTGTCATTCACATACTATTTTATATTTACGATTGCAAAATATGAATGTTTTTGGACTAATGTTATATTATTATGTAAATAAACGGGTTTAAAGATATAATCCTGACTTATTAAATTGTTACTCCTTAGAAGTGTCACAATCATATTTTTAGAATTCACACTCGCTCACTTTTTATTTTGTTTAAATAAACTGTCAAATTGTTAAATTAGCAAACAAATTAAAAATATCCCGACATAATATGTATTTAAAAGATTGTGTCAAAAAGAAAAGTCAAGGCTTCTAAAGGGCACAAAGCAACTCAGTCTCTCTTGGGAGAGTTTGTTTTTGAGCCTTTTTTTTTGCCAACTTTTACATTCTTTATAGGTACCACTTCGTATACAATAGTAAATATTAATGACTCACCTGAATAACTCTGTTGAAGTGTAAAGTACTGGGGCACTCTCTCAGAACCAGCTGTCCCCAAACACAGTAATAGAAGGCATTACAGTCACTCTCGTGGGGCAGGAGCCAGTGAATGTGGGGGTCAGTGGGGCAACCATTTGGCAAGAAAGTCATCGGTGCTGCCGTTGTAGAAGTAGTGGTGGTGGGTGCAGGAGTCGTGGTAGTCGTAGAGGTGGTTGTGGGAACAGGAGTGGTCGTGGTAGTTGTTGTTGGTTCAGGAGTTGTTGATGTAGTAGTTGTTGGTGCAGGAGTTGTTGTTGTGGTGGTAGTAGTTGTTGGTGCAGGGGTGGTAGTAGTAGTCGTAGATGTGGTTGTTGTGGGTTCAGGAGTTGTTGTGGTAGTTGTGGAAGTAGTTGTTGTAGGCTCTGGAGTTGTTGGTGCAGGGGTGGTAGTAGTAGTCGTAGATGTGGTTGTTGTGGGTGCAGGAGTTGTGGTGGTTGTTGTTGAAGGTGTGGTCGTGGGTTCAGGGGTAGTAGTCGGGTCTTCACCAGGTACATAACGGTCCGTACAATCTACATTGTTCCTCCAGTCGCACCGCTGAGTTTTTAAGTTGAACCAAAGATTTGCAGGACACGTGTATTCAATGGGTTTGCCGAACGCACACTTGTAAAATTTGTTACAATCCTCGTGTATGAGCAACAATTCAATGGTCCAGTCTATTTCCTGATCTCTGGGGCACTCATCTACGAGTAATGTATTTTGGGCGCGCCCAACGGCCGCATAGACGACGAACAATAAAATGATAATGCCTGAAAATAATAACGAATTATTAATCTCGGTTTATTTTCTACTTTCTTAAAACCGTTTAATAACAGCATTTTTTCACGTTTATTATCTAATCTACCGAATTATAGAAAAATAAATAAACACATTTTCTAAATGACGTAATTATCGACCACAACGCAACTTTTAAATTAAAACTCACTCTACTAACCTTTCATTATGAGTTTCAGATCAGAATGTACATTCGAGCTCCGTTTCAACAAACTTTTATACCCTAACTGAAGTAGAAAATCATGTTCTTTTAATCTATGAGATGAGTAGATGATCAATTAATGTATTATCAACGTTTAGCGCGATGGCAGACTGTCCTTCCTACTATCCTACTAACATGATAAATTTGAAAGTTTGTATGTTCTTTTTCTTCTTAGCATGTCTTTGGCAATCCAAATGGACTCGGCCAGAATTCGGCTACGTGTTTGGCGTTATCACTAGCGTCCATCAGTTCCTGTAACGTGCAGCTGACAGGACACCCAGGACATGATACTAAGTGTCCCATCGTTTGTGGAACAGCACCACATTTACACTCAAACTCAAAACATTTATTTCAATTAAACCTATTACAGGCACTTTTGTTGAAGCTATTTGCCCATTCCAAAACGTAGATCTCTATGGAGAAGAACAGGCAAGAAACTCCAAGGACACTTTTTTAAATCAAGATATTACAAAACCCTGGGTAAATTATTCTTATTGCTTCTATACGAGTATGTGAGAACAATGTAAAAAATGTAATTACTTATTTTAAAAAACAATACAAAATATAAGATTAAAAGATTACAAATAGGCCCTGGCAGTTAAGAGAACTCCAAGGCGTATGTTTAGATGTTTGTTACTCAATCCCGCAAAAACGACAAAACGGATTTGGATGAAATTTGGCACACAGGTAGATTGTAACCTGGATTCCGTAGCACGTTCCCGTGGTATACTCGTAATTTCCGACGTCAACGCGGAAACAAAAGCCAGTCAATTATAATTAATCTCCTGCAACCTGGTTTGCTGAAAGCCTGGATGGGCCTACCATGGGTAGGTTTATCAAGCTGCATGTATTACATGGGGCTTGGTGAAACTATCTGTGATCGATAATTATTAATTTATCACCTTTGTTATACGTATATACTAACATAGTTTATAAGATTAGACACTAACACAATGTGGGCCTATGTAGTCTGTAAATAAAAGTTTTTTTTTCTTTTTTAACTACAATACCTACTGAATGTTTTGATACAATATCGTATTATAGGAACATTCAAGATTCGCATCATCATCATCATTGTTATAACAACAAGAGGTACCTACGCAGGCAAATAAAATTTAGCCTCAAATAAATTGTTTTAGTCCAATTAGAATATTTCGTTGATAGATCGTACCGTATCCCACTTACGAATTTATCCAGATTTTATTGTATCTTGTTATTGTAAGATGCACTTGAATTGGTTAAAGGTATTGTAACCTTATATGCATTTGACCACCCTGATCAGTCTGTTCTTGTAGTCATGAACTGTAACTTAGCTAACGGCAAATTGATGGTGGGTACAAAAAATCGCACAGTGAGTTAAGAAAAAGGTTATTAATTAATCAAATACCTTCGGCCGACACAGGACCATTTTTTGGCATGATATATGCTATATCCTCATATTAGCCGTAGAACCGATACCCATGATATGGCAAAAGTGTTCCTGAGTGGAAACTGGAACCTGCGTTTCGGCAAATTTTTGTGAAGGAAGTTAGATGAGCAAGACCTTCAGAGGAAGAGCAACACCTTGAGAACAAGAAATAGCTGTGTCATCATCTGCCTACCCTTTTCCCAACTATGTTGGAGTCGGCTTCTAATACCAGTATTTTATATGGAGCGACTGCCTATCTGACCTCCACAACCCAGTTACTGGGTAACACGATATCCATTGGAAAAGACTGGTTGTCAGACTTTTGGGCTTCTGACGACCCGTAACATCTGTCAAAGATCTACAAATGACAGACGGGACCACCGGCTTAACGTGCTTTCCGAGGCACGGAGGAATCTCGGCATGAAAAGATGGTCACCCATCCACGGACCACCGCGGCAAGCGTAGCTTAACCTGATCGATCGACCCGTGCGGCAGTTATTACTTAGCCACGAGCTCCGTATAGAAATAGCTGTGTATGTCAATGTTTAAATCTCTCAAAATATTATACAGCATTGTATATTCTAGAAGTTGCAACATTTGTCAAAAATAAAAATGCAATGCTCTTTACAAAACTGTCTCAAATACGTAGAGGTCCTATCCATAGAAATATAAAAAACAAACTTCTTCCTTCTATGGTCCTATCCGTGCTCAATACAAAAATGTTATAGGTGCCAGGAAATGTAAGACAGCTCTAATGCGCAAAAGCTTTTTGCGAATAGCACCCAGAATATAATAAGTTACCTGACCCTTGACACAACAAAATATCACGAGCTTTAAGAAGAAATTATCACTTTTTGTAATGCATAAATGTTATTACATTATAGATGAATTTCTTAATGACAAAAATATTAATAAATTGACTAAGCAATGAATGTGTGTGTTTTTGTTGTATATTGTGTAATTTGTTTATTGAATGTAATATTAATTGATCTGAACGCCAACACCGCCTGCCACTAAAAACCAGCGCTGTGGCTCTGTCCCGCATAAGGTCGCAGCATTATGCTGAGCGATGGCCGTTTTGCGTGAATGTGACGCATATTTTCCATCAACTTATTCTTTCGTATTTGTGTTTTTATTTCTCTGCGTTATGTTTACCGCAAATAAACGTATTTTCTTTCTTTTCTTTCTTAAATTAAGTATTTACAAATTCAGTGAGGTAGTTTCTCACTGAATTTGTAAATACTTAATTTATTCCTACAAAATGTGTCTGAATTTAATTTTAATAGTATATTATACCTACAGTAACTAAAATAATTGTACGCCGCTATCAAAACACAGAGTCAACTGAATTGTTACTGAAGACCAAATGTATGTACATACTTACCTGAGTATAACAAATAAATATTCATTCATTCAGGAAAGTTGCTGGAGAGTGTACGATGCTGCAATTAGGGAGGTCCAGCAGAAGATTTCTGAAAAGCTGTAAATGAGAGAATATTGAGATTTGAATTATTTGCCTTACTAATAACGACCAGCTTGGTCGACTAAACATTATGACATGATGCGGTCAAAACTAACCACAGGTCATGCTGGAATCGACCTACTACCATATTCAGCTATGTATGATAAAGCATATCGATGTTTAAAGCGAATATATGTTTTAAAAGGCTTCTTGGAGGTAAATATACCTACCTACCTAAAAATATACTACTTATACGTATAATTAACGAATTATTTAATTATTCGCAATTAGTCATAGTAGTTAGGGATTAAGGCTAATTCGCTGTTATTCGCTGTAGGATGACTAATTAAAAACGTAAAACCTAAAGCCTAAAGATGAGAAAACGTTAATCTTTTTTATTTGTGTCATTAGGTATGTAGGTGAATGTTATTATTGGCATGATTTATGAAGAAACTAAAACTTAAGATCTATTCCTCTTATAGAGGTCAACAGTCTACATCCACGGAGGGTAAGCTAAGAATTTCTATGAGCGGATCGCGCCAAATGGGGTGCGTGGCGCCAGGATGTCGGGAGCCGTCGCGACGCCCGCCGCCGACGGAGGCTGGGCAGTCCACGCGCCGCGCGCGACCCGTGCACCGCGTGGATCGTCATCATACTCGTCAACACACGCACTAACTCATTCCTGCCCAATCCGCGTCCACACCACTTAAACCATAATGAAAATAACATCACTTTTTCTCATCACTTTAATTCATATATCGTATGGTGTAAAAACAAAGTCAAAAAACGCGACATTAAATAAATCAGACGATGCCATTAAAAAATATCTACAAAAACATGAGGAGGTTCTATTGGAGGTTACGAAAAATAAAAGCGATGTTAAACCTGTAACAATCACAAATGTTGTTAACACAAAGATCGTGCCAGTAGCTGTTAAGAAAGTTAAAACTGCTCCTAAAATGATACCACCTGACACGTAAGTAATTATTATTTATTTATTTCTCATCACTTTATTTATTTTTTAACTGCATCGTTCGCAGTGTGTTGGAATATGGAAGTCAAGTATGGAATCCTACTTGTGATGTCTACTCTCGTAAATTGGAGCGAGTTCAAAAACTATCTTGAAACCTCAAATCGTATGGATCAAAGTTAGAATACTTCAATATGGCCGCTCTATGCTCTAGAAGAAAAGCTGCGGATATCATATACTTATATAAGTTGATCAATGCCCACGTAGATTGTGAAGGTTTGCTGAAGAGAATTCAACTTGCTGTTCCACGCCAGAGCAGTCGTTTATGCAATAGGCGCACATTTGTGCTGCCCATAGAAATATCTTATAAGTATCTATGGTGCTGCCTCATTGCAGAACAAATATAAAACAACATGCTCCATTTTATAGAATGTTTTCCAGCTGCAACGGTGTGAGACAGCAATTTGATATTTTCTCCGGGACCTTAGCATCAGCCAAAATTAAAATTAGGATGAGCCTGTGCAACCATTCGACTAATAATAATTAGTCCAATGGCATTGGCTGCCTATTATTTATAAGCTTATTTATAATTATTTACTTTGAACTAGCTCATACATTGTGCATGCTGTGTTCACTATTGGGGCATGCTTATGATGTGTCTCTTTAAGTTTGCCTTGTATATCTAAGTAATATTGTATTGCCCGATTTGTGAACCATTAAATAATAAAAAAAAAACAAATGTTGTTTTTGACAGAAAGTGCATAATCTAAAAAATAGGGGAGAGAGAGATGGTGAGAGACTGGTGCCCGAAAAAGGCATAAAATACCTACCCGTGTTACGGTTACGGGCCACCTCTATAGTCAAATATGTACGGTCGCCAGCACATTAAGTACATACTATCAAATTTTCTCATTCGATTTTGAACTAGATAGATAGATAGATTCATATATTTGCCTGAAATATGGTATTTTACAGATTTTATAACACATACACAATAGTTCTTCATATTCCGCCTATTACATTCGTCACGTAAATTTTGTGACAGTAATAATGATTCTAATTTAAACTAAATCATTAAACAATTTCAAAAAAAAGTAATAAATCCAGAATTGTCTTCTTATCAAATTACAAATGTCAAAGAATAACAATTAAATTACAAATTGTCTAATATCAACTTTCAAATGACAACCAAGAAAACTAAATTACAAGTAATAAAATAAAATAAAAATGTCAAATATAATGTTATGCAACTTTCCTATTTGTCCTAGAATCCATAAATTCTCTAATGATAAAAAAACAATTGTCAATAAGCCTTGCTCTGAGATGTTAACCAATTGAGAGAAGAACTCAACATTTTAAGGTTCAAAATCATATGGAGAAAGACAGTTTGGTATAACTTGATGTGCTGGTGACTGTACATATTAATTTAGGTTAATTAACAAAAGTCAAGTTAACTTAAATTCTAGGTTACAGTTAAATATAAAGAAAAAAATTAAATAATTTCGACTAATTCATACGTAAGTGATTTGACTGGGTGTGTTTGTGTGTGGGGGGTGTAGGTGTGTGTGTGTGTGTGGTAGTGTACGTTTGTGTTTGTAAGTAGGAAGTTAACGACAGACACTCTCCCCCTTATTCCAAAACAAGGTTTATCTTACCCAGGTTTAAAACATGGAGCCATCATTGAATTTCGAACTTTATTCCGACTAAGGTAATGTTCCTTTACACAAAACTGACAACTTAGTACCGAACTAACTTTTCAGTTTTGTATAAAGAACGGTATTTCAATCACTATTATGTTCTTATTACTAAAACTGGCTCCATGGTTTAAGCCATGTCATGCCATCTTGTTTTGTAATAAGGCGGTCTATGTTTAGAATCACCTATTCATGAATTTCTTAGGGCCTATGCACACCACGTTTTTTAAACGCGCCGTCGACGTGCGTTTGCAGCGATACAGACGCGATACGCACGCAAGTCAGTCTATTCTGTAGAATAAAAGCGCGCCGTCGACGCACGTTTCTAAAACGCGCGTCAACGGCGCGCTTAAAAACGTGGTGTGCACAGGCCCATACCTCTACTACTGATACCTACCTACCTTTTAAAAAATTAGGATACCTGCACATAAGGTAATTTTTGATGTGTTGTACTTAACTAAATAAATTATAATGGGTACACGTTTCACAATATTCTAAATGTTTCTCTTTCTTGTCTTATTGAGCTTCATGAATCAATCATGAAGCTCAATAAGCGAATTTCTGTTAGAGGTAACTACTGAAATCTTAAATCTGATCTTTCTTTAACAGAATACAAGACTGGGCCGAACAGATCTCGAAAAGTTTATACGACAACGATGACATCGTAGTGCGAAGAAAAGTGCTTCTGAAAAGTTTCTCTGACATAAAGATAGAGGTCCGCAATGGTACAGCTATCGTTTCCAAGATGGCGGACGCGCTGGAGGAGCTGCTGACGAGGCGAGCTCACGCCGCCGAGGAGATCATGCGCCGAGTGGAGCAACTGGCCACCACGGAACAGAAACCAGATGACAGCTACACTTTTGACTACAGTGTTGTTAGTATTCAATATTTAAAATACCTAGGAAAATAAAATACAGCCGACTTGAGAACCTCCTCCTTTTTGTGAAGTCGGTTAAAAAGTCAACCTTTTGCCGTTTAAATCTAGCATTTTGAGGTTGTGCTTTGTGAGACTATAACGGCATCACAAATAATATGATAAATTTTAATCATTTTTAAGGCTCGTGCAGACTGGTGCGATATCGCGGGCGCAACGAGGGTCGCGCTGCCTGTCACGCCCGCTGTATCGCGCCAGTCTGCTCAAGCCTTAAAGTTTTATATCTAACCCATTGTTGAACGTTGATTTGATTGCGGACTTGTATCAAAACAAATGTTTAGGTAAATTAATAAAAACAATTTTTGGCAGGATTTAGACCAAGTAAAGAAGATAATAGATTTAAAAGAATTAGAGGACAACCAGGAACCTTTGAGCTGCAGAAGTTTACGTAAGATAAAGCTGAAGAAAAGTAAACATTTTGACTCCGATGTGTCGTTAGAC
The DNA here is from genome assembly GCA_948098905.1 of Tiliacea aurago. Taxonomy (NCBI): domain Eukaryota; kingdom Metazoa; phylum Arthropoda; class Insecta; order Lepidoptera; family Noctuidae; genus Tiliacea; species Tiliacea aurago. The sequence goes on from OX402592.1 coordinate 7,480,497, forward strand.
TACACTAGCGTACATGTAGCTGCTGAAGTCTTTGACTGTGGTAAGCATTAAGAGGAAATGCGGGCGGAGAGACTTTTAGAGTAAAAAGTCATAAATCGAGGTTCGGCTCTCGCCTATTTCCTCCTCCAATATTGGACCAATGTAAAAGATATTTCTTATACTGAATAAGAAGGATATATACTGTGTCCCTATGTTTTTCTTTTTTTATTAATAGTTGGCAAATTTGTACAATAGCCCTCTGTTGTCAGTGGTCTAAACAGGCAATTTTGAGTATTTTCAGAGGGTTCCAGCTCTTATAAAGATAGTGTATCATCAAAAAGGAAAACATAGGGACACAGTATATATCTTTCTTATTCAGTATAAGAAATATCTTTTAAATTGGTCCAATATTGGAGGAGCAAATAGGCGAGAGCCGAACCTCGATTATTATTATTATTACTTTTTACTCTAAAAGTCTCTCCGCCCGCATTTCCTCTTAAACATCGTGACATCAATCAATCTGCCCGCCTTTTCCCAACTATGTTGGGGTCGGCTTCCAGTCTCACCGGACACCCCAGTATTTTACATGGAACGGCTGCCTATCTGACCTCCACAACCCAATAACTAGGTAATACGATAACCCTTCGTACTTTCGGGCTTCTGAAGACCCCTAACGACTGTCCAAGATCCACGAATGAAAGCCGGGACCAACGGCTTAACGTGCTTTCTGAGGCACGGAGGAGTCTCGGTATGTAAAGATGGTCACCCATCCATGGACCAACCCCGGCAAGCGTAGCTTAACCTGATGGATCGATCAGTGCTGTGTTTTTACTTAGCTACGAGCTCCTCATCATCAAACATCGAGACATAATATTAAAAAAAAGTATTTACGTACGTAAAAAAAAATGTTTTTTTTTTACATTCACAACTTTTGTACATTTATATTCAAAAATAACAGTTAAGAAATGACAAATAGAAGTAACGAATGGCCGTTAGGAAATCCGAGTGCTTGAATGAAGACCACAAATCGGTAAACGTAGTGCGGTTTTCAGCATGCGTAAACGGAAGACCAGGGGCCCAAGTCTGCTATTTTTATAAATTCAGTCATTCCAATACGATCCTAGTGTCATTTTGCTAAAAGTTCGTAATCTGCTAAATTCATAATGGTCGATCATTGGTCGGTCAATGTTCTCGTAATAGAATTGTGTAAAATAATGGCATTGTCGTATTGCCATTATTATAAAAACCATTAGTAGAAATGTCATTCATTTGTCATTATGTACGAGATTACCAATAAATGCAATTTCTTTCAATGTAGTGTCAGTGGCCGACCATTGGAAAGTCATAATGACGCCATTTAATAGTATAAATGATAAATGATTTTTATTTCTGTAAGTAGGTTTGTACAAACACTTTTACACGTCAGTCATATTTTTAAAACTAGATGAGGTCGGCGTTTCCTATCTGACTACTCTGAGAAGAAAGGCCGAAACAAACTCAGAGGTCACAGTCTCTTTTAAAGTCCAGACATAATCTTGGTTAGATCATGTGAAGGCCATGTAGATTGGTGTCTGAAATGGTCTTTTGAGGAAAGGACCACACAGATTGAGTGGACCTGACCAGTCAGTGCACGCATTTGTCAGTAATCGTGCAGCTCTACTCAGAACTTAAGGAGCTCAACGATGCGAAGAACAATACCAAAGAAAGAACATTTGGGTAGGCCGCTTATAAGACTCAAACTGCCAGACCATGATTAACACTGACCACAACAACTGAACTGAAAAAAAATAACCCACATAGTCTTCACATTCACAATAATTAAAATAATATAATACTTTACAAGTAAATATTCATGTCATTGTGTATAAAATAATAATTAAATGTCACTGTATAGAAAATAATAAATTTTATTATTTTCTATACAGTGAGTATAGAAAATAATAAAATTTTGCAAAAAAACATCAAACAATAAAAATACCTGAATAAGTACAAAAAAAAAAATTGGAGCAGCTCAATCCCAAGCCTTTTTGTCCTCAATATAATCTTTAACGGTATAAAAGGCTTTCTGGCACAACTTACGTTTAATGAATGATTTGAATTTTGATTATAAAAGCGTATACATTGACATCGGACCGAGCCACCTATTTTCTTGAGCCTTGTTGTAGGTACAACAAATATATGTTTGTTTCTAGTATTTATATTATGGATATCACTGTATTTTTAAACGATTTTATATTTTTATGGGCATAAAAAGATTTTCAAAAATATACTGAGAAGGCACTGTCATTACATTAATCTCCTTAAATTTCTCTCTGAGAGTGTCATGGACTTAATTTATAAACTGATCGAACAGCTCTTTTCTGCAAAACAAAGATAGTCTGAATGTCGGCGGCATTCCCCACAACAGAAAATTACATTAGTAGATTAAATTACCAAACTTGCCAAAATCAACAATTATGAAATCAATGATCGACCATTCTGACACTATTGTAATAGCAGACTTGAGGCCCTGGTATTATGGCGTAACTTGATAAAGGCAACGTCTAGCACTAGACTGCGATAGGTTGTGTTGATGAAAGAAGAATATGTCGTGTTTTTCTTCCTTCGTTTGTTTATTCTCATATTTCTCCGCTTTATTCCTCCGTATCAAATTAGATATTTATTTAGAACAATGTTCGGTTTATATTTCTCTGTCTTTTTATGATAATTTTCTTTCAGCTCCCAAGGTCAAGGAACATCTTTACTGGTCTGAAGGTTTACTGTCAACCTTTAAAAAAAACTATGCTCAAGATTCTTCCCTGGAGTTTCAATACTTTTGCAGTGCCCAAGGATTTCTCAGACATTATCCTGGCAAGTATTATTTTTAAGTTACTGATGTTAAATTGAACACAACTATAGATCCCATTCTGCATTAACCTCGTTTATTATCAATTTTTTTAAGTAATTTGTATTTTCCAGCGGCATTATGGGAAAGCATGTTTAAACTAAAATACACAGAAGATGATTCCGATAAAGCGTATGACTGTCGGCTGCGGCCCTGGTACGTGGGTGCTGGAGGCGCTCCTCGCGATGTTCTGATACTACTCGACGCATCAGGCTCCATGGAGAACTCTTCAAACCAGGTCATCGCTGAAAAGTTCACACTAGCGCTTCTCAGCGCCCTCACGGATGACGATAGAGTCAATGTGTTGCGGTTCAACGTCGAAATACAATCTCCTATTAATTGTTTCAACGAAAAGCTGGTTTCTGTAAGTATAGACTTGGTTTGATTATAAATTGTTGTGATTTTTAGGGTTCCGTACCAAAATGGTAAAAAGGAACCCTTATGGTGAGACTAAGTCTGTCTGTCTGTCACACCTGGATATCTCAAGAACTACTAATGCTATCAACCTGAAATTTAGAATAGTTTTAGATAACGTTTGCCCAACTATTTTGCAAACAACAAAAAAAAAATTTTTTTTTGCAAAAGGGACTAAAAATTTGAAGTGGGGCTACTAGGGCATGTGGGGTATCATATGAAAGAGCGCTGTTTGCACATTCTCAAACATTTTTTTTTTTAGGCAGCATAGTTTCCGACTTTTGTAGAAAAATGTAAAAAAAATACCGTCCCCGCCCCCCTTATCTCCAAAGTTTGCATAGATAAAAATCTGAAATTATTCTATGTGATAGAAGTTTATGTAAAGATTACAGGAAAAATAAAACTATGTCTCTAAATAGCACAGTTTTTCAGAAATCATCAACGTCATATCCCACACCCCCACCATCATACCCTCGGTGCGCGAGTCTGACTCTCTCTTGACCGGTTTGTTTTAATATAGAAATTGATAATTTTCTAGATACATTACACCAACAACATCATAACATAACGCCTGTTTTCCACGAAGGGTAAGGCAGAGATGTTCCGAGATCCTATAGCTAAATTCTTTCACTTAAGTATCTACAGTAGTATTTTTTAAGAATTTGTTAAAGATGTTGTGTTGTTACAGGCAAATTACGTGAACACAGCAGCTATGATGGCGGCTATGGATAACTATAACATGACGAATGAGACTTGGATGGGCGACGTGTTGGACTACTCAGTACGGTTGCTACAGCGACAGGGGAGTACCCCCGAACGGCCGAAAGCCTGTCAGCAAGCTATAGTGTTACTTACCGACAGCCTCTACGACAACTATACGCATCTTATGAAACATCTCGATCCCAAAGGACATATCAGGTAGCTAGCTTTGTTTTCAAAATCAAAAATATTTTTATTTCACATAAGCCCTAGCTTCTGACGTTTCATAAGTGCCCATGTACACTTATGAAACGTCAGAAGCTAGGTGCACGGTTCCAATTGGTCGTTTCCTATGGAGAAGAGCCGGCAAGAAACTCCACGATTACTCTTTTAAAAAAAAAATGGCTTTTACAATATTTTCAAAGTATGAGAGGACAGCGTAGGCCCGTCAAAAGTACCAGGTACTTAACAAAATAGAAAATGGTCTACAGATCTACAGTATATTAAGCCTACAACGTCCTCACATTAACAAAAAAACTATATAAAATATGATTAAAATAATAAAAGTTAGAGCCTTGTAGAAATCAAAAAACATCGATTATGTCAAGGAAGTATGTAAAAAATAAATAACATAAACATCGCAACTTGGGAGCAGTTAATAGACATTTACATATTTTTGCCGTTAATGAGGGAAGCCACATGTGCAGAAGGAATTAATGCCAAACTTCCTTGTCTTGAACGTAGTCTTTAATCTTACAATATGCTTTTTTGATAAGGACACGTTTGATGTGGGTTTTGAATTTTCCATCGCTACAGAAATGCAATTGTTCGTTATACCGTGACGAATATCCATCAATCTGCGTATCCTTTTCCCAACTACGTTGCGGTCGGCTTCCAGTCTAACCAGATGCAGTTGAATACCCACTACTTTTCTGACCTCCACAACCCAGTAACTGGGTAATACGATACCCCTTGGTAGTAATGGCAATTAATGCGATTTCGAATTAATTTCATTAGCGTGTGAACTCTTGAGTCTTAGCGTGTTAATTGCTATTGCTATGATATTTGCTAATGACGATAATTGATAATAATGAAGTATGTTAATTTTGTTAATAAACGAATTAAAAATCGCGTTCGCGTTTAGTTTACTCGCCGACTCGCCGATAATTAAATATATTTATAGCACACCACGCTACCGCGCTGCACGCGCATGCGCGATTGCTCGACGCTCTGACTATTTACAAAAGTACATCGCTTCGCATTTCACAGAATTTCGCGACTACATTTAATTTGCTAACTGCTAAATGATCATTCACACGCTAACAATGACTGCGAATGCTAATTAATCCATCACTACCCCTTGGTACGACTGGGTTGTCAGACTTTTGACACCTAACGACTGTCAAAGATCTATGAATGACAGCCGGGAACAACGGCTTAACGTGCTTTCCGAGGCATGAAGAAAGAAAAAAAATACGTTTATCTGCGGTAAACATGACGCAAAAAAGAACATAAACAAAAAAATAAGAAAAGGTTGGGGGAAACGTGCGTCACATCCACGCAAAACGGCTATCGTTTTATACAATAATGCGCAAGCGAGGCACCTCGCTGGTTCGGCGGGTGCGGGGGAGCTCCAACAGCATGTTGGCCGCGCTCGCGGAAAGGGTCGATTGCGCCTACATTAATCATTGCTGTAGGTTACATATTGAACATACGTAATGTGGCAACACTGCAACACTTGTCTATTAGGTACCTATTAGTTGTTTTGTTATTTTCTAATTTCTATATTAATTCAATGTATTTGATTATGTAATGTGATTATGTGTGTGGTGTATATAAATATTTAAGTTATGAGTCTATGATACTTGAAATAAAATGATTATATTATATTATTATTATATTATACTGCGACCCTATGCAAGACAGGGCCCCAGGGCTGGTTTTCAGCGAAGCAGTCTCGGTATGTAAAGATGGTCACCCATCCTCGGACCAACCCCGGCAAGCGTAGCTTAACCTGATGGATCGACCAGTGCAGCTGTTATCACGTATCCACGACTTCCTACATACCGTGACGAATCTGAGGGCTGATTTATCAATCGTCAGATAACTTTTACCGAAGAATAAATATGTCATTTTGATTGCAATTTTTATTCCTCAGATAAATGTTCATTAACTATTGAAAAATCAGCCCTTAATGTTATAATAATGTTCCCGGTTGTAGGTAAAAATTAAGCTGACTTTTAGAGTTTTTCAAACTTCATTTTTAATTCAAACTTGGTATTTTATCCGCAATTATGTAATATATACATTGGTTTGTAGTAAAATTGACAGCTGACTCCTTATATTGTCAATAAAAACATGCTGTTAGGGTATTTAAGGTGAAATCACAGTTATAGCCCGCGAAATTAAAATTTTCTTACGTATTTACAGAATTATAATCATTAGAATTGCAACAACATCGACATTCGACACTTAGGTCCCACAAATTTTTCCGATAGGAACTGAGATATTATAGTACAATTTACTTATGAGAAAGTTTTTTAAATGCCTTACAAATTAACTTTTAAAATTTTAATTGAATCTGGTATGTGATCTTATATAATTGGTGCCATGCAGAAAACACTTTTATGCGTCAGAGCTGTCTTAGACTGTCTTGCACATATCATATTGACGTGTTGTCGACTCCGGTTATTTGAGTCAGCTAACTTAGGAAACAATTTTGGGTTGGTTTTCACAAATACCGCAACCTCAAATATATGCAGAGAGGGCAGTGTCAGTATTTTATATTGAATAAAATATTGGTGTCTAGATTATTCGTGATGTGGCTGCACGACGTGTTTGGTCTCCGTGATAACACGCGTAAGTTCGGCGAGGAGCTCAGCTGCGATCGGGACGGATACTTCGCAGAACTCATCACACCATACGACGTGACCCAGCAAGTCTTGAGGATCCTACAGATAATGGAGCGTCCGCTAGTGTTCCAGAGAAACCAACGACTGACGGTCTTCAGTGATGTTAACGCACATGTCGAGGTAAGCACGAATATACGTCGAATTCCCTACCCCATCGGCCATCCTTTAAAGCCACACTTATACAAGGTCATTTTTAAAACGTCATTAACCTCTTTCTTAAGAGGTTATTGACGTTTTAAAAATAAACCTGTATAATATTATTACACAGCCTCGTTGGTCTATTAGGCACTACTGTTGAGCATAAGGTCCTGGGTTCAATTCCCAGGTCGGGTAGTGTTATTGGGCTTTTCCATCTGGAATTTCTCAATAGCAGCCCGGAGTCTGAAATTTTTGCCCGGTTGATGGCAATAGGCTCGCCCCGTATTACATGGGACGTAAACATAACTGGTGAAATGTGGGTATACTATGGGTACACTACCTCTACCTAACCCTTCGGGAAACAAGGCGTGATGATATGTGTGTGTTGTCTATAATATTATAAATTCGAAAGTAACTCTGTCTCTCTCCGCTAGATGCACGTAAGTCCATTAAAAATTTAATTCCCCATTAAAAGTAATGCTGTCACTTTCTGATACGTTCCGTTGGATAGAGACAGCAATACTTTTAATCGGGAATTAAATTTAAAGGACTTACGTGCAACTAGTGGTATGTCTGTTACCTTTTCACGCCTTAATGACGGAATGAATTTGGATGAAATTTGGCACACGGATACCATGACAGGACAAATAATTCTTTTTATCCCGGTATTTGGTACGATCCCGTGGCATAATTTCCGACCTCCACGGGGGTGTAGCCGCGGGCAAAAGCTATTAATAAATAGAGATTAACTACGACATTATGGCCCGCCCCCCCCAAAATTCTAAACTTTTGAAAGTATTTGTGAAGGTCTTGGAGGCGCTTTGTAAATACAAAGCGCCTCCAAGACTCACAATGCATGTGTGCGTAATGAGACAGCCGTCAATCAAAAACAAATCCACGGATTTGTTGCTCGACTAGTGGCGTCATTATTCGCTCATTACTATTAGTATAGCGCTGCACTGACGTACTCTATGAAAACGACACGTGCGTTGTCTTTCGCGATCGGCTAGTTATGATTATTTGACCCACAAATCTGGTAATAAGTGAAGTGAGATATTACGAGTACTGATTGCACAAAAACTATTGATAAATTCGACGAAAACGAAGACGAATACTTACAACCACATTCAAACTCTTTCGTAAGGATGTGACTACACACATTGAAACTGTAGGTAATTTGGAGGGGCGAGCCATGTCATCTTAGTTTATCTCTAATAAGGTTGTAGAGTACATTGTTTCTGGTCACGTTTTATGGAGTGGTTGACCATCACAGTGATTTGGCATTTGCAAGTTTATCCTCAACTTTAGAATAGAATAGAATACATTTATTTGCATTTTTACTTTGACTCTTCATTTGTGGCATTTGTGAAAGAGACACCACAATTTTGACAATATCACGTATATAAGATCGTCAAATGCTGCAGATTGTGGATTAATGGTTTTTTCTCAACTGAAGATCTGGGGGCCTAAAATGGACGCTTTGGCAGAATCATAATATGATCTGCATACAATTCATACATCCCTCAATTCATCTGTATGACAGCTGCTATTTGAAATTAGATTTCATTAAAGCAATTCTTAATTTGTAGACCATTTTACGAAACTCCATACAAAACTGTCAAACAGATGAATTGCGGGATATGAATTGTACGCAGATCATAATAAGATTCTGCCAAAGCGTCCATTTTAGGCCCCAAGTACATAACGAGTATCTACGTAGGTAGGTATTTGAAATTATTTCAGTGAGGTACTGCACTGTAATCAATTTTTCCCGGATATCATAAGTCTGGTGTAGATTAAACGATTGTATTATCAACTAATGTAAATGCCAAATATTGCATTGTCAACAAAGATAAGCAGATTACTTAAAACATTTTGTGAAATAGTTATTAAAAAATCAAGTGTCAAAGGAAAATATGGTTGAAATTATTTGTTGATATAAATAAGGATCCTTCTCTTACATCATCTGCCTAGTCTTGTTCTTTCTCTTACGTACCTACTTATAAAATATACTAAATATTCCTTAATAGAAACTAGATATGGTCGCCCTAAATGTTTCACTTATATGAAATGCCTACAGTATCTGCTTAGCTTAAAACCATAATTCCTGTTGTGTCTCGAAAGTATATTCTGGGTATGCGGGGTGGTTGCGCACCCTCAGTGATTTTCCGTCCTTTGTTGCATAAATTGCCCCTTTGGTGGCATGAGGAACAGGGCGTAAAGTTCACTCATCCACCATAGAAAAGGGAGGATCCTCCGACCAGACGGGTGTCGTGTCTGGTGGGCAACTGCCCGACGGTTGATGTCGGGACGTTGTATATATGCTAGTTGCGTAGTAAACTCTGATTGCGCGATGCAGGATTCGCGTGACGTCAGTGTGACGCGTTGTTCGTATGTGGCGATGTTGATGCCGCTACATCACTCCCCTCCGGAGACCGGAGGTCGATAGTGGGCTGAGTCGTGTATCTTGCGATACTTGCCAGTGCCAGTTGAGGGTTCCAGTGAGTCGAAAGCTGGTGCCGCATAGTTCTCGGTGAGTCGGAACTGTCTGCGGTGATTCCCCAGTGAGTCGGGGTGGCGCTGCGGTATGCTCCAGTGCGTCGGATGTAGTACAGCGCCGGGTTGTGGCTGGCTGCTGGCGTCGACCAGGAGAGGCATGTGCTCTGCTTGTGGACCGGCAGAAAGTGCAGTGTGCTGTGCCAAGGTTGCTGATGAGGCTGTGGGTGATGACCAGGAATGCGCGTCCGCTGCATGCTGGTGGTCAGGATACCCGTTCAAGCCGTGGTTGCTGGCTGGCTGTGTGACTCGCCGCTCGAAAGCTTGAGGAAGTGATGATGATGATGACGTCACGCTGAAGTCTGCGCTGACGTTCATACTCGGGGTCACCAGTTTGGTGGCATGAGGAACAGGGCGTAAAGTTCACTCATCCACCATAGAAAAGGGAGGATCCTCCGACCAGACGGGTGTCGTGTCTGGTGGGCAACTGCCCGACGGTTGATGTCGGGACGTTGTATATATGCTAGTTGCGTAGTAAACTCTGATTGCGCGATGCAGGATTCGCGTGACGTCAGTGTGACGCGTTGTTCGTATGTGGCGATGTTGATGCCGCTACACCCCGACTCTTTGATGCTGCTGCTCGTTGATACTTCACGTTCTCCGAATAAGTAATAAATAAATTTAACTTTTTTATGTCAATATGACCTACGTTGTTAAAATGAACTATTTATTTCAATATATATATTATATATATATAAGGAATACAAGATATATATATACGCAAAAAACTTTTCCTATACATTTCTTAGGAAATGAAACTCCAAGTTAGTTTTTATCCAAGTTGTATTTCCAACAAGATGACGCTCCGCCACACAACAGCCGCCATTCCCGTTCTAATTTGAACCGGAAATTCCCAAGGCAGTGGATAGGAACATAATTATGGTCCTATACCGTGGCCACCTCCTGATCTCATACCTCTTGATTTTTTTATGTGGGACTATTTAAAAAATTAACTTTATAAAAAGAAAATACGACAACGTTCAGGAACTCAAAGATTCACTTACCACGATTCTCTATGGAATTAATCCTAGCACATTATCAACTGCTACCCATTCTGTAGTAAAGAGAGTAAACCTGTGCCTACGTCAAAACGGCTACCATTTTAAACACCTCATTTCTTAGAGCAAAAGTAAAATTTCTAGGTGAGTCCAAATGTAAAGTTTCAAGTTTTTAATTTTAAGGTAAAATAATACCCAAAGTAAAAGTTATTGTACGAGTATTTGATTTGTTTTTCGAACAGTATTTTTTGTAGTGGCCAGTTTATCTATCGTAAAAAAATTAAGTTGGAGTCTCATTTCCTACGAAATGTATGAGAAAAGTTTTTTGCGATTTCTGACTTTTCTAGTACTCAAACCTCAGTTGGTCTAATAGAGGTTTTTGATGCTTATAAGAAACCGGATCGATTGGCATAAAAAAAAGTTTTTGTGAAAACTGCCCATTTTCCTGCTGACTGTAAATTTTTTTGAAAATCTGTTAATGGGGATCAAAATGCCATAAAAAAATATGGATAGTCTCTTAAGACCATGTTCGCGTAGCTGCAACGGATAAGGTACTTCTCCTTACTCCCCCGCTGAAAGTTTCCATCCTGTATATATATATATATATTTTTTTTATCATAGTGTGACTGTTCCAAAAAGACCCCAGGCTCGCACCCCTCCACCGTACGACCCTGTAGCGCTCGTCTCCAGACTGGACACACTCCCACTGACTATCATGAATTCCCATGAACTATTTCTCCTTGTCTTGACTTAGAGAGCCAGGACAAGGAGGGGGATACGAAAAACCAATGTCAATTTATAATAAGGTTGGGAATTCATAGGAAAAGGCGTTAAGGAAAGGGAATCTAATTTATCTACTTTTCTTTTGATTATGAAAGTTAAAAGACAAGAGAGGAATACAAAAGGGTATTTGACGCGTAACGCTTGCGTTGAATGTTACATTATTTTGAGCTACGTTAAGGAATTACCTTAAAATAATCTAGAAACCCACCCTAGTGACGTGGGGCCTCTATAACAGCTGACACGTCGTACGTGTACCGCCAGTCCTAGCGTGCATAGGCCTAGAGAGAACCTGCTGCGGTTCCAGCTGTACACGTTCCCTACACTCAAGCATGTCTTACTCAATCCTAAGGCAGAGGACTGCGAAGTGCCTCTGCCATTGAGTGAGACACGGTTCCAGAAGTACTGGACGCGTACTGTAGTAAATAACCCCTTATATCGGCCTACTCACCCTTTACTAAGACAATACAAAATTAGCACAAGCATACCGCATCGTCAGTCAGTTGTAGGATTCCTTACGATTGCCTTGCTATACGCCGAAATGGTTATTTTAAATCGTCAATTTCACATTTCCATTATCTACCCCGTTTAGAGGATGCTTGCAGAGTAATCAGCAGCCGTGGGGACCGTCTAGTCTAAGTGACGGGCACGGGGCGTTTCTTCTGGGCATCCATCATTGCGTGTCTCGCTAAATATTATTTTTTTGTATCAGTAAGAGGCCTACTTGGTCCGGGTGTGATTTAACGAGACACGATTCCTAGCGTTCCTTAAAACGACTATCAATCCAGTTTGGGATACTTAGTGGAGCCTAACCCTCTCCCTGGAAATGTGCGTACATCAAGTGCAATCTAAAGCAACCTGCAGATAGTCGGTCCATAGGTAGTAGGTAACCATCACTAACGTTTGGTTGGTTTGTATTTGTAAATAACTACAAAGTAGCATTATAGCTCAAATTGGCCCTAACGAGTTGCGAGTATTGGTTCGGTTCAGCCTTCCATAAGCGGAGTGACTGCCTTAAGTGTCATGTATCGGTAGTAGTGGTCTATAGTCTGTTGGCAGAGTATTCGTCTAGTCTCGTGGCGAATGTCATTCCCAATAAAAGGCTTTCTCCGAGTCCCTAGAACCAAACGTTGGTGTATGATACCACGATCATTTCAAAGAAACGAGTAAGGAGAGATAAAATACTAAACACTCACTCAAACGTTCACAGAAGCACTCACTAAGATTCACACGTATTATACACTACTTACATTAATACGAGACTAATATAACCCAGTCTAAACTGCAATTATTATTTAACGTGTTAAATAACACTCTCGCTAACATATCTCTCCACAGAGACACAGCCTCATTCTGTCAACTAAACTGTCACACTTCTAGGCAATCTTAGTTCGACTGCACTCCTAACTTCACTCACATCTAGCCTACCAGCACGTCTCTATTCTCTCATCCTCCAAAACGAACTCTCACTTCCTACGTCTTAATACTGACTAATATAACCCAGTCTAAACTGCAGTTATTATTTAACGTATTAAATAAATAACGCTCTCGCTAACAAATGATCTGCCTTCCTTCACCATTCAAAACTCACTGTCCTAGCCTACGTCTTAATACCAACTTCCTTCCCTGATCACCCCTCGCTCCCGCCTTGCGGGCGTGGGGTTTTTTGCCATCCTTAAGAAATACGCAGAATAGTTTTTATTGCTGCATTCTTTTTAAATCTCTCAATTATGTTTAAGGGTTCGCCAGTTCGCTTTAACGGACTGAGTGCATCCTAATGATAAACAGATGGTGGCACTGGTTTTTGCGATTAGAAATCGGATACCCAACACTTGTATTCTTACAATTTGTTGAAAGGGCAGTTTACGTCCCATAAAATATAAATGGAATGGGTTTTCTAAAAGGTTCAACTATTGTTTTTGCAATTCTAAAGAAATAAGATATTTCGTTGTTAATTACGGTGCTGTCATCCATAAAATAGAGATTTTATGCCTTTGTAAGAGGTCCGCAAACATATGTGTATTTGAAAATAAGAACTTACATTTAAGATATTTTGTTATTAATTAGGAGTAAGTGACAGACAGTCACAATAGTTTTATAATTATTATTGTATTTTTGGTTTGTAATTATATTTGTTTGATTTATATTATATTTTTTTAATCTATTAAGTATAAAAATATGTAATAGGTAAATATGTTGAAACGGTTGTACTTTCAGTCACTTGACCCTAAAGGTTCATTAGAAAACCAGCGTCAGACAGTTATATGTCTGGCATTAATGCTGAAATGAACGTTTTTGGCGCAGCCGTGAGGCACTTAACATTGTTGTTAAAACATTATTTTCATTGTTTTTCATTTTCACTGTTTTTAACCGACTGCCAAGGAAGGGTTATGTTTTATTTTTTATTGTTTGTATTGTGTGTTTCATGAACTGTGTCCAAATAAACTTTATTCTTTCTTTCTTAATATTCCTTGTGTTTTTAGGATTCGGTACCTCAAAAGGAAAAAACGGAACCCTTATAGGATCACTTCGTTGTCCGTCTGTCTGTATGTCTGTCAATGCCCTTTTTCTAAAGAACACGTGGAGATATCAAGTTCAAATATCTATCAAATACGTAGGTCTACGGTTCCTTAGAGTTCTAAAACAATCAAGCTTCTAAGTCAACGCAATAAAAAAATACGTTGATACGTTATGATTACGATATGTTACTTCCCGTTGACATAGAATCATGAAATTTGGCAAGAAGCAAGGTGTCACAGCGCAAGTAAAGGAAAAAGTTTGCAAATCGGTATTTTGTAGTTTTAATCACATAAAATAATATTTTTGTGCGATTACAAATTACATTTACAGTTGGAAAATTGACCGTGGCATAAATCGATGTATGGGAGAAAATGTTTTCAACTACAATGTTAATTTTGTTTTTGGGATAAATTCATCCCAACCACGGAACCCTTCATTGTGCGTGGTCCGACATGCACTTGGCCGGTTTTTTTTGTACATTCTTTAGGGGCGGGACAAACAGAAAAGACGTAAGACAAGGACGCGTCGCAGACGCGGTGCCTCTTCAATAAATTTTCATACAAAATGTATAGAAGCGTCGCGACACAAAATAAACAGAAAAGACAGGGCGCGGACTAGACGTGGTCACGGGCGCACACGTCTGCGACGCGACCTCGTCTTACGTCTTTTCTGTGTGTCCCGCCCCTTAAGCTAATGCATCAAGCGAGCATATTACCTCATTTGCTGCTAAGCGATGCAGCGGCCAACTATGACAGTGCTTAAATGTCTAGAAGTAACCGGGTGTTTAAAGTAATATTTTCCTCGTTTTAGGACCCCAGGAGAGGCGAGTTATATTGGAAAAGTAAAGAGAACACGGAGCAGTTCAATAGATACAAAGATCTGAGACGAAACAAGATGGCATTGCTCAACGATACCCAGCTCTATAAGGACTGGATGTACCAAGTTAATTACGTGTGTATCTATTTATTTAACTAGTAGCTCTGCGAACATTAGACCTAGCGAGCACAAACTTTTTTGCAACAATTAAACCATGTTTTAAAAAAATGGTAAAGATAAATTATGAGTAAAAATTTGTAGGCCAGGTAGAAAAAATAACTAACAGGTTTTAATTGGCACCGTAGTTTTGTGATGAGAAGGTGGTCCCAGGTGCTCCATCCATCCCTACCTAGTAGTTAAGGGGGCGTACAATGGTACACTAGCGCCACTCCTTTAAAAAAGTATTAAATCTCGTGACTGAGAATGAATTATGAATAACGGCTAATAAGGACCCTCGGTGTGTCTAGAAGTTTCTATAACTTTTTATAAAGTTTCATATTGAGACACGAAGGAACAAAATACGATGTAAAGAAAAGCGGCATTACTCTAGATCGTATTTTGTTGCTTCGTGTCTGGCCGTTATTCATCATTCCTTCTTAGTCACGAGATAATATTTTTTTAAAGGAGTGGCGCTAGTGTACCGTTGTACGCCCTCTTATAGGGCCGATTCCACTGGTAGAAATCTAAAAGTGAGCAATTTACTGCATTTTGAGGAGCTATTCTGCTCTTCATGCCGAAGATTCTCATCAAATCTTCACCAAATTTCTATGAGACTTACCTAAAGTTACTACCTTTCAAATAAAAAGGAACCATCGAAATCGGATCTCATAAGATGGACATATCCAGTAGCCCCCTTTTTGCCCCTTTTTGGAGAAAGTCCCAGCAATAAAAAATCCCTGACGGCAAAAAAAAATCTTTAAAGTCGTAAAACCTGTATACCAAGTTTCGTCTAGATCGGTTGTAAAATACGACCTGCAGAGGAGTAGCAACAAACGGGCAGAGAAAAGCAAATTTTGAGACTTCAAGCAGCGTCGGTTCGCTCTCTTCGCTCGCTCGTTTAATAAATTTGTATCACAATGTTGATAGAGCTACTGGAAAGCCATTTTTTGTAAGTCAGAATGATTATGTTGAGCTCCTCAAGTTCTGAGTTGAGCTGCACGACTACTGACAAACGCGTGCACTGACTGGACAGGTCCCTTCAATCTGTGTGATTCTTTCACCAAAAGATAATTTCAGGCACCAATCTACATGGTCTTCACATGATCTGCCCAAAGAGTTTGTTTCGGTCTTTCTTCTCAGAGTAGTCAGTTACGAAACGCCGACTTCATCTAGTTTTTTTTTTAAATATGATTGTCGTGTAAAAGTGTTTGTACAAACCTACTTACAGAAAATAAATCATTTATTAACTAATATTATGATAATTCATTGTTTTAGAACAAATATGGACATTACTACGAAGGAGAGGAGTTGAATTACAGAT
The DNA here is from genome assembly GCA_948098905.1 of Tiliacea aurago. Classification (NCBI taxonomy): domain Eukaryota; kingdom Metazoa; phylum Arthropoda; class Insecta; order Lepidoptera; family Noctuidae; genus Tiliacea; species Tiliacea aurago. Next base: position 7,496,673 of record OX402592.1, read on the forward strand.
TGCAAATAAGCATTTCAGTGCCAGTGTTTGACTATGTAACAAGTGAGGTAAGGGAAGTTTTTAATAATAGACTCCACAACCAAATTGCTATTGCAAACTGCATTATAACATATCTCTGTTTAACTTTCAGAATATTACGAAAAAACTCAACGAGGTAAGTTTGATTGCATCAAAACTTATCAAAAGGCAAATAATAAGGCGTGTAAGAAAACAAACTAAACTGATAACGATTATGCATAATCAAAACTCATGTTTGTAAATTGCAATGATAACTTATCAAAATTCTCATAATCACAATATGTATGTATTTACAGGAAAACCAAAGAAACTCTACCAGGACGGTAAGTACTAAGGAGATCAAAATGTTTATTTTGACATATATTATTAAATTACCTAATAACGTAATTCTTGTCCAATCTCTAGGCGTTGTCCGCGACTTTGTTCGTATTTCGAGATAGGCCTCCCCCAAAGGGGATTTGCCATAATCGCCACGCTTGGCAGGCGGGTTGGCTATCGCAGTATGGTGTTAATAATAGAGAACGCTGCTGCCCATTCTCTAGAAAGTCCCTTATTCGCCTTTTGCGACACCCACGGAAAGAAATGGGATGGTGCTATTCTTTATGTACGGCACCAGTCGGATTACGGTAAGAAACTTAAATGCCCAATTTGATCCGCTCAGAGATTAAGATTTGCACCTCTACCAGCTTTCCAGGAACATACTTAGGTATATCTTCCAAACAAGGTTTTTTTCATGAGTAGACTCAAGAGATTTTTGCCGTCGGATCTTTGTTTAGTTGTACAGACAGAAGATAATCCCAGATGAACTGACAAACTACATTGTATGTGGATTAGAATAAATACGGAAGACAAAAATATCGAGTAATTTATTGCAAACGAGAAGTTTAAATAAATAATAAATGCGGGAAATAAAGAGAATTGTGCTATACATGCTATTGTGACCAACCAGTCGATACCCAAAAAGGCTCGACTGACTGTTCACAATGGTGTGCTGGTACCCACGCTTATTTATTGAAGTGAATGTTGGTTGTGGCAAAAGAAGCATAAAAGTAGAATCAAAGCTGTGGAAATGTGTTCCTTGCAAAACATGTGTGGCGTGAATATGAATGATAGGCTGAAAAATTATGTGATAAGGCAACGGTGCGGTTTAAAAGAAGATGTAGTTGCAACATTTTAAAAGATTATGCTTAGATGATTTGGTCATGTTGAAAGGATGAATGAAAGGCGACTAACAAAAGGTATTTATTTACAAGGCAGATGTGAGTGGAAACGCCCTAGAAGGACATATAGTGACATAATTGGTGATGTTCTTCAGAAAGGTCAAGTGCGTAATACTCTGAAAAGGCGTGCGTATATGACCAGATGTATGAACGTAAACGAAGCAAAAAGAGTCAGTAAGTAGCGTAGAAGGTGGCGTTCTATAGTTTCTGCCTACCACCATGGGAAAAAAGCGTGAGTTTGTGTATGTATTTAAGTTTTATAAAAATAACATAGCATCACGTCTATATTCCCCGAAGGGTTAGGCAGAGGTGTACCTACCTATCGTACACCCACATTCAATTTCGCCAGTTATGTTTAGGTCACAGGTAATTTCAATTTAAAGACAAATTCAGACTTCGGACTGTAACTGAGAAATTCCAGACGGTAAACCCAATAACACTTTGCCAAAAGTAGCTCTTGCGACCAACGAGGCAGTTTTTTTTATAAAATGTGGCTGTTATTTATATATTGTGGTGTCTTACAACTTCCACGCGAACAAAGTCACGGGTAGAAGGTAGTTGAAAAATAAATATAGACCATTGACCAACAGTGCACTTCCTTAGGCTGTTGTAAGTTGATTGACTGATAGAATTTAAGTCTTTCCGCAGTACCCGGTCAACCGGCTATTAGGAGTGGCTGGCGTGGACATCCCCATCGATCATTTGAAATTGGTGCTGCCTTATCACCAGGTAAACATTACAGGATTATATGATTACCATCGCTGCATCGCCGCATATGCTTACACATAATCAGTCTATAATGTCCCCACTGCTGGGACACAGGCCTCCTCTCTGTGAGAGGGAGTGGGCCGTATCCACCTCGCGGGCCCAGTGCGGGTTGGTTGATGTCACATGTCTTCGAATTTTTGGTTCTGTGACATGCCGGTTTCGTCACGCCATATGCTTATGTAGGTAGAATGTAATGAATCGTTTTTTTATATCGTTGACGTTATGTAGCAGTCGTATCGTAGGCGTTACGTAGCAGTAGTCTCGTACGCGTTACGTAGCTGTCATCTCGTAGGAGTTACGTAGCAGTTATCTCGTAGACGATACGTAGCAGTCGTCTCGCAGGCGTCACGTAGCCCGCACCACGTAGGCATTACGTAGTAGTTGTCTCGGAGGTATCACGTAGCCCGCATTTCGTAGACATTACGTGGTAGTGTAGGCGTTACGTAGTAGTGGTCTCGTAGGCGTTACGTAGCTGTCGTCTCGCAGGAGCTACGTAGCAGTTATCTCGTAGGGGATACGTAGTAGTCGTCTAGTAGACGTTGCGTAGCAGTCGTCTCGGAGGAGTTACGTAGCAGTTATCTTGAAGGCGGTGCGTAGCAGTCGCCTCGGAGGTGTCACGTAGCAGTGGTCTCGTACGCGTTACGTAGCTGTCGTCTCGTAGGAGTTACGTAGCAGTTATCTCGTAGACGATACGTAGCAGTCGTCTCGGAGGCGTCACGTAGCAGTGGTCTCGAACGAGTTCCGTAGCTAATGTCATCTCGTAGGAGTTACGTAGCAGTTATCTCGTAGACGATACGTAGCAGTCGTCTCGGAGGCGTCACGTAGCAGTAGTCTCGTAGGAGTTACGTAGCAGTGGTCTCGTAGGCGATACGTAGTTGTCGTCTAGTAGACGTTGCGTAACAGTCGTCTCGGAGGCGTCACGTAGCAGTCGTCTCGGAGGCGTCAAGTAGCAGTGAGTGGTCTCAAACGCGTTACGTAGCTGTCGTCTCGTAGGAGTTATGTAGCAGTTATCTCGTAGACGATACGTAGCAGTTGTCTCAGAGGCGTCACGTAGCCCGCAACTCGAAAGCATTACGTAGCAGTCGTTAAAATTATTATATAAAATGGCAAAGAAAGATTGCATCTATATGACGACTACCAATTAGTATTACTTATTATTAGTATTACGTACTACACGTAGAATTCGATAAAATCATTACTTAATTTTCTGCTCTGAAAAACTAGAGTTCCAAGAACATTCATAACTTACCTAAATCTGCTAGGGTGTACGCTTTAGAATTTACAAGCTGCTGTAAATTTTCTTTTCAACTTAAATGGTAATTCCAAGGTTTTGGTGTTCATTCAGTAGTACATATTTATTATCCAGAACCAATATAATCTTACCTCTAGAACTACCTAATGGTGTAAATCTGAAGATAACGCAATCGCTCATATATCTATATCTAGTAGTTTTATTACCATTACATTGTTACTATTGGATATTCGCATCACGTCACGTATTTTTCGGAGCGTCTTGTATATTTCTAGAATATTTCTTGCCTCGTCATGGTCTTGAAGCTCACATATTTCAAACACGCTTCTGAAGGCACCATGAGAAGTTTTACTCGAATAAACATGTTTGGCTTCATAGCAAGCAGCAGGTCGTGATGAAAGTAAAATTCGTTGCATCTTTCAGATAGGTGCAGGAGGATCTCTATTCCTCGTCGACCATCGTGGCAATATCGTATTACATGACAACATAAAACCGACGGTGAGCTACACATAATTATTTATTAATTCTGCAATCAAATCAGGTTTTTACTATACTTTTATGTTATGCGTTATCTGCACATAATTTAAGTGGATTGCTTTCAATATCTTCTTTGATTTTCCCAATAATAAACATTCTAATACTACTTTTGATAAAAAATAGGCAGAATGTTTGAACATGTGTCATTTTAAAACACATTACGTGACTCATGATTTGCTATTATCAGTTCGACGGCGACATTTTAAAACCCGGATATCGGACAGTTGACCTCCTGGATTTGGAACAGCCGGCTGAGAATCATAAGCCGCGGTATTATCCCAAAGAATGGCTGAAGGTAACAGCTTAGACTTGTTATTCTTTAATATTCTTTATCTGTCCACGAACTCTCACCTAAATTAAATTATTATACTTTTAGATCCGAAAAATTATGATAATAGACAAAGACAGAGGTAACATAACGATGTATGCGAAAGGCATATATGATGATGGAATGAGAGCCATTCTGGAAAAGCGGCAGTATTTTTGGAAGAGAGTGCTGAACCATTATACCGCGGTGGTGGTACTGCCCCTAAACAACAGAGTACATGCGGTCCCTGAAGCTGCCTTCACGAGAGCAATAGCTGGCGAGGCGTGGAGATCACTCTCTAGAACTGAATACGCCGTCAACCCTGATTGGTAATACCCTTATCAGACCTATGTGTGAAGTCAATAAAGATCGTACAGATTATGACGGAAATGTGTCGCAATTAGTGAAATTTCTTGGAATCGAATGTAAATAATCCGTTAAAAGAAAAACATTTATGCAGAAAATTGTAATACCAAACAAAAACTGGAAATGGGGATTTTGAAACGTGCCATATCGTGCTGATAGTCAACACGATTACTGTATCAATGTTTTCAATGCTTTTCCCCATTATCATCTACATTAATTAAGTCTATGGTCTAGCAGTCTAAAACTGAACATTAAACTTTCAGTTCAGAATGTTTCTCGCCCCTGAGCTCATCCATCTATAATATCTAAGTTCCCCAATTATGTGTTTGATTAATTTTCTTGTTTCCCCTATTCCCAGGTTATATTGCCGTCACATAGAGCCGTACTTTGAGTCGCGCGAGGCGGAGGTACGGCATTTCATCAAACGTCGCAGTGACGAGAGAGACTTCCCCATGCAGAAGCTCGAGTATCTCTTCAGCCCGATCCCGCCTTCTTTGTTTGAGAAGACTTATCAGTGTTAATTGATATTTCTTACTAAGTTGACTTTTACATTACCGCTGCAGTAGCTTTCTTCTGCAAAAATACTTCTATGCTTTATTATAATTTACGTCATTACTATCATACATACATAAACTCACGCCTTCATCCCATGGGGGTAGGCAGAAAGTTATTGAAATATGCTTACAAAATCCTATGCAATGGGGAAAAAGATACAAATACAGACTTTTGGTGTAACTAAAAGGTGTTTTGTCATGACATCATGTTGCCTTTTTTTTCTGTGGATACCTGCTGTCTGTGGGTTTTTTCGAACTCCTACCGACTAAAGCTCAGCTAGCAAGCTAACAACACGCGAAATACCTGCACTTGCGCCTACATACCCCATAGGTATCCAACTGAATACCCAAGATAACAATAAATGATTCAATAATATGACGCTGGTACGACGTCATTAATCGTAAGATGTGAGTCATAAAACTGTTTATTTTCATTAATGTACACACTAATTTATTGCAATCAGTGGAGCAAACACCTAGGAACCTATTAATTACCAATAAGTGTTAATGAATACCTACTGTGCGTTTCGATAACCTAGGTCAGTGTTTCCCAAACATTGTTCTGCCATGGCCCGGTTTATTTCATGATACCCCTTCCTGATCCACTTAATACTTTTAAACCCAAGCTGGTTCCATTAGGTAAAATAAAACACACTTATTAATAGTAAACATGTTTTATTAATACTACATAATTATTTTGGTATCGCCTGTTTAATCACAAAATGTTAGTGCGAATTATTTGTCACTAAAGAATCCAAGTTCGCGGAAAATGACGAAAGTTTTTTCCTAAGGTCTGGTTCCACTTCAACTCGGTTTCTAAATTTATTTTTAATGTAAACTAGTGTTAAAAACCCAGCTTCACATTTATAAGATGTGACAAAAGGCATCAAAAAAGTTATTGCTTGGTGAGCTAATTTTGTGTATTCTTGACGACAAGATAACCAGAAATCGATCAATGGTCTTGTGTCAAATATATCCTTGAGTGCTGTGTCAGTTAACAGTTCAATTAACGAGTTGACATCTGAATCTGGCAAATTAGTTTCGGAATCTAACTTGAATGTATCTAATTTAAACAACGCGGGAATGTTGCGACCCGGTATTTTATTTTGATGGCCCGGTACCGGGTCGCGACCCGGCAAATGGGAAACGCTGACCTAGGTCTTGGTAACTACAGGATTTAAAGGTCGGTGCAATAAATACTAATAATTCTTTCATTATCAAAATGAAAGATTCAAAAAGATGATTTCATTAAGTTGCTAGTATGACTGCTTGGTGAGAAACATTTCGATATCACTTTTAAAGTGGCTTGTCTGAAGTACGACCAACTGTTTCGATGTTAGATACTAGTAGAATTCAAGTAAGTACATAACAACATTATTGATCCGTGTCCTGTTAACGTGAGTGTAAGTTATCACTTTATCAACTTTTATCTACACCTGGTCAGCCTGATAAGCCACTTTCCAATAAGTACCATGCGTTTAGGTTCATGTAAACAACATTGTATTTAATTTAATCACGAAACTTTCCGAAAACTATGCTTCTGTCTAACTCATTCAATCACACAATTAATTGCTCATTTGAACCTACAAAACTATATTTAGATACATATTAATTTAAAACTATCTTTACACTCTCTGAACATTACACTCTCTATTACATTTTGGGCTTAAGTTCTCGACTAAGACCATGCCTCTTGAAATCAGAAAGACAGACAAATATGGTAGTATTCCCTTAAGTACCTTTCATATATTTTTCGACTTTAAGAGCAACACACACAGGCAGCGGGTGCGGGTCGAGCGCGGGTCGGGACAGCAGTACGGTGGGCTGAATTCTCTGTATTTATATGAATGACACCACATGAAACGCGTGCGCGGGTCGGGCGCGCAGCGGGTCGGCGGCGGGAGCCGCACACGCATTTCGTGTGGTGTCATTCATAGAAATACAAAGACCACACGAAATGCGTGTGCGGCTCCCGCCGCCGACCCGCTGCGCGCCCGACCCGCGCACGCGTTTCATGTGGTGTCATTCATAGAAATACAAAGAATTCAGCCCGCCGTACTGCCGTCCCGACCCGCGGCCGACATGCACCCGCTGCCTGTGTGTGTTGAGCTTTAACACAGTACATATAAATAGGCAGGTTATCCACGAATCTGCACAATTACATTAAACTGCGTAGGTTGCTAACAATATGCAATATTACACAGGTAACGAGGACCTAATGGCGAAGTTCTGCAAGGAAGCTATCGTGACGGATCAGTGGGCGCGGGAACATGGGGGCCCCGATACTGACCGAGACTGTTCCACCTGCAAACTGGGATCTACTACTGCATTCTTTGCCAGTGGTGATTATTAGTAAATTTTTCTATGAATGCCTCTCATCTATCAGAAACAAGTTTTACGTAGAATGGCTCTTAGAGCGGTCTACTAAGGACTTCCTGCACCTGCACAGTTATGAGGTAGTTTCAGCTAGGGCATCATGTAGAAGTTAAAGTCTATAATGCCAAAGTTGTACAACCCGCGGCCCCCGGGCCACCTGCGGCCCGCAGTAGCTTCGTTGGCGGCCCGGCTATAATAGCTTGGCAAAATTAATATTATTTTTCACTTCGTAGTGTCTTTTTGGAAGTCGGTTATTTTTTTTTTTTTGTAAAAAGTTTTTTATTTTTCACTTGTTAGTGGGTCAGTTTTTAATTTATCTAAGTTACAATAGCCTAATGTCAACTGCTCATCACCTTTTACAAAATATTGCTTTTCCCGATGCTGGGACGTTAATTGTTGAGGAGTTCTCCTGGTAAGAACCAGGAGAACTGCCACTCACCATATGTATTGTGACGAGGATAAACTGCTTAGCAACCATAATAAACCTAATCGAATCGCAACCCGTTAAATACTTATTACTATGTTGTTCCGGTGGCCATCTGTGGTCTCCATCATCAGTTTTACTTCACCAAATGGTGCTTTCTGAAAGCAAATGCATGAGTTACTATAAAAAATACCCAAATCGTTACAGGTCTGCCTATAAAATTCGAGGGTTCCCCTCGATTTCCATGGGATCCCCGCATCAGATTCTGATTTGGTGGCAATGGGACCACTTCGGGAGCATACCCTTTCAAACAAAAATAATTTTCAATATCGGTCCATAATTGACCGAGAAAACGGGAAAAATTAAAAAAAATAAATACATACAGCCGAACATGTAACCTCCTCCTTTTTGGAGTCGGTCAACAAAATAGACAGGTGCTTACACTAACGCGCTAAAACAGTTTGATAATTGCAACTACCACTACCTATTCAATTCAATTCAATTTATTTATTTCCAAGTAACCAAGACTCATTTGTAAGTAAAAACTTATCCTACGTTAGTAATTATGATAATTGTATTCACATATAAAAGTAAAGTATACCTACTATTGACAACGGCAGCACTGTCCGACGCTTCACCGCGGCTACACCATTCCATGGGAAATGGCGCAGCAGCGATTCACGTACGGACAGTCCAACCTACTCGAAATTAGAGACAGGATGCTGTTGTTGCTGCCCCATACCCCACGCACCAGGGGCGCACAGCGCTTACGCATCGTGGCAAAGAAACAATCCACATGTGCGTCCGCGAACATCCCTGATGCGCTGCAGTAGCGGAGCAGCCTCAACAACACCCTGAACGCGTTGTTGTATTGCACGCGGAGGGCATTGTACGACTTTTGAGTATATCAAAAGATTGATTGGGGCAGATATTGATAATTTAGGTAAGAGATAAAATTCATTGATCGAATTTTATTAGTCATTTCCTGTTTCTAGCCTCTTAAAATTGTTTATTCGATAACTGCAATGATTGTTGTTTCATAATTACTTACCTACTTGTAAGTTTATAATTGAATAATAAAATCAATTTCCCTTGTGTTTTGGCCCTTAACTAAAATCAAAGTATTGTCGGCCCTTGACTTCAAAAAGGTTGAAGACCCCTGGTCTATGCGGTATAGGAATTTTAGAGTTCTCTGGCTTTATTGGTCCAACCGGAATTTTTGAAAATTCGTTTTAGAAAATAAATTGCCAAGTTCAAAAGCATTCACTGGTCTGTAGGGTGTGGCTTAGCTGCGCGGGTTAATTTTTTTATCAGTTACCCATCCATAGGTATACGATGCGTATCCGTGGGTAGCAATGGAACAGCGCCTTGAGGAAGATATTTGTCATAAACACCATTCACCAAGGTATTACTTTTTTTTTTTCGTTAACGAGGTGGAAGATCCACATGGATGTCCTCCGCCCTGGGGCAGGCGGAGGGGTTTGTCAGACTCTTCCTGACTAAAAACCACCCCAGTGAGTGTTCCCTTCCCACACTTGCACCTTGGGATCTGTTATTACTTCCGCGTCTGAAAGGAGCGTGCGTGGAAAACTACGTGCCGCCACCTCCAGGGTCCAGTGTGTTAGGGGGCGGCGGACGTCCCCAAGTCCGCCGTCCCTGGACCCACCAAGGTATTCCTGGGCCAACATCTACAGATAGATTCAAAACAAAGCTATCCATTTGTCATAAAAATCTCTCTCGCAACCGGCCAAAATGAATGTTAGATTTTGCGGAAAACCGCTAATCATAAGTGGAAAAATTATCACTCTCTATAGCACAACTGCACAACCCTGCTGCTGCATTTCCGAAAAAAAACAGATTAGAACTTTGACCTCAAGTCAAGGTTTATCAAGCAAGATACACGGTCGCATTCATTGAAACCTGATTACGTGACAGTAAATCTACAAGAGAATTAAAGCAATAGCTATAATATCAGCGATAAACAGTTTTCTAGGTCAAAGATTTAAAGGAATCTAATCGAAATGTGAATGTAACTGCACATCATTTGAGTCGAAGATCGTCGAAAATATTCCTTTGCTGCATTGCATATTACCACAATCGAAAGTAATATGCAATGTACTAAATAAATGGCGTGATAATTTTTTATCTTGTTCGTTACAATCTGATCGACTGGTAATTTAAGGTAATACCTCAAATATCAAAGAACCGAGAGCAGTCGACAAGAATCAGCTATTTCAATCGAGCAATCGATCATATTATTACATCGTTATCCTCCGGATATAAATCAAATTGCGACATTTTCGAAAGTGCGAAGCGACCTCACCGATCGACTAAAAATGCGACTTTTATCTTCGTATGTTGACATTTTCCAGGGGAACTCGCAAACACAAGCGATCTGGACGAGGATCTAAGCTAAGGATCTTATAGTACCACGTGGTGTTTTGTAACTGCCTAAAGCAATGAGCAAAAGACGTGACGTTATGTTTCTATGCATGTCTATGTTTTCAGAGAGTGGTCTAACCCGCTGGCAGCAGTACCACGCAACCAGCGCACACGCCGACCCCCCGGTAGGGTCGTGGTGGCCGCGCGGGCCCGCCGAGTCGTGGTACCGCCGCGCCGCCGCCGCACCCGATACCCTCATCGTTCATGTGCCGGTCGAACCCATCGTCAAAATGCGCATCAGCAAGACACGGCCCCCTCCCGTGAGTATGTTCTTCTTAGCATGTCGATGGCAAAACGATTCCCGTGTTACCTCGAAAACTGTTCACAATATTATGTAGATATTGTGCTCAATTTCTAGAATATACAGCCATAGTAGAGAGTAGAGTTGAAGAAATCACTAATGTTAAATCTGAAAAAACGAAATAAGGTAAATCAATACCAAAAGGTAGCGCACTCGGATGCATATTATTATTTCTCTACCTCTCATCTACATCAACGACCTCCCCAAAATAATTGATGTGTAAGCGTTTTATTCGGAGGTGACATTTCAGTTGTCTTTGAGGACGCATGTCTTTGCGAAAGCGTCAAACAAACTCACTCTCTCATTTTTAATATAATAATTATAAGTTACGATAATATCATTCGATAGCTAAGCAACAATTGACAATCATTATTCTATTCTATTTTATTGATTTGAACTTTGTTTTTGTAAAAATGTCACGTGGTATAAAATGTATTGGATTGTAATTTATTGCTTTTAGTTTGTGTTGCAGTGCATATAGGATGCATGTTTTAATATTACTACAACCTCTGTACAACATGTTTGCAGCATGTTTGATTTGAAAACGAAAACAAAAAATCGGGGGTCTCAAAATTCAGCAAAATTATTAATATCTGGATTGTGATTGTAAATGTAATTCTTGGTCCAACCCTAGCAGCAGGTGGGATGACACTGACAGTTCACTCCACGCTCACTTCACATAAGTTTTCACGGTGAGATGGCTACAGAATCGACATGCGTCAGACTGAAGGTGAGGACGCCGTGGCGCCTCTCTAGCCACTCCTCAAAGAGGGGACTTATCGCCACAATTGTGGCGTCCCCAAAGAGAGGAGGCCTGAGTCCAAGCAGTTGGAACATTATAGGCTGATTATGCTTATGCTGCAAACTTATATGAATGTAGGCACGAGTAGCACGTAGTACCTATTTACGTCTTTTGCTAATATAGTTTTGTTACACTTCATTAAGGAATTGTCATCCTAACGAAGTCTGAATCAGACATCCATTGCACTGGAGTTATTCCTTGGTAGAAAACATAATATCACACAATGCTATTTCGGGAGTCATTGTAAGCCTTGAAGACTGTCTTAGTCACATCTAAGTGAATTATCAAAGCTGTGGTAAGTAAATCAGGATATTCGAGTTTTAAAGTATAAAGCTTCCCATGTGGGAAGTATCGAGATAAATAAAAAAAAAATAAAAAAGCTTTATTGTTCAAGAGAGCAGTACAAATTCAAAACAGCGCTAGCCTCCACACTAGGATTCCCTGTGTCGTGGAGACTAGTCTCCTTCGTCTTACAACTTTATACATAGTAGGTAGACACATATGTAACATCGGTTGGTAAGATTTGTGAGGCGACATTAACCGAATATTATTCTCTAACAATAAATAAAATTCATGTAAACTTATGTGATAAACCATGGTATTAAATATTAAAGCATGTGTAATGTATCATGCACGTGTATGGTGTGGGTGTGTGATGAATGAGTGAGTTAGGGTGGGTTTGGGACAAACGAAGACAGAACCTACCACGGGTAAGAGTACTCCCCTCCCGTCATCAGGACAATAGGCTTGGGTATCCCACGAAAGAAATTTGCCATTCCGTTTAGATAGAGAGAATCGCGCAAAGTGGGGACAGAATAAGCATTCGTTTGTTTGGTCCAAATCGATCCTTATGTATTTTTGTGATGAATGTGTATTTATGTTGTGCTCATGAGTTAAGGAACCTCTCCGTGGCCTTACAGTCCATTCCTGCCAGAATTTTTAAAAGTTGAATTTTGCATCTATTTCTAGTCATCGGCAGTATATCCATTTCATCATTAAGCTTACTGTAAATAAGTGGTCCCATATAAAGAAAGCATCTGCTGCCAAAAATGAGTCTACAATTCGGTTTGTGCCATTTGGGCTTATTTGCACTTCTAAGTGAGCGCACATTGGTGAAGGTAATCGCGCTATAGGCATTTTTGTGGGGTGTGTAACGGTTGATATAATAACAAAAAATCTAACGTTCACTTGACCTAATTTCAGTTAATATACTTTTGTTTAATATAACGATCAGTTGAGATAATGAATTGTTGATATAATTTTTAATTTTATCTAATTTCTTATGATATAATAAACATTTCCTATAATGCACATTTGACATAATATTCATGTAGTATATTATTAATTTACTATAATATTCATAATCTCTAATAACTTTTAATATAATTTAGAAAATCTGATACGATTTTAAACGCCTGCTAGTATGGTGCTAGCAAAAATGCATCGCATAAGCATACCGCTACAACAGCATAACGTTGTTTGATATAACCTTTATGTAATCGAAAATCATTTGGCCTATCGTTTAAAATATATAATATTGCGATTAATTTGATTGAGCGTGCTGCGGGAGCGGCGTGACAGAAACGAATCGCTGCAAAACCGACTCCACGTAGTCTTGTCTGCCTTACCCCTAGAGTGTTATTTAAAATCGCGTAGGTGCGTAAGGGCGAGGCGGCCCGTGAGCTGAGGAGCAGGTGGTTTCAACGCTTGCCGCCGCGGCCGAGGCTGGCCGGCTGAGCCGGCCAGCAAGCCGAAGCCACGGTGGTGAGCGTGAAACATATCTGTGACGATAAGCTTGCATGGGACCGCTGTAGCCCTGCAGCACCGGAGCCGTGACAGAAAACATGCCTGCTGCATGTTGCAGGCTTGCTGCATGCTTGCTTGCTGCATGCTTGCTTGCTACATGCTTGCTTGCATGCTGCATGCTTGCTTGCATGTTTTATTATATTGGACTAATTAGAGTTCTAGTTAGGTTAGAACTGTGACCATTAAACATGAAAATTAGGTCAAAAGAACATTAGGTCAAATGAATGTTATATAAAAAGAATATTATACATATTGAAAATTATATAAAATGAACGTTATACTAAATGTTTTATATTAAATGAAAATTATATCATATAAAACATTAGGTCATATGAAATTAGGTTATATGATTTTATAGCATATGAAAATTATATTATATGAACGTTATTTCAAGTGAAATTAGAGCATTTGTTATTATATCATACATTACACACCCTTTTTGTGGTACCTCAGTGCCACTGCCATTATGTACAATTGGCGTACACGCAGAACACCAGTCTCTTGGTACAGTATGTCAGTCGAGAACAGGGTTGGATTTTGTACTATAATTATAGTATTTATACTATAATTTCGCCCTTTGTACTATATACTATCCACATCTAAGGATAGTACGCTAAAATACTATAATTTTAAGTTTGCTCCCGAATGCTGAGTTTTACGTCATATTATGAATATTTCGACCGTGCGTGTATCCGACCGAATTTTGATCTTACGATGTTTTCTGTGTTGATTCCCCGATTATCGTTCGCAGTACACTTCTCTCTTTCCACTAATTTCATTCCTTCCATTCCATTCGAAATTCCATCAAATTTTGCTTAATGTTTTAACAATCGCTTGCGAATTTTTGTGCGAAGATACGAAACAAACTGGCAACACAATCCATAGACGCCATTTTAGTGACTAATAGTAATATTCAAGAACTGATAAACTTGGAAGAGGAGTAAATTTTGCCTTAACGGGTGTTGATTTTGACTATTATTATGTGAAATTAAAAATAATGAAAGTGTACTATATTTTTTTATAAATACTATCCTTTTCATTTTTTAGTACTATCTTTTTCAACCTACCTAAATCCAACCCTGGTCGAGAAGCACATTGGTTTCCTGTAAGTTACCCCGTTGTGCACGCTCCACTTTCATTAGACTCGTCTTGTGTGCTATACCCCAGCAGGCTTAGCATGGCGTTTTCGATCTCTACTCTACTATAGAATAGACATCGCTTGTCTACACTTCTCGTTATCTCTTCTTCGCGAGCACGAGGACACACCTAGACTCGGGTTTCTTCGTAGACAGTGACTTGTCCATAGCAACGGGGTATTCGCTAGTGGTGTGTTATACTAATTACTACCCAATTTTACCGTACTTTTGCGTTTCGTTCTCAAACAAATCTATGAAGCAAAGTGTTTTTAACGAATATTTCTTCAATTACAAAACGCAAATGGTCAAGGGGGATGCGCTGTGTAGCCCGCGAAATTCAAATTTTGGAACGTTTTTTGAATTCTAAGGATTTTTTGAAGAGAGTTAGTTTTTTGCCGATTCTAATGATTATAATTCTGTAAAGCAATATTTTTTACGGCCGCGAATCATATTTAAATCAACTTATAACGTGTTACTGACCTGCAAATTGCAAAAAACGTAATACAATTTGAATTTCACGGGCTACCTTAGCGCATCTCCCTTTTAAAAATATTGTTAAATGGCTGTAGCCAATGACGTATTATAGGTAATACATCATTGGCTGTGGCGCCACTAAGTTTTGTGGCGTCACTATATAATATTGGTAATTAATTGCTTATAATGTACAGGCATTATTTAAATAAAGAGCCATAATTATACTATTTTGATGGCGTCACGCAAGAAGTCTCCTTTAAGGGTACTGCAGACTGGCGGGTCGCGCTATCACGTCGCGCCTGTCTTCGGGAGCCCTTGTTTTTACTAGGTACTTACATTGTTATTGTGTTGTTGTTTATCGATATTTTATTTATTAGTAGGTAAATGCTCCATTTAAAACTGAGTGTGTAAGATTTAGTAAATGAAAATAATAATCACTACATAGTAAAGGCTTCTACAGACCAGCGCGACTCGCGACGAGACACAAAGGCACCGCTCGTCACGCGACGTGCGGGGCCGTTGTGTCGCGCCAGTATGTAGAAGCCTTAATGCAACGCGGGCGAGGCCGCGGGCGGCAGCTAGTACTTCATAAATAAATAATTTAGTGTTCAATGAGGAGATTTTGGCTCATAATCAGATGTTTTATATTCCCTGTGAATGTAGGTATCTAATAAATCAAAGTTAAGGGACAACATAGTGTAAAAACTGTAGGATACTTATAATGTTGTTCTTATTTTATTGTTAATTCCAAAAATCTATTATTTATTTTGGGCGACAGGTCCTAGCCGAGTTCTTCGCATAAACATTGATTGCACTATCTCTTTCCTTATTTTATAATTCTACAGAACTCACTTCCCGTGAGATCAAAGGCTCCCAAACAAGCAAAGCAAGCTCTCTAATAGTATTTCTTTCCCATCTTCGCTGAAGTTTTTCTATAAAAAAACTTAAATAAAAAGCGCAATTTGAAACCAACATGTTAATTTCAGCTTAATATATGATAAAAGTAAAAAAGCACCGCCTAAAATTACTCGAATTAACGAAAAAACAACTAACGAATCGTTGTCTAGGTCATTTTATATGTAGACTATTTCGGAAGAAAGGTTTCTATCCCAAGCTGTCAACATCGGAGAAAGATTGTACGTCGTGCTCGACGTTGTAGACAGTTGTCTAGGGTAGAGAAGACAAGTCTCTTCACATTTGATTTTGTAATCGCCGTGCTACAGACAGTAGAAAACTTTCTGCTGTCTACACTGAAACGTCATTTTTGTCTATTCTTCCGTCGACAAAACGCGTAGAGAGGGTTCTCGTGCTAAGCCTGCAGATGTAGGTTTACATCGATTAAGACCTCGACCTCTCACATAAAGCTGCATTATGAACCGTCTTTTTCCTTATATAGAGCAAAATATTATGTCGGTAACACGGATATACGCACTTTCTTTGAATAATTTAATCAACAGATCATCGCTAATGATCAAGAATGTCTCAGTAAGTATATCAGATTTGTAGATAAGCATTTAATTAGCGATAAGTGATCAAATAATATACTTTTATGAAAATTCGCGGAGGCGTGAAAACGTGATGAAACAATTTAGGTTCTGACTTATTTCCTGATTCTGCTGTTTTTCAGAAATATTAGAATAATGAAATGCTTCTCAGAAAACATTTATCATACTAATAGGCTTTTAGTTAAGTCGAATTTATTCAAATTCTTTATTTATTTGTGACACATGGTTAAAATGTTGTGCTAAGTAAATGATTTAAAATTTAATATTAGAATTTTCGAATTATTTAAACTTTTGCCGCCTTATTACAAAACAAGATTTATATTTTGACATGGCTTAAACCATGGAGCCAGTTTTGGTAATAAGAACGTAACGGTAATTGAAATACCGTTCTTTATACAAAACTGAAAACTTAGTTCGGTACTAAGTTGTCAGTTTTGTATTTAGGAACTTTACCATAGTCGGAATAAAGTTCGATATTCAATAATGGCTCCATGTTTTAAACCTGGGTCTGAAGATAAACCTTGTTTTGTAATAAGGGGGTTGACGTTCAGAAACTGCAGATTCTCAGTCTAATTAGAATAAATGAATTTAGTTTTTATTCTAGTTTCTGTAGTGTACACCCAGCTTAACAATAGGTTACGAATGTTATGTAACACACATAGTACGGTATCATTCGTGAATCAAAAATACTGTGGCCGTAATCTAAAAAAAAATAAGCATGTGAGTTTTGAAGATAGAAGGTATACCGTACAGCTTTATTTATTAACTAAATAGTATATCAACACGTAAAATTTAAAATAATATTGTAAACTTGTGTTCTTATCGTAAAACTCAAACTCAAAGCATTTATTTCAATTAAACCAATTACAGGCACTTTTGAATTGTCAAAGAGTCGGTCAGTTAGTCAGAAAGTTGAAGCTCATTCCAAAACGAAGATCGATAGAACAGGCAAGAAACTCCAAAGACACTCTAAAAGAGTGTCTTTGGAGTTTCTTAGTATTTCTTATTTCTTATAATCAAGATATTACAAAATCCTGGGAGTCTACTCCGAACATAAATCCGAAGTATCGGCTGAATGTTCGGCCGTTGCTTGACTACGGCTAACTATGGCGAAAGAAAAAAAAACGACAGTCAGAGAGATAAGCCAAAGTCAAAAATGTGACTTTAAGTCGGGTAAGGATTCAAAGTAAAAAAAGGAAAAGTAGAAACTATGGAAGATATAAAACGGCCGAACATTCGACCGATACTTCGGATTAACTCTTCGGAGTAGACCCCCAGGGTACATTATTCTTGTCGCTTCTATAAGTGATAATAATATAAATAAAATAAAACACAAAAAAAAAAAAGATTACAAATAAACCCTGGCAGTTAAGAGATTACCAGTCTTAACTGACGGCGCCCGTTAACGAAAATGACGCGTGGATCAGCACCATCCAGCTCAACTATTTTGTAGGGAACCGAATGCACACGCGACACCATCAGCGAGACATTTTTAAGAGAACATGACATACTATCAACTGCCAAGCTTTTTTAAGTCAACATCACAACATAATAAACGACTCCATGGTGCTCACATTTACAAAATTGAAAAAGTTCTTTTAAATTATAAAAAACCAAAGATTGCAATGTATTTCAATGATTAATAAAATTTTACTAGCATAAGGAAAGTCATTATTACCTATACGTATATATTAGTATTCGACAACTAAAACTTGATTAAGTACATAAAAATAAACGAGAAGATTGTAATTTCAGAACAAAAAAGAAAAACAAGGGCTAAGCATCTCTCCCAAATATTAAAATTTTAACAAGTGAGCCCAAGTGGTTGTGGAGTGGGACCAGCATTAAGCCAAGCATTTTTATCTACGATATAATCATCCAACTTATTTATGCTTGTCTACATAGTGTGCGTTTATTGAATATTTTAAATTTCTTCTCATTTAGTTGAAGAAGATAAATATGAACAACTCTCGAAGACCCGCGACTTTGCCGACCATCTTGATTTTCACCTGTGCTGTGGTCGGCTGTGGTCTAAAACTAATGGCGGCTCTTTCTCAACGGTTGACCAACCTGTAGTATGGTGTTGCCATGACCCAAGAAAGGTCTTCAATAAAATCCAAATTCCCCATAGATTCACAGATAAATAGTAACATTCCGGAACGAAAACTGAAACACATTTTCAAATTGGTTTTCAATATCTTAAAACCGTTATTTGTATGAAAAAAAAAACAGAAAATATATAGGAAAAGTAAACAGTTAAAATGGTTACTTATCAATTAAGTACTTACATATTTTTTGCGATATGTCGTAGTGGGACACACGAATTTTGTATGGATAGGAAAACAGGACAATAAAAAAAAAACAATTGCGCTCGTAAAGGAACCGAATTATACTCCTACTATAAATAATATAATAATAAATAATTCTGCTATCGTAAAACACTTAATAAAAAATCATAAAAATTAAAAACAAACATTTATTTTTTATATTTAAAATGAGAAGCACACAAGTTTTCTCCAAATGTAATTTTTTTTGCAGCCATACTCATTATGTAATAGCTCTGAACTGCTGTTGATGTACCTACATACCAAATAAATAATTACATTCAACACTTAGGTCCATGCTATGTTCCAGTACACCATTCGTTCGGAATGGCTGACGGCGGCCAGGACGCTCGGCTCTGCGGAGCACGGCATCATCGGCGTGGCGGGCTACCACTTCCACCCACGACATCTAGTCGACCTGCTGGAATCCATCACTAACTTCCCTGTAAGTACACTATGGGTATCAAATTAACCAACCAATCAAATAAAAAGTACAGCTGTACAAAGATCTTTTGGCTCGTGGCGAAAATCGAAACTAACACAGCCATCTTGTTTTTACACCTTATACCATTTAAAGCATTTCACAGAATGTTTACCAACAGCACCACCCTATCAACGTCATTCAAGTGCCAAAAATGCCTTTTAGCACTCTATGTAGGTACAGGCCACATTGATAACTGACCAGTAAATCAATATGGTAACAAATAAAATGCTAAAACATGAAAGTTGTTACCCATTTAAATGATGTACACAATATAAATGCTCTCATTTATATTGTGTGTAACCTCTTGAGGCTCTTTCAGTCTAGCGCGAGTTCTCGCGCGACGCGGCACCGGTAGAACAATTTTTATAAAAAAATCATGGAAATTGTTCTACCGATCTCACACCTGTACAGACGGCTACACATCAAGCTATACATTTCCAGTATAAGCTGATCTCGCATTGTGTAGGATTTCCGTACAATGAGATGTCCGCGTATACTGGAAATGTATAGCTTGATCACCCTATGTAAAATTTAAATATTTATATCTGTAACTTTTATGGTGTACTTAATAAAGAGTATTTTATTCTATTCTATTCTTGATGTGTAGCCGTGCTTTTAAACTCGCAACTCGAAGCAAGCTTGCCGTCATTTTTGTAAAATGTTACAAGAACTACAAAAGTAGGCTACGAAGGAAAAATATAACATGATTTCCGGATTGTAAAAAATATAATAGTCATCAAAATTAATTAATATACTATACGATTTGCTTATCGGTCAATCTAATCGTTTTTGCAATCTAGCGATCTCACCTACTATGTAATGACAAATTGACGACACGGTAGGCGCAGTGGTTAAGCGATTGACTGCTGCGCTGCGTGTCGCGGGTTCGATTCCCGCACGGAACAAATATTTGTATGACCTACAAGCAGTTGTTCCGGGTCTGGCTGTTTGTGTATGTGAGTTTTAATGTTTGTAAACGCACCCACAATACCGGAGAAATTCCTAGTGGTGGGCAACGTTTAAAAAAAATATATAATAATAATAATAAACAACTAGCGACCAGCCCCTGCTTCGCATAGCTTTTACGACATAATAAAACATCCTGATGTCGTTATTATGAGTAAGTTTAATATTAGTTTTTTGTACACACGGCTACACATCAAGCTATACATTTTCAGTATACGCTGACCTCTCATTGTACGGATATCCTATACAATGCGAGATCAGTTTTTACTGGAAATGTATAGCTTGATATGTAGCCGTCTGTACTCATAAACCTACCAAAATAAATTCTCTAAATGATGTTGAAAACCGCATCAAAATACGTTGCGTAGTTTACAAGAACAACGCGGTCACACAGACAGAGATAAAAAGTGACTTTCATTTATAATATGTATTTTTTTTTTTTTTTTTTATTGTATTTTATTGATTAAGGGATAATAAACAACTACAACATAAATAATACATTAAGTTAACAATACTTTTAGTAGCAATGTTGCAGTCCACTGCATTATCCGCAGGTAACACATATTTAAAGATCAGTGGTTGCCACTAGACGAGCATTACCACAATTAACAAATATTTTGAAATAGCTAAATAAATTACTATAAGGCTAGCTATAGCTACAAAACCAAATCAGTTCAGAAACAGTTTCATTAATTTAAATTAAGCAATAAATGGGTAATAATAGTAAGATATTATTATAATTAAGCTACAATTAAGATAGAATTTTTATAATATTAGATTTAAATTTATTTTTCGAGCATGCAAATATATCAATATCAATGAAATTTGAATTATAGGATTCCAACATTCTATGAATAAGGCAGCGTAAGCCAGAGTTCGTACGACAATAATTTAGCGCAAACAGAGTACGTGCACGAACTTGCCGCGCATGAACTGTTCGGGGGACAGAATAACACAGCTTACTCGTTAGATCAATAGCATCAAAATTATTGTTAACAATATCATGAAGCACGTTGGCCTCAAGGTATTTGCGCCGGTTCTCCAAGCTGATAAGCTTGTATTTATCAAGAAGTTGGGCGTATGACAGATAAGTCTTAGTCCCATAACATCTGTAGCACATAGCACGGAGGTACTTGCGCTGGACCCTTTCTATTCCAACTACGTACTTCTGGTAGAAGGGGTTCCAAATAGGGACCGCATATTCTAACTGAGAGCGTATGAGCGTCTTATACAGATAGAGATAGGTTGAGGTACGCTTGAATTCTGTTGAAGATCTCATCACAAATCCATACATTTTAAAAGCACTATTAACTATAGCTTCGATATGCTGGTTCAAGGACAGTTTGCCATCAAAGAGAACACCTAGATCCTTCACTATGGAAATATTATTTAGGGGGATACAGTTAAGGTTGTAGTGGAAGTTGAAGATGAAATTATTCTTAGTAAAGTGTATATAGTTACACTTAGGAATACTAAGATGCAGCTTATTTTCAATACAGTAGGCAGTTAGTCTGTCTAGGTCCTCCTGAAATGACTGGCAGTCATCCATAGTACGTATCGCTTGAAACACCTTCATGTCATCAGCGTACAATAAGGAGGAGCAAATTGGAGTTTTTAAAACATTTCTTAATATCGTTGATATAAATAATAAATAAAAGCGGTCCCAGAATGGAGCCCTGTGGAACTCCGGAAGTAATATTAACAGAGACAGACTGATGACCATTAACCACAACCCTTTGAGACCGGTTTTCGAGATACGACACAAACCAACGCAATAAATTTCCGCGTATTCCATTGTAGGCAATTTTACTCAGGAGAATTTCATGATCGACCTTGTCAAAAGCCTTTTTGAAATCAGTGTAGACCGTATCTATTTGCAATCGCCTATCAATACTTTCAAAAAGGTAATTAGCAAATATTAACAGGTTAGATGTCGTAGATCGGCGCTTAACAAACCCATGCTGTTCAGGAATGATAATATTATGCAGAAGAGGGTAAATCTCGTTGTGAACAAGTCTTTCAAAAAGCTTTGACAAGGTCGACAGAATCGAGATGGGTCTACGAGTATATTGTTCGATGTCATGCTTTGAGCCACACTTATGCACTGGGGTAATGTTAGCTTGCTTCCACACCACCGGGAACACACCCTCATGAAGGCATCTATTAAAAAGGATATAGATCGGCTCACAAATATTATCAGCCGTAGCCTTAAAAAAGGCCGCCGGAAGACCGTCAGGTCCTGCCCCCTTAGAGGGGTCCAACCGTTTCAACTCGCTGAGTATCTTTGATTTATCAATATGCAAATTACTAACTAAGCTACCATTCTCTGCGCACGGCAGCGGCGGACCCCACGTGGTGAGCGTTGGTGATGCAGGCTCAAATACGGACAAGAAAAAGTCCGAAAACATATTGCAGACCACATCAGGATCACTTGACTTGACATTCTGGTACTGCATCATGGAAGGAATGCCTGACTTACTTTTACGGTTAGAAATATAGGACCAAAAATACTTTATATTACTAGAGAGATTATCTTCAACCGAGTTAATACTGGAATAACAGGTTTTACACATATGTTTGAAGATAGACCTACATTCTGAGAAGTTATTATAGTCTTTGACGTTGCTGTATTTTTTCCACTTTATCCAATGACGTTGCTTCTTTTTAAATATTTTAACTAATTGTGGCGTAAACCAGATTGGGAAGTCAAGTGATCTAGTCCTTGCAGGGGGGACTAGTGGGCTAATTATGTCACTCAACATACTATAGAAGCCTCCACGGCCTCTTCCGATGATAGATTGTCGAATAGTGCGGACCAATTGACCTCGTCCATGTGTTTGTTGATGAGATCGTAATTAGCTTTACGGAAATTATATTTATTCATTGGTTTTCTCTTCATCATTTGTGTAGATAGGCTAACAGGTGCAGTTATAACAAAAGGGGGATGATGTGGGTCGACTGGTAATAACGGATCTTTAAGGCGCCCAGTAGAACAGCAAGTGTTAGAGATAAACAAATCCAAGGTCTTTCCGCCACTATTAAGCGTGCTGTTATATTGGCGAGCATCTAGCGAAGACATGAGATGCGTCAATTCCAAGCAAATAGGGTATTGTAAGTATAGACAAAATAGCAGGTTTCCTTAAGACGATAAAACTGCTAAACCGCGGTCAGACTGCATACAAAAGAAAGAGAAGCGCAATAACACAACACTTGTACTTTTTTGCAAAATATGAAGCAGTTATCTATTTACTCAAAAATTAGTTGAGTAATCTAAAATAAAAAACAACCAAGTTCTGCATTCAAATAAGACGTTCTTGTTATTAATTAAATAGCAACCGTACGTTGATATTTAATACAGATATTTTGGATTGGAGCTCAAAGTACAGTAAGATTCACGAAAGATGACCACGGCGCAGAAGGCATATTTAGGTCCCTTTGGAGGTGCGAGGTGAGGCGCGGGCGGAATGCGTCAAGACCGGAGCGACGCCATTGGTGCGCAACCAACCTTAAAAATTATTTTGTCTTAAGTCTTTTCTTCATGAGTGTAGCGAGCGCAGACGGCCGCCATTTGTGGTCATCTTTCGTGAATCGTACTGTAAAAGGTTAGGTTACCGTTAATTTGTAACGAGTTTTTTTTTTCTAAACATGCTTTGGTAACAACCAAGCTGAGAAATATGTTCAACAATAACATATATTTTTTCCGCTACCACAAACTATACAATATTATTTTTAGTATAAGCGAAACCTGAATATAGTTTGCTCAGAATAAGGAACTGAATCGATTTCAATAATTTTTACACCATGTTATGTTTGGTCCCAAAAATATTTAAGTGTGATGGAAAAAGTTATCACCATTTAATTACTTACAATAGTTACAATTCAATCGGCTTACGGTTAGGTACCTACTGCCAAATTATTATCAATGAGCGCAAGACGACCCTGGAGGCGCGGGGGCACTGTTAGCATGTTTTTATACAGACAACCCGGTAACATAACAACCTTTAAATAACTTTGTGATTTTCCATGACACAGTTTTGAAATTTTGTACATAGATTCTTTACATAAAAAATATTAGACACGTGTTTTGGGTTTCGCATATATACTAAAAATAAAGTTGTATAAAGATTTGGTAATTTTTGCCTTAGAAAGCCTCAACCCTATACCTAACATAGTCCACCGCCACCGTTGTCTTTTCGTCGTAGACATCGTAGCATTGCTACACTGCTACGGCGGATGCTACGCAATGTCTTTCGTAGACGGATCTACGAAAGTCGTAGACGGTGAACAATAACTTGATTATATTTTTGTTTCGTATTTAGTATAGGAATATAGTCATGGCGCAATTCCACTGATGAGTAGGATGTACAAGTTGTAGTTGCGCACGTTAGGTGCGCTTGTCGCCGTGCGTCGCAAATCGCAATGGATAATTCCACCTATATTTTAATACAAAGCGGATTACAAGTACACGTGGGTAGTGTAGTCATGGACAAGAATTGAACTGCGCCTGTGGGATGCAAAATTATCTACTCATCATTTTTTTTTTTCAAACATGAACGCTATTCTGTACAAACTGGCCATATTTCTATTAAAAATAAGTGTTCCGCGCAGCAGCGGCACCACACATACCTACCTTTCATTCAATTTACATTTCACTAGAAGTAAAAATGATAGAAAAGAGATGGCTTTATAAAAACAAGAAAAAAAGAGACAGCTAGTGTTGTCAATTGCGCGTGAATGTAAACAAACATTATTCTGGCCACCAATCACCGAATGTTGGCATCACAGACTAACAAATACGTCCCAATTAGGATGTTTTCGAGTCTTCACAATTGCGCGCTCACAACATATCTGTTTAATTTAATATCATTGCCTATTCTAGTGTCCCGAAGGTGAAGAATGTGAACCCCGGTGCGACGGGACAATCTGGTCGTGCGTGTTGATCGACGAGTACGGCTGGATAGTCGCGCGGGAAGGTCGCAACGTCACCGGCGAGCCGGACGAGCCCCTGACCGAGCACTTCGCGTCCGTCTACCCCACAGCGATGAAGGCGCTGCTCAATGCCAGCGTGTTTGAGATGAACTGGATACATGACTATCAGGGAGTGTGCTTTCCACTGGTGGATGAGCCACAGAGTTCGGCTATTACTGTAAGTTGATTTTAGGGATCCGTACCTCAAAACTTTTGAGGTACGGAACCCTTTTTACTATTGA
The DNA here is from genome assembly GCA_948098905.1 of Tiliacea aurago. Classification (NCBI taxonomy): domain Eukaryota; kingdom Metazoa; phylum Arthropoda; class Insecta; order Lepidoptera; family Noctuidae; genus Tiliacea; species Tiliacea aurago. Next base: position 7,521,945 of record OX402592.1, read on the forward strand.
TTCTAAAGAAAAAGAAGGACCCCTTATAGCCTCACTTTATGGTCAACCTGTCTATCAATACCTACCCTTTCTTCAAGAACGCTTGGAGGTATCGAATACGGGACTATATACGTATAATAATATACAAATATACCTACGGGACTTTTCCGAGAAATACGGCTTTTCCGTTTATCCACCCTAAAACAGCCACCCTAAGGTGGATACTCGGAAATGCGTGTCCATCTATCCACCCTGAACGGGGTGGATAATCGGAATTCACTTCTGATTGTTCTTCCGACTTTTTACCGACGACTACCAAGTACAGTCGACAATGGCATAAACTTATCTATTAAAATAAAAACTTGCATCCTGTATTTATAAAAATCACATTTTCATTCAACAAAAAAAAACCATTACTTATCTACCAACTAAAAATAAATAAAAAAGATTACACCCGTCGTCTGTGTGGTGCCGGACGTAAAGAATAACACTCCCCTATTTCTTCCCGTGGGCGTCGTAAAAGGCAACTAAGGGACTTACTAGAAAATGGGCAGCAGCGTTCTCTATGCATTTTAACACCATACTGCGATCGCCAACCCGCCTTCCAAGCGTGGCAATTATGGCAAATCCCCGTTTGGGGGACGCCTGTCCAGCGGTGGACAGAATAATAAAAATAAAAACCAATTTAAACCATATGACATGATTGCCATTACAACTGTAACAAATCTGAATTAATATCCTGTCCACAAAAGCCTATAAATATGTTTTATTTAAGATATAGATATATCTAAGATTCGCGACTATAACTATATGTATTTACAGAATTATTATCATAATCATCTCTAAGTTAGATTTGTTCTCAAAGGTCATGTTTCCATGAAAAAGTCATTCAATGGAACAAATCTAACTTAGAGAGATGTATTGATGATTCTAATCATTATAAAGCTGTAAATAGGTACATAATTAACTGTTATAGTCGCAAATCATATTTTGATCAAGATAGGTACTAGGAGATAAGATAGGACTTATTTGGATTTTTTCATAAATAAAACGTAAACTAATTAATCTTACAGGCGGTGCCGTCCATACTCATATCGCTGTGGCGATCATTAAGCCTTATACTTCGAGTTACACAGGAGATGGTGACGCTCATCACAATTCTTAGTTCTGGTGAGTTGAAAACAAAAAACACGAAATATTCGGTAAACCTATTACAAATGAAGTACCTACCAATAGCAAGAGATCCTCCATAACTTAAATTACTATTGATGATCTTGCTCCTCTATTGATTATTGCATTTATTTATTGATTTATTATCTCCAACAAAAGATAAGCTATACACAATACATGACACATAAATAATGGCCAACATCAGGTAAACGACATACGGCATTTATTTATGCATTGCCCAAAAAAAGAGAAAAAAAACTATCAGGATGTACCTAAAAACTCAAACTCCAATCATTTATTTCATATAAACCAATTTCAGGCACTTTTGAACTGTCAAGGGGTCGGTCAGTCAAAAGATGAAGCTAATCGCCCATTCCAAAGCGTATTAGGTTCCTAAGGAGAAGAACGGGCATGCAACTGCACGGACACTTCTAAATTAAAATATTGTTACAAAGTATTGGTTACATCATTCATGTTGAAATTATACATGTGAGAACAATGTAGAAAGGCGTGCTCGTTAAAAGCGTCCGTAATTAAAATATGCCGTGGGAGCTAAGAAAAGACCGAGTCCATACTGACGGCGTCCGTTCACAAACATGACGCATGGATCTTCACTATTCAGCTCACCCATTTTGTAGGGAACTTAATGATCCAAGACACACGCCACCATCAGCGAGACATTACAGTGAGCATGACACACTCTCAGCCGCCAGGGCACATTCAAGTCAATGAAAGACGTACTCAGTAAATGGTAGGTGAAAAGAAAAGAACGAAAAATATTTCATTTGGGACACGCACAAGAAATACAAAAATAGCATTTAAAACTAACAATATACAAAAAAAAAAACAATCAAGACTTGTGCGATGCCAAAAACGCTCAGCATAATGCTGCGATATTTACAAAATAAATACCGCAGCGCTGGTATTCTGATAGGGCCCGCTGTGATGCCACGGACTCACAGCTACGGACACATACGTATAAATCCCACTAGGGTAATAAAAATTTATAAAGCAACACTTACAATAAATAAAAAAAACAAAAAACAGGAGGAACATAGTGCTGTGAGCACTATGTAACCTACCAATTACTGAGTAAAATATATAAAGTAAAAATACTGAGACAATTTTTTTTGTTACAGGTTGTATAACACTAGTATCTGGTGATACAGAACAAGAGAAACAGAAACGCAAGAAGAGACTGTGGCGCGACTACGAACGAGAGAAGTATGAGACTTTGTACGACGACCGCGTGCTCGTCAACAGAACGAGGTTCGCAGCGTGCGACAGATCTCGGGTGCTCTATGTGTTACAGGTATTCATCATCATCATCATTTCAGCCAAAAGACCACTGGGGGGTTTGCCATAATCGCCACGATTGGCTGGCGGGTTGGCGATCGCAGTATGGTGTTAAATTGCATAGAGAACGCTGCTGCCCATTCTCTAGTAATTAGTCCCTTAGTCGCCTTTTACGACACCCACGGGAAGAAATGGGTTAGTGCTATTCTTTACGTCCGGCAGCACACGGACAACAGGCATTACTAGTATATAATATTATATTACATCAGGAATTTTTTAGTAGTAGCCCTTTTTCTTTTGGGTGGGAAATTATCAAATAACTTCTCCCGCTCTCGGCGGAGTGAGAGGCATGTCTGTAAAAGGCGACTGCCTTTTACGACACCCACGGGAAGAAATGGGTTAGTGCTATTCTTTACGTCCGGCAGCACACGGACAACAGGCATTACTAGTATATAATATTATATTACATCAGGAATTTTTTAGTAGCGGCCCTTTTTCTTTTGGGTGGGAAATTATCAAATAACTTCTCCCGCTCTCGGCGGAGTGAGAGGGCGTGTCTGTAAAAGGCGACAGCCTTTTACGACACCCACGGGAAGAAATGGGTTAGTGCTATTCTTTACGTCCGGCAGCACACGGACAACAGGTATTACTAGTATATTATATTACATCAGGAATTTCTTAGTAGCAGCCCTTTTTTTTTGGGGTGGGAAATGATCAAATAACTTCTTCCGTTCTCGGCGGAGCGGGAGGGCGTGTCTGTGAGACTTTTACTGACTAAAACCCACCCGTATTCCTTAAGAGCCAACTAGTCGCAGGCTCGAACTCACTGGCGGGCGCGGCCAAAAAGCACGCTGTCTCACCTAGCACCGTGTCCGACAGAGATAGCACCAGTGATGAGCAGTTAGAAGCTAGTCTACACGCATAACGTCTAGTCGCACGCACACAAACACAGTGCACGATAATTCATACTAAACCGCGCGCGTAAAAAAATACGAAAACTCCTTTGGAAGGTGGGGTTTTATGAAAAAACTACTGCATAAATCAATTACGAATAAAGTTTATTATAATCTTCGACAATTGAGCTTTGTCGGAACCAGCTTTGTTTTCGAGATTTTATACTTATTTTATTACTTATTTATGCCCAAAGCTGTGTTAAAATTAGCAGGAAAAACGAATCTTTGTTGGCTCATAACTTTTTAATGTCTTTTTTTTACTATTCTGCTTCCGTACAGACAAAATTAATATTAAGACAAAACGATATCATGTTTTACTTTAGATGTACAATGTGTAACAGTGGAGTAAAACCCCCCCGAAATTTGTATGGAAAAAGTATCGACTAGTTGCGCCTTAAGTTGTCTGTGTGCCAGGGTCACGATATCAGCAGCCCTAAGTCTGGATTTGTGCCCGGTTAATGGCAATAGGTTCGCCCCCTATTACATGGGTATTAAACATAACTGGCGCAATGTGGGGTACTGTAAGTACACCTCTGCTTAACCATTCGGAGATTACAGCCGTGATGTTATGTTATGTTTATAATAAAGCATTACTAAACATGTTATAGCAATACAAGAATCAAGCGCACACGAAACATTGATCAAGAGCTATACATGGTATATTTCACAGACATAGGTAACGTTGATCAAGAGCTATACATGGTTTATTTCACAGACAGGTAACGATGATCAAGAGCTATAGATGGTATATTTCACAGACATGGGTAACGTAGATAAAGAGCTATACATGGTATATTTCACAGACATGGGTAACGTTGATCAAGAGCTATATAGGTACATGATATATTTCACAGACATAGGTAACTTGTATTCATATTACTTGTTTTGACGGCGAGTGGCTAACAATGAGAGCAACTTGTTCATAAACCATGTAGTCAAAATTAACTAAGCTTGTACTTTAATTAAGTATAATAAGTAGGAAGTACGTCCCAGATGTTAATTAATCTATTATTCATGTTCTGATGCTATCTACTAACATTTGAATAATTGTTATGCATGTAAAAAATATGTTAAGATAAATGTAATTGATTTGATAAGAAGTTACTAAGTATTCAAATTACAAGTAGGTATTTCCTAATCGTTGATCAACCTTTGGATTTTCTTGATCCCATCATTTCAGCTGAAAGACGTCCACTGCTGGACATAGCCCTCTCCCCAAAGGGGAGGGTTGCCATAATCGCCATGCTTGGCAGGCGAGTTGGCGATCGCAGCATGGTGTTAAAATGCATAGAGAACGCTGCTGCCCATTCTCTAGTAAGTCCCTTAGTCGCCTTTTGCGAAACCCACGGGAAGTAATAGGATGGTGCTATTCGTTACGTCCGGCACCACACGGTACAACAACTCGCCAAGTTTTTCGTTAATAAAAACCAGCGAAATTCAAATATCTCGAAAATGGTGCGTCCTAGGCAAAAATTTACAGAAATTTACCGCCCCCCTGTGTGCAAGCAGCATGCCAATATGAATTTAAGTTAAAAAAAAAATCAACATGAATTTAAGTTAAACAAAAAAATGTAACATGAATACTATTTGTTGAGCAAAAATACTATTATTTTTTTAATTTTTCGCTGGTCTTTTCATCATTTTTCTTTACATGACCATAAGGATGGTTTTCGACTAGAACGACAATTTATTTCCCTCTATTTTGCCTATTTTTTTTTCTTTACTGTTCATTGTGCCCCTAAGCATATACTCCAACTCCTACAACTCCGCCCCAAAGACGACCCACTGACCAGATTGTCCAGTGAGAAAAAATTTGGACGGTGAAAGTTATTATTATTCAAAATCAATATAGACTCTTGTCTAGGTCAAATGTGATGTAGACTATTTAACGCTTGTCGAGAAGAAATGTTTCTACACCAAATGTCAAAAGTAGAGAAAAATTGGTCGTCATGCTCGACACTATAGACTTTTGTCGACTGAAGAACAGAAACATTTCTTCTCTTCAGTTTTAACATCGCCATGCTTAGGACGGTAGAAATCTTTCTGTATTACGTCATTTTGTCGATTCGTCCGTCGACAAAACCCATTTGTACGGTGGTCATGCTACGCGTGCTGGAGCCAGTGTCCTCCCATAATAAAAATACACAAATGTTGTGATATGAAAACTTAAACAAATAAAAATTAAAGGTAACAAAAGAGACTACGAGTATAATTTAAAAAAGACTAGGTACTAGATACTCGTATTCAGAACAAAAAAAAAACAATAATTTTAGTATCTAAAACATTACATGGTTCTTCTTTTGCGCGAAAGTATGTTTTGTGTGTACCTAGGTATGTGTGTGTGTATTGGGGTGTGTTAGTGTGTGTATTTGTATATGATTGTTTTTGTGTGAGTTAGCATGCTTGAATTGTTTGTTAGGAAGAGGTAGGTACTAACTCAGGGCAATGGCTTTTGTAGTATGTTTATTTAGTTAGTAATAAGAAACATCACTAGTAGATGATAGAGGATGAATGGACGACACTAGGGAGAGGAAGAGGAATGGCGTCGGAGAGCGATCACTAAGAAAATGTAATTATGTAAGCGAGCTCAATATATTCACATGTGCAGTATTGTTACATTGTTTTATTCAATTAAACATGATACATGGCGCAGCCGTAATTATTTTGATAACGAACCATCTTTTGCAATATTCGTACGTTTTGTAATTGTGCAAACATGGCCGCAGCGTCGTACAACCTGCCCGAAAAACTGTGTCTCGGTGGGGATTTGCCAAGCAATTGGAGGAAGTTTAAGCAACAGCTAAGTATCTATCTCATTGCCTCTGGACTTAATGAAGAAAAGGATGAAAGAAAAATTGCAATCTTTCTGAACGTCATTGGCGACGAAGGAGTACAAATCTATAATAATTTTAATTTCGACAAGCTTATTGATGCAATAAGCAATGAAAAGAAAAAGGTGGCGACATTTGATGATGTATTGCAGTCATTCGATGAATATTGTGAACCCAAAAAGAATGTACTCTTTTCAAGATTTTTATTCTATAAGCGCTCTCAGCGACCGGGTGAGCCATTTGATGTTTATTTCACGGACTTGAAGAGTCTAGCTAGAAATTGTGAGTTCACAAATGAAAAGGAAGCCATCCGCGACAGAGTTATTTTTGGCACTACTAATAAATCCGAACAGGAGAACTTGCTTGCATGCTCAAGCATGGGTGATGTGGACCTAGATAAAACTGTGAATAGGCTACGTCTCTCAGAGGTGACAAAGTCACAAATCAAAGAAGTGCAATGTGACTCAGCAGAAGTTGGTGACGTCCACAACGTACAGGTGAAAAATCCCACTATTCAGTGCAAATGGTGTGGTGGCCAACATGAGCGGGACATCAAAAAATGCCCAGCAAGAGGAACAAAATGTGCAAAATGTGGGAAACATAACCACTTTGCAAAAGTGTGCCGCACCAAAAAAGTCCAAGTCGTATCCGAGGAACAAAATGACAAAGAGGATTTTATTTGTGAATCGGTAGGTCAAGTATATAATGGTAATAATTCTAACTGTTGGGAGCAGAACCTGATCATTGAAAATGTCATAAATTGTACCTTCAAACTGGACACTGGTTCTGATGTTAACTTAATACCTATCTCACTGCTAGAGGATATTCAAAATAAAATTTCAAAGAATAAACTTAATAATATTAAACTAAGTAAATCAAAAGTCACATTGCAGGCATACAATGGATCAAAAATCAAAACTTATGGTACTGTTTTATTGGAAACAAAATTAAAGTCAAAAGTTTATTTATTGGATTTTATTGTTACTAGTTCTGCATATCAACCAACATTAGGGAAGGATTCATGTTTGTTATTAGGCATTGTTGAAAGAAAGTTTATAAACAGTATCAAAAATAATCAATCAAATAAACAGATACTAATGGATAAGTATAAAGATGTTTTCTCAGGCACAGGTCAATTTCCTAAAAAATGTAGAATTTTATTGAAAGAAAACTATTCCAGCGTCCAAACCTCCACATAGGGTTCCTTTAAAATTAAAAGATAAATTAAAAGATGAGCTGGACAGACTCTGTAAACTAAATGTGATATCCAAAGTTGAGGAGGCTACAGAATGGGTGAATAGGGTTGTTATTGTGGAAAAAAATGATGGTTCTATCCGTTTATGTTTAGACCCGAGAGCTCTCAATGAGTGCATTCTTAAAAAATATTATGAAATTCCAACTATCAATGATTTAAAGTCACAAATAAGTCATTCAAAATTCTTTTCTGTTTTAGATCTGAAAGAATCATTTTGGCAGATTCGGTTGACTGATGACAGTAAAAAATACTGTACATTCTCTACAATTTATGGATCTTATTGTTTTAATGTCTTGCCATTTGGTCTTGAAATCTCAGCTGAAGTTTTCCAAGAAAGCTGTAGGAATTGCTTTAATGACATTGAAGGTTTGTTTATATACATCGATGACTTCTTAATTCACGCGGAATCCAGAGAAAAACATGATGAGATACTCGAAAAAGTCCTAAGCAGAGCACGTGAGTTGAATATAAAGTTTAACCCAAAGAAAATTCAATACTTACCTGATGTAGTTAAATATTTTGGCCATGAAATTGTAGATGGAAATTTAGTACCAGACAAAGATAAGATTAGGGCTGTTTTAGAATATGACATGCCAAGTGATAAGCAAAGCCTCCAGAGATTTTTAGGTTTTGTCAATTATTTTAGGGAATACATTCCCAATATGTCTGAAGTAACCAGTCCATTGAGGCTGGTCCATTGAGGAGGGTTAAAGAAAAATGTAGAATTTGTATGGAATATTGGTTATACTACATGTGTCAATAACATTAAGAATCTGTTAATAAGTCCACCAGTACTTGTAAATTTTGATCCCAAAAAACAAATTGTAATTCAGACTGATAGTTCTAAAGATGCAATTGGTTGCGTTCTAATGCAAAATGGTCATCCAATTTCATATGCCTCAAAAAGTTTATCTAATTGTGAATCTGAGTATGGACAAATTGATAAGGAATTTTTAGCAATACTGTTTGCTTGTAAAAAGTTTCACTACTATATTTATGGACGGCATGTAATAATGCAAACAGATCATCAACCATTAGTGGCAGTTATGAAGAAAGAAATTAATTCTATTGGTTCTCAACGTTTAAGAAAAATTAAAATTAAATTAAGCATTTATGATTTGGATGTTCAATACACTCCTGGTTCTAAGATGCATGTAGCTGATGCCTGAAGTCGTGCTTCAAGCAATGCTGACAATATGGAATTGGATAGTTCTCTTACTAAAACTGTACACACTATCAATGTCAGTGAAGAAGTACAAAATCTCATTATGTTAGAAACTGAAAAGGACTCTGTCCTTCAGCAATTAAAATTATACTATAAAAATGGATGGCCTAAATGCAAAAATAAAGTAGCTGATACTGTGAAATTTTACTATAAATGTAAAGATAACATTACATATGAAAATGGAATTGTTTATTTAGATTACAAGATTATTGTGCCATTGGTGTTAAGAGATAGAGTAATAAGAAAAGTTCATTCAAGTCACTTTGGAATTAATAAGACAATTGCTAGAGCAAAATCTTTATTTTATTGGCCGAATCTTGAGAATGATTTTATTCAAATTATATCAAAATGTGGAACATGTGAAAAATATAGTGCAAAAAAATCAAAAGAACCTATGTTGCTTGATGAGACACCTAGTCTACCATTTCAAAAAATTGCTTGTGATTTTCTACAGTGGAATAGCAAGACTTATTTAATTATAACTGACTATTACTCTAAGTGGTTTGACATAATTCATGTAAATTCATTAACTGCAACTACTGTGATTAATATAATGAAGAATATTTTTTCAAATCATGGTATACCAAGGATCTTGAGAGCTGATAATATGCCATTCAACTCTTTTGAGTTAAAGAATTTTGCAACACTTTGGAATATAAAACTGATTACTTCAAGCCCGAAATATCCAAGGTCCAATGGCTTTGTTGAAAGATTTGTTGGAATTGCAAAAAATCTGCTAAATAAATCAACTGAGAGTGGTATTGACTTTCAGGAAGTATTGCTAGAGTATAGAAATACTCCAGTATTAGGTTCACAATACACACCATCACAGTTACTATTCAGCAGATTGACAAGAACCAAACTACCTATTCATGATGTACTTTTAAAACCAAAGTTGGTAACAAATTTTAATGAAACTCAAAACAAAGTAAATATGTATAATAAAAGAAACTTTGATAAGACTGCCAAATGTAACAAACATACTTTCTATTCTGGCCAAGATGTAGTTTATTTAAGGGATAATGTTTGGGTCCCAGCAAATGTTGTAGATATACACTCATCTCCGAGGTCTCTGATTTTAAAAGACGGTACTGGCCAAATAATTAGAAGGAATACATTGCATGTAAAACCTTCATTTCATAAAGATGTTAATGTTCAACCAAAATGTAATTTGGATTTATTAAACAATGAACAATCAGAAGAACAAAATGTATCTGTGGAAAGAAGGAATAGTGATAGTCAAATTGTAGTTGTAAGGGAAGATGCCCAAGAGCAAGTACGAGATTTTCAGTTGAGACCTAGAAGAAACATAGTTCCTCCAAAACATTTAACAGACTATGTTTGTTAATATTAATTATAATTATAAGGGAAAGATGTAGTATGTTTATTTAGTTAGTAATAAGAAACATCACTAGTAGATGATAGAGGATGAATGGACGACACTAGGGAGAGGAAGAGGAATGGCGTCGGAGAGCGATCACTAAGAAAATGTAATTATGTAAGCGAGCTCAATATATTCACATGTGCAGTATTGTTACATTGTTTTATTCAATTAAACATGATACAGCTTTCATTTGCATTTTCTTTCATCAATATCTTGATGCAACGAAGCTTGTTTTTCTGACCCAATTTCCCGTTCTTAATTTACATTCTCAATAGATCCTTGTCTTTCAGGACACACTAAAAGCTCAAGAGGCTCTGAAGAGACCCCCGAAGCCGTGCACTTGGCCCCTCGTCGCAGCGCGGGTGCCGCAGACCAACCTACTGCTCGTGGCCGTGTACAACACGTGCAAGATCAAGGGAAAGCCTGTCAATGATCCTTTGGTTAATGAGCAGGTAAGTTCCGCGTCGCTACCGTGGCTTGCATGCATGGTTCGTTCCTGCCGGATAAATTAAGCGACGACGACGTCTGTAGATACATTTCTGTACAGGAAACTGAATGACAGCACGGTTGGCGCAGTTAGTTAAGCGATTGACTGCTGCGCTGCGTGTCGGGGGTTCAATTCCCACACGGAACAAATATTTGTATGACCTACAAGTAGTTGTTCCGGGTCTGGCTGTTTGTGTATGTGAATTTAAATGTTTGTAAACGCACCCACAATACAGGAGAAATTCCTAGTGTGGGGCAACGTTTTTAAAAATCAAAATCAATGATTGTATTGTTGAGCTCCTTAAGTTCTGAGTAGAGCTGCACGATTACTCACAAATGCGTGCACTGACTGGGCAGGTCCACTCAATCTGTGTGGTTCTTTCTTCAAAAGACCATTTCAGACACCAATCTACTTGGCCTTCACATGATCCGACCAAGATTGACCTTCACATGATCCGACCAAGATTATGTCTGGACTTTAAAAGAGACTGTGACCTCTGAGTTTGTTTCGGCCTTTCTTCTCAGAGTAGTCAGATAGAAAACGCCGACCTCATCCAGTTTTTAAAATATGATTGACGTGTAAAAGTATTTGTTCAAACCTACTTACAGAAATAAAAATCATTTATTAGGTAGGTACAGTCGCGAGCTTAAGTATCTTACAGTTACGCAAGTGAAATAAAAATGGCAACTTTGAGAACAGATATATTTATATTTAATAATAGTATGGTTTTAATATAGTTCTCAACATCATAAATAAACTTTTTTGCAGAAAAAACAACCGACTTCCAACAAAAACACTAAAAAGTGAAAAATAACTTTAATTTCGGAAGCACATAACATTACATCACGCCTTGTTTCCTGGTAGGGTTGGGCAGAGGTGTACCTGTAGTACACCCACATTAAATATTATATTTAATTTAATTTCGAAAGTCGGTGTCTTTGGTTTTGTATTTTCGTTTATGGCCACCGACTTCCGAAATTAAATTAAATATAATATTTAATGTGGGTGTACTACAGGTACACCTCTGCCCAACCCTACCAGGAAACAAGGCGTGATGTAATGTTATGTGCTTCCGAAATTAAAGTTATTTTTCACATTTTAGTGTTTTTGTTGGAAGTCGGTTGTTTTTTTTGCAAAAAAGTTTTTTATTTTTTCACTTTTTAGTGGTAGGTACCTACCCCATACCTATTCGTATACTACTACTTGCTATGAAAACAACAGTGACAGTAAGTTTTATAACATCATCAACATACACCGAGTGGATTAAATACGTATTATTGAAGAATTAGCTGTAAAGTACATGAGACCGCACAAGTTTCCTCTACCAAATAAAAGAATTATAAAAATCAGTTCATAAACAAATAATGTATGCCTGAACATATATAATACTATCTAATGCCCGCGGTTCTTCACCCGCGTGGATGTCAGAAAAAATCTCACGGGAATCGGGATTAAAAGTACCTACCCTACATAAAAGGAACCCTAGTGCAAAATTTCACGTCGCTCCCAGTAATTTGGGTTGTGCGTTGATACGTCAGTCAATCAGTTGGTCAGTTTCTCCATTTATTTATATAGATAGATTTGTTATTTAGATCAATACAAAATAATAATAAATTAGGATTGGTTTTTTTGTTGTTGTTCAAGTGTAAACAATTTCAAAATTGTTGACCTTAAAGGCTTCTACATACCGGGGCGACTTGTCGCGCGACGTGACGCGACACAAAGGCACCGCTCGTCCCGCGGGGCCTTTGTGCCGTGTCGCGTCGCGCGACAAGTCGCGCTGGTATGTAGAAGCCTTTACGTGATCAACGTCCTGACAAACCTTGTAAATGACACCATATGGATTTGTAGACTATTTACCTCTTTACACCCCCAGAAGCCTGTTTAAAAAAAAAACATGAAACATGTTTTCTTTATTTGTTGACAGGAGTAACCCTGCGAATTGTCGAATTGATACATTTCATATGAATTCTCCATACAAGTTGTAAAACCCCGTTACAACTCTTTAGGGGTTGAACTTTCAAAAATCTGTTTTTAGCGGTTACCTACGTCATAATAACTATCTGTGTGCCAAATTTTAGCCCAATCCATTCAGTGATTTGAGCTTTGTATTGATAGATCAGTCAGTAAGTAAGTCACTGTTTCCTTTTGTATGTATTAAATCTATAGAGTAATTTGACATGTTACGACGACCCCAAATAAATTGGGATTAGGGCAGGAGACTGATGATAAAGTATTCCGGCTAAGTTTCAAGTTAATAGATCAACGAAAGAAGATTTTATTCAAACAAACTGTATCCATCCCCCCTTTACACCTCCAAAGATGTTAATTTTTAAAATGGTTTGCGACTTTTCCATTATTTGACTTAAAGGTTATACCAATTTTCGAGTTAATCAAGCCACGTAGTAAAATCCTCTCTTGTAAAATTGACTACCCCTTTTCACTCCATTATGGGTAGATTTTCTTAAAACCCTGATACGAGATATTCTTCATTTTTGGTTTTAAGTATAAATACTGAGTTTCGAGTTGATCGGACCGCGCGTTAAAATTCTTCTGTACGAGTACAAAGCTTTGACATCCAATCCATTGAAGTTAAGATAATAAAAAAATACAAACTTTATAATTTACTTACGTAAGTATTCGTCCAAGTTTAAAATTTATTAACTCTAGGAATAAGATTTTTCATGCAAACAAAACTCCCCGTTTCCCCCCTCCCCCCCCCTTAAAGGTCAAACTTCCAAAAATTTCAGCCTGATCTGTTCAGTGGTTTGAGCTGTGTTGATAGACCAATCAGTCACGGTTTCCTTTTATATGTATATATGGCTAGATAAACGCGCGCGCGCGCGTGTATCTAGCTGATGGATATATTGAGAACCTCCTCCTTTTTTGAAGTCGGTTAAAAATCATTTATAGCCAGATATTTATATACACGGGTAGGATACATTGTTTTATTACCGAGTTCCAGTGCCTACCTTCCGGCTTCATCATCAGATCAGTTTCGATCATCAGATCAAATTTGCTTCGCTTAACTATCTTAATCCAGATATCTCATCGCCACCCGTGAAATACTTATCATTGAGAAGTTCCGGTGGCCATCTGTGGCCTTCTTCATCAGTTCCACTTCACCAAATTATACTTTCTGAATGCAAATGATTGACTTGTTGATGAAAATATAAAATTCGCTATATATATGCCTATAATATTTGAGGAGTTCCCTCAATTACTCATGGATCCCAACATCAGAACTGAATTTTGATAAAAATGGGACCAATCTGGAAGTATCTCCTTTCAAATAAAAAAATAATTTTCCAAATCGGTTCTTAAACGACGGAGTTCTGAGGTAACAAACATACACACGACTTGAGAACCTCCTCCTTTTTGTGAACTCGGTTAAAAATATACCAATATTCCAATATTTATCAATAGTTTAGGATATACTCGCTTTTGGGTCTTGGGCACTCTTGGGTAAGATCGTGACGATTGTTGATAGTGCACACCCTGAACATGATCCTACCTTGTCTTCTATGCCCATAGGAATTATTGTCCTCCATTATCTACTCACATTCCAATGCAGATAACTGAGGAAAGAGAAAACAACAGCGCACCATCGGCTCCATTAGGAGTTAGGACAAGTAAAACCGGCTCCGTATTACCTACTTATCCATTGTTCAGAGGCACATAATGATAAAGCCTATATCAAACGTATTATTATTGATTGAATCTTAATCCTAAGTAGTACCTACCTACCTAATCATAGATTATATAATCCTATCGTCGATTAGAGTAGGTACCTAATTGATTATTATTGGAATAACATGGAAAAACACCTTTCGTGTCGGTGCCGTGAAAATAGAGTCACTATTGTGCTCTATATGTACCTACTTTCTGCCTCGTTGGTCGAGTCATCAAAGTGACTGCATGCGCGAATACTGAACGTGGGGTCCTGGGTCCGATTCTCAGGTCGGCCAAAGTGTGTTTGGTATCCATTAAGAATTTCTCAATTAGCACGCCCTGAGTTTAGATTTTGTGTCCGGTTAATGGCACTAATGTTGCCACATATTAGGTACATGGGACTAAACATAATTTTCCAACACGTGTGCGGGAATAAAATTTGTTTTCTTACTCTAAGATTCACACCGTCTTGCGCCAGAGACGGTTCTCTCTATTTGCAGGTGATTTTTTTTTTTAAAATCGGTCAGATGCGTCTTTTCGGCGTTAATATTTATGTAATATTTAAATAATGATTTTAAATAGAATACCATGATTATTGCAAGAAAAAAAATGTTTATGAACAAATTAACATTTATTTGTGTTCTAAACTCAAAAATATTTGAATTTTCTATTTTTCATATTAGGCTGTGATCACCTTTGCTTCTCCATCAACCTGGCGAAAGCAATACGCGGAAAAAAAAAAGAAAATTAAATCATAGTTTCCTATTATTTCATGACAAAAATATTTTTCGTTAGGTAATTTATTTTATTTCTTCAAAAGTGTATTGTTTCGTGTATCAAACGTCGTTTGATACACGTGGACATTTAGTTGCAGTTCTCGGCTCAAAAACAACATCGCCAACGGCTCGGGTGTACGCCTCGAATGCAATAACAAACATTGTCCACTTGTATAAAAATGTACTATTAACTTTTATCAATGAGTAATAACGTTTATCAAATCAATATTTAATAAATTACCTCAAAATGTAAAAGAACTACCCATTTAAATCTTTAAAAATCAATTAAAATAAAGCTGCTGTGTTGGATAAATAATAATATCCTTTTTTTTTTGCTAATTTGTCTAAAACTCTGAATAAAATGTTGCTAGTTTGTAGGTAAATTGTACCTAATTATTGTTTTCATACCTAATTGTAATTCTAAAACAACTCGTTTCTACTTTAAAGGTATTGTAATTCTTAATGTAAGGTTTTTCTTGTATCTGTTGGCCTATCTGAAAATAAACCACCTCACCTGTACATATACTGTCTATTCGTACTTCTGACTCAGTACCTGGAAGTGGAGCCGGACGTGCAGGGCTTCCGTCAGAGCTCTGCGAGCAAGCTGGCGTGCTGGCGCAACCGCGTGCCCCTGCCCGCGCGCCCGCCGCACGTCAAGTGCTACCCACACAACTATGCACAGGTACTATAGCTGATACAAGGATGATTGGCGCGTGACCAAAATCGGAACTAACGTCGCCATCTTATTTAGTCAATACAATATTTCTGTGACACAATTTCCAGTATAAATACTCAAGAAAATTTCACAAATGTTAACACCCCTCTCCCCCCTATCAATGTCATACAGGTGCCAAAATATCCTTGTAATCGTCGTCGAGCCATGGAATTAAAGTCCATTTCACGAAAGAAGTCCCGCAGACGTGGCGCTGCAGGCATGGGTTATTTTAGGAATGTTGCTAACTTAGCGTATAATAATAATTAGTTCCACTTATTTCCGCGGGACTTCTTTCGTGAAATGGACTTTAGTATGTACCTGGGTCCTTGTAGCACCTAAACAACAATGACCGCTCGAAATTGTCTATGGTTTAGTGATGCGGTAGTATTCGAATTCCAAGTTCTGGTTCTATCGATGTTACTATTTCGCTTCTTGTTTCTGAGTTTCTTGCCCGTTCTTTCAACCTACTACGCTTTGGAATGGGCAACTAGCTTCATCTCTCTGACTGACGCCTTGAAAATTCAAGTGACTGTAATTGGTTTATTTGAAATAAATGGTTTGAGTTTGAACTATAAAAATCCACACAGATTGTGTTTTCGATATTTTACCGTTTGTATGAAAACTTTACTTCAAATTAGTAGTTTTATTGATAGATTAATTTATATGAAAAATATATTTTTATGAAATTATGACTGGTAAGATTCCCTTACCGTGGCTCGTGACGTTTGCATGTTCCATCAATATTGACTGCTAATTAATGTACTTAAGGGAACAAATGCTATAGTTACTACATAACGTTGTACGGACCGGCAGCGGCGGTGAGCGCAATAATGAGGTACCGCAGGAATGATAAATTATCGATTGTACAATGAATGAATTATCGAATGTGTGTGTGTGTGTGTTGCTGTCACAGGCACCATCATAATGTGCCGCTGGTTAAGTAGTTATAAACAGGTTTTCATGGGTAGAATGTCTAGGCTGGTCAATATTTGCTACTCTAAAGCACCGTTCATCCTGTTCCTGGCAACATTGCAATACCAGAGGCATTCATCCACAGAACATCCATCGCAGATGTGTTGCTATCACAAAGATAATGTCACCCACACATTTTATGCATATGGAAATTACGGATTTTTCAAAACTTCCAAATAACACCCCCTTTTTTTGTAGGAGGTGGGGTACAGACAGTGTGGACCCTGGTTACCAGACCCTGAGGAAGAAGACGCTTCATCACACATTACCGTGTCAAACTCACTGCTCTCTATAATCATTGTTATGTTCCTAATTAAACATTACATGTTCTAAAGCTTCGAAGGTGTTGAATAAAACAAAATTCCACATTTCCATTAACTTGTTTAATTTCAATAATATTTAAACAAAGATATTTGGTTCGGAAATGATTATAATACTGCACAGCTACCCGCAAACATTAGAAATACGTCACATTTCTTTGAAAACGTTCAATACATTGTTATGGGGTAAAATTTTAAATCGGAAACATATAAATAATTAGTAATTAATTGAAAATAGAATAAATGGAATGTAAATAAACCGGTAATTTCGTTGTGCACTGAAGCGTCGCGTTCGCGCTAAACATAAGGCTCTTTATGAAGAAATATCGAGTTAATCGATATCGACATAATTAATGATAACATTTGACACAAACAATGCATCAGTGGACAGAGACTGGGAGAACAACTTGTAATAAAATATAATACATAGAAATACTACACAAACACTACGCGTCTTCAAATTTATAAATTAAAATGCTTGATTAAACAGTATTCCTCTCATTAAAGAGTATTGCTTGTGGTCGGCATTGTAACATTAAATATCACTTGGTACTTGTGATTCTCGGCTCTTTATCCTCATGATAAAAACTTCAATCTAGTAATAATGTATAGTCTGTAACCAGCAATGTTTGTATTAGGTTGGGTTAATGTCCTGACTTGACTTATATGCTGCCCCAAGCTGCCTAATCTGCTTTCAAGCCTGCTATTCAAGGCTGGCACCAACCGGTGCCGGACCAAACAAAATTTACAATGGAGAGGCTAGAGAAAATTTATTACAAATAATTTATAAAGATTTGATACTTTGGATGTGGGAGATTCTTTGTTCCGTAAAATTAGTTACCAAAATAATATAGATCGATCGTTAAAGTAAGTAATTTTTGAACATCCTAACTACGGGTAAATCGTCATACGAGTTCTACTTCACTCCAACTTAAGAAGTCAAAATAATCAAAATGATCAAGCACTGCTGCAGTATGTTCCGTTATTTTATCACTAAATATTTATACACGTGCTATTTATTACATACAACCCTGAAAGTCAGACTATTTAATGTTCTATTATCTTTCATTTCGAACTGCCTACAGACTTTATTGACATAACGCAAAATTGTAATACGGTGATGTTAGAAAAAAAGGGAAAATATTAATTACTTATTAATATACTAAAGATTCCTTATTTTAATGAATAATCTTACGCCTCCATATTAATCTATTAGACAAAAATATATAGCTAGATATTTTTGTATTACACTTCTTTATATCATGAATAAACTTTAATATCTCAATGTTGTAAGTCAACTGATTCTATTAATTATATTATTGAGCCGGAACAACTACGATGCGAATTCTAGAAGACTACAATGACATCAATCACATTCTTATTCAACAATCTTTGGTTCGACTTACATTATAATCATCAGATGGACAGAAATTTCAGAGATATAATAATAGCATTCCTCAAAAGTCCCACTGCGCCAAATGTTTTGCTAAAATCAACTCCAATTATCGCATGTTTGTTTGTTATGCATAGTCGACCTCATAATTGCTTCACCACTTTTGACAACAATTTCTAGTATCCTGAAACTTCACTACTTCGTACTAGAACTAGAATGCGTTCTTGACACCTGTCAGTTTCATACAAACGAATATGTGTTTTTCGAATTTAGTTCATATAGTTACTAGAAATTGTCCAACTGACAGGTGTCAGGAACGCATTCTCTCGACGGCCGGACTGTAAGATTGAAACTATCAAACTGTCACATAAACAAATAGACCTTGTCAAGCAATTTCAAAGTCAACTATATGTAAAGCTTTGATTATTTATATGTCTACATAGTGTCGCGCTGCAGAAGAACTAAAACAAACAGGCCAACATTGATAGGCTGGTTTGCGTGACAGCTACGTCTTACACTCGCGCCACGTCATTGTGTTATTCTGGTCATTTTGCGGCCAACAGTTGGACGCACAGCTTTGACTGTCTATTTAGACATATTTATATATTTGACGTAAAGCTACATCGTTAAGACGCTGACAACAGGTAAACCGCTGTTACTGTCAGACTGCAAACAAAATAAAGAGAGGCGCGATGACACAACGCTTGTAGCAAAATATGAAGCAATTATTTATTTACTCAAAAATGAGTTGAGTAATCGAAAATAAAAAACAACCAAGTTCTGCATACAAATAAGACGTTCTTGTTATTAATTAAATACCAACCGTACGTTGATATTTAATAGAGATATTTTGGATTGAAACTCAAAGTAAAGGGTTAGTTTACCGTTCATTTGTAACAAGATTTTTTTTCTAAACGTGTTTTGGTAACAACCAAGTTCTGAGAAATATGGTCTAGAATAACATATATTTTTTCCGCTACCACAAACTATATAGATTTGGCAATACTTGTATCATTTGCCTCTTGTCAGCTACTTAGTTACAGACTTTCGAATAGAGCCTTTTCTGGAACATTTGACGCAGTTTCCAATGTCAAAGACACGCTACTCTGTAAGTAATACAATTCGATGATAATAAAATAAACTGCGTTCGATCTGCATTGTCGTCGTACATACATAGTTTGTCACTATTACAACGAATGCAGACCTTATGCAACAATCCTTAAGTGATTAAAGTTTCGCCGACATTTTCATAAGTTTAACATCAAATGTTAAATGTATTGCACTGTAAGGCGTTTGATTATATCAGAACAATTAATTTGCGCATTTGTATCACTGTTACTCCATACAGACGGCCTCTGCTATTTTCGAAGACCTATCAGTACACCTTCCCCCTTATTACAAAACAAGGTTTATCTTCAGACCCAGGTTTAAAACATGGAGCCATTATTGAATTTCGAACTTTATTCCGAGTATGGTAAAGTTCCTAAACACAAAACTGACAACTTAGTACCGAACTAAGTTTTCAGTTTTGTATAAAGAACGGTATTTCAATCACTGTTACGTTCTTATTACAAAAACTGACTGCATGGTTTAAGCCATGTCAAAATATAAATCTTGTTTTGTAATAAGGCGGTTAATGTCAGGGCCATAGTCACTTGACAATCGTCATAATTATTGTGCGTTCGCTATAACCTGATGCAAGACGCGATTGGTAGCACTGAATTTTGCAGTCATGTGAATGTAGTTCTGTTCGTCAGTCGCCATTTTGAACTCTATTAGTATTGAAACTAAGACCGCAAAATTCAGTGCAACTGTGCGTTCACTATAACGTGACGCGTGACGCGATTCGTAGCACTGAATTTTTCAGTCATGTGATTGGTAAAGTCCCCGGCACGTAAGTTGGCAAGAGTAGTTAGATGCGCAGAAGTCATTTTTTAGGTCTCTGTGGTGATCAAGCGGGACGCGGGGAATGAAGGAGCACCGTTCCGAGCACGCGATTGGTGCGTCAGTCGACACTCGTCTCCCGCACCTCGACCCGCGTTCCGTTCGCTCCCGATTACACTTGCGTGCACTAAAATTATACCCTTTGTTTTGTTAAGTTTTTGTTACGAATTGTTGTTACTATTTTAAATTAAGTTTATTTTACGAGCGTATTTTTGCGGCAGCTACTGATGAAGCTTGTTGACCTTTAGTTCTCGTTAACTTTGTTTTTGGAAAGGCCACAATAACTAAATAAAATATATTATATATTTTATATATAACACCTAATAAACTTCACGAATTCCTCTCCTTTCTTTAACTTTCTTCTAAACAGACATGTTTAAAATAAATGATGGCAATAACCATAGAATAATGACAAACAATAAAAGTGACCATTTTTTTGCTGCATAAGTGTACTATACGCGAACTTAACCCCACTACCCCAAAACCTTGCCAAGTTACGTGATTGTAGTTCTGTTATATCAGTCGCCATTTGAACTCTATGATTATTGAAACTGAGACTTCAAAATTCAGTGCTACTAATCGCGCCACGCGTCAAGTTATAAGTTATAGTGAACGCACTATTGCATCAATCATAACCATCTTAAAAACCAACTATCAATGCGGCTATATCTTTCGTAAATTCTCAATAGCAAGATTAATCCGTGTATGGAGTAGACAGTATCTTTCCTTACGATACAATATGCGACACTACTAACTCGTCAATATTTCCGTTTTCAGTTCTTTTTTGGCACTATGTAATCTATGAAAATATTCAAAACTAGAGCTTTGATTTATATTTGAACAGGAAATTCATTAATTTGTGACAACGCTATTAATAAAATACTGTCGTTATTCCATAGGTACTTATAACTAGCATAGACTTATTTTGTATCTTCATACAAGGTGTTTCAATTTACAGATAGTGCCATCCACGAAGACGCGCCCCACTATTTTTGGTCGAGGGGACCGCGGGGTGTGGGGAGTTTGATCCGAGCTGATTTATTCATCGTAGTGTGCGTGCGCACTCATAGGTAATTCGTACGTATCGACTACACTACAACACTAGCGAAGGTATGCACACTGGTACTATAAGCGATTAGGAGAAAGGGTGGGGGCGCGTCGATTCGTGAATGGCATTATCTATAGTGTGTTTTGTAGCATAAATAAACAACAAATAGCAAAAGCTAAAGTATTCTGTCTTTGCCGTGCAGTTTATATTATTACACCTTGTCAATTGCTTCGTCGCCAATCTTACTTCTGAAACAGCTTGAATATTTTGTTGGCCCAAAATAACCTCATTTAACCAGCAGGCTTAGCACGAGAACCGTAGAGCAGCGTTTTGTCGACGGACGAGTAGACAAAAATGACGTTTCCGTGTAAGTCCGGTCGCGGAGCAGGAAGAAATTCGTACAATGATCCATCATTACTTATCTCTATCGCTCGCGCACAATTGTATTGCCGTCACACTCGCACATTAGGACCTTAAAATGCGGGAGCGCGACGGCAATACAATTGTACGCGACCGATAGAGATAAGTAATGAGGGTCATTGTACGAATTTCTTCCTGCTCCGCGACCGAACTTTAGACAGTAGACCTTCTTCGGTAGACAAGCGATTTCCATTCTACAATAGAATAGAATACGTCATGCTAAGCCTGCAGGTAATTCATAAATCAGCAGCTACCATGACATTATATCATAAAGGTCGATTAACGCCTCGGCCAAGACAGTTCACATAAAATAAATTATATAACACAATATACATAAAACGTAACAAATCTTTGGTATTTAATACATAGGCGAAGTGCATTATGCAACAAATAATCATTATCAACGTAAGTACACATCAAATGTGCAAAAATAAAGTATATCTTCACTGATTGGCAGTGTGTGTAAAACAAAATCTTAATATCATCAACGGAATGTCAATAAATATAATAAGGTACTGTCGAAGGGCATACAGAATCAGACGAAAACTATCTTGCTTCATAAGCAAATTAGAATAAGACAAGTCTAAATTGTAACTAGCACTAACTATCGAATTAATTAGCCATCTTTAAAAAAAATATTGGCATATTATTTTTACTTCATCAAAAATAAAGGAGTAATAATAATAATAATAATTTAATAAAAATCTAATAATACGCTTTAAACTTACAATTTAAACTGAAGTATAATAAGTAAAGCCGCACACGATACTTCTAACAGCTGCGATCAACGATCTCATTGCTTATTATTAGAAGCTAGTTGTAAATATCGAGCGTCCAACTTAAAAGAAAGAAAACGCAACCATGGTCGGTTACAGGTTTTGGTTGGATACATCATCAATGCATTCAACCTGTAACTGATACATTCACAAAAAAAAATCCGTAATGCTAGAAGTATCTCATATGCTCCAGACAAAGGGTAGTGAACAAATGGAGAGACATCGCAGGAATCTTCTTAATTGACGTCTGCACTGCAAAAAAGCCAATTAATGACACCATTACACACGTACAAATCGTAAACCGTTTTTTTTTCTTTCTTCTGCGGACTTTGACTGATGTTGCCAAATGCGGGCACTCCATTTGCTCACTATTCTGTGACTTTAAATCTAAATCCTTTTTCACACGCTCTAGCTGTCGGACACCGCAGTGGTAAGTATTTGGATAAGGTACCTATCAAAGCTTTTTTTTACACGTCAAATTCACCCGGTTTGCGTAATTTTTTGCTACCGGGTACCGGGCAGACAGAACGTGTGAGAGGGTGCTAACTTGTTACAAGTGTGTGCGTTGTTGAACGAGCGCGACCGTGTGTTTACTCTTCTTCGGACTCGGAGTCTGAATCCGGGATCGTGTTGAACCAGTTCTCCCAGTTCGACGGCGGCCCCATCACGGTTCGACTGTAATACATACATCTGTTTTTAGCAATTTTTTTTTTATATTATAAATATATTTAAATTGTCCGTTTGGTGCCGGACATAAAGAATAGACCAATCCCATTTCTTGCCGTGGGTGTCGTAAAAGGCGACTAAGGGACTTACTAGAGAATGGGCAGCAGCGTTATCTATGCATTTTAACACCATACTGCGATCGCCAACCCGCTTGCCAAGCGTGGCGATTATGGCAAACCCCCCTGTTAGGGAAGACCTATGTCCAGCAGTGGACGTCTTTCGGCTGAAATGATGATGATGATATTATAATAATAATTTATGGATTCGTTACAATACAGCACTTAACAAAAACCCTGCCCTATCTGAAAGAGGAACATAAATAGTACAGGTACTGTAGTAAAATTTGCAAAAAGTAATAAAAAAACATATTATTAGACACCTATCCTATCGCTGAGGAGGAAGCGACCAGCCATCGACTATTTTATCACTGAAGAAACAAAAGATTGTAGGTGCCGTGTTAGTAAAAGAGATACAAATATTAACACGGTTGGCGCAGTGGTTAAGCAACTGACTGCTGTGCTGCGTGTCGCGGGTTCGATTCCCGCACGGAATAAATATTTGTACGACCTACAAGTAGTTGTTCCGGGTCTGACTGTTTGTGTATGTGAGTTTTAATGATGAAATGTTTGTAAACGCACCCACAATACAGGAGAAATTACCAGTATGGGGCAACGTTTTAAAAAAGAACAAGAATAGTTGATCGCTGACGGTTCCCACCGCGCGCCGGCGAGAACTCTGTCAAACAACTTGTGTTTAGTTGTTAGCTCTAGTCGCTTCTCGCTAATAGCTGGTGGTGAGGTTAGGTTAGGTGAGGGAAAATTAAGTGTTTGCTATTTAATAAAATTCACGTTTTAAGTACAAACAATTACCCAATTTCTTTATTAAAAAATTTCGTAACTTTTCAACAACTTATAGACACCCGCTACACGGTGGCCGTACGCGCCCCATTTATAATTCGAAATTTTAAAAAATTGGCAGGGTTTTAATTCTTTAATTGTCCACGCAAATAGACTTAGCACGACACCTAATAACACTCTGACGGATCGGACAGAGTTGTTGTTACATGTTGTATAGTGAATTAGGAACACTGGTTTTAGTTGAAGGAAGTCAAGTCACAAAAGTATCTTGTTTTTTTTTTTTTTTTTTAACGTTGCCCCCCACACTAGGAATTTCTCCTGTATTATGGGTGCGTTTACAAACATTTAAACTCACATACACAAACAGCCAGACCCGGAACAACTACTTGCAGGTCATACAAATATTTGTTCCGTGCGGGGATCGAACCCGCGACACGCAGCGCAGCAGTCAATTGCTTAAGCACTGCGCCAATTGTGCCGTCAAAGTATACGTACGTCTGCTTGGTGACGGGCTGCGGCAGCGTGGCGGTGGCGGGCGGCGGCTGCGGCGCGGGCGGCGCGCGGCGCGTCAGCGTCTGCGTGCCGCCCGCGTCGCACGCCGCGCCCTCCCAGCCCGGGTCCAGCACCCATCTGCACATACAATGCCCTTTTAAGACGCTGACAACAGCTAAACCGCGGTCACTGTCAGACTGCATACAAAACAAAGAGAAGCGCGATGACACAACGCTTGCAATTTATTGCAAAATATGAAGCAATTATCTATATTTACTCCAAAATGAGTTGAGTAATCGAAAATAAAGAATCAACCAAGTTCTGCATACAAATAAGACGTTCTTGTTATGAATTAAATACCAACCGTATGTTGATATTTAAAACAGATATTTTGGATTGAAACTCAAAGTATTGTATATATATATAGTGTACCGTTAATTTGTATCGTTTTTTATTTTCTAAACGTATTATGGTAACAACCAAGTTCTGAGATATATTTTCATGAATAACATAATATATTTTTTCCGCTACCATAAACTATATAGATTTATTTTCAAGTACTTCCATGGTTGCAACAGCTCTATAATAGATCTCATCGTCGCGCGTTCGTATTTCCGAAGATAAACGATGATTACCGAAGCGCATACTTTTTTTTGGACAGGTTGCAACTATTTGACACCTTGGCTTTTGATTATATTTGGGAAATGAAAACTATACAATTTAAAAAAAATACAAAATGAATCTGATCTCATACCTAGAGCTGCTGGCAGACTTGCAGTTCTCGCACTCGCTGCGATAGTCGTCGGCGTCTTCCGCGCCCGGCGCCGAGCCCGAGTAACTACACACGCATGACGGCTGGAAACGGTCTCACTGTTCAAACTACTGGCGCATGGCGGTGCGTTAGGCAACATGACCAATCACAAGGGATGAGTATGGAAATAGAAGGATAATATGTACTTGTGTACCTATTTTATTTATAATCCTAACTATACAGTATGTAACAAAAACCCTGTTGTTCCTTTTAGGGACGTATACATTAACCTACAAGCACAACATTGGTGGAATTATAATGAAAAAAAAATTAAGCATTGGCTAGTCGAGAAGTCAAAATCAAAAAACTAAAGAGTTAAGAAATCAGTTAAACATTACAAATATTAATAATTAAATATTTATTTTAATTATTTTTGTTGAACAGTTTTTATAATTGACTTGCTTTATTACTTAAGTATACCGATTCTTAAAACGTAGGTAGAAGGAACAACAGGGTTTTTGTTACATATTGTTTATTAAAATAAATAAATAATATTATAAATGCGAAAGTGAGTTTATTTGTTTGTTTGTTACGGTTTCACGCTAAAACGGCTGAACAGATTTGGATGAAATGGCCCCACTGCTGGGCACAGGCCTCCTCTCTTCGAGAGGGAGTGGGTTGTGTGTCTACCACGCGGGCCCAGTGCGGGTTGGTAGATGTCATATGTCTTCATAATAATTATCTGTGTGCCAAATTACACCCCAATCCGTTCAGTGTTTGAGCTATGTGTTGATAGATCCACTATTTTGAAATCATTTTGAACGTCATAGTCGCTTGCCACGCGGGCGAAGTCGCGGGCAGAAGCTAGTAAATAAATAAATAGAGTAGTTAAGTGGGTCTGAGGCTGAAAACGCGTCGATAAAGTCAAAGCATGCGCAGACTGTGGCTTTGATTTAAAAAAATATTGCTGGTGATTGGACGTCGAAGCGCCCTTTGATCACTGTTGCCACAATCGAAGTAGCGTCAAAGCACTAAGCATTGGTTGTTTAAGTATATTTCTGTTATTTAATGTTTTTTTTATACGAGCACAATACCTTATCGACGGTAAGCGGCAGCGTGGGTTGAGGCGCCGGCGGAGCGGGCGTCGTGTGCGTCACATGCGCCGTGTGTGGCGCGTGAGTGGCGTGTGGCGTGTGAGTGGCGTGTGGCGCGTGGGTGGGGTGTGACGCGTGCACGGCGTGTGGCGCGTGGGCGGCGTGTGGCGCGTGGGCGGCGTGTGGCGCGTGCGCGGCGTGTGGCGGCACGAGCGGCGCGGGCGCGGGCACGGCGTCGGGCGCGCGCTCGGCGCCCACGTTCTGTTCCTCGCTGTGCGTGCGACCCCGCCAGCCATTGCCGCCGTTCAGACGTGCGTGGTTGCTAGAAATTAACAAAATAAGATAAGAAAACTAGGTATCCTTCATATATTTAAGGACAATATAATACATATATATTTGACGGCACGGTTGGCGCAGTTAGTTAAGCGATTGACTGCTGCGCTGCGTGTCGCGGGTTCGATTCCCGCACGGAACAAATATTTGTATGACCTACAAGTAGTTGTTCCGGGTCTGGCTGTTTGTGTATGTGAATTTAAATGTTTGTAAACGCACCCACAATACAGGAGAAATTCCTAGTGTGGGGCGACGTTTTATAAAAAAAATATATATATATATATTTTTAAGTAGACAAAGAGAGAGTAGTATTATGTGGACAAAGTAAACAAAATGATTCGATGAGGCCATTTTTAGGGTTCCGTACCAAAATAGTAAAAAGGAACCCTTATGGTGAGACTAAGTCTGTCTGTCTGTCTGTCTGTCTCACCTGGATATCTCTAGGAAGAATTACTAATGCTATCAACTTGAAATTTAGAATAGTTTTAGATGACGTTTGCCCAACTATTTTGTAAGCAAAAAATAAATTTTAAAAAATATATCTTTTTTGCAAAAGGGACTGAAAGGGGGTCTGAAAATTTTGAAGTGGAGCTACTAGGTCATGTGGGGTATCATATAAAAGAACGCTGTTTGAACATTCGCAAACATTTTTTTTTTTTAGGCAGCATAGTTTCCGACTTGTGATGCCCCCCCCCCCTTTATCTCCGAAGTTTGCAGAGATAAAATCTGAAATTATTCTTTATGATAGAAGCATAAGCAAATATTAAAGGAAAAATGAAAGGTTGTCTCTAAATAGCACAGTTTTTCAGAAATCATCAACATCATAATATATATTCGTACGGAACCCTCGGTGCTCGAGTCCGACTTGCTCTTGTTTTTACTTGAAGATACAAAACACGAACGACAGTAGCCTATGGTGGTTTTATTATAATTAGATACCCGTTACGTTTGTTATGTTCCACCATTCACAAGTAACTTACGCATCTGCATCCAGAACTGGTTCAATATTTCTGGTAATATCATTAGCAGACGCCAAGTTGAGGTTCCTCGGCATGCTTCGCCCGGTGTCGGCGTTGTGTCGGTTGTTGTCGCTCGGCTTGTGGAACGAGCGCCGGATCTCGTTGTGAAGCGAGCGGTCGGCGCGGTTGAAGCCGGAGATCGGCGTGTCGAGCAGTGTGGCGTCTATAGCCGTCGATATGCGCGGGATTGTGCGGTGGCTGGAATTAATTGTTAATGTTCCTAATAAACATCTTAAATTCACAGACAGACGACGCATAGCCAAAACCGCTACGTCTAGAAGCATGACATTTTGCACATAAGAGGCTTTTGGCCTCGTACAGAACTTTATTTATTTATAAAATATATACTATTTTTGAAGTAAAACTTCTTTACGCACGCTTGACTTGGGGAGTAAGCTGGTGAATGCGTTACGAAAAGTGTGATCAGGCGAGACGAACGGAAGTTGAGAGGGAGATATAAGTTAGTGAAGATAGAAAGAGAGACAGTTACATTTCGTATATAACTGTAGGGGCAAGAGAGGTGCGCGCGCACATTTTCTTTCTCTCTTCCTCTCATAGCCAGTGCATGAAATATATATACAACATTATTTCTTTCAGTAAGTTCGTTTGCGAGTTTGCTAGCGTTACGCGAACGGTGATTTATGTTTTACTTTAGTCATGTGGTCTAAAGAAGACTCGTTTTTTTTTTGTTGTATTATTTATTTAATAAAAGGTAGCTTCACAGCTGGCTGGCTGGCTGATTACCTATCCGGTATACATTATACACCAGATAAGTAATACATAAAACAAAATACAATACACACAATGGACGGCCTTAGCTGAACTTTCTCGGTTTTTTTATACTTTTGTTTTTTATTTTTTCATTCTATTTAGTTTATGTTCTTCCTGTGTGAGTCCCATAAATACATTTTCTTTCTTTCATATGTTAAAAAAGAAAATTCCCCCTAAAGGGGTTAAATAAGGGATGAAATGTATGGAACTTCGTAATTTTCGCGCGACTAAGGGACTTACTAGAAATGTGCAGCAGCGTTCTCTATGCATTTTAACACCATACTGCGATCGCCAACCCGCCTGCCCAAGCGTGCCGAATATGCCCTCTCCCCCCCCCCTCTCCTATTGGGGGAGGCCTATGTCCAGCAGTGGACGTCTATCGGCTGAAATGATTTAACGTGTATTTATAACAATAGCAGTAGCAGCGCGGAGTCTGGATTTGTGCCCAGTTGATGGCAATAGGCTCGCCCCCTATTACATGGGACTCAAACATAACTGGCGAAATGTGGGTGTACTATAGGTACACCTCTGCCTAACCCTTCGGGAATACTGGCGTGATGTTATCTATTTATAATGTCTGGCTGCGGTTGTGGTCGCATGGTTAGAGATAAACTACGATAACATGGCGCGCCCCTCCTAATTACTGTTCCAATATACCTATGTAGTCAAATCCCTAATTACTGTTCCAATATACCTATGTAGTCAAATCCCTAATTACTGTTCCAATATACCTATGTAATCAAATCCCTAATTACTGTTCCAATATACCTATGTAGTCAAATCCCTAATTACTGTTCCAATATACCTATGTAGTCAAATCCCTAATTACTGTTCCAATATACCTATGTAGTCAAATCCCTAATTACTGTTCCAATATACCTATGTAGTCAAATCCTTACGAATAAATAAATACTTTGATTTTTTTGTTTGACGGCAGATTCAGTACGCACACAATGCATTGTGAGTCTTGGTGGCGCTTTGTAAATACTGTCATAAATACTTTCAAACGTTTTGAATTTTGGAGGGGCGCGCCATGTTATCGTAGTTTATCTCTACGTTACACCATTACAAACCAGGGACCATTTTGGTTAACCATTGAAAGGGTTTTCGATAGGGTTTTTCTAAAATGGTAACCAAAATGGTCCCTGGGTAGAATAGAGATAGGATTGGTCATGCTACGCGTGCGTGGCGGATATCGAAATAACATAATATTATGATTTTTTCATGTCACTGGGTTTCAAGTAGGTATAGAACCCATTGAATGGGTTATCATCTAACCCTTTCACTGGGTTTCAAGTATAATACCCTTTCGATGGGTTACATCATGATAAAGGCAACCCATTGAATGGGTTACCCCTTCGAAAGGCTTAACTCTTAACCGGGGTTGTACGGTCGCTGTTACTAACAGGGAGGTGTGTACGTTGGCAGTGTTGGTGTAAAAGCCGGGCACGTTGTGTGGTCGCTCGTGGTCGGGCTCGCGTTGCAGTACTGACAGTAACCCGCGGTTACTGATAGCGCCCAAAGAACCCGTCAGACGGATGGCACTCGGGAATCCAACCACTGCAGCAATACAAACGAGATGTTACTAAAACATAAAGTCAATAACATTAGGGTCAAATCGCAAGCGAATTTTGTACGACCAAAGTCAAATTGTTTATTGCAAATAGGCACATATATGCTCTCTCTCTATTTACAAAAAAATAGAATTGATTATAGTCGCACTTTCCAAAAGGTAGTTTCGTATGGAGAAGAATGAGCAAGAAACTGCATCGTTAGTCTTTTAAAATCTTGTACAATATTTTTTATAGGTACATTAATTATATAATTATATGTGAAGACGATGCACCTAGAATAAAATTACTATACCACAATAGGTAATAAAAAGAGTTAAGAATGAAGCAATGACAGATAAATTAATTCCGACCGAAGACCGTCGGGATAAAACGTCAGGTTAAAGGCAATAGGCTCGTCCCTATTACATGGGACTTAAACATAACTGGTGAAATGTGGGTGTTCTATAGTTACACCTCTGCCGCTCTCTAACTCTTTGGGGATTAAAAGCGTGATGTTTTGTTATGTTGCCAAAACTTTGGTGATCTCAGTATTGTTTGTAGCACCGAGTTCGACGGTACGAACCTATACTTTGTATTTGACAGGCACTTGTTATTATTATGGTTAGTACAGCCACCACTCAAAATATAAACAAAGGGAAACAATAGCAAATTGAAAATAATGTCGACTCATTATTACCGCTTACGAAATCGGAATCACTCTCAAAGCAGAACGTATTCTAAAACTGGATCCTTTTTTTTTTGTTGGGTGGGAAATTGTCAAATAACTTCTCCCGCTCTGGGCGGAGCCGGAGGGCGTGTCAGACTTTTACTGACTAAAACCCACCCGTATTCCTTCATTTGCTTGTGTGCCAGGGCCACGATATCCCTTTCGGACTGGATCATGCCATATTAATCCGGTTTGTCTTGACACTATTCTGGGGTATTTAATTTTTACGTCTAGTTGCTCAGCTTCTTCAAAAAGCTGTCGAAAAACTGTGTCCGCTCGTTCCCTTTTTGTCGTGGGACACTCATTGTATCATTTATAGCGTCTTTATAGTACATACTAATTCCATGGGTATATCCGACTCAGAAACGCAGCCGCGGACGAATGGAGCGGCGGGCGGTGCGGCACGGCAAAATCAAACTTGAGATCATGCGAACAGCATAATCTCAAGTTTGATTTTGCCGTGCCGCTCAATTTGTTCACAATGAACGAACTGGTACATCAAAATCAAAATATTTTATTTCACATGGGCACTTATGAAACGTCAGAAGCTAGGTGCACGGTTCCAATTGGTTGTTTCCTATGGAGAAGAGCCGTCAAGAAACTCCACTGTTCCTCTTTCAAAAATAATTGGCATTTACAATGTGTAACGGCCGCGTACAGTATTGTACTTACTATTAGGAGCAAGAGGGTGGTGCGGCATGGCTGCTGGCTCCCTATTATCTTGCTGATGTACAGGCTGCAGCAGCGGCGCGTTGTAGCAGTTCTGTGTGTTGGCGATCTGTGAACATTAATGGGAGAATATTTAGGATTCTCGCGTGAAAATAACGTTGTAATTGACGTAGACTTCTTCGGCCTTATTACAAAACAAGATTTATATTTTGACATGGCTTAACCCTTGGAGCCAGTTTTTGTAATAAGAACGTAACTGTGATTGAAATACCGTTCTTTATACAAAACTGAAAACATAGTTCGGTACTATGTTGTCAGTTTTGTGTTTAGGAACTTTACCATAGTCGGAATAAAGTTCGAAATTCAATAATGGATCCATGTTTTAAACCTGGATCTGAAGATAAACCTTGTTTTGTAACAAGCTGGTTTGAGTTTACCAAGGTTTTGCCGATTCAAAGAGAGACCTCGGAATATTATGTTGCTATTAAATACTAAGCTTGGAATACTACGCTCCTGACAGACTCTAAACCAAATAAAATGAGGTTCGGCTTTTCCAAATTGACCTTATTTCGATACAGATAAGTTCCAAATTGACAATTCAAAATCGATATCATTGAAATGGGAGTAAGTAAGACAGATTTTCAAAGAAGCTCGCTTGCAAATGACATTATTCTAGATCACAAAAAATAAGTTCATTCAGGCCAGATTACTTCAAAGTTCATAGGACCGTTTTCACCCTTATCGGGCAAATTACGCATTGACATTTACACGTCTGTCGAGTGAGATACTACCTCCCACGCTTTTATAAGGCTGATTACAGATCAGCGGCTACGCTCGTGTAGGTGGTATCCGAAGTGAATATATTATACGAGTATGTATAACTTAGTATTAATTAGTTTTACTTGAATTCATTTTGTTCGATATCGGCCAATGTATGACTGCACGGCTGATTGCGCGTGTCTGAAACTAGTATTGCTTACAACGTATTGGAACAATTAAATAATTTCGAGAAGGGAATAATAATAAAAATGAACGGGAATTTACCTTGTTTCAAAGAATTCTTGAAGATTTTCCATGGCCTCAGTGCACGTCGGCGGGCCACGCCATCGCGTACACAGTGGCGACGATGGCTCGTTTAATACTTAGTAAGAGTGTTAGTAAGGACCCTACGTGGGCTAGTTAAACAAGCTCATACATAATATGTGACCTGTGTGACGGGGCGCGGTATGTTGACGTAGCCGTGTCCGCCACACTGCAAGTCGTCGGGCCGCACCATCGTGTCTACAGTGGCGGGGTATGTGCGGTGGTAGGATGGCTCGTTTGGTAGTCTGCAAACGGTATTATTGATATAGGAAATGTGACAATATCTGTGTTCTTCTTTTATACATCAAAAAGAAGAAACTGACTGACCGACTGACGGATTGATTGACAATGAACAGGCACAGCCGAAACGACTGGGACTATGAACGTGTCGAATTCTGAAGGCTTTCTTTTGTAACTCCTAGCTGCGCCCCGCGGTTTCCTCGCATGTCTCGATCCCGTGAGAATATCTGGATAAAAAGTCTAGTATCCTAATCCAGGTCATGGTCTACCCCTGTGTCAAATTTCATCTAAATCCGTTCAGCCATTTATTGAGCTGAAAGCGTAACAAACAAACAAACTCACTTTCGTATTTATAATATTAGTTAGGATAAGAGCACTGGGGAGTTTTTGGAAATTCAACCTTAAAGAGAGTGAAAAGGGGAATATTGTTTGCATGAAAAATCTTATTCCTTAGGTCGAGGATGGCGAACCAATGACACACG
The DNA here is from genome assembly GCA_948098905.1 of Tiliacea aurago. Taxonomy (NCBI): domain Eukaryota; kingdom Metazoa; phylum Arthropoda; class Insecta; order Lepidoptera; family Noctuidae; genus Tiliacea; species Tiliacea aurago. Next base: position 7,555,358 of record OX402592.1, read on the forward strand.
TGCCATTGGTGGTACGCGACAAAATAATTTGGGCTCGGCATCAAATTGAGACATAGTGCAGTCGTGTCGTATGGGACACCCCCCACTAGATGGAACAACCACCTTAAAAAGGTGGCTGGGACAGACTGATGGATGCGTAAGGCGGAGAACAGGTTGTTGTGGCGCAGCCTGGGAGAGGCCTATGTCCAGCAGTGGACTGCGATAGGCTGAGTTAATTAGTTGATTGATCAATTGAGGAATTTAGGGTCACAGTAACAAACATCGTATCTACCTATGCCGCAAGCAATTCGTTATTTTCAGGAACAATAACATTAAAGACTCGCTTAGAAACCGTTTGTCAGATGATTCCAGTTCAGCTTGCATTCTGCTAAAAGTAACAAATTATAGGCCTGCTATAAATTATTTAGCATCTCGTTTGCAACAACAGAAGTTGCATTAATTTGTTCATTCATTTAAGTAAATATAACATTTTTTTAATAACATTCATGTTAAGATTTATATTGTAGGTATTTATAGAGTAGGTAATATTGTGAAACTATTTAATTTTTTTCCAGTCACTAAGTCAACATGGTTGGTTGGCACCCCATGGCCACATTAAAATTTTATTTGAAGAAATGGCAAGTCGATGGAAACGTCATCCCTGCCTTAGGTTAATAAACTTGAAACTTGGCACGAATACTTGCCTAACTAAGTAAATAATAAAGTTTGTCATTATTAGTTTTTATTATACAATATGTAACAAAAACCCTGTTGTTCCTTCTACCTACGTTTTAAGAATCGGTATGCATACGTAATAAAGCAAGTCATTTATAAAAACTGTACAACAAAAATAATAAAATAAATATTTAATTATTAATATTTGTAATGTTTAACTGATTTCTTACCTCTTTAATTCTTTGATTTTGACTTCTCGACTAGCCAATGCTTAATTTTTTTTAATTATTATTCCACCAATGTTGTGCTTGTAGGTTAATGTATACGTCCCTAAAAGGAACAACAGGGTTTTTGTTACATACTGTATATTAAACAACCCCAAAGGCAGTTTAGGGCGTGTTAAAGTTTGTATGGAAGAATCTTAACGCGCGGTCAAATTATCTGGAAACTGAGTATTAAAACTTTTGATAGAAAAATAAGAATAAAGAGAATTTATTTTCGAAAATCAACTCCTAACAGGGTAAAATGGGGGATTAAGTTTTTATGGGAGGATTTTACTGCGTGGGTTGATCAACTTAAAAATTGGTAATCTTTAAGTCATGTAATGGAAACGTCCCAACGACGTAGCTAGCTAAGTAGACATACCTCATGGATTCAGGACGACACTGTGCAATAGCCTCGTCGTACGGCGGCGGCGCTTCCCCACGCGGCAGGTAGTTGCTGGGCGGCTTCCACGCAGCCAGGGCCGTCTCACACGTACCTCCCATGTAGCCCATACTGCCGCTTATGTACCTATGCAAACGATTCGTTTCTGTGAAAAATACATGAACTTTGCCAAAGGCAGACTGGCTACAACTGCCATTTATCGATGACGTGAAAACGGAGGAGACCATTTAAATTATTATTTCACAGGAAAAATTCATAAAATCTTCTGCATAGACTCGTTCTCTGCTGTGTGATCAATCTAGTAATTTTCTTGGTACGGCTCGCGCCAAATATCTCGATTCTTTTGGGCCATTATTTTGTAATTAAATGCGATGTACCTATTCATTAAGAATTTAAGATAGATAGATAAAACATTTAACTCAAATGCAATTCATTAGTGTCATTAAATTGCATCGAACGAAACTGTCGTGGATGTGAGACACTGCGCCTCCATTTATGTAGCGCTCTATTTAAAACATTACGTGCCTTAAATTTTGTTAACATATTTCTTAGGGTACCTGTTATTTATAATGATCGAATTGCTATGCTAATAAGGAATCCACACCTATACCTACATCAGGTCTCAGGATGCATACTGTAGGTATGGAAATGTTAACCACAGCCGCGTCGTAAGCCGCGTAATTCGATTTGTTTTTATAATCTACTGTATTAAGGCGACGATAACTGACTTTTAATGATTTTATATTATACTGAAGATCACGTCTAAATGAGTAGTGTTAATGATTTGAAAAAAAATATTATGTTTACTTAGGGCATTTTCTCAATAATTTAATATGTGAATATTTTAGATTGTTTATATTACATAGTGAAATTAATTTGTAAAGTTATGTCTAACGCGGATAAAAAACTGAGAATGGCACAAAATCTAACAAGCGTATTTTTCTGAAACCTTCACCAATTTAAAGATAATGTAATTATTGATGTTTTAGTATCGCGTTTTATTAAAATACCTTTTATTTTGTGTATAATAAATTAATAATGCGTCAAATTGCGGACAGCGCTCCTTGATGGGCGAGTCCTATTACTGGCTGAACGTACGACGCGTTGCGTGAGCTCAGTACAGAACACGCAAGCTAACCACTCAAGGTCACTGGCACATATCTGCGTCTTAAAGGGATTCTAACTGCATCAAGTTAGATTACCAAATTTATTGTGTACGTCATTGGCATGTGTTATCGCTCAGCTCACGCCGAGATAGAAATATTTAGCAAGGAGTCTACCTAGGGTTGCCAACGACACTGTTAAAAACAGTAATAGACTATTTTTCACTCTAAACTACTATTTACTATTCCACAAAAATAAAGTATAAGTACGAATATACTGTTAACCAGAGCTGTAAATAAATAGTTCCATCTAGTGAGAGAAAAAAATGTGCCAGTTTTTTAATATTTGTTTAATCCTTATTATCAATTGACTATTCTAAATACCAAATCTAGTCTTAACTCAATACCCCACTACTGGACCCTTTCTGCTTGGACGCACACTTATACTTTATTTCTTGTACAAAAAGTTGGCAACCCGAAGTCTGCCGCCCTGCCACGGTTTATTATCCAGTCACCACGTTAGTAGGTTTACGGAACGGTTTTCATTTAATTCTCCACTCATTAAGTTATACCCTAAAAAGAACCACACCTAATCTTGTAATTCACCAGCTTTCAGTTAGCCTACATAAAAAAACCGGCCAAGTGCGAGTCGGACTCGCGCACGAAGGGTTCCGTACCATTATCTATAAAAACGGTAAAAAAATCACGATTATTGACAAATGCTTACACTGATTGGACAGGTCCACTCAAATTTGTGTGGTTCTTTCCTCAAAAGACCATTTCAAACACGGATCTACATGATCTGACCAAGATTATGTTTGAGTTTAAAAGAGACTTTGACCCCTGAGTTTGTTTCGCCATTTCTTCTCAGGGGTAGACAGATAGGAAATGTCGGCTACATCTAGATTATTTTTTTCTATATGACGTGTAAAAGTGATTTTAATATCCTATTTACAGAATAAACGATTTCATTTAATTTCATTTAATAGGGTTCCCGTTTTACCCTTTGGGTACGGACCCTAAAAAGAACCACACCTAACCTTGTAAATCACCAGCTTTCAGTTACCCTACATAAAAAATATCGTCGCTTTACTCTCCTTAAACATAATTTTATTACATCAAAGATTTGTATGACGATATTATGAATGAGTAACCATCCGCGCAATTCAAACTATAGGTCAATGGAATGGTATCACACAATGAGTTGACTGACGACACCGCGCGACAACGGCTTCGAGTCACTTTATTATCATGTATGTCTTTGTAATGTTTATATCATGGTCATTGATGTATTAAATAGGAAGATATGGTACGCGCTCCTCGACGTGGACCGCATAAATTAGGGGAAAGAACACAATCGACCTACATTACTCTCGGTTTGCGGGAAATACCCGAATCGTAGTTTGTTATGGGTACGTAACAGTGACAATTATTGCTATCTCGTTCCCACTATAGCCCGCGTAATATGTCTCTCTATTTCAGTTGTCGAGCACATGACGCACGACATCGGCTCCATTTAATATTTACGTGATGTTAGAGAGTGGCCTATCTTCCTATTTAATACCATTAATACATCAATGATCATGGTTTGAGTTAATATTTGTATCATAACTTCATCCACCACCTGCCTCATTGTTCTAGTGGCCGCAACCGCTACTGCTGAGCATGAGGTCCTGGGTTCGATTCCCAGGTCGGGCAGTGTTATTGGGATTTTCCATTAGGAATTTCTCAGTACCAGCCCGGAGTCTGGATTTGTGCCTGGTCAATGGCAATAGGGTCGCCCCCTATTACATGGGACTTAAACATAACTGGCGAAATGTGGGTGTTCTATAAATACACCTCTGCTTAACCCTTCGGGGATTACAGAGATGATGTTATGTTATAACATGAGGTGTTTAGTACCCCACTTTCCGCCAGTTATATCACAACAAATAGGGGCCGAGACACAGATATAGAGTAGGCTAGATACCACAAGCCGTACGACCAAGCGTGCCCCGAGGGCACTATTGCGACTGAACCTGGGGGCATTATTGCGATTTCCTATAGCATATAAAATGAAAAAATGCCAACGCACGTCCACTCCTGACGAAGTCGATTAGCTCACAGTCACAGACGCGCTTAGCGATTGAAATGATTCTGTTTACGTTGAGCACATCACTAAATGGCTGGGGTGTCGTCATTGTAGGTATAAAAAACCGGCCAAGTGCGAGTCAGACTAGCACGTAAAGGGTTCCGTACCATTATCTATAAAAACGGCAAAAAATCACGTATGTTGTATGGGAGCCCCCTTAAATATATTTTTTTTTATTTAATTATTTATTGTTAAAGTGAATATATAACTAAATATTCTGTGAATATTTCAAGCGACTACCTGTTGCCGTTAACAATATCGAGCAGAAAAATCACGTTTGTTGTATGGAAGCCCCCTTAAATATTTATTTTATTCTGTTTTTTAGTATTTGTTGTTATAGCGGCAACAGAAATACATCATCTGTGAAATTTTCAACTGTCTAACTATCACGGTTCATGAGATACAGCCTGGTGACAGACGGACAGACAGACAGACGGCGGAGCCTTAGTAATAGGGTTCCCGTTTTACCCTTTGGGTACGGAACCCTAAAAAGATGACACGCTCGGTTTTCATACTATCTAATGAACATGCTGTATCTAGCCTAGTCTAAATCTGTGGGCCGAGACTATTGTTATCAATCGGTCACAAATTCAGACTTCGGTCTGCTAATGAGAATTTCGTAGTGGAAGGACCCAATAATACTTTGTCCGACCCGGAGATAGAATCGAACCTAAGACCTTCGTCGTTATTATTATTTATTTATTAAAAACTTTACAAAAAATCTTTACTTAAGGACTTTGCCCGCAAAACCGAGTTTTACAATTTTGGTTTATTAGTGCGGACAGTAGTAGTATAGTTTTTTTTTTTCATTTTTTTTGTTATTTGTATTCTACTGCCTAAAGCCGATTGACAAATCGCGGGAAGTCAGTAACATACCCACGCAATTTTTGTACCGATAGCGCACAAACTCGCCAGCTCTATAAACCACTTCATTCATTTATGACTTCACGATTCACTGCTTCATAATTACATTTAACTGCTTCACTTTACATTTAGATAAACGGTACTCGGTAACATCAACTACATATTAATTAGCAACAAGCACGGCAAGCGATGTGTAACTCAACTGTAGAGCAATCTGCGACATCCGGTATAAGCTGTAATCAAACGTAAGACGTACCTTGGTTGGTACATACACATTTATATCGAGAGATGCGGTTTTAACCAGTTACTAGCGCGAGATTATGTTTGTACCATTGGATTACATTTTATTAACTCGCATTCGGGTATACCCGAACAACTTCGCGAGTTCAGTCATCCAACACGTTATTTACACAGGCAACCTTGCCAATTCACATGGAATTCTGTATCTAAGGTTTCGAGAAGCGAGTAGAGCTAGCAACTAAAAAAGAGTTGGCGGGCAACGTTCAGTGCAGTGAGTGCAATTAGTCGCCGATATGCGAATGTGCCAAGCGTCGCTGAGCGAGTACCCTCTTTGATAGCTCATATCACTGCGACAAACTCCGCCGGCGGTGTGAACAGTCAGCGATCAACTATTAATATATCTCTTTTATTTACTGCAGGACCTACAATCTTTTTCTAGCCCGCGTCTAGACAGGTGCCTTATACGACCCGCAGAGGCGGGCCGGCACTAGCCGGGGATTGCGGAAGTAATAATAGATCCCAAGATCCCCGGTGCAAGTGTGGGAGGGGAACACTGGCGTGGTTCTTAGTCAGTAAGAGTCTGACAGATCCCTCCGCCCAACCCCAGGACATCCATGAGGATTTTCCACCCTGTGAACAAAAAAAAAAAAAAGGTGCCCTATACGACTCAGTTGCTAAAAAAAACATACCCAATACTAGTCAAGCTCCTCTGATCGTCGGCATGAGGGGGACGGCGACGCTTCTGCTTCCGCACGCGGTACACCACGAGCGCGACCGTCAGCAGCACCACGCCGGCCGCGCCGCCGGCCGCCAGACGCACATTTGCTTCCGCGCCCTCCGCTGGCTTCACCACGTCGTCCAGACAGATGAACTCGCAGCATGTGTTCCCGACGCGGAATGATCGACAATCCTGTGTATTCAAAAGACTTATTATCTTACAAGCCGTGTGCCCGATGCGAAATCCCACCGTCAAAAATGGACGAACTTCCGTACAAACTAAAAGGTAGACTGTAGCCGAATGTACAACATCATATACCTGTACCTATATTCATAGCAAATAAAGTACTGATTTCTCTGATAGGGGTTAATTCAACAAAATCCTATCATAGTGCTCACACTCGTCCTATAGGGAACTCCTGTGCAAAATTGAATGCTTTTAGACCCAGCACTTTATGCTGTGCTTTGTCTGTCAATCATCATCATCATCATCATTTCAGCTGAAAGACCTTCACTGGCGGACAAAGGCCTCCCCCAAAGGGCGGTGTCTGTCAATGAATGAATAAATTTAACATTTTTTAAAGTAGATATTATAAAGTCGCTCCTCGCGTCTGTCTGTGTGACCGCGTCTTCTAAACTACGCAACGGATTTTGATACGGTTTTCACTATCATTTAAAGAATTTATATCTGAAGTTTTTTTTATGTATCATCATTCATCAATATTAAAGTTACTTCTGGCTTGTGGCTAATCAATAACAGCCACACGGGTCGATCGAAGGTTAAGCTACTCTTGTCTCGGTCGGTTGGTGGATGGGTGACCAGGCGTTACATATCGAGACCCCTCCGTGGCTCGGAAAGCACGTTAAGCCGTTTGTCCCGGCTGTCATTTTTAGATTTTTGATAGTTGTTATGGGTAGTCTAAACCCCAAAAGCCTGACAACCAGTCTTACCATGGGGAATCGAGTTACCCAGTAACTGGGTTGTGGAGGTCAGTTAGGCAGTAGCTCCATGTAAAATACTGGTAGACTGTAAGCCAACCCTAATGTAGTTGGGAAAAGGCTGGGCAGATAGATATTACCTAATAGAATTTAGTTTATTTGTAAACACATTTCATTATGAATTACAAAATAGCTAAATAATATTTTTATGTGGGTTATGCATAAAGTTATTCTTAGTAGAAGATATTGAAGATTGTGCCATCTTGGTGTTGGTTGGCACAGCTCAGATTGAAAATGATACAGAAGCATAGCCAAGTGTTTTGTCCAGCAATCAACTGTCATATGCTAGGTACTCAAGGTAGATTAATTTGCAACATTGTCACTATGCAATAGAGCCAATAGACAATAACAAGACAAAAGGCAGGAAGTACAGTAAATTACAGTCACCCTTTGCTTGTTATTTAGTGATTGCAAAATGTATTGTTTCAGCACTTACAGCCCACAGTACTAAATTTCATAACAGAGATACCTACAATAGTTTTATAGCTGTTTCGGAAATGGAGAAAGTGATGGCATTGGAAATCCTATAATACTATTAAGTTGTATATTACTTTAAATACCTTATTAATAATAATTATAATTTGTTGCTTTCAATTAAAATAATGTTAACATACAGCATCACACCTTTTGCCATAGGGGTGGTTAAAAATAATTATTTTCTAAGCACACATATATTGGTATGCACTGTAAACTTCATGTTAAGGTCCATTGATAAGGAAATTAAACTCTCAACCACTTCCACTGAAGAATGTAAAACTTCTAGGTCAATTCATTAATAATTATAGTATGTATTGTGTAAAGGATAGTGAACAATATCAGGCTTTGGACTTACATTATAACAATAATAACTATAGCAAAAAAAGTGTCTATGATTCAGAATGAGGACACAGATCATATTGTTAGGAGGCTCCTCTCTCTGGAGCTCAGCCCTCTTAGCTTGGACCCTGTTCCTGATACTGGTGAGCATTTTTTTTTTTTTGTATAAATAGAATTAAAATTTAATTTATGTATGTTTATAATATTTAATTATTAATACAGGTGATAAATAGGATCAATGTAATTTATTATGTTAATGTATTATGTTGTGTTGATCAATCAACGAAAATGTCATTGATTGATAAAACACAACATATTTTTGTGAGTTTTTTCTATGTGCTATTGAATACTCAAATTATTTTGAAAGTTATAAATACCATGTAACATTAGCTCACCTGAGGAGGTGAACATAGTACCGCCTTACAAACTTTAGGCAATCCATTGTCACAAACGCAAAGCGTACAAGTATCTGGGCCAGGCACGTAATGAAGGCCGTGGGAAATCAACCGACCGCGCAAATCCGTGCATTGCTCCTGTGCCGCTATACCTGCAATGAACATCACACAATACATCCAGGCCTCTAGCTACACACACTTATAAGCCATAGTTCATCACTATTATTTAAATAAAATAATTACAGTAAATCTGTAAAGTCGATAAACACAGCACAGCCTTGCCTAGCATTGTGAATTTTTAATTGAATCAAATGCCATTTAAAAATGTAAGACTCATTTTTGTTGGAGAACTTTTGTCCTATTTTATAATCGATATTCACTCGTCGGGCTAGCCGTTTAAAATCTTTTTGATCATGCGTCTTGGCTGTTTTGCTCCGCTTTGCGTTTGCGTAATGACATCTGTCAAATCATTAAATGTCAATGTCAAACAGGACACAGATACAGATGTCTGGTTTTATTCGGCACTGTCGTCTGTTGGATATTTCCGATATTTCAATAGAGTATCAAGTAAAGATCAACTATAGAATTCTAACTCGACTAATTCTAACATTATAATATAACACTAGAAAGTGTCTATGTCTCCATATCTTCATTTGACATTTAAATTCGAATACTTTCTCGATTACAAAAACTTCTTTAACTTTAATCAATTAATACAATCTTCTATGATTGGCGCTTAATGCAATGTTTCGTACTAACAAAAGATATGATTCGTTATTATATAAGCATGACACCTTTTTTGTAACCGTATGAAGAATTCGTAAAAGAAAACAGTGGTAATCGGCACAGTTCCTTGATTTTTGTATTTTATTTTACAGGGCAAAATATTATATTTTCGCTGAAAATAATGATCTGAGAAGTTTAGAATGGCTGGTTTTGGTGATTTTTCCGGCTATAATAGGCCCTATGGCTTGGATCCTAACAGGGAAACGAATGACTTGTACGACACTCGCTATCAGCAGATATATGGTTATCATACTCCTGTAACCGAGGAGTTTCAGGGCCCACCTTTGGTTATGGATGAAGTGTCTGAAGACGGTATGTTATTATTACTGCACACTCAAAGTTTACCTAAAAATTCCAATAAAGATAGATACGATTTTCTACCAAATCGTAATGCAATTAACTTCATGGTTACGCCTGTTTACGTATACGTTGAAACTGGAAGACGAAGTTGGAACTTAGCCAGAACCTTAATACAGTACAGAAAGAAATGAAATAGTATTGATAATTAAGAAAATAATAATAATCCTCTCCTCAACCCAGTTTCACCCACTGCTGGGTAATTGGTAATTATTATAAGTTGTGCTACACGATTACTGACACATGGGTGCACTGACTGGGCAGGTCCAGTCAAATCTGTGTGGATCTTTCCTTAAAAGACCATCGAGGACACTAATCTGCATGGTTCTCACATAGTCTGATTATGATATTGTCCAGACTTTAAAAGAGAAAGTGATGCCTGACTTTGTTTTGGTATTTCTTCTCAGACAGTTGACTGGAAAACACCAACCAAATCTAGTTTTAGAAATAAAATATAATTTATCAACCAATCTAGAGAATGATGATTATTTATTGATAGTGGAAATAATTTTTTTTAACATTCTGGAAGGAACTTGAAGGTTCAAAATGAAGAATAATGAGATAGTTTTGGAAACATTTTATGTAGTGATGAAAAACTTGACTGGTATTGTAAATTAAATATTGATTAATTACAATCAATAGGTAATGTCTTATTGATTGCATTAACATAACACGTTGATTGTTTCAGATTCCAATGCCTATGTTACAACAGCTATAAATGTTGCAAGTCTTATCACTGAAAACTTGTTAAGTCACCCATTTATTGTGTTGAGAAGACAGTGCCAGGTTTGGTTTTAATCTATTTGCTTTAGAAGTTAAGTGTGTTGTGTGTCAAACACAAAAGTGAAATAATAATTAAGTAAGAAATCTGGGTTTTTTATTTTTCACTTATTAGTTGGTCAGTTTTTTATTTATTTAAGTAACAATAGCCTAATGTCAAATTATTAATTTTCGGACTTTTTCCTTTACTTGTGCTGTGAGACCTTGCTTCTTACCAAATTTCATGATTCTAGGTAAATGGGAAGTATATCCTATAGGTTTTGATTTATTTGCGACTATCAAAATATGTAGCATAAATCTCCGTATTTTTTATTGCGTTGACTTAGAAGCTTGATTTTTCTAGAACTTCAAGGGACCTATAGATCTACGTATTTCATATTAATTTCAACTTGATACCTCCACTCGCTCCTGAGAAAAAGGGTATTGACAGACTTACAAACAGACAGACAGACAGACGGACAACGAAGTGATCCTATAAGGGTTCCGTTTTCTTCTTTTGAGGTATGGAACCCTAAAAATAAATCATACAGACAAACATTCTCCTCCTTTTTGGAAGTGGGCTAAAAAGTAGACAAATATACAGAAGGGATTTTTGAGATGGGGCAGTAAAGGCAGCCTTGTCCATTTTTGCGATAGGAAAACTGGTTTTAGGAGACTGTCCTTGACTTTTTGAGAAATTTTAATCTGCATTCACAGATTCTGAAAAAAAAAGTACTGACAGCAAGAAAATAAGCCATTTTCACCAAAATGTTTTTTGATGCTTATCGATCATGTTTCTTCTATGGATCCAAAAAGTATATGTGACCTACTAAGGTTTGAGTACTAGAAAGGTCAGTTAATTAAATTACTTTTTATGATGGAAAGACACGCCACAAAAGTCAAAAATCGCAAAAAAGCTTTTAAGCTTAACATTCTTCATTATTGGAGGTAATTTTTTTCGCAGAATTGCAGAAATCACAAGCAGCAAACTACCTAAATTCTATTCTCACTCAAAGCAAATAAAATGATATCGCATATTCGTTCGAAATTATGTTTTTGTATATTTTCGGCCAGTCTATTCATCATAAAAAATTAAGTTGGGGTCTCATTTCCTACTAAATGTATGGGAAATGTTATTTTTGCGATTTCTGACTTTTCTAGCACTCAAAACTCAGTTAGTCTGAGGCCCGTATTTATAGAACTTTACTCAGTACTCAAGCATTACTTAAGACTAAAATCAACCAATGCAATGTCTTGAATCTAGTCTTAACTGGTAATACTTGAGTACCGAGTAAAGTTCTTTAAATACTGGCCTGATAGTTTTACATCCTTGTAAGATAAGGGATCAATCAGCATCAAAAAAGTTTTTGTGAAAATGCCAATTTTTTTGCTGACTGTGCAGAACAAAGTTTCTCAAAAAGTTAAGGACAGTCTCTTATGGCGAAAGCGTCAGGTTAGCCCGCGAAATTCAAAATTTAAATTAGAAAATTTGAACTTCGCGGGCTGCCTTATTCCCATATGACCGTTTTCCTGTAGGTACAACGAGTACTTACCCTTAATACCCCATCTCAAAAATGGTACTTACCCTTAATACCCCATCTCAAAAATCTACCCTGTTTATGGATATAAATATATATGGACTGCCTCGTTGGTCTAGTGGTCGCAAGCGCTACTGCTGAGCATGAGGTCCTGAGTTCGATTCCTGGCTCGGGCAAAGTGTTATTGGGTTTTTTAGCAGCACGGAGTCTGGATTTGTGCCTGTTTGATGGCAATAGGCACCTAGGGCCTAGGGGCATAGAGGTATAGGGCCCTTATTACATGGGACTTAAACATAACTGGCGAAATGTGGGTGTACTATAGGTAAACGTCTGCCCAACTCTTCGAGGAAACAAGGCGTAATGTTATGTTATAAATACATTTAAAGATAGACCCCAAAAAGAACTAATTAAGAACCACCATTGACTGGAAATCAATCAATAGATTACAATCAATCTTGTCTCACATATTATATGTGCGCATTACATTCATCTGTTGTGTTTAAGTATTAAAGAAACTTAGCACAGAATCTCACATTATTAACATGTTCACAGGTCCACAATGGTCTGAAGAACTACCACATAGTACCTTACACCCTGCTACCTGTGGTCGCGCGACTGCACCGTCGGCAAGATGTCACCACTCTGTGGAAGGGCATCGGCTCTACTTGTATTGTGAAAGGTCTAAACTTGGCAGTGGAGGATGTGGTCAGCAAAGGCACTGGCTGGCCTAAGTGAGCATCCTGAATATTTATGGCATTTTGGAATTTTAATAAATTTAATTACATATTTTTCTGTAACAACGTTACTATTTTCTTTTGTTAACAGGGAAATAGGAAAATGTCAGTCCGTCTTGCAGTTCCTACAACATATAACATTAAAATGGTAAGAATACTATCATTTCAAATTAATAATTGATTAATTCAAGTAAACTTCGTTGCGCTTAAAATTTACATCAAACAGTAAAAGAAAACAATGTTCAAGTCATCATCATCATTTCAGCCGAAAGACGTCCACTGCTGGACATAGGCCTCCCCAAGCACCGCCACTTCGACCGGTTCTGTGCTTCCCGCATCCAGCGGATTCCTGCGGCCTTCACAAGGTCATCGGTCCACTTTGTAGGAAGCGTTCCAACGCTACGTCTTCCGGTACGCGGTCGCCACTCCAGAACCTTTCGGCCACATCGACCATCTGTTCTGCGAGCAATGTGCCCTGCCCACTGCCACTTAAGAATTAAGATTGGCAATTCTTCGGGCTATGTCGGTTACTTAGGTTAGCCCGCGGATCTCTTCATTTCTGATTCGATCACGTAGGGAAACACCCCTCCCCCTCTCCCTTGGCGGTCATCACAACGCACACTGGTTGGTTGTTGCGAAGCTTCCCGAACGCTGCCCAGCCAAATCGGATTCGCCGATTGACCTCTTTCTCGGAGTTGGACCTTCCTAACTGAACTTTGTGTGGTTATCCTCGTCCACAACTTCGGGTGTAGCGTCTCCGATCTTCATGAGAGTGGGTGTATTCTTGTCCATGTTCATTTTAAGAGACCCACTCTTTCGGAAGCTCTAATGAGGTCATCGAGCATTATACTGAGGTTCTCCATTAGCCCGAGAAGTTAGCTTCAAAAATAGGGTGAAGGTTCATACCAATTTTCAGCATTACATACGCTAATGTGTAATTCGCATAAAGCTGAAAATTGGTATGAATGTTGGGAACACCATTACAAATAAATTGTCAAAAGTTCCCATCGATCCGACGCGACGCGACGTGTGCAAATTTTTTTTATTCAAGGTCAAATGTTGCAAAACACGGTATTTTGCCTTTTTCAGCTAAACGGTAAGTTTTATCATAAAAATAGGTGTGACAAAAATAGTTCATCATGCAATTATCTTTATATATATAGTTCTTACACTTTTTTTTCCTTAAGACACCATTTCAGAGTTAAAACAACAAGTTGTGTTCTTCAAAATATACTTAATATTTTCGAGTTCTTAAAATTGTATAATATGTATGTATACCCTACGCCACGAAAACTAATATTTTTACTTGTATTACGGCTCTGTAACGTATTTAAAGTAAAATTTATACATAAATTATGAAGAACTCAACTTTTTCGACTTTTTGCATCACTATACCTCCGAAATGATGATTCTTAGGAAAAAAAGTGTAAGAACAATTTTTATAGACAAGTAAATGCTGAAAAATGCAAAAAAAAAAAACATTAGTGCAACATTTGACCTTGAATATTTTTTTATTTCACTTGTCTGATCGATGGGGAGTTTTGACAATTTACTTGTAAGTAATGGTGTTCCCAACTTCATACCAATTTTCAGCTATAGGTAAGAAAATGAATGTAACTAGAATGTCTATTTTGACCGGGCTAAATGTTCAAATATGTAATCCTATTCTATTCATATAAAACTCAAAAATTTTCAGTGTAAGTTTAGCAATCATCACTCCATTCTACTCAGCAAGCTTAGTAGAGACGGTGCAGAGTGACATTGCAAGTGACAAGCCAGCACTCCTGGATGTGTTCCGGGAAGGTTTCATGCGCATCTTAGAATGGGGCACGCCCAGTAGAGGCCGGATGCTGCCTATATGGGCCATTGTTTTCCCAACTGTTAGCCTTGGCATAACTAAGTATCTTGCTCAGTAAGTATAATGTCATTTCCACTAGCATAATAAGAGCCAATTCAAAAATCTTGAAAAATCCTGCTGATTTTATTGTGAGTATTTACACATTTCCATTTGACTAATGGAAACCTACCCCCAAGGTAATTCAGGCTTTATAAAACTTAATTTTGGTTACCTAACTGTGACCTCTGAGTGTTTCGGCGTTTCTTCTCAGAGTAGTCAGATACGAAACGCCGACCTCATCTATTTTTTTTTTAATATGATTGACGTGTAAAAGTGTTTGTACAAACCTACTTACAGAAATAAATCATTTATTTATCATAACAGAATAATACCCTAAAGATAATAAATGTAGATACAAACTAGAAACCGCACTGAAAATTCTTTTATACAACTAGCTGCGCCCCGCGGCTTCACCCGCATAAATCTCGATCCCGTGGGAATATAGGGATAAAAAGCATCCTTTGAATTTTTTCATAAGTTTTATTTCATATTCAGCAGGTTTTGACAAATAAGTCGTAGACGCTTTCTTTTTAAATAAAGAGATACATGTAACAGAAGACCTCATCCTATGTTGTCATCCAGGCCATCTACCTAAGTGCCAAATTTCATCCAAATCCGTTCAGCCGTTTTAGCGTGAAAGCGTAACAAACAAACTCCATTTCGCATTTATAATATAAGTTAGGACTAGCTGCGCCCCGCGGTTTCTCCAGTGTAATTCCGGATTTAAATTACTGTGTTGTGTCGTGTCGCTTTCTGACGCAGTGTTAGCCAATCAAGACTCGTTGTGATTTGACGTAGTCCTGAATAGATTTGTTTGATTGGTTCTCCCACGACACGACACAGTAATGTGCCGGTGGCTTAAGTCTCGATCCCGTGGGAATATTGGGATGAAAAATATCCGAAGCCCTAATCCAGGTCATGGTCTACCCATGTGCCAAATTTCATCCAAATTCGTTCAGCTGTATTAACGTAAAAGCGGGAAAAACTCACTTTCGCTATAATAATATTTGGTGGCATGACGAACAGGGTGTAAAGTTCACTCATCCACCATAGAAAAGGGAGGATCCTCCGACCAGACGGGTGTTGTATCTGGTGGGTAATTGCCCGACGGTTGATGTCGGGACGTTGTATATAATATGCTAGTCGCACGGTAAACTCTGCGATGCAGGATTCGCGTGACGTCAGTGTGACGCGTAGTTCGTATGTGGCGATGTTGATGCCGCTACATCACTCCCCTCCGGAGACCGGAGGTCGATAGTCGGCTGCGTCGTGTATCTTGCGATGCTTGCCAGTGCCAGTCGAGGGGTTCCAGTGTGTTGGAACCGGGTGCCGCATAGTTCTCGGTGAGTCGGAACTGTCTGCGGTGATTGCCCAGTGAGTCGGGGTGGCGCTGCGTTATGCTCCAGTGCGTCGGATGTAGTCCAGCGCCGGGTTGTGGCTGACTGCTGGCGTCGACCAGGAGAGGTTGTGGACCGGCCGAAAGTGCAGTGTGCTGTGCCAAGGTTGCTGATGAGGCTGTGGGTGATGACCAGGCTGGTGGTCAGGATACCCGTTGAAGCCGTGGGTACTGGCTGGCTGTGTGACTCGCCGCTCGAAAGCTTGAGGAAGTGATGATGATGATGACGTCACGCTGAAGTAGCTGCACGAAGGCTGCGCTGACGTTCATACTCGGGGTCACCAGTTTGGTGGCATGAGGAACAGGGTGTAAAGTTCACTCATCCACCATAGAAAAGGGAGGATCCTCCGACCAGACGGGCGTTGTGTCGGGGACGTTGTATATATGCTAGTCGCGCGGTAAACTCTGCTTGCGCGATGCAGGATTCGCGTGACGTCAGTGTGACGCGTAGTTCGTATGTGGCGATGTTGATGCCGCTAAAAATATATTAGTAAGGATAATAACTTATCTAACAATTTACATAGGGTTTTTATTCCCTGAGCCGCGAGCCGGTTCCTACGTGCCAATCCTACACAAACCTACTGAAGTAGAAGAATTACTTACCTTCTCACCTATTGCAAATTAAAATTCGAAGTAACTTACTATACAATTACCTCCTTATAATTTTTGTAATTATCATAAGTCTTTATTTTTCAGCATAACTTTGAAGAAAATCACTGAAAAAGTTCTCCGTTTCCAACAGAGACACAGACATGAACTGAGTGACTCCTACAATGTGAACTACAGTAAAAACTCTACAAACCCTTTGATTGAAGACATCAGCTTAAAAGCCAATATAGTATCTTTCATTGCAATGGAAATTATATTTTTCCCAGTTGAAACTATAATACATAGGCTTCATATACAGGTAAAAATAATACTACTATCTACACTCGCGACCAATAAACTGGAATCACTTCATCGTCCGCTGCTCGAAACAAATTTTTATAACTTCTACTGAACTATGGATTGTGGCATATTATTTGAAAGGCAATTTTGTTAACTTTCAACCTCTTTCAATATCATAACCAAAGATTATTCACCTTATGTCATGGAATGTAAAACAAAAAACATCAATTTTTAAAACAAAACACCATATTGTTTGGTAGTCCTGAAACCCTATAAAAAGGGGGCGTTTATGAAAATTGATCATCAGTCCAATATTTCACGTCACTACTAGTGAAAAATAACTTTAATTTCGGAAGTCGGTGTCTTTGGATCTGTATTTGAGGTTTTTGCCACCGACTTCCGAAATTAAAGTTATTTTTCACTAGTAGTGACGTGTGTTACTACTTTTTTGTAAAAAGATTTTTATTTTTCACTTTTTAGTGGGTCAGTTTTGAATTTATCTAAGTTACAATAGCCTAATGTTAACTGCTCATCACCTTTTATAAAATATTGCTTTTCCCGATGCTGGGACGTTGATTGTTGAGGAGTGCCACTCACCATATGCATAATGACGAGCATAAATTGCTTAATCGCAACCCGTTAAATAGGTTATCATTATTATATTGTTCCGGTGGCCATCTGTGGTCTCCTTCCTCAGTTCCACCTCACCAAATGGTGCTTTCCGAGAGCAAATGCACGAGTTACTATAAAAAGTTCCCAAATCGCTATAAGTTTTCATATAAAAATTGAGGGTTTCCATGGGATTCCCTCATCAGATTCTGATTTGGTGGCAATGGGACCAACTCGGGAGTATACCCTTTCAAACAAAAAAAGAATTTTCAAAATCGGTTCATAATTGACGGAGTAATCGCGTAACAAAAAAAAAAAAAAAAACTGCCGAATTGAGAACCTCCTCCTTTTTGGAAGTCGGTTAAAAAACCGTTTACAGGCAATCATTAGGACCAGGGGGGGTAACACAAAATATTATGGGGTAAATAACATAAATTGTAAATAAAAAAATTATCTTATCATATTATTATTACTTCCTATTCATTTAGACGTCCACAACTTCGACCTATTGCAATAATTTTATAAATTTAGGTAGAAAACTTTAGTTAATTTTAAATCTTTTTAATATCATTTGAAAGCTAACAAAATTACCTTTCAGGTGGATATACCACAATCCACAGGTCATTGCATAGAAATTGTAAAAAATTGTCTTGAGCAATGCGCGATGAAGTGATTCCAGTTTATTGCTCGCGAGTGTATATTGTAATATAAAGTAGTACACACGGCTACACATCAAGCTATACATTTCCAGTTTACGCTGACTTCTCATTGTAAAGAAATCCTATACAATGCGAGATCAGCTTATACTGGAAATGTATAGCTTGATCTGTAGCCGTGCGTACCTAGTATTAAATCTCTATTATTACTTATATCTCTATTATCTAAAAAAATCAATGAGTATTGCATATGTATCAAGATAATATTTTTGTAGTAGTTTAGTGTGTACCTATTTAAGCATTATTTCATTTCAGGGGACCAGAACAATAGTAGATAACTTAGACACGGGCACATCTGTTATACCAATACTGACTGGTTATGAAGGCTTCATGGATTGCTACAACTCAACCATAGCTAAGGAGGGAGTTTCTGGCTTGTACAAGGGCTTTGGTGCATTAGTGTTACAGTTGGCTGCTCACTTGGCAATTATCAAACTGACCACTTTGGTTGTGTCTGAAATATCAAACCTGTTAAAACCTGCTAAATCCCCAACTTCTGAAGACTCTGTTCAGTCTCAAAAATATTTATTCAACTAGTCCATAATAAATATCTCATGCAGTATACCTCATACCTAAGTTCTGGGCCAACTCAATATACATAGATCAAATCACCATTGACACGCTAAGAAGATCTATAAAATTATATTTTAAGTGTAATTTAATTAATCCTGTGAGGCTATTTGAAATAATATTAAAGTAAACACAAAATATGGGTTTCATTATACACTGGCATATTTGTTTTTGAAACCTAGAAATATGTGAACATCCCTTCTTTCTTATTATTCCTACTCATTGTCAATAGAAGTTGAAATTAAATTAAGGTTGTCTTTAGGGCATTGTTAGAGTAGTAGATAATAATTATGTATATCAGTCCATAATGTTCCCACTGCTGGGACACAGGCCTCCTCTCTGTGAGAGGGAGTGGGCTGTAATTCACCACACGGGCCCAGTGCAGGTTGGTGGATATCACATGTCTTCGAACTTTTAATTCTAGGACATGCCGGTTTCCTCACAATGTTTTCCTTCACCGTTTTGAGAGCAGTGGTGATGAAATAATTTACACAAAGTAAAGCGCCTGTCTGGGTTCGAACCCACAACCTAGGTACTACAAGACTGTTGACAATTAATTTATTTAAAACATTATGAGAAAGCTGCACAATCAGTACCTACTAATCTGTTTTTGTTACTTTTTGTAAACTTGAATTATTAGTAAATAAGTGAAATGTATAGCTTGTTAGAAAAAGAGGTGTGTTAACAAAAATCAGGCTGTTTTCAATAAAGATTTGATTAAAAGCACATTTATTTATTTTTATTATACAACATGCCTTGAATGCTATATTAATCTACTATTTTTATCTAAATTGTGTACTGTGGTGTCACACAAAATGTATTAAATATATACTATAAAATAATCTTAGGATAGCCTATTTAGTAACTACTGCATGTAAGTGTAACTTAATGAGTCAATACGAATCTTCCTTTGAGTAATCTTCGCATGATGACTTTACGACCATTTGCTGTGGATATCCTAGTTTTCCATCCATGACGATTCACTCTCCGAACTTCGTTTGGTCGTGGGAAATAGCAACGCACTTTAGTTCTAACGGACGACAGCAAAAAACTATCTGGCTTCGTTAAACTTGCAGCAGGCGACGTTGTTGAAGCGACTTGCAGGGTTTGCCTGATGAGCCTGCAAACACAGTCACACAAAATATTTATACAAGTAAAAAAAAATTTAATGGGAAAATGAGAGCATTCATGAGATTGTTGATTGTTACACGAAGATACAACCTTCTTAGCGTGTCGATGGCCAAAATAACATACAAAATAATTTGTTTGGCACATAATTCAGCAACGCGAATACCGTTTGCTGACGCAGCCGTTAGGTCCTCACGGATGCAGATGGAAGGTGACCACCGGAGATCTTAGCCGTCCATGAACCACTCCTGGACATTATTTTTATCTGCTGCGAGACAGTGAAATACATAACTTATTTACCTAAGTGGTTGCAGTATTGCTGACATTATTCCTGACATGGTAATCACACAACAATAATACTTTCTGCGATAGTAGATATATTTTAGTAGGTATCATCAACTGCCTCGAAATCTTAGGTTAGATCCTAGATCATCTGTCAGTGTCACAGAATATAAATACCAGGGTCCACAGACTAGCAAAACTTAGCGTTTTAGCTTGCTACTACTGCCCTTTCAGTAACTTCAAACAATTTTTTAACCGACTTCCAAAAAGGAGGAGGTTATAAATGTACGGCTGTTTGTTTTTTTTTTGTTTTTATGTTTGTTCACCTATTGCTCCGTCCTGATTTTGAAAATTATTTTTTTGTTTGAAAGGGTTTGCTCCCGAGGTGGTCCCATTGCCACCAAGTCAGAATCTGATGAGGGAAATCGAGGGCAATCCTCAAATTTTATAGGCACACCTTTATCGATTTCAGTATTTTTTATGCAACTCATGCATTTGCACTTGGAAAGCACCATATGGTGAAGTGTAACTGATGATGAAGACCACAGATGGCCACTGGAACTACTTAATGTTGGAGAATTAGTCTTTTGGAATGTTATGTAATTTATAACTGGTTAGTAATAAACTCTATGGTGGAGCTTTATGGTATGTCAAAGCTCGGGTTCAAATATATTTGGCACAGAACAATTTGAGAGGTGTGGTAAAAAACAGCTGAGCTGATGGCTCGTTTTTCGACAAAGTCTATAAATACGTACGTGTTATTTTATATATAAGTTTACAATGTTTTGAAGAAGATGAATAAAGACAATCCTTTGTAAGTAGCAGACCATTTTATTTTATTTTACATTCAAATCCCATAAGAGGTTATGGGCCCTCTACAATTAATTATGGGCGCTCTGCTATCAGAAGGCAGTTTATAATGATGAGTTGAGAGTTGGAGAGTAACTAAAAGCCCGAATTTGATACAAGGAGAAAAAAAAACAGAAAATGTCAGAAGAATACGTAAAATTATCGAAATTAACAAAAGAATCAGAATATTCCTTTTGGAAAATTAAGCTAATATTAATTTTATAAGCAAAAGAATTAAATTCAGTTTTGGATAATGAAAAAGATTTTGAGAAAAAGGACGCGAAGGCAAAATTAATTATTTTATGCTCGATAAGTAAGAAATATATGTCATATGTAATAAATTGTAAAACGACAAAAGAAATTATTGAAAAATTCGACGACATTTTTCTGGGACACAAAGATATACAAATATCTCAACAATTGGAGGAATTTTATAATTATAAATTTCAAAAAGAAGATCTGATGTGTGATATAACAGAAATTGAAAACATAGCAACAAAGATAAGAAGTTTGGGTTATAGTTTTGATGACAAGCAGATTATGACAAAAATTTTGACAAGTATACCAGAAGAATTGAACCATTTCAGAACTGCTTGGGAAGCAACGTCATTGAATGACAAAACCCTAACAAACTTAATATCAAGGTTAAGTCTAGAAACAAGAATAAGGAACAACAACAAAGAAGAGGAAATAATAGCAACAACATCAAGCAACAATAATGATATCAATCAAGAAGGAAACAGTTTTTATATAAAGACATGCTATAAATGCGGAAAGAAGGGACACATTGCGAGATTTTGCAGAACTAGAACTCCGATATCGAGTGATGAGAATAAACAGAACACAACATGCTTCAAATGTCTGAAAACTGGACACAGACATGCGGACTGCAAAGAAAAGTTTAACTGCCGGCAATGTGGTGACAACTCCCACTATATGAAAAATTGTTTGAACATGAAAAATGTGAGAAACAATTTTACTAACAAAATAGAAAATGAAGAAACTAAAATTGAGTTCATTATTGATTCCGGTACCAGCAGTCATATTGTGAATTCAGAAATTTATCTTAAGGATAAAAGAAAAACTAATTATAAGATCATGACAGCTGATGGAAATATTTATTTTGTAAACATCATGGGCAACATTTATTCCCAAAATATTATATTGAAAGATGTCCTTTTTGTTCCTGAATTGAAGAAAAACTTAATATCTGTATCTAGATTAACAAATGATAACTATACTTTAAAAATTTTCAGAAATAGATGCGATATTCGTGGATTGGAGGCTGAATGCGCAGCAGCTGCTGAGCTAAGTCGTGATGGTTTGTACCACCTGAGTTTTAACGCAAAGCCATTAATACAATCAAGGTCAGTAAACTCTTTTTACTTGGATTCATATTTTTGGCACCGCGCATTAGGTCATGTACCTATAGCCATAACTAGGAATCTTGTTAGAGGAATTGAGAGAGGCCTCGTAAAGGAAACCATCTGCGAAGTCTGCACTAAATCAAAATTATGTAGAAAACCATTCAAAACTATTAGACAAAAAGCCAGTAAACCTTTAGAAATTATACATAGTGATATTTGTGGTCCTATTGAAACTGAAACATGGGATGGTTACAAATATTTTATAACCTTTTTGGATGACTATACACATTTTATTAAAGTATTTTTAATTAAAAATAAAAGCGAAGCGTTTTCGAAAATAATAAATTACATTAATTTGGCAGAAAATCATTTCCAAACAAAAATTAAAAGTTTTAGATGCGATAATGGTGGCGAATACAATAATAAACAATTTAAAATGTATTGCAATAGTAAAGGAATTAATATTGACTATACACTCCACAGTTAAACGGTAAAGCTGAAAGATTAAATAGGTCTTTAATGGAAAGAACTAGAGCGTTACTATTTGATATGCAGCTACCACGCATTTTATGGGGTGAAGCTGTTTTAACATCTGCCTATTTAATTAACAGGAGTGCAAACACAGTTAATAATAAAACACCAGCTGAAATGTGGTTTAATAGAATACCAAACTTAAAACATTTGAACATTTTTGGATCTTTAGCTTATTATAAAAATAATTTTCAATTAAAGAAACTTGACTCCAGGAGTAGCAAAGGGCTTTTAGTAGGGTTTACGAATAATGGTTATAAGATATGGGATCCTTCTGATTTTAGAATTGTTTATTCGAGAGATGTAGTGTTTAACAATAATAAGAGTGATGTTGCGGATTATTTAAAATTTTGTAATCGTAAAGTGAAACAGTGTGAGTTAGATAATTTATTTAAAGAGGTGAGTGTTGATATTGGTGATAATGGTTTTAGTATTGAAGGTAACGGTGATATTCGTGGTAATGTTAATAATGAGGTTAATAATGATGTAGTTGTTGGTGATGTTTTTCGTACTGAAAGTGGTGATCGAGTTGTTGGTGTTGAAGGAAATATTGAAAATAATGAGGTGTTTGAAGATAGTTTTGATAATGTTGAAGTTGAAGTTAGTGGTGAAGATGTTGAAGACAATTTTGATAATTTTGAAGATAGTGTTGAAGATGTTGAAGTTAGTGTTGAAGACACTGGAGTTGTAGTTGATGTTGAAGATAATAATGTTTTGAGAGGGGAAGGTAGAAACGAAGGTAGAAATGAAGGTAGAAATGACACAGTAATTGAGACTAGTGATGAGTTTGAGGATGCAGTTGAAGAAGCAGTTAATGTTGGACGGAGAATATTACCAAATCGAGAGAGAAGATTGCCAGCATGGCTAAAAGATTACGATTTAGAGACTTCATTTTTAACGTATACAGATGTTTTTAATAGTTTTGATAAAGATTTATGGTGTAAAGCAATGAAGGAGGAGAAAGATTCGTTGGAGAAAAACAAGACTTGGGAAATTGTAAACAGGAATGAAGCAAAGAATAGAAAGATAATCTCAAATAAATGGATATTTACTATAAAGCCTGGTGGAAGATATAAGGCGAGATTAGTGGCAAGAGGTTTTCTTCAAAAGCATAATATTGACTATAAAGAGACATATAGTCCAGTGGTTAATACTACTAGTGTTAGATTGTTGTTGGCTATTGCAGCACAAAAAGGTTTAAAAATAAAGCAATTTGATGTCAAGACAGCATTTTTATATGGAGAGTTAGATGAAGAAATTTTCATGGAAATACCTTTGGGATATGACATTAAAGATAAAGAAAATAAAGTTTGCAAATTAAAGAAAAGTCTTTATGGATTAAAACAAGCACCACTTATGTGGAATAAAAGATTAACGGAGTTTTTGAAGAAATTAGGTTTGTTACAATTGAAATCTGATCCATGTGTGTTTGTTAATAAAGATAAAGGAATTTATTTGGCTATCTATGTTGATGATGGAATTTTAATTGGTGAAAATGAAATTGATTTAAATAAAATTATTAATAAATTAGAAACTGAATTTGACATGCGTAAATTTGATAAAACTGAAAAGTTTATAGGGTTTGATGTTAAAGTAGAACGAAATTATATTAAGATTTATCAAGAAAGTTATATTAAACAAATTTTGGAAAAGTTTAAATTTGAAAACTTAAAGGATAGTTGTCATCCTGATATTTTAGTTGATGTACATCAAGAGGGGAAAGGTGGAGTTGATGATGTACATAAATATCGACAATTAATTGGTTCTTTATTATATTTAGTTAATAAAACAAGATTGGATTTATCGTTTCATGTAGGTTATTGCAGTAGACATCAAGAAAATCCGAATTTGAATGATTTCAGTAATATTAAGAATATTTTTAGGTACATTAAAAACTCAATAAGTAGTGGTATACAGTATGTTCGTGGGAACGATATGACTTTAAAAGCATACTGTGATGCAGATTTCGCAGGTGATCCTGATACTAGGAAAAGTACGACTGGCTTTGTAATATTTTATGGTGGTGGCCCTATACATTGGTGCTCACGCAAGCAGTCAGTCACTGCTCTTTCGAGTACTGAGGCTGAATACATTTCTGCAGCCGAATGTATTAAAGACCTGCTATACATTCAGTCTCTGATCCACGAATTAACGGATAAATTGCCGAAAACACAGTTGTTCGTTGACAATCAATCTGCTATTGTATTGATTAAGAATGGAATTTTAAATAGAAGGAGCAAACACATTGATGTTAAATATCATTTTATTAAGGTGAAAATAGATAAAATTTGTTGGAAATTAATTACTGTTCTACTAAAAATAATTTGGCTGATATTTTAACTAAACCACTGGACAGAACAAAGTTCTTGAGATTGAGACAATGCTTAGTGAGTGATAATTAAAGGACATTCTTTAATGTGAAGAGTTTTGTGTTGTGTTTGAAGTTAAATTAAGAGATAAGGCTGTTTGGGAATTAATTTGAAATTTTGTTATAAGTTAGTTATGTAAGGTGTTTAGATTAGAGTTTTTAGTTAAGTTGAGTGGGTTTAATTAAGTTGGGTTTTAAATGAGTTGATGGAAGTTAGTTATAAGTTTGATTTCAGTATGTTGTTCTGATTGTTATAAACATAAAATTCAGAGGGGATGTTGGAGAATTAGTCTTTTGGAATTTTATGTAATTTATAACTGGTTAGTAATAAACTCTATGGTGGAGCTTTATGGTATGTCAAAGCTCGGGTTCAAATATATTTGGCACAGAACAATTTGAGAGGTGTGGTAAAAAACAGCTGAGCTGATGGCTCGTTTTTCGACAAAGTCTATAAATACGTACGTGTTATTTTATATATAAGTTTACAATGTTTTGAAGAAGATGAATAAAGACAATCCTTTGTAAGTAGCAGACCATTTTATTTTATTTTACATTCAAATCCCATAAGACTTAATAATAAGTATTTCACTGTTGCAATTCGATTAGACACTATATTAATATGGTTGCTAAGCAATTTATGCTCGTCACAATGCACATGGTGAAGTCACCATCTGTTCTCCTGATTCTTACCAGGAGAACTCCTCAATTATTAACCCCCTGCATCGGGAAAAGCTATATTTTGTAAAAGGTGATGAGCAGTACCAGGCTATTGTAACATAGATATATTGCAAACTGAGCCATTAAAAAAGGAAAAATAAAAAACTGTTTACAAAAAAAAAAACAACCAACTTCCAAAAAAAGCACTACAAAGTGAAAAATAACCTTTCCGATGCTAAAAATTAAAATAGATCCAAAGACACCGACTTCCGAAAGGAATGTTATTTTTCACTTTTTATATCTTCTCCACAACAACCCAAAACGAATAAAGGCTTCTACATACCGGGGCGACTTGTCGCGCGACGCGACACGACACAAAGGCACCGCTCGTCCCGCGACACGCGGGTCCTTTGTGCCGTGTCACGTCGCGCGACAAGTCGCGCTGGTATGTAGAAGCCTTAACCTGTTTGTTTACGATGAGCCGTATGAGGCCTATATATCGCCTTTTTGTTTTAGTTAGTGCTTTGTTACACACGGCTACACATCAAGCTATATATTTCCAGTTTACGCTGATCTCGTACTGTACGGAAATCCTATACAATGCGAGATCAGTTTAAACTGGAAATGTATAGCTTGATGTGTAGCCGTGTGTACAAACTTAGTCACACTCCGGTAGTATTTACTAATTCCATGGTAAGGTTCCGTAAAAACAGCACTTTGAGTGAGTTTAGATACTCAAAGCAACAGCATGACGTAACATAACAAATGTAATGCTAGATACACACGCAGAGAATGCTATATACACCGGTGAGGTGGCGAGCCTCCTTGCCGGACTCTCGCCACGCAATGGGATCCGAGGCAAAAAAGGTCCTCGCACACCTTCAAAAACCATGAATAAGCTTTACATTAAAAATATCAGTTTTAGTAAGATTTTAGTCGATTTTGCTTAGGTGCTCTAAAAATAAATGACTATGGTTTAAGTCTCGCTCTCGTCGAAATCTCGTTCGTTCGTCTATTAGTGGAGAATAATATGGCGGACCAAAATAACAAGGGCGCTAAAAGATTATTTTGGATAGTTGTGATTTACATCAAATCAGTGACTGGTTAAGACTCTGCATTGCACTTGTTATGTATGAACTGTATTATTTATTTAAAATATCGCATGAAAGTGAGTACACGAAGCAAGAAATGTATTTTTAAGTTTGATGTTATTTTTCTAGCGTAGTACCGTGCATTTAGAAATCCATTACGAATTAGTATATATTGCTATTTCAGGTTCAGAATGTCAGCAATCAAAGTAAATTTCGAAATCGGACATATAGCATCTTTAAGATCGAAAAATACTCCAGAAGGATTTACTCATGATTGGGAAGTGTTTGTGCGCGGCCAAGAAGGAGCTGATATAAGTCACTTTGTAGACAAAGTGGTTTTTCTTTTACACGCAACTTTTAAAAAGCCAAGAAGAGGTAAATATCATTTAAATTAAAAAACTTGTATGGTTAGATTTAGAATCAAATAGCATAAGTAAATTATGTTAGTGATCAGCTTTCCATAAACTATGTTGTTTATTTATTTAGTAACTAGCTTCTGCCCGCGACTTCGTTCGCGTGGAAGTCGTAAGACACCACAATATACAAATATCAGCCACATTTTTATAAAAAACTGCCTCATTGGTCTAATATGACAAATATATTGCTTTTTCTATTTTACAGCATCAAAATTGTTTAAAACTGTCAATCTTCTTATCCTAAATTGTTTTTTTTTTTTTTTTTTACAGTTGTTAAAGAACCACCTTTTTGCATCAACGAGTCTGGCTATGCAGGTTTCATTTTCCCCATAGAAATATATTTGAAAAATAAAGATGAACCCAAGAAGATAAAGTTCTCTTATGATTTATCACTACAGCATAGTGGTTTTCTCAAAGACCGCTACATTTTTCAAAATCCGAATGAAGAGTTTAGAAAAAAGCTTTTAAAAGGTGGTGGCATACCTATTAGCAATAATGCATTTTACACTAATCCTGATCAAGAAAGTAGAAGTAGAGATTCATTCACAGAAGAAAAACAGCAGCTTGTTAGTAAGCCAAAACTATCATCTGAAAATATTAAGAAACACAAATCTAAGGAACACAAAGAGGAAGTACCACATAAAACTAGTACTAATAGTTTTGAAAACTTATTTGGACCACCTTTGCAAAAACCACCTAAAATATCCCCAGATCCTAAAAAGATAGAAAAAAGTGCACCTCCTGTTGTAAAGTCAGATAAAAAGGAAAAGGAAAGATCTAGTTCTGACAAAAAGCAGAAACATGAGCACAAAGAAATTAAGCTAGATAAAGTAAAAGTGAAAGAAGAAAAAGATAAAGTGAGGCCAGATAAGGTAAAGAATCATAACAAGGAAGGAGAAAAACCAAAAGATAAAACCAATAAAAGGCCTAATGACAGACCGCCTTCACCAGATGCAGCTAAGAAGCGTTGCTTGAGTCCAATTAGGAGACCACCTAGCCTTCCTCGCTCCAGTAGTGCTTCTAGTATTAAAGAAGAATATAAACCAACAAAACACAGCTCTGACAATTCAGAACAAAAGAAACCCAAAATAGAAGAAAAATCTGTTGATATCAAAATCGAAAAAGATTTGAAAGAAAAGAAAAAAAAGGAAAAGAAAAGTCACGACAGGGATAAAGAAAGAAAGGAAAAGAAAGAACATAAAAAGGAAAGTCATAAATTAAAAGAGTCTCCGAAAGAGCCTCCAAAAGAAACTCCTAAAGAGGTGCCTAAAATAAGAGAAGTTCCAAAAGAAAATGACTCTGTGAAAGATTCTCCAACAGTCAAAGAAAAACCTATAAAGCCTGATAAGAATCTTAACAAATTTTCTTTGGAAAATCTAAGAAAAACCCCTCCTGCAGATAATGAAGATCGTCCAGAAACTCACAAATCAAAAGAGAAAAGTGACCCAGAAAGGAAACACAAACACAAGAAGAAAGATAAAAAACGAGATGAGTCAAGAGAGAAACATAAAGAATCAAGTAAAGAAAAGAAACATAAACATGAGAAGGTACGGGACATACCTCCTGAAAAAATTGAAGTAATTGAACGCAGAGAAACTCCTATACCTAAGGAACGTCCTCTGCCTGAACCAGCATCTCCCATATCTATAGATACAGCATCTCAATGTAGTTCTAAAAGTGGTCTGGCCAAATCATCTCATATTGGAAATGAAGATGTTAACAGTAATCATTCAGATTCGGAGAGTTCCGTTATAGCAGATGAAGAGGATACCAAAGTTAAAATTGAAAACCCATCACCAGAACCTGTCAAACATGACCCATCCCCTGAACCAGAACCAGAACCAGAAATCGAACCCGAACCGGAGTTGGAACCAGAACCAGAGCCACTGGTGGAGCCTCCACCACCACATAAGGAGAAAAAACAAAAGCATAAAGATAAGTCTGCAAAAAAAGAAGAAAAACGGCGCAAGCGGAAAGCAGCAGAAGAAGAAAGAGAAAGTTTAGAAAGCATAGAACACAGGAAAGTAGCAAAGACTTCAGAAACAGCACCACCATTCAATGATACAGAACGTGGTGAGAGCAGTGGTTCGACATCTGCAGAAACGAAGGTCCAAGATAATGGCGTCTCTAGTAGTCTTGGAGAGGATGCTGAGCCTGGTGACCTCTCTCCTGATTACATGGTGCAACTACGAGATTTACAGCAACGAATCATGAAAATTAAAAATAATGAAGATTTGGAGAGAGTGGTCAATCTCATTGCAGAAACTGGCCGTTATGAAGTCACCACACAGACATTCGATTTTGACCTGTGTTTGTTAGATCGCTCCACAGTACAACAACTTATACAATTAGTGGGTTGTTAGTTAGCAGTATGTTACTGAAAGTTTTTTTTTTATTGTAAATAACCCCCTATCAGATTGCACTAAGGCATTTTGTACAGGTACTTGTTATGTCTTTCGTGACAAAGATGGCAGCGAAGCAGGTTTGAACTGCTTTTATTTACGACGTTGCATAAATTAAGTTAGAAAATAATCTCATAAAGTTTTATCTATTGATATCTTCACATTACTCTACACTTGAGTTTTAAGTGCAATACTGTATAGATATATAAAGTTATAAGACTGTTGAAAGATTGTTAAAAATAATGTATATTTTGTACATTATTGTATTGATGCATTATTACGTAAGTTAATAAACTTAAAGTTTTTGATTCACCTCCAGTGGCCCAGGAAGGGATTAGAGAGGCTATGTTAATAATATTGTATAATAGTTATAATGTCAAGTCTAATAATATAAATTTTATTTATAAGGTTTTTATTTTGTGCACTTTTAACAGTAAGTTCACATTCTATTTACCATTTAGGGTAAAAATTGGCATTGCAATATTGCATAGTTTTTTATTATAAGGTAGCTCCTGTAAATTTAAAACATCACTATTTTAGACAATATGGAACTTACTATCGATTTTGAAGCTAAACCTGAATTTCAGGGTTTCTTCAAAATTTCTGAAAATTATTCATGTGCTCATTTGATCTTGTACATTATATTTGTTACATAACTTATTTTTTTATTTATCGTATTTTAGGAATATTATAAAGAATAATAAATAGAGTGTACACTAATATACATTGTTTTGTTCTTTATATTCATCAGCAAGTGGTGTAGTTTGTAAATAAGCTTTTAAATTTATTTGAAATTGAATGATAAAAAGTATGTGCTTAATTTAAAGGAGAACTTGGCCTGCATTTAATACCTAATTTTTAACTAGTGAAGCATTTCTTCTGTAACAGCCAAAGCAGTCTACTCTCGCATTACTTCATGTTCTTGTAAAAAAATAGGTAAATTCATTCAGATATCATGCTCTCATACCGCCTTATTACAAAACAAGATCTATATTTTGACATGGCTTAAACCATGGACCCAGTTTTTGTAATAAGAACGTGACTGTGATTGAAATACCGTTCTTTATACAAAACTGAAAACTTAGTTCGGTATTAAGTTGTCAGTTTTGTGTTTAGGAACTTTACCATAGCCGGAATAAAGTTCGAAATTCAATAATGGCTCCATGTTTTAAACCTGGGTCTGAAGATAAACCTTGTTTTGTAATAAGGGGGTTAATGTTTATGAGTATGTCATGAGATGAGTACCTACCTCAAAATCAACAATTTATTATGTTATTATTTACTTTTGTATTACACTGTTATGCCGATGGATTGGATTAAAATGAAATACAAGTTTTTGCAATGATAACACTTTTATTCCAATGAAAAATGATAAATCATACTTTAGAACAAGAAATATGGTCAGGTATAAGTAATTTAAAGTGAACAGTAACTATCGATAAATGAACTATAACATCAGAATCTCATCTGAAATAATAAAAATAAACTAACGTCTATGAATAGTGGTAATTTATATGTGTTCCCAAATGTACGTATAATGATGGAGTAAAAATATTATGATTAATGAAAATGTGAAAAATGTTATTATCTTAACTCTGTCGTAAAGACAGTATGTAATAGCAAAGAGAAATAATAGCCCGCCATGGGTGTCCCTTGGATAGTTTATCGAGGACGATATCTTTAAGACATTTGATTTTAGCCGTTTCAGCGATCGTAACGCGCATAACGCATCAATCTATCTTTCTCAATAGAGATGTTTCAATACTTTTTACCGAAACCGAAGAACGTCTATGTCCATCCTTTCGCTGCAGTCGAATCCTGAGTTCAATGACAACATGTTCATCTCTTTTTTCCATTTTTATGAACAGTTTGGCGCCACTTAGCGTAAAAGTCTCCAATGTATTCAATAGAAATCCCAGCAGAGTGTGCGGCACCTGTCACACTAAATTCTTTATACTGTTCCTCTTCACTGCCGGGTTCATTGCCAACCAGCAAAATCAGTAAAGGTGTAGATTTTCCTTGCAAAGAACTATCAGGATCACCATTTCCCCCTTGAATTTGTTTTTCATCGGTTATAAAGTGGTTGCAAAATTCCATAATTTGTATGAAGCTGTGAACATATGGCGGAGCTTTGCGAGGATATTTCAGAAGAGGTAATGGTTTCGATTGTCCCGGGCGTTGTGCTCGTAAGAACCTAGACCCGCTGCGCAACTGAACTTCAAGCCAACGAATCGCGTCACGAGCAGTGCTTTCATCACGTTTTAGGTTATCCAACTCCTGTAGCACTGAAAGTTACATACAAGGTTTAAACAAACACTAATAAAAAAGGATAAGTACATATACAAAAAATATAATAATTTATTTTAGATTCTTACCAACAGTAGGGATAAGGAGTATGAAGTTTCTTGCGCGAAGCAGTTGTTTGACGCGGCGCAGGTGTTTGTGTAGGGCATTTGTGTCAAGAGCCAGTAGCGCAGGCACGGGTGACTGGCCACTGCGTTCTAGCTCACGCACCTGTGACGCCAGCCAAAGGCGTCCGAGTCGTCGCAATAGTCCTCCTTCACTTGATTCAACCTGTACAGCCGAAAACGAGAAAAGCAAAAAAAAAATAGGTCATCATCATTAGAATTTCATTAGAATTAAGACACTGGGACAAATAGTCAACTTACATGTGGTTTCTTAGAGTTATGCCACTCTTTGCTTCTCTTGTGGTTCATTTTTGTAGTCACTTTAGGAGGAGGAACTTTTTTTAAGTAAAATATTTTTAATGATCTGTTGAATCTAATTCGGGGTATTATTTTGGCAATCTGATTTCCAAAATCTACAAAATTCAATATTCTTACGATATTTTCCTCATAGAATGACAGTTTGTATCTATCTAACATTTGCCATTCAGCGGCATCCTTGTCATATTTACAGATATTTGTTCCACGTAGATTAATATCTTCAGGTAAAGGAATGGTTTTATATTCCAGTTTCAATTTTTTTGCCACACTACGGACATATCCCAAAATATGGCATTCTCCATTTTCATTTGTTTTTGGATTGAAATAGAATGTCAAAATATTTAGCAAATCTACAACACATTGGAAAAGTGACTCTCCACTGTCCCCACAGGATAAAATTAAATCTTTTTCATTGAGAGCCCAATCCTGTAGTAATTTGATACTAGACAGAAAATTATCACCAAGTAAAAAGTTCTGCAATCCCTGAACATCTAGAACATTGTTGTTGTAACTATTGTATTGAAAATAATTTTCAGTGCTGTTTGGTTTGGCATCCAAGTCACCATTCAAAGCTGTTTCTTTAGTCACTTCTTTGTTGTTTTCATTTTCAGTTTGACCATTATTTTTTACAGTAATTTCTTCATTATCAGAAACATCAAAGCATGAGTCCTCACTGACAGATCCATCTGTGTGTCCAGTAGAATCTGATAAATCTTCCTCCTCAGAACATGACTCTTCTGTGAGTTCATGAGCCTCTATGTCACTACTTTCAGTATCAACATCACTCATATCAGAACTGTCGGAGGCCACACGCCTGCGACGGCGGCGTTTTGTTAATGGTTTCTTAGCATTAATTTTAGCATCTCCGTTTGTCATTAACTCTTTGTTCTCTTCCAATACAGTGTCTTTTGATGTGCTATCAAGACTGTCTTGTATGTTATCATTTAGGATTACTGGGGGTTTGTCTAAGACAGCGGATTTATCAGTTTCAACTGCTTCTAAAACAAACTCATTTCTTGGAATATGCAGTGTTGCACTTTTGGATTTATATTTATAAGCTGGATTTTTAAGTCCAAGTGATTGCAGCTGTTGTAACAATTTTTGTAAGAGTTGTGATAAAAGTGCTAATGTGAAAGCTTTACATGCAAATGCTTTAACTTCATCTATTTCTGAAACTTTTGTTATAGTAAACAAACAAATCAGTACAATTTTATGCACAAGATTCGCATTTAAACAAGATGGGTTTGAGCCTTCCTCCTCAACTGCCTGTGTGTATTCATTGTAATTTTTATCTACATCAGGCAACAAAGGTTTAATAAAATCCATTGCAACTTTTAACTCATGAGCAATTGTGCTGCATCTCTGTGGAATATTGGTATCATTCTTATTAAGATACCAAATTTCTATTAAAGAGAGAAAGTTGGTTATTGCATTTTGAATGTGTTCTGTTTGTGTCAGTGAATCAGGATTATTAAGAGAATCAAAAAATTGGGCATTTTTTTCAAATATTTTTGTCAAGTTTCCAATTGCTCCTTCAAATGGTGTTGTACAACTCAAACAGTGAATATAGTAGCAAACTGAGTCTAAGTTGTAATTTTTATCATTATATAAATTGCCCAGTTGGTTATAAGGCATCCCTACAGACATATCAACATGTGCAGCTTGGAGATAATATCGAGCTGCTATAGATGGTTCAAAAGCATGAAATATTTCCACCTGGTAGCGGCTTAGGTCTCCAAGGTAAATGAGACATGAGTGCAAAGCTGAACGACTGAACTGGATTTCCTCATCTGTAGGTGTCTCATTTTTATCAAGATATTCACCATCTAGGTGGAAAGAAGTATAATCCAGCTCTTTAATTTGTACCTTCATTTCTGATTCCATTCTTGAAATGAAATGGTGAAAGTGGCCGATTCCACAAACAATATGGGTAAATAGATAGCTATCATTTTCACTGTCCGTTTCTCTTAATTTCTTGGCTGACGATATAGTTTCATAGTATACTTTTCTCCAGAGTAATTCAAGTGATTTTTTGCCATAATTGATAGGATCAAGAAATACAAGTTTCTCACAATTGTCTCTTAGTTTTTGTCTTTGAACTTCAAGATGGGTAGAGAAGAGGTCAGTGATGGACCGACTTGCAGTTGTCATGTCACCTACGCGTCTTGCTACATCGCTGACATAGCTGAAAATAGTAGGAATCATATATATTAATGTGTAGAAATGAAGAAAATCTTCTAATGATGGAAGATTACATCAACATTTTTGCATACCTAAGAAAAGGAAAAAATTTAAATGGACTATGGAAAGTAGTTCCATAGTCCATGCATACACTGGAAAATCATACGTAATTTAGAGGCCACAATTAGGCCATGTTTCATTACTAATTCGCTTTCTTTTCTGATTGTTGAAGTATACCTTCAGACCTATTGTACTAGGAATGTAATTTAAAGTAAATTTCTCACCGATATAGTTTTTTGGCACGTTCAGTGCGCTCGGCAACTTTAGCCTCCAAAATTTCATTAAATTCCCCCTTCATTTTCAAGTCATTTTATCAACTTTTGAACATGTAGATTGCAAAAATACTTCTTTTGCCTTTCCCACGTTACCAGTACTCACAGAAATCATTTCGATAGCACCATTTTTCACACTGATACAGTTTTTGATACTGATAGAGTTTGCAATTTTTAGACTCACTGCGCATTAATGACAGTGACACAGTGACATGAAATGACATACGAGTCGGACGCATCATAGAGTAGACTGTTAAGAATGTGAGTCGGACGCACAGAGTACTTAATACTTTTATACTTAGACAAAGAAATGTATAGACGGCACGGCGGCGGTGGCTCCATTTCATTCTCACAAGAAAGGGATATAGTATTAACTATTATACGTAAAGGAAAAAGACAAAGCAATACATTTCCGTCTCTCAGTGCGTGTCAGTTTTTTCAAGGTCAACGACATATGTAGCTTCGAATTTCATGGCGTTTTTGTGAAATTATGAAGTTTAAATTGGCACTTTTCTACATCATTAATTCATTAGTCATCAATTTGTTTTTGTTTTAAAACCCAGAATAAAGGGTTTGGTTTAAGGTATTGTAGCGGCATCAACATCGCCACATGCGAACTACGCGTCACACTGACGTCACGCAAATCCTGCATCACGCAAGCAGAGTTTACCACGCAACTAGCATATATACAACGTCCCGACATCAACCGTCGGGCAGTTGCCCACCAGACACGACACCCGTCTGGTCGGAGGATCCTCCCTTTTCAATAGAGGATGAGTGAACTTTACACCCTGTTCCTCATGCCACCAAACTGGTGACCCCGAGTATGAACGTCAGCGCAGACTTCAGCGTGACGTCATCATCATCATCATCACTTCCTCAAGCTTTCGAGCGGCGAGTCACACAGCCAGCCAGCAACCACAGCTTCAACGGGTATCCTGACCACCAGCATGCAGCGGACGCGCATTCCTGGTCATCACCCACAGCCTCATCAGCAACCTTGGCACAGCACACTGCACTTTCGGCCGGTCCACAAGCAGAGAACATGCCTCTCGTCCTACTCACTGGGGAATCACCGCAGACAGTTCCGACTCACCGAGAACTATGCGGCACCCGGTTCCAACACACTGGAACCCCTCGACTGGCACTGACAAGCATCGCAAGATATACGGCTCAGCCCACTATCGACCTCCGGTCCGGAGGGGAGTGATGTAGCGGCATCAACATCGCCACATGCGAACTACGCGTCACACTGACGTCACGCAAATCCTGCATCACGCACGCAACTAGCATATATACAACGTCCCGATATCAACCGTCGGGCAGTTGCCCACCAGACACGACACCCGTCTGGTCGGAGGATCCTCCCTTTTCTATGGTGGATGAGTGAACTTTACACCCTGTTCCTCATACCACCAAAGTATCATTGGGTCCTATACATTTATGAATATGTATATAGTATGCTGTATAGTATGCTAAGCTATTTATTATACTGAAAGTCGGACGGGACGGGGACGGGTCATGACACATGACCCGTCCCCGTCGGTAGCGTTGCCGGAGGGAAATATTGCGAAGTATTCCCATCGTATTATTCGCGGAATTATACGGAAGTATTGAGTAATATTCGGAAATATTCGCCGAGAATAATAATTAAGGCTCGTGCAGACTGGCGCGATACCGCGGGTGCGATGTGACACTAGTAGCATAATTTCTATGTCGCGCCCGCGATATCGCGCGAGTCTGTACGAGCTTTTACAAGGAAAATATCTAGCTAAGTACATGTTCGGTCACGCATAGTCTCGGGGCGGTGTCCCACTGCCAGTTAATCCATTCATAAAACTGAGTACCTAAGTACCTATATCTAATACCTACGATTTGAAAACTTCTGAATATTTCTTTCATCTACTTAGATAAGTAGGTACTTACGTAATAAGTTTTTTTATGCAGTTTAGGTGTGAAAGAGTTATTTTGCGAGAATACCTACTATGTACAGACGCCAGCACATCAATCTACTACAATCTGTCAGATTTATTTAATAGATTTTCAACTTTATCTCTATAGCTTATGGTTCAAGGTAGATTGGGAAAAATTGACAGTTTCGGGTAGCTTCACTTGCTGGCGTCTGTACCTACATAAAGAGATAAATACATAGATAAGTAGTTACTAAGATAAGCTTATATTATTATGTAGGTAGGTCCCGAGGTACCTAATAAAACGGTAGGTAACTATTATAATAAGTATTTCAACAATTGTTTCCTTTATGTAGGTACTTATGATAAACTTATTGTAACTTTATGGTAAAACATCGTCGTAATAATGTACATAGCTACTACTACATACTTACCTAATTACATTTATTTTTCCGTCGTAAACCAAAAACATTTTACGTTACAAACTAAGCTTGTACTTGCATCTCTTTAAAACATCCACACAAAATCGGTGCTTTTTATACTCAACTCAACCAGACAAGAATAAAATAATAAGTACCTATCTAGTCACTAGTAGATAACTAGGTACTTAAAGCGGAAATATTCCCGACCGCATAGTACCTACTAGGCATCGAATAAAGGATTCTACATACCAGCGCGACACGGCACAAAGGCCCGCGCGTTGCGGGACGAGCGGTGCCTTTGTGTCGCGTCGCGTCGCGCGACAAGTCGCCCCGGTATGTAGAAGCCTTAATACTTTTTAGGGTTCCGTAGCCAAATGGCAAAAAAACGGAACCCTTATGGATTCGTCATGTCTGTCTGTCCGTTCGTATGTCACAGCCACTTTTATCCGAAACTATAAGAGCTATACTGTTGAAACTTGGTAAGTAGATGTATTCTGTGAACCGCATTAAGATTTTCACACAAAAATAGAAAAAATACAATGAATTTTGGGGGTTCCCAAACTAAAAAAAATATTTATGATGTACAGACGCCAGCACATCAAGCTACTACAATCTGTCAAATTTCTTTAATAGATTTTCAACTTTATCCCTACGGCATAAAGTTCAAGGTTGATTGAGGAAATTTGACAGTTTCGGGTAGCTTGACCTGCTGGCGTCTGTACATTGCCATGTAAACTTCCAACGAAAATTGGTGTGAACGAGATCTAGTAAGTAGTTTTTTTTTAATACGTCATAAATCGTAAACCGCAATTTACCTTTCATTCAATCAAATCAAATATACATATATATTATTATTAAAAAAAAATAACCATGTCTCTAAATAGCACAGTTTTTTTAGAAATCATCAACATCATATGTACGGAACGGTGCGCGAGTCCGACTCGCTCTTGACAGTTTTTTTGTTGATTTTATGAATGAAGGGCAGCGGGCCGATACGTGCAATCGAGCAGTAGCAACGACTTCAGCTTTTACCCGCTAGAGGGCCTAATGCCAGTGACTATATTACTAGTACTTACTACACGTTCATTCATAAAACTGAGTATAATACGATTTGAAAACTTCCGAATATTTCTTTTCATCTACTTAGATATGTACCTACTTGTGTAATAAGTTTTTGTATGTAGTTTAGGCGTCAACGGGATAGAGAGGTAAAAACATATTATGTAGATACTAAGATGAGTTTATAAAATAGTTTAAGTATATTATATTAGGTATATACCTACCTACTAAAGAGTAGGTAATTCTAATCGTTATAATATTATTCTATAATATGTACTTATTTGAACTATTAATTTCAGTTAAACACTATTCTACAAACAAAGTTTTTTTTTGTAATACGTCCTCGTAAAAAAGTACCCTACCTACTTAGGTAAGTACGTACTTACCTAATTATTTAATTACATTTTTAAGAAGTAAACTAAACTTGTACCTACTTAACATCCGCACAAATTCGACACATTCTATAAACTCAACCAAACAAAAATAAAATAATAAGTAGTCACAAGTAGATAACTACGTATACATACGAGCAAATATTCCCGCATAGTAGGTATAGGTACGTAGGCATCGAATAATACTTCGTTGATTTTATCAATGAACGGCTGCGGGCTGATACGTTTAGGCGAGCAGTAGCGTCGCCGAGCGTACAGCTATTCGTCGCTAGATGGCGTTAATACCAATGACTTCATATTACTACGCCTTCATTCATAAAACTGAGTATATTACGATTTGAAAACTTCCTAATATTACTTTTCATCTACTTATATAAGTACTTACGTAATAAGTTTTTTTAAGTGATTTAGGTGCGAAAACGTTATTTTGCGAGAATACTATGTACCTACTTTAAGAGGTAAATACATAGGAAGGTAAAGGTACTAAGATGAGTTTTAGTAGTTATATTTTATTATTACCAAGGTACTACTGCTACTGAAGTACGTAATAAAACGGTAACTGTTATGTTAAGTATTTCAATTATTTCTGTAGGGACTTATTAGAACTATTGATTTCGATTGAACACTAGGTACCTATTCTACAAAGTTTTTGGTAAAACATCGTCCGTAATATTTCCATTTTATTGTCCATTTGGTAGGTACACACGGCTACACATCAAGCTACATATTTCCAGTATAAGCTGATCTCGCATTGTATAGGATTTGCGTATAGTTCGAGTTCAGCGTAAACTGGAAATGTATAGCTTGATGTGTAGCCGTGTGTATCTACATCGTAAAGCTAAAACATTTTTACGAAGTAGGTAAACTAAGCCAACATCCGCACAAAATCGACTCATTCTATACTCAAGGTCCATACAAAAATAAAATAATAAGTACCTAGTCACAAGTAGATAACTACTTATGCGCAAATATTCCCGCGTAGTAGGTACGTAGGCATCGAATAATACTTTGTTGATTTATTGAATGAACGTCTGCGAGGCTCGGGGATCACGTGCCATTGCCACGTGCAGGCGAGCGCTGGCGTCACCGATCGACTAACTAGGGAAGTTCTTCATTTACAGTTCTATACCTTCCCGCCAGATGGCGTTGATTCAAAGCACGGCGTAATATCTGATATTCGGTGAGTCTGGTCAACCTCCATATGCATACATTCGTAACTGATTTAATAGTGATAAATTATAATAATACGATTTAATACATTCAGATTCATAATTCATTCAGAGAGAAAATCGCTCGTGGGCGGGCCACCCTTACTCTGCATTCTTGCTGGGGTAGCATTCCTTCCAATCGTAGTATTCTTTTGAATATTTCCGAATTATTGCGTATATTTCCGAAGTTTTGCAACGCGCATGACATGAATCACAGAGCACAGTCCATTTCACGAAAGAAGTCCCGCGGAAATAAGTGGAACTAATTATTATTATACGCTAAGTTAGCAACATTCCTAAAATAACCCATGCCTGCAGCGCCACGTCTGCGAGACTTCTTTCGTGAAATGGACTTTAATATTACATTTAGATGACTGGAGACCATAGAATAGATAATACACTATCATGTTGAAGACGTCATGCCTCATGCATGAAGAGGTGATTTGAAGACGATTCATTCTATCTGATTCTATCTCTGTTCATGCATGGAAGTAGTAGCTGGAACTCTAGTACTAGACGGTACCAAAATACGGTGCAAAATATACTGGTACAAACAGTGGTACCTAGATGGTCAACACAGACTAAGTAGTGTCTAGTATTGTTACATGCTCTGAGTTGTCTAGTCTCTTTTTATTGATTTTTTTAAAATCTATAGTAAATAAATTGTAAAAATCTAAAGCTGCTCTGCTTTCTGTCTATTTGTCTCTGATAAAATCTCATGGCATTTTCTCTCTCTTCACTATTGTCTATGCTCGGCTCTTGTCTTTGGTGTACGTGTAATGATGACGGGCGAAAAATCCAATCAAAATACAAAAGTAGACAGCTGAAATAGCTAGAAATAGTACTAACACATAGAACCCGATTATAGCATACAGATAGTGGAAATATAAACGTGATATTCCAAGGCAGGACAAAAGTATCCGACAACAAGTGTAAGTATTATTTAAGAATAAAGAGTTTTCTAATGTAATGTTGTGTATACCTACCATTCAAACTCACGAAACGTAGTGAATTAAGGAATGTGTTGGAAATAAGATTATACATACTATTTCGGAGAAGAAGATTAAAGTGTTGTTACACATAGTGGATAAGTTCAGTGTTTTCAATTGTCCACATAGATAATTATCCATTACCCTATTCATAGTCACCAGTTGCAGCTTATTGAAGTCATCCTTCAATCTTTGACTATTTCATGTTTCAGGCTACCTCATTGTTTCAATAAAGTATAATGTAACACCCCATAAAAAATAAGATAGAATGAATAAATAAATCTGTCCTAAATAAATTACTGTTACATTTAAAATATTTCAGGATCATTCACATTTCACAGCCATGGACAGTCAACCTTGCATATTTCTGGGCATCAAAATAAAACCTGGGCCAATAGAGCGCCACAAAATTGAAAACTTTGCATTAGATAATACAGTGGATAGTCTTAAGTCTGAAGCAGAAAAAAAGACAAATGTTCCATCAGAATCCTTGGGTAAGATTTATCTAGAATACTCTGATATAATTGACTGCCTACAATATCTAGTAACTTTGTTCTGTTTTCATACTTAGATTGAATTACACAGCAATCATTATATCTCTATGTTACTTTGATTCATTTCAACCAAATACTTGTGATGCTTTTTTTTATAAATACACCTTGCTCTTTTGAATTTTCTAATCTTAGCACATGTTTTTTTAAAAGAGAAAAATTTATTTATACTTTTGGATTATATCTATCTAGCTAGGCTGTGCTTTCGATTTGTATATTCTTTTATTTAAAAATTATGTTTACAGAACTAATACACCACGGAAAGATCTTAAAAGGTGACCTCACTCTTCAAGACAGTGGTGTTAAGAGTGGGGAGATGGTGCATGTGGTTAAGAAGAAGGTGCACACAGCACCTGCTCCCGCACCTTCATACTCAGATGCTGAGCTGCAGCAACTAAATACCTCTCTGAGGACACTGGGATGCACACCTAATGCTCCTGGTTGGACCAGGGCGATGCAGGTAGCCAGTATTACTCATGTGTTCATTAACTACTATTTTATATACATAATGCTTACCTTTTAGCTTGATTTTGAAGTTTTTTTTTTCTTATTTTTAAAACTTTGTCCTACACTAGGAATTTCCCCTGTATTGTGGGTGCGTTTACAAACATTTAAGCTCACATACTCAAACAGCCAGACCCGGAACAACTACTTGTAGGTCATACAAATATTTGTTCCGTGCGGGAATCGAACCAGCGACACGCAGCACACCAGTCAATCGCTTAACCACTGCGCCAACCGTGCCAACAAAAAATAATGACTTTTAGTTCAGCTGCCTGAACAAAATGGTATCTCATGGTTGAATATTTTGTTGTGAAATATTTACTTGGGACAACAGGTAGAGTAATAAGGAATACAAAGTCCCTAGGACTTGATATGTCTGCTCTCTCAGTTAGGACTATTCAACATGGTGTAACTTAAATTTTAGCTGTTAAATGATGAGTCTGCAATGGCTGAGATTGTGGAACAAGCGCCCTGCATTGGAGAGGACTGTGTGGCTCTGTCTATTCTACACGAGGTAGAGTTGCTTGCCGCGCTGGGAGCCAACATACACACTATGAGACGAGGAGCTAACGCTCATCCTGAGCTGCCAGCAGCCCTGAGACATCTGACGCGGCTTGTGCGGTCGCGCTCAAATACTACATCATCTACTGAGAGTGGTTAGTAATTGCTGCAGATGACCAGTATTTTTTAAATCGATTATAAGCACTTTAAACGCATCATCATCATCATTTCAGCCAAGAGACGTCCACTGCTGGACATAGGCCTCTCCCAAAGGGGGGGGTTGCCATAATCGCCATGCTTGGCAGGCGGGTTGGCGATCGCAGTATGGTGTTAAAAACCACTTTCGCAATGCATCAATTTTATATACTTAGTAGTAACATTTACAATAAAATTAATAAAAATGTAAAAAATCCTAAATCTCAAAACTCACGCGGTAAAAACTAAAGTAACAGAGTGGCTACTAGAGAGGGATTATGCCTACACAGAGTCTCTACTTACATACATCACCTAATCTTTCACGTACCCCGATCTCCATAACATGGGCGCACGCACCTTCCTTCCACCCCACCTTATCACACATACACACAGTCCCACACAATACTTACCTTTCACTACATGCACACACACCCTCACACATATACATACAATCACATAAATTACTGCGGCGGTAGAACGACACCGTTCGTTAATAATTGTTGTAACAGTTATAGTGTATAAGAATTTAGTGGCCGTACACTGTTTCTCAAAATACAGGTTATAACCTAGTTTCAGAGGCAGGGTGTTAAAAAATTTTGAACAGATTTTACAACAAACATAATTATATGTATAACTTTCTAAAATGCATAGAGAATGCTGCTGCCCATTCTCTAGTAAGTCCCTTAGTCGCCTTTTACGACACCCACGGGAAGAAATAGGGCGGTGCTATTCTTTACGTCCGGCACCACAGAGACAAGATTTAAACTTTGTATGTGTTTAAACATATACAAAGTTTAAATCTGTACCTACTAATAAAAGTTTGGATGTAGTAGGTAATCTCCGAAACTACTAATACAATTTCAAAAAACAGTCCAAACAACAGTTTATATTAAAATCAATCTGCCTGCCTTTTCCCAATTATGTTAGGGTTGGCTTCCAGCCTAACCGGATACAGCTGAATACCAGTATTTTCCAGAGAGCGACTGCCTATCTGACCTCCACAACTCACTTACTGCTTCTGAATACCCATATCGACGGGAAGTCCGTCAATCAATCAACTCAGCCTATCGCAGTCCACTGCTGGACATAGGCCTCTCCCGGGCTGCGCCACAAGTGACACAACACCCTGTCCTCCGCCTTCCGCATCCAGTCTGACCCAGCCATCTTCTTAAGGTCGTCGGCCATCTAGCTGGGGGGCGTCCCACACTAAGCTTGTCGATACGCGGTCTCCACTGGAGTGGAGTCCTGGAGGATAATATTAGTTAGAATTTATTTATTTGTTTATTTCTGTAACAATTTTTACATTGTACGAAATTTTACACAATATGATAACAATTACTTGACGGCGCGGTTGGCGCAGTAGTTAAGCGATTGACTGCTGCGCTGCATGTCGCGGGTTCGATTCCCGCACGGAACAAATATTTGTATGACCTACAAGTAGTTGTTCCGGGTCTGGCTGTTTGTGTATGTAAGTTTATATGTTTGTAAACGCACCCACAATACAGGAGAAATTCCTAGTGTAAGGCAACATTAAAAAAAAATACAATATAAATCATTATTTTATCAGTAACCAATTATGAAATTAAAAATATAAAAAATAAATAAAAAGTTGGATGTAGGATGTAGAGCCCCTTACATCCAACTTTTTATTTATTTTTTATATTTTTAATTTCATAATTAATTAGCGTAATAAACAGACAAACTTACTTTCGCATTTGACGGAAGCCATATTATTTAACAGCTGCGAGAGGCGGCGACTAGATGGCGCTAGTGGAACGTGCA
Source organism: Tiliacea aurago (assembly GCA_948098905.1). Classification (NCBI taxonomy): domain Eukaryota; kingdom Metazoa; phylum Arthropoda; class Insecta; order Lepidoptera; family Noctuidae; genus Tiliacea; species Tiliacea aurago. The sequence goes on from OX402592.1 coordinate 7,600,036, forward strand.
CCATAGACAAATCATTCATTCTATCGGATGTTTGACTTAAAAGACTTGAAGTCAATTGAGTGAAATATTGTAACGTTACCCCCCACTAGCGGATCGCCTTTATAAGGAGGTGCGCTATTGAGTCGGTACGCATTTTGAACGGATGCGTCTTGGTGCACAGACCACTGTCTCTCGACAGTCAGTACTGCCCGGTTATTGGATATGGAACGCTGTCTCCGACAAATTAGTACTATCCTTATTGCGGTGGGTGCATGGACCACTGTCCCTGACAGTCAGTACTGCCCTATGTGACCGCCACTACCATTATTAGTTATTTAATTAATTCTATTTAATTTCTATATTCTCCCGATTTAAAATAATTGATTGTTCGATTGAAATATATTTTTGTATTGCCATATCTGAGTATTACTTCTGATGTCTGAACCTATCCCGACACATTTATAATATTAGTTAGAATTTATTTATTTGTTTATTTCTGTAACAATGTTTACATTGTATCGAAAATTTACATAAAATGATAACAATTAAAAATTAAAAGAATTACAATATAAATCATTATTTTATCAGTAACCAAATAATAAATTAAAAATATTGAAAAAAATAAAAAGTTCGATGTAAGATGTAGGGGCTTGTGGAAAAAAATTATCAGCTGTCCCATAAATTTAGGTCGAGTTGGTTGTAATCAGCCGACCCATACAAGACTTCAATACCTAATTGAAGACTTTTATTTTTGATTGATGGATTATTTTTGGCTGATAATTTTTTTGTGATTACGATTTTGGTGCCATACAAAAAGTTGTTCAGTTTGATGGTCTCTACCATACCTTTAAATATGACCACACATTTCTGTTACATGCTTAGACTTGAAACTAGACTCGAATACTTATATCTAACTAAATTAAAAATATTAAAGGTACCTAATCATTTAATTTCGGAAAATACCTTTTTACCGGGCGTTGAAAATCTTAGGAAGCAAAAGGAGCGTAGGTAGATATGTAAGGAGCGTAGCAAGTTGCGTTCTATAGTTTCTGTCTACCCCCATGGGAAGAAGGCGTGAGTTTATGTATGTATGAAAATCTTAGGGGAAAATACGATATCATCGAAGGCGAAGTGCTAATTAATAATACAAAAACTTCATCAAAGAGAATCATCATTTCAGGCGTTGTGTAATATCGTCTTGTAACAACTTGAAAATCTAAAATCAAATGACAAATCAATTCTGTTTCAGTTCCAACTTCAGGATTCGCGTATTCATTAGAAGCTTTGTCGGAAGATGAAGACGCTGATGAGGAAGAGAACGAGGATGGTGAGAGGAACCCCATCACTCATGAGCAGTTTGCTGCTGCCCTGCAGGTTAGTTGTAGAAACTATTGTTGATAAAACATAACATAACGCCTGTAATCCCCGAAGGGTTAGGCAGAGGTATACTTATAGTACAGTGTGGCGCAGCTAGCTAATAAGCCGATTCCTGTCTGCTTCCCTTAGGAAATTATAACAGTCAGTAGTTCTCAGCAGTGATTGATATTGGCACCCTTCGTGTACGGAACTCTTACAATAGTAGGCCCAACTCCAACAAAAACGATTTATTTTATATTTAGAAATACCTAATTGAATGGCTCTGATTTTTATTGTAAATGGTAGCTGACACTTTTTTGAGGGTATCTAGGTTGCCAAATGTTCAAGAATTCCAAAAAACGTATTGTAGTAAGTGAAAGGTGATTCGATTCGCAACTATCATAAAATTGTCGACGTAATTGTTTCTCATTAAATTATTATAAAATGCCGTTTATATCAATATGTTAGTATTACACTAAACGTAAACATTATTCCAAAAACATCCTCATTTAAGCAGCCAATGCTCAAAAAATATTCAGAGATACTCGTTAATGTTTGATATTGCAAACTAAGATGGGTAGGTATGGAGATTTTTGTCCATTCGTCTACATAGAAACCTACTATGGTATGGAATGGGCAACTAGCTTCATCTTTCTGATTGACCTACTCATTGACAATTCAAAAGTGCCTGTAATTGGTTTAATTGAAAAAAAAAAATGCTTTTGACTTTAAACTGATTTTAAACCCGAGTCTAAGTTGTCAACTTTGTATTAAGAACTTTATCTCAGACGAAATAACGTTTGAAGTTAAAAAATGACACGATGGTTTAAACCTGAGTCTAGAGAGAGAGGATAAAGGGGTTTGAAGATTTTGGCCCTAACATCAGCAACCATTTTGTTTTTTTTCAAAATCGCGGTGCACAATAAATGTCATATATTTGGATAGGGTCCCCTATACAAACTTATAACGTCATTTAACATAACATCATAAAGCGTCACGTTCCTGAGATATTCAAAGATAAAAATAACAATTGTTAAAACTAATTTATTTATTTATTTTGTAGTTAATTCATGTCGATTAAGTTGTTTACTGTTAATCTGAACCAGGCAGAGAAAGAAAACAAAGATTATAATACTAATCATTTATTTTGTTCATTAAAATCTTTTTTAATACAATCGGAACATAAGAATATGAGAAAAATGTGTCGAATTACAATGATAGTTTTGTAGGTAAACATGAAATAATTGAATACCTAGTGGATAAAACATAAGCTTTATTAATCATATTCGGTATAAATAATATCATCCAAGAAGGCAGCGGGAGGCTGAATAGGATATTCTTGATGTCGCGCCCATCCCATGTACCATATAATACACATAACATGGGAGCAACATCCAAGTGTTCGTTTTCCTACAATGCAATTACAGTAGTACGAAGGCAACTATTTTATTCCTGCCTTGCAAAGTATTATCGAGCAAGATGTAGACAAAATAAATTCGATTGTTTTGGTGTCTTTAGGACGACAATGTGTTGGGAAATCATTCCACCGTGCATTTAGACAGAACATTTCGTCTTATATTATAATGAATCCTATGCAGATTCTGTCTTTGGTGGCATCCTGCTATAATACAATTTGAGGCACTATACGTGACTCATGTGAAATCAGGTACTGGAAATTCATGTACATTTACTGGTGGTATTACATCTACCAAAGGAGCAACTTGAGTCTCAGCATCAATTTCCAGGGAGATATTGGGAGCGTGAGGCTCCTCGGGACTGTTTTCAAGTGGATCAAAAGGTGGATCTTCTTGTTCTCTTTGCTCAGATGTGGGCATGTAAACATCACTAATTGCATCTTCTTGACTTGCCAAATCCTCTGCCTCTTGTTCTTGAACTACCCTTTGCGCGATAACAAAACGGTCAGCGCGTTGCAGACAAGGTCGGCAAATTCGGTCTTCCGCCAAAATCTGTTGTAAAAAAAATGTATTTCAAATACTCATTGAAATAAAAACAAACAGCCAATAAATAACAATAGGAATATTACTATAGTGCCAGTATTAACTATTGGGCCATAAATCATTGTTATCAGTCTCTCTCGCTCGCATTCATGGGGTTATGGAGACGTATAATGTTCTCGCGGGCAGATAATCATGCACAAGACATACATTATGAATATTATTACGATGACATTGAAAACCACCGAAATAGTCCTTTACTTGGTGAAAACTACCGGCTGTCCTTTTTCTTTCAATATACTAACACGATAAGTATTAACATTTCTATGCAGGCAGCCAATATTAAGTACACTATATTGTTTATTTTTTATGTTTCGCATGTTATCTTTGTGAATATGTAGATATTGTTTGTAAAATACCACGAGACTTAATTAAGACATAGAAATATTACAAAACGAAGTAGCACGCCGTATAAACTAATATGTTTACAAGTCTCATGGTATTTTAGAAAGAATATACATACTCATACTAACAAATACACTTAAGCACAACATACATTATTGACTCTATAACTGTCAAACGTACTAACCTGGCGGTCCTGAAATAGGTGGCGTGCATAGTTTATGATGCTTGGATGACCGGCTATAAAGTCTTCAGTCAGCAAACAAGACTGTACAGGACGTGAAGATCTTCGCCGTGGGCCGGGCACAGTGCTTTTCCCACAAAAAAGCATGTTCTGGCGCCAATATGGCTTGACATTTTGTCAAGAAACAATTTGAAATACAACAGTAACAATGATCACGAACACAAAACAGTAACAACATTAATTAAGAACAACTCAACAAAATAGTATCAAATCTATTGCAATTTACTACATAGACAGGAAAACGCGTGCACGCAATGGACGTCAAAGTGGCAAACTGAAGAGTGAAGGGTGACGCAACGGACGGGCGGGTCGTTGCGGGGTGGCCACATTCGGCGGGGGTATACTTTTGTCTCTTTCGCTCATAACTAAAATATTACCTACACATGATGCAATTATGTTTTCATAGTTCAATATGCTTACCTGAAGGGAAAAAAAACAAAAAATCCTGTTTCTTCAAGGTTCAGTTTTTTACTTATATTTCGGTGAATAACTCCAAAACCTGACGTTTTAGGATATTATGTTTCATTAAATTTTTTGTTTGTATAAGTGTCCTCTATCTAAATATATAACTTTCGTTGTGCACCGCGATTTTGAAATAAAATCTAAATGGCGGCCGACGTTAGGGCCACCCTCCATACAAAAACTTCAAACCCCTTGTTTTGTAATCAGGCCGTTTGAGTTTGAGGCATGCTTTTAATAAAGTTTTCGAACAAATCATAAAACTAACGACATGTTTACATTATCACTATCACACACTTCTATTTGACGGGGACTCTCCCATCAAATAGAAGTGTGTGATAGTGATAATGTAAACATGTCGCGAAAAGCGCCATATAAATACTGATACGATACCGACAGGCGACAGCTCCCCTAGACCTAGTACTCTCACTCTGATCACTCTGTAATATTTCTGGTTAAATGAGGATATTTTAAAAATAATCTCTACGGTGTCATAGTAACATCTTGAGATAAATGGCGTTCTTGCACACGTACGTCGACGATTTTAGACACAAATATCCTATGTATTAAATTTCACTTATTATATTTTAATGCTTGGTGGGTAGGTTCAAGCAAATCTGTTTGGTTCTTTTATCAAAATGGCACGGCACGGTTGGCGCAGTGGTTAAGCGATTGACTGCTGCGCTGCGTGTCGCGGGTTCGATTCCCGCACGGAACAAATATTTGTATGACCTACAAGTAGTTGTTCCGGATCTGGCTGTTTGTGTATGTGAGTTTAAATGTTTGTAAACGCACCCACAATACAGGAGATATTCCTAGTGTGGGGCAACGTTTAAAAAAAAAAACACTATTTTAGACGCCACTCTACATGGTCCTCACATGATCTGACCGAGATTACATCTTGACTTTAAAAGAGACTGTGATCTTTGTTCCGGACTTTCTTCTCTCAGAGTGACTACTCTGAGAAAAAAGTCCGTATAGAAAACGCGGACCTCGTCTAGTTTTTAAAATATGATTGACGTATAAAAGTTATTTACAAGCCTACTTAGAGAAAAAAACTCTAACTGGGTCTACACCGGACGATCCATATTTGGATCCACGATCACTGAGCGCCGATCATGGATCGGATATTCTTTCGCACGATCCGTTTTAGGAAACCCGCGATCCTGCCGCGTGCTCCAGAGCCGATCCACGTTATAATTCTGCTACTGGTCTGTTTTCCATTTCCGGTTGGATTCGATAGAGGCGATGGACGAACTGACTTCTGACCACCGGCCGGTCGTCTTAAGACTGGCCCCTCGCGACGGACTCCTTGACCCTGACCAACCCCCCCTCACGAAAGTAGTCACGGACTGGCGGAAAGTAAGCGACCGACTGAAATCCACCACATCCCCGATACTGGATTCTATCCCTGATCAGTTTGACTCGATCGCCGACACGACGGCCGCGATCGACTCACTCACGGAACACGTACAATCAGTCCTGAGCGATTGCTCGAAGCAGGTTCCGGCGATGGACCCCCATCGCCGAAAGCTGCCGGACGATGTGCGTGAACTGCTGACTGAGAAGAACGCGGCCACTCGTGCATACAGTGTCTTTCCCTGTGACGCTAACAAAGTCTTCATGCGCCAATTACAGAAATCTGTAAGGAAGCGAATGAAAGAACTGCGTGAGGCTAACTGGGACAAGATGCTGGGCGAACTAGAGCCCACTCATCTTGCCTTCTGGGAGCTTCAGAGGAAACTCAGATCCCCGCAAGTAGCTTCGATGCCCCCTCTGACACGACCCGACAGGACGATAGCATTCGACGACACCGACAAGGCTGAATGCCTGGCTGACACTCTCGAGACTCAGTGCTCGCCCAGCTCTCAACCAGTAGACCAAGCTCACCTCGCTGAGGTGGACGCTGAAGTCGAACGTAGGGCGAATCTCCCTCCGGTCGAAGACCCTGATTGTCCTCTGGCTCCCGTCACCCCAGACGAAGTGCACGACATTATCAAGGGTCTGAAAACCCGTAAATCTCCCGGATCAGACGGAATCACCAACAGGGTGCTCCAGCTGTTCCCCGCTCACCTGATCATGCTAATGACCACCATCTTCAATGGCGCTCTTAGCAACAACATTTTTCCTCAAGCTTGGAAAAGTGCCACGGTCATCGGTATCCCGAAGCCCGGCAAACCTAAGACCGAACCTTCCAGTTACCGACCCATCAGTCTGCTCAACGTCTTCGGCAAAGTCTATGAGAGGCTTATTTATAAGCGTCTCAGAGACTATGCCGAGACGAAGGGCCTCATCCCAAACGAACAGTTCGGGTTCAGATCCCAACATTCGTGCGTACAACAGGTCCACCGTATCGTCGAGCATGTAAGCGCTGGCTTCCAGCGCGGGCTCATGACGGGTGCTGTGTTCTTCGACATTGCGAAAGCGTTCGACAAAGTCTGGCACAACGGCTTAATATATAAGCTCTACAAACTCGGTGTGCCCGATCGTCTCGTGCTCATCTTACGAGACTTTTTGTCGGACCGCACCTTCCGCTATCGCATCGAGGGTGCGCTATCCTCCCCCCATCCGCTCCGCGCAGGCGTCCCTCAGGGCGCTGTGCTGGCACCGCTGATATTCACTATATTTACTAGTGATATCCCCAAATGTAGAAAGGCGCAGTTAGCTCTGTTCGCAGACGACACGGCCATCTACTACTCCGGCCTCAGGCAAGACAATATCGCCCGCATCCTTCAGGCCGAAGTCAACAGACTCGCGGCCTGGTTCAGGAAGTGGAGGATTGAAGTCAACCCTGATAAGAGCCAGGGGGTCCTATTCTGTAGGCCCCGGCGATCACCCGCCCTGCCCCAACCGATCACCATGTTCGGCAAGCCTATCCCTTGGGAGAAGCGAGCCAAATATCTCGGTGTGGTCTTAGACCATCACATGACGTTCGGCGAGCACATAAAACAGGTGCGCTCGCGCGCCAGTTTTGCTCTCGGCCGACTACACTCCGTACTCAACCCGCGCAGCAAGTTGTCCCTTAAGTGCAAATTGCGTATTTACACCGCGTGCATTCGACCGATCATGACTTACGCCTGCGTAGTCTTCGCTCACGCAAAGTCATATCACATTCATAAGATGCAGACGCTTCAAAACCGATTTCTCCGTAGAATTACGAAAGCTCCTTGGTTCGTTCGGAACGAACAACTTCACGTAGACCTTAAGATGCCTACCATCAAACAGTTTATGAAGCGCCTTGCAAAGCGCTTTTTCGAATCCGCGGAACGTCATCGCAACCCCTTGGTTGTGCAGGCCGCTAGTTACAGGCCTTCTGCCATTAGTCAGACTCGCCGACCGAGGCACACTCTCTTAGATCCGGATGACCCCATCACTCTCCTTCAGGAAAGCAATAGGGCCACGAGTACAGTGCACAAAATACACAAACCGACCTTCCGTCCTCGCCGCCGAGGTACCACGCGAACTTCCCGAGTAAATGGTAATAAAAGTCCTCCCCCCCGTCCCTTGAATGTCGATGCGCCAGCCGCCCGGTTAGAGGCTGAGAGCGCCGTAGCAATAAATATAATATCCCCTGATAATAATCATGATCAAAATGTTGATCCAGCCCGTCCCCAAATTGTTAGTAATTTTGTGATCCCCCAACGACGCCCTGAGCCGAGGTCCGTACCCCACAGGGGGTGCCCTTAGTGCGCTGTCGTTTAGTTTTTAATATATATAATTTGCGCCCTGGCTGGAGGCTTTAAGATTAAAAACCTTAGGGCAGCCACAGGAATATCCGGTTAAGTAGCAACGACCTCTCTAGGTCTGCTGCGAGATGCCATACAAAAAAAAAAAAAAAAAATGTTTTCCATTTCACGACTAATGTGAATTGAATCCCATAAGCACTCATGTTCTTAAATAGATATTAAATGGCGACTTTGCGCATTATCCATATTGCTCAATTGCCTGATCCACACCGAGCGCGCCAAACGTCTGAGGCGCCTTTGACCATTGTCAAAAAACCGAGCGCACACTCCACCGCGTGTGCTCGGTTCGGGCGCGGCACGACCACGCCAACCGCGCATTTGGATCGCGCTCCTGCCACGCCCGATCGTACCGCACGGGATCGTCCTGTGTGAACCCAGCTCATTTATCCTCGCTTAGCTCCGGAGTTACTGAAGTCCCTCGCTGGGCTCGGGAACCCTTAGACTACAATCCTTCGTTACAATTGGAATTCAAAATAGTGCCCGCGACATAAGACACTGCTATAAACCCTTGGTGAATAATGTACTATTATATTTTAGGCAGCAACAGAAGCCGTGTCATCTTCGAGCAGTCGTGGTGCGGGCAGCAACGACAGCTTGCTGAGGCTGCTGCAGTCCGCCGGCGAGTCCAGCAGAACCACGTCCTCCGCCACGGAGTCCGGCACGCCTACTGGAGGTGCGTTCACACACTACTGTGTAATACCAGCCTATTATTGTACCCACAGATTTAGAGTAGGCTAGATACCGCATGTTCATTAGATAGTATAAAAACCGACCGTGTCGTCTTTTTTATACTTACGAGGACGTCTGTGCGCTAATAGACTTCGTCAGGAGTGCGTTGACATTTTTAATTTAACATGCAATAGGAAGTCGCAATAATGTCCGAAGTTTGTGCACAGACTACGGGGCACGCTTGGTCGGACGGCTTGTGGTATCCAGCCTACTCTAAATCTGTGATTGTCCCACTGCAAGGCAAAAGCCTCTTTCCATACAGACAAGGCACGAGCATTGATTACCACGCATGCTCAAGACGGGTTCGCGATTTTAGACTTTTATAACTATAATATTGGTAAATTATTCAGCTGCATCCGGTTAGGCTGGAAGCTGACCTCAACATACTTGGAAAAAGGCAGGCAGATGATTAACTATAAGTTCAGGTTTCCTCACGATGTCTTTCCTTCACCGATGTCAGTAATATTAATGTCCAAGATAAATACGGAAAGTTTTTTTTTTTGTTTTGTTTTATCTGCAATCAGTTTTATAGCCATAATAAGGTGTGAGTCTTTGTGTGATATTGTTTTTCTGATTTTCCATTGAACATTCACATTGCTTGGTTCACTCAAGGTCAGTATGTGATCAACATTGTCTAACCCCCTTGAGTAATAATGAATTTAGGCCTTAGTGCGCTCGTAATTGACCACCTTTTCATTATATATGATCGGCCGCCGGCGCCGCCACACTTGTGCGAATACCAGTTCCATGATATATTTTAATAGCGTGATTGTGTGATAATGAACTTTATGTGATAGAATATAAGGTTCTAATACTTGAGAGTATTGTATCGAGCATCTCAAGTAATAACTAATTTCAAGAACAACATTAAAGTTCATTTGATCAATGTATCGAGTATAGGTCGAGTATAATAATTGTGCACTGCGTTTTTTTTTTAATTAACTGCTTTTTTTTAAAGAACACAGTCGGCAAAGTTGTTTAAATATACAGTTTGTTAGGACTGAAACAAAATAATTGAAGTTAATGAAAATGTTATTATATTTATTAAAATAAATAAAAGTAAGTGATACTCATTTGTTTTCCATTTTTAATTAATACATTTTATATAAATTAATCATATGCAAACCTAACCACTTATTAACATTTAAAAAGGCATGGTGTGCTTGTAAGTTAGTTAAATAACAAAGGAATGGATTAATTTGTAAAATGTTGAACAGTTGTATGTAATCAACATGTTATTCAAATACAAATCTTTTTCAAACAATAAATAATTGTCAAAATCGGTCACAACATACAACGTCCGCCATTTTGGATGTCTGTTAAAAAATAGTTTTCTATTTATAACAATAACATTACCTCAGAACCTGCAACTTTGGTTTTAGTTTAGCACTTTTAGGAGTGGTAACTCAATAAAACAATAGGTTACTTAATTCACATATACACTGTCGCTATGGCGTCCCTACACACTCATTTATTAATTTGAGAGAGAGATATTCTTCTCATTTTCGCACTAACTAAATGAGAATAGCTCACACTGGCAATCATCAACGACACTAATAATGTTATAAAAAGCTAAATATAGATACTTTCAGATAGTCTGCGAGATTCAATTTTTTTACGTTTCATTGCAATGTGTAGGTTAGTATTAGGTTGTATGGTAAGAAACAAAATAGACGCTCCCGAAACAAACACGTATCATGAACCGAATTATAATAATTATCAATACAACTCGTCAAATTGGCCAAATATAATTAATATTTAATATAATAATAGTTTTATTGTAATAATAAAAAGTTAAATGCAACCGTAAAAAAATGTCTGCGCGAATAATAATCATTAAATCATCAATAAGATTGAATTGGTTCTAAACGTTGTCTTGATGAATGAGATTTTTTTTTTCTTTCGCCGTACGAGAGTGGAGATTTAAAAAACCCTTTTTATATTATAAAACACGCAGGTCCATCACGCTCCTTAATAACGCCGGAGATGTTCAGCGAAGCCATATCAGAAGCTATGAATAGAGCTGGCAGCACCAGAAACACAGCTGGCACTCCTATGGAACAGAGCACCGCTGGTAAATACCATCGCATCAGTTTCTATTTATCGAAAAGTTTTACTAATCCTACAGAAATAGACCATGACCCTGAACAAATTTAACAATGTGCTGGACATGCAAATATTTGACCCAATTATTATTTATTCAGCAATATTTTTTTATAATTATACAGTGTGAGTCTTCATAATGTGCACATATCGAAATGAGGGAAACTTAGCTTAATTTTATCGACGGAAAAAATAGTTTAAAAAAATCTAAAAATTTAATTTAATTTTTATAGCATTTTTTAAATTTTGTTCGCTGCTGTGACCCCTGTGTAAACAAATCGGTATAACTTTTAAACTAAACAATCTGTCACGATGAAACAAACTCAGTAATGACTGGAAATAATAGGGCGTCTTCGTAAAATAAAAACTAACGAAAAACTCGCCCTCAATTGAGTATTAGGGTGATTTTATAACAAACATCTGATATTTTTTCATAAATTTTTATAATAATTGTAAAATTTCTCAGTAAAAGTCCTGATTACCTACCCTTTTTTATTACTTTAAATTATTTTCCATCGTATCAGCTTTCTAAAAGTAAAAATACCATGTTTATAACTCAATCACAACGTTTCCTATCAACTGTTAAAGAAAGGCCTTGCACTCGACTACGTACTTTACTTTAGCAGGTAGAGACCCTTTTTTGTAAAAAAAAAATTGTTTAATATTTTTTTTATATTTTTTCCGTCGATAAAATTAAGCTTAGTTTCACTCTTTTCGATATGTGCACATTATGAAGACTCACACTGTATTTGGGCAGTTTTGAACTGAGTCGTCGGGTCATAAACGTCAGTACCAAAACAATCGCTACTATTACCCACATGTCAAGCGCGCACAGTAAGCCTAACGAGTGCGGGCGAGACAGATAGACAAAAAAGATTTATGGCCCGACTACTCAGTTCATAACGGCCCAGCTATAAACCAAAAAAGAAAATGCTGAAAAAATAATAATAATGAGTTCCTTGCGAAGCACATCTGGCGTGATTATGAATGTTAGGCTGAAAAATGAAGTGACAAGGCAACGGTGCAGTTTAAAAGAATATGTAGTGACAAACATTGAAAAGAGAATGCTTAGATAGTTTGGTCATGTTGAGAGGATGAGTGAAAGGCGACTAACAAAAGGTATTTATAAAGCAGAGGTGGATGGAAACGCCGGGAGGGACGGCCTTAGGAGAGGACATATATTCACCTAATTGGTGATGTTCTTCAGAAAGGTCAGGTGAGGTGCGTAGTACTCGCAACCGGCGTGCGTGTATGACCCGATGTTTGAACGTAGCCGAAGCAAAAGTAGTATGTAAGGAGTAGTTGTAGTATAGTTTCTGCCTCCCATGGGAAGAAAGCGTAGATTTATCTATGTATAAATCCTCAATCGACCATAAAGTTAACTTCAGGCAGTTTTGATAGCATATTAAGACGGAGATATATGTCAGTGACCTTGAGTGGTTAGCTTGCGTGTTCTGTACTGAGCTCACGCAACGCGTCGTACGTTCAGCCAGTAATAGGACTCGCCCATCAAGGAGCGCTGTCCCCAATTTGACGCATTATTAATTAATTATACACAAAACAAAAGGTATTTTAATAAAACGAGTATACTAAAAGATCAATAATAAATTATCTTTAAATTAGTGAAGGTTTCAGAAAAATACGCTTGGTAGATTTTGCGCCATTCTCAGTTTTTATCCGCGTTAGACATAACTTTACAAATTAATTTCACTATGTAATATAAACATAATCTAAAATATTCACATATTAAATTATTGAGAAAATGCTCTAATTTAACATATTTTTTTTTTCAAATCATTAACACAACTCGTTTAGACGTGATCTTCAGTGTAAAATCATTAAAAGTCTGTTATCGTCGCCTTAAGCATTTGAATGCATACTACTTGCACAGTGTAGTAACGAAATTGTAAACTTGCAGCGTCATCATCGCAAAGTCCAGTGGCCAGGGAGGGTAGCGAAGATTTCTCTACGCAGCTGAATCACATGCACGAAATGGGGTTACTGGATGACGCACTCAACATACGTGCTCTACTTATTTGTTCAGGTGAGGATATAACATGAATTAACTAAACGCCGTTTGCACACCATGGCTAGTTTTTATATGTCGCTGTTCAGTTGCGTTGGCAGGCGAGCATTCCGTAGTGTCATCTGTTTGAGCTAGCTGAAACCTCAAACCATGACCACACTTTAACCCTATGTCTGAAGACCTACTACAGACTGGTATTGTTGGGTACGCGGACGACAGTACTGTTTCAGAGCGATACATGTCCAGCGCAAAAACCAGCGAGGCCGCAGTTCGTTCCTTGAGAGAAGCCATGGTAGAGCCGACAGAGTTAACCTTAAGCATTGTCTCCCAGTAGGGTGATGATAATCTGGTCACTTTTAACGCCACCAAAACACAGCGTGTATTTTTACCGCTAAAAGGAGTCGTTTCGACCATACTCCTACTTTTCGGGGTACATCGGTTCCTGTAACTGGTCGGTTCGCGCTCTGAGGCATGGAGTTGACATCTAGTCTCAACTTCGGCGCCACCATCGAGTACAAAGCCCAAACTGCGGCCAAGAAACTGGGCATCCTAAATAGGGTGAAGCGATACTTTACGCCTGGACAGCTTTTGACCCTTTACAAAGCGCAGGTTCGATCCTGCATGGAGTATTGTAGCCACCTTTAGGATGGCTCAGCAAAATACCAACTTGCCGCGCTTGACTCGGTGGAACGCAGAGCTAAGAGGCTCATTGGCGACGTAAAATGGTGGATGCCAATCATCACAGCTTGGCTCATCGCCGCAATGTTGCCTGCTTGTCGGTCTTCTACATATGGACCTCATTCCACCGGCCCCCTTCTATTATCGGACATCTAGACGCACCATCCCTGTGGTTACCATCCCTTCCTTGTTGCTATTCCACCAATTCGCACTAAGCGTTTCCAAATGTCTTTTATAATGCGCACAGCAAAAGAGTGGAACTCTCTACTTGTGTCTGTGTTTCCGAACGCATACAACCCTAATCTCTTCAAAGTTAGAGTGAACAGACTTCTTCTGGATAAGCTCACTCCATCGTCGACTTTGTCGCTGTCACCTCTGCCCTAGACTAAGGTCAAGGGCAAACCCATCCTAAATAAAAAAAAACCCTTTTATCGAGCAAACAATGTGAATAGGTAGCGCGTGAGAAAGCTTTTCATGGATTGCATCTCAGTCGCTCAGCGCTGTTAACAGTTGCAAACTCTCAGCCATTACGCACTGCCATAATTTCCAGGATCGCTTTACATAAGTCTCGAGTCTTTAAAACCCTAGTTGCCTGCTAGTGTGGGGATAGAAGCTGCGGTGTTTCGCACTGTATTTAAAGCACCAAGGATCAAGGCTGGTACCTAAAACATAACATCACAAACACCTCACCCCCCTACCCCCCCCAGACTTGAGGTGGGCCGCAGAGGCGGGCCGGCACTAGCCGGGGATTGCGGAAGTAATAACAGATCCCAAGATCCCCGGTGCAAGTGTGGGAAGGGAACACTGGGGTGGTTTTTAGTCAGTAAGAGTCTGACAGTCCCCTCCGCCCGCCCCAGGGCGGAGGACATCCATGAGGATTTAACACCCCGTGAAAAAAAAAAAAGATTAGGTTAAGTTAGAACTGTGACCAAACGCGCGCGAGCCGAGCGAGCGTAGCGAGCGGTACCGCGGCAGAGGCCGGCGAGCGCTCCATCCAAAGTATTTGCATTTTATTTATCTGGCGATTAGCGGGGCGGGGGTACCGCGGGTCAAATAATTTGACCATGGTACCCCTTTGCCCCTCTTGGGGGTTCCACGGGCAAAAATATTTGTTCGTGGTACCCCAAGGGTGACTAGACTGGGGGACCACGGGCAAGTACCGGCCCCTCCTAATTACTGGTTCAATGTATGTAGTCAAATCCTTACGAATAAAAAAATAAATACATGGATTTGTTTTTGTCTAACGGCAGTCTCAGTACGCACACAATGCATTGTGAGTCTTGGTGGCGCTTTGTAAATACTGTCACAGACTTTCAAACGTTTGTAATTTAGGAGGGGCGCCATGTTATCGTAGTTGACGCGTGACACGATTGGTAGCACTGAATTTTGTTCGTTTTAATTAGGTTTTAATAGAGTTTAAAATGGTGACTGACGAACAGAACTACCAATCACATGATCGCAAAATTCAATGCTATCAATCGCGTCACGCGTTAAGTTATAGTGAACACAGCAGTGCTTCTATTTTCTGGGGGATACGCTAAGGTAGTCCGCGAAATTCAAATTTTCTGAAGTATTTTGCAATTTGCAGGTCTGTGTCAGGTTGTATGTTGATAGTGTCTAGTCGAGCGTCTCGTATTGCTGATTCTAATGATTATAATTCTGTAAAGCCATATTTGTTACGGCCGCGAATCATATTTAGGTCAACATACAACCTGTTACTGACCTGCAAATTGCAAAAAACGTAAGAAAATTTGAATTTCGCGGGCTACCCTGACCCTTTCGCCATGTCTCTCGGTAATCATCACATTTCCGAATACAAAGGAATGCTAATGTCAATTATTAGATTTATCCTCATTTATCGTGTATAATAATTTGAATTCGGAACTAAGTATGCTAATGTCAATTATTAGATTTATCCGATTTTTCGTGTATAATAATTTGAATTCGGAACTAAGTACTTTAGGCTGCCTGTCCACCGGAGCGGAGCGGAGAAACGGAGAAATAATAACTAATAGGATTGCAAGTGGACAAGGATTTGCATTCCTATTGGTTAATATTTATTCCGTTTCTCTGCTCCGCAGCCTCGCTTCGCTCCGGTGGACAGACGCGTGTTTCCCTTTCCGTGTTCAACTGGCGACACCGGTCTCGCGAAATCCACACGCTTTTGTTTTACTACGGAATCCTACGATCCCGTGTTCAATTCGCGTCAACTGAGCACGCTTTTGCGATCAAGCAACGTTAAAAGAAGTTTTACAAAACAGTGTGTAATTGACTACGGGGACAGCGGTACTTCAATTAAATATTTAAAAATACTTCCCGTTGTCCCCGTGGTTTGGTTTTACATTCAAAAATATGTTTTTGGCACTCGCCGGCCGCTGCCGCGGCACCGCTCGTTCTCTCGCTCGGCTCGTGCGTTGTGTGGTCACAGTTCTAACCTAACCTAACCGTTTCGATTTAAAAAAGGTTTACTTCGTACGATAAGGGGACAACGAGAAATAAATTTAATCACGTCCCGCTGTCCCCGTGACAGGGATATCGCAAACGGGGACAACGGGAATACACTCTAATAACAGCTACATTGCAATGAGAAGCGCGCGAATCCAACTTCGGGCGCTCTCGCCTGCTTCGGCCCGCACGATTTATCCCGAACATTTACGAACGCGCTAAATCAGTACGGATTTGTTTCGAATAGACAGGTTAAAAAACCGTGTTCAATTCAATTACACACTGTTTTGTAAAACTTCTTTTAACGTTGCTTGATCGCAAAAGCGTGCTCAGTTGACGCGAATTGAACACGGGATCGTAGGATTCCGTAGTAAAACAAAAGCGTGTGGATTTCGCGAGACCGGTGTCGCCAGTTGAACACGGAAAGGGAAATATGCTGGACAGACAGCCTTATTGTTTTGATTTGATTCCCGTGTGAACTACAGAAATCCGACGACTGACGAAATACGAAGTTTGCGGATAGTTATTAAGAAAATAGAAGCACTGTAGATGTTATTATTTAATTGTAAATTTGTGTCTGCCACACCCACATTATAAAAATATTTTACAGCTCCCTGATTATAATTCACTTCTTTAACTATTGGAAAGATTAGCACTTACTCTTTTGTTTCAGGTGATGTGAATGCAGCTATAAACTTGGTTTTTAGTGGGGCGATCGGTGATGACTAGATATTTGTATTAATTTGAATGAATCATAATGAAGTGTAGCGCGTCATTCTTTATGAAAGGTGATATTTTTCTCAAGTGTACCTAGTTATTTTCTAGTTTGTGTTTGCAAAGACTGAGAAATCAACAATTTTCTCTTAAAAAATATTATTAATTTTCCCTAATGTTGTATATGATCACTGTAATAAAATATTAAAACAACTATTTTTTTTATTTATTTATTTGAATACCTGCTAATTTTGAAAATACTGCATAAAATTATCACGGGATGCGAAATCCATAAGGGCAAATATAATAAAAGTATGAATAAAAATAACATGAACTATGAGTGTTCATCTAACAGTTACTTAAAATTCTAAATTCTAGAATGTTACCAAGCTAATGCGTGTTACCGATAAAAAAAATTGCAAAGCTTTAGTTAACAAATAAGATTGTAACTTGA
This sequence comes from Tiliacea aurago, assembly GCA_948098905.1. Classification (NCBI taxonomy): domain Eukaryota; kingdom Metazoa; phylum Arthropoda; class Insecta; order Lepidoptera; family Noctuidae; genus Tiliacea; species Tiliacea aurago. Next base: position 7,617,326 of record OX402592.1, read on the forward strand.
CAAAAAGATAAGAAGTAAATTCTATACATGTGATAAACATCAATACAATAATGTATCTAAAATAAGAATTATAAAGTAGAGATTCACTGAAATCCCAAAGTTCGGTGTCGAGCACCAATAAAGCTATACATCTTTGTAACAAACTAGAACACAGTAAATTTTAAAACTACCATGTTTGCGTGTGTAGTTAAGTGGCGCAACCTATGTCTGCCGCATAAATATCGCAATAGGCAATCTAACATTCAATAAACCATTATTTTTTCTGTCTTTAAATAAGTAGCTAGTAAAAGTTGAATATTGAAAAGTCAATAAATATAATCTATTATAATAATGTGCAGATATAGTATTGGATCACATGCCAGCGATAAATTGAAACCAGGTTCAGGCCACTTTCTAATCTAAACAACTAATGGTGAGTGTTCAAATTTTCTAAATGTTTGCACAACATGAATTATAAATAATAGTTATCTACTAATGTTTCATTTTAAAATTCAAATTTCTCCTAGATAGCTTCTTGTGAGTACTGTTGTCTGCCTTAGCGCGGCATTGTTCTCGTCTTTGCATTCGTCGGAAGTACCAACCAGCATTATTGGGACTGGTTTCTCGAAATAGTTCATGTTCCAGTCTTTTTCTAGCCTCTGTTCTGAGGATGGCTCTCTTGTCATACCAGTTTGCATCTTCATTTTTTTTTGGCTTTCCACCAGCTTTGTCGTTTTTTGAAGACTGTTTTTCCTTTGTCTTCTCATTGTTGTTATTAATATAGTTTGTCGTCTCAAAGTCTTGACTAAAGATACGATCAGGTTTTTTCAGCATGTACTCATTTTCTGGAGATGAAGTTATAGATAATTCATCATAGTCTTTTAAGTAACCACCCTTCATTTCCCATTGTTCATACTTATTTCTCCTCTTCTGTTTCTTATGTAATTTTTGTCTATCATGTTTTTTCTTGTCTTGTTTCATCTTTGGTCCAACATATCTATCATCTTTTTTAAATTCTTCTTCACTTAAAATGTCAAATGTTGCATCATGCTCTTTTTTATTCTTTCTCTTAATCACATGATCCTTGTTGTCCATGAGGGTGCCTAAATTTGCATCTGTATCTCTCTTTTGTATGTTGTGAGCAGATTTCAAAGAATCAGCATAAGTAATTTTCTGAGCAGGTGGTGATTCATTCAGTGTGACATCAATAGGATTTAATTCTAATTGAACCAGTTCTGCATCAGCTTCACATTTCAATTTATTAAAATGGCTATCTGGCTGATCTTTTACATTTTCATCTTGTAATACTTTTTGTTCTTCAATTATACTAGATAATGGTGTTTTAATTTTTTTAAATGTTTGTTCTTCAGCTTTCATTCTTTTCGCAACTTCATCATCAAGCCAACTTTTATTTTGTTGATAAATATTCTTTAACTTTTCAATGTCACTCAGAAATTCTTTTTCATATTCCGGTTGTATCACATTAACAATTTTTTCAATGTTGATATTTTCATCATCTATGCACTTTGTAATCCTTTCTGTATTTTTACTGTTGAGTGGTTCTTCATATACCTTTTTGCATCTCTGTTGTTTAAATGGTATCTTTTCTGCATTCAGTTTTCTTTGTTGCATTTGTATACTGCTCACAAGTGTAAGTTCTTTTAATTTGTTTCGTAGATAAGCATTCTCTTCTTGCAATTTATATAAATTGGACAATACTTTGTTAATTGATGGTGTTGTGTGCATTGAGCACTCATTTCTAGCACCCCACATATGGCCAATAGCCACACCTGCAGCTGTGATGACGCTTCCCAACATAATAATGTTGAGTACTGTGCTGAGCCTTTTATTTCTTCTGTGCACATAAGTTTTGTGTTTGCCAGTATTTTCTCCAAGAAAGTCATCCTCACTCCTTATGGATTCATGATGATTATTAATATTAGGAGGTAGTGGATTAACTGAAATAAATTGGGGGTTGGATAGCTCTGTTGGACGGCTCTCTACTACAAGACATTTCTCATAGTTCATTTCACAGGGAGTTGGTGATTCAGGTTCACTGTCACTTATGACGGATATGCCATCTGTGTCTTCATCTTTATCAAGATGTCCCTCAGTTGTTACTCTGTCAAAAAATTTAATATCTATGAACATTTTTTATTTACTTTAACAAAATAATGGAAAAGTTGTTAACAATCACACTAATAAACCATGAAACATTTTGCTATCTAATAGTTATTATCAAGAAATGTTCCACTGAGTTAATGAAACAAGTATTCAATTGAATGTATTATATGTAAGAATGCTAAGCAAGCTAATTTACCCGCAATTAGTGTTAGAATAACAAAATTATCCTTAAGAAAATAATCTAAAATACCACAAACAGTAAAGAATTGACTCGCAATAAGGTCAAGGTCAAGGATTATTATTAATATATTTCTAAAGTACTAAGTGTTTAAGACCTTGTGAGACTTACTTTTCGAGTGTTGCATTATTTTCTGTAAACTCAGAGGCATCCTCTGCATTCGCAGGACTGTGTTCCAAAAGGGTCCAACTCTCTCCTGAATCTGAATCGCTGTGGTCCACCGTAGACCCGTCCATTTAAATGATCTAGTAAATAGTAAAACACTTCTAAGTAACTAGCTAATCAAGGTCGTGCGCACTGGAGAAATGAAAAATTATGCCGATAACAAAGTACGCCTAAATATCAATTTGCGCATCAGAATGTTAACATAATATACCTTAGTGCAACACGCCCAAACAAAAATTTTGCGTATCAAATATGCTTAGAACGGTCCAGTTACACTGAAATTAAGCTTTTTCAAAAACTATGAATTTTGTGACATGTTTTATATTTTGTTTTTTTATAATATAATATAATATATATTTTTTATAATAAATAAGCTAATGCGTGTTACCGATAAAAAAAATTGCAAAGCTTTAGTTAACAAATAAGATTGTAACTTGACAAAAAGATAAGAAGTAAATTCTATACATGTGATAAACATCAATACAATAATGTATCTAAAATAAGAATTATAAAGTAGAGATTCACTGAAATCCCAAAGTTCGGTGTCGAGCACCAATAAAGCTATACATCTTTGTAACAAACTAGAACACAGTAAATTTTAAAACTACCATGTTTGCGTGTGTAGTTAAGTGGCGCAACCTATGTCTGCCGCATAAATATCGCAATAGGCAATCTAACATTCAATAAACCATTATTTTTTCTGTCTTTAAATAAGTAGCTAGTAAAAGTTGAATATTGAAAAGTCAATAAATATAATCTATTATAATAATGTGCAGATATAGTATTGGATCACATGCCAGCGATAAATTGAAACCAGGTTCAGGCCACTTTCTAATCTAAACAACTAATGGTGAGTGTTCAAATTTTCTAAATGTTTGCACAACATGAATTATAAATAATAGTTATCTACTAATGTTTCATTTTAAAATTCAAATTTCTCCTAGATAGCTTCTTGTGAGTACTGTTGTCTGCCTTAGCGCGGCATTGTTCTCGTCTTTGCATTCGTCGGAAGTACCAACCAGCATTATTGGGACTGGTTTCTCGAAATAGTTCATGTTCCAGTCTTTTTCTAGCCTCTGTTCTGAGGATGGCTCTCTTGTCATACCAGTTTGCATCTTCATTTTTTTTTGGCTTTCCACCAGCTTTGTCGTTTTTTGAAGACTGTTTTTCCTTTGTCTTCTCATTGTTGTTATTAATATAGTTTGTCGTCTCAAAGTCTTGACTAAAGATACGATCAGGTTTTTTCAGCATGTACTCATTTTCTGGAGATGAAGTTATAGATAATTCATCATAGTCTTTTAAGTAACCACCCTTCATTTCCCATTGTTCATACTTATTTCTCCTCTTCTGTTTCTTATGTAATTTTTGTCTATCATGTTTTTTCTTGTCTTGTTTCATCTTTGGTCCAACATATCTATCATCTTTTTTAAATTCTTCTTCACTTAAAATGTCAAATGTTGCATCATGCTCTTTTTTATTCTTTCTCTTAATCACATGATCCTTGTTGTCCATGAGGGTGCCTAAATTTGCATCTGTATCTCTCTTTTGTATGTTGTGAGCAGATTTCAAAGAATCAGCATAAGTAATTTTCTGAGCAGGTGGTGATTCATTCAGTGTGACATCAATAGGATTTAATTCTAATTGAACCAGTTCTGCATCAGCTTCACATTTCAATTTATTAAAATGGCTATCTGGCTGATCTTTTACATTTTCATCTTGTAATACTTTTTGTTCTTCAATTATACTAGATAATGGTGTTTTAATTTTTTTAAATGTTTGTTCTTCAGCTTTCATTCTTTTCGCAACTTCATCATCAAGCCAACTTTTATTTTGTTGATAAATATTCTTTAACTTTTCAATGTCACTCAGAAATTCTTTTTCATATTCCGGTTGTATCACATTAACAATTTTTTCAATGTTGATATTTTCATCATCTATGCACTTTGTAATCCTTTCTGTATTTTTACTGTTGAGTGGTTCTTCATATACCTTTTTGCATCTCTGTTGTTTAAATGGTATCTTTTCTGCATTCAGTTTTCTTTGTTGCATTTGTATACTGCTCACAAGTGTAAGTTCTTTTAATTTGTTTCGTAGATAAGCATTCTCTTCTTGCAATTTATATAAATTGGACAATACTTTGTTAATTGATGGTGTTGTGTGCATTGAGCACTCATTTCTAGCACCCCACATATGGCCAATAGCCACACCTGCAGCTGTGATGACGCTTCCCAACATAATAATGTTGAGTACTGTGCTGAGCCTTTTATTTCTTCTGTGCACATAAGTTTTGTGTTTGCCAGTATTTTCTCCAAGAAAGTCATCCTCACTCCTTATGGATTCATGATGATTATTAATATTAGGAGGTAGTGGATTAACTGAAATAAATTGGGGGTTGGATAGCTCTGTTGGACGGCTCTCTACTACAAGACATTTCTCATAGTTCATTTCACAGGGAGTTGGTGATTCAGGTTCACTGTCACTTATGACGGATATGCCATCTGTGTCTTCATCTTTATCAAGATGTCCCTCAGTTGTTACTCTGTCAAAAAATTTAATATCTATGAACATTTTTTATTTACTTTAACAAAATAATGGAAAAGTTGTTAACAATCACACTAATAAACCATGAAACATTTTGCTATCTAATAGTTATTATCAAGAAATGTTCCACTGAGTTAATGAAACAAGTATTCAATTGAATGTATTATATGTAAGAATGCTAAGCAAGCTAATTTACCCGCAATTAGTGTTAGAATAACAAAATTATCCTTAAGAAAATAATCTAAAATACCACAAACAGTAAAGAATTGACTCGCAATAAGGTCAAGGTCAAGGATTATTATTAATATATTTCTAAAGTACTAAGTGTTTAAGACCTTGTGAGACTTACTTTTCGAGTGTTGCATTATTTTCTGTAAACTCAGAGGCATCCTCTGCATTCGCAGGACTGTGTTCCAAAAGGGTCCAACTCTCTCCTGAATCTGAATCGCTGTGGTCCACCGTAGACCCGTCCATTTAAATGATCTAGTAAATAGTAAAACACTTCTAAGTAACTAGCTAATCAAGGTCGTGCGCACTGGAGAAATGAAAAATTATGCCGATAACAAAGTACGCCTAAATATCAATTTGCGCATCAGAATGTTAACATAATATACCTTAGTGCAACACGCCCAAACAAAAATTTTGCGTATCAAATATGCTTAGAACGGTCCAGTTACACTGAAATTAAGCTTTTTCAAAAACTATGAATTTTGTGACATGTTTTATATTTTGTTTTTTTATAAATATGTCAGCGTCACGAAAGCGACTATGTTTTGTTTTGATTTAGACCGGTCCGAAGTTAGCAACAAAATATAAAATTACCCAACCTGTCATTCAATGACATATGTCGATAGTGTTGCCATGCCATCGTCACAAGAGAAAATTAAAACGTATGTAGTATTTATTCAACTTGTCAGTGATCAAGGAACTAAAACTTCTGTATGCGCACGTAAAACTGAATGCTCGCGGGGCGACGCATGCCGCGTGGCGATCGGCCACTATACACTTATACAGTCTTTATGTAGTGGTGTGTAAATGTATGTGTAGTGCGATGTTTCACATTTGCCAGTCATCTCGCGACGGCTCATTTTGTATCTATTGATTATGAGTACCACGATACTAATAACGTTTTTAGGGTTCCGTTCCTCAAAAAGAAAAAACGGAACCATTACAGGATCACTCATGTGTCTGTCTGTCACAGCCGATTTACTCCGAATATAATAGACCAAAAAGTTTAAACTTGGTACTCATTATGAATTCCTGTGACCCAAACACGCATGGGCAAACTAGTTTTTAGGGTTCCGTACCAAAATGGTAAAAAGGAACCCTTATGGTGAGACTAAGTCTGTCTGTCTGTCACACCTGGATATCTCAAGAACTACTAATGCTATCAACTTGAAATTTAGAATAGTTTTAGGTGACGTTTGCCCAACTATTTTGCAAGTAATAAAGAAAATTACAAAAAAAAATCTTTTTAGGGTTCCGTACCAAAATGGTAAAAAGGAACCCTTATGGTGAGACTAAGTCTGTCTGTCACACCTGAATATCTTGAGAACTACTAATGCTATCAACTTGAAATTTAGAATAGTTTTAGATGACGTTAGCCCAACTACTTTGCAAACAAGAAAGAAATTAAAAAATATATCTATTTTGCAAAAGGAACTGAAAGGGGGTCTTAAAAATTTGAAGTAGGGCTACTAAGGCATGTGGGGTATCATATGAAAGAACGCTGTTTGCATATTCTCAAACATTTTTTATTTTATTTTTAGGCAGCACAGTTTCCGGCTTTTGAAGAAAAATGTAAAAAAATACCGTTCCGCCCCCTTATCTCCGAAGTTTGCATAGATAAAAATCTGAAATGATTCTATGTGATAGAAGTTTATGTAAAGATTACAGGAAAAATAAAACGATGTCTCTAAATAGCACAGTTTTTCAGAAATCATCAACATCATATATACGTACGGAACCCTCGGTGCGCGAGTTCGACTCGCTCTTGACCGGTTTTTTGCAAAAGGGACTGAAAAGGGGTCTTAAAAATTTGAAGTGGGGCTACTAGGGCATGTGGGGTATCATATGAAAGAACGTTATTTGCACAATCTCAAAAAAATTTTTTTTTTTAGGCAGTCTCCGACTTGTGATGAAAAATGTAAAAAAAATACCGTCCCCCCCTCTTATCTCCGAAGTTTGCAGAGATAAAAATCTGAAATTATTATATATGATAGAAGCCTAAGTAAAGATTACAGGAAAAATAAAACGATGTCTCTAAATAGCAGTTTTTCAGAAATCATCAACATCATAATATTCGTACGGAACCCTCGGTGCGCGAGTCCGACTCGCTCTTGACCGTTTTTTTAAGTTGCTATTGGTTCCATGTGACTTAACAAATGAAAGGGCTTGATGTAAGGATTTCAGTTATTTAGATAGGATAATTTTATTAAAAATACTTTTAAAGATATGAAAATCGAAGAAAATTTACCATTTCTCCGAAAAATTCTCATTTCTCTCTCACCCCCCTTGCAATCTCCGAAAAAATCGAGCCTAAAGTTAAAAAAAAAATACAGACAGAAGATCAGAGACAGGAGATTATGAAGTCTATCGTCTTAAAATAACATGGTAAATCACTCAATATTGTGCGTACAAACTTACATTTGCAGTTGGAATGTATGAGGGAACATGTCTTTCAACTACAATGTTAAAGTTTGATCTTTAAAATAATATGTACTTAGGTACGTAATAATATTATCAACTTATACCTTGCTTAGACCTAATTAATTTATAAAAATAACTTAATTATGTATACCATAACTAAACTAAAATTAATAAAACAAACTTAAGCTTTAGTTAAGTACTGAAAAGATGTAAACAAGACGAACTCTTCTAATCATAACATTTTAACATAACGTACAATTTAAAAGTAGGTTTTCAAAAAATCATAACGTATCACACAGTCGGAGGCTACGTATGTTTTTGGTTAGTCAGTTTGTGAGTTTGATTTTCTTAATTTACCTACATATACTGACGTCTATTTCGTATTTTCTATCAATATCTCGTACCTATTACGTAAGTACCTAGGTACCATTGTAATGAAGCCTAAACAAATCTGTCCGTATACACCTCATTTAGATTTATTACAGGTACCATCACTCGCTCTAGTCCGCAATGTAGATCCTGCACAACTTTCAGGTTGTGTAATTCTTTAACAGAGATTATAGCTGTAAAATGGTCAAGGTAACATCATACTGATTTAAATAAAGACCTATTCGGGGATATCCCACCTAGTAAATGGTCGGCAACAATTTTTTTTTGTTTCTCCCTCCATTTCGTATTTCATGGCCGCCATTTTGTTTTTATATAAACAAAACCTAGTCGGGTAAAAACATTGAGATATAATCAATGGTTTTATGTAATGGTGTCGTAAAAATAACTAAACAAATATTTGTATTTGTTAAATTAAGTAATAAACTTTAATAAATAAGATAAAAGATGCAAGCGTTTCGCGATTTGCGTGGATTTTTTTTGCGACGGGGCCGGCTATGTATTGAGGCAGGTGGCAGGCACTTTGAGCTTTTTAATGTAAGACCGTTTAATAAATGACTATGTTGTTTTATTTATCACAATAAAAGTAAAAAGATTTAGGCAGAATAAACAATTTTTCTTTCTTTTTTCTTTTCTTTCTAATGATTTGTTGTTAATTGCCCTATTTTAAGTTTATTTAGGTACCTAGAATTCATAATAATCTCCATATCAATCGCAAAAATGTGGGAAAAGTCGTTTCAAATGCATGAAATAAATAAAGGCTATTTTTGACTGTATCTTGAACTCCGTTTTCGCGTAAAAATGTCCCATACAGTAGGTACCAACTTTTTTGTGTTAGGTATTTTGAGAGTTAAGGAACTCGTACCCCCAAAAAAAGGTTTACGAAACAAGGTTTATCTTCAGACCCAGGTTTAAAACATGTAGCCATTATTGAATTTCGAACTTTATTCCGACTATGGTATGGTATGGTATATGTTTCTAAACACAAAACTGACAACTTAATACCGAACTTAAGTTTTCAGTTGTGTCTAAAGAACGGTATTTCAATTTTCAATCACTGTTACGTTCTTAATACAAAAACTGGCTTCATGGTTCATGGTTTATGCCATGTCAAAATATAAATCTTGTTTTGTACTATGGCGGATGAAGTGTTTAAAATTATTTACAAGTCATTCAGTCATTCATTCAGCAAGTATTTTTTTTTAAAGTCCCATTGTAAATTTCTATCAAACAGAAATTTTAATCTTGTGATCAAATTCTGAGCTATTAGTAGGTAGTTAGAATTTGGGTGTTTTGTGTTTCAACCGGTGAACACACATTCTAGCCATAATACTGACAAAAAAAAACTCAAAGAAACACTCAACAAAAGTTACTGACAGAGAATAAATAAAATCGCCTACAATCAAATATTTAATTATTTTATAAAAAAAAAAATATTTTAAATCTGAAAATAATACAAAAAAAAAATCATATCTCGAAATCTACATAATATCGCGGAATTTACATGGGGTTTCAATTGATAGGTATTAGTGTCCCCTGACCACAGACCTTCGCTGGTACAGGTTTCCTGGGACACCCTTTATATAGTTTATTCTTGGGATATTCATCCCTACTATGGGACCCTTCATTGCGCGTGGTCCGACACGCACTTCGCTGGTTTTCATTAGGTATAGGCGGGACCTAATCGCGGGTGGTTCAAATGCTTACCTACTTGCGACGACAGAGTAAACGGTTTTTCTAAATTTTAGAATAAACGATTTAATACTCCATGGCCACACTTATCACAATACCTTCACGCCAGATTTTCCTGGTTATATAAGCAGTACCTAGATTTTAGACTGCTTAATTTAAAATATTTATCACTACTTGACCTATTGTTTGTCTATAGGAACATTATAGGCTGCCTATGCTGCATCCAGCATGTAAAAAATTTGAAAATGAAACAACATCTAAGATTGGAATGTTAGTTTATATATTTTTTGTACTAGGATCCTCAATAGCATAGTGCTTATCACAAGTAAATGAAATTGTCATTGCATATCTAATGCCAGATGTAACTTTTTCCACATAGTGAAAGTTTTCACCGCCACTGGTAAACATGCTGAGGCGGGCTTTCCTTGGTTCTACAGTCCTGTTGAACTTCTCATCAACAAATACAAATCTTCCACCTTTGAAGTCAATGTTGTAATCACTGAGATACAGTAGTGTTGTGTAGTGAAATGATTTATATGTCTCCTGAAACAAGTAGTTGTGGTGTTAAATAATTAATAGTTATGCACAGCTTTCTACTTCTTACCTTATTAGTACCTGTGGTGTTTTAAAAGATGTCACATTATCTTATCTTACTATACTCCATTTGAAATAAGATTAGACATTTAAATAAACTTGTTTACAGTCCGTTCAACCGATTTTGACTTCTATTCCGTAGGAATAAGGATGGCATTAAATGCAAAAACGTGGTTACAATACCAACTGTTTATTACAGTTGCCACTTGTCATGCAGTCAACGCAATAGAAGTTAAAATCGGTTGAACAGACTGTAAAAAAGGTTTATTTAAATGTCTAATCTTATTTCAAATGGAGTATAGGTACCGTTATACTCAACCAAATTTTGCCTGAGAAAAAAAAATACCCTTAAATTTCTAAGATTTTAAAGCTACTATAGTCTAGCACGTAACTTGGCAAGATTTTCGCATAGTATAGTAGGAGTAAGTTTACGCATGTACACTTAGTGCAACAAAAAATTGCCACTTTTATTGTTTGTCCGTTTTGTATAGTTACTGCCAGAATTTACTTTAAATATGTCTGTTTAGAAGAAAGTGTAAGAAAGGAGAGAAACATTTAAGGATTCTTGTCAAGTTATGCGCCGGCGACTATACTAGTATTAGTTACTTTTGTACATACTTTGTCAACATGAGGATGCCAATATTCATCATGTACAGTGACTGCTTTTTTGGATGTGATTTCAGAGAAAAATGTTGGATGTGTCAGATATATTTTGTTTGGTTTCACTCCAAAGTGATGAGCTACGGCATATTTAATTTTCTCCTTGACCACCTGTAATCAATAAACCTTTTATAAATAATAGTTACTATGTACACAAGTATTTTTAATTGCTACATAAATATGAACTTACTCTATAAATGTTGAAATCGGTTTCACTGAATATGTTTTTAGCATCTTCACGTTTGTATATATTGACAAAATTTTGTCCCAGAGAAAGTGCGCCACTGTGTAGGTCTAGAATTGAGGCTCCCCCCAATGATCCACCTAACTTCAGACCTTTCTTAGCTATAGCCAATAGTTCTTCTGCTTCTCTTACCGATATCACTTTATCAGTGACAAATCTTTTACATTCCTTAGGGACACACCCCTCATATTTGTCTACTTCTGCTTTATATGATTGAGAACACTCTACAACTAAGCCTTTGCCCGATAATAATTCCGATTGTTTAGCAAACGTTTTTAATTTATCATTTTTTGTCGAAAAGTACACTACTATGAGGAGTGAGAATATAACGACCACGCGAGAAATTATTCTTAGTGATATGTTTCTCTTTGATGTCCTGGAAAAAATATTTTTTTTTAACAAATATATGAGCCTCCTTCTATTCTATTCTATTAAAAACGAGACCTCAAAAATATGTGTAAGAATTTAACTCACGGTCCTTTATTGTTGTTTACAACAACATTATTTTCATTGATTTTGATATTGTCTCTTTCAGACGTATTATCCGTACTTTTGCCTCTTCTCCTGACTTCTTGCATGATTGTTGATGTTTAGTTTATATCAATATGGTTTGAAGTTTGTGTATTTATTAGGGCGTTGTTTAGCTATGAGTACCTATTGTTATTTTTTTTCCGAAATGCCGAAATCGCCGCTATTCAATCGCATGCGAACCGACGCGTCGGTTCGTCGAGCCCACATAACACTTATACTAAATAGGTCGAGCCCCAACCACGTCAGTGTCAATGTCAGTTGGTGTACTTGGTGTTGGTGACTACAAAAAGTGGGTCTATGTTTTTTTACGTGTCAACCATTGAGGTCCATTGAGGTTAGAGATGGCCATGGCATATTCTACTCTATGAAGAATAGATTTATGAGATAACCAAATGTAATAAAATAATAAAAATAAAAAAAAACCAAATTAATCTATCAACACTGTCTTATCCGCATAAAAACAGAGTTTTTGAGAGATCAACACTGTCATAAGGTCTTCTCTTAAGAGCCAACTAGTCGCGGGCTCGAACTCACTGGCGGGCGCGGCCAAAAAGCACGCTGTCTCACCTAGCATCGTATCCGACAGAGATAGCACCAGTGATGAGCAGTTAGAAGCTAGTCTACACGCATAACGTCTAGTCGCACACAAGCACAGTGCACGATGATTCATACTAAACCGCGCGCGTAAAAAAATACGAAAACTCCATTGGAAGGTGGGGTTTTATGAAAAAACTACTGCATAAATCAATTACGAATAAAGTTTATTATAATCTTCGACAATTGAGCTTTGTCGGAACGAGCATTGTTTTCGAGATTTTATACTTATTTTATTACTTATTTATGCCCAAAGTTGTGTTAAAATTAGCAGGAAAAACGAATCTTTGTTGGCTCATAACTTTTTAATGCCTTTTTTTTTTACTATTCTGCTTCCGTACAGACAAAATTAATAATAAGACAAAACGATATCATGTTTTACTTTAGATGTACAATGTGTAACAGTGGAGTAAAACCCCCCCGAAATTTGTATGGAAAAAGTATCGACTAATTGCGCCTTAACGGTCATAACCGTACATAGACAGAATTCTCTGTCTACGTATCTATTTAGCATAGAATGAGAATTAAAATAGCAACTGAACTCAATATATTTGCTTCATTTTAACTTATGGAGTTGCTATGATGTTAGAATGAAATAGAAAAAGACAAAGAAGACGTTTCGACTCTTTTTATTCTGACTAGTGATATGACCCAATAATTTCAACGTCATCGACATCGATAGAATTTACAATGGCATACATTATCATCATAACCGTACCCTACATTTATAAATTACTAAGCATACATAAGCAAGAGAGAATACATAATTATAGAATACTAGCTGCTGCCCGCGGCTTCGCCCACGTGGCTTTTTCTAAACATTTAGACCTTCCTCTTGTATCACTCTATCTATTAAAAAAACCGCATCAAAATCCGTTACGAAATTTAAAGATCTAAGCATACATAGGGACAGATAGGAATCGGGAAGCGACTTTGTTTTAAACTATGTAGTGATTTATGATGGGTTTAGGTAGTGAAAACAACGTAGATAAGCACATAGAATTTTTAATTTTGGTTTTTCTTGACACTATAGAAAATAACAGATAAAATGACACACATCATGTTCCTAACAAACATATTCAAAACATCCGTCATCTCCCATACCAGCCAGTCTGAGTAACGCTTGCAAACCTCTTCTTAACACTCCTCCTCAAGCGTTTCCCTCTGACTCACTCTTGCACACCCATCTCCTTACGACAAAACTCATGCTTACTCTTAGGCACAGGTTTTGTCATAATGTCAGCGACCATCACATTTGTTGCGAGATATTTCAATTTAATAATCTCCTTCTCTAAGGCCTCTCTAACAAAATGATATCGTAAATCGATATGCTTAGTCTGCTGATGGTGCACTGGGTTTTGTGCTATGGCCATTGCTGACTGACTATCCGTGTATACTGTGATAGCCTTTTCTTGGGTGTCCACCAGTTCCCCCAAGAACCTTCTCAAAAATATGGCATCTTTAGCAGCTTCCGATAAGCTGACATATTCAGCCTCTGCTGTTGATATGGCTATGCTTCTCTGCTTAGCACTCTGCCATGACACTGCTCCTCTTGCCAATGTGAAAACATTTCCGGAATAAGACTTTCTATCTATTATATTCCCTCCATGATCAGCATCAGAGAAACCTTGAATCTCTGTACTACAGGCATCATTTGAGTACACGAGTCCCATGTTCTTAGTACCTTTAAGGTACCTTAGAATCCTCTTGGCAGCACTCCAATGGATCTCTTCATAGCAGTTACAGAACTGACTCATAATATTCACAGCATGAGCTATGTCTGGTCGCGTACACACAGCTAAATACATCAGTGATCCTATCAACTCTCTGTAAGGTATTTTGTCACTCGGTATGTGTGAGCCCTCTGGCTTCTTGAAATGTTGACCAGGTACTGCAGGTGTGGCAACTGTCTTGCAGTCTTCCATGCCAAATCTGCGTAGAAGCTTCTCTATATACTCTTCTTGGTCAATCTTTATGTGGCCATTCTCTTGCTTTAGCCGCATCCCTAAAAATAATTCAGCTTTTCCTAAATCTTTCATCTCGAATTTGGACATAAGCTCTTTCTTGACCTTATGCATTTCTCTTGCATTGTTATAAAAGATTAGGATATCATCAACATAAACTGCAAGTATTGTCATATCATTCTCGATTCGCCTGGTGTAGACACATGGTTCATTCTTGCAACGGTGGAAATTCAGACTCTCTAGCTCTGAATGAAGTTTAGAATTCCATGAACGTGGCGCCTGTTTCAGTCCATAAAGAGATCTCTTCAATAAGCATACATGATCTTCCTTGCCTTTCTCTTCAAAATATGGTGGTTGTCGCATGTAAACCTCTTCATTTAAGTTCCCATTTAGAAACGCTGTCTTCACGTCCATGTGATTTATATGCAGATTCATCTGCGCTGCTAGTGCTATTAACAGCCTCAAAGAGCTATGACGCACAACCGGGGAAAACGTCTCATCGTAATCAATACCTTTTCTCTGTCTGAAGCCTCTTGCAACCAAACGAGCTTTATACCGAGTCTTATTTCCCGCCTCCTTTTTGATTCGGAACAACCATTTCGAATCAATAATGTTGCTCGCTTGGTTTGGCTCTACCAACACCCAGGTTTGATTTTTCTTTAATGCATCCAGCTCCTCCTGAATAGCAAGTTTCCACAGTTTTGCATCTTTTCTCGTCAGTGCCTCTTTAACTGTTAGTGGATCTCTTTCTTCCACTATCGCTTCATAGGTGATATGATCCTTAAACTCCACAGGCTTTCTGTTCCTGAGTGGGTATCTTCTCTCTTCTACTACAGGTATTATTTCAACAGGTTGCTCTTCCTCCGGCCTCTCTTCAAATGATGTCCACTGTTCATCTTCCTCTTCCATAAATTCAGCGTCTCTAACATCATCTGTGTAATCTCTATCACGTTGAAGGTCGGTCTCTTCTTGATAAACGACTTTTCTCTCTTCATCATTCTCTAGATGAATTGTTGCAGTATTTCTTTTCTCTTCAGTCTTAGTCAAATTATGGTTCATCTGGTTTTCGAAAAATGCCACATCTCTCGCTCTATGAAGCTCTCCGTTCATAGGGTTGACTAATCTGTAACCTTTCGATTCTTCACAGTATCCTACAAATACTAGCTCTTTACTCCTTGCATCCCATTTGGTTCTCTTTTCATCTGGGATATGCATAAAGGCTCTGCAACCAAACACACGAAGATTAGACAAATCTATTTTATGGTCACTCCAAACCTCCTCGGGTGTCTTGTTCTTCACTGCGATGGTGGGACTCCTGTTTTTCAAATACACCGCTGTATTTACAGCTTCAGCCCAGAATCGAACGGGAAGACCTGCTTCTTGAAGCATTGTTCGTGCTTTTTCCCCTATGGTACGATTGGCTCTCTCCGCTACACCATTTTGTTGAGGTGTGTAAGCAATCGTAAGCTGGTGCTTAACACCGTGTTCTCTCAAGAACTCATCAAACCTTTTATTACAATATTCGCGCCCATTGTCGGTTCTTAGAACCTTCAGCTTCTTACCTGTTTGTGTCTCAGCAAAACTCTTGAACTCCTTCATCTTCTCAAAGGCTTCACTCTTTTGCTTTATAAAGAATACGAAAGTTTTACGCGAAAAGTCATCGATAAAAGTAATATAATATCTAAAACCTCCAAAAGAATTCTCACTCATTGGTCCACTAATATCCGAATGTACCAATTCTAATAAACTTTTGGCTCGCGTCGCTTTATTCCTCTCAAACGGTTGCCGCGTTTGTTTTCCCATTAGACAAGCTACACAGTCTAATTTATCGTTATGTTCAAACTTTACCCCAGTTGCCATTTTATCTCTCAATAGTGTCAAATTCCGTATACCCAAGTGTGCCATTCTCTTATGCCATAGCTCCATTGATGCTGTAGTCGCTATTGCACAGACCTGCTGAGAAGGAGATTTAATTTTATACACACCCTTATCAAGCAAACCTGTCACACATGGTTGTCCTCTCGACGTATACTCACACTCATTGAATATCTCACAACCTCTGTTGGTAAAAACAATAACATTACCTTTTTTAACAATACTACTAACACTCAGTAGGTTCGATGTCAGTTCTGGTACGTACAACACATTCTCAATGTTCAGATGCTCATCTGTTACATTACCATATCCCTTTCCATACATCTTACCTCCATTTGCACAAAACACTTCAACCTCACGACTTGCCGCCGCAAATTTACTCATCCAGTCTTTTCTGCTACTCATATGCATCGACGCTCCTGAATCAATAACCCATGCATCATCTGCTTGCTTCTCTTGACTTCTCGTATCAAGCGCTATCGCCGTCGCTGTTGCTGTCTCCGTCGCCGTCTCAGTCGGTGTTGCAGTTACCATATTAACCGCCTTCGCCTTCCGCTTCGGATTATCCGGACAGTCACGAGCTTTATGCGATCCATCGCAAATGAAACATCTTATTTTCTTTTCTTTGTCTTTATTCCTCTGAACAAACTTTATCTGATTCTGATTCTTCATCTTAGCTGTAAGTGCAGCACTCGTCGAATTACTGGAACTTGCGCAAGATGTGCCTTGGTCCAATTGCAACAGTTTCGTTTTAACATAGTCTGTTGTCAGCTCAACATTAGTGTTCTCCAACGCTAATCTCATCGGATTATACTCCTCCGGTAGTCCTTGCAACATCAGCGCCGCTAACAGCTCATCGTCAACTTCTTTTCCGATATCCCTCAGCTGCTGTGCTACTGACATTAGCGCAGTCACATAGTCTCTCATAGATGTGAACTGCTCAAGTTTTAGGCTTACTAGCTTTGATAAAAGTCTGCATCGGTTATTTAGTCCTTTATCCTCAAAAACTGACCTTAAAGACTCCCACGCCTCCTTTGCCGTTTTCGCATGTCTCACGTGAATCAGGCAATGCGGTTGTATCATCATACATATCCTGGCTCTCGCTTTTTGGTCTCTCTTTAAGCCAAATACATCTGTACTCTCTGGTGTCTCCTGAGTATATTCCCACAGATCATCATGGATTAAATACAACTCTACCATAAACTTCCATGTACTATAATTCGAGTTTCCATCAAGTTTCTCTATTGACATTAAACTCATACCTGTATCTCGTACCGGCTGCGATCTCTCTAGTCCGCCGCCCATAGTCGTGTTTACAACATCTTTCGTTTCCATATTACCTACTCTCTACTACGTGTCTGGGCCCATAACCTGAGAAGTCAAGAGAAGCAAGCAGATGATGCATGGGTTATTGATTCAGGAGCGTCGATGCATATGAGTAGCAGAAAAGACTGGATGAGTAAATTTGCGGCGGCAAGTCGTGAGGTTGAAGTGTTTTGTGCAAATGGAGGTAAGATGTATGGAAAGGGATATGGTAATGTAACAGATGAGCATCTGAACATTGAGAATGTGTTGTACGTACCAGAACTGACATCGAACCTACTGAGTGTTAGTAGTATTGTTAAAAAAGGTAATGTTATTGTTTTTACCAACAGAGGTTGTGAGATATTCAATGAGTGTGAGTATACGTCGAGAGGACAACCATGTGTGACAGGTTTGCTTGATAAGGGTGTGTATAAAATTAAATCTCCTTCTCAGCAGGTCTGTGCAATAGCGACTACAGCATCAATGGAGCTATGGCATAAGAGAATGGCACACTTGGGTATACGGAATTTGACACTATTGAGAGATAAAATGGCAACTGGGGTAAAGTTTGAACATAACGATAAATTAGACTGTGTAGCTTGTCTAATGGGAAAACAAACGCGGCAACCGTTTGAGAGGAATAAAGCGACGCGAGCCAAAAGTTTATTAGAATTGGTACATTCGGATATTAGTGGACCAATGAGTGAGAATTCTTTTGGAGGTTTTAGATATTATATTACTTTTATCGATGACTTTTCGCGTAAAACTTTCGTATTCTTTATAAAGCAAAAGAGTGAAGCCTTTGAGAAGATGAAGGAGTTCAAGAGTTTTGCTGAGACACAAACAGGTAAGAAGCTGAAGGTTCTAAGAACCGACAATGGGCGCGAATATTGTAATAAAAGGTTTGATGAGTTCTTGAGAGAACACGGTGTTAAGCACCAGCTTACGATTGCTTACACACCTCAACAAAATGGTGTAGCGGAGAGAGCCAATCGTACCATAGGGGAAAAAGCACGAACAATGCTTCAAGAAGCAGGTCTTCCCGTTCGATTCTGGGCTGAAGCTGTAAATACAGCGGTGTATTTGAAAAACAGGAGTCCCACCATCGCAGTGAAGAACAAGACACCCGAGGAGGTTTGGAGTGACCATAAAATAGATTTGTCTAATCTTCGTGTGTTTGGTTGCAGAGCCTTTATGCATATCCCAGATGAAAAGAGAACCAAATGGGATGCAAGGAGTAAAGAGCTAGTATTTGTAGGATACTGTGAAGAATCGAAAGGTTACAGATTAGTCAACCCTATGAACGGAGAGCTTCATAGAGCGAGAGATGTGGCATTTTTCGAAAACCAGATGAACCATAATTTGACTAAGACTGAAGAGAAAAGAAATACTGCTACAATTCATCTAGAGAATGATGAAGAGAGAAAAGTCGTTCATCAAGAAGAGACCGACCTTCAACGTGATAGAGATTACACAGATGATGTTAGAGACGCTGAATTTATGGAAGAGGAAGATGAACAGTGGACATCATTTGAAGAGAGGCCGGAGGAAGAGCAACCTGTTGAAATAATACCTGTAGTAGAAGAGAGAAGATACCCACTCAGGAACAGAAAGCCTGTGGAGTTTAAGGATCATATCACCTATGAAGCGATAGTGGAAGAAAGAGATCCACTAACAGTTAAAGAGGCACTGACGAGAAAAGATGCAAAACTGTGGAAACTTGCTATTCAGGAGGAGCTGGATGCATTAAAGAAAAATCAAACCTGGGTGTTGGTAGAGCCAAACCAAGCGAGCAACATTATTGATTCGAAATGGTTGTTCCGAATCAAAAAGGAGGCGGGAAATAAGACTCGGTATAAAGCTCGTTTGGTTGCAAGAGGCTTCAGACAGAGAAAAGGTATTGATTACGATGAGACGTTTTCCCCGGTTGTGCGTCATAGCTCTTTGAGGCTGTTAATAGCACTAGCAGCGCAGATGAATCTGCATATAAATCACATGGACGTGAAGACAGCGTTTCTAAATGGGAACTTAAATGAAGAGGTTTACATGCGACAACCACCATATTTTGAAGAGAAAGGCAAGGAAGATCATGTATGCTTATTGAAGAGATCTCTTTATGGACTGAAACAGGCGCCACGTTCATGGAATTCTAAACTTCATTCAGAGCTAGAGAGTCTGAATTTCCACCGTTGCAAGAATGAACCATGTGTCTACACCAGGCGAATCGAGAATGATATGACAATACTTGCAGTTTATGTTGATGATATCCTAATCTTTTATAACAATGCAAGAGAAATGCATAAGGTCAAGAAAGAGCTTATGTCCAAATTCGAGATGAAAGATTTAGGAAAAGCTGAATTATTTTTAGGGATGCGGCTAAAGCAAGAGAATGGCCACATAAAGATTGACCAAGAAGAGTATATAGAGAAGCTTCTACGCAGATTTGGCATGGAAGACTGCAAGACAGTTGCCACACCTGCAGTACCTGGTCAACATTTCAAGAAGCCAGAGGGCTCACACATACCGAGTGACAAAATACCTTACAGAGAGTTGATAGGATCACTGATGTATTTAGCTGTGTGTACGCGACCAGACATAGCTCATGCTGTGAATATTATGAGTCAGTTCTGTAACTGCTATGAAGAGATCCATTGGAGTGCTGCCAAGAGGATTCTAAGGTACCTTAAAGGTACTAAGAACATGGGACTCGTGTACTCAAATGATGCCTGTAGTACAGAGATTCAAGGTTTCTCTGATGCTGATCATGGAGGGAATATAATAGATAGAAAGTCTTATTCCGGAAATGTTTTCACATTGGCAAGAGGAGCAGTGTCATGGCAGAGTGCTAAGCAGAGAAGCATAGCCATATCAACAGCAGAGGCTGAATATGTCAGCTTATCGGAAGCTGCTAAAGATGCCATATTTTTGAGAAGGTTCTTGGGGGAACTGGTGGACACCCAAGAAAAGGCTATCACAGTATACACGGATAGTCAGTCAGCAATGGCCATAGCACAAAACCCAGTGCACCATCAGCAGACTAAGCATATCGATTTACGATATCATTTTGTTAGAGAGGCCTTAGAGAAGGAGATTATTAAATTGAAATATCTCGCAACAAATGTGATGGTCGCTGACATTATGACAAAATAAGACAATATACATTATGCGCAGTGGAAGCGTGCTGGGCCCATAACCTGATGGGTTTAGGTAGTGAAAACAACGTAGATAAGCACATAGAATTTTTAATTTTGGTTTTTCTTGACACTATAGAAAATAACAGATAAAATGACACACATCATGTTCCTAACAAACATATTCAAAACATCCGTCATCTCCCATACCAGCCAGTCTGAGTAACGCTTGCAAACCTCTTCTTAACAATTTATCTACATCTTGTTTTAGAAGTTCGTTCGAAATGATACTTTATTAATTAATACGAACTAAACTATATCCCCCTTATTACAAAACAAGGTTTATTTTCAGACCCAGGTTTAAAACATGGAGCCATTATTGAATTTCGAACTTTATTCCGACTATGGTAAAGTTCCTAAACACAAAACTGACAACTTAGTACCAAACAAAGTTTTCAGTGTTGTATAAAGAACGGTATTTCAATCACTGTTAAGTTCTTATTACAAAAACTGGCTCCATGGTTTAAGCCATGTCAAAATATAAATCTTGTTTTGTAATAAGGCGGTATGTATCCAAGTATTAAACCTGACCCGGGTAACCCCGAATGTATTTAATGAGTTTTATGGCAGCACTGAGACGCAGGACCTGCCAAAAGTGTCAAAGTGCCAGATATGCGAACAAGCAATTAATTCAATGAATGTATCAATGAACTGTCAGACATTGAAGCAAAGTAATATCAAATTTTGCCGGGTTGAAATATACCCATACAATCAAATGACATGATCATCTTGTGACATGCCAAAAAAGTAAAAGAAAGAGTAAATCATTTATCTCTTTCCCACGTCCGTCTTCGTGCCATAAGATAGACCGCAGATAAATTATTAAATTAATTATGCTTAAATAAGTCGCTTGTTTACAAAAAAAAATATAGTGCAACTAGCTGTCAAATTCTTAGACGCTGGATAGTAGCAACATCTGAATTGAGTAATTGGCAGTTTTTATCTCAGGGCAATCACTTGTAGCAAAAGGTCCGAAACACAGAGCACTGGCGCACTCCGCCGGTCCGCCCTGTACGTCCGCTGTGTCTAATGCATAACTCACGTCACCATACAGATTTTGATAGCAGATTTGTTGCTAGCGATTTTAAAATCACCTGCGCAGTGGTCTCCGAAGACTAAAGTTGCTGCGTGTGTATCTAGCATTATAAAGTAGTTTTCAAACAAAGGCGCATTACGACAAGATGTTATTCTCAGCAGAGTAGTTTTTCTGTCACAAATATAAAGAAAGAAAGAAAATAAAATGGCAACATTGTTTGTTAAAAAATAACACGGCCGTTGTATGTTGACTGCGTTTGCAATTATCAATTTTATTTTGAGTATTTACTCCAAATTTTCTGTGTTTCTTTAAATTTTGATGATATCATGTTCGATTATTAATTGTTGTTAACAGACAGGTTTCAACTGCTGTTCGTAATAGTAAGATAACGCCATGTACTACGAAGAAGAGGAGAGATTTCTCAATCCGGATTTACTTCACGTTGTTCGTCGCGAACTGTGTATGTATTTATTTGCACCTAATACTATGTTACTAATAAGTGTATGCCTCGGGCGTTAATGAATATTTTGTAGAATTCATAAATATCTTCAGCCGTGGTGATCTGCGTAACATTTGTCTATTTTAAAGATTGGAATTTTTCCTTGGTAGATCCATCAAATTTGTGTAGCTCACCTGGTTATCCAGGAGTTAGGTACTAAAGGCCATTGGGGCTGACAGATAGTTTTTACTATGTGTGTGATAAAATGGGGTTACATTTTGACAGCTGCATCAGCACTGCATTTTATACAAAATTCTATCTTTCAGATGCCATTAATTCGAACCTTGAAGTCACACCCTTCGGCTTGAAGTATGTCCCTACTCATACTGAAGATGGTATACCTATCAGAAAGTTATATGTGTCAAATTTACCCCCAAAGGTAAGTTATTAATTTCAATGGAACAATAAAAAGTGATTAGTGTGAATTTGTATCTTTTTTGTTTTTAATTTTTATGTGACTGCAAACTGGTCAATAAAGTTCTTGTCACACTTTTTTTTTGTTTGTATCTAATAAGTTATTAAATACTGACATTATAAAATTCTTAACTTTTCAATGATATAAATCATATCTTAAGAATTTAATAATCGTTTGGTAGTTTTAAAAAAGCTTTTACATAATGTTCTTTTCCCCTGACTATTACTTGTTCCAAAAGTGTTTATAGTTATAATGTACGTATCCAAGCTAATGATAGAAATTGATTGTTTCAGACAACCAGATCTGACCTGTTTGGTGTGTTTGCTCCATATGGTTTCATCAAGAGTTGTTGGCTGAGGATGGGGGACAAAGGACCCAACAGAACACCAACCCCTACATATGCCTTTGTCACCTACAGCAATCCAGCTGATGCACACAAGTAAGTTATTGACTCAACTGCACTTTATGACAAGTGCATGCTTGAATTTTTTTTGGGTATAGATACATCTTCATGTAGAACCATAAAATAACATACAATTGCAATGGGTTTCATTTTGACAGTCCATCCATGTTGTTGATCAGAAAAAAAATTCAAACCTATGAAGCAATGCAGGTGTAGAACCATAAAATGACAAACAATTGCAATGGGTTTCATTTTGACAGTCCATCCATGTTGTTGATCAGAAAAAAATTCAAACTTATGAAGCAATGCAGGATTAGCACTATCTTTCAAAACTGGCATTGTGAGAATTTTTTTTACACAATTAGGGTGCTGAACTCATAAATACTCATAAACTCTAATTTGGAGCTGCCACATCGTCATCCTAATGGATCCTCTACTGCACTGTTTCGGAACTCATGTCATAAAGCCACAAGAATACTGATCCATTATCTCTATTCTTTTTCACTCATTATTTATTTATTGGTATCCTGCCCTACCCCACTTTACACCATTTTAAATATATAAATTGCATAGAGCACTTCAAGCCCCAGTTCACGAGAAGACTCTGAGAGGTCGCAACCTGCGGATATCACCGGCTGACAGTTGGCACCAGCCCGCCGAGGACGCGGACGGCAGGGGACGCTGGAAGCCCCGTGGTCAGCGCCGCCCCGATGGAAACACCGCTGCCGCCGAAGATGGAGTCCCTGAACTAGGTATCAAAGTCACTTAATTTATAAAAGATGTTGCAGATTTCTGTTTAAAATGTTGAATCTATTGTCATTGCAAATCATGAGCGCTCGTCCTGTGGCTTATGTCGAGTGATCGAAAAAGGTAGGGCCAAATGACGTATTAATATGGTCAAGTCTTGGGATATTCAATTAATCGAAAAGTTTAATAGAGATAAATCGGAATAGTTAAAGCTTATAAGATATTCAAACAAAATGATCTGAAGTATAGGTATAAGTTTGGCAATGTTCGCCCTAATTCTATACGAAGTTGCCAAACTGTAGCAATATGGTTTGTGGTAACAAATAAGAAGACTACAGCACAGTGCTTTCGTTACTATTTTAGTCTTTCTACAGAATTCTATTATCTCGGCACATTATCATAGCTCACTTTCTTTGGTTCGTCCATACAGTGCGTTCAGTTCTGTTTTCTGTAGTATTGTGTTGTGATTATTCTAAATATAGATGTTTTGATTATTCTAGATATAGCTAAATTATATTTCGGTAGTTTGTGCATTGTATACATACATACTTTGTGATTGAAAATAAAGATTTATTTTGACTTTACTTAATCTAACCATACTAAGCAAAAATCTTAGATCTGACCCATCCTGTTCCGCGTAATTTTAGGAATAATCTATTTTTATGTGGGTGAACCTATACTCGGAATTTTAATTCGATTCCAGATTTGACAATTTCAGTGTTGCAACGTTATGACAAGTACTAAATAGTGACGTTGCGAAATTATTCGATATGGAAATGGAATATTTCCAGATCGATTCTTCTCGTTTATAATTTTACGCTCGTAAACTAAGTATATCAGGAAATTAAATATTTCTGAACCAATAATTTAGTTTTGACGATTAATTAACGATTTGAGACTTTTCTTTTATAATTGTGTGTGAAATAAATAAAAAAATGTGATCATGAAGGAACATGACAAATAAAACAGATAGATAGATGTATTATGGTAATAAATGATTTTATAAATTGTCGCCGTCATCGCTATCGCTATCGCTGTCACTTTCTGTAACATTTATTATAAATGTGTCTGTGATATTGTCAATTAACATATCTAGCCTACTCATTTTTTGCTCTTCTTTGACAACATGGGATACGCATTTAGACCATTCGGTAGCCGTAATTTTTTTAATGCCTTCCTGAAATAAATTTCTCACGTCTGTCAATTTGAAGGTTTTATTATTTTAGCTACATGCCCCTTTACCTGCGCCCATATCAATTCGATAGGGTTTAGCTCGGCTGTTTATCGATTTTTGTGTTCATCACTACACTATTATATGTGGTATCATTATTTCACAAAATGACAGTAGCTAATGTCAAATCTGGAATCGAATTAAAATTCCGAGCTTAGTACTATCTAAGTTCAGATATAACTCGTGACATATACGTACATACATACAAGTACTTACATATCACTACCAACATTATTATTAAAAGCCTGTGATGTCTTACTGCAGAGCAAAACAACCATAAAATATATTTTTTAAATCCCAGTGAATCCGAGGATCTTGGGCATGTCCATATTATGAAAACATATCGCAAGCATGTCGCTAGTACGTAAAATTGCTGTACCTACTACCTATTCTGATCACTGCTTATGTCATTGACATAAAGTTAATTTGCAATGATTGATAAGCGCACTTTGTGAATTTGGTCAATGTTGTTATTTTGGTAATCTGTTTTATTTACAGAAGTGAACACCTTAAATTTTTTTGATTCGGACAACGGAGATGCTGCTGAGGCAACTACAAGTGCTCCAGACGTACCAATGGTGAGTCATTTTCAATGCAACAAATGGCATTCCTATATTTTTTTCTGATTTTAAAACCAATTTTTTATTTGTTCAAAAAGGAAAACGTTGAACCTCAAGAAGAAGAGAAAGATGCAGAAATGGAGTCGTGCTATACCATACTGGATGTTTTGAACAGAGATTGTTTAACACACATTCTCGCTTACGTTCCTATTAGAGACCTTATCAGATCAGAAAGAGTCAGCAAAACTTGGCAAAATATGGTTCGTGAATATCTTCAAGGTAAATAAGTATAATTATTATATTTACATACACATTTTTTTTTCCATAACAAACTAAAACTAGTATTCGTAAACAAAAAATTGGTACTTTGTCCTTTAATATCTTCGTACCCAGAAGGTTCCAGTTATAGTCCAGTACAAAAGACCATGATAACGGGAAGAACCATGGCAGGGACTCTCGGCTTCGTTAAGGGCTCACCCATGATTTAAGTGCTTTCTTTATTTTATCTGGCGAAATGTGAGTGTACTATAGGTGCACCTCTGCTTAACCCTTCGGGAATACAGGCGTGATGTTATGTGGCAGGCATCCGCATGTTCAAGACGTCGTGGTGGCAGCACGTGCCGGTGATGCTGACCACGGCCGTGCTGCGGCGCATCGTGCAGCGCGTGGGCGCGTCGCTGGCGCGCCTGCACATCGACCATCACTGGTCCGCGCTCAACGACCGCACCGCGCACATCGTCGGCAAGTTCTGTCCCAACCTCGAGGAGCTCAAGGTAACCACGCCTTTTTTTTTTTTTTTCACGGGTTGGAAAATTCTCATGGATGTCCTCCGCTCTGGGGCGGGCGGAGGGGTCTGTCAACCTCTTACTGACTAAAAACCACCCCAGTGTTCCCCTCCCACACTTGCACCGGGGATCTTGGGATCTATTATTACTTCCGCAATCCCCGGCTATGCCCGCTTTTGCGGGCCTCCTCAAGTCGGGGGGGGTGGTGTTTGACCGCGACGTCTGATAGGGGCGCTCGTGGAACACTACGCGCCGCCACCTCGGGTACAAAGGTAACCATGCCTATGACAACTTCAGGGACTAACCACACTTACTCAGCTCTGTTCAGCTTTTGTCCATAGAAAACAACGCTTTTGTATGGAGATGCGCATCCGTTCAGCTGTCCGTCTATTCAGTTTTCGCGGCAAACAGGTTTAAATGAGGACAAATGATAGAGTTCAGCGCTGTTCCGCCGCGTTCAGCGCTGATCCGACACGTTCAGGGCTGTACGCGGTCGCAATTTGTCGACAAGGAGTCGGGAACAGTCCACGTTCAGCGCCAAACGTGGCGGAACAACTCCGTACAAGGATGCTTTTCGACTCCTCGTCGACAAGTTACTCATCATTATGAACAACTTTACTGTGGGGCCAAACCTGAAATCGCGAAAAAAAATCAGCTGTTCCCTACATTTTGACAAGTCGAACATAAATGTAGGGAACTGCTGATATTTTTTTTCGCGATTTCAGGTTTGGTCCCACAGTAAAAGTTGTTCATAATGATGAGTACGATGACCCCTTAAGAGGTTGTGCGTTAATTCTGGGATATGTTGTATACTAATTTCTAATTGTATCCATCGCGTAACACCACACATCCCTGTTAGCATTCTCATCTCAGCTGCATGCAATTGTTCATTCATTCCTTTAGTGGCCCAACCTTCTGATCCAAACACGACAGCAGGATGAAAACTTTAACCATACGGCATACATAAATACCATTAACAACATACAAAGACGACATGTGACGCTTTGGTCTGTCAAAATCACAGTATCTTGACGTGATTTTACTAAGCGTAAGTTTTGCTTTTTGCGGTTTCGTCGCTGTACCCTAAGTGTGAGGCAAGACTGCTAACACGGGCGCGGGCCGGCGCGGCGCGACGTACTCAAACATAAGAACTTCATTTGAGCGTCCATAGTGGGCACACGGGCGCGGGCAACTCGCGCCATAGCTCGTTCATACAAGTGGCCGCAGTGAGTGCGCGGGCGGCAAGCGACAACCCGCGCGGGGGCGGGGATCTCAAACTAGTTCGAGCTGACCGCGCGCGTTGTCGCGCGGTCGACTGCGGACAGACACAATCGCGCGTATTCCCGCACCCGCGCCGCTTCCGCACCGCGCTGCCAGTGTGGCCAAGCACTAATAAGAACCTTGTACGATGCTAATGACAACGTCAAAACTGACACAACACCGTCAATGATGTCATACATATGCGTTACATCCACAGTACCCAGACGATTAGGCACATCGAATTTATGATAGAGTTGACTCTTTGCAAAGCCGAACTTATCCTTAAATTCAATGTAAGCTCGGCGCTGAATTGACAAGATCAATTTAAGAGTCCATAATACCTAAAAGACACCTCACTCATTTATCTCGTTCGCACACTAATGCTCGCGAGAAACCGAGACTGAGCGGGGTGCTAGGCGGTAGGGAGAGGGCTCCAAGGCGCCGATAGTTAAGGTAATTTCTTTTTACGGTGAAAACAACGGGAAAAAAAAACATAGTACTTATCTGCTTTATATTTAGTTCAGTTATTATGCAGTTTCATGATCTAATTTGAAGTATTTTTTTTTATACTAGCGGTTTATTGTTTGTTTTAAACCAAACGTTTGTAATTTTTACTGTCGAGAAAATTTGATGGAAACGTGGAACTTAGTGCTTAATATTAATCTTCAACTTTACCATAATATATTTATTTCAAAATTAATGCTGCATTCTTTTCAATATAACTGAGGATCATGCTAAGCAATTTGAGGTATTGTAGACTCTTAATAAAGTCAAAAGTAATCAACTATTTCGTAAGGTGTAGATAAACTTTGTCTTTAGCACCTTTATCATCATTAAAAGTAATTTCGTAACTTTCAGATTGTTGGCATGCACACACGGAATTGGAATCCATTAATTTATGGCTGTAAACAACTGAAAACTTTGTCCTTTGTATCATGTAATAAGGTATTATTTTCTTTAATTATCGTTTTTTCAATTAAGTTGTTATAATTTTCACAATAAAATTAATTTGAATTTTTATTTTGCAGCTGACCGATTCGAGTTTAGTACATCTAGTCAAAAGTGAATCGTGTATAGAAAGCCTGACGGTCGCTAACAACACACATGTGACCGGGCTATTTCTCACCGGATCGAATCCGCGAAAACTAAACTCGCTCGCGTTTTACAACTGCTACAGTCTTCAAGGCACGGTACTTAGCGCTGCTATAGACACACTTCCTGGATTAACTACTCTAAAATTGGACGTGTGTCCTCACACAATGTGGAAGATCATACCAATGATTTTGAGCAAACTGCCAAAGCTTGAAGAGCTTTCGTTGAGCGAGTATATTTCGGTAGAGATGTGCTTCTCTCCACAATACAACGACGCTTTCTGTGATTCTCTCGCAACTCTAACTGATCTAAAAACCCTGAACCTGAGTCGTAACATCTATATCACGAATGCAGTACTCAAACGAGTCGCACAGTCTTGCCCTAAACTCGAAACGTTGAACATTTCTAGCTGTAACTCGCGGAGAATCTTCCCACACCCAGGTAAGTTCATATACACATTATAATTGTGTATTACCACAGTGTACCTATACTAACAGTGGTTACTACAATTGACTGGATAAATGTGAATAAATTATGTGTTACTAAATAATGTAGACACGGCTGTCACAAGATTAATTTCTTAGTTTCCTTGAGTTTTAGAAATATGATGTTTTTAAAAGGTAACCTCGATGGATTTTAAAGTGAAAGTAAATCAAGTCCTAAAGACTTGAATTGAGAAAAATTACTTACAACTTCACACAGCCGCTATCTTGGATGTATGAACTGGCCTCTTCTGTTTAAACTGTTTTAATTACATAAAGAAAGCTAAAGCCTAAAATTGTGCACCAAGCTGCAGTGTCGGACATACTCTCCGTTCGCAATTTCGTTTGCAAACATATAAACAAATGTCTGACTTAAAAAAAAAAAATTAACACTAAATAAAGTTCAGTCTGAACAGAAAATAAAAAAAAATGGCTCTCATAGTTCTAGTCATTCTGAAATGACCATAGTTTACACTAGTATAAGTTTATTGTTTCTTTAAGTGGAAATAACGGAAACAAGATTCGGAATATGGAATAGACAATTAATTTGTAACTTAGGCTCCGCCCACAAACACACACACACACACATAGACTTGAAACAGTTATATATGTAGACTGTGGTATTACATTTGAACTAATTATTCAGTGAATAAATAGTCAAGGGATTGTATATGTCACAGTAAGATTGTGAGAAGCGTTAGTTTATAATCTATTGGTACTATTATTTTTTGATTTCCTTGTCGATTTACGAACCTGGGCTGACCCTAATCTGACCTGAGCTGACCCTCGAAGCGCGTTCATACTTCCGTGGAATCTTCGATATCCGAATATCGCCACAGTAAGACGAAATAATTGCGTAGACTTCGCATGGCGATGTAGCAAAATATAATAACATTATTCGGAATTCACCGACTGTCGACTGTAGCCTTCGTTCTATCCCCACGACGGCACGACCCTTTTTTTGCAGTGCATACATGTTTGTAATTTACAAACATGACGTATAAATTATAATATTACGAGGGCGGCACTGAAAATTTCGGGAATCAAGGAAGTGACACAACATTACTATTTAAAAATGTATTTATTGTTTTTCGAAGTATTCTCCGCGAAATTTGACACATTTTTCCATACGATGGAACCAATCATTGAAGCAATCATTCCATTCGGAAGTTGGGGCTCCAAAATGGCCGTTTTATAGGCGTCCACAGCTTCTTCAGGTGATGAAAATCTCTGTCCACGCAATTTATTCTTTATTTTAGGGAAAGTATAGAAATCATTAGGGCTTAGGTCGGGGCTGTACGGCGGATGGTCTAATAATTCTATGTTTTCTTGCTCTAAAAACTCTTTTGTTCGCGGTGTGAGAACTCGCATTGTCGTGATGGAGGATGATGCGGCGGTTGCAGTTCTCTTTACGGAGTTCAGAAACGACCTGTGGCAAACAAATGCTAGCATACCATTCTGCATTAACCGTTCTTTGTCCCTCAAGAGAAATAGTCGTAACATGGCCGGTTTTGGAGACAAACGTGGCCACCATTTTTTTTGCAACACTCCGTGAACGAACAATTTTTGTTGGCTTTAACTCATTTTCGAACACCCAAACTCGTGACTGGTTTTTTGTTTCGGGTTCGTACGCGCATATCCAGGATTCGTCACCTGATACAATGTTGTATACAGCATTTGAGGATCCTGCGTGGAATCTTTCTTGAGTTCTGACGCACCAAGTAACGCGCGCCGCTTTTTGCTCTTCACAGAGCGAATGCGGTATCCATCGGGAAAACAACTTTTTTACACCTAATTGTTCATGCAAGATTATTTGTATTTGACTCATGCCAATGTCTAAAGTTGCCTGAATTTCGCGGTATGTCACATGTCGATCTTCCTCAATCAGCTTACGCAGAGCATCAACGTTTTCTTGGGTGACTGCAGTTTTTGGACGACCTTGATGGGGATCATCACTGAGCTTGACACGTCCAAGTTGAAATTCAGCAAACCAGCGACATATTGTGGTTTTGGATGGGGCTTCATCACCAAATGCAGAAATCATCCGGTCAACACACTGTTTTTGTGTTAAACCACTTCGAAAGTCATAATAAATCATCACTCTTGAATTTTCTCGAGTCAATTCCATTTTCTCAACGACTAAACAAGTTTGACGAAACCTTGTGACAAGACCGAGAATCTTTTTTTAAATAAATAAATGGTATTCGATTTTTACAACCAAGGAGTTTTCAATTAAAAAGATTTTAATATGACAGGAACAGTGGAAATATTCCATTCCCGATACTTTTAGTGCAGCCCTCGTATTAGTTTGATACTATACTACTATGTTTGGTTTAGGTAGACAAATCATAAAAAACGGTTTTTGTAGGTGACACTTTCTTGCTTAAAAATACGTTGTAACTTATAAAGTTATAACCAAATTATTTAGATTTTTACGACAGTTTCCTCTTTTATTACTGTATGTTAAACTTTATCATTTATTCATAAATTAATCTTCCTAGATGTAATTGCTTGAGCACAATTTTTTGTTAGATTTATAATAATACTATAATATTTTGTAATCTGTCTATTGTAAAGAGCCCAAAAGGTTCAGGTTCTCTAAACGTCAGATTTTAAAAGAGTACCGGTGGAGTTTCTTGCCCATTCTTCTCCATACGAAACTACCTTTTGGAAGGGGCGACTAGAATCAATTCAATTTTTTTGTAAATATTGACGTTCAAAAGTGCCATACGTGCCTATTTGAAATAAACAATTTTGACTTTGACTTGACTTGACTTGTCAACGAAACAAAACGTTGCTAAATTGAAGAGTACAAGTAGCATGACAACTGAAGTGACAGGTATTACGTTTAGTCGGTTACTTGACAGCTCTCTCGTCACGTGTTTTTTTTTGTTTACCTTTATTTAAATACCTAAACCAACGGAGTATAGTTCACAATTTGTCGGTTTCCCATGGATGACTTTTCCTATCCATGGGAAACCGACCGAAATTGTGAACTGCAACAAACTATTTACAATTTAACGCATTATTTTTCGATAGTTTCTAGTTGATTCTAATAATTTAATCACAATTTTTCGACAGTTTAAAGTCTAACGGAAATGATACTGATACATCGATACAATATAAACTAACGAAGTTCATAATTATACGGAGACATAGTTCTTCTATGATAAAATATGTTTTCCAATTTATTCAAGCAAGCGTTTACTAGAAATCACGTCTCATCAAGCGTGGGTGGACGCGCGTCGCCACGCTGTTGGACAGCTATTATTCAATTTCTTTTATTCCATTTCTGTTTTGTCTTGTCCTGCACGCAAATCTATGAGTGCGTATTGAGTTCTGACAACCAAGTAGTGACTAAAGCTTATTAAAAATATTATTTACAGTAAGTAATTCACTTTAGTTATTATTATTAAGTTTTAATTCATTTCTTTGCTACGTTTTAAGTTATCTTTGAAGCGCGTTATTATTATTTTGCCCGTATGCTCTGAATAACGCTGTTTATTACATAATTGTTATTTTCGTAATTTGTGTTGTCTGATACGTGATTGTTTGTTGTTCCAAATGAAAAAAATAAAACATTATAAGGGTGAATTATAACGTGTGTCGCGTCTAACTTACCAGTGCCCCAGGGGCTCGAAGAGGCAGGTTGTAAAGCGCGTGTCTCGACAGGCGTCGGCGACGACGGCGTGATTGCGGTGTGTCGCGGATGTCGCGCGCTGGAGCGGCTGGACGTGTCGTACCTCGGCGCGCTGTCGGACCACGGCATGCGCGCCGCCGCCGGCCTGGCGCGCCTCACGCGCCTCACCGCGCGCGGCAACCCCGCGCTCTCCGCCGCCTCGCTGGCCGCCTGCCTGGCCGCCTGCCCGCTGCTGCAGGTACGCACTGTGTATGTTATGCGCCGCGGCGGAGATATTAACCCGTTCTGGCCCCGCTGTGCGTGTACACACGAGGCAACTGCAGCCGTCGACGTACTCCCTCTGCCGTGTATATAGCACTTAGAGTGCGAAGTCAGAGCCGGTGCTAACCGTTTTGTACACATATCGTGTTGTTTTGGCGCTATACGTTTTAGTAAGCAGCACTGTGTGTGCAGGAGGTGGACGTGTGCGGCTGCGACGGCGTGTCGGAGGAGGTGGTGTGCGCGGCCGTGCGCGCGCTGGCCGCGCGTCCGCGCGCGCTCACGCTGCGTCTGGCCGGCACCGCCACCACGCCCGTCGAGGTAACACTTGTTACGCCAGAAGGCCAATACCCTTTTTTCAAAATCTAGTTGCAATTTCATCTCAGTGTTAATCAATGTCAAAAATATAGGTGATTTAGAGGATTTTTTTTGACAAATTGAGACGGACTAGAAAGCGTACGTTCTTAAAAATACGGGAATAGCCCCTCTGAAGTGCTATAATTAGAGTTACTGTAGTGCATAGATAGGAATGAATAAAAGTAACAATGCTGTGCTCTACATGTAACATATGAACAAAGTGTTTTTGTTAATATTCAAACCCTGAAAGTACTACGGAATTGTGTAAAAGTGCAACACTATTCTTAGTTATATTATAACGTAATCTATCACGTAAAATAATAAGAGAGTTAAATTGCTTATTAGTCTAGATTGTAATAAATTATTAAGAACGTTCTTATTAATAAAATAAAAAAAATATAGCCTATTATGTTCTATAAAAAATATTGGTTACTTAAAATGCAATATTATTTTTCGGCACCCATGCGGTCGCATTTAGCAAAGCTAGTAGAGTGTACCCTCTACCTGAAGTATTCTTTGGGTGAATATTTAATGTTATTATTTTTATATTTTCTCGGCAGCATGAGCAAGAATTACCCACGCATAAGTTATTAACGGTGGATGTTCACGACGACCGCAGCAACCCACATCTCAGGCCCGATTTTGTAGATCGCATCTTCGACGATAGTTCCGACGATTCTCTTGGAGATCTCTACGACCATGATGACTTTGACGACTTTTTTGGACCAGGTATGGATGGAGAAAAACATTTTTTTTCTTTTTCATTTGGTTTTTCCTCTCTGTTTCAAAATTAGCCTTACATATTATAAAACTAAGTCCCTCAGTCACGTTTGTCTGTCTGTCTGAACGCGATAAACTCAAAAACTGCCGCACGGATTTTCAAACGGTTTTTACCAATAGACGGAGTAATTCATGAGAAAGGATTAGGTGTATAATTCATTAAGGTTTTTATAAATTGGCTGAAATATGACGATGATTGTTGAATATGTCGGAAAAAAACATGCCGACTGGAATCTTTTACTGGCGTGCGCCGCGTAAACCGTAACAGCCTGGCCACGGGCCGACGGACATTCGCCGCAGCGAATATTCGGGCGGTGCGAACGGCGAAGCGTCTGGCGACTAAAACAATTGTATAGAAATGTACTAATCAAGCCACGCGTAGCGGCGACCGGCGAAATTTGCCGAGCAAATCGCCTGGCGGCGCGGCGGGCGGCAGATTTTTTTAATAATATTTGAATGGCCTGATTGCTGGGACCTTTTAGCCAAGTCTTTATTTAGTTACAAAACTTGTTATTGATGAAATGAATTATATTCAATGCATGATGATGATATCCCCTTAGATTATATACTTGTCTAGATGACGCATTGACCGTACCGAACGGCCCAAATAAAGTGTACTATTTCGGTAGATTCGCTTGTCCCTTACGTCAGTGTCATTTGAATTACCTACGGATAACTTACTCACGGAAAATAATTAATTATGCCAGATTGTGCCGTCAAATTGTGTGCAATTATGTGGGAAAACCACATAATAACGCCAAGATCACTTTCAATCGGTAAGTTTTGTTGTACAACCACTATTATTTTAAGAAAACACGATTTTTCATTCGTTATTTTGTAGGTTAGTCTGATTAGCTTTTTTTTGGGTGGGAAATTATCAAATAACTTCTCCCGCTCTGGGCTGAGCGGGAGGGCGTGTCAGACTTTTACTGACTAAAACCCACCCGTGTTCCTTCCGTTGCCTGTGTGCCGGGGCCACGATATCCCTTTCGGACAAACTCGCAACTCCGGCAGGCATTGGCCCTAATGGATCCCGTCAGTTGGTGCTGACATCTCTTTGAGGCGCGCGTGAAACGCAACGCGCCGTCGACCCGGGCCTGGTCCTTATCGGACGGCGAGCTACCCATCGCTCACCGTCCGCAGGCCCGCGCCTACGGTGGCCGGAAATCAGCTTGTGACTCCCGACGCCCAAGGCGTCTCCTGCGGCGGCTAAGGGCGTGAGGGCGCGAACCCTGCCTTACCCTCACGCGTAGTCTGATTATCTGGTGTTGTTATTTTATTACTAGGGAGATTTGGCGAAACTATGGGAGACAAAATACAAATATCATTACATCATCATTCGATCAGGAGAACATTATTATTTTAAAAATTACAGTATTTATTTGATCAGTACATGATAACTTACCTACATAATAGTACATTTTGATACAAGTAGAGAATGTTTGTTATTGCATTCGAGGCGGGATTTACACCCGAGCCATAGGCGAGGTAGTTTTTGACCCGAAAACTACAATAACAAATGTCCACGTTTATTAAAAGACGTTTTTTAATAC
Source organism: Tiliacea aurago (assembly GCA_948098905.1). NCBI lineage: Eukaryota > Metazoa > Arthropoda > Insecta > Lepidoptera > Noctuidae > Tiliacea > Tiliacea aurago. Next base: position 7,653,157 of record OX402592.1, read on the forward strand.
ACTTTTGAAGAAATAAAATAAATTAACGAAACATATTTTTGTCATGAACTATGAAACTATGATTTAATTTGCTTTTTTTTTCCGCGCTTTGCTTTCGCCGGGTTGAAGGAAAAGCAAACGTATAAAGCCGATAAACAGCCTAATATGAAAGATAGAAAATTAAAATATTTTTGAGTTTAGAATACAAATAAATGTTAATTTGTTCATAAACGTTTTTTTTTTTATTTTAATAATCATGGTATTCTATTTATAAACATTATAAAATATTCCAAAAATATGAACGCCGTAAAGACGCATCTTTGCCGAGATTTAAAAAAAAAATCACCTCCGAATAGAGAGTACCGTCTCTGGCGCGAGATGATGTGAATAGAGGCATTGAACCAATTTGGACTAAGTATAGGTATAAGTTATCTGTTTTAAATTAATAAAACACTGATCTACAAAATAATTACTTTATTTAACCTATTTTGATTAACCTTCATCTTATTTAATCATGGAGAAATGGTAAGTCAATAATTTGAAGCAGGCATCCCTAAACACGCACACCTTGAAAGTTTGACTACAATAAGTACACGAGCGGTACTCACACATAGCACGCAATTGGAGACAGTTTTCGCGTGTCGTTTGTTTGCATTGCTCAATCTAGACAAGTATATAATCTAAGGATATCCCCGCACGCTCCCCTTGATTTTCATCAGTAAAGATGTGGCAGTTTACTGAGACCTCACGCGGACTTCTTGAGAGAACTTGAAGCGATGTTGCACTGTTTTGTTTCATTTGCCTACACTAATGCACGTTCACAAACACTTAATGGTTAATAATCCACAATTATTACACATTAATATTCGGCTAAACACAAATTTTGGAAAATTAAACAAACTGCTGAACATGACGCTACACTTTCCCCCCAAGAAGTCGGCGGCAGAAACAAATATATGGATCTGTACGGCGCATGCCACGGAATCGCGCGGTAGACGCGGCGAATAGTGCAGGAACCAAACAAGTTTAGTTGTATAGCCGCGAAATAATGAACACCGAAACTTTTATTGCCGAAATACTGGCTAGGCCAGCTATTTGGAAGTCTGGTCACCCACAGAATAAATCAATCAATCTATATGCCTAGCCTTTTCCTAATTATGCTGTGGTCGACTTCCAGTCTAACCGGAAGCAGCTGCCAGAGCATAAATATAAACAAAAACAAACTGTTTATAGTCTGTATTTGTCGTACTTCTTGTGTAATTTGCCATCTATACCCCGATTCTTATTTAAATCATGTACTCCACAATCTCTTCCAAATATTATGTCTTGAACCAAAAAACGACTACTTTCCAAGCAATATCGAGATAACTTTGATGAAGACATTTCGCTCTCGGTGTATACTGGTCGCGGCGGCGAACGGTACTGCCTGCCCGTGGCCGGCAAACTGTGCCGCATGGATTGCCGCCCCGCCCGCCGCACCGCCATTTGCGTCATCCGTTCCCGTGGCCAGGCCGTAAGAGATACATAAAATTAATGTTCACAGGATTGTAAATCTTAAAAAGTTCAACAAAAAAGTCAGCGATAGCATATTTCTATCTTCTAAGGATCCAGAGTAACCATTTTTATCTTTCCGAATTTGATAACAATTTCATTGATATTTTCGAAGCTATTTTGACCGGTGTTATTAGGGTTCCGTACCCAAAGGGTAAAACGGGAACCCTATTACTAAGGCTCCGCCGTCTGTGATAGTTAGACAGTTGAAAATTTCACAGATTATGTATTTCATTTGCCGCTGTAACAACAAATACTAAAAAACAGAATAAAATAAATATTTAAGGGGGCTCCCATACAAAAAACGTGATTTTTTTGCTCTATATTGATAATAGCAACAGGTAGACGCTTGAAATATTCACAGAATATTTAGTTGTATATTCACTTTAAAAATAAATAATTAAATTAAAATAAAAAAAATATTTAAGGGGGGCTCCCATACAAAAAATATGATTTTTTGCCATTTTTATAGATAATGGTACGGAACCCTTCGTGCGCGAGTCCGACTCTCACTTGGCCAATTTTTTTGCTCTTTTTTGCTCTATTTTGATGACGGCAACAGGTAGACGCTTGAAATATTCCCAGAATCTTTAGATATAATATTCTTTACTTTAAAAATAAATAAAAAAATAAAACTTAAAGTATTATGTGATGTCAAGGCATATTTAAATCAAAATTAAATGCTCAGTTTAAATAACACATTTCATTGGATCATAAGGATTAATAAAACGGGCCAAGTGCGAGTCGGACTCGCGCACGAAGTGTTCCGTACCATCTTTAAAAATGGCAAAAAATCACGTTTGTTGTATTTAAATATGCCTTGACATCACATAATACTTTAAAAGATATTACGGATTCAAAATTACGCGTAACAAAATAATTATGGTTGACGCTAGGACAGGAGTCAATGATCTTTTCCTCGGTTATTATGTGTGCAATCATCTCTTCGCTTCCTTTTAATCCCAGTAGTACGTTCCCGTGGAATATTTTCCGACATCCACGCGGGCGCAGCCGCGGGCAAAAGCTAGTAGTTTATATTATAGCCGAATACGAGTAGTTAATTAGTTACGTGGCGTAGTTCATCACACGTCCCTTGACGAGTCAAAAGTCAAAGTCAAATTATTTATTTCAAATAAAAAAAATTATTTATATTTTTTTTATTTTAAAATTATATTTATTTTAAAAGTTACCCCGAGACTTCTCGAACGTCTAAATTATGTTGCAAACTTTAGTATTGGCAGTGTAAATGAGCTCTAAGAAGTTAATGTAGGCAGCTGTGGTATGAGTGTGTGTCATCATTTCAGCCGAAAGACGTCCACTACTGGAACAGGCCTCGGCCAAAAGAAAGGGAGTTGCCATATAATCGCCACGCTTGGCAGACGGGTTGGCGATCGCAGTGTGGTGTTAAAATGCTTATAGATAGCTGCTGCCCATTCTCTAGTAAGTCCCTTAGTCGCCTTTTACGACACCCAGGGGTAGAAATAGGATGGTGCTATTCTTTACTTTTATGAATGTGTGTAGTGATTGTAATTGCACGTTTGAATGATGTAGACGACGAACTGTTCCTGGATGATGACCTGGATGAATTGGACGAGCTGTACCAGTTCGGACTGCACGCGCCGGACATCATCCTGCTGTAGGAGACGTCCGCACTGCCGCCGCTTTCGTCGCTGTACTCACGCCATATTGCAATCTTTACAAACCAGATCATTGCAACGAACAACACTTGCAATGCAATCCAATAAGATTTATGTTACAACATACATTATTGAAGAAAATATTTTAGAATTCGTTGTTTTGTTCCAGTTATTTGTTTATATTTCTTGTAAAAAGTAAATCAAGGTTTGATTTAAGGCCGATTTAATTTTTGTTTCTAATTTTGCATATTTGTATGTACATTATCGTAAAAGTTGTTCATAATTCGGATGGTAGCATCAATTTTTATCTGAAAAGTTAATGTTTAGCTTGTTTCAAAATGTGGTTGTAATTTTGAGAGGTGAAATAAATCATAAATATTACAAGTAGCTATGCCTAACTGAACCTGAATTTATAACGCTAGTAAATAGCTCTGATTCGTAGTCAATAGTAATATTTATTTAAAGCAGTTTGACTTAGTATATCAACTGTTTTGCTAGGGCTATGAACCAACCACTTTCGGACTAAATTCATTGGTATGGATGAAACGCAATGGACGGCTTAAAATTATATTCTGACTCTAGCCGGTTCTACCGTAGCGCAATAACCAAAACTAAAAATAAACAAGTTGGAATAGTTTACGTCAAAAGTCTTCTTGTTCCACATGACCACCTTCACACTCTAGGGATCCTTTTGATTGTATGATCGACCTGTGCGCAAGCCCACTCCTGCGTGAGTCTATACATGGAGGAGGAGACTGATACATTTTACATTGTGTAAATTAATATTATTACAAAAGTTATACTTTTTTTTCTTACTATTTCTAATGTAGGCATTGCCCATTCCTTACAAATGAGCTTAGTCAGCAATACTACATAATAACGGTTTGAAGAATATGGTGTCTTTGAAGCAATACTGCACTAACAAACATAATAATCTTGAAATATATTAAAGCATATTTATATTTAAATAGCCAATTTAGCCAATAACAACAATTTTAAGTGATATCAATATAGAAATATATAGTTGATATGCCAGTCGCTCCTTGAAATTATGAATGATATTTTACCATGATACAAGTGCTATTAAAACGCTTGTATTCAATATACAGACATGATTAGGCTGTTGTAACTGAAATCTATTATTGTAAGACTTTAATTGTTATAATTTATCTGTGATGAAACATTATTTTCGAAACACGGAAGTCCCACACCTCATCTAGCTGTAGCCATTATTGTTTATTTATGTATAAAAAGTTTTGATGTATTGTATTATAACTATAAGCAAAGTCTGAAATATTGTGATAAAAATAAATTATTCAAACCTCATTTCTGATTTTTATGGATTATCTCAATTACTTAATTGATAACACTGCAGTGATAAATTCAAGTTTGTATAGTTATTGTCGGAGAGTTTGTTGCTTATTAACTACAGCTTCAAATTTATAAGGAAGATTGTCCTTGGTTGTTGATGTATCTGTGTAACGATTATACTACCTATATAAAGGGAAATAGTAAAGCTTATTTTTCTTTAAATTGTACTTCCATTATTGTTAGAAGTATTATAATAAACAAAAATCCCTTTTGTTCTTACCTCATAGGAAATAAATGAAGTACTAAATTCAAATACATTGAAAACATTAATATGTTTAATTACCATTGACAATCAACTAATTGAAATGTGATATTGTGATTTATAAAAATTTATGTGTCCATATTTCTTTACCAGCTTAATATGATTCCATGTTATGGGCCTAATATTTTCTATGGCAATATTATAAGTTGTGCAATGTTTGAACTTATTTATGTTGTGTTTGTTCATTTTCTTCAAATATCATTGAAGTTAATCTCATAGATGATCATATTGAGCTGGACTACTTTATAGATAAGTTGTTATTTCAAGTATAGAAGCAGTGAACTTAGAGGTGTTGCGAGTTTTTTTTTGCTCTTAATTTAGACAAGCAGTTTTAAGTTTAGAGTCTTTTTTTCAGGTGTTTTTATTACATTACTGTAACTTTATGAGGTTTTCACTTTATAAGAACTTAATAACCTAATCAAAGTGGTGATTTTTATTTGTTTTTTATTAAAGAATGATTTTTGTTTTAATCACAGTTGGAAAATCAATTACTATTTATATTTTTTAAGACTTTATTAGACCCTAGCTGATGACGCTTTTAATTTTCTGGGCATTAGAGAAAAGTTTTTGTTAATTGTGCCAATCTTAGTTATGATGGAAGCTATTAGTACAAAACAAAATTTTTCTCTATTAAGTTTGTGTAGCGGAAGTTTTCTGTCACTTATTTATTTTGTTGAAGCTTGCATGTTTTTAATCCATATCAGAGAGCTGTCACTATGTTTTAAGCGTATATTTTATACGTTTTTATTTTTGTTAGACTAGATTATTTTTCAATTATCTTTGCCCAATATAAAAACATGTGAGCTGTTATCTTAACTTCTTTTACTTGTATCAGTGATGTTAATTCAATTTTACATTAGTCATCCTCTAATAATAACTAGAATTTGAAAAAGTTTTGTTTGTTTTCAATTATATATAACATCATCACTCATTTCAGAATGTGTTCAATGTTGTAATGTTTATAGAAGAATATATATTATGTATATTTGCAGGGTTCACTTAGTGGTGATTTATGTTTTTAGAGTTGCATTTTGGTCAAAAACCTAAAGCATGAGATGATTTGTGAAACTTAATAGTTTTTATACATTAATTGTTTTAACATATTAGTAAGAACTGAAATACAAAAAAAAATCTTCAACACTAAAAGATTTTCATTACATAAAACCAACCATAATTGTCGCTGAGCTCCTTAAGTCTTGAGTCAAGCTCTGCACGATTACTGACAAATGCTTGCACTGACTGGACAGGTCCACTCAAATGTGTGTGGTTGTTTCCTCAAAATACCATTTCACACACGGATCTACATGGTCCTCACATGATCTGATCAAGATTATGTCTGGACTTTAAAAGAGACTGACCCCTGAGTTTATTTGGCCATTTGTTCTCAGGGGTAGTCACATAAATTAGTCCGTGTGATCCACGAAGACTCGCCCCACTTTTTTTGATCGAGGGGGCCCGTGAGGTGTGGGGAGTTTGATCAGAGCTTCAGTCACGAGCCGTCAGCGGTTCGATGCACACGAGTAGCATAGCTCACGTTGCGTAAATGCAGGGTTGGCTCGAAAGTTGCTCTACTTATATTTTTTTTAATATCTAGAAAATCTCAGCGTGTTGTACTTGAAACTTAACAACAAATCAATGACGATTTTAATAGAGCTGTTTTGCAGAATAAGAAAAAAAATATCGGTACTTAATAATAATAATAAAAAAATCGTGAGCCGTCTCAGGACGCCTGGCAGATGTGAAACATCGAAATCAATCAAACAAAAATCGAAAAAAAGGTCAAGGTCGCGTAGCGAGGGGACCGCGCGCGGAGTAAGCGGCGAATCGCAACGTGGCATGCGTCGCCCCGCCAGCAATCGGTTTTACGTGCGCATAAAGATGTTTCACATTACCCAATATATTACTTTCCTCTATGTTTCACATCTAAACTAGAAAACGAGTACCTTGCAGTGTTGCCGTATGAAGAAAAAAATATGCACTAAACCCTTATCAAAAATGCGATATATTTTACGAAAATCCTGTTTCTAAAATCCACTAAGTTTTGTTTTGTGTTTTAATGGAAATAAAAATAAAAAATGCGATAATTTAAAGACTTCTTCGCTTATTTATTTTAATAGGCATTGCATATAGCATACTAACGACCTGTCCCTGCGTCGCCGTCTACTGATGTAGCGACATGTCTAAACATCAGGATTTCTGTGCTACATCGCCGGATGTAGCACAGAAATCCTGAGTTATAAGAATTATTGAATGCAAACCTTCTGAATAAATTTTCGAAAAGATGATGACTTTGTAGTTTAAAGAACAAAGTGCAGTGCACACATGAAAAGTGGCTTTGTTTAACTATTTAAAGATGTCTTTGTACAATTCTTTTTCCAAAATAAGAAATGAATAATCTAGTGTGAAAAGCTAAGCTCACACAAAATGATGTCCGTGACTACCGCCGCCCTACCAACGCCAATCGCTTCCATATTTGGCAAATAATTAGTGCTCAATAATTGAGCTCAATGTTCGAGCACTAATTAGCACCAATTATTGGTGCTAATTAGTGTTCGAACAACAGAATTGGTGCCTTAGTAGTTTTCGAGATAATCTACTTTGAAGGTGGTCCTGCGGTACTCACGCTCCCTTCAGCAGGGCCACCATGAGCGCCGAAAAAGGGGGCATGCTACAGCAATTCTAAGTATATAAATAATTAGTGCTCTTAAATTTGATTCGATTCGTAACAAAAAAAGAACTGAAACATTTGTATTTACCGAGAAATAAACGATGATAACTTTCGCGCGCTCGTTCAGCAGGACCACGACTGAGTGTTGATTCCAAGTTTCAGGAGCTAGTCGCTTTCCTCAAATCTACTTATAAAATTAGTGCTCGGCGAGATAAAATTGATACCCAAAATTCAAAATTACTACTCCAGTAGTTTACGAGATATACCATACCATTGGTAGGGTGGCGGTAGTCACGGTGTTAAATTTTCATTTGAAGATTTTCCTATTAAAAACTGTGATTTCTTCCCAAATTTATACAAAAATTAGTGCTCCTATAGAAGTTATAGTGACCAAAAATTCAGATTCCCAAGTGTTGTATTTTAAGAGAAATTAGCTTTCATTACTTTTCCATACTAAATGTCCGCATATAACCCGACCAAATTAAGTTGTCAATGGTATTGAGCTGTTTATGAGATGTACACTCGTGCACATAAATTGATGGATGTCGGAATAGTAATAATAACAGTTCAATATCTATAATTTTTATACAAACTGTGTACCTTTACTCAAATTGAAATAAGATTAGACATTTAAATAAACATTTTTTACAGTCCGTTCAGCCGATGTTGACTTTTATTGCGTTGGTGGCATGACAACTGGCAGCTGTAATAAACAGTTGCTATTGTAACCACGTTTTTGCTTTTAATGCCATCCTTATGCCTACGGAATAGAAGTCAAAATTGGTTGAACGGACTGTAAAAAAGTTTATTTAAATTTCTAATCTTATATCAAATGGAGTAAGGTACATATTAAGAAAATAAATAACGTGTAATGTGATACCTTTGTTAATGACGTGGGTAGGTAGGTACTCCAATAATTATTCTTCTGTATTGTAAGTACCTACCTTTTGTCAGCGACAGCGATAGGTATTTCTTATTTATTTCTTTCCTACTAATTTACCGTTGCTGCAAGCAGCTACCTAAGTATTAAAAATCTAATTTATTGGATTAAAAAAATCTGTAATTTTGAAATAGTTTTAATAATGATTAATTTAATTGTATATAATTTAATTGTATATAATTTAATAATAAATAACTTACTAACAATAGATAATAATTTGATGTAAATGACATGATGATATTTGTTTGTTTTTTCTAGATGTGTTTTGTGTAATGTTTACTTACTTGTTACGCGCATCACTACTAAGTAAAGCGCTGACACAATGGCACGAGGCACACCGCGTGCGCACCATCGACCCAGTTGCTACGAGGGGAAAATGCTGACACAGGGCATGCGGCCCGAAGGCACTGACTACGTGACCGAGCCCGCTCACTTCGTACCCACCCATCGATCGAGTCATTTGCATTTTCCAATAATTGTAATTTCTTATATTAAATAAATTAGTTTGTCATAAATTCGGTTTTTTTTGAGTCCGCCGGCAGTAGCCTACGTAATTGGCGCAGTCGGTAGGATTCCCGGGTCGTACTTGCGTATACCGGTATATCGCACCGCGTTCGCTACGATAGACTTTCAACGTCGCGCCGGGAGATCCAGAACAACGAGACTACGCCGGAGATCCAGAAATCGATACCGCTCAACGAAGACCAGAATGTTCATGTAAGTCCGCTGAATTTTTCTTAGTGGTTGCTTGCTTCCTTTTATCTGTAGATTCCATATACCTTGTCCAACATTTTTTATCCACGTAGATCAAGTACACCTAGGTTAGTTAGTAGTAGGAATAGAAATATAAATTTTATACGTGACATAAGTCCCGAAATTGAACCCGAGATGGCAGACTTAGACGCGGTATTTAAAGCTCTCCGCTTAGTTCCCGATTTTGATGGGAATCCAAATGTACTTACCAGGTTTATTAAATTGTGTGACCAGTTGACACACGAATTCATCCGGGACGAACAACCGTTAATTAAGTTAGCTCTGTTAAATGGCATCTTAAATAAAGTTACGGGGCCCGCCGCCCGTCTGATTAACGCCAACGGTATACCTGATGATTGGGCAGGCATACGTAGTGCTCTTATTAATAATTTTGCTGACCAGCGAGACGAGACTGCCCTCTACAATGATTTGGCTCTACTTACACAAGGTTCCGGCACGCCACAAGAATTTTATGAGCGCTGCCAGAGTCTCTTCAGCACCGTCATGACATATGTTTCATTGCACGACACCCTAGATTCAACTGTAGCAGCCAAACGCGATTTATATCGTAAACTAACTTTGCAGGCCTATCTCCGTGGTTTGAAAGATCCTCTAGGCGCGCGTATAAGATGTATGAGACCAGATACGATTGAGAAGGCTCTAGAGTTCGTGCATGAGGAGACCAACACTATATATTTGCAGAGCAGGAATGATAATTTACTAGATAGAAAATCGTTAGCTCGAATGCCAACCAATCCACAGAACGATATTAATCCTAAAATGCCAGACCGAAATAACATGCTTATCCCATTTAGACCTAACCCTTTTAACATGCCCGGTTCGTTTAGACCGCAAGGACCGCAATTTATGCCACGTCCTTGGCCATCTCAGATGCCGTTTAGACAAAGTAACATGCAACCACGTGGCCCGACCCGTACGCAACAACTATTTAGCGCACCACCGCCTAATAATAACCAGGGTGGTTCTGGATTCAGAATGCCGCAAAGAAACCCGTACCCGTCAAATAACGGTCCCAGGCCAATGAGCGGCGTATGCCACTTTGTACCCAGGCCCCTACCTGCTACCAACAGCTGGAATTGGGCACAACGCGGCAATCCACCACCTTCTAACTAACTTAAAACCCGCGATGTTAACGTGAACGAGTGTTCGAATTATGGTGACGACTATTATTACCCAGACCCATACGACTTCTTTTACATTGACCCTTACAACCAAGATTACTTTTATATCAACGACTGTACATATGACTACGTCATACCAGAACAGACTGACCAGACTAACGACAAAGACAGGACAGGCACTGCTGACCAACCGCAACCCTCGACCAGTCAGGATTTTCAGAAAGATCCGAAGTCAAACAGCTCAGGATAGAATTAAATTTACAAACCCAAAGGCAGCTACCATTCGTTCGTATTCATAACCCTCCACTTAACTTTCTAATAGATACTGGTGCAAATCAATCATTCATCAGTCCGGAAGCAGTCCAGAATTATTTCCCGCACATACCTCTTAACTATGATCCATTCGAGGTTACCAACGTTCACGCCACAAGCAGGAGCGATTACTCTATTAACTTACCATGCTTTCCCGAATTCGGTGACGCGAAACCGATTAAATTATTCGTTTATAAATTTCACGATCGTTTTGATGGGTTGATAGGAATGGATTTACTTACCAAGTGGGAGGCTAAGTTAGATTTGAAAGACCTTACACTCATAACTAAGTTCGCAATTAATCCCATCCAAATTTATAAATCTCGTAATTTAAATCTTTATGAAGAAATCATACCAGCGGGAAGTTCGAAATTAGTACGATTACCCGTTAACGCACCAGGTGGTGAGGTTTTCGTAGAGGAACAGATAATTTGTAATTGTATTATATCCGAATGCCTGACTACCGTTTCAAATAGCCGCGGTTTAGTCGAAGTAACTAACCCAACCAATAACGATATAATATTCTCACTGGACCATGCCACTCAGGCAACGATATTTAATGTCGAATGTACTGAGCAATTGACACCTCGCGCTAAAGAAGTTACATCCCGGTTACGTACCGATCACCTGAATGAAGAGGAAAAAGCAAATCTATCAGCACTATGCTCAAAATACGCCCACGTCTTTTATATTGAAGGCGAAGCATTAACCTTCACCAACAAAGTAAAACATAGCATTAAAACTACAGATGAAATTCCAATTTATACTAAAAGCTATAGATATCCGTTTATACACCGTCAAGAAGTCAGTGATCAAATATCGAAAATGCTAGATCAAGGAATCATTAGGCCATCCGAATCCGCTTGGAGCTCACCAATTTGGGTCGTCCCGAAGAAAAATGATGCCTCTGGAAAACAGAAATGTCGTATAGTTATTGACTTTCGGAAACTTAACGAAAAAACGATCGATGACAAATACCCAATCCCTAACATTACAGACGTCCTAGACAAACTTTACCACTCTTGACCTAGCATCAGGTTTCCACCAAGTAGAAATGAACCCCAGTGACATTCCTAAGACCGCCTTTAACGTTGAACATGGGCACTTTGAATTTTTGAGAATGCCCATGGGTCTTAAAAACTCTCCATCCACATTCCAACAAGTGATGGATAACGTACTTAGAGGACTTCAAAATGTTATATGTCTCGTCTATCTTGACGATATAATTGTATTCAGTACCTCTCACCAGGAACACATGAACAACTTAGAGAAGGTGTTCCAAAGTTTAAGAGAATCTAACTTTAAAATACAGCTTGATAAATCAGAGTTCTTAAAACTTGAAACCGCATACCTAGGTCATGTCATTAGCACTGAAGGAATAAAACCTAACCCAGACAAGATCGTAGCTATTCAAAATTACCCCATACCTAAAACACCTAAAGAAATTAAACAGTTTCTCGGACTTCTCGGATATTACCGAAAATTCATCCCAGACTTTTCCCGTATTACCAAACCCATGACACAATGTTTAAAGAAAGGAAAAAAGGTAACTTTAGACTCAGACTATACTAACTGTTTCGAGAAGTGTAAGACTCTACTGACCAACGACCCTATCCTAAAATACCCCGACTTTGACAGAGAATTCATTTTAACCACAGACGCATCCAACTTTGCAATCGGTGCGATACTCTCCCAAGGTTCTATTGGCTCGGATAAACCCGTAGCCTACGCTTCACGAACACTTAATGAAAGTGAAGTAAATTACAGCACAATAGAAAAATAATTATTAGCCATTGTATGGGCAACAAAATATTTCCGGCCTTACCTCTTTGGACGTAAGTTTAAAATAGTAACGGACCATAAACCATTACAGTGGGTCATGAGCCTCAAGGAACCAAATTCACGATTAACCAGGTGGCGGTTAAAACTAAGTGAATATGATTTTACCGTCATCTATAAAAAAGGCAAATATAATACCAACGCCGACGCCCTATCTCGCGTCGAGATTCATAACGAAGAGGTTAGTTCGATTATTGCAAACGCAACTGACAGACCACCATCCCTAGCTAACTCCAACACCCTGACTGCTCATACCTCCGAAGAAAACCCTATACTTGAAATACCCATAACCGACGAACCACTTAATAAATTTCATCGACAGCTGTGCCTAACCGTTGTAGGTGACTTTAAAAAACGAACTACTGCCATTAAGCCATTTGACACCTTAATCCCTCTGTTACAAAAACATTTCAAAAGTTCATGTATGAAATTGGTATTAGCTAAAAGGGAACTTGAAAACGTAAAAGAATACCTGGGGCAGCAGGAAATCATTCGTCATTACCATGAAGGCAAGACCAACCACCGTGGCATTAACGAGTGTTTTCTAGCTTTATCTGTTAAATATTATTGGCCCAAAATGCGAGAACACATAACCAAATTCATAAATGACTGCACAATATGTGGACAAGCAAAGTATGACAGGAGCCCCATAAAGCAGAAGTTCAACATAGCGCCCCCTGCCACCAGACCGTTCGAAACAATACATATGGATAGTTTCTCAGCACAAAATGAAAAATACATAACGTTCACGCCTTCTCAAAGTACGGTCAAGCTTACCTCCTCCGAGACGGGACTGCAGTTAGTATCATACAAGCTTTACTAACTTTCAGCACGCATCATGGCCTACCACTAACCATTATTACAGATCAAGGGACTGAATTCACCAACCAGATGTTCTCCGAGTTCTGCAAAGTACACAAAATAATCCATTACCAAACACTCGCATACTCACCTAACGCTAACGGTAACATTGAACGTTTTCACTCCACCATACTGGAACATCTTCGTATTTTAAAACTAAAACACAAAGATGAGCCAGTTGTACATCTGATGCCATACGCTATCATAGCATACAATAGTTCAATTCATTCTTTCACACGGTGCAAACCATACGACCTTATATTAGGACACACAGACCCACGAGACCCGACTGACATAGACCTGACTGGACACCTACTACAACAATATACTGAAACACATAGAGAACGCATGCAAAAAGTATATGAACTTATCAATGAGACGTCCCTCGCAAATCGAACGGCGCTCATAGAGAGTCGTAATAAAACCCGTGAGGACGAAGTCGATTACGAACCCGACCAACAAATATTCATCAGCAATCCTTCCGCTAGTAGATCTAAACTCGCATCCAGGTATACCCAAGACACAGTTCTAGCCAATTTACCTATCCACATTTATACTTCTAAGAAAAAAGGACCCATAGCTAAATCTAGACTAAAGCGCGTCCCTAAAACTGCGAAATTGTTGCAGGATACCCCTGATGCTGTCACTTAGCCTAACATGGGCGCAGGAGATCAATCTAGAACGACTTGACAATGGACCTGGACTATTACCCTTCAAACTAGGGCCGATGAAACTCATTACTCATTATCATACATTTTTGCAGAGCATAGAACTAAAAGATATGGATGATAACATTAACGAAATACGAACCCAACTTATTAAAGCCACAGACAGACTAGACAATTACACTCGCACTTTATACGAGTTACAAATAGATAGTTTGAACGTAAAGTTAGATAAAGCCTCATCTCACCTACAAAGTCTAAACCCTAATCGTTTCAAGAGAGGTTTGATAGATGGTCTTGGATCCGTTATTAAGAGCATTACAGGAAACCTAGATCATACAGATGCTATTCAATATGATAACGCCCTTAAAAACCTCAACGACAACCAGCAACAAGTAGCTATTGAGCAAAATCATCATATAAACCTAAGCAAAAGTTTGATGAACGAGCACACAAAAATTATTACAAAATTAGTAGAAATCCAAGTACAATTAAATGACAGTCTGCACATTTTACTTGACGCCGATAGGTATAAACAACACAACCTCATAAAATTTGCAAAGTTTTCGCAAATACTGCAAATAATTAGTAATAACATAGATAGTTTATTAAGCGAATTAAGTAGGTTAGAAAATGCAATAGCGATTTCCGGTCAACTGCATACTCATCATTCCATGTTAGGTACAGAAATACTAAGCAATATGATACGCAAACTAAGTGCGCTTTATAATAAAGACCAATTACTAGAATTAGAAATCCGAGACTATTATGATATCATTAAACCATTAGCTTATTACCGTGGAACTCAAATAGTTTTTGCATATAAATTTCCTATAACGTCTCCACTAAAATTCCTGCTGTATAAGTTAGTCATTGTACCAAATAGAAATAAGCAAGCCATAATCCCGTCCTACCCATTCCTAGCAATCACTGGAAATATTCACGCGTACATAGAGGCAGAATGCCCGAAGGTAGCTTCAAGGTATCTCTGCGAAGAAAAACTCAACCACCAGATGAGGACAAATCCAGACTGCATCTGCAATGTCATCGCAAGTCAACCACCGCACAAATCATGCAACACGATTACCATCAGCCTGACGAAGCCCGCAATGGAAAAGTTAGACGACCGCCGCTACGCTCTCGTGTTCCCAAAACCAACACAAGTCCAGTTAATCTGCGAACAAGAAGAATCAATAACCCTAGCCGGAAGCTTCCTTGCCACCATCCCACAAGCTACAAACAGATGAGTTCACTATCGTCAACATTAACGACCACATTAGGGGACAACCCATGAAGATTAGCAACGTGCCAGATGACATCGAGGAATCAACCACGCCGCCTCTACAAATCAGTGCTATTAACTTAAAGAAGCTGCACGATATTCAAGACAGAATAGACTCACAGAAGCCAATCCACATTGAACCAACCTCAACCATTTACCATACAACAATCCCATTTTATGGCACACTACTCGCCATATCTGTACTGGGAGCAATACTATCATACCGAATCCATATCCGCCAAAAGAAACAGATGACAACTCCAGATGAAGCCACATACGCCGAGCCTGAAACCCGCCAGAACCAACCGGCATCCCAGGATCAATCTAAACTCTCGACGATACTTCATCTCAAAATCTGAAATAGTCGTCGATCTGAGGGGGGAGGTGTTACGCGCATCACTACTAAGTAAAGCGCTGACACAATGGCACGAGGCACACCGCGTGCGCACCATCGACCCAGTTGCTACGAGGGGAAAATGCTGACACAGGGCATGCGGCCCGAAGGCACTGACTACGTGACCGAGCCCGCTCACTTCGTATCCACCCATCGATCGAGTCATTTGCATTTTCCAATAATTGTAATTTCTTATAGTAAATAAATTAGTTTGTAATAAATTCGGTTTTTTTTGAGTCCTCCGGCAGTAGCCTACGTAATTTACTCGAGTTTATGTTTTCGTATGCACGTGTTTCTGTGACAAATAAAATTATTTTTCTTTCTTTCTAAATATTTGCATGCTGAATGGCAAAATATGGCTGATCTTTGTACAGTACTAACACCTATTGATGTATCATCTACCCATACTTGCGAAAATAAAGTCATTCTTATTCTTCTTATTCTTAAAAATAATTTTCATTTTATCCATAATTGTTGCAACTATGCATGAATATCCAAGCTTTTTCTGTTCTGTTCTATCGAACTTATTTGTTGTGTACCCATGTCATTAACAAAGGTATCTCAGGCCATGGGTACCGATAGGTTATTTTTTTTTATAAATATGTACAGACGCCAGCAGGTCAAGCTACCCGAAACTGTCAAATTTCCTCAATCAACCTTGAATCTTATACTGTAGGGATAAAGTTGAAAATCTATTAAAGAAATTTGACAGATTGTAGTAGGTTGATGTGCTGGCGTCTGTACCAAAGTACACAGTTTGTATAAAATTATAGATATTGAACTGTTGTTATTACTATACCGACATCCATCAATTTATGTGCACGAGTGTACAGACGCCAGCACATCAACCTACTACAATCTGTCAAATTTCTTTAATAGTTTTTCAACTTTATCCCTACAGTATAAGGTTCAAGGTTGATTGAGGAAATTTGACAGTTTCGGGTAGCTTGACCTGCTGGCGTCTGTACATCTCATAAACAGCTCGATACCATTGACAACTTAATTTAGTCGGGTTATATGCGGACATTTAATATGGAAAAGCAATGAAAGCTAATTTCTCTTAAAATACAACACTTGGGAATCTGAATTTTTGGTCCCTATAACTTCTTTAGGAGCACTAATTTTTGTATAAATTTGGGAAGAAATCACAGTTTTTAATAGGGAAATCTTCAAATGAAAATTTAACACCGTGACTACCGCCACCCCACCAATGGTATGGTATATCTCGTAAACTACTGGAGTAGTAATTTTGAATCTTGAGTATCAATTTTATCTCGCAGAGCAGTAACTTTCTATGTAGGTTTGAGGAAAGCGACTAGCTCCTGAAACTTGGAATCAACACTCAAAGTCGTGGTCCTGCTGAACGAGCGCGCGAAAGTTATCATCGTTGATTTCTCGGTAAATACAAATGTTTCAGCTCTTTTATTTTTACGACATGAATCACATTTAAGAGCACTAATTATTTGTATACTTAGAATTGCTGTAGCATGCCCCCTTTTTCGGCGCTCATGGTGGTCCTGCTGAAGGGAGCGTGACTACCGCAGGACCACCTTCAAAGTCGATTATCTCGAAAACTACTAAGGCACCAATTCTGTTGTTCGAGCACTAATTAGCACCAATTGAGCACTGATTATTTGCCAAATATGGAAGCGATTGGCGTTGTGGTCCGGCGGTAGTCACGGACATTACAAAATGCCACTCTTAATTTTAGTTAAAACACAATGAAGATAGGAATAAATTATAATTACAAATGAAACAGATAATACAATAATATATTTGAAATTATACAATCTAAAACATGTTCTATCAATACACAAAAATGCTAAATGTTAATATTAACAATTAACATCATAATTATGGGTTTTAATATAAAGATTCCACCATTGGCCCATTATTCCTATATCAATAATCCTTGAAGGCAAGCTTGCATAGGTCGGCTGTAAATAGGAACACTTTGCTTTGTATAAGTCACAGGAGTCGTTTAGGTCTGTTGTGTACATGATGGACAAAACTCCTAAATTTTTATATTTAATAACGCCTTGGTTATAACATGTATCCAGATACCATAAATGATTCGCTGTTTTTGCATTCAGACAATCTGGGCTTACCATAACAGTCTCATTGTTTACTCGTTTTAGGTAGTCTTTAAAATCTAGTTCATTCGGATTTTCTAATGATAGAAGAGTTAAAGCCGCAATCGCTGCAGTCCACTTAATGGCTTTAACGGGTTCATCTTGAATATCAGTTCTCAGGTCAACCAGCATTTGACGATAGTCACTAATAATATTCTTCCAGTAATCTGCCCACTTTTTAAGTATCGTTCCTTGAAGCTTATCAGGGAACCTAATTTTATTTTTGAGGTTTGCTACAATGTTTGGAGCTTTAGTGAGACTTTTAAGCATTTTGGGAGTACTTATTTCACACTAAAATACTAAATTCAAAATTAAACACTAATGTTTTTTTGTAGGTTATCTATTTGTCAGTGTCACTGTCAAGTGTCCAACAAAGGCTTTGGTCCCAGCCAAACAGTAGTCAACTGTCTGAGCACAGAGCATACCGAGATCCGTGTCCCGGTTCACAGAAAACATATAGACATAGTCCCAGTTCCAATGGTGAATCCGCAGCTGCAGGCCGCGAAATTCAAATTTTGTTACGTTTTTTTCAATTTGCAGTTTAGTCCCAGGTTGTATGTTGATCAAAATATGATTCGCGACCATAACTGATAGTAATGTTACAGAATTTTAGTCATTAGAATAATTTATAGGTAAGTACATCTCTCTAAGTTAGATTTGTTCCATTGAATGACTTTTTCATGAAATCATGACAATTGGGGAACAAATCTAACTTAGAGAGATTTATTAATGATTCTGTAAATATAGTACATCTGATAAAGTCGCGAATCATATTTTGACCAAGATCATAGATCAGGTCACTATACGTAGGAAATCAAGATACAACCTGACACTGACCTGCAAATAGCAAAAAACGTAATAAAATTTGAATTTCGCGGGCTTTCTGAGTGCATCTCCCGTAGGTAGGTAGGACCCAGGACCATTATTTCCGTCGTGTCATGTGATTGTGAAGTCATGTCAACCGTACAGATTCAGCCAGGGTAAGTAAGCGCCCGCCCGAGCTGTAAAAAACCGGCTTCGGACATTGTTTCAAACGTTAACATGAAGCCTAGGGGTCTACTCTGAACATAAATCCCAAGTATCGGCCGTTGCTTGACGACGGCTAACTATGGCTGACTATGGCGAAAAAAAAAAGCGTCAGTCAAAGAGATAAGCCAAAGTCAAAAATGTGACTAAGTGCCAATTTCACCAACGAAAATGAACGAGATCAGCACGTATACCACGTTTAAGACATATCAGTGTCATTATTTTCTTTGGAATATTGACACTGACAGCTCTTGAACTCGGTTTAGATGTGCTGATCGCGTTCAGTCTCATTGGTGAAATTGGTCCTAAGTCGGGTAAAGATTCAAAGTCAATTATGGAAACAATGGAAGTTATAAAACGGCCGAACATTCGGCCGATACTTCGGATTAATGCTTCGGAGTAGGCCCCCTGTATTCCTGTATGCTCCGAAGGGTAAGGCAGGAAGGGTTAGGTAAACAGTGAACCCACATTACGCCAGCTATGTTTATGCGTTGTTTAGACAAAGGCAGTGGCGGACAGTTTGAAATAGAAATAATGTATTTGCTAAAACCAAAACATTTAAAACAAATAGGACTATTTTTTTAAATAATATACAGACAGATGGTTGACAGTAAAAAATTTCACTTTGTCAAAAAATAATAGGCCCGTTTTGACATTTAAACTTAAATCGATTTAGCGTGACCATTCGCGATTGACCGTCACGACCATAGTGTTCTGAGATCGCGACCAATCGCGACGTAACTAGTGAAGTGAAGTAACCATACGACTCGGTACTCACGATAAATCGATTCAAGTTAAATGTCAAAACGGGCCTATTTTTTTTTTGACAAGTTTTAACAGACATTTTTATGAAATAGTACATTTCAGTCCTAATTGCGTAACACTATCAGTATCAATGGATTTCTTCTTGACAGTTCAACTATATTCATTGCGTTATTTACTTTGTAGAGAGACAAACTTTTCGAACAGATGAAGCAATGGATTAGCAATATACTTCAAAATCATTCAGATTGTGATTGATGTGTGTGTTACGCAATTAGGGGTGCTGGTTGCCTGGATTAATTGATCGTCCTACGTCAGGGGTTTTATAATAAGAAAATCATGGAAGAAGCAATGAGTAGTCGTTTAATTTGCCATTAGTTTATTATTATTACTCACAAACGGTGATATTTTACGGGGGATCGCCATAGTCATATTTATACAATGCTTGATAACTTCGGTAAGTAGATTATCCTTTTCTCGTTGGCATAGAACCTCCGCCTTTAGCTTCTCTCTTTTTCCGTGAAAATTTATCCATAAACATTTCTGGCGGAGGTGGTGGTGGTGGTGGCGTGAACTCTGGAGGAGCTTGCCTGACAATCTGCAAGGAATCAACGAACGTGTAAACTTAATAATATATTTTTCATCTATAATATCGGATCCCTGATTTTTTATTTAATATCAAGTTCCTGTCACCAAACCTTTTAGTTTTGATCAGAACCATTTTATTCTTCTCTTTCTTGAGGAAGGTAGTCAATTTTCTACGGAAAATTGTTTGCAAAATCGAATTAATTAACTCGTTCATGATATACTTATAGAAGTCATATCTTAAAAATACGATTATAGCCTGTCGAATAAATGTGGTTACACGCCATTCAACATTATTTGAGTTTAAAAATCCCAGCACGCAGATTTGGCAAATGTACCACTTACGCGGTCGGTACGGTACGGTGTGTGGTATATAGTAGATACAACTGGCGCGGTATCGGTACTGCCAAACAATACAGGTACACACGACTACACATCAAGCTATACATTTCCAGTATATGCTGACCTCTCGTTGTACGGAAATGCTATACAATGCGAGATCAGCTTATACTTGAAATGTATAGCTTGATGTGTAGCCGCTTATACTACTTAAAAATTCTGCATGCCGACGAAAAACGCGCGTGGGTGGCAAAGGACTTGGATTGGACTCGAGCAAAAAGAACAAAACGTTATTTTTAGTCCTCTAAAAATAACGTGATTTTAATAAATTTCTTCGAGTTTTTTAAAGTTAAGTACTGTATTTTGGCATAACAATACATATAATCGACTAACTATACCTATAATTTATACTCCAACACCAATTCTCCCCTGACCCGGACCCTGTATTTGGTGTGGGTATAATCTTGCTGGGCCCTAATTTGCTGAAGCTGAACACGTGATGATAAATATGGTATGAATATACGCTCCAAAATCAAACTACTCACCCGCTTGGATGAATGGAAAGAATTGGCCAAAATATTTTTTGGTGCAGAAGATAATGCTTCAGCGGGTGCTGTCGAAATCAATCCATAATTTGCCGCGAGGCAAATAGCAAAGACCATTAAATAAAACGAGCGGTTCATCTTCACTGATCACTACTATTGACGTCTCACACGTTGGACCTATTAGTATGTCTATGCGTTGGACACATTTTTATATCCTCTAGATCGCATGTTACCATATTAACGGAAACCTTTGACAAACAATGCAACAACTTCCTGTGCGATATACGTGTGAGATAAAAGTTAAATATGTTGATTGTTATTGCAGTGATAAAGTTAATTGTGCTGCACTAACATGTTAGGCCACATTGCAGATGTCAATCCTAGGGCAATTAAGACAATTACTGGGTTATTAGATGTATTAAATCTTACCTTACTATGTGTTGTTCCTAAAGATCCTAATCTGCCTAATGATATCGTGCGTGAAGTTAAATTTGCCCTGCGGTAACACTAATTAAGTTCAAAGTCAAGATTTAGCACTGTACAAACTAGACCACAAACTTGTGGCCGTGCTATTTAGTGGTCGCCAATGGTGGCCAGCGGGTTGATTGTGTAACACAAATAAAATGACAACTGATCGCAATTTATTTTATTTTGTTATGACTTATCAAAATAAAATAAATTCTAATAATTATATTCATTTAAAATCACTTCATCTCTCTATGTTAGATTTGACACATTTGCTCAAAAAATGCATTTACAAAGCCTCTATACTTACATTGTTTGAAAGTTAAAAATTACGCACTATACCACGGAATGTGCGGTAAAATAGGTAGTTTCACCTAAGTATATGTTTTGCCGCATACTCCGTTGTATACCGCCGTGCGTATCCTTGACGGTATTTTTTAATTTGCTTAAATATATATGAATACCACCAAAATACGAATTACATCAATATACGGCGATACGTAAAAAAATAATCATAGCGAGTCAATTACTTTTCCATGCGAAAAAAGATAACGCAATAAAGCGATGGAACCAAAACAAAACAACGTAAGAGCGCCAATCCGCCAAACCAAATAAAAATTGTTTAAAAATAAATTAAGCTATGTATCAAAAATATGTTCTTTTGAATGCAATTTTGCAATGAAATTACTTAGGATTTTGGAATTAAGTACAGAAAAAAATATGGAAATTGAACCAATTGCGTTTTCCTTCAGTCAGAGTATTAATCAAATAGTCAATAAACATATATCGAAAAATGTAATCCATACATGCTGTAATAGTAAAATAAATGGTTACGAAAAAGTCCCCAATTTAATTTGGTATCGCCCTATAAGTGTTTGTTAACTTATACTAACAATTATTCTATTTACTTAATATAATCATCATTTCAGCCAAAAGTCGTCCACTGCTGGACATAGGCCTCCCCCAAGCACCGTCACTTCGACCGGTTCTGTGCTCGCATCCAGATATATATACCTGCAGCCTTCACAAGGTCATCGGTCCACCTTGTAGGAGGCCTTCCAACACTACGTCTGCCAGTACGCGGTCGCCACTCCAGAACCTTTCGGCCCCATCGGCCATCAGTTCTGAGAGCAATGTGCCCTGCACACTTAAGCTTGGCAATTCTTCGGGCTATGTCGGTTACCTTGGTTCGCCTGCGGATCTCTTCATTTCTGATTCGATCACGTAGGGAAACTCCCTCCCTCTCCATTGCCCTTTGAGTGACTTTTAGCCTTCTGTTAAGGCCCATTGTGAGAGACCACGTTTCAGTGCCATTGGTCATCACTGGCAAAACGCACTGGTCAAAGACTTTCGTCTTGAGACACTGCAGTATGTGGGACGAGAAGATATTGCGTAGCTTCCCGGACGCTGCCCAGCCGAATCGGATTCGACATTCGACGATTGACCTCTTTCTCGAAGTTGGACCTACCTAACTGGACAGTTTGTCCGAGGTAAACATACTCGTCCACAACTTCGAGTGTAGCGTCTCCCATCTTCATGAGAGTGGGTGTTACATGGGCATTTGACATGACCTTTGTCTTATCCATGTTCATTTTACGACCTACTCTTTCGGAAGCTCTACTGAGGTCATTGAGCATTGTACTGAGGTCTTCCATAGTCTCAGCCATGACAATTATATCGTCGGTAAACCGAAGATGAGTGATGTAGTCGCCATTGATGTTGATGCCTAGCCCTGAACTTTGAAGACATCCTCCAGTGCAGCGGTGAACAGTTTCGGAGAGATAACGTCTCCCTGCCTCACACCTCGCTGCAGAAGGAGAGGTTTCGAGGTCCGGTCCTGGACTCGGACTGACATAGTGGCATTTTGTACAGACACTTCAGATAATGAACTCACTTATTTTAAGAACATTGTAAAATGTAAATGACACGAAAGATGTAGTACTAATTTTCACCACGCGCACGTAGTGCCATTTGCAAATTCGCGCTATTTCCTAGAAACATCAAAGATTGTTGCGATTATCAGACTGTTTAAAAAAAAAACAAAATAATAATATCGATGAGTTCAAGCGAGGAGTCCGATTTATATGGATTTCTACTCCACGATCTTGAATGAGGCGCAAATTGCAGAAAATGGTCTCTTGCCGCCAAAATCACGAGAGCGTATTGTAAATCATGGATGACTCGAAGAAATACGCAACCATTCTCTGAAACTACTGTACTGTTTTCTCGCAAATGTGTTGAAAAACGTTGCACACGTGCGGAAATTGGATTTACAAAGTTCGTCTACTCGTTGGTACAAACCAACTTACTGCACTAGTATCATAAAATAACTATTTCAGAAATCATGACATTAGGGAACCTTTTTTTTTTTTTTTGGGTGGGTAATTATCAAATAACTTCTCCCGCTCTGGGCGGAGCGGGAGGGCGTGTCAGACTTTTACTGACTAAAACCCACCCGTATTCCTTCATTTGCCTGTGTGCCAAGGCCACGATATCCCTTTCGGACAAACTCGCAACCCTGGCAGGCATTGGCCCTAGCGGACCCCGTCAGTTGGTGCTGACAACTCTTTGAGGCGCGCGTGGAATACGACGCACCGTCGACCTGGGCCTGGTCGTTATCGGATGGTGAGCTACCCATCGCTCACCGTCCGCAGGCCCGCGCCTACGGTGGCCGGAAATCGGCTTGCGACTCCCGACGCCCGGGGCGTCTCCTGCGGCGACAAGGGGCGCGAGGGCGCGAACCTTGCCTCTCCCTCACGCGTTCCGCCTCCTCCTTCGCAAGCATTACTAATTCGCAGAAGGAGGTGACGGCCTCCCATGCACTCTCGCTCCGAACCATGGCCTGAACCAGGGCCGGACGCGAGAGATCGCCGCCGCCGATCGCCTCCGTGAGGACACGGCGGTGCTCCGCCCAAGCTGGGCAGACCTCCACCGTATGCTCCACCGTGTCCTCCGGGCGATCCACACAGTGGTGACACCCGGGCGTTTCCTCCCGCTTTATCCTGAACAGGAACCTCCCAAAACAACCATGTCCGGTGAGGACCTGTGTCAGGCGGAAGGTGAGGACGCCGTGGCGCCTCTCTAGCCACTCCTCAAAGAGGGGACTTATCGCCACAATTGTGGCGTGCCCAACATTGGGGAACCTATCTAACTAATTAGAGAGATCAGATGTGATGTACGATATAAATTAAAATAATGCATTCAATTGTAAATGGTTTGTTCACAAATTCGATAGTTCGAAATCGGTAGATAGAACAAACTAGCGAAGAAGAAATCTAACGAAATTGATGAGCATTTCTTAAATTTTGTGACCATAGCCACAAGTCGATGTCCCATGTTCTTGTCTTTGATTATTTTATTACCGAGATAGGCATGATGATTGTCGTAACTGCATCGATATTATTAAATTATCAGACAAAATTTAAAAACAGTGTAGGTCTAGGTACACACGGCTACACATCAAGCTATACATTTCCAGTATAAGCTAATCTCGCATTGTGTTGGATTTCCGTACAATGAGATGTCAGCGTATAGTACCTATAGCTTGATGTGTAGCCGTGTGTACATTAACCTCGCCCCATCCCGCAGCCAGTGTCTGCAGCCCAGGCGAAACCCCTACAAAAGGATTTCGCTAGCGTCGCCGCGAGTGCCCCTGGCGCTCCTAGTATCAAGCCCATGCCAGAAAAGGCGCCGAATAGGGCTGATAATGATGACGGTTTCGTGACGGTGCAAAGAAGGAAGCGCCGATCGCGAACTAACAAGAACCGCTGCGGCAAAGCTCCTACGAAGCCCGAAGTGAGCCTGCGTGCCGCAAAGCCGAACACACCGGTGTACATCTCCCGCCTGCACTACACCACTAAGGCGGAGGACATCGTGGAGTACTTGCGCCAAAAGACGAGGTACACGCCGAGGGTGCAGTTACTGGAGTCGCGCCGGAACGTCAACTTCAAAGCGTTCGCCGTGCGTGTTCCGAACTGTTATCTGCCCCTCGTCATGGAAGAAGACTTTTGGCCGCAGGACGTGGTGTTCCATCGCTTCCGCGGACAAGTTCCACAGGACAGCACAATCTAGTGCAAAGTGAAGTGCTACTAACATAGTCTTAAGCCTTTTTATTAACACAAGTTTTTGTTTATATACAGTATGTATGTTTAGGTTAAGGTATTTTTCTATGGGCCTATGTCACCTGAAATAAATGGTATTATTATTTTTATTTCCTTTATTTCACTATATATACATATAAATTATATTTTTAAATATTAGAATATAGAAAAAGAATATAAAAACATTTAAAAATATAAAAAATAGTAGCCCACCGGTATCGGGAACAGGGTCCAAGCTACCGGCGGTCAGGGCTCCAGAGAGAGGAACCTCCTGACAATGCGAGCCATGTCCAGAAGTACCGCTCTCTGAATCAGGCCCTTAATCCAGCCGCCCAACGCGAGCCTCCTTAGGTGTTGGTCGAGGCTCTTGGCAATTAAGCCATTGGCTGATACAACTATCGGCACAATGATTGCTGAGTCCACATCCCACATGTCGACAACCTCGCGAGCCAAGTCAAGATACTTGATTTGTTTATCTTTCTCGGCTTTCACGAGGTTCCCGTCATGAGGGACCGTTATGTCAATAATCATTGTGCGCCGCTCTATTCGATCCACCACCACTATATCAGGCTTATTGGCAACAATAGTCCTGTCAGTGATGATGGATCGGTCCCAGTACAATGTGATATTTCCATTCTCGAGAACTGGGTCGGGCACATACCTGTAGTACGGCACCTCAGATTCTACAAGGCTGTATTTCAAAGCAAGTTGCTGATGGATAATCCTGGCTACAAGGTTGTGTCTATGCAAGTACTCTTCATTAGCAAGACGAGAACACCCGGAGATAATGTGTCGGATTGATTCTCCCGGACGGTGGCATGCCCGACAGACGTCAACCGTGCCGTCCTTCACAATAAATCTCCGGTAATTGTTCGTCATGATAACTTCGTCCATAATTGCACAGACAAAACCTTCGGTTTCCCCAAAGAGGTCACCGAAACGCAGCCAGGCTACGGACGCTAAAAAGTCTACATCAGGTTCATGTAGGGCCCGGAAAAAGCGTCCGTGAAGCTCCTTATTTTGCCATACCTCCCTGCGATCGTTAGTGTCAAGCACGACAGGTTTGCGCCAGTTCTCTTTAGCCAAGGAGAGCGGGGTGAGGCCCTTGTTCACCACGACCATATCTCGATGCATCCCCATATCGGCTTCTAGGAAATATTCCCTGAGACTGCATATCTCACGATTGTGGAGGGTCTTAGCGTTTAAAAAGCCTCGACCTCCACATTTTCGCGGGATATACAGTCTCATTACCGAAGATCGTGGGTGATGCATTCGATATGCAGTCAGCAGCGTACGAACCCTCCTATCCAGGGCGTCGAGTTCGGTCTGAGTCTATTTGAGTATGCCGAAAGAGTACATCAAAACCGGCATGATCCAACCGTTGAAGGCACGCACCTTGTTTCCGCCTGACAGAAGACTATTCAATACTTTCTTCAGGCGGCCAAAGAAGCGCTCCTTCAACGATTG
Organism: Tiliacea aurago; assembly: GCA_948098905.1. Taxonomy (NCBI): domain Eukaryota; kingdom Metazoa; phylum Arthropoda; class Insecta; order Lepidoptera; family Noctuidae; genus Tiliacea; species Tiliacea aurago. The sequence continues at coordinate 7,680,234 of OX402592.1, forward strand.
CTTCATGTCAGTAGCATTGATGCCCAACGCTTCCGACATACCCAAATACTTATAGGTTTCGGATGCGGAGAGGGCTCTGAGGTTTATGGAATCCGAGAGTTGGGTTCCCACGGATTCAACAATCTTCCCTCGCTTTACATGCATAACCGCACATTTGTCCACACCAAATTCCATCCTGATGGCACTACTGAAAGTTTCAGTTACTTCCAGTAGCTCCATCAGTTGCAAATTGTTGGCGGCAAAGAGTTTTAGGTCATCCATGTAGAGGAGGTGAGATATAACCTGACCACCTCTCCTCAACCGATAGCCTAGACCTGAATCCTCCAGCAGTGTGCTTAGAGGATTCAAGGCTAAGCAGAACCAAAGCGGACTCAAACTATCGCCCTGAAATATGCCTCGCTCGATCCTTATCGGTTCGCTATTCCTCTGGATATTTCGACATCCTGGATAGCGAAGGACTGTCCTCCATTGCCTCATACATGACATCAGGAAGGTGCGCAGAGTTGCATCTACTTTATACAACTTCAGCACCCTCATGAGCCATGTATGTGGCACCGAGTCATAGGCCTTCTTATAATCTATCCATCATGTCGACAGATCCTTTCGGGAACGTCGAACCTGTTGGCTAATGGCCATATCAATGAGGAGTAACTCCTTAGTACCGCGAGACCCGTTCTTACATCCATTTTGAGAGGCAGACATGACGGAGTTGTTGTCTATATGTTTGTTAATTTTAGCTCTCAAAATGGATGTAAGAACTTTATAGACCGTCGGTAAACACGTGATCGGTCTATAATTTTTGGGTTCCGCGGTGCTACCTGATTTATGGAGCAGGTGGGTTATTCCTGTCGTTAGGAATTGGGGTAGCGAACCAGACTCCAAAGCAGTCTGGTACTGGGCCGCCAAGCGAGCGTGCGATCCAACAAACCATTTGATCCAGAAGTTGTGCAGTCCGTCCGGTCCTGGGGACTTCCAGTTAGGCAACGGACGGACCGCACGAGCTACATCTTGGGGGCAGATGGAAATAGCCCCCATTTCTGGTATTGGATCGCAGGCTCGCTCAACTTTCCGAGTCCAATCACCTTCAGTGTGACCGACAGGCACCGACCAGATACTGCGCCAGAAAGAAGACATGGCATCATTATCCGGTAGGTGCGTGTCAGTCACATCTTGATTCGGTCGCTCCCAATCCCTATAAACCCACCTTTCATTGCTCTGGAAGGTGCGATTCTGAGTGAATCGGTCCACACGCCGCTTATACCTACGAATACGGTTCGCCCAAGCATACACTTTCTGCTTCAGGAAGTCTATGCGCTCTGTGACACGAGACAAATAGTCCTCAGGGCTGGTACCAGTTCCTGAGAACGCCCGCCTCACAAAGCGCATCACTCTTGGGCGAGTATTGCCCTCCCTGAAGCTGATTAGTTTGCCGATGAGCGCTCTGGCCCCACCAATACGACGCTCAATTCTGCACTGCCAAGCTGGTACGACTGGTTTCGGTCGTGTAGCTATAAAGACATTAGGAAATTTTACGTGAGCTACACGACATGCCGCTACAGCCGCGCAGTACAGAATCGAATGAGTATCAGTGAGGTTTTCGCAGTCATCAAAATAGTTTGACAACTGCGAATCCAGAGCTGCCACCAGCGCCCTATTTTTGTTATGCATGGGCAAACGAGGTAAACGTGGCCTAAGTTCGGGTGACATAAACCGATATTCCCGAATCGCACCCTCCAAAGCACTTCTCAATTTCTCATTGCACTGGGTACTTACGTTTGTAGCCCTGTCATCATTCCCCTCGTCAGCTTGGATTGTGTTGGACTGCGGTGGTTCTACAACAGTCTGCGACAGGGGGGCGATGACATGGCTACTCCGCATTTCAGTTCGCAGGCGATCAAGTACAGTGTCATCCAACATATGATTACGCTGGATGACCCGCACCTGATCCGATAGTCGCTGTGCCGAAACGTTGACAGCTGGCTGAAGCACCTGAAAAAGAGAGAGCATCCGAACACGGTACGCGGTCAGATTGTTTCCCCCCTCTGTAGCCCCATAGTATGAGCGCATAACGTTCTCATTGATGGTTCGTGTCCATCTCATGCGCTGCACACTTCCGCCGGGAGCTGGGACCCTATCAGACGCCGGTGGGCCTCGAGGTCCTAAACCATCCGGCGGCTGGCGTCCTCCCCGTCAACGAACAGGTGGTGGCGTCGTGGGCGGGGAGAAATACTCGTCGCTTGAGCTCGACGCAACTGCCGCGGCCGGTGTCGTCACAGTGGGGCTGGGTACCGGTGGCGGCGAGGCGGAGCTAAGCGAAGAGTCCGGAGGTGGTAGGCGTGTTCTTAGTGCCGCTGATCTTGTCAACATCTCATAATAACTTCCATTCTATTTCATTGATTTCTATTTTCTGATTTTCAGATGTGACATGACAGATGTCATAACTTATTCGGCAGTTTTTGAATCATGTTTAAAATAAGGGTGTATATTCCTCTTTTTGGGATAAAATGGTTTCACGTTTCTTGCGGGTTTTTTAAAAGCACATTCAAAACTATAATAATGCGTCGAAAATGGTTTAAAACTGTTAAAATATATGAAAATTAGAAGATCAAAATTCGAGACGTCTGTTGCCGTTGGTGTTGCCAGCTAGTTATTTTTATTATTATTAACAAATCAAATCAAAATCAAATAATTTTTAATTCAGGTATAAGTACCTACACCCATATAAAAACACCCTATTACAAATAACACATTATTATTAAATTATACAAAACAATCAATCAATCTATGTATATGTTAATTTTAAACAAAAAAAATGCCAAATCTATATAGTTTGTGATAGCGGAAAAAATATATATTATTCATCAATATATTTCTCAGAACTTGGTTGTTCTTGTTACCAAAACACGTTTAGAAAATAAAATCTTGATACAAATTGACGGTAATACTAACCTTTTACTTTGAGTTCCAGACCAAAATATCTGTATTAAATATTAATGTAAGGTTGGTATGTAATTAATTAATAACAAGAACGTCATAATTGAATGCAGAACTTGGTTGTTTTTTATTTTCGATTACTCTAAGTAATAATTTTTGAGCAATTATATTATTTATACAGGTATGTTAAACACTCACAAAACACACACTTTTCATTAATTTTACATTTCATTACAAGTAAGAATGATAGAAAAGAGATGGCTTGATAAAAACAACAAGAAAAAATCGGCCAAGTGCGTGTCGGACCACGCACAATGAAGGGTTCCGTAGGTAGGATGAATTTATCCCAAAAACAAACTTAACATTGTAGTTAAAAAACATGCTCTCCCATACATCGATATACGTTACGGTCAATTCTTCAACTGCAAATTTAAGTTGGTCGACTATTACTCGTTAACTTGTAAACCCTACTTAGCTGTGATAGTTTTCCTTTTAATTTCGTTATATATACTACTGCCATGAATTTTTTCACATACCCAAAACCAATCATTTAGCTGGCAGGGGGGGGGGGGGACGCTTGACTCTAACAAAAAATAGCACTAGCTTAATATCATGCAAACGGATCTCAGAATTGAAAAATGGCTTTCACAGACCCACAATATTTTTAAACGGCCTATCCAACGATACCCCACACCATGTATTAAACGAGAAAAAAAATATTATCCCCATTTTACGTGCAAGGGATACCTCCCTTGCACGTAAAATGGGGATAATATTTCCCTAAAAAAAAATTTTCATGGTTTTATTTCACAAATTTGTTGGCGTGATTAATATGTACACTCATGCCAAATTACAGCTTTCTAGGACTAAGCGTCTCTGAGCTAAGCCGGGGACAGACGGACGGACGGACAGACAGACAGACAGACAGACAGACAGACAGACAGACGGACATGGCAAAACTATAAGGGTTCCTTGTTTACTTCGGAACCCTAAAAAAGAGACAGCTAGTGTTGTCAATTGCGCGTGAATGTAAACAAACCGAAACAAACATTATTCTCATTGACTTCCTACCTCAATAATTATTCCTGGCCACCAATCACCGAATGTTGCCATTATTTTGTTGTTTTTGAGTAAATAGATAATGGGGTTGGCAAGTGTCAAAGTGGCGCTAGCATAGCTCAAAACCATTTTCTAAGGAACATTTGCTAATGTAATTATTTTCACAATGCCAATTCTTTCAATTTCCATTGACTATGTGTATAGTGTTGTCATCTTATAATTTAGTATATCAACTAAATCTAATTCTATGGATTACTTTAACACCCCGTCTCAATTTTTATAATTTGAACTTAGTACAAATCCTTTTAAGTTTTTGGAAATACAATATAACAAACAAATTATTGAAATTGCCTTACAAACATTTATCTTAGTCAAATAATAAACTCTACTAAAACTTAATTATTGAACACCTAGTTTATCAACAAAGTAGTTATGCTTTAATGACACTAACGATTTTGTCATGATATCAGCAATGTTTTCATGAGTCACATAACTCAATATTATTAATTTCTTATTAACAACATCCTTTACAAAATGTGCTTTGATGTCTATGTGCTTTGATCTCTTGTTGTTTTCATATGACTCAATCATACAAATAGCACTTTGATTGTCTAAGAACATATAGATTTTAGAATTAACACAACCAAAGTCATATAATAGTCCTTTCAAATAAAGTAATTCAGATACAGTTACAGCTGATGCTACATACTCTGATTCTGCTGTTGATAAGGCAACCGTATTTTGCTTCTTAGAAGTCCATGAAATTAAATTTTGACAATAGAATATGGCACTACCACTGACACTTTTCCTGTCATGTTTGTCACTTGCCCAACCAGCATCGCTGTAAGCGTTTATGTCCTTTGCCCCGTCTACTTTGGTATAGATCAAAGCTTTCTTGATGCTTACACTTAGGTATCTCAATATTCGTTTAGCTGCTGTCCACAATTGCTGTGTTGGTTTGTCTAAGTATCTACTCAGAAATGCAGTAGCAAAAGTTATGTCTGGTCTACTGGTTGTAGAAATGTAGAGTAGGCAGCCTATAAGTTCCCTATAAGGCACTTCAATGATATCTTCATTTTCATTTACTGTAAAGTTAATTTCCATCGGAGTCTTTGAACCTTTGCAGTTTTCCATATTGAATCTTTGTAAGACCTTCTTTATTGTTTTTCCTTGATTGATTTCCAATTTGTTCTCTTTTCTTTCTATTTCCATACCAAGGTATTCCTTAATTTCACCTATGTCTTTAACTTGAAACTCTGATTTTAGTTTTTGTATGATGTCTGAAGAATTTCCTGATACCAATATGTCATCGACAAAGATCAATAACCATACATCTTCTTTCTTGTATAAGCAGAAATCATGTTGTGATTGTACAAATCCCATGCTCACAATATATTTGTGGAATCTTTCATTCCAGCATCTTGGTGCTTCTTTCAGGCCATACAATGCTCTTTGTAGTTTCATTACTTTTCCTTCTTTTATGTTTACACCTTGTGGTGGTTTAATATACACATCCATGTTCAACTTGCCATGTAAAAATGCTGTAGGTACATCTAACTGTCTCACTGTCAGGTTTTCTTGTAAACTATGGCTTAGCAACAACCTAATGGTAGGCATTCTTGCTACAGGTGAATATACATTTGTGTATGTCTCTTCCTGATATCCTTTTGCCACTAATCTCGCCTTTTTTGATCCATCACTCTTAGTTCTGAATACCCATTTAGTGTCAATTGCCTTTTTACCTTGTGGTAAGTCTGTGACTTTCCAAGTACCTATTTTTTCAAGTGCATTTAGTTCCTTTTCTATTGCTAACTTCCAGTCTTCTCCGCTCTCTATTGCCTCATCATAATTCTGTGGATCACCAGTGCATAAACAATATACAATGTTAGTTTCGAATTCTGTTTCATAGTCCTTCAGATGATTTGGTGTCTTCACTAGTCTTCCTGATTTTGTCGTCTTTTCTTCTTTATCTGATTTCTCATGTTCTTTATCTTGCATCTCTTTTGCATCTTGTTCCAGTCTTCGTTCTTCTGTCATTATGTCTTCTGATTCTCTGATGCTTTCTAGTATTTCTTCATCACATTTTTCTTCATAATATTTTCTCTCAACCTTTTCTTCTGTGCTTTTATAGCGGATATCGTTTTCATCAAATCTAACATCTCTTGATATAATTATTTTATTATTGACAGGATTCCAAAGCCTGTATCCATTTTTGGCATAACCAACCATTCTGACTTCTGTTGCCCTGTTGCTTAGCTTGTCTTGTTTTGGTATGTTTACCATCCATCCTCTTGCTCCAAATATATTCAATTTTGTAAGGTCTGTCTTGCCAAATCTAATGTCTGTAGGTATCTTGTTCCTTATTGCTGCTGAGGGACATCTATTTAACTGATATGCAGCACACTTTATTGCCTCTCCCCATAGTTGCTTTGGTAAATTACTTTCATTTATGATAGTCCTTGCCTTGTTGTATAAAGTCCTATTCATCCTCTCACTTACTCCATTCTGTTGTGGAGTGTGCGGTATTGTTGTCTCTAATTGTATTCCTTTGTCTTTACAAAAGTCTTTCATTTTCTTACATATATATTCTCCACCATTGTCTGATCTTATCCTTTTTACTTTCTTACCTGTTTCTGTCTCTATCCTTTTTATGTAAGAGATTAAATTCTCAGTCGCTTCACTTTTATTCTTCAACGGGTAGACTTCACAGAAATGGGAGTAGTCATCTATAACTGTTTGATAGTATATCTCACCTTCATCAGTAGCTGGTCTTATTGGACCTGCTATATCACTATGTAGAAGTTCTGCTATGTCTCTTGACCTTGGACCTTTAACTGTCTTGAACGGTAGTCTTGTTGACTTTGCTTCCATGCACTCTGGACAAACTTTCTTGCCAACTGGTAACTTCATGATCTGTAAACCCTTGCGATGGAGATGCCCTAGCCTTTTATGCCACAAATCTTCACTAACAATATTGCATTTCTCATCATCAGCAGAGTCATTACATACTTTACCCTTAATGTAATATAGTTTACCATTTAATTTTCCTACCACCTGAGCTTTGTTGTTAAATATCTTGACTATGGAATTGTCAAAGTTTACTTTATGTCCTGTCTCTACTATTTTCTTTACTGAAAGTAAATTGTAAGTCAAATTTTTCACAATCAAAGCATCAAATCTTATTACTGTACCATTAACATTAAGTTTAATCTTACCTTTCTTATTTGTATGAATACACTGTCCATTTGCCACATAAATCCTAGTGGGAGTGTCCATGATTGTGATATTTGTCATAAAACCTTCAAATTCTTCTTTTACTAAATGTTCGGTACTAGCTGAATCTACCACTAAATGCATTTCACTATTCACTGATGCATGCACCTCAACACAACTTATGAATGCCAATCCATCATTATTTTCATCACTCACTCTTGCCGCAGCACTGTCCTCGGGAATATAACCACGTCCACGACCTCTGAATCCTTTTCTTATTCTTCCACGTCCTTGACCGGCTCTGCACTCGAAAGATTTATGACCAGGTTTTTATTGCAGATACATTGACTTAATAGAACTGTCTAATATTTTACTTCATCCATATGTCATAGAGCATTATAAAATATTTACTACAAAAAAAGTTCTTAGCATACACTTGATGCTAATGCAACCTCTAACACTTTCCCTCATTAATTAAGTGTATAGCATTTTATACCCAGGGCATCTCGAATTGTAACGAGTCTTGGCCTAGGAACTGCCTTTGTCATAATATCTGCCAATTGGGTAGCAGTGCTGGTCTTTTGTACATCCACAAGTCCTTCTTGTACAGTTTCTCTTACGAAGAAATGTCTCACTCAGATGTGCTTGGTTCGCTTATGAAACTCTGGATTGTTTGCAAGACGTATGGCGGCTTCATTGTCTACTTTTAATGTGGGTATTCCATCCATGTTAGTAAGTGAGCTGAATACTCTCTGGAGTAACACAAGTTCACGAGCGCCTTCGCTAGCTGCTACTATTTCAGCTTCGGTAGTAGAAATTGCGACCGAAGATTGTCGTTGGCTTAGCCATGACACTATTCCTCCAGCAAAGAGATATGCAACTCCTGTTGTAGAGCGTCCTGTTTGCTGGTCTCCTCCATGATCCGCATCACTATAACCTTGTATTAGGTTTAAATCATGTTCTGGTTTATAAGTTATACCAAAAGAATAAGTCCCTTTTATGTAGCGCATAATCCGCTTAACACGTAGCCAATCTTCATGTGTCGGGTTTTCCAGATTTCTTGAAACTAATCCAACTGCATACGCTATATCAGGTCGCGTCCCTATCATTAAGTATGCTAAAACACCTACTGCCTCTCTGTATGGGAACTTCTTCTCTTCTTTTTGATTGTTAACTTTCCCTGCTTGAGAAGTCGTTTCTATTGGCGTTGAAACTGGATTACATTCTGACATCCTAAAACGTACCAATATCTTTTTGGCGTACGACTCTTGTTTAATTGTAATGGAGCCATCTTTCGACTGTGCTATCTCAAGTCCAAGGTAATAAGACACTGGCTTGCTTGTGATATTCAGGGTATCCCCTAGTTCTTTAAGGAATTGGTTTGCCAAATCTTCATCTGTAGCGGCTACAAGGCCATCGTCTACATACAGACTTATTAAGATTTTCTTGTCACCTATTTTCTTCGTGAATAGACAACAATCAGCTACATTTTGCTGAAAACCTTTCTCTAATAAAGTCTCCTCAAAGCATGAGTTCCAGCATCTAGGTGCCTGCTTGAGTCCGTATAAACTCCTTTTAAGTCGACAAACATTTGAAGTTCCGTCACTGAATCCATCCGGCTGCTGCATGTAAATTTCTTCCTTTAGCTTGCCGTTAAGGAATGCTGTAGAAACGTCAAACTGCGTCAAATATAATTTTTCTTTGGCTGCGACACTTAATAAGGCTCTGATTGTGGCCATCCTAGCAACTGGACTATAAGTCTGTTCATAATCGATTCCTTTCCGTTGCTTGAAACCTTTTACTACTAGCCTTGCCTTATATTTGTCGATACTGCTGTCTGGGTTTCGCTTGATACGAAAGACCCACTTGCAAGGGAGTGCCTTTCTATCTTTAGGTAGCTTACAGAGTGTCCATACATCATTTTCAGTTCATTTCACTCGTCATTGCTTTGACCCACTCTGCGCTGTCATCCCTTTCAATAGCTTCTTTATATGTCTCGGGAAAATATTCTGTGCCTACGAAACACACGTAGTCTTGGAATTTCTTAGGACGTGAGAGGCAAGTTCGATCGCGTAAGTTGTATCGAGGTCTCGCGTCCAACAACGGTTGTTCGAGTATCTCTAACTCCTCGGCAGCGTCAACGAACTCTTCGTTAGCACTCTCATCCTCTCTCGTTTCGTGGCTATCTCCCAAAACTTCAACATGTACTTGATCATCATTTTCTCCATCTCCCTCTAGAGCATGCTCATGATTAATTTCCTGCTGCTCTATAGCACGTTCAGGCACAGCTTCTTGCATAGACGTTTGGTTATCCCCCTCTGAACTTAAAGTTGTAGGAATTCCTGTACAGATCCGGAACTCGACGTCAGTTTGGAAGGTTATGTCCCTCGACCTTTGCGTTTTGTTTCCGTCCCAAATACGATAACCATCATCGTTTTCATAGCCTATAAGCTTGCCTTTTATTGCCTTTTTGTTGAGCTTCTTCCGTTTTTGTTTTGGAACGTGAGCAAAGCATTCACTTCCGATAAGTCTCAAGTGACATATCTTGGGTTTTTTTTTATGCCAGAGCTCGTAAGGTACCTGACCCTCAACTCTCGATGGACCTGTCCTATTAAGTACATACGCGGCAGTGTTGACAAGTTCTGCCCAGAGCACTTGCGGTAGTTCTCCTCTAGCATGCATCATGGATCTCGCAGCTTCAACTAAGGTACGGTTTTCGCGCTCACTACATCCATTCTGCTCTGGAGTATAAGGCATTGTCAGCCTTTGTTGAATGCCATATTTCTGTAAAATATCTCGTACTTCTCTGTTGTCGAACTCACCTCCGTTATCGCTAAGAATTGTCTTGATTTTATATCCAGCAGTTTTAGCTTCTTGCAACATTTGAAGAAGTTTATTCTTAACTTCAAATTTGTTTCTGATGAAGTAGACCATGCGGTAGCCAGAGTAGTCATCCTTAAAGAGTACGTAATATTTGTATTTTGAGATGCTATCTACGAAGGGACCGCAAACATCGGTGTGAATCAGCTCTCCTACAGCTGTTGCTCTTTCCCTTTTTCCGAACGGTTTTCTCTGTGACTTCCCATATATGCAGCCTTCACATTTGATGTTGTCAGGACTCAACTGTACTCCAAGCTCTCTCTTCACGAGGCGGATCACATGTTTCTTATCCTGATGTGCAAATCGCTCATGATATAGCTGTAGCATATTAGAGCCCGTCACAGCGTTGACCTCTATGGCCCATGGTTTAATTAGCATGAGCGTCTTCATGTTCAACCTGTAAAGTCCTCCATATTGGACTCTCTTACCAACAACTCTAGTAGTGCCTCCAATATCTAGCTTGCACTCTCTAGTCGTAGAACTGAAGATGCTGTCCTGCATCCTGTCTTGTGCTGCAAGCGGTGAGAAGAGGTTCTTCGTTAATGATGGTACTAACCACACATCGTTAAGTGTTATACGCTCCCTCTTGCCATTGACATTTGATTCCACTTCAACGGTGCCTTTCCCTATCGCGTGTATGACGCTCCCGTCCGCAGTCGATACGGTATGGTCTGAATCAAATTCGTGAAATTCCTGGAAATACGCTCTTCTTACTGCAATGTGAGTTGTGGCTCCATTGTCAACGAACCAGCTTTCCCTGTCTTGAGTTTCACCAGAAGAACAGGCATTCACAAACAGAGAAATGTGTTGCACTTGCTTTGACGTTGAAGCAGCTGCTGATGTGCCTGGTGTGGGTTTGGGTGGCCTCCCATCCTTTATCCACTTTTTGCACTTCCGAACTTTGTGTCCTTTACCGGAACAGTAGTTACAGATGAGCTCTCTCTCATTGCTTTGCTTGCTCTTGCGTTCTGTGCGTGTTGCCGCTAAGGCCTCTTGCTTTATGTGCTCTTTACTACCGAGCGCTCTTTCATATGCGCACAGGTGACTCGTTAAGTTGTCCACTGTCCGTTCACTTTGGTTCAGTAATAACCAGCTTGATTTGAAAGCAAAATATTTTTCATCTAGCGTATCTAAGATTTTGCAAATGAGAAATAATTCCGGCAGTTTGACAGTGGCATCTTTCTTTGTGATTTCTGCATTTAAATTTGTCGAGATGTTTTTCAGTTTCGACATGTGGGAAGATACGTCATCCTCGTTGTGACGTTGAAAACTGAAGAATTCTGCACACAAATTGTAAGCCCTGTCGTCTGACTGTCCGTCAAATAATCTGTGTAGCTCCTGCCAGACCTCTTTAGACGTTTCAAATCGCATTATTTTTTTAAGTGTATCCTCGGACATATTAGTGGTTAATATGAGCAGAGCGCTACATTCAGTCTTCCTATATTTAGCCATGGCTAAATTATACGTACTGACTTCAGCGTCACCAGCTCCTCGGGCCGGGGTAACGGGCTTTTCAAGGGTTCCTTCGGCTGCTTCCATTGCGCCATCTACACCTCGTAGCATTATTGAAATTTTGTATTTCCATGTAGCCCAATTGTCTTTCCCCTCTAGATTGCCTATTAGCAACTTTGACGAAAAAACCTTCCATTTCAATACGAAATAAAATTATTTTGCTGGGCCCATAACCTATTGCAGATACATTGACTTAATAGAACTGTCTAATATTTTACTTCATCCATATGTCATAGAGCATTATAAAATATTTACTACAAAAAAAGTTCTTAGCATACACTTGATGCTAATGCAACCTCTAACAGTTTTCCACAGCGATAACATTTGATTGTACTATTTGCACTGAACGCTTCATTACCTGCACTTTCATTCCGTCCTTGTTTTTCCTTTAGCTTTATCTCAGCATCAAGCAGTCGCACCTTCACAAAGTCGACAGATATTTCTTTTTCAGTGCTCATTGTTTCTATGGAGGTTATAACTTGTTCATACTCCTCAGGTAATGATGACAGCAAATAACAAATTTTATCAAGGTTCTCTATTTTTGAGCCTGAAGCTTCTAGCTCCGTCACTAGCTTTTCAAAAATTAAAAAGTGGTCTTCCAGACTCGTTGTGCATTTCAGGTTTATCAATTTTCTACGTAAATGTAGTTTGTTTAGCACGCTTTTTCTTTCGAAATGTTCTTCTAGTAACTTGAACATACCTGCAGCCGTTTTACCGCCTTTTATGATTTCTAAGTATCTGTCTGGCAGACATTGCACCATGATATTTCTTGCCGTGGCGTCATTTTGCTTCCATTCGTTATTACCGGTTTCTTTCACATCTTCAATTGCTTCCAGCACGCCATTCTTTTCCAGTAACGTTTTTACTCGGAACTTCCAGTTGTTAAAATCACCCGGAGTTTGTAATTGCGGAAATTGGATTTGCTGTGACGCCATTGTGATAGCAAATTTTTAACAATTTCTCACCGAGATGCTCGTTTTCTCTGGGCCCATAACCTATTATAAGTATATTGGGACGTGGTTTGTTTAGGCAGATAGTAAAAGCACTTCTTCTAGTAATAAACTTGGAGTTTTATTTCTCTTTAGACACGGGTACATTTTACATCTTCATTTTTGTGTGGACTTCTTGGACAACTGACAAGGTAGAATTATTTCCACAGACTATGTGTATAGTGTTGTCATCTTATAATTTAGTATATCAACTAAATCTAATTCTATGGATTACTTTAACAGTCTGACAGTGACAGCACATTAGCTGTTGTCAGCGTCATAAATAATGCGTAAAAGAAGTCTGCAAAAATGAGTGTTTTACAACTGTGTGAGTTGCGCGCTAGGCGGGCAATTTTACCGAGAGCATTGGATCTCCAAAATAAAATCTCTAAATATATAATATTCGAACGAACATGTCACTCTTACAGTCTTACTACGATTACTTTTCTTGCTGTACTGAATAACTGAACTAAAGAAATGTAGTAGGTAACTAAGTACATACCTTTAATATGTCACCGTGTAATTATCAGAAAGAAAGAAAGAAAGAAAGAAAAAACATTTATTGGGACTCGCACAGATCACAAATTAAATAAAACACACTCATAGAAACAAAAGAACAAAACCAAAAATAAAACAAAGTAAACAAAAAGAAAATAAAAACAAAGTCCTGTACGAGGCCAAAAGGCCCGTATCTCAGCATGATGCCGCGGCACTTAAAAATAAGAGCATTTCTCAAATTTTTTGACCTATAGAAACCACGAGAAAGTACCAAAAACAGAAGTAACGAGATTAAGGTTTTAGAAAACAATAAAAAACCCAACAGTTGAAATAAGTAGGTATTATTTATTGGTTTTAGACTATAACGGAGCATTTATGAACACAACAATGAAAGAACTTTACGCGCTACCGCTTCCGGACTATACGGTTAACAAATATAAAACAAATAAGTAATAGCTCTTCGTCCGCGTGGATTTCACACTTTTCTCTACGAACTTCAAACACACTCTGCCTCCTTTTAAGAGTAGGTAGGTACTTTTAAAATAAAATAACGATCTTTATTATTTACCTAGAAAAGCAAACTAGTCAATGATGCAGCTGGAAAGAGGCCATAGGAACTTCTAAACTCTTAGAGCAAATGCTCTAGGCCTAAACTAAATCCCTCTCGTTGCATTTGTCTTGACAAAGACAGCAGTAGCCCTAGAAGTCCAGGGTCTTATGCTAGAGCAGGAAGGTGGTCATGGCAACTCCATTACTAAACAAGGTGGCCGACTTTTTGGCGGGAAGTCAAACGAGGCGGTAAATTTTGATTTCGCAAAAAGTTAATAATTATTTAATTGTACGGAAATACCACTTAAATAACATCGAGTAGGACCTCGAACAGCCAGGAGTGTCACCAGTGGCGGCGAGGAGCCGCCAGAGATGGGAGAAAAGAAGAAAAGAAAATACAACCACAGCCGAACTTCTGAGTCAACTAATAAGTATAATGTTTTTACCAAACAAAACTATAAAAGGCTATTCATAGAAAATACCAATTCCGAATATGTCGTATACGTCGAGTCAACAGAGCAGGAGAAGGTAGGAAATAAAAACCCTATCACGCTCACCAACCTAATATCGGACAATGTTATAGGAGTCTTAGGAGTACACAGAATAAATGCGCACAAAATAGGAATTACATTCAGAAAGGCGGCTGCGGCCAACAATTTTCTGAAGATGGAAGACTTCCTATGGAAAAATAAATTTAAAGCCTTTATACCATCGTATTTAACAGAAAGGATTGGTGTATTGAGGTTTGTGCCCAAAGAACTCTCCAATGAGGAAATATATAAAAATATAGTGTGCGATTCTGAAGTGATTTCAATTAGAAGATTTATGCGTAAAGTAGAGGGGAAACTAGTGCCTCTCAATACAGTTGCCGTCACCTTTGCATCAACATCTTTACCGCAATACGCCTTTATGAAACTATTTAGATACGAGGTGAAAGCATACATTCCTCCACTATTGCAATGCTATAAGTGTCTAAAATTTAATCATTCGGCTAAGACTTGCAGAGGCGAGCAACACTGCTCTTCTTGTGCTGGTCGTCACTCCTACAAAGAATGCGATGTTGAAGAGATCACATGCATCAACTGCGCAGGTAATCATCTTGCCATTTCACGAGACTGTCCCATTAAAAAACAAAAAATTGAAGAGAAAAAGGCCAAATTTCTGCAGCAATCGTATGCCACTGTTGTGAAACCACCTCCTACATTTAATGAGAAATCTTTTCCTGTTTTACCCAAGGTTACTGAAAAGGCTAAAGTCAATGATATTTTGGACATTAAACAAGTAGCAAATAATGACATTATAATTAACGCAATTGTTAAATCGTTGGTTGCATTAGGAAACAAGAGTGACTCTGATGGGCCACTCACACATAAGAAAATAAAAGAAATATTTTTATCAAATTTAATTTAAACATGGATAATTATCTAAATATTTTACAGTATAATATACAGAGTTTACAGAGTAAAAAGAGCCTATTACAAATTTTATTAATTGAAAAAAATATAGATGTCTGTCTTCTTAATGAAACTTGGTTCAAGTCTAATTCTATAATCCCACACTTTCCCACATATAATTTAATACACAAAAATTCCATAAATTCTCATAATGGAGTAGCCATTTTGGTGAACCATCGTATAAAGTAATTAATACACACTTCTCAGAATCTATTCAAAACTTATGTATCTCTATAGAAACACAATTTGGAGCAATGGCAATACTTTGTGTATACAGCCCTCCAAGTATCAGGTTTGACTCAACGAAGTTAAAGGACTTAATCAATAATATACCCAAACCTTGTGTAGTTATGGGTGATTTTAACGCTCATAACATAGCCTTTGGATGCCATAGTGATAATAATAGAGGTAGATGTTTATTTAATATAATTGATGAATTTAACTTATGTATTTTGAATGATGGATCACCAACAACTGTTCCTTATCCTAATAGACAAGCTTCAGCGATAGATCTTGCCCTTGTTAGCTCTTCAATAGCTAATTTATGTAACTGGTATGTTCATGATGATCCCATGGGTAGCTATCATCTTCCAACCTTACTTGAGATCAACATTCAACCATCTATGTATGACACGTCACCTCCTGTGGATCAAGAGAAATATATTTATAGTAAGGCAGATTGGGATGAATATTATAGCTTATCAGAAACTTGTTTTTCCCATTTGAACTCAATAAATGATTCCCCTATCAATACATATAACCATTTTATAGAAACATTAAATAAAACAATTCCAAAACGAAAATTAGTTGCAAACACAGCTATTAAAAAGCCAGTACCATGGTGGAATACAAAATGTAGTGATGCTGTCGCAAAATCAAAAGATGCATTAAAGTACTATTTTTCTCAACCCAATATTGATAACTGGATAATATATAAAAAAATAGATGCAAAAAAGAAAATAATTTTGGAGGAAGAAAGTTCTTCTTCTTGGTAAAATTTATGTAGTAGCTTCAATAGGTTAACTCCAGTTTCTAGGATATGGGGATACATTAAAAATTTTTAAAAAATTGGCACAAATCGAAACAAAAACATCAATGATGAATGGATTCCAAGTTTTTTAGATAACTTATCAGATTCTACTGAAATAGATGACAATAGGCTTGAGTATTTGTTCGAAAATGCTACAGAAAATGATGTAAATGTATTTCTCAAGAACAGTTTCACTATACAAGAGTTGAAAACATCTTTAAAGAGTAGGAAAGATACTGCACCGGGATTAGATGACATACCTTACATGTTAATCAAAAAATTACATTTAAATGCACAACTAACATTACTTAGTATTTATAATAAACTATGGGATGATTTAGTAATACCGGAGTCTTGGAAAACACAGTGTGTCATTCCAATTTTAAAACCTAATAAACCTGTAAATAATGCTTCTTCTTATAGACCTATTTCCTTATCATCTTGCTTGGGTAAACTCTTTGAAAATATGTTGAAGTTAAGATTAGACTATTTTGTTGAATCACAAAGATTAATTCCTTCTATTCAGTTTGGCTTCAGAAAAGGTAAAAGTTGCTCTGAAAGCCTTGTATCTTTATTATCAGATGTAAGACAGGTTAAATTAAGTCACTCAAATGCAATCTGCGTGTTTTTAGATGTAAAAGGTGCTTTTGACAATGTAAATATAGAAGAACTCATTCAAGTATCTCACGATATTGGTATACCTAGTCATATTCTAAAATGGCTTTATTCTTTTTTAAACAATAGAACTGTTTTTTGTTTTTATTTGTTAAATATAATAATAAATTGCATGGACCTAGAACTGTCAACAAAGGCACAATGCAAGGGGCAACTTTGTCTCCTTTACTTTATAATTTATATACTTCTGAAATATTAAAATATGTAGATGTACCAGATGTAAATATCCTGCAATTTGCGGATGACTTGCTTTTGTACAGTATAAATCAAAACATTGATATAGCAATGGCTAATATCAATAAGGCTTTGTCTCAATTATACAGCTATTACCATAGTAAACTTAAATTAGAAATAAGTCCAGAAAAGAGTTCAGTTTTAATTATCAATAAAAATGTAAATACTCATAGCAATGTTAAAATTTCATACAATAATGTAGAAATTCCTGCTGTTAAACAACATAAATTCCTAGGCGTCATTATTGATGATAAATTAAAGTTTGATGAACATATTAAACATATATGTAACAAAGCACTGAATGGTATTAATCTATTGAGACATTTGGCAGGAAGTTTTTGGGGATCTGACCCCAAAGTTATGAGTATGCTGTACAAAAGTATAGTGAGAAGCCATTTTGATTACAGCAGTTTAGCTTACATGAATGCCAATTGCACCTTGTTACGAAAATTAGATGTAATTCAAAATATGGGACTGAGACTTATTTGTGGTGCTATGCGCTCCACACCTATTAATTCGTTAGAAGTTGAGACATGTATACCTCCCTTGACATTACGAAGGTTGTTGTTGGCTGAGAGATTTTTATTAAAAGTCATGGCATCAAATGATAATCCTTTACTTAAGAAACTAACAATACATCCTGAAATCTCACAGTCAATTGCTTCCAATGCCATATCTGCTTCTTCTTTGGTTGGTGGAACTCTACCTGAAAAACCAACAATATTTGAACATGTAAATAATAATTCAAAAGATATTGTTAAAAATGATATATGGCCTGTATATAAAATTCCTTATAATGGTATTATTAACAGCTTTGCAATCCATTTAGACACAGTGCACAATCAATTTGATTTTTTACAGTTTAAAGACAATAGACCAGAACATTATGTTATTTATACAGATGGATCTAAAACACACCATAATGTAAATGCAGCATTCTATGATCCACAGCTAGACTATACTAAATGTATTAAATTAAACAGGGTGTGTAGCATTTTCACTGCAGAATGCTATGCAATTTATTGTGCACTGCAGCGCGTAAATAGTCTTGTAAATAAAGTACATAATATTTTGATAGTTACAGACTCCAGAAGTGTTTTGTCTGTTCTACATAATGTAAATATTTCTTTTAAGTTAAATTATATTATTTATAATATTAGACTTATAATCCAAAAACTACATGATCAGTATACTAAAGTAGAATTAGTATGGGTACCTTCACACAGTGGCATTCGTGGAAACGAAGTAGCTGACACTGTGGCCCGTTCAGACCATGACGAGGATCGATCAGAGTTGCTCAAGGTTCCATTCACTGATTACTACAGCCTTTTTGAAGAACTTAATAGACAGATATGGAAGGAATATTGGACATAACCCTGGAAACGAGAGGCAGATGGTATGCTGGAATACAAAATGAATTACCGATTTAACCTTGGTACAATAACTTCAAATAGCTCACAAGAAGATTTATAACTATTATATCACGCATGAGATTGGGACATTGCTTAACACCAGCTCACCTGAATAGAATTCGCATAATTAACAATAGCCGATGTCATCATTGTAGAGCTGAGGATGCTGATTTGGATCATGTTATCTTAAAGTGTTCAAGTTTTAACATTCAACGTTTGATTTTGGTCAGTGAATTGAGTGAATTAAATGACAATGACATTGAAAGTGAACGTCAAAATGAAAGTGTTCCCCGCAGTGTCCAGCATATATTACAAAATAAGAAATATTTTAATGTTTTGTATAAATATATTTGTAATACGGTAGAAAAAATTTAATTCATTTTGTAATGTATATATAAATTATTTAGGTAGGTAGTTGTAATTTAAATTAGTATGAAGTTGATAACAATTATCACTGAGATGTATTCACTGAACCCAAAAGGGTGTGGATAATATGAACAAAAATTGATGTAAGAACATTATTTTAAGTATCTCTCACTATTGTTTTAAATCTAAGCATTTTTATGTATTCGACTGAAAGACTTGAATCTATGGTCATGAATAAATATTATTAAAAAAACAAGGTGGCCCCTACTTGTCAAAAAAATAATAGGCCCGTTTTGACATTTAAACTTGAATCGGTTTATCGTGAGTATCAAATACCAAGTCGTAATTCACTAGTATTCGGCTTTCGACTAAGGTAGGTTAGGTTAGGTCTGGTTAGGTAGGTCATAAGTAGGTATTCGAGTACCATTGTCGAGTACTTACAACGGAAAGTACTGCACTTTACTCTTTGGGCTGTATGTTTTTATAGATAGCATTGGGTACTTATCACAGAGCACTTTATAATATTGGTGTACTTACCCATCCATAGAGTTCAAACTATCAACACCACAGAATCAACACAAACGTTTTTTATCTGAAGTACCCATTATCAGAAACTATTTGATTAATAAGTACCTACCTAATTAGTAATTACAAACAACTTTGGGTAATAAAATAACTACTCTAGTTTAGTATTGTTGCAGGAAATGGAACTGATTGTTTTATTTACATATCGCTCATCACACTCTCGCAGTGAATTACGAAGATTGGACGTGAGCACGTCTAGCCTTCTTAATTAATTTTATTTACCTCCCTCGAGACTTCCTCCGGCAGCGTCATCCATCAAATCAAACAAAAGTTGTTGAAGTTTGTAAGTTCATCAGACGGACTTACCCGCCATTTTTTTTTAAACTGTCGTACTCTTGCCTTTTTGTATATTCAGCTAAAAGGGATCCAGTCATTTATTTCATTAACAATTACGCTCATACGCTTTAAAAATATGGATACTAAATCTCAATCTACGCCGGTGGTAGCGTCAGCTGCAGGCAAAGTTTACAAAGTTCCCAATCGCTTGGGACGCGGTGTACCCGAAGTTATAGATGTCTACACGAAGAAATGTTCTTGCAACAGAGACAAAACTATTGTCTTCTGTCGATCATGTGGCTACTATTGCAATGGAAGAATCCGCTTGAAATGTGAAATGCACCCTCGTGTAAGTAGTTTTTTTTGTATGCAATTATTATTTTGGACAGTCCCCCCTTAGGACGACCCTTTATCCCAGTCACACTGTATGCACAGTGCCCATATCAATCCACCTCAACGTAATATATGGGATGCTGGAAACTTTGTTACACCTCCCATCAGTATTATATTTGAGTATGATTTTGCTGTAACAGTAGCTTGCTCTGACCCCTAGTCAAATCAGACAGTAGGCAATCATCATACCACCTACAGATGAATATTGTATAGCACACGTTGGATCCAGGACCCCCAAAGCATCAGTATTAGCTGGCTGGTTCTAAGCTGTTCTACTAGATTATCAGTCTAATTTCTAGGAAACCTCATCTTGCTGTGCCTTTGAGTATGCTAAGCCACCAATATAGAAATTTGGCCCATTGACCAATACTTAAGCCTAGTAATTCTTATATAGGGACTAGCCTGTTTCCACTTTTATTTTATTTTGTAGCTTTGTCCTGTCAGACAGAAAAGAAGTCTTAACTCTGAATTATTTGCTTACAGGTAACCTTTCTCTTGGATATAGCAGAATGTCCCCGTTGCCATTCTGCAGTGTTTCTGGATGAATATGTTGGGAGCCTTTAGTTTAGTATGACAACAATTTTCTAAATAATAGTACTATAAGATTTGTTATTGTTCTCAGTAATGTGATATTCTAGCTTCACAATAAGTTATTCTATTACTTTTATTATAAAGATCATTATTGATATAATGACTAGTAATAAACTCAACTAATATCTTATTGTGTAGCTACTTACAGTACTTAAAGAGTATGTTTGTTTTTAACCATTTAAATATTAATTTAGATGAGTAAAAAGAGATTTATTTAGTTGATAACGGTGTTGATTGCCAATTTGTAAGAGTAATACTAAACTTGAGTTATCTTAAAGGAAGACAATATGTCTTGATGATTGAAACTTGATGATTTTTTAAGTAAAATTACATTGTTTCTCCTATGGATATTTTCCTAAGTTGTGTTTGTTTTTATTTGTAAGAATCTTATGATACTTTAATAAACTAGATTTAAAGACTGTCTATTATATATTTTTTTTAATTCTCCTTTCATGGTAAGTATTTACTAATAAGTAACAACAAATAACAATAAAAATCTTAACCTTGATTAGGTCTCGTAAGTTAATGTGATACCAATAATATTGCTCTGAGATGCTCAAGTATTTCTTTATGATCCTTCATTTGATTTCAGCCTATGTGTCTCATTAACTAGACTAGATTTCTTTAGTATGGCAAAATTAACTTGTGTTAGATAAAGACACCGTATTCACCTAAGTAGTAGTAGTATTTTTTGTTGTAATAAGTCAAAGTCAAAAATAATCTATACCTTTGTTTGAATGTGACAATCACTGGAACTAGCTACCAGTCGGATTTGAAAAAATCTTTTTGCACTGATGCATTCCCAATTCTTGGGGTCAAGTAGATTCTTGCTTCCCAATCTTAGATAAACTTTATCCTCAGTTAAATTAGCCTTTATCGGATAGCGGAAGGCTATTTAACATGACACTACGACTCATCAAGCAAAACGAAAAATAGTCTAAAGAATGTTAAGCGAAAATGAAGTAATAGCGCGGACGGGCGATGCGATGCGACACGCGTTGGGTGGTGGCTCAGGTAGTTTTACAAAAATGTTGCAGAAGCTAGTAGAACTTGTTGGGCGGTGCATTAAAAGAGCTTCCGCAAGAGATATTTAAATAATCATCTAGCTCATCCTAGGCAGACAGCCTCTCAATAATGTGCAACTTTAATATTGTGTAGCCCATGCCAACACAATACTATTAGTGTAACACCTGTTGGACCAACCCAATATTTTTAGTAACATCCATGAATATCAAGTACTATTTACAAATATTTCAAATCAAGGGTTTTCCCCATTTTAGTCTTGAAGAAAAAGACAACATTCATAATTATATTCTGGAGAATCTTATTTTAATTACTAATTATATCTACATAACACTTTAACAATAACTTTGGACTAATTTAAAACTATCAATTATTCATATTGTGAACCAACTGGGGACATCTGTTCTGTGCTTATTGCGGTCAATATAGTTTTGAAAGTTTTTCTTAGATTCGCTTAAAGCTTTTTCTTCTTCTTCTCCATCATCTTTTGTGGAGCCAAATATATCTGGATATTCAAATTTCAAATCTTTTGGCTAAAAAAAAAGAAGATTGCTGAAATATTATTCTATACTTACCTAAGATTAAAATTATTCAATCATGCTGCCATGATAGAATTAATCAATCATAGTCTTTAATGAAACTGAAGTCCACCACTGGTTACATTAACACGTTCCCTGTCTAATGACTCCAAAGGAGTCACATTTGTGCCGAACACATAAGTCCATAACTCTGGTTGGAGTCATACTCCAAAAGTAAATTTGATGCTTTTTATTTCACTGGACGTATGAATAAGAGCGAAAACAAAATCATGGACTATGGTTACTTAACAGGGCTACAGAAAATTCATACGAGCCTTTTTAATGCTTAGCTCACACGTCCATGACTCCCTAGGGAGTCATAAAGTTTTTCAGTTTTATCCTGAATAATTTAAGTTTTTCAGCTCGTATTTGCATAAATGTAAACCCTTATTTATTTATTGTCATATTATCACAATAAATTTGTAACCTTTGTTCTGGGACATCCCAACGTGTTAAACAATAATTCACTGATTGATTCAATAATGATAAACATCAGCCAAAGAAAGTCATGTGGAAAATGGTTCAGTGGGGATTGGCACAAGTAATGAAAGGCCTTTGCCTAGCATATTAAGGTTGCTTATGCTTGCAATGTGTGACTAATTTTGTGAATTATTACATATTAAACTAATGTTATCATCAAAATAGTCATAAAAAAAAAATGATAAAAAAATGCTGTGTGTTATTCGCACCATTTTTTTTATTTTATTTATTATTTTATTTAAAACAGTGGGTGATGATGAAGTTTAGTAGTTTGGGGTATCTTTCATCATTTAAGCTATTTCTTGGAGTGGATGGTGCATATAAAATGCAGATTTTAGCAATTCAAACATGGATCTAGT
This sequence comes from Tiliacea aurago, assembly GCA_948098905.1. Lineage (NCBI taxonomy): Eukaryota > Metazoa > Arthropoda > Insecta > Lepidoptera > Noctuidae > Tiliacea > Tiliacea aurago. The sequence continues at coordinate 7,703,324 of OX402592.1, forward strand.
AAGTGCTGAATCTGGGCAGTTGAAATTCATATTTATACAACTTACCAATACAACATACACACTCTTTACATCATCATCCTTGATAACATATCCTTTACCAACATCTCTCCGGAATTTTCCTAAAGCTATTCTGGTCCTCACATCAACAACTGGGATGTTGTATATTTTTTCCAAGTAATTTTTTATGTCAAACTTGGTCATTTCCATGGAGCAGTTAAACTGCACTACATTAGGCAGTTGTTTCGATTCAGGTCGCACAATTTTCATCCAGAAATTAGGCAAGAAAACCCTCAACTGTGGGTTGCCCCTTTGGTATAAAGGATACCTGGAATTAATAAAAACAATGTATTTGTTGATAAGTCTTAAGTATTTCGCCTCGATCATAATGATAAACAACGATACTATTGTAACTGAACGTGTAAATCAATACATACCAGCGAGTAGACATTTTCGCGTAAAAATATCTACGAAACAATTATTTAGCTAAAAGATAATAATTTTAGTAAAAAAAGTATCGTTCAATTTCATAACCTCAAATTCCATAGACTAATATATAAAGATTACAAATTCAGTTTTTTTTTAAAGGCCTGGTCACAGAACATCTAAACCCTAGGCCTGGTTGTTGTTGGGTTCATTGAGGTGCCCAGGGCCGTGTAGTTGCCTAGTTTAAATGATATAAACCCTGGCTGGAGGCCTTATTAACAGTAAAAATTGAGAACCAAACAGAAAAAAATCCAATAGCAGAATTCTGAGTCGAATTATGTAAAAGAGTGAATCTCGTAAAAAGTGCAGTAGACTCTTTCTACTTTGGTGCCGTCGTACTGTCTACACGGAACGTAATTTTTGTATTCTCTTCTGTCGACAAAATGGTGCTCGTGCTAAGCCTGCTGGAAAAACAAATCACATATTGAGAGTACGAGAATGCAAGCTTTAAAAAATACACTTTTTGATTGGAATAGCAATACTCTGACAAACTGACAATTTGTCAGTTTATTGCAAAGATGGCGGTGGCTCTGTCACCCGATCAAGAGTTGGTGAGTAATTTAGGTTTAAAATAATGTTATTGTTGTTTAGAAATGAGTATTCAGTAAGAATAATCTCATTTCGTGTAATACGCCACGTCATGCAACATTTAAAAAAAATACCTCTTCTAAGAACTACTCAAAGGATGTGGGTTGTAACTTGCTTCGTTTACCATGTCATCAATGTTTGTTTTGATTACTTCGTGTCTTGTTGTTACAGTTTTAAAGTTTCCATTTGATCAAATCAGCATTGCATTGTGTATCGTATCGTTCCGTATCGCTAAACAAAAATACGGTTTTAGGACTAGTGCTAATATGCGTTTACATCCTGTGATAAATTATTCGATTCTACGTACCTAAACGATTCTGAGTACTCAATATGACAATATATGCGTAGCTCCTCCTATTTCCGCTCCAATCTTTTTTTAGATCATCTCGTATTCGTATTTGAAACTGTTTTTAAAGTTGATATAATGTGTATGGACAACTTTATGAACTCCTTTGTAGAAAATTTTCCTTTTATCATTGATCAAATGGTACCTTCCGAGTATGATAAAGTTAATTGGAATTTATTTGAATCAACTGGAAGTCACTCTTGATGATAGAAACAAATTAATGAGTATTTGTTTTTTTTTGCATTTTACTCATCTTACATGTAAGTGCAGACTATTCCATCATAAATCTGTAACATCCCACTGCTCGGCATCTAGCTTGATTTTTAAACCGTGTGGTGTTACACTAAAGATTTACTGCTTTTATTGTATCTGTCCAGCTTGTCCCGCCAAGTGCATTCACTGTTTGAAATTATGCATGGCATTATAAAGTGTAATTTAATATACCTACTTTCTCAAGCTCATCTCTCTGATTAATACAAAAGGGTGGGTCAGCAAATTTATAACAAATCATGCCTTGGAAAAAAATTATAGTCAGATTAACAGAAGATAATTTATGTATACTTTCTTTTTTCTAATTGTCTCTGCCCCAATGGGTTTGTGACTAGCAAGTGTAATATTGATCAACTCTAGACTTGCAACTGACTTGTACACATGGCTACACATCAGGCTATAGAATTCCAGTATAAGCTGATCCTGCATTGTATAGGATTTCCTTACAATGAGAGGTCAGTGTATACTGGAAATGTATAGCTTGATGTGTAGCCGTGTGTACCACCAGTACGGTTTACAGCAAGTCAGCAACAGCAGGTCAGATACCTTGTTATGCCTAATTTGTGGTAAACAACCAGTTTTTACAACATTTTTTCCCCAGAAACAGACACCACAATGGCTTTAACAGGATCTATTTGGTCCAATACTAAAATCGTCCCCATCAGTAGTAGGTCTATGTGGTGACAGTCGCTGACAGATAATTTAGTGAATGCTGGTGTTAACAAAATACTAAATTCATCATCTGCCTAAGTCTTTTCCCAACTATATTACAGTTTACTCAGTCTGCTGACACAGCTGAATACCAGTATTTTCAGACTTCCTTAACCCAGTAACTGTGTAACAAAATACCAATTCAATTCAATTAAAATAATTTTATTTTGTCTTCACAAACAATGACATGATATTATAATTAAAACAAGCTTAGGACGTATGTGACAAAGTTTGTAAGAGACTGGTGTCTGCACTAGGAAAACCTGTATAGCAGATCACCAGGATCCCACCAGATGGAGAGTAAACATAATTCTTATACATTAATATTATAGGAGATGAGCATAAGAATCTAAATCAAATGTAAATCAAAAATAAAAACTATGTGAAAAAACAAAAAAAAATATATATACATATATATATATAAAACACAGCAAATAAAGAAGTTGAAACATTTATAAAATAATAATTATGTTTGGGGAAGTTATACCCCTTGGTAAGACTAGTTGTCAGACTTGGGATTTTGATGACCCTTCAATGATCAATGAAACATCTATGAATGAAAGCTGAGAATGAAGGCTAAGCAAAAATTCTGCTTGCAGCTGTGTTAATAGCTGTTTAAGTTTCGGTATCATCTACTTCCAAAATAGAATAGTCTATCGATCCCATCTCACGGTCGACGACCGGTAGCCCGATCGCAACTTCCGCCTCCGTCGCAACTTTGTCACACTCAATCGATGCACGATACTCCGTACAGTCGCCCGCATGTCAGTGGTAAACTGGTAACACAACCAGTATTGCTGGCCTCTTATTCTATTGAAACTGACAGGCCAGCTCAAGTTCAAAGCGTTACCACCGACTGCACCGAGACTGTACATAAACAGATTTCCTGGCCCGTAAGCTACGTGGACAACCGTGTGGTGTATTGCTATTACGGGCTTTTCCCAGCCGTGGGAACGCTACACAGGTTGCATAAGTCATGTTTAGGCTACGGTCCACAATTATTATAATACGCATAAATAAGGGTTCGATGATAAGTATTCATAAAATGCGGCTTATTTGTTTACAACTGTGAATATATTTAGCTACTTGGTACATGGTTGGATTGGTTAGCGAACGGTACCTACGTACGTAACTACATCAAAATATACTAACCATACCATCGACCGCCCGAAACGTTTATTATTAGAATGTAGATTTTTGAATAGGTATGTGTGGATTGCATTGCAATATTTGCAATAGCTTGCAATTTCTTATGCGCTCTGCCCTGAAAGTTTTTTTGTTCAACAAAAATGCCTAGGTAGGTATTTAGAACGAAAGAAAGAAAAAAGAATAGAGTTTATTCTCCCAACAACAAATAAAAAAAAATTGCTTGTCCAAAATAGCCTCGTCTCTGCATAATGTCAGGAGGCAACACTTGGTATTACCACCTAACGCTGATTTTTATTTGCAACCCACGGATGCCTTGCGCTCGACCGGAACGTGCAGTACCAAATGTACAGTATAAATCTAGAACCAATCGGGTACAAAAGCGGTTCGGAACGCCTGTTCCAGCCAATTTTTCCTGCTGAATCTGCTAATACGGCTTCGAGACAGTAAAAGACAGTTGAGCCAGACCAGAACTAGATGCGAAAAAGTCCTACAATTTAGCCGACCGATCCCAACAACCACTATTTTAATATCAATCTCAAACAAGTATCACGCATGAGTATGCGCCCTTTGCGTAAAATGTTTGCTCAATATTGAATTATGAGGATCGTACGTAAAATGAGCGGTGGAGCGGGCTATGCTCAGAGTTTCTTTGAAGGATATGATCAGAAATGAAGGTATCCGGAAGAGAACCGGAGTTTCCGACATAGCCTGCAGATTAAGCAAGCTGAAGTGGCAGTGGGCTGGCCATGTTTGTCGAAGGACTACTGGCCGGTGGAGCAGACGAGTCCTGGAGTGGAGACCGCGTATCGGCAAGCGTAGTGTGGGACGTCCCCCAGCTAGATGGACCGAAGACCTTAAAAAGGTGGCTGGGACAGACTGGATGCGGAAGGCCGAGGACAGGGTGTTGTGGCGCGGCCTGGGAGACGCCTATGTCCAGCAGTGGACCGCTATAGGCTGAGTTGATTGATTGTTGATTGACGTAAAAGGAAGTCAACGTAATAAAGTGTGAGTGAGAGGAGACGGGACGCCTATGCTTCGTGTCGACAGTGCAAATGGGGCTTGCTATGTTCATTCAATTCAGTACCCTAATTGCGTAACGCAGTTTGAATCGGAATCGGAATGATTTTGAAGTATATTGCTTCTTACGGTAGAAAAAAATGTCAGCTCAACAATGTAAATAACGCAATGAATGTTGTTGAACTGTCAAATTGAAACCGATTTCTACTGATAGTGTGTTACGCAATTAGCCCTCTGGTTTTCACTTAATATCTTCTCCCATGTAATAATACACTTGCTTAGCCTAAACTTCTTTTTTTTTTTTGGTTGCTCGAATTGCTTTTTGCCGTTAAGTAAACTTTCGACGTGCTATAGAAGAAATTTGAGCATATTGGGGACACATCTCATGATCATATCCAGTGGTATTTTAGGACGCAAAAGGTTTTTCGCTTCGATTATTCCCGGTCAGCCGTCACGTTATGACTGCACTGCGTTTTCCTCCATATCATCCCACACTTAAAGTATCCATTTAATTTGCTCTCTCGCCCTCTACATCCATAAGCGATGAAATCATCACTTCGATTAATACGTTTCATCCCATCTCCTCCATAACATATTTTGATTTATACATAATCAGTTATATTAAAGTGCAAGTCCTATTGACGGCACTCTATTGTTTACAGTTTACTGCACCGTTTGATTTGATAAAAATAAGTCATAATTGAATTGATACGTTCTGAGGATTAAATTGCGTATTTCTTTTTGTCTTTAAAATCTTTGGTCACTTTGTTAACCTCTGCGTTTTTATTTGTTATTACGTGACTGTCGGCTATGACTTTTCCGCTGTGATCATATTTGTTAGTCACTATAATTATTAATAGTAGATTGTTATACAAGGGACTAAAATGATCCATTATATACGAGGTAGTTTTACTTTACTACTACAGTAAATAGAAACCGAGTTATAATGGGATTTTAGCGCCGTGTGTTACACTATACTTTTCACTACGATTGCGAGAAAATAATATATGGATTATTGACATACACACTATAAACGTACCTTGACAGCAACAGATTGAAAATTATTTATTTTCCTTTTTCTTCCATCTGCAAATACGGGTCTCCATTCTCACTACATGATGACATTTTCACTGTTGTAAAATAAATTACGGTCACCAATTTAATTTGTAATTACAGAAAAAAAATCTAAAGATTTCGCGCCAATGCCTTTTTAGGGTTCCGTAGTAAACAAGGAACCCTTAAGGCTTCTACATACCGGGGCGACTTGTCGCGCGACGCGACGCGACACAAAAGCACCGCTCGTCCCGTGACACGCGGGGTATTTGTGCCGTGTCGCGTCGCACGACAAGTCGCGCTGGTATGTAGAAGCCTTTATAGTTTCGCCATGTCCGTCTGTCCGTCTGTCTGTCTGTCTGTCTGTCTGTCCGTCCGTCCGTCCGTCTGTCCCCAGCTTAGCTCAAAGACGCTTAGTCCTAGAAAGCTGTAATTTGGCATGGGTATACATATTAATCATACCGAAAAAATGGTAAAATAAAATTATGAAAAACATTTTTTTTTAGGGTACCTCCCTCCTCCCTTACACGTGAAATGGGGATGATATTTTTTTTTCTCGTCTATTCCATGGTGTGGGGTATCGTTGGATAGGCCGTTCAAAAATATTGTGGGTTTGGCAAACCCATTTTTCAATTAAGGGATCCGTTTGCGTAATAATAAGCTTTAAAGTGTTCGTTTTTGTTAGTCAAGTGTCCCCCCCCTGCCAGCTGAATGGTTGGTTTTGGATATGTGAAAAAATTCATGGCAATAGTATATATAACGAAATTAAAAGGAAAACTATCACAGCTAAGTAGGCTTCACAAGTTAACGAGTTATAGTCGACCAACTTAAATTTGCAGTTGGAGAATTGACCGTAACGTATATCGATGTATGGGAGAGCATGTTTTTCAACTACAATGTTAAGTTTGTTTTTGGGATAAATTCATCCCAACTACGGAACCCTTCATTGTGCGTGGTCTGACATGCACTTGGCCGGTTTTTTTAATTTCTTCTGTAGCCGCATCCAAGGAACATTATTTTATACTCTACGGCGAGGCCGCAACGCAATCCACGCAATCTACCGAAGAGTGCGCCGCTTTTAGTTCCATTTTCATAAATAAAATGTTCTTTTCTTTTTAGTAATAAATCGAGTCTTTAATTAATCATGATTATTTTACTTAAGGCGACGACAACTGACTTTTAAAGATGTTATACTGAAGATCACGTCTAAACGGGTAGTGATAATGATTTGAAAAAAATATATGTCAAATTAGAGCATTTTCTCAATAACTTAATATGTGAATATTTTATATTATGTTTATATTACATAGTGACATTAATTTGTAAAGTTACGTCTAACGTGGATAAAAAAGCGCTCTTTGATGGGCGAGTCCTATTACTGGCTGAATGTAAGACGCGTTGCGTGAGCTCAGTACAGAACACGCAAGCTAACTACTCAAGGTCACTGGCATAATATATCTCCGTCTTAAGGTGAATCCGCAGGTGTAGCCCGCGAAATTCAAATTATCTTACGTTTTTTGATATTTCCAGGTCAGTGTCAGGTTGTATCTTTATCACAATATGATTCGCGGCTATAACAGATAATTATGTATTTACATAATTATAATCATTAATACAGCTACAACTGCGGATTCACCTTAAGAATAATGACTTTTTGGTTTTGTAGGCTCGGTGGTAACAGACAAAAAAAAGAACACCTTTTCCCCTAGAGGATGATAAGGTATTTTAGCCCCGCTCTGGTACGCTAAAATGACGGACTTTTTGAGCAAGAGTAGTGAAAAACTAGTTTCCAAGCTATCGCTTTTGTGTTGCAAAAGAATTCTCTTCCGAAAAGGGGTCCTGTTTTTGTTCCTATGTAACAAAATTAGAGCACATGCTTGTAGACTTTGTATTTGCTCACTGGTAAATCTCTACCTACAATGTGTTCAAGGAACCGTGCCCGTTGTCGGTTACGATATGGTTCAGAGCCCTACTATTCTCGTGGTCCAGGGACACAGGATATTTTATCCTTACAGTGTCATTGACACAAAGTCCGCATGTTTCCTTATATCTGGGCCTGAACCAGCACCTACTATAGCAGCATTATTTTAATATTACTTCAGTGTGAGAAGGAGACGGAACTCTACATGACGTATAGCTGCACCTCTTTCCCACTGTGAAGTAATATTAAATAATACTGCTTTATGAGGTGCTATAAAGCAGTATTATTTTAATGTTACTTCAGTGTGAGAAGGAGACGGAACTCTACAGGACGTATAGCTGCATCTCTTTCCCACTGTGAAGTACCTAATATTAAATAATATTGCTATAAGTGGTGGTGGTCGGCCCCCTGATCTTTATTTGTGTAGTATTAATTTTTCATGACTTACTTCGTTTGTCAATCAACAAATACTACCCACCCTATTATTTGTATCGTATTAAGGTACCTATATTATTATGGTTAAAAACTGTTTGTCTATTTATACTTCCCTTGTAGAAAAGCCTGTTCGGTAAAAAGACGATTGTCCGCCAAACTTGTAGAGAAAGTTTGTTGATTTTGACCCACTTTATTTGTTAACCTACAGCAACAATAAATAATATACTTTTCTACTTTTTTTAAAACTGCTTGTTTATCCCTAGGTTATGGCTCGGTTGTCATATCCTGAAATTCTTTTGAATTGATTTTTGGTGTAAAGTGGACTCTGATAGCAAGCAATACACTAATGCAGAGACTGGGATCAAATGCGCGATTTAGGTATAAGTTTCTGTTTTCGTAATATGAAAACGTCTCGGAGTTCTAGGAAAAGATTCATAATTGCACACACTTAACATAAGAAAGTCAAAGTGCGAACTGTGAATCTTGCCCCTATTGTGGTGGGAATTGCTTAAGTACATACGGTACCCAATTATACATCTTCCCCGTAGATGAGTGTTTTGCAGTACCTTTCTACCTACTTGAACGATGAAAATACTTGTACTGCAGGTATCGCACAGCAGTGTTGTGTTTATGTTCATATTAATATGTGCTCATGTAATCGGAGGTTTGCTCAGGTGTGACTTGTTCCAAGAATTGCCATTTTAGGCGGATAATGCGGAGAGGATTGTGAGCGTTGAGTTCGCGGTAGCCGTTATTTAGACATGCATTACGTCATCATCTTATTCATTATGAACAGCTTTGATAGATCGATTTGAAACTTAATTTATAGGTGAACAAAATTGTACTTTGCTTAAAGGCATAATTTTTTTATGTAGTCATTAATTCTGAGAACCTCATAATAATTTTGCCCTGAGTTATACGCAAACCAGCAAAATTTTCCACAATACTCATTCACCATAGTAAACGAATGCATGAAAGTGAGTTAATTTTTTAGGGTTTGTTGTAATAACGAACCCTTATAAGTTTCGCCATGTCCGTCTGTCTGTCCGCGGCTCATCTCAGAGACTCTTAGTACTAGAAAGCTGTAATTTGGCATGGGTATACATATTAACACGCCGAGTGGTAAACAAAATCTTGAATATTTTTTTTTTTGGGTACCTCCCTTCATTGTGCTTGGTCTTTTTTTTTTTGGGTGGGCAATTATCAAATAACTTCTCCCGCTTTGGGCGGAGCGGGAGGGCGTGTCAGACTTTTAGTGACTAAAACCCACCCGTGTTCCTTCATTTGCCTGTATGCCAGGGCAACGATATCCTCGCTAATGGACCCCGTCAATTCGTGCTGACATCTCTTTGAGGCGCGCGTGGAACACAACACGCCGTCGACCCGGGCCTGGTCATTATCGGACGGCGAGCTACGCATCGCTCACCGTCCGTCCGAAGGCCCGCGTGTACGGTGGCCGGAAATCGGCTTGCGACTCCCGACGCCCGGGGCGTCTCCTGCGGCGACTAGGGGCGTGAGGGCGCGAACCCTGCCTCTCCCTCTCGCGTTCCGCCTCCTCCTTCGCGAGCATTATTGCTTCGCAGAATGAGGTGACGGCCCCCCATGCACTCTCGCTCCGAACCATGGCTTGAACCAGGGCCGGACGCGAGAGATCGCTGCCGCCGAGCGCCTCTGTGAGGCCACGGCGGTGCTCCGCCCAAGGCGGGCAGACCTCCACCGTATGCTCCACCGTGTCCTCCGGGCGATCCACACAGTGGTGACACTCGGGCGTTTCCTCCAGCTTTATCCTGAACAGGAACCTTCCGAAACAACCGTGTCCGATGAGGACCTGCGTCAGGCGGAAGGTGAGGACGCCGTGGCGCCTCTCTAGCCACTCCTCAAAGAGGGGACTTATCGCCACAATTGTGGCGTGCCCAATTGTGCGTGGTCTGACACGCACTTGGCCGGTTTTTAATTTTAAGTGTGTCCAGCAATTTTTTTTGCCGACCGTAACGGTATAAACTAAAATATGTTTAATACATACCATGGCATAATTAATACATAGGATGGCTGGAAGATAATATGCCAGAAGACTAAAGCACATTATCAAAATGTTAAAATAAACCCTTCATTGTGCGTGGTCTGACACGCACTAGGCCGGTTTTTAGGGTTCCGTAGTAAACAAGGAACCCTTATAGTTTCGCCATGTCCGTCTGTCTGTCTGTCTGTCCGTCCGTCCGTCTGTCCCCGGCTTAGCTCAAAGACACTAAATCCTAGAAAGCTGTAATTTGGCATGGGTGTACATATTAATCACGCCAAAAAAGGCGTAAAATAAAACCATGAAAAACATTTTTTTTTAGGGTATCTCCCTTGCACGTGAAAAGGGGATGATTTTTTTTTTCTCGTCTAATACATGGTGTGGGGTATCGTTGGATAGGCCGTTCAAAAATATTATGGGTCTGTGAAAAACATTTTTCAATTCTGAGATCCGTTTGCGTAATATTAAGCTTTAAAGAGCTATTTTTTGTCAGAGTCAAGTGTCCCCCCCCCCCCCCCTCCAGGCAGCTAAATTGTTGGTTTTGGATATGTGAAAAAATTCATGGCAGTAGTATATATAACGAAATTAAAAGGAAAACTATCACAGCTAAGTAGGGTTAACAAGTTAACGAGTAATCGTCGATCAACTTAAATTTGCAGTCGAAGAATTGACCGTAACGTATATAGATGTATGGGAGAGCATGTTTTTCAACTACAATGTTAAGTTTGTTTTTGGGAGGAATTCATCCTAACTACGGAACCCTTCATTGTGCGTGGTCCGACACGTACTTGGCTGGTTTTAATTTTAAGTGTGTCCAGCAATTTTTGTTGCTGATCGTAACAGGGAATACTTAATATCAACAATGTTTAATATATGCCATCGCATAATAAATACATACAGATGACTGGAAGATAGAGGTAGAGGAGAAAACGAAAGCACATTATCAAAATGTTAAAATAAATGCTTTCGATCCGGCCGCATACACAGATGCCTTTTGAAGCAGAAAAACAACAATTACCCGGTAAACAATAGCTTTTAGCTTTGCCACGCTTCGTGTAAAATACTTTGTCGTTGTTTGTTTTACTTTCCACCCACTTTTGTTATTGGTACACCATGCATGTCTCTCCCGACCCCGGGTTCCTTCCATAGTGAATAGGTCCATCCAAAGAAAACGAGGAAATTCTCAGGGACAATCGATTGTGGCTGCCCGGACTGTTTAAGTGTTCCTTTTTACCAATTATAGCACCGCAATTAAACTAGGGTTTTTGTCGCTAATTGGATAGTAATATTGCATCATTTTCCTCTGTTTAGTTATAACTTATAACTGAGCTGCTGCTTTTACACAGTTCATATAAGCATCAGATGTCATTTATTTGAGACAGCTGATCATTTGGGTCGCATTCCGCAGTGTCGCACGGTTTTTTCTGTAACAACTTTAGAGCGGAGAATCGCTTAGGAAGTATACAGTTCGTGTTCTTTATCTGACGTACATGACCAGACGCTGGCAAAAGAGCAAACTAAACAATTGGTTTTTAAGAAATTAAATTTTTCGGGTTAACATTGTTTTCCCAAATCGTTTTCATTGTAGCCATCTTTATTTTGATAATTAGACCAACATCGAGTACTGGTGCGTGTCTGGGCTTGGCTTCTAACGTGGAGGTACCGATCCACGATCCTGCAAAGTACTAAGGTCTAACAACCGCCGCTGGTAAGAGATACCAGACAATCTGTCAGTAACCCGATAACTAGGAGATACTAAACTTGGTTCTTCATAATCTTATGACAAATCTTCTGGGACAAGGAATGGTCTTGATTGTCGATACGTGTTATGTCATACATACAGCAGCACAAAATGGTCACTGACAGAATTTCGGGTATTTACTTGAACATCTGTTACCTAATTTGTTCTGCATCTGCCAGGTTGTCTTTTACATGGTTGTTATTATTTGTTTTCGACGCCGTCGTCAGTTAGTTGTATTCTGTTATCATTGGGTCGTGCACGGTTTTGCCTTATTCATTCCTTTCAATTACGTTGGTTTGACAGTTGCAAGTCGGGGCCGCCTTCGTGCGATCGTGCGTGCGATCCTACGTTACAGGCGTTGTTTTTATTTCTATTACGCGATCCATGTATGCACGTAGTATCAGTTAGTCGACTAGTGTGTTACCTGCAATATCTGTGATAAAACATACTAGTTAATGTGAGAATTTATGGATTGAATAATTGCGAAATATTATTTGAGATTAATTATAATTAAGTATATGAATTCATTGAACTTGTGCTACGTACCCTAATGTCAGTCGCATGATCCTTTTGTTTCAAGTTGTTGTTTGAGTCTTCCCAATTGCCCAATGAATTAAGTAATTGAGGAAGACCTGAATTTGAAACAGTGTGGGTTAATTTATGGGATCTTTATTGCAACTTCTGTTTATCAAACATAATTGTGCACTTCTGCAATTATCAAAATCTAATGTCGACAGCTTACTCATTTTTCCTTCTTTCTTCAAAATACGTTTGGATTTTTATTCAATATATTTTGCACGTGCCTACTATTCCCGGTACTATTCGAACCCTCCTACTATGTTGACAAGTGTACCTACTTACTTTATTTATAACCCTAAAATTCCAGGTTTACCTGCCTGAACTATTCGGCTGCAAATATTTGTGACTGGTCGAATGAAGGTATATCCCAACGCTAAAGTAGCGTTTTCTAAATTTATCCATTAGAATATTGTCCTTATTTTACCTCACAAGAGCCACACAATTCTGATTCTGATTATTATCTTCCTATTTGTTAATATTATGTAGTAAGCGCATAGACAACGTGTTACGGTCATAGTTTAACGAGCATGTGTGATAAGTGCGCGTGTTTGGCAATAGGTCTGTTGTGTATCGTGGTTGTGACGTAAGGTGGAGGCCCCCAAGTTAGTTGGTGTTTTGCGCGTGCTCGCTCATACTAATGTTCGGGGCCCGGGTTCATCCGCGCCCGCACAGGAAACACTTCCCGGAAGAATTAACCCGCCTCGTCCCACCCGTCTTATTTGCATCGATATACATAAGCAACGGTCGCACCGCATTCTATCCGCTTAGTGCTCGAGTGTCCCCCTATTGCCTCTTGTTCCCGACGTTCGCCTCACATTTGCACCGGTGATGTGCTAATTAGTGCGCTCTTCTTTTGACGAACAGAGACGAGAATAGAACCCGACATATCGATGATCTAATTGTGTTACCATCAGACTAAGTGTACTTGATTGATTATTTTCATGCAGCCGCTCACACTTCTTACTATTGTTAGTAACAAGCTCATTCACAACTGGAAATAATTATATTACCCACTTTGTTGCATAAACAGCCTCATTATATCCTGTGCTAAATAGTAAGAAATTACTTGAAATTGCAGTATTATACGTATAGCAATGTAATGTTACTGATATTGCAATTTCAAATAATTTTCGGGGTCTGATTAATGTAAAAAGCTTCATTAAACAATGAATGCGCACACTCATAAATAAAGGCAACGATTTTCTCTGCAGGAGCTCCCTTTTTGCTGAGCTTACTTAATTGTAATTGGCGCTTAATTGTTACTTTGGATTCAGATTAGCTCGGCTGTCTTAATTTTATTCGCCCCGAGTCGAGGCCCTTATAAACTGTCGCGATGAAAGTGTGACAAAGTAGTGAAATCCAAGTGCTATTTAATAAATTATGAACTGAGCGTGAAAACAGAATGAATCAACAGTTTAACACATCGAAGATGCAGGAGGCGATCATCCAGAGTTTCCTTAAATTCCTACGGGTACATTCTTATTATTTGTTTTAATTATGTTGCATTAATGTATTTCGTGTACTTATTAGTAAGTCAAAATATGTGATTTCGAAATGATATCGTTATGACTATGGTGCAGACAAATATTATTACGCTTATTTGGAGAACTCTTAATAATATTGTTCACTTTTGTTTCTGCAAATATTTGCGTATGGTTACTGATTACTAGGTACTCATCTTTATAATATTAAATAACATATTGAAATTGCCGTATTGTTTACAGGCGACGAAGGCGTTTTTAGACGCGTTGAGCGAATCGGGAGCGACGTGCGTGTCGCGCGCCACAGCGATCAAATTCTTGCTCGCGCGCAAGTTTGATGTGGCGCGTGCGCATGCGCTATGGCGCCAACACGAAGCGACGCGACGCCGCGAGGGTCTCAACAAATTCGAGCCCTTCGAAGACCCACTCAAGTCCGAACTAGAAACTGGAAAATTTACTATATTGGTAAGTTGAATTTGAATGAATCTTTATTTTTACACACCCATGTCTGAACTGATCCTGAAACCAATAAATTAAAACGGGCTTCAACGGGATTAGATTTGAACCAGCTACACTAGGTAGGTATAGCTGGCTACAATAATACAGGCTGGTACTTTTTTTCAACAAAGCTCGGGTTCGATTACCGGCTTAACAAATAGATAAAAAAATAGGTATACTTAATAAAAATATTAATTGAAGTTGGGCCATTACCATGCTTTGATTGTATAATAATTACGTCCTTTGTACCAAAATACCAAATGATATAAGAGGAAAACTCAAATTATGTTTTATTTTTGCAGCCAACGCGAGACGCGACCGGCGCTGCGATCGCAGTTTTCACAGCAAATAAACATTATCCTACGCTGACAACACATCAGATAACATTACAGGTAAATTAAATATGATAATATACAATCTAAATAGAAATGGTAGGTACGGGCTTTGAATTAGATCGTACATCACATTGGTGTGTCAGCGCATTCTTTAAAAATCTGACCTAAAGCTACCCAAATAAAATGGAACTGGACAGGGCATGTCTGCCGAACAGACGAGGCCCAAATCGTACGCTAGGGCAGTAATACTGGGTGTGACGCGGGCCACAACGGAGAAGGTGGAATGAATTGGATAGATTCAACAGGTCAGAAGAACCAAAGGGGTTGCAAGAAACTGAGGAAAGCGCAGGAGTGGGACAGAATACTAACAAAAAATCTGGATTAAGGAGGATGCGCTAAGGTAGCCCATTCAAATGTTCTTAAGTTTATTACAGTTTGTAGGTCTGTGTCAGGTTGTATGTTGATTAAAATATGATTCGCAGCCGTAACAAATATGGCTTTACAGAATTATAATCATTAGAATCAGCAATCTAAGTTCATAGATTCTATGAATGACTATTTCAAATGTTATGACTGTTCTAATGATTACTTACTATTTTACTTACTTACTATGATTGTTCTGACTTCGCCCTTATTTTATGCCCATCTATCATAAATTATGTGTTATATGTCTCAGTCTTATCAATGACAGCACACTGTCCTCAATGTTCAGTAAATCTTCTTGTTCTTCGTCGTTCCCTCAATGATTGCAATACTGCGTTCTTCTGCAGTGTGGACTGCTTGGTAAATGCTGCCTCCACCAACCTTGTTGATCGCGCTCTTCCAATGCTACAGCATAAAATGTAAAACCGGCTACCGTACCGTACTTTGTTTTTATTTAAATTTTACTTTGTTTTTTTTTATTGTTTTTGTTTTTATGAGTGTGTGTTTAGTTTAATTTAGTGATCTCCTGTGTTGAGTCCCAATAAATAATTTTCCTTGTCTTTCTTTTGTACCTACATATTCTTTTACTTACACGTCACTTTAACACGAAACTAGACATGGGTAGTTCGCGAACGATTGAAGGAAATGAACTACTTCATTTCACAAAATAAACTTATCATTCAATCAGTAGTCATTCAAATGTGTCTCTACTTCATTTAGTTCAGTATATCTTTTCGTTCGCAGCAACTGTGATTTCGATTTTCAAATACTTACGCCAACCTATACAAAAAGGTATAACTATACACATTCAACAGAAAACATACTACTTAATGAAAATAGTTTTGCTTAGATTCATATATCATGGTCCTAACTAAGCCTATATAAAGTATGAAGGAAAATTGAGATAGAAGATAGGTATAAAACTGAACTAGAGAAGTGCGTCATTCGCGGTAACTTATCATTCAGTCTCTCGTTATCGAATCGTTCTGATTTGCTGAACTAAATGAAGTACTGAAGTAAATGAGTGGACTACTTCGTTAAGCGAAAAGATATACTTCATTCATTTCTTTTCACTGACACATTTCGCGCATGTCTACACGAAACCACAGCGCTTTATGTATTGTATGAAGAATCAGCTATTCAAATGACGCACATTTGAATGGTATTTGAATAAAATTCAATTGCGGTTTACCTTAAACACTTTTGTGTTGATTGTAAAACAATTGTATGTTATAATATCATGCCTAATTTTTGTTAAGAATTAGCTATTCACATGCATGCAACATTTTTATTAGTATTTGAATAACATTAAATTAATTATTGTGGTTTACTTAAACACTTTAGTGTTTGATTGTCAAGAAATTAGATAATTATTTTATAATATCATGCCTAATTTTTGTTTTTGTCTAATGTTTGTTTGATATAATAATTTATTAGTTATTTTAACGTGGAGTTTTTTGCCGGCTCATCTCCATAGGAAACGAACAATTGGAACCGTGCGCCTAGCTTCTGACGTTCGTATGTGCCCATTGTAGGTTTATTGTGAAATAAAATATTTTGATATTGATTTTGATTGAACGCTTTTATTTATTTAATTGGTGATGAATTGATGATTTATTTTATTTGCTTTCACCTCTTTATCAAATCAGCCTTGAAATTGACACGGAAAAATTTAATTTTGATGCCAAATTATTAAAATTTTGTTCCAGTACCGGTATTTAAATGAGAGAAAGTATCGTTCAAAATGTAGTTATTTCTAAATATAAACTCCAAATCTAGTTCTCTAAAGTTGGACCTAGGACCTTAGGTCTTGAGTTTGTAGTCCCACGGGAAATTGGCAAACGTGTTAGTGGGACTGGAATTGACGATCCTGCCTGTGGGACGTCGATGTTCGCGTTCTCCTACATAGTCCCGGGGGGACTGATCTCAATTGTGGTCCCTTGAAGTCAAAAAGTGGGATCTCGGTATTTCTAAAGGACAAGTGTGACCTTTTCAAAACTTTAATTTGTTGATGGATTTCTTTTCAGAATATAAAAGTAATTAAAATGATTTTTAGGGTTCCATACCCGAAAAGCAAATAAGAAGATATATTTTATTTGGGACACGACAAAATATACCTTTTAGGGTTCCGTATCTGAAGGGTGCCAAACGGAACCCTATTAATTAGCCTCCGCTGTCTGTCTGTCTGTCTGTCTGTCAGCGGGCTGTATCTCATGGACCGTAATAGGTAGACACTTGATTTTTTTATAGATTGTGTATTTCTATTGCGTTTTGTCGCGTGTGGTCAAATTCGCAATAGGTCTAGTGATTGAAAAACCGTCAAAATCGCGCTCGGTCAAAATAGCGATTGGTCCATATCGCAAATTCACATAATTTTCTTTTGGTAACTGAATTTACCAACAATAGAGGGCATATTTGGCGATTTGTTCCATTGAATAACTTTTTATGCAATCATGACATTGGGGAACAAATCTAACTTATAGAGATGTATTAATGAATCTTATGATTATAAAATTCCGTAAATACATATCTGTTATAGTCGCAAATCATATTTTGATCAAGATACAACCTGACACTGACCTGCAAATTGCATAAAATGTATGAAAATTTGAATTTCGCGGGCTACAGCTGCGGATTCACCTTATATATTATACCAACTAATTTATTCAAATTAAAGCCCTCTTCTTCTCTCCTACTTTGCTGTGCCCAATGATATTATATTAAACAGATATGTTATACACTCACAAAACAACCGAAAAAAGTATTCCGCGCAGCAGCGGCACATACCCACTTTCCATTCATTTTACATTTCACTACAAGTAAAAATGATAGAAAAGAGATGGCTTGATAAAAACAACAAGAAAAAAAGAGACAGCTAGTGTTGTCAATTGCGCGTGAATGTAAACAAACATTATTCTGGCCACCAATCACCGAATGTTGGCATCACAGACTAACAAATACGTCCCAATCAGCACGATGTCGAGTCTTCACGATTGCGCGCTCACAACATATCTGTTTAATATAATATCATTGGCTGTGCCCGACTTGGTCCACAATGACCATGTCTTTGTAAAACCTAACCTAACCTAATTTACATAGTGGAATGGAGTATTGAAATGTCGGCAAAATGGTAGTAAACAAAATAGCAACACACATTAATGTTTAAAGGAAAAGATTATTTTTCTTGTGCTTAACTAACAAACAAAGCAATTCCTTGTTTTTGTAATACTTATTGATCTCAGTAATTATTCATAAATGCTATTATAAGTTGTAATCATCTAATCTTGATAATTATTTATGTCCTTACTTGATTGTTAAATTAATTAAATACCATTTTTTTTATTGGTAATAGTTTTAATTTTGTTTTTTTAATTTATCTTCTTGCTGTGTCCTTACGTCCATATGTTTGTACCTAGCTTTAAGCCATTTGTAAAATCTTTTTTATACCGCGGACCTAGTGCAGTGTCTGTGAGAGTAGCACAAATTTGGTTTAAGCGTTTTCAATCCGGAAATTTTGATGTCAAAGATGCACGTCGCTCTGGTCGCCCTATTACGGATAAAATGGATGCCAATTTTGAAAAAGTGGAGCAAGATCAGTAGTTACGACGTAGCTGAAGAACTGGGAATTGACCACAAAACAGTTTTGGCACATTTGAAAAAAACTGGGTACACAAAAAAGCTCGATATTTGGGTACCTCACGAGGTTACTGATAGAAACCTAATAAACCGTGTACTCATTTGTGATTCTTTATTACGACGTAATGAAACCGAACCATTTTTGAAGAAGCTGATAACTGGTGATGAAAATTGGATCACGTACGACAAGAAAGTGCGAAAAAGGTCGTGGTCAAAGGCCGGTCAGGCTTCACAGACTGTGGCGAAACCCGGGTTAACTCGCAACAAAGTGATGCTGTGTGTGTGGTGGGATTGGAAGGGCATTATTCATTATGAGCTGTTACCACCAGGTAGGACCATCGATTTTGAACTCTACTGCAAACAACTGATGAGATTAAAGCAAGAACTTGAGAGAAAGCGGCCGGAATTAATCAACAGAAGGGGTGTCGTTTTTTCATCATGATAACGCTAGACTTCACACATCTTTAGCCACTCAGCAAAAATTAAGAGTGTTTGGCTGGGAGGTGTTAATGCATCCGCCATATAGTCCTGACCTTGCACCTTCAGATTTCCACCTGTTTCGGTCTCTTCAGAATTCTTTAGGCAGTGTCAGGTTAACATCACGAGAGGACTGCCAAAACCACTTGTCGCGGTATTTTGATCAGAAGTCCCGAAATTTCTATAGCAATGGGATCATGTCCCAACCCACAAGTTGGCAAAAAGTTATCGAACAAAATGGTACCTACATACTTTAGTTAAATGTAAATAAACTATATTAAAAAATGTTTTGAATTTTCTTAAAAAATGCAAAGAAACTTTTTCCCCAACCTATTATTATGTAGCTACACGCACTAGGGAATTTAAATTCGCGCAGTAAAAATATCTGTGGTTTGATTTGGCAAGGTGCGGTGAGTATGGGGTTGCCGGTTGTATATCGCCCCACGCATTGCGGGAATGGGCGAATGGGAGCTCAGCTCACCGCTCAGTAGTACACTGCTATACATAGGAGACCTCCTCTGTGGGACAAGTTTGATGCGAAATACCACGATCATTGATGTATTAAAAGCGGTAGATACGGGACTTTGTAACAGCGCCTGGTCCTATCAAACTAAGTGATGGCCCGTAGTGGGCACTCAGTCTCGCTCGCACGGGATATCGTTGATCAAACAACTCCTTAATTACAGTTTTTTGTGATAAATACGCATCAAAATGACTTCTTGTGCAGCTGAACAGTGTTTTAATAATACAGGGAAGAAAAACACGGGATTACTTACCACTCGTAAAAGTACAGCCAAAAATGCTAGTTTTTTTATAGTTATAATAATATTTATTGTTTGCTTCGCCATGTTTGTGAGAGCGAGATAGATATTACAAACATGCGTGAGAAACACGATACGCACATAATGCGAGAGTTCCGAGACTTATTGGCGACGAGTACCTAGAGTACCTACTACGCGATTTCGCTCGCACGACAGCGCCGTCTCCTATATCTCTGTTCTAGTCTATCGGTAACTGTAGGTTTGCGACTGTGATCACACTGATCACGGATGTGTGTGTTTCGGTGCATGTAGTCGTGCGCCGAGCCCAGGTTTACTGATTGCGATGTTAGCGCGTAACATATCTTACTCCTTTTAATATATCAATGACCACGATAGAATTATTAAGTTAAGATTGTTGGAGGAAATCATGTAGGATCCCCATACCTGTAATATGATACACGAACCACGAGTTCAAGCTGCAGAGGTTTAAATAAAATATACAAAAGTAATATAGTCTCAGACCGTTCACTGAGCTCACTGTACTATTCATCCAGTTGTTTTAAATTCGCGAAATAACTGCACCAACCAGCAGTATGTGTTGTTCTGTGTGTTTCTTTAGACTTAGCTGTTAGGTTTCCGTAGCCAAATGGCAAAAACAGAACCCTTATAATTTTTCATGTCGTCTATCCGTCCGGATGTTACAACGGACACTGTTTGCACTATATCGATTAAAATTGGAAAGAAGGTGTATTCTATACACCGCTAAGCAATTGGGTACTGAAATTACGTAAAAACAATTAACTACTTTATTTAATTACTCTCCCCATTTATGTACATAACCGAATGATTAAAAAAAAAACTTCGATGCACACAAGCGTGTGGTATGGTTGGATACCATAATTCAAAAGGTCTAGATGTTTCTAAGTGACTTTTCTTTAAAGGTCAATAATTTTTGAGATATGGGATATTTTTGGTTACAACCGCAGGAATAACTTTGTTTTTCATAGTTTTTTCGAGAAATACAAAATATATATAAAAGGTGCATGCATAAATACTCAATTCGACTCCGACACGCAGGTTTTTTGTAAATAAATAAAACCATTTTAATTCTGACAATTACAGAGCCATAAAATGTTAGTAATCGTTTTGCACTTAAAATACCATTGTTAGTAACTTTTATGCACATGTTTCTGTGACAAAATCATTTTCTCTATAATATAATTCCTACTTTTCATAAACGATTTCTGTTATCCAGGGCGTGGTGTACCAGTTGGACGTAGCGCTGCAGTCGGTGGAGACGCAGCGCGCTGGCCTGGTCTTCATTTACGACATGACTGACTCAAAGTACACCAACTTTGACTACGAGCTCTCGCAGAAGATACTCACTATGTTGAAGGTCAGTCAAATTATATTTATTTTATCATTTATGTACACACGGCTACACATCAAGCTATACCTTTCCAGTATACGCTGACCTCTCATTGTACGGAAATCCTATAATACAATGCGAGATCAACTTATACTGGAAATGTATAGCTTGATGTGTAGCCGTGTGATAATATTATACAATGTGTAACTGAATTAGTGCGTATTATGAAAGTAGTTTACAATCGTTTACTGAATCGATTTCTGTCATTTTTAAATTTAGGCAATTTTTTATTTCGAAAAATAATTAAATCTACGTAAACAGTCACACTTCCGCCCGTGAAAACAAACTAAAATTGACGAAGTACCTGCAACGCTAGACCCGTATATTTGTAATGTGACCAAAATTTTCTCCTACAATCAGTATAACTAATTCGAAAAATAGTGTAACAGCCAAATTAGACCGATTTAATTCAATTTAAAATTTTAATTAATTTTAATTTAATTTCAGAGTTATCTGTTTTTAAATAAGACATTTCGAAAATGTTCTTACTAACTTTTTCGACCTTTGTATCCTGCTTATGCGTATGAAGTTTCGTTAAAATCGGTTCAGTCATTTCGAAAAACAAGGGCTTGAAAGTTTGTATGAAATGCCGTACGTCGTAAACGCTCTTAATTGCAAAGTAAATCTGGGTTTTCCACATCACGGTTTTTATAGTCAACGGCATTAGGTAGTTAGGCCCTTGTGTATACCATGTTAACGCAAATAAATATATTATAACTCATTTGAGTGTCGCACAAAACTTCAGAGCTTTCGTAGCAGATGGCAGCACTTGTGTTCTAACTTATACAATGTTAGAAGTTTTAGTCAACTCTAATCAGTGGATTCTCGATGAAATAAATGTGAATATTTAGTTAAAATCAGTTTTGTTATACTACATAAGTAACCCCTTTAGAGGGTGAATTTTCAAAATTCTTTCTTAGTGCTCATCTTTTTTAAACTGCAAGATTTCATGTGTCAGATCCAGCGGTTTAGGTTGTGCTTTTTTGATCAATGAGTGAATAAATTTAAAATTTTTATTAAGTAGATTGTATGCTAAAAATTTATGCTTTTGTTTGTACCGCTTTTGGTGCGTCAAATAAATAAAAGCTTTAAAATCCAATTAAGGTGAACAATTTAAGGTTCTCCTAATTCTGTCAATACAGGTTTAGAAATTAATGACAAGAAGGAGAAAAATATATAAGTATCTAAACAACTTAGCGCTAGTTGCACGTAAGTCCATTAAATTTAATTCCCCATTAAAAGTAATGCTGTCACTTTCTGATACGTTCCGTTAGAGAGAGACAGCAGTACTTTTAATGGGGATTTTTTAATGGACTTATGTGCAACTAGTGGGCGGTCCATTAACTTAACAAACTTAAAGACAAAAGACTTTTTGGGGATTCCAAAAAGTCTTTTGTCTTTTAGTTTTCAAAGTCAAATTATTTATTTCAAATAGGAACTTTTGAAAAAAAAAAACATGCGGGGCAGTATTTGGGGACTGCCGATAGAAGTGAAAACAGTATACATAATATAGCTCATGGAAAGCGTTCGGTGACGTTGACGCGAGTTCCATGATTTTTGTTCCCAAAAAGTGCTCAACGCGACTAAAAAAGTTTTCACTTAAAAAAATAGAATTGATTCTAGCCGCCCCATCCAAAAGGTAGTTTCGTATGGAGAAGAATGGGCAAGAAACTACCGTTACTCATTTAAAATGTTTTACAATATTTTGTGTGGGTACAATAATTATATAATTATATATGTGAAGACGATGCTCCTTACTATACCATAAAAACAATTAAAAATGCAGCAAAAGCAATGACAGATAAATTAAGTACTTATGTGATAGATACATGGTGCTCACATATTTACAAACATTGTAAAAATATAAGTTTTCAAAAAAAAAAAAAATAGGTCAGTATGTGAGTTAAGGTAATCACAGAATGTAAAATAATTCACTTAGCCTTTTGCTTGTTTACCTTAATGTACTTTACCTTAATTTCATAAGAATCAATCTGCCCAGCCTTTTCCCAACTATGTCCTGGTCGGATTCCAGTCAAACCGGATGCACTGAATACCAGTATTTTACGTGAAGCAACTGATTATCTGACCTCCACAACCCAGTTACCGGGTAATACGATACCCTTTGGTACTTTCGGGCTTCTGACGACCCCTAACGACTGTCAAATATCCACGAATGACTGACAGGACCAATGACTTAAAGTGCTTTCCAAGGCACGGAGGGGTCTCGATATGTAATGGATGGTCACCCATCCACGAAACGACCGCGGCAAGCGTAGCTTAATCTTCGATCGAGCCGTGTGGCTGTTATTTATTACCCACGAGCCTCTCCTTCATTTCATGAGACCAAAAACGTGCAGCGCAACTTTCGAAGAATCCTCGAGAACTTTAAAAGTGGACAAAGATTTAGCACCCCTTACCGACACGGGCAAGGCATCAATGCATTCAATGTACGTTAAGAAAACGCAACATAACTGAAAAAAGCAAGAATATTTCGATTAAAGAACGTTTTACGCCGGAAAACCTAAAACTTTTGATGGAGAAAATATGTCTTTTAAATGTCGCATCAGTGCAGTATCAGAGCAGTGGTGGCCCCGACTTACGAATTGTAGGTCGTGCGTTCTAACCCAGGCAGGCGCTTTACTTTGTGTAAATAATTTCATCACCACTGCTCTCAAAGCGGTGAAGGAAAACTTCGTGAGGAAACCGTTATGTCCTAGAACCAAAAAATCGAAGACATGTGACATCTACCAACCCGCACTGGGCCCGCGTGGTAGATTACAGCCCACTCCCTCTCGAAGAGGAGGCCTGTGTCCCATCAGTGGGAACATTATAGACTGATTATGAAATATGGCAGAAAAGTACAAGTACTCGCAGTACATTCGTAGTATATGTATTAGATTTTTTTTTTTTTTTCGCGTGGGAAATGATCAAATAACTTCTCCCGCTCTGGGCGAAGCTGGAGGGCGTGTCAGACTTGTACTGACTAAAACCCACCCGTATTCCTTAATTTGCCTGTGTGCCAGGGCCACGATATCCCTTTCGGACAAACTGGCATCCCTGGCAGGATGTATTAGGATCTGCGGGGTAATACACTATCAGTAGCAATGGGTTTAATTTTGACAGTTTAACTACATTCATTATTGTATTACAAACATTATTGTTTAACTACATTCATATGTTATACAAGGTATTTTACTAACAAATTGGACCATATTGTACTCCGAACTTAATAAAATAAATAAATTACGTTATTTACGTTGTTGAGCAGACACATTTTTAGAACATATATGAATCAATGGATTAGCAATATACTTCAAAATCATTCAGATTGTGATTCAAAGTGTTATGCAATTAGGGTGCTGGCCTACCTATTTGAAATATCGAGCGAAATTTTTTATGAAGTGCACTGAAATCCATGCCATAGTCACTACAACTTGTAGTAGGTAGTTTGCTTATTCCGTTGCCAACCGGCAGTGAAGCTCTACACTTTATAGCTCACGTCATAAATAAAATATAACTCCAGAACGTCCGTGTTGTATCTTCGCTCTACTATACTCGCACCGGGATTATATTTTTATGAACGTCATAGTATAAACACTTCTGTTGTGAGTTGCGACGCGTCGACTGGAAATGTTCCGACTGCGTATTCTGTAAATTTATTATCTGCATAAAATATATCATTATTGCTTCAAAGCTTACAGCGGCGACACGACAGTACTTACTGGAGCGGAACAAGCTTGTTTGTACATTGTACAATTTGAAAATGTTTTGTATTGTCTCCTTGTTTTAGTACCATGGTTATTCGGATAAGGAGGAAAGCTTAGCTAATGATATTTACAACTTTAATAACTTTCTATGTTAAGGCGACGATAAGGGACTTTTAATGATTTTATACTGAAGATCACGTCTAAACGAGTAGTGTTAATGATTTGAAAAAAATTAAAAGTTAAATTAGAACATTTTCTCAATAATTTAATATGTGAATATTTTAGATTATGTTTATATTACATAGTGAAATTAATTTGTAAAGTTATGTCTAACGCGGATAAACAACTGAGAATGGCGCAAAATCTACCAAGCGTATTTTTTCGAAACCCTCACCAATTTAAAGATAATTTAATTATTGATCTTTTAGTATACTCGTTTTATTAAAATATCTTTTGTTTTGTGTATAATAAATTAATAATGCTTCAAATTGGGGACAGCGCTCCGTGATAGGCGAGTCCTATTACTGGCTGAACGTACGACGCGTTGCGTGAGCTCAGTACAGAACACGCAAGCTAACAACTCAAGGTCACTGGCATATATCTCCGTCTTAAGGCGACGGTAACCGACTTTTAATGATTTTATACTGAAGATCACGTCTAAACGAGTAGTGTTAATGATTTGAAAAAAATATATGTTAAATTAGAGCATTTTCTCAATAATTGAATATATGAATGTTTTAGATTATGGTTATATTACATAGTGAAATTATTTTTAAGTTATGTCTAACGCGGATAAAAACTGAGAATGGCGCAAAATCAACCAAGCGTATTTTTCTGAAACCTTCACCAATTTAAAGATAATTTAATTATTGATCTTTTAGTATACGCGTTTTATTAAAATACCTTTTGTTTTGTGTATAATAAATTAACAATGCGTCAAATTGGGGACAGCGCTCCTTGATGGGCGAGTCCTATTACTGGCTGAACGTACGACGCGTTGCGTGAGCTCAGCACAGAACACGCAAGCTAACCACTCAAGGTCACTGGCATATATCTGCGTCTTAATATCATCATCATTATCATCTGCCTGCCTTTTCCCAACTATGTTAGGGTCGGCTTCCAGTATAACCGGATGCAGTTGAATACCAGTGTTTTACATGGAGCGACTGCCTAACTGACCCCCACAACGCAGTTCCTGGGTAATACGATACCCCTTGGTAAGGCTGGTTGACCCGTAACAACTGTTAAAGATCCGAGTGCTTTCCAAGGCACGGAGGGGTTTTGGTATGTAAAGATGGTCAACGATCCACGGATCAACCGCGGCAAGCGATCGACCCGTGAGACTGTTATTACTTAGTTCACAAAAGAAGTGTCCACAAAGTAAACAAACATCTTTGTAGTAGTTCGTTTTCATAATTTGGTTTAGTTATAGTGTAAAGTAAGAGTAGATATTGTTGCTGTTGGAATAAATTTATTTTCTTTCTTTCTCAAGACATTCAGTAATGTCTCATTACCTCTGTGTCCAAGTACAGGTTTCTTTAATTATTTCTTGCATGCAAACTTCGAATTGGAGCGTTCTTCGCTGTAGTAAAATTTGGATTAGACATGAAATTGCCAGGAAAATGGTCACAATAGCCACTGTAGTCTGCATGAAAATGGTATGCCGTAGAAATGAGATATACTAAATATTTTTTTTTACGTTTCTAACATTTCTAGTACAAAAAGTATTAACGTAGCTGACAGTTAAATTTTCATAGGAATAAACGGGTGATGAAGGAAAATGTGTAAAAGAATCATCGCCTCACGCTTGTTGGAAAATATCTGTGCCCGGTTCAGAAAGGCAGTAGGGAACGGATAGGAACAAACACAATAATGTTTTGAACCAAACATGTTTATTTTTTCCAAAAGGGTTTGGCATGCCTTTTGCTCCTTTAACATCTTCCTACTCGTTACTTAGCTATTGACACTTTTATTAAGAAAAGGTATACCTACGTGCTTGTCATTTTCATGCTCATTCATGATTTTGTGTAGCAAGGCCTGGAATGTGTCTCCTGAACAATTAATTAACAGGCTCAAGTTAGATCACATGCCCGCAGTATTCAACTTGGTTCACACTTCACGGCGAATAATAAGCCGCATTCCTCTAAGAACTTACGTCAAAATGCTGGAGCAAAATCCTCCTATTTTCTAATAACAACAAAGTGCGATCAATTTGTCTGCCAAGCGTTGTTGTGATTGTGGCTTACTGGTTTCGCTTTCATTCACCGTTTACAAAACAGGAATTGGTTAATTTTTGCAAAATATATGTTTACAGTATTTATGAGAAAAACGCACATCAAACGTGCCCTTATCAAAAAAGCATATTATAAGACTAAGGACTACGTTGAAGACAAGAAAGTTTGGCATTCATTCCTTCTGTACATTTGGCTTCCCTGGTACCTCATTAACGGCAAAACTATGTAAATGTCTATTAACTGCTCCCAAACTACGATGGTTTTTATTTTATTTTATCCTTTTTTACAAACTTCACTGACATACTGTTTTTCTTATTTGACATTATTATACCTACAATTTTAATTTCAACAAGGTTCTTTTATTATTTTAATCATATTTTATATTGCTTTTTTGTTAATGTGAGGACGTTGTAGGCTTAACAGACTCTAGATCTGTAGACCATTTTCTATTTTGTTAAGTACCTGGTACTTTTGACGGGCCTACGCTGTCCTCTCATACCTATTAACACGGAAACGACCAATTGGAACCGTGCACCTAGCTCCTGACGTTTCATAAGTGCCCATGTAGGCTTATGTGAAATAAAAATGTTTTGGATTTGATTTGAGGCTAACTAAGTAAGAGGTCAAAAATCAAAACACTCAAAAGTACTAAAAACTAAGCAAGATGTAAACACTGACTTATAAGATTTAAACGGAACATTGCTTTGATTAGTCTATCTTCTTTTCGGAGTCTTGCGAAGTTGGAGGCATTATCGTAAAGTTCGGACTGTAGCTTGGTGTGGGTTATATGTTGAGGCTATATATTAGATAGTCTGTGATACCGTATAGGTGAGAATCCCTGAGAATTACAAACATAGCATGCAATTATAGTACTAATTTAGGGCGGCAGGGGACTGACGTGAGGACATAAATCCTATTTCGAACGTGAGAACTTTACTTATTAAAACGGTAACCGTATTTCGGTGTTCACTGAATGTACATAGTTCAATGCCAGATGCGGTTGCGGCTTTTTTATTATATACTATAATTGTTGTGGTTCTGGCTCCCCTTAAAAGCTACGCCGCGCCGCTGCGTAGCAGGTTGACCGTAGCCGTACGACGAAATACACGCGTATTCTACCGGCTTTATCCAACTAGTTTCGGACTCAACCCAAGGCGTTCGGAGTCCATAATCGTGAGCTGGCCACGTGCTATTGCGTACCAAGATTCAGATGAGATGAACGTGTTTTTAAAAGCCGTACAAACTCAAACATCAATTTCGCTCAGAAAAGTTATCACGAAAATGGCGAAGCACTTCCACAAATTGACTAATATTTAACAACGGACTCCTCTTTTTATTTGGTTCTTACAAGCTATAAAATGCTGAAGTATTTTTTGGTAATATACTACGACAGATTTATGATACTCATAATATTTTCAGAAATGTAAGGTAGATAATTTGTTCATCAATTTTATTAAGTACTACAAACGTTCGAACGGCGTAAATTCATGTTAACGATTTCTGAAACAGGGTCTTATCGTAATTGCGGTTTCGGGAGTTCCCGAAGTGGCCGCTGAAAGTACTAAAAGCGTCTAAAAGTCTGCTGACCTTGAAAGTTTACGAGGCGATGCCAACAATGTTAATCCTTTTCATTTCACTTACGAACGATTTGTCCTAGCCGTCCGTGAATAAGTTGACAGGAATCTGGTATATCGGCCTCGTGTTTGAAGTCAATTGTGCGAAAATCAATAAAATACGAATAATGTGTTGGCGGCATACGGTTTTATGCATAAACGGTTGAATCAATTTTACAAAGTATATATTTTAGGTACCGTAGTAGTTATATCACATTCGAGGAAAGTAAACCTACCCTACATTCGTTACATGTTACTAATTTCATCGAAAACATTATATATTGTAATTGCCAATTCTACACAATACGTTTTAATTTAAAATGTAATCAAAGGACAGAACACACGTGCCGGGGTTATGTTTCCAGTTAAAAGTTTCCGTTTGGGAACTGTATTTCTCGTTTGAGCGGACCCATCGCGTACATTGAAATTCGTAGCTACATTTTGGCGTAGCTCGTTGGGCGGATGCGAGCCGTAGTCCTCTCGTAGCCGCCGCCCGCCCCTACGCCGCCGGCCTCCCGACGCCCGAGGGCCCGAGCGCACGAAACTGACGTCAGTCGAGCTCGCACCGGCGACGTGCACGTACGTGCTCGTCACGTTTATTGCGCGCCTAATTTACGCCAACACCGGGTAACACATCTTGTGTTTGCATGCTAAATAAATAAATACAAACAATCATATCCAGATTTCTGTATTTGAGAGTGTACTGTGATGTGAACGACGCAATAAGAGCGTTAATGAGTGCGGGCTAACAGGTGGCGATAGCATATCAGTGCTATTATTGGTTGTTGGTGCCGTCGAGTGGTGTTCGGTGCCAGTGCCATTAGCCGTGGTGGAGGTGCATTAGTTTGCAGAGCTCGCCTGGTCATAACGACAGTTTATTGTGAAGTAACTGCGGATCGATAATAACAGCTGAGCCGATTGTTTCGCTGCCCGCATTGCTTATCTAAGGTAGGCTGATAATACTGTCTCATTGACCTATTTTATCTACACGATTGTCTAACGCTAAATGATAAGTATAATGTTAATCTTATTAATGTGAATCGCATCGGTTATATGTTTTGTCGCCTTTTGTTATGGTAAATAGGACAAAATAAATTAAATAGGTCATTAATCTTTTGCGTTCTGCTTAGATTTGCCAGGAACGTTTATGTTTAATTTCGGGTAATTTTTAAAACAACCAGATTGGTTTAACAAAAATGTTATTATTAATCATACCCCAAGGCATTAATATTATGATAACTATTGATATTCGTCTCTTGATTTAAAATGCAATGACAACATTTAGCCTTGCCAAGCGTTTGTTTTGCTGACGAAAGGTCATGTAAACGGAAAAAGCCAGCCGTGGAAAATTCTAAGAGTCTATTTGGAATAATTAGCTTCAGATGGAATTGCAAAGAATTCCTGATAGTGATGACACTAAATTCGACTTATGTTTGTATCACGAAACAAATGAAACAATACTTCTGATTTTTATCGTTCACTAGTTTATGGAGGTTTAGGAGATGTTATTTCGGACGTAAAACCTGGCTTCTAAATCTCTATCATGCTTAGCAAATTATTTTCAGTACCTATCTGTTTCTTCGTGCAGTAAGAGTTCCTATCCGAAATATGTCGCAATACGTCTGAAACCCTTTCCCACTATGCGGTTTGACGATAAGACGACTGAATGTTTGAAGAAAAACACACAATGAAGGAAGAAAATCAAACAGCAGAGGAACACCAAAAAAAAATATGAATACCTATGTATGACCTATGTTTCATAAATAAACTTTATGATTATGATAAAGGAAAATCTTTGAATATTCTACATTACATTTATTAGCACAAAATAGATACTATACAATTATATCTATTAACATCATGTTATACGTTGTATGTATTGACAAAACTGTATTAATTATACATACATAATACATACTACCTAATAACCAACAGTTTGTACAATAAATCATTAATTATCGTATAATTTACGTTTATTGTGCGGAAATATAAAGGTCCGGTATACAATGATACAATACTACATAATATTATGTTAAATACATCTGTGTATTACATGAATCTTGTCTTGATGTTAATGTAAACAAACGAATACACAATCGAGACTTGTGTTTATTTGCCATGTTGACAGAAGGATTTGCTCTTAAGGATGGCCAGGAAAGTGACGTCAACAAAAACAGTAGCCTTAAACAAAAGAATATCCACTAAAAGAATAAATAAAAATAATCTATGGCAAGTGTTAAATCCTAAGGTAATCGTTGTTTTCGTGAGTTGTTCTATAAACAAACCTTTCAATTATGTCTGATCGCGGTAAAGGTGGCAAAGGTGAAGGATCAATTTAATCACAGAACATACCTGGAAGTGTTTATGGTCGCCCTTTACTCATTAACTTATCACTTAAAAAAACAAAAACACCTTAAACTTTTATAGCCATCCTGTATTTTACCTATAGTTCTAATTTGAAAGACACACATCTTTGATGTGATAAGCCAGATGTTTTTATCCTGCTGTTGCAGACACCCTTTTTGACTTGGTCCATTTACATAAATTGTAGAAATCGCGATAAGTCACCCAAAGGGCAATGGCTATGCTTGGAGTTTCCCTACGTGATCGAATGAAGAGATCCTCAGGCGAACCAAGGTAACCGACATAGCCCGAAGAATTGCCAAGCTTAAGTGGCATGGCACATTGCTCGCAGAACTGATGGCCGATGGGGCCGAAAGGTTCTGGAGTGGCGACCGCGTAAAGCCGGAAGACGTAGTGTTGGAAGGCCTCCTACAAGGTGGACCAATGACCTTGTGAAGGCTGCAGGTATCTGCTGGATGCGGGAAGCACAGAACCGGTCGAAGTGGAGGTGCTTGGGGGAGGCCTATGTTCAGCAGTGGACGTCTTTCGGCTGAAATGATGATGATGATGAGATATGACGCTATAATAGCATATTCGCTAATAAGTAACTGATCACAATAACTTATCATAATAAATATAAAATTAAGAAATCGTCCAATAACGTCTTTCTTATTGGTTTTATGTTAAGAGGAAGACACTTAATTCACGTGTTCTTTAGTCAGCACTTGCACTGCAGTGTTCACTCACACTGTACTAAACTAACTCAAAAGGTTTTACCCTTTTTAATCTTCGCACTAATTCAGTGATGTCAATGAACTGGATCGCCTCGACATTGATGAAGTGGCGATGAAGTCTGTGTTCGTGAGCTTCTGCATATTTTAATATTACTATGTTTACGACATCCATCTTGAGGTCCCGGTGGAGGTCGCTGTTTCTAATGTACCAGGGCGCGTTGACTATATCCATGAGTACTTTATTTTGGAATCGTTGTATAATTTGACGATTGCTTTGGCTGGTGCAGTCCCACAGCTGAATACCGTAGGTCCATACACGCTTTAAAACTTTTTTGTATAACAACAATTTGTTAGATAATGACAATGACGACTGTCTACCAAGTAGCCAATACATTTTTTTGTATCTAATATCTAGTTCGGCTCTTTTCTTTTTGACATGCTCTTTCCAGCGTAGTTTTGCATCCAGGGTTATGCCGAGATATTTAGCAGTATTCGCGTATGGTATTGGTTGATTATTCATGAACACCGGGAAGTATAGTGGCTTTTTATTGGTGAAGTCAAATCACTTGCTTTCATTGAGTTTGATACGCCATGTTGCAGTCCACTCATAGACACGGTTAATGGACTCTTGAACCTTTTCTACGGATTCCTCGGTGGCTATATCTCCAACAGCCATGATAGCTGTGTCGTCAGCAAAGGATGCAATTAAATTATTTTCTAGCTCAGGAATATCGCAGATGTATAGTAGATACAGGACAGGACCAAGTACACTCCCTTGTGGTACTCCAGCTTTTATTTGAATAAGGTCTCACTAAGCGTTTCTTTGTCTTATCCTAAACAATCTGTTTGATATATAGGACTCTAAGATGTCTGAAATTTGTTGAGGCAGCATTGATTTTAGATTATAAATGAGGCCATCATGCCATACTTTATCGAAAGCCTGTGCAATATCAAGGAAAACCGTGCAGCACACCTTCTCTAGTGTTCTTTCAATAACATTAGTAATTCTGAGTGCTTGGTCGAGCGTATGTTGTCCTCCAAATCCGAACTGGTAATCGGGGATTAGATTTTCAGTTTCAATAAGAGGCTTCAATGTCTTTAGAAATAAATTCTCAAGTAGTTTTGACAACACAGGCAACAGTGAGATTGGTCTGTAAGGTGTTGTTTCATGAGTGGCCCACCAGGCTTGGCTATCATAATGACTTCAGCTACTGTCCACATATCAGGAACGTATATTAACCGAAAATTATGAGCGGGGTAAGCTTGACTATGGCTTTGCGTGGTAGATTTAGTAAAACTTCCCCTCTAATTAAGGTCGTAACCAGGGGATTTTCTCTGATTAAATTACACTTCATTGTAGGTATCGCCTAAACTGACAGTCAAAAAGTTGGACGTCTCCTGATGACCAATTCTGTTATTTCGACTTCAGAAACCACCCATTTCCAACCGGAAGTAGATTCTGAAGTAAGACCGAAACATCAACTTATAAACTCACACAAATTGGTGTTAATAATAACTTGCTTTATTAATGATCTTAATTTGGAACAACTCTATGGCCGTTTCCATTTACGTTATTACGTAAATGGAAACGGCCATAGAGTTGTTTAATTGAATTTTCGCAGAGAAAACCAATAAGTAGCCTTTTTATAACAATCTGAGTTTGAAAATACATTTGCATTTTAATACAATTTGTCTAATTAAAAATATACATATGCAGGCAACCCTTGCTTTAAAAGCAATTTGCATAATTATTCAATATCGCAGATTGTAGAGAGTTAGTGGTGTGGTCGTTACTGTTCTTGTTTGATATGTTCTATATAATATTATGATTAAAATCTGAACATTCTATAGCTTTCATGCAGCATTGAGCGTTTGGCTTCACATCGTTTCGTGGAACCGCGTGAAAATAAAAACGAATATTGAATTAGATTGTCAAAGCGCCAGGTCGTCAAGTGTCACTTATTGCTTGTGAAAGCGTTATTGCGTCGTATTATCGAAGCCATTAATCGATGAGTTGGTGTCATCAACTCATCAGTGTCAGGCGCGCTCCGTGGCGGATATTACGTCACTTCAACGCTTTTCACACCGCTAATTGGATAATCGCGTACAGTTATTTGGTAATCTATAGTAACCCAGTATTTTGAGCTATTATTTAGTCCGCTATTGTATATTTCAAACTCAAACTCAAAGCATGTATTTCAATTAAACCAATTACAGGCACTTTTGAGTTGTCAAAGAGTCGGTCAGTTAGAAAGTTGAAGCTAGTTGCCCATTCCAAAACGTACTCTTTTAAATCAAGGTATTACAAAACCCTGGGTCTCACACACATTATTCTTGTTGCTTCGATTGGTGAGAACAATGTAAAACATAAATAAATTAAAAACAATTCAAAATAAGGTTATAAGATTAAATATAAGTTATAATAAGAGATGAGCGGTCTTAACTGACGGCGCCCGTTCACGGACATTTAAATACAAGCGATGCCCTTAGCAGTTTCTTGAAACGCAACAATCTTGTTTGGCGATTCCCAATATTCCCATCCAGCGCTAAATGGCTTATTTTATAACAAAACGCTATGGTTATTATGAAACAAGTTTCCTTTTTAATTGAGTAGGGGAAGTACACAGATAGCCGATTTCTATTTTATTCCTGTACAGTTAGTTATCTCATACATAATTTTATGGTGTTGCCATTGTTTTTTAAGGTGTGATGACTATGTTTTGAACAAATAGACCCCGTGATACCTACAATAGGTACTCGTTTTACGTTTCAAGAAAAGCAAGCGTGATATCTTGATTTTGTACAGGATAATTAAAGAACCTTAACACAGAATTCAAAATGATGATGAACTAAAGAACCGCCTTGACCGATATATTTTGATGGCATTGTGTTAGTAGACCGTAGTAGTCGCGCTCTTTACATTTTTCATCTTGGGACTGCGTATTTATAATGCGGCATCAATTGCCAAAGAGCTGCTCCTCCGCTAATCCTGCCAAATACAAACGTCTGATAATCTTGACCTACATGAAAAAGCTTGAATTTAAAATTCAAGCTTTTTCGCGAAATCGATCCAGAATCAGTTCTACGATCATCACATTGTTGATTCATAAACACGCGGACAGTAGAATGTTTGTGCAGAGCAAGGGATACATGGCGCACTGTCCGTGATTTGCGCTCTCGATCGCAATCAATGTTGATACGAGTATGAGACAGAATCGCAGAGGCCGTTGTGGGCTCGCCGACCAGTCGTGAAGAGCAAGGTCATGTCGGCGCGAGACGCCGCCCGGTTGCCGGTCGCCGGTTCACATAGCCTCTTTATCGCTTTTGTAACATTCCTCACAAGCTTACACTGTTTATGGCTTTACCGACCTTAAGATTACTTTAATTCGTCCCTGATAACCCAGTTAAAATATTTGATGGAAAGAATTTGAGTGTATTGGCGATGTTTTTCTTTTTATAGTCAATCCTTATAATTTTTTTCCGAGAAAATAAAATCCTTGTCTGCAACAAACAGCAATTTGATTTACTGCGTAGCTGATATTGTTTACGTTTTATTGATATCCTTGCCAAATCGTAGGAGTACTGCGTCTTTTATAACTTTATTACTCCTACGCTGATATAGCTTAAAGTAGTCGTTATTAGCTTGTGTTGTGGCTTGGTTAACATTTTATGTTTTTGCTATTTATAAAGTTGTATGTATGTCTACAAACTGATGTTGCATCTGGGAGTGAAAACAAAACATTTAATGGATCACCTGGACATCCCGGGTCAGTAAAGTCTACTGAGTGAGACTTTCATCGTATGTTGTACTATATTAGGAGCTGGCTGGAAATCTACCGCAACATCAACAACATGTTCTCCTTTGAATCGACCACATCAATACCAAACGACATCTAAAGCCAGGTCCGCTGCGGCATGTTAACCATAAAAACACCTAACATAGTTACTTAACCGATTTTGGGGCGCCAATTCGCCAAGTCGGTTAGGTAACGATGTTAGGTGTTTTTATAACACGAAAACATGGTGCGCTGCGGACCCGGCTTAACGCTGCGTAGGCTCTTAAGACGCTGACAACAGGTAAACCGCTGTCACTCACAGACTGCATACAAAAGAAAGAGAAGCGTGGTGACACAACGCTTGTAATTTATTGCAAAATATGACATGAAGCAATTATTTATTTACTCAAAAATGGGTTGAGTAATCGAAAATAAAAAACAACCAAGTTCTGCATACAAATAAAACTCTCTTATTATTAATTAAATACCAACCGTCGTACGTTGATATTTAATACAGATATTTTGGATTGAAACTCACAGTTAAGGGTTAGTTTACCGTTAATTTGTATCGAGATTTTTTTTTCTAAACGTGTTTTGGCAACAACCAAGTTCTGAGAAATATGTTCAAGAATAACATATAATATATTTTTTCCACTACCACTATAGTTTTGGCAATTTTGTTTAAGACTAGCCTACTTTTATCATTTGCCTCTTGCCAGCGCCTTATTATGTCGATCATAATAAGCGCGGTGTGTTTGCATGGAATACAAACACTATCTGAAAGTGTATCTGATTGCTTGAAGGTCGATTGTTCATTCACGAATTTTATTGACTCGCGTCGGCGAAATGTTTCCTCTACTACTATAATGTGGAAACTGGTAGGATGTTTTTGTGTCATGTCGATATCTTTCGATCTTTACCTTGAAGTCACGTGTCCTCGCTGACTCACGGCTTCGGCTATGCTAGTAAACACAACTCCTCTATTGCGTAGTTTCTTTGACTTGTACAATCATCTCATTTGATACGGATGTCGTCGCGTGTTTATTAAATTCTACCGTGACGTTTAATGTTGTTGATGTTGTGAATTGTGATAATAAGTTTGTTTATGGTTAAATTAAACGAACCCACAACCCCTTTATTCTTGAACAAGCGGTTGCCCGCGACTTCGTCTGCGATCCAGGGTGAAAAGTAGCCTATGTCCTTCTCATGGTCTACCCATGTGCCAAATCCGTGATAGCGTAACAGACCAATAAACAAACTAATAATAAAGTTAGGTTAATTTTATCCCGCATTTCACAATGTTCATACCTCCATACCATACGTATTCTCATAGGTCTCCTCAAAATGACTCCACAAAACCTTAAAAACCCTTCACTTTTGTAGATGATTGACTGTGAGTACAAATACTTAACCATTATTTTTACAACGTCGTAATGTTTGTGACCCTCGACTCTTATCCGTCGGTTTTTCTTGTAAGGTAGGTGTGACTCGAAGACGAGTTACGATCAATAATGAAGGTAGCGAGGTCTAGTTTTCAATTAGCCGATGTTCGCCGATGTACGTAGAATTGGGCATCGGCACCGGGATGATTAATATCCGGCGGGAGAAGGTCGCGGGCGCGCGGGCGCCGGCGGTGCCTGACGTCACCTCCGCAAGCGCTCCACTTCCGCTCGCCATACGTGGACTTAATTATAAAGGCTTAGCAATATCAGTGTACGCCCGATATTCACATAACACTTAGCTATGTAAGTTATGATCATAACACGTGCTGTTTCATAATTCTTAATCGTGCAGTTGATGTTTTCGTTTATGTAACCACATGCTGGTTATTAGTGGTTATCTAAATCCCAATTAATGATTATTTTAATTTTTAAGCTACTAAGAAAAGTATCACTGAAGACGGATTAAAATACAAACTATCGATATTTATGTTATTAACATCCTTATCGGGTATATTATCTCATATTAGATACACTACTGCGAACTGTGTCGTTCTGTTGACATTGTGGCCCTCGATGAATATAAGTCCTCACAGATCATTATTACGAAAGGAAAACCTATGTAAATTTTAATTTACTAGACCAAAACGACAGCTGCGATCGACCCTTTTTTTTTAAATAACACAAAAAATTAATATTAACAGTGAACGTAGAGAATGATTCAGTGGTCCTTGGTGAGAGTCATTCGGTAACTACCTAGGTTATTTACTAGGTTATTTTTATGTAGACACTAACCGCCTTATTACAAAACAAGATTTATATTTGACATGGCTTAAACCATGGAGCCTGTTTTTGTAATAAGAACGTAACTGTGATTGAAATACCGTTCTTTATACAAAACTGAAAACTTAGTTCGGTACTAAGTTGTCAGTTTTGTGTTTACGAACTTTACCATGGTCGGAATAAAGTTCGAAATTCAATAATGGCTCCATGTTTTAAACCTGGGTCTGAAGATAAACCTTGTTTTGGAATAAGGGGGTATATGTCTATTCTATTCTATTTTTTATTGTATGGCAAGCAAAGCCGGTGTCGACTATTCTGCCAATGTCTAAAGTGAGTTGAGAAAGCAAGTGTGCATGAAAAGAAAAAAAAAGATAGAATAAAACCAATTAGATGAGAACGAACTAATAAAACTTTTCGATTGATTCAGTTGAACACAATGTAGATCTTGTTGGATTAGGACGGGACTGAAACAAACAAAAAATTAATAAATAAATATTATAATTGTTAAAACACTAAATTTTATGTCATTTTAATCTAAAGATCGTTTTTTCTTTTTTCTTTAA
The DNA here is from genome assembly GCA_948098905.1 of Tiliacea aurago. NCBI lineage: Eukaryota > Metazoa > Arthropoda > Insecta > Lepidoptera > Noctuidae > Tiliacea > Tiliacea aurago. The sequence goes on from OX402592.1 coordinate 7,741,866, forward strand.
TCTAAAGATCGTGTAAATGTCAAACTCCAAACTGAAAAAAAAAAACGAACCACAATCATTTGAAAATTCAGTCTCTAGGATTAAAAAACGGACTTTATCAAATTAAAAATCAGAATAAAGGTAGGTACTTTCTACGATTAAAAGGCTAAAATTAGAAAGAAAATACTAGGGATAAACTGAGCGATCTGAATTGAAAATTTGTTAGGAAAGTACGCTTCACAGTAATCCCACAGACTTTCGTAAAGGCGTTGTCTGAAGATTAATTTTTGTAATCTACATAATACTAGAGATTATCTTTTACAAATAAATGTTTTGCGTAAAGTAACGAATGGAAAAATAATGGAATATTCGAATTTGTAGGTACCTATTCCATACCCTGTAATGAAGATTATGATAACTTTAAATCCTGTTCTTTATCTTTAGTCTACCAACAAACATAAATGAAGATAACTGTGAAACAGATTTCACAAAAATGCGATCACTACTGTCTCTACCCCTTAGACCACAAGCTGGTTACTGCAACGAGGAAAAGGAATCTGCAATTTGTCCACTTGTACAAATCCACAGTCCCATTCCAAAAGTACACGCCTATTCGGGAGATCTCCGGATCGTTCGCCACACAATAGGATATGGACCAGTGAGACAATAGGATTGCCCCATTTATTGAGTGCAGTTTGTTCCCGGCTGGCGTGCGCTTTTCATCGCTCGACCGGTATAATGAGATCGGCGTATATTCATCTTTATGCTTATGCAAGCGAGCTAGTTCATTGTACCGGGGCTTGCTAATGCTAACGAGCGCTGAGAGCACGTCTCACACTCTCCTCGCATATATTTGTATACGTCAACGTGTCACTTTATTAATAAAAAAACATGCGGGGCAGTCTTTGGGGACTGCCGATAGAACTGAAAACAGTATACATACTCGTATAGCTCATGGAAAGCGTTCGGTGACGATGACGCGAGTTCCATGATTTTTGTTCACCCAAAAAGTGCTCAACGCACCTAAAGAAGTTTTCTTAAAAAAATGTCCAATGGGGCTTTGGAGGCCATGTCGGGACCAGAAATGCGTACATGTTTGTGTCTTTGACTTCCAATCTTTTCTACCTACAGGTATCTGATTTTATTTTTTATTCAACCATTATATGAACTGGTCCTCAGGTACCCAGTCCAGTCTATTGCTGTGCTAGTTAATTCGTTTGCTAAAACCCGATTTTTCTGTTTGTCTGTCAACGTCGTATAAATAATAACAATTTAGGGAATAATAAATGAGAGAACTGTGCAGACGACACGACTTGACCGTAGGCAGTTTGGTTTCACGAAAGGTAGGTCGACGACTGACGCAGGAGTAAAACTCATCAGTCACATTTTGGAATCCTGGGAGAAATCCCAGGATGCCATTGGCATTTTCTGTGACCTCTCAAAGGCGTTTGACTGCGTTGACCACAATACACTGATCTGTAAATTATACCACTACGGAATTCGTGGAGCAGCTGCTGATCTTGTTCTTTCTTATCTATCAAACAGGCAGCAAAAAGTAAAAGTTAATGGGGTGACGTCATCGGGATCTCTAGTAAGGATGGACGTGCCTCAAGGTTCAATTCTTGGCCCTTTCTTATTTCTAGTTTATATAAATGATCTTCCTTACATGATGGCTAACTTATCGGATATAATTCTATTCGCTGATGACACTTCTCTTATTTTTAAAATAGATAGAAAAGATACGGATGTCTTACACGTCAACGATAGTCTGGCTGTTCTTTCGAAATGGTTCGCAGCTAATAATCTCTTACTTAATGCGAACAAAACAAAATGTCTTAAATTCTCATTACCAAATGTACCCTAAGTAGGTCTTAATTTAAAACTTGATGGTAAGAAGCTAGATGCTATTACGGAAACTGTATTTCTAGGAATTACTCTAGATTCGAAATTGCAGTGGGGTGCCCACATTAGAGCTCTTTCAGGTAGATTAAGTTCAGCTGCATATGCAGTAAGAAAAATAAGGCAGTTGACAGATATAGCCACAGCTAGGTTAGTGTACTTTGCTTACTTCCACAGTATTATGTCTTATGGCGTTCTGCTGTGGGGATCGGCAGCAGACGTAGATTCAATTTTCATTTTACAAAAGAGGGCAATCCGCGCGATCTATGGAATGGGTCCTCGTGAGTCCCTTAGAAACAAATTCAAAGAAATTGATGTACTAACTCTGCCCTCTCTTTATATCTTAGAAACTATTTTATATGTTCGCAAAAACTTAGGACTATTCAAAATAAGAAGTTCCATAATATAAATACACGTAGTAAACATGAAATTGTGTTACCCAAATTTAGATTAACTAAAACAAGCAAGTCATTTCTTGTAAACAGTATCCGCTTTTATAACAAGTTGCCACAATCGGTTACAGAACTTAGTGATGGAAAATTCAAAACGCACATTAAACGTGCCCTTATCAAAAAAGCATATTATAAGATTAAGGACTACGTTGAAGACAAGGAAGTTTGGCATTAATTCCTTCTGTACATGTGGCCTCTCTGGTACCTCATTAACGGCAAACTATGTAAATGTCTATTAACAGCTCCCAAATTACGAAGTTATTTTTTAATTTAATTTTATCTTTTTTTTACAAACTTCACTGACATAATGTTTTTCTTACTTGACATTATTATACCTACAATTTAAATTTCAACAAGATTCTAACTTTTATTATTTTAATCATATTTTATATTGTTTTTTTTTTGTCAATGTGAGGACGTTGTAGGCTTATTAGACTGTAGATCTTTAAACCATTTTCTATTTTGTTAAGTTCCTGGTACTTTTGATGGGCCTACGCTGTCCTCCCATACCTATTAACACTGTAATTTGAAAACATTGTAAAAGCCAATTTTATTTTTTTAAAAGAGTGACCTTGGAGTTTCTTGCCGGCTCTTCTCCATAGGAAACGACCAATTGGAACCGTGCACCTAGCTTCTGACGTTTCATAAGTGCCCATGTAGGCTTATGTGAAATAAAAATATTTTTGATTTGATTGATTTTGTAGATATTGGCGGGGCGCTGAGGAGCTAAGCGGGCGGGTGATTTCAATACTGGACAAACTACGACATTGACAGCGCACAGTTAAAAAAATCGAGTTATACATAACCTAACCGAGTATTAACCCAGACGCCAGTATGGTCTCTCCTATCATAAAATATTTGTTTGCATTCAGAATACGTTGCTCAAATCAAATATTTGCGGAAGTCAAACTGATTCGCTTCCGGCGTTCGCATGACAATTGGCCCGTCATGTTCGATCGAATTTCGATTATTGGAAATACCGTATGATCTTATGAAAAGTGGACTTCTTTTTAGTTTGTAACGGTTTTGCACTATTTTTGTTCGATTTAATAATTGCACCATAGATCAAAAAAAATATCTAAGGGGTCGCCCCTGGCTAATGTAATGGCAAATAGAGAGCAACAGCTGCTCATGCGCCGCCGCCGCCAGTTTTTTTTGTCATAGGCAATGTTCTACTTATTGTATGACGAGCTATAGATGCATCTGTCATGCAAGCGGCTACTGTTATTTATTGAAGGCATTCTATAAAATTGAAAGTGATAACCTTCGCTTAGACGCTTTTCGCCAAGATTAATTCCGCGGTAGCTTGCCGTTATGTCATTTAACTCATCATGTTGTGGCATAAGCCTAGCCTCCGTGTGAAATGAGCGATAGGGGTGTGAGGTCGATGTAACGTCAGTCGTGTCAAATTGGTTTATAACCGATGGTTCCTGTCGCGGAGCTCGGTCTGTGTGTTACACTAGAACGAACTTTACCGTATTTGTTGTCGGCGCCCCCAGTGCCGGGGAGTTCGTCAGCGTTGTACTGCAAAATGGGGACGCCATTCCTGACCTACATCACAACGGGGTTGTCTGGGACATCGCCAAGTCCCATCCCTGGAACATAATGTTGGAACAAATAGGACATGCAGTGAAAATATCTTGTTTTCGAAATTGCTGCATTTGCTTTTATAAAACAGCGTCGGTTAGAGAAACTAGGTCAGAGAGGGCAGCTATTTTACAACTAAGAATAATGCTAACTGCCGGGGGCATCGATAAAAATATTACTTAATGGATTGAGAATTTGAGATGCAGGGTACAATAAAAATATAAATATGTTAAGGTTGTGACGGGGCGTGATGCAGAAAAGCGTTTTGAATGCAATTGTATAACGCGTCGAATGTCGATAAAGTTTATTGTCTGTCGTTCGTTATGACGTACCTACAACCGCACCGCATTGTTCAGAAAACAGTTTTTTTTGCACTTTAAAAGCATGACTTAAGACGCAGATGCCAGTGACCTTGAGTGGTTAGCTTGCGTGTTCTGTACTGAGCTCACGCAACGCGTCGTACGTTCAGCCAGTAATAGGACTCGCCCATAAAGGAGCGCTGTCTCCAATTTGACACATTATTAATTTATTATACACAAAACAAAAGGTATTTTAATAAAACGCGTATACTAAAAGATCAATAATTAAATTATCTTTAAATTGGTGAAGGTTTCAGAAAAATACGCTTGGTAGATTTTGCGCCATTCTCAGTTTATCCACGTTAGACATAACTTTACAAATTAATTTCACTATGTAATATAAACATAATCCAAAATTTTTCACATATTAAGTTATTGAGGAAATGCTCTAATTTATCATATATTTTTTTCAAATCATTAATACTACTCGTTTAGACGTGATCTTCAGTATAAAATCATTAAAAGTCGGTTATCGTCCCCTTAATTCAAGTGGTTTTATTACTGGCTGATAAAGTTTAATACCGTCCTTACACCATGATTTCTCCCTTGAAATATAATCCTCGTTATTGTTAAACTTGGGTATACTTGTTTATTAGTCTAAACATCTGAAACATCTTTGTTATTCAAATCCAAACTTTGGAATATATCCGGCGGAATATTTCAGACTCCCCCTGTATAAGTGTAACAGGGTGGGTGTTATTTATTACTTTTAATACTTGCGCTGTAATTGCAAATTAGAATGTCATGTGATACTTTAACATAATACTATAACCTAATATTGAAATTAGCCGTTAGTACTTTAAGATTCCTGTCTGAAATGTTTTCAGTTTTAACTTCAGAGGAGTCAGAGTCTGATTTGTTTTCAGCTTCAGGGCATGGCTCTAATAAACATGGGTAATATTGTTAATCTCTGAAATATTACGTCGAGACGAATTCGATTAGGAAACAATTTATTACCGGCCTCAATAGAAGTTATTACGGGGAGCTGTATGAATTACAGCTACTTACTATAATAAGAATTTCTTGCGCCAATAGATAAGGCGATTTAGCGTCGTATTGGGAAATCTAACTGATCGCAATTTTATTACGTTTTATGTCCAATATTTAGTATTACTCTTTGTACCCAAATGGAGCTTTTTTTAATCGGCATTATTATTAGCATCATCAAGAGATAAAGAGCAGTGGTGGCCCAGTAGAAATGGCCGGGACTTACAAGTTGTTGGTCGTAGGCTAGAACCCAGACAGGCACTTTGTGTACTTAAATGATTTCATCACCACTGCTCTTGTCACTCTTCTGTTTTCCTTCACCGAATGGTGAAGGAAAACATCGTGAGGAAACCGGCATGTGCTAGAGGTTGTGTCCCAGCAGTGCAAGTGGGAACATTATAGGTTGATTATGCTATTAGCATCATCGTATAAACAGTTGTTGTGGTGTATGATCGCATTGGTTTCGCGTCGTGCGTGGCGTGAATGCACAATGTTCACGCATGTTTGTTGCTAGCTGTGATAAGGGATTATTTATGCATCGGGGACAGGCTCGCTGCTCAGCACTCGGCGCGGCCGCTCGCCTCCGGTGCATCATTGCCGTAACACCGATACGCTTCACTGCCTATCACACGATATCATTCACTCTTATGTCACTTTACGACGTCGGGTGTGCCTCAAAATTCTGCTTTATTGTATGCAAATTAACTAGAAACTATGTACCTAGTCGAAATTCTATTAGAATATGCGAGTAAACGTGACATCAATTTAAATGAAGTTGTTAAAAAACAAGTTTTATGTTGCTATCACGTTAATTAGTTTGTTAAAATGTTCAATCGTCCAAAAACTTGAAGCCTTCACAAAATCAGCTATTTTTAAACTGACCTTTTCCTAGTCACGTTAATAACTTTCAGTTTTAATCCAATTTCCTTCGTAGTAATTCGACGTAGGATATTTTTTGAAATAGAGATACCGAGGTGAAATATGTTTCGCAGAATTTATAGCAATGATGAGATTAAATACACCGGTGGCATTTATGTACAAAGGTCAAACGTGGACGATGGATAGCCTAGCTATAGTAGTAGCTACGTGCATTGTGTATGTAACCAACGATGTATGTGAGCGAAGGAAATTGAGTAATGTTCACTCGGCTAGACGAGCCACCGCCAACGGTGAAAATAATAACACTGTAAAGGTCACTGAGCATTTGCCATCTTCGCATGTATAACAAATTCTGTTAGCGGTAATAGGTCTTAGAAACGATATTTTTTGATAAAATAACGATGATTATGAATATTTTACGATGAGTGGGAAGAGGAGTGCTAAAATTAGAAGCTCCCAGACAATATGTTTAATACTAAGTATCTACTTTTAGGTTTTTCGTGGTAGTTATTCTATTATCGAACCGAGTTTCATTATGGTGAAGAAGTCAAAAGGCTTCATCTTTTGCAGGCTTCAGCTGTATTTTTAATTTATTTATAGGCCGTCCAACCGGTACCTCAAAGCTGGTATGATCTGTCAAACTATTTTCCACTTGTATTTCTCGAATCCAGGGCCGGAAGGCCGGCACGAATTCACCACATACATTGCGGCAACGTGCCTTTTGTCCTTAAATTTTAATAGCACTTATCTCGTACAAAATTCTGCAACAAATTGCAGCTACCTGAAAGCCTCCATAAAGAGAACACTCACATGTGTAGATGTGATTTATGAGAGCAAGTGCATGTAAGAACGAGATTGTTGAAGGGCACAAGATTTTAACATCAGCTTTATGGTGAAGTGGGCGACAGTCGGACAGAAGGTAGAAGACACCACCATGAGGGTTAGAAATTCATGTATCTTGTACCTATTAGGATTTTGTTTTCGTCTTCGCATTAGGCGTTGGTCCAGCGTAGGCGTTGACCCCTACCTACGTCACGTTTTCTCATCGACAGTGTACAATCCATATAGTCATGTCAATCAGTTGACCGAAAGCAAATTTTCCCAATACCCGCACTTTGCCCACGTGGTGGATTTTGGCCCGCTCACAGAGAGCAGCCCTGTGTTCCAGCAATAGGAATCTGCTGCTATGCTATTTAATTTCACTTCTTCCGTTTTCATAATAATTTGTTTTTTTTTGAACAACTACCAAAGTTCGTAGTGTTTCCTCGTCGAAATCCATTTTTGGTAATGACTATAAAATTATGGAGGGTTGGATTTAGGTGGCTCTGGAAAAGGATGCCTGGAAGGATTTAGGGGAGGCCTTTTTTTTTTTTTTTTTAAACGTTGCGTTGCCCCCCCACACTAGGAATTTCTCCTGTATTGTGGGTGCGTTTACAAACATTTAAATTCATATACACAAACAGCCAGAGACCCGAAACAACTACTTGTAGGTCATACAAATATTTGTTCCGTGCGCGAATCGAACCCGCGACACGCAGCGCAGCAGTCAATCGCTTAACTAACTGCGCCAACCGTGCCGTGCCTTTGCTCAGCAGTGGGACGATATAGGCTAACATAAAAACAACTTAAAATTATTATCGTTGAGCGCTCGCACGACCGACGTCTACGCCTCGTCAACACCTGCGCTGAACTGTGCAGACACTATCCGCCTTATTACAAAACAAGATTTATATTTTGTCATGGCTTAAACCATGGAGCTAGTTTTTGTAAAAAAACGTAACTCTGATTGAAATACCGTTCTTTATACAAAACTGAAACCTTAGTTCGGTACTTAGTTGTCAGTTTTGTGTTTAGGAACTTTACCATAGTCGGAATAAAGTTCGAAATTCAATAATGGCTCCATGTTTTAAACCTGGGTCTGAAGATAAACCTTGTTTTGGAATAAGGGGGTATAAGTTCATTAAATTGGGCTAAGCACTTCTTTTGTGAATTGTTGATTTTGGCACTGCAGTATTTCGATACCCTCATGCGTCACCGAGATTAACGAAGACAAGCGCTCCAGTTGGACGCTCGTAGCTTTATATTGCGACGGAAATTCTTGCGAAGTAAAGAAAAGATGCTTTTAATTTTATATTTTAATTTAGGATCTTATTAACAAAAATTACATTTGAATTTTCTTGGCTTTGTAGAGTACCTAGACGAGTTCACGAGTAGTTTTGACTCAGATCATTACAACTAAATGTGTTGTTTTAACGATAGAATGTTCCAGTATATTCCCACGTACTTAATGCTACGTGGGCGTTTGCTGTTGTTTGTTAATATAATTATTATGTTTGAGAATGACGTATACACGTATTTGTTCATCATATTAAGACGAGGACGTACTAATAGTGATGTTACTTTGAAAACTGAACTTTCTTCTATTAGACGTCTTATACAACGGAAACCCGAATATACCTTTGCATAGTTAGAGAGTAGTGTTAAGACTTTAAGAGATGATCAGTGTTATTTACGTCTGGCGCTGTGCCAGCGACAGACGACGTAGCAGCGACTCCGTGTTGTTTGCGAAATCGTTCCATCAATTCTGACGAAATAGGGACCGTTGACACAATGTCGCTGGCAATGTGCTCAATATTTTTATCTGTCTTTCAAACTTCACCACACATCCTGCCTGAACTTCCTACTGTCATGGTCTTGGTTTCCATGGAAAACAAGGTTTTATAGTCGTTTCCATTAGTGAAATAATCGAAATGACTATGCAACCTTGTTTGGACCTACCATTATCTTGGTCTGGTAAGGTTTTTCATTTACCCAAGGTTACGACAAAATTCATCATAGATTCCACTATATTCAGGTGTTTACCATGCCTTAATTATCTAGGTACGTGTTTTCCACAAATTGGTAATCTGAGAATCTTGTAAAACAATGCAGCCCAATATAATATTAAGACCAGGCAGTCTAAATCAAATTTCCACGCAAGCTCCGCCCCATGCTCCCCTCCACTCCGTTATGTGCTAAACGCTAACACATCAGTAATAAAATTGAATATCGCGTGCGCTCTTTGATCGTGTTTGAGCACGAAACTAAATAGCGTAAGTCTCAATTCTTATTTATTTATTATTTATTTATTAAAACTTTATGCACAAGTAAAAAAATACACTGTACAAAGGCGGACTTAATGCCTGAGGCATTTTCTACCAGTCAACCTTAGGGTGATGCAGAGACAAAACATGGCAGGTGCAACGTACGGGATAGATAGCTCGGAAATAACTATAAAATACAAGCATAAATAAATACAAATACATAGATAGATACATACATACATAATATACCAAAATAAACTTTGTCAGGAGAAATAACGACCGGTAGCGAAGAAAACCACTCCAGCAAATCACCGTTGAGATGTTTCGGCCAACTTCTGACGAATATGTTCACGTGCCTTCACTTTAAATGATAACCGGCTGGGTGCCGTCCTGATGTTCAGAGGGAGCGCGTTCCAAAGAAAGACCGCCTGGACAAAGAAAGAAGAATGAATGAAGCCAGAACGGTGTGAAGGACATCGTAGCAGACTAAAGTAATAATTGATCTAGAGAAAAAATATCTGGTGGCTGGATAATAAACTTTATGTTCTGGCTGTGAATATTTATTTTAGACATAAAAGCCGAACAATCTTGTTTGTTTTTATAATTATCCTTAAAAAGACATGATTTTCAACAAAAAATGTATCGAGCGAAAATATTACAATTAATCTGTCTTCAACAGGGAAACAAAAAAATCCAATAATAATATAAGTGACAACAACCTCCAATAAATCATATACCTGCTAAAGTTTTATTTTGATTGTAGAGTGACTGTTTCAGAATATTCATGCAAATTAACATTAAAATAGGGAGCCTCCTCTTAATGGCTAGTTTTCTTAAAATGTGTTCTCTAGAGATGTGAGTTGCACCCGAGACGCTTCTCATTTACAGCCTGAATACGGTCCATTTTCTTCGCTGAAATGGAAGGCGCCTCCTTTGAACCTTTGATGCTTTTGAAACTGTTCGACTCAATGGAACTTAAGTACATGGCACCGCCCTCAGGTAAAAGCACTTAGAAAAGACAGCATACGTTTTGATTGACGACACTTTGACCTTTGGCTATCTTGTGAGTGCTTGGAAAATAAACGATGTTTCGCTTTTCTCAATATTTTACCGTAAAATTGAAGAGTTCCGTCCTAGGTTCTACGTAACTGACAAAATTCCATATTCAATTTCAAGCAGTTCTAAGTACCGCACATTCCGTGAAAGTTAAGCGGAAGCTATCCTAGGGAGTGCAAAGTAGTCAGGAAAAACATAATTTCTATAGAGGCGCAGCTGTGAAGGCTCTTCTGAATGTAGGCAGTTAAAGTGCAACCCTTTTGTGATTGCGAGAGCTCTCCCTTTCACTCACACTGACATGTACCTGTGCGCACACCTGGCTCATACGGACTTCGGTACTCATTTGTGATGGCCGTTTACAAAGCTAAAATCCCCTGTACATCACCGTGTTTTCGCTATTAATAAAAACAGGTCACGAGGGTTGATTAAAGCTCTTGTACTTTAAAATAAAAAAATATATGACGCGTTGAATTTAAAAACATCACGCGCAGAACTGGCCCCAAAACGTTTAATTAATCGGTTCAATGTGGTACTAAAGTATTTATTTTTTATTTTGGCTGAATTAAATTTCTGTTATTTTTTGCCTAGACGCACCGTTTTCGAGATATTTGAATTGATATTTCTTTTTATTAGTTCAATGGGTTATAAATTAAGCCGTTCAAAAAGGTTACCCTTATCGTATGGGTTTTTGATTAACCGCTTAGAAAAACCCTATCGAAAACCCTTTCAATGGGTAGCCAAAATGGTCCCTGGTTTAAAATAATTTGTAATAGTTGGTATGTAAGTCATTTCGTTAAAAAACTTGAATTCTAACGTAAGTCTAAAATCTCTCATGCTGGTAAAATGTTACGATGCGAAGTTCAATAATTATGCCACATAATAGCAAATTAATGCATTCTGAGATAGAGAGGTTACAAGTAGTCGATTGGCTCTACTTGAATTATCTTGAATCTTCACTGAGAAACTTCGAGGGCCAGGGGTGAACTAATACACTTTTAACCTTTTCTTCTTCATCGGATTAGTATGAAAATTACTAGCTTGACAAACTAGAGTGTTAGTTAAGTGTTCAGTTTTATGCATAGTTGGTTTGCATCAGTTTTATCGCGCTGACTTCAGAGATTCTCGGAGTTAGATGATTCACGTTATTAAACTACAGTATAGGAAATTAGGTATATAAATCACAATCAACAATAGAACTTATGAGTAAACTAAGTTAGTCACAATAGACGGTGTAGTTAGCTGTAGGTACGTACAGTGTACACGCAGCGTCGTGTCTAGCTAGGCGTCAACTTGAGGAACTTCTGGCGTAGTCTCAAAGAGGTTTATCTTGCGCCGTCCACACGACCCGCGACCTACTTCCTACCTTAACCGGGTTGACAAGCCATTGTTGAACTTTACACTGGGGTGCTGCGTTGTTCGCTTGATAAATTCGGTTGCCTTAGCTCTCCGACAAATAAAGGATCGAGAGTCTAGACCCCTCCGTGCCTCAGGAATTAAGCCGGTGGTTCCGGCTGTCATTCGTGGATCTTTGACAGTCGTCAAATGTCCGAAAGTACATAATAATTGCTGGGGCTTTTCGTAAATCGCCTCGATTGCCTTAGCTTGGTCGGTTGTAAGACTTTTAGCTTTATAACTTGAATATTATTTCTCCACATAAAATGATATGTACAAACCAGGGACCGTACATCGTACAACCCCGGTTAAGAGTTAAGCCTTTCGAAGGGGTAACCCGGTCCATGGGTTACCTTTATCTTGATCTAACCCATTGAAAGGGTTTTATACTAGAAATCCAGTGAAAGGGTTACATGATAACCCATTGAAAGGGTTTTATAATTGAAACCCAGTGAAAGGGTTACATGATAACCCATTCAATGGGTTCTATACCTACTTAAAACCCAGTAACATGAAAAAATCATAATATTATGTTATTTCGATATCCGCCCAGAACGCGTAGCATGACCAATTCTATCTGTATTCTACCCAGGGACCATTTTGGTTACCATTTTAGAAAAACCCTATCGAAAACCCTTTCAATGGAAAGGGTTTTCGATAGGGTTTTTCTAAGCAGTTAACCAAAAACCCATACGGTGTGGGTAACTTTGAATGGCTTAATTTAAGCCGTTCAAAAGGGTTACCCACACCATATGGGTTTTTATCGAAAACCCTTTCAACGGGTTACCTAAATTTAATTTAAGCCGTTCATGAGGGTTAGCCATATCGTATGGGTTTTTGTTTAACCGCTTAAAAACCCCTATCGAAAACCCTTTCAATGGGTAACCAAAATGGTCCCTGGTACACACATGCAAAATATAAACACACACGGTGAGTTGCACGAAACCAACATTAGTTTAACGAAGACTTTAAATTACTTAAAATGCTGTCACTTTCTTTTTGATACAGAATGTAAGGGATGGCATGAATTTAAAGTCCCCGTTAAACTGATGTTGGTTTCGTGCAACTCAACGACAGTGTACTAACATAAAGATACTTTTAACATTACCTAATCGGAAAGTTAAAACTATTTGCTTGGAATATAAATAATGGATGATGTTCCAGCGGCCTGGGTAACTGTCCTACATTTAAAAAGGGAAGTGTTATGCGCACACGTTTCCATATACGTATTACCAGTAGAAAGCCAGCAACTACTTGTCTTATATTTTTCCTAGGAATTGTATGTAATGAGGACTTTTGACTGAGATATACATTCATTTGGTTTTGTTGGAGAATGAATTATTGTGAGACTGGGTTAGTATACTTTTGGAATCCTCAGAACTCTCCTGGTTTCATGTCTATTGTTACAACTGAAGTACAAATTATTATTCACAAAAACATCGGTAGTGATGAAAGGTTCATGTACTTAGCATTGAAATGTCTGCTTTGAAGCTGATATTTGAAATTAATTTTTCAAGAGGCGTGCCGAAATTTTCACCGACATTGTTCAAAAATTGTAAATATTAGTCTTGGTCTAATCTTCGTTTTACAATAAAGCTAGGCTATATTTATCTAAACTCAATTTTCGTGCAACCTTCTGGAGTTTAATTTTCAACTTGATGAAGAATTCTCTTGATGAACGCCATCAAGTCTTTCATCTCGCTGACAAGGCCCTATATCTAATTATAAAATATTTTAAGGGCTTTGGTTAAAGGTCGCGCACATTTAATTTATTTATTCTATGAACGAAACATAAATGAGATGTCTATCGTTTAATCAAGTGAGGTGAGTTTGTAAGTAATCGATTTATGTTGTTTATTGCTACAGTTGTTGATGGGCGTCTGGAACTTTCGTCTAGGACTTGAACCCCTCTGTCTAACGTCACGAGGACTTGTCTAGACTATAAAGACGAGGAAGACCCCGGACAATGCACTTAGCAATTCTATGTTAAATTTAGTTGTTTCGACCAAAATAATTCAAACTGCCAATCAGTTCCCCCTGTTTAGAAATGCTTGTATTGCTTCTACAAAATAAAAGTTGATGACAGGCACGTGGTTAATATTAGCGGTATGCGTCGCATTCATTTTAGTTTTAAACGAATCTACTAGAAGCAGGGGCATTCGGTGCCAGGTAGGTATATGATTTCATGAGTGAAGGGAGCCAAAAACCGGGGGGCAATGACCTCTCACCCTTAGTTTTCTTAGCGTTCATAAGCGAGCCTGTGCACTACGCTGCTCCCTACAATTTATGTTTCAAATGTTTCGATCTTATTCATTCCCGAGTAACTTTACACTGAAACTGTATATCTTGCTTTGAAACAATATCTAGATACAAGTTGATAAGTTGTACGAACTAACAACACAACTACTGTGTGTAGTCAAGCGTTCAGATGTAAAAAAGCGGCAACAGCACTAGGTGTTCATATTTTTTATGAAAGAAATAAACTTTAACAAACAATGAGTCGGACAAATAATAAATAGACAGGTTTAACAAAAATACATATATCGAGACTAAAATAAATATTTTTATATTTGTATTCGTAGATAAGTGACGCAGTTTCCCTTTTACTTGGTACTGGTGTTTTGCCGCAGAAATGGAAACGTTTGAGAAGCTTGTTACTTTTCTTAGCACAGGTCGTAAAATATATTGGAAGATGAATTGTAGCCCCCGCATGGGTTGTATACGCTCGTGGGTTTTATGATATATACGAAAATATACCTAAATATACCTAAATCGAGCCCAAGCCCGCTTGTAAATTGCCATATATGATATATCCCACCTGACCCGCCGGACTCCGGATCTACAAATTGGCTCACGTAGTGATAACAATCAACAAAACACTCACGATTTTCCTATTTCTCGCTGAGGACTTTTCGTCGTAAACCGTGACTTTTTTTCAACAGCTCCGAACATGATTGCCGAACTGAAAAAAAAAAAACAATCATACCGACGAACATTTATAACCTCCTTCTTTTTTGGAAGTCGGTTAAAAATACAGACGTTTTGGTTCTTACAGTTTGTTAAATTAAGTTTCATGAATGTGAAAATCTTTTAGAGATAAATATATTTTGTATTAGCTTGTTGGCGATCATATTGATTTTCTGTGAGAACGATGGGATTTGATAAATAAGGTTAGGTGTACGTGTAGGGTATTGTATTGTACTGCTAAAAAATATCCCTTTAAAGTAGATAGTTGGATACTCAGATTATAGAAAAGAAGCAGATGGACCGCGCGGAACACCGAGAGTGCGGCCAACAAAGCAAATACAAATTCAAAAGCGAATACACCCTCGATTCAGTACAGCACGAAGCGTCGCATCGTTAGTACGTCACGGGCTCTAACAGATAATTTCAGAATGATGCCGTCTTGTATTTTTAAACATTGTAAAAACTGTTCCCAAAAACAAAAGAAGTAAGATGGAGTATCTTTCATAAGTAAAATATTGATTATTTGTCTATTTGGATTTATTTTACGTGTTTATTGTTAGTGACATCTTGAAACACAAAACCTTAACAAAAATCATTCGGTGTTGCTAGTTTATATTGAAACATTTACCCCTAAGTTAGGAAATAAGTATAGGATACAGGAGTATCGATTTACAAAAATATTTATGTCGATAATAGTGTTATAATTATCGCCTTTTCTGGTTAGTATGTTTATAAATAAATAAGTATGTATGTGTCTTCGTAAGTGTAACTAGTTAATGGATTTTATAATACTTATTACATCAGTCGATTTGCTATATCATGGGTTATATGACGTCACCATAAAGTTAGTATTGCTACCAAAAACAATAAAATGTTGGTGTCTCAAAATAAAAATATATCGCAAATGTATCGTTTATATGGGTATTGTTAATTTGACGTATACTGTTAATAAAAACAACTGATTTAAGAAAAAAAAAACTTTTTTTTTTCATGTAATTAAATATTGTGGCTAATTTTTTCATTCTCCTGGCAACCGTACACACACATAGAGGCACCTGTTCTTATAGTGCTGTCACGTGGCTGTAACGCACACATGTCTACAAACGGGCCTCACTTTATTGTTCCGCGCGGTCTATCTGCTTCTTTTCTATAATCTGAGGTTGGATACTACAAGCTTTGTTCTCCAGCAAAGCTTGTAGTCTGACGTACTACAATGACGTAGATCATTGTTCATCTAAGATTTTTGTGTCGTGCCTTTCCAGTAGACCTCATTTTACCCTCGAGCGCTTTCAGATCGTCCCAGTCCTGAATATTTATGAGGCCAGCTTCCACTCCGGTCGGATTTATTATCAAGTTTCGTCACTTTTCCGTAGAGATTCGTTAGGAGAAATCCATTTAAGATTGACTCTAGCATTTAACGTATTCCAAGAGATAAATGAATGGACTTGACCTTTATGAATGCTGGTCGTTTCATTGTTGTACCTATGTATAATACAAACAGGCGGTGGCAAATTTAAATTAGTTTGGATTAATTACATTATAGGTGGGCTTCTACATTTACGTCGGTAGATGATTGCGTCACAGCGCTGTGTCGTCTATTTGGACAGCGTCGTTTTGGCTCGTGCGACGTAATACTCACGAGGCCGGTGTGCCCATAATAACCTGGCTTGTATACTAAGTATTATTTGGCTACAAATGCTGAATTTTCCCACGGATTCTGGGTTCTCGGCATTGTGGCTAATTATAAAGACGTTGGGTTTTCTGTGGTGTAGGTATTTACCTGGCCTGTAGATGTAAGTATCCTACGTAATTAGTAATAACAGTTGGAACACTGCCTCATTTTTTAGGATTCCGTAGCCAAATGGTAAAAACGGAACCCTTAATAATTTCGTCATGTCATGTCCGTCCGTCCGCATGTCACACAGCCATTTACTTTGAGACAGGGTTGATTGATTTAAATCAGGGGTGATTTTTTTAATAAATAGAATAGAATAGAATACTCTTTATTATGTACACCATAAAAGTTACAGATATAAATGTTTAAATTTTACATAGGGTTACACAATGGGCGGTCTTATCGCTAAAAGCGATCTTTTACAGACAACCTTTGGCAATAAAAATCATGATTTGAATCAAAAGTTCACGGTTTACTTAGAATTGTATGTGCTTCGCGGTTTAAAATGGTCTTTTAATCGCTGCGGTATTCCCTGTATCTCTTTATGGCATTTATTGCACCCTGCTCTAGATCCCATTTTATTTCAATCATGTGTTTCAGTATAATGCTGCCAAATAGGATCATTTTTTCGTCCAGTCATTCTCGCAACACAACACAAATGAGAATTACAAATTCACAATTACAACACAATATTTTACGACGCGTGACGCAATATTCATCTGGCGAACGATCGCATGAAAATATTGTCAATTTAGGGTAATCCCGGAAATACACTAGTTTTTCTTAGAGAGTTATCAATGTTAGACTATTTTAGGGGAATACCAGTGTTTGCTTAGAGAGTTGTCAACAAAATAAAAATCTACCATTTACGGTGAAAAAAAAAAGAAACAATTATAAAAAACCATGATTTATTTGATTTTTTTTATCATAAATATCTGTCATAAACAAATAAATCATGATGAAACTTGGAAACCTATAACTCTGTGTATCGCTAAACAACAGTGTAGTGAAATTATAGAAAAAAAAAATTGTAGTGGCACCCATACATGATACCGAAGGATGAAACAATTTAAATCGATGCACAATAATTATGGGCGGTTGGAAACATAACCTTTTGAATTATGGAATCCAACAATACTCCACGTATTGTTGGATTCCATAATTCAAAAGGTTAAGTTTCTAAGTGGCTTTGCTATTTAAGTCAATAGTTCTGAGATAAGGAATATTTTCGGTTACAACCACTTAGATCAAACACAATTTAGCAAACTGTACCGTGTTACGTATCAAATTAGGGCTTGTTGTGTAGGTCTCAAATATTTATTTATTTTAAAAGCTAAAATAACAGTTATTTAAGAAAATTTATGAGTATTGACCATTCCCCCACTTTTATTTCCGAAAATTAAGTAAGTAATATTAAAATTAATTAAATTAATTATTTAAAATTAATCTATAATTAATTTGACGACACGGTTGGTGCAGTGGTTAAGCGATTGACTGCTGCGCTGCGTGTCGCAGGTTCGATTCCCGCACGGAACAAATATTTGTACGACCTACAAGTAGTTGTTCCGGGTCTGGCTGTTTGTGTATGTGAGTTTAAATGTTTGTAAACGCACCCACAATACAGGAGAAACGCCTAGTGTAGGGCAACGTTTAAAAAAAAAAAAAATTAAATTACAAGCCTAAAATTTTGAAAAAATACAGAAAATTGTTCTTTACTTACAGATTACAGGAAAATCTCTAGGTAGTCTATGGTGTTAAAATGGCATGGTAAATATCTCATTATTGTGCGTACAAACTTACATTGACTGCCTCGTGGGTCTAGTGGTCGCAAGCGCTACTACTGAGCATGGTTTTGATTCCCGGGTCGGGCAAAGTGATATTGGGTTTTTCTATCTGGAATTTCTCAGTACTGCTACTGAGAAATTCAGCCTTCCGGGTTCCAGTTCTTCTTCGAACTTCAACCCGGAATCAGGATTTGTGCCCGGTTGATGGCAATAGGCTCGCCCCCTATTACATGGGACTTAAACATAACTAGCGAAATGTGGATGTAACATACAGGTACACCTCTGCCTAACCCTTCGGGGAAACGAGGCATATGCAAACTTACATTTCCAGTTGGAATGTATGGGATATAACCCAAGAACAAACTTAACATTGTAGTTGAAATACATATTGTATTTCAACTACAATGTCAAGTTTCTCGGGATAAAAAACATGGTAGATAACATATTCATTATACGGTCTTTTTGTTTCCACTGTGTTACTGTTTTGGGAAATTCATGAATACAGCTGGAACTATAAGGATCGTCCCTTGAAATACATGATGAAAGTCCGGATACTCTGGAGTCGAGTTCTTGTATAAAGTATAAAGCATGAAAATTAATCGATAATGACATTAATACGATTTCAATAACTTTCCTATTAACCACTCATCTCCTGGCTGTACTGCGAGTCTGCGACTGACACGAATTTTTAATTCGTTCAGAATACGGATTTCGTTACGAAATATCGTCGAAACCGTGTTTGTTATTGATATTTTCGCAATAATATTTCAATACATAATTTCGTTCGGTCGTTGCTTGATATAAAATATGTAAATTTGTAACGGGATATATTTGTAGCAAAATGTATTCGATTTATAAAAATGGGATATTTTTTAAATTAAATATCTGGTAATTGCTCTGATAATACGTTTAATTCACATACTCACCAAATAAAATGCAGAGTAAAATGATATGACCTACCTCGCTTACCCATTAATTTACAGTCAGGAAGGGTGAACGATTTTCGACACGTGCCCAAAATGCTCTCTACGAGTATGTTCGCTTGTTAAGTACTTAGTTAGGCACATTATAATAACCGTTCTTCTCTTTATAAATAAGTGGTCCCCACTTCCCGAGTAATTTATTTATTTATTGGATCTTCAACAGAGTCTGCACAATTACATGCAAGTGTGAAGAATAATCGGAAAACATATTGGTGTGCGGTTCCAATAAAGTTATACATAGAAGACCACATCGTTCCATAAAATCTTGGTACAGCTACATTGTATAGACGCCAGCACATCAAGCTACTACAAGCTGTCAAATTCCTTTAAAAGATTTTCGTTAAATCATAAGATTTAAGGTTGATTGGGAAAATTTTACAGTTTCGGGTAGCTTGATCTGCTGGCGTCTGTACCTAGAAACTTATTGAAAAATAAAAGGTTCCGACGAATTGAGAACCTCCTCCTTTTTAGGGTTCCGTACCCAAAGGGTAAAACTGGAACCCTATTACTAAGGCTCCGCCGTCTGTCTGTCTGTCCGTCTGTCACCAGGCTGTATCTCATGAACCGTGACAGTTGAAATTTTCACAGATGATGTATTTCTATTGCCGCTATAACAACAAATACTAAAAAATAGAATAAAATAAATATTTAATAAATAATACAACAAACGTGATTTTTTTGCTCGTTTGTGCTCTATATTGATAACGGCAACTGGTAGACGCTTGAAATATTCACAGAATATGTAGATATATATTGACTTTAAAACGAAATAATTAAATTAAAATAAAATAAATATTTAAGGGGGGCTCCCATACAACAAACGTGTTTTTTTGCCATTTTTATAGATAATGGTACGGAACTCTTCGTGCGCGAGTCTGACTCGCACTTGGCCGGTTTATTGCTCGTTTTTGCTCTATATTGATTACGGCAACAGGTAGACGCTTGAAATATTCACAGAATATGTGGATATATATTGACTTTAAAAATTAAATTAAAATAAAACACATATTTAAGGGGGGCTCCCATACAACAAACGTGTTTTTTTTGCCATTTTTATAGATAATGGTACGGAACCCTTCGTGCGCGAGTCCGACTCGCACTTAACCGGTTTTTTTTTTGAAGTCGGTTAAATAATCAAAATTCATTACACGAAAATCATACAAAGGAAAACCAAATGAAATTCTAAACAGTAAGTTAAGTAAGGGAACATAATAATACAAAAAAAAAAAATATGACCATAAAAGAAAAAACTACAAAAATAACAAAATATTATGATTTGTATAATTGACTTATAACTAAACTTATACTTAAGTAGTACTGCTACTTATTACGGTATATAGGGTATATACTTAATTGACTACTATGATTTAATTGCAAGAAACCCATTGATGTCCCGACAAATTAAATATCTAATAGAAAATGATTGTTTGTTCTAGGGCGGCTACCCAGCTAAATTAAAGAAGGTGCTGATAGTGACAGCGCCGCTGTGGTTTAAGGCGCCATTCCGCATCTTGCGGCTGTTCGTGCGGGAGAAGCTGCGTGAGCGCGTGCACACGGTGAACGCGCCACAGCTGGGGCTGCACGTGCCGCGCTCCAGCCTGCCCAAGCAGCTGGGGGGGCTGCTCGAGCCTGACCACGCAGCCTGGTGTGTATTGATCTTCATTTGTGTAACGTTATTGACCTGTCGGTCCATTCTGGAAAAATCTCACAGTGGAAGTTTAGGTGAAGTTAGCAGTCATTCCACCAGATGCTAGGGATTGACACTATTGAGAGCTCACTTCACTAAAGTTTTCACTGTAAGATTATACGTCGGCTGTTAAGAGCTCTCTTACATTTCGGCGCTGCGCTAACTTAGGTATTTTTTTTTATATTTACGCTATATTTATATTATATTTACACAACGATAGTATCGACACGACAAAGAGCCCGAAATCAATTGACATAGGTCCGCCCTGCGATATTGAGCGCACATCGCCGGCACGGTGAACTAGTACTTTTATTTTATTTATAAAAAAATAAAACAAGCTCTGGAAAAAAAAATGTTGGAGATTATTTTGGTATAAAAACTACTTCAAAATTATGTAGAACGTCGGAGATATTCAGACTTGTTTCCAACCCTTTTCAGTAGAAAATTAAATTAGGTCCACTCGTTTTTTATTTATATAAAAGGCATAAAACAAAAATGTATTCTATTATTATAAAAGTATAGGATTTTATCATATGAGAAAAAATATTTTGATGGATTATATTCAACATAATCTGCAAATTACGAGCTCTTAAATCAGCTCTCCATGAGTTTTTGCCTAAACATGCACCAGGAGAACGATTATTGCTAAATAAATAATTTAAAAATCGCTTTATTATTATTTTAGAAGACGAACTATGATTACCAATTATTATTTATACGAAACAACGAATATTATTCAATTTCAACGAGGAAACCATGCATCTACGCGCATTTTTGTAATACTCTGTTTTGGTTTTTACCGCAGTACGAACTATTATTTTGTATTTTTGGTAGCTCATGGAGACCGTTATAAGATGCAATGGGTGAGAATCGATCTCACAACCTCGCGACCTCTCGATTGCTTGTCTATTATCGATAGTCTTAACGAAACTCTCCATCAAACTCTAGGTACTAAGTTCATGTTGGTGAAACTATTAAAGAAACTTCTAGTTTCGCTGCCATCGGTCTCCCAAGTGACGTAAGTAACAAAGTTGCAGCGGCCATAACTTCGTGCTATCTTGCATGCTGTCGAGCCATGCTCCTTCCTGAGACTTAGTTTCCTTTTGTCAGTGACTTATCTGTTATGTAACATCAAACTAGCGTTTGTTTGCTTTGTCAGTTACAGGCTTATGTGGCTCTACTGCATAATATATCGATTTTTCTATTTTCAGATACCTAAAGTGTCGAAACTTTGAAAGAACGGTCTGCGGCGCTTGTAATATGTTCGAGTTTGATTTGATTTGTATTGTTCCTTACAAATTAACAATACCTCTGCAATATAGGCACTACGCTACCCGATATAATTATAATTCACGGTGCGCTGTAATGATCGCTTATTGTCAACGCTTGAACCTCAATTAACGTGTTCAGCGACGTTGAGCGAGAATATACCAAGTCATCATTATTGTCTTGAATCCTGCGGGCCGAGCACGGGCGTGCCAAGACGTTTGTGACAAGATATGATAAATCATGTCATGTCAATTTGTACTAGCATTTTATGACAAAACAGTTTTATCGCATTTAGAACATCAACGCACAATTTAACGATTCTCGGAATTAGGAATGAATACGAACTCTCACCACACGCAATTTTCCCTTTGTGGTAAAGTTAACGAAGCAACTTACAGGAAAATCTATAACATCACTATCTCTGTTTGCCTAATGACAAGCGTGATATATGATCTCTAACAATTTCCTCTATACGTCAGTAATTTGCCCGACTACCCACGCATTGACCGTACATGCATAGTACAGGGTGTTTACGTAAATCCTGTGAGCCCGTAGTCTGCTGAATCGATTTTAAGTCTCTAAAACTTGGCACCTGAAACGCGAAGACTCGTATTACATAATGTACCATGATGATTTATAGACCACGTAATGAAGCGGTTTATTTCTCAATGATAAATGGAGCTGAATTTCGGCGACGACATTATTATAGAACTCATTAACTTCACCGACTTTAGGTGATCGCTACGAAATATGAGGTCGCGTTATAGATAAATGTGATTCATATCATTATCGTAGAAATAACAATACAATAAGATAAGATTACTGGAGCCATCCTAGCTAGCCACTTGTTTCTCTGAATTCTTTATTGAAAGAGTACACAACTTGCAATCCTACTGATTCTATCGATCACAAACAAGCCGTGGGCGTCATGTGGGTGTAAGTTTTGTTTTGTCTGCATTTCTTTTTCTTTAGACAGATTTGTAGCAGTTTTACTTTTGTCTACAGGTTGGAGCATTGCAAGAACTGTTACACGAACAATCTGCAGAACGCTAAACTAGACGGCGTCATTGATGAATATGTAATCAGTAATCACATACCGCCTATCAAGCCGCAAAATGGTGAGTTCTACAAACATGATTTATCGAACATTTTGAGAGACTATCTTCTTGGAAAATATTACACGCGTATGAAACGCGATATCAATTTCAGTATTTTCCTAGGATTCAGATTTCGCACCGTCGACTCAGCATAATATTCCATAAAAGGGGAACATTGGCGCGTTATTAGATTCTAACATTTGTAACAAGCGACGAATGTTTGTCTGCGTTGTAAACAAGAAAACGTAAAATAACTTTTGTCGAGATAATTTTTTCTTTTTATTTTTGATGACAGAAAGGACTTTTAATTAAATTAATGTCTCATTAATGACTCTAAATTCAAGATGGTTAGCTAAATTCAATGTTTCATAAAGAATAATTGTAAACCTAGACATTGGTGTCAGTTTTCGACATACTAACTCACGCCTTTCTCCTATTTTGGGGTAAGTAGAAACTACAGAATGCCACGTGCTACGATTCTCCCTTTTTGGCTCGACCATGTTCATAGAAGGTGTTTAAAAATTAACTTGAACTTTAAGCAGTGCTATAGAAGTATAGACCATCGAACTGAATAACTTTAACTAAAGTCCGTACAATTGTATTCCGTCGCACTCGCACATTAGAAGGACCTTAAAATGCGCGAGCGCGACGACAATACAATTGTCCGCGAGCGATAGAGATAAGTAATTAGGGATCATTGTACGAAATTCTTTCTGCTTCGCGACCGGACTTTATAGGGCAAACTTTGAAATCGCGAAAAAAAAATCTGCGGTTCCAAACTAAAGTTTAATACCTACTCTACTAATGTATAGGATAGCTGTCTTTTTGTACCAGTCCAAACTTTTTTAAACCGTTGTACAGGTATAATAGAGCACGAGGGTGCATGTGACATGACCAGTGACCGCGCGACGCGACTGGGCGACAACAAGACAGACATGCACATCAGCGGCGACCCCCCGTACACCTGCGACCCCAGTCCGCTCAGGTACACACCGCCATTATTATTAAAACAACATATCATCACGCCTGTATTCCCCGAAGGGTTAGGCAAAAATGTGCCTACACCCACATTTTGCCAGTTATGTTTAAGACCAGGCAGTCTAAATCCCACGCAACCTCCGCCCCCATGCTCCCCGCCACTACGTTATGTGCTAAACGTTAACGCATCAGTAATAAAGTTGATTATCGCGAGCGCTCTTTGATCGTGTTCGAGCACGAAACTAAATAGCGTAAGTCTCAATTCCTATTTCGTTTATAACTAAAGGAATAATTGATCTGGAGAAAAAATATCTGGTTGCTGGATAATAAACTATATTTTCTTGCTGTGAATATTTATTTTAGACATAAAAGCCGAACAATCTTGTTTGTTTTTATAATTACTTAAGTATCCGTAAAAAATACATGATTTTCGAATAAAAAAATGTATCGAGCGAATATTTTTTATTACACAATTACGAAACTGTCTTCAACATGGAAAGAAAAAGATCCAATAAATCATATACTAAAGTTTCGTTTTGATTGTATGTGTGACTGTTTCAGAATATTCATGCAAATTAACATAAAAATAGGGAGCCTCTTCTTAAATTCTATGTAATAGGGTGCGGGTCCATCAATCGGGCACAAATCCAGACTCCCGGCTGCTACTGAGAAATTCCTAAGTAAAAGAAAACCCAGTAACAGTTTGCCCGACCTTGGAATCGAACCCGAGACCTTATGCTCAGGAATAGCGCTTGCGATCACTAGACCAACGAGGCAGTTATTATTCAACGTGTAATTACCCAATTCTGACCCTAGGGTAGTCCCCGGGCATTAATATGACACTTACCGCCTTATTACAAAACAAGATTTATATTTTGACATGGCTTAAACCATGGAGCCAGTTTTTGTAATAAGAACGTAACTGTGATTGAAATACCGTTCTTTATACAAAACTGAATTCTTAGTTCGGTACTAAGTTGTCAGTTTTGTATTAGGAACTTTACCGTAGACGGAATAAAGTTCGAAATTGGCTCCATGGTTTAAACTTGGGTCTGAAGATAAACCTTGTTTTGTAATAAGGCCCATCAAGTTTTAGAAAGCGAATGTCACACAGGTATAGATAAACGTTGGAAGGAGCTAAATATCAAGGCGTTCAAACGTCAGTTGATACTATTTTTATCGCAAAAAGCATATTACAGTGTGTCTGAATTTTTAGTCGAAAAACTTGTCTGACATTAATTTTATTATAATATAGTTGTAAGTTTGACATAGCAGTTTGGTTAAATTCTTTATATAATTTATGTGACTAAAATATTTGTACGCCAATAAAGGCTAAACATGATTGGACTTTATTGTAATTTATTATCATCATGCATGCTGTTGTATGTATATACCATGTTTATACAAATAAATGAATCTTATCTTATCTTATCTTATATGCTCTACAGAGCCGAAATTTTTTCTAAAATCCGATGTTGCCAAGTGTATTGCCGGGAACTGAGGTCCTAGCACGAACGAGCGACCTAAATGTAACGTAAACGCGGGCGATTTTTGAATCGTAAATACAACTATTCTTATAAAGCAGTTTTAAAATATATTTTTTGCGACAAGCACAATAATTAGTTTCATCCATATAAATGTTTTATTAATTTATATGCTTAAAACCGACACCGACACACCGACTTCCGAAATTAAAGTTATTTTTAACTTTGTAGTGTTTTTTTTTGGCTTTTTTTCCTTTTTTGTTAAAAATTAATGAGTTCTAAAATGGTTCGAATTTCCGTTACGTTAACTTTGCGCGTTCGTTCCAGACCCAAAGTACAGTAAGTATTCACGTTGACGTTGCTCTCTAGTATGCACACATCTACGATTTACTTATTTGATGACAAAGACATTATTTTTGCGTTCAAAAACCCTGTTAATTGTCAGATATATCCGAGAGAAACCGTGATATCGATTTCATACTTATTGCATTAATTAACATAAACGTTTAATCGGCTACCTGTATGTTTCTAACACGAAAGCAAGGTGCAGCTTTGAATACTCGTTTTGTTTAACCGTTTTATATGAACGAATATTATTATTACTTTTATAGACTAGTGTTATGAATGGTCTGGCTGCATTCTCCTTGTTTTTAGGGTTCCGTACCACAAAAGGAAAAAACGGAGCCCTTATAGGAACACTCGTGTGTCTGTCTGTCTATCCGTCTGTCCGTCTGTCACAGCAGATGTGCTCCGAATCTACTGCACCGACTAAGTTGAAATTTGGTGCACATTATAAATGTCTATGACCCAAACACGGACACGTAACATAATAGATGAATGTTGAATATGAGGGTCACTTTTAAGTAACTAGAAAATTAAAAAAAAAAGTTTTGCTAACTGTACCGTGTTACATATTAAAGGGCTTGTTGTGAGATTCTCAAATATTTATTTTTTATAATTTTAAAATAAATAGTTATTAAGTTATTTAAGAAAATTTATGAAAATTGACCCCTTCTTCTCTCCGAAAATACTGAGCTGAACATTTTGAAAGAAAAAATTCAGAAAATTATTCTTCATACTTATAGATTACAGGAAAACCTATAGTGTTAAAATAACATGGCAAATCTTTCAATATTGTGCGTACAAACTTATATTTGCGGTTGGAATGTATGGGAGAACATGTTTTTCAAGTAAAATGTTAAATTTGTTCTTGGGATAAATTCATCCCATCTACGGAACCCTTCATTGTGCGTGGTCCGACACGCACTTGGCCGGTTTTATTGTATTGTGTAACGAATCTCGCCACGCAGACCGGTTATGCTAATAAACAATATTAATTGTGTATTTTATACATAGACATAACATTGCGACTCTTGTAATAAATAATGCAGGATGGCTCATTGGCTGGAATCTAGTTCTCTAATCGGCTAGACACATTCTATTTAAGATGATCCAATTTGGTGTGGAAATGAGTTCTTGTTAGAAATGACTCATCAGTGGCGAAAGGTGGTATTACGAGTATGAGAGAGGTAAGCCGGAGAAAAAAAAATCGTTTTTATTTTTATACAAAATAAACTCATGACGTCGACGAAATTGAACTCACGGCAAGCCGGACATGCCTACGAGTTATTTTAGAGAAAATGTTTTGTTATTGGGATATAAAGACCAAAAAAGTTATGTATTCGTTTTGTAATAATTTAATTTTATGGTGTATTAAATACCTACAGTGTGATTATATTATTTGGTGCTATTAAACCATCGACATTTCGACTATGCCATTTTTCAATGACGATAGTGGTTGTGTTCCGAATTTCCCAAGAGAAGTCGGTAGGAATCGTGTTATACGGTGCTTTGCGCCCCTGGAATTCATACATAGTTAGTTGACTAGATTTTGCATTGATAACCGTTTATTTTTTTAGGCACACACATGGTTATAATGGTGACATGAAGGGCAGGCATATACATTCAGGAGACGAAGATGACATAGACATAAGCAGTGAGTATACTTGTTTTTTTTTTTTTACTTTTTCTTTTCAACAATTAAACTCTTTAGTTGTCGAACTTATTCGAACGCTGAAAAACAATAACCGTCATATACAAAACAAGATTTATATTTTGACATGGCTTATGAGCGTTTACGACTTACGGCATTTCATACAAACTTTCAAGCCCTTGTTTTTCGAAATTACTGAACCGATTCTAATGAAACTTCATACGCATAAGCAGGATACAAAGTTCTAAAAAGTTAGTTAAGAACATTTTTGAAAAATAGCGTTACAGCCCAATTAGACCGATTTAAAATTTTCCATAAAAACGGAGATTTCCAGTTATCTCTTTTTAAATAAGACACGAAAATGACGATGAAAAAAGACGAAAATGTTCCTAACTAAATTTTTAGACCTTTGTATCCTGCTTACGCGTATGAAGTTTCATTAAAATCGGTTTAGTCATTTCGAAAAACAAGGGCTTGAAAGTTTGTATGATACGCCGTACGTCGTAAGCGCTTTTAAACCATGGAGCCAGTTTTTGTAATAAGAACGTAACAGTGATTTAAATACCGTTCTCTGAACAAACCTGAAAGCTTTAGTAGGGTACTAAGTTGTCAGTTTTGTATTAGGAACTTTACCATAGTCGGAATAAAGTTCGAAATTCAAAAATGGCTCCATAGTTTAAACCTGGATCTGAAGAAAAACCTTGTTTTGTAATAAGACTGTAACTGTCATTATAACTGGTGTTGATGATTGTTTACTATTTATATAAATATTAATATTTAAAAAAATAAAACATTCACCCAATAAACATTTTCTGGTCAAAAATCAACGGGTGTGTTTTTGAATTAGTATATTGAAGCACCTAGTGATATGCTAGGCTCTGGTTATCATATATAAATTAATTTCTTACATAAAACCTTATTTCTATCCAACAATGAAACTCTTTTTAGCTGCCAATCTTTTTCGAACGCTGAAAAATAATAACTGTCATTGTGACTGGTTTTGATGATTGTTTACAATTTTTCTAAAGATTATTATAAAAAAAATCCAGTCACCCAAAAAAACATATGTTTTCCGGTCAAAAAGCAGCGGGTATGTTTTTGAATTAGTAAATTGAGGTAGTGATAAATAGATGTGGTGCCTCAATGGGCCAACATTTGAAGTGGTTCGGTAAGTTTTGCTTTGGCTCGTGTTTGGTCAATGTTATTTTGTGTGTTCGAGAAAATCTTCACAGATAATGCAAACATCGGGAAATAAATGTAGTATTATTTTTTACTTTTTTCTCTGATAAACTCAGATAAACCATATTTTACGATCGTTTTCATCAGAGTAAAATGCAATGCCTGAAGTTGGCGCTCGTAAAATAAATTGGTGTTTATCAAGCAATAGTTTACTGCGATATTATGATGCCGAGAATGCAACACGCATTCGATTGTTGCATCATCTCGATTATCCTCAATCGGTTTCATTCGCAGTCGCGTCGCTGGTTCGTTCTCTCACCTACACATAAAGCGAGTATTCAAATCATACTCCATAGCTGTATCAATACTTGTTGGTTTCGTTCGATTGGAATTAGTCGCGTGTGCATGTTTTGTATTGCATTCGTTCATCCGAATCCGTTGATTCAGAGAAGCTCGCGATTGCTTCTCTCAGAACAAACGGAAACACTTGATTGTTGGATCTTCTACATTCTGCAGTGGGGGCTCGAATTTGAACGATAAAGTTTGTTTCATAAGAGGAACTACCTGGAACATCTTGCAATCACACATTGTGTGATTGACGAAGATATGAAGTGTAAAGTTTTCTCATCTGTGAATGTAATATTGACATTCTTTTTGGTGTTTGTGATAATTTTAAAAAGTGAGTGAATATTTACACTTGTACCTGTCTAGGGCGCGAATTAGGACGGAGTAAATAGGGTAACACTTCTAAGAGATCGTTCTAAAGGTTCGTCCACATGATTGAATCACGCGGCGCTTGGGATCGTTCGATCGGCTAAATTTGAAGACCGTCCTTTCCCCGCTGCACATCGTTGCCCGGATTTGTAGCGCTTGAATTTGTATGCAAACATATTGATATAGTTTTAGAGGAGCATTTCAAGTGTTAGAGCTAAATAACTTTATTGATATAAATATGATGTTATCTGTCTGCATTAATTGATCTCCAAAGGGCAAGTTTATAGTCAAATTGTAAAGTTTACTTGAATTTTGATTAGTATAAGCGTCTGATTTAGTAAGGATTCTAATAAGATGTATAGGCGAATGACATAATCAACTAAGTAAGCCCCAAAATATCTACTGTAGTAGTAGGTCTTCCTGTAAACCTTAGGAACTGTTGGGTAATACTATTTATTATTTCTTTATTTAACCAAAACGACATAAAGCCAATTACACTGATTAGACATAATACAAATTATAACTATACCATTTACATGCAATTTCAAAAGTGCCTGTAAAACAAAATATGCAGCTTTGTTTAACTTCAAAATTGAGGTCATCTTCCGTTTGACCACGTTCTCTCTCCTACCCATAGTTTCGAATTTAGCCCTGAATTGCCATCGCAGAATCATGTTCTTTTATCCAACTGACATAATTATAATCCCCTCACTTTCATGGAATTGATTATTTCTTTCGGTTTAAGATGATCCCAAAAATCGTCCCATAAGGTTCTGGTGGGAAACTTTGATATTCTCTAAGGGCAAACTATTATTATCATGATTTTCAGCCGGTATAGAATAACTTGACTTAAACTAGCGCCACCGCCAGTACGATTATGAGAGACCCCAGAGGGTCTAACCGGATAATAATACTCGTATAGAATTTCAGTGTAAACAGCTGTTGTTCATCAATCAGAGATTTGAATTTGTAACTTCAACTAATAAAATCGTATGAAAACTTTTACAAAACAAAAAAAAAACAAAATATGTTCTAAAATCGTTTTTTTTTTTTTTTTACCTCATAAAAGATGTGAAAAGTAGTAAGTAGTTTCTCCTCGGGGATAAAGCTGTCTTCGTTTTGAGCGAGCTTCGGGACTTCTAATTCTTCGGGAGCACTAGAATTCTTCGTTACGCTCGGGATTCAATATAGCGCCTGTGACATTTAAAGACTGCTTTATCTCCTTAGTGAATAATGTACTATTTGCAAACATAATCGTAGGAGACCTAACGTATCGATCAGCCATGTCCTTATGATATGTTATCTCCCCAGCGCGCGGTACGTGGTCTTCAGGCGAGGTGTCTCCCGGGCTGTCGGACGAGGAAGCGGGTGGCGGTGGCGCGGGCGAGTCGCCCGCCGCGCTGCTGGCACGCGTGCGCGCGCTGGGCCGGCGTGGCCTGAGCGCCGAGTACGACGACATACGAGCTCGCCCGCCGGTCGGCACCTTCCACCACGCCAAGTGAGTGACACAGTGCTACACATATTACCGCTGCTGGCACGCGTGTGCGCGCTGGGCCGGCGTGGCCTGAGCGCCGAGTACGACGACATACGAGCCCGCCCGCCGGTCGGCACCTTCCACCACGCCAAGTGAGTGACACACTGCTACACATATTACCGCTGCTGGCACGCGTGTGCGCGCTGGGCCGGCGTGGCCTGAGCGCCGAGTACGACGACATACGAGCCCGCCCGCCGCTCGGCACCTTCCACCACGCCAAGTGAGTGACACACTGCTACACATATTACCGCTGCTGGCACGCGTGTGCGCGCTGGGCCGGCGTGGCCTGAGCGCCGAGTACGACGACATACGAGCTCGCCCGCCGGTCGGCACCTTCCACCACGCCAAGTGAGTGACACACTGCTACACATATTACCGCTGCTGGCACGCGTGTGCGCGCTGGGCCGGCGTGGCCTGAGCGCCGAGTACGACGACATACGAGCTCGCCCGCCGCTCGGCACCTTCCACCACGCCAAGTGAGTGACACACTGCTACACATATTACCGCTGCTGGCACGCGTGTGCGCGCTGGGCCGGCGTGGCCTGAGCGCCGAGTACGACGACATACGAGCTCGCCCGCCGCTCGGCACCTTCCACCACGCCAAGTGAGTGACACACTGCTACACATATTACCGCTGCTGGCACGCGTGTGCGCGCTGGGCCGGCGTGGCCTGAGCGCCGAGTACGACGACATACGAGCCCGCCCGCCGCTCGGCACCTTCAACCACGCTGAGTGACACATTGCTACTCATATTAACTGTTATCTGCCCCTCGTCATGGAAGAAGACTTTTGGCCGCAGGACGTGGGGTTCCGTCGCTTCCGCGGACAAGTTCCACAGGACAGCACAATCTAGTGCAAAGTGAAGTGCTACTAACATAGTCTAAGCCTTTTTATTAACACAAGTTTTTGTTTATTTCAGTATGTATATTTAGGTTAAGGTATTTTTCTATGGGCCTATGTCGCCTGAAATAAATGGTATTATAAATGGTATTATTATTATATTACCGCTGCTTGGTACCTTAATCGTTGTAGCTGCAGAAAAACGGTCTTAGGAGACTCCTTTGGGCACGCCGCAATTGGGTATGTAAAGTAAAAATTAACCTATGCCGATTCCAAAACCATTTCGAGATTTTAAGCTTCTAAGACTTATTTTTCTGTGGTCTTAAAATTATAAGATCGTATTTATTTTCACAAAAATACTTAAAATCACTTGACTTTTATTTCACCTCTAAATGACGTCACAAAGCAGCCTGAATTGGAAATTTTCAGTGCCTCTTGTAATTAAGTTGTTCTTTATGTGTCAAGTGTCATGCCAACGTCAAATTTACATGAAGCACTTATTATTATCCTATTCAGCTACGTAAATATGTAAATAGTGTAGTTTTTCACCAGCGGCGGACAGTACAAGTCAAATCACATCGATGTATCGCCTCAGGAAAACTTAACTTACGTTAAAATGATCTTCACAATAAAACAGTCGCCGCCCAGACTTGTACACACGGCTACACATCAAGCTATACATTTCTAGTATAAGCTGATCTCGCATTGTGAAGGATTTCCGTACAATGCGAGGTCAGCGTGTACTGGAAATGTATAGCTTGATGTGTAGCCGTGTGTACTAAACATTTACTTCCTCGCACCATTTCCTTTTTAATGTTTCTTTTACTAACAATCAATTTGTGTCGGCTATTTGTTGTGGTGTTTATACTTGACGGTATGAAGCACTTAGCAGAAGTAGTCTTTGAATCCATTCATTTTATTAATAAGCCATAACTTTAAACTAAAGAAAGTACGGAAATCGCTAAAGTATGAAATGTAAACAAATTAATTGTCAAATTTGACAGTTTGTCTTTACTGAATTTTGGTTTTAAATAAGTGTTAAACGTGGCAAAGATCCTAAGCTATTCAGCTACTAGAGACGTCAGTACGAACAATACTTTAAAAAAAAATATAAAAATAACTTCAGCTTGTAAAAACAAAAAGATGAAATTATGAGTATTATCACCCGGAGGACATGGTGGAGCATACGGTGGAAGTTTGCCCGGCTTGGGCGGAGCACCGCCGTGTGCTCGCGGAGGCGATCGGCAGCGGCGATCCCCCGCGTCTGGCCCTGGTACGAAGCGAGAGTGCATGGGAGGCTGTCACCTCGTTCCGCGAAGCAGTAATGCTCGCGAAGGATGAGGCAGAACGCGTGAGGGAGAGGCAAATTTCGCGACCGACCTCACGCCCCATGTCGCCGCAGGAGACGCCCTGGATGTCGGGAATCGCAGGCCGATTCCCGGCCACCGTAGGCGCGGGTTTGCGGACGGTGAGCAATGCGTAGCTCGCCGTCCGATAAGGACCAGGCCCGGGTCGACGGCGCGTTGTGTTCCACGCGCGCCTCAAAGAGATGTCAGAACAAACTGATGGGGGGTCCATTAGGGCCGATGCCTGCCGGGTTTTTCCGAAAGGGATACCGTGGCCCTGGCACACAGGCAACTGAAGTGAGGCAACACGGGTGGGTTTTAGTCAGTAAAAGTCTGAGACTTCTCCCGCTCCACCCAGAGCGGGAGAAGTTATTTAATAATTTCCCGCCCAAAAAAAAAAAAATTAGACTCCTTAACTTTTTAAGACATATTGATCTGCATTCACAGATTTTGAAAAAAAAAAAATACAGTTTGCAAGACAATGGGCAGTTTTCACAATAAACTTTTTTGATGCCAATCGTTCCTGGGATAAAAAACTATCGGACCAACTGAGGTTTGAGCACTACAAAAGTCAGAAATCGCAAAAAACTTTTTCCATATATTTCGTAGGACATGAGACTCCAAACTACTTTTTTACGATTGATAGACAGGCTGAAAATAAACAAAAAAAAATGTATCTTCAATTTTCGAATTTTATTTGCTTTGAGACTTTTTGCCTACTTTGTTGCTTTTGGATAAACTTTTTCCATACAAAGGTTTTTTGCTATTTCTGACTTTTGTAGCGAACAGTTTTTTTTAACGTTTCCCATACAAGTCTGAAAGTTATAAATTATTTGAGGTATCTTGTCCTTAAAGCAAAGAAAATTATAACGCGAATTCGTTCGAAGTTTATTTGTTGCTTACTCTGACGATCATAAAAAGTTAAGGTTTTTTCGATTTTTTACGTTTCTAGTTCTCAAACCTCACTTGGTCCAATAGCAATTTTTGATCCTTATAAGAAATATGATCGATTGGCATCAAATAAAGCTTTTGTGAAAACTGGCCATTTTCTCGTTGGCTAAATTTTTTCAAAATCTGTGAATACAGATCAATATGTCTTCAAAAAAGTTAAGGGCAGTCTCCTAAGACCGTTTTCCTGTAGTTACAATGGTTAAGGTCCCTGCCCTTACTGCCCCGTCTCAAAAATCCACCCTGTATACAGTGTGTCGCTACAGTGGCGACACTAATTTGACACACTGGTAGGGCTAGTGGCCAATAATTATTTAAAAAAAAAAAAATATGTAGAAATGTATATTTTTTTAAATATTATATTAAGATAAATAATTATAAATTGATAAATAAAAAAAAAACAAACAAACTAAATAATAAAGCTCTCTCTTTCCTTCAATTCGCCTACTCCTTGCACGTTATTTGTTTTAATTTCATTGATTCGAAGTTATGATCCATTACCCCGGCTAATTACCTCTGTGCTACAGTTCTTTAAGTCAGGTTGCTCCAAGATGCTATTTTAGAAAATTGAAAATAAATCAATAAATAATAATGTTTAATGAAATTAAAATAATTTCATAAACCGTAAAGGCGAAACTGTGTATGTGTGTTAAATTTATGTCTCCTCTGTAGCGGCACGCTGTATACACTAGCAAACTAAGACCGTGCGTTCGCACATGAAATAAATTCGCGGCTTAACCAAAGCAAGTGATAATTTTAATCGCACCGCTCTAACTTAACTTTAAAAAAGAAACTGTAAATCTGATCTGATAAGGTGTATATTTGTTTTCCAGATTGCCGAGTAATTTAGCCAAGAACCGTTACACGGACGTGTTGTGTTACGACCACTCGCGTGTGTTGTTGTCACAAACGGATCCCGACGACCCCACCACTGACTATATCAACGCCAACTATGTTGACGGATACAAACAAAAAAATGCATATATTTGTACACAAGGTAAGACTTGACAATCTTTAATCTTTTGATCGTTTTTAACGTTTTCACTCGGTATCTTTCGGATTCTTCATGAATCCGGATTAAAAGCGTAGCGTTAAGCTCTGTGTACCCAACAAATATAATTGAAATCGGTTCAGTAGATAAGCCATTAAGAAGTAACAAACAAACAGACACACAAGACAGTTGGCGCAGTGGTTAAGCTATTGACTGCTGCGCTGCGTGTCACGCGTTCGATTCCCGCACGGAACAAATATTTGTATGACCTACAAGCAGATGTTCCGGGTCTGGCTGTTTGTGTATGTGAGTTTATATGTTTGTAAACGCACCCACAATACAGGAGAAATTCCTAGTGCGGGGCAACGTTTTTAAAAAAAAGATATAGAAAAATATAATATAAATATATAGACTATAGACACATTATTATTAATTTTAATATGTACCTATTGTGTAACTATCGAGCACTTGATGATAAACGATAAAACGAATACAATGTTAATTGTATGTGTTTGAAACTGAGTGATTAAGTTGTTATCAGTATACATTGATTCTCTGTATTTTTTATAATTTTAATAAATAAATCTTTCTTTATTCATTAATACGAGACAACCATACAAAGTAACTTAATAATAACACACGATAGCCAAAAATCGTTAGAAGTTATTTTAACAATACAACATAGGCAGGTGAACAGGTGGAGAATGAAAAATGGAATAAAATAATAGATTGGTTGTCTTTGGACTGATTTGCCCTATCCCCTCGTACTAGTATAAAACTGTATCACGAGCGGATAGTCTTCCTCAACCTAAGAATAATGCAGCCGCGGACGTCTTTCGGCTGAAATGATGATGATTATAAACCGTTTAACGCAAAACTAACGACCAATCGTCCGACATAACCCTCCGTTGCTCCCAGACGAAGGACATCCATGAGTATTTCCACAAAATAAAAAAAACGTGAGTTCCAATGAATTTATTGACCTGAACTTGCACGAGCATAGTGTGCTTAGTTTAAGACGCAGATATATGCCAGTGACCTGTAGTGGTTAGCTTGCGTGTTCTTTAGTGAGTTCACGCAACGCGTCGTACGTTCAGCCAGTAATAGGACTCGCCCATCAAGGAGTGCTGTCCCCAATTTGACGCATTATTAATTTATTATACACAAAACAAAAGGTATTTTAATAAAACGCGTATACTAAAAGATCAATAATTAAATTATCTTTAAATTGGTGGGGGTTTCAGAAAAATACGCTTGGTAGTTTTTGCGCCATTCTCAGTTTTTTATCCGCGTTAGACATAACTTTACAAATGAATTTCACTATGTAATAAAAACATAATCTAAAATATTCACATATTAAGTTATTGAAAAAATGCTCTAATTTAACATATAATTTTTTTCAAATCATTAACACTACTCGTTTAGACGTGATCTTCAGTATAAAATCATTAAAATTCGGTTATCGTCGCCTTAAGTGGTTAACAGTAACACAAGGATGCTCAAAGAACATACCAAGTTCACTGAAAGTAACCTTCACGTTAAACAAAATAAAAAAAATTGTTTGTTAACATTTCTCGTCAGTTTTCAATTTGGCTGCGCTGCTACAATACCTGGAACTATTCGCGAGACTTGTTTACGGTGGAAATACGTTTTCTGTGAATTATTAATAATAAAGCCCTGTTGCGCGAATTGGAAATAAACGCGAGGGAAATCCTCTCTTCGTAGAATTCGCTTTGCAAATAATAGCAACGGCATTCTTTTTACACAAGTAATCTTTTTTCTTCTATTTTATTGGAAGCAACCTTGTATGGCCAATTAATGCGTTTACTTGCAAACATTTGTTTGTACAGATGTCAGCATATCAAGCTAGTACAATCTGTCAAATTTCTTCAATCGATTTTCAATTTTATCCCTACAGAATAAGGTTCAAGGTTGATTGGGAAAATTTGACAGTTTCGGGTAGCCTGACCTGCTGGCGTCTGTACATTTCGCTTAAAAATTTAGTGGGAAATAAAGTATTAGTAACATATTAAGGATAACTTACCAATTTAGGGTGAAGCAACTAAAACTTTATATGGAGAATATACACAGTATCTTACTTGAAAGAAATTGTTTAGGCGCTGTTTAAGTCAAGCATAGATTAAAACAGAAGTGCTCGTGCTAAACACGAGTGCTCTTTGCGGTGATGAATTCTGACCAAAGTATCGAACCCTTTCGATTTTCAAAAGCATTTCTACGAAAAAATAACATATGTAAAAAGACAGGTTACCTACTCAACATTCTATCTTCAAAAACGGCACAATGTCACACTATTAGATGACACGTGGTTTTTTTTTAGCAAACCTTAATATTTGTTTTATAAACTAATAAATAAAAATATGTTATGAACAAAAATAACAAAGAAAGTAATTAATAATAATGTGTTTTGTTTTTACTTTGAACTATGAAGTAAAGTTGGTGCAAGCTTATGAAAATAAAAAAAATAAAAAATAAATTTTGTTACATTAAGTTTTACAACATTATACTGTTTACTAAAGGTAGGTCGGTGGTTCGCATCCGGACCGCGGTCCGCCATTTGGTGACTCCTGTCATAGGGGGTGAGCCTATTGTCACCAAAACTACGCTACGAAAACTTACATGTCATTCAAAGTCATATCATTTATTTCAATTAGGCACAAGGCACTTTTGCGTCTACTAGTACGTCAAAATTTACAAGAAAATAGAATTGATTCTATTTGCCCCATCCAAATGTAGTTTCCTATAGAGAAGAACGGCAAGAAACTCCGTAGCTAGTCTTTTAAAATGTTTTGTTTAAGTACATCTATTATACTAATAGTGCTAATCTCTGTAACTACCCGTCGGGTTTGAAAAGTTCCTTTTGCATTTTATAGCCCAATTCTCGAGGAAGGTTATAAGGCTATTTAACATCACGTTACGACCCTTTGGAGTCGACCAAAAAGAAAAAAAGGCAGAAAGAGCGCTAAGTGAAAACGAATAGCACGGGCGGGCGATGGGATGCGACTCGGTGGATCGGGGGCCGAAATTTGAGAAGGCAGAAGCTACTTAATTATATCTGAAGACGATGTACAGACGCCAGCAAGTCAAGCTACCCAAAACTGTCAAATTTTCCCAATCAACCTTGAACCTTATGTTGTAAGATGACATTGTAGGATAACCCTGACATAATTTTTTTTTTTAATAAAACATTTTTTTTTTACAATATTTGTAAATATGTGAGCACCATGTATCTATCACATAATTAATTTATCTGTCATTGCTTCATTATTAATTATTTTTACCTGTTGTGGTATAGTAATTTTATTCTAGGTGCAGACGCATACAATTATCGTCTTCACATACAATTATATAATTGATGTACAGACGGCTCCACATCAAGCTATACATTTCCAGTATAAGCTGATCTCGCATTGTGTAGGATTTCCGTACAATGAGAGGTCAGCGTATACTGGAAATGTATAGCTTGATGTGTAGCCGTGTGTACCTATACACAATATTGTAAAAAGTTTTAAAAGATAACGGTGGAGTTTCTTGCCCATTCTTCTCCATACGAAGCTACCTTTTGGAAGGGGCGACTAGAATCAATTCTATTTTATTTGTAAATTTTGACGTTCAAAAGTGCCATATGTGCCTATTTGAAATAAATAAATTGACTTTAAATTGAAATTTGACAGATTGTAGTAGCTTGATGTGCTGG
Organism: Tiliacea aurago; assembly: GCA_948098905.1. Lineage (NCBI taxonomy): Eukaryota > Metazoa > Arthropoda > Insecta > Lepidoptera > Noctuidae > Tiliacea > Tiliacea aurago. Next base: position 7,780,723 of record OX402592.1, read on the forward strand.
CGTCTGTACCTAGAATAAAATTAGATACTATACTTACAATAGGTAGAATAAATAACAGTACGCATGTGTTGAACATTACAGGTCCTCTACCGAAGACGTTCGGTGACTTCTGGCGCATGGTTTGGGAGCAGGGCACGCTGGTCGTAGTCATGACGACGCGCGCCGTGGAGCGCGGCCGCGTCAAGTGCGGCCAGTACTGGCCGCTCGGCGAGAACGCGCGCGTTGTCTATGGAGACTTCGCCGTCACCACGCAGGCCATAGAGCACGAGGACGACTACACCGTCACGCACCTGCTGCTAACAGACCTCAGGGTAAGCATACAATATAATAGGGACAGTTCTAACACTACCACCAGGGCACAGTTTAAAGATGGCCAGTATCTCAAATAGGCCTTTTTGTGAAATCAAACGCGGGTGTTGGGGTTGTCATACAAACTTTTTTTAAACTGGTAAGTTTACTATTGCTAACAGTAAATGCACTAGTAATATTAGTACAGTATTTTATCTCACGAGCGACGCGCGCTTTACCTTTAACCAAGCTAAAAATACTGTATTAACTTATGTTAATACTAATAGGTCTACTGTGACTAGGATTTTAATTTATATTTTTTAAGAGTTTTCTATAATCCCCTATGAAATGTTAACTATAATATATAAATTGTGTTTCCAGCGCGAGCAGTCCCGTCGCATCTGGCACGGCCAGTACACGCGCTGGCCGGACTACGGCGTGCCGGGCGGCGGCAGCGCGCAGCCGGTGTTGCGCTTCCTGGCGCTAGTGCGGCGAGCGCAGCAGCTCGCGCTACAAGAGTACGTATACATACTGTAGTGACACCTGGCACCAGTACACGCGCTGGCCGGACTACGGCGTGCCGGGCGGCGGCAGCGCGCAGCCGGTGTTGCGCTTCCTGGCGCTAGTGCGGCTAGCGCAGCAGAGGCGAAGGGTTCCTCGATAAGTGCGAGCAAAATAGGTCATTCCGGCGCACTTAATAACAGTGACTTTTGAATTTGGAACAATATTTAATTAAAAAGTTTGAACGCAATTCCCTTCGATTAAGTCCTGGCTGGTACTAAACAAAAAGTGCCTGCCGACGCGACATATTGGTTAACCAAATAAAAAAAAATACGCGGGAACTTCTTATAGAGGCTGAAGTTTTTACGAATACCCAAGTGATAAATAAGTCAACTACATTTTATGTTCCCAACAAAACAGTTACAACAAAATTGCGAAAACGTATCTAATCGTATCGTATCTAAATTTTGAATTTGGTTATGTAAATATAAATGGTAGTGATGGTGGTGGTTTGTAATAAATGGTACGTGATTTGGATGTGTGAGTGTAGTGAATTTATTTATTTATTATTTATACATATTCGTGACTACTAAAAGCATCTCTTATTTATTTTTCTCATAGAGGGAGGTGGAAAGCAGAGTGTGCCACACGGTACCAAAATTATTTAACCTCGAGCGACGTACTTTGAATCCCTCGCTTACGCTTAGGATTCTACTCTCGCAACTCTCGGGATTCTACTCTAGAATCCTTCGCTTCGCTCTGGATTCAGCAATCGCTGTCGCCCTCATTAATGATTTTGGTCCAGGGCTATTATGACTTACTTTAGGTTAGATTTGTATGACATAAATTGACATTATCGAAGCAGGTGGTGCTTAATTTTCACTGTTAAAAGTTCTGATTATTAATATAGAATTATTATGTTTTCAGCTTAGGCGATGCGTGGGCGGGACACAGTAGGGGGCCGCCGATAGTCGTCCATTGTTCGGCTGGCATCGGCAGAACAGGTAAACAATATACTTTTGTATTTCACATCTAATAATTGTGCTGCCGAATTTATGCAAACCATACGAACCTTAAGTTATATTGACGTTTCCGCAATCGAATATACCTAAAGTCCGGTCGCGAACCAGAAATAATTTTGTACAATGATCCCTCATTATTTATCTCTATCGCACTCGCACATTAGAAGGACCTTAAAATGCGCGAGCGCGACGGCAATATAATTGTCGAGCGATAGAGATAAATAATGAGGGGTCATTGTACGAAATTCTTTCTGCTTCGCGACCGGACTTAGGAGAAATATTTACAACTTAAAGTATGTTATGATAGCCTGCGTCGCTAACCAGTTTAGTGAGAGTAGGTACACCTTGCCATAAGCGCACATTTTGCCATTTTATTTTGGCGTTCCAAATGGTAATTTCATACGGACAAGTAACTCCATAGTTAATCTTTTTAAATGTTTTGTATACATAATTATTTCTTATTATATGTAAAGTCGATGTACCTAAAATAAAATCTACGAATTATTAAAAATTATACAGTGACAGACAAAATAATTATGTTAAGATACATGGGGCTCACATATTTACAAATATTGCAACCATAGACGATTTTCCTAACATTTTAACAGATAATAAATCAGTGTGTGACATTCATTTTACATTCTGTGATTATAAGGTAATCATAAAAGTAGTAGTAAATTATGGAATTACATTAGCCAGTTTGGTTTGGCTAGATTCTAGATTGGCCTATGGAGTAGGACTTCCACCAGGGGCAAGCATTCCTATCTTGAATAGAATCCTCTAATTTGTAATATGCTTGTTTGCAAGTTACCTTATATAGTTTTATTACAAGTTTTACATTTTCTTTAATTATTTTTTTATTTATTACAAGGTATTTTGTTTTAACATAACAGAGAATCCCATAAAATATGTATGTATTCAAATGGTTGATGAATGTTAGTTTTATTTCTAGTATTAAAATGGTGTAGATCGCTTACTTGATTGGAGTGTAACGTTGTGGCAGGCACATTCCTGACGCTGGACACGTGCGCGGCGCGGCTGGCGGCCGAGGGCGCGCTGGACGTGCGCGGCGCCGTGGAGCGCGTGCGGGCGCAGCGCGCGCACTCCATACAGATGCCCGACCAGTACGTGTTCTGCCATCTGGCGCTGCTCGAGTACGCGGTCAGTATCGCACGCACTATACTATACTGTTTGTTATCCATACATACATTCGTTCACTCATTCATTCATAAATTCACTCCCTTCACATGGAAACACTACAGAGCGCCATCTGCTGAGATCCTTACATCCTCATTTTGCTTCGTTTAACGTAAACGTAATCTGGTAATACACGCATTGTAGGGAACGTACGTATTTTCGCGCCCAGGTAATTATTTGAAAGTACGCCGACCAAGTGCGGACCCGAAATACTCGCAAGACTTCAGAGCATTTTACTATTCACGCTCCGTCGACGCGATTCTGCGCCTTATTCATATGTGGTTACGGATCAATGTTCTATGCAAGTATTTGTTATGTACAAACGATTGTGCTCTTTATTTATATAAAGTTACGGATCAATGTTCTATGCAAGTATTTTTCTTCTTGTTGAAAGTTGGAAAGAACCTTTTATGCATACGCGATTGTACTCCTTATTAGTATGAACTTACGGATCAATTTTCAATGCTGAAAGAAAATACTTGAAAGTACCACAAGACCTAGTTTTTAGCGTATCTCAAGGTAGACGTACTTGGAAGCCCTCGTACTCGATTTTCAAGTACGACCCATGTCTAGTTACGTGTTTTACGCACCTGACCTTTCTGAAAAACATCACCAATAAGATTACTATTTATGTCTCGCTAGGGCGTCTCCTCCCGGCGTTTCCACTCACCTCTGCTTTGAAAATATCTTTTGTTAGTCGCCTTTCATTCATCCTCTCAACATAACCAAACCAGCTAAGCATACTCTTTTCAATTTAATTTTGCGCCCCTCTACTGCTTGTTACGTACATTCTTTTTTTTTTAACTGCCCTACACTAGGAATTACTCCTGTATTGTGGGTGCGTTTACAAACATTTAAACTCACATACACAAACAGCCAGACCCGGAACAACTACTTGCAGGTCATACAAATATTTGTTCCGTGCGGGGATCGAACCCGCGACACGCAGCGCAGCAGTCGAATCGGTCAACCACTGCGCCAACCGTGCAACACCACTGCGTCAAGTATTTGTGTATAACATTTTATGCAACTATGCGATTCTTGTCTGTACGCGGATAGACACGCGCAAAATGCCTTATCTGGAGTTTCCCTTTGCAACATGCGCTGTGTGATTACAGCAGCTTTAATACGTTACCATTATTATGTTGACTTCCAGGTGATGCACGGCTACTTAGACTCCGCTGACTTGACCGGATTCGATGAAGATAACGAGGAAGAGTCCGAATGAAGACTGTCTCGTCCGTCCTGCGCCGTGCTGTAGCGGCATCGGGCATCGCGCCGACTGTACGAGGGACAGTGTACAGTGACCCTCAGCCAAGTGACTGCTCTTGCAAATTATACAGTGTCTATATCGCTACGTCACCGCCCACACACGTGCACGTGTGATCTAAGGCCGACTGACCAAAGATCGCGCGCGAACCCACGGTGAAACAGTACGGAACCCTTTCTGACACCGTCACTAAACTGCACAAAGAGATGTGTTCATTAGAATAGTAGCAGTAGGACAGCATGTCCCGCGTGTTCTCGGGATCGCGGGACTACGGGATCACGGGATCGCGGGTCCACGCGTGGGACTGACCCTGCTAGTGCTGGAACAAGACGTGAGGAATGTTTGTGTACGACGTTGCGCCTCAATCGGCTGAATCAACACGCTATCCGCTCATAGCTTAAGAAGATATACATTGAAATGAAAACGTTCCTGTAGCATGAATAAGAACTGAAATATAAATCAGGTAATGGGAAAGAAGCCTAACACAAGTATTTATTTGCATATTATAAATCTTTGTAACCAAAAAATATTTCCACGATTATTTAGGATTTTAATATTTATTTATATGATGTAAGGAGTTATGGCTGTGTGAAGTTTTTGTCTGTAACTTATGTAGTTGTTTATTTCAATAAATTAATTTTATGTTAATGCCATGAATCATTATAATATATACATGTGACCGCTGAATTTGAAGTTTCGCACGATTTAATATACGTTGAGGTGCTGGTAGGCTTAAAACGTTAATTCATGTTAATCATTTTGTATATTTTCATTCGCGCAGTGTCGCATAATGATGTGTATTATACATTTTTATAATCGTCAACGCTCACGTCGAGCTATTACATGAATTTATGATAATGCACTGAGGCATCTAGACGTCGTTACGAATTATTATAAATTATTATAAATAGTTTAGTCACAGAATGTCCAATTCGCTAAATGTCTCATTAGCAGAATGTCCAATTTGCAAGAATACCGCGGCAACTCGAAATTCTTAAGAATTTCGAATCCACAAAGCTATATTTTTCATTTTATTGCGGACCGTTTGGTTTCTAAACGTATATATCAAAATCAAACTCAAACTCAAAACATTTATTTCAATTAAACCTATTACAGGCATTTTTTAATTGTCAGAGTCGGTCAGTTAGTCAGAAAGTTGAAGCGATTTGCCCATTCCAAAACGTAAATATCAATGGAGAAAGTGTTAATATATTATTTCTATATCCTCTAGTTAGGCATTCTGCGAATAAGACTATCGGATACTGAATGTTTCACCTCGACACATTTTGCAAATTGGACATTCTGCGACTAAACATTATAAATTTTACATAGACTGAGTAATGTTAATATGTTCTAAAAGTTTACATGCGGCCCGTCGTACTAGCGTAAATTTACTATAACCTTCATGTTAAATCAATCTTTATTTCTAATGTGTTCTTATGAAAGATGTAAAAAACGTATAATAACAATAATTGTGAAAATAAGTAAAATATTTTGATGTGACAACATACAACATATTTATTTTTCATAGAAAGCATAGCGACATATCTAATGACAGATCTATATATTTTGAATCGCCGTCCTGTTACGTAACGTACATATCGCAGTAGACGTGTTTGTTTGCTCTCCGCCGTGTTCCGTCGTGGACAGCGTTTCCTTCCTGCATCGTGAATCTCTTGTACAGTGACTATGACACTCTTCCGTGCCCAGTAAGCAGTATGTTACTCGAACGTATGATTATGTTAACTATCGTGTATTCTATCTGTCTAGTGTCTTTTCCAGACGTACTTATTTTCGATCGCAGAAAGTCAGTTTTAAACAAAATATCGGATTTTATTTGGCACTTGGTGTAAATATTTGTTATGCAATTCTGCGAACGATAGTACGTCCGTCTGGCACTACACTAATAACGATGTATCAAAACATGTTCTCTTATAAAATTGTTTCATATTAAGTAAATTGTTAATCTGGAACGTCTGTTGATTCTTGTAACTGTAAATATTTTATAATTATTTTCTGTTCTAAATTAAAACCCTTGTGAAATATGTGTGAAATAAAAAATCTTGTAATATATTTAGACAAATAGTTTTATTCTCCATCATTTAAAGACATCGCAGATAGCAACGGAATATAATCTAACACAAATACAGTAGGACTTTACACAAATACCACAAAATTTAAACCATACGGGAAAGCCACAAATCAGCAGACACATCACGCACACTGCGAACCCATTAATTTTTATATTGAAACCATTTTCTCAAGAAGCATAGCGCGAAGTCGCCGCGCGCTCAGTCTCGAAATCTCGTTTGAGATGCAGATGGATTTCAAGAACGAGATTGTGTTCCCACGAGACTAAATCTTGAAAAAAGGCGCCAGATCTCGCGACCTCGATTCTCCGAGATAGCATTGCCTAGTTAGAACTAGTGTTGTAGATGATGAGCGTTACTCGATGACCACGGTGGAGTTGCCGCGCACAAACAGTATCGGCGGCATGTCCTGGCTCATGACATTCAACCAAACCATTGGAAGGTAAGAAGAGATTGTGCTGGCTTTTACGAAACTTGGTCTGGCGTGTTGCAAACTTTTTCCAGGAATGTGATGGTATAATTTAGTAACGGGTCATGCCTGTATAGAATGGGTTAGGGAAATATTGAAGGGCAGACTCATTTATTTTAGTTTTTTTTGGAAACATGTTTCAAATTTGGAATGTTTTTATAACAATACACAGTTATTCTGCCCTACTAAGCGTAAAAGCGGTATCTAAATAAAAGCGAGTTTCGAGATAATTGGAGTTATGTAAAAATTGTTTTTATTTACTTTATATATTGACTTTGCCTCCTACAAGGTGGACCGATGACCTTGTGAAGGCCGCAGGTATCCGCTGGATGCGGGAAGCACAGAACCGGTCGAAGTGGCGGTGCTTGGGGGAGGCCTATGTCCAGCAGTGGTCTTTCGGCTGAAATGATGATGATGATGATGATTGACTTTTTTGCTTATTAAATAGAATTTATATATTATATTGGATCTATTTGCTACCACAATAGTTAATATATCAAAAATGTATGTGGATATACCTTTTTCATGAGATACTGCTTCACCGCTTAGTAATTATAAAATTAAAATTGGAGTTAACGCTTTTGCGTTAGCTCTTTTCCTACATGTATGTATGCAAAAATATATGAATTTTCTATCGAATAAAATATGTATTGTTTTAAACGAAAAAAAACAATCAAAGTATATTTATGAAGTCTTTAATTATTCAAATTTATAATGGCATAAAAAAATATTTGAAAAAGTAACGGATTCTATGAATTAAATCAGTTTTAAGTTTTAAGTCGAATTAGTCAAAAGTAGGCAGTTCTCTCCAAAAGGACATTCTGTTTTGAAGTATAATATTTTGAAAAGATTACAAAATATTTTCTTTTTTGCTTTTAGAAATGCTCCTTTGCAATTTTCTTCTTCGGTGGTGGCAAAACTTGAGTTTTCGAAATTTGATTTCCGATTATGCTCGCAGTGATACGGTCTTTAGTGAATCCAGTTCTGTATGTGAAATCAAAACTGCCTCTATTGACTTCTACTTCGACCATTTCATTAATATTATTTATGGACGCGGTTTAATTCGAGACAGTTTATACTGTGTCGTATAATCTTCCCAGTCATACAAATCTTGTAGAGTCATCTCTTTAGGTTTAACGTTTTTTCCTGCAGTACCAACTGTCTGATAAAAATCAGAAAAATTATAAATTTTGTTTTTCATGCGTTTCATCGACAACTCCACCCTATGGTGGAAACTGTCGACCGACATAAAGGTGTGGCCTGGTTCGAAATATTTTATCACAATCTTGTTAACGTTGCCGTTGGTGTCATTTGAATTCACAACGTAAATTAAGAATGAAAAAAAATTTTTTTTTTTTCAAGAAAATTATGTCCAATTTTTGTTCTTTCTTAATTTATGTTGTGAATTCAAATGACATCAACGCCGACAAGATTGTGATAAAATATTTCGAACCAGGCCACAAAACAAACAAGTTGACACGAAAAAAATAAATAAAAAATAACAAATAAAAATGTAAACAAATGAATGAAATTTAATATTTAAGATAGATCTATTGACTGTATCGTATTATGATACTGTTTGTTTTTCCTTAAATAAATAAATAAATTAAAATGAAATTGTCAACGGCAAGGATAAATCACTGTAAAATGTATTAGAAATTCGATCGTATCAATCAAACCATAAGGGCCAATTTGATTTGCCGCTGGAACCGGATCTCATATAATCAAAATGATTTGCGGATGAATTAAGCATTCTAATACTAAGCGTCATAGCGGTAAGTCAGTACTTCACGCGTACATATTTGCCGCTTATCAGCTTAGAAAAGTTGCTGTTCTTTTTTAAGAGATTTTGGCGGTATTCAAATATACGGCTGTTTGCCTACGTAATATTGATATACCTCTAATACCCTTAGTGATTTAAGGTGAAACTGAGATAGGGAAATCTTTCTTAAGGTTTTATTATATGTTTTGAACAAGATACCGCTAAAAGGCTTAGTTCATTAGATGCGTATTTTTTAAAGCTATCCGATGGCATAAAAAACAACTTTACGATTTTTTTTTGAGATACCGCTTTTGCGCTTAGTAGGGCAGTATTGTACCCTTCCCATTCTTTATAGACATATTTGGAAGCTAGGTGCAAAGCCTTAAAGATGGTGATAGTTGACCCCATTTGGAGCATGATTTTAAAAAAGTTTGAACGATTGAGGTTATTTTATTTTTCAAATTAAAAAAGGATTCTATGACTTCTAAGTGCCAAGTACTTTTTTTCAATAACATAGGTACTTGGAACGTCGTCGATTAGATCACATCAAATAAACCACGAAAAATAAAATAACATCCAGCTTTAAGAGGCCGTGATTTTTGCATGGTCAACTTTGACGTTCTTATTCTCAGAAACTGAAAGACTTCGACAACTTTTACTTATTAAGCGGTGGAGAATATTTTATAGCCCTTTTCCCAATTTTTTCTTATATATTTCTATAAAGCCAAAATTCCGACGAAAATTTTTCATAAAATGCGCGACGGCATTTTTGCGAGCTCGTGGATTGAATTTTACTTATGCAAACGAAATGAAATATACATAATAATATCTCATATATAGTAATTTAGCTCAAAGTGGCCTCTGAATGTTGAAATATGTACATATGGATTATCTCTATAACAAAATCCCGTTAAAAACCATAAAATTACTAAATTAATTTATTATATAAAGAACTGATTAATCTTTCAGATCGCAATTTTGTGATAGGCCTCTGAACTGGGGCGCTGTTGGCAATTAACAAAAAATAGCACATAAAAAAACGTTGGTACTTTGTCTAAGACAAAAATATTCAAAATAAGTGGCTACCTAAAGTAAGTACTTATTCAAAATGGTGCCAACTATCATCCCCCATGTATCACGGGACATTTCAGAAGTTAAGGTTTTGCAGCCAGCTTCCAAACACCCTGTAGGTATATAGATATACACGTAAGGGTAGTATCTTGCGTGAATTACCTATTTTGCGCGCTATAGATAACAGCAGTTATTCATAACGAAAAGTAATAATTTCTTAGCTCTACTCTACTCTTTCCCCGCGCGCATCTTAAGCATAACCGAAAGCGATCTGCGACCCGCGTTCGAGACTCGCTTGACGATCCTTTTCGGTTAGGACACGGTCTTACGCTAATGTATATGCGTAAGAATACCTAGTCTTTAAATAAATCCTACCTGTCGAGGTAAAGGCAAGGTCAAGACGATAAAATCGGCGCCGAATGAGTTATCAAATAGCTCTCGAAGCCTCAAGTGTCGTATAGTAGGGGAACACCCAAATACTCCGAAATATGTTATTCCGAATTTCGATGTTCCGATTTTCAAAAGTCCGAATTTCATAATACATAACTAAGAATTATAATGTCTATTAATAAAAATCACGAAGTTTTAATAAATACTCGGCCGTAATTGTTAGATATATTATGTAGTCCGTAGTCAGCAGTCTTGTATGGAGCCGTTAGTGAAGTCGTTAGGGTTGCCGGACGCGTCCCGTAGTGCGCCCACGGCGCCGCACATCGCTGTCATGGTTAGATACGTCATCACTACATAACACCACATAGTATAAAACAAAGTCGCTTCCCGCTTCCGGTCTGTCCCTATGTATGCTTAGATTTTTAAAACTCCGCAACGGATTTTGATGCGGTTTTTTAATAGATAGAGTGATTCAAGAGGAAGGTTTATATGTTTAGAAAATACCACGCGGGCGAAGCCGCGGGCAGCAGCTAAATACTGATATAGCTAGAGCGATCAGCGTTCCCTTAAGAGGCCGACTACCATCGCCCGCAACTGCAATTCGCGGTGAGCGCAAAATTCGTTCGGAATATTGCTATCTCTGTTTGACTCTCTGAGTAAGTGAGCGGCGGACGCGGTGTGCAGTCTTGTGCGTGTGTGCATGAGTGGATAGATAGCTATTATTAGCTGTAGGTACTTATCGTTCATTCCGACTCGGATGCATTTATATTTACTTATTAGTAATTAGGTATGTTCATTATTTGCTTTATTTTTGTTGACTACCTTCGGGGAATCTTTAGTAAATGTACAGACTAGTAATGCGTTTTTTGGAAATTTCTTTAGATTGCCGATATCTCAACATATTAGGATATCTAGGCCTTGTAGTGAAAATCTAGTAGATACGCCATACATAAGGTAAGGTACCTATACCTAGGTATATTATGTCGTCCAAGGAATCACACGCACGTCGCGTAAATATAAATTATTGGGATATTTATTTTAAACCTGCTTATGTTATTTCAATTTATTTCCTATAAGATGGTCACAAATTTAAAAAACCAGCCAAGTGCGAGTCGGACTCTCTGAATAGCTTCTGTCGTTTTAAAAAAGTTAGCCAGTTATTATCGGAGCTTCCTCCCCAGGGTCACCAAAGTCCAGATAAAAATCCCAGAATTATTAAATAAACTAGAAAGACTTTGAACTTTTCATTTTAGTTATAAGTAGGTATCAATGTTTTGTGTAATAACGGAATATCACAAAAAAAAATTGTGCAAAAACCGGGCCGAAACCATAAAGCCAGACAAATCCAGTCGTATGGTCCCCCTACCGGGTGCGCAGAATAAACATCACAGTACCAGTAATTCCAGTAAGGGCCGATTTTTCAATCCTCGGATAAAAGTACCAATAGCTACCTAAAGAATAAAGTTATTAGACTCTTTATTCGTCAGATAAGTGGTTGTCAATTTTTCAATGAATATTTAACCCAAGAATAACTATCTGACCGATCATCTCATCTGTTAAAGCGCTAACTTCACGGAGGTGAAACAAATATACAGAATAACTGAATGTTAGAGCGGGACGGACTATTTCTTTGAACAAGCAAACGTCGGCGTCTGCCGTCAGGTCACTTTTATTACGGTACGTCCGTTAGGAGGTTCTTTGTTTGGCTTGTGGTGTTTTTATTTGTGATTTTTAGTTTTGATAGATTTTTAGTTAACCAAAACAAGGGAGCGTTCAGCGAACTCTAATAATGCTGAGGTTCAACTATTTGTGAGTTTTGTCGAGACCTACAAGCAAATAATAGAAAATAAAAAGATTGACTCTGAAACAAAGATAAATAATCTGCATGGAAGAAAATTTAAAGTTCTTTCAACTCGTGTGGAATCTCAATAATTGATCGCTCTTGTAACACCTTAAAGTTAAAATATGAGGGAATAAAAAAGCCACGAAAAAGAAATCCTCTGTCCAAAGACAGGAGATGTACAGAACAGGAGAAAAGGTTATAAAGTATTTGTTCGAACCTAAAAGGGCTCGAAGCACGTAATGATTGTGATACAATTATGGCTTCCTCCTTAATTGCCATGTCGTCAATATTATCTAAAATATCCAGTACACTTGCAAGCACGAAAACTAACCTTAAACTTAAGTTATGTCAACGTCGCCGTGTCGTTTATCAATGGAATAAACGGTTATCTGGCCGTCAAAGAGCCAGATAGATTTATTCCTCAGATAAGTGAATTATTCGACGAATAAAGCTTATTTGACGATTGAACAACTGATTTTTTGCTATCTATCGAATAAACCCTATCTGTCTGTTTATCTGAGAATTGAAAAATCGGCCCTAAGTCAAGCAGTGTCCTTGTGATAATATTACCTAAGCCCGGTCGGTCTTAAGAGTAAAGAAACGGAACAGTGGCATGATAAATGATTTTATTTCTGTAAGTAAGTAGGTTTGTACAAACACTTTTACACGTCAATAATATTAAAAAAAAAACTAGATGAGGTCGGCTACTCGCTCCGTCGACGCTACGTGATTTTGATCCTTATTTACATTACGTTACGGATCAATGTTCTAGGAAAGAAGACACGGCGCGCGCCTTCTCCAAGCAATAAGAAAATATAATATATCGCTCTCGGTCGGTTGTACTTTGCATTGAGCGACAGCGATGTTTACAAACTACCAACCGAGTACCTACTACTCAATCATATTTTCAATGGTTGCATTACTTTTTCGCAAATGCGATCATGATCATTATCGGTAAGACCGTACGGAACAATTTCCTATGCAAGTATTTTTACGTAGGTATGGAAGTATCTATTTTGCATACGCGATTGTAGTCCTTATCTCGACGCAGGAAGAAAATACTTCAAAGTGGTTTTTGGCGCTGGGTAAAAGTGGACGCGTACTTAGAAGCCCTGGTACTTATTTACAAATTTGGTCAAAGCATAATGAACTTTATGTCAATTGCGTAAGGTACAAACTAGATAAGAGCAAAAGAAAAGGTCGGGCGTCTTTCCCGCAGTTAGCAGCTTGTTTCGGCCGTGTGTATAACTTAGACTTTTTACTGCTCCTCAACACATTTAAATTTAGTTAGGTCTAATGTTATCTAAAGATAAGTAGGTAAATCCTAATTTATACAAAATATAACTAGGTACCTACTAGTACGCACGGCTACAGATCAAGCTATACATTTCCAGTATAAGCTGATCTCGCATTGTATAGGATTTCCTTACAATGAGAAGTCAGCGTAAACTGGAAACGTATAGCTTGATGTGTAGCCGTGTGTACAAAACAGCCCAAGAAAAAAATATCTCTATGTTCTTGGGCCGAGTTTAAAAGTATCAAAACAATTAGTAGCTATGAAGGCAGATAGGTAACTTATAATAATATATCACTGGGTAATACGTACTGTGAGGTACATCCCAAGCCCAACCAAGATCATAAATAATATTCCAAGTCCGTAAACAAAACAAAGTTCGTAAGAATCTGAGATTATAGAAAAGAAGGTAAGAATGTAGGTACTTATGCTCGATACCAAATCACAAGGCAAATCAAAATCCTAGTTCATAGCATAGGTCAATAGTGTTAGAAAATTATTAAAATACCTACAATTTCGCAAACAAATACGTACGCACGTGCACTTTACTGTACGTAAAGTAATCATAAAACACAGAATTTCACTGAAAGCCGTAGTAGATAGATGATCACAACAAACAATCCGAGTCGTTGCGCTTGTGTGAGTGCCTGTCGGAGCGATTCACACAGCTACCGTGCGCAGTACGACCACGCACACATTGACATTTGCTTGACGCGATGGCACTACTAGCTATTGAAAATGTATGGTAAATTTGGATGTGTTCCGTAATACCAAAAATGATGAATGAAAACTTAATGTTTTTCGGATATTGTTTCGCTAATTTGTAACTTGATAGTATAAGCTATGTTCCTGCATAAAGCATATTTCAAATATTGTTGATTATAATACAGAAAAAAATACATGAAAACATGTCATTTACGCTGTAATGTGTGATATTCAATTCGCTAAAACTTCACACTAGGTAAGTATTTTCGAAAAAAAAAGATGTAGGAACCTAGATAAATACTGTCTCAATCCGAATATTAGCATAATATGGTGGAAATATGCTCAAATTTCAAATGATTTTGGTATTACGTTTGTATGGGCAGTTCATGCATCCCCCGCTCTTAAAGAACTTGGTTTATTACAACGGTAATTAAAATTTAGAGAGGGTAACGACCCTCTCTAAATATTTATGAAGTATGCATGAGAGAGGTATGCAAGAGCATTGAGAAGTAGCATAAAGACTTAAGTATTTAAAAATCCGAGAGCATGTAGGTAAATCCTCACAGGCTTTTATTAAATAACTTACCAAGACTAGCTAAATATATTATAAGCTGTTTATGCATGTGTGTTCGAATACGTATAATAAAATTCCAAGTGACTTAAAAACTATAGATCTTAGATTGTTAAAAAAACTACATCATAAATGGTTAAGTTAAACACCAATAATTTTTACAGCTTAAAATAATTTATTAACGGGAAACATTTTGTAATGTAACCTATTGTACATTATTATAAGCAAAACTAGTATGCTCTTTGTTGTCTTTTTAAAACAACTTTATACACCTTATTTTATGCAAATAAATATTATTTCCATAAAAATTGAACATTTGCAATCTGCTGTTTATTTTTCAGAATCTTTTGATAGTTATCATAATCACAGCGATATTCAATTTTGTGATTGGTGCAGCTTTTGGACCAACCAGGGTGGCCTAAAATGAACGCTTTGGCAGAATCATCTGCGTACAATTGTACAATTCATACATCCCGCAATTAATCTGTTTGACAGCTGCTATTTGACACTTCACTATAGCAATTAATAATTTGTGGACCATTTTACGAAACTCTATACAATACGGTCAAACAGATGAATTGGGGGATATGAATTGTACGCAGATCATATTATGATTCTGCCAAAGCGTCCATTTTATGCCCCCAGCGACCAAGAGTGGCAGTGGCACGTTTATGGGAATATTATTAAGATAAGCTATTGAAAAAATTAAACTAAGTATATAGAGCATAATAATTTTTAGAAAAAAAAATATAAGTATGTGTGTACCAAGATATCTCGTCCGTCTACGCAGACACGCTCATACATGCCTTCAGCTCATATTGGAGCATCTTATTCGACGTTTATTGCCACTGAAAATGTTTCTTTTGTTAGTACCGATCTTACTCGATCTAAAAAATTACGTGGAGTAAAATTTGCTCGGGGATATTAGTTTAAAAATATGGTTTTCTAAATCATATGTTGTACGACATAGACTACTTACGATGTTTTGCCTACAGATGATGATTGTTCATCTATTTTCAGTTCGGTACTTATTTATAACAATAATGTTTTTTACACTCACCAAGCTCGTCATAGTTTTGCAGTAGACGATCATCTTCTTAAAAAATGTTTCAATTATTTGGCACAGGAATGCGTTTCAATTAAAAATAATTAAGCTGGGCTAATAAGTCGTGAATGGTTCGCGGACGCTGTCCTGTAGAAACTGCTCCACTGCCGCACTTCACCGGTTAGTGCTTACCTCAGACTGCCCAGAGTCCCTTTTTTTTTTTTTTTTTTGTATGGCATCTCGTAGCAGACCTAGAGAGGTCGTTGCTACTTAACCGGATATTCCTGTGGCTGCCCTAAGGTTTTTAATCTTAAAGCCTCCAGCCAGGGCGCAAATTATATATATTAAAAACTAAACGACAGCGCACTAAGGGCACCCCCTGTGGGGTACGGACCTCGGCTCAGGGCGTCGTTGGGGGCTCACAAAATTACTAACAATTTGGGGACGGGCTGGATCAACATTTTGATCATGATTATTATCAGGGGATATTATATTTATTGCTACGGCGCTCTCAGCCTCTAACCGGGCGGCTGGCGCATCGACATTCAAGGGACGGGGGGGAGGACTTTTATTACCATTTACTCGGGAAGTTCGCGTGGTACCTCGGCGGCGAGGACGGAAGGTCGGTTTGTGTATTTTGTGCACTGTACTCGTGGCCCTATTGCTTTCCTGAAGGAGAGTGATGGGGTCATCCGGATCTAAGAGAGTGTGCCTCGGTCGGCGAGTCTGACTAATGGCAGAAGGCCTGTAACTAGCGGCCTGCACAACCAAGGGGTTGCGATGACGTTCCGCGGATTCGAAAAAGCGCTTTGCAAGGCGCTTCATAAACTGTTTGATGGTAGGCATCTTAAGGTCTACGTGAAGTTGTTCGTTCCGAACGAACCAAGGAGCTTTCGTAATTCTACGGAGAAATCGGTTTTGAAGCGTCTGCATCTTATGAATGTGATATGACTTTGCGTGAGCGAAGACTACGCAGGCGTAAGTCATGATCGGTCGAATGCACGCGGTGTAAATACGCAATTTGCACTTAAGGGACAACTTGCTGCGCGGGTTGAGTACGGAGTGTAGTCGGCCGAGAGCAAAACTGGCGCGCGAGCGCACCTGTTTTATGTGCTCGCCGAACGTCATGTGATGGTCTAAGACCACACCGAGATATTTGGCTCGCTTCTCCCAAGGGATAGGCTTGCCGAACATGGTGATCGGTTGGGGCAGGGCGGGTGATCGCCGGGGCCTACAGAATAGGACCCCCTGGCTCTTATCAGGGTTTACTTCAATCCTCCACTTCCTGAACCAGGCCGCGAGTCTGTTGACTTCGGCCTGAAGGATGCGGGCGATATTGTCTTGCCTGAGGCCGGAGTAGTAGATGGCCGTGTCGTCTGCGAACAGAGCTAACTGCGCCTTTCTACATTTGGGGATATCACTAGTAAATATAGTGAATATCAGCGGTGCCAGCACAGCGCCCTGAGGGACGCCTGCGCGGAGCGGATGGGGGGAGGATAGCGCACCCTCGATGCGATAGCGGAAGGTGCGGTCCGACAAAAAGTCTCGTAAGATGAGCACGAGACGATCGGGCACACCGAGTTTGTAGAGCTTATATATTAAGCCGTTGTGCCAGACTTTGTCGAACGCTTTCGCAATGTCGAAGAACACAGCACCCGTCATGAGCCCGCGCTGGAAGCCAGCGCTTACATGCTCGACGATACGGTGGACCTGTTGTACGCACGAATGTTGGGATCTGAACCCGAACTGTTCGTTTGGGATGAGGCCCTTCGTCTCGGCATAGTCTCTGAGACGCTTATAAATAAGCCTCTCATAGACTTTGCCGAAGACGTTGAGCAGACTGATGGGTCGGTAACTGGAAGGTTCGGTCTTAGGTTTGCCGGGCTTCGGGATACCGATGACCGTGGCATTTTTCCAAGCTTGAGGAAAAATGTTGTTGCTAAGAGCGCCATTGAAGATGGTGGTCATTAGCATGATCAGGTGAGCGGGGAACAGCTGGAGCACCCTGTTGGTGATTCCGTCTGATCCGGGAGATTTACGGGTTTTCAGACCCTTGATAATGTCGTGCACTTCGTCTGGGGTAACGGGAGCCAGAGGACAATCAGGGTCTTCGACCGGAGGGAGATTCGCCCTACGTTCGACTTCAGCGTCCACCTCAGCGAGGTGAGCTTGGTCTACTGGTTGAGAGCTGGGCGAGCACTGAGTCTCGAGAGTGTCAGCCAGGCATTCAGCCTTGTCGGTGTCGTCGAATGCTATCGTCCTGTCGGGTCGTGTCAGAGGGGGCATCGAAGCTACTTGCGGGGATCTGAGTTTCCTCTGAAGCTCCCAGAAGGCAAGATGAGTGGGCTCTAGTTCGCCCAGCATCTTGTCCCAGTTAGCCTCACGCAGTTCTTTCATTCGCTTCCTTACAGATTTCTGTAATTGGCGCATGAAGACTTTGTTAGCGTCACAGGGAAAGACACTGTATGCACGAGTGGCCGCGTTCTTCTCAGTCAGCAGTTCACGCACATCGTCCGGCAGCTTTCGGCGATGGGGGTCCATCGCCGGAACCTGCTTCGAGCAATCGCTCAGGACTGATTGTACGTGTTCCGTGAGTGAGTCGATCGCGGCCGTCGTGTCGGCGATCGAGTCAAACTGATCAGGGATAGAATCAAGTATCGGGGATGTGGTGGATTTCAGTCGGTCGCTTACTTTCCGCCAGTCCGTGACTACTTTCGTGAGGGGGGGTTGGTCAGGGTCAAGGAGTCCGTCGCGAGGGGCCAGTCTTAAGACGACCGGCCGGTGGTCAGAAGTCAGTTCGTCCATCGCCTCTATCGAATCCAACCGTAGGTTGATATTCTTTAGGAGCGCTATGTCCAATATGTCCGGGGATTGACTGGGGATATGGGGGTAGTGAGTAGGATTCATCGGACCGATGATATCGAAATTTAAAACGGCAGTGAGGTCAAACAGATGTTGGCCTCGAAACGTGGTGGTATTACAGTTCCAGGACGGATGTTTGGCGTTGAGATCACCCGCTACGATAACGGATTCACTCAGGCCGAAAAGAATCGAAAGATCGCGAGACAGCATTTGAAGACCGTCTGCGCTCGTGGTCGCGGTGGGCGGCATGTAAGCCGAAACTATCGTAATCGGTTGATGACCTGACATTGCTATTTTGCATGCAGACACTTCAAGACACGAGAGAGTTGTCGGAGCATCGAGCGGGATGCAATGGAGAGGAGTCTTATAGTAAATCAGGGTACCGCCCAAGTGGCATCGAGTCCTGTCATTGCGAACTACGCGATAGTTCGCAATTGACGGGTCTCGATGACAAGGCTTGAGGAAAGTTTCCTGTACTAAGAGAATATCTAACCGATGGTCGCGGAGGAACACAGCGATTTCGTCGCGTTGTTCTCTAATGCCGTTGGCATTGAAAAAGCCTAACTTTAGTGATCTGAGTTTAGTTCTCGCGGGGGCCGTGTTATACATTATGGTTTCCTATACGCGATGGACTCTAGGGCTTGCGTGATCTCGGGATACGCGTGATAAATTCGCTGGATCTCCGATAGATCGCAGGAGTTACGGGCTACGATTATTTCGCTGGCCATTTTCTTGGCGCGGGGCGAAAGAAAGATGTTGAATGTGCTCGAGATCACATTAAACGCATCGAAGGTGTTAGGTTGTGCGACCACTGGAGTGGCCGCAGGTTGAGGAGGCGCGCGAGTGTTGAGAGGAGGAGCGGCTTTGGTAGCAGGCTCTGGCACGCGGGCCACTGGGGGCGCGAGAGGCGCGCTTCTACCGGCGGTGGTAGGTTGTTGGTGATGCTGAACGCTATGAGCGCGAAGGCAAGGGTCCATCAACCGTGGTATGGGTTGAGGTTGAGGGGGGGGAGGAGCCATGTATTGGCCGAAGGCAGGGAAGGCCTGCTGGTGGTTGAAGTAGTTCCACGGACTTGACCTTTGAGGGCTCAGTCGTTGCGGAGGTTGGGACAGAGAGGAGGAGAATCCCCCCTGGTTGTCTCTCTGTTGCCTCGCGTCGTAACGCTTGGTCAACTTCGAGGAAGATGATTTAGGTGCCTTAGGGCAGCCACGGTAGTTGGCTGGGTGGCCTTGTTGGCCGCAAAGAACGCAACTGGGAGGTTCGGTGCAGAGGGCACGGTCTTTTGGTCGCGAGCATTCAGAAGTGCCATGCTCACCCAGGCACTTGACGCACCTGGGTTTCGCGAAGCAGTTCTTCTGCGCGTGACCGTATAGTTGGCAACGATGGCATTGTCCGATAATGCTTGACTTATGGGGCTTCTGGATATCAAAGCCTTTGAGGCTGCAGATCGAAGCGACCTTGAAAATAGGGTGATGCCCTTCTACTTGTGAGCATACGACAAGAACCATGTCGTATGGTGAACCGCCTCTAGAGCGGTGCATCCTGTGGACTTCGAGGACAGGAATAGCCTGTCGCTCTAAGTCCGACTTTATGTCAGCGGTGGCAATCTCACTGGGGATCCTACGGATCACCACACGCGTCTGACGCTCTTCGGGGAGGGTATAAGAGTGGTATGAGATGCCTCTCACCCGAAGTGTCCTGGTTAGTTCCCTGAAATCGTTAGCCGTGGGAACTTGGACTTTTATACCCGGTTGGGTACTAACCGCGCTGGTGAAATTGATCCGCTGATCAACACACCATTTTGAAATTTCCGTCCATTTACCCTTGTCCTGGATGACAATGGGCGGAGGACGGGAAGCCTTCTTAGAGGCAGAAACGACTGTAAATCCGTCTTGGTCTTGCGTGGAAGACGCCGGGACCGGTGACGGAGTCACGGTAGGGGGGGCCGCGGTAGGGGCCACTGAGGTGGATGCCACGGGGGCAGAAGGGATAGGGGTCGAGGGAGGCTCGTACGCCACTATCTTTGACGCCTGGCCCGACTTACTCTTCGACTTCTTCCTCTTGCCAGGTCCAGAGGTTAGGACCCCTGGCTTGGCAGAGGGAGAAGAAGACGAAGAGGAAGAGCTGGACTCTTCGGAGTCTGACGTGCACGGACTTGGCGCGCGATTGTCCGCAGGTGCGGAAGTGTCCATAGACACGATCGGGCTAGGGGAGGGACTCTGGAAGTCCTCTTCCGCCTGCTGGTTCGCGAGTACATCGCTGAACTTATCGATGCCAGCAAAAGGCTGGCTCTTTAGTTCAGCGAGTTGAACTCCATACCGTTCTAAAAATGCTGGGTCCTTAAAAAGGACCTTCCTGAAGAACGCCACAATAAGGGCGTCCTCCATAGCGATTAATGGGGGGGTTCCTAGTAGGGAGGAATTTTGGAGCCGTCTCCACTAATTTCTGCCTATCGTTCCCTATACCTAGCTCCCCGGGTGGATTGGCCCGGGGATGTGTTTCCCTCCCTGTCGGGTGCAGACAGGGAGGATGTGTAGACTATTGGTGAGCCCTAAGCTTGTGATCCCGTTGCCAATCTTATTGTGCAAGGGGGCCCTTTCCAGTCTAGCGCGAAGGGTGTAGACACACCCTAGAGACACTAGGTGAGTAGCTGCGGAAGGAAAACTGCCACCAGAGCCGACTAGGAGATCCCCCAAGGCCGGTTAACTCTGGGACCCGTCCAATTTACTGCCTCCCCCTGAAGGGGTTCGGCGGGTGCGTTTGGGTCAACACCCCACTCGGTTTCGTTAACACCGTAAGGTTTCCACCGAGGACCACGAAACTGTGGTTTTGCCCAGAAGGGGCCTAATGAAGCTACTCTCTGAACAAACTGTTAAAGAAACGCTTGCCTTGAAAAAGGCACTTTTTTTGATCTAGTGTCTTTCGATTAAATTAATTAATAAATTAATCAATCTAATCAATCGACGATCGGTTGTAGTCGGGGCGACTACGAGAGCGTTACGCGAGCGTAACGTACCGAGCACGAAAGAGCAGCAGCGGGAGAGCGGGGCACAGCGAGAGCAGCGCAACACACGTCCTTCCGCAGCGAGCTTCGAGCGCAGAAATGTTTTTGCCCAGAGTCCCAGACCAATCCACCAATTTATATTGAGCTCCGACTTGCCTCTACAAGACAGTATAATAACCCTTTGTTTGTTGACGTGTGGCTTGTAAGACCGTGATGAAACCAAAATTGCTACAAACTCTGCTGCGGGGTCGGCTTTTTGTGCCTAAGTGGCGGCTCGAAGTTTGACTTCCAAAAAGGAGGAGGTTATAATATGTTCGGCTGTATGTGGACCGATTTTGAGTTTTTGTTTTGTTTGAAAGGGCTATGCTCCCGAGGCGGTCCCATTATCACCAAGTCAGAATCTGATGAGGGGATCCCATGGAAATCGAGGGAAATCGTCAAATTTTATAGGCACATCTATAGCGATTTCGGTATTTTTTATAGTAACTCATGCATTTGCACTCTAACCGTTTAGTGAAGTGGAACCTAGTGTGATGGCCACCGGAACTACTTTAACAAGTATTTTATGGTTGCGATTCGATTAGACGATTTAATATGGTTGCTAAGCAATTTATACTCGTCACAATGCATAAGGTGAAGTCACCATCAGTTCCAGTTCTATGTGTTCTGTATGGTTCTTACCAGGAGAACTCCTCAACAATGAACGCCCCTGCATCGGGATAAGCAATATTTTGTAAAATGTGATGAGTAGTTAAGATAAGGCTATTGTAAGTTACATAAATTACAAACTGACCCACTAAAAAGTAAAATAGAAGAAACAACCGACTTCCAAAAAACAAGACTGCAAAGTGAAAAATAAATTTAATTTCGGAACTCGGTGTCTTTGGATCTGTGTTTTAATTTCACACAGATCCAAAGACACCGAGTTCCGAAATTAAAGTTATTTTTCACTTTGCAGTCTTGTTTTTTGGAAGTCGGTTATGTTTTTGCTATGGTACCTATGGTTATGATCTGATGTCTTCGATTTTGAAACTGTCTAGGTACCTATTGGTTTAAGCCAAACACACGGGTTTTATTTTTATATTAGGCATTATAATTTGGTTTTGAGGCATTAGCTTAGGCATGGAGCATGCTTCAAGTGAGCGGGAAGTTGGCGCACAAGAAATAGACCTCACCAAACCTTTTAATAGGATTTAATACAGTACTGAAAACAAGATCGAGTATCATACGAATGGTCGTTCATTATACCTACCTGCATTTAATCGTAGGTATACTCGTACGAGCTACGACTTTGCTACCTTACCTATTTCTTGTTTACTTTGGCACTCATGCTTGTGAAATCACCGTGTATTCCCGTTGTCCCCGTACGCCGTGTCCCCGTCCTACGGGGTCAGCGGTACTTCAATTAAATATTTTTTTTTTTTTTTTCCTTCTGGCTTCGCACGGTTTGTGCATTTAGCCAATGTCACGTTTTAGTTCTTGTATAGTATTGATGAAATGAATTTTAAATGCATGATGATGATATCCCCGCCCACTCCCCTTGAGTTTCAGTAAAGATGTGGCACTTTACTGAGACCTCACGCGGACTTCTTGAGAGAACTTGAAGCGAAGTTGCACTGTTTTGTTTCATTTGCCTACACTAATGCACGTTCACAAACACTTAATGGTTAATAATCCATCATTATTACACATTAATATTCGGCTAAACACAAATTTTGGAAAATTAAACAAACTGCTGAACATGACGCTTCACTTTCCCGCCAAGAAGTCCAATTAAATATTTAAAAAAGTCATTTTATGAGTGTTTTTAGATTTGAATGTCATTGGATAAAGCATAATGGCGCGCATCGTATCGACCAATCAAAACACGGTAACCTGACCAATAGAACGCGTTATTTGAAAAATAGTTACACTACGCATCTCAGTTTTTGGCGCCAACACTGCGTATGTCAGGGTGCCAACACTACGTATGTCAGCTAATCACGTACAAATTCGTCGTGCATCAAGTGCTCCGATGTTGTGATTTCGATTTAATTTTTATGGGTTCAAATCACCACAGAGTTAATTTGTATTAATAATTAAATACAATATGGCCTTAAGCGTAAGTTACATTAATTTCATACAGTTTTTTCACTCTCCTGTAAAGTAGTCATTTTTGACTTTCGTACTGTTAGAACTTCACTGACGCGTTGTCCCCGTGGTTTGGTTTTACATTCAAAAATATGTTTCTGGCATTCGCTCGCTCGGCTCGTGCGTTGTGTGGTCACATTTATAACCTAACCTAGCTGTTTCGGTTTAAAAAAGGTCCAAATCCGCAGCTTGGGATCTGCGGACAGTTTTTTATACTAAATTTGGCGCCAATAAAGGTAAGTAGTAGGATATACTTATTCCATTTCGGTATTTGAACGTTCCCCACATCCTTCTGTGCAACTACCCTCTGAATCGTTTTGGAACGAATTTCACTTGTTCACAACAACAATAGTTACAACAAACATTCATTTCTTTTTTTGCCTTCGATTGAAAAATAAATCAAACACAAAGTGCTGGTAAAATATAATTTATTGCAAATAATATTTTGGTCTTTCCTTTAAATTGATATTTCACAAGTTATAAGTTCAATTGAAATTCAACCAAATGTAATTTAGCGCCCTCAATCAACCAACAAGGGAAGTCAAAGGAAAAATAAAAAACGAGACAAGGTAGAAATATTACAATATTAAAATAAACAGGATTCCGTGTAAAACGTACTTAAAATTAATTCCAAATAAATAAATAAAATAAAATAAATAAATAAAATGACATAGTAGGTTACAGAAACTTGTTTGAAGCCTCAAAATCCTGAACTAGGTGTACCTGTATGTCAGAAGTCAGAAAATAAATATATAAATCATACCTAGTTACCTTTTAACAACTTGCATGCTGATTTTTTTTTTCTCGTGTGTACGTATTACTCATGTTTGGACAAATAAATTATCTTTATCTTTTAACAAAAGTACCTACTACATTACATCTTATACCGAATGTACTGCGATTACCAATCTGCAATCCTCTGGATTGTAAACTGCAGGGTTTTCCCAGGGATCGATCCTAGGCCCGCTCTTGTGAAACGACTGGACCGAAAGATTGGTCCTATGTGTTCACGGAAACCTTAAAAATGTATTCGCCTTATAGACGTAATTAAATAAAATATATTATTATGTAGTTTAACTTCTAAATTGTATAAATAATTACATAATACTTTTATTGTGCTTTGGTAAAAGATTTGTTCATTTTATTGGTTCATTAAAACCTTAAAACTATGCTATATTCGATTAACTTTAAACACTAATTAATTATCTATTTACTGTTTTAATATTACCTACTTATTATTCAAATGCTGTAAATGTTCATGCTATTAAGAACATAATTGTTCATGATTGTAAGTACTTACTGAATTGGTTCCTTAATTATTGTACAGTTGGGAATTACAACAGTCTATGCTTTAAATAACACACATATTTTCTATTACTCTAGGATGGCTTATTTAAGCTAGGTGTGTCTTAAAACTAGATACTTTCACCTTATAACTACTAAAATTACTATTACATATATATGTCACCATATTTTTGCCTTTTCGCCAAAAACATTTTTTAACGACTAGGCCTACTTAGGTAGGTCCATGAATTTCTTTTTGTCACAGGTGTTTTATTAATAACTTGAAACTATACATCAAAATTGCATTTCTTCAGAAAATACTACGTTATTACAGAATAGTACGGCTGCCTCACTGGTACCCGAACATTATTTTTGAAAATCCTTCTGAAACTGTATATCAAACTTCATTCAATAAGCCTTTATTTAATTAACTAACTAAAAAACATGATAACGTTGTACTCATATGTGTACATCAGCAATAGCTACTATCATTCGTCGTACTACATAATTTTGTGGCAAAAAAATCTAATTGTCTATCAGAACAAAAATATTTTGACAGAGCAATTATTTTCTGTCAGACCAATATTATTCTGACTGATCAATTATTTTCTACCAGAACAATGATATTCTGACAGATCAATTAATAGCTACCAGAACAATGATATTCTGACGGATCAAGAAAGAGAGAAATATAAGTATTTAACAATATAACTAGGAGTAAAAGGTGAGCACTGAGGTATGGTTGCCGCGCACGAACATCATGGGCGGCATGTCGCGACTCATCATCTCCAGCCATGCCATGTATAGCGGAGCGGATACCGAACCCTATAACAAAGTTTAAATTTGCAAAAATATATTTATTTCTAAAGTTGTCAAAAAAGAATAGGCCCGTTTTGACATTTAACTTCAATAGTTACGTAGCGCCATCGCGACGTAGCTAGTGAAGTAATCACGACTCGGTACTCGATATTCACGATAAATCGATTCAAGTTAAATGTCAAAATGGGCCTTTTATTTTTTGCCAAGTAATAATATTTTATTTATAATAATAATATTTTATTAGACCAAGAAGAGTAAACATGTTACACAATTTGTCTTAGCTTTTATACTTATGCTTAAAAGAAAATCAATTACAAATGTGTAAATTATTAGCATCAGCTGCCGAACTAGGTTTATAGCCTGTATTTCAGCATGCAGCGCCTCAAGCCCTCGAACCGGGTATGCAAGTATGAGCTTACAAACAAAAGCGAACAGTTTAAAAAGTATAAGTTAAATCAGTAGCTTAGCATAAGCATGGCATAATCAGCCTATAATGTTCCCACTACTGGGACACAGGCCTCCTCTCTGTAAGAGGCTATCCACCACGCGGGCCCAGTGCAGGTTAGTGGATAAAAAGTTAGACTAAGCTTGTTCTGACTACTATGAATTAAACTTTTAAAAGAACATACCGACTGCAAGGACCAGGACAGCAAAAACAAAAAGAAATTGTCAGAATAATACCAATTACCGTGAAAAATATTTAGGCTTGAATCATGAAAGTTAAAAATAAATATTGCGTAGTGTAGGTACGTACCTTCCTAGGCATGGGAAGCGACATGACGATGAGGCGAGCCTCCTTCGAGTTAGCGAGCAACAGTTCCCGTAGCCTCAGCTGACGTTTGGTTTTCTCAGATAAAGTTAGCAACTCTGTCTCACTGATGCAACATTCTGTAGGAAAAGGGTAACATTTTAATATACTAATATATTGTAGTCACATTGGAAAGTGGAGATTAATCATACAAGTACTTACTAGAAACAAACTGACTTCATTGGAAAACGATACTTTATTGTTTCGTATCAAGGCTTCTACAGACCAGCGCGACTCGCGACGCGACACAAAGGCACCGCTCGTCGCGCGACACGCGGGGCCTTAGTGTCGCGTCGCGAGTCGCGCCAGTTTGTAGAAGCCTACAATTTGCCCAGCCTTTTCCCAACTGTGTTGGGGTCGGCTTCCAGTCTAACCGGAAACAGCTGCATACCAGTATTTTACATGGAACGACTGTCTATGCCCCACCACAACCCAGTAACTGGGTAATACGTTACCCCTTGGTAAGACTGATTGTCAGACTTTCTGACACTTCGACTGCCACGTCAAAGATCCACGAATGACAGCCGGTGCGAACGGCTTAACGTGATTTCCGAGGCACGGAGGAGTATATAAAGATGGTCACCTATCTACGGAGCAACCCCAGCAAGCGTAGCTTAACCTGATGCATCGACCCATGCAGCAGTTATTACTTAGCCACGAGCTCCTTTACTACGCTCGAGCTCGTTACTTTATTTTTTCGTATAAAAAACAAAAATGAAAGTTAGTAATTAAAAAAACACGAAAAGAAGATCGCTTAATAAAGAAAGCGATCTTATAATGACAAACTATCCAGCACCCTAATTGCGTAACACAGTTTGAATCGGAATCGGAATGATTTTGAAGTATATTGCTAATCCATTGCTTCATATGTTAGAAAAAAAATTCTCCTGAACCACGTAACTAACGCAATGAATATTGTCGAACTGTCAAATTGAAACCGATTCCTACTGATAGTGTGTTACGCAATTAGCCCGAAGATTTATGTTACACAAGCCATGTACCCGATAGGATATCCCATGACTAAAACGACTAACTACCATACAAAATACTATCCCCTATTTAACTCCTTTTTAAGGGATGAATTTTCCTTAGTGCTCACTTTCGTTACACAAGGAACTCTTGTGCAAAATTTGATTCTTCTAGAGTTAGACGTAGGCCCCTTATTACAAAACAAGGTTTATCTTCAGACCCAGGTTTAAAACATGGAGCCATTATTGAATTTCGAACTTTATTCCGACTACGGTAAAGTTCCTAAACACAAAACTGACAACTTAGTACCGAACTTAGTTTTCAGTTTTGTAAAAAGAACGGTATTTCAATCACTGTTACGTTCTTATTACAAAAACTGGCTCCATGGTTTAAGCCATGTCAAATATAAATCTTGTTTTGTAATAAGGCGGATAGAGTTTATACAGTGCATTGTCTGTCAGTGATTTAATAAGTTAGATTATGATGCAGTCTTACCCGGATTAGCGGATTCGTCAGTGAATTTCTTGGTAACGTCTTCGAAGAGTTTCATGGTCTCTGGCTGCGGCGGCTCCGTGATATCCTGCACCATTGTCAACGAAGAGTAGTCGATGCGGAACTTCGCTAGCAGGTTGGCCATACTGGAGGTAAGGGCTTCGGATCAGAATACATAGCAGAAAAGGAAAACCATGAAATTTGAACTTCTACTGTTTATTAATAATATTCTTTCAAGTAACCCAAAGTTTTTTTTTTCTAGCAGAAGTGCAACAGTAAGCTAGTATTTTCTCATTTAAAAAATATGTATTCAGTCAATGTCAAATTGACCCTAAATAACAATATTTTGGTCCATAAATCCATAAACCGACAGTGCATTTAAAAATTAAGTTAAACGCTTTATTCTTACTTCCTCTCCTCGAGTTCCATTTCGTGCAGCCTGTTGGCGAGCGCGAAGATCCGGAGCTTGCAGTTGCCCCACGCGGAGCGCTGCGAGATGATGTAGGGCAGCAGGATCGTCAGCCCGCCGTCGTCGTACAACCACCACACGTCCAAAGTTCCTGCCTCCTAAGGACACAGATACATGACTTAAAATTTAAAAACATGTGCCTTTCTTGACTCGTTTCAAATAATGCTGGTAGATTTATTTTGGTCAATATCGACTCTTTGATACTCTTGTTTGGCATGGTTTACGAATTAGGTGCTCATAGAAAACATTTGCAGGCAGACAAAATATACCATGGTATTCCTTTGTAAAAGTAATTTGACCGATGACAAATAAAAAACCGATCAAATGCGTGTTGGAGCACGCACAATGAAGGGTTCCGTAGTTGGAATTAATTGTATCCCAAAAACAAACTTGACATTGTAGTTGAAAAACATGTTCATGTTGTTTTCCATATATCGATATACGTCGCGTACAATTCTCCATAAAAGCTTCTACAGACCGGCGCGACTCGCGACGCGACACAAAGGCACCGCCCGTCGCGCGACACGCGGGGCCTTTGTGTCGCGCCGGTCTGTAGAAGCCTTTATTTGTGTTCTAAACTAAAAAATATTTGAATCTTCTATGTTTCATATTAGGCTGTTTATCGGCAATAGACCTTTGCTTCTCCTTCAACGGAACCCTAAAAATGGTATATTATTTTAACATGTAACCTTAACAACGACTAGATGTCTCAATTACCTGTATAATGGCATAATGCATGCATGTTATAGGATCTGTACTGTTTTTTTTTTATTTATTCCCTATATTGTCCCACTGCTGGACAAGAGCCTCTGCCAAATAAGTAAGTCCTTCGTTTATTTGAAGTATTCCCGTTTGAGCACCTATGCATTGAGCACCAAAGGTATTCCCATTCGAGAATACCTTTGGTGCTCAATGCATAGGTGCGCAAACGGGAATACTTCGTTTATTTTACAAGTATGGGTACGTACAGTACATGGTGATAAATTGATAACAATATGTTCAGCCATATCCAAGTCTGTTTTAATATTCTTAAAAGATAAATTCAACACGTTTTACCTGTTTCCTCTGGAATATTGTCATCTGCGTCAGTTGGTCCTTCGACAGCTCCAGCCCGGTGGACGAGTTGTACACAATCTGTCGATGCATGTCATTTTTCTTGTCTTTCTTCTTCCGTTCCTTCGTACTGTTGCACTCGGATATCGTGAACGAACGCGACGTCGACAGCGTCAGTATACCTGGGGAAAAACCTTTAATGAGAAAAATGACTTGATGCGGAAATGTGAGCGACCTTCTCTAGTAAAGTAATGAATAGCACGTCCTTGTATCTTGTACTGATTTATCATTGTTTTGGGTTTTGCCGGATACTTACATTGTTCAAAATGATTTCGTTAATGGAACATTGGATTGGTGGAATATTTTTTTAGGCAAAGCACCATCTGCTGTACCTATTGTTTGGTGAATAGGTGTTTTGTTAAGGTTGGCGAGACCGAGACTACTTTTGTAGAATTACTTTTAAGGACAAGATAAGATGAAGAAGATGTCGTGTAAGATGTTTATAAACATGAGATTATGGATAATGCCACCACCAGATCGGTCTCATAATGAATGCTTATAAATGCTTAGTAAAACGTTCTGGCTCTGGCATGAATGCTGGAGATCTCCAACTAGACACAGCCTGTATCTTGGGTAAAATTTAAAACATTTTGTTTATTTTAAATTAAAGTTGATAGTGGCGACAGTTAGCTAGCCTCTTCGAGACTGCAAAACTAAAATAACAAAAATAAAATAATTCAGGTAGGAAAACTAAAATCAAGTCTTATAAATAAAATGTTATTTTATAAAAGTCTATATTATTTTTATTATTTTTTGTTTTTATTTATTATTAGGGAGTTTTATACAATTGTATATGCCAGTCCCATCGGAACTTATAATTTAAAACGTAGCAACACAAACTTAATTAGACTATAAGCAGCTTCGGAGTTAGGTGACGACAAAATATGATGGAACATGCAAACATCGTACATATTTATCTTAAACTCTCTAAGTATATCTTCTCTTGCAGACTGAAATGTCTATGTCTATGTTAATGATCACCATGAGTTACGCTAAGACTGTGTTAATGAACACGTGTGAGCCAAAGCAGTGAAGCCAGTACCACCACCAACCCTTAGGTGTGTAGTACTTACTATGATCTATGGGCAACGTACTGGACAGGTTATGTTTCGGCTGATGGTCAGCTCCGCGGATGTCGAGGTCGGAGTCTGCGTGCAGCATAAGAGGAGCTCTTCGTACTCTAAGCTCGTCCACACTTCCACTGGAGGTGCCGGTCAGCGAGCTGGTGGCCGCGGTCTCGGAACTGAGCACGCCGAAGTCCAGCCCGCCAGCCACGCGGACTATTGCTACGGCTAGGCGACTCTCGAAGGCAGTACTGCGGAAGGATTGGTAGTTAATATAAAGACTTTGAGGTAGGTATTGTGATTCTGGGAGGTCATTTCCAAGTTTGGCTGTGATGATGAACAGTGCTGTAATAGGAGGTGATATAACTTGTTAATATTTAGGTGTTATCTTACATACATGGTAAAAAGTTTTTCACAGCGATAATAATATAAGTTATATGGAGGTGCTACCGCGATGTCACAGCGCAAATTAATAGGTGAGTTCCACATAGATGTTTGGTATAAAGCAAAAACTTAAATCGATGATTAGAAAAAAACTTTTTGTAGAAAAAAATAACCGACTTCCAAAAAAACACTACAAAGTTAAAAATAACTTTAATTTCGGAAGTCGGTGGCAAAAAACTAAAATACAGATCCAAAGAGTTTTTATTTTTCACTTTTTAGTGGGTCAGTTTTTAATTTATCTAAGTTACAATAACCTAAAGTCAACTGCTCATCACCTTTTACAAAATATTGCTTTTCCCGATGCTGGGACGTTAATTGTCGAGGAGTTCACCTGGTAAGAACCAGGAGAACAGCCACTCACGATATGCATTGTGACGAGCATAAATTGCTTAGCAACCATATTAAAGTACCTAATCGAATCGCAACCCGTTAAATACTTATTATTATGTTGTTCCGGTGGCCATCTGTGGTCTCCATCATCAGTTCCACTTCACCAAATGGTTATTTTCGGGAGCAAATGCACGAGTTACTATAAAAAATACCCAAATTGCTATAGGTTTGCCTATAAAATTCGAGGGTTCCCCTCGATTTCCATGAGATGCCCTCATCAGATTCTGATTTGGTGGCAATGGGACCACTTCAGGAGCATACCCTTTCATACAAAAAAATAATTTTCAAAATCCGTCCATAATTGACGGAGATATCGGTGAACAAACATAAAAAAAAACATACAGCTGAACATATAAACTCCTCCTTTTTGGACGTCGGTTAAAAACCAACTCATTCACGGAAAACTTTAATAACCGACGCTGTAGTTGTCCGTATTGCACTCTATGAAGGAGGTACCTATCATCATGAACTAAATCATGGAGGTGAACAAAAGTGTAAACTATAACAAGTAGGTGTACTTACTGCAATACATTAAAGTAAGAAACCAAATCTTCCGAGGGACAAGTGGTCCAGTCCTGCTTGAAGCCCATGAGCAGTACATTGGGCGCCAACTTGCCCACCCCGGCGGCCTGCACCAGTGCCCGTGCGCCGCCTTCGAAGCCAAACCCGTGCACGCGCGAACAGAATGCGCGAACTTTGCGGAGGCGAAGCCATTCTGCGTCTGTGCGGGCGCGGCTGGAGCGTTCCTTGTAGGAGACTTTTTCCTGGAAGAGAGAGAATATTACTATATTGGATTAGTTTGCTGAAGCCATTGAACGAGATGCTGACGATGCAAAAAAGAAAAACTTTTCTTGCATGTTCGTAAGTGCATGAATTGTGCGATGCGATGAGTAAGACAGACCGTGCGTCATTTGAGAGTCAATAGCTAAGTACGTAAGTTTTACCTCGTCTTGGTGCCTCCCAATACGTTCAGCGCATCATGATGTTCAAAATCATTATTGATTGATTTGTATAATATATTTTATAATTTTTGTGGTTTCTTTGGTGTGCAATAAAGAGCAGTGGCGTTGCTAGGGGGGGCGTGGAGGGCGGTCCGCACCGGATGCCATCTGATTGCGGGTGACACACGACCGTGAAAAAAAAATACACAAACTATCACGTTTTCAACGGTAAACCACACAGAAGCCATTGAAGTCGTTTTAACCTAGTTATCCAAAATATATAAGTAATTTAAATAAAGTAAAACGGGAAGAAAAGATCACGGCAGTAGTATAGATAACGAAATTAAAAGAAAAACTAGGCTTTAGAAGTTAACGAGTACCTAATAATCGACCAACTTACATTTGCAGTTGGAATGTATGTGTGAAGTATGGGAGAACATGTTTTTCAACTACAATGTTAAGTTTGATCTTGGGATAAATTCATCCCAACTACGGAACCCTTCCCTTCATTGTGCGTGGATCGACACGCACTTGGCCGGTTTTTATTCTTGGCTGACACCACAATAATTATATGCGCACCGGGTGTTACCCATGCTACGCCACTGCGTAGTCTCGTCTCATAGAATGTTATGTTATCTCTAACTACTTAAGGGGCTGGCGTAGCATGCATAGTTCATACAAACGTAATACCAAAATAATTTGTAAATCAAACATATTCTTTAGTGTGTATTTATTTCGATTGGATTACAGAATATCTATGTTCACAAATATATATTTTGAAACGGCAATGATATAAAGACGAGATATTAGGAATTTAAAATTTCTATAGAAAACTTATTTTTCTCATATTTCTTGTTTAAATCAGTGTCCATTCAAAATATATATTTGGGAACATAGATATTCTGTATTCCAATCGGAATAAAGACACACTACCTTAAGAATATGTTTGATTTACAAATTATTTTGGTATTACGTTTGTATGAACTACGCATCCATCCGCCTCTTATGGCGCTGACAAGAGGCAAATGATTTCAACATATTCCAGCAATTCGATTTATCTATTGATGTCAATTTTAGGGGTCTATTAGGTAGAGGTTTAATGTTGCAAACACATTTGCATACTTACTGATTTATAAATGCTTACCTAATGATATACCCTTACCTGTGATATATCACCAACAATCATCAGCGATCCAGCTTTTGTGATGAGGTTTCCAAGATCAACTAGCGCAGGCCTGTTCTGCGGCCGTCCAGCCAACACCAATATTTGTGGCCAATAGTTCTTCACATGATCGCCAGTCTTGGCCAAGTTGTAGGCACTCGATAAAGCTGTCTTGTATATTTGGGCTTGAGTACTGCTGCCCCAGTTTACGTCTGTAAATAACGATGAAATCATGTTTATTTCGTGACCTATATATATCCTTAAGAGCTTTTTGATCGGGTTTTATTATTAACAGCGGATTAAAAAATATTATGTAACAGATGGAGTATCTTGCGCGGTGGCCTTTTGAAGCTCCGAACCAATTCCTTATATAAATTAGGTACATTTGTCATTCATCGGTATAATAATCTCCCTATGCGATGTATGCATCTATTAATTCAAACAATTTTTTTTTAGGTACATACATAGTACTCCAACCTCTAGTGATAATAACAAAAACCGGTCAAGAGCGAGTCGGACTCGCGCACCGAGGGTTCCGTACGTATATATAATGTTGATGATTTCTGAAAAACTGTGCTATTTAGAGACATCGTTTAATTTTTCCTGTAATCTTTACATAAACTTCTATCACGTCAAATAATTTTAGATTTTTATCTATGCAAACTTCGGAGATAAGGGGGAACGGTATTTTTTTTTACATTTTTCATCAAAAGCCGGAAACTATGGTGCCAAAAAAAAAAAATGTTTGAAAATGTGCAAACAGCTTTCTTTTATATTGTTCCCCACTTGCCCTAGTAGCCTCACTTAACATTTTTAAGACCCTGTTTCTGTCCCTTTTGCAAAAAAGATGTCTTTTTTTTAAATTTCTTTCTTGTTTGCAAAATAGTTGGGCAAACGTCATCTAAAACTATTCTAAATTTCAAGTTGATAGCATTAGTAGTTCTTGAGATATCCAGTTGTGACAGACAGACAGACAGACAGACTTAGTCTCACCATGAGTTCCTTTTTACAATTTTTTTGTTTTGATTCCATTATTTGATAAATTTTAATGGGTCACCAGTAGTACACTTCAACGCAACCTTTCACGAAATATCAACTATATTATAACGCTACGAAGAATTCCTTTCGGAAATGGGATTATTTATACAAACGAACGTTTCAGCAATATGAATCAAATGTGAGCGAGTAACGGAGTAAGGAGCACAATGATGCAATCATTCATGAGTTCAAACGGATTTAGACTGGGTCTACAATGGCTATTCTCGTTACCCAGTAGTACTTGGTCAGACATGTTTTTAGGGTTCCGTACCTCAAAAGGATAAAAACGGAACGCTTATAGGATCACTCATGTGTCTGTCTGTCTGTCCGTCTGTCACAGCTGATTTACTCCGAATCTACTGGACTAATTAAGTTTAAACTTGGTACACATATGATTCTATGACCCAAACACGGAAGTGTAACGTAAATAAATGAATTTTGAATATGGGGGTCTCTTTTGGGGCGAAAACCACAAAATTAAAAAAAAAATGCAATTGTTCATCATCATCATTGCAGCCGAAAGACGTCCACAGCTGGACATAGGCCTCCCCCAAAGGGGGGGAGGGGTTTGCCATAATCGCCACGCTTGGCAGGCGGGTTGGCGATCGCAGTATGATGTTAAAATGCATAGAGAACGCT
Organism: Tiliacea aurago; assembly: GCA_948098905.1. Lineage (NCBI taxonomy): Eukaryota > Metazoa > Arthropoda > Insecta > Lepidoptera > Noctuidae > Tiliacea > Tiliacea aurago. The sequence continues at coordinate 7,815,869 of OX402592.1, forward strand.
GCTGCCCATTCTCTAGTAAGTCTCTTAGTCGCCTTTTACGACACTCACGGGTAGAAATATCCCAATATAGGGCTATTCTTAACGTCCGGCACTACACAGGCAATTGTTACCATGTGACTCGTCAAATAAAAGGGCTTGATGTAAGGATTTCAGATCAATTTTTTTAATAATTTACTTTTGAAGTTATTAAAGAAAATCGATGAAAATTGACCATCCCCCTTATCTCCGAAAATATTGAGCCTAAAATTTTGAAAAAGATACAGAAAATTGTTCTTTACTTATAGATTACAGGAAAACCTATAAGAAATCTATGGTCTTAAAATAACATGGTAAATCACTCTCACACTCAAACTTACATTTGCAGTTGGAATGTCTGGGGGAACATGTCTTTCAACTACAATGTTAAGTTTGTTCTTGGGATAAATTAATCCCAACTACAACTACGGAACCCATCATTGTGCGTGTTCCAACACGCACTTGGCCGGTTATTTTACACTGCTGAGTTTAAGGTGTCTAGGTGTATATTTCCCTTTTGGAATATCTTAAAACTATATTATCATAGATCCTACTAATACATATTCGGGACATATTGCAATTGACGTACATTTTTATAACATACGTAGGTAGGATATATAGTCATTGTAGGTAGCATATACTCGTCTATCTAATGATTTTCTTCTTTGTCATTCCAAAGTCACTTTATTTATTTGTAACTAGCTTTTGCCCGTGGCTTCGCCCGCGTGGTGGTCGGAAATTATCACACGGGAACACGGGGATAAAAAGTATCCTGTCCCAGGTTATGGTCTACCCATGTGCTATATTTCATCCAAATCCGTTTTGCCGTTTTAGCGTGAAAGCGTAACAAATAAACAAACCCACATTCGCGTTAGGATAGAATTATCTGGGGGTCTACTCCGAAGGTATAATCCAAAGTATCGGCCGAATGTTCGGCCGTTTTAGATCTTCGAAAGTTTCCTTTTTTGACTTTGAGTTCTTACCCGACTTCAGTTCACATTTTTGACTGTTGTTTTTTTTTCGCGGTAGTCAGCCAGAGTTAACCGTAATCAAGAAACGGCCGAACATTCGACCAATACTTCGGGTTTATGTTCGGAGTACACCCCCAGGAACAATGACTAACACTACCTGCTGTCTATCATGCATCTAATCTAAGTTTGTTTCAGAAAAACGCCCACAGCGCACATCGCCACAACGACCGGTCACATCCAGTGGATTCCACAACTTTTGCCAGATCTCCGGTCCACCGTTTGAGGGATGAAGTACAAACGCTGCTTCTTCCTTTAAGTTTGTTTAAGATATTATATAGATTAATACTAACCAGGGTCTCTATAGTGCACGATAAGGTACAGCGTGAAGAAGATGGCGAAGGTGACCAGTGACATGACCCAGCTGATGAGCAGCATGATGGCCACGCAACTCAGGAAGCCGATCAGAGACAACCACACGTTGTAGTACTGAAATGAGGACAAAGAGTTAATTTGGAAGATGTCGTAAAAGAAATAGGAATGTATTATAGCTAGTGATTTATAATATAATGAGTCCACAAATTTAGTCGTGTTTTTTTTTTAAACAGGGTGTTACATTAATCGAAATCCAAAGAATGGTCTGTTGCTAGTAATAATTCCGCTCCAAGGACCAATCTATGAATAAAAAAAAAAAAATGTGTTTTTAAATAGAGAAACCGGAGAAAAAAAATTTGGCACTACTCGTATTATAAAATATTTTAGACCCACTGAAAAAATCGTCATATTGGCATCGCAACATAATTCAAATCAGATTTTGCAACAAAATATATGATCATACCGTGACGGATAATGACGAATAACGATGCGATGGCACAGATATATTTTTGTCTGCATGACTCATTGGCATTCAATTTAGCATCGAATTACATTGTATAGATATTTATATGGCGTTGCTTACCCTGAAAGTAGGTCGCCATCCTAGCGGTCGCACGACGGCCGCGTGGAAGGTGCAGAAATTAATGAGGGCGTACGATGCGAGGTAGAAGTTGGATATCAGTGGCGCTATTGTGTTCAGGTCAGCTGTGAACGGAAATGTTAGATGAAGATTTCCAAATATTTAAACACCCCGAAATATCAGACAGTCACTAATGTAGAAAGCTTGCCAAACCCTTGGCCAGGCAAGGAATACCAGTAGATACTTGTTGCAGAAAAAATGTTTGAATATTTCGTAATTCAAATCAACAGTGTACAAACTAACAAAATATTTTTACTCAAAAGAGTACAAAACATTTGCAAAAATATTACAAGTACTTACCAATAATTAAAAACAGCAAGGAAACGAAGAAAGTAAGCACATAGCCTCTGTACGGTTCCCCATGTTTTCCATAAGGCTTGGAGAAGAAGATGAGCCCGGGGTAGATGCGGTCTGTACCCAGTGCTTGGATCAGCCGTGGCACTGAGAGCAAGTTCGTTAGCGCTGTGGAGAGAGTCGCTGCCCAACAGCCACCATAGATGAATGGACCCCAAGCTGACATCAGCTGCATCACCTGGCGGAGACGAAGTCATTGGCTTGATTTCACTGACATAGTTTCTGATTTTACCGGTTATAAAATGCACTTGCGATAACTAACTTTACGCCCAGAGAAGCCATTCTCACAAGAATTTTATCGTGATCGTGGTAGGCAATAGGTATAGTATAATAAGTCTCTTATGTTCCCACTGCTGGGACACAGGCCTCCTCTCTTCAAGAGGGAGTGGGTTGTATTCCACCACGCGGGCCCAGTGCAGGTTGGTAGATGTCACATGTCTTCGAATTGTTGGTTCTAGGACATGCTGGTTTCCTCACGATGTTTGCCTTTACCGCTTTGAGAGCAGTGGTGATGAAATTATTTACACAAAGTTAAAGCGCCTGCTTGGGTTCAAATTCACGACTTACGACTCGTAAGTCGGGGCCGTTACCACTAGGGCCCAAGTCTGCTATTTTTATAAATTCAGTCATTCCAACACGATCCCATTGTCCTGCCATTGTCATTTTGCTAAAAGTTCGTAATCTGCTAAATTCATAATGGTCGATCGTTGGTCGGTCAATGTTCTCGTAATAGAATTGTGTTATTATAATGGCATTGTCGTATTGCCATTATTATAAAATCTATTAGTAGAAATGTCATTCATTTGTCATTATGTACGAGATTACCAATAAATGCAATTTCTTTCAATGTAGTGTCAGTGGCCGACCATTGGAAAGTCATAATGACGCGATTATAATAGTAGGTTACCAAACTTGTCAAAATCAACAATAATGAAATCAATGATCGACCATTCTGACACTATTGTAATAGCAGACTTGAAGCCCTGGACCACCACTGCTCCGAAGGCAATAGGTATACATTGAGTAAATTAACGCGCAACCTGGTTTTCCTTAAAAATAAACTTGTAATTATAACTTTTTGGAACATCTTTTAATTTTATTAGAGGCTTGCCTTCTGTCCAGTCAAAAACAATCAATCTGCCTTAGCCTTTCCCAAATATGTTGGAATCGGCTTCCAGTACTAGTATTTTACATGGAGCGACTGCCTATCTGACCTCCACAACCCAGTAACTGGATAATACGATACCCCTTGGTAAGACTGGTTGTAAGACTTTTTTTGGCTTCTGACGACCTCTAACGACTGTCAAATATCCACGAATGACAGCCGGGACCAACGGCTTAACGTGCTTTCCGAGACACGGAGGAGTCTCGGTATGTAAAGATGGTCACCCATCTACGGACCAACCCCGGTAAGCTTAGCTTAACCTGATAAATCGACGTGAGCGCAATAACAGCGCAACTTAGCCACGAGGTCCTCGCAGAAGTCTCTCCAGTTTATCTGCCACATCAGACCCTCGGTCCGGGTCGGTTCTGTATGTCAGGTCCAGCCAGTTGAAAACCAGCGTCAGGCACTAGTTGTGAGAACTGGGCCTTTTTGGCACAGTCGTAAGGCACTACTGCTAATTTCATACATCGCATTTTACACTTTTTACTTGTTTGATGTTTTATTGTATTCTTTTTTATTTGCTATTTGTTATATTGTGTGTCTTTTAGTCTGTGCTAAATAAATGTATTTTCTTCCTTTCTTTAACATCAAGAGTGGTTACTACTACTTACCGAATAGCTGTTATGAAGTCCGTATTCGCAGGTTTTATTAGCGATGCAGCTGGCGAGTCCGCTGTAGTCGGCAAGCGTGCCGTTCTCAAACACCAAGTCAGTCAGGTTTCCACTGGCATCCCTCAAGGCGCCTCCACCAGAGAACAGCACCATAGCCGCGTAGCTCACCATAGATATAGCTAGCGCGAGTAACGTACCCTTCGGGATTGCTGATGCTGGGTCCTGAAAATTTAGATGTGTAACGACTTTCCTCTCGCTGTGGGAGTGATTTCGTGAAAACGGACGGAAGTGTGTAACAGGAAGTGACAGCTTGAGCATGGATTAAGTACATAAGTACTTTTTTAAGTGACAGCTTGAGCATGGAATAAGTAAGTACTTTTTATAGCATGGAATTAGTATGTACTATATAGATTGTAAGTAAAGGAGGTCGAACTTTGACTAGTAATGAATAACTATTTCAGTATTTAGCTTTTTTAAAGTTTGAGGTTTTTTCTGCTGCTCAGTTGCTTATTACCAAGGCGAGATGTCAGACACATCATATATTCATATAGGCGACTACTGTAAGGCTCGATCGTGTTTTTGATGTAACTAAATGTTGCTTTGATTTGAAGATGAGTTTTAACAAAGTGTTTAAACAAAGAACCCAGTCACGCGGGAGATACACGAAGTAGTAGTATCTCATCATTGAACAGCCTTCAAAACGTTAGCAGCTACTGAATCTTGCTTGATGTAGGTAGTTATTGGGGATCGGAAATGCTGACATTTCTTACCTCATCTCATTACTTGGGTTTTTTTTTAAGGAAAATAAACCCTCTCTGATGAAGTGATGATATAAAAAAATTTAAATTATTATTTTTGTATGAAACAGTCGATTTTATGAATAAGTCGAGTTTTATCCATGATTATTCAACTTATGAATGAGCACGTTTTCGTTTTTGTGGGCTCGTTGGTAACAGACAAAAATTTAAAAACTATAACTTTTTCTCCTAGAGGAAAATATGCTATGTTATCCCCATTTTGGTTCACGCTACAATGACGGACTTTTAAATGTTAGAAAACATTTTAATCACAACATAATACCCCACAGTTTATTTTCGTATGATTTCAGAAAAAAAAAATTAAGCTTTTATAAAGTATCACGGCTGCAGATACTTTATTCACATTAATATATAATTTAAATATAACCTAAACTGCTAATTTTGTTAGATTTCACACATAAGTCAAAAGAAGTACATTCGATACTTTTTTTTTATTCTAATGGAGCAAAATAAATTAAGTAGGATTAGGCTTTATTATAAAGTATGGATGACAACCCTACGCATGACTCTACGCTACATTTAGGTACGATATTCATAAATCCGTGTTACCTATGTGACAGTGACTTAGCATTCATAACACAGAAGAAGTGGATCTTATTCATACAATTAATTGATATGTTTATGAATTGACCCATAAATAAAGAAAATTATCGACACACTTCGATCGAAATGTACTTCCATTCCCAGAAGTATCTTGTTTATCATTTGCTGTTTTGCGGGAATAGCGATGACTCAGAGCCACTCTATCAATTGATTTTAATGAATCGATGAGTGTCGGAGCTAAGAAACAAGAAACCGAAAAATAGCGAGGTTAATTAAATTGATCCCCATGTTGAGCTCGTTTTATTCGATTTGTACGAGTACCACGCGAAATGTTACACATTAATTTGACATTCAAATAATATTGTTACTCGCCGCATTACCTCTATGATTCGATTTGTTTGACATCGATCTATTGACTCATACACCCGATGCTGCATCAGTATGAGGCTAGATTCGGTTCAGAGTCTGAAAATTGAGACATACGATTTGATTGGTCTGAAGTTCAGACCAATCAAATCGTATGTCTCAATTCAATCTTTTGGGATATCCCGAAATATCAAATTGATTCGAACGAATTGCTGATTCTTTCTTACTAAAGTGAACATACATACATACAGTATCATTTTATGTTATTTAGCGTTAGAAAAATCACTTATCAAGTTTCAATTTACCTTCAGGGCCGTTTTATTATTTGGAGAAAGTTCACAGACGATAATACCTAACAAGAGAACCATCCGATCTGTGAAGTTCCGCCAATCAATTAAAAAGGCTTTCTAATATAGGTAGTCATTATATTGCTGAAGCAAAAAATAAAAAAACCGAATATGTAAAGCATTTTTTTTCACAAAAAATAAGTTTCTACAAAAGTAATTTCTCGGAAATCTGCAAGTTTCTATTCTCTTCAGACGTCACGTTCCGAGTCGTCACGTTCCAGGACAGCTCTGACGTCACGCTGAGCTGTCAAAGACACACAACACGTGCGTGACATACACACGTGCTTCACCGTGCAAAAAATTCTTACGGACATCAAACACGAATAACCCAATACTTTTAGTTTTATAGTATACGAGTATAATGTATTAATGATTTCAGGACATACTTGACGTAGTTTTAGCTAATGATTCATTTGTTTTGTGAACCCGTGACGTTTGTTACGTAGTGACGTCACGTTCCGCTGTCATTGACACTGATTACACGTGCAAAGAGAGGTAGGTAGACGAGAGCGCGCGTGCTCTCCCGTGCAAACATTAGTCATGGATCGATTGCAGTACCACGTGTAGGCATAGTATCTGATCTTTGCTTGATTAATAATAGCTTGAGATGAATGAATTTGCTTAGCATCAACGTTCGTCAGCTATCCTGGCTGTGTCATCATTATTTCGCGGAAATCATAAAGAAGAATAATTTTAGGCTTTCAGAAAAAGTTTAGCATTGGCAATGTCGGCCTGCCCTGCTTATTATATATATACCGCAGTAGCGAGGCTATATTTTTTATTAGAGGTAAGCCGAAGTAAAAGTTGTTCAGTTCTCATAAACTATAATAGATAACATTAAAATTAATTTACTCAAACATTTTATTAATTCTTTTACTTTTCTAAATTTAACGCCAGCTATAGTCGGAATTCTTTGTTTAGTCAAACAATTTAGGCATTTTTGTAATGTTTTAAACTGTTAAATATTAATTTGTAATGTGACACAAGTCTAAGTAGACTGGTTGTTCCGAAGTGAACCCGATAGGAATCGGGTTGTAAGGAGGCTGCGCCCCTGATATACCGGGTCAAATTAAATTAGCTAGCAGAACTTCGCAGACGTGATGGGTATCGATATGCCGGGTCAAATTAAATTAGCTAGCAAAACTTCACAGACGTGATGGGTATTGATATACCGGGTCATATTAAATTGGCTAGAAAAACTTCGCAGACGTGATAGGTATCGATATACCGGGTCATATTAAATTAGCTAGCAAAACTTCGCAGACGTGATGGGTATCGATATATAATATGTCATAAGTATGTAAGTTTAATGTATACACACACATTAAACTTACATACTTATGACATAGTTTTACACAAACAACAACACCTTCCAGAATAAATTCTCTAAATTATGGTGATAACTGTATCAAATTCCGTTTCGTTGTTTAGAAGGACAACGCGGTCACACAGACAGATAGAAAAACGACTTTAATTTATCATGCACATGTACCTATAGATAACTTCCAGCAGACCAGAAGTTCCTATTGTTTCAATTACATCACGTATGACGTAGGTACTCGTACTAAGAACAAATTTTGAAGTAAGTATTTGAGATTGAGTCAGACATAAATCCGATTATGGTAAGTAGATGTGGATATACATATACAACATGTCCCAAAATTAACGCACAACCTCTTAAGGGGTCAATGCACTCATCATTATGAACAACTTTTACTATGGGACCAAACCTGAAATCGCGAAAAATAAATCACCTGTTCCCTACTTATTATTTAGGGAACAGCAGATTTTTTTTCACGATTTAAATAATAATAATATTTTTATTAGATCAAGAAGAGTAAAAATGGTACACAATTTGTCTTAGCTACTTATACATTATGCTTAAAAGTAAATCAGTTACAATTGTGACAAATATTAACATCAGCTGCTGAACTAGGTTTATAGCCTGATATAAGGTATCCAGACCTTCTTTAAAGCGAGTTGGAACCTACTTCATAACTTTATTTAAATGAAATAAAATGAACTTCATTTCATTTAAAATGGAACTTTGTGTAGCAGTTGCCTTACAAGGGTGATCTTGGAACAACAGCGATATCTAAGAATCAAATAGAGTCTAAGAAACGGACGAAAGTGGAAGTTTCTAGACTGGTGGAAACGACTGCCATAATTAGAACACCCTCATTTTGATCGAGAGCTTGACGGGGAATTCTTAGTATCGGGCAGGAAGTTCGATGTAACAACTTGTTATTAAAAGGCACGTATACCTTAATTTAACCATTTTTTGGTTATTTTCATATAGGTAAATAGTCCATGCCTATGGGGGAGAAGAACCAAAAGAAGCTACCATTAAAATATCCCATACCTTCAAATCTCCAGAAATATTAGCACCAGCCTGGATGCCGGTGACAGACGGGAAGAAGATGGCAAACACGCTGAAGAAGTCCTGGTCCAGTCCTTGACTCGAGCGGTAGTCTGTCTTGAAGTTCGCCGAAAACGTGGCCGCTAGAATTGAAAGGGAACTCTCAGAAAAATGTACTATTCGATATAAACAAAATAAAATTGTGTAAAGAGGAGATAAAACGTTAAAGGAACACCATATTAATATATCGGGTGTAAAAAGACCCTTTCCGAAGCCGAAAGCTACATATTCTACCCATTATTTGGATCGTTTTTTTCCACTAGACCATACCTGAAAATCCACTGGTTCTGGAGATATTGAAGGCCAAACTCGCATATTTTTTTTTTACGATAACGAAATCCAATTAGTGTTAAATAAACTATTTTCCAAGCTAACATTACCTGAATTTTCGATTTTGCTTACATTAATTTCGTTCATAGCCGCGAGTATTCGACAAGAACCTACGCGTACCTAGAACGAAGGGGCGGGGCTTAACTCACACAACAGCACTAAGTCCGTTTGCCTGGGTTCGCGTTACATTGCGCGCAGTAAAAATTGCAATTTTTTAATCCCTAAAAATAAAAATCGGTTCCGAGCAATAATTTTTGCTCAAAGCTACTTAGTTAGATTTCATTTCATTTTTTTCATTTCATTTCATTTATTTGCATACCATAATGTGTTTTTAAGATGTTATATAAGGCTTAAAGCTAAAGTACAGTTATGGACCCTGTTAGGGCACAGCAACATAGTAATAACTTACAATTAAAATTAACGAAAAAAAATAATACATTATAACATTTTGAAAATAACAATTATTATAAATGTATGTGAACTTATAAATTATTAATAATAGATATGGTTATTTAGATAATGTCAATGTTAGTGTTAATCATACTAATAAATTTAAATTAACTAAACTTAAATAGAAAAGATTAAAGTTAAAATTTAGAATAGTAAAAGTAAAAATAATGTTAAAAACAAAATCAGTCATGTTACATAGTTATTATTATAGGTAAGGATATTTTTATTTTTAAATCATAGTTTATCATTTATGTATTCATTTATATTATAGTAGTTTTTGCATAATAGAAATTGCTTTAATTTATTGATGAAAGTATTATATTTATTTATGTTCCTAATTTGTTCCGGTAGCTTATTATATAACTTTATTGACATTACATAAGTACTTGAGGAATGCATTTTTAGTCGTGATGTTGGAATGTTTAGTCTGTTTTTGTGTCTTAGTATAATTTTTGTTTGTATGTCTTCTCTTTTTGTATAGAATTCCGGGTATTTCCGTACAAATTTACAAGTTTCAAAAATATAAAGGCAGGGTAAGGTTAAAATTTTCAGTTCTTGGAAGTGAGGTTTACAACTATCAGTATCATCTATGTTAACTAAAGTCCTGATAAGTTTTTTCTGAAGGGTAAATAATATGGGCGCGTCTGTACTATTACCCCATAAGATGATACCATATTTGAGCCATGCATAGGCATACGCGTAATACGTGACTAACGCAGTTTTTAGGTCTGTTGTTTTTTTGATTTCACGGAGGGCATACGAGATGTACAGTATGCGTAGTTGACGGCTTTGTGATGTGTCTTTTTACACCCTGTATAGCATAATTATATTAGGTCATACTTAGATTGGTTTGTTTTACAATACCATAGTACTACATTTTAAGTACGCATAAATTTCCTTCTTATGTCACGATCATATTAACAAAACTCATATTCCTTCAGTGACGTTCACTGACATCATACTACCTCCGTACACAATGACCTCATCAACTTCAACCATTTTCCTTTTTAGGGTTCCGAACCAAAATGGTAAAAAGGAACCCTTATGGTGAGACTAAGTCTGTCTGTCTGTCACACCTCGATATCTCAAGAACTACTAATGCTATCAACTTGAAATTAAGAATAGTTTTAGATGACGTTTGCCCAATTATTGTGCAAACAAGAACGAAATTAAAAAAAATATATCTTTTTTGCAAAAGGGTCTGAAAGGGGGTCTTAAAAATTTGAAGTGGGGCTACTAGGGCATGTGGGGTATCATATGAAAGAACGCTGTTTGCACATTCCCAAACATTTTTTATTTTTATTTTAGGCAGCACAGTTTTCGACTTTTGATCAAAAAAAATACCGTCCCCCCCCCTTATCTCCGAAGTTTGTATAGATAAAAATCTGAAATTATTCTACGTGATAGAAGTGTATGTAAAGATTACAGGAAAAATAAAACGATGTCTTTATATAGCACAGTTTTTCAGAAATCATCAACATCATATATACGTATCGGAACCCTCGGTGCGCGAGTCCGACTCGCTCTTGACCGGTTTTTTTTAAACCTTTTCTTGCAAGCTCTGTTAACTTACTGCTCAGTCCGACGAATCCATTGGCTATTTCCTGTTCGCTACTCGGGCCCATTATAGTACCGACTACGAAGTCCACCATGGCTCCTACGATGATCGCGATCAGGAAATTCTGTGGACAATTAATACCGATTATTTGGAGATAATTAATATTTTGTACGTTTGGTAACCTTTAGATTTAGATGATTGTGTCATAAAATATCATTGACTGTTCTTCTTTTTTTCCACAATTTTATTATTCTTCTTCTGTAGTTTCTGCCTACCCCCATGGGAAGAAGGCGTAAGTTTATATTTGTATGTATGTATGCTTGTACACAATTGAAGGGTATTTGAAAAAACAGCCACTGTCAGATATGGTACATTTTTAAGTAGAAACAAAAATCGCTTTGGGCAGCATAGCTACATAAGCAATTATGTATAGGCAAATACGATAGGTCATGAAGCAATATTATACTTTATTAGAAACCCATGAAAAATAAATTTGTCAGAGGCACTTTTTCCAAATAACATGAGTATGAAAAATAAAACAAACTTAAGGAGGATGCGCTAAGGTAGCCCGCGAAATTCAAATTTTATTACGTTTTTTGCAATTTGCTGGTCAGTAATAGGACTCTCTTAAACTTAGATAGTTTTAATGCTGATTCTAATGATTATAATTCTGTAAAGCCATATTTGTTATGGCCGCGAATCATATTTAGATCAATATACAACCTATTACTGACAAAGGTTATTTAACCTTTGTCATTGACTTTGGCAGTTCTTCCAAAACCATCCTGACGTTGGTTGCATTTCCTTATTCTTCGGTTGTTTCTCCAAATATCAAACAAAGTTTTACCAGTAGGTAATATCTCTTGACTATAGGCGCTTCTACAAAAAACAGTGATTTACGTTTGATAGGCATCATTACAAAGAAACCATAGACATCAAATTGTCATTACGATTTTTTTTTGACATTGTTGAGGTTTGTTCTTCCAAATAACCCTTCAATTAGTACAAAAATATTTACAAATTGTTGTTATAAAATTACTTTGTGTGCAAGAGAAGCCAAAACAGAAGTTTTGGCGTCTCTTGCTCTAAAATCAAATCAAGTATTTCGTTATTATGCATTTCTTTCCTATGTGGGTTACAAACTTGCAAATATGCCTTAGAAATAACTTCTCTTTATGGCATCAAAGAAATGGGCAACTGGCCAGAGACTATCCGACTACCAAGCGTGGTTAATATGGCAATTTCCGCTTTGAAATTCTCGAAACGGTCGTTGAGAAGCACATGCTTAGCTTAGCAGAGACGGTTATTAAATACCTAGTAAAAGTTTTATTTTTTATTTTGTAATTGTATGAACACACCTTTACAGAAACATAATATATTTGTACGTTAGTAATTCTTGTAAATCATTAAATCTGTATTTATTGGGTAAAGTTGTGTGTTTGTTATTATCATGCCAGCCATGTTTGTTTACGCAGCGGTGGTAACTGTATTTACTATTCAGCCACATAAGAAACATGCATTACTTATACGAAATCAATTACAGTAGGTAGGTACCCGGTCGTTAAAATAGCACGTAAATTTTAGAAAAAAAAAATGCTTTTGTAGATCGTCGTCTCTGGCACGCAAATACCTGTGTCACAAATTAGCAATGCTTTTCTAAAGTTCTGTACCGATCTTTAAGGCTTGTACATACTGGCGCGACTAGTCGCGCGACGCGACACCGGTAGAACAATTTCCTTGAGTTTTTCATAGACATTGTTCTACCGGTGTCTCGTCGCGCGACATGTCGCGCCAGTATGTAGTAGCCTTTATGCTAAAATAGAAGGTCATTTAAAAAAGGAAGTAGGTACGGTTTCCTCGATTCTCCCTTCCGACCTAAAAATAAGATTTTGCATTATAACAAGCACTAGATTAACTACATTTGACAAAAGGCTGCGGATTTACTAACATTGAGAGCACCCCGTATGCCGCAGCTATTTATAAATTGGGGTGTGAATTGGGTAAGGTCACTAGTTTTCCGACTGAGTAAGTCCCGCACCCTAATTGTGTAATACTATCAATTACAATTTGAATGATTTTGAAGTATATTGCTAATCCATTGCTTCTTAAGTTATAAAAATTGGGTCCGCGCCCACTCGACCCGCTTAGACTGCACCCGAAGAATAATATCAGATGTTTTACTACCAATTCAGTGCCATTTGTATAGTCAGGCAAAGTGTAATTATTATGCATAAAATATTTAATATTTTGATATGATACATAATTTATCCTGGTAAAAGTGATTTCGTTTCAAAATTTTAGCTTTATAAAGATAGCCTCTAGCCCTCTACCTCTAGCGTGCCACTAGCTATAAGATTGTAATGATAATTAACTATATTCTGTGATTATTACAACAAAGTAAAAAGCGGATACTATATTAAAAAGTCGGTTAAAAGGATAAGTACTTACTTGTTTAAATATTTATTTATTTATCCAAACATTATTTAAATTTTACACTCTCTGTGGTGCAAGACTTTAATCGACACTTTTCTGTCTGGCATATACATCGGCGTTTTTACGCCTATCAAAACAGAAGTATTATTCTTTGGGTCGAGTCTAAGCGGGTCGAGTGGGCGTGGACCCGAAAAATTTGTCTGCTCAACAACGTAAATAACGCAATGAATGTTGTTGAACTGGCAAAATGAAATCTATTGGTGCTATAAGATACTACTGATAGTGTGTTACGCAATTAGTCCGCTGTTTCCGGGAAATGTTGAACAAACCCCGGGGCCAGAAACATCTTGGTTTACATTACATATCTGTAATTATTCAGTAATGTCCCTGTTCGTTATACAGGTTTGTTGGAACTTGAAAAGTTCGAGGCATAATTACGAGTATTAACTTTTAGTAATAGGTAGGTACAGACGCCAGCAGGTCAAGCTACCCGAAACTGTCAAATTTTCCCAATCAACCTTGAACCTTATGCTTTAACAATAAAGTTGAAAATCTTTTAAAGAAATTTGACAGATTGTAGTAGCTTGATGTGCTGGCGTCTGTACCATAGAAATATAAAAAACAGACACTTAATGAGATACTTAATGTAGCTTTGAAAACCATTTTCTATTTTGTTAAGTACTTGGTACTTTTTGACGGCCTACACTGTCCTCCACTGTAACTTGAAAGCATTGTAAAAGCCCATTCTTTTTAAAAGAGTCGTGGAGTTTCTTGCCGGCGTTCCTCCACAGGAAATGTCCAAATTGGAACCGTACATTCTGAGGTTTCTTACGAGCCCATGTAGGTTTATTTATGTGAAATAAAATATTTAGATTTTTATATTTATTAATCCGATCCAAATATGGTGTTGTTGATGACTTGTACAAAATAACATCGGAGTTATTTCACACATTAAAATTGAAAAAGGATTGATCCCTGCTCTATGTACCTATTTAGTATTTACGAATTTATGAAAGAAACCTAATTTCAATATCTCAAAAACAAATATATGAAACTAGCTTCTGCCCGCGGCTTCACCTGCGTTGCTTTTTATATAATATATAATATCAGCTATCAGCCAGTAAAAGTCCCGTCAAAACCAGTGCAGGCGTTTCGGAGATTAGCCGGAAAAAACAAAGAGAGGCAAAAATTTTAATAATTTTAATATTATATAATAATAATATATAAATATTAAGTATATACTTTCTTAAGCATTTAGTAAAAAAGTGTTATTTGACATTACAAACAGACACTTTAATTGTATTTATTTGTTTATATATGAAATTGACCTTTCAATACACTTCCGTGTAGCTTAAAACGTAGATACCTACACAATTAACTAAAATTTTGCGTAGGTCACACTCCCCAAGGCATTCAAGGCTTTCATACTACGCAGTTGTTACTAACCCATTCAAATAAAAGGCAATCAGACAAAAAGCTACGCAAACAGTTGATTAACTTTTAACTATAATTTGTCGGAGAGTTCCACAACACTTGCCTTTACACTGAAAATTAATGCTATTAACTTAATATGTGTATGACGTAGCAAGCCGCCATTCTGTTTAATCAATACAAATAGAATACTTAATTCCGTGACTGACAGACAGAGACCAGCCTTACCACAAAAAATGCAAAAAAGAAACTTGGATGATAGCTCCTCGGAAGACGTCATCATTATCATCATTTCAGCTAAAAGACATACACTGCTGGACATAGGCCTCCACCAACATTTGGAGGGGGGTTTGCCATAATCGCCACGCTTGGCAGGCGGGTTGGCGATCGCAGTATGGTGTTAAAATGAGATAGTCATAGAAAACGCTGCTGCCCATTCTCTCTCCCTTAGTCACCTTTTACGACACCCATGGGAATGAATAGAAGACGTAAGCTTGTTAAAAATAAAATAATACCTAAATACACCCCATCATTTCGCTTCAAGAAACCACGAACGTTTCGAAGTACATTTTGTCACATTATTGTGCGAAAATTTATGATCGAGAAACTGGCCGTAAGAAGCTGAATGGTGGAATGTCCCTCGGGGATAACTGCAGCACATAGTGACCGTGCACTGCTACCTAAGCTAACAAGTGTTAGACTTTGATGAGCTTCGACGTAGCACGGAGGTTCTATTCTCTGAAATCCCCTTGCGATGCTAAGGACCATCGTGGTGGTTTTAACCAGTAAGATTCAGACATAATCCATCTCCTCCCTTCGCGCAAGGAAACCAACACCCTAATTAGGTATGCAACACACAATTTGAAAGATTTTGAAGGAAATTCCTAATCCATTACATCAAATGTTTGAAAAAAAAATGTGCTAATCAACGTAAATAACGCAATGAATGTAGTTGAGATTGTCATAATGAAACACATTGCCACTTTTGTGCGTTACGCTGCTACGCTATTACCCCGCAGAAGGATTTTCATACGTAAAATCTGCATTTCCTGTATTTCAGAAACCTACGGAGGAAGTTGCGAATAGTAGCCTAGTTTTATCACATAGATTATATTGTTGTTTGTATAAGGTATTAATATGACATGTATAGTTTTGGCTTTGGCGGTTTATTGTTTTTGATGGCTGTACGTGTGTTGCACGTTTTTCTGTGACAAATAAAATGATTTTTCTTTCTTTCTTTTTCTTTTACTGTGTTGCTCACAGATTTGATAAATTATTATTATGTTAATTATAATTATGTGAAGACTGTAATATGGCTGTCAATCATATTTTCAATTTCTTAGGTCGAATTTATAGAACTTTACTCAGTACTCAAGCATTACTTAAGACTAAATTCAACCAATCCAATGGCTTGAATGTAATGCTTGAGTACTGAGTAACGTTCTATAAATACGGGCCAAGTCTGTTTTGTTTAGATGTAAGTCTTTCAAAGGAAATAATTAAATTTTAGCTAGTTTCAAATAATAAACGTTTCTACTGTATTACAGTTATTTGCAGCATATAATCGTCCATGTGTTTGCTGAAAGAATTCGCTCGGTGCTAACAGTGCACTGCGTCGCGACTACTCGTATTGGACAGAAATATGGCGTGAAATAGAAATGCATGCATCAGTTATTATTCAACAAAACAAATGCGTTATAATTTGTATGCTATATTGTTAGTGGAGATTCTAATAATGCTCTGATTTACACTTAAGTTTTCCTGCCTGTTGCTCTGAACTCTGAAGGGGTTATTGTACATTCGCCACAAAGTAAGTTCGCCACGGAAAAAATTATGTGTAAATTTGCCACAGTTCTATTTTCATGAAGTAAATTCGTCACAGTATATTAATTTTGATTATTGTAAATTCGTCAAATTGTTTATTTCCGCACAGACAGCAGAAAAACCAAACACTAAGTATAATACAATTTTTATTTATATATTTAAAAACCAATAACTTTGCTTGATACCAGTATTTTATGCAAAAATGATGTACGTACCTAAAATGAAGACTTGTGGTTGTGACGAATTTACACATATTTTTAATGCAAGTGGCGAATACACTTTCAATGTATGGAGTGTACAAAAATCTGACGAATTTACTTTGTGGCGAATGTACAATAACCCCTCTGAAGAACCTGTTTTGGGGAATTTCAGACCATGCTTTATCAATTATATGCCTGTCAAAGTAAATTGTTGTGACTTGGTTTTTCGCTTAAAGTCGATATGGTGATAAACCTCGAACTTATGAAATAATCATGATTGGAGACAGCTTAAAATATTTATTGCCGACCGCCTTAAGTGAATAGCGCGTGTCCAGTCGTATTGAAAGTTTGAAAGTGGCGAGAAACAAGTTTTCGTATAATTCAGGCCATACTATTGCTTATATAAATTCATATTTCATCAATATTATGGCACACATTTTAAGATTGGCAGTAGATAGAGTTAATAATGCTCTGGCTACGTAGTATTATATTATCTGTGCTCTGGTCTGTTTTCCTCAAAACAGGCAATAGCTCCCAAATTTCAGCCAAAAGGCCTCCTTTTGATCCTGCTGAACTTAGATCATACTATTTGGTAGGCCATGAATCAGGCCACAACCTCTTACGAATTCATACTTTTGCGTTTAGTAAAATCACCAATGAATTGTTATGAAATTGGCTGAAAGGGTTGGCGCTATTATAATCGATTCCGTGGCAGTTATGGCAAAAGCCTTTTAATCTGTTGCACATCGTCCACCCTATTTTACAAAATTACCGGCCAGGGCCGTGTCGGACCACGCACAATGAAGCGTTCCGTAGTTGGGCTGAATTTATCCCATGAATAAACTTAACATTGTTGTTGAAAAACATGTTTCCATACATTCTACTAATGTTACCCTTAAGGCGACGATAACCGACATATAATGATTTTATACTGAAGATCACGTCTAAACGGGTAGCGTTAACGATAAAAAAAAAATATGTTAAATTAGAGCATTTTCTCAATAACTTAATATATGAATATTTAAGATTATGTTTATATTACATAGTGAAATTAATTTGTAAAGTTATGTCTAACGCGGATAAAAAACTGAGAATGGCGCAAAATCTACAAAGCGTATTTTTCTGAAACCTTAATTCCCCAATTTAAAGATTATGAAAGATTATTACCAATTTAATGACAATTTTATTATTGATCTTTTACTATACGCGTTTTATTAAAATACCTTTTGTTTTGTGTATAATAAATTAATAATGCGTTAAATTGGGGACAGCGCTCCTTGAGTCCTATTACTGGCTGAACGTACGACGCGTTGCGTGAGCTCAGTACAAAATACGCAAGCTAACCACTCAAGGTCACTGGCTTATATCTGCGTCTAAAGGCTCGTACAGACTGGTGTGATATCGCGGGCGCGACAGGCAGCGCGACCCTTATCACTCTCGCGATATCGCACCAGTCTGTACGAGCCTTTATTACCAAATTACAATGTTGTTTATTGTTTACCCTTTTTTCATTTCCAAGGTATAACACATAACTCGTAGTTACGAGAAAGAAATAAAAATAACCCTTTCATAACCCGATTACTACGCATAGACCTACACTAACAAAATATCGTGTAAAAATGTTTATTATCAAAGTTCTATGTTGTTAGCAGCTTTTACGCAGTACCTCATGGAACAACAAGCGATGCTCCCACATTTCATCCAATTTTCCGACGATCGCAGGGAGTAAATGAATACTCTATTGATTATTAGTGGGTTGAAGGACGGTTTGTTTACATCGAGAGAGGTCGATTGGGGCTGAGTGATGGCTACGCGGCTAGTAGGCAAGGCACGGTGGACGATAGAGTAGCTTTCATAAACATTGAATAGTTACAGAACTGCCCTGTTGCGTGTTAGGTCAGTAATTATTATGCCCTTGCGCATTCGCAAGGGTAAAATTAATGTTTCAGTTATTGTAGCTTATAACAAAACACCTAATTATAAAGAGGAAAGTTTTGTTTATTGGTAGGGTAGATATCGGTTTACATAAGTTAATGTTTTCATAGGGAATTAGCTTAGATAACTTAGAAATAGATAGAAGGATTCCATTCGTCAAAAGTGGTGATTAAATATTTACACTTTGTTACAACTTACAACCACTGAATTAGTTATTCATGAAAATGTTTACAACTACTTATTTTGTGGGTTCTACTTAAGACGCAGATATATGCCAGTGACCTTGAGTGGTTAGCTTGCGTGTTCTGTACTGAGCTCACGCAACGCGTCGTACGTTCAACCAGTAATAGGACTCGCCCATCAAGGACCGCTGTCCCCAATTTGACGCATTATTAATTTATTATACACAAAACAAAAGGTATTTTAATAAAACGCGTATACTAAAAGATCAATAATTAAATTATCTTTAAATTGGTGAAGGTTTCAGAAAAATACGCTTGGTAGATTTTGCGCCATTTTCAGTTTTTTATCCGCGTTAGACATAACTTTACAAATTAATTACACTATGTAATATAAACATAATCTAAAATATTCACCTATTAAGTTATTGAGAAAATGCTCTAATTTATCATATATTTTTTTCAAATCTTTAACACTACTCGTTAAAGACGTGATCTTCAGTTAAAAATCATTAAAAGTCGGTTATCGTCCCCTTAATAAACTTGACACGTTGCATGGATCATAAGCCGCATGTAAAATTTATTAGTTAAATTTTTTATATTTCCTGCTTCCTAAAGTTCTACGAGTTTACTCTTCCAGGAGTTTTTTTGCCTCACTGCTGGGCTAAGGCGTCGTACAAGTTTATGTTATTCTTCTTCTATATATTAAAGGTTTTTACTAAGTATAACAAAGCAACCAAGCCCACAATGTTCTCTCCGGGGCGGGCGATGCAAATCAAACTCAAGCACGTGTTATAAAGCGTACCTATAAGATTGTTGAATCCATGTAAATCATATCAGGAAATCTATTTCTGGCAATTGCCAATACTCAAGCTCGTGACCTGAGAACCAATTTTAGAGTGATTCATGTGAATAGCCTAGCAATGGGACATTTATGTAAAAGACTGATTAACGGCACCGTCAAAATTAATTCATTTCAGATCGCTATTAATAAAGAAAAACATGAAGAAATAAGAACCTATTGTGTTACTTTTATTGAAATAAACACTGAATTACATAAGATGCACGTCCTGGAAAATACACAGGCAATTTTTGTTAACATTAACTGCTGGGATTTGCGCCGATGGTAAAAGAGATGAAATATCAAAAACAAACCTGCGCTTTGCTCTCCCAGTCCATCCCAACAGCGCAGATGAAGCACATGACGACAAGCGCCACAGCCCCCACGATTCTGACGTCATTATATGCACCATCGATGATCTTCAAGTCATAGCTCTTCAAAAGTTCGTTCAGTGAGTCGCAGAAGCCGATAGTGTTCATACTGGCGGCGACCGCGTTAGCAAAGGCAAATATAATGCCAACTGAAGCTCCAAATTCAGGGCCCAATGATCTTGAGATTATGTAGTAGATCCCACCTAGAAAATTGAGTAAGTATATAGTATAATTTATGAAATCTCGCCATGGCGAAAATTTATTCAGTCATACTCACAGCGTTGTTTTAACGTTTTCTATAAAATAAGTAAGTAAGTATTTTCTTGATATTAATAAGATTGTCAAAACCATAACTGAGATTCACAAAAGGAGCACCCAAATGTTTACTGATTGCTATTAAAATCAAAATATTGGAGATCCTACGAGGAGATATGACAAGTAATTAAAGGTATTTGCATACTTTTTCTTTTACCGATTGTTTAATATTGTATGCATTTTCAGTTTCTTTTTATACAATTTGGTCGAACCTGACTCCTAGTGCCTGCGTCACTTGATTTAAAACTGGTTCTGGTTTCACACGATTATCCTCAGGTAGTGTATGTTCTGTACCTATCTATACACCACTGTGTAAGATTGTATGCATTCCACGATCATACGTTACAGATGATAATCTTAATAGAGATTACTCTGTAGCCTATTGTGTGAATGTCGTCATTTTAGTTAGTAACACAGTGTTACTAAGTCGCACGTTGCTTTTTCCCTGATCTGCACAAAAGTCAAGAGGAAGTGTAACAGATGACAGGGGCGCATTGTTCACATCGTGCTGTGTTTTCGCTTTGCTAATTATATTGTCAGTTAAAAGTGTTCTAGCTATTGTATTTAAAACACTTATAATATTTTATGAAAATGCTATAAATCTTTTCAAGTGCAGATAATTCTAACATGCTGCTAGTTGTTAAAGTATAATTGCTTTTATAACCTCCTTGTTTTCTGAGTTAGGTAGATAAATAATTTTACTTAAAGGTACTCCATTTGAAATAAGATTAGAAATTTAAATAAACCTTTTCCGTTCAACCGATTTATAAGTATCGCATTAAAAGCAACAACGTGGTTACAATACCAACTGTTTATTACGGCTGCCATTTGTCATGCCTCCAACGCAATAGAAGTCAAAATCGTTTGAACTGACTCTAAAAAAGGTTTATTTAAATTTCTAATCTTATTTCAAATGGAGTATAGATGCACTACTTTACATTCGTATTTGAATCAAACACAAAAACAAAATAAATCAGTTTGAAGGCTATATTTCTATTCGATTCGAAATGCAACCTCGTCAGAAAATGATTCTAGACCGGTTCGGTTAGGTGTGAGGACGTTAGCCTCAGCAATATAAATAGCTGCTGTATGAGGATAAAGTTTAAGGCTCGGGGTGACGACGTGAATCTAAACAGTGCAGTGTTAGGAATCGAAAATGAATTCCCACGAATCATTTGTTCTCAAATCAGTAGTTGATGAGAGTCATGCTCATGACTCTTACAATTGTCGTACCTACCTAACACACGAAGTTCGTACGTTTGTAAGTCAATAAATTAAATTATCAAAATACCATTTCAGACGCCAATCTACATGGTCCTCAAATGATCTGACCAAGATTATATCCGTATTTTATATACACATTGACATTGATGAATTTTATATAAACAATGACATGAATATTTATTTTGTTAAGTATTATATTGTTTTATTTTAATTAAGTATTGTAAATATGAAAACTATGTGGGTTATTGTTTATTTTTGTTTTTTTTTTTACTCATACATCATTGTCTGGTAGTTTGTGTAATTTATGCGGCCTACCCAAATGTCCTTTCTTTGGTATTGTTCGTTGAATCGTTGCGCTCCTTAAGTTCTGAGGTGAGCTGCACGACTACTGACATATGCCTGCACTGACTGGACAGGTCCCCTCAATCTGTGTGATTCTTTCATCAAAAGATCATTTCAGGCACCAATCTACATGGTCTTCACATGATCTGACCAAGATTATGTCTGGACTTTAAAAGAGACTGTGACCTCTGAGTTTGTTTCGGCCTTTCTTCTCATAGTAGTCAGATACGAAACGCCGACCTCATCTAGATTTTTTTTTTTTTAATATGATTGACGTGTAAAAGTGTTTGTACAAACCTACTTACAGCAAATAAATCATTCATCATTTAACTTTTGCCTGTTTAGTTTAGAAGAAAAACATGATTCATTTTTAAGCAGAATTGTATCATCAGCACAGCATCAGCAGCTGATTTTTATTATTAAGTATTTGTATTATTCATCAGTCATCGGACTGCAATCATTTACTGTTTCGACATGAGACGATGATCATAAGAGTGCAGCGAAATCTTTACAAATCAATTCTAGAAAGTAGTTCTATTGTTTTAATAGAGGAACAACCGGATGACATCTGACTTGGTCAGATAAAAAAAAGTTAAGTAGATATCAAGATAAACTAACCTCCTTTTACTTCTCCGTTGGTGCATAAAGCGCTCATGGAGAGTGTTGTTATGACACACACGAAGGCTGATATGGCGATGATGACGAGAGTAAGTCCGATGCCTGCCTGTGAAACCACCCACGATATACGTAGGAACAGCATCACACCCCAGATGTTCAGCAGACATGGTATCAGCACGCCCTACAATAGAATTTAAGTTAGAACATCATCATAAAACTAGACTCACGAAAGAATATTCCTTCGATTCTCAAAGCATCTATGAATTTGTGAAAATGTTGCTCAGTGTCTAGCATTTATTGGTATTTCTGTACTATGGTTGGTGCTTGTGAATTTAAAGCAAATAAATGGTTCGTTTGATACCTAATATGTATCTGATACTTTTTTTATGTGTCAATCAGTTTTAATTGACGTCACAAACACCTTGTGTATATTCTTCCCACATATAAAAAAATATACTTCTATTATGTAATAAATAAATAAATATCATAATAAAATTATCTAGCTTTCAAAAAACTTACCTGAATCCATCCTAACTTAATTCCAACAGCAGGAGTTGGTGACTTTGTTTCTCTTGTCTGTTGTACTTTCTCCTCCTGAAATCAAACACAACATTCTAATTCTCGTTTATTTCCTTGACCATTAGCAAAATACAGGTTCATGAAATCAGATTGAATGTGTCCAAACACAGTTACATTAGTTTATTGTCTCTGTCGTGTGTGATGCACGTGATTATCATGGATGTAATGAGATAATGAGTCCAGTGAGTGACAGGTGACTTCGTTTGCCGCCATTCCGCCATGATGGACACCGTCTGTCCTGCGCTTTGTTGATCCATGCCATAATAGTGCGCTTGTGTATTGTTCCCAGACGGCAACGGATCAACGTGTATCGTGACGGTCATTTTTATTATATTTATGTGAGCCCAATAAACATGTTTTATTTGCATGGTCACTAGGAAAATTACGGCCAACATTTTCCAAGAAAAATCTGTAAATTTTCTCTGTATGGTATCACATTGTCCCATTTTCCTGTCCTACTTTTGTTTATTTCGTTTTTTTTTTTATAGCCTCTACTTCATCCGGTTGCTTTTTGTAGGAAAGGTTTGCTAATCCCTATCTAGAAAATGAGATAGTAAGTAGGTATACTAATTAGGAATATTTCTTTATCTCCTGACTAAAGTATATTAAAAACAACCTGTAGGTAGGTGACTCTTCAACCTCAAAAATCTTGATAACACTTTTAATTGACCATGTTTAACAAAATGCATAACGAATGTTTGTAAGTAAGTAACAGGTAGCCAGAGTATCTATGTAGGTACATACGTGGCTACATTCGTCTGCCATCAAGATCTAGAGTGCGATGTGCCGGCTAGCTCACGGCAGCTAGCGCCAGATCGCACCGGTCCGATCCACTTTTGTCTATTCCACACGCAAAACATTAGACGGCTGATCGATGCTTTATCTCTACTTCAAAAGTCACCATTTACTCAAAGAAAAATGTCCTAAATAGGTACAAGACTTTTAAACGTACTTGAGTTTTCGGAAGGCACATTGTGTGGTATGACATTGTGAAAAAAGACAAAAATTGATGTGGTTTGCATCATTTGTCGCATTTCAATGTCTTCCCTTTTATCATATTTGCATAGTTATGTTGCGATTCTATGAATCTTTGTGTAAGAAACATAAATAAATTGTTTGTTTATTATCGACAGTTTGTGTAGATTAAATCAGCACATAAACCTACTTGTTATGTTTGCACGATTAAACAGGAGAAAATAACTCAGTATTGTATGCGTTGATCTTGAAAGGGCGAGACGATGACGATTATTCAATGAAATTGTATATAATATGTATAGTAGAACGCATTCATTTAAGGCGACGATAATCGACTTTTAATGATTTTATACTGAAGATCACGTAATGATTTGAAAAAAATATATGTTATATTAGAGATTTTCTCAATAGCTTAATATACGAATATTTTAAATTATGGTTATTTTACATAGTGAAATTAATTTGTAAAGTTATGTTTAAAGCGGATAAAAAACTGAGAATGGCGCAAAATCTACCAAACGTATTTTTCTGAAACCTTCACCAATTTAAAGACAATTTAATTATCGATCTTTTAGTATACGCGTTTTATTAAAATACTTTTTGTTTTGTGTATAATAAATTAATAATGCGTCAAATTGGAGACAGCGCTCCTTGATGGGCGAGTCCTATTACTGGCTGAACGTACGACGCATTGCGTGAGCTCATTACAGAACACGCAACTTATACACTCAATATCACTGGCATATAATATCTGCGTCTTAATAGGACTTCAAATAATCTTTTACGAGTATATTAAATTTATTTGAAGTGAAAACTTCTTTAGAGCGACGCGTTGTTTTCATCTTTTGAGCGATTTTTGATAGGGGAAAAACTTATCGGTATCGCGTCACCGACATGCTAATGTGACGTGTTGCGCCAAACTGGCGACGCACAGCGGCCTGTGTACATGTAAACGCTTATATACAGTAATACATGGTTTATACTCGACTATCATGTGCTGTTCAACGTTTTAAGTTTTCAATTCCATCGGTAGTCCCCATGTTCTTCTTTCATACTTCCGCTGATATAATTTTCAACCAGAAAGATCGTAGACATTATTCTTTAGGTATCAGGGGCGACGGCTTCATACAACCCCATTCCTACCAGCTTCCCCTCAGGACAATTACTAGTAGAGTTAACTATTACTAAATAATATACATATTTAATAAGTAAATCATAAGATAAACAACGCGTACCTACCTATAATCTATCCTAAATCGTGAACGCAGTTAACATTTTTTGTTTTAACTAAGAATTCCGACGAATTAAGATGGCGTTAAATTCAGAAAAGTAAAGAAATGACTAAAATTTTGTTTGCGTTAATCAATTTTGATGTTATTTTGAGTTTATGTCAACTGAACAATTTTTTTCTTCGGCTTCCCTCTAATGTAAGTTGTACCTTCGCTACTGGTAGGTATATAAAGAAAGATCGTAGACATAATTACATAATTAGGTACTTATTTAAAATTATATACTCACTTAATATCATCAATTAATGTCATTCACAATACGTTTAGTAATTATCTAGCCGTTCGCTCATGTGTTAAATAACCGTATTTCCGAAACCTACTAATCTGTGCTGACTAATTTACTTTAGTCTTTCTAGCTCGGTAGCAACAATTATTATAAAAGTGCAATTTTATTTTATTGCAAAGCATTTAGTGCAGTTTCATAAAGTGTTATCTTTATGTCCTAATCATGCATGATCATAAAACTTTATCGTAATACACTCCAAGTAACAGATCACTTATAAAATCAGCAATAACAAAGTCAGGGAAGTTATTGTTAAACAAAATGACTACCAACTTAAATTACTGTCCACTTATTCAAATAACTGTCATTCTTTGACAGATGTGATAGCTATGTCACCGTCTAATTATTATAATTATTTCGGTTGGATTACAAACCGTCAACTGTCGTCGAAAATTGTGAATGCAACAAACCATTTACATTTTTCAAATTGTTTTTTTTAGCGGGGAGGCCTATGTCCAGCAGTGGACGTATTTCGGCTGAAATGATGATGATTTACAATTTAACGCATTATTTTTCGATAACTAGTTTATAATTTATTCATGGGGAACCGACTTATTGTGAACTGGTATCAAATTTGCTTGCGACGTAACGCACCTTGCGCTAATACTATACACAGGGCCGAATTTAGAGGTGTGGAGGCCCTGGGGCAACTAAGAAGTGGGGGTCCCAAAAATGTATTTAGAACAGACAAAAAAAAAACAACTTAAAAAGGTACCTTGTGAATGTGAACAATTTTTTGCCTTTTCCCAACTATGTTGGGGTCGGCTTCCAGTCTAATCGGATGTAGCTGAATCCCAGTATTTACATGGAGCGACCGCCTATTTGACACCCACAATACGACACCCCCTTGGTAAGACTAGGCTGTTTGTCAGACTTTTGGGATTTTTTTCTTTGATACATAAAGGATATATATAATAAAAAAACTTTTTACAAAAAAAATAACTGACTTCCAAAAAAGAAAACACTACAAAGTGAAAAATAACCTTAATTTCGGAAGTCGGTGAAAATTAAGGTTATTTTTCACTTTGTAATGTTTTCTTTTTTGATAGTCGGTTATTTTTTTTTGAAAAAAGTTTTTTTAGGTTTCACTTTTTAGTGGGTAAGTTTGCAATTTATTTATGTAAGTTACAATAGCCTAATGTCAACTGCTCATCACCTTTTACAAAATATTGCTTTTTCCGATGCACGGGCGTTAATAGTTGAGGAGTTCTCCTGGTCCGAACCAAGAGAAGTGGAACCGATGGTGACTTCACCATATGCATTGTGACGAGCGTAAATTGCGACCATATTAAAGTGTCTAATCGAATCGCAACAGTGAAATACTTATTATTCAATAGTTCCGGTGGCCATCTGTGGTCTTCATCATCAGTTCCACTTCACCAAATGGTGGTTTCCGAGTGCAAATGCATGAGTTACTACAAAAAATACTGAAATCGATATAGGTGTGCCTATAAAATTTGAGGATTGCCTTTGATTTCCATGGGATCCCCTCATCAGATTCTGATTTGGTGACAATGGGACCACCTCGGGAGCATACTCTTTCAAACAAAAAAAGAATTTTCAAAATCGGTCCACAATTGACAGAGTATCGGTGAACAAACAAAAAAAAAATCAAATTGTGGAGGCCCCTTCTTTGTGGAGGCTCAGGGCTAGAGCCCCATTTGCCCTGCCCTAAATCCGGCCCTGACTATACATATAGCCTAACACTAAATAGCCTGCCTAGCTGGGAGCAACTTGGAAGTGGCACGCGCCGGCCGCTGCCGCGGCACCGCTTGCTTCGTTCGCTCGGCTCGCGCGCGGTTGCTCACAGTTCTAACCTAACCTAACCCAGTTCACAAATTTTCTTCAGTTTATAATCTGACGGAAAAAAACAGCTGTCCCATACAGTTTAGAACAGTAGGTATAAACTTTATAGTATGGAACAGCAAATGTTTTTTCGCGATTTCAAAGTTGGTCCCATATTAAAAGTTATTCAGATCGATGGTCTAAAGCACTCCATAGAACGTTTGTAAGGTTAATTTTTAGGGTTCAGTACCGAAAGGGTAAAACGGGAACCCTATTACTAAGGCTCCACCGCCGTCTGTCTGTCTGTCTGTCCGTCTGTCACCAGGCTGTCTCTCATGAACCGTGATAGTTAGACAGTTGAAATTTTCACAGAATATGTATTTCTGCTGCCGCTATAACAAAAAAAAAAAAAAAATTGATACCGGCAACAGGTAGACGGTTGAAATATTTACAGAATATTTACATAAATATATTCACTTTAAAAATAAATAGTTAAATTAAAATAAATATGTTTGTTGTATGGGGAGGGGCTCCCATACCACAAACGAGATTTTTTTGATATTTTTATAGATAATGGTACGGAACCCTTCGTGCGCGAGTCCGACTCGCATTTGGCCGGTTTTTTATATGTATTATAATTATATACTCGTATTGAGTCGAGTTTGTTGTAGCCCTTGCTGGCCTCACGTCAATAATTTACATTAAGACGGAGATATATGCCAGTGACCTTGAGTGGTTAGCTTGCGTGTTCTGTACTGAGCTCACGCAACGCGTCGTACATTCAGCCAGTAATAGAACTCGCCCATCAAGGAGCGCTGTCCCCAATTTGACCAATTATTCATTTATTACACAGAAACCAAAAGGTATTTTAATAAAACCCGTATACTAAAAGATTAGTAATTAGATTATCTTTAAATTGGTGAAGGTTTCAGTAAAATACGCTTGGTAGATTTTGCGCCATTCTCAGTTTTTTATCCGCGTTAGACATAACTTTACAAATTAATTTTACTATGTAATATTAACATAATCAAAAAAAATCACATATTTAGTTATTGATAAAATGCTCTAATTTAACATATTTTTTTTTCAAATCATTAACACAGTTCGTTTAGACGTGATCTTCAGTATAAAATCATTAAAAGTCTGATAACGGCGCCTTTAAATGCCCTAAATACCTTAAATACCTATTTCCGCAAAAATCGAGAGAATCCATCTTTATAATTACCTGATAACCTTACATAAAGTAATCCCATTGTAATTATATATACATAATTCCTTACTCTACGCAGAAACACTGATTATAATGTTGCCTAACGACACTTTGATTATAGGAGATCAATAATGATGAGTTTTGCATGACATTGGATATTTTGGTGAGAATTTACGTGACATATTAAACTTGGATGATGTCCTTAATTGTATTATTAATACCTACACATTTAAGATTTTAACGCACGCGATAATTATGTGCAGTGAGTGAATTCCAATTAAGGGGCCGGCGTAGCATGCGTAGTTCATACAAACGTAATACCAAAATAATTTGTAAATCAAACATATTTATTTATTTAGGCATTTTTGAATTTTGAACTTTATTCTTACAATGGTAAAGTTATCAATACTAAACACTATTTCAATCACAGTCACAACCAAGACAGAATAAATTAAGGTTTGATTTTTGTAATGTGACCGTTATTGATAATATCACAAACTAAACTTACCTCTTCTGTAATAAGATGATCCCCATGTAACTCCCCAAGGCTCGGCCTTTTCAAAGCTCTTTTTGAATTTCTGTAGTTGTCCAACCTCGGCAGGGCTTCCCTGGTGAGCTGGGCCAGTGACCTCTTCCGTCTCCATCCAGCGTCGTGAAGCCAGGTGTCTGGTTGAGCATTGGGGGCAACTACTGCGACTCCTCGTTCCACCGTCTCGGCTGACGACCGAAGAGGCCTCGTGATGATGTTGGCACCCATATGTATGCCGTTCTTCTTGGATTCTGCCCCCACAGTGGAGACTTGGAACCTGGTTATGAAATGTTGTTATTTTGATAAATTTTTTGTTAGTTCATTCTGATCGATCTTAACCGAAAAAGCTAATTTTTCTTGTAACCTATTTGGGTACCTACTCTGAGTTAATGAATAAAATGCACCAACCCCAGCGTGGTTGTACACCCGGCTACACATTAATTAAGCTATACATATCCAGTTTAGGCTGATCTCACATTGTATAGGATTTTCGTACAATGAGTGGCCAGCTTATACTGGAAATGTATAGCTTGATGTGTAGCCGTGTGTACCAGACTCGATTGCTCGAATGAACCCAAAGATTCACCCTAGCTCCTGAAGCCTCATGTTTCATGAGACTACAGAGACCATTGTATATCAAAGAGTAGACCGGAGGGCGCGATAATGGTATGACGGGCCCTTGGGATATGCAAGGATTATTAGAGCCTACCGGATGTGCATCCGCACTTAGTTGGGTACCTAGTCTAGCTACAAATCCCTATCTTTTGATGTAAAACATCTATAGCCGCACGTAAAACTAAACGTATACGAGTTTTATTTTGATTTTTTAAACTTTATTTTTATTTTTAATTTTGTTTTGCTTTTCTTCTTTTTTTTTAATTTTATGTTGATTTTTTTAATTTTATTTTGATTTTAGCTATGTATCTAATATATTTTTTGCTGTGCCCAGACAGGGTCTACAGCTGGTCTTAGCTGTAAACCTTTTGTTAACATCTTTTTTACCTTGTTGAACGCAAATAAATGAATATGAATAAAACTGATTGCTGGCGGGGCGACGCATGCCGCGTGGCGACGCCTCGCCACTATTACAGTCTCTAAGTAGCAGTGTGTAAATAATTTCGATGTTTCACATCTGCCAGGCGTCCCATGACGGCTGAATTTTTTTCCTGTTCTCAATTGAATATTCATACATGCAAAAGCTAAGACATAATAGTTAGGTAACATTAATTACTTCGTTTAATTCTATGAGAATTCATGACATCATCAAGTGTGTGTAATCAAAGTTTTATTATTGATGTGTATCATTTTTCCTCTCTCTTTTCGTGGGAGTGATTTCGTGAAAAGGGACGGAAGTGTGTAACAGGAAGTGACAGCTTGAGCAATATTGAGCATGGAATTAGTTAGTACTTTTTAATAGCATGGAATTAGTATGTACTTTATAATAACATCGAATTAGTGTGTAGACGGGGTCATTTCTGCCGCTACTCAGTTGCTTATTACCAAGGTTCAAGGTTCGATGTCAGATGCTACACATCATCTGCCAGGGTTGCGAGTTTGTCCGAAAGTGATATCGTGGCCCTGGCACACAGGCAAATGAAGAAACACGAGTAGGTTTTAGTCAGTAAAAGCCTGACACGCCCGCCCGCTCCGCCCAGAACGGGAGCAGCTATTTGATAATTAACAACCCAAAAAAAAAAAGAGATGGTTCACATACTGTAAGGCTCGCTTGCAGGACCGGATTTAATGGTGTGGAGGCCCTGGGGCAGCTAAGAAGTGTAGGCCTAAAAAAAATATTGAGAACAGACAACAAAAAAATCAACTTAAAAAGGTACCTTGTGAATGTGAAAATTTTTTTCTTAGATACACAATAAATCTGCCTGCCTTTTCCCAACTATGTTGGGGTCGGCTTCCAGACTAACCGGATGTGGATGAACCAGTATTTACATGGAGCGACCGCCTATTTGACCCCCACAATACGATACCCCTTGGTAAGACTGGTTGTCAGACTTTTGGGTTTTTTTTTTCTTTAAAACACAATGGGTGTATTTTCTATCTTATCTAAAAAAAAACAAATTGTGGAGGCCCCTTCTTTGTGGAGGTCCACGGCTAGAGCCCCTGTTGCCCTGTCCTAAATGCGGCCCTGACTCGCTTGCTTTTTTTTAAGTATTGGATTTCCTTCTCACCTGTTTTCTTCCATGATATATGAGGTCGGTGGACTACCGGAAGCTACACTTGTATGAAACTACCTCACGTAGCTTTATTGTGACGTAATACTTCTTCGATGTAGCACCCACCCACATAATTTTCCTTGCGCGATAACTGGAACAAAAAGAAAAATTGATGTTGAAGTTGACGATAATAATGATGCACAAGTGTAACGATATTTTCGGTTGGAAAATTCCTTATTTTTTATATTTAAAGGAAATTGAAATAGGTTTGTATCTAGTGTTATTACAGGTGTAGCGGCATCAACATCGCCACTTGCGAGCTACGCGTCACTGACGTCACGCAAAATCCTGCATCGCGCAAGCAGAGTTTACCGCGCGACTAGCATATATACAACATCCCGACATCATTCGTTGGGCAGTTGCCCACCAGACACAACACCTGTCTGGTCGGAGGATTCTCCCTTTTCTATAGAGGATGAGTGAACTTTACACCCTGTTCCTCGTGCCACTAAACAGACTTACAAGCCCTACAGAGGATGACTTGTAATTTGATGTATTCCTTCTTATAATTTGGACATGAGTGTGACCCAATTCGAACAATTAAGCACCCCATAAAGCCTAGGCCAAAATTCTCTCAAATTGAATGGCCTTCATTGCTATTAAATTTATTTTTATTTAATTTGAGAGTTTAGAGAAAAGTGATACCTATTTAGTGACGAATTCTGGAAAATATTCAAAAATATATAACAATTGGGTTTTTGCGAATCACATGAATTTTCGCCTAGGTCCTATGGGTCGCTTAATTGTTGCAAATGGGTCACACTATCATATCCTGGAAGGAATACGTCAAATTACAAGTCACCCTGTATACACAAAAAAAAACAGACACTGAATATTTTGCCAAGTACACACGGCTACACAACAAGCTAGGTATACTTTTCCAGTATACGCTGACCTCTCATTGTACGGAAATCCTATACAATGCGAGATCAGCAACAGCTAGTACCTAAGCGTCTAAGCACATCAGTAATTAGAATTACTTAATTCAGTAGTTATTATTCCCATGTGTATGCTAATGTGTGCTTTCATATTGTTTCACAATGTTACTAGTGTATCCGCTAAAATAAATATAACAATATCAATAGCCCAGAAGCACGACATTGGTTTGCTATCAAGGCCTAGTTCTCCAGTGACGTCGTAATATAATATTGAATACACTGCTTCAAGGATCTTTTGGCGCCCGAATGTCGTTGACAGGGGGGCGCTGTTGGTGAACATTTGTGCAAAATAGTTTTGTGAAATGTATTGAAAAAACAAGATGGCGTCTCTGGTTCCGATTTTGGCCACGCGCCAATATATCCTTGTACAGCTATCGCATCGTAATTGATGACAATCTAACATCGATCACTAGTTCTTTATTAGTGATCGATGCATTCTAAACTTGAATCTGCTTCAACAGCTAAACGTGCTTGCCAACTGCTTATCAACATCAGAATAATCTCCTAAGTCCACTAAGTGCGCTGAAGTGATCCATCTAGGTTTCTAGACGGTCCACTTGAAGAGTAATCTTGAAACTAGATTATGTATTAAATTTATTTCAGCACTGTAGTAGGTAGGTAATATGCAACATAGTACAGTCGTAAACGTTCCTTGTTTCAGTAGTTTCCTTGAAACATGCGTGTTTTTTTATCTTTTATGGGATGAATGACCAAAGTCTTACATCGTAGCTTTAATCCGTGGAATGTTTACGAAAAACGGATGGAAAATCTGTTTGAAAATTCAAAATGTATTCTCTTGATAAGACTTATACTGCTACTGTGGTTAGATTTCATAAATAAGTAAGTAGTTTCTTTAATAACTTTAAAACGAATTATTTGAAATAAAAAATGAAATCGTTCTAACAAGTCTTTTCATTTGTTATGTCACACGGTACAGTTTGAAAACTTTTTTTAATTTTCTATTTTTTCCCCCAAAAGTGAACCCCATATTCAAAATTATTTATATTCATTCATACATTTTTTTTGTCGTTTTGCGTGAATGTGACGCATGTTTCCCCCAACCTTTTCTTATTTTTGTGGTTATGTTCTTTTTTGCGTCATGTTTACCGCAAATAAACGTATTTTCTTTCTTTCTTTCTTTTCTTTCTATTTACATTACACGTTCGTGTTTAGGTCGCAGAAATTCATATGTGTGCCAAACAACTTAATCCGTCCAGTAGTTTCGGAGCACATCGGCTGTGACAGACAGACAGACAGACATACGAGTGATCCTATATGGGTTCCTATTTTTTCTTTTGAGTTACGGAACCCTAAAAATTAACAAAAATAAATCAGTCTACTTCCGACATTGCTAACCTTCGTGACGCGTGGTACGCGCCAGGATTTCAAGATGCAATTCAATACGCTTACTTAGATATTGTAGCTAAGTTTTAGGTACTTGTAAGCTAAGCTCTAAGCTCATGATGTGCTATATGTGCCAAATATATTAGTTTCGAAACTGAGAATAGTAATTGACAGTTACGAGTATTCATTAACATACAAAAGTATCTATCAAAACACGATAAAAACCACTCATTAATCTTAGGAATCTTGATCATCGTCAAGCTAAAAAAACAACAAAAAGAAAAACAAAATATAAGGCGATAAAGTACTGAGTATTG
Organism: Tiliacea aurago; assembly: GCA_948098905.1. Lineage (NCBI taxonomy): Eukaryota > Metazoa > Arthropoda > Insecta > Lepidoptera > Noctuidae > Tiliacea > Tiliacea aurago. Next base: position 7,850,018 of record OX402592.1, read on the forward strand.
AGCTTTCGAGCGGTCAAGCTGTGTTAGTGATGTCATCACTTTTTATGTTCTTTAGTTTGTTTGCAAACAAATTAAACAAGTAAAATTCTCCAGTAGAGTACCTACGTATGCACAGAATGTTTGCAAATGTTAAAAACGTTTCTACATTACGAAAATACCATAAAGTTGTTTTAATTTTACTACCAAAATACAGGAAAACTCAGCAGGAAAAATAAATCTCTCAAGTTCTGAGTTCATTCAAAAGATTCTCCGTAAAAACCCTGACAAGTTCGGTCGAAGGCGTTAGCGCCGGTTTTGGCCGGTTTCAGCCGGTTCTGGGGGAAACACAGTCAACAGCCCGTCAGCCACACAGCCACGCCAGCCACAAAGGCCGAGAGTCGAGTCAGACGCGCGGACATCACGTGCCGAGCACATACCCGCCTTGATCACAACACGCGAGAGAAAATGTATCGAAGGACCACTTTCAACCAGTGACTAAAACAAAACAAAAGGTTGTCACCATCGTCGTGGCCCAAAATAATGATACTTTAGTACCTAATAAAGCTTAGCCTAATTTATAAGCTAATAGTTCATTATATTTTTGTATGTTTTTTGTATTGGTGATGTTTTTTAGAAAGGTCAGGTACGTAGTACTCGCAACCGGCGTGCGTGTATGACCCAGATGCAGGGACCATTTTGGTTACCCATTGAAAGGGTTTTCGATATGGTTTTTCTAAACGGTTAAACAAAAACCCATATGATAAGGAACCCCCCCCACCCCTTATGAACGCCTTAAATTAAATTTTGGTAACCCATTGAAAGGAGTTTCGATAAAAACCCATACGATGTGGGTAACCCTTTTGAACGGCTTAATTTAAGCCATTCAAAATTACCCACACCGTATGGGTTTTTGATTAACTGCTTAGAAAAACCTCTAAAATGATAACCAAAATGGTCCCTGGGTAGAATAGGGATAGAATTGGTCCTGCTACGCGTGCTGGGCGGATATCGAAATAACATAATATTATGATTTTTTCATGTTACTGGGTTTCAAGTAGGTCTAGAACCCATTGAAATGGGTTATCAGGTAACCCTTCACTGGGTTTCAAGTATAAAACCCATTCAATGAGTTATCATGTAACCCTTTCAATGGGTTTCTAGTATAAAACCCTTTCAATGGGTTACTCCATGATAAAAGTAACCCATTGAATGGGTTTTATACTTGAAACCCAGCGAAAGGGTTACCTGATAACCCATTTCAATGGGTTCTATACCTACTTGAAACCCAGTAACATGAAATTATTATGTTTTTTCTTTTATTAATATTGCTATAAATTAGCAATTTTAGTAGAACGTTGGACAATGGTATCTAGATCTGGATTGGTTTAAGTTTATGCTACTTACTGTCTAGAACTTAAAGTATCAGAAACGGATACATACACTTAATGGACAATTCAAGGGCGATTTTCAAAAAAGACAATACAGGGGGTCTACTTTGAAGCGTTAATCCGAAGTATCGGCCGAATGTTCGGCCGTTTTATAACTTCCATAGTTTCCTTTTTTGACTTTGAATCCTTAACTGACTTTGGCTTGTCTCTTTGACTGTCGTTTTTTTTTTCTTTGTCCGTAGTCAGCCATAGTTAGCCGTAGTCAAGCAACGGCCGAACTTTCGGACGATACTTCCGATTTATGTTCGGAGTAGGCCCTCTGGTATAAAAAGTGTTGGGCTTCTTGCTTTCATAACCATTGACATTTCATTTCATTTATTCGTGAACAATTTACATTGTGTTGAATATACATGCAATTTACATAAAAAATTGTTAAAGCAAGTGTCAATAACTATGATGATGTCCCTGAAAGCGTGAATTTGAAGAATGTTTTGTTAGTGTGCCTAAGTAGGTACCTCATGTAAGTACTTTATTTAATCGATAACGGATTTATGGTGGATCAGCAGTGGTAGCCCGCAAACTTAAAACTCAAACTCAAAGCATTTATTTCGAATAAACCAACTACAGGCACTTTTGAGTTGTCAAGGGGTCGGTCAGTCAGAGAGATGGAGCTAGTAGTTGCCCATTCCAAAGCGTAGTAGGTTCTTATGGAGAAGAACGGGCAAGAAAATCCACGGACACTCTTTTGAATCAAAATATTGTTACAAAGAATTGGTTACATCATTCATGTTGAAATTATACACGTGAGAACAATGTAGAAAGACGTGCACGTTAAAAGCGTCCGTAATAAAAAGATTAAAACAAAAAAAAAACACCGAAATTCTTATTTTCTTAAGTTTTTTTCTCACAATTTGCAGGTCAGTGTCAGGTTGTATCTTCAATCTTCATCAAAATATGATTCGCGATCATAACACATCATTACCAGAATTATAGTAGTTAAAATATTCATAACTACATCTTTTTTTCATTTCATCTCCACTGCTCTCAAAACGGTGAAAGAAAACATCGTGAGGAAACCGGCTTGTCCTAGGACCAAAAATTCGAAGTGTATGTGAGTTTATATGTTTGTAAACGCACCCACAATACAGGAGAAATTCCTAGCGTGTAGCAACGTTTAAAAAAAAAATAACAATAAAGGCTGAATAAGATTATGCTCATTTGTATAGCTAGAAGACATCTTTTTTTTTACAATACACACCGTGGCATTTTAGTCGTCTTACAACGGCAGCCCACTTCATATATCCAATGAATACTAATCATTCATAAAAGTATTTTTTTAAATTAATATTTGAATAAGTAATTTAAAAAATATATATATTATTGATTATGACGCATGATGTAGTTTGAAACGTAGTAGTCATTGGATACATGAAGTGGGCTGCCGTTGAAAGACGGTTAAAATGCCACGGTGTATATTTTATTAAAACAGGTCAATTCCATTCAAGGTCTTATTTCGTAAAAAAAACGGGTGTATGGACCACGCACAGGCAGGGTTCCGTAGTCGAGAAGAATATTTACTCATGCATAGTTGATTTTACCGGTCGCAAAAATAAGTTTGTATTTCATAATATTTCTCGGAAAAACTGTGAAAACCAAAGTTATTTCTGCAAAAAAAAATGATTTGATCTACCTTAGAAGTTACTTTTTTTACAGCTCCAAGAGATCGTGGATCTAAGTATTTGATATCAATTTCAACATTAAAACTCCAAGCGTTCTTGAGAAAAAATGTCCTGACAGATAAACGGACAATGATGTGAGACTAGGGTCCACTTATTCATTTTGGGATACGGAACCCTAAAAACAAGTTAATCTCCAAACAGTAAAATTAAATCGGCCAATTTTACGATGTTAATCTATTTAAATAATTACCTGACAAAGTGTGATAATTATTATCATTATATTAACACCTACGTGAAGCGAAAACTTAGTACCCCGTTTTACGAAAATTACGCGGACGGAGGAGTATGAAATTTGGCTAAGTTAAAGTTTATGGAGGAGGACTGCAGAAAGATTTTTTTTTATATAAAGCATTACAAATTAATTAAATTACCTAATAAAAAACATTACACACTCTACCATGCGTTTGACACACACGCTCATACAACCAGGGCAGACTTGAAGATAGATAGGTGACAGAAGTGACAGGTTGAGCATGGAATAAGTAAGTACTTTTTAATAGCATGGAATTAGTAAGTACTATATAATAGCATAGAATTAGTGTACTCATGGAATTAGTAAGTGTATATTATGTAGATTGTAAGAAGAGGGTATATCGACCAGTGGGCGACCACTAGTAAATATTAATTGAAAATGAAAGTCTGTGTGATTTTGATCAATTTTGTTCATTGTTTGTGAGAAAGAGAAAAAAAAAAAACAAAATGATTTGTGATTTGTTAAGTCGATTTCTTTGTTTTGCATAATTATGGTGGAAAGGATTTTTTTCAAATAAATTAAGAATTTCTGGAAAATTACAAAAATTCGCAACGGGTTTCCAAAAAAAATATTATTTCGCAAACCTTGTCAAGAAATTTAAAAATCACACACTGGGCTTCAGCTATTTAACATTACTTTTTGTTTAACCTAAACCCAAAAAGGGGTCATTGTACTCATCATTTTGAACAACTTTTTCTATGGGACCAACCTTGAAATCACGAAATAAAAATCTGCTGTTCCACACATTTTGTCGATTTCAGTGAACACAAATATAGGGAACAACTGATTTTTTTTTTCGCGATTTCAAGGTTGGTTCCATCGATTTTTTTTTTCTAAATGATGATTACAATGATCCCGTTTCGGGTTTAGTGACACTAATGGTTTAGCACATAGATACATAGAAGAAAGGATCTTTGTTGACTGACTGTTTTTAATATTTCTATGGTTTAGCACCACGAAAACTGTACTTTTGTAGTTACACAGACTTAGGTAATGTTTCAATTATTTCAAGCTTTCTCACAATTAGATAAGAAATTGACTAAAAAGGGTTTTTTTCGTGCACGGAGCTTTAATTTATTTGATACTAGCTGCGCCCTGCGGTTTCACCCGCGTTAGTGTCGATCCCCTGGGAATATCGGGATAAAAAATAGCCTATAATATAATATGTTAATCCAGGGTGTCAGCTACCTACATACAAAATTTTATCAAAATTGGTCCAGCCGTATGAGCGTGAAGAAGTAACAAACACACACACACACAAACTTTTGCCTTTATAATAATAGTGTGAAGTGTGATGCATTAGAAATCAATTAAATTAATTAGTATAATATGCATTTCAAATAAATTTTATTAATAAAAAAACATTACACACACTACCATGCGTTTGACACACACACTCATAAAACCAGGGACTCATGACTTGACGATAGATAGGTGATAGAAGTGACAGCTTGAGCATGGAATAAGTAATTGTACTTTTTAATAGCATAGAATTAGTAAGTACTTTATAATAGCATGGAATTAGTGTCCTCATGGAATGGGCGACAACTAGTAAAGATTAATTCAAAATGAAAGTCGGTGTCATTTTAACTTAATTTATTCGGTATAAAAAAATTGAACTTGTTCTTTTAATTTTACGTTCATACCTGTATCCCTTTTTCCTACGTCACCTTGATGCCTTATGTTTATGGAATCTGCTGTCTCAAAAGATCAATAAAGAGAATTTTGGGTATTCGATAATTCCAAAATAAATATTGAAGTCAACTTATGTTACTTTAAATGACCTTTGAGGCAAGAATACAATACTTATTAGCTAAAAGGGATCGGTTTTGACACCTCGCTTTTACGTAGTTAGTTTAAACCAACGTAGATTGTCCATAATATTATCATTGTTTATTCAATTAGATGGCAATATCAAACAGTGTTCTTTGAAGTCAACATTCTTAGAGATCACAGCTTACTGCTAAGATAAACACGTAGAATATTGGTGATACCGACTCATTTTACGTTCAGGTACTTAATTAAAACACTATAAAGTAGTAGTTGTGTTTATTCACATAAAAATTACCTCTTCAAGGCATACATTAAGGTTAGGTATAGGTAATCAATCACCTATTAAGGGGACGATAACCGACTTTTAATGATTTTATACGGAAGATCACGTCGAAACAAGTAGTGTTAATGATTTGAAAAAAATATATGATAAATAAGAGCATTTACTCAATTACTTAATATGTGAATATTTTAGATTATGTTTATATTACATAGTGAAATTAATTTGTAAAGTTATGTCTAACGCGGATACAAAACTGAGAATGGCGCAAAATCTACCAAGAGTATTTTTCTGAAACCTTTACCAATTTAAAGATAATATATTAAGAATGCGTCAAATTGGGGACAGCGCTCCTTGATGGGCGAGTCCTATTACTGGCTGAACGTATGACACGTTGCGTGAGCTCAGTACAGAACACGCAAGCTAAACACTCAAGGTCACTGGCATATATCTGTGTCTTAAGACACAGATATATGCCAGTGACCTTTAAGATACAGCTTTTTCAGCCGTAAAAACGTAATCACCTATAGTAATCTTTTACAGATTCATGATTAACTTTTTGTATAAACTTATACCTACCCGTATTTTAAAAACGTTGCTTAGTCGCAGATATATGATTTTAGAGACTTTTAAATCTGTTATAACTTATAACGCCTTCATATAATGCAAGTAAGTTATGTAAAATAGGTATGTTAAACTAGAACGCATACACATCAATTCTATATGTGAATATTTGAGTATTGTAGTAAAATACTTTATGAAATAAATTCAGGAAGTAATGTCTACCCAAAGCATAAACAACTATAATACTTTCAAACTACTTAAGATATTTCAGGGTTGTTTTTTGTGTGAACAGACTATTTTATTATCTATTTCTATCTGTTACTTTTTAAAAATAATTTGTAATTATTTTGGTATTACGTTCAAGTATGAACTACGCATCCATCGCCGGCCTCTTAATGTTAAGAGAATGTACCTATGGATAAGCAGATACTAAACATTACTTAACTTTAAGAACTTTTATAAATAAGGGAGTTACATTCCAATTCCAGAATATTTCATGCAAAGTAATTTTTATATCAAAAAGCTAAAAAAATGTAATAAAAGAGCTTTTCTAGCTTTCCGTTCTTCTGCATGCTATGTCACGATAACTGAAGATCATTTAACACACATTATTACTTAATACCTTATCTCATTTGGTAGGTCGTAATCGTAATGTCTCCAGCTAATGTAGGTACACCATAAACAAACTGTTCACGTGGCAGTGACGTCACGTTTCAAGGGATATTTTTGGCGGCAATCCAAAGGTTACGACAACTTCCGCCATCTTAGAACATTTACTGTTTCATCGTGCTTGATGGTGAATCTTAAATAAATGAGTACCTACACTATTTAGAGGTCGATGAAGCATAAAATAATAATTTAAAGAGTCCGAATCTGCTAATGTATGTACTTTATGTGAGTATTTTTTTGCAGGCGAACTCCAATCACAAGTGACGCGCTACGATTCTACGAAGTTTTCACGCGTAGCGCTCGCTACGCAATAGGTACCGCGAAGAGGCGAAACGCCGGGGTGAAACTCCGCTGCCGCAACAAATCGCGGCACAGCGGACGGAGCTCCGGCAGGATCTCATGGCGACATGGAAAGTGCGATTGTCGCAACCCAGTGCTGGGCACGCCACAATTGCGGCGGTAAGTCCCCTCTTTGAGGAGTGGCTAGAGAGGCGCCACGGCGTCCTCACCTTCCGCCTGACGCAGGTCCTCACCGGACACGGTTGTTTCGCGAGGTTCCTGTTCAGGATAAAGCGGGAGGAAACGCCCGGGTGTCACCACTGTGCGGATCGCCCGGAGGACACGGTGGAGCATACGGTGGAGGTCTGCCCTGCTTGGGCGGAGCACCGCCGTGTCCTCACGGAGGCGATCGGCGGCGACGATCTCTCGCGTCCGGCCCTGGTTCAGGCCATGGTTCGGAGCGAGAGTGCATGGGAGGCCGTCACCTCCTTCTGCGAAACAGTAATGCTCGCGAAGGAGGAGGCGGAGCGCATGAGGGTGAGGCAGGGTGCCCGCCCTTCCGCCCTAAGTCGCCGCAGGAGACGCCCTGGGCGTCGGGAATCGCAGGCGGATTCCCGGCCACCGTAGGCGCGGGCTTGCGGACGGTGAGCGATGGGTAGCTCGCCGTCCGATAAGGACCAGGCCCGGGTCGACGGCGCGTTGTGTTCCACGCGCGCCTCAAAGAGACGTCAGCACCAATTGACGGGGTCCGAAAGGGCCAATGCCTGCCAGGGTTACGAGCCTGTCCGAAAGGGATATCGTGGCTCTGGCACACAGGCATCTGAAGGAACACGGTGGGTTTTAGTCAGTAAAAGTCTGACACTCCCTCTCGCTCCGCCCAGAGCGGGAGAAGTTATTTGATGATTTCCCACCAAAAAAAAAAAAAAAAATACACGGTACTCACCTACACACAAAGTCAAAGTCAAAGTCAAATTGTTTATTTCAAATAGGCACATAAAAGGCACTTTTGAACGTCAATATTTACAAAAAAAAATAGAATTGATTCTAGTCGCCCCTTCCAAAATGTAGTTTCATATGGAGAAGAATGGGCAAGAAACTCCACCGGTACTCTTTTAAAATCTTGTACAATATTTTTATAGGTACAATAATTATATAATTATATGTGAAGACTAAGCACCTAGAATAAAATTACTATACCACAATAGGTAATAAAAAGAGTTAAGAATGAAGCAATGACAGATAAATTAATTATGTGATAGAACATGGTCCTCACATATTTACAAAAATTGTAAAAAATCTATACGATTTCCTAAAAAATTACAATAATATCAGTGTGAGTTAAGGTAATCACAGAATTTAAAATAAATGTCATAAAAATAATAAATTATACAATTAAAATAGCAACCTGTCTGAATTTGTCTAGACTCTAGATTGTCCTATGGAGCAGGACCAGCATGTTTCCAAGCATTCTTATCTTGTATATAATCCTCTAATTTGTAATATGCTTGTTTACAAAGTGTTCTTTTAATATGAGTTTTAAATTTTCTTTCATTTAGTTGCAATATATCACAAGGTATTTTGTTGTAACATTTAACACAGTACCCCATAAAAGATGTAGGTATGTACTTTAGATAACCTGAAAAATGGTTGATCTATTTTGTCTTTATTTCTAGTATTACAATTATGTCTATCACTTATTTTATTAAAAAGATGTAGATTTTTCCTTACATACATAATATTTTCATAAATGAATTGGCAAGGTACCGTCATAATATTAATATTTTTAAATAGTTCCCTAAGAGATTCGCGGCGACTTAGATTATAAATTGCTCTGACAGATCTCTTTTGCAAAATAAAGATGGACTCAATGTCAGCAGCCCGACCCCACAGTAAAATGCCATACGACATAATGCTGTGGAAGTAGCTAAAATAGACCAAACGCGCGTTTGCTACATCTGTTAACTGTCTTATCTTTCTAACAGCATAAGCCGCCGAGCTTAGCCGCCCCGCAAGAGATGTTATATGTGGTCTAGAGTGATTCCTAGGAAAACCGTTTGATTAATAAATTCCAGTTTTGCTCCATCCAATATGATATTACATTCACTACTTCTAACATTAGGTAATTTAAATCGAATGCATTTGGTTTTTGCTTTATTTAGTACCAAATTATTTACCGTAAACCAATCTTGGACCTGAAGAATAGAGTTATTCACGTCGTCAAGATTTTGTGACCGTCGGTCTATTTTAAATATCAATGATGTGTCATCTGCAAATAACACCATCTTGGGTTGTTTTTGAACAATTAGTCGTAGTTATTGCGTAGCGAGTGCTATGATTATTATGCGTAGCCAGAGTTATTTATGACCGGAAATCGAACCCCATGACCCCCACGACCTCATGTTCAGCAAAAGCGCTTGAGAGATAAGTAGTAAAGTGGCAGCTTGTGAGGGTAGCACGATAAATTATACTTTCACATCCCAGTCATATTTTAATTTAATTTTAATAATATGCTACGGTAAAATAAGACTTGCATAGGAAAATACAAAAATGATGAATTAGAGGTATTAAAGCCAATAATTTTATGTAAGAAAATTACTCAAGATCAACACACTTAATTAGTTTTATGAATAGTCGCAAATACATTGTTAAAGGCAAATTATTTGAAAAAAAATTATAGTTCGAAGCTAAACTATGTATCCCTTACACGATAAAAAAAATGTGATGTTTTTTTTGGGGGTCAGCAATCACTTGTGATGTTACTTGAACTTTGAGTTGACAAACCCTGTTTTTTTGTTGTTGTTTTATCGTGTTTTGGTATCGAAACCCAAACCCATCACGTCTGTGATAATTAAAAAAAAATATATATCAAGTGACTACTAACTGCGGTTGATGACCCAAAAAATAACGCAACAAATTATTTATTTTTTTGTATTATCGTGTATATCGATTCCCATCACGTCTGCGGAGTTTCTCTAGCTATTTTAATTGGACCCTGTATTTTATATATAAAATAGAGCCCGATACCTACAAGAGTGGTTTAAAAGCATGTGAATATCATTGAGGTAGAAATACTATGACTATACAAATATCTACAGTGCCGGATTAACCACGTAGCAAGACTAACAATTGCTAACGGGCCCCGCGCAAATGGGGCCCCGCGTATCCAAAACCTCCGCCTGAGTGTAGTTTTTTGAGTGAAACTTATGATGTGGTACCTATATTGAATTCACTTGATGTCACAAAAACGTGAAATATAACACCTTTTCCGACTAAAACAATCAACGTCATACAATCGGTAAGCGATTATTTCGTTGGCGAAAATAAAACACAGAATTTCATACGGTAAACGCACTTGAAGGTCTACAAATAGTCGCTCGTTGAATTTTTTATTTGAATCGGCTAGGGCTCTACAAAAATTGTAAAAAGGAATCCTTATGGTGAGACTAAGTCTGTCTGTCTGTCTGTCACACCTGCATATCTCAAGAACTAATAAGGCTATCAACTTGAAATTTATAATGATTTTAGATGACGTTTGCCCAACTATTTTGCAAGCAAGAAAGAAATTTAAAAATTTGAAGTGGGGCTACTAGGGCCTGTGGGGTATCATATGAAAGAACGCTGTTTGCATATACTCAAACATTTTTTTTTTTTGGCAGCATATATTCCGACTTTTGATGAAAAATGTAAAAAAAATACCGTTCCCCCCCCCCTCTTATCTCCGAAGTTTGCAAAGATAAAAATCTGAAATTATTTCTATATCATAGAAGCATATGTAAAGATTACAGGAAAAATAAAACTATGTCTCTAAATAGCACAGTTTTTCAGAAATCATCAACGTCATATATTCGTACGGAACCCTCGGTGCGCGACTCTGACTCGCTCTTGACCGGTTTTTTTACCTCCTTATACTTAAGAACCCTTAGGTGCACGCGTAGCATGACCAATTCTATCTCTATTCTACCAAGAGACGACAAAGCTCTTTCTATCCAACTCGTTATTTCTTCTCCCTGAGCATGGCGCCACCCGTAGACTCGTGTTTCTATGAAGACAAAGACATAGATATTCTTTCCATAGCAACGGGGAGGTAGCCAGTGATGTAGTAAACTATGAATTCTACGATAATCATTCGTGTATCGTTTTCGAAAAAAATGAGTCAACCGTCAAGTTTTTCATTGATAAAAACCAACAAAATTCAAATATCTCGAAAACGGTGCGTCCTAGGCAAAAACATACAGAAGTTTAACCCGCCCTGAGTGCCGCCCCCCGTGCAAACAGGATGAATTTAAGTTAAAAAAAAAATCTTTATGAATTTAAGTAAAAAAAAAAAACTAACATGAATTTAAGGAAAACATAAAAATTTTTTCGCTGGTCTTTTTACATCATCATAAATAAGGATGGTTTTCGACTAGAACAACAATTTTTTTCGCACTTTTTTCCCAATTTTTTTTTTGTTTTCTTTTGTGCTCATAGTGCTCCTAAGCATATACTCCAACTCCTACAACTCCGCCCCTAAGACGACCCACTGATTGTTCAGTGAGAAGAAATTTGGACGGTGAAATTATTGAATTGAGTATTAAAAATCAATATAACCTCTTGTCTAGGTCAAATGTGATGTAGACTAATTAACGCTTGTCGAGAAGAAATGTTTCTACCCCAAGTATCAAAAGTAGAGAAAAATTGGTCGTCATGCTCGACACTATAGACTTTTGTCGACTGAATAATAGAAACATTTCTTCTCTTCAGTTTTAACATCGTCATGCTTAGAACGGTAGAAATATTTCTATATTACGTCATTTTGTCGATTCTTTCGTCGACCAAACCCGTTTCTACGGTGGTCATGCTACTCGTGCAGATCAAGGGCCCCTCGATAGAATTTGCTACGGGCCCCACGCTTGTTTAATCCGGCACTGAATATCTATCTCATCGACACAGACATGTCATAAAGCCTTTTGTTTCTTTCTAATTAATCAAGAGTTACTCGTAAGTACTTATGAAAAGAGAGACATCTAAATGTTTGTCAAGATGTCAAGGACTAAATTTGACAAGATTTTTGTGTGACTTCAAAATCATGTTATGCATGAATGACGACCGGTCGCCATGTTTAGTGCGAAGTTTTGTGGTACAAAACTCAGCAATGTGTTGGCAAACGGTTGCATGCTTTCTCTCTTGCACTCACAGTAACAACCCTACGAAATGCGGCCATTTTAAGTGCTCGATTTTTGTCACGCAAATTTTGTAGGAATGGTAAGTCCATAGCTTTATATGTCAATGGTGAAAATTATAAAAAATAATGGCCGATCGTTTGACAATAGTTATCTCCCGGCCGCGCAGTTTGTGTAGGTACTGACGATTTTAAAATTACACTATTTACATAAATTATAGCAACATAAATATAGAGCCGTTGCGGAAACGATGCTAGATAAAGTTCATTTGTCTGAGGCTATTAATAACATATTATTTTAAGTATTTTTATTATTTTGGTCCGAGAGCAGTTAAGCCGAGTCCAGAAGAAACAATAAAGATATATTTATAAATAAAAGTAAGTATTTATTTAATTAGTAACATTATCTTGACCAAACAACGCCTCTTGGCTAACTCAGGTTATGTCAATCGTCTCCGTCGATTTAACAACTTCCTGTATCAGTCCCTTCATTTATTTATTTTTTACCGGAAAATGTCTTCAATTTTTGATGACCCTGAAGACCTAGTCTTTAATATGAAAAACTTACCAAATAAAGTTATCTTAGTAAACAAAATATAAGCATTAAAAGATCACAGAGTGACTATTAACGGTAGCGGTCTCGTGTTATCTCAGATTTTTTAATTCGTGCACATAAACATTGAGACAGTGATGATAACATTTCGTGATAGTATTGTTCAGTCGGCAACTGTGCAGGTTGAGGAGACAGCTGTTTTATAAATTATAACTCTAACGAATACCTACACTACAAACCAAACAAACTCACCTTCCGATAGGGTTACATTTGCGACACGAGCGCCAACGTGTATGAAATACCCATCCTGCAGAATCCTGCCAAAATTTGTAATTTATTCGTAAACATAAATATCTGTTTGTATGTGTGTATTGTGAGTTTGTGAGCACCGCTAGTTCTAGCTTTTCTAGCTAGATCTATCTAGCGAGATTATAAACTATCGAAAAATTGTCAATTGTTACAATATAACGCATTCATTTTCGGTAGTTTATGATCTCTATTAATGTCAAATTGTGAAAGAACCTGCACTTATGGACAGGGTAATCTATCCGACTTTTGCACCTGTAAAATTGTGAACCGTCCCTGAATGGTAGGTCTTGGCGTTAGCCGAATTGGTCGCAGTAACTAAGCCAAGGCACCAAATGGGTTAGGTTAGGTTAGAACTCGAGGTGGCGGCACGTAGTGTTCCACGCCGCACGCGCGCCCCATTCTGACATCGCGGGGAGGGGGGGGTGTCCAAACACCTCATCCCCCCTCCCAGACTTCAGGTGGCCCGCAGACCCCTCCACCCGCTCCAGGGCGGAGGACATCCAAGAAAATTTTCCACCCCAGAAACAAAAAAAAAAGTTTAGAACTGTGACAACCGCGCGCGAGCCGAGCGAGCGCTTCTTCCAAGTTGGTCACAGTTACTTGGCTGTTTAGTATTAGCGCAAGGTGCGTTCATCGCATTATGTAAGTTTGATACCAGCACCCTAATTGAGTAACACATTAACAATCACAATCTGAATGACGTTGAAGGATACTGCTCCATTGCTTCCGAAGGACCAAGTCTTCCACTGTAGGGGCAGTGGGAACAAAAGGGTTTTGTGATAAATAATACTTGGTCCAATGTAAGTAGAGGCACTTCGCCATATGTATTTCTCATAATCAATAACAACAAAACAATACATCGCGCTTATTTACGCACCTAAACAACGGTCGACATCGACACTTTGAAACCGTAAGCTAAACTGTTATTTATTACGTTCACTGACTCTACTTATTTAGGTTTCACTTCACAAAGGTTCTAGTTTTCAGACCAAAATTTGAAGATTATCGTTAACAGGAAAGAGGAACAAAACTTAGGCGCTTAGGACTGGAATTTAGGGTGCCTAGATGCGTCGCGTAACAGATGTTGACTGTCTGATATTTCTGCAGTATTTTCGAACAATCTATCTGCTCAATAACTTAAATAACCCAATGTTGTTGAACTGTCAAAATTAAAACCATTGCTACTATTTGCTACTAATAGTGTGTTACGCAATTACCCCGCAGTTTACCAGTTTGTCGGTTCGTCGATAAACTCGAAAAATCAACAGCTAAAGCGCTGTCACTGTCAGACTGCATACAAAAGAAAGAGAAGTGGGATAACACAACGCTTGTTATTTAGTGCAGAATATGAAGGAATTATCTATTTTGGATCTATTTTAATTTTTTGCCACCAACTTCCGAAATGAAGGTTATTTTTCACTTTGTAGTGTTTTTTTTTTAAAAAGTTAATTTTTTGTGAATTCACCATTATTACACATTATTATTCACACATTGCTAAACACAAATTTTAGAAAATAAAATAAAACTGCTAAACATGTCACTTCACTTTCCCGCCAAGACTTATGAATATATATTATTTATCTATTATTATTATATTTATTGCTGTGCTGTGTCACGCTGAGCAGTCATTAAATCAATCTGTCTTTGCTATCTATATTGGGCCACCAAGATTCAGGCTGTGCCTAGTTTGGGGCCCACAGCTATATCTACGTAAGCACTCCTTCAATTAAAATTTTTCCTATTTATAAATGTTTCCTAACTTGTGTGTGTCAATAAATTGTTTTCTTTTTTTCTTTTTTTTTTTTTATATTGAAGTCTACTATTGTCAAATAGCAGCTGTCAAACAGATGAATTGCGGGATGTATGAATTGTACGCAGATCATAAGATTCTGCCAAAGCGTCCATTTTAAGCCCCCTGTTGGCTGTTAGCGTGAATGATGATGTGACAGCTGTCCAGTCCAACTGCATACGATGCAACCATAATTATTGTTGTTTAGATTCGTGGGAAAATATGCATAGCATAACATCATTGCATAATCAGTCTATAATGTTCCCACTGCTGGGACACAGGCCTCCTCTCTGTGAGAGGGAGTGGGCCGTAATCCATCACGCAAGCCTAGTGAGGGTTGGTAGATGTCACATGTCTTCGAATATTAATTTTTTTTTCAATTTCGAAATCAATTTTCAATTTCGAAATGATATCTCATTAAATTTAAAAAATAATAACGTTACTTGATAACAATATCAGTAATATAACGTTAACATTAACACAAAATACTAAAGTAACGTTAACTTTACCGTTAATTTAGCTACGTTGCCGTTTTGTGCGCTCGCTTAGCATTGGATCACTTTAAATATATTGTTGCCGCTCCGCCGCCGCGCTGCCGCGCGCCGGCTGTGCCGCCGTCCGCGCCATAGTGAGTTGGTTTTTTCGAGACGCCTCCAAGATTGAATAATTCTTTAGATTATGCGAATAAAATGAAAATGTTTGATTTTTGGGTGCAAAAGTACACTGTAGGGTTGTAGGGAAGCTCATCCTGATATTGAATCAATTATCAGCTATCACACTTGTCTTATCATTGACCAAATCAGCTCACTATACTACCAGCACTTCTCACGCGTAAGAATTAGATAAAGTTGGGATCGGCACAGCATGGACATCAGCGCGGCGCGACAACGGGTGGGATACCACGCGCCTCGGGCAACGCTACTTCCACCTTTCCCGTTAAAAAGTAACGATAAAATTACCGTTAAAATACAAGTAACGATAAAATTAACGTTAAAATACAAGTAACGTTAATATAAATTAAATTAAAAATACCGTTAACTCTGTCAAATGAAGGTAACGTTATGAAATTTTACCGGTATTTAAAGCCCTGCTGTTAGAATCTTAGTGCTGTAAATACCAGTGGCGTAGCTAGTCCTGAAGAGGCCCTGTATCAAAATTAGTTGGGGGCCCTATTTATTTATTTAAGTTTACATGCACGAAATTACAGACAGTACAGAGCAATTTACAAGCTACAAGACACACATGAGTGTCTATATTATATTTAAAGTAGATTAGGTAAAATACAATTTTAAAAAAATATGTAAACACGAGACAATAACAAAAATAAAACACAAAATAGCGCTAAGAACTTTTGTTACAAAATGAATAAAATATAATCCTGCCTAAGTTAAGCTTATATCGTGAACTTACAAAGAGAATGCAAGAACGAGCGAACCGAGCTAGAAAATTGAAGCATACTGACTCGAAATCGAATAAATTAAGCTGTCTCATTTTACTAGGAGAATACAAGAGCAAGCGAAGCGAGTTCGAAACTCGAGCAATCTGACGCCGATAGGTTAGCTTTTCTGTGTGATTTTACTCATTGAATGCAAGATTCTTGGGAATTGGCCCGCGCCTGAAGTTTGAATGAAATCTTTGCAAATCATAAATTACGTTAATTTTTATAAGGTAATCATTAGTTCCGTGTGGAGCCGGATTTAAAGAATAGCACCGCCCTATTTCTTCTCGTGGGTGTCGTAAAAGGCGCCTAAGGGACTTACTAGAGAAGGGCAGCAGCGTTCTCTATGCATTTTAACACCATACTGCGATCGCCAACCCGCCTGCCAAGCGTGGCGATTATGGCAAACCCTCCCTTTGGAGGAGGCCTATGTCCAGCAGTGGACGTCTTTCGGCTGAAATGATGATGATGAATCATTAAATAAGGGCTTGTAATCAAAGATAATTTGAGGTGTTGGATATAATTTTTCGAGTATTACACACGTCCGCGGGCCCTGTAGCTTGGGGGCCCCGTATCATTACACACTAATTAACCTAGGGCTCAGAGAATCGATTAAGATTCAAGCTGATACGTATCAACATAATATGAATGTGTGCTGAATAATGTTCCTTAGATACAGTATTATGGAAGCTTCGACTAAGCTAAGATCCTGTTTTTTTATAGTACTCTCAATTAGAAAAGTACCTACCCTCTTATACTATATCTACATAGATCTAATATTTAAACTAGGTGACACGATACAAGGTCATATGCAACTTTATGTCATTATAGTATAGTGGTTACGTGGGCGGGGTGCGGCCGTGCTTCGAGGGTAATCAAGTAATAGGACGTCTGATGAAGACAATCATACGTATAGCACATATATCTACGTATCGATTGGGGAACAGCGGGGTAATTGCGTAACACACATAAAATGACAATTGATCGCAATGGGTCGGCTTGCAAAAAAAATATCGATATATCGATATTTTTGTTCGTTAGATCGATATAAAATATCAAGTATCGAAAATGTATCAAATACAATATATTTCCAATAGCAACACCGTTGTCCCCACTGACTAAAACCGCTAGAATCCAGAGCCGTAAAAAAGTAAACTTATTTTTATCAATGTTTTGTATGTTTAAGATTTTACATCAGAAATTATTAATAAAAAACAAAGAATAAATTTAATAAAGTACAGTATACTTTTTAGGACAATGCCTATCTCATCTACGATTTGCTGACGATCTTGTCTTGCTCTCCGAGGACCCAAACGAGTTGCAGTATAAGCTAGAGACACTCAATGAAGAAAGCAAAAAAGTGGGACTTGAGGTGAACCAGAGTAAAACTAAAGTTATGACGAACTGCACAGAAACAATAATAAAGCTAAACTCTATACCGCTTGAGTGGGTCAACGAATATGTCTATCTGGGTCACTTAATTTCTACCAAAGATTGCACAAAGCTGGAAATAGACAGAAGAGTAAAGAATACATGGAGTAAGTACTGGGCTATGAAAGAAATCTTCAAGAGTACACTTCCTACTAACTTAAAGACAAAAGCTATGGAGATCTGCTTGATGCCATGCCTGCTAAACATGGCCTCTAACAAAAAAATCTCTACAAAAATTAAGAGTTTGCCAGAGAGCAATAGAGAGAAGCTATATGGGCCATAAACTAAGAGATAGTGTCAGAAACAGCACAATACGACAAGAAACCAAGGGACTTCTTGGCGGGAAAGTGAAGCGTCATGTTCAGCAGTTTGTTTAATTTTCCAAAATTAGTGTTTAGCCGAATATTAATGTGTAATAATGGTGGATTATTAACCATTAAGTGTTTGTGAACGTGCATTAGTGTAGGCAAATGAAACAAAACAGTGCAACTTCGCTTCAAGTTCTCCCAAGAAGTCCGCGTGAGGACTCAGTAAAGTGCCACATCTTTACTGAAACTCAAGGGGAGTGGGCGGGGATATCATCATCATGCATTTATAATTAATTTCATCAATACACAAGAACACACACAAGAACTAAAACTTGACATTGGCTAAATGCACAAACCGTGCGAAGCCAGAAGGAAAAAAAAAAAAAAAAGAAACCAAGGCTAAAGACGTAATCAAACAGACTCTAACACAAAAATGGAAATGGGCTGGACATTTACAAAGAGTTAGCGATGACAGATGGACTCAAACCATAACAAACTGGTATCCTATCAACAAATAGCGAAAGCGCGGGAGACCCAACAAGAGATGGAGTGACGACATATCAGGCTTAATAGGAAAAACATGGAGCAGACTAGCTAGAGACAGAACAAGATGGAGACAGATGGAGGAGGCTTTTACCGCACTAGGCAGTCCTTATAATGTAATAGCAAATTAATTAATGAATACTAACAACTAACCACTATGAATTTTATTATAAGTAAATTGAAATATATTTTTATATTTTTATGAAATTGTGTGTATTGAAATAATTGTAAGGAATCAATAAAAGCTTTTTATTTTATTTATTGTTTATTATACTTTTTAGGAAATTTCACCCGATATATCGATTTTTTTTTTCGATATAAGTAGGTAATTATCGAAATCGATATCATATTTTTTTTAAATATCGATACGATATACATATATCGATACTTTTTGACACTTCTTGCATCCCTACTAGCAATGGGTTTCATTTTGACAGTTAACCTTTTTCTTTTGGTACGGACCTATCGCAGTTGGCTCTGAAGTGCCTCTACTGCTTAACCGAGCTTTGGCGGAGCCGGAAGGGCCTCTCGCCGGGTTAGAATAAGTTAAGTAGCACAGCTATGGACGTCCTATAGTGGGGACTCGAATCTAGGCTTAGGGAGCTGCTACTACTGTACAGACGCCAGCACATCAAGCTACTTATACAATCTGTCAAATTTCTTTAAAAGATTTTCAACTTTATCGTTGAAGAATAAGGTATAAGGTTGATTGGGAAAGTTTGACAGTTTCGGGTAGCTTGACCTGCTGGCGTCTGTACGAGAGGGGACTGGTAGCCAATGATGTAGGTATTGACGGTTACCTGCGCTCAATAATGGAAAAGTAAATGCCAGGCAATTGCCTGACATTTACAGTAAGTAATAATTATTATTATTACGTAAGCGCCAATGAACATGCAGCAGCTAGTGACGTAACTAAATATGTATGAGCAAAATGCATAGAGAACGCTGCTGTCCATTCCCTAGTAAGTCCCTTAGTGGCCTTTTACGACACTCACGTGAAGAAATAGGATGGTGCTATTTGTTACGTCCGGCACCACACGGAACGTTGCTGATTGTATTGCTTTTAGGACACTTGGTCTTTTCTTAGTTATTTTTATTTACATGTTTTGTTTCTGTATATGTATATACGAAAACTTGTAAAAAATAAAAAATATTTCAACATTAAAATTATAACATGGAGATAGCGGTATCCCAAAACTAGGCACAGCATGTATCTTGGGCATCATTGTGGTATAGTAATTTTATTCTAGATGCATCGTCTTCACATATAATTGTAATAACTAATGCCCCTATAAAAAATATTGTACAACATTTTAAAAGAGTAACGGTGGAGTTTCTTGCCCATTCTTCTCCATACGAAACTACCTTTTGGAAGGCCCCGACTAGAATCAATTCTATTTTTTTGTAAATATTGACGTTCAAAAGTGCCTTATAAAGTCCATTTCACGAAAGAAGTCCCGCGGAAATAAGTGGAACTAATTATTATTATACGCTAAGTTAGCAACATTCCTAAAATAACCCATGCCTGCAGCGCCACGTCTGCGGGACTTCTTTCGTGAAATGGACTTTAGGTGTCTATTTGAAATAAACACTTTGAATTTTGACTTTGACATTATTACAAGGTGTAATTGCAATAACTGAAAATGGTGAGTACTATGAACTGTTAACAGTTCATAGTACTCACCATTATAAGCTGAAAAAAAAACCAGCGTGCTTTACAGTAGTCGCAAATGATGTGTAGCATCTGACATCTCACCTTGGTAATAAGAAACTGCAGAGCAGCGACAGAAATAAACCAAAACATGTAAACAAGGTAAATACTGACATAATTATTCATTACTCCTATGTGTCCCGTCTGCAAACCTTCAAGATGCTCTCGTTATCGACTCGAAGAGAAGTTATGGATGCTGTTTCTGTACAAACTCCTCAGAAAGCAAAATAGACTGTCGTCCACAGTTACTAAAGCCACCGGCACATTACTGTGTCGTGTCTGGGAGAACCAATCAAACGAATCTATTCAGGACTACGTCAAATCACAACGAGTCTTGATTGGCTAACACTGCGTCAGAAGGCGTCACGACACGACACAACACAGTAATGTAAATCCGGCATAAGTCTCATCAAGTGTCGTGCCCCGACCCGCTGTCCTCGAAAACCCATCACTCCGCTCCGCCCGCCCTTGCGTAAAACTGTCCTAGGTGCTAACTCACCTATACCGCGAATGTGCAAAATCCTGAACAGCTGTAGTCATCTGATCGATGTACACCACGATAGCAAAGGGACATTTTGTAAATTAATTATTAAATACTATTCGGACAACTAATAATCTAAATTACCAATTTGTAATCTAACATACATAATTAACATTATTTAATTATTTTTTTATTTGTTATCCAATGTACCTAAACCAAATATTTAATCTTAGTTTAATTTTACATTCACTACATTACCAATCTGTTTAATATTCTATTTTTTTTTTAAATAATGTACACTTATTTTTTATTATTTAAATTAATTTATTTCGATTATTGATTTTTGTTTTTAAATTGCTAGATTTATGCTTTATTTTTTCATTGTTTTTTGTTCAATCTAAATATATAGTGCATGTGGTGTTAGCCTGTAAGTAATTGTTGCACTTATAAATGTATAGTGTGTACTTTTAAATGAAAGGAAAAGTGTAAACAATTGTAGGCTAAACTATTAATAAATAAATAAATAAATTACTAGTGGCCGCTCACTGGTCGAAATTCGACCCCTCTACTTACAATCTATATAGTAAGTACTTACTAATTCCATGACTACACTAATTCCATGCTATTATACAGTTAATTCCATGCTATGAAAAAGTACTTACTTACTTATTTTCCATGCTCAAGCTGTCACTTCCTTCCGTTACTTCGGCTATCGGAAAGATGTTACAAATCAAAAACAAAGTACCTACGTAGGTGGTACGTCGATAAGTACTTACCTAATACCACAAACCACATGGAAATGAGCAATTTCCTCCTACTTTTAATTACTCAAGATACAAGCTGACATGATAAATGAGACTGAAGTAGGTATTCCATATTGTCCTGAAAGGTTCAACCAAGAACACAATACAGTACCTACATTATATAGTCGCCGGCACGTAACTTGGCAAGGTTTTGGCGTAGTGGGAGTAAGTTCACACATTGTACACTTAGTGCAACAAAAAAAATACCACTTTTATTGCTTGTCATTATTTTATGGTTATTGCCAGAATTTATTTTTAAACATGTCTGTTTAGAAGAAAGTTAAAGAAAGAAGAGAAAAACATCTAACGATTGTTGCCAAGTTACGCGCCGGCGACTATACCTTCATCGTCATTTGTGTCATATTTTAATGGCGGAAGAAGTTGGGATTCCTGTTGCATGTATCAAAAGATGAATCATTTCAATGATTATTACCTACCAAATGTCTTCCAAATAAACTGGTAATCTCAATAGACTCGTATTTCATCTATCTAGTGATCTTTGATTATATTAAGAGGCGAAATATGGTCAATTTATTATTTTTGCACACATCCACGGATGTTCATGATTTGTTACAATTTTACAGATCAAACGAGCTTGAAATGTCTGATAAGTATAATCTCGCTGTACGTAATGCAGATTATACAGACACATTTATACAAATATTATGATAAACAGATATTTCACACTGCATAGTCTGTACATATATATTATGTATACCTAAAGTTACTTTTCCGGAAAAGAACCGGAGTTACCGACATAGCTTGCTGAGTAAGCAAACTGAAGTGCAGTGGGCTGGCCATGTTTGTCGAAGGACCGATGGCCGATGGAGCAGACGACTCTTGGAGCAGAGATTGCGTATCGGCAAGCGTAGTGTGTGGGACGGACGCCCCCCAGCTAGATGGACCGATGACCTTAAGAAGGTGGCTGGGTCAGACTGGATGCGGAAGGCGAAGCACAGGGTGTTGTGGCGCAGCCTGGGAGAGGCCTATGTCCAGCAATGGACTGCGATAAGCTGAGTTGATTGAAGTTACTTTTCGCCGCGCGCCGTATATGAAGCCAAAAGTTTTTTTTTTTTTTCATAATATTTTGATGGCCTGGTTGCTAGGACCTTTTAGCCAAGTCTTTATTTAGTTAGAAAACTCGTTTATATATTGATGAAATGAATTTGATTCAATGCATGATGATGATATTCCCGCCCGCTCCCCGGTTTCAGTAAAGATGTGGCACTTTACTGAGACCTCACGCGGACTTCTTGACCGAACTTGAAGCGAAGTTGCACTGTTTTGTTTCATTTGCCTACACTAATGCACATTCACAAACACTTAATGGTTAATAATCCACAATTATTACACATTAATATTCAGCTAAACACAAATTTTAGAAAATAAAACAAAACTTCTTAACATGACGCTTCACTTTCCCGCCAAGAAGTCAATACAATCAAGCCAAAAGTTCATCAGACCCGTAGTTAATTGTCGTTTTACGCATAATTTTTGTTTCTGAATCCTTAACGACATGTTTTCTCTATATAATAACCTACATATTTAATTATTATAAAAGAGCCCTTATGTTTGTTCTCACAACATAATACCGCTGCATGTTTTTGACACGATGGAAGCTGATGATTAGGTACGAATCACTGTTAAACCCGTGTCCTACGTACGACGCCATTTCTGTCATAGACAACCTCTCCTTTTTTAAAAACATTACCTATTTCTGCTTATGTCAACAGAGTAATGAACAATGAACAAGGAATATACTACTCTCTAACGAGAGGGTAATGAATCAACGGTATTCTCAAAGCTACGCAGTATATTACGTATTTTCAGTAGTCCTTTTTTAAAAACATTACCTATTTCTGCTTACGTCAACGGAGTAATGAATCAACGGTATTCTCAAAGCTACGCAGTTTATTACGTATTTTCAGTAGGGAATAGTGACGTAGACCAAATCGACCTTTGAAACAATAGTATTTTAGATTATTTACCCTATTGAAGCTTCTCTTACTGATTCATTGTTTATTAAAAACAGTGAATTCACCAATAAATAGGTAGGTGTGTTTATAAAGTGGTATTGTAATGTGTTTAGCTGCTACGTATAATGTAGTAATAACAGGCACACGGGTCGATCGATCAAGTTAAGCTACGCTTGCCGCGGTTGGTCCGTGGATGGGTGACCATCTTTACATACCCTCGTGCCTCGGAAAGCACGTTAAGCCGTTGGTCCCGGCTGTCATTCGTGGATATTTGACAGTCGTTACGGGTCGTCAGAAGCCCGAAAGTCTGACAACCAGTCTTACCAAGGGGTATCGTATTACCCAGTAACTGGGTTGTGGAGGTCAGATAGGCAGTCGCTCTATGTAAAATACTGGTAAGTATTCAGTTGCATCCGGTTAGACTGGAAGCCGACCCGACATAGTTGGGAAAAGGCTATAGGCACTTAGGCAGATGACGATGTATAATGTATTACAGGATATAATAATAGTAGATTATTAACCAAAACTTAAATCACGAGCGAAGCGAGGGATTTAAGACGAGTCCTGAGTGTAGGGAGGGATTTAAGTTCACCCAAGACTCAGACAGCTTTATCACCGAAGAAAATACTCTACTTTTCGTACCATTTGCGAAAAAATTAACACAATAATAATATGAGCTAAGCATTTTAGAACATTAACTTATTTATAAAAATAAATTAAAATAAACTTAACTTTTATGTATTTGAAGAAAACAAAAATGCGGCAAATTCCTAGACTAAATTTTTTTTGGCGGAAAAGCAAAGGCATCAAGCTCATACGGCCTCGTCGTTTTTCGTAATTTTATTTAATAATCATAACTGCATAATAAATGCGTATTCCTTTTTCAAAAAGATGTATAATGCTTTATATACAAACTTAATGGTGTAAACACAGATGTAGTTCAATATAAATTTCGGTAAGTATTCCAAATTTAAATCACATTCTCCCCCTAGAGGATGAATGAAATTTAGTAAAATTTTCTTTCCCTGTTTTTAACACATTAAAAAGTGCCGGCCATGTGCGTGTCGGACCATGCACAATGAAGGGTTCCGTAGTTAGGATGAATTTATCCCAAAAACAAACTTAACATTGTAGTTGAAAAAAAAAGCTCTCCCATACACCGATATATACGTTACGGTCAATTTTTCAACTGCAAATTTAAGTTGGTCGACTATTACTCGTTAACTTGTAGACCCTACTTAACTGTGCTAGTTTTCCTTTTAATTTCGTTATATACACTACTGCCAAGAATTTTTTCACATATCCAAAACCAACCATTTAGCTGGGGGGGGCACACTTAACTCTAACAAAAAATAGCACTTTAAAGCTTAATATTACGCAAACGGATCTCAGGATTGAAAAATGGCTTTGCCAGACCTACAATCTTTTTAAACGGCCTATCCAACGATACCCCACACCATGTATTAGATGAGGAAAAAAAATAGCATCCCCGTTTTACGTGCAAGGGAGGTACCCTAAAAAAAAATGTTTTTCATGGTTTTATTTTACGACTTTTTCGGCGTGATTAATTATACATCCATGCCAAATTACAGCTTTCTAGGACTAAGCGTCTCTGAGCTAAGCCGGGGACATACGGACGGACGGACAGACAGACGGACATGGCGAAACTATAAGGGTTCCTTGTTTACTACGGAACCCTAAAAATGATCCTGTTTCTTTTACGTCGTATGACGCAAATAGGAAAAACATTTTTACCAATACAAACCATTTCTGGTTTAATGGTACAAAACAAATATGAACATAATTTAAGACTGTACCTAAGCATAAATAAAAAAAATAAAAAAATACACTAATGATTGAATGATTGACTGACATCATCACCGTGCTACAAGCCTACAACTACCCTCTATGTATGGCTTTTAGCTGCTACCATCAAACTGCGAAAACGCGGGAAACAAGATTCACGAGAATAATGACAAGTTTTCAGCGTCTTATGTCTTTTTGAACACTATTGGCAAGTTTCAATCATTTAATTAAGTATAGGTTTGCAGCTTATAATTTATTACAATGTTATACTAATGTTAAGTTTTCAGCACTTAATGTCAAGTTTTGCAGCACACAATGTCAGGTTTTCAGCACAAAAAGTGAAGTTTCGTTAAACCGCTATGTTGTTAATATTTTTTTATTTTTTTTTATTTGGAGATTCAGTTAAATTATTTCCAAGAAAACCATTAGGAGTTTTCCTTAATACCTACTGACCTACCTCGTAATCAGTCGAGTGCCTTTTGTATGTAGAAACAATTATAACAGGGCTTCAGTTTCTTATCAATCCTTACAAACATAAAATAAATTGTCGAGATTTAAGGCTATTTACCTACTCTCCTATTGCTAAATATCACTAGATACAACATTACTTACATATTATAAAACAACGTCCCTCCACCGCGTCTGTATGTCTGAACGCGATTAACTCAAAAACAAGCGAACGGATTTTCATACAGTTTCCACCAAATGGACGGAGTGATTCATGAGGAAGGTTTAGAGGTGTGTAATTCATTAAAATTTTGTGTAAATTGTCTGAAATATGACGAAAAACTTCGGAAAAAATCATGACGAGTTGAAGCTTTACAGCGGCGCGAGCACGGCTTACTGTGACATGACATGAATCACACATTTTATCACAGTTTGAACGATAAAAACGTTTTGTCTTAAAATGCTAGTACAAATTGACAAGACATAATTTATCATGTCTTGTCACAAACGTCTTGGCACGCCCGAGCTCGGCCTGCTGGCGTGCGCCGCGAAAACCAATAGAGTTCTATGAAAACAATGTATTACGGAATTAATACATTGTTTAGCTGGATTAACACCAAGGGTACTTTTAATCCCAGTAGTGCGTTCCCGTGGGATATTTTCCGACACCCACGCGGGCGAGGCCGCGGGCAAAACCTATAGTTTATATTATTAGTCGTGTTTATAATATTAGTCGTGTTTACTTCGCGGACTTAAAGACCAAAACATTTTTTCGAACGTTGTCACTTATGTCAGATAGGCTAACGTAGTCATGTAGATGTAGATTAATATTTGCCGGCCTTAGATACTTGCGTTAATTAATGTTTTTTTAATTAGGAGGAATTTTTTGGTCCTTTTAAATTGTGTATTAATTTATAACCAATTTATTATTAGTCACTCTAGCTTAAAGTTAGTAGCCTAATTACCGACCGTAGAGTTTTTTTTTTTATTATAATCCGTTATATATGGCACGTGACTTCGATTATGTCTGAATGAAGTACTTACCTGCTTTATATAGGTACCTACTTAGTTAGTAGTTAACGTAGGTAGTAGAACTCACTCACGTCCTCAACCGTTATCAACGACACAATGTTTATAGCCACTAATTATTTATCTAATTAATCTACACAATTAACACTGCGATTATTATCGCCCATCACATTCCCGTTTAGCATCCCATGCAATTAACTTAATAAGTGACAATTTTCTTCGTAACTGCGACCAATTTCTAGTTACAAGGTATGGTAGGTACCTACCTACATAATGATTATGGCAATGAGCTAATAATCACTAACGCTGACGCTAGCTTATGCAGAGGATAATCAGCCTAGAATGATCCTACTGACACAGGCCTCCTCTCTGTGAGAGGGAGTGGTCCATAATCCACCACGCGGGTCCAGTGCGGGTTGGTAGACGTCACATCGTTTCCTGACGATGTTGGGATGTGATGTGACGCTAAACGGGAAAAAATATTTTCGTATTCATCATCCATCAGTCTATATTTTTGAAGTGAAAACTTCTTTAGGCGTTGAGCACTTTTTTGGGTGATCAAAAATCATGGAACTCGCGTCATCGTCACCGAACGCTTTCCATGAGCTATATGTATACTGTTTTCACTTCTATCGGCAGTCCCCAAAGACTGCCCCGCATGTTTTTGAAGTGAAAACTTCTTGAGGCACGATGAGCACTTTTTTGGGTGAACAAAAATCATGGAACTCGCGTCATCGTTACCGAACGCTTTATTAGTTATACTGTTTTCACTTCTATCGGCAGTCCCCAAAGACTGCCCCGTTTTTTTTCTTAGACTATAATGATAATGAATAAGGTTTTTTTTTTAGTAAGTTTAATCATTTCGTATACGAAGGTTTAAAAGTTACGACAAAAAATATATGCCTTCATTGTTTATATACAATATATATTTTTTGTCGTAACTTCTAAACTACATAAGTTATGAATTGGTTTATTGTTGATATATTAAAGGATTATAAATGTTTATTCATATTATGCACTGGCATATTATTAAAATAAAAAATATTGAATGATTATTCTCATAAAAAACCGGCCAAGTGCATGTCGGACCACGCACAATGAAGGGTTCCGTAGTTGGGATGAATGTATCACAAAAACAAACTTAACATTGTAGTTAAAAAACATGCTCTCCCATACATCGATATACATTACGGTCAATTGTCCAACTGCAAATTTAAGTTGGTCGACTATTACTCGTTAACTTGTGAAGCCTACTTAGCTGTGATAGTTTTCCTTTTAATTTCGTTATATATACTATTAACATGAATTTTTTCACATATCCAAAACCAACCATTTAGCTAGCAGGGGGGGGGGACGCCTGACTCTAACAAAAAATAGCACTTTAAAGCTTAATATTACGCAAACAAATCCTCTAATTGAAAAATGGTTCTGACAAACCCACAATATTTTTGAACGGCCTGTCCAAGGATACCCCACATGATGGAATAGACGAGAAAAAAAATATCATCCCCATTCCACGTGTAAGGGAGGTAAAATTTTTTTTACCAAAAAAATTTTTTTTCATGCTTTTATTTTACGACTTTTTCGGCATGATAAATATGTATACCCATGCCAAATTACAGCTTTCTAGGACTAAGCGTCTCTGAGCTAAGCTGGGGACAGACGGACGGACGGACAGACAGACAGACAGACAGACGGACATGGCGAAACTATAAGGGTTCCTTGTTTACTACGGAACCCAAAAAAGAAAGAAACGTCAAAAATAAAATATAATCAGACAGTAAATTTTTGCACATACAACATACGTTTTTGGGATTTCCAGTGGAAACTACCAGCATTTTGACTACGGAAGCGGACAATGCTTCCGAAAATGTGACAATATTTTATTTTGTGACTTGGAGACAAAATACCAACCTTACTTTTGTGACAAGGAATGTTTGCTCCCTAAATTATTAAAATTAAATGCTTATTGAAGTTTACTCTACTTATACGTGTGCTCTTAATGCTCTATAGTAAAGGCTTCTACATACCGGGGCGAATTGTCGCGCGACGCGACGCGACACAAAGGCACCGCTCGTCCCGCGACACGCGGGGCCTTTGTGCCGTGTCGCGTCGCGCAACAAGTCGCGCTGGTATATAGAAGCCTTAAGTAGGTAACAGGAAAATGTATAATTTCGGTTGTCACCTTGATCTGAATTAAATTATTTTAATTAAACACTTTTCACATCAAATTATTTAAAATAAATGGGCTGATGACATATAAATTGCTTATCACTCTTGCTGAAGTGATCACAAAATAATAACGATGTAGGTAACGAATGAATATCATCTAACCAGATGCAGCTGAATACCAATAGTTAAGTATTACGAGAACCAAACGAAACAGCTGTTTCCTCAAAGTGTGTTTGATACCGGTCAGTAGACTCAACAAATAAACGTTCGTAATGCCTTGTTGTACCTACTGATAATAAAAATACCCAAGTAAGCACTTTATATTCAGTTTTTTCCTTACCTTCAAATGTTTGCAGTGAAGAAAACGTCCTTCGAAAACTACAAGATATTAAAATATTTACACCGTTTCATTCACTAAAACACACCGAGTTTAGACACACTAACTGGTTGAAATTATGTAAATAAATTATTGTAAGATAAAAAGCTTATATTATTTCTTAGTTCATTTGTTTTTTATAAAACAATGTTGTAAAAACGCGACGATGATAAAATTCGCGTCGTGTTTTGCGAGGCGGAAAACCGCGCGGCGCGTGCGTTCTGTGGCGCGGTACCGGTCAACCAGAGCCCGCGAAGCCTCAGCCCCGAGTCTTTATATAAACACACCAACATCAAGCGCCCTTACAAACCGCAGTTTTTAATTACAACAATTATTCGTTCTAGTTAGGACGAGATTTCTGCCAGTTTCAGCGACCGCTTGTGGAGCCGAACTTCCATTCCATTTGCTTTATACCTATAACTTCTTATTAAGTTTTTAGGGTTCCGTACCCAAAGGGTAAAACGGGAACCCTATTACTAAGGCTCCGCCGTTTGTCTGTCTGGCTGTCTGTCTGTCTGACCGTCTGTCACCAGGCTGTATCTCATGAACCGTGATAGTTAGACAGTTGAAATGTTCGGAAATGATGTATTTCTGTTGCCGCTAGAACAACAAATACTAAAAAACAGAATAAAATAAATATTTAAGGGGGCTCCCATACAACATACGTGATTTTTTTTGCTGGATATTGATAACGGCAACAAGTAGATGCTTGAAATCTTCACAGAATATTTAGTTATATAATCACTTTAAAATAAATAATTAAATTAAAATAAAACAAATACTTAAGGGGGGCTCCCATACAACAAACATGATTTTTTTTTGCCATTTTTATAGATAATGGTACGGAACCCTTCGTGCCCGATTCCGACTCGCACTTGGCCGGTTTTTAGTAGTTCATTTCCTTCAAGACAGCCACGGACACACCACAGCAACGGGCAGGGTTTGACATCGAACTCAAGACCTTTCGCTCGCTATAATCCGACGAACAGCTGCCGAGCTATTGCTTTTTGTAAACGTTTTACTTTCAGATACTTCGTTTGTTTAGTATGTGTTTATTTTTAGTCGATACCGAATATTATATACATTGCAGCAGCAAAGTGAATCGACTATAATATATACTCACGGACATAACGCACGGCTACTCGCGCTTTATCCGTCGTAAATCTTCTGCTCAACAAATTTTCGGTAACCCACATAGCCATGGTCGTAAAAGCCAATAAACATTGAGTAGTAATAAAGTACGTATCTTGGTTAGTATATTATTACGGCACATAAGTACCTATCTCTCTCAGTGGATACGACCAGCATCTGCAATCTGTTCAAATTGTTCGAAAGTGATGCGATCGCAGCTATAAAGATTAGATTAATAATAAATATAATGCTCAAGAACATCAATTATAGCAGAACAGTCAGTTGTCTTACATTGGTAAGCAGTAGATTCAAAGCCGATTTGATAGTTGCAAACCCGGATTTTCAAATAAAACAAAATGTAATGATGATGTTATGTAGATTGCTTGCTATTTAGCAAAATTTATGAACTGAATGACTGACTGTTAATAAAAGTTTATATACAGTATAATAGTCCAAGGGGCTTCTTGACTTACCTTCTCTAGTATGTATCCATCATAACATGGGCGCTTTAACTCTCCAAGAGCTGTTTCAAGTCCACAAAAAACTTCATTCGTTCAGAGCTGTCATCATATCGTAGCTAATTATGTCAATGCTAATTTGACAAAACATTAAGGAACAGTTAGAATGAGTACATAGGTACCGTAGAGTTATGTATAGCTCAATTGTTTGATGCCTCTAATGGCATGTTCTATTAATATTTCAATAATAAAGGGTAAATGTTATATGAAAAAACATAATATACGGTGAACGAATATCTAACTGACACATTATAATTACCTTTTTTTATTTTTTAAATTTAGTATTTATTGATTTGGCTTTATATTTTATTGGTACTTAAGTTTTTATTTTATCGACAATTTGAATTAGAATTATTTAATAATGTTGTGTGATAATTGTTTGATAATTTATTATAATCAGCATGTTTGTACCAAGATAATATTATTTAAGTATACGCCGATGACGCGACGCTAGCCGTCGCGTCATCGGCGTATACTTAAATAGTGTTCTTTACGCGGGGCCTTTGTGTCGCGCCGGTCTGTAGAAGCCTTGACAATATCTGTACCTAACCTACCTATGTTCAACAAATAAAAATATTTGTATTTGAAAAGAATTGATTGTGATTTTACGGGTCACCTTAAATCTGGGAGGGGGGGCCGCGATCCCATTTATGCATCCCTAGTATTAGTGTAGGTATACCACTCCATCAGCACCCTCATGAGCCATGTATGTGGCACCGAGTCATAGGCTTATAATCCATCCAACATATCGACAAATCCTTGCGGGAACTAAGAAACGGTTGGCTACAGGCCATATCAATGAGGAGCAGCTCCTGAGTACCGTGGGAATGACCATTTTACTGAAAATTCTCCCCTTCACGACTCTTACCTCAGAAAAATAGGTGCGTTAGATAGATACTTGATAGGTAGACCGTAGCATCCACAAACAGTTGACTGATGATGACGACGGTATCCAACTGTTGAATGCGGAGTTTGGCGTTTGAAATTTTGTAAATTGGACAGGACAGTGGATGGATTTATTGGAATACCCCCTTAGTGAAACCCAGATGACTAAAAAACCTATAATTATAAGTTTCTATGAACTAATCAATTAATTCCTCAGCCAATCCTGTCCATTGCTGCCCAGTCCCAGGTAGAGCCACACTTCTTGATTTTAGATACTTCTTCAGTTCTTCTATCTACCCAATTATTTATAGTAAGATAAAGTAAGATTGTCTTTATCATAGATCATATGAATTTAGAAAACACAAATGCTATTAATTAATTTTATCAGCGCAGACTCCTAAACGCCTAATCAGTGACTAACATTCGGATTCGGATCGGATTAAAATTTTCGATCTCGCTTCGCTCGCTCTTAAATTTTAGATTTCTCGTCTCAAAATTGTCAGGTTTTTCTGCATACCTATAAGTCGACAAAGTCACTCCTATTTGTAAAAGAAAAGCTAACCTTACCGAGTCCGGGTCACGGGGCGCTTCGCTCCCTCCTGCATCCTATGTTCTACTAATTCTCTAAACTTTCTCTATTTAGTCGACAAAGCAGCTCCTATTTCCGTATGAATATTCAAAAGGGACCTAACCGAGAATTCCGAAACGGGCTGTATAAATTTCGGGCTCGCCTCGCTTGCTCTTGCATCCCAAATTCTTGCTTTTGATGAAAATGTTCGTACTTAATTTTTATTTCATTATTAATTCTATGAAAAATGTTACTAGAAATTCCTACCTAAGCTGGAAAAGCCTCATTTTATTCTATAGATTCCTGAGGGATAAGTATTCCCGAAAGGGCCAATGCCTGCCAGGGTTACGAGTCTGTCCGAAAGGGATATCGTGGCCCTGGCACACAGGCATTTGAAGGAACACGATGGGTTTTAGTCAGTAAAAGTCTGACAAGACCTCCCGCTCCACCCAGAGCGGGAAAAGTTATTTGATAATTTCCCACCAAAAAAAAAAAACAAGGATAAGTATTCAGGTTTTCCTACCTATGGGGTAGATATAAATCTACTTATGTTAAAAGTACATAACTCTTACGCTTAATCAATTTATTTACTTTAGAAAAATAGTAGCCCTATTCCTACTATTTTTCTGAAGTAAATTAATTCTTGAATAACATTATCGATACAAATAAAAATCCGTAAGTTCGCTATGAAAAGTGTGGCGTAGACCATAGCTAATTGGCGCGCAAAGGAACATTACTTACAACCTTTAAGCAAATGGAAGTAATGATTGAAATCACCTCCTGAACCTGTTTTATGTTGCTTACAGAGGTACAATGATGAGCAGAGACATGACTAATTAAGATATACGACATACAAATTAATTGCAAGATCATTTCACTGGCGTGCTTCAGCGATGAAGTCAGAGTTCTGAACTGCCGTCAACCGGAAATTAATAATTAATGACGGTATTGTCGTATGACTTGTAACGAGAACTTATAATTTTTCGGTTCCTTCATTTTTAGGCGGATGTTCGAACCGTGGATTCTAACACTTTAAAAACCTTACCTTTCTACATTCGCCGGTCCAATAGTTTTAAATTATTAATTCTCTGCAACTATACCTATTGAGGTATACAAAAACCGGCCAAGTGCGTGAAACGTATACGTGCGTACCAAACCCTTCATTGTGCCCACGCACAATGAAGGGTTGCGTAGAGGGGATGAATCAATCCCAAAAACAAACTTGACATTGTAGTTGAAAAACAAGTTCTCCTATACATCGATATACGTCATGGTCAAACTGCAAATGTAAGTTGGTCGACTATTACTCGTTAACTTGTAAAGCCTACTTAGCCAGGATAGTTTTCCTTTTATCTTCGTTGTATAGGTACTATCGCGGACACTGGCGCCTAACCACTTTTCGACCTTATTACTAGGAGCATAAGGTTGAAAAGTGGTCAGGCAGCAGTGTCCTCGATAGTACCTACCTATGCTATTGCCGTGATTATTTCACATATCCAAAATCAACCATTTAGCTGACAGGCGGACACATGTAACAAAAATTAGCACTTTAAAGCTTAATATTACGCAAACAGAACCCTGAGCCAAAACATGGTTTTCACAGCCCAACAATTTTTTTTTCAAGATTTTTTTTGCTACTTTGTTGGCGTGATTAATATGTATAGGTACCCATGCCAAATTACAGCTTTCTAGTAATATGCGTGTCTGAGCTAAGTCGCGGGCAGGCAGATGGACATGGTGACTAAGGAACCCTAAAAATGACATAAATTTTCTCAGCTATCGGGAAAACTCTAGGTGGGTATGTGGGTACATTGCATAGCTGAGAATTGAACAAATATGGATCCAAAAGTAAGATAGATCATCTTCTGCATACTCGCCTTCCATCTACAAAGTAATCAGAATAAATCGTTAATAATTACTTACACTAACGTGGTTTATTTTATTGGTGCAAGACTCGTAAACTGTTTAAATACTAGTTGCTTGAACTACATAGTTTGTAGGCGAATATTTCCAAACGTAACTAAGTATAGGTGTATAAATTATTCGTAAGTCCATTTGTGTGTGTCCATACTGCGATCGCCAACCCGCCTGGCCAAGGTGGCGATTATGGCAACCCCCCTCCTTTTAGTTAGGGGAAGTTTCCAATGTCCAGCAGTGGACGTCTTGCGGCTGAAATGATGAAGTCCATAAGGTATTGAGTCGAGTCAAAAAGGGTCAGTCGTCAAACAAAACGGTTGTAGCGACGCGCGGCGACGCGCCGAAGCGGTGGCGTGGCGTGGCGCGACCGGGCTCGGCCGGCCCGCGGTAGCGCGTTCCGGTTTCAGCTGGTTACATGATGTCCACCAACCACGATGTGCCAAGCTGATGGGTAATGCACTTCTATTAACCTCCACGATGTGCTTACACAGTCGTCCCACGTCACAGGCAGCCGTTTAATTGATACGAAGAATTATAAAATATTTAATAAGTAGGCATTTCATATTGGTCACTTTGTAACATTTAGTTCTGCTATAATTCACGTGCTTGTATATATATCGACACGCGACCACTTATTGTTTGTGAATCATAATCGTGTAGAGAGGCATCTAATACGATATGTTACAAATACAATGTAATAGGCACTTATCGGTGTTTAAAGGCTCGTAGAGACTGGCGCAATATCGCGGGCGTGACAGGCAGCGCGACATTTTCCATGAAGTTTTCATAGAAATTGTGCTACTAGTGTCGCGTCATACCTGTCTGCGGAAGCCTTAAGAGGGGACAGGGCCTGCGAAGAATTTGAAAAATAGGTAAGTTATTGAAGAAACTATTGCCGTCGCGCTTACCTCGAATCAAGTCTGCTCCCGTAGTGTGTGATAGGGATAGCTGCAGGTAAGATCAAAATTATCACAAAATTTTTGACGAGTTCGACGTTTCATATTTTTTTTTTTACATCGAAAACTGAGCCGATTCAACTATTTTTTTTTATTAACATTTTAAGAAAGAGTATGTTTAGGTTCCTATATTTTTTTTTAACTTGAAATCTTTTTTAATTTGTCTGGTAGTCCTCTAATCACGGCGGAAAAATAGGGCATTATTTGTAATTTTTAGAGGGCCATGTTTTCTTTATTAATTAGTTGCTGAAAAAAAGAAAATGACAGAGACGTGTTTACAGCGGACCTAGATTTTATGAAAAAAAAAATTGCTCCAGAGGCATTATTCAGGAAGAAAAAAGAGGAATTCATTTGTACGGAGAATCGCACGCCCTGTTTCCTCTTAATGCTTCTTTTAGGTGAACCTGCGTTACTTACATAGCCTCGGCGGTGGCGACTGGCACTCGTACACACGGCTACACATCAAGCTATACATTTCCAATATACGTTGCCCTCTCATTGTACGGAAATCCTACACAATGCGAGATCATCTTATACCTATGGCCGAGGTTCACCTCTTCGTAGAGAAGTGCCAAGACCACTAACGCCATGACGTCCTATAGTTGCAGTGGCGTAGCTAGTGGGGGGCGTTAGGGGCGGTCCGCACCAGGTGCCACCTGATTTGGGGTGACACCCAACCGTGAAAAAAATAATTACCTACACAAACTGTCACGTTTTTCAACGATAAATCACTTAGGCTTGAAGCCATTTTAACCAAGTTATCCAAACTAAATAATTTAATTTATCGATTGTCATAACTTATTCAAGCACATACTTACTAAAAAAAAAAAAAAAACATATTACCTATGAAATATTTTAATTTTAGTTTTTTTTAAATTTTGGTTGATAAAGAAAATATATCCATAAACTATTTAAATAAATAAGTAAGTATATTATATTGGTCATTTGAAACATCATAATCGTTTTAAAGGGAATACCCCACTACTACAATCATGAATACTTTTTACATTGCCAAAAACAACGGTTTAGCTGGTAGGGGAGGTACCCAAAAGAAACCTAAGTATTTCCACCATGCCAAATTACAGCGTTTTAGTACTAAGGACCTCAGAGTTAAACCGCGGACAGACAGACAGACAGATGACCTGCCAAAACTATAACCGCCTTAATACAAAACAATATCTATATTTTGACATGGCTTAAACCATGCAGCCAGTTTTTGTAATAAGAACGTAACAGTGATTGAAATACCGTTCTTTATAAAAAACTGAATACTTAGTTCGGTACTAAGTTGTCAGTTTTGTGTTTAGGAACTTTACCAAAATCGAAATAAAGTTCGAAATTCAATAATGGCTGGATGTTTTAAACCTGGGTCTGAAGATAAACCTTGTTTTGTAATAAGAGGGAAGGGTTCCTTATTTTACTACGGAACGATGAAAAGCAAGCTGAAGTGGCATTGGGCCATATTAGCCGCAGTTCTAGTTCTTGATTTCTTGAGTGGAGACCAAGAATCGGCAAACGTACCTAAGGCAGGACGGTCTCATCTT
Source organism: Tiliacea aurago (assembly GCA_948098905.1). Taxonomy (NCBI): domain Eukaryota; kingdom Metazoa; phylum Arthropoda; class Insecta; order Lepidoptera; family Noctuidae; genus Tiliacea; species Tiliacea aurago. Next base: position 7,886,794 of record OX402592.1, read on the forward strand.
CGCAATGTAGCTGGTAGCACCTGTGTGGAAGTTTCCGAAAATCGATATGAATGGCGTGCGATTGGAGAGGCCTATGTCCAGCAGTGGATGCTGATGAAACTAAAAATTATCGAAGTTAATTAATTCTAGCCAATTGATTCGACAATAAAACCTAATAAAAACAATATTGTATTATTTACTTACCTACTTTGACTGTTCGAAGACGGTAGGGTAAACATGATACATAGATTAACCCGTTGCTCATCGGGAAAATCGATTTATTATTAAAAGTAAGTAGGTAAGTAAAAGGTAGGTAAAAGTACCAACACTCGTCAGATTTTGATATTCATCGACTTTGAAGCACTGCTGTGTGAAAAGTATTTCATGTAGAATGAAACTTTTTGTAAGAAAAAATAGAAAATTTATCCGTTATTCTATTTATGTAGCAATTTTTTTATAATTTTTAGTGATAATAAATACTTATTTAACCAAATGTAAAAAAAGGGCGATTTGTACCAGTTGTCGTCAGATTTGTACTAATACTCGCCAAAAGGAACCAGTAGTCGTCAATTTTTAATGCTAATTTGAACTCTCCGCTCTAGAAATTAAAGATCAAGATGAGAACATATTTAAAAAAATTGTGATTGACTGATATGAGTGACAAGTCTTAGTAACAATAGGTAGAAGACCAAATCCCAAGAAATTACTTACTAAAAGTTATGTAAACAGGAACCAGAGCAGGTAGGTAATAAAAACGTCAAGATAAATCAAATTCTTATATATTTTTCATAAAAAAATAATGAGATCATAATCACAGAATCAGGTTTTATCACAATCAATTTTATAATAAGTTTTTTCTCATTCGTGAAATTTTTCATCATCAGTCATTCATACACACAAGTATAATTATTACTAAACATACATTTATGGTCAAGAGCAGGCCCATTTCGCAATATAAAAAATTAAAAAATAACAAAACATAAAATAAAAACCCTCTTATTGGCTTGTTGCTAAACTGTAACTCTCTAATAATTATTTTACAGATAGCTTTACCTTCCGCGATAATTAATCAAATAATCATTAAGCATTTTATATCTAAAGGCGCTCCCTCCCCGCGAGCGTATGCCTGTAATGTAACAGTTCAGATTCGAGCTTACATCAGTAATTGAGGAGAACCGCGGTAATGGTAATAACCAAACGAATCTTGGATTGATACATTACTTTGCGGATGTTCCCGGTGAGAGAGTGCCTTTATACCCAATACTTTTGCACACCTTAATTATTCATAATCAGACAGCAATTTAAACTTAAATCAGTCAGATAAAAAACACCAAAACTAAGTATTATTCTTGGCATAGCATAATGCTTATTTATTATAAAATAACATTGCACGAAAGTGCTGAGAAGCAGAAGTGATTAGTAGTAAATCAAATATAAAATCGTATACCTACAAAAAAAAAATATCAATGAAACATTATAATAAAGTAAAGCTACACTAAAACATTCAAAACATTATTATGGCTGGGCGCTACAATAGACACAATGAAAAGTTATTTGTGATGGTTCGATTTTTGCACAAGTTGTATGGTACCAGATTTCACAGCTTAGACATTGTATCATGTCTGTTTCAGAACTTGTTTGACATAACCGACAGTACCAATCATCTTTTTTTACTTCCTGAGTTGAGTGCTATTTGCTTTCTTGTTTGTTGCTTTCTTATGTGTCTGTTCTTTTTTAGCTTTTGCTGTTTTTCTAGCTTCGACCCTTTTCCGTTTGCATTCTTCTTTTTCGGTCTTGGCATCGATCTTTCGCTTTTCAAAAATTTGCCACCGGTCTGAGGTCACAACACTGGGTATTTTTATTTTTGATTTGGTTGTCTGGGTCTGGCTTAGATGAGGAGGCCAAAATAAAGCCTCTTTGAAAGGCGTTGGAATCATAAGGTTACCATAGAATTTTTTAGATTTTTCTTTTGTTTCCTCAGATGGTGGTGGTGATTGTGACATGGTTAAATTACAGTCTGATCCGTTGTGTCGTGTCGTGTTATCTGTAGTTCTAGCATTGCTTGTTGACGAGGAATATGATGTGTGAGTGTCACATGAAATAGGTGATATTTGACTGCCAGGCATTAAATAAATAGGGTTAGGTGGTTTTGATTGCGGCAAGGTTAATGAAAAATCCGTTTCATCATCTCGTGCAGTATTTTCTGTAATTCCAGCAAACGTTATTGATGTGGAAGACGTGGAAGGTACAGTTACAGTGATATCGTCACAGGACATTGGCGATATTTGACATCGAGGCGTTAGGTAAATAGGTATAGGTGGTTGTGATTGCGACGCGGTTAAACTACACTCCGTTCCGTCGTGTCGAGTCGTATTTTCTGTCATTCCAGCAGCAGTCCTTGTGATGGGAGTTGATGTGATTGTCGATGTTACCTTAGTTTTGTCTTTGTAAGATACAGGTAAAGAGATATCGCCACATGACATTGGTGATATTCTATTGAGAGGCATTAAATAAATAGGGTTTGAACCTACCGTTCGAATTATTTTTCCTGCTGGTATGAGTGAATTACTTATTGTTTCGCGTAATTCAAAGTTTGGGATCTGCTCTACAAATATTGGAATTTCTGTGTCGCTTGTCTCAATTGGGTTAGAACTCATTTGACTTAGTGTTCCATTTACAACTTCGTATAATTCTACCTGTCCTTCATTTGCTGCCTGGTCTTCGTTTTCTATATTTGCAGTCAATTTAAATTCGGATAAATCCTTTAAAGAAAAGTCCATTAAGACACTTAATCCTGTAAAATTGCCAAAATCTTTCAATGATTCGTTATCATCTTCATGAATTCTATTACTAAGAGGAGGAGTTCTTTGTTTTGAAATAGATATAGTTTCATTTGTTAGTGTTTCGATATCTCTAACTTCCGAAGAGCTATTAATATTCTCTTTATCGCGGATGTCTCCAGAACTATTGGTAATTTGAGTGGCCATAGACTTCCACACAGTAAACAATCCGTCCAATGATTTGTCTCCGTTCCATGTTGACATTTTATTCTTATTAAAAACTTTAAGTATCCTGGGGCTGATCTGGGACTCGAAAAATTTTAAGTGAGCCTGTCTGTTGGACTGTGTTAAAGAAACATCAGCTTCATTTGTTTTCTGGGTGGCCTGACTTAACTGGCTTGTGACACATTTAGTGTAATCGACGTTATTAGCGTCAAATGGTGACAGTCCACATTTACGAAATCCATTTATAATGGAGTTTTGGTCCAATAGTTTTAGGGACTTGTCCAACAAGGGACAGAAATATTCCTTTTTTAGTTTCACAAAGTGATTCTCATTTCGCCAGTCATACACAGCTGTTCTCCATATCCTTTTCAGAGGCCTAAAAACTGCTACATCCATGGGTTGGAGAATATGGGTAGAGTGCGATGAGTACTATTTTGATTTCTCGGCAAAATTTGCTCAATGGTAGAGTTGTATGTGAGCAATGACCATCTAAAAAAAATATTATTGGTAGCTGGATGCCACTTCTTATAACCCAAGGGTAGAAAATATTAGTTATATATTCGTAAAAGGATTCGCCTGTCATCCAGCCCTTGTTTGTGTGCCCTAATCCCCAATCGTTGGGTGCTGATTTTGAAATTTTGTGTGGTATAGACTTTAGTTTAAAAAGAACCATCGGTGGTGCCAATTCACCCAGCGCATTAGCTGTTACGAGAACTGTTACGCACTCTTTTTCACCACTAGGTATGATGTTGTAAACATTTTTAGAGCCACGTTTCGCTAAGACCCTGTTATCTGACGGGGACAAGAAAAAGGCGCTCTCATCGCAGTTAAAAATTCTGCGAAGGTCTTCAGAAGCTGCTTGTAGCTGGGCAGTACTAAAATAGTCCTGGACTTCTTTAAACCAGGTACGAATATTTTCTTCCTTAACTAAAGCACGAGATTGTGTCAAATTTTGAGAAACCCTCTTCATAAAACGCAACCCTGAAGTGTCAGGGTTGCGTTTTATGAATGACTCGAACCAATGTCGACCTAGCCTATTGTTTGTGAATGGAGTTTTACGGTTGAGTTTGCTAATAATTTTACGCTATCTAACAACTGATCTTTGGTTACAGGGGTTCCCTGTAACCAAAGATCAGTTGTTAGATAGCTTACTTTCTACTTTCTGCCATGAAAATTAACCAAGTCTTTAAATGATTTTCTTCTTCTTTGGTTAAAACGGAGAGTGGTCCTTTAGCGCAGCCGATCGAACTACGGCCTTTAATTTTGTCAATCAAGGTGGTCCTTGGCACTTTAAATTGTCTTGCTGCAGAAGATGTTGTGACCCCTTGACGTACAGCCTCTATGGCTTTTGACATATCCTCCTGCTTGTATTGTTTTTCCGCCATAATTTTCTGTAATAAAAATTATGTTCATGCATCACGACAATCTAAAATAAAAAAATGATACATAACGATAAGCCCCATTTACATGGTTTAAGTTTGTGGAACGTTCAAGAACAATAACCGCATGCCATAAAGAAAGCTCAAATAGTGCCATTCAAAAATTGCATGCAAATTACCGGCCCAATCTGATTTCAGGCCAGGATTAAGACACTTATCACGTGTCCTTAAGCGAGTGCTGGAGGCCCACAGCGCGCAGCGGCACAAAGAGACGCAAGCAAAAACCATTCCCAGTCTCATAATAAATCTCGTCGAATTGACAAACACGTGAAAGACCTAGAACTCGTCAATAAAGTAATAATACCCCTAAGAAACAGCTTAAGAGAAACCCCGTTTATCGTCAAATGAAGGCCAAACCTTTAAATATGATTGCACAAGGGGGTTAACAACTATTTAACGGTCCCGATAATAGTTTTATTCCCATTTTGTGGCATAAAACACAAAAATATCTACAATAAAACGAGTTTAGAGACAACCTATAAAGCGTGTCCCAGTAATCGTCACAATAGTACATAAAATGACGAGTTCTAGGTCAAGTAGGACTTTTTGGGTACGAATAGATGTCACATATGAAAAATAATACTTTTATGATAAAAGTGTTCCAAATATCATGTAATATCGTTAGCAAATTAACTTAACTAATTCATAAAACAATCAGACTTACCGTACACCCCACTGAAGCTGCACAAATAGAAACACAAAACCACGAGCCGAGTGCTACGTTTAATAGCTAAACTTACAAAAAAACCATTTTTTTCTTGGAGACACTTTCAATGTAGAATATCTCTGACGCCATTACAGTTGCAACTCAGTGTTGCTATTTTAATTGTGCAATATGTTACCAAAAATATGTTGCCATAAAAATCGGCCAGTTTAATGTTTAGTAGAAAAATATATTGTCGATTTTAGATAATTTGACGACTTCTGGGTCACTGTCGAGTTCACCCGCGTTTACTAAACAATTTTTGTTTTTTTAGGTACTGTTTGAGATGTTTCAATGATGTTTTAATGATGGTCTGACATTTTGAGCGCTTTAAGGCTTCTACATACCGGGGCGACAAGTCGCGCGACGCAACGCGACACAAAGGCACCGCTCGTCCCGCGACGCGCGGGGCCTTTGTGCCGTGTCGCGTCGCGCGACAAGTCGCGCTGTTATGTAGAAGCCTTTATGCGGCCTACCCAAATGTCCTTTTTTTGGTACTGTTCGTCGAGTCGTTGAGCTCCTTAAGTTTTGAGTTGAGCTGCACGATTACTGACAAATGCTTACACTGATTGGACAGGTCCGCTCAAATTTGCGTGGTTCTTTCCTCAAAAGACCATTTCAGACGCGGATCTACATGGTCCTCTCATGATCTGACCAAGATTATGTCTGGACTTTAAAAGAGACTTTGACCCCTGAGTTTGTTTCGCCATTTCTTCTCAGGGGTAGTCAGATAGGAAATGTCGGCTACATCTAGATTTTTTTTTTTATTTGACGTGTAATAGTGATTTTAATATCCTATTTACAGAATAAACGATTTCATTTCATTTCATTTCAAACTTCTTAGTATTAAGTAGTAGGTATGTATAGGATATATTAATTCTGATGTAAATAGTGTCTGTCTGATATCGAGTACAGCTTTATGCATTTTAGGTACTTAATAATTGATTTCTAATTTTAGTTCGGTAAAGGCGGCTTCACAAAATTTTATGAAGAATCGAAATCCCTCCCCCTTCTACTTACAATCGATACAGTACTTACCTACTAATTCCATGAGTACACTAGTTCCATGCTAATAAAAAGTAGGTACTTATGCACTTATTCCTTGCTCAACCTATCAGTTACTGACCTTACTGTTACACACTTCCGTCCCCTTTTCCACGAAATCACTCCCACAGATAGCTAGAGGATAGACACGTCAAAAACGTTTTAATTCAGACTTAGAAATCCATAGAATGTTAGTAGGTAGTGTAAAACTTATTAAAGTAAGTATATTGTTAGTAGTTAAAATAGTAGATTGATAAACAAAGGGCTAAAATGACCCATTATAAACGAGTTAGTAAATAGTAACCGAGTTATAATGGGTTTTTAGCGCCGTGTTTTACACTATACTTTTCACTAGAGAAAATAAAATAATCCAATATACCTTGGGCAACAGATTGAAAATGATTTCTTTTCCATTCTCTTCCATCGGCAAATACGGGTCTCCATTCTCACTAGATGATGACATTTTCAGTTGTAAAATAAATTACGGTCACCAAATCAATTTGTAATTCTAATTAGATAAAAAAAAAACTAAAGATTTCGCGCCAATGCCTTTTTGTTTATTTCTTCTGTAGCCGTGCCCGTAACCAAGGAGCATATTTTATACTCACTTAATTAAGGCGAGGCCGCAATGCACCCATTCAAGCGAAGAGATCGCCGCTTTTAGTTCCATTTTCAAAAATAAAATGTTCCTCTTTTTTATGCAACAGTAATAAGTCGAGTCTATATTCATGATTATTTTTATCATCCTCATCATCATTCCAGCTGAAAGACGTCCACTGCTGGACACAGGCCTCCGCTAAAAGGGCGCCCCCTTTTGGCGGAGGCCTATGTTTGCCAAGGTTGCCATAATCGCCACGCTTGGCAGGCGGGTTGGCGATCGCAGTATGGTGTTAAAATACATAGAGAACGCTGCTGCCCATTCTTTAGTAAGTCCCTTAGTCGCCTTTTGCACTTTCCCACGGGAAGAAATGGGATGATGCTATTCGTTACGTCCGGCGCCACTCGGATGATTATTTTACTTGAGGTGAATACGCAGCTGTCGCTCGCGAAATTCAAATTTTCTTTCGTTTTCTGCTATTTGCAGGTCAGTGTCACTTTGTATCTTATAATCACAATAATATGCTTCGCGACTTTATCAGATATGTATTTCATCATCATCATTTCAGTCGAAAGCCGTCCACTGCTGGACATAAGCCTCCCCCAAAGGGGGGGTAGCCATAATCGCCACGCTTGGCAGGCGGGTTGGCGCGCAATATGTTGTTAAAATGCATAGAGAACGCTGCTGCCCATTCTCTAGTAAGTCCCTTAGTCGCCTTTTACGACACCCACGGGAAGAAATAGGGGAGTGCTATTCTTTACGTCCGGCATCACACAGACGATATGTATTTACATATTTATAATCATTCAAATCATAGCTACAGCTACAGCTGCGGATTCACTTTAAGAATAATGACTTTTTCGTGTTTTTGTAGGTTCGTTGGCAACAGACAAAAATAAAACTTTGCCCCCTAGAGGAAGCTATGCTATTTTAGCCCCGCTCTGGTACACTAAAATGACAGACTTTTTGAGCAAGAGGAGTGAAAGAAAATACCTTACCTTACTTATTGGTAGCGTACCACTTGAGAACGGCTGGAACGATTTGTTTTTCATTTTTTTTTTTTTCGTAATAGTCCGGATAAGATGTTTAATTAAGGAAAGAAAAACTTGAAAAGTCGCCTGGAATTTGGCCATGACAACAGCTGTCTGGTCAGCTAATTATTAAATATACCCGACGCCTTTGATTATTTATATGTCTATATAGAGTGTCGTGCTGCAAAAGAACTAAAACAAACAGGACGGCGTAACACGTGTCCCGTCCGTCCGCAATAACAGCCAGGATGCTGTTGGTCCTGGCGCATCCTACCGAACGCCTTGGCGCATTGCTTGCGGAGCACGGCGTGGAAGCCGTCGGCGTGTGCGTCCGCAAACATGCCCGACGCACTGCACCAGCGCGGCAGCCCCAACATCGCCATCGCCAACAACTCATTGTTATATTGGACGCGAAGGGCGCTGAATGATCTTTGCGTAGCCGTATAATGAGCCCACAAGCAGCACGTGTATAATGATGAACAATCGTTCTAAAATATTTGAGGCCATGACTAGCCGTGCACTAACGTCTCACACACATTAACTAATGTCTTAAGTCCACCGATCATAGCATAGCGCAGGCTGGACGACCAAAGCTTTTTAGATATGAATAGTCCTAAAATTCATGATTATGAAGGTGAAGATAATGTAGCACTTGTATTTACAGGAAGTTTGGATTGGACTGAAAATTCCGCATATGTCTACGCTGATCTTCACGGTTGCTTACGTGAGTCGTTAACCATACCTACCACAGCGATTAGGGCTACTGTGTGCCATTTAGGATATTTATTATCAATAGTATGACCGACTACATTATTAGTAGGTATACTCCATTTGAAATAAGATTAGACATTTAAATAAACTTTTTTACAGTCCATTCAACCGATTTTGACTTCTATTCCGTAGGCATAACGATGGCATTAAAAGCAAAGACGTGGTTACAATACCAACTGTTTAGCTGCCATTTGTCATGCCACCAACGCAATAGAAGTCAAAATCGGTTGAACGTACTGTAAATAAGGTTTTTTAATCTGTTAAAAACAGGGAAAGAAAATTGTACTGAATTTCATTCATCCTCTAGGGGGGGAGAATGTGATTTAAATTTGGAATACTTACCGAAATTTATATTGAACTACATCTGTGTTTACACCATTGAGTTTGTATATAAAGCATTATACATCTTTTTGAAAAAGGAATACGCATTTACTATGCAGTTATGATTATTAAATAAAATTACGAAAACCGACGAGGCCGTATGAGCTTGATGCCTTTGCTTTTCCGACAAAAAAATATTAGTCTAGGAATTTGCCGCGTTTTTGTTTTCTTCAAATACATAAAAGTTAAGTTTATTTTAATTTATTTTTATAAATAAGTTAATGTTCTAAAATGCTTATCTCATATTATTATTGTGTTATTTTTTCGCAAATGGTATGAAAAGTAGAGTATTTTCCTCGGTGATAAAGCTGTCTGAGTCTTGGGTGAACTTAAATCCCTCGCTACACTCAGGACTCGTCTTAAATCCCTCGCTTCGCTCGTGATTTAAGTTTTAAACCCGAAAGCGAAGCGAGGGGGGGGGGGCTCGCTACGGTCGAGGGTAAACCTCGAGTCCTTCGTTACGCTCGCGATTTAAATTGTCATCCGCGACAGAAGACACTGCTTTATCCCCTTGGTTAATAATCTACTAATATAAATGTCTAATCTCATGTATGTAGAAAACTTATTTAACGCGGTGAAATGAGTGGGCAAGTTACCACGCTGACACCAATTGTGATAAGGAAGAACGTGGTGAATAGTTTTTATTCGAACTTTTCCTCTCTCCCCGTGGATTTCATATTATGTTTCGTAGTTATCTACCCATTTACAACTGCAACGCTGCCTTCATGAACAAAATTCGTAATATTGATGGTTGACGCAGTGGCTGATCGATGGCTGCTTGCTGCACTTTTTAGCGCGGGTTCTGTTCCGACACGGAACATATACTTATTTGTAAGACTCTATGATAGTATTCCATCCCTGGATGGAATAAGGAGCAAAGGACGACAAGCGAAACGTTGGGAAGATGACGTCAAAAGAGTGACTGGTCCAGGGTGGATTCAGAGGGCGAGAAATAGAGAGAGATGGAAATCTTTAGAGGAGGCATTTGTCGAAGGACAAGCGGTTTAAAAAAAAAATGCACCGAACGTCGATACATAAGAAATTTTTTGTAGGATTAATACAGGAAAATAATTTTAGAAACATTGTTTAACCAGCATTAAATGCTTATTTATTTTTATTTTTTTTTATGATAGTGTAGGTAGGTACTACCACAGAATATGTAATAGTACTAACGTGTACTACGTTACATTTGACCCGGCTCTGGCTGTTTGTACTCGTATAACTCTGGCAGTCATAAAACATTCTAGATTTTCTAAAATACTTAAACTTATTTTTCACGTCATAGGGTTTTTTTTGTCGGTTGTTGTTTTTTGTAAAAAAAAGTTGTATTTCTCACTTTGAGGGTCAGTTTGTAATTTATCTAAGTTACAATAGCAGAATGTCAACTGCTCATCACCTTTTACAAAATATTGCTTTTCCCGATGCAGGGGCGTTAATTGTTGAGTTCGGCATGAACCAGGTCACCACATGCATTGTGACAAGCATAAATTGGTTAGCCACTATTATAAAAAAGTGAAATACTTATTATTACCTAAGTCAAGCCATCTGTGGTCCGTGTGCAAACGTATGAGTTGCTAGTATAAAAATACCCAAATCGCTATATGTGTGCCTATAAAATTTGAGGATTTCCCTCGATTTCCATGAGATCCCCTCATCAGATGCTGACTTGAGAGAAAGAGATAGGACGACTTCGAGAGCATACCCTTTCAAACAAAACAAGAATATTCAAAATCAGTCCACAATTATTGACGGAGAAATTGGTAAACATACATACAAAAAAAACTCCTCCTTTTTGAAAGTCGGTTAAAAACCCTATCTACCCTGTAGGTGTTCAAAAGAGCGTAAAAGGTACAAAGCATTTGTCATTCAAACGATGGGTGGCAATATCGTCCCAAGTTTGCAGGTCGCAAGCATTATAAGGGGGGGGGCGGGCACAGGAATCGCCCTGTGGGAGGGCTCGTCTCGGGAAGTAGTCAAGTAGGTACAGTAAAATTCTTCAATTCCTTTTGTTACCACAGACGCGCGGTTGATAGTATAGACAGCCTCAAAAAGATGACATACTTATTATTTATATTTACATATGTAGTAAGAATTTCTGCGACCGAAATTCTGCGACTCACGACTCACAAAATTACGCTCGTTTGGCCTCACCCTTATATCTACATTATTATGGAATAAAGATAGTAGGCAACATAGATTGGTTTGCGCCCTCGCGCCCCTAGTCGCCGCAGGAGACGCCCCGGGCGTCGGGAGTTGCAAGCCGATTTCCGGCCACCGTAGGCGCGGGCTTGCGGACGGTGAGCGATGGGTAGCTTGCCGTCCGATAAGGACCAGGCCCGGGTTGACGGGTTAGAACCAATGCCTGCCAGGGTTGCGAGTTTGTCCGAAAGGGATATCGTGGCCCTGGCACACAGGCAAATGAAGGAACACGGGTGGGTTTTAGTCAGTAAAAGTCTGACACGCCCTCCCGCTCCGCCCAGAGCGGGAGAAGTTATTTGATAATTTCCCAACAAGAAAAAAAAAAAGGCAACATAGATTAAGCATTAGTAGTTTATCAGAACAATTTATACTAAATCTATGGTCGACATTACATGAATTCTTGTTGATGTCTACATCTTTTTGACGCTGGTTGTAGGTACATATTAGTTATTTGATTGGGCATGGGTTGATTGTCTTCAAGGTACCACCATCGCATTTAAGCTTAGTATGTCAAAACTGCCCCAGAGATAACGCAAAGCCAGACTTATCCAGGCCAACTGCCTGCTTTCATCTACAGCATGTTCAGCAGCATCCTCCTGTCAACTGCAGTTATTTTCAGTGTTTAGTCATAATCAATACTAATTTTGTCTTTCACAGTCTTTTCTTAGGTTAGGTTAGGCACTGACAGCTGTAAAATGATCAAGAAGTTTTTCATTGATTTGATAGTGAACCGAATCATAAAATTAATTTCAAAATAGCATGCTAGAGATTATTCCTCGTGCGTGTTCCCCCCACACGCATGAATATGTTAACAAATTGAAATTTTGCTGCTGTCTGCTCTGACCCTTATTTAAACTGATGACATGTTTTGTGTTTTGCTGATTAGTGCTTGTATTCTTTCTCTACCATTCATAAGTTATTTAAAAAGTTCACTATGAGCGTTTACGACTTACCTTTCATAAAAACTTTCTAGGCCGTGTTTTTTTAAATGACTGAACCAATTTTAATGATATTTCATACACATAGACAGGATACAAAGGTCTAAAAAGTTAAGAACATTTCGAAATATTGTTACAGCTAAATTAGACTGATTTTAAATTTTCCATAGAAACAGATATTTCCTGTTGTTTTTAAATAAGACATTTCGAAAATGTTTTTAACTAACTTTTTAGATCTTTGTATCCTGCTTATGCTTATGAAGTTTCATTAAAATCGGTTCAGTCATTTCGAAAAACAAGGGCTTGAAAGTTTGTATGAAATGCCGTACGTCGTAAACACTCTCAATAAGGTTTGAAGCTAATAAAAAACAGTGATTGCCACACAAGATACTTTTATTGTAGTCCTGTGCACATTTTTTGTTTTAGACTTAAGCCTAGGTGTTGGTCAGCACACTACTTCAGTGGGATGAACCTGGAGCTGTGAGTGGCACCGATACCGGGCCTACCGTGCTTCACAGGCTTGTATGTGACTGAGAACTCGCCGAGGTAGTGGCCGATCATCTCAGGCTTGATTTCAACCTGGAAAGACAACATTTAAAACTTTTAGAACAGGAATTGGTTTAGTTTTTCAGGAATACTTATTTGTCAAGTCATAAAGGGTAGCTAGGATTGTTTTACATGGATGAAGTTGAAGATATATTCTGAAGGTTAAGGATGAAGAATAAGTTAAGGATTAATAACAAATTTGTGTATATTGATTATGGCTTTTCTTTTCTTAATATAAGGTTCATCACACACAAAATCAGTCTGGTAAAATTATGCCCCTATAACAACCCTCAGAATTGTTTTTCTTGAATACAGGGCATTTGCCATGCTTTACTAGTAAACTTGTCTCTCACTTTAATAGTAAACTTGCTATGGGTTAGTGGGTACATACTTATAACATCAGCAGTACTTTTTTTTAATTTGAAATATTCAGTGTCTTTCATTATTGTTGTTCAAGATTTAAGTGGGTACGTGTGTGTTTACTATAATGTTATTGTTTTGAGCTACAGTTCTGAAAAGACAAGTCCAAAACATTACAATTAGCTCTAAATTGTAAAAAAAGAATGAAACACACCTGGTTAAATGTCTTTCCGTTGTAGATACCAACAATGGATCCAACCATCTCGGGGACAATGATCATGTTCCTCAAATGTGTCTTCACAATCTCGGGCTTCTCATTTGGCGGGGCTTCCTTCTTTGCGCGGCGCAGTTTCTTCACCAGCGCCATCGGCTTGCGCTTCAAGCCACGGGCGAACCGCCTGCGCGCGCGGGCGTGCATTAGCTCCATGAGTTGCTCACTGGAAATTACATTTTGAGGTTAGGTTAGCGAATTACAGACACCGGAAAAATTAAAGATCCCATATTATAAATGGAACAATATAAATCCGGATAAGATGAATTTAAGCAATCTGAACATAGTACATTGACTTTATCTAACACAGAAAACTGTGATAAGTCTCAGGAAACACGGAGTTTTTGACAGTTTGCATCTCAACTTATTAGGCACAAATTACTTCAACGATGTAGAATAAATTTATAGATACTTACTTGGGCATGTCAAGGAGCTGGTCGAGATCAACACCTCGGAAGGTAAACTTCCTGAAGGTACGCTTTTTCTTGAGAGTTTCATCGACCTGGAAAACGTAAACATTGTATCTCACTTCAAGAAAATAGCACTTGGGCACAATCCTTTATTAACACTATTATACAACACCGTCACTAATACTTTGATTTTAACAATGATTGCTGATATAAATGTCGATATTATACATAAAATATTTTACGAACCTCAGCCATGTTTCCGATTTGTTTGACAGAACCGAAAGAAAAGGAAGGAAACACGAACACGTCAAAGTGACAGACCCAAAATGTTGCTACTTAATAAAAACTAACAAAATAAAAACCTAGCTACATGGCTTTTAATCTTATAAGCTTGTGTGAAACCTGGGCTGTGTGCTGTGAGCTTGTGTGAAGCATGCATAATATTTCTTCTTACAAAGGCAGTTTTGCTGATTATTATTTGTGTGGGCACATACAAAATAAATCTATACAAACTATACTACAATCATTTTATTATTATTTTTCTCGTTTAAATTGCTTTACTGACTACGCCATATCATAAAAGTCTGAAAATCTGTTTTCTTGTTTCTCGAAACAAGAAAACAGATTGTCTTAACTCATACTTGAAGTCACAAGCTTCAAGTAAATACGCTACCAGCGCTCGTTTTACGGCCGAACCCAATAACCTATATAAATATCACCAGTTTCGGCCTACTGGAGATATAAAAATATATCTATCGATAGTTTTAACGTCCCAATAATCTAGGAATCATACCGGCCCACGCTATCTACTGATGGGAGGGTATATCGCCTACAACAGATATCTCTTTGTATGAAAATGCCAAAGTATGCGTCCCATTATACGATTTGTTTGACAGGACAGTACTACAGATGGCAGATTTGGCTATTCCCCGAAATGCAGCGATAAACGTAAAGTAGCCAAGCTAAAATGAACTCTTTAGTACTTGCAATAATGATCATAGAATTCTATATCGATATTCTAGATGTTTTTTTTTATTTAAAGTAATAAAAAAAATTGAAATTCAAATATCTCGCGTTGCGCCCTAGGCAAAAAATAACAGAAGTTTTACCTCCCCCCCTTACTAACACCCCCCGTGCAAGCACCATGCCAACAAGAATTTAAGTAAAAAAAAAAAAAATAACATTAAAATGCGCTAAGGTAGCCCGCGAAATTCAAATTTTATTACGTTTTTTGCAATTTGCAGGTCAGTAACAGGTTGTATTTTGATTCGCGGCCATAACAAATATGGCTCTACAGAATTATATCTTAATCCAGTAACTTATTTAGAAGTAAGAAACAAAGAAGTAACCCTAATTACACATGTTGTTTTGTTGGTTGTAATGGAACGCACGGGAGGGCGAAGTAGAGAAACCTACTTATTGTTTTCGTTAGATAGATAGCCTTTATCAATGATTGTGAGACGCCATCCGAGCATAGGTCTAATTTTACTGTATATCATCAATAGCGATCTGTCTTTAACTGAAAATAAGTCATTGGGTTCGGCCGTTAGAGCTTATAACCTATAGATGACACCAAAAAAGATCACCAAATGACTTTTTGACCGTCTTTAAAAATAACATAAGTACAGGATACCTAGTATGTTATGCGGCGCAGTGCGCACAGAGCATATAACTTTGCAGTGCGTTTGTTTAATCGGGTTAAGAGCCTGTGGTAATCGATACCAATCACGCCTGCGGAGCAATCTATTACTATAATCTATGCCTGCGGAGTTTCGCTAGTTAATTTAAATTTACCTTGTAGGCTTGTATAGCTGCAAATATTTACCTGCGAACTTTAAATATTTACTATTTGAAATTCGCTGCAGATTGTAACTACTACTATTACTAGCTGACTAGGTAGCTAGCTGATTAAGTAAGATAAAAACATTACCCTCCTTCTGGGGCAGTCGGGTAAAAAGAGTCCTAAGATCAGCGTAAAATGACGGCTAACAATTGCATGTATAAAAAAATAAGTGCAGGGCGCGCTTGTCAAATCTTACAAAAACTGGCCAAGTGCGAGTCGGACTCGAGCACGAAGGGTTCCGTACCATTATCTATAAAAATGGCAAAAAATCAGGTTTTTGTATGGAAGCCCCCCTTAAATATTTGTTTTATTTTAATTTAATTTAAAGTGAATATGCAACTAAATATTCTGTGAATATTTCAATTTAAAGCAAAAACGAGCAAAAAAATCACGTTTGATGTATGGGAGCCCCCTTAAATATTTATTTCATTCTGTTTTTTTAGTATTTGTTGTTATAGCGGCAACAGAAATACATCATCTGTGAAAATATCAACTGTCTAACTATCAGGGTTCATGAGATACAGCCTGGTGACTGACGGACAGACAGACAGACAGACGGACAGACAGACAGACAGACGGCGGAGCCTTAGTAATAGGGTTCCCATTTTACCCTTTGGGTATGGAACCCTAAAAATGAGAGTAAAAACAGCAACCCAATCAGGAGTTGGTACTAAAATATGGTATACAATCCTAAAAATACATTATATGATGAGATCAATAATGAAACAAGCAGACCAAATACTGTTATTGAAAATATTTATTATCATGTTTGGTCAACTATTTCTTCATGTGTAGATCTTAGTAACTTTGATAATCTTTTGCCAATCAATTTGGGGTATGTCCTTGTTTTAAGGAGAAACTCTTTAGATTGGTGAGTCACTGCCCCATTCTCTAATTGATACTTGCATAAAGCGTGCAATGGTTGTAACAACAGTTCAGAGTACTTTGGATCCTTTTCTAATTGAGACAAAGCTTCTGCAGCTGTCTCAAGTGTGCTTAAACATCCTTCTGTTGGCTGTGTCCTTATAATATAACTACTAGTATTGCTTGTCATTAATTTAACTTGCTTAATATTATGAAGAATAGGGCAGGATGCGTATATTGCTTTAGCCTGAGGCCATGTACCATCTATCAGTACAAGATTGTAACAGTCAGTATCATTCTCCAGGTCTCTTATATCCATGGCAGTTTTACTTGGATAAAGTAGTAATGTGTTTGGTTGCTTGAGTAAATTTTCTAAGTCTTTATGCTTGGGTTGTGGAAACTTTTTCCCTTTGAATATAAGGCACTTCTCAGCAGCTAAACCTAGTTGTAGCATTGGGGCAGTTCGTAGACACCTCTTTTCTTCTGCTGGGTGTTGTAGCAGTATGACAGTGCTGCGAGGATTCAACTTTTCAGGTGGTAATGCTGAACACCAACAAACCACTGCAGGTCTCCTGGAACAAAATTGAATTTTGTTAGCTCTAAACATGTCATCTAGATGTTGGCACTTCTCTGATGTTAACCGAGTTAAACCGAGGGATTGGTCATACTTATGATTGAGTACCTGTTGACATTGAAATTCTAGTTGGTAGAATATAAATATCTCTCCATTTTTACTTGATCAAACTGCTGAATTGTTAATAGGATCAATAGTGAACCCTCCACTTCTACAGTGGGTTGCAACTTATTGATATATTTCTGTTTTAAATGAAGTACTTAACATCATTATCATTTCAGCCCAGAATCGCCCACTGCCCATATTGTAAATAATACATTATAATCTCAAGACAATCTACATATTCTTTATACATACATACATATATGTCATTAAACTTTTATTATTAATAATCTTCATTCTACTTAACTAATTACATAAACAATTAAAATTAAAATAAAAGATTACTTGCAGTTTGCACAAAGTTTGCGCATAACAGGAGGATCAGCTGGTATGTTGGAAAGGTCATCCCAAACGTCCATTTCCTCCATTTTCTTTCTAAAATAAAAGAACTTGTTATTAGTCTGTTCATTAATTTTAAGATCAATTTAATTACTTTTTTACAGATTTATTTACCAATGTTTTTAACACAATGGACCAAAATTAAAACAAAATCTCTGTCAGAAAACCAATAGACGTCCTTCCATTATATATTAATTGTTCAGTTTGTACCTCACATTTACTTCGATCAACTTTAAACTATTATCGAGTTTCACATAAAATTCCTGTACTTATTTAAGCATTGAATTAATTAAAGATTTTTACAAGTTTGCATGAGCACTGTTGAGTTTGACTTGATTAATTCTGTCATCTGTCACTCTCAGTGTCATAAACTTATAAGTCATTCACAAGATGCTAGAGTCAGTCCAAGAAAAAGACATGGCATTAGTAAGTAGACAAATGAGATGAGGTACTAGACTGACACTGGCGATGGCGAACAGCATAGATTATGATTATGGCAGACGGCGTGGCGGCAGCGAGCTCCAGCAGGGCGTGGACCTGCCGTGTTATGCGGACGACACGCTGGTCTCGGCACGGGGGAGCTCGTACAGGGAGGCAGCATTGCTAGCGACGGCTGCGGTCTCACATGTGGTGAGCTGCACACGGCGCCTAGGCGGAGATTGCCCTCAACAAGTCAGAGGCCATGATTTTTCATGGACGCCAGCGGGCGCCACCGCGCAGATCTCACATCATGGTCGGGGAGGCTGAAATCGCTGTCGAGTCTATCATGAAGTACCTGGGATTGGTGATCGACAGCCGGTGTGACTTTGGACCCCACTTCCGGCGGCTGGTGCCCAAGTTGATGGGCACGGCTGGGGTGCTATCAACGCTGCTTACCAATCTGGGGGGCCCAAGCGCTACCTGTAGGCGGCTTTACGTGGGGATCGTGCGATCGATGGCCCTGTACGGGGCCCCGATCTGGATGACTGACCTGACGGCCGCTAGCATCACAATTCTGCAAAAACCGCAGAGAGCGATGGCCGTTAGAGTCATTAGGGGATATCGCACGATCTCCTAAGAGGCAGCTTGTGTACTGGCCGGTGAAAGTACTCACGTCACTGTATCGATAGCGCGAGGAAGCAAAGGCGTGGGGCGAGTGGCTGATGCAACGACATGTGGAGTTGCATCGGTCGCAGCTTCGTGCAGCTCGGCGGAATGGCGGGAAGAAAGCTCGGGCAGTACCTGTGTTCCATAAACAGGGAGCCGGTGGCACCACTGCGTCGACTGCCGGGAGCACATGGCGTGGCATACGCTGGCAGAATGTGCATCTCCTGTCGCTGCCGGTCGTGGTCGTGTCAATGATCGGTAGTGAGGATACCTGGGACGCGGTGGTATCCTTCTGCGAGACGGTTGTGTCACAAAAGGCGGCTGCGGAAAGGGAGCGGGAGACTTCTTCCGCTCACCCAGCCTTCAGCAGGTGCACCGGGCATGGACAGAGGGCAGAAAATGCCCTCTTCCAGCCCCCCTAAATGCGTCCAGGGATGGCGGACTTGGGGACGTTCACCACCCGGGGCGCGTAGTGTTCCACACGTGCCCCTTTCAGACGTCAGTAAAGACACAGTGACATCCGTCAACTTGCATTGGACCACCCGTGGGGTGGTGGCCTTTGTCCTCTCGCAGAGAGTGAACCTATGTCCCAGCACCAGCAGTGGAAACATTATGCTAGATACACACGCAGCCGATGACTTGCTGACGATTTCCAAATCTATCGTCCACACAAATTTTGACATCTCTGGCTACAAATCGGCTGCCAAAATTTAGGTGTGGACGTGAGATTTTGAAATCGCCAGCGAGTCGTCGATGGTTGTCGGCAACCAATCGGCGACTTGTCTCTGCATAAATATGAGTAGAAAACTTACATGATGTTTTTTTGTAAATACTATTTGACTATTTTAAAATATTGGGTGATCTTATCGCACATTTGCATAATGCTATACTTAACAACGCAATAAAAACTTATTTGCAAAAATAAGTAAGTGTTATTTTTTTCAGGAAAGTTTGAGTTGAATAAGTGACAAAAGATGGCGTGACTGTCAATATTTGTTTTTGTACTATTCAAATTAGCTTTTATTTAGCAGTTTCGGTAATTACAAATAATGTGTTTGCGGTAGAAAGCTTCGCTAGCCATTGGAATTCGTTTAATGCGTTGTTGTTAATTATTAGCTTACCGACGACATCATTTGGAAGCGTATCTTGATGTTATACGACGCCATTTTGCGCCGCATTTCCTATAGATATAATGGTAATAAGTCTCATTCTTTCATACGTAACTTTCATACGAGCAAAAGAATAAGATGCAAAATTCACTGACTTTCTCTTGAGTTACGTAGGTATGTACATTTTTATACGAATGATTTGTAAACATGGAGGCCAAGTGTTTTGCTAGTGTGAAATAATTTCATCGTTTTGCCGTGTATTATTTGTGTTACGAAGTTTTCGGATGTGGTTAGTATGACATGTAGTTTATTATTGCTCTAAAATCAAAATAATATAGTGTAACCTATCAATATTGGGCATTATATTTCCACAAATGAATGTAAACGTATGCACTTATTTGGCGCCAATGTCCTAAAAGACCGTTATACTCGCCTAATATGATTTATCTCACGATAATTAACATGTTTTTATGTAACATCATAGTTTTTTAGCGATATTTCTAGACTGCGTTGTACGACATCACCAAGTTTCATCGTGAATAACTGGTCTTACGAGTGTCGTCAGATCTGTCATTTCAACAAATTATGTGGAGTGGAAATAGGATATTTCTCAAAATAACGCTTTACACCTTCTACTTTCATTGATTTCGGTGTCTTATTCCAGATTATTATAATACTATGGGCAATTTGCGACTGAAATGAAGACAATTACACTGTTGTATTTGGAAACATCTTGACCAACCTTGAAGTAAGTGCCCTAACCATTTGGAACCAGCATTATAGCGTCATTACTAGTTATTATTTTAGTTCGATAATAGCTTAGACCAGTGAATTCTTTCATGATTGTCTAAAATTGCCCTTAATAATATTCATCATGATCAAATGAACTAAAATTATAGCTTAGGTACACTGTGCTATCACTCAACAAGAGTGGTTTGCAATGTTTTTGTTGGTTTTCAAGTTCATGGTTACATCTAGATCCAAATTCTGCAACTATTTATTACTGAGTTTTAAAATTAATTGTTTTGGTTACTTAATTGTATTTTTTATTTATGTTCCAGAAATGGGCACAGAGTTGCCAAAAACTCATGATTCAAGTGGCGATTCAGACTCGAATAGTGATTCTGAGGTTTGTGTTATCTTTGTATTAATCCATAGTGCTTTAAAAAATATTGTTCTAGTTTGGATTCAAGTGTGTTGGATTTTATGCATTGGGTGATGTTTTTATTTGGTCAAATGTATGTTGGATAGTCCAACTTCTACTGGCCTCTTGAGGCAGTTGCTATTGCTTATTGGAAGCGCAATGTTTGAAAATAAACCTACTATCGTAATAGTCAGCTGTTAGTTTTTTGTTTAGATTAGGCAATACATCCTATAGCATCTACTCATATAATCATACTAATTTTTATCATTATTTTTGGTATTACAGAACAGTAGCTCCAGTGATTCATCAAGAAGTGAATGGGAGTGTTCTGATGCTAATCAGAGTGCTTCCCGAAAGGCACACTTCTCAGTTACTTCCTGTGATACTGGGTTAAAACTAAAGATTGCTGCTATACCACCTAGAAAAATATCCCCAACAAGAACCAGTAAACCATCAGTGAAAAAGAAATTGACTAATAATAAAAGTCAAAGTAAAGAAAGAACACCTGTGAAGAAGAAATCTCAGCTCTCCGACACCAGTTCAAGTTCAGAATCATGTAGTAAATGCTCATCAGATTCTTCAAGTGATGATGATTTGCCACTTTCAAAATCTTTACCATCAAAGTGTTCAGCTAAGACAGCCACTAAGGTAAAGAGTACTGCTAAGATTGATAATGAAGAGGCTCGAAAACCATGTGACTCCAAGGATAATGGGGCAAAAACGAATAACAAGGATAAACAATGTGCTTCAAAGACCAATGTTAATGTGAAAAAGCCCAAAAGTGATGAATCTTCTCATGAGATACCTTTGAAGAGAGGAAGAGGGCGGCCCAGAACAAAGGTAAGCTTAGCATAGTTTTACATTTGACCAATATTAATAACAAATTAGTTAATAGATGTACAGTAGCAGTGGTGAAGAATTCCAATGAGATATTTTTTTCATTTCAAACAAATATTAATATCTGATAGAGATTTGTGGTAGAAAATGAAATCGTCTTTCTCGGATTTGCTTGAAAGATACCTTTGAAGAGAGGAAGAGGGCAGCCCACACCAAAGGTAAGCTTAGCATAGTTTTAAATTGGACCAATATTAATAAAAAAATTGTTAATAATGTACATTAGCAGTAGTGAAGAATTCCAATGAGATAACAATTAAATATTAATTTCTGATAGAGATTTCTGGTAGAAAATGAAATTATCTTTCTCGAACTTGCTTGAAAGTATTTTAAGGTAAGTCTATTTCGTTTTTATAGGACTTAGTTTTGAATTTTTATTGGTACATAAAATGTATTAGCCTAGTAAGTAGTTGCTTTAAATCTGTAAAAATTTGTTGGGCTACCAAGTTCTGAAGTTGTGTTTTCAACTTCTTTTTATTATTTGTTTGCATGGTATCTCTCCTAGAAAATGCCTGGGTGGGTTCAGTCTATTACTTGCATCCATTATAAACCAGGAAATACTAATTTGATAGGAAGAGGACATGAGGTTAGGGAATGCAATCTCAATCTCATGAGATGTTGAACCTTTTTTCGAGATACACTGCTGAGGGATGTGTGGTATTACGCTAATGGATAGAATAAGAAATGAGTATTGAGGAATTGGCACCAGTGACTGAAAAGTTGTGTGAGCATGAGCGGAGCGAGAGTGCATGGGAGGCCGTTACCTCCTTCTGCGAAGGACTGTCGCGAAAGAAAGTCTCGCGGAGGAGAAGGCGGAACGCGTGAGGAAGAGGCAAAATTCACGCTCACGCCCCTAGTCGCCGCAGGAGACGCGTCGGAACTTCGGGAGTCGCACGCCAATTCCCGGCCACCGTAGGCGCGGGCTTGCGGACAGTGAGCGATGGGTAGCTCGCCGTCCGATAAGGGCCGGGCTCGGGTCGACGGCGCATTGTGTTTCACGCGCGCCTCAAAGAGATGTCAGCACCAAACCAACTGACGGAGTCCGGTAGGGCTAATGCCTGCCAGGGTTACGAGTTTGTCCAAAAGGGATATCGTGGCCCTGGCACACAGGTATCTGAAGGAACACGGGCTCCCAGAGCGGGAGAAGTTATTAGATAATTTACCGTTATTTATCACCCAAAAAAAAAAAGGCACAGCGTGACTATCGCTGCGATTTTCTCGTTTGAGGAAATGGTGCCTAAAGATAGGGGAACACCAAAGAAACGATGAATGATTTGTGTGATAGATGATACTGCTTGAAAGAGGGTCACTACCGAGATGCCGAATAGGAGAAGTATGGAAAAAGACATGTTGCGCCGACCCCAAATAAATTGATTTGAAATTGAAACGATGGAAAGACAATCTCATTCTTGAAGACTGAGAGAGCTATTTTCAATATAATAATTAATGGATTTATAGTGGTGTGATGTGAGTGTGGTGATTTGTTGCGTTATATAAGATGATACTTATATATTACTATACAATATTAGTGTTAGTATATTCTAAACCCGAAACACGTGTCTTTTTATGTAAAAAATCTATGTACAAAATTTCAAAACTATCATGATAAATCACAAAGTTATAAGGTTGTTATATGTTACAGGGTTGTCCGTACAAAAACATGTTAACGGCGCCCCGCTCCTCCAGGGTCGTCTTGCGCTCATTGATAATAATTTGGCAGTAGGTACCTAACCGTACGGCGATTGTATTGTAAGTAATTAAATGGTTATAACTGGCGTAACAATGATTGAAATCGATTCAGTTCCTTATTCTGATACTATATTCAGGTTTCGCATACTAAAAATAATGTTGTACAAAACTTCGATTTGTTTTTTTTATTTAAAAAATACAACACTATTAGCATAAGTAGGTGTAGTTTTCATTTGAATTTAGTTTTTGATTTAAAAACGCATTATTTCAAAAAGTAGGCAAAAAATTTATTGCCTTGCGAGATCGGCCAATATCTACACCATACTTAGCACGCGGCGTCTAAAGTTGCAGGTCCTGAGGTAAACATACTGAATGCCAATCTGACTTCCTGTCGACCGACCAGAGGTTCGGTCGACGGGTAGTCAGATTGGCTTGAGGCTCAGAAATAACAGTGACAAAGACGCACACCCCATCTTCTAAAAATGAGCCGTGTAAAATAAATAAAACAAGTTCTTTCAGTCCAAGACAAAAGCAATCTGCCTTGCTAGAAAAAACAGGGTTAAAAGTTCCAGGAATAGTCGGGCAATTATTTTCATCCCACCATGGAAGTGAAGTGTCCAAGATTGACTAAGAGTCATTCTTGTGAGGAAGAGACAAAGTCTCGTTTACACAGGCGCCTTCGCCAGTCAAAATGTCATTAACCCTTCCGAACAGAACAATGATTATTCACAGTTGCTGCGCCATTGCGGATGACAGTTTTCACATCTAACATTAAAACTCTGGTAATTATCAAAACAATGGTGTCCAGTCGACCACCGCCCAGGTTACGTGATAATGAAAGCACTTTGTATTGACATTTGAACTTTTCTCAAACCATTCAAGATCAGAATGGTAAAACCTTGCTTGAAAGAAAAGAGCCCTAGGAAACTGTTGCCTTATGTTAATAATGCTTGAAAAGTTGCCATTACGAGTTGGTTCGCCGAACGACTTGTCCACGAGTTTCGACGGAGCTAGCTAGGAGTCGAAGAAACAACAGAAACAATTGACCTCATCCAGATTAATTCATCATAATTTTTTATTTTTTGAATTACCTACATAATAATATAACTTATGAATTAATAACTAACTTAGCCACTGTGTGTACCTTGCGATCAACTTTCTGGCGTTTAGTTTCCGAAAGTCCAATTCACAGAATCTCCAATTCGATGAATGCCCAATTCCCAAATGCAAAAACCCATATCGAACCATATCCTCAAACAACACATCGCTAAAATTGTTTAACGTTCATTTTGACAACATAAAAAATACATGTTCTCATTTTTTTATCAAGTAAAAAATACCATATTTATAGGTATAAAAACATCTCTGATTGACTGTTCGGAATTGATCATTCCAGGAACTAAGACGTTTTGGAATCGTTGGATATTTTGCGGATTGGACGCATTTTATTAATTACCTGAAGTTACTTTGAATAGTGAAATGATTCAGTATGTTGGCGAAAAGAAGAGGTCTCAAAACCGAGCCTTGCGGTAGCCCTATCGTCGCATTTATGAGAAGATTTGTGGAACTCTCTTATCAAGTATTTTTAAGCCTTTTTCTAAGATAAGAAGAAAAATCTGTTTAAAAAGTTAGCATGAATGCCATTAAATACAGTTTTACTTGGACGCAATCAATGATTAACCTTGTCTAAAGCTTTTTAAAGTCAGGGAGTTCTTCTGACGTAGTACTTAGTAAGTACTTTTTATATGACGTGTAAAAGTGATTCTAATATCCTATTTACAGAATAAACGATTTCATTTAAACTAATTTTCTAATATTGTTTTTTTTTATGCAAAAAAATGAAGCCCATGCTGTATTTTTTTTAACCATCACCGATTTTCTGGTTCAATCAACGTATCGATCTAACCATGCATCATAATATTAGCCTTAACGGTCTTGGCAGTTAAGTCCTCTTATACATAGAAGGAACGAACCAATGCTCATTATGTGCGTGGTCAATATATAAGTCAATTTGGTACTTGCTAGCCGTGGCCTAAGCAGGTAACTAACCCCTACAGGCCAATACCTATTTTATGACAAAAAAAAAACATTTCCATAATAAATAACTGAAAGTTTTATGTCGCTTTTTGTTAAAATGTTTAACTTCACGGATTTAGTAGTGTTTCTAGTTGATTCTAGAATAAATTATAAACAACACATAGTCTAAAAAAGTACTTACGACACCTATATTTATAGACGATAGTTTTTATGAATGATAAAAAGTTGTGTATTTCCTCGTCATGACAACGTTTCTGCAACAAAAAAGAACAAAACTTGGAATTTAATTCTGTTTTTAATACACCTAGTCCATTTGGATTGACGCTTTGTTTCGCCTAAGTCAAATACATAATTCAGAATGATCAACTTCAACGAATTTCTCGAAATGTGACCACTGATCATGCTTGTGTATACAACAATTATTTAATCTGGAGCTAACCTGATTGTGTCTGTCAGTGAGAACGTCTTATTTTCTTATTCGGTCTCATCATTGGTATAAAAACATGTAGATCAGTGGTACTTGGAACTAATCCGGGGTTTAGCCAAAAATGTAGGGTTTTTATTAGTCTTCGTGACAAAGACATGTTTGCAATAGTTCACATTAATTGAATGTGCTTTCAAAACAACATTGCAGGTAAACACGCAAATGCCTGTAGCCTTTTTCAGTTCTTGACGAAATAAGTAGCGATGCTGATTGGCGCCCCTTAATCTACCTATCTACTTACTATTTACGTATGATTGGTCCATAGTCATTTGCTAGCCACATTCGGACTTAAGAATTATTAATCATTGTTCTGCTATATTTAAAACGAGTATCTATAAACAGTCTTAATAAATGGTCCTTACGAAGAATAAATGCGCAAAAGGTGCTCGTAACTGTTTAACTTGTTTGTATGTCGGAGGGTTCTATAGGAGTTTAGTTAGGGGGCTTTTAATGTATGGATGAATTACTATTGAAACCAAAAGGAATCCTTTGTGGCGGCTTAATCTGGTCCAGTTTTTTTCATCACCTTTTATTATTCTTGAATACCACATGAGTACATTCGGGTTATGAGAAGGTACCAGTAGCTTGAGCAATAATTCCCCCTTTTAATCGTACTTTGTCGACACAGATGTGTCATGTGATCTTATTATTTGTGTTTTAATAGCCATGTTGAATTATTTATGTATATGAAATTATTAAATTGGTCTGCCTCAGATAAAGTTATCTGTCTCACAATAACCGAGTTACAACTTTTTTTTGTTGTGAAAGTATCTTTGTATGTTTATTTTTTGTTCTGAAAGTAGGGAAATGTAATCTTTATGAAGAAATCAATCGTAGTTTTCAAGGAATATCGCGTTCTTAGTTCATGCATTCTTTAACATGCATTTTATGTTAAGAACCAGGCAACGTATTGAATTGGAATTCAGGCTAGTAAAACAGCTCTCCACAATCAAATGGGTTTAATTTTCTTGGCATACGTCCAAAAATATTCTGCACGTTCGTTAGTACTTTTTCAATAGCTTGAATTTTCATTTGCACCAACAATATTATCAAAATTCGATCTTGAACCAATCAATCATCCATTTTAATTAATTTCATTTATGTATTGATAACAAGAAAGTGACTTCAAACATTTAGAAGGTTGAAAATGAGAAATTGCATAGTTTTTCGAAGATATAAGCTAGCAGCGTGAATCATTGTGATATGTGGTGGATGCGTGAAAGTATTTAGATCGATGTTCACATCATAACACTGCGCCTGTAGAGAGGTTATTCACTCGTGACCGAATAAATTTCTACTGCTAATCATTACCGCTAGTCTTACTAGAAATGGTTATTAGACACGGCTTTACTAACACAAGTGTCTTAAATATTCATGTAAATTGAAGGGCTCGCTTCTACAAATTCTCTCGTAAAAGTTATTCTTGCTAGGTATCTGGCTAAAATTAACAGCAACTTACGAAGTTTACTCTATCAATGTAAATGTAAAAAAAAAGTAATTTGTGATAGTAATAGAAAAGTAGTGGTGCATAGGGGCAGTGACGCTACGAAGGGGTAGGTGTGCAGCGTGCAGCATTTAATTAAGGCGGTGGGTGCGCTTGGCTCGCGTGCCGGCCGCGGTGCACTTCCGGCTCGCCCCCGGGGCGCTGCGCTTTTTCCTCGTGGCCGGGGGAGGCCGCGCCGTGCGAGGAAAGCGCGACCGGTCGTCACCCGCGCTGAGGAATTAAAATTTTTCACGTAAACTGGTTTGATAGCGCGTACGGTGGTGGAGTGGGGGTCGCGAATACGCGCCACGCCGGTCATTAGCTGGATCGCAGCGAGACGCGCGCGCGCGTTCCGACCTCTTGCGTACGCGGTGCTTCGAACGCGTACACGCCGCACACAACCGTCAGATGTGTACACACGCGCGTTGTCGTCTTCGATTGATTGGCTGATGTGATCATGTGCTTTAGTGTGAAACAAGCGTTCATAAAAAAAATATTATAATTAAAACTAACTGAAGTGTTTACGAGATCTCATTTTAGTGTGAATGTGTCGAGCCTTGTGGTTAGTTCGGTAAAGCTTTTGATGTTTTTGGGATTAAAATTATTACATAAAGTGATTAACAATAAGAAAATAAAAAGTTAATTAGTACACGATTCATAATTTTTATGCAAAATACATATATTATTATTATGCTATTGCACAAAATGGAACATTCTATCGTGAGAATCATCTTGAACATTTGTTATCACTAAGCAACAGTTCATTAATTCGTGATCATGTCACCGCATTATAATGTGGACCGCGACACTAATTTCATGCAAAACAAACACAGTGTGCGATAAGCGGCTGAGAGCGGCGCGGGGGCGGTCGCCGAATTTCCCTTATCAAACGTTTAGCGCAGCTCAAGGTCACGCGTTATCACTGGCTCGCGCGTTGCCAATGGGTTCGTTCCGTGATTGCGCGCATCACTGCACTAATCATATCGGTGCATTTGTGATTTTTGGATCATATTTTTTTTATTAAAATCTGTCTTTATGAAAATAGCTACAGCTAAATAAATGCTATTCAATATTTTCATAAAACTATCTTTTATTGAACAATAAAATAACAGTCCGTAACTATTTCAAAATGTCAGTATTTTTTTATAGTAATTAAAGACAATAAATGAAAAGGAAGTGTAGATCTTTTGTTCCAAGTTTTCATATAATTTATCGTCTATAAAAAAGTTAAAACATCATAAAACATGTTCTGAATGAAATCATTCATATAAAATGGTGCATAAACTGCGTCAGGTATTGGTTTTAATCCCAAGAGCAAGCAAGAATTTTATATATAGATTTTTTATGGGCAATTGTTTACAATAAGGTGTGTTAAGGTTCGTACCGACGTAAATCTGTTTCAGCGTGTGTGATGTAGATCGCGACCTAGTTGCGCGTGATTGAGGATAAAACAATATAAATAGCTCGTCAACGCTAGTGGACGTGAGCGGCGAGAACTAACCGCCCGCGTAGCACTAACTAGTGCGTTACGGACAGTGTTTGTGCGAGTGAAGTGCTCACAGGATTGGATAAGAAGTTCAGTGCGCAAGATTAAGAAGGTGGCGCGTAATGCGGGCATGATGCGGCACGCGGCTAACGCGACATCGGCTTGGACGGCGCCCGGAGAAGTCTGGGAGTACGTCAGCCAACTCGTCAGCTCGTACCACGACCAACATCAACGTGATTGCCAGGTGCTCTACCCCTCTAGCTACACATAGCGCGCCCATACATGAGCACTCGAGCGCATCGATAATAACACAACACACGTGTGACTCACGGCTCACGTCGCCTATTAACGCCTCTTGTAATTCACATGTTAGCATGTATAATGCACAAGACCTAGTTAGCGTCATGGCTGATAGGCAATTTATGGATGTGTAGTGTGCCTTTTTCGTTAGCTCTAGGAACTGACTTGAATTTCACTATGATTGTTTTCGCTTCTCTAACACGTTGTTAAACTGAACACTTAAATATGGGGATCAAAAAGAGGGGCATACTTAATTTTTTTTTAAGGAAGCTGAAACTATTCATAACTATGCGAAGGTATGTAACATCTATCAGAAATGCGCATTAATTCAGTCAGCATTAATCTAAACTGACGTAAATTTCAACATTTTAAAACATATGGTGACGTTACAAATGTATACACACTTTTCGAACTTTTTGACTACTATGAACTAAGATCGGTAAAACAAAATAACCAAAACGCATAATATAAAAAAAAAAAACAGAATTGCCCAATTCGCTTTTGCAAACTTAATATCATAAATGAATGACCAGTTGAATAGCTACATGAAAAGTTTAACATCGATTTCGGCTTCTGTACGTTGAACTTGTTTGTTCAAATGGAAGCAATAAAGTGCCACGTAACAGACAAATCAAACTCGGTCTATTTGACCGTGAAATTGTGATCGACCGAGCGTGACCACTTCGCGTACTTTACTATGGAACGCACTCACATCACTATAAATGGCCGTCTTTATCGGAGATAAAGAGATTCTCATTGCAGCCGTTAAGATTTACAACATAATCTTTCAATTTTAACGTCAAATCATCTTGTTTAATCATATACGATATCGTTATCATTATAATTTAAGTATCGCTGACATCTACATAAGCAGCAGAGTGATACTAATTTGTCAAAAAAGGTTTACTATATTAATTTGTCAAATTTGTTAAGGCGGAGATTTCTGAAAATGGTCAAAAATGTGTTTTTTTTTAAACCGTAAAGATTTTTTCCAACACCAAAACAGTATGATATTTTCAAGTCTTTTGTGCATACGGAACTCAAAACATAATTTGATACGTTATCAAAAAATCTTCAAAGACACTCTTATAATTTAATTAAAACAATAAAATTGCAAATGCCAAACTGCATCCGGTGATTGATTAATTTGTATTAATTAGTTAATATCTAATTTTATACGATTTTATTTGCATTTTTACGCCATTCGTTGTGTCAACGCGCATCTCTTTCTTTTGTATGCAATCTGACAGTGACAGCTGTTTATTGTCGGCGTCTTAATTTAACACTAGAGCCTGTTTTATTTTGTCATGACAAGCATTTTATTTGAATATTCATTTGCTATATTTTATCTCTATATATAAATGTGACTGTGATCAAGGTCGCCACAGTAATTTATCACCATTTTAGTTACCTTGTGTAATATAATGTTTAAAATAAAATAATCAGTCTATGGATACGATGCCGCCGGAGTAGACATCAGTATCAAAATAGCAGTTACTGTTTAATAGCAGAGTGAAGGCAATCCTGATTGATGTCGTCCGCCGTTAAAGCCCTGCTTGATCTTATCTTACCTATCTAATGGGTTTAACGAGATTACGGTACCCATCGAAGAATTTACATAATATTTCCTTGATCGGTGTGCAGCTGGTGATATTTCTGTGAACAAGAAAACCGAAAATAATATTGTAACTGGTCAGTTATTTACGAAATACAGTCTTATGTAAATACTTGTGTAGTGTAACACGGATTTTCAATCATTTCTAACTACTTTTGCAAACCAGCACCCTAATTGCGTAACACAGTTTGAATCAGAATCGGAATGATTTTAAAGTTTATATTGCTAATCCATCGCTTCGTATCTATATCTTCTATACTAAAGCTGAAAATAAAGCTGAAAAGTTTTTTTGTTTGAACGCGCTAATCTTTGGAACTACCAGTTTGAAAACCGATTTTTGCATTTGATAGCCCAAATCTTGAGCAAGGTTAAGCTATTTCACATTACGCTACGACCCTTAGGAGACGAGCAACAAGACAAAAAGTCAGAAAGAATGCCAAGTGAAAACGAAGTAGTAGAGCGGGCGGGAGATGTAACGGCGGGTGAAGCCGCGGGGCACAGCTAATATTAGAAAAAAAATGTCTACTCAACAACGTAATTATCACAATGAATGTTGTTGAACTCTCAAATTGAAACCGATTCCTACTGATAGTGTGTTACGTAATTAGCCCGCTGGCCTCTGGATTGCCATACCATAGCTGATGTAGAGTACGCAACTCGTTGCGTTATATCCCAAGCACTACACAAGTACACAGCGAGTCTTCATTATGCATACTTCAATATTCTTTTGTTCGATGGAGTCGTTGTTTGTCATTGAGAGCGATCCCGCCGTTATTATAACGATCTGCTTTAATGACTGATTGCGCAACGTATACAGTTCCATTTAATGTAGGCGATGATTCAATGCAGTTTATTCAAGTGTACGTATATTCTTGCCATTGCATGCTAGTAGTGACGTATATTGATTAATTGTCTACCTATTAAGCTCATCTAATGTTGTTGATACAATTGAGATAATTTTCCTCCCTGGTATGATAATGATATAAAAGGCGTTGCTTGTATTTTTTAACTCTAGGAAAACAAAATTAATAAGTGTATCCGTGTATCCGACGAACCAATCATGTTTCATAAATAAAGGATCATCAATAAAGGTTATAATTAACAAAGATTGTTTTAGCAAAACTAAGAGATAATCAATTAAAGTTATTATGCCGATTATAAACATATTAACGTTTGTTTTATAATACAATTATAAATTATGGCAACACGAGTATAAATATGATTAGGGCGACATTTGGTCGAAGGATGCTTGCATTAATGCCGCGACAACATAGCGGTTGTATTGCATTTTGCGGTATTTGACGAGTGTTGAATTTGCAGACGCGCTTATGACGACGGCGGGAGGCGGCGGTAACGTAAACCGGTTGGACACCTTTGTCGCCGCGCAACCACCGGCTTTTGGTGATATCCGCAAAAAGTGCGCAATGGCATGTGAAGTGAGTTTGGTTGGTCCTTAATCGATGCGCAGATACCGCAGTTAACGACCACAGTCGCTTGCTATACTGGATCTCATTATACAAGGCATTGATTTGCTGGAATTGCTATTTGAACCGGTTGGATCCCTGTCTATTCCATGTATTCTACCTATAAGTACAAGAACGTGTTGTGTTTCTACTTTCCGCCACGCGCAGTGGATAATGATTCTATTGAAATGAGCAAATTCGACTGATTAAATGGCCTAAATGTTGAATTGCCTTATTATTTGACTCCGATTTATGACTTGAGTATTTTAATAACCGAGGTTTTGTATTCAAACTGATCGGCTTAATGTAAATTCAATGGAACAAGAACTTAATCTTTAAACCTTTTATTACGACTTGTTGGCGTAGACAATACTGCCTTGAAATTTTATGGTAAATTCAAGGACAATGATGGTATTGGTTTTATTGCCAGTGTTATTAACTACCTATTAAATTATTAGTTGACCTGGCAGCGTGTAATGTGTTAAGCAAACTGGAATAAAAATCTTACGATTAATGAATTAATGGCTGGACGACTGCGTTCGTGAGGTCGTCACGTGTTGGGCTCGCAGTCTCGGTCACATCGATTATATGCACCATCGCCGCATACTCATATTGAATCGGCCTCTTTATAAATAATTCGCCGACCCTCATAGGGGCCTGTTGTATTAATAATAAACGCGTTCAATCAGGCTCGTCCTCATGTGCCAATTAAATATTTATAAGGGCATTCTTCACTGTATTTCTTCTGACTATTATCTCAGTATGTTTATGATCTTCTATGTCATCATAAGATTAAATACTTTCTCTTATTATTTTCGAAACGCTTATGAACATAGTCGCAGGTTCAATCAACCTGATTTCTATTAAAAAATATACCAACACATACGCGGAGTATTAATAGCTGTCATTGCACAAAACTTGTTTTCATGCGATTAGATAAATAAACAAGTATTAAAACAAGCATTGCGTATTGAGAACAGTAAGAAGGGTGCACCGGGAATCGGGATAAGCCGGTCCAACGGCCGTCTTACCATGGCATCGTCGTTTAATAAAGCCCCCGCGACAACTGCATGCTTTAACAGGGCTGCTAAAGCCAAGCTCACATCAACGACCATGAAGTCTATCCTCTACTAGAAAGCAAAGCTTTGATCAATGGATTTGATATTATATAAAGCAACATTCACACGTTTTTATTTAAAGGTGAGACTATTATTCATTCTCAATTTAATGTTGAAAGATTCGAAGGGAAGTTAGTAATAATAATTGAATATACATTTAAATGCAATTTATGCAATAAAAACACCTGCAATACGGAGCTTTGTGACGGTGATCCAGCCCTGGCTTCCGATCGGGTAATGCAAAACGAGACTCGGGAATAAATCGTTTACATGGTTGTCGGCGTAAACTGGTCCTGCTGGTCGCAGCGCGTCTCGGCGCGATTCCACACGGACGTAGGAAATCACACTCGATTACAAATAGTCATCGTAGCTATGTTCTTTGGGACAAAACTATATGAAAAACTCTTAATTAACTTAAGGATTAAGTGTACATTTCACTTGAATAAGTAACAAGTTATGAAATTAAGCGAAGTATTAAAAGAGCAGATGATGATGAGCTTTATCCTCCTTTAACAAATCAATCTGATTTGATTTTAGCCCAACACGAATATTCGATGCCACATCTGAAAGTTGCGTACGCACAACGTTGGAATACATTTGTGTGGTCGGTACGGCATGTATCCGCGGCAGTGGCGGTCTTATCTCGCCATTAGAGTTATTACCGGCTGGTATCTCGCCCATCGCACCGCTTCGATTGTTTCTGAACGCGCCATAGAGCCGGGCGCTACCACCGTAATTGACCACTGTTTACTTCCACGACAAGGTCTTATTTTATACATTATTTTGCGGTTTTTGTTGGCTTGAAAGATATTCCAAGCTAATAGGGAAGTCTTTGGTTTTTATTGCGGTTGAGTATTCGGATTTATCTCCACTTAATGCTATGCCCATATTATTATCTACTTCCAGGTGCTCATCTAAGAATATGCATATTACTCGATCGATTGGTTCGGTCTGAATGAAACTTTTATAAACTGTGGTTGGAAATGATTTTCCTAATATTTCAATTGTATGCGTTGATCCTTAGCTAAAAAAAGCATCAACGCAACGACATCAAGTAGTGAGGAGAAATGGAACCGATAACATCGGATAATCGTCACCCACGCAGCCTTTTTCCGATTGCCGCTGTCTCGTTACTTATGATCAGGGGAACAATAAGATGTTTTTATTTATATATCATGGCTTTTATTTCAGTTTCGGTCGCTTTCAAAGCCAATTTCTACTAAAATCATTATCGAGAAGGTTTTGTTTCATCAAATCTTCATTCCTTATTTGCAATTGTTTTCTACCTTTACGTGATTCAAAGTATATGTATTTTTATTATAGTAACTATAAACATGTGACCATGGAGCTAGCATCTGTTACGCTTACGCTTGAAACAGATATATTGTACCTTGTCATCTCTTTATTGAGTTGAGCGTCACTTGTTCAACTTTTAATATTTACCCACCTATAGGACGCGGTCGAACCATTGTTAAGTTTGTTGCCCTGACTTCTCTAAAGGTTGATAATAATTAATGCAAGTTAAACAAAAACAAAGAACGATACGTCGATAAAATCCATTCTTAAATCCATAAAAGCTAAATAAAGGTTTTGGCAATGAATGAAACCATTAAACGAAATATTATCATCTCAGCCTTTTTCTGTATTTTGGGTCGGCTATTTGAATCTTTTTTACCTGCGTATTTGTTACACACAGTATTAAATTATGGTCCTAATCCTAATAATCTAGATGATCTTGTTACCGACATAGGTCGGTTTTGCGTCCTTGGTAGTCGCGCATAGCATCGTCTACTCAATTAGTGCGGGCGGTGATCGGAACCGGCGTATCCGCGTGTGTCGGCCTGTTTGCGTGGGAATGCCTTAGTAGCATTGCTCCACACCCTTTTTACACACCACAGGGCGTTGCGAAGAACCTTTATGGCTCCATTTGTAAACCAGTAGGATTCGTAAACGAAAAGGTAACAGAACAGAACATAAATATCTTTGGGCTTATCAAACTCAAAACGTTTATTTCAATTAATCCTCTTACAGGCACTTTTGAGCTCAAAGATTCGGTCATTTAGTCAGAAAGTTGAAACTATTTGTCCATTCCAAAACGTCTTTACGGAGAAGAACAGGCAAGAAATTCCAAGGACACTCTTTTAAATCAAGATATTACAAAATCCTGGGTACATTATTCTTGTTAGGTATATACTACTGAAAAGATTTATTTTCCAAAACAAATATTAGGTGAGCTTTCCACGGAAGTCAACTCATATTTTTTTTTAATGCTGAACAACTTGGAAATTCTCCTACTACCTACTCCGATCCCATTTTTATATCTATACTAATATTTGATGGTTGACACCAAAGGACTTAAGGCTCTCGCAGACAGGTGCGACGCGACTCTAGTAGAACAATTTCTGTGAAATAGTTCTACCAATCGAATCGCGTCGACTCGCACCTGTCTGCGAGAGCCTTAACTGTAGCTCAAGTATTCCTTATAGTAGTAAGTATAGTATTATAGTAGAGGAGACACCGTTTCCTCAGAATTCCTTGGCAGTTGGCAGTCCATGAAAACTTTAGTGCCGTTTGCCGTGTCTTAAGTCGTTTTATTTAGTTTCTTATTGGTATTTACTAAATCATAATTCATAATACTATGTGTAAAGCATACTTAACTCTTATATTTGTGTAGCCTTCTTAATTCTCGTTTGTGTATCTGAGAATTTAACACGTGTTAAATTCTCAAGGAATTTGGGATTCTTGCCAAGTATTCATGAGGAATTTGTGCTATTTTCAATCTAAAAAATTAGTTTCGCATTTTGATGAGAATTCAAATTCTAGTACTGACACATATTTTTGTTGCAAGAATTATAAGTCGTGGTTGTCGTCATCGTAATTCCTATCGTTTTGCATGTTGATTTACTTACTACTTACACACTTACTTTTAAAAAGCAAAAATAAACTTTTAATGAAAAATCAACGTATTTTCAGTAATTTTTTTTGAGTTACAAAGAAAACCCAAACCCATGTTTGTTGATCTCAAATTACTTGGCAAACTATCTGTTTGTTTCTTTATCGTTTTTCTTCAGAGGGGTCTAATCAATAAACATGCAGTAGATAAGGTCGTGTGAACGAAGTTACGTACAAAAGCTGATAATGAAATGTTCGTGTAATGTCAAGTTAACCAAGAGCTCAGTGAAAGCTGCCGAAGACTCGCGGCGCTAAGTTGGGGCAGGTCGGGTATTCTTACGGCTTCGCGCTGATTGTAGGTGTAACTTTATGATCGCACGCTTCTTGCGCGCTACTATTGTTCTAATGGGCCCTCAGCCCTCGCTCGCGCCTCTCATACTAACACCCGTCTAGGTACTCGAGTTAAGGTCACGCGTTCAACTTGATCTTGCCGATTTTCTACGCCTTTATGGGAATTGTCTGAACGAATACTTTGCCGGTTATTTTATGCTGCCAGATTTGAATAATCAAAAAATAAAATATTCATTTATAGGCACTGCTGCTTTAAAGATTTTTCTGAGTTAGTATTCGAGTAAGCTTCTAATTATGATCTTTAGAAAAAAAGGACATAAACTAATTGTAAATAACATTATTTAGGTAGTTTTATTTGCAAAAAAAATTGCATCACAACGTCCAGAACCTTAATTGGCGCTTTTAAAGCAATCTTAATCCTCTTCATAAATTGCTGCTTGCCCCAGCTTTAAATTTAGGAGTTAAGTAAAAAAAGTAAGTCCATAAATATGAAGTGATCAGAAGCTTTTTGTGTAAACATATCTTAATTAAAGCAACGAGTGTCGACGACTTAATCGTGATGCAGCTATCGCAGTCAATTAATCTTGCACTTCTGTGACTTTTGACGTGCCGTCCTGATTCCGTGTTGCAGTGACGAGGCACGGCAATATTTTACACATGATTAGAGCGGCGCGCACTGGCACTGTATGGGTAAGCAAATTGCGCCGACGCGACGCGCAGTCACGATCTGAACCTCGCGGGAACCCGGGAGAGTTTCTAGAGAATTCCAACGTAAATGCTACACAGATATTAATGGCGGTACCTCCACCGATACACACCGGCTCGACTGTTTTAACGATCCAACGTTTCCATGACTTGATTCCCTTTTATGAACTTTCTAATCAAGAATGGAATAAAAAATAAGATGTCGACTTCACGTTACCTATATTAAATTCATATTTATAATCCATTAATTAAATTCTCACTGCGTTTATAATGAGCGTTCTACCCGTGCAGGGGTTATTTTTTTTATCAAGGATGTCAGTTATTTTCTTAGGTAATAAATGCTGGTCGGTAGTTATTCAAATGAGACGTCGTTCTTAAACAGATTGTATCGCGTAACGGATAAGGAAGTCGCGGGCTGCTATCATGCCATCGACAAGTATGCTGCCACTGTGCCTTTGGGCAGCAAGAGTGAAGTCGAGTTAGGGATAATTTATGAAACCCTTATGTATGGCGGTTTTGCATGACATTCTGAATGGCGGTTTTGCATGACATTCTGAGTATTTCTGAGACAGAAATCTCATGTTTGTTGATATTTTACTTCTTTTCATTATATTGCTGAGCAAAAAGGGTCTAGTAGTGGGGTATTGAGTCAAGACTAGATTTGGTATCTAGAACAGTCAATTGATAATAAGGATTAAAGAAGATTCAAAAACTGGCATATTATTATTATTTATTATCAGACATTTGAAGTTGAAACTCTGCAAAAGGTTGATTTGAGAAAAACTATATAAACTTGTAGATTTTTAATTAATAATCAATTAAAATCGCACCAATTGAGCATTAATTAATAATCAATTAAAATCGCGAAATGCTTTGTTTTTCACCCAACTTTACAAAACTGCGAATATCTCGGAAACTAAATGCCGAGAACTGGACCCTTTTGGCTTGGACGCCCAAATATGATCTTATATTCCTTATTAGGTCGGTTCACACGAATTTGTTCAGGATTCTGATAGAAATCTTCAATTCCAATTACAGTAATATAAAATCAGCCCATGGATTAGAAACTTGCTTGGCAAATCCGCAGCGCATGAAACTTTAATGTAATTACGATTTCCTCGCGGAGCTTATCACTGTTCCGTTATTGAGTAGGTAGTCTCATGTTAAATAGGAATGTAGTGTTTTACATAAATGAGAATTAACATCGTCCCAAGTCTCGGTTTATAGTCCGACACGCGTCAAATAATAATGAAAGTTTATTAAAACAGCCTTCTTGACTCTGAATCGGACACTGAAGCATAACAAACACGCCTTCGGCTAATGCACGAGTGTTATTAAATGTTGGGGTATTATTACATGAGGTTTTCCGTTCGTTTCGCACCCTAAATGTGTATGCGTTAATTAAGTGCGGCCGGGATCCGTGGCGGTAGATTGTGATTGCAGGTATGGTAATAGTGCGCCTAATTCCGAGTCACGGACGGATCGGCGCCGGCGCGGCTCACACCGCGTACTACGTGATGTGCGACCGTCTGGAACGGGCCAACCCTCGGATCATCGTACAAAAAGTAAAACATAGCCACAGGAAACCCACGTGGGTCTTAACAATACAGATTACTTCGATTGTTCGTCGATGTTTGTGCTATGATGGCGCGATATCGCGAGTGCATCGCGCCCGTCTGCACGGGCCTTAGAGGCTGACAAGAGGCAAACGATCAAAGTAGCAATTTCTTAATTTTTTTTTTGTCAAATCTAGGTATATATAATAGTTGGTAGCGGAAGAAATATATGTTAATCTTGAACATATTTCACAGAACTTTAGGTTACCAAAAAAAGTAAAAAAAAAACCCATCTATAAAAAACGGTGAACTACCCTTTTATCTTGAGTTCCAATCCAAAATATCTGTATTAAATATCAACGTACGTTGGTATTTTACTAATAACAAGAATGTCTTATTTGAATGCAGGAATTGGTTGTTTTTTTTGTTTTCGGTTACTCAAAAAATATTTTTGAGTAAGTAATTGCTTAATTTTTTGCAATAAACTACAAGCGTTGTGTCATAGCGCTTTTTTTTTTTTTTTTAAACGTTGCCCCACACTAGGAATTTCTCCTGTATCGTGGGTGCGTTTACAAACATTTAAACTCACATACACAAACAGCCAGACCCGGAACAACTACTTGTAGGTCATACAAATATTTGTTCCGTGCGGGAATCGAACCCGCGACACGCAGCGCACCAGTCAATCGCTTAACCACTGCGCCAACCGTGCCGACAAACCGCCGCCTGCGCGTCGCGCGGGCGGGCCGTGTTTTCTTTCTTTCTATGAAGACCCTGCTTTAGTTGTCAGCGTCATAATGCTCGCCCACGAGCGATTTTTCGGCGATTTTCTCGGTGATTTTTGTGTGAATCAACGATTTTTGTGTATTTCTCTCTGACAAAAATCGCCGAAAAAATCATTGCTCGTGGGCGCCCATCATGTCAGTTTTTTGATTATCATCCGGGCAAATCAGCAACTATGAGATATCAGTAAAAGGAAACAGCGCTGAAAGTAAGACTGACCATCATGAATTAAAATGTCCTTCACGGAGAGGCCATGAAGAAAAATGTTTTTTGAAAATTAGTTGGATAAAAGTTTCAAGTGCTACCTACAATGAATAATCATAAAATATACGTAAGTACATTTACGTAATATTTTTATAATTTTTTATTGATGATGATGATGATGATTAATGATTATTCAGTGTACATAGCCTAGTTGCAATAAAGGTTTCCGCAGACAGGCGCGATGCGATGGTGCTACGCGGTTCTGGTCCTGGTAGAACAATTTTCATTAAATTTTCATAGAAATTGTTCTACTAGGGTACTACTAACTATATATATATATAAATACCTAATAACTTATGAAAAAAGGTATCATACCAACTCAGAAAGGTTCCTGTGTTGGTGTGCTGTCTTTTTTCATAAATTAGTAAGTAACATATTTTAATATAATAGACGGATCGTTACATTCGAAGGCTGTGTGGGGTCTTGGGAATACGGCATCAATTTCTTTAGTCGTAAAACGATGATATATTTTCACTGTAGCCTTTTTTTTTTGGGTGGGAAATTATCAAATAACTTCTCCCGCTCTGGGCGGAGCGGGAGGGCGTGTCAGACTTTTACTGACTAAAACCCACGTGTTCCTTCCGTTGCCTGTGTGCCAGGGCCACGATATCCCTTTCGGACAAACTCAACTGGGCGATCCACACAGTGGTGACACCCGGGCGTTTCCTCCCGCTTTATCCTCAACAGGAACCTCCCGAAACACCCGTGTCCGGTGAGGACCTGCGTCAGGCGGAAGGTGAGGACGCCGTGGCGCCTCTCTAGCCACTCCTCAATGAGGGGACTTATCGCCACAATTGTGCCCAGCGTTGAGTTCCAACAATCGCACTCTCCATGTCGCCATGAGATCCCGTTGGAGCTCTGTCCGCTGTGCTGTGATTACTCGCGGCAGCGGAGTTTCACCCCGGCGTTTCGCCTCCTCGCGCTATCCCAGATGTGCGCGAGGAGGCTCGCCTTCTCACGGGAGACCGTGCGGTAACCCCGGACCAGCCTGATGGCCATGATCCTTTGGGACGCGTTCAACCACCGGGCTGGTTGCAGCCTCAGAGAACGCGCCAACACCGGTGCCCCGTAAAGAGCCATGGACCGCACGACCCCCGCGTAGTGCCTCCGGCAGGAGGCGTTTTGACGCCCTAGATTGGGCAGGAGCCCCTTCAAGGCAGCCCCGGGCCGCTCCAATCTGGGAGCCAAACGTCGGAAGTGCTCCACGAAGTTCCACCGGCTGTCGAGGACGAGTCCACTCGAATGTACTTCATCGTCAACTCGACGCCAATGTGAACCTCTCCCGCCGTTATCTGGGAACCCGACAGTGGCGCGTTCCGAGGACCATAAAAACACATGGCCTCGGACTTGTGCAATGCCACCTCGAGTCACAATTGCCGGATACTGTCGACGATTGTCGCAATCCCACGTGTCTTCAGTTCGTCCGCCGCCGAGTATTTTTATCCTCGAATATTGCCTTTCTCTCATAAATTGCTTGCTAATTGTGGCAGTAAATTAAGCATACCTAGTAAATAGCTTATGAAAGCTTGCTACATACTTAAGCACATTATTTTAAATTGATGAAGAGGTATGATCGGTAGATATAGAACGAATCACGATTATAATTAAATTAAGCTAAAAGTAAAACTAACGTTTGAGCAATAAGTATATTTTACTAGATGCAATTAAATAAGCAAATTTTGCTGAAATTATAAACACTTACCTGTTTTAGAGATTATAAATTAAATTAAAGTAACAGTATAATTAAAGGAGACCTTCAGGAAAACCGGTTACTTATAGTCAAGTAACCGAAAATTGAGTTACGTTATTAATGTACTATACATTAATCATCATCATCATCATTCCAGCCGAAAGACGTCCACTGCTGGACATAGGCCTCCCCAAAGGGCCCCCCCCTTTAATCCCATAGACCCATAATCACCACGCTTGGCAGGCGGATTGGCGATCGCAGTATGGTGCTAAAATGCATAGATAACGCTGCTGCTCATTCTCTCTCTTCATACATTAATAACGTAACTAAATTTAATTGATAAAACTACCATTACATTCTCAAACATACCTACGAGTCAGTTTATGAATGAGTATTCAGAATTATTTTCCTGTTTCATCTTCCTTTTGGTTGTTTAAATCAGGGACCATTTTGGTTACTCATTGAAGGGGTTTTCGACAGGGTTTTTATAAGCAGTTAATCAAAAACCCATACGATATGGGTAACCTTTTTGAACGGCTTAATTTAGAAGCCATTCAAATTTGGTTACCCGGGGTTTGATTGGGTTTCGCAGTTAACGAAAGCCCATACGGTGTGGCAAGCTAAAATGAACTATATATTACATGCAATAATGATCATAGACGTTTTTTTTAAACTAATTAAAAAAAAAAAAAATCAAATAAATATCTCGAAAACGGTAAACCCACACGATATGGGTAACCCTTTTAGTGGGTTTCAAGCAAAAACAAGGAGTTATATCATAATAAAGGTAACCTCATATACGGCTTAATTCTTACCGGGGTTGTGCGGTCCCTGGCTTAAATGCATTCATTTTAAAGTGTGTCCGTTATACCCACAAACATTATCATGTTTTTATTTTGGCGCATCGCAGGTTCCCAGCACTTGTGTGCACAAATAACGTGACAAAGCGAATGAGTGACATCACGTCTCACGAATGTCTGTCGTCGTGAATGACTGACTAAAATGCACCTACATTGTTTTATTAACGATTATATAAAACAG
The DNA here is from genome assembly GCA_948098905.1 of Tiliacea aurago. Taxonomy (NCBI): domain Eukaryota; kingdom Metazoa; phylum Arthropoda; class Insecta; order Lepidoptera; family Noctuidae; genus Tiliacea; species Tiliacea aurago. Next base: position 7,929,441 of record OX402592.1, read on the forward strand.
AATGATATTGTTCAATATATCCCCACATGAGATTTACCGGACGGTTTCCTTCGCCTGTAATAGAATCCATAATAAACTTTGATTGGTTCAATTACTTAATTCACTAACAAGCCTTGAGCTCACAACACAGCCCACGCCTGGATGTAACGTTTTTCTGGACTTGTTTTACGATAGGATCAAATAATGGCCCAATATATCTTACTGAAAGTGTTTATTTGCTTATGATGCTATATTAGGATATTTCGTTGTGTATCGATGTGGAATCTGTATTGGCTGCTAACACCACCTCTGGCACGGGCTTTCCCGCCCGCAACGTGATTTATTTGTTAGCTTCTGACTGCACCCGTTCGGCAGCCCCATTAAATTAATCTCTTTAATCCGGTCGCTAGGTCAATGAGATTTCAGATGTTTTTAAATTTGTGCTACGGCAACAGTAGCATTACTCGATTACCTTGATTAAATTGTGGTGCTGTTGAAATTATTGGTGTCTTTCTGATTTTCAACCCACGTGCTTTTTACCTACTGCTGGACATATTCTTCTGATACTAGGATCTCTAATGGAACCCGGCCTGGTAGTTCTTCATTTACTTTGAGACAACAATAAGAGAAGTCCAGTGAATCCTTGTAATTAATACAAAGGTCTTGCGCAATATCATGATCATAGTAAGTTTTTCTGGTGTAAGATGTGTACATTTGTACGTTTACCTGTATGATTTTATATCATTAACATGTTGCGCACACTTCGTTTTAAATTAGTCTTGTGGTTTCTTCTGTTCTTCACTTGGCACACCATGTACCGCATGGTTATACATACCGATACTAACATACTTAATCAAAGTATCTCTGAAAAATAATGATGTCATTATTCTTTGCGTCCCGTCTGAGTTCCAGTAAGTCGTGTAGATGACCTTCACGCTAAACGGCACATGTGGTCGGTAGTATTATAATACTTTTTTCTTGGTCGATAATGTTAAGAACATCTAATTATAACAACATGATGCCATTTTAATAAAATTAGGAGCCATTTTGACATTGACATCAATTAGGCTTTTTATTACAGTTAAATGTATTACAATCTCGATCATTACATTCATTATCATAACCAATACTTACTAAAGAACTAACTGATTACTACATTCTATGGATAATGGTTTACACTTCAATCGATTTACGATTTATCGGATAATAGGAAGCCAAACTAATTCATTGGTTTCATTCAATATTATAAAAGAAGCGCGAAATTCTGATTTCCCCCACTTAAAACGAAGCGTCCATTTTACTAGCACTTATCACCTTATCCAATAGTTATGTCATATATTACTAACTAATGTAATAGGTTCTATGTTTTTATTTATTTCTAGATAGAAAACAGGTTTAGCGTGTAAGCGGGTTAGATGGTTTATTTGTCTATTTTCATGTTTGCGTAGCGTCATTAATTTAGACGGACGGCTCGGAAGTACTGATGGTAATAAAACTCCTACGTTACGTTTGCCCGGGTTTAAATAACACGAAATTCGCGTTTAATGTAAGCAGCAGATGGACACCTATAAATTATTGCCTCTGTGTAGATGCCGAGAACGCCGTGCTAACTGATGAAAGTTGTAAACGTGTCGGTCATTTCAATGAGCTCGATAACTTTCAGTATATTAAGTTTCTTCATAATAATTATTATAAAATAAACGAACATCGCTAACGTAATAAATTACACTTAGAATATTTGGGGTGAATAAAGCGCCAGCGTTCTCTGCTGCTAAAGAAGGTTGTTGGGTCGAAACAATTATTTTCTTTACTCATCATTCTTGAAGATATCCGGTACAAATTTAAGTGGTCGTAATTGTGGTGGTATTTATTTTTATACATTTCGCGTGGGTTCCTTGTTATATGGCGTATGCAAGTGCACTGCAAATTACTCTTATTTACTTACGCGGGTCTACCAGGACGTATCCATTAACCGCCTCGGTACGTCATCTTGTTTATAAAATGTGTCTGTAGGATATGTTATGGTTAATGTTCTGAATAAAATCAGGAAATTGGATCAATTTTGATACCATTATCGGCCTTTTTGCTGTTTTCGTGAATAAATATTCTATTTGGACTCAAGTATGAAACACCTATTTGGGGGAGGCCTATGTCCAGCAGTGGACGTCTTTCGGCTGAAATGAAGTATAAAAAACTAAGATAGATTATATGGGGTCATTTAAATAAACAAGTAAAATGTCGATACTATCATTATTTTTTTTTAAAATAATGCTTCTTAAAATAAAAATATATACTATGCAGTAAATATTTATAATTAACACTGTTCACATATTCTGCGATCACCAAGCTAACCCAATGACTGAGTGAACTCCTACTTACACCGGATGACGAGCAGCTGATGAATACCCGTCTTTTTATCCTATTCCATCATTATTTTATTATAAAATTTCAGTTTTCATTTTACACACACTTGATCTTTTAATTAAAACTTCACACATGTTCATATCCTTAATAAATTGGATCTATAAAGATAAGGTAATATTTTAATTATACTCTGTTGTGTCGACATAGTGCGCCGATATAATAAACAAAACAAACAAAAAATGCTTTTATCTGGTTGGACCCATGGACATGCAAAACCTTACTTACGATTTGTATGGTAGTCCTTTTGTCCTTATGTTATGCTTGTTTTATTTTTTGGGTCTGCCGAGCAATGCGCTTTGTTGACGTGATGTGTATTTGCATATACCCTTGACTCGACGACTGCCTTGTCAAATGTAACTGCATTGTTCATTTGATGATATGTTCATAACATATCATTGCTAAACTTGAACAAGACGGCAAAATATGCGGTCATTATTATTACTAATCCACGGGCGTAAAATTTAGCATCTGCTATTGCCATGAACTAGCCATATGCCACAAAAAATAGTAGCAGACAATGAGGTTCGCACATTCGAAAATATCGAGGTGACTGAACCTGTGAACAGAACGTAGTCAATCGTTTTTGTTGATTTACAAAAACTACTTTAAATAAATTGCTCTGAGCAATGAGATATATCTCCATGAGCGCGAGCAGTCGCTTGTTTGTACTAGATATCATTTGAACTCAAATAGGTGGCTAATGGCATCGAAGTAGCAGCCGCTAATTACAGTGATTTTACAGCAATTGAAATATTATGGACTGTGTAATTGTGCTACGTCATACATTATTGAAGCGCGAGCGTTATGTGAAGGACGCAGAAGTGCCATGTTGCGTAATTAAGTTGGTGTTGGATTGGGTGGTTATCTAAGTCTTGGTTAGGAAATTAAAATTTAAAACTGGTGCATTCACGCCCAGATTCGGCTTAGGGTCCTTTTAATAACGTATTTGCGCTATGAGATTACTGTCATTTTTAGCCCCGCATTTTTTCTTTTGAAATTAAAATCTCCCTTACAACTATCATTACTTATAGGTTTGTTAAAAGCCGTTGTACAAAAACTAGCCACGACTAGAAATACAAAACTTTTAACGCGTCTGCTGAGTTGCTAATGACGCCCAAGATTAACATGATCTATCTATAGCAGTCCTAACGAATATTCAAGTATTTTGCTCAATAGATTTCCATCAGAGGCGAATGGAAATATTTTAATTTATAGAGATAACCGTCGATACGTATCATGAATATAAATGAGTCAAGACAAAAACAAGATGTGTCTGAAGAGAAATAATAAGAGGCGTTCGACAGCCACGATCGTCTAGCCGCCATCGTCCTTGAGTGCAGAAATCCTTGATGAGTACAATCAACCGCCACCGGATAGTCGTCTCCGTTCAGGGCTGCCAATTAATATTTTAACTACATGTAAGGCAAGTTGCAGAGTCTATTTCAATTCAACTTGTTTAATGTCCACTTGTTGCGTAAACTAGTTATGTTTATCTATCCGTCATTATGAACGCAATACTGATATAGCTCCGTAACTTAGAAGTTAAATTAAATAAGAAGAAGAAGAAGTATTTATGAAATCCTAGGGCATTGTGCAGCCCTGGGTAGAGAGAATACAGCGTAGATGCTGGCAAGTGTGAAGTACATACTCAAATGCGGACCACTAGCCGTATTTGTAAATACCTAGGTAGCTAGCTAGCGTAGTCGTGAAATATCTTAATCGTTTCTATTAAAGACATATTTATTATTCTTTAGCAACCAATTAATAAACAGTTTGGATATTTTTTTTTTTTTACCAAAAGCGACTTAATTTTTAGGTATTACCTAATTACTAGATTTTAGTATATAAAAGGTTTATATGATTTAAATATAAAAACACCACACCACCATACCTAATGCAAAACGTATAAAACAAATAATCATAAATTATTCTACTGTAGATAACGATTGCAGAGATTTCCGGTAGTCAGTATTTATCTCCCCATACATCCAACCATCTATGTAATACGTTTTAATCGAAACGGGTACGTAAACATGTCACGTGTAAAATCCAACCGCTGCTTAAATTGAATTTAACTCGAGCCACGACCTGTCAACTTATCGAATATAAATTCTCTTAATAATCGTTACCAATTACGTGAGCGTTCGGCCTCGTACCGCACTATCAATCTTTGCAGAAATGCTGTAACGAGCGATTACTACGAAGGATTAAGATCTTTTTGCGGTGGCAAGTAAGGGAGAAAATGAATTGTCGAATGGGACTTTGATTGGTCTTTTTGGTCCGTAGCGACGTCGTCGTGAGCCGGCCAGCCGCGCGCCGCGCTGGCACCGCGAGAAATGTTGGACGTTATGAAACCATCGCTGACAAACTGCAAATAAGAGTGGCCCTAACTCTAAACACTAGACAAGCTCGCCGGTCTTTGTCGCCAATTGCATAAATATGTACTAATATAATGAAATGGAATTTAAATCAACCGCACAATCGCGCAATAGCTGAACAGAAGTTTGTGAACAGTTTAATAATTTTGTTACAATGCATTTGTCCGTCTTGTATCTCTAAATGTCAAATTTATCTAATAAGGAGAATAGATCAAACTTGTGCACACGTGATAAAATTCATACGAGGAAAACCAGGTGGTCTACTCTGAACATAAACCCGAAGTATCGGCCCAATGTTCGGTCGTTTCTTTATTACGGCTAACTATAGCTGATAAGGCGAAAAACAAAAAAAGGCAGTCGAAGAGATAAGCCAAAGTCAAAATGGTGACTGGAAGTCGTGTAAGGACTCTAAAGTCAAAAAAGGAAACTATGGAAGTTATAAAACGGCTGATACTTCGGTTTAGCGCTTCGGAGTAGACCCCCAGTTATGTATATACAAGGCCAAATTAAAGGAGCTAGCGAAACTCCGCAGACGTGATGGGTTTCGATATCTAAACATGATAAAATGAAAAAGAAATTAATTTGACGATTTTTTTTGGGTCATCAACCGCAGGTAGAGTAGTCACTTGAAATATTAATAATAATAAATTCATTTATTTCAGGTAAATAACACCCATTGCCAAACATAAATTAATAGAAATAGACCATAGCCCTACACTCACACGTCCAAATCGCAAACCATTTATTACAATATGATATTAAGCTTCACAGTCGTGATGGGTATCGAATATCAATATCTAAACACGATTAAACAAAAACAGATTTTCTTAACTCATACTTCAAGTAACAACACTGCCAGCGCCCGTTGACCCTAAAAAATATCGTCAAATACTTTTTATTTTTTCGTGTTCAGATATGGACCGATTTGGAAAAATCTTTTTTTGTTTGAAAGGGTATATACTTCCTAAGTGGTCCCAATGTCATGATCTGATGATGGGATCCTGGAGAAATCGAGGGAACTCGTCAAATATTATAGGCACACCTATAGCGATTTGGGTATTTTTTTATCGTAACTCGTGCACTTGCTCTCGGAAAGCACCATTTAGTGAAGTGGAACTGATGATGAAAACCACAGATGGCCACCGGAACTCTTTAATAATAATTTCATGGGTTGCGATTCGATTATTTTAATATGCTTGTTAAGCAATTTATGCTCGTCACAATGCATATAGTGAAGTGGAGCTGATGTTAAAGTACCAGAAGAGCTGCTCAACAATTAACGTCCCAGCATTGGGAAAATAAATATTTTGTAAAAGGTTGAGAGTTAAAAGGGAGCAGTTCAGATTAGGCTATTGTAACTTAGATAAATTACAAACCGACCCCTTAGTGTATGTGGATGATGTTATACTTCCTGACACTGTTATTTACATAGCGTAGTGGTGTTTGAATTTGTAGGGGGAGCCTTCTTCTAGAAATCGGGGAACATACATAAAAATAAAAGATTCCGAAGAAATGAGAACCTCCTCTTTTTTTGAAGTCGGTTAAAAATTGTTTTGATATTGGAAAGATTTTTTATAAGGGGCTTTAACACCTACTTGATTCATAACGTTTATTTTAAATGTACTGTATAAAACTAATGCTATTTATAAAACTTCAAATTTGGACAGTAGTGTTTAAAATAAGCAAAACATTTCATGAATAAGTATGAGATTATGACGAATTCAACGTCATTTTACTAAAATTTAAAACTAATTTGTCCAATGACATCAGCCTCAGCCTTAGCTTTTGTATACATATTTGGAGGAATTTGTGGCAATGTTCCTTGTGTTCCAATATTTCTGTATTGCGTATCCTTCATTAATTAGGTTCCTAGCGAATGGTAGCAAGCGTTGATAACGTAAGAAAAATGTCTTCTTAGTATAGATTCACGTCCTATCCTTTTTTTTTTGGGTGGCAAATTATCAAAGAACGGGAGGGCGTGTCTGCCTTTTACTGACTAAAACTCACCCGTGTTCCTTATGTTGCCTGTGTGCCAGGGCCACGATATCTTACGTCCTACCTTTTTTTTTTTTGGATGGTAATTTATCAAATAACTTCTCCCGCTCTAGGCGGAGCGGGAGGGCGTATCAGACTTTTACTGACTAAAACCCACCCGTGTTCCTTCCTTGCCTGTGTGCCAGGGCCACGATATCCCTTTCGGCCAAACTCGCAACCCTGGCAGGCATTGGCCCTAACGGACCCCGTCAGTTAGTGCTGACATCTCTTTGAGGCGCGCGTGGAACACAACGCGCCGACGACCCGGGCTTGGTCCTTATCAGACGGCGAGGTACCCATCGCTCACCGTCCGCAAGCCCGCGCATACGGTGGCCGGGAATCGGCTTGCGACTCCCGATCTCACGTCCTACCCTACCATTGACATCGTGAGAACGTGAACTTTTTGGTGAAATGAAACTGACTCTCGCCACGCGACAATATCTGACAGCGAGTCTCGGAGGCGCGACGGTCGACAGTCTGTCACAGTCAAGTTCACGGCCTCCTCTCCAACGTTCCGCAACATTTCCTCGTTCTGTCTCGTTACTCTTTGTTTATCATCGCGATATATTGAATCGAAAGCATTGCAATTGATAGCCTTCTCTCGCAGCTTACTTACGACACTCAATTACTTTATTGTACTTTTATTGTTTTCAGATCTCCTTCAATTACTGTAGATAATTTATTTAAGTAAGACCGCTTTATAGTTCCTTGTTACGATTTTGTAACACGTTCCATCACGGAACGCTTGACAACGAGGTCCTTTTTTATGTTACGTCCATTATAAATTATAGTCGATTAAATTAGAAGTATGTCTCGTTGTGATACAACCATTTTGAAGCGGTCCTCGTGTATTGTTCCCGACTATGGCGTGGGGTCAACGACCATATCTAGCAAATATTTGCCGATCTTATGACGAAAATGGATTTTTGTCATAAAGTAGCAATGTATTTAGTATTAAAAAATCAAGTATACATTTTTCAATTTATGATTTTCTAATTATAACATCGTTTCAAGAAAATTTTGCCCTGTTGTCTTCTAAAAAACTGCCGTTACGTTTATACTTATCCGTTCGTAGAGTTGACCGTAAGGTTGTACACAAAAAAGTGCTTTTTTTTACTCACCATTAATTGGTGCTCTATTCACGAATAGTATGCCAGTTAACGATGGCCATATAATTTGATGTGATTCACAAATCAAATCTTTAATCAATTATTGTAAATATACAAAACATTATCGACGCGGTGCCACATTTTCCGTTTGTTTGGCGTTGGCTGTCAGATATAAATCTCCGTAGATCACGAGGTCGTTAATGTGATATTCGTGTCGGCGCCGTCTCAGATAGGTACTGTTATCCCATTGTCGATTCAAATGTTCCGCGCTTTCATATTTGTCTATGTACAGCTATTGTAAGATTTAGTTCCGTGCAAGTCAACAGATCGATATATTTCCAATACATGTACTCATAGGTAGCATTACGAAGCTTTTAAACGTATTTGAATACTTGTGCGATTCCAATCTTTGAGATCGTAGCGCGATTGTGCGAGTTAATCTGAATCAATTATTATAATCGTTTTATTCAGAAATAATTATTGTTATTGTCCGTAATCTTAAAACATGACTCACAATAGTAGCTGTTGTATATTAACGGTAGTTTTTTTCAATAGCCTCACGCAATGAGCAGTTGCAAATTAAGGTATTTTTGTTTTAAGTCGGTATAAGTACTTAGGGGTAATTCTTACCTGTTTTTCTTGAACGGGCTGTGGGGACTTAGGGTCGGTACTCGGTAGTTTCCGCTGTATTTGATATGCTAGCCGTGATAAGACCCGGCGGCCACGCGACACTTGCTCAACCCCTTCCAGTGCAGAGGGTTGGTCGCCCTACCGCCTTATTGATTAGCACCCTCGGAGAATTAACTTAATGGTGAAAACAACACACACGTCATCATACTCGTATTGAATACAACATTGCATATCCACCTCCTAATTATAAGCTTTTTTTGTGTTGTTGTGAATGCAACCTAATAAGTTTATTTTGTTAAAATGTCAAAACGGTCAGTAAACGCCACCAGAATTTGTTTCAGTAAAAACAAAAGAATAGAAAGTCTATTTATTTATTTTAACACATTTTAAATAATGAATAAGGTATAAGAAGTTTGCATTTGTAGCTCTTCGTCAGCTGAAAAGTTTGAAAAGACATAGGAAAATTCACAAGGCTTCTTAAAAGTTTCATTAGCATTTTAGGAACATTTTCCTCTTAAGGTAAATTATGAAATTGCTACCGGTTCATTAGACTCTAACGGATTTAAATGCTTATTGAATTTCTGCGAACCAAGTAAATGTTGTTTGAAAGAGATAGGGCCGGGCCATTGCCTATTATTAGTATATTTTATAGTAAACCGTGCGAGCGCGAACCAGTTACACCGATCGAGCCGTGTTAGTTCAGTTAAATAATACGAGTGTGTTGTAAATCCCATACTTTCATTGTACTATCGAGAATCGTGAGGTGTACATTCATTCTTGAAAAGGCAATCTGGGAATAGAAGGACAAATACATGCGCGGTCCACATAATCGCTGCGGCATGCCTATGGCTCAACTCCAGACTAATTAAGTGCATTATGGCCGAAGTCACGTTTATATTACAGAATATGTCAAATTAAAGTTAGCTGTACAAATGTATGAATAAGGCTCGATTGGTGATCGTTAAATTTTATGCAGGTGTGTATGAGATCTGAATGGGTACTTACGAGTGTTAAGGTGTGTATTGCGGTCAGCGAGGAACTTACTCGCAGCGTTGCGTCACCCTGCTGTCGGTACTGGTTGCGCCAAATCAATCTTGGGCGCTAATCGCACCTCTCGCCGTCCCGTTGAAATAGTTTGCAATATGAAACTACCACAATTACGTTCGATTCAACCAAAACAAGTACACAACTAAGTGCGTAACACATAATTGAAATAATTTCATGATTAGGCTAATTTTGGTTACATATACCAATATGTAGTTGGAAATTAAAGATGGATTTGATTTGTACACAACTGCGCAACAATAGAGTGTTAAGAATGTAACATAATATACGTTTTTAGGATTCCGTAAGTACGTCTGAATGAAAAAACAGAAGCTTTAAAGGATGCCTCGTGTATGAGATGAGTAAAGGATGCATTTGCTCCGAGTCCGCGTATCACTGGTCAGTTTCCCTCAGTCGTCTCGTCAGTTTATTTAATTCGCCAGTTTGGTTGTTTAGTCAGTTTCACTGATTGGTCAGTTTTACCGATTAGACAGTTGCGTTAACTCGACATTTTCCAGTGTTTGCCAGTTTTCGTCGATTCGTCAGTTTTATTCAATTCGTCAGCCAAAGTACAGTCGGTAGAAAAGTGAATGCACGTCTGCTAATTTAAATAAATTTTAAGATAGATTTGATAATTTTCAGCCATAATTAGGGAATATTATACAAACTCATTTTGTGAAATTGTCAAACTGACTTAAGTAATAAATATTTTTACGACATAACGTTACGTATTTTTTTTTTTTGCTTAAAACGTTGCCCCACACTAGGAATTTCTCCTGTATTGTGGGTGCGTTTACAAACATTTAAATTCACATACACAAACAGCCAGACCCGGAACAACTACTTGTAGGTCATACAAATATTTATTCCGTGCGGGAATCGAACCCGCGACACGCAGCGTAGCAGTCAATCGCTTAACCACTGCGCCAACCGTCCCGTCTAATCGTATTTTATTCAGATTTCAGTTAAGTAATGTTAGAAGTTAAGTACACATTTTTATTCAATACCTATTGGTTTATTATATTATGTTATGTTAAAAATAAAAACGGAAGTTTGATTTTAATAAGGCTGGTATTCTTTATAGCACATTATATTATTATCCACATGTGTTTATTCAACATTTAAAAACGTTTTCCTTTAAGAGTACCAAACTGACGAATCGACGAAAACTGGCAAACACTGGAAAATGTCGAGTTAACGCAACTGTCTAATCGATAAAACTGACCAATCAGTGAAACTGACTAATCAACGAAACTGGCGAATTAAATAAACTGACGACTGAGGGAAACTGACCAGTGATACGCGGACTCTTTGCTCCGAATCTACTGGACCAATTAAGTTGAAATTTGATACGTACATTTAATAAAACAAAATAAAAATATTAAAAAATATAAGATACAACGTTTACAGTTTTTCTTAAATCTACGTCAAGTTCACGATGATTTGTGCCTGAACTAGGAAGTCTTGTGTTTCAGGCGATTGGAGGTAACTTAAGTTGACATAATAATCACATAGCTTAATAATATTTTTGGTAACAACGTAGGTATATAAAAAAATTATAGTACCTATCTTAACCTAGCTAACTAATTAAATAAAATTAAAAATAACAATACGAACAATATTTACTTTAGCACAAGTAATAACTTATCTGTGTCTTCATAGGACATAGTTTGAAGAGCTTCCTTAAGGATTTTCTTGCAGTTACTGTGGTTTAAGGAGTAGATGTTTCCTTTTTCATTTAGCCTGTTGTAGAGTAGCGGTCCGAGGTACATGTAAAACTTGGCTATGAAAGCATGTTTTGTACTTTTTTGAGGGCAAACTATATCTTTCCGTCTTTTTTTTGTAAATTCAGTGCTGTATGGAAGTGCTGCGTGTTGTTTTAGTACAGTGCTCATAATAAATAACTGTCGAACTATTAGTACTTCACAAGATTTATACAGGAGGTTAGTGGGGAAAAGGAAAGGGCGGCAAGTAGCCACCTTGAGAATAGCTCTTTGAGCTCTTTCAATGGGCAATAACAGACCTTTACTCGCCCCCACCCCATGAGGTAATACAGTAAGTCAGAATTGACTGACAAAGAGCAAAATATACTTACCTCAGTATTTTTGGATCTGTAATAAATCGTAGCTTTTTGAATACGAATATCAGCTTACGAATTCTATTATTTAGAGCTTCCTTAAGTGGTTTAAAGGAAAGGGTTTCATCTATTATATACCTAGGTATTTTATTTTATCAGTCTTTATAATATTGGGACACTTACACCTGTCATCTGTTGGTTCTGGGCAACAATGAGCATGCAACGCTGTGGGGATATTCGATATATGCTTGCGCATCAAAAACTTAATGTATTTTGTCTTTTCTGCATTTAGAGAAATATGAATTTCTGTGACCCAAACACGGACGTGTAACGTAAATAAATAAATTTTGAATATACGGGTTACTTTTGGGCGTAAACTGTGTACAGTGTGTGACATGTCATAAATGAAAGGGCTTGTTGTGCCATTCTCAAATACTTATTTATATTTTTTTGATAAATACTTTTAAAGTTATTTAAGAAAATTTCTGGAAAATTTACCATTCGACCCTTCTCTACAAACCAACTGAGAATAACATTAAAAAAAAATAACAATGGTTCTCTAAATTACAGGAAAACATTTAAGAAGTTTATGGTCTTAAAATAACATGGTAAATCTCCCAATATTGCGTGTACAAACTTACATTTGCAGTTGGAATGTATGGGAGAACATGTTTTTCAACAACAATGTTAAGTTGGGATAAAAAACATGGTTGATAACATATTCATCGTACGGAACACTCACCACACGAGTTCAACTCAGGCTTTATTTCATGAAACACATGGACTAAGCATAGTTTTTGTTTGTTGTAGTTCACGACGGGAGCGGCGGAAAGCGTGGCGTGCGGAACTAGTTCGTCATCGTCAAGCTCCTCGTCGTCTTCGTCGTCATCGTCTTCATCGTCATCGTCATCGGACTCTGACACCGCGGACGCCGCCGGCGGCTCCGCGCACGCCTCGCCTGATGACTCCAACGCCGCCCTTGCGGCTGACTGTCCACTACAGGTGAACAACACGTATTTAGATATCTTTGTTTAGTGCTATTGTTTGTACCATACATACGGTTTAATCAACTCAACAACATTGACAGACTGTTTGAGCAGGTCCCGAGAGCTGTTTCAAATGAATATTTTTGTAAGAAATTAGTCGTCGGGCCATGACTTGCGCTCGCTCTTAACAGTGCATAGATAGGTATAATAGCCACGTTAGTATGTTTTTACTGTGTCTATTTGGAGCAGTATACTGAAATATATTTTGCAGCTCATCGACGATGCAGACCTTGCGGAACTATTTCCAGAACAAACACCGAGCGCGCCGGCGCAACAGCCCAATTTCGCGACCTTTGCTGTTCACAACGCCGCGCCGGATAACGACGACAAGTCCATTGCTGATAATGGTGAGCGTTCTTCACTATGTAGTTTTAAGTCTTAAACAGTGTGTTGATTAAATCTTTGATTTTACCAAGACGTCAATATTTCAGGTGATGAATCCAGTAGTGAAATGGAACTTACGCCCCAGCTGGTGACGGCAGCAATACAAAGGGCAACAGCTGATTCATCAGGATCGGAAAATGAGTGTTCTAACTCTGATACCGGGCATCAGAACACTACACACTACGCTTCTAGCTTACTACAGCAGTTCGTTCATCAGACACAGCTGCTGAGCAGTACGGCGCCTTTAACATCTATTAGTACGGCACCCACAACTTCTTTATCGTGTGGATTAAATCCTCCTACGATAGACGGAGTCGGGACCATCACTGATTGTGTACTGGGTCAAATAAATACTTTGCCTGAAATAGCGCCCATAGCGCCAAACTTCTTATCATCAAGTCAGCATCTGAGTCCGCAACAAACGGAAGAGCTTTCGCAAAATTATAAAGATCTTGAAGAAATTACTTCTGTTACGGATTCTGTGGATATCTCAATAACTAACCCACCGAGTCTAGAAGACTGTGTCGATAATAATGACTTCATGACATTGGATATCACTCAAGCTAGCTCCGAGCTAGGAAGTGCCAGTGATTTGTTAAAAAGTTCTCCTATTACCGTAGTCGGTACTGATTTAAATCATTTAAATCACATTGATTCTCAAAAGTTAGATACAATCAGCACAAATTCAGTTGAATCTCAAGAAGACGTTAAAAATGTTATCGTAGAATCTAGAAGAAAAAGAGGCAGGCCTCGAAAAGTTCGAAACGCTGATGAATTTGACAACAAAGGTATGGAATCTCAAAAAGAAGAGAAATCGGTAGTAAACGTAATTAATTTTCACAACAATAACGACCCTCCGAATGTTTCTCCAGATTCTGGTATTCTGTCGAATCACAACTCTCCCACACATTCTCCGTTGCGACGCCACGATGTAGATGAAGGCCACAGTAGACTCGGTAGGAAATCTATTCAAAAAGAAAACACCACAAGAAGAGCAATGCGCTCGAAATCCAAAAGCAGAAGCCGTACCCAGAACAGATCAGATTCAAGTGATTGTGACTACCAGAAGAAGAGAATAGAGAATGAAATCAAAGAAATTAAAACAGAAGCACCATCACCAGTCCCACTGAAACAAGAACAAAATAAATTTGAAAAGAATAAGAAAAATGATCACAAACTGGATATAGCTGCATTAGATAGGATGTTATACGCTACGGACAGGGTATTATATCCGCCTAGAAAGAAAGTGGGCCGTAAACCGCAAAGTAAAGCGAAATCTACTAAGAATACTCCCAAAACTTTAAAAGACAAGAATCAGTATGACTCTGGTGATAGTGACGAAGACTCTGTACCAACCAACAGGTCGGTGTTGTCAGGAGTGTATGCTAAACGTAAAGAACTTAATAGTAAACTCGCTAGCTTACCGAAAAAGAATAATAAAACATTTGGTAACACTTGGAGGGATAATCAAAGTGAAAATGAAGCAGCTGCTGATGGTCCATTAGATCCAACTTGGAAACAAATCGATCTGAATCCTAAATATAAGGACATCTTATCGGGTTATAAAAGTGACCACGAATTCAAGCCATATAAAAGCTGTAGTCGCCTCATAGAGTCTGGCTACAAGAGTGATTATGGGTGTAGATCTGGATATAAAAGCGATTACTACCGTTCGGGCTATAAAAGTGACCACAAGTCGGGTTACAAAAGTGATAAATCGGGATATAAAACAGACAACAGTGTTAGGAGCATGCGGAGGCGCATGAGAAAACTGAAGAAGACTAGATCAGTAAGAGATAGATCTTACTATAAAAATCAAAAACACTTTGTATCAGATCAAGAGATACTGGTATTAACAAATAAAACATTCAGCAGCTTAACTTTAGGTCACAGTTCAAGTGATTCTGAATGTGAAAGTTACTTGAGAAAACATAGTGCTAGTCCAAAGTACATAAGTGTTTGCACAAAATATCCATTGCCATCAAAATACGACTTTGGATTCTCAAAAATGAGTCAAAAGCATGTGTTAAGACTGAACTCATCCGACCCGTTTGCTCCAGGCCCAGTATTTAGTGGTTTACAGCGCCCCGTCACTACTTGCAATATATTCAAAGTGAGTAACAACAACAATAATAATACCTTACTGAAGTCTCCAAGTAAAGCTAGCCACGTCGGAAACGCATTGCCAGCACTCAAACCTGCATTTACGCACAAGTTTGGATCGTCACCGATTTGCATAGCTATTAAAACTTCAGGATCAAAGAAAGAAAATGATAACAGTTTCAAAGATTTCCCGAGAACACTATCACCGAAAAACCGTAAACAGTTAAAGAACGGAAATACCTTTTCAAGTGGATCGAAAAAAGAGGTTACGCCTAAACCGATGCCTAGTATTTTTGAAAAAGCTAAAAACAGTTATGTTCCAAACAAGTCCTTATCGAGGAATGTTTTTCTGAATTTTAAGAAACCGCACATAAAGCCGTCTTTCCATATCAAAAAACATAGGAGAACAGTAGTGTTAGCTCCACCCAAGATAAATTTAAAGCCTACGGAAAGACTTTCAAGAGTAACTGTTAAAACAGAAAACAAACATCATAGACACAGAAGTAAAAGGCGACACCGATCTAGATCCGTTTCCAAATGTCGAGAAACTTACACAAAAGCGATAGAACTTGTAGATCAAAAGTTTGGCCAGGATATGGACAATTTGATTTCCAATTTTATAAAATTGTGTCAAATAGCGCCAAAATTAATGCCAAAATTAACAAATGTCGCACAAAATCCGCTTAAAACAACCGAGAAGACGTCCACGGAGTCAGGGTCTACTAAAGTAGTCAAAAGGGGATCGAAGAAACGTAAAACTTCAGATAATCAAGAAATCGCTACACCAACTTCTAAACGGAGGCATAAAAAACAATTAGCAGAATCTCAGAACAAAGGTGGTAAAGATACGAATGAGCATAAATTGCCTCTTAAAAAGCGACATTATCACATTAACTCCTCTACAGGTAATTCATTGAGCCTAAGCTTAGTAACAGCAGAATTTGATGAAAACTCAAAGAACGGCACAAGTCCAGAAAAGTTCTTATGTACTGAAACGGATTGTACGGGAGATGTCCAAAGCAATACACCTGAAGATTCCCCTAAACTTAAAACTCCACCAGAAAAGGGTAAAAAGAACAGTGATAATTCAAAAACTCCTCAAATGACGAGCACTCAAGACAACAAAAATCAAAATACTGATAATGCATTGAAAAATGCAAAAGTAAGCGGTAGTACTGTTGGAGATAACATTTCATTGAAAGTTGACGATAATAATCATACACCCACAAAGAATCATTCTCCAAATTCCCTAAACGCAACTGATGATGAACTTTCCATCAAAAAACCTACTGCCGAACAATCGGAACTTTCAAAGAAGATATATGAAACATCTGAGAAATTGAAGGCGGTACATAAAATGGTTCATGATTTAGAGAAAAGTCTACCTAAGTCTAAAGATCCTGAAGTGAAACCAGACTCCAATAAACAAGAAACTAATAAAGTTTCGTCACCAAGATCTGAAAATAAATCTTCACCTGCACCTATCGTAACACCCAAGAAGCGACATAGACTTGAAGCAGAAAAGGTTATATCACACTCAAGTCTGGATCAAGTTGTGCAGTCTTTGTCTAAGAAGCTATCAGAAGAAAAATCTGTTACATCATCAGACGCAAAGGAAACCAAGGATGACAATCAGAATAACTCCAAGGATGATTCTAAAGATACTGAAAAATCTGATGCTGTGACAATAGACAATAGTAACACGTCTTCAGCAAACAATGCCACTGTTGATCCATTGAAGAGTATGTCTGCTCGTTCTCTGTACAAAAGCTCCATCCCACCAGCACAAAAGTCTGAAATAATGACACGAAAGAAAAATAGACTGGAAGGTTTAACTAGTAATTTAGTTTCTAAAATAAATCCAAGTGCAGCTACTAAAGTTTTAGATACTTTGTTAAATAATAATATACGTAAGTCTATAGAATCTCGTATTTTAGAAAAAGAGAAAAACAGTACAGATCCTTCTTCTAAAGTGACTGATGAAAAGAGTAAAAATAAAGAACCATCACAAATTAACACAAGAGCTACAGTTATCAAGTCTCCTGTGTCGAAGGGCAAAGTTATAGACACGAAGAAGTCAAGGGCGCCAGAACCTCATGTTGAACAATTACCCGTCGTCAATATTGATAAACCAACAGGCATATTTGAGTCATCGATTGATTTAGAAGATCAGATTCCAAAATCCTCAATATGTGTAAACCATGTTTTAGCCGATGCCAATAAACCTAAATCGAAAGCAAAAAATAGTGATGGGAAAGCAACGAATTCCTTACTAGCCCCTATTGATACCGAATCCGACATACCGCTGGCATTAATTTCAGAAACAGCAGATCCTATTATTAGGCCAAAAAGAGGAGAATCAATCGCTGCAGTGATATCGGATAAACTTCAGGAAACTGGTGGTCATAATTTGCGACAGACTAAGAGGAATTTGAATGCCGAGACTGAAGATCCAAATGATAACAAGAAAAAGAAGAAAACTAATAATATCCTAAGAGAGAGCAAACTAGTTTTACCTGCCAGGGTTTTGGTTCCAAAAGTTCAAGCAGAACGCCTAGCGATAACAGATACTACGAAGAAGATTACTTTGACCACTAAAAAGTCAGAAGCAAACGACTCTAGTGACAACAGAACAGTTGAAACTTCTAAAAAGAAAACTAGAAGGCGTAAAGCAATCAATAGAACTGGCTTCCCTAATATTAAAAGAAAGAAGAAGAAAGTTGAAAGCAGCAATATTACCTCAGACAGTCATTTCACCTCCGATACTGATAATAACTCTTCTGCATTCGAACGAGTGCCAAAAGATGGTGAAGCAATGAGTAGTTTCTTGGAACGTACTACTAGCAAGAAGCCTGAACTAAAAGTAGTACAAAATAAGGACGAATGTCCTAAACAAGGTAGATTGACAGTTGTTGCTCTTGAGAAATTACAAGGCAAAGAAGTCCCAAGTGATAACAATAATAAAGTAACCAAGAATACTGAGACTGTAATTAGCGAGAAAAAAGTTATGAATTCATCTATTCTTAGAGCACCAGCCCTTCAGCTAAAGAGTAAGACTGAGAAAGAGGTTAAAAATCACATCAATAAATGGGAAGTGCTTAGTGAGACGGATAGCATTCCATCTCTTGCCAGTTCCCTTAGTAATGATCCCGAAGACAGCATACCCTTGAGCCTTTTGAATTTAAAACCTGACAGGCCTGTCAGTCGTCTCGATAATTTAGAGAGATTGAAACGCAAGACGAGGGCAATGTCACCTTCTCATGAAATTGAAGAAATATTTTCAAAGAGAAAAGTGGTTGAGAGGAATTGCAAAATCGGTCTGAGGCCGAAATCAAGTCTTGCAGTTTTATGTCCAAGTGAAAGAAGACAAACAAGGAGTTCGGATAATACAACTGAAGAGCCGAAACCAACCAAGATAAAGAAAACTGAAGCTAAGAAAATAGTAGTTGAAATCGAAAAAGTTACTGAGAAAGTGGCGGAGAAAGTAATTAAACCTGTTGCTATAGCTAATAGAAGAAAGTCAAGGTCTTGTCAAATGAATAAAAAAAGAGAAGTACAGTCGAGTTCTCGCGAGAGTTCCGTAGATACCATTGTGAGTCGTAAAATTGATTCAAAATCTCGGGAGCACTCACTAGACACTCTCGAAAATGATCCTCTGCCGCTCAATGAAAAAGAAATTGATTTCGAAAAGAGTATTGACGTACTATCTAAGAATGTAATCTGCAAGAAACGAGTGGCGTCATCTCGGGATGACAGTCCGGCTAGCAGTGTGGACAACAGAGACAAACCTGTTATATCGAAAAGGAATCCGCGGCTACGGAAGAAATTCTTGGCGGCTGGGTTGTTTTCCGATTACTACAAAGATGAGTAAGTAGAATTCTTCTTAATATTTATTATGTTTTGTGCAATTTTCTTTGTACTTATCTTTCTGTTACGTTTCAGTCCAAGACCAGAAGGGAAAGGAAAGAATCTGGTGATCCAAACTGAATTCCCGCCCGGGCTGTTGGCTCCCCCGCCTTATTGCGAGCGTTGGGTCCGCCGAAGACTGCAACATTTCTCTTTGCCTTATGACATTTGGTGGCAACAGCATTACAATCAGCCAGTACCATCATGGAACTATAAAAAGATTCGAACAAGTAAGTCAGAACTACAAGCATCTATGATATTAGTAGGTAAAGTAAGGAGCAACAAGTTGCAAGCGGGTTTAGTGGTTTTATTGCATTTTTGAGGGACTGGGTTGTTATTTTTCTTGATAAAGTTATTTATAGAAAGTGGTGCTGTCATTGTTGAATTATTAAAATAATTAAAATCACGTAGTAATTTGCCGTGTATTATGTATCGCGCTATTGAAATTATCATATAAACTTTTTTCTCTTACTTAACTGAAATGTTTGTTATTTCAGACGTGTATTACGACGTGAAACCGTCGGCGGAGGAATGTGAGAGCGTAGCATGCAACTGCGCTCCATCGTCGGGATGCAACGAGGACTGTATTAACAGATTAGTGTACTCGGAGTGTTCGCCACAGCTGTGTCCTTGCGCGTAAGTACATAAAAACTAATTTAAACGAGTAATAAATTGACTGTTTCGTTGGTCTAGTGATCATTCGTGCGAATGTTGAGCTGCTGATTGGGATCTTTCGTCCTATTCCGGTTCAGCTAAAGTGTTAATGGGTTTCAATAAGAAATTCTCAGTAGCAACCCCCGGGGTAATTACGTAATTGTGCAATAGGCTCGCCCCATATCGATACCTCGGGGCTAAAAGGGCGTATAGCACAAAACACGACTTTTCAGGAGAACCAAAAAACGATATAAAACATATATTGCTAATATCTTTTTTATTTGTAGTGATACCCTCAATGTAATCTAGGGCAAAAGTGCTTAAAATTTGTTGTATTTTCATGTAATATCTAAAGAAAATTACTTATTGATAAGTGAGTTAAAACTGTAGGTAGCAGCGGCAAGGTATACATTTTTGTATGAGAGAAGCCCGCTTTGGCTTTTCTCATACAAAAATGTATTCCTTGCCGCTGCTACCTACTACTTATAAAGGTATCCAGTCTTGATGTTATGTTCTTCACTCTTCTTCACTTCACTCAAATCACACACTGTGCTTTCTATAACACTTTCGCGAACGGTATAAAATTATTGTTTGTTATTTGCAGCGATAGGTGTAAGAACCAACGCATACAGAGGCACGAATGGGCGTCGGGGTTGGAGAAATTCATGACTGAGAATAAGGGCTGGGGTGTGCGAACTAAACACAGCATTACTTCCGGAGACTTCATCCTGGAGTATGTTGGAGAGGTCGTTTCTGATAAGGAGTTTAAAGTAAGACCAATACTATAGTTATGTTATTATTTTGCTAAGTTGTTATTCTGTGTGGTGCCGGACGTAAAGAATAGCACATACACTATTTGTTCACGTGGCGTGGGTGTCGTAAAAGGCGACTAAGGGACTTACTAGAGAATGGGCAGCAGCGTTCTCTATGCATTTTAACACCATACTGCGATCGTCAACCCGCCTGCCAAGCGTGGCGATTATGGCAAACGCCTCCCTTTGGGGAGGCCTATGTCCAGCAGTGAACGTCTTTCGGGTGAAATTATGATGAATGAAGTTGTTATGAAAAGTGTTTGGCATTTTTACCCGACTACGGCGAAGCAAAAAGGAGGGTTATGATTTTCTTTGGCATTTTTACACCTTGCGGTTAAAGGTTTCAAACGATATCTTACAATAGGGGGAATATGCACGTAATTTTTTTTTTTAAGTGAAACCTTTAGGCGTGTTAAGCACTTTTTGGGTGAACAAAAATCATGGAACTCGCGTCATCGTCACCGAACGCTTTCCATGAGCTATATGTACTTCGAGGAATTTCATATCTATACACCTTAAGGACAATTTTTGCTTGCAGCGCTCGGCCGCTATAGAAATCTCATCAACCAATAGCATCGCACCATCAGATTTTTGATGAGACCCTTGTTTTTGTAAATGAAAAAAAAAAGACAGTAAAAAACCAGCTGAGGTGGTGCATATTTTTTCAATGGAAACAATTTCAATGGGAACCCTCGTTCGGTCGTAGTTCGAGATCGTTTGGGACAAGTTTATGGGTTTTTTTTTATAAGAGGGTTTGCTATGCTCTCAGAAAAGTATAATATAAAATTAGAATTGAGTAGTTTCACAATTAGCAGTTTTTGGGTGAGAGGCGGAAAATTTCCATAATACTTTAAAAGCGCAAAACGCGGTATCGTTTCGGTATAGTATGCTCGGATTTGACTGATGTTTAATCCAAGAAACAAGATTTCATGCCTCTGTTGTGTGGTGAGACGGTACGAAGACATGTTTCAGAAATGCTAGTAAAAACGTTAGTTGTTACCGAAAGCTCTGCAAATTTGCAACTGAACCCATGAAATGCGTTAGAACAAAATGTAAAGTATAAAAACATTAAAATTAAAAACTTTCTCAGTTTTGTTTCTTTTGTTCTATTCCTAGTGGTCGAGAAAGGGTCACCATATCCGTAGTCAGACATCTGTGATCATTGTAACAGAGCCTACAAAAAACGCATGAACAACAAAAAATCAGAAACGACAAAATATTACTATGTATTTTTGTTTCATTGGTCGATGCAAAACAGATTTGGTCATCGTGTTCACGGGATTTTGTTTTGAAACTGGTTAGATATGAAATTCCTCGATAGTACATAAACTGTTTTCACTTCTAACGGCAGTCCCCAAATTTTTTTTTCACTGAATCAATAAAAGATGGTTGTATAAACCCAAGAAAGGTATTAAAAGTTAAATTCAACTACTGCTTGTTGCTCAAAAAATCCAACAATTTTCTACTACATTACAAACATCCGTTTCTGTCGCGGTCTTGATGTGACGTCATTTACCACGATTCTGCTTTGTTTGTACATTTGTTTTTAGCTTCAAATCATATAATTTTTATTTTTTGTGCTTTGTTCAAGCATAAATCGCACTTACTTACCATAATGAGATCTCAAGCACTTTTATTCGTTTTAATGGAAAGGGTTTTCGATAGGGTTTTTCTACGTTTTTTTCGTCACTTCCGGCATTGTCGAAGACTACGCGTTTTGAGTTTGCGTTCCCTTCCACCAATAAATCGCAACATAAAATAATGAATTATAAAATAAGTAATCCATAAAAAGAAATAGGAATTTGTTTCTTGAGTTCTACACAATGTATATTTAAATAATGGATAAGTTTTGAATTACGTGCAAATTCCCTATTAGCTCTTATTTTTTTATCAGGTTGGAATATTTATTCTTTGCCCCGTGTTTATCAATAAAATTTGCTTACAGACTGTCAGCAAACCACTCACAGCAGTTAACACGGCTTTGGCAGCATGTTAGGAATTTCTTCTGTAATAGTCATTTTGAAACTAGGTGTTCTTATTTTTTTGCAGTACCGTTTCAATTTCAATTTGACGACACGGTTGACGCAGTGGTTAAGCGATTGACTGCTGCGGTGTGCTGCGTGTCGCGGGTTCGATTCCCGCACGGAACAAATATTTGTATGACCTACAAGTAGTTGTTCCGGGTCTGGCTGTTTGTGTATGTGAGTTTATATGTTTGTAAACGCAACCACAATACAGGAGAAATTCCTAGTGTGGGGCAACGTTAAAAAAAAAAAAACAATATGAGTCTAGCTTTGTTCTGTGATTTCAGGAGCGCATGGCCACCCGCTACGCCCGCGACACGCATCATTACTGCCTGCACCTCGACGGAGGGCTCGTCATTGATGGACACCGAATGGGCGGCGACGGACGATTCGTCAACCACTCCTGCAGACCTAACTGTGAGATGCAGAAGTGGACCTCTAACGGTAACTACTTTAAGGATCGTAAGGTCTAAGCTACAAGAATGAAACACATATTTGTGAAGAAAGCATAAGGTTCTATACATAACAATCAATCAATCAACTCAGCCTATAGCAGTCCACTGTCCTCCGCCTTCCGCATCCAGTCTGACCCAGTCACCTTTTTCTATCAATATAAATAAATAAAATCGAAGTATCTGTTTGTAATGGTGATGATGATGAAAACCTTTTAAAAAACCGGCCATGTGCGTGTCGGACCACGCACAATGAAGGGTTCCGTAGTTAGAATGAGTTTATCCCAAAAACAAACTTAACATTGTAGTTGAAAAACATGCTCTCTCCCATACATACGTTACGGTCAATTCATAAACTGCAAATTTAAGTTGGTCGATTATTACTTGTAAACCCTACTTAGCTGTGATAGTTTTCCTTTTAATTTCGTTATATACAACCTGTTTTTTTTGATATCCCATAACTCTAGGGTTATATTCTGTAGGTAAAAATAATACTAAAACTCCTAGAATAGGTGGTCCAAAAATGCATCGTTTCGGAGATATCATCAATCATAATTAAATTAGGTCAAAAATTGTCACCAGTATGACGAATCTTTACTTTTGCGAGGTTGCCAAACTTCGCAGTAGTGTAGTAAAATAAAATATGTAGGTATGTTGGTATCGGGGCTTCCCGGCGGCAGCTAGTGAAGGGAAAGCTACCTTGTCGACGTTGTCATATTTCACGTAAGGGTGTTTTACATTAATAATCGGGACTTTGCCGAATTATTTTGTATGAAAAATGAAAAAAAAAAATAACGAAGGATTGGAACATAACTCATATGCCAGTTGATTCTTTGATATGGCCTCAATCATACCCTAGAGTTATGGGATATAAAAAAAAACACGTTGTATACTACTGCCATGAATTTTTTCACATAACCAAAACTAACTTGACTCTAACAAAAAATAGCACTTTACAGCTTAATATTACGCAACCACCACCATATTTTTCCACAATATTTTTAAACGGCCTATCCAACGACACCCCACACCATGTATTAGACGAGAAAAAAATTTCATCCCCGTTTTACGTACAAAAAAAATGTTTTTCATGGTTTTATTTTACAACTTTCTCGGCGTGATTAATATACCCATGCCAAATTACAGCTTTCTAGGACTAAGCGTCTCTGAGCCGCCGGAGCTAGCCGGGGACAGACGGACGGACGGACAGACAGACAGACGGACATGGTGAAACTATAAGGGTTCCTTGTTTACTACGGAACCCTAAAAGTTGTGGTTTTGATGTGATCAGAAAGTGATAAGTCCTCATTTTCATTCCAGGCACCTTCAGAATGGCCCTCTTTGCTCTTCGAGACATCGATCCTGGCGAAGAACTCACCTATGATTACAACTTTTCACTATTTAATCCTGCTGTGGGACAGGTATGTATCATTGTACTGTTGTTTACCAATGCTTTTATGCTCGATTAACGCAATATCTAATGTTTTATAAATTTTACAGCCCTGCAAATGCGACTCTGAAGACTGTCGCGGCGTAATTGGAGGCAAATCTCAGAGGATTACCAAACAACCCGTAAAAACTCAGTCACGCACACCTTCAAATGCATCCAATCAGTCTCAAGGTTCGACCGGGCACCAGCCGCGTGTCGGTCGGCCACGTAAAGCTGTCAAATGTAACAAGAAATCTGAACAGCAGGCTGTTAGTAATTGTGATATCAAGACCATGACGATACTGAAGTACCAGCAACATCTGAATAAGTTGTGGCAGGAGCCGCAGATGAAACCACTCACTGCTAAGGAGAAGAATATCGTGAAAGAGCGACACTGCTTCCTTCTCAGGAATCTGGATAATGTAAGTGTATGCATACTTATGCCAATGCTAACTATTGTAGTCAATTTTATACTGTTTTTATTAGGGTTCCGTACCCAAAGGGTAAAACTGGAACCTTATTACTAAGGCTCCGCCGTCTGTCTGTCTGTCCGTCTGGCACTAGGCTGTATCTCAGGAACCGTGATAGTTAGGCATTTGAAATTTTCACATATTTATGATGTATTTCTGTTGCCGCTATAACAACAAATACAATAAAAACAGAATAAAATAAATATTTAAGGGGGCTCCCATTCAACAAACGTGATTTTTTTTTTTGCTCGTTTTAGCTCTATATAAATACCGGTAACAGGTACACGCTTGAAATATTCACAGAATATTTAGTTATATATTCACTTTAAAAACAACCAATTCAATTAAAATAAAACAAATATTTAAGGGGGGGGGGGCACCCAAACAACAAACGTGATTTTTTTGCCATTTTATAGATAATGGTACGGAACCCTTCGTGCGCGTTTCCGACTCGCACTTGGCCGGTTTTTAGAAAATAATATACTTCTTCTATTTATTAGTGACGTGGTAGTTTAGAATTTTTTGTTAGAGCACCATTTGGAAGCAACTATTCAGCTACGTTTTATTTTGTTATTTATTAACTGACAATTTAAATAAATTGTATACTATTTTTTCGTTAGAAATGCCTTAGTTCAACTATGATAAGTGTAAAGGCGTATTATACGTTATTTTAAATTTAAGAATTCGGAGTAGCTACAAGCCAGTCAAAATGGTTCATACTTCACCGATTTTCGTTGTCCTACATTTCATTATATTTGCATCAGCATTCGCAACACAAGTTACTGAAGGCGTATAAAAGATCCCTTTAAATTCATGTAGCTTATACATTGAAAATGACAAAACAATAAGGTTTAATAATATTGTGTCGTCCAAAAAGGTCCTTTAAAATATTTACATTATACAAATAATACGTCTTCAGAATAATAATACGTCAATCCTTTTTCTTCCTGACAGGTGCGCCGTATACGCGAACGCCTCAACCTCGCGATGCCCGGCTCTCCGCCTCCGTGCCCCGCAGCCGTGCCCGCGCCCTCGCCCCCGCCCCCCGCCGCGCCCCCTGCCGCACACCCCGCCCCCGCGCCCAGCGCGCCTTGCACAGTGGACCCTCTAGCACCGGCTAGTGGTGTGGACGAGGCGGGTGCACTGGCAAGACTACGAGCGCTGCGTGACGTCACCAGGGCGCCCAAACCAAAGGATGATCCAACGCAGCCGCGCGCGCAACGACTCAATAATGTCTTGAAGGCTATTTGTCGTGCGCTAAAAGAACTCAAGGGTAAGTAAATAAAACCTACAGTTTGGAAGTCGTTGGCAAAAAAATAAAATACAAAACCAAAGACACCAACCAACTTCCGAAATTAAAGTAATTTTTCAGTTTGTAGTGTTTTTTTTTTTTTTGGAATTTGTTGTTTGTTAAAATGTTTTTATATATTCAAACAGCTTCCGCACTAATGGTATACAGTGACTTACGTCAAAAACTAAAAACCAAAGAATTCGTTTAAAAAACTTTATCGCTTGACGTAAGAGATGAGTTCAAACTAACATTAAATTAAGAATTTGTTTTTGTTTGAAATTTAGGTGTACAGGTACAGACGCCAGCAGGTCAAGCTACCCGAAACTGTCAAATTTTCCCAATTAACCTTGAACCTTATGCTGTAGTGATAAACTTGAAAATCTATTAAAGAAATTTGACAGATTGTAGTAGCTTCATGTGCTGACGTCTGTACACTTCTGCCTACCCCTCGGGGATTCCCGGCGTGACAGTAAAGTCAAGTGTATAATTTAAAAGAATACCGTGAAAAACATATGAACCACTGATAGTATTTCATTTAACAATATTTATGTATTTTCCAGATGAAAAGGACCGACCATTGAGTGCTCAACTATTACGAGCGAAAGCCGAACGTGGCAAGATCCAAGAGGCCGGTCCAGCCGACTTAGCGGCCATTGAAAACGAAGTGGAAGCGGGTCACTACGACACGCTGGCTAAGTTCGATGCCGACGTCAACTCGCTACTGAGCGCTGTCTTGAGAGAAAATGGCCGCTTGTCCACGATGGGTGCTGCAGCCGCACAGATCAAGAAGGTAATATTATTGATAGACAATTTTACAACGAATAAACCGTGCGCCCGACGGGTTCACGTCGGTAAAAATTACGAACTTCCATGGAAACATTCCATATTTATATACTTTTATCCCTTCAGGGAAAGAATTTTCGAAAACCACGCCTCCACCTTGGACCTTGTTGGTGGAGGCGTGGTTTTCGAAAATTCTTTAATGATTGAATTTTTGGTCCCATTTAATTCCGGGACATACGTATCCCAAAATTAAATGGGACCAAAAATTAAATCGCGAAAAAAAAATCAGCTGTTCCATACATTTTGACGAGTTATTTGAACATAAATGTAGGGACAGCAGATTTTTTTTTCGTGATTTCATTTTTGGTCCCATTGTAAAAGTTGTTCATAATGATGAGTACAATGACTCCTTAAGAGGTTGTGCGTTAATTCCGGGCCATGTTGTATATTCCTGTAATTTGTTATCTATTAACTGTGCTATTGTGTGCTGTGCTATGTATTTTATGTGCACTGAATAAATGTTTTATCTATCTGTCTATCTTCGTTATATGAGTTATTCTTGTGCATTGACAGACAACGCACGAAGATTTTTATTAAGTAGATTTGTTTTGCCTGCGGTTTTTTAACCGTTTGGTTTGAAAATCAATTTGCTTACTGCACTTTCCGGCCTATAAACTATCTCTATGCTTTGTGTGAAAGAAAGACAAACCAAGACGGCACGGATGGCGCAGTGGTTAAGCGATTGACTGCTGCGCTGCGTGTCGCGGGTTCGATTCCCGCACGGAACAAATATTTGTATGACCTACAAATAGTTGTTCCGGGTCTGGCTGTTTGTGTATGTGAGTTTAAATGTTTGTAAATGCACCCACGATACAGGAGAAATTCCTAGTGTGGGGCAACGCTTAAAAAAAAAAAAATTATAATATCAGTTGGAATATTTTAGTACATAAACACTCAGTTGCAGAAAGCTCACCATTAAAACTTCATTACCTAAAGCAGCATTATCGCTAATGAATTCATTACTTTAATGAAGTTGCACAAACAAATTTTAGATAGCATTAGACATTTTTAATGCCACTTTAGTTAAAGAAGACTTTAAACAATATTGCCAGGAACAAATTACCATATTGAACGAAAAGAGTGAACATTTGCGTTCTGTTAATATCCGTACGTACAAGTACACCACAATTTTAGCATAAAATAAAGTAAATGTAGTTGATTTATGTGTATTCAGTGTACTCTGTGGTTTAATGTAGTTTAAATAATCTGGTTTAAGGGGATGCGCTAAGGTAGCCCGCGAAATTCAAATTTACCAACGTTTTTTGCAATTTTTATACTTCTGATTCATATTCTAATGATTATAATTCTGTAAAGCCATATTGGTTATGGTCGCGAATCATAATTAGATACGTGTTAATGACCTGCAAATTGCAAAAAACGTAATAAAATTTGAATTTTGCGGGCTACCTTAGCGCATCCCCCTTAATCTAATAATTTAAACATGTGTGCAGTCTAGAGCTCCTGCCACACGTGGAAATCCATCAATTTCATAAAAACCTTCTGCAACTCTACGTAGTTCCGTCCGGTCTGGCATTTTAATATAGAGGTGGCTTAATTTTGCTAGCTCACGGGATACTTTTTGTATAAACAAACTGACAAACAACCCGACCCAACCTGTTTCCGACAAACTGTTGATTTATTTATGTTTATTAAATCACCCAATACCTACTTGCTGGAAAGATCCAGTGGCGAAAAATCTCAAACATATTATAAGCTGTGTCAGGCCAATAATGGATTTATTTCTTTGCGTCACTGGTTCTAAATATTAATCAAATAGGTTACAAATTTGAAGAACTGCCTCCTTGGAAATTCTATACCTTACACGAAACTCTTTTCCATCATGTTTTAAAAATGAATTCACTCGGTCTGGGATTCGACGGCGAGGTAAATCTACTAAATAAGAATCAGATAATGACGAAAGACTGGTTAAAAACATCTTTCAATTACAGAAATGCATTCAAGTACCGTAGAAAACACTAATGTTGCTCTTAATGTATGCTTTTCGGCCCATTAAAATTAAAAAATCTGAAATGTCAAACTTAAAGTTCACAACCTGCTAATGGGCGCTAATGAAGTTACGTGCAACGTAAAAGTGTTTAAAATGGCCGGTTTCATTAGGTTTGACATTTCATTAGTTAAATTTAATGGAGCATTAAAATAAAATAAAAAATGGTTTTGTGCAATGATTTAATGCTACATTAGTGTTTAATGTAGTCTTTAAAATTTAAAGATCGTTTCTGCAACTGAGTGAAAGCCATTTGTAATTGCTAATGATCTGATTATTTTTCCTTGCAGGTATACAACTCGGCGAAGTCGGATTATGCAGATATGCTAACTAAAATACTTGGAACAGAAGAGCCCCTGCCCCCTGGGTTCCTGCAGAAAACTAAAACTGGTAAGTTAGGTTTCTTTGTGATGGGTATACAATACAGTAAAACAGTTGTTTCGTGGTGCAAGTGAATTAAAAAGCGTGAGTAGCGTGTGCATGGCCATGGTCTGTTCGCCAATAAATTTGCCAATTTAATGGTTATGTGCCAATTTTTTTTTGAAAACAATTGTACTTAATTGGTGTTATTAGTGTATGTGTTATGTTTGTATGTACTTTGATTTATGTAATTGTTTTTTTTTAAATATATTTTGTAATAAAATAAATAAATAAATGGCGTGCATAAAAAAAACCCGGCCAAATGCGAGTCGGACTCGCGCACGAAGGGTTCCGTACCATTATCTATAAAAACCGGCCAAGTGCGAGTCGGACTCGCGCACGAAGGGATCCGTACCATTATCTATAAACAATGGCAAAAAATCACGTTTGTTGTATGGGAGCCCCCATAAATATTTTGTATATATATTGTTGTTATAGCGGGAACAGCAATACATCATCTGTGAAAATTTCAACTGTCTAGCTATAGCGGTTCATGAGATACAGCCTGGTGACAGACGGACACACAGACAGACGGCAGAGCCTTAGTAATAGGGTTCCCGTTTTACCCTTTGGGTACGGAACCCTAAAAAATACCTATTAAGCGGGACGGCCCGCGGCGATGACGCGGTATGTTAAAATTTAAACAACTTTCGTTCGCCTCTTTCCATAACGCTCTCGTCACGCATTCACCAGCTTACTCCCCAAGTCAAGCGTGCGTAATGAATGAGGTTTTACTTTAAAAACTTAATTTCAGACATAAACACATACATGAATAGTCCATAGGTTGTTTAGTGATGGGTTAGTGACAAATTACTTATTATAGGCTAAATGTTTGCACTAAGGCCCGTATTTATAGAGCATTACTCAGTACTCAAGCATTACTTAAGGCTAGTTTCGACCAATCCAATGGCTGGTATCTAGTCTTAAGTAATGCTTGAGTACTGAGTAACGCTCTATAAATACGGGCCTAACCGCTCGATCGCTTGCGCGAAAAAAAATGGGTACCTTACTTTGCCAGTTACTTTGGACCGCTTACTGCGCGTTCTGCCCGCTGTTACTAAAACTTAATTTATGACTTGCTCGAGTGGAGTACTTTAAATGTTTTTACTGTTATGAGTAGTCCATGAGATAAGAAATAATGTGTGATCGCTTTATTTTAAAAATATGATTACAATAATATTTTACAAGTGTTTAAATTAAGAGTACCACCCATTTTAGCGACTTTTGTAAAACATACGGGTTTTAAAAAAAATAAGATCAATAAGTAAATAGTTATTTATTTTATTCTTAAACAAGGTTTATTACTGTACATATTTAACAGTATTTGAAAACAATTTACATATAAGAATGTAGTAAAAATATTATGTAAAACCAGGTGCAGAATTCGCGGATGCGTAAAAGATCGTAACTTTTTTTAGGTATAATTTAGGCCACTTTACATTAAAACTAAAGTACATAGAACAAAAATATTACCACCTCTATAGAGGTCATTTTCTTCACTCTTAGATGAATATAATAGTTTAAATGGGTTATTTTTTAATGTTTGTCAAATTTATAAATTAAAATAAGCGGCACATATTTTTGCCAATTTGCATTGCCTACCTAAATCTTTAAATTTGTAAATATAGACCGCCAAGCAATCATATTTACTCATACAATAAATAGGCCAAATCCTGACGTTTCGAAAGCGTCATAAATCTCAAAAATAAAGTATTATTAACATTAATAAAAAATTAAATAAAAACGGCTACATACGTAACCTGACTGGGACTTGAGATCAAGCACTTGACGCCCGAACCGCAAAGATGGCGGCCATTCTTAGCTAGGGTTGTCAATTACTACGACTTACTGCTTAAATTAAGAGAACAACATTGTGTAAATATATCAATGTTTTTTCTTAAAATCAAATTTTATTTATGTTATTTATTTTTGCATACATTTTAAATAGTTTTTAACCGACTTCGAAAAATGAAGGTTATGAATTTATAGAAAAAATAAAATTGTCATAATGATTAGTAAAATTTTAAGGTGTTGCGTTTAATCTGTTACACGTTGTATGTATGAGTTGTATTTGAAAAAATTACTCGTCACCTTTCACCAACAAATAAAATAAAAATAAGCCAACAAAAAACACCGACCGCCAACCCTAAGCCAAAACACGTATATTGCTTCGCGCAACCAAAGCGGCAATATCAAATTGAGTAGGTAAAAACTTACCGGGCGGTTTAATTTTCGCAATCTGTTGCAATCTAAAGATCAATTTAGACAACTTAATACCTTAAATTGAATAAATATAGTAAAATATCATTAATAATATTGTATGTTTAAGAAAAACATCGTATTTACGATAATATAGCAGTACAAAATTAAGTTTAGGACTACGACACTGCGAGTATGTTTTTAAATGACGATTTTTTAAATGTTGTCGTACAATGTACCTAAAAATATTACTTTAATATAAAAACACACACGTTAGAGATTAATTTAGTATATAAACATCAGCAGAAATCAGTAAAATAATAAACTTACGACATATTTTATCACCTCCTTGAAAACACTATGGCATCACTTCACTCACGTAAACACAACTGATGATATTTCGTTATTTTTCTACCGTGATGTTGGTAATATGCACACGTCTATGAGAAATATATCTGTCTTTGGTTTAAATACATACTACTACGACTCTATCCGTCTTATTACAAAACAAGATTTATATTTTGACATGACATGGCTTAAACCATGGAGCCAGTTTTTGTAATAAAAACGTAACAGTGATTGAAATACCGTTCTTTATACAAAACTGAAAACTTAGTTCGGTACTAAGTTGTCAGTTTTGTGTTTAGGAACTTTACCATAGTCGGAATAAAGTTCGAAATTCAATAATGGCTCCATGTTTTAAACCTGGGTCTGAAGATAAACCTTGTTTTGTAATAAGGGGGTATGCGTTTGGTATAGAGACTAAATTAAATTAAAAAGACTTCGTTGCCTTGCAACCACGGTTGCACGAAGCAAAACTGACAACTTTTTCTTTGCAACTGTGGTTGCGAGAAGCGATCGAGCGGCTAAGACTAGTGTTTATGCTGTTTGTGTAACCTAACAAATAGGATTGTACGATCTGGTGAACCCGTTTAATTACGAGATTGGCGTATTGATATAAAGTTGTAAGTTGTTATGTCGTGTTTTCCTGCAGAGGAGGTGATCATGTGCATCTGCGGTCTGCACGTGGAGGAGGGCCTCATGGTGCAGTGCGGTGGCGCGGCGTGCGGCGTGTGGCAGCACGCGCGCTGCCTGCGCCTGGCCGACACCCGCGTGCCGCACCACTGCCACCACTGCCGCGCGCGCAAGGTAAGGTCACCATCTGCGGGCTGCACGTGGAGGAGGGCCTCATGGTGCAGTTTATACCAAACGAGCAAATACACATTCTATCCCCATTCTACCAAATTATTTTTGCATAAACAGAGATAGAGCATTCTATTGTTGGTCTATCCATATGTCTGTACATTTATTTATTTATTTCAATGTCTTAAAACTATCATTACAGGTCTGAACCTAATGCGATAGCCAAGTCAGGTCCCACACAAAATTTAAATTAAAGACACAAAAAAAAAACTTCTCACGATCATAAATATCATTGTTTGTAGCAAAGTATAAACAATAGTACCTTTACGAATTCACTCCAGTGACATGTAAATATATCCACATACATATTAATAGACCAACAATAGAATGGTCCCGCTGTTAGAAACCAGGAAAAGAGCATGAGTTAGTTGTTAGTCTGTACTAACAATATAATACTGATCGTGCTCTTTTCTGGATTAACGTTCGTTTAGTCTAAACCTACTTTCAAACAAACTATGGTGTATTCCAGTAAAAAACGAAATACCCTTGTTTGATAAACAAAATAACCTTTTTCATTCTTGCAGGTGGACCGCGAAATACCTTTAGACGAGTACACTGAAGAAGGTCACCAATTCTACCTGTCTTTAATGCGTGGCGACCTGCAAGTGCGACAGGGCGACACCGTGTACGTTCTCCGCGACATTCCCATCGACGACAAAAACCCCGACGTCAGTCAGAAACATGGCGACAAGGCCGACAAACCGGACTCGTCAAAGACCAAACGCGTGGATAGAAAGAAACTCAAGAATATGGCTAAAGGGAAAGATAAGACTGAAGATACTACACAGAATAAGGTTAGTGTCAAATGCTGCGGATGGCGCTCGCGATTTTTTAACTATTACAATAAAGTCATTAAGCAAAAAGGCAATAAGTCGAAAACGTTATCGTTTTGTGCTAATAATAATTCATACTATCAATGTTTTTCAAAAGAAAGCACAATTGATGATGCTATATTCTCGAATTTGCGCTCATTGAGTTCCATATAGGCCAGGAAGATGTTTTCTTGTATCCACTACACCCCTAGTTTTGATTCAAAATATTTTATTTCACATAAACCTACATGGGCTCTTATGAAACGTCAGAAGGTAGGTGATTGATTTAATTATTGCCGTGATAAATGCCAGAGCAGCACATTTTTTAAAACAAGCTAATACAAACAGACGAAGATTTCTTACCATACAAAAAATTAAAGCAACAAATGACTTGCATTATCTAAACACTGTTTAGGCGACATTTTGTTGATTGTTAATTCTACTTAATATATGCCACAGGCATTTTAATCGCACTGTGGAAATCAGGGGGCCTACTCCGAAGCGATTATCCGATGTATCGGCCGAATGTTTGGCCGTTTCTTGACTTCCAAATTTTCCTTATTTGACTTTGAATCTTTACCCGACTTCAAGTCACGTTTTTGACTTTGACTTATCTCTTTGACCCGACGGTAAAAAAAACAACTTTTTTGTTCTTTCGCCGTAGTCAGCCATAGTTAGCCGTAGTCAAGAAACGGCTGAACATTCGGCCGATACTTCGGATTTATGTTCGGAATAGAACCCCACTTTTTTTTTTTGATCACGCGTTGGAAAATCCTCATGGATGTCCTCCGCCCTGCGGCGGTATGGTAGACTCTTACTTACTAAAAACCACCCCATGGTCCCTTCCCACACTTGCACCGAGGATCTTGGGATCTGTTATTACTTCCGCAATCCCCGGCTAGTCCCCGCCCGCAGAGGGGACCCCTGCAACGTCTGAAAGGGGCGCGCGTGGACTACGCGCCGCCGCCTCGGGTCCAGTGTGATAGGGGGTGGCGGACGTGGAGGAGACCCCTTGGCTTTAGTAATAGGGTCTAGTTCGAACCGTTGGGCTGAAACCCATAAAAAGCTATCTTTTAGACCTCTAAATTGGCTTTACATGCCGTCGACAAATATCTTTCAGGCATACCGGTTTCCTCACGATGTTTTCCTTCACCGTGACACAAGTGATAAATTATACAGTACGCACATGAATCCGAAAAGTCAGAGGTTGGGTTCGAACTGGAGACCTATGACTTGGCAGTCCGACGGTCACACCACTAGGCTATCACAACTACTGTTGTTGATTACTCATACAACTTATTTTTTCAGGAGGTTGAAGTCCGTAAGCACACTTATCAAACCATCGGTGAGATCTCCGTTTCGGAGCTGGACATCTTCCGCGTGGAGCGCCTGTGGAAGCACAAGGACACGCAGGAGCGCTACGTGTACGGCCACCATTACCTGCGGCCGCACGAGACCTTCCACGAGCCCACGAGGAAGTGAGTACCATTTTATAAAGAAAGAAAAATAGGTTTATTTTTTTGTAAAATGATAATTAAACTCGAATAGCACCACCCTATTTCTACCCGTGGGTGTCGTAAAAGACGACTACTTACTAGAGAATGGGCAGCAGCGTTCTATATGGATTTTAACACCATAATGTGATCGCCAACCCGCCTGCCAAGCGTGGGCAACCCCCCACCCAAATGTTGGGGAGGCCTATGTCCAGCAGTGAACGTCTTTCGGCTGAAATGATGATATTGAATGAAGAAGTTAGAAACCTTAGGTAAATATTACACACGGTGTATTCGAGACTGCATTCAAATATTTCGTGGGTTATTAAAAAATAAAAACGGACGAGCCTTACAGTAGTCGCATAATATGATGTGTAACATCTGACATCTCACCGTGGTAAAGGATTAACGGTAAATGATTTACTTACTTACTTAATAAGCTTAATAACTGAGCAGCGACAGAAATTAACCTCAAAATTAAAAAAAAAAGCTAAATACTTCGACTAATTATTCATTACTAGTGGACGCCTACAGGTCGAAATTCGACCCCCGCTACTATCTATATAGTACTTACTAATTCCATGAGTACACTAATTAGTACTTACTCATTCAAATTGTTGTTATGGAACTCAGCTGTCTTTCGCTCCTGGGGTGGGCGCTAATAACTGCGACACAGTTACTAAACTAACGGAGTATTAGCGTACACGAAAATTGTTATATGTTCCAATAAAATATTTAATTTGTATTCCATGCTATTAAAAAGTTCTTAATTATTCCATGCTCAAGCTGTCACTTCCTGTTACACATTTCCGTCCCTTTATAAGAAATCACTCCCACAGAAAGCTAGAGAAAACATACAACAACAAATACTTTCAAACGTTTTGAATTTTGGAGGGGCGCGCCATGTTTTGAAAGAAAAAGAAGAAAGAAAATACGTTTATTTGCGGTAAACATGACGCAAAGAAAGAACTCAAATACAAAAAGTACAAGTAGGGGGAAAATATGCTTCACATCCACGCAAAACGGCCACCGCTCAGCATAATGCTGCGGCCCTATGCGAGACAGAGCCCCAGCGCTGGTTTTCAGCGACAGCGTAGGTTATCTATAACAAGATAGCCCTTGTTAAGACTGGTGGTCCGACTTTTGGACTCCTGACTACCCGTAATGACTGTCGATGATCCACGAATGGCAGTTGGGGCCAATGGCTAAAGGTGCCTTTTGAGGCACGGAGAGATCTCGGCTCGAAATCGGCACCAAGCATAGCTTAAACTTTTGTCGATCGTTCCGTTCGGCTGTTACTTACCCACGAGCTCCTCCAATAATATTTATTCTAACAAAATATTTTGCTTCCAGGTTCTTCCACAATGAGGTGATGCGGGTGCCGTTGTACGAAGCGGTACCTATAGAACTTGTGATGTCACAGTGCTGGGTTATGGACCTCAACACTTATTGCAAGGTAATATCAATATTAGTTAACACCTCATAATCAAATTTCTTATATTCTCATATTGACGTGTTTGGCCCCAAAGTGCGTAATTTGTAATTAGCATTACAATGCATCATTGTATATATTTTCATTACTGCTAAAACGATGTGGAAATTAAAATATATACAATCATTTCTGCACTGTTTTAGCGACGCAGAAATGTTCAGGTTTCTGCTGGCATTTTGAGTTAACAACTATGATATTACTATACTCCATTTGTAATAAGATTAGATTTTTTTTTACAGTCTCTTCAACCGATTTTGACTTCTATTGCGTTAGTGGTATGACAAATGGCAGCTGTAATAAATAGTTGGTATTGTTACCAATTGTTGTGTGTTGGGTGTGTTTTTGCTTTTAATGCCATCCTTATGCCTACGGAATAGAAGTCAAAATCGGTAAAACGGACTAAAAAAGGTTTATTTAAATTTCTAATCTTCTTTCAAATGGAGTATAGGTAGTTGGAAGAAAACAAGCTTTTAAATCTAAATACTCCCTTCCTCCCTGCGTTGCATGCTGGTATGAGCACCATGTTTTGCGTGCGTTATATTGCGCAATACCGAGCAACAGCAATTTTTTTACATACCTGTATTAGTGTGTGTATAATTAAATGAATGCGCTTGTCCGCAGGGCCGGCCGGTGGGCGCGGCGGAGGCGCACGTGTACATCTGCGAGCTGCGCGTGGACCGCGGCGCGCGCCTGTTCACCAAGGTGTCGCGCCCGAAGTATCCCATCTGCACCAGGCCCTACGCCTTCGACCACTTCCCGCACAGACTCAAGATCACGCGCACGTATGCGGTATGTATACAATCAATCTGCCTAGCCTTTCCCGAACTCTGTTGGGGGTCAGCTTCCACTTTAAGGCGCTGACAAGAGGCAAATGATAAAAGTAGGCTTGTCTTAAACAAAAAAATTGCCAAATCTTTATAGTTTGTGGTAGCGGAAAAAATATATGTTATTCTTGAACATATTTCTCAGATTAGAAAAAAAATCTCGATAGAAATTAACGGTAAACTAACCCTTTACATTGAGTTTCAATCCAAAATATCTGTATTAAATATGAACGTACGGTTGGTATTTAATTAATAACAAGAACTTCTTATTTGTATGCAGAACTTGGTTGTTTTTAGGGTTCCGTACCAAAATGGTAAAAAGGAACCCTTATGGTGAGACTAAGTCTGTCTGTCTGTCACACCTGGATATATCAAGAACTACTAATGCTATCAACTTGAAATTTAGAATAGTTTTAGATGACGTTTGCCCAACTATTTTGCAAGCAAGAAAGAAATTTAAAAAAATATACCTTTTTTGCAAAAGGGACTGAAAGGGGGTCTTAAAAATTTGAAGTAGGGCTACTAGGGCATGTGGGGTATCATAATGAAAGAACGTTGTTCGCACATTCTCAAACATTTTTTTTTTAGGCAGCATAGATTCCGACTTTTGATGAAAAAAAATACCGTTCCTTTATCTCCGAAGTTTACATAGATAAAAATCTGAAATTATTCTATATGATAGAAGCTTTTGTAAAGATTACAGGAAAAATAAAACGGTGTCTTTAAATAGCACAGTTTTTCAGAAATCATCAACATCATATATTCGTACGGAACCCTCGGTGCGCGAGTCCGACTCGCTCTTGACCGGGTTTTTTTTTATTTTCGTTTACTCCACTCATTTTTGAGTAAATAAATAATTGCTTCATATTTTGCAATAAATTACAAGCGTTGTGTCATGGCGCTTCTCTTTCTTTTGTATGTAGTCTGACAGTGACAGCGGTTTACCTGTTGTCAGCGTCTTAACTGGATACAGCTGAATGCCAGTTGTGTTGGCACCGAAAACAGGAGGTAGGCAGGGCTTTTTCAATAAGGCTTGGATATATTTTACAATGAGATTTATTATTCCTTTACAATAGTCAAAATTACGTAGTCACGATCCTGCTGTATTATAGCACACTGGCGGGGTAATCGACCTTCCTCGTATCTGTTGCGAGAGAGCAACTCTCAAGTCGAGTAACAGATGTCGCTCCTAATCGTTTATCGATCGTAGATCTACCGAAACCCGATAGATGGCGCTGCTTGACGCAACATCTGTATTTTACATGGAGCGACTGCATATCTGACCTCCACAACCCAGTAACTGGGTAATACGATACTCCTAGGTAAAATTGGTTGTCAGAGTTTCGGGATTCTGACGACCCATAACGACTGTCAACGATCCACGAATGACAGCCGGGACCAAAGGCTTGACGTGCTTTCAGAGACACCTTTTAAAAGTTGGAAGTGATTTCCATTCCCTAATTACTTTAGGTATAGAGTGGAGCCCTCTCATAATATACAACAGTCTTTATACCGCAGTTAGTCCTCGGTGCTCTTAAAATTATATGGTTAAGACGCTGACAACAGCTAAAATGCGGTTACTGTCAGACTGCATACAAACGAATGAGAAGCGCGATAACACAACGATTGTAATTTATTGCAAAATATGAATGAATTATCAATTTACTCTAAAATGAGTTGGGTAATCGAAAAAAAAAAAACCAAGTACTGCATTCAAATAAGACGTTCTTGTTAAATTAATTAAATACCAATCGTACGTAATATTTAATACAGATATTTTGGATTGTAACTCGAAAGTTAAAGGTTAGTTTATCGTTAAATTGTATCGAGATTTTTTTGTTCTAAATGTGTATTGGTAACAACCAAAGAGTATATAACCACTAGAGAGCGTATAGGCCGATTTCGTCTAGGGATACGACTCACCACTGCGGGCCGGGAGACGAAGAAAATACAGCGGTTGTGATTGGCTGATGCAACAATGTCAGGACGAATGTTCCAAACATAGTGATGCACAAGTCAGTTTTGCAACTATATTTTCGATATCGATAAAATCGACGGGTATTCATCCTGCATTTTTTTTTACTAAAAACGAAAAATATGAAACTGTTGCTGAACTAAATAAACGGCGTCGGTTCTTTAAAGTTTCAAAGCAATCAGTTGTGAAATGCCTTGAACAAACAACGCTATATTTTTTTTTAAACCAATTTTCCCTGTGAACTGCCTAAATCCACTTTTCTTTCAGTTCCGGAATATTTGGAAATCTAAAATGTAAACATTAAGTAATATAACTTTTTTACCATTAGGAAATATCGATAATTTGAATTGTCATTAGCGATTCGTTTTGAAGTTGTCACAACACTGCAGCATTCGTACAGATAGAAAGGGACAGATGTATTGACAATACCCTAGTGAGAGAAAGGGACTTTTCAAAAAGACATCAACGCGTTATACATTTTTGTGCAATTTTACGTAACCAACCAGTTTAGCTTGAGCCCTGCAATTATTCCTATTATTATGAAATTATAAATATATTTTACTAACCGATGAAAAGTTATGCCATCCTTGTTGTAACTTGAGGTCTTGGAATGTTTCCCACACCACTTCACCGCGCATGAAGGCATTTTGATGCGTTATAATTGCATAAACAGTTAAAAAAAGTTGTGATAATTTAGCGTGCACACAGGTCTAACACTTGGGCACAACTAAAATGGTTACTAGTACCGTGGCCTAACATAAGCGACAAAATACTAATAGTTTTCGAGCGTCGGGGCACTGTATCCGCAGTCAAGTGGTTATATAGTCTTTGGTAACAACCAAGTCTGAGAAATATGTTCACGAATAACATATTATATTATTTCCGCTACCACAAACTATATAAAATAATACAAAAAAATTGACAAATCTATACATGTCCCAGAATTAACGCACAACCTCTTAAGGGGTCAGATTTTTTTCGCGATTTCAGGTTTGGTCCCATAGTAAAAGTTGTTCATAATGATGAGCACAACGACCCCTTAAGAGGTTGTGCGTTAATTCTGGGACATGTATAGATTTGTCAATTTTTTTGTTTAAACCCAGCCTACCTAGATCACTTGCCTCTTGTCAGCGTCTTAACGGTTAGGGTTAGGAATGCGATCCCCCTACACTTCATAAGATAACAGCTAAAGTTTGCAATGCCGTATATAAGATAATACTAGGTAGTAATAGTTCCGTTTGGTGTCGGACGTAAAGAATAGCACCATCCCATTTCTTCCCGTGGGTGTCGTAAAAGGCGACTAAAGTACTTACTAGAGAATGGGCAGCAGCGTTCTCTATGCATTTTTAAAACCATACTGCGATCGCCAACCCGCCTGCCAAGCATGGCGAATATGGCAAATCCCCAGCAGTGGACGTCTTTCGGCTGAAATGATGATAATGATATAAGGTAATATCTCTATTGACCGTGATTCTAATGTTTTCAATATCATTGCAGCCACATGAAGTGTCTCCTGAGTATCTGAAAGGAAAAGCAGCTAAGAACGCTGCTGCAGCTACCGAAAAAAACAATAAAACTACGTCTAAAGATGTGAAAAAGAAAGTGTCTGTCGTTGCTCTTACGGATGCTGCTGCTAAGGTACGCTAAGTATTTATTTTTCTTTCCTCTAGTTTTTCTTTTGCATAGTAGATCTACATTGTTTGCTTTTACGCAGATTATAATAATTTTAGTAGCGTTGATAAGTATTCGTTATTGCGGATTGGAGAGGTACATCCTGTCAACAGTCCGTGTTTTTTTTTTTTTTTAACTTTTCCCTACACTAGGAATTACTCCTGTATGGTGGGTGCGTTTACAGACATTTAAACTCATATACACAAACAGCCAGACCCGGAACAACTACTTGCAGGTCATACAAATATTTGTTCCGTGCGGGAATCGAACCCGCGACACGCAGCGCAGCAGTCAATCGCTTATCCACTGCGCCAGCCGTGCCGTATTAATGATGATAGGCTACCAATGTTGGTACCAAAGCTGTGCTGCTGGGGAGTTTGTTGCGCCACTTCTTCTTCCCAGCTAAAGCACTAGGAAGTGGTGATGGGTGGGCGTTTTTGGGGGACTGTCTCATGTAATTTTTGACGTTCGAAAAGTGCTGATTCTCAGCCTAGTTTGAATAAATGACTTGATTTTGATTTTTTTTTTAATGATGTTATCATCAACATCAACATAATCTCTTACTTATTTTTTTATTTTTGTTATTCCATGTTCATATATGTTATTCTTTTATTACGAAATTGAACAAGTTGATTCTTTAGCTTGAAAATCGCTTTATGACTTAACTAATCAACGCAAATTACTTGTGACTAGATTATTTCCCTACCTATGCTCGATATTTGTTTGTTGTTAGTCTGAAAGCTTATTACCCCTGTAATTCCCGAAGGGTTAGGTAGAGGTGTACCTTTATAGTACCCACATTTCGCTAGTTATGTTTAAGTCTCATCTTATAGGGGGCGAGTCTATTGCCACAACTTACATTAGCGGGAAGCCGAAGAAAAAAATTGTTCAGTTCACATAAACTCGAAATAACATCAGAATTGATTACCTCAAAAATTTTTTTAGTCATTCCTTTAATTTTCTTAATTTAACGCCATCTTAATTCGTCGGAATGCTTTGTTAAAACAAAAAATGTTAACTGCGTTCACGATTTATGATAGATTATAGATAGGTAAGCGTTATTTATCTTATGATTTACTTATTAAATACTTGTAAGGTGATACTGTTATTTAATAATATTATTTAGTAATAGTAAACTGTACTAGTCGTTGTTCCGAGCGGTAGGAATGGGGTTGTATGAAGCCGTCGCCCCTGGAACCTATTGTAATGTCTATGATAATGTGTCCGATGTGATATTTTGTTTCGGGGGTGGTAAACTATGTGGTCCTCTTGCAGAGTTGCGGCAGCAGTGCGGGCGGGGCTCGCGGCGCGCGCGCGGGCCGCTCGGCGCAGAAGGAGCGCGTGAACGGCATCGCGCGGCGCCTGCTGGCGCGGCTGGGCGCGCGCGGCGCGGCGCTGGACGCGTCCTACCTGCTGGCGCCGCGCCGCGTGCGCCGCGTGCTGTCCTGACGCTGCGTCTGCTGCGCCACCGCCAACTGACCACACGTCCGGACTGGACCAGACTACATCCTGAAATGTCGCTAATCCTGGTATTAAGTGCGGTATTTTTGTAAGTTTCGGGGTCCGCGTTGGCCCACGGGCTAATTGCGTAACACACAAAATTGCAATTGATGACAGAGACGTTCATTGCGTTGTTGAACAGACGACTTTTTCAAACTTATGAAGACCTGACCTAGATTAGGACCTTCAAAACCACAAGATTGAAAATGTGTTACGCAATTAGGGTACTGACTAGCTAGATCCTACTGAAAAGTCAGTAACCCTCGGTATTGAGTACAGTATTTTTGGAGTTCCGCGGTGGCCCGGTCTATATCACGAGTGCGCTCGGCTCCGCTCAGGAACCCTCGGATGTATTATCCCGTTTATATTAAATTACGTCTTATAATTTTGAAGGTTCTTTGTATTATTTAAGTTTCGTGCTCCGCCACGATGTTGTAGTGCAGCATAATTTAATTATTATTCGACCCAATTCCCCAACTTAGACTTAGTGTACTGCGAATAGTTATATTTTTACATAAGAGAAGCGAGAGGAGTATTGTTGTAGTTATTTATACGTGTAACTGTACGAGATAAAGTGTAGGTTAATGAAATTAT
This sequence comes from Tiliacea aurago, assembly GCA_948098905.1. Lineage (NCBI taxonomy): Eukaryota > Metazoa > Arthropoda > Insecta > Lepidoptera > Noctuidae > Tiliacea > Tiliacea aurago. Next base: position 7,972,718 of record OX402592.1, read on the forward strand.
TAGTTAACGACCACTGGTGCGAACTGATGTTGAACGTTGAAGAGTTTTAATAGAGGTTAGATACAGAAATGTTGTTTGGGAGGTTGTTAATTTAATATTAGTATTTAATTAATATTATTCTTTTTTTATCATCTTCCGCTAGATTAAGAGTTAGAGGAAGTAGATTATGTTTCAATCGTCTGGTCATTTATATACGTGCTCGCAGCAGCAAGGCAGGACGCACACTCATGCCTTACTTCACGCACTAAAATCTCTCTAATTTTAATACATTTAATTAAAATAAGTTGTACATATATTACTGTTTAAGGTGGTTGGTTGTTTTATGTTTAAATCAAGATGATAATATATTGCTTGCTTACTGTACGGACCCATGTTAGTCCTCTATGAAGTGTCTCTGCTTATTTATCTGACGAAGCCTTGAAATTGTGATCACGGAGAACAAAGTTGTTTTTGTTTCTAATTTATTTGTAAATTACTGTTAGTTATTATTCTTTTCTTAGTAACTTAACATTTCAGTGATTTTTGTATTATTAAGAAAACATTTATAGTATTTGCTTTATTACGGTTTATACTAATTGATCTTTTACTTGTAGCAGCATATTATGTTGAGGTCATTTGGTCCCAAAATGTAGTACAAATGTTCATCATAATGGTTCTTACACGATATCAAGATCTTTATGCTTGATTATATACATCGAAATGAATTTACTGTTATGTATTCTACAATGGTATAGTAACTTACTGTTACACTTCTTTGTTGTTAAGATTCAAAATAGAGTGCACCTTTAGGCGATATCTTAGATCAGTAAACACTAAAACCAGATACTTCTATAAGTATTTTAAAATATGTTTGTTTTTCTCTTGCACTTGCACCTGTATCTCATGGAACCTTCGCCTTATAATTAAGACAATCAGTCTACCATTTGTACCACAGATAGACATATTATTCCCGTTAAAATAGCCGTGAATTTATTATAGTAACAGTTACGTAATTCTGGAAATTCAAATATGTACTTAACTAGTGAAATAAATAGTTTACAATAGTCAATAATAGTTTAGAAATAAGACTTACATTTTGATTGCCTTTTTGTGTATTATGTACTACACGTAGACTAAATTGTCGGATGAATAGCATCCGTTCAACAGCAAACCCTGAGCCAACTTCAATTAATCGAATTTTGGGATCAAAATTATATTTTCTTTTCCAATTGACATCAAAATTTATTGATTCTCTTATACACGTGTAAATAGTTTGATATTAGTTCATTTATAACTTGAATCAATGTATTAATCGTAAATCATTTTTTCTTATGAACTTATTAATTTAAATATATTTTTGTCACAATTAAACTTTGTTCATTAACTTGAAAATTATTGTTTTCAAATGAATTCAAACTATTTACACATAAATCAGGGATATTGAAGTGTTATAATAAAATACTTATTTGATATAACGAGCAGCTTTACTATTTATATGTTTTAAGATGCCATTTGTTGTAACTCATGTTTAAATAATAAATTAAATTGGATCAAACTTTCTTTTTTCTCTTGCTTTTCTATAGCCCTATCATCCAATGCTCATATCCAACAAATAAACTGTATTGCAAGTGCTGACTTTTACAAAGAACACGTGAATCAAGTGTCTTCCTCTTTATCTTCTAATGAATAAGAAAGACGTTATTGGACGATCTCTTAATTTTATAGTTACTTAGCAGTTTAAGTTATATTTAAATTACTTATTAGCTAATAGGCTAGATTGTAATGTGAATAAATTATCACCAACTGTGATACTACTTACCTATATAAAGAAAAAGAAAAAAAAAATATCCAACAAGTAAATTTGGTAAGAAAGACTCAAGTTACATTAACCAAGAATCTTTAAAAAAGTGATGGTCAACCTTTTGGTTTACCAAAATATTTTAGATTTTTTTGTATGGAATGAAGCAGAAACTGCTAAAATTTGGCCATGTCTTGAAAGACCAGGCTTTCAAACTACTATATTCTTATCCTTTGACTTGTTGGCTATAATTCTACGCTATCAGCGCGTGCCCATAGTTGCCCGTTCAAGAGTTACGAGGTTCGGAAAAATGAAAAAAAAAGTAAGTCAAAAGTACTTTTTCATTAATAATATCATAGATAAAACATTAAACCATTTATAATAATTTAAAAACATGTTTATTGAAAAAAGTACAAAAAAAAATATACACATAACATCACGCCTCTAATCCTCGAAGGGTTAGGCAGAGGTGTACCTATAATACAACCCCATTTCGCCAGTTATGTTTAAGTCCCATGTAATAGGGGGCGAGCCTATTGCCATCAATCAACCGGGCACAAATCCAGACTCCGGGCTGGAAAAAAATTATAAGTATAAATAATTTTTTTATTCAGAACAAAAAAAAAACCGGTCAAGAGCGAGTCGGACTCGCGCACCGAGGGTTCCGTACATATATGATGTTGATGGTTTCTGACAAACTGCTATTTAGAGACATCGTTTTATTCTTCTGTAATCTTTACATAAACTTCTATGACATAGAATAATTTCAGATTTTTATCTATGCAAACTTCGGAGATAAGGGGGGAGGAACGGTATTTTTTTTTTTAATTTTCATCATAGTCGGAAACTATGCTGCCTAAAACAAAACATGTTTGAGAATGTGCAAACAGCGCTCTTTCATGTGATTCCCTACATGCCCTAGTAGCCCCACTTCAAATTTTGAAGACCCCCTCAGTCCCTTTTGCAAAAAAGATATATTTTTTAAAATTTCTTGTTTGCAAAATAGTTGGCAAACGTCTTCTAAAATTATTTTAAATTTCAAGTTGATAGCATTAGTAGTTCTTGAGATATCCAGGTGTGATAGACACACAGACTTAGTCGCACCATAAGGGTTCCTTTTTACCATTTTGAAACGGAACCCTAAAAACAGCTAAACTCGAACAAAATTAATCACTATCACTGTCTTGTAAAGTGTCTCTATCTATCTATAAAATCCAATTCGGTTACTTGGAAGATGTCTCTTCCTTAAGCTCGACTGCCCCTGGTGAGAGGACCATTTTCGTTGTTTCGTAATTTTTGACCTTAGAAAGGTCAGTTTCGGAGCAGACGACAAGAGAAGATTGTGCAAGATATCTTCATTTGTCGCTATCCTACTTACTTTTCTCGAACGGTTCTCTATATTTACGAAAGTCTTTTTTTTTATGATGCTTCTTCCGACAGTTTCCCAATTGGTAAAAGTCCAAAATGCTTAATTATATCCGTACCATGCACTAGCAACTTATGTATGCTAGAGGGCATGTAATACCACGGATATAACTGTACATACAAAGTGGCAGTTTCTTTACAAAATTGGGAGAATTTGAGCAGTTCCACTTGCTCACCAGGAGCCACTGTCTGCAGAATTATGTGGAACCTTTCGATCAGCTCTTCATCAACTCCAGTGATGCGAGCCGATGTTTTTGCATCACTAAAAAATCTTCTATCAGTGTTGCCGTCATTTGTGGTGCCTGCCCCTTGTTTCACAAAATCGACCAGCAAGCCGTTTTCATCTTTAAAGGCTTGCTGGATTTGTTTTTTTCTTTGCGCCAACTTTTCTTTGTCCTCGCCTCTTGAGCTCCATTTTTTTAAGTCCATCCGGTAAGCTGAAATAAAGAAAGCGTTTTGAAAAACATAACTTGATCCACGCATGTAATGAAGACAATCCGTATTGGTGCATATCTACATTTTCCGTTCTGCGGTCGATGTCTTCCAGCTTATTCATCTCTGATGGCTTCGCCTTACAAATGTCACACACAGCTGTCGAAGTTTCCGAAAAGTACGAAGTAATCTTTCCATCGATCATTGTCATTAACAGTTGATGTGTGACTGTCACTTCCTGCAGTTTATATGGATTAAAGATCATCTATCTGCACTTCTATGGCTTCTTTTTCACGTTTTACTGAACTTTCACGCTCCTTCATGAACTTGAGCTGAATTGGGCTAAGCTGACCATAAAAACACTGGAATCGTCAAATTCTGAACTATCTGCTTGTAATTGCTTTGACTAGATGCACCATCAAAACCCCACTTACATATCAGCTTTAGATGATAGATTGAAGTCCATTGCATCAAGTAGTCTGTAGTCAAATAAAGTAGGGCCTGCAGTTTAATAGATGCTCCATTTTCGGTTATGGTTATGTCCACTTTTGCAGGATAACAGTTTAATTTCGCTTGCATTATTTTGTAGTAGGAGGAATATATAGATGCTGCACATTGTTCAATTGCAGAATCTCGTAGATTAATATATTGCCACTTGGACAAGTTAAGCGATATCGAGAGAGCTAGCGCTTTTTCAGGTGTTTAGAAACTATCTTCTTTTTTCTGACTTATGCAAGTTATTACCACATCATATCTTCAGGACGAAAAAAATAAATATAATGATAAAGCGTTTATTCATGGTGACACCCAAGTGGATGGTTGAGCCAATGTTCCAGTATTTGACTTCGCAATCCCCACTACTTTTGAGATTTTTAATAGTAGCACTCTGTATCTCTTTTGGTGACACTGATTTGGACAAGCGCTCTACGCGTCTTCTTTTTTGTTGTTAGATAGCTCTTCAAAGGGTTTTCTCGGCGTACATTGTGAAGATGACGTTGAAGCTATTGGTGAAGATGGTGCCAAAGTTTCTACATCTTTACTGACATCATCATCATCAGGATCGACATTTTCTGTTGTAGACATAAGGACTTCATGCCAGGCTATGGCACATTCCCGCCAATCTCCATTTCTTTTCAACAAATTGCTAAGAGTCCTATCTTTGATCTTTCCCATCTTCCACAAACATTTGGACAAAAATTCTGAGAGAACTTCAGGAGGTTTTCACTTCTTTCTTCAGTCCAGTTAACATTCAGCGTCTGCTTGAGGTATTCAAAAAGTTTTTTATTTCGCCAAGGATCCAAACTGTTCTCCTAACATCAAAACAAACAAAAACTCCACGACAAACCAACCACTCCACTCTCTCCTAAGAAATCCAAATTATTCACTAGACCTTCCTTAGTAGTCACAAAAATATTTAGGCTCACAGCAAGTTGTCTTGGTTTTCAAATCTCTGAATGATTTTATTTAAATTAAACCCTTATTTATATGGGTCGGAATAACTCCTTCCTATCCCTATCATTAACGTATATTAATACGGAAGTGGAGTCATTAAATTTAAATTTCATTATGAATGTAGTTATTAACAAATAGGTATAATAATTCGTAGAGGAGATAATTCGTAATTAAAAGAACAGAAAATTAACTAATTCATGATTAGCAAATTTTTTACTCTATACAGAGTGTTTGGCAGAACGTTGAACATACGAAAATAGTGGATAGATGGGGGTCATCTGCTACTTACTCAGCCCTAATTTATTTGGCCCTGGCCCCGTGGATATTTTTTTGCTTTCTTCTTGTTTCACCACTTTCTTGACTTTAAAGTGTAATTTTTATTAAAGATGGGTAAAACAGGCAATATTTTTGTTTTTTTTTTTCAATCTTTTATGTAGGCAGATATTATATATCTATATATATAAAATTCAAAGTCCTGACTGACTGACTGATATATCAACGCACAGCCTAAACCGCTGGTCCTAGAGACATGAAATTTGGAGGGTGTGTTCTTTATGAAGAGTAGGTATCCACTAAGAAAGGGTTTTTCGAAATTCTACCCCTAAGGGTCTCAGCACACATATGGGATCGGAAAGGGATCGTCACCGTATCGCCTCGAGCCGTTCAGAATGGTTTGTATTAAACTCCCTACTGCAACGCACACTAATCGGAATAATAACGTAATCGCCTCGCCTCGGAACAGGCTCCGAACTTGAATTCCCGCGCTTACGGCTCATCGTCCCCGCGCTTACGTTTCTCCGTCCCCGCGCTTACGTCTCTCCGTACCCGAGCTCACATCTCTTCGTCCACCCTTTCCCCTTTCCCCTCCCGCGACTTGCCTGCTAAAGACGCCGCCATTCGCAAGGAGTATTTCATTCGTGTTGCGCGTATGTTTTATTTAAAATTTTAAGTTCGATTCAAACACAAAATAACGATGCAAAGGGAGAAACTTATTGAAGAAGTGAGAAAATATCCATATTTATATGACTTAAGTGATGCTAAATACAGCAATACTATAAAAAAGGACGAGGCTTGGAAACAAATAAGTATTACTTTAAAGCAATCTGGTAAGTACCTACTCCTATTTAATTATTTATTTAATGTTTTTCGCGTATGTAGGTATGTATGGGAAATAAAACAGTTGTGATTAATATAATTATAATGAAAAATTTAACTGGAATATCCATTAAGAATTAACATTAATATTTAAAGCTAAAAGCTACTGCCATGGAACTCGTCCGGTAGAAGTTTGAAAATATGTTTTGAACTTTTCACGTACATTAAAAGCGGTAGCCATATGGGCACCACTAATACTTGGTAATTGACTTAACAATCGGTCTTCGCCGAATTCAACTGTAATTTCCTGTTCTGTTCTGTTCGGTTCCTGTAAATTCATCTCAATGTTATATGTCCTCATCATATTGTGTAAAATGCAAGTTGTTAATACCACTTTATCTACAAACTTTGGATGCAATTTAATATTTTTGTTGTAAATCGCAAATTTTTGATATAAAATTCCAAAAGCGTTTTCAACAACCCTTCTAGCTCGTGATAAGCGGTAATTATATTGCCGTTCAGGATCTGATAGTCTCCGTGTATTTGAGCGAGGATATGGTCTTAATAAATATGTCTTCAATGGAAATGCCTCGTCTCCCACAAATACATGTGGCATTGCATGATTAGTTCCTGGTAATGGTTTGTCACATGGAATATTGAATGTGTTTCTTTCAAGTGCCTTTCCAAATGTAGATGATGAATAGATTCCGCCATCGCTGTTTTTTCCATAGGCTCCTACATCAACCGCTATGAATCTGTATTCAGGATCAACTATAGCTAACAAAACAATAGAAAATGTTTTTTTATAGTTAAAAAACAACGATCCACTATTGGGAGGTGCAATTATATTTACATGTTTGCCGTCAATGGCGCCTATGCAATTCGGAAAGTTCCATTTATTTTTAAATCCTTCTTCGATTCCTTGCCATGTGGCTGTAGTTGGTTGAGGTATATGAATTGGCATTAATTTATTTATTATTGCATTGCACACATCTATTACTATCAAACGAATAGTTGATTCTCCTAAACTGAAGCTCGATGATAAATTAGTAAATGTAGATCCAGTTATGAAGTACCTGCAACAATTAATGTATATTTAATATACGTTTTATAATACGTGTATATGTTTATGTGAATGTGTGTGTACGTACTCCCTTTCACACATACATGTGTAACTACATGCGCTTGATATAGTTAACCATGATTTATTTTATTTCAGAATCTGAGTGCAAGAAAACTTGGTTAAATCTTAGAGAGTCTCACCGACGAGCTATGAAGAAGCGTAAAACTAAAAGTGGTCAGGCAGCCCCGACGACGAAAAAGTGGACCTTTGAAGATGAAATGAGTTTTTTAGTACCTCATTACAAAGAAAGAAATACGATCTCTTCGGTTGATGATGATGACGGTTCAGATGTTAGCAGTTTCTTGGGTAATGATGATTCACAGAACTCAATAAACATAATTCAGTCTCCAGAAAACTTACAAGCGGAAACTACTCCACTTTCGCCGCGTCCTGAGTCTTCTGCATCTTCAGTTGCATCCAAAATTTAAAAAAAAAAAAATCTTAATATTGAAAAAAATTCAGCGTCACAAACTTTAATGAAATATTTATTAAATCACAACGAAACCAAAAAAGAAGATGAGATAGATACATTTTTTAAGAGCATTGCGGCAACGGTTAAAAATTTTTCAGAATATAACCAAGCTGTTATGAAAAGTAAAATATATAACGCAGTTTCGGAAATGGAGTTAAAAGAAATCGCAGAGAAACAAAGCTATTATAGTTATCGCAACCCTTACATTCCCCAAAGAGAAGATGACATGCCTCGAGGTTATACCACTCTAAATAACATTAGCCACGAGATACAATCAACATCTGGCGCTTCAAACATTCATGATTTTAATATTTCAAACTTAGAAGAAAATGGCGCGTCAAATGCTGACGATCTTGATACTTCAAACAATCTTTAATTTATACAATGATTGTATTTTTGTTGTGGCGCTATTTTTGTTTAATTGGCATAATTTTTGGATTTAATAATATAGTTTTGTATAATAAAAAAATATGTGATTTATGGGTATTTTTTTTTTACCTAAACTACAAAAAAGTTGCATTTACTAAAATACCTTACGCAATCACACAAAATATATACACACATACACCAGACATAAAACGTACATCCCCTGTGCACACCTGATCGCAAATGAGGGTTATCGACAGAGGATAAAAATTAATCTATCTTGTAGTTTCGGAACCGAGTATTTTTTTTGTACACTTAAAAAAAAGAACAATAGAGATAATACAAACATTAAAATTATAGTACAAATATTTATGTAGACCAGATTAAAAATTCCAAAAACAAATGCAATTTCTCACCTTAACGTTACAGCTAGTTTTTCTTCGGGCGATATTGTTTCTCTGAATGTTGTATTCTTCTTCCTTATACATTCATCTATAGACTGCAATATGTTATAAAAGAGATATTTCGGCATATGAAAATAAATATAAAATTTCTCTTCATCATCCATCAAATGTTTTTTTATAGTCCGAAATTCCCCTTCAGTACTCCTTGCTTTATTCATACTGTGTACCCAATATCTTTTTCTTTTTTTCTTGCTATTTTCTTTTTCCTCTTCATCAAGTGCTATGGCTATGATAGCCAACTCACGTATTGTAAACCAAGACATAACCGTGCGCTACACTTAACGTTTGGATTCAAACTGATCTGGTGCCAACCAGGTCAGCCAGGGGGCGGCGAGGCGTAAGCGCGGTGTCGCCTAGCCGTAGCCGAGTTGACGTACAGGCGCTGCTGATACGCTTTCGTTACGTGCATACGGTAGGTTGACGCCTGGTTGACAGCGAGGCGAAAGGCGTTACGGTTACGATCCCTTTCCGATCCCATATGTGTGCTGAGACCTTAAGAGGTTGAAATAGGGGATGGAAGTTTATATGAAAGTCCGTCAGTTTTGAAGTTAGAATATTCGGTGTTGTTAGAATTTGAACCCATAAGGGGTGAAAAAGGGGATACTGCTGACAAAAATGCTTGGCTTAACGCTGGTCCTGCTCCACAAGGGCGCATAAACTAATTGAATAGCATTCAAAGCTATTGTTGCAGCTGCTGAAGATTGTAATACTATCTTTATATTGTATAAATTCAATCTCTTAGTATTGTATAATTGCATAGCACATGTACGAGTATGTTTACCTCGGACAAATTGTCCAGTTAGGTAGGTCCAACTTCGAGAAAGAGGTCAATCGTCGAATCCGACTCGGCTGGGCAGCGTTCGGGAAGCTTCGCAATATCTTCTCGTCCCACATACCGCAGTGTCTCAAGACGAAAGTCTTTGACTAGTGCGTGTTGCCAGTGATGACCTATGGCACTGAAACGTGGTCGCTTACAATGGGCCTTATCAGAAGGCTAAAGGTCACCCAAAGGGCAATGGAGAGGGCTATGCTTGGAGTTTCCCTACGTGATCGAATCAGAAATGAAGAGATCCGCAGGCGAACCAAGGTAACCGACATAGCCCGAAGAATTGCCAAGCTTAAGTGGCAGTGGGCAGGGCACATTGCTCGCAGAACTGATGGCCGATGAGGCCGAAAGGTTCTGGAGTGGCGACCGCGTACCGGAAGACGTAGCGTTGGAAGGCCTCCTACAAGGTGGACCAATGACCTTGTGAAGGCCGCAGGTATCCGCTGGATGCGGGAAGCACAGAACCGGTCGAAGTGGCGGTGCTTGGGGGAGGCATATGTCCAGCAGTGGACGTCTTTCGGCTGAAATGATGATGATGATGATAGCACATGTGTGAGCACTATGTACCTACCATTTTCTGAGTACGTCTTTTATTGACTTAAATGTGCCCTGGTGGCTGAGAGTGTCATGATCACTCAAATGTCTTGCTGATGGTGGCGTGTGTGTTGGATCATTAAGTTCCCTTCAAAATGGTTGAGCTAAATGGTGCTGATCCATGCGTCATGTTCGTGAACGGGCGCCGTCAGTAGGGACTGGTTATTTCTTAGCTGCCACGGCTTATTTTAACTTAGTATTTTAGTTATTTTTAACCGACTTTACAAAAAGGAGGAGGTTCTCAAGTCGTCAGTATTTTTTTTTAATGTTTGTTACCTCAGAACTCCGTCGTTTATGAACCGATTTGGACAATTCTTTTTTATTTGAATGTATATACTTCCAGATTGGTCCCATTTTTATTAAAATCCAGTTCTGATGTTGGGATCCATGAGTAATTGAGGGAACTCCTCAAATATTATAAGCATACACATAGCGATTTTTATATTTTCATCAACAAGTCAATCATTTGCATTCAGAAAGTATAATTTGGTGAAATGGAACTGATGAAGAAGGCCACAGATGGCCACCGGAACTTCTCAATAATAAGTATTTCACGGGTGGCGATGAGATATCTGGATTAAGATAGTTAAGCGAAGCAAATTTAAATAAATAGTTCTGATCAAAATGGTACCATCAAACTGATCTGATGATGAAGCCGGAAAGTAGGCACTGGAACTCCGTAATAAAACAATATATCCTACCCGTGTTTGGTCTCATTGGAATTGTCATGAAATGCAATCTGGCTATAAATGATTTTTAACCGACTTCAAAAAAAGAGGAGGTTCTCAATATATGTACATATATATCTATCCATATATCATAAATCTAGCTATATATACATGGAAACCGCGACTGATTGGTCTATCAACACAGCTCAAACCACTGAACAGATTGGGCTGAAATTTGTCACGTAGACAAAAAAAAAAGCTATCCGCTAAGAAGGGGTTTGTGTGCATGAAAAATCTTATTCCTAGAGTTAATAAACTTGGAACTTGGACGAATACTTAGGTTTCTTTTATGTAGGGTAGGTACTTTTAATCCCGGTTCACGTGAGATTTTTTCTGACATCTTTCTCATCATCTTTTTTCTGAAGCTAGTATTATATATGTTCAGGCATAACTTATTTGTTTATGAACTGATTTTTATAATTATTTTATTTGGTAGAGGAAGCTTGCGCGGTCTCCTATACATTACAGATCTACAGCTAACTCTTCAATAATACGTATTTAATCCACTCGGTGTATGTTGATGATATTATAAAACTTCCTGTCACTGTTGTTTTCATAGCAATTAGTGGTATACGAATTGGTGTGGGGTAGGTACCACTAAAAAGTGAAAAATTAGAACCTTTAAGGGGTGAACAAGGGGGATGAATCTTATTCCTTGAGTTAATAAACCTGAAACTTGGCACGAATACTAACCTAAGTAAATTATAAAGTGTGAAATTTTTGTTTTTTTTTAAACTACTCCATAATGGGGGATTTGCGGATGACAAAGTTTGTTTGGAAGAATTTTAACGCGCGGTCCGATTAATCAAATCAAATCAAATCATTTATTTCAGATAAATATCCATAGTAAAATTGTTTATGTCATAATACAAAATAAAATAAAATCGCAAACATAGAATTAAAATCATAATTAAAAACAAAATTAAGGTCAAAATTAAAAACAAAATTAAGATCAGAAATAAAAATAAAAATTAATTAAACAAAAATTTAAAAACAAAATTATCATAAAAATTCAAAACAAAATTAAAAATGAATACACATTACATTAAATAATAAACGCAGACGCTGGCATGCAGCTGCAGCCACCTCCGCAAAAAAGGCGAGTCCCACCGCTCGGACAACACACTCAGGAGTCCGTTTGAGCTGCCACGGCCACGGCGCAGAAGTGACGCACTCCTTTTCCTGATTATACAGTGGAAATCATCAGTTCTTGCCTCAGCGAACATTGCAGACGCGCTACAAAACCGTGGCTGCCCGAACAGGATCCTAAACGCGTTGTTGTACTGGACACGTAGAGCGTTGTACGCCCGCTGAGTGAAGTTGGTCCACAGGCTACACGTGTAGAAGGTCTGACAGTACGCCCTGAACAGGGTTACCTTCACCTGCGGAGAACAACGCGCAAACCTGCGAGCCAACATGTTGCACCGGACAGACAACGCCCTACGTTCCCTCTCAATATCCGCATTATCAGACAAATCCTCAGTGACCCAGTGACCCAGATACTTGAACTGATTTACCCTGTTCAAAAGTGATCCGCAAAGAGTAACAGGAGGTACACTCAAGTAACTTTTAGCACCCGCTTTAAAGATCATGTATTCACTCTTCTTTGGATTATATCTGAGCCCATGGGCCCCAGCGTAAGTTTCACAAATACTCAACAGTTTACGTAGTGCAGAGAGCGAAGGGCTCAGCAGCACCATGTCATCCGCATAACTGATGTTGTTTACACAAACCCCATCAATAGAACAACCGACTTTAGTGCTGCTGAGCTCCCCAATCAACTGGTTCATATACAGGTTGAAAAGACGTGGCGAGGTTAGCCCCCCTTGCCTCACGCCGCACTCCAACCTGTATACATCCGAATGCGACCCTGCCCATCTGACACTATTCTGCTGATGACTGTACCAATATTCAAACAGCGATATAACATCATGTGACAATTTCGTCTCGCATCGCAATTTATCCCATAACTTATCCTAGCACACCATATCAAAAGCCTTTGACAGGTCTAAAAAGCATGCGTATACAGGTGTATTCCTGTCAGTGTAGTACTGAACAGTTTGCTTAAGACAGAGGATGGCACTCTCAGTCGACAGACCAGGCCTAAAGCCAAATTGGGCGTCATTCAGATTTAAGTGCCTTCCCAACTGTTGATCAAGCAAACTATCCAGCACCTTACTTATGACTGTTGCTAACGAGATGGGTCTATAATTAGAAATATCAGCACAATCACCAGTTTTATTCTTAACAATTGGAACAACTACGGTGTACATTAAGTCATCAGGCAAGTAACTATGACTCACACACAAGTTGAAAAACAGAGCGAGAACTCTTGGCAGATGTACACCGGCGTACCTCAGATGCTCGATGCTGAGCCCATCGTGTCCCGGGGACTTACCTCGGACCATCTTCTTAATAACAGCAGCCACATCCTTGGCAGAGAATCTAATGGCAACGTCCCCAGGGCGATCCCCAGCAGCAAGCACCCGCGTCGCCGCCCCGAGCGGTGACTCGACCCTGAAATGTCGTTGGAAGGCACAGGCTATGTCCCGGGGCTCATGTGCACCGCTGACACTCACAGGGAGGCTCGACACTGAGTTCAAGTTTTTGGTATTTTTCCAGAAATCACTAAAGTTTTTATTTGCATGATGCTCAGCTATATTATTCATTTTGATCTGATCTTCATTATTCTGACAAAATTTTAATTTTGATTTAAATATTTTCCTAGTTTCACGCATGTCTTTGAACACAGGTCCAGTGCTAGGTTTACCGTGAAGTACCCAGGTTTGAAAACAAAATCGAGCCCTCCTATGAGCGCCACCGACAAACCTGTTCCAACCTGGTACATGTTTATGTTTTCTACGGTTAGGTACATGTTTGTTACAACTGCACTCTGCTGCTGTAGTCAAAACATTCACAATTCCTTCATACAATTTACTAATTATTAACTTGTGGGCCCCATTATCACACATCCTATCGGCACAATTTATAAACTCTGATGGGAAATCGAATAGTTTTAACTTTGAGTTACAGTAGTTAAAGTAAGTTTCAATTTGTTTATTATTTCTAGTGCCCCAATTTATTTTATTAAACGACGAGGTAATTATTTTAGTTTTAGGTAAAATTACATTTAAATTACATTCCACTAGCAAGGGAAAGTGATCAGACCAATAGGTGTCATACAGAATAGACACATTAACTATCGAACGTCGCGCTGAGCCACTCACCACGCAGTGATCGAGCCAGCGACGACACCCGTGTGCATCGCTAATAAAAGTATACGCGTCGGAAGGTAAAAGTTCCATGTCTACGCACGACCACATCTGTTCTGCACAAAAAGATAATAGTTCACAAGAAAACTGCTCACCTGGGTGCGCGTTGAAGTCCCCAAGAGTAAATACGGTTTCCACATCACTACTCTCGATTATAGCATTTAATTCACTCAAACACTCAGTAAACTCAGTCAAATTCTCAAATGAATCGGTCGGCATATACACCGTTATAACTAAAATTGACGTGTCGTTAATCACTATCTTAATCGCAGCGAGACGCACACTTTTACACGCTATAATCGATACCGACGGAAAAACAGACTTTCTCCACAGCAGAGCAACCCCCCCATATGGTCTACCTCTAACGATCCCGGCAGACGTATCCACGGCAGAATTACCGGTGTATGAGAACGCGTCATCGATGGTACCCAGGAACGGTATATCATGCGGAAGAAGCCACGTCTCCTGAAGCGCAACAATGTCAGCCGATCGACACAACTTCCTTACACAATCAACTGAACGAGTGACGCTCTTACAGTTGAAGCTTACAAGTTTTGACATACTATTCTCAGCACTCATTAGTAGTAGTTTTCATAACAGCCAACTCCCGATAGGTACGCTGCACCTTGTTTTGATTGAATTTAACAAAACGGCGATAAAGTACCCCATCAGGCCAAAAGTCATCATTTAAAAATATTTCCATTTTAGATCTAGGAACGAACACAATGTATGCATTGTAATCCTTAGCTGTTTTCATGTTCATTTTTTCTAAATGCACGTCTAGGTTAGTCTTGTTGTTTATATATGTTTTGATGTCACACACAGACGCTTCCATTTCTTCACTTCACTTCACTTCACTTCGATTAACTCGAAACTCAGTATTTATACTGTAAACCAAAATAAATAAAAGAATTTATCAGTTTTTCGAAAATTGACCCCGTTTTTTTTTGCGTGGGAAATTACCAAATAACTTCTCCCGCTCTGGGCGAAGCGGGAGGGCGTGTCAGACTGTTACTGTCTAAAACCCACCCGTGTTCCTTCCGTTGCCTGTGTGCCAGGGCCATGATATCCCTTTCGGACAAACATCACAACCCTGGCAGGCCCTAACGGATCCCGTCAGTTGGTGCTGACATCTCTTTGAGGCGCGCGTGGAACATAACGCGCAGTCGAACCGGGCCTGGTCCTAATCGGATGGCGAGCTACCCATCGCTCACCGTACGCAAGCCCGCGCCTACGGTGGCCGGAAGACGGCTTGCTTCTCCCGACGCCCGGGGCGTCTCCTGCGGCGACTAGGGGCGCGAGGGCGCGAACCTTGCCTCTCCCTCACGCGTTCTGCCTCCTCCTTCGCGAGCATTACTGTTTCACAGAAGGAGATAACGGCCTCCCATGCACTCTCGCTCCGAACCATAGTCTGAACCAGGGCCGGACGCGAGAGATCGCCGCCGCCGTGAGGACACAGCGGTGCTCCGTCCAAGCCGGGCAGACCTCCACCGTATGCTCCACCGTGTCCTCCGGGCGATCCACACAGTGGTGACACCCGGGCGTTTCCTCCCGCTTTATACTGAACAGGAACCTCCCGAAACAACCGTGTCCGGTGAGGACGCCGTGGCGCCTCTCTAGCCACTTCTCAAAGAGGGGACTTATCGCCATAATTGTGGCGTGCCCAGCGCTGGATTGCGACAATCGCACTCTCCATGCCACCATGGGATCCCGCCGGAGCTCCGTCCGCTGTG
This sequence comes from Tiliacea aurago, assembly GCA_948098905.1. Classification (NCBI taxonomy): domain Eukaryota; kingdom Metazoa; phylum Arthropoda; class Insecta; order Lepidoptera; family Noctuidae; genus Tiliacea; species Tiliacea aurago. The sequence continues at coordinate 7,988,477 of OX402592.1, forward strand.
CCGTGATTTCTCGCGGCAGCGGAGTTTCGACCCAGCGTTTCGCCTCCTCGCGCCACTCCCAGATGTGGGCGAGGACTTTTGCCTCCAGATCCCACGGCGGCAGTCCGGCAAGGAGGCTCGCCGCCTCACGGGAGACCGTGCGGTAATGACCCTTAACAGGGTGAAAAGGGGTAATCAATTTTACAAGAGAGGATTCTACAGTGTGGCTTGATTAACCCCAAATTATGACATCAGCTAAGAAAGGGTTTTTGGAAATTCAACCTTTAAGGGGGTGAAAAGGGGGATTTTGTTTGTATGAAAAATCTTATTCCTTGAGTTAATAAACCTGAAACTTGGCACGAATACTAACCTAAGTAAAATATAAAGTTTGTCATATTTTGTTTTTTAAACTGCCCCCTAAAGGGGGATTGGGGGATATCAAAACTTTTATGGAATCATTTTAATGCGCGGTCCGATTAACTTGAAACTCAGGATTTATACAGAAAAAAAAAATAAAGAATAACTTGTATAACTTGAAAATTGGTATAAATAACCTATAAATCCAATAATAGAAACGTCAAAAACGATTTTTCAACAATTTACCCCTTTGAGTGCGTAAAAAAGGGCGATACAGTTTGTATGAACAGAATCTTATTTCTTTTGATACTTGAAATTTGGCCCGAGTACTTATTTACATAACATCACGCCTGCAATCCCCAAAGGGTTAGGTAGAGGTGTATCTTTAGTACACCCACATTTCGACAGTGTTTTTTAAGTCCCATGTAATAGGGGGCGAGCCTATTGCCATCAACCGGGCATAAATGCAGACTTCGGGCTGCTACTAAGAAATTCCTAATGGAAAATCCAATAACACTGCCCGACCTGGGAGTCAAACCCACCCCTCATTCTCAGCAGTCGCGCGTGTGACCACTAGACTAACGAGGCAGTCATTACTTAAATAACAAAGTTTGTCATAACTTTTGCGTTTTTCAAAACTACCCCTCAAAAGGATTTTAGGGAGTGTTATGGTTTGTATTTAAGGAATCTTAACGCGCGGTCCGATTAACTCGAAACTCAGACCTCATATTGAGTTTTCGAGAATCTGAAAAAGGGGTACTTACATAGTTTTCGGGAGAATTTTACTGCGTACCTTGAATAACTCAAAAGTTGATACATCAATTATTATTTAAGAACAAAAACGTAGAAAAAATAAACAATACAAAATTTCTTACAAATAGACTTAGACATGAAATGGAGGAGGACACGTAGGTATATTGAACAAGTATGTACAAAACGAAGTTTTTATTTATATGCTATATATATCCTTCGTAAAGTTGTAAATGAAACTGCACTCCTATCTGCTTACCACGCTTACGTTGGTTCCAACTAAGATATGTATAATGTTTTGGGGGAATGCTGCTGATAGAGAAGCTGCTTTTTTTTCGACATCCACGCGGGTGAAGCCGCGGGCGAAAGCTAGTATATTATAAAATTATTGCTTTATTCAGATGTTAGCTAGACAAAAAGTTATGAGTCCTCAAACTTACCGAAAGATGTAAAAATACTTAAATCTTAATTTCAACTTGCATTAACAAAAAAAACAAAAAATTATTGAGTTCCAATTCTAGCAAAACATCCCTAGTGTGTGACCTTTCTAATGGTATGTAATTTACATTTATAAAAAAAAACCTATGAGAGTTATTTCATAATTTTATCAAGTAGGAAATTTTCGACGAAACTCTACCTTTACGGAAAGTGAAATGTGATGCGAAATTTAATACTGCAAGGTTGATAAAAATTATACGATCAAAAAATATCGCCTGTTTTACCCATTTTTAATAAAAAATACACTTAGTTAAGAAAGTGGTGAAACTAGAAGAAAGCAAAAAAAAAAAATATCCAGGGGGCCAGGGCCAAATAAATTAGGGCTGAGTAAGTAGCAGATGACCCCACCTATCCACCATTTTCGTATGTTCAACGTTCTGCCCAACATCCAGTATAATTACTAATATATAGTAATTTTATACAATATTATATTAATTATCAATATTAATAAATTTATAATTTGCTTTAATTTGGCCCGCGCCCGACCCGCACCCGCTGCCTGTGGTGTGGGCTCACACACGTCAGACTGTAGAGCCGATTCAAATTCTATACAGTGCAAACCGTGTGAAATTCTGTGTTTTCTTTTCGCGAACGAAATAATCGGTTACCGATAGTCTGACATGGATTGTCTTAGTCGGAAAAGGTGATACGTTTCACGTTTTTAACCGACTTCCAAAAAGGAGGAGGTTCTCAATTCGGCTGTGTTTTTTTTTTTTTTTGTGTTTGTTACGCGATTACTCCATCAATTATGAACCGATTTTGAAAATTCTTTATTTGTTTGAAAGGGTATACTCCCGAGGTGGTCCCATTGCCACCAAATCAGAATCTGATGAGGGGATCCCATGGAAATCGAGGGAAACCCTCAAATTTTATATGCAAACCTATAGCAATTTGGGTATTTTTTATAGTAACTCGTGCATTTGCTCTCGGAAAGCACCATTTGGTGAAGTGGAACTGATGATGGAGACCACAGATGGCCACCGGAACAATATAATAATGAGTACCTATTTAACGGGTTGCGAATAAGCAATTTATGCTCGTCACTATGCATAATGGTGAGTGGCAGTTCTACTGGTTCTTCCCAGGAGAACTCCTCAACAGTCAACGTTCCAGCATCGGGAAAAGCAATATTTTGTAAAAGGTGATGAGCAGTTAACATTAGGCTATTGTAACTTAGATACATTCAAAACTGACCCACTAAAAAGAGAAAAATAAAAAGCTTTTTACAAAAAAATTATAACCGACTACCAAAAATAACACTACAAAGTGAAAAATAACTTTAATTTCGGAAGTCGGTGGCAAAAAACTCAAATACAGATCCAAAGACACCGACTTCCGAAATTAAAGTTATTTTTCACTTTGTAGTGTAATTTTTGGTAATCCATTATTATTTTTTTGTAAAAAGTTTTTTTGTGACATCAAGTAAATTAAATATACCACCTCATAATAAGTTTTCATCAAAAAACTGAGTTTACTTTAGACCACACGACTAAAGTAAAACTTACAAAATAGTTATACCAATTACGAATTATACTTACTTATTATAACAAGAGGCCTGCACTGTGTCTTAGATATACGAAACGCAACTGGCTATGAGAGAAAGAAACAAAGAAAATGTGTGCTCGCACCTCTCTCTCTTACCCGTACAGTAATAACGAAACGTAACTCTCTCTCTTTCTATATCTCCCGCTCAACTTCCGTTTGCTCGCTTCCGTAACGCTCTCGTCTCGTATTCACCAGCTTACATGGGGAGTAAGCTGTACCCCAAGTGTAAGTTTTTCAAGAGAGTAAACGTAACTATTTCGTTTGCGTTAAAATTTGACCGATAGATCATAATGAAAAAAGAGTATAAGAGTGAGAATAAAAATCTTAACGCAAACGCGCTAGTTACGTTTACTCACTTGCAAACTTAGACTCGGGTTACAGGTCAAGTGTGCGTAAATAAGTTTTACTTCAAAAACTACTCTCAGGCGGAGTAGGGCGCCTGCCAGGGTTACGAGCCTGTCCGAAAGGGATATCGTGGCTCTGGCACACAGGCATTTGAAGGAACACGGTGGGTTTTAGTCAGTAAAAGTCTGACACTCCCTCCCGCTCCGCCCAGAGCGGGAGAAGTTATTTGATGATTTCCCAACCAAAAAAAAAAAAAAAAGGCGGAGTAGGGCGGAGTTCGATACGCGGCGCGGGGTCCGTTTTGTGCGGGGCCCGTAGCAATTGCTACTCTTGCTACGTGGTTAATCCGGCACTGCCTACCCTTTTATTCACACAATTAAGGGTGCGATTTTTTCGGCGTTTTTGCGGGAATGTATTTCTTTCTGACAAAAATCGCCGTAAAAATCGCTCGTGGGCGGACACCCTAAAGAAGCGTCGTTTTCATTGTCATCGACACGTGGACAATGTTCAGTTACATAGCTATGTACGTAGACGTAGCTTCGCTAAAATGCATAGTACGTAGTATTCGCGTCAAACAAAACACACGATGCTACTCGTCATACTTTCCCACGGATGCTTGCTTACATCAGCAGTTTCTAACGTTTGAAACGTATGTCAGGCGTCTCATACACTCGCCTTGCTAGTAAACAAACAGCTAATATATTGCAGCCACATGCCGTATTATTGTAGGTCATTCACCTTGCTGGCTAGATTATAGGTATGGCTAATAGTTGCGTTATTCACTCAACAATTGGATGAGTTCATTGTGATAAATCTAGAGTTGAAAGGAAGTCTAGCGCGGTGCATAGGCTAGGTATGCGTATGCACCAAAATAGCTCCTTTTAAAGGAATTCGTGAAACCGGATTCGGGCTTTCGGAGTATGATGTCTACGATGGTGAACGCCTGCATTGTTAACGACACCTCCCCTGTGGTCGCTGTAATAACCCCGAAACTCAACTACATAATGAGAACCTTTAATTAAGAGGCCGGGATGGATGCGTAGTTCATACAAACGTAATACCAAAATAATTTGTAAATCAAACATATTCATAAGGTAGTGTCTTTATTCCGATTGGAATACAGAATATCTAGGTTCCCAAATATATATTTTGAATGGACACTGATTTAAACAAGAGTTATGAGAAAAATAAGTTTTCTATAGAAGTTTTGAATTCCTCATATCTCGTCTGTGTCTATGTCATTGGCCTTTCAAAATACCTATATATTTGGGAACATAGATATTCTGTAATTAAATCGAAATAAATACACACTACCTTAAGAATATGTTTGATTTACAAATTATTTTGGTACTTATTACATTTGTATAAACTACAGTGATCCATCGCAGGCCTAATTGATTCTTTCAATGACAGAACAAACCGCTGGGTCTGAACTTTATTTTGCACAAGTAAATAACGATGGTGAGCATTGTTTAGTAACACTTAGTCTTAAGGACAATGTTGAGTCTTCGCTCGAATTAAACATTTTGAATTTGAACGATTTATGAAAAATCATGAAAAAAAATAATGAAAAAAAAAAAAAAAGTATGGGATCCAAGTTTGACATTTTGCCGATGGGAGATCCCAAATTTCCCAACGAGCGCACGGCTTGTCATTACAATAAAAGGATGTCGCTGTGGGATGTCAACATGTTTACACAAGCAACTATCGTCTATAGGCCTTTGTTCGTCGCACTTCCGAAGTACCGACCAAATGTATGGATTGACATTGACCTTAAATAACAATTTACCTTTACGATTTGTCCCGGGGCTGCGACAGCCACTCCTCTACGTGTCTGGGGTCACTCGCAATGAGAAGATTGGGCGCAGCGTCCGCCCGCATGAGACATAGTACGCAACCTTAATTTTTTTTCTTCATGCCTTATTTCACGTACGCAAGGGACAAATCCATACTTTCCTTCACAAATATTAATAGACGACCAAATGACATACAAATCTCAACATCATCAAGAGGTATGTACCCATACATACAGCCATGATACATACAGCCCATACTCGCCTACCCTTTATTAAACGGCGGAAAATATGGGGGCTTGACACGACTACGTAGGTACAATATTTATTATTTTATCTGCATTATACCTTTTACGTAGTTCGTATCGCCGTATAATCTCACACTACGCGATAAATTCGGTAATTGATCATTACAATACGCCGCTGACCCCGCCACTCTTTGGGGGAGGCCTATGTCCAGCAGTGGACGTCTTTCGGCTGAAATGATGATAATACCACAAATTAACGATTTTAGGATTTTTCCTTTACTTGTGCGGTGAGACGGTACCAACCTTACTTCTTGCCAAACTTCATGATTCTAGGTTAGCGGGTAAGCAGTTTTGATTTATTTGCGAGTATCAAAATATGTCGCATAAATGACAGTATTTTTTATTGCGTTGACTAAAGCCGGGTGCGCTGCGCCATGCTTTTACAACAGGAAAACATGGCGCTTTAGAAACTTGATTTTTAGAGCTCCGGAACCGTAGATATTTGATATTAGTTTTAAATTGATACCTCCACGCGTTCCTGAGAAAAATTGTCTTGACAGACAGATAGACGGACAGACAACGAAATGATACTATAAGGTACGGAACCCTAAAAACTTAAATAAGAATCTAACTAAAAACGAATAAGGAAAACATAATAAGCACTGCACGTCTGTCGGTCCTTTCTTTATGAAACTCCGGAAACCAAACTTCTTTACCAAGATAAGTTCTGCCAGAAGGTGTGCAGTAACAACAATGGTATATGATTGGCTGCGATACCGTGAACCAGAACAATAAAGCGTACATTTGGGGATGTTTATCTAGAGGGAAATATTTAAGAAATGTGTCCGCCGGTTAGCGGGACTGTGAGCGGAAGCGGACGATTGCTTGAGTCAAGTTGCGGTCTTCTTATGATAATAAATTCTCTCTCAATCTAAACCATGACTATAATGTGGGAATATATTGCAACACTACCGAAATTGTCGAGTATATCCATAAGGGCGCACGCTGGCGATTTTCTCAGCTGGCGACTTTCTCAGTGATTATCACCAGCGACTTTTTGAGCGACTCAACGCACACGTGCGATATTTTGTCGCTGGCTGTCGAGGGATGTGCTCGTCATGGATTAACAGAGATCGATGTTTAACCAAAAAATGTACTTATTTCTTTCTTCGAAGACTATAACTGTTCGACCGAAGTCAATAGTTCAAAAAAGTAATCACGCTTGAATTATTATAACAATTAGAATTACCTACCGTTGTAGTAGGTAGCTAATATTTTTAATTTTATAAACTCATCTTAGTATCTACCTAGGTATGTACATCTGTATCACTTTCACACCTTAACCATATAGGTACTTACAAAAACTTATTACGTAAGTAGGTACTTATCTAAGTAAACAAAACTTATAATTATAATAATAATAAATTTATTGAAACGAAAAAACTCAGTTTATATAAACTCTGTGTTCGATAACAACTGCATTAGTAATAATACTGTGTCGCAGTCATTAAATTATATTATTTTATTTAATTATATCGATATCCATCGGTGAGGAATGACGCAACGTGTTTCCTTAGCAAAGAGTACCCGGGCGATTGTCGCTGAGCCGTGTGCGTTAGCTAGTACATTTCCATACGTTCCATTTCGGAGCGACAATCACAACGCCCGGAATCCAACGATTTTGTTCATGAGCTACTTTTTGTAGCTCATGGGCGTTACTGCATAGAACTCCATACGTTCCATTTTCGGCGACACGAAAATCGCTCAGCGATAAACGTCCGTGTGCGGGCACCCTAAGGCATAAACATTGTTTGAAGCAAAATTGTTGCAACAATATTTAAACGGGCGGGCGCCTCAACCATACAATAACAAATATTAACTGCTCAATTCTCAATGAACACATTGAACACGTCTGCGATTAGATACGACTACACGAGTACATAATACACAGACACACGACGATTGAAATAAGTCACAATTTTACAATTTGCACAACAATAAAATAGCACGGAGCCAAGTTGTTTTGTTTATATTTTGAGACAGGTAGGTTAGTTTATGGCTTGTCATTGCGATTAGGGTGCCAAGCCGGACAGACCAGCCAGTTTAGCCGGACACCCTTAATTTTTTAGTCTTAATACCTATAACACGACAATTAAAAAAAAGTAAAGCAAGTCTTTGTTATCATACCATAAAATCTTCTTAAATTCTAATGAAACAAAAATAAAATTGAATGAATCAGCCTTCTTTATTATTAAAGCGGCAAACACATGAAACAATGGTCGAATTTTAAAAACTTAACAAAAGCCGGACAGGCCGGACACCGTCTAATTTTTCTGCACACTCAACCAAAAAGCCTGACTGTGAATTCACTCGGTTTAAAAGTAAAATTGGGTGTTCCACAAGGCTCGATATTGGGTCCTTTCCTCATTTTAGTGTATATTAATGATCTACTTCTGAGCCACGTATACAAGCTGTTCTCCAAGGTCGTCACGAACAGTTTCGCCAAGAGACTTGACCAGTTCCAGCCGCCAGAACAAGCCGGTTTTCGAATAGGCTTCAGTACCGAAGACCACATCCATACTGTTCGGCAAATAGTCCAGAAGACCGAGGAGTACAACCAGCCGATGTGTATGGCATTTATAGACTACGAGAAAGCCTTCGACTCCATCGAAATATGGGCAGTTCTGGCCTCTCTACAACGATGTCGAATTGACTGGCATCATAAATAAAAACCGGCCAAGTGCATGTCGGACCACGCACAATGAAGGGTTCCGTTGTTGGGATGAATTTATCCCAAAAACAAACTTAACATTGTAGTTGAAAAACATGCTCTCCCATACATCGATATACGTTACGGTCAATTCTCCAACTGCAAATTTAAGTTGGTGGACTATTACTCGTTAACTTGTGAAGCCTACATAGCTGTGATAGTTTTCCTTTTAATTTCGTTATATATACTATTGCCATGAATTTTTTCACATATTCAAAACTAACCATTTAGCTGGCAGGGGGGGGGGACACTTGACTCTAACAAAAACTAGCACTTTAAAGCTTAATATTACGCAAACGGATCCCTTAATTGAAAAATGGTTTTGCCAAACCCACAATATTTTTGAACGGCCTATCCAACGATACCCCACACCATGATATAGACGAGAAAAAAAAATATCATCCCCATTTCACGTGTAAGGGAGGTATCCTAAAAAAAAATGTTTTTCATAATTTTATTTTACAATTTTTTTGGCATGATTAATATGTATACCCATGCCAAATTACAGCTTTCTAGGACTAAGCGTCTCTGAGCTAAGCCGGGGACAGACGGACGGACAGACAGACAGACAGACAGACAGACAGACAGACGGACATGGCGAAACTATAAGGGTTCCTTGTTTACTACGGAACCCTAAAAAAAGACCATGAATTTTAACATTTTTAATACAAAATTAATCAATTTATCAAATGCTCAAAACTAGTCCCTTCCTGTTGAATACAAAGTCGCACTCTTGATTATTTTTTTATTAAAAATGTTAAAATTCATGGTCTTCCTTTTATTTGTGACACTATGGTATGTAGCAAAAAATAATCCTTATGATGAAGCCTTTCGATCGGTATGATAAAGCTACAGGATGATTATTTTTCTCGTGTAGATAACGGGTTCTATTTCCGGTTCAACCATGTAATTATTTAAATATCTATGAATGCAGTTTAAATTCTTTTTTAAATTCAAATAATGTCTTCTTTCAGTAAAATGTTCCATCTACAATATTCAAGGTACTTACCCTCCATGTGGCATATCCGTGGGACGCCCTGTATAATCTCCGCAGGCGCGATTCTCTAAGGGAACTTTTTAAGGATATTAACACCGTTAACACCGTGACGGTGTCTTGTCAATACTTATGTACTTATAAGATTTTTTTTTTTTTTTAATTTTTGTCTGTTTATCTGTTAGTCTGAATGCAAGGTCCAGCATCACGCAAATTCTACCTGATAGATTCTATTCAAATTCAAATTTTGTATAGATATTCCCTATAAGTCTGGTCAGTCGGTAGGCTACATATTATCACGCTATTTGCTATGGAAACTAAGCAATATTGCATTATGTTTGTATTCCTCTATAGTATACAGTCAATTGTAAAAAGACGAGCCAAACGGTAAGAACATTGCAGATAGTTACTTTAAAAATGTAATCATCGCGCTATATCTTTGTGGGGCTAAGCTATACAGGATGGATTTTTGAGATGGGGCATTAAGGGTAACTTAACCGTTGTAGCTAATTGAAATCGGTCTTAGGAGACTATCGTTAACTTTTTAAGGCATTTTGTAGATTTTGAAAAAAAAAATCAGTCGGCAAGCAAATAGGCAATTATCACAAAAAAAAAATTGGTGCCAATAGATCCTGTTTTAGATGATGATCAAAAAAGTCTACTAGACCAACTGAGGTTTGAGTACTAGAAAAGTCGGAAATCGCAAAAAAACCCTTTCCCATACATTTCGTGGGAAATGAGAATTCAACTTACTTTTTAGGGTTTCCGTTATTTAGCCCATCCGTCCGTCCGTCTGTCTGTCTGTCAGTCAGTCAAGACCTTTTTTCTCAGGAACGCGTGGAGGTGTCAAGTTGAAATTAATATCAAATAGGTAAGTACATAGGTCTACGGTCCCCTGGAGCTCAAAAAATCAAACTTCGAAGTCAACGCAATAAAAAATACGGCCATTTATACGACAGGTTTTGATACTCAATCTATAGGGTACTTCCCGTTGACCTAGAATTACAAGTAAAGGAAATTTTCCGAAAATCGGTAATTTGTAGTTTTATCACATCATCTTCATTTCAGCCGAAAGACACCCACTGTTGGACATAGGGCTTCCTCAAGTATTCCAGCGGCCTTCACAAAGTCATTGGTCCACCTTGTGGGAGGCCTTCCAACGCTACGTCTTCCGGTACGCAGTCGCCAATCTAGAACCTTTCAGCCCAATCGGCCATCGGTTCTGCATAATCTACTAGGTACTGTTTATATTATTTTTAACCGACTTCCAAAAAGGAGGAGGTTCTCAATTCGGCGGTATGTTTTTTTTTTTTTTGTATTTTTGTTTTGCGATTACTCCGTCAATTATGGACCGATTTTGAAAATATTTTTTTTGTTTGAAAGGGTATACATCCGAGCTGGTTTCATTGCCACCAAATCAGAATCTGATGATCCCATGGAAATCGAGGGAAACCCTCAAATTTTATAGGCAAACCTGTAGCGATTTGGTTATTTTATAGTAACTCGTGCATTTGCTCTCGGAAAGCACCATTTGGTGAAGTGGAACTGATGATGGAGACCGCAGATGGCCACCGGAACAATATAATAATGAGTACCTATGCAATTTGTGCTCGTCACTATGCGTATGGTGAAAGGCAGTCCTCCTGGTTTTTACCAGGAGAACTCCTCAACAATCAACGTCCCAGCATCGGGAAAAGCAATATTTTGTAAAAGGTGACGAGCAGTTAACATTAGGCTATTGTAAATCGATCCCAGACCTCGTTGCAATTACTTTTTTTAGATAAATTCTAAACTGACCCACTAAAAAGTGAAAAATAAAAAACTTTTTACAAAAAAATAATAACCGACTACCAAAAAAATAATAACTTTAATTTCGGAATTCGGTGGCAAAAAACTCAAATACAGATCCAAAGACACCGACTTCCGAAATTAAAGTTATTTTTCACTTTGTAGTGTTATTTTTTGTAGTCGGTTAATATTTAAAAGTTTTTTAGTGATACTCGTAGTCGTTCGTCAGGAATAATCTGTAAGAATGCATCAGTGTCAGTGTATCAGTTTTGTGACATTAGATAGTTTATGCAGGCGTTCATTAATTCACTGAAAACGAAAAACTTCGCAAGCAATTGGAAATTGCTACTGAAGACTGCAGAGTCCACCTCAGGACAGTTAGTCCTAAAATAGATAGATAGTTACTTCTCACACGGACAATTTTGTACCCCAAGTGTAAGTGTGCAAGAGAGTAAACGTAACTATTTCGTTTGCGTTAAAATTTGACCGATAGTTCATAATGCTAAGAGTATAAGAGTGAGAATACAAATCTTAACGCAAACGCGCTAGTTACATTTACTCACTTGCAAGCAAACTTACTCTTGAGGTAACGTCGCTTGCTCCCGCGTCACCAGTCCTGAGTCTTTTATATTTTGGCTGCTGCTACCCACGCTAATGTATGGAAGTGAATGTTGGGTGTGGCAAAAGAAACATGAAAGTAGAATCAATGCTATTTAAATGTGTTCCCTGCGACGCATGTGTCGCGTGACTATGAATGATAGGCTGAAAAATTATGTGATAACTGATAAGGCAACGGTACTTGTAGTGACCAAATATAATAATAGTGACCCATTTGAATCGCGTACGTCACGGCTCCGAAGGTCCGAATATACCTCAGCTCGATGCGGGGGCTCGGAATAGTCTGTAGATGACTTCCGTTCCTGGCGGGGTGCTCGGTAAAGCAGCGTCGTGCTGCGATCTGTTGAGACTCAGCCCTACGCCACGTAAACCTTTGGTAAACCTTCTTCCTACTTGCATCGCCAGAGGGTAGGAAAAGCCATGATAATTATATTTAAACATTAACGGCTGCTGCTCGTGAAGCTCTTTATCATGAAAAGCCTATCTGTTTATCTAAGAAATTACCTAAGTTATTGCGTAAAAGTGGCGCGCTCGTCTCTTCACATTTTACACAAAAAGGTAATTGATAGGTTCTGAAATATGTAGATAGATAGCTGTATGTTCCTATTTCAGTGATTTCACTCGCCCGTTCACTGAACTACAAAGCATGTTGCCTTCATTAACACGTCATCATGATATTGTAGACTTGACCTACTTCTTTGTCATTTTCAATCCTAACAGCAGAAATCCACACACATCCAGAGGATGAGTCAGTCAGTCATAAAAACACGGCCTAGGTTGTAATTGATTGATTGACCATAATTACGTATGAGTAGTTGTAATAATAAAATTATTTCATAAAGTGAAATGATGTAGGGTCGACCTGGCAGGACGTGCAATCCTCCGCTATTATTCAGTCAACGACGGAGCTGGCCCACTGGTTAGCGGCACACGACGACTGCCACACTTTTGTGATCAAGTACCACGACACGAACACGCGTATTTCCCGACATTTATATCAATACTAAATATCAATAATTGTATTAAAAGTACAGTAGTGTAAAATAGAAGTGTTATTTTCCGTAGTACGCGGCATGAAAACAGCTGTGAAGGTGTACTGGGAGTCGGGGACAATCGGTATCAGAGTGCAATATCATCTTCAAACCCTGGAAGTGGAAGAATGATCTCGTAAGTTTTCTGCTCACTCTACGTTGTGTCATATTGCATGTTTACGAGTCAATCACGGGAGCAGAACAAATATGTTTCACGTGTTTCTCGACACTTCGGTAATCTACATTATCTGTGGTTTATGCTGTTTATTTTAATGAGCTATTTGTCTAGGTCGTTGTTATCTTATAATGTAGGTAGGTACTTGTTTTAAATATTTTTGCTAATTTGGGTTTAAAAATCATTAGTTCATTTATTTGTCAGAATATTGTTACTTACAGAGTTGTTGCATAGTTTTATAAAAGTTCATAATATTTATTATTATTGTTCATAATGATGCATGCCTGACAAACGATCGGTGCAGGGGTTGCCTGTTTAAGGCTCCCGCAAACAGGCGCGACGCGATTCTAGTAGAACTTTTCCATGAAGTTTTCATAGAAATTGTTCTATTAATGTCACGTCGCGACCGTCTGCGGGAGCCTTTAATCGCTGTAAAATGAGTAGGTAGCTACTTTAATAAAGCCTCAATAAAAATACCTACCTAACTACTTATACTATTAAATAACCTCATTACTATAATCACCCCCGGCCCCTACTCTATGATTGTGTTATATCTGTCCACGGTAATGAATTAAGTAGTAAATAAAGTAGACCTTATCATGGATATTTATAAGGTTTACATTCACATGACGTAGGTGTACATACAAATTATACGGCTGTTGTTTATGAACGAAATCATTGCACCTATTTTAATGAATAGGCCTATTTAATGAGTGATATGACGTGTAAAAGTGATTTTAATATCCTATTTACAGAATAAACGATTTCATTTCATTTCAGTCACGGGAGTGATACATGAGATTTTCACTTATGTACCTACTGTGTAGGTACAATCATAATCAATCCTACAGTCCATACGAAGCTTTCTCTAATTATTATTGCGGTTGTTTGTAGTAGAAGCCTACGTAAAGCCGCATAGGGTAAATACGCTAAACGCAATGATTTCAAAAGGACTACTATCTATGTCAATGGCTAAACGTCGGCCACCTTACGGATTTTCTAACTGGGATCGCTCTGGCTCCATCAGTTTGCAACGAAAGGATAGCTTGTGAAGCGGTCTTAGACAGGTTGATAAATCAATTTTATGTTTATAGGCTTAAATTCGACATTTCTACTAAAAGAAAAATGTAGTAAGGTTAAAATGCGTCGAGAACGTAAAAACCCTAAAGTCGGCCGTTTACAGCCCATGGTCGGTCAAGTTTTTCCCAAATGTCGGCCGTGTTTAAAAGGTGTTTTAAATGTAGACATTTAAAAATATTATTACTTAATACGATTTGTTTTGGCAGGAGTATAATATCACACTAAGTATACATTTGTATTTCTTAAATTGTAAATTAAATTTTTGATTTGCACTTTTCGCTTCTTGCTTCGTTTCTATTCTTATTAATAAATTATAATTAAAAATGACTATCCATACAATCAACGAAAAAATACAAAGTCATCATCAGCCTGTATAGTGGCGCTCGAATTTGAGGCTGGCCGACATTACGATCTTTAATATTTCTAAAGTCGGCCCCTGTTTCGTGTACCTTATTTCTCGAGATTTAACTAACATCACCCCGGCCGGTATTTGGCGATTAAACGTAAAATTGATTTATTTACCTATAAACTTTGCAAATTCACATAATATGCCAATGAAATAGATAGAATTCGAATTTATAAAACAGACTGCATTTACTTTAAGTCGGCCCCGGCCGAGAATCCGGTTTTAAGTCGAAACTGGTATTCTAATGGCGGCCCCCTATTTTCCCTTAAACCAATACGCAAAACGGCACGGTTGGCGCAGTTAGTTAAGCGACTGACTGCTGCGCTGCGTGTCGCGGGTTCGATTCCCGCACGGAACAAATGTTTGTATGACCTACAAGTAGTTGTTCCGGGTCTGGCTGTTTGTGTATGTGAATTTAAATGTTTGTAAACGCACCCAAAAAACAGGAGAAGTTCCTAGTGTGGGGCAAAGTTTAAAAAAAAAAATATTGTATATATATATTGAAAAAACTATCTCAAAATGTAGTAAAAATAACAATTTAGTGATAACAAAGCTCAAAATAAAAAGAAGAAACTTCTTACCGTAGTAATATCAATCCCCGGAGCGTGGGTATTCACAGCAAGTAAGCTACTTTAACTACGAACTTGACGCTTCAACGCCGCCATCACTGCTGATGCTCAGTGTGCGAAGAGCGAGTGACATAATCGGATAGTAACGGTTTGTACGTACAGAAAGGATGACCTTTTGAATGAATGCAAGCTGAAAATGTGCAGACTGCCGAAGTTTGGGCGGGGGGGGGGGGGGGGGGGCGATGTATGGCGTATTTACCCTACTAAGCCAAGCCTAAATAGTTATTAGACAAAACCGTGCAAGAAAGCGCGGTAAGAAGCAAATCTTTAGGTATTGCAGGAGGTGAACCGACAGTAGTGCATAGCGGTGTACAAATACGGTTGAAAATGGCGATGCGTTTGATTTTAGTTGAGTGATGTGTCCCCCAATAATATGAAAAACTAAAAGCAATAAAAAAAGACACACTAATAAGTTAAGACATTTTTACACATTTCTTTAGTTGATTACTTTTTCTTTTTTATACTTACAAAAATATGAATAGTTGTTGCTCAAAATATTGAGCATTTCGAGACAAAAAAGATTTTTCGTGTTTTTTCTTGCGATTTATTTTTCAAGATGCTATCTTTCTATAAAATATCTTTGTACCTACTTATATGTCTTTTTTATACACTTGACTAAACACTGTATTTTTTTTGGGCTTGTAATAATGTAGCAATACGGCGAACTGTGCGACGAAAAAATGGGCGTTTAAAGGCTCCCGCAGACAGGTGACACGTGACAGCGCGACGCAATACTAGCACAATTTCTATAAAAAAACTCCATGGAAAGTGTCGCACTGCCTGTTGCGCCCGCGACATTTCGTCAGTCTGTACGAGCCTTTATGGTGTCGGGTGTCCCTGATTGGGCAACGCCTTAAGATTTCAATGAATTCAATAAATATATACCTACATACCTAAATCAACTGAGTAACGATCCTTGAAAAATTAAAGTTATGTAGGTCATTATTTGTCTCGATTTAATACTTTTAAAACCTACACTTAAATAACATTATAGGTAGGTAAATCTCCGTTTGTTGATTGACACGTTCATATTATTAGTTAAGTACCTATCTTCAAAGGAAGCCATTATAAACTCTTGATCTTCAACGTGATTGTTGTTTGTTTAATTTAATTTTAATTATTTAAATCAACACTGTTTGTCAATATACGTCATATCATATCAATTAATCTGTTTCAGTTATAACTCGATTTAAATATAACTACAATATTATTATATCGTCCTATTTTCATTGAAATCGGCAAATGTTCACAAAAAACCAGGTCAGATTTTTGAAAAAATTTCAATTTTCTCAACAAAATTTTCCTACTATTGTTGGAGATCAGTTCTAGGGCTTCCGCGTCCGTACACCCAAAAAAATATCTTTCCTACTGACTTATTTAAAACTGTCTCGTTAACCTTCATTTTTAGGGCTCCGTACCTCAAATGGAAAAATTTGGCAAGAAGCGAGGTCTCACAGAGTCACAGCACAAGTAAAGGAAAAAGTCCGAAAATCGTTAATTTGTAGTGTTATCACATAAAAAATAATAGATTGATATACGAGGGTCGAAGACTCCCATACAATACGAGGTATTTATACGCCCGAGCCGTAGCGAGGGCGGCTATAGTCCGAGTAGGAATTGGTGACTCACCACTTTTCATTTCGAATATTAAGGAAATTAAAAAATTGAAATTTTTCTAAAATATTTTATTTTCTTGTTTGCTCGCCACTTCATAAAATCGTTGTATGTAAGTATTTAAATATCTTTCGTTTGAAATTTCTGGCAAAAGATTTTCGAAAGATTCAGAATCGCTTGAACTTATTTTTATTAAATAATCAAATATTAGCATATAAAACCAAGATTTTGAATTTCGGTGCAGCTTACAGAGTTAGTATCCCGCCAAATTATATAGTTTTTTTTTTTTTATTTTAAACATGGAACACACCGCGTCAACAACGCGGGCCGTCCTGCTTAATAGGTTTTTTTTTCATTCACACTGGCTGTTTATACATTGATTGATGATATTTTTTTTTTCATTTCTCATACTCGGAATGTAGTGTTTATTTGATCCGAGTAGCGGGTGGGAGACGCTGCTCCCTACCCTTGGGCAGGAAAGACTCATAGTAATTGCTTCCCTCTCTATGCAGCTATGGCGGGAATGAATATTAATAAAAATAGAACTAAATTTGGTTAGATAGCTAGGCTACGACAAATTTTACATAATGAAAAAAAGTATATTTAATAAAATAAAAAAAATGCTGCGGTCTTGTGTTTAAATAAAAAAAAAACCTATTATGCGGGACGGCCTGCGGCGGTGACGCGGTGTGTTCCACGTTTAAAATTAAGAGTGTTTAACACGGGTGAAAGTCACCAATTCCTTTCGACCTTTTCATAACAGTCTATAATTTTGCGATTACAAACTTATATTTGCGATTGGAAAATTTACCGTGGCGTATATTGATGTATGGGTACGTGTTTTTCAACTACAATGTTAAGTTTATTCTTGGGATATATTAATCCCAACTACAGAACCCTTCTTTGTGCGTGGTTGACACGCACTTGGCCGGTTTTTTTTTAGCAATGACACCTCATTGTGTAGTGCACCGAATTCATCGGACCCGTGAAAGTAACACTCACTTCCTTTTTGCGGCTGTACAAAAATAAAAAGAGACCAAATAAATTAAGATGCAGATATTATTGAGATATGAATTACTCGTATTATCCGTCTTTATTATCTACTTGTTTTATATTATCATTAAACTATCGACCTCATAATTCATTATGATTTATGAGGAAGGCTAACAGGCTAAGACTACATTGGTACTATTGTTTGCTCCACTCAGAGTTATTTTTCTCTAAGAAAGCTGTTGTTTTGAAAGCTAGATAATAGGGCACATCATTCATCAAGCTGGGTGAGACGAAGGCTTCTCCATTTCATTTCAATTAGGTAGTCAAAGTCAAGGATTGCCACAAAAAAACAACAGGAAAAACAATTGCATCAACTTCCCACTAAACTTGTTATTCCCAGAAGATAGATCGCAACTCCTAGAACACGCTAACACTATTTGTGTGTGATCGCGTGATCATAGCACGGAGCGGACGCAGCAGATGATGTTGGCCGAAATCGGCGCACACGCAGCCGGAACACTTGATACTGTCGTTATTGATAAATTGCCGCGCCCGCCGTCAATTTGCTGCTTAATCTGTGGCCTGTCGTGTCAAATGCAGCCTCACAACACCAACACTTCTCGCTAATTTTCCAACGTCACTTTGTCAAGATAACCGATGGCTACAACTAGCAACGTGATACGGGTATTTTTAGATGAGATTTGTAAATTTTATCTATAAAAAAATATTGAAGAAGATGTGGTACGTATACTCCATTTGAAATAAGATTAGAAACTTAAATAAACCTTTTAACAGCCCGTTCAACCGCATTTGACTTCTATTCCGTAGGCATAAGGATGGCATTAAAAGCAAAAATGTGGTTACAATAGTAACTGTTTATTAGAGCAGATATCATTTGTCATGCCATCAACGCAATAGAAGCCAAAATGGGTTGAACGGGCTGTAAAAAGGTTTATTTAAATGTCTAATCTTATCTTATTTCAAATGGAGTATAGATATGTTACAATGAAACAGATGACGCCTGTTATTGAAGCTGGTTAAATCCTACTTTTCTTGGAAACGATCTATCCTGAAAACAACGTAGTTTACTGCGGAATAAACTACCGGTTTTGGTACCTACTCTTGCATCTAAGAAGGAAGTTTATAGTACGAGTAGATATCTCAATAACATTATTATGTTACAACGCCGTTCCTGTCCGGCAGCTCAATTTAAAATAAGTAAGTCGTTAGACGTCTCTCTATCACTAGTCATGCATCCTGTGGATCTTCCATTGAGTATTGTGTATTAGCATAAAATTGAAGGAAATAACATGCAGGAAGACTGATAACGAAATGGGCCATGACTTGGTTTAGCTTGGCGGGAAAACTTTAATAAGATTTGCGATTATGACGCTGACAACAGGTAAACCGCTGTCACTGTCAGACTGCATACAAAATAAAGAGAAGCGCAATGACACAACGCTGGTAATTTATTGCAAAATATGAAGCAATTATTTATTGACACAAAAATGAGTTGAGTAATCGAAAATAAAAAACAACCAAGTTCTGCATACAAATAAGAGGGTTTTGTTGTTAATTAAATACCAACCGTACGTTGATATTTAATACAGATATTTTGGATTGAAACTCAAAGTAAAGGGTTAGTTTACCGATAATTTGTATCGAGATTTTTTTTCGAAACCGTATTTTGGTAACAACCAAGTTCTGAGAAATATGTTGAAGAATAACATATATATTTTCTGCTACCACAAACTACATAATGTTTAAAAAAACTACAAAAAAAAAATGCCAAATCTATATATTATATCGATTTTTTTTGTTTAAGACAAGCCTACTTTTATCATTTGCCTTTTGTCAGCGCCTTAAACAGGGAAAAATGGCGTTAAAAGGCGGACGGTTATAACCTGCCAAAGGTTGACATTTGCCAATGATTTACACATGGTCTGTAGTTTTGGGCTAGCTTCATCTGTGAGGAAACCGAGAGCAGTGCCTTGGAGTGAGAGGCACCCCCACCTAGGTGCTAACATTGATTAAGACCGAATCGTCGAAACGTTCTATTGTGTTTTGTCAAACTAATAAAGATGAAGTAGAAAAAGAAAAGAAAGAAAAAACGTTGGCGGTAAACATGACGCAAAAATGTAACACAAATACAAAGAAAAGAACAAGTTGGGGGAAAATATGCGTCACGTCCATGCAAAACGGCCATCGCTCAGCATATTGCTGCGACCCTATGCGAGACAGAGCCCCAGCGCTGGGGGCCTCTCCGAACATAATGTTCGGCTGTTGCTTGACTACGGCTTACTGTGGCTGACTACGGTGAAAGAAAAAAAAAACGACAGTCAAAGAGATAAGAAAGTCAAAAATGTGACTTTAAGTCGGGTAAGGATTCAAAGTCAAAAAAGGAAACTGGAAGTTATAAAACGGCCGAACAATTGGCCGATAATTTGGATTAACGCTTTGGAGTAGACCCTCTGGTTTCCGGCGATAGCCGGCAAAAACAGAATGATGTTTTGAATAATATACTTATGTTTAGCGCTGAACGCATTGAGAGATAAAATTGTGCAAGTGGGCCTATATACACATTGCTTAATTAATGAGACAAATCAAGTTGAAGGCCGAGTGCTTGCGTAATTAATGACTTAAAAAAAACAAATGTATTCGTGTTTTGTTATTGTATTTTATGCAACAACAATGTGAGGTCGGCGGACTGCATAAAATTGCATACATTTTAGTTTTTTCAGCTGCTATTGGTCGCCATGACATTGACACTGTTTTTATCTAACTCGTGAGTAGGTACACGATCGATTAATTATTATTGCTTTTTTACTAGAAAGACACCTAAAAAAACATAGAAACATGTAACTTGTACATGAAACTTTATCCTATATTATGTAAGGAGAAAATAATGCTTATGTACAGACTGAAACCACCCAATTATTTAAGTTAAGTACAGATAAGTACAGAATATAACGTTTTATAATCTCAAAGGGTATGGCACAGAAATCTACATAGACATACAGATTTTTTCTAATTTATTTTTCTACTAGCTTTCGATAATGATAATGATAAATGATTTATTTCTGTAAGTAGGTTTGTACAAACACTTTACACGTCAATCATATTTTAAAAACTAGATGAGGTCGGCGTTTCCTATCTGACTACTCTGAGAAGAAAGGCCGAAACAAACTCAGAGGTCATAGTCTCTTTTAAAGTCCAGACATAATCTTGGTTAGATCATGTGAAGACCATGTAGATTGGTGTCTGAAATGGTCTTTTGAGGAAAGAACCACACAGGTTGAGTGGACCTGACCAGTCAGTGCACGCATTCGTCAGTAATCGTGCAGCTCTACTCAGAATTTAAGGAGCTCAACGATGCGACGATCAATACCAAAGAAAGGACATTTGGGTAGGCCACTTATATGACTCAAACTGCCAGACCATGATTAACACTAACTGAGAATAAAAGAAAGGAAAAAAAATATATTATGCAATAACCCACATAGTCTTCACATTCACAATAATTAAAATAATATAATACTTTACAAGTAAATATTCATGTCATTGTGTATAAAATAATAATTAAATGTCGCTGTTTATAAAATAATAAAGTTAGCAAAAACAATAAAAATGAACTACCTCAATATGTACAAAAATTGGAGCAGCTCAATCCCAAGCCTTTTTGTCCTCAATATAATCTTTTACAGTATAAAAGGCTTTCTGGCACAACTTACGTTTAATGAATGATTTGAATTTATTAAGGCTTAGATCTTGAACGTGGCTTGGAAGTTTATTATAAAAGCGTATACATTGACATCGAAACGAGCCACCTATTTTCTTGAGCCTTGTTGTAGGTACAACAAATTTGTGTTTGTTCCTAGTATTTATATTATGGATATCACTGTATTTTTTAAATAATTTTATATTTTTATGGGCATATAATAGATTTTCAAAAATATACTGAGAAGGCACAGTCATTACGTTAATCTCCTTAAATTTCTCTCTGAGAGAGTGTCTTGGACTTAATTTATAAATTGATCGAACAGCTCTTTTCTGCAAAACAAAGATAGTCTGAATGTCGGCAGCATTTCCCCATAACAGAATATCGTACGACATTACACTATGAAAATAGCTAAAGTACACTAAACGGGCTGTCTCTATGTCAGTTAAATTACGAATTTTTCTAACAGCATATGCTGCGGAGCTTAGCTTTTTTGACAGTTTATCTACATGTGGGCCCCACTGAAGCTTAGCATCCAAAGTCAAGCCCAAGAATACTGTGCTATCTTCAGGATTCAATTCTTCGCCCTTTATTAACACATTAGTTTTCACTTGCCTAACGTGAGGTAGCGTAAACTTAATGCATTTGGTTTTTTTTTCGTTTAGAAGTAAATTATTAACATTAAACCAGTGAACTACTTTTGAGATCGCGCTATTTACATCGTCAGTAACCAGCTGCTGACGTTTAAGTTTAAACAAAAGTGAAGTGTCATCTGCAAACAACACTATATCATGATTATCCTTTATGAGGTAAGGCAAGTCATTAATATAAATAAGAAGCAAGAAAGGACCAAGAATTGAGCCCTGTGGGACTCCCATTATTACTATAGATCCGGGAGATCTTTTCCCATTGACGTCAACGCTCTGAATCCTATTACTCAAGTATGAAATAAGAAGATCCAGAGCGGTGTTCCGGATCCCGTAGTGGCGGAGTTTCCTGATTAACGTTTCATGAAAAACGCAATCGAATGCCTTGGACAAATCACAAAAAATGCCCAAGGCCTCGCATTTATCTTCCCATGCATTATAAATATGTCCTAACAGTTCAACACCGGCATCAGTAGTCGAACGGCCCCTTGTAAAACCGAACTGTTTGCTATGTAGTAATTTATGTTTATTAAAAAATCTTTGCAATTGGTCTAAAATTAATTTCTCAAAAATTTTACTAAAGGTAGGTAGTACTGAAATAGGTCTATAATTTGAGGGGTCTGATGTACTACCTGATTTAAACAACGGTATTATTTTACTATTTTTCATAAGGTCAGGAAACTCCCCACAGTCAATACAATTATTAAAGATAAGAGCTAAAGTAGGTGCTACAATGTCTATAATAGACTTAGCAACTTCTACAGAATTACCCCACAGATCTGCAGTCTTTTTTACATTTAAAGTGTGAAAGGTTTTAATTATATCTCTACAGGTAATATGTTCAAAATGAAATTCCGACTCGCAAACATTAACATTTTCCTTAAGCAAAGACTCAGCAACAGAAGGTGATGAGTTTAGGGATTTAGTAGTTGAAACGGGAATATCTGAAAATAAATTTTCAAAGGCCACGGCGACTTGTGAGTCTGATTTTATTATGTTGTCATTAATTGACAGGCTATAGTCAGTATTTCGGTTACTAGACCTTCCCGTTTCACTATTAATAATATTCCAAGTCGTTTTAATTACATTACTACTGTTTTTAATCTTCGAACTCAAATAACGCGACTTTGCCATACAACAAACTTTTTTAAATAATTTTGAATAATTTCTAACATACAAATTGAATTCATCAGTGTTTACATAATACCTTTCATTGTACAGCTCATAAAGCCGTGTTCTACTTTTATGAATACCAATGGTAGCCCAATCACTGAAAGATGCGTTACTATTAACCGAGATAGTCTTGGGAATAAACGTGGAATTAAATTGTTGACAGTAAATATAAAAAAAATCATTATATAGATTATTATGATCAGCATGCATAAATGAAACTGGTAATTTGTTACTGAGTTTACCTTTAAAAGCTTCCAAGCGCCTTGCAGTTTTGGGGTTAACAGTGATATCCTTTTTAGCCACTTTGTTGTTTCGGTTTTGGTAGTAATCCTTTGCCCACAATGATCAGAATCTAGTAAATTTATAATTTCTTTATGGCTTGGTATAATATCTGTATAAATATTATGGCATGTGGCACTAGTAGGGGTTATTCTTGTGGGCTCCAAAAACAGGTTTACAAGATTATATGACTGAAACAGACTTATTATTTTACTACAAGAACCCGAGTTTTCTAACAAATTAACATTAAAATCACCACAAGTGATAATGGGCTTGTTCGAGTTACAAATCTTGTGCAAAACTTCATCCATTACCCTTTCAAAGCAGTCATACAATCCTGAAGGGGGTCTGTACACACTTAATACAATAAACTGCTCCAATTCTATACAGGCTATTTCAACTGTCCGCTCAACAGATAGGCTCACAATATCCATACGGTCTTTAAATTTAAGCTGGTTACTTACTAAAATTGAATGAGCCCCCGTGTATAGCATTTACTCTGCTGAACGAACTACCAACCTGGTGATTATTAAAATTGAACAAGAACTGGTGGCTTTTAAGCCAATGTTCTGTTATACAAAGAAAAAAAAAAAAAAAACAAATAATTCTACTTCTAAATCTTTGTTTAGAAATCCTTGAATATTTTGATGCACCAGGAATATTTCGCTCGCGTTAATTTAGAATTTGACAATCAATTCGGGTTGTACTCTGCTTGTAATATTATAATTCAATCATGATTCGAAATACAGGTGGCGCCATCTATTATCATTAGAACGTTATTGTGGTTTTTCTCGGGAACAGTAGTTTTTTTCGGGATGAAAGGTATCCTATGTCCGTTTCTGTGCACCGGACAACATATATGCAACATTTCAGGATGATCGGTTCAGTGCAGGTTTAGGCGTGAAAAGGTAACAAACAAACTTACTTTCACATTTATAATATTAGCTAGGATGGCCTGATTTTACACATTTTATACATTTTCCCGATCCGATGATATATCTGATAGAAACGTTACAACAGCCTAGTTAAGTAGTTAGAGATAGCATAGCACAGGTTCTATGAGATGAGACTACGCAGTGGCGTAGCGGATCCGCGCCCACTCGACCCGATTAGACTCATGCCGAAGAATAATACCAGATGTTTTACTACCAATTCAGTGCCATTTGTACAGTCAGGGAAAGTGATTTAACTTATTATACATAGAATATTTAATATTTTGTTATGATACATCATTTGTCCTGGTAGTAAGTGATTTCGTTTCAAAAATGTAGCTTTATAAAGATTAAGAAGTCGGTTAAAGATAGCCTCTACCTCTAACATGCCACTAGCTATAAGATTGTAATGATAATTAACAATAATCTGTGATTTTTACTACAAAGTACAAAGCTACAGGGTCAAATTAAATAAGCTAGCGAAACTCCGCAGACGTGATGGGTATCGATATCTAAACACGACAAAATAAAATAAAAAAGATTTGATGATTTTTTTTGGGTCAACGGACCTCTGTTAGCGTTGTTACTTGAAGTATGAACTGAGAAAATCGGTTTTCTTCGGAACTGAACTCGTCAAAATGTAGGGAACAGCTGATATTTTTTTCACGATTTCAACTTTGGTCCCATAGTAAAAGTTGTTCATAATGATGAATACAACCCCTTAAGAGGTTTAGTATAAACAAAAACTAATTTTGTATAGAGCAAGAATAGTGGTGGGCCTAGCACACTGCCCTGTGGTACACCATACCTGATATTACCATATCTATATTCAGATAAATATTTCTTTCCACGTTTGTTCTTGATGCAAACTTTTGTTATTTCCTTATATTGTTTCCGAGGATGTTTCTTCTGACATTGAGCTTATTAAGCAGGGTTTCATAATGGACACAATCGAAGGCTTTGAGGTCATATTAGTAAAAAATACGAATGTATGTATTTTATTGCCTGCATTTTTCATGATAATATTTAGTAATTCGTTTATCGCCGTATTTGTATATCGCCGTATTAATACCTTTTTTTTTCCTAAAACCCTTCGGTTCGTCTCATAAAATATTCATCATCATCATTTCAGCCGAAAGACGTCCACTGCTGGAAATAGGCCTCCCCAACATTTAGGAGGGGGGAGGGGTTGCCATAATCGCCACGCTTGGCAGGCAGGCTGGCGATCGCAGTATGGTGTTAAAATGCATAGAGAACGCTGCTGCCTATTCTCTAGTAAGTCCCTTATTCTCTTTTTACGACACCCACGGGAAGAAATAGGGTGGTGCTATTCTTTACGTCCGGCATCACACGGACACATAAAATATTATATTTATTTAAAAACTTCTTAACCGATTCACAAATTATAATTTTTTATGACTTTGGAGAAAACAGTAATTAAGGCTATTGGCCTGTAGTTGACTAAATCTTCGTTATTGTTCTTTTTAAAAGCGGCTTGACGATACCTAACTGATGTTTTTAAAGCATTTGGGAAAACACCTGACCACACATAAATACATTTATAATATGACTTAGATGCACAACGATACAATCAGAAACGTATTTTACAAGTTTAGTAGAGCAGCTATACTATCATACCCGACACTGTTTTCATGTTTTAAATAATACATTTGCTCTCATCACATCTTAGGGCAATACTGGGGGCATAAACATTGAGTCAGGATTGTTAACTAAGTTAGTAGTATCAGGTAAGATTTTAGTGTTATTTTTTATTTGGTAAATGAAGTAGTTGCATGAGCAATTTCTCTTAGGTAATTAATTATGTTGTCATGCATAATGATATGAGATATAGGTTCGGGGGAACGAGTTTTATTATTAATAATCTGCCAAGATGCCTTTGTCTTGTTACTAGAGGTGTTAATGTAGTAATTGTTTTTAGGGTTCCGTACCAAAATGGTAAAAAGGAACCCTTATGGTGAGACTAAGTCTGTCTGTCTGTCTGTCACACCTGGTTATATCAAGAACTACTTATGCTATCAACTTGAAATTTAGAATAGTTTTAGATGACGTTTGCCCAACTATTTTGCAAACAAGAAAGAAATTAAAAAAAATATCATTTTTGGAAAAGGGACTGAAACGGGGTCTTAAAAATTTGAAGTGGGGCTACTAGGTCACGTGGGGTATCATATGAAAGAGCGCTATTTGCACATTCTCAAACATTTATTTTTTATTTTTAGGCAGCATAGTTTCCGACTTTTGATAAAGAATGTAAAAAAAAACTTCGGAGATAAGGGGGGGGCCCCTTATCTCCGAAGTTTGTATAGATAAAAATCTGAAATCATTCTATGTGATAGAAGTTTATGTAAAGATTACAGGAAAAATAAAACGATGTCTCTAACGATGTCTCACAGTATTTCAGAAATCATCAACATCATATACATATACGTACGGAACCCTTGGTGCGCGAGTCCGACTCGCTCTTAACCGGTTTTTTTTTTCTTTTTGGGTCAACTTAATATTTTTCCGAAATCTTTGTGAGTATCTTTTAAAGTTATTCTTATTTTCATTCGATGGACTATGCCTATATTTCTATAATAAATGTCGCTGTTTTCTACTGCATACACGATACCACGTGAAACCCATTTTTGAATGAATGAATGAAATGCACCGACCCCAGCGTGGTTTGACCAGAATCGATTACTCGAATTAACCCAAAGATTCACGCTAGCCCCTGGAGCCTCATGTTTCATGGGAGAATACCACGTGAAAACAAATTAATATTTTTATTTGTCTTTATAGTTACTAGAAAGAAATAAAGAAAATACATTTACTAACACAAACTAAAAGGCACACAATATACTTAATATACAGCAGATCAAAAAAAATACAAGTAAAAAGTGTAAAGTGCGATTTATACATATCCGAAATCTTTGTGAATACCTTTTAAAGTTATTCTTATTTTCATTCGATGGACTATGCCTATATCCATAATAAATATCGCTGTTTTCTACTGCATACACGTATACCACGTGAAACCCATTTTGAATGAATGAATGAAATGCACCGACCCCAGCGTGGTTTGACCAGACTCGATTTCTCAAATTAACCCAAAGATTCACACTAGCCTCATGGCCTCATGTTTCATGGGAGAATGCCACGTGAAAGCAAATTAATATTTTTATTTGTCTTTATAGTTACTAGAAAGAAATAAAGAAAATACATTTACTAACACAAACTAAAAGGCACAAAATAATAATAATAATACAGCAGATAAAAAAAAAATACAAGTACAATCTTCATTAGTCTGTAGACTTCATTAGTAATCTGCCACAAAAATACACTCGTAAAATAAACTTAATTTAAAATAGTAACAACAATTCGTATCAAAAACTTATCAAAAGCTCAACAAAAACAAAGGGTATAATTTTAATGAACGCAAGTGTAATCGGGAGCTAAAGGAACGCGGGTCGAAGTGCGGGAGGCGAGTGTCGACTGACGCACCAATCGCGTGCTCGGAACGGTGCTCCCTCATTCCCCGCGTCCCGCTTGACCACCAAAGAACCCTAAAAAATGACTTCTGCGCATCTAACTACTCTTGGTTGGCAACTTACGTGCCGGGGACTTTTAAAAAGTGTAAAGTGCGATTTAAGAAATTAGCAGTAAAGTGTGCCTCACGGCTGCGCCACAACTGCCCAGTTCAGCAAAAATGCCAGGCAACAAGTGCCTGACGCTGGTTTTCAACTGGACCTGACTAGACTTGCCTGGACTAGCAGAGGTCGTATAATAAAGGAACATTTTCAAGAAAGTGGGCATACACATAGATGGCATCTTCGGTATTGTGTAAGTTGGAAAAGGATAGACATAGAAGACTTCTTCGGTATTGTATAAGTTGGAAAAGGATAGATAAGATAGGTAGTTTTTGAACCTTACTAAGTTCCACTTCTGGGAACGCACGGATTGTTTTAGTGTGGTATATAATTAACCAACCATTCAATTAACCCGTTGTCGTATATCATATTTTTTCCCTACCAAGAAATTAATGTCGAACCATACGTTTCACATCCGTTATTCTGACAAATGACTCGTTTCACGAAACTACAGCAGGAAGGTGCGATCTTGTTTATGTTACTTGATTTCGGGGCAATGTTTACTCGTATTCTTCGTAAGATAAGCGGAAACTATGCAAACGTAAAGGTTTAGTTAGTACCAGCTCCCGTCACGACACCATCTGCCAAATTGCTTGATAAAGCAATCTACGTTCTTTGTTTAAATGTAGTACGTACCTACCCGAATGAGTTTTTAGCGTCCGACCGCTCCGCCGTCTGTCTGTTCGTCTGTTACCAGGCTGTATCTCATGAACCATGATAGTTAGACAGTTGAAATTTTCTCAGATGATGTATTTTTGTTGCCGCTATAACAACAAATACTAAAAACAGAATAAAATAAATATTTTAGGGGGCTTCCATACAACAAACGTGATTTTTTTGCTCGTTTTCCTCGATATTGATAAGGGCAACAGGTAGACGCTTCAAATATTCACAGAATCTTTAGTTATATATTCACTTTAAAAATAAATAATTTAATTAAAATAAAACAAATATTTAAGGGGCTCCCATACAACAAACGTGATTTTTTGCCATTTTTATAGATAATGGTACGGAGCCCTTTGTGCGCG
Organism: Tiliacea aurago; assembly: GCA_948098905.1. Taxonomy (NCBI): domain Eukaryota; kingdom Metazoa; phylum Arthropoda; class Insecta; order Lepidoptera; family Noctuidae; genus Tiliacea; species Tiliacea aurago. Next base: position 8,017,514 of record OX402592.1, read on the forward strand.
AGTCCGACTCGCACTTGGCCAGTTTTTTCAGCTCTATGTGTGTTGTGTTGTATATGTCACCGTATACTTAATTATTTATTATTATTATTTATGTACACACAGTAAAATACAGAGATACGACAAATAAAAATACGATGAAACGAACAAACAAACGAACGTACAATTAAATGTTTTTTATTTTTTTTAATAATTATAATTTTAGTACAAAGAAAGGTACTGCTTATTTCTTAATAAAAATAAAAATTCTTTAGTTTATAATTATAATCTATCGGTATTATTTCCGTTAGACAGTTAAACTGTCGAAAAATTGTGAACTGCAACAAGTAATTTACAATTTAACGCATTATTTTTCGATAGCTTATTATTATTATACAACATTAGTTTTTGTTTACCCTAAACCCGAAAAGGGGTCAATGCACTCATCATTTTGAACAACTTTTTCTATGGGACCAACCTTGAAATCACGAAAAAAAAACAGCTATTCCATACATTTTGTCGATTTAAATGAACACAAATGTATGGAACAGCTGATTTTTTTTTATATCCATGGGAAACCGACAAATTGTGAACTGGTATCAAACTTGCTTACGACGGACGTAACGCACCTTGCGCTAATAGGTCCTGTACTAATTAATAGCCTGCCTAGTAGTGCCTAGCTGCGAGCAACTTGGAAGTCTCTGCCAGGGTTACGAGTCTGTCCGAAACTTGGAAGTAGAGCTCTACCGCGGCAACGCTCGCCGCTTCGCTCGCTCGGCTCGCGTTGCTTCACAATTTTTAACAGCTTATAAATTAACGGAAATAATACCGATAGATTATAAACTAACGGTTCTCACAATCTTACGGTGACATAAACAAAGTATTTTTGTGTAGTGGCAAACCATAAACTCAAATTCAAAGCATTTATTACAATTAACCATTCACAGGCACTTTTGAATCATCAATGGAGTCGGTCTGTCAGACAGATGAAGCTAGATGCCCATTCCAAAGCGTGCTTAGTGGGTACCTACACACACTCTTATAAATTATTGTAGGTAGTTAAGACCATTCAAGGACTGAAAACGATTAATTTAATTTTACTTATTTATTACCAAGTGATTATGACCTCCTACCTACCGTAGCTTTGTTCTTTAACTGTGTTTTTCAGCTATATACTAATTGTGGGGTTATCATGTTAATTACTTATAATTTTTTCTTTCTTGCTAGAGTTCATTCATGAATTGATGTCAACTGAGTAAAAAATTTACAATTTCCATTAAAGGTAATTCAGTAAAAAATATGCATTTGTCATTTTTAGGGTTCCGTACCCAAAGGGTAAAACGGGAACCCTATTACTAAGGCTCCGCCGTCTGTCTGTCTGTCTGTCTATCTGTCTGTCTGTCTATCTGTCTGTCTGTCTATCTGTCTGTCTGTCCGTCTGTCACCAGGCTGTATCTCATGAACCGTGATAGTTAGACAGTTGAAATTTTCACAGATGATGTATTTCTGTTGCCGCTATAACAACAAATACTAAAAAATATTATAAAATAAATATTTAAGGGGGCTCCTATACAACAAACGTGTTTTTTTTTTGCTCGTTTTTGCTCTATATTGATAACGGCAACAGATAGACGCTTGAAATATTCACAGAATATTTAGTTACATATTCACTTTAAAAATAAATAATTAAATTAAAATAAAACAAATATTTAAAAAAATCACGTTTGTTGTATGGGAGCCCCTCCCATACAACAAACGTGATTTTTTTGCCATTTTATAGATAATGGTACGGAACCCTTCGTGCGCAAGTGCGACTCGCACCTGGCCGGTTTTTAATTTACTGTTGTTTCTAATGTTGAGGGCACTCAACTGCTCATAAAAAATCTACTACGTCGATTCAACGCACATCTAGCCTAAAGAAGCATACAATTTTGCACAAGAGTTAAGGGCCCCTTTTCTCGAAAGTTTAGGCATTTTACGCACCGAGACACCTTGCGCCCGCGTTGCACAGAAGCCGTCGCGATATGAACTCCGATGACCTATGGCGGCGGGCGAACCCGCCACAGTATAAATAAGTCAATAGTTCAAATATTGTGGTTACCTGTAATTGAGTGTGCATTACAGGATAATGTATATTAGACAAGTTTTTATTATTGTAAAAGATAATTGTAATGTATCTCGTTGGTAATCCTTAAATAGCACTCAACTGCTCATAAAAAATCTATTACATCGATTCAACGCACATGTAGCCCAAAGAAGCATACAATTTTGCGCAAGAGTTAAGGGCCCCTTTTCCCGAAAGTTTTGGCATTTTACGCATCGAGACGGCTTGCGCCCGCGTTGCACAGAAGCCGTCGCGATATGAACTCCGATGGCCTATGGCGGCGGGCGAACCCGCCACAGTATAAATAAGTCAATAGTTCAAATATTGTGTTTACCTGTAATTGAGTGTGCATTACAGGATAATAATTAGACAAGTTTTTATTATTGTAAAAGATAATTTTAATGTATCTCGTTGGTAATCCTTAAATAGCACTCAACTGCTCATAAAAAATCTACTACATCGATTCAACGCACATGTAGCCTAAAGAAGCATACAATTTTGGAAGGATTTTTGAAAACAGGGATGTGTTTTCAAAAATCCTTCCTTAACTCTTGTGCTTAATAACTGCCTAACCTTGTCCCAACAACGTTGGGGTCGGCTTCCAGTCTAACCGGATCCAGCTGAATGCCAGTATTTTACATGGAGCGACTGCCTACCTGACCTCCACAACCCAGTTACTGGGTAACACGATACCCCTTGGTAAGACTGGTTGTCAGACTTTCGGGCTTCTGACGTCCCGTAACCACTGTCAAAGATCTACAAATGATAGCCCGGACCAACGGCTTAACGTGCTTTCCGAGACACGGAGGGGTCTTGGTATGGAAAGATGGTCACCCATCCACGAATTAGAATAAAGTTGAAACTTGCACGTGATATTATAATAACAACAATCAATCAATAGCCTTTATTTGTAAACATATTATGGTTACAACGGTGTGCAAGATGTATTGTTATATTGTCGGCTTCCATGCAATTGTACGCAAAAGGGTAGCTTCCTTGTCACAGCGTGTGCGAGGCAGTAGCATACTATCATCCTACAGATGATAGTATCTCGTGCGGATTGCCCTATCCAAAACAAATGGATGCGCATTGGTTTGGGCGCTCACTGACATATTGTTTATTATTATTATTAATTCATTTATTTCAGACATAGTCCATACATTATATAAAAAATAATATTCAATAAAACACATATCATTAAAATAATCAAACAATAAATAAAATTACACATACACATTAGAATTATATAAATATAATGAATTAAAATATTATACACTAAAACAATCTATAACAAAATTAGACATCTCGCGCTGGTATGTAGAAGCCTTTAGCGCCTCTCCTCGATATTTGACATGCGTTTATATGCGTATTGTGTATGTCTAATTTTGTTATAGATCCTTAACACGAAGCCGCATCCACCTCTGTATCATGGCAGGGACAGGTCCCACCGCTCGGACAACACCCATCACCCTAGTGATGTTGTTTATATAAGTTAAGTTTTAATGTAATTTTTTGTATTGCGTAAATTTATTTTAATTTAATTTTGTGTTAAATGTAATGTATTGTATGGATTATATTATCTGAAATAAATGAATTCATAATAATATTACAGTCTCTCTATGTTTTGCCATTTGGCGTACAAATATACATTTATGGAAGGCTTTTGAAAGAAAGAAAGAAAGAAAAATTATTTATTGGGACTCAACACAGGAGATCACAAATTAAACTAAAACACACTCTAAGAAATAAAAAAAACAATAAAAAAAAACAAAGTAAAACGAAAATAAAACCAAAGTCATGTACGAGACCAAAAGACTCCTATCTCAGCATGATGCTGCGACAATTAAGATGACGATAACCGACTTTTAATGATTTTATACGGAAGATCACGTCTAAACGAGTAGTGTTAATGATTTGAAAAAAATCTATGTTTTTGAGCATTTTTTCAATAACTTAATATGTGAATATTTTGGATTATGTTTATATTAAATAGTGAAATTAATTGGTAAAGTCATGTCTAACGCGGATAAAAAACTGAGAATGGCGCAAAATCTACCACGCATATTTTTCTGAAATATTCACCAATTTAAGATAATTTAATTATTGATCTTTTAGTATACGCGCTTTATTAAAATACCTTTTTTTTGTGTATCATAAATTAATAATGCGTCAAATTGGGGACAGCGCTCCTTGATGGGCGAGTCCTATTACTGGCTGAACGTACGACGCGTTGCGTGAGCTCAGTACAGAACACGCAAGTTAACCACTCAAGGTCACTGGCGTATATCTACGTCTTAAAAATAAGTGCCGCAGCGCTGGTATTCTGATAGGGCCCGCTATGATGTCACGGATCGATACAGAAATAAATAAAATAAAATAATTAATAGATGTGAATTTGAATAACATGTAAACATGTACTTTTGCCGATCAAGTATACTTGATTAGCAATATACTTCAAAATCATTCAGATTGTGATTCAAACTGTGTTACGAGAATGCTGAGTGCACGTACAGTCGGTGACCAGCATTACCTGACCCCTCTTCCATTATTCTTCTTTGTAATAACAATAATATATACTTTGTTGAATACAGGACCTTACAATATGCTTAAATCTAGCTTAAGTTCACAATAATTAAAGGCGCACAAAAGTTGAAACCCTGACTCCTAAAGTAGGAATACCTATGACTTAGGAGTCAGTGTTCCACTGCCAGTTGGACACTATAAACCCTTATTATTAAGAGCTAGTAAGCTGTTATAATACAAACATAATGTAATATATTAGTAGGTTGTGATTTTAAGAAAAAACATTACATCTTACATTACATTATTCATTACATTATGTCTTGCTAATTTATTATTTTTAATGATCTCTTTATAATACTATGACATTTTTTTAAATTAGATTTGAAATGACATTTTACTTAATTTTATTAATATTTGCATGCCATTGTTTAAGGCAAACGTGATGATCTGTTTTATTCCTGTACTTTTCACATCTCTTGCATGCTGACAATTTGTTTGTACTCATGTTTATCTTAACATGTTGTTTTTTGAAAAACAGTAAAAGTAAAAAAAAATAAAGTTAAATTAAGATTGAAATTAAGAAGTAAAATGACTGTGTGGTTAATTCTGTATGTGTGACTGGGAATCGTGTGTTTTGCTTGCATTATGTGAGTGTGTGTGTGAGAAGTGTAAGAAGGGTCAGGTAATGCTGTACCTACCTACGTATCAAAGAAAACCTTTAGGTACTTTCCTATGGGTCATCATCATCATTTCATCAGATTACAAGAAAAAAGTACAAACGTTTTCTTATTGATATCGTTTTCATTCTTCGCAACTTATTCGAAACTACGTTTTTTGTTTTGGTAGCAAACTCTTATCTTTAAAATTAGGGCTACTTAAATAGAATTAAAATACTGTTCACAATCATTAAACAAATATTTTATTTGTTTAAAGTATGATGAAGATTTTTATCACCATAATAATACTGTCGTCAAATTCTTTGATTTAGATATGAATAGCTCGGGCTAGCTTTGTTTCTGTAAAATCACTTAAAACCTAAGTCATGTAACTGCACACAATCTATGGCGAATACATTTGGTTTCAGGTACCTAAAACAAATGAACATCATCAGGCATCAAGTCATCGATACCATTCATAAAGTATCTCGACTCCGTTTGATTTTCAATGTATTGTTTATTATAACACATCTTTTTTAACCGATTGATTCTTAGATTTGGTTCGTCACCTTATTAAAAGTTATTTAAGATTCCTTATTCTTTCATATCCATTCATTACCTACCGTCCCTGCCTTACAATGAGAGCTCATATTAATGGGGTCGTGCTTGAAATCGACTTATTTGATTTTTGTTAACTTTTTGTAAGAAAGGGAAAAATTATTTACCTACACAACATTGTTTGTGATTTGAAGTCTGGTTCTTAGTTTTTTTTGGGGCTGAAAGGGATTAATCAAATTATCTAAGATTCATGGATGATTTGAGAATCTGAGACTGACGTTTGATCATCGTTTTACAAGAAATTAATCCGTCGCCTGTCACGGGCCACGCTATCCCTTTCGGACAAACTCGCAACCCTGGCAGGCATTGGTCCTAACGGACCCCGTCAGTTGGTGCTGACATCTCTTTGAGGCGCGCGTGGAACACAACGCGATGTCGACCCGGGCCCTGGTCCTTATCGGACGGCGAGCTACCCATCGCTCACCGTCCGCAAGCCCGCGCCTACGGTGGCCGGAAATCGGCTTGCGACTCCTGACGCCCGGGGCGTCTCCTGCGGCGACTAGGGGCGCGAGGGCACGATCCTTGCCTCTCCTTTACGTGGCTGGACTACTTTTTTAAAGAACCCTGTCATAATGTATTTAATTTTTCCTATTACGAGTATTTAGCTAAACTTTCAAGAAATTTAAAAATCACGCTTTAATCTTCTCAAGACTATCCTTGAAACAAAATAAAAAATAAATTTTATGAAAATACAACATCTTTATTAGGTACCTAAATCAAATGCGAAATAAACAATTTGCGCCAAAGTGAAGAAACATTAACAGGATGCTGTGGCTGACACGAATGGTTTTGCGTCACGAAAACTGTTATTTTATAGTCACACAGACTATTAAATTTTATTATTTCAATCTTTTTCACAAAATGCTTGCTCAAGGATGCATATCCGGTAGGCTCTAATAATCCTTCCATATCCCAAGAGCACGTCTTCCCTTCCATTATCGCGCCTCCCGGTCTATTCTTTGATATACAATGGGCTTCAAGGGCTAGAGTGAATCTTTGGGTTCATTCGAGTAATCGAGTCTGGTACAACCACGCTGGGGTCTTTGCATTTCATTCATTCATTCAAGTTTTTTCGCAATTAGATAAGAAATTGACAAAAGAGTGTTTTTGTGTATGTTCTAAGTCAAATCACATAGGTAAGTACACATTTCCACTTGTCATTGTCAAGTGTTTACAACTCATCTCTGTTAAGTTAAAAGCGTTCAGATTTTGACAGCTAAGGTCTCAATCTCGAACAGAGCACTGACTGCTCAAGCGCATGAATGAAGTTGTTTTCCCTTGAAATAATTAATAGATCTATTAAGAAAAATGACACGTTTCAATAGTTTACCTAACAATGGCTGCCATTGAGTAAGTTTTAATTAATGTTTACGGGTTTTTATCGTCAATTTGTAGGTTAACGGTAGAAAACATAAAATTTGGGCCAAAACAACAGTATCTTTTTCCTTTTGAAGTACGCAACCTAAAACGAGTCGAGTATACCAATTCAAGTATCTTGGGCATGTGGTTACCGAAACTCTTGGAGATGATGTAGACATGGAGAGGGAGCGCAGGGCATTGTCAGTCCGGGCGAGCATGCTGGCCCGCAGGTTCGCCCGATGTACAGACGCAGTGAAAGTAACTATATTCAATGCGTATTGCACATCTCTGTACTCAGCGAGCCTGTGGTTCAGCTATACCCAAAGGGCTTACAATTCTCTGCGCATCCAGTTTAACAATGCCTACAGGGCGCTGTTACGTCTGCCACGCTTCTGCAGCGCGTCAACAATGTTCGCTGAGTCGCGCACAGACGGCTTTGATGCCACCTGGCGCAAAAAGACAGCGTCATTGCTAAACAGATTGCGTGGGAGCAGTAACAGCATCCTGAATGTAATAGGTAATAAGTTTAACAGCCCACTGGTGTGGAGCCTCACCCAGAGGACTAAGTCTCTCTTAGTTATTAGGTACTAACATAGTTTTTAAGCTCATACTAACAATATAAATGTAATGGATCAATGTTGTCTGAAATTATAATAAATAATAAATAAAAAAATAAATAATAAATAAAACAAAATGTTTCAGTATTTAGGTTTTTAAAAAATTTTAGGTTAATTTCTGTCGCTGCTCAGTTTCTTATTACCAAGGTGAGATGTCAGATGTTACACATCATATGCGACTACTTTAAGGCTCGCTCGTTTTTTTTTTTTAATAACCCACGAAAAATTTGAACGCAGTCTCGAATACTCCGTGTATAATATCTACCTATTTCTTTCTTCTTCATTCAATATCATCATTATCATTTCAGCCGAAAGACGTCCACTGCTGGACATAGGTCTCCCCCAAAAGGAGGGGGGGGGGCGGGGTTGCTATAACCGCCACGCTTGACAGGCGGTTTGGCGATCGCAGTATGGTGAACGCTGCTGCCCATTCTCTAGTAAGTCCCTTAGCCGCCTTTTATGACACCCACGGGAAGAAATGGGATGGGGCTATTCTTTACGTCCGGCACCAAACGGTTAACGTCATTCAGCGCTGTGTTGTGGGTCCCCCATAGCACAGCATCATGCTGAGTGCAAGCCTTTTTGTCACAGTCATGACGTGCAGTTGCCGACTATTTGTTATTTTTGTGCTCGTGATTATAATGTAGATAGGTTTTTTTTTTTTAATGTTTACTTGCTCGAGTTTGTGTTTTCCTCCACGTGTTTCTGTGACGAATAAAATTATTTTTCTTTCTTTCTTTCTTTTTCTTTCATTCAATATGCATTTCAGACATTACCTATGTTACCAGATCAGGTTCTTTAACCGAAACCTAAAAATAAACTGTAAAGCATTAACAATAAAAAACCGGCAAAGTGCGAGTCGGACTCGCACGCGAAGGGTTCCGTACCACCGTATACAGTTAGCAAAAAACGACGAAAAAAATAGGTTCTTACATGGGGACCCCTTTAATTTTTATCTTTTAAATATTATTTTTATTTGTTGTTTTAGCGGCAGCAGAAATACACAATCTGTGAAAATTTCAACTGTCTACCTATTACAGTTCATGACATACAGCCCGCTGACAGACAGACGGACGTACGGACAGCGAAGGCTTAATAATATGGTTCCGTTTGGCACCCTTCAGGTATAGGCTGCCAGGGTTGCGAATTTGTCCAAAAGGGATATCGTGGCCCTGGCACACAGGCAAATGAAGGAACACGGGTGGGTTTTGAAAAGTCTGACTAAACTGACTAAACCCCACCCAGAGCGAGAGAAGTTATTTGATAATTTCCCACCCAAAAAAAAAGGTATGGAACCCTAAAAACGAAGTGTCAAAAGGGGAAGTCGACCTTGACACTAACAGTAATATTTTAACTACTAACGAAAATTTTATGAGTCTAGGGTAATTTAGGAACAGTCACATGGCACCTAGTATCGGTGTTAATTAACATACGCAGTGAACACAAATAAATTAAACCTTCATAAAAACATTTTGCTACACTTTGTGCACATTTGGGAAACTCCATGTTTGTCTAGCTATTTATTTCCGAAGGTGCCAAATGACTTGATGTGTTTTGATTAGTGCGGACTATCGATACTCGATTTTCCAGATAAGTATCACATACCTACATACTTCTTTGAATTTGGGCAAGTTCGAAGACATCTGTTTAGTAACTTCAGTAGCAACTTATAGCACTTGGTTTTTACAGATTCTAAGGATTAAAAAAAGCTGTCATCGATATGTAGACAATAATTTATTAACCCAGTTACCTGTAGACCTAAACGATTTATTAACGAATATTAACCGAAGAAGTAGCTATTCATTAATTGGCCAAACTGCAATGAATGCTCCGAGCATTTAGAGCAAATGTCAAGTCCCTGCCTACTCTCTGTGCCCCTTAAGGGGTCGATAACGGACTTTTAATGATTTTATACTGAAGATCACGTCTAAACGAGTAGTGTTAATGATATGAAAAATATATATGATAAATTATAGCATTTTCTCAATAAGTTAATATGTGAATATTTTAGATTATGTTTATACCACAATGTGAAATTAATTTGTAAAGTTATGTCTAACGCGGATAAAAAACTGAGAATGGCGCAATATACACCAAACGTATTTTTCTGAAACTTTCACCAATTTAAAGATAATTTAATTATTGATCTTTTAGTATACGCGTTTTATTAAATTACCTTTTCTTTTGTGTATAATAAATTAATAATGCGCCTAATTGGGGATAGCGCTCCTTGATGGGCGAGTCCTATTACTGGCTGAACGTACGACGCGTGCGTGAGCTCAGTACAGAACAAGCAAGCTAACCACTCAAGGTCACTGGCATATATCTGAGCCTTCAAGACCTGAACAAACATGACGCGTGGCTGTACTCCAACAGATTTTCATCGAATCCCCGGCAAACTACGGCTTAGAAACTTTTCGCTGAACGACGACGTAACAAATCTTATTACAAATAGTATTTAGGTGTTTTGCGTAGTATTTGCCTTAGGATCGTCGATGTTGATTGCTCGAGGCCTGTCGCTCGATATATAGAGGAGATACCGACGTGTGGCCTCACACTCCTTTGAGAGTGTTCTCTGAGACGACCACTCTAGCCTTAAGTTCACATTTTCATCCTTCATCCAAGTATTTGTTCATAGCCACTTCAGTGGCGGAACACCTTCACCTCACGAAGCAGCAGGAGAGGCACTACAGACCGACCGGTAAGTGAACCATGATAATTGTCTCCTCACGATCCTCACACAGACTTCTGCTCAAACATTAGCATCGACTTAGTCACACGCCAAATTTTACACAAACGTGTGCAGTTCGTGTCGTAACTTTGCCATAATATAAAAAACATTCAAAAATTTTCCCTTTATTTGTAATGAAGCGAAAATCTTTAGGTATATTCGGTGCATGTTTTCCTCAATTAGATACTTTGAAGCCCTACGTTTGTCAGAGCACGTATTACAGTTACGAGTAGCCAGTGCGTCCTATTTCAACGAGTGATCACTCTTTAATATCCATCATTACTTACTTAGTGAGATGAATCAGATGAATGTAGCACAGGACCATATATTTCCTTCTCGAAACTAGATAAATCATCTCCGGTTTAATTTGTGTTATTTATATCATTTATTATTAAACTAACGTGACGACAATGACTTCAAAAATAACAAGATGATAGGTAGTTATCAATGTTTTGTGAGATTCATCAAAAATGACGCATATTTGCAATGAGTAAATTTTAACAAGTTAACCCGTCCTTTGCGGAGGTGTAAAGTGTTCCTCAACAGGTTATTACATGCATTTACTAAGAGAACAACTAAACCAACAGTTACAATACTGAATGACCTGATTCAGAAACTGTCTGGAGATGCAGTTTGCCTGCGAGCGTAGGTATTATTTTTGCAACGAGCCTAACCTTTTTTTATTGACAAGTAAAGTACATCGTAAAAACAAATTAATGTATGAATCTTCAAGTAAGCAAAAAATATGTGGAATTTCCATTACATAAATATTAATTAAACTTGTTTATCGTGTGAAAAACAAATTATCAAAATGTTAACACGTTTCAAGAAACGCTCAAGATCTAATTGAAGAGATTGATAAAGTAATAAACAATATATAGTTTCTCTTAGTTAATTGTTTATATGCGTTATTCTGTGAACTTCATCTAATTTCGCACGTTTATCTCATGTTGATTCATCTGGAAGTGGCAGTTCGGTAGCTGACAGACGACAGCATCCTGCGCGCTATCTCTGATCAACAATCTTGAGCTCTAACAGGAAAATTAGGGCAAACAATGATAAATCACGGCGACATACATCGCTGAGTCAATATACTCGTTTATATGACGACATAAAAATATGATAATCGATGTTTTAAGTATATATACATAACATTATTTAATTGCCCACGTATGTTTAATAAGCAAAAAAAAATAATTCTCATGCTCAGGGGTTGAGTTCCGAAAATATTTTACTTTACTACAATTTTTTGATGTCTTTAACTTTATCCGTTTTATTACATAACAAGATTTATATTTTGACATGGCTAAAACCATGGAGCCAGTTTTTGTAATAAGAACGTAACAGTGATTGAAATACCGTTCTTTATACAAAATTGAAAACTTAGTTTGGTACTAAGTTGTCAGTTTTGTGTTTAGGAACTTTACCATAGTCGGAATAAAGTTCGAAATTCAATAATGGCTCCATGTTTTAGACCTGTGTCTGAAGATAAACCTTGTTTTGTAATAAGGGGGTATAAGTTTATACCTGTGATTGAGGTAGGATTAAGATCTAAGATCTTCTATCAATATCTACACAGAGCCACTTCACTTTTTATCTTGCTCGCACACTACTGCTCGCGGTCACGTGGGCAAGCGAAACAGCAGCAGGAAAAAGGCTCTAAGGCGCCGATAGTTTAGGAAATTTCTTTATACGGTGAAAATAATGGTAAACAAGTGCGAGTCGGACTCGCGCACGAAGGGTTCCGACCATTATCTATAAAATGGCAAAAAAAACACGTTTGTTGTATGGGAGCCCCCCTTAAATATAGACTTTATTTGAATTTAATTATTTATTTTTAAAGTCAATATATATCTACATATTCTGTGAATATTTCAAGCGTCTACCTGTTGCCGTTATCAATATAGAGCAAAAACGAGCAAAAAAATCACTTTTGTTGTATGGGCTCCCATACAACAAAAGTGATTTTTTTGCTCTTTTTTGCCCTTAAATATTTATTTTATTCAATTTTTCTATATATTCTAGTATTTTTTGATAAAGCGGCAACAGAAATACATCATCTGTGAAAATTTCAACTGTCTAGCTATCACGGTTCATGAGATACAGCCTGGCGACAGACGGACAGACAGACAGATAATTTGAAGTGTTTTTTTAGTACTGTCGAGAAAATTTTATGGAATCGTAGTTTTGTTAAACATATTAAATTAACATTAATCCTCAACTTTACTATATATTTATTTCAAAACGAATGCTGCAGTATTTTTTTTCATGCTCAGCAATTTGAGGTACTTTATGTAGACTTTAAAGTCACTTTTCGTGTGACCGCGTTGTTCTTCTAAACTAGGTACGCAACGGATTTTAATGCCGTTTTAAACATCATTTAGATAATTTATTCCGGAAGGTTTATTTGTATTACATTAATACTAAACTAATTTACATATAATTAAGAAATCTCGTTATTTTGTCAAGTCGTTAAAACCATGCCAGGGGCAGATCGCTACTTGATAATAAATTATAAACCTAATTTATATCAGACTGATGTGGAGTAAACTTCAGAATAACATTAGTGCTCCCGCGCAATATGCAGCCAAGTAGCATCAGCCAAGCTGCGGCAGCCGGATTATTGAGAACATTCCTGGCTGACTTTAGTGCACGGGCTCCATTAGCCATTATATGTTGGACTAGCTGCTGCTCGCAGCTTCGCCCGCGTCGCTTTTGCTAAAATACATGTAGCCTAAGTTACTTCTTAAACATCAGCTATCTGCCAGTAGAAGTCGCGTCAAAATCGGTCCAGCCTTTTCGGAGATTAGCCGGAACAAACAGAAACAAATATCAAACAAACAAAAAAAGATTTTTGTTTGTTTGATATTTGTATAGATTGGCTCACTACCTAGCCCAGTGCGCGCCTGCCCTTAGCGAGAACCACTTTTAAAATGTCGAACCGTCAGCTATGTTTCAAACAGTTCGACATTATTGCCCAATTAAAACTGAACCCTCCCCCCTCCCCCCCGCTCGCCCCCTATTACATGAAACTTAAACGTAACTGGTGAAATGTGGGTGTAGTATAGACACACCTCTGTCTAACCCTTCGAGGTTTGCAGGCGTGAAGTTGGATACGACGTTACTGACACTCAAATGAATGTAGTGCAAAAAATTCAACAGACTATATTTCTATTTTTGGTCACCTATAAGACAAAAAAACGGTCAAGAGCGAGTCGGACTCGCGCACCGAGAGTTCCGTACGTATATATGATGTTGATGATTTCTGAAAAACTGTGCTATTTAGAGACATCGTTTTATTTTTCTGTAATCTTTACGTAAAATCTATCACATAGAATAATTTCAGATTTTTATCTATGCAAACTTTGGAGATAAGGGGGGGGAACGGTATTTGTTTTTACATTATTCATCAAATGTCGGAAACTATGCTACCTAAAAAAAAAAGTTTGGCAATGTGCAAACAGCGTTCTTTCATATGATATGCCCTAGTAGCCCCACTTCAAATTTTTAAGACACCCTTTTGCAAAAATTTCTTTTTTGTTTGCAAAATAGTTGGCCAAACGTCATCTAAAACTATTCTGAATCCCTGTAATGATAGTGATGATGAGTTAATAAATAAATAAATAATAAATTTCAAGTTGATAGCATTAGTAGTTCTTGAGATATCCAGGTGTGACAGACAGACGGACAGACTTAGTCTCACCATAAGGGTTCCTTTTTACGATTTTGGTATGGAACCCTAATACCACAGTGTATTGTGAACTATAGGTAGGTACAATATTATATGCATGAGTCATAAAGTTCGTAATATCTGCCGTCGAAAATCATACTTCCTCAAATTAATTGACATGTTCGAATACATTATTTTCGAAATTATTAAGATTGTTGTGAGATTTACCTGTTGCTAAAAATAAAAACCAGTAGGGTGTAAGGCCATCCAGTCAAGGTATTGCTAAGGTTAAACAGTTAAGCATAAAAACGATAAAAGTGTTAAATCGCATTGACATGATTCAGTTCGTGTATCATTATGATAATTTAATAGATCAATATTAAAGCGCCATCTTGGAACGCAAGTTTGCGTGGCCTACCATTTGCCCTGGGCCTCCAGTCTGCTATTACAATCAATAGTGTCAGAAAGTCGATCATTGATTTCATAATTGTTAGGTAGTTGGTAATCTACTATTATAATGGCGTCATTATGACTTTCCAATGGTCGGCCACTGACACTACATTGAAAGAAATTGCATTTATTGGTAATCTCGTACATAATGACAAATGAATGACATTTCTACTAATGGGTTTTATAATAATAGCAATACGTCAATGGCATTATAAGTAACATAATTCTATTACGAGAACATTGACCGACCAATGATCGACCATTATGAATTTAGCAGATTACGAACTTTTAGCAAAATGACAATAGGATCGTTTTGGAATGACTGAATTTATAAAAATAGCAGACTTGGGGCCCTGAAAGCGTGTCTAGGTCTCTACTGATCCTGCCAGGGTTGCGGGCTTGTCCGAAAGGGATACCGTGGCCCTGGCACGGCTGCCACACCGGCAACTGAAGGAACACGCGTGGGTTTTTTTTAGTCAGTAAAAGTCTGACACACCGTCCCGTCCCGCCCGGAGCGGGAGAAGTTACATGAAAATTTCCTAAACCCCAAAAAAAAATGTTGTCTACTGCATGTCGGTTCTGTAAAAATCTCACCGTGATTTTGCATGGAGTGAGCTGTCAGTGTCATTCCACTGATGCTAGGGGATTGACCAAGGATTAAAAATTTACAATCACTTTCGAGATTTTAATAATATTCGGTTGGGGAAAAGGTCTTTTCGCATTATAGTATGTATGAACTTGTAATAAAATCTCTTTGGCTATACTACTTGTATCTGGCTGGTTTTGGTATCATTGAAAGTTTAAATTAAAAAAAAACAATTCTAAATTCAAATTAGGAAAATGTGTGATTTTCATTTGTTTTTCGTACTGTCAAGATGAGTGAATCTAATGAAGAAATTCGATACATTTTAAAATTTTACTACAAAAGAGGTAAAAATGCAACGCAAGCCGCAAAAAAAATTTGCGATGTTTATGGACCTAGTGCAGTGTCTGTGAGAGTAGCACAAATATCCGGAAATTTTGATGTCAAAGATGCACGTCGCTCTGGTCGCCCTATTACGGATAAAATGGATGCCATTTTTGAAAAAGTAAGTTACGACGTAGCTGAAGAACTGGGAATTGACCGCAAAACAGTTTTGGCACATTTGAAAAAAACTGGGTACACAAAAAGCTCGATTTTTGGGTACCTCACGAGCTCACTGAAAGAAACCTAATGAACCGTGTACTCATTTGTGATTCTTTATTACGACGTAATGAAACCGAACCATTTTTGAAGAAGCTGATAACTGGTGATGAAAAGTGGATCACGTACGGCAAGAACGTGCGAAAAAAGTCGTGGTCAAAGGCCAGTCAGGCTTCACAGACTGTGGTGAAACCCGGGTTAACTCGCAACAAGGTGATGCTGTGTGTGTGGTGGGATTGGAAGGGCATTATTCATTATGAGCTGTTACCACCAGGCAGGACCATCGATTCTGAACTCTACTGCGAACAACTGATGAGATTAAAGCAAGAAGTTGAGAGAAAGCGGCCGGAATTAATCAACAGAAGGGGTGTGGTTTTTCATCATGATAACGCTAGACCTCACACATCTTTAGCCACTCAGCAAAAATTTAGAGAGTTTGGCTGGGAGGTGTTAATGCATCCGCCGTATAGTCCTGACCTTGCACCTTCAGATTTCCACATGTTTCGGTCTCTTCAGAATTCTTTAGGCAGTGTCAGGTTAACATCACGAGAGGACTGCCAAAACCACTTGTCGCAAAAGTCCCAAAATTTCTATAGCAATGGGATCATGTCCCTACCTACAAGTTGGCAAAAAGTTATCGAACAAAATGGTATCTCGAACATCGAACATACTTTAGTTAGTTAAATGTAAATAAACTATATTAAAAAATATTTGAATTTTCTTAAAAAATGCGAAGAAACTTTTTCCCCAACCTATTATTATAATTCTAACTCTAATTATATTTATTATTTTATATTATGATTGTAAATGTAATACTTGGTCCATCCCTAGCATCTTCAGGTGGGATGACACTGACAGTTCACTCCACGCTCACTTCATGTAAGTTTTCACGGTGAGATGTTGACAGAATAGCACTGCCTGCACATCTATTCTGTAAGAATCTCACCGTGAAATCTTAGGTGAAGTGAGATTTAAGTGAGCCGTCATTCCACTTGATGCCACGAATCGCTAGCGATTGACACTATTGACAGCTCACTTCAAGCTCACTTCACCTATGATTTCACGGTGAGATTTTTACAGAATAGCACTGCTGATCTCTATCACTAATACTATCGCGATCACGCAACCATGTTGCAAATAATTGACCTAATAAATTCTAATTAGTCGTTGCAGAAACACACGATGCGCTAAGCATTCGCAATGCTATCAACTGATCGCAATGAAAATAAGAAAATTGATCCATTTAGAACAATAGGCTAGGCTATTATATCCCTGCGTAATAAGCAGTAATACCTTACTAATAGCTGTTTAATGATTGTATAGCACAGTTGCACCATGATTAGTAAATGGTTAAGTAAAAAATGCAACGGGATTATATTCTTATGAAATTGACAACGGCAAAGTCATGACGTGTTGGTAACTTGACTTCTGGTTTTGAAAGAGTTCTTACAGAACTTATCAGCATGACCTTGTATTCATAGTCACTTAAAAAAAAACGGGAAACTAGAGCCTATGTAGAAAAAAGTATTTCAAGTGAAATTGAAATTTTAAAGAAATTGTATTTCGCGATTTGTTTTTTATTCGCTGCCCCACACTAGGAATTTCTCCCGTATTGTGGGTGCGTTTACAAACATATAAACTCACATACACAAACAGCCAGACCCAGAACAAATACTTGTAGGTCATACAAATGTTTGTTCCGTGCGGGAATCGAACCCGCGACACGCAGCGCAGCAGTCAATCGCTTAACCACTGCGCCAACCGTGTCGTCAATTGATTAATGATTAATTAATCCTCAATTATCTACAAGTTCATATAGTTTTTCTCAAATCAAGCTTTTCATGTTTGATAAAAAAAAATATGCCAGTTTTAGAATATTTTTTTAATCCATAATATTATCAATGGACTATTCTAGATAGCGAATCTAGTCTTAACTCAATACCCCAGTAATGCATAGCAATTCAAAACCATTCGACAAGTTGTCGTATCGACAATGACATTTTCAATAATTGATTTACCTTGCCCCCGACAGTATATAGCTGTCGGAAGAATGGCGGTCGTCTAATTGATTTTAAACTGACAAAACTTAAGTGTTTTGGATTTGTGAACAGCCTTTAGAGGACTCCTTTGATAACATTGATTTATGCTCGATTCAGTACGGAAGCGTATCGAACGCTTGAGAATAGCTATGCTGGACCCTTTTTGTTTGGACGCCCACAATTTATTATACTCATAAACCATGTATATAATGCATTAATAAACTTACATTTAATGAAAAATCTATGTTTTGTCAAGAGATAAAAGCCGCGTGAAGCAGGGGCGGGTCACTAGTTTTGTTATAGATAAGTAGCTGTTTGTGGCATGCATCTTGTGTCTTTCAAATGGAGTTATTAGTTGGATAATTCGATACGTCGTTGTCAATTGGCGCCGGCGCCAGTGAGCTAGACATGCAAATACTATCCTCAGATTTGCATACTCGTTTTATGAATCAATCATTATTCAAAATTGTCACCATAATACCTATAAAATGACCCAAAATTTATCTTATTTTGACAGAGAAAGTCTGGTTCCAAAACAGCTTTCTAGTAAATTTTTTTAGAGTTAGAGATTACTGTAGTGCCGTCTCATGGCACTGACGGTA
Source organism: Tiliacea aurago (assembly GCA_948098905.1). Classification (NCBI taxonomy): domain Eukaryota; kingdom Metazoa; phylum Arthropoda; class Insecta; order Lepidoptera; family Noctuidae; genus Tiliacea; species Tiliacea aurago. The sequence continues at coordinate 8,036,042 of OX402592.1, forward strand.
TGTAGGTAAATATTATAGCACTTCAGATCGATAATAAATACCCACATAAAGGCTTGTGTAGATTAGAGCGATATCGCGGGCGCGAAAGGCAGCGCGATGCGTGTCGCGCCCGCGATATCGCGCCAGTCTTTACGAGCCTTAAGACATGGCCAATAATTGTACCTATTGGATGTTTCTCTTTTTGCCACACTTGTTTTACTTAGGTAGGTAAATATCAGGTCCAGCTTAGTAATAATTTATGTCTTTCTAACGGTAGTTATTTAATATATCATATTTTTTAAGACAAAGTAAGATAAGCTTTAAACTTTTTAAAGCTACGCGGGCACTACGTGAGCTCTACGCGAGCTCTACGCCAGTGCTACGCGACTGCTACGCGAGCGCTACGCGAGCTCTACGCGAGTGCTAAGCGAGCTCTACGCGGCTGATTTTCGCAGATAATAAGAGATCGCTCAAACAACATATGCACTAAAACAAATTATTATTTATACACGCATGCTTTAAGGAAGTCCATTTTATTGGTAATGCCAAGAACATTAGAAGTAAAATAAAACCCACGGTAATGTTTAGAAATATGTTTGTTTATTGCTAATGATTAAGTAAACGAACTACGACGAGGCGTATGTTAATTATGATAATATTAAACTAATGATATTATTATCTTTAACTATTTTAGATTATCTCATAGTACGGTAAAATGCTAAATAGTTTAATTTTGCGTAAATTTGATGAAGCTATAAGATTACTGTTAAAAAAGCGATGTATATAAACACACATACATAAACTCACGCCTTCTTCCCATGGAGGTAGGCAGAAACTATAGAACGCCACCATGCCACGCTCCTGACATACACCTTTTGCTTCGGCTACGTTCATGTTCATATACATCTGCATAGCTATTCACAACCAATCGTCAGGCTATCGTGTCGAAAATGACTCATTGCGATCACCTGATTTGCCTTCCACCCGACAGCAAACAGCTGTCTGAAGGATAGCGGTCGAATATTTGATATAAACTGACAAAATTATCGGGTTTTCGATTTGTCAACAGTGTTGAGAACATCCCTTCGGTACCATTGATTAATGTTTGATTCGGCACGGAAGCGTATCGATTGGTTGTGAATAGCTATGCAGTCATCTGGTCTAGTCTAGTCATGGATATATTCCTTTTATTATTGTTTCTTATGAGTGAACATAAAACCTCGTGTCGAAGAAAGATAAATTTATTGATTTAATTTTACATCCCTTTGAAAACTTAGACACAGAACATATAGGTCTATCTTTTTTATTCCACGTGTCTAGCTCGTAGTATATGTCAAAACTTGTGGCCGTGCCTTGTGCCATACAAACAAAGGAACCTACTTACAGTCTTCTTTAAAACAATAAGGTAAAACGCAGTGGCCATCTACGTGTCAGTTAACATAAATAAGAACTGTGTTAGCGATGTGGTTTCATTGTAATCACCACAAAAACTGTGAGTAATGACAAACAATTCGCTGGTATTATTGACCAATCACTCGTACAGGAAAAGATAGTTTATTGGAAGTTGACAAAAATCAACTGATGATTATCTTTGGCTATTTTCCTGTTAGGGTTAAGTGATACCCCAGACTCCCAACAAATAACTGGAACAGGGTTCCTTGAAACCAGCCAAAATATATTTATTTAAGGTTCACAGCTGACAGTAAGTATAACATTTTTATTATTCGAAACATTACGCCAATTACCAAGTACCCAAAAAATAAGAAATACAGAGAGTCACATCAATTATTAATATTTAAAGTGTCTGTGTGTATCTGTGTGGTGCTGAAAATGTGTGTGAAGATGTGTGCTATGTAAGTAAGACTAAAACTGGCAAAGTTAGCCGAGTTTCCGAGGTCTGACGGAGGATTTGGATAATCTTTTTTTTTAAATCTGTTCCATGTGGTAAAGAAAGGGTCCAATATTGGGAATTTATAATTATATACCTAATGCAGGTAGACGCAAGAATGGTGACATCTTGAGGTAATTAGTAGTATATCTTCATGCTGGCTATCTTAAACTCCAGTTTGGGACACCTTTCAACGACAAGGTACAGTACCTACTAGTATATCCTATACAACATGTCCCAGAATTAACGCTCAACCTCTTAACGGGTCATTGTTCTCATCATTATGAACAACTTTTACTATGAGACCAACCCTGAAAAGGCAAAAAAAAAATCAGCTGTGCCCTACATTTATGTTCGATAACTCGTCAAAATGTATGGAACAACTGATTTTTATTTTCGTGATTTCAGTTCTGGTCCCATATTAAATATTGTTCATAATGATGAGTAAAATGACCCCTTAAGAGGTTATGCGTTAATTCTGGGACATGTTGTTTATTAGCCACTTACAAACGAAAGATAATAAATAAAAGGGTTCGGCCAAAAGTAGAGAATCAGCACTTTTGACACCTCAAAAATGAAAAAGAAAGCCCTCATTACGTCAACCTTTTCCTAATATTTAGTTTTTGACTACTATACTCCAGCATAGGTCATCGAATCATGTAATAGAAGTCTGTACCTTTACCTTGCTGGACCGTTCCCGACGTGGTCAGGAACACGTTGTGGCCTTGTTAGACCATACCCGACGTGTTCTGGAGCACGTGCGGGGACATGTGAGGTCGAGCTTGATCGATAGGAGTTATTTACAGTTGATGCTAGTGGAGATTGAACGGGCCCGTACGTTTAACTCGCCCCTTGCTACAATGATTAGGAACGTTAAGAGATGACAGGTTGTTTACTAACCCCAAGTGTTACTTGCTAACTGAAAATAGGCTTGGTAAGAAGGAAGGAAAGAAAATAAATAAAGTTAAGAAGGAAAAATTGTTTATTCTGCACAGAAAAAAAAACACGATGGATTATCCTTTGATTGTACCTACACTTGTACAGTCAACAAACGTTAGAAGGAAGCATCCAATCGTAGTTCTATGAAGAGAAAATTCATGTAACTTTTGTCAGAAAATATAAATAAAAGGTTTTTCTAACTGAGTGGGCTGTTGATGAATTCGATAATAACCCGAGAATACAACTTAGTTAGGTACATATAACCTAAAAATATGCTCAGATATCTTTTGCTGACCCTTGGATTTAAGTCAATAGTTTAGGTTTAAGAGGAAGCACCATAGCTCGACAAAGCTATGTATTGATAAATGGTAAATATTATTCTACTGGATTTACGCTTTTTTCTTCGCAAGAATACGAGCACATAAGTAGAAATAAAGTTAGGGTCAGCTTCCAGTCTAACCGGATCCAGCTGAATATCAGTATTTTAAATAGAGCGACTGCCTATATTACCTTCACAAGCTATAGTTACTGGATAATACGATACCCCTTGGTAAGACTGCGGTTGTCAGACTTTCGGGCTTCTCACTACCCGTAACGAGTGTCAAAGTCTACAAATGACAGCTAGGACCAAAGGTTTAAAACGCGCTTTCCGAGGCACGGAGAAGTCTCGATATGTAATGGATTTGGTCACCCATCCAGTGACCGGCCTCGGCAAGCGTAGCTACAAATAAGAACAATTGTTATGGACAAGATAGCTTGCCTATACGTAGTTCAAAAAATTTAAAAGACTTCTGCAAAAGTAAAAACAGCTTGAACCATATATTTAGCTCTTTCCTGTTAGCGTTGAAGGTCTAACTAATACAGCGGAGATCTTAAACCTGCTTTGTTACTATTAAATCTCACTGGGCCCGTTGTCAGACTACGGTGAACTTGAGCGACCTCGGTCACAAAACGTGAAGGTATAGGTACAGCAAAAGAAGCGGAAAGCCCCCGAGACAAGTCTATGGTCTTAAAAAATAAGTTCGTCAGCAAGTAACACCATTTGTGGTTGATTTTTTAATAAATGAAGTAGATCATTAATATAAACCAAAAAGAGGAAAGGACTCAATATCGAGCCTTGTGGAACGCCCATTTTTACTATTTTTAAACCATTTATTTAAACTTGCTGTTGTCTATCATTTAAATAATATTTTACTAAACTGAGCGTAAATTTTCCAAGTTCGTAATGCTCAAGTTTCAAGAGTAAGGTTTCGTGATCGACGCAATAAAATGCCTTGGAGAGGTCACAAAAGATTCCTATGGCGTCTCAGGTTAGGCCTCTTCCCACGCGTAAAAATGTGTCTTAATAAGGTTTAAGGTTACACCGGCGTCGTATAATATTACTAGTATACTAGTACTAGTACATTTATTATTTAAAAAAAGCACAGCCACATCACATACATTAAACTTATGTTGGAAATAATCATAATAACTAAATGACTAATGATTACATGACAATTACGGCGTACATAGCATTGATTACAATATCTTGCTGCCTTGAAATTTAATATACTAACCTAAAACTAAAATAAACTAAAACATACTATATTAGTATTACTAGTATGGATTATGTGCAGTGCCCCAAATTTTTTTGTTTTTTATGAGTGCACATTCTATTTAATTAGACATTTCGGGAATCAAGTGTTGGATTCAGGTAGCTGTAACCCAACCCAACGTTCCTTTTAGATCTCTTTATTTGCGGTTTCAAGTGGGGACGCTTGGAAACCCCCGAACCCAAAGCAAGTCATTGTATTTGTACCCGCCTGCGGCGAAGGTAAAAAAGGAGAGTTATGTGTTTGACCTGTATGTATGTAAGTAGGTCCGTACCTATGTTCCCTCGTAACTTCTAAACGGCTGCACCGATTTTAATGAATGATGTCGTTAGATTCGCCTTTATTGCGCGAGTGTCACAGGGTACTTATATTAAAATTTTAAAAAAAATTAAATGGCGGATTTTTGGCGACAAAATGTATTTTTTCAACAAAAAAAATCTCCCTAACCTATCGAGTTTTTAGGTTTTAAAAACTGACTACAAAAATAAATACAAATTATGTGTTTAAATTTAAATGTAATTTGAAATGAGAAAAACTATTCCGAACTCGATTTATTTTACTGACTAAACCCCACCCGTGTTCCTTCCGTTGCCTGTGTGCCAGGGCCACGATATCCCTTTCGGACAAACTCGCAACCTGTCATTATGTACTAATTAGAGTACCTATTACAACGAATATTGTTTGTGCCAAAATTACGCATTTTATCTTTATTTTATTCATATAGATCTCTTCGTCTACTTTCCTTGTCGCAGGTATGCTGGAAGAGATTTCTTTAGAAATAAGCATCACCTTTGTACGTATTTTTCTGTTCTTTTTTTTTTTTTTTCTTGTCTCTATATATGTGTGTACATAAACTGTAAAAATAGATTATTATTACGGTGAATAAAATCACTAATGGAATCAAAACAGAACCAGATTGGCTAATGTGTAATAGTGGAGTAAGTGAGTTATCAGAGAGGCGTTATCATCCGATACTGTGGGTAAAAAAAGATATTTACCGTCTTATCCTAACTAAAAAGAGTAAAATTAAAAAAAGTAAATTAAGAAAAAGCCCGGAAAAAACGGAATATTGGATCACTCGTGTGTCTGTCTGCCCGTTGGTCACAGCCGATTTGCTCCGAATCTACTGGACCGATTAAGTTGAATTTTGGTACACATATGAACTTCCGTGACCCAAACTCGGTCGTGTAACGTAAATAAATAAATTTTTAATATATGGGTCACTTTTGGGGGCAAAATTGAAAATTTAAAAAAACAGTGTTGCAAACTGTGCCATGTCAAATGAAAGGGCTTGTTGTGAGGGTTTCAAATATATTTTTTTATCATTTTAAAATAAATATTGTTGAAGTTATTTAAGGAAATAAATGAAAATTGATAACTCGGAAACTACTGAGCGTACAAATTGGAAAAAAATACTGTCAATAGTTTTTTTTTCTGTTTCTTTCCTTATTTATTACAGGAAAACCTATAAGAAGTCTATGGTGTTAAAATAACATGGCAAATCTCTCAATATTGTACGTGCAAACTTACATTTGCAGTTGGAATGTATGGGAGAGCATGTTTTTCAACTACAATGTTAAGTCTGACAACACAAACAAACAAAAACATGGTAGATAACACATTCATTGTACTGAACCCTCACCACGCGAGTTCAACTCGCATTTGTCCGGTTTATTTTCTTCACATTTACGAATGAAATCCACAAAGTGTGCTAATAAAGTCTGCGGTTACGATTTCATGTTTATTATAATTTTTAACATAACCTAACTAACATCTATATTCCCCGAATCAATAACGCTTTTCGCTACATAGAAATCGAACCCAAACCAGCATGCTCCATAGTCGTGCTTGCAACCAACGGTATACCAAGAAATAACAACATGTTTTTTTGTTTTAAAAATTGCCCCACTCTAGGAATTTCTCCTGTATTGTGGGTGCGTTTACAGACATGAATAAACTCACATACACAAACAGCCAGACCCGGAACAACTACTTGTAGATCATACAAATATTTGTTCCGTGCGGGAATCGAACCCGCGACACGCAGTGAATCGCTTAACCACTGCGCCAACCACCGCGTGCCGTCAAAAGGTAGAGGTTAGCTATAGACATAATTATAGAGTGTTAAAATTATAATAATTAGGTAGTTTGTTTACCTTAAACCTTAATTTTGTCCAAAAATAAATAAACCGGCCAAGTGCGAGTCGGACTCGCGCACGAAGGGTTCCGTAACATTATCTATAAAAAGCCCCCTTAAATATTTATTTTATTCTGTTTTTTGTATTTGTTGTTATAGCAGCAACAGAAATACATCATCTGTGAAAATTTCAACTGTCTATAACTATCACGGTTCATGAGATACAGCCTAGTGACAGACGGACAAACAGACAGACAGACGGACGGACAGCGGAGCCTTAGTAATAGGGTTCCCGTTTTACCCTTCGGGTACGGAACCCTAAAAACGAGCGAGCCTTCAGTAGTCGCATAAGATGTGTAACGTCTGACATCTCACCTTGGTGATAAGCAACACTATATTACCATCCTAATTTCAGCCGAAAGACGTCCACTGCTGGACATAGGCCACCCCCAAAGGGGAGGGGGGGTTGCCATAATCGCCACACTTGGCAGGCGGATTGACGATCGCAGTATGGTGTTAAAAAGCATATAGTTAACGCTGCTGTCCATTCTCTAGTTAGTCCCTTAGTCGCCTTTTACGACACCCACGGGAATAAATGGGATGGTGCTATTCTTTACGTCCGGCACCACACGGTATACAATCTATATAGCACTTACTAATTCCATGAGTACCTACACTAATTCCATGCTATTAAAAAGTACTTAGTTTTTCCACGCTCGAGCTGTCACTTGCTGTTACACTCTTCCGTCCCTTTTCACGAAATCACTCCCAGAAAGCAATAGGAAAGATGTTAGAACATCAACAATATAATTAAGTACAACTTTTAATTAAGAATTCCTCAGATTCTTACAAGTAATTTAATTTAATCTCCTCAATAATTATATTATCGCGATTATTATGGAAATAGATCCGATGTAATGAGTTAAAATAAGGCTAATGTCTCATTAACAAATCAAAAGGTCAGGTTGAACATAATCGGAAAATCTTTGTCGCGTCAATTAACGCCATAGCGTGACAACAGCTGGGACAGTTAATATTTAATGATTTATCTGTTGTTAATTTCAATAACACAGCTTAGACTGAAAGGCTTACCTTAAGGGGGATGCGCTAAGGTAGCCCGCGAAATTCAAATTTCTTACGTTTTTTTCAATTTGCAGGTCTGTGTCAGGTTGTATGTTGATCTAAATATTTTTTATTTTTGTCATGAATTATGAAACTGTGATTTAATTTTCTTTTTTTTCCGCGCTTTGCTTTCGCCAGGTTGAAGGAGAAGCAAAGGTATACAGCCGATAAACAGCCTATTATGACTAATAGAAAATTCAAATATTTTTGAGTTTAGAACACTGTTCTCGTGACGTAACGTAACTGATCGCTATGGCTGTGATTGCTCTGTCCAAAAAGACCAGAGCGATGATATTTTGCATTAATTGTACGTTATAAATCTATTTTAACTAGTAGTACTCGTACCAGACTGTAACAATGACACACGATGAACTATGCATATAACCTTTAATGTATAACCTTTCCTGGGTTTCTTTGGGTAACCTAAACTCATAAACAGATTTTGGGACTTCTTGGCGGGAAAGTGAAGCGTCATGTTCAGCAGTTTGTTTAATTTTCCAAAATTTGTGTTTAGCCGAATATTAATGTGTAATAATGGTGGATTATTAACCATTAAGTGTTTGTGAACGTGCATTAGTGTAGGCAAATGAAACAAAACAGTGCAACTTCGCTTCAAGTTCTCTCAAGAAGTCCGCGTGAGGTCTCAGTAAAGTGCCACATCTTTACTGAAACTCAAGGGGAGTGGGCGGGGATATCATCATCATGCATTTATAATTCATTTCATCAATACTATACAAGAACTAAAACGTGACATTGGCTAAATGCACAAACCGTGCGAAGCCAGAAAGAAAAAAAAAAAAAAAAAACAGATTTTGACGTATTTTACCTTGATGATATTATCATATTGGCATTTAGCTAACCACAACAGCTGTAACCCTAAGAATTTTATCTTGTTCTTTATAAACGTTAGTTTTCTTTAATTACTTTTTAAAAACTAATATTTAATGAGTCTAAGTCATTTTATAACTATAAAAGACTGTAGGTATTAATGGTTGATTTCGAAAGGTTTTTAATTTTGTTAAGCAATTGGCAATTCAGTTAATTAAGTCTAAATAAATTAAACTAAGCCAAAAGTTAATTTTTATAATTATGTTAATTTGTTATTTTAGCAATTATTTTATATAAAATATTCCGTATTTTTTATATGTATGACTGATAATATGCCTTGACCATTTTCTAAAATAATACATTTCTCTTACATTTAAGTAAGAGAAATGTATAAATATTATCTTGTTACACGTACACTGAATATGACTGAAAACGGCTAAATAAATAATATTTTATCAATATTATTTTTTTTGTTTCACTGATTGCACCATTTATGATCGCTCGGGCACCAATTATGATTGCTCTGCTCGCGAAATTTTTTGAACTTAAATATTTCCATAACTGTTTGTGTAAATTGAAGGCCATTAGTAAAAATGTACTATTTGAATATCATTATTTTTAATGAGATACATAATTACCATTAAATATCAATATCTGAAAAGCACCAGAGCGATCACACGAATACGTCCGTTTTTGAGATTGACCCATACATATCTGTTATAGTCGCGAATTATATTTTGATCAACATACAACCTGGCAATGGCCTGAAAATTGCAAAAAACGGAAGAAAATTTGAATTTCGCGGGTTTACCTTCTTAAGAATAGTTCCTATAAATCAATGATAAAAACTTTAATACTAAACTGTTGGTTAAGTTTCCATCCATTAATTATCGCCTTCTGCCAATTAATTATGTTGTTTGCAAGGTTGATTAAGAAAAATTGAGATCATTAAAACTGTCAATCGTTTTAGTTTTAATCTGTATAGCGAGTAAATCATTTTATTCAGTTGTCACTGTAGTGAAAGAGTTACGAAGTAAAAAAATATCAACGAGATCTAATTAATACCTTCAATGAGAGGCTATAATGACTTCTTGATTTGCATTTACTTACCTAGATTTTATTAAGTTCCCCAGAACTAGTCTATGTGAGCAAAGCTTTGGGTATGAGCACAGCTCCGGAAATATTTAAATAAAGTCATGTTGGATTATTATTGAGTAATTTAAGGCGACGAGAACCGACTTTTAATGATTTTATACTGAAGATCTCATCTAAACGCTACTCGTTTAAATGAGATCTTGTTAATGATTTGAAAAATAAATATGTTAAATTAGAGGATTTTCTCAATAACTAAATATTCGAATATTTTAGATTACTTATGTTTATATTACATATACATAAAATTAAATAGACATAAAAAATCTTTATCGTCGGTTGGCACTCCGATACTGTTCATATAACTAAGATACTGTTCATTTATTTATTTATTATAAATTACAAGTTACAACACTGAAGCAAAGCACACAATTAGACCTCTGGGGTCTGTCTTAGCATCTCAATCATTCAATGTCTCATCAATTCTGAGATTCGTTTGCGTAATAATATTAAGCTTTAAAGTGCAATTTTTTGTTAGAGTCAAGTGTCCCCCCCCCTGCCAGCTAAATGGTTGGTTTTGGATATGTGAAAAAACTGATGGCAGTAGTATATATAACGAAATTAAAACGAAAACTATCACAGCTAAGTAGGGTTTACAATTTAACGAGTAATAGTCGACCAACTTAAATTTGCAGTTGTAGAATTGACCGTAACGTATATCGATGTATGGGAGAGCATGTTTTTCAACTACAATGTTAAGTTTGTTTTTGGGATAAACTCATCCTAAATACGGAGTCCTCATTGCGCGTGGTCCGACACGCACTTGGCCGGTTTTTTATTCTGAACATCGACTTTGAGTTGTGCTATTTCAGTAGTTTACAAAATATCTCTTAGTTCAGAGTGCCTTTTAGCAAAGGCCCTCCTTTAACAACCTCCACTGAGTCCTATCTCTCGCAAATCTTCTCCAATTCGGACCCGCTGTGAGCTTCAATTAGTCTTCCCATCTTTTATATTGTCTTCCCCTGTTCCTATTGCCATCTCTGGGGTACCATTTATTTATTTAACACTTTAAGCACACAAAATGTACAGAGGTGGACTTAATGCCATAGGCATTTTCTACCAGTCAACCTTTGGGTGATGCAGAGACAAGCAGTGGTAGGTGCAATAACGAAAATTGTGGAATAAATATTTATTTAAATTTATGGATATACATACATAAACCTATTAAAAACTTTAAATATAATATATATACCTAATTATAAATAAATATAAGACCTTATAAATACACATAAATACACGAATATACCAACAAACCAAACAATCAATGGGAAAACATTACCGTTGTGATGATACTGCCAACTTCTTACGAATGTGCTCGCGACCATTCACGCGATCAGTCACGACTTTACCCCACTTGTCCTGAATGCCTCTTAACATGTGGCCAGTCCAATTGTCCATCTCCACTTTTGTTGGTCTATTTTGGTAAGAACATCATTAACTTTTGTCTTTTCTATAATCAGGGTATTTCGTATCCTGTCTTGTTTTTTAATACCAGTCATACTCCTCTTCATTGATATTTGGAAATGTATGGCAGCATATTGTATGTAAGTTTAATAATAATCTTTTGTACACATACACCTGCAGCAGAGAGCAGTGGTGGCCCAGTGGTAACGGCTCCGACTTACGAGTTGTAGGTCGTGAGTTCGAACCCAGACAGGCGCTTTACTTTGTGTAAATAATTTCATCACCACTGCTGTCAAAACGGTGAAGGAAAACATCCTGATGAAACCGGCATGTCCTAGAACCAAAAATTCGAAGTCATGTGACCTCCACCAACCCGCACTGGGCCCTCGTGGTAGATTACGGCCCACTCCGTCGAAGAGATGAGGCCTGTGTCCCAACAGTGGGAATATTATAGGCTGATCATGATGATGACACATACATCTTCCGGAATAAATTATCTAAATGAAAACCGCATTAAAATGTTGCATAGGTTCATACAGACAGACACGAAAATCAATTTAACTAATAAAATGTATAGATTAATATCCAACTTGAATAGAGTCAGTCTACTGCACCATCTCGCGTCGGTCGTAGGAATATAACCATAAAAGCTCGTTCAGATTGGCTCGACATAACGGGCGCGCCACGGGTCTCACTACCCGTCCCGTCCGCGATATCGCGCCAATCTGCACGAACCTTAAGCGTTTGGCAAATGCACAAACTTTTATGGACTACTTTTATTGTCGCAAAAGGAGATGTCATTTTTGTTTGACAGAGAACCTGATTTGGTACCAAAGAAAAGAGAAAGCGTATTTTTGCCGGAAATAACACAATGCAAACATTTACAATTGAAAACCACCCCACAGCAACACATTCACGCAAACTTGCTCACAATTTGACGGCACGGTTGGCGCAGTAGTTAAGCGATTGACTGCAGCGCTGCGTGTCGCGCGTTCGATTCCCGCACGGAACAAATGCAAACGCACCCACAAAACAGGAGAAATTCCTAGTGTAGGGCAACGTAAAAAAATAAATTAAAAAAAATACCAATAACCCACTCAATAAATATGCAGAATTATTACGCAATTATAAAAGTAAATATTTTGTAAAACGTGTCACTCCCACTAAAGGTTCGTACCTACAGACTGGTGTGATATCGCGGGTGCGACAAGGGTCGCGTCTGCCTATCGCGCCAGTCTGTACGAGCCTTAAAGAACACTGTCCTTCAAGATACATGATTTTCCTAGTTTGAAGGGCAGGGGTCTTACTCATTAGTAATGGCCATACCCATCCGTCATAATTATAAACAACACTGATGTTACCCAGGCTAAGTATTTGGTAAATAAATTATTACTTACTAGCTTTTGCACGCGGCTTCGCTCACGTTAATTTAGAATTTACAAAACGATAGTTTAAACGTAGACGCAAAATTTCAGGATGATCGGTTCAGTGGTTTAGGCATGAAAAGGTAACAAACAAAAAAACAAACTTACTTTCGCATTTCGAAAGACACGTGGCGCCATCTATTCTCTTAAGATCGTTATTGTTGTTTTCCTCGGGAACAGTGCTTTTTTTCGGGATTTAAGGTACCCTATGTCCGTTCCTGTACACCTCACAACGTAAATGCAAAATTTCAGGATGATCGGTTCAGTGGTTTAGGCGTGAAAAGATAACAAACAAACAAACTTACTTTCGCATTTATAATATTAGTTATGATTAGCTATTACTTACTTGGGTTAAATTAAAACTCGCTGACTACTGAACCATTAAGAATCATCTGCGGTTTGGAAAAACTTGATCAATAACGTGTTTGTAATTTTGCATTGACCTTACAATGAACTTGGCGTTATTACGCTAGCAAATATAATATTTAGAACCTAGCATAGTCGTGAAATGCTTCCTAATTATTTGCTCGCCACCAACGTATTTTGGCTTTAAGACGCCGACAACAGGTAAAACGCTGTCACTGTCAGATTGCATACAAAAGAAAGAGATGGGCGATGACCCCACGTATGGCGTAAAAATGCAAATAAAATCGTATAAAATTAGATATTAAATTAACTTATTAATAAAAACTAATCCATCACCGGGTGCAGTTTGGCATTTGCAATTTTATGGTATATTTTTAATTATAATTATAACTGTTAACGAAGGGATAAACTGCTAAAAATAATTAAGAGTTGTCTTTGCAGATTTTGAGTTCCATCACCGTATGCACAAAATACTTGAAAATATCATACTGTTTTTCCTGTGGAAAAATTATTTACAGTTTAAGAGATACACAAAACCACCTTTTTGACTATTTTCAGAAATCTCCGCCTTAACAAAAACACCCACAAAACTTGCGGTTAGGAGAGATATATGTGTTTAAAGCAATGATGTTATTACCTTTAGATGCGTTACCTGCGCTCAATAATGGCAAAGTAAATGCCAGGCATTTGCCTGACATTTACAATAGTAATAATTATTATTACGTACGCGCCAATGAACATGCAAGAGCTAGTGACGTAACTAAATTATGTATGTTCATCTCTTTATAACACAGTTATCGGTATAGGTCTTTCCTTTTGCACGTTGCCCCACACTAAAAGTTTCTCCTGTATTGTGGGTGCGTTTACAAACATTTAAATTCACATAACAGCCAGACCCGAAACAACTACTTGTAGGTCATACAAATATTTGTTCCGTGCGGGAATCGAACCCGCGACACGCAGCGCAGCAGTCAATCGCTTAACTAACTGCGCCAACCGTGCGCGAGTTATATTATGTTCGAGCCGTTTGGGGTTGAAACACTAGGGCCATGGGGTCCGAGTGCCCACTTGGTTTTTCAAGACATCGCCAAAGGGTTGGTCGACTCCTCATGTGGCCAGCGGGCTGCATAGTCTATTTTTAGCCAAAGAAGCATCGCCATACAACGTGGCAATGCTGCCAACCTTTTGGCCACTTTTCCTGTTGACAGCGATGCGGACGAATTTTTTGATGCCCTGTGAAAAACCATGTTTACTCACAAGTCCTGAAAGTTACAGCAGACGAGGCTCTGCACGAGACAACATGTCATGTCGTAGGAGGTTTAACTCTACGTACTACTTAAACAATAATAATAATTTAATTTATTTCACCAAAAATAATACACCGGATTACACAAACTTATAGGCTAGTAATAGGGAGTACAGAGACAATACAAGTCGTGCGCCCTGGGATTGGAAATCCCACAGAACAGATAAATATCTGTTCTGTGGGATTTCCCATCGGCAAAATGTAGTACTTCCATACAAAGTTTCATCCCCTAATTAACCCCTTTAAGGGATGAATGAAGAAAAATCGATCCTTTGTGCTCACATTCGTTACCAAAGGGACTGTCTATCACAGAAATAATGACTTTTTTACAGATTGACTTAGTATTATTTTATAATCAGCCTGTAATGTTCCCACTGCTGGGACACAGGCCTCCTCTTCGAGAGGGGGTCGGCTGTAATCTACCACGCGGGCCCAGTGCGGGTATTTGAATACATTTAATAGAAAAAGAATGTAGCTCAATGACACCAGAAAGTAGAGCTAATCGATTTGTAAAACACATGCCGCCTTATTACAAAACAAGATTTATATTTGACATGGCTTAAACCATGGAGCCCGTTTTTGTAATAAGAACGTAACAGTGATTGACATACCGTTCTTTTTACAAAACTGAAAACTTAGTTCGGTACTAAGTTGTCAGTTTTGTGTTTAGGAACTTTGCCATAGTCGGAATAAAGTTCGAAATTCAATAATAGCTCCATGTTTTAAACCTGGGTCTGAAGATAAACCTTGTTTTGTAATAAGGGGGATAGAGACCTGTTTTAAGGCTTCTATATACCAGCGCGACTTGTCGCGCGACGCGACACGACACAAAGGCCCCGCGTGTCGCGGGACGAGCGGTGCCTTTGTGTCGCGTCGCGTCGCGCGACAAGTCGCCCCGGTATGTAGAAGCCTTTAAATGTAGCGCCAGGCGTCAATGCAAAAGTATCTTTCTATAATTTGTAAGGTTTTTTTTCTTTTTACTGAGCATGACAGGTAACCTGTAGGTACTTACCTATTATTATGCAAAAATAATTAATGAAACCTGATAAACGGAATAACTTACTAGAGAATGGGCAGAAGCGTTCTTTATGCATTTTAACACCATACTGCGATCGCCAACCCGCCTGCCAAGCGTGACGATTATGGGAACCCGCCCCCTGTGTGGCCCCTTTTTGGGGAGACCTATGTCCAGCAGTGGACGTCTCTCGGCTGAAATAATGATGATGAAACGGAATCATACTTTCTTTTTAAATTAAATCGCATGTCATGATGAATATACATTTATTTTAAAACACTAAAATACTGTTAATTTAAAAATGAATGCGCTAAACAGTGCACAATTAAGTAATAATAATAACATTCTACAAGACTAAATAAAGTTCTAAATATTTATTTTATTGTAATTTTTAATATATAAAAAAAACAATAACTTAGAATTAGTTACATTAATACTTTTAGGAATGTCCTTTTAAGCCAAATAGATGCTTGTGTTAGGACATTCCGCATTACCTAATAATGTAAAAATATATAAGTACTACATATAACTTAAAACCAAATATAATAAATACTTATATAAAACATAAACACCATAAAAGCAAAATATACTATTTTAATTTAATGTATTATTTTTTCATAACAAAGCGCCTTCATCCTTTCTCCTATTAAAAATTAACTTTGCTGTGCCCGACTGGGTCTATAATTGATTCGATGTTTTAACATACCAACTGTTATACCGTCAGTGAAGTTCTAACAGTACGAAAGTCAAAAATGGCTACTTTACAGGAGTGTGAAAAAACTGTATGAAATTAATGTAACTTACGCTTAAGGCCATATTGTGTTTAATTATTAATACAAATGAACTCTGTGGTGATTTGAACCCATGAAAATTAAATCGAAATCACAACATCGCAGCACTTGATGCTCGACGAATTTGTACGTGATTAGCTGACATACGCAGTGTTGCCTCCCTGACATACGCAGTGTTGGCGCCAAAAACTGAGATACGTAGTGTAACTATTTTTCAAATAACGCGTTCTATTGGTCAGGTTACCGTGTTTTGATTGGTCGATACGATGCGCGCCATTATGCTTTATCCAATGACATTCAAATCTTAAGACACTCATAAAATGACTTACGCAAACTCAAACTCAAACTCTATCCCCCTTATTCCAAAACAAGGTTTATCTTCAGACCCAGGTATAAAACATGGAGCCATTATTGAATTTCGAACTTTATTCCAACTATGGTAAAGTTCCTAAACACAAAACTGACAACTAAGTACCGAACTAAGTTTTCAGTTTTGTATAAAGAACGGTATTTCAATCACTGTTACGTTCTTATTACAAAAACTGGCTGCATGGTTTAAGCCATGTCAAAATATAAATCTTGTTTTGTAATAAGGCGGAAAGCATTTATTTCAATTAAACCAATTACAGGCACTTTTGAATTGTCAAAGAGTCGGTCAGTTAGTCAGAAAGTTGAAGCTATTTGCCCATTCCAAAACGTAGATCTCTATGGAGAAGAATAGGCAAGAAACTCCAAGGACACTCTTTTAAATCAAGATATTACAAAATCCTGGGTACATTATTCTTGTCGCACTGTTAGAACTTCACCGACGATATGTAGTTCCTATGTACACATTATGGAATGCAATAAAGTATTGCGTATTGAGTAAAGAACCGCCTGAAACAATTTTATTAATCTTAGCACTGAAAAATGTAGGTACTTTTGCTAAACATTTATCTTCGGTACCTATCATCATCTGCCCAGCCTTTTCCCAACTGTTGGGGTCGGCTGGTCTAACTGGATGCAACTGTATACCAGTATTTTACTTGGAGCGACTGCCTATCTGACCTCCACAACCCAGTTACTGGGTAATACGATACCCCTTGGTAAGACTGGTTGTCAGACTTTCGGGCTTCTGACGACCCGTAACGACTGTCCGAGATTCACGAATGATAGCCGGGACCAACAGCTGTATTATTATTGTTGCTATTTATCTTCGGTACCTAACAAACCGGCATGACACGCGACGCGACACAAAGGCCCCGCGTGTCGCGCGACGAGCAGTGCTTTGTGTCGCGTCGCGAGTCGCGCCGGTCTGTAGAAGCCTTTACTTATAACATTTTTTAGAGATGCAAAATATTTACGACCCTCATCCAAAAAAACATCAGTCGGGAAAATTTTTACGTTTTTGCCAAAATAAAAGCTATAGGTACAGCGTGTTCTTTTATTTCGACAAAACCTTTTTTTTCGACTGTTGTTTGTTTTTTGGAGCTGTAGGTACCTACGTTTAATTTTTTGTAACTATAGGTTGATTGAATGCATGAATAAAATATTGCATGTACTCGTACACATGTTCATAAATATTTATCTTTGATTATCTTAGGTACCCACATATACCATGTAGGTTACCATCATACATTGTTTCTGTTCCTTTTGTGAACTAAAGTATTACGTAGTAATGAATTCAATAGTATCAAATAATCGTTTTAATAAATACCTAAGATAGTATATTCTGTATAATGCACATTCATGCATGTTCTGTTGCTAAATGCAATAGTTATACAATTTTGTCAGTGACAGAGTCGAGTTAATCGTAATTTATCATTTTATCTTAATCATTTTCTAGAGTTAAAAATAGGTTGAACTAATGCACTAATATGTTTTATACATATAAAAAAAATAAGAATTATGCCACTCTTCTGAACGTTGAGCCATAGCCAATAGTTTTAAAATTCATAATTAATTGGTGGATTAACGTTACCTGTTTGGCCTTGAAATTATTTAACATACAATTATTTAAAATATTATAAGCATTAGGCAACTACAATATCGAGTTACATTTATTAAAATTAAGTACGCACGGCTACACATCAAGCTATACATTTCCAGTATAAGCTGATCTCGCATTGTATAAGATTTCTGTACAGTGCGAGATCAGCGTAAACTGGAAATGTATAGCTTGATGTGTAGCCGTGTGTACCTAATAATCTATTTCCTGAAGACGTATGATGCAAAGATGACACCTTGAATCAAAACGCTTTACCTATTGCGAGACACCAATAAATCAGTTAATAGCTTACGGAACTAAACTATAGCAACCTTAAAATAAGTTAATTATCACAAACAATATGAGAGTGGGGCGGTGGTCGCCAGGAGGTGCAAAACTGTAGTCGCGAGGCTCCGAACATCATAATCCCGCGCTGCCTCTGTCCGAGCACACGCCTTGCTGTCTCTCGCCCCGCGCCTCCACACGACCACAACAAACAGTGTGTACAGCCTCCCGACCACATATTTACTGTGACTCGGCACTAGGCTCCTTGTGAACCCCGGAAACACATTTCCCCCTATGCGGACGTTCAAAACCGGAAGTGTCGTAAAATGTTTCTCAAAAGTGTTATTTGACGCGAGTTTTCGGCACTTTTTGTGACGTTTATCATTACTGCTCTAGACTTCACGAAAACATGCTCATATTTGGAACTTTTGACTGAAAACTGAATTTTATATTTTGATCCTGCATCTCTGTTTTGGTAAGCAAACCAATTGTTTTTTTATTTTTGTCGAATATTCCACATCCGTTCTGATGCCTGAAAAAAATAAACTTGATGGTTCAGTGGACAGCTTCACAGACATGTAAAACGCAGTAGGAAACTAAAAAAATTACGAATTACGTATGCTATCGGTGCCTTGCAATGGATCTGAATAGTTATTATGCGCACTATAATTAAAGTAACCGCAACGATTACGTACTTAATAAGAAACTGCAATAGCAACAAAAAAACTGTATGTAAACAATATGAACACAAATATGTGTACAACAACATACGTCATACCAATTACTGTGTAAGTTAGTATGGTTAGTATTCTTCATCATCACATTTGGGACTTAAGGTTTCTCCAAAGCTGTCAATGATATTAACACCTTACAAACAAGGGCAAAAAAAAAGAGAAAACTACTGTTCCAAAAAAGAACATCCTATAGTAAAACTTATGATCAAATTTGACCTAAAAATCACTGAAAATAACATTGCAAAGTGACCTATTATAGTAACAACAACGTAATAAACAGCATCACGTAACAAGTGTGGCACATGATGATCCTGTTACTTTACTATACCCACGTTGTACGACAGTCGCCACTCCACATCCGACACTAGTAAAACACCTAACTACCTAGTGCCTAGCTATTCATACTTAGACAACATACTGTACATGCCTACGTCACAGTTTGTTATGAACGAGGGAGCGTGTAAAGCAGTGGAAGTAAACAGAGACCTATAGGGCCATAGGAAGTAATACATTGAAGTCAGTGTATTGACTTTTTAGCAGCTGTGACTGTTGATGTTTTGTTTTTGATTTGGCGGGTTTTTAAGCGCGTAAAAAATGTTTTATTAGATTTTTCACAGACAACATTTAACAGAAGACAGTCGATTAATCATAAGTGCAAATTAATATAGATAGTTCAAAGTGAAAAATCAATTGTGTGTCTGAAAAATATATTATTGTCAATTTACGATATTACCATGTAAAGAAAGAAATAAAAATATGTACGTTTATTTGTCACAGAAACTCGTGCACATTAAAAGATAAGAATCTAAGTTTATTAGAATAAAAAACAAACATCTAA
This sequence comes from Tiliacea aurago, assembly GCA_948098905.1. NCBI lineage: Eukaryota > Metazoa > Arthropoda > Insecta > Lepidoptera > Noctuidae > Tiliacea > Tiliacea aurago. The sequence continues at coordinate 8,055,808 of OX402592.1, forward strand.
GTATAATCATTAATCATACAACAGAAATGCAACAGAGATGTAGAGCTTTTATAACTATATTATTGTACTTATTTTTAATGCAGTAGTTTTAATGTTGGTTTAATGTAACTTATTGAAACCTTATGTATAATATAATATATGTAATTTGTAGGTTTTAATATGGGAGTAACTTTCTGAAATAACTAAAATAGATTATTTAATTTTAATTTAATTTTAGTCTAATTTTTACTCGAGCGAGTGGGCTTTTTTGCTGAGCATTTCATAAAATAGCATACTGTATATCTTGTCATATCTAAAGGGTTACGTAAAGCAGTTTAAAACAACGCGGAAATTTTAATCAATTTTATTATTATTCAATATTTAGTACTGACGGTCTGCCAATGTTCAGCGTTTTATCTTAGTAAAAAAATGCTCTTGATTTATCTAAGCGACATTGATGGCTGATAATAATCGCACCGACTCTAATGGGTTTTTTCTAATTTCTGCACTAATTATAAAAAATAAGTCACCGTAATAAAAACATAACGTCACAGTGCTTGTCATCATATAATAATTTCCATCGAATCTGATTACAAAAAAAGTGAAAATCTTATCTACTTATAATAATATTTACCTACCACGTGTAAGTGCTAGCAAGACATTCTTCTTCCTTTTTAGGGTTCCGTAGTAGACAAGAAACCTTATAGTTTCGCCATGTCCGTCTGTATGTCTGTCCCCAGCATAGCTCAGAGACTCTTAGTACTATAAAGTTGTAATTTGGCATACCATACATATTAATCACGCTGACAAAGTAGTAAAATAAAAACCGTTCCGTTGGATAGGTCCTTCAAAAATATTGAGGGTCTGTGTAGAACATTTTTAGATTTAGGAATCCGTTTGCGTATTAGCTATAAATTGCAAATTTTTGTGAGAGTCCTGTAATCCCCCCCCCCCCCCTAAAATTTAGCTATAAATTGTTGTTTTTGGATATGTTTCAAAAAATTCATGACAGTAGTAAATATAACAAAATTAAAAAGAAAACTATCACAGCTATTGTAAGCTTTACAAGTTAACGAGTAATAGTTGACCAACTTAAATTTGCAGTTGGAGAATTGCCCGTGACGTAATATCGATCTATGGGAGAACATGTTTTTCAACTACAATGTTAAGTTTGTTTTTGAGACAAATTCAACGCAACTACGGAACCCTTCATTGTGCGTGGTCCGACACGCACTTGGCCGGTTTTTCTTTATCTTGTTTATATTCATCATCGTACGCTAAGTAATAACAGGCGCACGGGTCGATCCATCAGGATAAGCTACGCTTACCGGGGTTGGTCCGTGGATGGGTGACCATCTTTACATACCGAGACTCCTCCGTGCCTCGGAAAGCACATTAAGCCGTTGGCCCCGGCTGTCATTCGTGGATCTTTGATAGTCGTTACGGGTCGTCAGAAGCCCAAGAGTCTGACAACCAGTCTTACCAAGGGGTATCGTATTATCCAGTTACTGGGTTGTGGAGGTCAGATAGGCAGTCGCTCCATGTAAAATACTAGTACTGGAAGCCGACCCCAAAATATTTGGGAAAAGGCTAGGCAGATTGATTACATATCAAGCTATATATTTCCAGTATACGCTGGCCTCATTGTACGAAAATCCTATACAATGCGAGGTCAGCCTAAACTGGATATGTATAGCTTGATGTGTAGCCGTGTACGTCAAAACTATACAATGTTAGTTTTAGTATATGCGAAACCCAAAACACGTGTCTAGTATTTTTATATAAAGAATCTATGTACAAAATTTCAAAACTGTATCATGAAAAATCACAAAGTTATAAGGTTGTTATGTTACCGGGTCGTCCGTACAAAAACATGCTAACGGCGCGGCGCCCCCGTGCCTCCAGGGTCGTCTTGCGCTCATTGATAATAATTTGGCAGTAGGTACCTAACCGTACGGCGATTGTATTGTAAGTAATAAAAATGGTTATAACATTTTCCATCACACTTAAATATTTTTGGGACAAAATATAACATAGTGTAAAAATTATTGAAATCGATTCAGTTCCATAATCTGAACAAACTATATTCAGGTTTCGCATACAGTATGTAACAAAAACCCTGTTGTTCCTTTAAGTGACGTATACATTAACCTACAAGCACAACATTAATGGCATTATATAAAAAAAAAATAAGTATTGGCTAGTCGAGAAGTCAAAATCAAAGAACTAAAGAGGTAAGAAATCAGTTAAACATTACAAATATTAATAACTTAATATTTATTTTAATTATTTTTGTTAAACAGTTTTTATAAATGACTTGCTTTATTACGTATGTATATCGATTTTTAAAACGTAGGTAGAAGGAACAACAGGGTTTTTGTTACATATTGTATACTAAAAATAATGTTGTAAATAACTTTTGAGAACAACGGAAATATCTTTTGGCAAACCTAGAACCCGTGACCTTTCTTTAGGGCCCGTAGGTCGCCTAGTGACCGACGACGCCTACTGAACAGGAAGTACCGTAGTAATTATAGCACTATACAAAACGTATGTATGTAGTACATGCGCTAAAGGCCACGCATGTACCCACACCTATAAGTTATTCGTATCAAAAGACCAGCTTAACGGCTTTCTAAAATATGTATTTATTTCTCACAATTATATTTTACCTATCATCTGTCATTTGAAAAATAAAAAACGTAATTAAAATATACATTTTTTAGTCACTGTAAGTAATTAATATTTTAATTACTTACATAGGTTTTTTTTTACAATAGGTACTTATTTAATTCAAAATGACTTCCTATTCGTATGCATATTGCTGCGAATAGATACAGAACAAAAGCTTCCAGCCGTGCGCCCATCTTTTAAAATGAAATTAATTACGACGCAATGACTTCCAAAGGTTAAAATAATTTGTAAATATTATTTTTAAGATTTTATACACGCACTGTCTGACCGGTGTGCCGTGCAGTGCATATTTTTAAGGTGCCTTTGTGGAAGAGAAAAATAAATGTTTATTAGTGCAATAAGTACTTACTTTTTTTCATAATTATCAGTAGATAACTTATTGCAAATATAATTATTTATTATTGACATTATCGTATTTCGTTAGAAACTAACATTACCTGACATTACCGTATTACATTTGATTAAATTAAGAACATTAAAAAAAAATCACATTGATAATTTGATACTACTGAATTACTAATAATAATTCAGTAGTATCAAATATTATAAATTAATTTACTTGATTGGCAAAAGCCTTCCATACTTAAATTTATATTTGTACGCCTAATGGCAAAACATAGAGAAACTGATAAATAACAATAATTGTAACAAGTATTAGCCTTTATTTATAAACATAGGTTTAAAACAGTGTGTAAGAACACACTGTTTATAAATAAAGGCTAATAGTTTCAGGAGATTCTAGGAGATCACAAATTAAACTAAAACACACTCTTAGAAACATAAAAAACAAAATCAATAAAAAAAATAACAAAGTAAAATGAAAATAAAAACAAAGTCCAGGACCATTGTCCGTTGATTGATTGATTTTTTGTTGTTGTTGTTATATTATCACGTCCAAGTTTGAACTTTATTCTAATTCGTAGAAAATCCAGTTTTCGCTGATTACGTTTAACATTAGCGGTATTGAATTAATCGTAACACACATCAGTAATTCAGCATCCTGCATAACACACTAGGTACCCCATAAATGTGTGTATACTATCAATCACAATCTGAATGATTTTGAAGTATACTGCTAATCCAATGCTTCATAAGTTCGAAAAATTTGTCTGCTCAACAACATTAATAACGCAATGAATGTTCATGAACTGTCAAAATGAAACCCATTGCTACTACTTGATAGTACTTTCTACTTACAAACAACAACCTGGATACAGAACGCCTGCTTTTCTCTGCTAATAACCCACCCTAAACCCATCCACCGTGCACATACCACACATTCTGCACCGACACACACACCATAACCATTATGCACATACCTACACATCTTCGCACACAGGACGCACACACACACACAAACACCAATAATCCAACTGTCAAATCATCATCATTGCCATGATCGCCACGCTTGGCAGACGGGCACTTGATGGGCTTGGCGGGACTGTCAAATAAATTATAATTTCTGTAGTCTGCAATTATGGTCTTATCATAATTTTAGTTTTGAAGTGAAAACTTCTTTAAGCGCGTTGAGCACTTTTTGGGTGGACAAAAATCATGGATCTCGCGTCATCGTCACCGAACGCTTTCCATGCAATATGTATACTGTTTTCACTTCTATCGGCAGTCCCCAAAGACAGCCCCGCATTTTTTTTGTAACACTTGTTCTGCCTGCAATATCTTTGTGAAAATTAAGTAGGTATTTGTATGGGCTTGTACCGCTGCCCTTAATATAAGGTATTTCATAACTAGTAAGGGTGCTGGTTGCAACACGTACCAGCGGGCTAATTGCGTAACACACTATCAGTAGGAATCGGTTTCAATTTGACAGTTCAACAATATTCATTGCGTTATTTACGTCGTTGAGCAGCCAAATTTTCTAACACATGAAGCAATGGATTAGCAATAACTTCAAAATCATTCCGATTCCAGATACAGATGATATTATTTAATGTTAACATTGTTATTCGATTTGAATAAAATTATAAATAAATAAATAGTGTGTTACGCAATTAGCCAGCAGGTTTTAGCCTTATTTCCGTAACGCGTGGATAATTATCAATACATGGTATAAAAAGCGCGAAGTTTGTCAATAAAACCCGTATTAGGTCATTAGAATACAATTACTTACCTATTTATGTATTCAAAGAAGGATATTTTGTTCGTTAGTTCGATTGTAATACTTAACAGCGCAGGATAGCCTTTACCAGAAGTATTCATCGTGTGGTTCAATTCAACAGCTTCAATATCATCAGGATTGTGCCCAAAGAACACATTGTATACAGTGTGAGTCCTGATAATGTGCACATATCGAAATGAGGTCAATTTACCTTAATTTTATCGACGGAAAAAATGTTAAAAAAAGTCAAAAAACCATTCAATTTATTAAAGCAATTTTTTAATTCTTGGTCGCTGCTGTGACCCCTGTGTAAACAAATCGGTATAGCTTTTAAACTAAACGATCTATCACGATGAAAAAACTCAGTAATGACCCTAATAATACGCGGTCTTCATAAAATAAAAACTAAAGAAAAAATTCGCCTTCAATTGAGAATTAGGGTGATTTTATAACAACAATCTGATATTTTTTCATAAATTTTTACAATAATTGTAAAATATCTCAATAAAAGTGCCGATTACCTACCATTTTTTATTACTTTAAATTATTCTCCATCGTATCAGCTTTCTAAAAGTAAAAATACCATGTTTATAACTCAATCACAACGTTTCCTATCAACTGTTAAAGAAAAGCCTTGCACGCGGCTACGTACTTTAGTTTAGCAGGTAGAGACCCTTTTTATATTTTTTCCATCGATCAAATAAAGCTTAGTTTCCCTCATTTCGATAAGTGCACATTATGAAGACTCACACTGAATAATCCTAACGGAGATTGTGCTGGAATAAGAGTGGTATAACAGCCACAGATAACTTTAATTAAACTAGTCAGAGAACCACACACAGCGCTCCCCTGATATCATCCATAGATTATACACTTATATCACCTTCTGTCATCTGAAGACAGCCACGCAACCATAGATACGACGCTCTGCTAGAGTGACTGTCACCAGCCAGTATCACTCGTATCCGACCTTTTCGGTTATTCCAGTAACTTCGTAACAAAAATAGACGGCACCACTTGCTACGCCGTCATACATATTCACTAACTCAGTAAAGTTATCAATCAATCAACTCAGCCTATCGCAGTCCACTGTTGGGCAAAGGCCGCTCCCAGGTAAAGTTATGACAAACTTAAACCTCGAAAAATGTATGGTTAATCTGTGCTGAAGGTTAGGTTAGTAAGGTAAGAGCCAATTTCACTCTATCTGGCAAGACCCTACCAGATAAATACTAAAATGGATCAGAATTTAACTGAAACCGAAGGATTTTGATTTAAGGCTCCCGCAGACAGGTGCGACGCGACACTAGTAGCACAATTCCTATGAAAACTTCATGGAAAATGTCGCGCTGCGCGTCGCTCTACCTGTCGCGCCCGCGATATCACGCCAGTCTGCACGAGCCTTTAAGTTTATGAATTAACTAGCTGCTGCGCGCGGCTTCCTCCCGCGTGGCTTTTTCTAAAATAAAAGTAGTCTAAGTTACTCCTTATGACACCAGCTATCTACCAGTGAAAGTCGCATCAAAATCAGTTCAGCCTTTTCGGAGATTAGCCGGAACAAACAGACAGACAAAGATTTTTGTTACAAATACCGTATATACTTTCATAATTATGCATTTAGTAAAAAAGTTAATTTAAAAAATCTAAAACCCGACTGCGTAAAAAGTGAACTTAAAAAAGGATGGAATCAAGATTTATATAAATTAATAAGTACTAAGTATAAACAATCTCATGCAGTCGGAGGCATCTTCCTAACAATAACGACCATTTTACGAAACTCCATACAAAACTGTCAAACAGATGAATTGCGGGATATGAATTGTACGCAGATCATATTATGCTTTTGCCAAAGCGTCCATTTTAGGCCCCCAGTACCTAGTTACTTCAGATAAATTAATTACTTAAGTATATTTATCTCTTATTAACTAGATAGGCTGTAAATGCGGAATAAGTTATCTAGATCGGTCGTTAGTTTTCCGAGGTTATCCTACAAGTAGATACTTGGTAACATGATGTTTAAGACGCAGATATATGCCAGTGACCTTGAGTGGTTAGCTTGCATGTTCTGTACTGAGCTCACGCAACGCGTCGTACGTTCAGGCGGTAATAGAATTCGCCCATCAAGGAGTGCTGTCCCCAATATGACGTATTATTAATTTATTATACACAAAACAAGAGGTATTTTAATAAAACGCGTATACTAAAAGTTAAATTGGTGAAGGTTTCAGAAAAATACGCTTGGTAGATTTTGCGCCATTCTCAGTTTTTATCCGCGTTAGACATAACTTTACAAATTAATTTAAACATTATCTAAAATATTCACATAATTAGTTATTGAGAAAATGCTCTAATTTAACATATATTTTTTTCAAATCATTAACACTACTCGTTTAGACGTGATCTTCAGTATAAAATCATTAAAAGTCGGTTATCGTCGACTTAAGTAGGTACCTATCTACATAAAAAAATTATACGGCTGCCTACCATTGTTTACGATTCACAATATTTATGTGACTAAGTTTATAAATAGGAACGAGTTCTATAATTAGAAAATTTAGTGTTGTTATAGTAACATCGTATTTAAAAAAACCGGCCAAGTGAAGAAGAATAATTATGAAGGGTTGCGTGTTGGGATAATCGATAATCCCAAAAACAAAACTTAACTTTGTAGTTGAATAACATGTTCTACCATACATCGATATAATAAAAAGTTTCTTCGCATTTTTTAAGAAAATTCAAAACATTTTTTAATATAGTTTATTTACATTTAACTAAAGTAAATAGGTACCATTTTGTTCGATAACTTTTTGCCATCTTGTAGGTAGAGACATGATCCCATTGCTATAGAAATTTTGGGACTTCTGATCAAAACACCGCGACAAGTGGTTTTGGCAGTCCTCTCGTGGTGTTAACCTGACACTGCCTAAAGAATTCTGAAGAGACCGAAACAGGTGGAAATCTGAAGGTGCAAGGTCAGGACTATAGACGGATGCATTAACACCTCCCAGCCAAAATCTCTTAATTTTTGCTGAGTGGCTAAAGATGTGTGAGGTCTAGCGTTATCATGATGAAAAACCACGCCCCTTCTGTTGATTAATTCCGGCCGCTTTCTCTCAACTTCTTGCTTTAATCTCATCAGTTGTTCGCAGTAGAGTTCAGAATCGATGGTCCTGCCTGGTGGTAACGGCTCTTAATGAATAATGCCCTTCCAATCCCACCACACACACAGCATCACCTTGTTGCGAGTTAACCCGGGTTTCGCCACAGTCTGTGAAGCCTGACCGGCCTTTGACCACGACCTTTTTCGCACGTTATTGTCGTACGTGATCCACTTTTCATCACCAGTTATCAGCTTCTTCAAAAATGGTTCGGTTTCATTACGTCGTAATACAGAATCACAAATGAGTACACGGTTTATAGGTTTCTTTCAGTGAGCTCGTGAGGTACCCAAATATCGAGCTTTTTTGTGTACCCAGTTTTTTCAAATGTGCCAAAACTGTTTTGTGGTCAATTCCCAGTTCTTCAGCTACGTTGTAATTACTGATATGCCGATCTTGCTCCACTTTTTCAAAAATGGCATCCATTTTATCCGTAATAGGGCGACCAGAGCGACGTGCATCTTTGACATCAACATTTCTGGATTGAAAACGCTTAAACCAAATGTATGCTACTCTCACAGACACTGCACTAGGTCCATAAACATCGCAAAAAAAATTTGCGGCTTGCGTTCCAATTTTACCTTTTTTGTAGTAAAATTTTAAAATGTATCGAATTTCTTCATTAGATTCTTCATTTTGACAGTACGAAAAACAAATGAAAATCACACATTATCCTAATTTGAATTTGGAATTATGTTCTTTAAAATTTTAACTTTCAATGATACCAAAACCAGCCAGATACAAATAGTATAGCCAAAGAGATTTGATTACAAGTTCATACATACTATTATGCGAAAAGACTTTTTCCCCAACCTAATACGTCACAGTCAAATCTAAACTGCAAGTGTAAGTTTGTAATCGCTAAAAATCTCTAAAAGAGCTTGCAAAAAAGATGCCTACGTCTTTGATATTAATTTCAACTTGTTACCTCCACGCGTTTCTGAGAAAAAGGTTCTTGACTGACAGACAGACAGACAGACGGACAATTAAGTGATCCTACAAGGGTTCCTTTTTTTTCCTTTTGTGGTACGGAGCCCCCAAAAAATGGAAAATTAATAAGGAAAATCTTTTTTAGCAAACTAAAATTTGTTGAAGAAGTATCTCTATTCTCAAAACTCAAGTCATATTTTTTGTTATAAGTACCTACTTACTTGAAGTGCATGTTCACCCACCCACCCAGTAGGTACTTAAGTTTGTTTGCACCTTTGTTGTCATACTTACATGCAGGAAAATAATACCTAAGTAAATACCTAAGATATAATAAATATGTCTAGATAGACAGTCGAACTCGTCAAAAAATATGCGTCCAATTGTTGGCCGCTAAATGGACGCACACTAGAATAACACAATGACGTGGCGCGAGTGTAAGACGTAGCTGTCAGCTGTCACGCACACCAGCATCTCAAAGTTGGCCTGTTTGTTTTAGTTCTTTTGCAGCGCGACACTCTATCTAGACATATAAATATTCAAAGATAAATACATATACTAAGAAGTGCAAAAATGGATCTTAATAGAATAACTAAGTACCTGTGTATAGTTTTTTTTTTCAATAGAAAACAAAAATCTCTCGATAGGTTATCGCAAGATTTCTCGTTATTGTTCCTTACTTCCTTAGCATAGAAATTATATACAACATCAGTTTTTGTTTACCCTAAACCCGAAATAACAACTTGAAATCGCGAAATAAAAATCAGCTGTTCCATACATTTTGTCGATTTATGTGAACAGAAATGTAGGGAACAGCTGATATTTTTTTCGCGATTTCAAGGTTGGTTCCATAGAAAAAATTGTTCAAAATGATAAGTACAATGACCCCTTTTCGGGTTTAGTGTAAACAAAAACGAATGTTGTCTATGGTCCTTAGAGCCCACCAAACAATATTCACAAACTTACCTACAAGTCTCACTGTACAGACAGCAATAGGGAATATACATTTAATTTTTTTTTACATAATCGCAGTAAAATAGACAGTCATTTTTAAACCCAAGAAAAAAAAAGTTGTGACGAAAAAAACAGCTATTCCCTACATTTGTGTTCTCATAATTCGTCAAAATGTAGGGAACAGCGGATTTTTTTTTCGCGATTTCAGTTTTGTTCCATACTAAAAGTTGTTCATAATTATGAGTACAATGGCCCCTTAAGAGGTGCGTTAATTCTGGGACATGTATAAGTCGATGGGACCACGTCATTACGTAGAAATTTTAAGAGTGGTTGCATGGTATCGAATTGGCTGAAACTATGACTTTTTAGCGTAGCAGTTTTTTTTTTGCGTAGGGTAGTAATCATAATCTGTCATACACTACGCAGAATCTGATTTATATTTTTAAATTAACAATAAAAATATATTACTTTTTATCGTCATTCAATGTGTAAAATAACAAAAGCATTGAAATAGGTAATAAATAGGTGCCATTTTCGGAGTATTCCACTAATCCCCATTGACAGTCCCCATTAATGAGGATTTGTGAACTTTCTTCTACAAATCCCCATTGAAATCTCATAGAGTTCATAATGGGGATTTGTGGATAAAATGTTCACAAACCCCCATTAGTTTAAAAATAAAGCACAAGCAACATTATTATAAACGAATCACGAAGTCTTTATTTCTTATTTAAGTAATGGCTAAATTAATAGGCTCTATGTAAAATGGTTTAGCTAAAATAATGAAATCACAGTCTAAGCTTTACTACAAATATTTTTTAGAGATTTGTAACCACTTTCATATGTAAATAAAGAAGATTATTATCTATTAGAGATCAAATTTTAAATTACTATGGTTACTTTGTGATTGATTATTTGAGAACTAGGTATATAGTTATATGTTAAGATTTCAAATTGTTTTTAAGTTTGATTTTATTATGTTTGATGGTGGGTCTCTGTAAAAAACATCGCCTCGTAGAAAACAAACAAACTTTAGCTAATTAAATTTCGCAAACTATTAAATTTCGCAAACTACCCATTAAGGTAATTATGAAAAAGAAAAATATGTAAATCAAAGCTTAGGTTAGCCAAGCCTTAATCAGTGCGCAATGTCGCGTGTGACATTACCTAGCCCTAAACTAATAAGCACGACAATTTTATTAGACTAACCAGTAAATATTGACACCCGCGGCGGGGTATGGAACTAAACCTAAATGTACTACATCTGACGTTTATTTGACATTTGTCTTAGCAGCTAGCGCCACTGTGAACTGTCAAGTTGTACTGGGCTCCTAGTTGTTACCGATCGTCCTGACATGAAAGTTGCCGGTAGAACAGTAGCCAGACCAAATACACGTGCAGCCAGTGTTATTATGAAATAACAGATGTACCTAGCGGCTGACATGTATTAGAAAATACCTTGCTTGTTCAGTTACTTACGAAGTAACCACGGTCCTTTTGACTAGACCAAACTAAAATATAAATGAAAAACAATTTGTAAAGAAAAACTTTTTAGACAATATAAGTAGATAATTAAGACGGAGATATATGCCAGTGACCTTGGGTAGTTAGCTTGCGTGTTCTGTACTGAGCTCACGCAACGTGTCGTACGTTCAGCCAGTAATAGGACCATCAAGGAGCGCTGTCCCCAATTTGACGCATTATTAATTTATTATACACAAAACAAAAGGTATTTTAATAATCAAATTATCTTTAAATTGGTGAAGGTTTCAGAAAAATACGCTTGGAAGATTTTGCGCCATTCTTAGTTTTTTATCCGCGTTGACATAATTTTACAAATTAATTTCATAATGTAATATAAACATAATCTAAAATATTCACATATTAAATTATTGAGAAAATGCTCTAATTTAACATATATTTTTTTCGAACCCCGGCAGGCGCTTTACTTTGTGTAAATAATTTCGACAACACTGCTCGCAAAACGGTGAAGGAAAACATCGTGAGGAAACCGGCATGTCCTAGATCCAAAAATTCGAAGACATGTGACTTCTACCAACCCGCACTGGGTACGCGTGCATGGTGGATTACGGGATTACGGGATTACGGGATTACGGCCCACTCCCTCTCGAAGAGAGGAGGCCGGTAGGTTATTAGTAGATAATATCCTTTCCAGTTTTGAATGAATTAATCATTTAAGTTTACCTAGTGTAGGTACTTTTAAATAAAAGATATTAGGTACTTTTGAAATATTAGCGTCAAAAAAAAAACGACCTACTTCCATTACTTGAAATAACTTTAATTTCGCAAGTCGGTGTCTTATTTGCATCTGGATATATAAAGGCTTCTACAGACCAGCGCGACTCGCGACGTGACTCAAAGGCACCGCTCGTCGCGCGACATGCGGGGCCTTTGTGTCGCGTCGCGTGTCGCGCCAGTATGTAGAAGCCTTAAGTAAGTAATTCCCAGTAAAATCGGTCCACAATTGACGAAGAAATCTGTGAACATACATAAAAAATAAAAACAAACAAACATACAGACGAACATAATATAACCTCTTCCTTTTTGGAAGTCGGTTAAAAAGAACAGAGCTGTCTTTTTGTAAGACTTATTTTTTTCATTATGAAAGTAGTTTTAAGTTTATGCGCTCAATATCAATAGTAGTTAACCTTTGATTGCTTTTCTAAATAAAATAATCGTAAAAGAGAGGTCATTTAAAAACATTTATGAAATACACTATTTCGATTTAAAGTTTGAACTTCTTTTGATATTAAATCTTTAAATAAAATGAATTCATATAATTATGTTAATGATGCAATGAAAATGCAATAAATACAAGCGCGGATAGAAAAAAAATATTGTAACTACTGATTTAAATTGTAATTTATTAACAAAAAATGTCAGCTCAGATTACTTATTTATTGCATATCCCATTGCACTTGCATAACCAATTGCACTTTTACGTCACGTTTCGAAATTGTAGGAAATCTTAACAAAATATATCTACTGATATTAAATTATTTATTTATTGATTCGCTTCCGTTTTACGTAGTACCTACCTAATGACGTAAACTATTTGATTTAAAATAGTTCCGTTTTTGATATTATGTTAAAAATATGTGATAAACATATCTATTTAACTGCTATATTATTCTTGTACTTGTATAAAGTCTTCGTCAATACGATTCATTAGCGGATATATCACTTCGTCTGTTTGTATCAAACAGCCTTGTGTCACATGTCCGATCACTTCAAGATTACCAGTTCATTTATCATAAATATTCTCTACAATAATAGGTATATATACCTATGTTATTTATCGAAACATTCTGTAACTTTATGGCATTAAAAGATCTCCTTTTAAACACCATTCCCAAGGATTAGTACCGAAGGACCAAATAGGAAGAGCTGTTTGGTCCTTCGGTACAAATTCGCAAAAAAAAGACTCGGGAAAAACTTTTCTATTTTTAAATTTAATTGTTGTGTTTGGTCCTAATCCCCCTTATTACAAAACAAGGTTTATCTTCAGACCCAGGTTTAATACATGGAGCCATTATTGAATTTCGAACTGTATTCCGACTATGGTAAAGTTCCTAAACACAAAACTGACAACTTAGTACCGAACTAAGTTTTCAGTTTTGTATAAAGAACGGTATTTCAATCACTGTTACGTTCTTATTACAAAAACGGGCTCCATGGTTTAAGCGATGTCAAAATATAAATCTTGTTTTGTAATAAGGCGGTATGTGAAGAACATTTAAAAGAAAATTTGGTGGGTATTATTACTTTTGCATGACATTAGCTGCATGAGTGACGCTACAGCCGGCTGAGCATTCGACCAGTCCACCAATAAGTAAATACGATCGTTCACGAAACTAGAACGAGCACAATGAACGGCCGCCGGCCGGTTCAATGCAACTGTTGAATAGAATAAACTTTTCAAATTCTCGCTCAATGGCGGCCGAATGCATCGTAACCTTTTAACCTTCAAATCAATTTACTCTTCTAAGAGTACATAACGTACTCGTAATACATACATAAACTCACGCCTTTTTCATCTCATCTATCACCCTCTCTATCTTTTATCTCATTCTCTTGTTCATATCTTTTCCATAAGGGGGTAAGCAGAAACTTCAGAACGCCACCTGCTACGATTCTTACATACTTCTTTTGCTTGATTTACGTTCACGTTCGTTTGCTTCGTACTCGTAAGTACATATGTGACAATTCAAATTGTAAGTTACTGCATCAACATTAGATCACTTTTCCTGATAAATTTTCCTGTATAGGTATTGCCTAGAGGACATTGGTTCCAATCGTGTGAACGTTATTCATAGATCTATCTATGATCGCTTTCGTTTCCTCAATAACTACAATAATAAGCTCTTGTCCATTAACCACATTATCTTGTGATGTTTTACACTCGGTGATGTTAATTTGTAGTTTATTCTCAGAATTGTTAAACACTCGTTTGATTACAAGTTTTGCATTCGCTGTAAAAAAGTGTAGGTATGTTTTATTAAACATCCTTCTCTAATAAAAATAAGTCGTTATGTTAGAGATCTTTGGTTTGGTACCTTCAGGGAAATGATATGTTCATCAAAACGACACAATAGAACAATAATTAAAAAAAAAACGTAAGCGAAATTTATAATTTACCGTGTTGTTCCCATTACCTACAACTGTCAAAGACTGACTAACATCCTTCTCTAATAAAAATAAGTCGTTATGTTAGAGATCTTTGGTTTGGTACGTTCAGGGAAATGATTTGTTTATCAAATCGACACAAAAGAATAAATATTTAAAAAAAAACGTAAGCGAAATTTATAATTTGCCGTGTTGTTCCCATTACCTACACCTGTCAAAAACTGACTAACATCCTTCTCTAATAAAAATAAGTCGTTATGTTAGAGATCTTTGGTTTGGTACGTTAAGGGAAATGATTTGGTTATCAAATCGACACAATAGAATAATAATTAAAAAAAAAAAAACGTAAGCGAAATTTATAATTTGCCGTGTTGTTCCCATTACCTACAAATGTCAAAGACTGACTAACATCCTTCTCTAATAAAAATAAGTCGTTATGTTACAGATCTTTAGTTTGGTACGTTCAGGGGAATGATTTGTTTATCAAATCGACACAATAGAATAATAATTAAAAAAAAAAAAAACAGAGCGAAATTTATAATTTGCCGTGTTGTTCCCATTACTTACAATTGTCAAAGTCTGACAGTTGTGATTTAAATACACGGACAATTTAACTTTGGTAGTGAATTTGATAAGCAATTCATTTCCCTGACTTTACAAGACGTGCTTGCTGAAATCAGAAGGTTAAATGCGAAAATTAGCTAAGGAAATCTGATAAGGTTCTACGTTCAGAATTCCAAGCTGCCACACAATCGCATGATGCATGCAATGCCAAGGATTGCTGCCATTGAGTAGTACATCCACTCTGTTGTAAATACATTACCAGACAATAAACTAACAGGCTATACTATGCTAATTAAACAATTACGTACACTTTAAATGTCGAATGAAATAAATTTACTTTACTACTACTTAGTTTATTTTTATACACAACAGATTTTATGGGCCCAGGCAGAAAACTAGTTTGAGAGTACAAAGAACTTCTTCTGACATTGCCCAATTCTTATAGGTACTTTTGTTCAACTCAAAGGTCATGCAGCCTGTTTTAATAAGACGCATAAGGTAGGTAACCAAGGAGTTGAAAAAAAAATCCTTTTCGTAATAACAGTTTTTTTCTACAATATTCATATAGATCTGTCTCCATGCAAGGTTGATATCATCAAATTATTATAATTTAGTTTAAGACGCAGATATATGCCAGTGATCTTGAGTGGTTAGCTTGCGTGTTCTGTACTGAGCTCACGCAATGCGTCGTACGTTCAGCCAGTAATAGGACTCGCCCGTCAAGGAGCGCTGTCCCCAATTTGACGCATTATTAATTTATTATACACAAAACAAAAGGTATTTTAATAAAACGCGTATACTAAAAGATCAATAATTAACTTATCTTTAAATTGGTGAAGGTTTCAGAAAAATACGCTCGATAGATTTTGCGCCATTCTTAGTTTTTTTCCGCGTTAGACATAACTTTACAAATTAATTTCACTATGTAATATAAACATACAATCTAAAATATTCACTTAATAAGTTATTGAGAAAATGCTGTTGCTGTTGTTGTTGTTGTTATTATTTATCATATATTTTTTTCAAAACATAAACACTACTCGTTTAAGGCTTCTACATACCAGCGCGACTTGTCGCGCGACGCGACGCGACACAAAGGCACTGCTCGTCCCGTGATACGCGGGGCCTTTGTGCCGCGTCGCGTCGCGCGACAAGTCGCGCTGGTATGTAGAAGCCTTTAGACGTGATCTTCAGTATAAAATCATTAAAAGTCGGTTATCGTCCCCTTAGGAAACAAGTATTATGGCAATTTGGTATAACATCATTTAGCATTGGATGGTCCTGGGTTGCTCGACGTTGACCGCGCTCTGACAGTGTTGACGGCTGCTTCCCGTCTTTTGTTATGTAGGTATGACTCGTCATGGCAATGTAAAAACTACTTTATCGTCTTGGTTTTATGTAACATTACGTATGACACGCAGTACGTACGCAACTAATGGGCTTACTTCTAAAATACAACAAATTGTTTGACTTTCATTACTTCGGTTAGACACTTAGGCGCCATTTTGCCAATGATTGTTTTCTTTTTTTTCGAAGTTTAAGTTATCATTTTAGCGGTTTTTTGCTCTTTTATAACCTGACATTTTATCCTGATGTTTAATTATTTCAACATAACACACTTTTATGCTAATACTTTTATGTGTGTTGCTCATTACGCAATTCTTGTTTTCATTAATTTATGTACTTAGTAGGTATAAGAAAATCCAGTTCGGTTCAATTAAAAACCTTGTTTTTTACCTTTAAGATACGTGAGGAATTAACCCACTTTTTCAAAGTTACTTAATTACCTATCTACATCGATACTATTGTTTAAAAAAAAATTACGATCGAAGTAGGTACCACTTACTTTTTTATTGCTCTTAATTTTTTATATTTATTTTTGACTAGCTGTTGCCTGAGACTTCGTCTGCGATCCAGGGTGAAAAGTAGCCTATGTTGTTATCCAGGTCATGGTCTATGCATGTGCCAAATTTCATTCAAATCCGTTCAGCCGTTTTAGCGTGAAGGCGTAACAATAAAACAAACTCACTTTCGCATTTATTATAATAATTATATTGATATAATAATATATACAACATGTCCCGGAATTAACGCGCAATCTCTTAAGGGGTTATTGTACTCATAAAATATGAACAACTTTTACTATGGGACCAAACCCGAAATCGCGAAATAGTTATTTATGATATTAGGGCGGTAAGTTGGTCTTTACAAACGAGTAGACGAATGTAAGCCCGACACGAAGTCAAGGGCTTACCATAGTCACGAGTTTGTAAATACCAATTTCCGCGCGTGTGTCATACAACGTTTTTCAACACATTTGCGAGAAAACAATACAATAGGTATCTAATAAAATAAGCCATCAAAACATTTTAAGAGAATGATTGAGTATTTCTTCGAGTCTTCCATGATATAAAATTATTGTAAATCATTAAATAGCACTCACGATTTTGGCGGCTCATTCAAGATATCAGGATTCCTTATTATTATCGGATTCCTCGCTTGAACAAATATTATTATTTTGTAAATATCAGTCGGAAAGTCGCAACAATCTTTGACATTTCTAATAAGAAAATGGCGCGAATTTGCAAATGGCGCCACGTGCACATGATGAAAATTAGTACTACTCTTTCGTCTCATTTTCTCTTTAATAATAAAGTGAGATAAACGTATTGAGCAAAAGCGCTTCCAAGGAGGTTCGATCATTCAGCTTATTTATTCTCGTAATTTGAAACTCCTTGGTGGAATTCTTATATAATTTTTATGGTAAAAAAAACACCGTATAGGATACGCACGGCGCTATACAACGAAGAGGGCGGTAAAATATGTACTTAGGTGAGAGTACCTATTTTACCGCCCGTTCCGTTGTATGGTGCGTAATTTTTAACTTTCGAACAATGTATACAGGATTCGTAAATGCATTTAATGAGCAAATGTGTTGAAAAAAAAATTACAGCTGTTCCCTACTTTTTGACGAGTTATTCGAACATAAATGTAGGGAACAGCTGATTCATTTTTCGCAATTTCTGGTTTAGTCCCATGATAAAAGTTGTTCATAATGATGAGTACAATGACCCCCTATGAGGTTGTGTGTAATTTCGGGATATGTGGTATATAATATTTTTTACCGTGAACGGAGTAGAAGCCTATGACATAGTCCTTTTCTTTATTTTTTTAATAATCGCGCGCGGAATAATTTATCAATGAACTCGTAGCGCGATCCTTTGCAGCCGGCCGGCGGCGGCGGCGGCCGATAGTTACTCGCCGCGCATTTAGTAGGGTGCGTATTTGAATTTCGATAAGTATTTTTTTATCGTTTTTCTTTTCTTTTTTTTTTTTAATTTTTTTATTGTTTTAGTATGAAAAGTTTACTTCAAATGTGTAGTATTTATTGATAGATCAATTTTTTACTACGTTATAAAAAAAAGTAATATTTAGTCCTTTTTTTTTTCTTTTCGGCTTCTACTCCATTCACCGAATATACCCAATTTTTTTAAAGACGGTAAAAGAAGTCAACCGGTATACATATGATTATTATACAGCCTATATGTACCTACAGTAGCTACAGGCTGTATCTACTTCGTAAAATTCGTGTGATAAAATCAAGAGATAGGTGTACGTAGATAATACAACTGCATAACTTGCGCCAGGGGCGAATGATGAGCAAATAGATACGACCCATGAAAACATAATCCTATAAAATGTTAAAAAACAAAGTTCAAAACAGCATCGTCTTTCACAGGAAAAGCTCTAGTGCGTATTTTGGCAGATTTAAATAATAAACAAGAAGTTTATTTGCAAGATTTATTTTTAAGGGGTGTCTGGTAAAAATGTGATGTAGATATATGCTCAGAAAACTCCATTATTTTTACGATCGACGTGCTCGTCAAAATTTCAATGTGAAGACTATAAAACTCGATTGATGTTCCGAATTTAGAACTATTTCACATCAATGAGTCGGGTGTTTGCAAAGTTTTTGCACACAATGTGAGACCGACAATTGTGTTACGGAAAATTATAATCAATGAAACGACAACCTGTAAGATTACGTATACTAGCTCGTTACAATTGATGTATGAACCGTGGAACTTGGCGGCACGTGGCGCCGTTAATTCACACTGCGACTAATCACACATTGTGTTGAAAATTTTTTAAGACGCCGACAACAGGTAAACCGCTGTCTCTGTCAGATTGCATACAAAAGAAAGAGATGCGCGATTACACAACGTACGGCGTAAAAATGCAAATAAAATCGTATATAGTTAGATATTAATTAATTAATCAAAATTAATCTATCACCGGATGCAGTTTGGCATTTGCAATTTTATGGTATAGGTACTTTTAATTATAATTAAAACTGTTAAGGAAAGGATAAACTGCTTTTAAAAATACCTAATGAAGAGTTGTCTTTGAAGATTCTTGTGATGTATTAATTTATGATTAATAATGTTTTGAAATCCATCAGCGTATGCACAAAACACTTGAAAATATCATACTATTTTAGTTTTGGAAAAAATATTTACGGTTTAAGAGATACACTGCTTTAAAAAACCAAATTTTTGACCATTTTCAGAAATCTCCGCCTTAAATTAAATAATTCAGCCGCAAGGTATTATTATGTTATTTATGTCAGAATAAAATTAATATAATAAAATAAATGGTTAATTCTGTCTCCTAGGCCCGTATTTATAGAGCGTTACTCAGTACTCAAGCATTACTTAAGACTAGATTCAAGCCATTGGACTGGTTGAAACTATAAGTAATGTTTGAGTACTGAGTAACGCTCTATAAATACAGGCCCTAAACTAGGGAATGGCTGTCACTTAGGAGTTCTGTCAGGTAGGTAGGTACGTACCTGTTCGTTTCGAAGGACCAAATTTTTGTTGACCAAATTGTACCATTCATTACCTAAGCTAGGCCGTGTGGTGCCGGACGTAAAGAATAGCACCATCCTATTTTGTTCCCGTGGGTGTCGTAAAAGGCGACTAAGGGACTTACTAGAGAATGGGCACCACCGTTCTCTATGCATTTTAACACCATACTCTGCTTTTGTCTCCTAAGATACAGGCCATCCCTAGTTTAAGAGACAGGATTAAAATTTTTGTTTTTATAGACAATTATTTTATTTTTATTTTTTCCACTTGTGTCCATTGTTAGTTGATTAAGTATTAGCATGTAACTAGTATACAACCCGTGTCTATGTATATTTTGAATCAATAAACTTATTATTTATTTTATTTTTATTTTATACTGCCATGCGATCACCAACCCGCCTGCTAAGCGTGGCGATTATGGCAAACCCTTTGGGGGAGGCGGGGAGGCCTATGTCCAGCAGTGGACGTCTTTCGGCTGAAATGATAATTATCTAAACGTAATTAATTGATGTTTAGGAAGCGATAAATATAACACTTCCTATCACAGAAGAATGTTGTAAAGCAGAATGCTACGCAAGGCTCTACATTCTATGATACACTACATCAAGGCTATTTACCGATAGGTATATAGATAGGCAATAAAGGTGTTTTCTGTTTATACATACATATCTACTGCGTGGATTAGGAAATAGGGCCTTGTAATGTATTGTCATGAAATCTATTATATACATATAATAAAATCGTAGCGAAGTCAAAAATGTTCATTATATATTTTTGAAAAAAAATAATTGAAACGAGGTCTGGGATCGATTCCAATGCCGAAAATATAATGTTTAGAATTTTCGTCTGTTTGTCTGAATGTATGTTAGAGCATCACGCAAATTCTACTGGATAGATTTTGTTCAAATTTTTCATACATATTCCATATAAGCCTGGTCAATTGGTAGGCTACATTATTATCGCGCTATTTGCTATGGGGGATGAGCAATATTGCATTGTTTGTATTCCTCTATGAATACACGTTCCAGCATCATGAAAATTCTACCGGATAGATTCTGTTAAAATTTTGCATAGATATTCCCTATAAGCCTGGTCAGTCGGTAGGCTACATTATTATCGCGCTATTTGTTATGGGAGATGAGCAATATTGCATTATGTTTAGGACCTAATGCCCAAAAGTAGCGCTTGGTTGTTGTTGTTGGCAGTTGTTTATAAAAATGTGGCTGTTATTTGTATATTTTGGTGCCTTACGACTTCCATGCGAACGAAGTCGCGGGCAGAAGCTAGTACTAAATAATCTAGGGCTAGGAGATGGCAAGGAGCGTCGCTTTTCATAACTATTTGGTGCTACTCAACCGTGACTCTTGGGACGAAGTTCTTTAACGCGGCTTGCGGTAGGAGTAAACTGACAGATCGTCACGTAATGAAAAAACGTTAGCCCGAAAAAGTCAGTTTCCAGTTACAATAGACAAAAACAAAAACTTTTGATACTTGAAACTTGAGACCATACTAGATGATAGTATGACTGTATTAATATACAATATTAGTTTTAGTATATGCTAAACCCAAAACACGTGTCTAGTATTTTTATGTAAAGAATCTATGTCCAAAATTTCAAAACTGTATCATGAAAAATCACAAAGTTATAAGGTTGTTATGTTACCGGGTTGTCCGTACAAAAACATGCTAACGGCGCCCCCGCGCCTCCAGGATCGTCTTGCGCTCATTGATGATAATTTGGCAGTAGGTACATAACCGTGCGGCGATTGTATTGTAAGTAATTAAATGGTGATAACATTTTCCATCACACTTAAATATTTTTGGGACAAAATATAACATGGTGTAAACATTATTGAAATCGATTCAGTTCCTTATTCTAAACAAACTATATTCAGTTTTCGCATATACTAAAAATAATGTTGTATATCACATGTCTTCGAATTTTTAATTCTAGGACATGCCGGTTTCCTCATGATGTTTTCCTTCACCGTTTTGAGAGCAGTGGTGATGAAATTATTTACACAAAGTAAAACGCCTGTATTACCCGAAGGGTTAACCAGTGGGGTTCCAACCTATAATAACACCCACATTCCGCCAGTTATGTCTTAAAGTCCCATGTAATAGGGGGCCAGCCTATTGCCACCAACCAGACAAATCCGGACTCCGGACTGCAAAAAATTTGAGGATTATATGCAAGATAAGAATACTTGGAAACATGCTGGTTCAGTTCCATAGGACAATCTAGAGTCTAGAGTCTAGACAAAATCAAACTGGTTGCTATTTTAATTGTATAATTTATTATTTTGATGACATTTATTTTACATTCTGTAATTACCTTAACTCACACACATAATTTTTTTTAGGAAAACGTTTTATTTTTTTTACTTTATATTGTTTGTAAATATGTGAGCACCATGATGTATCTATCACATAATTAATTTATCTGTCATTGCTTCATTATTAATTCTTTTTACCAATTGTGGTATAGTAATTTTATTCTAGGTGCATCGTCTTCACATATAATTATATAACTGATGTACCTATACAAAATATTTTAAAAGAGTAACGGTGGAGTTTCTTCTCCATACGAAGCTACCTTTTGGAAGGGGCGACTCGAATCAATTCTATTTTCTTTGTTAATTTTGACGTTCAAAAGTGCCATTTATGTGCCTATTTGCAATAAATAATTTGACTTTGACTTTGCTACTGAGAAATTCCAGATTTAAAAACCCAATAAAACTTTACCCGACCTTGGAATCGAAGCCAGGACCTCATGCTCAACCTCATGACCAACGGTCAATCAAGTAGGGAAATATTCAAATTGGTTATATTAATACTTGTAATAACTAAGGCAATGAATGATCAGCGTAAAGGCTTCCGTACCTAAAGACTCAGGTATTTCGGATTTTCCCTATTGCACTTTATATAAAGTGCCGATAACACTCCATATATAAATTGTGATATAATTAACAACTTTGTTTATAAATAATTTATTATATGGCTATAAAAGAGGGGCTTGTGGCTAAGTATTAACAGCCGCACGGGCCGATTGATCAGGTTAAGCTACGCTTGCCGCGGTTGGTCCATGGATGGGTGACCATCTTTACATACCAAGACCCCTCCATGCTTCGGAAGCGTTCTCCACGTTAAGCCGTTGCTCCCGGCTGTTATTTGTAGATCTTTGGCAGTTGTTACGGGTCGTCAGAAGACCGAAAGTCTGACAACCAGTCTTACCAAGGGGTATCGTGTTACCCAGTAACTGGGTTTTTTTTTTTTTTTTTTTGTTATATGGCAGGAGGGGAAATCCTCATGGACGCCCAGACTGTCTCACTAATGAGCCAGTCTGGGCAGTGCCGGACTCTTACCGGCTAAAACCCACTCCTGCCTTTGCCAGTGTCCCTCTGACATTATCAGAGACCTTGTTTTTCAGTTTGTTAATTTTTGTAGTTCCACTGTTTTGTTGTTTAATTTTTTTTTTTTTTTTCGGTCCTGTTTTACGAGGTGGAGATTTCCTGGAAGCACGCGCCTCTCTTTTCTTCTAATGTTTTAAGAACCTTATACATAAATCTAATACCATATACTAATTGGTTTCAATTTAGATCATACCAGTTTAATAACTATTACCTTATTTTTCTATATTATTTTTGTATCCAGTAACTGGGTTGTGGAGGTCAGATAGGCAGTCGCTCCATGTAAAATACTGGTATGCAGCTGCATCCGGTTAGACTGGAAGCCGACGCCATGGGACAAGTTTAGGCAGATGATATTATGGCTGTTTTATAGGAACTCGATGTATCGACTTTGCAGTGATTTTGGTTGCCTACCTAATCATCGGCAACCGTATTTGTGATCGCAATTTTCTCTTAGCAAGTATCCTTCAATATCCTAAGGGCCGTCTTCACTGAAAAAAGTGTTTGCTTTAACAAAAATCTTGTTTAAGGCGACGATAGCCGACTTTTAATGGTTTTATACTGAAGATCACGTCTAAACGAGTAGTGTTAATGATTTGAACAAAATATATGTTAAATTAGAGCATTTTCTCAATAACTTAATATGTGAATATTTTAGATTATGCTTATATTACATATTTAAATTAATTTGTAAAGTTATGTTTGACGCGGATAAAAAACTGAGAATGGCGCAAAATCTACCGAGCGTATTTTTCTGAAACCTTCACTAATTTAAAGATAATTTAATTATTGATCTTGTAGTATACGCGTTTTATTAAAATACCTTTTTTTGTATAATAAATGAATAATGCGTCAAATTGGGGACAGCGCTACTTGATGGGCGAGTCCTATTTTTGGCTGAACGTACGACGCGTTGCGCGAGCTCAGTACAGAACACGCAAGCTAACCACTCAAGGTCACAGGCATATATCTGCTTCTTAATGTGATCACGCATCTTGACTCCATACGAGCCTAACAAGATCTTGACTTCTGAAGCTAGGAGAACTTTGTTAAATTAACTCAACTAGTCAATTAGTTTAAATTACGGGTAGTTATTTAATTTAGCTCAAATGTTGGCCAGTTTAAGAATGATATAATGCTAACAATTTGTTTGTTACCATGAACTTAAATTATTATTTGATATACAAAAGTGAAGAAGTACTTAAAATCAAACAAAGTATGTATGATGAAAGAAAGACAAAGACAAAGACAAATACCGGTGATTATTCTGTATATGTCACATTGTCGATATAAATAAAATTAATTTGTTCCGGCATATGTGTATCTTGTTTATAGTAATAGATAAATAATGATTCCAAACATTTTAATGCCAACTATATAAGAGAAAATGTATTCCCTACCATTACCTATCGCACCCCCGGTCTACTCTTTGATATGCAATGGTCTCCGTGGTCCCATGATTTATGAGGCTACAGGGGCTAGTGTGAATATTTGGGTTCATTCGAGTCATCGAGTCTGGTTTAACCACGCAGGGGTTACGTCTTCCCTACCATTATCGCGCCCCCCGGTCTACTATTTAATATGCAATGGTCTCCGTAGTCCCATGAAACATGAGGCTCCAGGGGCTGGTGGTAATCTTTGGGTTCATTCGAGTAATCGAGTCTGGTTTATTTATGTCTGTTTATTCATTCATTCATAAGTAAATATATATTTATGACATTCATTTGTATTGTTTCAGACGAGCCGTGCGCCGTTGTAAGCGACCCACAGCCCAGTAAGACAAGTTCAGTCCGGAAGACCGCCGACATACCTAGCAACCCGCCCGCATAGGATGGTAGAAACTGACCCCGGGCCCAAGAAATCTCACAGTAAGTACCTATACTCAATTTATTAGCATTAGAAAAAAGAGGCTCGTAGAAGCAGGAGAGCAAAACATTTTATTTCAAAGTTAAGTTAAAAACTTTGATAAATAGATCTCAGACAGTACTAAATACTTAGCTTAAAGGACATAAAAGTATATTTTTAACATCTTCATCACACAATACAAACTTACAACAAAACGAATGAATGAAACAACCGATCACATGATGATTTAAATTTAATTAAAATTAAAGGAAATAAAAGTCATTATTTTAACAATATTTTATTTAATATAAGAACTTACAACCAACAACAGTTTGTGAATCTTCTTCGTCTTTTTCATCTAATTTAATATAAAGAGAATGATTAAATATAAATTAAATACCTTTATGATTACTATGCTACGCTGTTCACGGTACAGTATCTTTTGGCGCCTGTATGCCATTAGCAGGGGGGCGTTGTTAGTAAACATTTGTGAGATTGACTCACAAATTATATTGAAAAAAACTAGATCGCGTAACAATGTGATTGACCATCATTAAACAGATTTCACATTGACACCTTGCAAGTTCTAGTATGGGAAACAGAAAAATGATCAAGGTGGAATGAAGGAAAAGCTGATCTTTAAACTCTGAGTGTGGGCATGTTTAACCTTTTTTTTTTTTTTTTTTTTGGGTGGGAAATTATCAAATAACTTCTCCCGCTCTGGGCAGAGCGGGAGGGCGTGTCAGACTCTTACTGACTAAAACCCACCCGTGTTCCTTCATTTGCCTGTGTGCCAGGGCCACGATATCCCTTTCGGACAAACTCGCAACCCTGGCAGGCATTGGTCCTGACGGACCCCGTCAGTTGGTGCTGACATCTCTTTGAGGCGCGCGTGGAACACAACGCGCCGTCGACCCGGGCCTGGTCCTTATCGGACGGCGAGCTACCCATCGCTCGCCGTCCGCAAGCCCGCGCCTACGGTGGCCGGAAATCGGCTTGCAACTCCCGACGCCCGGGGCGTCTCCTGCGGCGACTAGAGGCGCGAGGGCGCGAACCTTGCCTCTCCCTCACGCGTTCCGCCTCCTCCTTCGCGAGCATTACTGCTTCGCAGAAGGAGGTGACGGCCTCCCATGCACTCTCGCTCCGAACCATGGCCTGAACCAGTGCTGGACGCGAGAGATCGTCGCCGCCGATCGCCTCCGTGAGGACACGGCGGTGCTCCGCCCAAGCCGGGCAGATCTCCACCGTATGCTCCACCGTGTCCTCCGGGCGATCCACACAGTGGTGACACCCGGGCGTTTCCTCCCGCTTTATCCTGAACAGGAACCTCCCGAAACAACCGTGTCCGGTGAGGACCTGCGTCAGGCGGAAGGTGAGGACGCCGTGGCGCCTCTCCAGCCACTCCTCAAAGAGGGGACTTATCGCCACAATTGTAGCGTGCCCAGCGCTAGGTTGCGACAATCGCACTCTCCATGCCGCCATGAGATCTCGCCGGAGTTCCGTCCGCTGTACCGTGATTTCTCGCGGCAGCGGAGTTTCACCCCGGCGTTTCGCCTCCTCGCGCCACTCCCAGATGTGCGCGAGGACTTTTGCCTCCAGATCCCACGGCGGCAGTCCGGCTAGGAGGCTCGCCGCCTCACGGGAGACCGTGCGGTAACCCCGTACCAGCCTGATGGCCATGACCCTTTGGGACGCGTTCAACCGCTGGGCTGGTCGCAGCCTCAGAGAACGCGCCCACACCGGTGCCCCGTAAAGGGCCATGGACCGCACGATCCCCGCGTAGAGCCTCCGGCAGGAGGCGTTTGGGCCCCCTAGATTCTCTCCAGTCTGGGAGCCAAACGTCGGAAGTGCTCCACGAAGTTCCACCGGCTATCGAGGACGAGTCCCAAGTACTTCATCGTCGACTCGACACCGATGTGAACTCCTCCCGCCGTTATCTGGGAACTCGACAGTGGCGCGTTCCGAGGACCATAAAAACACATGGCCTCGGACTTGTGCAAGGCCACCTCGAGTCCCAATTGCCGGATCCTATCGACGATTGTCGCAACCCCACGTGCCGCCAGTTCGGCCGCCGCCTCATGCGACCTCCCCTGCGCCAGGACCAGCGTGTCGTCAGCGTAGCAGACTACGCTGACGCCGCTAGGGAGGTCGGCGCGCAGCACCCAGTCGTAGCCGATGTCCCACAGATGCGGCCCCAGGACCGATCCCTGTGGGACACCGCACGACATCTCTCGCCGGTTCCACTCTCCTTGGTGACCAGGGTGGATGACGGCCCTGTCCGTCAGGTAGGCCTCGACCACGCGACAGAGGTAGGTCGGCATCCGGTGGTACCGAAATGCCTCCCTAATGCAACTCCAGGGCAGGGTATTGAAGGCATTGGCGATGTCAAGAGACACCGCCATGACGACCCCACCCCGGGCCACAGCATCCCCCGTCGTGAGGGCTCGAACGCGCATGATGGCATCCACCGTAGAGCGCCCCTTGCGGAAACCAAATTGGCTCTCCGCCAAATCCGGCCCCACCCGCACCAGCCGCCCGACAAGGCGGTCTGCAATTACTCTTTCAAAGAGCTTGCCCACCTCGTCGAGCAGCACGATGGGCCGGTAGGCATGGTTAAACCTAAGGTTCCGATTAAGGAATGCACTAGCTAGGACATTACTGCTCTACCAGCATCACCAATGGCAAAAAAATGTCTAACAACAAAACTCATAATTCAATAGCAAAATAATTAATAGTTAATTTTAACAGTTCAATTATAATCTTTACTTATGCTCGTGTTGACCTTCGCGTCAAACTTTAGAAGAAAGCATATAGAAACAAAATAGAGCAAAATTATATATATTTAATTGCACATTGTGATTAATTAATGCCCGAAAGTCTGACAACCAGTTTTACCAAGGGGAATTATTATTATTACCCAGTAACTGGGTTGTGAAGGTCAGATAGGCAGTCGGTCTATGTAAAATACTGGTATTCAGCTACATCCGGTTAGAGAAACCGACCCCAAGATAATTAGTTGGGAAAAGGGTTGGGGATTGAGGTAATTGCCTTTCTGGCTTGTGATCCAGAAATGCTGATGATTCCATCATGCCATCAGTTTTAGAACCACCGCTCTGTCATATTTTAGTGATAAATAATGTTAAATAGCACGAATAGTCAATACTTCACATACTGTAAAATGTTTGTTCTATTTAACGTTTTCATTGTTCTTTATTAAATTACACTATAACTGTCATACACGTGTATTGTTTATAAGTAGTGTGTTTTTAAGGCACACAAAATTGTGAAACAAAGGATTGTTTTGATTAGACTGCATGGATATCAATCGGACCCTGTAATAACTTGGGCCCGTCAAACATGTGGCATTGTGAAACTCCTTAGCTGAAATGAAAAAAGTGAGCGGTGCTGCGGCAGCGAGCGCTACTTCATAGTTGCTCGCTGCTAAAGAAAGAAAGAAAATACGTTTATTTGCGATAAACATAGGGGGAAAATATACGTCACATCCACGCAAAACTAAAGGCAACATTTTAGACCTTTTAACCAACTGCCCCTGTAATGTGCATCAAGAGCCGTCTCCTCTGCTTCGTTAAACAGCGATCGACTACCACAAACCTTCTGTCCTTTTACAACTTTTTGTTTGATAGCCTCGTTAACGGCCTGCAAGTAGACGCAGTTTACACAGATTTTTGCAAGGCCTTTGACAAGGTGGACCATGAACTGTTGGTGGATAAAATTGCCTTCAACAGAATTCGAGGTAACTTGCTGCGGTGGTTTGCATCATACATTTCAAACCGCTGCCAAAAGGGTGTAATCAACGGATATAGATAAAATACTATTGAAGTTACATCCGGTGTCCCTCAAAGCTTTATCCTTGGGCCGTTATTATTTGACATAGGTTATTGTTTTCACAACACAAAGTTCCTATTTTATGCAGATGATCTGAAGGTTTACAAATCCATCAAATCCGTTAACGATTGCATTATATTACAGCAAGACTTGAACAGACTAACATAATACTGTCATAGGAACAAACTAAAGATAAGTATACCTAAATGCAATTAACTTACTTTCACCAAAAACAAGCATACTATTAACTTCGCGTATACCCTTTGTCACGTGCCTCTCTCTAAATTAAACTCAATTCGCGATCTCGGCGTTATACTCGATTCCTAACTATGCCTAGATTCACACATTAGCAAAATTGTAAGTAAAGCTTACCAATTGTATGGATTTATCATGCGACTTGGACTTCAAGAGAACCTCGTCAAAATCTCACATTTTACAAAACCAAAAAAAAGAACATTTTCTATGGACACAATGAGAGATAATGTTTTTGTATTTGTTTTGTAGTTAAATGTCAAAAAGGGCCTATTCTTTTTTGACAACTTTAGAATGACACAAGCACTTTAACGTGACGCGAGTCTAAGACGGTAGCTGTCACGCACACCAGCGTAACAAACTTGGTCTGTTAGTTATACATAGTTCTTTTGCAGCGCGACACTATCTAGACATATAAATAATCAAAGATCTACTAAAGTCAAAGTCAAATTGTTTATTTCAAATAGGCACATAAAAGGCACTTTTGAACGTCAATATTTACAAAAAAAAATAGAATTGATTCTAGTCGCCCCTTCCAAAATGTAAAGTCAACGCCATGAGACGAGATAAATTTCATACTTTGGGATTTAAAACTTTAACTGAAATTGCGTATGGTTCAGTTTCCATTGCAACTAAAATTATTTTATGACGTTTAGCGATAATTTCTTCATTCATAAATCAACTTAGATATCTTGAGTTTAAAGTTGATAGTTGTATAATTTGCAATTTTATGTATTTATAGCTTCTCATGACGGTTACTTTAGTTTCGTATGGAGAAGAATGGGCAAGAAACTCCACCAGAACTCTTTTAAAATCTTGTACAATATTTTTATAGGTACATTAATTATATAATTATATGTGAAGACGATGCACCTAGAATAAAATTACTATACCACAATAGGTAATAAAAAGAGTTAAGAATGAAGCAATGACAGATAAATTAATTAGGTGATAGAACATGGTGCTCACATATTTACAAAAATTGTAAAAAATATATACGATTTCCTAAAAAATAACAATAATATCAGTGTGAGTTAAGGTAATCACAGAATTTAAAATAAATGTCATAAAAATAATAAATTATACAATTAAAATAGCAACCTGTTTGATTTTGTCTAGACTCTAGATTGTCCTATGGAGCAGGACCAGCATGTTTCCAAGCATTCCTATCTTGTATATAATCCTCTAATTTGTAATATGCTTGTTTACAAAGTGTTCTTTTAATATGAGTTTTAAATTTTCTTTCATTTAGTTGCAATATATCACAAGGTATTTTGTTGTAACATTTAACACAGTACCCCATAAAAGATGTATGTACTTTAGATAACCTGAAAAATGGTTGATCTATTTTGTCTTTATTTTGTCTTTACAGTCGCCATCCTGTAAATCCCACCATGACTCACATTTATTTTGAATGTCAAGTATTATTTGTTTAACACTGGTCACAATGAGCACTTATTGAAGTCATGCCACCTGTCCATTTCGTAACCTCATACGGAGATTATGCACATCTCAAGGTAACTAAGAACTGACCGACTGTTTAACGCTAGAACGTTAATAAAAAGACGTATTCTGATCATGTAATAGTGGGTATGGTTACCAAAAATGCCGCTGAAAAGTTCCATATAACTACTAAGAATTAAATAATTTCAAATCTTGCAATCTACACGCTAAGACAAGGTCTTAGCGTGTAGATTGAGAGGTCTTCAACCGGCAATAGCTTGACAAGATAAAATTTCAGCATCATTCATCATTTCAGCCGAAAGATGTCCACTGCTGGATATAGGCCTCCCCCAAGCACCACCACGTTCTTTCGTAGTTCTTTGCAGACGGGTTGGCGATCGCAGTATGGTGTTAAAATGCATAGAGAACGCTGCTGCCCATTCTCTAGTAAGTCCCTTAGTCGCCTTTTTCGACACCCACAGGAAGAAATAGGGTGGTGACTGGTGCAATTCTTTACGTCCAGCATGGCACCACAAGGAACAAAAAAAATAATTTATTTTTCTTAAGAGTCTACAATACCTCAAATTGCTTAGCAGGATCATCCTCCGTTATATCGGAAATACTGAAGCATTCATTTTGAAATAAATATATGGTAAAGTTGAGGATTAATGTTAAGTACCTACTATGTTTGATGAAAACACGATTCCAAATTTTCTCGATACAATTTTTTTTTTAAAGTCCTCCAAACCGAACAATAAGCCACAGTGGTACTATTAAAAAACATCTTCAAATTAGATTATGAATCTTTGCATAATAACTGAACGAAATTTATAGCAGACTAGCTTTTGCTCGCGGCTTCGCCATTTATAATATTAGTTAGGATAGGATTAGGATACTATGTTTTTTAATTACCATTATTTTCACCGTAAAAAGAAATTTCCTTAACTATCGGCGCCTTGGAGGCTTCTACCTGCCACCTTGTCTCGCTAGCTCGCTTGACCGCGAGCAGTAGTGTACGAGCGATATAGAGAGTGAGGTGGCGCTGGACTTACTGCATTGTGCCTGAATCATCGCACCATATTTCTATAAAGGAATATCTTGATGTGCCATAACTTATCTGCAGACTTAGCGTGACGCTTTCTATTTCTACTCTACTATATCAAAATCAAATCAAAAATATTTTTTCAATACACTTCCTCGAAAACTGGTTCATATCACACTACGATTAGGTTCACAATGCAATGTATTTCACACGCGTGCGATTTTTTATTTTCCAACACGTGTGCGGGAATAAAAATTGCCACAGATAACTTATACCTACCTATACTTAGTCCAAATTGGTTCAATGCTTCTATTCACACACACCGTCTCGCGCCAGAGACGGTCCTCTCTATTTGGAGGTGTTTTTATTTAATCTCGGCAAAGTTGCGTCTTTACGGCGTTAGTTTTGGAATATTTAAATAATGTTTATAAGAATACCATGATTATTACAATAAAAAAAACGTTTATGACCAAATAAACATTTATTTGTGTTTTAAACACAAAAATATTTGAATTTTCAATTTTTCATATTCGGCTGTTTATCAGCTTTAATACCTTTGCTTCTCCTTCAACCTGGCGAAAGCAAAGCGCGGAAAAAAAAAGAAGAAAATTAAATCATAGTTTCCTAATAATTCATGACAAAAATATTTTTCGCTATTTTATTTTATTTCTTCAAAAGTGTATTGAAAAACGTCGTGTGATACACGTGGACATTTGTTATTGCAGTTCTCGACTTAAAAACAACCTCGCCTACGGCTCGGGTGTTAATTCCGCCTCGAATGCAATAACAAAGATTCTCCACTTGTATCAAAATGTACTATTATTTCACATAAGCCTACATTTACACACTTAGGAAACGTCAGAAGCTAGGTGCACGGTTCCAATTGGTCGTTTCCTATGGAGAAGAGCCGGCTAGAAACTCCACGGTTACTCTTTTTTAATAAAATTGGCTTTTACATTGTTTTCAAATTACAGTGTTAATAGGTATGAGAGGACAGCGTAGGCCCTTCAAAAGTACCGGGTACTTAACAAAATAGAAAATGGTCTACAGATCTACAGTCTATTAAGCCTACAATAAATTGTTGTCTACCGAAAATGTTATACTATCTACACGGAAACGTCATTTTTGTCTACTCGTCCGCCGACAAAACTTTACGGTTCTCGTGCTAAGAAAAACTATGAACGTATTCATTTAATTATTATAATTTGTAATAACTAAAACTATTTAATAATCTTAATAATTTCAATTTCACTCATTTCAATAATTGCACTTAATCTATTTTCTTTTTGGAAAAACTAAATACTTAAAATCTTAAAATTTTTAAATTAAACTTAAGTAATGAGTAATGATTACTAAAATACATAATGCTTATGTATGACATGTAGTCACTATGGGTGAAATTTATATATATATTGTATGTACAAATGCCTGAAATAAAATGATTTTATTTATTTATTTATTTAAACCTGCTGGAGTGCAAAGTTTCAGCAGAATCAGTACCCCAAGTGTAAGTTTGCAAGTGAGTAAACGTAACTACCGCGTTTGCGTTAAGATTTTTATTCTCACCCTTATATTCTTAGTATTATGATCTATCGGTCAAATTTTAACGCAAACGAAATAGTTACGTTTACTCTCTTGCAAACTTACACTTGGGGTACAGAACATTTAAAAGATTATCTACTCATGAAAAACAGTTACCATTAGCGTGGCAACTTTGCTAGTTATTTTTGGAAATATTAATAGATTTTGTGGTTTGTTCCAGATTGTGATGTAAAAAGGGACCTCCAACTAAACGGCCCAGGTTCCAAAACCGCCGAGCTTGGTAAGTAATAAAATTGAAGTGTCTGTTTTATAATTCTGGGACACAGGCCTCCTCTCTGAGAGAGGGAATAGGCCATAATTCACCACGCGGGCCCAGTGCATGTTGGTGGATGTCACATGTCTTGGAATTTTTGGTTCTAGGACATGTCGGTTTCCTCACGATGTTTTTCCTTCACCGTTTTGAGAGCAGTGGTGATGAAATAATTTACACAAAGTAAAGGGCCTGTCTGGGTTCGAAATTTCGAACCTAAGACCCCAAGTCGTAAGTCGCGGCCGTTACCGCTGGGCTACCACTGTGCTGGGTGCAGCCCATTGCACATATAAACTAGATGGAGTAAAAAAATGGTGCTAATGGACAAAGTGCAAACAACCATCTTTGCATTTTGTGTATTAGGACCAATTTTTTCCCTAAAATATTTTTTTTTTTTTATATATAAAGTATCACAGCTGGTGATACCTTATTCACATTACAATCTAGCCTATTCGCTAATAAGTAATTTAAATATAACCTAAACTGCTAAGTAAATATAAAATTAAGAAATTGTCCAATAACGTCTTTCTTATTCACTTTATGTTAAGGGGAAGACACTTAATTCACGTGTTCTTTAGTCAGCACTTGCACTATAGTTTAAGTTTACTCACACTGCACTAAACTAACTCAAAAGGTTTTACCCTTTTTAGTCTTCGCACTAATTCAGTGATGTCAAGGAGCTGGATCGCCTCGACATTCACGTGATGATGAAGTCTGTGTTCGTGAGCTTCTGCATATTTTTTTATTACTATGTTTACGACATCCATCTTGAGGTCCCGGTGGAGGTCGCTGTTTCTAATGTACCAGGGCGCGTTGACTATATCCCTGAGTACTTTGTTTTGGAATCGTTGTATAATTTGACGATTGCTTTGGCTGGTGCAACCCCACAGCTGAATACCGTAGGTCCATACAGGCTTTAAAACTTGTTTGTACAATAACAATTTGTTAGATATTGACAATGGCGACTGCCTACCAAGTAGCCAATACATTTTTTTGTATCTAATATCTAGTTCGGCTCTTTTCTTTTTGACATGCTCTTTCCAGCGCAATTTTGCATCCAGAGTCATGCCGAGATATTTAGCAGTATTTGCTTATGGTATTGGTTGATTATTCATGAACACCGGAAAGTATTGTGGCTTTTTATTGGTGAAGTCAATGTGGATAGACTTGCTTTCATTGAGTTTGATACGCCATGTTGCAGTCCACTCGTAGACATGGTTTATGGATTCTTGAACCTTTTCTACGGCTTCCTCGTGACTATTTCCAACAGCCATGATAGCTGTGTCGTCAGCAAAAGTTGCAATGAAATTATTTTCTAGCTCAGGAATATCGCAGGTGTATAGTAAGTACAGTACAGGACCAAGTACACTCCCTTGCGGTACTCCAGCTTTTATCTGCCTAAGATCTGAATACGCGTTTCTTTGTCGTATCCTAAACAATCTGTTTGATATATAGGACTCTAAGATGTCTGAAAATTGTTGAGGCAACATTGTTTTTAGTTTATAAATAAGGCCATCATGCCATACTTTATCGAAAGCCTGTGCAACATCAAGGAAAACCGTGGAGCACACCTTCTTCTCCTCTAGTGTTTTTTCAATAATATTAGTAATTCTGTGTACTTGGTCGAGCGTAGAGTGTTGGTCTCTAAATCCGAACTGGTAATCAGGGATTAGATTTTCAGTTTCAATAAGAGGCTTCAATCTCTTTAGAAATAATTTCTCAAATAATTTTGACAACACAGGCAACAGTGAGATTGGTCTGTAAGATGTTGTTTCATGAGGTGGCTTCCCAGGTTTGGCTATCATAATGACTTCAGCTACTTTCCACATGTCAGGGACGTATTTTAACCGAAATGCAGCATTCATGAAATTACACTTAATTTCTCTAGATACTTCTTTTGGGGTAACCAAGTTTATATCTGAACTAATTTGTACACCCTGAATTATTCTCGTATTGTGAGTCTGGGCTTCATTTGGTTGGAATATTTGTTCTAAATGCTCAGCGAACCTTAGGGCTTTTTGCTCGTCCGTCACTGCCCATTTTCCATTTTCTTCCTTAATAGGAGGAATTTGTGTGATCGGTCTTTTTATGTGCTTGGTTGCCTTCCATAGCGAGTAGCCTGTTTTAGTAGCACTCGTTAATTGGCTAAGGTAGCTGTTTGTTGAGGAGTCGTTGTAGTGCTGAATTTCTTTCATAAGACGCTTTGTAAGGTTGTTCAGCAGTTTTTTATCTCGTGGACATCTGGTCTGATGCCATCTATTTCTTTGTTTCCGCTTTTCAGTTATAAGACACCTAATTCCTGTTGGGTATGCGGTTGCCTTAACCCGGTGTGTTTTTTCCGGAGTGTTTTTCCAGGCAGCTTGCTGTATACTAGTTGTAAATTTACTTATTTCCAAATCCAGCTGTTCTGGAGTTTTTAATGGAACTCTTAATTCTATTGTGTTATCCAAGTCTATTCTGAAACTTTCCCAGTCTGTATGAGTATTTACAAGTGTAGGATTGTTCTCTATGCGTAGGATCCGATGCCATACTGACAAAATTATTGGTGAATGGTCTGAATTCATGTCAAAACATTCATCGATGCTCAAGTAATTACTAGAGATATTTTTAGTTATAAAAAAGTCTATTAGGTCTGGGACTTTGCGAGGATCACTTGGCCAATAAGTTGGTTTTCCGGTAGAAATAGCTTCACACTTTAGCTCTTTCATGGCACTCATAAGTTCCTTTCCTTTAGTGGTGGTTAGTCTTGACCCCCAATGCGTGTTTTTAGCGTTGAAGTCGCCACCTAAGATGAATCTTTGTCCGAGTTGCTGTAAGAACCTCACATATTGGTCTTTTTTTATATTGTATCTCGGAGGTGAGTAGATGGCCGCTACGGTGATTGGATACAGTTGAGATTGAATACAAATCGCCACAGCTTGAATTTCATGACATTCATACTTAACTTCTTCATAATGACAAAGATTATCTTTGACTACAACAGCGCTACCACCTCGGGCAGAATTGTCAGAGTGCAGTGCATGGTACACTGTATAACCTCGAAACTTTATGTATGATTGCTTAGTAAAGTGAGTTTCGGATATAAGGCAAACATCGATGTTTTCTGTGATCAGGACTACTTCTAATTCTTGTTGATGTTTAAGCAATCCGTTTGAGTTCCATGCCATTATTTTTAATGGATTCATTTTTTCTGCCTGGAAATAGCATTTTTAGCGCTATTTTCTAGTCTATTCAAACGAGCGTTAAATGAGGACATCAATTTAATAATTTCGTCCAACTTTCCTTCCATACCTTTATCGGCATTAGCATTCTCACGAACATTCGCAAGGTTAACAGTTTTGGCTGTAATATGTGCGTATGTTTTCTTGTGAGGGTTTTGTGTCACGTAATGGGTTTGCGTTTGTGAGCTAGTTTGCACTTTTTCATTGATTTTATGCTGGCTTTTTGTTGCCTGCTTCTTAATAGTATCGTTTTTGATGCCTTGCATTTCCCGGGCTACTATACATCCTCTATAATTAGCAGGATGTGGTTCCCCACAATGGACACATTTTGGCTTCTCGTCTGCCGGTTTTTTGCAGTCAGCAGTGAGATGTTTGCCTGTACATTTGACACATCTAGGTTCCTTTGAACAGTATTTGTGTGTATGTCCGTATGCCTGGCATCTCTTGCATTGAGGTACTAGCCTCGAAGTATGGAGAGGATGTACTTCTACTTTACATCCTAATATTGACTTAATGCTATAGATTTTATTTATGTCTTCCTCGTTTCTGAAAGTAAGCATAAACATGTTCAGGGGCTCCTTATTTTTCCACCTCAATTTGTTTGCAGCTTCTTCAATCTGGAAACCTTTATTTTGCAAGTCCTCAATAATTCTGTCAGGCTTGCATGTAAAATGAAGGTTTTTTACCATAACTCTTATTGGCCTTTCCTGCTTATTTTCGTACGAGTGCCAGAGAAAGTTATTTTCATTCAATAACTTTGTTATAGTCTTATAAGTGTCTTCGTTCACTGCATTTATTTTAACGCACTTTCCATTCAAAATTTTAGTCGTGAATTTATCACCAGACTCAGAGCTTGACAATAAGTCAAACAAGGCTTGGTAGTTCTCGACGCCGTCTACTACAATAGGCGGAGGTGGCGGAATCTTTTTGATCTTAACTTTCTCAGACTGAATAGTCTCTACCTGTTCAATGTTGGCAGTGTGAGTGGGCGATGTGTTTAATTTTCTTTTTTTTCTGCTCTTTTGCCTGATCCACTGAGTTTCCTTGGCTAGCTCCTCCTCGTCCGTACAGTATTCAGGACACTGTGTTGGACTATTCATTGGCTCAGCTGGCTTACTGGTTGAAGCTGTACTTTGGTCTGCTTTATGTTGTAAGTACCTCACTTGTTGTTGGAGGCTTTCTATTTGTTTTTCCATATCAGAAATAACATTTCGCAGTTGCTCATTATCTGCTCTTTCTGCGCTGTAGTATTTGTACAGCAGTTGTTCATTTTCGGTTTTCACCTTAATTTTGGTGGTCTCAGCCATTTTAGTGGCGAGATAATGAATAACAATTATAATTAAAATGTAGGTCAATTCTTACGTAATTGTGTGTGACATCGCGGCGAGCGCGGTGCGGCCGGCGCGGTTGGTTTGCTGCGTCTGCACTTTGCACTTAAGTAGAGCACGCGATCGACGCGACTAGTTTCAACGAATATCAAAACACGATTGACTAAAATATTATGAATTTAGGACAATATTATTTTTTCCCTATAATATTAGGAATTTAGGACCGATTTATTTACTGGATTTTCTGGAAATCATTAATGTAAATAATAATATGATGGTATTTTTTGATTGATTGTTTGTAATGCTTTATTTGTTTTCTTAACAGGCGTCGTACCGTCGATAAAGACACAAGTCAAGCTCGACCCCGAGAAGGGCCCCAACTCGGAAAAAGCTGACTTCGAAAGGGCTATCGAATTAACCGGTAAGTTAAAAAAAATAAGAACCTACGTGTTGTACTTAACTTAAAAAATCTGCTGATACGTGATTTCTAGTCAGAATTAAGTAGGTACTTAATTCATCATTCATCATCATTTCGGTCGAAAGACGTCCACTGCTGGACGTAGGCCTTCCCCCAAGGGTGTGTTTACCATAATCGCCACGCTTGGCAGGCGGGTTGGCGATCGCAGTATGGTGTTAAAATACATAGACCATTCACTAGTAAGTCCCTTAGTCGCCTTTTACGACACCCACGGCAAGAAATAGGATAACTTTATTACCAAAGATTTAATATAATTATCCAAATTGAATTGATTAAAGACAATTAAGTTGAAAAAATAAATAATGATATTTAAAAACAATGGCAATATAAATTATGTTCATCATGATTCATGAGTCATGATGACAGACAGTCATTGACAAACAATAAGTTAAATTATCAATTATTATTATTAATTACTTAGCAGATTATTGAGCAGACTCATTGGAGTCTGCTCAATAATCTGCTAAGTAATTAATAATTTGTCATTTAGGTATTTCAATGTGATTATTTACATAACAAACTTATCCATATCCTAAATAAATACATTTTCGACGTGTCTAATGAAGGTGTTTTTAAATACTTATTTATTTTGTAAATTAACCGTCGATTTGATAATCAAACAAGTCTAAGAAGATAATCGAATAAGTCTTGATGTTGTTGTTGTTGTTGAATAGGTACGACAACATCAAGACTTATTCGAGTAGGTAGGTACAGACTGATTCAAACTTTATGAATATGAGGCAAGTCGCCATTAATTTTGATGCGCACTTACTTAGATAACATTTTTCAGTTAACAATTAAAATGATTAGCTCTGAAACCATTCTGAAACCTATTAGTTAGTAGGTCTGTAAACATTCATGAGATTTCACGCTGTACGTGCTTTAAAAATCAAATCGACGGTTAATTTACAAAATAAATAAGTATTTAAAAACACCTTCATTAGACACGTCGGAAATGTATTTATTTAGGATATGGATAAGTTTGTTATGTAAATAATCACATTGAAATACCTAAATGACAGTTTATTTATTCTGCTAAAAACAAAAGTCAGCTAAGATTTTCCTAAATAAACATAAATAAATACAAAGTAATGGAACAATGGGTTATTCCCAAAGTAATCCATTCTTTTGTTCTAAAAAGATAAGAATCTCATACATTAATTCCCGAGTTACTCCAAGGAATTATTATTCTTCAAAAATACTTATAATTTTATTCCCATTTTGCTCCATCTGGAATTATTCTCAAAGTACTCCACTGATTATTCGTTCTCAATTCTCAAGCTGGTCCATCTACATATTTACATAGAAAATACATAATACTTACATTTCATATTTTCATTACAGTCAGTCACAAAAATTCTTAAAAGAAAGATTAAAGTTTAGCATTTTGTTATAACGTCTTAAATTAGTTTTTTGATTAAAATGGAGTGGAGTACATTGAGAACATTTTAATGTTATCATGGAGTAGAATGAAACCTACTTAAAAATATTATATTTTTCATGGAGTAGTTTGGGAACTCTTTTTGGAGTACTTTAGGAATAGCCCGGAACAATGAAGTTCAATATTTCAAGAACTATATCAGATATCATATCAAATTAAAAGGATGTCACTTCATGTTTTGTAAATCGATCCGTTGCCGTCGACCTACAAAACTTAAATTCATAATGCGCACTTACAATGTATTGTTGACATTCAATTACGTAATAAAAATAATATGAAACCGTATACCTACGGCTTCGTTGGTAAATAAAGCAGTAACTAGAACGTACTTTTATGAATGGACAGTGCTCGGATTGCATTCCTCGACGTAGTCGCGCGACGATCAGCGGTGTAAACATGTCTTTACTAGGAACCGCGTCGTACGATCACTCCCTATTGAAACTTGACCCCTTACATGAGCTTTAGCTATTGTATTAAACGTGTTCTTCTTTTATTATCGCTTCCTTACTTGTAAAAAACAAATGATAATTAATTTCTGGTAATTTATAAGACCATAAACAAATTATTATGTATGATTTCGTTAAGGCGACGGTAACCGACTTTTAATGATTTTATACTGAAGATCACGTCTAAACGAGTAGTGTTAATGATTTGAAAAAAAATATACAGGTAATGTTAAATTAGAGCATTTTCTCAATAATTTATTATGTGAATATTTTAGATTATGTTTATATTACATAGTGAAATTAATTTGTAAAGTTATGTCTAACGCGGATAAAAACTGAGAATGGCGCAAAATCTACCAAGCGTATTTTTCTGAAACCTTCACCAATTTAAAGATAATTTAATTATAGATCTTTTAGTATACGCGTTTTACTAAAATACCTTTTGTTTTGTGTATAATAAATTAATAATGCGTCAAATTGGGGACAGCGCTCCTTGATGCGCGAGTCCTATTACTGGCTGAACGTACGACGCATTGCGTGAGCTCAGTACAGAACAAGCAAGGTAACCGCTCAAGGTCACTGGCATATATCTACGTCTTAAGTAGGTTGGTACCTATAACTAGAATTTCGGTTAGTCTAATCTAAATCAACAAAACGTGTGCCTGCTAAAACTGACAATAATCTCAATGAAATCGTTAAACAATCAATCGAGCAGATAATCTACTCGAATAATTGTTTTGAAATCGTCCACACAATCGATTTATCGGAAACGTATCACCGGTAATGGACAGCACTAGGAAGCCATGAGCTGTATCTGTTTACGTTTGCGCAGGATATGGACGGTTCCACTACCTGCTCCTGGCGGTGTGCGGCCTGGTCAGCACCTCCGAGGAGATGGACGTCATCGCTATGTCGTTCATCCTCCCATCGGCACAGTGCGACCTAGACCTCACCACACAGACTAAGGTAAGAGTGCAGATTTTTTTTTTTTAGATTCCACTTTTCCCCCTCAGGAGGCACTTTTAGGGGGGATCTGTGTAATAAGTATTCTTTTTCGATTCCAGTTTTCCCCCTTGAGAGGGATTATCAGGAGGGAATTCTAGACTTTTTTTATTGAGTCTACTTTTCCCCCTCAAGAGGGACTTTCAGGGGGGATTTGTGGAATAAGCCCTTTACTATCACCCATAGAGTAAATAAGTATTATGAATCATCA
Organism: Tiliacea aurago; assembly: GCA_948098905.1. Taxonomy (NCBI): domain Eukaryota; kingdom Metazoa; phylum Arthropoda; class Insecta; order Lepidoptera; family Noctuidae; genus Tiliacea; species Tiliacea aurago. The sequence goes on from OX402592.1 coordinate 8,097,532, forward strand.
TTTCAGCCGAAAGACGTCCACTGCTGGACATAGGCCTCCCCTAAAATGGGGGTTAGCCATAATCGCCACGCTTGGCAGGCGGGTTGGCGATTGCAGTATGGTGTTAAAATGCATAGAGAACGCTGCTGCCCGTTCTCTAGTAAGTCCCTTTAGTCGCCTTTTACGACACCCACGGGAAGAAATGGGAGTATTATGAATATACAATGTCACAAATTAAGCTATGCTATCACCACTCTAACTTCCCCGCTTCAAATATTTTTTCTAGGGAAGGAATCGAGGTGTACCTATAGTACACTGACATTGTCGGTGTACTATAGGTACACCTCTGCCTAACCCTTCGGGGATTACGGGCGTGATGTTATGTTTATATTTGAAAAGAGACTGCAGATTTTGTTTGCGTAAAGATAACTTTACAGGAGAAAGAAAAAACCGCGCCGTTGCTTCAAATATGTGTCCTTATTGTGCAATTTACTTATTACTAGAGAATGGGCAGCAGCGTTCTCTATGCATTTTTAAAACCATACTGCGATCGCCAACCCGCCTGCCAAGCGTGGCGATTATGGCAAATCCCCCCCCCCCCCTATTTGGGGGAGGCCTATGTCCAGCGAGGTTTTCTTTACAAAAATGTAATAAAATAAAAATGACCAATATTACATTCCCGAGGTTTTCACTCTCAAGGCGACCGACGACGTATGTGCAATATCCTTATTTCCTTATTTCGATAAATCATTGTTGATTTATTTTTTATTAAGAATTTTAATAATTGGGAGGGGCTTGTGACTAAGTAATAACAGCCGCACGGGTCTATCGATCAGGTTAAGCTACGCTTTCCGCGGTTGGTCCGTGGATGGGTGACCATCTTTACATACCAAGACCCCTCCGTGCCTCGGAAAGTACGTTAAGCCGTTGGTCCCGGCTGTCATTTGTAGATCTTTGACAGTTGTTACGGGTCGTCAGAAGCCTGAAATTGTGACAACCGGTCTTAGGAATATTGTGTTAACCCAGTTAGGGTTGTGGAGGTCAGATAGGCAGTCGCTCCATGTAAAATACTGGCATTCAGCTGGGTCCGGTTAGACTGGAAGCTGACCCCAACATAGTTGGGAAAAGGCTGGGCAGAAGACTAAGAATTTTAATAATCGTTCTGGAATAAACAGAGTTTAGCCGAGGAGTGCTTATTTGCTCAGTTTTTTTTCTGGTTTTTGGCTGGCAAAACCCGTGAAAACATAGATGGAAAAACTCATTTAAAAAGCCAAAACTAATTAAACACTTCGGCAGACTAGGTACTACATACCGACATTCCGTTCTCGCCGCCGAGGTACGCGAACTTCCCGACTAAAATGTCCCCCCCATCCCTTGCACATCGAATCGCTAGCCGCCCGCGCTGAGGCTGAGTGCGCCGTAGCATTAATAGTAACCCCAGTTAATAATCATGATCTTAACTTTGATCCAGCCCGTCCCCAATTTGTGATCCCCCAACGACGCCCTAAGCCGAGGTCCGTACCCCACAGGGGGTGCCCTTAGTGCGCAGTCGTTTAGTTATAATATATATTTTACGCCCTGGCTGGAGACTTTAAGCTCACACTTAAGGCAGACACAGGAAAGCTCGGTTAAGTAGCCACGGCGTCTCAAGGCCACCTACGAGATGCCATACACACAAAAATAATACCATAAATAATGTCACATGGAGGTATCCATGTGACATTATTTATGGTATTATTTTTGTAGTAAATATATTTATATATGTATATGTAGGTTTTAAAAGTAAATATATTATAATCGTTTAACAAAAGTTGTTTTCGAAAATTAACTGATGCATAGCTGATAAATGTTTCTATTTTGTTCTAAGAGTAACCAACTCTTTTTAAATTAATTTTATAGTTTACTGAAAGTAAATTTACAGTTGATTTGACTGCAACGTGTACAATTATTTATGGACGGATAAATATGGACTCATTTGTATCGATGTATTTGCGGACATCGTTCACTTTTCATAAAATCTCTTGCATCATTTTTAAAACGATTTTATTTTTGGAAGAGATGGTGTTTCTCTCAATATTTTATTCATAGCATTGAGTTAATATAATGATATATTTTAAAAGAATTCTCTAGATAGTTAGTTAAAATCAAATAAGTAACGGTAAAATAGAACCAAGTAAGTAGATAATTTAACATGAATCACTCTTGAGATTTTCACGGCGACAGTCGGATACGATTCAAATAATCCTTGTTTGTCTAACAAGACAACATACCTACTTGATGATCTCCGACTGTAATATATTTGGTCCCCTCTACAATTTAGCTGGCGATGGCGTTCCACTCCTAAAGGAATAAACTGCGTTGGTCTCGATTTGACCAGTGACCAGAGTTTGTTTCCTACTGATCCATGGACTTGTTGACATCAATCATAATACATATAAAACGTGTTTTTTTTGATATCCCAAAACTCTAGGGTATGATTGAAGCCATATCAAAGAATCAACTGGCATATGAGTTATGTTCCAATCCTTCGTTTTTTTTTTTTTTCATTTTTCATACAAAATAATTCGGCAAAGTCACGATTATTAATGTAAAACACCCTTACGTGAAATATGACAACGTCGACAAGGTAGCTTCACTAGCTGCCGCCGGGAAGCCCCGATACCAACATACCTACATATTTTATTTTACTATTTATTTTACTACACTACTGCGAAGTTTGGCAACCTCGCGAAAGTAAAGATTCGTCATACTGGTGACAATTTTTGACCTAATTTAATTATGATTGATGATATCTCCGAAACGATGCATTTTTGGACCACCTATTCTAGGAGTTTTAGTATTATTTTTACCTACAGAATATAACTCTAGAGTTATGGGATATCAAAAAAAACAGGTTGTATAATCACATAGTCTTTGTCACTTCACATGATGCCTCAGTTTCAAAAACCATGTGTAAGCGAGTTGTGATTTTAATTAATACCAATTAGCAGTGCAGTCTTATGTATTTTACGGGAATACCGCTCGTAATTTTCCGGTGGTACCTTCTTCATCAATGAACCTATTCATGTAGCAACTCCCCCCATGACCGTGATTATCAAATGCGACAATTTCCGTGACTGTAATACAAATACAAGTCGAAGGTGGCTCTATCTTTGGCAATTGCAGAAGTGATGTATCTACAGTTTAGTTCCGGTCATCTCTGATATACCTACCTATTAAATAAAAAAAAACCGGTCATGTGCGTGTCGGCCCACGCACAATGTAGGGTTCCGTAGTTGGGATGAACTTTTCCCAAAAACAAACTTAATTGAATTCTCTAACTGCAAAGTTTGTAATCGCAAAAAAAATTATATGCTAAAACAACAAATTAATGAATTTCGGATGTTTTCCTTTACTTGTGCTGTGAGACTTTGCTTCTTGTCAAATTTCGTTATTCTAGGTCAAAGGGCAGTAGTACCCTATAGGTTTTGATTTATTTGCAAGTATCAATTTATATCACATAAATCACAATTTTTTTTTATTGCGTTGACATAGACGCTTGATTTTTTTAGAGATCGAAGGGACCGTAGACCTACGTATTTGATATAAATTTCAACTTAATACCTCCACGCGTTCCTGAGAACCTTATGTGGGTCTTGAAAGACTGACAGACAGACGGATAACGAAGTGATCCTATAAGGGTTCCATTTTTTCCTTTTGAGGTACGGAAGCCAAACAAACAAACAAAAAAAATACAGATGGATAAACATTACACAAATCAAACTGTCATAATTAAATAAATAAACGTTGGCGTTTAGATTCACCATAAATCTTACAGAATCATGAGGAAAACCGAATGCCCGACAATAAATAAGATTCTCGTTTAGTAAATAAACCTTTTTAAGTAGACTGATGTCATTCAGTGGCATGTCGATTTCACACAGTGCGAATTATTTGCAAACACTCATACATTTGTGTGTTTACGGGTGACGATCAGTGATAAATGTTTGTAGTTTTATCATACTCTTAGAGGCGGATAAACAATTTGTAAATTTCGAAATTTCCGAAGATACTGTGAATAGAATAGTGGTGCCAACTTCGACTGCTGACCGTGAGGTTCCGTATACCTATAGGTTCGATTCCCAGTTCAAGCAAACTGCTAATAGATTTTACCATTAGGAAATTCTATATCACAATCCGAGGCTTGACTGGCCCGGTTATTGGCTACAGGCTCAACCCCTTAAACATTAACCTTACAAATTATATCTACTGGCGAAATATGGGATACAACTAAGGTTCCCACCTCTCCCGGAATTCCGGGAGTCTCCCGGCAATCAACAATGAAAATTTAAATAACCGGCTCCCGGAAGGAATTTCAAATAAACAAAATTCTCCCGGAATTCAAAATTCAGAAGTGCCACATAGTTCTCAACAGTTGTAAACGAAGTTAGGGACACATTGAAACAAAACAGTTTTATACGTTTTGTCCATACCTGTATCAAATGCAGCCTTTTTTTTTTTTTTTTTCGGGTGGGAAATTATCAAATAACTTCTCCCGCTCTGGGCGGAGCGGGAGGGCGTGTCAGACTTTTACTGACTAAAACCCACCCGTATTCCTTCATTTGCCTGTGTGCCAGGGCCACGATATCCCTTTCGGACAAACTCGCAACCCTGGCAGGTATTGGCCCTAACGGACCCCGCCAGTTGCTGCTGACAAGTCTTTGAGGCGCGCGTGGAATACAACGCGCCGTCGTCGACCCGGGCCTGGTCCTTATCGGACGGTGAGCTACCCATCGCTCACCGTCCGCAAGCCCGCGCCTACGGTGGCCGGAAATCGGCTTGTGACTCCCGACGCCAGGGGCGTCTCCTGCGGCGACTAGGGTCGCGAGGGCGCGAATCTGCCTCTCCCTCACGCGTTCAGCCTCCTCCTTCGCAAGCATTACTGCTTCGCAGAAGGAGGTGATGGCATCAAATGCAGCCTGCGTGTTTTTAGTATATTAGGTATTCGATACATATTATATGGACAAAAGAAAGTAACCGCATAAATGAAGAACATGTTACGGTAGAAATCGAAACGTTTTTCAATTTTAAAATGAACTGCAGAGTTTTTTTAAAGTTAGTTCAAGATTCAAGACTATTTTGAAGACAGAAATTTTGAAGTCTGTAGGTACGTTCAAATTGAAAATAAAGTTCAAAAGAAAATAAAAACTAAAAAATATCGCTTTTTTTCTCTCCCGGATTTAGACTAACAAGAGGTGGCATCTAGATACAACTCAACCTAATACATATAGGATTACAGGTACCTAAGTGATGTTATGTTTATTCATATGTATAGAATTTGAAATACATGCGTTCTTCGTAGTAAAACCTTCAGAATGATTAAGTTGGCAGCTTTCTTCAAGGCTTTTCGTGTGATTCTGTGATCTGGCGTGATATATTGGCTTTTGTACTTAGAGCGTGTCAGTGGCCGCAAATTATTTGAACACATTAAGTATGGTCATTCATTAGGCACAGTTTAGCATTTCAAACGGTTATTGAATCTATTATTATGCCTTTTTTAGGGTTCCGTACCAAAATGGTAAAAAGGAACCCTTATGGTGAGACTAAGTCTGTCTGTCTGTCTGTCACACCTGGATATCTCAAGAACTACCTACTAATGCTATCAACTTGAAATTTAGAATAGTTGACGTTGACGTTTGCCCAACTATTTTGCAAACAAGGAAGAAATTTTAAAAAAAAAAATATTTTTTTGCAAAAGGGACTGAAAAGGGGTCTTAAAAATTTGAAGTGGGGCTACTAGGGCATGTGGGGTATCATATGAAAGAGCGCTGTTTGCACATTCTCAAATATTATTTTTTTGGCAGCATAGTTTTCGACTTTTAATGAAAAATGTAAAAAAAATACCGATCCTTATCTCCGAAGTTTGCATTGATAAAAAAAATTAAATTATTCTATGTGTTAGAAGTTTATGTAAAGATTACAGGAAAAATAAAACGATGTCTCTAAATAGCAGTTTTTCAGTAATCATCAACATCATATACAATATGTAACAAAAACCCTGTTTTTCCTTCTACCTACGTTTTACGAATTGGTATACATTCGTAATAAAGCAAGTAATTTATAAAAACCGTTCAACAAAAATAATTAAAATAAATATTTAGTTATTAATATTTGTAATGTTTAACTGATCTAACCTTTTTCATTCTTTTATTTTGACTTCTCGACTAGTCAATACTTATTTTTTTTTAATTATAATTCCACCAATAATGTTGTGCTTGTAGGTAAATGTATACGTCCCTAAAAGGAACAACGGGGTTTTAGTTGCATACTGTATACCTACGGAACCCTCGGTGCGCGAGTTCGACTCGCGCTTGACCGGTGTTTTTTAGTTTAGTTTGGTTTGTAACAGCGTAATTAAATGATAGTGGTTGGCAGATTATTTTCTAAAGATTTGTATGGTTTCTAAAGTTCTATCAAGTCAGGTTCAGTTTCACACAGACACACTTGATTAGTACCTACAAGACCAAAGGTTTTATTTGTACGCCACCGTCAAATCGACCCTATGTCATAGGTCCTATGAATCAAATGACGCGACAACCCAATCAATCCGCCGTTGTAACCTGAATATTCATAGTTTTATGTACTTAAGAGGCTCAAAAAACGAAGTCATGTATCAATCACAGAATACAAACCTAAGCGATACAGTAGCATGCGTAGTTCATACAAACGTAATACCAAAATATTTTGTAAATCAAACATATTCTTAAGGTAGTGTGTATTTATTTCGATTGGATCACAGAATATCTATGTTCCCAAATATATATTTTGAAAGGACAATGATATAAAGACGAGATAAGTATGAGGAATTTAAAATTTCTATAGAAAACTTATTTTTCTCATAACTCTTGTTTAAATCAGTGTCCATTTAAAATATATATTTGGTAACTTAGATATTCTGTATTCCAATCGGAATAAAGACACACTAGATACCTTAAGAATATGTTTGATTTACAAATTATTTTGGTATTTCGTTTGTATGAACTACGCATCCATCGCCGGTCTCTAAAATGAGCTTTGTTAAATTTATAAACAATGAACTAACGACGTGATGTCTTGCAGGGATGGCTGAACAGCATAATCTTCATCGGCATGATGGTGGGTGCTTACGCGTGGGGCTCTGTGGCCGACTCCGTGGGCCGCAAACGAGTGCTCATCGCCATCTCCATCGTCAACGCGCTCGCCATTGTCGCCTCCTCATTCAGCCAGAACTACGAACTCTTCATGGTCTTCCGCTTTATCAATGGTGCCGCGTAAGTATACATTTTTAGCTAAATTAAAGAGCCCGGATTAATTCCAATTAGTGCCCGGATAGGCAATCTCCACAAGATAACTTAAATATGGAACGGAATTTGTATGTAATGAATCCGATGGCAACAGACACCGAAAAATAGATGAGGTTGAGGTACTCGGTATACCTACTTAAAAAATTAAGTAATGTTCTGTACCCCAAGTGTATGTTTGCAAGAGAGTAAACGTAACTATTTCGTTTGCGTTAAAATTTGAGCGATAGATCATAATGCTAAGAGTATATGAGTAAGAATAAAAATCTTAACGCAAACGCGCTAGTTACGTTTACTCACTTGCAAACTTACACTCGGGGTACTGGAGTTCTCTTCTTGACTTGAGAGAACCGAAACCTAATGAGACTTAGGCTCAATTTACATTGCCGCGGAACGAAATAGCTTAACCACTGCGCCAACCGTGCAGTTAAAAAAATATGTAAATTAGGTATATTATTAAATTGTGTAAACTAGATACGAGTTGCTAGCTGCGAGAATTACCGAGAATGCGCGAGTACTCTCCGGAAGACACGCGACCAGCCGGTCTATTCTGTAAGAATCTCACCGTGAAATGATAAGTAAAGTGACATTTAAGGTTAGCGACAAAAAAAAACGACCGACTTCCATTACAAAGTGTAAAATAACTTTAAATTCGCAAGTCGGTGTCTTATTTGCATCTGTATATATAAAGGCTTCTACAGACCAGCGCGACTCGCGACGTGACACAAAGGCACCGCTCGTCGCGTCTCCTCACCTTTGTGTCGCGTCGCGTCTCGCGCCAGTATGTAGAAGCCTTTAAGTGAGCTGTCATTCCACAGTATACTGTATGTATGTAGGTATGTAAAATAGCACTGCTGTTTGTTAGCTCGGATCTAGTCGTACTTTACACAATTTACATAAAGTTCATTTCGTTACAAAAATTCGCTTCCATTCCGTGCTGCGGCTATTATAAAATTATAAAATGGGCGTAGAGTACTTTCGCCTCTTTACCCCTTTCGGAAATATAAGCGCCTGCAGGCTTAGAACAAGAACCGTAGAGAAGCGGTTTGTTATCATAGCAATGTAGGTATACCTACGAATTATATAACATACAATGTAGGTAGGTAGGTACAGGTTACTGTTTCAGTAGGTCATGAATATCAGAAATCCTTGAAACAAATGCTAAAATAGTATCGGTTTTCAGCTCGTTACAAATGCCTAGTAATACATACTTAATTACCCGATAATGTACAACAGGTAACCCGTTTTCATAGTTTTATGACTACCTAAATTAACAATAGGTACTTACTTAGGTAAAACTTAACTAGGCTAGTCAGCAGGGCCGCATTTAGAGGTGTGGAGGCCCTGGGGCAACTAAGAAGTGGAGGTCCCAAAAATATATTTAGAACAGACAAAAAAAAAGCAACTTAAAAAGGTACCTTGTGAATGTGAACATTTTTTTCTTTGATACACAATCAATCTGCCTAGCCTTTCCTTTACCAGTATTTACATGGAACGACCGCCTATCTGACCCCCACAATACTATACCCCTTGGTAAGACTGGTTGTCAGACTTTTGGGATTTTTTTTCTTTGATACACAAGGAGACTCGTTGAACGTCCCAACGTGGAATAAAAACAATTCAATGAATGAACTGTTTACGATATGTACATGTTACCTCGTTGACGAATTCAACTAGTTGATCGACTAGTTAACGAATGTATATCAACGTTGACGTTTCGTTAACGGAAAAACCGTCAACGAGCCATCCCTACGAAAGGATGTATTTTCTTTCTTATCTAAAAAAATCAAACTGTGGAGGCCCCTTCTTTGTGGAGGCCCAGGGCTAGAGCCCCTGTTGCCCTGCCCTAAATCCGGCCCTGCTAGTCAGCAATTTGACCATGTAAGACATATATAATATGTACTTAACTGACTATTATATTATTAATTGACTTCACTTTAATTTCTGTTGTTGTGTTGACATTATTTTGTTTGTATTAAGTACCTATTTAATATTTTATGTACTTACTTAATAGTTTGCTCGCCGGAAGGTCCTTAAGTACTTGTATATGTAAGTACAACATCTTATACCAGTACCATTCGTAGCAAATAATTAAAGTTCTGATTCTGATTCAACCAGTACCCGCTAAGCTAAGCTGCTAAATATGAGTTGTCAATTACAGAATATGGCAAACCTACCTACCTACGTAGGGCTGATAAGTAGAAAGAATACAACAATAATAAAGGCTTCTACATACCAGCGCGACTTGTCGCGCGACGCGGCACGGCACAAAGGCGCCGCGTGTCGCGGGACGAGCGGTGCCTTTGTGTCGTGTCGCGTCGCGCGACAAGTCGCCCCGGTATGTAGAAGCCTTAATTGTTCATGGGGCAAACGAAACATTACCTATTAATGCTAAGACTAAAGACTGAATTCCTAGACCATTTTGTGTAACCAATCCTATCTCGGTACCTACCTACTCACTTATACTTAGCTAGGTATATAGTTGTTGTTTAATAACCAATAGTTTTCATATAACTTTCCTGCTAAAATTAGTATCGCTTGCATCAAGCAGGATATCTCGTAACGAACCGTTGTTGTGTAGGTAGGTACCTCAGGATATGATTACGGTAACGAGCTAGAAATACTTTTTCAGCCAACCTTGGCGAACTAGAAGACGTTTTTTTTATGAAAGCGGACTAGGTAATTGAAAACATTTATGAGGACGTAGGGAAGGAGTAGGTATTGGTAACAATTTCGAAAGCATAACGGATCTTTTGCATTATAAATTTATAAGTGATGGTACCAATATCTAGACTACACTTTCTTCGCGTAAAATTACAATAAGAGTAAATAGTGACTCCACCCACTTTTCGTAGAGCTCATACGCCTTAAAGCAAGCTAAAATGAATAAAATAAATATAAATAAAAGTGCTTGTATTCGAAAACCAACGAGTATACTATTAAATCTTGCTAAATTATACAACTGATTTTATTTTCACAGTTTATAATATCTAATAATATAGTAATGCTGTATTCGCTAAGAAAAATGGATATTTAAAATGAGCCCTCCGCGAGGGCTCCGGGCATCCCATATGCGACTTGAGTGAACCCTCCAGGAGGGCTTCCGGCAGTGAACGTGTCAAATGAGTAGCAACAACTACTTACTTACAAGACCAAACGCTATCCAGCCAAGTGAAGACTGCCTGATTTTCACCACCACGTCCTACAGACAGAGTTACCGTGGGGACCACTCACGTTTTAAAACACTAAGGTGCAGCGCAAACGACAGACTTTTTGTGCGAAGGAGATGACTAATTATGAACACTTTCAAACACTAAAGAATACTTTCAAAAGGTCACGTCTTGACGTGGTTTCGAACCGACGCATCACTCACCGTCACCTTTCAATACCGTTTTGGCCAACTAAATTTTAATCTACTTTGAGGTCTAAAAACCTACAATTGATTACGCTGTAGGTAAGTATATACCACTGCAGTGGTAGGTATACACGCATAAACACAGCGTAATAGGTGTTCATTAACACTTATTTCACTTTAATAAAACGATATTAATTTCCTTTCTCATAATTGTCAACAGTTTAGGTGGATCCGGTCCTGTGATCTGGTCATACTTCGCGGAGTTCCAGCCGAAGAATAAGCGAGGAGCCATGTTGAGTTTTATGGCGGCTTTCTGGACTCTCGGCAACTTGTTCGTCGCCGGACTGGCGTGGGTCATTATCCCTGCTGGTAATTATGATCAGTTTATTCTTAGGCAACCGCACTAATGCTTTTACGCTTAAGCTTATGCTTTAAGCTTTTACAACGTGTGGAAATATCTATAGTTTAGGCTGTTACGACTGTGTTAAACAGAGCTTTCTTAATTCCAGAAATCGGAGGTGTCACAAATGGATTCGTTTACAACTCATGGCGAATCTTCTTATTGGTTATGTCACTACCTTCGTTCTTGGTAGCCGCATTACTATTCTTGTTGCCCGAGTCTCCCAAATTCTTGATATCAACTGGTCGCCACGACGAAGCCTTGGAAGTATTCAAAGGCATTTATATGATGAACACCGGTCGTAGCAAGGAGGAGTACCCAGTCAAACAGCTGCTGATCGAAGAACCTTATCACTCAAAGCCAGAGAAACAAATTGAAGCTAGTAAGGAGCCTAAATCAAAGTTAAGGAAAATGTTTAGCGACATCGTGGAACACAGCAAACAGTTATTCGTGCCGCCTATACTCAAGTTTACTACGATCTCTATCACAATTAATTTCACATTCCATATTGGGTGAGTAAACTGAACCCTGCTTTTCCCGCCAGAAACTTCATAGGGGTACACAGTCCAGAATTTAATACTGTCATCGATTTGGTTTTGCTCCCGTCAACATTATCTTTTACCTACATGGTCTGCCTAATATACAGAATCTTTACGAAGACCACGGAACTCCGAGGAATAAAGGCCTAAAATTTGTTAATACTCCCACTAGTTCCATATACGGAACTAGTGAGTTGCAGTAGTTCCATGTGGAACTAGCTACATGAAACTCCGTGGAATAAAGGCCTAAAGTTTGTTAATACTCCCACTAGTTCCATAAACGGAACTAGTAAGTTGCAGTAGTTCCATGTGGAACTAGCTACATGGAACTCCGGGGAATAAGGCCTAAAGTTTGTTAATACTCCTACTAGTTCCATATACGGAACTAGTGAGTTGCAGTAGTTCCATGTGAAACTAGTTACATGGAACTACTGGGAATAAAGGACTTTACTTTCTTCAGACCTTACGTGCAGGTATCTCTTACTAATCTAAAAATTGGTTTTTAGGTATTACGGCCTCATGATGTGGTTCCCCGAGATGTTCAACCGTTTCGACGAGTGGTCAAGGACACACGACAACGCGGAGGCGGACATATGTATGGTAACAGCATACGTCACGCAGTACGGAACGCATTCGACGGCAGCGCAGTGCGACGCTCATATAAACTCTGATGTATTCATGGAGTCGCTCATCACTGTGGCTGCCGCCATTCCATCTAATATCTTCGCTGTACTCGGCATGGATAGACTCGGAAGAAAGTTCTTCCTCGGTAAGTTTTTTTTTAGGGTTACTGAGTACGCTATTTCTAAGATATTATGACCCTTCTCGCCTATTGTGTCCTCTCTAAGTCATACCCTACTTTCGTGAGGCTAAACTAGTTGACATAATGGACTACTAACTCTCTCAAATCGGCATAACTCAATATTTAGGTATACAGGATGTTAAAGAAATTGCGTGCTTAGGGTTCAGTATCGACAAAAGAACCCAGAAAAATAAAAACAAAAAAAAAATATTGCAAGATCCACCTAATTTAGTACCTACTACTATAGTAATTAAAGCATTTAAACAAATAAAATAATTTTAATTCTAAACGATTGCTTTTTAGGGTTCCGAAGTAAACAAGGAACCCTTATAGTTTCGCCATGTCCGTCTGTCTGTCTGTCTGTCCGTCCGTCCGTCTGTCCCCGGCTTAGCTCAGAGACGCTTAGTCCTAGAAAGCTGTAATTTGGCATGGGTGTACATTACTCACGCCAAAAAAATTGTAAAATAAAACCATGAAAAACATTTTTTTTTAGGGTACCTCCCTTGCACGTAAAACGGGGATTTTCTCGTCTAATACATGGTGTGGGGTATCGTTGGATAGGCCGTTTAAATATATTGTGGGTTTGTGAAAGCCATTTTTCAATTCTGAGATCCGTTTGCGTAGTAATATTAAGCTTTAAAGTGCTATTTTTTGTTAGAGCCCCCCCCCCCCTGCCAGCTGAATGGTTGGTTTTGGGTATGTGGAAAATGGCAGTAGTATATATAACGAAATTAAAATGAAAACTATCACAGCTAAGTAGGGTTTACAAGTTAACGAGTAATAGTCGACCAACTTAAATTTGCAGTTGAAGAATTGACCGTAACGTATATCGATGTATGGGAGAGCATGTTTTTCAACTACAATTTTAAGTTTGTTTTTGGGATAAATTCATCCTAACTACGGAACCCTTCATTGTGCGTGGTCTGACACGTACTTGGCCGGTTTTTAAGTTAGTAGGTAGGTACAAACGGCTACACAGCAAGCTATACAAGTCCAGTTTACGCTGATCTCACACTGTACGGAAATCATATACAATGCAAGACCAGCATAAACTGGAAATGTATAGCTTGATGTGTTGCCGTCTGTACTAAATTAGATAGATCTTGCAAAAAATTTGTTGTTTTTGTTTCTATTTTTTTTTTCCTGGGTTCCTTTATCGATACTGAACCTACCCCTAAGCTATGGCACACAATTTCTTTAACACCCCGTATATAAATAAATAAATAACTCTACAATCGATCATCCAATCCTAGACATTTGCTGGCGAATAGTTCTGAAGGCTTTTTTTTTCATTCCAGTGTTCGCAACATTCTCCGCTGGCTTATGTTCAGCAGCTATGTACTTCGTGTACAATAAGACTAACAACTTAATCGTAAGCGCCATCTTCAGTTCGGTGATATCCTGCGGTAACGCATCGCTTGACTGCCTCATCACAGAAGTCTTCCCTACCAACTTACGGTAAGATATTTAAATGAACTCTCAAAATAGAAAGCAATGTGTGCTTTAACACAAGTATACAGGTTGCAAAATGGCTTGCACCTACTGAAGAGTCAACGGACTGCCAAAGCAAGAGATCGCAGTTCATTGGCTGCTTCTCACCTTGCCAACCTTGAGGTTTGCTTGATTATGAGCGTATACCCAAATATGTACTTACGGCGTATTCAGTCTATGGTCCACCTATAGCAGGCCAATATTTGCATAGGAGAATTGGTACCATAAACAGGTGCCATAACTGGCGAATTGTGGGTGTACTTATGGTACTCCTCTGCCTAGACCTTCGGGGAAAACAGGCATGATGTTATGTAAGAATAGGTTTTAACTCAATGACGTATTATAAATAGACGCGTCATACACGAACATCTCATCTCATCCCATTTCTTCCCGTGGGTGTCGTAAAAGGCGACTAGGGGACTTACTAGAGAATGGGCAGCAGCGTTTTCAATGCATTTTAACACCATACTGCGATTGCCAACCCGCCTGCCAAGCGTTGCGATTACGGCAACCCCCCCCTTTGGGGAGGCCTATGTCCAGCAGTGGACGTCTGTCGCTGGCTGAAATGATGACACGAACATTAGTACTCTCAAAAACAGCGTAAGCCATGAATGTAGCTACATACTTGCGTACAATCATGCAGTGCGCGAAGAAAAGGAAAGACCTACCCCTTTACCGATAACTGTTGTTAGAAACAGATAAACATAAATATTTAGTTACGTCACTAGCTGCTGCATGTTCATTGGCGCGTACGCGTCCGTCTTAGAAGTCAGGAAAAATGGCTGACTGGCTGTACAAGTACAAAGCAAAACAACGTTTTCTTATAATAAAAAAATACGAAGTACTTATGCATGAAATGAAACGTTTTTCTGTACTCCCACAGTAGTAGTGTATTATGTACATCGTATAAAGACACGGGAAAGCATGTTCTTCACAAATAATTGCTGAGAATTGCGATTGATTGTGACGTGTAGCCGCGTCACTGGATGGCGCGCGACTAATTCCTAGTTGGGCAATTGCCTTGCATTTACTTTGCCATTATTGAGCGCGGGTAACACATCTAAAGGTAATACATCATTGTTTTAACTGAATTATTTTGATTGCAGCGCTACCGGTGTAGCGGTGTCGATGGTGGCGGCGCGGCTGGGCGGCATCATCGGCAACGTGGTTATCGCGGCACTGCTGGACACGTACTGCCCGGCGCCCACCTTCATCGTCGCCGTCCTCTTAGCCAGCGGTGGACTCATGTGCCTCTTCCTGCCCAACACCACGCGGCAGGCCCTGTCCTAACATCGCCACTACTCATACAAACTGCCTCACTCACACGACCTTTTTCTTGCCGTACAAAAATATTTATTTGTAATGTCAATTTCGAAGAAGACTAAATTACGGCATTTTGTCTGAGTACCCTGGCCTGCCATGTGATATATAACATTATTTTAAGATTTTAAGCGTTTATCTCATCGAAAGATCCATTGATGTAACTAGTTTTTTTTTTTACATATTTGTACAATAGTTTTATAATAATTTAAAATGTTTTTATTTATGAACTAAATGAAAGTACGAACGATACATATTCCTACTAAATAAAGCAATTGACTGTTGTAGGTTGTTATAACATATTACGTTATACATTTGTTTGAAATTGTAAACCAGATTAAAAGTTTCGCGTCAGATCTTATATTGAGAAAGTATTATAGGATAAGAATCATTTCATTATCATGTTGTATATTGCAACTATTTTAATATTACGAATTTATAAATTACCATTGTTATCGTAGTTTGTAGTTGTGTAGTATGTAGTCAAATTATAAAAACACGAGTTTGTGATTTAATAAAGTTTGTATCAAATCTTTGCATTGTATATATGTGCATTTTTCAAAACCATGAAACACCTTATTAATTACAATGCAATATATTTTGCTAAATTCATTTCAGTGCCTTAGTTTTATTTAAATAAATACAGTGTCATCTGTAAAGAAATGAGTAAATCATCAAAGATAATGTTTGTTGTTTCATTTTTTTACTTGGCTCTAAAGCATGAGTATTAGCTCTACTATAAATAATAACAAGATATTGATTAAATTTATTTAATAAACTACACAAGAGGTTATTACTAAAGACTCCATTTTATAGTCTGACCTAGATTTTACATAGATCACTCAAACAAACCAATAAGTGCTTTTGACAGTATGTTTTTAAATTACTTCAACAATATTGTACTTAATATTAACCCTACATTATTGATATAAGAAATTTCTCGTTTTTAACTGACGGCAGACAGCCGCACTCACATATCTCTCTTTACTTCAACATTACTTGTCCGGAAGTGAACATAATTCACGATAACTTAACAGCACTTTCCATGTACAAGTCAGCGACAGCAACACGTACCCCGCGCTAGACGTTATAAAAATAATATATAACTACTTTTTTATATATTACACATACAATCCAACAAATATCATAATTCAATTCAAATTTACAATCGTAAATCCTTAACCTAAATATTGGATGCAGTAATGCATTATACTTAATTGTTTTATATGACAAGTCCAACCCAGACATGTTTCACTTTCCTCAGGTTTGCATTCTATAATCTAGATATATTTACAATCATGTCTCTGTACGCGTTTCAAACGCTCACAATCATTCTCAGATAATAGCGGCACCATTTATAACTCGGTCCATAAGGTTCCACAACAGATAAAGTATTCCTATGATATAAAATATAGACTTGAAACGCCAAGATCGAACAAAGAAACAAGTTTAAACAACTATTGCACTAGTAACATGTTGAAAGTTATGAAATAGCCACAAATAAATAAAAACTCTAAGAACATCAAATACGACAGCCACAACTTTAAATAAGTGATGTTAGTGTTCGACTGGTCTCGAGGTCACGCCTTTTCTCTTCTCCAAAATAAACAATATTCCTCAGATCTACAAAATACCTTTTATTAATAAAAATATATTTAATTTGCTATTTATGCATCACAGTCGCAGAATAAAACTTTTTATTGCAAGAATAAAAGTCATTTTAATTAATATCTTGTTATGAAGTAAATTGACACAAAAAATGTTCAATATATTTAATAAATGCCACTAGTTTTATCTGCAACAACAATAGTTGCTACAAAAGATTGATGAAAGTAAAAGCATGTAGTGATACTAAAAGAAATCATGTAGTTACGATCTCGCTTTGCATGCCAAATACTTGCTATGTATTTTGAAGAATATCACTTTTATACATATATTTTTGATCACGAGTGCAGAGATTCGAGAAATATTATTTACAAAAGAGAAGAGACGAGAGCGTCCCTTTTAACTGTGGCGAGATAGTTCGCTCACGGACAGCTGAATGGCCGGCTGCAGCGGGATCTCGGCCGAAGCTTCAGAAGTGTCGGAGCCAGGAGTAAGCAGCCGGCGAGTCCATTGACCACCGTCCTCAGTTTCCGACTCCCGCACGTCGATAGACGACGGAGATCCAACAGCCGAATCCACTGAAGAGACAGTCCTCTCAGCTATGTCATCTGTCAATATTGGCATAGATTTCCCAACAGACTCTTCTTCCGTGAGAAGTGGCATTGATATAGGTCCGCCCATTGGCACATCATCTGTGGTGACGTAAGTCATTTCAGTACAAGATGACTGTAGCAGAGATATACCAGCCCCATAGTTGTTATTGCTAAGTGGGTCTGTCGTCTTAGCAGGTGCTATCCTTGGGTCTGTCACAGTGATAGGTAATTCTAGTGAGGTCGGGATTGTCGGAGGAGTGACACCGATTACTGCAAGACCGTCCTCTAAATTAGTTGGAATGGCCGGTTCGCTGTCCACTTTAGAGGGCATTTCTACTGGCGTCATGATAGGCTGGTTAAGTGTCGTACTAGTCTCAGACACTCGACAATGCACAGACACATTTGCGTTCAAATCACGGAAATCAGGGGCTTCGTCTCGCATCGAATCCGCTTGGAAAACGTCGCTATTGGCTAACGCCGCCTCTAGAATGTCTCTACGCTCTGGTTGCGCCGATGGTACCGGTACAGGTTCCGGCATTGGAACTAGCTGATTATTCTCTAGGATTAAAGGGCGATTGTCAACAGGAGTCAAAGTGCCGTTTTCTTCAATGCAAAGGTAAAAACAGCCATTAGGACCACCAAAGTGTTCTCCGGGCACCGCTAGCAGCTGGCTGTCCGCCAGGCCGGGCGGCGCGGCGGCGGGCTCGGCCGCGACCACGGGCTCCGGCTGCTGCCGCACGATAGCCGTCGACGGCAACAACTCTTCAAAGTTCTCAAATTCGGGAAAGGCATTCGTTGTGGCAACAGATACTGTGTTTGACACGGATGGCACAGTGGATGGATTGGTATTCGTCAAAGGAGAAAGGGCTGGAGGTATATGTGACAAAGGCGCAGGTGCTCTAGCTATTTCTTGTTTCATTTTTTTCGCCGGTGTCGGCGATTCAGATATTGTCTTACGTACCCTTGGTTTATGTATCGTAGGCACGCCTGCCTCGTTCGGTGAAATAGTTATAGTGTTTTGCACGACAACTTTCTCTTTAATGGGCGGCGCAGTTGTCTTCTGTACAATTTGTCCGGTCCTCTGTAAATGTTCAAATTGCGCTGCCGTGAGTTGCATTACTGCACCAGATTTCTGTTGTAAAAATATTAACGGTTCTGAAGAAGTCTTTTGAATTGTCTGTACTAGTTTTTTTGGTTCTGATGCCATTATCCGCTTTGGGGCAGGTCTTATTTCAGGCATTGGCGCTATGTTCTGCGTAGTTGTAGTTACTCTTCCACCTACAATCAGTTGGCCCTTAGATGTAATTATTGCACTTTTTTGCTTAGGTACAATCCTCGTTTGAGTCTTTACTGGTGCAACGTTTTGCGTTTTTGCATGTGCCATTGTATTTACCATAGTTTTCTGTGATGCACCTGGATTAGTTGATAATCTATGAGCTATGGTTTTCAGTTGAGATACATTGGGCTGTTGTTTTTTTGGAAATAGCATCTTCTCATGCTCTGGAGTAAGGACTATTCTAGACTGCGCACCTTGAGCGTTAGTTATGATCATTACGGTATTTCCAGGAGAGCTGGTTTCAGTTGAAGACGGAATTAGTTTCGCCGAAACAGGCTTGTTGTCTGTTGAAGTGATCTGCGGCTCCGATCCCTTGGTGACGAGAACATGAGCCTTTCCAGTTTGCGGATCGATGACAATCTTTTGTGTCCGACCAGGTCGCGGTGAACTTGGTGTCGGTAAGATTATAAATTTCTCTGATTTGCCTTTGTTATGTGGAACTGGCTGTATCAATGTTGGTGTTTGTTGGACTTCTTTAACATTAGCCTCGCCTTTTGTCATTATAATTTTCTGCTTCCCTGTAGTTTTGTCAATAACTAACATAGGTTTGGCCCCTCGTAATTTTGACGATTTGGAAAGAATATTTGGGGTACTAACTTTACTACTGTCACTGACTGGATTCATTAGCAAAGTTTTCATTTCAGATTTATTTGGGGTTGCACTTATGGCAACTTTTTCATTTTCTATGGCTTGCTTTGTTTTTACGAGTTTGGGAGGATTCGGTGTATGAGTTATAATGTTTCCGTCGGACATCACAATCGGCATTTTCTCAATACTTTCAGGAGTTAACAGATCTTCAGATAATACGATAGGCATTGAATTGATATCAAACATAGGGTCAACAGTAGCCGAGTCGTTGATTATCTTTGACGTTTCGTTTAGGGGAGGTATAAGTGAATTCGGGGGCTTAATTTTCTGTATTTTAGCTGGCGGTTTTGCTATTTTCCTTATCTTCTGTTGTATTATAATAGTGTTAGCATCGGACGGAGCTTCTGGTGTTGTCTGTATAGTGTAAGTTTGTACAGAACCGTCCTGTGTGGGGTTGTTACTGCGAGATAAAATAATTTTGTCTGGTGTAGTTATTTCACTCATATTGTTGATAATATTTTTGTTTGGTGTGGTACGTCTAATTATTATTTTCTGTTTAGGTGATTCGGGTTTACTCTTGAACGACGTTTTGGCAACATCAAAGTTTAAAATTTTCTCTTTTCCAGTCATCATTGATGTCTTAGTAGCTGATGATTTATTCGCAAATTTAGGAATGCATGGTTCTTCTAAAATCTTTAATAATCTTGATGACGAAGTTTCTACTTTAGAGCTTTTCCCGTTTTTATGTTCACTATTATTGTCATTAGACATACTTGCCAATTTTTGTTCCACTGTATGTTGACTATCCAAGCCGTTATTTTGTTTTACAGTAAATAGACCTTTATCGGATATTGTCTTATTATTATTTACAGTACTAGATAAACTAAGATCAATATTAATTTTGTGGTCAATTGATTCGGACATTTGAACAAGGGATTGAGCAGCAGTTAAATTTTCACTTTTTTCTTGTTCTGTTTCAAACCGGATAATGTTTTCATTATTTGAAATTAAAAGAGATTTAGGTTGATGAAGTACTGGTTCTGGTTCTATAATTATTTCTTGAGGCTTTTCTCCTATAACGATTTCTTCCACTGGATGAGTCAGAGGAACTTCTTCTTCGATAATTTCCTCAGGTATTGGTACATTTATTTGTTCAGTCTGAAGATCGCTAGATGTTTTATTTTGAATAGCTGTCGACGGCAAGTTAATAAGTGTTTCTGCTATTTGAAGGTCTGATTCAGACGGAATATTTTCGATGACATTGTTCATTACGTTGTCAACGACACAAGTCGAAACATTATCATCAAGGTTGCTAGAAATAGTTTCCGTTTGATCACTCATTATAATGTTCATTTCATTAATAGTTGATACATTCGTTTCGTCACACATTACAGTATCTTCTACAACTTCGGTATGATCCTCGGTAGTAATAACATTCAAGTCATGGTTGATCTCTGCAGTATCTTTATCTTCTAGATATTTCTCTGGGTCTGGGTATTGTATACCATGAGCGTTATTGTTTACATTGACGCTTTCATTGAAATCATTATCGGTGCACGTCCCACTGTTATCTTTATTATCATCTTCAAACAAATCTTCGGGTGGGTCGTCGCTGATGACTCTCGTGACTCTGTCAGCTTCTCTGGACACGCTCAACAAAGCGTCTACGGCCGACGCGGTCGATTCATTCATATATGGCTCGTACGATTTTTGGACAATGTTTTCAGGGAATTTGACGTCGGGAACTGAAGTATCTACTTCGTCGACAAGTCCTTGAGCAATATCCATTTTTTTGGCTTCGACTTGTTTAATTTTACTATCTACAACTTCCTCCATTTTTTCCTCTTCAACCTCTACTTCCATTTTATCGTATACGACTTCTTCTACAGCTGTTACCTCTATATTTTCAGTTACAATTGGTATATCTTCTACTTCTTCAGGTTTATCAATTGTTACTTCCATATTTTGAGCTTCACTTGTCTCTTGTACTATTTCTACCACTGTGTTTGTATCAATTTGAGGCGTAATTGTTGCATCTTCTATTATGTCTGTTTTATCTACTGTATCATCAACATGTTCAGTTTTGTTTGCTACGTCAATTGTGATTTCCGTATTGTTTGTTGCGCCCACTACTATTTCTGTGTTTGTCGTATCTTCAATAGCTTCAGTTTCGTTTATATTATCTTTAGTGTTTGTCGTATCTTCCATAGCTTCACTTTCGTTTATATTATGTTTCAAATTACTGTTTACGTTGTTTATTCGGTCATCTACGCTTTCGGGTTCATGAGTAGTGAACCCTATAATTTCTGTTTTGTGTGTTGTGTCCTCTATTACTTCTGCTCTATTTATAGTAACTTTAATCGGATCAGGTATATCTGTATTTACAGGTTTTATTTCTTGAGTTGGATACAATACATCTTGGAGTATTCTATTTCCTTTTTCTTTCACTTTAGGTGAAGTAATTGATTGTGTACTAATTTTACTTGGCTCAGCCATATCAGTAAATTGACTGAAATCTGGAATATCTCCAAAATTATCGAAATTACTTTTCTCACGTAGCTCAGCTTTCATCTTTTTGAGTTGAATTTTTGGCGCCAGACGTGCAACCTTTACTTGCTCAATGGGAGGAGATTCTCTAGCTTCTGGCGAAGAAACAACTTCTGAACCATTAATTTCACTCTCAGATATGTCCATTCTTTCAACTGCATTAGCATTCAGTTGTTCTGCGACATACTTTCCGATTGCATCTTGGCTTCTAGAATGTCGGCTTCGAAAAAATGTTTTCGTCTTAAAAATTGCTTTAGTTGGTGGTGTTTCAGCGGGAGGCTTATCAGACTTTTCAGGTGAATTATCCAGTTTATCCGGAGATTTTACGACGGAGGGCTCAGGAAAATTTTCCTCAACTTTTAATGGTTCTGGTGCTGACGGTAACTCAGGAACAGTAGTCTTATTGAGTAATTCTGCGACTTCCCTCGCCATATCATCTTCATCTAGACTTATGCTCTTGGTATCTTCCTTGCGTTTCGGGTTCTTCACTCGAGGTATTTTTCTACCACCATCAGCTTCCAGTGGCCAGTCTTCATCTTCACAAAACTCATATTTGGAGTCACTGGATGATTCTGGTTTTTCACTTGCAGGTGAACTATTGGGTTTCTTTTCAGTAGGTGATGATATTTCAGGCAGTACCTGCACAGTGGATAGTTCCGCTGATGTTGGCACTGCTGGAGATTCTGTAGCTTCCGGTACTTCTGGCGACCCAGCCATAACAGTAGTTGATGATTCGTCATTTGATTCTTCATCCCAGTCAGCCAGAAGACTGCTTTTGATTTCTTCATCCGTTTTGACCTTTTTCGTTTCAGTATGATTGTTTTCACTATCTGATGGGCGCTTTTTATTGCTTTGTGGGGTCTTCTTGGGTTCTTTCACTCTTTTCTCTTTCTTTTCTCGTGGCTTACGAACCTTCGGCGTTTTGTTCGGCGTATCTGGAGTTAATTTTGTTGCTGCCTTCGTTGTAACTTTTTTCCTTACTGGCGATGGTGTATATGGTGTAAATGAAACACTATGTGTTTTGCTGTGTAGAATTAGAACATTGAGACGTATTGTAGTGAATGGACACGCGTGGCAGGAATAGATTCCAGAGCTGGACGTTGCTGGTGTGGATGCCACGGATGTGGAAGCAGTAGGAGTTGAACACGATGGTACTGGATCATCTACTGTTTCTGGCTTCTCTTTTTCTTCACTGCCCAGTCGTAATTCGTCTTTATTATCAGATCCTGGCTCAGTACTTGTGGATGGTGTAGGGGCTGTAGTTTCCACAGATGGATTTTCAGTGCTAGGTCTATTACCTTGCACCAGTATGTGTACTTTATAATCAACTTTTTCTTTACCCTGGAACAGTAGAAATAAAAGCGATGTAGCCACACAGTACATACATAAAACATATTTAGTTACAATTTTAATAGATTTGTTCATAATTTATAGTTTCTGTAACCTAAGTGAAATGAGAAAGTGATATATGAAACATTAGTTACATAAAATAAAAATACCTTTCTGAATGGAGTCGACATTCTCGATGGTTCAGCAGATTTTCCTCGTCCGGCGGGCTTACCTAAAATCAAATTAATAAAGTCAAGTATATTCATGGAATGTGCCTTTATAACAGTTTCATTTCTATTTATTAAAATCTTATTAGAAATGATACCTTTTTTACCAGAGCCTGGAGTTTTCTTCTGAGGATCGCCAAAAATGCCTGCATAGCTTTCCTTTTTCTTTTCTTGAAACTCATCTCTTGTCAGGATTTCAATGTCACCTCCAACAGCAGTCTCAGCTCGGATCACATCTTCCGGAAACTTTTCCATGTGACCACGTTTTGTTCTGAATGCATCTGAAAACAAATTTAGAAAAAAAATAATTGGAGACATACAAATTAATAATTTTCTTGTTCCAGAAAAACAAAGTAGTAGAAAGTATTTGAAATATTTTAATGATATACAATATTATTTTAACATAACTTTAATATTATATTAAAATAATATTGTATATCATTAAAATGTTAGAACAAAATCATACTTACATAGTCCTTTATTGATGAATTCATTCTTACGACTGCATTCATATTTGCAAATTGAACTGGCATTTTTGACATATTCACTGAAAGTAGAAAAACAAAATATTCAGATAGAATGAGAGAGTTTTGAGATTTTTTGATGACCTTAACTCCTTCTATAAAGACTTTTCCGTATTAGCCATAAATAGAAAGAAGTTTTGCCTTGTGACCTTTGCATTGCAAGAACACACCTCAAGCTTAAAATAATAATATTTCAAGAAAAAAAAACAGGCATGATCTAAAACAAATAAGACTTTTTAACCACCAAAAACACCAATAGATGACACAAGTAGGAATTTGATTTGTCTTCCATTTGTGACTGCCTCAAGGTTATTCTACAGTGACAAACCATCATACTGCTTTTTATGTCAAAAAGCTAATCCTAAATCATAGAAATAAGGTACATGAGACCATTGTAAGTATTTTTGTGTAAGTCAAACACAAATTATACATTTCATTTGAATAACAATTTAAACAAAATTTAGTAGAGATATAATTTAAGATGGTGTAACCATTGATGTATTAAATAGGATGATATGGTACGCGCTCCTCGACGTGGACCGCATAAATTAGGGGAAAGAAGACAATCGACCTACATTACTGTCTGTTTGCGGGGAATACCCGAATCGTAGTTTGTTTCCAAGTTGTTATGGGTACGTAACAGTGAAAATTATTGTGCTATAGCCCGCGTAATATGTCTCTCTATTTCTGTTGTCGAGCACATGACACACAACATCAGGTCCATTTCATATTTACGTGATTTTAGAGCCTAGTTTCCTATTTAATACATCAATCGGTGTAACATACCTATCAAAGCTTTTTAGCTCTAGATTTTTCGTAAATTTAATGAATACAGAATTATGAGAAGTGTATTCAGCAACATCCGGTTATGACTGGAAGTCAGCTCTGGGCGGAGCGGGAGGGTGTGTTTACTGACTAAAACCCACCCGTGTTCCTTCCGCTGCTTGTGTGCCAGGGCCACAATATCTCTTTCGGGAAAACTCGCAACCCTGGCAGAACACACAAGAGTGCCTAACAGTTACATTTTGCTAGCTGCATAAGCATTATGATAATGGGTCCCTATTTGACTTTTATAAATAATTTACAAATATGGAATAGGACTTCTTTTTTCACAATTTTTTTTTATATTTAAATACAGATGTATAAATATTTAAAGCATGTGAAGCTACATGCTGATGCTAAGGTCATGTTCAGTAGTTCCTTGTATGTTTTAAAACTAGAATGGTGCTTCTAGTCATTCTATGTTATAGACATGAAAATGACAAGGACAGACACCTTATGAATAAATTATTGAAATGCTGAAGCAATAGATTGTTCTTATTAATTAGACTGGCCTGACTACCTATAGTTAGCCACTGTGTATTTAGCAGCTGTGGGGCTATGCTAGACTTGTAACTGTCTGAACTTCAACCATAATTAATTTCAGGAAAACACAGCTGATAAAAAATATTGTAAGTACAATTCTGTACTTACAATATTTTTTTACCTTAATCAATGTAGAATACTAAATGTTATTAGTTATGTCTAATACCATTTAGTATTCTACATTGATTGCAAAGTGTATAAGAATGATGTACAATAAAATTATAATCAAAGGATCATTATCTGGCAACTTATTTGAGATTAGCTTAATAACAAGTCTGGAGCATAGAAGAATGCATTGTTTATTTATTTTCGAATTGTAGAGTCCATCTTTGCAATATTACTAGTGGCAGAAAAGCAAATTTTTACTGGAATGTTATATTTAAGAAGAAGAATACCAAGACTAAAAAAACTATTAATGGAAAATATGCAACTTGGTTATTAATGTTTGTTCAACATACCATGTCCATAACATAAAATTTACAGTCTAAAATGTTAAAAATAATTTTCTTTCAGGATGTCTGGAATGCGCCCTAGGTCGCATAATTATGTAAATATTCATCCTGGCAAACTTTTGGAACAAAGAAATTACAAACCTCATGGAATTACTAGACATAACAGACAATAATTCTAGATCGCCACATCACTCCAGGATACACTTGCAAACTTACTATGTATCCTCCTGGAAGAACTTGACAACAGCTATAGGTGGCTTCCGAAACGAAGGCAGGACATCTGGTGGCAGCTTCTCCGGACCGACCACCTCACCTGGCCAAAAGCAGGACCCAAGCTTCACCCATACCACCTCCCCATCCAAATAACTAGCTTCAGAGTTTTCGCACATCACCACTAATATGTTCAGACAAAACGCACGACCATATTTTGTCAAGTAGTCACTAGATGCCGAGTGCAACAGTTATTACAACATTTCCTTCGAATCAAGTTATATATCAATCTCAAGTCACTGAAACAATCAAGCGTGTCTTCAATTAAAAGAAAATGAAAGAATTTGTCTTATAATTGTCAAAACAGTAGCAAAATATTACTTGTAAATATCACCGACTGCGTACGAAATTATTTTATTTCATACGTATGTTGGTAGCATTGATGGAATGAGAAGATGCAATTAGAGTTATTTACGAATAGAAGTTAATTCAATATAATTTTAAAATAGGTATTTTTTTTATAAAACCAGTACTAAATAATCATATTTTATAAATAATCATATTTAATAATAAAAGAATATGAAAGTTAGTACCGGAAATGAACAAAATGGTCGGCGTCAGCAGATACCAATATACCCAAATTAATATGAAAGTTGCCAGTAACACAGCCATAGAGAATTCATGACTTTATAAAGGTTAAGGAGCATTACACACTTATATTTTCAAATAGTACTAAAAATTTGGCTGTAGGTTTATTTTTTTTTTATGTATGGCATCTCGTAGTAGACCTAGAGAGGTCGTTGCTACTCAACCGGATATTCCTGTGGCTGCCCTAAGGTTTTTAAGCTTAAAGCCTCCAGCCAGGGCGTAAATTATATTTATTAAAACTAAACGACAGCGCACTAAGGGCACCCCCTGTGGGGTACGGACCTCGGCTTAGGGCGTCGTTGGGGGATCACAAAATTAGTAACAATTTGGGGACGGGCTGGATCAACATTTTGATCATGATTATTATCGGGGGATATTATATTTATTGCTACGGCGCTCTCAGCCTTTAACTGGGCGGCTGGCGCATCGACATTCAAGGGACGGGGGGGGAGGACTTTTATTAATATTTACTCGGGAAGTTCGAACTCGGAAGGTCGCTTTGTGTATTTTGTGCACTGTACTCGTGGCCCTATTGCTTTCCTGAAGGAGAGTGATAGGGTCATCCGGAGCTAAGAGGGTGTGCCTCGGTCGGCGAGTCTGACTAATGGCAGAAGGCCTGTAACTAGCGGCCTGCACAACCAAGGGGTTGCGATGACGTTCCGCGGATTCGAAGAAGCGCTTTGCAATGCGCTTCATAAACTGCTTGATGGTAGGCATCTTAAGATCTACGTGAAGTTGTTCGTTCCGAACGAACCAAGGAGCCTTCGTAATTCTACGGAGAAATCGGTTTTGAAGCGTCTGCATCTTATGGATGTGATATGGCTTTACGTGAGCGAAGACTACGCAGGCGTAAGTCATGATCGGTCGAATGCACGCGTAGTCTGCCGAGAGCAAAACAGGCGCGTGAGCGCGCCTGTTTTATGTGCTCACCGAACGGTATGTGATGGTCTAAGACCACACCGAGATATTTGGCTCGCTTCTCCCAAGGGATAGGCTTGCCGAATATGGTGATCGGTTGCGGGAGGGCGGGTGATCGCAGGGGCCTACAGAATAGGACCCCCTGGCTCTTATCAGGGTTGACTTCGATCCTCCACTTCCTGAACCAGGCCGCGAGTCTGTTGACTTCGGCCTGAAGGTTGCGTGAGATCATGTCTTGCCTGCGGCCGGTGTAGTAGATGGCCGTGTCGTCTGCGAACGGAGCTAACTGCGCCTTTCTACATTTGGGGATATCACTAGTGAATATAGTGAATATCAGCGGTGCCAGCACAGAGCCCTGGGGGACGCCTGCGCGGAGCGGATGGGGGGAGGATAGCGCACCCTCGATGCGATAGCGGAAGGTGCGGTCCGACAGAAAGTCTCGTAAGATGAGCACGAGACGATCGGGCACACCGAGTTTGTAGAGCTTATATAATAAGCCGTTGTGCCAGACTTTGTCGAACGCTTTCGCAATGTCGAAGAACACAGCACCCGTCATGAGCCCGCGCTGGAAGCCAGCGCTTACATGCTCGACGTTACCTGTTGTACGCACGAATGTTGGGATCTGAACCCCAACCGTTCGTTTGGGATGAGGCCCTTCGTCTCGGCATAGTCTCTGAGACGCTTATAAATAAGCCTCTCATAGACTTTGCCGAAGACGTTGAGCAGAGTGATGGGTCGGTAACTGGAAGGTTCGGTCTTAGGCTTGCCGGGCTTCGGGATACCGATGACCGTGGCACTTTTCCAAGCTTGAGGAAAAATGTTGTTGCTAAGAGCGCCATTGAAGATGGTGGTCATTAGCATGATCAGGTGAGCGGGGAACAGCTGGAGCACCCTGCTGGTGATTCCGTCTGATCCGGGAGATTTACGGGTTTTCAGACCCTTGATAATGTCGTGCACTTCGTCTGGGGTGACGGGAGCCAGAGGACAATCAGGGTCTCCGACCGGAGGGAGATTCGCCCTACGTTCGACTTCAGCGTCCACCTCAGCGAGGTGAGCTTGGTCTACTGGTTGAGAGCTGGGCGAGCACTGAGGCTGTAGGTTTTCCTTCCTTTGAGTATTTATACTCAAAGTTTCCTTCAGACTGTAGTTTGGCGATAAAAAAATATGTTGTTTCCCTTCTAAATGTTTTTTATTCGATTTGTTCTGAGCCTCTCAGCAGCGGATGTTATCAGTCTATCGTCAAAAGAATGTGTCCCAGGCCAGCCAGTTTTATAATTTGGTTTTGACTTCAAGTTTGCTAACTTAGAGCATTTGCCAATGATGGGTAACGCCTTCTCATCATGTTCCAGCTTAGAGCAAGGTTAAATTCTCTAAGTGTTCCCCTTCCAGTGATCTAAAAATATTTTGCCTAACACGGGCTTCAGTTCCAGGACTTTAGCTAGGTAAATTAGGATTTTATTTAAATAATTTGTACATCTTTTGTATTTTTTATTCAGAAACATAATTTACATAACAAAAATATAATTTAGGTGGATCACTAACTTAATCGTGATAAGGGAAGTACCAGTTTAGTACCTTAAACCCATCTATTCACTAACAGCTGAAGAAAGCAAAGTACACTTTAAACTTAAAACTAAAGTTGGGAAGGTTTATTAAAAAAATACAGCTTGAAAAAAATACAAACATTAACAATTAAAGATTCACGGTATTGTTTTTTTTTTTTAATTCATAAATAATAACATCAAACATTTTTGGAATAACATTTGGCGATTTGTGTCATGTATATTTTCGTAAGATTTAATTTAAATAAAATTAACATCATCCATAAATATAATAACATACACAAATTCCAACAAAAATCACAATTTTTAATGATTCTCTCCGATCATGTTTTAAAGACATGTAACTTTTATTTAAATTATCCCGCGTATTGGCGGACTATTTTGGCCCACTGCTGAGGGAAGTTTCGTTGGACGTACGATAGAGTGCGTTGTATCTGCTTGGTCTCTTGTGGCGTGCACTGAGGACAGGCTCCTCTAAGTACCAGTGGCGCAAGAGCTGAAAAAGACAAGGGTAAGTGGTTACTTAGATTATTTTGCAATGAAAATCAATCATCGATGGGTAGATAGGGATCACTAGGTTCCCTATGGAAATCTCCACAGGTTTACAGTATAGTAGGTACACACGGCTACATAAGCTATATATTTCCAATATAAGCTGATCTCGCATTGTATAAGGTTTCCGTTCAATGAGAGGTCAGCTAATACTGGAAACGTATAGCTTGATCTGTATGTGTATCCCCAGGACCACCTCCGAGTTGCGATCAGAGACTGTTGTAAGATAGGTTTGATAAATGAAAGCTTTGAATGAAAATAAAGGTATAGGAAACCAGTCATGATATCAACTTACTCTTGAGCCGTTTTCCGATGGGGTCACAAGGCGCTTCACCAAGTGCGCACTTGAGCTGCCTCTGAATGAAGCGCTTGTCTTGAAGAGCGTCGTCAAGCGCGGTGTCGGACACGGGGGGTCGCTGTGACTGTGCAACGGACACCGCTGCCACACAGCATAATAATACCGCGTATTTGAACTGAAACAGAAGCATTCAATGTTAGATGGGTGAAATAAAAAACCTATTAATTCAAGTTTAGACGCTTGAACCTCCTGTAGGCATATCATGACGCTTTCTATTTCTACTCTACTGTAGAATAGTTATCGCTTGTCTACCGAAAATGTTCTACTGTCTACACAGAAACGTCATTTTTGTCTACTCTTCCGTCGACAAAACGCTTCTCTATGATTCTTGTGCTAAGCCTGCTGCGATATTTTCTGTGTGAAGCAACATTTTACGTGATTTCTTTCTACAATTTGGCGAAATAAATGAGTCCAAGTTATCTGTTGTTTTGTTTGATTTTTAAATGACTTCTACACAAATGCTCATAGTGCCGGTTTCTGATTTGAGAATTTGAATTTGAGAACGTCCTAATTTGTAAGTACGAGTATATATATAATCTGTGTAAGTATAACTTGCACATTTTTTCAGACTTCGCACTTAGAAAGAAAAGAAAGAAAGAAAGAAAAATGCGTTTATTGGCATTACAGCAAAAAAAAAAATACACCTTAAAAACTATAAATAACACAGAAAACAATTAATTATAATGCCAAAAGGGCCTCAGCTCAGCATAATGTCAGATGACAACACAAGGTGTACCACCTGACGCTGAAACACACACGTTCACTTGAAATTGAAACACACGTTGCCGTAAGTAGGAGTCATTTGTCAGAAAAATGGTTTGAGTT
This sequence comes from Tiliacea aurago, assembly GCA_948098905.1. Taxonomy (NCBI): domain Eukaryota; kingdom Metazoa; phylum Arthropoda; class Insecta; order Lepidoptera; family Noctuidae; genus Tiliacea; species Tiliacea aurago. The sequence continues at coordinate 8,128,376 of OX402592.1, forward strand.
TGAGATGTTAAGGGGGATGCGCTAAGGTATGGCCGATTCTAATGATTATAATTCTATAAAGCCATATTGGTTATGGCCGCGAATCATAATTAGATCAACATAAAATCTGTAATTGACCTGAAAATTGCAAAAACACGTTGGAAAATTTGAATTTCGCGGGCTACCTTAGCGCATCCCCCTGCCGGGTCTGTTGCGCCATATTTATTTTCGTGTTTCAAACAGTTAAAAACACGCAAATTATGGCGCAGCAGATCCAGCTTTAGAATTCCTTGTGCCTTTCACAGTGCCGGAATAAGCAAGCGCGGGGCCCGTAGCAAATTCTATCGAGGGGCCCTTGATCTGCTATGGGTTCTTAAGTATAAAGTTGATAAGGTTATTAAGGCTGCTACATACCAGCGCGACTTGTCGCACGACGCGACACGGCACAAAGGCCCCGCGTGTTGCGGGACGAGCGGTGCCTTTGTGTAAAAGAAAATTATTTTTTGGTACAGACGGCTACACATCAAGCTATACATTTCCAGTATAAGCTGATCTTGCATTGTATAGGATTTCCATACAATGAGAGGTCAGCGTATATTGGAAATGTCTAGCTTGATGTGTAGCCGTGTTTACATAATTATGTGATTGGAAAAGGTGTTACGTTTCACGTATAAGTGACATCAAGTAAATTTAATACATGTTTCACTCAAAAAATTACGCTCAGGCGGAGGTGGGCGGGTTGTGATGCGCGGGTCCCCATTTTGCGCGGGTCCCGTAGCAATTGCTACTCTTGCTACGAGGTTAATCCGGCACTGGCCATTCAACACCGACTTAGCTATGTACCCGTCAGTCAGAGCCACAGAGTACATTGTCAGAGTTTTCTATATATTTCTTTGAAATTTCGATAAATACAACTACTTACTTAATATTTATTAAAAAAACTTCCGCAACCAGCTGTGTCTGTCCACACATCCTTTCAAAAATGAAACAAAGAAGTGGAACGTACCTTCAGCCTACTTTCGTACCTAGTCAATATTAACAAAAAAAATCGTCATGAGGAAAAAGTGTCGTTTTATTTATCCTCTTTCGTTCAATGACGTATTATATATAGATACGTTATCAACCAACATCTCGGCGCTTAAAAACGGCGACGATATAAATTAAAAACAAACATAGCGTCGCGCGACAGGTTAGTGCGTGACTGAGCGCAATGTGGCCAATTGGCTTCATTTCATGTTGCCATTTTAGAGTGCGGAAAACGTATCGATAGTTTTATACATCATTGCTTTCGTTACTATAACGAAACATGATATACTTACGTACTTATGTAGGTATTTATGATATAGGTAAGTACCTAAGTACTTAAGTATGTAACCAGCACTTTACCAGCGGCTTCGGCCGCCTTATATATCCGGTAACAAATTCGAAAAATCCGGCCTTATTCCTTGTCTAGGTACCTACACCATAAAAGTAACCCTGAAAGCTGAAATACACAGATTTCAGCTTTCTAAGTCCTGGCAAACGTTTGGGTTGGGTGAGTCAGGACTTTTTTTACACAGGGTGGAAACGAAGTGGGCCCTGGAGGGAGAGTACTTACCTAAGTTGGTACCTTAAATGTTTACTCAAAGGAAACAGTCGATGGTGTCATAAAAATACAAGATGTTCTTTTTTTTGTATTTGAGTTGGTTCGATTCCCGTTTCAGGCAAGCGACTTTCAAAAAATGTTAGAATGCAATTTTAATTACTTAATTTTGAAACAAATCTAATGTTTCCTTTGAGTAACATTTTTTAGTACAACAAACAGCCTCGGGAGAGGCGTAGTAGTTCCTCTCCCGAGGCTTTACACCATGTAACAACTTAACAAGTAACCACAAACTGGCAAATTTTCTCATTCGATTTTGAACATAATATTCAACATTTTAAGGTTTAAAATCATTTGGAGAAAGACAGTTTGGTATAACCTAGCTGATGTGCAGGCTGGCGACTGTAAGTTGTATAACTACGTAACAGTACCTAAATATTTAAATGGCTTCGAATACTGTGAACTAGAGTTTTATCATGTTACACTATTATCAGTGCACAACTTGTTTATCAATGTCGTATGGTCATATGGTGTGGTCGAGTAGAACAGCACACCTCTGATAAGGATAACACATTTGAATTTACAGAACAGAACATCCCGCTCCACCCAGAGCGGGAGAAGTTATTTGATAATTTCCCACCCAGAAAATAAAAATGCCTGTATTCCCCAGAGGGGTAAGCAGAGGTGTTAGGTTAGGTTAATTAATTAGTCTTCTAAAGTGCGCTTGTACAGACGGCTACACATCAAGCTATACATTTCCAGTATAAGCTGGTCACGCATTGTATATGATTTCCGTGTAGTGCGAGATCAGCGTAAACTGGAAATGTAATAGCTTGATATGTAGCCGTGTGTACACACACGTTTTTCTTGCCGTGAAAAACTACGGTTTATTCGCCGTGCATGGTCGTCAGTGATATATGTGTAAAAGGAAAAAACAAAGAAAGTAAATACGTTTATTTGCGGTAAACATGACGCAAAGAAAGAACACATACAAAAAGAACAAGTAGGGGGAAAATATGCGTCACATCCACGCAAAACGGCCCACTATGGAAGCTTGTTGACACGTTTTTTCTACGGCACGGTATACGCCGTAAGTACCTTAAAGAAACCGTGCCGTGTACAGACGGCTACACATCAAGCTATACATTTCCAGTATAAGCTGATCTCTCATTGTGTACGATTTCCGTACAATGAGAGGTCCGCGTATACTGGAAATTTATAGCTTGATGTGTAGCCGTGTGTACAAAGGGCCTATACTGCTATGATACGGTGAAAGGCCGTAACTAAAATTTTTATCAAAAATGAGATAGATATAGGGCCGGATATGGCACTAAACTATCTATCTTTCTGCCTAGGTGATAAAGGCTCGTACAGACTGGTGCGATATCGCGGGTGCGACAGGCAGCGCGATCCTCGTCGCGCCCGCAATATCGCACCTGTCTGGAAAAGCAGCCTAAAGCCAGTTCTGCTGCGCCCATAGTTGCGTGTTTCAAACATGTTTCAAACACGATTTGTATGATTTTGATTTCGGCCACGCCCCCCAATCGATTATTATATTATATATATATATATATATATTTTTTTTTTTTTAATAGAGTATCACAGCTGGTGATACCTTATTCACATTACAATCTAGCTTATTCGCTAATAAGTAATTTAAATATAACCTAAACTGATAAGTAAATATAAAATTAAGAAATCGTCCATTAACGTCTTTCTTATTCACTTTATGTTAAGGGGAAGACACTTAATTCACGTGTTCTTTAGTCAGCACTTGCACTACAGTTTAAGTTCACTCACACTGCACTAAACTAACTCTTACCCCCTTATTACAAAACAAGGTTTATCTTCAGACCCAGGTTTAAAACATGGAGCCATTATTGAATTTCGACCTTTATTCCGAGTACGGTAAAGTTCCTAAACACAAAACTGACAGCTTAGTACCGAACTAAGTTTTCAGTTTTATATAAAGAACGGTATTTCAATCACAGTTAAGTTCTTATTACAAAAACTGGCTGCATGGTTTAAGCCATGTCAAAATATAAATCTTGTTTTGTAATAAGGCGGAAAAGGTTTTACCTTTTTTAGTCTTCGCACTAATTCAGTGATGTCAAGGAGCTGGATCGCCTCGACATTCACGTGATGATGAAGTCTGTGTTCGTGAACTTCTGCATATTTTTTTATTACTATGTAATAAAAAACACGACATCCATCCAGTATAATGGTGTGTACGTTTTGTGTTCCGTAATGCAAATTATTTTACATTGTATTGTATAGCTTCAAGTTTTATATGCGAACAGACAGCTGTGCTGCTGGGGAGTTTGTTGCGCCACTTCTTCTTCCCAGCTAAAGCACTAGGAAGTGGTGACGGGTGGGCGTTTTTGGGGGAATGTCTCATGTAATTTTTGACGTTCGAAAAGTGCTGATTCTCAGCCTAGTTTGAATAAATGACTTTTGATTTTGATTTTGTTCCGCTACTCGAATCGGATGCGGATGCCAGTATATTATTATAGTATTGGTAAAATAAAAGAATAAAATTAGAATAGAATGAAGAATAGAATAAAATTATTGTCAACAATAAAATAATTGTGATTTTGAGTGTGCTATGTATGCACTTTGTTTACATTTTATATGAAGGCTACGCAGTTGGGCTGCTGAAGGCTTAGCACGAGAACCGTTTCGTCGACGCAAGAGTACACAAAAATGACGTTTCCGTGTAGTTGGTAGTATTTCTACCGAGAATTGTAGTCAAGCCATTTCTTTTCTACAGTAGAGTAGAAATAGAAAGCGTCGTGCAGATGTTAATTCCAGCCATTACTCCATTTGAAATAAGATTAGACATTTAAATAAACTTTTGTACAGTCCGTTCAACCGATATTGACTTCTATTGCGTTGGTGTCATGACAAATGGCAGCTGGTATTGCTGGTTGGTAACAGTTGGTATTGTAACCACGTTTTTGCTTTTAATGCCCTCCTTAAGCCTACGGAATAGATGTCAAAAACGGTTGAACGGACTGTAAAAAAGATTATTTAAATTTCTAATCTTATTTCAAATGGAGTTATAGATACACTAGCTGCGCCCCGCGGTTTCACCCGCGTAAGTCTCGATCCCGTGGGAAAGCCACCCTTAACACTTAGTGGTATAAAAAATTGATAGTAGCCGATTCTCAGACCTACTGAATATACATATAAAATTTCATCAAAATCGGTCAAGCCGTTTCGGAGGAGTATAACATTGACACAAGAGAATTTTATATATAAGATATACGTACCTACTACTGAATTATTCTTTTCACGACCACGACCCTTGCACTCGACGGCGACGTGTTGATCGATGCCTGCCCATGTCCGTCAATTGGTGACATAGCATCGATCTATTCATTATTATTCATTGGCTGTGCACTACCACACTCGAAATGTTGCAAGATTTAGGAAATTTACGTGCTTCGAAATTAAAAAGATAGCCTTGAAGTTTTCAAAGCGTATAAAATATTCTGTATGTAGGGCCTGGTCGACCACTTTTCGCCCTTATGTCCATAGTAATAAGGTTGAAAAGTGGTCGACCGGGAACTTTCGCGGTGGTACCTATAGAACGCAGACAGAAGTAATATTCACAATTTTAGACAGGTATCCATCTTTAAGTAGGAGCATAATCTATCTGTCTTTAATTCATAGATTATTTATACAGCGTGCCGCTACAGTGGCGACATTAATTTAACACACATAGACAGTTTCGCCTTTACGTTTTATGAAAATATTTTAATTTCATTAAACATTATTATTTATTGATTTATTTACAATTTTCTAAAATAGCATCTTGGAGCAACCTGACTTAAGAACTGTAGCGCAGAGGTAATTAGCCGGAGTCATGGATCATAACATCGAATTAATAAAATTAAAACAAATAACGTGCAAGGAGTAGGCGAATTGAAGGAAAGAGAGAGCTTTATTATTTAGTTTGTTTGTTTTTTTTATTTTAAAATTAAAAATGATTATACATATAATATAAAAAAAAAATACACAAAATATAAAAAAAAGAAGTTTACTGGCCACTAGCCCTACCAGTGTGTCAAATTAATGTAGCCACTGTAGCGGCACGCTGTATACTTACCCCACTGTAAAGGCTACTACAAACTGGTGCGATATCGCGGGCGCGATGAGGGTCGCGCTGCCTGACGGTAGGGCTAGTGGCCAGTAAACTTCTTTTTTTTAATATTTTATATGTGCCTAATACAGATTACCTAGTACGGGGGTATTGTGACTTTTACTGGCGGCTTTATATAATTGTAATGTCAACAGCCTGTAAACATAGGTACAGACCTACTTAATAAATTGTGCACAAATAAATAAATATATTTTTTTATATAAATAAAAATCAATATTTGTTTGTTTGTCCTCTATGGACTCTAAAAGGGCTGGACCGATTTTGATGAAATTTTGGTGAGTTTTTCTCATTTGGCATACGCCCGCGAAGGTTTAGGGGTAGGGTAACCCTAGTGGTAGGGTAGAACACCACGCGAACGAAGTTACGCCGGGCAGCCATAGTTAGGAATATAAATCTTCAGAACCAATTTGTCAACATAAAATAAATTCGCATTTAATAAGTAGATGTAGGTTAACGCTAAAACAGCCACAAAACAGGTTTCCACCTTGCCTTAAGTAAACTCGTAATTAACAAGATAGGTACACACGGCTACACATCAAGCTATAAATATCCAGTTTAGGCTGATCTCGCATTGTATAGGATTTCCGTACAATGAGAGGTCAGGTTAAACTGGAAATGTATAGCTTGATGTGTAGCCGTGTGTACTTAGGTATGAGGCACGAATTTTATTAAATTGATTCGTCAAGCTTAACTGATGGCTAAAATAATGATTGCACAAGGATCATGAGAGTTGTCTGGAGAAGGACAAAGCCATTTAGTTGGAACTTGTGTCTGTCCGCTATCAAGAGTGTAGGTACAGTCGTAAACAAAAGAGTTAAGCAAATTAAGAACTCGCCAGTCGCCCCCTGTTAGGTCCATGGGAATATGTCATCATCTACCTAGCCTTTTTGATGTGATACATCTACAACATTATTTGTAGTATATGCGAAACCCGAAACGTGTCTAGTATTTTTATGTAAATAATCTATGTACAAAATTTCAAAACTGTAACATGAAAAATCACAAAGTTATAAGGTCGTTATGTTACCGGGTTGTGCGTACAAAAACATGCTAACGGCGCCCCCACGCCTCCAGGTCCAGGTTCGTCTTGCGCTCATTGATAATAATTTGGCAATAGGTACCTAACTGTACGGTGATTGTATTGTAAGTAATTAAATGGTGATAACATTTTCCATCACACCTAAATATTTTTATGAAAAAAAAAGCATGGTGTAAAAATTATTGAAATCGATTCAGTTCCTTAAGGCTTCTACAGACCAGCGCGAGTCGCGACGCGACACAAAGGCACCGCTCGTCGCTGTGCTCGGGCCTTTGTGTCGCGCCAGTATAAATAAAAAAAAAAATTAAAAAAAATGAAGTTTATTCAGGTAAAATACTAAATACAAATTTGCTTAAATCTACGTAAAATTCCATTGTGTTAAGTGCCTGAACTAGGTTATCCTGTGATTCAGGCGAGGCAAGGTATAATATTTCTAAATAATCACATTATGTAGAAGCCTTTATTTTGAACAAACTATATTCCAGGTTTCGCTTATACTAAAAATAATGTTGTATAGCCGCCCGTAAAACCGATTGCTGGCGGGGCGACGCATGCCGCGGGGCGACGCATGTCGCGGGGCGACGCCTCGCCACTATACAGTCTATTATGTAGTAGTGTGTAAATAATTTAGATAGATAGATAGATAAAACATTTATTCAGTGCACACAAAAGACATAGCACACAATAGCACAAAAAAAAAATAGATAACAACTTAAAAGAATTAAAAAAGAAAAAACAATAGGCAAAAAAAGGAGAAGATCACACACACACACACCATACACACACACACACGTACGCACACACTCACACACACCATACACACACACCATACACACACACACGTACACATACACACACACACGCACACACCACACATCACACCCCCCCACACAACTGCCAGGCGTCCCCGTGACGGCTCAATTTTTTCCCAAATATGTTGGGGTCAGCTTCCAGTCTAACCGGATGCAACTGTATACCAGTATTTCCCATGGAGCGACTGCCTATCTGACCTCCACAACCCAGTTACTGGGTAACACAATACCCCTTGGTAATACTGGTTGTCAGACTTTCGGGCTTCTAACGACCCGTAACAACTGGGAAAGATCTACAAATGACAGCCGAGAGCCCGGGACCAACGGCTTAACGTGCTTTCCAAGGCACGGAGGTGTCTTAGTATGTAAAGATGGTCACCCATCCACGGACCAACCGCGGCAAGCGAAGCTTAACCTGATGGATCGATCCGTGCCGCTGTTGTTACGGACGTACAGAATAGCACCACCCTATTTCTTCCCGTGGGTGTCGTAAAAGGCGACTAAGGGGCTTACTAGAGAATGGGCAGCAGCGTTCTCTATGCATTTTAACAGCATACTGCGATCGCCAACCCGCCTGCTAAGCGTGATCGTGGCGATTATGGCAACCCCCCTCCTTTTGGGGCCTATGTCCAGCAGTGGAAGTCTCTCGGCTGAAATGATGCTGATGAAGCTCACACTTACTTAACTATAATTATGTAGCTTGCGAAGAGTGTGTCTTAGTAATGGCAATTTAATGCTATTTCGAATTAATTTAATTAGCATGTGAACTCTTGAGTCTTAGCGTGTTAATAGCTATTGCTATAATATTTGATAATGACGATAATTGATAATAATGAAGTATGTCAATTTTGTTATTAAACGAATTAAAAATCGCGTTCGCGTTTAGTTTACTCGCCGATAACTAAATATATTTATAGCACACCACGCTACCGCGGTGCACGCGCATGCGCGATTGCTCGACGCTATGACTATTTAGAAAAGTACATAGCTTCGCATTTCACAGAATTTCGCGACTACATTTAATTTGCTAACTGCTAAATGATCATTCACACGCTAACAATGAATGCGAATGCTAATTAATCCATCACTAGTGTGTCTACCCTCTGCCTAACCTTTCCGCGTGGCGTGATGTTGTTATGTGATGAACAGCGGGCCGAGCACGGGCGTGCCAAGACGTTTGTGACAAGACATGATAAATTATGTCTTGTCAATTTGTACTAGTATTTTATGACAAAACAGTTTTATCGCTCAAACTGTGATAAAATGTGTGACTCAAGTCATGTCACAGTAGGCCGTGCTCGCCCCGCTGATGACTTGTATGAGCAGACGGTATGTGTTGATATTGGTTTTACCTTTTAGGATCTTTCTTGGGAAAGTCAGCTAATTGAAGTGAGTGACGTGACTCAATGTACTTAAAGTATTTTTTTCTTTCTGCAATATAAAGGTCGCAGGTTCAATCACCTCGTGGAACAAGACTTTTGCTTATAGTTGGGATTCCGTAAAATGCCACAAGCCACAAGTGTAACCTACTTATGAGATGAAAGATGCAGGCAGTCTGTTAATTACCTACTGTCCACGATAGGAAAATTAAGCAATGATATCTAGTTTAATTTTTTTAAGAATATCTTATTTGCAAAATACACTCAGTGGCAAAATAGTACAACAGGTAGCACTAGACATAATTAAAAAAATGCCTTGAATATTTATGCAAATATTAAAAAAAAATCAGCCAACTTCGTGTCGGACCACGCTCAATGAAGGCCGTCCGTACTAGGGATGATTTTATGCCAAGAACAAATTTAACATTGTAGTTGAAAAACATGTTCCCTCATACATTCCAGCTGCAAATGTAACGCACAATATTGAGGGATTTATCATATAGTTTTAAGACCATTGACTTCTTTTAGTTTTTCCTGTAATCTTTTGTAAAGAACTATAATCTGTATTTTTTTTATTTTAGGTGCTGTAGTTTCAGAGATAAGGATCAATTTTCAAAAAAAATCTTAAATAGCTTTAAAAGTACTTATTTTAAAATTATAAAAAAAATATTTATAATTACCTGAAATCCAACAAAGCCCCTTATTTAACTTTTCCCGTAATAAAACTTTTTTATAAGTTTCTAATTTGTAACCCAAAAGAGAGTAACGATACTAGATTCGGAGCAAATTGGCTGTGACAGGCGTCTGCTCCCTATATTTATAAGGGTTCCGTTTTTTTTCCATTAAGGTACGGAACCCTAAACATAAAAACATAATTTCCATTTCGAAAAATAAATGAGTTTCGTTAACTTTTCGACTGGAACTGTACAGGCAAATGGCATTCGCTTCTATTTTCTACAATGGCTATCGTTATTTCACATTTTGACAAGTGTTATCGCTAGTTTTCGATTCGAATTCCTTCATATGAATCGAAAACTAGCGATAACGCTTGTCCAGACAGTGCAACAAGTTGGCTACGCATCTCTACGGAAGTTATCGTTCGACGCTGGCGATTCGTTTCATGGAATCGAATGATGATAACATTGTCTAGCTTATTTCTATTCGTTGATCTATGATCACGTGAAATTTCGATAGCATACCTTTATCAACCCCATACATTTTGTGGCTTTTCTACTAGCGTCATCGCTAATCGAATGTTACTTTGTCTAGGCCCTCTGTACAGTTTCTTCAAGAGGTTGTACAAAAGGGTCACTATCGTATGCTATCGAGAGGCACGTGTTCGGAAAACTAATGAATTTGTAATCAAAATGATCTATGGAGCAGCAATTATATCACGTGTAGATATACGTTTGTAGTACTTATTAGTACATACGTAGAGCGTGGTGTGATGCGACCCTATTGTTTTGTAAGTCTTCCTACATCCTTATCTTTCGTTTGTATATACAAGGTCAAAATAAAATAGCTAGCGAAACTCCGCAGAACTAATGGGTTGTATAAACACGACCAAATATAATAAAAAAGATTTGATGATATTTTTTGGAGTTAACGACCGCTGTTAGTGTTGTTTGTTGAAGTATGAGCTGAGAAAATCTGTTTCCTTTCTTTTTTTTTTTTACTTATGTATTTCTCAGTATATGGTACATTGAGATCTTACATTAAACATTGTTTCACACATACTACCATTGCTGGTGTAGAAATATTAAATAATAAGCTAGGTACATGCAATCAGAACTAGGTACAGACGCCAGCACATCTTTATTTAGCTCTGATAGTTTTCCTTTTAATTTCGTTACCTAAACTATTGCCATGATTTTGTTTACATAATTATACAAAAACAACCCGCACTGAGCCTTCGCCAGCCCGCACTGGGCCTCGCCAACCCGCACTGGGCCCGTGCCTCAAGCTACTACAATCTGTCAGATTTCTTTAATAGATTTTCAACTTTATCCCTACAGCTACAGGTTCAAGGTAGATTGGGAAAAATTGACAGTTTCGGGTAGCTTGACTTGCTGGCGTCTGTACATTTTAAGAATAAGAATAAGTGATGAAATTTTGTATTAAATTTATGAATTTATAATTTTAATGACAAATTAATAGACAGGTTAAGATTAATCAAAAATGCATTATATAAAATGTCAAAATATTAATAGTTAAAACAAAAATAAAAAGCTTGTCATCGAAAATATAAATCAATTTCATCATGTTTAGATATCGATACCCATCACATAACAGATTTTTTAAAGTAATATTTCAAATGACTACACTAACTGCGGTTGATGACCTCAAATTACAATACACCGTGGCATTTTAATCGTCTTACAACGGCTGCCCACTTCATGACCTATCCACTGACTAAAAAACATTTTTTTATTTTTATTCATTATGACGCAAGATGTACCTAATTTGAAACATCCTGATAGGAGCGCGGTGCGAGTCTCCATTCCGAGCCGCCCATGGAACGCAAGGCTCGCAGCGTGCTCGTAACAGGGTGTTTCAATTCAAACTACGTCATTCGTCATAATTAATAAAAATTTTCTTTTTTACTATTCAAATGTAATTTTTTTTTTTACTTTTATGGATGATTGTTTTTTTGTATGTTTTTTTTTTAAACGTTGCCCCACACTAGAAATTTCTCCTGTATTGTGGGTGCGTTGACAAACATTTAAACTCACATACATAAACAGCCAGACCCGAAACAACTACTTGTAGGTCATACAAATATTTGTTCCGTGCGGGAATCGAACCAGCGACACGCAGCGCCGCAGTCAATCGCTTAACCACTGCGCCAACCGTGTCGTCAAAATTGATTAGTAGTCATTGGATACATGAAGTGGGCTGCCGTTGTAAGATGATTAAAATGCCACGGTGTATATAATATCGATGCTCATCACATCTAAGGAGCTTCGCTTGCTAATTAAATTAAAGAAAAATAAATAAATACATAATAATTAGATACCCTGTATATGCAATTATGGACACCACGCGAGATTTGGCGTATGGCACACCGCGTGTCATGACATCACATGGAAATGGAAATTAAAATGCCTAACATTTTAGGTAAAATAAAATAAATCACCAGTGCCCGACCTAGTGTTCAAACCTGTCTCATCGACCTTGTTTGCTATAAACTGTAAGTATTAATTATTCCAGGTCCTGTAAGCCCCTTAATTCTTAAAATGAACAACCTTATAATTTTGTAGAAATTAAAATACAATAAAATAAATATTAAAGTATTTTATGAAGAAGTATATTATTGTATAAAGTTCGCGAGCACATTCGTAAGAAGCTGGCAGTATCATAACAACGGTCTTATAACTATGTATAATTAATTAATTATGTATATAAATTATACTTAAAAAATTTAATAGGTATTTATGTATGTAGTATATCTTTATATTTAAATAAATATTTATCCCACAATTTTCGTTATTGCAAATACCATTGTTTGTCTCTGCATCACCCAAAGGTTGACTGGCAGAAAATGCCTATGGCATTAAGTTCGCCTCTGTACATTTGTGTGGATAAGGTATTCAATAAATAAATAAGTAATGAAAAAATTACACGTTTCCATATTTAGTATTTAATATTTGGTTAGATTTAATAAAATCATCAAACCAACCCGCACTGGGCCCTCGTGGTGGCTGGTGGATTACGTTACGGCTCACTCCCTCTCACAGAGAGGAGGCCTACGGGCCGAGCACGGGCTGCCCAAGACGTTTGTGACTAGACATAATAAATTATGTCATGTCAATTGGTACTAGCATTTTATGACAAAACAGTTTTATCGCTCAAACTGTGATAAAATGTGTGATTCACGTCATGTCACAGTAGGCCGTGCTCGCCCCGCTGGGTCCCAGCAGTTCGAAAATTATAAGCTGATTACGTAATAAAATCATGGTAATTATTGGCATGGTAATTAAGAATTGCAATTATGTTGCAGTTAGTCTTTTAAGTAACGCACTATTAAGTTCATTATGAACGCCTTCATTATCTATGTTTAGGTAATGCTTTATTAATGTTAACACGTGTTCCTATATTTTAATATACCATAATATGCTCAGATTATCTAATCTGAGATAATATTATGTATAATATTATCACTTATCATTCTTACCTACTTTAGATAATTGCATAACATAGCCTAGGACCTAGGCTATGTTTAGCAATTATCTCAAGTTAGTAGCCCAAGGCAGTGCGCAGCGTGTATTTCACTCACCCGGGGAAAACCCTACATTTGCCGCCCCTCCCTCCATATTTTCGCAACTAAGCATAATTACTGTCTGTCTGTATAACTGACTGTTGAGCATTTAAGACGTAGGTATGAATATAAATGATCATTCCCAGAAGGGTTAGGTAGAGGTGTACCTATTTTTAACAGACTTCCTAAAAGGAGGAGGGTTCAGCTGTTTTTTGTTTTTTTCGCTGATTGTTCCGTCAACACAGATGGCCACCGGAACTACTTAAACTTAAAGCGACGATAACCAACTTTTAATGATTTTATACTGAAGACCACGTCTAAACGAGTAGTGTAAATGATTTGAAAAAATATATGATAAATGAGAGAGCATTTTCTCAATAACTTAATATGTGAATATTTTAGATTATGTTTATATTACATAGTGAAATTAATTTGTAAAGTTATGTCTAACGCGGATAAAAATCTACCAAGCGTATTTTTCTGAAACCTTTACCAATTTAAAGATAATTTAATTATTGATCTTTTAGTATACTTACGCGTTTTTTTAAAATACCTTTTGTTTTGAGTATAATACATTAATAATGCGTCAAATTGGGGATAGCGCTCCTTGATGGGCGAGTCCTATTACTGGCTGAACGTACGACGCGTTGCGTGAGCTCAGTACAGAACACGCAAGCTAACCACTCAAGGTCACAGGCATATATCTGCGTCTTAATAATAAGTATTTCACTGTTGCAATTCGATTAGACACTCTAATATGATTGCTAAGCAATTTATGCTCCTCACAATGCATAATGGTGAAGTCACCATCAGTTCTCCTGGTTATTACCAGGAGAACTCAACTATTAACTTCCCTGCATCGGGAAAAGCCATATTTTGTAAAAGGTGATGGGCAGTTGACATTAGGCTATTGTAACTTAGATAAATTGAGTGTATTCCCGTTGTCCCCGTTTGCCATATCCCCGTCACGGGGACAGCGGGACGTGATTAAATTTATTTCCCGTGGTCTCCTTATCGTACGAAGTAAACCTTTTTTAAATCGAAACAGTTAGGTTAGGTTAGAACTGTGACCACACAACGCACGAGCCGAGCGAGCGGAGCGAGCGGTGCCGCGGCAGCGGCCGGCGAGTGCCAGAAACATATTTTTGAATGTAAAACGAAACCACGGGGACAACGGGAAGTATTTTTAAATATTTAATTGAAGTACCGCTGTCCCCGTAGGACGGGGACACGGCGTACGGGGACAACGGGAATACACGATAAATTGCAAACTGACCCACTAAAAGGTGAAAAATAAAAAAAACTTTTTACAAAAAAAAAACAACCGACTTCCAAAAAAAAAACACTAAATATACTTAAAGTGAAAAATAACCTTTATTTCGGAAGTCGGTGGTAAAAATTAAAATAATATAGATCCAAAGACACCGACTTCCGAAATGAAGGTTATTTTTACTTTGTAGTGTTTTTTTTTGGAAGTCTGTTGTTTTTTTTTGTAAAAAGTTTTTTACAGCCACATTTCGTTTAATAACACTTTTGCCCGACCGGGGATTGAACCCAGGACCGTGCAGTAGACCATCGAGACAGGCAGGTATGAATTTGTGGGGTTTAAAAAATAATAAATGTATTCTGTAAAGAAATTTTTTTTTTAAAGTGCCTGTTTAATTTGAAACCCGGAAAAACAAAAACCCCATTTATTTTGGATTTTCTGACCGTAATCAATCATGAGATTTAATTTAAAAAGAGATATACGTATTTTCTTTCTTTCTTTCTTTCTATATCAAAAATTCAAAAAAATCTACTCTCCTACCATATTACCTGCCTGCTAAATTGGTGAGTTTGTGGTTTTACATTATATTTTAGAACAGCATAATGAAAAGAATGTCTAAGTTCTAACATTTACCCAGAGAAGGCAGTACCTACACTTATCATTGATTGGATTGTGGCGAATGTAACGCACCACATTTGGTTTCTGTTGGCAACACCAACAGAAGGTTCTAGGATTCAAGCTTGTCAAATACATGTAACCAGAGACAGAACTTTTTCCCACCTTTAATTGTGTCATTTGAATTGGAAAACCCATAATTTTCCGGGATTGATATTTTGCCCGTGTTGTGAGTACCTAGTTCATGTGTAATCAAAGCAACGCAATAAACTATAAGAAGAACGAGTCAGTGTTACATTATTACCGAACCTCCGACCCGTCAATGGTGACCCCGACAAACATTTTTTAAACTTTTTTGCCTAGATAACCAGTTGATAGTAACGCCCACTCAACCATCTCACTAGCATATAGATAGCCTTGAAATATTGTATAAATGCTCATTTTTTTTGTAAACGGCGACCATGTAATACATTCAACACAATCCTATAATGGGACCCATCATTCTAGCGTTCTCACAAATGACGTAAAATTGCACCGACGACGACGCGACGTGATAAATCAACAAAATTGTCGCCCTTCGCCTACTTCCAAATGACAGAAGAATCTAAATGTGAGGATTATGATATAATCTCGACTACTCAAACCTCAAACAACGTAAGTAGTGCAGCAGCCTGATTGCGTAACACAGTTTGAATCGGAATCGGAATGATTTTGAAGTATATTGCTAATACAACTTCACATGTTAGAAAAATTTATCTGCTCAACAACGTAAATAACGCAATGAATGTTGTTGAACTGTCAAATTGAAACCGATTCCAACTGATAGTGTGTTACACAATTAGCCCGCTGGTAATCGTGGCTTGTTTACCAAAATTGTGGCTTCTCTATTGGACGTCATGACGTTCCGTAGCGGTAGCGTTTTTTGCAACTTGCGGGTCGGGTTGTATCGTGATCAAAATAAGATTCGCGACTATATCAGATATACAAATTAAATTAGCTAGCGAAACTCTGCAGACGTGATGGGTATCGATATCTAAACACGAAAAAATAAAAGATATGATTTTTTTTTATTGGGGGGTCAACGACAGCTGGTAATGTTGTTACTTGAAGAGTTATGAGTTGTGTGTATGTGTTGTGTTGTTACTTGTCATTGTAAAGCAACCACTAAAGGGGAGTGTGAGACAGCTCCGACACAAGTACTTTTGTAACTTACTTCGCTGGCTAATTTAATTTGACTCTGTATATTCACAGAATTATAACCATTAGAATCATTCATACATCTCTCTAAGTTAGATTTGTTCCATTTAATTACTTTTTCATGAAATCATGACATTGGGGAACAAATTTAACTTAGAGAGATTTATTAATGATTCTAATGATTATGTAGTTCTGTGAACACATATCTGTTATAGTCGTGAATCATATTTTGATCAAGATACAACCTGATAATGACCTGTAAAAAACTTAAGAAAAATTGAATGTCGCGGGCTACAGCTACGGATTCACTATAAGGTAAAATTATTGTGACGAAATAAAATATTCGCACGCTGAGAACGAAAGTGGCCTATCTCAAAATTTTAGTAAAATAAGTTAAATAGAAAATTACTCAAAAAGTACACTCTATATAAAGTGATAAAGTCAAATAATATTATACAAAGGAAATTCTTAACTTTCGTTTTCTTAATAAAAAGTTATTGTAGAATAAATAGAAAATCTTCAATCCGTCGAACACATTTTCTTCTATTCCCAAAAATCGTAAATTTTTACTTGAGCCACTTTCGTTCTCAGCGTGCGTATAGCAAATAGCAACATGACAACAATACAAAATGCGTGACATTTTCTAACCTGCCTCGTTGGTCTAATGGTAACAAGCGCTACTGCTGAGCGTGAGGTCCTGGGTTCAATTCCCGGGTCGGGCAAAAGTGTTATTGGATGTTTCCATCTGGAATTTTTCAGTACCAGCCCGGAGTCTGGATTTGTGCCTTTGATGGCAATAGGCTCGCCCCCTATTACATGGGACTTAAACATCATCATCAATCATCTCCCAAGTCTTTTCCCAACTATGTTTGGGGTCAGCACTCAGCTTCCAGTCTAACCAGATGTAGCTGAATACCAGTATTTTACATGGAGCGACTGCCTATCTGACCTCCACAACCCAGTTATTGGGTAACACGATATCCCTTGGTAAGACTGGTTGTCGGACTTTCGGGCTTCTGACTACCCGTAATAACTGTCAAAGATCTACAAATGACAGCCGGGACCAACCGCTTGACGTACTTGCTGAGGCACGGAGGAGTCTTGGTATGTAAAGATGGTCACCCATCCACGGACCAACCGCGGCAAGCGTAGCTTAACCTGATCGATCGACCCGTGCGGCTGTTATAAATTTGACACAAGCCCCTCACTCCTCTCTTGGGACTTAATGCTCCTACAAACTGGTGCGATATCGCGGGCGCTACAGGCAGCATGACCCTCGCCGCGACCTCGATATCGCACCAGTCTGTAGAAGCCTTTAAACATAACTGGCGAGATATGGGTGTACTATAGGTACTACTTAGTTAATGTTTTTAAATTTTAATAAGTATGGTTTATTATTTTGTAAAAAAATGTTTGTGTATTAAATTTTATCTATGAGCCTTAGTTGCCTGACAATAAAGCTAATTTTGCTATTATTATTATAAGTACACCTGTGCCCAAACCTTCGAGGAAACAAGGCGTGATGATAAGTACATTGTTGACTATATGTAAGGGTCCGAGTATAAACCCTGTAGGATGCCTAAGAAAAACTTGCCCTTCGTTTAAGCGGATTTATTGCCAAGTGCCATAGGATATGTTTTATGGAATAGCTATATAACACCCACGCGGACGAAGTGACAACAAGCTAGTTTCATAATATTTGGAGTAGTTGTAACTTTGGTCCAAGTATAGACCCTGTGGAACGCCTAAGCAGAGCTTGCATCCCTGAGCTCGAAAGTCATCAAAGGTAAGGTTGCAAGAAGTACGTAGGTAACATGGCAATTAGGTACAAACATAGATTCTATATCGAATCTAGAATTGTAGCTACCAGGTATACCATGTGGCTACCATGTTTTTAGAAATATATTATATGTAAGTAAGCATAAAAACCTAGACGGAAGGATGTGTAAGTCTAATTAAACAATAGTGAAAGGAAAAGTTTATCAAACAATAAGCGAGCAGCCAAAATGATTAAAGCATAGTTTGGTGCTAAAATCGAACAGGAAAAGCTAAGCTAAAATCAAAATCCAAATTTTTTATCGTAATCACTTAAAACTTATGAACATGTTTATGAAAATTACTGAGAAACTTGTAATTAATTATTGTGTAAAGGCCTAATCATTATGTCCTGTATCTATCGAATCACAGCTAGTAAACAATAGCCGAATATTCTAAGAACGCGCCAATTTACACATGTGAGTTCTGATAAGTTGACATACGACGCGCGTTCTATAGTTGTAACAACTGAGTGCCGACTAATCTGCACATGTTACGCAAATATTCAGAAAATTATTCTTTAATAACGAAATAAGTGACAAAGTAGACCAAACTCCCTAATACGGTTTTAACTAGGACACCTTTGACTTATGTAACCGGTCATTAAGCTGACCAATAAAAATACAAACATAACGCGTGCATAAGATTGCTGTGATTGTATTGCAAATTATTTAGGAAATTAGATAACCGCTGACTGAAAACTGCAACCTTATTCCAATCAGTTTTCCTACATCGCTAATTACTAACAGAAAACACATTTTCCAGATAAGGATCGACATCCTACGTTGTACTCGTAAATTAATATGAATCTTTGTGCCAAATAGCACGACATAAGTACATAAATTAGCGAAAATATCAACAGAAACCTGTACTCATTTATAAAGTCAAAGTGTGTAGACCAGAAGTAAAATCAAGAAACCAACTGTCCTTCGACAGACTACTAACATTATCAAAAGCTCGAAACGTATCGCCAACAGGAAAACAGATATTATAGAGAAATTGCAACTTACCTGCATGTTAGGAGTGACGTAGATAGCAGGTAGCTCGAAGAATCGAAACACTTTTACTTGTACGTTGCACTAGTGAGCCGTTTAGTTAGCGATTGACCCGGATCTCGGTATTATGATTTCTACAGTATTTCACAATATTTTCTCGTAGCCAGTGAAGCGTTTAAGCGTACGTCTGGTTGGAGAATGCTGGAGCGAGCCGTGGTGCCGTAACCTCTTACTTAACTCGACAATCCCCCCTTTTCGACTTGCTGTACATACGCGGCAGCCTGCACCGAGATTGTGCGTCAACGACTCATCGTTACGTGAGCGCGCAGTGTGAATAAAACACTAATTATTGGATTCATATATTATTTTATTTTAGGCACATAATGAGAACAGGAAACGGATCATGTTATATGATTGGATATAAAAAAACAATAATTAATGTTACATTAACTCATCCTTTCAGCCGAATGACGTCCACTGCTGGACACAGGCCTCCCCAAAAGAGAAACGGGGGTGCCATAATCGCCACGCTTGGCAGGCGGGTTGGCGATCGCAGATCACATTAACTATATGGATGAATTTGTTTTCATTTTTAACCGACTTCAAAAAAGGAGGAGGTTATTCCTGTTATTCAGTTCAGTAGGTTACTACAATGCATAAAGAATTCTACATACCTGCGCGACTTGTCGCACGACGCGACACGGCACAAAGGCCCCGCGTGTCGCGGGACGGGCGGTGCCTTTGTGTCGCGTCGCGTCGCGCGACAAGTCGCCCCGGTATGTAGAAGCCTTAATGATCAATATTTTTTTTACAAACACTAGGATTTACAGCATATACTACGTAAATATACCTAAGTAGATACGAACGATACTTAATTAAATAATTTCTTCGTAGACACAGTTAATTGTAGGTCAATTATTAGCGTTATTAATTAGGTACACAAAATAATTAATTAATATTTGCTAATACAACTAATAAAATGGGTTTATTTGTGACGAATTCTATTGTTTATTTTATTAACGAATATCGAATTAACCTAAATAGGATTGGTCTTAAATACATTTGCTTAATATTGAGCTTAATTTGACAGTGCAATCTGATAATTTGACAGTGCAATCTGATAATTTGACAGTGCAATCTGATAATTAATTAATGAACTATCATATTAGTTTTGTATGACTCGTAATTTCATAAAAATACAGCAAGTATGTTTTTATTTTAAATCGATAATTATATTAACTCCCACTATCACTTTACTCTACAAAAATGATTAATTTGTTTTAATCTAGGTAAGTGAAAAATAAACAAATAATGAAAGGTAAAATTTTCCCATAATTGTTCGTTTCTGTCAGTCAGTATGTAATTTTGCCTTTTGGAACTGGGACACTTTTATGCGCAATGGCCAATGACATTATAAAATGCCATACCCAGTTATCTACAGGGTAAAATAAATTCAGTTACCTAGCGAAACTAACAAAGAAAAAAAAAGATTAATTGATTGATGATTTTTGATGTTACTTTAAGTATGAATTGCGATAATATGTATTTATTTTTTGTTTTATCTGTCTCTGAAGTTAACACTTAACACAATATTAATTTGATATTTCAAGTGCATGCAGTTGATGCCCCCCCCCAAAAAAAAAACCTTATTTTTTTTTTAAATCTTTTTTAGATATCGATCGATACCCATCAAGTCTGCGGAGTTTTGCTAGCTAATTTATTTGAATCTGTGTCAAAAAATCACTACTGCTACATGACATAAGTTCAAAAGCTTAGCTACAATTTACCCAAAGTCGATGTAAAAAACTACTTACGTATACTTTGAGACTAATTTTCGAGAAAAGGAAGTCCGTTACTTCAGACATCAAACTATGGCAACCGAAGATGGCAACAGATATTTGCCGGATTTACCTCATGATGTAACTTTGATTGGCATCTCAATGTGTGTGTAATAAACATATTCTTATGGTAGTGTGTCTTTATTCCGATTGGATTGGATTTAAACAAGAGTTATGAGAAAAATAAGTTTTCATAGAAATTTAAATTCCCCATATCTCGTCTTTATATCATTGCCCTTTCAAAATATACAGTATGTAACAAAAACCCTGTTGTTCCTTTTAGGGACGTATACATTTACCTACAAGCACAACATTGGTGGAATTATAATTAAAAAAAATTAAGTATTGGCTAGTCGAGAAGTCAAAATCAAAGAATGAAAGAGGTTAGCAATCAGTTAAACATTACAAATATTAATATTTAAATATATATTTTAATTATTTTTGTTGAACAGTTTTTATTAATGACTTGCTTTATTACATAAGTATACCGATTCTTAAAACGTAGGTAGAAGGAACAACAGGGTTTTTGTTACATATTGTATATTTGGGAACATAGATATTCTGTAATCCAATCGAAATAAATACAATTATGTTAGATTTAAAATTATTTTGGTATTATGTTTGTATGAACTACGCATGCTACGCTGGCCCCTTAATAAATATAAAAATTGCTGAATGTTTCCAAAAAACTCTGTTTTCCATTCTATCATTATGCGCCAATTCCATTACAATTATTCCTTTCCCTTTCCTTTTCTTTTCTATTCTATTCATTATAAAAAATAAAGTTATTTTACGTTTGGTTGGTAGTTCTGATTAAGTGATTACATTCTTAATTTAAATTCAACCGTATTGGCGCACTATTTTCGCCCAATCCCACGGGTAGTTCCGTTGGACAAACGCCAGTGTTCGTCGAATCTGGTGAGTTTCTTGCATGGAACACTGCGGGCAGGCCCCTCGGAGTACCAATGGAGCCAGAGCTGGAAGGAAAGGGATCAATGTTATCCAAAAAGTCGGCTAGGTAGAGGTACACACTTATCTTCTGACGTGCCAAAGCCACAAATGACACTCGTAATTAAAATTTGTCAAGACATTATGACCCTATTGGCATGCTATTGATCTGTGGAATACTTATGTAGCCTTCCGTTGCGAATGACTTTAATATGGTCTCTTTGCATAGAAGCCCATTTCGGATTGTTCTTTAGTGATCTAACAGGGTCGGACGTGATGGGTATCGATATCTAAACACAAAAAAAAAATCATTTGAATTTTTAAATTAAAAAAAAAAATAAAGTTATTGTTTTTTTTTCTGGGGTCAATAATCACTGGTAGTGAAGTTACTTGAACTAATTGAGAAAAACATATTTTCTTTTGTTTTATCGTGTTTAGAGATATCGATACCCTTAAGTACCCACCACACAGAAAAAAAAACTGATTTTGAAACTGATATTTCAAGTAACTACAGTCGTTGACCCCAAAAAAAACAATGAACCCTTTTCATTTTAAGGATTAAACAAAAAATAAATTAATTTTAAAAAGTTTCTGTTTTTGGGTCATGCTCTTGTTCTGTTTTTGGTCAACTGCTGGTAATGTCACTTTAATTATCAGTTTTAAAAAAAATGGCGTAGGGCGTGTCGGACCACGTACACACGGCTACACATCAACTATACGTTTCCAGTTTACGCTGACTTATTCTCATTGTAAGGAAATCCTATACAATGCGAGATCAGCTTATACTGGAAATGTATAGCTTGATCTGTAGCCGTGCGTACAATGAAGGGTTCCATAGTTGGGATGAATTTATCCCAAAAAAAAACTTAACATTGTAGTTGAAAACTAATTGCAAATGTAATCGCAATTTTTTTATGTTATGATACTACAAAATAACGATTTTTCCTTTACTTGTGCTGTGAGACCTTAATTTTTGCCAAATTTTAATATTCTAGGTCCACGGAAAGTGAGTGATTATAGGGTGATTTACTTGCCAGTATGAAAATATGTCGCGTAAATCACCGTATTTTTTTTTTATTGCGTCGACTTAGAAGCTTGATTTTTTTAGAGCTCCATGGACCGTAGACCTACGTATTTGATATTAATTTCAACTTGATACCTCCATGCGCTCCTGAGAAAAAGGGTTTTGACAGACTGACGGACAGACAGACATACGGACAACGAAGTGATCCTTTATTGGGTCCGTTCTTTCCTTTTGAGGTACAGAACCCTAAAAATCAGTTTTTTTTGTGAATGCTTGACAAAAGTGTTGGGTATCGATAACCAAACACGATAAAATAAAAATAAAAAGATTTTCTCAACTCATACTTTCAGTAACAACACTTCCAGCGAGCGGTCGTTGACCCCAAAAAAAAATATCAAAACTTTTTTTTTTTATTATTATTTTATATCGATAGTCGATACCCATCACATCTACGGAGTTTTGCTAGCTAATTTAATTTAACCCTGTATAAAACAACAACAGGTTTGCGCCCATACTAGTAAAAGTTGAAGATGAGTACAATGACCCCTTAAAAGGTTGTGCATTAATTCCAGGACACCACACTATAAAGGCGAAAGTTTGCGAGTGTGTTTGTTACTTCTTCACGCTCAAACAGCTGGACCAATTTTGATAAAATTTTGTATGGAGGTAGCTGACACCCTGGATTAACATATAGGCTACTTTTTATCCCGATATTCCCACGGGATCGAGACTTACGCGGGTGAAACCGCGAGGCGCAGCTTGGTTGTATAAAACCTGCCAATCAAACCGATTCTAGGTTCTTGCTTGATCTATGCAGGCAACCGAGCATGCAGCAACCACGGCTAATCAAATTCATTCGCGTCATTTGCGATTTCTTGTAAAAAAACATAGCAGGACAGTTACTATCTCCATTGGTTTAGCTAATTAATTATAGGTAAACAAATCATAGAAAAGGTTTTTAAAGATCATCACTTTTTGGTTTAAAAATACGTTGTAATGTAACTTCCAAATTAAATTTATTTTTGACTAGCTTTTGCCCGCGGCTTCGGTCGCGTTAATTTAGAATTTGACAATCATTTCGGACTGTACTCTGCTTTTTGAAAAAAAATGCCATTAAATACATCCCCTAATCATAACTCATCATGATTCGAAAGACACGTGGCGCCATCTATTATCATAAGAACGTTATTGTTGTTTTTCTCGGGAACAGTACTTTTTTTCGGGATGAAAGGTACGCTATGTCCGTTTCTGTACACCTGACAACGAATATGCAAAAGTTCTGGGTGATCGGTTCAGTGGTTTAGGCGTGAAAAGGTAACAAACAAACAAACTTACTTTCGCTTATCTTATCTAACTTACTTTTACGATAGTTTCCTCTTTTATTACTTTATGTTAACTTTATTATTTATTCTTAAACTACTTTTCTTATGTGTAATTGCTTGAGCACAATTTTTCGTTAGATTTATAATAATACTTACTATAATATTTTGTAATCTGTCTATTGTAAAGAGCCCAAAAAGACCGGTTCTCTAAATGTCAACGAAATAAAACGTTGATAGATTGAAGAGTACACACGGCTACACATCAAGCTATACATTTCCAGTTTACGCTGATCTTGCACTGTACGGAAATCCTATACAATGCGAGATCAGCTTATACTGAAAATGTATAGCTTGATGTGTAGCCGTGTGTACAACTGTGACATTACGGTTACGCGACAGCTCTCTCATCACGTGTTTTTTTTTTGTTTACCTTTATTTAACTACCAAAACCAACGGATTAAAGGTATTTATATTATGCTTCATAAATAAACTAATTTTGTTTATTTTTTGTATGAAATCATTGTTATTGGTGACCTTAAACTAGTTTGGTATTTCATAGAGAGTCAAATTCTACAATCAGTCAGGCTTGTATCTATTCGAAATTGTAGCATTTATCTAATCGAATCAAGCATCTGCATCACTACCAAAGAGAATTAAACCACTTGAGACCCGATAGACCGATTTCGTCTAGGGACACGACTCACTAGTGCGGGCCGGGAGACGAAGAAAATACAGCGGTTGTGATTGACTGATGCAACAATGTCAGGACGAATGTTCCAAACATATACGTAGTGATGCACAAGTCAGTTTTGCAACTATATTTTCGATATCGATAAAATCGACAGGTATTAATTCTGCATTTTTTTTTAAACTATACTGTTAGGTTGGTAACTGGGTGCAAATAAAACACTGACGTAACACTAAAAACTTTATTCAATTAAATCAATCAGCTAATTTAATCGACAGAAAGCTTAATAAATTTCTCATAAATGAAACTAAATTCTAATAATTTATTGTGCAATTAGGATTTAAAAATCACTTTTACATGTCATTATTTAACAAGCTAGCTGGAGTCGACATTTCCAAAACTTTTTGGAAACCAATTTTCCCTGTGAACTGCCTTAATCCACTTTTCTTTCAGTTCTGGAGTATTTGGAAATCTAAAATGTAAACATTAAGTAATATTACTTTTTTACCATTAGGAAATATCGATCATTTGTATTGTCATTATCGATTTGTTTTGAAGTTGTCACAACACTGCAGCATTAGTACAGATAGAAAGGGACAGACGTATGGACAATACCCTAGTGAGAGAAAGGGACTTTTCAAAAAGACATCAACGCGTGATACATTTATGTGCAATTTTAGATAACCAACCAGTTTAGCTTGAGCCCTGCAATTATTCCTATTATTATTAAATTATAAATATATTTTACTTACCGATGAAAAGTTATGCCGTCTTTTTTATAGCTGGATGTTCTGGATGATTTCCCACACCATTTAATTGAACAGGAACTCATAATTGTTTGTATTTATGCAGAAAATGTTTTAAAAGGTATCAAAATAATCGCGTGTACAGAGATCCAATAACTGGTTATTACCATAGATAATACACTATATATAGGGTTATTACTAAAATAGCCACTCATTTTTTCATTTATTATAAGTGCAATTTCATATATTATGTGTCGTGAGCCTGAGTCGCCCGTATGAGCAGTCAAGAGGATATATAGTCATTGATCACTACAAACGAAAAGTATGAATCGGCATTAAAACCTACATTAACAAAACCAAAAGACTCGCGCATTTCCAAACATTATAGCGGTTACTGAGTTTCTTAACAGAAAAACCCAGTAACACTTTCATATGAACATGGAATCAAACCTAGAACCAAGCAGCTGCGCTTGCGCAAGATCCGTTTAAAAGTGACAACAATGACATTTGAAATAGATACTTTTGGTTAGTTCGTGTGGTGCCGGACGTAAAAAATAGCACCATCCTATTTCTTCCCATGGGTGTCGTAAAAGGCGACTATGGGATTTACTAGAGAATGGGCAGCAGCGTTTTCTATGCATTTTAACATCATACTGCGATCGCCAACTCGCCTGCCAAGCGTGGCGATTATGGCAAAACCCCCTTTGGGGGAGGCCTATGTCCAGCAGTGGACGTCTTTCGGCTGAAATTAAGAATTATGACTTTTGTTTGGTAGGTAAGGACTTTCAAACATAATTTTAAATAAGTATTGGATACTTATCATATACAACAATAGTTTTTGTTTATACTAAACCCGAAAAGGGGTCATTGTACTCATCATTTTGAACATTTTTATCTATGGGACCAACTTTGAAATCGCGAAAAAAAAACATCAGCTGTTCCCTACATTTGTGTTCACTTATATCGACGAATACGAATAAAATTAACGTAAGTATTCCGAGCGAGCTCGAAAATTGTTGCAACCACCGTTGCTAGAATTTTTAAACTCGCTTCCCTCGTTACTCTACCATACATTTCACTTTCTCCTGCTTCTCAAACTTTTCTGCATAAGTACCGGGGCGGGGGACAAATTTCGTTTTGCTGCCCCGGGCCCCTGACTGGCTTAGTTCATTACTGTATCTTGGATTGCTTGCTATGTGCTCATAATTCATATTATTGTCATAAAACTAAATTAAACATGGTCACTTTGCCCATAAAGAAACTCATTCAATAGAAAAACGTATGACTAAT
Organism: Tiliacea aurago; assembly: GCA_948098905.1. Taxonomy (NCBI): domain Eukaryota; kingdom Metazoa; phylum Arthropoda; class Insecta; order Lepidoptera; family Noctuidae; genus Tiliacea; species Tiliacea aurago. The sequence continues at coordinate 8,155,335 of OX402592.1, forward strand.
GACAATAAGTTACCACATAAAATAACCACGAAGGATGACCAACACGACATAATATGATAATAGCATTACAGACGAGAGTAGTAGTAAACATACAAACTTCTTTCTTAATAATTACTTACTTAGTACCCAAAGGGTAAAACGGGAACCCTATTACTAAGGCTCCGCCGTCTGTCTATCTGTCCGTCTGTCACCACGCTGTATCTCATGAACCGTGACAGTTAGACAGTTGAAATTTTCACAGATGATGTATTTTTGTTGCCGCTATAACAACAAATATGGCAAAAAAATCATGTTTGTTATAAGGGAGCCCCCTTATAACAAACATGATTTTTTTGCCTTTTTTATAGGAATGGTACGGAACCCTTCGTTGGCGAGTCCAACTCGCACTTGGCCGGTTTTTTTACCTATTTTCGTATTTATAGGTGCATCGTCTACATACACAACATGCCCCAGAATTAACGCACAACCTCTTAAGGGGTCATTATACTCATCATTATGAACAACTTTTAATATGGGATCAAACCTGAAATCGCGAAAAAAATATCAACTGTTCCCTACATTTTGACGAGTTATTCGAAAATAAATGTAGGGAACAGCTGTTTTTTTTTTCGCGAATTCTAGTTTGCAAATGTGACCATTCGCGATTTCTTGTAAAAAAAACATAGCAGGAAAGTGACTAGGGGTCTACTCCGAAGATAAATCCAAAGTATCGGCCGAATGTTCGGCCGTTAGCAATTTTTGGTTTAGCTGCGGCTACATTGTTATCATAAAGCATACTACAATTCGCGCGCAATATTTTATATTAAGTAGGTAGGTACGGTATGACATATTTTATTAAACAGTACTGTTTTTTTAACTCACTGCGAAGCCGCCTCCCAACAGGATCACAAGGTCCTTCAGCGAGTGCGCATTTGATGTGTCGCTGCATCGTGCTCTTATCGGCCAGGGTCTGATCTAATTGTGCGTCAGTCATTTGAGGCCCGGCCTGCACATGCAAGCCCGCCACGATACCCACGCAGGCGACACATAAAAATACGACGATCTGTAAGAAAGGTTTAAGTTTGAGGATGAAGACAGGTTTATTTTTTCTTTTTATGACTTTAAGGCGCTGACAAGAGGCAAATGATAAAAGTAGGCTTGTCTTAAACTTAAAAATTAACAAATCGATCTAAACTTATATTAGTTTGTGCTAGCGGATTTTTTTTTTTTGTTACCTCAAAAAAATTAATAACAAGAACGTCTTAAGAGCCAACTAGTCGCGGGCTCGAACTCACTGGCGGGCGCGGCCAAAAAGCACGCTGTCTCACCTAGCATCGTGTCCGACAGAGATAGCACCAATGATGAGCAGTTAGAAGCTAGTCTACACGCATAACGTCTAGTCGCACGCACACAAGCACAGTGCATGACGATTCATACTAAACCGCACGCGTAAAAAATACGAAAACTCCTTTGGAAGGTGGGGTTTTATGAAAAAACTACTGCATAAATCAATTACGAATAAATTTTATTATAATCTTCGACAATTGAGCTTTGTCGGAACGAGCTTTGTTTTTGAGATTTTATACTTCTCTTATTACTCATTTACGGCCAAAGTTGCGTTAAAATTAGCAGGAAAAACGAATCTTTGTTGGCTCATAACTTTTTAATGCCTTTGTTTTTTACTATTCTGCTTCTGTACAGACAAAATTAATAATAAGACAAAACGATATCATGTTTTACTTTAGACGTACAATGTGTAACAGTGGAGTAAAACCCCCCCTAAAATTTGTATGGAAAAAGTATCGACTAGTTGCGCCTTAAGGCTTCTACATACCAGCGCGACTTGTCGCGCGACGCGACACGGCACAAAGGTCCCGCGTGTCGCGGGTTGAGCGGTGCCTTTGTGTCGGGTCGCGTCGCGCGACAAGTCGCCCCGGTATGTAGAAGCCTTTATTTGTATGCAGAACTTGGTTGTTTTTTATTTTCGATTTGTCAACTCATTTTTTAGTAAGTAAATAAATAATCGTCAGCGTCAGAATCGCCGGTCAACAGTCGTATTTAGCTTTGAAATAGTGCCTAAAAATTAGTTATCAATTGCTACATATTTTGCAATAAATTACAAGCGTTGTGTCATCGCGCTTCTCTTTCTTTTGTATGCAGTCTGACAGTGACAGCAGTATACCTATTGTCAGCGTCTTAACACCGTAAAAAAGTTGGGTCAATATTTATGGTAGGTGTCTGCGCACTTTTACTTCATTGAGATTTGTGAGTGGGATTTTTAATCAATTTAAATACACAAACCATATAAGGATTTAAATTTATAATTTACATGATTTTGATAGATTTACAACCTAACTATCCTTAGATGGGTACACTAGTTAATTAAAAATTAGAAGTCATGGGTGGGGAAATATGTCTTTGTAATCGTGACAATAGAATAGAAACTTCTTTTTCGTGATACCTAAAATGAGTGTCATTATTATTTATAAAATCATAGGTAGGTACTTGTTTTCGGTTCCTAAATCAAGTAGGTATGTACCTACCTACCTATGATTTTATTAATAAAAAATACTACATCGTGAGTAGTCTAAGTTAGTAAGTAAGTTTATTTATTTGTGTAAACATGGTGTACATACATTGCATGCAAGATATTAAATACAGAAGAAATGGTAAGAAGAGATGGCGCACAAACTGGGACTATATTTATCAAAATTACATTATAAAATTACTTATTATATCATAATTACTTATACGTTATTAATTTATTATACAATTCAATGTCCATACATATTATTATTTAAGTCATTGCACGTTTTAATTTCATCAACAATAAAGACAAGTGATCTTTTAACACTGTGGACAAAACAACATTAAATTAAAGACAACATCATCACTTCAAAAAACGAAGAAAATTGTTCTCTTTCTGTTTTGTACACAAAGGGGTATTTTTACCCAATTTTATTTTTAAAGCCATGCACCCAGGGCAGCGGCGGGCGGCGGCGGCAGCAGCTGCGGCGCATGACTCACTCAGCAGATTTGTTTTTTAAATGAATATGATTACAAAGTTCCGTTGAAACCGATTGAATAACATCCACGCTACGTTTTAGTAACACGTGGGACATCAGGAATTCCACTATTTGGTAATAAAATTTCTAGTTAAAATCTATAAACTATTTATGAAGGTATTATAGAAAATAATTTTACTCTATTGAATTCCTACCTGCATATCGGTAACGCCCACTTTTCCACAGATTTTATTAAAATTATCACTGAACTTGAAGTACAAAACGGTGTCAGTTCGTGTACCTATAGTATTTGAGTTACGCCGGACCAACGATTAGGGAGCGACTGGCCACTATCATCGTGTTAATATTGTGAGTTTGTGACCGGGAATGCGGTCCTCCCCTCTTTGTGTGGTGATTATCTCGTTAGGGCTCTCTCTCTACTTTTGTACTTCTACCTATGAATCTACGTATACCTACTCCATTTATTATAGGTAGTAGAATTTAAAAAATAACGGCAGAATGACGACAGTTATTGTGTAATTTATTGTTGAAATTACTGCAAAAGTTTTTTTTTTTAAATTGTTAAATTTACGATGATAAATTATGTAGGTAGGTACATTGATTTGTAAGTATTTATCGTGCATTAACGGAGTTTATTATACGTTTACCTCGAAGTAACGAGAGAGTGGATAACCGTGTTTTTCTAATATTATAATAAATGGAGTACCTACCTATAGTTAATGATTAAAGCTATTATGTTACCTACTACTTAGTACATTTTAATTATCATTAGGGACCACCCAGCGTTATCTGATAATTAAAATGCATTAATGATACCATGTTACCAATGGTACCTATCTATAAAGTAGGTGTAGGTACAGTCGCGAGCATCCCAGCAAGCTTAGCATGAGCATGACCCTATGTCTACTTTACTGTAGAATACAAATAGCTTGTCTACCGAAAATGTTCTAATTCTACACGGAAACGTCATTTTTGTCTACTCTTCCGTCGACAAAACGCTTCTCTACGGTTCTCGTGCTAAGTTTGCAGCGCATCAAGTTACCACAAACTGTAAAAATTTTCTCATTCAATTTTGAACTTAATCATCAATATCTCAAGGTTTAAAATCATTTGGAGAAATTTGACAGTTTGGTATAACCTGATGTGCTGGGGACTGTACCTATGTTTCTACAGAAGTAATAAATAGTACATAATATGTAAAGGTAAGTTCATTATTTTCCGGCCGATAACAGAATGCGTTCCTGAGACCGGTCAGCTGAGTACAAAAGAAAACGTGTTTTACGAATAATCGTGTCCAACTGACAGGTGTCATGAACGCATTTTCTCAGCGGCCGAAATTTTGCCAAACGAGATAAAAAAAAAAAAAAGGCTAGTAGAATTTTATTAACTCTAGCTCTTGCCTGCGATTTCATCTGCTTAAATTTTGTATTTTATCATAAATAGTCAGTACAGGATGAAAAGTTAGCATAGTAGTCTATATTCAGAATACAGAAAGAAGAGTCTATAATATACCTTTCTGCAGGTTCCAGGGTACCTCTTTGTAAAATTTAATTACGATCGGTTCAGTGGTTAAATCATGATGAGGTAACAGACAGACTGACATACAGTTACATTCGCATTTTTTATTTAAGTGTGATGAATTCGTTTTACAATTTAAGTAGGTATTACTCCTGTACTGTCTATGATGACCTAGAAAACAAATATACTTACAGGGAAAAATCGCATGGTTTATTCGGGAATCGACCTCACCAAGTCAAATGCGATGGTTTTTCGATGGTTGCTATAAAAATACACGTTGTTGTTTTTATTTTACACATTTGTGTTTTGACGTTACGACAGACGGGTGAGTCAGGCAAGCAAATAAAAAATAAAATAGAATGCAGTTTTATTTCCTATGAAAATAAAGTAAGTAATGTTTGCTGTAAATTGGTCATTGTTCAGGGTGTACATTATTTATGATTATTAACCAGAATATTGTAGGTAATTCTTTCAATAGTAGTTTTTGCTAGCTACAACAAGAAATAAATTAAAGTGTTATCGACAACATGAATGCACTCATTCATGCTGTCGATAACACTTAAATTTATTTACATTACACCATTACACAAACACATACCTACACTTTAATTTATTTTACATTTTTACAATTAAAAAGAATATACAAATATTCTTTTTAATTGTAAAAATGTTACGACGTACAAAGAGATTATACATACAAAGAGATTATTAGGTGTGGATAGGATATGGAGGATGCGAATACGACCAATTCATACAAATAAAATGTGACTGTTTGTCACAGACTCAGTACTTCAGTAGTATTGTACTCGTGTTCTCCGTACATTTCTTTATTGAATTTTGGAGGGTTTCTTATTTAAAAATCCATAGACAATAAAGATATGAATGTTTTTTTTTAAATTATATTATAATGGCCTGGTTACCGAGATCTTTTAGCCAAGTCTTTATTTAGTTACAAACTTTGTGTTAATATTGATGAAATGAATTATATTCAATGCATGATGATGATTTAATTATTTATTTATTTTATTTATTTTAAATAATCCACCATTAATACACATTAATATTCGGCTAAACACTAGAAAATAAAACAAAACCGCTAAATATGTCACTTCACTTTCCCGCCAAGAAATCAATATTATGAATGAAACGCAAGACTAGCACAGATTATTTATTAGTACAGTGATAGTCAATATAGTCAGAGTGCAGCATGGAGAACGAAAATGGCAAATCAAATCAAATCAAAATCGTTTATTTGCATAAAATGTGGTGGATACAAAAGATGGCGCTAGTTGCTATGAAAATATTGCCATATTTAAAACAATTAGCGAACTTGCGTATCTTTCAGCATCATTTACCAGAGAAAATACACAAATAAATAGTTTTTTAATTACCATATTCAAATTTGAATTGCGCAAGTATTTCAATTAGTATTTATTGCAACTTGTCTACAGAGAAAGTTGTCGAGGTCAAACTTTTTCGCAATGTTACCCATTTGCACTGTGCCACAGATTATAGATTGTAAACTAGTGAACTTCTTCTACTCACTTGTCTACTGTTGTCCACAATTTTCTTTTTCTACGTTATTGATTGTACGTTTTTGTACAATGACAGTAAAATATTAGTAATTTCTTGTAAATTATTACTTCAATATTAATGATAAACATTTATATAAATATACAATAGAGTTCTTGTGTAATTTAATTTAGAAGTGACCTCTAAAAGGAAAGCTCGGAAAGCTAGAAACAGTAGTTTTTGTGTAATTACCGACTTGTCACTCAATCATATGTTTGCAATTAGCGATGTCAGTTTGTTTACTTATGAAACATTAGTTATAGACCGCAGTTTTTTCAAGTTTTCGCTATGAACTTAGAAGAATCGTCAGGAGGTTCGTCGTGTAATGGACAAGAAAATGGCGACGGATTTAATGGTTCCGAGCGCCCACTCAAGAAAGCACGTTTTGCGTGGCAAGTTAAAGGGAAATATCACTTGAAGAATGAAAATAATGATCCAGCAAAAATATCTACTCAAGAATCCACAGCTCCTGAAATGGCTGGTCCTTCAGGCAGTGGAAGTAATTCAAGTAATAATACCAGCATAGCCACAGAACAAGACATTAAGACAATAGGTGGTTACTTATTGAATAAAGAGTTCAATACTTTTGACTCTGTGGTTGATGAGCCTGATAAACCTGTTAACAAGCCAAGTAAAAGAATTCTTAGCACTGAAAACAATCCTAGAAGCAACATTTTCACACCAAGGGCAACAGTAGCTGATGAAATAATAAATCATACAAGACATTTTAGCTCTCAAGACAATATTGAATCTAGTGCTCTCCAACCAATAGATACACAAATTGGTACCTCTCAATATTTTCTGTCTAAATATTTATTGCCCAATAATGACCACAGTGATGAATTGGAGTTTGTCCCAATATCAATGGTGGAATCAGAGAATTATACAGAAGATGAGTGCATAGCAAGGTGGCAGGCCAGACAGGTAACCATAACAATACTTGCTGTGTTTTTAACTTTTTACCACCTATTTCAATATAATATTAAAAACTGTTTCAAAGTTTTGGATTTGGTATCATGTAGTAGGTATTTCTTGCCTTCCCTAATGTTCAAAGGTTTAAATAAATAAATTATATTATGGCATTCTTTTTCAGTTGGCAAAAGGACCTCTTGACAACACAATAAACCGTGTCTTAGATTACATAAAACAAAACCCATTAGAAGAGGAAAACTCTACGTTGGAGGCTTTTGATGTAGCAGACTTCATTAACAATCTCCCAGGAGTCAACAGTGTTGAAAATGAAGGAATACTGATGGCAATCTCTGCGCATGGATTACAAAACACTTCAAATTCATCTTCTTCTTTTAATTCTTTTTCGTCTCCTTCTATGAGTCTGGACTTTGAAGAAATATGCCTACCTGGTATTAGGTCCCCCACACTAAGAATTAGTTTTTCACCTATTCACTCAGATGATGAATCTCATGAACAAGGCCAACATGAATTTGAATATGCCTTGGATAACGTGCAATGGTCATACTCAGATGAACTGAAAAATGAGGACAATGTAACAATACCGTCTCAAACATTCCATGGCACATCTAGCTTAACTTTCCAAAATCTTTATGAGAATCTCCATAATGCTGATGCAGCATCTAATGATGTGGCAATTGAGAATGATAATCACCATGATTTCCTTGATGCAGCAGTTTTATTTGCCATACAGAGTAAAGGATTGACTACATTTGGAACAGACTATGGCTAATATTGCTCTCACTTTGAACTTTTACATATGAATTGAATAATATTTCTATAGGTATAATATACATATTATATGTTGCTTATAAAGACTTATGACGCACAAATAGTTTTTAACTATAAAGCGGTGCAGTTCTGCCATAAAATCAGTATTCTAACTTAATAAATAATAGTGCCCCAAGTTTATTTAAGTTACATTACAATCTCCTGTAAATAAAATGTATTACTTATTAGGTATGATAATGTTGTAAAATTCTGAGAGAAACTATACTGTACTGGTGGCAAAAGTTGTAGCAAAGTACAAGTTTCAAAAGTTTTGAAACATATCAAGCGACTGATTCGGAAATGTACACTTAAATTTTTTACATTACCAATGCGTTTTTAATAATAATGGACTGTCCAATATTATCATTTAAGTGTAATCTGTCCAATATATTTAAACATTAGGTTAATCTAATTTTATAATTTGGTATATTTTGGTTTTTATTACTATGAAAGTTTTTGTATATTATTATTAAGGTCAATGCATTTTTGTTGTCAATTTTATTTAAAAATTATTTGTTTTAACTGGTACCTACTTAGTAGATTAATTTGTTGTATTCATGCAGATTTATTTTTAGGAAGATTTAGAAACTATAACATAGTGATAGGGTAAATGTATGCCATACTGACATTACAGTCAATAAAATGATACTCAACCAAGTTTTGCTAATATTATTTCTTCTTATTTCTCTATAATTATTCTAATAGCAATAAAACACCAGTCACCAATCAATCTGCCTAGTCTTTCCATAATTATGTTGGGGTCGGATTTCAGTCAACAGGGGGCCTAAAATGGACGCTTTGGCAGAATTATAATGATCTGCGTACAATACATAAAGCCCGCAATTCATCTGTTTGACAGCTGCTATTTGACGTTAGACTTCATTTAAAGCAATTGTGGACCATTTTACGAAACTCCATACAAAACTGTCAAACAGATGAATTGCGGGATATGAATTGTACGCAAATCATATTATGATTCTGCCAAAGCGTCCATTTTGGTGCCCCCTGGATGCAGCTGAATACCAGTACTTTACGATACCTCTTGGTAAGACTGTCAGACTTGGCTTCTGATTACCCGTAACGACAGTCAAAGATACAATTTAAATACCTATTTCTTTCTTTAAAAAAATGGCAGTCTGGACCAAAGGCATAACTTTCTCACGCACGGAGGGGGTCTCGATAACATAATAATTAAATAATGTCCTACGGAGCAGAAACATCATGGTAAGGCTAGTCCACAAATTATATGTAGGTAACTTGGGAGCTTGTAATAAGGTAATCGGATTTGTTAGAAGCCTTTTAGTTCAAAACAGAAAAATAAACTTGAAATTAGATTCGCCAAAACAAAAGATAAACATACAAATGTTCGAATGTTATTGATGAACATCCAAGCATAATGCGATGTTTCCATGTCGTGTATGCAGTGACATCAGTCATGATGCCATGTATACTTTTGTGCAAAAAAAAATAGTAAGTAAGAGGTACCTACTTATTATTGAAGCTAACTCTAAAATTAGGTAGGTACCCAAACAAACTTCGTAAAAAAATTATGGTACCACCGCGCAAGCTTCCATTAAAAAGAATTTTCAAAATGGATTCACATTTGACGAAGAAATCGGTGAACAAACATTAAAAAAAAAACATTAGAACATAGAACCTCCTCCTTTTTTGAAGTAGGTTCAAAAGTTAACGAAACCATAAATTATTAGCAGTCTAGAAGGATCGACTCATTAGTGGAGGAGAAATTACAAAATATGCACGGACCATGGAGCTTCCCGAGGGTCGTATAAACCACAGAACACTATTACTCCTAGCGGAGGTATAAACCCAACTCATAATTCGTCCCAAATCACTATTACCTATTGTAAACCTTGCAACTTTCATTGAGGTTGAGGTTCAATGTAAACCTCAATGCCTTGCATACCACTTGTACTGTAATTTATGTCCGTGACTACCGCCGCCCCACCAACGCCAATCGCTTCCATATTTGGCAAATAATTAGTGCTCAATTGGTGCTAATTAGTGCTCGAACAACAGAATTGGTGCCTTAGTAGTTTTCGAGATAATCGACTTTGAAGGTGGTCCTGCGGTAGTCACGCTCCCTTCAGCAGGACCACCATGAGCGCCGGAAAAGGGGGCATGCTACAGCTATTCGAAGTATACAAATAATTAGTGCTCTTAAATGTGATTCATTTCGTAACAAAAAAAGAACTGAAACATTTGTATTTACCGAGAAATCAACAATGATAACTTTCGCGCGCTCGTTCAGCAGGACCACGGCTTTAAGTGTTGATTCCAAGTTTCAGGAGCTAGTCGCTTTCCTCAAACCTACATAGAAAATTAGTGCTCTGTGAGATAAAATTGATAACCAAAATTCAAAATTACTACTCCAGTAGTTTACGAGATATACCATACCATTGGTGGGGTGGCGGTAGTCACGGTGTTAAATTTTCATTTGAAGATTTCCCTATTAAAAACTCTGTGATTTCTTCCCAAATTTATACAAAAATTAGTGCTCCTAAAGAAGTTATAGGGGCCAAAAATTCAGATTCCCAAGTGTTGTATTTTAAGAGAAATTAGCTTTCATTACTTTTCCATACCGGGTAAAACGGGGTGAATAGGGATGCAGGGGTGAATCGGAACGCAATTTTAAAATGGATTTTAAAGTTGAAATAACATCTTTTGTTGCCAAAGAGAACTACAATGTGTTACCTGTATTATAATTAACGATTAAGTGTCCTTGTTGGCAACAAACAATATTATTTCAAGGTTAAAATCCATTTTAAAGTTGCGTTCCGATTCACCCCTGCATCCCTATTCACCCCGTTTTACGGTACTAAATGTTCGCATATAACCCGACCAAATTAAGTTGTCAATGGTTCAATACCATTGACAACTTAATTTGGTCGGGTTATAATAAGGATAGAATGAAAATTAGTTTTAAGAATAAGAAGAATAAGAATAACTTTATTTTCGCAAATATGGGTAGATGATACATCAATAGGTGTTAGTACTGTACAAAGATCAGCCATATTTTGCCATTCGGTATGCAAATATTTAGAAAGAAAGAAGAAAGAAAAATAATTTTATTTGTCACAGAAACACGTGCATACGAAAACATAAACTCGAGTAAGTAAACATTACACAAACTCATCTACAAAAAACAAACAAACATCATCATTTCATTTACATCAAATTATTATCTATTGTTAGTAAGTTATTTATTATTAAATTATATACCATTAAATTAATCATTATTAAATTATATTCTATTAAATTAATCATTATTAAATTATATACCATTAAATTAATCATTATTAAAACTATTTCAAAATTACAGATTTTTTTAATGCAATAAATTAGGTTTTTAATACTTAGGTACTGCTTGCTGCAACGGTAAATTAGTAGGAAAGAAATAAATAAGAAACACCTATCGCTGTCGCTGACAAAAGGTACCTACCCACGTCATTAACAAAGGTATCACATTACACGTTATTTGTTTTCTTTTAATATGTACTTTACTTCATTTGATACAAGATTAGAAATTTATAATTATAATTTCAGTCCGATCAACCAATTTTAACTTATATTCCGTAGGCATAAGGATGCCATTAAAAGCAAAAACGTGGTTACAATACCAAACGTTTTATTACAGTTGCCAGTTGTCATGCCACCAACGCAATAGAAGTCAAAATCGGCTGAACGGACTGTAAAAAATGTTTATTTAAATGTCTAATCTTATTTCAATTTGAGTAAAGGTACACAGTTTGTATAAATTATAGATATTGAACTGTTGTTATTACTATTCCAACATCCATCAATTTATGTGCACGAGTGTACATCTCATAAACAGCTCAATACCATTGACAACTTAATTTGGTCGGGTTATATGCGAACATTTAGTATGGAAAAGTAATGAAAGCTAATTACTCTTAAAATACAACACTTGGCAATCTGAATTTTTGGTCCCTATAACTTCTTTAGGAGCACTAATATTTGTATAAATTTGGGAAGAAATCACAGAGTATTTAATAGGGAAATCTTCAAATGAAAATTTAACACCGTGACTACCGCCACCCCACCAATGGTATGGTATATCTCGTAAACTACTGGAGTAGTAATTTTGAATTTTGGGTATCAATTTTATCTCACAGAGCACTAATTTTCTATGTAGGTTTGAGGAAAGCGACTAGCTCCTGAAACTTGGAATCAACACTTAAAGCCGTGGTCCTGCTGAACGAGCGCGCGAAAGTTATCATCGTTGATTTCTCGGTAAATACAAATGTTTCAGTTCTTTTTTTGTTACGAAATGAATCACATTTAAGAGCACTAATTATTTGTATACTTAGAATAGCTGTAGCATGCCCCCTTTTCCGGCGCTCATGGTGGTCCTGCTGAAGGGAGCGTGACTACCGCAGGACCACCTTCAAAGTCGATTATCTCGAAAACTACTAAGGCACCAATTCAACAGAATTGGTGCCTTAGTAGATAATTAGTGCTCGAACAACAGTTCGAGCACTAATTATTTGCCAAATATGGAAGCGATTGGCGTTGGTGGGGCGGCGGTAGTCACGGACATGCCTTGTGGGTACGTTTTGCCCTTTAGGCTGCACAGTTCAAAATTCTGTGCCGGCAGGAATCGAACCCTAACCCACGACTCATTTCACGAAATCTGTCGGTGGACTACAGTGGTAACTTGGATCTATTTTCATTAGGTAGGTAGGTACGTACGTAATCTTATAACCTTCCCGTAACTATTTTTCCTCACTGCAGGGCCAGCTGTCAGTACGCAAATTTTATGATATTCTCATTTGAAGCCGAGTAAGTCAGTGTAGGTTCCCGACATAATTTTATTATGGAGATTGTGTTGTACCAAAAAAAAAAAAATTATTAGTGTGTAAGTAATGAAACAAAATTCCTCAATAACAATTTTATTATTGCTTGTTATTATTCACATAATACAAAATAAACTATGCACAAGTTTAAGACCACTGATATTCTATTTTAGACTTCATAAAATATTCTGAATTACAACTCTGTCATTCACAACTGTTGCGTTGCACATAGTGAGTGACGCGTAAGTAACATTTACAAGTGAAATTAATATACAATAGCAGCAGTCCTTCGTCAACTAATTGTGATGTGCTCACCGCATTAAAATTATTATTACATTCATGGCCGAATATCCTATGTAAAGTTCTAAAATATAAGTAACTGTACAATTATCAGCAATTATTCGTGGAGTCATATTAAATATATTTACACAATTATAAATAGTTATGTATTTCTCTCGTTTGCCAATCGTTTTAGAACGATAATAATATTGTTATTTGCACAAAATACAGAGTGCGATAATAATACATTTTACGCACGACATAGAAATAAGTTTAATGTTCATAAATGAGACAAATAATTACAGAAAGTATTAGAATTTGGAGAAGCTTCCACCAATTAATTATGTACTCAAATCAGTTAAACTCAATGTCATGGTTGTGAAAATAAATCAATAAATTGCTTATAATATAAGCAAGAGTCGCAATTTAAAAAATGCTACATTTGATTCTTATGCATTCACAAACATAAAAAAAAAATTTTCCATTTTGTACACAAATTATCAAATCAATATTTTTATATAAAAAAGATATTACCTACAATCGATTATTGAAAACAACATTTTCAACAAAAGTCCAATGAGAAGAAACATGCTTGATATTGTTTTAATAAAATAACATTATTGCAAGTTTATGGAACATTAATAATTTTTGTGTTAGCACAATCAGTCATTGACGGCATACATTCTTATATTTTGGGCTATTTAGATAAAGATGATGTTATTTACCTATTCTCCGAACTGAAATTGAAAACATAAATAAACCAAAGAATTTGTTAAAAATAAGCTAAACGTAGATGATTAAAAAAGAACATATACTGCCGGAAATACAGACAAAAAATGTACGAAATCATGCTTCATACAACCTAAGATAAGATTTAAGTGTGCGTCAAAGTTTTAAAAATGAATTTTCGTAAACATATTTACTAAGAATGTATAATATTCAAAGTGATAGCCAATTGGAAGTACATAGTTGACTATTTGTACTTAACAAAATATTGTTTCTAAGAGGTCTTCCTCCTAAAATGATCCTTAAACACATGAATTTTAAAAATTATGTACAGACGCCAGCAGGTCAAGCTACCCGAAACTGTCAAATTTTTCCAATCAACCTTGAACCTTATACTGTAGGAATAAAGTTGAAAATATATTAAAGAAATTTGACAGATTGCAGTAGCTTGATGTGCCGGCCGTCTGTACTTTCAACTTGAAACAGATGCAGTTTATTTTGATTATACAGGCTTTTCCTTAGGTCGATCATATACAGCCGCAAATCTGTCTGGATTGAGAAAGCACATAATCCCATACAATTTAATACATTCCCACACGTTTCTTCAGATAAATTCCGGCTTTATGTATAAAGCCAGCCTCAGTGTATGTATCCATTTTTTATTTGATAAGTACAAAAGGGAGGCCTTTGTCCAGCAGTGGGACAGCGTAGGCTAGAGAAAAAAAAAGTACAAGAGTAGCGACATTTAACTGTGCTAAAAAAAATATACTTAATTACGTTTAATACATAACAATCAAAGATCAAATTTGTTGGGAATAAGTACTTTTCTTTTTTTTTATTCTGTTTAAATTCATTCAATAGCCACCATGCCCTATTTAATTAATATTGTTGGATGAGTAAAATAGCAATGTTTCAGTAGGGTCACAAGTTGTGATTGTGTATAGTATGCTTGTTAATGGTTGTATCATTAATAAAAACTCTTAGTAGATACTAACTGTCTTATTACAAAACAAGGTTTGTCTTCAGACCCAGGTTTAAACCATGGAGCCATTATTGAATTTCGAACTTTTTATCCGTCTATGATAAAGTTCCTAATACAAAATTGACAACTTACTTCCAAACTAAGTTTTCAGTTTTGTGTAAAGAACGGTATTTCAATCAGTTACATTCTTATTACAAAAACTGGCTCCATGGTTTTAGCCATGTCAAAATATAAATCTTGTTTTGTAATAAGACGATAACCGTCTTATTTCAAAACAAGGTTTATCTTCAGACCCAGGTTTAAAACATGGGGCCATTATTGAATTTCGAACTTTATTCCGACTATGGTAAAGTTTCTAAACACAAAACTGACAACTTAGTACCGAACTAAGTTTTCAGTTTTGTATAAAGAACGGTATTTCAATCACTGTTAAGTTCTTATTACAAAAACTGTTAAGCCATGTCAAAATATAAATCTTATTTTGTAATAAGACAGTTACCCCCTTATTACAAAACAAGGTTTATCTTCAGACCCAGGTTTAAAACATGGAGCCATTATTTAATTTCGAACTTTATTCCGACTATGGTAAAGTTCCTAAACACAAAACTGACAACTTAGTACCAAACTAAGTTTTCAGTTTTGTATAAAGAACGGTATTTCAATCACCGTTACGTTCTTATTACAAAAACTGGCTCCATGGTTTAAGCCAAGTCAAAATGTAAATCTTGTTTTGTAATAAGGCAGTTAGAGTTTTGTAGATTAGATAATCTACATTCACCCTTCAGAGCAGCTTTCCTATAAAATTGCTATCTTACAGATTAAACAATTTAATAGGACAGCATGGCATATTCGTGAAAACAAAAATTGGACCTGCCCCTACTTGCGTAACACACTATCAGTAGCAACAACATTCAATGTGTTATTAACGTAGTTGAGCAGATAATTTTTTCAAACTTATGAAGCAATGGATTAGCAATATGCTTCAAAATCATTCAGATTGTGATTGATAGTGTGTTATGCAATTAGGGTTTGCACCAACTAAACTATTGATATTTCTAAGTAGCACTCTAAAACGAGAAAGAGATTCGACTACATTATAGTCTAATTATTGTTGTTGTCCCTCTCAAACTATGTCTGTTAGAATATAGCAACACTTTTATTTCGTTTGGTTGGTGAACAACAGAATCAGCGCCTTTGAACTATATTATTATTCATTTATATATTTCTCGGGTTAACATAAAATAATTTAATAATAAGGGTATGTAACATGATTTAATCAAAGTTAGCATCTGTAAAGTAAGTCTTGCAGTTGTAATTTTTATACAATGTGAACAGCTATAAAGCATACATTATATACACACTCTCCCGTATATTGAAAGACAATTTAATATGTAGGTCCTGTGCCTTCTATGATTGATTGTGTTTATTTTGGTCAATCAATCACATAATCAGTTGAAGTAACATTTGGCAGCAATTGTTTCAGATCAAAAATTTTACGAGGCTTTAGTATACGAAGGCTGGTCCACCATAATAGAGTATCAACCTTCAATGTATGTTATATATTAAATTAATATTGTAATGACTGGAACAAAGATTCGCAACATGTTCGTGTATGCACTGGCTCCAAAAACCAAAATTAAAACGAAGCTGCACGCGATTACCATACTATGTGATCACGTGACATCACAACCACGCGTGTGTTGGAGCCAGCATCTCCGGTGTATAATATCAGTTCACTATTAAGCTACTTGTATATTTACAAAACTTATATTACAAGTTAATTATTATTAAAAAAAATCTCCAAAAGTTAAAAAATTGACAAACACATTTAACACCCTTATACTTAACAAAGCGTATGGATTCATCATATTTACAAAGTACATAAAGATAACGCGCGTAATGTTACATGCAAAGTAGGGCACCAAAATAATAAGTACATTATTATTATTATCAATACAGTGAAACTAGGATTGCATAAGGTGTCTTACAAATTGTACTGACATAGTCAGCCTGATGTGTCTCAAGCTTGACTACAATAATACAGTATGTAAAAGACCAAACAACGGATCTGATGTGCACTACATTCAAAATTGAATGAATACACCATTTAGGTCACCATTTTCATAAGGCGGAGAATGTTTATAACTTATTTATCTAAAAAATATTTACAATATGCACAGAGACTAAAGCAACACGCATAACAGGCATCAAAAACTTCTTGGGCAGACATTTTTATTGCTTATACTTTGGAGTTCTGTATCCATTTATGTGCTACCAATACTTTAACATTTATTTGCTTCAACAGATATGCGTTATCGAGGAACACATGTTATATATATTCCATACAAGGCTTATTAACCACAATTTCTTAGATTTAGGTTAAAAATAAATAAAATGACAATCATAACAGACTAGACATAACAGGACCGTCTGCACTTTCATCAATAACCTATTCATCAACCGTTCTGTGAAGTTACTAGCAATCAAATTGTATATTGATTTAATATAATATAAAAATCGATTTTTAGTCTTCAATACATTTAGTTTTCTTAATTTAATGTAACTATCCAACATGAGATCTTCCTTAGCTAGGGTACCAACAGACCAATTCTTAAGTTGATCAGACAGACCATATTCATGCCCAAGCCTACTTACGTGTATTCACATTCAGTGTCCAACTTATTTGATGAAGTGAAATAAATATCTTGTGATGTTAGGAGAGGGTTTTGACTCAAATGGGTGGCAGGAGGGGGGGCGAGGGGGGCTCTGCACATCGCTATGGCTTGAACTTCACCAGAGGTATATTCTTGGACTGCAGGCACTTGTCACAAACCCACTCCGCATACACTTCCGCCGTCAGCAACTGAAACGCTGGCTCCGTCAGCCCTGTACAGCCCCTGGAATGTTGCAACATTACTGATAAGTATTAGTAAGGCGAGCTGATGTCTGCAACTCTTTATCAAAGTCCATATTTTGCACAACATTATGAATGATTATGATTTATTTCAATAAATACATTATAAAAATAGTAGCCATCCGGTATCGGGTACAGACTCCAAGCTACTGGCAGTCAGGGCTCCAGAGAGATGAACCTCCTAAAAATGCGAGCCGTGTCCAGAAATAAAAGAAAGCTTGAAAATGAATTTATTACTATTAATATTTTTCATAATAACTCATCTATACCAATGTTATAAGTTTATAGTTTTACGTGACAAGAGTTCAACAGTAAAAAGTAACATTTCAGTAAAGTAAACATTGTTTTTTTATTACAGGAGTTGTTTACTTGGCTTTACCAAAGTGATGTCACCAGTTTTACTTATCTTTTAAACACATTACTTTTTAACACACACTACTGTTAATTTATTATGTGGTGTTTTATAACCATCAAGATTTTGTGTATTTCCAAATTAAAACATATTGATTTTATGTTGGTTTTTTGTTTATTTATATTGAATCATGCATGTATATTTGTAGACCAACAAGGCAGTTTTTTATAAAACTGGCTGTTATTTTAGTACATTGTGGTGTCATATGACTTCCACGTGAACAAAGTCGCATCTTTGTGTAAATTGATTATGATTTAGTTTAAGTGGAACATACCTGTGAAACCAAAAGTTGCACCCAGATTCACATAATATAGCTTGATCGTTGTCATGTACTTCTTTGTGACACACTCCACATGGATATATGGGTGGAGCGTTCGGGTTCTGAGGATTAAACACCATTGGTTGGTCAGGAGGGTATACTTTACCAGCACTCACTGGCATAGGTTTCGGTCCAAACATACTCATGCTCTGGCCCATGGGACCCACTCCCTGCCCTCCAGGACCACCCATCGCCATTCCACTCATTCCAGCCAGTGGCCCGCAATTACCCATGTTTCCTGGACCTGGACCCATTCCCATAGAACCATTCCCTCCCATCCCCATTGGTCCACCATGTCCCATATGACTGCTTGAATAAGGTGGGCCTGGGCCCATGGAAGTCATTGGTCCATTGCCACCCATAGGACCACTCCCCATGCCTGATGGCATTGGACTACCATGTCTCATGGGGCCACAATGCCCTGGTCCCATACCACCACCTTGCATTGGATTGGCAGACATTATAGAATTACTAGGTCCCATTGAACCATTAGAGCAACTAGGTCCCATTGGTCCGTTCATTCGAGGAACATTCATACCAGGTCCTCCACCACCCATTGGACCATTCATGGGCCCATTCATTGATCCTGCACCAAGAGGACTGTGCATAGGTGGCCCCATAGGACTGTTACTCATGTGACTACCTGCCATTGAACCCATATTCATTGGGCTTCCCATAGGTCCTGATGACATTGGTGAGCCCATTGGCATAGAATTCATGGGACTCATTGGACTACCCATTGACCTTGAATTGGGGCCCATTCCTGGACCCATGTTGTGATTACTCATACTCATATTAGGGCCTCCCATAGGTGACATGCCACCCATATGGCCCATAGGACTCATATTGCCCATTGGACTAATCCCACCTCTTGGAGGCATTTGTTGGCTCATGGGGCTCATACCATGTGGGCTCATGAGCCTCATCGGTGGGCCACCCATACTATGCATTGGCCCCATCATTCCCATTGGACCATTTTGACTCATCATTGATCCATTCTGACTCATCATAGGGCCATTATGTGATACGGTGGATGGAGAATCATCAAACGGGTTTGAGGCAACAATAGTGTCTCCATATCCTGTTAATGGGGGAGGTAGGAGATCTTGTGCCGTGGGTGGTGGTTGGGGAGGTGTTAATGCATTGTTAGCATTGGAAGTTTTCCTCCGCTTCTTGGGGTTGCTTGGTGCTGGTGCCGGCGGGGTCGGCGTGTCCATTGGAGGCTTGAAGTCTGGAGGCCCTAGTCCTGGGCCTGGCAGCCTGTAGGATGGCATTCCAGCCAGATTGTGACTCATTATGATATTATTCAGTTTCAGCTCTAACAACCATCATCATGAATCAACGACATGAACATTTTAGAAACTGTATTCGCACTTATGGCACCGCATTGTCACGAGAAAGCGCAATAACGTGCCGGAAGACTGGTTGAGTCTATTTCTGTAACAAAAAAATATTACAGTTGAAATCATTTTACTGCAAGTACAATAGTAACTAGTATTGATACTGTACAATGCTATAGTGTTTCATTTCATTGATCGTCAAAATTCTACTATGATGGTAACGAATTTACGATTCTCAAGACTGACATTATCGTAAGTAACCTGCCAATAATAAATGCAGAAAAACACAGTTTCAGATGGAAATATTAATAATTCTACGTATTCTGGGAAAGATAGAACAAAAATAATAATAAAAAACTTACTGCATTATCAATTTAGCATCGGAATCACTGATAATTTTTTTTTGTCTTCATTGAAATCCCAAGGCAGGCGTGCAACATATGACAAAATACCAAAAGTAAATCACTTTAGAGCGCCAGATTTTGTTATTCACAGAAGGCTTCCTGATTGTTTAATGTTCTAACACACACGAAGTTCACATATAACAAGATTTAGTAATGCATCAAAAGCATTTTTATTTACGACTCACAGTATTCCAAACAACACACGCCACATTCACAATGTATTTTTATGAAGACATTCCCGCGAGAGGGCGCTTTGGTCACTTAACTACTTTTTTAAATGCGCAAAGGTCTTCTTTCTGTTCCATTTATTAAAATGTAATAAGAGTAAAATAGGACAAATAGCCGTCTAAATTTCACTTAAATGAAGGAGTTGGTATATTTAATAAAGTGTAATAGATAAAAAATAAAACAATACTTATTTCAAAGAAGAAATTAAATGTTGCCATTACTATTAACTAATAATAACAAAAATAACAGACCCAGACCCCAGACCACTATTTTCTATTTTAGAAGATTTTATGATTTTACGCACATTTTTGGTCTATTTTTTAATAATATTACGAACTCTATAAATTAATTTTAAAAGTTTTTAAGCGTTCAAAGAGCAAGAAACATACTAAATACAGTACTCTAAGGATCTTTTGGCGCTAGAATGATAATGACGGGGAAAATTGTATTGAAACGATGGTGGCGTCAGGTGGCGTAAGTTTCGTTTTAAGCCATACGCCAAAAGATCCTTGTACAGCTCTGTAATAATGGACTCCCATGAGATGCTTATGAGATGAGATGAGATGAGATGGGACCGCAGTTTTTGTAAAGTACAAAGGGGCAAAGGACTGAGTAGATCCCTTTTTGCAAACTGCATGATTGTACATTTATAGGGCACACTACTATGATGTACTATAATAAAAGACGTAACTGAGATGCGAGGGAGTTATTTGATCGTAGAAGGCTCGTAGGTGGTAGGTAGGTCATACTCTAAGGCTCGTTGATATTCTAGTATACTGACGTACAGAATACCTAGTATTCTCAGTAAAATGTGTATGATTCATAGAATGCTTTTTTTTAATTTTTGTCGCTAACAAGCTGTGCTGTGTTAGCCGTCAAATACCTCCGCCAACGACCATAGATTATACACTTTTATACAGGAACCAACGACCTTCAGTCATTTACCTATCCGCAGCCGTCATCTGTCGCAATAAACTAGGCGAACTGTTACACTGACTTTTCAAAGATGTCGTTGTGGCGTTTTTTCACACTGCAGAACCATTTAGTTATTCGACATCATACTAGATGGCGTTATGAGAAAGATGACATGTCGAATTTACTCAGACCAATATTTTTTGTTGGTCTGAGGTAACGTATCTAATAATTAGTTATTGCCTACGTTTCCGGTGTATTTAATTCCCAAATATACCTAGTAATACTAATTCCATAGTACTTCCCGACTCGGGACGTTGGGGTCTAGGATCGGGTATCGGGTAACCTCTTTGAGTAGATATTTATCCTCATGCTCTAAGGGTAGGTAACTTGGACTCACTGGCACCACAAATCACTAAATAAGTTTATCACTAAACTTGTAGATAATCATACAAAATATAAGTAGGTACTTATTAAGATAAAATAATTCATAATTACATTGAAAAATTAAAATTTTCGAACAAACTAAATAATAAAGCTCTCTCTTTCCTTCAATTCATCTCTAGTCCACGTTATTCGTTTTAATTTCATTGATGCGATGTTATGGTCCGATCCCCGGCAAATGACATCTGCGCTACAGTTCTTACAGCTACAGGTTGCTCCAAACTGCTATTTTAGAAAATTGTTAATAAATCAACAAATAATATCGTTTAATAAAATTAAAATATATTCTTAGAATGAAAACGCGAAACCGTCTATGTGTACTATTAAATTAATGTTGCCACTAAGTCGGCACGCTGCATAGTAAAGTGTGTGGCCTGCTTGTCAGAAACAGAACTACTTATGTTTTAAATTCGTTTAACGGTAAACGTATTATTAATCATTTGTAGTGCAAGCGGGCTAAATCCCTAGGAACCTGCTGTTGATGAGAGTAGGTTCCTATCCTATCTAAGTAGGTAATAAGTAGGTGATTACTTTAATCACATTTTACACTCTGCGTACTATATTGCTATCAGTGTCTGCTGTGATTAACTGATTCGATGTTATCTCACATTTGTTTAAGAACTAGTCACATACAATGTAGGTAACCAGAGACACCTCTACCGAAGTCAAAGTCAAAGTCAAATTAAGTATTTATTTCAAATAGGCACATAAATGGCACTTTTGAACGTCAAAATTTACAAATAAAATATACCTAATTGATTCTAGTTGCCCCTTCCAAAAGGTAGCTTCGTATGGAGAAGAATGGGCAAGAAACTCCACCGTTACTCTTTTAAAATGTTTTACAATATTTTGTATCGGTACATCAATTATATAATTATATGTGAAGACGATGCACCTAGAATAAAATTACTATACCACAATAGGTAAAAATAATTAATAATGAAGCAATGACAGATAAATTAATTATGTGATAGATACATGGTGCTCACATATTTACAAACATTGTAAAATAAAAAAAATAAAAACGTTTTCCTAAAAAAAAAAATCTGTGAGTTTAACGTAATCACAAAATGTAAAATAAATCATGAAAATCATAAAAATAATAAATTATACAGTTAAAATAGCAATCAGTTAGATTTTGTCTAGACTCTAGATTGTCCTATGGAGCTGGACCAGCATGTTTCCAAGCGTTCTTATCTTGGATATAATCCTCGAAGCATTCAAGTATCACATTGCTATACTTACAATTAGGTGCAACCTACTTCTTTGTAAGACCAAATTACTCACGCCCCGCCCTAAAGATTTATAATAAAACCGGCCAAGTGCGGGTCGGACCACGCACAATGAAAGGATCCGTAGTGGGGATTAATTATTCTAAGAACAAACTTAACGTTGTAGTTGTAAAACATGTTCCCTCATACATTCCAACTGCAAATGTATGTTTGTGAGCACAATACTTTACCATGTTATTTTAAGATCTAACTATTTTCTGTATTTTTTTCATAGTTTAGGCTTAGTAGTTTCGGAGATAAGGGGTGGTCCATTTTCGTCTATTAATTTTAAAAGTATTTATTTTAAAATTATAAAAAATATATTTCTGTAATCCTTACAATAATAATTATAGTCCGTTCGTTTGATATATCTCACGGTCACTGACCTCTATATATTAGAGGTCAGTGCACACGGTACAGTACGCTAAACTTTTTTTTTATTTTCTAATTTGCCCCGCAAAAGTGACACCCATATTCAAGATTCAATTATTTACGTTACACGTACGTGTCCCAAATTTCAACTTAATCGGTCTAGTAGATTCGGCGCAAATCGGCTGTCTGCGACAGACGTACAGACAGACACGAGTGATCCTATAAGGGTTCTGTTTTTTCCTTTTGATGTACGGACCCTTAAAAATCCAAATTTAAATGAATACCGAAGCAACCGAAGTTGCTCACATCAAGAAGGCTGAGCTCGACTTAAATGCGCCGCTTAAAAAGACAGATGGAGGTCCATTATGCCAACTTGCAAGACTTGCAAATGCACCAAGCTAACTCCTTTAGCTCCTGACTGCCTTTAAAATGATTTAAACAGACACTGCTTTTAATATACTGTACTACTGTTACCCTATTTAGGTCGTAGAACGTGGATATATTATATTATAAGAGCGTTTACGACGTACGGCATTTCATACAAACTTTTAAGCCCTTGTTTTTCGAAATGACTGAACCGATTTTCATGTAACTTGATACGCATAAGCAGGATACAAGGGTCTAAAAATGTCGTTAAGAACATTTCCAAAAAATAGTGTTACACCCAAATTAGACCGATTTTAAATTTTCCATAGAACCAAAGATTTCCAGTTATCTGTTTTTAAATAAGACATTTCAAAAATGTTCTTAACTAACTTTTTAGATCTTTGTATCCTGCTTATGCTTAAGCAGTTTCATTAAAATCCATTCAGTAATTTCGAAAAATAAGGGCTTGAAAGTTTAATACTTACATCTTTCCTCTCGCTTTCTGTTGGAGTGATTTCGTGAAAAGGGACGGATGTGTGTAACAGGAAGTGACAGCTTGAGCATGGAATAAGTAAGTAGGTACCTTTAAAAAAAAATTGCATGGAATTAGTAAGTACTTTATAATTGCATGGAATTAGTGTACTCATGGAACTAATTCCATGAGTACACTAATTCTAATTCAATCTATAAAGTATTTACTAATAAGTACTTTAGGTAAAGATTTTAAGTAGAGGGGGCGATTGCTGTTCAGTTGCTTATTTACCAGGTGAGATGTCAGATGTTAGACATCATATGCGATTACCTACTGTAATTCTCGCTCTTGTTTCTTTCAGAACATCTTTAGTCGATGGCTTTTTAACTGATCAGGTAGAGCTAGAGTTACATTTTGGCAGAAAACTACACGAAACCACGTTATGTTTTTAACCATGTTTTTAATATTTTTATCACGGACGCTTCTGACGTTTTGGATCGTTCTCACATGTATAATTCAAATAAATGCTTTGAGTTTGAGTTTGAGTTAAAGTCCTGGCTTTAAACTTGATAAAATTCAATGTTTATTCTACCTCTAACAGTTAAAAATTCGCCCATACATACCAAACTTGGCGTGAAACATTTTCACAGATTTTGCTCCTCGCAAGCACAACACGGCAAAAGCGTACATAAACCGTCTTTTTACTTACAAAACTTTGCTTTGCGGTACACCTCGCGCTGTCAAAAATGCATACATTGCAAATTCCCATTACTCTTCGTTTCGCTACAGGAAATAAATAGAAAGCAGGTTTCTTTATGGTTAGGTGCGATTCTGATTTCAAAAAATTCTTTTGATTGTAGGATTAGGGATTAGGTACCTATTGCATAACACTCGGTTTTTCATAATTTATTCAATTTAAGTTCCTGGGTGTAAATAAAAAAAAAACAAAAAACCCGACTGAGTAAAAAGTCAACTTTAAAAAAGATGGTAACAAGATGACCTACTTAGGTACTTTTATATCCTTATATCTCATGCAGTCGGAGGCATCTTCTTAAATTGAACAATATAGACCTATTGCCTCCGACTGCATGATATTGTTTATAAAGATAAGACAAATCGAACCACGCGTTTTGGTTTGGCAAAATGTACGTCCAGTTCTGACGAAGTCTATTAGCTCACAGACGTACTTAGCGATTGAAATGATTCTGTTTACGTTGAGCACATCACTAAATGCATGGCTGGGGTGAAGTCAAAATTGGTTGATTCATCTTGTTTCAAATGGAGTATAGATATGAGGGTCCCAAAAGTCAGTATTGTAGTTTGTGGTTGTTTTAGTTAATTTACCATGATAAACCTATTGATCCATATTTAAACGCCTTTTTTATTTGTGAAGCTCAGAACAACGAAGCGCATACCTGCTTGACCTAGATAAATGTGAAGGCTTTCGCCTAGCACTTGACCATTTTATACCTAGAGAAAAGATATTCATCTTTTTCGAGATAGACGACGAGACATAATACTTATAAGTTTCAATTTCGAGGTAGGTATTATATATTATAGGCGTTTAGTTTCTCGGAATCTGTTGAAGTATTTGTCCCTATAAATAAGGAAGGACGGGTAAGCAATATTTGATATAATAACAAAATCTCTAATATTTCGTTTTCGTATCCGTAGGTAAGTCCGTGGCATCACAGCGGGCCCTATCAGAATACCAGCGCTGCGGTATTTGTTTTTTAAATATCGCGGCATTATGCTGAGATAGGGACCTTTTTGGCATCGCACAAGTTTTGGTTGTTTTTATTGTAAGTTAGTTTTAAGTACTATATTTGTATTTCTTGTGCGTGTCCCGAATAAAATATTTTTCTTTCTTTCTTTCTTTCTTTTTCTTTATTTACAAGATATAACAACTGAATCTATAATTTTATTTGATATAATGATCATATATATATTATTACGTTTTGTATATATACACTTAATATAATAAACGTTTATACAGTTAATAAACGATTGATATAATTTTAAAGCAACTAATTTTTATAAGCATTACATACATTGAATATAAAATCGTTTGATATACCACTCAAAAGACATAAAACCTATTTAGTCTAATATGATAAAACGTGCAAGCAAGCATGCAGCATGCAAGCAAGCATGTAGCAAGCAAGCATGCAGCAAGCAAGCATGCAACAAGCAAGCATGCAGCAAGCATGCAACATGCAGCAGGCATGTTATCTGTCACGGCTCCGGCGCTGCAGGGGTACAGCGGTCCCATGGGAGCTTATCGTGACAGATGTGTTTCACGCTCACCACCGAGGCTTCGGCTTGCTGGCCGGCACAGCCGGCCAGCCTCAGCCGCGGCGGCAAACGTTGAAACCACCTGCTCCTCAGCTCGCGGGCCGATTTTAAATAACACTCTAGGGGTAGGGCAGACAAGACTACGTGGAGTCGGTTTTGTAGAGATTCGTTTCTATCACGCCGCTCCCGCAGCACGCTCAATCAAATTAATCTCAATTATTTGTTTAATTTATCGATTTTCGATTATATAAACGTTATATCAAACAACGTTATACGAAATAAGTTTTAGAATAAATAAATGTTATATCCAAAGAAATTATATCAACAGTTGGTATAACTCTCGTTTATTATATTTTGTGAACGATAATAAAATGAAATTAGACCAAATGAGTTTATACGTTATGTGACGCACCCAGGAAGGAGGGATGGGAGTAAGGGAGGTTATTTAAGGTGAATCCGCAGCTGTAGCCCGAGAAATTTAAATTTTCTTACTTTTTATGCAATTTGCAGAACAGTGTCAGGTCGTATCTTGATAAAAATATGATTTGCGACTATAAAAATAAAATACATTTAATTCAGACCTAATTTTGGTTCATATTACAATATTATGTATTTACAGAATTATAATCATTAGAATCATGATCATTAGATCAAGATTTGTTCCCCAATGTCATGATTGCATGAAAAAGTCATTCAATGGAACAAACCTAACTTAGAGAGATGTATCATCATCATCATTACAGCCGAAAGACGTCCACTGCTGGACATAGGCTCCCCCAAGGGGGGGGGGGCGGTTGCCATAATCGCCACCCTTGGCCTAAGTCCCTTAGTCGCCTCTTACGACACCCACAGGAAGAAACGGGGCGGTGCTATTCTTAGAGATGTATGAATGATTCTAATGATTATAATTGACGACTTTTCATCCTATTCTTTTTCCGACCAACCAACTATAAAATCACTGCAAAAATCTAAATGTTAGGCAACACTTCATACTACAGACAGTCATTCTGCTACATCGTAAAACCCCATACCGAATTATAGAAAATAAAAAACGTAGTAAACGTCGAAAAGATGGGATATGCACCCTGCCGCGAGTACCCTCAACTTTTGTAAAGAGATTTTATCATTTTCTTGGTTCATTCCTATATGATAAAAATTAACGAAGAGTGTCAAATCTACGGACTACCGTATTACAAATGCAAAAATATTGTGCAATCGTACCTCCAAAATAAGTCATTTTTATGACGAAACAGAAAACATCTTAATAGCAACAACATGGACAAGCAAACACAGACACACACAAACACAGACACACCCACACGCACACACGAATTTATTTACCTTATAATTAAAATTATTTTATTTTCACGTTTAATAAAACCAAAGAGTATTAAACCTTGAATAAAACGTATCTTAAACTTTTGGTTTATCTCAATACTCCAAAATTGCAACAGTAACATCAGAATAGTGGCGGATTGACATATTTTCCGCCAGTAGGCTATTCAAATTTTGCCGCCTCTACCGACCGCTACAATTTGATACCCTACCTAATTCACAATCATATTCATAAAAAAAATTGTCAATGAAATTGTAACTTTATGATTTTCGCACTATCGATTCTTCTAATTGCACCATCTTTTTACCGTAATTCGTATCTTTATGAACTAGTCGATCGAAGTGTCAGTTCCTAGATTATTTTTATAACACAACGTTGCACAAGAAATAGTTTTTGGGTATATTTAAGAGCTAACAAAAGCTCAATCGTATAGGTACTAATAATAAGGCAGGGTAAGGTATGCCTTAATACTACTTACACATTAATGTTGTACATTCGCTAAACATAATTAAATATTTTTTTCAATACACTTCCTCGAAAACTGGTTCATACCGCACTACGATTAGGTTCACAATGCAATGTATTTCACACGCGTGTAATAGACTTTTCTCTCATAATGGGTTAAAAAGTATGACCTAGACTTATTATCTGAATTAACTAATATTTAAATCAATAATAGATGGTACCTACTAGTAACGGTATTTATGAGGTGTATGTGTGAGTTGTAAGTATGAGTATAGTAGTCAGATAGAAGTGATGAATAGAATTAAAGGCAAAAGGTTCATAATCAAAATGGACGGCTATTAACTGCCTTGTGTTTAATATATGTTGCTTTAAATTTAACTCTAGGTCAACCTGCTGTTAAAACTAATAATAGGCACCTATGCTTTATCAACAGCAAAAGTTATTCACTACTTGCAATTAAATCATTAGAGATTTTAAAAAGTGGTTCTTGTATATGGAATAGTCAAAACATCAACACATAATTATAAACAATATTTATTATAGCTCAATTATGGAACAAACTAAGGACACGGTTATTTTACATGCCTCAGTTACTAAATATACACAACCTAAAACGCAGTAGCGAAGCTACAACTTACAAAAGAGGGAAGCCAAAGAAAAAAATTGTTCAGTTGACATAAACTCAAAATAACGTCAAAATGATTACCTCAAAAATTTTTTTAGTCATTGCTTTACTTTTCTTAATTTAACGCCATCTTAATTCGTCGGAATTATTAATTAAAACAAAAAATGTTAACTGCGTTCACGATTTAGAATAGATTATAGATAGGTACGCGTTATTTATCTTATGATTACTTAAGTATTAAAAACCTGTAATGTGACAATGTAT
The DNA here is from genome assembly GCA_948098905.1 of Tiliacea aurago. NCBI lineage: Eukaryota > Metazoa > Arthropoda > Insecta > Lepidoptera > Noctuidae > Tiliacea > Tiliacea aurago. The sequence continues at coordinate 8,184,431 of OX402592.1, forward strand.
ATGTATATTATTTAGTAATAGTAAACTCTACTAGTCGATGTTCCGAGGGGAAGCCGGTAGGAATGGGGTTGTATGAAGCCGTCGCCCCTGCTAAAACGTACTACTATCTGGTAATATGATTTATTGCCATCAAACATAACAATAAGTAATTCAGTCAATCAGTAAAACTTTATTGATTTACTATTAATAGCTGGTAGTTACCACTACCTCATTATAATTTTACATAAGACCATTTAGCAAGGTACGTAAAAAATAAAGCATATTCAACTCAAATACATTAGCATTTATGGTATAATATGGATGGGAATTAATTCTAACACACATTATAGAACAAAAAATAAACAAATTAAATATGATGTCAATGTACTTAGCTTTTTGATATTATTATAATTTTATACTTGATCCACCACCTGGTTTACTTGAGGTCCGCACTACCCAACCGCCGAATCAAAAGTGACCCGTCTCTGAGCCTACACCCCTTTTATAACGTCGGTTCTTGTAAACAAGGTGGCATGATCAAGCGACATCGTGACTCACAGATTTGAAATAACGTCTCAACATTATGATTTTTAAAACATTAGGTGTTAACAAACAATTCTTAAATTAGGTAATTTATAATCATTTTACTTAATAATTAATTAAAAATATATTGTAATTGCTACATAACAATATTATGTTGTTACATTTAAAATTCGCGGTAAATAAAGAATCTTATCAGATTTTAGGCTCCTAATAGTATTAGTATAAGTATTTATTAACATATATAGTTGAAATGTTCGGTTAAACCGAAATGCATCCAAATAATTATCAAAAATAGTAATGAATTTAAAAAATAATCTATCACGTGCGATTTTTTATTTTCAAATACGTGTGCGGGAATAAAAATTGCCACAGATAACTTATACCTATACTTAGTCCAAATTGGTTCAATGCCTCTATTCACACCGTCTCCCGCCAGAGACGGCCCTCTCTATTCGGATGTAAATTTGTTTTTATCTCGGCAAAGATGCGTATTTACGGCGTTATATTTTATAAATAGAATACCATGATTATTATAACAAAAAAACGTTTGTGAACAAATTAACATTTAATTGTGTTCAAACATATTTGAACTCAAAAATATTTAATTTTTAATTTTTTTAATAGTAGGCTGTATACTGGCTTTATACCTTTGCTTCTCCTTCAACCTGGCGAAAGCAAAGTGCGGAAAAAAAAGAAAATTAAATCGTAGTTTCAAAAGTGTATGAAAAACGTCGATTGATACACGTGGAATTTGTGCAAGAAAGAACTAACATGCAAGAAAGATCGTGCAAGAAAGAACGTGCAAGAAAGAACGTGCAGGAAAGAAAGTGCAAGAATGTGTGCAAAAATTACATGCAATAAAGAACGTGCAAGAAAAAACAAGCAAGAAATAGCGTGCAAGAAATAACATGCAAGAAAGGACGTGCAAGAAAGAACTAATGTGCAAGAAAGAACGTGCAAGAAAGAACGTGCAAGAAAGAACTAATGTGCAAGAAAGAACGTGCAAGGAATAGTGTGTAAGAAATTACATGCAAGAAAGGACGTGCAAGAAAGAACTAATGTGCAAGAAAGAACGTGCAAGAAAGATCGTTCAAGAAAGAACGTGCAAGAAATAGTGTGTAAGAAAGAACCTGCAAGAAATAACGTGCAAGAAATAACATGCAAGAAAAAACGTGCTAGAAATAACGTGCAAGAAAGAACATGCAAGAAAGAACGTGCAAGAAAGAACGTGCAAGAAAGAACGTATGTGCCAGAAAGAACGTGCCAGAAACAACGTTAAAGAAATTACATGCAAAAAAGAACGTGCAAGAAATGACATGCAATAAAGAACGTGCAAGAAAGAACGTGCAAGAAATAGCGTGCAAGAACGTGCAAGAAAGTGCCAGAAATAACGTGCAAGAAAGAACATGCAAGAAAGATCGTGCAAGAAAGAACGTGCAAGAAATAACGTGCAAGAAATGATCTGCAAGAAAGAACGTGCAAGAAATAACGTGCAAGAAATGATCTGCAAGAAAGAACGTGCAAGAAATAACGTGCAAGATAGAACGTGCAAGAAATAATATGCAAGAAATTACGTGCAAAAAATAACTCTATAACACATGAACAAAGTGTTTATATTATTATATAAATTTTCTTGTTTAATAACCAATGACATACATAGTGATTTTTATAATGGAAGAACACTGACTCTCAAGTCACAGGTATAAAATTAGTTTGGGAGCCAGGAGACCTATGTTTAAGACACCGCCTCCCCCTCCCCTCCTGTATGTTGTTTTAAATGTAACGTATGTAATGGCTTTCCTTTTGTTACGAAGTTACTGGAATCACCAAAAAGGTCGGATAAAAGAGAGACACTGGCTGGTGACAGTCACTCTAGCAGAGCGTCGCATCGATTGTTGCGTGGCGGCTGCGTGTTCTAATGACCACAGAGTACATTTGTATATAGGTGACAGAGGTCAGAGGCAGTGGCGGCCTTAGGGGTGGCGAACAGGGCAACCACCCAGGGCCTCGCCCTTGCATGGGCCTCGCGCAACAACCCGAGTTAACATAAAGATAACATTTGAAACTATATTTTATTCTTAGGTATTACTCAGTTCCGTGTGGTGCCTGCCGGACGTAAAGAATAGCACAATCCTAATTCTTCCCGTGGGTGTCGTAAAAGGCGACTAAGGGACTTACTAGAGAATGGGCAGCAGCGTTCTCTATGCATTTTAACACCATACTGCGATCGCCAACGCGCCTGCCAAGCGTGGCGATTATGGCAAACCCCTCCATTGGGGGAGGCCTATGTCCAGCAGTGGACGTTTTTCGGCTGAAATTATGACTCAGTTAAAACAATAAAATAAGTTTGGAGTAAAAATAAATATTAACTTAAATTTTAAACCTCTTCGTTTATTGTTTATTATTTTCATTTTTTATTAATCATCAGAAAAAACTACTTTCAATTCACATACTTTACACAAGGGCCTCGCAAAGACTTGCGGCCCGAAGCCTCGTAATGGCTTAAGCCGCCGCTGGTCAGAGGAGCCGCTGTCGTATCACTTCCCGCGTCCATGATGAATTGCTATATTCTGGCACGCTATATCCTGACGATATTGAACTGCTGAACCACTAATACGATGACCACATACCTAATTATTTAATTTAATTATATGGATCCAACCGTCGACAGTCTTTGTTGTTATTACCTACGTTAGTAAATTTTATTATCATCTAGTCAAGAGCAAGATGTTCGATGTGCGTATAAAGGTAATTTGCCAAAAATATAATGAACGTTACTTATGTTATGAGATCATGTAAGCACCTTACCGTCAAAACGAGTTATTATGAAAAAATCATTGACTTGTAAACCTATGGACTTGCCATGCTTACAAAATTAGCGTGACTACCTACATACCTTGCCATACCTACAAAAATCGAGGTATTAAAATGGCCGCCTTTCGTAGGGTTGTTACTGCGAGTGCGAGAGAGAGCAAGCAACCGTTTGACAGCACAATTAAACATGGCGACCGGTCACGCATAGACAGATTTTGACGTCACACAAAAGTCTTGCCAAATTTAGTCTTTGACAAACATTTAGATCTCTTTTTCCATATGTAGCTCTTGATTAGTTAGAAAGAAACAAAACACTTTATGACATGACTGTGTCGATATGATAGATATTTGTCTAACCATTCTTCCTTTATTAGAATATGCCATCTCCATAGTATTCCTACCTCAATGGAAAAAATAGAGCAGAGAAAATCATGGACTGGAAAAAGCTATCATAGCTTTTTCTCCTTCATATTTCTTGAAGTTATGACCAGTTATTTCGAACGTCAATTTGTGTTGGGTATTATTTGATGTCTTTTATACTTTGTCGCAAAAAGCGATTGTTCACGGTAATGTAGAAGCAGTACTTACCTACTTAAAAGAAAGCATTTTCATTTGGGTGTTGTGAAAAGGTGTTTTTGACTAGTTGTCATTGTTCATTTGCTATTTTTCATAGATCGTTGAAATAGTAAGAGGTAAATAATGTTAAAAGCAAATATTTAACCTCGTCTTAATTAAGGAAATATGTCACGGGAACGTACTACCAGGATTAAACTATTTCCCCTTTATTACAAAACAAGGTTTATCTTCAGACCCAGGCTTAAAGCATGGAGCCACTATTGAATTTCGAACTTTATTCCGACTATGGTAAAGTTCCTAAACACAAAACTGTCAACTTAGTACCGAACTAAGTTTTCAGTTTTGTATAAAGAACGGTATTTCAATCACTGTTACGTTCTTATTACAAAAACTGGCTCCATGGTTTAAGCCATGTCAAAATATAAATCTTGTTTTGTAATAAGACGGTTTGTGTGCAAATAGGTTCAACCGTTTTGCGCCAATCTGGAACATACGTCCAGAAATCTTTATAGGGAGATCATTATCATTTCAGCCGAAAGACGTCCACAGCTGGACATATGCCTCCCCCAAAACCCCGTGTTTGCCATCATCGCCACGCTTGGCAGGCGGGTTGGCGATCGCAGTATGGTGTTAAAATGCATAGAGAACGCTGCTGCATTCTCTAGTAACTCCCTTAGTCGCCTTTTACGACACTCACGGGAAGAAATAGGGTACTGCTTATATTCTTTACGTCCGGCATCACACGGAACATAGGGAGATACTACGTCTTAACGTTCATTTAAGATCCCAACCGATTAATGACATGATTTAAATGACGTCAAAGTTCTAAAAGGTTATAAAATTTTACAGAATTTAAGAATCCGCCAGACAGACAGGCCTATTACAAGATTTGTTCTTGACAAAGCCGAATGACGGAATCAAAAGGAAAGAGACTACTTAATCATGTCTGAGATTCCTTACTGATAAGAACAATTCGTCTAGAATAGATTATAATCTTATTTGAACAAGATCTCTTCTTCCCATTACACAATACAATTTAGAAAATTGAATTAATAGGACTTCACAATTTTAACAATACATTTTTGACTATGACTAATTTGGTCCTATAGTAAAAGTTGTTCATATTGATGGGTAGAACACTCCCTTAAATTTTGTCGCATGTTTACAAAGTCAGCCTGTATAAAACTTGATCTTGAATCAAATTTTCAACTTGGGTTAACACTTGTAAACACACAATGTAATATAATTGTATATACTTCCACCTAACCGTTTTATGTTGATAACACTAGGAAGTTATACGGAGCATAAATATTCATCAGGTAGTCATTAAAGGTGGTGCTTAAAACTTAGCTAGATTCTACCGTAACTTAGTTGCAGTTTAGCTAACAAAAATAGCATAAATTTTAGAAGGCTTCCTCAAGTGTAACCTTGGTTTAAGTTCTTTACGCTCTCGTCGTAAAATTTATAACGAAGACGAACTTATACGAAGGTGGAATAGTTTGTTAGATACGCCTCGGGAACATTTACTGTTTCTTTGGATACTTTCTTGTCATGGAGCAAAAGTTCGGACGTCGTCGTAACACTGCCTGTTACAAAGTTGGGGCTGAGGATGTCGTTTGGAGATTCTTATGACACAGTGATTTGGAAATCATAAGTTTTTACGCCGCTCCGTGTGGTGTCGGACGTAAAGAATAGCACCATCCTATTTCTTCCCGTGGGTGTCGTAAAAGGCGACTAAGGGACTCACTAGAGAATGGGCACCAGCGTTCTCTATGCATTTTTACACCATACTGCGATCGTCAACCCGCCTGACAAGCGTGGCGATTATGGCAACCGGAGATACATATTGGAGAAGGGCTATGTCCAGCAGTGGACGTCTTTTGGCTGGATTGATGATGATGTTGAAGCTTTCCATACGTCACTTATCTCACAGTGCTGTTAATGGCCCCGTGTCTAATCTTCAGTAGTTTAGTGAAAGTAACAAAACTGAAATCTAACATATTTGTCTTAAACCGAAAACCTCTTATCAAACACCACACATCTTGCTAGCAATCTGAAAAAAAAAAATCGGTCAAGAGCAAGTCGGACTCGCGCACCGAGGGTTCCGTACGTATATATGATGTTGATGATTTCTGAAAAACTCTGCTATTTAGAGACATCGTTTTATTTTTCCTGTAATCTTTACATAAACTTCTATCATATAGAATAATTTCAGATTTTTATCTACGCAAACTTCGGAGATAAGGGGGGGTCGGTATTTTTTTTAAATTTTTCATCATAAGTCGGAAACTATGCTGTCTAAAAAATAAAAAATAAAGGTTTGAGAATGTGCAAACAGCGTTCTTTCATATGATACGCCACATGCCCTAGTAGCCCCACTTCAATTTTTAAGATCCCATTTCATTCCCTTATGTTTTTTTTTATTTCTTTTTGTTTGAAAAATAGTTGGGCAAACGTCATCTAAAACTATTCTAAATTTCAAGTTGATAGCGATAGTAGTTCTTGAGATATCCAGGTGTGACAGACAGACAGACACACAGACAGACTTTAGTCTCACCATAAGGGTTCCTTTTTACCATTTTGGTACGGAACCCTAAAAAAAAGAAACTAAAATAAAAAGCGTACGCGCAAGTATACGAGGCAATATCTCATGAAGAACGCTATCTCGTATTCTTGCCACGTCCGTCTTGCAATTAGCTCGGGCGCTTCGTTTTATGTTGCCACAATAACTGCTGGTTCTCGAAGCTGGCTTAATGCAGGAGGCGTGTCTAATTCTACATCAAGTGTTGCTATAAGATAGCCCCTGCAATTCGTACGATAGTGGTCAGTTTACTTAAAACATCGTGAGGAAACCGGCATATCCTAGAACTAAAAAATCAAAGATATGTGACATCCCTGTGTCCATCAGTGGGAACATTACCTAAAGGCTGATTATTTATTATGTTATCAGTAAATATAATAATATAAAGTAGTATAAACAATAATCAATATCGTCGCGAAAGAAATTTTCAATAACGTACGACCGAATTCTGTACCCAAAGTGTAAGTTTGCAAGTGTGTAAACGTAACTAGCGCGATTGCGTTAAGATTTTATTCTCACCCTTATACTCTTAGCATTATGATCTATCGGTCAAATTTTAACACAAACGAAATAGTTACGTTTACTCTCTTGCAAACTTATACTTGGGGTATAGAGCTGTAATTTGCTAAGAACGTAAGAAAACCTGAATTCCACAGGAAAATTTGAAGCAATTGCCTCGAAGGTGCGTTTACACGAGCAGAGTTTCCCGATCATCGAGAGACGACAATTGCAACGGGAGACTTGTAGACAAGAAACGTTAGACAATCTGTCGCACTCATGTGTTTAAGCATCGTGTAAACGACGAGTTCAGTGTAAACAAGCGAGTGCGATAAATCCTCGTGTAAACGGGCTTTAATGCAGGAGGCGTGTCTAAAGCTACATCAAGTGTTAGCGGTTAGCTGCTTACGAAAGTGATAGGCTAATGTGTACCACAATCTTCCTATTGTTTGAGAAATTGTTTATTATTCAGAGGAATAGTTTACAGTCTTTATTACCTAAAATATTTTATTTAGCAGAGAAAATAACAGGTTGGTTTGGTTTATTACCTTCTGCAACTGGTTTTAGCAATGTAGCAGAGAAAGGATTGAGTTTTTACTATGATATTAAAGATTAAAGAAATAAAGTCGTCTTCGAAATCTTCTTCAAGATCAGTTGTTCTCGTAAACTTTAATACAAAAACGAACTTCTTAATATTTAAGAAGCTTATATACAGGGTGGATTTCTGAGATGGGGCAGTAAGGACTTATCGCTACAAGAAAACGGTGTTAGGAGACTGTCCGTAACTTTTTGAGAAATTTTGATTTGCATTTTTACAGATTTTGAAACAAATGTACAGTCGGCAAGAAAATTGGCAGTTTTCACAAAAAAAACTTTTTATGATGCTTATCGATCCTGTTTCTTATAAGGATCAAAAAACCCTATTAGGACAACTGGGGTTTGAGTACTAGAAAAGTCAGAAATCGCAAAAATCTTTTTTCATGTTTTTGGTAGGAAAGAAACCACAACTTACTTTTTATGATGAAGAGACTAGCCGAAAATAAATGTGGATGTGTTCTTTCTATAAAACACGCGATGCGTTCCAATCAGTCCCGTTCTCGGCGTAGTAACGCTTATCCTTTTCTGAGAGACCTACCATTGAAACTAATATTTAACAAAATCTTAGTAATGCAATCTTATAATTCTCAATGCAGCGAAGCCTTGGCCTAAAAGCCTTACTGGCCGAGGAGGCCAGGACTAAGGAGAATTGAATAAATGGTCCTTAGAGATCGCCCGTTGCAATGCCCGCCTTTGTGCCTCAAGAGGGCTCAATACGGACTCCAACCGATTGTAAAGCATTTCCTGATTTACCCTACTTACTTCCAGTGAACGGATAAACAAAGTTGACCGACTAAGTTTGAGTGACGAAGTGGGGTAGTTATGATTTTAGAGTTTCTAAGTAGCGGTTTTAGATTTAGACTTAGTGCTTTCTCGTATGTGGAGCGGACGGTGCTGTCGTAAGAAGATATCGACCCTGTTTAAAGCATACTGCCAAACATTTTACACGAGCAGCCTGTGGACCACATATACTCAGAGATCGCTCAGTGCCCTGCGAGTCCAATACAATAATGGCTTTAGGATGTTGTTGGGCCTGCCGCGTTTCTGTAGTGCTTCAAATATGTTTGCGGAAGCAAGGGTTGATGGCTTCCACGCCATCAGACGTAAAAGAACTGCGTCATTATTGAGCAGGTTACGCGGTAGTTCCAACAGCATCTTGCAGGTTATTGCGGAGAAATTCGATTCTCCAATTTTGAAGGCGTTCTTCCGGGTTTTGATCGAATAACCTCTTAGTAGGATATTCGATCGAAACCAAAATGAATCGTCCTAAATGCGTTTTTAAATTTATAATTTTTCTATTTATGCTAAATTCTTACTAACATAGTGTTTAAGTCAAATTGTTACTAACAAAGTGGACTAAATGTCTGAAATAAAGAACTTGAATTTGAATTTGAATTTACGATGCTTTGTACACTGAAAAAAATTCGAGCTAACTAAGACCCATTTTCTCTTAGTTGGCATTAAAATGTTTGGAATCATTATTTATTTATTTACTATAAACAAGATAGGATATTTGACAAAACAAATTCATTTTATTTATATCGACAATGTGACATGTACAGAATAATCACCGGTCTTTGTTACATCAACCATGCTTTGTTTGATTTTACTTCTTCACTTTTGTATATAAACTAATAATTTAAGTTGATGGTAACAAGCAACTTGTTAGCATTATATAATTCTTAAATTGGCCAATATTTGAGTTAAATTAAATAACTACCCGTAATTAAACTAATTAATTACTTAGTTGACGGAACTATGATAATTTAACAAAGTTCTTCTAGCTTCAGAAGTCAAGCTCTTGTTAGGCTCGTATGGACTCAAGTTGCGTGATCACATTAAACAAGATTTTTGTTATAGCAAACACTTATTAAGCATATGTCAGACCTTTTACACGTGCAGCCTCTGTACAAGCTGTAGGTACGCTGAAATCTATTAATGCTTTTCGAGTCCAATACAACAATCCGTTTAGATGTTGTGCTGTTGCTGAGGCTGCCACGCTTCTGCAATGCATTGGGAATGCAAAGTGATGGCTTCATAGCGATCAGACATAACTGTGCCGCGTCGCTGCTACAGAGGGTCCGGGGCAGCTCAAACAGTCTTCTGAAATTTAAATAGATAAATAAAAAATCAAATTATGTTTATTTATCTCCACAAATTACATCGTATACAAGTTATACATGTCGAATCCAGTCATTAGTACGGACAAGAAACGTATCGCGAGCGTGCTGCTACTGGCGGACATCGCGTGTTCTACCCGCACCTCTAGCGTGCTTCTACAGAGTCGTGATGTTTTGAGCCGATGGGCGAGGAGGACATTCAAGATTCAGAGTCTGGTCTGATCGCATCGCAGTTAAGACGTCACGGAACTGTACTCGATTCGTTATGCTCGGTTATTGTGGTGATTATAATTTGTAGTGATTGTGTCGATTTGTGATTTCAATAAACGCTTATACTAAGCGTTTATTGAAATCTCTCACCCAGTGTGTTTTCATTGCACGAAACTGTCTGACCACATGATGACCGAATCTAATGGAGTAAAATCCTGACGATCCGACATACATATTAAATTGACAGGTATTTTGAGAAGATTTTGTGATTTGTGGGAGATCTGGAGTCTAAACTAAACGTACGCCTAGTAAAGGTTTTAATAGCGTATTTGGCAAATGTCATAATTGGACAAAAAGACGATTTGACGAACTACAGCTTTGACCGAGATCAAATTTGACGAATTGCCGATTTGACGAATATCTGACTTGACCAATGTCGTTCAACCCTTCTGCCTTGTAAATACCTTTGTTAGCCGCCTTTCATTCATCCGCTCAACACGACCAAACCATCTAAGGATACTCTTTTCAATTTTTGTCACTACATCTTCTGAATTAAAATGATTATTATTATTTACTTATTTTATGAACACACAGCGACTTAAATACCTATACAGGTAGATACACAACGCCACCTCTCTCTGATTAAGGAGGTTGTCTGATTGTACGTCTTGCTCCTAAGAGGTGCACTATTATCTATTTTGCCTGCTATATCTCAGTACAGAAATATGACTTATCGAACTTTAAAAGTAGACTGTCGAATAGGTAGGAACAACACAAACGAAAGTCTAAAACGCTGAACGTTTTCTTAAGACTCAGATATATGCCAGTGACCTTGAGTGGCTAGCTTGCGTGTTCTGTACTGAGCTCACGACCACGGCTCCAATTTGACGCATTATTAATTTATTATACACAAAACAAAAGATATTTCAATAAAACGCGTATACTAAAAGATCAATAATTAATTTATCTTTAAATTGGTGAAAGTTTCAGAAAAATACGCTTGGTAGATTTTGCGCCATTCTCAGTTTTTTTTCCGCGTCAGGCATAAGTTTACAAATTAATTTCACTATGTAATATACACATAATCTAAAATATTCACATATTAAATTATTGAGAAAATGCTCTTATTTAACATATTTTTTTTAAAATCATTAACACTACTCGTTTAGACGTGATCTTCAGTATAAAATCATTAAAAGTCGGTTATCGTCGCCTTAAACGTGATGTGCCAAATTAACAGCTGCCGGTTACTGTAAATGTAATTAATGAAAATCTTACTAACTACTCAGTATTCTTAAGGGATCGACCACCATTTACTGTACCGGGCTGCTCTCTGAATAGCCCCAGAAGACTCTCAACCTTGATGAAGATACAACTAATTTATACAACGTTAATTTACTCGTCTATTTGGAATTTGGATCAGGATTTCGAATATACCTTTGTGGGCTTGATTTTGGGATCTTCCTCTAGGTGTACAATTACATACATAATATCACACCTGTAATCCCTCAAGGGTTAGGTAGAGGTGTACCTATAGTACACACACATTTCGCCAGTTATGTTTAAGTCCCATATAATAGGGGGCGAGCCTACAAACAACGTTGCACATTGCGTTGCGGACTTGCGGTACGTTGTAGTGTACAATTAAGTCATATACACCGTGGCATTTTAATCGTCTTACAACGGCAGCCCACATTATGTATCCAATGACAATTAAACATTCATATAAGTAAAAAAAAAATTATTACCATTACATTTTTAGGGGTCCGTACCAAAATGGTAAAAAGGAACCAACCAAGGTGAGACTAAGTCTGTCTGCCTGTCACACCTGGATATCTCAAGAACTACTAATGCTATCAACTTGAAATTTAGAATAGTTTTAGATCACGTTTGCCCAACTATTTTGCAAAAAAAAGCAAAAGGGACTGAAAGGGGGTCTTCAAAATTTGAAGTGGGGCTACTAAAGCATGTGGGGTATCACATGAAAGACCGCTGTTTGCACATTCTCAAACATTTATTGTTTATTTTTTAGGCAGCATAGTTTCCGACTTTTGATGAAAAATGTAAAAAAAAATACCGTTCCCCCCCCTTATCTCCGAAGTTTGCATAGTTAAAAATCTGAAATTATTCTATGTGATAGAAGTGTATGTAAAAATTACAGGAAAAATAAAACGATGTCTCTAAATAGCACAGTTTTTCAGAAATCATCAACATCATATATACGTACCGAAACCCTCGGTGTGCGAGTCCGACTCGCTCTTGACCGGTTTTTTTTTAAATATTATTCATTATGACGCATGATGTAGTTTTTTTTTTAAATATTATTTTAATGGCCTGGTTGCTGGGACCTTTGAGCCAAGTCTTTATTTAGTTACAAACTTAATATTGATGAAATGAATTATATTTAATGCATGATGATGATATCCCCGCCCGCTCCCCTTGAGTTTCAGTAAAGATGTGGCACTATACTGAGACCTTACGCGGACTTCTTGAGAGAACTTGAAGTAATGTTGCACTGTTTTGTTTCATTTGACTACACTAATGCACGTTCACGAACACTTAATGGTTAATAATCCACCATTGTTACACATTAATATTCAGCTAAACACAGATTTGAGAAAATAGTAGTTAGTAGTTTATTTCCACAAAACGGCACGGGAGTTCATACAACATAAAACAAAACTTCTAAACATGTCACTTCACTTCCCCGCCAAGAACCATGATGTAGTTTGAAACACCCTGTTATGAGCGCGAAGAAACTACGTTATGCTTCATAATGAATAATATATACTTATATTTTTTAATTAGATATTCAAATGTTAATAAAAAAAAAAATACTTTTATAAATGATTAGTAGTCATTGGATACATGAAGTGGGCTGCCGTTGTAAGACGATTAAAATGCCACGGTGTATATTCCTATCTAACTTAGGTAGGTAATAAGTAAGTAAAACGGGCTGGTGTCCGCAATTCCACGACAATGCGCGTATTTTGCGTACGATATGGAAAATCGATTATTCGATCCATTCCAGCTCCTCAAGGAAGGCCAGCAACGCATTGGTATTACTGACAATCAGTGGCGTAGCTAGCATGGGTGACACCCGGAGCGCATAATTGTGGTGTCACCCAAGAATAAAAACCAGCCAAGTGTGTGTCCAACCACGCACAATGAAGGGTTCCGTAGTTGGGATGAATTTATCTCAATAGAACAAACTTAACATTATATTTATTTATTTAAGGATTACCAACGAAATACATTACAATTTTCTTTTACAATAATAAAAACTTGTCTGATATACATTATCCTGTAATGCACACTCAATTACAGGTCAGCTCACACATTATGGAGTACACATGCTTTGAATACATAATTAAAATTAAGAATAGAAAAAAAACAATATACATGCTATTATAAAAGAAAAACATGTTCTCCCATACATTCCAACTGGAAATGTAAGTTGGTCGACTATTACTCGTTAACTTGTAAAGCCTAGTTTTCCTTTTAATTTCGATATCTATGATACTACTGCCGTGATTATTTTTCCTTGAATTTTTCATAGAAATTGTTGTACCGGTGTCGCGTCGCGTGACAAGTCGCGCCAGTATGTAGAAGCCTTTAGGCTCCGGCTAAAGTTAGATCTTGTTTTGTACCATGTTTTTTGTAATAAGACGGTTTGAGTTTGTATCTGTAATTCACACACGACTAAACAACGTAAAGTATTTTTCGTAAACCATCACTAAAATAGTCAGGGGTGCCCTACATTTCTGAACATTTCTCACATAAACATATCGGTAAAGCGAAACAGTTGCAAAGATATCAAAGAAAATGTTTTTCACAGGATTTTATTCTCTGTTTACGCATAGATGTTAAACATGCCACTAAGGTTAAAGACAGGATTGATTTGACAAAGAAATGTATTTGTTGGCTGCCGAAATCAAGACAAAGTAGTGTCGGATTTACATATATCTTTTGGGAATAGAAAGCGTTTTCTTACGAGCGCTCTACGAGTAGCTATATACGAATAAACCTATATGTTAGCAAAAGTTTTTTTATACAGGGTAGGCGCACCTATCACACCCCTTATATAGTCTCTTTCCTATGATCCAAGCATACTGAAAAAAAGAAGGAAGATATGATATTAAATATCCCTAGGACAACGACTTTGCTTGCCAGTATGCAATTTAGTAAACGATCTGCTGCGCTATATAATAAAATCAATAAATACATCTATATTTACCCAAAAAACTACTATGACAGTAAAAAAAAAAATATGGAATGGATACAAGCGCTTACCTACAATGAAACCGAAATACTTCTGAAACCTTGACACATACCTACACACCTCACACTCACGTACTCTCACTCACACCTACAGGCTACATTCACTTACATATAGGAGGTACTCACACACATACTTACACCCACTCATACACACATTTGATTTACCTAATTTAAGTTAATGTTAATTTATGTAGTTTTAGCATAAGCATTATACGTTTTTGCTTTTTATTATATAACACGTCTTGCTATGAAAGAGCGGACTCTCCTAATACAGGCACTATCTGCCTAAAAGGAGGATCCAATCAATCAAAAATTGTTTATACCTATACTTGTTTTACCAAAAAACTAATTTTTTATATTTATTTATTATATCTCCAGCGAAGGTTGAGTCATGTATCTTCTTACAATCACAGTTTGCTAAAGACTACCGCCATTCAATTTCAGAATTAATTAGAGCTGTCAATTTTCGAGACTGAAAACAGTATAGCCATTTGGTTTTCCTTGCACCAAAATCAGGACACGTTCTCTAGGGGACTAAAGGAAAATTGGGCTTAGATGTTGACGTGCAGAGTTGACAACTCCAGCACCTTCATTAAAAGTTAAAAAAACCGGCCAAGTGCGTGTCGGATCATACGCACAATTAAGGGTTCTGTAGTTGGGATGAATTTATCTCAAAAAAAAACTTTACATTGTAGCAGAAAAACATGTTCCCCCATACATCGTTACGGACAATTTTCCAACTTCAAATGTAAGTTGGTCGACTTTTACTCGTTAACTTTTAAAGCCTAGTTAGCTGTGGTCACAGAACAGGGGGCCTAAAATGGACGCTTTGGCAGAATCATAATATGATCTGCGTACAATTCATACATCCCGCAATTCATCTGTTTGACAGCTGCTATTTGACATTAGACTTCATTAAAGCAATTCATAATTTGTGGACCATTTTACGAAACTCCATACAAAACTGTCAAACAGATGAATTGCGGGTTATGAATTGTACGCAGATCATATTATGATTCTGCCAAAGCGTCCATTTATGGCCCCCTGATTGTTCTGTGGCTCTGATAGTTTTCTTTGTAACTTCTATACTACAGCCGTGATTTTTTTTACATAATCTAAAAAAAAAACATTTATCTTGCAGGGGTACACTTGACTCTAACAAAAATGAGCACTTTAAAGCTTAATATTACGCAAACGGATCCTTGAATCAAAAAATGGTTTTCACAGACCAGCAATATCTATGTACGGCCTATCTAACAGTATGCCAGGGATAGGCGAGAAAAAAAATCATCCCCATTTTACGTGTATGGGGGGCTAAAAAAAATATTAGATTTTTTTATTTTACCACTTTGTCGGCGTGATGACATTGTATACCAATGCCAAATTACAGCTTTCTAGTACTAAGGCCCGTATTTATAGAACGTTACCACTTACCAGTACTCAAGCATTACTTAAGACTAGATTCAAGCCATTGCCATTGGATTGGTTGAATTTAGTCTTAAGTAATGCTTGAGTATTGAGTTACTGAGTAACGTTCTATAAATACGGACCTAGGAGTCTCGGAGAAGCCGGGAACAGACAGACAGAAAGACAGACGTAGTGAAACTATAACCCCCTTATTACAAAACAAGGTTTATCTTCAGACCCAGGTTAAAATTTGGAGATATTATTGAATTTCGAACTTTATTCCGACTATGGTAAAGTTCCTAAACGGACTTCTTGGCGGGAAAGTGAAGCGTCATGTTCAGCAGTTTGTTTAATTTTCCAAAATTAGTGTTTAGCCGAATATTAATGTGTAATAATGGTGGATTATTAACCATTAAGTGTTTGTGAACGTGCATTAGTGTAGGCAAATGAAACAAAACAGTGCAACTTCGCTTCAAGTTCTCTCAAGAAGTCCGCGTGAGGACTCAGTAAAGTGCCACATCTTTACTGAAACTCAAGGGGAGTAGGCGGGGATATCATCATCATGCATTTATAATTCATTTCATCAATATTATACAAGAACTAACTTGACATTGGCTAAATGCACAAACCGTGCGAAGCCAGAAGCAAAAAAAAAAAAAAAAAGTTCCTAAACACGAAACTGACAACTTAGTACCGAACTAAGTTTTCAGTTTTGTATAAAGAACGGTATTTCAATCACAGTTGCGTTCTTATTACAAAAACTGGCTGCATGGTTTAAGCCATGTCAAAATATAGATCTTGTTTTGTAATAAGGCGGTAAGGGTTCCATGTTGACTACGTAAACGTACAATCATGGAGACTAGGTCTCCATGATTGTACGTTTTATTTTATTATTGAAAAATTTGTCATTATTTAAAAAATTTAAATAAAATTGTCATTTATTTTATTTTTATTTTTATTCAAAAGGAACAACAAACAGCTACAATATAAAACATAGAATCAAGAAATGCACAAAACTTATAGACAATATTGCAGCCAACAACGCTGATTATGGCAACCCCCCCCCCCCCCTTTAGGGGAGGTCTATGTCCAGCAGTGGACGTCTTTCGGCTGAAATTATGAAATGATGAATGATGATAGCTCACGTAACATTTTAACGTCACCATTCTACGAATACAAGACCGATACTTCAAGTAGTTACAATCACAATGGAATAGAAGTGGCCATTGTCCACAGGAACCGTGGGAGTGGAGTGGGCGACGGCGACGTGAGGGATTGAGTTGCTCAACTAATTATACGTAACTAGCGTTTACTCGCGACTTCAACTTAGTTCTCACCCCTTTACGGAGTTATTGGACCAGTTGACTAATTATTACCCATCTAGTTTGGTCCAAAAGCTCAGTGTACCAATTTATCAATCCAATAATCTCCTTTCGTTCTGATAATAAACTGTTCTACTTATCTTATACCTACAGAGAATCATACCACTGAACTTTTTAGATTTATTCATGCTTGGAAAACAAACGTTTTCTCATTATGCTCAAGGAGCCCTTCAAAGTAATGAGACTGAAGCGCAGAAAACTTTCCAATTTAATTGTCCATAAGGTTTAATATCTGTCATTATAATAAACAAAGTTTCAAGTTTAATTATCTTTTATGTAAGTAGCTACTTATTACAACAAACACGCAACATCAATGAATTTTAGAAAAGTTTGCTGTGTTCCGTGTTGGTAGTGGTAAATCAAATCTGTTGTAAGGAGGTAACACCTCTATTCATTCCGTAACTTGTTTTATGACTAATTGAAGTTAAAGTTGTCCAAAGTTCGCTGCAAACCGCACGGGCGGCCGCATTACGAGCTGAACTAAGCACAGTGAACTACAAATTTATTCACAGCGTGCTTCTGTCCTGACGAATGAAAGAAACTAGCTCTTTTTGCTCACGACCACGACGCCGCGGGAACATTGCCATTTGGTAAAGTTTGGTGAATTAATTTAATAGTTGGAACAAAAAACAAGCTTCTCGTGATTCTAGTAATTGAGCGAAGCGTAAAACTAGACTAGACTGTAATGTATGACTGCGGAGATTTTGTGTTATCTTCACAGTTAGTCCGGTCTCGTCGGTTTTAATGTAAGTGTTCATTTAGCAGTATTTATCGTGGTTCATAAAGCAAAAATATATGTTTGTTGAACGAATAGTTGGAGTAGCCAAGAGGAACTTGTCGCGATCAAATAGAACGTTGTACTCGTTTAGAGCGGTGCTTTCAGAAGTTCGAGTGAAGAATCGATTACTTGGGAGAGCTCGAGAAGAAGAGAACTGGCGAGTGGGGAACTGGAAGTGCACGCTGTTGCTGGTTCGTTGTGTGTTCGGAGAAAAGGAACATAATTTGTTCAGGTTACGCGGAATTTTAGTATTGCGGATTGGAGACTGTGCTGACCAGTTGCTTTATCTTTATTGGGCTGCTAATTTACATCAACAGGCTAAACCAACAAGATGAGGATGTTTTGAAGTGAAGGTACGTGAATATATTCGTCAGAAATTGGCCGAAACATCCCAGCGGTGATTTGCTGGAGTCGTTTTCTCCTCTACCGGTCGTTATTTCTCCTGACAAAGTTTATTTTGGTATATGTATGTATCTATCTATCTACGAGTATCTATGTTCCGTTTGGTGCCGGACGTAAAGAATAACACCATCCCATTTCTTCCCGTGGGTGTCGTAAAAGGCGACTAAGGGATTTACTAGAGAATAAGCAGCAGCTGTGCATTTTTAAAACCGTATGGTTTTAAAAATACACAGCTGCTGCTTATTTACCCAGGCGCACGTTTGCCAGGCGGGTTGGCGATCGCAGTATTGCGATCGCCAACTCGCCTGGCAAACGTGGCGATTATGGCAAATCCCCTCCCTTTTTTGGGGAGGCCTATGTCCAGCAGTGGATGTCTTTCGGCTGAAATGATGATGATGATGATCTATTTATGTATTAGTATTTATGCTTGTATTTTATAGTTATTTCCGAGCTATTTATCCCGTACGTTGCACCTGCCATGTTATGCAGAGATGCATCACCCTAAGCTTGACTGGTAGAAAATGCCTCAGGCATTAAGTCCGCCTTTGTACAGTGTTTTTTGCTTGTGCATATAGTTTTAATAAATAAATAAATGTTTCTAACTTAGTCGCTTCTTAGAAAATCTTCGGCTGTTTCCTCATATTAACAGGTACTGGGCAAAGTCTGCATTCCTTCCACGAACCACCTTCAAAGTGGCACAAACTGCCGTAACAACTGATCACGCGTTAACAACACTTTAAAAACAATAAACTGGAACTTTTAGAATATTCTTTATCCTTGTCGTTTCACGGAACATAGCCTGCATTGGCTCCCAAACTCTTCCTGGCATTACACCCCCTGAGTGCGGGTATTTATCATAAAAATTACGCCACTTCGCGCCGTTCCCGCGGAACTACATTTTCGCGGGAACGGTTCTGATATAAAGGTGGAGTCGTTATGCAAATTTATTTTGGGTCTTTGAGTTACCCACGTGAATGTGGAATATACGAATTGGGTTTTCCGGTAGTGCGGTGGATAAATCTAGGCGTTTTTGTGATTGTTGAGCCGTGCGAAAATATTACGTCTTGCTGCAGAGTTTAAGGGGACGATAACCGACTTTTAATGATTTTATACTGAAGATCACGTATAAACGAGTAGTGTTAATGATTTGAATAAAATATATGATAAATTAGAGCATTTTTTGAATAACTTAATATGTGAATATTTTAGATTATGTTTATATTACATAGTGAAATTAATTTGTAAAGTTATGTCTAACGCGGATAAAAAACTGAGAATGGCGTAAAATCTGCCAAGCGTATTTTTCTGAGACCTTCACCAATTTAAGGATAATTTAATTATTGATCTTTTAGTATGTAAGGAGTTTTATTATACCTTTTGTTTTGTGTATAATAAATTAAGAATGTGTCAAATTGGGGACAGCGCTCCTTGATGGGTGAGTCCTATTACTGGCAGAACGTACGACGCGTTGCGTGAGCTCAGTACAGAACACGCAACTTAACCACTCAAGGTCTCTGGCATATATCTGCGTCTTAAGTGGTTATATTGCAATAAAGTGCAGACGAACACCGTTAATTGAAAATTTCTACTTTGCTATAGTTGAGAGAATAAAGAATACTGGCTACGAAATTACTTTAACAATTTTATTGAGCTCTATAAAACGTAGAAATGAGGGTCTCTGTCGAATAGGTCACAAAATCTATAAAAATGTTAATTTTTACGTTCGCTTCCTAGAGGTGTCGTAAAGGCGATGGGATTCCATCAGGTGGTTGGGCAGCATCATCCATTGCATACTGATAAGTGATAACATTTGATTACAAGCGTCAATTTGGCGGTTATAACCCAAAGGATGGAATGGCGAGCGAACGCTCGTAAATTGGACTTCTCTACCTTTGTACTACTGACGTTAATCGATTGCAGGCCTATTACGTATATAAGCATATAAATAAAAGAAGAAGGAATAAGTACCCTTACACATTCAGTGCCGGGAGCCTTCATGGAGGGCTCACTATAGTCGAATATGGGATGCTGGAAGCTCTCGCGGAGGGCTCATTTTAAATGTAGGTATTTTTAAGCGAAAACAGCATTATAAACTGTGAAAATAAAATCAGTTGTATATTTTAACAAGATTTATTAGTGTACATACTCAGCCTATATTGTTCCCACTGCTGGGATACAGGCCTCCTGTCTTCGAGAGGGAGTGGGCTGTAATCTACCACGCGGGCCCAGTGCGGGTTGGTAGATGCCACATGTCTTCGAATTGTTGGTTCTAGGACATGCCGGTTTCCTCATGAGGTTTTCCTTCACCGTTTTGAGAGCAGTGGTGATGAAATTATTTACACAAAGTAAAGCGCCTGCCTGGGTTCGAGGTTGTGTCAATCGATAGTCCTGAATCAAGATGTTGTTTATCGATTATCGATTAACTGATGCTAATGAATCGGTGTACTATTATGTATCGGTGTTTTATGCGTTTTTGTGATTACTGTGATTATTTATTTATTTATTTAATTGTTTATGTACACATAGTAAAATAGATACACTATACGACCTATACTCGTAAGTATTGAGTACAAAGGTACTACTTATTTTTACCCGACTGCGGCGCAGCCAAAAAAGGAGGGTTGGGTTATGTGTTTGACTTGTATGTATGTATGTCTGTCCCTATGTTCCCTCGTAACTACTAAACGGCTGAACCGATTTTGATAAGTGATATGTCGTTAGATTCGTCTTTATTGCGCGAGTGTCATAGGGTATATTAAAATTATTAAAAATCAAAATTTGTTTTCGAACAAAAATATCTCCCAAGCCTATCGAGTGGGGTATCAAAATGAAGGTTTTTAAAAGGTGATTACTAAAATATATAATATTGTATAACTACTAGTATAACTAGATGGACTGACCCCTTATTATATGTTTAAAAGTAATTTAAATGAGAAATGATAAAAAAATATCCCGAACTTTTGGAATGAGTAAGTAAGAGGTCGTTATCACTCGATTATAAGCATCGATCACTAGTTCTTTATTAGTGATCGATGATTATAAGTGAATATATAACGTAATTTACCATCTTATAATCCTAACTAAAAAGTATAAAATAAAAAAAGTTAATTAAAAAAACAAAAAACCCGACTGCATTTATTTATTTTTGGTCTACAGGAAAAGTTTTTATCCACTGCGCAAATTTTGACAAATTAAACTTAAACGAATTTTATTAAACATATATTTTTTATTTTGATACGTCTTAGTACAAAAAACAAAAAATATCGTTAACGAAAGATGTTTATTTTAAAAGTGGTTGTATGGCTACCCGGCGGCGCGCGGCAAAGCGTAAAGGCTTCTACATACCAGCGCGACTTGTCGCGCGACGCGACACGGCACAAAGGCCCCGCGTATTGCGGGACGAGCGGTGCCTTTGTGTCGCGTCGCGTCGCGCGACATGTCGCCCCGGTATGTAGAAGCCTTAACGCGCTAAAGTACCTACCTATCAACTGTGCGCTCGCTCGATTCGCCGGCGTAGGTATTTAAGTGGGTTACAATGTACTGATCGCTAATTTTATCAGGTTCGAACTAGACTTTTTTATGTTTAGACCGTGACCTGAAGTTATTTGCAGAGTAATTCCAAATTTTCCTTCATACTTTAACGGGCTTGATGGCTTCTTCGATTTCGATCGCCAGTCGGGGTCTGCCAGACCCTCGTGCATGATTCGGGGTTCTGAACTGTCCGTGATCAAGCAGCCTTTGAGTGGCCACTAAAATAGTCCTTTTATTAGGGACCGCGGGGTTAAGGATTCCATGGGCTCGCATTCGAGGTATGCTCTCCGTCGCATACATTCGGCGAGCTGCTCGCAAACTTTCACCACTCAGTACATACACTCGCACCATCTCGTTTACTGAAGTCCGACATCGTGACCGGTAGGTACAAGCACGACACGTGCAGCGCGGCGCTTGCGCGGGAAAGCGATTAGACGCGACGTCACACGACAGCGCGTGCGATGAGTGAACTGACTGTCGGCCACGACGGCCACAGCGCCCGGCGCGCCCTGCCGCCCCCTGCCGCCCGGGAGCCGTGCAACACCGCCGCTTGCGCCGGCCGCCGCGCGCGCCCATTGATATTATTACGAATAGATTGTGTCCATATTTTGCTGATTTAAAGTAGGATAAAAAAAAAAAAGTGTTGAATAAATAATGGAAATGTGTTCTGTTACTGATATTTAACCACCAAAAATTTGCGCACTGGTTAAAAACTTTTCCTGTATAAAGGATACTCGTTTTCTTTCATCTTGTTTCCATCTTTTCAGTTCATGTTAATGCAGTCGGGTTTTTTGTTTTTTTAATTAACTTTTTTTTAAGAAATTTCTTCCAGTAGACCTGCGAAAGGAGAAATGAAAAAAAAACTTTTTACAAAAAAAAATAACCGACTTCCAAAAAAGAAAACACTACAAAGTGAAAAATAACCTAATGTCAACTGCTCATCATCTTTTACAACATATTGCTTTTCCCGATGCAGGGGCGTTATTAGTTGAGAAGTTCTCCTGGTAAGAACCAGGAGAACTGGAACTGATGGTGACTGCACCATATGCATTGTGACGAGCATAAATTGCAACCATATTAAAGTGTCTAATCGAATCGCAACAGTGAAATATATAATAGTTCCGGTGGCCATCTGTGGTCTTCATCATCAGTTCTACTTCACCAAATGGTGCTTTCCGAGTGCAAATGCATGAGTTACTATAAAAAATACTGAAATCGATATAGGTGTGCCTATAAAATTTGAGGATTGCCTTTGATTTCCATGGGATCCCCACATCAGATTCTGACTTGGTGACAATGGGACCACCTCGGGAGCATACCCTTTCAAACAAAAAAATAATTTTTAAAATCGGTCCACAATTGACAGAGCAATCGGTGAACAAACAAAAAAAAAAACAAACATACAGCCGAACATATAACCTCCTCCTTTTTGGAAGTCGGTTAAAAAGAAATGTAGACAATAATGTGTGAGACTAACAATAGAAGAATATGATTTTGTAACGCCTTAAACTAAAATATTAACACATACACACACACATATAATGCAAAACAACAAACTACCTAAATCGATAAAAGCTTCAAAAGACTTACATACTTTCAAAAAAACACTCCATATGTTCCTAATACAGAAAGCATATTATATATTAACAGAATATTTAGAAGAAAAATAAAAACATAACACCTCTTTCTCAAATGTATTTATTACCTACTTACTTTAGTTAATAAGTTTAATTAATAACTATTGTTACCATAATTTTTATTATTTTGTTTGTCTATGTTTATTGCTAAAAATTTTAAGACTTTTACTTAGTAGTATTTAACCTATTCTTTGGAAGAATTTTTTGTACGCCTTACAGGGCAGCACGTAGTGATACAATATTTCATTTTATTTTACTACAACATGTAACAACATTATACGAGTACCTTTGTGTACAAATAAATAAATTTGAATTTGAATTTGAAAAATATTAACATATTATACTTAAATAAATAAATATGCTAAAATATATTGTATGCGCTGCTGAATGGGTCGCACACACCTTAGATGTTAGCTTGATGATGGTATATTGAATATATTTAACTGCCATGTAACTAATGCTATATGAATGTTGTGTGTATGAGTACAGCTGACTATGAACGCTGTTCGTGTACTGGCGCGTTACACTATATTTTGTGCAAGGCGACGGAAAAGTGCTGATCTATCAATGCGGGCGTGCCATGTACGATACATGACTCATACATATAAGTATAAATATACAAGGTT
This sequence comes from Tiliacea aurago, assembly GCA_948098905.1. Classification (NCBI taxonomy): domain Eukaryota; kingdom Metazoa; phylum Arthropoda; class Insecta; order Lepidoptera; family Noctuidae; genus Tiliacea; species Tiliacea aurago. Next base: position 8,208,393 of record OX402592.1, read on the forward strand.
ATTTTTAAAACGTCAATAGCCTCTTAAGGGGTAATTGTACTCATCATTATGAACAACTTTTACTATGGCACCAGACCTGAAATCGCGAAAAAAAATCGGCTGTCCCTACATTTTAACGAATTATTCGAACATAAATGTAGGGACCAGCTGGTTTTTTTCGCGATTTCAGTTTTGGTCCCATAGTAAAAGTTGTTCATAATGATGAGTACAATGACCCCTTAAGAGGTTATTGACGTTTTAAAAATAACCCTGTATATATTCTCACAGTTATGAGCAAAGGTTAGTTAAATGAATTTAAATTAACAATAAAATTGTGTATTATACCTAAATTGTTATTGATAGGTATGTGCAGGACCATCTTTTCTATTGGTCACTCTGGGCAAGTGCCCAAGGCTTCGCGATCCATGTGGCCACCCACACTTGTGTAACTCTTGATGCTCAAACTTTTCTTCATAAGCCGACAAAGTACCTCCTATTTCTTTATGGATTGCGCATAGGGTCGCAACATTAGACTGAGTGATGGCCGTTTTGTGTGGATGCGAGGCATATTTTCCCCAACTTGTTCTTTGGTATTTGTGTTTTTTCCTTTGCGTTATGTTTACCGCAAACAAAAGTGTTTTCTTTCTTTATTTTTTCTTTCAATAGAAAACCTAAACTACCCGCAGCGGGGAGATACAATTTTGGAGTTCACTTCACTTGCTCCTGCATCCCACATTCTTTAAATTCTCTAGCTATTCTGCAAAAAATCAGAAATAAAAGTAACTTTATGTAGGTACTTTACCTAGATATAGTTACTTCTATTTCTGAACTAGCTTCTGCCCGCAACTTAGTTCGCGTGGAAGTCGTAAGATATCACAATATCCCAATCCTAACTAATATTATAAATGCGAAGTAAGTTTGTTTGTTTGTTTGTTTGTTACCTTTTCACGCCTAAACCACTGAACCGATCATCCTGAAATTTTGCATATACTTTGTCTGGTGTACAAAAACGGACATAGGGTACCTTTCATCCCGATAAAAAGTACTGTTCCCGAGGAAAACAACAATAACGTTCTTATGATAATAGATGGCGCCATGTGTCTTTCGAATCATGATTGAGTTATGTAATGGGATGTATTAAATAGCACTTTGAATTTCAAAAAGCAGAGTATTACCCGAAATCATTGTCTAATTCTAAATTAACGCGAGCCTTCGCTCGCGTTAACTTAACCGTGGGCTAAAGCTAGTACGATAATAACTGCCACATTTTTATAGAAAATGGTCTCGTTGGTCTAGTGGTCGCGAGCACTACTGTTGAGCATGAGGTTCCCTGGGTTCGATTCCCGGGGTAGGTAAAGTGTTACTGGGTTTTCCATCTGGAATTTCTCTGTAAGGCTGCCTGTCTACCGGAGCGGAGCGAGGCTGCGGAGCGGAGAAACGGAGAAATATTAACCAATAGGATTGCAAATACCTGTAGACTTGCAATCCTATTGGCTATTAATATTTTTTCGTTTCTCCGCTCCGCAGCCTCGCTCCGCTCTGGTGGACAGGCAGCCTAACAGTCCGAAGTTTGGGTTTGTGCCCGGTTAGTGGGAATAGGCTCGTTTCTGAATGAACGGCCAAAAGAAAACTTAACTCTTTCTTGCATCCTATCCTATCCTCCATATCCTCCCCCATTATTTTTATTTTATTGACTTTTCTGAATGCATTTAATGAATTTAATTTTAATTGCGATTGTATAATGTAATTGTTTTTTGTACTTATAATGTTTTTATTGACTTTTCTAAATGTATTTTATTTTAATTGCAATTGTATGTTTTTTTTTTCAACACAATGTACCTATATTGTTATGAAATAAATTACTTATGACTTATTTGGGCATTCAATAGGTTAAAGACGTCTCTGAGTATGTGTAATACGGAGTGTTATTGTTATTAGATATTTTAACAAATATTCCAATTGCCATCCCATTTTCCCACTGACAGCGTTGCGGACGAATTTTTTGATGCCCAATGAGCTCTTCTTTTTTATTTTTTTTCCGTTCATATAAATATTAAAAAATATAAATATTTTTGTGTTAGATTGTATATTGTATTTAAATATATGTAAATACGAACGACTACTTAATTACAAATTAAATAAATATGATAAATATTATAAGGGTAGCCCACAATATGTAATCTTTTATATTTTGTGAACGTGAGTACGTTGTGGGCTTAATAGACTGTGTAGACTGTAGATTTGTAGACCATTTTCTATTTTGTTAAGTACCTGGGGGCCTAAAATGGACGCTTTGGCAGAATCATAATATGAAACTGCGTGCAATTCATATCCCGCAATTCATCTCATTGACAGTTTGTATGGAGTTTTGTAAAATGGTCCACAAATTATTAATTGTTATAATGAAGTCTGATGTCAAATATCAGCTGTCAAACAGATGAATTGCGGTATGTATGAATTGTACGCAGATCATATTATGATTCTGCTAAAGCGTCCATTTTAGGCCCCCAGGTACTTGTTGACAGTTTGGGCAACTGTCCTTCCATACGTATTAACACTGTAATTTGAAAACATTGTGAAAGCCAATTATTTTTAAAACAGTAACCGTGGAGTTTCTTGCCGGCTCTGTTCCATAGAAAACGACCAATTGGAACCGTGCACCTAGCTTCTGACGTTTCATAAGTGCCCATGTAGGTCTATGTGAAATACAATACCTATTCTGTTTTTGAATGTTTCCAATTTCTATCTATATTTCTATAGATCTAGATTATAATATAAAGTGTCCCCTTGTGTAATAATCGTAACTTAACAGCAATATTTTTAATTTTTTATTATTTCAGTTGGGACCTTAAAGTGCCATTGCTGCATTGGTCCAATACGTAGTAGCCCTTTAGAAAATTTAATCTAAAATTCGATGTGACACTAGGCTGGGGATTATTGGCAGCAAGGGAATAGCTATTTAGTTGAATGACAGAGCTTATAACGTGTCTTGAGATAGGTCGTTTATTTCTTTTCATAAATTCTAAAAAAGGGCTTAGATAGGTACCTACCTATACTCCATTTATTATAACATTAGAAAAATAACGGTTATCACCCTCTCGTTATTTCAATATAAACTTATAATAAGATCGTTATTTCACGACAAATAATATACAAAGAAATGTAATCTATTTAGATTCAGATTCATTTATTTATTGTAAAACATAGGTACAAGTTCTTATTTGGTAATACATTGAGGGTGCTATGTTTTTCCTCTAGGGCATACAAAAATAGTAATACATGCAATATAATTTAAACAAGAAATTAATATTGAACCACAAATAAACAAGTAAATAAATTAGGTCTTTTATCGCATTAAGAATTTAAATCACACAGAACAATGTCGATAAGATAACAAAAAAATATATTAAAAAAATGTCCGCAGTTATATTAAAATAAAAATTGTCAGCATTTACCAACTTATTTAAAGAATGTTAAAGAAACTGAATGATGTCATAAATTAAAATTAAATGTCCCACAATGTGTGTGTGTGTTTACCATTTATATTAAAAAACTAACTCTAAAGTGCATTCATTTCAACAATATTAGACAATAACTGTTGTTTTTTTGCCGATATTTTTTTAATTCTGTAATAAATGGAGTTTAAGTATCAAAATGCTAGAAAATTGAGTCCAAATAAAAAGCTCGCCCAAGAAGAAGACAGAGACCTTTATCCCTGAGGAGAATACTATTCGCACATACTGTGAGGTAATAATAAAACCCAACTCGATTTCAAATAAAATTAGTAGCTTATGAAACTGTTAAATAATAGGGAATATCTAATTCTGTGCAGTTTAATAAACAATTTTATCTAAATTTATGCAACTTCATTAAAAACACAATAAATAGTATCGTATTAGTTTGTTTAGTTTAATTTGTGTGATCTTCCTTTGCGAGTCCCAATATTTTTTTTTTTAAAGAAAAGTTTATGTATATGTATATAGTACATTTTGATACAAGTGGAGAATGTTATTTAATTCGAGGCAGAATTAACACCCGAGCCGTAGGCGAGGTTGTTTTTGAGCCGAGAACTGCAATACCACGTATAACGACGTTGTTCAATACACTTTTGAAGAAATAAAATAAAAGAACGAAAAATATTTTTGTCATGAATTATTAGGAAACTATGATTTAATTTTCTTTATTTTCCGCGCTTTGCTTTCGCCAGGTTGAAGGAGAAGCAAAGGTATAAAGCCGATAAACAGCCTAATATGAAAAATATAAATTACAAATATTTTTGAGCTTTTTTTTCTTGTCTGTATATATGTGTGTACATAAACTGTTAAATAAATAAATGTTAATTTGTTCATAAACTTTTTATTTATTGTTATTATCATGGTATGGTATATTATAAAAAAAATCACCTCTGAATAGAGAGGGCCGTCTCTGGCGCGAGACGGTGTGAATAGAGGCATTGAACCAATTTGGACTAAGTATAGGTATAAGTTATATATGGCACTTTTTATTCCCGCACACGTGATGGAAAATAAAACTTCTCACGCGTGTGAAATTCATTGCATTGTGAACCTAATCGTAGTGCGATATGAACCAGTTTTCGAGGAAGTGTATTGAAATAGTACATTTTGATACAAGTGGAGAATGTTTGTTATTGCATTCGAGGCGGAGGCGAGGTTGTTTTTGAGCCGAGAACTGCAATAATAAATGGCCACGTGTATCAAACGACGTTTTTCAATACACTTTTGAAGAAATAAAATAAAATAACGAAAAATATTTTTGTCATGAATTAATAGGAAACTATGATTTAATTTCCTTTTTTTTTCTGCGCATTGCTTTTGCCATGTTGAAGGAGAAGCAAAGGTATAAAGCCGATAAACAGCCTATTATGAAAAAACGAAAATTAAAATATTTTTGAGTTTAGAACACAAATAAATGTTAATTTGTTCATAAACGTTTATTTATAAACAATATTTAAATATTACAAAAATATTAACGCCGTAAAGACGCATCTTTACCGAGAAAAAAAAATCACCTCCGAAAAGAGAGGACCGTCTCTGGCGCGAGACGGTGTGAATAGAAACATTGAACCAATTTGGGCTAAGTACAGGTATAAGTTATCTATGGCAATTTTCATTCCCGCACACGTGTTGGAAAATAAAAAATCGCACGCGTGTGAAATACATTGCATTGTGAGCCTAATCGTAGTGCGATATGAACCAGTTTTCGAGGAATTGTATTGAAAATACTTTTTCTTAAAATAAAATGTTATTCTCTAAACATATAATGATGATTTACATAGTGATTAAATACTTTTTTTTACATCATTGTGTCATGTTTAGAGAATATCACCATGTGGCTGAAACAGGCAGGTATACTTATTTGCTGCTCTCCAAAACAACTCTGCAATGAACTCACTTTCACAATCATAATCACCCGTGCTTTTGTTCTTCGTGCTGAAGAAATACCCCCAGCAGTATCCATTCAACCTTTGTAGACGTGTAACTAAACGTGTTTGTTAAAAGCATTGCTAAGGTGCACTAAGTAATGACGTAGGGTTCACTCCACTTTAATCTCTTAATTGACTCTTTTGTCTGGGATGGAAAGATGAAAATAATAAGTGAGTAGGTAGAGTGGTCTTTCCATAAGTCGTTTGTAATCTGAAGAAGTAACCCTAATTTTGGTATTCCAAGGTACAAAAAACCGGCAATAGTATTTCTTTTAAATCCCTACCAAAAATCTTAATAAAATTGCAAATGTATTCATGATAAAAAAAAATAAGTGAAATCTTTAGTCGCGTCGAGCGATTTTTGGTAGGGGAAAACTTATGGATTCGCGTCACTAAGATGCTCGCACCGACATGCTGCAGTAGGTAGCGGTAAGTGAAGTTCAATTGACCCTTCTGGACTACAATGTTGAATTTGGAAACTTTAGAAATACTTAATAGCCAAGTAACTGCGACTAACTTGGATATAGCGCTCGTAGGCCGCTGCCGCAGCACCGCTCACTACGCTCGCTCGGCTCGCGCGCGGTTGGTAATAGTTCTAACTTAACCTGACCCGTATGGTCAACATTTTGGGATTTAAAATTTTGCAAATTTAACATTGTGGTCCGGATGGCAATTGACCAGATGAAAAGTTTAATTTCTGTATACTGTAAATTGTATAAATTGTGTTTTTGATAATCATAATTTTATTGAAGTAAAAACTTCTTTATGCGCGTTAAGCAATAAATTTTCACTTCTTTCGGCAGTCCTCATAACTGCCTATGTTTTTTCCTTTCAGGAGGATTTTGCAATTGAGTAGGTAACCTGCGTACTGCTGTAGGTACCTACCTACACTTCGTCAGTTGGTAGTATCACCATTTATCATCTATCTGTACGCAGACAGGCGCGACGCGATGGTGCGATACGCTGTCGCATTGCGCCTGTCTGCGGGAGCCTTAACACAGTATACAGAGTTAAATTAAGTTTAATTTTCTTACGTTTTATGCATTTTGCAGGTTGCTTGACCTGCAAATTGCTACCTTGATCTAAATATGATTCGCGGCCGTATCAAATAATTATGTCTTTGTGGTGCCGAACCTAAAGAATAGCACCGCCCTATTTCTTCCCGTGGGTGTCGTAAAAGCCTCAGCCTTTTATGACACCCACGGGAAGAAATAGGGCGGACTTACTAGAGAATGGGCAGCAGCGTTCTCTATGCATTTTAGCACCATACTGCGATCGCCAACCCGCCTGCCAAGCGTGGCGATTGTGGCAAACCCGGCTTGTGGGAGGCTTATGTCCAGCAGTGGACGTCTTTCGGCTGAAATGATGAACGATGAGAGTTATAATCATAAAAATCATCAATACAACCCTCTAAGTTCAAATTTTTTATTTATTTGCTCTCATGCACATCACGCATTTACAATAAATTACTGTCGGCTTTCGTACATGAACCCTGTCAGGGCACCAACCCCACCCTGTTAAACCCGATTTCCCTGTATAAGGGCAATGCGAATCATATTTCGATCAACATACAACCTGTTATATATATAAAAACCATTTATTCAGAACATTTGAAACTTATGCTACTAAAATAAAATTATTGACAAGTTGTAAAAAAAACAAAGTTGAAAAGTAAAATAAAAATAATTATATTACTGACACCGGCTGCTTTAGTCTGTGTGCCCATTGGCCTCCTCCATTTCCTTCCATTTCTCTCTATCGACTACTATTCGAGTCCATAATTTTCCTGCCGTGGTTTCCATCTCGTCGCACCAGCGTTTTCTCTGCCTTCCTCTATGTCGTTTGCCATTTCTCGGATACCAGACGGTTACTCTTTTGCTCCATTTGTCCAGACAACTGTTATTGACCTGCAAATTGCAAAAAAACGTAAGAAAATTTGAATTTTGCGGGCCACCTTAGCGCATCCCCTATAATGACTATTTCATGACATTTGAGGCCAATTCTAACTTAAGGAGTTGTATTGCTGATTCTAATGATTACATTCTGTTAAGCCATAGTTATTTGTTACAGTAGCGAATCATATTTTAATTAACATACAACCTGATACTGACACTGAACTGCAAATTGCAAAAAAAACGTAAGAAATATATGAATTTCGGCTACCTTAGCGCACCCCCTTAAATGGAACTACGTATCCTACATGACGCTCTTTGAACATACAGAAAAAAAAAACAATTATTATTCTAAAACTAAACAAAACTGTGACAAGTACTTATTTATATATTTAACAGCTAACAACTAACCACAACTAATGAACTATTTTAATCGCATTGTTTAAATCACCTTTTATTAATAAATTAAATGTTAATATGACATATTTGCACACCATATGTAATGGTAGAATGTAATTGGGCCACGATATTCTTAAGTTCTTGATTTGTACCTACATTCTAGCAAATAAATAAATTTGAATTTGAATTTGAACGAAAAAATATGTACAAAGGTGACTTATCTTATAACTTTTTTGTTAATTTGACATTTGCATTACCTTAACTATTTTGTATGCCTTCTGGCGGATATAATAAAATCTGTATATTTTTACCATAGGTATGTTCACAAAATTAATAAATTAATTTGGATTTGAGGTGATCTAGTACCTGTAGGGTAGGTAGGTTTCGCCTGACGTTATGTTACGAGTCCCATGTAACAGGGAAAATAAATAAACTAGTTAAAATATCTAGTTAATATACTCGTATCATCTACTTCGTTTTATTCACAAAATCTGAAAAAGTTTCTACAAAAAATTACAGAAACACTTTATCCTAGTTTCGAATTTATGAACCAAAGTTCTTTACTGAAAATATCTATTAGAGACTTATTAAAATACTTTCTATTAGATTACCTAAAAGATTGCTTATTTAACTACTTATATTTTAGGCATTCAATTTTATTTACTAAGTAGGTCCTTCAAATATTTTCAAACGAGGTAACCTGATTTATATATTAGGTGCTTACGGGATAATAATAGTCTTTATATTTTAACAACACTTCAAAGATAAACTTACAAAATAGCGCTAGTACTTCTTCTTATTAGTTTTTAGGGTTCCGTACCTAAAGGGTAAAACGGGAACCCTATTAGTAAGGCTCCGCCGTCTGTCTGTCTGTCTGTCCGTCTGTCACCAGGCTGTATCTCATGAACCGTGATAGTTAGACAGTTTTTTAGTAAATTTTCACAGATTATGTCTTTCTGTTGCCGCTATAACAACAAATACTAAAAACAGAATAAAATAAATATATAAGGGGGCTCCCATACAACAAACGTGATTTTTTTTGCTCGTTTTTGCTCTATATTGATAACGGCTACGGACAGACGCTTGAAATATTCACAGAATATTTAGTTATATATTTACTTTAAAAATAAATAATTAAATTATAATAAAACAAATATTTAAGGGGGGCTCCCATAGAACAAACGTGATTTTTTTCCGTTTTTATAGATAATGGTACGGAACCCTTCGTGCGTTCGAGTCAGACTCGCACTTGGCCGGTTTTTTCAATGCTGAAGGTCGTGCCCGCCTTGAAAAGCTTTGACAGAGTCGCTGACGAATTGCTTCCAGGTCACTTTGTCTTCGGCTCGTCTCAGTGCATTGGTAATAGTGTCTTGATCCGGTCCGACCAACGAATAGGAAAACACCCATTATTGTGGTCTTTTCCCGTCTATTTTCCCCACTAAAATCAGTTTTTCTAAGTTATTTATCCGGGCGATATGACCAAAGTAGCTCAGTCTACTCCGAAGCGTTAATCCGCAGTATCGGCCGAATGATCGGCCCATTTATAACTTCCATAGTTTCCTTTTTTGACTTGAATCCTTCCCCGCCTTAAAGTCACATTTTTGACTTTGGCTTATATCTTCTACTGTATTTTTTTTTCTTTGCCCTTTTTCAGCCATAGTTAGCCGTAGTCAAGCAATGGCCGAACATTCGGCTGATACTTCCGATTTATGTTCGGAGTACACCAGGACTCATCATTTCAGCCGAAAGACGTCCACTGCTGGACATAGGCCTCCCCCAAGCACCGCCACTTCGACCGGTTCTGTGCTTCCCGCATCCAGCGGATACCTGCGGCCTTCACAAGGTCATCGGTCCACCTTGTAGGAGGCCTTCCAACGCGACATCTTCCGGTACGCGTTCGCTACTCCAGAACCTTTCGGCCCGATCGGCCATCAGTTATGCGAGCAATGTGCCCTACCCATTGCCACTTAAGCTTGGCAATTCTTCGGGCTATGTCAGTTACCTTGGTTCGCCTTTTTTTTTTTTTTTTTGGGTGGGAAATCATCAAATAACTTCTCCCGCTCTGGGTGGAGCGAGAGGGAGTGTCAGACTTTTACTGACTAAAACCCACCGTGTTCCTTCAAATGCCTGTGTGCCAGAGCCACGATATCCCTTTCGGACAGGCTCGTAACCCTGGCAGGCATTGGCCCTTTCGGACCCCGTCAATACCTTGGTTCGCCTGCGGATCTCTTCATTTCTGATTCGATCACTTAGGGAAACCCCCGTCCCCCCAGGACTCGTTGGAAGCAAATCGTGGATAGTCTAGTTTTGAAGTTCAGCTGACCGAGAACGGACTTAGTAGTTCGTTTTGCTGGCTATGGTATGCGCAACATTCTCCGTCATCAGTACTTAACAATCCCAAATTCTTTAATAGGAGCCGTTATTTTCTGTCTTCGGCTTTAAATTTATAATGATTCGTGTACACGAGACGGCTTGTCGTAAAAAGTTTTTTTTACGAATGAGTGATTTTAATACCTGTGTCTACCTTTGTCGCAATAAGCTCTTAAAAAGTGATTTTGGCAACACCTGTTTTGGCCTATGGTTCGCATTGACGTACTTTTAATATCTATGGACTATGGTATTTTATTTATTTATTTATTAAAACTTTATGTACAAGTAAAAAAACTACTGTACAAAGGCGGACTTAATGCCTGAGGCATTTTCTACCAGTCAACCTTAGGGTGATGCAGAGACAAAACATGGTAGGTGCAATATGGGGATAGATAACTCGAAAAACAACAATATATACATAGATACATACATACTTTTAAACAAAATAAAAAGTGTCAGGAGAAATAACGATTGGTGGAGGAGAAAACGATCAGCGCTGGGAAGATTCTGCCAACTTCTTACGAATATAATCCCGTGCCTTTACCTTAAATGTTAACCTACTAGTTGCCACCCTGATGCTCAGAGGGAGCGCATTCCAAAGAAAAACCACCTGGACAAAGAATGAAGAGTGTATGAAACCAGAGCGGTGAGAAGGACATCGTAGAAGACGATTGTTGGTGGAACGAAGATTTTTATTATGGGCAGAGCACAAGTATTGAACATGAGAAGTTAGGTAAGAAGGAGTAGTGGGTTTATCGAGTATGGAAAACAACATAGACAGAGCCCTCAACTCTCTGCGCTGACGAATGGGCAACCATTTTAAAACCAAACGGTGCGCGGACACATGATCATACTTACGTAGATTGAAAACGAATCGAATGCAGTTGTTTTGAAGGCGGTCAAGTTTATTGAGGAGATCTGCATTCAGGTCATAGTAACATACATCACAATAGTCAATTATGGGAAAGATTAGGGACTGTACAAGCATTGCCTTTATGTGTGAAGGGAGAAGGTTTTTCAACCGATAGAGTGACCGCAACGTTCCGGTGACTTTTTTACTGATAGTCGTGACTTGCTTTCGCCAGTCAAGACAAGTGTCGACATGCAGACCCAAATCCTTAACATCGGAGCCAAACGGGATAGCTGAGTTGTCGAACATCATCGGCGGCACAGTCGAGCCATTCAGCTTCCTCATACTATGAGGGCTCCCTACAATGATAGCCTGACACTTGGTAGAGTTAACCGCCACCCCAAAACGATCAGACCAGTTTTTAACCACTCCTAAATCCCCGTTTAGCTCCTCAATCGCATCAGATATGTTGTCAACACTTGCCTGGCAGTAAAGCTGTAAATCGTCAGCATAAAGATGATACGCAGTCCGAAGCTCGGTGGTGATAAGATTAATAAAAATTGAGAACAAAAGAGGAGATAATATACCGCCTTGAGGCACGCCAGCTGCAAGTTCACGCCAACTCGATGAAGAGTTTCCAGCACGAACAGACTGCTGACGCCCCTGAAGATAAGAGAAAAACCATTCCAGTACATCCTGAGAGACCATAAGATAGGAAAGGATGGACAAAAGGACTTCGTGACTGACGGTATTAAAAGCATTGGAGAAGTCTATTAACACTAAGACTGCTACTTTAGTGTCTTCCATCCCTCGCCTTATATCGTCAGTCACTTTAAGGAGAGCTGAAACGGTACTAAACGGGTCTGAAACCGGATTGAAAAGGACTGATGAGAGAGTTGCAGTGAATAAAGTGGGAGAATTGTTTATGCACACTGGCCTCGAGCACTTTAGATAGAAAGGGAAGAATGGAAATTGGGCGAAAGTGACCAGGAAGAGAGGGATTGGGTATCTTTGGCAGTGGCCGAACAAGGGCTTTACGCCACAGGGAGGGGAAAACACCTGTGTAAAGGGAGAAGTTTACGATTTGGGAGATTGCAGGGAGGAGTTGATCAAGAGCCGCTACGATCATATGGCGGCTGATATTATCGCATCCCACAGCTTTGGATTTGATGGAAAGGATAATCTTTTTGATCTCTCCCGGGTCGACTGGGGTGAAAACAAAGGGGTTAACATTGGGACGCGTCAGACCAGCAAGGTAGTCGAGGGTTTGACATTTGGTTAGACTATCCAAAACGGGAACAGTGGAGAAATGGCGATTTAGATCATCTAAATCAATTGTGTTAGGAAGGTCCAAATGTCGCGATTTGCCGATGCCCAAAGTTCCAAGCAACTTCCAAATATCGGCAGGAGAAGAAAAAATGATATTATTTAGAACGTGGCGGCGTTTAGCGTTGCGTATCATCTGATTACACCGATTCCTAGCAGTCTTAAAGAAGGCCCAATTATCCTCCGAGCGATCCTTTTTAAATTTCCGAAACGCGCGGTCCCTACGACGCATAGCCATACGAACTCCCCTGTTCATCCAAGGCGCAGGCGGACGCTTCAACTTGATCTTCTTAATTGGAGCATGGGCGTCGTATAGCTTGACCACGATATCGTTGAAGAACGTAACTTTTCCGTCAACTGATGAAGCTGCTTGCAGGGGTGACCAATCAATATTGGATGCATCTTGTTGAAGCCTCTCACTATTCATACGCGCAAAGGCACGCCTGTACTGGCACGGTGGCTTAGGTTTAGGGGATTTAAGGACATAGGATAGGAAAATAAGATCGTGATGGGAAAAGCCAGGAGCATCGTGTTGACCATGTGAGGAAACTAGGGAAGGATTAGAGGTGAGGATCAGGTCAAGCCAAGTATCATCACCGACTATATTATGATGAGTTGGTTAGAGTGGCAATACATGCAGACTGGCTGACGAGTTTACGGGACCGAGGGGAGTTGTGGGCCAATAGGTTGGTATTAAAATCACCCATAACAATGTGATGTGCATACTCCGAACCCAAAGATTCAAGTACCGATTCGAATTCAGTGAAGTAATCAATAGAAGGGGGACAATAGACGACACCAAGGACAGTTTTAGCTCCTTTGACACAAACCTCGAGGAAAAGAAACTCAGCGGATTCATTGGAAGAAGAAGCTAGGATTTAAAAGAGAAATCATCACGAAGATAAATGGCAACACCACCCCCCCCTCCTACCGATCCGGTCATTCCGAAGAAGGACGAAACCGGGGAGCGGGAAAGTGGTTGGAAGCAGGTTAGGATTGAGCCACGTCTCGGAAATCAAAACGGCGTGAACGTTGTTGTCAGTAAATGTGTCGTACAGTTCGTTATAGTGACTAGGAATGCTCTGAGCATTGAGGTGGCATACATTAAATAGCCGGCCAGAATTTTGGCTAAAATTTTGGCGTAAAAGAACACCTAAGGTATCTGTAAGAGAAGAGAAACTTTCTTCGCTGGAAGAGGCACTAGATTCGTTGGCAGAATAAAATGATTCGTTATCAGATGTCATAAATATAAGTAATTAACATAAATATATATAAATATACAATTTTATAAAACGCTAAAAACACTACACGAATGACGAAGTTTGCATCTCTGCACCACCCGCCAGCTCACAACATCATCTAAGTCTAAATATATTCAAAACCAATTAAAAGATAAAAAGCATACAGCAAAAACAAACAGTATGGCTGTCATGCAAATAAAAAGTAATATTATCAAGTTATAAAAAACAAAATTTGCACAAATACATACTTACGGTAACAATTTAATTTTAATGTATGTACTAAAATAAGATTTAAATAAGATGAATATGTCGAGTCGTGAACGTATCCGATTACGATTCGTCAATCTTCGAAACTCGGTTTCGTAACTAGTCTGTGGACTTTTAACTATTTTGTTGCATTTGCTAATGACAATTCAAAACAAAACAACAAAAGATATTTTGACGTTTACGTCAAAGAAATAAAATTGAAGAATACAAAGTTAAAGTTATAGAACTTGTTGAGGGTAAATTAGTATCTAATGTGTGATAACTTAAATTTACATGAGATTAAGAGGAAATGACGTAACTAATAATAGAAGGACTACCAAGAACATAAACAAAGAAATAACAGCGGTTAGTAATTTCATAACAATTGCATGCAGATCAATAACTAGTAATTAGTTTATACATGATACCATTACTGACAAGTTCTGTTTTGCAGGCTATCTCCTGTGCCTTGGGTCTTGGGATCTTGGACCTTTGGATACTTCGCAAGCAGAGGATTGAGCTCATCCATTGATGAAACTTTGTGTCTACTTCCGTCAAAGGCCTTCAGAACGATGACACCATCCTGAGTCCAACAAGATCGCATTCCGAAGTGGAGACGCGCCTTCCCGAAGATGGATTGCCGGACCCTTGTCAAGAACTCCTTGACTGATATAGATGTTCCCTTCAAGCGCGTTTTAGCCTTCCAGACTACTGATTTGTCATCGTAGCTAGAAAACCTCACCAGTATGGGCCTGTGATGCTCTTTATTGCCAGCGCCAAGTCTGTGACAGACCTTTATGGAAGATGCAGAGAAATTCTTGAGGGTCAGCTTACTGTTGATAACATCCAGAATGACTGCGGTGCTGTCTTCACTGTCAACTTCAGCAACACCTTGAAAAATCAGCGCTTTCCGCCGTTGTCTTGTCTCCATTCCGTCAACCTGCTTAGCACACTCACTAATCTGAGTCCGGAGCAAGCCAAGCATGCTAAAAATAAGCTCCCTGAAGGTCCGGAACTCTTCAGCCACCCTTGCCACAGTATCCTTGGCAGGTCCAGCGCACTGAATTTGAGCTTCTAGTGCTTCCATTTTCCGTGTGAAGTTCTCTTCAAGGCTCTTTTGTGTAGACAATATCTCAGCAAGCTGGGACATAGTGATCCACTAGTTTCGAAGTGAAAGTGTAGTGACTATTCAGATGATAAGCTGGCAGGTGGTGTAATTCTACTACTTTTGTCACATAAATGTGCCACAAACGTGAGTACCCGTGTAATAGAGGTTATACACTTATAATTGATTGAAATATAAACAAATAACTATGTTTTTCTATTTTAAATATAAATACAAAATCAGAGATACGTCTTTAGTTTTTTACACCTACCCGCGATTCCTTTTCCGCGATTTATTTTCTCTTTTGTTAGATGAATAAAGCAATTTGATGGATGTTTTTTCTTGTTCATTTGTGAAAAGCTGAAACTTTTTTATGACGACGCTGATCTGATAGAAAATTCCTGACGTTTATTGAAGTTAGCAACAACAAGAAGATTGTCAATGATACGATGTCTGATTAGAGGCAAACAATGAAAGTTGTAAAGTTTCACGTCCCTGTAATCTCAAAAGGTGAAAGTTTAACATTACAGGTGTCATCTTGCTAATTAAAATGGATTAACTTTTGTTATACTTACAAGGAATTACAGTTCAACACTTATCAAACACTTAGGTCTCAAACTTTTCCAAAATGGTGGTGATCCTTTTCTTTTTTCTTAAAAGCTTTTATTTATTGGCGCATTGATATGTATTTCAATACATTTTTTTTTGGGTGGGAAATTATCAAATAACTTCTCCCGCTCTGGGCGGAGCGGGAGGGTGTGACAGAATTTTACTGACTAAAACCCACCAGTATTCCTTCAAATGCCTGTGTGCCAGGGCCACGATATCCCTTTCGGACAAACTCGCAACCCTGGCAGGCATTGGCCCTATCGGACCCCGTCAGTTGGTGCTGACATCTGTTTGAGGCGCGCATCTCTTTGATCATCTTTTTTTCATCATCGACATCTCTTTGTTTTTCAATAACTGCGGGGTAATTGCATAACACTAACAGTTATTGCAATTTTGTCAATTTGACAAAATTCATTGCATTATTTACGTTGTCGAACAGACGAATTTATGAAACATAATTATGAAACAATGGTAAGGTTCATTTAATTTTTTTTTTATGGAGCACCTGCCATCTTAACCTTCTCTTCACCACCCTTGGTTCAATCAAAATCACATGGGCACTTATAAAACGTCAGAAGCTAGGTGCACGGTTCCAATTGGTCGTGCCCTATGGAGAAGAGCCGACAAGAAACTCCACGGTTACTCTTATAAAAATAATGGACTTTTACAATGTTTTCAAGTTACAGTGCGAGGGCCGTCAACAAGTACCAAGTACTTAACAAAAAAGATAATGGTTTTTAGTCTATTAAGCCTACAACGTTCTCACATTTACCAATTAAAAAATTATCTGTTTATAATTTTACTAAAATAATACATATAAAAAAAACAGCTTGTGCGGTAGAGAATGCCTAAGGCATTAAATCCGCCTTAGTACCTTATTGTGTGCGAGAGGTTCAAATAAATCAATTTAAATCCTTTGAATTGGGAAAAAATTGTGAGCCATCACGGGACGCCTGGCAGATGTGAAACAACGCAGTCAAACAAACAAACATCGAAAAAAGGTCAGAGTCGCGTAGCGCGCGGAGTGACCGGTGAATCGCCACGTGGCATGCGTCGCCCCGCCAGCAATCGGTTTTACGTGCGCATATAGATGTTTGAAATAAAAAAATTGCAATATGACGGCACGGTTGGCGCAGTGGTTAAGCGATTGACTGCTGCGCTGCGTGTCGCAGGTTCGATTCCCGCACGGAACAATTATTTGTATGACCTACAAGTAGTTGTTCCGGGTCTGGCTGTTTGTGTATGTGAGTTTAAATGTTTGTAAACGCATCCACAATACAGGAGAAATTCTTAGTGTGGGGCAACGTTTAAAAAAAAATAAAGTTGTGGTGCTGGTTGATCTATCTATCTGAATCCGTGCAATCCCATGAGACCAAACCCACTGATACCACAAAATCCACGACTCAAACAGAAAATTACTACTTTAACATCGTTATTAACATCTGCCCAGCCTTTTTCCAACTATGTTGGGGTCAGATTCCAGTCTAACCGGATGCACGCTGAATAACAGTAATTTACATGGAGCGACTGCCTATCTGACCTCCACAACCCAGCAACTGGGTACCACAATACCCATTGGTAAGACTTTCGGGCTTCTGAAGACCCGTAACGACTTTCAAAGATCCACGAATGACACCCGGGACCAAAGACTTAACGTGCTTTCCGAGGCACGGAGGGATCTCGGTATGTAAAGATGGTCACCCATCTACGGACCAACCGCAGCAAGCGTCGCTTAATTTGATCGATCGATCCGTGCGGCTGTTTTAACTTAGCCACGAGCCCCTTCGTTAATACATCACAATTAAATAACAGTGCCCCGTTTAGTTGCAAGTTAAACGCAATTCCCCGAACTCAGTTAAATAGGGCCAAGAGATGGTCTATGGGGGCCCTGGCCCGTAAGACCTCGTTCAGACGACACGCGCCCGCTAAGCACACTCCACGCGCGTCAGCACCCGCGTGTAACTCGCTTTGAAATTTGTTGTATATAATTTGAGTCTTATGACACATCAATAGATCTCAAATTGCATTTGTCGAAGTCAAACCGCACACGCCATGCGCCCGCCTCGCCCCGCGCTCACCCCACACACGCGCTGGTCACACCTCGCATACGCCTTGCGCCCGCGCTTCGGTTAGTGCCGTATTGACTGGTATCAAGTTTAGTTGCGTGGCGTTTTTTAATTAAGACGCTGACAATAAATAAACCGCTGTCACTGTCAGACTGCATACAAAAGAAAGAGAAGCGCGATGACACAAGGCTTGTAATTTATTGCAAAATATGAAGCAATTATTTATTTACTCAAAAATGAGTTGAGTAATCGAAAATAAAAAACAACCAAGTTCTGCACACAAATAAGACGTTATTGTTATTAATTAAATACTAAGCGTACGTTGATATTTAAAACAGTAGAGGGTTAGTTTACCGTTAATTTGTATCGAGATTTTTTTCTAAATGGGTTTTGGTAACAACCAAGTTCTGAGAAATATGTTCAAGAATAACATATATTTTTTCCGCTACCACAAACTATATAGATTTGACAATTTTTTTGTTTAAGACAAGCCTACTTTTATAATTTGCCTCTTGTCAGCGCCTTAAATAATAAGTGGTATAAGCGGGTGCGAGGCGTGCGCGATGCGTGTGCTGATTTTGCGCGTGGCGACCGCGGGTGTAAGGCGGGCACAAGGCGTGGCCGTGGTCAGCGCGGGTTATCTAAACATGGCCTAAATATTTCACCGGTTATGAATATTCAGTCCCCCATCAGTTGAGGGCTTGGGGGAAGAGGGAATAGTCGTGAAAGGAATAAGCACCTAACTTGCTAAGTTCAGGATCCTTGTTCGTAATTAGTTGTACCGTCGAGTCCCTTGGCTATCGAATTGAAACTGTTTGCTGAACTGATTGTATTGAACTCTGAAAGGAAGAGTTCGAGACAATTGATATTGTTTTAGTTTAGTTGTAAAGAGGTCGAAGTATTTCGACCTATTGTTTGTTGTTGCTAGAACATTATTTTTGGTATTGGTAGAGAATTTTTGTGGTTACAGTATATTAAATTGTAATGTAATACAACGTGCCGCTTTGATGGCGACATTGATTTAACACACGGATAGGGCTAGTGACCAGTTATGATAAAAACTATAATAAGATAAAATTGTTCGTACATTGAAAATTTTAAATTCTCAAACAAAATAAATAATAAATAAAGTTCTCTCTTTCCTTCAATTTGTCTACTCTTTGCACGTTCATCGTTTTAATTTCATTGAAGCGATGTTTATGATCCTCTGCGCTACAGTTCTTTAAGTACAGGTTGCTCCAAAATGGTATTTTAGACAATTGTTAATAAATCAATAAATAATAACGTTTAATAAAATTAAAATATCAAGTGTGACGTCATTGCATTTTTTGGCTACGACTTACTACTACACAAAAAACAGAAACCTCGGATGGAGACATTGGCGACAGCGACATGAAACACAGCATAGCGGCGACATAGTAAAGCGTCGAGAAAGCAGTTTAACCCGCCAAAAGGTTCACCACTCAAGACTCTGGAATCAGCAACGTGTAATACAGCATAGCAGTGCCACAGACTCGAGAGGACTGGAGCCAGTCTGGCGGCGACGCTATTAAAAGATGCCCTCCCATAGATAAATATCACCCGTCTCTCCACTATTCCAATGCTTGCTCTTGACTGCACAGTCGGTAGACTCTAATAATCCCACCTATCCCAAGGGCACGTCTTCCCTACCATTATCGCGCCCCCCGGTCCACTCTTTGATATGCAATGGTCTCTGTGGTCCCATGAAAAATGAGGCTCCAGGGGCTAGTGCGAATCCTTGGGTTCATTCGAGTGATCGAGTCTGGTTTAACCATGCTGGGGTCGGTGCATTTCATTCATTCATTCATTATAAAAAGAAAACGCGAAACCGTATATATATATATATATAAAATTAATGTCGCCACTAAAGCGGCACGCTGTGTAGTTTATATTAAATTGTGTTGTAAATGTAATGCGTAGATAATTATGATCTGCTCCAAAAGTATATGAAAAAAAATTAAAATGTACGAAAACAAATGAATCAGAAAACGTACCTGTGGATGCCATTTTGTAGTTCCACATGAGTAATGTGCTTTGGTTAGATTATTTGAATACTTAAACCCTTAGCTTGAACTAGACGTTTTAATTTTAAATCACTTTAAAAAGATGTAAAAAACCAAAATTTTCTTGTTTTTTTTTTCAATAAAAGTTTAATAACGTTATTCAAACAACAATTGTTGAAAAAGTTCTGAGATAAAAAGTCGAAACCTTATAAACACAGATGAATATGTTACTGATAGGGTTTTGGTGAGTGATTACGTAAGAATTTAAGGCTTCTACATACTGGCGCGACTCGACGCGCGACGCGGCACCGGTAGAACAATTTCCTGGAATTTTTCATTGAAATTGTTCTACCGAGTATTTAGAAGACCTTTAACCTGAATAGAGATATTATCACTTTTAACAAAACAGACTATAGGTATTGGCTGAGACGCCTCATTCGTTGAAAGATATTAATATTACACATCAAAAATATTTGTGCTTAATAAATATGTTCCCGACGTAAGTGCAGCGTGCCTGCCTTTTCACTATAATTTTAAAAATTACAGCGAAATGGCAAGGCACACATGTTGTTTTCACCTGGCCGTAATTTAATTAACGCTCTGAATAATGAAATGAAATATACCTATAATGTTTAAAAATGTTACTCTCTTTGAGTGCTTTAAATATAATTAAATCGTCAACTAGGTATTCTAATTAAAAGATTAGTTACATTTATATTTTTATACAAAAAAATCCTGTTATTTTCGGCCTTAATTCCATTAAAAAAATCTCTGGGCGCCCTAATCCATTAGGTTGATTTTATTGCAACAAATTGGACTTACAAAATATAAAGTTGTAATCCTTATCTCGATAAAAAGGGAAAGCGAGGCAAGACTAAACGAAATTAATGATCGCATCGACGACAGAATTTTGCCCATGTATCTCTATATTCTGAGATTTAAAACTATCTGAGCTGGGCATCGATTTAGGCCACGGTTCAATAGTAAGCGGGTTAGTCCCGCGCTGTAGAACTATAATACTCCGTTCACGATTTGGTTTAAGACTTAAGGTTCAATTTGCGCTTCAACTTCAAGCATTTTTTATGACTACTAATTTCAATAGTACCTAACATCATCATGAGAGCGGCGCTGGCCTGTAAGTAATGTATACAACGTGCCGCTACAATGGTGACATTGATTTAACACACGGGTAGGGCTAGTGACCAGTAATGTAAAAAAATATAATAAGATAAAATAGTTCGTACATTGAAAAATTAAAAATTTTAAACGAACTAAATAATAAAGCTCTCTCTTTCCTTCAATTCACCTACTCTTTGCACGTTCTTCGTTTTAATTTCATTTAAGCGATGTTATGATCCTCTGCGCTACAATTATTTAAGTACAGGTTGCTCCAAAATGGTATTTTAGAGAATAGTTAATAAATCAATAAATAACAACGTTTAATAAAATTAAAATACCTTCATAAAAAGAAAACGCGAAACCGTATAGGTGGATTAAATTAATGTCGCCACTAAAGGCTTCTACATATCGGCGCTACTCGCGACGCGACACAAATACACCACTCGTCGCGCGACACGCGGGGCCTTTGTGTCGCGTCGCGTGTCGCGCCGGTATGTAGAAGCCTTAAAGCGGCACGCTGTATAGTTTATATTAAATAGAAGAGACATAAAGTTCAGTTTGCGCTACAACTTCAAGCATTTTTTATGACTACTCATTTCAATAGTACCTACCTAACATCATCATGAGAGCGGTGCTGGCCTAGTGGTAATGACTGCGACTTACGAGTTGAAGGTCGCAGATTCGAACCCTAACGGCACTTTACTTTGTGTAAATTATTTCACCACTACTGCCCTCAAAACGGTGAAGGAAAACATCGTGAGAAAACCGATATGTCCTAGAACAAAAAAATTGGAAGACACGTGACATCTACCAACCCGCACTGGGCCCACGAGGTAGATTACGGCCCCTGCCTCTCACTGAGAAGAAGCCTGTGTCCCAGCACTGGGAACATTATAGGCTGATTATACTTAATCCTAAACTAACATCCGTTAAGGCAGGCCGTGTGGTGCCGGTCGTAAAGAATAGCACCACCCTGTTTCTTACCGTGGGTGTCGTAAAAGGCGACTAACGGACTTACTAGAGAAGGGGCAGCAGCTTTCTCTATGCATTTTAACACCCACCTCTGAGTTTGTTTCGGCCTTTCTTCTCAGAGTAGTCAGATAGGAAACGCCGACCTCATCTAGTTTTAAAAATATGATTGACGTGTAAAAGTGTTTGTACTACAAACCTACTTACAGAAATAAAAATCATTTATCATTTACCATACTAAGATCGCCAACCCGCCTGCCAAACGTGGCGATTATTTATTTATTTTGTTATTTTCTTTATTTTTGGAAGGCTTACAGACTAATAACAATAATATTTATCAAAGTTACTAATTACAAGCCCCCAGATAATAATTATGGCAAAACCCTTTCTTTTGGGGAGGCCTATGTCCAACAGTGGACGTCTTTTGTAGAAATGATGATGATGATAATGAAACTAACATCGTCATCTGCCTAGCCTAGTCACAACATGTTGGGGTACGGTTCCAGTCTAACCGGATGAAGCTGAATACCAGTATTTTACATGGAGCAACTGCCTATCTGACCTCCACAACCCAGTAGCTGGGTAGCACGATACCCCTTCGTTATAAGATTTTTTATTTACATAAAGTTGAAATAAATCAAATGGAAAAAGGACTTGAATAGACTTTAAATGCGCTGACAGCGTAGCGACTGCACTGCTACGAATACTAATCAAATCAAATCAAATATGTTTATTCGGTAGGATATGGTACAATAGTGTTTCCAGCATACCCTGCCATAGTATGGCGTACAAATATTTATACACGAAAGCAAAGCCCATCATTTAATAACCTATATAAAATTATGAATAATAATGAATTAGAGAACAAAATATGAATAATAATAGTTAATTAATACCGATTAAGATTTTATTGTAGTAATAATAATAATTATAAATAATGAATTAAGTAGTTTTTGCATGTCATGGATTTTAAAGGCTATTTTATTATATTATTAATGATTTATCCTCTAAGTACTCTTAATACCCTTCTGAACAACGACAATGGCAAGTCTTGAGTATTATTTGGCAAATGGTTAAATATAATAATTGCCATGCAGTAAGTACTAGAATACGCTGTACGCGTAGCGATCTATAGCGCACTGCTACGCCTCTCAGCGTAGCGTAAACGTCGTTTTTGGATATTGCCGATTGTAATGAGAGAAATACGACGAGTTGTGTTCGAACCTAGGCTATTATTATTTTTGATGTGAAACATCTATAGGCGCACGTAAAACCGATTGCTGGCGGGGCGACACATGCCGCGTGGCGATTCATCACTCACTCCGCGCGCGCGGTTCCCCCGCTATGCAACCCTAACCTTTTTTTTGGATGTTTGTTTGTTTGATTTCGATGTTTCACATCTGCCAGGCGTGCCGTGAAGGCTCACAATTTTTTTTTCTCCATCCCTTTGGTGGTCACTAGAAAGTATTCTATAAGATCGAATATATATTTTTTTACAATAGACGTTTATAATCGAAAGAGTGAGCGATTGATGTAAATCATGCAACCTTAGAAGACGAACAACGGTCTGTTGTTGAAGAGACAACGCAAAAGAGTATAAAATCAATCAATCACAATCATCAATCAATCACAATCATAAAATCAATCTATCTGTTGGGTATGTTAGTACGAATGAAACGCAACCGTCTTGCTCCAAAGCTAGTTTATTACTGCCGGTACCCTCACTAACAAACATACGTGTAGATCATTAAGTAAGTACTTATAACTATGCACATACAGTTCATCTCCTTCCAACATTAATTTGAAAACCTGTAACAATAACAAAAAAAAATCACTAACACGATACAGAGTTACTAAATGTTCTAAAAAAACTAACCTACTTAAAAATATTTCTTATAACTAACATGTTTCCTGAGCCTCTTAGAACGTCCGACCGGGGTAGTGTTTACAACATTAGGGTTAATATCCTCATTTGGGTCGACACACTGTTCATCCGATCGGATTCTAACTTCCATCACTTCGTTAGCCTCCTCCCAGTCCTCATCGTCCGAACCACTCTGTTCTCTCAAGTTATCAGCACTTATTGCTACAGTATTCCTGTCATGGTCAACCGTGACCTGCACCTCCCTCTCCTCCATGGTGCTAGCCAATGGAGCTGGAGACGCCGGCGACGGCAAGGTCGCTGAGGTTTGCTCATTAGATAGCGATACGGAGGATGGTGACTGTAGTCGCGATGGCGTTGGAGCGCCCGACGCCGACACAGGCAGTGGATTGCAATCTGATACATTGCGGACACTGGGCGCTCCCTCTGACGACGGACTAACAACTGCTACATTACTATTATACTTAGTATATTTCCTCATTTGATCTATGTGTCTGTTACAGCTGGTTCCGTAATCGTTAAAATAAATTTCATACATTCTGTTACCTATACTCTTTTTAACGACACCTATACTACAAATACATTTTCTTGCGATAAACCATTTCGCCCATACAGTTTCTCCTATTTGAAAACACCTCTTACATTTCATTGCTGTTTGTTCGGTCTGTTTTTCTATATTTTTGTTTTGTGGTAAGATCAAATCCAACCTACATCTTAAATTCCGTCCTAACACAACATAACTGGCGTGACACCAGTCGCGCAATGATTAGAATTCCTGAATTCAAACAGGAAACCCTGTAATTTTTCCTGTATATCTCTATGACATAATCTATCTTCTGCGAATATGCACTTTATCATTTTTTTACAAGTCTTAACAGAATTTTCTGCCTGCCCGTTACTGGTAGGATGATAAATAGGTGAAGTTAAATGTTCAATTCCATTCACTCGGCAAAATGTATGAAATTCCGCTGTGCTAATTTTAACATCATTATCGGATACAATAACATAAGGTACCCCGAACCTTGAAAACATATCTTTCAATTTCTGAATAAGAGCATTGGTAGAAGTGCCACGATCCTATGAACACATTCCAGCCATTTGGAATACGCATCTACAACAATAAGGTACACTGCCTGCCCTATAGACATATAGTCAATATGTATACGGTGCCAGGCGGAGGGGGGGCGCGGACAGGGCACGGGCGGTGCGCGCGGCGGCGCACTGCGTACGCTGGCGCACGCGGCGCACGCTCCCACCCATCGCTCGATATCGGCATCGATCCCCGGCCACCACATTCGACTACGAGCTGCACTCTTGGTTTTAACGATTCCAAAATGTGCCGAGTGCAGTTCTTTCAACATTTTGTCCTTGTAAATAGCCGGAATTACTATCCTATGACCGCGAAACAAACAACCATCGATAACTTCTAAATCCGTTTTGCATTGAAAGTACGGCGATATAGATTTACATTGTATTTTCCTAGGCCAACCATTATTCATATATTTTATAACTGTTTTCAATACATTATCGGCAGCAATAGCCCGTCTAATATCATCGAACAAAACTGGTTCTACGCTGGCGTCTAAGAAAAGAAAGTACTTTGAGGACCCGTCCTCTTGCTTATCGTTATCACTGTCCACTACTGATAACGGGGACCGGGAAAAATAATCTGCTATTTGATTGTTTTTAGCGTCTACGTATTGTACCGTATAGTTGTACGCACCTAAAATTATTGCATACCTCTGTAGTCGCAGGGCAGCCGTGACAGATATAAGATTTCGTTTGCCAAAAATTGATAACAGAGGTTTATGATCCGTCTTCAATATAAAAGGCTCCTGTCGGCATTAAGATATTGGTGAAAATGTTTCACCCCGAATATAATAGCCGTCGCCTCTTTATGCATTTGGCTGTAGTTCTTTTCACTCGCCGCCAGCGATCGTGAAGCGAACGCGATTGGCCGCTCCCGACCGTCGGCGTCCCGGTGCGCGAGCACAGCGCCGAGTCCGCACGGCCGCGTCTACCGTCAGTACCAGCGGTGCCTCCGGCTGGAAATGCGCCAGCACCCGCTCGCTGGCCAGTTCGCTTTTAACCCTAGTGAATGCCGCTTGTTGTCGCTCGCCCCACTGCCACTCTACGCCCGTGCGCAGCAATTCGTTCAACGGACTCAGTATAGAGGAAGCACTCGGAATAAAATTCCTGTAATAATTTACTACGCCTAGAAATCGTTTCACTCCTAATACGTTGGTAGGCGCAGGTGCATCTAGAATTGCCTCGACTTTAGTTGGACACGTTCTCAACCCGTTCTTATCGATTACGTAACCTAGATAAGTCACACTACTCTTAAAAAACACACATTTGTCCTTTTGAAGACGCAATCCTGCATCTTGTATTCTCTTTAATACCTCTCGTAATCTAGACAAATGAACTTCACTTGTTTTGCCCGTGATACAAACGTCATCTAGCCAAATGCTTACTGCCTCTATACCGGATAGCAATGTTTCCATTGTTCTTTGAAATAAAGCTGGTGCGTTTGCCAAACCATAGACTAGACGAGTATAAGCAAACAAACCCTTGTGTGTATTAATGGTTGTCAACTTTTGGGATTGCTCCGATATGCTGTTTCGGTAAAATTGGTTATGTTATGTATGTATACAGGGTTACTGGTAATTCGACGTATATTTGGCAGGGGCTGATAAGGGGGCCAAAATGCAACAAATTGATCCCCCCATATGTATGGCCGAAATTCAATAGTTTTCGAGATATTAGAATTTTAAGGGTTTTTCGATATTTACCCAAAATTTGACATTTCATTCCAAATTAAAAAAAAACTACATATTTGAATGGGTACCATTAAAAATGATGTTGTAGCTGGCACTTCAATTAAGATATGGACATAATTAAAACTACTTAATTTAACAAAATAATGAAAATAATGAGCGATATAAGAATAATATCTTACCAATATTTTCATTTTACGCTTCAAAAATGTTGTCTCGTCACAAAAATTTCTATGACATTAATCGTACAAATAACTAAAACAACTTGTTTATCCTGTAAGCTTTCCAGAAAGGTATAAAAGTCAATTTTAAAATACATAATTCGTGGCATGGCATGTGTTTGAACCGGCGCAAGGAGAGAAATTATCTGTGTTTTTAGTTTATGATCCTCGCTAAAACAACCGATTTTCCTGGCGAAATTCTTCGCAATGGGGCGGGGTGTGAGGGCGGGGTGTGCGGGCGGGGGAGTACACGGCGTCTGCTGCGCTCGCGTCGCCTTCCTTAGTAAGTTTTGACTCTCCGCCGCGCAAGCACGTGTGTTGTTATCTTGCTACCAATCTCTCATCCCGTTAATTTGTTATAGATCATTAGTGTTAATTCTTGTTTCTCTTGTTATTCTTTTTGTTATCATTGTTATTTCGGATAACATGGCTTCGTATCCTAATAACGAATACGCAGACATAATGTTTTGTTATGGTTTTGCCGATGGAAACGCGGCTGCGGCTCGGCGAGAATACCAACGCCGCTTTCCCGATCGTCGACTTCCCCACGTTACTGTTTTTGGGAGCACCTATCGACGATTGTCTGAAACTGGCAGTGTTCAAAGAGCACAATTCAACGCTGGCAGACCTCGACGGTACACGGCTGACGAAGAGGACACCATTCTTCAGTGTTTTATTGATGACCCAAACATCTCAACGAACATTGTTGCAAGACAGCTCGGTATGTCCCAGTGGAAAGTGTGGTCGGTAGTACATCTATCAGGTAGACACCCGTACCATTATCAACCTGTTCAAACATTGCACGAAGGAGATCCTGCCAGGCGACTCGAATTTTCTCGGTTTATGTTAAACGCTGACGCTGACCAGGAACATTTCCTAAGAAATATTTTGTGGACTGACGAGTCAAAGTTTGACCGGGATGGAATAACGAATTACCATAACTTACATTTTTGGGCACCTAAAGCAGGCAGGAATCCAAAAAAACTAAAAGAAACTGCGTCGCAAATGAGATTTTCCCTGAACGTATGGATGGGTGTCGTTGATAATTATTTGGTGGGCCCTCATTTCTTGCCCCAAAATTTGAACGGCGAAAATTACGAGGAGTTTTTGAGAAACAACCTAGACGATTTGTTGGCGGATGTTCTAATAAAAAACAACCCCATGTTTCAACATGATGGTTGCCCAGCACATTACCGGATTACTGTCCGACAGTGGCTAGACGAGAGATATCCAAACCGATGGATTGGGAGGGGAGGGCCAATTCCGTGGCCAGCACGAAGCCCTGATAACACACCACTTGATTTTTACGTTTGGGGTCATATGAAGGCATTAGTTTATGTGACCCCAATAAATTCAGTCGAAGAACTTCGACAGCGAATAATAAACGCGGCGCAACAGATGAGAACAACGTTCACATCAAGAGTGACGAAAACCGAAGTTAGGAAGAGAATTCGAACCTGCATTCGTAATCGAGGGGCTCATTTTGAACAAGATGTGTAAAATTTGTAATAAAATTTGATGTACATTTTTTTATGCATTTTATTTCATACAAATACAAATGACCCTTTCTCTCCCCGCGCCGATTCAAACACATGCCTTGGCACGAATTATGTATTTTAAAATTGACTTTTATAGCTTTCTGGAAAGCTTACAGAATAAGCAAGTTGTTTTAGTTATTTGTACGATTAATGTCATAGAAATTTTTGTGACGAGACAACATTTTTGAAGCGTAAAATGAAAATATTGGTAAGATATTATTCTTATATCGCTCATTATTTTCATTATTTTGTTAAATTAAGTAGTTTTAATTATGTCCATAGCTTAATTGAAGTACCAGCTACAACATCATTTTTAATGGTACCCATTCAAATATGTAGTTTTTTTTTAATTTGGAATGAAATGTCAAATTTTGGGTAAATATCGAAAAACCCTTAAAATTCTAATATCTCGAAAACTATTGAATTTTGGCCATACATATGGGGGGTTCAATTTGTTGCATTTTGGCCCCCTTATCAGCCCCTGCCGGATATACGTCGAATTACCAGTAAACCTGTATATGTAATGTTGTAAATACAACATTTCTGAAATAACCGTAGTTCCTGACCCAGTATCTAACTCCATGCTCATTTCTATATTGTTGACTTTAACAGTAATCTTAATAGGATTATAATCTACATACCTCAAGTTATAAAGTTCACACTTTTTGCAAACGCTTTCTTGAGGCGTCTCCGCTTCGTCCTTGCCGATATTAAACAAATTTGACTTCTTAGCCGCACATAACTTTTTTAAATGACCTTTTTGCCCACAAATAAGACACTTGTAGTTCTTAAATCTACACTGAGACGCATTATGATTTTTGAAACCGCACACTGCACAACGTGGTTGCTCGCCGTCATCAGATTTACGGCCAGCCGCGGCACCAGTGGTACCAGCCACGCGGCCTCCACTCGTGCCAGTACCAGCACTACGCGCGTCGCGGCGCCCCCCTGCATGCGCATAAAACACCTGCTCCTCCTTAACCACGACGTCGGCGCGTGCCTGCCGTGCACACGCAGCCTTCGGCGCGATTTCTTGCGCCTGCCCAAACGTCAGGGTCTTTGAGTCACTCTCGAATATGCGATCACGCTCCGGTCCCGTTCTGAAGCCTAGAACGAACCGATCACGCAGAAGCGTGTCCAGCTCCGAACCAAAATCACAGAACACGGCTAGCCCTCGCAGCCGCGCAGCCCACTCCTCGACCTTCGGATTTATTCGCTTCGTAGAACTTCGCCCTATCGGCGAATGTTGACCTCTTTGGCGTGAAATGATTATTGAGTACCTTCACTAGCTCATTATAGGTGGTTTCTTCGAGCTTATTCGGATGCACAAGGTTCCGAACCAAACGGTAGGATTCGTCCGACAAATGCGTTAACAACACTGCACTTTTGTTGACGTCCGAAATGTTGTTCAACTTGATAAACTGCGTCAATCTGCCGTGAAAAACTTCCCATTCGTGGAGTTTATAGTCAAAAACACTCAAATGTCCTATGAAATTCGTCATTTTGTAGTACGTGTGGGTAGATAACCAACTCGTCGCCAAATGTTGGGTATGTTAGTACGAATGAAACGCAACCGTCTTGCTCCAAAGCTAGTTTATTACTGCCGGTACCCTAACTAACAAACATACTTGTTGATCATTAAGTAAGTACTTATAACTATGCACATACAGTTCACTATCACAATCATCAAATCAATCTATCAATCATTATACATTTTTTTGTTCCTGTTTTTCTCAAATAGCCCAACCATCTCAAAATACGGTCTTGTCTCGTGGTGAAAAGAGCGCACACCCGCTCCGCTCTCGCTCATACCAACCCGCTTTCTACGTGACCAAAGTCTATGTAAGTGCGACGAAATCACTTTGCTAACCTTTTAAATGTTCAAAGTAATCTTATTTGCTTTCAGAGGACACTGTTGATATTAAAGTGAATGAAGATTTATTAGATTCGAGTTTTTTTTAGATTTTCTAGAAATTCTTAATTAAAAGTGATCTATTTAGATGTTGGATTTTTAATAGGCAGCCCTTTGACACCGACAATGTCATTCGGCCAAAGAATCTGTAGTAAATATCCATTAGCGTGGGTAGTTTAACAAACTTCGCAAGGTCAGGTAAAAAGTCTCAATTTTTTTTTTTTGTATATACTTTTATTTATTTTAGTGCATGGAGGACTTACAGCTAATAAAATCAGACAAAAAAGGAAACTAGTCACCAGAAAGCTAATTACAAATACTCACGTATAGACTTACTAGCTGCGCCCCGCGGTTTCAACCGCGTAAGTCTTGATCCAATGGGAATATAGGGATAAAAAGTAGCCTATATGTTAATCCAGGGTGTCAGCTACCTCGGTATAAAATTTTATCAAAATTGGTTCAGGCGTTTTTACGTGAAAGAGTAACAAACATCCATCCATCCATCCATACTAACAAACTTTCGCGTTTATAATACTCGTATTAGTAGGATAATAATAATTTATAGTGTGAGCACAAAAACAAAAAACACATCGCCTTAACTAAAGTAAGAAGCAATATAAATACTTGGTTTGCAATTATATTACTGAAATAATAGAGAAAAATAATAAAAACAAATGTACCGTGTACTGCCGGACGTAAAGAATAGCACCATCTTTCATCATCATCATCAACGCGACGCAGACGAAGCCACAGGCAGAAGCTAGTACTTTATAACCAAACAATGAGACGTCACAAGCATCAGCACGAAGATAATCCCTTTCTAAATTGCGGTTGTTTTGTATGTGTGACCACCGTGTTAATTTGTGGCGTGGGATTAAAAACAAAAGCTCGTTGATTGGGACAGCACAGGACAATGGTCAGCGCTGAAAAACATGGTCCCATTGTGCTAACGTCACTGTCAAATATTTTTTTAGGATTCCGTATCTAAATCGTGCTAACGAGACCCTTTTAATATAATAAAGGCCCGTGCAGACTAGCGCGATATCGCAGGCGCGACAGGCAGCGAGCATTTGTCGCGCCCGCAAAATCGCCCCAGTCTGCACGAGCCTTAATTCTACGCTGCACCGTCTGTCTGTCAGTTACAGGGCCTGTATCTTCAAAACCGAAATTGCTTGGCAGTTGAAATTGTCGAAGCATACCTGTAACTATCTGCTATCATGGTAAATATTAATGACAAATTCAAAACCCGTAGAGAATGTAGTACAAGAAAGCTCGCAGTATGCATTTTTAAACGCTTTTACTTCTAGCTTTTTTATAGAAAACAAAAATACACAGAAGCTTCTACTCTCACTCTAGTGCCAACTTTACATTAAAACAATTGTTGGCGCCACTGCTCGGCAATTTGAC
The DNA here is from genome assembly GCA_948098905.1 of Tiliacea aurago. Lineage (NCBI taxonomy): Eukaryota > Metazoa > Arthropoda > Insecta > Lepidoptera > Noctuidae > Tiliacea > Tiliacea aurago. The sequence goes on from OX402592.1 coordinate 8,239,768, forward strand.
GCTGTCAATGTCATCAACGTCAAGTGTCACTCCGACGTCAAACCGCGTGTGTTCTTACCGTTCAGTTCGAAAAAAGACTAAGTGACATGCGTTACTGTGTTATCATTTTCGCTGTATTCTCTTCTACTCATTGCATAAAAGATTCATTAAAACTGTTAAGTGCGTTTACACCATAGGGCATTTCATACAAACTTTCAAGCCCTTGTTTTTCGAAATGACTGACCCGATTATAATGAAACTTCATACGCATAAGCAGGATTTAAAGGTCTAAAAAGTTAGTAAAGAACATTTTCGAAATGTCTTATTTGAAAACAGATAACTGGAAATCTCTGTTTCTATGGAAAAAATTAAATCGGTCTAATTTGGCTGTAACACTATTTTTCGAAAATGTTCTTTACTAACTTTTTAGACCATTGTATTCTGCTTATGCGTATGAAGTTTCATTAAAATCGGTTCAGTCATTTCGAAAAACAAGGGCTTGAAAATTTGTATGACATCCTGTAAGGTGTAAACGCTCTTAATCATCAAACACCAACAGGAGTACGTTATTCAACTCCAAAACAACAACAAATAAAAACAATCTGTTATTTCACAGACACGTGTGTGTGACGGAACTTTTCTTGTGCGAGCAACTCGCTCTTGGCCAGCTCGCTCGCTCGCATCGCTTTTTATTTATAAGCATATTTATATCACGATAAAAAGTATCCAACCTAACCCAGGTCATTGTCTGCCTATGTGCTAAATTTCATACAAATCCGTTTAGCCATTTTAGCGCAACAGCGTAACAAACAAACATACTCATTACATAAGTCAATGTGAGGACGCTGTAGGCCTAATGGACTGTAGATCTGTAGACCATTTTCTATTTTGTTAAGTACCTGGTACTTTTGACGGGCCTACGCTGTCCTCTCATACCTATTAACACTGTAAGGGCGGGGGCACACGATGCGTTGCGGCGGCGGTGCGGCGCCGGAGCGGTGTCGCTGCGTCGTCTTACATAGAAATATCTGTGGCATGTCACACGATGCGCTCCGGCGCCGCACCGGACTTGCAACCACCGAGACGAAGCGGGGAGGGGTGATTGCGTTGCGACGTCGGAGCGGCACCGTTCAGTTGTTTATGCGTCACAAGGAAGGATACACGCTCGCTCGTTTCGATTTTTTTTTTTTACACAATACAACGCTGCTACGGCGTCGTTGCGACATAACAACGTTGCGGCGCCGCACCGCTTGTGTGCCCGCTGATACGGTGAAATCTTTGCGGTGCGGCGCAGCAACGCATCGTGTGCCCCCGCTCTAATTTAAAAACATTGTAAAAGCCAATTTTATTTTTTTAAAAGAGTGACCGTGGAGTTTCTTGCCGGCTCTTCTCCATAGGAAACGACCAATTGGAACCGTGCACCTAGCTTCTGACGTTTCATAAGTGCCCATGTAAGCTTATGTGAAATAAAAATATTGTTGATTTTGATTTTGATTTTTGATACAAAAATCAAATCTCTTTATAATTTACTAGCTGCGCCCCGCGGTTTCACCCGCATAAGCCTTGATCCCGTGGGAATATTAGGACCAAAATTACTCTATGTCCTAATCTAGCTCATGGTCTACTCATGTGCCAAATTTCATTCAAATCCGTTCAGCCGTTTTTGCCTGAAAGCGTAACAAACAAACTTACTTTCGCATTTATAATACTCGTATTAGTTAGGATTAGTTTAGACTTTCGATGATTACGCACGAGGAATTCTCTGGAGTGTCTGGGACCTGGGTCTAGAAGGGATTGACCTTAACCAATACCTACACTTTTAGAACCATGCCGATGGAATAGCCCAAAAGTTTAGGTCAATTTAATTCGTATTCACAATTCTAACTAGATTACTCTGTAACTCAGACCACTTAAAAAAGTTAAAACGGTTTTATTGTTTAAACTTATTTTAACTGGCGTTAAGGGAATTTAGGGAATGAAATAAAACTAGTTAAAATACTCATGTTAATCAGTTTTTAACCGACTTCGCAAAATGGAGGAGGTTCTCAAGACAGCTGATTTTTTTTTTCATGTTTGTTACCTCAGAACTCCGTTGTTTACAAACTAATTTGGTTTTTAGGGTTCCGAACCAAAATGGTAAAAAGGAACCCATATGGTGAGACTAAGTCTGTCTGTCTGTTTGTCTGTCTGTCTGTCTGTCACACCTGGATATCTCAAGAAGTACTAATGCTATCAACTTGAAAAGAATAGTTTTAGATGACGTTTGCCCAACTATTTTGCAAGCAAGAAAGAAATTAAAAAATATATACCCCTCTTATCTCCGAAGTTTGCAGAGATAAAAATCTATGAAAAAACGATGTCTCTAAATAGCACAGTTTTTCAGAAATCATCAACATCATATGTAGTACGTACGGAACCCTCGGTGCGCGAGTCCAACTCGCTCTTGACCCATTTTTTTTTTGGTTAGTACTGAGAAGTTATTGAAAGCAGTAAAAAGTCAAAGATAAGAATGCTTGGTAACCTGCTGGTCCTACTATATAGGACAATCTAGAGTCGAGACAAAACCAAAGTGGTTGTTATTTTAATTGTATATTTTTATTATTTTTATGCCATTGATTTTACATTCTGAGGTTACTTTACCTCACACTCTGACTTCATAATCATCATTCCAGCCGAAAGACAACCACTGCGGGAACGCAGTATGGTGTTAAAATGCACAGAGAACGCTGCTGCCCATTCTCTAGTAAGTCCCTTAGTCGCCTTTTACGATACCCACGGGAAGAAATAGGGTGGTGCTATTATTTACGTCCGGCACCACACGGAACACACTGACTTATTACTTGTTAAAATTGTATGAAAATCGTCTAGTTTTACAATGTTTGTAAATATGTGAGCACATGTATCTATCACATATTATATTTAATTTGTCTGTCATTGCTTTAGTTTTAATTATTTGTATTACCTATTGTGATGTAGTTTATTTTTGGTATATCGTTTTCACGTACTAATTAATGTACCTACCTATATTGTAATACGTTTTAAAAGAGTAACGGTGGAATTTTTGCCCATTCTTCTCCATACGAAACTATCTTTTGGAACGGGCGACTAGAATCAGTTCTATTTTTGTGTAAATTTTAACGTTCAAATTAAGTGCCTTTATTTTTGTGCATAATTGAAACAAATGTTTTGACTTTGATGTCCTTAGTGATTAGTAGAAAAATACGAGACCAATGTTGTTATTCGATAACCGATTCGATTTTGAAATTGGAACGGTACAATCTGAATAACAAGTCCAGTTTCTGACTTGCTCGTTTTTTCCTCAAACGTTAATCAGTACAAAGTAATAATTTTAGACAAGATTGGCCAGTAAAATTGTTAATGTAATCTTTTTAACGATTATTTTGTAGTCCCGAGATTTCAGGGATATAAAATGGCAAATTCGGGAAGATAATCGCAAGTAGCGATAGGTACTGCTTGTCTTGGCTTTATCGTTCCACGTTCTAGTTCAACATTTCCTCAATAAATGAAAGGAAAACACTGAGTCCCAAGGCATAAAATCGACTGACGGAAATAGGTCACTCGCTATACCGGAGTCCGGTGACTTCCATCGACCGGTCTTGCAAACTGTATGATATCAATCTGTAGAACCAACGATCTCTCGTCTAAAACTGCAATGACGAAATCCTGTAAAAAAAGCAATATTTCAAAAAGGGAATAAAGTACGTTTCGAGACAGTTGACGTAGTGACGCCGCGACTACTAGAGCGTAGCAATCTCATTAAACTGGGAGCGAATAAACAAGATTATTCGCAGGGTACAAGTCCCGTCTCCGTTGAGATTAAGGTCCCGTAGGTCAGTATTTTTAAGTCAATTTCTTTTATGAAGCCTTAGAAAATGTATTACTTTATCTAAGAGCCCATTTTGGACGAGCTCCGTTCAAAAATACTACCTACAGTCTGTGGAAAAAATCTCAAGTCCGGTGTGTGTTAGGAAAATGAAGAGAAAGTTGTAGTTGTAAATCGCAGACCTCTCTGGCTTGTCAGCAAGGATTATTACGTAGATAAAAAATAATCTTCGCAGTGTTTCAAGGTTGTTTTTAGGGTTCCGTACCTCAAAAGGAAAAAAGGAACCCTTATAGGATCACTCGTGTGTCTGTCTGTCTGTCTGTCCGTCTGTCACAGCTGATTTGCTCTGAATCTACTAGACCGAGTTGAACTAGTTGAAATTTGGTACACATATTAACTTCTGTGAGCTAAACACGGACGTGTTACGTAAATAAATTAATTTTGAATATGGAGATCACTTTTCGGGAGCAAATTAGAAAACTTAAAAAAAAAGTTTTGCTGACTGTACCGTGAGAAATATCAAATGAAAGGGCTTGTTTTAAGGATTTTATATACAACATTCGTTTTTGTTTATACTAAACCTCTTAAGGGGTCATTGTATTCATCATTATGAACAACTTTTACTATGGGACCAAATGTGAAATCGCGAAAAAAAAATCATCTGTTCCCTACATTTAAGTTCGCTGAACTCGTCAAAATGTAGGGAACAGCTGATATTTTTTTCGCGATTTCAACTTTGGTCCCATAGTAAAAGTTGTTCATAATGATGAATACAATGACCCCTTAAGAGGTTTAGTATAAACAAAAACTAATGTTGTATATATTTTTTATAATTATAAAATACATACTTTTGAAATTATTTAAGAAAATAGATGAAACATTACCATTCCCCTCCCTTATCTCCGAAACTACTGAGCCTAAAATGTTGATAAAAAAATATAGAAAATAGTTCTTTACTTATAGATTACAGGAAAACCTATAAGAAGCCTGTGATCTTAAAATAACATGTTAAATCACTCAATATTGTGCGTACAAACTTACATTCGCAATTGGAATGTATCGGGATATTGTTTTCCAACTACAATGTTAAGTTTGTTCTTGGGATAAATTCATCCCAACTACGGAACCCTTCATTGTGCGTAATCCGACACGCACTTGGCCGGTTTTTTTTACCAGACGAAATGGTTTTCATTTAATTCTATCTTTCTCAAATATTGAATGAACTTTTCCAATAATCTGCGTTTCCACTTTATTAAGTTAGAAGGTTAGCTAAGCTGGATTATCGAGACTAAAGCAAGTTATAAGACTCGCTAGGTTTTCCTTTATCAATAGAAGTTCATTGTTAATTAATAATGTAGGTATTAACTTAGCCGTCAAATGATAATGTTCGGGAAGATTATCTATTACTCAGTATTGACCGAAAACACTTAATAATTAATGTCGGTAAAAGTAAATATGCTATAGTTATATTGCTTCTTTTGCCAGTCTGTGAGCATAAAAATAGGGTGACGGATAAAATAACTATGTACCTAAATAAGACAGCCCTAAGGCCGCTTGTAGACGCCCGTTTTTTCCATCGGACCACGGACCGTGTTTTTCATATTTGTATGAGTTGGACACCGTTCGGTGCATGTACACACATTCATTATAAGCCATACAACACTGCGAGTCCGGCAAAATAAACGGTCCGTTGTCCGGTGAAACAACGGACGGCTACAAGCGGGCTTATATCCAGCGCTAGATATAAAATTTTGCGAATAATGTAAATGTCACAGTTTAATTATTATTATGATCATCGTTAGTTTATAATCTATCTAGCGAGATTTTAAACTATCAAACAATAATTGTGAACCATCCATCGTCGTCTGTGTGGTGCCGGACGTAAAGAATAGCACCACCCTATTTCTTCCCGTGGGTGTCGTAAAAGGCGACTAAGAGACTTACTAGAGAATGGGCAGCAGCGTTCTCTATGTATTTTAACACCATACTGCGATCGCCAACCCGCTTGCCAAGCCTGGCGATTATGGCAAACTTTGTGAGAGGCCTATGTCCAGCAGTGGACGTCTTTCGGCTGAAATGATGATGGTGATGATGACAAACCATCATCTGCCCGCCTTTTCCCAATTATGTTGGGATCAGCTTCCAGTCTAACCAGATGCAACTGAATACCAGTATTTTACATGGAGCGACTGCCTATCTGACCTGCACAACCCGGTGTCTGGGTAACACGATATCCCTTGGTAAGACTGGTGTTTAGAATTCCTTGGTAAGACTGGTGTTTAGACTTTCGGGCTTCTGACGACCCGTAACAACTGTCAAAGATCTACATATGACAGCCGGAACCGGGCGGCTGGCGTCGACCAGGAGAGGCATGTTCTCTGCTTGTGGACCAGCCGAAAGTGCAGTGTGCTCGGCCAAGGTTGCTAATGAGGCTTGGGTGACCAGGTCTGCGCGTCCGCTGCATGCTGGTGGTCAGGATACCCGTTGAAGCCGTGGGTGCTGGCTGGCTGTGTGACTCGCCGCTCGAAAGCTTGAAGAAGTGATGATGATGATGATGACGTCACGCTAAAGTAGTTGCACGAAGGCTGCGCTGACGTTCATACGGGGTCGGGGTTACCAGTTTGGTGGTATGAGGAACAGGGTGTAAAGTTCACTCATCCACCATAGAAAAGGGAGGATCTTCCGACCAGACGGGTGTCGTGTCTGGTGGGCAACTGCCCGACGGTTGATGTCGGGACGTTGTATATATGCTAGTTGCGCGGTAAACTCTGCTTGCGCGATGCAGGATTTGCGTGACGTCGGTGTGACGCGTAGTTCACATGTGGCGATGTTGATGCCGCTACAATGTAAAGATGTTCACCCATCCACGGACCAACCGCGGCAAGAGTAGCTTAACCTGATCGATCGACCCATGCGACGTTATTACTTAGCCACAACGGCTTGTGGCAAACTGCTGCAAAATATTTACAATTTACGAGTAGGTAACGCATTATTTTTCGATAGTTTATAATCTATCCATGGCAAACCGACAAATTGTGAACAGGTATCAAACTTGCATGCGACGGATGCACCTTGCGCTAATACTAAATAGTCAAGTAACTGCGACCAACCAGGGCCTCAAGTCATAACAGAGTTGAGGCCCTGGTTGGTCGCAGTTAGTACAATAGTGTCAGAATGGTCGATCATTGATTTCATAATTGTTGATTTTGATAAGTTTGGTAATCTACTATTATAATGGCGTCATTATGACTTTCCAATGGTCGGCCACTGACACCACATTGAAAGAAATTGAATTCATTGGTGATCTCGTGCATAATGACAAATGAATGACATTTCTACTAATGGGTTTTATAATAATGGCAATACGACAATGCCATTATAATAACACAATTCTATTACGAGAACATTGACCGACCAATGATCGACCATTATAAATTTAGCAGATTACGAACTTTTAGCAAAATGACAATGGCATGACAATGGGATCGTGTTGGAATGACTGAATTTATAAAAATAGCAAACTTGGGCCCCTGGATAAAGCGCTCGCTCGGCTCGCAACGCTCGCTGGGCTCGCGCGCGTTTGGTCACAGTTCTTATCTAACGTAACCCATTTGGTAGGGTACCCTGGCTTAGTTATTGCGACCAATTCGGCTACCGCGAAGACCTGTAAATTGTGAACCGTCCCTGATTGGTAAATTTACGGGTGATAAAATCGGACAAATTATCAACCCTGTCGCAAAAAAAACTGCAGGTTCGTTCGCAATTTGACGATTTGACATTGATGGAATAAAAACTATAGAACATTAATACGTTGTATAGTGAGCAGTATGGTACAGTTCACAATTTATCGACAGTTTATGATCTCGCTAGATACTCGTAGATTATAAACTAACGGTGCTCACAAATTCACAATCTTACGGTGACATAAATATCAGAAAACAAGTCTCGTACCTACATAACATGATATCTTAAATCTTTTGTGTAACTTAAAACGTTGTCAACTGCGGAGCTTGTTCATAAAAATGCTTCATTAAAACTTTATATGGCCGTCTAAGTTCATAATTCCCTCGTGAGATGCGGCAAGCACTTAACTTTTAAGTTTTGGACTACGCTTTAAGTTAAGCTTAAAGTCGAATGTTAAAGTGTGTTTTTCTTTGCTTGTGCTTTTTTGTAAAGTAATTAACAAAATTTTTTCTTACTTTTTATTATTATAACTATTATTTTTGTTTTAAATTTAAACAACCCACTAAGTAACTTTTTCAGGTCGTGAAATTTAATAACAGTCGGCTTTGAGTGCACCGAGCGGCGAGCACGGATCAATCTAGCTAATCACTACGAACACATTTAGCTGGGACAGTTCTTGTTGTTTTCGTATTTTTATTTGTTTTTGTAATTATATTTGATTACTAGTTTATTTATTTATTTATAAGTATAAAAATTATGTACCTTTTAGGTACTGTTGTACTGTGTGTGATACTGTTTATACTCCCCGTCACTTGTCCCTAAATTTTCATTAGAAAATCAGCGTTATCTGTCTGGCATTAATGCTGAAATGAACCTTTTTGGCGCAGTCGTGAGGCACACACTATTGTTGTTATAACATTATTTTCACTTTTTTATTTTGGTTTTAGTATTTTGTGTTTCATGAACTGTATCCAAATAAACGTTACCTATTCTTTCTTTCTAAAGAAATATGGAATACTGAGACTTTGATTTTGGAAAAACGATTGATGTTTTTCATCGGGTGCAAAGAGACGCTTAAGGAAGCTGAGTCACTTAAACTCCCAGTCATGATGATTTTATGTTGTACCGGACCATACCTTATGTACTAGAGAATGGGCAGCAGCGTTCTCTATGCATTTTAACACCTGCGTTCGCCAACCTGCCTGCCAGGCGTGGCGATTATGGCAAGCCGGTGGCAGACCAGTATTTCGACTGAAATGATGGACCATACCTGGGAACCGTCGGGTTGCGGAGATATTGAAGGTCAAGTCAAGTCAACTTTTATTACATTTTTCACGAAAACAAGTTATAATAATCGATTATTGGGAACAAAAACCAAATACATTTAAAGACGAACAATGTTAAACGATGATAGCTGCAATCAATGATGCCAACCATGTTAATAGATAAAACTGTGGCGCAGCTACCAACGCGCGACTCCTAGTCAGAGGGTAGGTTTTTCCTAGACTAATACATAACAAAAGTATTTTAACAAATGTTTAAAGATATGAAAAAAATATAATAATATTTGGTGGTATGAGGAACAGGGTGTAAAGTTCACTCATCCACTATAGAAAAGGGAGGATCCTCCGACCAGACGGGTGTTGTGTCTGGTGGGCAACTGCCCGACGGTTGATGTCGGGACGTTGTATATGTGCTAGTTGCGCGGTAAACTCTGCTTACGCGATGCAGGATTTTGCGTGACGTCAGTGTGACGCGTTATTCGCCTGTGGCGATGATGATGCCGCTACAAATATATTTTGAGATAAGTGCCGTGTGTGTGACTACCTAATGTTGATTAAGAGAGGGTGAGGGTGTGTGTTGTGTGTTTTCCGAGATGTTAAAATCCCACTAGTTTTTTTGTTGCATCATATGTAAGTGAACTCCTGAACCGAACTCTTGTACCGTTAAATGCACCTATAAGCCCAATGTTATGCGTGCGTTACATTGCGCATAAACAGCGATTTTTCACTCCAAAAATAAAATTCGAAATTCTAGCAATATTTTTTGATCAATGTTACTTAGAGCGAATTTCCCCAATGACACTAAACGACACTAAACATCTAAACCGAGTTCAAGAGCTGTCAATGTCAATATTCCAAAGATAATATTGAAACTGACAGCTCTTAAACGTGGTTTATGTGCTGATCGCATTCAGTTTCATTTGTGAAATTGGCACTTAGTTTGATGTACAGAATGCGTAGATAATGGCTACGTGATTGGTATTTTTACAAAAGCCTTTAACACGAAACTGTCTTTCAAAATAATTGAAGTTTTATCTAACCTCCTTAATTATAGAATGCTCCTCCAAATTGACATAAGATTTACATCCAATCTCCGTGGACGTGACGTAATAGTCTGGTGAATATTGGCTGAAGTTGGCGAAGTGCGACGCATTAGCAAAGGGATCGTAGCGCAGACACTTTGATGGTACCCTATCATTGTCATGGGGGATGGTACGACCCTGTACGACCTAACACGGTTATATGGTAGCAAAATATTCCCTTTGCCTTATAAATAACTATCTTTTGCCCACGGCTATGCCCGCGTTGAGGTCGGAAATTATCCCTCGGAAACGTACAACGGGGATAAAAAAGTATCTTAAAATTTAATTCAAATCCGTTCAGCCGTTTTAGCGTAATAGTGTAAAGAACAAACAAACAAACTCACTTTAATTTTTTATAATCGAATTTTATTTTTTATTTATTTATTAAAATGATATTGCAGTACAAAAGCTGAAATGAATGATGAATGTGTTTGTAAACGCACCCACAATACAGGAGAAATTCCTAGTGTGGGGCAACGTTTTAAAAAAAAGAAAGAAAGAAGAAGAAGAAGAATGGAAAAAAAATCATTTGCTTTCCTTTACCAACCTACTTCTTGTTATTAGTGTTTAGTATTTCATCCTTACATAACTAGCATCCCAATTACGTGACACACTTTCAATCACAACCCATTCCTTTACACAGGGTAAAATTAATATAGCTAGCAAAACGTCTCAAAAACTTTGGAATTACCTCACTCGAAAAACGTAGAGATAATATTGATTTAATCTTTCTGTTCAAAATTCTTCACAGTAAAATAGACAGTTGTTAAATAAGTTTAATCAAACTCAAACTCAAAGCATTTATTTCAAATAAACCTATTACAGGCACTTTTGAATTGTCAAGGGGTCGGTCAGTCAGAGAGATGAAGCTAGTTGCCCATTCCAAAGCGTAGTAGGTTCCTAAGGAGAAGAACGGGCAAGAAACTCCACAGACACTCTTTTAAATCAAAATATTGTTACATAGTATTGGTTACATAATTTATGTTGAAATTATACATGTAGAAAGACGTGCACGTTAAAAGCGTCCGTAATAAAAATATAAAAAACAACTAAAATACTAAGTTAAAATAAGCTGTGGCAGCTAAGAAATGACCAGTCCCTACTGACGGCGCCCGTTCACGAACATGGCGCATGGATCAGCACCATTTAGCTCAACCATTTTGAAGGGAACTTAATGATCCAACACATACGCCACCATCAGGTAGACATTTTAGTGAGCATGACACTCTCAGCCGCCATGGCACATTCAAGTCAATAAAAGACGTACTCAGAAAATGGTAGGTACATAGTGCTCACATAATGTGCTATGCAATTATACAATACTAATAGATTGAATTTATATAATATAAAGATAGTATTTACAATCTTCAGCAGCTCCAACAATAGTTTGGAATGCTATTCAATTAGTTTATGCGCCCTTGTGGGGCAGGATCAGCGTTAAGCCTAGCATTTTTGTCAGTAATGTAATCCCCCAACTCATAATATGCTTGGCTACATAGTGTGCGTTTTATACAAGATTTAAATTTCGTTTCATTTAGTTGGACTATGTGGGGAGGTATTTTATTGTAACATTTTAAACAATACCCCATGAAGGATGAGTCTACTTTAGCCAGTCTGAAACCTGGTTGAACTAATTGGTCCCTATTTCTAGTCCCATAATTGTGCCTTTCACCTCTTTTACTGAAACTATTTAGATTTTTTCTTAATCTCAACCTACCCTATAAATATCCGCGTCACCTTATCAAACTGTTATGTCCCCCATTCCGCAAAACTGTTTCAGGGTCTAACTCTCCAGTCCCAAGACTTTGCAGACTTCTAAACAATTGTGATATTTATTTGTTGCACGTCCCTTCAAGAATTCAAGCGTCAAGTACCAAAATAGATACCCATTATAATTATGTAACGCACGATTTCCCAACTACTGTCAAACATTCGTGTTAATATATGTGTCATTTCTGTACTTATATGGTTTTTTTGGTATTGTTCGTTGAATCGTTGTTCATTCTTTGGTATTGTTCGTTGAATCGTTGAGCTCCTCAAGTTCTGAGTTGAGCTGCACGACTACTGACAAGTGCGTGCACTGACTGGACAGGTCCCCTCAATCTGTGTGATTCTTTCATCAAAAGATCATTTTAGACACTAATCTACATGGTCTTCACATGATTTGACCAAGATTATGTCTGGACTTTAAAAGAGACTGTGATCTCTGAGTTTGTTTCGGCCTTTCTTCTCAGAGTAGTCGGTTACGAAAGGCCGACCTCATCTAGTTTATTTTTGTTTTTTTAAATATGTTTGACGTGTAAAAGTGATTGTACAAACCTACTTACAGAAAATAAATCATTTATCATTTATTTTATTTTTTATACAATATTGTTTTTGCATGGTTTGTCTATTGCATTGCATTCATTCAATATTGTGCACTTGGCTTGTATGTTGGCTTGTGTTAATTGATTGAACAGTGTAACGATTGTAGATAGACCAATAAATAAATAAAAACTCCGCAGACGGTATCGATATCTAAACATGATTAAGCAAAAAAAAATAATATTTTAATGAGTTTTGTTTTTGGGGTCATCAACCGCAGTTATAGTTAGTCACTTGAAATATCAGTTAAAAACATTTTTTTTGTGTAAACTTCACAGACGTGATGGTATCGATAAAAATAAACACGATAAAAAAAACAGTTTTACTCAATTCATACTTATTTACACTAACACCGGTCATTGACCCAAAAAAAAAATCACTAACCGCACTGTGTCAATTTAATAAACCATTATTTTCCCTGACTGTGTTTTCCTCTATTTTCCCAAGGTTTAGTTTTTGTTGCAGTATCTTTACAAAAACTTAGCACTAACTTCAGTATAAATGAGACCATTCACGTTTCAAATTGACTACCGACTTAAATTGGTCGTATATTCAAATCACAACTGACAGTCTTCGACAGTTGTATGAAATAAACAATTATTTTTTACTTAATGGCCTTTTCTCTATTTTCTATAGTTTTAGTTTTTGTCTTGCAGTCTCTTTACAAAAACTTAGCATTAACTTCAGTATATAAATGAGACCATTCACGTTTCATACAAAGTTCGGCCCAAAGGTCCATTCCTTGTGCCATTTATTAAAATTCAAATCAAAAATCAAATATTTTTTTATTGACATAATAGGACTAGTCAAATAATTCAAGTCTTTTTGGACTTTTTTTTTTAATAAATGTATGAGAAACCAGATTTTTGGACTTAAACACATTTTTTTTGGTGGTGTGTACTTTGACTCTTGGGCCTGAATAGCACCATCCCATTTCTTCCCGTGGGTGTCGTAAAAGGCGACTAAGGGACTTACTAGATAATGGGCAGCAGCGTCCTCTATGCATTTTTAAAACCATGCTACGATCGCCAACCCGCCTGCCAAGCGTGGCGATTATGGCAAATCCCCCCCTTTTTGGGGGTGGCCTATGTCCAGCAGTGGTTGTCTTTCGGCTGAATGGTGGTGGTGGTGGATTGAGTGACGTTCTGTAATACGGGCCTAAGTCTACAGTTCCATGGGGATCTATAAAAATCAAGCTTTTAGAAGCCTGTTTTTTTTTTGGCCGTATTATTTATAAAATAATATGGCCATTTATGCGAAATATTTCAATCCACGCAAATAAATCAAAACCTATAGGGTAGGTTTTTGCGATTACACACTTACATTTGCAGTTGGAGAATTGGCCACATCACGGCCAATTCTCCAATATCGATGTATGGAAAACATTTTCTCAACTACAATGTTATGTTTGTTCTTGGGATAAATTCATCCCAACTACGGAACCCTTCATTGTGCATGTTCCGACACGTACTTGGCTGGTTTTTGCTACACTCAGTAAACTTATTGTCCGATATCATAATTTTTTTATCACTAAAAGCATTTGGAAATCAAATCATGGGTATAATGAAAGATTACCTCAGTATACCAATGCGCGTTTATCAAATTCAATTGCCATAAAAAGTATCAAATAAAATAGTTTCTCGTCTCTGCAGCCCTTTTTTCCCTTTTTTACAGGGTACTAAGACGTTGATCCTATTGATGCCTCCGAATAATATGAGTCTTTAGCGTACCCAAGAGAGTAGGGGCTTTAAAAGGGCCGTAAAAAGTCACACTGGTGACGTAGGAAGTTCGGTAAGCGGACGTATTGGTAAGCGGCACGACAAAATGACCGACCTGAGAATAACGTGACTTTTTATTTTGTTGGTTCTCTTTACAATTTTTGGCATTTTAAATATAGGTATAAGGGCCCGATCACACGTAGTACAACCACACTAGAATCACAACCACACCACACCACACTGCACTGCACCACACTACACTACACCACACCACAACCACTCCACAATAGACCACACCACACTACACCATTCCACAACAGACCACAACAGACCACACGCGCTTCCTTGATGCTACGGCTACACTGTCGCGAGAACGCGAACTACACTTCGCGCGCTCTCTGTTTTACAGCGAGACGCGCGTCGCGTCGCGTCGGTCGACCGGTGTGTGAGAGAGATCGCGCGAAGTTGGAGTTCACGTTATCGTGACAATGTAGCCGTAGCATTACGAAGGCCGGAGTCAGTCTGTCTGTTTGCAAACAACGTAACCACATCGCAAATACTAGCGACAACACAACCATTTCGAAATTTTGTAGTTACCACCACAACGCAACTTCACGTAATGCTTGACTACATTTTGTTGTTGCGATGTGGTTGGTGGTTGTAGTACGTGTGAACGGGCTCTAAGTAGAACGAAAAAAGCAACTACATGTTTAGTCTTGTTTTTAACAACAGGTATAATGGATTAAAAATGTCAAAGTCAAAGTCTTTTTGCTTATATTGAATTGATTTTCACAAAACTGATTTGACTCGACTTATGAGTAGGGTCATGGGTTAGAACCGAGACAGACGCTTTACTTTGTGTAAATTATTCCATCATCACTGCTCTCAAAAGGGTGAAGGAAAACATCGTGAGGAAACCGGTAAGACTTAGAACTAAAAATTCGAAGACATGTGACATCTACCAACCCGCACTGGGCCCGCGTGGTGGATTACGGCCCACTCCCTCTCATAGAGAGGAGGCTGGTGCCCCCGCAGTCGGAATATTATAGGTTGATTATGTGTTATGTGATTTCGAATAAATATTGAAGTGAGGTTGGAGCTTAATGTCTGGAGAAATAAACGTTCCTTCCTTCCGAAAGCGAAACCTTTACACGGGGCGACAGCCGCAGGGTTTAAAGCTAGTAATTATGAGACACGGTGATCTTCAAGTTTCCAAACATTTTTCCTTCTTGGTTCTTAATCCTGAATAAATTAAATTCATGATTACGTCTTTGATATCTTTGGCAAGAACTAAGAGTGTCGTATTAATGTTTGCAAAGGAATGATTATTATATCAAGCTATACATTTCCAGTATAAGCTAACCTCTCATTGTCCGGAAATCCTATACAACCTATGCGAGATCAGCTTATCTTATACTGGAAATGTATAGCTTGATATTTAGCCGTGTGTACCTTATACTCAAATACGGTGCTCCGCCATATTATTTTCTCAGACTGCGTTTGATCACATCATGCTTTGAGAAAAAAATGAAGGTTGAATTTTTGTTTTCTGAACCCAATTTTATAGGGAAAGTCGCGAGTTGTCAAGAAGGAGATACACTCAAAGCTTTTACGTATCCGACATAAATTAGCAATTTTATTTCCTATTTGCTTGCTCGCTTTTTAATAAACGTTTCCCAAGTAAGAAATATACCGTTATCAAAGGTTCCCTTTCTCAATAAAAGCTGTGTTTATGCCACCTCTCAATTCATCAGTGTTGCTAAAAAATGGCGTCAAATAAAAGTACTCACGGTGTAAAAATTAAAGATGATTGAAGCAAAGTTAACGCGGACATCCCCCGGATAAAAGGGTACAGTTTCATTTTAAATTTTACACCGAGTCGTTTGCAGGGTTCCGAAGATCAAAGAGGCTGGTTGAAAAGGGGTGTTCATATTAATTTTATTTTGTTGTTCCATACATACGTAATGTAATAGCTACGACTATGTTGGGTCCCCTCTACACTTGATTATTATGAGATGGGTTTAAGAGCCTATACTACCTCAAATGGCTTAGCATAGTCCTCCGTTATGTCGAAAACACTGCAGCATTAATTTTGAAATAAATATATGGTAAAGTTGAGGATTGGTGGCAGGTAGATGAGAGTTGCCGAGAATCGAGCTGAATGGCGTGCAATTGGAGAGGCCTATGTCCAGCAGTGGACTGCTATGGGCTGATGATGAAAGTTGAGGATTAATGTTAAGTACTAAGTTTGACGAAAATACGATTCCATAAAATGTTATCTATAGAAAAAAAAACCAAAGTTACCTCCAAACCGAACAATAAACTGCTGGTATTAAAAAAATTCTTCAAATTAGATGATGAAACTTTGCATATTAACTGAACTAACTATAAAGCAGGGCCTCAAGTCTGCTATTACAATAGTGTCAGAATGGTCGATCATTGATTTCATAATTGTTGATTTTGACAAGTTTGGTAATCTACTATTATAATGGCGTCATTATGACTTTCCAATGGTCGGCCACTGACACGACATGGAAAGAAATTGCATTTATTGGTAATCTCGTACATAATGACAAATTAATGACATTTCTACTAATGGGTTTTATAATAATGGCAATACGACAATGCCATTATAATAACACAACTCTATTACGAGAACATTGACCGACCAATGCTCGACCATTATGAATTTAGAAGATTTCGAACTTTTAGCAAAATGACAATGGGATCGTGTTGGAATGACTGAATTTATAAAAATAGCAGACTTGGGGCCCGGCTCTTATGTTATTTTATTTTTTAAATTACCATTATGTTCACCATAAAAAGAAATAAACTAAATCGTGTGAAATAAACTGTATCGGTGCCTTGAAGTCTTCTCTCTGCCACGGTGTCTCTCTTGCTCGCGTGACCGCCAGCAGTAGGTGCGAGCGAGATAAAGAGTGAGGTGGCGCTGAGGTGTTATAGACTTTTAAATGGGGTCGTATTCATTTTAGGTAGATGTGTTCGCGTATTTCTTTTTTAGCTGGTTATGGCTAAGTAATAACAACTGCACGTGTCACTCGATCAGGTTAAGCTACGCTTGCCGCGGTTGGTCCGTGGATGGGTGGCCATCTTATATGCCAAGATCCTTCCGTGCCTCGGAAAGCACGCTAAGCCGTTGGTCCCGGCTGTCATTTGTAGATCTTTGAGAGTTGTTACGAGTCTTCAGAAGCCCGAATGTCTCGCAACTAGTATTATTAAGGGGTATCGTGTTACCAAGAAACTGGGTTGTGGAGGTCAGATAGGTAGTCGCTCCATGTAAAATTTATTTATTTAATTTATTTATTTTCTACTTATATCTACCATTACAGGGTAACCCAATCAGGTAAATGCGCTTATCCTAACTTAATTATTCTAAATAGGTACACAACATTCATGAACCTACCTATAACAAATAACAAAAATATAAAAAATACTGGTATTCAGCTGTATCTGGGTAGACTAAAGGATAAACAAATAAACAAAGATATAAATATGTTTCGATAGACCGCCAAAACTGTGAACTCGACGAAAAAAATTGCGTCCAACTGTTGGCCGCTAAATGCACGCACACTAGAATAACACAATGACAGCACAAATGGTGGCGCGAGTGTAAGGCGTAGCTGTCACGCACACCAGCATAACAAAGTTGGCCTGTTTGTTTTAGTTCTTTTGCAGCGCGATACTCTATCTAGACATATAAATAATCAAAGCAAATAAATAAAACGAAACTTAGTTCAACTAAATTTCACAAAAAGAAAAGTTCCACATGGCCCAGCGACAGTAGTCGCCTAAGATGATTGTGTAACATCTTACATCTCACCTTAGTAATAAGCAACTGAGCAGTGACAGAAATTAACCTCAAAATTAAAAAAAAACTAAACACTGAAATATTTATTCAAATATCTATTCATTACTAGTGATCGCCCACTGATCGAAATTCGACCCCCTCTACTTACAATCTATAAAGCAGTTACTAATTCCATGCTATTAAAAAGTACTTACTTATTCCATGCTCCATGCTCAAGCTGTCACTTTTTGTTACACACTTCCGTCCCTTTTCACGAAATCACTCCCGTAGAAAGCGAATATTTTATGCACATAAAAAAGTCTAAAAAAGATTACACGTCAACACACTACTGGCCATACGGGTAAATACAATAGCAGAATAAAACTGCCCGGTGATTCCAATATCACCCGGAGGCACGGTGGACCATACGGTGGAGGTCTGCCTGACTTGGGCGGAGCACCACCGTGTCCTCGCGGAAGCGATCGGCGGCGGCGATCTCTCGCGCTCGGCCCTGGTTCAGGCCATGGTTCGGATTAAGAGCGCATGGGAGGTCGTCACCTTTTTCTGCGAAACAGTAATGCTCTCAAAGGAGGAGGCGGAACGCGTGAGGGAGAAGCAAAATTCACGCCCTCACGCCCCTAGTCGCCGCAGGAGACGCCCCGGGCGTCGGGAGTCGAAGGCCGATTCCCGGCCACCGCCGTAGGCGCGGGCATGCGGACGATGAGCGATGGGTAGCTCACCATCCGATAAAGACCAGGCCCGGGTCGACGGAACGTTGTGTTCCATGCGCGCCTCAAAGAGATGTCAGCACGAATTGACGGGGTCTGAAAAAAAAGGTGATTCCAATATTATACAGTAAAATATCGTACTTGATCATTACCGTGTGAACGGGACCGTAATATTCTGTAATGGTGAAACAACAAAGAGATGAAGGATTAAAAGAGCTGTCAAATTTGACAGAAAACCGGATGGACACCTCAAAAATGTCGCTGAAATTCGTTTTGAAGCTAGACAGATTCTTAACTCTTTTTCATTTTATTTACGACGGCTTTAGATTGCTTTGATTTATTAACATTAAATATTCAAATATTACTTACTAATAATGTATTCAAGGATGAAAATTTTAAGGCGCAAATTCAAAATACGTAAAATAAATACTTTTTATCGCTTTTACGAACCGTATCGGTTTCCACTGTTTAATAAAAGTCTAGCGTATTTTTTTCCTGTAGGTATCCTATATTTTAGGGCTAAGCTATATCTTTCTAACACCCCTCGTGAGTTCTTGAGTTGTAAAGTATTCTCATTTATCAAGGGTTTCGTAATAGGTACCTATAGTAAGTACATAGATAACTCGCTCGTAGATTTGGCAACATAACTCTGTTTTCACTTTGGGTCAGCACTATCAACGAGGTGTAATCTAAATAACTGAAAACCTCTTAGGGCTCATTGTGCCTACTCATCGTCATGTCAAATTTTATATCGCGATAAAATTACAACTACATTTTGTCGAGTTAAGGCGACGCGACACAAAGTCACCGCTCGTCCCACGCGGGGCCTTTGTGCCGTGTCGCGTCGCGCGACAAGTCGCGCCGGTATGTAGAAGCCTTTATGCGAATAAAAAGTGGTATGTGTACATAATGTAGTACCTAGTTATGCAAGCAGAGTAAATAAAAGTTGTTCATATTGTTATATTGGAATAAGTACCTAAGTACTTTTGAATAGCATGGAATTATTAAGTACTTAATAAAAGCATGGAATTAGTGTACTCATGATGATAGTGTACTCATGGAATTAGTAAGTACTATATAGATTGTAAGTATAGGCCCCATTTCTGTCGCTGCACAGTTGCATGTTACACATCAGAGCGAGCCTTGGTCCTTACCAAGGCTTAGCTCGCTCTTTTTTATTCAAAAAACTGATGTGTTTATTAACTTTTCTTGTTGACCGTACATAAATAGTTCATATATTATTATTATGAGTTATCGCTTGATCGTTATAAATATATAAGTCTTGGGCCTAGCTATTTTGTTTATACAGGCTCTTAAAGTAACTGCGTGCCATAGCTTAAGGGTAGGTTCAGTATCGATAAAGGAACCCAGAAAAAAAAACAAAAAAAAAAACAAATAGAAAACACACAAAAAATATTGCAAGATCAACCTAATTTAGTACCTACTAACTTAAAATAGCAATCGTTTAGAATTAAAATTATTTTATTTAACGGTCCTAAGCCCGTTAAAGTACGAAGACTAATTTTTTTTTTTCCTGGGTTCGTTTATCGATACTGAACCTACCACTAAGCTATGGCACGCAGTTACTTCAACACTCCGTATAGAGGGAGTCAGGTCTTTTGAATGAAACAGTACCTACATGTTCTTGATTACAGGTAATTAATACTTAGTTCAGAATATCATTACTGGTAATTAACTGATGAAGTCGCGCATGAAGTATAGTTGGTATGATATTAATTTGGTTTCGTAATTAATGATACCACAGTTATAATAATGTCACCTAAATGTAATGGAATATGTGACCTACATTTACATGTGTAGATTCTGTGCAAGGCTACAGATTACGCGAAGCAAAAATATGTCTAGATAGATTGTCGGGCTGCAAAAGAACTAAAACAAACAGGTCAACTTTGATAAGATGCTTGAAAAGCGCGTCTTACACTCGCGCCACGTCATCGTGCTGTCATTGTGTTATTCGAGTGTGCGTACATTATGCGGCCAACAGCTGGACGCAATTTTTTTCGACGAATTCACAATTTTGACTGTCTAACTAGACATATTTATATATTTGTAAAATCATACTATTGATAATTTTTTTATCGTTACTACATGGTTACTACACAGAGAATTCATTCAATTTCAATAACATGCAACAAAATATTTCAAAAACATGACGGTTGTCAGCTCAATAGTCTCCCGTCAATCCAACATGACGCCTGTCAAAACAAATAAATACGAAATCGTGTCATAACTTAAAACGTACGTTAACTTTGTTCATACTATTGATACATTTTTATCGTAACTACACAGAGAATTCATTCCAATTTCAATAACATGCAACGAAATATTTAAAAAACATGACCGCTCAACGGTTTCCCGCCAATCCAAGATGGCGCCCGTCAAAACAATAGATCTGAAATTGAGTCATAACTTAAAACGTACGTTTAACACAGTTGAAATCTGTTTTTTCGGACGGGCGAACGCGAAAATTAAACTATTATGAAATTTTCAACGAAGCACCTGGTACCCATTTCGTACGGACGTGGATATATGGTGCGAATATCGCCGTTTGTTATTTGTGTCCGGGTATGTTTGCATTTGTCGGCGGGAACACGACTTACGTGATAAATGAATTATTTTGAGTGTCATGCACGGTGAATATTTTTCTTGTTATTTCGTTGTTACTTTGGGACGATATGAAAATTAAAAAAAATATACTTTGTCGATAGGTATGCGAAAATACAGGTCTGAAATCTTAGAAGGGGTAACAATTAGCTCCTTTTTTCTGTTTACAAATTTTCTGAAGTTTAAAATGGTCTTAAAAATAATCACAGCACGTGAAATTCACAAGCAAATTCACAAATTCTTGGGTTTGTTTTCTCTGCTGCTCATAGTGCCCCTAAGCGTCCAACTCCTACAACTCCGCCCCTAAGACGACCCACGGACCAAACCTTGTCGTAAAAAGACCACATCGCTCCCTAGAATTTCTCCTGCATCTAGGTTTACAAACATAAATCTCACATGCACAAACAACCAGACACGGAGCTGGCCATTTCAGAATTGTGGTTTAGCAGTAACTAAATTCTATTGCCTAGAACCTTCCCAAGCATGCCAACCACATTTTGCAAAGAAAAAGAGGCCATAAAAAGAATATTTTCAATAAAATAAATGAAAAAATAGAAACTACGCAGACAAATCTATCATTTTATTTGGTATCGGACAAATTCCCGTAAACGGCTCGTTTAAATTCACCTCAACCGATTCAATTCGAATTGAAACACACCCTTCTTCATAAACGAAGTACTATAATAATAATAATATACTTACCGAAATTGAATAGTACAAAATGGAGGGTCTAGAATGGGCGATTTGTTTGAACGACATCCTTTACACGTTTTCATTTGAAGAGGTCAGCAGCAGCAGAGTTGAACGGAATATTAAACAATTAAGTTAGTTCTACCAACAAAACGTTACAAACATGAGGAATATCATGACATTTACAGATAGATAAGTCTATAAAAGATAGAGCAGTGGTGGCCCTGTGGTAATGACCCCAACTTACGAGTTTGTAGGTCCTAGGTTCGAACCCAGACATGCGCTTTACTTTGTGTAAATAATTTCATTACCTCTGCCATTGATGTATTAAATAGGAAGATATGGTACGCGCTCCTCGATGTGGACCGCATAAATTAGGGGTTTTTTTTTTTTTTTTTTTGGGTGGGAAATTATCAAATAACTTCTCCCGCTCTGGGCGGAGCGGGAGGGCGTGTCAGACTTTTACTGACTAAAACCCACCCGTATTCCTTCATTTGCCTGTGTGCCAGGGCCACGATATCCCTTTCGGACAAACTCGCTACCCTGGCAGGCATTGGCCCTAACGGACCCCGTCAGTTGCTGCTGACAACTCTTTGAGGCGCGCGTGGAATACAACGCGCCGTCGACCCGGGCCTGGTCCTTATCGGACGGTGAACTACCCATCGCTCACCGTCCGCAAGCCCGCGCCTACGGTGGCCGGAAATCGGCTTGCGACTCCCGACGCCCGGGGCGTCTCCTGCGGCGACTAGGGGCGCGAGGGCGCGAACCTTGCCTCTCCCTCACGCGTTCCGCCTCCTCCTTCGCAAGCATTACTGCTTCGCAGAAGGAGGTGACGGCCTCCCATGCACTCTCGCTCCGAACCATGGCCCGAAGAACCGGTAAGAACACAATCGACCTACATTACTCTCGGTTTGCTGGGAATACCCGAATTGTAGTTTGTTTCCGAGTTGTTATGGGTACGTAACGGTGACAATTATTGCCATCTCGTTCCCGCTATAGCCCGCGTAATATAATATGTCTCTCTATTTCGGTTGTCGAGCACATGACGGACGACATCGGGTCCATTTAATATTTACGTGATGTTAGAGAGTGGCCTATCTTCCTATTTAATACATCAATGACCACTGCTCTCAATACGGTGATGGAAAATATCGTGAGGGCGGTTTGTTCTAGAACCAAAAAATCGAAGACATGTGACATCTACCAACCCGCACTGGGCCCGCGTGGTAGATTACAGCCCACTCCCTCTTGAAGAGGCCTGTCTCCCCCTGCAGTGGGAACATTTAAGGCTGGTTATGCAAGTCTGTAGACAATTTTCTGCCTATAGAAATGATTTTGAGTGTGTTAATTCTACGTAGATGTTAAAATACCTAAGTAAACCGCGGCTTCGCCCACGATGCTTTTTCTAAAATAAAAGTAGCCTCAGTTACTCCTTATAACATCACCTTTCTGCTAGTGAAAGTCCCGATAAAATCAGTCTAGCCATTTCGGAGATTAGCCGGAACAGACAGACAAACATTAAAGAAAATATTTTTGTTATAAGTACCGTATTTCTTCAGCAAGCATTTCTTCCCGTGGGTGCTATACAAGGCGACTAAGGGACTTATTAGAGAATGGGCAGCAGCGTTTTCTATGTATTTTAACAGGGTCCATATTGGCTCAACTAAAGTTCTTTACCCGAAATTGTTCTTCCTAACGATTTGTAATCCGAATGATCACTCTTCCTAAAATTTTTCATCCTAAAGTTTTCATTCATACTATTTGTAGTGCTACCGGCGATGTTCATAACACTCATGTTTCCGAAAATTGTAATTAATAATATCATTAATGTAAATATATTTAAACTCCTACTGTTTTTTTATCATAACGCTTTTATCCCTAAAACTATAACTATACATGAGATAATTATGTCTAAAAAACCAACTGTTTAGAATGATTTAAGGTCGTTTCACAGATTTTTGTCTTAAATGAATGAAATTCAGGTCAGAATGTCGTCTTGGGGGCACTATAAAAAAATACTTATAAAAATTTCGCGACCAATTTCGAGGTAGCGCTCGCCGGCCGCTGCCGCAGCATCGCTCGCTTCGCTCGCTCGGCTCGCGCGTAGTTGGTCACAGTTCTAACCTAACCTAACCTATGGATATATTTGCAGGTACACACCGCTATAAATAAAATTAAAATATGACTTTGAATAATATTGTAAAAGATGGTTATGTTGAGAAAATATAGGAAAACAAATAAAAGTCTATTAGATGTTTATTGCTACTGACATTATGAAGTTAAATGCTTCGGAATTATGAACATTAGAGACAGAGTAGTTAGGAATTGTGATAAAAAATGTTAGGAAGAACATTTTCGGATTTCCAATTATCGGAGTTGAAAATTTAGGTGAACTTTGGCGCACCCATTTTAACACCATAATCCGTTCTCCTACCCGCCTCCCAAGCGGCTTAAACTTAACTAAACTAACTTAAGCTTATATATTTTCTTATATGCAGCATTAGTAAAATGCTGTTATTTTGACATTAGAAACATACACTTCAAATTTATTTATTTGTATATATCAACATCAGGCTCTTCTGTTGTCCCATTTAAATTTAATTTTCGTGCAAATATTTGTTTGTAAGACAACTGCCTAATTTCCCTGGCGAAGTTAAAAGCAAACATAAGGGGCAAGGGGGAGAGAGGAGGGGTAAATTAATGGTGTTCACAGGCACTGAGCCAACAATCTGTCACAATTTACGCACTATTGCAGTCTTTGATTTAAAACGTTTGAAAACGTGCTTCACTGGATACTAGCATATTTTAGACTTTAAGAGGATTACCTACTAGATTTCTCGTCCTTTAAAAATTAGAATTTTTCATCAAGAGCTTCTGTGAGCACTATATGAAAGTACCGGAGGTGCTTTCTAGGAACTGAAATACGCTACTTGCTAAGGCTAGCAAACTAAGTAGCGTATTTCAGTTCATAGCCGTATGGCAAATATTTTTACCAAGACATCAAGTCATGAGCTCTTTTTTTCGAGACCAAGATGTTATGATACGACAGTATTAGATAGAAAATCTAAAAAGGTAGACTCTTCGCCCGTGTCGACTGTCGGTAGGTCTTAATAAGGCTCCCACAACAGGCGCGACAAAAAAAAACTAATGTCACTCCGAGTCTAATTTAAAAATGTAAATAATATTAAAGAGATCATTAAAAATAATACATTAGTGAAACATAATCGAAATCTCTCATCTAAAAACTCAAATTATAATAAGATTTATAGATATATCTGCTAAAAAAAAATAACTTTATTTTTGAACGCTACGTCACTTAACTGTTTCCAGCTTTGAGGTAGTTTTAAAAAAAATTGGAGTCATGCAAAAGACACTTTTCCGCATAAGTGCCGTTCTTTATTGATGTAGGCAAGGTTGACTATTGTCACGTCTATTACGAGGAAATCGACCCGCCATGCGAGAAAAGAGGTGAGGGTTGGATCTTAATTGCATTTCCTAATATATAAAGTGAAGGTAAAGTCACGATTTTGTATTTTAGAAAATAAGGCTAGCAACACTCACTGGTTTAAAGTTTGAACATCGACCTCATCCGAATAGCATCCTCCATAAACGTATTTTGACATTAATGGACCCACAGTTATCAAATTCAATAGGTCCTGAGTTTTTTCAACGGGGTTATCTAAAGGGACGAGTCGTGGTCAATTTAGAACACAAAAAACACAATATTCGTGTCTCTGATTGTGGAATCCTAACTAATATTATAAATGCGAAAGTGAGTTTGTTTGTTACGCTTTCACGCTAAAACGGATAAACGGATTTAGATGAAATTTGGCACATGGGTAGACCGTGACCTGGGTTAGGATATATAACTTTTATATATTCTATTCTATTCCCATAAACTTATGCGGGTGAAACGGTCTGTCGATAGATCAATCTCTGTAGAAGCAAACGAGTGAGCAGACCGTTTAAAGATATAGTGTTGGACGTACCACGTGGCAGACGAACCGACAGCGATAAATGTCAGTGTTGGACTGGGAAAGCATTAAGTTGATTGATTGGGCTTCAGAAATGGCACGTACGTCCTACATGGTAAGGCTGTAACGTAGGCACTGGTTATTTTTAGCTAGACACTGCTATTTATAAGATTGATACCAGCTTGTAACTGGATGATAACAAGCAATAATGTGTCAATTCACAAAAGCTCAAATTCGTAGATACTGATAATGCATCCCGTATTTAACATTATGCAAGAGAGTTTCAAATCAGTTAAATAAAAAAAAGTACGGAAAAAAATAATCTAAATCATAAATCAAATAGGAAATCACGCATTTGTCAAATGCCGTCAAGCTCCGTAACACGGTCGACATTCAAAGTAGCATGTAGAATAATAAACTAATTTAGAGGCATGAGGAACAGGGTGTAAAGTTCACTCATTCTCTATAGAAAAGGGAGGATCCTCCGAACAGACGGGTGTTGTGCCTGGTGGGCAACTGCCCGACGGTTGATGTCGGGATGTTGTTTATATGCTAGTTGCGCGGTAAACTCTGGTTGCGCGATGCAGGATTTTGCGTGACGTCAGTGTGACGCGTGGTTCGCATGTAGCGATGTTGATGCGGCTACAGTAGTATGACATCTTTAGAAGCCATTTACTCAATATAAAGTCCGTGTGGCTTGACATTGTATTGCTTATCAGCGTCCACTGTCCCATAATGAATAGGCCTTTGCCTTGCAGCAATGGCTTATTCTCATACAGAGGAGGTACGAGCATTAATCACCTCACTTGCTCAAAGTGGATTGGCGATTTCAGACTTAAATTAATTTTATAAGTCCAAGTTTCCTTACGTTGTTTTTTCACTTACTTCACCAATGTCAGTGATGTTTAAGATGAACTTAAACTGCATTTGAAATAAGATTAGTTTAAATAAACTTTTTTACAGTCCGTTTAACCGATTTTGACTTCTATTCCGTAGACATAAGGATGGCATTAAAAGCAAAAACGTGGTTACAATACCATCTGTTTATTACGCAATAGAAGTCAAAATCGGTTGAACGGACTGGAAAAACAGTTTATTTAAATGTCTAATCTTATTTCTAATGGAGTACTTATAGAAAGTCGGTTCATGGTTTTCAAAAGTGCTTGCCCGAATTCGTACCCACAAACAACCTCGTGCTGAGAGGCGTGGCCTTAACCACTGGGCCATATATTAGCGGCATCTAATCAGAAGACGATCCTTGATAATTTTATTTCAGAATGACGTTTTTAATTTTAGAATTCTCTTTGATACGCTTCGGTGAGTTTCCAACGGTGTGAGTCGTACGGTCAGTGCTCTATATTACCTAACCCCTCTTACAAAGAAGAAGAGGGGAAGAGGGGTCGGGTTATGCAGGTCACTGAATGTACATAAAAATTGTTGAAAAGTTTGTTATGATGGATTCATGTTTAAAAGGTTTTCTAAAAGTATTTTCAGTTAGTAAAAGTTTGTTTGGCGAAAGAACTACGAGTTCACCGTCATTAATTGGCCGTGATTGCATGTGCAGGTATTGTTGGAATTTAATTGGATTTTTCTGTTAAAATATTCTGTAATTTTTCTAACAAAAAAACTCATTTAAACTTTCAGTTTATAAATGGTTTCAACATCTATTGTCTTGAGCTTGTACAAGGCATAGTTACTAAATCAATGCCCTAGTGATTTATTGATTTTGTGAAAATTTGTGTGCTTGCACCTCTGTCCTCGTTAATAAGTATTTAGCTCATGACATATAATATAAGGGATGGTACTAACCGCGAGCATTCCCCTCACTAATTCGTTTGATAACTAAACATTGGTTGCGCGAGCTATAGTTACGAGAGGAACATTCGTTCGTGAAACGAACATTCGTTCGCGATCACAGCTATTAGAGTTCTTTAGGTCTTGAAATACTATCAAAGGTAAAGGTAGTCCACAATTCAATTATAACTTTGTATTGACAAAAGTACATACTTTTGTAAATACATATTAAGTTAATTTTAAGGTTGTCTGGCAAAGATCGCTGAATGCAGTAAGACCACCCAATGTATCACCCTATAATATAATTATATTGTTTTTCTCTTTTTATACATACATAAACTCACGCCTTCTTCAGACGGGGCTAGGCAGAAAATATAGAACGCCACCTGCTACGCTCCTTACATACTCCTTTTGCTTGGCCTACGTTCATACATCTGGTCATATATACATGCACGTCGGTTGCGAGTACTATGCACCTGACCTTTCTGAAGAACATCACCAATTCGGGCACTATATGTCCTCTAGACCGTCCCCTCCCAGCGTTTTCACTCACCTTTGCTTTGTAAATACGTTTTGTTAGTCGCCTTTTATTCATCCTCTCCACATGACCAAAAGCATGCTCTTTTAATTTTTTCTTCCAAAAAGGAGGAGGTTATATGTTCGGCTGTATTTTTTTTTTTTTTAATTTGTTCACCGATTGCTCCGTCAATTGTGGACCGATTTTGATTTTTTTGTTTGGTTGTAAGGGTATGCTCCCGAGGTGGTCCCATTGTCACCAAGTCAGAATCAGATGAGGTGATCCCATGGAAATCTCGAGCATTCTTCAAATTTTATAGGCACACGTATATCTATTTCGGTATTTTTTATAGTGACTCATGCATTTGCATTCGGAAAGCACCATTTGGTGAAGTGGAACTGATGATGAAGACCACAAATGGCCACTGGAACTACTTACTTAATAATAAATGCACAGAGTTTCACCTCACAATGGATTGTCCAAAAAAAGACCGGACGACCCCAGCCCAGTGCTGTAACTGCAAAGAGGACCACCCGGCTAACTACCGGCAATGCAAAGACCGCCAAAAGTATCTGGAGCAAATTCGGGTTAGGCAATCACAAACTAAAGCAGTTAGTGCTGTTTTTAAATCTACTAGTACAAACAAGATCGACGGACGTGCCTGGAACGACGTCGCTTCTGCGGCTACTACTGCGGCCACTATTCTCCCGCCCACCAATAGTGCTCTAGATCAAACTACCACAGACATGCTAGCAATTTTAATGACCATTAAATCTATAAAAAGTGAATTTATAGCATGCGACAATTTCATGGATAAAGTGATTTTAATTCTTACCCATCTCGGAAAATATGTATAATGCAAAGTTCTTGCGTGTTATTTATTGGAATGCTGATGGCATTCGTACAAAAATAGACGAACTCTTGGATTTGGTAAGTGAGCTCTCAATTGACATTGTTGCCCTGTGTGAGACCAGAATTTCGACTCAAACACCTCTCACTACTCCTGGTTTTAAGTGCTATCGCCAGGATATTTTGAGCGAAGGTAGAGGTCAGGGAGTTGCGATTCTAATTCGGTCTGATATACCTCATTCCGTCGTTAAAATTCCTAATATGACAAATTTAGAGTGTATTGGTATAGAGTTAACGATAGCAGGTAAAAAATCTATTATAAGTTCAGCATATCAATCCTCTAATTTACCGTTACTTCTCAGTGACCTTGATATAGTGGTGCACATGAACCCGCAACTACTGCTAATGGGTGACCTTAATACTAAACACCCCTATTGGAACTGTTCTGTTGATAACCCTCATGGACGATTACTTTTCGATCACATGGTCACTAATGACTATGAAATCCTTGCCCCGACTACTCCTACACTAGTTCATTATGACAGCTCCCGCATACCTTCAACACCTGATGTAGTCTTAGTCAACAATATCAAAGTATCAAGTGATCTCGAGGCACTAACCTGTTTGTCTTCTAATCATCTCCCTGTAATATTTACCATTGGTGGTGAATTTATGCGTGTGAGTGAAATCTTTTTTGACTATAAAGATGCGGACTGGGTAAAGTATAGATTCTTTATAGATCAGCATATTACCTTAAGTACAGCCACTTTTAAGGAAATATCTGAAATAGATAACGCTATTCAAAATCTAACCATGACTATCATTGATGCGCGCAAAGTAAGTGTCCCCACTTTGAAGAGTGAAATTAAAACTAAACTTCCCAGACGCATTAAAACTATGATAAAAACTAAAAACATGTGGCGTAGGCTTGCTCTCAAAGAAAAAAACCCTACGGAGAAAAAGATTATCTCTGGGAAAGTCAATTTACTTAATAAAAACATCAAACAATTATTGCTTAACTACAATAATGACATCTGGAATAAGAAACTATCCAAAGTGGATAATCCTGCTTCGGATTTATGGCGTATAGTCAAATCACTCAACTTTAAACCTACTGTTATTCCTCCACTTAATACGCGAAATGATGCTCTAACGTCTTCCGTTCAGGAGCAATGTGAAGCATTAGCAGACGCTTTTCTAGAAAACTCTACGTTAACTAGCGATTGGAATGGTGACCCAGAATTGAATACTGCTGTTAGAGAATCGACTGAAAAACTAAACAGGTATAAAATAAATGATTTAAGATTTCCAGTGAGACCCAAAGAAATTCACAAACTGTTGAATGCCTTGAAAACTCGCAAGGCTTCAGGTATGGACGGGATAGACAACTCTTTGCTTAAAAATTGATCACAAAAATGTATAGTCCTCCTCACCAAATTGTTTAATGGTTGTTTTCAACTGGGCTACTTTCCTTCCTCTTGGAAACTAGCTAAAGTTATTGCTATAAAGTAACCTGGCAAAGATGAAACCATTCCTTCTAGCTATCGGCCTATAAGCCTCCTCCCAAGCTTGGCTAAACTTTCGAGTCTCTGATTTTGAGCCGCCTGTCCAAACTTACTGAGCATCTCCTTATCCCAGAACAATTCGGATTCCGCAAATCCCACTCCACAGTCCAACAGCTAGCTAGAGTTACTGAGCATATTGTTGATAACCTCAACCACAACAAATCCACAGGTATGGTGCTGTTAGACATCGAAAAGGCTTTCGATACAGTTTGGCACGCAGGGTTAATACACAAATTAATAATCAACCACATCCCTTTATCCCTTGTTAAGCTTCTTCAGTCATACTTGGATGAAAGAACCTTTTCTGTGGCTATTGGAAATCAAATATCCAATCAGAGACTACTCTCCGCCGGAGTACCACAAGGATCAATATTAGGACCGTACCTCTTTATTCTGTATCTCAATGATATTCCGAAGCAAAGGCTAACACATCTCGCTGTGTACGCCGATGACACTGCAACATACACCTCTTCTGACGACCTAGACTTAGTCATTCAGCGACTGCAACTTTCGCTTGATCTTCTCTTAGACTACTTCTCTAAATGGAAGCTTAAAGTGAATTCCACTAAAACAGAGATCATTATGTTCTCAAGAAAGCGATCCCTTCCCACCCGCTTTGTTAAAATTGAAGGCTATGACGTTCCGTGGAGGAAATCAGTTAATTATTTGGGAACAATTTTGGACGATAAAGTTAGCTGGTTAAAAAATATGGAAGAACTTCGTTTAAAAGGAGTCAAGTCTCTTAACAGTTTAAAACCAATCCTTAATCGTAAATCTAATTTGAGCCCTCAAACCAAATTACGCATTTATTCCACACTGGTTCGTCCTTGTATGACATACGCATCCCCTGTCTGGAGTAGTATTAGTGACACTAACTACAAAAAACTACAGGTCGTTCAGAACAAAGCACTCAAACTAGCATTCAACACACCTCTCTACACAAACCTTACACAACTACATAATGACATCAAGTTTCCACCTGTAAAGGATTTCATTCTGAAAGTATCTCGGAAATTCTACCTCTTAAATAATCCACGTCATCGTAATTCTCTGGTCTCACACATTGGTAAGAGTAGATTATCCCGGTTACCATATGCCAGGACTTATAACAAGTACAAACTACCTCATCACCATTTCCTGGTGGATTAACGTTAGCTCACCTACCACCTGTCCAGTGTAATTGCTGTCACCTAACTTTCTAATTTGTACATTGCAATTATGTATGCATTCCTTATCATATGTTTTTTTTTTTTTCTTTGTTTTAACAATTATTCTACAACACTTTGTTAATTTGATCATTTCAAAATTAAATAAAAATGGGGGGCTTGTGTAACTTAAATTTAAAAATGTGGGTCTGCAAACCCTACATAACAGTAGTCGTATAAATTATGTATCTATTTAATTAGTAGCCACACTGATAATCAAACATGTTGTATGTTAAAAGAGGTGATTTAGCCTATTTAACATTGCTCGGATTATCCGCCTGGATTCCAGAAAAAAAATTTTTGGATATTATTTGAAGCTTAGGTTTTTTGGTCTAACAGGGGTCTGTACACGTCCAAAAAAATGAAAAAAAAAATATTGTTGTTTATATATTGATTTTACTTATGTCATATATATATGACAATGGTTCTGTATATGAAACTAGTACTGATACTTATGTCATATGTATATGACACTGGAATTCAACTCCAAATAAAAGTCAAAGTATATTATTAAATCAATATGCATTTATTATTATTATCACCTCTAGTCAGTCTTTATAATCATTTTTATTAACTAACATAATTATAATTTTGGTTTATAAAATAACTTTTGGACATAATACTTTTCATCAACTTGACAAAACGTAATTAAAAAGGAACTGAAATCATTACTAACCATGCTCACAAGAAATAATAACTTTGAAAATATCATCTTCTCATCATAATTATCACAAAATATAATGAGATACTTCTCAAATATAATCAACTCCTTACAAACCAAGACAATACTCATCTATTTTTTATGAAATCTAAGATGGCAATTTCTTTTCGGTGTGCTACATAAAAATATATTGCATTTAGTGCAAAACGCCGTTGTAGTCTTAGAGCATTTTGGATTGCGGCATCTTTTTTAAGTGTCACTGTAATCAACCAGATGTTCAGCCTTGTGATGTCTTACGACTTCCGATGGTATAGGAGTTATTGGCACTTTCCTTTTTTTGTGCTTAGGTTGCAATTCTTCATTCTCGTCAAGACTTTCTGAATCAGATAATAAAGAATTTTTCTCTATGAGACTGGTACCTAGATCCAGTTTGAAAGTGCGTAACTGTGGTATTTTATATTTGTTGACTCCTTTTTCAGCTTCTCTTTCTTTGTACAAAAACCACGCGTTACTGACTGCCAAATCGACCATGTGAGATATAAATCTTACTGTCCATTTTCTGGTGCGTGATCTGGAGGGACATACAGATAGCATGCGATCAGCCATGTCAACTCCGCCCATGTATTGATTGTATGATTTGACTACTTCTGGCCTTGACACAAATTCGTAGATTTTATTTTTCTTAGACCATATACGACACTGATCTTGATTTTCACTCGAATGAATTGTAGATAGGAGAATAACTGGTTTATTATCTAGCCAACGAACTATGTTCAGTACTTTGTCACTTCTGCATTTTGTTTCACAATAACCTCTGGGCTTCTTTGCAAAAGCTTTTTCGTCAGAGAGTTGGCAATTTTTGGGAATCCTATTTTTTTGTATGGTGCCTGTTGCGTGAAAACCTTTTTGTAATAATATTTCAGCCAATTTCACCGTAGTGAAGTACCTATCAAAGTAGATGTGGTGACCTCTCACAAGCGTTTTACACAGACTGAGAATAGAAGCCTCACCAAGAGTATATCCTTCTGCAACCAACTCGGGACAAGTAGTGTCTCCTTGGTATGGAAGCATGTCTAAGACAATGCCTTGTGGAGTTGACAATACAAAAATTTTCAGGCCAACAGGGTTGGGTTTTCCTGGACAATATTGCCGTATCCCACACTGACCGCTGAACGGAACTATCATCTCATCAATGCTCAACTCAATAGGTTTTTCTTGTGCGTGACACCCTCGCAAGACAGACTGAAAAAGTGGATTTACCTTCCATATCTTAGTTTTTAGTTTTTCCTCGTCTGATACCTCAGTATCAAAAACTACTTTTAGACTATTTCTTATATTAAAATATCTGTTTCGTGTCATAGCCTTTTTTATAACCTGAATCCCGTATTTCTGAGACCAAAATAATGCTATTTTTGGTAAATTAATAGCACTCATAACCATCTGGATACCAAAAATGATTTTCAGTTCTTTGACTGTTAGACCCAAGGTACAGCCTTTTCTCAGTATATTGGTTCTATTTGTAGCAGTTGTCATTTTTTCCAATATATCATCATTGACATACTGTTTGAAATAATCTTCAGGTGTCCATGACTCAGTCTCAACTTTTTTGTAACTGGGTTGGTAAAATGGGATTTCTAAGGGTTAAGATAAGATAAGATAAGGCCAAACTCAAACTCAAACTGGTCATTCCATGCGTCGGATATAACCGTAGCTGCTGCTTGACGTGAATGTCCACGGGTACCTCTAGTTCCCCGCCTTCGACCAGTTGGGGGGGTGCGGTTTCGGCCTCGGCTCCTTCTCTCTACTACAGAAGATTGCAGAGATACTTCTGATTGCGAATCTACTTCCTCATCTGAAGAGCTGGAAGATGAAGTACTGGATGCTTCGTCTTCTTCAGGTCTTGGTGTAAAAGCCGTATCCTCATTTTCATCAGCATCAGAGAGATCTATGTCCGATTCTTCGAGTCGTGATAAAAGTTCGTCATCGCGTAAGACTGTAAAAAAAAACTCTTTGAGAACCAATGTAATATATTTATGACATAAACAATAACTCAATTTTCATACTGAGAACCATTGTAATACCAGTATGACATTAAAAAGTTTCGGATCACAATGCCCAGAATACTTGACCATTTGAAGAAATATTCTGTTTATTAGTTACGTGGGTATGTTAATAGTACAAAACAAGTATAGTTTTTCTGACAAATAAAGTGATTCAACAATAATTTTCGGATAACTTACCGCGTGCATCTGAGCGACGTGCCATCTTCCTCGAGCCGTTTCAAAGAGAGAGTATTTTGACGTGTCTGTCAAACTCAAAATGACGTTTGGTGCAGTGTTGCTAGTTTACTAAGGTTACACAACTACCATAAATCGATTAGTTCCGAACACAAATCACAGATGACTTTAGAACGAATTTTTAATTCTTTATGTAATATAGGTATGACGCTGGCATCCAGGAGGTTAAGTTAGTTTACATTTAGAATAAGATCTTTTTGTTAACTTATAATAACCTTTCTGTTAATAAAGACATTTAAAAATCAATCAAATCAATCAATAATAAGTATACCACGGTTGCGATTCGATTAGACACTTTAATATGGTTGCTAAGCAATTTATGTTCGTCACAATGGATATATTATAAATTGACGACACGATTGGTGCAATGGTCCATTGACTGCTGCGCTGCGTGTCACGGCTTCGATTACCGCACGGAAACGTTTAAAAAAAAAATATGGTGAAGTCACTAACAGTTCCAGTTCTCCTGGTTCTTACCAGGAAAACTCCTCAACAAATAACGCCCCTGCATCGGGAAAAGCAATATTTTGTAAAAGGTGATCAGCAGTTGACATTAGACTATTGTAACTTAGATAAATTACAAACTGACCCACTAACAAATGTAAAAAAAAAAACTTTTTACAAAAAAATACCAAAGACTTCAAAAAAAAAACACTACAAAGTGAAACATAACTTTAATTTCGAAAGTCGGTGGCAAAAAACTAAAATACAGAGAAATCCAAAGACACTGACTTCCGAAATTAAAGTTATTTTTCACTTTGTAGTGTTTTTTTTGGAAGTGGTTGTTTTTATTTGTAAAAAGTTTTTTTGTTACTACATCTCATATTTTTTTTCCCGTTTGTTGTGCAATAAAAAAATGGAATATTCTATCCATCTATCTAAAGATGTTAGGTGGAACAAAGTCTGATTCACCGCATGCCATTTTCATGCAAGCTCAAATTTCATATTATGCAACAATATGTCATCCAGGATTTTGTCACGGTAAACACTGTGGCGAGCGGGTGTTCGCGTATATTGTCCTCAAGAGCTTATACTCTCACCATAGGTTCATTTTGATGTTAAATAGTTTCCACTTATTAGTGAAACTTAGTACAAACACAACTTTAGATATAACTTCACGAACAAAGTACTTACTTACAACTTTAGTTAGAAATTCACAAACTATTTCAATAATAGCTAAGTATTTTAGTTTATCCAGGGGCATAACAAAAATAAGTCCCAGACAAAGACCAATATTAGCCTCATTTCAACAGCCATTGTTTTATTGTGTTACCAGCTTTTCCTCGAACCTTTATCTGCGTGGTTATCATAACAGGGTGTTTCAAACTACATCATACGTCATAATAAATAATATAAAAATAAAAAATTCAAATGTTAATAAATATTTTTTTTACTTGTAAGAATGATTGGATACATGAAGTGGGCTGCCGTTGTATGACGATTAAAATGCCACGGTGTATACAACATTATTTTTAGTATATGCGGAACTGAATCGATTTCAATCATTTTTACACCATGTTATATTTTGTCCCAAAATTATTTAAGTGTGATGGAAAATGTTATCGCCATTTAATTACTTACAGTACAATCGCCGCCGTACGGTTAGATACTTACTGCCAAATTATTATCAATGAGCGCAAGACGACCCTGGAGGCGTGGGGGCGGCGAACGCATGTTTTTGTACGGACAACCCGGTAACATAACAACCTTATAACTTTGTGATTTTTCATGATACAGTTTTGAAATTTTGTACATAGATTCTTTACATAAAAATAGACAGGTGTTTCGGGTTTCGCATAGACTAGTGTGATGAACATGACTCATCCAATTCGTGTATAATAAAATATGTCTACAAAAATCATTCATCTCAAAATGCAGCATGAAATTCCAACAGACGTAAAAATCCTCGAGCATACATGCATAGGTATTACATTTCTACCTTCATCTTGATGAAGACTGCAATAGCACAATAACGCAGGGGAAGACGGCAGATTAAAATATGTTTTCAATACCATTGACGTAGGTATACTTATGAAGGCGTCATTACTTTCAGGGGACTGAAACGAACGACATTTGAATGGAATTCAAGATGGCTGGCATAAGCATAAATAGACAAGTAAATGAAAGTTTGCTCAGGGAATAAATTTAGTTTATTTTGCTATGAAAATGTAACTGTGGTATCCCGGTGGTCTAGGATAAATAGTGCTAGTTTAAAGCTAATAGTGAACTGGCTACTGTTGTTTTACAGAGATGAGGTCATTTCTTGCTTTTAACTCTGGTACTGCCGTATTACATTGTAGGGGACCCCGGGGCAATGACTCTAAGGGAAATCTTGAATAAAACCTTAGAAAAAAAGATAATTAAAAATATTAAAAACAATTTATTAGTTTCATTATTGTTCTTTAAAATTTACATAAATAATTATCCTAGTCTACTAGTATTTGCAGATATTCACACTTGAAACAAAAAAAATGGCCCGTCTCTCATCATCATCCTCTTCACCGGAACATGAATAGTGGGCCCATCTGTCACATGTACCTCAAGTGACAAAACCCTCTCTAGATTCCGAGTATCAATATCCAGAGTACAAACACTTCATGTCTTCATCTCTGATTCTTTTTAGGGTTCGGTACCTCAAATGAAAAATACGACACCACTCAAAGAATCACTTGTGTATCTGTCTGTCTGTAAGTCTGTCACAGCCAATTTGCTTTGAATCTACTCAAACTCAACTCAAAGCATTTATTTCAAATAAACCAATTACAGGCACTTTTGAATTGTCAAGGGGGTCGGTCAGTCATGAAGATGAAGCTAGTGGCCCATTCCAAAGCTTAGTAGGTACCTTTGGAGAAGAACGGGCAAGAAACTCCACGGACACTCTTTTAAATTAACATATGGTTACAAAATATTGGTTACATCATTCGTGTTGAAATTAAACATGTGAGAACGATGCAAAACGTCAAAGGCGTCCGTAACAAAAATATTAAAAAAAAACAATACAAAACTTAAATTAAAATAAGCCAAGGCCGCTAAGAGATGACCAGTCCCTACTGATGGCGCCCGTTCACGAACATGACGCATGGATTAGCACCATTCAACTCAACCATTTTGAAGGGAGCTAAATGATCCAACACACTCGCCACCATCAGCGACACATTACAGTGAGCATGACATACTCTCAGCCGCCAGGGCACATTCAAGTCAATGAAAGAAGTACTCAGTAAATGGTAGCTTTATAGTAAGTACGCAGTGCTCACACATGTGCTATGCAATTATATAATACTAAGAGATTGAATTTATACAAAGCAAAGATAGTTTTTGAAATCTTCAGCAGCTCCAACAATATTTTCAAATGTTAATCAATTAGTTGAGGTTGTGGAGCTGGACCAGCATTGAGCCAAGCATTTTTAACAGCGATGTAATCCCCCAAATTATAGTATGCCTGCTTACTATGCAAGCAGGCATATTATAATTTGGGAGAAGACGCTTGAAATATTAACAGAATATTTAGTTATATATTCACTTTAAAATAAATAATTAAATTAAAATGAAATAAATATTTAAGGGGCCTCCCATACAACAAACCTGATTTTTTTCTCAGTTTTATAGATAATGGTACGGAACCCTTCGTGCGCGAGTCCGACTCGCATTTGGCCGGTTTTTTAATCATATTAAACCGTTGTTCCTCAACAATGGTCCTTGGAGAGTTCTTTTTATTCAAATGAGCAGTCAGGATTCGTTTTTTGGGCGCGCTATCGACTTATTTAATTATGACAGTTATTAGTGAGTATTATAATTTAAATGGGGATTTTAACAGGTCATTTTGGTGTTTCATAAAGGTTTAGAATTCATACTTGAATACTTTACTTTTAACAAGTTTTTGACCACGGCTTCGCCCGCGTAGATGTCGGAAAATATCCCACGGGAACGTACAACCAGGTTAAAAATTATCTGTGTGACAAATTTAATCCAAATCCATTCAGCCATTTTTAAACCTCTCAATATTGTGCGTACAAACTTACATTTGTTGTTGAAATATATGGGAGAACATGTTTTTCAACTACAATGTTAAGTTTGTTTTTGGTATAAATTCATCCCAACTATGGAACTCTCCGTTGTGCGTGGTCCGACACGCACTTCGCTAGTTTTTTAATTATTTCGACAATTCACTTCGCCTTTGTCTTCTTTCTTTTCTTCTCATAAGCTGGTTTCTGTGTCTGAGCTTCTTTTAGATTCTTCTTTTATGGTAAACTCCGAGTGGTTCGTTATTGGACTTGTGATTTGGGTTTTGGAATGATATCTATAGGCGCTTACGACTGTTTCCATCTCCCCCAAGCAAAATTTAGTACGTTCAGTCTTCCGTAGTCAGTGGCGAAAGATAATTATATCTGCAGAAAAACATAAATATTACACATTTACCCGAGATAAAACGGGCACCCTGCTCATTTTGCGTCGCCCGAAATGCCCCCGAGGTCATATATACGTAAAATAAACGTTAACAAAATCGAAAGAATCTTCAGTAATTAGTTCGAAACTCTTTCTAGTTATTTAGTCACATAATTGAACGTAGTAATTTACTTACGAAGTAAGAATTTAATACAATCATTAATAAACTACAACACAGACTTAAAAATGAAGAAAAAAATACAGTTACGCACACAAAACCACTAATCTCGCAAGGGCGAGGTCCACTGGCACCAAATCCGAGTAGTTCTCAACGTCTCGGTTTATTATTCTGCGAAGGAGAGGGGATGCCCGTCTTACCCCGGGGGCCCGTAATGCCCCGGCTTTCCCTATCAAACCTACAAATTGGCAATTTTACTGGTTTTTTTTTCATTAGAGCCCGTTCACACGTACCATAACCACACCACATCGCAGGAACAAAATGTGGGCATGCAGTGGTTACATGTGAATAGCGTCGCTGCAGCTTCTTACAGTTGCGTTATGGTTACTACAAAATTTCGATGTGGTTGCGTTGTCGCTAGTAGTTGCGATGTAGTTACGTGGCTAAGGAAGACGTCGACGCAACGTTGTACTTTGCGTTGTGGCTGTGACGTGGCTTTGGTGTGGTCGGTATCGCTCACATGGTTGGTTATGACGGCCAAATGTGGTCCGTGTGAATAAACTATTCATTCACAACCACACCACAACGACAGTTGTCGTTGTGGTGTGGTTGTGGACACACGGCTACACATCAAGCTCCCTCTCATTGTACGAAAATCCTATACAATGCGAGATCAGCTTATACTGGAAATATATAGCTTGATGTGAAGCCGTGTGTACGTGTGATTGGGCCCTTAAGTCGCAGATATATGCCAATGACCTTGAGTGGTTAGCTTGCGTGTTCTGTACTGAGCGCACCAAACGCGTCGTACGTTCAGTCAGTAATAGGACTCGCTCATCAAGGAGCGCTGTCCCCAATTTGACGCATTATTAATTTATTATACACAAAACAAAAGGTATTTTAATAAAACCGCGTATACTAAAAGATCAATAATTAAATTATCTTTAAATTTGTGAAGATTTCAGAAAAATACGCTTGGTAGATTTTGCACCATTCTCAGTTTTTTATCCGCGTAAGACATAACTGTACAAATTAATTTCACTATGTAATATAAATATAATTTAAAATATTCACGTATTAAGTAATTGAGAAAATACTCCAATTTATTATATATTTTTTTCAAATCATTAACACTACTCGTTTAGACGTGATCTTCAGTATAAAATCATTAAAAGTCGGTTATCGTCCCCTTAAACTTAATATAAAAGACCAAAGTGACAGCTGCGATCGACCTTCTTTAGGGTTCCGCACCTCAAAAGGAAAAACGGAAGTAGGATCACTTCGTTGTCCGTCTGTCTGTCTGTCTAACAGTCTGTCAAGACCCTTTTTCTCAGGAACGCTTGGAGGTATCAAGTTGAAGTTAATATTAAATATGTAGGTCTACGGTCCTTTGGAGCTCTAAAAAAATCAACGCACCGCAACTCTAAAAGATACGGCGATTTATGCGAAATATTTTGATATTCGCAAATAAATCAAAACGTGGAACTTCCTGTTGACCTAGAATCATAAAATTTTACAAGAAGCAAGGTCTCACAGCAAAAGTAAAGGAAAAAGTTCGAAGATCGTTAATTTGTAGTTTTATAACATAAATGCGATTACAAACTTATATTTGCAGTTGGAAAATTGACCGTGGCGTATATTGATGTACGGGAGAACATGTTTTTGAACTACAATGTTATACAAAATATACATAACCATGCGTTTGACACACACATAGTACCAGAGCCTCATGACTTGAAGATAGATAGGTGACAGAAGTGACAGCTTGAACATGGAATAAGTCAGTACTTTTTAATAGCATGGAATTAGTGTACTCATGGAATTAGTAAGTACTATACTATAGATTGTAAGTAGAGAGGGTCGAATTTCGACCAGTGGGCGAACACTAGTATTTATTATTACAGGGCCAATACAACAGTGAAGGTCCTCCTGCAGATAATGATTCAGTGGTCTTTTCGTTCATTCATTCACCATTAATTCATTCATTCATAGGTTATTTTTATATCGAAACCAAATGTAATTTTAGTCTAGCAAATAAAAAATCTCGAGTATAGTGTTTTGTAAAGATTTCCTGCAAGCGCGTATCTAACGCACAAAACACCTCTCAGATTTCCTTTACATACACTTTCACATCGATCTTAGTTAAAAGGTATTCTGTCTATACCACTTAAGACTTATCGTGTTGCAAAAGCCATTATCGGAAATAGGTCACCTAAATCAACCGGTTGAAGACAAACTAATAAATTGTAACTTTCTCCGTGGGGAACGAGTTTCATTACCGTATCACTAACAATTAATTATACCATCCTGATAGCGGTATAAAAGACAATCTGTAGAAGATCTGGCGATGAATTTTTAATCATAATGTTTTGACTATGTGGTTATGTTCTTTTTTCAGAGGTTTTATTTATAAGTATGTCAGGGTCGAATTTCGCACGCCATAATTGTGGCGATAAGGAAGGTTTGAAGATTGGCTAGAGGCACCGCGGCATCGTCAACTTCCGCTTGACGCAGATCCTCATCGGACACTGTTGTTTCGAGAGAGGTTTCTGTTCAGAATAAAGCGGGAGGAAACATTTGGATGTTACCACTGTGTGGATCGCCCGGAGGACATGGTAGAGCATACGGTGGAGGTCCGGCTTGGGTGGAGCACCGCCACGCCGTGTCCTCACGGAGGCGATCGGTGGCGGCGATTTCTCGCGTCCGGCCCTGGTTCTGGCCATGGTTCGGAGCGAGAGTGCATGGGAGGCCGTCACCTCCTTCTGCGAAGCAGTAATGCTCGCGAAGGAGGAGGCGGAACGCGTGAGTGAGAGGCAAAATTCGCGCCCTCATGCCCCTAGTCACCGCGGGAAACTCCCCGGGCGTCGGGAGTCGCAGGCCGATTCCCAGCAACCGTATGCGTGGGCTTGCAGACGGTGAGTGATGGGTAGCTCACCGTCCGATAAGGACCAGGCCCGGGTCGACGGCGCGTTGTGTTCCACGCGCGCCTCAAAGAGATGTCAGCACCAACTGACGGGGTCCGTTAGCGCCAATGCCTGCCAGGGTTGCGAGTTTGTCCGAAAGGGATATCGTGCCCCTGGCACACAGGTAACTGAAGGAACATGGGTGGGTTTTAGTCAGTAAAAGTCTGACACGCCCAGAGCGGGAGTGCAGGAGCAGAGAGAAGTTATTTAATAATTACACACCAAAAAAAAGGTCGAATTTCGCAAGTTTTTTTTTGGACTAGCTTTTGCCCGCGGCTTCGCCTGCGTGGATGTCGGAAAATATTCCACGGGAACGTACTACCGGGATTAAAAGTACCCTATGTGTAAATCCAAGCTATAAACTATCTGTGTCCCAAATTACATCCAAATCCTTTCAGCCGCTTTTGCGCCAATCCGGAACATACATCCAGATATATTTTCGGCATCAGGCTCGTTTTTACACCTCGTAGCAATTACTTTTTTTTAAAGTATTCAATGGACAGTTTTGACTTCGTTACTATTTTATTATATGGTTTATAATTAAACAGGTTGTTAAAGAAATTGCGTGCCATAGCTTAAGGGTAGCTTCAGTAGGTATCAATAAAGGAACCCAAAAAAAAATAATAAAAAAAAAACATAAAAATTATATTTTAAGATCAACCTAATTTAGTACCTACTAAGGTACTAAATTAGGTTGATCTTGCAATTATTTTTTAATGTTTTTATTTTGTTTTTTTTTTGCCTGGGTTCCTTTAACGATACTGAACCTACCCCCAAGCTATGGCACACAATTTCTTTAACATTCTGTATAGATTACTTCCTTTTAGACCATACAATTTTAACTTTTTATTTGACGACATTCATCTAGGGGATTCCTAATGCGTTGCGACCTCATTGAGACAGAGTTATAATTTGTTTACAACTTTTTTATTTAAGATCATAAAAGCGAATCGTAGCTCTTTATTTTATCGTCCTAGTGGGAAGGTATAATAATTAATAAGTAAAAAAAACACGCCTGCCATATCAAAAAGTGAACTAAAAAATTAAAAACAAGTTACATGATTTTAGTGTTGAATGGCCACAGGGTAGGTACTAAATAGATTATAATATTTACTGTGCAATTAAAACGCCATTATGCCCAAAAGTGAAAAACCGGCCAAGTGCATGTCGGACCACGCACAATGAAGGGTTCCGTAGTTGGGATGAATTTATCCCAAAAGCAAACTTAACATTGTAGTTGAAAAACATGCTCTCCCATACATCGACTATTACTCGTTAACTTGTGAAGCCTACTTAGCTGTGATAGTTTTCCTTTTAATTTCGTTATATATACTATTGCCATGAATTTTTTCACATATCCAAAACCAACCATTTAGCTGGCAGGGGGGGGGGGGACACACTTGACTCTAACAAAAAATAGCTAGAACTTTAAAGCTTAATATTACGCAAACTGATCCCTTAATTGAAAAATGGTTTTGCCAAACCCACAATATTTTTGAACGGCCTATCCAACGATATCCCACACCATGGAATAGACGAGAAAAAAAAATATCATCCCCATTTCACGTGTAAGGGGGGTACCCTAAAAAAAAATGTTTTTCATAATTTTATTTTACCATTTTTTCGGCATGATTAATATGTATACCCATGCCAAATTACAGCTTTCTAGGACTAAGCGTCTCTGAGCTAAGCTGGGGACAGACGGACGGACGGACAGACAGACAGACAGACAGACAGACGAACATGGCGAAACTAGCTAACTAAAAGGGTTCCTTGTTTACTACGGAACCCTAAAAACTGAAAATCTGAAGGAGGCAACCCGACCCCCGACGCTACCGCAAGCAGTCACATCTAAGGCCTCTGCCTCGAATTTTGTGGGCAGCGTAAAATCAAATGGACCGGTTCTCGAAAACAGCGGCGTGGCAGCGGGCAACGAGCGGTGCACTCCAGTCAAGCCGCGCAGCCGCCGCCGCCGCCCCGCTGCCCGCAAAATTCGAGGCAGAGGCCTAAGGGAGCATGACGAGTTAGCTAACTACTTATTGCAATAAAACGCATAAAAAAAATTGTAATGTGTAGATTATGTCACTAATAAATGAAAATTCAAATAAATGAACTTAG
Organism: Tiliacea aurago; assembly: GCA_948098905.1. Taxonomy (NCBI): domain Eukaryota; kingdom Metazoa; phylum Arthropoda; class Insecta; order Lepidoptera; family Noctuidae; genus Tiliacea; species Tiliacea aurago. Next base: position 8,284,080 of record OX402592.1, read on the forward strand.
ACAGTCAAATAAAATAAACAATTAAATGAACTCATTTAACCTGTCATTACGTAAGCTAATTCTGGAGAAACACATAAACATTTTCTTAAGTTGAGTTGTTCACAAACAGGCACGAACGAGGTTTGGCAATGTCCAGTGACTTTAAGCCAATTTTAACTCTCAATAAACCTTAAAAATAAAACAGTCACACATACACGAACATCAGAGTGAATTTACTGTAACCCAAAAAAGATTCATGTTCAATTGTTTCAATATGTTGCTTATAAGGTTTATTTTTGCAAAATATGCATTATTTTCACGAATTTTAGACTGTACTTTAGTTATCAAAGTCTCGTTCATTCGCAGGTTCCACTCATTTGATTCGTTAATTTGACCTACTTAAACATAATATCTATTACGTCCCATAGCCATAAGATTATCCAGACGACTAAGTTTATTAAGAAGTTCAAAGAAAAAGCAACATTACCGACAGATAAGTGGTGAAATGACATTATAGCCCGGATCTGACCTACTATCATAAATAAAAAGTTTACGACCGTAATGCAGAAGTTTGGTCACAGAATTGTACAGAAGGTCGGGTAATATAGTTCATAATTTCAGCCGAAAGACGTCCACTGCTGGACATAGGCCTCCCCCAAAGGGGGGGCGGGGGTTCCATAATTGCCACGCTTGGCAGGTGGGTTGGCGATCGCAGTATGGTGTTAAAATGCATAGATAACGGTGCTGCCCATTCTCTAGTAACTCCCTTAGTCGTCTTTTACGACACCCACGGGAAGAAATAGGATGGTGCTATTCTTTACGTCTGACACCACACGGCCATAACGCTCCATACAATGAGAGAAAAACGACGCATGGCCACAGTAATGGTCCGTTTCAAAAGTAGCAGTAAGAAATGTACGCAAATCCTGTTTAGATTAAATTCTTACGCAATCACTTACTATAATAGTATCACATTCATCTGTAGGTATTTAGAAGTATTCATCTTTATATCTCACCGCATTTTTTCCAACAATTAGTTATTGTTTGAATAAGATTATTAAATTTTTATTGAAAACCTTCGACAATTTAGGTTAGAACCTCAATTTTTGTCGATGAGTTTCACCTAAATGAAAAACATCGTTAAGGTGATTTAAAATTAGGTTCAAATCAAAGTACTCAATTTGTAATGGGTACTACGAATTGGCATCATGAAGTAGGTTTTCTGATCCATTTGTTTAAAATGTTCATCACATAATTTTAAAACACACTTTAAATGGGTAACGTACGGCGACCTCAGTTTTTTTTTTTGTTTTTTCCTGTTTGGAAAATCTTCATGGATCTTCATGGGGTATGTCAGACTCTTACTGACTATAAGAACCCGATGTTCCCTTCCCACACTTGCACCGGGGATCTGGAATCATGTGCGACTTCCGTGATCCCCGGCTGGTGCCGGCCCGCCTTTGTGGGCCACCTCAAGTCTGGGAGGAGGGGTGAGGTGTTTGACCCCCCCCGAGACGTCTAAAATGGACGCGCGTGGAAACTACGCGCTGCCACCTCGGGTCTTGTATGATTCGGGGCGGCGAACGTCCCCAAGTCCACCGTACCTGGACCCATTTAGGGGGGCCGGAAGAGGGCATTATCTACCCTCTGCCGACGCCCGGTGATGGCGATCTGAGACTATCTCAACCGAATGCCAGTAGCGAGTTGATAAGCACTCGCTTGTCAAGGAAGAAGCCAGATCGGTTTACTTGGAAGCTTCGTTAAACATAATGATCAGTACGAAATACGTTGCAGTGTATATAATTGAATCAGTTGAATGCTTTCTTCTTATTAGAGATTTTGTTTCCCGCGATGCAACTATTACAATACGACAGACAGACTGTCTCGGATTCTAAAATAGCCAGTGTTCTCTAGAATTTAAAATGTCTGCTCCGAAAAATATCAACATTCATTTACCAGCCCGACATTAAAATAATCTCTGATATTATCATTATGAAAGATATTAATCCTCGCTGAAATGTTTAATCCGTTTCTCTTTGATTGGACGTATGCCGACATAGACACGCTTCACGTACATACGTGTAGCGTGTCTATGTTAGCATACGTATTCGCTCGTTTTATGGAGCCAACCTTCTGTAATATTCTGAAGTTGGGTCCTCTGAGGATGGGAGAGATTAGCCATTGAGGGTAGATTGATGTATAGAGCATGATTTTTTCCTTGTGTGGCTTCTAAAAACTTTTGCTAATGGTGATGGTGTAAGATTTTGAAGAGAACTTGATTGTCCTGTTGGCTTATTAGGTTAAGGGCGTTTTTAGTCACGTGTTTTTTGCTATGCGTACGTTTGCTTTAGATTTTAGTGTTATTTTGTTTCTGGCAAACGCATTGCTATCATAAAATTGTATGTAGAGATGTTCTCACTTCAAATATCCTTTATAAGCGCGAACCAACTTTTGAAGCGCCAAAACTGTGGTCCTTACAGTTCCACACGTTTTAATAAGCTACATTTTGATCACCAGCAAAAACTTCCCAATAAAAATACGGGTCACAATTCCCCTGATCCTATTTATCCAATTAGCTGTGCAAGTCCCAGCTAGTTCAATTAACTAAAGCTATCATATTTCTGGATAGCGAATAGAAAATGCACACTCACTGTTTGAGCACGAGTCGACACACGCGCCGGCACTTCCATTTATACCTTTAAATAAGATACGGACTAACACAATTATAACCTACAGGATGGTTTTTAGATTAAAAAATAAATCCCAACTAATAATATTAGTTAGGATTTATTTTTAGCTAGGATGTATTCTTAATTTTAATTATGTATTCATAACATGTGTACTCCTCGATAATGTGTGAGCTGTGGTTACATGTAATTGAAGGTGCATTACAGAATAATGTATGTTAGACAAGTTTTTATTATTGTAAAAGATAATTATTCCGGATAGAATAGGATAAGATAATTATGGCTCCGTTTGGTGCCGGACGTATATAATAGCACCATCCCATTTCTTCCCGTGGGTGTCGTAAAAGGCGACTAAGGGACTTACTAGAGAATGGGCAGCAGCGTTCTCTATGCATTTTAACATCATACTGCGATCGCCAACCCGCCTGCCAAGCGTCGCGATTATGGCAACCCCCACTCCCAAATGGGGAGGCCTATGTCCTGCAGTGGACGTCTTTGGGCTGAAATGATGATGTTGATGATGACGCCACTACATAAAGCGTAAAACGTTTAAGAAGGATGATATTCTCTTAGCATGTATGTCTATTTTTATTAATATTTCTGTTTAGTTTATTCTACCACTTATTTTTATTATTATATTATTTTTCTTTATCTATGATCCTATTATTTGTTTGCTGCACCGTACGACGTCATACGTCGGCGCCGGCTGTCGCTGAAAACCAGCGCTGGGGCTCTGTCTTGCATAGGGTCGCAGTATAATGCTGAGCGATAGCCGTTTTGCGTGGATGTGACGCATGTTTCCCCCAACCTTTTCTTATTTTTGTGTTTATGTTCTTTGTTGCGTCATGTTTACCGCAAATAAACGTATTTTCTTTCTTTCTTTCTAAATACGAAAGTGAGTTTGTTTGTTTGTTACGCTAAAACGGCTGAACGGATTTATGTGCGATCGATTTTATTTCACATAAACCCACATGGGCACTTATGAAACATCAGAAGATAGGTGCACGGTATCAATTGGTCGTTTCCTATGGAGAAGACCCGGCAAAAAACTCCAAGGTTACTCTTGTAGAAATAGTTAGCTTTTACAATGTTTCAAATTACAGTGTTAATATAATAGATAAGGGAGTGTGAGGCCAGTGCAGGCCCGTCAACAAGTACCAGGTACTAAACAAAAGAGAAAATGTTCTACAGATCTACAGTCTATTAAGCCTACAAAGTTCTCACATTCACAAAAAATAAAATCATCTATCTAAAATATCAATAAAATAATAAAAATTAAAATCTATTTAAACCAAATTACAACTGTATATTAAATTATTGACACGAATCCACGTTCTCAATAACAAAAACCTATGTAAGTACATACAACATTAGTTTTTGTTTATACTAAACCTCTTAAGAGGTCATTGTATTCATCATTATGAACAACTTTTACTATGGGACCAAAGTTGAAATCGCGAAAAAAATATCAGCTGTTCCCTACATTTTGACGAGTTCAGCGAACTTAAATGTAGGGAACAGCTGATTTTTTTTCGCGATTTCAATGTTGGTCCCATAGTAAAAGTTGTTCATAATGATGAGTACAATGACCCCTTAAGAGGTTTAGTATAAACAAAAACTAATGTTGTATATAGCCAATCTTGCCAATCTTTTTATACCTGCAGCCTGTGAGCTAGCTACACGCAGCGAGTAGTGAGTACTCTGAGAGTTCAGTATAAAAATACCTTCAGGGTGTTGATGGGTCTGCCTCGCTATTGCAGTGAAAGAAAAGAAAGAAATAAAAATAATTTTATTCGTCACAGAAACACGTGCATACGAAAACATAAACTCGAGTAGGTAAACATTACACAAAACACATCTATACAGTATAATCACGAGCACAAAAAGCCAAATAGTCGGTAACTGCACGTCATGACTGTGACAAAAAGGATTGCACTCAGCATGATGCTATGCTATGGGGGACCACAACACAGCGCTGATTTTCAGTGGTTACCCGAAAAATACGCAGAATCAAAAGTACGCAAACAGTACTAACGGCTACCTGCGGGTCATTGCCGAACATATTGAGAGTCCTATCTGGAGGCCCTGGATTCGCCTGTATTACTAACATAACATTGTCTGTGTGGTGCCGGACGTAAAGAATAGCACTCCCCTATTTCTTCCCGTGGGTGTCGTAAAAGGCGACTAAGGGACTAACTAGAGAATGCAGCAGCGTTCTTTATGCATTTTAACACCATACTGCGATCGCCAATCCGCCTGCCAAGCATGGCGATTATGGCAAACCCCCCTTTGTGGGAGGCCTATGTCCAGCAGTGGACGTCTTTCGGCTGAAATGATGATTACTAATATAGTTCTTAAGTTTCAGTGTATTACTAACAGTCTATGGACAACCTTATAATCATCATTATTTCAGCCGAAACACGTCCACTGCTGGACCTAGGCCTCCCCCAAGGGGGGGAGGTTGCCATAATTGCCTTGCTTGGCAAGCGATCGCAGTAGGTATGGTATTAAAATGCATAGAGAACACTGCTGCCCATTCTCTAGTAAATCCCTTAGTCGCCTTTTACGACACCCACGGGAAGAAATGGGATAATGCTATTCTTTACGTCCGGCACCACACGGAACCACATGGACAACTTAGTCAGAAATAAATTATAAATAATTGGAATAAGACCTTACTACTGAATAAAAAGTACACGTTTACTGTGTAAACACGACTCGTTTGCACACCCCTCAGTTCCGTACACCGACAATATCACATAGCATGCAACTGCTTACTAATTGCGTAACCATTGCAGTCGCCAGCCATTAGGGCAGGGATGGCGAACCTTTTGAATTGCGTAATCTTCACAAGACGTGATTCGGATGGGTAGCGGGTAATCCTAACTTCCTATTATAAACGTGAAAGTTTGTAAGTATAGATGGATGGATGGATGTTTGTTACTCTTTCACGTAAAAACGGCTGACCAATTTTGAAAAAAATTTATATCGAGGTAGCTGACACCCTGGATTAACATATAGGCTACTTTTTATCCCTATATTCCCAAATCAAGTCTTGCGTGGGTGAAACCGTGGGGCGCAGCTAGTTAATCTTATAAATGTGAAAGTGAGTTTGTTTGTTACGCTTTCACGCTATAATGGCTGAATTGATTTGGATGAAATTTGGCACATGGGTAGACCATTGCCTAGGTTAGGATAAAGAATGCTTTTTACCTCGATATCCCTACGGGATTGAGACTTATGCGGGTAAAACCGCGGGGCACAGCTAGTTAAAAAAAAAGAAGGTTTATTGCAGAAACTTGTACAACTTTCAGTAAATCTTACATAGGGACCTCCTTTTAAGTAAAATATATACCTGTGCTAGGAGATGATAAAATTAACCTACTGCACTTTGGAATAGATAACTAGCTTTATCTTTCTGATTGACCGACTTCTTGACAATTCAAAGTGCCTGTAATTGGTTTAATTGAAATAAATGCTTTGAGTTTGAGTTTTACTGCATAATCAGCCTATAATGTTCCCACTGCTGGGAACTCCACTCTGTGAGAGGGAGTGGGCCATAATCTGCCACGTGGGCCCAATGCGGGTTGATGGATACAATGGATCAAATGAAATTAAATGAAATGAAATGATGAAATGAAATGAAATGATTTTATTTCTGTAAGTAGGTTTGTACAAACACTTTTAAACGTCAATTATATTTTAAAGACTAAATTGATGAGGTCGGCGTTTTCTATTTGACTACTCTGAGAAGAAAGGCCGAAACAAACTCTGTGGTCACAGTCTCTTTTAAAGTCCAGACTATATATTCTTGGTCAGATCATGTGAAGACCATGTACATTGGTGTCTGAAATGGTTTTTTGAGAAAAGAACCACACAGATTGAGTGGACCTATCCAGTCAGTGAACGCATTTGTCAGTAATCGTGCAGCTCAACTCAGAACTTAAGGAGCTCAACGATGGTGCAATGGTGTAGTTTTAATGTGGGCGTCTAATACAAAAAAACCGGCCAAGTGCGTGTCGGATCACACACAATGAAGGGTTCCGTAGTTGGGATGAATTTATCCCAAGAACAGACTTAGCTTTGTAGTTGATAACAAGAGGCTTCCGGCGACTGGGACCGCAATTAACCAAATCTTCCGTACATCGATATACGTCAAGGTCAATTCTCCAACTGCAAATGTAAGTTTGTAATCCATATAGGACTTTTTCCTTTACTTTTGCTGTGAGATCTTGTTTCTTGCCAAATTTCATGATTATAGGTCAACGGGAAGTACCCTATAGGTTTTGAATTTGTTTTTTTGTCGCGTAAATGGCCGTATATCTTTTAATGCGTTGACGTAGAAGGTTGTTTTTTTTGAGCTTATGGCGCGACCATAGGTTCGCCATCCCTGTATTTGGGAATAAATTCCGCGTTAAGACGCGTATGAGATTATAATTAGTGCGTTTTAATGGTTGCTGTAAGTTCTGGAACACGCCTTTGCGCTATGCAGATGTGATTAGTAGAGCAGTGTGTGATTAGGTACGGCTGGGTCGTTCAAGCTTTAACCAAATTGCGCTGTATCTGTTGAAGTCATGCTTTTCACGAGTCCACACAAAAATAGTGTCAAAGAACCCCTTTTGGAATTATTTTTCTTGTTTGTCTGTCTGTCAATTTGAGTTGTTAGCAGAACATCTACAGTTGAAGTAATGAGAGCGCGTGCTTGTTCATGACATTAAATATTTCTACAAATTGTTTAACAGAAACCTTAGTCTGCATTGCTGTGGAGCACCGCTGCGTCCTCACGGAGGCGATCGGCGGCGGCGATCTCTCGCGTCCGGCCCTGGTTCAGACCATGTTTCGGAACGAGAGTGCATGGGAGGCCAACACCTCCTTCTGCGGAGCAATAATGCTCACGAAGGAGGAGGTGGAACGCGTGAGGGCGAGGCAATTTTTGCGCCCTCACGCACCTAGTAAAATTAACCTATGTAAAATTTAAACATTTATATCTGTAACTTTTATGGTGTACATAATAAAGAGTATTCTGTTCTATTCTAGTCGCCTCAGGAGATGACCCGGGTGTCGGGAGTCGCAGGCCAATTTCCGGCCACCGTAGGCGCGGGCTAGCGGACGGTGAGCGATGGGTAGCTCGCCGTCCGATAAGGGCCAGGCCCGGGTCGACGGCGCGTTGTGTTCCACGCGCGCCTCAAAGAGACGTCAGCACTAACTGACGGAGTCCAATAGGGCCAATGCCAGCTGGTTGCGAGTTTGTCCGAAAGGGATATCGTGGCCCTGGCACACAGGCAATGGAAGGAACACAGGTGGGTTTTAGTCAGTAAAAGTCTGACACGAAGAGCGGGAGAAGTTATTTGATAATTTGCCACCCAAAAAAAAAAGTCAGCGTTTATAAATAATTTCGTTCAACATAGCAACTCAACTATGTATTGAGAAAGTACCTAGGTAACTATTTTACCCAAATAATATTTTTGAAGGAGATCATCTCTCTACTAGAGAAGCCAACAATCAACGTTTACCTTCATTTTCTCGATACACACTGCATCGTAATAAGTCGTAGTCGTAATAATATTAATATGTCTTTCATTGACTTTGATGTGCCCTAGCGGTTGACAGTACATATGTCATGCTCACTCAGATGTCTCGCTGATGGTGGCGCGTGTTTTGGATCATTTAGCTCCCTTCAAAATGGTTGAGCTGAATGCTGCCAATCCATGTGTCATGTTCGTGAACGGGCGCTGTCAGTTAGGACTGGTCATCTCTTAGCTGCTACGGTTTATTTTAGTTTTGAATTGTTTTTATCATGGACGCTTCTAACGTTTTGCATCATTATCACATGTATAATTTCAACATGAATGAAGTAACCAAGAATTTGTATCAATATTTTAATTGAAAAGAGTGTTCGTGGAGTTTCATGCCCGTTCTTCTCCATAGGAACCTACTACGCTGTAAATGGTTTAATTTAAATAAACGCTTTCCCCCTTATTACAAAACAAGGTTTTTCTTCAGACCCAGGTTTAAAACATGGAGCCATTATTGAATTTCGAACTTTATTCCGACTATGGTAAAGTTCCTAAACACAAAACTGACAACTTAGTACCCAACTAAGTTTTCAGTTTTGTATAAAGAACGGTATTTCAATCACTGTTACGTTCTTATTACAAAAAACTGTCTCCATGGTTTAAGCCACGTCAAAATATAAATCTTGTTTTGTAATAAGGCGGTTTACGTCTTATTACAAAACGAGTTTTAACTTAGTTCAAGCCCAAACCTTCGGGCGCGTTTTGTTTTATAAACTTTATTCAAAGCACGGTAAAGAAAGAAAGAAAGAAATATATTTTATTCGGGACACGCACAAGAAATACAAATATAGCATTTAAAACTAACTTAAACAATAAAAACAACCAAAACTTGTGCGATGCCAAAAAGGTCCCTATCTCAGCATAATGCCGCGATATTTAAAAAATAAATACCGCAGCGCTGGTATTCTGATAGGCTCCGCTGTGATGCCACGGACTCACCTACGAATACGCATAAATGCCACTAGGGTAATAAAATAAATTAAACAACACCTACAATAAAAAAAGAAAACAAAATTAAATATAAAACGTAACTATGTACAACAACCCAACAGTCTTTGCCTAAATAGTCTGTGGTCTGTGCTCACGCCCGACCTAAGCGCCCGACACTTGAAACATCACTTGTCTATGCCATAGACAGATAGACTATTGTCTATAGTGTACGACAAGCGAAGGGACGCGGGCGCATTAAATAGCATTCGTTCGGCTGTCAAATCAATGTTTACAGAAAATAGATTTTAATAAAACGATTACGAATAAAACAATTAGTGAATAATATAAAGAAGTTATGGCAAGGAAGACGTGCAAATAATATAATAAAGTAACGTTGTGTGCATGAATGTCTGAGTTGTGCTGAGTAAATCGGAAGAAGATCAATCACCGAGCAAAACAAAGCGATCGAAGCGAAATCATGCCCCTAGGAACTTAGGACTCCGCTAAGGTCACCAACACCAACTGCGTGCAGTCCCCGGGTGAGTTAGAAACTGGTTTCCTTTTGTACCCGTATCAAGTGTTGCTTATATTTGATGCTAAAAGTTCCAACTGTTTTTATAGTACAAAAAGGAGGTGGCAAGGCGTTCCAACAGCGAGAGGCAGCGAGTTTTGTGCGTTGAGGCTAACAGAAGGTAAGAAGATGCTCTTGTTTTTACTTTATTTATATCACGTGACCATGTGAATTTTCTATAAAGATATTCTGTTTTTTTTGTGAGAATGGTGCCAAAGAGTAGGGTAGCCAGATGAAGCTTTCTGCGATCTGATATTCTCATCAAATTACCCTTATATAAATATATTTGCTATAGCTATATTTAATATATTAGCTATATTTGTATTTCTTGTGCGTGTCCCGAATAAAATATTTTTCTTTCTTTCTTTCTTTTCTTATTTAAAAATGGAGTTATGTGAGATCGGGGAGGGACATTGAAACAAAATCTCGCACAGGCATTCTGCACCCGCTGGATCAACTTTTCGCTTCTACCGAGAATGCACGCACCATACACAGTGTCAGCGTAGTTCAGCTTGCGGCAGCACGGTAAAGTTATTAATACAAAATTGACAAATTAAACTAGTGTTTGGCGTTACTTTTTGTAATTAGAACTTTAACCTTGTCGGAATAGAGTTGGAAATAAAAAAATGGCTCGATGGTTTAAACCTGGGTCTAAAGATAAACCGTGTTTTGTAATAAGGCCGAAATGAGTTTGAGCGAGTAGATGTTATTACTATTTATTACACATAACACACATGGTTGTAACACGCGACGGAAACAAACATCTGAGTTGCCAGTGTCGGCACAGATACGCGTAACTCATACAAATGCGAGTAAATATTCCGATGATGAGCGAGCTACATAATAATTTGATATAGGTACTAGCTGTTGCCTCTGTCTTGGTTCGTGTTGAAATTAAAGTTAAACTAGGAAACTACCTAAGTTATGTAGGTTTTACCAGGGCTTGGAAACCGGTTAATTTTTTAGGTAACCTTAACCGTTATGATAAAGATTTTCGAACATATTTCGTTAATTATTTAATATTTTGTTACAAAATCAATGCTGAACTTAATGTGATGATCTTTGGAGTTAATTATTATCAATTGTATCAAAAATATTTTGTATCTTTGGAAATAAAAATTAACCGGTTTCAAGCCCTGGGTTTTACAGTTAAATCTTTTTTGAAGCTCATAACTTTTTACTGCAAAAGATTCTCAAGTACGGGTTAAAAGTTATCAGGTTTAAAAAATGGCCATAACTTACTATGACAAGATCATTTAGTGTAGCAATAATGAACAATTCGTAGGTATATTGCTTGCTTGGTATTTGAGAACGGTCAACATGTGAGCCAATAGGAGTCCGATATAACCCTCTGCCTTCCCGAGGGTATTTATTGAAGTAGAGCTACTTCACTTCATTAATTTCACAACCAAATATTGATGAGTATTATTCTGATGTATTACTAACATTTCAGTTTCCAAATAAACAAGCGAGTAAAGATAATTTCATAGTTAATTACGCTCCCGACTGCATGTGTTCTTAACGCGCAAGTATAAAGTGATTTACCGTTATCATAAACAACAGCCGAGGAGTGGGATAAACGAACTTGTACAGAGTATAGTTACAGAATAGTGCAGAAGGTTGGTTTTATACAACGAGGGATAACAGGCGCACGCACACATGGACGCGTATGTATAGTCGGTTCCAAAAGTATCTGACGAAAATGTATCCAAGGGGCTAAAAAACGTACGTGCGGATGCCAATTTGTAGTGCGTAAGTGGCACTGAGCAGTGGTACTCTAGTGGTAACGGCCGTGCCTTACGAGTTGTAGGTCATAGGCAGGGACCGTACAACCCCGGTTAAGAGTTAAGCCTTTCGAAGGGGTAACCTATTCAATGGGTTACCTTTATCATGATGGGTTTTATATTTAATTATATTTTATCATGACCATTTTGGTTACCCATTGAATGGGTTTTATAGTAGAAACCCTGTGAAAGGGTTACATGATAACCCATTGAATGGGTTTTATACTTGAAACCCAGTGAACGGGTTACATGATAACCCATTCAATGGGTTCTATACCTACTTGAAACCCAGTGACTTGAAAAAATCATAATATTATGTTATTTCTATATCCGCCCAGCACGCGAAGCATGACCTATGAATTCTATCTCTATTCTACCCAAGGACCATTTTGGTTACCATTTTAGAAAAAACCTATACGGTGTGGGTAATTTTGAATGGCTTAAACTAAGCCGCTCAAAAGGGTTACCCACACCGTATGGGTTTTTACCGAAAACCCTTTCAATGGGAAACAAAAATTTAATTTAAGCCGTTCAAAAAAAAGGGTTACCCATATCGTATGGGTTTTTGATTAACCGCTTAGAAAAACCCTATCAAAAATCCTTTCAATGGGTAACCAAAATGGTCCCTGGTCATAAGTTCCAACCCAGACAGGCGCTTTACTTGTAAATTATTTCATCACCACTGCTCTCAAAATGGTGAAGGAAAACATTGTGAGGAAACCGGCATATCCTAGAACCAAAAATTCGATGACATGTGACCAACCCGCACTGGGCCCGCGTACTACGTGGTGCCAGAGTACCGTGTGGTGCTAGACGTAAAGAATAGCACCATCCTATTTCTTCCCATGGATGTCGTAAAAGGCGACTAAGGGACTTACTAGAGTTGCCATAATCGCCACGCTCGGCAGGTGGGTTGGCGATCGCAGTATGGTGTTGTAATGCATAGAGAACGCTGCTGCCCATTCTCTAGTAAGTCGCTCTCTATCTACAGTCGCTCTATGTGGATTCACTCGGAACACGACCACATTACAGTTACTAATAGCTGTTAGTGATCGTGTAAGAATTTAACCTGAAAAGGGGCCCAACCACAACCTCTTATAACAATATTATTTTAATATTACTTCACAGTGAGAAAAAGATCTCTTTCCCACTGGGTTTGTCTTCACTTTTGGAACTTACATTACGACGATCTCCGTCGAATGCCAGTCGTGAGTGCGCTTGCACTCACTGTACGTGAAGCGTGTCTATGTGTGCGTGCGTTTTCGCTCCTCGTAAGGAGCCGACCTTCTGTAGCTGTTTATTTTGTGAAATAGTGCTGGGAGCTAATGTAAAGGGCGTGTCACCCGCCGGATGTGCCCGAAACGGAACACTTACCCCCACAGGGTAAATACGCCCCACACTAAAAGCACTCTTAAGAAATGAAGTGAAATCCTTGAAAATATTATCCGACGCTAGAGAATTTACTACTCACTTATTCTTGATATTTTCACACAATTTCCGTGCAATTGTTTGAAAGATTCGACATTTGATGCTATTATTCGTCTACGTAACTCGAAAAGTATTTTATAGGATAAAGTTGGGTAGTTTCGAGAACATCTGTCGTCCCATAAAGCACATACTCATCGAGTTTTATATCCAAGAATCTATTTTGTAACTTCCTGACGACCTGACATGATGTCGTTACGACATCAGATAACAGTTGTAAACTGATCCAATACAATTTATGCCAATATAATTTATTTGATGCGTTTTATGGGACTTATGAGCCCTATTACATGTTTTACGCAAATTCATGATTTTTGACACTGTAATTTTCAGCAGCAGTAAGATATTTTAACTATTTGATTATGAATAACGATAGTGCCATTCTCTTTCTTGTAAGTTGGAGTTGCACATTTTAATTTTTCTTTTCGTTTAATCTTCTTATATATAAAATTCTCGTGTCACAATGTTAGTTACCATACTCCTCCGAAATGGCTTGACCGATTTTGATGAAATTTTATATGCATATTCAGTAGTAAGTTTGACGCTAAAATTCACATTGTTTCATTCAATCCTTATAAAAGATAAAATTACTAAAAGATAAGTTAAATGTTTTACTTGTTTATTGGAGTTTTCACGGAAAAAATCGTAAAGAAAGCCAAATTTAAGCAATAAATGTCTTGATCCAGCGTCCATTATATTCCAAATAAACACAATTTTATCAAATAAAGTAATATGATATAAAACTTCGATCTACAATGAATACATTTCATTCGTTTTCGTTGGTCTATATAATAAGACAAAATTACAATAAATAACATAAAAGTACTATATATTTCACCATGCCGGCGCTCAATAACGCACGAATGCTTGTCGAGGACGGACTTATGTCAAATGATTTCACGCTCTTTGGCATGTCGATACTACTGTTGTGTAAATATAATAATATAAATATGGTGTAAAAATAAAAAATAAATAAATACCTTACCATAAATACTCCAGAGCCACAAGATACAAGCAATGCTTAGTTTGTGGCTCACCGAATATGTCACATTGTATTGTTACTTTTTTGATGAATAAACTTTTACTTTTTTTTTTTTTTTACTTTTTACCTAAGTCGAAATGTTAAACATAACTGGCGAAATGTGGGTGTTCTATAGGTACTCCTCTGCCTAACCCTTCGGTCATTACCGGCGTAATGTTATGTTATGTTATGATGCGTTTTATCGAGGAGATTTATTTAATTTTAGGAATAAGCTTAGTGCTCGTTTACGGAGACACGGGGCGTCGCGCGTCACGTGCATCGTGGCGTCTCGCGGCGCGTCGGACGTTTCTTCTGTTTACAGAGAGGCGGTGCGTGCAGCGGCCCGTGTCATCACACGCGCAAACAAACATATGGCAATGTACGATGTTGTTTATGAATACGCGGGGCGTGGAGAGTAGCGGTGTCCGCCGCTGCGGCCGCGATGGAACTTCTAGCGTGTAGCGTAGCACGTGGCGGCGAACGCGACGGGCACCGCTGCAGCGCAGTAGCGGGTATCGCCGTATACGCGTACTGGGGCGTGCGATTCCGCGGGTCTTGTTACGTTTTACCCTGAACGGAGAATTAACAGAAACGCAACACCGCATGCGCCGCCGCGATAAACGTCGCGTGTGACGCGGCGGTGCCATCCGCGTGCTCCGCCTGCATTTCAAGCAAACGCGTGTAAAATCGCTTCTTCGTAAACGCTCTCATACAACGCCATATGTTTGAATTTAGTGCGGGCCACACCGCCCAACGCGACGCGCGACGCCCCGCGTGTCCGTAAACAAGGGCTAACGCTTCTTGGTGGTTATGTTCAGTCGGTCAATTGCCGTTCACTGCTGGATATAAGTTCTCCGGCTTTTAAATTAAGTCTTCCCCTGTTACAATCTGATTTTTCAGTACATTTAACTCGGGGTCGCCCTACGCTACATTTACTCGGTACATTTGTTTGTGTCAAAAGTATGGGAGTACCTAGTGACCTTCAGTGCTTACACAGCTACAGCTACCTACCCTTATCTCAAAGTTGAAGGCAACATTCCTTCATCAATGTTCATGGACCAATTTAGGTGGACCACCACAGAAACTGGTCTGTCAGAATACGACAGCAAATGAAATGAAATGTCCCTAATTATTCTGTAAATAGGATTGGAATTTCCAATCTTATTTACAGAATAATTGCATTATTAGGTTCGATAGCACAATTAGAATATTTACATTGGAATCATCTTTGAAAATCATGTTTAAAAATATAGCAAGATGGAGCCGGCATTTCCTATTTGACCCTGAGAACAAATGGCGAAACAAACTCAGGAGTCAACACTTACTCGATCGAATATTTTCTGTAAACGATGTCAAAATTAGGGTCCACCCAGACAGAACCCAAAATACTGTTGAACCTTATAAAATATAAACTAATAGATATCAAGTTTAGGCTATTTTTAGGGTTCCGTACGTTCGAATAAAAAACGGAATCCTTATAATAATTAAATATAATAAAACCATTTATTTTCAGACAATACAGGCCCAGATACCTTAACCTAAACATACATATTTTTATTGTAGACAAAACTTGTGTTAATATAAAGACTTATGACTATGTTAGTAGAACGCGGATCACTCGTGTGTTTGTCTGTCTGAATATATGAAAATTAACCATTTCCCCCTTATCTCCGAAATTACAAAGCCTACATTTTGGAAAAAAGAACCCAGAACATAGTTCTATATAATTTACAGGAAAACCTATGAGAAGTCTATGATCGTATTTAACGATCATAGACTTCTCTTAACATGTTAAATCTCTCACGCACATTAGTGCGTACAAACTTACATTTGCGGTTGGAATGTATGCGAGAACATGTTTATCAACTACAATGTTAAGTTTGTTCGTGGGATATTCATGTCAACTACGGAATCCTACTACTCTTTTAAATTGGTAAATCGTGACTGCGGGCGTTACCTCATTTTCAATAGAGAACTCATGTCCAACAAAGGTCTGCATTGAACCGAGTTGATTGATCGAGCTCGCTCCGGAAATTACGACGAAATCCATTTTTTATTCTTCCGTTTATTGCATGTTTTTATAGCTCGGAAAGTAAACATCATCTTTGTAAAAGCCAATAAAAAAGAAATGGACATTCATTTCGGACTTATTACCGATGAATGTTGAGTTTTTACCAAATATGAAAAAGGGTGCTCGCCCGTCGTATTAAATAATATACCTGGTTCACTGCGTGATTTTAATAAAGTCATTTTTAATTCCTAACCCTCTTATTATAAAACAAGGTTTATCTTCAGACCCAGGTTTAAAACATGGAGCCATTATTGAATTTCGAACTTTATTCCGACTGTGGTACAGTTCCTAAACACAAAACTGACTACTCAGTACCGAACTAAGTTTTCAGTTTTGTATATAGAACGGTATTTCAATCACTGTTTCGTTCTTATTACAAAAACTGACTCCATGGTTCAAGCCATGTCAAAATATAAATCTTGTTTTGTAATAAGGCGGTATATGTTTTACAATGAATCGGTAGTGCTTTTGATTCTGTGAATACCTCACCGTGAAATCTTGCGTGGAGTGAGCTGTCAGTGTCATCTCACTGATGCTTGAGCATTACATTTACAATCATAATCGAGATTTTAATACTTACTTAATATTTTTTATGCAAAATCTGGTGATCATTATATATTATCTCAAAGCTAGTATTTAAGTGTCTAAACATTACTAATTAGTAGGTTTTTAAATAAAATAGCAAAACAGAAATTCAGTCAGAACCTCAATTTTGTTATATTTCTTTTTTTTTCCTAGACTAGTCCGTATCATTACTATGTTCAGACATTTAAATACCAGCTTTGAAAGAATATAAAATAATCAACAGAATTAGCATAAAAAATATTATTAAAATCTCGATTATGATTGTAAATGTAATCCTTGGTCCATCCCTAGCATCAGGTGGGATGACACTGACAGTTCACTCCACGCTCACTTCACATAAGTTTTCACGGTGAGATGGTTACAGAATTGACATGCCGGTATATTATTAAATACAGTGTAACACTATCACCTATGAGAAGGAACTCGTGGCTAAGTAATATCAGCCACACGGGTCGATTCATCAGGTTAAGCTGCGCTTGCTGGGGTTGTTCCGTAGATGGGTGACCATCTTTACATACTTAGCCTTGGAAAACACGTAAAGACTTTGGTCCTGGCTGTCATTGGTGGATCTTTGACAGTCTTTGGTCGTCAGAAGCCCGAAAGTACCTACTGGTCTTACCAAAGGGTATCGTATTACCCAGTTACTGGGTTGTGGAGGTCAGATAGGCAGCCGCTTCATGTAAAATACTGGTACTCATCAGCATCTGGTTAGACTGGAAGCCTACCCCAATATATTTGGGAAAAAGCTAAGCAGATTGATTTTGATAACAAAATTATCTATGACAAGTACCAAGTAGGTAAACTGAATAATTATGGACGTTCTAATGTCGATAATTCTCATAAATAAATGTTTATTGGTGTATTACTTTATACTTGGACATAAAACGTCTTTTTTTAA
Source organism: Tiliacea aurago (assembly GCA_948098905.1). NCBI lineage: Eukaryota > Metazoa > Arthropoda > Insecta > Lepidoptera > Noctuidae > Tiliacea > Tiliacea aurago. The sequence continues at coordinate 8,301,667 of OX402592.1, forward strand.
AAATAATATTTTAATGGCCTGGTTGCTGGGACCTTTTAGCCAAGTCTTTATTTAGTTACAAAACTTGTTTAATATTGATGAAATGAATTATATTCAATGCATGATCATGGAAAATGGATATTTATTGTGATATTATTGTGCTGGTCTATCAATGCGCGCGTGTCATGTACGATACATGACTCGTACAATAACATAACATAACATCACGCCTGTAATCCCCACCCGCTCCCATTTTACTGAAACCTCACGCAGAATTCTTGAGAGAACTTGAAGCGAAGTTGCACTGTTTTGTTTCATTTGCCTACACTAATGCACGTTCACAAACACTTAATGGTTAATAATCCACCATTATTACACATTAATATTCGGCTAAACACAAATTTTGGAAAATTAAACAAACTGCTGAACATGACGCTTCACTTTCCCGCCAAGAAGTCCAAAATGTCTTTGAGTAAAAAAAAAGCCGGCAACCGACAATTTCCCTCAACAGGCTACGATAAGTCAAGCAAGGTGAAGTAACTGTAATGTTGTTCATTCATTCTTCAACTTTAAAAAAATAACACTTTTTTTTTTAAGAGTTTGTAAGTTCTCGTTGTTGTTCGAAATTCGAACTAATATAATCGAATGAAGATCGAGTTTATTCCTTTTGAGTCTTGTTTATGTTATTATGTATGTACGATGTTTAGTGATCAAAGTAAAGGAAATTGAATTGTTACAGCGAATTTCACCGATAAAAGGTGAGTCATTCTATGGACTTTAGTCATTGGTTTATCACCCGCTTACCTGAAACCAAACGTTTATTTGTTTTACATATCAACTTATACATTTTGGACTTTAAGTGAAAAACTTTATGAACATTTTCTGCGTAGTCAACATCGTTAAGGTTCATTCCTATCATTTACAAGTGAAATTGTTTAGAAAATTCCAAGTACCTAAATTAAATTGAATGGATAACCTTTAGGTGTTCAGTTAACTATGTTTTTTACGGAATAAAAAGGAGTATTTGTAAGACAATTTCAAATAGCGCGCATTACAAGAACAGTTCGAAGAAGTTTTATTGTGTCCATAAGCCGGTTATCAATGGTTTTGAAAATTGCCTAACACATTCGTTCCTTGGGTGTCATAAAAGCAACTACAAATTTACAATCATAATGCGATCACCTTTTCTTACTACTATAAAAATTGTTATCGCCGCGCCGCGCGCCGTAGCAAAAGAACATTCGTAGGAATCCGCTACACGCCATGCTACGGCGTAGCACTATGCTTCAATCTTGTCATTAACATACCAATAAAACGATTTAGATACGCACAATAATTTGTTTTCAATTTAATTATTATTATTGTCGAGGTTTTTCATTAGCAAAACAGTGGCATCGTTGATGCATGGAATGCGGGTCAATAACAATATCATCCCGAAAACAGTGGCGGAGTGTCTTTACTCGGTATTTGAAGACATTTTGTGGAGAGAATGATAACTTATCTCTTGCTTGATCGGTCTCTGAACAATTTGCTTTAGACTTTTCTTCGTGTGAACATTAATTAAATGGTATGTTTTGTAACAACATTGATTCCTTTATTGTACGATTAGTTAGAGTATTGTTATTTAAGAGTATAAATCCGATTGTTCTTGTAAAAACATCAAAATAAAAAACAAACCCAAAATCAGTGTAGGCGGTAATTTTAATTGCAAGTCTCTTACTTTTGGCCCTCACTGCAATATGGGTCTGCATGCTGACCGGTACAAATAGCCTTCCTTTGTTAACTATCGGCGCGTACATACACCTTTGTTACTCCGTAACTATAACAGCACAGTGTGATTACCTTGTTATACGAACTGTCTATTGAGCTTGTGAAATAATTTTCGTATCAGCTTTATATTATACTAGCCTTGGCCCGAGGCTTCGCCCGCGTGGAAGTCGGAAATGATCCTACAGGAACGTACTACCGACATAAAAAGTATCTTATGCCCTAACCCAGATCTTGTCGCTAAGGGGCTTGTGGCTAAGACGTAACAGCCCCACGGGTCGATTGGTCACATTAAGCTACGCTTGCCACAGTCAATCCGTGGTTGGATGACCATCTTTACATACCAAGACCCCTCCGTGCCTCGGAAAGCACATTAAGCCGTTGGTCCTGTCATTTGAAGATCTTTGACAGTTGTGACGGATCGTCAGAAGCCCGAAAGTCTGACAACCAGTGTTACCAAGGAGTATCGTACCCAGTAACTGGGTTGTGGAGGTCAGGTAGGCAGTCGCTCCATGTAAAATGTTGGTATTCAGCTGTATCCGGTTAGGCTGGAAGCTGACCCCAAGATAGTTGGGAAGAGGCTAGGGCAGATGATGTCTTAACCCAGTTCATAGTGCAGCCTGTGGGTGAATCACACCCAAAAAGCATAGGAAGATTGTCTCAATGTAGATTGCAAATATTTAGGACGAATGTACGAGTATATGTGACTGCCATTCAGGTGTATAACAAGTTACCTAACTCATTTAAGGAACTTCCCATCCTTATGTTTAAGAAAAAGCTGACAAGTTGGTTATTGGATAATTGTTTTTATGACATTGGTGAATATATGGAATATTGTGAAAATTCAAGATGACATTTGTACTTAATTTTAAATTAACGATTACCTAATTATTATAGTATTCATTCTTATTTGACTTAATGTAAATCACAAATCATATAATGAATATTGTTCTTAGTGTTATGAATGACATTTGAATATTTTTACACCTATTGTGGTAGAATGTATAGAACTAAAAAAATATTAACACCATACCATGTAAAACTACATTCTTACAAATAAATAAATTCTGATTCTGATTCTGAAGCCCTCCGCGTTACAATATAACAATGCCTTCAGAGCGCTGGTAGGGCTGCCGCTGTTCAGGATAAAGTGGGAGGAAACGCCCGGGTGTCACCACTGTGTGGATCGCCCGGAAGACACTGTGGAGCATACGGTGAAGGTCTGCCCGGCTTGGCCGGAGCACTGCCGTGTCCGGCCCTGGTTCAGGCCATGGTTCGGAGCGAGAGTGCATGGGAGGCCGTCACCTCCTTCTGCGAAGCAGTAATGCTCGCGAAGGAGGAAACGGAACGCGTGAGAGAGAGGCAAGGTTCGTTTTACATAGAGTGACACAATGGGTCGTCTTATCGCTAAAAACGATATTTTACAGACAACCTTTAGATGGATTAAAGGGAGAAGGAGAGACAATACTGCAGGTAGTCAGTGGTGTACCTTTTACATATACAATAAATACATCAATTAATGAATAATGTAAGAAAGAAAGGCGACTAACAACAGGTATTTATAAAGCAGAGGTGAGTGGAAACGCCGGGAGGGGACGCCCTAGAAGGACATATTATAGAGTGACCAAATTGGTGATGTTCTTTAGAAAGGTCAGGTGCGTAGTACTCGCAACCGGCGTGCGTGTATGACTAGATGTATGAACGTAGGCGAAGCAAAAGGAATATGTAAGGAGCGTAGCAAGTGGCGTTCTATTGTTTCTGCCTACCCCCATGTGAAGAAGGCGTGAGTTTATGTATGTATGTATAATGTAAGAAGTATTTCTATTATAGTAGGTAGATTTGCCTATCTGTTTAGGTAGGATATGGTTTAAAGAACTGTTTTGTATGTATCACCTCATGTACTCATATTCAATCAAATAAATGATTTGATTTGATCTGACATTATAATATTAGTTATATTATATATTTATAATATTAGTTAAGATTTATCCTTAAAGGCTTACTGGTTTACGATAAAAATAATCATCATTATCATCTGATATTCTCATAGCATGTATGTCTATTTTTATTAATATTTCTGTTTAGTTTATTCTACCACTTATTTAAATTACATTATTTTTCTTTATCTATTATGTACCGGAACAGCGTCCTATTAATTGTTTGCTGCACCGTACGACGTCTTACGTCGGCGCCGGCTGTCGCTGAAAACCAGCGCTGGGGCTCTGTCTTGCATAGGATCGCAGTATAATGCTGAGCGATAGCCGTTTTGCGTGGATGTGACACATGTTTCCCCCAACCTTTTCTTATTTTTGTGTTTATGTTCTTTTTTGCGTCATGCTTACCGCAAATAAACGTAATTTATTTCTTTCTTTCTTGTTTCTTTCATCTGTCTACTAGCCTTTTCCTATGTTGAGGCCGGCTTCCAGTCTAACTGGATGCAGTTGAATACCAGTATTTAAAATGGAGCGACTGCCTATCTGACCTCCTCAACCTAGTTACTGACCCCTGGTTAAGACTGGTTACGATAATAATATGTTTTAGATATTATCTTATTTTTAGTAATGGTACAAGCTACACTGGAATAACTGGTGGTTGTTATATTTATTTATTAAGGCACCAAGTCTCAATATACCAATCACGATACATAAAATTAAAACAAAAATCATTACACCATTAAAATACAATTAATTAAAATTAATTATATCATTAAAATAAAAATTATATCATTAAAATACTTATACTACCTCTAATATTCGACCTCGTAATTGCATTACCACTTTGACAAAATTCTCAGTAAATGAGGATTTTATGAAATGACGTTCACTAGGTGGCAGCACTGAAGGTCGAGCCAACTGTGAAAAGTTTCAAAGCGCCTATATTTTATTTAGTCGTGACTGAATGATGAACGAATGATGAATGTCATCATAATATTTTATATTCATTGTTGAAATGGAAAACCTTTTTAAAAGTGGCGCCAACTGCGGGGTGTGAATTTTTACCTCATTGAAATTTCACTATGGTTGACACTGTCACAGAAAGTCGAATGATTAATAATTCATACTTCTTGGCGGGAAAATGAAGCGTCAAGTTTAGCAAACTTGTGTTTAGCTGAATATGAATGTGTAGTAATCCATTTCATCATCATCATCATTTCAGCCAAAAGACGTCCACTGCTGGACATAGGCCTCCCCCAAGCACCACCACGTCGACCGGTTCTGTGCTTCCCGCATCCAGCGGATACCTGCGGCCTTCACAAGGTCATCGGTCCACCTTGTAGGAGGCCTTCCAACGCTACATCTTTCGGTACGCGGTCGCAACTCCAGAACCTTTCGGCCCCATCGGCCATCAGTTCTGCGATCCATTTTATCATTTTTTAAACAAACTTTGTACTTGTTACCTAATTTTACTTGACACTGGCTAAATGTGCAAAACGCATGAAGCCATAACAAAAAAAAAACATGGAATAATCTGACATAATTATGCTGCCACTTTGTGATAAATGGTCATATTTAATGTATTCTAAACTTTTACACTTATTATTAAACATTTATTTTACACTTATATAAATCGATTAAACTAAACGATCATCATAACAATAAATATGACCATTTTTTACACGCTAGCACATGTCAGATTACTCCAGTAAATTAATAATTCGACTTTAGATAAATAGACCTTCTCCTTTTGTGACGTGCAACTGACATTCAACCTTAAGGAGGTAAAACAAGTACGAAGTCGACTATGCCAAATATTGAACAAAATATGCTTATTTAGTATTAAATATAATTTAGTATTAAATGGAAAAAAAACGGTGGCTGTCAAATAGCGGAAGCTGCCACATAGAGTCAGCCGCCACATAGCGGTCGCCGCCATATAGCGGCGGCCGCCATATAGCGGTGGCCGCTAAATAGCGTTGGCCGCCATATAGCGTCCGCTATACTTTGAAGGCCACCGCTGTGTGGCGGCCACCTCTATTTGGTGGCCACCGCTATATGGTGGCCTCCGGTGTTTGGCGGCCACCGCTATGTGGCGGCTGACTCTATGTGGCAGCTTCCGCTATTTGACAGCCACCGTTTTTTTTCCATTTAATACTAAATTATTGGCAGTGAACCAATTTTGGACCTGCAGTAAGGCGTTATTTACGTCGTCAAAATTTGTAGCACGTCTATCTACCTTAAAAATCAAAGAAGTATCGTCAGCAAATAACACCATTTGTGGTTGATTATTTAATAAATGTAGTAGATCATTAATATACACTAAAAAGAGGAAAGGACCCAATATCGAGCCTTGAGGAACACCCATTTTTACTTTTAAACCGAGTGAATTGATACCATTTATTTGAACTAGCTGTTGTCTATCGTTTAAATAAGATTTTACTAAACTAAGCGCAAATTTTCCAAGTCCGTAATGCTCAAGTTTCAATAGCAAGGTTTCGTGATCGACGCAATCAAATGCCTTGGAAAGGTCACAAAAGATTCCTATGGCATCTTGGGCCTCTTCCCACGCGTTAAAAATGTGTCTTAATAAGGTTACACCGGCGTCGGTCGTACAACGTCCTTTGGTGAAACCATACTGTTGATCGTGAAGGATTTTATTCGAGTTGAAATGATTGAGCATTTGATTAAGCATTACCTTTTCAAACACCTTGCTGAAAACCGGCAACACGGATACGGGTCTATAATTATTTGTGTCTTTACTGTCCCCAGATTTGAAAAGTGGTATTACTTTACTGTATTTCATTAAATCCGGGAAGACTCCTTGATCCACACACAAATTAAATATTAAGGCTAAGTAAGGCGCAATAGTCTCAATTATGGACGTACAGACTTTAATGGACATTCCCCAAAGATCTTCGGACAATTTGATCTTGATTTGCCTAAAAGCTTTTAATACTATTATTGGGTTAATATGTTAAATTCAATAGAGCAGGCTGAAACGTTCGCCCTTACAGAGTCAAAAGCGAGCGAGGGCGAGGAATTTAAAGTTTCTGTAGTTTTCAGTGGGATACTGGTAAAGAAATTTACAAATTCTTGAGCAACTTCTTTGCTATCGCAAATGAGACCACATGACGTCTCCAGTGCGTAATCAGAATCATGCTTTTTGTTCCTATTCGTTTCATTATTGATAATTTTCCAAACCGTTTTAATTTTATTGTCTGCTGACTTAACCTTGTTGCTAATGTATAAGGCTTTAGCTGCCTTGCAAGTGTTTTTAAAAGTTCTGGAGTAAGTAGCAACATATTTATTAAAAGTTTCCGTGTTTATATAAGGCTTATGGCCATACAGCTCGAAAAGTCTTTCCCTACTTTTTCTGAGTCCTTTAGTTGCCCAGTCACTAAATAAAAAAAAAAAAAAAAAAAATAGTTTTAGTGTTCTTTTTAAAATAATTATTGAACTCGGTTTGGACTACCGAAAATAATTCTTTATACAAAATGTCAACACTCTTCATTGAAAGGTCCATAACACCTAACTTACAAATTAAAGTGCTATTAAATTTATTTAAATTAACAGATGTTATTGGTCTGAATTGTATCTGCACTTTTTGTATTGGTATGTTGGACTCAAAAGTTACGGTTTGACCACTGTGATCAGAAGGGAGATAATTAATAATAGCTTTATCTGAATAGTCGCAGCAACAAAAAACATTATCAATACATGTAGCAGTAGTCGTAGTTATTCGAGTTGGTTCTACAAACACATTTGACAAATTAAATGATTTAAACAGATTTAACAATCTACTGGTATTTGAATTATTTTCTAAAATATTAATGTTAAAGTCACCACAGATAATTACTGATTTATTCCCAGTTACAAGTTTTGCCAAAACATCTTCCATAACAGACTCAAATAGAGAGTAGTTTTGATAGTTTGGGGGTCTGTAAACGCACACTATAACATGCTTATCTAGCTCAACACAAGACAGTTCAATGCTATGTTCAACCGACAGTTCAACTATGTCTTTACGAGTTTTTGATTTAATACAACTTCTAATTAAGATTAGTGAACCACCATGCAGCATTGATTTCCGGTTAAAACAACTGGCCACACTATAATTCTCATAATTAATTAACATTTCATAATCTTTTAGCCAATGCTCAGTTAAACAAATAATGTCAAACATTGTTTTTTCTAAAAACAATTCGATTTCCAATTGTTTGGAAGAAAAACCTTGAATATTTCGATGAAATAACTTCAAGGATTTCTGCTTAGCTCCCTTTCTACTGTTAACTATGTTAGTGCTAGAAAATACCTTTTTGTTATTAAGTGTAACTATACTGTTAGTGGTACCTTCTGTTGTCTTACAAACTAGTTTAAATTATTATAACTAACCACCTTAACATTAGTACTATTACTAAATGTGGTGCTAATTATAGACTTCGACATACTAGTTATGTCTGGGTTAATATTAAAAGCTAATAGCCTAGCTATTTGACGTCTAAAACTAATGGGCAGATACACAGTATCCCTAGTCGACCTTAGCTTATCAACAAAAATGTTGGTGTCAAAAAATATAAACTTGTCACTATGGTGACTAACTAAGAAATGCATGTAATTATTTAACATGTGAATGTAGTTGTTTTGTCTGTTTGACAAGTGCTCAAAGTACGGAAAAGCACACAAAATTATTTTCTTACAGTTTACCTTCAAAAGTTTGGTCACACTGTCAGTGATATCATCTTTTTTAACATTAAAACTATTACCTATTAGTACAGTAATAATGGTCTTAGGGTCATATTCATTCCTAGTTATTGAATACATTATTTTTTTGTAGGAAGTCTGAGGCATGCAATAGTTTAGAGAAGAATGACTCAGGTTGTTGCTAAGTAATTTACCTAACCCTTTTCCAAAACTATCAGAAAACATAATGGAGTAGTAACAAACTTTACTACTACAAGGGAGAGAACTAGCTTCCGTCTGAACTACTTGCAATGGAACTTGTTCAATAGCTGCTGTATCTTGATTGGGAATAGAGTCCTGAGCACTTCCTGACTGGTACGGGTCCTCCGTTGCCTCAGGTTGGAGAGTGCCAAGACTGGATTTCCTTTGCAATAAAAATTGAGGGCTGCTAAGAGTCAGCTGGTCCACTCGGTCTGCACTACAGTTGCACATGGCCACTAACTCATTTGCAGCGAGGATTTGCTCCTGAATTTGTTTTTCAGACCACACATACTTAGTATAGAGTGAATGTAATGATGCCTCTAGTGCCTGAATATCAGTCTGTAAGCGTTTAGTATCAATCTCATAAATGTTCTTACTGTCTTCTAATTTAATTTGATAGTTATGTAATTTATTTACAAGAAAACCACGTTCTTTCCTTAGTTTAATATTATTGGAACTGTGTTTTCGTTGTTTCCTAAACTTATTGCATTTATTTATAATTTTATTTAATTTTGCATATTTCTTAATTTTATTTTGACTTACTTTATAATTACTATTATTATGTTTCAATATAGAATCCTCAGTAAGGTCTATTGTTATTAAAGAATGAGGGTTGCAATTAGTATTTAATAATTCATTAAACAAGTTATTTGTTTCCTTAGCTTGAGTACATTCTTTTTGTTTCTGTAATTTAGAAATTCGTACATTTGCGTGACTTAATTCTTCTTCTAGGTCCCTAACCTTACACAAAGCCTCCTCATACAAGTTACTGCAGTTGTTGAAACCATCCGTAACCACCCGCAGTTTGTCCCGTTCATCGATAACATCCAGGTATTGTTGATGTAGGCCTACTAGCTCCTGTTTTAGGCTTGTGTTTTTGAAAACGACCTTCTCGACTTCCTTTTCACTTTCATCAATTTCCTGTAGCAGCTGTTGATATTTACTGTCTGAGGCCTGGAGTTTTTGAAGGGCCGTTTTCAATTTAAGCTCCAACTCTTGAGCAGCAGCCTTACGGGTCATTACAGGCATGGTTTCAGGAATCAGTACTGAAAGTAGAATTAAAGGAACTGTGAGAACTACGTAGATAGACAAACAAAAAAGGAAAGCTAGAAATGAAAGGAACATTGAGAGAAGTTAGTGTTGCATAAAGAGAAATGAGGAGGCTGCTGAATCTAATTGAAATGCAACTAATATGATTAGATCAAGTAGAAAGTTACATTGATTCTATTATCTTATGATTTTATTTTTGACTGTGGGTAGGAAGCCTAGATTTATTAAAATCTAGTTTTGCATAAAAATTACAATTGAAACGATAGTCAACGTTATTGTTGTTATGTACAATATAATACCAATAGAACTAAGTACAGTATTTTGTTATTTCTCAATACGAAGTATCGCTATGTAAATGAAGTGCCTTTAGACCCGGTGAAGGGTGCCCGAACAAACAAAATTTTGTGATACAAAGACTCAATGAATGTGTTACAGAGCCTTAGTAACGATTGTGTGCTACATAAGGAATAAAAGTAAACAATACTCCCCGTTTATATCCGCAGGTCGAACATCAGCTGTTCGTGATACGAGTAGGTTACCGGTAACGGCGGGCAACCAAACACTGTGTTTGACTTTGTAAATTTGCAGGAAAACAATAATCCTGAGTATTTATGCAGTTATTTAACATTTATATACAATATTACACATTAATTACACTTAAAATTAAATAAAACTAATTTTAAAATACAGAACAAAATTTTGACATATCACTTGGCCAGTGTCGCCAGTCGCCAAAAACATGTAAGCCTTTATATTCTGTGAGCTTTCGGTATTGTCTGTAAAAAACCGAGTTTTGAGTTAAGACGCAGATATATGCTAGTGACCTTGAGTGGTTATCTTGCGTGATCTCTACTGAGCTCACGCAACGCGTCGTACGTTCAGCCAGTAATAGGACTCGCCCATCAAGGAGCGCTGTCCCCAATTTGACGCATTATTAATTTATTATATACAAAACTAAAGGTATTTTAATAAAACGCGTATACTAAAATATCAATAATTAAATTATCTTTGAATTGGTGAAGGTTTCAGAAAAATACGCTTGTTAGATTTGGCACAATTCTCAGTTTTTTATCCGCGTTAGATATAACTTTACAAAATAATTTCACCATGTAATTTATACATAATCTAAAATATTCACAAAATAAGTTATTGAGAAAATGCTTTTTTTTAACATATATTTTTTTCAAATCAATAATACTCGTTTAGACGTGATTTTCAGTATAAAATCATCGAAAGTCAGTTATCGTCGCCTTAATCAGACCGCGCATTAAAATTCTTCCATACAAACTTCCCCATATCCCCCTTTAGGGGGGGTAGTTTAAAAAAAACAAACTTTATCATTTACTTTATTTTAGTATTCGTACCAAGTTTCAAATTTATTAACTCAAGGAATATTTTTTTTCATACAAACAAAATCCCGAGGTTGAATTTCGAAAAATCCCTTCTTAGCGGATGCTTATAGTTTCCAATCATAAGCCGAAATATTGGTGATTTAAAAAATAAAGAACTTTATTACAAGCAAAATTTTATCCTCAGTTTTACCCCTAAGCCCGTGCTCACATAGACGGATCGTCTGTTTTCTCGGTCCGTCTAAAGAGACGGATATGCCAGTGGCAGTACAATTTATATGACAATGTTCACATTTAGACAGACCGTCTTAGTGAAAAAAAAAAACAGATGGTCCGTCTAAGTGGGACCAGGCCTTTATGGGTTGAAATTCTAACAACATCGTTGCGTTAGTTTCCAACCATAACCCTAGATAATAAATTTTGTGATTTTGACTTCGAAAATTAAGGACTTTCTATATACAACTTCATCCCCCTTTTTAACCTTTCGGGGGTGGAATTAGCAAAAACGCTGAGAAACCTGTAAATTAATTTTCAAACGTCAGCCTAAACACAAAACATTTCAAGATCCTACCTTCAAAACTGACGGACTTTCATATAAACTTCAATCCCCTATTTGACCCTTTTAGGGGTAGAATTCCCAAAAATCCTTTCTTAGTGCACCCCTAGACCTCATAAGGAACCTGCGTGCCAAATTTGGAATCTCTAGACCCAGCGGTTTGGGCTGTGCGTTGATATGTCAGTCAGTCAGTCAGTTTCTTCTTTTATATATTTAGACTAGCTTTCGCCCGCGGCTTCGCCCGCGTGGATGTCGAAAAAAAAACAGCTTCTCTATCAGCAGCATTCCCCCAAAACATTATACCATATCTTAGTTGGAACCAACGTAAGCGTAGCGTAAGCAGATAGGAGTGCAGTTTGATTTACAACTTTACGGAGGTTATAGATAGTATATAAATATCAACTTCGTTTTGCACATACTTGTTCAATATACGTGTCCAGCATTTCATGTCTAAGTCTATTTGTAAGAAATTTTGTATTGTTTATTTTTTCTACGTTTTTGTTCTTAAATAATAATGTTTATATACTTACCAACTTTTGAGTTATTCAAGGTACTCAGTAAAATTGTCCCGAAAACTTAATTACCCCTTTTTCCGATACTCGAAAACTCCATATTTTTTTGTCTAAAGTATGAGCATTGAGTTTCGAGTTAATCGGACCTAGCGTAAAGATTAAGATTAAGATTCTTAAAAACAAACTGTAACACTCCCTAAAATCCTTTTGTTTTCAGTATAGATACTGAGTTTCAAGTTAATCGGACCGTGCGTTAAAAATCTTCCATACAAACTTTGATATCCCCCAATCCCCCTTTAGGGGGAACCGGGAATTTGTAGGATCGAAATAAAACTTGAAAAAAAACTCGTTAAACTTCTTTTAATTAAAATATAAATAATAAAAAATAACACTTCTTGGCTCTTAGCAATCTTTTCGTCTTATGCTCTGTCACCTTTTTAAAATTGAGAACTCCCTTCTTCTTTTTAATTTTTTTTTGAATAAACTAATACAGATATAATAAGTAGATAAAGCTGCATTCAGATCAGATGCTACTTCATTAAAATTCCCACAGCTCAAAAACAAAAAAATGTCAAACTTTATCATTTACTTAGGTTAGTATTTGTGCCAAGTTTCAGGTTTATTAACTCAAGGAATAAGATTTTACGTACAAACAAAATCACCCCTTTTCACCCCCTTAAAGTTCGAATTTCAAAACACCCCTTCTTAGCTGATGCCTACGTCATAATTTGGAGTTAATCAAGCCACACAGTAGAATCCTCCCTTGTAAAATTGACTACCTCTTTTCACCCCGTTAGGGATAAATTTTCTAAAAACTCTGATCAATTTTATTCTTTATGTTTGGTTTACAGTATAAATACTGAGTTTCGAGTTAATCGGACCGCGCGTTAAAATTCTCCCATACAAACTGACATCCGCAAATCCCCTTTTAGAGGGTAGTTAAAAAAAAATGTCACACTTTATAATTTACTTAGGTTAGTATTCGTGCCAAGTTTCAGGTTTGATAACTCAAGGAATAAGATTTATCCCCGTTTTTCACCCCATAAAGGTCGAATTTCGAAAAATCCCTTCTTAGCGGATGCTATGGTTTCCAACCATAAGCCGAAATATTAGTATTTTAACTTAAAAAGAACTTTCATTAAAAATAACATTTTATCCCGTTTTTTACCCCTTAAGGCTTGAAATTCTATCAACACCGTTGCATTAGCTTCCAACCATAAGCCTAGATAATAAATTTTTACTGTGAAAATTAAGGACTTTGATACACAACTTCATCCCTCTTTTTAACCCTTCGGGGGTAGAATTATCAAAAAATTAAATTAATTATTTTTTAATCATCAGCCTATACACCAAATTTGAAGATCCTAACTTCAAAACTGACGGACTTTCATATAAACTTCCATCCCCTATTTTACCCTCTTAGGGGTGGAATTTCGAAAAACCCTTTCTTAGTGGATACCTACTCTTTACAAAGAACACACCCTCCAAATTTCATGTCTCTAGGACCAGTGGTTTAGGCTGTGCGTTGATATATCAGTCAGCCAGTCAGTCAGTCAGGACTTTGAATTTTATATATATAGATGGTACGGAACCATTCGTGTGCGAGTCCCGGTTTTTTTTTAAGTTCTTTGCCCTGCCTTAGATTTTTATTTTTTACTAGCTTTTGCCCGCGGCTTTGCCCGCGTGGAGGTCAGAAATAATCCTGCGGAAACGAAAAGTCCAAGTGGGCATGGTTTTTTCCGACATCTTCAACAATAATCGTTATATTTCACCCAATTTACACAAAACCTTAATTAATTATATGACTATCCCTTTTTCCTGAATCACTCCGTCCATTGGTGAAAACGGTTTGAAAATTTGTTCAGTAGTTTTTGAGTTTATCGCGTTCAGACAGACTGACAGGGCGCGGGACTTTGTTTTATAATATGTAGGGATTGCCAGGAGGAATAATGGAAAGGCTCGCATTTGACGACTACTTTACTTGACCCGGGTCCTAACCAAAGCGAATGGTCGCGCGAAATCGCGATCAGTCGCGTTCATATGTCACTTATTTGTTCGGAGAATGGAATTAATTTGTCGGAGCCATGACGCGATCGGGTTCGTCAAACGAAATGAACGCAATGGTCCCGTATTTGCGCGACTACGAGTATCGCTTTGGTCAGGACACGGCCTGATGGTACGCGTTGATGGTGAAGTCTGCAGCACATCACAATGCAACATGATTTAAAAAGACGAACAGAAATCTCAAAATGAGCCTTTACTATAATCTCTGACGTCACTTTGTCCACTGTATCCTCCTATCAAAACATTTCGCAGAAAGACTGAAAATGTACACAGCGTAAAATGACCAGCGCTGCGGTATTTATCTTTTAAATAACATTACATAACATCACGCCTTTAATCCTCGAAGGGTTAGGCAGAGGTGTACCCACATTTCGCCAGTTATGTTTAAGTCCCATGTAATAGGGGGCGAGCCTATTGCCATCACCCGGGCACAAATCCAGACTCCGCGCTGCTACTGAGAAATTCCTAATGGAATATGAATAAACCATACAAATATATGTTTGTATGTATTATATATAATTGTTAATGTTATTTTTACAATGTTAAAAGGCACGAAGGGGTTGGCGTATCTGTTCAGATAAAAACGCCTAAATAAAAAAAGACAAAAAAAAAATGTCCTAAGGCGTTCACTAAGGTTGAAAATTTCTAACTGTCACATAGATAAATATACCTTCTCGTTTTATGACGTGCAAGTGAAATTCAACCTTCGGGCTACAACAAGCATTTACAAGGTCTACAATAATAATTATTATTATGTGTTAGCAGACCATCAAATACTAATCTCAGGTAATAAACACAGTACTTGCTTACTAGGTAATCGTATTTGCTGAATAATGTGACCTAATTACCGGAGACGTTTAGTTAATAATAATAACAGTCTGTAATTATCTGTATTATATATTAGTTTATTATTATATTGATTAAAGGCATTTTATTATAGAGAAGGAATGAACATTAAATAAATCTTTAAAAAAACTGAACTAAACAACTAAAAACTTTTTCAATACAGTTGTTAAACATGGCGTACTTTCAGAGGCTATAATTATGATTCGAAAATTAAATCTTTTGCATAGGCATCTTTCTGTTACGCGGTCGTGACTTTTGTTTACGAACTCCTTGCTATTAAACTTTTTCATCATGAATGATGATGAAAAAGTTTAGTAGCAAGGAGTTTTCATACATAGAATAAAATGGGATAGATTTTATTCCTATAAAATCTATCCCATTTTATTCTATGTATGAAAACATGCTACATGCTAAGACGTACGGACTCATTTATTTTTCCTCGTGGAAAAATGAATGAGTCCGTACGTCTTAGCATTGAATTCTCAAAAGTCTTTTAAATGGTTCTTTATTATATTAATTTACCAGTTTTAATTTAATTATTTTCACCTCAACATTTGTCAAAAATCGAATAGGCTGTATAGGCTGTTTACGTTGTAAAAAAATATGTCCGGTTGCAAAAACACGCCATTTTCAGAAATTTTTAATTAATTCTTTGATTTGTTTTTTACTATTTGCCACAAGTGTATTGAAAAACGGGTGTGTAGGTTATTGAAAACTCGAGCCATACAAACCAAAAAAAAAAGTACTATTTTATTATGGTGTAAATAATTTATATTAGCATGTATATTGTTTTTTTAATGAATTCTTAATTATAAATATGTACTCAGAGCACTCATTAGGTACTCGATAATGTGTTAGCTGTGGTTACTGTAATTGAGTGTGCATTACAGGATAATGTAAATAGTAGACAAGTTTTTATTATTGTAAAAGATAATTGTAATGTATCTCGTTGGTAATCCTTAAATAAATAAATTATCAGAACATTTTTGTTTAGTATTTTTTAAGTACTTACTTACATTTATTTAGTAAATTTGAAATGAAATTATCCGGAAAAGAACATAGCTTGCACAGTCCTCCCATACCTACGTATAAACACTGTTATTTGAAAACATTGTAAAAGCCACTTATTTTTAAAAGAGTTGCAGTTGGAGTTTCTTGCCCGCTCTTATAGATAAGAAATTACCAATTGGAACCGTGCACCTAGCTTCTGACGTTGCATAAATGCCCATGTAAGTTTATGTGAAATAAAATATTTTGATTTTGAGTAAGCAAGTGGTGGTGGGCTGGCCATGTTTGTCGAAGGACCGATGGACGGCGGAACAGACGGGTCCTGGAGTGGAGACCACGTATCGGCAAGCGTAGTGTGGGACGCTCCATAGGTAGATGGACGGATTATCTTAAAAAGGTGGCTGGGACAGACTGGATGTGGAAAGCGAAGGACAGGGTGTTGTGGCGCACCTTGGGATAGGCCTATGTCCAGCAGTGGACTACGATAGGCTGAGTTGATTCATGTATTTAGTCCACTGCTGGACATGAATAAAGTAATAATAATAAAAAATAAAAATACATTTAATTCAGGCAAAACCCATATTACATAAAATAAAATAAAACTT
Source organism: Tiliacea aurago (assembly GCA_948098905.1). Taxonomy (NCBI): domain Eukaryota; kingdom Metazoa; phylum Arthropoda; class Insecta; order Lepidoptera; family Noctuidae; genus Tiliacea; species Tiliacea aurago. The sequence continues at coordinate 8,318,281 of OX402592.1, forward strand.
CAACAGAATAGAATACAATGTCAATGGAATTTAAATAAACGAATGAATAAGTACAATTTATGAAGGCCACAGAATAAAAATAAAATGTCAAACGCAATTAAAATAAACGCATGAGTAGGTACAAAATATAATGTTGAAATTAGAATAATATTTCAAAGGATCACAAAATTAAAGAATAAAAATTTCATATATAAACAATCAGATTAAGTAGCAATACATGTCTAGCATTGAATAGGTTAGATTTTTCTGCGAGTTGAAAACATCCAGTTTTGCATCTTCCACGTTCAAACTGCCCTACACGTATTTGTGTCTGGTTCTTATTATTTTGGAATTCTGTGCCAAAATAAGGTAAAGAAATCCAATTGATTGGCTGTCTGAAATGTTGCTGATGTCATAAATAATTCAACACGCCTACTTAGCACGACCGCGCGATTTACTTAATCGTAACGGATTTTTTTAAATCGAAAATAGAACTATCCTATAGCATTTTGATTTGAAACATAGGTAGCACTGTAAGTATTACCCATAGATATTAGTAAATATTATGTGCGAAAGAAGTATTTGCAATTTTAAAATCGTTCGAACTAAGTGACGTTTACTCCGTACGTTCGTGTCAGGCCCGCAGGACTGTTACACAAGATGTCTTATCTGAACAGCATGAAAGTGGAACTAGGTAAACGTCACTCAGAACGATTACCTCGAATTGAAGCTGAGCACACCCGCGGCATCCTGGTAGTACGTGACGTCACAGACAAGCTATCCAACAGTCAGTCGCTCGGAGTTGTGTTCTGACACGTTTCGTACCCTAGAGCGTACTAACCAAACTTATCTTTGAAGTAGTGTTGGTAGACAAAGATGGTTCGTCAAGGAAGACAAAATGAAAGTGGAATGAAATGATAGCTAAATGGACGTAGAAGCGAAATCATTCAAATTTATCCATACTTCCATACTAATGTTGAGGAGCTTGTTTGTGGCTAAGTAATAAAAAATTGCCACTCTGATGCCGAAAAATTCAAACTTTTGACATCATTTAAAATCTAAAATTTCTTGACATCATATTTGAAACTGTTTGACATTTTAATTGTATTGTTTTAAAAAAGTTTTTGACATTGTAAGTACTTTAAAATTGACTTCATAATTATATTATTTTTGATTTGTCTAGTAGTATTTTAAAACTGTTTGGACATTATATTAGAAACTGTTAGGCACTATATATTAATAATTCATGGTTCATTATAATTTTTATGTAAATTGCATGTACCTATATTCAACACGCTGTAAATTGTCCACGAATAAATTAAATGAAATGAGCTCAATTTTTTCCCTGGTAGTAGTACGTTCTCGTGAGATAATTTTGACCTACACGTGCGGGCGAAGCCGGGGAAAAGCTAATATCGTTCGTTATAAATTACCGTTGTTGCCTTTCGTCCAATCGTAGACTTTTGGAGAGATTTTAAAAGAAACAAAATGTTTTTTTTTTAACTTTTTTTTCTTTCACATCATCATCATCATCATTTCAGCCGAAAGACGTCCACTGCTGGACATAGGCCTTCCTAAAAAAAAAACGGATTTGCCATAATCGCCACGCTTGGCAGGCGGGTTGGCGATCGCAGTATGGTTTTAAAAATGCATAGAGAACGCTGCTGCCGATTCTCTGGTAAGTCCCTTAGTCGCCTTTTACGACACCCACGGGAAGAAATGGGATGGTGCTATTCTTTACGTCCGGCACCAACCGGAACAAAAAAAATGTATTTATTGCCTCAGAAACACATGCAATTAGATATTACAACTCGAAGTATAATGATTAAACAACGTAAGTCAACAATAACCGCATTTATATATAGAAATTAGAAGCTGGCATTTAATAAAAACTTTTATTTATAGAATTCCACCAAAATCCTTAATGGGAATCCTTTAACAAATCTCAAATTAAGAGATTGGTACAAAATTAGTCTGGTCCCAAGACACGTTTTAAATGTAAGAAAATAGCACTTTGAGCTGAATAATTTCCTCTCAGTCACTTTCCTGTATCAAAACACTTTACCTTAAGTGGAACCTTTATACAAAGTGAGTAAACTGTCCTTAAAATTTATTTTGCGAAGAATTTATATACACCCCGATGAAAGATAAAAATGTTTTTCCTTTTAATTTCGCCTTGACGCGCGATTTCCGAATCGTGCCACAAACCTGCAGCTGTACAGGGTCAAATCAAATCAGCTAGCAAAACTCCACTGGGGCGTGATGGGTATAATAATAAAATAAAAAAATTGTGAGCCGTCACGGGACGCCTGGCAGATGTGTAACATCGAAATCAAACAAACAAACATCGAAAGGTGAAACTATTGTCTTTTCTATCAGCCGGTCTATTCTATATAAATCTCACTGTGAAACTTTAGGTGAAGTTAGAGTGAAGTAAGCTCTAATTCCACCTTGTGTTAAGCCGGTCTGGTGTAATCTTAGCCGAAGTGAGATTTAAGTGAGCTGTCCACCTGATGCTACGGATCGCTAGGGATTGACACTATTGATAGCTCACTTCACCTAAGATTTCACGGTGAGATTTTTGCAAAATACAGGTAAGATAGACCTCAGCTACATTCCACTAGTTCTTATATAAACAAATAAATAAAATGTATTTTTAAGTAGCAGGTAGTAGTTTGTTTTATCAAAATTACAGATTTTTTACTAAATGTATATGAAAGTATATACGGTACTTATAACAAAAAAATTGTCTATCTGTCTGTCTGTTTGTTCCGGCTAACCCCCAAAACGGCTGAACCTATTTCGACGGAACTTTCACTGGCAGATAGTTGATGTTACAAGAAGTAACTTAGGCTGCTTTTATTTTAATTTTAATAATAAAGCTATTATTGTCCAAAGTGTGGCAAAGCATTCTTCTCAAACAGAGAAGGCATGAGGATCGATCACCGAATTGGCGATTTCAGACTTATATTAATTAACGAGGTCTTAATTAAAGGAAATTAAACAGTTCAATACTTAGTGTTTATTGAAATTATGAACCAAAAAATTACAATTTTGGTATTAATGAAACTGCAAAGTTTGGCATTAATTAAGTTCCGGACGTAAAGAATAGCACCATCCTATTTCTTCCCGTGGGTGTCGTAAAAGGCGACTAAGGACTTACTAGAGAATGGGCAGCAGCGTTCTCTATGCATTTTAACATCATACTATGATCGCCAATCCGCCTGCCAAGCGTGGCGATTATGGCAAACCCTCCCCTATGTCCAGCAGTGGACGTCTTTCGGCTGAAATGATGAAAAGAAAGAAAGAAAGAAAATACGTTTATTTGCGGTAAACATGACGCAACAAAGAACATAAACACAAAAATAAGAAAAGGTTGGGGGAAACATGCGTCACATCCACATCCATCCATCATGAATTAATGATGCTGCGATGTAAACTCACAGTGCACATAACAGTTCTTCACATTTTAGTTCATCACATTCCTTGCAAATCATACAATCAACTTGCAAATATATGATAATGATTTCCCTTCAACTTTTGATTTACTCACTTAAGCTGATTCCGCAGCAGTAGCCCGCGAAATTCAAATTTTCTTATGTTTTTTCGCAATTTGCAGGTCAGTTTCAGGTGTTATGTTTGTCAAAATATGAATTACACACAGGAGAAACAGAACGATCGGATCGGATTATTACAGGAGAAATTCCTAGTGTGGGGCAACGTTTTTAATTTAAAAGAAAGAAAAAAAAAGGATTACGCGGGCTACAATTAATGAAAGCCTACTACAGCATTGACGAATTTTTTAATGATATATATATATATTTTTTTTTTGGTATCAATTAATTTGTGTATTCCTAATTTTTTGACATTTAATATAATTGTCAAATTATACCATCTGTGATGAGTTGAAGACACTGTTCTGTAGTACATTTTAATTTTTTATTTATTATTCATTTGGATTGTACATTTTTTGAATAAAAAAATTATAATTATTAGATGTTAATTTAATAACCTACCTATTTATATTTGTACGCTGTTACGGCAAAACATGACTGTAATATTTATTTATTTTACTTTAACATAAAACGGCCAAAGGCCAATTACATTAGATAAAGACACAACACATTAAATAAGTACAAAAACAAAAGAATACAGCTACTCGACAGTCATACGCTCATCTCACAATACAATTAATCAATATAATTTTATTGTAACATCTTGCATGCCATAATTATGTGTGTATACTCATGTATTGGACAAATAAATTAATTTACTCAAACATGCATGTAATGTGGTCATTATTTTGACAACCTTGTTTGAGCAAAGTCGACCTTGCCGTTCTGTTCCAAGGAGCGGCCGGCAAAGTTTTGCTGGTCGCTCTAACAGGCCGGCAAAATATTGCCGGCCGCTATTTTAATGTTTCAACGTTTTAAAAAATCAAATGCAAAAAGATTTTATTTAAAACACAGCTGTTTGTATTTATAGAGATAGGTACAAAAAGATTTTATTCCATATTTGGCTGTATAGTTCCAACTGCCATGCTACCATTGTAAAAAAAAAAAAACAAAGAAGTAACAAAAGCGCGGTTCAGCGAAAATTTTATTTTTATTTAGTGACTTTTTTGCTAAAAATGAGCTTTCAAAGCGAAAATTCTTCCGATTCAATGTGTTTAACACTGCCAGACATTAAAGATGAAGCTAAATTAGTGGTTGAAAATTTAGTACCGCGAAACTCAAAGGAAAAAAATATAAGCTTGCATATGAAAAATTTGTGCAGTGGAAAATCAGTAGGAAATCTAAATCTTTATCCGAAAATGTTTTTCTTGCGTATTTCAATGATCTTTCCAACAAAATGAAGCCTTCGTGTCTCTGGAATACTTATTCAATGTTAAAATGCATGGTTCTCATAAAGCACAATTTGAACATTAAAAATTTACCACAATTTAACGAGTATGCTAAAACGACAGTCAGACGGATATAAATGTAAAAAATCAAAAGTGTTGACATCACAAAATGTAGAAAAGTTTATAAATGAAGCCCCCGACTCTGAGTACTTAGCGGTGAAAGTAAGTATTTATATCTAAAAGCCCAAATTTGTAATGTACACGTTCTCATAATTAATACTCGTACTTGTTATTGTTACAGGTGGTTCTTATTTTTGGCATTTACGGTGCATCTCGATGCATCGAAATTACCAATATCACCGTTAATGATATTGAAACTCACATCAACGTAATGATAATTACGTTGCGAGATACAAAAACGAAGATTGATCGTACATCCGTTATTCGTGACGCCTCATTTGCAGTGGTGTAAAAATATTACGCAATACGTCCAGTTGACGTAAAAACGGACCGATTTTTTTTAAATTATAAAAACTGCAAATGCACCAAACAAGTGATAGGAAGGCATAAAATTGCTCAAATGCCCAAAATAATTGCTACATACTTAGAACTGCCCCATCCGGAACAATTTACAGGTCATTGTTTCCGGCGTTCATCGGCCACTATTCTTGCCGATACTGGGGCCAATCTTATTACACTAAAAAGGCATGGAGCATGGAAATCCGATCGAGTTGCTGAGAGCTATATAGAAGAATCGGTGGAGAATAAAAACAGAATTACACAAAAAATCGGTCAAAGTATAAACTTAAAACGAACAACGTCTTACGAGTTCTAGGAAGCTTCAACATCTGCTCAAGAACATGAAGAAAAAAATGATGAAATAAATGAAGTAACAAATGAAGAAATAATACAGCAGTCAAACACCGCATTAAAATTATCGCAAACTATTAGTAATATCAAACCGGGAAAGTCGGTGTTGAATTTTAGTAACTGTACTTTTCATAATTGTCATTTTAATTAAATTTCTAGTTAATTAATATATATTTTATTGAAATTACTTGCTGGTTTTATTTAGATTAGGTACTTGCATTTTTGAGTAAAGCACTATACAAGCCTTGGCCCACTATGACTGCTTCGCTGGTCACGCTATGATTGCCTCGAGCTAGCCTAGCTACGCTATAGGCCTTCCAGCTTGGCCATCATTGCAGCCCTTGCTGTCGTCGCTGTAAAGGCCTCGACCTACGGCTTCGGCCTTTATCTCAGCTCGTCCATCAAGTGCTGCACACTGACCGTGCTGTGTCGGCCTGGAGCTGCGCTACGCTGCGCTGTCGGCCATCATCAGCGCGACCAGCAAAGTAGTCATTATAGACCGCGGCAGTAATGTACTAGATCTTATCTTATCTTACAACCTCGGATTCACCTTAAGTATATGATCTAGTTGATATGATATGTATTGCATGTCTCACGCCGCGGCTTCACTCACGTGTGTTCGGAATTGGAAGGAAGATTATCCCTAAATCCGCGAATCCTATTTGCGGGATCGACGGCAGTAAAAAGGGAAGTTCTATGGAAATTTGGTAGGTACTACGAAACAGTTAAGTAGTTTCCAAAATTCCATATTGGATCTAATCTACTTTTCCAAGTACCAGTAGGTTCAACCCTTTATTTATAATCGTTGCTTAAAGTTAATTTTGGAGTTAAGAGGAGGCTCATTATTTTTATGTTAATTTGCATAAATATTCTGAAACAGTCACACATACAATCAAAACAAAACTTTAGTATATGATTTATTGGATCTTTTTCTTTCCATATTTAAGACAGTTACGTAATTGTAATATTTTCGCTCGATACATTTTTTATTCGAAAATCATGTCTTTTTTACGGATAATTATAAAAACAAACAAGATTGTTCGGCTTTTATGTCTAAAATAAATATTCACAGCAAGAAAATATAGTTTATTATCCAGCCACCAGATATTTTTTCTCTAGATCAATTATTAATTTAGCTAAAACGAAATAAGAATTGAGACTTACGCTATTTATTTTCGTGCTCGAACACGATTAAAGAGCGCACGCGATATTCAACTATATTACTGATGTGTTAGCGTTTAGTACATAACGAAGTGGCGATGGCGGGGACCATGGGGCGGAGCATGCGTGGAAATTTGATTTAGACTGCTTGGTCTTAAGAGGGGCTCGTGGCTAAATGCACTTTAACAGTCGCACTGGTCGATTGAGTGTTAAGCTACGCTCACCGATAGATCATACAATACTGTCACTACAATTTGTCATTTATTTACATTTAATAGTAGAAGCACGATTATGTTGTATTAAGAACTAGCTGTTGCCCGCGAATTCGTCTGCAATTCAGTATGAAAAGCCTGTGTCCTTACTCAGGTAATGATCTATCTGTGGCCAAATTTCATCCAAATCTGTTCAGCCATTTTACACAAACAAACAAACTCACTTTCGACTTTATAATATTAGTTAGTAGGATGGTCTCATCCGTAGTCAGATCACCGCAAGCTCTGCTAAAAACCTTAAACTCAAAGCATTTATTTAAAATAAACAAATTACAGGCCCTTTTGAATTGTCAAGAACAGTCGGGTCGATCAGTCAGAAAGATGAAACTTTGCCCATTCCAAAGCGTAGTAGGTACCTATGGAGAAGAACGGGCAAGAAACTTCACGGACACTCTTTTAAATTCACATAATAAAAATATTGGTTACATCATTCATGTTGAAATTATACATGTGCGAACGATGCAAAACGTCAAAACCGTCCGAAATAAAAAAAAAAATACAATTAAAAAATAAAATGAAATTAAAATAAGCGGTGGTAGCTAAGAGATGGCCAATCCCTACTGACGGCGCCCGTTCACGAACATGACGCATGGATTAGTACCATCCAGCTCAAACATTTTGAAGGGAGCTTAATTCACAAATCGTTCAATTTTCTATTTTTGAGGTAAAACTTCTATAAGCACGCTTGATTTGGGGAGTAAGCTGGTGAATGCATGACGAGAGCGTTACGAAAGTGACGAGAGCATTACGGAAGTATAATTAGTATTAATATTGAAGTAAAACTTCTTTACGCACGCTTGACTTGGAGAGTAAGTTGATGAATGCGTTACGGAAAGAGGCTACGGAAGTTGTTTAAATTTTAAACATGGAACACACCGCGTCACCACCGCGGGCCATCCCGCATTTTTAAATTCACACTGGCTCTTTATACACTCACAAGACCGCAGCTTTTTTGAAGTAAAACTTATTTTGCTAGCGAACGGTGATTTCTGTTTTACTTCAGACGTGTGGTCTTAAGCGCTGTGCTGTGGGTCCCGATAGCACAGCATCATGCTGAGTGCAAGCCTTCTTGTCACAGTCATGACGTGCAGCTTCCGATTATTTTTTTTGTTTGTGATCGTGATTATAATATGTACTTAGATCTGTTTTGTGTAATGTTTACCTTCCAGTTTATTACATATTATGTTTTCCAACATTGTACTTGCACGTTTTTCTGTGACAAATAAAATTATTTTTCTTTCTTTCTTTCTAAAGCACACTCGTTTTTTTTTCTATGTATCCATTAAGTAACTATTTCTTCATAATTCTCTCAATCCATAAAGAACAATTCTTGTTAGCACTGCACACTAACAATCAAATAAAATACACTTACGTCGTGAAATATTGGCGCAGTAAAAGCCAATACAATACAATCACTAAAAACTTGCGTTAACCCCACAGAAGTTATTATCCAATTCTTGAAAATACTTGGAAAATACGATGGTTTTCTTTTATTGGACATAAAAGCTGAAGTTGATTTATTCTTAGCCTCAGAAATGATTATAGAGACGTGAAAATACGTTTTTAGAACAGCTTGGAGGTCAACTTAGATGATGAGACAATATTATTTATTTTGTATAAAGATTTGATGAATTGCTCTAGGTCCTAAATAAAGTGGATCCTAGAAAAAGCCCATCTTTCTTAACCCGTCTGTTACTTAGAACCTGATTCTTGACACCTTTTTTTACTTCATTTATAAAAAATTAAAAAAATGTATTAAATATAAAAAAAAATAAAGCTTTTTATTTCAGGCGTGTTCCATAATATTAATAGTGGGGCGACTTAAAAACTATGTTACATAAAAAAAGAAAGAAATATATCACGAGCATTAATATACCTTACACTTACACAAAATTCAAAAGAGATTTGTTCGTGAAAATGGTGAAATAATGATTGCAATTTTGAGAAAATACCTATTTAATAATAGTCACCATCTCCACAAAAGGCTAGCTTTTCCCAACAATGTTGGGGTCAGCTTCCAGTCTAACCAAATGCAGTTGAATACCAGTTTTTTAAACATAGAGCTGTAACGGTTAGCACTGTTAGTTTTGTAATTAACTTACATAGTAAAAACTAATTGTAAACACTACACAGCACATTACTTACCCTAACACATATTTCCTCGTTTGACATATCATCTGTCACATTAACGTTTCGGTCATCATAGACAACAGGCGAGGAATAATATCATTATCTATTGCTTAACATGACTAACAAATATACGATTCACAACAATAATTATTTATTTACAGTTTATAAAACACACAATATCTATATATTTATTAACTATTCTAAGAATTATTTACACTTCACATCTATAAATAATGTACATATATGTGTAAAGGCCGAGGGTGCATTCCAGCATATATCGAAACACACATTCGGTCACGATCGGAAATCCTCAGAACCGTTCGTGACCAGATGATTTTGCCAAATGTCACGACGGGAGTTCAACGACCCGAAGATTCGACCTTGCCTCAAAGACGGAATATGTACTCAGTCTTAGCACCAGATCTTCTTGAACCTTCAGCTCCAACAGTCACTCACTCATCATTTTTGTTCAAGCCTTTTCGTGTTCATAATCTGTTCTTATTCGTACAAATTGTCTGTAATTGTTAGTGTTGTTTTTGTACCTGTATACAATATTAGTTTTAGTATATGCGAAACCCGAAACACGTGTCTAGTATTTTTATGTAAAGAATCTATGTACAAAAGTTCGAAACTGTATCATAAAAAATCACAAAGTAATAAGGTTGTTATGTTACCGGGTTGTCCGTACAAAAACATGCTAACGGCGCCCCCGCGCCTCCAGGGTCGTCTTGCGCTCATTGATAATAATTTGGCAGTAGGTACCTAACCGTACGGTGATTGTATTGTAAGTAATTAAATGGTGATAGCATTTTCCATCACACTTAAATATTTTTGGGACAAAATATAACATGGTATAAAAATTATTAAAATCGATTCAGTTCCCTATTCTGAACAAACTACATTCAGGTTTCGCATATACTAAAAATAATGTTTTATATATATGTTAAAGGAGTGCCGAGGTAGGCAGTAACAAGCCAGCTATCGTTAATCCGTGTATAATTGAAAATACCCCGTAACACTTCAGAGCGACTGCCTATCTGACTTCCATACCTCATCATCATCATTTCAGCCGAAAGACGTCCAATGCTGGACATAGACCTCCCTCAAAGGGGGGGGTTTGCCATAATCCACGCTTGGCAGGCGGTTTGGCGATCGCAGTATGGTGTCAAAAAGCGTGTAGAATGCTGCCACCCATTCTCTAGTAACTGTCCATACCTCAGTTACTGGATAATATGATAGGGACATCATATTATCCAGTAACTGAGGTATGGAAGTATGTAAGACTGGTTGTCAGACTTTCGTGCTTGTGACGACCCGTAACGACTGTCAAAGATCCACGAATGACAGCCGGGACCAATGGGTTAACGTTCTTTCCGTGGCATGGAGGGCTCTTGGTATGTAATGATGGTCACCCATCCACGGACCAACATGGCAAGCGTAGCTTAACCTGATCGACCGACCCATGCGGCTTTATTAGCCACAAGCCCCTATTAACCCACCTATTTAATAATAACATGCTTTCGAAATTACTATGCACGTGACAAATATCAAAACTTTAAGGCGACGATAACCGACTTTTAATACTTTTATACTGAAGATCACGTCTAAACGAATAGTGTTAATGATTTACAATATATATATGTTAAATTAGAGCATTTTATCAATAACTTAATATGTGAAAATTTTAGGTTATGTTTATATTACATAGTGAAATTAATTTGTAAAGTTATGTTTAACGCGGATAAAAAACTGAGAATGGCGCAAAATCTACCAAGCGTATTTTTCTGAAACCTTCACCAATTTTAAGATAATTTAATTATTGATCTTTTAGTATACGCGTTTTATTAAAATACCTTTTGGTTTGTGTACAATAAAGTAATAATGCGTCAAACTGGGGACAGCGCTCCTTGATGGGCGAGTCCTATTACTGGCTGAACGTACGACGCGTTGTGTGAGCTTAGTACAGAACACGCAAGCTAACCACTCAAGGTCACTGGCATATATCTCCGTCTTGAGAGAAAACCGCTTTTGAATCTTGCGTAAATGTAAAGTATTTATGTTCATGACTACCTACATACTACTCTAGGTTTCAATGATTCACAGAATGATTGATGAACCTTAAAATGTTGACGGTAAAGTGCGTAAATGTAAAGTATTTATGTTCATGACTGTACCTACGTACAGTCATGAACATAATTCTTTATAATACGTTATCGTTCTGTGAATCAATGAAACCGAGAGTAATATGTAGATACTACTCTCGGTAGTATCTAGTTTCATTCAATGATTCACAGAATGATAACGTTCAAAAAAATACATAGGTACAGACATCTACTATAGTAGTCTTTGGGTACAGTCGCCATCACATCAGCTTATACCAAATTGATGATGAATGATTTTAAACCTTAAAATGTTGAAGGTAAAGTTCAAAATCGATTGAGAACATTTGACAGTTTGTGGTAACTTGATGTGCTATATGTGACTACATCAAAGCCAACTTTCAAAGGTAAAAAGTTGCAAAGGTAATCCATTTAATGTCACTGCTTTTTCACCAGCTGTGCTTTGCTTTTGCGCCGTTGGTGCTGCAAACACGGACTGCATAGAAAATTCACAACCAGCTCCAGGAATTCATTCGTGAATGAATTTTTTAATGTACACCTAATATTAACAGGAACCATGTGGTTTTAATACTAGAATATTAACTAGAATGTGAAGTAGAAAGGCGTTAAGGTGCTAGATTTTTTAGTATGGTGAGATTGTGGGTTATGCCCTGCTTATAATATTTCATTTCTGATTTTTTTATAAAATAAAGGTCCAGCATCCTAATTGTGTTTACATTTTCGGTCACAATCCAAAAGATCTTGAAGGAAATTGCTAATCCATTGCTTCATATGTTTGACAAATTTGTCTGCAACATAAAAAAAACCGGTCAAGAGCGAGTTGGACTCGCGCACCGAGGGTTCCGTACGAATATATGTTGTTGATGATTTCTGAAAAACTGTGCTATTTAGAGACATTGTTTTATTTTTCCTGTAATCTTTACTTAGGCTTCTATCATATAGAATAATTTCAGATTTTTATCTCTGCAAAATTCGGAGATAAGGGGGGTGGAACGATATTTTTTTTTACATTTTTCATCACAAGTCGGAGATTAAGCTGCCTAAAAAAAAAAATATGTTTGAGAATGTGCAAACAACGTTCTTTCATATGATACCCCACAAGCCCTAGTAGCCCCACTTCAATTTTTTAAGACCTTTCAGTCCCTTTTACAAAAAAGATATATTTTTTTTAATTTCTTTCTTGCTTGCAAAATAGTTGGGCAAACCTCATCTAAAACTATTCTAAATTTCAAGTTGACATTCCAGTCATTAGTAGTCATTAGTTGATTTTAAGTTGGCATTAGTATTGTGGTACGGAAACCTAAAAACGCACTGAATATTGTTGAACTGTCAAAATGAAAGGCATTACCATTGCAAGTGTGTTATGCAATTACTCTGAAATGCAATGTTTTGATTAAATAAACACACCGTTGACATAAATTTATTCATGAAAAATGTGAGCTTTTCAACCCGCATCAAACAATGATGTATTTTAATTAGAATTTGTAATCTTTTGATCAATGATCATTCGACTGAAACATCACGCAAAATGTCAATAAAAATGTAAATTGCTTGGCACTGAGCAAACTGTTTGTACTCATTAATATAAAATCTTTCCTGTCAAATAGTTGACTTACAGAGAATATTTTACCGTAATTGGTATTAAAGAAACTCTGACCAAAATGTTACTGTAAGAAGTTCTTTGTTTATGTTCGTATAAGACATTAATGAGTTTTGACAGAATTTTTGCAACCGGATTTCAATATTTTTATTGGTAGATCTTATTTTTGTAAAAGCCAATCTTGGTTCTTATTGAAAACAAATTGAATTCTTTAATTTTGAAACATGCTGTTCGCTGTTCTTCATTCATTCAATTTTATTGCTGTCGTCACTTTTGTTCTCGACATTACCTGTTATTGTTTTGACAAGGTGTCGATGCGATATTAACCCGGTACAGTATCCACTATATTGCACAGCGCTATTGGTCGATTGATTAGCCAATTAGCCGTGAATTAATTATAACTAGATACTTGCATGGAATAAACTAAAATATAGAGTTTGAATGAGGGATGATGACTGACGAGCAGTGTCGTCACCATGAACTGCAAAGACAATATGCATATGTATGAAAATTTCCGAAGCGCTAGATATAGAAATAAAGTTCAGACTGTACCCTGCAGAACATATTTAATCTAGTGTATATTGCATGACATCTAAGATTTATAAAAAATTGCCATGTCATATTACAGACATTGACAACTTGCACATATTTAATGGATTCCAGTGTATATTGCATGACCTCTAAGATTTATAATAAATTGCCATGTCATATTACAGACATTGACAACATGCACATATTTAATGGATTCCAGTGTATATTGCATGACATCTAAGATTTATATTAGATTGCCATGTCATATTACAGACATTGACAACTTGCACATATTTAAACAGAAGCTAAAGGAATTTCTAACTGATAAAGTGTATTACAGTGTGAAGGGGTATCTAAAAGGGAATCCTTATGGCCAATAATACTTATCAGTTACTCAATAATAGAAATGACATGTACAACTCACAATTATTATTTATCTAGGACTTTCATTTATTTCACAATTTAATATGACATTTATTTAATTATTGACTACTAAATACTTCTTCACCTTGAAAGATAAAATGATTTTCTACTTTAATAATTTTGTATTTTGATAGTAGATTGTAATTTATGTGAAAATTTTGCATGCCCAACTGACGGCAGAGCATGAGGAACACTAGCAAAACTTGTATTTATTACAGTATTAGTACAGTTACAGTAAACAGTATACATTAGTTACAGTATACAGTATTACATCTGTACCCCTACCCATGTTGGCAAAAATAAATGATTTGATTTGATTTTGACAAATGTTCTCTCTGTCCCATCCCGACGTTGGTGATCTTAAAAACGGTTTCATTCGTAGGTTCTGTTATTCTTCCATTTTTATCAGCGTAATAGTAATAAATCAAGTAATATGGTTACGTAGGTATTGCTCAATAGTTATGATTTACACCGTTCTTTTTTATTTTCTCTGGCTTACTCGGGGCTACGGCGCGGCGCGGGCAAAGTTTTATTAAAGAAAACGAAGTCTAGCTTTGACTGAGTTCCCAACTCAACTACGGAGAAATAGAAAAAGGTATAAAAGCAGAAGTCAGTTCAGAAGAAAATAAAGAGTTAGAACTTCTTCCAATGAAATGAAATAATAACACTGCGATCATTGATTTATTAAATATAAATAGGAAGATATGCCACTCTCTAACTTCACGTAAATATTAAATGGACCCGATGTCGTGCGTCATGTGCTCGACAACTGAAATAGAGAAACATAATTATTACGCGGGCTATAGCGGGAACGAGATAGCAATAATTGTCACTGTTACGTACCCATAACAACTCGGAAACAACCTACGATTCCGGTATTCGCCGCAAACCGAGAGTGGGTCGATTGCGTTCTTTCCCCTAATTTATGCGGTCCATGTCGAGGAGCGCATACCATATCTTCTATTTAATACATCAATGACTGCGATACACGATTTCGGTACCCGAAAAACTGATTGTTATAGTTTTCTAGTTTGTAGGGATTGGTTTTATCACATCTTGTTTTTAAGATATACAACGATAACCTTTTCTTAAAGGACCCGCATTTTGTCCCTAATAGTAAATGTCGATGACTTAAAATTTAAATGAACAAAATGAGGGTCATTTGTTGAGTTCCCATTTATTTATATTAGTTAGGTTGAGTCGTTCGTCTATTGAGAAAATAAGTTCATTATACGTGAGTATCTTTGAGATTTGCTGTTTGTGTGTGTACTTAAGAGTATTCTATCATATTATATTCTCATACAGTTTTAAAGATGAATACTGAAAAAACCGGCCATGTGCGAGTCGGACTCGCGCACGAAGGGTACCTTACCATTATCTATAGAAATAGCAAAAAAATCACGACTGTTGTATGGGATCCCGCTTAAATATTTGTTTTATTTTAATTTAGGTAATTATTTATTTTTAAAGTGAATATTTAACTAAATATTCTGTGAATATTCCAAGCGTCTATCTCTTGCTGTCATCAATATCCAGCAAAAACGAACAAAAAAATCACGTTTGTTGTATGGGAGCCCACATACATATTTATTTTATTCCGTTTTTTAGTCTTTATTATTATAGCGGTAACAGAAATACATCATCTATGAAAATTTCAACAATCTAACTATCACGGTTCATGAGATACAGCCTGGTGACAGACGGACAAACAGACAGATAGACGGCGGAGCCTTAGTAATAGGGTTCCCTTTTTACCCTTTGGGTACGGCACCCTAAAAATCACTTTTGTTGTATGGGAGCCCCCTTAAATATTTATTTTATTCTGTTTTTTAGTATTTGTTGTTAGAGCGGCAACTGAAATACATCATCTGTGAAAATTTCAACTGTCTAACTATCACGGTTCATGAGATACAGCCTGGTGACAGACGGACAGCGGAGCCTTAGTAATAGGGTTCCCGTTTTACCCTTTGGGTACAGAACCAAAGAAGTTTTCTTTGTGGACAGTGCATTTGGACGTATTGTATCATGATAACCCGTAGATTCCACAATTATTTTGTGTATCATGTTATGCTGCTCTCCTGTCGTGGTTGAATGGAAACAAAACATTAATGTCATTTGCAATGCCGACACTGGCGCGAACCTAGTAATCACTACCACGATTGCTACTTCTACATGGTTGATTCAAGAACATTTTCTAAGAAAATTAAACATGAAATGGAGTACCTACCTTATTGTGAATTCTGTATCGAAACTAATAACCCATAGTGAAGACATGCCTTCTCCTTCGCCTCATAAGAAACTGAAGAGTTACAGTTCGGTTCGGGTTCCGGTCACACAGGTAACGGAAGGAATACGGGTGGGTTTTAGTCAGTAAAAGTCTCTTCCGTTCCGCTCAGAGCGGGAGAAGTTATTTGATGATTTCTGACCAAAAAAAAAAACGGTTTCGTTCCTCACAAAGAAAAAACGGAACCCCTTTAGGATCACTCTTGTGTCTGTCCGTCTGTCACAGCCAATTTGCTCCGAATCTACTGAACCGGTTATTTGAAATTTGGTAGTTATATGTTTTAGTACTTTTTGCCTGAAACACAGGATTTCCTAGTTCGGCACGTAAGTCTTAGGAATATAATTTACATTTAAGCAAAACTGTACAAAATTTGTATGCCTTGTAATTTTTTTAAATAAATATTATTATTATTACTTAATTAAAAACAAATAATAATGTCATCTTTCAATTCACAAAAAACCCCACAAATCTCTCTACATGGTGCACATAAATAGCAATCATGATTAAAAACATTCAGTTTAAAGTTGAAAGATTTTCCGCCGACCAGATGATATGGTAATGAATGCGCATCCAGCTTCCAAAGGGGAATATTCGATATTCTAATGCGGAGTAATAAAAGTCCTGTATTAGCATCGGAAACTCTCGACCTGGGAATGCCTTGGATTCGTCGGAGCACTCTCACCACACTTTACCCTTGTGGCTTGCTTTATATTATTGTATGAACGTTAGCTGTATTTGGCGTTGGCTTTGTATGTGGCTCAAATTGGGTTTAAATAGTGAGGCGAATAATTTGCTTGTAAATCGTATGTCGAACTAAACTGAAATGGTGTTTAAGTGCTTTGTTCTCTATGTTCATTTATTTAAGCGTGATAAAGATAGGAAGTTAGCATAATAATAATATAACGTTTATTTCAGAATCATGCTCCATATATTTTTGTAACTGTGTAAACTTATAAAACTACTGTTAGTACAATATTTCTAAGCTGCGTGAGGCACGCCGATCCTGGGGAATGCCTACTTGACTGCATGCAGTCGTACCCACCGCCCCTAGGCCAGAGTTCCACCTATCAGCCAACGTTCTGAGAATGGTGTTGGGGCTGTCGCGAACACGACGTAGCAGAGATGCGCACCTCTTGCGTTTGATGGCCGAAAAACTATCCACATCCGCGTCGGCAAACATGCCAGACGCGCTACAATAACGTGGCAATCCCATCAACACCCGGAAAGTGTTGTTGTAATGTATGCGCAGGCCACTGATAATAAGTATAACGATGCAGAAACCATACATACAAAAAAAGAACCGATGTCACAACATCTGGTAGAGTATCCTTTACAACATCGGTTGATTGTTTTTATATAATATGATTTCACGTCCACACCACTGTTCTAGCATACTGTGTGTGTATTTGTGAAAAGGAACGCTTTTAACAAATATAACGCTTTTAATAAATATATAGAACACACAGGCTAGAACGGTGCGGTGGTGTGGTGTGTGTATGCTTCGATGGTTTGGTCATGTTGACCAAACCACCGAAGCAATGAAAGGCGACTAACAAAAGGCAGAAGTGAGTGGAAACGCTAGGAGGGGACGCCCTAGAAGGACATATAGTGACCTAATTGGTGATGTTCTTCAGAAAGGTCAGGTACTCGCAACCAGCGTGCATGTATGATCAGATATATGATCGTAAACGAAGCAAAAAGAAGGTATGTAAGGAGCGTAGCAGCTGGCGCTCTATAGTTTCTGCTTAACTCCATGGTAAGAAGGCGTGAGTTTATGTGGAACACAGTCACGTGAGCGAGCTAGTTCCTTTAACTTTGAAAAACTTTGATTGCTTTATTTAGTCGTTCATCATCATCATTTCAGCCCGAAAGACGTCCACTGCTGGACATAGGCCTCCCCTAAAGGCCGGTTTGCCATAATCGCCACGCTTGGCAGGCGGATTGGCAATCGCAGTATGATGTTAAAATGCATAGAGAACGCTGCTGCCCATTCTCTAGTAAGTCCCTTAGTCGCCTTTTACGACACCCACGGGAAGAAATGGGATGGTGCTATTCTGTACGTCCGGCACTAAACGGACAATTTAATCGTTAGTACATTTCATTCGATGAGCAAATTCAGGTCAAGGTTATCTATTTCAATCTAAGTCTCATAAACCTTCGGTTAGTAGGTAGCAAGAGATCACAAGGATGTCATATAAGTATTAAGCAAACTTGACAGTTATTGGGTTATGTCCCGTGTCTATACAAATAAGTAAGTATCCACCGTTAGTTAAGCCAATATCACACGCTTCACATGAGTGAATGATTCATCCGAGCGAAGGTTCATTTTCCACGTTCCACGATATCGAAAAAAAAATATATAAGAATGAACGTTCATCTGCACCTTTTATTAAATTTTTCGATTGATTGCAGATAAGATGCCGAAATAAAACAGAATTTATTTTGTGTTTATGTTTATTTATTTATTGTGCCACTCCAACGACTAATTCACTAAAACATTAACAGACAACTTAATCTTATTTTATAATTACTACAGCTAACTTGTCACTGCCTAATACACATAGAGATAATCAAATAAGTTAATAATAATAAAATCAAATAAATTAATAATAACAATACAATCAAACTAATCAATAATAATAGGACAGAAAAATGAATCAAATTATATTAATTTATAAAAATAAACATTCATTTAAAAGTATAAGTTCTAGCAATTTATTACAGAACAACAAATGAATGATGGCATTCAAATAAGAAGTTGCCAAAGATGATATGTGTTCAAATGTTTCACTTCAATTTAATATAAGCGTAAATTGCGTACTATTTTAATACAGAAATGTTAATATTGTCTCTGTGACTATTTTGATGACAATTCTTTGACAGAATAATATTATTATTTATAATCATAACATGACTATCTATGCATGACGACTTTAAATAGTAATTCTTTGGACAATGTCAATGTCAATTTAATTTTTTATTATTATTTTAATATTAACTTATTGACATTACTTATAATTATCTAATATTGAAATTATCGCAATTGGTCAAATATTAATAAACATTAACTACCTAATTGCCTTCTATTAAATTACATTTATTTTTTATTTTTTTAAATTGACATCGATTTCACTCCTGAATTTATATAAATTAATTTACTTAATGGCCCAAGCCTAATAATTGTATGTTTGTACGCCAAATGGCAAAACATAGAGAAACTTTATATAAAGACTTGTAACATCTTGCACATTGTTGTAACCTACGTTTACAAATGAAGATTATTGATTGATTCAAGCGAAAGGCAAAACTGGGAAAAAAGTCAATTCTCAATTCTCAATTCTTTATTGCATTCCATATGTATTAATAGATGGTATAAAAAAGTAAAAGATCAATATGGACCCTGTCGGGCACAGCAAAAATTAGGAGAGAGGAAGAGGGCTAAGTAACAATAAAATTCAAGGAATTTGATAAAAAATCGTCCGTCAAACGTCTGATATCGGCTTTACACGCAAACATTCCAAAATTAAATGCCTTAGGGACGCCTCTTAACATGCATTGCTCCGTTTTACCAATGTCGGCCGTCCCACGAGATATAATCCGGATATTATTCGTTTTTAAGGTTCTGTACTAAAATGGTACCGAAGGAAATCCTATTGGGATCGCTCTGCTATGTTAACATACAGACGGGTAACATCGATTATTTTGGTTATTTGAAAGTGCCAAGGGGTTAGGAAAACGGATGAATTTTGTTAGCAGACGACACGAAAGACGGCCACTGCTGGACATAGCCCTCCCCCAAGGGGGGGTTTACCATAATCGCCACGCTTGGCAGGCGGGTTGGCGATCGCAGTATGGTGATAAAATGCATAGAGAACGCTGCTGCCCATTCTCTAGTAAGTCAATTAGTCGGCTTTTACGACACCCACGGGAAGAAATACGATGGTGCTATTCTTCGCGTCCGGCAGCACACGGCTCATAGCATCAAAACGATTATAGTGAATGGATAATAATGATACCGAATATAAGTGAGATGAGAAAATAAGAGAGGATTTAAAAAAAATGGTCCTCGCTTTAATAGAATGCTCGTTCCTTGAATCGGTGCTGATAGTGGAATTAATAGTTATTTCTTGAATTACAATTAATCTAGAATGGGAAGTAAAGTCTTAGCTAGCTGAGCTTGAAAACAATATTTAGAAACCACGGCTGTCGCTGAAAACTAGCGCTGGGGCTGTCTCGCATAGGGTCGCAGCATTATGCTGAGCGATGGCCGTTTTACGTGACGCATATTTTCCCCCAACTTGTTCTTTTTTGTATTTCTGTTCTTTTTTGCGTTATGTTTACCGCAAATATACGTACATTCTTGCTTTCATCTTTATGCCCCCGTCTTCTCTTCCCGGGAGCTGAGAAGGTATCACAGTTTCCCAGAAAAAGACGCGGAAGGTTTGCACAGAAACTACAAGGAATACCCACTAAATATTCTGGGAAAATTAATTAAATACATTATAAAATTAACTTCTGTGTTTGTAGCTGAAATTTACAACTGACAGCAAGATACAAAAGTGAGGTCTATCAGCGTAATCAGGATGGAAATAACAAACTTCTTTATTTTACTTTAAGTAAAGAACAATTTTCTGTATTATTTAATAAAAAATAGTCTCATTAGTTTCGGAGATAAAGGGGGTAATGGTCAAAGATTTCAAAATAATAAAAAAAAATTAGCTGTCTTGGGGACAGAAATGAAAACTTAAAACTTTGAAATAACTTAAACAATATTACTTTTAGTATATGCGAAACCCGAAACACGTGTCTATTATTTTTATGTAAAGAATCTATGTACAAAATTTCAAAATTGTATCATGAAATATCACAAAGTTATAAGGTTGTTATGTTACCGGGTTGTCCGTACAAAAACATGCTAACGGCGCCCCCGCGCCTCCAGGGTCGTCTTGCGCTCATTGATAATAATTTGGCAGTAGGTACCTACGGCGTACGGCGATTGTATTGTAAGTAATTAAATGTTGATAACAATTTCCACAACACTTAAATATTTTTTTGGGACAAAATATAACATGGTGAAAAAATTATTGAAATCGATTCAGTTCCTTATTCAGAACAAACTATATTCAGGTTTCGCATATAAGTACTAAAAATAATGTTGTATAATTATGTAATAACTGTATACATGTACACATGCCGCTGCGCGTCGCCAGTCTGGTGCAACATTTCCAATTAGCACGTCGATGAAGCGAAACCATACCTAAGCTTTCCCCCTACCAAAAATCGCTCAACGCGCCTTAAGAAATTTTCACTTAAAAAAATATGTAAGTACCCTCACAACAAGTTATTTCATTTCACACGGTACAGTTTGCAAAATTTTAATTTTAATTTTCTAGTTCTTCATCCCCCAAAAGTGGCCCCTCATATCCAAAGTTCATCAGCTGTCTAAAATCTACGAATGATAGCCGAGATCAATGCATTGCTTAACGTGCTTTTCGAGGCATGGAGCGGTCTCGATATAGATGGTCGCCGATCCCCAAACCGACCTCAGCAAGAACAAAAGATTAAAATAAAATAAACTAAATATCATTTACCCGCTTAGAATATAGAGAGACACAGAGAGCATCAAGAATGAATAATCTGATGTATTTCTGACAAATTGAACCGCAAAGTTATAATAATTATTCGATTACAATTTTGCCGTTCAATTTGTTAGGAATAACTAACTGGAATTCCTGTTAGTAAGACCATTGCTAAAAACTTAGCAAAAATCATAGCCGGAACGGTTTAAAGTTATGCCTTCCCAGAATTCCGAACAAAGTTTTTAATTCAGTGTAGAATGTGTTCAGTAGTTAATGAGGGTTAGTTTCAAGACGTGCTCTCCATTTAAGTCGCAGCGGTGAGATTATGTAGCTATAAGTATCTTATCTTTAGAAAAGAAAAATAGAGAGATTAGTCTGTCTTGTTGTTTTATGTGTTAAAGTCTGAGTCTGTGAAACTGGGATGTCTGCGCTAGTCCTCGACTTTTCTTAGAGAAAACTAAGAAATAAAGAACCAAGTGGAAAATTAATTGTGTGGATGACGGTTCGAAGGCAGTAGCTTTGTTAAAAATACAGATTGCAAAAGTGCGCGTTGTTTTCACAGACTGCGAAGATTTTGAATTTCTCAAAAAGATTCTATATCTATAGAGCCGTAACCATGTAAGCAGAGAATATTCAGCCAAACTATAAATATATGTCAAACATTCCGCAAGTTACATTATGTAACTTGAGCACAGCCTATATTGTCCCCATTGCTGGAACACAGGCCTCCTCTTTCTCCCGGGCGTCGGCAGTCGCAAGCCGATTTCCAGCCACCGTAGGCGCGGGCTTGCGGACGGTGAGCGATGGGTAGCTCGCCGTCCGATAAGGACCAGGCCCGGGTCGACGGCGCGCTGTGTTCCACGCGCGCCTCAAAGAGATGTCAGCACCAACTGACGGGGTCCGTCAGGACCAATAACCCTGGGTTTAGTCAGTAAAAGTCTGACACGCCCTCCCGCTCCGCCCAGAGCAAGAGAAGGTATTTGATAATTTCCCATCCAAAAAAAAAGTCCTCCTCTTTCTGTGAGAGAGTGTGGGCCCACTGCAGATGTTTGTAGATGTCACATGTGTTCGAATTTTAGTTCTAGGACATGCCGGTTTCCTCATGATGTTTTCCTTCACCGTTTTGCGAGCTGCATGTGGTGATGAAATAATTTACAAAGAAAGTGAACCGCCTGTCAAGGTTTGAACTCACAAGCCGCAAGTTGGTCGTTCTAAAACCACAAACAAATGACAGTAGCTCATTTTCTATATTCAATTCGTAGTACCGGGAGCCATACTGGAATGTGTATTTTCTACAGGAGCGGCTTACAATCCTAGGAAGATACTAAAGTTGTTTTTCTCAGCTCTTTCTTGTCTCTAGGAATGTCTAGGTATTTTAAGCTCGGAGCTCGCCTTCACTGAAAAATGAAGTGTTTGCTTTAACAAAAATCTTCTTTAATGTGATCACGCATCTTGAATCCATAGGAGCCTAACAAGATCTTAAGCTATGAGGATGAAGGCTTCTGAAGCTATGAGTACTTTGTTAAGTTATCATAGTTCCGTCTACTAAGTAATTAATTAGTTTAATTATTTAATTTAGCTCAAATGTTGGCCAGTTTAAGAATGATATAATGCCGAGTTGCTTGTTACCATGAACTTAAATTATTATTTGATATTCAAAAGTAAAGAAGTAAAATCAAACAAAGCATGTATGATGTAACAAAGATCGGTGTTTATTCTGTATATGTCACATTGTCGATATAAATAAAATTAATTTATTCCGGTAAATGTGCTATCTTGTATATAGTAAATACCTAGATAAATAACGATTCCAAACATTTTAATGCCAACTAAGAGAAAATGTATGTTATAATAGTTAGTCTACATTTTTTTCAGTGTTCTATTATATGGAATTTAATATGGTCATAGTATCTTTGCTTGCTTCGGAATAAGCACCTAGTTAGGTGCTTTTTCATAATGTAGTCATGACCTGGAAAATCTTCCCACAAATAACGGAAACTGTAGCAAATTTTTTGTAAAAATATTGTACGGAAATTCATCTTTTAACTCTCTAAAATCGCAGAGGCCGGAAAGAATGGAAAAACAAAATATGACTTTAGTTAAAGTACACACAAAACTACAACAACACATTTGAAATAGCAATGTGATTAAAAATTATCAAGCGAATAACCAACAGCACTGAAATGAGCAAGTAACATGATGCCATCACTTTATAGTATAAAACAAAGTCGCTTCCCGCTTCCTGTCTGTACCTATTTACCCAAGCACGACGACACTTGGATACCCTTTTTTTTCTTTTTTTTTTGGGAAATTGTCAAGTAACTTCTCCCGCTCTGGGCGGAGCGGGAGGGCGTGTTAGACTTTTACTGACTAAAACCCACCCGTATTCCTTCATTTGCCTGTGTGCCAGGGCCACGATATCCCTTTCGGACAAACTCGCAACCCTGGCAGACACTTGGATACCCTGCGGTGATTATCGTGTATTCAATGCAAGGACGGTGCCAGACAGGTACCCGGTGCGTCACATTGAAGATTTTTCACAGACTTTAGAGGTATGAGGAACAGGGTCTATAGTTCACTCATACTCTATAGAAAAGGGAGGATCCTCCGACCAGACGGGTGTTGTGTCTGGTGGGCAACTGCCCGACGGTTGATGTCGGGATGTTGTATGCTAGTTTCGCGGTAAACTCTGCTTGCGCGATGCAGGATTTTGCGTGACGTCAGTGTGACGCGTAGTTCGCATGTGGCAATGATGTTGATGCCGCTACAGATCTTTAAAACTACGCCACGGATTTCGATGCGGTTTTTTTTTTAATAGATAGAGTGATCTAAGAGGAAGGTTTATATGTTTAGAAAAAGCCACGCGGGCGAAGTTGCGAGCAGCAGCTAGTATCATCATGAAATATACTTTATTGTTGCTAACAAATTACTGTTGTGAACAGGAAAGCTTTAAAAGTATGTAAAACGAATTATTCGCGTAGTGTTTACTGACCGGGTAAAGGTAAATTTATTCAGAATTCAGGAGCTTTGATAAGCTTCGTTGTAAACTAGGTACTACATCTAAAAGAATGTTAATGTTAAATCCCATCACAATTTTAGTTATAACATATTGTTTGTTGGTTACGGCCCATTACATACTTTAGATGTTATTCAATCTATTTTATAAACTTAAGTCCATAGTTACCGAAATCCTTGAAACAAAATACTTAGGTAAAATTGCATGGGTGTTCCTTAAAATATTTCTGAAGCTCAAGTTATTATAACAAACTTATCCTTAACAATGTTTTGAAATAATTTAGCTAATAATGATGCTAACTAGCCCCACCGCCGTCTATGTTGACATCGTGGTGGGGCTTACGCGCTCCGAACTCTAGGTCAGTGCTGGTAAAGTTTACTTTGCCAAAACAAGTCCAGGGTAAGGGAGCCAGATAAAGAGAGACACATAAATCCGCCGGGCAGCATGTGGCGAGCTGTTGGGTAGTAGCGACTCTGCGGACATTATCTTCCTGGAGAAGTGATGTTCCTCATCTCTGGCTCACCTTTATTAGCCAACTGGAGTGAACACTGACGAGGAACTTAGCTCGCATCTCATAGCCCATGGGCCTTTCGCAAGAGCAAACCTGCTCGGAGGAAGGCAATATTCCAGTAAGATTCTGGTAGGGATCTTGACTATAGTTCCGGGATTGTCCTGATAGCTGTGGAATGCCTCTCGACTCTTCAATCACCTCAGGACATGTCGCTCCCTTGTAGCTGCGTCACTATATGCTAGCGATCGTTTCTAGGGGGCCATTATTGAGTGTGCAAGTCACCCCTTGCCATTTTATCCGTGTATTGTATGTACAAAACATTGGGCCATAGTCCTTCCATAGTTTTAGGTAACCAGTCCACTTTAGCTACCCAAATCCATAGTCCAATATCTTTGTTTCTATCTATATCCTGCAATAGTCCTGCACCAACCGGGTTTTGTCTTTGGGTGCATAGTACGTACAGGGATAATCGTCGATTGGTACCTCATTTTATTGAAAGCGTCTCACGGGCCTCTGCGAATTGGCTTCCATATGCCAGGGACCTTAGGGTCCCGAGATTTATCAAATGCTCACTAGAAAATAAACAGACCATGTCACGTTCTCTGCCGTGTAGGTCACCGGTGACCGGACCCTGCCTTGTATCAACCCGCCACGTACACCGGTGACCTGAGAGCAGACCTGTTTTCGTAACGAATTTGTGAGCCGTAGGACATGTTTATCGTAGATTTCTTTATAGTAGGTGACCGGGACGGCGCTGTAGAGCAATCCTTCTAAATGGTTCTTACTTATTCAAGTAATTGTGAAAAATATGTTGAAAAAAATTATAAAGGGATGAAAAAAAGAACTGTATTTGACTGTATTTATTTATTATGGAAAATGGTGTGGTGGTAATGGTGGTATGAAAAGGTACACCAACACAAAACGAAAAAAAAATCACACCGACACAACCGTTCCGTGCAAAAGCTGGCGGCAGGCGACTGACAGTTGCGGGTGACCGGAGATTATGACCTATGCGGCGCCATAATAACGAAAACATAAATTTTCGTATTACAGCGCCGCGAAGGTCACATGTGACCTCACGGGGTTTTTTGAAATATCTAAAGACCCTACAAGCTCATTGAACCCTCACTTATATCATACTTTAAGTTTTAACCTAATGCATCAATTTCGACCAAAAAATTTTTTTTGTTTATTTTTTTTTATACTACCGGCAGAGAACGTGATATTACTCGTAACAAACTAACAAGCCACCACATAGATGTCCGATCAGCAGTGAAAACAATAATTCAAAAGGAAATTAAATAACCATCTTTATGAAGTGAATACCAAACACTATATAGTCTATACCTTTTGCTACGAGGTGTGGGAACGAGTCATCTTCTACCAAGCCTTTTTTCCCAACTATGTCGGGGTCTAAGCAGCTGAATACCAGTATTTTACATGGAGTGACTGCCTATCTGACCTGCATAACCGTAATACGATACTCCTTGGGAAGACAGTGAAAGGAGGTGTGGGAACGAGTTTGATACCGAAAATACGTTATTAGAATTTTTGTCCTTTTGTACGTTTGTTTGGATGTATGTTCCAGATTGGCGCAAAATCGGCTGAACGGATTCGGATAAAATTTGGCACGTAGATAGTTTATAACCTGGATTAACACATACGGTATTTTATCCCAGTAGTACGTTCCTGTGGGATATTTTTCGACATCCACGCGGGCGTAGCCGCGGGCAAAAGAAGTTTCTAATATAGTACATACCAAACCCGATCTAAGTACTAGGATAGGATGTCATTACAAGTCCAAATTCGAATGCACCAAATTCCGAATAAGTAATATTATCACCATTTCCGAATATATTTAAATGTACACAAGCAACCCTTCAGCGCTCGTAAGTCACTGATTCACAAACGTTAACTGATGTTTCTGCAAATTTGAACAAAACCAATTATAATTTCATTCGGATCGAACTCAGTACATACGAAGAGGTATTGGACCTAACTAGACTGTGAGTATAGTACGACACAAGTTAAAAGGTGCTTGCGACTAAAAAGAACAAATAAAAAATGATTATGATTATGACTAAGTAATAACAGCCGCGTGTCGATCCATCAGGTAGCATAACCTGACGCTTGACACGGTTTGTCCGTAGATGGATGACCATCTTAACATACCAAGACCCCTCCGTGCCTCGGAAAGCACGTAAAGCTGTTGGTCCCAGCTGTCATTCGTAGATCTTTGACAGTCGTCACAGGTATAAGCCCGAAAGTCTGACAACCAGTCATCTTACCAAGGGGTATCGTATTACCCAGTAACTGGGTTGTGGAGGTCAGATAAGCAGTCGCTCCATGTAAAAACTGTATTCAGCTGCATCTGGTTAGACTCAAAGCCAACCCCAACATCGTTGGGAAAACGCTGGGCAGATGATAACAAGTAGACATGGGTAGCTCGTGAGCGAGTGATAAAAAAGAGACGCTGCACTGAAAAAAATGCGAGCTAACTAAGATACATTTTCTCTTGGCATTAAAATGTTTGGAATCACTATTTATTTATTTACTATAAACAAGATAGCATATTTGCCAGAACAAATTCATTTTATTTATATCGACAATGTGACGTGTACAGAATAATCACCGGTCTTTGTTACATCATACATGCTTTGTTTGATTTTACTTCTTCACTTTTTTAAATCAAATAATAATCTTAGTTGATGGTAACAAGCAACTTGTTAGCATTACATCATTCTTAAACTGACCAACATTTGAGTTAAATCAAATAACTACCCGTAATTAAACTAACCAATTTCTTAGTTGACGGAACTATGATAATTTAACAAAGTTCTCCTAGCTTCAGAAGTCAAGATCTTGTTAGGCTCGTATGGAGTCAAGATGCGTGATCACATTAAACAAGATGTTTGTTAAAGCAAACACTTTTTTTTTTCAGTGTGCTCTCGTTCACTCACTCGCTCGCTAAATATCTCACTAGCTCAGTTAGCTCACTCAGAATTTGACAATGACTATTGAGCGAGCC
Organism: Tiliacea aurago; assembly: GCA_948098905.1. NCBI lineage: Eukaryota > Metazoa > Arthropoda > Insecta > Lepidoptera > Noctuidae > Tiliacea > Tiliacea aurago. Next base: position 8,346,628 of record OX402592.1, read on the forward strand.
GAGCCGTTTCTTCGTCGCGCGTGTGACGTGAGTCACATGAGCTAACAGTTGGCGTCTGAGTCACTGAGCTATAGAAGAACTAGTGAGTAACAAAGAGTCTAAACTTCCAAAGAGCTATTGACTATTGAGCCGTCTCCTTCGATGCGCGTGCGGCGTGAGTCAAATGAGCTAACAGTCGGCGTCTGTGTCACTGAGCTATAGAAGAGCTAGTGAGCTAGAAGAGTGATATAGCTCTTTAGAGTGAAAGAGCTAATCGGTCTTTTTCTTTTCAGTGAGCTATTTCGCCCATGTCTATAACCAGTTAAAGGTTCCCAGTTCCCAGTCAACATGATCACTTTCCAACTACTTAGTGCAAGTTTAAACGAACTCAGGAAGGCAGGCATTTGAAAAGCAGTTTTCGACTAAACACCGACAGACACTACGTCGACAGACTGAACACCGACAAGACTTTATTTCGACGGGACGTTTCCCAGACAGGACACTAAAACAAAACTAACAGCTGATTGTTAAGCTGAATGTACGACTGATTATTTATCAGAGATAAGTTGCGTCGCTGATGAGCCCTGTCGGCGAAGAGTCCTGTCGGCGAAGTGTTCTGTCGGCGAAGAGTCCCGTCGAAGTAAAGTCTTGTCGGTGTTCAGTCTGTCGGCGCGGCGTTTAGTCGTACACTCTTTGAAAAGTCACGTTAAATAAAATTTCCGGATTTTTGACGCATCGTTTTTTATTAGTGGCACTGAAACTGCTGCAAACATATTCACACGCTCAACGATCTTGAAAAAATTACGGATATGTAAAAAAAAGCAATGAATCTCACGAAAATAAGATGTTGAAATCACGTTTCGTCGTGCCGGACATATAATATGTGAACCAGTGTGAAATGGTAAGCCAAGATTATCTGTGGCCAGGCATTGACCCTGTCAAGAATGTTTAGAAACTTGTGAGTGGCGCGAAAATAAGCGATGGCTAGTGCACTATAATAGTTTGAATTAGGAATATCGATGGAACCTTTTAACTTGTGTCGTATTATGGCAACCACACTTCGCCTCGGCATAGTCCGAGGGGTAAACACAGAGGTATACGGTTACAGTGAAACCCCTGTGCTCGTAGCCTGTGTTTGTCTTTGAAGGGTTCCAATCGTTAATAATGTAAGGGAGATATCCTTATAACGGCTCGTACAGACTGGTGCGATATTGCGGGCGCGACGCGACACTAGTAGCACAATTTCTTTGTCGGTGCCTATCGCGCCCGCGATATCGCCTGCGATATACCAGTCTGTACGAGCCTTTATGTTGTCTTAGATTCGACGATGTGAAATAATATGATTTTTTAAAGATCTTCAAATAACAAAGCACTCACTGGTCATACAATATTTTTCAGTAAAGTAAGTAGTTAAAAATTTGTCCAAAGTTGAGTTGGCCAAGAAAAAAAATCTATTTCTCTACGAAACTAGTACATTATGATACAAATGATAAATTCCACGGTTTTCATACGACGTTTTTCACCACACTACTGTAATGTCTGTCCTCATAATTATGCAATCAACTTATATAATTTTCATGACAATTTTTCATATTCATTACAGTACCTACTTAAATCTACGTATTATTTTCTAGGAAATACTAGCGCTTAAGCAAAGAGGGAAATTAAGACATATACAACCCATCGCTTACAATCGCTTTTGATTCTTGCGTAATTTTACGGAATTTATGCTCGAGACTGTACGTAATGTTAATACATACCTTTCGATATTGTCTATAACCGAATCTGCTGTTCGTTGTACCAATTTATGAAATAAACACACTCATGTTTTCTTTTAATCTCAGATCAAGATCAAGTCTTGTTATTTAATATTTGTCTAAGTCTTGAAAAAATATTTTATGTTTTTTTATCCTTAGTAGGTATTTTATGCTTTTGCTAACTTTTTATCAGATTTCGATTATGAGGCAAGAAAAATATGTTGTAAATTGATGCTTTTGTTGTTCGAATATTTCAGCTTTTTCTGAAAAAACGTCCATAAATTTTCCTTGAGCCACACAAAGATTTTATTGGACACAATTGAAATACGGGATTAAGCGACAATATTTAGGGATTAAGCTCGCCATTGTTGTCCCAGATTTACTAAAAATGCTTTAAAAGAGAAAAAACGTGAAACTGATTTATATTAAGCGCAAATGGATGGAATGTTTTACAATATAAATATGAAGCCAAAGTTATTACGTAAATTATTTTTCAGTAATGAATTAATGTTTAAAGAGAAAACAGATATTTTGCTGTTCCTGTGAAAATGAAAAAAATATTGGGAATTTTGCTTATAAGTAATTAGTAGCTAGTACGGTCAGTGGGTTGCCGGACGTAAAGCACCTCCCAATTTCTTCCCGTGGGTGTCGTAAAAGGCGACTAAGGGCAGCAGCGTTCTCTATGCATTTTAACACCATACTGCGATCGCCAACTCGATGCCAAGCGCTGTGATTATGTCAAACCCTCCCTTTGGAGGAGGCCTATGTCCAGCAGTGGACATCTTTCGGCTGAATTGAATGAATGATGAATTAGTAGTAAAATGTTCTATAGCAATTTTTCTTGTACTTTTCACAATTCTCTTCATATAATGGAGTGCCTGGAGTCTGGATATGTGCACGGTTGATGGCAATATATAGGCTCGCCCCTTTAAACTAAACTAAAAACTAAAATTCATTTATTTCAGGCAAGTTACACAATATGGAGGTTATTACATGGGACTTCCGACTTTTAATGATTTTATACTGAAGATCACGCCTAAACGAGTAGTGTTAATGATTTGAAAAAAATATATGATAAAATAAAGTATTTTCTCAATAAACAGTTTTAGATTATGTTTAAATTACATAGTGAAATTAATTTGTAAAGTTATGTCTAACGCGGATAAAAAACTGAGAATGGCGCAATATCTACCAACCGTATTTTTCGGAAACCTTCACCAATTTAAAGATAATTTAATTATTGGTCTTTTAGTATAGGTACTCGTTTTACTAAAATACCTTTTGTTTTGTGTAATAATGCGTCAAATTGGGGTCAGCGCTTCTTGATGCGCGAGTCCTATTACTGACTGAACGTACACTCATGGTCACTGGCATATATCTGCGTCTTAAACATTAACTGGTAAATTGTAGCTGTAGCTGTAACTGTACTGTAGAAATACCTCTGCCTAAGCCTTCGGGTATTACAGGCGTGATGTTATGTGAGTACGTGCTAAGTTTTGAACCCTCAATCAAGGAAAACAAGGCGTTGTTATTATGGAGGGCCTAAGTAATTTTTACGGCATGTATTAAACTATGATTGCGAAGCGTTTTATACAAAAAGTTTGCTAGGTACAGAACATCAGTAATGGTAACACTTGCACTACGAAAATCGCCTTTATTGCTACGACATAAAGGAGCTATCAATGTAAAATACCACTGATGTGCAATGGATTGAACATGTTTAACTAAGTATTTTTTACGGCATTTATTAAACTATGTTTGCGAAGCGTTTATATTTGTATTCCTCTATAGTTTACAGTAAATTGTAAAAAGACGAGCCAAACGTTTAAAACATTGCAGGTAGTTACAAATTTAATCATCACGCTATATCTTTATGGGGCTAAGCTGTCAATCATCATGATATAATATACAGAATGGATTTTTGGGATGGGGCAGTAAGGGTACCGTAACCGTTGTAGCTACATGAAATCGGTCTTAGAAGACTAACCTAAACGTTTTGAGACATTTTGATCTGCATACACAGATTTAAAAAAAAGTTACAGTCGGGAATAAAAAAGGCAATTTTTACAAAAAAAATAAAAAAAAATGGTGCCTATAGATTCTGTTTCATATGAGGATCAAAAAACTCTATTGAACCAACTGAGTTTTGAGTACTAGATAACTCAGAAATCGCAAAAAAACCTTTTCCCATACATGTCGTGGGTAATGCAACTCCAACTTACTTTTTGTCCAGAAAATCGAAGTCCAAAAATCGAAGTTAATTTGTAGTTTTATCACATAATCTTCATTTCAGCTGAAAGAAATCCACTGTTGGCCATAAGCCTCCCCCAAGCATCGCCACTTCGACCGGTTATGTACTTTCCGAATCCAGTGGATTCCTGCGGCCTTCACAAAGTCATTAGTCCACCTTGTGGGAGGCCTTCCAACGCTACGTCTTTCGGTACACGGTCGCCTCTCCAGAACCTTTCAGCCCCATCGGCCATCTGTTCTGCATTATCTACTGTCATATTATTTTATTAATAGTCGTTCGTTAGGAATAATCTGTAAGAATGCATTAGTCAGTGTATCAGTTTTGTCACATTAGGTAGTATACGCAGGAACTCAGGCGTAAATTAATTCACTAAAAACGAAAAACTTCGCAAGCAATGGGAAATTGCTACTGAAGATTACGGAGTCAACCTCAGGAATAACTGCTTCTCACACGGACAACTGTACGTCACTCGTCGCTTGTTCCCGCGTCAGCAGTCCTGAGTCTCTGTATATTTTGGCGGCTGAGACCATAATTACAAACGTAGTAATACATAATTATAGTACTAGAAATAGGGATTTATTAGCTCAACCAGGTTTCAGACTGGCAAAAGTTGACTCATCTTTCATGGGGTACTGTTTAAAATGTTATAATAAAATTCCTCCCCACATACTTCAACTGAATGAGACGAAATTCAAATCTTGTATAAAACGCACACTATGCAAGCAGGCATACTATAATTTGGGGGATTACATCGCTGATAAAAATGCTTGGCTCAATGCTGGTCCAGCTCCACAACCACAACTAATTGATTAACATTTGAAAATACTGTTGGAGCTGCTGAAGTTTTCAACAACTATCTTTCCATTGTATAAATTCAATCTCTTAGTATTATATAATTGCATAGCACATGTGTGAGCACTATGTACTTAATATAAAGCTACCATTTACTGAGTACTTCTTTCATTGACTTGAATGTGCCCTGGCGGCTGAGAGTATGTCATGCTCACTGTAATGTCTCGCTGATGGTGGCGGGTGTGTTGGATCATTTAGCTCCCTTCAAAATGGTTGAGTTGAATGGTGCTAATCCATGCGTCATGTTCGTGAACGGGCGCCATCAGTAGGGACTGGTCATCTCTTAGCGGCCTTGGCTTATTTTAATTTAATTTTTGAATTGTGTTTTTTTATCTCTTTGTTACGAACGCTTTTGACGTTTTGCATCGTTCTCACATGTTTAATTTCAACACGAATGATGTAACCAATATTTTGTAACCATATGTTAATTTAAAAGACTGTCCGTGGAGTTTCTTGTCCGTTCTTCTCCATAGGTACCTACTAAGCTTTGGAATGGGCAACTAGATTCATCTTTATGACTGACCGACCCCTTGACAATTCAAAAGTGCCTGTAATTGGTTTATTTGAAATAATTGCTTTGAGTTTGAGTTTTGAGTATACAGGGAAGTTTTATAAAGAGTAAAATTAAATGCGAGAAATTAAGTGAATTGTGCTATACATGCGATTGTGACCAACCAGTACATGCCCAAAAAGGCTCGACTGGCTGTTCACAAAGGTGTGCCCACGCTCATGAATGGAAGTCAATGTTGGGTGTGGCAAAAGAAGCTTGTTGTGGCGTGACTATGAATGTTAGGCTGAACAACTATGTAATAAGGCAACGGTGCAGTTTAAAAGAAGATGTAGTGACAAACATTTAAAAGAGTGTGCTTAGATGGTTAAGTCATGTTGCGAAGATGAATGAAAGGCGACTAACAAAAGGTATTTACAAGGCAGACGTGAGTGGAAACGCTAGGGGTGGTCGCCATAGGAGGCATATAGTGACCTTATTGGTGATGTTCTTCAGTAAGGTCAGATGTGTAGTATTCGATACAGGTGTGCGTGTATGACCAGCAAAGCTATTCACAAACGTCCGATACACTACCGTGCCGAATCGAAAACCAACCAATGTTATCAAAAGAGTCCTTTATAGGCTGTTCATAAATCCAAAACCCCGTAAATTTTGTCAGTTTAACTCAAATAGACTGTCGCCATTCTTGCGACAGCTATTTGCTGTCGGGGGGCAAGGCAAATTAGTAATTAAAATATGTCATTTTCGATTCGACAACCTGTCGAATGGTTGTGAATAGCTATGCTGATGTATGATCGTAATCGAACCAAAAGGAAAGAAAAGAAAGAAACAAGTAGCATAAAAGGAAAAGGGAAAGGGGAAAGTAGCGTAGCAGGTGGCATTCTATAGTTTCTGCCTACCCCCATAGAAAGAAGGCGTGAGTTTATGTGTGTGTATTTATGTTTTATAAAAATAATATAGCATTACGTCTCTATTCCCGGAAGGGTTACCTACCTATTTATAGTACCCCCCATTGAATTTCGCCAGTTATGTTCAGGTCCCATATAATAAGGGGCGAGTCCCGGGCACAAATTCAGACTATGGACTATACCTGAGAAATTCCAAATGGAAAACCCAATAACACTTTGCCTGACCCGAACATCGAACCCAGGACCTCATGCCCAAAAGAAGCGCTTGCACCCAATAGACCAACGAGGCAGTTTTTTATAAAAATGTAGCTGTTATTTGTATTTTGTGGTGTCTTACGACTTCCACGCGAACGAAGTCGCAGGCAGAAGCTAGTTGATAATAATAGACTCAAACCAGATATTACTTACCTCTAATCAAACATAAACTAATATCGGTCGCAATCAATAACAGTAAACCATACAGTATATTAGTTCGGAAATGGGAATCGTTACCTACCTTGCGAGTACGTTTCTGCATATATACGGTGTGTGGAAGCTGGGTGCAAAGCCTAAGGGGGTTGATAGTTGGCACCATGAGCATTTTGAACCATACAAATGTCTTAGACGAAGTACCTACGTTTTTTTTGTAATCTGCTATTTTTAGTTAATTGCCAATAGTCTCTTAGTTAAGGCTGGAATGTAATGTTTTTTTATTTCTCGTGATTTATCTGATGTGCATCTATTCTAATGAACCAAGTTCCAAGCATCTGTGTTATTGAAAAAAAATACTAGACACTTTTGAAGACGTAGAATACTTTTATAATTGAAAAAATAAAATGTTCTCAATGGTTCAAACCTTTTTAAAAACATGCTCAAAATGCTCCAAATGGTGTCAACTGTCATCTTAAGGCTTTGCACCTAATTTTTACCCGACTACGGCGAAGCAAAAAGGAGGGTTATGATTTTGACCGGTATGTATGTATGTTCATCTGTTCACTCATTACTTCTAAACTGCTTGTCATAATTTCACAAATGAGGTATTGTTAGAAGCGTCTTGATCGTCCGCTGGTTATAGGCTATGTGAGATTACATTAAATTCAATATGGCGCCCTCTAGCGGACATAAAGTGAAAGCCTAAAAATAAAAAACTGTTTATTCATGGCCGTGTTGGGTATCAAATGAAAGGACTTAATTAGCACATTTCAAAAATGTATATATTGTCAGATTTTGCTCATGCCTTTGCTTGCAAGCACCCAATAATTAGGTATAATTTCTATAACATCACAAGCATCAACAAACATATTTTCCCTCCAATCTACACAAAATACACAATTATAATTATTATAATTAATACGTATTTCAATGTGGCCTATTTATAAAAAAAAATACAAAACGTGTGTAATAATAATGACATACCACGCGGTGAAGGCGATAACAGTAATATTAGCCAGTAACTAATCTAATCCAAAATATACACATCTGTATGAGGTATATGAGGCACGTCTTCTTCGATAAGAAGACGTAGGTACGTGAGGTCTGTAAAAACCCTGTGCCGATGCACAGGGTTTTTACAAACCTCATGGATGTTACCATTAATCCTTACTTGGGCAGTTACTGTGCACAAGTTGCAGGGTTGCACTCTAGATAAAGCGGTAATGGATTTAGGGAAGTCACTATTCGCTAAGGGACAGGTCTATGTTGCCCTCAGCAGACTCAGATCCGTAGACGGATTATTTATTTGTTCCTTGGATTATAAAAAAATTCTGAAAACTCCTCATGACTCACGATCTCTTCAGGAATTAGACAAGTTAAGAAGTCTTTAAAATTTCGAAATATAAACCTATGGTATATTACACAGGTACATATAAAACATTAAACCTAATGAATGAATGAATGAGGTGCACTCGAATGAACCTAACCAAAAAAAAATGAAAGCGTCTAGCTCTGCAAATACATTTATAGTTTAAACTATAAATTTTTAAACAAAAAAATAAATGTATAGTTTAAATTTATTTCCCGTTGTCCCCATAACGTACGAAGTAAACCTTTTTTAAATCGAAACAGCTAGGTTAGGTTAGGTTAGAACTGTGACCACACAAAGCACGAGCCGAGTGAGCGAAGCGAGCGGCGCCGCGGTAGCGGCCGGCGAGTGGCAGAAACATATTTTTGAATGTAAAACCAAACTACGGCGACAACGGGAATTATTTTTAAATATTTAATTAAAGTACCGCTGTCCCCGTAGTACGGCGACACGGCGTACGGGGACAACGGGAATACACGGAAATTAAAACCCCAAAATAATTTAAATAAAAAATAAGTTCAAAAACTAAAACCCGACCACTGAAAAATCACGCTCTAAAAATATTCTAATCTGAAATTATTATGTACAAACTATTCAATATTTATCGTCTATTAAATAAACAACTTACAGTAATATATTTTAATGTATTTAATACATATTCATACTGATGTTCAGAAGACAGCCGTGGTATGCCACCTAAACTATCAAAACAACACATTCTAACACTAGTAAGCGATCATAATCTTTAGGGCAAGTGGCATACGACCACGGCTGTCTTCTGAACATCAGTATGAATGTGTATTAAATACATTTAAATGCATTGGATTAGCAATTTCCTTCAAAATCTTTTGGATTGTGATTGAAAGTGTGTTTCTACATATGTTTTCTTTCAGTGTATATGGCTTAAAACCGAGTCATGGCAGGTTCTACAATAGGAACGATCCCATAAGTCACAGCGACACACCCCCCATCACATTTAGACACATTTGACTGTTTTTAAACGACTGCCCAAAACGGAGTGTATGTGTTTAGGGTAATGTGTATTTTTTATTGATTAAAGATTAAATAATGTTTTTTTTAATTATGTTAGTTTCTAGATTGCTCATCAATCAAACCGATCGACTACTAATTTCCAAAAGCATACATACACATTAATACTTACATTCCAAAAGCTCACAGAGAGGAGGCCTGTCCCAGCAGTGGGAACATTATAAGCTAATTATGATACATACACACATAAAGTCACGCTTTTTTCCCATGGTAGGTATATGTAATATGTAAGGTGACTTTACATATTTCCTTTTGCTTCAACATCCGTTTCCAAAATCATCGAACTACGGTCTTACGGGTTCCATCTTGGATCGAAATATTTCGTAAACGTCCGTGGAGCTCCTTACAACCATAGTGTGTTAAGTCAACGACTGCAGCGGTGCGTAAGTAGTCGGTAACTTATTGCCAACAAACAGCCGACTGACCTATTTCCCAGTTGAGTTGCCACTTGCTAGGCGGGCCAAATAGACTTATACTGGTTTGCAAACAGTTTCCCCATTATTCGTGCTGTAAGAGGTTGATTGTGTTATCAATCTTGGATAAACTGTCTCATGTTTTGCGGTATTTTGTGACACTTTTCCTTGGTCAATAATGATGGAAGAACATCAACAAATATACTCAATATCTTTTATTCATTCATTCATTCATCATTTCAGCCGAAAGACGTCCATTGCTGGACATAGGCCTCACCCAAAAGAGTTGGATTTGCCATAATCACCACGCTTGGCAGGCGGTTTAGCACAACCAGGTTTCAGACTGGCAAAAGTAGACTCATCTTTCATAGGGTACTGTTTAAAATGTTATAATAAAATCCCTCCCCTCATACTTCAATTGAATGAGACGAAATTCAAATCTTGTATAGGATTACATCGCTGATAGAAATGCTTGGCTCAATGCTGGTCCAGCTCCACAACCACAACAAATTTATTAACATTTGAAAATACTGTTGGAGCTGATGAAGATTGGATGACTATTTTTTCATTGTATAAACTCGAATCTCCTTTGTATTATATAATATATTGCATATCACAGGTGTGAGTACTATGTACAATAGAGCTACCATTTACCGGGTAATTATATCTTTCATTGACTTAAATGTGCCCGGGCGGCTGAGAGTATGTCATGCTCACTCAGATATCTCGCTGATGGTGGCGTGTGTGTTGGATCATTTAGCTCCCTTCAAAATGGTTGAGCTGAATGGTGCTGGTCCATGCGTCATGTTCGTGAACGGGCGCTGTCAGTTGGGACTGGTCATCTCTTAGCTGCCACGGCTTATTTTTAATTATAGAGTTTTCAATTATTATCTTTTTATCACGGACGCTTCTGACGTATTGCATCGTTCTCACATGTTTAACTTCAATATGAATGATGTAACCAATATTTTGTATCAATATTTTAATTTAAAAGAGTTTCCGTGGAGTTTCTTGCCCGTTCTTCTCCATAGGAACCTACTATTTGGAATGGGCAACTAGCTTCATATTTGTAACTGACCGACTTCTTGACAATTCAAAAGTGCCTGTCAATGGTTTAATTGAAATAAATGCTGTTTGAGTCCCTTAGTCGCCTTTTACAACACCCAAGAGAAGAAATCGGGTAATGCTTTTCTTTACGTCCGGCACCAAACGGACCAAAAATATGTATTTATTGCCCCAGCAACACGTGCCATTAGAAAATACAACTCGAAGTATAATTATTAAACAACGTAAGTCAACAATAACCGCATTTATTTAAAGAAATTACAAGTTGCATTTAATAAAAACTTAAATTTCTATAGAATTCCACTAAATTCCTAAATGGAAATCCTTTAACAAATCTCAAATGAAGAGATTGGTACAAAATAGTCTTAACATTTCATCTCGGAAAACTCTGATTTGACGCAGAGGCGTCTATTATTTCTTATTATTTATTTGTTAAAAACGTTTACAAAAAAATCTTTACATAAGGACTTTCTCTAATCAAAGAGTTTCCTCTACCAAAAGAATCCTTTACCAATACACAAGTACTAGTTTTTCCAACAATCAGAATATTAGCCGTAGCCACAACAATATTGCATTGACACTGATTACATTCCGTTGATACCAATTAGGTAGGCCATTAATTATTCATATCACTTACTGTTGATATATATTATGAAAACCGTTTGTTAGCGATACGAAATCCAGTCTGTCGAACTGAAAACTCTTCTTCAGCTATAATGAGTAAAGCTCTGCCAAACTGAGGTGAATCCCGCGCGGGATGCGGAACGAAATTCGCTCACGCTGATTGTGTCACCTAACTTGTATGGAGGCGTTCAACTGGCGCGACTAGATACGGGACTTTTTGATCAAGAAGGCTCGTGCAGACTGGCGCGATATCGCGGGCGTGATAGGCAGTGTGACCCTTATAGCAACCGCGATATGGCCCCAGTCAGCACGAGCCGTTAAAACAAACGACGCACGCAATCCCGCGCAGGGTACTCAGCGTGGCCAGAGTTTTATTAATGTTTTTCGCCATTGAGAAAAACAGCCACAAAATAAGTATCCTTTCTCGACAGTAAGACTGCGGGTACAACTAGTTAAACAAATATGTATTCCTACATACAAATATTTGGCATTGCACGGTACAAGATAAATTCAGAAGCGCATTAATAAAAACAATACACACAAAAGCAGTTGCTACTACAAGCAATCCAGACAATGGTTTATTTTTCAAAGTAGTGTTTAGTATAAGCACTCACTTGTTTCGGTAAGTAGTGCTGCACCAAACAAATAGTAAGTAGTCAGTAAAGAAAGTCCCTGATTAAGTACACGTTTTACTTAAGATATTTAAGTTTGGAAGGATCCACACTCGGGGATATATTTTGAGAGATTTCCAGCCAGAGTTACTACGAGTAGTTGGAGAAGTGCATTAGTAGATGTTGAGCTTAAAAAAGATTATTCTTTTAACGGCGGGCTCTCCCTGTTAGATGTATTTACTAAGGGCTCTGGCTTATTAAAGACTTTGGCTTTGACTTATTATTAATTTTGAAATAAAATATCAGACGTAGGTAATACAGTAATGTGCGTAACTATACAATTAATTAAAATAATCCATACATGTATTTAGATAACTATTAGGTAGGTTAACAAAGCCAATGTTTTCGTTATGTTAAGGTTGTTAAAACAACTGGTTTTGCAATTTATATTAGAACATATTTTATACTTTTGTAGTGTGTCTGTAATTTTTAGTAGAACTTAGTAGTAAATTTTACTAAAATAAGTACCTCATCATTCGTCATCATTTCAGCCGACGTCCACTGCTGGACATAGGCCTCCCCCAAAGGAGGGGGGGGGGGGTTTCCATAATCGCCACGCTTGACAGGCGGGTTGGAGATCGCAGTATGGTGTTAAAATGCATAGAGAACGCTGCTGCCCATGCTCTAGTAAAACCCTCAGTCACCTTTTATGACACCCACGGGAAGAAATGGGATGGTGCTATTCTTTACGTCCGGCACCAAACGGAACCAAACGGAAATAAGTACCTAGATATTATTAATGTAGGTATAACTAATTTGAATGCCCTAAACAGGTGAAAATATGGACTGTGAATCACCAATTTTTACATCTGGTTAAACCTGTATTTTCAGCAACTAAATTATTATTTTTCATAAAAATATCGAGGATTTTGACAATCCGATAATCCGAACAAATTACATTGAATTATATTATTTCTCAGTATCATTAATTAATACGTGAAGCGAAAATTTTGTACAGACGGCTACACATCAAGCTATACTGTTCCAATATAAGCTGATCTCGCTTTGTGTAGGATTTCCGTACAATGAGAGGTCCGCGTATACTGGAAATGTATAGCGTGATGTGTAGCCGTGTGAACACCGTTTTACGAAAATTACACGAACGGAGGAGTATTAAATTTGGCACAGTTAAAGTTTATATGGAGGAGGAGTGCAGAAAGATGATGGATGATGGAGTGGAGTGATTTTTATATAATATGCATAAGAAATCAATTAAATTAATAAAAAAAACATTATACACACTACCATGCGTTTGACACACACATAGTACCAGGGTCTCATGACTTGAAGATAGATAGGTGACAGAAGTGACAGCTTGAGCATGGAATAAGTAAACACTTTTTAATAGCATGGAATTAGTAAGTACTATATAGATTGTATGTATAGAGGGTCTTGTCTGTGTGGTGCTGGACGCAGTGGCGGACTAACAGGGGGGCGGAAGGGGCGGCCCGCCCCGGACCTCCGGTCTTGGGGGGCCCCCTAATATCTCCGCGTTCCCCTGATCATGGGGTCTCAACTCGAACAAATTATATTAGTCTTGATGAAAATTCAATAGATGGCAGCATATGTAACAATTATGAAATTAACAATCATTGAAAGCGTTAAACGGCAGATTATGGCTGAAGTAAGAGTAGTCAAAATCATAAATCACGTATTTTCAACGGAAAAGATAAATGAAACCTTTTACTTCAATTCGAACCCACAGAATTATAAATTAGCTTAAAAGTTTAGATGGCGGAAGTTTAGTTTAGATGGCGTTTTACTCAATTTGTCCTATCATCATTGAAATACTTAAAACTTTACACCATTTGAACTTCATAAAATCCCATTGAATGTAATGAGTTGTATTGATTGAATGACTATTTTCATGCCTATTGACAATAGGATTCATAAGAAAATAATTAGTTGTATTGCCGATTCAAAATTCGATTATAATTTGTAAAGCCATATTTGTTATGGCCGCGAATACAACCAACCGCGAATACCTACAACCTGTTACTGACCTGCAAATTGCAAAAAAACGTAAGAAAATTTAAAAATCGCGGGCTACCTTAGCGCATCCCCCTTAAGGAAAAAAAACCGGCCAAGTGCGAATCGGGCTCCCACACGAAGGGTTCCGTACCATATTGTACAAGATTTAACACTTTTACTTTCGTAAAAGAAACAAGAGAAGCGCTATACCATTATGTAAAGTAATTGTCTAATTTAATTACATCCATCAATAAAAAATTTGACTGTCAATAACGTAAATAAATATCTGTAGTCAATACAGATATTTATTTACATACGTTATTTGACATTCATATTTTTTTTACCTCCGATAATTGAAGATACTGAAAGAAGAATATTTTTCATATTAAATTTTTTAAATTGGCGACAAAGCGAATTAATGACATTGTGAGTTACAAAGTTGTTTTTTGCAGTTGCCGAAAATCACCCTTATTTAAAGAAATTAAGGACTACAAACAGTACATGATAATTATACAGAAGTTTCACACACCCTTCGGGTACGGAACCCTAAAATTCACCAACACGCTTTTGGCTTTATATTTAGGTATTCCAGAAAAAAAAACCGTAAAGTTTCTCGATTCTTTCGTTATAGATATACTATAGAATCGAGAAACTAACAAACAATGTCTAGTGTCACCCCCCTATTTCTACCAGTGGGTGTCGTAAAAGGCGACTAAGGGACTTACTAAAGAAAGAAAGAAAGAAAAATATTTTATTCGGGACACGCACAAGAAATACAAATATAGCATTTAAAACTAACTTAAACAATAAAAACAACCAAAGCTTGTGCGATGCCAAAAAGGTCCCTATCTCAGCATAATGCCGCGATATTTAAAAAATAAATATCGCGGCATTATGCTGAGATAGGGCGCGGCATTATGCTATACTAGAGAATGGGCAGCAGCGTTCTCTATGCATTTTAATACCGTACTGCGATCGCCCACCCGCCTGCCAAGCGTGGCGACTATGGCAACCCCCCCCGCTTTGGGGTAGGCCTAATTCAAAATCAAATCTAATCAAAATATTTATTTGCGTAAAACTTGGTATACAATGGTGTTAAATACAAATTTATATGGCACAAACATGTCTAGCTAGGATAAAAACATAGCATGCAAAATTATAAAGGTAGGTGAAAAAGGCATCAACCATCAGCATTTTTAAAACATTACATTTTTTTATCTATGTCCAGCAGTGGACGTCTTTCGGCTGAAATGATGATGATGATGATACAGGGTCAAATTTCGACCAGCGGATGACCTGTAGTATTATTAAATCAGCCGATACACAACCATACTTACCTACACTTTATAAAGGTTAACTTATAATGAAAAAAATAAACCTTTTAGCGCTCCTTCTAACGCGCAGAAACCGCGCTGTGCCTTTCAGTCATTTTTAGCGGAAGAGTGGCGGAACCGCATGGTTCCAGAACCGTGCAATTACAGCCGCGTCTACCGATCTATTGGGTAAAAATCTCACCATGAAAACTTAATTGAGCTGTAATTTCATCTGATACTAGGGATTATAGAGGTATGAGGAATAGGGTGTAAAGTTTACTCATCCTCCTCCATAGAAAAGGGAGGATTCTCAGAACAGACGGGTGTTGTGTCTGGTGGGCTACTGCCCGATGATTTATGTAGCGACGTTGTATATAATATGCTAGTCGCGCGGTACACTCTGCTTGCGCGATGCAGGATTTTGCGTGACGTCAGTGTGATGCGTAGTTCACATGTGGTGATGTTGATGCCGCCACAACGCTATTAAGGCTGAAGTACGCGCCGAGAGTGCAGCTGCTGGAGTCGCATCGCAACGTCAACTTTAAGGCGTTTGTGGTGCGCATGCCAACGTGCTACCTGCCTCAGGTGATGGAAGAAAGCTTTTGGCCTCAGGATGTGGTATTCCGCCACTTTCGCGGTCAAGTGCCACCAGAACGCACAATGACTTAGTGCATCTAAGTGATACTAACAAAGCTTTAAGTTTTATTTACTAACGCAATTGTTAATATAATATGTATACTTAGGTTAAGGTATTCAGCTATCGGGGGTGGTCAGACACCTCACCCCCCCCCCCAGACTTGAGGTGGCCCGCAGAGGCGGGCCGGCACTAGCCGGGGATCGCGGAAGTAATAATAGATCCCAAGATCCCCGGTGCAAGTGTGGGAGGGGAACACTGGGGTGGCTTTTAGTCAGTAAGAGTCTGACAGACCCCTCCGCCCGCCCCAGGGCGGAGGACATCCATGAGAATTTTCCACCCCGTGAACAAAAAAAAAAAAAAGGTATTCATCTATGGGTCTTGGTAACTTAAGAGTAAATGGATTTATTATTATTCCTTTATTTCATTAAATATACATATAAATTATATTTTTAAATATTAGAATATAAACAAAATATAAAAACATTTCAAAATATAAAAAATAGTAGCCCACCGGTATCGGGAACAAGGTCCAAGCTACCGGCGGTCAGGGCTCCAGAGAGAGGAACCTCCTAACAATGCGAGCCGTGTCCAGAAGTACCGCTCTCTGAATCAGGCCCTTAATCCAGCTGCCCAACGAGAGCCTCTTTAGGTGTTGGTCGAGGCTCTTGGCAATTATTATTATTATTATTACTATTGACGGTTCACCTCACCTAAGTTTTCCCGGTGACATATTTACACAATACTCGTAGATCAGCTGAACACACGACTACTCTAAATCTGTGAACTGTACCATCTTCCAAAGTAAGCCATGTGTTGCAAACATTTCTTCCTCAATGTTTATTATTTCTATTTTCTTAGTCAAGTGAAGTACGGACAATAACCTTTAGATCTATTTTGTTCAACAACAATAGCCGAGTCAATATAGAAAATCAGTAAGTTTATTTGTTGTAATACAACTTATCGATAGAACAAAAGCGATACAAATAGATGGTCAATGTGTTGAAACAATTCAAGTAATTTAATATTGTTCGTTTTCCTTTCATTAAGGGGCGGACTATGAACAATGGACACAAAAATCAATATTAATAGGTAGGTGTTTGTACCCAGATCTAATGTCAAAAACGAATATTGTTTCATACATAAAAAAATATAGCTTTTGCCCACAACTTCGCTCGCGTTAATGTGGATTTTGTAAAGTTATTTTTCTTACACAGTACTTTTTTCTGGATGAACGGTGGTACCCTATGTGCTTTTCTGTACTCCTCTTTTTTGGGTGGGAAATTATCAAATAACTTCTCCCGCTCTGGGCGGAGCGGGAGGGCGTGTCAGACTTTTACTGATAAAACCCACCCGTATTCCTTCACTTGCTTGTGTGCCAGGGCCACGATATCCCTTTCGGACAAACTCGCAACCCTGGCAGGCATTGGCCCAATGGACCCCGTCAATTCGTGCTGACATCTCTTTGAGGCGCGCGTGAATCACAACGCACCGTCGACCCGGGCCTGATCCTTGTCGGACGGCGAGCTACCTATCGCTCACCATCCGCAGGCCCGCGCCTACAGTGGCCGGAAAATAGCTTGCGACTCCCGACGCCCGGGGCGTCTCCTGCGGTGACTAAGGGCGTGAGGGCGCGAACCCTGCCTCTTCCTCACGCGTTCCACCTCCTCCTTCGCGAGCATTACTGCTTCGTAGAAGGAGGTGACGGCGTCCCATGCACTCTCGCTCCGAACCATGGCCTGAACCATGGCAGGGCCGGAAGCGAGAGATCGCTGCCGTCGATCGGCTCCGTGACTATACGGCGGTACACTGCCCAAGCCAGGCAGACCTCTACCGTATGCTCCACCGTGTCCCTGAGAACGTGTTAAGTAGTTAAGACGTGAGACGTCACATTCGCATTATAATATTATTTAGGATTAACACCTAATTAGCATATTATGCCTTTGTTGTCTTAGTAAATCTTATCGAAAGATTAGTCTTTTGATAAGATTTAACAATTATGTATATTTTTAGTATATCTACCACTGTGCTCAACATTATTATTTATTTTATTTATTTATTTATTTTCATTTTTTTTTAATGTGGGTTAGTACTTTCGGAGTTAAGGATGGAGAGGAGAGGAGGAATTGTTAATTTCCATCTATTTTCTTAAATTACTTTAAAGTATATATTTTAAAATTATAAAAAAAATATATCTGAAATTCTTATAACAAGCCCTTTCATTTGATATGTCACACGGACCGTTTGCAAAACTTAAAAAAAAAACTAATTTACCCCCCAAAAGTGACCCACTTATTCCAAATTCATTGCTTGACGTTACATGCCCGTATTTGGGTCACTGAAATTCATATGTACCAAGTTTCAACTTACTTGGTCAAGTAGATTTGGAGCAAATCGGCTGTGACAAACGGACAGATAGACACGAGTGATCCTATATGATAAATGATAAAGGCTATGGGTCCCGTTGTTTTCTTTGGGATACGGAACCCTGAAAATGACGGATCTAAATAACAATAGACGTTATCTTTAGTCTTCTATTAGCGAATTTTAGTTCTCATTCAATAACAAACGGAGGCTTTTCAATATTGGTGCCTTGAATTCTTGACAGGTATTATCAATTTTCATCTTCAAGCCAAGATTATGAGACATTTCTAGTGTTCAATAACTCGTTGAGGAAAATAAATCATTATTTAATAGTCCAACAACGTTGAAACGGTAGAAAATTAAAATGTAACTTGTTTTAATTGAATATTACCAAAATAAAAAATCATGGCTCGTATATTTTTGTATCTGTTTTATATTACTATTTATATTTGAAGGATACTTTGACATCATAATTGAATTGTAATCTTTTACACTTTGACATCTAACTCTTTGATAATCTGACATTAAATGATACTTTGACATTCTAAATAAATCGTGTGTGAATATGATATTATTTTTAACTGACACGCATCAAATTGTAATTTTAATACTAACCTAATAATTGTATGTGCCTAATATGTGCACGCCACACTTGGCAGAATCTGATGATACCATTGACTAATCAATCGATGTTACGAGCCGGATGCGAGGAGTTAAGACCATAAAATGTACCATGTTCTGGCAAATAAATGATTATGATTATTACAAATCAATATTTGGGTTAATAGTAGTAAAGTAAATACCTCGGGCAAACTTTGCAATTTGGTAAAAACAATTTTGAGAGGGAGGTTAATAGAAGAATTCAGCTGGGCTGGGCAGCATTTGGGAAGCTTCGTCGAGTCTTCTCGTCGCGTATTCCACAGAGCCTAAAGACGAAGGTCTTCAATCAGTGCGTCCTACCTGTTATGACTTACGGAGCCGAAACGTGGACACTCACGGTACGGCTGGTCCATAAATTCATGGTCACTCAGCGAGCTATAGAACGGGCTATGCTTGGAGTCTCTCTGAGGGATCGAATCCGGAACGAAGTGATCCGGCAGAGAACCAAAGTTGTCGACATAGCCCACGGAATAAGCAAGCTGAAGTGGCAATGGACCGGCCATATTAGCCGTAGAACCGATGACCGTTGGGGTAGACGTGTTCTTGAGTGGAGACCGCGAATTGGCAAACGTAAGGTAGGACGCCCTCAGGCTAGATGGAGCGACGATCTTCGCAGGGTGGCTGGTGGCAGCTGGATGAGAGTTGCCGAGAATCGAGCAGAATGGCGTGCAATTGGAGAGGCCTATGTCCAACAGTGGACTGCTATGGGCTGATGATGATGATGAAGTAAATACCAATTAATCTGCCTAGCATTTTCCCAACTACGTTGGGGTCAGCTTCTAGTCTAACCGGATGCAGCTGAATACCAGTATTTTACATAGAGCGACTACCTATCTGACCTCCACAACCCAGTTAAGTACTGGGTAACAACCCCTAGGTAAGACTGGTTGTCAGACTTTTGGACTTCTGATGACTCGTAACGACTGTCAAAGATCTACGAATGACAGCCGGGACCAACGGCTTAACGTGCTTTTCGAGGCACGTAGGATGGATGATGATCCTATCGATGATCTTATCCCTCGATCAAAACATGCGGCTCATAAAGTAAATAACACTCAAATAAAATTATTATTTGCTGTAATACATTTCAGTATTCCTTTACTCCATAAACTTACCTATAACTCCATGGGTTTAGGTAGCTATATAGTATATAGAGGTAAACACATCATAAAATAAGTTTTTATAAATTACACTTTCTTGTTTAAAAATACGTTGTAACCAAATTAATTTTTTTTTTGTATATTACGATAGTTTCCTCTTTTATTACTGTATGTTAAACTTTATCATTTATTCTTAAACTACTCTTCGTAGATGTGATTGCTTGAGTACAAATTAGTTAGATTTATAATAAAACTATAATATTTTGAAATCTGTCTATTGTAAAGAGCCCAAAAAGACGAGTTCTCTAAACGTCAACGACATAAAACGTTGCTAAATTGAAGAGTACAACTGTGACGTAGCGTGACAACTGAAGTGACAGGTACTTGTCGGTTACTTGACAGCTCTCTCGTCACGTGTTTTTTTTTTTGTTTACCTTTATTTAACTACTACATAAACCAACGGAATATAGTTGCTATTTCCTCATTTTCCAACCACATTGGAATTACATTATTTTGCTAAAACGTGTTTTATTTCCGACGACGTCAATTAGTTTCCATTCCCCCGTTCATTACAGAGAAATATCGCTGAAATAAGATTTTCGCCGACAATATCGTTCAAATATCTGGTAATTCCTTATAATCAGTATCAAGATGGAACAAAGCGAACAAATATAAGGTTATTAATGTTACAGAATTATCTGGTCCTACTGTCGTCAATACGTCCTGGGGCAATAAATGGCCTCCATATTTCTCTTGGCGAGCAATGAATCCAATTATCGGGCTGTGCGGAGGCGACATGTTAAATGGTCCCCATTGGTTCTCGCCATCCTCTGTCTACGATCCTCATCCACCTCAATAATGCGGGGATCATTATACCGTCGGATTATCTTCATTTTTAGGGTTCCGTAGCTCAAAAGGAAAAAATGGAACCCTTATAGAATCACTCGTGTGTCTGTCCATCTGTCACAGTCAATTTTTTCCGAATTTACCGGACCGATTAAGTTGAAATTTGGTACACATATGAATTTCTATGATACAAACACGAACGTGTGTCATAAATAAATTAATTTTGACTATAAGGGTCACTTTTGGGGGCAAATTAGAAAAAAAAAAAAGTTTTGTAAACTGCACCGTGTGACATATCAAAGTGACATGAAAGTACTTGCTTTATATTTTTTTACAATTTTTAAATAAATAGTTACAATGTTATTTAAGAAAATAGATGAAAATTGACTATTCCCCCTTCTCTCCGAAACTACTGAGTCTAAAATATTGAAAAATAATGCAGAAAATAGATTTTTACTTAAAAATAATAAAAAATATAATACCGTTTATTTCATGCGACACAGGCCCAGATAAATAGATAGATAGATACATAGATTACAGGAATACCTATAATAAGTCTATGGTGTTAAAATAGCATTGTAAATCTCTCAATATTGTGCGTCTAACTTACATTTGCAGTTGGAACGTACGGGAGAACATGTTTTTCAACTACAATGTTAAGTTAATTCTTGGGATAAAATTATCTTGGAATAAAAAACATGAAAGATAGCATATTCATTGTACGGAATCCTCACCACGAGAGCTCAACTCGCAACTTTTCCGGTTTTTTAATAATATTTAAACCGTTGGTCCTCAACAATGGTTCTTGGAGAGTTCTTTTTATTCAAATTAGCAGCCATGGTTCGGTTTTTGGGCGCGCTATCGACTTATTTAATTATGACAGTTATTAGTCAGTATTATAATTTTAAATGGGGGTTTTGATAGGTAATTCTATTGTTTCATAGAGGTTTAGAATTCATACTTGAATTCTTTATTATTGAGAAATGGCTAGGGCAGATGATGAGTTGTTTATTTTTTCTGTGTGTCACGTATTTGCCCAATTATTGGAGTACTTTAATTATCACTTAAAACTTCCTGTTATAATCAAATGAGGCCAAACTGTTCCATGTAGTGTGAAAGTGTTATAGTGAACGAACACTCGTATATCTTCCGGAGCCGGAAGTTCGTGTTTATCGTGACAGCCTGAGCTACCTGCGATCGTGTTCGACGCGACACGCTGATACAAACTGAATTAATTTGTTAAATTATGTTTGGATTGTTCCTTTCATTTTGATTAAAGAATATTAGTAAAAACTATTTGTCTGTGTAGATGTCGAAAATTATCCTACGAGAAAGTACTAGGAGGATAAAAAGTATTTGTGTCCTAACCCAGATCATGATGGTCTACCTGTTTGTCAAATTTCATCGAAAGTCGTTCACTGTTAACGCGTGAAAACGTATCAGATGGATAGTTACTTTCGCTTTTATAATATTAAAATAATTATGGATGGATAATGGTAATAAAAGTAAATAATTTTTAGTTTTTCTCTCCATATGTCGTTTTTTCGCTCAATTATCAATCAAATCAAATCAAATCAAAAACATTTTTATTTTACATAAGCCTACATGGGCACTTATGAAACGTCAGAAGCTAGGTGCACGGTTCCAATTGGTCGTTTCCTATGGAGAAGAGCCGGTAAGTAACTCCACGTCACTCTTTTAAAAAAATAAAATTGGCTTTTACAATGTTTTCAAATTACAGTGTTAATAGGTATGAGAGGACAGCGTAGGCCCATCAAAAGTACCAGGTACTTAACAAAATAGAAAATGGTCTACAGATCTACAGTCTAATAAGCCTACAACGTCCTCACATTGACAAAAAAAAAACAATCTAAAATATGATTAAAATAATAAAAGTTAGAACCTTGTGGAAATTTAAATTGTAGGTATAATAATGTCAAATAAGAAAAACATTATGTCAGTGAAGTTTGTAAAAAAAGATAAAATTAAATAAAAAAATAACTTCGTAATTTGGGCTGTTAATAGACATTTACATAGTTTTGCCGTTAATGAGGTACAAGGAAGGCCACATGTACAGAAGGAATTAATGCCAAACTTCCTTGTCTTCAACGTAGTCCTTCATTTTATAATATGCTTTTTTGATAAGGGCACGTTTAATGTGCGTTTTGAATTTTCCATCACTAAGTTTTGTAACCGATTGTGGCAACTTGTTATAAAAGCGGATACTGTTTACAAGAAATGATTTGCTTGTTTTAGTTAATCTAAATTTGGGTAACACAATTTCATGTTTACTACGTGTATTTATATTATGGAAATCACTTCTTATTTTGAAAAGTCCTAAGTTTTTGCGAACATATAAAATACTTTCTAAGATAGAAAAAGAAAGAAAGAGAAGGCAGAGTTAGTACATCAATTTCTTTGAATTTGTTTCTAAGGGACTCACGAGGACCCATTCCATAGATCGCGCGGATTGCCCTCTTTTGTAAAATGAAAATTGAATCTACGTCGGCTGCCGATCCCCACAGCAGAACGCCATAAGACATAATACTGTGGAAGTAAGCAAAGTACACTAACCTAGCTGTGGCTATATCTGTCAACTGCCTTATTTTTCTTACTGCATATGCAGCTAAACTTAATCTACCTGAAAGAGCTCTAATGTGGGCACCCCACTGCAATTTGGAGTCTAGAGTAATTCCTAGAAATACAGTTTCCGTAATAGCATCTAGCTTCTTACCATCAAGTTTTAAATTAAGACCTACTTGGGGTACAATAGGTCTTTATTGTTCAATTTAAGAATATGCCTCGTACTGCATGAGATTGCTTATAGCATTAAATTATATAAATCTTGTTTCCATCTTTTATAAAGTTCACTTTTTACGCAGGCGGGTTTTTTGATTTTATTCGTTCACTTTTTTATTTTACACTTTTTAGTTAGGATTATAAGACGGTAAATTCGATTATTTACCCACTTTTAATCGGATGATAACGGCCTCTTACTCGCTCACTCCAAAAGGCCGGGATAGTTTTTTTATCATTTCTCATTCCAAATTACATTTTAACATATAATTTATATATATTTTTGTAATGACCTTTAAACCCCTTCATTTTGATATCCCACTCGATAGGTATGGGCGTTTTTTTTAAACATACATTTTGGTGCCAGAGATTTTCATTTTCGGTCATTTTGATTTTATATATTTGTACTATACCCAGTGACACTCGCACAATAAAGACAAATCTAACGACATAGCATTTATCAAAATCGGTTCAGCCGTTTAGTATATACGAGGGAACATAGGGACGGACATATTACCTACATACATACAGGTCAAACACATAACCCTCTTTTTTTGGCTTTGCCGCAGTCGGGTAACAATTACAAAGAAATATTATTTCCTGTAAACAAGTTTGAGCTCGAATACTTTGACAGATTTGCAGGCAAGGACTTCAGTCATGGCACATGGTGCCTACGCTTATGTATGGAAGTGAATGTTGGCTGTGGCAAAAGAAGCATGAAAGTAGAATAAATGCTGTGGAAATACGCTCCTAGCGAAGCATGTCTGGCGTGACTATGAATATGCCTGAAAAATGAGGTGATAAGGCAACGATGCAGTAATCAAAATTGAAAAGATTATGCTTAGATGGTTTGGTCATGTTGAGATGATGAGTTGAGAGGTATTTATAAAGCAGAGGTGAGTGGAAATGCTGGGAGGGGACGTCCTAGGAGGACATATAGTGACCAAATTGGTGATATTCTTCAGAAAGGTCAAACTCAAACTCAAAACATTTATTTCAATTATACCTATTACAGGCACTTTTGAATTATCAAAGAGTCGGTCAGTTAGTCAGAAAGTTGAAGCTATATGCCCATTCCAAAACTTAGATCTCTATGGAGAAGAACAGGCAAGCCACTCCAAGAACACTTTTAAATCAAGATATTACAAAATCCTGGGTACATTATTCTTGTTGGTTCTATATGTGAGAACATTGCTTATTTAAAAAACAATACAAAATATAAGAATTAAAGATTACAAATAAACCCTCGCAGTTAAGAGAAGACCAGTCTCAACTGACGGCGCCCGTTCACGAACATGACGGTCAGGTGCTTAGTACTCGCAACCGGCGTGCGTGTATGACTGGGTGTATGAACGTAGGCGAAGCAAAAGGAGTATGTCAGGAGCGTAGCAAGTGGCGTTCTATAGTTTCTGCCTACCTCCATGGGAAGAAGGCGCGAGTTTATGTATGTATGTCATAGCACATAAACAGGAAATAGAATTAGTGATACAAAAGACTGTCTCGACCCACATCAATCTGCCCAGCGTTTTCCCAACCATGTTGGGGTCGGCTTCCAGTTTAACCCGATGCAGGTGAACACCAGTACTCATGGAGTGACTGTTCCGTGCCTCGGAAAGCACGTTAAGCCGTCGGTCCCGGATGTCATTTGTGGATCTTTGATAGTCGTTAGGGGTCGTCAGGAGCCCAAAAGTCTTACCAAGGGGTATCGTATAACATTACAATACCCCTTGGTCAGACAGGTTGGGACCAACGGCTTAACGTGATTTCCGAGGCACGGAACAGTCTCGGTATGTAAAGATGGTCACCCATCCACGGACCAACCCCGGCAAGCGTAGCTTAACCACATGGATCGACCCGTGTGGCTGTTATTATTTAGCCACGGGCTCCTGTCTCGACCCACACATCCCTCTTTATTCGAAGACTTAAGAAATATTAAAGCCATAATAATCTTTGAAGTTACATCTTCAAATATTTTCGAGGGAGACGAAAATAACGTAAAAAGTAACGACGTCAATAAATTGTTATGTACTCTATAAAGTGGGTTTCTGTAGCGTCTCTTTTGCTTAAAGATAATGATGCCAGAAAAAAATGTACGCATATTTGCGTATTGGACACAACGGATCGCTGCTACGAAAATGTAGCTTACGTAGCCCAGATTTCGTAGAGTTGGCTACGCCGTAGCAGTCATACGTTTTTAGGGTGATAAGGTAATAAGGTTAAAGAATACCTATTAGTGAATTCTTCTTTTCGAGTCAATTGTAAATATTGTTATATGAGTTGAGCCCAGTAGGTCGCCACGCTGGCCCCGCCAATCGCGGCATTAGTGGCGCTTTTTAGGTCACCAGTCGTACAGGTGTATGGACACTTTGGACATGCCAACATATGGGGCATAGTCACTATAATACGTACATATTTACATACATTTATTTCATTTAAATGGAAGCACAAATAGTACATTTTGATACAAGTGGAGAATGTTTATTATTGCATTCGAGGCGGAATTAACACCCGAGCCGTAGGCGAGGTTGTATTTAAGCCGAGAACTGCAATAACAAATGTCCAAGTGTATAAAACGACCTTTTTCAATACATTTTTGGATAAATAAAATAAAATAACGAAAAATATTGTTGTCATGAATTATTAGGAAACTATGATTTAATTTTCTTTTTTTTCCGCGCTTTGCTTTCGCCAGGTTGAAGGAGAAGCAAAGGTATATAAAACCGATAAACAGCCTAATATGAAAAATAGACAATTCTAATATTTTTGAGTTTAGAACACAAATTTAAAATGTTAATTTGTTCATAAACGTTTTTTTATTGTAATAATCATGGTATTCTAAGAAACATTATTTCAAATATTACAAAATAAAGCCGTAAAGACGCATCTTTGCCGAGATTAAAAAAAAATCACCTCCGAATAGAGAGGACCGTCACTGGCGCGAGACGGTTTGAATAGAAGCATTGAACCAATTTGGACTAAGTAAGTATAGGTATAAGTTATCTGTGGCAGTTTTTATTCCCGCACACGTGTTGGATAATAAAAAATCGCACGCGTGTGAAATAAATTGCATTGTAAAAAATGAAATAAAAAAAAAAAAAAAAATTAAAAAAAACAAATCCTAATCGTAGTACAATAACTAGTTTTCGAGGAAGTGTATCGAAAAAAATATTGCGCTGGTATAAAAAATAATCCGCACATTTCACCGAAAAATTCGTTCAAAAATTTAATTTACATTAAATCCTACGGATAATAACAAATCCATTAAGTTTTTATAACTCACATTAATACTGTTTCAATACATTTACGATACCTGCATTTCATGAAAAATGAGACCAAACATTCGAGGACCAATCTTATCGCATCGGAAATATCGGCAGCACTGCACTTTAGTACACCAAACGCTTTGCTAATGTCGGTATTACGCCCCAATGTGATGTTAAGCGAGTTGTCGAAGTCCACGCTGTAAACGAGCATTTTCAACTAGGAAATTCAAATGCACTTAACTCGGTTTGCGGATCAAAATACCAAAAGCTGCTCAATTGTTCGTAATTGTGCTTGAGGTTGGCTAATGGGATACGGGATTATGTATTTGTGAAAATCCTAGAACATATACAGCAATCTGAGAACATAAACACACATAAACTTGAATAATATTGCTTTACTTGCTTACTATGGTTTACCGAATCAACTCTTAGATATGGAGTCATCTTTTGGGGGAATAGCACGGACAATGAAATGGCGTTTCGGGCACAGAAAAGGTGCATTAGGTCGATGTTTAGACTGCAAACAACGGACAGCTGTAAATCTTATTTTATAGAACGTAAGATATTGACATTACCCTCGTTATATGTATATCCTGGAAACAGTAATGTTCATTAAAACAAATACTCATTTATTTCAGGTTTTGTCTGATGCTGTTTTGTGTTTGCTGATAGACGTGATAACTTCAAACTTCGCCTTACGCGTAAGAGCATCTTTTGCATGGGTCCGGCCATATTTAATAAATTGCCCAAATCATGGAGATCATTAAATATAAAAAAAATATATATAAAAAAAATAAAAAAAAGCCATTTATTCTACTACATTCTTACACTTTTTCTCAAAAAGTAAATGTTTATAGCATGCATATTCTTGATTAACAATAAATCATTACGATTTCTAACATGCAAAATTATATTTTTGATTCGGCACATTTTAAATTATTTGATAATTTAAATTTAACGTGTGGTATTTAGATGATGGAACGCTAGGAGGTGATGTAGACACCGTTTTGAAAGACCTACAACTCCTCAAACAACATTTTAAATATATTGGCTTGGAACTTAACCCCTCAAAATGTGAAATTTACGTTTCTGACATTACTGACAGACAATTGACCCTAGATAAATTTAATGCAATAGCCCCACAAATCAAAATTTTAGAAAAAAGCTCACTGCTTAGAAGACAGCTTTTCTCCTTTCATAAGCGAAAAAATCAAAAACTTCAACGACATTTCGGACAGACTATCCAAAATTAATTTACATTCGGCATTCACCCTGATTAGATACTGTTGTTTTAGCCCAAATTTTATATATTTGCTACGTTCTTCCCCTTTATGGAAGCAACCACATCTGTTGGACAAAATTGACCAAATTATTCGCAGCACACTTACATCCATTTTAAATGTGGCCTTGGATGACCGTGCGTGGCTTCAAGCCACACTACCCATCCGTTTTGGTGGCCTCGGCATCCGCAAAATTACCAGTATTAGCTTACCGGCGTTCCTGTCCTCTGTCCACAGCACTGAAAAGTTGACCCGGAAAATTTTAGCTCCCTCCCTGATTTACTCTGAAGTGCCGTGCTTGACCGATGCGGTGAACGTCTGGAAAGCGGCTTGCCCGAATACAGATCGGCCCGCAAACCCATCTTCCCAGAGACAGTGGGATGAGCCGCTCTGCAGGTTGGTACGGAATAATCTTATCAATACGTCCACCAATACTGCTGAGCGTACCCGCCTGCTGGCTGTGGGTGAGTGGGAGTAGGGCCTCTGGCTTCAAGCACTACCGTCTCCCAACTCAGGCACTATGTTGGGTGACACCACCTTCCGGCTCGCTACTTGTCTGCGTCTGGGCGCTCCTTGCGGCGCTCCGCATCGCTGCCAGTGCGGAGAAGCTGTCGACTGCCTTGGACATCATGGCCTATCTTGCAGTAAGAGCGCAGGCCGGATAGCACGGCACGCCAGCATTAATGACATCATCCGTCGTGCTCTTGTCACCGTCGGGGTGCCAGCTGTTTTAGAACCCAATGGCTTAGCACGCGACGATGGGAAGAGACCAGACGGAATGACCATAATGCCTTGGAAGTTAGGTCGGCCTTTGGTGTGGGATGCAACATGTGTCAATACCCTTGCGCCATCCCATCTTCCTAGTACGGCAAGCTGTGCTGGGGCGGCTGCTGCAGGTGCAGAAAACCTCAAACGGCGAAAATGTTCCAATCTTATTGGGAGCTATATGTTCGAGCCGTTTGGGGTTGAAACACTAGGGCCATGGGGTCCGAGTGCCCGCTTGGTTTTTCAAGATATCGCCAAGCGGTTGGTCGACTCTTCACGTGACCAGAGGGCTGGTCTATTTTTCGGACAAAGAATCAGCATCGCCATACAACGTGGCAATGCTGCCAGCCTTCTGGGCACCTTTCCTGTTGACAGCGATGCGGACGAATTTTTTGATGCCCTATGATTCTGTCCCCCACCTCTTTTTTTCTATACATGTACCTACATATACTATTATGTTAAGTCTGTTAGCGTATATCTTATATATTATTATTTTAAGTCGGTTAGTTTTTATATGATGTAAATATTTTATTACTGAGTTATTGAATAAAAATAAATACTTATATCCCCTTTGATAATTAATAATTATATTTATGATAGTGCATTGAATTTGAAAATTTATTTGATTAAATTTTATGTTTAAATAATGTATTTTTAATATTTATAGTAAATAGTATTAATTAATTAAATTAGTAGTAGTCGCCTCCTTGGCGTAGGCCCCCCCAGTTTTCTCCAGTAGTCTGTCTCTGGCTTTGGTCATCCAGCTGGCAGCAACTGGATGACCAAAGATCATTAAATATATCTGCTCTTAAAAGTAAATTGAAGAGTACTAACTGAAAGAGCATATTACAATATAGCAGAGTTTATGAAAGGGGACAATTTTTCATCGTTTTTGAGATGACGATGTTGTATTTTATTGACATGTCATTGTAATATGTTGTATTTTTGTGAAATAATTGTAATTTGTAATTTTATATGACACTAATTCATAAATTTTTATTGACTAATTTATTTAATGACTGCTTTGACATTTAATTTTATCAAAAAAATATGACTGAAGAATTGTAATGATACCTAATCTTTAATTAATAATGATGATCTAATAAGTACCTAGGTACTTAATTTCTATAATTTAATTTTGATGAATATTATTACGGTTTGTGCACTTCCAGTGGTTCTTCGTAAAAGGCGACTAAGGGACTTACTAGAGAATGGGCAGCAGCGTTCTCTGCGCATTTTAACACCATACTGCGATCGCCAACCCGCCTGCCAAGCGTGGCAATTATGGCAAACGCCAGGTATGATTAAGGCTACCCCCCACCTTTGGGGTGGCCTATGCCCAGCAGTGGACGTCTTTCGGCTGAAATGATGATGATGATGATTATTATTATTTTTTTATTTATAAAGATTATAATTTATTATTATTATACATTATAATCATATTAATCTAGTGACTTGATATAAAGTTGAACCGGATTTCTGTCTCGTACGAGTATACTCGTAGGTACCTATAAGAATTTTAGCTTGTGATTTCTATGCCAAAAAATGACACAAATATTACTACGCGAAAGAGGTACGAGTTTGTAACAGCAAGTCATAAATGGTAGGTGAATTCTGTACGGGTTCAGTTTCGAAATAGGTAATCTCATTTCACCTGTTTTACCTGCAAAACCGCTTCATTATTTCATTACAGTCTTAGAGTATTACGGGACCGATCGGAAAACTTCCAGTAAAAAACAAAAAATCTAGAACGGCTATAATCTAATCGAATTATTGACATTCTTGAGGCAAAAATTCTTCGCCAAATTTCATCGGGGTTCTAGGGTAATGTCGTGCCTCAAATACAGCAACGCTTAACAGTACACCGTAAAGTGACTTAAAGTTTGGTTTTCGTTTGAATACTCGTCCGTCTCGGATAGCCCGAAGAATTGTCAAACTTAAGTGACAGTGGGCAGGGCACATTGGTCGAGGAACAGATGACCGATGGGGCGGAAACTTTCTAGAGTGGCGATCGCGTACCGGTAGACGTAGCTTTGGAAAACCCCCAAAAAGCTGGATCGATGACCTTGTCAATACCGCAGGAATTCACTGGATGCATAGAACCGGTCGCAGTGGTGATGCTTGGGGAAAGACTACGTCTAGGAGTGTGTGTACGTTTTTCGGCTGAATATTGACTCGTCCGTTAGCACCACGGATGATATGTACGGTCCCATGACAAGCAGAAAAGACCAGATAATTTGTGTCAACTGTTATATTTAGTTTCGAAACATTCCCATTTAAGCCCGTCTACGTGCCCTGAGTCACGAAAGAATCTAGAACGGTTATTTGTAATGAAATAATCGATATTCTTGTTTGATTTAGGTTTCCGACCCTGAGAGCGTGTAATGCCGAAAGGCGACACAGCCCGAATATAGAGCACCCACAAGATTTACACTTATCATAATATATCATGCTAGGATATGACGGACCAGTGCGGAATTTAATCAAGTAGTTTGTAACAAAACACAGGTGCTTCTAAACGTGAGCCGCATAGTTGTGTTCCTTGCTCATCTGTTCAGTTCGTGTAATAGGTACTTACAGGTAAATTGCTGTTCTTGGGTACTGTGTGTGTGCAAGGATGGGGGGGATAGGTTATAACTAATTTGCAAGATTAAATAAATACAATAATGCAGACTGCGGTAGTAAATTTTTTTGTTATGATGACCACTTAGCTTGCTATAATGTTGGCATAGTTTATGGTCCTGTTACTTCATGTTCCGTGTGGTGCCGGATGTAAAGAATAGCACCATCCTATTTCTTCCTGTGGGTGTCGTAAAAGGCGACTAAAGGACTTACTAGAGAATGGGCAGCAGCGTTCTCTATGCATTTTAACACCATACTGCGGTCGCCAACCCGCCTGCCAAGCGTGGCGATTATGGCAACCCCTCCTTTTGGGGGACGCCTATGTCCAGTAGTGGATGTCTTTCGGCTGAAATGATGACGATGAATTCATGATCATAAAAATTGAGAGGCCCAGGGGAAAATGAGCCGGCTAATTTATCCGCAAGTATGTGACCTTAAAAAAACCCAAGTATTTGTACAAGACATGATGGATAAATCTATTTGCTTAAGAAGCCAAATCTGCATAATTTGCATTCGCGGAGAGCAGAAAATTTATCCAACGATCTACCAACAAGGGTCCCTACATCAAAGAAAGTTTTGATGAGGGTCAATGTTAATGGCGTTTGAACCATAATCCCGATTATAGAAACAAGAGAGATACGTTATTACCTCATTATCACGATAAACTCGTCATCAAGTTTGATGTCACACTCGCGTCGGAGTTGGCAATGTCAAATGTGGTTGGTAGAAGATTAATGATGTTTGTGGAATGTTTGGTAGTTTGTGTTGTGGGAAATAGCACTAATCGTTGCTCTTTACATATCATAAACAGCCTATAATGTTCCCACTGCTGGGACACAGGCCTCCTTGGGACTTGGTGGCCCAGTGCGGGTTGATAAATATCACATGTCTTTGAATTTTTGGTTCTAAGGACATGCCGGATCCGGATACCTCAAGATGTTTTCCTTCCCTGTTGTGAGAGCAGTGGTGATGAAATTATTAACACAAAGTAAAGCAGCCTACCCGGGGTTCTAAAAAATAGAAAACATCGACTGCTAGGCGTGCCTTCGTGTCGGACAGCAGCCCGTGTTGCATCTTCCGTACCGCGCGCGTTGACCGCACTAAATAAGCTCGCGGAAGCCAATCCGGACTGCGATCTGTTCGCTAATAAATTTGCCAACTTTATGGTTATGTGCCAAATTTGTGAAAACAATAGTATTTAATTGGTGTTATTAGTGTATGTGTTATGTTTGTATATACTTTGATTTATGTAATTGTTTTTTTAGGCCGTGTAAATTAAATAAATAAATAAATGGAGATCACACGCCCTACAACTCGGATGAATGATGGAATCACCAACAGCCGACAGTGCCGATTATGGCAGTGTGCTGAGTAGTATGGCTCGCCTCCTGGTTACCGCCGCATCATTTTTCGCATCGATGTAATTTGCGATGAACTATTGCATAATACGACCTTTTTAAGTCTTCCAATCATTAACATTGTGATCGAAAGTTGATAAAATACCACAAAATGACTGTGCCATTTTTCAACAAAGGATTTATTTTTACGGTTGTGGTTAAACTCGTCGCCACTGTTATGTTGGTACGTAGGGACACAAGTGAAACTACTGACAGCTGTAAGCACACTGTTTAATTACTAGGTAAGAGCAGGGCAGGGACGCAGCCCACGTATACGGACACAGTGTTGACACACACATAATTAAATGTAACAGCATTATTAATGAATCACGATCGCTTGCCGTAATGGACATATTTAGGGCCCCGACATCAAGTACTACAACTATACCACATCGCAGCGGCAAAATGTGGGCAAGCAGTGGATGAGTGAATAGTGTCGCTGCTTCATGAGTTGAGTTGTGGTAACTTCAAAATCAAATCAAATGGTCGACGCAACGTTCCGTTTGCGATGTGGTTTAGACGCGACGTGGCCTTGATGTGTTCGGTATCGCACACACGGTTGATTTTGACGGCCAAATGTGGTCCGTGTAAATAAACTATTCATTTTCATACAAATTAGCCCCTGTCCACGTGTTGTCGTTTGTTGTGCTTGTGGTGTAGTTGTGGTACGTGCGATTGGGCCCTAAACTTAATAGAAATTTAAGTACTTAATAATATTTAGGTAACAGCAATATTCCAAAACACACAAACTATGTGTTTTTTTTTCTCAGTTAGTTTTTATCATGGTCATGATGGATGGTCATGGTGAGTATTGAGTGATTATTAGTATTGTATTAGTTTGAGTGATTTATGCGGCCTACCCTAATATTTTTTCTTTATTGTTCGTCGAATCGTTGAGCTCCTTAAGTATGCATTTTAACACCATACTGCGATTGGCAACCCGCCTGCAAAGCGTGGCGATTATGGCAAAGGCCAGGTATGATTAAGGCTACCCCCACCTTTGGGGTGGACTATGTCCAGCAGTGGACGTCTTTCGGCTGAAATGATGATGATGATGATTATTATTAATCTAGTGAAATGAGATAAAGTTGAACCGGATTTTTGTCTTGTATAAGTATAAGAATTTTAGCCCGTGATTTCTACGCCAAAAAATGCTACAAATATTACTACGCGAAAGAGTTATGTAACAGCAAGTCATAAATATAGGTAAATTTTGTATACAAGTTGAGCTGCACGACTACTGACAAATGTGTGCACTGACTGAACAGGTCCACTCAATCTGTATGGTTCTTTCCTCAAAAAACCATTTCAGACACCAATCTACATGGTCTTCACATAATCTGACCAAGATTATGTCTGGACTTTAAATGATACTGTGACCTCTGAGTTAGTTTCGGATTAACCAAAATCAGCCGTCACCATTCAAAAACGTGTTATGAATTACAGTGAAAAAATCAGAAAGCAAGTAACTGTAGAATTTAAACATTTGAAAGGTGCGGGTGAAAGATTTAGTCTTTGTTTCGACAAGTGAACTTCAACGTTCAATAAACGAAACATGGCTGTCAACGTTCATTCATATAAAAAAAAATGGAAGTTAGGACTTGTTCCTAATTATGGAAGTTTGACGGCATTGGTAGGCGTCCATGACAGAAGTTGAGCGATCAACGCCCTTTCTTGCGCCACGAATTTTTACCGAATTACTACCGTCTCTAACAAATGCTGCCGATTGCTTGCTCTGTGAGTATATTGAGGAGTTTTAAGGATAACATCTTCAAAATGACGCACAGTGATCCCGTATCCTTTGGATTATTTATATATCTAGATAGATTGTCGCGCTGCAAAAGAACTAAAACAAACAGGCCAACTTTGTTATGCTGGTGTGCGTGACAGCTACGTCTTACACTTACGCCACGTCATTGTGCTGTCATTGTGTTAATCTGGTGTGCGTGCAATTTGCGGCTACCAGTTGGACGCAGTATTTCTCGATGAGTTTACAGCTTTGACTATCTATCTAGACATATTTATATCTTTAGGTAGCACACTCTTCTAAAATGAGGATCGTGCGAGGCACTCTTTTTACAAAGTGTGCTAACACACTGTGCTACCACGAATGAGGCGAGGCTGCGGGAGCCTGTGAGCACGTACGTGCTGTGAGTGTGCGAGTGTGTCAAT
This sequence comes from Tiliacea aurago, assembly GCA_948098905.1. Taxonomy (NCBI): domain Eukaryota; kingdom Metazoa; phylum Arthropoda; class Insecta; order Lepidoptera; family Noctuidae; genus Tiliacea; species Tiliacea aurago. The sequence continues at coordinate 8,381,669 of OX402592.1, forward strand.
GACTCGCATGACTCGCCGCGCGAGTTGTGTCGTGTCGCGTTGTCGTCACTACACACCACACTCACTGAATCGCGAATGTGGTGTGTAGTGACGACAACGCGACACGTCACATATACTCAGTCGAGTAGGCACACAAGGTGACTATAAGTTGGTTAAGCGCGTCACACAGCTCGCACGAGTGGTAATGAGGGAAATTGAAATGAGATTGGTTACAAAAATGTTCTGTTTAGCTAATCTGTGCCCTGTGGTGTATGCTAGCACATCAAAATAAAAAGAGTGACTCTTTTCATCCAAGTGAGTAGCTACAACTGTGCTAGCACACGTGCTGAGTTACCCAACACTAGCATCTATATTCGCCCAGTGCATATTTACGACTTCGCTCAGATCAAGCTAATCGTTCAATTCACATCGAGGTAATACATCTTTATTAGACTGGTACACATATTTAATATAAAATCCCCAATCAATCTTTGTAATCCTGCACCCTAATTGTGTTGTTTATGCATTCGCTTTATCTTGGGAGATAGATCATTGACCTCATCGGTGGGGTCAACCTTAGTTTGCATACAGTATGAAAGTTCGTAGTTTGCCTTTGGTAAGCAATATTATAAAGCCAAGGAGTTGGTGAAGGGTTAGGTAACATTGGTCTTTGTGGTCGGTAAAGGCGTGATCAGGGGGTCTACTCCGAAGCGTTAATTAGAAGTATCGGCCGAATGTTCGGCCGTTTTATAACTTCCATAGTTTACTTTTTGACTTTGAATCCTTACCCGACTTAAAGTCACATTTTGGGCTTCAGCTTATCTCGTTGACTGTAGTTTTTTTTTCTTTCGCCGTAGTAGCCATAGTTAGCCGTAGTCAATAGAGGCGGACAGCATGACATGACAGCCGTGTTTCGTTTATTGAACGTTGAAGTTCACTTGTCGAAACAAAGACTAAATCTTTCACCCGCACCTTTCAAATGTTTAAATTCTGCAGTTACTTGCTTGTAATGGAAATTAATGCTATTTCGAATTAATTTCATTAGCGTGTGAACTTTTGAGTCGTAGCGTGTTAATAGCTATTGCTATGATATTTGCTAATGACGATAATTGATAATAATGAAGTATGTCAATTTTGTTAACCGACTTCCAAAAAGGAGGAGGTTCTCAATTCGGCTGTATGTTTTTTTTTTTTTGTATGTTTGTTACGCGATTACTCCGTCAATTATGAACCGATTTTGAGAATTATTTTTTTGTTTGAAAGGGTATACTCTCGAGGTGGTCCCATTGCCACCAAATCAGAATCTGATGAGGGGATCTCATGAAAATCGAGGGAAACCCTCAAATTTTATATGCATACCTATAGCGATTTGGGTATTTTTTATAGTAACTCGTGCATTTGCTCTCCGAAAGTACCATTTGGTGAAGTGGAACTGATGATGGAAACCACAGATGGCCACCGGAACAATATAATAATGAGTACCTATTTAACGGGTTGCGATTAAGCAATTTATGCTGGTCACTATACATATGGTGAGTGGCAGTTCTCCTGGTTCTTACTAGGAGAACTCCTCAACAATCAACGTCCCGGCATCGGGAAAAGCAATATTTTGTAAAAGGTGATAAGCAGTTAACATTAGGCTATTCTAACTTAGATAAATTCAAAACTGGCCCACTAAAAAGTGAAAAATAACATACTTTTTACAAAAAAATTATAACCGACTACCAAAAATAACACTACAAAGTGAAAAATAACTTTAATTTCGGAAGTCGGTAGCAAAAAACTCAAATACAGATCCAAAGACACCGAATTCCGAAATTAAAGTTATTTTTCACTTTGTAGTGTTATTTTTGGTAGTCGGTTATTATTTTTTTGTAAAAAGTTTTTTTTATTAAACGAATTAAAAATCGCGTTTAGTTTACTCGCCGACTCGCCAATAATTAAATATATTTATAGCACACCACGCTACCGCACTGCACGCGCATGCGCGATTGCTTGACGCTCTGACTATTTAGAAAAGTACATCGCTTCGCATTTCACAGAATTTCACGACTACATTTAATTTGCTAACTGCTAAATGATCATTCACACGCTAACAATGAATGCGAATGCTAATTAATCCATCACTAGTAGTCAAGCAACGGGCTCAGCTGCCTTAGTCAAGCAACGGGATCAGAAATGAAGTTATCCAGAAGAGAACCGGAGTTACCGACATAGCCTGCAGAGTAAGCAAGCTGAAGTGGCAGTGGGCGGGCCATGTTTGTCGAAGGACCGTTGGCCGGTGTAGCAGACGAGTTGAGACCGCGTATCGGCAAGCGTAGTGTGGGACGCCCCCCAGCTAGATGGATCGACGACCTTAAAAAGGTGGCTGGGACAGACTGGATGCGGAAGGCGGAGGACAGGGTGTTGTGGCGCAGCCTGGGAGAGGCTTATGTCCAGCAGTGGACTGCTATAGGCTGAGTTGATTGATTGAAACAACTAAATAAAACTAAATACTTCAGATTTATGTTCGGACTAGACCCCCTATATAAGCGATATCGTTGTCGCACTCGGTAGTGATACCGATGATAACTGAACATGCCTTTATACTCGTTAACCACCACTCTGCAATCGGCATTTTGTTTTGTTTTGTTTGTTGTCACTTGCCAGTGTTGCAACGCGTAAGTGTATTTATTGTCTTTGATCTGCCCTGACATTGGACCACATTGTCAAACTTTTATCTTCTAAGGTTTTGAATACTAGGCTTTTGGCAATTTTTTTCTTATTTATGTTTCTTTATTTTATTTTCCTTTACTGGCCAATCAACAATTGTTTACACTGTATAGTTTAATAGTTGAAGTAATATATCATAATATAATCTAAGGTTAGTGAAACAATTTCTTACAGATTAGCACCGCATGCCCCATAAACATATTAGATGTGGCACAAGCACTAAACTATGAAACTAATGTAGAATAACTTAAATTAGGAAGTTTAAATTAAAATAACATTACGTGATGGAATATAAAACTAATATAAACAGCAAAAGTAAAATTCAATAGAACAAAATAAAAAAAGAGAGACAACAAAATCGAGAAAAAATAAAATTAAACATTACTAGTAATTGTTTCTTAATAATATTTACATCATTTAAAGCGAATAGTCTTAAAAAAATAAGATGTACAATTATATTTTTGGCTATTTAATATTAGAGTGTGTATTTTGTATTTTTTTTTTGTACTATGTCTTGTTTGTGCCGAATAAATAATTTTACTTTCTTTCTTTTTGTAATGGTCAAAAAATTATGTTTCATACGTTATGTTACGTACACAATTAATTGTTTATTCATGATTAAGAAATATTTCCGATATTTATGTATTTATGTAATTATATGCCTAATTGAGTCATATCCGAACGTCATGGTTAAAATTCGTTTCTGTGATCCCAGATCATAATCTGATAGCATGAGTAATGAGAATTGTGTCTGGGTCACCATGAAGGACCACTCAAAATATTCTCATTATAATAATCTTTGTTGTAAGTACGATGATGTGCATTTGTTAAGCTTGATGTGATGATCTTATTTAAATAATTGATTCAATGTCTATAGTGACACTTTATATAATTTAATATTATAAATACGAAAGGACTCTGTCTGTCACCTTTTCACGCCTTAACGGCTTAACGGATTACGATGAAATTTGGTACACACGGGTAGAACATTTTGGTTTGTGTCCGGGGTGGTAAATCCTCATGGATGTCCTCCGCCCTGGGGCGGGTGGGAGGGGTCTGTCAAAATCTTACTGACTAAAAGTCACCCCAGTGTGCAGTGTTCCCTTCCTACACTTGCACCGGGGATCATGGGATCTAGTGTGACTTCTGCGATCTCCGACACACGTAGACCATGGCAGGACATATGATTGTTTTTTCCCTACTGGGATATACTACTGTATATTCACGTGGGATCAATTCTGGTCTCCATGTGGACGAAGCCACTAGAGTCCAAAATAAATTAAATTTTGTTTTGTGGTAGACCCAATCAATCGAGACAAACGCAGAGCAAAAACAAATCTTGAAACAACAAAAAATTTAACCCAGCCAATGTTAGCTCAGGAATAATATTGTGACTGGACAAATCCGAACTTTTGCCACCACATGCGAACTTGATAAAATAACAAAACGTTTTTGGTAAAATAACTGACCAAAAATTGTTTTTACTTTTTCTCGCAAAAGTAGCTCGGTGCAGCTAGAGGCAATCACGAATGATTGTTGTGATGGCTCTTTTTATATTTATTTTGAAACTATGTCCGTACCTATAGTTTCGCAGCGCTTCTTCGGACAAGCGGATTATATTTAATCAAGCACACACCCATACTCAATATCATAGAAACAGTTCTGCAGTCTTAATTTTGCTATTCATATCGCAAACAGCGACATTTTATGCTTATCTCAGTCGATTCCCAACAGAATCTGTACAATATACAGGGTATTAAAGTAACTGCGTATCATAGCTTAGGGGTAGGTTCAGTATCGATAAAGAAACACAGGAAAAAAAATAATAAATGATTGCAAGATCAACCTAATTTAGTACCTACTTTTAGAATTAAATTTATTTTATTTGATGGGCCTAAGCCCGTTAAAGTAAGAAGAGACTTGTTTTTATTTATTTTTTATGTTTAATAAAAAAAATAAAAAAAACCTGGGTTCCTTTATTGATACTGAACCTACCGCTAAGTTATGGCACGCAGTTACTTTAACACCATGTATAAGAATGAACCCTGCAAAACAAAAATGGCTTTACAGAGTCGCCAAGAAATGCATTCAGCCATGTATAAAGCTAGTTTCTAAGTCGTTTGGTACATCACGTACGAAGATACGAAGTGGTACGTGGTGCAGGCAATGTAGAAAGTAACCCGAGGTGTCTAGAAACATTTGGATTGTGTTAGGAATACGCTTCGACTTAGTTGTCAAAGGCTGGTAATGGGCGTAAAGCTCAGCTTCAGTCTCAGCTTGTGTTTAATTGAGTTGTGATCTCATCAATGTTTATTGTTAGCTGTTTCTTTTCTATTGTAGTTCTGGAGAATTATGCTCGGGAATGCGACTGGGGTCTCAGCAACTAACAAAAGAAATAACAGGAAATTTTTGAAAGTTTCAAGAATAAAAGCAGCGCTTAAAGGCGGATAGACATTATGTAAGCGTTAAGCGGGTCTGAGGAATATAAAAGAAGTATTAAACGCATGACTTGAGTTTTTCAAAGAAAAATCTTTTGCTCTCACTAATATTAGGCACTGTGAATGTATGTTTTTCCTTATTGGAAAAGTATTTTACTAAGTAGATCCGTAAAGCGAGTCTCAGACAGCCCTGTGAGGTTGCTTCAATATTATCCCTTAGACAAAACCAGACTGACCTGAAGTTTTAGTTGATCAAAACTTTTTCTATCTCATCGCTATCGGGTTGTGAATCCAACTGGAGAGGGTAGTTGGTAAATGAACTACGGAAAGATGATAAAGAATAAATTACTGTTATTATGTTAATAAATGTTTTTATTTGCATCTTTAGTATAATAAGATTTCCGATTAGGTATTTTAGTGGTTTGACCCATTGGTGGTTGTAAAGGATAAGTACTCATTGTTTACCCAATGTTAACGAATTATTACGAATATTCTTAGATCAAAAATACCTAAAACATCAAGTCATATTAATTTTATAATTAACTAAGACCATATGGGAGCTCACATTAAAATATTTTTAAATAAAACAGCGTAGATAGATGATTGAAAATTGTTTTTATATAACAAAAATTTATGCAACATTAAAAAAGAAACATAAAAAAAAAATAAGGTTCATAAAGTTCTGATGTGTGTGTATATTTATTTTAAGTTAAAATTTAATTTAATTTAATATTTCTAATAGAACATAGGTAGGTACTTACTTGTATATTCTGTAAATATGTACCTATTAGGTATTAATGTAAAATTAATTTGCATGCCCTAAATATGTATGTTTAGGTTGAGATATTTTTCTATGGACCTGTGTCGCTTGAAATAAATGGTATTATTGTTTTTTAAATGTGTCACATCGAATTTGTCACATCTCTGGGTTCCAGACCTTTGCAAAACGTACAAGGGGCCGAAGCCAACTCGCAGAGACCCCAGACAATGATGATGAATGAATGATTAAATGATGCATAAGCATAAGCATAATCAGCCTATAATGTTCCCACTGCTGGGACACAGGCCTCCGCTGTAATCTACCACGCGGGCCCAGTGTGGGTTGGTAGATGTCACATGTCCTCGAATTGTTGGTTCTAGGACATGCCGGTTTCCTCACGATGTTTTCCTTCACCGTTTTGAGAGCAGTGGTGATGAAATTAATTACACAAAGTAAAGCGCCTGCCTGGGTTCGAACCCACGACCTATGACTCGTAAGTCGGGGCCGTTACCACTGGGCCACCACTGCTCCCCACTTTAAATGATGAGGTGGCACCAACCGACGACTATCCCTTTATGCACTATGCAAGTGCACCCAAGGATACCCCCCCCCCCCGCTTTTGTGGGACTATTGCAGAACATGGAAATAAAAAATATTGGGCTATGGGTTTGGGTGGCTGTGGATTGGTTACCTAGAATTATGAAAAGACTTATTATTATTATAAAACAGCTAAAATGTGGACTGACTTTACATTAAACCACCAACTGCCAACCACATATTTTCTGCAAATAAAAAATCAATCTGCCCAGCTTTTTCCCAACTATGTTGGAGTCAGCTTCCAGTCTAACCGGATGCAGCTGAATACCAGTATTTTACATGGAGCGACTGCCTATCTGACTTTTAAAACCCAGTAACTGGGTAATTCGATACCCCTTGGTAAGACTGGTTATCAGACTTTCAGACTTCTGACGATTGTCAAAGATCCACGAACGACGGCCGGTACCTAGTGATGGATTAATTAGCATTCGCATTCATTGTTAGCGTGCGAATGATCATTTAACACTTAGCAAATTAAATGTAGTCGCGAAATTCTGTGAAATGCGAAGCGATGTAATTTTCTAAATAGTCAGAGCGTCGAGCAATCGCGGTAGCGTGGTGTGTTATAAATATATTTAATTATCGGCGAGTCGGCGAGTAAATTAAACGTGAACGCGATTTTTAATTCATTTAATAACAAAATTGACATACTTCATTATTATCAATTATCGTCATTAGCAAATAGCATAGCAATAGCAATTAACACGCTAAGACTCAAGAGGTCACACGCTAATGAATTTAATTCGAAATCGCATTAATTGCCATTACTACCGGTACCAACGATTTAACGTGCTTTCGGAGGCACGGAGGAGTCTAGGGATGTAAAGATGGTCACTCATCCACGGATCAATCCCAGCAAGCGTAACTTAACCTGATGGATCGACCCACGTGACAGTTATTTCTTAGCCACGAGCTCTTCTGTATCAATATTTTCTGCAAACAAATTATCCTTCTTCTTATTCTTCAATTTAGGTATGTTAGTGGCTAAATATAAACGCAAGCGACCGGAAAAAAACTTTGTGACAAAAACTCAAGAGACCCAATATCGGATTTAATTTTCTTTATTATTTTCTGGGTCCTTTGATCCCTTCACATTTCCCTCTACTATATCCTTCATACCTTTCCTAAAATAGGAGCCTGTAAACACAATGTGGACCACGGATATAAAAGGAATAGATGTGCGGATATACAATATTAGTTTTAGTTTATGCGAAACCCGAAACACGGGTCTAGTATTTTTATGTAAAGAATCTATGTACAAAATTTCAAAACTGTATCATGAAAAATCACAAAGTAATAAGGTTGTTATGTTACCGGGTTGTCCGTACAAAAATATGCTAACGGCGCCCCCGCGCCTCCAGAGTCATCTTGCGCCGTACGGCGATTGTATTGTAATTGTAATTAAATGGTGATAACATTTACCATTACATAAATATTTTTGGGACAAAATATACCTAACATGGTGTAAAAATTATTGAAATCGATTCAGTTCCTTATTCTGAACAAACTGTATTCAGGTTTCGCATATACTAAAAATAATGTTGTATAGTCTACCTGTCTAGCTTTTTACATGGGGCGAATGCCTATCTGACCTCTACAACCCATGATCCCAGTAACTGGTTAACACTGTCAGACTTTCGGGCTTCGGACTACCCGTAAAGACTGTCCAAGATCTATGAGTGGCAGCTGGGACCAATGGCTTACCGTGCTATCCGAGACACGGAGGAGTCTTGGTATGTAATGGACCGATCTCGGCAAGAGTCGTTTTACTTTGAAGATCGGGCCGAGCAGCTGTTTTTGTTTAACCACGTGCCCCACAAAGCCACGTGTAAGCTATTAAAAGAAAATTCATCACTGAGCGCGATTAGCGAATGCGGCGTTATTAGAAATTCATTTAAGAAAATATTGTTATAAAAACAAGGGAAGTTTTTAAACTTTTATAATGCCATTAATCTGTTTTTAAAATTTACAAGGCTCAAGCAAGCAGAGAGCGGGCACTGACTGATCTCATCTCATAATACATGAGGCAAAAGTTTGTTTTGTATAATTATTCAGATATTGATCACAAGTTCTGCGGGCCCAGTGCGTGTTGGTGGATAGTACATGTCTTAGAATTTTTAGTTCTAGGACATGCCGGTTTCCTCACGAATTTCCTTCACCGTTTTGAGAGCAGTGGTGATGAAATAATTTACACAAAGTAAAGCGCCTGTCTGGGTTCGAACCCACGACCTACTGACGTAAGTCGAGACCTTTACCACTGGGCCATCACTGCACTGCAGAGCGAGCACACATAATATCATAATTATCGCACTGGTGTTTCTAGCATTTCTCTATATCCATGTAGCTTTGTTGACATCCCGGAATAATTTGATGATAGTGTATTCATGTATTTACATGTATTGTAAGTACAATATACATAGGCATGTATGTATATGTTAATGTTTGATCTCACTACATTGTGTTCAATGTTAATGGGTTCAGTAAAACGACGTGATAAACGGCCTGGCAGGTTTGAAATGTTACTAGATTCACTCAAGTATTATATTTCTGTTGATATGTGGTAACAGTGTTCTATTATTTATTAATTTATTTTTTAAAGTTAGTGCTTCTTTAGACCCCCGTGAGCGATTTTTGGTAGGGGAAAAACTTATGCGCTCGCGTCCCCTACATGCCCGCGCCGACATGCTGTAGTAGCAGTATAACCGCCCATTGTGTCACCCTATGTAAAATTTCAAAATTTATATCTGTTTTATGGTGTACAGACGCCAGCAGGTAAAGCTAGCCAAAACTGTCAAATTTTCCCAATCAACCTTGAACCTTACGCTGAATAAAGTTGAAAATCTATTAAAGTTTGACAGATTGTAGTAGCTTGATGTGCTGGCGTCAGTACTTATTAAAGAGTATTCTATTCTATACTATTCTATAAAAAAAAAAATGAAATAAAATATAGTAAAAAAAGCCTTATATTTCATGCAATAACAAAGTATGTAAACTAATCTTAACCTAGCCGTAGTAGCAGTACGTAAGATAAGTTAAATTGACCACGTGAAAAGTTTAATTTCTGTATACTGGGGCATGCAATTATCCGCTCATTTTAATATTCGGATAATTCGGATACTTGGATAATGTTATCCGAATAAATCCGGATAATACGGATAATTTAGATAGGAGTGATAAAAATAAAATTTATCAATCATTTATATTCAGTAATCAGTCTAACGAACCGTGGTGAAAATAAAATAATCAAACCTAAGTAGGCAACAAACCAAGTCATAAAATTGCACACATAAGTAACATTTGTAGTATATTCTGGGAGCATAAGAAACCCTTATTCATCGTCTTCGTTTTCATTATCCGAATCATCACTATTGTGGTCTGCTAGATCTGCTGGTTGAATCGTTGCAGAACTTACAGATGGACCTGTCTAACTGCTATCCTTTTTGTACAGTACATCAAATACTGCGCATTGAATGCCATGTGCTAGACAAAGCTGACTCTGTGCGGATGTTTTTTGTCCTAAAGCTCGCATGACACTCGCACCGTCCGTAACAATGCAGACTATGTCATGTTCAACCAAAAGCCCGAATTGTATGAGCTTTTCCTTCAAAATATTATAGCAGTTCTCTGACGCCCCTCTGCCTTTTATTCCTGACAAACCCAAGTTTCGGAAAGGCTTGCTCTTCAGCTCCGGAGAATGAATATTGACGTTCATGTAGCGTCTATTTTTTGCAGATGTTCACACATCAAGTGTTTTTGAAAATGTATGGCCTTTCGATATCAATACATTTATTTCTTTTTTTAGTAGTTTTTCAGCTGGCCACATTTAGCCATTACCATATTATCCTTTATGGCGTTAGGTGATTGAGGCAAATCGTAGCCACTCTTCTTAAAAAGCTTTCTAAGAGTTTCCAAAGTAGAAAATACCCTAAAAGGCAACCCATCCAATGCTGCCATCTTAGACACAGCAGTTTGAACGTCATCATCAGCTTTAAAGAAATCATTTATTTTCATTTATTTCTTTTTTTGTTCAAATTCACGTTCGGAATGTTGTGTCAATAAATTTGTATTTTCGTTGTCTTGCGTAGTTTGTTGAAGTCCTTTTTTATGTTTATGGAATATACTAATTTAAGATGATTATGAAGCAGTGATGTAGAACCAGAGTGTTTCGGAATGTTATTGCGTTTTTGGCATTGAGCATACAATCCGTCAGAACAACTAAAATAATGCTATACAGATGCCACCACAGGTCAGATCTCAGTGATCACCACATTTTTTTTCGAAAACCAAATTTTTCGATTGGCCTTTGCCAGTTTCCTATTGAGCAAAACTGAACAGACTTGAAATGAGTGTGGTTAGTCCCTTCTTCTCAACATCGCCGCGCGCTGTTGGCAGTGAACGAGGAGTGCGGGAACAGCGGCGAGTCAGACAGCCGCACGGCCAAACGCGGGCCCCCGTGCCACGACAGTCAGCTTGCAACAGCTGACTGTAGTGGCACGGGGGCCCGCGTCTTCACGCACGGCTGCGCTTACGCGTTTTATTAACGTGCATAATTATCTTGTTTGCTTTTTAACCGACACTGTATGTTGTGATTTTATATTTAACTTTATATTAATTATACATGATATACAGTCCACTCACTTTCATTTTGCTCCACTACGACCTAACTTCGCAAGTATTGGTGCAGTTTCGTATAAGGATTATAAAACTGTTTAGAGACTAACTGAGGTTTTAAACTCAAGTCTTCTGCCCCGTCTTAAAATTTAAACCTGTATGTACGTACGAAACTAAAACATACATAAATACTACTAAGTTGTCTTTCCTTTCTGGAACGTCTGTTAGTTACTTAATCACGCCGTAAAAGCAGAGTGAAATTGCAAGAGGTGTTGAGTAAGAATGCAGTCTGGATAGCTATTTATACCAGAAAAGTAGTTCTAAGAACTTTCCACGCGGTCGGAGAAAGGATATTGTAGAAATATTTTAATACTGGGCAAAGTTAAGTGGTGCTAGCACTCGGTAGTTAATAAATAACATTGAAATTGTAAATGAAAAAGTAAGTAAGTTGTTTTCAAATATTAAAACATAAAGTTACATATTTGACATTTAACTAGTCGTATGGTTACTTCACTAGTTACGTCGCGATTGAACATCGTGACGTAACTAGTGAAGTAAGCATACGAATCGGTACTCGATACCCACGATAAATCGATTCAAGTTAAATGTCAAAACGGGCCTATTATTTTTTGACAAGTATAAGACTGATAATTACACTTGAGGAATAAAAACATTCATGCCTTTATAAACTCACGCCCTTTTCCGATGGGAGAAGTAGAAACTACTGCAATGATTCTTACATAGGTAGGTAATCTTCGCAATGGGCTTTACTGCTCTCTTGAAGGACAGTAAAAAGTACAACTAAAGTTTATAAATCAAAACACTACTTACTTATCTTGACCTAAAATATTTTTTCCAAAAACCAGCTGCTTCCCAATAAACCTATACAAATAAATGAAATTACGTAAGTAACATCAAATGCCAAACGTTTTCAGAATATAACTCCCTATCGAAGAGGCCACGGTGACGTGCGAAACAATCTGTAGATTCCTCCCGAGACCTAGTATCGCCTTTTATACCCCCCTTGTAACTGCAAATCTTCAACCAACGACGACCGAGAGGTAGAAAATATTTTCGGCTCCTGCAATCCCCGCGTGTACCTTTTGACACGCGATGGATTGCGGATATGATATTTGGATCGAAAAAGTGTGTTTTTCTTGAGAAATTGGCAGGACTTATGCTTTGCCTAGTGGGTTTTGCCGTCGAGATTTCGGATTTAATTCTTCGTTTATCCTGCGGAAATTTTGCCAGAACACTAAATGCCGAATGTCACATTTTTGAGCAGATATAAATGGCATTTCCTTTTTTTTTTTCTCTCTTTATTTATTAGGGACTTGGAACCTAAAACAAGTCATGTCAGCCCCATCATTTTCTTAAGTTACTCTAAAAAAATTGATCTTGTTCTTTATCATAATTAGTTGTTTATCCAAACCAGTCTCGACCTACTTAATCCAAACAAATTTATTCTTTAAAGAATAGAATCAGAATCAGCACTTTTCTACATCATAAAATTACAATAGAGAGCTCCAAAAACCCGACCCTTCACGGCTTCCTAGTGTTTAACTTGTCAGCAAATTACACGGATGAACTACCTGTTTCCAGTAACATTGAACTTATGAAAGAAGAACTGATTGTTTTAAACAAACTTCAGTAATATCGGAACTCTGACAATCGATCCGTTGCGATGCTGCGGCTAAGAGTTTATAACGAAGGTACTTCTATTGTGTTCATCTTCATAAAGACTAGGTACTTTCTTTCGAGTAGGCTTGTATTCTTTCTTTTTCACCGAGAGCTATGCGATAATATCATATCACGGTAGCGAAACTCCGCTACGTGAGGGGTAAAGATATATAAAAAAAAAATGCGATGTGAATGAAAAACCGGCCAAGTGCGAGTCAGACTCGCGCACGAAGGGTTCCGTACCATTACCTATAAAAACGGCAAAAAAATCACGTTTGTTGTATGGGAGCCCCCCTTAAATATTTGTTTTATATTACTTTAACTATATATTTTTAGAGTGAATATATAACTAAAGATTCTGCGAATATTTCAAGCGTCTACCTGTTGCCGTTATCAATATCGAGCAAAAACGAGCAAAAAATCACGTTTTTTGTATGGGAGCCCCCTTAAATATTTTATTCTGTTTTTTTAGGATTTGTTGTTATAACGGCAACAGAAATTCATCATGTATGAAAATTTCAACTGTCTAACTATCACGGTTCATGAGATACAGCCTGGTGACAGACGGACAGACAGACAGACAGATAGACGGCGGAGCCTTAGTAATAGGGTTCCTATTTTACCCTTTGGGTTCGGAACCTTAAAAATTAAGGTTTTTTTTTTGGGGTCAACGACCGCTGAAAGTGTTGTTACTGGAAGTATGAGTTGAGAAAATCTGTTAATTTTTAATCTATCGTGTTTAGTTATCGATACCCTCACTTCTGCGAAGTGTTCGCAAAAACAAACTGTTTTTAACTGATATTTAAAGTGACTACAGCGCTAGCAGTTGCTGACCCAAAAAAAAACTCATCAAATTTTTTGTTGTTTGTTTTATCATGTTTAGATATCGATATCCTGATGGGTATCGATATCTAAACATGATAGTGATTAGTTATCTGTACTACAGGGTTTGTTGAGTTTGGGTGAGTTTCGCTAGCTAACTTAATTTGACCCTGTAGTACAGATAACTAAAGAACAGTCCGAAATAGACTTCTATGCAAAGAGACCATACAACGACGTAATAAAGCTACATATTCCACAGATCAATAGCATGCCAGAGAACTATGGTTCGTAATGTCTTGACATACAAGTGTCATTTGTGACTTTGTCATATCACAAGTTAAGTGTGTACCTCTAAAGTTGTCAAAAAATAATAGGCCCGTTTTGACTTTAACTTGAATCGATTTATCGACAGTATCCAGTACCAAATCGTATGGTTACTTCACTAATTACGTCGCGATGGTCAATCGATTCAAGTTAAATGTCAAAACGGGCCTATTATTTTTTGACAAGTATACCTAGCAGACTTTCCGAATAACATTGATCGACATTCAAAAAAGATTAAACAAAATTGGTGACTTTTTGAAGTCAACGACCGTAGATAGTGAAATGCCCAGTGCCAGTTTAAAAGTCATTTTTTTTTGTAAACTTCACAGATAGATATCAACGTCTAAACACGAAGAAAAAACAGATTTTCTCAACTCAAATTTCAAGTAACTACCTACATATGGGCGCCAAACCATTATGTAGATTTAAATTTAAGCTTGTTTTGGTTATTTAGTACTTAATCTGACGTCTATGTTATTTATTGAATTAATACTTGTTTTTCCGGTTGAATTTATAAAAGTTTCTATTTTGTTACTTCCTTTTGATTAATTTAAAATATTGTGGTTTCCGGTTGTATTTATGAAAGTTTCTATTTTGTTACTTCCTTTTGATTAATTTAAAATATTGTGGTTTCCGGTTGTATTTATGAAAGTTTCTATTTTGTTACTTCCTTTTGATTAATTCAAAATATTGTAGTTTCCGGTTGAATTTATATATTGTTTCTATTTTTAGACTTCCTTTTGATTTATTTAAAATATTGTGCGTTTCCGGTTTAAGTTTCTATGTTGGTATTAAGGATTTATTTTGACACATCCGCTTGATTTATGTAAATTCTTTTTGGCGGTTATTTTGTGTATAAAAACTATTGTAATACGAATGGAAGGACATTCTTGTTGGACTGATCGTGAATTAAACACCCTGAGCTGAAGTAAGGTATTTTCTTTATACTTTCATAATATTTGACTGCCATTTGCTATTGCTGTGTATTTGTGTGGGGCAAAACAATGTCTGACTCCGGCAACGACGGCGATGATGCGCCGACAGCAGCGGTGGGATACACCTCACCTTTACTGAGGCCCTCTGGATTCCGAATACGCAAACCAGTGCCGACCGCCTAGCCAGACCCAACTTTCTCGATGGAGCAAGTGATGAGTCTGGTGACATCAATCACAAAGCAAGCCACATCGAGCGCCGTGACCGCAGCGCTATCCTCTACTCCAGCGCCTTCACGGGATCGTGGCAATTTCTACCTACCGCCATTCGATCCCGATGTGCGCTCACACGACATCAGGGACTGGTGTGCCAATGTTGACCAAACCATTGCAACTATTGGCATATCACCGCATGAAGCTCTCATGAAGGCAATACTGCAGCTAAAAGGAAGAGCGAGGACGTGGGCTGACACGTGGTCCCTTCAATCCACCACGTGGGAGCAAGTTAAACAAGACCTGATCCAGACGTTCGGCGAAGAGTTCCGGTATGCTGACGACGTCCAGCGGTGGCGCGACTACACGTCGGAGCAGGCAAGCAGCTACGCAGACTACGCAACCACGGGATGGACGCTGTTCAAAAGAGTGCGGCCCGAAGCCGCAGACACCGAGGTAATTGATGCTCTTATCACCGGTATCTACCCTGATTTTGTGAAATGTGAATTGTTACGTAATACGCCTGACTCTTTGCCCAAACTAGTCTCCGTTCTGAAAACTTTTCGTAAACGTGACCGACCGAAAAATGACAGTATAGACAAAAATCATCTTAACAAAAAACACCGGCTTTCGGAAACCCCTGATTCGTTATTAGGTCAGTCGCCAATTTGTTTCAAATGTAAAAAACCTGGTCACCGAGCTCGTGACTGTAAGGAAAAACCGACACTAAATACAGACTCTGATAGTTCCGCAAGGTCAGCCTCTCAGGTTGCACCAGACAATCGTAAGTCCATTGAATGTAGTTACAATGCCGTAAAAAGGGGCATTTGGAGAAAACATGTTTCCGTAAGCAAAATAACGAAAAATCAAAGTCAACCGATCAAAAGTCCGTTAAATTTTTTGGTGCTAAAAATCTGTTGAATATTTAGGGAATATAATAGAAAACAGAACCGTTAAGCCTAGTCCTAGAAAATTAGATGCCCTCTCTAAGTCTGCTGTACCAAAAAACATTAAAGAATTACGGCAATTTAACGGCCTAGCTGGCTATTTTAGGAAATTCGTACCTAATTTTTCAAAAATCATGGCCCCTTTATATGAATTAACAAAATCTGGCGTGCCTTGGAGGTGGACTGAAAAGCAGGAAAATGCCCGAAAGGAAATAATTAGTAGATTAACATCTTCCCCACTCTTGACAATTTTCGACCCTGATTTACCATGTGAACTCCATACAGACGCTAGTTCTCTAGGTTATGGTGCAGTTTTGATTCAGCGACATGATAAAAATCCTCATGTAGTTGGTTATTTTAGTATGCGAACAACCAATGCTGAGAGCAAATACCATTCATATGAGCTCGAAACATTGGCTGTCGTCAAAGCTATTAAACATTTCCGTCACTTTTTGTATGGTAGATACTTTAAAGTAGTAACAGATTGCAATTCACTGAAAGCATCCAGAACCAAAAAAGAACTAACGCCAAGAGTACACCGCTGGTGGGCATTTTTACAAACTTTCCAATTTGACATTGAGTATAAGAAAGGTGACAGACTTTCTCATGCCGATTTTTTTAGTCGAAATCCCATAGGAAGCCCCCTGTAATATTCCTAGAGATAATATCTCGTTACAATTTTCAGTAAACTCCTCTACACTTAATCATAACTGGCTCATAATAGTACAAAAACGTGATCCAGTTCTTAAAAACATAGTTGAACAACTTAATTCTGATACAATTCCAAAAGGAATTGCTGACACTTATGTCATATCGCAAGATAAATTGCTTAGACGTAAAGTTCAAGTAGAAAATAAAACTCTTAAACTTATTATTGTCCCACATAATTATAGATGGAATCTGATTTCTCACTATCATGATAATCTTCAACATTTCAGTTGGGAGAAGGTTCTAGCTAAGTTAAGAGAGCAATATTGGTTTCCCAATATGTCAAAAATAGTTCGAAGGTTTACTGAAAATTGTGTTAGTTGTAGAATTCGCAAAGGTATGTCGGGTGCTAAACAAGTTACCCTTCATCCTATAGATAAAATTGTAATTCCCTTTCACACTGTCCATGCCGACATAACTGGACGTATGAACGGTAAACGTAATAACGCTGAATATGCGTTTGTATTTATTGATGCCTTTACCAAATATACTCATTTAATTTATACCAATGATCGAACATCTGATACAGCCATATCTTGTTTGCAAGAAGTAATTTCTATTTTCGGCACTCCAAATAGACTCATAACAGATCAGGACAAAAGTATGACATCATCTGATTTCAAGAATTTTTGTCATCGTTTCGGTATTGAACATCACGTAGTAGCTAAAGGTGCTAGTCGGGCAAACTGTCAGGTAGAACGTATTATGAAAATCATCAAAGATAATATGTCTGTTGTGGAGCTTGATAAACAGTGGCACACTGCTATTCGGGATTTACAGTTGGCTATTAATTCTACCGTTTCTAAAAGTACGGGAAGATCTCCCATGGAGTTGTTGTTTGGGAAAAAGTGTTCGCCACCGGGTATTAAGCTCTTACAAATAGATGATGATGGACCAATTGAAGATCTTAATACTATTAGATCATTATGTAAATTAAGGATGGACGAGCGATCATTTCGGGACAAGTTAAGATTTGACAAGGGCAAAGCTCAGATCAAGCCTTTTGAAAAGGGGGATTTTGTCTTAATGCATAAGCATGAAAGACATACGACTAAACTTGGTCCTAAATATGAAGGTCCTATGGAAGTACTGGAAGTATTGCCTAATAATCGCTATAAACTAAAGCATGTCAATTTAAGGGGATGTTCCGTAAAGATCGCTAGTCATGATTTCTTGAGACCAGCACCTCTGGCTCAAAATGATCCATTTATGGATGACAATGTTAATGAACCGACCGTATGGGCGGATGATTCATAAATTATTTTAGCTACTCCACCTTCCTCCCTATTACGCTGGCTGGCCACCATGCGTATCCTTTTTCCTGGTCTTAGGGCTATATCCCAGGCGGGTGATGCCATGAAATATGGCTAGATCCAAGGCGGGTGATGCCGTGTTAGGGGGCTATATCCCAGGCGGGTGATGTCATGTGATATGGCTAGATCCAAGGCGGGTGATGCCGTGTTAGCGGGCTATATCCCAGGCGGGTGATGTCATGTGATGTCATGTGATATGGCTAGATCCAAGGCGGGTGATGCCGTGTTAGGGGGCTATATCCCAGGCGGGTGATGTCATGTGATATGGCTAGATCCAAGGCGGGTGATGCCGTGTTAGCGGGCTATATCCCAGGCGGGTGATGTCATGTGATATGGC
Organism: Tiliacea aurago; assembly: GCA_948098905.1. Lineage (NCBI taxonomy): Eukaryota > Metazoa > Arthropoda > Insecta > Lepidoptera > Noctuidae > Tiliacea > Tiliacea aurago. The sequence goes on from OX402592.1 coordinate 8,400,042, forward strand.
TAGATCCAAGGCGGGTGATGCCGTGTTAGGGGGCTATATCCCAAGCGGGTGATGTCATGTGATATGGCTAGATCCAAGGCGGGTTATGCTGTGTATTTTTGGCTAATCCCGAAGTGGGTGATGCCGTTTTGATGTATAATGTTTTACAGCGCAGAGAGCGCGCTGGATCAGAATGGCCGTATATATATAGCCCAACCATTATGTAGATTTAAATTTAAGCTTGTTTTGGTTATTTAGTACTTAATCTGACGTCTATGTTATTTATTGAATTAATACTTGTTTTTCCGGTTGAATTTATAAAAGTTTCTATTTTGTTACTTCCTTTTGATTAATTTAAAATATTGTGGTTTCCGGTTGTATTTATGAAAGTTTCTATTTTGTTACTTCCTTTTGATTAATTCAAAATATTGTAGTTTCCGGTTGAATTTATATATTGTTTCTATTTTTAGACTTCCTTTTGATTTATTTAAAATATTGTGCGTTTCCGGTTTAAGTTTCTATGTTGGTATTAAGGATTTATTTTGACACATCCGCTTGATTTATGTAAATTCTTTTTGGCGGTTATTTTGTGTATAAAAACTATTGTAATACGAATGGAAGGACATTCTTGTTGGACTGATCGTGAATTAAACACCCTGAGCTGAAGTAAGGTATTTTCTTTATACTGTCATAATATTTGACTGCCATTTGCTATTGCTGTGTATTTGTGTGGGGCAAAACAATGTCTGACTCCGGCAACGACGGCGATGATGCGCCGACATACACTACCCAGGAGCGGTCGCTGACGGCATTTATTTTTATAATTAATGCAACTTTTTTTTGTTTTATCGTGTCCTGTCCTGTCAAACCCTGAAAACGCACATGTGCGTCAAACTGCATATTATAATAAATCAGCGGGGCTTGACTATAGCCAACAAGCCTGCGGAGTTTCGCTACTTTAATTGGACCCTGTTTATCAAGGATAGTAACGTAGCTGACTAGTAACGATGTACTAGACGTAGGTACAGTAAGAACAGGTATATTACCTGACCCCTCTTACAAAGAAGAAGAATGGAAGCGGTCAGTTTATGTAGGTCACTGACTGTACATAAATGGACGATTCTCGTGGTGATTCTTTTCACTGCAGACCCACCGTACCTCTGGCCGTACCTCTGGTGTGTATTTTAAAATTAAACGATACCCCTGTATAAAGTGACCGTAGTGTTGTGCTGATGTACATACTAGGCGGACAGGAAATTATAAATAGATCATATCTCGCATAAGATAGACTCATTCATTAGTTAGGTACTTGGAAATTCATAATTCCATTAAGTATTGATGCGGCAATATTGCATATTAAGTACTGCGCAAATTCGAACTCTTTAGTTAAACCGTACCATAATAACTAAGCTTTCGTGACAGTTGACAATTACATTAACTCAAAAAAAAAATTTGAAGTAGAGTCCATTTCACGAAAGAAGTCCCGCGGAATTAAGTGGAACTAATTATTATTATACAAGTTAGCAATGCCTGCAGCGCCACGTCGCGCCTCGTCTGCGGGACTTCTTTCGTGAAATGGACTTTATTGTAAAACTAAAAATTAAATGGAATTGAATTGTTGTTGTCAGAAGTGGTATTAACTAGTGATACAACACTATTACCTGGTATCGTTTAACTTTTAAATACCCACCGTACCACCAGGGGTACGGTGAGTCTGCAGTAATTCTTTTAATACACCAAACCGCTGATCTGCACTTACGGAGGTCGTATTTAACTCATTATTATTTCTCATCTTTAAACTTTTATGATTAGCTTTTAATATGAGAACCGGACTATAATAAAAGTCGGGACCCATAAAAACAGCATCCCCCTCAACACACAAACCGACAAAAACCAAATATGTCCGGCAAACGAAACGAATGACGGCCGTAAATAAAATTATAGCCGTTACAGATGATAGAAATGAGGGCCACAAGTTTCACCAACTTTAAATCTTTCTTTTACAACCACGATAGGATACGCTACTGCCTCCAGTTTAGGACCGGTCCCAACAAACTTGGGCAAAGTTTACTTTGTGTTTTGAATAAGTTGTTCGGCTTTCAGATCTATGGAAACGTATTTGGCCGAATACATAACTTTGGTCGAAGATTCGGAATACTTCGAACAGCCTCAGGGCTACCTTGTTCGAGTTTACAGGTTAAATTGTATAATTGACAAACCTAATTCAGACGAGTGTTTTCCTAAGTAAAAACCGTCTCTTGGGGTGGTCTGAATTTCAATCTTTTGCGACGTGTGCCTCGGAACACCGAGGCACACGTCGCAAAAGATTGAAATTGGACTAACCTTTGATTTACAAATTTAATCTTTTAAAGTACCTACAAGACTATTTTTATTGTTTTTCTAGTTTTAGTAAGGATTTCTAAAAAAATTACAAGTAAATTTCTGAAATAATTATCTTGTTACATTTTTACGATGTAACAAACAAAGACAACGTTAATTTGCGAAAAATTTGCCAATTTAGATTTTAACCATCACGCCTGCCATTCCCGAACGCACAGGGTACAGGTGGACCTATATTACACCCAGTTATGTTAATGTCCCATGTAATAGAGGGCGAGCCTATTGCCATCAACCGGGCACAAATGCAGACTCCGTGATTTAGTGTTTTTTAATTATTTTACAGAAAGCTTACAGACTAATAACACAATTAAAAGTCATTCGTAGGTAGGCAAATTACTAATTGCAAGCTTCCATATGTATAAATATCGGTTTAAAGATATTTATTTCTCAAAGAACAAATTACAGTTCACTTAAAGAGAAACTTAACTAAATTAGCACTAGTTGTAGTTTACATTACGACGTTCAAGGCATCCATGAAACTGAACACCATGGTTTCAATTATAAAATATAAAGCAAGTATGTACTTAAAATTAAATAAAATACAAAACAGTTAAGTTATGCTTATGTGTCTAATATAAAAAAACTAAAGTTATGTGTCTAATATATATAATTCCTTAGGCCTTTTTTACCCGACTGCCAAGGAAGGGTTATGTTTTTTTTTATATATGTTGGTATGCTTACACTCTCTGACTTTTTTAGGTAGTTTGTTGTATAGCCGGACCTCATACTGTATAGTTTTCCTGCCGTACAGGTTTCTCACTCTTGGTACTTCTAGGTCGTCTTGATTTCGGGTAATAAATCTATGCCTTTTGTGTAAATGAAATCAAAATCAAAAATATTTTTATTTCACATAAGCCTACATGGGCACTTATAAAACGTCAGAAGCTAGATGCACGGTTCCAATTGGTCGTTTCCTATGGAGAAGAGGCGGCAAGAAACTCGACGGTTACTGTTTTAAAGAAAAAAAATGACTTTTACAATGTTTTCAAATTACAGTATTAATAAGTATACGAGGACAGCGTAGGCCCGTCAAAAGTACCAGGTACTCAACAAAATAGAAAATGGTCTACAGATTTACAGTCTATTAAGCCTACAACGTCCTCACAATAACAAAAAAACAATATAAAATATGATTAAAATAATAAAAGTTAGAACCTTGTTGAAATTAAAATTGTAGGTATATTTGTAGGTAATATTTGTGTAAATAGGAACTTTCGGATAGTCATGCATGTATGGTATGTGTTGTAGGTTAAATAATTTTGTTTTTTTGTAGAATAATTCTGTAGGAGTATAGTAGTTATAATTGAAGAGGACTTTGATGATTTTATTTTGTGTTCTTTGTAGGTGTTATTGATTTGTTTTTGCAGCTTGTCCCCATACTTGGATCAAATATTCCAGATGTGGCTTGACTAGCGTGTTGTAAATAGTATGTCTTAGCTTGTAGGGTACGCATTTTGCAATGTTACGTATGGCTTCGGTTAGAGTATTCGAGATCTTACGTAGTCAATGTGCGCTCTGAAATATAGTTATGATATCCTGATATTAAAATCTAAATTGGCTTTAAACCCCCTTTAATTAATAAAGAGAAAAAAAAAAAAAAAACTTAATTGGCTTATTTTACCTCACAAACTGACAATATAGTTTCCAGATACTGCTAGATATTTCAAAAACTATCCACATCTATATGACTAAAAGATGTATGAAAATGGGCTTTTCTCCGTAACGTTGTGTACCTGTACACGGTACATGAAAATGCACTCTGTAACCCGTAGATACAATGGAATTTATCAAAAAAAGTGACACAAAATTTACTACAATAGGCAGTTTATATTAATTTGGAGACGACCCTGTCTTTCGAACATAAATCGTTACAAAATCGTGGTTGGTTTCTGAAAAGAAAAGGAATATTTCAGGAGAGAGACAATGTTCTATAATCCTTCACATTTCGTCGTCGCGCTACTTTCGAATCAAAGAAAACGTGTTCAGAGCGTTATTGCTTAATATACGGTGACTTTTGCCAATGAAGGCACTCAGATGGTTTTGTTCGCCATCTTAGGCAAAGCTTTTTAATTTTTGTTGGGGCGTAAGGCCCAGCAGTGAAAAAGTTATGTAAACTTGTAAGGTATGTTATGTTGTGTTATTTTTATTGGTTTACCAACAATTGTTTACACATGTTCTAGGATAAGGGTGCTCACCCACGAGCGAATTTTTCGGCGATTTTCTCGGTGATTGTTGTGTGAATGTATTTCTTTCTGACTAAAATCTCCGAGAAAATCGCTGAAAAAATCGCTCGTGGGCGGCACCCTAAAGGAAACATGCGAAAGTGTGTATGCAACAGTGCAACAATCACTTACAGGCAAACTCTGCATGCATAAAGAAGTACAACAAAAAATATTATTAGTCTAGTTTAAAAAAAATTGTTATGTTATGTAAAGGAGTCGACGAACGATTCCCTTGATGGATTTATTGCTACTCAATATTATGTAATTAAACAATTATTCCACTTAAGGTGAATCTGCTGCTGTCACCCGTGACATTCAAATTTATTGCTACTGAATATATTATGTAATTAAACAATTATTCCACTTAAGGTGAATCCGCTGCTGTCACCCGTGACATTCAAATTTATTGCTACTGAATATATGTAATTTTATTTTTATTTATTTATTTATTTATTTCTGTAACAATTTTAACATTGTATTGAAATTTTACACAAAATTATAACAATTAAAAATTAAAAGAATTACAATATAAATTATTATTTAAAACAGTATACAAATTAGAAATTAAAAATTAAAACATTTGCAATTCCCTGATATTACGTTAAATGTCAAAAAATAAATCTAAGAATATTACCAAAACAAATAAAAGATTCCACTATTACATAAATGTCAAATATATAATCTAATGTCAATACAAATAGTGATGTTATCAATTTTAAGTCAAATATAGAATTAAAAAAAAGAACAAATTAAATCAGATTCATCCATTACACAATGTCAAAAATAAAAACTAATAAAATCATGTCAATAAAAATAGTATAAAAGTCTAGTTGTATGTGTCACAGAGAAACTCATCAAGGGTGTAATAGCACTTTTCTATCAAAAATGATTTTAACTGCTGCTTAAACTGTTTAAAGTTGTATATTGACTTTAAGTGTACAGGTAGTTTATTAAACAGTTTAATTGATTGATAACCTGCAGCATGACTCACGACTTTTAAATGAGGCTGTATTTTATTTTGTAAGTCCCTACGCCTAGTAGCTTCCCGCTTACTTCTTTCTTCTGGTGTTTCGAAATTCTGCAGCTGTTTCATAAGATCCGTGAGAAGAACAAGGATAAACAAACAAGGGACGTTAGTATCTGTAGTTCTATAAAGTAGTCCTTACACGATACCCATTGTGGAATTCTTACCATGGTTCTTATTGCCCTTTTTTGTATGATGAAAGCTGTATTTATATTGTACGCGTAACTACCTCCCCATAGAGTGATACTGTACCTAAGCTTTGACTCTACAAGCGAGAAATATACCACTTTTAATTGCTTAATAGCGATCACATCCCGAAGACTTCTAAGGGCATAACAAGCTGAGCTAATTGTACTTTCTAATTAAACACAATACAAAAAATATAAATCTCATTTAAAAAGATGAGTTATCTATGAACTACACTAGCTTTCGCGTGGAAGTCGTAAACACTTCGCGCGGCAAGCGTAGCTTAAGCTGATCGATTGGCCCGTGCTGCTGTTAAAACTTAGTCATAAGCCCCTCTTTTTAGGGTTCCGTACCCAAAGGGTAAAACGGGAACCCTATTACTAAGGCTCCGACGTCTGTCTGCCTGTCTGTCTGTCCCTCTGTCACCAAGCTGTATCTCATGAATCGTGATAGCTAGACAGTTGAAATTTTCACAGATGATGTATTTCTGTTGCCGCTATAATAACTACAACTAAAAAATAAAATAAAATAAATATTTAAGGGGGCTCCCATACAACAAACGTGATTTTTTTGCTCGTTTTTGCTCTATATTGATAACGGCAACAAGTAGACGCTTGAAATATTCACAGAATATGTAGATATATTATATTGACTTTAAAAATAAATAATTAAAATTAGAATAAAACAAATATTTAAGAGGGCTCCCATACAACAAACGTGTTTTTTTGCCATTTTTATAGATAATGGTACGGAACCCTTCGTGCGCAAGTCCGACTAGCACTTGGCCGGTTTTTTGCTCGTTTTTGCTCGATATTGATAACGGCAACAGGTAGACGTTTGAAATATTCACTGAATGTTTAGTTAATATTCACTTTAAAAATAAATAATTAAATTAATATAAAACAAATATTTAAGGAGGGCTCCCATACAACAAACGTGATTTTTTTACCATTTTTATAGATAATGATACGGAACCCTTCGTGCGCGAGCCCTACTCGCACTTAGCCCAGTTTTTTTCCTCCTTATATCTACAAACTAATTAACATAAAAATACAAAAGTAACACATCGTTTTTTTTTTCAGACTATATTTCATGTTGCCGGCTGAAGATTTTTAAAATTTTCCGCCATTTCCTGGTGCCACGTCTCGCTGGCCAAACTTTCCAAAGAAAATAAGTCAGTCTTTAAGTTTGGTCAGGCAAGTTAACCAACATACAAGTTCTTTATGGTACAATGAGGACGTGTGGCTAAAGGGTAGTTACCTACTTCCCTTTAGTCACCGCTTCAGGGAGTACCTGTTTATGCGGTTGTTTACAAATAACGGTTGAGCTAGTCACCCATTCTCTCTCAACATGTGTACACTGAACTTTGTACTGTTTTATAAAGGAAGTAAAGTTTAAAATTGTTTGGAAGTTCATGTGGTGCGGATACCCAATTTACATACTCGTAGTTTGTGTGAAGACCGTTAAGTCACATAGACTCGGTGAGATAGTTAATAATGTTTGCTGTAGCTTTCTCAGTACACCTCTTTTGTTACAGCTTGTAAACGTCCATTACAATTCATTCCTTACCAGGAGAACTGGAACTGATGGTAGTCCATTCAAATTATTGTTTTTCATGACTTCCAAAAAGGAGGAGGTTATATGTTCGTCTGCATGTTCTTTTTAGGGTTCCGTACCTCAAGAGGAAAAACGGAACCCTTATAGGATCACTTTGTGGTCCGTCTGTCTGTCTGTCAGTCTGTCAATACCCTTTTTCTCAGGAACGCGTATATGTATCAAGTTGAAATTAATATCAAATACGTAAGTCCACGGTCCCTTGGAGCTGTAAAAAATCAAGCTTCTAAGTTAACGCAATAAAAAAATACGGCGATTTATGCGACATTATTGCTACAATACATTTCGATACTCGCAAATAAATCAAAACCTATGGGGTAATTTCCGTTGACCTAGAATCATGAAATTTGGCAAGAATTCACAGCAAAAGTATAGGAAGAAGTCCAAAAATTGTAAATTTGTAGTTTTAACACAAAAAAAAAGTTTTTTGCGATTACAAACTTATATTTGCAGTTGGAGAATTGACTGTGACGTATATCGATGTATGGGAAAACATGTTTTTCAACTACAATGTTAGGTTGTTTTTAGGATAAATTCATTCTAATTACGGAACGCTTCATTGTGCGTGATCCGACACGCACTTGGCCGGTTTTTTTTATTGTATTTTCCTTTTTATTTCTTCTTGTTCTTAGATTATACGCATGTTTAAAAGTACAGATAAAGTGAAGTCTATTTTTGTGCCGGACGGGCGTGATCGCTGGACGTGGTGTGTGTGTATGCCTATCCAGGGTTTGAACCCGGTGTGTGTGTAGGCCTCCCAGTCCAACCGGCGCTGACGTCCTGCACCTATAGTTCTAGGTATTTTCGGGGCAGCCTGCTATCTTCAACTTCTACGAACCAGTCTTGACGGGAAAAGTTTTAACTGAAGTCCTGAAAAAGACTCTTTTTACGGAACACCGGAACACCGAAGAGGATTACCGTTTCCACCTGAACACCTGTCAAAGGAGTACGTTTCTTTGACGACCCAGTAATAGCGATTTTGACGATTCAGCCATAGGAATATACTACCTGATTAAAACACAAGTCTTGAAGAACCCTCAGAAAGCAATTTTCGGGACTCTAGGGAACACTACCTATGTGACTACACTACATTGAAGCTATTTAAAAGTGCAAAAAATACCTTGCCGATGACTACGAATATCAAATTTCTTATGTTTATTGTTTGGTTAAGTACAAGCCTACTTTACCGTAACGAGAGCCGAGAATTACTTCTTGATTTAATGTTACAGAGACAACACGACTACAGAGAAGGTCCTCCTGCAAAGAATAACTGTGTCTTTGGTGAGAGTCACTCGGTAACTACTACTACTCGGTAATTTCTAGGTTATTTTTATGTCAACACCAAATGTCATTTTAGCCTAGAAAAAAAAAATCAGAGTATAGATTGTATCTACTTTATAGCCCGGAGAATTTACGCCGAATTTTAGACTAACTTTGCATTCATTTAAAACAATGACTTTTTTATCGTGTAGGGTATGGCATGGACAAGGGAGTATGTAAAAATGTATAGGTAGCGCAAAACATCTCATTTCAATTTTATTTGGTAGTGTAAAATATTACCGATAAATACGTGATTGAATCAGAAATAAAGGGATCCAAATGAGGGCAACCGACATAGCCCGAAGAATTGCCAAACTTAAGTGGCAGTGGGTAGGGAACAGTGCTCTAAAACAGACGGCCGATGGGGTCGAAAGGTTGGAGGGACGACCGCGTACCGGAAGACGTAGCGTTGGAAGGCCTCCTACAAGGTAGACCTTATGAAGGCCGCAGGAATCCAATGGATGCGGGAAGTACAGAAACGGTTGAAGTGGCGGTGCTTGCGGGAAGCCTATGTCCAGCAGTAGACGTCTTTCAGCTGAAATGATGATGATGATGATTAAATATGAACAGACATGCTTGTATGGAGTATTTGTCGAACACTGACCTTACTGTAATACCATATGTTTGGTGGTATGAGGAACAGGGTGTAAAGTTCACTCATCCACCATAGAAAAGGGAGGATCCTCCGACCAGACGGGTGTCGTGTCTGGTGGGCAACTGCCCGACGGTTGATGTCGGAACGTTGTATATATGCTAGTTGCGTTGGAAACTCTGCTTGCGTGATGCAGGATTTGCGTGACGTCAGTGTGACGCGTAGTTCGCATGTGGCGATGTTGATGCCGCTACATATGTATTACCATATGTATTACAAGTAGGTTAATAAATAATAAAAAAAATCGTTCTCAGTTTCTCTAAAAATCAAGTTCAAAAATTGTATTCCGAGCAATTAACAGCGGTTTTTTACGTTAAATTATCAAATTAAATACTATAAATACGCTGTCGTCTTTTTAGGGTTCCGTACCCAAAGGGTAAAACGGGAACCCTATTACTAAGGCTCCGCCGACTGTCTGTCTGTCCGTCTGTCACCAGGCTGTATCTCATGAACCGTGATAATTAGACAGTTAAGATTTTCACAGATGATGTATTTCTCTGTTGCCGCTATAACAAAAAATACAAAAAAAAAACAAGATAAAATAATATTTAAGGGGCTTCCATACAACAATCGTGATTTTTTTGCTCGTTTTTGCTCTATATTGATAACGGCAACAGGTAGACGCTTGAAATATTCACAGAATCTTTAGTTATATATTCACTCTAAAATAAATAATTAAATTAAAATAAAACAAATATTTAAGGGGGGCTCCCATACAACAAACGTGATTTTTTGCCGTTTTTATAGATAATGGTACGGAACCATTCGTGCGCGAGTCTGACTCGCACATGTCCGGTTTTTTTCTCTAATCGTTACTAACTCGTTAATTCAGTTACATTTTTACCTGAACCGCTATTGAAAAAAAAACTTTTGTTATTATCTTGCGCTAGTACAATATGTTTAATTTTGTTGGATAGGTTTTACCATTTTTAGGGTTATATAGTAAACATGGAAACCTTATAGTTTCGCTATGTCCGTATGTCTGTCTGTCTGTCCCCGGCTAAACTCAGAGACTCTAAGTACTAGAATGCTGTAATTTGGCATACATATTAATCACGCCGACAAAGTGGGACCCTTGCACGTTAAGTGGGAATGATATATATTATCTATTTCTCGTCTAATCCATGGTGAAGGGTATCGTTGGATTGTCCGTTCAAAAATATTGCGGGTCTGTGGAAACCATTTTTCAATTCAGGGATCAAAGTACAAATTTTTGTAAGAGTCAAGTGTCTCCCCCCCCTGCCAGCTAAATGGTTGGTTTTGGATAAGTGAAAACATCCCTGGCAGTATATGTAACGAAATTAAAAGGAAAACTATCACAGATAAGTAGAATTATAATTTTCTCAACGAAAATATTTGTTTAGCAGGCAGACCACCAACATATTTTCCCTGACTTTACTATATAGTACATTACTGCAGCGGCCTGCAACAGGAGCATTGATGGACATACGTGAAAACGTGGGCCGAGGCGAAGCCGAGGCACTCATACGTGAGTCCATCAATGCCTGGCTGGGGTCAAGGCTTGTATAGTGCTTTTTTCAAATAATGCGCAAAAAAAAAAAACAGATTCAATGACGAACAACGATAATTTTTCACGCTCCAATGTGTTCATTTGTTTTTGTTTTTTTCAATATTCAGCTTTCTATTTGCAAGCCAGTTCGAAATTTAAATAAAACCTTAGTTAAGTTACCTCTTTGGTTGCCATGTTTCGGAGTAAAATATCGTTATATTTGGCCAGTACAGCAATTTCGATTTACCTCGAAGAAGGTTGTCAAAATAATGCTCGAATAACCAAGCATGTTTGAGAAAAATATTATTTAATATAAACTATTCTCGGCTTAAGTGACCATGACCTAAAAAAGTACAATGGTATAAGTTATCGTCGTTGCTATTTTAATAAAAGGAGAAAAATGTGCTCAAAATACTTGAAATTGTCGTGTACTTCAGAATAAAAATGCAAATTAAATAAAAAATGATACAATAACTAAAACATGTCGCACTCGCTAACTTAAAAATATTTTCCTGAATAAGCTCGACGACTTTTTAACGTATAATTTTTATGCAGAGCCAGGAATTTTTGCGGTTAAATGTTACTTAAAAAGAAAAAAAATTGTTCTTAAGTTTCCTTACACCGGCAACTTAATGAAATGGAGGCAATCAATTGCTTTTCCAACTCGCCACGATCAAGATGTGAATCAATCAATCCCTCAATCCGATAAATTGCTTGATCTGAAATTCGATTCGATTATAATCGCCTTTATAAGCTTGGCCGAATTAAATTTAAAGTGCCCCTTGAAAATTCCTCGATTCCAACTGGGTCTATCGATTGTTTGAGGAAAAAAACGACGCTATTATCTCACGATGTTCTAGAAAATGGGTATTCGGACCCAAAGCCGGTTGACAGCGGGCTTTTATTATCAAGAAACGAATTGCCACTCAGAAGTACCTACCTACGGAGCTACTCACGAATGTAACAGATGGTGATCCGAATGTATTCAGAACGAATACATATGCACCGTCAGTGTGCCGTTCCGCTAAAGTCTCGTCTTGTGTATTTGTAAAACAAAGCGGCAAGCTGAAGTGGCCAGCTTGCAGTCATGAATAAATGTACGAATTCGTATTTCGTGTACGCAACAGTGCTCGTAGAAAATATCAACTTTTATGAGAGAGGAAATAATGTGAAAAATGAAATGGCTTGAGACAACCTGGATATTGTTGCTCTTACGGTAAGATGTGCAAACTTGGGCGAGCACATGACTGTGTGTATGAGTATAGCGTGATATTACAAGCGGTAAGTCTTTGTGTATAACTCCGTATTTATTGCATGTCGTATTTGTGAGTCGTTGGGCTTCTTAAGTTCTGAGTTGAGCTATACGATTACTGACCAATGCGTGCATGGACCGGACAGATCCATTCACATCTGTGTCTTTTCAGACACTAATCTACACGGTCCTCACATGATCTGACCAAGATTATGTCTGGACTTTAAAGAGACTGTGATTTTTGAGTTTGTTTCAGATCACTGAACTCATTATAGTTGTCAAACATAATTTATTTTTGACGTGTAAAAGTGTTTGTAGAAACCTACTTACAGAAATAAAATCATTTATCATTTATTTGTCATAATAAAATAGTGCTAATCTAATATATATATATATAAAAGGTAACCGTGACTGACTGGTCTATCAACAAATAGCTCAAACCACTGACCGGATTGGGCTGAAATAATGGCAGTTTGGCAGTTTTGGTGTCGCTTAATTTCAGAAGCGTTCATGAATGAAAGTATGTAAATTATGTGAAACTGTTACAGGGCTTTCTATTGTATGCATAAGCTTTTTTTAACTGGACAAAAAAAAACAAATATTTTATTAAATCTGACTCTCAATCAATTATTATATTAAATATGACTCTAAATCAAAATGCAATTATTTGCAATACCTAAACACAGAACCTTTTTTTTGGTGGAAAATTATCAAATAACTTCTCCCGCTCTGGGCGGAGCGGGAGGGCGTGTCAGAACTTTTACTGATTAAAACCCACCCGTGTTCCTTCAGTTGGCTGTGTGCCAGGCCCACGGTATCCCTTTACACCCGCAACCTTGGCAGGCATTGGCCCTAACGGACCCCGTCAGTTCGTGCTGACATCTCTTTGAGGCGCGCGTGGAACACAACGTGCCGTCGACCGGGGCCTGGTCCTTATCGGACAGCGAGCTACCCATCGCTCACCGTCCGCAACCTACGGTGGCCGGGAATCGGCCTGCGACTCCCGACGCCCACGGTGACTAGGGGCGTGAGGCCGCGAACTTTGCCTGTCCCTCACGCGTTCCGCCTCCTCCTTCGCGAGCATTACTGCTTCGCGGAAAGAGGTGAACGGCGAACGTTGAAGAGCGGTGGCCGCCACATAGCGTCCGCCGCGTGCCTTGAATGCCTCCCCCGCTCCTTTTCACCCCGAAAAGAGGTTGATTTTTGGAAAATCTTCAATCATTTAATGTTTAAAAATTAAAACATTAAATTTATACATTACATACGTTACATTGATTGGTTTTTAGGGAATTATAACTTCTCCTTCTCCTTCTTAATTAGGTACCCCTTTTGCCCCGTATGGTTCACATTATGAATAAATCAAAAAATCCCCCCATTTCATGTCATAAAATAATTTTTAACGTCAAAGTCGCTCTCCACGCGGGCGAAGCCGCGGGTGAGTTGGTAGTATACCTATAAAATGTAGGTGTGCTGTGAAACGAAGGATACATTACACAATTTTGTTGGTCAAACAATATGTATACGAGTACATTGGTAAAATATTTGGTTGTTGATTCGGACTGAACATTTGATTACCGGCCGGCTTCATCCGGAAAATCTTTTAATTAAAGGTTGTTTTGTTTATTCTATCAATAACGCAAACAATAATGAATTTAAAAGCTCCGGGCGTAGATAAACAACACGTATAATTAAATTAAACTTGATTTGAACTTTTAGTTGGTGTTTGAGTTTGTTTCTAAAGCCGGGACAAACATCTATGTCCAACAGGGGGGGGGGGGGGTACACCCCAAAGTTTCATTGAATAAAATTTGACAGGAGTTCGATGGGCAGGTCGGTACCTGGTTACGTAACGTCGCAAGTGATGAAACAGGACGACTTTCACGAAAATAATAAAGATTCCCATGGGAAATTGAAAAAGTAAACATTTAATTTGTACAAACTGGCGCCATGGCTTCCATTCGCGCAATTAATGGCAAATATTTGCAATTTATTCTCAAAAGTCTTTGGATTATTTGAAACAAAATGGTGATAGGCCACGTATGCTAGGTGACGTTCTTTGAAAATACACACAAGAAAAAAAAAACAAACAAAAACCCAGTAATCGATTGATATAAATCTTGTTTCCATCTTTTATAAAGTTCACTTTTGACGCAGTACGGTTTTTTGATTCTTTTATTTTTTATTTATTATTATTATTTACCAACTTATAGCGGGTGATAACGGCCTCTTACTCACTCACTCCAAAAGTTTGGGATAGTTTTTTTCCCGGGAGATAGGGTTCATGGGGTCGCTACTGCCCAACAGCTCGCCACATGCTGCCCTGTGGGTTTCTGTATCTCTCTTGGTCTGGCTCCTTACGCAAGACCTGGGCCTGCAGTCTCGACATAGCTAGCGATCGCTTTACGACCGAATTCGGCTGCAAAGTCCTAATTGGGTCCCTAGACAGTCAAAATTGCTTGACAAGCACGAAAAAAATCACAATCTTATCAAGCAATTTTAACCGTCTAGAGACCCCATTAGGACTTTGCGACGGAATTCGGTTGTTAAGTGATCGCTATCTATGTCGAGACTGCAGGGCCTGTTCTGGCAAAGTAAACTCTACCGGCACTTAAATTAAATTTAAATTAAATTTGATAACCTCGTCGCTACTCTGTATAAGACCGGATTAAAAAATTGCAGCTCTACATTTTGTATCGGTGAGCGATTCCTTCCTTACACGTTATATTACATCCCTAATATTCAGGGTCGGCCTTAACCATATAGGCGCCCCGGGCGAGCCATGCATTCGGCGCCCTTTTATATTTCTTTATAATTAAAAAAACTTATTTCCAATTTTGTACCATATTTATTATTAGTAGAAAACTAAAAAAATTTAGGTATTTATTATTATTAATAATAATAACATTTTTAACTTATTCATTATCTAAACAATGTAGGTACATAAATCACGAAACTTATAATAAACAACATTGTCGCCTGTCGCTCAGTGCGTCTTTCTGTCATCCTACATAAGTTAGTGAGGGATACGACAAGACAAACAACAAAATGATAGGTCGTGGTAGATAAATGCTGAATACTCATATTCACTCATAAGAGGTAAGTTCATAATTAAGTTAATACGCAGAATTTAGTATAAAGCTGGCGCGCGGCAGCGCCCGGTTTGCCCCGGTGCCCTACAGTCACCGGCGCCCGGGCGGCCGCCCCGGTCGCCCACCCCTAAAGCCAGTGCTGCTAATATTGATAGGCTAATAACTAATCACGTCCCTTTTTCATCAACCTGACCCAATTACCGAAACCGAACAACACAATCACTTCTAACCCTTGAAACATGGTCCTATAGAAGATAAATTGGACCAGAAAGCGGTTACAGCATTTTATTACAGGGATGTATCAAGCATTCAAGCCCTTATTCGATACCGCTTTGTGGTTCTAACTACCGCAAACCGGGCGCTAAGTAATGCGGAATGGAGCTTCGGGACCCACAGAGATCGCTGATTACTTTTGAGAGGGATTTAAAATTAATAAGGATTGAAGGTCTTTTGAAATCGTTATGCCCCTTTTAAGTTTGAGTTGAGAATTTAGTAGATAATGTCTAAACTTTTAAGCTGCGTGGTTGAATATTCTTACTTGGAAATTAATGTCAGGTATTTTTACTGCTTCGGCAGTTATTCAACCCTGAAATTCCCTGATAAGGGTTATTTTTCGTAAAATATCCCTAATTTTACGCAAATAACCCATTTTAAGGAATTTAATTTTAACAAATCTTTACATTCTCATCAAAACAACACTTAGGCCCGTATTTATAGAGCATTACTCAGTACTCAAGCATTACTTAAGACTAGTTTCAACCAATCCAATGGCTACAATCTAGTCTTAAGTAATGCTTGAGTACTGAGTAACGCTCTATAAATACGAGCCTGACTGTCGTAGTATATAAGTACCAACATAGATCGTAAGCCAAATTATCTATATATATAAAATTCAAAGTCCTGACTGACTGACTGACTGACTGACTGACTGATATATCAACGCACAGCCTAAACCGCTGGTCCTAGAGACATGAAATTTGGAGGGTGTGTTCTTTGTGAAGAGTAGGTATCCACTAAGAAAGGGTTTTTCGAAATTCCACCCCTAAGAAGGTGAAATAGGGGATGGAAGTTTATATGAAAGTCGGTCAGTTTTGAAGTTAGGATCTTCAAATTTGGTGTTTAGGCTGACGATTAAAAATTAATTTATATGTGTGTCAGCGTTTTTGATAATTCCACCCCTGAAGGGTTAAAAAGGGGTTTGATGATGTTGTGTATCGAAAGTCCTTAATTTTCGAAGTAAAATAACACTAAATTTATTATCTAGGCTTATAGTTGGAAGCTAACGCAACGGTGTTGTTAGAATTTGAACCCATAAGGGGTGAAAAAGGGGATAACATTTTATTTTTAATGAAATTTCTTTTTAAGTTAAAATCACTAATATTTCGGCCTATTGTTGGAAACTATAGGCATCCGCTAAGAAGGGATTATTCGAAATTCAACCTTTAAGGGGTGAACAAGGGGGATAAATCTTATTCCTTGAGTTAATAAACCTGAAACATGGCACGAATACTAACCTAAGTAAATTATAAAGTGTGACATTTTTGTTTTTTTTTTTAAACTACTCCTTATTGGGGTATTTGCGGATGACAAAGTTTGTATGGAAGAATTTTAACGCGCGGTCCGATTAACTCGAAACTCAGTATTTATACTGTAAACCAAAATAAATAAAATAATTTATCAGTTTTTCGAAAATTGACCCCTTTTTTTTGCGTGGGAAATTATCAAATATTTTTTTCCGCTCTGGGCGGAGCGGGAGGGCGTGTCAGACTTTTACCCTTAAAACCCACCCGTGTGTCTTCTGTTGCCTGTGTGCTAGGGCTATGATATCCTTTCGGACAAACATCACAACCCTGGCAGGCCCTTACGGACCCCGTCAGTTGGTGCTGACATCTCTTTGAGGCGCGCGTGGAACACAATGCGCAGTCGAACCGGGCCTGGTCCTTATCGGATGGCGAGCTACCCATCGCTCACCATACGCAAGCCCGCGCCTACGGTGGCCGGAAGACGGCTTGCTACTCCCGACGCCCGGGGCGTCTCCTGCGGCGACTAGGGGCGCGAGGGCGTGAACCTTGCCTCTCCCTCACGAGTTCTGCCTCCTCCTTCCTCCTGCTCCAAACCATAGCCTGAACCAGGGCCGGACGGATCCGGCCGGAGAGATCACCGCCGCCGTGAGGACACAGCGTTGCTCCACCCAAGCCGGGTAGACCTCCACCGTATGCTCTACCGTGTCATCCGGGCGATCCACACAGTGGTGACACCCGGGCGTTTCCCCCCGCTTTATCCTGAACAGGAACCTCCCGAAACAACCGTGTCCGGTGAGGACGCCGTGGCGCCTCTCTAGCCACTCCTCAAAGAGGGGACTTATCGCCGGCTTGTGGCGTGCCCAGCGCTGTATTGCGACAATCACACTCTCCATGCCACCATTAGATCCCGCCGGAGCTCCGTCCGCTGTGCCGTGATTTCTCGCGGCAGCGGAGTTTAGACCCAGCGTTTCGCCTCCTCGCACCACTCCCAGATGTGCGCGAGGACTTTTGCCTCCAGATCCCACGGCGGCAGTCCGGCAAGGAGGCTCGCCGCCTCACGGGAGACCGTGCGGTAATGACCCTTAACAGGGTGAAAAGGGGTATACAATTTTACAAGAGAGGATTCCACTGTGTGGCTTGATTAACCCCAAATTATGACGTGGGCATCAGCTAAGGGGTTTTTGGAAATTCAACCTTTAAGGGGGTGAAAAGGGGGATTTTGTTTGTATGAAAAATCTTATTCCTTGAGTTAATAAACCTGAAACTTGGCACGGATACTAACCTAAGTAAAATATAAAGTTTGTCATTTTTTGTTTTTTTAAACTACCCCCTAAAGGGGGATTGGGGGATATCAAAACTTTTATGGAATAATTTTAACGCGCGGTCTGATTAACTTGAAACTCAGGATTTATACTGAAAACAAAAAATAAAGAATAACTTTAATCCGGTTTTTTTTTTAAATCTACCCCTTTACATGGGGTGAAAAGGGATAGTCAATTTACAAGGGAGGATTCTACTGTGTGGCGTGATTAACTTGAAAATTGGTATAAATAACCTATAAATCCAATAATAATAACGTCAAAAACGATGTTTCAACAATTTACCCCTTTGAGTGCGTAAAAAGGGGCGATATAGTTTGTGTGAACAGAATCTGATTTCTTTTGACATATAAACTTGAAATTTGGCCTGAGTACTTATTTACATAACATCAAGCCTACAATCCCCAAAGGGTTAGGTAGAGGTGTATCTTTAGTACACCCACATTTCGACAGTTTTGTTTAAGTCCCATGTAATAGGGGGCGAGCCTATTGCCATCAACCGGGCATAAATGCAGACTTCGGGCTGCTACTAATAAATTCCTAATGGAAAATCTAATAACACTGCCCGACCTGGGAATCAAACCCACCCCTCATTCTCAGCAGACGCGCCTGTGACCACTAGACTAACGAGGCAGTCATTACTTAAATAACAAAGTTTGTCATAACTTTTGCGTTTTTAAAAACTACCCCTCAAAGGGGTACATAGTTTTCGGGAGAATTTTACTGCGTACCTTGAATAACTCAAAAGTTGGTACATCAATTATTATTTAAGAACAAAAACGTAGAAAAAATAAACAATACAAAATGACTTACAAATAGACTTAGACAAGAAATGGAGGAGGACACGTAGGTATATTGAACAAGTATGTACAAAACGAAGTTTGTATTTATATGTTTTATATATCCTCCGTAAAGTTGTAAATCAAACTGCACTCCTATCTGCTTACCACGCTTACGTTGGTTCCAACTAAGATATGGTATAATGTTTAGGGGGAATGCTGCTGATAGAGAAGCTGCGTTTTTTTTCGACATCCACGCGGGCGAAGCCGCGGGCGAAAGCTAGTTGTTACTATAATCCTAGGTTATTTAGACGAGTTATGAGAACAAATGTAGGGAACAGCTGATTATTTTTCGCGTTTTCAGGTTGGGTCCCATAGTAAAAGTTGTTCATAATGATGAGTACAATGACCCCTTAAGACGCAGATATATGCCAGTGATTCTTAGTGAGCTTGCGTGTTCTGTACTGAGCTCACGAAACGCGTCGTACGTTCAGCCGGTAATAGGACTCGCCCATCAAGGAGCGCTGTCCCCATTTTGACGCATTATTAATTTATTATACACAAAACAAAAGGTATTTTAATAAAACGCGTATACTAAAAGATCAATAGTTAAATTATCTTTAAATTGGTGTAAGGTTTCGGAAAAATACGCTTGGTAGATTTTGCGACATAACTTTACAAATTAATTTCACTATGCAATATAAACATAATCTAAAATATTCACATATTAAGTGATTGAGAAAATGCTCTAATTTAACATATATATTTTTTCAAATCATTAACACTACTCGTTTAGACGTGATCTTCAGTATAAAATCATAAAATGTTGGTTATCGTCGCCTTTAGAAAGAGGTTGTGCGTTAATTCTGGGATATAATATGTTGTATAATAATATTTAGAAACACATTTTCTCTTAGTAAGTAGGTACAGGTTTTAAATCGTTATGCTCCTTTTAAGTTTGAGTTGAGAATTTGGCAGGTAGAAAATGTCGAAATTTTTAGATTGAGTGGTTGTTATTCAAACTTGAAAATTAACAAGTAATTTTGCTGCTTCTGCAGTCAAATTCAACATTGGAATTCCTTGAAAAAGGTTGTTTGCGAATAACTCTTTTTCAGCGTATTCTTTAGATTCTTACAATTTTTAAATACACATTTTTTCCTAGTAAATAGGTATCCTACTTCTCACTAATATTATAAATGTGAAAATTTGTATGTTCGGATCTTTTTTATTCAATCACCCAAAAGCGTCTGAACGGATTTGGATAAAATATAACCTGAATTAACGCGTTGGGTTTTTATTCCGGTTCTACGTTCCGGTGAGATAATTTCCGATCTCCACACAGGCGAAGCCGCGGGCAAAACCTGGGGTATTAAAAGATTCTCATTTACCTACACAGTAGGAACGGTTTCACAAAATCTAACAAATATTCAAAAATATATATGTTATAGCATCTTATTAAAACGGTTCCACCCACTACCCACTAACGATAACTGGCAACCAACAGATCCACCTTTCCCGGACAAAAAAATACAGTCATCTACCGTAAAATATCTCCGGAAAACCGTTCCTAGATTTGTCCATTTTTATTTAAATCATGGGTGTCAAGTTTCCGGTTCGTCAACGGTTGCCGTGCGGCGATGGCAATCAGCGATGCGGATTTTGTCCACTAATTGGTACCTCAAAAATATTTTGGAATATTTATAATTTCAAATCGGCAGACTGTTAATTGCCGTAGCTAGTCAGATGAATCCTTTAGCGTTTATTTGCTGAACCAAATACACATATAACACAGAACGCCACCGGCTACGCCCCTTACACACTCCTTTTGCTTCGTTTACGTTCATACATATGGTCATATACGCACGCTGGTTGCGAGCACTACGCACCTGAATTTTCTGAAGAACATTAGTAATAATTTCACTATAATTATGTCCTTCTAGGGCGTCTTGTCCTAGCGTTTAAACACCTTGTAAATACCTCTTGTTAGTCGCCTTTCATTCGTCCTCTCAATATGACCAAACCATCTAAGCATAGTCTTTTTGTTACTACATCTCACCTTATCACATCATTCCTCAGCCATTAATTCATAGTTATGTGCTTCGCAAGGAACACATTTCTACAACATTGATTCTATTTTGCTGAACCAGTTGTTCTAATTTATAACTCATTTTATATTCACCTTTTCGAATCGGAATTGCTGCGTTACGCTATATTGAATCGAAATTAATTAGACGCACAGCGTGATTATGAATATTATGAGAGTTATTAATAAATTTAAAGAGGCTTTGAATAATTTAGTGAGTATTAATTAATTTTGAAGATGGACTTCGTGAAAGTATACACCAAGTTTTCATAGTGATTCCAAGAATCTGCCAACCTTTGTCTTGAATTGCGTTGGCTGAACTAAGTCTAGAATTACGATTTTGAAACGTGAATATCAAGAAAACTGAGGGCAATCTGTGACCTAGTGGTGTGACCGTCGGACTGCCAAGTCATAGGTCTCGAGTTCGAACGAAAGCTGGTCCTGTTCCACAACCACAACTAATTGATTACCATTTGAAAGTACCGTTGGAGCTGCTGAAGATTTTAATACTATCTTTTCATTGTATATGTTGTTGTCAGTTGGGACTGGTCATCTCTTAGCTGCCACAACTTATTTGAATTATTTTAGTTTTGAATTGTTCTTTTTATCTTTTAATCACGGACGCTTCTGCAAATTGCATCGTTCTCACATGTATAATTTCAACATGAATGATGCAACCAATACTTTGTATCAATATTTTAATTTAAAAGAGTGTCTGTGGAGTTTCTTGCCCCTTCTTCTCCATAGGAACCTACTACTCTTTGTAATGGGCTATTAGCTTCATATTTCTAACCGACCGAATCTTGACAATTCAAAAGTGCCTGTAAATGGTTTAATTGAAAAAAAAATGCTTTGAGTTTTGAGTTTTGAACCCAAGGCACGCACCTCTGACTTTCCGGATTCATGTGCATATTGTATAATTATTACTTGCTTAAAAAACGGTGCAGGAAAAGATCGTGAAGAAACGGCATGCCTGAGAAAGATTTCTCGACGGCATATGAATACAAGTAAGAGGCCCATGGGTGCCATAAAAACTTTTTACACCAGGTAAGTCACTAACTAACCACACGAAAAATAAAGAAAAAACATAGGACAAAAGATCATACTGGAAATGTCCCTACCTACTACTTACTATAAAGAGAAAAATGAGTGCTTAAAAACCTTTTTCCAGGAATCTGAAAAGTTACCTGAGACAATCTTGCTTCTCTGCCAATTTATTGACTTTTCAATCAAAAGTTTTCTTCTTTCATAGAAAAATATTTTGATACAGACCATAACATTACGCTTCTATTCCCCGAAAGGTTTGGCAGAGGTGTAACTATACGTAGATAGTATCCCATCGATAGGATTTACATCAATGGTACACCCACATTTCTCCGGTTATGTTTAGTCCCATTTGTAACAGGGAGCCTGTTGCCATCAACCGCGCTCAAATCCAGACTCCGGGCTGCTACTGAGAATTTCCAGATGGAAACACTCAATAACACTTAGCCTTTAACAAAAATACTTACAAATAACATCTAGAATTGCAAGTATTTTACTTAAAATTCTAACATCTAGAATTGTATGTTACTTGCAATTCTAACATCTAGAATTTTTTGTATTTTTGTTTTTTATTGTAATTGGAACTTGTTGTCTCATAAATAAATAAATTATATTATATTAACCCGACCCGGGAATCGAAACCTGAGGGACTACTCCGAACATAAGTTCGAAGTATTGGCCGAATGTTCGGCCGTTGCTTGACTACGGCTAACTATGGCTGACTACGGTGAAAGAAAAAAAAACGACATTCAAAGAGTTATGCCAAAGTCAAAAATGTGACTTTAAGTCCGGTAAGGATGCAAAGTCAAAAATGGAAACTATGGAATGTATAAAACAGCCGAACCTTGGATACTTCGGATTCACGCTTTGGAGTAATCGTAGTCCCCCAGGACCTCTTCCTGAGCAGTAGCGCTAGTGACCACTAGAGCAACGAGGCAGACATCTTTGATAAAATCGTAGGAAAACAAATTATGATTACGGGGTAATAATATTTTCCTTTTAAATGACAAATTATTATTTCGAGAAAACCAGTGATTACTGACTCGAGAAACATTGATTATTATCTTATAAGGAAAAAAGACGAACAAAGGTGACTTTCAAAAAAGTCCCTTTTTTATGATACAGGGATTTTTTTTGGGCAATGAATGACGAATACGGAATTACTTAGATCAGCACACACACACACACCACACGTATATACTAGAAAATTATAAGGAAAAAGACGAACAAAGGTGACTTTCAAAAAACGCCCCCTTTTTTATGATACAGGGTTTTTTTTTGGGAAAGGAACGACGAGTAAGGAATTACTTAGAACAGCACATACACACACAACACACGTACACACTAGAAAAGCAAACGTGGGTTACTCTAGAATAGCATCCCTATTGCGTAAGTAGCACAGTTTCTTTCACAATCCAAAGGAAATTCCTAATCAATTAAGTCATCAATCAATCAATCTGCATGCCTAGCCTTTTCCCAATTATATTGGGGTCGGATTCCAGTCTAACCAGATGCAGCTGATTCCAGTATTTTACATGGAGCGGCTGCCTATCTGACCTCCGCAACCTAGTTACAGGGTTTACATGGAGCGACTGCCTATCTGACCTCCGCAACCCTGTTACTGGGTTTACATGGAGCGACTGCCTATCTGACCTCCGCAACCCAGTTACTGGGTTTACATGGAGCGACTGCGTATCTGACCTCCGCAACCCAGTTACTGGGTTTACATGCAGTGACTGCCTATCTGACCTCCGCATCCCAGTTACTGGGTTTACATGGAGCGACTGCCTATCTGATTTCCGCAACACAGTTACTGGGTTTACATGGAGCGACTGCCTATCTGACGTCCGCAACCCAGTTACTGGGTAACACGATACCCTTTGGTAGGTAATAGGTAAAACGGGCTGGAGGTCCGCAACTTCACGTCAATATGCGCGTATTTTGCGTACGGATACCCCTTGGTAAGACTGGTTGTCAGACTTTCGGGCTCCTGTCAACCCCTAACGACTGTCAAAAATCG
Organism: Tiliacea aurago; assembly: GCA_948098905.1. Lineage (NCBI taxonomy): Eukaryota > Metazoa > Arthropoda > Insecta > Lepidoptera > Noctuidae > Tiliacea > Tiliacea aurago. The sequence continues at coordinate 8,424,058 of OX402592.1, forward strand.
ACGAATGACAGCCGGGACCAACTGCTTAACGTGCTTTCCGAGACACGGAGGAGTCTACGGTATGTAAAGATGGTCACCCAATCAATGAAGTCGTAATATTTGAAAATTTCGTCTGTTCGACGTCGTAAATAATGCAATCAATGTTGGTGCATAGCATAATCAGTCTATAATGTTCCCACAGCTGGGACACAGGTCTCCTCTCTGTGAGAGGGAGTGATGGGCGATAATCCACTACGCGGACGCAGTGCGGGTTGGTAGATTTGGCTCTGTTCTATGCGTAATAACGCTCATTTATTTACAAGGCTGTTTGTATATTTTTAAATTTTATAATTAAAAAAATTAAAATGATAAAATTTATATAATTATAAGTTACCCATTTAAGATTAGTTTTGCATACATTGTCTACATTTCAATTAAATAAGATAATGATAAGTGGAACCGCGAAGTCTCCTAACACAAGCAATTCCTTGCTTAAAAGGTGATCTCCAAGTAAAATACCTTAATACTAAATGACCTTTGTATTTGAAATAAACATTTTTATTTTTTTATTTTTACATGTTAGCAGTACAAGAAAGTATTGTTGTGAGTATTTGTGACATCATTGTTTTTATAAAGCTACATTGTCTAATTTTTAGACAGTCCTCTGAATCAAGCCGAGATCTTAGGCATGCTCCCGTCTCTATCTTGCACTTGTAGTTTGGCAATTGTGCGACAGTGACAGTAATAATGCATATGCCTTGATCACACGTACCAAATAGATGGGCGAGATAGTGCTCTCGGCCGAGTGCTCGGTACGTGTAAACACATCATCGAGTGCTCGGCCGAGCGCTCGGCGGAGTTAATGGGCGAGACAGTTACTCGGACCCTGTTCTATTTAATAGACCGAGTGCCCACCCCGGTGCTTTCCCGCACTGACTCGCTTTATAAACATGTACTCGCCACCTCTCAAATACTTCTGTCGCTCGCAGCCCGCTACCGTTTTTAGTGATTTTTGTGAACCGACTCGGTGCCAAGTTAAAAAATACGTGTAAACACCTACTAGTCCACCCAGCTCTCCCGGCCTAGTATAATTTTGCTGTCTCGCCCAACTACTTATGCTAAATAACCACATGCAGTTATTAGTTACTCACTATAGTGACAAGCTTATATTTTTTGATACCAACACTTTTGTTGAGAAATTAAAATCGACTAGGGATACAGCGTATCTGCCTATTAGTTTTAGACGCCAAATAGCATGGCTATTAGTTTTTATTATAAACTCAGACATAAGTAGTATGTCGAAGTCTGCTGTTATTAGCACCAAACAAATTAGTAATGATACTAATATTAAGGTAGCTAGCTTTAGTAATTTAAACTAGTCAGTAAGACAACAGAAGGTACCAGTAACAGTGTTATTAATCTCACCATCAACAAGGTATCTTCTAGCACTCAATTAGTTAATTGTAAAAAAGGGGCTAAGCAGAATTCCTTGAAATTGTTTCATCAAAATATTCAAGGTTTTTCTTCCAAACAATTAGAAATAGAATTGTTTTTAGAAAAAACAATGTTTGATATTATTTGTATAACTGAACACTGGTTGAAAGATTACGAAATGCTAATTAATTATGATAACTATAATGTGGGCAGTTGTTTTAATCGAAAATCCATGCTGCGTGGAGGTTCACTAATCTTAATTAAAAATTGTATAAAATCTAAGACTCGTAAAGACATCGTGGAACTATCGGTTGAACATACCATTGAATTGTCATGTGTTGAGCTAGATAAGCATTTTATAGTGTGCGTTTACAGACCCCCAAATTATCTAAATTACTCTATATTTGAGTCAGTAATGGAAGAGGTTTTAGCAAAACTTGCAACTGGTAAGAAATCAGTAATTATTTGTGGTGACTTCAATATTAATATTTTGGAAAATAATTCAAATAGCAGTAGATTATTAAGCCTCTTCAAATCATTTAATCTGTCAAATGTGTTTTTTTAACCTACGCGAATAACTACAACTACTGCAAAATGTATTAATAATGTTTTTTGTTGCTGTGACTATTTAGATAAAGCCATTGTAAATTATCTCCCTTCGGATCACAGCGGTCAAACCGTTACTTTTGAGTCCAACACACCATTACAGAAAGTGCAGATACAAACTAGACCAATAACATCGGGTAATTTAAATAAATTTAATATCACTTTAATTAGCACGTTAAGTGCTCATGGCCTAAGTATGAACAATGGGAATATATTGTATGAAGAATTCTTTTCATTAGTGCAAACAGAGTTCAATAATAATTTTAAGAAAAAAACTAAAACTATTTGCCCCAAGTTTTTATTCAGTGACTGGGCAACTAAAGGTATCAGGAAGAGTAGGGAAAGATTATTTGAACTGTATGGCCTTGAGCCGTATATAAACACGGAAACTTTTAATAAGTATGTTGCTACTTATTCTAAAACTTTTAAAAATGTCTGCAAAGCGGCTAAAGCTTCATACATTAGCAATAAGGTTAAATCAGCAGACAATAAAATAAAGACAGTTTGGAAAATAATTAACAATGAAACGAACAGGAACAAAAGACATAATACCGATTACACACTGGAAACTTCTCGCGGTCTCGTTAGCGATAACATTAATGTTGCTGAGGAATGTGCAACTTTCTTTACAAATATTCCAATTAAAACTACAGAAACTTTAAATTCCTCTCCCTCACTTGCTATTGATCTATTAAAAGCGAATGTTTCAGCTTGCCCTGTGGAATTTAAATTTAAACATATAAACCCTGTGGTCGTTGTAAAGACTTTTAAGCAACTTAAGATTAAAATTACCGAAGATCTGTGGGGCATGTCTACAAAAGTTTGTCAATCCATTATTGAGACAATTGCACCATATCTAGCTTTAATATTTAATTTGTGTGTAGATCAAGGGATATTCCCAGATTTAATGAAGTATAGTAAAGTTATTCCACTTTTTAAATCCGGTGACAGCAAAGACACTAATAATTATAGACCTGTATCGGTTTTGCCTGTTTTCAGCAAGGTGTTTGAAAAAGTAATGTTAAATCAAATGCTCAATCACTTCAATAGTAATGACATCTTACACGATCAACAGTATGGTTTCACCAAAGGACGTTGTACAACTGACGCCGGTGTCACATTATTGAAACACATTTTTAACGCATGGGAAGAGGCACAAGACGCAATAGGCATCTTTTGTGACCTTTCCAAGGCATTTGATTGCGTGAATCACGAAACACTGCTCTTGAAACTTGAGCATTACGGACTGGGTAAACTTGCGCTTAACTTAGTAAAATCATATTTGAATAATAGATTGCAGCAAGTTCAAATAAATGGTGTGAATTCATTGGGTTTAATAGTCAAAATGGGGGTACCGTAGGGCTCAATATTGGGTCCGTTCCTCTTTTTAGTATATATAAATGATTTACCTCATTTACTGAAAAACTGACCACAAATGGTGTTATTTGCTGATGACACATCACTGATTTTTAAAGTAAGCAGACATGCACAGGAGCTTGACGACGTAAATAACGCTATGATTATGGTCCATAATTAGTTTACTGTAAATAATTTGGTAAATGAGAAGAAAACTAAATGCATAAGATTCGCGTTACCGAATGTTAGAAGTAGTGAATGTCACGTTGTATTGAACAAAGAGATACTAGAATTCGTCGACAAAACTGTTTTCCTGGGAATCACGCTTGACTCTAAGCTGCAGTGGAGTCCTCACTTAACATCACTTGCAGGGCGGCTAAGTTCAGCTGCCTACGCTGTTTGGAAAATTCGCCAATTAACAGACGTGGATACAGCGAGACTGGTCTATTTTAGTTACTTTCATAGCATCATGTCTTACGGTATTTTGCTGTGGGGACGGGCTGCAGATATTGTTTCTATCTTTGTTCTGCAAAAGAGGGCTATCAGAGCCATCTACAACCTCCGCAGACGCGACTCTCTAAGGGAACTGTTTAAAGAAATTAACATCATGACGGTACCTTGCCAATATATTTATGAAAATATTATGTATGTTAGAAAAAACCTACATCTTTTCAGTAAGATAAGTGACAGGCATAATTTTAATACTAGAAATAGGAACAAATTAGATCAACCACGTTTCAGATTGTCAAAAGTACACACTTCTTTTATGGGGTATTGTGTAAAATGTTATAATAAAATACCACTCGATATTCTTCAACTAAAAGAGAAGAAATTTAAAACATGCATTAAACGCAAACTATGTAGACTAGCATATTATAGGTTGGATGATTATATCGTAGATAAAAATGCTTGGCTTAATGCTGGTCCTGCTCCACAAACACTTGGGCTCACTTGTTAAAATTTGAATATTTGGAAGAGATGCTTCCCCCCTTTTTTATTTCTGACATTACAATCATATTTATTATATAAAATGTACTTAATCAAGTTGTATTTGTTGAATACTTCAATAGGAAATTATGTTTATCCTTTTGCTAGTAAAATTTTATTGATCTTGGAAATGCATTGCAAGCTATAGTTTTGTATAATTTAAAAGCATTTTTTTTAATTTTTGTAAATGTGAGTACCATGGAGCCGTTTATTATGTTATGATGTATGTTGACTTAAAAAAGTTTGGCAGTTAAGAGTATGTCATGCTCACTTAAATGTCTCGCTGATGGTGGCGCGTGTGTTGGATCATTCGGTTCCCTACAAAATGGTTGAGCTGGATGGTGCTGATCCACGCGTCATGCTCGTGAACGGGCGCCGTCAGTTGTGACTGGTCTTCTCCTATCTGCCAGGGCTTATTTGTAATATTTTATATTGTTTTTCAAATCATTTATATTTTTACATTGTTCTCACATATAGAAGCGACAAGAATAATGTACCCAGGATTTTGTAATATCTTGATTTAAAAGAGTGTCCTTGGAGTTTCTTGCCTATTCTTCTCCATAGAGATCTACGTTTTGGAATGGGCAAATAGCTTCAACTTTCTGACTAACTGACCGACTCTTTGACAATTCAAATGTGCCTGTAATTGGTTTAATTGAAATAAATGCTTTGAGTTTTGAGTTTTCTACTCGGTTCTTGCAATCAAGACATTAGTCAAGGTACGTGCCAAGTAACGTTTATAAAAAGTCTGCGCACAGCCTTAGGCGCTGGTTATTCGGCCGTTGTATGAAAAGTAAAACATTTTCATAAATATAACACAGAAATTGGCTATTCTGAACCATTGTTAGTCGTAACAAGTTTATCGGGACCTTACCTTTGATCCAATTAGGGCAAAGTATAAGAAAAACATCAATTTGCCTATTTACTGTTCGGTCCCTTCCACGCGATTGGCAAAGTCATGCTCAGTTAGCCGTGTTGTTTATAGCAGAGTCCATTGTATGGAAACTTGGGATAATCGTTAACAAAGACCAAGTGTTGAATGAAAAAACTCGGACAAGATTCAAAACAATACAGCACATTATATTAGCAAACGGTTTCATTTTGAGAGTTCAACAACAGTCATTGCGTTGTTTACGTTGTTGAGCAGACAAATTCGAACATAATATGAAGCAATTGATTAGGAAAATACTTCAAAATCATTCAGATTGTGATTGTGTGTTACACACGTAGGGTGCAGGTCAAATATTTAAATATTCCGTATTTAGATTGTGAGTGTGTTCGCGATTTATTTTCCAAACATGTAAACAAATATGTGTTTTAGATAAATAGCTTTACACATACTTAGAAGCAGGGCTCGGAAACCGGTTAATTTTCTATGTAAGTAACCTTAACCGTTATTATAAATGTTTTTAAATGTACCATTTGTTTCAGAAAACTTCAAAATCTGATCTCAGATAGTTCATACTTATGACTGATTTTTAGGGTTCCGTACCAAAATGGTAAAACGTACCAAAATGGTAAAAAGGAACCCTTATGGTGAGACTAAGTCTGTTTGTCTGTCTGTCACACCTGGATATCTCAAGAACTACTAATGCTATAGACTTGAAATTTAGAATAATTTTAGATGACGTTTGTCCAACTATTTTGCAAATAAGAAAGTAATTTAAAACATGTATATTTTTTGCAAAAGGGACTGAAAGGGGGTCTTAAAAAATTTAAGTGGGGCTACTAGGGCATGTGGGGTATCATATGAAAGAACGCGGTTTGCACATTCTCAAACGTTTTTTTTAGGCAGCATAGTTTCCGACTTTTGAGAAAAATTAAAAAAAAAATCCGTTCAGGGGGAACGGTTTTTTTTCTTATCTCCGAAGTTTGCATAAATAAAAATCTGAAATTATTCTATGTGATAGAAGTTTATGTAAAGATTACAGGAAAAATAAAACGATGTCTCTAAATAGCACAGTTTTTCAGAATCAGTTCATCATATATACATACGGAACTCTCAGTGCGCGAGTCCGACTCGCTCTTGACCGGTTTTTTTTTTGACTTACGACACTATTTAAGCGAAGGTGCATGATAATGACAATACTGAAACAGCGGGCTACTCTGTAAGTCCGTTAACGACGATATGGGCCCGTCTGCAAGCAGTTGGTCCGTTAAAACAAGTGTCAGAATTCAATTTTTCGAACGGCTAAAAACTTATCGGGAGTAGGGACAACTGTCAAATCGTGTTGTCATCCTATATTAGTTCGGGCCCGAACTAATATTATGTCTGTAAGTTTTACGGTTATTGACGGTTATTTACGGTTATTGTTAAATGTGGTGCCAGACGTAAAGAACAGCACCATCCTATTTCTTCACTTGGGTATCGTAAAAGAAGGCGTGAGTGATCGTGGCAAAAGAGCATGAAATTAGAATAAATGCAGTGGAAATGCGTTCCTTGCGAAGCATGTCTGGCGTGACTATGAATGATAGGCTGAAAAATGAGGTGATAAGGCAACGGCGCAGTTTAAAAGAAGATGTAGTGACAAAGATTGAAAAGAGTATGCTTAGATGGTTTGGTCATGTGGAGAGGATGAGTGAAAGGTGACTAACAAAAGGTATTTATAAAGCAGAGGTGAGTGGAAACGCCGGGATGGGACGCCCTAGAAGGACATATAGTGACCAAATTGGTGATGTTCTTCAGAAAGGTCAGGTGCGTAGTACTCGCAACCGGCGTGCGTGTATGACTAGATGTATGAACGTAGGCGAAGCAAAAGGAGTATGTAAGGAGCGTTACACGTGGCGTTCTATAGTTTCTGCCTACCCCCATGAGAAGAAGGCGTGAGTTTCTGTATGTATCGTAAAAGGTGACTAAGGGACTTACTAGAAAATAGGCAGCAGCGTTCTCTATGCATTCTAACACCATACTGCGATCGCCAACCGGCCCGCCAAGCGTGGCGATTATGGCAACATCTCCCTCCTTTTGGGGGAGGCCCTATGTCCAGCAGTAGACGTCTTTTGGCTGAAATGATGATGATGATGAAGTTATACGGAGTAGGAAACGCCCGTAACTTAGGCTGTAAGTTCAGGTTTCATGCTTAGGGAGGAGCATCCTGAAACTTCAAGCGCACCTTGAGTAGCCAGCCCTTCTTTGAACTTGCAGATTGATTTATCTTGTAACCGCATTATGAGCGTGACAATACAGTATTGAAAACCATTGTTTCTGAACCCATAGTATAATTTTCATAAAAAGTTCTCGTAGGTATAATTATGTTTTGTTAGAATTACGTCAATCAATTTGTCCAGCCTTTTCCCAACTACGTTAGGGTCAGCTTCCAGTCTAACCGGAGGCAGCTGAATACCAGTATTTTACATGGAGCGACTGCCTATCTGACCTCCACAACAGTTACTGGGCACTTCCTCCAAACCTAAAATGGCCCTACCAACGTAAACGTTATACGGGCCGAAACGTGGGGCGGCTGCGGACATAGCACCCTTGGCAATCTTATTTTCGTTTTGCGTGAATACGGCGCATATTTTCCCTCAACTTGTTCTTTCGTGTCTGTGTTTTTGAAGTAAAAATTCTTTAGGCACGGTTGACTTGGGGAGTAAGCTAGTGAATGCATGATGAAAGCGTTACGGAAGTGACGAGAGCGTTATGGAAGTATAATTATTATTAGTATTAATATTGAAGTAAAACTTCTTTACGCATGCTTGACTTGGGGAGTAAGCTGGTGAATGCGTGACGAGAGCGTTACGGAAAGACGCTACGGAAGTGGTTTAAATTTTAATTTTCCTTCACCGTTTTGAGAGAGCATGGAGATGACATAATTTACACAAAGTAAAGCGCTCTTCTGGGTTCAAACCTATGGCCTATAACTGTTAAGTCGCGGCCGTTACCACTGGGCCACCAGTTGGTTGATTAACTTGATGTTTCATTTATTTGAGTGACGCTCTTATGGAATATTAATTTTATTATGATCTACGTATAAAATGGTAATAATGGGTTCATGGCAAACAGGAAACCCTATTGAGGATAAATAGTTGCTATGGCGACTACAAGTGTGAAAAACATTTCTTTGCAAAAGAGCTCAAGGATATTATCGGGATGTTTTTGTTCATTGAGTATTTTTTATACTTGTGGTTTTTGGTATTCGTTTCAAAGGGAATAAACAGATTTAATAACATAACATAACATCACGATTGAAACAGATTTAGGACATTAAAAATTACCTTTTTTATTTTTTTTTATGAGTGGGAAATAATCAAATAACTTCTTCCGCTCTGGGGCGTGTCAGACATTTACTGAATAAAACGCACCCGTATTCTTTCAGATGCCTGTGTGCCAGGGCCACGATATCCCTTTCGGACAAACTCGCAACCCTGGCAGGCATTGGCCCTATCGGACTCCGTCAGTTGGTGCTGACATCTGTTTGAGGCACGCGTGGAACACAACGCGCCGTCGATCCGGGCCTGGTCCTTATCGGACGGCGAGCTACCTATCGCTCACCATCCGTAACCCGCGCCCACGGTGGCCGGGAATTAGCCTGCGACTCCCGACGCTCGGGGCGTCTCCCGCGGCGACTAGGGGTGCGAGGGCACGTACCTTGCTACTCCATCATGCGTTCTGCCTCCTCCTTCGCAAGCATTACTGCTTCGCTGAAGGAGCATACCTGGAAGCTTTTTTTTCCAGAAAAAGTTCCAGTGGAGTCCAAAAATCGCATAGCTACATAAACTGCTAGTAATAAACAAAATGTAGATGATATTATAAAATAAGGTATCCATCATCATTTCAGCCGAAAGACGTCCACTACTGGACATAGGCCTCCTCCAAAGGGGGGATTTGCCATAATCGCCACGCTTGGCAGGCGGGTTGCCGATCGCAGTATGATGTTAAAATGCATAGAGAAAGCTGCTGCCTATTTTCTAGTAAGTCCCTTAGTCGCCTTTTACGACACCCACGGGAAGAAATAGGGGGGTGCTATTTTTATGTCCGGCACCACACAGACAAGGTATCCACACGAGCCGTTTATTATTTTATCTGCAGCGTCCGTCCAGTTCATCCAGGTAATTTTATACGAATGCATTCACATGCAGTAAGTTTAGTTAAAGCCGAGTCGTGCCGTGAATACATCCCTATAAATCCTGAGTTTCACACTGCTACATAAACCCATCCCTGTCTATTCAAACTATTCACCCTGTTTTTTGGGGAAAATATGAAAATTGCGAAGTGTGGATCGGTGTCAAGAGCAATATAGAGGCTTGTATCGGAAAAACGTAAATAAGTAGTGATGGTGAGAAATGGGAGCGGATAAGTGCGTTTTAAGTACAATTTGCTTGAAAAGTAAGGGTTTCTTTGAAGTTTTTTGTGGAGCCATTTTCTTTGCAACAATATAACATGGCCTACAAACACATCTTAGGCAGTCACGTGGATTATATACAGTGTTAATACACTGTATATAATCCACGTGACTGCCTAATGGTTAAACAAGGGACATACTTTTAGCCAGCGCTCGGAAACCGGTTAATTTTCTATGTAACCTTAACCGTTATTATAAAGGTTTTCGAACATATTTCGTTAATTATTTAATATTTTGTTACAAAATCAATGCTGAACTTAATGTGATGAAGCAATCTTTGAAGCTAATATCAATTGTATCAAAAATATTTTGCATCTTCGGAAATTTTAAATAATCGGTTTCATGCCTTGCTTTTAGCCCACGTTCACACGGATGTAAAAATAACTTGGCGGGATTGTACAGTTAAGGAAATCGCTGATAGGATGTATGTTACCACGAACTACAAGCGGTGGTTGGAAATAGCCATGTAAATGTAAAAAATTAAGAAAGGCGCAAGTTTGTGTTTGTATGTAATTTTATTGTATTTTTTTGTATCATGTAACTATTTTACTATGTTTTTTATGGACCATGTGGTTTGCAATAAAGATTTTTATTTATTTATTTTATTTATTACACAATGGATTTAAAAAAAAATCTCGGTGTTGAGCCGAGTGTTGAGATTTCATGCCAGCACGTCGCAAAATCATAATGTTGGATTTTAACTTTCGGCACTAAGCAGAGCGTTGTTATAATCAAGCGTTTGAAAAAATTTCGCCGCGGCAAAAAAATGCCTGTGTACCTGGGCATAGGGTGTAGACAACAGGCAACACACACACACATGGCAAGCGGCATGGCGGTTACACATGGCAATATTTTTACAGCGTGCCGCTACAGTGCCGACATTAATTTGACACTCTGGTAGGGCTAGTGGCCAGTAATCATAAAAAATATTTTATGTAATTTTTTTTTTTATATATTACTCTCGGTTTCCTTCAATTCGCGTATTTCTGGCACGTTATTTGTTTTAATTTCATTGATTCGATGTTATGTTCCATGACCCTGGCTAATTACCTCTGTGCTTACAGTTCTTTAAGTCAGGTTGCTCCAAGATGCTATTTTAGAAAATTGTTAATAAATCAATAAATAATAATGTTTAATGAAATTAAAATATTTTCACAAAACGTAAAGGCGAAACTGTATACGTGTGTTTAATTAATATCGCCACTGTAGCGGCACGCTGTATAAGAAATGACGACCTCCATCGTGACTTAAAAATAAAACCAGTCACCAACATAATCCAAAAATTTGCTGAATTGTGAAATCGACACCCATGAACACCGAGTCCACCGACATGTGAACATCGAGGCAATTCAGCTGTTAGACCAAACATCATTCTGTCTGTCATCAAACGATTTACAGAAACAGACCGATGTTTTAAATACGTTTAACGCTAAACGCATTCAGTGATTTGTAGTGCAAGCAGGGTTTGAGATCTATTTTATTTAAATTGTTCGTGTTGTAATTCGAATTTAGAACTGTAGAAGAAAAATATATTATTGCCAAAACGCTGTTAAGATCCGAGGCATAGAAAACGAAGTTAAAAAAACCAGAGAGGATTACTCTAATAGTTTCTCGTAGAATTTTATCATTGATAAATTGTAAGGATCACTACATAGCTACTACGAATATACTACCCGTAAGTAGCTACGACTTTTTTCAAGCCTTTCTGTAAAAAATGACAGTATGAAAATGTCGGAGAGGTAGGAAATTGAAAAATTGATTGATACGCACTAAGGAAAGAAAAACGATTTACATAGAGCGTTCGGTAGGCGACGGCAGTTTTTAAAGGGAGCCGAGGGTCAAGACAAATCATTTTCCGAGATATACGAGTACCTCTCTCTATAAGAAATTTCTGGACCGGGGTGTACCTACTTCGGTACATGTTTTTTATTTTTTATTTTATATATATTTTTTATTTATTGGTTTGTTACTATTCATTTATTTTTGATTTCTAAATGATTTGAATTCATATTTTCATAATTAATTATTACTTGTTTATTACTGTCCTGTGTCACGCTGAGCAGTCATTAAATCAATCTGTCTTTTAAAAAATTGTTCCTATTTATAAATGTTTCCTAACTTGTGTGTGTCAATAAATTCATTTTATTTTATTTATTTATTATACTTCGGTACATTATAAATTTAGAAATTCGATTTGCTGACAATTATAAGTTTTTTTTTATTCATGCAACGTTGCTATGATCCGGCTCGAAGGACATGGGTGCCAATCTATGGGCACGTCACAATTGTGGCGATAAGTCCTCTCTTTAAGGAGTGGCTAGAGAGGCGCCACGGCGTCCTCACCTTCCGCCTGACGCAAGTCCTCACCGGACACGGTTGTTTCGGGAGGTTCCTGTTCAGGATAAAGCGGGAGGAAACGCTTGGGTGTCACCACTGTGTGGATTGCCTGGAGGATACGGTGGAGCATACGGTGGAGGTCTGCCCGGCTTGGGTGGAGCACCGCCGTGTCCTTACGGCAGCGATCTCTCGCATCCAAACCAAGTTCAGGCCATGGTTCGGAGCGAGAGTGCATGGGAGGCCGTCACCTCATTCTGCGAAGCAGTAATGCTCGCGAAGCAAAAGGCGGAACGTGTGTGGAATAGGCAAAGTTCGCGCCCTCGCGCCCCTAGTCTCCGCAGTAGACGCCCCGGGCGTCGCTAGCCGATTTCCGGCCACCGTAGGCGCGGGCTTGCGGACGGTGAGCGATGGGTAGCTCGCCGTCCGACAAGGACCAGGCCCGGGTTGACGGCGCATTGTATTCCACGCGCGCCTAAAAGAGATGTCAGCACCAACTGACGGGGTCCGTTCGGGCCAAGGCCTGCCAGGGTTGCGAGTTTGTCCGAAAGGGATATCGTGGCCTATCTGGCACACAAGCAACGGAAGGAACACGGGTGGGTATTAGTCAGTAAAAGTCTGACACGCCCTCCCGCTCCGCCCAGAGCGGGAGAAGTCATTTGATAATATCTTAATAAAAAAATAAAAAAAATGTCCGTTTGACTGTTTGTCTGGGTGTAACTATGTACCTATGTTCCGGATTGGCGCAAAACGGCTAAACGGATTTGGATGAAATTTGGCACACAAATAGTTTATAATAGGGTACTTTTAATCCCGGAAGTACGTTCCCGTGGGATATTTTCCGACATCCACGTGGACGAAGCCGAAGTAAAAGCTAAAACAACAAAAATAAAATGGTTTCTTATCATTCTAGTATCAGCAAAAAAAGTAAGTACAGAAATAGCCAGACATTGCCTTATTAAGGCACCTTGTAAATACTCGGGACAATTTTCTCGTGGCTTTTTCCATTTGCGCGATGGAATTGTAACTATATTTCTAGTTGAATAGTGGTCGTTGCGTGGAACAATTTACAGGACTAAATAAGCTGACTATTTTGCTTCTTTTTTCGGTATAATTATGAGTGTGCGTATCACTGGTCAGTTTTCCTCAGTCGTCATGTCACACGTACAGTACAAAACTTTAATTTTTAATTTTCTAATTTACCCCAAAAAGAGGTCCTCATAATTATTTAAAATTGATTTATTAACACTACATGTCCATGTTTGGGTCGCAGAAATTCATATGTGTACCAAATTGCAACTTAATCGGTCCAGTAGATTTAGAGAAAATCGGCTGTGACAGACGGACAAACAGACAGACACACTAGTGATCCTATAAGGGTTTCGTTTTTTCCTTTTGAGCTACGGAACCCTAAAATTTATCATAATAACGGAAAGAATATGTAACTCTCGGCTTCGTTAAAGGTGTTTTCACACCCGATCCTACGGGTGTGAAAACATAATCATTATAAAACAAAGTCGCTTTTCCTGACTGCCTGTGTGATCGTTTAAATCTTCTAAAATCGTTTAAAACAATGGATTTTGATGCGGTCTTCACCATCGTTTTCTGAACCACCATTCCAAATAAGGCTCAATTCAATAATAATTGATATAAAAAAAATTTAATTATGAAAATGTGTAGGTATGTATTATTATTTGAATGAGTAATACTAAATTATTGAAATTATTAATGTGAGATCGTGTCAATAGCATAGTTATTTTAATTTTTAATGTTATAATAACCCTCAAGTTTGCACCGCTATGTTGTAAGTACCTACATTACAAAATATCACCAAAATGTACACTTAGTTTGCAAATAAATCTTTGACTTTGACTTTGAAGGTTTATGTGCCTAATACATTAATAATTTGGCCGTGTAGTGCCAGACGTAAAGATTAGCACCATCCTATTTCTTCGCATGGGTGTCGTAAAAGGCGACTAAGGGACTTACTAGAGAATGGGCAGCAGCGTTCTCTATGCATTTTAACACCAAACAGCGATCACCAACTCGCCTGCCAAGCGTGGCGAAGGCGCTAAACATGGCATTAGTTCCCTTAGCATAGGCATAATCAGCTTATAATTTTCCCACTGCTGGGACACAGGCCTCCTCTCTGTGAGAGAGAGTGGGCCATAATCCACCACGCGAGCCGAGTGCGGGTTGGTAGATGTCATAAATAAAATAAAAAAGCCTTTTATTTCATTCAATAAAATGTTTTTTTTTTTTGTTTAAGATTTTGTTTTTAACATTTGTATTGTATTAGTAATAGGTACTCGTAATAGGTAATTATAACAAATATAGTAATAGGTAATTATAATGTAGGTATAAATTAAATTTGAGTTATTATAATATTTATAAAATATTTGAATTATAATAAATTTAAAATAAAATGAAAAAAAAATTAAAAATTGCATGCATGAACACCTCAGGTACTTCACCCTCACGGTGTAGGCCTCCTCCAGAGAACACCAGTGATCTCGGTCTTTGGCTTCTGTGAGCCAGTTTTTGATGTATACGGTAGATGTCATACTTCTTTGAAATTTCGGTTCTTGGACATGCCGGTTTCCTCACAATGTTTTCCTTCACCGTTTTGAGAGCAGTGGTGATGATTTTTTTTACACAAAGTATAGCGCCTGCCTGGATTCGAACCCGTGACCTACAACTCGTAGGTCAGGGCCGTTACCACTGGGCCACCACAGCTCTCTGCCACCATTAGCTCCCTTATACCACCTCAAAGCCATGCCACAGGAATAGTGTAAAAGCAATAGAAAGTTGAAAGGACCTACCTATTAGTTTTAAACAATATTTTATGGGACGAAAGGAAGGAAAAAAAAATCTGTTTCACTATGAAACAGATGAGGAGAGACAGTTGAGGGAAAGTACGCGCAGGAAAGATTTTAAACGCTAAATAATACCCCAACTTAAGATTGTTCAATATAGTCCTCAATATCAAGCAGTGCGGATTTTTAACAGGTTGCCATTGGACTTAAAAACTATAATATACAAGAGCTCATTTAAGTCAAGACTCAAAGCGTTCCTATTGGAGAAATGTCTCTATTCGTTAGACGATGACATAACCACGTTTAAAAAAAAAATATTAGCTAATGTGAGACTGGGTATTATTAGTAGGTATGGAGTAGCTTGTTGTGTATTGGATTTTTTTAATTGTATTGAGTTTGAATGTTTTATTTTCTATAATTATTGTATTGTGAATGTGTTGGTTTTATATTTTTGATTATCGTGATTTTTGTATTTTTTATTTATTGTTTATGATTTCAAACACAATGTAAATTGTTCCTGAATAAATTGAATTGAATTGAATTGAAAGAAAAGGAAGGATTTTTTGATCAAGTATTTGTTTAAGTTGTTCGATCAAACAAAATCGAAAAAAATCGCATTATTTCAATGATCACAACAATTGCCATATTTTCTGCAGAAGTACATATTTTTAGGGTTCCGTACCAAAATGGTAAAAAGGAACCCTTATGGTGAGACTAAGTCTGTCTGTCTGTCACACCTGGATATCTCAAGAACTACTAATGCTATCAACTTGAAATTTAGAATAGTTTTAGGTGACGTTTGCCCAACTATTTTGCAAACAAGAAATAAATTAAAAAGAAAACTGTTTTTGCAAAAGGGACTGAAAGGGGGTCTTAAAAAATTTAAGTGGGGCTACTAGGGCATGTGGGGTATCATATGAAAGACCGCTGTTTACATATTCTCAAACATTTTTTTTAGGCAGCATTGTTTCCGACTTTTGATGAAAAATGTAAAAAAAATACCCTCCCCCCCTTATCTCCGAAGTTTTCATAGATAAAAATCAGAAATTATTCTATGTGATAAAAATTTATGTATAGATTACAGGAAAAATAAAACGATGTCTCTAAATAGCACAGTTTTTCATAAATCATCAACATCATATATACGGTACGGAACCCTCTCGGTGCGCGAGTTGACCGGTTTTTTTTATTGATGCTCCAAAAGTGCATGAAATTCAATTTAAAATACATACGTAGAAAAAGTCGGTCCAGTTGCAGAATCGTTATTCCAGATATTTATTTATTTTATTTAAAAAAATGCAAAACTTTGAAATATTTATTCATTCGTTATATTTGGCTGAATCCCAACAACTGACTGCAAAAAATATGTAATATAAACCTTCGGATAACTGTATAACTACATCAAACCTGTGGTTTGTGTGGAATTAAAATTCGTTATAAAAAAAAAATGTTTATTTAATGCTCTTACAAACTGATGCAATATCGCGGGCGCAAGAGGCAGCGCGACCCTTGTTGCGCCCGCGATATCGCACCAGTCTGTAAAAGCCTTTATAACAAGGGGCACATTTACAATAAGTAACTTAACAATTAAAATAAAGCACAGTTGCTTATTTTCCTGAACTGGGTTGAGCTTGTGCTACAGGCTAGGAAGTGCATAAATACTTAATTTAATATATTAACAATGAGAAGAAAGTAAAAACTATATAAAAATTAGGTACATAAAAGTAAAATAACATGTTAGTGGTTCTAGTTGCAGATTATAAGTAGATTTGATCTTCCGTCTGTGCATAAACTATGGTTAGTAAATATTTACGTATAACTTTTTTACAGCTACAGCCATTTAATTTATAGATACAACGTTTTCTATTTAAGGAGGATGCGCTAAGGTAGCCCGTGAAATTAAAATTTTCTTACGTTTTTTGCAATTTGCAGGTCAGTAACAGGTTGTATGTTGATCTAAATATGATTCGCAGCCATAACAACTATTCACAGAATTATAATCATTAGAATCAGCATTACAACTCACTAAGTTAAAAAAATCCTACTGAATGTTTTTTTTCTGAAATAATCATTCACTAGGATTTTCGTAAAAAAAATTGAATTGTGCGGGCTACCTTAGCCCATCCCCCTAACTATATTGTATAGAAATGGCCTTAAGAATGACAAAAATCTTTTAACAAAGACATGTTTTGAGTTTGCATTAGATATGCATACTATATCATTCCGTCTCTTGTTAGTATTGTCAGCAGTGGTAAGCATGGTATGCTGTTTTAATACTTCGTGCATAATGAAAAGCTGGCGAACCGTCAATACGTTGCAGGATTTTAGATCAGTGGGAAAGAAAAAGGGATGGATGTTTGCTGCCTTTAAATTGCTCTCTGAGCTCTTTGAAGAGGAAGTAGATTGGTTTTTCGTGCACCACGCCATGATGCAGTTGAGTTATAGACTGATATAGGGCTAAATAAACTTATGTGATTAAATTTGAATCTGCAAAATTTGTTCGCTATTTTTTTAAACATGTATTTTTTGCGCACTCTTTTTACTAGATTTTTTCATTAAGTGTACTGCAAGACAGTGTGGCATCCATTATGAACTCGAGATACTTTATGCTGCTCGTTTTGAGGTTAAAATGACAATTACACATTTATTTATTTATTTGATTTACAGAGCTTATGAAACCAATTACATAAATCAAAGCCCATAAACAATAACAACAATAAAAAAAATAAAAATAATAAAAAAAAAAATACTGAACGGTTACCACATTGATGGGCATATAGATGAGGGTTAGGAATGTTAAGTTGAGGCTTGCTCATGAACAAGTGAATATTTAAATAGCTTTGAAGCCGTCACCGTATTAAAACCTAGTCAGACAAGGGTTTTTTTTTCTGGAATTGACCGATTTCATAACTTGCCAGCAACATATTATGTTCTATTCTTCCGCACCGTTGAGTGTGCCGTTAGTCTCTTTAGTAGTTACCTACCTACGCATATATAGGTCTGAACCCAAGTATCCTAGTTTCAGGGTACATCGCCCTGTCATAATATTATCTAGATTAAGACAACGGACATTCAGAATTGAGGGTACATTAGGCTTTGTTACCCAGAAAACGTTATAGTTCATTTGTCATCCCATTACTATAGACTCTTACCAAATGACAAAGATAATGATAGAATACTTGCGAACTAATACAATAAAAAAAATTTGACTCCCAGAATTATTAGAAGTTATTTAATTGTTTAGATAGGAAAGTATAAACTAAAATCAAGTAACTGAAGCAAACAGGCCAACTTTGTTATGCTGGTGTGCGTGACAGTTACGTATTACACTCGTACCACGTCATTGTGCTGTCATTGTGTTATTCTAACTAGTGCGAGTCGCACCTCCGCTCAAATAGTGTCGCAAGTCAAAAAAATATGTGACACTTTAGGAGATAATATTTTGAAATTTTCTGAAACGAATGGAACATTATACGAGTTTTCAAATTTTTTGAGTTGTGACACTATTTAAGCGGAGGTGCGGTGTGCATTTCGCGGCCAACATACAGTTGGAGGTAATTTTTTTCTACGAATTTACAGCTTTGTGTACTGTCTATCTAGATCTTTGGTTTTGGTACTGTTTGTGATTTGGTAAATATACTGACGTTCATGACAATTCCTATCTATTATCCAACTACGAATAGATAAATTCTCTTTCTACCCAAAGAGACATTTATTTTCTTAATGTTTGCCATCGCACCGTAGCAATCTTTCTACAATGAAATCGGTCATTTTATCTTTCTTTTCTTCTATTTCTACTGCGGTGATGCTACGCGGGCAGGGTAATGAAAACACAGTACCTATAAAAAAACACTTCGTAACATTTACTTGCCAAACATAATTATTTTTCTCATAAACAAATTGAAACAGAAGCCCGAACCGCTGTTTACTTTCCACCATATAAAATCATGGACCCCAGCGCTGCAGCGCTTGTGCTGAAAAGCTCGTAAATTTCATAGATAGCGCTTGTCGCTGCTTGATTGAGGACCGTGAATCTTCAATAGATTGACGCGATAAAATAGTGCGAATAGTGGTGAGAGGTGATGACGTCATTGTGGAGACGTCACGGGAAGATAATAAATGTTCTAGCTGAAACTTTGCATTCTGGTAGTTTGACCTACATTCAGGTACTGAATATATGAGTTTGATACAAAAATCTGAAAAAAAAAATTGAAAAGTTGTGGATATTTTTTCAGGTTTTTTTTGGGAAAAAGCGTGTTAGCTAGTGTTGGAGGTCTGGACTTTAATAATACGCAACTTGACAAATTCACTGAGAAAGTGTGGTAATCAATCAATAAAAACAGGGTTTTCTCGTGCCAGTGCACGCCAATATCTTGTGTTTAAAAATTATATCGAATAAAAGAGGATAATAATTACCACTTTACGGGCTGGTAAACTCAAACTCAAGGCATTTATTTCAATTAAACCTTTTTTAATTACAATTATTAATTACAGGCACTTTTGAGTTGTCAAGAAGTCGGTCAGTTACAAATATGAAGCTAGTTGCCCATTCCAAATAGTAGGTTCCTATGGAGAAGAACGGGCAAGAAACTCCACGGATACTCTTTTAAATTAAAATATTGATACAAAGTATTGTTAAGTATAAAGTAACATCAATAAGGTAATAAGTGGAACTGATGATGAAGACCCACAGATGGGCCACCGGAACTTTTTAATAATAAGTATTTCACTGTTGCCATTCGATTAGACACTTGAATATGGTTGCTAAGCCATTTATGCTCGTCACAATGTATAAGGTGAAGTCACCATCAGTTCCAGTTCTCCTGGTTCTTACCAGGAGAACTCCTCAAATATTAACGCCCTTCTCTCAGGAAAAGCAATATTTTGTTAAAAGCAGTTGACATTATGCTATTGTAACTTAAATAAATTGCAAACTGATCCACTAAAAACTGAAAAATAACAAACTTTTTACAAAAAAAAAAAAAACTCGAAATCGTCGTTGTATCGTTTGGTCATCCAGCTATTGATTCTGGCTGGTCTACTTAGATTAGACTACTTATTGGTAGATATAGTGTCACTTTTAGCAGAAATGGTATCACTATTGACAGATACGACGTGATTATTATGTAAACAGATGCCAAATTACAGCTTTCTTACTAAGAGTTTCTGAGTTAAGCCGCGGACAGACAGACAGCACGGCGACGGGCATGGCGAAACTAAACTAACTAAGGGTTCCTTGTTTATTTATTTAAAACTTTATGCACACAAATGTACAGAGGCGGACTTAATGCCATAGGCATTATCTACCAGTCAACCTTTGGGTGTCATGTCATGTTCATGTCATTCGTGTTCAGATCAGTCATGTTCGTGAACGGGCGCCATCAGTAGGGACTGGTCATCTCTTAGCGGCCTTGGCTTATTTTAATTAAATTTTTGAATTGTTTTTTTGTAATCTTTTTGTTACGGACGCTTTTGACGTTTTGCATCGTTCACACTTGTTTAATTTCAACACGAATGATGTAACCAATATTTTGTAACCATATGTTAATTTAAGAGTGTCCGTGGAGTTTCTTGCCCGTTCTTTTCCATAGGTACCTACTAAGCTTTGGAATGGGCAACTAGCTTCATCTTTATGACTGACCGACCCCTTGAGAATTCAAAAGTGCCTGTAATTGGTTTATTTGAAATAAATGCTTTGAGTTTGAGTTTGAGGTGATGTAGAGACAAGCCTGCAGTGGTAGGTGCAATAACGAAAATTGTGAAAACAATATTTATTTAAATTTAAGGATATACATACATATACCTATTAAAAACTTTAAATATAATATAAATACCAAATTGTCTACGGTACCCTAAAAATTAAATGTTGGTCGTTGGTGAGCGCATCGTTTTCGCTATGGCTCCTAAAATTTATAATTAAATACCGCAGTCTTGTATAGTATTGCCAGTAAATTTGTTTAAAAAAATATTCGAGATTTATTAACAGACAAGTGTTATTATAATATATTATTATTAAATGACTTTTTGCATGACACTATTTGATATTAGGTATTTATATTTTTATCATTTTATTAATCTTTATTTTTTGTGACATTTTATAATTTATTTACTGACTTATCAATATTTATTACCGACTATTGTGTACTTGGATTGAGAATAGCCTTTAGTAATTTAGTTTTTATTTTGTAATTTAGCCTTGTATTTTTTTGTAAAGTTTATAAAGGAGACGGGGATTTCTGGGCCCAATTGTAATAAGTTGGGATAGGGTTTAAAAAAAGGGTTAATTTTTTCTAATTCACTTTATGAAAAATCAGCCTAATCTACAATCTGGAAAATGAGATATCCTAAAATTAAGTTAAGGTTACGAATAAAATGGAATATCGATTAAATTATAATCGATTAACGTAACAGAGTTCATACCACATATAAAAAAAAATGCTTTTATCAGATGATTAATTCAATTACAATATTTAAATCTATTAGAATTAACGTAATAAACAGTAAATAAAATATATTTATCCACAATAGAAAGATACATCTTCAAATCAATCATTCACATTTACTAATCGATTAATGTATTTTTAGTCTGTGCTGACATGACATGATAATATTATGTCAGCTCTTGATTCCAAATTTCCAATCATATCATTAAAATCATGACTAAAAATATTAATTTAGCATGATTAAAATAATCACGAAGATTATTAGATTCTTTGATGATCACTCCAAAACTCTGTGAAGTGTGGATTACTAATTCGTTTCGTATCGTTTAGTGCGTGTACGTTTTGAGTGTTTTTCTCATTTCGACTTATTTATATCTCATTTTGACATTAGTTATTTTGGATTCTACGACCGGTCTACCGATTGAATATTGATACCATAGATCGTTGTGTAGTCGCTGTAATACACTAGGTCGTCGAGCTTTAGATGACGAATGATACTAGCAGTGATTCGTCAATGGCGTGCACCATAATCTGTAAGTACTTACTCACCTCCTGTTTATTAGCTCACCGCGCTGGCTTGCAATCTTCGCGATATTTTCCTTCAAAATTATACACTTACAAAATAATAAGGTAAGTAAATAAGTATAGATAAACATGAAGATTGTTTTACATTGAACTAAGTAACTATCGGACACAGTCTCAGCTCTCAGGTTGTCAAAATCCGCAAAATTTCCAGTGATGATTTGATAATATAGTAGCTATCAATTGACACCAATTTCATCTTTTTACATCCAGGCCCAAGATTGTATGAAAGCGTATCCGTCTCCTTTGTACGCCTTACGGGTGAAACATAAATATTAATATTGTGACATCCAGCATGCTGAATTTGCATGTTTAAGCATGTTTTTACAAATAAAATGATCTTTATCTTTATCATTTGAGAACGGCTGAACAGATTTGGCAATTTACATGTTTTAAAATGTTCGTAATATTCCCAATCAGGTGCTTACGGAAAGAAAATTGAAAAAGTTGCCGAACGAAAGAAAGTGCATTTTCTATGGTAATTTTGTATGAATTATTTAAATTAAGAGAGAAAACGTCTGTCTTATTGTTAAATAAGATGTATTTATTAATAACTAGCTAATGCTGAGAACTTACCTATTTGGTGTTTTTTTTTCATATCATAATATGAAAATATTGTATCCTTCATATTCTAGCCTGAACGGGCTAAACGATTTGGACCCATATCTTCTGGATGAAAGAAAGGTCAGATTTACGACAAGCCTGAAGTAATAAAAACACTATTATGTATGTAAATGATAAAATGATGAGTTTTATGATTACATTTTCTTTTATGTAGTTGTAAATAATATGAAAGATTTTTTATAATATAGCAGTAGCCTCGAGTTCATTGGCCGCTTTAAAGACAAGGACATTATTTGTCGGATATGGTAAATACAAAGATGGTTATTAAAGTTAATTATGTTCAGGACACATCCGCCGTTAAAAGTGGCATACGAATATTACACATGGGCATAAAATCTAACTTATATACTACTTTTACAATACAAAACAAGAGACATAAGTCTTTAATAACGTTTTTTTTTTTAATTTATACAAGAGCACAACTATTGATGATTGAATGACAGATTGCAGACAGATTGAATGAGAGAGTGCTGTTATAAAATTGTTTTTAGGGTTCCATACCAAAATGGTAAAAAGGAACCCTTATGGTGAGACTAAGTCTGTCTGTCCGTCTGTCTTTCACACTTGGATATCTTAAGAACTACTAATGCTATCAACTTGAAATTTAGAATAGTTTTAGATGACGTTTGCCCAACTATTTTGCAAACAAGAAAGAAATTAAAAAAAAATACCTTGTTTGCAAAAGGGACTGAAAGGGGGTCTTAAAAAATTGAAGTGAGGCTACTAGAGCATGTCCCCATCATATGAAAGAGCGCTGTTTGCACATTCTCAAACATTTTTTTTTAGTCAGCATTTGATGAAAAATGTAAAAAAAAATATTGTTCCCCCCCTTATCTCCGAAGTTTGCATAGATAAAAATCTGAAATTATTCTATGTGATAGAAGTTTATGTAAAGATTACAAGAAAAACAAAACTGTCTCTAAATAGCACTGTTTTGCAGAAATCATCAATACGTACGGAACCCTCGGTGTGCGAGTTCGACTCGCTCTTGACCGGTTTTTTCACTTGGCGTGGTCCCTTTTTGTAAATCTATTGTTTCTGTGTGTGTGTGTTTTTCCCAACAAATATGGTTATGTTTAAAATACAAATAAAAGCTAACATTTAAACCTTGAATAAAATTTCGCTTTTAAAAAATTGGTCTACAGCTCTCGTATGGAGGTGTCCCATTTATTGCTCTCAAACATTTATTTTACGTACTCACATAACATAACATCATGCCTGTATTCCCCTAAGAGTTAGGCAGAGATGTATCTATAATACACTCATAATTTGCCAGTTATGTACCATGTAATGCCGGATGTAAAAGTTCCGTGTGGTGCCGGACGTAAAGATTAGCACCATTCTATTTCTTCCCGTGGGTGTCGTAAAAGGCGACTAAAAGGCTTACTAGATAATAGGCAGCAGCGTTCTCTATGCATCTTAAGTGAGCCCTTTTGTGAGCCCTTCGGAAAAACTTCAGTCAAGATAATATGACATAACAAACACAACATCACTCCATTTTCGCTTCGAGCAAATTAAGTCTATTATTTGTTTCCCGTATGCTTAACTAAGCTGAAAGTACATACTATTTACTTTGTCATAATCCGTCACGGCAAATTCTTACTAATGCTCCAGAGAAAAGTTTTGGTATTCCGTGTCAAAATAGTACATTGTGATACAAGGGTGGAAAGTAGGTTGGAAGGCAATAACCTACACACCCGTGTATCACACGATGTTTTTCAATACACTTGTGGGAAATAGTAAAAGAGAAATCAAAGAATTAAATAAATAATCAATTTATCACACAAAAAATTAAAATTTTCAGAAAATGGCGCGTTTTTGCAACTGGACATATTTTTGTTTACAACAAAAACAGCATAAACAGCCTATTCGATTTTTGACAAATGTTGATGTGAAAGTAATTAAATTAAAACTGGTAATTAAATATATAATTGAATTGATTCTAGTTGCCCCTTCCACAAGGTAGTTTCGTATGGAGAAGAATGGGCAAGAAACTCCACCGTTACTCTTTTAAAAACTTGTCCCACTCTGGGTGTAGCGGGAGGGCGTGTCAGACTTTTACTGACTAAAACCCACCCGTGTTCCTTCCGTTGCCTGTGTGCCAGGGCCACGATATCCCTTTCGGGCAAAATCGCAACCTTGGCAGTCATTGGTCCTAACGGACCCCGCCAGTTGGTGCTGACATCTCTTTGAGGCGCGCGTGGAACACAACGCGCCGTCGAACCGGGCCTGGTCATTATCGGACGGCGAGCTACCCATCGCTCACCGCCCGCAAGCCCGCGCCTGCGGCCACTACTGCCCTGACATTTTACGGTGGCCTCAAGTGGCTAAATCGTCCATTGTGTACAAAACAATTAACCACGATACACCGGTGTCACAGTTATAATATTATTAAAAACCGTAATCACGTTTCTACCGTACATATTCCCAATTTAGCTACAGCTTTGTGCTTGTACACACGGCTACACATCAAGCTATATATTTCCAGTATAAGCTGATCTCGCATTGTGTAGGATTTCCGTACAATGAGAAGTCAGCGTATACTGGAAATGTATAGCTTGATGTGTAGCTGTGTGTACCAGAGCTATTACCTAACAAATAGCTACTCCATTTTAGTTTAAGCACTGTTTGCATCGAAATAAACCGTTTTAAACGACTCTAACTTTGACATAGACGTATATGATTCACGGACTATATGTTATGGGTATACAACGCACTTTATAAACGAAACGTTTGCCAGTTTGCACGTTATAAAGTACAGTATGATCTAAAATGTTTGTTATTTGTGTTAGCAGACCGTAATTTTGGATATTTCAGACACAAACCAGTAAGAGGAAGTTTGATGAAAACTAGAGTTACGTGTTTGTTCGTGTTAGCTTAGCTTGTATGTAATATGAAGACGAGATGTGTGTGTGTGTGTGTGTGTGAGAGAATGTACATTATAATTATGTATACATTCCTAAACATGTTTTTCCTTTGTTATAAGAATTATTCAACAATAGTTAATAATAATGTAACAATTTCAAAATAATAAAAATGGGGGGGGGGGGGGGGTAACTTAAATTTAAAAATCTGTGTCTGCTTACCAAAAATAACAGTATAGTCATATAAGTATCTATTCAAAATCAAAATCAAAATACTTTATTTTGATTTTGATTTTGAATAGTGCACATGCTTCATAAGTGCACATGTAGTATACATGTGCACTTATGAAGCATGTGCTGTAAACGTCAGAAGCTAGGTGCACGGTTCCAATTGGTCGTTTTTTATGGAGAAGAGCCGGTGAGAAACTCCAGGGTTACTCTTTTAAAAATAATGGGCTTTTACAATATTTTCACGTTACAGTGTAATAGGTATGGGAGGACAGTGTAGGCCGGTCAACAAGTACCAAGTACTTAACAAAATAGAAAATGGTTTACAGAGCTACAGTCCATTAAGCCTACAACGTTCTCACATTAATAAAACATAACAAAAAAAAACGATATAAAATATAATTAAAGTAATAAAAATTAGAACGTTGTTTAAATTAAAATTGTAGGTATATAATGTCAAATAAAAAAAAGATTAAGTCAAGGAAGTACGTAAAAAAGATCGTATTAAATTAGTAGTCACACTGCCGAACATTGCTCGGATTCTGTTAGTTTATATTTAGAATGAGATCTTTTTGTTAACTTGTAATAACATTTCTATTAATGAAGAGCTTTAAAAATAAAAATATGAAGTCGAGATACAAACATAAACTCACGCCTTCTTCCCATGGGTAGGCAGAAACTACAGAACGCCACCTGCTTACACTCCTTACATACTCCTTTTGCTTCGTTTACGTTCATACGGTCATTCACGCACGCCGCTTGCGAATACTACGCACCCGACCTTTCTAAAGAACATCGCCAATAAGGTCAATATATTATATGTCCTTCTAGGGCGTCCCTCCCGGCGACTCCGTTTGAAGTTGAGATAAATATTAATTTTCACTGTATAAAAATGAAGTATCATAACTTTCTCCTGGGGTTCAGTAGCTACCTAGTAAGTGCTCGCAGTACTTTCAGTTCTCGTCTTTTTCGGCAGATTTCCTTTTTCTTTCGCACAGGATACAAACTCCCAACCATAATCCTGTAGGCTAATAAATTGTATAACACACTATCAGTAGGAATCGGTTTCAATTTGACAGTTCAACAACATTCATTGCGTTAGTTACGTTGTTGAGCAGGCTAAGTTTTCTAACATATGAAGCAATGAATTAGCAATATTCTTCAAAATCATTCCGATTCCGATTCAAACTGTGTTACAAAATTAGGGTGTTAGTTCAAACTGTGTTACGAAATTAGGGTGTTGGTTCAAACTGTGTTACGCAATTAGGGTGCTGGTTCAAATGCAGTCATCATCACGACATCATTCCTGTAATCCCCAAAGGGTTAGGCAGAGGTGTACATAGCACACCCACATTTTGCCAGTTATATTTAAGTCCCATGCCATAGGGGGCGAGCCTATTGCCATCAACTGGGTGCAAATCCAAACTCGGGACTGCTACTGAGAAATTCCTGATGGAACAACCCCATAGCACTTTGCCCAACCTGGGAATCGAACCCAGGACCTCATGCTCAGCAGTACTGTTTGTGACCACTAGACCAACGAGGCAGTTTTCAGTCAGTTAATGTGCCCTACAGTGTCAGGGGGTATAAAGGCTCTTACAGGCTCACGCAATATCGCGGGCACGACAGGCAGCGACATAGAAATTGTGCTACTAGTGTCGCGTCGCGCCCGCGATATCGCACCAGTCCGTACGAGCCTTAATACATCCAATTTTAATTTTATACGAAGTAGGTATTATTTATTTTTCTATTGACGCTCTATAATCACGCGCGAATCTTGCTGTGAATTGACGCCGCGGTTCGCACCGTGAACGAAGCGTAAAAACGTGTTCCTTCACACGCGCAAAGTTGCCGCCCAACCCAACTGGGTCCTCCTGTCGGCTTCTTTCTCAAAGTTGTGTTTAATCATTGTGCTGTAGCATACTACAATTATCTTTGTATTAAAAATAACAAACAAATAAAAAGAGATGGTGGATGAGGAAAATCCATTGCAGTTGAACCAGATTAATTAATAATTTAAATTACTTATTTAAAAATTACGCAAGATCACTCCCGACTGCGACTATTGCGGATTAAAAGCTGCGAGCGTAGATTCGTTCGCGTTCGCGCGCCGTGAACCAAGCGCGAACCCTTTGTCGCAGGAAAAAACCCGCCACCGATCAGGGAACGGCGCGAAACGCGAACGCGAAGGCGCGAAACTATCTACACTCGTGTTTTACGGTTTTCGCGGGCGTTCGCACCGCGAGTGTAAACAGCGCTGGTGATACTAACACACTTGACTTTTTCCAGTGCCATATAAACGAACATTTTCATACACTGATTGAATAAAAAATATTTGCGGAAGATCTGCAAAAACATTGTGAGTCCGTGAATGCATTCGTATGGTTGACATAAAATTTGATTACTACCGTCTTTTTTATCTTTGAACCATAGCTCGTAGTACGGAAATATTTCTGTTACTGAATTTATGCAATGCTTCAAGTACAAATAGAAGTTCTGGCAAAAGGTTTTTGGATTATTCTATTATTGCTAATTTATCTTAGCTTAAATTGAAAGAAAGGTTTCAGTACCAGCACCCCAATTACGTAACACACTATCAATCACAATCTGAATGATTTTAAAGGATATTGCTAATCCATTGCTTCATACGATCAAATAATGTGTCTGCATAACAACGTAAATAACTGAACTGTCAAAATAAAACCCATTGCTACTGTGTGCTACGAAATTACCCCGGAGGAACTATTGAAAATCTTGCAACCTTTTTTTTTTGACTGAGCAATTATCAAAACTCAAACTCAAACTCAAAACCTTTATTTCAATTAAACCTATTACAGGCACTTTTGAATTGTCAAAGAGTTGGTCAGTTAGTCAGAAAGTTGAAGCTATTTGCCCATTCCAAAACGTAGATCTCTATGGAGAAGAATAGGCAAGAAACTCCAAGGACACTTTTAAAGCAAGATATTACAAAATCCTGGGTCAAAGCAAATAACTTCTCCCGCTCTAGGCAGAGCTAAAACCCACCCGTGTTCCTTCAATTGCCTATGTGCCAGGGCCACAGTACCCGTTTCGGACAAACGCGCAACCCTGGCAGGCATTGACCGTAACGGACCCCGTCAGTTTGTGATCATCACTGGTTACCTAAAACCAACTCAGAAGGAATAGTGGCACTAGTAGTTCGCAGAGTGGTGGCAAGCTCTAGCGGAAGAGCCAATTTGGTATCGAACACACGACACCCTTTGCACGACAACATCCTCGTGCCACAAAGGCCGTGTTCCTTCCGTTGCCTGTGTGCCAGGCCCACGATATTCCTTTCGGACAAACTCGCAACCCTGGCAGGCATTGGTCCTAACGGACCCCGTCAGTTGGTGCTGACATCTCTTTGAGGCGCGCGTGGAACACAACGTGCCGTCAACCCGGGCCTAGTTCTTATCGGTCAGCGAGCTATCCATTGCTCACCGTCCGCAAGCGCGCGCCCACGGTGGCCGGGAATCGGCCTGCGGTTTCCGGCACCCAGGGCGTCTCCTGCGGCGACTAGGGCGTGAGGGCGTGACATTTGTCTCTCCTTCACGCATTCGCTTTCTCCTTCACGAGCATTGCTTCGCAGAAGGAGGTAACGGCCTCCCATGTACTCTCGCTCCGAACCATGTTCTGGACCAGGGCCGGACGTGAGGGATCGCCGCCGCCGATCACCTCCACGAGGACACGGTGGTGCTCCGCCCAAGCCAGGCAGACCTCCACCGTATGCTCCACCGTGTCCTCCGGGCGATCCACACAGTGGTGACACCCGGGCGTTTCCTCCCGCTTTATCCTAAACAGGAACCTCCCGAAACATCCGTGTCCGATGAGGACCTGCGTCAGGCGGAAGGTGAGGACCCCCAAGAACCGCAAACCTAACATCTAAATTGCGTGTAAACTTGTCAACAAAAGAACTATGACCGTTTATATTTTACCCAAACTTTATTCTATTCATTAATTAAGTGGCCGAAATCAATTCAAACTTCTGTTGAGGTAGCTGTAACTAATATGCTTTGCACATCGGATTCACAAGTAATGTGACCCCTACCTCAAACAAATGAGGGTCAAAAATTACCTTCGGTCAAGAGACGCCTCTGCTAATGTCCCGGGACCCACACAAAAACCGTAATTTAATTTGAAATATAGCGTAAATTTCTGTTCAGTACTTCAGTTTTTAGGGTTTCGTACCCAAAGGGTGCCAACAGGACCCTATTACCAAGGCTCCGCTGTCCGTCCGTTCGTCGGTCTGTCATACTGCTGTATCTTTTGAACCGATGAGGAAAAACAAAGCGTGTGCTATGATAATTATCGTGTTGCTGCTAAAGAAACCCGTTAAAAGTGAGCGATGCTGTGTGCGTGTTGCGGTAGCGTCGGGGGTCGGGTTGCCTCCTTCCCTCAAATATGGCGAGGGGGGTGATGGCTGATCTTTGCGTTATGTTCGTGAACGGGTGCTGCTTGTGGTGACTGGTCGTCTTGCTGACCATGGTTTTGTTATTGTTATTAATAATTAACTGTTTTTTTATTTTGCTTCGATGGTGCTAGTTTATCATTTGTGACTTCGAGTTATAGATATAGCTTTATTTAAGCGGGCACACCCATTATGCCTGGAGGGTTTTATTTAGATACGTTTTGTTTACGTTATTTGTGCTTGAGTATAATTTTAGACGATTATTATATAAATTATATTTTTCTGTATAGTGGTGTGTGCTAGCTAACATAAGGCAAATAATTTAATTTAATGTTTTGTGTTGCATTTTACATTTTATTGTATAGATTCAAGTTTTTAAATGAACAGACAGCTGTGCTGCTGGGGAGTTTGTTGCGCCACTTCTTCTTCCCAGCTAAAGCACTAGGAAGTGGTGAAGGGTGGGCGTTTTTGGGGGACTGTCTCATGTAATTTGGACGTTCGAAAAGTGCTGATTCTCAGCCTAGTTTGAATAAATTACTTTTGATTGTTTTTTGATTTTGATGGATGAGAAGCTGGCTACAAAGAAGAAATAATTACACTCATCTTAATTTATTGAATGAAATACGAGATCAAAAGGAAGAAGAAGACTTTCAAAATTACTATCGGATGAAAGAAGTCTGTTATGATTGCGTTGCTTCTGCATTGCGTCGCTCACGGTGACTGACGCGAGAATGATACGAGCGGGTTAAACGATCATTCTCCCATCAGTCTTTCATCATCCAAAACGGACTGACAAAATTATTTAAAATATTTAATTTTCATCAGTCTGGACCATCAGTCTGTCAATCCGTAGGTTACTCGATCGTTCTCCGATAACTCTGATCAGACTGATGGACCAGACTGACGCCAAACTGAGCGTTTAACTTTGCTCTTATAGGTAGACACTTGAAATTTTTACAGAGTATGTGGTACACACGGCTACACATCAAGCTATACATTTCCAGTATAAGCTGATCTTGATCTTGTATAGGATTTCCGTACAATGAAAGATCAGCTAATACTGGAAATGTATAGCTTGTTGTGTAGCCGTGTGTACTATATAGCCGCTCTAACAAAAAATAATAAATATATGTAGCGTTGAACATTGTACGGCGGTACGGAACCCTTCGTGTGCTAGTCCGATTGGCACTTGGCCGCTTTTTGCTCTCTTCAAAGTGTTGTTATTACGTCGATTACGTAAACACAATCGAGGCCTTTAATTTAAGAGAAAACATTTCACAAATGTGTGACGATTTAAGAGAAGCCACGTTTTATCTTTTTGTATAATAGAATGAAAATGCCATTAAGGACTTTATCCTTTACTTTTACAAAAGAAAAACAATCACCCGAGGCAGTGAGAAAATAAAATTGTTTAGAAGTAATACGGTTTTTTACTTTTTTTGTAAGGTTTTGACCAAACCCGAATCTCTCACAATTATTATTGAGTTTAAAAACAGCTTCAACAGCAATATTCGTTAAAAGTCCAAATTCGAGTTTGTAAGCAGATGCAATTAGTTGTGTTGTGGAGTTTGTGAATACTTGAACATTTTGAGCTTCCTTTTACTGCTAGCGACTGAAATGAAACTCATCAGTACAGAGTTACGAAGGAATAATATTAATGAAATGTTTCATGGATCTCAAACTATCGTTAAATTAAGAAGTTGTTAATTAGTTTAAGTTTTGTGTATCTATTAGTTTTGATTAGATGTCTCGCGACGAAGGGACTTGACATCTTGACCTTTCAGTAGTTGCTAAAGCTTCTTGATACACAGAGGAACAAATTTTATGGTATAACGAGAATATTAATAGGTGAAAATTATTAGACTCGAGATACAAGAAAACACAAACATTATCGGTTTACTCATATAAATTTTAATTTTAATGATATATTATTTTATTTATTTCATTCTTTATTAAAAAAAAAAAACAGTAAAATACAGAAAGATACGACATAATTACGATATAATGAATTTTAATGTATTTTAATTATGTAATGTTTTTTTTTTTATATTTTGTATTTGTGACTGGTCTATTGGGGCTTGGTGCTTGGTGATAAAGAAATAAATAAGTAACGGGATTTTGGCGGAAATATCGCTAGTAATGTATATGTAAATGAGCTTTAGTAAGTTATAAATAATTATATTACTACAGCCAATATATTATGCACATTACAAACACATCTAATATTGAATCAAACTAAACTAATACCAGAACACGAAAGTGTACATTACTATATCATGTCATAAAACGAATTTCGTTGCAATAGAAACTGAACTTTTCACAACACAGTTAAGGTTCAAAGTCCTATGATGCTTAATTCTATATTTACACACGGCTAATGTATAGTTTATATAAAAGTTAGGATGTTCCGTGCTTCGAAAGTTGGGACACTTAGATGCTAACTTAGTTATCGAACAGACCGTAATTAGATTGTTGGAATAATTTATGAAGCGGTTGCAGGTGCATTGTATGGGAGACGGTTTTATTAGTTATTGCTTTGATATGACAGGAGATATTTTAGGAAATCGGGTAAAATACATAGAATAGTTCTATGTAGTACAGGAACACCTATAAGAAGTCTATGGTCTTAAAATAACATGGTAAATCACTCAATATTGTGCGTACAAACTTAGATTTGCAGTTGGAACGTATGTGGAACATGTTTTTCGACGACAATGATAAGTTTGTGCTTGGGCTAAATTCATCCCGACTACGGAACCCTTCGTTAAGGCTTCTACATAATGGCGCGAGACGCGACGCGACACAAAGGCCCCGCGTGTCGCGCGACGAGCGGTGCCTTTGTGTCGCGTCGTGAGTCGCGCTGGTCTGTAAGTAGTAAGTAAGTAAGTAAGTAATTATTTATTTGTTAGAATATTGTTGATAAACAGGTTTTACACGTAATATAATGTCCATAATATTCTGCTGTTTCCAGCGTACAAATATTTCAGAGAATTAAAATTAGGAGTAAATTAGAACAGTATGTCGAAATTAAACCATACAATGGCAAGGTCAAGGAAAACGTTAACTACTGTCAAATACAATGTCAAGGATTATTAATTATAATGTCAAGAATTATTAAATACAATGTGGAAAATTATTATAAAATACAATGTCATAGAAAGGAAAAACCATTCAATTAATAAGAGCACAGAGATGAGTCATCGTCTAATTTAAATTTTGAATCAAATTTTTCATTTAAAAACTCATTTGTTGAGTAGTAAGACTTATGCAATAGGAAGTTAAATAATTTCGTTTTAAATGCAGTGAAGTTAAGACTTTTAAAAACATTAGGTAATCTATTATAAATACTAATTGCCATACAGTAAACAGAAAATAGTTTGATTCTTTGATGAGCTACACATAATTTGTGGATATTTCGACTTTTTCTTATTACAACATCATTATGTACTTGAAATAATGCCTTGTTTTTATGTACAAAGATACAGAGTTCAAATATATATAAAGATGGGAGTGGTAATATTTTCAGTTTTTTAAAAATTGGGACACAGCTTTGTAATGGTTGGGCTTTAGTTATTAAGACTTTAGGTAGAAGCCTTTATACGTGGTCCGACACGAAATTGGCCGGTTTTTTTAATACTATTTATAGTTTTCTCACTTGTTACTAGACCGTTGCTAAAGTTACAAGCTATATTGCTCTATATTGATCATCTAAGTTCTCAAGTGCATCAGGCATCGCCGAACAACTGACAGCCTTTACAATTGCCTCCACAAGAGCTCTTTCAGACTTGTTTCATTTATCAAGCAATATTTTTGAGAGTTATAAAATTCTCTGATAAAAATAAGTTACAAAAAAATGAATCGAATATAACTCGATTGTTACAGACTAAAACCCACCCGTGTTCCTTCCGTTTACTGTGTGCCAGGGCCACGATATCCCTTTCAGACAAACTCGCAACCCTGGCAGGCATTGGTCCTAAAGGACCCCATCAGTTGAAGGTAAAGTAACATAGGAACTGTATCAATGGACATTTACGTCTACTGAAATACTGAAATGTTTAAACTTAGTTAGGGCTCAAACCGTAAACTCGATTAAAATGTAAACTTTTTTATTTTAATATATGCACACGTTTTTAGGGCTTGTCGATCGCTGAAATTTAATTTGTGGCTAGATTTTTAATTTGTTGCTTTCACATTTTGGTTTGTAAAATTCGATTATTTGTTCGGTTTAAGCTGATCGATTTATTACAAATTAATTACGACCGAATGAATTTTCCCGGCTCATACAAATCACCATGAAATGAACAGATAGTGAATTGCAAGATCTTTCTCATAAAATAATTATGACAGGCCACAACAAACTTGTGTAATAAAATAGTTCATAATTTCTATCTCAGTAGACGTAAATGTCCATTGACACAGTTCCTATGTTACTTTACCTTCAACTGACGGGGTCCTTTAGGACCAATGCCTGCCAGGGTTGCGAGTTTGTCTGAAAGGGATATCGTGGCCCTGGCACACAGTAAACGGAAGGAACACGGGTGGGTTTTAGTCTGTAAAAGTCTGACACGCCCTCCCGCTCCGCTCAGATTTAAATAATTAAATAATTTCCCACCCAAAAAACAAAGAAAGTGCAGGCACTTGTCCTCTATTATCTCTAGTGGTTCTAGCATCGGCGTTCACCGATTTTGCGACTATATCTATGCTGCACCAAGCCACGTCCCATAAAACGATCGTCGCCACAGATAACTTTATACTAGTCAGAGAATCGTCGGCGTCGCGCTCATAATGTCACTTTTTGTTCGGTGAACGTGAGCGCGGGGTCGCGCCGACAGAGGATAACTTTGTCAAACTTTTAACATTTAAGGTTTTGAATACTAGGCTTTTGGCTACTTTTTTCTGATTTTTATTTCTCGGTAATCACACAAATCACACTTCACACTAATATTATAAAGGCGAAAGTTTGTGAGTGTGTGTGTGTGTATGTTTGTTACTTCTTCACGCTCAAACGGCTGGACCAATTTTGATAAAATTTAGTATGGAGGTAGCTGACACCCTGGATTAACATATAGGCTACTTTGTATCCCGATATTCCCACGGGATCGAGACTTACGCGGGTGAAACCGCGGGGCTCAGCTAGTATTTTCATAATTTAAAAACTAATAGTCTTAAAATATGTGCTGTTACTACTTATTGTAATATTTTTGGCTACTTTGTAATGGAGTGTGTATTTTGTAATTTTTTAAATTTATTTTTGTAAAGTGTGTCTTGTTTGTGCAGAATAAATAACTTTTCTTTCTAACAAAAAGTGACATATGCACGCGACGATCGCTTATTCAAACGGCGATCGCTTTTAAAGAGGATGCAGGGTCAGTGTTTTGGCGATTATGCCCGATATGATAAACACGGTACGTTGCTCAATTTTCATCGCGACTGAACGGTCGACGCGAACGAAAATTGAGCAACGTACCGTGTTCCTCAGATGTAGTTATAATTATATATTATTCTATGCTCATTCAGCAGTTCAACTCTCAACGAAAATATTGGAGGAAAACATTGGATAAAGAACATTGGAGGACTTTAGTCAAGGCCGTTTTCAGTTATGTGTTTGGATAGCCGAGACTTAAAACTGCTGAGAGAGCCAACACTTTTTATATAAGTGGGTAAATTATTAAATAGTTGTGCTCCTTCATATGTGATATTTTTTCTAGCGTAAATAGTGCGTGTTCTTGGCAAAACAAGTAGGCTTGGTCGACGAAGACTGCGTTTAGTAATTTGAGATTTTGTTGTAAATGATAAGTTTGTGTGGATGGTTCTGTCTACAATTTTTCTAATGAGAACGCAAGTATTATATGCATAGAGTTGTTTGATATTCATAAGTTTTGTTTCTTCATATTCAGGTTTCACATATACTAAAAATAATGTTGTATATACCTACCTTCTCAAATCTGTACCTGACATCATTATCTGCCTAGCCTTTCCTCAACTATGCTGGGGTCGGCTTCCAGCCTTACCGGATGTAGCAGAATGCCAGTATTTTACATGGAGTGATTGCTATCTAAACTCCGCAACCCAGTTACTGGGTAACACCTTTTGGTAAGACTGGTGGTCAGCCATTTTTCTGACTAGGGTGTAACGGCTGTCAAAAATCTACGAATAACTGACAGCCTGGACGTGCTTTCCGAGGCGCGGAGGCAGTTATCATTAAATAGCCACGAGCCCCTTAATGACGCTTCGTGTACGTACAGCCCTAGTGTCCGTTCACACGTACACAGGGCTACATATCAAGCTATAAATTTCCAGTTTAAGCTGACCTCTCATTGTATGGAAAGAAAGAAAGCAAAATGCGTTTATTGGCATTACAGCAAAAAATACACCTTAAAAACTATAAATAACAGAAAACAATTATTATAATGCCAAAAGGGCCTCAGCTCAGCATAATGTCAGATGACAACACAAGGTGTACCACCTGACGCTGATTTTCAGCTGCAACCCACGAGTGCCATACGCTAGAATAATAAACACATAGAGAAGTGTGTGTCCGTTAATTAATTAAGAGAATAAATTAAAGGTGATAATATAAAAAGGCTCAAACAAAATAAAATAAAATGTTGTGACATACCTACATGTGTGTGTGTTGTGTTTATTGTAAAACTAAAATAAATACCCAATATCTGTGTAATAGCTATATTCAAAAATTATGGAAATCCTATACAATGCGAGATCAGCATAAAATAGAAATATATAGCTTCATATGCATGCAGCCGTGCGTACCACAACCACACCACATCGCAGCGATAAAACGCGGCAAGCACGGTTACGTGTGGATAGTATCGGTGTAGCTTTTGCAGTTGCGTTGTGGTAACTACAAAATTTCGATGTGGTTGCGTTGTCGCTAGTAGTTGCGATGTGGTTACGATGTCTGCAGACAGATCCTTGTGTTTTCGATGTGGCCGGCCGCTAGTGCACGGTCTCTCTGGTGGTTGCGTTGTGGCTGCAACATGGATTTTGAAGGCCAAATGTGGTCCGTGTGAATAAACTATTGTTGATCAGTTGAACCCGTGTTGATCGGGTGCTTATATTATATTTTTAACAGAATTTCAAGTGCCATGTCGAGCTGATTCACAAAGCCGCATGCCGAAATGACGTCAGTATTTGACAAGACATTACGCCTATGTTCGGATCAGTTTTCTCAGAATTTCTCTAATACTTTTATGACTCTGAGTGGTTAAACAAAAACCCATACGTTGTGGGTAATTTTGAATGGCTTAAATTAAGCCGTTCAAAAGGGTTTTTCTAAAATGGTCCCTGGGTAGAATAGAGATATAATTAGTCATGCTGCGCGTGCTGGGCGGATATCAAAATAACATAATGAGCTACACTCGCCCGCGGGAATATCTGCTGCATCAGTATGAGATGGGAGATGCGGTCATGTCACGAGTCACGCAGGTGCGGGACCTGGGGGTGGAGATGGTTCCGGAATTGAATTTTCGTGGGCACATCTTAGACATGCGGCAAGTCCTACCGTAATCTTGGTTTTATTCTCAGACAGTGCAAGGACTTTCAGACGGCTTTCAATACGGCTTTGGTTGAAATCATGTACAATGCGTTGGTACGGAGCCGTCTTGAAACGAGTGCTATAGTTTGGAACCCGCATGAGGCTAAATACAGTGGCATGGTGGAAAGAATCCAGAACAAATTCACTCGGTTTCTGTATTACAAGCAGTACGGCGTCTATCCCTTTTTCCCGCTTTTGTACCCGAGTCTATTCGTAATAGGGATGGTAGGGTACAGTAGGCTGGCGGTGCGGAGGGACGTCGCAATTTGTAGTTTCGTGTTTCGGGTGCTGCGCGGCTGGCTGCACCAGCCCGAGCTGCTGGCAGAGCTGGAGCAGCGCGCGCGCTACCCGGACGCGGAGGCGCGCGTCACCCCACGCCGACGCTACTGGAGCCTTGCTGTAGGACAAACCTGAACAAGTTTGCCCCCTTGTCACGAGCCATAAGATTATTAAATATTATTTCTATGGAGGTAGATATATTTCATTGCAGCCTGAACAGATTCACTGTAGTAGCACTGAAGTGCATTGAAAACATTTAGAGGCCTTTTTATTATTTTTGTTAATTTAGTATAAGTATAATGTAAGTTTTATTGTAGTAGCATCGCATTGGCACTTATAGCTGTTATGGTGTTATTTACGTAAATTTTAAATAAATAAATAAATAATATTATGTTTTTTTTTCATGTTACTGGGTTTCAAGTAGGTATAGAACCCATTGAATGGGTTATCATGTAACATTGTAACCCTTTCACTGGGGTTCAAATAAAAAACCCATTCAATGGGTTATCATGTAACCCTTTCGATGGGTTTCTAGTATAAAACCTTTTCAATGGGTTACATCATGATAAAGGTAACCCATTGAATGGGTTACCCCTTCGAAAGGCTTAACTCTTAACCGGGGTTGTACGGTCCCTGGTTTCAAGTGATTTTTTTTGAACACTTAAAAGTATTTTTAACGAATGAAGTCGGTGTGTTCAGATTTTTTGGCAAAAGATTTTGTCATGATAAGCGGAACACCCATAGAGGCTATTATATTATAAGTAAAAGTACTTAGGTTATACACGCTCCGCAAGTGGCACGTCAAAACTTGGCTAATAAGCCAGATTTTCTTCGTTTTGTCTCTTTTACGCTCCCGATAATTATTAGATGCCGTCCTACTTCCACGTGACATCTAATAGTGTGAGGGATTCCCGAAACAATCGATTGATTTCGATTGCAAATGATCAATTGCCATTAATTTCTATTGGAGTAATATTATCAGACGATGAATTTGCGCATTAGCCTTCTTCCTGTTCTAGGTAAGCTGTTTGAGGTCATGATTTATAATCGTTTGCTACGTTGCTCTGACCAGCTTATTATGAACGAGCAATTTGGATTTCGTTCCTCTCATTCCACGGTACAACAATTGGCTCGAGTGTCTGAACACATTTCCTATCATCTTAATCTTAAGCAGACTACTGGTATGTTCCTTCTGGACATCGAAAAAGCCTTCGACACCGTCTGGCACGAGGGCCTGTTACACAAGCTAATCAGTTACGGCGTTCCAATTGAGCTGGTAAAACTTATCCAATCTTACCTTAATAACCGCAACTTTGTGGTCCATATTGGTACTGACAGATCTTCACCCCGGATGGTGTTGGCCGGAGTTCCTCAAGGCTCAGTGCTCGGTCCCTACCTCTTCATTTTATTCGTGAGTGACGTTCCTGTGCAGGTTCGTACTCATCTGGCCTGTTTTGCCGACGATACAGCATCGTACACAAGCGATGATGACATCGACATTATCATGGGTAGACTTCAGTTCTCGCTTGAACTACTTCAATCTTATTTCAACAAGTGGAAGCTGAAGTTGAACGAATCCAAAACTTTTCACACGTCAACGTACCACCCCAAAAAGAAAATTAAAAATCGCTGGGCGATTGATTCCCTGGGCCACAGAAGTTCGCTATCTTGGCGTTACGTTGGATAAAAAGCTCAATTGGACAAAGCATGTAACTAAATTACGCATTAAAGGAGCTCAAACACTCGGTTCTCTCAGTCCTATACTTAACCGAAAAAGTAAGCTCAGCGCTAATACCAAACTTAGGTTATACACCACTCTAATTAGACCTTGCATCACATATTCGTGTCCGGTATGGAGTAGCACTTGTCAATCCAATTATAACCTGTTACAAATAATTCAAAATAAAGCACTTAAAATTGCCTATAATACGCCGTTTAAAACTAACCTTAAAGCACTACACACAAATATAAAGTTACCTAGCATTACAAAATTCATCTTAAAACTAACTCGTAAATTTTACAACAAAACTAAATGTCATCAAATTACATTGATTGCGAACATAGGACAAATTAAGTTGAAAGACTTGCGAAATATCGATGGATACGGTACATACAAGCTTCCCCATCACTACGTGTTGTTCGCGCACAATACCGATAACGCGTCATAGCTGGGCCCGTACGATGCGCCTGCGCTTCCCCTCTCTCACCGCATATAGGTGAGCGCGCGGGAGGCGCGGTAGCTCGTGCGTCGCTGGTGGCCATGCGCGATCACCTGAGCTACCGCTTGCACCGGTCGCACTTACGCTGAGCGCGTATTTAAGTATTTGCTGCTACCCCCTCATTTTTATAAATGAAATTATTACAATAGTTTCATAATGATAATGTTAAATTAATTAAAAAATGCCTCATGCTGTAATAAGTTTGTAACCATTATTATTTTATACTTATAAAGGTGCTCCTAGCCTGTAAAAGTGTTATTAATATTAGTGAAACTGTAACTTTATTTATAAGTACTACAGCTATGTATATTTTATGGTAATAAAGAATTTTTCTAAACTAATCAGACGATGAATTTGCGCATCAATCGACATCAATCGCGTAAAAATTTACAATTGCAATTGATCGTTTCGGGGACCCTTGACGTTGTGCCGCTTTTAAAGATCGAATGTTGGGTAGGTAACCTACGTCTTTCAACTCATAATACCACTAGCTTTTGCCCGCGGCTTCGCCCGCGAGGAGGTCGAATATTATCCTACGGAACCATACTACCGGGATAAGAAGTATTGCTCTTAGTCCTACCCTTCTGGTCTTTACAAAATAACACCTCATAATACAACCCTATCGTTAGAATGTGTCGACTTTAGAATGAAATTTCAAAACACAATAACAGTATTGTCATCTTCGATTCTTGTGCCGCTGCTTTTAAAAGACATAATTATAAATGTACTCTTTTTTTTTTTTCTCTGTATTTAATTTGGGGACTTTTATAAAAACATACATGATGGCAGTCCCATCGTATCTTATTACAGCTACAATACAGGAATTCCTAATTAGCCTCTTAGACCAAACGTCACCTCATTAGGTAGACTTAAAACGAAGACTTACAAATCTAAACATACTTTTGGCAGCATCAGAGAGTGGAATTGACAGCGGACACATTCCGTCAACAGTTTGGAGAGTTGCTTTTTCTCATGAGAATACCAAAATTGTTGAGAGGCATGTGTCCAAATCTCAACCTGAGAGCAATTGCCAATAGTGGCCTCCTTAACCAAGGTATACGAAGAGGTTCAGCAGCTATCGTCTTATACCAAATACCTTTCTTTTAATTTTGTAACGCTTTAAATACTGTTTTTTCTTTTAATAAATTAACTTTGTATCAATTATGAATTTTATCTGACGTGTTTGGTTGGTCTCCTACACATTCTCTGCCTGCACAACCAGATATTGTGTCGGAGGGCAGACGCACAGACCTTGTAGCTGTAATTTTGTGAACTAAGCTTTTTACCCGACTACGGTGACGCCAAAAAAGGAGGGTTATGTGTTTGACCTGTATGTACTATGTATGTTGGTATGTATGTCTGTCCCTATGTTCCCTCGTAACTACTAAACGGCTGAACCGATTTTGATGAATGGTATGTCGTTAGATTCGTCTTTATTGCGCGAGTGTCATAGGGTATATTAAAATTATAAAAAATCAAAATGGCGGATTTTTGGCGCCAAAAGGTGTGTTTTCGAAAAAAAATATCTCCCAAGCCTATCACAATGAAGGGTTTAAAAGGTGATTACAAAATTATATACTAATTATATGTTTCAAAGTAATTTAAATGAGAAATGATAAAAAAACTATCCCGAACTTTTGGAGTTAGTGAGTAAGAGGTCGTTATCACCCGATTATAAGTGAGTATATATCCTAATTTACCGTTTTATAATCCTAACTAAAAAGTGTAAAATAAAAAAAGTTAATTAAAAAAAAAAACAAAAAACCCGACTACAAAGTCGGGTGTTTTTTTAATTAACTTTTACTAAAAAATTGTTTTTTTTAAAACAATTTATACACTAAAAAAATATGGAAACAAGATGAAAAGAAAACGAGTATCCTTTAAGTACCTACTAAAAATAAATAAATGCAGTCGGAGGAAAATTTGAAGGCGTTCGTAACATCTTAGATAGTCGACTGCATTTATTTACTCGTTTTCTTTCATCTTGTTTCCATCTTTACAGTTCATGTTTAGCAGTCCGGTTTTTTGTTTTTTTTAATTAACTTTGTTTTATTCTAGTTATCATCATTATATTATTTTATGTTGTATATATTATTATACGTCATATATTATATTATTGTACGTCGCCAACCCGTCTGCCAGGCGTGGCGATTATGGCAAACACCCCCCCCCCCCAACTAAAAGACCACGGGAATCCGCTGGATGCGGGAAGCACAGAACCGGTCGAAGCGGCCGCTTTCGGCTAAAATGAATATTAAATAAATATTTATACAGCGTGCCGCTACAGTGCAGTGGTGACATTAATTTAACACACGTATACAGTTTCGCCTTTCCGTTTTGGGAAAATATTTTAATTTCATTAAACATTAATATTTACTGATTTATTTACAGTTTTCTAAAATAGCATCTTGGAGCAAACTGTACTTAAACAGCGTAGCACAGAGGTAATTAGCCGGGGTCATGGATCATGATATCGAATTAATGAAATTAAAACAAATAATGTGCAAGGAGTAGGCGAATTGAAGGAAAGAGAGAGCTTTATTAAATTGATTTAGTTTGTTTTTTTTTATTTTTCAATTTATAATGATTTATCTTAATATATTATATTTAAAAAAATACAAAAAAATAAACTTAAAATATTAAAAAAATATATATAAAATATGATTAGGTACTGGTTACTAGCCCTAATACTGTGTCAAATTAATTTCACCACTGTAGCGGCACGCTGTATAATATCATTACACAAATGACATTACACCTCATGTGTATTTTACAAATCAAATGTGAACTAAATAATTACATATTAAATGCCTGTATAGAGCTATACTAATTTGACATCAAAATATTGGTAGGTACATAGGTTATCGTGTCAACATTGATATTTGGGAAGCCATGTTACCGAATGATTAATTTAACACGTAACTAAGGTACAATGATATTTGTAAATGTTTAATGTTGATCTAGAACAGGATTCATATAATTTTTTATTATATTTATTGAGAGACTGTACCAAACAAATAAAATAAAATAATTATAAAAAAAATAGTATTAGGTTCATATTTTTCCCTTCCGTGGCGGCCATCCTTCGTGGATGTGGCGCATCTGTGGCGCCACTTCGCGGCTAGAGCCACGCTGATCGGCACGTGTGTTTAAAATGACGATAACTCAAAAGTTGTCCATGGGAGCTGTATAAAAAACTTACGTCGTTGGAATCGCTAGGAAATAATAATAAAACAACACGAAATAAGCTAACACTTTAAAAAGAGGATCGCCCAATTTTGCATTGTAATATATCGTCAATTCTAAATGAAAATCAGGGTGAGCGAGTTTTTCCCAGTTTATTGTAACAAAATTAAGAAAAAGTTTTTATTTTATTAACATAAAGGTACACTATTTTACACTACTAAATAAAAAAAACACACCATCTCATTTTTTTTTTCATACCACAAGCTTTACAATAACATTACGTCATTTTGCCGCAACTGACACTCGACTTTAAAAAAAAATTGTAAACGTCGTTGGTGTGTTTTAGAGACGTGACTTGTGTCTGTCATTCTTGTTGTTTTCCTAGTCTTTGTGTAAGTTAGAGCAGGAAATATACAATTTTTAGGGTTCCGTACCTCAAAAGGAAAAAATTAACCCTTATAGGATCCCTCGTGTGTCTGTCTGTCCGTCTGTCACAGCTGAATTGCTCCGAATCTACTGGATCGATTAGGTTGAAATTTGGTACACATATGAACTTCTGTGACCCGAAACACGGACAAGTTACGTAAATAAATGAATTTTGAATATTGGGGTCAGTTTTAGGGGGGCAAATAAGAAAAAAAAAAAAAGTTTTGCTGACTGTACCTTGTGAAAAAACAAAGGAATAATGAAAGGGCTTGTTTTAAGGATTTCATATATATTTATATTTATAAATACTTTTGAAATTATTTAAGAAAATAGATGAAAAATGACCATTCCCCCTTATCTCCGAAATCGGACTAAAATTTTGAAAAAAATACAGAAAATAGTTCTTTATAGATTACAGGAAAACATAAAAGAAGTTTGTGATCTTAAAATAACATGGTAAATCACTCAATATTGTGCGTACAAACTTACATTTGCAGTTGGAATGTATGGGGAATATTTTTTTCAACTACAACGTTAAGTTTGTTCTTGGGATAAATTCTACCCAACTACGGAACCCTTCATTGTGCGTGGTCCGACACGTACTTGGCCGGTTTCTAAGTTAAAATTTACTCAAAACGAACGTACTGGACGATCGACCGTCACCGTCATGCTCACAAAAATGTCTCGCTGACGGTGGCGCGTGTGTTCGATCATTCGGTTCCCTACAAATTAGTTAAGCTGGATGGTGCCGATCCACGCGTCAAGTTTCGCCGTCAGTTGAGATTGGTCATCTCTTAACTGACCAGGGGCTTATTTGTAATCTTTTAATCTTATATTTTGTATTGTTTTTAAATATATTTTTTTAAATAAATTGTTCTCACATATAGAAGCGACAAGAATAATGTAGCCAGGATTTTGTAATATCTTGATTTAAAACAGTGTCCTTGGAGTTTCTTGCCTGTTCCTTTCCATAGAGATCCACGTTTTGGAATGGGCAAATAGCTTCAACTTTCTGACTAGCTGACCGACTCTTTGACAATTTAAAAGTGCCTGTAATTGG
Source organism: Tiliacea aurago (assembly GCA_948098905.1). NCBI lineage: Eukaryota > Metazoa > Arthropoda > Insecta > Lepidoptera > Noctuidae > Tiliacea > Tiliacea aurago. The sequence continues at coordinate 8,468,804 of OX402592.1, forward strand.
TTTAATTGAAATAAAGCTTTGAGTTTGAGTTGTAAAAGGTGCTGTAGGCGTCATAATAACGCCTACAGCACCTTTTGACAAGAGGCATATTATGGCTCGTCCACGAGTGGATATAATATATAATTAGCTCGCCTTTGTACCTGTTTTGAGTGCTATCATAGTTTGGATTAGTAGGATAATATTGGTAGGTTGAATGATTGTTCGATATCACCAATTTTTGTAGAGACCAACCAGACGTATTTTAACACCTCGCGTTTAAGTAAGAGACTGTCACAAAGGCATGAGTGACAGAGACGACGCTCTACAGAGCCGAACTATTTTTTAACTCATAATATCACGTCTGTTTTCCCCAAATGGTTAGGCAGAGGTGCACCTATAGTACACCCACATTTCACCAGTTATGTTTAAGTCCCATTTAATAGGGGGCGAGCCTATTGCCGTCAACCGGGTACAAATCCAGATTACGGGCTGCTACTGAGAAATTTCTGATGGAGAAACCCAATAACACTTTGCCCGACCTGGGAATCGAACCCCGGACCTCATACTCAGCTGTAGCGTATGCGACCACTAGACCAACGTGGCACGCCACAATTGTGGCGATAAGTCCCCTCTTTGAAGAGTGGCTAGAGAGGCGCCACGGCGTCCTCACCTTCCGCGTGACGCAAGTCCTCACCGGACACGGTTGTTTCGGGAGGTTCCTGTTCAGGATAAAGTGGGAGGAAACGCCGGGGTGTCACCACTTTGTGGATCGCCCGGAGGACAGGGTGGAGCATACGGTGGGGGTCGGCCCGGCTTGGGCGGAGCACCGCCGTGTCCTCACGGCGGTGATCGGTGGCGGCGATCTCTCGCAATCGGCCCTGGTTGAGGCCATGGTTCGGAGCGAGAGTGCATGGGAGGTTCGTGCCCTCACGCCCCTAGTCGCCGCAGGAGATGCTCCGGGCGTCGGGAGTCGCAAGCCGATTTCCGGCCACCGTAGGCGCGGGTTTGCGGAGGGTGAGCGATGGATAGCTCGCCGTCGGATAAGGACCAGGCCCGGGTCAACAGGTTTTTAAACTCGATGTGCCTTATTTACGGCTGCGTACTGTATAACATACTTTTGACTCAAACCCATTATTTATTCTACTTGACACACTGCAACTGTGGTTGAATCACTGTATTATAACATCAAATTACCGGCCAACGCATGTTACACTAAATAAATGCTGCCAGCAGCAGCATATTATCATAATTTAGTGCATAAAATACTGCAACACAAGCGTTTTAGAGCTAATTTAGTGTGAAATATAATGCTCTCCTGTTGAACGTTATTATTAATTTTATAATGCGCTCATCTTCCTTATTAATTTCTTCATCGCTTCTGTTATTAATATTAAACTATTATCTTGTGTCCAACACAGTATAAATTCAATGAAAATATTAACTTTTTTATTAGTATTTGGTGGTGAATTTCTAAAACATAATAATATTATATTTACTTTACATCCCGTAGATCATCAAAAGGTATATACAAACAATTAGGTATAGGTTTAAACAAATTATTTTTTAAGTACGTAGCTTGAGTCTAGGCTAGGGTAACAACGTGGGTAGGTACAAGTAGGAATTTTGGTTCTACGGATCTGCTAATAACCATTTTGTTTCTGTACTTTATTCCCCCAAAATTATCGAGCATTCGTAGCAAGCTCGTAACGAGTCAGTTACTTTCGTAGCAAGCTCGTAGCTGTGCTACGAGGCCTACGAGATCTCTTACTAGAGGACTGTAATCCCACCTAATTACGTTATATTGCACCCTCATTTTTATCAAAAGCGACTATGAAGTTTTGTAAATAAAAATACGTTTTGCTTATTTCGCTAAAATTGATGCCATTCGATAGCGTACATCTAATACGAGTATTATAGAAAGATGAAACTTGATGAGCGTCAGTAGTGGGGAAGCCTGCGCAGGCAATAAATGTATACAACATGTCCCGGAATTAACGCACAACCTCTTAAGGGCTTATTGTACTTATCATTATGAAAAACTTTAACTATGGGACCAAACCTGAAATCGTGAAAAAAAAATCAGCTGCTCCCTGCATTTCTGTTCGAATAACCCGTCAAAATGTAGGGAACAGTTGATTATTTTCGCGATTTCTGCTTTGGTCTCATAACAAAAGTTGTTCATGATGAGTACGATGACCCCTTAAGAGGTTGTGCGTTAATTCTGGGACATGTTGTATAAAAACATATATTTATATATATGTATCTATAAATCGTCTACTGCGCAAGTCAAACCACAATGGTGTGTCAAGTTTCATTTTTAGTGGCACGTGTTATACGTTGATATTTTCTTGCGGTACTAAATCGTAACATCAAATCAATCTTACATTCTTATAAAAAATGTACCACGAAGAGCTTCTATTTTGATAAGAATAAAGTAACGTCCTCTCCGTCCGTTTTCGTCGTCCGTAGTTTGACTGTAGCCGATCTCATTAATTTATGTACAACATCTTATACCTGTACCTACATTCATAGCAAATAAAGTACTCATTCTGATTCTGATTATCCGTTTAAGAGCGCCACGCAAACGGAGCTAGGACACAACACAACTAGTTAATGTTTAAAAACATTTATTGCTAGAAAAATACAGCACAAACCACTAAAAAGTAACAAGACAAAATTTACTCATTACTCCAGAGCACAAACTACCAAAGACATTCTACTTTTAAACCTAATCTTTTACAGATCTTTTCAACATGGAATGCACGTAGCGCAGCGCAGCACAATTGGCCATACAACTGCCTTTTCACTGCAGTATACATTGCTGCACGTATTCAAAAACTTCTAAGAATGCAGTCAATTTAGCTAGGACATGTGTATTGTTACTTATGTAAACATGTATTTGGGATCGGGGAGTTGTTTGACTTCAGGAATTGCTTTGTTGTTCAAGGACGGTGTGGGTTGTATATACCTGAGTTGAATATACCCGTTGGTAGGTACTAGAAATGGGTGCCTTCGTTATTCATAATTATAAGATTGGATCCTTAGATTATTATTAAAAACTGGCCAAGTGCGAGTCAGACTCGCGCACGAAGGGTTCCGTACCAATCCGTACCATTATCTATAAAAATGGCAAAAAATCACGTTTTTTGTATGGGAGCCCCCCTTCAATATTTGTTTAATTTTAATTTAATTATTTATTTTTAAAGGCAATATATATCTACATATTCTGTGAATATTTCAAGCGTCTACCTGTTGCCGTTATTAATATAGAGCAAAAACGAGCAAAAAAATCACGTTTGTTGTATGGGAGCCATTTTTTGGGTTCCGTACCCAAAGGGTAAAACGGGAACCCTATTACTCTGTAGTAGTCTGTCCGTCTGTCACCAGGCTGTATCTCATGAACCGTGATAGCTAGACAGTTGAAATTTTCACAAGTGATGTATTTTTGTTGCCGCTATAACAACAAATAGAATAAAATAAATATTTAAGGGGGCTTACATACAACAAACGTGATTTTTTGCCGTTTTTGTAGATAATGGTACAGAACCCTTCCACGGTTCGGCTTCCCTTCCAAGGTTGCTGGTAGAAAATGCCTATGGCATTAAGTCCGCCTCTGTACATTTGTGTGCTTAAAGTATTCAATAAATAAATAAATAAACCCTTCGTGCGCGAGTCCGACTCGCACTTGGCCGGTTTTTTATTTAAATACCTACCTACATAATTTCTCTAGTTGGGTTTAAGGATAACTTAATTAGTCTATGCAAGTGCAGCGCTAGTATCATTATAAACATAGGCTTGTAGTGAATACTAATTGGTACAATTATTACGCTTGGCTAAGTAATTGGTGAACGCTGTGTGTTAATATTAGTTCGAGTAAGTTTTCAGAAGCATCCAGTTGCTCGTCCTCATAACATGTTATAATATGTTACGTCATTAGAGAGCTGCATCTATACCCCGAGTTTAACATTTTTATACATTAAGGTACCGAATACACAAATCCATTACTACTTCTAAATAAATTATCTTTGTCTATTTTTTATTTTGTATTTATGATGGGTTTGCGCTTGACCTTAGTCTAGGGCAGAGGTGACAGAGACAAAGTCGACGATGGAGTGAGCTTACCCAGAAGATGCCTGTTTACTCTAACTTTGAAGAGATTAGGGTTGTATGCGTTCGGAAAAACAGACGCAGGTAGAGAGTGCCACTCTTTTGCTGTGCGCATTATAAAAGTCATTTGGAAACGCTTAGTGCGAATTGGTGGAATAGCAACAAGGAAGGAATAGTAATTTGCAGTGCATTCTAGATGTCCGATAATAGAAGGGGGCCGGTGGAATGAGGTCGTGGAGTTCTTGGGCACACTCACTGAAGTACAATCTGTAGAAGACCGACAAGCAGGCAACCTTGCGGCGATGGGCCAAGCTGTGAAGATTGGCATTGGGTCATTTGCTAGCTTATTTAGAGTAAGTATTTTGTATTATGTACAGTCATGAGCACTAATATGTAATGAAATGAATTCAAAACCGATTTTCTCGTGGAATAACGATTGTAACTTTGAGAAAAGATCTATTTCATAATGGTTAGGGTTCCAAAATATTATGTTCGTTGTTAAATAAAATTTCAATCAATACAGTTGGAGGAGAAAACTTTTCAAAGTTGCTGAGCGTATATATATTGGTGCTCGTGACTGTACACATTCATGTTTTAAACAACTGGCTCTAAGTCATAATGATCCTCATTTTCCTGGCCTATTCCAATTGAATCCAATAACAGTCTACAGCAATAGTATTTTTTGTATGGGCATAAAAATTGATAATAAGTTTCCCATTAAAGTCAAGAACCAGCATTCAATTGGTATTTTTAAAAGGAAGCTAAAAGACTTCCTGATTAAAAAGGCATACTACTCTGTACAAGAATTCCTTGAAGATAAATAATTATTTGTTAATGAAATGATTGTGATACTTTATTAAGTATCACAATCATTTCATTAACAAATAATTATATTTAATGATGTGATATTAATTCTATGAATAGTATGTGATAATATATAATAAGTATATGAATAATGATAATTAATATAATATAATGTTAAGTCGCAAATTTCGCTTTAAGCCTTCGGGGAATGTGATCACCATAATAATTATCTATCACACAATTCTTTCATCTGTCATTGCTTCATTTTAATATTTCTTACCTATTGTGATGTAGTAATTTTATTCTAGGTGCATCGTCGTCACATATAATAAATGTATAAAAAAGATTAAAATACAGTTTAAAAGATATATAGGAAACTATTTTTTGGAATGCGGATTTATAGGAAACTGTCTGTGTGGTGCCGGACGTTAAGAATAGCACTTCTCTATTTCTACCCGTGAGTGTTGTAAAAGGCGACTGAGGGACTTACTAGAGAATGGGCAGCAGCGCCAACCCGCCTGGCCAAGCGTGGCGATTATGGTAAACCCCCCCTTTGGGGGAGGCCTATTTCTAGCAGTGGACGTCTTTCGGCTGAAATGATGATCTTTTGGAAGAGGCAACTAGAATCACTGTTTATAGCAATAAGGTTGTGTTTAGGTTAACGGGCATTTTTGAAAAAAAGTGACGTGTGGTGTCGCGAAGATTTAATTTCATCTAACTTGAAAAGTAATTTAAGACTGTATAAGTGATCATCTACATATCGATAGCTAGCTATAGATACTAACCTTACATTCATTCTTGCATAAACAGTAATTTCTAATTTTCTGTAAACTTTGACGTTCAAAAAAAAATTTTATTTCAGTCTTGTACACTTAAACATGAACAATTCGTAGGTTGTTTAGTGATGGATTAGTAACAGAAAGTACTTATATCTATATTAGTATTTAATAGGGACACAAACACAGCTAAAGTGCCTAAGCCCGCCCTCGAGGCTCAGTGTGGTAGCACCATAGGTACAGCGGGAATCACAGGGGACGTTATGTGATGAAATAACTATCTACGTGTACCTACGTAGCTAATTCCACCCAGTGCCGTCGGACAGTCTGGCCTGTTAACAATCATTTTCAGGGTGCCGTTCCGAGTGTTACGCAAGCTACAGGGCTTGCGTAACACTCGGAACGGCACACAGCAAGCGCTGTAGCAAGGAAGCCGCTTTTTTACGCATGATGACGTGAAATTCGTCTGTGTGAGCTTCGGCAAAGATGCCCGAAGCACTACAACGCCGCGGCAGCATAATTTTTTTGTTTTTTTTTTGGTGGGAAATTATCAAATAACTTTCCCGCTCTGGGCGGAGCGGGAGGGCGTGTCAGACTTTTACTGACTAAAACCCACCCGTGGTCCTTCCGTTGCCTGTGTGCCAGGGCCACGATATCCCTATCAAACAAACTCGCAACCCTGGCAGGCATTGGCCCTAACGGACCCCGTCAGTTGGTGCTGCCATCTCTTTGAGGCGCGCGTGGAACACAACGCGCCGTCGACCCGGGCCTAGTCCTTATCGGACGGTGAGCTAGCCATTGCTCACCGTCCACAAGCCCGCGCCCACGGTGTCCGGGAATCAGCCTGCGACTCCCGACGCTCGGGGCGTTTCCCGCGGTGACAAGGCGTGCGAGGGCACGTACCTTGCTACCTCCTCCGTTCCGCCTCCTCCGTTCCACCTCCTCCTTCGCAAGCATTACTGCTTCGCAGAAGGAGCATACCTGGATGTTTTTTTTCCAGCAGCATCCTGAAGGCGTTCTTATATTGAACGCGCAGGACGTTGTAGGCTCGGCTTGTATATGACACCCATAAAAGGACTGACAGAACGCTTTAAATAAGGTCACCTTGACGCCTGCCGCTTTTATGTGCCAATTTGAAATAAATTATTTGACTTTGACTTTGAATGCGGGCGTGGTGTTATGTTATATTGTTTCCAAAACCTAGCTTACAACATACGCCAAGGTAAGCAATACAATACGTCTTGCCTCGATCATATTACATTCCACCATAACGGCTGCCTCGCTGTGTGTATGCAAATACCCTTGCATATTGTACGTCTGCCGCATTGCTGTCTTTAGTATTTCCCTCAGGAATCACTAAATTATACACTCAAGTGTTAGTAGAATATTAATTGTAATAATTAATTAGGTGGCGTATCGAGTTATGCGGATATTGACAATATTATATATTATTAAAGCCCTGATTATATAGTGTTCCGTGTAGTGCCAGACGTAAAGAATAGCACCATCCTATTTCTTCCCGTAGGTGTCGTAAAAGGCGACTAAAGGACTTACTAGAGAATAGGCAGCAGCGTTAGCTATGCATTTTAAAGCCATACTGCGATCGCCAACCCGCTTGCCAAGCGTGGCGATTATAGCAACCCTTTTGGGGCAGGTGTATGTCCAGCAGTGGACGTCTTTCGGCTGAAAGGATGATGATGATTATATAGTAACAGGAAGGCCTGGGGGCCGAATAATAACAGTCGCTACGCTTGATCAAAAGTTAAGTTACGGTTGCCGCGGCCGATTCGTGGATGGGTAATTATCCATACTTTTTTTTTTTTTAAAACCTTGCCCCATTCTAGGAATTTTTCCTGCATTGTGAGTGCGTTTGCGAACATTTAAACTCATATACACGAACAGCCAGACCCGGAACAACTACTTGTAGATCATACAAATACTTGTTCCGTGCGGGAATCGAACCCACGACACGCAGCGCAGCAGTCAATCGCTTAACCACTGCGCCAACTGTGTTCCCATATTGAGACCCCTCCGTGCCTCAGAAAGCACGTTAAGCCGTTGGTCCCGGCTGTCATTCGTGGATCTTTGACAGTCGTTACGGGTGAAGAAGCCCAAAAGTTTGACAACCAGTCTCACTAAGGTATAGATCTACGTTTTGGAATGGGCAAATAGCTTCAACTTTCTGACTAACTGACTGACCCTTTGACAATTCAAAAGTGCCTGTAATAGGTTTAATTGAAATAAATGTTTTGAGTTTGAGTTTGAATTGTGTTACCCAGTAACTGAGTTGTGGAGGTAAGATAAACAGTCACTCCATGTAAAATACTGGTAGTCAGCTGCATCCGGTTAGACTGGAAACCGACCACAAAGTAATAGGTAAAAGGTTAGGCAGATTGATATTATAGAGTAAAAAAAAAAGAAAAGAAAGAAAATACGTTTATTTGCGGTAAACATGACGCAGAGAAAGAACATAAATACAAAAAAAAACAAGTAGGGGGAAAATATGCGTCACATCCACGCAAAACGGCCACCGCTCAGCATAATGCTGCGACCCTATGCGAGACAGAGCCCCAGCGCTGGTTTTCAGCGACAGCCGGCGTAACTTTTAATTGTGTGAGCAGTGGTAGACCAGTGGTATCGGCCCCGACTTACGAGTTGTAGGTCGTGAGTTCTAAACTAACCAGGCACTTTACTTTGTGTATTTAATTTCATCACAACTGCTCTCAAAACGGTGAAGGAAAACATCATGAGTAAACGGCATGTTCTAGAACAAAAAAATCGAAAACATGTGACGTCAACTAACCCGCACTGGGCCTGCGTGGTCCATTATGGCCCACTACCTCTCACAAAGAGGAGGCCTGTGTCCTATCATTAGATACAATAGGTCATGAGTTCCAAACCAACCAGGCACTTTACTTTGTGTATTTAATTTCATCACCACTGCTCTCAAAACGGTGAAAGAAAACATCATGAGGAAACCGGCATGTTCTAGAACAAAAAAATCGAAAACATGTGACGTCAACTAACCCGCACTGGGCCTGCGTGGTCCATTATGGCCCACTCCCTCTCACAAAGAGGAGGCCTGTGTCCTATTATTAGATACAATAGGTCATGAGTTCCAAACCAACCAGGCACTTTACTTTGTGTATTTAATTTCATCACCACTGCTCTCAAAACGGTGAAAGAAAACATCATGAGGAAACCGGCATGTTCTAGAACAAAAAAATCGAAAACATGTGACGTCAACTAACCCGCACTGGGCCTGCGTGGTCCATTATGGCCCACTCTCTCTCACAAAGAGGAGGCCTGTGTCCTATCATTGGATACAATAGGTCATGAGTTCCAAACCAGGCAGTTTACTTTGTGTATTTAATTTCATCACCACTGCTCTCAAAACGGTGAAGGAAAACATCGTAAGGAAACTGGCATGTCCTCGAACCAAAAATTTGAAAACAAGTGACATCCACCAACCCGCACTGGGCCTGCGTGGTCGATTATGGCCCACTCCCTCTCGCAGAGAGGAGGCCTGTGTCCTATCATTTAGAACATTATAGGCTGATTATGCATATGCTTATTATGCTTTATTGTGCTGTCGGTAGCATTTATGTCCTGTTTTGATTTGACTGCAGTTTATGTTTTCGATTTTAGAAGTTCTATTTGTTTCATTTATTTACGTTGAGTTGTTTTGCTAGTTAATGAAGAGTTCGTTGTTTTGAAGCTTGTTGTTTTGGAATGATAAATGATTTTATTTCTGTAAGTAGGTTCGTACAACACTTTACACGTCAATCATATTTTGGTAACTACATGAGGTCGGCATTTCCTATCTGACTACTCTGAGAAAAAAAACCGAAACAAAGTCAGAGGTCTCTTTTAAAGTCCAGGCATAATCTTGGTCACTCCGTTGGTGGCTCCGTGTGGTGCCGGACGTAAAGAATAGCATCATCCCATTTCTTCCCGTGGATGTCGTAAAAGGTGACTAAGGGACTTACTAGAGATTGGGCAGCAGCGTTCTTTATGCATTTTAACACCGTACTGCGATCGCCAACCCGCTTGCCAAGCGTGGCGATTATGGCAACCGCCCCACCCTCTTTTGGGAGAGGCCTATGTCCAGCAGTGGACGTCTTTCGGCTCGAATGATGATGATGATGATGATGAATCTTGGTCAGATCATGTGAAGTTGATGTAGATTGGTCTCTGAAATGGTCTTTTGAGGAAAAAACCACACAGATTGAGTGGACTTGTCCAGTCAGTACACGCATTTGTCAATTATCGTTAAGCTCAACTCAGAACTGTGAAAATATAAACATTTGTTTTTGCATAATAATCTGTGTACAATTTAATTATAAAAATCTATTCACCTATTCTCGCACTAAACGAAGCGAAAGGAGTATGTAAAGATCGTAGCAGGTGATGTTCTGTAGTTTCTGCCTACCCCTATGGGAACAATGTGTGAGTTTGTTTATATATTCTGACTTCTGGTACTAAGTGAACTAAGAGACTCCAAGTTTCTTATTGTTACGTAGTGTCCTTATTTGTTCAACAAAAAAAATTATTGGATAACAAGAAGATTTCATGACTCTTCCGAAGTTAGAAACAGTATTTAGATGCTTGGTGAGTTAGCACTACCTAGTTTAGTAGACCCCAAGATTTTTCACAAAAAAAAAAACTTGTCTTTAATCCATTGATGTATTAAATAGGAAGATACGCCACTCTCTAATATCACGCAAATATTAAATGGACCCGATGTCGTGCGTCATGTGCTCGACAACCGAAATAGATCGACATATAATATTATGCGGGCTATAGCGGGAACGAGATCGCAATAATTGTCACTGTTACGTACCCGTAATAACTCGCAAACAAACTATGGTTCGGGTATTCCCCGCAAACCGGGAGTAATGTAGGTCGATTGTGTCTTTTCCCCTAGTTTTTGCAGTCCACATCGAAGACCGCGTACCATATCTTCCTATTTAATACATCAAAGCTTTAATCCCAACTAAACCAATACGCAAACTTAACACAAAGCAACATTAAGTACCAAAAAGAAATCATAGAACTCTCATGAAAGTTCATTCTCGCTCGTAATTGCATGCTTGCAAAACGTTGGTCGTACTACGCAGCGCAGTCACCAACAGCAATAAGCTGGAAACAGTGTCATTGCATTTCTGTATCTAAGGGCGGTAATACACGGGCAGCTCGAGCATTCAACCCCAGCCTCAAAGCGGGTGTCTGACTTATTCTATTTAATTTACAAGGAATGCATTGTTTATAATTTGTTAAAGATGTTAGAATTGATAAATTTAGGAGGGACGTATATATCGCTTATTAATATACAAAAAGGTTTGAGTGTATATCCCATTAGGTTATAAAAATCTTGTTATGGTAGATGTAAGTAGATAATTAATCAATGTAGTCATTGAACAACTTACACGGACCGCTCGAGCAGTCATTGTCAACTGCTTGAGCAGGCACTGCGTCAGTGAAGTTCTAACAGTACAGAAGTCAAAAATGGCTACTTTACAGGAGAGTGAAAACTGTATGAAATGAATGTAACTCACGCTTAAGGCCATATTGTGTTTAATTATTAATACAAAATTAACTCTGTGATGATTTGAACCCATGAAAAATAAATCGAAATCACAACATCGGGGCACTTGTTGCACGACGAATTTGTACGCGAATGGCTGACATGCGCAGTGTTGGCGCCAACCACTGAGATACGCAGTGTAACTATTTTTCAAATAACGCATTCGTATTGGTCAGGTTATCGTGTTTTGATTGGTCGATACGATGCGCGCCATGAAGCTTTATCGAATGGCATTCAAATCTCAAAACACTCATAAAATGACGCACTGTTAGAACTTCACTGACGCACTGTCAACTGCTAAAGCACTCGTTTCTAAACGCTGAAGTGGTTGACAATTTAATTGCAGTTGCAATGTGGATTTCGAGGAAGAAGCACTAGTGTTGCTGCTTTCACGCGCGTCAGTATTAGGAATACACGTCGTCCATTTTAAACGATCAATCAACAAAAAAACAGATGGAGGACGTGACGCCACGCCGGGCGGAGGGGATACCTGTGTAGAGCAATCTAAAGCTCCAGAACTCAGTGTTATATGTAAGTCTTGCAACTGCTTGACCACACTTATGGAATTTGGACCGCCCGGCGCAGTCGTGACTGCTCAAGCGGTCTCGTGTATTCCAACGAATAAAAAATTGTAGTTCGGTATAGGTTGCAGGTTGAATCAGTCCATTATAACTGCTACAAGCTGCCCGTGTATGGCCGCCCTAAAATGTCGTTGTTGTTCTCCAAACGACTGTTGTGTTCGCTTCAATTTCCCAAGGAACGTACTCGGACAACGAAAACAGCCATTTTTGCTCCAACTCCAATAATAATACCGTTTTAAAATGTTGTTGGTGGCGTTTTAGTTTTAGTTCCAGTTTTGAGGATATCAACAATTTAGTTTGTTAAGTGAGTAGGCTAGGACGATCGTTTTATTTTAGTTCTTATGTTTTGATGAGAGATAACTTTTTTGCAAATACGCAGTTTGTGAGAAACGTCCACTGCTGGACATAGGTTTCCCTCAAGCATCGCCACTTCGACCGGTTCTGTGCTTCTTGCACCCAGCGGATTCCTGCGGCCTTCACCAGCTCCTCGGTCTACCTTGTGCGAGGCCTTCCAACGCTACATCTTCCGGTACGCGGTCGCTACTCCAGAACCTTTCATCCCCATCGGCCATCTGTTCTGCGAGCAATGTGCCCTGCCCACTGCCACTGCAAGTTTGGCTTTGTGAGTAGCTAATTATATTATATACGCCTTTGTGCAAAAGAACTTGATAACAAGTTGGAAGTTTGGCATCCATGAATATTATAAAAAACATGGTCATTGATTTAAAAATGATTGTACACACGGCTACACATCAAGCTATAAAAGAGTACCGGTGTAGTTTCTTGCCCATTCTTCTCCATACGAAACTACCTTTTGGAAGGGGCGACTAGAATCAATTCTATTTTTTTTGTAAATATTGACGTTCAAAAATGCCTTATATGTGCCTATTTGAAATAAACAATTTGACTTTGACTTTTATAAATTCCAGTATAAGCTGACCTCTCATTGTACGGAAATCCTACACAATGCGAGATCATCTTATACTGGAGTGTATAGCTTGATTTGTAATATATCATTATGTAGCCGTGTGTACCTACTACTTATTTAACACAAAGGGGTTGAATCAAGTTTTTTTCTTATTCCAAAAGGTATTTAGTCAATAACTATTCCCTCCTTGTGAAAAAAGAAAAACATGCGACGATATTATCGACTTTTGCTGTAGAGACATTGCGCTTGGGTATATGAATGTAACTAGTATTGTTTGTACTCACAATAATAGTAAGTGCATTACACTGTTGTTTTCAGTGCTTTGAGTTTTCATTATACAAGAGTGGATTGTAATACAAAGTATTCATATTATTTCTCGTGTTCACTGATAATTGCTATTTGATACCTAAGCTGCTTGAAAAAAAACTTTTACACATAAACTCCAAGCATTTATTTCAATTAAACCAATTACAGGCACTTTTGAATTGTCAAAGAGACGGTTAGTTAGTCAGAAAGTTGAAGCTATTTGCCCATTCCAAAACGTAGATCTCTATGGAGAAGAACAGGCAAGAAACTCCAAAGACACTCTTTTAAATCGAGATATTACAAAATCCTGGGTACATTGTTCTTTACGTTTCTATAAGTGTTAACATAAAAAAAAAACAATTCAAAATATAAGATTAAAAGATTACACAACTGATAATCCCTGGCAGGTTATGACCAGTCTCAACTGACGGCGCCCGTTTACAATATGCAATAATGATAAAAGTAGAAGAAAATGTAGGTGTTATTCGTGTTGTTATGTTATAGCATACTAGCAACCCGCCCCTACTTCACATAATTTTTACGACTTGACAACCCATCGATATTTAGTTATTATAACTTAGGTACATATATACCTTTGTGGACATTGACAGTCGGGCTGGTTCACAAATTCAAGGTCACTCAGCGTGCTATGGAGCGGGCTATGCTCGGAGTTTCTATATAGGATAAGATCAGAAATGAAGATAACCGGAAGAGAACCGGAGTTACCGACATAGCCTGCAGAGTAAGCAAGCTGAAGTGGCAGTGGGCTGGCCATGTTTGTCGAAGGACCGATGGCCGGTGGAGCAGACGAGTCCTGGAGTGGAGACCGCGTATCGGCAAGCGTATTGTGGGACGCCCCCAAGCTAGATGGACCGACGACCTTAAAAAAGTGGCTGGGACAGACTGGATGCGGAAGGCGGAGGACAGGGTGTTGTGGCGCAGCCTGGGAGAGGCCTATGTCCAGCAGTGGACTGCTATAGGCTGAGTTGATTGACATATATACCTAAGTTTATTATCAATGTAATATAAACATTAAAAAAAAAGTACCTACTACTTTTATTTAAATTTGTGAATAGTATTTTATTTGATTTTATGTAATTTGTTCTCTCTTCCACTCTTACACATGTTGTCTACTTTTCTATCGCAGGTATGCTGGAAGAAATTTATTTAGAAATAAGCATCACCTTTGGATGTACGTATTTTTCGGTTCATTTCTTCTTGTCTGTTTATATGTGTGTAGATAAACTGATAAATAAATAAACCTTCCGGAATAAATTATTTAAATTATGTTGAAAATCAAAGAAAAGAAAAGAAAGAAAGAAAAATGTGATCATATAGACAGACACGAAAGGTGACTTCAACTTATAATATGTATAGATAGTGCCTCGGGAGGGTAAAAAATTAACATGTCATTCATAGTTACAACTGCAACAGTTAATATTTTTATTATTACAATGCAAAATACCTATTGTTGTTTCCGTTTGGTGCCGGACGTAAAGAATAGCACCATCCCATTTCTTCCCGTGGGTGTCGTAAAAGGCGACTAAGGGGCTTACTAGAGAATGGGCAGCAGCGTTCTCCATACGTTTTAAAACCATACTGCGATCACCAACCCGCTTGCCAAGAGTGGCGATTATGGCAAATCCCCCCCCCCCCTTTTTTTTGGGAGAGGCCTATGTCCAGCAGTGGACATCTTTCGGCTGAAATGATGATGATGAAATACCTATCTTCACTGATTGGCGTTCAAGATGACAGCAACTGATCTGAACTGATATCTTCTAAAAGATACCTTTCAAACTACAAGTGCCTTCTCGGAAAACTAGCTTTCTAGTTGCATTGAACTGAAAATCAATAGAGCGACAATCTTTTGTAGTGGTGTAAAACTTTATTCCATTTATTTTAGTTGACCGTTTACTTACAAAAACAAATTCAAATTCAAATTCTTTATTGCAATCTAATTGTACAGGATTTTTTAGGTGTTAACAATTGGTAGGTTCTAAAACTTAGTTGCCTGTTAAGGCATTGCAATTTTTTGAGCATTAGGATTTCTGTTGTGTCGTTGGCTGTGTGGGTTATTCTCAAAGTACTCCAAAAAGAGTTCCCAAACTACTCCATCAAAAATATAATATTTTTAATTAGGTTTCATTCTACTCCATGATAATATTAAAATGTTCTCAAAGTCTGATTAAAATGGAGTGGAGTCCATTTTAATAAAAAAGCTAATTTAAGACGTTATAAGAAAATGCTAAACTTTAATCTTTCTTTTAAGAATTTTTGTGACTGACTGTAATGAAATATATATATTTTATAGGTAACTAGCTGCACCCCGCGGTTTCACCCGCGTAAGTCTCGATCCCGTGGGAAAGCCACCCTTAAAAATAGATAGTAGCCGATTCTCAGACATACTGAATATACATATAAAATTTCATAAAAATCGGTCAAGCCGTTTCGGAGGAGTATGGTAACTAACATTGTGACACGAGAATTTTATATATAAGATTATGTAGATGGAGCAGTTTGAGAATTGAAAACGAATAATCGGTGGAGTACTTTGAGAATAATTCCAGCATAGCAATTCACAACCATTCGACAAGTTGTCGTATCGGAAATGAAACATTTTCAATAACTGATTTACCTTGCCCCCGACATCAAATTGCTGTCGGAAGACTGGCGGTCGTCTATTTGTTTTAAACTGACAAAACTTAAGTGTTTTGGATTTGTGAACAGCCTTTATAGGATTCCTTTGATAACATTGATTTATACTTGATTCGGCACAGAAGCGTATCGAACGATTGTGAATAGCTATGCAGATATTATATTATGGAGCAGAATGGTAACAAAATAATAAGTATTTTTATTAAATAATAATAATTCCTTGGAGTAACTCGGGAATGAATGAATGAGATTCTTATCTTTTTAACCGACTTCACAAAAAGGAGGAGGTTATCAAGTCGTGTGTATGTATCATTTTTTTTTTTTAATGTTTGTTACCTCAGAACTCCGTCGTTTATAAACCGATTTGGAAAATATTTTTTTTATTTGCAAGGATATACTTTCAGATTGGTCCCATTTTTATCAAAATCCAGTTCTGATGTTGGGATCATGAGTAATTGAGAGAACTCCACAAATATTATAGGCATACATATAACGATTTTTATATTTTTATCAACAAGTCATTTGCATTCAGAAAGTATAATTTGGTGAAGTGGAACTGATGAAGAAGGCCACAGATGGCCACCGGAACTTCTCAATGATAAGTATTTCACGGGTGGCGAATCTGGATTAAAATAGTTAAGCGAAGCAAATTTGATCTGATGATCGAAACTGATCTGATGATGAAGCCGGAAGGTAGGCACTGGAACTCGGTAATAAAACAATCTATCCTACCCGTGTTTGGTCTTATTGGAATTGTCATGAGATGCATTCTGGCTATAAATGATTTTTAACCGACTTCAAAAAAGGAGGAGGTTCTTAATATAATTATATATATATATATCTAGCCGTATATAGGTACCTACATATAAAAGAAAACCGTGACTGATTGGTCTATCAACACAGCTCAAACCACTGAACAGATTGGGCTGAAATTCGGCACGTAGGCATCCGCTAAGAAGGGGTTTTTGGAAATTTGACCTTTAAAGGGGTGAAAACGGGGGGTTTTGTTTGCATGAAAAATCTTATTCCTAGAGTTAATAAACTTGAAACTTGGACGAATACTTACGTAAGTAAAATATAAAGTTTGTATTTTATTGTTATCTTAACTGTAATGGATGGCATGTCAAAGCTTGTATAGTAGAATTATAAAGCGTGGTCCCATCAACTCGAAACTCAGTATTTATACTTAAAACCAAACATGAATAATAACTTCTATCGGGGTTTTTCGAAAGTCTACCCATAACGGGGTGAAAAGGGGTAGTCAGTTTTACAAGAGAGGATTTTACTACGTGGCTTGATTAACTCGAAAATTGGTATAACCTTTAAGTCAAATAATAGAAAAGTCGCAAACCACTATAAAAGTTAACCTCTTTGGGGGTGTAAAGGGGGGATGGATACAGTTTGTATGAAAAAATCTTCTTTCGTTGTTGATCTATTAACTTGAATACATCCACAACAATGACATTAGTCTCCTGCCCTAATCCCAATTTATTCAGGGTCGTCGTAACATGTCGAATTACACTATAGATTTAATACATACAAAAATAAACAGTGATTGACTTACTGACTGATCTATCAACACAAAACTCAAATCATTGAATGGATTGGGCTAAAATTTGGCACACAGATAGTTATTATGACGTAGGTAACCGCTAAAAACAGAATTTTGAAAATTCAACCCCTAAAGGGGTGTAACGGGGTTTCACAACTTGTATGGAGAAATCATATGAATTGTATCAATTCGACAATTCGCGGGGTTACTCGTGTCAACAAATAAATAAAACGTGTTTCATGTTTAAAAAAAAATAGCCTCTTCTGGGGGTGTAAAGAGGTAAATAGTCTACAAATCAATATGGTGTCATTTTCAAGGTTTGTCAGGACGTTGTTCTCGTAAAGGTCAACAATTTTGAAATATTACACTCGAAGAACAAAAAAAAACTAATATATCCTAATTTATTATTCTTTTGTATCGGTCTAAATAACAAATCTATCTGTATAAATAAATGGAGAAACTGACCGACTGATTGCAGTCAATCAGTCGGTCAGTTTCTCATATTTCAAAATTGTAGACATTTACGAGAGAGAACAACGTCCTGACAAATCTTGAAAATGACACCATATTGATTTGTAGACTATTTACCTCTTTACACATTATAGCACGCGCTCTAGTATAGCACATGTGTGAGTACTATATACTTACTATAAAGCTACCATTTGCTGGGTATGTCTTTCATTGACTTGAATATGCCCTGGCGGCTGAGAGTATGTCATGCTCACTGTAATGGCTCGCTGATGGTGGCGGGTGTGTTAGATTATTTAGCTCACTTCAAAATGGTTGAGCTGAATGGTGGATGGTGGCGCATGGATTAGCATGCGTCATGTTCGTGCACGGGCGCCATCAGTATTGACTGGTCATATTCTCTTGTCGGCCTTAGCTTATTTTAATTTAATTAAATTTTTTAATTGTTTTTTATTAATCTTTTATTACGGACGCTTTCGTCTTCTTTTTCGAGGGGGGGGTCTGAATTTATGCTTTCGCGGTTGCACAACGACACGCTTTGCTTTGCTTTGCTTGGTAGTATAGATGCAGGCCTACCCTGCCGCCTCCTTCAGAGGTAGCAGGGTGGTGGGGTCTTGAGGGAGAGCGCTACAGTCGTGTAGATCCTCAAGGCCACCCCGTTCTTGGTCTAATTCCTTAAGAAATAGACGTAACAAAAACCACCAGGCGCCATCTCATCCCTTCCCCCAAATCTCACAATCCCTCCCTACCCCATCCAACCCTTATCCCCGTTCCTTCCACCTCCACCTTTCCCTTTTCCACTCATAACCGCGACCCCTTGTGACTGGGTGGTGGCGGGCTCGACCATCACTAAAATCAGCTGATGGAGAGTAGGAGTAAATAGTTACCTGTGCTAGGACCTGCGCAGTTGAGCGCCGTGAGCGGGGATGAAGGAGTCCTGGGGGGTTGAGCCGAGCGGCTCTGGTTGTAATGTGCCCGTAAGGCAACACGCCCCCTTTGGTCTGGATTTCAAACGAAACGGTGGCCCTACCCAATAGCCAGGGGTAGGGAAATGGTCATGGTGTCCCGTCAGAGGGCCACAGGCGAGGTGCGTGAGGTCCGCTGAGGCCGTCCTCGGACGGCTGAAGCGGTAGGTAAAGGTCATGCTGACGGTGTAAGTGAGGGTTGATCAGTTCGTTGGGGGTTGGCCTTTCGACCCCCTTCGCCAACCCGATCAAGCACCCCATATCGCACTGTAAGCCAGCCTTGCGCCCCTATATCTCTCTGGTAGTCCTAACGTTCGAGCTTCTTTTTATAGTGAGACGTTCCCAGTTGCGGGCTCCATGGAGGGTGGGAGCCAGAGAGATGAATTTTTATTAAGTAATAACATGGATAATCAAAGGCCTGTTAAATCTTCAAACACCGGAGTGGAGGCGAAAGCCAATGAGACTCCCAAGGGAGGTGCTCGCACTTCTCTCGCCCCTGGTAAACTTGCAGGTACCAGCGCAAGCGTCGGTCCGGTTAGACCAAAACTAAAAAGTCCCAACCTAAACAAAGGACGTCGGCGCTGATTGGGACCAGTACCGACCCTTCCCATACTCAGGATAAGACTACGGCGACGACTCATACCACTGCCGGTCTGACCCTCTCCACACTGACCCCGGTCCTGGGTAACACTGGCACCGGGATTCCAGCCAAACATCCTCCTCCTCCTGAGGCTCCTCTAGCCTCCTCCCATCAGTCGGCCGTCACCGGTCAAACGGAGACGGTCAGCTGCACAGAGGACGCGTTATCACACGCATGGCAAGTGCAGAAACGCAAGGGCAAGGGTAAATATACTCAACAAGCCCGTGGCCCTTGCACTGACCCTTCAGGTCCACCAGCTGCTCCAGTAAGAGGCAAGCAGAGGGAAGGATTGACGAGGAAGGAGCGCCGCCAAGCTCGCTGGAGGCCAGGTAAGGGCTCTCGCAACAAGCAGACCACAGCCGCTAGCTCGGTCAAACAGACGAGCGGCCAGCTGAACTTCTCCGCCGGAATGCGGTCGCAGGCAGGGGCCGGCACAAGCCGACCAGCGCCCGGTCAACCGCCAACCAGTGGTTCGGAGTTGCCAGCTGTAGGTAACAAGACACAGCGACCCGATTGGAAGGATCAGGCCGCGGCCAAGCGAGCTCTCAACGAGACTTTGACACCTCGGGGAGAGCATAAGCGGCCGCGTCTTGACCAATCCAAACGGGTCGACCAAAGAAGCTACGCCCGAGCTGCCAGCGCCACACTCGACGTTGCGATCACCTGCAACCGCACGGGGATCCTCAGCAAGGACGTATCGGATCAGGTACTCGCTGCAATACAGAAGCAGATCATTCTCGAGGCCTGCTCCCCTATGCAAGACACTCCAGGGCCGACCTTCATCGCCAAGCCGCTGTTCGCTGGGGGTGTTCTCAAACTGTGGTGCGGCAACGACCACACCTTAGCCTGGCTAAGGAAGACAGTCTCCGACCTGTCTCTACCGACTAGCATATCGTTAGTCGTCTTGAGCCAGTCGGAGACCCTAAAGCAAGCACGATGTGGCGTCGTGATCCCGGACGAGCAGGGGGTTTTCGGAGAGCCGACCAATATTGGGCGCGCTCTCAGTTACCAGAACCCGTGGGTCGACATCAAGAGGTGGGTTCTTCTGCATGCCGACAAACAGGCCGCGGCATGGTTTGTGGTGGTCGGTGTTCCTGAAGACCAGATCCCGACCCTGATGAAGGCCGGACGCCGTCTCTCAATTGGATTGGGGGCGGTGTACGTAAAGTTCCAGGGCCGGAACGGTAGGTTCACCGACGTCCCTCAGGGACGGGACGCCGCCACGGAAACCATATGCGAGGCGCTGAAACAGGTCCCCGACACACCAGCAGGGGAGTCCACTACCCCACCAAACAACCCGGAAGCATCCCCGGCTGGGCCTGCTGCAGCAGAGTCAGCAGCCCCTGCCGCCGCCATCGTGGGCGCCGTCCCTCCACCGGATGAGGAGCTGGATGACATGACCCTGTCACCGGCTTCCTGCCCGGGAGGGGACGGCTTCGACGAGGGCGACCTGTTTGCTGGGCTCAGACTTGGGGGGGACGGACGAGGGGGGTTCGACCAGCGATGGCGTCCCTTTCGTCGACCTGTAAAGTCCTGCAGGCAAACCTCCACCACAGTCAGACCGCGACGGCTCAGCTTCGCAAGTGGCTGGAGGTTCAACACACGGCCATTGCCTTGATCCAAGAGCCGTGGATTAGGGCGGGCCGAATACAAGGACTCTCCAATCTTGGCGGTAAGCTCCTGGTTACCACAGATCACGATCACCCCAGAGCGTGCATCTATGTCACAGGTAACCTTAAAACACATCACTTAACTGATTTCTGTTGCAGAGATGTCTCTGCAGCTAAACTGCTCATACAGCGGGACGATACCTCGGAGATGGTGATCGTTTTCGCCTCGGCCTACATGCCTGAGGCGGAGACGCCGCCTCCGCACGACCTCGCCCGACTCGTGAGCCATTTGGTGGCAAAGGTGGCATTGAATCTTGTCAGCAAGCAAACAGGGTAAGGAAAGTACTGGCGCAACAGAATACATCTGGGCCCGCTACCATCCGCAAACCTGATAACACACTCACGTCGTCGCCTGAAGAAACAAGTCGCGTCCTAGTTGAGACTCACTTCCCTGGATGCGTCTTCGAGCAGGTAATTGAATGGCAAGATGTAATTCAAACACCATCAGACGATGATTGGCTCTATGCTCGTAGGGTGATCACGTTGGAGAAACTCCAATGGGCCATCCGAAGCTTCCATCCTTTTAAGGCAGCTGGTCCTGATGGAGTGTTTCCCGCCTTACTACAGTGGGGGGGAGCCCCAGTCGCAGTAAGACTGGTGCCTCTAATGAGAGCGTGCCTTGCCTTTAGATAAGTTCCTAAAGGATGGAGGGAAGTGAAAGTAATATTCATCCCAAAGCCAGGTAAGGGTGACTATACAAACGCCAAATCCCACCGACCAATCAGCCTAACCTATTTTCTACTAAAGACTCTGGAAAGGTTGTGTGACAGGGAGTTGAGAGACGGTGCACTGAAAACCATACCACTACACTGTAACCAACACGCATACAGCTCGGGTAAGTCGACCGAATCCGCTCTTCATCTAGTGGTCAGCCAGATAGAGGAAGCGATTCATCAGAAGGGCACCTGCCTGGGCACTTTCATAGACATCGAAGGAGCCTTCGACAAAACCAACTTCTCCAGCATCAGCAGCGCCCTCTCCAGACATGGAGTAGAACAGGTACTAACGGACTAGATTACTAACATGTTAAGCAAACGAGTGGTTCGCCTGGGAGATGAGCAGCAGTTGGCGATGATAGCCAGAGGCTGCCCCCAGGGAGGGGTGTTGTCGCCCCTTCTATGGAATCTGGTGATTAATGACCTCATTACCAAACTCAATGCCAACCGCTATTACACAATAGGTTATACAGACGACCTCGCAATCCTTGTTCCAGGGAAGGTGACTGGTACTATCTGTAACCTCACTCAGCAGGCACTACGTATCGTAGAAAGATGGTGCCGGGAATTTGACCTATCGGTGAATCCCAATAAAACTGAACTAGTCATGTTCACCCAAAAACGAGCTTTAGGCCCTTTCCGCCTACCAAAACTGTTCAATACAGAACTTCAGTTGGCCAACGAAGTCAAGTACCTCGGGGTCATTCTAGACAGTAAGTTGAACTGGAGTAGTCACTTAGATAACAAATTAAACAGGGCTTGCATCACCTTCTGGCAATGCAAGAAAATGATAGGTAAGAAGTGGGGCCTATCCCCCAAAATTATACTGTGGCTGTACACGGCGGTGATCCGCCCCATGATCACCTATGGAGCCGTGGTCTGGTGGCCCCGCACCGAGCTAGTTACAGCCTCCAACAAACTACAACGCATGCAAAGACTAGCCTGCATGGCGACTACGGGCTGCATGAGGACTACTCCGACTGCAGCAGTCGAAGCCATGCTGGGACTACCACCACTTCACCTGTTCATACAGCAGGAAGCGACGATGGCGGCAATACGTCTAAATGCACTGGATCTCTGGGGTAAGAGAGACACAATACACACCGCGCTGCTGGTGGGATTCAATAAAGAGTTCCCCATTACGAAAGCCATAAATTACCGGGTACCCAAACAATTTATCTTTGATAAAAAATACAAAATCCAACTTCACGAGGATCGCCGATGCGAGGGGTTGCGCCCCGCAGAGCTGCGCATCTTCACAGATGGATCGAAAACAGGTAGTGGCACAGGTGCTGGAATCTTCTCAGAGGACTTCAACATTCACATAGCCACACCATTAGGGGTCCATAACACAGTGTTCCAGGCCGAGTGCATGGGCATTTCTCTGGCCGCCTCGGCCATCATGGCCAGGGAAGTTACGGACCACTCGATCCGCATACTATCAGACAGCATGGCAGTCCTGCAAGCGCTTAGTAGTCACACGGTTGACTCTGGGCTAATATACGAGTGTCACCAGCGCCTCAACCAGGTGGGTAGCCTCAACAATATAACCATTCAATGGATCAAAGGACACAGCGGCTCGCTAGGCAACGACGCAGCCGATGAACTTGCCAGAAGGGGATCGAGCATGGCACCAGTGGGACCTGAGCCCATCGTGCTACTACCCTTCGGGTACTTACGCACTCTGGTAAGGAACCGCACCAGGGACCAACATCATAAACTATGGTCGGACCAAGGTGAGTGCAGGCAGGCCAAGGAAGCACTCCCTACAATTGATGGCCGCCTCACGAAACGACTTCTCCGACTAACGAAGCAACAGCTGCGTACAATGACAGCAGCTATAACTGGCCACGGGTCATTTAATAAACACCTCTTTGTCATAGGAGTCACAGACAGTCCGCTGTGCAGGGCCTGCATGGAGGATGACGAGACAGCAGCGCATCTGCTACTATACTGCCCAGTGGTCGCCACATACAGGGCAAAGTACTTCGGTAACCCAGGTAACCTCTGTGAGATTGTCAGTAACACCAAGGCGTTGCTGGCGTTCCTTGAGGAGCTGGGGTGGATCGAATAATCGATTTTCCCACCCGTACGCAAAATACGCGCATATTGACGTGGAGTTGCGGACACCAGCCCGTTTTACCTATTACCTTTTACCTATTACGGACGCTTTGGACGTTTTGTATCGTTCTCACATGTTTAATTTCAACACGAATGATGTAACCAATATTTTGTTACCATATGTTAATTAAAAAAGAATGTCCGTGGAGTTTCTTACCCGTTCTTCTCCATAGGTACCTACTAAGCTTTGGAATGGGCAACTAGCTTCATCTTTATGACTGACCGACCCCTTGACAATTCAAAAGTGCCTGTAATTGGTTTGTTCAAAATAAATGTTTTGAGTTTTGAATTTGAGTTTGAATTAAACCGTTTTTAGAGTTTCGTAGCAAAGGGGTAAAAAGGAACCCTTATGGTGAGACTAAGTCTCACTGTCTGTCTGGCTGTCTGTCTGTATGTCACACCTGGATATCTCAAGAACTACTAATGCTATCAACTTGAAATTTAGAATAGTTTTAGATGACGTTTGCCCAACTATTTTGCAAACAAGAAAGAAATTAAAAAATATATATCTTTTTTGCAAAAGCGACTGAATGGGGGTCTTAAAAAATTGAAGTGGGGCTACTAGGGCATGTATATACCCTATATGAAAGGGCGCTGTTTGCACATTCTAAAATCCCCTTTATCTCCGAAGTTTGCATAGATAAAAATCAGAAATTATTCTACGTGATGAAAGTTTATGTAAAAATCACCGTTTTTCAGAAATCATCAACATCATATATACCTACGGAACCCTCAATATGTCAGTATCAGTATGTCAGGTGCTTACAATCTATGCAAATAAATAAACTTTACTTTACAGAATACACATTCTACCCTCCATAATGGGAGTGTTTACAGATACAAATTAATAACACTTGCCCAAACACCATGATTCAGAACCAATAACAGTAACTCCGTAAACCATTCAAATATTTGTTCCGGTCAGGAATCAGTGAAGCGCAGTAGGTAAGCCTGTCGGTCAGCCTCTGCTGCATTTGAATCTACTCAAATTATGACGTAATACCAATATCGAATGGACTAAGCCACTATACTGTTTGTTATTAAGGCGCTGACAAGAGGCTAATGATAAAAGTAGGCTTGTCTTAAACAAAAAAATGGCCAAATCTGTGTAGTTTGTGGTATCGGAAAAAATATAATTATGTTGTTCTTGAACATATTTTTCAAAACTTGGCTGTCACCAAAACGCGTTTAGAAAAAAAAACTCGATACAAATATTTGTTCCGGTCAGGAATCAGTGTAGTGTAGTAGATAAGCCTGTCGGTCAGCCTCTGCTGCATTTGAATCTACTCAAATTATGACGTATTACCAATATCGAATGGACTAAGCCAATATACTGTTTGTTCTTAAGGCGCTGACAAGAGGCAAATAATAAAAGTAGGCTTGTCTTAAACAAAAAAAAAATGCCAAATCTATGTAGTTTGTGGTAGCAGAAAAATATATGTTATTCTTGAACATATTTTTCAAAACTAGGTTGTTACCAAAACACGTTTAGAAAAAAAAACTCGATACAAATTAACGGTAAACTAACCCTTTACGTTGAGTTTAAATCAAAAATATCTGTATTCAATATCAACGTACGGTTGGTATTTAATTAATAACAAGAACATCTTTTTTTATTTTAGATTACCTACTCAACATTCATAATTGCTTCATATTTTGCAATAAATTACAAGCACTGTGTTACGCTTCTCTTTCTTTTGTATGCAGTCTGAAAGTGACCGCGGTTTAGCTGTTGTCAGCGTCTTAAGATGAATTCGCAGCTGCACACGCGAAATTCAAATATAGCTTAATTTTTTTTTGCAATTTGCAGGTCAGTGTGACGTTTTTTCTTGATCAAAATATATTATTATTCGTGACTATAACAGATATTTATTTACGGAATTATTATCATTACAGTCATTAATACATCTCTCTAAGTAAGATTTTTCCATTGAATTACATTTTCATCAAAACATGACATTGGGAACAAATCTAACTAAGGCTACAGCTGCGGATTCTTTTAAAGGTGAACCCTCGGGTGAAGGTGGTGGCTATATATCGATTTCTAGACAACGGCTAGCAGGATCCTTCTCATACGTTAAGACTATACTGCGTACAATTCATACATTCGCAATTCATCTGTTTGACAGCTGCTATTTGACATTAGACTTC
This sequence comes from Tiliacea aurago, assembly GCA_948098905.1. Classification (NCBI taxonomy): domain Eukaryota; kingdom Metazoa; phylum Arthropoda; class Insecta; order Lepidoptera; family Noctuidae; genus Tiliacea; species Tiliacea aurago. The sequence continues at coordinate 8,494,810 of OX402592.1, forward strand.
ATTATAACAATTCATAATTTGTGAACATTTTACGAAATTACATACAAAACTGTCAAAACAGATGAATTGCGGGATATGAATTGTACGCAGAACATATTATGATTCTGCCAAAGCGTTCATTTTAAGCCCCCAGGTCTATGCGTATGGTACAGTCAGAGAAATCAATTGTTTATCAGTTTACACCTCAAGTCAGTGTGCAATGTCATAGTTATGTCCATACCATTGTTAATGATGTCAGTTTTTATTAGAATACTAGCTGCTGCCCGCGGCTTCAACCGAGTGTTTTTTTGTAAAATAAAAGTATCCTAAGTTACACCTTAAGACATAAGCTATCTGCCAGTGAATGCTCCGTCAAATTTTTTTTTTGTTTTATAAATAAGTACCGTGTATACGTTTCCGTGTGCAGCCGGACTTAAAGAATAGCACCATCCCATTTCTTCCCGTGGGTGTCGTAAAAGGCGGCTAAGGGACTTACTAGAGAATGGGCAGCAGCGTTCTCTATGCATTTTAACACCATACTGCGATCGCCAACCCGCCTGCCAAGCATGGCGATTATGGCAAACCCACCCTCCCCGCTTTGGGGGAGGCCTATGTCCAGCAGTGGACGTCTTTCGGCTGAAATGATGGTGATGATGATGACCGTGTATACTTTCTTAAGCATTTAGTAAAAAGCTGTATAAAAATAAAATTCAAGTGTCTGTTTGTAATGTCAAAACATGACATTACAAACAGACACTTTAATTTTATTTATTTGTATAGATACGTGCAATTGGGTTGGTAGTCAATTTGCTTTACCATTAATTGCCCTGACTCTACAGCCATGCATAGTTTAGTGTTTAGTGTTAGTTTTTTTTTGTGTTTTTTTTAGTTTGTGTATACCTACCTGCATTTCGAAAAGAAATTTGACACCTTCTACAGACTAAAACCACTCAATATTACAGGCTGGTTCCAGGATTTCAAGGAGATATTCCAAAGCTCTTAAAATCTCCTTAATTTGACGTCTAGAGGGACTTACTACCACTGGGTCACCGAACGAAGCCTTTATTATTGTGCTTATAGAGGTATGAAGAAAACGGTGTAAAGTCCACTCATCCTACATAGAAAAGGGAGGATCCCCCAACCAGACGGGTGTCGTGTCTGGTGGGCAACTGCCCAACGGTTCATGTCGGGAAGTTGTATATACGCCAGTCGCGCGGTAAACTCTGCTTGTGCGATGCAGGAATTGTGTGATATCAGGTCGTTGATGCGTCGTTCACATGTAGCGATATATAACGTGCCGCTACAATAGCGACATTAATATAACACACGGGTAGGGCTAGTGACCAATAATCATTAAAAAAAAAAAAAAAATTTGTACATTGAAAAATTCTCGCAGAACTGACGGCCGAAGGGGCCGAAAGGTTCTGGAGTGGCGACCGCGTACCGGAAGACGTAGCGTTAGAAGGCCTCCTACAAGGTGGACCGATGACCTTGTGACGGCCGCAGGTATCCGCTGGATGCGGGAAGCACAGAACCGGGGAAGCCTATGTCCAGCAGTGGACGTCTTTCGGCTGAAATGATGATGATGAATGATTGAAATCAAACAAAGTAAATAATAAAGCCCTCTCTTTCCTTCAATTCGCCTACTCTTTGCACGTAATTTTTTTTTAATTTCATTGATGCGATGTTAAGATACGTTCCCCGGCAAATGACCTCTGCGCTACAGTTCTTTAAGTACAGGTTGCTCCAAAATGCAATTTTAGAAAATTGTTAATAAATCAATCAATAATAACGTTTAATAAAATTAAAATGTCTTCATGAAAAGAAAACGGGAAACCTTCTAAGTGTATTAAATTAATGTCCCCACTAAAGCAGGCTTGCTGTAGATGCCGCCGTGCTTTTCAAAACCTTTTATTTGTCTTTACCTATGCAATCCTACTTCCTACTAATATTATAAATGTGAAAGTTTGTATATTTGGATGTTTGGATTTTTGTTACTCAATTACGCAAAAACTGCTGAACGGATTTGGATGAAAAGCACACGGATAGTTTATAATCTGGATTAACACTTAAGGGGACGATAACCGACTTTTAATGATTTTATACTGAAGATCACGTCTAAATGAGTAGTGTTAATGATTTAAAAAAAAAATATGATAAATAAGAGCATTTTCTCAGTAACTTAATATGTGTATATTTTAGATTATGTTTATACTACATAGTGAAATTAATTTGTCAAGTTATGTCTAACGCGGATAAAAAACTGAGAATGGCGCAAAATCTACCAAGCGTATTTTTCTGAAACCTTCACTAATTTAAAGACAATTTAATCATTGATCTTTTAGTATACACGTTTTATTAAAATACCTTTTGTTTTGTGTATAATAAATTAATAATGCGTCAAATTGGGGACAGCGCTCCTTGATGGGCGAGTCCGTACGATGCGTTGCGTGAGCTCAGTACAGAACACGCAGCTAACCACTCAAGGTCACTGGCATATATCTGCGTCTTAAGATACTTTTTAGGGTTCCGTACCAAAATGGTAAAAAGGAACCCTTATGGTGAGACTAAGTCTGTCTGTCTGTCTATCTGTTATCCTGGATATCTCAATAACTACTAATGCTATTAATTTCAAATTTAGAATAGTTTTAGATGACGTTTGCCCATCTATTTTGCAAACAAGAAAAATGAAAAAAAATATTCCTTTTTTGCAAAAGGGACTGAAAGCGGGTCTTAAAAATTTTAAGTGGGGCTACTAGGGCATGTGGGGTATCATATGAAAGAGCGCTGTTTGCACATTCTCAAACATTTTTTTTAGGCAGCATAGTTTCCGACTTTTGATGATAAATGGAAAAAAAATACCATTCCCACCCCCTTATCTCCGATGTTTGCATAGATAAAAATCTGAAATTATTCTATGTGATAGAAGTTTATGTAAAGATTACATGAAAAATAAAACGATGTCTCTAAATAGCACAGTTTTTCAGAAATCATCAACATCATATATTCGTACGGAACCCTCGGTGCGCGAGTCCGACTCGCTCTTGACCGGTTTTTTATCTTGGTAGTACTCGTACGTTCCAGTTGGATAACTCCCGTCTTTGACGCGCAAAAGCTAGCGCCTCATATAACTCTAAAACAAATAATTTTAGAAGGAAGTTGTGGTAGAGTTTTGTTACGCATGACATGACGTGACGTTACCCCACTGCGCTGAATAAGAGTATAAATCTTTACGGATACGGTGTCCAGTTATGTGTTTATTTCATTGTAATAAAAAGCGATTAATCTAAATAAAAATGGCACGCCGGAACGGATGGTGTTAATTATGTATGAGTTCTGTTGTTTTAGAATATAAACACCGCTTTTGTTTGAAGGCTGTTTTGCAAATTATTTATAAATACAACAAATGCAACAGTTTGTTTGTGAATCATTAAATTAATTGTGATTCGATTCGATTAGGATTCATCGTAATTATAGATTGTGATAGTGTCGGTAAATTTTATTAACAGTAATTAACACTGTACTTTAATTAACAACATGGATAAATGGTGTGAAAATCAGGGGCTTGTAGCTAAGTTATAACCGCACGGGTCGATCGATCATGTTAAGCTACGCTTGCCACGGTTAGTCAATGGATGGGTGACCAAATTTACATACCAAGACTCCTTCGAGCCTCGGAAAACACGTAAAGCAGTTGGTCCCAGCTGTCTTGTATAGATCTTTGACGGTTGTTACGGGTCGTCAGGAACCCGAAAGTCTGTCAACCAGTCTTACCAAGGTGTATCGTGTTAGCCAGTAACTGGGTTGTGGAGGTCAGATAGTCAGTCGCTTCATGTAAAATACTGGTAATCAGTCGCATCTGAGTAGACTGGAAGCCAACCCCAACACAGTTGGGGAAAAGCTGGGCTGATGATGATGATGTTAAATGGTGTGCAATAATACGTTTCGCAATTCTTAGTTTTCAGAAGTCCAATCCATGCTCTAAGACAGTATGGAAATATAGTAGAACGGTTGCTTTTATGTTCGTAATCTATATCTATAAAAATCAATGCCACTTTTCGTTGTAATTTTATGACTCAAGAACGGGTTCACCTATCCAAACCAAATGTTTAGGCTTTGTTCGGACTGAGAGATGATCGGAGATGGTTTACGTGAAGTTTTTTTTTTTTAGGTAGGTAGGGTAGGTAGGTAGGTAGATAGGGTAGGTATTCTTTTACCCATAGAAAGCCACGTTATTTGTGAGTTTCATAGAGTAAAAATGTTTACCACCCAACGGAGTGGGCACGGGTCAGCTAGTAAAACCATATAAAGTCCGATCGCGAAGCAGAAAAAATTTCGTACAATGACCCCTCATTACTTATCTCTATCGCTCGCGCACAATTGTATTGCCATCGCGCTCGCGCACACTGAAAAAAATGCCAGCTAACTAAGATACATTTTCTCTTAGTTGGCATTAAAATGTTTGGAATAATTATTTATTTATTTACTATAAAGAAGTTAGCATATTTGCCAGAACAAATTCATTTTATTTATATTGTGTGACATGTACAGAATAATCACCGGTCTTTGTTACATCATACATGCTATATTTGATCTTACTTCTTCACTTTTGTAAATCAAATAATAATTTAAGTTGATGGTAACATGCAACTTTTTAGCATTTATCATTCTTAAACTGGCCAACATTTGAGTTAAATTAAATAACTACCCGTAAACGAATTAATTACTTAGTAGACGGAACTGTGATAATTTAACAAAGTTCTCCTAGCTTCAGAAGTCAAGATCTTGTTAGGCTCGTATGAAGTCAAGATGCGTAATTGTTGACTTATTTTGTTCACATTAAACAAATTTTTTGTTAAAAAAAACACTTTTTTTTTCAGTGCATTTTAAGGTCCTTCTAATGTGCGAGTGCGACGGTAATACAATTGTGCGCGAGCGATAGAGATAAGTAATGAGGGGTCATTGTACAAAATTATTTCTGCTTCGCGACCGGACTTTAGTAGGCAGTAAAAGAAATTGGCCTCGTAAAAAATAATCATGTCACTATAACAAAAAGTACCTACCTTAAGCCCAAAAGATCTTTGTCTCGACAATAATCTTTTATGAATGAAATCTCCTGAAAGTGTAGCCTCTAATGTTATAATTGATATTTCTGGTCTACAACTTCGTCAAGGTTGGTCGAACCCCAACACTGGTAATTTAGTTACCTCAGTCTAGAAACCCAATATCTTATTATACACTCCACTTCACACAGGTTCAATATAACTTCTGCTCAAGCCGAACTGAACTAGGGAACAAATCATTTTTGTTTTTCTACTCGACTATCGCAGAGAGTGGTGGCCCAGTAGTAATGGCCCCGTAGTAATGGCCCCGAAGCTTAAACCCAAGCAGGTGCTTTACTTTGTGTACATAATTTCATCACCACTGCTCTCAAAACTGTGAAGGAAAACGTCGTGCGGAAACCGGCGTGTCCTAGAACCAAAATTCGAAGACATGTGACATCTAACAACCCGCACTGGGCCCGCGTGGTGGATAATAGCCCTCTTCCTCTCGTAGACAGAAGGCCTATGTCGCAGCAGTGGGGACGTTATAAGCTGATTATGATATGATCGAATGGAGTTTTTTTTTCAAGCAAAAAAGCGGTAAATTTACAGAAGAGGAAAACAAAATGGCGTTGCTGCAAGAGCTTTACTATAAGCAGACCGTAAACACACGCTTTCTCTGCACATTCTACCTAGTGTTACCACACTTCATAAATCACGGCGCACATTAGAACAAGCAGCCCGCTGCTAAACTTTGCATCAATTTACTAAACGACCGAAGTCGCAAACAAAAGCTAGTTGCTACAAATATATGCTTTGTTCCTATAACAGACAATTTTCAAAGGGACAATACAAAAATAAAATTCGCGAGCAAACAAAACCCGTGCCAACACAATACAGTGTTGAGTAATGGTCCCGTAGTGAGTGTTTTCTACGAAGTACGGAACCCTTGTCGGGGTAGACACGGACGGCACTGAATTGATTGCTTGGATGTCACACCTGGAGCTGCGATACAATTTTATCACCTACGTACCTCGTTCAATATTTTTATACTAGCAGAAGTCAAAAGGAATTGCTTTATACCCGTATTTCAAAGGGTTTCGTTTTATTGTTGCGTGTAATATAGTACGAGTAATACGAGTATCTCTATTGGATGTTACACTATTCTCCATAAACTTACCTTTCTCGCTTCGGAACACACTGTTGATGAGAACGCTAGTTTACAAATAAAACTGACGTAAGAAAATGATGTGAACTACTTTTCTATTTTATTTCACATAAACCTACATGACTCCGTGTGGTGCCGGACGTAAAGAATAGCACCATCCTATTTCTTCCCGTGGGTGTCGTCAAAGGCAACTAAGGGACTTACTAGAGAATGGGCAGGAGCGTTCTCTATGCATTTTAACACCATACTGCGATCGCCAACCCGCCTGCCAAGCGTGGCGATTATGGCAACCCCCGCCCTTTTGGGGGAGGCCTATGTCCAGCAGTGGACCTAGGCCGAATGATGATGATGATGCAACCTACATGGACACTTATGAAACTGAAGCTAAGTGCACGGTTCCAATTGGTCGTTTCCTATGGAGAAGAAACTCCACGGTTACTCTTTTAAAAAACAATTGGCTTGTTAGGGACCTAACTAAGAACTTTACTAAAAGACAATGGACTTTAACTTATAGAAATGTAATCCAAAATAGGTACAATAATAACTCGCTGTTGGTAAGCGTATGGAGTGCGCGCGCGTTTCTATATTAAGTGTGATTTTGTTATGTTATAATGTCTCCAATAAATCCGCTTTTTTGCTAATGAAAGAACAAAATTAAGAAACTGTTGGTTTTGTTGCTATGATATTACGATGAGCTTCCCATTCCCTGCTGGTGATAGGATCAGGTTTAATTGCCATCATAAAAATAATCAACGTATCCCAACTGTCCGTGGGCTCGTTCATTGTGTGAAGCGCTCTGATATTTTTATTAATTAGGTCAATTAGACGACGTAAATAACTGGATGATTCTTGCGTAATACATTCTACGTTGAACAAGGCCTTGACATGGGTATCTACTAAAAGCCTACTATTATCAAAGCGGTCACATAGTAGATTCCACGCCATTTGATAATTATCACCTTTAAAATCTATATTTTTTATCATTTCCAAGGCATCGCCTTCAAGCGACGCACGGAGGTAGTGGAACTTACTAATGTTATCCATGCAACTACTCTTATGAATTAGTGACACTCTATACTCTCTGTGATCTCTATACTCAAGCCAGTACTGATAACCACCATCAAAATTAGGCTAATCAATTTTAGGTAAGCGTATAAAGTTTCGTTGTTGGAACGATTCAACAACGAAACAATGACAATGTTTTCAAACTACAGTGTTAATAGGTATGGGAATACTTTGTTGGCCCATCAACACGTACCAGGTACTTAACAAAATGCAGTCTGTTAAGCCTACAACGTTTTCACGTCAACAAAATGTAAAAAAAAAAACTATATAAAATAACAATGAAATAATAGATAACAACTTAAAAGAATTAAAAGAAAAAACCTTGTTGAAACTAAAGAAGTATCTAACTATCGAAAAATACAGGTAGTGCTTTCAAGCCAGCTCGACCGAACAATACGGTTGTACGAGTATACCGTGTGATCCCCGTCTCAACGGAGCCTTGTTCACCCTCTTTAGGTGTCAACTTCTGTCTTATACACGTATTGCATGGATAAGCAATTTATTACGTAAACGGATTATTATTTAAGCGAGATAATCAAATTTTTATAGCGGATGGTTTTGGACTAGTCCCGGAAAATTTTGAAGAACGAAGCACTTTTTTGTTGATTATAATAATAAGTTTTTATTTATTCTCTCTTCACAAGGTGACTTATAGCTAGTGTGTACAAAAAAGTCTCAGTTGCATTCCACCTTTGTGAGAGACTGGTGCCTGATATAGGTTTTTGGGAAAAACCTGTGTTACAGGTCACCAGGCCCCCTCCACGGCTAGAATCAGCTTTTACAGAAATACCGTGCCAGAGTGGAAATTAAAGAATATGCATAAGAAAAATACAAACAACGTAAGAGTTAAAAATGCTTAATACAAATAAAAGAAGTAGTAATAACAATTAAAAAATACCTCCCTATAATTATGCAGAGGTTATTGAGTCATGTTGTGTGTGAGACGATGTGTGAGTGAGTGTTTGTCTTGTGTGAAGTGTTAGACTAGTAGGAGATGTGTGTCATGTATGTGAGTAATTCAGATTAGAAGTGTGTGAAAGAAGATGACTTATGTGGAGTGAGTGCAGCGAGAGTTGTTTTTCAAGGAGGTGAGGAACAGCTATGTATGTGCGGGGTTGGTTAAAATTACATTTATTTCAGAACGGTCAAAAGATTCTCAGTTTTATGATAGTCTAGGGTTTGTAAGTATTTTATTATTTCCTTAATACAGCTTGATCGAGTTTTTGGATACAGATTTAGGAATTTATTAAGTTTGTTGTAGATATAATGCCCAAGGAAGCAATAGAATCTATTAGGGAGCGTGGATTTGAATTGAGCCGTGGGACATACCCTACCCTTTCGTCGGTTGTCTTTGAGTAGATCAGCGTCAAACTCCATTTGAGAATGTTTTTTAAGTGCTGTACGCAGTATGAACGTTTGTCTAACAGTGAGAGTGTCTCATTCTTTGTATAGGTCAGTAGTTGGAAAACGAAAGGGGAGACCAGCTCCAACCTTGAGTATGGCACGCTGTGCCCTTTCAACTTCGATGAGGTGTGTTTTGGCGGCACCTCCCCATGATGTGATGCAGTAATCAATAAGTGATTGGCATAATGCGTAGTAGACCATCTTAATAGTCTCACGGTCGGCCGAGTGTCTAAGGGTTTTAAATATATAAATTACTTTTCGTAGCCTGGTGACGAGGATTTCGATGTGTGGTTTAAAGGAGAGATATTGGTCAATAGTGACTCCAAGGTACTTAATATTCTCGGTCATTTCAAGGGAAGAACAAGAGCACTGGGCATTTTCAAAGCCACACGTGTGAGCAGTAATCGTTAGACTTGAGGGTGGGAGCAAGTTAGATCTTTGAGCAAATGCTATGTACTTTGTTTTAGAGACGTTAAGTGTCAAAACATTGTCTTGCAGCCAGTTACTAACACGATTTAGACCCAACTGTGCTACATCAAATACCTCCTCCCATCCGTCACCACTAAAAAACAGTGCAGTGTCGTCAGCAAAGGTAATGATCTTTCCTTTTAGAAGAGAAAGTTGGCAGACGTCATTAATATACACCAGGAATAGTGTTGGACCAATTATACTACCCTGTGGTACACCAAAATTGACTGAGAGCTCGTCACTGAGCAAGTCATTTATCCGTACTTGTTGTTTCCTACCAGTAAGATAATCCTCCATCAGTTTCAGCGTGATTCCTCTGATACCGAGCCGCTCAAGCTTTTCCAGAAGGTGCGGAATAGAGACTGTGTCAAATGCTTTTGCAAGGTCGAGGAACACTCTTTTTGTCATCCAAGCTGACCACAATAGAGTTTACCAACTCGTGAACTGCATCATTGATACTTTTTCCAGTTCTAAAACCAAATTGTGAAGACGAAAGGAGATTATTTGCTTCCAAGAACTTAACTAGACGTTGATTTATAAGGCGTTCCAATATCTTGGACAAAGCAGGTAGAATCGAGATGGGCCGGTAGTTATTGACACAGTCTCTTTTTCCAGCCTTATGGATGGACCTGATAACAGCTGTTTTAAAAGCCTGTGGAAAAACCCCCGTAGAGATTGACAGATTGCAGATATGTGTTATGGAAGAAGAGAGGTAGTTTGCGTATCTCTTAATGATTTTGCTGCTAATCTGATCGATTCCCACTGCACATTTCTCCTTCAGGCCGTTAATGAGGTTGGAGATTTCTTGTTCATCGGTAGGAAGAAGAACAAGCGAATTTGAAGGAGTTACAAATGTGTGATCACCAGTGCGGCATGGTGTTGTAGATTTCGTAGAGGAGATCCCATTTGCCAACCTTTCTCCAACATTCACAAAAAAGCTGTTCACGTCATTTATGTCCGCCTTAGGACTATGAGATGACAAGAGAGATGACGAGAAGTCTGCCCTCTTGTCAGACCCGCTAATTTTTTTAATGACATTCCATAACTGTTTTTTGTTACCCTTAGCATTTTCAATTTCCTGTTTTTCATACCTGTTCTTTGCTTTTTTAAGCAGAGAGGTGCAAAAATTTCTATAGCGCTTGTATGTCAATTTTAGTATCTCGTCGTCAGGGTTACGTTTTAATTTTTTGTGCAAGTTATCCCGGTTTCTCATGCAGCGAAGAAGTCCTTTAGTTACCCATGGTTTGGTTATTAGTTTTCTTTGTGAAGTTTTAGCTATGCTGGTATTATTTTTTATTGCTGAAGATAGGTGAGCCACGAGGAGATCGGTTGATACGAAAGCGTCTTGACAGTCAAGGATTGGCTGGAAATCCATGTTTTGTATTATTTTGTCCAGATTGTCAAAGTTAACCGAGCAAAATGTTTTATTAAGATACTTCAGACGCGTTTTAGGTCTACAACTAATAGCTACACTCTCGTGGTCAGTGATAGATGTTTCGAAAACAAAACAGCAAGCGTCCATTTTAGTTTTCAGCATCATGTGGTCTAAACATGTTAACCCATGCGTTGGCAGAGTATGAGCAGGGAGCAAGCCGTGACTAGCCAAACTATTCAGGTAGTCGTGTGATCGTTTATCGGAACTGTTTGGAACTATATTGATATTTATATCACCACAAAAGAAAATGTTTTTGAAAGTTTTAAGATTAGTTAGTAGAGTGTTAATTTCGTCGATAAATTTGACAGTGTTTGTTTGACTAGGTGGGCGATATAATCCTACGATGCAAGTATCTCTATTCAGTTTCAATACAAGGCAATTACCGTCAGTAACTGTGGGTTCTTCAACTATTACATTAAGAAGCTTGTTATAGTAGATTACAACACCTTCATTTTGTGTTTTGTGTGAGGTGGTCGCTATATGATTGTAGTTGTCGAGAGAAGGGATGAACTTTGAAGACGGGAGCCAGCATTCTGTAAGCACTAAAATATCCCAGGGTATTTCAGATCTTTGAAGAAGCGTAACGAAATTGGGCATATTACAGTTAATGCTACGAATGTTTTGAGACAGGATATTGATAGTATTTTTATTCATTTTTATATGATTTTTTGCATTTTCTATGTCACAGGTTATAGTTTTAGCCACTTGAATAGCGTCCAGATCAGAGTTTATTTCGTTAATGGCTTGCATAGTAGTCATTTGATTGTACAATGAGAGATACAGTCACGCCTAATACGTGACGTAATGCTGAATGTGAAGAAGAATAAACTCAGTTCTGGAACTCCAGTAGCTTTAAAAGCAAAGATCTGACATAGTGCAAGTGATAGTGGGCTAGGGTAAACATCATAGTAAAGGGTTTCGACTCGCTTGAATAACGTGTGTCTTGAGTTGAGTGAAGGATGAGCGTGATGGTGAATATGTGTATGTGTAAATCTGCAATAACAATTAAAACTTAATAATATAAACGTGTGCATGAAGCCATAATAAATAACTAATGTAATTAAAAATACTAGGGAAAGGCATGCCAAGACAGCAAAATAAAAACAAGAGTATTGAACCAAAGCTAGTCACATAATGAGTTTGAGAAGTTTAGTTTCTTCATCAATGCGAACTGGTACCGAGTCCTCTTCCTTCTTAACATAAACTTTCCCGTATGATGTCCAAGCTGCTAGAAGCTTTTTGTTTTTAACATTTGTGCGCGCAATGTAGAAAAGATATCTCGCCTTAGCTGTTAAGTACTCCGAGATGTATAATGTACATGGCGTTCCCAGTAATTTAATATTCTCTGAGTTCAATTGCGGCTGTTTGTTTTCGCGTCTGGATTGAAATCAGTGATTCCTTTCTGAGAGTAGTACTGAAATCCACAAAAACAGCTTCTGACTTGGAGCGAAAAATATCTGGAGGGACAGGCGTGTAAATAGCCGTGTTTCCTAGGCGGGTTGAGGACGAGAAAAATCAGCGTGTGGAATGCACGCCGATTCAAAGTGCCTGTTTTTTCTGTGTGAAAATTAAATGGGATCGGTGGCGGTCAGGTGGCGTCGGTGGTTAAACCCCAGCAAATAAAGCAAATGCAGTACCTGAATGGGCTTGCAGTTGTCCTGATGATCTCCGTAGGTGGCCACCATACGCAAAGTCGTCCACGCTGGTCACTTGAAAGTCTGTTTTTTCACATATCAATCGGACGCGGGTTGATATTTTTACTGTAAAACGTTACAATAGCAAATCCCCAAGGATTACGGGATAATACAATTATGTTTATCGTTTTAGCGGGCGCGATGGATTAAGATTATAATGCAGTTCTTTCAGAGAGTAAAAAAATGCACCGACTCGCGCGCACGCACTTTTACATCTGACAGCTGTGATTGGCTGTCATTGGCTGCTCGGTTCTCTGATGCCCTCTTCACATGTCCGCGACAGCAATATATGCCTAAGGTTCGACCACAGACACCGTAACACCACCCACAATCATAGATTACCTATAAGGAGATTAAATATGCCACACCAATATCCCTAATCTCAGACTGGTGAATAGGTGTTTCAAGGCCTAATGTCGAACCGAGCTGTTGGATTGTGTCAATAAGTACTTTCTTATTTTCGTTTTCCTGCCTTGGTATGTTTCGGATTTCAATTGTTGAACAGTGCGCATTCTTATCAAGTTGTTCTAGCGCATGTTCCAGAGTCGACACTCGTTTCTTGTACTCCTTATTTTCCTGTTCCAGCAGATTGATTTTAGCTACAAGGTCGTCGTGCTTAAGGGTTAACGTTTCGACTGATCTCTGTATATCCTGGTTTCGGTAATTATGGTAGCTAAGGCATTATTTAATAGTTCGAACTTGGTGTCTTGCTGGTCCTTGATTTGGTCGAGGATTGTTTTTAATTCGGATGAGTGGCCAGATGGTTCATTAATATTATCAAAAGTGCGTTTCTGGCGCTTTGTAATATTAAAATAATTGTCAGTCGGGTCCGTGGTATTTGACATATTATTAAGGGCTGAGTCAGAGCTGTAATGTATGATATTGGTTGGAGGATTAAGTTGAGGTGTGCTCGGGGGAGAGCGTGACACCGCCATTGCACCGGAAACGTAATAAATACTGTAGCGGTTTATAATTAAACAAAGTTCTTTGGTAAATTATGTTATTTTTCTATAAAACCTTTAATATGTTGAAAATGTCGAAAAAAAAAAAATATTAATGAAAATCCAAAAAGAAGTGTTTTGTGTTGGATTCGAACTCCCACTCTAGTAATTGTCAATCCACACAATCGCCTCGGAACCAAGCATGTCTTATAGTCATGCGTTCAAATAGGTTAACTGATGCCAAAACTAAGGTAAAAATGTTAGTAGAGCGACCTTGCTTTCACTGTGAAGGTCACTCGCGCACTCGGAACACAATGACAACACACCAAAGTCCAGTTTTTAACGACTATTTTGAATAGTTTTTTGCTCACTTTAGTTGGAGTCACTTTGAATATTGCTATTCTATTACACACTTTTGTTTATAAGTTGGTTTTTCACTATTGACGAAAGTTTTAGCTTGAAAAAACAACTTAAGATCACTTTTAATGGGCAAAGACTGCGGAGCGTTTACAAACACGTCAACTCGCACCGGCGGCGTCGAGGCGGGCCCCCGGTGAGTAAGTAGGATAATAAATTGTATCATCATCATCATTTCAGCCGAAAGACGTCCACTGCTGGACATAGGCCGACCAAGCACCGCTACTTCAACCGGTTCTATGCTCCCCACATCTAGCTGATTCCTGCGGCCTTCACACGGTCATCGGTCCATAAATTGTATACTTGCGTGTATTAAGACGCAGATATATGCCAGTGAACTTGAGTGGTTAGCTTGTGTGTTCTGTACTGAGCTCAGCCAGTAATAGGACTCGCCCTAATTTGACGCATTATTAATTTATTATACACAAAGCAAAAAGTATTTTAATAAAATGCGTATACCAGAAGATCAATTATGAAATTATCTTTAAATTGGTGAAGGTTTTAGAAAAATACGCTTGGTAGATTTTGCGCCATTCTCAGTTTTTTATCCGCGTTAAACATAACTTTACAAATTAATTTCACTATGTAATATAAACATAATCTAAAATATTCTCTTATTAAATTATTGAGAAAATGCTCTAATTTATCATATATTTTTTTCAAATTATTATCACTACTCGTTTAGACGTGATCTTCAGTATAAAATCATTAGAAGTCGGTTATCGTCCCCTTAATGCGCATTGACGGCTAGAAAAGAACATAAAAAGAAAATCATGGTTAGATTGGCCTACTTAAAACTTTGACCTTTGTGATTTTAGATGCTACTAAGATAAACTAAAAAGCATAAATCGTATCCGCAAGCAAGCAATTATAACCTAGTAAATAAAATAAGCAATAAGTGCCTACTCTTGTTGCTCGAACAAGTTACAAAGTACTACTGAAGGTACTCCAGTCGTTCAAATACTTGTACTAAGACCTGGGGAACGTTGAGATGAAACAACTTTAGAGCTTTTGCCTAGAAATATCTTCAGTAAGAGATATAGAATCGTTTTAAGAGGTAAATTCTCTTAGCGGAAGAACAGTTTTGACGGTACCATAGTAGCTGAACGCGTATGGCCGCGTACTAACGCGATTGTCAGGCGTACACACGACCGGCGCATTCATTTAGTTCGGCAAACCTGAGGGCTTAGACAAATGGAATTCGCTTCGGAGCGATTCTATTTCTAAAATCGCTGTCGCTTCAACGAAGTTGGTAGGCTTGTTAAATTTTAAAAAGTGCCACTTGGCCACGCATCTCTAAGGAACTTATCGTTCGACGCTGTCGATTCATTTCATGGAATTGAATGATGAGAACTTTAGCTAACTAATTTATATTCGTTGAACCATGATCACGTGACATTTCGATAGCTCATGCCAATTCTTCGATCATTGTTGATCGAGGTGCCAATCCCATACATTTTATGACTTTTCTACTAGCGTTATCGCTAATCGAATGTTACTTTGTCTAGGCCCTCAGAACGCGTGGTCGCACCGACAGAGCTTTCCAGTTTTCCGAACATAAAGTGACATTTGAACGCAATGGTCGCGTATTCACGCGAACGATCATTTTCCACCCACGCGCCACAACGTGTGTGGGTTTTATTTCTGAGTGAACTGACTTTTTTTTCTTGTTGAACATGTAAAAAAAGTTGTTATTGGTGTCTTTTTGTGACCTGTTTCTTTGAATTCAGTTTACTCAGAAGTAAAAAGACTTGCTTTGTTTAAAACACAACATCTGTTCTTCATTAAGTTTTAAGTTAAGTTATTGGTATTAAGTTATACAGTTCTAGAACAATCTAATTAATCCTCGATCCTTTGTTGATTTTAGTTATTACCATCCTATGTCGTGAGTACCTAAATAGATAAAACTAAAATAATTACGTAAGTTCGAGTGCGTATTTTCACAGTAAAAAATATTAGAGAAAAACTCCTAAAAACACTCGTCTGTAATGACGTCATAACAAGCTAAAGCACTTTTATAAAAAAATATGTGCGTTGTTCGTTACTAATTAATTTAAAAAAACTGCCATGTCCCACACGCGCCGCTGGGCACACAAAAATTTAATAAAATTAAACAAATGGTCTCTCTTCACTGGTAAAACGGTGACTGTTTGATTTTCAGATGAGTTTAAGAGTAAAACAATGAAACAAAAAATGATCACCATCATGATTAAGTATATTCAATTATAAATGATTTTTATTTCTGTAGGTCTGTACAACATTTTTTTACACATCAATCATATTTTAAAAATTAGATGATCTCGGCGTTTCCTATCTGAGTACTCTGAAAAAAAAGGCCGAAACAAATTCAGAGCTCACAGTCTCCTTTAAAGTCCAGACATAATCTTGGTCAGATCATGTGAAGGCCATGCAGATTGGTGTCTGAAATGGTCTTTTGAAGAAAGAACCACACAGACTGAGTGGACCTGTCCAGTCAGTGCACGCATTTGTCAGTAATCGTGCAGCTCTACTCAGAACTTAACGAGCTCAACGATTAGCCATAGAACGTCCGCTGCTGGAAAAGTCCTGAGGGTGCTACACTCATGTTCGGGTCGGCATGATTAGGCACAGCCGAGCAGCAACATATACATTCGATTTTGTTGCCCAGCTATGCAAAATCATGCCAACCTGAAAAAGTATGTAGTAGCACGCCTTACTCCTCAGAGATTTCAACAACGATCGATTTATTGTGGCTTGTGACTTCTACCATATCGGCTGACCACCGAGTTTAACTTATCTAATTTATTGCTTACATAATAACACATAGCCATGCTGGTGTTCGGACCTTCTCTCTGTGAGAGGGAGCGGGTAGTAATCCACCACGTTGGACTAGTATCGAACTGGTCACCCGAGGTGGCGGCGCGTAGCGGTCCACGCGCGCCCCTTTCAGACTTTGCGGGGGGGGGGGGGGGGGTCAGACACCTCACCCCCCCCCCCCAGACTTGAGGTGGCCCGCAGAGGCGAGCCGGCACTAGCCGGGGATTGCGGAAGTAATAATAGATCCCAATATCCCCGGTGCAAGTGTGGGAGGGGAACACTGGGGTGGTTTTTAGTCAGTAAGAGTCTGACAGACCCCTCCTCCCGCCCCGGGGCGGAGGACATCCATGAGGATTTTCCACCCCGTGAATAAAAAAAAAAAAAGTATCGAATTGGTGGCTGACAATTTATCTTGGAATTTCAGGTTCTAAGTTTCTTCACGAAGCTACAATGTTGTTTTCCTACACAATTTTAAGAAAATTTGTAATAAAACAAATTTAAGATAAGTACATACAAACTGATCACGTAGATTAAAACAATTTCAATTATATAATAATCTTTCAGTAATACCGTTACGGATACCAAGTTAAAGCCCTTACTTTGTTAACTAAGTTGTAAGAATTGTAGGAGATATTCTTGTTTTCTAATTCGGTTTCAAGTCGAACCGACAGCTAAACTTGTGTCGCGTTTTAAAGATAAATTGTGCTGGTTCACAGTAAAACCTAATATATTGTAGTAAACTGACAAATTCTTGGACAATTTTCTCCTTGTCGCAAAACGTTTTCAGCTGTGTTAACAGGCAAGTTAGAAATACTGATGGTGATATAAAAATATCAAAAAAGTTGTGGAAACAAATTAGATCAGCAAAAGAGTTTGGAGTTCTCAAAGTTTCAGGAACGGTTCCGCTGTCGAGTTTCCGCAACGAGGATATTTGCGATTTCAGGTCCAGTTGGAAATCAGTGTCAAACACTGTTGTCTGGCATTTTTGCTGAACTGGGCCTTTTTTGCGCAGCCGTGAGGCATACTTTTGCTATATTTCTTTCATTGCACTTTCACTTTTTACTTGTTTTATTTTTATTTTATCTGGTTATATTAAACAGATATGTTATACACTCACAAAACAAATCGAAAATAGTGTTCCGTAGCAGCAGCGGCAGCACACATACCCACTATTCATTCATTTACATTTCGCTACAAGTAAAAATGATAGAAAAGAGATGGCTTGATCAAAACAACAAGAAAAAAGAGACAGCTAGTGTTGTCAATTGCGCGTGAATGTAAACAAACATTATTCTGGCCACCAATCACCGAATGTTGGCATCACAGACTAACAAATACGTCCCAATTAGGACGTTTTCGAGTCTTCACGATTGCGCGCTCACAACATATCTCTTTAAGGGCCCCTTTTCCCGAAAGTTTAGGCATGAGACAGCTTGCGCCCGCGTTTCACAGGAGCAGTCGCGATAGCACTATAGTACTGGCACTATACTACGAGCCGTTTTTCACGTATTTATTTAATATTAAAAAAAAAACCGGTCAAGAGCGAGTCGGACTCGCCCACCGAGGGTTCCGTACAAATATATGATGTTGATGATTTCTGAAAAACTGTGCCATTTAGAGACATCGTTTTATTTTTCCTGTAATCTTTACATACGCTTCTATTATATAGAATAATTTCAGATTTTTATCTCTGCAAACTTCGGAGATAAGAAGACGGTATTTTTTTTCACAAGTTTCATCAAAAGTCGGAAAGTATGCTGCCAAAAAAAAAATGTTTGAGAATGTGCAAACAGCATTCTTTCATAATGATATGATACCCCACATGCCCTAGTAGCCCCACTTCAAATTTTTAAGACCCCCTTTCAATCCCTTTTGCAAAAAAGGTTTATTTTTTTAAATTTCGTTCTTACTTGCAAAATAGTTGGGAAAACGTCATCTAAAACTATTCTAAATTTCAAGTTGATAGCATTAGTAGTTCTTGAGATATCCAGGTGTGACAGACAGACAGACAGACATAGTCTCACCATAAGGGTTCCTTTTTACCATTTTGGTTCAGAACCCTAATAAGTGCCATATTATAAATTTATCCAATAATATCCCTGTCAAACCCGATTAGTAACTGAAATGTTAAATTTTCATAAACATTGCTTTCCCCCAAGTCTCATACAACTTAAAATACTTTCAAAATCGACTTTACTTCTGATTTTTTTTTATCAAGCAAAATGTTAAATAAGCGTGTTTTTAAAAAAAAAAATCACTAGACCAAACATGTATCTGTACTATATATTTTTTTACGTATTTAAATATGGTGATTTCTCTGAAATCGATCGATCTAGAAACGTAAATTTCGGAACAGGGGCCCTTAATATAATATCATTGATCTGGTGTATATTTGTGTGCCTTTTATAATAATAAATAATAATAAAAAGCTTTTATTGATTCATTACAATTATTTCAATACACACAATTTCATTTAAAAAAAAATACATTTCAATTTACTTATAATAAAATTCATAGTGGTTAGTTGTTAGTATTAATTAATTAATTTGCTATTACATTATAAGGACCGCCTAGTGCGGTAAAAGCCTCCTCCATCTGTCTCCATCTTGTTCAGTCGACCTATTGGTAGAACAAAGTTCTATCTGCGAAATCTGTACTTTCCAGGAGAGCGTTTTGAAGTTGAGCGCTCACTATTCTAGTCATATTTTTACAGCGGTTATACTTAGAGTTATGATTTTTGATATGTGTTGAGGAATATGAGGTCTAAGGTAATAGAGTATTTATTATGAGATTTAACTGATTATTTCCTGAATTAAGGTGTTGCATGTGACTATGTGACGTTTTTTTGCGGAGGCCCTAGTACCAGTCTTTGTTACACATGCTTATAGAACGTTGTTTTAGGGAAAGTCACTTTAAAAATATTGTCTCTTATGCAGATAATGCCATGTTCACAGAAAATTGAAGTCAAATTATGATTCTATCTGATTTACTATAGGTAAAAAATTAAATAAAAACGCTTTTGTTATTTCAAAATAATGTTTTATTGCGAACAATGTTACCATAGCTCGAGTTATGAAAGTCACATGTTTCAAAAACTTGTTTTAATATTTATAGAGGTTTTATAAAAGCTATTTTTATTAATATAATTTATAAATTCACAGCTGGTGTGTATCTAACACCAGCTGTGAATTTATAAAAATACTCCACTGTATGGAATTGGTACATTTTTCTTCAAAGCTACCTAATACGTATACAATGTGTATGTATGTCTTTTATTTTTGGCAACATGACATATAAAATCAACTAAGTAAACATTAAAAGTTCTTATAAGTAGGCAAAATTAGGTATTATTGTCTTAATATTAGGTGTATGTCTATCAGACTTATTAGGTTGGGAAAATCACATGCAAAATCACATTTTAGCGAAAGAAACGATACAACATTACTTTGTAACGCCATCTTATATCTAAATAGTCTAAATATTGTGTCTCTCAGACCTATATTTTAGGAACTTTGTGTTTTGTTTATCTGTGATATATCACTTATTCTTATAAGTATGAACATTTAAAAAAATCTTTAGAAATCTTAACAATTTGTATAACGTTTAACAAACTTAGATAATCTCTTTTGTTTTAAACATACACCGTAGGTACTTACGATTAACAATACTTTAACCTTAATATTATTACTAGTAAATGCAAATAATAAACATCTTTTTGGTATGTTTCCCTAGAAATATTGGTACATACTCGTACAACAATGCTTTTGGCACCTGAGTAGTTCAGAACAATCTCCACATTAGCATAACAATATAAAAAAAAATAGAATATCAAAATACAACAATAGTATTGTCTCTTACAGGCACTTGTTAGACTAGTAATGTGAAGGGTTTTTATCATATATAGTAAATATTTAGTAAAAATAATTATTATTTTGTTGGTTTAAGCTACTCATCTAAGTCATTATCGCTATTTTCTGCATTGTTTTCAAAATGGGGTAGTGATTTAAAAAAAGCTGAATATTGTTCTCCTATTATCCCCGAATCACACATGCTGATGAGGTCTTTGTACTTGTCTTTTGGTAAATTAATGTTTGTTTCATACGCATGTTCCAGAGCAGCTAAAGCGGAACTGGCATTTCTGCGTGTGTTGTTTCGTATGATGACTGTGCTGTAATCGGCTTGGTTGAAATCATATTTATATTGCAATTTGTTGGAATCAGATTTGTCCACGTAAACCTCTCTAATACTAGTCCACGAAACCTTTTCGCCTTTTGTGTTTTTGCTCCAAATCTTGTTGATAACGTGACTCTTAAAGTCGAAAAAGTGTCTCTGTGTCATATTTTTTACCTCATATGGTTCTCCTTCACATTTGGCCCACCGTATGAGCAAACGCCATTCGTCTGGAGTATAAATGGTTTTTTTCTGTGCTTCACGTTCTATCAGCGCATGAACGCTATCGCCTTCATTTTGAGTGTGGCCTTTCTCCAGGAAACGGTGTCTTATAGTCACGTTAAATTTTATGGCAGCGTAAACATACAGAAAAAAGACAAAGCGATTTCTGTTCTGACCCGCGCAGTTGTCAGACCAAAACCTGAATTCAGTCACTCCTTCTGTGGCGTTTGCTTCAATATAATCAAGCAAACAGCTGGCGACCTCATTCGCTCCTCGTTTAGCGACTGTCTCGTCCCACATGTAACATACTGCCTTCTTTATTCCCATGTTAAACACAGTGAAATTTAGGCAAGACAGTTTTCTTTTATAATAAAAGACGCTGACTTGGCCATGAGGGCACGATAAGACTTTTTGAAAGTCAAATACGGCAGCCACTATTTTACCACTCGAATCTATCGCCTCGCATTTGTCAAGCTTCTTAAGCGTTCGAGCACTATTTTTATTTGACACATGCTTTTCGTAATCAGTCTTCTCTTGATCAGTGTGATCGGTTTTATTTCTATATATGTGGCAAACGTCACATTGATCCTTTTTGGGGATAAAAAATCCCAAGTTGAAATTTTTTGTCACCACTTCGCGGTATTGCCTCTGTGTGACTGCTTTGCCTGTATATTTCGAATCATCGTACCACTCATTGTATAACACATACATGCGTGAGATACTGAGACTACCATCCAGATAAAGTTTTGTGGAAGTCTTACGCGTGTAGTGAGATTCAACCGGAGCGAAAGAAAGGACATGATTACACACACTTTTTACCACATCTGCCGTAATTACTTGTTTATGATTCTTGTGGTGCCCTCTCAAATCAGCTTCTATCAACGTGCTGCCGTCATATTTGTCCCAGGCTGTTTTAAGAATTCGACCACTAGTAGACAGGGTATTCAGAAACATTGTCTTACACACGCTGACCGTCTCACACTGGTTTTCTTGTTCATCATTTGTTGACAGTGGTAAGGTATACTTGTAAGTGTGTTGGCGACGATTAGGTTCATCACGATTCAAACATCTATTTTTCTTCTCTTTTTGGGTGTATTTAACTACATAAGACCACTGCTTTTCTCGGCATCCCAAACTCCAAAACTTTTTAAAGCATTGGTATCTTTGTTCATGAGATATTTTTTCATAACAACGATATCGGCAACTGCATGGCGAACTCAAAGTCTTCTCATCAACCACCTTACCTCTCTTGGATACGTACTTTTTGCCAATATTTTTGAGACATTTTCTCTTTGCATCTGACCACTCTGAAATGCGCTTATGTCTCTTTACTCGTCTCTTCGGTGTATATGACTGTGCGTCTTCACTGGAGTCACAAGGACCAGACGTATTCGCACCTGATGCCGAAGGTGATTGAGTCAAGTGCTCACAATGATGCACAGGGCAGAAAACATCGTGACAATCGATATGCGAGTTCACCGGAGAAGCCATAGGGGTTGGAATATTTAATTCACCGCCGGTTGTATTTACCGAAAAGGGTTGAAACTCTTCTAGGGTAAATGCAGGCGAATTTTCATAGCTGGCCGGTACATCGAGGTCAAAGGGCGTCAGTTCTTCCTGAGGAGGACCTGCAGTTGGTATTTGATTACCCAAAGCCGTATTAGATGTAGCAGGACCCGAAAGATAACGGCTGTCTGTGTGCCTAGATGCTGGGTTTGAGTGACTGACTGCTCCGGCAGAAGTTACCTCTGGTTCGCCAAACACGTCGTTGTACACTTGAAGCATAACATCTTTATCGCATATTTCTGCTTGGGGTGGCACTGGTGAAGGTGATAATGCTCCGTGACAGTTCACAGTAACATCTGAAAATGAAGCAAATACGTCGAAATAATAAAAAAAAGATTAAGGCTCTCTACAAGTAGGGATAGTCAAACATATTAATGAAAAATAAATTATATTTTAACAAGGTATTTATGGTTTTTTTCAGTTGGAAGAAAGTAATATGATAGTTTTTTTCAAAGAACAAACGCCTATATTCACTTAATACTCAAAATGCATAGTTGTTTTCCCACTAACAAAGTTACATGTTTAAAACGAACTACATTTATTATTTTGATATCCAACGAATAAAGATCTATGTTAAAAAAGGCCATGATTTTTCAATAGTAGAATCTGACATATCTAACATTACTAGATAAATAAATAAACATTAACTGCCTTGCCTTAATTATATTTACGTAAAAAGTATAATTTCCGCGGAACAAAGTTATATGTGCACGTAGAACGCTTCATTTACACTAACCGGTTTTGTGACCTAAATTTCTAACAAATTCTATGAATAATAATACATACCTATCGGCTTGGGATTATACCAATAAAAAAACAGTAGAACACAAATAACTTACCTGGAATTATAGATTCTTCACCGTTTTCATCTCCAACGGAATTTCGCACCGGCGATTTATCCACTTTATTTGGACTTAATACTAAGTTTAGCATTTTTCTCGACCGTGCATTATTCATTTTAAACCGATTTTGTAGTAAATATTGCCCAAAATGATCTATAAATCAAAAATCGTAACGGTGACAACAACGCAACCATCCTTCGGCCGAACATAGATGCGACTGATCATAGACCGCCGCGTGCGCGCGGGCACTGACTAAAAACAACAGCTCTTGTGAAGATGGAACGTTGTTTTTGGGTAGGAAAATTTAAATAGGACGTTGTTCTATCGATATCTCCTAAGTTACTAAACCTTTTTTTTTTCAAATAATTACTGGTGATAGCAATGGTCAATCTAAACGTAAACCACGAATAAAAAGGGTTTCGGTCTATGTTAACATGTAACATTGTTCTACCCATAGGTCGTTCTGTCTCTAGCTAGTCTGCTCCATGTTTTTCCTATTAAGCCTGATATGTCGTCACTCCATCTCTTGTTGGGTCTCCCGCGCTTTCGCTGTTTGTTGATAGGATACCAGTTTGTTATGGTTTGAGTCCATCTGTCATCGCTAACTCTTTGTAAATGTCCAGCCCATTTGTGTCCTTTTAGTCTGTCCTAAATAAATGTATTTTCTTTCTTCTTTCTTTCAATAAGTTCTATGAAATGTTATGCTTACTATCAGGAAAAACGTTATTTATCCACAATAAAGAAGTACCTCATCACCTGCCCAGCCTTTTCCCAACTATATTGGGTTCGGCTTCCAGTCTAACCGTATGCAGCTGAATACCAGTACTTTACATGGAGCGACTGCCTATCTGACCTCCACAACCCAGTTACTGGGTAACACGATAACCCTTGGTATGACTGGTTGAGAGACTTTCGGGCTGCTGACGACCCGTAACAACTGTCAAAGATCTACCTAAGCATATTTATTTGTTATCATTTTGGCAATTGGTAAAACGTTGAAAGAAAGAAAGAAAAAGCATTTATTGGGACTCGCACAATTCAAAAAAAAAAAAAAACACACTCATTGACACATAAAGAACAAAACTAAAATTAAAACAATGTAAAAATTAAAATACAAACAGAAAGTCCTGTACGAGGCCAAAAGGCCCGTATCTCAGCATGATGCTGCGGCACTTAAAAATAAGTGTCGCCGCGCTGTGCGCTGTCGTGCGTTGAGTACCGATAACGAAGTTAATCTTATAAGGACTAAAGTAGGCGTCAAACAATTAGTCCTAAAGTCAAATATTCAAGGCCAGTTTGTTATTGTATAACCCCAAAGTCAATGATCCTCAGCCAAGAATACTTACACCAGACGCCAAAAATAAGATGCTTTAACTTAAATAATCCGAACATCAAAACTCAGATCTGTTTGCTTCCCTCATTAAAATTTTCTCCAAATGCCGACAAAAGAAAAGGAGGCATTCAAAAAAAGCGGCTATTGTGCGTTCCTTCCACCACATTTGCAGTTTCATCATAATGTACCTATCACGCCTTGAAAAATGAAAGCGTTTTTACCAGAGCAACCCTACTTTCTCTCTTTTTTTCCTGTTAATTTTCTCGACTATTCATCATCCGTAAACCTTAAGCGACAATTGAAATACTATAATGGATTTTCAATTACATAATCTGAGGCCAAACAATAAGGCCTTTTGTACACGTACACACGTTTTTCTTGCCGTGAAAAACTACGGTTTATTCGCCGTTTGTAGGCACGGTCCACAAACTTCCATCATCCATCCAACACTGACTAGTGTTGGATGGATGATGGAAGTTTGTGGACAGACATGTTTTTTCTCCGGCGCGGTTTATACACCGTATGTAGGCATGGTCGTCAATGTTGGATGGATCACTATGGAAGTTTGTTGACGATACGTTTTTCTACGGCGCGGTTTATACGCCGTGTGTAGGCACGGTCGTCAGTTTTGTATGAATCACTATGGAAGCTTGTTGACGGACGCTTTTTTTCTACGGCGCGGTTTATACGCCGTACCGTAAACAAACCGTGCCGTGTACAAAAGGCCTAAGGAAAGTCGTTGATGTTTTTCCAGAAAATACAATTGTTTTGTTTCAAAAAAATGTAGGTCAATGATATCATTATCTGAATATACATGCAAATAAAGTAATTGGTACGGCGAGTATGCTTGGATGGATCACTATGGAAGTTTGTTGACGATACGTTTTTCTACGGCGCGGTTTATACGCCGTGTGTAGGCACGGTCGTCAGTTTTGTATGAATCACTATGGAAGCTTGTTGACGGACGCTTTTTTTCTACGGCGCGGTTTATACGCCGTACCGTAAACAAACCGTGCCGTGTACAAAAGGCCTAAGGAAAGTCGTTGATGTTTTTCCAGAAAATACAATTGTTTTGTTTCAAAAAAATGTAGGTCAATGATATCATTATCTGAATATACATGCAAATAAAGTAATTGGTACGGCGAGTATGCTTACTTTGTCTTCTCTTCCGTGGGAAAACATGTAAGTATTGAATTGACGGCTTGTCGGAAACAATAAGGTTTTATGAAAAATCGTTAACATATTGTTGCTTGTGGTGCTACTTCAACACCAGGTTTCAGTTTTAAAACTGGATATTTATACCTGGTTTCATCCTACTAATATTTTTTTTGGTTTCAATAATTATCGACCCTGGGCTATTATGCAAGAGTCGGTAGTCATTGCTTTAAATTGGGAACATTACGATGCGGATTATTTGATTAATTTATTTGAACGTTTGTTAGAAAAAACACTAAGATAGACCTTAGGCCTTAGACCTTAGACCAACGAAATTTTCTCAAGACAAAATGTTTTTTACCTTATACCTACTAACTTCACACTGTTAGTTAATCATATTGCTCATTCCGATATGGAAAAATGAAACACATATAAATTATTGTTCTCAAAAATTAATTAATTGAAAATCGCGCGCTATTAATTAAAACAATTTGTCAACAATATTGGTTGCCGTGTTTCCGAAATTAACATGTGCATATCGTGCATAATTGATTACACTGTTGGGTACATACTGTGGATATTAACAAACAATTTATAATTTCATGTTTTACCTTTTTAAAACGTCTTTTGACGCTGAGATGACGAATCCTACCTAATATTATAAATGCGAAAGTAAGTTTGTTTGTTTGTTTGTTACCTTTTCACGCCTAAACCATTGAACCGATCATCCTGAAAATTTTCATATATGTTGTCCGGTGCACAGAAACGGACATAGGGTAGGTACCCTATGTCCGTCGTTTGTCCCGAAAAAAAGTACTGTTCCTGAGGAAAACAACAATAACGTTCTTATTATAATAGATGGTGCCACCTGTCTTTCGAATCATGATTGAATTATATTATTACAAGCAGAGTACAACTCGAATTGATTTTCAAATTTTAAAGTAACGCGAGCGAAGCCGCGGGCAAAAGCTAGTAATAGATAAGTATGGAAGTTAAAGACATGTTGGCAGGAGAATGATAATGATGACACCGATTTTATAAAAATATTATCACGCCTTGTTTCCCCGAAGGGTTGGGCAGAGGTGTACCTGTAGTACAGCCACATTTCGCCAGTTATGTTTAAATCCCACTTACTAGAGGGCGAGCCTATTGCCACCAACCGAGAAAAAATCCAGACTCCAGGCTGCTAATGAGGAATTCCAGATAGAAAAACCCAACATCAATTTGCGCGACCCGGGAATCGAACCCAGGACCTCATGCTTGCGACCACTAAACCAGCGAGGCTATTTTTATGATATTAGTTCAGTATTTCTTGTTTTTAGGGTTCCGTACCTCAAAAGGAAAAAAGGAACCCTTATAGGATCACTCGTGTGTCTGTCTGTCTGTCACAGCTGATTTGCTCCGAATCTACTAGAACGATTAAGTTGAAATTTGGTACAAATATGAACTTCTGTGACCCAAACGTGGACGTGTTTCGTAAATAAATTAATTTTGAATATGGAGGTCACTTTTAAGCGGCAAATTAGAAAAAAAAAAAAAGTTTTACTGACTGATAAAAATACAGAAAACAGTTCTTTACCTACAGATTACAGGAAACCTATAAGAAGTCTGTTATCTTGAAATAACATGTTAAATCACTCAATATTGTGCGTACAAAC
Organism: Tiliacea aurago; assembly: GCA_948098905.1. Classification (NCBI taxonomy): domain Eukaryota; kingdom Metazoa; phylum Arthropoda; class Insecta; order Lepidoptera; family Noctuidae; genus Tiliacea; species Tiliacea aurago. Next base: position 8,522,165 of record OX402592.1, read on the forward strand.
TTACTTTTGCAGTTGGAATGTATAGGGGATCATGTTTTTCAACTACAATGTTAATTTTGTTCTTGGGATAAATTCATCCCAACTACGGAACCCTTCATTGTGCGTGGTCCGACACGCACTTGGCCGGTTTTTTCTCTCCGCTTTGCAATTTCGTTTTCGGAGGCGGTCTATTCGTTATCGTATTCGTCTTTGATTTTCCTTATGGATAAAAATAAATAAAAAGCAGATATTTTGACGAGAAAAATTTCGATTGAAAATTAGGGTGATTTTTCGATATTAAAACAAAAAAACCGGTCAAGAGCGAGTCGGACTCGCACACCGAGGGTTCCTTACGAATATATGATGTTGATGATTTCTGAAAAACTGTGCTATTTAGAGACATCGTTTTATTTTTCCTGTAATTTCCTTTCAATCCATTTTGCAAAAAAGATATATTACAAAATAGTTGGGCAAACGTCATCTAAAACTATTCTAAATTTCAAGTTGATAGCTTTAGTAGTTCTTGAGATATCCAGGTGTGACAGACAGACAGACAGACTTAGTCTCACCATAAGGGTTTCTTTTTACCATTTTGGTACGGAACCCTAAAAAGGTGAGCGAGTCGGACCCGCGCACCGCACATTTTCCGTACGTATATATGATGTTGATGATTTCTGAAAAACTGTGCTATTTATAGACATCGTTTTATTTTTCCTGTAATCTTTACAAAAACTTCTATCACATAGAATAATTTCAGATTTTTATCTATGCAAACATCGGAGATAAGGGGGGGAACGGTATTTTTTTTTACATTTTCATCAAAGGCGGAAACTATGCTGGCTAAAAAAAAAATGTTTAAGAATGTGCAAACAGCGTTCTTTCATATGATAAAAGAGAGAGAGATACAAATTTGAAGTGGGGCTACTAGGGCATGTCCCCACATTGCCTAGTAGCCCTGCTTCAAATTTTTAAAACCCCGGTTCCGTACCAAAATGGTAAAAAGGAACCCTTTTTATTTTATTTTATTTATTCGGGAAAACAAAGAGATAGGATACAGAAATGATATAAACCACGTTCTCCACAGATACACAATGAGACAATTTGGTAAATTATTAGACTAGCGTTGTAAACAATAAAAAAAGGAATATTAAAAAGAGGAATACAAAAAAAAGGAATATTAATAGCATAGTATCATCATAACCCTTTTGGTGAGACTAAGTCTGTCTGTCTGTCTGTCACACCTGGATATCTCAAGAACTACTGATGCTATCAACTTGAAATTTAGAATAGTTTTAGATGACGTTTGCCCAACTATTTTGTAATATATCTTTTTTGCAAAAGGGATTGAAAGGAAGTCTTAAAAATTTAAAGTGGGGCTACTAGGGCATGTGGGGTATAATTTGAAAGAACGCTGTTTGCACATTTTCAAAATTCCCCTCCCCCCCTTATCTCCGAAGTTTGCATATATAAAAATCTGAAATTATTCTATGTGATAGAAATGTATGTAAAGATTACAGGAAAAATAAAACGATGTCTCTAAATAGGACAGTTTTTCAGAAATCATCAACATCATATATTCGTACGGAACCCTCGGTGCGTGAGTCCGACTCGCTCTTGACCGATTTTGTTATATTCTCTTCCTTTTCCAATGGGTTTCATCCTAATATTTTCTTTTTCACTTTTTACCTTTTTCAAAGGCCAGCCCTCTATTATAGTAAGTAACATTACAAACTTCGATTGCTAAGTCGTGAACCATACAGCAATGGAAACCACTCGAAAATCACTAACACCATGGATTACTACCACACGGAAATGCATAATCAAAAGAAGTATTGTGTTATTTAAAATAAAATACAGATATATGAAAAAATTGTGTTCTTATCACTAATTTTTCATACACAGTGGCGTGTTGTAACTTGCTCTCTTGGAAGCAAAGATTTTCAATGGCCAGTAATGATGCCGCTATGGAGTAGGGAATACAAATCAGTTTACTCTATAATCCTGGAAGGGGTCGTAAAGAATCATTAAAATGGGGCCGTAAAATAATTTTTGATTAGTCAAATAAAGTAAAAACTCGGTACATAAAAATTTGGGAAAAACAATGAATACGAGTATGTACTTTAAATGCTTTTTCGAGGTATCGTAATACTGACATAAAAAAGCGCAAATGGCCTCAGGCCATTTTCCACATAGCACATTAAGCTTTCCAAGTATTTCAATAAACAGTGGGTAAAACAAAAGGGTTTTGTTTATTTTTCGACCAAACATGTAGCAAACAAAGTTCGGACGAATTATCAGCGGACATAAAGCTTGGTATCGATTGGCGACGTGCACTAAATTCGATTCTCAAAATCATTACACTGGTGAAAATTATCAACCTTAAGGCCCGTTATGCACACACAATTTTTTTACGTGGAAAACGACGGTTGATTCGCCGTGTTTTTTTATGTAACCACCACGGGGAAGCTGTTTGTCGTCATCTCACCTGTTGAGGATTCCGGGTGACGCTCGCTTCCACCTTTGACCTGATCTTCACTCATCTTACCTATAACTGCCGAAACACAACAATGCTGTTAAAGTTGTCAAAAAATAATAGGCCCGTTTTGACATTTAACTTGAATCGATTTATCGTGAGTATCGAGTATCGAGTCGTATGTTTACTTCACTAGTTACGTCGCGATGGTCAATATTATTATTATTATTAATTAATTTATTTAATTTATACAATACAGAGGGGTTATCTTAATTCTAAACTCGCCAAACTTTTACGTTTGATGGCGAGAGGCGCTCTTTTACATACTTTACAATGAACCCTTACCATTACTTAAATATTATAGGTATTTAATTCTGTTTGCTATCCTGCAATATGTTTTTTAATTTTGTTTTAAGTGATCCTTTACAATGGCAATGTAACTAGTCAAGTAACCATACGACTCTGTACTCGTTACGATTAATCGATTCAAGTTAAATGTCAAAATGTGCCTATTATTTTTTGACAACTATAACATTGTTGTTATTACAGACTTAGAAAAGATGGCGCCAGGCGGACTTAGAACAGGCCCTACCACCAACCAAACCGAGCAGAAAATTTTGCCCCCGCTGGAAATCGAGCCCGGGGACCTCTGGGTCTGAGACAGGTGGTCTTACCACTAGACGGTCGTCAGTGTTGTATGGATCACTAAACAAACTATGCCGTGTACAACGGGCCTAAAAAGCCCTTTTGCACGGAACACGATTAAGGGCTTTTAACAGTGTGTTTTAGTCTTACTGTGGTTACTGAAGTACGGCATAACCGTAACAATTAAGAACACCTTTAACGTTGTAATAATGACACGTTTATAATTCTGATGGTTCATGTAATTTGTGATATAAAATGTAGGGGCTTGTTGTAAAGTGTTACAAACTGGTTTTTAATGACTTTGGACTTTTTTGGACGTTCTTCAGGTATTAATTCCGATTGTCGAGGTGGATTGTGATTACATGCTGTTATGTAATACTTAATTACCGGTTTGTAATAAGATGTTCTATTTATGAATGAAAGGTACTTGAAACAGAGTGTACCTGCCTACTGTTAAAATGTTTGGTCGCAAATATGCACTTGTTACGTACTCTGCCCTCACCAAATAATCTGAATAGCGACTTGATAAACTAATTACGTCAATCGGATGATTCCACATAAAATCGCAATACACCATTCTGCTGAATCAACGAATTGACGCCTCGTGTCGCCGGTCGCCGAACGCTCACCTACTTCCAAATCAGCTGATGCCGCATTGACTCTAGCAATCGTCATAATTTTAATGTTAGAGATAACTAATTTTAAGCTCTTCGGTACTAGCATCGTCCGAATCTAGACTTAGGGATTAGCTTAAGTTTATAATGTAGTTTTTACATAATTATAACCTTTATTTAAATGACTTCGGTTTTCTTTAAAGTCCTCCTGCTGCCACCTTCGTAATTCACTCATAAACCATGGTTACGAAACGCATTTACAATTGTAACAATATTATTATTACAACAACATTTTCCATAAAAATTTCGTGACACGTTAACCAGCTGGTGCGCAATTTTTCCTTTCGGTCCAGGAAATCATGGAGGTATTTTTTTAAATATTCGCTGAACAATAGCGGAGTCTCATAAAAAGGGGCGCAATTGGTCGTGAGACTGCAGAATGTTCGTTGGCGGACGAATTTACAGTGAAAGTACAGAGATTTTCCGGGGCTCTTCCCGAGCTTTCCCGAGCGCTTTCCGTGCGCCCCACCGAATTACAAAGAATTCTTCTACAATAACCGAACATTCCGTGTTGTCGACTCAAGCGAATGTAACCAATCTTTTTAATTAAATTACTGAAATAAAAAGTTGTCCTATTTTTCTGTCTAATGGAATTATTCCGTTTCACGCTTCCGATTCTTAGCGACACCCTTTCAGATGGAAAGACGGTAGGAATTGTTTGCAGATGTTGTGTTGTATTTATTTGGTTTAATTTAAGACGCCAGAGAAATAAATAACATAAAAATTCCAGAAACCAATGGCTGAAATTATCTGTAAAGAATTGAAATTTTTCTTGGAAACTATCTCTTCTACCGTTTGCCAATTTTTATTACTTTCCAATGTCCTGGGATAGTTAGTTCCATCGGCTATTATCTGGTTATATATAAGGGATGCACCAGACGTGTTTAAGCTTCTATTGACCGGGCATTTGATCACTGGATAATATATCAGCTGCAGCATAATATAATCTTAGTACAAAGCGATCCGAAGAAACAATAGATCTGTAACAATGTAGAGATAGCTGCACATAAATACAACATAATCTTATGAGGTCATTGTTCAATCATTGAGGCAAAGCCTTGCAGCAAGAGTGCAGTCTTGATGCCGCACTGCTTCGATAACACAGCACGTAAATATCGCTGCAGCGCTGCTAAAAGCCAAAAGCAACGCAGTTCTCAAAACGTTCCCGGCAAACTTCGTGAGGAAACCGGCATGTCCTAGATTCTAGAACCAAATAATTCGAAGACATTTGAAATTTACTAAACTACACTGGTCCTGCGACATGAATTACGGCCCACTCCCTCTCACAGAGAGGAGCCCTGTGTCCCAGCAGTGGGCAATAGGGTGATTATGCTGCTTAAGGCGATACCAAAATAAATTGGGGGCTTTTTCGTAACCATTTATTTCACAATTACAGCATGTATGGATTCGTTTTTTGGATATATGTTTATTGACTATTAACTTGACTTAATACTCTGACAGAAGGAAAACGCAACTGGGTTTTTCCTCGATAGAATTTAATTCTGAAAAGACCTCTACTTTTTATATTTTTTTTCTGTAATTCTAAAATCCTAAGTAATTTCATTGCAAAATTGCATTCAAAATGTAAGTATAAGGTAATTTAAAACTCTGGCTGAAAATATTTTTGATACATACCTTAATTTATTTTTAAACAATGTATTTGGTTTGGTGCTCATAGGTTGTTTTATTTTGGTTCCAGCGCATTGTTGCGTTCTCTTTTTTCGCATGTGGAAGTAATTTACTCTGTCACTTCCTTATGCCCACCCAGTTCGCTAGGATTTATTTTTTACGTATCACTTTAAAGCAACTAAGCGTAGACGCCCTTAGGACTGGGTCAGCCTTACCAATTGTCCGGTTTTGAGGCCGACAACTGTTAGTTTAGATAGCTATAATAAGTACTAAATTTATGGATTATTCTTCTATTCCCAAAGACGGAACGTCCCTCGACGATATTCCAGAATGAATATTCATGACTAAAGCCAGGGAGATAGCGTAGTACAATACTTAACATTTTCTATTTTCTCTGTTATTACAGCTGAGTTAATGCTCAAGCCAATTGGATGTATACTCGAGACGAAATTATTTTGCACGGGAGTGTAAACAATTGAAACATCAAAGATGGAGGTCGTAATACAAATTGGTTTCCAAAGAAATGATTTTTTTTTTGCTGTAGTAACTAATCATAATCATACTGTTATTCACGGAAAAAATATTTTCTACAATACTAAAAGAACGATGAAATAAATCGTTAAAATAACGTGAATTTGTTTTTAGTAATAAGAACTATTTTAGCAGATATACTGATCAAATTGTAAAGAGAACAATTTCATTCTAGTTACACTTAATCTAGTAAACTCTACTGACAAACAGTAATTATTACAAACATTTGTATAGTTAAACATCTAGATCTATGCTTATGCTTTTAATTACAAGCTGCATTGTCTCGTACAGAAAAAGATTGTATTCAGAATGAACCAATTTGTAGACCGGCTGAACGAAGGTTTCGGTCAGACTCGCACGGTAGTCACACTCAATAGTCGACGACTTGTACCCTCACTGAGTACACTGATAAATTATTAAAAAAAAAAAACTGTAAGTAAGTTTGTACAAACACTTTTACAAGTCAATTATATTTAAAAAGAAAGCTAGATGAGGTCGGCATTTCGTATCTGAGTACTCTGAGAAGAAAGGCCAATACAAATTCAGAGGACAGTCTCTTTTAAAGTCCAGACATAATCTTGGTCAGATCATGTGAAGACCATAAAGATTGTTGCCTGAAATTATCTTTTGATGAAAGAACCACACAGATTAAGGGGACCAGTCCAGTCAGTGCACGCATTTGTCAATAGTCGTGCAGCTCAACTCAGAACGCGAACGCTCAACGATTCAACGAACAATACCAAAGAAAGAACATTTGGGTAGGCTGCATAAATTACTCAAACTGCCAGACCATGATAAAAACTTCCTGAGAAAAAAAAAACAAAATTATACAATAACCCACATAGTCTTCACATTTACAATAATTAAAATAATATAATAATGTACATAACTGAGTGTTACATTCAAGTATAGTGTTCTGTGGAGTATAATTTCATATTCATCTAAAGTGATTTGAGCAAAGAAGAACAATTGGATTCGAATTGTTCTTATTTGCTCAAAACACTCACGCACACGGAATATACACAATATCCCAAAGTATTCTAACTAGTAACCAGTACACAAAGTATAGTTATTGCAAATAAAATACAATATAGTAATGAATAACTTTTTATAAAGTAGCTGTAACTTTACTTGCAACGTGAGCAATTCTGTTTGGCAATAATTACGGTACAATAATTTGTGATTACTCTCTTCTTTTAACTGGAACGGTCTTGTAGTGTTAACAAAAGGGCTAATCGTCACATAAAGCACAAGACATTCTTGTTACATGTACGACATTCTCGTAACTGTAACGAGATGATTACTAGAGAATGGGCAGCAGCGTTCTCTATGCATTTTAACACCATACTGCGATCGCCAAACCACCTGCCAAGCGTGGCAATTATGGCAAACCCCCCCTTTGGGGGAGGCCTATGTCCAGCAGTGGACGTGTTTCGGCTGAAATTATGAAATTGTGCAATTTATAATATAACAATATATATCTTAAAACCAATTTTATTTATTTTTTAATATAAATACTTATATAAAATATAAATACCATAAAAGCAAATGTTACTATTTTAATGATACTATTTTAAATTAATATTTTTATTATATATTTTTTTTCTTAACAAAAAGCGCCTTCATCCTCTCTCCTATTAAAAATTAACTTTAATGTGCCCGACGGAGTCCATAATTCAGGGATGCACAGACCGCGGCCCGCGGGCCGCATGCGGCCGCCCAGCAATATGCCAGTGGCCCGCCAGCAAAAATATTCCCTCGAACATTTGAAAAATATTGCTGAGGTTTACAAGAATCGCGCGCGTTACTATTTGCGCTCGCTGTGCGGTGCATGATGTTGATGCGTACTCGGAAACTTTTTCGGTATTAAATAATAATAAAATAAAAACTCGAAACCGCCTTCCAAATGACAGTTTGGAAGCAATTTTACGTGTAGCTACAAGTACCTAAATTCGAGCCAAATGTTAAAAAGATTGTAAGCACAATGCAGTGTCACGCTTCGTATATAATTTTTTAATAAGTTCAATTTTTAGCTATTTTTATATATTTTTAATTTGTACTGGTGGCCCGCCATTAGTTCATCATTGGTCCAAGTGGCCCATGGTCTTAATAAGTCTGTGCATCCCTGTCATAATTGCTTCGATGTTTTAACATACCAACTGTTTTATGTACACATTATGGAATGCAATAAAGTATTGAGTATTGAGATTTTTTTACCGTGTTCTTTTTTTAGTGTTGATAGCAACCGATTGTTAGCAAGCTTCATTTAACTATTGTATGCAAAACAAACGAATTCTATTCAACTGATCAAGTAAACAAACATGCATATCCCAACACAATTACGCCACGCGCTCAAATTGTTACATATTTAACAAATAGATACGAAATAGAGTTTGTTCGAAATATCAAACGCATCTAAATTCATACTCTTGATTATTGTTAAGTACTATACGGGCCTGAAATAATCCTACTACTGCGTAAATGCCTCTTCTTATAACGAGAAGGATCGACATTGTTTTATGACAACGCTTGGTTATTCTTGGTTAGCGATCTCAGATTTCCTCATTTTTCTTGTGTCAGTAAGTGATGTATTTAAGATTAACTTAAAATATGTATTTGCCGGATGTCTTTGCCTTTCCCGTTGTATAAAATATTTGATAAACGGATTATTTATACATATTCAGTATTGATCATCAATACTTATAAATCGATAAGTTATAAACTTATAATACATATACATACATATTTTCTATAATATACATATACCTACATTATTTATATACTATATAGGTATATACACAAATTCAAGGAAAAGAGTTAATTGAGATGACTCAACGATATTTGTTTTGAAAATAACTGCAATTTCCGCTTAAATGCATACTTACTGGTGGCCGTCTTGATATCAGGAGGAAGCACATTCCAGAGAAGAATGGACTGAATATGAAAAGAAGAATGAACAAAATTAGAATTATGACAAGGACAGAGTAGGAGAAGAACAGCTGGTGTTGGAAGATCGCAGATTCTTAGCGTATGAAGAACATATTATTGGAAGTGAGACATAAGATAAGAAAGAGCGGTGGGAGAGTTGAGAAAGGAGAAAAGTTTCTCTGGCGAATGGACATCTATTTGAGCTCAGACCTGTAGCTCGACACATGGTCTTATTTCCTTAGGTTAAATATGAACCGGATACCATTTTTGAGCAGTCTGTCGAGCTTATCCAACAACACCGAAATTAATACTTCACCTATAGTCCATGATTGAATGGCTTAGTCTAATTATACAATATTGGACTAAACCCACGAAGCTTTTTTTTTTGGGAAATTATCAAATAACTTCTCCCGCTCTGGGGGAAGCGGGAGGGCATGTCAGACTTTTACTGACTAAAACCCACCCGTGTTCCTTCATTTGCCTGTGTGCCAGGGGCACGATATCCCTTTCAGACTAACTCGCAACCCTGGCAGGCATTGGCCCTGATGGACCCCGTCAATTCGTGCTAACATCTCTTTGATGCGTGAAACGTGTGAGTCTCTCTCTCTCTCTCTCTCTTTCTCGTGCATGAAACGCGCCGTCGACCCGGGCCTGGTCCTTATCGGACTGCGAGCTACCCATCACTCACCGTCCGCAGGCCCGCATCTACGGTGGCCGGAAATCGGCTTGCGACTCCCGACGCCCGGGGCGTCTCCTGCGGCGACTAGGGGCATGAGGGCGCGAACCCTGCGTTTCTCTCACGCGTTCCGCCTCCTCGTTCGCGAGCATTACTGTTCCGCAGAAGGAGGTGATTGCCTTCCTTGCACTCTCGCTCCGAACCATGGCCTGAACCAAGGCGGGACGTGAGAGATCGCCGGTGCCGATCGCCTCCGTGAGGCACGGCGGTGCTCCGCCCAGGCCGGGCAGACCTCCACCGTATGCTCAACCGTGTCCTCCGGGCGATCAATACAGTGGTGACACCCGGGCGTTTCCTCCCGCTTTATCCTGAACAGGAACCTCCCGATACAACCATGTCCGGTGAGGACCTGCGTCAGGTGGAAGGTGAGGACCCCGTGGCACCTCTCTAGCCACTCCTCAAAGAGGAGACCCACTAAGCTAACAACTTGATTGACGAACGAATCACTTGGTGTGGGAATAACTCATCTGCCTAGCCTTTTCCCAACTATGTTGGGGTCAGTTTTTAGTCTCTGACACACTGAAGTGTTATTATATCACGTACCATTTTCAGATTCCATTCTGGATTTCGGTATCTAAGATTTATGATTGTAAAGACATCTTCGATATAATAGAAAGTTTGGTAGTTTTTTTTAACGATGATACGTGGCTTACGCATTACCGGTTTTCTGTTAAATTTGTTGTACCTAATATCAGTATGTTTTTCGTCAATCGTGCAACTTGGGGATCGAACTCACGACCTTCCTACCGATCTACGCTGTTTGTTATCAATGCTTTATAGATGAATAAAAGGATTTCTTCAGTCAGTTACAAAACCGGTTAAATTAACCACAACAAGAGCAGCGCTAAAATCGTTCAGTTATTCAGTCTATAAATAACTCGCTGCCACTAATCCCTTATGTTCAGTTCTGTACGATTCAATGAATATAAATTGAAATGAATGGAGGATTGAATAGGTAATCTCATTACCCTAATCTGTACATACAAGATCCCGCGAAGGTATCAACTTGGTATAAATTATAAATCGCTTGTCATTTGTTGTTTAGTTTTGTTAATTCAATTCAACAATCATTTATTGTCTCTTCACAAAGCTGACTTAAAGTTAATGTGTACAAAAAAATGTCTCAGGTGTATTCCACCTTTGTGAGAGACTGGTGCCTGATATAGGTTTTTGGGAAAAAACCTGTGTCCGGGTCACCCCCTCCACGGCTAGAATTTGCTTTTACAGAGATACCGTGCAAGAGTCAAAATTAAACAATAGGTATACTTACATAAAAAAAATGAAAATTAAGTAAGAGTTAAAAATGGTTCTTTATCATCATTTCAGCCGAGAGATGTCCACTGCTAGACATAGGCCTCCCCTAAAGGGAGGTGTTTGCCATAATCGCCACGCTTGGCAGGTGGGTTTGCGATCGCAGTATATCATCATGATAGATCATAGTATGGTGTTAAAATGCATAGAGAACGCTGCTGCCCATTCTCTAGTAAGTCCCTTAGTTGCCTTTTACGACACCCACGGGAAGAAATGGGATGGTGCTATTCTTTACGTCCAGCATCAAACGGAGAAAAATGCTTAATACAAATAAAAGAAGTAATAACAATAAAAAAATACCTATCTATAATTCTGCAGACATTATTGTTGTAAGACGATGTGTGAGTGAGTGTTTATCTTGTGTGAAGTGTTAGACTAGTAGGAGATGTATGTGAGTAATTCAGATGAGGAGTGTGTGAGTGAAGGTGACTTGAGTGGAGTGAGTGCAGCGAGAGTTTTTTTTTCAAGGAGGTTAATAAGTGAGGATTGAAGTGAAACAGTTGAGGTAAAGTTGAATTTCGAATAAGATAAAAGTTTGAGAATCAATGGGGAAGGCCGGTCAAAGCTGTTTGTAGATGGCGTGATCATAGCTAGGTCCCTCCAGCCTATGCTACATTTTACATTTCGTTCATTTAATGCCTTTCATTCCATTTCGTATTCATTCAATGGTTTATTCGTGAGTTTGGTTTTACTTCACTATTTCGTTTTTTTTGCAGTGACTTTAATAGTTCAAATAAATATTCATATGGAAAGTATCAGAATTTAAAGACTTTCTTAAAAAAAATTACGACATAACCTCAAAATCTGTTTAGTAATTTCAAATAACTTTAAGTCACAATCTTCTAATTATAAAGTGTTTCAGAAAATGGTGGACTCCAATTTCGGGGGATTTAGGAATAAACAATGAATAATTAAAATAGAACCATCTCTCGCCTTGTAGCTTGTTTTGAGAACTAGCCACGACAGCCATTTTGAAAGTTGCCTTCCTCATTGTTTCGGATGACCGCTGAAAATCAGCGCTGTGCTGTAGCACAGCATCATGCTGAGTGCAAGCCTTCTTGTCACAGTCATGCAGCTTCCGACTATTTGTTTGTTTGTGATCGTGATTATAATCTGCATTGTGTAATGTTTACCTTCGAGTTTATTACATATTATGTTTTCGTACGCACGTTTTTCTGTGGCAAATAAAATTATTTTTCTTTCTTTCTTTTCCTTTTAATGTTAGTTTATGTTTCGTTTTTAGGTGTTTCAAGGTTAGAATCGAGATAAAAATAGATACTTACGCAAAATCTTGAAAAAAAAAAAAAATTATATTATAAGTTGTGACGAAAAAAATTGATCTGCCTTAGTCTTTTCTCAATTGTGATAGGTTTGGATTCCAGTCTTTCCCTATGCAGCTGAATACTACTATTTTAAATGGAGAGACTGCCTATGTGACCTCCACATCTCAGTTACTGTGTAACACTATACCTACCTACTCCTTGTTAAGAACGGTTGTCAAACTTTTGAGCTTCTGACTATCCGTAATGACTGTCAAAGATCTACGAATGACAGCCGGAACCAACGGCTTAACGTGCTTTCCAAGGCACGGAGGGGTCTTGATATATAATGAATGGTCACCCATCCACTAACCGACCGCGGCAAGCGTAGCTTAACTTTCGATCGACCCGTGCGGCGGTTATGACGATGGCGCATAATATTACAAATGTTAAATTTAAGAATGATAGCAAAAATAAAATAGAATGATAAGGGTTTTCATTATGTTTTCTTTTTGTTTTTATTCATTCTTTTAATGGAACTTACAATCAAGCACAACATCATGCTAAGTGCAAGCCTTCTTGTCACAGTCATGACGTGCAGCTGCTGCCGACATTTTGTTTTTTGTGCTCGTGATTTTAAGGTTGAAGTACCTTGAACTCTATAAAGATAATATATAGAAACTGCCTCGACCTCTCGATAAACATACCAATCACAAAATAGATATAGGTACAGAAGGTCGGCTCCATACAACGAGCGAGAACGCACGCACACATAAACACGCTTCAAGTACAAGTGCACTCGCGACTGGCATTAGTTCGAGATCGCCGTATGTGTACGCGACTATGTGTGTGTGCCTTTTCACTCGTATGGACTCGACCTTCTGTAGATACTATTCTGTGACAGAAGCGTCTGTACGTGTGTCGATTACTACGATCATGATCAAACAGTGTGTCCTCGGTATCGGATCCACAAATAAGTAGGTGTCGATGCCGATATGTCCCGAAGGACGCTGAGATAACCAACATGGATAATTTATGTTGAAAGAAAATGTTTTAAGAATTAAACACTTATCGTGAAACATTTATTTTAATGAATTTAAAATATAAGGTGGGAACAGAATAGTGACAACTAGGCAGTTTTTCTATATTGTTATTTAGAAAATACTTTTGTATTCATAATATTACATACGAAATATTACCTATACGGATACACGGATATACGGATGTATTTAATACTATATACAAAATAAAATACGTTTCCTATTGCGTCTGAAAAACTAAACTTGGCAAAGTAACATCAGAATTGAAACCTATTGAACTTTTGGCTCTGCATATTTAACCGATTTGATAGTTTTTGTAATTGGCCTACACAAAGATACTACTAAAGTTAAAAAATTACAAACACAAACCCAAAATCCCATTCATCATCATTTCAGCCGAAAAGACGTCCACTGCTGCACATAGGCCTCCCCTAAAGGTTTGCCATAATCGCCACGCTTGGCAGGTGGGTTGGCAATCGCAGTATGGTGTTAAAATGGATAGAAAACACTGCTTCCCACTCACTAGTAAGATCCCATTCAGTCGAGTGTAATAACCCAAAAAAAAAACTCATACACAAACTTCCGAATTCCCTCTCATGTAGACTGAAATACAGACGGAGAGACGAGCATACAGTATTTTTACGTCACGAAGCCATGCGCGCGTTAGTTGTGGTAACCAACTATACAAACACGCTGTGAATGTGTGCGGGAAGACTAGTAGCGTCAGAAAATGACACACACACGCACGCACTTCCGACTTCGCTGTTTTCTCGGACGGTATACCGAGAAATCCGGCACTTGCAAACCAACATAGATTAAAAATATTATAAGATGGGAAGTTAATAATCTAGGCAGACTTTATATTTTCATGAAAATCTGCACTAACTTAGACAATACGTAGTTTAAAATTGATTTGGCAAACATTTTAATAAAAACTTATTTTCTATTTTAATTTTTTGGGTTTGATACTTTGAAAAATACTTACCTTGATCTCAACTCGACATTTCACCTATTTATTACAATTTTCCAACAATTCAAATAATCTATTTCCTCTTTCCGAAAATTTACAAATCCACAGAAAAGCTCGCTAACACATAACTCTCAGGTTTCAAGTTAAAAAAGGAACAAAAAAAAAACTAAGTATCACAAACTCGTAAACACATAGCTCATACCGACTAAAATACTGACAGAGAGACAAGCGTGGCATCGACTGAATCAATCACATTTTAGCAACGACACCGCCTTATTACTGCATTCAAAGCGTTCCGATTTCTCATTGGTAGTTCACTAAGACATTACACATTCCCACTTCAGCATATTCTCTTGTTTTGGCTGTAGTTGTATTAATTTATGAAATATTTGTCAGAATTATTATGATATTTGCTTTGAAATAAGATAGGTATTGTATTTAATCAAACACAAATTTAATAAGAATACATCGTTATCTTTTTTTTTCGTTTTTAAAAGGTCATTTGAGGAGAAACTAATCAACTAGACGAGTAACAATACCTACATTTAGAAAAAATAAAATAAAAATTCAAAACATGAACTTTAAAATAAATAACTTTAGTATTTTTATTTCAAAACAAAAGTTTTTCAAAACTATGCTTAATTAAATTAATGAAACTGAAGACAACTTTTTTATATATAATTGCAAAGAATTCGAAACATCTCAATTCGAAATAAAAAACACAAACAATTAATTTCTAATCACAGGTAAAATTAACCACGGTTTTGAAAGCCCGACCAACTCTTTGATAACTAAATCCACTGTCATACCCCATGTTAGCTGTTCTGATTGTTTGGCCAAAATAGTTACGAGATTTGACAACAGATTAATTGGAAAAGGCCTTCATAAACCGAGGATTAAGTCGTTTTACCACTTCTTGTTTGTGCCTAAAGGATTATTAGCGAACAACTTTATGTTAAATAAATATTTGAAACACCTGTAAGGGACTCATAATATTACAGCAGTTTTATCTAACGAAGCGACGCGTGCTTTAGTTGTGGTGACCAGAGTATTCAAACGTGCTGTGTATGTGTGTGTAAGCGCAGAAGTTCTCGGTACAAACAATATTCGTTAAAAAATAATTCTACTATTTGATAAGTTTGTTCTAAAAAAAAATGTTACTAAATGTTATGTACTGACGCTACTCGTCTTTCCACGCATATTCTCAGCGTGTTTGTACATTTGGTTACCACAAGTAAAGCGAGCGTCATTTCGTGAGATAAAAATACTATACTTTGAACGTAAACTTGAGAAATTAGTATAATCTACCGCGTAATTACTTTACAATTTTTAAAATTTCCAGTACCTTTATCGAAATTTCAATAGGGTTGAAACTATCTAATAATAATAAATATGCTTTATTTCTATAAACAGTACTTAGATTATATTACAATAAGTGCTATGATAAAACAAAAGTAAGTACACAAAAGTTTTAGCATCTGGAGCCGAACTAGGAGGACCAGTGTTTTGGCTAACAAGGCTTGGGATTGAGCTGCTCCAATTTTTGTACATATTGAGGTAGTTTATTTTTATTTTTATTGTTTTTTTTTTTTGTTTTTGTTAACTTTATTATTTTATAAACAGCGACATTTAATTATTATTTTATACACAATGACATGAATATTTACTTGTATAGTATTATATTATTTTAATTATTGTGAATGTGAAGACTATGTGGGTTATTGCATAATATTTTTTTTCCCTTTCTTTTATTCTCAGTTAGTGTTAATCATGGTCTGGCAGTTTGAGTCATATAAGTGGCCTACCCAAATGTCCATTCTTTGGTATTGATCGTCGCATCGTTGAGCTCCTTAAATTCTGAGTAGAGCTGCACGATTACTGACAAATGCGTGCACTGACTGGTCAGGTCCACTCAACCTGTGTGGTTCTTTCCTCAAAAGACCATTTCAGACACCAATCTACATGGTTTTCACATGATCTGACCAAGATTATGTCTGGACTTTAAAAGAGACTATGACCTCTGAGTTTGTTTCGGCCTTTCTTCTCAGAGTAGTCAGATAGGAAACGCCGACCTCATCTAGTTTTTAAAATATGATTGACGTGTAAAAGTGTTTGTACAAACCTACTTACAGAAATAAAATCATTTATCATTTATCATTTAACAGCGCCAATCCCCATTTTACGAATCAAAAAAAAAAATCTTAGGTTGTTTTAGTGGTCGCTGATCTGATTGTCACATAGACAAATAGATGCTGTCGTGCAGGTGACATTCAACCTTAAGGTGGTAAACAAAGTCGAAGTCGACTTTACGCCAAGGTTAATCAATGCATAATGAAATGCAAATGGGGTGTAGGTATTAAAAGAGCCTCTTTGTACACGGGTTACACGAGGTTAGTTTTTGTAGTTAGGATAGCAAGCAAGGTGAGCAGTGGTCAGGCCCAGAGGTAACGACCGTGACTTACGAGTTCTCGGTAGTAGGTTCAAACCCTGACAGGTGCATAACTTTGTGTAAATTATTTCATCACGTGTGAAGAACGGTGAAGGAAAGAATCGTGAGGAAACCGGCATGTCCTAGAACCAAAATTTCGAAGACATGTGACATCTACCAACCCGCATTAGGCCCGCGTGGTGGAATACGGCCCACTCCTTCTCACAGAGAGGAGGCCTGTGTCCCAGCAGTGGGAACATTATAGGCTGATTTTAGGCTATAGCAAGTAAGTAATAGCCGGGCTTATTATACTAGCGTGGTACATGCTAGAGCTGTTTACAAGATGCTAGGAAAGAAGCCAAAAGCATTTCAGTGACATATGCCTGATAGATACTAGCTTCACCGGCCACACGAGACTAGTAGACAAGCCAGGATAGTTAAATAAGTGGTGGGGGGCGTTACTAGCTCATAAATAGAACCCCATCCTATTGAAGTATCCCTCTAGCTTACTATCTTTCTCACTAGCATACTAGCCTAAAAATAAGGACATTTCTGTATACACGAGGCCAGAGTTACTAGCACAGTCTTCCTATCCCAGCTTCAATAACTAGCCTACTAACCCGGGAATTATGCAAAAATTCTTAAAATTATAGAGGTATGAGAAACAGGATGTAAAGTTCACTAATCCTCTATAGAAAAGGGAGGATCCTCCGATCAGACGGCTGTTGCGTTTGGTGAGCTACTGCTCGACGGTTGATGTCGGGATGTTGCATATAATATGCCAGTCGCGCGGTAAACTCTGCTTGCGCGATGCAGGATTATTGTGACGTCAGGTCTTTGATGCGTAGTTTGCATGTAGCGTTGTAGATACCGCCACAAAGTAGTCAAGCATATCATAGGTAGTGTATTATGTTTCCAACATTGTTGACTGTCTAATGTTTTAACTGTGGCATGAATATTATTGTCGTGCAGGTCGTGTCGATTTGAAAGAAGAAAAATGGTTGACTTTTTACTATGGCATGAATTATTGTCGTGCAGGTCGTGTCGATTTGAAAGAAGAACAATGGTTAACTTTTAAAACTTATATGTTAACTTAACGTCCCTATGTCACATGATCTTTGGGGTATATACCTAGTCGTTTTCACTAACATTCACATAACATAACATAACATCACGCCTGAATCCCCGAGGGGTTAGGCAGAGGTGTACCTATAGTGCACCCACATTTCACCAGTTATGTTTAAGTCCCATGTAATAGGGGCGAGCCTATTGCCATCAACCGGGCACAAATCCAGACTCCGGGCTGCTACTGA
Organism: Tiliacea aurago; assembly: GCA_948098905.1. NCBI lineage: Eukaryota > Metazoa > Arthropoda > Insecta > Lepidoptera > Noctuidae > Tiliacea > Tiliacea aurago. Next base: position 8,540,081 of record OX402592.1, read on the forward strand.
GAAATTCCTAATGGAAAACCCAATAACACTTTGCCCGACCTGGGGATCGAACCCAGGATCCCCATGCTATTTGGGCACGCTACAATTGTGGCGATAAGTCCCCTCTTTGAGGAGTGGCTAGAAAGGCGCCACGGCGTCCTCACCTTCCACCTGATGTAGGTCCTCACCGGACACGGTTGTTTCGGGAGGTTCCTGTTCAGGATAAAGCGGGAGAAAACGCCCGGGTGTCACCACTGTGTGGATCGCCCGGAGGACACGGTGGAGCTTACGATGGAGGTCTGCCCGGCTTGGGCGGAGCACCGCCGTGTCCTCACGGAGGCGATCGGCGGCGGCGATCTCTCGCGTCCGACCCTGGTTCAGGCCATGGCTCCTTCTGCGAAGCAGTAATGCTTGCCAAGGAGGAGGCGGAACGCGTGAGGGAGAGGCAAGGTTCGCGCCCTCGCGCCCCTAGTCACCGCAGGAGACGCCCCGGGCGTCGGGAATCGCAAGCCGATTTCCGGCCACCATAGGCACGGGCATGCGGACGGTAAGCGATGGGTAACTGGCCGTCCGATACGGACCAGGTCCGGGTCGACGGCGCGTTGTATTCCACGCGCGCCTCAAAGAGTTGTCAGCACCAACTGACGGGGTCCGTTAGGGCCAATGCCTGCCAGGGTTGCGAGTTTGTTCGAAAGGGATATCGTGGCCCTGGCACACAGGCAAATGAAGAAACACGAATGCGTTTTAGTCAGTAAAAGTCTGACATGCCCTCCGGCTGCCCTCCGCTCCCAGAGCGGGAGAAGTTATTTGATTATTTCCCACCCAAGAAAAAAAAAAGGATCCCCATGCTCAGCAGTAGTGCTTGCGACCACTAGACTAATGAGGAAGAAAACTCAAAATCAAATAATGCTAGCACTTTTATGCAAAGCCTGAATCCTACATCCACCATGTACATAATCAATTATAGCTGCATTTCGAAAGACGCACGCCATTATTCGCAGTGACGACGAAGTTCGGTGGCTTTGAAATTATCCAACTTTGTGCATACCCCGTCAGAGTGGATGCACTTATGTTATTACGAAGGCTTAGAGGAGGAATGGCAAGTCAGCTGCCATGACTACCAAGTTCTACGTTCTGTTATAGTTATGTATAATTTGTGGTTTGAAAGGATTTGTTGTAAGTGCAGTTGTTTTTTAGGGATCCGTACATCCAAATGAAAAAACGGAACAGACACACGAGCGATCCTATGATCGCTCGTGTGTCTGTTTGTCCGTCTGTCGCAGCCAATTTGCTCCGCATCTAATGGATTGATTAAGTTGAAAATTTGTATACATATGAATTTCTGTGACCCAAACACGGACGTGTTACGTAAATAGATGAATTTTGAATTTATGGGAGAACACTTTTGGGACACAAATAAGAAAATTAAAATAAAGTTTCACACTGTACCGTGTGACATGTCAAATGAAAGGGCTAACTGCGAGAGCTTCGTTTACATTTTTTTTTTTAATTTTACGGTAGATAATTTTTAAGTATTTTTTTCTTATTGTGATTATAAAAAAAATATATCATTACCCTTATCTCTAAAACTACTGAACGTATAATTTTGAAAAAAATACATAAATTATTTCTATACCTATAGATTACAGGAAAACCTATATAAGTCTATGGTCTTACAATAACATGGTAAATCTCCCAATATTGTGCGTACAAATTTACATTTGCAATTGGAATGTATCGGAGAACATGTTTTATAACTACAATGTTAAGTTTGTTCTAGGATAAATTCATCCCAACTACGGCACCCGTCATTGTGCGTGGTCCGACACACACTTGGCTGGTTTATTTATATTTTGCAGCAACTAAAACTTTCATACCAGAGATTTCTACTTAAAAATACACACTGCACTAGTTTCAAGACCAAAATAATTTTAAAAACAGCAGTCAAATAAAAAGATAGCATTTAAGGCGTTTCAACCGAATTAAACTAAAACTAAACGGGAATTAGTACAAGAAGTTTAAACTTTTATAAGTTCAGTCTGGCGTAGTCAAGACTCCATTTGATTGGTTGGCACGAAACCAACAAAGACATTACAGGGAAAAGTTAACTGATATTTCGGACGTTCGCAAGAATTGCTAATGTAACCATTGACCCAAATGATTCGATCTGTATTTTTTTCGGTAAAAGTGGGTTAATTTGTTCTGCATAAGTATTTCATTTGACTGATTAATTGATCGCAAGCGCTACAGCTGACCATGAGGTCCTGGGATCGATTTCCAGGTCAGACAAAGTTTTTCCATCAGGAATCTCTCAGTAGCAGCCCAGAGCCTGGATTTCTGCCCTACTGATGGCCTTAGGCTCGCCCCCTATTACATGGGACTTAAACATAACTGGCGAAATCTTGGTGTTACTACTAGGTGCACCTCTGCCTAACCCTTCGGTGAATACAAGCGTATGTGTACGTTTTAAGCATTTTTGTTTTACGTAATAAGTAAAGTTATTTTTGTCTTGTACAATTATAGCCTGTTCTCTGATACCCTCTCTCGTGTCGGTTTTTTGGCGCGAAATGGGGATTTGCCACTATACGAACTGAATCAGTCGGTCTGAACCAGATCGGATGGCGAATCCGGCATAATTGACATCGGCCTAATGTAGGTCAATTGACAGATGAGAGGGTAACCTCTTCTGAACCAGCCTATTTGGCGCGAAAATGGGTGTGCGCCACGAACGAACTGAATCAGTTGGACTGAATTAGACCGATTGGCGAATCCCGCATAATTGAAATCGGCCTCATCGGCCTTATTAAGGCTGCTCGGCGAAAGAGAGGATATACCTATAACATTATTTTAATGAACCATTAATAATCAACACAATTCCAAAAACCCAGCCAGTCCAGTCCGGTCCAGTTGAAAATCAGCGTCAGGCACTAGTTGTCTGACTTTTTTGCTGAACTGGACCTTTTTGGCGCAGCCGTGAGGCACTTACCTGCTAATTTCTTACATTCCACTTTACACTGTTTACTTGTTTTTTTTTAACCTGCTGAATATTATATTGTATGCCTTTCATGTATTTTTTTTTTTTTATACCGTTTCAGTTACTACGTTTTTAGCGAATGATTTAAGAAATCATTAGGCCTAGATGCTTCTTTTAACATTAGTGCTTTTCTTAGATAATGAATCTGAACAAACGGAAAACAAAAAAAAAAATACGTTAGAAAATTCTTCTTTAAACCCAGCATAAAATGCAACGTTATAAAGCTGAAGCGACTCTCTATAAATAAAAGCTTATTCCAACTAAAGACCAACTTGTTCGGATTAGTCACAAGTGCATCTGTGCTATCTTTGGAGTACGTGACTTTTAAGATAGATCCTTGGATGTAGATGGCACGTGGATTGGATAGGACATTGACTTGGTCCAGTTTAGACATTTGACGTACAACTACTGTCCTTACTTAAGTCCGGTTGAAACCAAAGTGCATCTGTGTAAACTCTAATTTGTGAAAATAGGCACAGAGCTAAGGTATCTGTACGAGCTATAACTGTAGGTAGCGAGCGGGCGCCCGGCTCGATGACTACAGTCACACACAGTACGTCATCACGCTCATAGACGCAAACGGGAAATGCAACTGTAGTCTGTCTGTACTTTATTTATTTATATTGTGTGCGGGCGCGCGGGGAGCGGTGGTCGGGGTGGAAGCGAGACAAAACACTTGATATTCCCGTGTAATAAAAATGTTTTAGATAGATACCTACTTTATTTATGCATGCGGATATTTTTTTTATGTAATTTAATCATATTTATTCTTATAATTGGTTGTATAGGCATTATATTACGAATACTGTTTATTTTATTTTATTTTGTTGTTCAACTCATTAAACCTGACTTGAGTTCCGTACGTATTTTTTTCGGGTAACCACTGAAAATCAGCGCTGTGTTGTGGGTCCCCCATAGCACAGCATCATGCTGAGTGCAAGCCTTTTTGTCACAGTCAGTGCAGTTGCCGACTATTTGTTATTTTTGTGCTCGTGATTATAATGTAGATAGGTTTTTTTTTTTAAATGTTTACTTGCTCGAGTTTGTGTTTTCCTAGGCACGTGTTTCTGTGACGAATAAAATTATTTTTCTTTCTTTCTTTCTTTCTTCTAGCTACGCTGTACATTGACCTTTGTGGTAGTTTGTACGTCACACTACATTTTGCACATCATTATTGTTTAGATGTGTATTTCTCCAAGATAGCATTTAAGTATTATAATTGTGTAATTATATTCAGTAGCAATAAATTCATCAAGGGAATCATTCGTCTACTCATTTACATAACAAACTTAACAAGTTTACATAACAAGTACATAATATTTTCACTGTTGGGCATTACACCCCAACATTTGGTCCTTCGAGCCGGATGTGAACCAGCGACCAGTCGCTACCGAGTGTCATTACCCCTGCATTGCTAAGTACTTCAGTAGAAACCTCAGTTCGTCTAGTGTTACTGACTTCGAGCAAAATCGAATTTCTGTGTAGTTAGGTACCAATATTGTATTGGCATGTTCCAAAGAAACGATGGATGGACTGTATGAATGATGATATGGCTAGAAAGGAAGTGACTACCGAGATGACGACTAATAAAAAGTATGGGAGAAAAATACATGTTTCGCCGTCCCTAAGTAAATAAAGATAAGGGCAGGAGAATGATGATAATGTACCATTTTTTATAGGAATTGTAAAGTTGAGACAAGAACAGAACAAAACAAGAACAGAACAAGACAAGAACAGAACAAGACAAGAACAGAACAAGACAAGAACAGAACAAGACAAGAACAGAACAAGACAAGAACAGAACAAGACAAGAACAGAACAAGAACAGAACAAGAACAGAACAAGAACAGAACAAGAACAGAACAAGAACAGAACAAAAACAGAACAAGAACAGAACAAGAACAGAACAAGAACAGAACAAGAACAGAACAAGAACAGAACAAAAACAGAACAAGAACAGAACAAGAACAGAACAAGAACAGAACAAGAACAGAACAAGAACAGAACAAGAACAGAACAAGAACAGAACAAGAACAGAACAAGAACAGAACAAGAACAGAACAAGAACAGAACAAGACAAGAACAGAACAAGTCAAGAACAAGGGCAAGAGCCCAGGGTTTTCTTGATATTCTTGAAATTGACTTGAAATATGGTATAATTAGAGCATTAGACAAACAAAAGAATGCTCTATCCCCGTTTAACTAAAATAACTAAGTACAGAGGGGATAGAATGTGTGAAGGTGTTTGTTTGATGTAAACCAACCTTTAGAGCGTAATTTTGGCTTGAACCGAATACAATTTTGACTAGAGAAAAGTGTAGGAATCTGTTACGAATCTATGATACTACTCTTAGCAATAATGTTAATTTTCTATAATGCTTGTCTAACATGATTACAAACAAAGTTCAGCTAGTAGTAAACAACTATAAATAGATTATAGAACGAGATTAAGAATCGAAGTGAACAGACAAGTCCAAACAGGACTTTGGCAGTTCGGTAAAGTTAGGAAAAAGCGAACTCATCGCCAGTCTTTAAAGTTACAAAAGTTACGGTAATGAGCGGACAGATTGGTTGTTTCATCAACGCAACTTTATTAAGCGTAGGCCTCATTAGTGCTGACGTGGCGTATCGTCCCGCATCACTCGTCAATATTTAACTAACGGTAATGAAGTATACACACCATTCTCATCCATTTAATTTGTATTGTAAACATAAACATCCATTAAAACTTTCCATTCATTCACTTTAATTGCGGAAAAGATTCATTATAGTAGTTTCGCTTCGATTAAGATTTAAATTTTTATTACCGTTTCAGCGTTTTCTTATAAAATTCGAAGAATGGGGCTTTCGGTTGATCCAACAACAATGAATAGATTGTCCTGAGGAGGCACGTCGAACAATTTCGATGACAAAAGAAAGTAATTTGGAAAACCTGCGTGAACCAGCAGTTTTGTTGCAGAGTCATCCAGCTAATGAACATGTCACAAAAATCATTAAATTGTACTTAAATATAAAACATTTTAATATTTTGCGAACGCGTCACGAGTTGGTTTACAGCAAAAGATCAAACCGCAGCGACACTATATTTTGAAATGAAGCCACAACTCGGTATTAATTATTCATTCGCAATGTGTTGCGCGGGGCGTCACAATAAATAATTCAAGCAACAGCTGATGATATAGTTTGCACATATACACATGAAATTCTGCATATTCAGAGTGTAAAATAAAAAAAACCGGTCAAGAGCGAGTCGGACTCGCGCACCGAGGGTTCCGTACGTATATATGATGTTGATGATTTCTGAAAAACTGTGCTATTTAGAGACATCGTTTTATATTTCCTGTAATTTTTACATAAACTTCAATCACATAGAATAATTTTCAGATATTTATCTATGCAAACTTCGGAGATAAGGGGGGAGGGGAACGGTATTTTTTTTTACATTTTCATCAAAAGTCGGAAATTATGCTGCCTTATAAGAAATAAAAAAATGTTTGAGAATGTGCAAACAGCGTTCTTTCCTATGATACCCCACATGCCCTAGTAGCCCCACTTCAAATTTTAAAGACCCCCTTTCAGTCTCTTTTGCAAAAAAGATATATTTTTTTTAATTTCTTTCTTGTTTGCAAAACAGTTGGGCAAACGTCATCTAAAACTATTCTAAATTTCAAGTTGAGAGCATTAGTAATTATCGAAATATCCAGGTGTGACAGACAGACAGACTTAGTCTCACCATAAGGGTTCCTTTTTACCATTTTGGTACGGAACCTAAAAACAATATAATATAATATATATTTTTATGAACAAATGTGGGTACAACTCATCTATCCTAAACAAAAACTTAGGGTACTTTTTTTTACATTTTTCATCAAAAGTCGGAAACTATGCTCCCTGAAAATAAAAAATTTTTGAGAATGTGCAAACAGCGTTCTTTCCTATGATACCCCACATGCCCTAATAGCCCCACTTCAAATTTTAAAGACCCTCTTTCAGTCTCTTTTGCAAAAAAGATATATTTTTTTTAATTTCTTTCTTGTTTGCAAAACAGTTGGGCAAACGTCATCTAAAACTATTCTAAATTTCAAGTTGATAGCATTAGTAGTTATCGAAATATCCAGGTGTGACAGACAGACAGACAGACAGACTTAGTCTCACCATAAGGATTCCTTTTTACCATTTTGGTACGGAACCTAAAAACAATATAATATAATATATATTTTTATGAACAAATGTGGGTACAACTCATCTATCCTAAACAAAAACTTAGGGTACTTTTTTTTACATTTTTCATCAAAAGTCGGAAACTATGCTCCCTGAAAAAAAAAAAATGTTTGACAATGTGCAAACAGCGTTCTTTCATATGATACCCCACATGCCAAATTTTAAAGACCCCCTTTCAGTCTCTTTTGCAAAAAAGATATATTTTTTTTAATTTCTTTCTTGTTTGCAAAATAGTTGGGCAAACATTATCTAAAACTGTTCTAAATTTCAAGTTGATAGCATTAGTAGTTCTTGAGATATCCAGGTGTGCCAGACAGACAGACAGACTTAGTCTCACCATAAGGGTTCCTTTTTACCAATTTGGTACGGAACCCTAAAAAAGAGATAGCAATGTGATTTGATGCTCGCACGCTGCTTAAAGAAACATCGTACATTCGTCCCCCTCAAAGATTCTGCATATTTCATAGCACCACGTAATCCTGGATATATTACGGCCGCAGCAGAGAGTAAAATAAAGGAACTCTGAGTACTACAAGGAGGTAATAAAGATTACGTTCTTAAAGCCGTGTATGGAGCTAGTACAGGTGAGAGTTGTAAGAGCCAGCGTTCGGTCGGGCCCGAATATTACGTCTAATAAATTAGAGAGACGTGGCAGTTACATTCCCTCAGTGTCGTTTCCTTCATGGCAATTGTCCCGATATTACATGCCCATAAATTCACGGTATGTGTGAGCTCACATGCGCATAATATATGCTAATACGTTGTGTAGCTTTCGAGGTCGCGAATTTTTTTATTGCGATTACTACACGATTCTGGCAGACAGGTAAAACGTTATGTTGAACATTTTAAAGGCACTTAACTTTATTATAATGTAATTGAAATAAAGATACGAAAAATTTGATGTGTAACAATTTTATTGAAACGGGAATGTCGCCAAACCATTTCAGTATTGTTACCGCTTTTGTATTATGGATTCAATTCAACTGAGATAAAATTATTTAGAATTTAATAACATTTGTTATTTAAGATCCGTAGTATCTCAGCGAGTCATGTTATTACTCGCGTACTTCATCTCGGAATTTTCTCGTTCTTGGCATAGCTACCCATGCTTTACCCGAGTCCCATCTCCGAAGTACCTACCTAGTATATGTACTTGTAACTCTGCAATGTTAGATGAAAATACTTGTTCTTATACTGATGGTTCTTAGCTAAGGAACGTTTTAAAATAAAAGTTTTAAATCATTTGTATTTTAAAGTTTTATTTTAAATCGTTGTGCCACATAACTGTGTAAAGCTAGGTCTGCTCAGCACATTCTTACAAAACTGTTTATTTGTATCCCATTACAATAGGTACCTACTGATTATTTTCCCGGTCGTTTTGGTAGACACAAATTATGTGTCCCTATGACTACCTATCGTGAAAGGTGAATTATCAAAGCTCATAGAATATTACGCTTTGAAATCGGATTGATATTCGAACTATGTACGTATTGTTATTTGCAAACCAAGTCTCGTGTGAAGTCCACCTATTAAATGCTAGGTACCACTCTGTACCACAGCCGAACTGAAATAGAACTAACCTTTTCAGAACCATTTTATTGCCACACCATTAAACGACGGCTTCAATGTTTTTGTTCTACTATCAACAAAACTACAATATTTCAGTAGAACAAAACAGAACATCAATAACCCCGTAACTCAACTAAAACAAATTGTTCGCATAATGTCGAACAATAATTCTGCGGGGAGATGTGTCAACAGAATAAAAACGTCGGTCACGATTAATTGGGGTGTAATTAAACAAAATAATTTTTTCGCCCTATTTTACAAGTTTACGTTCAATTTCTAACAAATCTCCCGTAACAAGGGTATAAACAGGTGCATTTAAAGACATTTTCGCTTTCATAAACATTCGAGAGTCTCTGAGGGAAAAAGGGTCGGTTGCTGACTTAATAAGGTAAGGGTTGATCACTATAAAAGTGGTCTCGACTGCGATATTGCAAAACGCTACTTTTTACGATTTCTCTTTAGTCCATAAAGAGTGGCATTGAACCATTTCTTACATAATATATCATGTATCCTTCGGTTTTTGATTACGTCATGTTTTTGAGAATGAAGATATGAGGATTGTCGCAGCATCATGCTGTGATAGGAGCCTTTTGGCCAGGACTTTGTTAGGGTTCCGTACCAAAATGGTAAAAAGGAAGGTTTATGCTGAGACTAAGTCTATCTGTCTGTCACACCTGGATATCTCAAGAACTACAAATGCTATCAACTTGAAATTTAGAATAGTTTTAGATGACGTTTGCCCAACTATTTTGCAAACAAGAAAGAAATTTAAAAAAATATGTTTTGCAAAAGGGACTGAAAGGTCTTATTAATTTGAAGTGGGGCTACTAGGGCATGTGGGGTATCATATGAAAGAACGCTATTTGCACATTCTCAAACATTTTTTTTATGCAGTATTGTTTCCGACTTTTGATGAAAAATGTAAAAAAAAAATACCGTCCCCCCACCTTATCTCCGAAGTTTGCATAGATATAAATCTGAAATTATTCTATGTGATAGAAGTGTATGTAAAGATTACAGTAAAAATAAAACAATGTCTCTAAATAGCAAAAGTTTTTAGAAATCATCAACATCATACAGACGTACGGAACCCTCGGTGCGCGAGTCCGACTCGCTCTTGATCGGTTTATTTTTATTTTCATTTTACTTTGTTTATGTTTTTTATGTTTCTTAGAGTATGTGTGTGTGTGTGTAAGTGTGTTTTAGTTTAATTTGTGATCTGCTGTGTGAGTCCCAATAAATATTTTTTCTTTCTTTTCTTTCTTTAATTTGTCAAAATTTGGGTTATTATTAATAAATTGGGAAAGTTTGTGTTTCGGCTTTAGGTATTCATATGTCATACTATGACAAAGGTCTAGCCCTGAACGGTGACAGACCAAGTTGAACAAGGGTAGGTTTTTCCATTTCCATGTCCTAAGGGTATGTCTAGGGGGTGGGGTGTGTAGGGTCTGTCTGTTACAGAGTTACAGTAACAATATTAAAGTAAAATATAAACTTAACATCAAAAACCGGCCAAGTGAGTGTCGCACAATGAAGAGTTTCGTAGATGTTATGAATTTATCCTAATTAAAAACATGTTGCCTCATATGGAATGTATGAGGGAACATGTTTTTGATGCAAAACTGCAAATGTAAGTTTGTACGCACAATATTGAGAGATTAGCCATGTTATTTTAAGACCAGAGACTTCTTATAGCGCAGTAGCTCAGTAGATGGTAAATTATCATACATTTTCTTAAATAATTTTAAAAGTGTTTATTATAAAAAAACATATTATGCCTGAAATCCTTTCATTGATATGTCACACGGTACGGTTTGTTAAACCATATTTTTTTAATTTTCTAATTTGCCCCCCAAAAGAACCTAACCCCATTTAATTACATTACACGTTCATGTTTGCGTCACAAAAATTGATATGTGTACCAAATTTCAACTTAATCAGTCCAGTAGATTTGGAACAAATTGGCTGTGACACACGGACAGACAGACACACGAGTGATCCTATAAAGGTTCCGTTTTTTCCTTTTGAGGTACGGAACCTTAAAAATCTTGAAACAAAGTCGTTAGCTAATAAGCTTCCCTTTTTCTCACACACATGAAAGAACTTTATTTGATCGTGATTTTAGGTACATAAATCAAACCTTAAAAACAAGGTGAAATATTGAATAGGATTTATCACATTAATACAAGTGTAGCGTTGTGTTGCGCCCGCGTCGCCGCTTAAAAGTTAGGCCGCACAGTACGCGCTGCTACAAGGTTACCTACCATACGTACTCGCTACCCGCCGTCAAAAGCTCGCTCGCGTGGCCAGTCGGCCCCCCGCTACGCCTGTAGATAGACGCGCACCGCGCACAGTGCGATCGTGTTGCGGACGCCATACTTCGTATTAAATGTGATTTTATGTACTGAGTGTGTTTTAGTGCTTAAACCGTTACCTAAACTGTTCGTCCGAGAAAATCCCTTACACAAGTAGTATACGCAAAAAGGGATTTTACGAAGTTCGCATGAGCGATGCCGCGGGGAAAGCTGCTTTTTAGGGTTCCGTACCAAAATGGTAAAAAGGAACCCTTATGGTGAGACTAAGTCTGTCTGTCTGTCACACCTGGATATCTCAAGAACTACTAATGCTATCAACTGAACTGAAATTTAGAATAGTTTTAGATGACGTTTGCCCAACTATTTTGCAAACAACTCAACTGAAAGGGAGTCTTAAAAATTTAAAGTGGGGCTACTAGGGCATGTGGGGTATCATATGAAAAACTCTGCACATACTCAAAAAATTTTTTTTTAGGCAGCATAGTCTGACTTTTGATGAAAAATGTAAAAAAAATCATAATATCATAATCAAATCCCCCCCCCCCCCCTTATCTCCGAAGTTTGCATAGATAAAATCTGAAAGTATTCTATGTGATAGAAGTTTATGTAAAGATTACACTATGATATGGAAAAATAAAACTATGTCTATAAATAGCACAGTTTTTCAGAAATCATAACATTATATATACGTACGGAACCCTCGGCGTGCGAGTCCGACTCGCTCTTGACCGTTTTTTTTTAATATTTATTATATCCGCTACTAACACTTTACATGCAGGTACAGAATTTTTTCATTTCACTCTGTCGAGGTCGTGTTTTTCCCTCGTTGAGCCTCATACATTTATGATCAACTTTATTTCTATGAATACGTGGAGTGTTTTCATGGCACGTTTAAGGTGAAATCTAGGCCACCCGGACGTAATTTTGATTGAGGTTTATGATTCCAAGTACAGATTCAAAATTAATGGAATTGTTCACACAAATCTAAGAAAGTTCCCTAAAACTGCGGAGGTGTGGAGATTTCCGATCGTAGAATCGTAATACTACGCGGCTACGCCGTAGCTCGGCGCGTAGCAATAATTATCCACAGTATTTCACGTTGTTTGGCATAAGCTAATCCTCTTTCCTTTTATTTGACTAAGAATTCCTATATTTCCTAGAATGGCCCTTATTCAATCAGAAGGTAGATTTATGAAATGAAATAAAGTAATAATTAATGTTTGCGTTTATTATAAAAGATAATCCATTGTAATTTTGATCCACTGGAACGCTGACACCAAAATAATGTAATTTGATAAACATTGAAAGTACCTTGTTAGCCAAATTCAGGTCAAGCGTGGTTTTACCACTTACCGCAGGTAATTTGTGATTTCAGGTGCCTACGTAATTGTTCTAGATTTTTGATTAATAATGGTTTTTGTCTTAGTCTATTATTGATGATTTTTAGGCGAAATTCACCAATGAAATTGATCGCGATCAGCACACCTAAACCACGTGCAAGCGGTGTCATTGTCAGGCCTATGACCAGCAGTGGACGTCTTTCGGCTAATATGATGATGATGATAGCTATTAAACAAGGAGAAATAGAGAGGGTTGGAAATAGAGAGCCTCCTTGGAAGTAGTTTCGTATGGAGAAGAATGAGCAAGAAACTCTACCGTTACTCTTTTAAAATGTTGTACAATATTCTTTATAGGTACATTAATTGTACTATTATAATTATGTGAAAACGATGCACCTAGAATAAAATTACTATACTACAAAGGTAAAAAGAGTTAAGAATGAAGCAATGACAGGTAAATTAAATATGTGAAAGGTACATGGTGCTCACATATTAACAAACATTGTAAAATACATACAAAAAAAAACATTTTCCAAATAAAAAATAATAATATCAGAGTGAGTTAAGGTAATCATAGAATTTAAAATAAATGTCATAAAAATAATAAATTATACAATTAAATAAAATGAGTGATCCTGTTTGTTCAATTTCGCTACCATTTTACTGACTGGTTTATCTGACATTTGACTAGCTTGTTTTAGGCTTAAACATGGATTTGAAAATTAAATGAAGTCGATTCTCGGCTACTTTCATGAAGTGATGACAAACACATCTTCTGAAAGCCTGCCAGATATTTGCTGCCGAATCTTACTATAGGTAAGGTTGTCATGTTTACGACAGCCTTGTCATAAGATTCGACAGCCGACGAACCAACTATTTGGTACATTAGCCATCCATCACGTCATCATACGACTGCTGCGCTGCGTGTCGCGGGTCCGATTCCCGCACGGAACCAATATTTGTATGACCTACAAGTAGTTGTTCCGGGTCTGGCTGTTTGTGTATGTGAGTTTAAATGTTTGTAAACGCACCCACAATACAGGAGAAATTCCTAGTCTGGGGCTACGTTTTAAAAAAAAAAAAACATCTGCTCAGCCTTTTCCCAACTATGATGGGGCCGGCTTCCAGTCCAACCAGATGTAGCTGAATGCCACACCCCAGCCCGCCAGTCCGCTGTGTATTTTACATGGAGCGGCTGCCTATCTGAACTCCACAACCCAGTTACTGGGTAGTACAGTCGATGACTAGCATTGCCTGACCCTCCTTACAAAGAAGAATAATGCCCCCGCTCCCTGCTGTAATGTTCCCTGCTCTTGTTTCATGTGTATTATTGTATATGACGACGTCAGCGACGGCGGAGCGATAGGGTCGTCACCATGTTGATTCAGTGGTAAAGGGTCCATTTCATTGGTGTAGTTGAATTATAACACGAAGTGTAATATTACCTCACTTTTAATCAGAAAACTAGATAGATAATAACAAGTAATAATAATTTAACTAGGCAAACCAACAGTTTCATTTTGGAGAAGTGACTTGGTCCGCGTCTCGATGCGAAGTGCCCGTTCGACAATCCCCACCTTCCAAAACGACTCTTTCCACGTGCCGCCATTACAAAATAACGTCACGGCGTTAGCCCCTCTACTACATTAATCAATTGAGCAACTTTTTTTATTAAAACAATATCGTTCCACGACACGGCCAGCCTGACGAGTTACACGTCCTCGTGTGAATCTGTAACAAAATAACCAACTTTGAAGCATTTTTGAGCACTCGGCCAACCTGACCATAACTTTTAATTACAATGACTATTCAATACTCACGTCTCAACAACCAAACAAACTTCTAAATCATTTTAACAACTTCAACACAGAAGGTTCCTCTAAGTCTCCATCATATTTACTCAGCAACTAAATCAACTTCGATCACATACAACGCTCATGGCCCAGCTGCCGCAGCAGCTAGTGACACTTATGCCACCCATATCGTCATCACCTCATGTGATACGACCACACACATCACATAGAGTCTGCGACTCCCAGGTCAGTACAAGACCAAAACAACAATAGTCTCCATTGAGACCCAGGTCCCCGCCGTACCACCAGCTGCCCATCGCCCCCTGAACAGCTCACAAGTGAGCTGCAGTTACGACTACAGACTAGTGCGTACGGTGCGACCAAATAGACATGGTATGTGTCTACTACTCGGTGGAGGTACTTTCATCACCGTCCTCTACGTTTAACTCATTAGGAACATTACTTAGAGGCATCTTTCGTATACGATCGTGAGCGTACTTGTAGGTTCTATTACCATTCAAAGATTTCAATAGGTAACAATCACCATCAAGCAATAACCACAATTTTAAATGGTCCCTTGTATTTCGGGTCTAATTTCGTCTGATTTCTCTCTTCATTCTGAATTAAAACTAAATCAGCAACATAAAATTTAATTACTTTAGCTTTACTTGTATCAAATCTAGATTTTTCATAAATTTGCACTCTTTTCTATGTTCGTAACCGCTTGCTCTCTTATCTTGTCAAAGTCTATTTCTGGTTCAGTATCGTCCAAAGTTAGAAGATTTAATGGTCTAGCCACACGTCCTATCAGAAGCTGAAGTGGGCTTGCTCCGGTTACACGATTGACAGAGGAATTCAAAGCTAGTTGCACGTCCTCTAACGCTTCTTGCCAAGACCTATCTGACATTTCTACAACCGTAAGCATACTTTTTAAATTGCTCATCGTTCTTTCAAATTGGCCATTGCCGCGACTTGAACTCGAAACGATCAAATGTAAAGAAACACCGTGACAAAAATCTTTAAAACTCCATGCTGGCAAAGCATCGATCCTGGTCTGCAATAACTCGAGCCGGAGCTCCAAATAGAGACCAGATTTAATTCGAAGAGCATGGTACATAAGGACAAATTTAGTAAACGCATCGATTAAAACTATGACGTACTCTTTTGAATCATTTTTGCCACCAAGTTTGCCAGTTATGTCAACATGCACAGTATGCCACGGTGTACTAATCTTAAGGGTTGGATGAAGCTTGGCTTGCACACGACCTGAATGTGATTTTGACAGTTTACAAGTTATACATCCGTCAGCATCCATCGACAAATTTACGAACGTATTAGGCCATATGCTCGAACCAATAATGTTCGTATACCCAGTATACGTACCATAGCAAATGTACGTTCACCAATGAAATTACGACTGACAGATTGCTTGACAAAAGAGCATTTGGCACCGGAATAAAAATAATACGACTCACCAGATTGTTGCAATTGCTCGCAAACACCTGCCACTTGGCAGTTGTCGACGCGCCGTTCGGCTACGGTACCCCTTCCGCTGCTACAGACCGTATGGCCCGCAGAAGGCGCGCCGCCCTTGCTGAGAGCTATGATGAGCGATGCCCCCTCCAGTGGATGTTCATCCAGGCAGACGTCAACCGTTGCCCACCAGGCACGTGGATCAGAATCTGGGTACTCTGGGTTGATTTCTGGCAGAGCGATCTTCTATGATGAGGCTGGTGTCTTGATGGCCTCGATCAACTGCATCATATTCCGCTGCTGGATCTCGAACATTGTGCGCCAGTGAGATTCAGATCCCACTTCTGATGACGACGTCAGCGACGGCGGAGCGATAGGGTCGTCACCATGTTGATTCAGTGGTAAAGGGTCCATTTCATTGGTGTCGTTGAATTATAACACGAAGTGTAATATTACCTCACTTTTAATCAGAAAACTAGATAGATAATAACAAGTAATAATAATTTAACTAGGCAAACCAACAGTTTCATTTTGGAGAAGTGACTTGGTCCGCGTCTCGATGCGAAGTGCCCGTTCGACAATCCCCACCTTCCAAAACGACTCTGTCCACGTGCCGCCATTACAAAATAACGTCACGGCGTTTGCCCCTCTACTACATTAATCAATTGAGCAACTTTTTTTATTAAAACAATATCGTTCCACGACATATATATGTATATATTTGTTAGATAAGTGTATGCTTTGTGTATGTATGTATTTATTGTATATGTTAATGGTACACCTGCAGTATTGTAACTTCTGCTCCCTTTAATCCATCCAAAGGTTGTCTGTAAAAGATCGCTTTTAGCGATAAGACCGCCCATTGTGTCACCCTATGTAAAATTTAAACATTTATATCTGTAACTTTTATGGTGTACATATTAAAGAGTATTCTATTCTAATAATGGAAGCGGGATCAGGTAATGCTGGTCACCGACTGTACGATACCCCTTGGTAAGACTGGTTGTCAGACTTTTGGGCTTCTGTCGACCCGTAACGACTGTTAAAGATCTAGGAATGACAGCCGGAACCAACGGCTTAACTTGCAGCCGTTTCACAAAATAACAACAACACGTCATTTTAATTGACGTGAGTTTCGTCGGATGATTAATTTTAATTGGCTCCTAAAAACTGGTTTAAAAATTAAGAGAAAGGGCCTTGAGTTCTTTGTAGATTATTTGGGATCATGTAGATATTTCAGGGTCAAATGAGATTATCTCGCCGTCCGATAAGGACCAGGCCCGTGTGTGATAATAAAAGGACTCGTAAAGGCATCCAGCAATCAATTCACATAACAAAACAAGAACAGAACTAATTTACCGTTGTAAACAGAACTATACTAATGACTGCTGTCATAAACAACTAATTAGTATTGAAATCGTTCTATCGTAATAAAGCATCGTGTGTTAACTATCCTTCCTCAAAGCACATTATGCCCCAGTTAATAGCCAATAAAGGGCGATAAAAAATATAAGCGGACCAATGATGGCAATTACTCACCGGTTGAGAGCAGCCAATTAGCGCGAAGCAAGTTGTTCAAAAAGCTTTTTTGAGGTGTTGGTGAAATTAGTGGAGTGTTTTGTAATTATAACGGTGATTGAAGAGGAAAAATATGCCTTAAGACAGTGAGTAACAATGGAGAAAGTACTTTATTCAGGTGTGCATAAGTAGGTATATAAAATTGCTTGTATATTTTTGAACAAATTATTACTTCATTTCATTCATAACTTTAATTTTTTCACAACAAAACACGCGCCCCACAAGACAGTAATTAACTACTTTATTACCTGTGGTTTACCGAAATGTCCTTTCCTTGGTATTGTAACGTCGAATCGTTGAGCTTCTTAAGTTCTGAGTTGAGCTGCACGGTAACTGACAAATGCGTGCACTGACTGGACAGGTCCGATCAATCTGTGTGGTTCTTTCCTCAAAAGACAATTTCCGACACCAATCTACATGGTCCTCAAATGATGTGACCAAGATTGTCCGAATTTTTATACACACATTGATGAGTTTTAAGTAAAGACATGAATATTTATTATGTAAATTGTTATATTATTTTAATTATTGTGAATGTGAGGACTGTGGGTCATTGTTTTTTTATCCGTTAGCTTTTATCATGGTCTGGCAGTTTGAGTAATTTATGCAGCCTACCCAAATGTCCATTCTTTCGTATTGTTCATCGAATCATTGAGCACCTTAAGCTGTGAGTTGAGCTACACGATTACTGACAAATGCGTGCACTGACTGGCCAGGTCCACTGAAATCTGTGTGTTCTTTCCTCAAAAGACCATTTCAGACACCAATCTACATGGTCCTCAAATTATCTGAGCAAGATTATGTCTGGACTTTAAAAGAGACTGTGTCCTCTGAGTTTGTTTTGGCCTTTCTTCTCAGAGTAGTCAGATAGGCAACGCTGACCTCATGTAGTTTTTAAATTATGATTGACGTGTAAAAGTGTTTCTACAAACTTACTTACAGAAATAAAATCATTTATCATTTGTGGGTGTAGCATAAACGCGCGGGGTAAAAGTATAAGTAACGTAAATTCGAACCATTTTAAAATGGAAAATATTTGTTTCCACACAATTTATTTAGTTTTATGACTTTATTCATATCTATTAGCAAAAGGAGTATGTAAGGAGCGTAGCAGGTAGCGTTCTATAGTTTCTGCCTATTCCCATTGGAAGAAGGCGTGATTTTATGTATGTGTGTGTATGTGTATTGGCGATACATTTTATCTTCTATATAAAATTCTTGTGTCACAGATTTAGTGTTTATACTCCTCCGAAACAACTTTACCGATTTTGATGACATTTTATATGTATATTCAGTAGGTATGAGAATAGGTTAATAACTAATTTTTATACCCCTAAGTGTTAAGGGTGGCTTTCCCACGGGATCAAGACTTACGTGGGTGAAACCGCGGGGCGCAGCTAGTTGTTTTATACAATTTAAACCAAAATGCTATCAATTGTATTTTTGATTCAAAAATAGTTCGAATTTATGTTGCATTTACGTCGCGGGCATGAGGGTATCTGATGAGCTCAGTATAAGTTCCTATTTGAAGAAGCAACTGGTGATGATCGCCAACAGACTGGATTGTCTTTATATCCGGCAATGCTGTAGCAGACATATTGTTACCTTGTAAGCGTTTTTGTCTGTGCTTGTTATTTTGTCTGTGCTTGTTATCTTGTCTGTGCTCGTTACCCTGTCTGTATCCTATTTATGTATCTAATTGTATATGAGTCTTGTTACTTGAAATAAACTAATTTTATTTATTTATAGCTCATGGAAAGCGTTCGGTGACGATGACGCGAGTTCCATGATGTTTGTTCAAACGCCAGCAACGCAGCGAAACACGACGCCGACAACGTGTCTTTAGTTATAGTTTAATTTGGTTAATGTTACTCGTACTATAATAAAAATATGTATGTTTAGGTTAAGGTATTTATCTATGGGCTTGCGTAGCCTGAAATAAATGGATTATTATTATTTTATTATTATTAAAAAGTGCTCAACGCGCCTAAAGAAATTTTCACTGAAAAAAAACTTTTTACAAAAAAATTGTAACTGACTACCAAAAATAACACTACAAAATGAAAAATAACTTTAATTTCGGAAGTCGGTGTCTTTGGATCTGTATTTGAGTTTTAAGCCACCGACTTACGTTACTATTTTTTTGTAAAAAGTTTTTTATTTTTCACTTTTTAGTGGCTCAGTTTTGATTTTATCTAAATTACAATAGCCTAATGTTAACTGCTCATCACCTTTTATAAAATATTGCTTTTCCCGATGCTGGGACGTTGATTGTTGAGGAGTTCTCCTGCTAAGAACCAGGAGAATTGCCACTCACCATATGCATAGTGACGAGCATAAATTGCTTAATCACAACCCGTTAAATAGGTACTCATTATTTTATTGTTCCGGTGGCCATCTGTGGTCTCCTTCATCAGTTCCACTTCACCAAATGGTGCTTTCCGAGAGCAAATGCACGAGTTACTATAAAAAGTTCCCAAATCGCTATAAGTTTGCATATAAAATTTTAGGGTTTCCCTCGATTTCCATGGGATTCCCTCATCAGATTCTGATTTGGTGGCAATGGGACCACCTCGGAAGTATAACCCTTTGAAATAAAAAAATAATATTCAAAATCGGTTCATAATTGACGGAGTAATCGCGTAACAAACATACAAAAGAAAAAAAAAAAAACATACAGACGAATTGAGAACCTCCTCATTTTTGGAAGTCGGTTAAAAATAAGACTCTTGGTGTGGAGATACAATGCACTTACAAAACTATTAAAATCCTGCAGTAGTTACTAGCCCACTTATTAAAATAGCCTAGTATAAAACATAAATAACTCCAACGAAACTGATTCAAATTCGCAAAACCAAGCTTTTCGTTTAATATTTCAGCAGTGCATTAGCTTGACAGCTTCCTGGCTCGCCCGTACAGCCAAGTATTAGTGATCTCCTCATTCGATCAAGGAATTAATTTAGGGCAAACAGTATGCGCTAGGGGTTATTTAGGTCAGTGGGGGAAAGGTCGGTTTGTCGGATATAGGTAGGATTTTATTTGAGGATGTCGTAAAATGTAGTTAGTACTTTGGTGGCCGAAGATGTTATGTATATTTTTAGTGACAACATTGTAAGATAAGAACAACAACAAACAACAAATTCCTAAAAAATAAAGAGCGTTACAATAGTCGCATAAGATGTGTAACATCTGACATCTCACCTTGGAACACTGAAAAAAAAAGAGTGTTTGCTTTAACAAATATCTTGTTTAATGTGATCACGCATCTTGACTCCATACGAGCCTAACAAGATCTTAACTTCTTTCTGAAGCTAGGAGAACTTTGTTAAATTATCATAGTTCCGTCTACTAAGTAATGAATTGGTTTAATTACGGGTAGTTATTTATTTTAACTCAAATGTTGGCCAGTTTAAGAATGATATAATGCTAACAAGTTGCTTTTTACCATTAACTTAAATTATTATTTGATATTCAAAAGTGAAGAATTAAAATCAAACAAAGCATGTATGATGTAACAAAGACCGGTGATTATTCTGTACATATCACATTGTCGATATATTAAAATGAATTTGTTGTGGAAATATGCGATATTGTTCATAGTAAATAAATAAATAATAATTGCAAAATTTTTAATGCGAACTAAGAGAAAATGTATCTTAGTTAACTCGCGACTTTTTTAGTGTAAAAAGCAACTAAGTAGTGATACAATTAAGCTCATAATTTAAAAAAGCTAAATACTGAAATATTTATTTGAATCATAATTATTCATAACTAGTAGTCGCCCACTGGTCAAAGTTTGACCTCCAGTACTTACAATCTATAAAGTACTTACTAATTCCATGATATTAATAAGTACTTATTAATTCCATGCTATTATAAAGTACTTACTCATTCTATGCTCAAGCTGTCACTTTCTGTTACACACTTACGTCCCTTTTCACGAAATCACTCCCTCACAAAACGAGAGGATAGAAGTTACACATCAGTGAACTTTGATGTAATTTTTCACAATAAAAAAACAAAATGTAACCTTTTTATTAATTAACATAGGTAAGCATGTTCTTAAACTAGTTATTTTTTAAGGTATTTATTGTACATGTGACCCTTTTATAAATAAACGATTCTCATTACCTAATAAAGTGTGGTCATATCATTACATTTTCTGCGAATTGGTGATAAATTGTTGATCATTGAGTTTTATTAAATAATTTGATTTTTTTTTTGGGTGGGAAATTATACCAAATTATAACTATATCAAATAATTATAGCAAATAACTTCTCCCGCTCTGGGCGAAATGGGAGGGCGTGTCAGATTTTTACTGACTAAAACCCACCCGTGTTCCTTCCGTTACCTGTGTGCCAGAGCCACGATATCCCTTTCGGACAAGCTCGCAACCCTGGCAGGGTAGGGGGTAATCTCTGGATCTACTAAACCGATTTTGATAATTCTTTCACTAATGGGAAGCTACAGTATTTCCGAGTGTGATAAGATATATTTTATGTTAAGATATTTCACGCGAACGAAGTCGCGGGCAAAAGCTAGTATATTACATATTAATATACATATCGTTTAAGTATAGTAACTTATCTAACTCTTCATAAGATCAAATTCAACATGTCTTTACGAAAATGGATACATTCCTGCATGTCAAACCCGAAGAACCCGCTTCTTGCCCGAAAAGAATCCAGGTAGGACATACCCGCCTTAAAAGGTCACACATTCCTCACCTCCTCAAGCAAGAACTTAAAGGGTATATCAAGGGAATAAATCAACAAAAGACTTGAATACCTATGTCTTCTTGAAAACTCAAATATTTTAACGCACTAAAATAGGCATTTTTATAGCAGCACTGGACTCCGAGTCTTAAAAGGTTTTATTCAATTACATTCTGCAGGTAAAAACTGTCGAAATAGAATACGACCAGTCGGGTGAACTCGGGTATGAATACCCAGCATAAAACTTTTTAAACGGGTTGAAAAGTCGTAATTGTGCACTAGCAACTTATTGATTGTGCCGAAAACGCGGAGTAAGTAAAAAATTGGCTACAACAGAATAGTGAACTAAAAGATATTTGTTTTGTATTGTTTGCTCGCAACGAAGTTCGTTTCAGTAATCAGGTGTATTGGGAATCGAGAGGAACACAGAACGGGCGGACTTGATTTACATTCCAATTTAGTTTTGCATTTCCAGGCAGTTTTTCTGAATCACATTCCACTCCACTATATTCTTTTTTTTTTAGTTTATTTTGTGAGCCTAGAGAAAAAGTACATATCCGGCCTAAAATCCAGACGCATAAATTATGTCCTGAATGCCTGGTATCTACACGAGAAAAACTTATGAGTGTTTGATTAGTAAACCAGTCAGAGCTGCGAAAATACGTTAGACTATTTGCGGGAGATTCGTTTTTCGCGATTTAGTACGGGGCGCGAGCCACGTCGCTTTCTTTTTGAAAAATAAATTGTATTGTTAATAAATGTGGGTTTATAAAACAAGTGAAGAGTACCCTTAGATATTTAAACTGTGTCTATGCAGGCTTAACAGTGAAAGGCTTCATAATTGAATTAGAAATATAATCATACAACGTTTTTTGTCAAACTAGTGGTCGCTTACTGTAATTCGATGCCCTCTACTTGCAATCTATATCATTATCATAATTTCAGCCGATGGACGTCCACTACTGAACATAGGCCTCCCCCAAGCACAATCTATATAGCACTTACTAATTCCATGAATTGTACTTACTTATTCCATGGTCAAGCTGTCACTTCTGCCTTCGTACTACGTGTGTGATAACGCATGGTAGTGTGTGTAATGTTTTTTATTAATTTAATTTATTTCTAATGCATCAGACTAATATTATAAAGGCGAAAGTTTGTGTGTGTGGTTGAATGTGTGTGTGTTTGTTACTTCAGCACGCTCAAACGGCTAGGCCAATTTTGATAAAATTTTGTATGGAGGTAGCTGATACCCTTTTTTTTGGGTGGGAAATTATCAAATAACTTCTCCCTCTCTGGGCGGAGCGGGAGGGAGTGTCAGGCTTTTACTGACTAAAACCCACCGTGTTTCATTAAATGCCTGTGTGCCAGGGCCACGATATCCCTTTCGGACAGACTCGTAACCCTGGCAGGGTAGCTGATACCCTGGATTAACATATAGGCTACTTTTTATCCCGATATTCCCACGAGATCGAGACTTACGCGGATAAAACCGCGGGGCGCAGCTATTATTATGTAAAAATATTAGCTTTCTGCACTCCTCCTCCATATAAATTTCATACTCCTACGTTCGCTTTTAGTTTGCATATAAAGAGGTACAAAGTTTGCGTTTCACGTTTAATATAATGATAATGTTCACTATAATTTTTGAATTCATCATCATCATTTCAGCCGAGAGAGTCGCGAGACGTCCACTGCTAGACATAGGCCTCCCCCAAGCACCGCCACTTCGACCGGTTCTGTGCTTCCCGCATCCAGCAGATACCTGCGGCCTTCACAAGGTCATCGGTCCACCTTGTAGGAGGCCTTCCAACGCTACGTCTTTCGGTACGCGTTAATGTTTTAATTAAAGTAACATAAATATAATATTTATATTTATCACTTTGAAAAGAACTTTTTTTTGTAATTTGTTGTTTACGTTTTTTAATGGTACCCCGGACGCAATAGGAGGACATAATAGTGACCAAATTGGTGATGTTCTGCAGAAAGGTCAGGTGCGTAGTACTCGCAACCGGCGTTCGTGTATGACTAGATGTATGAACGTAGGCGGAGCAAAAGAAGTATGTCAGGAGCGTAGCAAATGGCGTTCCATAGTTTCTGTCTACCCCCACGGGAAAAAGGCGTGAGTTTATGTAGGTTTACGTATGTTATTCTAGACGCGTAACAATTCGTTTTTTTTTTTTACATTTGTGAAACTAGAATGAAAAACTTCACAAAATCATGACTGCAAACAAAACTAACCTCAACTCCTGGTACTTTACATAGAACACTTTGCAAACAAAACACTACCAACGGAAACTGGCGGAAAAACTAATTGGGAGTCACAGTCACATCTAAACAAGCATCGTGCCAAAATTTAGCACCAAATAAGAACGCGGGGGACAAAGTTGGATGTACTTTATTCCAACAGCCCCATTTTTCTTCTGATTGAATCCCGGTTCCAATTTAGCTTCTCCGTAGTCTCACAGTTTCAACGCAGAGGTCAATGGGTGGTCTCAAATTGATTCGATCTGGCTAGAAGGGTGAGTATCAAGCCTGCCGTACATGAAGAGACAAACTTGCGTCAGTTTGATCTGATCAGATGCGTGCACATACAATAAACGATGAAACTGTCAAGTTTTAACGATTTGCTACAAATACTGGCTGGCTTGACCGCTATCATTTGGTTCGGACCGCAACTCTTAAACATGGTTCGGTTTTTGTAAAGGGTGAAGGGAACCTTGAAAGGGGAAGGTATCCTTAAGGTTGAGTCTAACTATTTATGACTGACTCTCTACGTTCATGGAATATGGTAAGGTATTTTTACTGAGTCGACTTAATGCATAATGTGGACCCAAAAGGGATGACAATATTAAATGGGTTATAAGTTTAAATGAGGAATAATTATGGAGGTAGTTGTAACGTAATTTTGTATTTAAATGGATTAAAAAGTTTTAGAATTGGAGTCCCTACTTCATACCATAGGGTAGTATAAATTTATGTCATGCGTATGATTACGAGTGGTGCAATAATTATTTGAAACTAGCTATTGCCTGAGGCTTCGCCCGCATTGAGGTCGGAAATTATCCCACGGGATAGTAACGAGATAAAAAGTATCCTATATGTGTCAATTCATTTACATATTATATTTAAATACAATCTAACACTAAAATATTTTTTATATACAGGTATATGTAGGAAAATATAAAATAAATTACAAAGTTCCAGTGCCTACCTTTTAGCTTCATTATCAGATCAGTTTGATGGTACCATTTTGATCAGAACTATTTATTTAAATTTGCTTCGCTTAACTATCTTAATCCAGATATCTCATCGCCACCCGTGAAATACTTATCATTGAGAAGTTCCGGTGGCCATCTGTAGTCTTCTTCATCAGTTCCACTTATACTTTCTGAATGCAAATGATTGATTTGTTGATGAAAATATAAAAATCGCTATATGTATGCCTATAATATTTGAGGAGTTCCCTCAATTACTCATGGATCCCAATATCAAATTAATAAAAATGGGACCAATCTGGAAGTATAATATCCTTTCAAATAAAAAAAGAATTTTCCAAATCGGTTCATAAACGACGGAGTTCTGAGGTAACAAACATAAAAAATAAATAAAAAAATACAGACGAATTGAGAACCTCCTTTTTGTGAAAGAAAAATAAATATGACCGCTGCACAAAACACACTTAACTTACACGAAAAACGATCATAAAAAAATTAGTAAACCATGATCAAATGTCTCATTATATAAAAACTAATTTAAAAATATAATAAGCTTTTTATGCTAAAAAATTTATAACTTTATTTTTTAACGCTACGTCACTTAACTGCTGATCAGCAATTTTTCTTTACGCTGATAACTACGATCACGAATCAGTTTGTCATGTGTAGTAATTGTGTAATTATTGCCTCGTAACCATTAATAAACCCCCCCTTTGGAGGAGGCCTATGTCCAGTAGTGGACGTCTTTCGGCTGTAATGATGAACCATTCATTGCAGCTGTCTATAATATATTGAATGATTTGAACCCAACCCACCCCCATAGAATCTATACGTATAATAAAATGGTAAATAATAGTGTTTGTTCGTTTTTCTGGATGTATGTACTGGATTGGCGCAAAAACGACTGAACGGATTTGGATGAAATTTGGCACACAGATTGTTTATAACTGGAATTAGTACTCATAGGGTTCTTTTAATCCCGGTAATGTCGGTTTTCCGATAGCTACGCGGGCAAAGCGGCGAAAAAAGCTAGATTATTATTATTCCTAGTATAATCTTGCTATTCGTATTATGTTGAGAATTTCAACCATGTTGTTACTAACAATAAAATTAAAATAAAGGAGGCAACAACAAAACAATTTTCCTTAAACAAAAAACGCTAAATTAAAACTTCAGCAGCTAATTTTATTTTTAATTTAAAAATATTTTTGTTACTAAATTATTATTTTTATTTCATCATCTTAAACCGAGCCTTTTCCCAACTATGTTGGGGTCCGCTTCCAGTCTAACTGGATGCAGCTGAATACCAGTATTTTACATGGAGCGACTGCCTATCTGACCTCCACAACCCAGTAACTGGGTACCACAATACCCATTGGTAAGACTTTCGGGCTTCTGAAGACCCGTAACGACTTTCAAAGATCCACGAATGACACCCGGTAACACGATACCCTTCGGATTATTCTCTTTATTTCGTCATACATAATATTATAAATTAAAATCACATTTCGTGTCTGTCTGTGTGACCGCGTTGTTCTTCTAAACTACGCAACGGATTTGATGCGAATTTAACCATCTTTTAGAGAATTTATACAAAAAAATAATCAGCAGTTCCCTACATTTGTTTTATTTTTTATTACATGTTCGCCAGGGTATCATAAATAATAGGCACTCAAACACACACTACTCACACGCACACACGCCCTCACACACACACTCACACACATTCACGTATTTCCTGCATGCCTTAAAATAAAAATAAATTATTTTCAATCTAATTTCTCATTTCATTTTCAAAAAAAAAATTACAAACTACAACAACGAATCCTCAAAAATATTGTACCACTTAAAATTAAAACCAAATACCAAAATAATTATTGCAACATATTCCCAATACAAAACATGACCAGACTCTCAATACTGAAAGACGAATGTATCAATATAAATAGTTTAATTAGGAGAACACGTCATCCTAAATTAAGAACTTTAGCCAACATAAAAACCTTTACCTTGCCTAGATGCAACAATACATATGGTATGAGAACATACAACTACATACTACCAAAAATAGTAAACGAACTTCCTGCGGACGTGCAAAATAAATACCTCCGTGACCCTAAAAAAGCAAAATGTTTATTACAAAAGCATTTTCTGCAAACTACAAACTGTGAATATGCACTTACTACCATATTTCATTGTGTTGTTATTATATTATTTAAAGAAGCAGGGATCGGAGTATCGGTGTATTCAATAAAATTTTAAATTTTTCAATATTTATAAAATCAAGAATAATATCCTTCTACATGCGGCCCTGGTATTACGCCTAGATTCCGATCTCTGATAATAATTACGTAAACTCACAAGCTTACAGTATAGATTGTTACTTTGTAGTACCTATATTATAGATATTAAGTATAAATATAATTTCCGAACTCACTAGCCATGTATAAGCCATCAAAGGCTTCTGTGGTTTTTAGCATAATTATTAACTCTGCGATATATATTTTTTTGAACATTAATAAAAAAAAAAAAAAAAAAATTGTATTCTTTTAATTATACTTAAATAAGTGTAACTTAATTTGTACCAGAAGTATCTGTATCGTTATAATTATTATTACTAAGTATAGCACTATAGCAAATCATTAAGTCACGGTTTAGATTGTTATTTATGATTGTAGGAGGAAGGCGCCGCCGCCGCGCCGGTGTCTGTCACACAGATAATACTAGCACAGACATCGTCGTTAACTCTATCTTTAAAATACACAAAACTCTGTACATTGTGTTTTTGTTTAGGATAGATGAGTTGTACCCACATTTGTTAATAAAAATATATATTATATTATATTGTTTTTAAGGTTCCGTACCAAAATGGTAAAAAGGAACCCTTATGGTGAGACTAAGTCTGTCTGTCTGTCTGTCTGTCTGTCACACCTGGATATCTCGATAACTACTAATGCTTTCAAGTTCAAATTTAGAATAGTTTTAGATGACGTTTGCCCAACTGTTTTGCAAACAAGAAAGAAATTAAAAAAATATATCATTTTTGCAAAAGAGACTGAAAGGGGGTCTCAAAAATTTGAAGTGGGGCTACTAGGGCATGTGGGGTATCATAGGAAAGAGCGCTGTTTGTACATCGTCAAACATTTTTTTATTTCTTATACGAGTAAGGCAGCATAATTTCCGACTTTTGATGAAAAATGTAAAAAAAAAAATACCGTTCCCCCCCCCGTTATCTCCGAAGTTTGCATAGATAAAAATCTGAAATTATTCTATGTGATAGAAGTTTATGTAAAGATTACAGGAAATATAAAACGATGTCTCTAAATAGCACAGTTTTTCAGAAATCATCAATATCATATATACGTACGGAACCCTCAGTGCGTGAGTCCGACTCGCTCTTGACCGGTTTTTTATTTATGTCCACTTAACTCTTCAAAATGTAGGGAACAGCAGATTTTTTTTTTCGTGATTTCATTATTGGGTCATAGTAAAAGTTGTTAATTATGATGAGTAGGTACAATGATCCCTTGAGAGGATGCCCATGAATCCAATGTCATCCTGTTTATTGCAACCTACGTCCCCCAATTATAACCAAAATCAACCTATTAATCTCACTCCAATTCCACTCCGTTCGAATCGGCACACTCACACAGACGCGCTCATTGACGAGGCCCATTATGAGTTGGTAAAGTATCGGAATACAATTTTACAGTTTTGGTATAGTTTCAAAGAACGCTGGTAGTTATAAAGTTTTCAGTAACGATGTAAGGGAAGTAACGGTATCAAGCAAGACAGAAGATATCAGGCATATTATATACTGAAGAGAAAAACGCTAAGAGGGATGCGCTAAGGTAGCCCGCGAAATTCAATTTTTATTATAAGAATCAGCAATACAATTAACTCTGTTCGAAAAATCCTACTGAATGATTATTTCAGAAAAAATCATTCAGTAGGATTTTTTAAACTTACACCCCCTTATTACAAAACAAGGTTTATTTTCAGACCCAGGTTTGAAACATGGAGCCATTATTGAATTTCGAACTTTATTCCGACTATGGTAAAGTTCCTAAACACAAAACTGACAACTTAGTACGAACTTAGAAGAACGATATTTCAATCACAGTTACGTTCTTATTACAAAAACTGTCTGCATGGTTTAAGCCATGTCAAAATATAAATCTTGTTTTGTAATAAGGCGGACAGAGTTGTAATGCTGATTCTAATGAGTATAATTCTGTAAAGCCATATGTGATATGGCCGCGAATCATATTTAGATCAACATACAACCTGTTACTGACCTGCAAATAGCAAAAAATGTAATACAATTTGAATTTCGCGGCCTTAAGCGTTAAACACAAACTTCAAAAACGTGCATGTGTGTTTTTTCTAATTTAAATTACATTCATATTGTTACAAGTATTCAAAAACCGATTAGCTTTACGACGCAATATTATATATAACAACGCAGGATGGCCTTTACCAGGGCGCCTAAAATGGACGCTTTGGCAGAATCATAATATGATCCGCGTACAATTCATATCCCGCAATTCATCTGTTTGACAGTTTTGTATGGAGTTTCGTAAAATGGTCCACAAATTCAAATGGCAAATAGCAGCTGTCAAACAGATGAATTACGGGATGTATGAATTGTACGCAGATCATATATTATGATTCTGCCAATGCGTCCATTTTAGGCCCCCTGAAGTGATCATCGTATTAGTGGTTCAGCAGCTCAATATCATCAGGATTGTGCCGGAATATAGCAGTTCGTCGTGGATGTGGTACGACAGCGGCTTCCCTTCACATCATCTTCTGTCGTGAGAAGTCAGCCGCCACGCAACCATTGATGCGACGCTCTGCTAGTGACTGTCACGAGCCAGTGTCACTCTTATTCGACCTTTTCGGTGATTCCAGTAACTTCATAATAAAACTAGACGGCGTGGCACCACTTGTTGTACCGTCATATACATTTTGGAAGCTATCTACAACATTATTAGGGTTCCGTACCAAAATGGTAAAAAGGAACCCTTATGGTGAGACTAAGTCTGTCTGTCTGTCTGTCTGTCACTCCTGGATATCTCAAGAACTACTAGTGCTATCAACTTGAAATTTATAATAGTTTTAGATGACGTTTGCCCAACTATTTTGCAAACAAGAAAGAAATTTAAAAAATATATATTATTTGCAAAAAGGACTGAAAGGGGATCTTAATAATTTGAAGTGGGGTTACTAGGGCATGTAGGGTATCATATGAAAGGACGCTGTTTGCACATTCTCAAACATTTTTTTCTTTTTTTTTTGGCAGCATAGTTTCCGACTTTTACGAAAAAATTAAAAAAAAATACCATTCCCGCCCCCTTATCTCCTAAGTCTGCATAGATAAAAATTTGAAATTATTCTATGTGATAGAAGTGTATGTAAAGATTACAGGAAAAATAAAACGATGTCTCTAAATAGCACAGTTTTTTGGAAATCATCAACATCATATATACGTACGGAACCCTCGGTGTGCGAGTCCGACTCGCTCTTGACCGGTTTTTTTTGGTATATGCGAAACCTGAATATAGTTTGTTCAGAATAAGGAACTGAATCGATTTCCATAATTTTTACACCATGTTATATTTTGTCCCAAAAGTATTTAAGTGTGATGGAAAATGTTATCACCATTTAATTAGTTTACTTACAACACAATCGCCGTACGGTTATGTACCTACTGCCAAATTATTATCAATGAGCGCAAGACGACCCTGGAGGCGCGGGGACGCCGGTAGCATGTTTTGTACGGACAACCCGGTAACATATCAACCAACAACAACAACAATGACAACAACAACAACAATGTACAACAACAACAACGTTCTTTCTTTATTTCTTTAACCTTATAACTTTGTGATTTTTCATGATACAGTTTTGAAATTTTACATTGATTCTTTACATAAAAATACTAGACACGTGTTTCGGTTTTCGCATAGTAAAACTAATAATAATATTGTATATTTTATTTGGGATTCCAGGCAACACAGCCAAAAAACTCAGACTCTTTACTTCTCTTTATTTTGCATCGGCACGAGCGAAAAATAACAATAAATACATGACAGGACCATCAACACCCGCTCGATTGACTGATATGCACGAAAAACGGACAAAGCTAGTGTGAAAACCACTTTATTTTCGATGAATTGTGCTCAGCTCACGTGCTCGTATGAAAAAGGCACACTTATTGTGTACAAACCACTTTATTTTGTGGAATTCTCGCGGTACTGAAATTGCAATTTTACTATGGTTGACTTTTGAATAGCTTGCCAACTTTCAACACTTTTGAGGTCGTATGGAGTTTTAGAATGGCTCGTATTTTAAGCTTTAAGATTTGTGAGTTTTGGAATATAAACTAAAATAGAAATGTACTAAGAAAGGTTAACTTTATGATTTGAATTTAAAACTTGACGATCTTCATTTGATTTTTCTGTTATAATACTAAGATTTTTTACGAAGTTTTCTTTGATCAGAAACCTTAATTTATTTAGAAAGTTGATTTGTGAATCCAGTTACCAAATATATTTTCGACTCTTCTCTTTATCTCTCCCTGCAATTCCATGTTTCTTTTTCGAGTACAATCTCAAATATTTCAGACACAATACATTTTCTTTACACTCCAGCACTCCCGAACATAGACCACATTATAATTCAAATGGAAACACAGATAAACTACATTCGTTGAAGCAATATAAACGAATCTTCAAGAGTTTAAGATACGGCTGATCGGCTCGCGTACATTGTGTACCTTCCTTTAAATTTCCAAGGTTGTGTGAAGGACGAAAGCGTGTTGTACATACAGTTTTCTTTTTTCGTGGAAATTTACGGTTGATTGAAATGAAGTTGTTTATTCTATAAATAGGATGTCGGAATCACTTTTACACGACATATTCGTTATAGTCCAGTGCATGCATCTGGACCCGCACGAAAAGAAGAACACTTTACTCTTAGAAAAGGTACTAAAGGCTCATCTTAGGTATCTTTATAAACGTTTGAATGGATATTATCCGTTTATGTACCCTTCGAACTTTCTTTAAGGCTGTTTAGGTTACAATTCTCTCGAGTTTAGAAGAAAAAATTACCAAATTAATAATAATTATGTGTAAGATCCTTCACGGAAAAACAGATGCTCCTGAATTGCATGACGAACTGTCCCATCTTTTTGCTCCGATTAACTATAACCGTTCCAGGAGGCACAGATTGTTCTGTATGAACGAGGTCGGTAAACAAAAAAAAAACGAGCGTGCTTTACAGTCGTCGCTTACGACGTGGAACATTTAATATCTCACCTTGGTCTATTACTTACTAATCCCATGAGTACACTAATTCCATGCTTTTATAAAATACTTACTAATTCCATGCTATTAAAAAGTACTTCCTTATTCCATAATCAAGCTGTCACTTCCTGTTACACACTTCCGTCCCTTTTTACGAAATCGTCCCACAAAAAGCGAGAGCAAAGATGTTATACATCAAAAATGATCCATAGCTGCCTTAAAATTTATGACACATGAGGATTTCTTAATTTGTTTCTAAACTCAGCAGCGTTTCGTCAAACCTCTTAAAATGTGTACAGTGTCTATGGTATGGTCGCTGCTAAACACCCTCCATTTACCAACCAATAGCTTTTAAAATGGACTATCAACCAAACAGAGGAAACCAAATCACATAAAAAGAAATCAACAAATCCGTCTTTTCGGTATCCCTTTATCCCTTCGTATGGCACGCCCATTTTTGCAAAAAACTGTCAGCTGTCAAATTACGTCGTGGGTGGTCTCGCGGAAATCGGAAAATTGTGATTAAAATGACGATATCTCTAAAGTTTTATATGTGAGTTGTATATAAAACTTACGTCACTGGAATCGCTATGAAATAAGCTAACACGTTAAAAATGAATTAGCACAGTTTTGCCATGTAATATATTATCAATTCTAATTGGAAAATCAGGGAAAGCGAGTTTTCCGCAAAAAATGGGTACAGTGGCTATGGTCGCTGCTAACCATCCTCTATTTACCAACTACTAGCTTTTAAAATGGACTATCATCCAAACAGAGGAAACCAAATCACATAAAAAGAAATCAACAAATCCGTCTTTTCGGTATCCCTTTATCATGACTACACCTTATGATCCCAACCGAAATCCCGAACAAAGTCAGTATAAACGAACGTTTTATTCTTGGCACGGTTGATCGCCTCGACATCGAAGGACCTGACGCACACAGGGTTGCCAACGACCACCGTATATTTTTTTCAAAAAGGATCCGAGGAGGTAGCCACAGGCAAGAAATAAAACAGAACTAAAGACACCGACTTCCGAAACGAAAGTTATTTTGCGTTGAATAGTGTTTTCTTGTTGAAAGTCGGTTGTATTTTTTGTAAAAAGTTTTTTATTTTTTGTCGGTACAACTTAGGAGCTGATCAACTGCTACCGATCCCCTATCGAAGTTCAATAAGTACATAATCAGCCTATAATGTTCCCACTGCTGGGACACAGGCCTCCTCTTTCTGAAAGAGGAAGTGGGCCGTACCACGCGGGCCCAGTGCGGGTTGGCAGATGTCACATGTCTTCGATATTTTAGTTCTAGGACATGCCCGTATTCCTTCACCGTTTTAAGAGCCGTGGTGATGAAATAATTTACACAAAGTAAAGCGCAAATCTGGGTTCGAACCCACGACCTGCAACCGCTAGGCCACCACTGTTCGTATCGTTCAATATGTGAATGTCTTAAAATAATAAAAACGATAAATTTCTCTAAGAAGTTAAAGAAATTACAAGTAAGGTTTTTTTATAATTTTATGGATTTTTACTGTCGGGACCCAGGAGAAATCACGAATTAGAATTATTTTATTTTGTTCATAATTATACCTACTTATACCAAAGATGTTCTAACAAGTTTTAGTTTAAATTAACAAAATCAATCGATGTTGTAGAGAAACGACTATGGTTTACCTTCACGTTTACATTAACTTATAATGCCAATAGAATACCCAGTCACTGATGGTGAGCGAAACCGCCACACAGCTAGTTTGAAGCCTGTCTTGCGGTGTCTGTTCGCGGCTCCGCCAGTGCGTATCTAAGCTCGATATGCTCCCACAACCCACTCAATGATCGATCATTCTGCGATCAATCCGCTAAACGCCCTGATTGGTCAGGTGCCGCGAGCCGGTCCGTTTGACATATGTATGTACATTAATAAGTAAATCTATGTTTAATGTTTGCATGAAGTTTTTCAGTTATATGTTATGATGTTGATGGCTTGGTGCGCGCTTTGGTGTTTACTGTAAGTGCAGCAAGCAGTTGTTATATAAATAAATAAAAGCTAGAAAATAAGATTATTAAGTTTTATTTTTTATTTTTTGAAATATTTTAGATTATTATTATTGGTAAGATTTTATTTACAATTAGGTAATTATGTTATATTTTAATATTTTTAAATAATATTATTTTCTCTCAAACAGAGCGCCTGCCATAATTATTATCTCTTCATCACCCTTGGTTGATTGGTAGATAATTCCTAAGGCATTAAGTCCGCCTTTGTACCTTATTGTGTGCGAGAAGTAAATAAATAAATAAAAATTACACTCCTTTTGGGCAGTCGTCTAAAAACCTTAGTTTGCCACCCCTGACGCACTCAAGGTTGACGACACAGAGCCGTCCATTTTCCCGGTAGGTAGAGATAAACAATTGATCAACCGCATCCGCTCCCCTTTGATCGAAGTCCAATAAGTGAATGGTATACGTAGAAGAAGTTTCGTAGACAACCCTATGGCACGAAATAGATAGGTACAGAAGGTCGGCTCCATACTTACAGCCTATTCAGATAAAGTGAGTCGCGCTCGGTAGCGATACCGAATCGGTACGCGATATCGCTGTCGCGCTTGGTACTGATACGGTCCGCCTTCTGGTTAGTCACTTTGGATCAGCAGTATGCGATATCGCATCGGTACGCGATATCTCAGTCGCGCTTGGTAGCGATACTGAATCGGTACGCGATATCGCTGTCGCGCTCGGAAGCGACTCTGATCCAAAGTGACTAACCAGAAGGCGGACCGTATCGCTACCAAACCCAACAGCGATATCGCTATTGCAAAGCGATACGCGCGTGATTCGGTATCGCTACCGAGCGGAACTGCGGTATCGCTTATACCTGAGTAAGACCATACAACGAGTGAAAATGGGCGCACATCGTAGACGAGTACACTACTACAAGGATCTTTTGGCATCTGATTGACATTGGCAGAGGGGCGCTGTTGGTAAACATTTACGAAATTGTCACATATAATTGTATTGAAACACAAAATTTCGGGATATAGTTCCGATTGTGGCCACGCGCCAAAATATTCTTGTAGGTATCGATGTACGTATAGCGATGCCAATCGCGTCAAACGTATGCCAATCGCGAGTGCGCTTGCTCTTGCTGTACGTAGACGCGAATCTATGTGTGCGTTCGTTTTGTCTCATGCACACTAGCGCGATGTCGCGGGCGCGACACTTTCCATGAAGTTGTTGTAGACATTATGCTACTCGTGTTGCGTCGCGCTGTCGGGTCACGTTGTCGCTTAGCGTTGTCGCGTTGCGCTGGCGCGTCATGCTGTCACGTCGCATCGTCCCGTCTTGCTGTCGCGTCACGCTATCGCGTTGTGCTGTCGCGTCGCACTGTCGCATCGCGCTGTCGCGTCGCACTGTTGCGTCGCATCTGTCTGCGCGAGCTTTATAGAGCTGGACTTCTGCACCTATCTATTCTGTAACTCATTAAAGTTGCCTCTTTAATTAGAAGGTGTTTCGATCGGTGACCCTAATGACGTAGCCATGTGTGCCCGTTACAATCTCTTTGGGTATTAAAAGATTTTAGGCTGCTTTTAAATGTATTTTCGAGCTAATCTGAAAACACTGCAAGGAAAATAATTTTGAAAGTTACGTTTAGTTGCGGTTCTTCGGTTCAATTCACATAGGTACTGGTAGAATTTTTAAGTATTCCCTGAATAAAACTCAATCAATCTGCCTAGCCCCACGCGTCTATAATAACATTACCCTATGCAGCTGTACGAGTGTAAGAAGACATTGACTGAATTGCTCTTCACACTTAATTATGATGCCGTGGAAGACATTCTGGCGACTCTGGTTGAACGTCATGCATACTGACACACACACACATACACAGACTCTAACACACACACATACACAGACTCCAACACACACACACACTCACACTACAACACACCCCTATTCATACACACACACACACTCCAACACACCTCCACACTCATTCACACATACACACACCCACTCACACACGCACCCCCTCTTACACACACACATACACACAAAATATACATTCACATACTGATAAACACACGTATAAACACACATTTATACAAAACACACTCTAGTTTTCACACACTGCCATAAACACGATTTTCATTTTTATTTTTATTCATTTTTCTTTTTATTGGTTTTATAAAAAATGTGTAACTATACCTAATTAGCACAACGAAACAATTGTTAATCAATCGAGGAAGAGCGAGGTTTATCCCATCACAAGTATCTTCGGATTACTTTCTGGGAAGCCCCGGCAACTTAATTGTATAGATTTAAGATAATAAACACATTTTTTTTTTAAAGCCTTTTCCCAACCATGTTGGTGTCGGCTTCCAGTAGCTCGTAACAGAGTGTTTTAAACTACGTCATGCGTCATAATGAATAATATTTTTATTTTATTCAAATGTAAAAAAAAAAAACTTTTTTGAGTAATTAGTAGTCATTGGATACATGAAGTGAGCTGTCGTTGTACGACGATTAAAATGACACGGTGTATTGCACTGTTGGGTTTTTAACTCTAGGCACTGAGCCGATCGTGGAAAATAATAATATAATCTTTATTGACATAAGTTTATGCAAACATTTTTATGAATTCCCTAGCTCCTGCGCTAGTATACACTGTATTACAGGAGCTAGTTTCAACCCCTAGTTATAATGTTACATATTATTTATGGCATCCAACGATTACAAAGCGAATCAAAAGTAATAGAAATAATAAAATTTAAAGTAATCTATGCATAATATATATTTTTATTTTTAATTGTTTTATGTGTATGAGCGGGCAGTATGTGCTCGCTCATGTTAGTACAACAGTTAAAATACAACAGCTCGCTTTTATCAAGGCATTACAATTAGATTATTGCCTAGTATTAGTAAAAACGGGCATTTGTGGTTCCGTGATAGACAATTTCACTTTCGCTTTGATAGTTTTAACCTATAACAGCTAGCATAAGCTATTTGTTAATTAAGTAATAGCTGATTTAACAGCTAGCATAAGCAATTCATTATTAAAGTGAATAGCCGTTTTAACAGCTAGCATAAGCAATTCATTATTAAAGTGAATAGCCGCTTTAACAGCTAGCATATTAAGCAATTCATTATTAAAGTGAATAGCCGATTTAACAGCTATGCAATACATTATTAAAGTGAATAGCCGATTTTACAGCTAGCATAAGCAATTCATTATTAAAGTAAATAGCTGATTTAATAGCTATGCAATACATTATTAAAGTGAATAGCTGATTTAACTGCTAGCATAAGCCATACATTATTAAAGTAAATAGCTGATTTAACAGCTATGCAATACATTATTAAAGTGAATAGCTGATTTAACAGCTAGCATAAGCAATTCATTATTAAATTATATAGCCGAGTTCAACTGATATTCTATAACGTTCTTCTCATATTAGTAGAAAATTGTGCTGTGAACAGTTACATAGTTTGCATTCAATGGATAATCAGGTCACTATCGTAACATTTCCAGTTCATGTATTAAAGCGTATTAGTCTTAACGACAATTTCCTATAATAATATTATTACTATCTACTATTTGACCGCATGATTGCGCAATGGCTCCACTGTGCTGTAGACAAAAATGTTTTATGACCTAAAATAGTTTTTTTTACTGTAGTTGCTTTTTATTTTAAACACATCTGTTATGCATGAAAAGCCATAAGTGGGGAAAGATTGCAAAAAATAAATACATATAGATCGTATGGAAAATGATTCTAGATCTAACAAAAGACCTTAGTGCTTGCCCTTTAGACACCTATTCAAGCTTTTTTTTTTTTTTGGGTGTTAAATTATCAAATAACTTCTCCCGCTCTGGGCGGAACCGGAGGGCGTGTCAGAATTTTACTGACTAAAACCCACCCGTATTCCTTCATTTACCGGTGTGCCAGGGCCACGATGTTCCTTTCGGACAAACTCGCAACCCTGGCAGGCATTGGCCCTAACGGACCCCGTCAGTTGGTGCTGACAAATCTTTGAGGCGCGCGTGGAATACAACGCGCCGTCGACCCGGGCCTGGTCCTTATCGGACGGCGAGCTACCCATCGCCACCTATTCAAGCTGAAATGGAATTCCTAATAGCAAGTTGCCAACTGATATATCCTAACTTCCTAGCTTTAGCTTCAGCTGTAAGTCATGGAGGACTTACAGCTAAAATTATAGCTAGGAAGTTAGGAGTTCTAAATAAATAAATAAATAAATATTATAAATGTGAAAGTGAGTTTGTTTGTTTGTTACGTTTTCAGGCTAAAACGGCTGAACGGATTTAAATGAAATTTCACAAATAGTTAGTCTGAAACCTGGACAAAAACGTAGGCTACTTTTTATCCTGGATTGCAGAAGAAGTCGCGGGCAATAGCTAGTACTTAATATTATAAGGAGAGGGTGCGAATTTTGTGAGTTTGTGTACATTATATGGAGGGTAAACTCCGGAACCACAGCTTCTATTTGAAAAATTCTTTCCCATTTGAAAGGTACATTATTCCAGGTGGACATAAGCTATATGTTACGTAAGTATATACAAAAAAAATATCACACTAATATTATAAAGGCGAAAGTTTGTGAGTCTGTGTGTGTATGTTTGTTACTTCTTCATGCTCAAACGGCTGGACCAATTTTGATAAAATTTTGTATGGAGGTAGCTGAAACTCTGGATTAAGACAAAGGCTACTTTTTATCCCGATATTCCCACGGGATCAAGACTTTCGTGGGTGAAACCGCGGGGTTCAGCTAGAAACTTTATAATACTGATAAAATACTATAATGAATTCATGCAAGCCTGGTACTTTTTGTTAGGTTGCTGCTCAGAACTTGTGCACGTGTCGTGAACAGGATACCGACTTCACATGTAAATTACACCCGTGCAAAGTCGTGGCGGGTCGAAAGTTTGATAAATAATATTAATCATTGTGGGAACAGAAAATATTTCATCGTGTGTCTAAGCGAACGTTAGGTTCATGAAAAGGTTAAATAATTAAAATTGTTGAAAAATCATGAAACACGTTTAATCAGTGAAATTAATGGCTAAGTTACAACCCTACGATAATTTGCCATGTTATACCAATTTCATGCAACTGTGAGAGAATGACGGTTGTTATCTGAATATACGGACAATTTAAGAAGGTAGTAGACATACCTAAGTTGTATTTTATTTTTTGCTGTAATGCCAATAAACGTATTCTTCTTTCTTTTAG
This sequence comes from Tiliacea aurago, assembly GCA_948098905.1. Taxonomy (NCBI): domain Eukaryota; kingdom Metazoa; phylum Arthropoda; class Insecta; order Lepidoptera; family Noctuidae; genus Tiliacea; species Tiliacea aurago. The sequence continues at coordinate 8,579,873 of OX402592.1, forward strand.
TAAAGCTTTACACCTAATTTCCCTGAATTTACATGTATCTACACAACAATACCTTATCATATCACCAAACAAAATATAATCCCACATTGGAGCATTAAATCAACACGCACGTCGCTACATACACGTAATTGCTCCAGTATCGAGACTATAAGCCCTTAAACGTTATCAGTACCTCCCAGACACAATAAATAACTCACGCCGACAAACTACATACCAAAAACCTCGCTAAATATTAGCATACACTAAATAATTTTGTACGCGACAGTACGTAAGGCGACCCCACTTTATGTTTGTCAGCGATGGCGTAATGTTGATACAGCGTAATGAAACCAAATACTCTCTGTATACGACTGTACATGGTACTCCCCATTGTCACATGTTTTATTTAAGGATTCGTAATTTCTCGTGATAACTGCGTGTGCTGATGACATTTAGGAAAAATGGTTCTCAGTGAAACAACATGGCGGGTTCCGGAAATGGCGCGTTTATGGTGTAATAGGAAAATGTTTAAAGCCTAATGTTAGCTTTTTGGCTTGAATATTCTTTCAATTGCTTTTATTAAGTAACTTATCTTGGAAATAACTGAATAGCGGTGATGAAAATATTGTGAGAATACTGCAATAAACAACACCAATTAGTAAAAGATTAGATTATTAGAAGATGATGATTATTTATGGCTGGATGGAGATTTAGTTTAGTTTGTGATCGCTCTGTGCGAGTCCCAACAGTGCTAATATAAACGAGCGGCACGTTGCCAAAGAGCAACTGTATTACTGTAGACACTCATCGGCGGCAGCCGTAGGCACGTAAACGTGCCGCTCATATATTTGATCACGTACTCAAATACACCATAGTCACGTGGTACCGGACGTAAAGAATAGCACCACCCTAATTGTTCCCGTGGGTGTCGTAAAAGGCGACTAAAGGACTTACTAGAGAATGTGCAGCAGCGTTTTCTATGCATATTATCACCATACTGCGATTGCCAACCCGCCTGCCAAGCGTGGCGATCATGGCAACCCCCCCTTAGGGGGAGGCCTATGTCCAGCAGTGGATGTCTTTCGGCTGACTAAAATACGCGAGTGGCACGTTGTCGACGACAGCCTCTGACCCGCGTCGACGGCTGCCGATGAGTGTCTACGGCTGCAGTTACCTCTGCCATTGGCAACGTGCCGCTTGTTTAAATGAGCACTTAATGAAAATGAAATGGCAAACTCGAGTCGATTTGGGGTATAAACCATCATTGATACTCCAACCCTACCCTTTACGAAACCTTCATAGGTTTCGTAAATTATTGGGTTGCTGTTATGTCTGGAGTACTGAGGGCACCATAATTCAGTAGATATCTTAGATTGATTGGTGATCGCAAAACGATGTGAATACTCTTGGCAGACGCCTATCATGGTTCGGTTTGGCACTCAAATGCAGGATCGTTCGTTGTTACGGTTTCTGAAAAGACACACAACATAAGATATAGGAACGGTCATTCACATGTTTGGCACATTATAAATTATATTTATTTCTGTAAGTAGGTTTATATAAACACTTTACACGTCAATCATATTTTAAAAACTAGATGAGGTCGGCGTTTCCTATCTAAATACTCTGAGAAAAAAGGCCGAAACAAACTCAGAGGTCACAGTCTCTTTTATAGTCCAGACATAATCTTAGTCCGATCATGTGAAGGCCATGTAGATTGGTGTCTGAAATGGTCTGTTGAGTGGATCTGTCCAGTCAGTACACGCATTTGTCAGTAATCGTGCAGCTCAAAACTTAAGGAGCTCAGCGATGCGACGAACAATACCAAAGTAAGGACATGTGGGTAGGCCGCCTATATTACTCTTAACTGCCAGACCATGATTAAGAGCATTTACGACGTACGGCATTTCATACAAAATTTCAAGCCCTTGTTTTTCGAAATGACTGAACCGATTTTAATGAAACTTCATACACATAAGCAAGATAAAAAGGTCTAAAAAGTTAGTTAAGAACATTTTCGAAATTTCTTATTTAAAAACAGATAACTGGAAATCTCTGTTTCTATGGAAAATTTAAAATCGGTCTAATTTGGCTGTAACACTATTTTTCGAAAATGTTCTTAACTAACTTTTTAGACCTTTGTTTCTTGCAGTGTATGAAATTTCATTAAAATCGGTTCATTTATTTCGAAAAACAAGGGCTTGAAAGTTTGTATAAAATGCCGTAAGACGTAAACGCTCTTAATATTAACTAAAAAAAAACAAAAACAAAAAATTGCCCACATAGTCTTTACATTCACGTCGGGGCTCCTTTGAAGCGGCTTCTGCCCAACCTAGGGGGTCCAAACGCCTCCTGCCGGAGGCTCTACGCGGGGATCGTGCAGTCCATGGCCCTTTACGGGGCACCAGTGTGGGCGCATTCCTCAAGACTGCGACCAGCCCGCCGATTGAACCCGTCCCAAAGGGTCATGACCATCAGGCTGGTACGGAGTTACCGCATGGTCTCCCGTGAGGCGGCGAGCCTCCTTGCCGGACTACTGCCGTGGGATCTGGAGGAAAATGTCCTCGCGCACATTTGGGAGTGGCGCGAGGAGGCGAAACGCCGGGGTGAAACTCCGCTGCCGCAAGAAATCACGGCACAGCGGACAGAGCTCCGGCGGAATCTCATGGTGGCATGGAGAGTGCGATTGTCGCAACCCAGCGCTGGGCACGCCATAATTGTGGCGATAAGTTTTTTAAGGAGTGGCTAGAGAGGCGCCACGGCGTCCTCACCTTCCCTTGACAGGTCCTCACCGGACATGGTTGTTTCGGGAGGTTCCTGTTCAGGATAAAGCGGGAGGAAACACCCGGGTGTCACCACTGTGTGGGTCGCCCGGAGGACACGGTTGAGCAAACGGTGGAGGTCTGCCGGCTTGGGTGGAGCACCGCCGTGTCCTCACGGAGACGATCGGCGGCGGCGATTGTTCGGAGCGAGAGTGCATGGGACGCCGTCACCTCCTTCTGCGAAGCAGTAATGTTTGCGAAGGAGGAGGCGGAATGCGTGAGGGAGAAGCAAGGTTCACGCCCTCGCGCCCCTAGTGGCCGCAGGAGACGCCCCGGGCGTCCGGAGTCGCAAACCAATTTCCGGCCACCGTAGGCACGGGCCTGCGGACAGTGAGAGATGGGTAGCTCATCATCCGATAAGGACCAGGCCCGGGTCGACGGCGCGTTGTAATCCACGCGCGCCTCAAAGAGTTGTCAGCACAAATTGAGAGGTCCGTTAGGGCCAATGCTTGCCAGGGTTGCGAGTTTGTCTGAAAGGGATATCGTGGCCCTGGCACACAAGCAAGTGAAGGAATACGGGTGGGTTTTAGTCAGTAAAAGTCTGACACGCCCTTTCACTCCGCCCAGAGCGAGAGAAGTAATTTGATAATTTTCGACCCAAAAAAAAATCCTCACATTCAAAACAATTAAAATAATATAATACTTTACAAGTAAATATTCATGTCATACTTAACGCAATTTTGGAAAATAAGTGGTACTTCTTTCACCCATTGCAGATAAACACTTTCTTTTACAGTGACAAATATACAATAACTAACAAACCCAGAGGTTTTGAGTGACAGTTTAGTTACCTATGTAACTAAACCGTCACTCAAAACAACAACAATAAGAAAACTTCAATTTATTAAATATCAGCACGTCTCTTCACGGAATCTTTTAGTTAGCGAAGTTTATAGCTTCATGTAGAGTGGATCATCCCGTGAATAATGGAGGGCGGGGCCAAATGCGATTCGCGCTTAGCGCTTAAACTACTTTAAAGTCAACTCGTATAAGCCTTCTTACCATCCGATGCATTTTCGATACGTCACGTATAAAAGTTTGTAACTAAAAGCGCAGCGCTTCTTAGCTACTTTCAAGTTCGTTTAGCGCTTAAAGATAAGGGAATTGCTATGTTACTGTCGAACTGAGAGTTCAGAAGTTTTAGTACACAAAGAGTTGGTAATACTGGCTGTTTTAAAAGTTCAATTGATTCTTTTACTTGAGTATTTTTTATTGGCTGTGCCCGTTGTTATCTTCCGGTTGGGCTATGGAAAAATATTGTCAGTAATAATTATACTATAGTCGCTTTATTTTGGCGTGTGCTGATATAGTCATTCTTGTTTTAGACACTGGTTAAATTAATTAAAAAAAACCCAGCCAAGTGCGAGTCGGACTCGCGCACGAAGGGTTCCGTACCATTATTTATAAAAACCGGCCAAGTGCGAGTCATACTCGCGCACGAAGGGTTCCGTACCATTATCTATAAAAATGGATAAAAAAACGGCGTTTGTTGTATGGGACCCCCCTTAAATATTTGTTTTATTTTAATTTAATTATGTATTTTTAAAGTGAATATATAACTAAATATTCTGCGAATATTTCAAGCGTCTACCTGTTGCCGTTATCAATATAGAGCAAAAAAATCACCTTTGTTGTATGGGAGCCCCCTTAAATATTTATTTTATTCTGTTTTTTAGTATTTATTCTTATAGCGGCAACAGAAATACATCATCTGTGAAAATTTCAACTGTCTAACGGTTCATGAGATACAGCCTGGTGACAGACGGACAGACAGACAGACGGCGGAGCCTTTGTAATAGGTTTCCTGTTTTACCCTTTGGGTACGGCACCCTAAAAACAAACTTATGAATTTCATTTCACTATTTAACTAATAGTTGAGTTACTGACGGCCGCCATGGCCCACGCACAATGGTCCACATGAAGGACTAAGTGCGGAAGCTAAACCCTCTAACATAGAACATAATAGTTGAGTTTTTTTTTGTCAATTTGAGCGAAACTTAAGGCAACTATTCCAAATTCGATTACTTTTAAAAACAATTTTCGTGCACCAAAAATTCTGAATCGACCCCACGAAGGGACGACATGAAAGCTTGAAAGTATGCAGCTTATCTTTGACGTGAGCCATAAAAATGGACTGAAGGGAAAAGGGCTACTTTACCATAATACTGTGAGGCGATGGTAGGTACCTTAATGTCACTATCAGTCGATTATTACCACATTTAGGCGATGATGTCTTTAAAGACCCTATTTCCTAGGAAATTATGTTAGCGAAATGGAAATTGCGAAAATGGTAGGTAGGTGAGAACTATCTATTCAAACGTTTGAATAGAATAGAATAGAATACGCTTTATTATGGAAACCTTAAAACTTACATATATAAATGTTGTGAGCCAAGCATATTATAAGTTAGGGGATTACATTGCTGACAAAAATGCTTGGCTTAACGCTGGTCCTGCTCCACAAGGGCGCATAAACTAATTGAATAGCATTCAAAACTATTGTTGGAGCTGCTGATGATTGTAAATACTATCTTTATATTGTATAAATTCAATCTATTAGTATTGTATAATTGCATAGCACATGTGTGAGCACTATGTACCTACCATTTTCTGAGTACGTCTTTTATTGACTTGAATGTGCCATGGCGGCTGAGAGTGTCATGCTCACTAAAATGTCTAGCTGATGGTGGCGTATGTTTTGGATCATTAAGTTCCCTTCAAAATGGTTGAGCTAAATGGTGCTGATCCATGCGTCATGTTCGTGAACGGACGCCATCAGTAGGGACTGGTCATTTCTTAGCTGCCACGGCTTATTTCAACTTAGTATTTTAGTTGTTTTTTATATTTTTATTACGGACGCTTTTAACGTGCACGTCTTTCTACATTGTTCTCACATGTATAATTTCAACATAATATATGTAACCAATACTATGTAACAATATTTTGATTTAAAAGAGTGTCTGTGGAGTTTCTTGCCCCATGTCCATAGGAACCTACTACGCTTTGGAATGGGCAACTAGCTTCATCTCTCTGACTGACCGACCCCTTGACAATTCAAAAGTGCCTGTAATAGGTTTATTTGAAATAAATGCTTTGAGTTTGAGTTTGTTAAAATTTTACATAAGGTGACACAATGGGCGGTCTTATCGCTAAAAGCGATCTTTTACAGACAACCTTTGGGTAGATTAAAGGGAAGGAGAGATAATACTGCAGGTGTGTGTCAGTGGTGTACCATTTACATATACAATAAATACATACATAAAGCATACACTTATCTGTATAAATATATATATACAATAATAATAATATGTCTTTGTGGTGCCGGACGTAAAGAATAGCACCACCCTATTTCTTCCCGTGGGCGTCGTAAAAGGCGACTAAGGGGCTTACTAGGGAATGGGCAGCAGCGTTCTCTATGCATTTTTAACACCATACTGCGATCGCCAACCCGCCTGCCAAGCGTAGCGATTATGGCAAACCTCCCTTTAGGGGAGGCTTATGTCCAGCAGTGGACGTCTTTCGGCTGAAATGATGATGATACAATAATAAACATGAAACAAGAGCAAGGAACTGTAATCTGTAATGATGATGTTTAAGGAGAGAGGAAGTGTTTGATGTGCTTTAGCATAGTTTAGAGAGTAGTATATATTTATCACAAGTATCGTTCAGTAATATGGCTAATGTTTCAGTTATATTTCCTGTATTCAATAATATTTCCACACCTCAACAATTGCTCTCGTACTAAGTGAATACCCTCGCGGAATTTCAGTTTTTTAGCATTTCACGATTTTTAAAAGCTATTGCGATGGTGGAAAACAAGTCACGTTGTGCGATTTTATTCCAAGCAAATATGTCTGAAAGAATCTAAATCAATAGAAAAAAAAACCCTATTTTTTCAATTGATTAAGACTACGAGAAATGTCGTTATTTTGTACTTATTGAATTGCTCTCTTGGTATACGACGTTCGATATGAATTTACAAATAAAACTAAATAAGTTTGAGCGTATTGCATTTATTTATCTATCTACCCATAAAGTTTATTTTCGAAATGTTATTACTTCCAGAGCAAAGTAAACGGATGAAAAAATAATATTATTTTTTAATTTCCTCTCTGCCATCACTTCAGAAGTTCAGATACATCGAAGTGCGGTTTTTCACGCATTTCCATAACTTTCTGTAGTAAATATTAATCGATTCTTCAAACGATGGTCTACAAGATGTTTATCTAAGGTACTATAATTGACGAGCTATGAAATAAGAGAGAACATTACGTAAAATATTAGTTTAGTTAGAGACATAAATCATTTGCTGCATGGTAACATAATCGCTCACCTACCTATCAGATAAACACAAATACAAATATTTTTATTTGTTGAACATAATATCTAGGTTAAGGACCTACAGATGTTGTAATATTAAAGAACGGTATGTCTAGCCGGGCAATGGCCTTGTGTTGTCATCTGACATTATGCTGAGCTGAGGCCCTTTTGGTATTATAATTAATTGCTTTCTGTTATTTATAGTTTTTAAAGTGAATTTGTGTCTGTAATGCCAATAAACGCATTTTTCTTTCTTTTCTTTTCTTTCAATGGAGACGGCTATGATTGAGTTTCCCTACGTGATCGAATCAGAAATGAAGAGATCCGCAGGCGAACCAAGGTAACCGACATAGCCCGAAGAATTGCCAAACTTAAGTGGCAGTGGGCAGGGCACATTGCTCGCAGAACTGATGGCCGATGGGGCCGAAAGGTCCTGGAGTGGCGACCGCGTACCGGAAGACGTAGCGTTGGAAGGCCTCCCACAAGTTGGACCGATGACCTTGTGAAGGCTGCAGGTATCCGCTGGATGCGGGAAGCACAGAACCAGTCTAAGTGTAGGTGCTTGGGGGAGGCTTATGTCCAGCAGTGGACGTCTTTCGGCTGAAATGGTGATGATGATGATGATGATGTCTAGCCGGGTACAGGGGATAATGTCTAGAGGTATGAAGAATAGGGTGAAAAATTCCTCATCCTTCATAGGACAGAAGGGACGATACTTCGACCAGACGGGTGTATGTCTGGTGGGCCATCCCGTTGGTTGTTGTCGGGTTTCTGCCAATCTCGCGGGCAACAATCTCTCGAAAGCAACTACGCGACCATCGCAAGTTCGCGCAAACGTTGTTCTTACGAATTAGCGATCAAACGTACCGGAGTTGAACTGATGTCTTATTTGATATTCGCGCAGTGTATTCGCGTGAATAAAATGTTATGGTGGCACTTCACATCGATATTCGGTGTCCGCGTTTTTTTTATTTTTGTTCGCTATATTCGTGTTGCAGTTCGATTAACAGGAATACACCGTTCATGAACAGCGAATATGCCGAACATTTACGAATAATTTTGCTATAGTATCGAACGCATCCAACGCAAAGATGGATGTGTTGACAGCGGCTTATTATTTCCATTGTGCTAACCACTAGTACATATATGTCATGCGTATATAAAAATAAAGTCGTTAAAAGACGTCCATATTTCAAGTCTAATCATCTCAAAATCTCAAAAATAATACAAGAAGTATGCATTGCTCTATACCAGGTGTAATAATATAAACAACTTTTACTATGGGACCAAAACTGAAATCGTTAAAAAAAAACCAGCTGTTCCCTACATTTATGTTCGAATAATTCGTTAAAATGTAGGGAACAGCTGATTTTATTTTCGCGATTTCAGGTTTGGTCCCATAGTAAAAGTTTATCATAATGATGAGTACAATGACCCCTTAAGAGGTTATTGACGTTTTAAAAAAAACCCTGTATATTAACTTAATTTTTCTTTTCCTTTCTTTTGTTTCTTTTTTTTTATTTATTTTATGTTAAGTTATTTTAAGTTTTTTTCTGTTAACTATTTTAATAATTTTTCTTCTGTTTTTATGAGATGCATGTTATAACAGGGATGCATTTGATAGTATTCCAAAAATCGCATGACAAGGTCATTTGTCCAATCCATTTTGGCGCGATCGAGCTGTAAAGAAACTAAGTTCGTAAACACGTCCGCCGCTGTCGCGCACCGCACACTACTAAGCGTGTGGATGGCAAACGAACATATTCGGCATATTCGCGATCCTTTGATATGTTGCAAGTGATAGTAATTCGCGCGAACTTACACCCCCATATTACAAAACAAGATTTATCTTCAGACCCGGGTTTAAAACATGGAGCCATTATTGAATTTCAAACTTTATTCCGACTATGGTAAAGTTCCTAAACACAAAACTGACAACTTAGCACCGAACTATGTTTTCAGTTTTGTAAAAAGAACTGTATTTCAATCACCGTTACGTTCTTATTACAAAAACTGGCTTCATGGTTTAAGCCATGTCAAATATAAATCTTGTTTTGTAATAAGGCGGACATAGTTCGTACGATTGTATGATCAAGCGTACTGATACATTGACGAAACAAACCGATGGTGAGAAAAACTGTGCGTTCCTAACATCCATTGTTAAAAGTAACTTAATGACGCGAATATGCGATGTGACCATATTTAGTAAACGATCGCTTATATTAGAACACACATCGCATACATTTCACATCGAGCGCATACGCAATCTTCATTCGCGCGACAATTGCTTTAAATAGGACGCAACCTAAGCTGAGCTTTGCATTTGTGTGAGTGCACATCGATAGTGTAGGTGTGACGTCGGCCTAGAGTGCGACATGTCCTTTGCTTGGTTTTAACCGGTTTATACCGGTTTTTTTATAGGTTTATACTCTACTTTTGGTAATCACTCACACAAATGCAAAGCTCAGCTTAGGCCTCGCGGACTGTACCGTGATGTAGGATACGTCAGTTGTAATTCGTATGTGGCGGGATTGAGGTCGAATATGAACATAAATACAACATATTATAATACTTGATAAAAAACGTTAATATTTAAAAATTGTAACACAATTTTACTACAATAATCCAAATAAATCATATGATTTTACTTTAATATGTCGTTACACACACGTTGACTAATTTGCTTAGTTATAGTTCAATAAGTTCGATTGAGCTAACAAAATAATCATTTTGGTCTAAAAAATAGAGTAAAAAAGTAAATTAAATTAAGTAAATTAAAGTAAGTAAAGTTAGTTATAAAATGTACCTAGGTATACAAAAACTTTATCTCAAAGCCTAAACTTAATTAATGAATATTGATAGATACTGATGGGCCTAATTTCAGCTGTTCATATTGCTTTGTTTTTATTTAATTTTACGTAAAGGTAACTATATAGTTAAATGAATCGAGAGAGTCAGAAACAGCTGCCATTACATCCATCAAATACATATGGGGACCTTTCAATGGTTTACGGAACAAAAGAAAGGTACGAAAGGTATCCCCTGATCCATTAGACTGTTCCCTAGGATACGAAGTGGAAAAGGGTCTAACACTTTTAAAAGGATTTTTCATGTCGCCACACTTATTTCCAGTAGAAACTAAGTAATTATGTAAAGTTCGCTTCTTAATACAGTAATTAAACTTGCATATTTCACCGTTAGATTAGGTATTTTGTTATTTTCCCAGGTCGAAACACTCTCCACTTTCTCAATCCTGCATTATAAACTAAGAAAATTATTAATTTTTATTTAATAAGAATATGACGAAGGTCATGGTGTTTGAAAGAGATGAGGACGTATCAGGGTGTGATGTGAAAATAAATGATAAGAGTGTGGAGCAAGTAAGTGAGTTTATATATTTGGGGAGTCAGTTTACAAGGGATGGAAAGATTGATGAAGATGTGGAAAGGAGAGTAAATGCGGGAAATAAAGTGAATGGTGCTATACATGCGATTGTGACCAAACAGTCGATGCCCAAAAAGGCTCGACTGGCTGTTCACAACGGTGTGCTGGTGCCTACGCTTATGTAAGGAAGTGAATATTAGGTGTGGCAAAAGAAGCATGTAAGTAGAATAAATTCTGCCTACCCCCATGGGAAGAAGGCGTGAGTTTATGTATTTATGTGTGTAAAATTATTATACCAGCAAGCTTTCTCATTGAAAGTCAAGTCATTCCTCTATCACACCGAGCAGAATCCGCCCTAAAATAGAATTCCGAAGCCACCGTAAAAAGAATCGACAAAACGAATATCGACGCGACTAAGCTACCCTAATGGCAGCAATATTTATACCAGCACTTGCAAACGACGAAACCGAAATGCCTACTCGATTTACATTAGGATTCTTCGCGATACATTCCCGAATACAAATGGGATCAACCGCTCCCCAGAGAAAATGCGTGACAGAATACAAACTGCAGCGGGGAAGAATCACAATAGCTTTAGTAATTAGCTCAACATTCACGTACAACGCGAATAACAAAGAGTGACGTATCTAGATTTTTATTACGCCGCCGTTTTTTCTCGTTTCGTTCCATTCCGCAAGGAAAACGTCATGTGATTATAATTTGAGCTTGACTCAGACGTTCCAATTTCGAACCGCAGTGACTACAAACACTTTTTTAATGAGTACCACGCGCTTTTTCATGTACTTGGTACTCGACATGTTGTACATTTTGATGTAAATTCGGTGGTCGTCATGCCACCAATTTGCTTTCCATGCAGGGGCTAATGTGATTATGGTAGTCTCCCTTTTCGGTTTCATGGTGTTTATGATACTTTCGTATAAGTTCAAGCTGCATATTCAAAAAAAATACATAAACATTAGTATGAATATGATTTACGTTCTTACCAGCTCGTACGTACCAGAGATACGTACCCGATTTTATTTTTCTTTTGTTTAGTTTATGCGTATTTGAGTTACATTACTTATATATGATTTTTATTTGTGTCTCTGGTAGTCATAATATACAAATAAATCCATCTAAGGCTGCACAAAGGATTCTAAAAACTGACTTGTGATTTTATTGATAAAGGAATGAGTGTCAATTCTTAGAATTTTTCCTCGAATGTGACTTTATTCTCTTCTTTGAATTCGTATTTGTTCGGATTTCAAGGAAACTATTGTCTTAAGCATCAAACAATGTGAAAATATAGAGATAGTTCTTATTTACCTCGCCATTATTGTTTGTTATCACCTACTTAATTGAACCGGGTTATTGTACAGACGCCAGCACATCAAGCTACTACAATCTGCCAAATTTATTTAAAAGATTTTCAACTTTATCGTTAAAGCATAAGGTTCAAGGTTGATTGGTAAAATTTTACAGTTTCGGGTAGCTTGACCTGCTGGGGTCTGTACATTCGCCACAAAGTAATTTCGCCACGGAAAAAATGATGTGTAAATTGTAAAGCCACAGTTATATTTAAATTATTGTAAATTCGTCAAATTGTTTATTTCGGCACAGACAGCAGAATAATCAAACACTAAGTAGAATAAAATCGTTATTTATTTATTTAAAAACTAATAACTTTGTTTGCTATCACTATTTTATGCAAAAAAATAAGTACGTACCTAAAATGAAGACTTGTGGTTGTGACGAATTTTCACATATTTTTAATGCAAGTGGCGAATACACTTTCAATGTATGGAGTGTACAAAAAAAAAAAATATGACGTACAAATATATGACGAATTTACTTTATGGCGAGTGTACCCCGCTTGACACATGCGTGACTGGTAAAAAAATTGAATAACGTTCAATAAACCCAATAAAGCCAAATCTCTGCTTAAACCCTACAACAACCGTACAGCTTTACCAAAAATAATTTGTCAGTTACACAATTTAACTTCAATAGTAAAGTTTTAAAACGGCTCTCTAGTTAACCGCAGTGAACGGAGCTTTAAACGGCCGCCTTAATTATCTGTGGTACTCAGCGGAATGAAGTTTAAAATCGTTGCAACAGATTTTTTTTAATGGAAATTGAAACCATGTCGTTATATCCTTTAGCGATTACATTTTATTTTTAATGATCTGCAGTCTATGTAGTTTTTCGCCGAAAATTATGGTTCATTTAATAATAAAATTGATATTGCTTAGTCTTTGATTATTAGGGTTCCGTACCTTAAAAGGAAAACACGAAACCCCATCTGTCACAGCCGATTTGCTCCGTATCTACTGGACCGATTAACTTGAAATTTGGTACCCATATGAATTTTTATGACCAAAATACGGACGTGTAATGTAAATAAATGAATTTTGAATATAAGGGTCATTTTTGGGGGACAAATTAGAACATTAAAAAAGAAGTTTTGCAAACTGTACCGTGTTACATATGAAATGATAAGGCTTGTTGTAAGAGTTTCAAATATTTTTTTTTTATAATTTTATAATAAATTGTTTAAAAAAAAAAAAAAAAACAAAAAAAAAAAAACAAAAAATTGTAAAACTATTGAGCCTAAAATTTTGAAAAAAAATACAGAAAATAGTTCTGTACTTATAAATTACAGAAAAACCTATAATAAGTCAATGTATTAGAATAACATGGTAAATCTTTCAATATTGTGCGTACAAACTTCCATTCGTGGTTGGAATGTATTGGAGAACCTGTTTTTCAACTACAATGTTAAGTTTGTTCTTGGGATAAATTCATCCCAACTACGGAACCCATCATTGTGCGTAGTTCGACACGCAATTGGCCGGTTTTTTTAATACTATTTATAGGTTTCTAATACTGTTCGTTCTCACTTGTTACTAAGTTTTTTTTTCAGTTATGTAACGCAGCTACACTGTGTAACCCTGACCTATTTTCTCGCACTAGTGATCTGCCTTTTATTGACTGGAGTCATGTAATGGCTTGTTATTTCTTTATGGATGAATTGTACTGTCTTATAACTATAATACTTCGTAGGTCTTGGACATCTAACAAGCGTCCTACGTTTGAAAGCTCTTCTCACTTCTTCTTCCCAGCGAAAGAACTAGGAAGTGGTAAACGGAGGGCGTTTTTGGGACAGTCGAACGTCAAAAATTACATAAGACATTCCGTCTTATGTAATTTTTGACGTTTGAAAAGTGCTGATTCTCAGCCTAATTTGATTCATATTGATTTCCTAGCTTTTGTTATAATTAGTCAATTATAGAACTTTTGTAAAAACCTACCCGTCAACTAAGGGTGTCTGTGTGGTGCCGGACGTAATGAATAGCATTCCCCTATTTCTTCCCGTGGGTGTCGTAAAAGGCGACTAAAGGACTTACTACAGAATGGGCAGCAGCGTTCTCTATGCATTTTAACACCATACTGCGATCACCAACCCGCCTGCCAAGCGTGGCGATTATGGCAACCCCTCCCCCCCCCCGTCTTTCGGCTGAAATGATGATGATGATAATGACATTACCGAACCAAAAAACATTAGTTAGATCCACAAAGTAAACAAAGATAATTGTCTTCTACCGCTAGCTCTAACGTCCACTACTTGAGTACAAATTACATGCTCGTAAGCAACTGACACACTTTTTAGGGTTACGTAGCCTAAGGATGCCAAACGGAACCCTATTACGAAGCTTCTGCTGTCCACCCATCCATCCGTCTTTCTGTCAGCGGGCTGTATCTCATGAACCGTAATAGGTAGACAGTAGAAATTTTCATCACAGACTGTACTTATTTTGCTACAACAATAAAATACAAAAATAAATTAAGTTAAAAATTAAGGAAACCCCATACAAGAAACGTGTATTTTTAGGCGTTTATTTGCTAAATATTGTACGGTGGTACGGAACCCTTCTTTTGCGAGTCCAACTCACACTTGGCCGTTTTTACTTAGTTTTTTTTGGTGAAAGTAGTCTATGTAGATACCTACTTTGTACTCATTACGAAACTTTTTCAATATACCTTCTACCTATTACGGACGATAATACAGTACAGACTTTTGTGGCAGTTTTATAAGACTGTAGAAGCATCTACTTGTTACTAAAGGTACTATTGTTTTAGTAAAAAATTGCGTATCTTTAATGAACTACTAGCTTTTGCCCGTAGCTTCGCCCGCGTGGTCGGAGATTATCCCACGAACGAAAACGTAGTACCAGGTTTAATTATCCTATGTGTTAATCCAGGTTAATAACTATCTGTGTGTCAAATTTGATCCAAATCCGTTCAGCCATTTTTTTATCGTAGTGATAGCAGAGGAAAAGGTCATTGAGTCCTGCGCCGCCGTCAAGCATCATTATTTTAATATGCGTAATTTTGAATCTGTAATATCTTCTAAAGTATTCATTTAAATGTTATAAGGTCGAGGCATATTTTAATCTAAATTAAATGCACAATAATTTAAATAACATATTTAATTGCATAAGGATTAATAATGTACCGGTTAAAATAGCTTCGGAAATAACAATGAATTTTTAACCAAATACTGAATGATAAAAAAAAACTTTTTACAAAAAAATAGTAACCGACTACCAAAAATAACACTACAAAGTGAAAAATAACTTTAATTTCGGAAGTCGGTGCTTTGGATCTGTATTTGAGTTTTTTGCCACCGACTTCCAAAATTAAAGTTATTTTTCACTTTGTAGTGTTATTTTTGGTAGTCGGTTACAATTTTTTTGTAAAAAGTTTTTTATTTTTCACTTTTTAGTGGGTCAGTTTTGAATTTATCTAAGTTACAATAGTCTAATGTTAACTGCTCATCACCTTTTATAAAATATTGCTTTTCCCGATGCTGGGACGTTGATTGTTGAGGAGTTCTCCTGGTAAGAACCAGGATTACTGCCACTCACCATTATGCATAGTGACGAGCATAAATTGCTTAATCGCAACCCGTTAAATAGGTACTCATTATTATATAGTTCCGGTGGCCATCTGTGGTCTCCATCATTAGTTCTACTTCACCAAATGGTGCTTTCGGAGAGTAAATGCACGAGTTTCTATAAACAATACTCAAATCGCTATAAGTTTGCATATAAAATTTGAGGGTTTCCCTCGATTTCCATGGGATTCCCTCATCAGATTCTGATTTGGTGCCAATGGGACCACCTCGGGAGTATACCCTTTCAAACAAAAAAAAAAAATCAAAATCGGTTCATAATTGACGGAGTAATCGCGTAACAAACATACAAAAAAAAAAACAAAAACACAGCCGAATTGAGAACCTCCTCCTTTGCTGTGGGTCATCCTTTAAACATGCTATTACAGTTTTTTTTTGACCTTTTTGAGTTGTACAATCTTGTAGAACATTAATTTTATTTATCTCTTACGGTTTACGCGGCGCACGCCAGTAAAGCTCTCAGTCGGCATGATTTTTTCCGACATCTTAAACAATAATCTTCATCTTTCAGCCAGTTTACACAAAACCTTAATAAATTACAGACTCAAACCTTTTTCATGAATTACTCCGTCCATTGATGAAAACCGATTGAAAATCCATCAGTAGTTTTTGAGTTTATCGCGTTTAGACACACAGACAGACGTTGCGGAGGACTTTGTTTTATAATATGTAAGGTTATTCTTCGGTCCTTTGTTATACCATTTACTTATACTAGACATACTTAGGGATCCACTTACCTATTTCCTTGATTGGCTCGATGGTGGAAAATGGGTCTTAACTACCGACAGTATTTTCTGTTTATGTTAATAATAAATTGCTACAGAATAGTTAATAACATAGTCCGAATAAGACTTTAGAAATAAGACATAAAAGTTATCCGTTGACCTGACAAATAAAACACAAATCTAATTTGAACATTCGTGTCTACTACACTATTAAGAGCTTTATTTCATTTGAAATGTCACGAGTCAACCCTTTGCTCACTCATCGCTTTTACAGATGAAACAAAAACACCAGGTTTATGTGGGTACAAAGTCGTATACGGTAATACCTGAATATGACATATAAGATGACTATATCACCGGTTGGAATAGGTAACACGCTCGTCCAACGGAGTGAAACGAGAGTATCTAACATCACTATGTAGAAATTTACAGAAGGCTAATTATGTGGAAATAAAGAAAAAAAATATATTTATTGGGGATCACACAGGAGTTCACAAATTAAACTAAAACACACTCTTAGAAACAAAAACAATAAAATAAAAAACAAAGTTAAATAAAAACAAAGTCCTGTACGAGGCCATCATCATCATCATCATTTCGCCCGAAAGACGTCCACTGCTGGACATAGGCCTCCCCTACAAGTGGGGGGGGGGTTGCCATAATCGTCACGCTTAGCAGGCGGGTTGGCGATCGCAGTATGGTGTTAAAAATGCATAGAGAACGCTGCTGCCCATTCTCTAGTAAGTCCCTTAGTCGCCTTTTACGACACCCACGAGAAGAAATAGGGTGGTACCTTTATTTACATCCGGCACCACACAGACAACCCGTCTGTCGTCTGACGACCCGTAAAAACGAAGAAGACTATAATATCTTAAAGGTCCCTGATATAATTGTACTCGTGAGAAAGGTTCCGTATTTTTAGGATTGTCTTAAAATTACTAGTTGTAGTATAAAACCAGAATCCTCTTTCAGTTTTTGAAATTCAGTTGAAAATGATGTTAAGGTTACTAGCAATGTGGACAGCATTAAACGGTATTCGTGTAAATCCCTCTAATGAAATTTTAATCCGATGGCTTACCTACTTTAATACGATATGGCAATCAGTTATATTGCCATATCGTATTAACTTCTGTATCTCTCTATTATGTAATACAACCCAGTTTAGTACTCACTGTATGGATAACTTTTAGACTGGGGTTTGTTATAGAAACTCTTTTGCTTTAACAACTGAAAAATTCTCCTGATTTTTTAGCTCGAGAATGTTGTCACGAGATTCTTTATACATATTTGTGTCAAACAAGAATTGTCAGATCCGAACCGTGGAAAGGTAAGCGTAGCTTGTTGGCGCAGCTACGTCGTAGCTCTCGTAGCAAAGTGCTACGAGTGTCGTAGCATTTCCAACGAATGCAATCGAATAACCATCCAGTAAATAAACGTTCATGTTTGAATGGTGCTGATTTTTTTGCTAAAGAGTGTTGTGACGAGATTCTTTTTATTTATGTCAAACAAGAGTTGTCAGATCCGAACCGTTGAAAGGTAAGCGTAGCTTGTTGGCGGTGCTACGTCGTAGCTCTCGTAGCAAAGTGCTACGAGTTTCGTAGCATTTCCAACGAATGCAATCGAATTGTCATTTAGTAAATAAACGTTCTTGTTTGAATGGTGTTATGCCGCATGAATAAATAACAATCAATACTAGTACATAAAACTTAACTTATAATACAGGAAAAATTAAAAAAAAAAAATTAAACAACAACGTTATAAACTAAAATATTTAATGAAGCTGCTTTCAATTCCCTTCTTCACGCGAAAATTAAAATCCGCACATTGCTCCGAAAAATACTACAAAAAAATATAATACGCTCTGAAATGTCATTTAAAACTGTTACTGAACAATTCTTTTTTGCCGTATGCAAATTGTAACGATTAAATTGTCGAGCAACAGAACAAAATAATACCATTTTACGATGACAATATGCCTCGAAGCAGACTTTTTGTTACAGACAGTGGGTTACAGCTGAAAACAGTTTATGGTATGAATTCCACTAAAATTGAGGCTGAAACAAGCATTATGGTCTTTATTTAAGAGTTTTATGTGTTTAACTCTCAAATTGTGAAAGTTATATTATTACTTTTGAAATAACGTAAAACTTGGGAGGTTCATCCTCATTTTAGTTGTAACCTAATATTGTTGAGATTTACTTCCAAATTGTACAAAGAGGCTGACTGACGTCTCAAATCTTACTTACAATGCTTATATTTCATGGATAATGGCCACTTGACGTCTTAGAAGCCTAGACAGGTTTTCTATCGTGGCTACCCACTTCACTCATGTTAGCGAGAATCTTATTAGTAGGTAAACAGTAATGCTCGCAAAGGAGGAGGCGGAACGCGTGAGGGTGAGGCAGGGTTCACGCCCTCACGCCCTTAGCCGCCGCAGGAGACGCCCCAGGCGTCGGGAGTCGCAAGCTTATTTCCGGCCACCGTAGGCGCGGGCCTGCGGACGGTGGGTAGCTCGCCGTACGATAAGGACCAGGCCCGGGTCGACGGCGCGTTGTATTTCACGCGCGCCTCTCGACACGCGTGAGATGTCAGCACCAACTGACGGGGTCCGTTAGGGCCAATGCCTGCCAGGGTTGCGAGTTTGTCCGAAAGGGATATCGTGGCCCAGGCACACAGGCAACGGAAGGAACACGGGTGGGTTTTAGTCAGTATAAGTCTGACACGCCCTCCCGCTCAGCCCAGAGCGGGAGAAGTTATTTGATAATTTCCCACCCAAAAAAAAAAAAGGTATAATGCAAATATTCACATAGGTTGAATTTTGTTTTCTAATTTATTTTATTTTTTTACCATAATTACGTTGTTGTTTTGTGGTGAATGCTGTCTATACCTCTATGAGGTATACCTACCCCATTACTTTATTTACTCTATTACAAGCTGCGCCCCACGTTTTCACCCGCGTAAGTCCCGATCCCGTAGGAATATCGGAATAAAAAGTAGCTTATAATATGTTAATCCAGGGAGTCAGCTACCTCAGTGACCTATCGCTGCCGGCCGTGGTCGAGTCGATGGCCGGCAGTGAGGAGTCCTGGGACGCGGTGGAGGCTGCAGAAAGGGAGTGGGAGATCTCATCCGCTCACCCGGCCCGCAGCAGGCGCACCGGGCGTCGGCGGAGGGCCGATAACGCCCTCTTCCAGCCCCCATAAGTGGGTCCAGGGACGGCGGACTTGGGGACGTCCGCCGCCCCCTATCACATTGGACCCGAGGTGGCGGCGCGTAGTGTTCCACGCGCGCCCCTATCAGACGTCGCGGGGAGGGTCGCACACCTCACCCCCCCCAGACTTGAGATGGCCCGCAGAGGCGGGCCGGCACTAGCCGGGGATTGCGGAAGGAATAACAGATGCCCTGATCCCCGGTGCAAGTGTAGGAGGGGAACACTGGGGTGGTTTTTAGTCAGTAAGAGTCTGTCAGACCCCTCCGCCCGCCCCTGGGCGGAGGACATCCATGAGGATTTTCCACCCCGTGAACAAAAAAAAAAAAAAAAGGGTGTCAGTTACCTCCATAATTTTTTTATCAATATTGGTCCGGCCATTTGAGCGTGAAGACGTAACAAGCACACTCATAAACTTTCGCCTTTATAATATTAGTGTGATTTATGTACACACAGTAAAATACACAGAGATATGACATAAGTATAATTTTGAGTACAAAGGGGTACAATGGTTGGGTATTATGTTATTTTCTGTTTTAATTCTTTGTATGTACTGCTGTTGGTACTGGACGGTGGTCCGTGTGGTGCCGGACGCAAATAATATCACTAACCCATTTCTTCCCAGGGGTGTCGTAAAAGGCGACTAAGGGACTAATTACTGGAGAATGGGCAGCAGCGTTCTCTATGCATTTTAACACCATATTGCAATCGCCAACCCGCCTGTCTCAAGTTTGGCGATTATGGCATCCCCCTTTGGGGGAGGCGTATGTCCAGCAGTGGACGTCTTTCGGCTGTAATGATGAATGATGACTACTGTTCGTGTACCAAAATAAAATTAAATAAATAAAAATAAAACAATCTATTCAAGCATTTCAACATTCAAGATCACTTTCAGGCAGCTCACTTCACTTAAATTTTAGAATAGAATACTCTTTATTAAGTACACCATAAAAGTTACAGATATAAATGTTTAAATTTTACATAGGGTGACACATTGGGCGGTCTTATCGCTAAAAGCGATCTTTTACAGACAACCTTTGGATGGATTAAAGGGAGCAGGAGTGACAATACTGCAGGTAGTTAGTGGTGTTCCATTAACATATACAATAAATACACTCATACACAAAGCATACACTTCACACCACTTCACCACTTCACTTCTTTTTCATTTTCACGTTTTTTAGGGTTCCGTAGGTCAAAAAAAAACACGGGACCCTTAAAGGATCACTCGTGTGTCTGTTTGTTTGTCTGTCCGTCTGTTACAGCCAATTCGCTCTGTATCTACTGGACCGATTAAGTTAAAACTTGGTACACATATGAATTTCTGTGACCCAAACACGGATAATATGTAACATAAATAAATTAATTTTGAAGGATTTCAGTTTTTTTTAAATAATTTTAGTACAAATACTTTTAAAGTTATTTTTTATTTATGAAAATGGCTCATACTTTAAGAATATTAGGCAGTTAGAGAGTACCGTGTGGTGCCGGACGTAAAGAATAGCACCATCCTATTGCTTCCCGTGGGTGTCGTAAAAGGCGACTAAGGGACTTATTAGAGAATGGGCAGCAGCGCTTCTCTATGCATTTTAACACATCACACATCTGACTACCGGTATACAACTCACTATTTATATTTGCCTCACAATTTAAAAGTAAAATAATTATAAAACTGCCACTTGGTCTAGTGGTCGTAAGCACTACTGCTGAGCATGAGATTCTGGGATCGATTCCCGTTACGGGATGTGTGAAGTGTCATTGGATTTTTTCTCGGATCTGGAATTTCTCGGAAGCAACCCGGAGTCTGAATCTACGCCCGGTTGATGGCAATAGGCTCGCTCTCTATGACAATGGGACTTAAAACATAACTGGAGAAATGTGGGTGAACTATAGGTACACCTCTGCCTTGCCCTTTGAGGAATACAGGCGTGATGTCCTCATTATGTTAAATATCATTAGTACAGTTTACAATGTCGACATATTAAGCATAATGGCGCAGCGCAGCAAGTGGCTCCGTCTATTTTTGGAATCACCAAAAAGGTCGGATAAGAGTGACACTGGCTGGTGACAGTCACTCTAGCAGAGCGTCGAATCGATGGTTACATGGCGGCAGTCTTTTGATGACAGAAGAAGATGTGCAGGGAGCCACGACGAACTGTTATATTCCGGCACAATCCTGATGATATAGAAGCTGCTAAAGGATACGAGTGACACTGGCTGCTGACAGTCACTCTAGCAGAGCGTCGAATCGATGGTTACATGGCGGCAGTCTTTTGATGACAGAAGAAGATGTGCAGGGAGCCACGACGAACTGTTATATTCCGGCACAATCCTGATGATATAGAAGCTGCTAAAGGATACGAGTGACACTGGAAGCTGACAGTCACTCTAGCAGAGCGTCGAATCGATGGTTACATGGCGGCAGTCTTTTGATGACAGAAGAAGATGTGCAGGGAGCCACGACGAACTGTTATATTCCGGCACAATCCTGATGATATAGAAGCTGCTAAAGGATACGAGTGACACTGGAAGCTGACAGTCACTCTAGCAGAGCGTCGAATCGATGGTTACATGGCGGCAGTCTTTTGATGACAGAAGAAGATGTGCAGGGAGCCACTGTCGTACCACATCCACGACGAACTGCTATATTCCGGCACAATCCTGATGATATTGAAGCTGCTGAAGGATACGAGTGACACTGGCTGTTGACAGTCACTCTAGTAGAGCTGCACATCGATGGTTGCGTGGCGGCTGTATTCTGCTGACAGAAAAAGATGTGACAGGAGCCGCTGTCGTACCACTTCCACGACGAACTGCTATATTCCGGCACAATCCTGATGATATTGAAGCTGCTGAACCACTAATGCGATGATCACTTCTGGTAAAGGCTATCCTGCGCCGTTAAGCATATTAAATGAATCTCACAAGTCTTTATTGACTTCACAAGCGAGTTTCTCCGAAGTGGCTTAGCTAAAACGTGCCAACCCGAATTTTGTTACTTCCTTGTAAAAATATTATAAACACTTTTACAAGGAAGTAACAAAAATCTTACGCGTCCTTTAATCAACTGGCTAATTATGTTGACGTAACACATAATTAATTATATTGACAACGTGATTTTTTAACATGGTGTCAACATTTCTTTGAGTATTAAAAAATCTATTTAAGTGAGTACCAACGTTTCCGGGAAGAACTGTATTCAGTTACTTTAGGAAAAATAACAAGGTAAAGGAAGAAGTGCGAGTAAACTGATCCAATGATGTAAGATAGAAATATTTTTCGTGGAAAAATAAATAAGATAAGATAATGATTTATTTTCTCGCCACAATATAGGTACAGTAGAAAAGTATCAATACATAAAGGCTTATATAATATACTGTGGGAGACTGGTGCCTAAACTAGACGTGAGTCTGTATTTCAGGACACCAGGCCTCCACCCCTTGGGTATTACTTACATTTTACAGTTATGTACTAGTACAATAAGAAGTGCTGGAATTAACAAAAAACCTGTTTTCATTTATGCAAGGTGTTAGTATGGTTAGTAGGTGTTTGTGTGAATGTGTATCTGTGAGTGAGTGGGGGGTGTGTGTGTGAGTGTGTGAATGAGATAAAATGGTTAAGATGGGACAGCAAGTAGTTTTTCGGTTTCATCATAATTTAACTCCCGGAGCCAACTGCTAAGTTTGATTTTGCATTTGGCTTTGGTGAGGTTATAAATTGGGATTGTTCTATTTATATTATTATAAAGAAAGCGACCAAGGTAGCAAAAGAAGCGATTGGAGGAAACAGTCGAAAGCCGGGTGTGATATCGGACAATGGGATCAAATCGTCTAATATTGTGGGATAGTGAGGGGTTGAAGGTAGTGAGGCCATGTTGTTTTAGAACTGTTTGCAATATGAACAGCTGCCGAACAGTTAGTACCTTTGCTTCCTTATATAACAGAACTGTTGGATATCGGAAGGGTAGGAACAAAGATACTTTCAGAATGGCTCTCTGAACTCGTTCAAGTTCCAACATTGTATTCGTTGCAGGTGCAAATACAAAAAGGATAACTGTTACAAGAACACTGTACTCCAAACATAAATCCGAAGTATCGGCCGTTGCTTGACTACGGCTAACTGTGGCTGACAACGGCGAAAAAAAAAAAAAACGACAGTCAAAGAGATAAGCCAAAGTCAAAAATGTGACTTTAAGTCAAAGGTAAAAAAGATAACATCTTTTTATCCCATAACCTGTTAAATTAAACGAGGTTTTGATAAAATCACAGTGGTATATTTAATAATAGTAAAAATAAAAGAGCGACACATGCGAACTATGCAATGGCAGACGTGTAAAAGGGGGGCGCGAGCTAGCACATACTGAAAGAGTTGGCGATGACCACAGATTAGACTAGTACGTTCTAATGTCATGTAAACAAGGCTACAGATTTACAAGTACATATTCTAACAGGTAAGGATTCAAAGTCAAAAAAACCGGCCAAGTACGTGTCGGACCACGCACAATGAAGGGTTCCGTAGTTAGGATGAATTCATCCCAAAAACAAACTTAACATTGTAGTTGAAAAACATGCTCTCCCATACATCTATATACGTTACGATCAATTGTTCAATTGCAAATTTAAGTTGGTCAACGATTACTCGTTAACTTGTAAACCCTACTTAGCTGTGATAGTTTTCCTTTTAATTTCGTTATATATACTACTGTCATGATTTTTTTCACATATTCAAAACCAACCATTTAGCTGGCAGGGGGGGGGACACTTGACTCTAACAAAAAATAGCACTTAAAAGTTTAATATTACGCAAACGGATCTCATAATTGAAAAATATTTTTGACAGACCCACAATATTTTTGAACGGCCTATCCAACGATACCCCACACCATGTATTAGAGGAGAAAAAAAAATATCATCCCCGTTTTACGTGCAAGGGAGGTACCCTAAAAAAAAATGTTTTTCATGGTTTTATTGTACGACTTTTTTGGCGTCATTAATATGTACACCCATGCCAAAATACAGCTTTCTAGGACTTAGCGTCTCCGAGCTAAGCCGGGGACAGACGGACGGATGGACAGACAGACAGACAGACGGACATGGCGAAACTATAAGGGTTCCTTGTTTACTACGGAACCCTAATAAGGAAACTATGGCAGTTAAAAAACGGCCGGTTATTCGGATTAACGCTTCGGAGTATACCCCCTGTGTGTTAAATAGATTGAATACCATTTTATTTGCTAAAAATAGGTCTCAAACAAGCAGATCGTATTGTACAATGAAAATAATAATAAAGGTTAGGTACCTTTATTATTATTGAACCTTTGTGCTCATACAGATGAGTGGCACGCGTCAACGGCAGAAGCAACTGCAATCGTCGACACTCGTTGAAAATGAAAATCTAAATATTTTATTTCACATAAACCTACATCATCATGGGCACTAATGAAACGTCCGAAGCTAGGTGCACGGTTCCAATTAGTCGTTAACTATGGAGAAGAGCCGACAAGAAACTCCACGTCTTTTAAATTAATGGACTTTTACAATGATTTCAAATTACAATGTTAATAGGTATTGGAGGACAGTGTAGGCCCGTCATCAAGTACCAGGTACTTAACAATATAAAAAATGTCTACAAAGCTACCTATTAAGCCTACAACGTTCTCACATTCACAAATTAAAATTGTCTCTGGATCTGTATTTGAGTTTTTCGCCACCGACTTCCGAAATTAAAGTTATTTTTCACTTTGTAGTATTTTTGGTAGTCGGTTACTATTTTTTTGTAAAAATATTTTATTTTTCACTTTTTAGTGGGTCAGTTTTGAATTTACCTAAGTTACAATAGCCTAATGTTAACTGCTCATCACCTTTTATAAAATATTGCTTTTCCCGATGCTGGGACGTTGATTGTTGAGGAGTTCTCCTGGTAAGAACCAGGAAAACTGCCACTCACCATATGCATAGTGACGAGCATAAATTGCTTAATCGCAACCCGTTAAATAGGTACTCATTATAATATTGTTCCGGTGGCCATCTGTGGTCTCCTTCATCAGTTCCACTTCACCAAATGGTGCTTTCCGAGAGCAAATGCACGAGTTACTATAAAAAGGTCCCAAATCGCTATACGTTTGCATATAAAATCTGAGGGTTTCCCTCGATTTCCATGGGATTCCCTCATCAGATTCTGAATTGGTGGCAATGGGACCACCTCGGAAGTACACCCTTTCAAACAAAAAAAGAATTTTCAAAATCGGTTCATAATTGACGGAGTAATCGCGTAACAGACATACAAAAAAAAAAAAAAAACATAGCCGAATTGAGAAGCTCCTCCTTTTTGGAAGTCGGTTAAAACTAAAAACCCTTTTAAACCAAATGACATGATTGCCATTACAACTGTAACAAATCTAAATTAATATCCTGTCCACAAAAGCCACTAATAAATTAGTGTCAAATAATGAAAAGATTATGTCAAGGAAGTATGTAAAAAAAAAAACATAGACCACTCCTGTGTATGGTCACTTACATAAACAAAGAAAACATTTAATAGTATAAGTCAACTTTTGAAATCCTTTGTCTTCTCTAATTTCAATAACAGTTTCAGAAATACACTGTAACACCGAGAGCAACTAATTGGTTGGGTACAGACAGCCGGAAAATAAGTGATGTTTTAATATATATATTTTTTTTACTCCATTAGTTTTAATTTATATGTTTGTTATTAAAAGTTAAATTTCAAGTTATAATATTTAACGTCAATGACCCAAAAACGCAGTGACGGGCAACACTGAGGTCGTGAGTTCAAACTTATTTGAGCAAACACTAATATATTGATGTTTTGTGGTTAACTTCTAGAGCGACTATTTGCATTTTACAGGAGTAGAGTAAATCATTTTCAAAGTGGTTAGCGAAACTTCACTTAAAACATGATTGCTGAACATCGGTTTCACGATATAGGCCCCCCGCGCACTAGGCAGCCTGGCTGTGACAGCCAGGCTGCGGCAGCCAGTCGAACATATGACGGTGTATGAGAGCCCGCGCACTAAGCAGCCACGAACTCCCGGCTGCGGGAGCCAGTAGAACGCGCCTGATTGCACGGCAGCCAATTGGCTGCACGCAGCCAGACCGAGTGTAGGCGACTGTATGTGACTGCCGTCAGTCTCCGCGCACTTGTCGTAACAGCCGGACGTATTTTGTGTTCTGTATCATTAAAATATGTATGAAATAAGCCTTTTGAGTGCCTTTCTAGAAAAAGAGGATGAATCCAATGTATTTTCTTTGCTTTGCGTTTTTACGAGATAGATAAACAAATTATAAGTTCTTCCTCAAATCATAACTGGCTGCTGAAATATTTTGGCTGCAGCCAAGCTGCCTAGTGCGCGGGGGGCTGTACTCACGAAACCATTTTCATAGCCACTGACTCGATACATTTTAATTATAATTGGTTTGGATTAAGCGGTGAATCAGTAGCTGAAAATGAAAGCAAGCATTTAATTATCTGAATTGGTTACTATTGTTAATAAATGTAAGCTTAAAGACTTATTATTATTATTGGTTAGTACTTCTGGAATTCATGTTGATATATCGATAAACCGGGTAAATAATGTACACTGGATATCATGAAACTAATTGAACAAAATTAATACAAAATGTTACTGTTCATTTACTCTGATAATTGAAGCAATATTTTTGACTAGCTGTGCCTGCGGCTTCGCTCACGTGACTGTGCATTCTATTAGCATTATAAGTTACGATTAACTTAGAGAGGAGTTATATCCTCTCATGTGCCGATGCACATGAGAGGATATAACTCCTCTACAACATCTAAAACTTGTTTGTAGCTACAAGTGACGAGCATAAATATATTACTATGGACAGCTCGGCAATAATATCTGATTTCATGATTCATCCATTAATATATGACGGCAAATATATGTGATAATTTGTGGAAGGCATATTCAAGTGGCAGCACAAATATGGGACATCGAAGGAACACCAAAACCATCTGGCGAGACATGCGACTCCAAAATATAGGATGCTGCAATTGTGTCAGTGCAATATTAACGAACATAAATCTTGCATCATAAATATCTGCCTACTGAGTTAAATTCAGAAGAATGTGATACTTCGCTGAATCGAAAATATCTGACATCACTTTGACAGCATAATTTTTTTTTTACCTTAGACGTAGGTATCACTTAGGTCGATTTGACAAATGTTATTTAAGATGCAGATATATGCGAGTGACCTTGAGTGGTTAGCTTGCGTGACCTGTACAGAGCTCACGCAACGCGTCGTACGTTCAGCCAGTAATAGGACTCGCCAATCAAGGAGCGCTGTCCCCAATTTGATGCATTATTCATTTATTATACACAAAACAAAAGGTATTTTAATAAAACGCATATACTAAAAATCAATAATCTACACCAATTTAATTATCTTTAAATTGGTGTAGGTTTCAGAAAAATACGCTCGGTAGATTTTGCGCCATTCTCAGTTTTTTATCCGCGTTAGACATAACTTTAAAAATTAATTTTACTGTGTAATATAAACATAATCTAAAATATTCACATATCAAGTTATTGAAGAAATGCTCTAATTTAACATATATTTTTTTCAAATCATTAACACTACTCGTTTAGATGTGATCTTCAGTATAAAATCATTAAAAGTCGGTTATCGTCCCCTTAAGCTGGAAGGGCCTGCTTAAATAGCATTGCGGGACGCGATAATAGGTAACTATCTTCTTTCACTGACTGACCTGGAAAATAATATGCCGCTCTGAAGTGCAAATGAAAACCTACCTTCAAGTTACATTTAAACTTCTGACATTACCAACTGAACTGAATGAGAACGCTAGCAGCTGATTATCAGCATAATATTATTGTACTCTATTCATGAACTATAAGAGCTGTCATATTTAACTAAGAGTTTGTCATGGTCTTCAGAGGTATTTGTTTAACGGCGCAGGATAGCCTTTACCAGAAGTGGTCATCGAATAAGCCGTTCAGTAGCTTCAATTTCATCAGGATCGTGCCGGAATATAGCAGTTCGTCGTGGACGTGGTGCGACAGCGGCTCCCCTGACATCTTCTTCTGTTATCATAAGACAGCCGCCACGTAAGCATCGATGCGACCATGAAGGTATAGATAAAAATGGATGCAAGACTCTAAATACCTAAGTGAAGACGACTGTGGTCGGACTCTCTCTTTCTGAATACATACATAAGATAAAGAAAACACATATCACTGTCTCGTTCTTATTTATGTATTCAGAAAGAGAGAGCTCCTCAAGTTCTGAGTTGAGCTGCACGACTACTGACAAATGCGTGCACTGACTGGACAGGTCCCGTCAATCTGTGTGATTCTTTCATCAAAAGATCATTTCAGGCACCAATCTACATGGTCTTCACATGATCTGACCAAGATTATGTCTGGACTTTAAAAGAGACTGTGATCTCTGAGTTTGTTTCGGCCTTTCTTCTCAGAGTAGTCAGATACGAAACGCCGACCTCACCTAGTTTTTTTTTTTAATATGATTGATGTGTAAAAGTGTTTGTACAAACCTACTTACATCATTTATCATTTAGAATGATGAGTCCGTCCACAGTCGTCGTCATTTAGGTATTTAGAGTGTTGCCTCCACTTTTATCTATAAGCGTCTTGGATGCGACCCTCTGCTAGAGTGACTGTTACCAGCCAGCGTCACTCTTATAGCGTCCCTTTTCGGTGATTTCAGTAACTTTCGTAACAAAAATAGACGGCGCTACTAGCTCCGCCATCATGTTTTGCTGTAACAACAATAAATGCGTCAAAACAGATTGTTTTAAAAAGCGTTCAGTTTGTGTAGTCGTCAGCATGTTTAGCTGCTGGGGTTCATATTTCCTACTTCTTTACTATCTGTGGTAATTGATCAAGGATTTGTGCAAATGAATGCTTGACAGAATATGGTTGTCGCCATCGTTCTTTCGGTGGACACAGTAAGATCTCCTTACTGCTACTATGCTTGCTTACTCTTCAAGCCGTTGCCGTTGGTGATACTGGGTTTGTCCTCGACAAAAAGAAAGAAAAAAAATTGACTGCTACCATAGTAACAATTTGTGAACTACACTACTTCCTGGAGAAATATTTAAAAAAATATAGAAAATATAAATACAAACGATGTTAAATTTATTATCAAGTGTTCTGTACGCCTGTAAGTAACTAATTCACCATAACTAAATGCATATGTTATTTTTTATTATGTCTACGTTTCTAGGGGTTGGTGGTAAAATAGGTCGTTGGTGTACCTTTCAAATAAAATAAAATAAAATTATTTAGAAATCTCACAGCATCTTAAAAATCACAAAAAGGGAACGACTGTTGGGGATCCAACTCACAAACGGGGCTTACAGTGCGAACGTGAAACGTGGCTGTTTACTTGGTTGATAATTTCAAGATGTCAAGATTAACTGCTTAGCTCCTTGTAGGTAGAGCGTGATGATATTCATTTCAGAGGTTAAATCCAACATCTGCAATACAACATTAAAATAAGTAAACAGTTGAGAAATACGGACGCAATAATTCTAATCCACCATAGCAGATAGCTTAATATTACTATTATTATTAGTCTATTCGATGATCAGATAAATAGGTCTAAATAGGTAATTTGCCAAAGGGTAGTATAACTTCCATAGAAAAAAACCATAAAACTGTAACCAGGCCACGAGAGATTGCGAATGCCTTTAAAAGATAGAACCAATGCCAGACGCTGGTAAGGACGTAACCGTTAATATTTCTAAATCAAGTCAATCTATGTTCATGGCATCATGTACTCCATATGACATACTTCAAATTATAAGATCGCTTAAAAATACTACAAGTGTTGGATACGATGGGATCTCTACTAAAATCCTAAAATATATCGCTTATCATATCTGTGACCACCTAAGCCATATTATTAATATGTGTATAACTACTGGATCATACCCGGAAAGTCTAAAAACTACTATTGTTAAACCCATCTTCAAAACAGATAATAAGCAGAGCATGAACTTCTACAGACCTATTGCACTTATTCCTATAATTTCGAAAGTTTTTGAAAAATACATATCTAATCAAATTTATAACTATTTAGTAAAATTCAACATTCTTACAGAGGATCAGAAGGGTTTCCGCAAGAATAAAACAATAAACATGGCTATATTTGATTTTATAAATAACGTCATGGGTAATGTGGATAAAAGGACGCCGGTATGTTCCATTTACTGCGATATGACCCAGGCTTTCGATTATGTTAATCATGACATTCTCCTCCGTAAACTGGAAGCTTATGGCATTAGAGGCAATATACAAAATCTCATAGAATCTTATCTAAAAAATCGCAAACAATATACAGAAATTTCTAAAATAGATTTATACCAAAAAAGAAGAAACATATGCATCAAAAAAACGTATAGTCAAATATGGAGTCCCGCAAGGGAGCGTATTGGGTCCTTTGTTATTCATAATCTATATAAATGACTTGCCATTAGTAACTAATTATCCAGTATCACTTTTTGCCGATGACAGTACAGTTACTATTAATTCTATAAATAAAGATAGGTATGAACATGAAATTAATAATACAATCAATTCAATAATTAACTGGTTAAATAACAATAATTTAAAAATCAATCTTGCTAAAACAAAAATTATGTTCTTCAGTCAACGTTTAGAAGCACCAAATATTAATGTTCAAAATAAATTAACTGTTATAAAAAAGGTAGATGCAGCAAAATTTTTAGGTTTAACCGTTGACAAACGTCTGAACTGGAAAGCGCACACAGAAGAATTAAATAAAAAAGTATGTTCTTTTGCCTATGCAAACTAAAACCTATTATAAGTACCAATGCGCTTTTAACTGCCTACCATGGTATTGTCGGCTCGATATTGAGGTTTGTAGTTATATTTTGGGGAAACTCTACTAATAAAGAAATAATTTTTAGATCACAAAAAAGGTGTGTTAGGGCTATGTTTGGTTTGGAAAAAACTGATAGTTGCAAACAGTATTTTATTAAATATAACATTTTAAGTCTGCCCTCCTTATTTATTTATGAAATAGCTAATTTTGTACAAACCAATCCTAACCTATTTAAGAAATTATCAGACGTCTGTATTCGTAATCGGCGGGATAATAATAAATTATGCGTACCAAGATCAACCACGGCATTGATACGTAAAAGTATTTTTTGTTTAGCACCAATAATTTATAATAAAATCCCAAAATCTATTAGACAAATGCCTACTGCTCTGTTTAAAATACATTTAAAAAAATATCTCATAGCCAAATGCTATTATACCCCCTATCAGATTTTTTAAATTACCGCAATTAATTTAAATAGATTCCTATAATTACGACATTTTTGCAATTTTCACATTTTAACCTATAAATTTGCAAAACCAATACTTTTTTTACTTAAGTTAGTTAATAGGTTTAATAGTTATTTTTTTGTGTAGACTCAAATCTTTTATGGTTTATTCTAAACCAAAAATATTTTATTTTGTACGCCAGAAATGGCAAAACATGTAGATCTACCTGCTATTTTAAGACCTTGCACATATTATTTGATGTATACTCATGTTTTACAATAAATAAATATTTTATTCTATACTATTCAGACCTTTTAAGAATATTTGTGCAAAATTCGGACAGAATCTATTCAGCAGTTTTTGCGCCAATCTAGAACATACACACAGACAAACAAAAAAAATCTAAAACTATATTTTTGGCATCAGAATCGATCGCACACTTCGTAGCAATTATTACTTTTTTTTTAAATTATTTATGATTTTTTTTGGCTTCGTTACCTACTATTTCATTATACTGGATGGTGAGTTAGTCACCTGCATGCATGACGGGGGTGATTCTACCTGCCATACTGAACAACTTTCACTATGAAACTCACATGCAATTCGTAAAAAAATAAATAATTGTGTAATTTCTACTGTTAAAAAATAATTATTAATTTTTATCGTTTTAACAAAGAAACATTTAGTACCATTCACATAACTTTTTTGATACTGACCATACACACATATTACAATAATTACAAGAGATAATGAAATAAGTGAATAAATAGAGTACTAAAGCGAAGGGTTTAATTATTTTTTAATTATTGTTTGTTTTAATGAGTGTTTCGGGCAGAATGATGTAATTGCACAACCGCGTTAATTTGTTGTATTTTAAAAGAGATACAAATAAACGAGTAGATACAAATTGATTAACGAGCTCAATTATGCATTTTTATTACATGTAATAATTTTTATTATGATTTACTTTTTATGATCGTACTATTTATCTGGGCGTCAGAACGTCTTTGAGTTACTGTAAATTCGAGGGTTAGACTCTATTGTATTGTGTTTATGCGACTGTTATGGGTACCTAGCTCCATCTCAATATTACGTGATTAATTCGTTAATTTGGAAGTTTTCTCTAAAAGCGTTTATAAAGTCTAAAAATGTCTGAAGTACAGTTTGTTAATTACAGGCATTTTTTCCAATTACAAGATGGGATATCATGTGTCAGCGCAGAGTGCTGATGTGGTGACTCTAAACAAGAATTACTAGGTACTAACAAGAGACAATCTTGTCAAAGTGTCCTTAGGCATATTTTTTCGCCCTCATGCCCCTAGTCGCCGCAGGACACGCCCCGGGCGTCGGGAGTCGCAAGCCGGTTTCCGGCTACCGTAGGCGCGGGCCTGCGGATGGTGAGCGATGAGTAGTTCACCGTCCGATAAGGACCAGGCTCGGGTCGACGCCGCGTTGTGTTCCACGCGCGCCTCAAAGAGATGTCAGCATGAATTGACGGGGTCCATTAGGGCCAATGCCTGCCAGGGTTGCGAGTTTGTCCGAAGGGATATCGTGGCCTTGGCACACAGGCAAATGAAGGAACACGGATGGGTTTTAGTCAGTAAAAGTCTGATACGCCCTCCCGCTCCGCCCAGAGCGGGAGAAGTTATTTGATAAATAAATAAATAAATAATTTCCCACCCAGAAAAAAAACGGCATAGTTTCTTGCCCTTCTTTTCCAAGAGTACCTACCACGCTTTGGAATGGGCAACTAGCTTCATCTTTCTGACTGACCGACCCCTTGACAATTCAAAAGTGCCTGTAATTGGTTTATTTGAAATAAAAGCTTTGAGTTTGAGTTCACATATTGTGTGGACCTCAAACAAATGCCTTCACCGCAGGCATGCTCATGTTATTTTAGTCTACCAATCAGAGCAACTTACATGATATTAACGAGCCAGTTTCTGATCAGTTTTTAGTAGGTTTACGGGGTTATATTACTTCGTACGGTCAGCGCCGAAAGTTGGTTTAACACTGTTACTTTTACACTTAATAAAATCTCTAAATTGAAACCAAAATATTCAATACATCGTATTCAGCATTGTTTAAACCTAATAGCTTACTAAACTTGTCTTAATCTTTTAATTTTACTTCAGTTCCGATTTTATTAAAATATTTTGCTCAACAATTAAGATTTAAACTGAACGTACGAACTGTGTGTTACCTCATCAAACGCTTCGGGATGCTAAGATCAGGCCCGTATCTAATTATAAATTAAGAAACTCATCCAATTATTTAGTTATTTTCAAATTAAAGTATCCTCAACATGCTCCCATAATCATATTTCAGTAAACCAAGTGTAATGGGAGTTCCCGCAACCAATTATATACTTACGAAATAAAAAACAGAATACTATATTTAATTTCTTGCCTTAAATCACGCCTTCTTCTAGGATGTCCCTTCTGGCTATTCCACGACTTAACACCTCGATTTCAATATAAGTAAATGCTATTTGTATTAACATAATAAAGCATAATGTAACTAATAAAATTAAAGCAATTCAATACGACTGAAATAATATTTCATACGTTTTGAATTGTACCAATAATGATAAGAGGAAAAACCCGTATCCATACAAATTAGTGCCCTCTTTAGCTCTAGGGCCAAATTCCCATAGCATCCTTCACTTATTCAATACCTACTTACTGATTTATGCGGACCGTACCTCGTACGATTAAAGATTCTCTTGTACACCGTGTATTCACGTCAAGATCTCAACGAGGCTTCGCTGCTGCTTATAGAAAACCCTTACGCGATGACATGCTGCATTCTACTGCTAGATAAAATGCGGATTAACCTATGACGATCATTATTACTACCAGGATCTTTTAGCTCTCGAATGATGCTGACAGGGGGTGCTGTTGGTAAACATTTGTGCAAATGTTTGCATAATGTCGCTTTAAATGTACCCAAAAATCAAGTTGGCGGCGTTAGTTCACAGTAGCACAAATTAATAACCTTGTGGCTACGTATTCATAGAGTTTGTTTATTGAAAGCCGAGTGAAAAAGAGAGGCAAATCTAAAAAACCGGTCAAGAGCGAGTCGGACTCGCGCACCGAGGGTTCCGTACGTATATATGATGTTGATGATTTCTAAAAAACTGTGCTATTTAGAGAAATCGTTTTATTTTTCCTGTAATCTTTACATAAACTTCTATCACATAGAATAATTTCAGATTTTTATCTATGCACACTTCGGAGATAAGGGGGGGGGGGGAGAACGGTATTTTTTTTACATTTTTCATCAAAAGTCAATAACTTTGCAGCCTAAAAAAAAATAAAAGATGTTTGAAAATGTGCAAACAGCGTTTTTTCATATGATACCCCATTTTTCATATGATACAGTAGCCCCACTTCAAATTTTTAAGACCCCCTTTCAGTCTCTTTTGGCAAAAAATATATATTTTTTTTAATTTCTTTCTTGTTTGCAAAATAGTTGGGCAAAACTATTCTAAATTTCAAGTTGATAGCATTAGTAGTTCTTGAGATATCCAGGTGTGACAGACAGACAGACAGACTAAGTCTCACCATAAGGGTTCCTTTTTACCATTTTGGTACGGAACCCTAAAAACCCTGTCGTCCACCTCGTCTTGTATGGATCAACTTGGAAAAAAAAGTATTTGATACTTGAATATTTGTATGCAAAATATTTATTTTTGCTTATTACAGAATACTATGAAAACATAAAGCAAACGATTGTGTAGACAAGCTTTTATGATCATAATGTTGCAAGTCACGTAGAAATTAATATTACACAATAATTTATGTTAAATATGTAGGTTATATTTTTTTTTATAAATTACCATAACCTAATTTGATGTATTAATACTATGTTTTATCCTATAAAGGTTTCCATAGCAGGAAACCTATTATTTTAAACTAGATTACACATGATGAATGTTACAAACATTGTATTGATGCCACGCGATTTCTCATCGCTATACCTATTCAATTAAGATTCCACATTTAAAACTGTTATATTGATAGACCCTGGTCTAATAAATATAAATCTTGTACTTAGTATCAAAACTAATTCAACAGATTACCAGTAATTTCCAAAAAATATTGTAAACAATTGTGCTTTTTAATATAATATAAGTTGTAATTATTTATCATAGTGTATAAGAACTTTCTTGTACTGCTTCATAACGTTTTAGGCATTGTTTTACTTCAAATACGACAAAACATACAAAAAAAAATGTTTTCGTAAGAGGTTATAAGGAGGTGCTCTCAAAACGGTGGAGAAAAACATCGTGAGGAAACCGGCATGTCCTAGAACCAGAAATTTTAAGACTTGTGACATCCATCAACCCGCACTGGGCCTGCGTGGTAGATTACAACCCACTCTCTTTCACACAGACGAGGCCTGTGTCCCAGCAGTGGGAATATTCAAGGCTGATTATGCTGATATGCTAAGAGGTTATAAAAAACAACAAGTGACATTTGCAGCAGTGTTTGCAAATTCTGAATACGTGAAAAAATCACTCTCAGCTTTCATTAGACAGAATCTAAAGGTCTGTTATGAGCGCGGTGCGAGTCTTGCGAGTCTTCTCCATTCCACGTCACTCTTGGAACTGGCGCTCATAACAGGATGTTTCAAACTACATTATGCATCATATTGAATAATATATATTTTTATTTATTATTCAAATGTTAATAAATATTTTTTTTCTGCCATGAATGATAAGTAGTCATTGGATAGGTACATGAAGTGGGCTGCCGTTGTAAGACGATTAAAATGCCATGGTGTATATTGACTGGGCACGCCACAATTGTGGCGATAAGTCCCCTCTTTGAGGAGTGGCTAGAGATGCGCCACGGCGTCCTCACCTTCCGCCTGACGCAGGTCCTCGCCGGACACGGTTGTTTCAGGAGGTTCCTGTTCAGGATAAAGCGGGAGGAAACGCCCGGGTGTCACCACTGTGTGGATCACCCGAAGGACACGGTGGAGCATACGGTGGAGGTCTGCCCGGCTTGGGTGGAGTCCGGCCCTGGTTCAGGCCATGGTTCGGAGCGAGAGTGCATGGGAGGCCGTCACCTTCTTCTGCGAAGCAGTAATACTTGCGAAGGAGGAGGCGGAACGCGTGAGGGAGAGGCAAGGTTCGCGCCCTCGCACCCCTAGTCGCCGCAGAAGACGCCCCGGGCGTCGGGAGTCGCAAGCCGATTTCCAGCCACCGTAGGCGCGGGCTTGCGGACAGTGAGTGATAGGTAGCTCACCTTCCGATAAGGACCAGGCCCGGGTCGACGGCTCGTTGTATTCCACGCGCGCCTCGTAGAGTTGTCAGCACTAACTGACGGGGTCCGTTAGGGCCAATGCCTGCCAGGGTTGCGAGTTTGTCCCAAAGGGATATCGTGGCCCTGGCACACAGGCAAATGAAGGAATACGGGTGGGTTTTAGTCAGTAAAAGTCTGACACGCCCTCCCGCTCCGCCCAGAGCGGGAGAAGTTATTTAATAATTTCCCACTCAAAAAAAAAAAAAAACGGTGTGTATTGACAAAACGACAGAACTTGGGCAAATATCGGCCAATGTAATACTCGCGGTACGTACCTACCCGAAATAATCTGTACTGTTATATTTTTAGACAAGTCCAACAGTAAACATTGGCCTCCTTTAAGCTTAGCCGAAAAGGATAAGCCCAGATGATTACGAAGGGAACTCGGCTATCTCCAAAAAGGTATAATTGTGGACAAAAATTTAATAAAATCACCCACCACTGCCTTCAACTCGGTGAAAATATTGTTTGGTATTTATTATTTTTTTCTTAAGTCCCTTTCTCGTCAGAAGAGATAAGAGAGAAGCGATGAAAGCAAAAAGGTCGTGATCACAAAGGACGGCGAAATAATGACGTAAATTTTTGGCATAAT
This sequence comes from Tiliacea aurago, assembly GCA_948098905.1. Classification (NCBI taxonomy): domain Eukaryota; kingdom Metazoa; phylum Arthropoda; class Insecta; order Lepidoptera; family Noctuidae; genus Tiliacea; species Tiliacea aurago. The sequence goes on from OX402592.1 coordinate 8,617,508, forward strand.
TTTAATTAAAGCCTAATTTGCGACATTCACCAAACCGGAAAATTACCCTTTGTAGGTGAAAATTTTAACGCAAAAGAGACACGTAAGTTACTTGCTTAGTTATATGTTTAAAATGTGGTAAGTGTGCAAAAAACAAAATTGACAGACATAGTACTGTCTAATTAAAAATGTATTTCATTATTATGAAAGGATTTTTAGAGTACGGAACCCTAAAACATGCATGACGCACGCTTCATTTTCGGGTTCCGGAACCGAAGGGTGCCAAACGGAACCCTATTACTCAGCCACCGCTGTCCGTCCATCTGTCTGTCAGCGAGCAAATTGTGTGTATTTCTATTGCCGCTATATCAACAAAAAAATAAATAGTAAATAAAGTTAAAATTTTGAAAGGGTCCACATAAAAGCAACTTGTTTTTTTTCGGCGTTTTTTGATAAATATTGTACGGTGGTATGGGACCTTTTCTGTGCGAGTTCGAGTTGCACTTGGCCGGTTTTTTAGAAATTGTTGAAGCAAAGAGCTAAATAGTTTTAATGAGAATGTCGATGTACTATTGTTTATACGTATTTTCATTTCTTCACTATTCTCTCTCTCTACATCATTTACTACAAACTATAGTCAAAGTCAAATTGTTTATTTCAAATACATAAAACGCACTTTTGAACGTCAATACTTACAAAAAAAAATCTAGTCGCCCCTTCCAAAATGTAGTTTCGTATGGAGAAGAATGGGCAAGAAACTCCACCGTTACTCTTTTAAAATGCTGTACAATATTTTTTATAGGTACATTAATTATACAATTATAATTATGTGAAGACGATGCACCTAGAAATAAATGACTATACCACATATATATACGTTTCACATGTATATACGTTTTCATTTATTTTTGTTACTGATTGGCTCGCCACTGGCCGCTATTTGGCCTCGATGGTAAGCGATGAAGCGGTTAACGATGGTGCACACTAGCATAGAAGTAACCTATTCACTCTCAACGAAGACTCCCAGGTTAGGTACACCTGAATAATCAGCTTCAAGTTGAATGCCTGGTATATCTGAATTTATTTGAATAAGAAGGTGGTTAACCCAAATACTTATTCACATCACACAGATGTCGTTGCTCGCTAAAGTCTTTTATGTGCACGCGGTGTTTGACCTTAATCCGCGGTATGAAAATTTTAATGATACCAACGAGTACGTAGTACCACCTCATAGAATCTCTCTTGTGTGAGATGAGCAAGAGATATTAGCAGTCAAATCACGTATCAGACGTGTTTTTTGCCGTTTAATGTGCCAATCTTCAGACACAAGTCGTTACGTTTTCAAGCGTGTGCGTGGCTGTCGCTGTTATCTTCACAACATTTTAAGACGCCCTAATTTCCGCGATAAACCAAGGGTTATCTCCGGATAATCTCGAAAAACACTTCACAATACAGGATTGCGGAAGAAAATCCGCCTTAAGTAAATAAGGAAAGCTCTCCTGAAACTGTGTTTGCGACATGTTTTTCTTTTCATTTGCCTGCTGCGATGATAGTCGACTCAAGTGCCCCTGTGGGAGTTGCCGAGATGTCTTGTATTCAAGTTTCGTCCTTCGAGAGGACTTATTTGTCTATCAAGTTTATCCGATTAATCGGCAAAGTGGTCGATTCTTGAACGGCTCGATTTATTGAGTACTCGTGTTCATCTGGTGAAAATAAAGAGGGTCAAATAAAATTTCAAAGGGAACTGGAGCCGGTGAACTTGAATGCTATCGACACGTTTTTGGTAGCTACCCGATAGACCCCTTCAAGCCTTTGATGTGCGTGTGTGCTCATAATTTACATGTTGTTATAAGCTGGCGAGTTGAATTTGTAGGTAACCATTTGTGGTATTCGGGATTATTACGTATTGTACGATGATTTATTTTTGATGTTTTGTTAAATTGTAACTTGTTGCTTCCTTTTTAGGTTTCCGTAGCCAAATGGCAAAAAAATGGATTCGTCATGTCTGTTTGTCTGTCTGTCCGTCCGTATGTCACAGCCACTTTTTTCCGAAACTATAAGAACTATACTGTTGAAACTTGGTAAGTAGATGTATTCTGTGAACCGCATTAACATTTTCACACAAAAATAGAAAAAAAAACAATAAATTCTGGGGGTTCCCCATACTTAGAACTGAAACTCGATTTTTTTTTTATCAAACCCATTTTTGTGGGTTATTTATGGATAGGTCTTCAAAAATGATATTGAGGTTTCTAATAGATTTTTTTTCTAAACTGAATAGTTTGCGCGAGAGACACTTCCAAAGTGGTAAAATGTGTCCCCCCCCCTGTAACTTCTAAAATAAGAGAATGATATCACTAAAAAAAATATAGGATAAACCATGTAAACTTCCACCGAAAATTGGTTTGAACGAGATCTAGTAAGTAGTTTAAAACGTCATAAATCGTAAACCGCAATTTACCTTTCATTCGATCAGCTCAAATATAAAAATGGAAACTACAAACATGGAAAAATGGTACGGAACCCTTCATGGGCGAGTCTGACTCGCACTTGGTCGCTTTTTTGTTTTGTACGGAGATACTTTAACGTGTTCGGCATGCTTTTGTTGCATGCATGTTTCATTGAGGTAAATGGTAAAAACATTATTTTACTTTAATAAAGGTTACTTTAAGCAATCCGTATGTTATAGTACCATTTTCTAGCAAGACAGGGAAGTTGTCGAGGTAGGTATTTCTTCTGCTTTGGTTAACCATTTTATAATACTTTAATAGCAATGTATAAATTCGTAAAAAAAAAAAAAAGTTTTTTTTTTTTGTGTGGGCCAGGAGGCAACACAATGTCGGATGGCCGAATCTCATGATTTCCAAATATTAATAAGATTTGTAGTGATTTTAAATACTAAAAATGAAATTTGTCTCAAATGATTTTAAACCAGTAATTTTTCCGTATCAGTTCAATGAGATACCATGACTTAAAGTCTTTCCGCCTTATTACAAAACAAGATTTATATTTTGACATGGCTTAAACCATGGAGCCAGTTTTTGTAATAAGAACGTAACAGTGATTGAAATACCGTTCTATAAACAAAACTGAAAACTTAATTCGGTACTAAGTTGTCAGTTTTGTGTTTAGGAACTTTACCATAATCGGAATAAAGTTCGAAATTCAATAATGGCTCAATGTTTTAAACCTGGGTCTGAAGATAAACCTTGTTTTGTAATAAGGGGGATAAAGTTTAAAAAGTATCTCATTGAACAGTTACGGAAAAAGTACTAGTTTTTATACAGAATGTAATGAAAAACATGATAATTGGGGCGTCACGTAGTTAATAAGTCAATTCTCTTCGAGCCTCGGAACCTTCTTCGGTTGTCTTCAAAAAGGTAGTCTATTCTGATATTATATTGAGTACCTAATTAAATAGTTCGTTAAATATTGCTATATACCTACCAGGTTTGTATGTGTGCAAGGAGATAAATACAGAAATATTTGTAAGTACTGAAAAGGTGTTTCATTACAAAAGAGTTGGCAACTTTGTCCGTTTGTAACATTCAAGTTCCTGTGATAATAATAATTATTCTGTTTTGCGTAGAACAAAGAAAATCTTGTGCAATATGTTTCTTGGACCACTATTATACAATATTAGTTTTAGTATATGCGAAACCCGAAACACGTGTCTAGTATTTTTATGTAAAGAATCTATGTACAAAATTTCGAAACTATATCATGAAAAATTACAATGTTTTAAGGTTGTTTTATTACCGGGTTGTCCGTACAAAAACATGCTAACGGCGCCCCCGCGCGTCCAGGGTCGTCTTGCGCTCATTGATAATAATTTGGCAGTAGGTACCTTACCGTACGGCGATTGTATTGTAAGTAATTAAATGGTGATAATATTTTCCATCACACTTAATATTTTGGGACAAAATATAACATGGTGTAAAAATTATTGAAATCGATTCTGTTCCTTATTCTGAACAAACTATATTCAGGTTTTGCATATACTAAAAATAATGTTGTATAATAATCACCTGCTGTTTCATAAACCGTTTGACTCTCTCATGTTCATTTCAGGGGTTTCTGACATATCATATTCTGAGAAGCACTTACTCATAAGCTCAACATGTTGCATGAAATATATATTTCTGGTACCTTTAATATTTAATGCACAAGGTACGTAAATATTATTTAGCCGTGATTTTTTCCTGTATTACAACGGATGTTTGAACAATTTCCAAGTATTTCCTCATGTGGTCAGATAGGACATGTTGACTCTATCTAGCTTCTTTTTTTAATACTTACATACTCACGCCTTCTTTCCATGGGGGTATGGAGAAACTTCAGAACGCCACCTGCTATGATTCTTACCTTCTTACCTGCTTTTGCCTCGTTTACGTTCATTTTTTTAATTTACCGTGTAAAAGTCCTATTTATAGAATAAACAATTTCATTTGATTTTATTTGTAGGGTCCTAAAAGACATGTTGACATGTTGTTGGTGTTTTATTGAAAATCACATGGAACCCGGAACGTGCGAAAAAAAACAAATTTGGGACAAATAAATGTGCTTTGGCAAATCAAAAATCACTGTTACTTGACTTCATCTAGGCTTTGATAATTGATTTACAAACGAACATAAAATGGCAAGCAACTTTTTTACTTTTCAGTGAAATAATTACGTATCGCAAAAAATATTGTGCCTTTTAAGGCATAAGAAAATAAGTTTCAGTGATGAATTGTATTCAGAGCGTCTTTAAATATCAAATTCGTTAGTCCAAAACTAATTCTTATTTATGTTTGGTACTTAAACAACAAACACTAAAATATTAGAAAAGTTTTTGAAGTAAAACTCAACGATAAATAACACGTAAAACGTATTTATTTACAACCCGTATTTACAATGTTCTAAATTGTGTATTCACAGATTTATTTGACTAAAACTTAATTTTAGTTATTATTCACTATAATCTCCAGCTGGGTAATATGTTTCGGTACAATTATAATTTATTAGGAAAACAACATCAACGTCTATCTTTATGTTGGATGAAAATATCATAAAAAAGATGGGACTATTTACATTATTCTGGCTAACTGTTGAATTGCTACAAAGTGAGGCTGTAGTTTTAATTAATTCGTAATTACAAAACAATAGTACACATTTATGGCTACACTCAATCCTAGTCAAAACAGTATAGAGTGATAGATTGACCTAAAGACAGTTTTGTCTAGGTCAGTGCACAGCCTAAATAAGTAATCGTAAGATAATAATGAAAAATCTGATTAGCTTAGTCAGTTCTCGTAACTATCTAGCAGTTCTCGTAGCACGTGCTACGGATTCGTCTTAGCCACCAACTAACATAAAATTCAACAAAGGAAATATCTAACTGATTCCCTCAATTATTCCTTCAATTATTGGACACTTTTTAGGGTTCCGTACCCGAAGGGTAAAACAGGAACCCTATTACTAAGGCTCCGTCGTCTGTCTGTCTGTTTGTCTGTCCGTCTGTCTGTCCGTCTGTCACCAGGCTGTATCTCATGAACCGTGATAGCTAGACAGTTGAAATTTTCACAGATGATGTATTTATGTTGCCGCTATGACAAAAAATACAAAAAATAGAATAAAATATATATTTAAGGGGGTTCCCATACAACAAACGCGATTTTTTTGCTCGTTTTTGCTCTATATTGATAACGGCAACGGGTAGATGCTTGAAATATTCACAGAATATGTAAATATATATTGACTTTAAAAATAAATAATTAAATTAAAATAAAACAAATATTTAAGGGGGGCTCCCATACAACAAACGTGTTTTTTTTTTGCCCCTTCGTGCGCGAGTCCGACTCGCACTTGGCCGGTTTTTTTTAATTCATAAACCTTTAAAAACTTTTTACGATTTTAATGATGCACATTTTTTTTGATAAAAAGGCCTCTTTTTCAGTTTCTGGCATTTTTTTACAGTTGGTCGCAGTAACCAAGTTAGTGTACCCTGACCAATCGGGTTAAGTTAGTTTCGAAATGTGACAAACCCCGTGCACTGAAAAAAAAAAAGTATTTGGTTTAACAAAAATCTTGTTTAATGTGATCACACATCTTGACTCCATACGAGCCTAACAAGATCTTGACTTCTGAAGCTAGAAGAACTTTGTTAAATTATCATAGTTCCGTCAACTAAGTAATTAAGTAGTTTTATTACGGGTAGTTATTTAATTTAACTCAAATGTTGGCCAGTTTAAGAATTATATAATGCTAACAAGTTGCTTGTTACCATCAACTAAATTATTATTTGATATAGAAAAGTGAAGAAGTAAAATCAAAAAAAGCATGTATGATGTAACAAAGACCGGTGATTATTCTGTACACGTCACATTATCAATATAAATAAAATGAATTTGTTCTGGCAAATATGCTATCTTGTTTATAGTAAATAAATAAATCATTATTCCAAACATTTATAACACACATAACATGCCAACTAAGAGAAAATGTATCTTAGTTAGCTCGCATTTTTTTCAGTGTGCAAGCCGAATTGGTCGCAGTCATTAGATTTATTAGAGGTTCAATTAAATACATGCCATTCATGTCAAAATTCTAACTATTTCTTACATACAGCCTCAATTTGTGTGAATTCGACAATTTACCTTTATTTTTGTGTGAATTTTAACATTAATGTTTCGTCATTTTCATTAATTATTATGAATTATATTTACAAGCTCAAAGTGAAATAGGACCGGGGAAACATTAAGTACATGGAAACTAATTAAAATTGCATTGTTATGTAATTTACAACGATATCAGTTGTTGATGTTTATTAATAATAGTACTATTATTTTAAAATGATTAGGTAATTCTATATTTACTTTGATTGCACTAGAACTCAAGAGAATTTATCCTGCGCGAGCTGGCAACGTCGCATTCTAGAAGATTTTTTGATTCTTTTATTAAACTTAAATCAAAGTACATTTTTTTTTCAGCCAAGTACTCATCGTTGGTATTTATGCTTATTTTGATAGTTATTTTGGAATTTACTCATTACAATTCACATATTGTCATTTATTTAATCGTAATCTAACTTCAAAAAAATGGTTTCACAATCTCTTGCAAGTCGCCTTTAAGATGGATGCTCTTGTCATTCGCTTCTTTCAATTCGCAGGTTTTTCTTCTAAATTATGCAAAAAAAAAAAAAATGGTTTTAAACATGCGTTCGTTTTCATACACTGATATCATTTCGTGGACAATAGTGTGGGTTATACGTTTATTCGACTGTACTAAAACGACTTTTTGTAAATGCTGTAATGTATAACTGTTTTTTGTCCCCAAATAAATAAAATAAAATAAAAATAAAATTTCATACTAACTATAGAGTAAATGTTTAAAATAATTATAAAATACAACGATATATTACTTCGATCAACGATATAGTACTTGGCTGAAAAAAATAGTACTATGATTTAATAAAATAATCACGAAAACCCTCTAGAAATGCGACGTTGCCAGCTCGCGCAACTTGAAAGTTCTTAATAGATAGACTTCGTTTTTCTTTACTGTACATAGAGCATTATTAGCCAGGATTCTGCTTTCACTATATAGTTTTTTTAACAATATTTTCATATGAACTAAATGAAACAATTAATTAATTAATTAAAAACAATGTTATTGTAGATCATACTTAAACAACATATTACAATTATCACAAAATTCTACTCAGTCATTTAAAATAAATTGGTGATGACGAAAAACTTGACTTAAAAAAGATAACAAACGATTAAAAGGAATCATCAAAAACATAGTTCAATTAAGTGATAATTATCTAAAACTTCTGAAAATCGAACATTTTTTACTTATTTTTCAACTACTATAAAAGACGTTAACTTATAGAGATTAAAAAAAAATTGCAGTGAAAACTCAATTGTAAGGAAAGTACTCATAATAAAAAGATGCTTATTACAATAATTCGTTTCTTTATACGTCAGTTTGACTTACAGCTAATTAAAAATTCTACTTAAATGTCTGTGCTGTGCATTTTATGCCACATTACCAACATTGGCTAGAGCTGGTCATCTGGTCACAAATCTTCTAATGCAATAATTGTTCCACAAAAATCTTATATTGTTGAGAGAATTTGTTGAAATGTACTGGGACATTAATAAAATGTACAGCATGATTGTGGTTATGAATGATTTCAATTGACTTGTTCTGATAGAGAGGAGTATAAGTGGTGGTAAAGGAGATATTCTCTTGGAGTTGCTCTGCATGGCCGCCGGTCGCTCTCCACTCACAACGTGGACCACCACGGACGCCGAATCTATTACAAAAAAAAAAACTCACTTGACATCGGATAGGAAATGAAAATGCAACGAAATTGTCCCTCCACCGGAAATTAAATCATTCGTCAAAGATTATCTATCTAGAAAAGGATTTTTCAAAAAGCAATGATAGGCCTTCCTATTTACATGGCGCCAAGCTGCACGTTTTTTAAACTTTATCTTAAAAAAAAGAAGAAAATTGCGGAAAATATATTAATGGCTTGTAAGGAATACAAATGGACGATAAGAACGCCGAGTACACAGTGAATTTAAATACGTTGATTCAGTACTTGAGGGGGAAAGGCGTGGAAAAAGACAAATGGTTTTTACACGGCTATGGACAGAGATATAGTGAAGTATGCTGAGTGAAAAATGTAGGTATGCCATAAAAGACCCGATGGACGGCCATTGTGGCATGTATATTTTTTATAACACCCGCATGTCCCGTGGGGGAAAAATAATAAAAGAACCGTGTAATGTAGCTTAGCTATAAGCCGCTGGCGGAAATAACACAACTCAGAACAAAGGCAAGCGATTAGCTATTTCACTTCGGGGTTTTCGTTAAGAATTTATTGCACGCTCCGCCTAATTAAATTGAGTCATAATTCTGGCTTTATGAAAATGTTCGTGTAAACTATGCTGTAACTTAAAATTATGCTAAGTACAAACTTATTTATTAGTTTTTGTAAATTGTAAAGTCACGAGCACTAATTCACACTAAACAACTTTTAAAAGTGATTTTTGCCTGCTGTAATGGTATTTTTTTCTCAAAGTTGCAATTGTTATTTCATGAGAAAATCGTCTTTGAATTTAGCTAAGTTTATACTGAGCTTTATATTAGTTGCAGAGGGCAGAATACAATGGAGACAGTTGGGGCCTGAAATGATCTGACCAAGATTATTTCTGGATTCTATATACTCATTGACATTGATAAATTTTCATATAGACAATGACATGAATGAAACGTTGTGAAGTATTATATTATTATTGTGAATGGGAAGACTATGTCCGGGTCATTGTTTTTTATTATTCTTTCTCAGTTTGTTTTAATCTTGATCCAGCAGTTTGAGTAATTTATGCGGCCTACCCAAATGTCCTTTCTTTGGTACTGTTCGTCGAATCGTTGAGCTCTTAAGTTCTGAATTGCGCTGCACGATTACTGACAAATGCGTGCACTGACTGGATAGGTCCTCTCAATCTGTGTGGTTCTTTCCATAAAAGACCATGTCGGACATGCAATCTACATAGTCTTCACATGATCTGACTAAGATTATGTCTGAACTTTAAAAGAGACTGTGACCTCTGAGTTTGTTTCGGCCTTTCTTCTCGGAGTAGTCAGATAGAAAACGCCACCTTATCTAGTTTTTTTTTAAATTTGTTTGACCTGTAAAAGTGTTGTACAAACCTACTTACAGAAATAAAATCATTTATGCCAAAAGGCACACCGAACTGCGAGACATCTTATAATTTTCTTTTGGGCCAAATGTTTCCTGTTATAATAATTTCGATGCTTACCAAATTTAGTAAATAAACGGCTTTATTAGTGCACATATTAGTGCTCGTGACTGTACGGCAGTTTGCTGTTGAAAATGAGTTTAATAAAAGATGGTTGTTTACCGGAGCTGCTCGGCGCGCAGGTATAGTTGCCGGAGTCCCGCGGCGATGCTCGTGCGATGAGCAGGCGACTCGTGCGCGTGCGCTGCTCTGTCTCCACGCTGATGCCGCCGCGCTGAGCGTAGTTCACCACGTTCGAGCCTCGGTACCAGTAGATGAAACTGCACAAAATAAGGCACTTACACTCGTAGGAAACTAAAGCGTGTAACGCATTATGCTGATCGTTGGCCGTTTTGCGTGGATGTGATGTATATTTTCCCCAACTTGTTTTTTGAGTTTTTTCTTTATGCATCACGTTTAGTGGAAATAAATGTATTTTCTTCTTGGTTTTCCTACTCGTTCACCCGCATTTGAAGAAATGGAATTTGGTCTAACGAATTTGTGTAAAATGATCTATGTACGTCTTCGGGAATGTTCGTCTACCTTCGTCGTTTAATTCCTGAAGGTCAATTCTCGTAATTTAAAACGTTCAAAATCTAGTCGCAATCTCATCTTGGCGACAAACAAACGTCAAAAAATTGACAAAATGTAGGGAAATAAGAGGTATTTTTGACAGATTGAGACTGAGATCAGACGTGAACGTTCTTAAAATTAGTAGAATTGCCCCTCGGTGGTTGACAGCCGAATTCATCAATAATGCCTGTGTAAATAACAAGTCGGGTATTCGAATTCAGGTTGTCATTCGGATACCTACCCATATATGAGCTAACGACCAGTGTAATTGCACCCTGTTTTTATAATTATCCATGATTTGTTTTTATAAAACATTTATATCTATTCAAAAATGTTGTTTGCTTTCAAGCCAAGACGTTAAATTCTCGCCACCTTCTGTTCAAACCCGGATTCAATTTGTTATCCCGATCACACGAAAGCTTGTCAGCAAATAGTTGTGCATGGATTGTCTCGCTTCAAGAACATCGTCGCCTGCTCCTAACATGGCAAGTCACACAATCTGTCTGTTGAGTCAACACCCGCCGATTACTTGGGTGGTGGGTTTTAGTCAGTAAAAGTGAGGCGAACGCTTTATATTTTCCTCCATTTGAAGGCATATGTAAACGTGAAGTGAAGCACTTTTGAGCCCGGCTTTAAAGTTAGTTTACTCTGTCTGAAGCATATTTTACACATAAAGTGAGACAAGTTTATGCAGTTTTGCCACATGTCAGTTTTATAAAGTTTCATAAGAAAAATACTTACCTCGGAGGATCTGGAGCGTGTCTGGCGATGCAAGTGAGATTGATGTCAGAACCAGCTCTCACAAACAACTCAGGTCCTGATAGTATTTCTGCTTTTGATACTGCAACAAACATCACTCTTTATTTGCATTGCATATTAAATTATTTACTCACGGAATGGGAGCGACTGAGTGTTCGAAAGTTTCTCGATGTAAATTTGTCTGGTTCTCTCGACGTCAAACGTTTACTTAGAGGGATGGCTCGCTGTCTCGGCGAAGCTAATTGCGTCTAACAATTATATAAGTCGACATTTCGACTCATTTACAATTGTATTAGGAGGAAGTTAAGTAGTTAATTTATCTTTATTAACCAGCACTAACGAGATCGGGACGAAAATTCAAATACTTACGTAATAATTTATGCAACCCAAATTCAGTTTGATTATATTCAAATCCTCTAGTAATTTTCGTTAAGGCTATAACAACAAGAGATGTAATTTCTAAAGGTTACTAGCAATGTTGGTTGCCACTCATAGAATATTCCTATTATTTTATTTATAAGTTTAATTCGGAACATAATATCCATATAGAAATGTTAGTAAACCTTAAAACTATGTTAGTACTTATAACTACTTATTCAATTAAATAATCTATTGATCTAACATTAAAAAAGACACCACTAGGGATGTGTACCTTATTCCAGTGTCCCACAATAGGACACTCAACCCTTCCAGCTAAAGCACTAGGAAGTGGTGAAGGGTGGGCGTTTTTGGGGGACTGTCACATGTAATTTTTGGCATTCGAAAAGTGCTGATTCTCAGCCTAGTTTGAATAAATGACTTTTGATTGATTTTGATTTCCCGTTATAGTGTTTAGAAGGTCGTTGGAGCTGCCCCGCACACGACGCATCAAGGAGGCCACTCTCTTACGCACTATTGCTCTAAAGCAGTCGGTGTTAGCCTCCGCAAACATAACTCCCTCCATAAACATATTTTATAACTAAAACTTTAAAATAAAAATATGCTAAAAATGGGTTCACGACAATAAGTCGACGCCAATCGGTCTAGCTTTTTCTTAGCTTTGTTGGGGTCAGCTTCCAGTCTAACATGGGCTCGCTGGCTCGTTCGTCAAACTGTCGGTGTGAGTATGACGGCGTTCGGTGATGCGATGGTTCGAATCCAAGTCGAAACAATGAACTCTTTTCCTGCCAGGGTTGTGGGTGTATCCGAAAGGGATACCGTGGCCTTGGCATACAGGCAACTGAAGGAACACGGGTAGGTTTTAGTCAGTAATAGTCTGACACGTCCTCCCGCTCTGCCCAGAGCGGAAGAAGTTATTTGATAATTTCTCAACCAAAAAAAAAAGAAAGAGTCTGATCGGATGCAGCTGAATTCCAGTATTTTCCATGGAGTGACTACCTATCTGACCTCCACAACCCAGTTTTTGGATAACACGATACTCCTTGGTAATAAGTCAATGAGTGAGGTTAAATGTCGAAGTAACGACCTGCAGGGCAATTGTGTAAAACACTCACAACTTTTCATTTTGACAATTCAAAAACATTATTTGCATTCATCCTCATTTCAGCCGAAAGACGTCCACTGCTGGACATAGGCCTCCCCCAAAAGGGGGGGTTGCAATAATCGCCACGCTCGACAGGCGGGTTGGCGATCACAGTATGGTGTTAAAATGCATAGAGAACACTGCTGCCCATTCTCTAGCGTTCATTATTTGCATTAGTAAATTGAAAATTCAAAATTGGCAATTTCCTATAAAATTTTCCGGATTGTGATTGAAAGTGTTTTACACAATTAGGGTGCTGAGTCCCAGGGCAGGCCATCACCTGTTTCTGCGAAGCAGTAATGCTCGCGAAGGAGGAGGCGGAACGCGTTAGGGAGAGGTGAAATTCGCGCCGTCATGCACTAGTCGCCACAGGAGACGCCCTGGGCGTCGGGAGTCGCAGGTCGATTCCCGGCCACCGTAAGCGCGGGCTTGCGGACGGTGAGCAATGGGTAGCTCATCGTCCGATAAGGACCGGGCCCGGGTCAACGGCGCGTTGTGTTCGACGCGCGCCTCATGGTGAGTCAGCACTTACTGACGGGGACCGGTAGGGCCAATACCTACCAGGGTTGCGAGTTTGTCTGAAAGGAATAACATGGCCCTGGCACACAGGCAACTGAAGGAACATGGGTGGGTTTTAGTCAGTAAAAGTCTGACACATCCTCCCGCTCCGCCCAAAGCGGAAGAAGTTATTTGATAAATTCCAAACCAAAAAAACAATGGGTGCTGAGTCACATTTATTATAACTCACGATGCGAAAAATTTGTAGTAATAATAATTATAATTGTCACATTTTTGCTATAGGTGCTGTTTAGTAAAGCAGAAATTTTTGAAAAAAAAACTTTAAAATTTATAGTTTTTCGGATTGTCGCCTGTCATAAATAATAAGGTAAACGTTACTCACCAACAACAGTAAGTCTAAATGACAGACTAATCTTAGGCTCAGTGGACACTTGGCACTCGTACGAGCCGGAATCTCGAGGCTGCGCAGGCGCCACCCGCAGCGTCCATCCGTCTGAATTGTCCGTGTGTAGCGCAGCGAAGCGAGCGTCACTGCTGTACGTATGGACACCCACAGTCAGAATGTGGAGGTCACGCTTGCGGATCCATGATACCTGGGGTGGGGACAAGTTCAAAAAATGTAAAGTAGAGCTTTATTGTAAAGCAAATTGACTACCTACTTAAATTGTCCGGAGGTATATTTAATTCAAATAACCGCTGTCATTCTTTGATTCGTACGAAATACTACGGTTATTGTCATAGTATCAATTTGCTTAAACAATACATTTTCCTGACTGTACCTACTTTTAATTGAAAGATATTCTAAATTCAAATAAATGTTTTTAATTACGGGATTTGGCCTTTTGAGATAACCAACGTTCATTCAGATTAAACTCGTTGCTATTCCAACAGTACGAAACCCTTAAAACGAATCAACTTAAGCATGTATGGCTAGCGTTGGATTGGTAAATTCAAGACCTCCTGTCTTGAATTTAAGGGTGTTCCCTTCTTAATGTGAAGGGCGTTCCAAACAATTTTCCGATATTATCAGTTCATATTTTATTAAAGGCACGTTCAGTTTGAAACACAATATATTTCTTATAAAATATTCATAGATGAGTTTATGTTAATGTTTCTAGGCATATACAATATTGAATGTTATTGATTTATACTAAGGTCTCGATTTTGTCTAGTTGGTATTTTTTCCTTAAAAAAATTGTAATTTTTTCGTTTTTTTTGTCGACTCACAGCAAGAGGGTGTGTACAAAGTAAGAGTTGCACATTAAGCCATGGAGCGTTCCATGCTCGGCATATGGCTGACCGAGTCCCAAACGTCGAAATCCGAAGACGTAGGTACGAAGGTTTTCGATATTAGAAAACGAATGATGGTATATACATAATTATGTTATCACGTCGGGGTCACCAGTATAGAGGTATGAGGAACAGAGTGTAAAATTCACACATCCTCCAAAGAAAAGGGAGGATCCTGTGATCAGACGGGTGTCGTGTCTGGTGGGCAATTGCCCGACGATTGATGTCGGGACGTTGTATATATGCTTATAGCGCGGTAAACTCTGCTTGCGCGATGCAGGATTGTGCGTGACGTCAGTGTGACGCGTAGTTCGCATGTGGCGATGTTGATACCGCTACAATGGAACTCAAATGGGCAGGACACCTGGCAAGACGCAGTGATGACAGGTGGAGCAAGGCTGGACCGCTTGGTATTCAAGGACTGGAAGACGACGTGTCGGTCATCTGGCGGTGAGATGGGGGCAGACGACATTGATGCCATCACAGGTACACCCTGGATGAGGTAGGCACAGGAGCGTGGGGATTGGCACAAGAAAAGAGAGGCTTAAACATTTTTAAAAGAGTAACGGTGGAGTTTCTTGCCCATTCTTATCCATACGAAACTACCTTTTGGAAAGGGCAACTAGAATCAATTCTATTTTTCTTTTGTAAATATTGACAATCAAAAGTGCCTGCTTGAAATAAACAATTGACTTGATATTAAGGGCCTATTCTAAGATAAATGGCCTTGATATATGGCCCAAAGGCCGCTGATTTTTCAATCTTCACATTTTTTTTTATCTGTGCAATAAAAATTGCGGTTTGACAGCTTTTGAACAGAAGTAATATATCAAACCGTAATTTTGTTCGTCAGACAAAAGTTATCTGACGATTGAAAAAACAAACTGAGGGTCGATCCCTCAGCTTATTTTTCTTCTAATCGAAAGGTTAGGTCAAATAATAATTTACCCATGCAACCCCATGTAGACAAACTATTTTTAAAGCAATTGTATCACAAGAGTGTGTATTTTCTTAAGTTTTTGTTGTTTGTTAAATCTTTTAAACAGAAACACATGTCTTGTTGTGCACTTAACTAAAATTTGGAGTAAACAACTCTTGGTTAAAGCAGCCGGTCTGTATTTAGTCGTAACCCAGTTAAGTTCTGGAAATAGTGTTGGAACTGAAATTCATTCCCCCTTATTACAAAACAAGGTTTATCTTCAGACCCAGGTTCAAAACATGGAGCCATTATTGAATTTCGAACTTTATTTCGACTATGGTACAGTTCCTAAACACAAAACTGACAACTTAGTACCGAACTAAGTTTTCAGTTTTGTATAAAGAACGGTATTTCAATCACTGTTACGTTCTTATTACAAAAACTGGCTCCATGGTTTAAGCCATGTCAAAATATAAACCTTGTTTTGTAATAAGGCGGTTTCTGTTTTGCCACCTGTTCTATTTATTGTACCACACTAGTTGGTTCGTATTTTTCTGTGTAAGTATTGTTACTTTGGTTTCATATTTTTAGGGTTCCGTACCAAAATGGTAAAAAGGAACCCTTATGGTGAGACTAAGTCTGTCTGTCTGTCTGTCACACCTGTATATCTCAAGAACAATGCTCTCAACTTGAAAATTAGAATAGTTTTATATGACGTTTGCCCAACTATTTTGCAAACAAGAATTAAAAAAATGCAAAAGGGACTGAAAAGGGGTCTTAAAAATTTGAAGTGGGACTACTAGGGCATGTGGGGTATCATATTAAAAGAACGCTGTTTGCAAATTCTGAAACATTTTTTTTTTAGGCAGCGTAGTTTCCGACTTTTGATGAAAAATGTAAAAAAAATACAGTACCCGCCCCATTATCTCTGAAGTTTGCATAGATAAAAATCTGAAATTATTCTATGTGATAGAAGTTTATGTAAAGATTACAGGAACAATTAAACGATGTCTCTAAATAGCACAGCTTTTCAGAAATCATCAACATCATATATACGTACGGAACCCTCGGTGCGCGAGTCCGACTCGCTCTTGACCGGTTTTTTTTCTGTTTTATTTATTTCTTTATTAGGGACTTCAACAATGAGTACACTATTATACACATTGGAAACTCAATCCTAAACGCCCCATAGCTTATAGTAAAGCAAATAATGCAAATACATTATGCGTAGAGTCACAGTTAATTAAAACAATAAATGCATAGTTCTAATACGACTCGCCCCTATTACATGGGACTTAGACATAACTGGCGAAATGTTGGTGTACTAAAGGTACACCTCTCCCTAACCCTTTGGGAAGTAGTTCCCAAAGGGTTAGGCAGAGGTTTGTTAGGCACGCCTGTTACGTACCCTGCCCTCACCAAATAATCTGAATAGCGACATGATAAACTAATTACGTCAATCGGATGATTCCACATAAAATCGCAATACACCATTCTGCTGAATCAACGAATTGACGCCTCGTGTCGCCGGTCGCCGAACGCTCACCTACTTCCAAATCAGCTGATACCGCATCGACGTCCAGCAATCGTCATAATTTTAATGTTAAAGATAACTAATTAACATAAATGTAGAGAACAGCTGGTTTTTTTTCGCGATTTCAGGTTTGGTCCCATAGTAAAAGTTGTTCATAATGATGAGTACAATGACCCCTTAAGAGGTTATTGACGTTTTAAAAATAACCCTGTATAATGAGGGGAGAAGCACTTCGGTACTAGCATCGTCCGAATCTAGACTTAGGAATTAGCTTAAGTTTATAATGTAGTTTTTACATAATTAAAATCTTTATTTAAATATCTTCGGTTTTCTTTAAAGTCCTCCTGCTGCCAACTTCGTAATTCGCCTGTATAGGCGTGATGTTATGTTATGTTATGTATTACGACTTTATGCTAAATTGATAACAATAAATAAAATAAGATTTTATATTTTTTATAGCGTTGTATTATAAAGATGAGCTAAACTTCCGTGTGGTGCCGGACGTAAAAAGCGACTAAGGGACTTACTAGAGAATGGGCAGCAGCGTTCTCAATGCATTTTGACACCATACTGCGATCACCAACCCGCCTGCCAAGCGTGGTGATTATGGTAAATCCCCCCTTTTGGGTGGGGCCTATGTCCAGCAGTGGACGTCTTTCGGCTGAAATGATGATAATGAGCTAAACTTAGCTGTCATACAAAATTACACTAGAAAAAAGAGCATCTAATAATAGACTCGATGTAAAATAAACCGGATGGACGGAAAAGTCGAGGGCGGCCCAAACTCAGATGTTTGGATGGCGTAGACTATGATTTCAGAACTGTTTGAGTAGAAATTGGAGACAAAAAGCCAGAAATAGGCCACGTTAGAGGAATATACTTGACCAGGCTAAAACCTACCCGCGGCTGTAAAGCCTTAGTTGATGATGAATATAAACCAGTTAATAACCTAACCTGTTTTCATTATTCAATTATAATTTTAAAAACAGTGAAAAGAATCGATAGTGCTAATACTTTCAGCCGCCGCAAGCCAACCTCCATTATTAATGAAACTTTGCGTTGGACAAGCGTTAAATAATAACAATTCCTATAATCTTATTAAACCAGTTCCGGAATCACTGTTTCAAAATCACTGTTCCCTGTGATGATTACGGAGCAGAACATGTTGTTAGTCCCAACGTTAGTCGACATGTGGAGAGGCGGTCGTTTTAAACAATGTTGGTCAGCTCGAGCCTTCAATTAAATGCAACGCCAGCCAGGCACACGGGGGACTTGTAGCGAGTAGCGACACAGTGTGTAATTTTCCCTTGCACTAACTTCGGAATGTTGGCAAGACATTATACATAGTTGCGTCAAAAGAAATCCAGAAACGGGCTTAGTGTGTGACGGGCTTAGTGTGAGTCGGACTCGTGACCAAAAGTTTAGTTATCATCATCATCAGCCCATAGCAGTCCACTGCTGGCCATAGGCGTCTCCAATTGCACGCCATTCAGCTCGATTCTCGGCAACTCTCATCCAGCTGCCACCAGCCACCCTGCGAAGATCGCTCCACCTAGCCTGAGGGCGTCCTACCTTACGTTTGCCAATTCGCGGTCTCCACTCAAGAACACGTCTACCCCAACGGTCATCGGTTAGTTTAGTACCGAAGAATTAATAGTTAAGGAACCCTTTATAGGATCACTTCGTTGTCCGTCTGTCTGTTTGTATGTCAGTCTGTCAAGACCCCTTTTCTCAGGAACGCTCGGAAGTATCAAGTTGAAATTAATATTAAGTACGTAGGTCTACGATCTCTTGGAGCTCTAAAAATCAAGCTTCTAAGTCAACGCAATAAAAAAAAATACGGCAATTTATGCGACGTATTTTGATACTCGCCGCAAATAAATCAAAACCTTATGGTATTTCCGGTGGACCTAGAATCATGAAATTTGGTAAGAAGCAAGGTCTCACAACACATGTAAAGGAAAAAGTCCGATAATCGTTCACGCACACACTTTCATTTGCAATTGGAAAATAGACCGATGCGTATATCGATGTCTGTAGTTGTGGCGAGTGGTAGGGACAAACTGGGGACATCGTGTTCTGATACATTTTCAACTACTACCGGGCATAATCTCCTTATTCCTTATATATGGCTGTGACGCACCTAAATACTCTGGGAGAACATGTTTTTCAACTACAATTTTAAGTTTGATTTTGGGATAAATTCATCCCAAATACGGTACCCTTCATTGTGCGTGGTCGGTTTTTTTGAGACCGCTTCTGTACCTATTAAATTAAAGTCACTTTTCGTGTATGTCACCGCGTTGTTCAAACTATGCAACGGATTTAGATGAGGTTTTCCCTATAATTTAGAGAATTTATTCCTATACTAGCTTCTGCCTTCGTTTGCGTGGAAGTCGTAAGACACCAAAATATACAAATAACAGCCACATTTTTATTAAAAACTGCCTCGTTGGTCTAGGACTCTAGGCAGTCTGAATTTGTGCCCGTTAAGTGGCAATAGGCTCGCTCCCTATTACATGGGAACTAAACATAACTGGCGAAACTTAATATGGGTGTACTATAGGTAGGTACACCTCTGCCTAACCCTTTGGGGAATACAGACGTAATGCTATGTTATATTTATAAAATATAAATACATATATAAACACACGCCTACTTCCCTTGGGGGTAGGCAGAAACTATAGAACGCCACCTGCTATGCTACTTACATACTCCTTTTGCTTCGTTTACGTTTATGTTCCGAGTATTGCGCACCTGACCTTTCTGAAGAACATCACCAATTAGGTCATTCATTTCATTTAATTTATTCGTGAACAATTTACATTGTGTTGAATATACATGCAATTTACATAAAAATTATAAGAACCATGAATTATTAATTAAACGTCCAAGAAATTCAAAATATAGTGCCTAACAGTTTCAAATATAATGTCTAAACAGACAGACAGTTCAAAAATAATATAATTATGAAGTCAAACCATTTTAAAGTTCAATGTCAAAAATGTTTTAAAACAATATAATTAAAATGTCAAATGTCAAACAGCAGGCCAAGTCAGTATATTAACCCCCGTATTCAAGAACGATACTTACATAAGTATGGCAGTGACACTATGCTAAGTAAGGCATTTCTCACAGCGTTCGTCATGGCGGGCCATTCAATTCACAAACAATACTCAAGCGACACTTTACTATGCGAACGCACAGCGTCGAGTATAGATCTGTGATTGGTCCGTTTCTTTTGCTAAGTTCGCTTTAGTGTTTTGCAGATGTGTGGACGACATAAATATAACCTTTAAACGAGTTGTCAGTTGTGAAATATGAACCATCAAGTGTGGTGATTTATTTAATAATAAAAAGTACTCTGTTTTCAAGGATCGACAAACAAAAAAGTATTTAGTTACCTTCTATTGATTAGTCATTAATGGATGTGCATCAGTGAACGGAAAAAAAATGTGCTTACGATTTTGAATTCTCCAAAAACAAACGAAGCCGTCAATTAATGGTTTGTTTACTGTTTTTTTTTTAATGATTTTCTAGTATTATTACTACCTAAATAATAATTATTAATAAAATAATAATACATTTTTGGATAATTGTACATAAACATCTTACAACAAATTAATGACATCAACAACAATGATATAAAATATATTCTATCTATTTAATGACAATTAAATACAATTTTATTTTGCTTCAGTTTTAAGAAGCTACCGTTTTCTGTTTCGGAATGATAGCTCTTCGTACGGGAGCGGCCTATCATACGGGAGCGGCCTATCATACGGGAGCGGTCTATCATAGAAGACAAACGGACACACGCCAAAATATTGAATTCAAAAAGTTAAAATGAATAATAAAATAAAATATCACAAATGGATACAAAACATACAGAAACAACCACATCTGTGAACCACATTATCATTTGAAACAGACCTTTTGTTTACAACAAGATACACTATACGTTGGTTAAAATAGCTGCCCAGGTTTTTTACGTAAGGGTCCTTCTAAGTGAACGCATAGCGTTGCACATCACTCAAGTATTGTTTATGAATCGGATTTACCGGCCCTATGCGTTGATGGGCACTGTGAGACCTCATAGTATCGTTCTTGAATATGGGTGTAAGTCCTTTTAGGACGTCCTCTCCCGGCGTGTCCACTCACATATGCCTTGTAAATACCTTTTGTTAGTCGCCTTTCATTCATCCTTTCAACATGACCAAACCATGTACTAAGCATAATCTTTTAAATTTTGTCACTACATCTTCTTTTAAACCGCACCATTGCCTAATCATATAATTTTTGAGCCTATCATTCATAGTCACGCCACACATGCTTCGCAACGAACACATTTCCACAGCATTGATTCCCCTTTAATGCTTCTTTTGCCACACCCAACATTCACTTCCATACATAAGCGTGCCCAATAGCCCCATAAAGATATGGCGTGGTGATTAAATCTGTAACTGTATTTACAATGTTCTAACCATTTGGCTTGTCTTTTTGCAATTTACTGTAAACTATATAGAGGAATACAAACATAATGCAATATTGCCCATCCCTTATAGCAGATAGCGGGATAATATATAGCCTACTGACTGACCAGACTTATGGAAATATCTATGAAAAATTTGAACAGAATCTATAAAGTAGAATTTGCGTGATGCTGGAACATGCATTCATAGACGAACAAAAACTTAATTCAATATTGCTCATCCCGAATAGCAAATAGCGTGATAATATATAGCCTATCCATTGACCAGGCATATAGGGAATATCTCTGCAAAATTTGAACAGAATCTATCCAGTAGAATTTGCGTGATGCTTTAACATACATTCAGACAAAACTTATATTTTTGGCATTGGAATTGATCCCAGACATCGTTGCAATTACTTTTTTCATTAATATTGAATGTACAATTTTGACTTTGCTACGATTTTGTTATATGTATAGATAAACTGTGTAAATTATAACTTATGGATATAGTACAGAAATCTCTATGTTTTGACTTTTAATTTTCGAGTTATCTATCCCCTATGTTGCACCTACCATGTTTTATCTCTGCATCACCTTAAGGTGGACTGGTGGAAAATGCCTCAGACATTAAGTCCGCCTTTGTACAGTATTTTTACTTGTGCATAAAGTTTTAATAAATAAATTACGACATTTTCTAAAATAAAAATAAATTAATTTCGGCGGTTTCAAAATACTTTGCTCTTGAATTAATAAGCGAGATGGTTGTGAGATAATTCAATTTAATTAAACTTTCGAGACGTTTCCCTTCAGTACAAATGGAAATTTATTGTCAACATTTCTCTAAAACAATCTTTCAGAACTGATTGTCGTTGTAGTTGATCATTTAAGTCAACATTTTGTTATAAATAATCATAAAGATGCAATGTTTATTGCTCTACAAACCAAGGAGAAAATACATACACCTCTCGTTTCTCTGTTTTTATTTCAGAACTCTTATAACCGTCTCTTATACTCTTCGTGTACAATACAACAACGCGTTCCGGGCCATGCATAATCTGCCCTGGTGGTGTGGCGCGTCTGGTATGTTTGCCGAAAGCAGTGTTGACGATTTTTATGCTGTATTACGTAGGCTTAAAGCATCATTTCACCTGAGACTGATTAAGTGTAAAAACAACATTGTGACTACTGTATTTTGCACCATCTACATTTTAGTATGACTGAATTTAAACATAACTGACATTTATAAGAAAAGTGTAATCTATTATCTGAATGTATAACAATAATTTAATTTAATATTAATTTAATATCTAGTTCATATTTTTTAATTTAATTATTCGGATAATACGGGTGTATGTGTAAAACTTGCCTGAAATAAAAGATTTTTTTTTATTTTTTTTACTACTCTATTTTTATTTAGCACGCCCTGCTAAAAATAGAGTTATGAGAACTGTGAAAATGTAGGCTTGTTTAGTGGAAAAAGAAGTAAGATCTCGACATCTCTCTTTATTTTCTTCTTCTTTCTTGTTCTTGAACTTTTAAAACAAACGACGATACGTTAACTCTTCGTATATGTCAAGAGCCTACAGAACTTTCACTCAATTAATTGTTTAAATTGAACAGCAAGCAATTATTATCATTTAACGTTTCACTAATTACATCAAAAACGATAATAAAGGACTTTAGTTATCGCCTTCCCAAACTTCTCCTTTCATGATTATTTTCGTTTGAATTTGATAAAGATTTATTATTTAATAAACATAATTATTATTTTCAATATTTTGTTAAAGATGAGGTGAATTTCGAGGCAATTGACGTCTGCGTTGGTGGGGACTTTACTGAATTGTCGGATCAAAATTTAATTAATGCTTCGAACCGACGATCTCCGCTTTCAGAGAAGTCTTTGTTCGTAACAAATTTTGAATACAAAATACATTCTCATTATCACAATTTGTAAAAGCTTTTGTATTGTTCAATGTCCCAGATAGATGTGCTCGGCAAAGCGTAGATATTCATTTATTTGTAGCAGTGCTTGTGGATGACAGCGCTCGGTTAAACGATTAGATTTTTACATTCAAGTATTGAGATATGCCGTAGTCTGTGAAGGGTTTTTATACCTATTTAAATAATTGAACAGTGGTGGCCCAGTGGTAACGGCCCCGACTTACGAGTTGTAGGTCGTGGGTTCGAACCCAGGCAGGCGCTTTATTTTGTGTAAATTAATTAATCACCACTGCTCTCTTAACGGTGAAAGAAAACATCGTGAGGAAACCGGCATGTCCTAGAATCATAAAATTCGAAGACATGTGACATCTACCAACCCGCACTGGTCCCACGTGGTAGATTACAGCCCACTCCCTCTCGAAGAGAGGAGGCCTGTGTCTCGGCAGTGGGAACATTATAGGCTGATTATGCTAAATAATTGAAATGATTGGGAAAATACTAATGATTGCCATTTTATTTTAATTAGAAGTTGTGAACAGCCTATCTATAAATTACATATAATAAAATCGTAGCGAAGTCAAAATTGTACATTGAATATTTTTGAACAAAAGTAATTGCTACGAGGTCTGGGATCGATTCTAATACCGAAAATATAGTTTTTAGAATGTTTGTATGTTTGTCTGAATGTATGTTGGAGCATCACGCAAATTCTACCAAATAAATTCTGTTCAAATTTTGCATAGATATACCCTATAAGTCTGGTCAATTGGTAGGCTATGTATTATCACGCTATTTGCTTTGAGGGATGAGCAATATTGCATTATGTTTGTATTCCTATAAAGTTTACAGCAAATTGTAAAAAGACGATCGACCCAAACGGTTAGACCATTGTAGATAGTTACAGATTTAATCATCACCCTATATCTTTATGGGGCTCATCATGACAGAGTGGATTTTTGAGATGGGGTTGTAACCCTATCTTAAACAATGTAGCTACACAAAATCGGTCGCAGAAGACTGTCCTTAACTTTTTGAGACATATTGATCTCAAAAAAACACATTAAATTTGCCTGATAAGTTTAGGGCCGTATGTTCAGATTTCGGACTGTAACTGAGAAATTTCAAATAGAAAACCCAATAACCTCTCTATTTTCCACGCAACTCTTTCTATTGCTTGTGCTGGCACTTGCAAAACTACCGAAAGGACTTCCTTCAGGCTCACCATCATCGAACCTACAATCCTTAAAAATTTATGCTGGAATATGAATTTAAAAAAAATCAGGCAGTAGTACAATCATTAAATAATACAGCCTCATTGGTCTAGTGGTCGCAAGCGCTATACTATTGAGCATGAGGTCTTGGGGTCAATTCCCAGGTCAGCAAAGTGTTATTAAGTTTTATTAAAATTATTACAATTTCTCAGTAGTATATATTTATTTATTTATAAAGGTACACCAACAGCTTCTGTATACAAAATATCAAATAAAAGTAGATAACAGTCATGAGCTTATACAGTTGCCAATAACAGGTGAACCAGCATTCTCAAATACAGTGCTATCCTAAGGTAAGAACGAAATTAAACAAAACTTATAAAAATAAAAATTATTGTGTTTCAAATTATATAAACAGAAGTACAATGTGACACAAGAAATAAGGTTGCAAGAAATACCTACGTACTAACACAACAGATCTTTAGATTATGTGGGGGAGTACCCCGGAGTTTTGGATTTGTGCCCGGTTGATGGCAATAGGTTCCCCCTATTATATGGGACTTAAGAGCGTTTACACCTTACAGCATTTCATACAATCTTTCAAGCCCTTGTTTTTCGAAATGACTGACCCGATTTTAATGAAACTTCACACGCATATGCAGGATACAAAGGTCTAAAAAGTTAGTAAAGAACATTTTGAAATGTGGGTGAACTTAAGTAGGTACACCTCTGCCCAACCCTTCGGAGAAGCAAGGCGTGTTATGATACGTAAATATTACAATCCCGTTCAAAAATTACTAGGCATTAACTGACTTGGCTTACGCCGATTAAATCTCAACAATGAGATCTCATCCCAAATTACAGTAATTAAAAACCGATTTTACTTTACTTGCCACATTCTAAATCCAATATTATTGGGTAATTCGTCTTGATCCCATCCCGAGGGATATACATCAGCCCTTTTTTAACGGCCTATGTACATAAATTCAGTTTTATCCTACATTGGAAGGCGGAACACTCACGTAACTTAGCTACTCGTTTTTATAGTTGGCATTGAGCGACGTAACAATAGCCGGCTTCTATACGCTCTTTATATGCCTCAGATTTTCTAGAATGTTGTTTGTATAACACTGGTATTGTAGAAATTATGTTACATGGTTTATTCAAGTTATTATGGGAAGTTATGTCTGAAACAATATTTTTCAAAGGTGCTTAAGGCGACGATAACCAACTTTTAATGATTTTATACTGAAGATCACGTCAAAACGAGTAGTGTTAATTATTTGAAAAAAAAAATATGTTAAATTAGAGCATTTTTTCAATATATGTGAATATTTTAGATTATGTTTATATTACCTAGTGTAATGAATTTGTAAAGTTATGTCTAATGCGGAAAAAAAACTGAAAATGGCGCAAAATCTGCCGAGCGTATTTTTCTGAAACCTTCACTAATTTAAAGATAATTTAATTATTGATATTTTAGTATACACATTTTATTAAAATACCGTTTGTTTTGTGTATCATTAATAATGCGTCAAATTGGGGATAGCGCTCCTTGATGGGCGAGTCCTATTACTGGCTGAACGTACGACGCGTTGCGTGAGCTCAGTACAGAACACGCAAGCTAACCACTCAAGGTCACTGGCATATGTCTCCATCTTAAAGACGCGTATTAACAAGGTTATTCAATAAAAGAGTCGTTATTTGTACCATATTATTCTATTTCAAAAATATTATTCTGAATAGATAAAGTCATAATTATCTTTGACAGAGATCAATTTGGATCAGTAAAGAAATCATGAATTATAATTATTTTCTTTCAGCTTATATACTTAAACCAAAGATGTGCTTACAAGTTTTAGCTTAACTTAAAAAAATCAAAACTCTATACTTTATTTGCATTCCAAAATGTGTACTTAGCTGGTAACTTAGGGTTATGAACTAAATGGGGATTTGTGGAAGAAAAGTTCACAAATACCCATTGATGAGGATTGTGAAAGGGATTAGTGGAATAACCCGTAACTTAAAATTATAATTATGTGATCATTATGGACCCTGTTGGGCACAGTAAAATAGTAGGAGAGAGGAAGCTTTGAAAAACTTAACTTATCCGTTTTTTTAAGTAACTGATGTTGTAGAGGATATTACGAATATACAGGGTGACAAAGTAACTGCGTGCCAAAGCTTAAGGGTAGGTTCAGTATCGATAAAGGAACCCAGGAAAAAAAATAAAAATAAAATGAAAACAAAAAAAATTTTGCAAGATCAATCTAAGTTAGTACCTACTAACTTAAAATAGCAATCGCTTAGAATTAAAATTATTTTATTTGACAGTCCTAAGTCCGTTAAAGTACGAAATGACTTATTTTTTTTTTATGTTTAATTAAATTTTTTGTTTGTTTTTTTTTATTTTTTTTTCCTGGGTTCCTATATCGATACTGAACCTACCCGTAAGCTATCACACGCAGTTACTTTAACACCCTGTATTAGGTATGACTTCACGTTCCAACCTTCATGGTTCAACGCGGCTTCGCACACAGTCACGTGAGCGAAGCCGCGGGCAAAACATGTTAGCATAAACTTTTTATTCGACAACGATGACATTGTATTTTTTTACTACGCTTCTTTAATACACAGATCTTACTTCGATTCTGTAAGCACTTATATAACCGAACTTATTCCCTTTAGGCTGAATAAGGGAATCTAACAAATTGTTCACATATCATTGATTTCCCTGTTGTCTGTAATCAGGTGAGAATTCTTTGAAAAGAGTACAAATCTGCTGATGGAGGCGGCTTTGGGTAATTTGTCTCGTGGGAAATTCTCAGTAGCTTTCTTATTTGCAGTTACTTTGTATGCCGATCTGGGATAGAATTATTGCCTCACTTTTAAATAAATGTTTTGGCATTTGTTCAATAAAAATACGTACTTCTTTAGCAAATATTTGTTCTATCAATATAATCGGTAGAATATAGAAGCCGGTAATAGAATCAACATTGAGAGGATATTGCTCCAACAGAACGTGTAAGTAATCACATAAAATTGGTTTCCTCTAACTCGATCAGAATGCTGATAACCCATAAAATATTATACAGGGTCAAATTAAATTAGCTAGCGAAACTCCGCAGACGTGATGGGTATCGATATCTGAACACGACAAAATAAGAATACAATAAACAAGCTTAGTGCTTTTTTTTGGGTCAACGATCGCTGTTAGTGTTGTTACTTGAAGTATGAGTGGAGATGTTTTTGTTTTATCGTGATTAGATATCGATACCCATCACGTCTGTGAACTTTAAAATACTAAAACTGTTTTTAAACTGATATTTCAAGTGACTACACTACCTGCGGTTGATGACCCCAAAACAAAACTCATCAAATTAGTTTTTTTTTTGTTTTATCATGTCATGATATCGACACCCATCACGTTTGCGGAGTTTCGCTAGCTGATTTAATTTGACCCTGTACAAGCTTATTCATTGAACTTATTTTCTCGAGTTGTGTAAAAAGAAAAGTAATCCAAAACGTTATCGGCTGTAAATATTTTACAAACAATTTAAGCATTACCTACGCAACCTTTTGCTGGTAAAAAAAATATTATAAATTTATAAGCTATCCCACCACCGTTCCGAATTACACCATCGGCCCTCCCTAATCTGTTTATTATGAACCTTAAAAACGCGATGATTTTTTTAACCGTTATCCAATAACCGGCATTCCATTGTGACATGCAGTCATAACCGTTATTAACCGAGCTAAATCGTTATACAGTACGTATTTTATTTTTGTGAAATAAAACAAAATCGCCGTTGCGGCTGGCTTTGTTCCAAAATGTAGGGCTCCGTGGGCCACGACCCAATTCTCTTTGCTTTATTCGACGGCGAGACTCACGCGACACTTCCTATTGCACTTACTGGGGCCTGTACGGAAAATCAAATCCCACATACGGACTGTTAAGCCGCATTGCCAATATACGCCCGCAGCTTGACTTCGATAAAGATGTCTAATAGAATTCTTTTGCAGTTATATTATTTGTTTGCTGTATTGGGTTTTTTTCTAGGTTCTACTTTGCGTGATTAGCGCTCTATTTTTCTGTTTAGCTGTGGTGCCGGACGTAAAGAATAGCACCATCCTATTTCTTCCCGTGGGTGCCGTAATAGGCGACTAAGGAACTTACTAGAGAATGAGAAGCAGCATTCTTTATGCATTTTAACACCATACTGCGAACGCCAACCTTTGCCAAGCGTGGCGATTATGGCAAACTCCCCCGTTGGGGGAGGCCCATGTCATGTCCAGCAGTGGATGTCTTTCGGCTGAAATGATGAATGATGAGTATGAAGTGGTTACATTTTTATTTACTTTGGCAAAGAAAAATTAAGCTATAGAAATAAGATTGTGTTGCTGCCGCCGCGAGTCACTTGTTTTATTTTTAATTGAAACGCGAAGATCACGAGTATCTTAACTTTTACTTCTGCTGACGAGAGAAAAGAAAACCATATTTAAAACAAAGTCTGGCATACCTACATTTTTTACTTCACTCAAAGAAAGTTACTCAAAGAAACGGCACGGTTGGGGCAGTGGTTAAGCGATTGACTGCTGCGCTGCGTGTCGCGGGTTCGATTCCCGCACAGAAAAAATATTTGTATGACCTGCAAGTAGGTAGTTGTTCCGGGTCTGGCTGTTTGTGTATGTAAGTTTAAATGTTTCTAAATGCACCCACAATACAGGATAAATTCCTAGTGAGCGGGCACCGTTTTTAAAAAAAGGAAAAAAAAAGTGGTGAGTTCCACCAAAACTTTAATCACGAGGCCTTTTTATTAACTCGTGGCATAATAAACTTCACACGCACGAAGTGAATAAATCATATTTTTTTCGTCAAAGTTACTTAGTAAAAGCAAAAACCCATTCAATGTGTTCCAAGAAGTCTTGAAGTTATTCCAAACACAAACCGAGACAAAAAACTTTGTACCACAACAATGCAATAATACTTATATTAATACACTTCAGAAAACGGAAAAACAAATGCAATTTAGAAAAATTGGTCGTGTTTTTTGTCAAATGATGTGAAAAGAAATAAGGGTTTTACTTTTTTATCTAGCGATTTTTTTTACCGTTTTAAATGTTACACCCTGGGTCCTAACCAAAGCGATTGGTCACGCGAACTCGCTATCGTGTCATTATGCCACTCATTTGTTCGGAAAACCAACCTTTGCGGCGCAACCACGCGTTTACGTTCGTCAAGCGAACACACGACGATCTCGTATTATACTCGCGCGACGATCGCATTGGATATGACGTTAAAATTTCGGTAAAGCTGCTGGTATATTTTAAGTTAGTACGACTTGTTAGAATACAATGTATTCATACCTTTACAGGCGTGATGTGCTTAACGTCGCGTGTTACCGACAAATAGAGACTTTGCCACGTGTACCCAATTTTTACGGTAACTGTGTTCCAAAGTTATGACTGTGTTGTGCGGCCAAGTTTTACCGAAATTGTTTCGTTGGTTTTACCATATAATTTATTGCTTGTGGAATTATGATTTTGAGTTATATCAACATCATTATATCTTTTCATTTTCATGGCTCTGATAATGGTATATTGTAAAAAAAATATTATGTGTATAGATATATAATATGTATATTTTTTTTATCCATACTTTTTATTACTAACAACAACTGATTCTTAATCAAAATACACAAGCTAACTCAAAAATATGTATAGTATGTACAAGTATAAGTATAATAAAAAAAAAAAGGGTGAAGTTGGTCTTGGGTCCGAGTGCTCATCAAGTATTTCGGGACATCGCCAAGCGGTTGGTCGACTCTTCACCGGACCAGAGGGCTGGCCTATTTTTAGCCCAAAGAATCAGCATTGCGATCCAACGTGGCAACGTTGCCAGCCTTTTCGGCACTTTTCCTATTTTCAGCGATGCGGACGATTTTTTTGATGCCCAATGAGCACTGCCGACTTTTTTACCTTCGTAACAATAAATTGGGAAGGTCTTATCACCACCGAGCTTCGGACTGCGTATCATCTTTATGCTGACGATTTACAGCTTTACTGCCAGGCGGGTGTTGACAACATATCTGATGCGATTGAGGAGCTAAACCGGGATTTAGGTGTGGTTAAAAGCTGGTCTGATCGTTTTGGGGTGGCGGTTAACCCTACCAAGTGTCAGGCTATCATTGTGGGGAGCCCCCACAGTATAAGGAAGCTGAATGGCTCAACTGTGCCACCTATGATGTTCGACAACTCAGTCATCCCGTTTAGCTCCGATGTCAAGGATCTTGGTCTGCATGTCGACACTTGTCTTGACTGGCGAAGGCAGGTCACGACTGTCAGTAAAAAAGTCACCAGAACGTTGCGGTCACTCTATCGGTTGAGGAACCTTCTCCCTTCACACATAAAGGCATTGCTTGTACAGTCCTTAATCTTTCCCATAATTGACTATTGTGATGTATGTTACTATGACCTGAATGCTGATCTCCTCAATAAACTTGACCGCCTTCTAAATAACTGCATTCGATTCGTTTTCAATTTTCGTAAGTATGATCATGTGTCCGCGCACCGATTGGTTTTAAAATGGTTTCCCATTCGTCAGCGCAGGGATTTGAGGGCTTTGTCTATGTTGTTTTCCATACTCGACAAACCCATTTCTCCTTCTTTTCTAACTTCCCATGTTCAATACTTGTGCTCTGCCCACAGTAAAAATCTCCGTTCCACCAACAATCGTCTTCTACGATGTCCTTCTCACCGCTCTGGTTTCATTCACTCTTCTTCATCTATCCAGGCGGTTTTCCTTTGGAATGCGCTCCCTCTGAGCATCAGGATGGCAACCGGACGGTTAACGTTTAAGGTGAAGGCACGGGAATATATTCGTAAGAAGTTGGCAGAATCATCCCAGTGTTGATTCGTTTTCTCCTCCACCAATCGTTATTTCTCCTGACACTTTTTATTTTGTTTATAAGTATGTATGTATGTATGTATTAGTATATATTTTTGATTTTCGAGTTATCTATCCCATAATATATGTTGCACCTGCCATGTTTTGTCTCTGCATCACCCTAAGGTTGACTGGTAGAAAATGCCTCAGGCATTAAATCCGCCTTTGTACAGTATTTTTTTTTGCTTGTGCATGAAGTTTTAATAAATAAACAAATAAATAAATATTTCTGGAAAGTGAACGAACAAGGTGTGAACACGGAACTCGAACCTTTTCGTATCGTTTTACAGTTGAGCGGTTATTTACATAAATTTGTTGGCACAGGACGCTATCGAACGGCAAAATTTTGTAAAATTGTAAATAAACGACGCCCTTAGCTGGTATCAGACTTACGTTTAAGGTTTATTTTTAACAGAATCAAAATGAACAATAAAGGGTTCGACGAAGGTTCACTGGTGTGGTTGCACCACCCAGTCCGCAGCAAAGGGAAATCTCCTAAGCTTCAAGCTAAATGGGACGGACCGTACCGAATTGTGACAAAGATCAATGACGTAACCAACCGGATACAGAAAGGGGCAAGAGGTACTCCTAAGATCGTCCATGTGGATCGGCTGGCGCGTTATCATGAGGCCGATAATGCTCGGGACGAGCATGTCTTAGGAGGGGGCAGTGTTGCGCGCACAACTAAAAAGCCTACTACTAGCGCCATCTAGTATCAGGTAGCGGAACTAGTACAGCCAAGATTCTTCCTTCAAGTTCGATTCTAGAACTATCGACACCCGGTCAGTCGGGGCCGGTATGTACTCGAATGTTCTAGATGTTTCGGGAAATATCCGAGGCCCTATATAAGGCCGGTATGGGCCGCGACGGAGTTAGTTTTACTTTTGAAAACGAGACAAGCGAAAACAACTGAACGATATTTGAGAGTGACATTAAGTGATTGTGTTTTAATTGTGTTTAAAGTAGTAGTGTGTTTAAATTGGTGTTCTTAATTAAAGTGTCTATTTTTTTAGTTATTAAATCGGCAGTTTTTATTGTCACGAACCCCAAGCTCGTAACATAACGTTCAGTTGACCTAATTTTCATTTGACCTCATTTTCATATTTAAAAATTTTCAGTAAAAATTCGGTAATGAATAAGTAAATACCAGGAAACATCATACTGTTATAACCTCATCTAACCCAAATGATTCACCAACACAAGAGGTGGAGGATCTGGCGTTAATGGTCACTATTCTAACCTAATCTTACCCAAATGATTTAATAACAGTAGATGGTATCTGACGCAGTATTAAAAGGAAAAGAAAAAAAACACAAAAAATAATAAATATCGATATTTAGGACATTCGATAATCTGTACTTCGATATTTAGGTCTTTCGATGTCACTTTTGTAGATTTTAGATATATTGGACCTAGGTTATCTAACCATTCGACAGTATAAACTTACGTTATTTTAATTTTCGGTTTTATAGTCGTTCGATATTTAAGCTTTCGATATTTTGAGCATTGACATTTTACCCGTAGGTATTTTAATTTTCTGCGTTCAAATTTTGTACCCGCGAAAGTTTTTGAGGATGGATGGATTATGTTTGACTCTTTCACGCAAAAAACGGTTGAACGGATTTGGATAACATTTCGTACGCAACATTTATAACCTGGATTTACACATATGATACTTTTTATTCCGGTAATTCGTTGTATGCATACACGACGGTATTCCGTTCACGACACGTTGAGCACAATTTCTGAGCAGCCTAAAAAAAAGTACTAGGCATGCATGAATTCAAGATAGTATTTCAATCATTAGTATTATTACACTAATAATAGGATTTGGATGAAATTTGGCACACAGATACTAACAAAAAGTATTAACGTAGTAAATCAATTAAAATTCGGCACGAAATAAGTACAGAGTCAACTCGTTACTGAGAAAGATCCGAGACCCGAGAGATCTGAGATTTTAAACCTCTGTCAGTTAAAACAATCTCGCGCTCCTGATTGGCTGAAAGGATTTGACGTCTCGCTCCTGATTGACTGAAAGGATTTGACTAAATTGGTTAATAAACTTCGAAGGATTTGACTGAGTTAGATACCGGTGGTAACCGGTTTTTGCCTTAATATAAGTGGATTTGACTAGTTTTGTAAATGACAAGCGATAAAAGACTTTGTTTTTTAAAATAACGTTCTTAACATATTTTCGTTTTTTTGGAGATGACCAAATTTGATTTTACCAGTTGATAGAAGACGTGACCTTGTAAACATCTTAGAATTATACTCTGGACTTTTTTAGTAACGGTTTTCCGACAATACGTGTTAACACTGGTGAGTTGGAGGTAGGGATTGTAAATGTTCGATAATTTTTAGTATTCGAATACTTCTTCAGCCTTGTTCGAATGTTTGAACTGTTCAAGTGATGTGCGAGTTATTTACTCGTACAACTCGGTATTCGAATATTTGATTGCAATGCCTATTTGAAATTAAGATTGATAGACCATAATCGTACAGTGCAAAAACGTTCTTACAGACTGTCTCCGGACGAAAGTCAAATCATGCGCGATAGGGTTAATTTACTGTTGCAAGCCTAAATAATTAGACCCAGTAGTAGTAATGTAAATTAATGCGAATTAACCCATCAGTACCCAGTAGTACGCCGTTTGCTAGGCGAGCCCTTTTGGTTATAAAGTATCATGGATCAGACCGTATGTGCATAGATTATAGAGACTTTAATAATAATACAGTGACGGATCGTTATCCATTACCGTTGATTTCTGACCAAATTTCTTTACAAAGTTAGATTCAAAATTTAAGGGACCATTTGAGGTCATAGAGGTTCTTGACGGTGATCGCTACACATTGAGAGCATTTAATTTCAAGCGTATTTACAAGTACGTGCATGATAGCCATTTGAAGTAGAAAACGTTGAGTTGAGTGATAGTGGTGAACTTGGTTCAGCTGGTCGGACCGTACCAGTAGCCATTTCGTAGCTGTAGTCCGTTAGAAGTCGGTATCTGCTTATAGTAGTCCGTGGATGCGCGGTGCGCGGGTGGCTCTAGTAGAGGTCGGGTCTTGTAGTGACCATAGAGTCCGTGGGACTCGGAATTCAGGTGAATTCAGTGAAACAAACATGGGGTTTGTTGAACGGGCTTAGTGAAAAGCCACAGGCCACGGATAAGATTCCTACTTTGTGTTATGTTATGGTCTAAGGCTGATTTATGAATTGCTCTCACATGTTTAGTTTGATTTTGTCTTTTGCGCGAGATGCGCGATAAATGTGTAGTCAGATCTTTGACTACGACTTTGAATTTCCTGATTATTGATAACATGTTAATTTTCTTCTAATTTTAATATGGTACTCTAGTTTAATTCAAAATGAAATAAAGAGTTAGGTTTAAAGATTACTTTGACGAACGAAGTAGGTAAAAGGGTATCTGGTATAAAACTATACAGTATCAGCCTCCTCGTATACCGTGGTTTGCTATCAAGGAAATGAATAGGTATCATATTGTTCTGTTTCATAGATTACGCTCTGGTCACTACCCATCCCGCAAGTTTGGTTATTTGATGAACAAAGTAAATCCCAATTGTGAAACATGCAGATCGGTTGAAGATGTTCACCATCTACATAAAGAGTGTACTAAGACTAAGAAGGAAAGAGAATCATTGTAGAGTGTGGCAAAAGGTAATGAATATGATTTTGGTAGATATGTTAAAGTTTTGGCGCAGCCTTCTCCCGAGATAGCAAACCTACTTACTGATTTCTTTAGACATTAATAATTTATATTGTATGTGTAGATTTAATTTAGAATAGTTTGAGTTATGATGAGGCTGGCATGCCACTGTGGATGCCTCTTGTAAAGAGTTCTGTCAAATTTTGACTTTATTTAATTCTGACAAATCAGATGTTCACTTCATTTAATGGCTTACGACAATGATGAAAAGACCTTGATGACATTAGGAGATTGGCATCTGAAGGCGTTGATAAGTCCACGCGTTATGATGAAAGTCGTTTTAATAGTACAATGGCAAGCATGAGTAAGTTTTCTGTCGGGGAATTCGTGCTTATTGAGAACGAGAAGCGTTCTATGTTAGAGGGTTTGGTTTCCGCACTTCGTCCTTCGTGTGGATCATTGTGCGTGTTATTCCAACCAGCCCACCTACCTCCAGGGGCTGATTGGGTCTTCTGGACTGCATGGGATATCTGTGAGGGATCTGAGTGACCCGAGGGTTTCTGCTCGGATCGGGGTGGCGCCTGTGCGGTCAGGGAGCGCATGCGAGGCGGTTTCATCGGCCTCCATGTAGGCCCTGCGCAGAGGGCTGTACGTTGTGCATATTGTGTGGAATTGTTTGTTTAAGTGATCAGTGTTCCGTGATGGTCCCCGTCGCTGGGCGCGGGCCGTTCCTGTCCAGGCGTAGCGGGCGCCTGGTTGGCCTGCCGTCTGGGGATGGCATGGCTTCCCTGGATTGCCTGCGGCCCGGTGTCGGGGTCCGCCGGTTCTCCGCTTGTGTGTGGGTGAACTCCTGTAGCCAGAACGAACGAGGAGCGTAATCAAACTAAGCTTGACGTGAAGTATAGAGGCCCTTTCAAATTTTTGAAGTGTTAGATGGCGATCGGTATGTTTTAAAAATCTCTAGTTAACAAGCGTACTTACAAACGCTCATGACCGTGTTCGGAAGATGCCCGATGTCAAGTACCAATTGAGATTGTAGACGAAATAGATGAGTTGACATCACTTTAGTTTATGTAACATGTTTTCGGTTCATTGGGTCAGAGACTACAACAGAGTATCGTAGTGCTCAATGAGTAGTCCATGGGTACGCGGTAGGTGGTAGCTGTGGGTTGTATAATCGGGTTTTGCCTAGAAGCAAAGACCATAGAGTCAAGGGTTGACTCGGTATTCCCGTGGGGAATAGTGTGTGTGTTATTGATCATGAAGGAGATACCTATTATTTTAATATGGAATCATTGTGCTTGGTCTCGGTAATCTCAAAACTGATAGTTCCAACTTTTAGTTTCAAATTGCTTGGAAATTAAAACGGGTTTTAAATTTTAAAGAGATAGTTCTCAAAACTTAAATGCCAGTCGTGTCTTAGAATCCAAAAAACATTATCGATTAGTTCACAAACAGTAACTATTAATTCTGAATCCTGTAATTCTGTTCTGTATAACCCAGTACCGTAACAAGGTCTCTTGCTGGATGACTAAATGTACTAGTACTGGTTTATACCGTAGGGGTTGCAAGAGTTGTGTGTGGTGACCTAGCCCAGTTGTAGCTGGAAGGGTCTCACCTGCTTGTGTGGGTTGATGACCTAGTCCAGCGCTTTGTCGATTTAAACTAGCAAATATGTAGCTGAAGGGGTTTCACCTGCTTTTGTGGGTTGATAACCTAGCCCAGCGCTTTGTGAGCTGCAGGGATCTCACCTGCTTTAGTGGGTGACGATTTAGACCAGCATGTTTGAACTGTAGGGGTTTTCTGTTGTAAAGAAATACCTAAACCAGTGATATTTGGTATTTTGATATGTAATGATGATGATGTGAATTAATGAAAGTCCTTTTTTAATTTTTTATGGATGAATTTTTGCACTCGAGGACGAGTGATTTATCAGAATGGCCGTGACGGAAGCCATATTATTTAACAGCTGCGAGAGGCGGCGACTAGATGGCGCTAGTGGAACGTGCACCATAGACAAATCATTCATTCTATCGGATGTTTGACTTAAAAGAATTGAAGTCAATTGAGTGAAATATTGTAACGTTACCCCCCTCTAGCGGATCGCTTTTATAAGGAGGTGCGCTATTGAGTCGGTACGCATTTTGAACGGATGCGTCTTGGTGCACGGACCACTGTCTCTCGACAGTCAGTACTACCCGGTTATTGGATATGGAACGCTGTCTCCGACAAATTAGTACTATCCTTATTGCGGTGGGTGCATGGACCACTGTCCCTGACAGTCAGTACTGCCCTATGTGACCGCCACTACCATTATTAGTTATTTAATTAATTCTATTTAATTTCTATATTCTCTCGATTTAAAATAACTGATTGTTCGATTGAAATATATTTCTGTATTGCCATATCTGAGTATTACTTCTGATGTCTAGACCTATCCCGACACATACAATTAATGTCAAATATTTACAGTTTTGATTTGAATTGGTATTTGTGTTTCGTTTTATTTTACCATTTCTATTTTGTGGTTTGCGTTGTGATTAGTTTGTCACTTTTTTATCCCGGTAGTACATACCCGTGGGATAATATTGGAACTCCATGCGAGCGAAGCCATGGGCAAAAGCTAGTAAACAATGTTTCTTTCTCGTAACTATCAAAATCTTTCTGTCAAAATACATATACATAAACTCTAACTTAACTATCTGTCTTTCTATTTTTGTCAATTCCACGGCTATTTTCGTTGAGAGCATTCAAGATCCAAGCATCTAGACTCGGGTAACATATTGTTTATTCTTTAAGAAATTTAGCACACCCGGTCTAATACAGCAAAATGTTTACTGTATGCTTGGCGCATTGGATCAATCCCTTGTTTTATTAAACAGCAAAAATAAAATATAGTTTTCAAGTTCGAAATCTTGGCAGGAGCTATAACTCATCTTGTTGCCCAATCCCTCTTAAACTGACTCCCAAATTTTCTTAAAAGTATGGTAATTACTGGCAAATTCTACACCTACTACAAAGCGCTATGGGATGGAAATTAATTAGACAACAGAGCACCTTCCAATGAAATAACTTAGGTATTTTCCAGAATTTATGGAGCACATACAAACTATAAATCAATTTTATGTGCGTTAATAACGGGTAGTATGGCGTCGTAGATGGCTTGAGACTAATTAGTGAAGTTATTTATATTAAGCGGACGTCGGATAGATGGCTCTTGAAACAGTATACCATCTTAGTGCGGAGTGCATCCTTCTACGCCATTATTGCTCGACGTTATGGGGCGTAAAATGTTTTCCTTTTAAGGGGACGATATAACTGACTTTTAATGATTTTATACTGAAGATCACGGCTAAACAAGTAGTGTTAATAATTGGAAAAAAATATATGTTAAATTAGAGTATTTTCTCAATAACTTAATATGTGAATCTTTTAGATTATGTTTATATTACATAGTGAAATTAATTTGTAATGTTATGTCTAACGTGATAAAAACTGAGAATGGCGCAAAATCTACCAAGCGTATTTTTCTGAAACCTTCACCAATTTAAAGGTAATTTAATTATTAGTATACGCGTTTTATTAAAATACCTTTGTTTGTGTATAATAAATTAATAATGCGTCAAATTGGGGACAGCGCTCCTTGATGGGTGAGTCCTAATACTGGCTGAACGTACGACGCGTTGTGTGAGCTCAGTACACAACACGCAAGCTAACCACTCAAGGTCACTGGCATATATCTGCGTCTTAAGGTGTACCATGTCACGTTGTTGCGCTGTAGACATGGAGGAGTTTTTGTGTTTTAGTTGAAAGTAAGAAATAAAGTTTTTGTATTTTAATTTGTTTAGTTATTTGTACATTGGCGTTTATATTTGACGGCGAAGCAAGTGGCGCCGTCCTGCCAGGGTTGCGAGTTCGTCCGAAAGGGATATCGTGGCCCTGTCACACAGGCAACGGAAGGAACACGGGTGGGTTTTAGTCAGTAAAAGTCTGACACGCCCTCCAGCTCTGCCTAGAGCGGGAGAAGTTATTTGATAATTTCCCACCAAAAAAAGAAAAGTGGCGCCGTGGCGAAGTTATCCAGTAACTTCGTAACAAAACTAGATGGCGCCCAAAAGGTCAGAAACGAGTGACACTGGCTGGTGACAGTCAGTCTAGCAGAGCGTCACATCGATGGTTGCGTGGCGGCTGTCTTTTGATGACAGAAGAAGATGTGAAGGGAGCAACTGTCGTACCACGTCCACGACTAACTGCTATATTCCGGTACAATCCTGATGATATTGAAGCTGCTGAACCACTAATACGATGATCACTTCTGGTAAAGGCCATCCTGCGCCGTTATATTTTTATTTCGAACTACCTTCTGTCCACGGCTTCACCCGCGTGGAGGTCAGAAATTATCCAATGGAAATGTACTACCAGGAAAGTATCCTATGTGTAAATCTAGGTAATAAACTATCTGTCTGCCAAATTTAATCTAAATCTGTTCAGCCGTTTTTGCGTGATTGAGTACCTATCAAACATACAAAGCCTTTAACATTAATAAAATTACGAAGGATCTTTGTAGGAACTGTTACAAAAATATATCCGACAATGAAAAATTAACACTCGACTTCATAAAAAGAACTGAACTTATTCAAATTCAAATTCATTTATTGGTGTGATTTTGGTACAATTTAAATGAGATCTTAATAATAAATAATTAGTTCCTCAAAAATCTACCTTAAGGCGACGATAACCGACTTTTAATAATTTTATACTGTAGATCACGGCTAAACGACTACTGATAACGATTTGAATAAAATATATGTTAAATTAGAGTATTTTCTCAATAACTTAATATGTGAATATTTTAGATTATTTTTATAGTACATAGCGAAATTAATTTGTAAAGTTATATCTAACGCGGATAAAAAACTGAGAATGGCGCAAAATCTACCAAGCGTATTTTTCTAAAACCTTCACCAATTTAAAGATAATTTAATAATTGATCATTTGGTATACGCGTTTTATTAAAATACTTTTTGCTTTGTGTATAATAAATTAATAATGCGTCAAATTAGGGCGCGTCCTATTACTGGCTGAGCTCAGTACAGAACACGCAAGCTAACCACTCAAGGTCACTGGCATATATCTGCGTCTTAAAGGTGTACATTCTTTCACACAATTAGTCATTATTATAAAAAAGAATAATCAACATATTCAAATAAACTAATTACAATGAAAAAAATTTAATAAGAAAATATTCCTATCTCAAATCCTAGCACTGCCGTTGATGTAACGGCTGTGTTAAGTTACTTTACTATGTTTTACATTATTAATCTTATATTGGAAGCCACACATAACGTCTTATTTAGCAGTACCAGAAGCACCTCTCATTAAAATTTAACACTTCCTTGAAACTAGAGGAGAATGTCTCTAGGAGTTTGCAGCTTCATAATAAATTCTAATCTCATGTAACGTCTGAGAACAACGGGGTAGATACTGCCTGCTATGTCGGTCATGGAATACCGGAGCAATGGAATGGAGACGTAAATCCTGGTGCACTTACTTCGTAGTGAAACAAAATTATATAGTGTGTAGGTAAATTATACTGTATTAGGCAACATATTAAGTAAGATAACTCCAGGGAAGATGAAGAAGAAATGTCAGAAACACGTCAAACACCGTTCTGTGTAATTTAATTAATTAATAATATAATGATCCGGTCTAAGTAACAAAAAAGTACATAAATACATTCAGAATAAGTTGTGATATCAGTGACAGTGTTATCCAAGCCTTAAACTACAGATATAAAGAGAACAAGGCAAAAAACGTGGAAGTGCATATTCATTAAAAATCTATCAACCTTGAATTGCAAAAAAATAAAAGTAATAACAAAAGTGACTAGCAGGCTCAGGTCACTTAAAATATTTATTTCTAAGCCATTTTAATCTCCTGGCGGCTCAGACCTGCATATAAA
The DNA here is from genome assembly GCA_948098905.1 of Tiliacea aurago. NCBI lineage: Eukaryota > Metazoa > Arthropoda > Insecta > Lepidoptera > Noctuidae > Tiliacea > Tiliacea aurago. The sequence continues at coordinate 8,658,602 of OX402592.1, forward strand.
AATCTATCAAGATATTTTTCATTTACGCGGTCGCTAAGGCCGCCATCGGTTGTCCTAGCGACGACATGCGTCGCTAGGTCTCCTCCACTCATCCTGTGACGCACCTGCGTAACGACGCATGCGTTTTGTTACCAAAACAAGCAGCCGTCATATTTTTTTGACTTTGACGTTTTTCATGTTTTTAGTGTTACTTTATTGTGTTTTTTAATTTGTTTTAAGTTATTCATTTTTGTGAATGTATTTAACTGTTGTGAATGCAGTCCGTAACCCAATCTTGTGATGGCACGTCGAACGCGACCAATACATGTACACAGTGCAACAAGTCATTCAAATCTTTGAAAGGCCTCAACATACACACTACAAAAACACACAGGAAATGTATTAGCCAAAACAGTTCACTTTTAGACATCCATCCCATTATTCCGAGTGCGCCTACTTATGTAGCGAACGACCCAACTTCTTTCCACACATATCTTAGCCAATTGAAAAATAGTATACCCATAGTTAAAATAATCCCTCGAGGAGCTCGAATAACCGTTGCTACACATTTGTCACAATTAATCCAGAAATGTTACTTAAGCAATTGTACTCAAGACTGGCAGAACCTATTTTTATTTTCATACAGCACACTACATATAATAAAAACTGATGAACCGAATTTATCCTTGACACAAAAGATTAAGAATAACTGTGCTGTAAGCTCCTCGCCTTCTCCCGCACCTCTAATCAGACATGATGCCCCTCGTAATCGCAACAAACTCATCGAAAACAAAATCTGTGACGGAGATCTCAAAGGTGCCGCTCGCCCTTTGTTCTCCAACGACGTGCTATCACCAGATACCCCTGAAACCCTTCAGGCCTTACGGACAAAACATCCTCCAGCTCCAGTAAACCCATATTTTCTCGACCCACCAACAGCAGGGCAAGCATGCCTTCAAATTCAAAACAAAGATGTTACGGATGCCATTTTATCTTTTAAACCAGGTTCGGCTGCAGGTTTGGATGGAATCTCACCCCAACATTTGAAAGACTTAACATCGCATTCTGTGGGCGATGCAGGAGAGCAACTTGTAAATTCGATCATTCGATTCGATTTATGTATTCCGGTAATGTCAATCCAGAAATTGTTCCCATTCTTTTCGGCGCGAACCTCATTGCCCTCACCAAAAAGGACGGAGGGGTGAGACCAATTGCTGTTGGATCAACACTACGACGTCTGGCCTCCAAAATTGCTGTTCGACATATTTTACCAAAATTAAATTCGGAATTTGAACCCGTACAGTTAGGTTTCGGTGTAAAAGGAGGGTGTGAGGCAGCCGTCCATGCCCTACGCTCTTTCCTAACTTACGAATAGCCTGACGTGTTGCTCAAAATAGATATCAAAAATGCATTCAATTCGGTAAATAGGGATTCCCTGCTGACGGAAATAAAACAACATATACCGGAAATATACAATTATCTTCTTCTCAGTTACGCTGACCCAACAAAATTGTTATATCGTTCTAATGAACTGTCCTTGGAAGTAGGTTGTCAACAGGGTGATCCCCTTGGGCCTGCTATTTTTAGTTTGGCTATAAATCCGATAATCAACAATTTAAATTCTAAATTACTAGTATTTGGACGACGGAACCCTAGGAGGTGATGTGGTTACTGTGTTTTCGGACCTTTTTTTAATCATAAATAAATTTGAAGCCATTGGTTTGGGGCTTAATTTTAGCAAATGCGAACTTTTTATAAATAACTGCGACTTAAATTTAAATGACGTAAAACAAAAATTTAATATTTTGGCTCCAAATATTAAAATAGTTAACAGTAATTCCCTTTACCTTTTAGGTTCTCCAATTTTGGATGTATCTTTTTCTGAATATTTTAATAATTCAATTACTAAATTTCAAAATTCTGCTGACCGTCTCCTTGAAATTAGTCCACATTATGCACTTTGCATTTTAAAATTCTGTCTTTTCGTCCCAAAATTTACGTATGTGCTCCGTTGCTGCTCCTTTTGGAATCACCCAGATCTTTTGACACAAATAGACGACTTAATCAAAATTAGCTTAGAATCGGTTCTTAATATGCAGCTGAATGAGCAATCTTGGACCCAAGCATCCCTACCCATCCGTTATGGTGGTTTAGGGATTCGCAAAATTTCCAGTGTCGCTTTACCAGCCTTCCTATCTTCTGTCCATAGTTCAGCAAATCTCATAAGTAAAATTTTAAGGGCATCACCTTCAAACTTGGAGATTGCTGGCTTGGAAGAAGCTAGAAACGCTTTCTTAATTGCATGCCCAAGTCAAAATTTTCCAGTTTCTTCAAATTCACAGAGGAGCTGGGACGACATAAACTGCAAATTGACTTACGACAATCTTTTAAGCTTTAGTATAGGTTCGGCGCGTGCTAGGCTTTTGGCCGTGGGTACGCATGAGGCCGGCTACTGGCTTCACGCGTACCCTTCATCAAATACAGGAACATTTCTTGAGCCGGACACAACCTGTCTACGGCTTGGGGTTCCGGTCTGCGCTCCTCATAAATGTCCCTGTGGCAGTGATGTCGACAAACTAGGTCATCACGGACTGTCATGCCAAAAAAGTGCAGGTCGCGTCTCACATACATACACTTAACGATATCATACGCCGGTCCCTTGCCACCGTCAACGTGCCAAGTCTACTTGAGCCGACTGGTATTGCAAGAGACGATGGCAAGAGATCGGATGGTATGAGTTTGATTCCATGGAAGATGGGCCGGGTGCTGGTATGGGATGCAACCTGTTCAGACACGCTGGCCCCTTCCCATCTGCATGGAACCAGAAACAGAGCTGGTGCGGCTTGTGAAGCGGCTGAAAAAGCTAAAGCATCCAAATACAGGGGTCTAGGCTCCGAATATGATTTTGTCCCATTCGGTGTCGAGACCCTTGGTCCGTGGGGTCCTAGCGCTATAAGGCTTTCTCGAAATAACAAAAAGGTTAGTCGACATCACAGGAGACCGAAGAGCTGGCAGCTACCTCGGACAAAGAATTAGTCTAGCTATTCAAAGGGGGAACGCTGCCAGTATCTTCGGGACCTTGCCTAAAGGGACTCCCTTTAATAATATATTTTAGTTAATAAAAAATAAAAAAACTATATTTCTTTGTTAAGTATTATATTGTTTTAATTAAGTATTGTAAATGTGACACTCTTTTAAATCAATATAATCTAAAATATTCACTCCAGGGACGTTTAGGTATAATAAGAAGGAAGAATACACGGAAAAAGTTAAAACAAATAATGATTCTCTAAATTACTCATGAAACAAGACTGCGGGTCTAAAAGAAGAAACAAATGAATTAATGTTAAAATTGTGCTATCCATCTACACTAATAATATTATAAAGAGGAAAGATTTTTTTGTTTGTTTTTATGTTTGTAACGAATAGGCTCCGAAACTACTGAACCGATTTAACATTATACATCACTGCAAAATAACATAGGCTATAATTTATTTAAAAAAAAATAGGGATCCGTAAGAAAATGGCAAAATTGTAACCCAAGGTAGAAAACCCAAAATTGTTTTTGGCGTGCGCTGCGAAAACTTTTAATGTAAAAGTAAAAAAAAAGTAAAAAGTTTAGTAAAAATGATAGAACAAAATAATGTACTGTCAGGTACAGGTTAGGTCATAATAATGTCTACAAAATCTATTATATTCATAATATTTTCATTGTGTCTTCCATGACATTGTACATTGCTTCTGGGATAATAAAATTCTTCTCTTACTTTAATATTGAAATTGTGAAAATGTGTGTGTTAGCATGTAGGTATATTTGTCTTCACGCAAAAACTACAGTACCGATTGCGATGAAACTGTACAATAGCTGGAGTTCTGTAATAATACAAGGTAACTTTTTATCCCGAAATTTTCCCAAAGAATCAACTCTTACGCGGGTGAAACCGCGGGGCGCAACTAGTATTTTATAAATCCACAAAACTTCTTACGTTATTTCAATTAGGCTTATTGAACCCATCACTAGAACTTACAAAATGAGAATATCTATACCTAATCTCTTGCGCCAAAATCCTAGGCAATGCTAAGTAAATAATATAAAAGATACTATTTAAAACTAGCTTTTGCCCATTACTTCGCACGAATAGTTTCACATTTACAATATTAGAGATGGATTATTAGGTACAAGCCGAAGACCGTCCACTGCTGCCCATAGGCAAACCCCCCCAAGGGGGGGGGGTTGCCATAATAACCACGCTTGACGCCTGCGGTTTGGTGATCGCAGTATGGAGTTAAAATGCATAGATAACGCTGCTATCCATTCTCTAGTAAGTCGGAGTCGCCTTTTACGACACCCACGGGAAACAATAGGGTGTTATTACGTCCGGCACCACACGGAAAACGTGGCTTATAAATAGAAACGCTTATTCTTCATCCATAAGCAGTCACTGAATTGCCTCGTGTGACGCCCACATCATCCTATAATACAAACGTTATATTATAAATGTCACCGTGTGAGAACCGTTACTTTATAATCTATAGGTATTATTTCCGTTAGATTACAAACTGACGAAAAATTGTGAACTGGGTGAAATGGGTTAGGTTAGGTTAGAACTGTGACACACCGCGCGCGAGCCGAGCGAGCGAAGCGAGCGGTGCCGCAGCAGCGGTTGTCGAGTGCTACTTCCAACTTGCTCGCAATTAGGCAGGCTATTTAGTATTAGCCAAAGGTCCGATACGTCGCAAGCAAGTTTGATACCAGTTCATAATTTCTCGGTTTTTCATGGATAGATTATAAACTAACGAAGTTCATAATTATACGGTGACAACCTTCCCACGTACTTACTAAATCTTCTGACACCGATATTACCGGAATTCTAAAATCGTAAGTATAGTCACGCAAAGGAAGCTTTATATTAAATTCCTTCATAGAAGAAGGTGGTATTAATATGTTGGATTTAAGCAAACAGCTATCCGAAAGATATTTAATATCCTGATGTTCCGTGTCTTCGAGAATTTTGACTTTGACAGAACATTATAGGTACCTATGCTTGTACAGGACGGTTTCTTAACAATAAAACGGGTACAGCTCAAACTGAGTTTTAACGGAATTTAACCAGTTTGGAAACAGAATCAAGTTAATCACGAGGCCACCACGACATTATAATCCGTGAAAATGAATTGAGAAAAAAATACTTCTATGCTTATACTGATTTTGCTACCCGTAACCATTTCAGCCGATGCTTTTTTTTTTCAAATATCTATCAAATAACTTCTCCCGCTCTGGGCGGAGCTGGAGGGCACGTCAGACTTTTACTGACTAAAACCCACCCATGTTCCTTCCGTTGCCTGTGTGCCAGGGCCACGATATCCCTTTTGGACAAACTCGCAACCCTGGCAGGCGTTGGCCCTAACGTCAGTTGGTGCTGACATATCTTTAAGGCGCGTGTGGAACACAACGCACCGTCGACCCAGGCCTGGTCCTTATCAGAAGGCGAGCTAGCCATCGCTTACCGTCCGCAAGCCCGCGCCTACGGTGGCCGGAAATCGGCTTGCGACTCCCGACGCCCGGGGCGTCTACTGCGGCGACTAGGGCCATGAGGGGGCGAACCTTGCCTCTTCCTTACGCGTTCCGCCTCCTCCTTCGCGAGCATTACTGCTTCGCAGAAGGAGGTGATGGCCTCCCGTGCACTCTCACTCCGAACCATGGCCTGAACCAGGGCCGGTCGCGAGAGATCGCCGCCGCCGATCGCCTCCGTGAGGACACGGCGGTGCTCAGCCCAAACCAGGCAGACCTCCACCGTATGCTTCACCGTGTACTCCGGGCGATCCACACAGTGGTGACACCCGGGCGTTTCCTCCCGCTTTATCCTAAACAGGAACCTCCCGAAACATCCGTATCCGGTGAGGATTTCAGCCGTTTTTAGCCGACGCTGACAAACGATATTGATAAAATATTAAGTTCAGTAAAAGATTACATTTATACAGGGTGGAGACAACAATACGACAATTATTAAATTAAACTTCGTATATTTAAAGACCGTTCCCACTCTGCACACACTGGGGGCTGAGACTGTGTCATGCTCACTCAAATGTTTCGCTAATGGTGGCGTGTGTGTTGGATCATAAGTCATAAGTCATTTATTCATGAACAATAAATTGTATCTGAATTTACGTGGTATAGACAAATCATTAAGTTTAGATCAGACAATTAAAATCCCTTCAAAATGGTTGAGCTGAATGGTGCTGATGAGGTGCTACGCATCATGTTCGCTAACGGGCGCCGTCAGTAGAGACTGCCACAGCTTATTTTAAAGCTGATACGAGTATCAGATCTCATCCGAATCGTAACATGACGGAGAACCGAGGCTTTGAAATGACCTCGTTTGTATGAAAATGTTGCTGTGGGTACTTAGTTATGACGGTAAGTGTAGTTGACTCCCACTCGGACGAAGTCATTGACAGAAGCTAGTAAAGAATTCGAGTATTATTATCATCCCTAAGATAGACAGGAAGAACTCTACAATCGACGCACACGAAAAACCTCTTTCTCACTACAGATTATTAAAAAAAATCCAGCGTAGCATCTGCACAGATAGCTAAACGTTCGCCATTATAATAAATTGCAACGTTTATTTCTACTTGTATTTTATTTACTCACCTCGATAATTTTTAAGACTTACTTTGGACAGTAAATTAGCCTTAAACGCAGATTTAGGAGTACAAACTTGAACAGTTTTGATATAACGAGTGATGCAATCCTGCTACATGGATGGTTCTTAAAAAAAACCGCAAAGATTGATTCGGACTCGCACATGATGGGATTTGACAGATTTTTTTAAATACTTTAGTAAAAAATCTTACCATTGCCACTCGTAAAAGGGCATTCTATTCATCGATAACAGTCTCCAAGATAACACTCTTAAATAAAACTCTTTTTTTAGCCACTGAGTGAATAAGACATTTTGATTTTGGAACAAGGACGATTTTTACGAATTATGTACAAAAAATAAATACAACGCGCTGAAAGTACCCACTGGCTGGGTAAATGGAGCTATTCCATAGAGCTATACAAAGAAATAAAATAAAAAATATCCCACCAATTCTAGTTAGGTTTTTTTTCTATCTGTTGTCGTGGTTGTTTTATGTTCTTGGAAAATCTATTAATATAAATAATAAAATGAGTTCTTCTTGTGACGAAAATAAGACACTGACTCCGGATTCATTTTGTTCTAATACAGCAATTATAGTTATAGATAAGTTGCTGCCGGAAAAAATTCGGGAGTTGTACATGAAAACACAATGGGGTTGTACAATTTGTTCTGCGACTGGAAAACTGCGAAATGGCGCCAATTCCTTCTCTCTGAGAGGGTCCGTATTTCTTAACTATTTCAACGAATTAAGACAAGACTGAGAAGCCGTTGACACTTTAGAGCATAATTATTATAGTCTACGCTAAAAGCCACAGTGAGAATCAAACACAAACATTGTTATTTCAAACTACTCAAAGTTATGTGATAAATACTATACTATTATATTAGTTTTCTCAGAGTCAATGGTAAAAATTAGAGTATACAACTCGTGAAAAAAAGAATCTAGAATCATCTCCGTCCTTGTATCCCTCGCTCCCGCTCTAGATTCTAATCTCAAATCCCGAGCGATACGCTCGGGATTCTACTCTAGAATCCTTCGCTGCTCTCGGGATCCAAATAATTAGTCCGTCGAATTAAATTCCCTTTTTTTTCACTTGTATAATCTAGATACTATTCTTGTATGGGTTATCCTTTAATTTTTAACTTTAATTTAAAGTATCTACCATTTACGGTTTAAAAGATACAGCCCTGTGACAGACGGACGGACGAACGGGCAGCGGAGCTTTAGTAATAGGGTCCCGTTGGCACCCTTAGGGTACGGAACCCTTAAAATATTCATATATTTCGTTTAGATAATATTATGAAGTAACTTCGTGCCGTTTTTCCTTAAACGAAGCGAGGTTATGAGGTTGTAGTGTAGGTTGTATACCTTTTTTCCTACTTGATTAGATTCTTAGTACACAGCGTGTTCTGTTTTGCTGTGTAAACAAAGGCAGCGAAATTAAACTGTAAAGTAAAGCAACTTTGAGTCAATTAATGACCTTCGTTTGCATATTGTTTTCGTTCAGATTTTCAAGGTTAATGAGACGATGAACCTTTTTTGTTGTATAAATTGCGAAATTATTTTCATGATTTTTTTAAAGTGGCTAGGAGTATTTAACGTACCATAACACAACATCACGCCTGTAATCCCCGAAGAGGTAGGCAGAGGTGTACCTATAGTATACCCACATTTCGCCAGTTATGTTTTATATGTTTTGTGCCCGGTTGATGGGCAATCGGCTCGGCCCCTTTTTTTTTTTTAAGTTTTGGGTGTGGAGCGGGAGAGCGTGTCAGACTTCAAGTGACTAAAACCATCCCGTGTTCTAGGGCAACGATTTTCCTTTCGGACAAACTCGCAACCCTGGCAGGCATTCCTGGCAGGCAGTTGGTGCTGACATCTCTTTGAGGCACACGTGGAACACAACACGCCGTCGACCCGGGCCTGGTCCTTATCGGACGGCAAGCTACCCATCGCTCACCGTCTGCAAGCCCGTGCCTACGGTGGCCGGGAATCGGCCTGTGACTCCCGACGCCCGGGGCGTCTCCTGCGGTGACTAGGGGCGCGAGGGCGCAAGCCTTGCATCTCCCTTACGCATTCCACCTCCTCCTTCGCGAGCATTACTGCTTCGCAGAAGGAGGTGATGGCCTCCCATCTTCCATGGCCTGAACCAGGGCTGGACGCGAGGCCACCGCCGATCGCGACACGGACACGAGGAAACAACCGTGTCCGGTGCGGCCCTGCGTCAATCGGCTCGCCCCTATTACACAGGAATATTCAGTATGTAACAAAAACCCTGTTGTTCCTTTTAGGGACGTATACATTAACCTACAAGCACAACATTGATGGAATTATAATTTAAAAAAAATAAGCATTGGATCGTCGAGAAGTCAAAATTAAAGAATTGCAGAGGTAAGAATTCAGTTAAACATTACAAATATGAATAATTAAATATTTATTTTTATTATTTTTGTTGAACAGTTTTTTTTTATAACTTCAATAGTTTCCTTTTTTGAATCCTTACCCGACTTAAAGTCACATATTTGACTTTAGCTTATCACTTTGACTGTCGTTTTTTTTTTCCCGTAGTTAGCCATAGTTAACCGTAGTCAAGCAACAGCCGAACATTCGGCCGATACTTCGGATTTATGTTCGGAGTAGACTCCCTGGACTAACGGCTTAACGTACTGTCGGAGGCACGGATTGGTTCGATACGTAATAAATAGTAGATTCTGACGATAGGACTCAGTAGCCCAAAAGTACCTAATTGAAAAATATTTGTTTACAGATTTTGTGCTCATCAATATTTTTGTTTACCTACTCATTTTTGGTATGCCTTTGAATTATCTACTCGTATTGGGCTAATTTATCTAGTAATATAATTAACTCTACTTCATTGCCATTTCTCATACATGAAATTCTAAATCTGTCTGTTTAACGTTTATAGGATTAGTATGCTAATTTCAAGTTAATTTAGGTTGGAACCGAAATACGGCAGAGTGCAGCTTTATGCAGTATCGTTGTGTATTCATGCCATATTTGTTATGGTATCAAAATGTAATTCCGAATACGGGATTAACTCATCTATTGTTTCTATAAATGATTTCAGTTACTTACTCGTAAGTATCCTACATAGAAATGTAAATTGAAAAAAAAACCAAATGTCTTTTTTCAAAATCTTGAAAAAAAACTTGCCACCGTCGTTTTTTCAGAAAAAGTTAAATACATTAAATAAAATAGAATAAAACTAAATATTATGATTGTTTTATTTTTAATTCAAGTCAAATTATGTTTAAATCAATGAAATTAGACATTACACATAGACTCATATTATTATGAACTTAAAAAAATACTTAAAACGTTCATCAGTGCTACAATCATCATGAGGTCTCACCGTCTCAAGCTCTCGGCAGTATGCACTTATGCAGTCAATTCAAACAAAACATAAGCCAAACGAAGATTAGGGCAATCCCCATCCGTAAATGTAAACTTCAATGAGTATTTCCAATTATTTTCAGACATGCTATTTAACAAAAAATAAATGGTATTTCTTTATTTACCAAAATAAATCTAATATCAGCTCATTTTTAACGATAACCATCTTACTATTGTTAATTTTCGTAATTTTGAAAAAAAGCCTACCCAGAAAAAAAATGTTTGTTTTCATGTTTTTTTTTATCTAAAAAAAAAAACGTTTTTTACAACTCTAATTCTACATATTTAATATCCTCTTAACAGCCGTTGTATTCTGTAAAAATCTCAACGTGAAAAGTTTGGTAAAGTGAACTGTCATTCCAATTGATGCTAGGAATTGACACTATTGACAGGTCACTTCAAGCTCACTTCACTTAAATTTTGACGTTGAGATTTTGACAGAATACAATATACTCTGCGTGTGATAAATTTAAGTCGTAACTAATTTTTTAACCGTGTGGTGGTGCCTGACGTAAAGAATAGCACCATGCTATTTCTTCCCATGGGTGTTATAGAAGGCGACTAAGGTACTTACTAGAGAATGAGCAGCACCGTTCTCTATGCATTTTAACACCATACTGCGATCGCCATCCCGCCTGCCAAGCGTGACGATTGTGGCAACCCCCCCCCCCCTTTGGGGGAAGCCTATGTCCAGCAGAGGACGTCTTTTGGCTGAAAACAGCTGCATGGATTTGGATGAAATTTGGCACATGGGTAGACCTGGATTAGGACATATGGTTAAAGAAATTTATTTCTCAATAAGAAATTTACAATGATTTCACTTACTTGAGAACATTTATACAAAATATAGCTGTTATAACTTTGACATACAAACTAACTTAAATAGGTCTTTTTTGTTTTCTTTATAACAAATCACCAATTAACTTAATACAAATTCATTCATTTCGTACGCAAATAACATTAACGAAACACAAAAACTCAAAACTTTTCAATTCACCCGCAAAAGAAATAATTGCCGAGGTCGCCAATATTCATTACAGATAAGGAATGCGAACCCAGTGCCACAATAAAGCAACGCAGCAATAGAGCAAGTCTGTTTGTCATGTCATATGACACTTTTTATTCCAATATTCCCAAGGGATCAAGACTTATGCAGGTGAAACCACGGGGTCATCATCATCATCATTTCAGCCGAAAGACGTCCACTGCTGGACATAGGCCTCCCCCAAAAAGGGGAGAGGGTTGCTATAATCGCCACGCTTGGCAGGTGGGTTGGCGATCGCATTATGGTTTTAAAATGCATAGAGAACACTGCTGCCCATTCTCTAGTAAGTCCCTTAGTCGCCTTTTCTAACATCCATGGGAAGAAAAAGGGCGGTGCTATTCTTTACGTCCGGCACTACACGGTACAATAGGGCACCCGTGGGGTGCAGCTATACATTTATATCGTTTGAGTCGTCTCTGGTAAAATGAAGGCTTAGAACTATTTCCGTCCGTCTCAGCATAGACCATTCCTATTTCAGGGCACAGTTTTTGCTGCACTGAAAACCTTACTGTCTGGCTTATCTTTTTAGCTACATATTTTCGTATTGTTGAATAAAAGTCCATCTATAGTATATGTAAAATAATAAGATTTATTTAATCTAAAAGGCACGTCTTACAAAGTAGAAAATGGAAGGAGGCGGAAGTTATCAAACTTCCATAGATTAAAAACTATGAAAACATAGATAAAACAGTGTGTTGTTATACTAAATACAGAAAGAAAAATTACCATTTTACACTGATATTCTTACAGGTGTTCAAATCAAATCAAATCTATTTATTTGCCATAAACGTTGGTACAATTTCGGTCTTTCGATCTTTCGGTGTTAATGAAGGTTCCTTCTAGGATCACTCGTGTGTCTGTTTGTCACAACCGATTTGTTCCGAATCTACTGGACCGATTAAGTTGAAATTCGGTACACTTATGAGTTTCTGTGACACTTACACGGACGTGTAACGTAAATAAATGAATTTTGAATGCGGGGGTCACTTTTGGGGCACCAATTAAAAAAAAAAAAATTTCATGTGACATGTCCTATCAAATAAAAGGGCTTGTTTTGAGGGCCTCAAACATTTGTTTTTTAATAATTTTAAAATAAATAGTTTGGGATCTATTATTATCTATATATCTATTCTCATATTATGAGAACAGGTTTTTCAACTACAATTTTAAGTTTTTTCTTGGGATAAAAACATGGTAGTTATCATATTCATTGTATGGAACCCTCGCTACGTGAGTTTAACTCGCACTTGTCCGGTTTTTTTAATGTTCTGTAGGCACTGAACACTTACCGTCTTATTACAAAACAAGATTTATATTTTGATATGGCTTAAACCATGGAGCTAGTTTTTGTAATGAGAACGTAACTCTGATTGAAATACTGTTCTTTATACAAAACTAAATACTTAGTTCGGTACTAAGTTGTCAGTTTTGAATTAAGAACTTTAACGTAGACCGATGGCTCCATGGTTTAAACTTGGGTCTGAAGATAAACCTTGTTTTGTAATAAGGCCCGTATAGTTTGTGACGACGCTAGAGTACCTTTATAAAAATATCTATCTAAAATATCTTAAGATTCACTGATAAAAAAAATATTTGCATGCTCTTATTTATTGGCAGTACTTACTGACCCGGGTAGGCACATAAATTCTCAGCCTTTTTTTGTATGTAAATATTTTATACATTTTTATCGCGTTATATTGCAGCTATCTGTGGAAAATGGATCACTTTTTTTGAAATATGGCCGTTCTGACATTTTAATGGAGTACCTGCACTTAGGGTCTATCGTTCTGCCTGAAAAATATAATTTGTTGTTAATTTTTCAGTATTAATTTCTATGACAAACGAGCTATTTGTTTTAGTGGAGTTTTGAACCCTTCGTGTCTCGCCATATCCATCATTTAAGATATTTTACTACTAAAAATTTACCATTTGGTCATTGATGTATTAAAATAGGAAGATAGGCCATTCTCTAACATCACATAAATATTAAATGGACTAGAAACACTTTCATGTAAACACACGCACACAACTACATTTCCCGATGTCTTGCTTCATGTGCTCGACAACCAAAATAGAGAGACATTATAGCGGGAACGAGATAGCAATAATTGTCACTATTACGTGCTATTCAAACGCCACTTCGATTGTGACTAAGGTCGATTGTGTCCTTTTCCCCTAATGTATGCAGTCCACGTCGAGGGGCGGTTTTTTTACGGTTATCCCTCTTATGAGTATTTTATTCAAAAGCACCAGACAAATGTTGTGTGGAGTGCGTAGCCGTGAGGCACACAATACTATTTTAAATATTTTGTTTTTTTTTTGTTTTTTGTGTGAATATTGTGTGCCTTCATTTCAGCCAAAAGACGTCTACTGCTGAACATGGGCCTTCTCCAAGCACCGCCATTTCAACCGGTTCTGTGGTACCCGCATCCAGCGGATACCTGCGGCCTTCACAAGGTCATCGGTCCACATTGTAGGAGGCCTTCCAACGCCACGTCTTTCGGTACGCGGTCGCCACTCCAGAACCTTTCAGCCCCATCGGCCATCAGTTCTGCGAGCAATGTGCCCTGCCTATAGCCACTTAAGCTTGGCTATTCTTCGGGCTATGTCGGTTACCTTGGTTCACCTGCGGATCTTTTCATTTCTGATTCAATCACGTAGGGAAACTCCAAGCATAGCCCTGTCCATTGCCGTGTGCCTTAACCTGGGTCAAATGATGAATGAGGGGCTTGTGGCTAAGTAATAACAGGCGCACGGGTCGATCGATCAGGTTAAGCTAAGCTTGCCGCGGTTGTTCCGTGGATGGGTGACAACCAGTCTTACCAAGGGGTAGCGTGTTACTTAATTTCGAAATTGAGTATATTTTACATGGAGTGACTGCCTATCTAAGCAGTCGCTCCATGTCATCATTCATGCATCATTTGAGCCGAAAGACGTCCACTGCTGGACATAGGCCTCCAAAGGGAGAGTGTTGCCATAATCGCCACGCTCGGCAGGCGGGTTGGCGATCGCAGTATGGTGTTAAAATGCATAGCGAACGCTGCTGCCCATTCTCTAGTAAGTCCCTTAGTCATCTTTTACGACACCCGCGGGAAGAAATAGGGTCACTCCATTTAAAATACTGTTATTCAGTTGCATCCGGTTAGACTGGAAGCTGTCTTCAACATAGGCTGAAACAAGCTAGGCAGATGATGATGAACCTGGGTGAAATAAATTACTTAATATTTTAAATTATTTTTTCTATCTTTCTGACTGACCGACTCCTTGTCAATTCAAAAGTGCATGTAAATGGTTTACTTAATTATTGAAATAAATGCCTTTAGTTTGAGTTTTTGACAACAATACACTAATACGAAATATGCTTAGAAATCAAATCAAAAATATTTTTATTTCACATAAGCCTGCATGGGCACTTATGAAACGTCAGAAGCTAGGTGCACGGTTCCAATTAGTCGATTCCTATGGAGAAGAGCCGGCAAGAAACTCCGCAATTACTCTTTAAAAAAAATTTTGCTTGTACAAATTACAGTGTTGTTAGGTATGAGAGGACAGCGTAGGCCCGTTAAAAGTACCAGGTACTTAACAAAATAGAAAATGGTCTACAGATCTACAGTCTATTAAGCCTACAACGTCCTCACATTAACAAAAAAACCTATATAGGTAAAATATGATTAAAATAATAAAAGTTAGAAAAGCGCTGTTATTATATTGCTCATCTAAAATCAGAACAATGTTTAACAAAGAACAATATCCTTTGATAAAAATTCTGCTTACTATCGCCAGATATTTTCGTCGACGGCGAAAAGTCGAGTGTACACACGCGCGATCCTTTACGTTCGCGTGAATTATTCTCAGCCCTATTAGTTTTAGGGAAAAACTGCTTATTTCAGAAACACAGCGTTTCTTTGAAATAGTGTTATTTTATTTGTTCTTTATTGACATTTTCGCCGTAGTTCCTTTGTAAATAAAAGAACGCTGGCTGGAAATGTTGGTTTCATGGAATTACTATTCAGGTAGTTAACGAGTAAGGGCGTTTTATCAGCGCAGCTGTCACCGGAAAGTCACCGAGAAACAAGATTATTTGAACCAAACATGACGTTCCGGTGACGGCGGTCGTTTGTCTGCAGCGACCGAACTCTGCGGTTCAGTATGTTATGATCTTAGAATAATAACTAAAGGTTATGATAAACGAAATAAAAGCCGGGTGAACGGCGCCGGTGCCACGGCAGTGTGTGGACAAGCTCAAACGTGTTTTGTGTTATTGCACATCGGCCGTCACAACCCCGGGCCAAGTTCTAGCGGTAGCTAGTGCAGTGGACACTTGGCCATAGTAAATGTATGTATCGCTACTTCACCGTCATCTCGTTCTCGGTGACGGCTGCGGTGGACAAACGCACTAAAGGTGTTAGTTTTAACCATTTTACTGAATAAAGATCATTCAGCAGTTAAAATTTTTCATTTTATCAATGCTTCGTTCAGAACATTAGATCAATCTCAGAGTTCTCTGCGGTTCAGTATGTTATGACAAATGAAACAAAAGCCGGGTGAACGGCGCCGGTGCGCCAGCAGTGTGTGGACAAGCTCAAACGTGTTTTGTATTCTGCACATCGGCCGTCACGTCACAACCCCGGGCCAAGTTCTAGCGGTCACGCTGAACTACTAGAAACCTAGGCGGCCGGGATGACGTCATTCGGGTGACGGACGTGCAGTGGACACATGGCCATAGTAAATGTATGTATCGCTACTTCACCGTCATCTCGTTCTCGGTGACGGCAGTGGTGGACAAACGCACTAAAGGTGTCAGTTTTAACCATTTTACTGAATAAAGATCATTCAGCAGTTCACATTTTTCATTTTATAAATGCTTCGTTCAGAACGTTGGATCAATCGCAGAGTTCTCTGCGGTTCAGTATGTTATGACAAATGAAACAAAAGCCGGGTGAACGGCGCCGGTGCGCCGGCAGTGTGTGGACAAGCTCAAACGTGTTTTGTATTCTGCACATCGGCCGTCACGTCACAACCCCGGGCTAAGTTCTAGCGGTCACGCTGAACTACTCGAAACCTAGGCGGCCGGGATGACGTCATTCGGGTGACGGACGTGCAGTGGACACATGGCCATAGTAAATGTATGTATCGCTACTTCACCGTCATCTCGTTCTCGGTGACGGCAGTGGTGGACAAACGCACTAAAGGTGTCAGTTTTAACCATTTTACTGAATAAAGATCATTCAGCAGTTCACATTTTTCATTTTATAAATGCTTCGTTCAGGACGTTGGATCAATCGCAGAGTTCTCTGCGGTTCAGTATGTTATGACAAATGAAACAAAAGCCGGGTGAACGGCGCCGGTGCGCCGGCAGTGTGTGGACAAGCTCAAACGTGTTTTGTGTTCTGCACATCGGCCGTCACGTCACAACCCCGGGCTAAGTTCTAGCGGTCACGCTGAACTACTCGAAACCTAGGTGGCCGGGATGACGGCACTCGGGTGACGGACGTGCAGTAGACACGTGGCCATAGTAAATGTACGTATTGCTACTTCACCGTCATCTCGTTCTCGGTGATGGCTGCGGTAGACAAACGCACTAAAGGTTCCTCTCCTACATCCCTTTAATGGATTGCCGAAATATAACCAATAACCCTGTATAACTATTTTACTGAATAATGATCATTTAGCAGTTCATAATTTTCATTTTATCAATGCTTCGTTCAGAACGTTGGATCAAGATTGAAATCTGATTAAGCTAACTCAAACTTTATATATCTTGAATTATTGAGAGAAGGTCTTGTTGGGCCATTTCATTGCTTCAATTAAGAAATAATTATGAGGAGGTCGTAACTAATTAGTAATAGCCGCATGGGTTAAGCCGTTGGTCCCGGCTGTCATTCGTGGATCTTTAACAGTCGTTAGGGGTCGTCAGAAGCCTAAAATTCTGACATCCAGTCTTACCAAGGGGTATCGTATTACTCAGTTACTGGGTTGTGGAGGTCAGATAGGTAGTCGCTCCATGTAAAATACTGGTATTCAGCTGCGTCTGGTCAGACTGGAATCCGACCTCAACATAGTTGGCATAAGGCTAGGCAGATTGATTGAATTAATAAATAATTATGAAGGTATTATCCCACATATCTTTAATTAAACAGTACTTTGTAACTTCTGACCTCTTGTTTACAGCGTACCTACCATACATTAAACAATCAAATGTTAATTGCGAGCGAGTCACAACAAGACATCTCGCTCGTAATTACTAT
The DNA here is from genome assembly GCA_948098905.1 of Tiliacea aurago. Lineage (NCBI taxonomy): Eukaryota > Metazoa > Arthropoda > Insecta > Lepidoptera > Noctuidae > Tiliacea > Tiliacea aurago. Next base: position 8,675,936 of record OX402592.1, read on the forward strand.
GCAAACAATGTTCCTAAATGACCAGCATTGTATACCAATTATGACGTCACATGCTACCTCAGCATACCCGCAAAAAAATCAATCATACCCACAAAACACGTAAAATATTTTATTGTCCAACCAAATGCCGTGTAAAAATGTTAGTACAACGTTATGGTGATATACACGAACGTTTTCGTTGAGCGTAAAAAAGGTCGTCATTTTTCATTAAAATAAATGGCTTCCCTTATCTAAAACATTTCCTCAAAAGTTCTGCGCCACGCAGGAGGCAGTGGGCTACATTTTCAATAAAGTAAGTAATTACTTAGGTACACAATGTCTTCCACAAAGCAGGCTCGCTTTATTTCGGAGGGTGCGCCTAATTTTTTGAACTGCTCTCGTCACTCCCTTTGCTTTGACTTTCGTGGGTAACTAACCTTTATTTCCACTTTATTATACGGAAAGAGTAGGCTAATAAAAGTGAATAGATTAATTTTGTAAATGGGGTTTATGCTTGTGTATTCATTCTGTTGCATATAAGAATATACTATTGTTATGTCTGGAAAGTCCGTGTGGTGCCGGACGTAAAGAATAGCACCATCCCATTTCTTCCCGTGGGTGTCGTAAAAGGCGACTAAGGGACTTACTAGAGAATGGGCAGCAGCGTTCTCTATACATTTTAACACCATACTGCGATCGCCGACCCGCCTGCCAATCGTGGCGATTATGGCAACCCCCCTACCCCCCTTTTGGGGAAGGCCTATATCCAGCAGTGGACGTCTTTCGGCCGAAATGATGATGATGTCTAGAAAGACAGTCAAAGCTGTGAACTCGTAGAATAAAATTGCGTCCAACTGTTGGCCGCGAAATGCTTGCACACTTTACTCCGTTTGAAATAAGATTAGACATTTAAATAAACTTTTTTTACAGTCCGTTCAATCGATTTTGACTTCTATTGTGTTGGTGGCATGACCAATGACAGCTGTAATAAACAGTTGGTATTGTAACCACGTTTTTGCTTTTAATGCTATCTTTTCAAATGGAGTTATAGAATAACACAATGACAGCACAATGACGTGGTGCGAGTGTAAGACGTAGCTGTCACGTACACCAACATAACAAAGGCCTATTTGTTCTTTTGCAGCGCGACACCCTATCTAGACATATAAATAATCAAAGCTATTGACCTAGTAACACTTGGAAGCATTGTTTTTTTTTATTTTGTCGTACAGAGTTTATCTTATCTTTCAACTATTTTTCATCATCATTGTATTCCTTTTTAACCGATTTCAACAAGGAGGATATTCAAACTCAAACTCAAACCCCCTTATTATAAAACAAGGTTTATTTTCAGACCCAGGTTTAAAACATGGAGCCATTATTGAATTTCGAACTTTATTCCGACTATGGTAAAGTTCCTAAACACAAAACTGACAACTTAGTACCGAACTAAGTTTTCAGTTTTGTATAAAGAACGGTATTTCAATCACTGTTACGTTCTTATTACAAAAACTGGCTCCATGGTTTAAGCTATGTCAAAATATAAATCTTGTTTTGTAATAAAGCGGAAAGCATTTATTTCAAATAAACCTATAATAGGCACTTTTGAATTGTGAAAGGGTCGGTCGGTCAGAGAGATGAAGCTAGTTGCCCATTCCAAAGCGTAGTAGGTTCCTATGGAGAAGAACGGGCAAGAAACTCCACGGACACTCTTTTAAATCAAAATATTGTTACATAGTTGTAGTATTATAATAATTAATGTGATTATTTAGAAATATTATACCTTGCCTCGCCTGAAACACAGGATAACCTAGTTCAGGCACATAACACAATAGAATTTTACGTAGATTTAAGCAAATTTGTATTTAAAATTTTACCTTTTTACCTGAATAAACTTTTATTATATTTATTATTGTTATTCGTTACACAACTATCACTTGACAACATTGTTCAATGTCAATAATATCAACTGAAAAATACCAGTACTTATATACAAGGTGAAACATAAATCACGCACAACCTGTTAAGAGGTCGTTGTACTCATCATTACGAACAACTTTTACTATGAGACCAAACCTGAAATCGCGAAAAAAAAATCAGCTTTCCCTACATTTTGACGAGTTATTCGAACATAAATGTAGGGAACAGCTGATTTTTTTTCGCGATTTCTGGTTTTGTCCCGTATATTAGTTAGCTGTTCATAATGATAAGTAAAATGACCCATTAAGAGGTTGTGCGTTAATTCTGGGACATGTTGTATAGAGAAAACCTCCTACAATACGTTCCGATTCCACACAACCACTCCTTTCTTCATAAAATCCTAACTAATATTATAAATGCGAAAGTGAGTTTGTTTGTTTTTTGTTACGCTTTCATGCTAAAACGGCTGAACGGATTTGAATAAAATTTGGCACATGGGTAGACCATGACCTGTATTAGCATATAGGATACTTTTTATCTCGGCACTATGTCAAAGTCAAAGTCAAATTGAGGCACTTTTGAACTTCAAATTTAACAAAAAATAGAATTGATTCTAGTTGCCCCTTCCAAAAGGTAGTTTCGTATGGAGAAGAATGGGCAAGAAACTCCACACTACTTTCCCGTGGAATAATATTCGACCTCTACGCAGGCGAAGCTTTGGGGAAAAGCTAGGCCAGTATCATTATTTTAGCCGAAAGACGTCCACTGCTGGACATAGGCCTCCCCTAAAAGGAGATTGCCATAATCGCCACGCTTGGCAGGCAGGTTGGCGATCGCAGTATGGTGTTAAAATGCATAGAGAACACTGCTGCCCATTCTCTAGTAAGTCCCTTAGTCACCTTTTACGACACCCACGGGAATAAATAGGATAGTGCTATTCTTTACGTCCGGCACCACACGGAACAGCAGTCCAGTATCATCATCATCATTTCAGCTGAAAAACGTCCACTGCTGGATATAGGCCTCCTCCAAAGGGGGGGTTTGCCATAATCACCACGCGTGGCAGGTGGGTTGGCGATCGCAATATGGTGTTAAAATGCATAGAAAACGCTGCTGCCTATTCTCTAGTAAGTCCCTTAGTCATCTTTTATGACACCCATGGGAAGAAATAGGATGGTGCTATTCTTTACGTCCGGCACCACACGGAACAGCAGTCCAGTATCATCATCATCATAATTTCAGCCGAAAGACGTCCACTGGTGGACATAGGCCTCCCCCAAAGGAGGGGTTTGCCATAATCGCCACGCGTGGCAGGTGGGTTGGCGATCGCAGTATGGTGTTGAAATGCATAGAAAACGCTGCTGCCTATTCTCTAGTAAGTCCCTTAGTTGCCTTTTTACGACACCCACGGGAAGAAAGGCAGTCCAGTTTAAAACAATGAAAAACTAGCTATAAAGAAAGACTAAAAAAAAGTCGCGACGCTAAAGGTTTTCTAAGTAGATAAATATTAAATGTAGTTAAGCTCCAGACAAAAAGTGGTAGACCAATACTTGATTGAGGTCGAGACCATTAATTTTCGTTAAGGACGCCTTCTGTCTCGGTAAAACAACACAATCTTAAGCGTTTTGATTTTTTTGGGGAAAAAAAACGATTTGCGCTAAGATATTCGAAACAAATTCTTTCTTTCTTTATTTCTTTTTTTTTTTTTTTTTAAATAAAACGTTGCCCCACACTAGAAATTTCTCCTGTATTGTGGGTGCGTTTACAAACATTTAAATTCACATACACAAACAGCCAGACCCGGAACAACTACTTGTAGGTCATACAAATATTTGTTCCGTGCGGGAATCGAACCCGCGACACGCAGCGCAGCAGTCAATTGCTTAACTAACTGCGCCAACCGTGCCGTCAAAAAAAATTATTTATTGAAGTACGCACTCTAGAAAGTTTTCGTTTTTAAATTACCAATAAACTAGAGACAAAGTTTGGGTGACAGTTTATAATACTTTTTGACGTAAAATAATAAATAACATAACATGACATAATAATCAAGCCTGTAATGTTCGCCCTCCGTGCATTCCTCCTAAATAAAACCTACGACGAGACTGAAAACTACTTGGTGACTCTTAAATGAAAATAACCCTATTTCAGTGCTATTATTGATCGAAGCTATTTCATTTTATTGAATTGCATACACACACGCTCACACCCACACATTCATACACAAACACACGCATGCACTCGACTCGCCACACTAGCACTCATTCAATTTGTAGCGGCATCAACATCGCCACATGCGAACTACGCGTCACACTGACGTCACGCAAATCCTGCATCGCGCAAGCAGAGTTTACCACGCAACTAGCACATATACAACATCCCGACATCAACCGTCGGGCAGTTGCCCACCAGACACAACACCCGTCTGGTCGGAGGATCCTCCCTTTTCTATGGTGGATGAGTGAACTTTACACCCTGTTCCTCATGCCACCAATTTTTTTTTTTTTTATTGTTTAATATTGTTTAATTTAGTTTTATTCTATTTTAATTATAAGATGTTATTTTTTAATATACATGATTATTGTGATACTCAAATAAGGAGTTGAAACTGTTACTGAGTAATCTGTATTTAGGAGAGACATCCTAAATACAGATTACTCAGTAATCTAGCTGGGAGAGCAGCGATTCACCCAACGATTATATGTACCTACACCATCTTAATAATGCATACTTTTTAAGTCTCTCATGTACATCAAAATCTTACCTCAATAAAATTATCTTATCTTATCTAATACCCAAAGGGTTAGGCAAAGGAGTACCTAAAATACACCCACGTTTCGCCAGTTATTATTAAGTGTATTAATTGTTCCGTGTCGTGCCGAACGTAAAGAATAGCACCATCCCATTTCTTCCCGTGGGTGTCGTAAAAGGCGACTAAGGGACTTACTAGAGAATGGGCAGCAGCGTTCTCTATTCATTTTTAAAACCATACTGCGATCGCCAACCCTCAGCCAAGCTTGGCGGTTATGGCAAACCCCGCTTTTGGGGGAGGCCTATGTCCAGCAGTGGACGTCTTTCGCCTGAAATGATGATGATGATATTAAAAAAGTTCTATAGAAGTTCTACAGATTGCGTCTGAATCGCGTCCGTATCGCTACAAACGCGCGTCGGCGGCGCGTTTAAAAAACGTGGTGTGCGCAGGCCCTTAGATTCTTCTCTTCGTTTATTGTATAACCTTATAACTTCGCTCTCGCATCTTGTTGCTCGCAGAACTGATGGCCGATGGGGCCGAAAGGTTCTGGAGTGGCGACCGGATACCGGAAGACGTAGCGTTGGAAGGCCTCCTACAAGATTGACCGATGACCTTGTGAAGGCCGCAGGTATCCGCTAGATGCGGGAAGCACAGAACCGGTCGAAGTGGCGGTGCTTGGGGGAGGCCTATGTCCAGCAGTGGACGTCTTTCGGCTGAAATGATGATAATCTTATAACTGCCATCGCACTGTACAATAGGACAAGTGCATAATTATTTAGTTTATATTAATGTGTAGTAAACTGGCGAAATGATGGGTGTAGGTACTATAGGTACACCTCTGTTTATCCCTTCGTCGATTACAAGCGTTATGTTATGTATGTAATGAATGTGTGGCGACACATTCTTTACATACATAACATAATCTCACTTAATCACGTCGGGGTCACCACTTGTAGGCTAGTAGAGGTTTACACCGCCAAATCACGAACATCGTTAACTTTTACAAAAACGTTTATTGCAAGACTTAGATCACAGATGTACAGTTATAAAAGACAAGATAGCATACAGGAAGACACGGAGATGATAGTAAAAGATAAGGAAGCACTTTAACAACAACAGAAGGTTTAGATTTAGGCAAACAAATATTGATAGGCAATAGGCGCGAGGAATTAAAATGAGCGTGCATTCGCCTTTGAAGCAAGTAGTGCCGCGTGACCGAGCGATAGCGGATCGCCCGACCAAAGCGTGGCTTGACCAGACTCGCGAACCGCGACCGGTAGAACAATTTCCTTGAATTTTTCATAGAAATTGTTCTACCGGTGTCGCGCCAGTATGTAGAAACCTTTAGGATATGCATCTTAGAGTAGGTATTGGAATAATGGAGAGACGGGTGATATTTATACGTAAAAAACATTTCCCTAAATATCGTATAACTGAATTATTTGCAAAACTGTATGGTAAGCTAATCTGCGATCAGAGACTTGATCAGGCTTTTAACAAGAATAATAAATAAATAAAAAACTGGCCAAGTGTCCGACACGCACTTGGTCAGTTTGTCCAGTCCACGCACAATGAAGAGTTCGGTAGTAGGGATGAATTTATCCCAAGAACAAACTTAACATTGCAGTTGAAAAACATGTTCTCTCATTCATTCTAACGGCAAATGTAAGTTTATATACCATGTTATTTTAAGACCATAGGCTTCTTCTAGATTTTCCTGTAATCTATAAGTAAAGAACTATTTTCTGAATTTATTTTAAAAAATTTAGGCTTAGTAGTTTCAGAGATAAGGGGGCGGAATAGTCAATTTTCATATATTTTCATAAATTGCTTTAAAAATATTGGCTTTAAAATGATAAAAAAAATCTATCTGAAATCCTTACAATCCTTTCATTTGATATATCACATGGTAAAGTTAGCAAAACTTTTTTTTAATTTTCCAACTTGCCCCGCAAAAGTGTCCTCTATATTCAAAATTAATTTATTTACGTTACACGTCCGTGTTTGGGTCACAGAAATACATATGTGTACCAAATTTCAACTTCGGTCCAGTAAATTCGGAGCAAATTGGCAGTGACAGACAGACAGACGAGTAATCCTATAAGCGTTCCGTTTTTTTTCCTTTTGAGGTACGGAACCCTAAAAACCAACGACGAACTACACAATACCGAGGCAGTACAGGAAAGCTTGCTGTCTAACGATGTAGCAGTGCAGTTAAATTTAGTAGTATCGCAATGAAACTGTATGACGCTCCCAGAGCTTGCTTCAGTGTTAGCGTTAAGCCTGCTCGACTAATCCTATGCGAGGTGTTAATCTGCATCCTAGCTTTATATACTTACGTAAGTATACGGTTGATACTGAACACGAATCAGACGAATTACTTGGTTATTAGCACTCCTGTTGTGCACCTTATGGGAAAAAAAACCGGTCAAGAGCGCGTTGGACTCGCACACCGAGGTTTCCGTACGTACTAGTATAAATGATGTTGATGATTTCTGAAAAACTGTGCTATTTAGAGACATCGTTTTATTTTTCCTGTAATGTTTTTATTTTAAAATTTAGATAAACTTCTATCACGTAAAATAATTTCATATTTTTATCTATGCAAACATCGGAGATAATGGGTGAGAACGGTATTTTTTTTACATGTTTCATCAAAAGTCAAAAACTATGCTGTCTAAAAAAAAAATATTGAGAATGTGCAAACAGCGCTCTTTCAATACATGCCCTAGTAGCCCCACTTCAAACAAAAAATATATATACTTTTTAATTTCTTTCTTGTTTGCAAAATAGTTGGGCAAATGTCATCTAAGACTATTCTAAATTTCCAGTTGATAGCATTAGTAGTTCTTGAGATATCCAGGTGTGACAGACAGACAGACTTAGTCTCACAATAAGGGTTTCTTTTTACCATTTTGGTGCGGAACCCTACAAAAAGGCGTGGTGATATAGAAAAGGCACAATATCCAAATTTCGTCAAAGCCTTTTTTTATGAAATTTTGAAAACCTAGCCAAAAATCAGCCTATAGCAGAACACTGCTGGACATAGGCCTCTCCCAGGCTGCGCCACAATACCCTATCCTCCGTCACCTTTTTAAGGTCATTGGTCCATCTAGCTGGGGGGCATCCCACACTACGCTTGCCGATACGACCTAGCCTATTGTTAGCATGTTATAGCCCGGAGCCAAGATTGGCACCTGGTTAATACTGGGCGCAGATCCTGACTCCGGGCTGCGACTGACAATTTCTTCATAAAAAACGAATAACAACCCCCGGGTTACACAGGGTTGTTAATCCCCGGATCAAACCAAGGACCATACATTCAGCAATTGCTTTTGAGACCGCTGTGGACTAGGACCAAAGAGATAGTTCAGTCAAGTGGAAAAATCAGAAAAAGAGTGGAATTCTCTGCCAGAGTCCGTGTTTCGTGATAGCAATAACCTGCAGGGTCTTTAGGTCAAGAGTGTGTGGCGGCATCAACATCGCCACATGTGAACTACGCATCACACTGACGTCACGCAAAATCCAGCATCGCGCAAGCAGAGTTTACCACGCAACAAGCACATAGACATCAACCTTCGGGCAGTAGCCCACCAGACACAACATCCGTCTGGTCGGAGGATCTTCCCTTTTCTATGGAGGATGAGTGAACTTTACACCCTCTATACTGGTGACCCAGACATGTTTCCTCATGCCTCTATAAGTGAATAGTTTATATCTAGGCAAACTTGCTCCATCGTAGACCACATATAATCACATACCATGAGGTGAGTGATAATGGTCAACGCAAACCTAGAAATGGTTTAAAAATATAAATAAAATATCATACTGCTCGATCTCCAAGATTCTTTACGCGGCAGTGGAGATACGCCGGCTGTCCCACGGCCGCCGTGTAATCCCGTTTAGTTGCATTATCGAAGTAAGGCTGGGCGACGCTCTCGGTGCTGGAAGTGGCATTGAACGCGAAGTCAATGGTGCTGGTGGTTGCTTCCTCGCTGGTGTCACCGCCGCCGCCCGCTGAAATACCTGAAATAATCAAAAGGGTACTTATAGCAGATTTTGATAGATATGGCATGGGAAGGTTGGATATTGACAAAGAGTTCTATACAATGATATTTTATGTGTTAAAAGGTAAATAGGTTACTAAGACAACATTCGATCTTCAAAATTAGCACAATGATAGACTATTAGATGATAAGTGGAATATGGAAGGCAAGTCGTGGAGTCGTTATATTGGGAGCGAAAAGAGAAGAACAGACGAAGAATACTTAACTAACTAGCCAAGTTTTGGTGTTATTAACCTGTGTCAAATAAATTTATTTTCTTTCTTGTCTTTCTTTCTTTTCTTTCTTATTTGCAGAGTGCGTAAAACTTATCTACTTTTTTACTTATAATAATATCATTGTTTTTTTTAAAAACGGTGCCCCACACTAGGAATTTCTCTTGTATTGTGGGTGCGTTTACAAACATTTAATAAACTCTCATACAAAACGGCCAGCCCCAAAACAACTACTTGTAGGTCATACAAATATTTGTTCCATGCGGGAATCGAACCCGCGACACGCAGCGCAGCAGTCAATCGCTTAACCACTGCGCCAACCGTGCCGTCATTTGTCATCATTGGTTGCTATACATTGTATATTAGTGCATAGTGAACTTTACATCATGTTCCTCATATCTATGTAGATATGAGGAGCATAGTGTAACGTTCACTCATCCTCCGACTTGCAGGCTTAGCAAGAGAACCGTAGACAAGACGTAGACGGAAGTGTAGACAAAAATGACGTTTCCATGTAGACAGTTGAACATTTTCGGTAGACAAGCGATTTCTATTCTACGGTAGAGTAGAAATAAAAAGCGTCATGCTGAGCCTGCCACCCTAATTGCGCAACATAGTATCAATCACAATATGAATGATTTTGAAGGATATTGCTAATCCATTGCTATAAATGTTCGAAAAGTTTGTCTGCTCAACAATGTAAATGGCGCAATGAATATCGATGAGCTGTCAAAATGTAACCCATTGCCACTCTAAGTGTGTTCGAAATTATTCCGCAGATGGGTGTTGTGTTTGGTGGTTGGTGGGCTACTGCCCCTGCCGGGAGGACACGGTGCGGCATACGCTTGCAGAGTGTGCCGCATGGGAGGAGCCACGCCGTGCCCTCATCTCAGGAGTAGGCAGTGACCTGTCGCTGCCGTCCGTGGTCGAGTCGATGGTCGGCAGCGAGGAGTCCTGGGACGCGGTGGTATCCTTCTGCGAAACAGCCGTGTCGCAGGAGGCTGTGGAAAGGGAGCGGAAGATTTCTCACAATCATCCGGCCCGCAGCAGGCGCACCGGGCGTTGGCTGAGGTTAGATAATGCCCTCTTCCAGCCCCCCTAAATGGGTCCAGGGACGGCGGACTCGGGGATGTCCGCGGTCCCCTATCATAAGACCCTTTCAGACATTGCGGGGGGGGTTTAAAAACCTCACCCCCCCAGACTTGAGGTGGCCCACAGAGGCGGGCCGGCACTAGCCGGGGATCACGAAAGTCGCTCTGGATCCCGAGATCCTCGGTGCAAGTGTGGTAAGGAAACACTGGGGTGGTTTTTAGTTAGTAAGAGTCTGACAGACCCCTCCGCCCGTTTTCCAACCCAGCAACAAAAAAAAAAAATGGTGGGCTACAATACTGCCCGACGATTTATGTTGAGACGTTGTTTTTATGCTAGTTGCGAAATAAACTCTGTTTGCGCGATGCAGAATTTTGAGTGACGTCAGTAAGATGCGTAGTTCACGTATGGCGATGTAGATGCCGCCACATGTAATCGTACCGCCATATCGAGCGTCAATAAAGGCCATTCCACTAGAGAACCCCTAGTGCTGAGAATAACCGCTCAGCCTTTCAGCCATGCTGCTCTATATTTTATTTATAGCCGTGCTACATAAGCTGATGACTCTACGGATGAGAAAAATAAACGTGCACAACACAACGCGTTTATTTTTCTCATCCGTAGGGTTGATGATCGGCAGCGAGGAGTCCTGGGACGCGGTGGTGTCCTTCTGCGAAACAGTCGTGCCGCAGAACGAGGCTGCGGAAAGGGAGCGGGAGATTTCGTCCACAAACCCGGCCCGCAGCAGGCGCACCGGGCGTCGGCAGAGGGCATTTGCCCTCTCGGTCCCATGAGTAAATCGGTCCAGGGACGGTTTTGCCCATTTAGAAGAAATCATTGGGTAGAAAGTACAAACATCGTGCGATTTAACCTGGATTATAACTGACAGAAACTAGCACATATGAGCCTGCGGGCATAAGTAAACATTTCATCGCATCCTGTATAATTAACTGTACGATTTCCGAATTCCTACTTTGTTCGTTACCAAATATATGTAGATACACACGAGTCGTATCCTAAACATTATAATACACTGTTAAACCGTCCTTCTGTACCCCAAGTGTAAGTTTGCAAGAGAGTAAACGTAACTTTTTCGTTTGCGTTTAAATTTGACCGATAGATCATAATGCTAAGAGTATAGGAGTGAGAATAAAAATCTTAACGCAAACGCTAGTTACGTTTACTCACTTGCAAACTTACACTCGGGGCACTGAAGTGCATTCAGTAACATCTGCTATTTCGTTGTGGTACAGTAAGATAGTTAATTTCGTTGTACAGCCACACAGATCCATGGGGTGCAATTTGACCGGCAGTTAATTTACATAAAACGATGTTTTTGTGCTAAAAGACATCACTAACCAACGCTGCCCTATAACCACAAAACGGGAGATGTTGCGTGCCCTGCTAGGAAAATAGCGGAATACAGGTACATCAACTCTATCGACTATGAGGGCGCCTAGAGCGTCATAATCAAAGCCAGACTTTCGCATTTAATGCCTGCAGCTGCTGGCTCAACAAAAAACTGCACTGACCTACAAATCGAATGTGATGTGATTGTGCAACAATTTGACTCATCAATTCTGCTGACGCAAAATCATAACATAATTATGTGTCTAACTAGGTTATTAAGTGCAAGAAACTATTTTACGCAAACTAATTATGTACTACAATTACGTTTATAAGACTTTTTGTTATTTTTATCTATAAAGTTTAATAGTATTTAAGTAAACTAGGTATAAAATATTGAATTAATTTAATTTTGTCATTATTTCAAGACTTGTAATGTTAAATATTGTTAAGAATTTAATCATCCTACAATTACCCATGCAATTGCTCATGCCGCCTGTGATACAGGTTTATCCTAGTACAGGCATCTAACATTTTATACCTTTGTAATTATTAGATTTTATGTTAAGATTTTACCAATTGTAATACTGAATAAAAATATTATTATAAAAAAAATATTATTATCTACTAACCCGTACTAGGCCCGTATGCTGGATGACGACCCACGCCCCCTCACAGAGAATAGGCCTGTGTCCCAGCAGTGGGTACATTATTGGCTGATTATGATTCCCAGCACGTCTAGGCAAATTATTTTTCAATACACTTCCTCGAAAACTAGTTCATATCGCACTACGATTCGGTTCACAATGCAATTTATTTCACAAGCATGCGATTTTTATTTTCCAACACGTGTGCGGGAATAAAAATTTCCACAGATAACTTATACCTATAGGTACTTAGTCCAAATTAGTTCAATGCCTTTATTCACACCGTCTCGTGCCAGAGACGGTCCTCTCCACAGATTAAGTAGTACTGTCCTCTCTATTCGGGGGTGATTTTTTTTTTAATCTCGGCAAAGTTGCGTCTTTACGGCGTTAATATTTTTGGAATATAATGTTTATAAATAGAATACCATTATTATTACAATAAAAAAAAACCTTTATGAACAAATTAACATTTATTTGGTTCTAAACTCAAAGATATTTGAATTTTCGATTTTTCTTATTAGGCTGTTTATCGGCTTTATACCTTTGCTTCTTCTTCAACCTAGCGAAAGCAAAGCGCGGAAAGAAAGTAAAATTAAATCATAGTTTCCTAATAATTCATGACAAAAATATTTATCGTTATTTTATTTTATTTCTTCAAAAGTGTATTGAAAAACGTCGTTTGATACACGTGGACATTTGTTATTGCAGTTCTCGGCTCAAAAACAATCTCGCCTATGCTGCCCTCGTAATAGCAAATGCAATATTTGCAAAATGGCGGCTTCGAGAAAAACGCGATTAGGTGTTTTTTTTTAATCTCTACTTTAACTGATATAAAACTCATATGTTTTGTTATGGTAAAGGTATATAAAAATACAAGGTATTGTTTAGTTTAGTTCTGAAGTAATTTTTTCTGATGTAGGCCTTTAGAAACTCGAGTACTGCACTTAAACCTTGTGGCTCTATTTGTAATACATTAAAGTAGTGAAGTAAAATGCAGTACTCGTGTTTGTTACTGAATTCGTGTCTAGGAAATACATTGACTACATTAAGCACTAGCAAAGTTAAGTACTGAATATATGTAGAATAAAAGGCATAATGCGGTGTAAACACAAGTTGTTAAACATTTAAATATAAAAAAGAAGAAAAACATGATTAATTATGAAAATATTTTTATTTTATAATTTAAACAGTCTCTTTGTTGGGCCATAAGAGTAATATAATATATTATAGTAGGTACCGTACGGTAGTTAGGTAACTGAAGTTAAAGAAAATATCTGTCTAGAAATACCTATTATTAATTATCATCATATGTATGACATGTGATTTAGTAACATAAAATAAATGAGATTTTTCATTCATTCGCTTTTGCCTTAAATTTCCATAAGAAACTAAAAAATATTAAGTAATTAATAATGGCATTGTAACAGTCTTTTAGTATTAATTAAACTCTGTTTGTGTACTTTTTAAGTATCTAAGTCAGAAACTTCCATAGCTTTTACTGTGACTTTCCCTGAAATTGCTAACTGCACACAAACAAGGAAATCAGAAATTTTAATCAACACTTTTCCTGCTTTTTGTAATTGGTTTTCTACTTGATGCTGAATTTCTTACTAGTATTTAGATGAATACTGCATTCTAACTTAGTACTAAATACGTATTTACTGCATTTTAATTTGGTGTATGATCATTGCTGCATTTATACTAACAATATCATATAATTTCACACGAAATGCTGCATTTTTCCTTGTTACTTCTCCATGTTCCAGCCATACAAAAAAAATATAAAAAAATCTACATACAGCCTAAGTTTCCGGATGTAATTTTTGTCAAAAACGGAAAATCGTCAATATGTTGAATACTGCATTTGGTGTTACGAGGGCAGTATGGCTCGGGTGTTAATTCCGCCTCAAATGCAATAACAAACATTCTCCACTTGTATCAAAATGTACTATTTTCTTTTACCAGTGTTCTCATTTTTTATGCTTGCAATAAATATAAATACATAGTACATTGTGATACAAGGGTGGAAAGTACACGGGTGTGTATCACACGACGTGTTTTAATACACTTGTGGAAAATACTAAAAAACAAATCAAAGAATTAAATATGTTTATTTCAATTAAAAAAATACAAATTGAGAGTAGTTTTTAACATGGAATAAATTGACCACCATTTAGATGGTTTATATTTGCCACTCAATTCATGAAAAGCTAACAAAACATGTTCTGAAAATGACTTAGTTTTCTTTTGTTTTTTCCATAAAATAAAATTATCGTAAGTCGCCATAATATCTTTCTCGAGATTTTGGGAGCAAAATTTCATCTTGCGGAGTTTTCGCCTCAGATAAAATATCGGGTGGAGTCAATTCGATTTCATCACTTGTACTTGAACTCATATTTACAAATACATAATCAATTTATCACACAAAACATTTAAACTTTCAGAGAATGGCGTTTTTTTGCAACTGGAGATATTTTTTTTTGACAAATGTTGGTGTGAAAATAATTAAATTAAAACTGGTAATTAAATATATTAAAGAACCATTTAAAAGACTTTTGAGAATTCAATGCTAAGACGTACGGACTCATTCATTTTTCCTCGTATAAAATAGAAAGAAAGAAAAATTGTTTATTCTGCACAAACAAAACGCACATTACAATAAAATAACCTGAATTGCACACAAACAAAGTAGCCAAAAGCCTCGTAATCAACAATAAAAAAGTTTGACAATCTTGTCCATTGCCAGATGTCAGGGCCCGGGACCAAAGACAATTTATATTGCGTAATTAATAATCTATCCCATTTTATTCTATGTATGAAAAATCCTTGCTACTGAACTTTTTAAATTGACTTATTTTAAAACTCAACTCCAAAACTAATGATAGAGCTTGTAAACAAAAGTCACGACCGCGTAACAGAAAGATGCCTATGCAAAAGATTTAATTTGCGAATCATAATTATAGAAAGAAAATAAAGAAAGTAAAATAATTTTATTCGTCACAGAAACAACAACAACAACTGAATTGAAAAATATATATAAATACCACATTAACATACTCCTACTTTCATAATATACCAGATGGTTTAACACACATAAGGTACTTTACACAATGCTTCACAATAAGTCGGTCTTCAGTTTGTAGGCGTCAGTCGGCTTTGTGTGTCCGACTAGAAACAAGATTATCTTGTCCCGAACGTAAGCCGAAAGGTGCCAGTGCCCTTTACTTGACTGATTTATATAATATACCCACCGTATTTACCATGCAGCTATGCAACGTTCTGAGCACGCCACAATTGTGGCGATAAGTCCCCTCTTTGAGGAGTTGCTAGAGAGGCACCACGGCGTCCTCACCTTCCGCCTTGTTTCGGGAGTTTCCTGTTCAGGTTAAAGCGGGAGGAAACGCCCTGGTGTCACCACTGTGTTGATCAGCCGGAAGACACGGTGGAGCATACGGTGGAGGTCTGCCCGGCTTGGATGGAGCACCGCCGTGTACTCACGGAGGCGATCGGCGGCGGCGATCTCATGCGTCTGGCCCTGGTTTAGGGCATGGTTTGGAGCGAGAGTGATGGGAGACCGTCACCTCCTTCTGCGAAGCAGTAATGCTCGCGAAGGAAGAGGTGGAACGCGTGTGGGCGAGGCAAGGTTCACGCCCTCGCGCCCCTAGTCACCGCAGGAGACGCCCCAGGCATCAGGAGTCGCAGGCTGATTTCCGGACACCGTAGGCGCGGGCTTGCGGACGGTGAGCGATGGGTAGCTCGCCGTCCGATAAGGACTAGGCCCGGGTCAACGGCACGCTGTGTTCCATGCGGATCTCAAAGAGATGTCAGCACCAACAGACGGGGTCCCATAGGGCCAATGCCTGCCAGGGTTGCGAGTTTGTCCGAAAGGGATATCGTGGCCCTAGCACACAGGCAACGGAAGGAACACAGGTGGGTTTTAGTCAGTAAAAATCTGACACGCCCTCCAGCTCCGCCCAGAGCGGGAGAAGTTACTTGATCATTTCCCACCCAAAAAAAGAAAAAAAAAGCCATGCAACGTTTTATATAATTGGGCCCACAGAAATATTCAAAAGGGATTTTGATTAGTCTGACTTTTGGAGAAACAAATAGGTAGATCCTGTATCATCACTGCATAAGTATTTTCGAAGCAAGTAATAAGTGTAATTTCAGTGAGTTTATACCCAACCCAACCAATCAAAGAACAGTGGTGACCCAGTTGTAACAAATAAATAAAAAAATAATTTCTTTATTTGTATAGAATGCAGGTAATTGTACCGTTTGGTGCCGGACGTAAAGAATAGCACAATCCCATTTCTTCCCATGGGTGTCGTAAAAGGCGACTAAGGGACTTAGGTACAAGAGAATGGGCAGCAGTGTTCTCTATGCATTTTTTTAAATCATACTGCGATCGCCAACCAGTCTGCCAAGCGTGGCGATTATGGCAAATCGCCCCGCCCCCCTTTTTGGGGGAGGCCTAAGTCCAGCAGTGGACGTCTTTCGGTTGAGATGATGATGATGATGATGCGGGTAATAATAATAATGGTGTTAGTTTTAGATATATTTCCAGTACATTCTGCCTGTTGGCATGCAAAAATTTGTTAACTTACAGATAATTTAGAAACTAGGTACCTACTTACATTCAAAATGAGATCGTGGATCAGCTAAGTCTAATATTATTTACATAATAAATAAGATAAGGTGAATCAAATATTACAATTCATTATTTATAAAATCGGTAACAAAGTAATAACCTTTCTGTCAGCAACGACGACAGGAGTTTCTTGAATTGTTTTAAGGGCTGATCCTTAATACAATTTGGGAATTTGTTAAATAATATATAATAGGTGCCATACCAATAATGTTTTTTTTAAGCAAAGCGATATTGTTTAACGTCTGCTTTTATTTGTTTGAATATCGTTATGAAATTGTAGGTGAAAAACCATCTTCGAATATTGAGGTTATAAAATGAACCTTAAATGACAAACATCTATACGGTGATGTAAACTTAGAATTTCGGGTTTAAGTAATAATCAAATCTAATAATCAAATCGAATCACTCAATTTGTAAGTGATTTGTTATTGATTTCTTAACATCCTACTTTTAGAACAGGCTATACCTGACCTAGTCTGCTGGTTTATGTGTAGCCGATATTATTTTCATGTATTTTTTCATCGAAAATAGTTGAACCCGACTATGCGAAGTAAGATACACTAGTCGGAATGACCCTTCATAAAAATGTAGTAAATTGCTATCAGGTCAGGGCAATAAAACTATTATATTAAAGCCCCATCTGTGCCGACATTAAAAAAAGCGTCGAATGCATAACTTTTCCCTATTTGAAGTTGCCCAAAAAAATGGTTTACTAGTTTTTCGTTAAAAATATCCAAATCCTTTATGAATAAAAAAACAACCGACTTCCAATAAAACACAAAAAGCGAAAAATAACTTTGATTTCGGCAGTCGGTGTCTTTGGATCTGTATTTTAGTTTTTTGCCACAGACTTCCGAAATTAAGGTTATTTTTCACTTTTAGTGTTTTATTTGGAAGTCGGTTGTTTTATTTGTAGGTTTTTATTTTTCACTTTTTATGGGTCAGTTTATAATTTATTTAAGTTACAATAGCATAATGTCAACTGCTTATCAACTTTTGGAAAATATTGTTTTTCCCGATGCAGGGACGTTTAATTGTGTGAACCAGGAGAACTGGAGCTGATGGTGAAGTCTTCAGCTCCACTTCACCATATGCATTGTGAAGAGCATAAATTTCTTAGCAACCATATAAGTAAGTACGTAGATCCGGTGGCCATCTATGGTCTTCATCATAAGTTCCACTTCTCCAAATGGTGTTTTCCGAGAGCAAATGCACGAGTTACTATCAAAAATATCCGGGAAAAGCAATATTTTGTAAAAAAAGCAGTTAACATTAAGCTATTGTAACTTAGATAAAATAAAAACTGACCCACTAAAATGTGAGAAATAAAAAACTTTTTACAAAAAAAAAATAACCGACTTCCAAAAAAACACTTCAAATTGAAAAATAACTTTAATTTCAGAAGTCAGTGGCAAAAAACTAAAATACAGATCAAAAGACACCGACTACTTTAGTTCGTGAAAATTCAGCTTCTATTCATAAATATTTGACATTATGTACCTACTTTAATTACGTTATAGGTACGTTGTGTTTATTTAATAAAGATTGATGTGAATATTTAATTATTTTTACTTATCAATTTAAACAGTAACTTTTAAATTCCCATGTTTATTTTAGAGAAATCCAAAACAGGATCTGTTTCATGAAATACTACATCTCTAAAAGAAATATTGGAGCTATCGCATTTTATCTTCCAATTTCATCGAAAGTTATGGCCCATCCGTTTCGCTGAAGTTCTTAATAGTGCTTGCGAGCCAAAGCTGTACATGTTGAAAGTCTTTTACTACGAATATAAATTAATGAAACGTTATTGGGTGCCGAATTTCAATAGCTTTTGAACTAGTCCTATGAACAGGGATATTTTGTTCAGGTCACCTTAAAACACCTTGAAATTTTTGGTTGATATTGGCAAAAAATATATTTTATCACGATTTATGCTTATTCAAAAAGCGTTCGAGATTTCTTTTGTCTACGTAGGTATCATTATATCTATAACTAGCAGACCCAGCCGACGATGTCCTGCCCAAAAAAAAAATCTCATAAAAAATGGACGTTCAGTTTATATCGAATTTGAACATTTTCCGGGTAACTTTTTCAGTTTTTCTTTCCATAAAAACCTGTTGGACTATTACAAACATTTTAAATGAAAAAAATAGCCAATTATATAATCGACTAAGCCTTTCCCAAGTGACGCGCTTACCAACCAACAGCATTTGATATATATAGATGATGTTTATGTGTTGCTAACGGTGGATTCATGGAATAAACCTATTCTATATTTTCTAAATTTACATTTTTTATCCGCGAACGTATCATTTCGGTTCGATTTCACTGCTGTTGTACTCAGACGTGTGTAATGTTTACTTTAATACACCGTGTAATGTAACGCGATATCTGCGTGTGGACGGCACTACGAGCATTACATGTAACGCTCGGGTTGGATGTCGGTTTTTAACGCGAACACAAAGACTCTCGCAGTCGAACAAGATTCGCGTTGAGTTTGTATGCCGTCCACACTTTTTGCATTACATTACTTAATACACACGTCTGAATCCGGATTAGACGCAATTACAGCCAAGGATACAACATTTCAGACCTTATATCGACTGATAATCATTCGAGAATACACACAAAGAAATACGGCAAATATTCCCAAGTGCAATGGAATTCTTTCTTGGCTTGCCATTTTTCGAGAACCTGTCTGTCATCCCCTTTGGGAAAAAATATGGTTCTAACCTAAACTAATATTATAAATAATTATTTTATTTTTATTTTATTTATGTTTGTTTGTTACGATTTCACGCTAAAACGACTGACCGGGTTTGAATTAAATTTAGCAGATATTTGGTAGACCATGACTTGGGAAAGGACATAATTATAATGCTTTTATCGCGATATTCCCATGGAGTCGAAAGTAATGCGTGTGAAGCCGCGGGGTGCAGTTAGTAGGAATAAAAATATTAAAAAAATAGATCTGGAGATAACACCATCAAATTATTTATCTTGTATACCCACATCGCTGCTACCCACATCATAACAATGTGCCAAACCATTATTTAAACAATTAAAAAAAAAACCGTTGTCAATTTCAATCTGGGCAAATAGTGCCCAGATTGAAATTGACAACGGTTCTCGCATTACATAAAATTTATCTTACTGTAGATAAATAATTCAGCTCTTCATAAACAAAAATTATTCTGGCTTTTTCAACTTCTCCGGAGTTTATTTTTAACATCGATAATTTTATTATTTCTTGTGTTTTTTCATAACCAAGTTTATTTACACCTGAGTTGGCTCAGATGAAAGGTAGACGATATAAATAATTGAGACAGATTTTCACTCCATTTCAATCCGGCTTTGAGGAAATGTCCCGTCAGTTGTTCTTAGACAAGATCTAAGGACAAAATACTAAGAAGAGATTCCGGGAAACTATAATAGGTAAGCTAAAGTTTCTCGGGATCTCTACTAAGTATTTTAATCATCATTTCAGCCGAAAGACGTCCGCTGCTGGACATAGGCCTGTCACATTCAATTGGAATATACCTAAGCGCAGACAAAAATCAAATTAATAACGACTTTATAGAACGCCTAGGTTTATAGCATGATTTAATAAAATAAATAAAATGATACTTACTAGGAATAAACCTAATTATTCGAATGAATCAACTTGTAATCGAAATTGGTCACGGGGTTTCAATAACGCTATATTTCTGTTGAACTCAAACCTATAATGAATCAATCAATGGCAAATAATTTAATGTAATGTTTTGTGTTGCCTAATGTAAATTATTTTACAAGTTTTTCTAACTAAACAGACAACTGTGCTGCTGGGGAGTTTGTTGCGCAACTTCTTCTTCCTAGCTCAAGCACTAGTGTGTCTCAAGGACTAAAGTGCTGAAGGGCGGGCGTTTGGGGACTGTCTTCTGAATTTTGACGTTTGAAAAGTCCGGTGGGGGGTTTGAAAGTTCTGATTCTCAGCCTAGTTTGAATTATCATCATCTTCATATCAGCCGAAAGACGTCCACTGCTGGAAATAGGCCTCTCCCAATACAGCCGGGGGGGGGGGGGGGGGGGAGGTTTGCCATAATCGCCACGCGGGTTGGCAATCGCAGTATGTTGTTAAAATGCATAGAGAACGCTGCTGCCCATTCTCTAGTAAGTCCCTTAGTCGCCTTTTACGACACCCACGGGAAGAAATGGGATGATGCTATTCTTTACGTCCGGCACCTCACGGAAAGTTAAGTTGAAGTTGTTGTGGAAGTTGTTTCTATGTATTTTGAATAAATGACTTGATTTTGATTTTGAATATCAACATTAAGGGGACGATAACCGACTTTTAATGATTTTATACCGAACATCACGTCTAAACGAGTAGTGTTAATGATTTGAAAAAAATATATGATAAATTAGAGCATTTTTTCAATAACTTAATATGTGAAGATTTTAGATTATGTTTATATTACAAAGTGAAATTATTTTAATTTAGACCTACTGAATCCTAACACATGTGTCACTCAATATCTATCAGAACTCGAAGAAAGTGGCTACGATATTTTAAATAAAATAGATAAGGAATACTCCACGAGGCAAACTCAAACAACAAACACCATCTTAGATCATGTTGCAACAGACCTACAAAAACAGTCCTTCCATTTTGTTATTATGGAGTCTGCTATGTCTGACCATAAACAGATTTATCTGGAGATGTTTAAATACAAGCCAAAAATTAAACAAAAGATCCAATATGAGGCAATAGACTATGAAAACTTATACAAAAGTATTAGCAAAGCTTCCTGCATCGGCATAGATGATGATTACAAATGTCTGGAAGCCTTCATTATGTCACACATTTTAAAAAACAAGAAGCAAAAATCAAAAATAATGAACTTACCAAAGGACGACTGGATTAACAAAGAAGCTATTAAGATGATCGATAACAGAAATACCTTGTGGCAACAGTTAAAAAGTGAAGAAGCAAATATTATCTTGAAAAGAAAGTTTTTAGCGGAACGAAATAAAGTATGTAAGAAAATAAATAATGATAAAAACAGTTACTACTACAACAAATTCCAAAAATGTAACAATAATCCGAAGAAGATGTGGAAAACTATTAACTCTCTAGCTATGAATAAGACTAAAACGAATATTTTACCGCCAAAGCTAATAGTAAATTCACAAAGTGTAACAGAGGGCGATAGAATTTGTGATATACTGAATGTTTATTTCACCACTATTGGCACAGAGCTGGCTAATGGGATACCATCGGGATATCATTTAAATTCAGGTAACACACTTATGTACAAAGACAGAGACGAACACACAGAAACACTTACTCAATTTAGACCTTGTACAATCGAGGAAGTTACTAAACTTATTGATAATTTGGATGCTGATACTAGCACAGGTGTGGACGCAATTAGCACAAAAGCATTAAAATGTATTAAGAATGTTATAATTTCACCCTTGGTTAGTTGCGTTAATAAATGTCTTGAGCATGGTACGTTTCCTGATAGCCTGAAGTTGGCAAAAGTCTCTCCTATCTTCAAGTCGGGTACGAAAACGGATCCGAGCAATTATAGGCCAATTTCCGTGCTTCCGGTGATATCTAAAATCTTTGAAAAAATTATATACAACCGCTTAATTGAATACTTGAATGAGAAAAGCTTCTTAATAGACCAACAATATGGTTTCAGATCAAAATCAAACACCTTGTCAGCAACCATTGACCTAGTAACAAATATAAAAACAAATATAGATAATAAAAATATAGGCTTAGGCATTTTTATTGATTTGAAAAAGGCGTTTGATACTGTTTCTCATGCAAAATTATTACAAAAACTAATTAACTTGGGTATCACTGGAACAGCTTACAACTTATTCGAATCCTACTTATCACAAAGATGCCAAATTGTTAAAATTGGTAACTACAAGAGTATTCCCCAAAAAATTACGTGTGGTGTTCCACAAGGATCTATTCTGGGACCACCATTATTCCTAATTTATGTAAACAACATCAATCAGATAGGGTTAACAGGATATCTAACACTCTACGCAGATGATACTAGTCTATTCTACTTCGGTCAATCCATACACGATATCATTAGTGATGCGCAAAACGATTTAAACGTAATAAATGAGTGGTTTTTACATAACTTACTTACCATTAATACTTCGAAAACATCTTACATGATATTTGCAGCCAAAAACAAAAAGACTCCACCCCACGCCCCTTTGATTATTGATAACCTAATTATCAAGCAGTCCAGTACAGAAAAGTATCTTGGTCTACTATTAGATGACAAACTGTCCTGGAAACCCCATATCGAGCACGTAAGATCCAAACTTGTGTCACTCTCTGGAGCGCTTCGTAGAATGGGTAACTGCTTACCACCTAAGATAAAACGCACTATCTACAATTCATTAGTAAAACCTAATCTAGAATACCTGATTGAGATTTGGGGATCAGCATCCAAAACTAACCTCAATTACATACAGAGGACCCAAAACAAAATTATAAAACGGTTATATTGTTATGACTTCCTAATACCTACTAAACAGCTATATGAAAAAACTAAACTATTCAATCTCCGTCAACTATACAATTACAATACTTGCATACTAGTAAAAAAGTTTTTAGATAACACTACACAAACCAACATTAAACTTACAAAAAAGACATACACACATAACCTAAGAAATAGAAACGAAGTAGTTCTGCGATTTCCTAGAACAGTAAAATATGGAAAAAAGAACTTTTTATATGAAGGGGTCCAATTATATAATAAATTGCCAAATGAAATCAAGGAGTCCAAAAGTATTATTATTTACAAAAGAAAACTAAAGGATTATATTATGCAAAAAGTAACTTCTACATAAATACCCTGACAACGCAATATCCTAATACTACTAACCTAACTTAGAAATAATAATACTAATACTTACTTAGAAACTATACTTCAATAATACAAAATAAACACATAAAAAAAAAAAAAAACACACCACACACGTAATGATCAAAATTATAAATAATCAGCGGTCTCCGAGACTATACTTGTCGCACACAAGCAAAAACACTCGTGCGCGCACTATACTAGCACACACAAACACATTCACAAAGTATTTGTTGTTTGTTTCTCGCAAAGTGAAATAATCAGTACAAGATGAGGGTACCTTGGTGTCAAATTGGCCAGCTGTATTACATATTTTTTATGTAACTACCTACACTTTTGTTTTGTTTGCCGTTGATCTCGTACGTTGTTGTTAAAGTTTTAGTTATTCTACATCTGCATGCTTCGTCATTAGACGACGAATATTTATGTTAAAAGTTAAATCTCATATAAGTGAACTGTGTTCTTATGAGAAATAAAGATTCTTTAAACCTAAATTAATTTGTAAAATTATGTCTAACGCGGATAGTAAACTGAGAATGGCGCAAAATCTACCTTGCGTATTTTTCTGAAACCTTCACCAATTTAAAAATAATTTAATTATTGATCTTTTAGTGTACGCGTTTTATTAAAAAACCTTTTTTGTGTATAATAAATTAATAATGCGTCAAATTGGGGACAGCGGTCCTTGATGGGCGAGTCCTATTACTGGCTGAACGTACGACGCGTTTCGTGAGCTCAGTACAGAACACGCAAGCTAACCACTCAAGGTCACTGGCATATATCTGCGTCTTAAGTAGTAGTTTTGATTGTTCAATCTGGCAAACATGACCTGCACTGCACAATGTTGGAATAGTTATGGGCTAACAAAGTTACTTTGGTTTAAGCATAAACCTTCAAGTTTTTATTTTGAACTTTGTTCTGGCTACTAAGATTCATACTTACTACAACTGGCTACTAAGGTAAAAGTTCTTAAACATAATAACTTTTATAAAGAAGACAAGAAAGATATACGTTTATTTCAGACCATCCATTACAGAACATCCATATTCGCGTTAGTAATTACTTAAACTAACTTAACTACCTAATATTAAAGTGATTCCATTGTTATTTATTTATTTATTTAATATAGCACGCGAAATTTAAAATTTCCTACGATTTTTACAAACCACAGCGATTTATTTTAAACAAAACTGAAAGCTTAGCCCCAAACTAAGTAGTTATTTATGTTTATTTCCCCTCCTTTTTATTTACTTGTACATTTGTTATTATTATTTAACGTCTGTTAGTTTTTAAATTATGAAATAAACATAGCTATGATTAAGCTAACTGAATAATACAATTATCGAAACAAGGGTACTCTTACTAAGTAGTCAATTTTGTATGTAGAACTATATTACAAAAACCACAGTGGAGCTCTATAAAATAAAACAGCTTATCAGACTTAAACTAAAGATTAACCTTGTTTCGCAATAAGGCAGTTTAGGTTCATTCTTCTTCTTGGCGTGTCGATGGCAATCTAAATGGACTCGGCCCAGAATTCGACTACGTGTTTAGCGCCATCACTAGCGTCCATCAGTTCCTGTAATGTGCAGCTGACAGGACACGCAGGACACAATACTAAGTGTCCCATCGTTTGTGGAACAGTACCACATTTATACTTACAATTAACTTGTAAATATAAATTGTAGTAATACATTTAGAGAGGATCGGCACTGTTACTCCTTAATACAGGCTATTTCATAGCCTAGCAAGGAGAACAGCACGTCACCCACTTGATTGCCAGAGATTTCATACTACCTACGAGTACTTTGTGAAAACTGTTACATGTACTTCAATCTGTTTTTATATAAATAAATATTATATTATTATATTTAGGCTCAAGCACTTTGCAGGCACAAAGTGAATATTTTTAGACCAATAAATGTTACTCACTGAATTTTCTTTCCTCTTACAGATATGTCATTGGGCAAGGATGTTAGTTTCGACTTGTAACTACTGAGGAGTAGTCAAGCCCTTTAAAAATTACTCGAAAACATGTTCGAGCGGAGCCTGATATTTTTTTTTAGAGGGTTTTTTTCATGGAATACCATTTTACATTAACATACACTGAAAAATACTCGCGCTTAAGAACCTAAGTTTCTACGGAACACTCAGGGGTCAAACAGGGATTTAAAGTGAGGCGAACAAAGTTTCACGAAACGAGTCGCTGGAAACAACTAGTATTACCATAAACAGTTTTAATTAACAAAGTTGAAAAGTCCCACATAGTTAAGCTATGAGAAACATGAATCTTTCCTGATATTGATTTTAATATTGCCTTGCAATAATAACGTTGCCTCGTTAATGTAATGGTTTGGCATTGTTATTGGTACGATTCCTATTTTATATAGATAATATTTATTATATTATTAATATTTATCTATTATTTATAATATATATATTATATTATATTTTTTATTATACAGGGTCAAATTAAATTAGCTAGCGAAACTCCGCAGACGTGATGGGTATCGATATCTAAACATGATCACACAAAAAAGAAATTAATTTGAGTGAGTTTGAGTTTTTTTTTGGGTCTGTAGCCGCAGTTTTGTAGTCACTTGAAAATTTGTTTTTTTTTTGTATACTTCACTGACGTGATGGGTACCGATATCTCAACATGATGAAAACAAAAGAAAACAGATTTTCTCAACTCATACTTCAAGAAACAACAACAAAAGCGATACATTGACCCCAAAAAAAAAACATCAAATCTTTTGTTATTTTATTTTGTCCTTTTTAGATATCGATATCATGTCTGCGGAGTTTCGCTAGCTAATTTAATTTGAACCTGTATATAATTCCTATATCCCCCATCCGGAGCTTATTTCGGCTTATAATAAAACGTGATCTGACTTAGCCTGAATATTCGAGTCTGTCTGTTTTTGTATTTCTAGCTTTACAAGCCGTGATTCGCGTGTGCGTGGGCACTTTAATCGCAGAAGAGATAGCCGATGAGGCCTAAAGGTTCTGGAGTGGGGACCGCGTACCGCAAGACGTAGCATTGGAAGGCCTCCTACAAGGTGGACCGATGAGCTTGTGAAGGCCACAGGAATCCGCTGGATGCGGGAAGTACAGAACCAGTCGAAGTGTCGGTGCTTGGTCTTTGTCCAGTAGTGGACGTCTTTCGGCTGAAATGATAAATGATAAAGCAATATGTCCATCGGGCACACTTGCCCAACGGCAAAAATTACGAACTTCCTTAAAAACTTTCATCCACTATTTAACCCCTTTAGGGGATGAATTATCTCCGGCGGGATCTTATGGCGGCGTGGAGAGTGCGATTGTCGCAACCCAGCGCTGGGCACGCCACAATTGTGGCGATAAGTCCCCTCTTTGAGGAGTGGCTGGAGAGGCGCCACGGCGTCCTCACCTTCCGCCTGACGCAGGTCCTCACCGGACACGGTTGTTTCGGGAGGTTCCTGTTCAGGATAAAGCGGGAGGAAACGCCCGGGTGTCACCACTGTGTGGATCGCCCGGAGGACACGGTGGAGCATACGGTGGAGGTCTGCCCGGCTTGGGCGGATCACCGCCGTGTCCTCACGGAGGCGATCGGCGGCGGCGATCTCTCGCGTCCGGCCCTGGTTCAGGCCATGGTTCGGAGCGAGAGTGCATGGGAGGCCGTCACCTCCTTCTGCGAAGCAGTAATGCTTGCGAAGGAGGAGGCGGAACGTGTGAGGGAGAGGCAAGGTTCGCGCCCTCGCGCCCCTAGTCACCGCAGGAGACGCCCCGGGCGTCGGGAGTCGCAAGCCGATTTCCGGCCACCGTAGGCACGGGCCTGCGGACGGTGAGCGATGGGTAGCTCACCGTCCGATAAGGACCAGGCCCGGGTCGACGGCGCGTCGTATTCCACGCGCGCCTCAAAGAGATGTCAGCACCAACTGACGGGGTCCGATAGGGCCAATGCCTGCCAGGGTTGCGAGTTTGTCCGAAAGGGATATCGTGGCCCTGGCACAAAGGCAAATGAAGGAATACGGGTGGGTTTTAGTCAGTAAAAGTCTGACACGCCCTCCCGCTCCGCCCAGAGCGGGAGAAGTTATTTGATAATTTCCCACCCCAAAAAAAAAAAAAAAAGGGGATGAATTATCAAAGAAGACTTCCAACCTGCAGAACAGCACATCCCATTGCCTCTAAGTATACGGGTTTTCGGGCTGAACCTTATCTGGACAAACCAGGCGTTTTTGATGTGAAACATCTATAGGCACACGTAAAACCGATTGCTGGCGGGGCGACGCATGCCGCGTGGCGATCGACGGCCTCGCCACTATACAGTCTATATGTAGTAGTGTGTAAATGTGTGTGTAGTGCGATGTTTCACATCTGTCAGTCGTCCCGTGACGGCTCAATTTTTTCGTTAAGTAGATTTTGGACAAAAGTAAAGTTCTTAATTCAAAATTGACAACTTAGTACCGGAATAAGTTACAGTTTTGTATCAAGAGCTGGTTCACGATCAGAGTTACGTTCTTATTACAAAAAATAACTGGCTGGATGGTTTTAACCATGTCAAAAAACTCTTGTTTTGTAATAAGACCAATAATAGTTTTTTTTTTATTTAAACTCAGTATTCACACTCTGCCAAGGGAACACAACCATGAATCCGTGATGTCTAATCATCTCTTAGCTTAGCTCCCACGGCTTATTTTTTTTTTTGTGGTTTTGTTTCTTAGACGTTTTAGATGTGCACGTCTTCTTTCTACATCGTTCTCACACAACATTGTACTCATGCTTGTGCTCCTTTTCATTGTTTCAACAGGAATGATGTAACAGATCTTTTGTAACGTAATATTTTGATTGAAAAGAGTGTCCGTGGAGTTTCTTGTCTGTTCTTCTCTATACAAATCTACTACGCTTTGGAATAGGCAACTAGCTTCAGCTTCCAGACTGACCTACTGTTTGTAATTGATGTTATAAATCAACATCTAAAGTCATTTATTCAAACTAGGCTGAGAATCAGCACTTTTTGAACGTCAAAAATTACATGAGACAGTCCCTCAAAATCGCCCACCCTTCACCACTTCCTAGTGCTTTAGCTGGGAAGAAGAAGTGGCTCAACAAACTCCTCAGCAGCACAGCTGTCTATTCATATATAAAACTTGAATTTATACAATAAAATGTAAAATGCAACACAAAACATTAAATTAAATTATTTGGCTTATGTTAGCTAGCACACACCACTATATAAAAAGAAATATATATTATATAATAATCGTCGAAAACTATACTCAAACAGAAATAACGTAAACAAAACGTATCTAAATAAAAGCCTCCATGCATAATGGGCGTGCCCGCGTAAATAAAGCTATATATATAATATACTACAAAATACCAAATATACTGCACCCATTTAAAGTTCTATGCATGTGACTATTTTAAAACTTTTTGGCCGAATAGCTTCCTATGTAAAGATAAACTGCTTTGAAGATAACGGATCTTTGTGTTCCTTGCACCAGACCTAACCCGGTTTCCGAGCGTCCCAGATATTCTCTATAGAATTCATGCCCGGACTTCAAAATAGCCACTGCATTTTTTAATGCCATCGTCTCCTGAATGGATGCATTATGTAGGTGCTTGATTGTATACCGAGAGATACATAAAAATTAATAAATAAAGTAGCCTATATTTTCACTGACTCTTCTTCTTACTTATAATCGGGTGATAACGGCCTTTTATTCACTCACTCCAAAAGTTCGGGATTGTTTTTTTTATTATCTCTCGTCGTATTAATGGTTTTGGAGGGCGCTGACAATGATAATATGGGAAATTTGAGTTATGATTTCAAATGAAAAATTTGAAATTTCTGACAAATTTCAACGAAAATTTGCACTTGGTCCGTTTTTTATAATGAATAGACTGGTCGGCCGGAAAAACTTTACCCAACAAAATCGAAATCGTTTATCTGCATACAATGAGGTGGGTACAAAATATGTTACGTGTAAAATTCATTGCAAAGACATTCCGCCGTGCACTGATGGCATGCAAATATTTAATGGACAGTCAAACAATAATAATGGTCAGTTAAACAGTAACATACCATTTTTTTATAGACAAATTCTAAAAGAAATCGGTATATAATTGTAGTGTTAACTTTAAGAATTCTATTAACGAAAGGAACAAATTATCCAAGTAAATACAAGCCACAAAAATATACCTATACAAGTCTAAACGTTCTAAATGATTAGAGGTCCCAATGTTCTTCTTAAAATGTCAGAAATCATTAGTAACATAATAAAACCGTAGTGGAGTCAAAACTGTACATTGAATATTTATAAAAAAAAAGGTTATTGCTACGAGGTCTGGAAACGATTCTTATGGCGAAAATATAGTAGTTAGAATTTTTGTGTTTGTCTGAATGTAAGGCACGCAAATAATACCGGATAGATTTTGTTCAATTTTGCATAGATATTCCCAAAAAGTCTCGCCTGGTCTGTAGGCTATAAAGTATCACGCTATTTTCTATGGGGGACGAGCAAGAGAACACTATGTTTGTATGCGTCTATAGTTTAAATTGAATTGTAAATAGACGAGCCAAAAGTTTACAATATTGCCGGTAGTTACCGATATAACCTTTTAAGTGATTATTATCACGCTATATCTACCTTTAAGGAGCTAAGCAGTTAATCATGACATTAATTATGAACGACTATTTTAGTCAACAAAGCTGACCAAAATAGCTTTGTGGTCTGACGAATGCTTTGCAAACCTGTGGTACGAGTACGACTTCCACGCGAACGAATTCGCTAGTGTAATACTCGTAATATAATAAAAAGGTTCTTCAAAAAGCAAACAAGATAAATGACTAATGTTTTAATCACTAAAGCCGGGAGTTATCCCCGTAGATTTCGAAGCAACATCAGAGAAGCAGAATTCTATAACACTTCGGTATTTCCGAATCTATTGTATACAGGTACTAGATGCTTTTTAGAACGAAGCAAACTGATCAATGGCAACTTTTTCTTATTTTCTATACAGTTTTTTTTTGTGTAGAATACGTTTTATTTTCCTTGGTTCTATTATCTGAAAATGTGCTAAGTTGCCAGCTCATTGTTCGTTTACACCTTACAACACGTTTTGCGTCTAAAGCAGGATGACAGGCAGGTGTGAAAAGCGCCATTATACATCGTTCTAAACAATTAATCAAGGAAATGGAGGCAAGTGATGCATTAAATACATTAAAGCTAACACAGTAAACTCTGTTTAGACGCTTCTGAAGCAATAATAATGACATGAACCTCGAGAAAATAACGTTACCGCTATATAAAAGGACATATAAACGAGCGCAAATATTTCTTCAAAATGTTATATTGAAGAAGACGAAGACGTAACAAAGACAATTAAATCAAATGCAGCAAACAATGAAGAAAATGTACAAGAAACGCAGGAATTTGAGAAAGCTTGCGAAATGCACTATAAAATAAATTGTTGTGAAGTCCGCGTCGCACGGGAAACAAACAGGCTGTTGAAATATAGCGCGGAACGAAACAATGTTCTACGAGGTACTTTACCCAAGGGATGGGGATAGTTCCCATCTAATGATGTATTATTTCACACCATAAAAAGAAATGGAAGGAGGAGAATTGTTGATTTTACTTTTACAGACAAGCTTCTTTGTAAAAGGGTTTGATGTTAGTGGAATGAAAGAACTGTTCGTTGATTTTGAGAATTTCATCATCATCATCATTTCAGCCGAAATACGTCCACTGCTGGCTAGGCCTTCCCCCCAAAGCGGGGGCGTTTGCCATAATCGCCACGCTTGGGAGGCGGGTTGGCGATCGCAGTATGGTGTTAAAAGGCATAGAGAACGCTGCTGCCCATTCTCTAGTAAGTCCCATATACACCTTTTACAACACCCACGGGATGAAATAGGGGGGGTGCTATTCTTTACATCCGGCACCCGGTGATGATGATGATGATTGTCAAATACATAGACTCCGTAGGGAAATGGTGAAACTTTTGTTCACTGGCCAATATTTTGACCATGTCATGACCTAATCTAAAAGGGAATGAATAATAAATAATGAATCTTCTTTCGTGCTGCTACGAAAAAAGATTCATTGATTAAACCCAAAATTATTTATTTTTATCATAAACATAACATATCTTAACATCACGCGTGTAATCCCCAAATGGTTAGGCAGAGGTGTACCCTTATTACACCCACATTTTACCAGTTATGTTCAAGTCCCATGTCAAAGGGGGCGAGCCTAATGCCATCAACCGGGCACAAATACAGACTGGAAAAATTCCAGATGGAAAAACCTTATAATATTTCCCCGACCTGGGAATCGAACCCAGGACCTCTTGCTTAGCATTAGCGCTTGCGATCACTAGACCAACAAGGCAGACCTTTTCCATTTCAGTAGCTTCAATATACCGCAACAAACTTAACTAAGTACGGTCTGATGTAAGTTATACTCATAGAACTCAGATTATAGAAAGAAGCAGATAGACCGCGCGGAACAATAAAGTGAGGCCCGTTTGTAGACATGTGTGCGTTACAGCCACGTGACAACACTATAAGAACAGGTGCCTCTATGTGTGTGTACGGTTGCCAGGATAATGAAAAAATTTGCCATAATATTTCATTACATGAAAAAAAAAAAATTTTTTTTTGCTAAAATCAGTTGTTTTTATTAACAGTTTATGTCAAATTAACAATACCCATAAAAACGATACATATGCGATATATTTTTATTTTGAGACACCAATATTTTATTGTTTTTGGTAGCTATATTTACTTTATGGTGACGTCATATAACCCATGATATAGCAAATCGACTGATGTAATAAGTTATATAAAATCCATTAACTAGTTACACTTACGAAGACACATACATACTTATTTATTTATAAACATACCAACCAGAAAAGGCGATAAATAAAACACTATTATCAAAATAAATATTTTTGTAAATCGATACTCCTGTATCCTATAGATATTTCCTAACTTAGGGGTAAATGTTTCAATATAAACTAGCAACACCGAATGATTTTTGTTAAGGTTTTGTGTTTCAAGATGTCACTAACAATAGACACGTAAAATAAATCCAAATAGACAAATAGCCAATATTTTACCTATGAAAGATACTCCATCTTATTTCTTTTGTTTTTGGGAACAGTTTTTACAATGTTTAAAAATACAAGACGGCATTATTCTGAAATTATTTGTTAGAGCCCGTGACGTACTAACGATGCGACGCTTCGTGCTGTAGGTACTGAATCAAGATTGTATTCGCTTTTGAATTTGTATTTGCTTTGTTGGCCGCACTCTCGGTGTTCCGCCCGGTCTATCTGCTTCTTTCTATAATCTGAGTTATAGTAAAGCTAAATATGAACGGTTACTTAGTATACTAACTTTTCCTCTGTCTAGGGATTTGAAAGCATTAGCCATTAGCGATCCAAAGCCAAGCTTGTAAACTCAGTTTCATGTATAACGTGTCCAGGGATTTTCATAATGTGTGTAATTTCCTAGATTCTGGAGTACCTATTAGACAACACACCCTTATTTAAAGAAAGAAAAAAAATTCAAGACGAATAATAATTTTATTTGACCCTGGTTAAGGCACACAATATTCACACAAAAAGAATCTTAAAATAGTATTGTGTGCCTCACGGCTGCGCCAAATAGGCCCAGCATAAATGCCAGAAAACTAGTGCCTGACTGGTTTTCAACTGGACCTTATGTTACGAGGACGTCTTACCAATGTAAATCAGCTTTATGGTGTGTTTAAATATTTAAATGAAAAATGTATAGATAAAAACAATAACGAACAATATACACACAACATTTATTATATACAACATACATAAATAAAACAAACACAACATAAACATACATATATTACTATCAATAGCTTGGCAATAATATCTGATTTCATGATTTATCCATTAATATCTGTCGTCAAGATGACGGCAAATATCTGTAATCATTTGTGGAAGGTGTTTAATAATATATGTGGCAGCACAAATATGTGACATCGAAGGAACATCAAAACTATCTGACGAGACAAGCGACGCTAAAATGTAGGATACACATGTAAGTATGTCACAAAATTTTATTTTATTTTGTTTAAGTTTTTTTATTTTATCACCTTTAATATATTCTCTTAATTAATTAACGGACTCACAATTCTCTATGTGTTTATTATTCTAGCGTATGGCACTCGTGGGTTGCAGCTGAAAATCAGCGTCAGGTGGTACACTTTGTGTTGTCATCTGACATTATGCTGAGTTGAGGCCCTTTTGGCATTATAATAATTGTTTTCTGTTATTTATAGTTTTAAAGGTGTATTTTTGCTGTAATGCCAATAAACGCATTTTTCTTTCTTTTTCTTTCTTTATTTTTTTATAGGATAGTGCATCGGTTTAAAAAATATTGTGTCACATACGTAAGTGATATACACCGTGGCATTTTGATCGCCTTACAACGGCAGCCCACCACATGTATCCAATGACTGCTGAAAGTAAAAATATTCATGAAAGTAAAAACATATATTTATTTAAAATCTGAATAATTAAAAATAAAGTATTATTCATTATGACTCATGACGTAGTTTGAAACATCCTGTTACGAGCGTGGTGCGAGCCATGCGTTCCAAGGGTGGCGCGGAATGGACCGCAGGGCTCGCACCGCGCTCATAACAGGGTATTTCAAGCTACATCATGCGTCATAAAGAATAATATATAAAAAAAAATATTCAAATGTTAATAAATATTTATTTACTTTCATGAATGATTAGGTATATGAAGTGGGCCGCCGTTATGAGATGATTAAAATGCCACGGTGTTTATTTTTAACTAAGTAGGCAGGTGCCTACTCAGTTAAATTAAGAAAAATGTGATACCTCGTTGTTATCAAAAATGTCTAACATCACTTAGGCAGCATAAAAACCTAACAAAACCCGTTTAAGTTTTCTTCAATATTACAAGCATTGCCGCTCATATTATTGTTGCAAAAAAAGTGACATCCGACTACCATCATAAATACCTGACGGTAATGTTTGACAATAGAAATGTCATTAATAAGCGTTTTTTTTTTCTGCCGTTCCCGTCATCTTGACGACAGATATTAATGGATGAATCATGAAGTCAGATATTATTGTCGAGCTGTCCATAGTAATATAGGTATTTATGCTCGTGACTGTACAGCTTCAAACGGAGAAAGCCAGATGGTTTCAACACGACGGTTGGCAGGGCTGTCGCAAACAAACAGTGCATCGCAGATACGGGAAATGCCACTACAATGTTTTTTTTTTTTTTTTTTAAAACGTTGCGCCACACTAGGAACTTCTCCTGTATTGTGGGTGCGTTTACAAACATTTAAATTCACATACACAAACAGCCAGACCCGGAACAACTACTTGTAGGTCATACAAATATTTGTTCCGTGCGGGAATCGAACCCGCGACACGCAGCGCAGCAGCCAATCGCTTAACTAACTGCGCCAACCGTGCCGTCGTGATTGACACTCGGTTCAGAAACTTGCAACCCTAAATATGAATAAAGCCTACTCAGTAGGTAGATAAGTTGTAGAAGTAGGTAGATGAGTCGCCTCTTGACGAATGCATAGCTATTTTTTTCATGTTTCTTAGAATGAATATGAAAATAACGGCCCCGACTTACGAGTTCTAGGTTGAGGGTTCGGATCCAGGCACCAGGCACTGTACTATGTGTAAATAATTTCATCACCACTGCTCTCAAAACGGTGAAGGAAAACATCGTGAGGAAACCGGCATGTCCTAGAACCAAAAATTCGAAGACATGTGACATCCACCAACCCGCACTGGGCCCGCGTGGTAGATTATAGCCTACTCCCTCTCGAAGATAGAAGGCCTGCGACCCAGGATTTATTGGGATTTAAAATCGGAAATACTCAGACATCTCTCATTCCAAAATAAGAACTTCAGTTCTATGAGAACAACCTACCAATTAATCTTGACAAAAGCACGTCCCAAAAGTAGTACTAAATTACTATTAAAATAGCTAGCTAGAAAAATATGACCCGAACCCATCGTACCCATCCCCTTTAACCAGCTACGCAGGTGGCTACAAGAGTTCACCCACACACAAGCGGAGAACTGGTGGACCTCGACACCGGGCTGCAGGCAATCCAGGGAAGCCATGCCATCCTTAGATAGCAGGCTAACCAGGCGTTTGCTTCGCCTGGACAGGAACGGCCTGCGCCTGGTGACGGGGACCATCACGGGACACTGCTCTTTAAACAAACACTTCCACACAATAGGCATAACGCACAGCCCTCTGTGCAGGGCTTGCATGGAGGTTGAAGAAACCGTTGTGCATGTGCTCTTTGACTGCACAGGAGTCACCCAGATCAGAACGGAAACCTTCGGTTCACCCAGATCCTTCACAGATATTCTATGCAGACCAGGAGACCTAATTAGCTTCTGGAGGGAGATGGGCTGGTTGGAATAAACAACTGACGGCCGCCATGGCCCACGCACAATGGTCCACATGAAGGACTAAGTGCGGAAACCAAACTCTATAGAACATAGAACATAGAACTATTAAAATAATACCTATACATTTTTACAAAACCCGGATTTACAAGAAAAAAAATCAAAGCGTAGCAAAGCGATTGGCATCCTACAAAGTAAAGAGCCACTTTCCTTTCAAGTCAAAAGGTCGATTTGTTACTTCCACAAGGGCTGTTTATCGGAGAGCCTGACATTGACTCCTACGAATAGTCTCAAGATTGAATAGGCATTGGGTAGACTCACGTCTCACTTCCCAACAACTTCCATCATTCAAACATCTGTCAATATTACTATCGTTCTTTTTCACGATGAAAATTATAATACGACTTCCTCTGCGTGAAATTAAACAGAACCGGCTAAGTGCGTAAATAAATTTATCCCAAAAACTAACTTAACATTGTAGTTGAAAAATATGTTCTCCCATAGCATACTCCCAAAATTTTTGTAATTGCCTATGTTTCACAAATAAATTATTCTTATTTTTATTCTTATTCATACATCGATATACACCACGGTCAATTTTCTGCGTAATTGCAAAAACATTTTTTGTTACGTGATAAAACTACAACCGTAGACACGTACCGGGGCCGTAGATCTAGGTATTTGATATTAATTTAAACTTGATACCTCCACGCGTTCCTGAGAAAAAGGGTCTTGACAGACTGACAGACAGACAGACGGACAGATAGATAGATGGACAGCTAAATGATCTTAAAATGTTTCCGTTTTTTTTTCCTTTTGAGGTACGGAACCTTAAAAAAAAACAAACTCTTCAGCTTTTCAAATTTAAAAGAATTTATTTGCTAGAATGTAGGTACAAATCAAGAACTTAAGACTATCGTGGCCCAATTACATTCTACCATTACGTATGGTGTGCAAATATGTCATAATAATATTTAATTTATTAATAAAAGGTAATTTAACAATGCGATTTAAATTATTAAGTTTCAGGAACATACATTAATTAACGACAAAATAGAGAGAAAACAAAACTTTTGTTATGAATATACTAGTTCCGACCGCAACGTGAAATTTTGGCCCGACCCATCACATCACATCGCATCGCCCACTCGCGCGATTACTTCGTTTGCGCTTAGCGTTCTTACTGCCCTTTTTTCTTTTTACTCGGCTCTGAAGGGACATAGCATGATGTTAAATAGCTGGTAAACTTCCTCAAGAATTGAAAGCAATTAAATATTTATTGGGACTCAACACAGGAGATCACAAAATTAAACTGAACAGACAAAACAGACTCTTAGAAACAAAATACAAAAAACAATAAACAAAAACAAAGTAAAATTAAAATAAAAAATGCAAAAAAGGAAAGCAATTGGGCTATCCAATGCAAAAATCCCCATCGTCCCATTTCTTCCCATGGGTGTCGTAAAAGGCGACTAAGGGACTTACTAGAGAATGAGCAGCAGCGTGCTCTATTCATTTTTATAACCATACTGCGATCGCCAACCCGCTTGCCAAGCGTGGCAGTCCCCCCCCCCCTTTTGGGGGAGGCCTATGTCCAGCAGTGGACGTCTTTCGGCTGAAATGATGATGATGATTATGCAAAAATATTTTTTCAAATCCAATTGATAGTTTCAGAGATTAGAGCGTTCAAACAAAAAAAGAACTCTTCAGCTTTATTATTAGTATAGATAGATAACTATAAGTATATAATTTTTTATCAAAGCAAATACTTTATCTATCAATCAAGCTCCAAATTTATTAAATCTGCTGACATTCGATGGCACAATATTGAAGTAAGATTGAAAAGTATGTGACGAGGCTGATGATATGAAAAACATCTGAACGAAACTTTGACAAGTTTGGAATTGAACATTCAATTGAGTACCTATACATTCGTATGATATCTCACAATGGCTTCCAAATGAAATAGAAAATGTTCGCGTATTCTCAAATGTTTTAGTCCTTGAGCCAAAGTTAACAGAGGACAAGTGAATTTGTAGACTCTTTCAGCTGACCTAGAAACAAAACGTTTGAACATAAAATGTTCTAGATTGCGAGCAGAAAATAAAAATCCCTTGAAATATATTTTTGCTTTCTTATTGCCTTTGTTTTGCATGACAGGCGGAACGTAATGGACTACTGATCAAATTATAATGGAATGATAACGAATGATTGATTAAATATTGTAATAGCATAATTTATGTTATTGGAGAACAACTTCTACAAGGCTTCGAACTTAGAAACAACTCGTGTGTTGATCTAAGTACATTTGATATTAATTATTATGAATATTTTACTGATATTTGTGCTATAAGAAAGTTGTGGAAGGTGCCTATAATTATATAGATCAATAAAAAAATGGTTACTAACATTATTTAAAAGTACCTAGTCTATTCTATCGTATATCATCACACTACTGAGAAAAAGCCTCTCCCCATGATTTAAAAACTGGCCAAGTGCGAGTCGGACTCGCACACGAAGGGTTCCGTACCATTATCTATAAAATGGCAATCACGTTTTTGTATGGGAGCCCCCCTTAAATATTTGTTTTATTTTAAATAAATTATTTATTTTTAAATTTAATATACAACTAAATACTCTGTGAATATTTCAAGCGTCTACCTGTTGCCATTATCGATATAGAGCAAAAACGAGCAAAAAAAATCACGTTTGTTGTATGGAAGCCCTCTTAAATATTTATTTTATTCTGTTTTTAGTATGTTGTTATAGCGGCAACAGAAATACATCATCTGTGAAAATTTCAACTGTCTAACTATCACGGTTCATGAGATACAGCCTGGTGACAGACGGACAGACAGACAGACGGCGATGCCTTAGTAACAGCGTTCCCGTTTTACTCTTTGCGTACGGAATCCTAAAAACGGCACGGCTGTCGCTAAACTTTATAGATTGAATTAATAAACCTAAATGGAGCTTTTCGATTTTAATTAATTAAATGCACTGACCCCAGCGTGTTTAACCAGACTCGATTACTCGAATGAACCCAAAGATTCACACTAGCCCCTGGAGCTTCATGTTTCATGGGACTACAGAGATCATTGCATATCAAAGAGTAGATCGGGGGGCGTGATAATGGTAGGGAAGACGTGCCCTTGGGATATGGAAGGGATATTAGAGCCGTACCGGCTATGCATCCTTGAGTAAGCATTGGAATACTAAAGAGACGGGTGATATTTTACCTATGGGATCTTTAGGGTCGTCGCAAGGTTCTGCTATGCTGTATTACACGTTACTGATTCCATAGTCTTCGTCTGAGGTCTCGTCTAACCGTTTCAGGTTTTATAAATTAATCAAAATACATAGACCATGCATTTAAATTCTGATATTCCTAAACGAAACGTTCAATTTTCATTCAATAAAACGCCAATATACGATCAAAGGTGAATTAATTTAGAGATAATAACATTTCAATTCACCCACAAACTGCTGATCGCCCGTTCATCGATCAAACTGAACGCTTCACAAACTAAAGTTCACGCATACAAGCAACTATGTTGGGCAATCACGGCAAATGTGGGTACTTCTACTTGGCCAACTCAAAACTCAAATGCACTTAGTCTGAGTTGGCTAGAATCTGGGTGCACAGGAGTAAGTACCCTGCCAATAAGGATATTTTGAATAGTTTCAGTTTAAGACGGAATTGTTCGTGTAAACGGGAATTAAGAGTTTATATTTATAGGTTTTCTTTTCTGATGGGCTGACTATTCGCTGTTATACCCGTAAGAAAAAACTGACAACAAAAATTATTATTACGAAAATATTTAAACGAAATCAAAATATTTTACTTCACATGGGCACTTATGAAACGTCAGAAGGGTAGGTGGAAGGGAGGTAGGTGCACGATTCCAATTGATCGTTTCTTATGGAGAAGAGCCGGCAACAAACTCCATGGTTACTATTTTTAAAATAATTGGCTTTTACAATGTTTTCAAATTACACTGTTAAGGCTCTTATAGACTCACGCGATATCGCGGGCGCGACATGCAGCGACATCAAAATTGTGCTAGTCTGTACGAGCTTTTAATAGGTATGGGAGGATACAGTGTAGGCCCGTCAACAAGTACCAGGTAATTAACGTCCTTTCGCTTGTCGTTAACCATATCACCATAGACAATAGTCTATGGGTTGGACAAGTGATGTTTCGAGTGTCGGGCGTGATACGTAATAATTATTCTACATAGTTACGTTTTTTAGTTATTTTTGTTTCCTTTTTTTAAATTGTATGTGTTGATATATTTATTTTTATTACCCTAGTGAGATTTATATGTATCCGTAGATGAGTCCGTGGCATCACAGCGGGCCCTATCAGAATACCAGCGCTGTGGTATTTATTTTTTAAATATCGCTGCATTATGCTGAGCCTATCTCAGCATAATGCAGCGATATTTGCGATGATATAGGTGATGCATTTTGAGCATTGCACAAATCTTGATTGTTTTTTTTTTTTGTATATTGTTAGTTTTAAAATGCGATTTTTGTGTCCCATATAAAAATATTTTTCTTTCTTTCTATCTTTAACAAAATAGAAAATGGCCTACAAATCTAATCTATTAAGCCAACAACATTCTCACATTCACGAAATATAAAAAAAACCTATATAAAATATTATTAAAATGCAGATAAAAGTAAAAACCTTGTTGAAATTAAAATTGTACGTAATGTCAAACAATGAAAAGATTATGTCAAGGAAGTATAATGTAAAAAAATTATATACTAAACTGATTTGATCGACATTTCACTAAGCAGGTCATATAAATAACATAACTATCGCGTCTGTATTCCCCGAATGGTTAGGCAGAGCTTTATCTATAGTATCCCCACATTTCACCTGTTATAAATAAACACCTTTAAGATATAGCACCTAGATATTCCGGGAATATAACTAAATTACAGATATTTGTCATTCATCATTTAAGCCGAAAGACGTCCACTGCTGGACATAGATCTCTCCTAAACGGGGGGTTTGCCATAGTCGCCACGCTTGGCAGGCGGGTTGGCGATCGCAGTATGGTGTTAAAATGCATCGAGAACGCTGCTACCCATTCTCTAGTCATAGTCATTTATTCATAAACAAAGTAACTTGTATCTGAATTTACACACAAAATTACACAATTACAGAATTTATACACACAACAAAAAATACACACAATAAATTTACATTTCTTAATAGTACCTAAATTAAACAATATGATGGCCAACACATTAAAATTTAAAATAGTAACAATAAAAATAATGAATTAAAGATAAATTGGCAATGATTGATATAGTTAATTAATAATAAGACAATAGTTAGATCAATAAATCCGAATAAACAAAATCCAATACAATTTCACAACCCATGAAAATAAAAAATTATCAATAAAATTACAATTCAATAAAATTAATTTAGTAGCCTTTTACGACACCCGCGGGAAGAAATAGGATGGTGCTCTTCTTTACGTCCGGCACCACACGGTACACACAGATATTTGTATTTAATTGTTACTGTTACAGTTCTATCCGAAGTTATCAATACATTGATACAAAGAACAAGACGTTTTGAATTCGAATCTGACTTTGACCTGAAAATTCTAAAACCAAAGGCGATTTTCGCTACATTTTCATGAACGAAAAGCTAAGTACAAAGTCAGTAGCAGTCAGTAAGAGAGAACCAGCTTAATGGATGGGTAAATCCCGTTGAAACCCTGTTAACGGCGATACGTGAACACTTGAGCTCAAGCAAGGACTTTGAAAGCTCCATCTAATTCGCTTAAGCGCTCTCTTGTATAGGGATAGCCCAATTACGGGCCGAAACAAATGTGAATACTGAGTGAATATACGAAGTAATGTTTATTTAACATGTGTGAATCTTTTTTGTTTTAGTGAAAGTTACAGAAGTTGTCTACAGAAAAAAACCTATACGGCCTTATTACAAAACAAGGTTTATCTTTAGACCCAGGTTTAAACCATCGTTTCATTTTTGAAATTTCGAACCTGATTCCGTCTGAGTGACTAACCTGGTGTCAGAGTTTTTACGCCGCCCATGGGCCTCTGACTTGGCTTCACATGCCGTCAAGAAATATCTCAGGCATGCCGGTTTCCTCACGATGGTGTAAGTACTAAGGAAGGATATTTGAAAATGTTATTGTTCCCCTAAAGTGATAAAATGGATCCCCTATAGTTATAAAATTGATCCACTAAACTGGTAAAATACAGGATGAAAATTTATATGAAAGTTTGCCATTTTGTCGATGGGAAATCTCAACGGGCACACGGTTTGTCAACAAGAAAAAAGCAGGCGTGTCGAACCATGCGCAATGAAGGGTTCCATACTTGGGATGAATTTATCCCAAAAACAAACTTAACGTTGTTGTTGGAAAATATGTTCTCTCATGCATGGATATACGCAAAGATCAATTCTCCAACTAGAAAACCGCACAAATCAAACTGAAGTTTGTAATCGCAAAAAAAAAATTGTGATTAAACAACAAATTAACTATTGTCGGACATTTTCCTTTACTTGTGCTGTGAGAACTTGCTTCTTGTCTTTCATGGTTCTAGGTCAACGGGGAGAACCCTATAGGTTTATTGCGTTGATGACTTAGAAGCTTGTTTTTTTTGAGAGCTCTAAGTGACCGTAGATCTATTTATTTGATATAAATTCCAAATTAATACTTCCTTATGTTCCTGAGAAAAAGGGTCTTGAAAGACTGACTGATAAACACAGACGGACAACGAAGTGATTAATAAGGGTTCAGTTTTTTCCTTTTGTTACAGAACCCTAAAAATAAACACACCGACATGACATCGTATAATTGGCCGTCTTATCTTCAAAAGCATTTAAAAGTAGTCTACCGATCAATGAAGAGTCACTATCGGCTTTATCAGATTGGTAACTTGTTCATGTACTTCCCTAGCTAGCTGTTTGTGCAATCCGATTTAGCCAGTACCTGAATCAAAGTGATTTAGAATAACAACTTGAGACTCAGATATATGCCAGTGACCTTGAGTGGTTAGCTTGCGTGTTCTGTACTGAGCTCACGCAACGCGTCGTACGTTCAGCCAGTAATAGGAAACGCTCATCAAGGAGCGCTGTCCCCAATTTGACGCATTATTAATTTATTATTCACAAAACAAAAGGTATTTTAATATAACGCGTATACTATATATAAATAATTAAATTATCTTTAAATTGGTGAAGGTTTCAGAAAAATACGCATGGTAGATTTTGCGACATTCTCAGTTTTTTATCCGCGTTAGACATAACTTTACAAATTAATTTCATTACGTAATATAACATAATCTAAAATATTCCTATATTAAGATATTGAGAAAATGCTCTAATTTACCATACATTTTTTTTCAAATAATTTACCGTTTCCGGCACAAGGAGAAGTCCAGTTGTCCGACAAGTATTTATTTTCCAACATGTACAATAATATAGGTCCAACTCTCGCCACCTTTTCCCAGAAGGGATGAAGGAGGGGAACTGAGGACCTCTAAACCAAAAATGAGACAATTTGTCTAAGGGCTTGTTCGGCTTAACAGCGGAGTCGCATGTAATTATTCCAATTAGGATGTAGCCCATGAATGCACCACTGGTTCAGTCAACTGCTCTCAAAACGGTGAAGGTGAACACATCGTGAGGGAACATTCCCTCACGATGTTTTTAATTTTCGGTTCTAGGACATCATAGAACCGAAAATTCGAAGACATATGACATCTACCAACCCGTACTGGAACCGCGTGGTAGGTCACAGCCCACTCCTCTTGAAGAAAGGAGACCTGTGTCCCAGCAGTGGGAACATCGTAGAC
Organism: Tiliacea aurago; assembly: GCA_948098905.1. NCBI lineage: Eukaryota > Metazoa > Arthropoda > Insecta > Lepidoptera > Noctuidae > Tiliacea > Tiliacea aurago. The sequence continues at coordinate 8,719,796 of OX402592.1, forward strand.
TGATTATCCTATAGAGAAATGTGAAGTGATACTTCTCTTAGTTGCTCTGTGGCAATCCAACAGTACCTTTTCTTTTTTTTTTTCGGTTGGGAAATTATTAATAACTTCTCCCGCTCTGGGCTCAGCGGGAGGGCGTGTCAGACTTTTACTGACTAAAACCCACCCGTGTTCCTTCCGTTGCCTGTGTGCCAGGGCCACGATATCCCTTTCGGACAAACTCGCAACCCTGGCAGGCATTGGCCCTAACGGACCCCGTCAGTTGGTGCTGACGGATCTCTTTGAGGCGCACGTGAAACACAACGCGCTGTTGACTCCCGGGCCTGGTCCTTATAATATGACGGCGAGCTACCCATCGCTCACCGTCCGCAGGCCCGCGCCTACGGTGGCCGGAAATCAGCTTGTGACTTCCGACGCCCGGGACGTCTCCTGCGGCGGCTAAGGGCGTGAGGGCACGAACCCTGCCTCACCCTCACGCGTTATCCAACAGTACCTAAGTGCATCTTATAAGTAACATGTATTTTTATTATACTAACATTATTTGATGCAATTCACTATGAAATAAATTACCTTGATATAAAAAGATTGCACTATTTAAAAATAAGTAGTATACTTAGTTAATTAATCGAGCAAGCTCCTTAATGGGCATTAAAATAAAACATTACTTATCGCTAATGAGGGTGTTGAGTTTAAAGCGCGCTGTACCGTTTTGACCCATGTAAAGGTTTTTCTGGTCGGAGTAGATTTAAAAAAAAATGTTTTGTTTATATGTAGAATCCAATAGTTTAATCGCCCTATACGTTATGGTCATAAAGCTGGGACGCAGGCTTTCACTTTGTGAGAATGTAGGTTGTAATCCACCAAGATGGCCCAGTACTGATTGACGAATGTCACTTTTCTCTTCTTCAAATTGTTGGTTCTGGGACATGCTTCATGATTTTTTTTTGGTATGGAATGGTAATGAAATAAATAGCTCAAAATGAAGAGCATATCTGCCATTCCACTGGGCAACCACTGTTATAAAATTCAATAAGCCTTCTTAAATAAAATATGGAGTATGTAAGATAAAAGTGTGGATTAATATTAATAGTCCTGCTAACCTTTTCACAAATTTATTTATTTATTTATAATAAGCACATCAACAGCACAGTCACTTACAATTCAAAATTAAATAACATCTAAAATTGGCACTTCAGTAACCATTTAAATAACAGGTATGCATGACATTAGCATGAATATTAGAGACAAAAGAGAAAGAGAAAAGTGACATTCGTCAATCAGTACTGGGCCATCCCCAGTACTGATTGACGAATGTCACTTTTCTCTTCTTCAAATTGTTGGTTCTGGGACATGCTTCATGATTTTTTTTTGGTATGGAATGGTAATGAAATAAATAGCTCAAAATGAAGAGCATATCTGCCATTCCACTGGGCAACCACTGTTATAAAATTCAATAAGCCTTCCTAAATAAAATATGGAGTATGTAAGATAAAAGTGAGGATTAATATTAATAGTCCTGCTAACCTTTTCACAAATTTATTTATTTATTTATAATAAGCACATCAACAGCACAGTCACTTACAATTCAAAATTAAATAACATCTAAAATTGGCACTTCAGTAACCATTTAAATAACAGGTATGCATGACATTAGCATGAATATTGGAGACAAAAGAGAAATTATAATAGATAAGATAATATAAAATCATTTATTTGTCCAACACATGAGTTTAGACACACATGGCATGAAAGATGTTACAATAAAATTATATTACAGCCATGCTTTGTATTAACAGCGTACAAATATAGATAGGTTATTAAATTTACATCAAATAATTATAAATTAATCCAATATTAAAAAAAAATATACAATCTAAATAATAATATAATAAAATAAAATAAATATAGATAGATAGATAAAACATTTATTCTGAGCACAGAAAAGACATAGTATATCACACAATAAAACCGGTCAAGAGCAAGTCGGACTCGCGCACCGAGGGTTCTGTACGAATATATGATGTTGATGAATTCTGAAAAACTGTGCCATTTACAGACATCGTTTTATTTTTCCTGTAATGTTTACTAAAGCTTCTATCATAAGGAATAATTTCAGATTTTAATCTCAGCAAACTTCGGAGATAAGGAGGGGGACGGTATTTTTTTTTACATTTTTCATCACAAGTCGGCAACTATGCTGCCTAAAAAAAAATATGTTTGAGAATGTGCAAACAGCGTTCTTTCATATGATACCCCACATACCCTAGTAGCTCCACTTCAAATTTTTCAGTCCCTTTTGCAAAAAAGATATACTTTTTAAAATTTCTTTCTTACTTGTAAAGTAGTTGGGCAAACGTCATCTAAAACTAGTCTGAATTTCAAGTTGATAGCATTAGTAGTTCTTGAGATATCCAGGTGTGACGGACAGACAGACAGACTTAGTCTCACCATAAGGGTTCCTTTTTACCATTTTGGTACGGAACCCTAATAGCACAATTAATAGATATAACAAATGCCAGGAATAATATAAAAACATAAGGTGCCAATAGACAAAAAAAAAAACCGGTCAAGAGCGAGTCGGACTCGCGCACCGAGGTTTCCGTACGTATTATGATGTTGATGATTTCTGAAAAACTGTGCTATTTAGATACATCGTTTTATTTTTCCTGTAATTTGTTCATACACTTCTATCACATAGAATAATTTCAGATTTTTATCTATGCAAACTTCGGAGATAAGGGGGGAACGGTATTTTTTTTACATTTTTCATCAAAAGTCGGAAACCATGCTGCCTAAAAAAACAAAAAAAAAGTTAGAGAATGTGCAAACAGCGCTCTTTCAATATGATACCCCACATGCAAATTTTTAAGACCACCTTTCATCCCTTTTGCAAAAAAGATATATATTTTTTAATTTATTTCTTGTTTGCAGAATAGTTGGGTAAACGTCATCTAAAACTATTCTAAATTTCAAGTTGATGATAGCATTAGTAGTTCTTGAGATATCCAGGTGTGACAGACAGACAGACTTAGTCTCACCATAAGGGTTCCTTTTTACCATTTTGGTACGGTACCCTAGAAAAAAAACATTAAATAAATAAAGTGACAGGACATACTTAAAATCAATATTATCGAATACAAGGTACGGTGTGCGTCTCAAGGTTGTACCCTCAGAACACTTTTCATTGTTCTGAGGTTGTACCAAATGGGAGTGCAGCTCAGCATGTGTCAGGCAAGTATACTGGACGCTGATATTCTGCTGGATTCCTGTACGGACGTCGAGCAGACGAGATAAATTGGTGTTGCGACAAAGTGTTAAGCGCGGAGTGAAATTATTTAAGTATACGAGTACCCGCAACTTAAATGTTTGTGTATGTGAGTTTAAATGTTTTTAAATGCACCCACAACACAGGAGAAAATCCTAGTGTGGGGCACCGTTTAAAAAAAAAAGTTTTTGAAAAAAAAAAATGTATTCTACAGTAAAGTTTTGCATTGGGAAACTTTCTTGTTCGTTAATGTGTTGATTGTGTTTTGATTATTTATAAAGTTATAGGTAAGTGAATAATCTTATTATAATTATAGTGGTGTAAGTGTGAACAAAATAAACGATTTGGCTTGACTAAATAATTATGCTTACAATAAATAGATATAAGTAAATAACCAGCCAAGTATTACAACTATCATCCAACAAAATATCCACAAACTATTCAATGATGAACTATTTCATGACATTCCGAAGCCCAATTTAACGTTAATGTATATGCTCCAAAGATTCCATTAGCAGAATGATTCGTTGAATATCATCGCCTTTAGTGACCCGTTTCTGAAATTTCCATTTCATTTCGATCCCGTTTTCATCACATTTCATTTCAATTGCAACCTGTTTTACGTTACTGACATTTTATTACATTGCGAATATGAATACCAACGTAACTTAGAAATCGCTTAATGTTTTCTTGAACGAGGTTCTCATTATCCCCTTCTTGAGTAAAGCGTTTTATACCATTTAAAATTAATGAAATAAACAGAACTTTCCCTCGAAAAGTTCAGCGAAGCGCTTTACAGGTTTTCTAGGAAAATTCGTGCTTATTATTTTTGCATCGGAATTAAGCGGCTCTCAATACCGTTTATATTAAAACGAGTAAGAGATATTGCAAAAAAATGCATTTTTATAAACATATATTTTTTCAAGGTAAATTTTTGTGAGTCGATAATTCAATATTTTTCATTTTACAATACGATCACCTAAGGTTTAAAAGTGGTTCTAGGAGGCGAAACGCTTTGGCGAAACTCCGCTGCCGCGAGAAAACACGGCACAGCGGTTAGAGCTCCGGCGGGATCTCATAGCGACTTGGAGAGTGCGATTGTCGTAACCCAGTGTTGGGCACGCCACAATTGTCGTGAAAAGTCCCCTCTTTGAGGAGTGGCCAGAGAGGCGCCACGGCGTCCTCACCTTCCGCCTGGCTCAGGTCTTCACTGGACATGGTTATTTTGGGAGGTTGCCTCGGAGTTTTCTCGGTTGCGGGAGGAAACTCCCGGGTGTTACCGCTGTGTAGATCGCCTGGGAAACACGGTGTAGCATACGGTGGAGTCTGTAGCATACCGCCGTGTCCTGGCAGAGGCGATCGGCAGCGGCGATCTTGTGCGTCCGGCCCTGGTTCAGGCCATGGGTTGGAGCGAGAGTGCATGGGAGGCCATCACTTCCTTCTGCGAAGCAGTAATGCTCTCGAAGGAGGAGGCGAAACGCGTGAGGGAGAGGCAAATTTCGCAACCTTATGCCCCTAGTCACCGCAAGTGACGCCCTGGGCGTCGGAAAATGCAGGCAGATTCCCAGCCACCGTAGGCGTGGGCTTGAAGACGGAGAACAATGAGTAGCTCGCCGTCCGATAAGGACCAGGCCTGGGTCGACGGTGCGTTGTGTATCACGTGCGACTCAAAGAGATGTCAGCACAAACTGACGGGGTCCAATAAGGCCAATGCCTGCCAAAGTTGCGGGTTTATCTCAAAAGGATACCGTGGCCCTGGCACACAGGCAACTGAAGGGACACGAGTGGGTTTTAGTCAGTAAAAGTTTGACATCTGATCTCCTGCTCCGTCCAGAGCGGGAGAAGTTATTTGATAATTTACCACCCAAAAAAAGGGGATTAAATGTTCATTTGGATCAGCTTTAAATAAAAGAAAGAAAGAAAATATGATATTAATATGTTGGGAATGTGTTCTGATGTGTTCGTGTATTGTTATTGATTTTGTTTGTTGTTTTGTTGTGTGTGTATTGTTATGTAATTAAAGTAAACTACAACGTCATCTGTTAGAAAAAAAATAATCTGAACCAAATCTAAACATAGAACACGATAACTAACCTTTTGACAATTCAAAGTATTATTGTATTGTACAAACTCAAACTCAAAACTCAAACTCAAAGCATTTATTTTAAATAAACCTATTATAGGCACTTTTGAATTGTCAAGGGGTCAGTCAGTCAGATGAAGCTAGTTGCCCATTCCAAAGCGTAGTAGGTTCCTATGGAGAAGAACGGGCAAGAAACTCCACGGACACTCTTTTAAATCAAAATATTGTTACATAGTATTGGTTACATAATTTATGTTGAAACTATACATGTGAGAACAATGTAGAAAGACGTGCACGTTAAAAGCGTCCGTAATAAACATATAAAAACAACTAAAATACTAAGTTAAAATAAGCCGTGGCAGCTAAGAAATGACCAGTCCCTACTGACGGCGCCCGTTCACGAACATGGCGCATGGATCAGCACCATTTAGCTCAACCATTTTGAAGGGAACTTAATGATCCAACACATACGACACCATCAGCTAGACATTTTAGTGAGCATGACACTCTCAGCCGCCATGGCACATTCAAGTCAATAAAAGACGTACTTAGAAAATGGTAGGTACATAGTGCTCACAAATGTGCTATGCAATTATACAATACTAATAGATTGAATTTATACAAAAAAAAGATAGTATTTACAATCTTCAGCCGCTCCAACAATAGATTTGAATGCTATTCAATTAGTTTATGCGCCCTTGTGGAGCAGGACCAGCGTTAAGCCAAGCATTTTTGTCAGCAATGTAATCCCCCAACTTATAATATGCTTGGCTACATAGTGTGCGTTTTATAAAAGATTTAAATTTATTTTCATTTAGTTGGACTATGTGGGGAGGTATTTTATTGTAGCATTTTAAACAGTACCCCATGAAGGATGAGTCTACTTTAGCCAGTCTGAAACCTGGTTGAACTAATTCATCCCTATTTCTAGTCCCATAATTGACTTGTACTTGGAGACGGTCGTATTGAAATTGTATGCTTTGGTTTTGACAATAGACGGAACGGGGGAGTAATAATTTAATATTCTCTGGAGTAGACATGTCGAAATCGGACTCTGGCAATATAACATTATGTCTCGAAGTCACTTCGAGACATAATGTAGAAACTATTCTAAGGAAGTAGTTTCAATCAATGAGGGTTTATAATTAAAGTTACCTGTTGATAACAATTTGAGATATATCCCACCTAGCCTTGTCACAGAAGGCTAGGTGGTAGGCTGTCACGGCGGCGTGCAGCTGCCGACAATTTATGTGCCGTAAAAAAAATATACTTATGAAAATATTTTTTTTTTGAGTTGCCTTATCTTTTTGTACGCACGTAATCCTGTGACAAATAAATCTATGTTTCTTTCAGTTCCATACCTCAAAAGTAAAAAACGGAACCCTTATATCATCACGTGTGTGTATGTGTGTCAGTCTGTCTGTCACAGCCGATTTGCTCCGAATATACTGGACCGATTAAGTTGAAGTTTGGTACATATTAATTTCTGTGACCCAAGCATGGGCGTGTAACGTAAATAAATGATTTTTTAATATGAGGGTCACTTTTGGGGGCAAAATAGAAAATGATATATTAAGTTTTGCCAACTGTACCGTGTGACATATCAAATGAACTACTGACCCTAAACAAAGATTACAGGAAAACCTTTAAGAAGTCTATGGTGATAAAATAATTTGTTAAATCTCTCAATGTTTTGCGTACAAACTTACATTTGTGGTTGGATTGTATGGAGGAACATGCTTTTCAACTATAATGTTAAGTTAGTTCTTGGGATACCTAAATTCATCCTAACTACATAACCCTTCATTGTGTGTGGTCCGACACGCACTTGGCCGTTTTTTTCTTTCATATCTTTACTTGCTACTATCTGGAATTCATTTCAAGTAATGTAAATTACTCGACTTTTATTTTTCTGACACCAAAAACTTAATAAAGAAGTCTAGGAAAACTGACTGAATAAAGACAGCCTGATTTAGCAAAAAGATTGAAAAAAAAAGCTTTGACTTTTCAACTAAATTTAAGGTTTTGTTGAAATTAAATACTAAGAATTCAGGTAGAAATACGAGTAGCTCAAGCTCATATTATTCAGGTTGTTGAACTAACTTTTCGACGGTCTGTCAATAGTTGAAAGCTGTATTGTTTTAAATATTGTATTACCTACTCAAGTACGTATTAAGAAACTTATCACAGCTTTTCCAAGTAATAAAGCTCTTGATGGCTTTATTTGAACTACACAATATCGTTTACAATTTTCATCCATCCGTCCATTAAACTAAATTAGAACACGAGCTGTTGTTTGAATTTTATATTTAACTAGCTGCTGCTCGCGGCTTCGCCCACGTGGCTTTTTCTAAACATATAAACCTTCCTCTTGAATCACTCTATCTATTAACAAAAACCGCATCAATATCCGTTGCGGAGTTTTAAAGATCTAAGCATACATAGTGATAGATAGGAAGCGGGAAGTGACTTTGTTTTATACTACGAGTATGTAGTGATAGTGAAGTGATTACTGTATAGTTTTGACTTCACTACGATTTTATTGTATGTAAAATAAATCTAGGCTAACCATGTCGTTTCAATGGTTTGTAGACCGATGAAGTAAATATTAATAATACATACAATAATAATCAACAACACTTTCCCAACATATTTATATCATATTTGCTTTCTAGGGTTCCGTACCAAAATGGTAAAAAGGAACCCTTATGGTGAGACTAAGTCTGTCTGTCGGTCACACCTGAATATCTCAAGAACTACTAATGCTATCAACTTGAAATTTAGAATAGTTTTAGATGACGTTTGCCCAACTATTTTGCAAACAAGAAAGAAATTAAACAAAATATATCTTTTTTGCAAAAGGAACTGAAAGAGGGTCTTAAAAAATTGAAGTGAGGCTACTAGGTCATGTGGGGTATCATATGCAAGAACGCTGTTTGCACATTCTCAAAAATTTTTTTTTTTTGGCAGCATAGTTTCCGACTTTTGACGAAAAATGTAAAAATAAATACCGTTCCCCCCCTTATCCCCGAAGTTTGCATAGATAAAAATCTGAAATTATTCTATGTAATAGAAGTGTATGTAAAAATTACAGGAAAAATAAAACGATGTCTCTAAATAGCACAGTTTTTCGGAAATCATCAACATCATATATACGCACGGAACCCTCGGTGTGCGAGTCCAACTCGCTCTTGACCGGTTTTTTTTTCTTTTAACTATCGCTGATCCAAATGAACATTTTAACCCTTTTTTTTTTGGGTGGGTTCACATAAATTCTCCCGCTCTGGGCTGACTGAATAACTGGCAGTTAGCCTACAAGGAAACTGAAGACCCCTCTCTACCGTAATGTCCTGGCTGAAAGACAACTTGTTAACCCTTAACGCACATAAAACAAAATGTATTACTTTTTCTAGTTCTTCTTCGTCCCAACCATCGGAGTATTTAAAAAATATTGCACACTCCTGTCGTAACTCTAGTCCCAATTGTGACTGCTAACCTCTCATACGCACAACTGACATGAGGTATCTGGGGTGTGCAAATTGACTCCCGCTTTAGTTGGGACAATCATATAGGAAATATAGTTTCCCGGACAAGGAAACTTTTGTACATTTTCAAAAAATTAAGATCTTCTGCTGACCTAGAGATATTAAAACTTGTTGTGTATTTTTCCCTAACACAATCAATACTAATGTACTGCATACCGGCGTGGGGTGGCACGTTTGCTCCTAGTATGCTTTGAGTGGAGAGAGCGCAAAGAGCGGTTCTAAAAGAAGAAGAAGAAGAAGAAGAATAAGCCTATCAGGTACCCTACTGTAACTTTGTACCAACAATGCTCTGTACTCACAGTAAGACAGCTCTATGTGCTGCAGACCGATCTGCGTAAGCATGGTACGATCCCATATAAGCCGAACGACAAGCGCAAGAAGGAAGTTAACATCGTTTGTGAAATTCAATCGCATAGAACTGCTCTCGCCAGTAGATATTTTTATATAAATAGTTCTCGTCTCTAAAACCCTATTAATAAAATAAATTACATACATATCTAAACAAAAAACAAATATAAAAACTAATTACAAATCCTCTTACTAAATTACCGGGAGACTGAAGACCTCCTCAAACCGATCCAGTAGAGGTATTTCTAAAACACAGACGCATACATACACTCATGCATATACTCACACACACACACCCACACATATACTCATGCGCACACACTCATACATATACAATCACTGACCTGTGCACTCTTGTGCACGCACACACTCAAATGTTCAACATAGTAAAATAAGTAGCAAATTTTTTTATCAAAACTTTAGTTTAAAGAATATTTTATTTTATATTATTTTTTATTTAGTTTTACTGTTTTTCTGAGTCCACTATGGACGTTCGAATTTTTGTTGTATTTTATGTAATCTAGTTTGGAAGGCGCTGGTGTCTGTGATACAATGATTTTTTCATTAGTACACTCAAAAGATACACTTTTTCTGTAATGATTATTTTTTGCTTGAAAAAACTTTTTGCAAAAAAATAATAACCGACTACCAAAAATAACACTACAAAGTGAAAAATAACTTTCATTTCGGAAGTCGGTGTCTTTGGATCTGTATTTGTGTTTTTTGCCACCGATTTCCGAAATTAAAGTTATTTTTCACTTTGTAGTGTCATTTTTGGTAGTCGGTTATTATTTTTTTGTTAAAAAAAAATTATTTTTCACTTTTTAGTGGGTCAGTTTTGAATTTATCTAAGTTACAATAGCCTAATGTTAACTGCTAATTACCTTTTACAAAATATTGCTTTTCCTGATGCTGGGACGTTGATTGTTAAAGAGTTCTCTTGGTAAGAACCAGGAGAACTGCCACTCACCATATGCATAGTGAGGAGCATAAATTGCTTAATCGCAACCCGTTAAATAAGTACTCATTATAATATTGTTCCGGTGGCCATCTGTGGTCTCCATCATCAGTTCCACTTCACCAAATGATGCTTTCAGAGAGCAAATGCACGAGTTACTATAAAAAATACCCAAATCGCTATAGGTTTGCATATAAAATTTGAGGGTTTCCCTCGATTTCCTTGGGATCCCCTCATCAGATTCTGATTTAGTGGCAATGAGACCACCTCGGGAGTATACCCTTTCGAAAAAAAAAATAGTTTTCAAAATCGGTTCATAATTAACGGAGTAATCGCGTAACAAACATACAAAAAAAAAAAAAAACATACAGCCGAATTGAGAACCTCCTCCTTTTTGGAAGTCGGTTAAAAATTGTTTTTGTGTACCTTATTACATTTAGTTTTTTCTGAAATAAATGTATATTATTTAATAGAGGTCATCATCAAGAGTTAGAATACGGACAAATTGAGTAGATAATGGATTTGCAAAAAAATCCCCTGATTTTACATTCATCACCTTCTTGCCCCATGTTACTTGGGGTAGGCGCAACACGTTTTCATCTTCTATTCTCCCCTGGCAACCGTCACGCTAACATACCCCCCCTTTATTTCATACCATTCCTCACCCCTCAACCTCCTCCTACCCCTGTTCCCTCCTTTTCTTTTCCTGATTTTACAATATTAATCCAACGAAATAATACAGGTCGACATTTCTAATAGTCTGAGACCTATTCACAAAGTGAAAGTTACCTTAACGTACCTACAAAACGGTTTCAAAACCAGTTCCCTTCTATTCTGATTACCCATCAGGTCATTAGTGCCGTAATTAGGGCTTATCGGCCCCAACCGGAGTCTGTGCGTCTTTACGATTTATCTGAACGGATAATTAAGTCGTGCGTGGTTCTCTGATATGATTTACGAGGTAATATATGGGTTTAGGATGTTATGCTCACCTTATTTTTTATACCTATTTCTTCCCGTGGGTGTCGTAAAAGGCGACTAAGGGACTTACTAGAGAATGCCCAATTGCCCATTCTCTAGTAAGTCCCAGCAGCGTTCTCTATGCATTTTAATACCATACTACGATCGCCAACCCGCCTGCCATGCGTGGCGACTATGGCAAACCCCCTCTTTGGGAGAGATCTATGTCCAGCAGTGGTCGTCTTTCGGCTGAAATTATGAATGACAAATATCTGTAGTTTAGTTATATTCCCGGAATAACTAGGTGCCATACTATACCTATAGGTGTTTATTTATAACAGGTGAAATGTGGGGATACTATAGATACAGCTCTGCCTAACCCTTAGGGGAATACACACGCGATAGTTTAGTTATTTAGGTGTTAATTTTATATGACCTGCTTAGTGAAATGTCGATCAAATCAGTTTAGTATCTCATTTTTAGGGTTCCGTACCCAAAGGGTAAAACGGGAACCCTATTACTAAGGCTCCGCTGTCTGTCTGTCTGTCCGTCTGTCACCAGGCTGTATCTTATGAATTGCAACCCCCCCGCTACTTTGGGGTCCAGCAGTGGACGTCTGTTTGGGTTATCGGCGGTGTAACATGCTGGCGTGTGGCACTGCTCAGTAAACCCTTTCGTAAATCCCTTTTTAGTAGTGGACTGTATGTACCTATGTTCTGGTTTGATTGCCAGGAGAAGAGGGACGGGAAGAACACCAATGAATACGCACTTTTACCTTGAATACATGTGATCCAAGAAGACCTTTTACTTCACACCTATCGGTGCACACGTTTATCACAGACACATCGGTCGAATGACATTAGTAACAAAGTTACCATGTGTAAATATAAATTTAAATGTTGCAACTTCCAACAACGTCTTTCGATTTATGATTTTTAGGGTTCCGTAGCCCTTATAGATTCGTCATGTCTGTCCGTCCGTATGTCACAGCCACTTTTTTCTGAAACTATAAGAACTATACTGTTGAAACTGGTAAGTAGATGTATTCTGTGAACCGCATTAAGATTTTCACACAAAAATAAAAAAAAAACAATAAATTTTGGGGGTTCCCCATAATTAGAACTGAAACTCAAACATTTTTTTTTTCATCAAAGCCATGCGTGGTCTCTATGGATAGGTCTTCAAAAATGATATTGAGGTGTTTAATATAATTTTTTTCTTAACTGAATAGTTTGCGCGAGAGACACTTCCAAAGTGGTAAAATGTGTCCCCCCCCTGTAACTTCCAAAATAAAAGAATGATAAAACTAAAAAAAAATATATGATGTACATTACCATGTTAACTTCCACCGAAAATTAGTTTGAACGAGATCTAGTAAGTCGTTTTTTTAATACGTCATAAATCGTTAACCGCAATGTACCTTAGATAATAATTGTACGGAACCCTTCGTGCACGAGTCCGACTCGCACATGGCCGGTTTTCTCAGTTTGTTTTTGTTCGCTCATTCACACACATCTTGACCGGCTTGTGGCTAAGTTATAACAGCCGCACGGGTCGATCGATCAGGTTAAGTTACGCTTGCCCCGATTGCTCCGAGGATGGGTGAGTTATTTTGATGATGGGTTTACTACGAGTATTTGATCTTTCAATAAAAATATTCGATTTCACATAAACCACTTATAAAACGTTAGAAGCTAGTTGCACGGTTCCAATCGGTCGTTTCCTATGGAGAAGAGCCGGCAAGAAACTCCACTTTACATACCAAGACCCCTCCGTGCCCCGGAGAGCACGTTAAGGCGACGATAACCGACTTTTAATGATTTTATACTGAAGATCACGTCTAAACGAATAGGGCTAATGATTTGAAAAAAATATATGTTAAATTAGAGCATTTTTCAATAATTTACTATGTGGATATTTTAGATTATGTTTATATTACATTGTGAAATTAATTTGTAAAGTTATGTCTAACGCGGATAAAAAACTGAGAATGGCGCAAAATCGACCAAGCGTATTTTTCTGAAACCTTCACCAATTTAAAGATAATTTTATTATTGATCTTTTAGTATACGCGTTTTATAAAAATAACTTTTTTGTGTATAATACAAATTGGGGACAGCGCTCCTTGATAGGCGAGTCCTATTACTGGCTGAACGTACGACGCGTTGCGTGAGCTCAGTACAGAACACGCAAGCTAACCACTCCAGGTCACTGGCATGTATCTGAGTCTTAAGTTCCCGGCTGCCATTCGGGTCGTCGGAAGCTCGAAAGTCTGACAACCAGTCTTACCAAGGGGTATCGTATTACCCAGTAACTGGATTTTGGAAGTCAGATAGGCAGTTGCTTCATTTACGGCCGAACCCAATAACCTATATATCACCAGTTTCGGCCTACTGGAGATATAAAAATATATCTATCGATGGTTTTAACGTCCCAATAATCTAGGAATCATACTGGCCCACGCTATCTACGAGTACTGATGGGAGGGTGTATCGCCTACAACAGATATCTCTTTGTATGAAAATTCCAAAGTATGCGTCCCAATATACGATTTGTTTGACAGGACAGTACTACAGATGGCACATTAGGCTATTTCCCAAATTGCAGGGATAAACGTAAAGTAGCCAAGCTAAAATGAACTCTTTAGTACTTGCAATAATGATCATAGATGTTTTTTTTTATTTAAAGTTATAAAAAAAAATTGAACTTCAAATATCTCGAAAACGGTGCGCCCTAGGCAAAAAATAACAGAAATTTAACCCCCCCCCCCTTACTAACACCCCCCATGCAAGCACCATTCCAACATGAATTTAAGTTAAAAAAAAAATAACATTATAGCGTTAAGGTAGCCCGCGAAATTCAAATTTTATTACGTTTTTTGCAATTTGCAGGTCAGTAACAGGTTGTATTTTGATTCGCGGCCATAATAAATATGACTCTACAGAATTAAATCTTAATCCTGTAACTTATTTAGAAGTAAGAAACAAAGAAGTTTTAATATAACCCTAATTACAAATGTTGTTTTTTAAAGTGATGTTGGTTGTAATGGAACGCACGGGAGGGCGAAGTAGAGAAACCTACTAATTGTTTTCGTTAGATAGATAGCCTTTATCAATGATTGTGAGACGCCATCCGAGCATAGATATAATTATACTGTCTATCAGCAATAGCGATCTGTCTTTAACTGAAAATAAGTTATTGGGTTCGGCCGTTAGATATACTGGTCTTTACTTGCACCCGGTTAGACTGGAAGCCGACCCCAACATAGGTTGGGAAAAGGTTGGGCAGATGATGATTCAGACACACGTCTTGTAATGTTTCTATTTCTGGTCGGTGATTCAAAGCTGCCGCAGACAGGCCGACTCCACACTAGTAGCACAATTTCTATCAAAACTTCATGGAAGTATCGCGCTGCAGTCTGTACCAGCCTTCAGGCTTCAAATCCTATATTATAGTAGTAAATAAATTTGTTTGGTATTATTACACAAAGAAGTAAATAACTTTAAAGTATTTAATTTAAAATGATTGAAAAAACATATTTAAGAACTACACAATTAGCCCTTTCATTTGATAATTCACACGATACAGTTTGCAAAATGTTTTTTTTTATTATCCAATTCGCCCCAAAAGTGACCTAGATATTCAAAATCCATTTGTTTAGTTACACGTCCGTGTTTGGGTCACAGAAATTCATAATTATGTGTACCTACCAAGTTTCAACTCAATCGGTTCAGTACATTCGGAGCAAATCGGCTGTGACAGATAGACAGACACACCAGTGATCCTATAAGGGTTCCGTTTTTTCCTGTTGAGGTATGGAACCCTAAAAACTCTTGGCTAGCAACTTTTCTACGACGTACTTACTCGTAAAACGTTGAAAATTATGATCAAATAGCTGTGCTCCGCGGTTTCACCCGCGTAAGTCTCGATTCTGCGGGAATATCGGGATAAAATGTAGCCTATATGTTAATCCAGGGTGTCAGCTACCTCTATACAAATTTTTATCAAAATTGGTCCAGCCGTTTGAGTGTAGAGAAGTAACAAACACACACACACACTCACAAACTTTCAACTTAATAATATTAGGTCTTTTTTCACCTATGAAATTGGAGATTTGTATGAAAATTTTAAAATATAAAAAATTTGGTATTTTTTTTTATTTCAGCTAATCTAAGTACTGGCCCAAATTATCTATACAATTTTGCCATTTTCATGGCAGTTTATTTATCCTTTTACTGTAGAAGTCTGCCGGACGGGAGGAGATGAAGTTAGCGAAAGCGTTTTGTACTGCCTCTCGGGTGTTGAATTTTTTCACACTTAAAAAAATGTCTAAATTTTGAAAAAGTAGAAATCTGTTGGGGCAAGGTCCGGTGAGTACGGTGGGTGATGGAGAGCTTCCAGCTGTAACTCTTGTAGCTTTGCTATGGTATGTCGTGAAGTGTGAGCTCGCGGGTTGTCGTGGAGAAGCAATGGAGAAGAGCCATTGACCAGTCTTGGTTGATGAATTACGAGCTTCTCCATCATTGTTTGCAATTCTTGGCAAAAGAGATCTGGAAAAAGGACGGTGAGCGATGGGTAGCTCACCATCCGATAAGGACCAGGCCCGGGTCGACGGCGCGTCGCATTCCACGCGCGCCTCAAAGAGTTGTCAGCACCAACTGACGGGGTCCGCTAGGGCCAATGCCTGCCAGGGTTGCGAGTTTGTCCGAAAGGGATATCGTGGCCCTGGCACACAGGCAAATGAAGGAATACGGGTGGGTTTTAGTCAGTAAAAGTCTGACACGCCCTCCCGCTCAGCCCAGAGCGGTAGAAGTTATTTGATAATTTGCCACCCACAAAAAAAAAACTCACTGAGACGAACGCTTACGGTTGTCGAACAGGATCCACTTTTCATCGCAGGTAACAATTCGATTTAGAATTCCCTCGTTTCTATGCCGATTCAGTAGTGCTATGCATGCTTCGACGCGTAAGTCTCGCTGTTGGTCGCTTAGTTTGTGTGGCACCCACTTATCTAGCTTTTTTATCTTTCCGATTTGACGTAAGTGCTTCAATGTTGTTTTGACACTAACTCCAAGGCCCGCAGCAAGCACAGCCGTAGATTGAGTTGGATCCGCTTCCTCTATCGCCTTCAAGTCATCGTTGTCGACAATGGTCACCGGCCGACCGAGAGGCTCATTCTTGAACTCAAAATTTCCAGATTTTAAACGATTGAACCAATAATGGACCGTGTTTATGCAAGCAGTATTAGGCCCGTACACGTCGTTAATGTTTCGTGTTGTTTGCGCAGCGGTATTTCCACGTAGGAACTCATATTCGAAAATTGTACAAATTTTCAGTTTATCCATGGCGCCTACAACTACCACAATTTCACAAAAACAAAAACTATCTAAAAACAAATGACTGAATTTTAAATTAAATTAACACGGCTTTCGAATAAAATCTACTTGAATTTTGAATTCCGCGCTAATCCACAGATAATTAAATCTGAATATGCTGGTTATAGAATCATCAATTACATAGGTAAAGACCTATTATTAGTGTGATCAAGTGTGATGTGTCGACGACGATACACAAAATGACAACCAACATATTGAAATCTATCTGTTACTTTGCACATAGGTATTCATATCAACAGAAAATATTTACACGTTTCTGAGATTATTTACACTACAAAAGGTAATACTCAACACGTTTCTTTTCATACTTATTTATAAGGGTTTCACGGAATTTCTCATGCCGCCAGGAAAATTTCACTATGTCCATGCAATATCAAAGGATTGCTTAAAGTGAGCAGGAAATGTGGAGTTTAAAATTTCATACTTTATAATACCTTGGGGAGCTCTGAAGTCAATGTATCCTCATGTGTAATGTTGATGCCTTTTAATTTGACAGTTAAACAATATTAATTGTGTTAAGTATTTACGTTGTTGAGCAGATTAATTTTTCAAACTTGTGAAGCAATTGATAAGGAATTTCTTTTAAAATCCTTCGGATTGTGATTTAAATTGTGTCACGCACAAAAATAAAAATCATAAAAGTATCACAAAGACGCAGTCATCTCAAGCAGCGTTCGTTATGAAATAACGAAAGATGTAATCAATATTCGCACTTCGGTTCATTTCAATAAATTCCTCTTTTCCAATTCTGCATCAAAGGATTTACAAGCGTAATAAACAGAATTACTGATTACTCACGCCACTTAGTCATAATGACAGAAAATCTCACACATAACTCCTATTTCAATATTACATCTTTATCAAACCTTACAGTACCGTATAACACAATGAATAATGTATAAAGTTTAATATAGCTATAACCATCCTCCTTGAAATGGTTCTAATTGTGATGGCGTTGCGTAGAACGGCTTTCGGTTCTCAATTATAATTCCGTCTGCGATTGTAAGGGTGGGGACACAATGCGAGGATTCGCCGCCCGTGAGATACTAATAATACCTACCGCTTCGGGCCGTCAGCTTACCTATTTCATGGGGCATTTCATAGTTGATAATTTTCAGTTTTGTGCACTGTGAAGTTTATAATAGCGATGTCAGGGGATTCTCAATACATTAAAGACATTCCAATTTTGTAAATATTTTGTGCTTTTTATTACAAAACGTTCTTCAGAAAAAAAGGGGGCCCCCCTTTTCTCTTAAGGGGACGATAACCGACTTTTAATGAATGTATACTGAAGATCACGTCTAAACGAGTAGTGTTAATGATTTGAAAAAAATATATGATAAATTAGAGCATTTTCTCAATCACATAATATGTGAATATTTTAGATTATGTTTATATTACATAGTGAAATTAATTTGTAAAGTTATGTCTAACGGGGATAAAAAACTCAGAATGGCGCAAAATCTACCAAGGGTATTTTTCTGAAACCTTCACCAATTTAAAGATAATTTAATTATTGATCTTTTAGATTACCGGTTTTTTTAAAATATCTTTTGTTTTGCGTATAATAAATTAATAATGCGTCAAATTGGGGACAGCGCTCCTTAATGGGCGAGTTCTATTACTGGCTGAACGTACGACGCGTTGCGTGAGCTCAGTACAGAACAAGCAAGCTAACCACTCAAGGTCACTGGCATATATCTGCGTCTTAAGGAAGTTTTTACATTATTGCGGGCTTTAAATTGAAGCACTTATTATACGATCAGATTTTTTCTTCGTATTATTGTGATCGGACCCTAAAGAAGACAGTTATTTTAATAATTGTCTATGGGTTATTTAAAGCGTTATTATTTAAAGCCTTTGTTCAATTGTGTGCTTAATTTGCATACTTAGAGGGAACAGGTATTACGAGTCCTTACAGATAATGTCTAAGAGCAAACTAGGGGTTCTTATTTAACATATTCAAGATAAATTAATAAAGTTCCAAGTATTCACCAACACTCACAGAAATGAACCCTGTTCCAGTGTGAGTAGGAACATTATAGGCTGATTATGTTAGAGCCAACTACGGCGATGTTAAACAGAAGGTTTGAAATAGAAGCTTATTGCTGATAAGGCATAATATCAAACTCTCAAGGAGCTATGGAAAACTATTCCCGTATTTTCTTAATGAAACAAATTCAGCAAGGAGGAAGTTCAGGAAAAAGTCGAAGTTGCTGACATAGCTCTTAGAAATCGCAATTGAAGTGGCTACGGACAAGCCAAGTGGTGGGAACTGACAAGTGTTTCGGCACGAAAGTTTTCGAGAGGCCAACTTGCGGTTTACTCCTCCTTCATTACGTAAACAGAAAATAGTAGTTGCAAGAAACTTTGGATGCCAATCAGTCATTTCTCACGACCTGAATGCCACTTTTAACATAGAGATTTCCCCTTTTTCAGGTTCGTCGGGTTTTGAGCTACCTTTTAGCCGTTATATTGTAAGCTAATGTATAAAAATATATAAGTACAATGATATTATAGGTAAAAAGACGTAGATAGATTACCTACTCAACATTCGATATTCAAAAACGGTACAATGTCGCACTTTTAGATGACACGTAGAAGTAGGATGTCGTAATTATCGAGAGCGAAAAAGAGACAAGACGAAGAAAATGTGGCTAATTAGCCATATTTTAACGTGCCACTAGCGGAGCGTGAATAACCTATCTACCTATTTTTACTTATAAATATCATTGGATAGATATACTTACCCCCATGCATTTGTCAATTTTGGCAAATTGACACTTGACAAAGAGTTTGTGAATCTGTACAGTTTGTACTCAACATAACTGTTCATGGCAAGACAATAACGGTATCTATCCTATTTTATTAGATGCTTGTAGACGGGGAACTGCGGTCATGGACACGCCCTTATAAACCCACTCGTTTTAAAAATCAAAAGCAAAAACTCCAGGTTAGTATTGCTCTTCTTCTCAACTGCAATAAAATGTGTAATTTTGTCCAAATAATATTCAGTCATATGAGGTCAAAGGAAGGCAGTTGGTCCACTTATTCTCAAGGCACGTGCTTATCGTTACGCAAGTATCTTGCTCGTAGATAGGAGGCCACAGCTGCCTAGAATGCAGTCGATTCTATGTCATTTGCATGCAAACCAGCGTTTCTATTATACCAAGATACTAGTTACCTAGAGCTTGAATCCATTGTGCAAGTTTATTATTGAGTATGGTTTTAATAACGCTGTTTTTTTTAACGGTCTTGAGCAAAGTTCGTAGCATTTTCACATTAAAACCTAAAAAAGGGTTCTTTTTGAGTACGAAACTGGCTCGATGATCCCCCCGAAACTTAGGGGTCATCCATAAATTATGTTACACGAATGTCATGATTTTTGAAGCCCCCATCCTTGTCACAGGTGATCACATTTGTTTGTTCCCCTGGTGTGACGACACTTTGTAATTAACTATTTAAAATCAAACCTTATCATCATCTTCCTGTCCTTGTTCCACCCATGGGATAAGGACAGGATGATGTCCCAACACAAGGACAGGAAGCAAGAAAGAACAAGAAGGAAAAAAGTGTTGAGCCGACCCCACGTAACATGTTACGTGGGGTCGGCCCAACACTTTTTTTCCTTCTCTACTGTCAACCGTCACGCTATCATTCACTCCTTTCTGTTTCATATTATTTATCACACAATCCATCTGTCTTTTCTTTGGTATTTCAATAGAGGTACCTATTATTATTAATACTGTTGGTAATGTTTTAGATATGTATACGTACGTGTACGTCTTTTCTGACTCGTTCCCCCCTTGTCACAAGATGTCACACTTCATTGACCCCTTCCTCCTTTTCGTTCCTCCTTTTCGTTCCTCCTTTTCGTTCCTCCTTAACATGTGACATAATTTAAGCATGATTCCTGCCTTTTACGGTTTACCTTATATTACTATAGTAATAATAGAGTAGTTAGCAATAAAAATGAATGAGTTATCCTGTGAAAGTTAGAATATCTATTAACAATGCTCTAAGCGAGTAGTACCGAAGTGGCTTGTAACAATGTAATGTAATGTTAGTCTGGATTTTCGTATAACATTAAGGCGCTATCTCACCAGTGTGCGGTACTGTGCGACACTGTATACTGCACAATGTACGGTATAAATGTTTCTTTCGGTGAACTCACTCAAGTAAACATTTACAAATGTGCTCCACTGTACGCTTACAAAAATTACATACAGCTTTGCCGGTGGAAACGGATCTGCAGCTCAGTACGTGCACTGTAGGAGTTGTTTTTTGTGGACAAAATATGTACACAATTTTGGTGGGATCACGCCTTTACATGTTACTGTCTTATTGGTAACAAAAACTTCCCATTCAAATGATAGTGGCATTGCCAGTGGCTATAATAAGTTATACTGTTTGCTATATTATTAGTTTTTACAATGAAAACTCGGAATGTCTGTCTTCTAATTATCTTTTGCCTGTGACTTTACTCGCATACAACGACCATTCTTCTATATCTGTTTCAACATACAAATATTTATTGAAATACAATACAAACTAATCTATAACTATAATTATTACTGCCGAGTTATTAATTAATTAAACAATAATATAAGCTCATTTTATACATCGCAATTTATTTGCAATCGACGTCTTGTGAAATCGTAGGCCGCATCTACATCAGTATTATCTACGCCTAGCTGCTCCATCGTCGAAGCTGAATAACTTGGCTATTGGTTTAAATTTATGCCTTGTGGCACGAATACAAAAAAAATATAATTATAATTAAAAAACATAAAATATAATTTATAAAAAAAAATCTGTACAAATAAAAGAAAGAAAGAAAAAACATTTTTTGGGACTCGCACAGATCACAAATTAAATAAAACACACTCATAGAAACAAAAAGAACAAAACCAAAAATAAAACAAAGTAAACAAAAATAAAAACAAAGTCCTGTATGAGGCCAAAAGGCCCGTATCTCAGCACGATGCTGCGGCACTTAAAAAAATGAAAAAATCTCCTGCCCATATCCCAATTTATTTGGGGTCGGCGCAAAATGTCCCTCTCTTTCATACTTTACTATAAGTTTTCATCTCGGTAGTCACTAGTCCCTTTCTAGGCATACTCGTACCATCTTTCACACAGTCCATACGTCGTTTCTCTGGTCTTCGTCTACTCGTATAGCCATCCACGAAACTTTCCTGACGACATTTCACACAAGTTTTCAGTCACCGGTGTCACACAGACTTCGTCTTATATACTTATCTTATACAAGTTATCATACTTGTCGTGTATAAAACATGAATCATACATGTATTTATGTTATTTCAGACAAGTATGTTGGAAGTTAAAAGAGGACAGGAAGATGATAATTGTTAACTATTTCGTTCATCTTTTTGACAAGTTTTCTACAAGCTCAACCAATCTTGTTTTCGATGTAAATGTTAAACGAAACTAGTAGCCACAACATTTGTAGAATAGGTACATGCTTAGTAACTTATAAACGCGGCGTAAGGAATATTTTCTCTCATTCATGTCCTACTTAAAATGTAAATTAAATTGTTTATTCTGTACACAGCATATCGAAATCACTTATGCACGTCATATAAAAAAACCGGCCAAGTGCGAGTCGGACTCGCGCACGGAGGGTTCCGTATATTTATAAAAATGGCGTTTTTTGTATGGAAGCCCCTTAAATATGTGTTTTATTTTAATTTAATTATTTATTTTTAAAGTGAATATATAACTAAATATTCTGGGAATATTTTAAGCGTCTACCTGTTGCCCTTATCAATATAGAGCAAAAACGAGGAAAATCAGTTTGTTGTAGGGAGCCCCCTTAAATATTTATTTTATTCTGTTTTATATTATTTTTTGTTATAGCGACAGAAATACATCATCTGTGAAAATTTCAACTGTCTAACTATCACGGTTCATGAGATACAGCCTGGTGACAGACAGACGGACGGAGCCTTAGTAATAGTGTTCCCGTTTTACACTTTGGGTACGGAACCCTAAAATGGCAAAACAAACTCAGGGGTCAGTCTCTTTTTAAGTTCAGACATAATCTTGGTCACATCATGTCTGTCTGAAATGGTCTTTTGAGGAAAGAACCACACAAAGTTGACTTTACCTCTCCAGTCAGCGCGACCATCTGACAGTAATCTTGTAGCTCAACTAAGGACCTAAGGAGCTCAACGATTTTATTGTCAGTGGGTTGGGCTAGGGCTGCTCAACCCGTGGGGATCGTGCGATCGATGGCCCTGTATGGGGCCCCGATCTGGGCGGCTGACCTGACGGCCGGGAGCATCGCAGTCCTGCGCAAACCGCAGAGAGCGATGGCCGTCAGAGTCATCAGGGGTTATCGCACGATCTCCTACGAGGCGGCTTGCGTACTGGCCGGATCCCCGCCATGGGACCTCGAGGCGAAAGTACTCGCGTCACTGTATCGGTGGCGCGAGGAAGCGAGGGCGCGGGGCGAGTGGCTGATGCAGCGACATGTGGAGTTGCGTCGGTCACAGCTTCGCGCAGCCCTGGTGGCGGAATGGCGGGACAGGCTTTCACGCCCTACCGCCGGCCTCGCCACCATCGAGGCGGTCCGGCCAGTACTCGAACCCTGGCTCGGGAGGAGGCACGGCTCCCTGTCGTTTCGGGTGACGCAGGTGCTCTCGGGGCATGGTTGCTTCGGGAAGTACCTGTGTCGCATAAACAGGGAGCCGGACGCCCGGTGTCACCACTGCGTCGACTGCCGGGAGGACACGGCGCGGCATACGCTGGCAGAGTGTGCCGCTTGGGAGGAGCCACGCCGTGCCCTCATCTCAGGAGTAGGTAGTGACCTATCGCTGCCGGCCGTGGTCGAGTCGATGGCCGGCAGCGAGGAGTCCTGGGACGCGGTGGTGTCCTTCTGCGAAACAGTCGTGTCGCAGAAGGAGGCAGCGGAAAGGGAGCGGGAGATCTCGTCCGCTCACCCGGCCCGCAGCAGGCGCACCGGGTGTCGGCGGAGGGCCGATAACGCCCTCTTCCAGCCCCCATAAATGGGTCCAGGGACGGCGGACTTGGGGACGTCCGCCGCCCCCCTATCACATTGGACCCGAGGTGGCGGCGCGTAGTGTTCCACGCGCGCCCCTAGCAGACGTCGCGGGGGGGGGGTCAGACACCTCACCCCCCCCCCAGACTTGAGGTGGCCCGCAGAGGCGGGCCGGCACTAGCCGGGGATTGCGGAAGGAATAACAGATCCCAAGATCCCCGGTGCAAGTGTGGGAGGGGAACACTGGGGTGGTTTTTAGTCAGTAAGAGTCTGACAGACCCCTCCGCCCGCCCCAGGGCGGAGGCCATCCATGAGGATTTTCCACCCCGTGAACAAAAAAAAAAAAAAAGGGCTGCTCAACCCACCCAAATTCGAAAAAACCTTAGTTAAATGCTAAACTACTTTAAATGCATCACATTCACTAACTGAACAACATGTAAATCTATATTAATATTATAAAGACGTAAAATTTGTGAGGTTAAATCATCTCAGCCGAAAGACGTGCGAAGTGTTAAAATGCATAAAGAATGCTGCTGCCCACTCTCTAGTAAGTCCCTTAGTCGCCTTTTACGACACCCACGGGAAGAAATAGGATGAAAGAAAGAAAAATAAAGAAAAGAAAGAAAAATTGTTTATTCTGCATAAACCAAACGCACATTAGAATGAAATAACCTAAATTGCACACTAACAAAGTAGCCAAAAGCCTCGTATTCAAACAATAAAAAGTTTGACAATCTTGTCCATTGCCAGATGTCAAGGGCCAGAGACCGAACCAGGAGCCAGGGGGGATGGTCCTATTCTTTACGTCTGGCACCACACGGTGAGTTTATAAGTAGGGGGTAACTTTCGGAACTACTGATCCAATTCCGAAAATTCTGTCACTAATGGAAACCTACAGTATTAAGGCTTCTACATACCAGCGCGACTTGTCGCGCGACGCGACACGGCACAAAGGCCCCGCGTGTCGCGGGACGAGCGGTGCCTTTACGTCGCGTCGCGTCGCGCGACAAGTCGCCCCGGTATGTAGAAGCCTTTACCAAGTGTCATAGGTTATATTGTTTGTTACAACAAGAAATTGCTCGCGGACGAAGTCGCAGCCAGAAGTTAGTTAAGTAAACTGCATTGCAAGTATGGTTTTGTATGTCAGGAAACCTTATAAATAGCCTGGTCATGTTGGGTTATTTACATTTCAAACAAATAATCCAGTTAGTTTCGCAACGTAAATGCGTCCCTATGTTTTTCTAACCACCGTTTTGTTTGTTACCAAAGCATTGATCGTTATTTCGTGTTAAAATATTTGTCGTATTTACAACAAAGCCGTGCTTGTTTATTCAAACAATGCAGTCAAAAAATAGTAAGTAGTTCGTCCATCAATGCCCATTTTGCAGCAGCCTGCAAAATGGGCATTGATGGACGAACGTGAAAATGTGGGCTGAGGCACTCTTAGGTGAGTCCATCAATGCCTGGTTGCGGCCAAGGCTTGTATAGTGCTTTTCCCAAATAACGCGTGGAAATTCAAACTAAGTAAATTATTTATAAATTCCAGATTCAATGACAAACAACGATAATTTTTCACGCGCCAATATGTTCATTTGTTTATTTTTTACTTTAAACAGCTCTATTTGCAAGCCAGTTCGAAATTTAAATATAATATTTGTTAAGCTACCTCCTTGGTTGCCAATGCCATGTGCCTAAGTAAAAAGTTTGTTCCATTTTTAAATTACACGACAGATATGAGTTTTCATAGTAATTTATTCGGCCGCAAAACACAACAGATATGGATTTTCATACTAACATTGCCGGCCTAGGCGTTCCATACATTTTGTCGATTTAAGTGAACACAAATGTATGGAACAGCTGATTTTTTTTTCGCGATTTCAAGGTTGGTCCCATAGAAAAAAATGTTCAAAATGATGAGTACAATGACCCCTTTTCGGGTTTAGTGTAAACAAAAACTAATGTTGTATAAATGTATGTAATACTTTTTCTTATTTAAACATTATTTGTAACGTCGACGTGACTTATTATTGTTGTCGCAATAAAATAACGCAAGTTTAATTAAAAAAACCGACGTTAAAATGGCTATGACTGATATCTTTCTTGACAACAGGTGAACGCGCCCATTATCCGACGTATACACGGACTAATGGTATATGTCCGTGTCTACTTCCTCATTTTGTGAAAAATAGGTGGAGTTGTCCTTGTATACGTGACTTAATATTAGTAAAACTTGAGAATTAATCAGAAAAAAGCCTATGACAAAACAAAGTCATTATACCTATACCTACAATTTTAAGTTACACAAGGTTCTAAATTTTATTATTTTAATAATATTTTATATCGTTTTTTTTGTAATGTTTTGTTAATGTGAGAACGTTGTAGGCTTAATGGACTGTAGCTCTGTAAACCATTTTTTATTTTGTTAAGAACTTGGTACTTGTTGACGGGCCTACACTGTCCTCCCATACCTATTAACACTGTAACTAGAAAACATTGTAAAAGCCCATTATTTTTAAAAGAGTAACCGTAGAGTTTCTTGTCGACTCTTCTCCATAGGAAACAACCAATTGGGACCGTGCACCCAGCTTCTGACGTTTCATAAGTGCCCATGTAGGTTTATGTGAAATAATATTAAAAAAAAAAATTGTTTTTGAATGAATTCCGAGTCGAAATATGTAAGAAAAGTGAATCTCGCTAAAAATGCACCTGAATCTTTCTACTGCTGTCGTCGATGTAATAAACGTCCAGCGAAATAATAATTCATTCTCCACTATTACCTACATTAACAGAAGATAATAACTCTGTTTATGGGGCAGGCGCTCCTTCCATTAGAAATGAGAATCTAATTCTTATTTACACGACATATAAATCAAAATTAGCAGGAGCCAAATTAGCCACTACGTACGTTGATCAGGCGCGATAAAATGTTTTTATGGCACCCATTATTACCCGGGAACCATATTTTTATTGTGGTTAGCTTTATGGCATTGTAAATATCGGTAACTGCGAATAAATACGAACGGAGAAATGGTACGATCATGTTTTTTCTCTCACAAATGGATCGGCGCGTAGAATGGATGGAATAAAATAATATGACATCCTATTGTCCTCATATGTTTTATGAACAAAAATATACATACGAATGGGTCTCATTTAATTTCATATTCATGTTTTTGAAGCTTCAATTCAAAAGTCTTACTAAAATGGTAGGGTTAAGCTTTTTGGATGACTTGTTTTTTTGGTAGAGAATATACTGTAGGACATCTACATCTGCGTTGTGTTCCACGCGTGCCTCAAAGAGATGTCAGTACCAACTGACGGGGTCCGCTAGGGCCAATGCCTGCCAGGGTTGCGAGTTTGTCCGAAAGGGATATCGTGGCCCCGGCACACAAAAAAAAAAAACATATTCTCTTTAATAATTTTCTCTTGATTGTTTTTTTTTTGTATATTTGTTAGTTTTAAATGCTACTTTTTGTATTTCTTGTGCGTGTCCTATTTTTTTTTTTCATCTTTGTTACCTAGGTATATGTATTACGAAAAAATACTCCCACAGTGAACCTCAATCAAAGAATACATTTTTATCTTAGAACTCACATGCTTAAATGGGAGATGGATCACCTGTATTCCGTTTGCACAGGTAAAAATATGATTTATCCTTTTGTAGAAAGGTACCTACTTATAAATTCCTCGCCGGAAAACAGGATTGTATAGGCACAGTTTGAATTTTTTATTTGTTCCTATATAGCCTGCGCCCTGTTTAAAAGCGATCGTCGTGCGTATACGCGATCGGTCGTGTGCGTGATTTATATTGTTCGGATAATCGGAAAGCGCCCTCTGTAGGCGCGACCACGCGTTCAGGCTCACCGAAAAGTTCTGACGATCGTGTACTCGCTAGAGACGGGTAGCACACTATTTTAAAATGAAAATCGTGCGGGGCACTCTTTTTACTAAATATGCTAGCACACAGGCGAGGCTGGAGTGTGTGTGTGTGTGACAGTGAGTCGTGGGACTCAACGCGCGAGTTGTGAGCTGCACCGTGTCGCGTTGTCGTCACTACACTACACTCATACTCAGTCGAGTAGACACACACGATGACTAGTCGTTTAAGCGCGTCATACTACTCGAACGAGGGATGATGAGGGAAAGAGAAATGAGAATGGTTACAAATGTTCTGTGTAGCTAATCTGAGCCCTGTGGTGTGTGCTAGCACATCAAAATAAAAAGAGTGAGTGACTCTATTTATGAGTAGCTACAACTGTGCTAGTACATGTGCTGAGTTACCCAACACTAGCTTTCGCGAGACCATCGCTTTTAAATAGGACATGGCCATAAAGGCAAAAAGGGTGTCACTCGATATCCTGGATCCCCTGGACCCTCGACTCCGAAGCGTTAATCCGAAGTATCAGTCGAATGTTCGGCCGTTTTATAACTTCCATAGTTTCTTTTTTTGACTTTGAATCGTTACCCGACTTTAAAGTCACATTTTTGTCTTTGGCTGTCGCTTTTTTTTTTTGCCGTAGTCAGCCGTAGTTAGCCGTATAGTCAAGCAACGGCCGAACATTCGGCCGATACTTCGGATTTATGTTCGGAGTAGACCCCCTGATCTCCGGAGAGTAATTTACAAGTCGGCCAGCATATCAAGTTACCACAAACTGTCAAATTTTTCTCGTTCGATTTTGAATAGGACGTATTCCAGTCCGCCCAATCACCACACCATCCAAACGAAATTAAAATGTACGAAAGAAAATAGGAATTTGTTATCACATATTTACGGGCACGGTTGTGACCAATAAAACCTGAGACACACTAAACGCGGGTCGTGTGCAGTGCGCTGCGTGAGGTGTTTAAAGAAATAAGGAATAAGATGCAGGAAAAGCAAGCGCCGCCACCGCCGCCACTACCGAGCTTCACTAGCGAGTAACGCCAACGAGCTAAAAAAGAGTATTCTATTCTATTCTAAAGTCTTTTCACACTGTTAATTAGTTAGTTCCTCTGAAATGAACTGAAATGAAATTTATTTGCAAGAATTGTAGTACATTACAGATGGTCAGGTTTTTTTAACAGTTTCTAAAACAATTCTCTAAAACTAGCATGCAAAATAATTAAAAACATTAATTTAATAAATGAAGATAATAAAATTGGAACATAAATCCTAGTTATAATAAGAATAAGAATATCAATCATTTGTCAAATTATAATAGCTAAATGTCAGTAATAATCTTTAAAGTTTAGGTAACTACTTATTCTCAGTAGAAAAGAATGATTTTTCTATAAGCCATTTGAATAACACTGTGTTTTAAAACGATTGATTGGTAGTTCCCTTTATGACTTTAGTAATTTAATATATAACTTTATAACCATTGGAAAACAACTCCTGTGATATTAAGTGGCTTTTCATTGGAGAAATAATTAGCCTATAAAGATATCTTATGTTAAACGTAACAGTGTATCCAAAACGTTGAAATAATTCAGTGAGTGCATTTTAACAAATTTACAGCATTCAAACATGTACATACCGGGAACAGTTAATATTGAGATCTTAAAAAAGAGGTTCACATGAAATCAATGGTGGCACATCACAAAGAGCATGGATGACAGCATCAACTCAATAACAACCTTATTTGCAACAACAATAAAGATCATTGTGGTTTTGACAGCAATGCAAAATCAGAGGAAAAGTACCTGTGGGAGGACTGCAACCCGACGACCTTCGCATCCACCTTATCCAACAAAACAACATTGTAATTCCGACAATAATTCGTTAACACATGGTCACAAATTAAATTAAATTAAATTGTTTATTCTGAAAAATATATTCTAAATAGGATATCGAATTCATTTTTAAACATCATAATTATTTAAAGATATAAAAGAAGCTAGAGTTGATATTATCTGTCTCACTACCCCTAGAGAATAAATAGCGAAACAAACTGTAGCCGCCTTATTACAAAACAAGATTTATATTTTGACATGGCTTAAACCATGGAGCCAGTTTTTGTAATAAGAACGTAACAGTGATTGAAATACCGTTCTTTATACAAAACTGAAAACATACTTCGGTACTAAGTTGTCAGTTTTGTGTTTAGGAACATTACCATAGTCGGAATAAAGTTCGAAATTCAATAATGGCTCCATGTTTTAAACCTGGGTCTGAAGATAAACCTTGTTTTGTAATAAGGGGGTAGGAGTCACGTTTAAAGTGCAGACATTAAGTATTAAAAACTGGCTGCTGCCCGCGGCTTCGCCCACGTTGCTTTTTATAAAATGAAAGTACTTCTTCTACTTTTGGCTATTTGCCAGTGAAAGTCCAGTCAAAATCGGTCGAGCCGTATCGTAGATTAGCCGGAACAAACAGGCAGCCAGAAAGACAACAATAAAAATTGTTATACCGTATATACTTTCATAAGACAACTATTATATAGGCCTCTCCCAAGGTTGCCATAATCGCCACGCTTGGCAGGCGGGTTGGCGATCGCAGTATGGTGTTAAAATGCATAGAGAACGCTGCTGCCCATTCTCTAGTAAACTAAGTCCCTTAGTCGCGTTTTACGACACCCACGAGAAGAAATAGGATGGTGCTATTCTTTATGTCCGGCTCAACACGGTGAGTTTGTATGTAGGGGGTAACTTTTGGAACTGATCCTTTACTGATCCGATTCTTTATTTTCAAATTACAAACAGACACTTCAATTTTATTTATTCGTATCATTGATGTATTAAATAGGAAGATATGGTATGCGCTCCTTGATGTGGACCGCATAAATTAGGGGAAAGGACACAATTGACCTATATTACTCCCGGTTTGCGGGGAATACCCGAATCGTAGTTTGCTTGCGAGTTGTTATGGGTACGTAACAGTGACAATTATTGCGATCTCGTTCCCGCTATAGCCCGCGTAATATGTCTATCTATTTCGGTTGTCGATCACATGACGCACGACATCTGGTCCATTTAATATTTAAGTGATATTAGAGAGTGGCCTATCTTCCTATTTAATACATCAATGATTTGTATCGAATAGATAACACAGATTTTATGTGTGGCGTATGTGTGTGTGTTTTTGTGGTGTATTTTATTCGTCTCGTACGTCGCTACGCATCGCATACACCCCGCATTCAGTGTGCCAGAACCTTATGAGTGTCACACATACATAATTAATTACATATCAAATAGGCTTCGTCGATACAAATGCCTTCAATTGGCAAGAGTAATGCGCGCCAGAGATTCACGAATCGTGAGCAAATAATTAATGTAAGCGACATTTTACAGAGTAAATAAATTAGGGACTGTTAACGAAGTCATTAATATTGGAAGCAAACCTCGTTAGTCCTTGTTAGGGTAGGTAAACTCTTATGTTCGTTACACGATCTTGTGGTTGAGAAGATGGTTTTGACGCTGTCTTCGCGACGACGCAACGTCTTTATTTGACTTGCAAAATTTTGATACTTTATTTAACATGAAGTATTCACTACTAAGGTTGTCTTTTTTTTAAATAGTATTTAACTTTGAAATAAGCGGAGGTTTCACTACTGTTTTAGTTAGGAAGCTCATATGAATTCGTATTGTTTAAATGAAGTAATAACACGGAGTATGAGGACAGGATATTCATTCAAATTTGTTACAGTTTTAACTTTGGTTTAAATAGGTTTTTCGTGAGCAATAAACTGGAATCACTTCATCGTCCGCTGCTCGAAAAAAATCTTTACAACTTCTATGCAATGAACTATGGATTGTGGCATATCATTTGAAAGGCAATTTTGTTAACTTTCAACCTCTTTCCAAACTAAATAGCATAACCAAATATATCTTAATCTTTTATATTTTTTTAATGTGAGAACGTTGTAGGGTTCATAGACTGTAAGACTTGTAGTCCATTTTATATTTTGTTAAGTATCTGGTACTTCTTGACGGGCCTACACTGTCCTCCATATGTATTAACACAACTATAATTTGAAAACATTGTGAAATACAATTATTTTGAAAGGTGAAAGTAACCGTAGAGTGGTTCTTGCCGGCTCTTCTCTACCTAGCTTCTGACGTTTCATAAGTGCCCATGTAGGTTTATGTGAAATAAAATATTTTATTTTCAACAGATCTGAGATCTCTACTACAAATTAATACGGCGGCACTATCGGTTTTCATAACTGTATTTCAACACGAAATAACTCTATTTGAAACGTTTATCATGAAAATACAAACTCAAAGCATTTATATCATTTAAACCATTTACAGGCACTTTTGAATTGTCAAGGAGTCGGTCAGTTAATGCAAGCAATATGAAGCTAGTTGCCCATTCCAAAGCGTAGTATGTACCTATGGTGAAGAATGGACTAGAAACTGCAAGGATATTCTTTTAAATTAAATTGTTATAAAATATTAATATAAATAATGTTGAATTTATAAATAAATGTGAGGATGATGTAAAAAGTGCGTCCATGGTACAGCAAATAGAAACAAAAAAAAACTATTCAAAAATACATATTAAAGGCAGCTAAGAGATAACCAGTCCCAACTCATGGCGCCCGTTCACGAACGTGACGCGTGGATCAGCACCATTCAGCTCAACTATTTTGAAGGGAGCTAAACACGCGCCACCATCAGAGAGACATCTGAGTGAGCATGACATACTCTCAGCCGCCAGGGCACATTCAAGTCAATGAAAGACATGGAAATGGTAGCTCTATTGTACGTAGTACTCACACCTGTGCTATGCAATTATGGAATTATATAATACAAAGGAGCTTGAGTTTATAGAATGCCAAGATAATTCTATTCTAGTTTAAGGCTGATTGAATCTAAAACACAATATATTGGGAATAAACAGCAGTTACCCAACCACCAGCTTGGTAGGCACAACTTTGAGAAAGAAGCCGACAGAAGGATCCGGTTGGGTTGGGCAGCGTTTGGAAAACTTCGTCAAGTCTTCTCGGCGCAAATCCCGCAGTGTTTGAAGACTAAGATCTTCAACCAGTGCGTCCTGCCCGTTATGACATACGGTGCCGAAACGTGGACACTGACAGTCGGGCTGGTCCACAAATTCAAGGTAACTCAGCGTGCTATGGAGCGAGCTATGCTCGGAGTTTCTCTGAAGGATAAGATCAGAAGTGAAGTTATCCGGAAGAGAACCCGAGTTACCGACATAGCCTGCAGAGTAAGAAAGCTGAAGTGGCAGTGGGCTGGCCATGTTTGTCGAAGGACCGATGGCCGTTGGAGCAGACGAGTCCTGGAGTGGAGACCACGTATCGACAAGCGTAGTGTGGGACGCCCTCCAGCTAGATGGACCGACGACCCTAAAAAGGTGGCTGGGACAGACTGGATGCGGAAGGCGGAGGACAGGGTGTTGTGGCGCCGCCTGGGAGAGGCCTATGTCCAGCAGTGGACTGCTATAGGCTGAGTTGATTGATTGACCTAACCACCCACTACCTACTTTTAAACAATGGTTTTCCAAATTGAACTAGGTACAATTTCTCAATATCTTTTCAATATATATTTTATTATTAATATTATTTATTTTTTCTAGAGGAGCTCGTGGCCATATCGTGGCTAAGCTACACGGGTCGATACATCAGGTTAAGCTACGCTTGCCGGGGTTGGTCCGCGGATGGGTAACCATCTTTACATACCGAGACTCTTCCGTGCACGGTAAGCACGTTGTCCCGGCTGTCATTCGTGGATCTTTGACAGTCGTTACGGGTCGTCAGAAGCCCGAAAGTCTGACAACCAGTCTTGCCAAGGGTTATCGTATTACACAGTTATTGGGTTGTGGAGGTCAGATAGGCAGTCGCTCCATGTAAAATACTGGTATTCAGCTGCATCTGGTTAGACTGGAAGCTGACCCCAACATAGTGGAAAAGGCTGGACTGATTTTGATTATTTATTTTTTTGTCTTTTTTTTCAATAGGTACCTTGTTTAATGTATAATCTGGTGTAAGTATATATTATAAATAAATAATAAACAAATATCTACACATCTATATAAATAATCAAATGCCACTTTTCGTTGTAATTTTATAACTCAAGGACGGGCTCACCTATAAAAAAAAAAAGGTTTAGGCTTTGTTCGGACTATTTAGTAGATGGTTTATGTGAAGTTTTTTTTTTTTTTAGGTAGGTAGGTAGGTAGGTAGGGTAGGTAGGTAGGGTAGGTAGGTAGGGTAGGTAGGTAGGTAGGGTAGGTAGGTAGGGTGGGTAGGTAGGTAGGGTAGGCAGGTAGGGTAGGTATTCTTTTACCCATAGAAAGCCACGTTATTTGTGAGTGTCATAGAGTTAAAATGTTTACCGCCCAACGGAGTGGGCACGGGTCAGCTAGTTATTATTAAATTAATAAAAGTCGCTTTTCGTGTCTGCTTTTCTGACCGCGTTATTCTTCTAAACCGCACCACGGATTTCACAATCATTTAGAGAACTTATTTCGGAAAGTATAAGGATAAAAAATATTATAATCAAGGCTTCTACAGACCGGCGCGACACGCGACGCGACGCAAAGGCCCCGCATGTCACGCGACGAGCGGTGCCTTTGTGTCGCGTCGCGAGTCGCGCCGGTCTGTAAAAGCATTACGAATAAACAAAGTACAGGTTTAAACAATTTATGATTGGATCCTTCTTTTAGGCAGATAGTGCCTGTATTAGGAGAGTCCGCACACACAAAACCCCCAAGCCCGACCCCCAAGATACAACCCCTGCTTAGTTTGGGGGTTAATGATCAAAATAAAATACTGTGATGTATAAACTCATTTATGTTTATGTAGGATCACTGTCTGTCATCATCTTTTCTTTTTTTTGCCAATATTAATAATTTTATATTTTGTAAAAAGAAACGGAAAAGCACCAAAGAAAAAAAAGAAAAAACGAGAATAAAAAGAAAAAAAAGGAAAAACGAAAAGCAAAGAAAAGCACCAAGAAAAACAAGCACAAAAAAAAGCACTGCATATGGTGTAAAGAAAAGCACGATCCCATTTCTTCCCGCGGGTGTCGTAAAAGGCGACTAAGGGACTTACTAGAGAATGGGCAGCAGCGTTCTCTATGCATTTTAACACCATACTGCGATCGCCAACCCGCCAGCCAAGCGTGGCCATTACCCCCCCCCCCCCTAAAAACCGTGCGAAGCAGGGGTGGATTGCTATAGTACACTAATACTCGTAAAATAACATGAAACATTTTTTTTTACAAAACTGAACGTTGTTTATTTTTCTAGCACAAAAGATTTTAGTCGAGCTCGCGAATTTTATAAAATATTCTAGAATAGCCGGTTTGTCTTACCATTACAGGAAGTATTTGCGTAGCCTTAGCAAATCCTTTAGCCGCTATTTGCTCAAACTTGTCCGTTTAGATATGCAATAGAAATTGTATATCTGGATTCTATAACTTTTGCTTGCAGGAAAGTAAGGAAGAAAATCCATATAGTTACTTGCGGCACCAATCTCAAACAAAAAGAGGAAATCAAACGAAATAAATAAAACATATGAATGAAAGTATAGACTAGAAACCACATACAGTATTTTAATTAACGAAAAGCGATCCCGGTAACCCGTAATAGTACTTATAGCATCCATACATGCAAGAAAAATGTGTTTTGTTTAATATTAAAACCGTTAATTTATCCGTTATTAACCGTTTATAACCTATTTATGTACCTACTTGTGTACCTATTTAAATTTATAATTAATTATGTTATAATATATATATATATTTTTTTATGCTTTCTGTCAATCAGAACACCTGCTATCTTATCTCTTCACCACCCTTGGTTGACTGGTAGATAATGCCTTTTTTTTTTTTTTTTTGGGTTGGGAATTTTAAATAACTTCTCCCGCTCTGGGTGGAGCTGGAGGGAGTGCCAGACATTTACTGACTAAAACCCACCGTGTTCCTTCAAATGCCTTTCGGACCCCGTTAATTGGTGCTGACGTCTCTTTGAGGCGCGCGTGGAACACAACGCGCCGCGCGTCGACCCGGGCCTGGTCCTTATCGGACGGCGAGCTACCCATCGCTCACCGTCCGCAAGCCCGCGCCTACGGTGGCCGGGAATCGGCCTGCGATTCCCGACGCCCAGGGCGAGGTAGAGAATGCCTAAGGCATTAATTCCACCTTGTACCTTATAGTGTGCGAGAGGTTCAAATAAATAAATCAATAAAATATTCACTTTTCTCTTTTTATTGATTCGTAAAAGAACCACTCTCTGTACAACAGACACACAAGTGTGACAAGTGCGCGTGCAACAGTATGTTTTTTTTAGGTATCAAATAAATATTTTTTGTGAAAATTTAATTAAAAAAAAAAAGGTTTTGTTTTTGAATGATACATTTTTTTAAGCATGTATGTATTGACGCTATACTGTTGTGGTTTAGCGGGAACGCCTTTCATTAAGGCGACGATAACCGACTTTTGATGATTTTATATTGAAGATCACGTCTAAACGAGTAGTGTTTGATTTGATAAAAAATATATGTTAAATTAGAGCATTTTCTCAATAACAATATGTGAATTTTTTAGATTATGTTTATATGACATAATGAAATTAATTTGTAAAGTTAGTCTAACGCGGATAAAAAACTGAGAATGGCGCAAAATCTACCAAGCGTATTTTTCTGAAACCTTCACCAATTTAAAGATAATTTAATTATTGATATTTTAGTGTACGCGTTTTATTAAAATACCTTTTGGTTTGTGTATAATAAATTAATAATGCGTCAAATTGGGGACAGCGCTCCTTGATAGGCGAGTCCTATTACTGGTTGAACGTACTACGCGTTGCGTGAGCTCAGAACAGAACACGCAAGCTAACCACTCAAGTATCTCCGTCTTAATTAACATACTGTATAGATAATGAATTAATATTATTGGATTATTTTACGCAACTAGATATTGCATAAGTATGTAGATGTATGCTACTAATTCCTAATCCAATGTAATATATGTTTAAACATGTCTGCCAAATAATATGCAAACCCCTATACATTTATGACCCTTAGTCAAAATATCCGTTAGTTGCCGATCTGTGTTGGACATACACAACGAGTTACTCGTACATGTGGGTTAGCGTATACCGACATGTATAATGTATACCATGTCATGAAATGACTATTATTTTTGTGAAAATTAATCTGCCATGGATTAAATTAAGGACTAGGAACACTTTCAATTATTGCGTTAAGTTAGTCTGTGTGGTGCCGGACGTTAAGAATAGCACTTCCCTATTTCTACCCGTGGGTGTCGTAAAAGGCGACTAAGGGACTTACTAGAGAATGGGCAGAAGCGTTCTTTATGCATTTTAACACCATACTGCGCTCGCCAACCCGCCTGCCAAGCTTGGTGATTATGGCAAACCCCCTCTTTGGGGGAGGCTTATGTCCAGCAGTAGACGTCTTTCGGCTGCAATGATGTTGATGATGATGAAGTTAGTCTAAGTGTTGGCGCGTAATGTTCTTGTCTTCAGACTACGTCAATGTCTTCAGCTTCGACGTCAATGTCTTCTGAGTCTCGATGTGTGTATCTAAGTTTCATTGATAAGTACGAGTAAATAATTTTCATTCAAACCAACCATTGTTATTTACAGCTAAGAAACTGCGACGTTGTAATATTTCACGAAAGGGTGTTTTACATACAATAATCGTGATTTTGTGGAATTAAATTTGTTATAAAAATGACTCTAGAGTTATGGGATATCAACAGGAACACTTTGAATATGTCAGAGAGTATGCATATTAGATGCCTATAATACGTTTACAGACACACATATGAATGTGTGTGTATAAACAGAACCATATTATTTTAAGATAGCATCATGTGTTTGTTCCACACCACTAGTTCCATACAAATCAGTACCAGTATGTATGTATAATGTAAGTATATACCAAACGATTCTCGATTACCGTGCAATGTCGGTGATCGATCACATCTCTAGTCGGAAATTGAGTCGGCTACTCACCTTGTGTTATTATAGAGTATTCGAGAGCTTATACAAAGAAAACATTTGTGAAAAAACATTCAGAAAAGAAATACGTCAAAGGTATCGTACATTTTTCTCGAAAGACGTATTCTCGTTTATTTATTTAAATGAGTGTATCTGCTTATTATTTTTGTCGTAATAAATATTTATCTTCAAAACGAAGTAGGTAGTTATGTTCCCAGCCTAACGCTGTGGTATGTGGTAGAGTCTAGACGCTGACCTGGCACCTTTTGTGATTAGGCGTACGTGACAGGATGTGTGGCGCGACCGCGGGTGGGCCGACCACCGGTCTATGAGAAAGTTTTGCGATGTATTAGAATAAAGATAGGCTAAGTTAGTCTTACATGAACTTCTGTAAAGCTCGGGTCGTAATAAACTCTTACTTCCCCACAAACTCCGTTTCATTTGCGCTCCCGAAATCTAACTGGCGCAGCCGGTAGGATTGCCGCAAACAGTTTTCCTCCGCGAAAAGTCAAGTGCGAAAATCTGTGAAATACATGAGAACGCGTGGACTGTGTTTCGCGAGTGGTTACTGATTATAGACGTATAGTCGTCGTGCTTAAAATCAGTGAGGCGATCTATATTGGGCAATCTTCGAACCAAATAAATAAGTTTAGATAACGCGCAAATTACGTGGGTTAGCAGAGATGGTGATAATATATCAAGCGGTTGGCATGTGAGTAACCTTCTACATCCTTCCTCATTCCCGACACTATTATTGTGATAGACGTAATTAGAATTAGTTTAATTTAGTTTTTTTTTTTTTAAGAGTAAAGTAACATTAATGTTTCTGCCTATTTTTATTAATTCTACGGTGTAATTTAACATATAAATTGAGGTTTATCTTTTAATTTTACAATTTAAATTACATTGTTAATTTAAATTTTGTCTAAAATGAATCAAGGTCAAATTCCTTTATCTGCAGCGACGGCGGCGGGGGCGACCCCTTCGGTT
This sequence comes from Tiliacea aurago, assembly GCA_948098905.1. Lineage (NCBI taxonomy): Eukaryota > Metazoa > Arthropoda > Insecta > Lepidoptera > Noctuidae > Tiliacea > Tiliacea aurago. The sequence goes on from OX402592.1 coordinate 8,758,274, forward strand.
CGCTCTGAAACTCCGCTTCTGATGCAATTGCCAGATTCTTTGATACCTCAAGATGTTTTAAAATTAATTCCCGAATTTAATGGTGAAACTAATATACTTAGTTTATTTTTACGAAAGTGCGAATATGTTATCGGAAAATATCAAGGGACTTCAGAGCGAAACGAATTTTTAATGCAGAATATTACAAGTAAATTAAAGGGTAAAGCAGCGGCTCTTTTAAGTGAAAGGGGTGACCTTGAAACTTATTCTGAATTTAAATCTTTAATGATCCAACATTTTGGCGATCCCAGAAGCGAGGAATGCGTGGCAATTGAGCTCGAAACCCTAAAAATTAAATCAAATGAGTCATATTTAGAATTTTGCAGCCGTATACAAGATATTCGTGCTATTTTAATATCTAAGGTTAATCAGAACGGTTCCGCTACGTTAAGAGAAGCTAAGAAAGTAATTTATAATAACACTTCGCTTAACGTTTTTATGTACAATTTACCGGAACATATGGTGCGGATTGTTCGATTGAAAAATCCTAGTACATTGGAAGAAGCCTTACAATTTGTCCTTGAAGAGGTTAATTTCCAGGAACAATATAATTTACGCAGCAAAATGTTACAACATCGGCCACAAGGTCATCAGTTATTGCCATCATCTGAAAAAGGCGTTAATTCAAGTTCAAACAATCCGAAACCTACCTTTACAGCACCTCAATTGCAATATAATTACCACAGGCCGTCTGCAAATCAAACTCAATTTAAATTCGGTATACCTAACCAAGTTTTTGTACGTCCGAATATCAATCAACAAATAGGGTTTCGACCGCAATTACCGCAGCTTGGGAATAAACAACCTCAACAATTCGGTAATAGACTTCAAGCAGCACAATACGGTTATGGACCCCAACCAGCACAATTCGGTTATGGACCCCAAGCGGTACAATTCGGTTATGGACCCCAAGCAGCACAAATCGGTTATAGACCTCAAGTAGGACAATTCGGCTATAGAGCTCCACAACCTTCGAGCCACCGCCCCCCTAACAATTTATTGGGTGATCGTGACGTAACAATGAGAACTGCTCCAGCACCTGTTAAGCAACCACAAGGTTTTCCTATTAACGAGCTTTATACCAGTAATGAACAGTACTATTATGACCCCAATTACAATGATTATGGTATATGTGATCTAGGATACTGTGACTATGACTATACAAATATGTACATTAACAACGATTGCGTGGATCAGAACCCAAATACTGAAATTCCCAAAGCTATTGAAAAGGCTGATAATTCGCATTCAGCTGAAAATAAAGTAGACTCTAAAGATGTCGCAAAAGATGTCCCAAATTTTCAAATAAATTTGATTCGTGTTCACCCGAAATGATAGAACTTAAGTTTGACGCTAATCTTAAACATCCTTATATAACCATTCCCGACATAAACGGTAAATTTATGTTGGATACAGGAAGCACTAGATCTTTCATAAGCCCTGGAAAAGTTAGTGAATATTTCCCACAGTCAAAATTCTACGAACCATTTACAGTTACCAGTACACATGCTACGAGCGAACATAATGAAGTAGCTAATATTCCCCTTTTTTCAATTTTTAAAGTAAATGGTTATCATAAGTTTTATATTTATGATGTGGATTATAGATATGATGGATTGATTGGAATGGATCTTATGTCTCAACTTAATGCTAGTATATGTTTTAAGAATAGAATTTTAAAGATAAACGATATTAATATTCCTATAATTTATAACATTGACCATGAACTTAAACTTGAACCTCGTACAGAACATAAAGTGAGGCTACCCGTGAATAAGAAAGATGGCTATGCCATATTAGATTACACGCAATTTCACGAAAATGTTAGAATGCCAACTGCAATTGTAAAGTGTGAAAATTACCTTGCCTCCACTATAATTCAGAATGCTACTGACCTTGAAGTAAGGCTAACTATAACCGCTCCTTTCAAAGTTACCAACTTCTCTGAAGAGTGTATAGTAAATAACACAACTGGGTTAACTGACATTGACATTGACTCGTTACTGACAGTCAACCTACAGAAATTGAGACTTCATCATCTCAACCAAGAAGAAAATGAAATGATTAGTAAATTATGTTTCGAGTATAAGGACATATTTTACTGCGAAGACTTGCCTTTGACTTTTACAAACCAGGTAAAGCATCATATTCGGACTATTAATGAGGATCCAATCTATATTAAACCTTATAGGCAAGCTCCAGCACAGGCTGAAGAAATCAAACGACAGGTCGAAAAACTTCTCAACGACAATGTAATCCAAGAATCACATTCACCCTGGAGTGCACCTGTCCATTTGGTACCAAAAAAGGCAGATGCCTCCGGTCAGGTGAAATATAGAATGGTAATAGATTACCGCAGACTCAACGACATAACGATCGATGACAAGTACCCACTTCCTAATATATACGACTTATTTGACAAACTTGGCAAAAGCAACTACTTCACCACATTAGATTTAGCGTCCGGATATCACCAAATTGAAGTTTCTGACAGTGAAAAAACAGCCTTTTCTACACAGAATGGACATTATGAATTCCTCCGTATGCCATTTGGTCTTAAAACAGCTCCGGCAACCTTTCAGAGGACTCTCGATAATGTCTTGAGAGGCCTACAGGGTATACATTGCCTGGTTTATTTAGATGATATACTAATATATTCAAATGGCATAGTAGAGCATGTTCAAAAATTACGTTCCGTCTTTGATAGACTTCGTCAAACTAACTTGAAGGTTCAGTTAGACAAGTCCGAATTTTTACGTAAGGAAGTGCAGTACTTAGGACACACGTTAACTAAAAACGGACTACGACCAAACAACGACAAAATACAAGCAGTTCTTAAATATCCTTTACCACGGACACAGACTGAAATCAAGCGATTCTTAGGCTTTGTGGGTTATTACAGACGGTTTATTAAAGATTTCTCCAAAATCACACAGCCATTGACAGCCTGTTTGAAAAAGGGTAAAAAGGTAGTCATAGACCAAAATTATACCGAAGCTTTTGAAAAATGTAAGGAACTTCTGATAAACGCACCGATATTGCAATACCCGGACATGAATAAACCATTTTTATTAACGACAGACGCCTCTGAAGTTGCAATTGGCGCGGTTTTGTCACAGGGCCCTGTAGGTAGTGACAAACCAATAGCATATGCCAGTCGGACCTTGACAGATACGGAAAAAAGGTACAGTACTATTGAACGCGAATTATTGGCAATCATGTGGGCCACAAAACACTTTAGACCTTATTTATACGGACATAAATTTGATATTTACACTGACCATAGACCGTTAGTCTGGCTGTATCAACTCAAGGAACCCAATAACAAGCTAACGCGTTGGCGCTTGCGGTTGCAAGAATATGACTTTAATGTCATATATAAAAATGGTAAACAGAATGTAACTGCAGACGCGCTATCTCGAATTCAACTTAAAGCACTGGGAGAAGCCAACGTTTCCGACGACATTTCAATGATTGTTAATATAGACGAAAAAGAAAGTAGACTTCAAAATTATTTAGAAGACGTGGCCACACTAAATTCTGATGACTCAAGGACTATTTCTGTTTCCGACTCTGAAAGAACCGCGACAGCTAGCCCAATGACCATAGATTTAGATTTCGATACTCGTACAGACTTGGAACAATCACCTAATAATTATCCTATACCCTCTGAACCTTCTAGTATACAAACAGTTCATTCAGCCGAAGATCTCGAATCCCATGGAATACCGATATTGAAAGAAGCAATAGACACCAAACCTAATCAAATACTAGTTTTTAGCTGGTTTCGTAATGAGCTCCACGTAAAAGACTTGTCTAGGGACAAACAAAAGGTGTTGGAAGTATTTTTGCCTCTTCATAATCAAGATCATATCAAAACATTTTTAAAAGAATATATAAAACCCAAAATTAAGTATTTCATTTATTTTGAGAATCCAGAACACAGAAAAGACTTTAGTAATATTATAATTTCATTATTTAAGAAAGATACGGTTAATTTTTATGAATGTACCGAGCGCGTTATTTACGTCGAAGATGAACAGGAACAGAAAGCCATTGTGATTAAGTTACATGAAGGCAAGACCTGTCATCGCGGCATTACAGAAACTGTTAAAAGAATCCGTCGTAATTATCATTGGCCACATTTATCTGAAACCGTTTCCGCCATAATTAACTCATGTGATCGTTGTAAAACCTCTAAGTACGACAGAAAACCAATTAAACCTGTACTGCAGCTCACACAAACCCAGAACGCCCCCTTTCAGGAAATATTTATAGATCTGTTCAGTATAGAATCAAAATACTATTTAACTTTAATCGATGCCTTTAGTAAATTAGGACAAGCGATAGAAATTACATCTCGCTCCACACCCGAAGTGGTCAGAGCATTAATGAAATACTTTTCTTTTTACGGTATACCACAGAAAATAAGTTCGGATCCGGGAACCGAATTTAATAATGAATTATTAAAAGAACTGACGGACTTGCACAAAATTAAACTACACATAGGTACACCTAATAATCCCAATTCTATGGGGCTCATAGAACGTTTTCACTCTACAATTATAGAAATATATCGATTAGCGAACTATGAAAAGAAATTTACAGACGCAGCATCAGTGATGACTTACGCCGTTATGGCTTACAATAACACTATCCACAGTACTACTGATTTAACACCGTTCGAAGCTGCGTTTGGTCATACGGAATTAAACTCTATTTTTAACTCTGAATTCGATAAAGCATACAATCAGCAACTAATCAGGGATCATAAGAAAAGAACACGGGCAATTTATAAATATCTTTCTGAAAAGGTAAAAAGTCATAAGGAAAGAATTATAACCAAGCGGGGAGGCGAATCCAGACCAGCCTTAGAAATAGGCCAACCGATTTTCACTAAAGCCGTAAATAGAAGGCAAGCTAAAGATAAACCTAGATTTCAAAAGGCCATGGTTACAGGTCAGATAGAACGTAACATCGTACCAATAAAAGTAAAAAATAGAGATACTAAAGTTCCGGTAAAAAATGTAAAACGTCCTCCACAGGTGGTGTTGGATCCTGGTGATATGGACAACGACCAGTTGGAGTCTTCCAAGCCAGGCCCTTCAAGTGGTAAAGATTAATCAAAACCCTGGGATTCTTCCGGTGAAACTAGGTCAAGCATTTATGCAATATGATAAATGGTCTATTGTTAAAACAATCGACCTCCAATGCATTGGTACAGATCTTTCCTTTAATATTAAAAAATATTCCGAATTTAGCCAAATGTTACGCCCAAATAAATCGTATGCGGATGAGTTCGGGAGCCTTAAGATACAGGTGGAGTACATAAAAAATGAGACTCTAGAAAAATTACAGCAATTAATTCCATCTAAAAGATTCAAACGTGGTATTATAAACCCTCTTGGCTCTATCATCAAAATTATAACGGGTAATCTTGACCATGAAGATGCAGTCAGATATGACAATATAATCAGTAGTATTCAGACCGAGGAACAAGCAATTTCTAACAAATTTACAATGATATCTAAAATGTTGGATCATTTTCTGAATTCTACCGAAGTAATCAATGAAAATACAAAAATAATAGACGCACGCATTAAATTACTTGAGGGTCTTGTAACCGATCTCACTAAGAAAGATAATCACTCAATTTATATGACCTATGTCTTCGGATTACTAAACCAATTTATTGTAAACTTTAGAACACTTTATATAAAACTCAGCGAACTTGAAACGGCCATTGCATTCAGTAAATTATCAGTATTACATAAGGCCGTAATGAATCCTAGCGAACTGTTGAAAGTGTTAAAATATATAAGCCAATATGATAATCTAATGTACCCTGTAAATGAACGAAATTTAATAAACATAGAAGAATCCTTATCTGTAAAAGCTTACATTAAGAATGAAGAATTAACTTTTGTAATCGAAGTTCCACTTATTTATAATACAACTTATAGTTACTATAAACTGTATTCCATTCCTATCTCAGATGATTCCTCAAATCTTACCTTTGCTGTTATTCCTGAATTTCCCTACCTACTAGTAGAAGGGTCAAGGTATCGACCAACTGATCAACCGTGTCAAGAGATAACCGCTAAAGAATACCTCTGCTCTGAAGATAAACTAATTCAATATGCGGAAGAAACTTGCATTGAGCAACTAATGAAATACCACGACAATCTGTCGCGCTGTTTCCCACGTAAGATACTATCTGAGTCCCTGAAACTTCAAAGAATTGGTCCCAATAGTTGGATAGTGTATTCAAAACACAACCAAGTCATATCACAGACTTGTAATAATGATGAAACAAGAGAACGCATACGAGGAACATATCTGCTAACGGTACGAGGCCAATGTGATGTCTCTATAGATAATATTCAAATACATAGACGGCGCTCTTACTCACTACAAACGGATTATATGCCTGTTCCCTTATTGAACTTACCTGACTTGATAGATCTAACTCGTGACGCAGCAAGGATCGAACCTATAAATCTGAAGGGAGTAAATTTGGATGACATACGCCAACTGAATAATATTCTGAAGAATAGTGCAAATACAGTGAAAAGTGAAACCACAAGTGAAAGTGTTAGTGTCGCCCTTTATGTCTTATACGCGGTAGTCATTTTATTGTCAGTAGCTGTAATTATATATAAGTATTTAGATGTTGTAAGAAAATTCTGTAAGAAGCGGGATAGAGTTATTGAGGATAATCCCCCACAACCTGAGGACGGTCAAGTTAATCGAAGACCTATACTATTAGTTTGATTGACTTTACAATTTTCAATTTCTGACTTTATTATAGGAATAGTTTGATCATTTTTTTTGTCATAAGTAATAATTGTAGTTTCTAATTTGTAATTATACAAAGCTCTCGGAAAACCCCTGTTTTTCCGATAACTTTGATTTAAGGAGGGAGGAGTTATGTTCCCAGCCTAACGCTGTGGTATGTGGTAGAGTCTAGACGCTGACCTGGCACCTTTTGTGATTAGGCGTACGTGACAGGATGTGTGGCGCGACCGCGGGTGGGCCGACCACCGGTCTATGAGAAAGTTTTGCGATGTATTAGAATAAAGATAGGCTAAGTTAGTCTTACATGAACTTCTGTAAAGCTCGGGTCGTAATAAACTCTTACTTCCCCACAAACTCCGTTTCATTTGCGCTCCCGAAATCTAACTAGGTTGTTTATAATCAAACATCGAAAAAATGTGTCGGGTTCTCATATTGGTTTGCATAATCGTTAGGGGAAAAGGTGTTTGGCCCATTTGGGAAGCGATAACGATTTTTAAATAGTTAATTTGGGAAAAGTACTGGTTTTTTATAGGTCAGTTGACTTTCAACAGAATGGAATGGAAACAGGATATTTTTAGCGTCACGTAGCTGATAAGTCAATTTTATTCGAGCCTCGGAACCTTAAAGGTTGTCTTCAAGAAATCTAAAGTCTATACTGATATTATATTGAGTACCTAATAAAATAGTTCGTTAAATATAAATACAGAAATATTCATACTGAAAAGGCGTTTTATTACATTTTCAACAGCTCTAACTTGGTACCAAACACCTCTCGCTCTCTCTAATGGTTTCGACGAAAGTCTTTGAATGATAAATTCCATTCTTAACTTAAGTCTCTTTCCCTTCCTATGTGACACACGATTCTATTAAAAGAAGGAAGATATATTCATATACAAAGTAAATTGAATGAAATATTAAGTAGTAATATTATTATAATCATAATTTGACGACACGGTTGTCGCACTGGTTAAGCGATTGACTGCTGCGCTGCGTGTCGCGGGTTCGAATCCCGCACGGAACAAATATTTGTATGACCTACAAATAGTTGTTCCGGGTCTGGTTGTTTGTGTATGTGAGTTCATATGTTTGTAAACGTACCCACAATACAGGAGAAATTCCTAGTGTGAACGGGAAACAAAAAAAAAAAAAATGTATATATTTATTTCTACTTTCATCAGTAATACGCACATCATAATAATATAAATAATTAGCCTATGATGTTTCCACTACTAGGACACACGCCCTCCTCTCTGTGAGAGGGAGTGGCCCGTAATCCACCACGCAGGCCCAGTGCGGGTTGGTAGATGTCACATGTCTTCGAATGTTTTGTTCTAGGAAATGCCGGTTTCCTCACGATATTTTCCTTCACTGTTTTGAGAGTAGTGGTAATGAAATAATTTAAGGACGCATTCACAAAATTTGACAAAAATTAGCAGTTTTTCGGCACATTTTGCGGCAAAAAAAACAAAAAAAATTTAACTAATTGCCACAGATAAACTACTCCTTCATCTCAAATAGTAGAAAATTTATATTTGAAAATGTTGGTTCTTAATATTGTAAAAATAATATTTCCGTTGCCTCTTCACATAAAATTGACGATATCGTGTTGAATTTAGGAACATTTTTCTTCAATGTACACATACATAACTCACGCCGTCTTCCCACGGGGGTAGGCAGAAACTATAGAACGCCACTTGCTTACTTTCTTCAATATAATAACATAAATGTAGTTTTTTAAATAATATATAAGGCGTTTCCTATCTTTATATGTATCTTTTAAAGTCCAGACATAATATTGGTCAGATCATGTGAAGACCTGAAGAGTCTGAAATGGTCTTACAGATTGAGTGGACCTGTCCAGTTAGTGCACGCATTGATCAGTAATCGTGCAGTTCAACTCAGAACTTAAGGAGCTCAACGATTCGACGAACAATAACAAAGAACATATTAAAACTAACTGCCAGACTATGCTTAAAACTAACATGACATAATATTTTCATATAAGTCTCTTATGTTTTGTTATTCTACTTAAGTGTGTCCCAGCCAAGACCAAAACTGATGGGGTGGCAATTAACAGGTTTCACATGACATATTTACACATTACGGACAGCATCCATCCCATAGTATTAGGGTAGACCTTTCTCGGAGACATTGTTGATCTAAGAGCACATTGGATGCACGGTGTTATACCGTTTTTGGTGACAGCGAATAGTAAGCAGCTAAGGATAAGTACTTTATAATAGCATGGAATTTGTGTACTCATAGAATTAGTAAGTACTATTTATAATGGGTCGAATTTCGACCAGTGGGCGAGAGCGACCACTAGTTATCATCATCATTATCATCATTTCAGCCGAAATACGTCCACTGCTGGACATAGGCCTCCCCAAATAGGGGGGGATTTGCCATAATCGCCACGCTTGGCAGGCGGGTTGGCGATCGCAGTATGGTTTTAAAATTGCATAGAGAACGCTACTGCCCATTCTCTAGAAATTCCCTTAGTCGCCTTTTACGACACCCACGGGAAGAAATGGGACCACCAGTAATGAATAATTAATTATTCGAATCAATATTTCAGTATTTAGCTTTTTAAATTTTGAGGTTAACTTCTACCGCTGCTCAGTTACCTATTACCAAGGTGAGATGTTACACATCGTATGCGACTACATACTGTAAGGTTCGCTCGATTTTTTTATTTAAAAGGTGTAACAAAATATATTTGCTGTTCTGGATATTTTACATGAGACAACAAAAAAAAAATTGTCTCAAAATTATAAATATAAAAAACTTGCATACAAACAAAATTTAAAACGCCAACACAGCAAATTCGACGATACTTCGCCAATATACAAATGCAAATTCCTAGACAACCCCAGATTCTCTACGTGGCTGCACCTAACGGCTTTATCACGTTAAACCACTCGGATATAATGGGGGCATCATCCAAAACAAATCACTGCGACACCGAGGGAGGCTACATCAAACCCAACCGACGACGATGGGGATGACGACCTCTCTCTCTTCATCCTTGTACAGTCACATCCAAAATAAGAAAGAAAGAAAATAAATTTATTGACACAGGAAGGCACACAATAATCACACAAAAAGCAAAAACAGAACAAATGCTTAAAATAGTATTGAGTGCCTCACGGCTGCGCCAAATAGGCCCAGTTCAGCATTAATGCCAGACAACTAGTGCCTGACGCTGGTTTTCAACTGGACCTTATGTTAAGAGGACGTCTTACGGATGTAAATCAGTTTTATAGTGTGTAAATATTTAAATAAAATTAGATATGTGTAACAAATAATAATATAAACCATTAATATATTTTGTTTAAAAAAGAAATGCAATAAAAATAATTATAGTTATGAGTGGTGTTTAAGAAATAAAAAAATAAAATGGTATGGTTATGGTATGGCAAAAAAAAATCAGTCGGCTACATGTTTTTCGAAACGAAGATCTTTGTCCATAATAAGTCCAAGATTCCGCGCTTCATAGACTCTGTCAATTGGCTCGCCCATTAGCTCCAGGTGAAACGTTGCGGGTAGTTTGGCTAGTTGCTGTCTCGTGCCAAATACCATGTATTTTGTTTTGGTTGGGTTTAGCGACAGTAAAATATATCCGTCACCTTAAGGGCTATTTTTGTCTGCTCATTGCATGAAAGAATCTGCTTTACCGACTCAGTATTTTACAAGGTGGGGACGAAAATACGACCATAATTTTTTTTTTCATATCTAATGACGTTCTCAGTCTGCATAGAAAATTTCATTTAAATATGTCCGATGGTTTAGCCACTATAGTTAGTCTGCTGATCGGTAAAACCGGTATGGGCCAGTTGCACGTCCATACAATTTAATTCCCCATAAAAGTAATGCTGTCACTTTCTGATACGTTCCGTTAGATAAAGACAGAATTACTTTTAGTAGGAAATTAATGGACTTACGTGCCACTGACGGATAGTCGGCCCATCACTACTATTTTTTTTGAAAAAATCACTATTTTAATTTCGATGTTAACATAATTATATTTGTTCATTTCAATACACTCCCATGCTTACGACAAGCATTGGAGTATTTCGAAATTAACAAATAAATCTTAACATTAAAATTAAACAGAAAATCGTCTTCTCCACATTGTATACGTATATTGCGTTGTAATGTCAATACCGCAGAATTACATTTTCTATCTTCTTTACCAAGGTTTACCTTTTAAAAATTAAAAAACCTATTAAAAATGTGACAATAACAATTAAAAAAAAGAAAACGTGTTTTTTATAATGGCCAGGCCTTTAAAAAGCTTTTAGGATGATGTCAACTCGACATTGGGCAAAGGTGTATGTTATGTTTATCATTGTCTCAAGTTATTTAAAAAACTTTTCTAAGTCTACTCAATGCCGAATGGCATTGTGTCCTGATTTGCTATAAGAAAGAATTTAAAAACGGACGTAGATATACAATATTAGTTTTAGTATAAGCGAAACCCGAAACACGTGTCTAGTTTTTTTATGTAAAGAATTTATGTACAAAATTTAAAAACTGTATCATGTAAAATCACAAAGTTATAAGGTTTTTATTACCGGGTTGTCCGTACGAAAACATGCTAACAGTGCCCCTGCGCCTCCAGGGTCGTCTTGCGCTCATTGATAATGACTTGGCAGTAGGTACCTAACCGTACGGTGATTGTATTGTACGTAACTAAATTGTGATAACATTTTCCATCACACTTAAATATTTTTGGGACAAAATATAACATGTTGTAAAAATTATTAAAATCGATTCAGTTTCTTATTATGAACAAACTATATTCAGGTTTCGCATAATATACTAAAAATAATGTTTGTATAATAATGTGTGTTTGTAAGCCTTGACTGTACCAACCATCCTATCCCCTCATACATTTGCGCTTATTACTATTACTGTCACCGCATCCTATTAAGATCCCTCAGAGATTTGCCGACGAGTGCCTCTTCAGATTTCCTCTGTTATAGCTTGTCACGTGTCGATGTTACAATCTAATAAAAATATGGAAATACGATATGATCAAAGGACCCTTCATACTTATAAAATTGTAATAACTAACGGACTTTTTACAAAACAAGGTTTATCTTTTGACTCAGGTTTAAACCATCGTGTCATTTTTTTTATTTCGAACCTGATTCTGTCTCAGATAAAGTTCTTAATACAAAAACTGTAAACCCGAGTTTAATTTGTCAACTTTGTATTAAGAACTTTATTGCAGAAGAAATAAGGTTCGAAATTAAAAAATGACACGGTGGTTTAAACCTGGGTCTAAATATAAACCTTATTTTGTAATAAGGCCGAAGGAGTTAGTTACCGCTAGAGTAAAAAACGAGCGAGCCTCACAATAGTCGCATATGATGTATAACATTCTCATCTTGGTACGTAGATATCTAGAGATCTACGTTTTGGAATGGGCAAATAGCTTCAACTTTATGACTAAAACTGACCGACACTTTGACAATTCAAAAGTGCCTGTAATTGGTTTAATTGAAATAAATGCTTTGAGTTTGAGTTGAGTTTGAGTTTGGTAATAACAACTGAGCAGCGACAGAAACTAACCTCAAAATTTAAAAAATAAAAATACCGGCCAAGTGCGAGTCAGACTCGCGCACGAAGGGTTTCGTACGTCGTAAGAATAAAATAAATATTTAAGGGGGCTTCCATACAACAAACGTGATTTTATTGCTCGTTTTTGCTCGATATTGATGACGGCAACAGGTAGATGCTTGAAATATCCACAGAATCTTTGGTTATTATACTCGTATTCACTTTAAAAATAAATAATTAAATTAAAATAAAACAAATATTTAAGGGTCCCATTATCCCATACAACAAACGTGATTTTTTTGCCGTTTTTATAGATAATGGTACGGAACCCGACGTGCGCGAGACCGACTCGCAATTGGCCGGTTTTTTTTGTTATTTAGGTTTGACAGTATTTCAGATTACACCACTTTCAAAGAACAGAATCGCTCCGTTGCGAATGCGGTAGGCAGTGTCCCACGCACGACTATGTTGCTCGCTGTGTGCGTCCGTGTCAACGACCGGCAGGCCTCGCAAAATTTGTGTCATACCTGCTAATCGGAAAAAAAAAATTACCTACTTATTTTATTATTGATTCGTGTAGAGAATCATTAGCATAGTTACCTCCTGGAATTTGACGAGGATACCAGAGGCGGAAATGTGCCTACTGTGGTTTACCCGGCTTATCTGTGCCCATAGGATAGGGGTCTGTCGTGCGTACGGAGTTTGTCGCAGTATTTGCATAATTCATTATAAATACGTTTTGAAGTACCTATTGATCAAAAAGGGTTATTTACTTACCCACATTATGAGTTATACCTATTTATACTTCATTGCAGCCGCAAAAATATCGGAGGGCAGGTCCTCAGTAAATAACATTTTATTGGAAAACGTTTGAAAGTCTCGACGTCATTTTAAACCCTTTCCTTATAACTTTGCCAACCCTAACACCGCGAATAAAAGTTGGTCCAAAAGATTATTGAAACGGAACTTTAGAACTGGCTCCGAATCTCCAATATTATTCTTTAAAGTTTTAGTTCAGTTCAATTGGTGAATTCTTTTTGTACTTATTTTTTCTTCTCACGTCCTGTATTTAACACATAATGAACCTGGCATTATCCGTGTGATGCCGGACGTAAAGAATAGCACCATCCCATTTCTTCCTGTGGGTGTCGTAAAAGGCGACTAAGGGATTTACTAGAGAATGGGCAGCAACGCTCTCTATGCATTTTTATCACCGTACTGCGATCGCCAACCCTTCAGCAAAGCGTGGCGATTATGGAAAACTCCCACTTTAGGGGAGCCTATGTCCAGCAGTGGACGTCTTTCGGCTGAAATGATGATGTTGATGAACCTGGCATATTATGTCTTCACAGTCTGAATTTGTGTCCGGTTATTAGCAATACGCTCGTCCCATATTACATGGGACTTTAACACACTAAATTAGTTGGTGAAATATAGGTGTACCTACTATAATTATGTATTTCTCTGCCTACCGCTGAGGTAGGTTGGTAATTGAATATACTCTTTATTATGTACACCATAAAAGTTACAGATATAAATGTTTAAATTTTACATAGGGTGACACAATTGGCGGTCTTATCGCTAAAAGCGATCTTTTAGAGACATCCTTTGGATGGATTAAAGGGAGCAGGAGAGATAATACTGCAGGTAGTCAGTGGTGTACCATTAACATATACAAGAAATACATACATACACAAAGCATACACTTATCTAAAAAATATATACAATAATACACATGAAACAAGAGCAGGGAATTGTATTATGTAATGATGAGTTTAAGTGTGTGTAAGTGATAAGTTTTTCTTTATCAGCAGTTATAAAATAAGCCAGGATCACCCTGCCAAAATAAGTGTTCTCTGAGCGCGAAAACTCTTATAAATTTAAACAATAGACTGATATAAAGCGAAACTTACTAGGTAATTGAATTCAGTGAATACTAATTAATAGTAGATTATTCACTAAGGGGATAAAGCAATGTCTTAGTCCCTTATTACCCTTACAGAACGTCACTCAATACTCAAGCATTACTTAAAACTACTTTCAACCAATCAAATGGCTTGAATCTAGTTTTATAAAATGCTTGAGTATTGAGTGACGTTCTGTAATACGGGCCTTCATGTCATGGGCGCTATTTTGAAGCCCTAATGCAATGAAGGAAGGTAGCTGACACCCTGGTTAAGACATAGGCTACTTTTTATCCCGATATTTCTACGGGATCGAGACTTACGCGGGCGAAACCGCGGGGTGCAGCTAATATTATTATACATATAATTGGGAGCAGTGGTGCCCCAGTGGTAACGTCCGCGTCCGACTTACGAGTTGCAGGTCATAGTTTCGAACCCAGGCAAGCGCTTTACTTTGTGTAAATTATTTCATCAACACTGCTCTCAAAACGGTGAACGAAAACATCGTGAGGAAACCGGCATGTCCTAAAACCAAAAATACGAAGACATGTTGTGACATCTACCAACCCGCACTAGGCTCGTGTGGTGGATTACGGCCCACAAAGAGGGGGCCTGTGTCCCAGCAGTGGGACCATTATAGGCTGATCATGTTTATATAATGTGACATTAGCGAGCAGGTCGTATGAAAATTAATGTTTATGTTTTCTGTAACAGCGCCATTATTCAAGTTTATCATTAATTAAAAGATTTTACATCAGTACTTAACTTATAAACTGTAGAGGCTTGCCTTTGGAAGAACGGGCAAAAATAATTAATTATAAAAAATAACCTTTGTATAATTAAGTACATTCATTTAATTTTAACTTAGTCTTTGCCTGCGGCTTCCACCGCATTAACGTCAGAAATTATCCTACAGGGACATACTACCGGGATAAAAGTATTCTATGTGTTATTTCAGCATAAAAACTATTTGTGTGCCCAATTTCATCCAAATCCGTTCAGCCTTTTTGCGTGATTGAGTAACAAACATCCAAACTTTTACATTTATAATATAAGTATAATAATATAATATTAATGCAATACCCGGCACCACACACTTAAATGTCCGTGTTGTGCCGGACTTAAAGAATAGCATTACCCTATTTCTTCCCGTGGGTGTCGTTAAAATCGACTAAGGGACTTACTAGAGAATGGGCAGCAGCGTTCTCTACGCATTTTAAAACCATACTGCGATCGCCAACCCGTCTGCCAAGTGTGGCGATTATGGCAAACCCCTCTTTGGGGAAGGCCTATGTCCTGCAGTGGACGTGTTTCGGCTGAAATTATGAATGATGATGAATGTATTCTACTATAAATTGCATACAGTAGGATACATATTACATAGTAGGTACCCCATAAATGTGTGTACACTATCAATCACAATCTGAATGATTTTGAAGTATTACTGCTAATCCATTACTTCATATGTTCGAAAAATTTGTCTCCTCGACAACGTAAATAACGCAATGAATGTTGTTGAATTGTCAAAATGAATCCCATCGTTACTGACAGTGTGTTACGGAATTACCCCGCTAGTTTTAAAAGGTTTGGCCTATTCTTATTAGAAACCGTTTCGTTTAACATCGGTCAACAAATTGAAGGAAACTACAAATCTATACAGGAAAAGTTTTTAACCAGTGCGCAAAATTTTTTTGGTGGTTCAATATCAGTAATAGAACACATTTCCATTATTTTATCAATACTTTTTTTAATTTTTTATCCTACTTTAAATCATCAAAATATGGACACAATCTATTCGTAATAATATCAATGGGCGCGCGCGGCGGCCGGCGCAAGCGGCGGTGTTGCACGGGGGTGAAACCCCCTCCCGGGCGGCAGGGCGGCGCCGCCGCCGCCGCGCGCCGGGCGCTGTGGCCGACAGTTCGCTCATCGCACGCGCTGTCGTGTGTCGTCGCGTCTTATCGCTTTTCCGCGCAAGCGCCGCGCCGCACGTGTGCCGTGCTTGTACCTACCGGTCACGATGTCGGACTTCAGTAACCGCGAGTTTTACGAGATGGTGCGAGTGTATGTACTGAGTGGTGAAAGTTTGCGAGCAGCTTGCAGAATGTATGCAACGGAGAGCATACCTCGAATGCGAGCCCATGGAATTCTTAACCCCGCGGTCCCTAATGAAAGGACCATTTTAAGCGGCCACTCAAAGGCTGCTTGATCACGGACAGTTCAGAACCCCGAATCATGCACGAGGGCCTGGCAGACCCCGACTGGCGATCGAAATCGAAGAAGCCATCCTAAGCCCATTAAAGTATGAAGGAAAAATTGGTATTACTCTTCAAATAACTTCAGGTCACGGCCTAAACATAAAAAAGTCTAGCTCGAACCTGATAAAATTAGCGATCAGTAACCCACGTAAATACCTACGCGCCCTATACCTATGCGCACAGCTGTTAGGTAGATACTTTAGCGCGTTACGCTTCGCCGCGCGCCGCCGGGTAGCAAGACAACCACTTTTAAAGTAAACATCTTTCGTTAACGATATTTTTTGTTTTTTGTACTAAGACGTATCAAAAAAAAAATGTATGTTTAATAAAACTCGTTTAAGTTTTATTTGTCAAAATTTGCGCAGTGGATAAAAACTTTTCCTGTATAATAATCGTATGACTGTTTTACCGTCTTGAAAAAATAGGGTATATTAGGTGAACGGAGTAGAAGCCTATGGCATAGTCCTTTTTTTTCTTCTTTTTTCTCTTTTTTTTATAACGTATTTCATATTAGAACAATAATGAAATAAATTATGAAAAAAAAAGAAATACTATAAAAAAATATCGAAGTTCAAATCATACGCACCCTACTAAATGCGCGGCGAGTAACTATCGGCCGGCTTCAAAGGATAAGATCGCGCTACGAGTTCATTGATAAATTATTCCGCGCGCAATTAAAAAAAAAAAGAACTATGCCATAGGCTTCTACTCCGTTCAACTAATATAGGTAGGTACCCTTTTTTTTTTCAAGACAGTAAAAAAAATCAACCGGCATATAAAAATTAATCCCTATTTCTTGGGGTCACGGCATAACACGAGAACGACTTTTTTTTTAAATTTTCTAATAATTTGTAGAAGATTCTTATGGAGAGAAAAATTCAGAAAATTGCGCAGAAAATTGGAAAGTTTCAAATAATCAAATAGCAAATAATCATTTCTCTGAGTAGTAGTAGCCTTACATTAAATACTAAGCTTGCATAAATACATACTTACCTACCTCCCTACACCTACCCTAGGTAGTTAGGGAGGTAGGTAAGTATGTAGGGTAGGTAGGTAGGTAGATAGGTAGGGTAGGCAGGTAGGGAAAGTAGATAGGTAGGGTAAGTATCTACTTACCTCCTCCCCCTCCTCTCCTTACCTATCTAGGTATGGTAGGTAGAAAAGGTAGGGTAGGTAGGAAAGGTAGGATAGGTAGGTAGGGTAAGGTAGATACTTAGTGCTACCCGTGCGAAGCTGGGCCAGGTAAAGCTAGTTTCTTATAATTATAATCTGCTATCGTAGTTTTTACTTTCAATTAATGAAATGCCTTTTCATGACGTGTACTCATGGAAACAGCCTTGTTGTCATCGTATCAAAAGAAGAAATACGAAGTTTTCAACTTACAAAAAAATAATATGACGCAACTCGCCCTTCTCAAGCACTTCTGCAAGTGCGACAAAATATTAATCACAATTCTTTGTCAGCTTTCCAACTCCGAAGGAAAATGTGTAGGTAGGAAATTACTTATAGCCCGCTAACGCAACCCCTTTCATACGAGACCTCATCCCGCACCCCGCACTTTGCCCCACATGACCCTCTGCACAAAATAAAATCGCTTTAGGTCGAGCCAACGAGCAACTAACTTACCTAGTTGTTTACGTACTAGTTGCGAAAATTGGGGACCCGCAGTGACCCGCGCTTGGGGTTAGGCTGTAGCTACTTTTGTTATCTTATTTTCATACACATAATAATAATACCAGCTGTTGTCGCTTCGAAGACAGACATACATAATTTTACAGATAAAATAAGTTATTTTGATTTGTGAGTTCATTATTATTTGATTTTAATTGTTAAAAACATTACCTGCAAGCAAAAAAATCCGGTGGACTTCAAAAATGGGGTCCCATAATATCACTACCAAAAGAGTCCAATCAATCGCATCTAAGGAAACACTAACGAGCTGAAAGAGCGTCCCTATTCTGTGCTTAAACTACTTGGAACTAAAGTTAGAACAGCCCATTCTTATTCAAAAACCGCAAGTTACGAAAATACTCAAACCAAGTCTCTAGGATTACAGACAGTACCTAACTTAACCCTTTACTACCAGTAAAACATTTTAAAACTAATTTTGCTTCTTTACACTGATCTAGGGATAAGCGAAAAACATTGAGAACCAACTGTTTATCTTTGCCCCCGTTGAGAAAGTTTGAGCAAGATAGAGAGTTAAAGAGTCAGATGGCAGATTAATAGTGTTTGTAAGCAAATGTCACTGCTAATGCTATCACGATTTGTGTAAGATAAACTGACGGTATACAGCTTAAGTTAGGCGGACTAAGAAGTCTACTTTCATTCGTGCAGACGCTAAAACCATAGCAGGGCGGTGTGCCACTGCCATGTGCATGTGAACGAGACGCCGCGCTGCACTGACCGACATCAGTACTTATTGAATTTACCTATTAGAGTTCGACTATTCACCGCTAGATGGCGACGCAATTACCATTGAAAATTACATAATTACTAGCTGCACCCCGCGGTTTCACCCGCGTAAGTCTTGATCCCGTGGGAAAGCCACCCTTAAAAATAGATAGTAGCCGATTCTCAGACCTACTGATATGCATATAAAATTTCATAAAAATCGGTCAAGCCGTTTCGGAGGAGTATGGTAACTAATATTGTGACACGAGAATTTTATATATAAGATGTTCCGCATTGGTGATTGTGTATTCATACACACGAACCGTGGTTAAGAACCACTCTTAACCATATCAGCAAAGGATAATTGAGCTAAAACGGAGCTTTATTTATTTGCGAAATAACTTTTTTATTGAAACAATTGCGTAACACACTATCAGTAGCAATGGGTTTCATTTTGACAGTTGAACAACATTCATTGGGTTATTTACGTTGTAAAGAAGACAAATTTTTCAAACATTTGAAGCAATGGATTAGTTACTTACTTCAAAATCATCACAATGATTGATTATTACACAATTAGAGTCCTGGTCAGTAAAAAATGCGGCCGACTGGACAAATAGACACTATCGTTTGTGACACCAAAAACCACAACATTGACCATCACCATCCTATGCATAGATTTTAGTTATTTATGCAACTGTTGTATAATAAGGGGTATTAAAACACGAATGTAGTATCACATAAGTTTTTGAATACCTGCTTAATTATGTATAGTTGCATGCAAAACTTTATCTATACCCATGATAAGAATCCTCTTGATTACATTTTTGCAAAATTAATATCGAACAAAAATGGCGGGATACGACGTGAATACGAATAACCTATCCCACCAAAAACATTTCATGTAAAATGTTGCCAAGACGACCACATAAGGTTTGCCCTGTGAAAAAGATATCAGATCTCATGTAGAGCCAAGCTTCTGAATCTACACGGCCTAACTCTACCGACCCTAACTTCACAAATTCTACATTTCAGTAAAAATGTATGACTTTGCCGTTTCGCTACCGCCGTGGAGGTGATGCGAATATTTAGTTTCTGAAGTAAGTAAGTTACATAGTAAACTCTTAACTATCGTATAATTTAAAAAGGAACGGGTTTTTACTCCGAAACATGGCAACCAAGGAGGTAACTTATTAAAGGTTTTATTTAAATTTCTAACTGGCTTTCAAATAGGAAGCTCGATTTATTGAAAAAAATAAACAAATGAACACATTGGCGCGTGAAAAATTATCGTTGTTCGTCATTGAATCTGGATTTTTTAAATACTTAATTTACTTTCTCTGCATTCTATTGAGACAGGAAATTGCCTGTCTCGTATTAGTGAAGTCCTAACCTACGGCTCGGCCTTCAAATTCATACTCGACCTACAATTGCCTATTTCACGGCCTTTACAAATGTACTCTTTTTGAAATTTATAAAGATACCACGAATTGAATAGTGAAAAACGGAGTTGCATAATGTTTAGTACAACATTAATATAACACTCGTTGGTTACTATGACACTGGTTGTTTTAATGTTGGCAATAAGCTGTTTCAGAAACTTATAAAGAGGTTTTATAGCATGGGTGTAGATAAGTATTTAATAGCGTAGTACCTATACTTGGTCAAATTAGATTAGCTAGCAAAACTCCATAGAAGTGATGGGTATCGATATGTGAAAATGTTAAAATTAAAATTAAAAAGATTTGGCGATCGTTTTACAAAAAATAATAAAATAAAATTAATAAAATAACCAATAAAATACCTCACCTGTAAATTTTAATTTATGTCGCTTATGATGTGCTTCCTTATCAGGCTCGATATATTACATCTATGATCCTATGAAAGATCGACTAAATAGAAATACGTCTTAAGAAAATTGAGACTGCCAATCATAGACGATACTAAATAATTTATCTGTATACCTGTGCGACTTGTTCGCTTTCTCTAAGCAGTTCTCAACTTCGCAATTAATCTCAAATGATTCCTTTGAATAGACGCTTTTGATTATCCACCCATTTTCAATGAGAGCAAAAGCTTCTAAGCTTTCATTTAAATTTAATTAATGTTTTAATAGGCTTATAATGATATCAGTGCGTAAATATTTACTGCGGACGACAGGGGAGAGTTGAAAGACCTGCAGATCTTCAGATGAAAATTAAGATGTGGTTCTGGATTAAAAAAATCAAACAAACTAAAAAATAAAGCTCTTTCTTTCCTCCAATTCGCCTAGTCCTTGCACGTTATTTGTTTTAATTTAATTGATTCGATGATATGATCCATGACCCCGGCTAATTACCTCTGCGCTACAGTTCTTTAAGTAACCTGTTCTTGCTCCAAGATACAATTTTAGAAAATTGTAAATAAATCAATAAATAATAATGTTTATTTAAAATATTTTCATAAAACCTAAGGGCGAAACTGTATACGTGTGGTAAATTAATGCCACCACTAAAGCTGCACGCTGTATATATTCTGGTATTATTTACCTATCTTTAATAAATTATTACTGTATTTATTTCGGCACTTTACGTAAGTCGAAAAATATCAGATCTTGTGTTTCTTTTCAAGATTGCCAATGGAACAACTGGTGTTACCGAGTTGTTACACAAAATCGGACTGCGAGTGCCGTCTGTGTTCTTGCGTAGACCTCATTTATTGCACACCCCAGTGGTAGCCACTACGTACAGACGGAACTCGTACATGATGAGAGCGAGTTGTATGTACAATGCAACCTGTCAGGAAGCTGACATCGACATTTTTCTTTGTTCTTATGATCATAGACTATAAGTGGAAACTTGTAATTGGCCATATTCTTGTATAAACTATTACTCAATGTATCTGTTTAGCTGTAAGTTTGCTTAAAAATAAAATAAATAAATAAATACCAGAAAGTAACCAACTTTATGCATTACTCCCCTTGTTTCAAAGGTATTTGTGTCAGCAAAATTAACTTCAACGTCATTTACAACAAAATAAGAGCACAATTTGTAGTAGCTTTTTGCAGTAACAGGAAAGTCACAATATAAAGTCAATTTCAATAAATTCTTCGTTATTCTTTTACAAAATCGAAACTCAACAGCGATACTCGATATTAGGTGAGCGTTTCATATAATTGTCTTACTTTTACAAGCTTTATAATTATTAACTTGCTTCGTTTGTATGTGTTTCCGGTTACTGTCTTTATCATACATTTTTAATGCAGTTTTTCTAAAAACTGCGTGCTGCGAAGCCGAATACCCTGTTGTATATTTCCCGTCTCCACTACACCACCGACGCGGAAGACATCGTGAAGTACGTGCGCCAAAGGCTGAAGTAGGTTAAGGTATTCAAAATTTTGTTATGTGTAGGTATGCAAAATTTGTTTTGAGATTTTTGTTTGTTTTAGATGCTGAATTTTGTTCGTCCTTATTTTTATATAATTTTCACTGATATTTGTATGTCATCAATGACAAAACATAGTGTAACATTAGATTAGTATAGAAGACCTTGACCTTGAATCTATGTTTTACAAATAAATAATTCTTATTCTTATTCATATATGGGTCTTTGTAACCTGATAATAAATGGTTTATTATTATTAATGCCAAATATAATCAAATCAAAATTAATTTATTCATAACAGGCTGAGAATCAGCACTTTTCAAACGCACTTTCAAAATTACATAGATACGACAGTCCCCCAAAAACGCCCACCCTTCAACACTTCCTAGTGGTTTAGCTGGGAAGAAGAAGTGGTGCAACAAACTCCCCAGCAGCACAGCTGTCTGTTCAGTTAGAAAAACTTGGTTCTATACAATAGTAGATATGCAAAGTAATTAACGTCACGACACATAACATTAAATTCAATTATTGGCCATGTCAGATAGCATACGCCAATATACCAACAAATACAATGACAACTATATTCGAGCAAAAAAAAAAGGAATAAATAATACAAGTTCTGATATCAATATGATCCTACATCATAAAAACCAGCCAAGTGCATGTCGGACCACGCACAATGAAGGGTTCCGTAGTTGGGATGAATTTATCCCAAAAACAAACTTAACATTGTCGTTGAAAAACATGCTTTCCCTTACATCGATATATGTTACGGTCAATTCTCCAACTGCAAATTTAAGTTGGTCGACTATTACTCATTAACTTGTAAAGCCTACTTAGCTGTGATAGTTTTCCTTTTAATTTCGGTACATATACTACTGCCTTGAATTTTTTCACATATCCAAAACTAATCATTTAGCTGGCAGTGGGGGGGGCAGGGTTGCGAGTGTGTCCGAAAGGGATATCGTGGCCCTGGCACACAGGCAAATGAAGGAACACGGGTGGGTTTTAGTCAGTAAAAGTCTGACACGCCCTCCCGCTCCGCCCAGAGCGGGAGAAGTTATTTGATAAATTACCACCCAGAAAAAAAAAAAAGGGGTGGCCACACTTGACTCTAACAAAAATAGCACTTTAAAGCTTAATATTACGCAAACATATCCCTGAATTGAAAAATGGTTTTCACCGACCCACATTATTTTTAAACGGCCTATCCAACGATACGCATCACCATGGAATAGATGAGAAAAAAAAAATCATACCCTTTTTACGTGCAAGGGAGGTACTCCAATAAAAAATGTTTTTCATGGTTTTATTTTACGACTTTCTTGGCGTGTTTAATATGTATACCCATGTCAAATGACAGCTTTCTAGTACTAAGCGTCTCTAAGCTAAGCCCCCACAGACGGACGGATGGACGGACGGATGGACAGACAGACGGACATGGCGAAACTATAAGGGTTCCTTGTTGACTACAGAACCCTAAAAAGGGCGATATCGCGCGAGTCTGCACAACTGAGTCCATAAAATACGCTCCTATATAATTAACAATACATCCGACTTTTTGCACCGCTAGACAGCCTATCCATTACGTCTTCATATATATCGGGAATCGACTGGGCCAGTTTCCTGAATTATACGGGCTGAAGGGCCGATGTGCTGATTGGACTCCGTCGAACATTTTCCCGTAGCAACATTGTTACAGTGCCCATTCAAGTGTGGTTTCGCAGTTTCGCTTATTCAAGGGTTTTTCGTCTGTTAAATTTCATAATTTGAGTAATTGCTGAGCTGAATAGGGTATTGTTTTACACGGAGTTCCGAACAAAAGGTGCTTCAAAATTCTAATATTAAAATTTTCATTGAGGTTGTTTTGTAGTTCCTTCGTGTTTAATTTTGTTTACAAGCGTGGGCTAAACGTTAATTTTATGAATAATAAGTTATTTTGGAAACGCTAAGTACTGGACAGAATGTTCGTAATTATTTTCCCTACATTTTCACTTCTTTGAGAAAGAATAACGTATCACTTAAATAGAGATCATTCACTTTCCATACATTTTGGGGCTAAATTTGAAAGTGCCGAACAAAAAAATACTATATTCCGAAACAATACTTTTCTTTTAATTTTTTAATCTAGGAATAAACCTGTAGGGTCATTCTCCGTCAAGTTACCGAAAAATTACTTTTTCATACTTATGTATTTGATACGGGCTTTGATTTTTATTCAGAAAAGCTATTGCTATCATAAAATGTTACTATTATTCTTTTAACTAAAACATACTGAAAACAGTATTTTTCAAAATGGTACGAGTATGTATACCAGCGCAGGGAATGGCCCCACAGATTTGGTCCCATACCGTCTTATTACAAAACAAGGCTTATCTTCAGATCCAGGTTTAAATCATGGAGCCATTATTTAATTTCGAACTTTATTCCGTCTATGGTAAAGTTCCTATTACAAAACTTTCAGCTTAGTACCGAACTATAGTTTTCAGTTTTGTATAAAGATCGGTATTTCAATCACAGTTATGTTCTTATTACAAAAACTGGCTCCATGGTTTAAGGCCGATAGTGAACAGTAAAGTGAATAACATGTTCTAACGGAATATCACTTTTTTTTGTTTGGCACTTTCATAATTTAGCCCAAAATTAATGTTCTCCTTTGTTAAACTTACATCGAAAACATATAAAGTATTCTCTCAAGTATTGTTATTAAAAAAAAAAAAAACATAACATAATCCTTAAACAAAAGGAGTATGTAAAGAGCGTAGCAGGTGGCGGTCTATAGTTTCTGCCTCCCCATGGGAAGAAAGCGTGAGTTTATGTATGTAACATTTATCCTATTACTGACGTAATGTCTTCTAAACCTTTCCTCGTGCCATAAATTTAACATCGACATCGGTCTCAAATTCTCAACATATTGGCAATATATCTTTCAACTTTTAGACTTATCTAATTTATCACTTTCTAATGCTAAGGTGCCTGCAGTGCTATTCTGTAACCATGTCACCGTGAAAACTTATATGCAGTGAGCGTCGAGTGAACTGTCAGTGTCATCCCACCTGATGCTAGGGATGGACCAAAGATTACATCAACAATCATAATCGAGATTTTGAACAGAAACTTAATTTTGTTTTTTACATTAAATTGAGTTTGACTAAATTTTTGTTTTGCTATTTTATTTAAAATCCCAATATTTGAAATAATAAAAAATGACCAATAGAATTAGCATAAAAATATTATTAGAATCTCGATTATGAGTGTAAATGTAATCCTTGGTAAATCCCTAGCATCAGTGGAATGACACTGACAGCTCACTCGACCTAAGAATTCACGGTGAGATTTTTACAGAATCGACATGCTATTGCAGTTGTGGCCCTGTGGTAACGGCCCCGACTTACCGAGTTGTAGGCCGTAGGTTCGAACCCAAGCAGGCGCTTTACTTTGTGTATTCATTTTATCACCACTACTCTCAAAACGGTGAAAGAAAACGTCGTGATGAAACCGGCATGTCCTAGAACCAAAAATTCGAAGATGTCCCGCGTAGTAGATTACCTACTCCCTCTCGAAGAGAGAAGGCCTGTGTCTCAGCAGTGGGAACATTGTAGGCTCATTACTTAATGCTAAGGGGAAAACCCCCTATAAAACAAAATGTTGGTAGTCATAGTAACGGCATTATATGAAGGTGAGCTTACTATTCTGATAACTGTCATGGCGGCTATTCTTTCGGTAGAATATTTCGGTAGAATATTTCGGTAGAATATTTCGATACATAATAATATATGTATATAATCACAAAATGCAAGTATATAAAAACTTGGTTATTAATATTAGCTTCAAAAAGGTTTGCCAAACAAAGTATGTCAGGGAAGTCATTTTCACTGTTCTTTTGTTTATCCGGGTTGAATACAAACTGATATGTAACATGAAGATATTCAGACACGATTGTAAATTGTCACGTACTAAAAGATTTTTTAAAGTTACCTGATTAGAGGGATGAAAACAGTACTTTTCGTCCGTGATGATTTTCCCTGCTGTCAACAAATTTAAAAACTATGCAAGCCATGTCCCAATTTTTTATACAGCCACTGTGTTAAATTGAGGCACCATTTTTTAAAATGACTTTATACTTATAATTCACTTTCAATAAATTATTATGTAATTAACATAGATTTGGGCTAAATATTTACCATCGTTAATGGTAAAAAATACTGGCTGGTAGAGTGCCACAGAAAAATAAACAGAAGAAATGCGATTAAGAGGCAATTTGATCTTCAGTTGTTTTGTCGAGCGCTATTTTTTTTTATTTTTATAAAATGAGTTCATTAGATTCAGGATTTAACGCCTGATATAATTTAAGAGTAGGCTAAAACATCGGAATTATCTCCACAGCCTAGTACCTACTTCCAAATACTATCCGGAGCGAAGTTAAAAAATATTCTATTCCAGCTAAAGAAAATGCCAAAATATTACTTTCTTCAACATTTACAGAAACAAAAGAAACTCAAGTTTGGCAAAAAATATCCAAAATTAATATACCAGGAAAAAACCTTTGCTTTGCACTAATTTTAAAATTGATTTTAGGTATTATTATCTTACCAATATTGTTTAGATAAGTTTTAATATAATATTGTTTGTGTAACTAATCAGGTTTTTATTTACTTTCGTCATATTCAATATGAAAAGCAGAGTGGTTACCCCGGGTGAAAGTCCTATATTTAGGCACTCGAACTATTCGTGCCTAAATAGGTCCCTTTCATCCCTTGTATAACAATCTACTATTAAAGGCTTGCCAAACTTCCACAGCAATTTGCTTTATTATAACGCAAGGTAACTTAAAACAAATACTAAGTTATAACAAACAACAAAAATACTCATTTTTCCAGCACAGCGACAAAAATAACAATAATTTGGTTCATAACAATGTACCATTATGTACAGGTTGCAGTCCCATTGCTTACAAACCCCATTACATCCGGCATTTTCCTCTGTTAAATCTTACAAAAGGCACGCAACACAAAATACACATTTTTACTCCGTCGAAAAAAACACAACTGGAAAAACGGATTAATTCAAAACGTTCTAAATAAACGAGAGTGTTCAAAATGAATGGACAACACACAAGCCGCGATTTTAATAGAAGTCGTCGATAAAAACGCGTTTTTATACACCAAATACTATCAAGACCTTATCACTAAAGGCTTCTACATACCAGCGCGATTTGTCGCGCGACGCGACACGGCACAAAGGCCCCGCGTGTCGCGGGACGAGCGGTGCCTTTGTGTCGCGTCGCGTCGCGCGACAAGTCGCCCCGGTATGTAGAAGCCTTTACCCTTCGTTACTCTCTCGAAATTAACTGAATCTAAAGATAACTGTGTATGATAAGAGAAAATTGTTCGAAATTTCGATTTTGTTTACCTAATATTACTGTGACTTAAGTACCGAATTCCGGGACACTTCCTTATTTATGTCAAGTGTTTGAAACACATTGTGGAATTAATAACCTCTCTGGAAGCATACGGAAAGGTTAACCGAATTACCAAGATTGATGTAGAGTATACGTTTCGTATGTAATTTAGCCAATTAACTGTTAGAAGATGAGTTTTAATTAATTTACGTGGTCCAAGGGATTTTAAGTAATATTTTCAGGGTTTCGTACCTCAAAAGGAAAAAACGAAACCCATATAGGATCACTTGTCTGTATGTCCGTCTCTCACAGTGAATTTGCTCCGAATGTACTGAACCGATTAAGTTGCAATTTAGTACGCATATAAATTTCTGTGACCCAAACACGGAAGTATAACGCAAATAAATGCATTTTGAATATGCGTCGGGTCACTTTTGGGGGGCAAATTAGAAAATTAATATAAAAAGTTTTGCTAACGTACCGTGTGACATATTAAATATGAAAGGGCTTGTTGTAAGGATTTCAGATATATATATATATATTTTTTTTTAACTGTATCAATCGAAGAGATAGATTAGTTCATCTAATTGGTTTTCTTTTTTATTTTTATTTTCATGCACACTTGCTTTCTCAACTCACTTTAGACATTGGCAGAATAGTCGACACCGGCTTTGCTTGCCATACAACAAAAATAGAATAGAATAGATATATTTTTTAAATTTTTTTTAAAAGTTATATTTAAGAAAATAGATGAACATTGACCATTCCCCCAATATCTCCGAAACTAAAATAAAGTACAGAATATAGTTCTTTACTTATAGATTAAAGACAGGAAAAACTTTATGAAGTCTATGGTCTAAAACAATACAGTAAACCTCTCAATATTGTGCGCACAAACTTATTTAATGCTAATTAGATGTGTTTTTTCAGTTTGTTTCTTTGCTAATTTAAGTTAACCTTAATAATACAAGCCTAAATTGTACGTGCCCCGCGGCATTTCTAAGGCCTTTTCTAAGACCGACAAGGAAAAACATTGAGATCACCTAATTAAATGTGAACGTGAATTTATTGTTTGCTAACTAAATTTTTTGCTAACTTTGCTTGAACCTTTTTTTTTTTCTTTTTTTTTGGGTGGGAAATTATCAAATAACTTCTCCCGCTCTGGGTGGAGCGGGAGGGCGTGTCAGACTTTTACTGACTAAAACCCACCCGTATTCCTTCATTTGCCTGTGTGCCAAGGCCACGATATCCCTTTCGGACAAACTCGCAACCCTGGCAGGCATTGGCCCTAGCGGACCCCGTCAGTTGGTGCTGACAACTCTATGAGGCGCGCGTGGAATACGACGCGCCTTCGACCCGGGCCAGGTCATTATCGGATGGTGAGCTACCCATCGCTCACATCCGCAGGCCCACGCCTACGGTAGCCGGAAATCGGCTTGCGACTCCCGACGCCCGGGGCGTCTCCTGCGGCGACTAGGGGCGCGAGGGCGCGAACCTTGCCTCTCCCTCACGCGTTCCGCCTCCTCCTTCGCAAGCATTACTAATTCGCAGAAGGAGGTGACGGCCTCCCATGCACTCTCGCTCCGAACCATGGCCTGAACCAGGGCCGGACGCGAGAGATCGCCACCGCCGATCGCCTCCGTGAGGACACGGCGGTGCTCCGCCAAAGCTGGGCAGACCTCCACCGTGTCCTCCGGGCGATCCACACAGTGGTGACACCCGGGCGTTTCCTCCCGCTTTATCCTGAACAGGAACCTCCGAAAACAACCATGTCCGGTGAGGACCTGTGTCAGGCGGATGGTGAGGACGCCGTGGCGCCTCTCTAGCCACTCCTCAAAGAGGGGACTTATCGCCACAATTGTGGCGTGCCCAGCGCTGGGTTGCGACAATCGCACTCTCCATGCCGCCATAAGATCCCGCCGGAGCTCTGACCGCTGTGCCGTGATTTCTCGCGGTAGCGGAGTTTCACCCCGGCGTTTCGCCTCCTCGCGCCACTCCCAGACGTGCGCGAGGACTTTTGCCTCCAGATCCCATCCGGCAAGGAGGCTCGCCGCCTCAAGGGAGACCGTGCGGTATCCTCGGACCAGCCTGATGGCCATGACCCTTTGGGACGCGTTCAATCGCTGGGCTGGTCGCAGCCTTATAGAACGCGCCCACACTGGTGCCCCGTAAAGGGCCATGGACCGCACGACCCCCGCGTAGAGCCTCCGGCAGGAGGCGTTTGGACCCCCCAGATTGGGGAGGAGCCGCTTTAAGGCAGCCCCGGCCCGCTCCAGTCTGGGAGCCAAACGTCGAAAATGCTCCACGAAGTTCCACCGGCTGTCGAGGACGAGTCCCAGGTACGTCATCGTCGACTCGACGCCGATGTGAACCCCTCCTGCCATTATCTGGGAACCCGACAGTGGCGCGTTCCGAGGACCATAAAAACACATGGCCTCGGACTTGTGCAAGGCCACCTCGAGTCCCAAATGCCGGATCCTATCGACGATTGTCACAACCCCACGTGCCGCCAGTTCGGCCGCCGCCTGATGCGACCTCCCCTGCGCCAGAACCAGCGTGTCGTCAGCGTAGCAGACTACGCTGACGCCGCTAGGGAGGTCGGCGCGCAGCACCCAGTCGTAACCGATGTCCCACAGATGCGGCCCCAGGACCGATCCCTGTGGGACACCGCACGACATCTCTCGCCGGTTCCACTCTCCGTGGTGAACGGGGTAGATGACGGCCCTGTCCGTCAAATAGGCCTCGACCACTCGACAGAGGTAGGTCGGCATCCGCTGATATCGGAGTACCTCCCTAATGCAACTCCAGGGCAGGGTATTGAAGGCATTGGCGATGTCAAGAGACACCGCCAAGACGACCCCACCCCGGGCAACAGCATCCCCCGTCGTGAGGGCTCGAACGCGCATGATGGCGTCCACCGTAGAGCGCCCCTTGCGGAAACCAAACTGGCTCTCCGCCAAATCCGGCCCTACCCGCACCAGCCGCCCGACAAGGCGGTCTGCAATTACTCTTTCAAAGAGCTTGCCCACCTCGTCGAGCAGCACAATGGGCCGGTAAGCGGACGGAGAGTCCGCCGGGCGCTCTGGCTTCTTAATGAGGACCAGTTTCCCCGTCTTCCAACGAAGTGGGAACTGGCCCCTCTCCAAGCATGTGCTTAGGAGCCCCCTTAGTCGAGGCCCGAGAGCCTCCAAGGCCAGAACCCAGGCTTTTCCAGGTAAGCCGTCGGGTCCCGGGGCGGTATTTTTGGCATTCAGCCTACGTACCGCCACTCTCAAATCTACCTCGGTCACCTCCGGAGTATCGTCGTCGTCGTCAATGGTGTGGTCCGCATCAGGCACCGCAGGAGGCGGAGCCGTGGGCGGGGGAGTATGTTCCCCTCGCGAAGGGAACAGAGCGCTCACCACGTCCTCCATGAGCTGGGGCCGGAGACTCTGCGTCAGTGGGGGAGCCCATGGGCGGAGCTTATCTCGCACCCATTTGTATGGGCGTCCCCACGGGTCTCTGTTCAGAGTCTCCAGCGACTCCTCGCGGGCCAGTCCTCTGGCCCGTTCGATCTCCGCTCGGAGGGCGGTCTTCGCCGCTCTGTACCCGTCATACAGCTCCGCCTGAATGGCTTCCGTATCCGGAGGGCGGATACGGAGCCTGCGGTGCCTGGAGTACCGGTGGCGCGCAGCAACGCACGCCTCGCGTAAAGCGGTCAGCTCACGCGACCACCAGCACACCTGGCGCCGAGCACGTCCGTTCTGGACCCGGGGCATTGCCACGTCACATATTTCGGACATGGCCTCCCGGAACCACTCCGCCTCGTCATTGATATCGGCAGGCCTGTCCGGTGATGACACCCAGGCCTGCACGATCGAGGCTTCCAGGAGGAGCTCCCGGTCCAGCTGCTTCAACGCCCACCGTGGACCACTCGGGGCCTGTCGGACCGGCGTGCCCGAGGTCTGGCCGGAGACGTCAAACCGGATGTACCGGTGATCGGAATAGGTCTCCACCCCCTCCATGACGCGCCAGTCAATGACACGCGGCGACAGAGCGGGGCTGGCGAACGAGATGTCCACCACTGATTCACCCCGCATCCGCACACACGTGGGGACAGAACCCCGGTTTAGGACGACCAGGCCTGTCTCGAGAGCCCAGTCCTCCACCATCCTGCCCCGTGTGTCTGGGAACCCCAAGCCACGTTCTTGGCATTGAAGTCCCCGAGGACGATCACGGGAAGGGGATGGTACCTGACGACGACTACTCTCAACCCCCCAAGGGAGTTGTGGAACTCGGCGAGAGTTCGGTTCGGGGAGAAGTATACTCCTACCACGACAATCTCCCCGAACCGTGCTGCTACGCAACCCTGTCCCCTCTTGACGGCCTCGAGGGACGTGGTACCGGCGGCGGCCGACGACATAATGGCCACTGAGCCGCTCAGGTCCTCCACCCAGTCATCCCTGGGCGGGACAAAGTACGGCTCAGCGACCACGGCGATGTTAATCGACCACTGCGCCATGCTCTGGAGCAACAGATCCTGAGCGGCGGCGCAGTGGTTGATGTTCGCCTGGAGGAGGCGTAATGGGGCCATTTATTGGCATTCCATAGCAGCCTCCTCCCGGGCCACCTGGGATGGCCCTGCCGCGGTGTTAACTTTGCTTGGACCTTGCTGAAACTATTTTCACTGTTGTATTAATTTGTGGATAACGATGTTGGTTGCGTTATTACTTATGTGTTTTATAAATATCTGTAGGTACCTAAATATTAAGCATTATTGCGCAATTGTTTGTTATCCTGAAGAAATACAAATAAAATTAAATTAAAGCTTTTATAACTAGGTACTCCTTCACTGAAGTTACTTTTTCTTACACGCTAGACAACCTTGAATTAATAAAGCCTTAATTACCTCGTTACTCCAGTGATCGCAAGCTACTCCTGGGCATGAGGTCCTGGGTTCAATTCCCGGGTTGGGCAGTGTTATTGGGTTATTCAATCAGGATTTTGTTTTGCTCTTGAAAACGTTGCCCCACACTAGGAATTTCTCCTGTATTGTGGGTGCGTTTACAAAAATTTCAACTCACATACACACAAACAGCGAGACGCGGAACAACTACTTGTAGGTCATATAAATATTTGTTCCGTGCGGGAATTGAACCCGCTACACGCAATCGCTTAACCACTGCGCCAACCGTGTCGACAAACGTGACATTACATAACTGGCGAAATATGGGTGTACTATCGGTACACCTCTGCTTAAGCCTTTAGGGATTAGAGGCGTGATGTTATGTTATGTTATGCAACATTAAATCATCACCAAAATTTCCTATGAATTTATTTTCTACAAAAAATTCCGCGAAGGCACAATTCTCTTGAACATTAATGAAATTTTTGCCGTTCATTACTTTATTAATTATGTAGGATTAGAAGATAGGGAACTTTTAATATTCCGCTTATTAATACGATTGTTCTTCCAATTACTTTTAGTAGAACTGGGACGCTTAGCAAAAGTAATTGGGTGTTTAAGGTCCGCTGCGCACTGCAGACCCTTCTGTGTAATTATTTGATTAGTACATTATATTACAATCTTTTCTTCATAATTGTATAATGAAATTCAAATCTTTTACTAAGTGAAAGGAGTGTTTGAATAAATGGTACCTATTTATGTTAAGGTCCTTTTGTGATTTTATGATCTTGTAACCAGTAGAGTTAATTAGTGAGGTCAATCGATCATTATCATCATTTCAGCCGATAGACGTCCGCTGCTGGACATAGGCCTCCCCCAAAAAGAGGGTTTGCCATAATCGCCACGCTTGGCAGGCGGGTTGGCGATCGCAGTATGGTGTTGAAATGGATAGAGAACGCTGCTGCCCATTCTCTAGTAAGTCCCTTAGTCGCCTTTTACGACACCCACGGGAAGAAATAGGGTGGTGCTATTCTTCTCACTACAATGAAGTAACTCATATTATTATTACACACACACAAACACTCACTCACACACACACACACACGTGCATATACACACACAAACACACAGTTCTTGTATTGACCTTTAATAAGTACCTATATCAAATTGTTCTAAATATCAAATTGTTCTAAATTGTTTGTTAATAATTATGTAACAGTCTAAGCAATACTTGTGTCCTATTTTACAGGCTACTAAGTAACCTAGCTAGGACATCAGATCGTGACATTGTATTGTTACCTACTCATCTCAGATGTAAAGTATTCCTAAGTTGTTATCCTACTTTGTAACAGACTGTACGTCTTTTAGCGTCTAGACAGCAAGTTGTGGCCCAGTGGTAACGGCCCCGACTTACGAGTCATAGGTCGTGGGTTCGAACCCAGGCAGGCGCTTTACTTTGTGTAAATAATTTCATCACCACTGCTCTCAAAACGGTGAAGGAAAACATCGTGAGGAAACCGGCATGTTCTAGAACCAACAATTCATAGACATGTGACATCTACCAACCCGCACTGGGCCTGCGTGGTAGATTACAGCCCAGTCCCTCTCGAAGAGAGGAGGCCTGTGTCCCAGCAGTGGGAACATTATAGGCTGATTATGCTGTACGTCTTTTTAACCGACTTCCAAAAAGGAGGAGGTTATATGTTCGGCTGTATGTTTTTTTTTTTTTTAATGTTTGTTCACCTATATCTCCGTCAATTATAGACCGATTTTGAAAATTATTTTTTTGTTATAAAGGGTATGCTCCCGAGGTGGTCCCATTGCCACCAAATCACAATCTGATGAGGAAATCCCATGGAAATCGAGGGAAACCCTCAAATTTTATAGGCAAACCTATAGCGATTTGGGTATTTTTTATAGTAACTCGTGCATTTGCTCCCGAAAATTACCATTTGGTGAAGTGGAACTGATGATGGAGACCACAGATGGCCACCGGAACGACATAATTATAAGTATTTAACGGGTTGCGATTCGATTAGGTACTTTAATATGGTTGCTAAGCAATTTATGCTCGTCACAATGCATATGGTGAGCGGCAGTTCTCCTGGTTCTTACCAGGAGAACTCCTCAACAATTAACGTCCCAGCATCGGGAAAAGCAATATTTTGTAAAAGGTGATGAGCAGTTGACTTTAGGCTACTGTAACTTAGATAAATTAAAAACTGACCCACTAAAAAGAGAAAAATAAAAAACTTTTTGTAAAAAAAAATAACCGACTTCCAAAAAAACACTACAAAGTGAAAAATAACTTTAATTTCGGAAGTCGGTGGCATAAAACTAAAATACAGTTCCAAAGACACCGACTTCCGAAATTAAAGTTATTTTTCACTTTGTAGTGTTTTTTTGGAAGTCGGTTATTTTTTTTTACAAATTTTTTTTTTTATTAAATAAAAATTACTATTTACTATTATTATATACTATTACGTCTGGAACCACACGGTACTTTTACGTCCGGCAACACACGGTACCAATCAATTGATCAGCCCAGCCTTTTTCCCAACTATATTGGGGTTGGCTTCCAGTATAGCCGGATGCAACTAAATACCAGTATTTTACATGGAGCGACTGCCTATCTAACCTCCACAACCCCGTAACTGGGTAAGGGCGCGGACACATCACCACGACACGGCGCTGCTCCACGGCACGGCGCTGCCACCATGAAACGGTACAGCGTCGCCGCGGTTGCCGCGGAACGGTGCCGTGTACGAAATGAGATGAAATTGTTTATTCTGTAAATGGGATCTCGGAATCACTTTTACACGTCATATTATAAATTAAAAAAAAAGAAGCTAGATGAAGTCGACATTTTCTATCTGACTACCCCTGAGAAGAAATGGCGAAACAAACTCAGGGGTCAAAGTCCCTTTTAAAGTCAGACATAATCTCGGCCAGACGGTGCGCCGCGTCGGCTCACAGCAAAAACCACCGGTTTAAAAGACGTCTTAGCAGTAACAGGAGAAGAATATGTCTTTCGCGATCCATATCTAGACAAAACTGCAAGTTTGAGTACACGTTTGAACCAATGGTTGCTGCCGGTAGCTGGCGCGGCGTACCGTAGACGGCACCGTTCTGCATCACGACGTCGTGCCGTTTCACCGTGGCGGCGCCTTGCCGTGGTGATGAACTCAAAACTCAAACTCAAAGCATTTATTTCAAATAAACCAATTACAGGCACTTTTGAATTGTCAAGGGGTCGGTCAGTCACAAAAATGAAGCCATTTCAAAGCTTAGTAGGTACCTATGGAGAAGAACGGGCAAGAAACTCCACGGACACTCTTCTAAATTAACACATGGTTACAAAATATACATCATTCGTGTTGAAATTAAAAATGTGAGAACGATGCAAAACGTCAAAAACGTCCGTAACAAAAAGATAAAAAAAAACAACTCAAAAATTTAATTAAAATAAGCCAAGGCCGCGAAGAGATGACCACTCCCTACTGATGGCGCCCGTTCACGAATATGACGCATGGATTAGCACCATTCAGCTCAACGATGTGTTACTGACTTCCAAATCTAAAGTATTTTTTCACTTAAAAATACTTCTCTATTAGTTGTCATCTCGGTAGTCACCCCCATTACTCATTTGTCATCTATCACACAGTCCTTCCATAATTATTTTCTCTGGTCATACCCTACTCGTATAGCTATCCACATTCATACTCAAAACTTTCCTGGCAACATTTCCCTCATTCCTCCGCATCACATGCCCATACCATGACAACCTATTTCCCCACAATTTTCAGTCACTGGTGTCACTTTCAGACTTCCTCTCGTATACAAGTTGTCATACTTGTCGTGTATAAAACATCTCGTACATGGATTTATGTTTTTTCAGACTCGCTCTAACTCTGACTTCATCCATCGTTTCTCCGGTCTTCCCCTACTACATCGTTTTTTTGGTGAAACGTAATTACCCCGCAAAATAACGTAGAACATTGAGACTATGTCTAACTAAAAAAACAAGCAACCATGTGTACATTTCAACGCTTATAGAGTTGGGTATCACACTCTTTTAAAATGAGAATCGTGCGAGGCACTCTTTTTACAAAATGTGCTAGCACACTGTGCTACCACGAATGAGGCGAGGCTGCGGTGTTCTGTGAGCACGTACGTGCTGTGAGTGTGCCAGTGAGTCGTGAAACACGCCACGCGAGTTGTGCCGTGTCGCGTTGTCGTCACTACACACCACACTCACGAGTCGCGAGTGTGGTGTGTAGTGACGATAACGCAACACAGCACACATACTCAGCCGAGTAGATACACGCGGTGACTAGTCGGTTAAGCGCGTCACACGGCTCGCACGAGTGATGATGAGGGAACGAAAAATAAGAATGGTTACTAATGATCTGTGTAGCTAATCTGTGCCGTGTGGTGTGTGCTAGCACATCAAGACAAAAAGAGTGAGTGACTCTTTTTATCCAAGTGAGTAGCTACAACTGTGCTAGCACATGTGTTGAGTTACCCAACACTAACTATATATAAGCTTTCTATCTTAAAGGTTTCCGCAGATAGACACGACGTAACAGTACGATGGGACTCTATTAGGACAATTTCTTTGAAAACTTGTCGCGTCGCGCCTGTCTATGGGATCCTTTATGCTATTTCATTGTTGACGACGACGGTCTTTGTTGCTACAAGCGACAATAAACCGACGGATTAGATATAAGTTAGTAAGGGGGTCACCTCATAATCCCCCTTTAGACGAATGCTCCGTTTTCGAGGTATATTTAGGTCAGATGTATATTTGGGAGACTTCAAAGTAACACTACTTAGTAGAAGCCGAAGTTTTAGCGAACACAACAAAACATCGGGATTCAAATTTCCAAAGAATACCTACATAATTATAGAACGAAAGAAAGAGTTTTAAAAAGCAAAACACCCGACTGCGTAAAAAGTGAACTTAAAAAAAGATGGAAAAACTGTGAACTTAAAAAAAGATGGTAAATAAAAAAAATATAAATATAATAATAATATTTATACTATAAATTATCTCATGCAGTCGGAAGCAATAGTTCGTTATTGTTAAGAAGATGCCTCCGACTGCATGAGATTGTTAATATTATTAATTTTAATTTATATTATAAAACTTGTTTCCATCTTTCTAGGGTTCCGTACCCAAAGGGTGAAACGGGACCCTATTACTAAGGCTCCGTTGTCCGTCCGTC
This sequence comes from Tiliacea aurago, assembly GCA_948098905.1. NCBI lineage: Eukaryota > Metazoa > Arthropoda > Insecta > Lepidoptera > Noctuidae > Tiliacea > Tiliacea aurago. The sequence goes on from OX402592.1 coordinate 8,796,112, forward strand.
TGTCACCAGACTGCATCTCATGGACCGTGATAGTTAGACAGTTGAAATTTTCACAGATGAGGTATATCTGAACAAAAAATACAAAAAAACAGAATAAAATAAATATTTAAGGGGGGCTCCGATACAACATACAGTGATTTTTTTGCCGTTTTTATAAATAATGGTAGGAAACCCTTCGTGCGCGAGTCCAACTTGCACTTGGCCGGTTTTTTAAATTTCACATTTTTACGCAGTCGGGTTTTTAGGTTTTTTATTATTTAGTTTTTAATTTTAAAATAAATGGACAAAAATCCAATGTAATGGCATGTGGATGTCTATACGAGTAGGGGAAGACCAAAGAAACGATGGATGGACTGTGGGAAAGATGATATGGCTAGAAAGGGTATGGGCATGTGATGCGGAAGAATGAGGAAAATGTCGTGAGGAAAGTTTTGAGTATGAATGTCGATGGCTATAAGAGTAGGGGAAGACCGAAGCAACGATGGATGGACTGTGTGAAAGATGATATGACTAGAAAGGGTATGGGCATGTGATGCGGAAGAATGAGGAAAATGTTGTGAGGAAAGTTTTGAGTATGAATGTCGATGGCTATAAGAGTAGGGGAAGACCGAAGAAACGATGGATAGACTGTGTGAAAGATGAAAAGGCTGGAAAGGGAGTGACTACCGAGATGATGACTAATACAGAAGTATGGAAGAATGGGACATGTTGCACCGACCTCAAATAAATTGGGATGAGGGCAGGAGAATTATGATTTTCAAATAACTGCTTTTAAAGTTATTTAAGAAAATAGATGAAAATTGACCATTCCCCCAATATCTCTGAAACTAAAATAAAGTACAGAATATAGTTCTTTACTTATAGATTAGAGGAAAAACTTTATGTAGTCTATGGTTTTAAAACAACATGGTAAATCTCTCAATATTGTGCGCACAAACTTATTTAATGCTAATTAGATGTGTTTTTCAGTTATATTCTTTGCTAATTTAAGTTAACCTTATTAATACAAGCCTAAATTGTATGTGCCCCGCGGCATTTCTAAGACCTTTCCTAAGACCGACAGGGAACAACATTGAGATCACCTAATTAAAGCTTTTATAACTAGGTACTCCTTCACTGAAGTTACTTTTTCATACACGCTAGACAACCTTGAATTAATAAAGCCTTAATTACCTCTTTGGTCTAGTGATCGCAAGCTACTCCTGGGTCCTGGGTTCGATTAGATATCGACGACAAAAATCCAATGAAATGGCATGTGGCACCAGTAGAGGAACACCAAAGAAACGATGGATGGACCAACAAGGATCATAATATGCACAACATGTTTTATCAAATTAAAAATTACAAATATAATAAAAAACACACACAATTATACATACCACATAAAACACAATACCGACCTTGATCGCTCAGTATGTGAACCATACAGCAATGGTTCAGGTACTGGCAATCAAACCCCTGCGCGAATGCCCTCAGGATGCCGTTGGAGCTAGCCCGAACCCTGCGCACCAGGGGTGTATACCGCTTTCGCATAGTAGAATAGAAACAGTCTACATGCGATTCGGCGAACATCCCTGATGCGCTGCAGAATCGGGGCAGCCCCATCAGCACCCTAAACGCATTATTATATTGGTTCGCAAGGTGTTGTACTGTCTGCGCGTGTATGAGACCCACAGGCTGCTCGTGTACTTTATACACGAGCAGCCTGTGGGTCTGTACAATGTACAATATGCTCCGAACAATGTTGTTTTCACATCAGTAGTACAACGAGCAAACCTGTGGGCCATCATATTCGCCCTTACAGACAACGCCCTGCGTTCTCGCTAAAAAGAAAAAAAAAGAAGAAAATAGATGAAAATTTACCATTCCATTTATTTCCGAAACTACTAAGCCTATCTATATCTATAAAAATCAATGCCACTTTTCGTTGTAATTTTATAACTCAAGAACGGACTCACCTATCAAAAAAAAAGGTTTAGGCTTTGTTCGGAGGTAGTTAGGGTAGGTAGGTAGGGTAGGTAGGTAGGTAGGTAGGGTAGGTAGGTAGGTAGGTAGGGTAGGTAGGTAGGGTAGGTAGGTAGGGTAGTTAGGTAGGTAGGGTAGGTAGGTAGGTAGATAGGGTAGGTAGGTAGGGTAGGTAGGTAGGGTAGGTAGGTAGGGTAGGTAGGTAGGTAGGGTAGGTAGGTAGGGTAGGTAGGTAGGGTAGGTAGGTAGGGTAGGTAGGTAGGGTAGGTAGGTAGGGTAGGTAGGTAGGGTAGGTAGGTAGGGTACGTAGGTAGGGTAGGTAGGTAGGGTAGGTGGGTAGGGTTGGTAGGTAGGGTAGGTAGGTAGGGTAGGTAGGTAGGGTAGGTAGGTAGGGTAGGTAGGTAGGGTAGGTAGGTAGGGTAGGTAGGTAGGTAGGGTAGGTAGGTATTCTTTTACCCATAGAAAGCCACGTTATTTGTGAGTGTCATAGAGTGAAAATGTTTACCGCCCAACGGAGTGGGCACGGGTCAGCTAGTAATTTATAAAAAATAATACAAATACAGAACATAGTTCTTTATTTAAAGATTACAGGATAACCGAAAGAAATAAGAAGTCTGTGCTCTTAAAATAACATGGCAAATATCTCAATATTGTGCGTACAAACTTACATTTACAGTAGAAATGTATGGGAGACCATGTTTTCCAACTACAATGTTAAGTTTGTTCTTAGGATAAAAAACATGGTTGATAACATATTCATTGTACAGAACCCTGACCTGAGTTCAACTCGCACTTGTCCGGCTTTTTTTTCTATGCCCGCATAGAAAAATAAAACCGTTCTATAGTAGAGGTTAATAGGAGCTGGACGAGCCTATTGCCATCAACCGGCACAAATCTAAACCCGTCCTGAGATTTTTTTGTTATAAAAAAATCTATAGGTATCACTGCCCGACCAGGGAATCAAACCAAGGACCTCAGGTTTCTGGATTCCACCCTATTATGTCCAATAAATATCATTTAAACTAACTGTCTCGCTGGATAGTAACTTTAAATGATGGCAGAGTTTAAAAAACTGGCTAAGTGCGTGACGGAGCACGCACAATGACGAGTTCCGTAGTTGGAATGAATTTATCCCAAGAAAAAACTTAACATTGTAGTTGAAAAACATATTCACTCATACATTCCAACTGCAAATGTAAGTTTGTACACCCAATATTGAGAGATTTACCATGTTATTTTAAGACCACACAATTTTTGTAGGTTTTCCTGTAATCTTTAAGTATAGAAATATATTTGGTATTAAAAAAAAAATTGACACAGGTGTTTCAGAGTTAAAGGAGAATGGTAAATTTTCCCGTATTTTATGTAGCTTTTAAACTGAGTATTTCAATATTATTTAAAAAAATTGAGACCCTCGCAGTAAGCAATTTCATTTGCTAGGTCACACGGTACAATCTGGAAAACTTAAAAAAAATATAACTTTTTCATTCTGACGTACGGAACTCATATACCGTATCAAAGTATGTCTTGTATATTTCCTGATTTTAATTCTCTTGCCAAGACCATCTTGGCTGCATATCCTTAATTACAGTAAGGAAAATTCTCATCAAACAAACTACCGTCTCTCCGACGGAATCGGACCATTTCCTGCGACCCATCTAGAATAATTCGGAGCATTAATGGAAATGGGTTTTACCCATATGTAGCTATAAGTAGGTAATAAATAAAATAAAAAAATAAATCTTTTATTTCAGACCCATAGATCCATTTGGTTAGTATACACAAGACTTAGAAACTATGAGTACTTAAATCTACCAGAAAAACAACACAAACTATTAATTACTACGCCACAGTGGCATGTAGGCGTATCCAATGTCCCAGTATGGGGCTGTCCCACCTATCAGCTATTGCCTTCAGGATGCTGTTGGGGCTGCCGCATACCTTGCGCATGATGGAAGCGCAACGCTTGCGCATGATGGCGTGAAAGCCATCTATTCTCGCCTCTGCAAACATGCTGCAGTAGCGCGGCAGTAATGGTACGGCACAACTTACTGAGTTCAGCAAAATCACAATTAAAATATTTTATTTCACATAAACGTACATGGGCACTGAAACGTCAGCAGCTAGGTACACGATTCCAATTGGTCGTATCCTATGGAGAAAAGTTGGCAAGAAACTCCACGGTTACTGTTCTAAAAATAATTGGCTTTTACAAGGTTTTAATTGGCTTTGACGCGACACAAAGGCACAGCTCGTCGCGCGACACGCGGGGCCTTTGTGTCGCGCCAGTATGTAGAAGCCTTTATAATTATGGGAGGACAGTCTAGGCCCGTCAACAAGTATAGAAAAATAGAAAATGGTCTACAAATCTAGTATATTAAGCCTACGTTCTCACTTTCACAAAATATAAAAGAATCTATATAGAATTATATACGCTTTATTTGAATTTTTACGCCATACGTTGTGTCATCGCGCATCTCTTTCTTTTGCATGCAATCTGACAGTGACAGCTGTTTACTGGTCGGCGTCTTGATATATGAGTAGTAGGTTTCACATTAAATTATATTATTAATTTAATCAACTTATTACTCAACTTAGTATTTTAGTTATTTTTTTTATTTTTTTTCCTCACGTTTTCTCTTAGCACATCTGACATTGGCAGAATTGTCGACATCGGCACCATTGCCATAGAGAAAAATACGAGTAGAATAGAATAAGAGTAGTACCTATTTATAATTAATTGAGAATTTAGAACAATTTGTGAAATTTAAAGTTAATTAATTTAACACTAGAGCCTGTTTTATTTTATCATGAGAAGCATTTTATTTGAATATTCATTTGCTATATTTTTAACTAGCATCTTGTTACATTAATACTCGTATTTGCACTAAATACCTACTGCAATTAAATGACTTTGACTTTTGACGTTTACAGCTGTCAGTGGCAATATTCCCCAACAATGATGATACTGACAGCTCTTTAACGCGGTTTATATTTACGAAAAAACATACTGCCGAATTGAGAACCTCCTCCTTTTTGGAAGTCGGTTAAAAAGAACCGGAGTTACCGACATAGCTTGCAGAGTAAGTAAACTGAAGTGGCAGTGGGCTGGCCATGTTTGTCGAAAGCCCGATGGGAGGCTGTTGCGCCAGTTCTTCCCAGCTAAAGCACTAGGAAGTGGTGAAAGGCGGGCGGGCGTTTTTGGTGGACTGTCTTATGTAATTTTGACGTTCTGAAATTGCTGATTCTCAGTCTAGTTTTAATAAATGACTTTTGGTTTGATTTGCCGGTGGATCAGACGAGTCCTGGAGTGGAGACGGCGTATCGGTAAGCGTAGTGTGGGATGCCCCCCAGCTAGATGAACCCTGCTTATTTTTGTTAAAAGGTCTCTGTACAAAGAAAAAAAAAATTGGTCGTTTCGAAGCTTACTACCAATTCCGTTTGTCATTGTTTCTTTGAAATCAGAATAGTAAAAACAGTCATTGAGACTGTTTTTGCAAATTTAAAAAAAAGTCTCAAACTAGAACAGTCTCAATTGCAATAAGTCGTCTTTTTGCGTTTCCCAGTGGCAAAATTAGCCGCAGCTTTTAGCATTTTTATAGAAAACAATGATTAACATAGAGAAAACGTTTATAATTTTGTTTTACCACCAAGAGCTTTTATGGCCGACATGCGGTTCGGCATGGAATTAATTAATGCCATGCTGTGGAATGTTCTCCCATGTTTCCAAGATGGCAGTTTTTAGCTCCTGCAGAGTTTCTGGAGCTGGTAGGTTAGCTCGAACATACCTCTTCAGCTCATCCCTTAACAGCTCTATTGGATTCATATCAGGGCTTTTAGATGGCCATTCCATTACTGCGATACTATCGTCATGCAGGTATTCTCTAACATTTCTTGCAGTGTGCGCCCTTGTGTTATCATGCATAAAAAACAAAATCCTGGCCCACAAACTCATCATATGACATCACATGAGTCTAGGCATTGACGTATGTATCGGTCGCTATTTAGTGCTGGCAACCGTGGTCTCGTCATAACCTCAAGGCTAGTTTTTCCTTCGGTGGAAATTCCGCCCCAGATTGCCCATAGTGTCCATGCCCCACCGTCACAACTCACCTTCCCTGCCATGCAGCTTTGCGGAAAACGTTCTCCGTGTCTTTGGAAGACTTTTCTACGTCCATCATTGCCATACAGCATAATCTTGGTTTCATCCGTAAAAAGAATCTGGCTCCATTGACGTTGAGTCCAATGCAACTGTTCGCGTGCTTAATGTAGGCGCGCCATTCTGTGAGCTCGTGTCAGTTTGGTACCACTGGCTGGCTTATGAGGTTTCAGGCCACGTTCTTCGAGTCTCCTCCTCCTCTTCTGTTCTTGGAGAAATATCTCTCAGGCAAGCCGGTTTATAATGTTAGTTAAAAAAACATACTGCCGAATTGAGAACCTCCTCCTTTTTGGAAGTCGGTTAAAAAGAACCGGAGTTACCGACATAGCTTGCAGAGTAAGTAAACTGAAGTGGCAGTGGGCTGGCCATGTTTGTCGAAAGCCCGATGGGAGGCTGTTGCGCCAGTTCTTCCCAGCTAAAGCACTAGGAAGTGGTGAAAGGCGGGCGGGCGTTTTTGGTGGACTGTCTTATGTAATTTTGACGTTCTGAAATTGCTGATTCTCAGTCTAGTTTTAATAAATGACTTTTGGTTTGATTTGCCGGTGGATCAGACGAGTCCTGGAGTGGAGACGGCGTATCGGTAAGCGTAGTGTGGGATGCCCCCCAGCTAGATGAACCCTGCTTATTTTTGTTAAAAGGTCTCTGTACAAAGAAAAAAAAAATTGGTCGTTTCGAAGCTTACTACCAATTCCGTTTGTCATTGTTTCTTTGAAATCAGAATAGTAAAAACAGTCATTGAGACTGTTTTTGCAAATTTAAAAAAAAGTCTCAAACTAGAACAGTCTCAATTGCAATAAGTCGTCTTTTTGCGTTTCCCAGTGGCAAAATTAGCCGCAGCTTTTAGCATTTTTATAGAAAACAATGATTAACATAGAGAAAACGTTTATAATTTTGTTTTACCACCAAGAGCTTTTATGGCCGACATGCGGTTCGGCATGGAATTAATTAATGCCATGCTGTGGAATGTTCTCCCATGTTTCCAAGATGGCAGTTTTTAGCTCCTGCAGAGTTTCTGGAGCTGGTAGGTTAGCTCGAACATACCTCTTCAGCTCATCCCTTAACAGCTCTATTGGATTCATATCAGGGCTTTTAGATGGCCATTCCATTACTGCGATACTATCGTCATGCAGGTATTCTCTAACATTTCTTGCAGTGTGCGCCCTTGTGTTATCATGCATAAAAAACAAAATCCTGGCCCACAAACTCATCATATGACATCACATGAGTCTAGGCATTGACGTATGTATCGGTCGCTATTTAGTGCTGGCAACCGTGGTCTCGTCATAACCTCAAGGCTAGTTTTTCCTTCGGTGGAAATTCCGCCCCAGATTGCCCATAGTGTCCATGCCCCACCGTCACAACTCACCTTCCCTGCCATGCAGCTTTGCGGAAAACGTTCTCCGTGTCTTTGGAAGACTTTTCTACGTCCATCATTGCCATACAGCATAATCTTGGTTTCATCCGTAAAAAGAATCTGGCTCCATTGACGTTGAGTCCAATGCAACTGTTCGCGTGCTTAATGTAGGCGCGCCATTCTGTGAGCTCGTGTCAGTTTGGTACCACTGGCTGGCTTATGAGGTTTCAGGCCACGTTCTTCGAGTCTCCTCCTCCTCTTCTGTTCTTGGAGAAATATCTCTCAGGCAAGCCGGTTTATAATATTAGTTAGGATTATTAGTTCCAGTAGTAGTGATCCAGCAGAATATCAGCGTCAGGTATACTTGCCTCCTGCCAGGGTTGCGAGTTTGTCCACAAGGGATATCGTGGCCCTGGCACACAGGTAACTGAAGGAATACGGGTGGGGTTTAGTCAGTAAAAGTCTGACACGCCAGCCTGAGCGGGAGAAGTTATTTGATAATTTGCCACCCAAAAAAAAAACTTTTAACAAAATACAATAATATTGTGTTAGCAGTAGCTAACACAATATTATTGTATTTTGTTAAAATTCTATTTTATTTAAATTATTCTATTTTATTGAAGAATTACATTACGGTTGGTGAGGCCAACCGTCGAGGTTGGCCTCACCAACCGTAATGTAATTAGGTATGTAAAGTATTTTTCAGGTATGTTTTTTATATTTTTATTTTAATGATAAGAGTATTTGAAACACATAATTTCATCTTTTTGTTTTTACAAGCTGTAGTTATTTTTATATATTTTTTTATTTTTTTAGAGTATTGTTCGTACTGACGTCTCTAGTAGCTGAATAGCTTAAGATCTTTCCAACGTTTAACACTTATTTAAAACCAAAATTCAGTAAAGTCAAATTTGACAATTAATTAAACAAATTAATTGTCAAATTTGACTTTACTGAATTTCATACTTTAGCGATTTCCGTACTTTAGTTTAAAGTTATGGCTTATTAATAAAATGAATGGATTCAAAGACTACTTCTGCTAATGCTTCATACCGTCAAGTATAAACACCACATCAAATAGCCGACACAAATTGATTGTTAGTAAAAGTAAGCTTAAAAAGGAAATGGAGCGAGGAAGTAAATGTTTAGTACAAGTCTGAGCGGCGCGGCGTCTGTTTTATTGTGAAGACCATTTGAACGTAAGTTAAGTTTGCCTGAGGCGATACATCGATGTGATTCGACTTGTACTGTCCGCCGCTGGTGAAAAACTACACTATTTACTTATTTACATATCTGAATAGAATAATAATAAGTGCTTCATGTAAATTTGACGTTGGCATGACACTTGACATATAAAGAACAACTTAATTACAAGAGGCACTAAAAGTTTCCAATTCAGGCTGCTTATATAGAGGTCAAATAAAAGTCAAGTGATTTTTTATAATTTTAAGACCTAGAAATAGAAAAATTTGTCTTAGAAGCTTAAAATCTCGAAATGGTTTTGGAATCGGCATAGGTTATTTTTACTTTACATACCCAATTGTGATACGAGTATTCTGAAATATAATTCTAAAGACCATACAAGATGTTTTTCATGTGTGGTAATGTGTCACTTAGGTGAAACCTAATAATTAGTTGACTTTTGTGTCAAAAACGGCAAACCGCTACCTACTTATATTTTAATATAGGATCATTTCCTACAAACAAAGACATAATATAAATGTTTTGTAACTCGCGAGTTGAGAAATAATAAGCGATTGTTATGCTACGGCTACATTGTCGCGATAAACATCAATAATCGTAATCCTAACTAATATTATGAACGAGAAAATGAGTTTGTTTGTTTGTTACGCTTTCACGCTAAAACGGTTGAACGGACATAAGATACTTTTATCCCGATATTCCCACGGGATTGAGACTTATGCGAGTGAAACCGCAGGGCACAGCTAATCATTAATATAAATGTACGTAAATATTACCCACATTATCTATGTCAAATTATTTCATTGTTGTTTTCATTACACATTATACACGTCTGGACCCAGCTTTAAACTGAACATAAATACGAAAGCTTTCACTCAAGAAATTCTAATTAAATATGACTTGAAGGATCAAACTACAATCTACAAGAGATGAATTGAAGCGACTAAAGATGGAAGCGGAATAATGGGAGCAAAACGGAGGCTGTGGACTGTATAAATAGAATAATACACCTAAACAATTTGCTTGCCTATTGTACTTGGCATCCCATTCCACCCGCGATAGATTCTGTACTATCTACAAGATGGCAGGTCAATTTCTCGAGTTTGAATACAAATCTATCTCTACATAATTATATAATATATTAAAATAGTAATGAAATACTACCTACTCCTTCGTGCCTCGGAAAGCACGTGAAGCCGCTGGTCCCAGCTGTCATTCGTGGATCATTGACAGTCGTTAGGGGTCGTCAGAAGCCCGAAAGTCTGACAACCGGTCTTACCAAGGGGTATCGTATTACCCAGTAACTGGGTTGTGGAGGTCAGGTAGGCAGTGGCTCCATGTAAAATCCTGGTATTTAGCTACATACGGTTGGACTGCAAACTGACTACAGCATAATTTAGGAAAGGCTGGGCAGATTGAGTATCGAATAATTTTTGTTCGTTTGTCTGTTTGTCTGGTTTGTCTGTATGTTCCGGATTAGCGCAAAAACGGCTGAACGCAATTGGCTGAAATTTGGCACACATATAGTTTATAGCCTGGATTAACACCTAGGGTCAATCCCGATAGTACGTTCCTGCGGGATATTTTCCGACATCAACGCGGGCGAAGCCGAGAGCAAAAGCTAGTAGAGTAAATAAATGAGCTCAAAGTAACGACTCTTCACGTAGTGATAATAAGAGTGCAGTGTTGTTTTTCACACAACTGCCCAAAATGGAGTTGGATACGGATTTTATTATTTACTAGCTTTTGCCCGCGGCTTCGCCCACGTGGTCGGAAATTATCCCACGGGAACTACCGGAATAAAAATAATTTAATTCAATCATGATTTGAAAGACACGTGGCGCCATCTATTATCATAAAAACGGTATTGTAGTTTTCCTCGGTAAAAGTATTTTTTTTCGGGATGAAAGGTACTCTATATCCATATCTGTACACCTGAAACCCGCAAAATAATGTCGTCTTCGAGTCAGTTTGCACAGAGCGCGCGTCCGGTTCAGTGGTATACAAAACAGATCACATGGTAAGCCAAAACAGTTCTGCGCTACTCCCGCGCATACCGAGCTTATCAGGAACGCTCAATTAAAATATAGGTGGTAGGTAAGCTTTCGATACCGCGTAGACCAAGCAAGCTGATGTCGCACCGCTGCTGCGCCTATAAAGTAAAAAAGGCCCTAAGAGGTGTGACTTTATAAAAACAGTAAAGAAGAGGGCCTAAGAATGATGCCATCTTCAGGTACATAAGAAATGGCCCTGGTAAAAAAACAGACGATAAAAGAGGACCTAGCACGCCACCTTGGGGTGCCCAAACCCGCATTGGGATACACCACCCTACACACACATGACAATGCTTCATCGGTTCACCCTTGTTTGGTCGAACAACGTTTGATACAATATTACTAAATCGAACAACGTTTAAGAAAATCATCACTTAGTATAATATCGTTTGACAGAATTTTCAGTTCGTCGAATATTTATTTGCTATAACAACATTTGTGCTAATGATCAAAAGGTATAATGTTCATTTGATGTAATGTTCAGATGGTATAACATGTATTTTATCGAATATTCAAGTATGCCATATTCCCGTCACGGGGACAGCGGGACGTGATTAAATTTATTTCCCGTTGTCCCCATAACGTACATTCGGCTAACGGGGACAAATCGAAAGTTCGAAACAGCTAGGTTAGGTTAGGTTAGAACTGTGACCACACAACGCACGAGCCGAGCGAGCGAAGCGAGCGGTGCCGCGGCAGCGGCCGGCGAGTGCCAGAAACATATTTTTGAATGTAAAACCAAACCACGGGGACAACGGGAAGTATTTTAGTCTAGTGAAAGTTATTTTTCTTTTCTTCTTTTCTTTTTTAGTGAAACATTAGTTTAAATAAAATTAGTGCATTTGAAAATTCGGTGAAATGAAATTTGTTCAAATGAAATTAGTTCAAATAAATAATTATGCTAAATAAAAATTTACCAATGAATTATTCGGTCAAATGAATAATTCTACGAAATGACTTTATTGGAACTAAAATTCGCCGAAGTGATTTTCGACGAAACATTGTTCGACCAAACAAGGGTGAACCTGCTTCATCACGGTTGATAAACTATGAGCTGCCTCGAACAAGGACAATATTATGACAGAGAATCTTGTATCAGGGTTTTTTTCATAAACTATCCCTAACGGGGTGAAAAGGGGTAATCAATTTTACAGGACAAAACTTTACTACGTGGTTTGGTTAACTAAAAGATTGGTATAAATAATCTCATTGACAAACTACTTCTAGCGGAGATACAGTACCACAGACACAAAAGGCATTGACAAGTAACTGATGTTACATCGGGTTCTGGCACACGGTTTACAATTATATTAAATAAATATTTTATTTTGACATGTTATTCACACATAATATTATTGATATCAAATCTATTTATCCATGACATCATAGTGGGCCCTATCAGAACACCAGCGCTGCGGCACTTATTTTTAATTGTCGCAGCATCATGCTGAGATAGGAGCCTTTTGGCCTCGTACAGGACTTTATTTTTACTTCCATTTTTTTTTCATTTTACTTTGTTTTTTTTTTATTGTTTTTGTTTTTTATGTTTCTAAGAGTGTGTTTTAGTTTAATTTGTTATCTTCTGTGTCAGTCCCAAAAAATATTTTTTCTTTCTTTCTTTCTTATTTGATTGATTTGATTTAATGGGTGGAGGGTGTTGAACTTCGTAGGGTAAAGCTTTTTCTTTGAAGCTTAAATTCTTTAGACCCTTCTGGTTCTTTTAAATTTTTATTTTTTAAATGGAATTTTAACGTCTGGTTCCCGTAGGAAATAACCTGTCGCAATTATATTAGTTTTTACGTATTTTATTTAGGTGATGATCTACCAAATGCAAATTTTATTTGTTATATTTAATAATGTTCTTATTTTTTGGCAATATTTGGTAGTGTGTACATTTTGTTCCACAGTACTTTTATACCAGACAAGCTCTAGATGTGAAGACTTTTAATTGGCTGTCAGATTATCATACTGTTATTAATTACCATTGTATAATATTTAGCTGTAAGTCTTCCAAAGTAAATAAATAAATAAAGTACGAAATCCACGCGAATGAAGTGCTAGTAGGTAGGTATATTTGGTAAGGTTTGTATGTAATCCTGGATAAGCCGGAATGAAACCTACTTAGGGTAAGGGTCTACCTAATATGCCACCTAAATGGCTAGGATTGAGCACAATCAGTAGATTAGCCAATGACTTTGTCCTCACCCGAGGTCGCGGCTTAAGTTATTTACCCGACACTGTCTGTTTAATAGAAATTGGAGATACACAAACAAAATGTATCTACATAAGATTTACAAAAGGCAATGCCTTAAATGTCATCATCATCATCATTTCAGTCGAAAGACGTCCACTGCTGGACATAGGCCTCCCACAATGCGATTATGGCAACCCCCCTCCCCCTTGGAGGGGGGGTTGCCATAATCGCCACGCTTGGTTAGTGGTGATCGCAGTATGGTGTTAAAATTAATAGAGAACGCTGCTGCCCATTCTCTAGTAAGTCCCTTAGTCCCCTTTTACGACACCCACGGGAAATAGCTCATACAAAATCAGATAACTTTTTGTGACTTATATGTGTATAATATAATAAAATAATATATACAAATATCTGCCATAGATAGATATTGCTTTACACAGGATGCTCTAAATCTTTAAAATTGCTGATGGTGGTCGAGAGACCAGACGTTTTAGGTACTTTGTTATTTAAGAAAATATTTAAAAAAAGTCCGTTCACAGAGTTTTTCCTTATGCCATTAAATAAAAAAGCTTTTTAATCTGTCCAGTTTGTTAAGGACAAACAAAACTAAGACAGAGAAAAACCTTTATTTGGGTCAATTTCGTTCACAAATTCCTCGCTACAAAACAATAAGGTTGAAGTCACCGCTATTAAATTCTATTGTAAAGGAAAATAATTCAAAATCAAACTGGAGCAATAAGCATTATTATATCAACCTTGCCATCGGGATTGCCAAATACGCAGAAACCGCCACATTAACATAAAATAAAATAAAAGAGCTTTCTTTTTAATAAAAACGGACTGTTACCGAAAAAATGTTTGTTTTGTACTCGTTTTTTAGTCATCTTCGTGTTTAATATTAGGTTTTATTTCATTCAACTCCATGTTTATCTCTTTATTGTCAAATATAATAAAATAAGGCGTAACACGAGACGAAAGTAATTATTTTGTTTCTGTAAACACTGTTAGGGCTGGGTATTAAAACATGAGAACTTTCGAGAGATTTAATCCACTCATAAATTAGACATAAGTATTTTATTTAATAAAATTAAAATGTTGTGTATTTTTACCCGACTACGGCGAAGCAAAAAGGATGATTATGATTTTGACCGGTATGTATGTATGTATTATAGGATACCTCAGAAACAACCACAGTTAAACTTCAAAACTCGTTTATTACTCTCACAACTTATTTATAGCAAAACTTATTTCTTAAAATTAATCACCACGGTACATCAATCCCACAACCGCTCGCTGCCATCTCCCATCAAGAAGTGTCCGACTCTGTCAACGTATCGCAACCTCGCCACCAGTGTGGCTAGTGCAATAAATTCAATCTCCCGATTTTATTCAAATCCGGATTTCCGTTGTCAGTATGGCCAGTACAAAATTATTAAACCGTATATCGATTTGATTATTACATTTTAAACAGTGTAATTTCAGTTAAATTAATAAAACCTTACAGTATGTATGTTCATCTGTTCCCTCATTACTTCTAAACTGCTTGTTATAATTTGAAAAAAGAGGTATTGTTGGAAGCGTCTTGATCGGCAGCTGGTTATAGGCTATGTGAGGTCACATTAAATTCAATATGGCGTCCTCTAGCGGACATAAAGTCAAAATAGCCTAAAAAATAAATGTTTAATATTCATGCTGTATTGGGTATCAAATGAAAGGCCTTAATTAGCACATTTCAAAAATATATAATTATATTGTCAGCTGTTGCTCATGGCTTTGCTTTTATGCACTTAATATTTAGGTATAATTTCTATAAAATCATAAGCAACAACAAACATGTTTACATTGAACCTAACAAACAAAAAAAATGTAAGTGCCTCTGCAAATATTTTATCACGAAATTATAACCCCAAACCACCCCACCCACCCAATGCCACCTAACCTATCAAAACAAAACATTCTAACAGTAGTAAGCGATCATAATCTTTAGGGCAAAGTGGCATACGACCACGGCTGTCTTCTGAACATCACTATGAATATGTATTAAATACATTAAAATATATTATGTGTAAGTTGTTTATTTAATAGACGAAAAATATTGAATAGTTTGTATATAATAACACATTTCAGATGAGAATATTTTCTTGTTTCATACTTTTTAGGGCGTGATTTTTCAGTAGTCGGGTTTTAAATGATAAATGATTTATTTTCTGTAAGTAGGTTTGTACAAACACTTTTACACGTCAAACATATTTAAAAAAAACTAGATGAGGTCGGCGTTTCGTAACTGACTACTCTGAGAAGAAAGGCCGAAACAAACTCAGAGTTTTTGAACTTTAGTTTTTGAACTTATTTTTTTTCACTATAATTATGTTGGGTTCGTACGTACTTATGTATTTAACTATTTCCAAATATAACCACATCAGGAATAAATAAGCCCATTTTTTTTGTTTACAACTAGCTTCAGGACTTGTAATTTGTAAAGTCAGAGAAATTAATTGCCAAGCAAATAAATAGACTACCAACTTAAATTGTCCGTAAATTAAAATCAGGGGGTCTACTCCGAATATAAATCCGAAGTATCGGACGGATGTTCGGCCGTTTCTTAACTACGGCAATGATGGTGAAACAAAAAAAACGACAGTCAAAGAGATAAGTCAAAGTCAAAAACGGATATTTTGGTAGTTATAAAACGGCCGAACATTCGTTCGATGCATCGAATTTCGATAATTCGATGCATCGAATAGACCCTTTAGGATCTTTTGGCGCTTGAATGACGTTGACAAGGTGGCGCTGTTGGTAAACATTGGTGCGATTGTTTTGTGAAATGTATTGAATAAACAACATGGCGGCGTTAGTTTCGATTCGGACCACGCGTCATTAGATCCTTGTTCAGCTATAGTTGTATAAATTGTCTCTAACATGGCAAATCAACGTAGTGTGTCAATTTACTTAAAATAATATGCAAGGTCTTAAATTAACCAGCGAAACTTTGCAGACATGATATCGATATCTAAACACGACAAAATAAATGATTTTTTGGGTCAATGACCGCTGGTAATATTGTAACTTGAAGTGTGAGTTGATAAAATCTGTTGAATCGTATTGAGATATCGATACCCATCAAGTATGTGAAGTTTACACAAAAAAACTGATTTGAAACTGATGTTTTAAGGGACTAAACTACCGGCGGTTGATGACCTCAAAAAAAAACATCGTCAAATTAATTATTTTATCATGTTTAGATACCGATACCGATACCCATTAGGTCTGAAGAGTTTCGCTAGCTTATTTACTTTGACCCTGTATACAGGAAGAGGGACTGTACATAGTTATGTTGGCATTTCTATTCTACAACATTATTTTTAGTATATGCGAAACCTGAATATAGTTTGTTCAGAATAGGGAACTGAATCGATTTCAATAATTTTTACACCATGTTATATTTTGTCCCAGAAATATTTAGTGTGAGGGAAAATGTTATCACCATTTAATTACTTACAATACAATCGCCGTACGGTTAAGCATACCTACCTACTGCCAAATTATTATCAATAAGCGCAAGACGACCCTGGAGGCGCGGGGGCGCCGTTAGCATGTTTTTGTACGGACAACCTGGTAACATATCAACCTTATAAATTTGTGATTTTTCATGATACAGTTTTGAAATTTTGTACATAGATTCTTGACATAAAAATACTAGACACGTGTTTCGGGCTTCGCATATACTAAAAATAATGTTGTAGGTATATTTGTACATATATTCGACAAACTATAGGTAACATAACCGGACTTGTACATAACTACATAGATTTATCACGTCGGGGTCACCAGTTTAAAAGCATGAGGAACAGGGTGTAAAGTTCACTCATCGGTGTTGTGTCTGGTGGGCAACTGCCCAACGGTTAATGTCGGGATGTTGTATACAGGCTGTTAAAGAAATTGTGTGCCATAGCTTAGGGGTAGGCTCACCGTCCGATAAGAACCAGGCCCGGGTCGACGGCGCGTTGTATTCCACGCGCGCCTCTAAGAGTTGTCAGCACCAACTGACGGGGTCCGATTGGGCCAATACCTGCCAGGGTTGCGAGTTTGTCCGAAAAGGATATCGTGGCCCTGGCACACAGGCAAATGAAGGAATACGGGTGGGTTTTAGTCTGTAAAAGTCAGACACGCCCTTCCGCTCCGCCCAGAGCGGGAGAAGTTATTTGATAATTTCCCACCCAAAAAAAAACGGGTAGGTTCAATATCGATAAAAAAAAAACAAAAAAAGAATATTGCAAAATCAACCTAATTTAGTACCTACTAACTTAAAATAGCAATCGTTTAGAATTAAAATTATTTGATTTGTTTAAATGCTTTAATTACTTACCTACGATCGAACAACCTGTATTATATGCTAGTTGCGCGGTAAACTCTACTTGCGCGATGCAGGAATTTGCGTGACGTCCGTGTGAGGTGTAGTTTGCATGTGGCAATGTTGATGTCGCCACATAGTCATCTACGTCTCAACATCCGGAATAATTTCCGGATAAATCAATATTGCCCAGGATTAACAGCCAACCTCTTAGACAATGCTTAGCTTTGTGCTATTGACTGCATCTTCACTCCGTGTATCAGATTTCCACAGCACTGAACTAGAACATGCTTCCTTTACAAAACGAGTTTTCGTTGGGTGCGCCAAAGTTCACCTAAATTTTCAACTCCGATAATCGGAAATCCGAAAATGTTCTTCCTAACATTTTTTATCCTAAAAATCACAATTCCTAACTACTCTGTCTCTAATGTTCATAATTCCGAAGCATTTAACTTCATAATGTCAGTAGCAATAAACATCTAATAGACTTTTATTTGTTTTCCTATATTTTCTCAACATAACCATCTTTTACAATATTATTCAAAGTCATATTTTAATTTTATTTATAGCGGTGTGTACCTGCAAAGATATCTATAGGTTAGGTTAGGTTAGAACTGTGACCAACTACGCGCGAGCCGAGCGAGCGTAGCAAGCGGTGCCGCGGCAGCGGCCGGCGAGCGCTAGCTCGAAATTGGTCGCGAAATTTTTATAAGTATTTTTTTATAGTGCCCCCAAGACGACATTCTGACCTGAATTTCATTCATTTAAGACAAAAATCTGTGAAACGACCTTAAATCATTCTAAACAGTTGGTTTTTTAGACATAATTATCTCATGTATAGTTATAGTTTTAGGGATAAAAGCGTTATGATAAAAAACAGTAGGAGTTTAAATATATTTACATTAATAATCATTCGGATTACAAATCGTTAGGAAGAACAATTTCGGGTAAAGAACTTTAGTTGAGCCAATATGGACCCGTTTTCGTTGTATATAGGCTTATATAGACGTGCCGATATCCTATGCAAACTCAATCACTAAAGCCTCGTAGTAGGGCAAGTCACAGCCAGTTTTGTTCTAGTCTTCTACTATCGAAAATCGGGCATAGTAACGAGACTTGCCAAAGTACCTAAAAATTTAATTTCAACAAGGATTTTACTTTTATTACTTTAATAATGTCGAGACTGATATGGAAGAACATCGTAAGCGACATAATGTACTAAGAGTTTCTGAGCTAAGCTGGAGACAGACAGAGAGACGGGCATGACGAAATTATAAGGATTCTTTGTTGACTAGGGAACCCTAAAAACCCGATATAATTTAAATAATTTTAGCCGACCCGGGCATGCGACCAACGAAGCAGTCAACTAAAAATTAGAACCTTGTTTACTCTGCTTTCATTAAAACTATCACATACCACCAGTTGTTCGTACAGCCCTGGTATTATCTAATAGCGCTTGTAGAATCTGACAGTTTAATTAGCTCGCAAACGGGCGGCGACAACGTGCGGTGGCCAGAACCGCTTTATAAACCACAAAGGTCACTTTGGCGATTCAATATCTCTGAAACTTGATACCAAAGTTCCCAGGTTGCGAAAACTTTTATTGGATTTTCTTGGGGCAACATTTTTAGTATCAGCCTGTGTAAAAATGTCGTATTTTAACTAAATTGAGGTTAAACTAGAGCAAAGCCAACCTGTTTATAAACTATTCGCGACCCGCCCCTGCTTTGCTTGGTTTTTACGACTTGACAAAACATCGAGATCGCTTTAGTTATGTAAGTTTATTATTAATTAATTTACTAGCTGCGCCCTGCGGTTTCACTAGCATAATATGTCTCGATCCCGTGAAATATCTGGGTAAAAATTATCCTTTGTAGTGTCCAGGTCATGGTCTACCCATGTGCTGCAATTTCATCCAAATCCGTTCAGCCGTTTTAGCGTGAAAGCGTAAAAAATACACTCACTTTCGCATTTATAATATTAGTTAGGATTATACGCTTAAACTTTCCGCATTTTTTTTATTTTTTTATTTAGGATGGGTTTGCTCTTGAGCTTAGTCTAGGGCAGAAGTGACAGAGACAAAGTCGACGATGGAGTGAGCTTACCCAGAAGATGCCTGTGTACTCTAACTTTGAGAAAAGATTAGGGTTGTATGCGTTCGTAAACATAGCCGCAGGTAGACAGTTCCACTCTTTTGCTGTGCGCATTATAAAAGTCATTTGGAAACGCTTAGAATTTCTTCTTGGAAATTCTCTAAATTATAGTGAATATAACTACACCAAAATCCGTAGAGAATTTTAGAAGAACAACGCGGTCACAGAGACGATTACGAAAAGCGACTTTAGTTAATAACTAGCTTCTGCCCGCGACTTCGTTCGCATGGAAGTCGTAAGACACCACAATATACAAATAACAGCCAGATTTTTATAAAAAACTGCCTCGTCTTCCTTAAGGCATAATGATGGCATTAAAAGCAAAAACGTGGTTACAATACCAACTGTTTATTACCGCTACCATTTCTCATGCCTCCAACGCAATAAAAGTCAAAATCGGTTGAACGGACTGTAAAACAGGTTTATTTAATTAAATGTCTAATCTTATTTCAAATGGAGTATAGATACGTTGAAATATCAGTATGTGAGTCAAAGCGACTGCTATCTGACGTTTATTCTAAGGTTGTTAGACATTCAGGCGTCTGGCTACCTGTAACAACTGTCATACGTGACGCCAGGGACCGACGATATAAAGAGATGTTACGTCACAAAGGGATCTTTGTAAAAACAGCATACCATCTCGTCTGTAAACACCGAAGGGTTTGGCAGAGGTGTACACCCACATTTCGCCAATTATGTTTAAGATGGAGATATATGCCAGTGACCTTATGTTACTTGGTTGTAGTTAGCTTGCGTGTTCTGTACTGAGCTCACGCAATGCGTCGTACGTTCAGCCAGTAATAGGACTCGCCCATCAAGGAGCGCTGTCCCCAATTTGACGCTTTATTAATTTATTATACACAAATCAAAAGGTATTTTAATAAAATGCGTATACTAAAAGATCAATAATTAAATTATCTTTAAATTGGTGAAGATTTCAGAAAAATACGCTTGGTAGATTTTGCGCCATTCTCGGTTTTTTATCCGCGTTAGACATAACTTTACAAATTAATTTCACTATGTTATTACATAGTGAAATTAATTTGTAAACATAATTAAAAATACTCACATATTAACATAATTAAGAAAATGCTCTAATTTAACATGTTTTTTTTTCAAATCAGTATAAAATCATTAAAATTCGGTTATCGTCGCCTTAAATCCCATGTAATAGGGGGCGAGACTATTGACATCAACCGGGCACAAATCTTGCCTCCAGGCTGCTACTGAGAAATTCCTAATGGAAAATCCCAATAACACTTTGCCCGACCTGGGAATCGAGCCCAGGAACTCATGCTCAGCAGTTTAGCGCTTGCGACCACTAGACCAATGAGAAAAAAAAAGAAATTAAATTAAAATAAGCCATGGCAGCTAAGAGATGACCAGTCTCTACTGACGGCGCCTGAATTCCCTAATGGGGTTAAAGATATAGCAGGAGATAAATGGCAAACGAAAGCGAGAGATAGAATTAATGGATAAAAATGGAGTAGGCCATTACCCAACAGAGGGGTTCTCATTTAAATTAAATAAAATATTATTTAAATGCAATAATACATTGGAAATCAAATAAATCAAAATAAGATGGCAAAAAGGCTGAAAGAATTACATTTAAACTAAATATTACATCAAAAATATTGCAAAACTTAATAAATTGAAGTAAATAAGGTGCTTTAAAATTAACCTTACAAACTTTAAGGAGTGCTTTAGACCATCAAACTGAATAACTTTTACTATGGGTACAACTTTGAAATCGCAAAAAAAAATCAGCTGTTCCTTACTAAAACTTATACCTAACTGTTCTAAACTGTATGCTACTGCTGGTTTTTTTCGCGATGAATATAAAGGCTTTTTTGTTTAGTTGACGGCAGCCGTGGACGTATTGGCGACTACAGTTGCCTTGCCGTTGACGTATGCCGCTCGTGAACTAAGGGCGATCGAGCGTGAAAAAGAGATACTAAACATAAAGCTATGTAAGTCTACAGTTACTGTGTAGTATACATACATATACAAATCGGGAATTTAGGTCATACATGTTGCTGAACAGCCCTATTGGATTAGGCCGTAGTGAACCACCCTCACTTATCGGGAAAATTAATCACATTAAGAATAATTATCGACATAAATGGCTCTCACCATCATCTCATCTGTATTTCCCTGTAGGATAAGGGTATATTTTGGTAGCTATACGTTTTTACATATACTATAAATGCTAAACGTCACTTTGATCTAAATTTTTGACTAAAAATAAAAATGTTGAGGATTTTTTATTGCTGACGTCAAAAGTCAAAGTCTCATAAAAGGCACATTTGAACGTCAACATTTACAAAAAACTAGAATTGATTCTGCACTGGATCGCAAAAATTCCGGCTCGCTAATAAAAACCGTGATATCTCCATAATTTATATACCTAGATCGCTAGAATAAATAGTATCCAGTAAGCAGGTTACTAATGCTTGTTCTAAATATCTAAAGAGGTTTCATTTGTACAAGTTACAGATTTAAAAAAAAAATCTGCATTTGAAAAATTTCAAAATTTCAAATTAGGAAAAAATATTTTTTCTGCTTTTGTTTCAAACCGAGCTGTCATAAAAAATGGTTCCTTGGATTGATCAGAATATTCAGTGTAATATCATGTCGTTAACTTCCTTTAAATAAGTGTTTAATCTATGTCATTAACACCTTGACGGCACGGTTGGCGCAGTGGTTAAGCGATTGACTGCTGCGCTGCGTGTCGCGGGTTCTATTCCCACACGGAACAAATATTTGTATGACCTACAAGTAGTTGTTCCGGGTCTGGTTGTTTGTGTATGTGAGTTTAAATGTTTGTAAACGCACCCACAATACAGGAGAAATTCCTAGTGTGGATGTAATAAAAAGTGAAACAAATACCATACCAAATACCTTAAGAATGTACACGGATTAATACCATGGTACAAGAAGGAAGAAGTCAGCGTAGCACTGCTAGAACAGTAGGATTATCTTTATCAACGGTCCTAAGAGTACTCCAGCGATTTCAAGAGACCTGCAGGAGACCAGGAAATGACAGGCCAAGGTGCACAACTACACGAGAAGACCGATTCATCGTGAGCACTATGTTAAGAAATCGACATCTCACGCCTGTTCAGTTCCAAAACAGACAGACCAGCATAGACCAGCAAACGGCCCCCAACTGCTCAGAGAATATCGAGTTGCCAGGTTACGGTTTGCTCGAGAACACATCCGATGGACAGATAAATATTGGTCCAAGGTTATGTTTTCCGATGAGTCCAGATTTTGTTTATTTACGCACGACGGGAGACGAAGAGTATTTAGACGACCAGGAGAATAGTATTATCTACCGTGTTTTGAAGAAAAGATGCCATTCGGTGGAGGATCGATAATGGTTTGGGCTGGGATGTCTTCAGAGGATCGCACGCAGTTATTGATCATAGAAAATGGTTCTCTAACTGCTGTCAGACACATAGAAGAGGTTTTAAATGAGCATGCCGGTCCTTTCTTAGTGAATCTGGGTGCAAATTCCATTTTTATGCACGATAATGCGCGACCACATACTGCTCGTTTGGTCAATATGTATATTCAAGACGTCGGTATTACCTGCATGGAGTGGCCAGCTCGCAGCCCAGACTTAAATCCCATAGAACATGCAGGGGACGAGCTCGGGAGATACGTGAGACAACGCTCTCCTGCTCCCGTTACCTTACACGAGTTAAGGAATGCGCTAGTGGATGAATGGGCAAACATAGACCAAAATCGTAATAAAAATTTGGTTTACAGCATGCCACATCGTCTTAATTAATGAAGTGATACGGGCTCGTGGAGGAAATACAAAATATTAAATTGACAAAAAATCTTTTATGTTTCAAGATTTACTGCGAAGTGGGTGTGTATTTTGTTGTCCTATGTTAGAAGCCTAAGAAATTTTCTTATTTTTAGTATTTAATTAAAGTTTTATAGTGTACAAAACGTGTTACACTTTTTTATATATAAATTAATCAGTCATCTACTATAGTTTCGCAAATTAGTCTTATGTATTTAAGAAACTATCACGCCATTTATTAGCGACCCGGAATTTTTGCGATCCAGTGTAGTTGCCCCTTCCAAAAGGTAGTTTCGTATAAGAATGGGCAAGAAACCCCACCGTTACTGTTTTGATAATGTTTTACATTTATTTTATTTAAGTCTATTTTTTATTATTTTGTGAAGACGATGTACCTAGAATATAATTACTGATTGGATCTCCTCTTGTCGTCGATTAAAATAAAAAGTTAGGTAAAAACATTCGAACTTTATTTAAGAAGATTTGGTAAATCTATAATAAGAGAGTCCTTGTAGATAATTTCAGTGCCCAAACAGCAGCTGTACGCGAAAAACTTCTTCAAAGGAATCCACGATCAGCATATTCATCACAAAATGAACAAAATCTTTGACTTTCACCTTATAAGGTTAATAGTCTAAAAATACTGGGATAAACGAACTCGTGGAAATGTTTTATGTTGAATTATGGTACTTATACAACATTAGTTTTTGTTTATACTAAATCCGAAAAGGGGTCATTGTACTCATCATTTTGAAAAAAAAAATCTGTAGGACCAACCTTGAAATCGCGAAAATCAGCTGTTCCATACATTTGTGTTCACTTAAATCGACAAAATGTATGGAACAGCTGATTTTTTTTCGTGATTTCAAGGTTGGGCCCCTAGAAAATGTTGTTCAAAATTATGAGTACAATGACCCCTTTTCGGGTTTAGTGTAAACAAAAACTAATGTTGTATATTCGCCACTATACACTGTGGCATTTTAAACGTCTTACAACGGCAACCTACTTTATGTATCGAATGTCTACTAATCATTCATAAAAGTAAAAAAATATTACCATTTGAATAACTAAAAAAAAAATATATGACGCATGACTTAGTTTGAAACACCCTGTTACGAGCGCGATGCAAGCCTTGCGTTCCAAGGGCGGCGCGGAGTGGAGCGGAAGGCTCGTACCGCGCTCTTAACAGGATGTTTCAAACTACATCATGCGTCATAAAGATTAATATTAAAAAAATATATAATTATATTCAAAAAATATTAATAAATATTTTTTTTCTTTCATGAATGATTAGTAGTCATTGGATACATGGAGTGGGCTGCCGTTGTAAGATTTAAATGTCACGGTGTATTAATATTCGCCACTATATACACATTAGATGAAGGCACGTGCGGTAAACCCAGGGCATTCAGCCCCGATGCCACTTTGCTGACTGGCTATTACCATATCATGGGCAACACGTTATAGTTCGTTCATTAAGGCGCTACCAAAATCAAAATCAAAAGTTATTTATTCAAACTAGGCTGAGAATCAGCCCTTTTCGAACGTCAAAACAACATAAGACAGTCCCCCAAAAACGCCCGCCGTTCACCACTCTCGCTCGGAAGAAGAAGTGGAGCAACAAACTCCCCAGCTCCCCAGTAGCACAGCTATCTGTTCAGTTAGAAAAACTTGTTTTTATACAATAGTAAGTAATTAATTTACTATACGCAACACAAAACATTAAATTAAATTATTTGGCATATACCTATTAGCTAGCACACGCCACCAAAAAAAAAACATCGAAAATTCCCCGAGCAAAATCCCGTTTTTCTTCGTTATTCAGAAGCAATTAACTCATTAATTAAGAGAAATAAACCACATCTAAAAGCACGTTATTTCTGGTTCGATAACCCATCATCACATTGGACGTTATGTATTTTAGATACATTTAAAATCTACTTGTAAAAAATTTACTAAAATTATTGATTGCATGCATCTTTTGCTAAAGGTGAGGTTCTATTCATTTGAGGATTACACTAATGGATAGTTAATTTAAAAATATAAATAATTCACGTTTTATTTTATTTCAAAAGATCGCTTTTCTTTTTTTATAAAAAAAATCCTAAATGCGGGACACAGCGAGGCAGAGCGGCGCCGGCGGGACATAGAAGGACCAAACGTTCAAGATCGTTTGCTAGGGGAAGCATCTTAATTAAAGAAGAAGATGAAAATGTACCAAGCCAATTTTTTATATGGTTACGATGATGTCCGTGGTAAGAAACATAATGAGAGCCCTGAAAGCCAGCATAAAAGTCCAGCCACAGTAAATCCAGAATCAACCTGAGAACTTTACCTAAAACCAATGATAATTGTCAAATTTGTAAGCTCGTCGAAAAAATTACGTCCAATTGTTGGCCGCAAAATGTACGCACACTAGAATAACACAATGACAGCATAATGACGTGAAGCGAGTGTAAGACGTAGCTGTCACGCACACCAGCCTATCAAAGTTGGCCTGTTTGTTTTAGTCCTTTTGCAGCGCGACTAAAAGAATATGACATAAATAATTAATCAAAGCCAAACACATTGTCACGTTTTCACACTCACACACTGACTTATTACTCGTTAAAATTTTATGAAAATCGTCTACTTTTACAATGTTTATTAATATGTGAGCACCATGTATCTATCACATACTTAATTTATCTATCATTGCATTATTTTTATTTATGGTGCATCGTCTTCACATAATAATATATAATCAATATAGACAAAATATTGTAAAACATTTTTAATACGTAATGGTGGAGTTTCTTACCCATTCTTCTCCATACGAAACTACCTTTCGGAAGGAGCAACTAGAATCAGTTCTTTTTTTCTGTAAACTTTGACGTTCTAAATTGCATTAAACGTGGCTATTTGAAATAAATTATTTAACTTTGACTTTGAAGTTAAGACTTGAGTCTAACTTGTTAGATATCTTAATCTTACTGTAAATATAAGTGCAAGCAACAGCGGGATAACTTTGTTCCTCTAATTGGGTAAATCAAAGTGGCAGTTTAATTAAGTACCCCGCTGACTAGTGGCAAGACGGCGTGTGCTTGAACCACAAGATTAAACGTTGCAATCCATAACTTTCTGCACTGGCATGTGATTGCCTCTTTTTATTTATATTTTGTTGTCTTATTAATTGAAAGGCTGGCTTGACAACATGGATTCATTAACAATGAATGATTTGAAATGATTGATTTGATTTAAGGGTTAGGCAAAGGTGTACCTGTAGTACACCCACGTTTTGCCCCTATTAACAAGTCCCATGTAATACGGGGCGAGCCTATTGCCATAAACCGGGCACAAATCCAGACAACGGGCTGCTACTGAGAAATTCCTGGTGAAAATACCCAAATAACACTTTGCCCGACCTGGGAATCGAACCCTGTTACTCAGCAGAGTACCGTTTGCGACCACTAGACCAACGCGCCACGAGGCAAACAGAAACATAGATGTTGAAATACATTTAAATAAAATTAAAAGTCAATGTTATAGCAGTGAAATGATTTAAAACATGAAGGGTCACAAGTGTTGCTGTCTGTACTAAATACATCGCCACGCCAGTTACGTGCAATCCTCATGTACCTCATTTCACCAGCGCTGTTAAACCTGCAGCACCGAAATTGTCAAATTCGTATGTGGAGATTTTGCACCTCAATTCTCCCCAGTTTGAATACTAGGAAGTGGTGAAGGGTTGACTGCTAATTGGCTTTGACCTATTTTTGGCCAATGCTTGTATGGCCTGTTTTAAGAACTAAAGCTTTGTTTATGTCTCGCTTTTGCATAACAGGACTGAGAAAATCTTTGAAATGGTCAACACAAAATATAATTATCAATTCATCTAATATTATTACGTAAAGTCAGGTAAACTATTTGGTAAGCAAATTGACTCTCAACTTAAAATTGTCTGTATAGGTATTCAAATCACAACTGTCAAAGAATGACATGACATGAAAAATTGACGTAAGATGTCAATTTATGCGGATGAAAACCCAAAAGTCGTCGTCATGTACATCCGTCGTTCGGTAAAGACTAGACCAGATTCTTATTTTTAACTGACTTCAAAAAAAAGGAGGAAGTTATGCAATACCTACTTTACTACCTGTAGCAATATATTCAATTTATAGTAGTGATTATTAAAAACAGTACCAACGAAAATCGGACTGCAGCATCGCATAGCAATATTAGATTCTCACTGCATTACGGATCTGTAGATATAATTTTAAAGGGCACTACGTAACAGCGTTAGTTAGGACTGACAACTTAATTGGGTCGCCAGCTGGCAGTCCGGGCACGCTGTGTGTGGTACGAAGCTGGAAACCACTGCGCTTTATCAAATTCGTGAATCAACGTCCTAGGTTATAATCTGGTGTTAAGGATTCTGCATTTAAATATGTACCTACCTTTATAAAGTGTTGTTATTGTCTTTTTACAGTCGGAGAAACTAATTGTAAAACAAATTGACACCCTTTGTGAATTTACAGTGTTATAGCCATTTTATACAACTGTGAAATAACGAAGTTTGGAATTAGACTAAACGGAAAATTTAAGTTGGTAAGTAGTACTTTACCTCAATGCCTTACAAAACTGACCTCTTTCACGTAACGTCTAGAAACATTTTGCAGTACCGTGAAGTGCCGTATCTCTAAATTGATATGAATATTGGAAAATATTTTTTTTTAATGGCAGTCACTGGGACTGCCGACTGAAATAAAAACTTTAATCTTTGGAATAACATATACAGGCTGTTAAAGTAACTGCGTGCCATAGCTTAGGGGTAGGTTCAGCATCGATAGAGGAACACAGAAAAAAAAAACATAAAAATAAAATAAAAATAAGTCCCTTAGGAGTTAGGACCGTGTAATAAAATAATTTTAATTCTAAACGATTGCTATTTTAAGTTAGTAGGTACTAAATTAGGTTGATCTTGCAATATTTTTTTGTTTTCTTTTTTTTATTGTATTTTTTTTTCCTGGGTTCCCTTAAGGGCAGGTTCAGTATCGTTAAAGGAACCAAAGTAACTGCGTGCCATAGCTTAAGCTATGGCACGCAGTTACTTTAACACCCTGTATATACGTATACATGTCACAGGCCGCTGCACGTCACCAGTCTAGCGCAACACGTTACATTAGCATGTCGCGGTTAGCATGTCGGTGACGCGAACCATGTTTTTCCCTAACAGAAATCGCTAACGCGCTTAAAGACGTTTTCACTTAAAAAAAAAACAAATCATCAGGATTGCCGACAGAGAACTTAAAACTATGCATAGCTACAGTTATGCTGTTAAAGTGTTAACATTAGCATATCGATAACAGCATGTCCGAGCCGGAAACCCATAAGTTTTACCCTTACCAAAAATCGCTTAACGTGCCGAAAAAATGTTTCCTGTCAAAGATGTTTTATAGAAGTATATTTTTTATTAATTCCTTCTTTAAGAGGCCGCGTATGATGGATGATGGATGCGTAGTTTATACAATAATACCAAAATAATTTGTAAATCAAACATATTCTTAAGGTGTCTTTATTCCGATTAGAACACAGAATATCTAGGTTCCCAAATATATATTTTGAATGGACACTGATTTAAACAAGAGTTATGAAAAAAAAATGTTTCTAGAAATTTTAAATTCCTTATATCTCGTCTTTATATCATTATCTTTTCAAAATAATATTTAGGAACATAGATATTCTGTAATGCAATCGAAATAAATACACACTACCCTAAGAATATGTTTGATTTACAAATTATATTGGTATTACGTTTGTATGAACTATACGCATGAATGTTTATTAAAAAAACATTTTTTACCGATAATATTGAACAACTTTCCGTATACCGTATAACTAATCATCTACTACCAAACTATACATGTTAGATATGTGATCAAACAAAATATAAGCATAGCATAATCAGCTTAAAATGTTCCCACTGCTGGCTCTCTGTGGTGTAGGCCAATATTCACCACGTGGACCCAGTGCGGGTTAGTAGATGTCATAATGTCTTCCAATTTTTGGTTCTAAGACATGTTGGTTTCCTTCACCGTTTTGAGAGCAGTGGTGATGAAATCATTTACACAAAATAATGCGCCTCTCAGGGTTCGATCCTATGACCTACAACTCATAAGTAGCAGTGGGCTACCACTGCAACTGCTTTGATTAATTGTTTTCCATAATTCTAAAATAAACAATAGAGATGTATGTCTTATAAATCATCACAAAGTGAACAAAATAAAAACCATTTTTTTAAACCTTTTCCGCCATAACCAAGAACTGTTTGCAATCTAATGTCAGTTGGACGCGACAAGTTAATTGGCTCGGCTGCCGGCACGGGGGCGCAGTGTGCCATACCTAACCCGCTATAACGTGCTATGATTAACATCGGTTCTGCTATAACCTTTATATTTGCCACATTATTTAAGTAATGGTGGCTAGACGTGGTTTATTATATCTTAGAAGCTACTTTTTAGAGTTAAAATGGATTGGTCAGAGTCGAGAAACACAGGGAGTCACAGGGCAAAGGACGGTAAGAATTTACATCAAATATGTTTTTTTCGATATCATAGCCCTACAGAAGCTCCTTATTACCGGATCACGCAAGAAAGATGCAGGCAAGGCCTAGTTTTGGGTCTAAGTATTTCAAAATTATAATGAAGTGTTTTCATTTTAGGAAATACAAATTATTTTGAAAGATAGAAAGAAAAATAATATTATTTCTCACAGAAACACGTGCATACGAAAATATATCTAATACACTCGAAGGTAAACATTACACAAAACAGATCTACATAATAAAAATATAATCATGAGCACAAAAAACAAATAGTCGGAGCTGCACGTCATGACTGTGACAAGAAGGGTAGCACTCAGCATGATGCTGTGCTATTCCAATTTGGCTTGCCAGAAACCACGATTTCAGCGGTTAATAATAAGAAATTATACAAGTAGAGTGGATATAAGTTCACAACTAAAATAAAACCAAAAAGAATATAACTTTTTATACTGTACTAAAAATAGTGCTCAACTCAGGTCGTAGAAGTGCTTTGCAAGCACGGCTTAAGAAACTAGTCCAGATGACAAGAGAAAAGTCTTCTTTTTACTTTCTTTGAGGTTTTATCCACGGCGCGCAACCTTTTTATTACAATAAAAAGATACTGTCAGCTTTTGCTAGGGTTGTCAGATAGAAAAAGAAAAAAAAAGAACCGCCCAAATCCCTAACATTTGCCGAAAACGGTGGACGTATTCCAATTTCAATTTTCATTCGCGCCATTTTCAACGAGGTACTTCGTCGTACTGCGCGCTATTCCCTATGCATTGCCTCGTTCGTATGTAATTTAACGGATTACCGTGATTGAACGTGTGTAGTGCGATAACACAGTGAACACCGTCAATGAAAGTTTACCGTGAATTTCATTAGATTTCGGAATACTTCGAAATAATTACTATCGGCTGTCGATTGTTTTGAACGTGGACAATACATTAAAACTTAATAATTAAATACCGACGCGTAAGGAATACCTCTCACGAAATACTTCAGGCTCGTGCAGATTGGCGCGATATCGCAGGCGCGACAGGCAGTGCGACAAGTGTCGCGCCCGCGATATCCTTCCAGTCTGCACGACCCTTTAATTAGAGTCACAGGTACAAATACGCAGAGTGCTTACATAAAACAAATGCACAGAATTTATACCACAAAATACACACGCCTCTTATAACCGTATCCCTTTTTAGATAGCTTTCAAAACAAAGCTCGCATACCTTAAGAGCTAACGAGCAAAACGCAAAAAAAGACTTACCCAAATGACAGAAAAAACACACCAACGCCGCAAGCCACATCACGATAGTTTTATTTTTTCACATCATTAGGGCAAACACTGCTCTATAACACTTATCTTCATTAGGGCAGTTCACTTTAAATTGTCATTCCCAGTCACATTCACCATTCATTCAGTGAATCACCCGCACAATGGACCTGCGAACAAAAAGTATTGACAATTCTTTAGTCTGTTAAGTTTTCTCTTAATGGTTCTTTAGTGTATCAAATTCTTTGAAACTAGTCCTTTCAAAAGTTTGCGACTGATATTAACAGTCTTTGTATGAACAAAAACTAGCATTGAAAAGGAAAATTAATTGGTAAATCAAAAGGAAAAGAAAATAAGATGTTTTATTAAAATATCGTTTTAAGTTCGTTAAGGCTCGCGTAGACTGGCGAGATATCGCGGGCGCGCCACTTTTCATGAAGTTTCCATAGAAATTGTGGTACTACTGTCGCGTCGCGCGTCGCGGTGTCACGTAGCGCCTTTCTGCGGGAGCCTTTACTCCCAAGAGAAACAAATGTCTTTTTTGTTCGACCCGAATTAAATAATTATTGGTCGGTAAAATCTTTAGGAGACATTTTCACTATTTCTCTCGCATTAAGATTCGCCGATGTATTGACAACTTTTCGAGTCTTTGATTGGCCTCTAGGTGAGTTCATTGCTTTGATGGCAGTAATCAAGTGGTTACTGCCTGTAATTAAATTCCATAATTTATATAGTTGAGGCTCGTGGTTAAATAATAACAACCGCATGGGTCGATCTTCAAGGTTAAGCAACCCTTGCCGAGGTCGGTCCGTGGATGGGTAACCATCCATTACATACCGATACCCCTCTGTGCCTCGGAAAGCACGTTAAGCCGTTGGTCTCAGCTGTCATTCGTGGATCTTTGACAGTTGTTACGGGTCGTTAGAAGCCCGAAAGTCTGACAACCAGTCTAACCAAGCGTATTACCCTGGGTACTGGGTTGTGCCAAGCACGTTCTTAAAAAGATTGTGGGTAAAAAAAACCAACCATGTGAAAACATGATTGTAGCTGTCACTCGCTCGTTCACTCATAATTATGTCATTCGCCGCCATAGAAACCTACTAATTATTGTTTGTTTGTTTGTTTGTTTATTTATAGGCTTATTCATAGAGAATTGTTAATCAACGTCTTAAACGTTAGTTAACTAATTAACTTAATTACTTAAATATTTTTTATTCATAAACGATATTTAAGCATTGTTTAACCACTACTTATTTTTTTGTACACTAGCAACTAGGTAGCTTTTCGGTAGAAAACCGTAAAATATCGGTCTATGGGGCGGGATACACAGAAAAGACGTAAGACGAGGTCGAGTCACAGACTTATGTGCTTGCGCCCTGTCTTTTCTGTGTATTTTGTGTCGCGACGCTTCTATACATTTTAAATGAAAATTTATTGAAGGGTCGCCGCGTCTGCGACGCGTCCTCGTCTTACGTCTTTTCTGTTTGTCCCGCCCCTATGGCACTCGTGCCAAACTCCAAATTAAAAGACAAAACTGTCAGTCAGTCATATTTTCATTGGAAATCCTGTACTTTGTTCCACATCATCGTACTCCACCATAGGATCTAACTTAGATTTATACACATTTTGTACTAGGTCGCCAAAATTCATTTAAATCTTGTACTTACATCTTGCTAAAAAGACTTCAATAGTCATCGCAGTCAAAATAATCCATTAGTAGGTACCTACTTATCGAGATATAAAAAAATATCACTAGAAAGTTTTATAATGCACTGCAAAAAGTTAGAAATTAGTGACACAGACTTAAACAGCTTTTTGAAGCAAGGATTTCATCCACCATTTTGTTGTTTAATCGCTAAACAAGGTCCGACGGCTGTTTAATTTGACAGATATCTAAATAACTGTTTAAACAGTTAATTAACCCTAAACAGCGTTTAAAGTGCTGCTTAAAAGTTGAGTAACGTTTATGATGACGCTATCATTAAAAATAAAAGGCTTCGAACCTTTTTGACACTCAGATCATACTATAGCGTAACAGAATTCATGAGAGAAAAAAAAGATAGCGATGGATGTGTATCCAATAGGATCGTTTGATTTCATAGCATAGTTTGGTTAATTCTGCTCGAACAAGGTTAAATGAAACGAAGTACTTATAGTTTAGTAGCTTAGCTTCTCCGCTTAGCGACCTCACACATTTCTGATGCAAATGCAGCCTAATTCTCAGCTCTGTCCTGGTGCATTTCAAGCTAGTTCTAGCCACTGCCAGACCTAGTGGCAAGTTGTGCCACAACATGTAATTATTTACGTTGCAAAATTTAGTTAAGCTCTACTAGGTTACGCTAATTGTTATTTAATTAGAAATTCGATGGTAAACTAATATTGTGTGTTAAAAACGTGTTTGACAGAAAATTATTTGCAGTCAATCGTTTTTCGAAGTGCAATGAGCTGTGTGCTAGGAAAAGTTATTTTTGTTTTAAAATATACAACAGAGTAATTATTTTAAAATCTTGGTCAAATGTACTTTTAAATGCACCATGTCGTTTGTTCCTATGTGTATAAACTAATTTTTCGACAAAAAAAAAAAAACTTCCTAGCACAAAATAGGCGCAAAATTGTAGTGCTCGACGTTGGGTGATCAACTTATCACATAAAATAAGGAGGATTTCAATTTTAATTTTTAATCAAAACTGTACGGGACTACTGTACTGTGTGTGTATACGTCAGACACAAAGGAAATTATGGCTTATAATTAAATTTAGGCTACCACATGAGATTTTTTTTAAATTATAATTATGTGCTTTATCGAAATAATAAGATATTCACATGGAATTGTTTGCTTAGTATAATATTCTAAATCGCTTTTCGAATATCTGCAAAACTCATTTTACTCATTTTTTTCTCTTTTTTATTGATACACGTAGGAGATTTTAAACAACAACATTGTCTAGCTTTTAGATATGGTCGTTTCGGCCAGGATTTGCGTGTGTTTTTTTTAAACGTTGCCCCACACTTGGAATTTCTCCTGTATCGTGGGTGCGTTTACAAACATCTAAACTCCTATACACAAACAGCCAGATCCGGAACAACTACTTGTAGGTCATACAAATATTAGTTCCGTGCGGGAATCGAACCCGCGACACGCAGCGCAGCAGTCAATCGCTTAACCACTGCGCCAACGGTGCCGTCCGCAGTTTGCAAGTGAGTAAACGTAACTAGCGCGTTTGCGTTAAGATTTTTATTCTCACTCTTATACTCTTAGCATTATGATCTATCGGTCAAATTTTAACGCAAACGAAATAGTTACGTTTACTCTCTTGCACACTTACACTTGGGGTACTGGTCATAGTTTTTTGAACGTGTCAACGTCTGTCCTGTCATTTAGTTAAAAATAAAAACAAAATAACAATGAAGAAGCTGCTACGTTATTTAAAACTAAATCTGCCTATATCAGTTACTGGTATTCTTATAATAAAGTAACTAACAATATTCATGATGAGGTAACTTTGCAATAAACTACTCGCTGGCTGAAAGTTTCCGACTTAGCAACACAACTCAACTTAAAAGTTAAGACAGCTTGTCTGTTGGATGTACAATATCGTAATCCTTATTATACTGATATTATTTTATGTCAAAATGAGGTATCTAGTTTCACAACCACTTCTCTCTCTTATCTACACTTAGGGCCTGCGCCCACTGACGGCAAAGCACGGCAGGGGATCATTTGGCATCAATACATCCAAGAGCATTCTGACGACAACGATGCAGCGGATTCGGCATGCCGCGACGTCCTTAGGCATCATCATTGAAATTTCAATTTTATTGTCATACTATAAGTTATATTTCTATTCGTCGTATAAAAATAAGTACCTAATACAAATTCACAGATGATGTGTGACTAAGGCCCGTTTGCATCACTAGTCACTTAATACGTTTAGCGCTAAACGTATATACATACCGCTAGTTAAACATAAGTCCATTCAATTTAATTCCCGATTCAAAGTCAAATGATTTATTTCAAATAGGCACATTAAAGGCACGAACGGCATGAACGTCAAAATTTACAAAAATATAGAATTGAGTCTAGTCGCCCCTTCCAAAAGGAAGTTTCGTATGGAGAAGAATGGGATGAAACTCCACCTTTAATCTTTTAAAATGTTTTACAATATTTTGTATAGGGATATATGTGAAGACTATGCACCTAGAATTAAATTGTATAGTAATTGTATTATACAATATGTAAAAAGAACCCAAATTAAGCAATGACAGGTAAAGCCATTATATGAGATACATGGCGCTCACGTTTTCCTAAAAAAAAAAAAAAAAAAATAGGTTAGTGCGTGAGTTAAGGCAATCAGTATCCCAGAATGTAAAATAAATGTCATAAAAATAATAAATTATACAATTAAAATAGCAACCAGATTGATTTTGTCTTAGATTGTCCTATGGAGCTGGACCAACATGTTTTTAAGCATTCTTATCTTGGATATAATCCTCTAATTTGTAATATGCTAGTTTACAAAGTTTACTTTCTGAGTTTTAAATTTTCTTTTATTTAATTGATCACAAGGTATTTTATACAGGGTGTAAGGGCAGCCCTCCGCAAATTAACAGGGTGCATTCAGCTCCTTATTTTGAATCATATTCCACTGAAAATTTTCTTAGGAAAATTGTAATTTTTTTATCGTAATTTCAGTTACTATTCCTTTATTTCAATGTAAAATAACATTCTCTGTACGCAGTATCCCATTAATGTAAATAACACAGCTAAAATAAAAAATCTCTAAAGGTGTTGAAATTCTCTAACGAACGACGCCTGAAATCAGCGAGCGCGGTCGTCCACCCCGCTGCGACAAATCAGGTTCATTGGATTCCCATAACGTTCCTGAAATAATTTCATGTACCAGTCATCTTAGTACGATATACTGAATTCACCCCATCAGTCTGCGGAGGGCTGTCCCTTACATCCTGTATAAGATAATATTTAGATAATAAATCATAAGATATAAGAAGAAGAAGAAAGTAATGCTGACTTTTTCTAACGGAAAGTATTAGAAAATGACAGAATTACTTTTAATGGGGAATTAAATTTCATGGACTTACGTGCAACTGGTGGTATTTCTATCAACTTCAAACGATTCACATCAATGGAACGATATTTTTAATTCGTTTAAAATATATTTAGTAATTTGTGGTGCCAGTGGGCCTTAGAGACGGAGAAAAAGCTAGACACTTTTATACTGATTGAATTAGTGTGTCCATATCTGCTGGAAACTCTCAGTTATAACGATAAATTAAACGTGAATACAAGGTGATTTCTAGTAGCTACTAGAAATCACCTTATATTCACGTAAAAAAGAAACCATTTTAGAGGAGCTCCTACAAAATGGCTTATTTTTACCTAGCAGGTTTTCCGGTTTCAATTACATACATACATAAACTCACGCCTTCTTCCCATGGAGGTAGGCAGAAAGCCACCTGCTACGATCCTTACATCCTCCTTTTCCTTCACCTACGTTCATACTGTTCATACACAGAAAACTCTCGCAACTGGGCACGCCAGTTGCGAGAGTTTTCTGACAGCTGCACGCACAGATGCATTTTCATTTTCGAATATCTTTATTTAACAAAGAAACAATGATCAAAATGCACTTAACCTAAGCTAAGCTACATATGAGGCTAGGTATTCGCCATTCAAAGCTTATAACAGATATATGGTTTAAACTGATAACAACATAAACAATTACCAGCACGCACAGATTAAACGCCCGTGGCGCGTACGTCATTACCGACGAAACGAAATGTTGCCATTGTAAATATTATATATTATACGAGTAAAGTTAATTATCTAAGTAGTTTGTATTTATTTTGTTTCTTATTTATAATCTCACTGTATGCCGCACCGGTCGACGTCATCACGTCAACGCCGGCTGTCGCTGAAAACCAGCGCTGGGGCTCTGTCTCGCATAAGGTCGCAGCATTCTGCTGAGCGGTGGCCGTTTTGCGTGGATGTGACGCATATTTTACCTCTACTTGTTCTTTTTATATTTATGTTCTTTCTTTGCGTCATATTTACCGCAAATAAACGTATTTTCTTTCCTTCTTTGTTTCTAGTACCATGCACCTCACCGGTTTAAATTATATCAATCTAAACTGAAAAAAATTAATAATTTTAGGTACCTGAATAGATACCTATTAAGTAATTTTAAGTTATTCGAGATATTATGGCAAACTACCAACTACCAATACTCAATAATAACACAGATTGATTAAATTCACACAAGCTGTTCATAACTTAACAAGACTAGCGCTTGTAACTGGCTACGAACAGCACGCTTGTTTCAAAGTTACTGGCTGTTCATGAGTATAATAAGTTGCCAAGTGAACGCTTGCACAAGTAACATATTACCACGTTTCCCCTCGTTTCCAGCAATCGTCTGTGAACTTGCAAGTGACACATTTAATGCTTGCAGCGCTACCGAATTTACCCGGACGTGCAACTGCGAATTTTTGTTACTGGACTGGGCAGTTCGGTTCATTGCACATTAATTGTACATACATACATACACACACATAAACTCACGCCTTCTTTTATCGGGGTAGGCAGAAACTATAGAACGCCACCTGCTACGCTCCTTACATACTCCTTTTGCCTTGTTTACGCTCATATCTTGTCATACACGCACGCCGGTTGCGAGTACTACCCACCTGACCTATTTGGTCACTATATTATGTCCTTCTAGGGCGTCCCCTCCCAGCGTTTCCACATTTGTAATCTTAAGCCGCCTTATTACAAAACAAGGTCTATATTTTGACATGGCTTAAACCATGGAGCCAGTTTTTGTAATAAGAACGTAACAGTGATTGAAATACCGTTCTTTATACAAAACTGAAAACTTCGTTCGGTACTAAGTTGTCAGTTTTGTGTTTAGGAACTGTACCATAGCCGGAATAAAGTTCGAAATTCAATAATGGCTCCATGTTTTAAACCTGGGTCTGAAGATAAACCTTGTTTTGTAATAAGGGGGAAGGAGTTTTAGTATAGTTTTATTAAGGAGAGGATTCGGAAAGAGAAATACGTGATAGGGTTTGTTTGCTGTTGATCTCGTACGTTGTTGTTATAGTTTTACTTATTCTACATCTGCATTCATCGTCATTAGACGACGTTATGTTCAAAGTTAAATCTCGTATAATTATGTGAACTGTATTATGTTCTTATGAAAAATAAAGATTTATTAAACCTACATTAGTTGTGTAGAGTCTTCGCGAGCATTAGTGCTTCACAGAGAGAGGTCACCTCCATCTGTGAAGCACTAATGGTCGAGCCTCCCATGCACTCTCGCTCCGAACTATGGCCTGAACCAAGGCCGGACGCGAGAGATCGCCCCCGCCGATCGCCTCCGTGTGGACACGGCGGTGCTCCGCCCAAGCCGAGCAGACCTCCACCATATGCTCCACCGTGTCCTCCGGGCGATCCACACAGTGGTGACACCCGGGAGTTTCCTCCCGCTTTATGCTGAACAGGAACCTCCCGAAACAACCGTGTCTGGTGCGGACCTGCGTCAGGCGGAAGGTGAGGACGCCGTGGCGCCTCTCTAGCCACTCCTCAAAGAGGGGACTTATCACCACCATTGTGGCGTGCCCAGCGCTGGGTTGCGCTATTCGCTTATTTCCGCTAAAGCGCTGTAAGTAAATCAACAATATTGTAAGTTTACTCAAAGAAATATCAACTAATTTAAAGTATTATACTCGTATTTACAAGAAAGCGTCAGTACTTTATATCAAAAGAAAAGTATCCCCGCAAACAACTCGGAAAAACGGCTAACAATTACATAAGTAAGTGCGCAAATATCATTCAAGTTATCATAACAACAAATAAATAAATACGAAAAGTAAGAGATACTCTAGCGGGGAAACTTTCAACTTCTTTTATTCATAGTTAACCAAAGTTTTGCTAACTTATTTCCATTTGCTTGCTGAAGCGGCAGAGGAAAAGTTACAGACGGGCAATTACATTCGTCATAGTTAAGCTGGACGGACGAACCGAATCTAGTTAACTATAGCTCCTGAAGATATATGTCT
The DNA here is from genome assembly GCA_948098905.1 of Tiliacea aurago. Taxonomy (NCBI): domain Eukaryota; kingdom Metazoa; phylum Arthropoda; class Insecta; order Lepidoptera; family Noctuidae; genus Tiliacea; species Tiliacea aurago. The sequence continues at coordinate 8,835,273 of OX402592.1, forward strand.
ATTCTAGAAGCGGGTCCGCTGCGCCAATCTTCTTAACAAAACATGTAAGCTAAACATGTTAGGTAAACAGCCAGTCCGCTGCGACTAAAGAGTGTTTTGTTTGAAACAATATTTTTGTTAAGAAAATCTCTCATTCCGTGTCCGGATACGTTAGTTCAATATTTCATTTTATCAAGAACTGAAAATTGATCAATTTTCAGTTCCTCGGTATAAAATGTCACAAAACGTCTTCGTCTGGAGAGCACTAAAAACCCCCGCAGGCGCACGCGGGTGATGTTATCCGTTGGTCACGGAAAACATCATCCCCCTTATTACAAAACAAGGTTTATCTTCAGACCCAGGTTTAAAACATGGAGCCATTATTGAATTTCAAACTTTATTCCGACTATGGTAAAATTCCTAAACACAAAACTGACAACTTAGTACTGAACTAAGTTTTCAGTTTTGTATAAAGAACGGTATTTCAATCACTGTTACGTTCTTATTACAAAAACTGGCTCCATGGTTTAAGCCATGTCAAAATATAAATCTTGTTTTGTAATAAGGCGGGTTATGTTTATGTTTTTTATTTAGGCCACACCCCCAAAATCGGTTAACTAATGATGTTAGGTGTTTTTATAACATGAATACACGGCGCAGCCGACCCGGCTTAAGGATTTGTAGAAATTTTCGTATGATACGAGAGCCAAAGCAACAACACACACAACGAACAAGTAGTTGATGGCAGTTGAGTTAGCAAAATATGGTACAATGTTAGGAATATCCTTAATGTCCTGATCGTGTACTATTTATTTCCTAATTTATGTTATAGGTATTTTGTACCGACCTTTTTTTCTCGTTTTTATTTCCGACCTTAAATTTGATATTGTACAAGAAGACTGTATAAGTTAGTAGTTAGCCGCTGTAAGTTTCCTGAATAAAATAAAATAAAATAAATATTCAAATAAATATTAAATAAATTTTATATAATAGACGGCACAGTTGGCGCAGTGGTTAAGCGATTGACTGCTGCGCTACGTGTTGCGGGTTCGATTCCCGCACGGAACAAATATTTGTATGACCTACAAGTAGTTGATCCGGGTCTGGCTGTTTGTGTTTGTGAGTTTAAATGTTTGTAAACGCACCCACGATACAGCAGAAATTCCTAGTGTGGGGCAACGTTAAAAAAAAAAAAAAAAATATATATATATAAAATAAAGAAAAATAATTTTCTTTGTCACAAAAAATACAAATATGTTGCAATGTTATGTTGTTGTTGTTATCAGCAATGTTGTTTATCCCGAAACAACATTGCTGCTAAATTAAACAGTGCTTATACTCGTAGGTATAAACTTGGATCTCCTCGTACTTAGAAAAATATGATTGTTCATGGACGTTCCATTTTCCCAACAATCGGTTTCATTTTGACGGTTCAACAACATTCATTGCGTTATTTACGTTGTTGAACAGACAACTTTTTCGAACATAATATGGAAGTAATGTATTAGCAATATACTTCAAAATCATTCTAAATGTGATTGATAGTGTGGTTCACAATTAGAGTGCTGGATAACGTAGGTAGTAGTAACATAGCCCAACAACTTTTTGACGTTGGAGAGTCGAATAACAGGGCAAAAGTTTCAACTCGACCCGAGATTTACTGAGAAATAACATAACATTAAAACAACTCATGAAAGTACCCCATTTCCTGGTTTTGAACCCACAACTTTCTGCCCAACAACCGTCCCCATAAACCTTTCCACCACCGCTGTAAACTTTTACTTATTTAATTAGAATTAATTAAGAAGTACTGCTAGCCACGCGTTGATAACTAATTCTGTCCGCGTCCTGCGTCCGGAGAAATGCGCAGTAATACTTAGAAGCTCCTACATTTGTACAGCTATAGTCTGTTCAAAAAGTCAGTACCTATCTGATAAAAATGTAAACAAATGTATAAAAAAAATGAGTGTGCTTTAGACCACACGAATGAAGTAAAACAGAAATCACCGTTCACGCAACGCTAGCAAAAGAAGTTTTACTTCAAAAAAGCTGCGGTCTTGTGAGTGTATAAACAGCCAGTGTGAATTTAAAAAAATACTTATTAAACGGGATGGCCCGCGGCGGTGACGTGGTGTGTTCCAGGTTTAAAATTTAAACAACTTCCGTTCTCCTCGCACGATCACACTTGTAACGCTCTCGTCACACATTCACCAGTTTACTCCCCAAGTCAAGCGTGCGTAAAGAAGTTTTACTTCAAAAACGTACTGTGAATGCCATCTTTTAGTGTCACCGTAATGTTCGGGAAGAATGATCTGCAAGGTAAACAGTAAAACCGTAGCAGAGTCACCGGGCGCCGGAGGGCGTGGTGCGGTATCCCGCCGCCTTAAGCTCACCCTAAGGCAGCCGGATATCGTTCCGCGCCCTCCAGCGCCTGGTGACTGCGGTGCAGATCTCAGCCTGCGAGCAACAGACTTGGGAAGTTTATTGCCTGAACAGTGAAAGGCCCGAGACTGCGGCGCTTCGAGTCCCACGCGCGCCTCCCTCTAGAAGAATTGCGGTCATGTGCGGTCACTGAGGGCGACGGGGTCCGCATGAATTCATGCGGGCCAACACCTACCGGGGAAGCGTGACGAAATGGGCAAGCACTCCAGCATCCCGGCTAAAGATAGCTGCAGAACACCGTGTGGTTTTAGTCAGACCCCTGCACCCAAACCAGGGTGGAGGACATCCAAGAAGATTAAAAAAAAAAAGAGTAAACAGTAAAATAATACTATTTATTACACTTGAGAAATCAATGAACAATACACGAAGAGGTCTAGTTCAGGACTAACTTAAAGAGGGGTGTGGATGGTTCATATCTAGTTTCTTTATCTCTAAAGAACATTCAAAGTTACAACGATGGAAAATGACACTATTTTTTGAGCTAATAGCAATTATCTCAGCATAGGCAAACAGTGACATGATTAACATTAAAGGGTTGTTATTTCCTTAATTAGAGTAGATACTTTGCATTTATTTCAATTATACCATTTACAGGTACTTGAACTGTCAAGGAGTCGGTCAGTTGGAAATATGAAGCTTGTTGCCCATTCTAAAGCGTAGTAGGTACGTATGGAGAAGAACGGGCAAGAAACTACATCTACATCTACATTCTTTTAAATTATAATGTTACACAAATATTGTTACATCTGTTACGAGGTCAACCTGCAAGCTCAGCCCATCGTTCCGACAAAGTGACCGATCGTATTATGACACCGCGCTTCCCACGTCACCGACTATTGTCATCGTCTTTTCTTTACCTAACTTCAGTGAGAACGGATATTGGTATATTAAACCTAACTATTATGAAATTTATTTTATAATTTTTATGTGTTTGTGAAGATTCAAATACATTTCATAACCTAAAAAGGACTTATTCATTGGAAAGTTTCCCGACACATGCTCCTCCCACACATATTTCATCTTTAGTGTTGAATTTATAACTAAATGTGAGGACGATATTACAAAAAAATGCGTCCATAGAAAAGCAAATAGAAACAAAAAAAAAAACTACAATAGTTAAAATAATCCGTCGCAGCTAAGAGATGAACAGTCCCAACTGACAGCGCCCGTTCACGAACGTGACGCATGGATCAGCACCAATCAGCTCAACCATTTTAAAGGGAGCTAAATGATCCAACACACGCGCCACCATCAGCGAGACATCTAAGTGAGCATGAAATACTCTCAGCCGCCAGAGCACGTTCAAATCAATGAAATACATACAGAGATCTTTATAATAAAGTTTGCTACATCACTTATAAATTGAGTGTTTTCATTTGACTATTTGATTACACAAACCTACATTTCTAATTTTAAATCACCATAAATATAATAATTGCGTTTAACAATTGAGGTTAATTTTATAACCTCAACTTTCGTTTTTTTTTATTTAAAATTCATAAATGTTATTCAAGCAATAATTGCTGGAAAAAGTGATCAGATATAACCGCCCATTGTGTCACCCTATGTTAAATTCCTACATTTATATCTGTAATTTTTATGGTGAAAATAATAAAACGTTTTTTTTTAAACGTTTGTTTACACTTTTGTCAGATAGGTTTGGACCACACTATACAGTCCTGTAGTTCAGCGTTCATACATCCATCCTCATATAGCAGTATTATTTTAATATTACTTCACCGTGAGAAAAAGATGGAGCTATACATAAAGCTCCAACTCTTTCCCACTGCGAAGTAATATTAAAATAATAATGCTCTATGAGGTTGTGGTTGGCCCCCAGTAAGTACTAGAGCTACGATCCTACAGCTACACATTGAACATAATAAACATATCGTTTTTCCTTATCTTGGCTCACTGCCAGGTCCGTTTAGCGTAAAAAGTTGGAAGTACGCTCATTAGTTCGCATACGAACAGATGTTGGTTGACCTGGTTTTATGTTAAACAACGTAGGTACTTACTCATATTATGAGGTCCATGCAGACTCTTTTCGTTTGTTTTTTTCTCTCATACAAATAAAATGCAAAGTCACCATCATCTCAACTATGTTGGGGTCGGCTTCCAGGCTAACCAGATGCAGCAGAATACCAGTATTTTACATGGAGCGACTGCCTACCTGACCTCCACAACCAAGTTACTTGGTACCTAATACGATACCCCTTGGTAAGACTGGTTGTCAGACTTTCGGGCTTCTGCTGACCCGTAACAACTGCCAAGAGCTTCTTTGGTGTTGCTCCCAGAATTTACAATAAAACACCCGAAATCCTAAGAAGTATGGCATTACAAAAATTCAAAAAGTGTTTTCATAAATTATTAGCTGGCTCCGCTGCTGCGGCTGCTGAGACCCTCAAGCGGCGCAAATACTGTAATTTTATGGGTAACTACAGTTTTGAGCCGTTTGGGGTCGAAACGCTCGGGTCATGGGGCCCGAGTGCGCGTCTCCTTTTTAAGGAAATTTCTCGCCGACTGATCGACACTTCACGTGACCAGAGGGCTGGCTCGTTCTTCGGCCAAAGAATTAGCATTGCCATTCAACGTGGCAATGCTGCCAGTCTTCTGGGCACGTTTCCGGATGACAGCGATGCAGACGAGTACTTCGACGCTTAAGTGTCTTTTTTACTTTTTATATTTTTCATGTTGTAATTTTTTTTCGTACCCTAGATGATTATAATTTAAATGATAATACACTGTAACTACTGTACCTATGAATAATCAAATGTATTGCATGCATGTATTTTTCTTTTGTTTTGATATTTTTGTTTGTTTTTAATGGTGAATTTTGTTTATCCTTATTTTATATAATTTTCACTTATACGTATGTGTATTTCATAAATGACAAAACATAGTGCAACATTATGATTAGTATCTATGACCTTGACCTTGAACCTATGTGTTACAAATAAATCATTCTGATTCTGATTCTGAAAGATCCACGAATGACAGCCGGTACCAACGGCTTTACGTGCTTTCCGAGGCACGGAGGGGTCTTGGTATGTAGAGGCGGTCACCCATCCGCGGACCAACTCCGGTTAGTGTAGCTTAAGCTGGTCGATCAAACCATGCGTCTGTTATTACTTAGCAACAAGCAAAGTCATTAAAATATGCAGTCATTGGTTCAAATTAAATTACAAATAAAGATTTATTGAACGTCAAAACTATCATATACACACACTATCGGACACACACTTCCCTATGTGTTTATTATTCTAGCGTATGGCACTCGTGGGTTGCAGCTGAAAATCAGCGTCAGGTGGTACACCTTGTGTTGTCATCTGACATTATGCTGAGCTGAGGCCCTTTTGGCATTATAATTAATTGTTTTCTGTGTTATTTATAGTTTTTAAGGTGTATTTTTTTGCTGTAATGCCAATAAACACATTTTTCTTTCTTTCTTTCATATGACAGTGTAGAAACTAAGAAAAACTCAAACTCGAACTCAAAGCATTTATTTCAATTAAACCATTTACAGGCACTTTTGAATTGTCAAGAAGTCGGTCAGTTAAAAATATGAAGCTAGTTGCCCATTCCGAATAGTAGGTTCCTATGGAGAAGAACGGGCAAGAAACTCCACGGACACTCTTTTAAATTAAAATATTGATTCAAAGTATTGTTTACATCATTCATATTGAAATTATACATGTGAGAACGATGCAAAACGTCAGAAGAGTCCGTGATAAAAATATTTAAAACAATTCAAAACTAAAATAATTAAAAATAAGCCGTGGCAGCTAAGAGATGACCAGTCCCAACTGACAGCGCCCGTTCACGAACATGACGCATGGATCAGCACCATTCAGCTTAACCATTTTGAAGGAAGCTAAATGATCCAACACACGCAACCATCAGCGAGACATCTGAGTGAGCATGACATACTCTCAGCCGCCAGGGCACATTCAAGTCAATGAAAAACATGGTAAATGGTAGCTCTATTGTACATAGTACTCACATCTGTGCTATGCAATTATATAATCCAAAAAAAGTTATTCAGGATATTTGTATACCCAAGAGATAGTGCCAACATTTCTATATAATTATAGCTTTATCTGTAACAACATAGAACCCTTTATTCGCTAAAGGGCAAATTCTCAAAACGGCAAATTCTCATAGGGCCAATTCTTATAAGGGCAAATTCGCATATGGAATGAAAGTACTGACAATTAAATTCTGAGAACTAAGAATCCTATTACTTAGTAGGTGTGTATATTGTTGCGAATATCTCCTTTTCGAACATTGATTGTATTCTAAATTCTATCAGTACTGTCAGGTTTGACTGGTGACTTTTCGTCTTTCACGATTTTAGCTATTCGGTTGTGAAATAAACTATGGTTACTTTACCAGTGCGTTTAAGTCGCAGATATATGTCAGTGACCTTGAGTGGTTAGCTTGCGTGTTCTGTACTGAGCTCACGCAACGCGTCGTACATTGAGCCAGTAATAGGACTCGCCCTTCAAGGAGCGGTGTCTCCAATTTGACGCTTTATTTATTTATTATACACAAAACAAAAGGTATTTTTATAAAACGCGTACACAAATAGATCAATAAATAAATTATGTTTAAATTGGTGAAGGTTTCAGAAAAATACGCTTTCTAGATTTTGCGCCATTTTTAGTTTTTTATCCGCGTTAGACATAATTTTACAAATTAATTTCACTATGTAATATAAACATAATCTAAAATATTCACATATTAAATTATTGAGAAAATGCTCTAGTTTAACATATATTTTTATCAAATCATTAACACTACTCGTTTAGACGTGATCTTCAGTATAAAATCATTAAAAGTCGGTTATCGTCGCCTTAAGTTATATTATTTACGATCAGTAATAAATATTAACCATAAACCTGTGATAATAAAAATAATTGATTTATCTTCTCTCAAAATGGTTTTGTAGCACTTAACAGTTTTGAACTATAAAAAATCACATTGTGAGAGCTGGTGCCTGAAGTAAGTTTTAGAAAAAACCTGCATTACAGGTCACCAGTGTGAGAGCTTGGTGCCTATGATGTACTAATGAAGGCTATAAGTTCAACAAAGTTGCTTCCAAACCAGTAGACACGTTAAGTCGGTTAAAGTTTATCCACGTCTTGACCAAACGTGCACGCCATAGTACTTACCTACGTTTTAAGAATCGGTATACATACGTAAGAAAGCAAGTCATTTATAAAAACTGTCAACAAAAATAATTAAAATAAATATTTAATTATTAATATTTGTCATGTTTAACTGATTTCTTACCTTTTTAATTCTTTGATTTTGACTTCTCGACTAGCCAATGCTTAATTTTGTAAATTATAATTTCACCAATGTTGTGCTTGTAGGTAAATGTAAACGTCCCTAAAAGGAACAACAGGGTTTTTGTTACATACTGTTTATGTTATTAGTCTAAAGGTACAATTTGTAATTCCCTAATAATTCACGGAATTATATTTGTATAGTGTTCGTTCAATTTTGCACCAAAAAAGATGTTGTTGTTCCTCTTAACATAATCCTCAGACCACCCAACCATTCTTACCTACGACAACCCGGAAACAGACATCGAACACCTATACTTATAATCTTACTGAATCAATTACGCTAATTAAGCCCAGCCTGTATAATTTTAAGGGGTATAAACATCAAAACGCGTTAGATCCAAGTTCCCAGCCGGCTGAGTGCACACTAATGCCTTTGATCGGGTTGACTGGCTGTACTGTAGTGGCTCGGCTCTTTCACACGGAACGTATCCGCGTTTGTGTAATCAAGCCCTAGGAGCTGCATGTTTTATTTTTAGTCGTGGTGTGAAAAATAGAACACGGAACGTGTGCTGGATTACCAAAAAACATGGCCGATGTGTTTTTGTCGTGAATTGGGTTAGGTTTTATAGGATTATTTGGTTTATCTGCGCAGCTATTTTTTAATCATCCTAATTCAGTCGACTTCACATACAACGTGAATCAGAAATGTGTGGTCATATTTAAGGGTGTGGTAAAGATCATAAAACTGAAGAACTTTCTCCATGGGACCAACATTGTAATATCGAAAAATGTTGGTCTTCATTATTGGATCTGTCTGGAGTCTGGATGGTTAGCAATATTTATTTATTTACCTTTTCTGTATTTTCTGCAAAATTTAGTACATTCAAATTTGAACAAATATGGCAACCCTACTTGCCTATGCTCGCTAGTGAAAAGCATGTTCAAGGATTCCCCAAATTATTGATATTGCTTACTCGCTCTTACGCGGTATTTTATGGTTAAGTTAGAAAGTCCGAAGTAGAGAAATTACTTAAATGGGCATTAAGTTCCTTTATATTTAGTCTATACTATTTTATCCTTGTTTAAGACTTGCTTGCATATTTATTTATATTATATATATTATTATATATTTATATATATATTATATTATATATATACATATATATATATATGTATACCAATGTTTACGTAAGCATAGAAGGGGGAGAAAAGAGCTTCGATTACTTTTGCTGACAAGGGGGAGAGGGGGTTAAAAATTACTAAAATTGTGCTTACGTAAAACTTGAATGTCCTGATACATGCTGTATAAGTTGGTTGTAAGTCACAAGCAATTCCTTTTCATAAACTAACCATACCAATCGATAAACAAAGGCTTAACATAACGCACAATACAATTTTTATTAGAGAGTAAAATATTAAATGGACATGAAAATATCCATAATTTATCGCGTTTCAATGTAATAACACTGTTATATTCCATGATTTGTCATTACGTATGTTAATACCATAAATAAATAATGAGGTCGTACCGTAATATGTCACGTGAAAGACTCAGTTGTATTTTAATGAAATTCGTAAATCTGTAATGTGGGTGTCAAAGCAAAAAGGGTCCAGTAGTGGTGTATTGAGTTAAGGCTAAGTTCGGTATCCAGAATTTATAGTCAATTGATAAAAAGTTTTAAAAAATATTCAAAAACGGCACATTTTTTTAACTGACATTTGAAGTTAAAACTCTGAAAAAGCTAAACAAACATTTTAGATAATTGTGCATTAATTAATAATCAATTAAAATTGCAAAATGCAATTTTTTCACCCAACTTTACAAAATGCGTAGGTACCTATATCACGGAAACTAAATGCCGAGAACTGAAACCTTTTTGCTTGGACGCCCACAAATAGTTTTGTTTTTATTTTAATCAAATATGGCGGTTACTCTGTGTTTATAAATTGAGTGGAAAAATAAATAACTTTTAGAGTTGAGGAATATCGCTTCATCGCTTCAAATAATTTAGTTTGAAGACACGAAGCCTAAAGTAAAGGTTATTTAATGGTGTCTGCTTCTTGATGTGCCAATTATTAATTTAAGTCAGAATACATACATAGAACCGCTAAACAAGTTTAGTAATTTGAGATTATTTAATTTGTTTAGCGGTAAAAATATTTAAATCATCATTCGTCTCTGTCATCTTCAAACAATTTACAGAAATGGCATGATGTTTTAAATTCACTTAGCACTAAATTAAAGTATTTAGTTATTACAGTAATGAATTGTTAAAAGAGTTGAAACGGTCAGATGTTCGAATCATTTTTGCGGAATATTATATTTCAAAAAATAATCGAGTGTTTGCATATTACTCAGGCCAGTAAAAACCTGGCAGTAATATACATTTAGTTGTCCAAAAGACAAGCTGTAGGACAAACCACATGAGAGTATTAACAGCAAAAAATTTGCTGAAAATAATCTAAGTGGGTAAAGAAAAATATAAAAATAATGTAGTCAAAATTTTGAAAAGTTCCTCCGATAACCATTTAAAAATTCAAGTTTCTAATAAGTACCTACATATTTTTGTATAAAAAAAATTGTAAAATATATTATGATGTGCTCATTGTTACGACACCATTACACATTACGCGGTCAATAAAACCTCAGCGTATAAAACAATGGAATAAATACATTTAACAAACAGGTAGCTAGCATATTCAACACGGATTATTTGCATTTTACATATTCATTAAATACTATCAAAATATGAAATATTAATGAAAATTATTATCGACGAATTACATAGAGAGATTCAAATTAATCCGTAAGCCTACTTATTGTCCATTTGTATCGAGTTAAGCTGGATTACTTATTTATTTATGAATCATACTACTGAAAATAAACAGTATAATGCATCTGAAAATAATAATAATAACAGGTGTAAAAAGCGTCTTAACGAAGCCAAGAATCCATTGTAGGTACTCCCCGTCATTGTGATAATTTGTTTGAACTTTAGGTAGGTACATGGGAACCTTCTGGAGATATTGAGGGACAAAGTGCCCACATTTTTTTTTTTCATGAAAACATTTACCTACTCATTTATGTGTGATTCAATACTACTGAAAATAAACAGTATAATGCATGTGAATTCAACATTAATTGGCAAACAATGCCTGAACTAAAAATAAGAATTGTTTTTTTTTATTAAAGAAAAAAATTTTTTTTTTGCACTCTATCATACCGGGCCGAGCACGGGCGTGCCAAGACGTTTGTGACAAGACATGATAAATTATGTCATGTTAATTTGCACTAGCATTTTATGAAAAACAGTTTTATCGCTCAAACTGTGATAAAATGTGTGACTCAAGTCATGTCACAGTAGGCCGTGCTCGCCCCGCTGGGAACCTTTTAGAGATATTGAAGGACAAAGTTAATACTTTTTTTTAAATTTTACAACTTGACTAATAATTGTACAGCTGTTGCTTGCACCCAAAATCACAATATTGTGCTGCATTTCACTGCAGCGATCACACCACTGTTTATTATAAACAGCGATCACACCAAAAATTAAATTAGTTTATTACTTAATTAACTTGATGTACAGAATGAGTAGTAACGGCTAGGTGATCGGTCTTTTTATACATGAATAAAAGTGCATGCAGTAAACTGTAACACTGAACTTTAATAAACAGCGGTCACACCAAAAATTAAATTAGTTTATTACTTAATTAACTTGATGTACAGAATGAGTAGTAACGGCTAGGTGATCGGTCTTTTTATACATGAATAAAAGTGCATGCAGTAAACTGTAACACTGAACTTTAATAAAGGCAGACACTAGAAGGTGCAATTTGCTTGTGGGATCCTATACAGAGTGGACTCAGCAGATGATTCTAGTCCCAAGCGTTGATGATTTTTGTTGGTCAATAAAAATCTGTAGCAAAGCAATTTTTCTTTTTTAATAATCGACGAAATATTTCAACGCCGTGGAGTTCAGAATCATGTACTGAATTTGAAAAATGCCACCCTGCACAATTGTGTTTTTATTAATATAGTACAATAAACTCAAATAAGTAATTAATTTTAAATGAAATCTAGTTTTAAAAGTAGCTATATACAAGTTGTAACATAAATAACGCACAACCTTTCAAGGGGTCATTCAATTCATCATTATTAACAACTTTTACTATGGGACCAAACCAGAGATCGCGAACAAAAAATCAGCTTTGTGATTTGTGTTCTCAAAACTGGTCAAAATGTTGGGAACAGCTGATTTTTTTTTCGCGATCTCAGGTTTGGTCCCATAGTTTTTTGTTTTTGTTTGTTTAGTTTTGTGTTTGTTAGTTTGACTTACTTCTTTTTTTTTTTTGGGTGGGAAATTATCAAATAACTTCTCCCGCTCTGGGCGGAGCGGACGGGCGTGTCCGACTTTTACAGACTATAAACCACCCGTGTTCCTTCAGTTGCCTGTGTGCCAGAGCCACGATATCCCTTTCGGACAAACTCGCAACCCTGGCAGGTATTGGCCCTATCGGACCCCATCAGTTGGTGCTAGTTCGAAGCCCAAAAGTCTGACAACCAGTGGGCCGAGCACGGGCGTGCCAAGACGTTTGTGACAAGACATGATAAATTATGTCATGTTAATTTGCACTAGCATTTTATGAAAAACAGTTTTATCGCTCAAACTGTGATAAAATGTGTGAGTCAAGTCATGTCACAGTAGGCCGTGCTCGCCCCGCTGGGAACCTTTTAGAGATATTGAAGGACAAAGTTAATACTTTTTTTAAAATTTTTCAACTTAACTAATAATTATACAGCTGTTGCTTTCACCCAAAATCACAATATTGTGCTGCGTTTCACTGCGCAGCGTAAACAGCAATCACACCAAAAATTAAATTAGTTTATTACTTAATTAACTTGATGTACAGAATGAGTAGTAATGGCTAGGTGATCGGTCTTTTTATACATGAATAAAAGTGCATGCAGTAAACTGTAACACTGAACTTTAATAAAGGCAGACACTAGAAGGCGCAATTTGCTTGTGGGATCCTATACAGAGTGGACTCAGCAGATGTTTCTAGTCCCCAAGCGTTGATGATTTTTGTTGGTCAATAAAAATCTGTAGAAAAGTGCAATACCTACATGGTCAAAATTTATGGAAAAGCAATTTTTCTTTTTTAATAATCGACGGAATATTTCAACGCAGCGGGGTTCAGAATCATGTACTGAATTTGAAAAATGTACTATTGTGTTTTTATTAATATAGTACAATAAACTCAAATAAGTAATTAATTTTAAATGAAATCTAATTTTAAAAGTAGCTATATACAAGTTGTAACATAAATAACGCACAATCTTTCAAGGGGTCATTCAACTCATCATTATTAACAACTTTTACTATGGGACCAAACCAGAGATCGCAAACAAAAAATCAGCTGTACCCTACATTTGTGTTCTCAAAAATCGTCAAAATGTTGGGAACAGCTGATTTTTTTTTCACGATCTCAGGTTTGGTCCCATAGTAAAAGTGACCCCTAAAGAGGTTGTGCATTATTTATGTTACATCTTGTATACCTACCGACGAAGTTTTTAACCACTAGCTATACATAGGTATTTTGCTGTACAAGTATAATAATATAAGTTGTAACATAAATAACGCTCAACCTCTTAAGAGGTCATTGTACTCATAATTATGAACTAAAAGTTGTTCAAAATGATAAGTACCCTGAAAATCTAAAACCGCGAAAGAAAAAAATTAGTTGTTCCCTACATTTATGTTCTCATAACTCGTAAAAATGTAGGGAACAGCAGATTTTAATTTTAGTAAAAGTGGTTCATAATTATGAGTACAATGACCCCTTAGGAGGTTGTGCGTTATTGATGTTATATCTTGTAAACAAGTAAGGAATGAATTTAGTTCACAACAACATTAAGTGACGAGACATTAATTCCCGTTTTCTAACACTAGGCGACACTTAAACATATGCCTAAACAAAACACGCACGATTGCATTTACAATTTTCGACGCTGAGCTGCGTTAAAAATCTAACAGCGCAATTTATGTAAAGGCACAGATCTTGATAACAACCTCAAAGGCATTAAAATATTCGTCGAATCTGCATGCCTTTTGATCACTGGCCTGGGGTCAATGGACCTCTAAAACAATTCCATACGCGTTTGCGCAATCATCGTCACAGACGCAGTCTGTATCAAACAGAGGCTTTGATCTGAAATCTCAAGCTAAAAGCTCCCGGTTCTATGATACGGAAAAATATTGGAAAGTTGTAACACATTTGGACGGTTAGATATTTCCGCTTTAAGCTCTGCTCACGCTGCGGTTAATCCCGCGCGGGGTGCGGAACGAAATTCGCTTGCGCTGATTGTATCAAACCGTCGTGAATAGTCGTGTGACTTCTTTATTCATTAAAACAATCGGCGCGTGGAGTCACGCCCCGCACCCCGTGCGGGATTCGTCTCAGTTAAGCCAGAGTTAAAACGGCCGGAGTTTCAACATTTTATCTGTAATTTTTATGGTGTATATAACATAGAGTATTCTATTCTATTCTAAGTACTCTAAAGTTGTTATGACTTAAGACGGAGATATATGCCAATGACCTTGAGTGGTTAGCGTGCGTGTTCTGTACTGAGCTCACGCAATGCGTCATACGTTTAGCCAGTAATAGGACTCGCCCATCAAGGAGCGCTGTCACCAATTTGACACATTATTAATTTATTATACACAAAAAAAAAAGGTATTTTAATAAAACGCGTATAATAAAAGATTAATAATTAAACTATATTTAAATTGGTGAAAGATTCAGAAAAATACGCTTTGTGAAATTTGCGCCATTTTCAGTTTTTTATCCGCGTTAGACATAACTTTACAAATTAATTTCACTATGTAATATAAACATAATCTTAAATATTCACATATTAAATTATTGCGAAAATGCTCTAATTTATCATACATTTTTTTCAAATCATTAACACTACTCGTTTAGACGTGATGTTCATTATAAAATCATTAAAAAACGGTTATCGTCGCCTTAAGCTGAAAAGACTAAATTTCTCAATATATTATCGTGTTTCAATTACCTAAACACAAAAAATATAAGGACTATAAAATAAACAGTCGTTAGAAAACCCAAGAGTGACTTAATTTCATAGGATAAGAAAAATGTCAGAATGTTATGAACAAGCTCGTATAATTACGCTGTTTAAACAACACAATGCCTTTATGAGCCACTGAATTACTGTAATGGCCCCCCGGCGCCTTTTGGTTACGAGACGTTTAAAAGCTAATTCTCATACGACGATGGTACGCGTATTATGTGCGCTGCATAACACTTTCTTTATGAGCATTTAATAATACGATAGGAAAAGTCTGCAATTTATATTTTTAACATACATACGCCTGGGGCCAATGGACCTCTGAAACCATTCCTTATGCGTTTGCGAAATCAACGTCACAGACGCAATCTGTATCAAACAGAGGCTTTGATCCGAAATCCCACGCTTATTATCTACAAAGTTCCCGGTTCTATGATGCGGAAAATTTTTGGAAAGTTGTAACATGCGTTCCGTTTGGTGCCGGACGTAAAGAATAGCCCCATCCCATTTCTTCCCGTGGGTGTTGTAAAAGGCGACTAAGGGACTTACTAGAGAATGGGCAGCAGCGTTCTCTATGCATTTTTAAAACCATACTTCCAAGCGTGGTGATTATGGCAAATCCCCCCCCCCCCCTTTTTGGGGGAGGCCTATGTCCAGCAGTGGACGTCTTTCGGCTGAAATGATGATAATGAACATACATACTGCAATAACAGGTAGAGATAATATTGATTTAATTTTTCTGTTAAAAATTCTTCACAGTAAAATAGACTGCTCCCAGTTCTTAAGTAAATTTAATCTCAACCTACCCTATAAATATCCGCGTCACCCTATCAAACTGTTATGTCCCCCATTCCGCAAAACTGTTTCAGGGTCTAAATCTCCAGTCCCAAGACTTTGCAAACTTCTAAACAATTCTGATGAAAGGATTGATATTTGTTCACGTCACTTCAAAAATTCAAGCATCAAGTACCAAAATAGATAACCGTTACAATTATGTAATACACGAATTCTCAACTATTGTCAACCATTCGTGTAAAAATTGTATAAAAACTATGTGTCATTTCTGTACTTATATTGTTATTATTTTTAGGGTTCCGTAGCAAAATGTTAAAAGGGAACCCTTTGAGGCTAAGTATGTCTGTCTGTCTGTCACACCTGGATATCTCAAGAACTACTAATGCTATCAACTTGAAATTTGGAACAGTTTTAGATGACGTTTGCCCAACTATTTTGCAAACAAGAAAGAAATTTAAAAAAATATACCTTTTTTGCAAAAGGGACTGAAAGAGGGTCTTAAAAATTTGAAGTGGGGCTACTAGAGCATGTGGGGTATCATATGAAAGAAAGCTGTTTGCACATTCTGAAACATTTTTTTTTAGGCAGCATCGTTTCCTACTTTTGATGAAAAATGTAAAAAAAATACTTTTCCCCCCCCTTATCTCCGAAGTTTGCATAGACAAAATCTGAAATTATTCTATGTGATAAAAGTGTATGTAAAGATTACAGGAAAAATAAAACGATGTCTTTAAATAGCACAGTTTTTCAGAAATCATCAACATCATATATACGTACGGAACCCTCGGTGTGCAAGTCTGACTCACAGTCACTCT
The DNA here is from genome assembly GCA_948098905.1 of Tiliacea aurago. Classification (NCBI taxonomy): domain Eukaryota; kingdom Metazoa; phylum Arthropoda; class Insecta; order Lepidoptera; family Noctuidae; genus Tiliacea; species Tiliacea aurago. Next base: position 8,851,691 of record OX402592.1, read on the forward strand.
TGACCGGTTTTTTTATTTATATATTTTTTTTGCATTGTGTCTTCAATACATAATCAGCCTATAATATTCCCACTGCTGGGACACAGGCGTGGGCCGTAATCCACCACGCGGGCCCAGTGCGGGTTGGTGGATGTCACATGTCTTCGAATTTTTGGTTCTAGGACATGCCAGTTTCCTCACGATGTTTTCCTTCACCGTCATTCATTGTGTGTCTATCGCTTAATATTGTGCATTTGGCTTGTATGTTGGCTTGTGTCAATTTATTGAAAAGTGTAACGATTGTAGATAGACCAATAAAAAAACGAGTGTGCTTTAGACCACACGACTGAAATAAAAAAGAAATCACCGTTCGCGTAACGCTAGTAAAAGAAGTTTTACTTCAAAAAAGCTGCGGTCTTGTGAGTGTATAAACAGCCAGTATGAATTAAAAAATAACACCTATTAATGCTGTCCGTAGTCAAGTCACAAGAGCAATAATCTATTTTGCCTCATGAATGTCAATGACAGACAACGTTTTTAAAGGTATTTTCAAAATTCTGCATTCAGGCGCAGCGGCCCGCGGCGGTGATGCGGTGTGTTCCATGTTTAAAATTTATACAATTTCCGTTCGCCTCGCCCGAACACACTTTCCGTAACGCTCTCGTCACGCATTCACCAGCTTAGTCCTTAAGTCAAGCGTGCGTTAAGAAGTTTTACGTCAATAAATAAATAAAAATAAAATAATAAATAAATAAACTCACGCCTTCTTCCCATGGGGTTAAGCAGAAGCTACAGAACGCCAACTACTACGATACTTTTGCTTTGTTCACGTTCATACATCAGTGGGGTGCGTGACACACTATCAGTAGGTTTCATTTTGACAGTTCTACAGTCATATTTTATTTTATTTAATTTTTTATTTAGGATGGGTTTGCTCTTGACCTTAGTCTAGGGCAGAGGTTACAGAGACAAAATCGACGATGGAGTGAGCTTACTCAGAAGATGCCTGTTTACTCTAACTTTGAAGAGATTAGGGTTGTATGCGTTCGGAAACACAGACGCAGGTAGAGAGTTCCACTCTTTTGCTGTGCGCATTATAAAAGTCATTTGGAAACGCTTAGTGCGAATTGGTCGAATAGCAACAAGGAAGGGATGGTAACCTGCAGTGCGTCTAGATGTCTGATAATAGAAGAGGGCCAGTGGAATGAGGTCGTGGAGTTCTTGGGCACACTCACCGAAGTACAATCTGTAGAAGACCGACAAGCAGGCAACCTTGCGGCGACGGGCCAAGCTGCGAAGATTGGCATCCACCAGTTTTACGTCGCCAATGAGCCTCTTAGCTCTGCGTTCCACCGAGTCAAGCGCGGCAAGTTGGTATTTTGCTGAGCCATCCCAAAGGTGGCTACAATACTCCATGCAGGCTCGGACCTGCGCTTTGTAAAGGGTCAAAAGCTGTCCAGGCGTAAAGTATCGCATTGTTTTATTTACGTTGTTAAGCAGCCTAATTTTTCGATTATTTATGAAGCAATGGATTAGCAATATACTTCAAAACCATTCAGATATTGATTGATAGTGTGTTAAGCGGTACTAGTCATACACGCACGCCGGTTTCGAGTACACGCGGCTACATATCAAGCTATGTCTTTTCCAGTAAAAGCTGACCTCTCATTGTACTCCAGTGCTGGGGAGTTTGTTGCGCCACTTCTTTTTTCCAGGTAAAGCACTAGGAAGTGGTGAAGGGCAGGGGGGGCTGTGTTATGTAATTTTGACGTTCGAAAAGTACTGATTCTCACCCTAGTTTGAATCCTACCAGGGTTGCGAGTTTGTCTGAAAAGGATATCGTGGCCCTGGCACACAGACAACTGAAGGAACACGGGTGGGTTTTAGTCAGCAAAAGTCTGACACACCCTCCCGCTCCGCTCAGAGCGGGAGAAGTTATTTGATTATTTATAAGCCAAAAAAAAAAACCCTGGTTTGAATAATTGACTTTTTGTATGGAAAATAGCTTGATATGCAGCCGGGTGTTGTGTCGCAGCCTGGGAGAGGCCTATGTCCAGCAGTGGACTGCTTTAGGGTGGCAGCCTACATCCTGGGCATTCAGCCCACAATCGCCTGCCAGCATGGAAACACAGTGCTAGACTGTCTTTCTGACATTAATGGTGACCAGATTGACTTCATCTCTATTCCGTCAAACTATGGTTATTTGGCTAGACAGTTGAATGATTGATGTAGCTGAGTGTCTACACATAGTAAGTACTTATATATTTTAAACGCGTTGGTGTCGTGTGGTGCCGGATGTAAAGAATAGCACCATCCTATGTCTTTCCGTGGGTGTTGTAAAAGGTGACTTATTAGAAAATGGGCAGCAGCGTTCTCTATGCATTTTAACACCGTACTGCGATCGTCAACCCGCCTGTCAAGCGTGGCGTAGAGACGACGAAGTCCAGCAGTAGACGTATTTCGGCTGAAATAATGATATCTTTTAAACAAGGTTTTCTCGTTTAATTGATTTCAAACGCAGAGCAAGCAGACAGTAATTTGATCACACCTAGGAATGAAAAATAGAAAAGCAAGCAAAAAAAAAAATCTGTTACAAAAGCACTGAATCGTTGCCCGTTTTCCGATCGCCGCCGTAGTGGGCGGTTGGCCGGCAGTAAAAATTTTACGCTTCGGGAAAGCGTTTGTGCAATCAGAGCGGATTGTGCTGCGAATCTAAGCTAAGCTGCGCTAAGCAGCGTAGGCACCGGGAAAACATTTCCCCGTCTGAATCCTGTTACTGATTTTTAAAAAGGTTTTCTTTACACCCATGCTATAAATCCTCTATAAAAGTTTCTGTAACAGTTAACTTATTGCCAACATTAAAACAACCAGTGTCATAGCAACCATTTTATCGTCCAAATGAGTGTTAGAATTTTGTACTAAATTTCGTTATGCAACTCCTTTTCTCACTACTCAACTCGTGGTATCTTTATGAATTTCAAAAAAAGAACATTGTCATGCACACACCCGCCACGGTCATCGTTACACCAGGCTGAGCCAGGAGAGTACTGTGCTACCCCAAGGGAATTTAAGGGAATCTTGTGACCATAACTTATCTACCCCTTCTCTCTTTTTATAAAATTATAATATTATGTTGACAACTTTACGTGGTCTCATTTCACTTGCCCCCACGTAAACCCGTATCCGTCACATGCTCCGGTTTCACTACAAAAGCGCCGTAACAAAAATACAAAAATGAGCCTTCACGGGATGACTGGCAGATGTGAAACATCGCATTACACACACATTTACACACTATAGACTGTATAGTGGCCGATCGCCACGTGGCATGCGTCGCCCCGCCAGCAATTGGTTTTACGTGCGCCTATTAATGTTTCACATAAAAAGAAACTTATAAGTTATTCGAATGCACGTCGTATCCGATATTTTTGGTCGTGGGAAACTGCCTACCGCACACGCAACGGAGCGATTCTGTTTTTTGAAAGTGGTGTAATCTGAAATACTGTCAAACTTAAATAACTAAAAAAACAGGTACCTACGTAATACTTATTGAGCAGGTATCGTAATTTTATTTGATTATTTATGTCTTTCATTACAGCCTCCTTAAATTCGACGAGGATTCAAAACGACACGTTGTAGAGTATTCTATTCCATTTATATTTTATGGACGTCTTATGTTTCGTCGTGACAGCATTCACCAACCTAAAGTAGATTTGTTAGAGACAAAATCGCTCAATTCTGATCTTTTCTTATTACGTATTCATGCCGATATTTCTCGGTAAGAGGGTTTTCCGAGAATTTTCTGCGATACATATAAGTACTTTAAATTTCGGCTTAGTGAGCTTCCAATACGGGTTTGGTAGACTTTTATTTCAAAGAAAAGTATTTTTATGAAGATAGCCGAGGTACCTACTAAGATATTTATTTTATATTTACTGAATGTAACCGGCACCACTGGTTTTAACGTTTAAAGGCGTTTTTTCGAAAGTTTTTAGGGTTCCGTACCTCAAAAGGAAAAAAGGAACCCTTATAGGATCACTCGTGTGCCTGTCTGTCTGATTAAGTTGAAATTTGGTACACATATGAGCTTCTGTGACCCAAACACGGACGTGTTACGTGAATAAATTAATTTTGAATATGGAGGTCACTTTTAAGGGGCAAATTAGAAAATTAACAAAAAAAGTTTTGCTGACTGTACCGTGTGACATATCAAATGAAAGGGCTTGTTTCAAGGATTTTATATATATTTTTTTTATAATTATTAATACATACTTTTGAAATTATTTAAGAAAATAGATGATAAATGATCATCCCCCCCCCCCCCCCCTATCTCCGAAACTACTGAATCTGCCTGCATTTTTTATAAAAATACAGAAAATAGTTCTTTACTTATAGATTACAGGAAAACTTATAAGAAGTCTGTGATCTTAAAATATCATGGTAAATTACTCAATATTGTGCGTACAAACTTACATTTGCAGTTGGAATATATGGGGATCATGTTTTTCTGTTTGGATAAATTCAACCCAACTACGGAACCCTCCATTGTGCGTGGTCCGACACGCACTTGGCCGGTTTTTATAGAAATTGTTCTACCAGTTTCGCGTCGTGCCGTCGCGTCGCGCCAGTCTGCATGAGCGTTAAGTCGTTGACATCAATAATTTTAATGAATTGTAGTAAACTACAAAAGTAAATATTTACCGTAAAAAATTAAAATCTAACACTACAAAGGACGAAGCACACACGCAAGAAAACCACGTCTATTATGCCAGTGACCACTTAGGACCTGCCAGGTTTGCGAGTTTGTCCAAAAGGGATATCGTGGCCCTGGCATACGGGCAACTCAAGGAACATGGGTGAGTTTTAGTCAGTAAAAGTCTGACGCGAAGAGCGGGAGCAGTTATTTGATAAATTCCCACTCAACACAAAAACCGGCCAAGTGCGAGTCGGACTCGTGCACGAAGGGTTCCGTACCATTATCTATAAAAATGGCAAAAAATCACGTTTGTTGTATGGGAGCCCCCTTAAAATATTTGTTTTATTTTTTTTAAGTGAATATATAACTAAATATTCTGTGAATATTTCAAGCGTCTACCTGTTGCCGTTATCAATATAGAGCTAAAACGGGCAAAAAAATCACGTTTGTTGTATGGGAGCCCCCTTAAATATTTATTTTATTCTGTTTTTTATTTGTTGTTATAGCGGCAACAGAAATACATCATCTGTGAAAATTTCAACTGTCTAACTATGACGGTTTATGAGATACAGCCTGGTGACAGACGGACAGACAGACAGACGGTGGAGCCTTAGTAATAGGGTTCCCGTTTTACCGTTTGGGTATGGAACCCTAAAAAGTAACCACGTAGGAACGAAAATAAATGATTTCCGTTCTAAACGCAGACGTTTTTGATTAATAAATAAGAATAACATGCTTTACCGTGGTATTTTCTCTCCTTAGGGATAATAAGGTCGGCCTATCTTGACTTCCTAACCAATTTATTTATTACTACCGCTTGTTACAGACTGTAGATCGTACGTAACACTGGCTTTAATAAAAGGATACGTAAAAAAGTAAAAATTTTGCGCTCTTTGAGATTACAGTGAATATTTAGCATGCTTAAATTGGCATGTGAAGCTTTCTTGAATAACCTTTTCTTCTGCTCTCCTCCACATAGATTATACTATTTTGTATATAGAACGTAACAACGATCCCAAATATGGTTCAAAAATCGATATTAAAAATACATTTATTATCTACAAGCTGTTGCGTGCGGTTTCACTCGCTTCCTACATAAAACAATCCCTGATGTAGTTAAACAGTTAAAAAGTATTTTATATTTGAAGACGCTGACAACAGGTAAACCGCTGTCACTGTCAGATTGCATCAAAAGAAAGAGATGCGCGATGACACAACGTATGGCGTAAAAGTGCAAATAAAATCGTATAAAATTATATATTAACTAATTAATAAAAATTAATCCATCACTTTTGTTGATTATGTTTATATTATATAGTGAAATTAATTTGTAAAGATGTCTAACGCGGATAAAAAACCGGGAATGGCGCCAATCTATCAAGCGTATTTTTCTGAAACTTTCACCAATTTAAGTATTGTGTCTGTGTTACTAGCTAGTTTTTAAATACTTTAAATTGTAATCTGTAGAAAACGTAGTGGGTAGTATAATTGTTTTAAAATATAATATTTAATATAATTATGATTATTTCATAATGTGCTACTGTTTCTTTACCTTAAATAAATAAATAATCTTATCACTATCATAATCGTAAGTTTATTTTTATTGTCATCTACTAACACTGTATCAGTCTCATGGTTACTCTCAATAAATAATTTAAATATTATTATTATTATTTAGGAACAACAATAAATTGACATAATTACAATAGAAACGATGATAACTACAAAAGTTAAGAACTGTGTCGTAGTTATCAACGCCCGTCTAAAACCCTGAACATAACACACATTTTTCCAGACATTAACTGTGACATGGGTACAGTTAAGCGTTTGGTGCTTAATTAAGAATCGTAAACATGCAAAAATAAAAGATATGTATGTTGGTAGCTGTAGTGCAAGTGTAGTGGTAGTGTGAGTGAGGGTGTGTGTGAGTGAGAGTACATGTGTGAGTACTTGGACTAGTTAAGTTTGAAGTTTCCACAATTTTTTCAGTTGCTTCATTGAATATGATAGAGTTTTCAGTCACTCAACTAGGATAGGCAAAACTACTTGATTAATAACCCCGCTAATCCAGATTTGTTATATTCACAGCAACTGAAATCAATATTTCAGCAACTCAATTGAAATTCATATGAAATAAACGTGTAACCATCAGAAAATTTGGCTGTCAAACATCCAAGCCAAAATCGTTAGCACCCGGCTTCCGATTACAGCACTCTCTTAAAATTAATAGGGATGATGAGATTAATTTAATGGATATCCACAGTTGATACAAAATCAACATTTGTAATGCTCCTTTTACATAATGTTTTCAAATACAGCGTGTGAAGTTATTGATAATAAAATGGTTGGATCAGGTTCGGATGCCAATTGGATCACAATTATTACTTTACAAGTTATACAGAAATGTATGGTCATATTTAAGGATTTTTTTTCACCAAACTGAACAACTTTCTCGATGTGACCAACATCGTAATCGCGAATAAATTTTTTGTACCACACCCTTAAATATGACCACACATTTTTGATGCACGCTGTTATAACTTGTAAAGTAATAATTATAATCCAATTTGCATCTCAACCTGATCCAATCATTTAATATCAAAAACTTCACTATTGCAAAGTTAAGTGATAGTTAGTAAGGTCCTATTTGTTATGTTCAACTATTTCTTTATCCATCCTGTGATAATAACTGGACAGGTCCGCTCAAATCTGTGTGGTTATTTCCTCAAAAAAACATTACCAACAGTGTAAAAAAAAAAAAAACATTTTTACAACATTATTTTCTGAGACCATTTGTAACATTTTGATAGTTCTTTTTGCTACCTTTTTGAGTTGAACATGTCTGCTTACATTAAATATTTTTAAACACTAAATTTATGTTATTATATTGAAAAAACTGTTCTTAAATTCGACACGATATCGTCAACTTTGTGTGAAGAGGCAACGGAAATTATTTTTTACAATATTAATTATTAGTTACGTTTGGTTTAGTTTAATTTTGCCGCAAAATGTACCAAATTGTTGTCAAATTTTTCGAATGCTTCCCTAAATAAATAAACCTGAACGACATGGACACGTCACACAAGTGAAATTAATTATACTTTGTGACAAAGGACCCTTTTGCCATCTGTTGGTGCCTTAGAAGCGACTAAAGAATTATTATGTCTAATGAAAACCAGCGAATTAGCTTTTACGAGTGACCATATTTATATGCGGTGCTCCCATAGTAGCCAGCCCAGCTAACATCTTTTTAACCGACTTCCAAAAAGGAGGAGGTTATAATATGTTCGTCTGTATGTGTTTTTTTATGTGGGTATGTTCACCGATTTCTCCGTCAATTGTGGACCGATTTTGAAAGTTTCATTTTTGTTTGAAAGGGTTTATTATGCTCTGATCGGTCAAAATAAAAAAAAAACAACCGACTTTATAAAAAAACACTAAAAAGTGGAAAATAACTTTAATTTCGACCTAAAATAACTTTATGGTTATTTTTTTTTATTAATCTTTTTTTCACTTTGTAGTGTTTCTTTTTTGGAAGTCAGTCGTTTTTTTTCGTAAGAAGTGTTTTTCTACTGGATTATTATAACCGCAACATGAACGATGAAGTACTTGTTGGCTGTCGCTGTAAACCAGCGCAGGGGCTCCGTCTCGCATATATGTCTATCTGAACGGTGGCCGTTTTGCGTGGATGTGACGCATATTTCCCCCAACTTGTTCTTTTTGCATTTGTTTTCTTTCGTTGCGTCTTGTTTACCGCAAATAAACGTATTTTCTTTCTTTTTTTTTCTTTTTTGTTCACATAATTTTGTTTTGGCCAATATAATGAGAAGAAAATATTAACACCAAGCCAACCCGTAAACGCCTAGTGAAAACAGTTTCCCCAGTTAAATCTATCGCAATGTACCGACAACGTAAAATTGCACAGTTTTACACTGTGTTACCCATCTACCGATATACCCACAAAGAGAGAGAAGTTATGTTATGCTCACTAAGCTCAACCGGGTACTAGTTTTATAGCGGCTGTACTGTCAATATTAACTGCAAAAGGGAACCTTTAGTAAATAATAATATACATAATTTGTATATTTCCTTGAATTTTTAGTTAATTTGCTTTTCTTTGATTTTATATATTTTTTAATTTTAATTTTATGTTCTGAATTTTGTAAACTCAAACAAACTCTCACAAACATAATAATTATGTATAAGTCAAATTAGATAACAGACAATATAATATGCAATTTTCCCCAATTTCATGATAATCAAAAACATTATGTACATTTTTAACTGACTATATCTTTAATTTTATAGATTCTGCTTATACTTTATTGCAATTTCAGACTTTTATAATTCCTTATAGTATCTTGACTTAGCTGTTTTTGTAAATTAACATGTCCTATCTATGAGAGCCGGGTGATCTGTAACTCAGGACCCTCCTACTGAGACAGATACCTTTCTCTATTTTTTTAGTTCTGATTGTACATTTTATTAACCAGTGCCTGTAATATGATGTTGAGATAAATAAAGATTTATGATTATGATTTTCATCAACATGCAGGCTGGCAGAAAAAATATTCTGTTTGCATTCGGTCACTCAAGCGACTCTCATTCATCATCGTCTTCATTTCAGCCGACAGACGTTCACTAATGGACATAGGCCTCCTCCAAAGGAGGGGGTTTGCCATAATCGCCACGCTTGGCAGGCGGGTTGGGTAGGTAAAAAAAATGTAAAAGAGGCGTTTGTTTTTTAATAAAACATGTAGTAGGCGCGGAAAAGTGAACAGATCCTCTTGAAATAAATAGCTAAAATTCAGTACTTATTGCCTCTTCTTTGGTGCCAAAAGTGGTGCCCCAGTGGTAAAGGTCACGACTTACGAGTTGTAGGTCATAGATTCGAACCCAGGCAGATGCTTTACTTTGTGTAAATAATTTAATCACCACTGTTCTCAAAATGGTGAACGAAAACATCGTGAGGAAACTAGTCCTAGAACCAAATATTCGAAGATAGTGTGACATCTACTAACCCGGACTGGGCCCGCGTGGTGGATGGAGGGAGTCACTCTCACAGAGAGAGGCCTGTGTCCCAGCAGTGGCAAAATTATAGGCTGATTATGCTTATGCTTTGCCTGAATTAACAGTGGATGAAATGTTAAAACTTAAGGGTGTCTTGAAATGTCTTGTATGGATCAGAATGTTGGACCACAAAAGGGATGAATGAAAGGTGTAGAAAGCATGTAGCTGAGATGAGAATGCTAACAGGAATGTGTGGTGTGACAACAATGGATACACTAAGAAATGAGTACATAAGAGGAAGTCTGAAGTGGAAATCGGTTGTCATGGTATGGGCATGTGATGCGGAGGAATGAGGAAAATATCGTGAGGAAAGTTTTGAGTATGAATGTCGATAGCTATAAGAGTAGGGGAAGACCGAAGAAACGATGGATGGACTGTGTGAAAGATGATATGGGTAGAAAGGGAGTGACTACCGAGATGATGACTAATAGAGTAGTATGGAAGAATGAAATGAAATGGGACACGTTGCACCGACCTCAAATAAATTGGGATAAGGGCAGGAGAATGATGAATGATGCTTTTGCTTTGCCGTTTATGGACCAAAACAATGACATAAACAATACCTACACTGATTATTTAGCAGGAACGCCGCGTATGGCTCATAGGACCACTACAGTACCATATAATAGGTACTAATGGATAGTATCAAGGAAGCCATGGTCTGAAGAAGCACTTAATTTTTTAGAGGTATGAGGGAAAAGGGAGGAGTCTCCGACCAGACGGGTGTTGTTTCCGGTGGGCAACTGCCTGACGGTTGATGTCGGGACGTTGTATATATGCTAGTCGCGCGGTAAACTCTGCTTGCGCGATGCAGGATTTTGCGTGAAGTCAGTGTGACTAGTAGTTCGCATGTGGCAATGTTGATGCCGCTATAATTTCAGCCAAAAGACGTCTACTGCTGGACATAGGCTACCCCTAACAGGGATGTTTGCCATAATCACCACGTTTAGCAGGCGGGTTAGCGATCGCAGTGCATAGAGACCGCAGCTGCCATTCTAAGTTAGTCGCCTTTCACGACACCCACGGGAAGAAATGGGATGATGATATTCTTTAAGTCCGGCACCACACGGAGCAAGAAGCACTTACAGAATGACAATAACGAAAACTAACTAGTTAATAGGTCATAAACAGACAGTAACGACATTATTATTTCCTCTCACAAAGGGACAAATTGTAACGTCAATGATTTATTGTTCAGACTCGATGACGTAATAGCTATCGGCTATTTCATTTTATTGCTTCTTCGAATACAATGGATCTACGCATTTCTGTATCAATCCATATTATATATTATCTGTAGACTAGGTTTTGGATGGGTTTACTCTTGACCTTAGTCTAGGGCAGAGGTGACAGAGACAAAGTCGATGATGGAGTGAGCTTACCCAGAAGAAGCCTGTTCACTCTAACTTTGAAGAGATTAGGGTTGCATGCGTTCGGAAACACAGACGCAGGTAGAGAGTTCCACTCTTTTGCTGTGCGCATTATTAAAGACATTTGGAAACGCTTAGTGCGTATTGGTGGAATAGCAACAAGGAAGGGATGGTAACCTGCAGTGCGTCTAGATGTCCGATAATAGAAGCGGGCCGGTAGAATGAGGGCGTGGAGTTCTTGGGAAAACTCACCGAACTACAATCTCTAGAAGACCGACAAGCAGGCAACCTTGCGGCAATGGGCCAAGCTAAGAAGATTGGCATCCACCAGTTTTACGTCGCCAATGAGCCTCTTAGCTCTGCGTTCAAGTCGAGCGCGGCAAGTTGGTATTTTGCTGAGCCATCCCAAAAGTGGCTACAATACTCCATTCGGGACTTGTCTTGGGTTTCAGAAACAAAGACTGTTTAATTCAACACACAAACTTCAACACCACTTTTTAGGGTTCCGTACCCAAAGGGTGCCAATGGGACCCTATTACTAAGGCTCCGCTGTCCGTCCTTTCGTCTATCACACTGTATCTTTTGAACTGTAATAGGTTAACACTGATTGCTATGGCCGCTTCATCAACAAATACTAAAATTAAAATTAAGGTAAAATTAAAAGGAATACAAGTAACGTGTTTTTTTTTAATAAAGTCATCATCTGCCTTTTCCTTGTATGTTGGGGTTGGCTTCGAATCCAACTGGATGCAGCTGATTGCCGTTATTTTACATGGAGCGACTGCATCTGACCCCCACAACCCAGTTACTGGGTAATACGATACCCCTTGTTAAGACTGGTTGTCAGACTTTCGGGCTTCTGACGACCCGTAACAACTGTCAATGATGTACAACAGCCGGGACCAAGGGCTTAACGTGCTTTCCGCGGCACGGAGGGGTCTTGGTATGTAAAGATGGTCACCCATCTACGGACCAACCGTGGCAAGCGTAGCTTAGCCTGATCGATCGACCCGTGTGGCTGTTATTACGAAGCTACAAGCCCCTCCGTAGCCACAAGCCCCTCCCTCAATTTTTTAAAAAAAAGTGCTTTTTTTATACCAACATATTATATTTTAAAAATTAGCTGTTCCCTATGTTTTGACGACCTGTAAGATTTTTTTTTTTTCGCGATTTCAGATTTGTTCCCATAGTAAAAGTTGTTCATAATGGTGAGTACAATGACCCCTTAAGAGTTTGTGCATTTATGGGACTTGTTGTTTAAATAATAACATAATAAGATTATACAGACATAATTTTGATGCCTACTAAGATTACGTCTACATCTAACATAGTGTAATACAACATTATGCATGAACTCAATGCACGGACATTAGCGAGGCTTAGTTTACCTATCAATAGCAGAATGTTAATCGGTATTCAGATAATGAAATCCTAGTGCTTTGCCTACTAATTGCATTAAGCAGGTTAACACGTAGGTAGTGAATTGCTTTGCTTGAGTTAACCGTGATCTAAAGGAGATAGAATTACAACGTAAATAAGGTATGAAACTTCATGAATGATAATTATAATACATTGTTTTCTGAATGTGTTCACATCTTGAACAGTTTTTGTAAAATAAGGAAAAATAAATCTTGAAATTACAAAACAAAAAATATTGGGTGGACTGTTTGACTACCGTTCAACCACAGGTTTATAAATCATGGCTCAGTACCCCAACGTAACTATTTCGTTTGCGTTAAAATTTGACCAATAGATCTTAATGCTAAGGAATAAGAGTGAGAATAAAGATCTTAACGCAAACGCGCTAGTTACAACTTACACTCGGGGTACTGAATTATGTGACTGTGGCTTTATTATAGCCAGTCTACACTAGCCTTTTCAGGAAAGAGCCATAGCTTTGAGTTGACCTGTCCAAACAAACAGCATACACATCAGTCATCGTACAGCTCAACCCTATTCCAGGGAGCTCAGCAACACGACACACGATGCCACCAATCAGCAGAAAATTCACGTAGTGTGTTCTATCGGAACTGCTGTTGCAAAAACTTTGTTTGTTTTTTTTTTTGTTTTTTTTTTATTTATTTTTTTTTTATAACGCTAGGAATGTGTTTGTTTGTTTTGTTGTTGTTTGGAATTTTGTTTGTTCGAAAGTTTTTGTAACAGCAATGCAACATGATGCACCAACTTTTGGTTTATGAAATACTCAATCAAGCAGCCCAGCCTTTTCCTAACTATGTTGGGGTCAGCTTGCAGTGTAACCGGATGCAGCTGAATAGGTACCTGTATTTACATGGAGCGACTGCCTATCTGACCTCCACAACCCAGTTACTGGGTAATACGATACTCCTTGGTAAGACTGGTTGTCAGACTTTCGGGCTTCTGACGACCCGTAATGACTGTCAAAGATCCACGAATGACAGCCGAGACCATCAGCTTAACGTGTTTTCCGAGGCACGGTGGTTTATGAAATACTCTGTCTAAGAATTTCATTTTAAATATAAAATATAATGTAATACCGTATTTATGTATAAAATTACGAAAAATAAATCCATAAAGAGAGGTGAAAAATCTGAATACCTCGTAAATTCAGAACGTCCGTACAAATATGAAAAATGTATTCCACTTTGCAACACTTATCGCGTTAGTACTCGGTGTACTTGAATATTTTTTGTCATATGATTCTTGCTCAGACACATAATTCACGTTGAGATAACTTTGAACATATCACACCACCGTCCGGGAAGTCCCCTGGAGTTATACACTTTAAATTAAGGTAATTTCTGAATCCTATTTCTTCCCGTGGGTGTCGTAAAAGGCGACTAAGGGACTTACTAGAGAATGGGCAGCAGCATTCTCTATACATTTTAACACCATACTGCAATCGCCAACCCACCTGCCAAGCGTGGCGACTACGGCAAACCCCGCCCTTCGGGGGAGGCCTATGTCCAGCAGTGGACGTCTTGCGGCTGAAATGATGATGATGATGAATTTCTGAATAACTGTTCTAGAAAGGGATTGGGGACACGCATACCTCTCCGAACTATGAGTCAAAATCATTGTCCTGCTCTTATCGAAATTTATTTGTGGTTGGCGCAACATGTCCCTTTCTTCCATAATTCTATTAATCATCATAATATATATATATATTGTGGTGAGAAATAAATCTTTATGTTATCTTATCATCTCGGTAGTCACTCCCTTTCCAGCCTTATCATCTTTCATACAGTCCATCCATCGTTGCTTTGGTCTTCCCCTACTCTTATAGCCATCGACATTAATACTCAAAACTTTCCTCACGACATTTTCCTCATTCTTCCGCATCACATGCCCATACCATGACAATCGATTTCCGCACAAATTTTCAGTCACCGGTGCCACTTTTGGACTTCCTCTTATGTACTAATTTCTTATTCTATCCATTCTTGTCACACCACTCATTCCTCTTAGCATTCTCATCTCAGCTACATGCAATTCCTTTCATTCATCCCTTTGGTGGTCCAACATTCTGATCCATACAAGACAGCAGGTCTAACCATTAATTTATATATCTTGCCCTTAAGTTTACCATATTTATCTTATTATTATCTTCCTCTTATGTACTAATTTCTTATTCTATCCATTCATGTCACACCACACATACACTCACTCCGAACTATGAGTATGTTTACACAATTTTCACACATTTGTATTAAGTTTTCTAATACTTTTGGCCCTACGATCCGCCTCATACTACAATGTCGCTAATACAAAACTGACTCATAAGTCGATAGGTTTACGGGTTATTTTTTATATGAGTAAGGTATTCGGTTAATCCGTTTAATAATAGTTGGGACTGATCCCTTCCGGCACAATTACTAACGAAATAGGGCAACCCAGACATCATTTTCATGACGTCATCATTTTCTTGTTGGTTAGTTTAACCAAATAGTTTGTCTATTAGAAGTATTTGCTCGGAAATCGATTAATAGGCAAATTCGATGTTGCCAGGCTTAGATACGTGCTATTAGATAGCGTTGAATAGTATCATTATTAGCTTCCTATAATTGAAATTGACGTAGATTCGACTGCTTTGACGGCTACTAATACATTGAATCTTTGAATAATGTTCGGTAGTATGTTGAAGTGCTACTGACATAGTCTCAAGCCTTTTTATTAACACATTTGTTTTGTCTTAATTAAAATATGTATGTTTAAGATTAGGTATTTTCTATGGGCCTGTGTCGCCTGAAATAAAAGGTATTACTAATATATTGACGATTTATTGATTTATTTTACTTTTTTTACTCGCTTTGTGACCGATTTCTATACTAATCAACTTATGAGTTTTGGATCGAAGTTCCATATCGCAAATAAATAAATTTTACATTTTGGGTGACGTTGGGAATTAATGTATGAATAATGATTTTGGGGAACTTGGAACTTGGGGAGATAGGGCATCACCCATATTCTACACACGTGGCAAAAGAGAAATAGACCGAAAAAAGTACACTTTGACCGTCACGACACTTTTTTATAATTTAGTTTTTTTACTCTAAAACGTTGTTAATTTATTTTATTGTAGCATAGCATAATCAACTATAATATTCCCACTGCTGGGACACAGGCCTCCTCTCTGTGAGATGGAGCGGGTCGTAATCCATCACGCGAGAAAAGTGCGGGTTTTTTTCTTCTTTTTTTTTGGGTGGAATTATTAAATATCTTCTCCCGCTCTGGGCTGAGCGGGAGGGCGTGTCAGACTTTTACTGACTAAAACCCACCCGTGTTCCTTCCGTTGCCTGTGTGCCAAATCCATGCGGCAGTTTAGCGTGAAAGCGTAACACACAAGCATACAATTTTTCTTTTTTTTTCTATTTTTTTTTCTTTTTCAGTAATAGTTTCGATTAATAAAATGAGCAGGCTCAATTAAATAACCAACAATACTATTAACATACCAAAGTGCGGGTTGGTATTTTAATAGTATTGTTGGTTATTTAATTGTGCCTGCTAATTTTATAATAGTGTGACCATTAGTGCTGTGCACTCTCGTGTGGCCATTAGTGCTGTGCACTCTGTCAGTGCGCAGCAGCCGATTCTGCCCCCCGTCTCACTGCTCGCATACCTTAGGGAGTGCACAGCACTAATGGCCACACGGGAGTGCACAGCACTAATGGTCACACTATAATCGAAACTATTATTGGAAAAAAAACAAAATTGTATGCTTGTTTGTTACGCTTTCACGCTAAAACTGCCGCATGGACTTGGATGAAATTTGGCACATGTGTAGACTATGATCTGGGTTAGGACGTAAGATACCTGTTATCCCAATATTCCTACGGGATTGAAACTTATGCTTGTAAAACTGTGGGGCGCAGCTAGTACATAATATACACCCGAAAGGAACTTAGTTGCAACGACATCGTCCCACGACACCTCTCGACTTTTTATTTCGATTTCCGTGAAGTACCTAAATTAAATGATGTAATTAAACACAGATTAACTTCTATCCAACCTACGGTTGTGCGTCAAATCGCTTATTACGATAAGGCAGCTTTATCGCAATAAAAGACTTCTAAAAATTGGATAGAATTGAATCTGTGTTATTTTTTTTTGTTATATAAAGTCAAATAAAAAAAATTATGGGTCTCAATAATTACCACTGCCTGGTGTGATTGATCGTTCCTGACTTAGTAGTCGGGGCCAGGACTAGTAAGATCCGTTTTATAGGAGGATGCTGCTACTCTTCCACTCAAGAGACAATACAATGACTTAGTTGCCTTTTAAACACAGACAGACTGACCTATCATCAATATTATTGAGATGCCCACTGTTGGGCATGAGCTTGCCATATATATTCGGACGGTTTTGATCCTAATTTCATCCAACCGCGACTTTCGTCAGATCGTCTGTTCACATATTGCTAATTATATTTGAAATTTTAAATGCATCGATTAATTCGTTGCATAAAGAATTGTGAACGTTTAGCTTATCTCGTTAAACAAAACCAAATTGAAGGTAGTAAATAAATTATTAGACAAACCTCATGTTAATATTAAAAACATCAAAATAACTAATATTACTAATAATTATCTAGGTTAGATAATCTAAGCAAACTATCTAACTTAGACAATTTGCTTTCAACACAACACCAGAAAATATACCTAATTTTCTTTTTAAATAATGAATGCTCCATTCATCTATAGAATCACTTTTATGAAAACAAATACACGAGTACGTAATAAAAGTAACACACCAATCAATTATTGTACTAAAAATATAATATTGAGGTAATAAAATAATCATCTCCTTTCTTACCGAATAAAAAACTTTTAACTGATCCAGATATATCGCACTGCACACAAATCCGCCAATGAACTCAACTAAGCGGAAAATCTGAACAACTACGTCAATTAAAAGTTTGAACAGTCAAACACGTCACAGAATATACACAAAATTACTTGAGAACATGGAATATTCAAAAAAAAGTTTAATTATTAATACACTCACTAATAATGTCTATACTTTTTTTATTGTTGCTTTCGCGAGTTGTTTGAGTTTCGAATTTCGTATCGGTACATGGCGCGGCTCGTTCGGAAAGGGCGCGAGCGTTGAGCAGACTGGTGGCCGCGGCCGGCGACGCTCAACGCGCATGTGCACACAACCTCTTATAATTTGATATCTCACATCACCGCCCCTGTGACATTCTGTGGTAAAACCTACTCGTAAATTATTCAATTTTATTTACTTATTCGTACGCTTCTGTAGAATATTATGACGTAGGTCGTGAGATTTACAATCGACGTGAGATTCGCGTGTTAGAGTGTTGGCGTACTTTTTAAGTACGCTTGGCGTAACTTCGCTCCTGAGTAGGAAATAATTTATCAAATACTTCAGCGCTTCCGACTGACGGCGTGGCCGTTAACGATGATTTCACGGAAATAAAGTTTTATAAACTTATCAAGAACAGATCCTTAAAAAAGTATTTATTCATTTGTATGGTTTTATATTTTACTATTTCTACTTATTGGAGAGCATTGTAAATATTATTGTCTTATATTTTTAATTTTACTTTTAAATCAAACATCTTGTTATTTTTACCCTGCGACTGCATAACTAACTAATTTATTACATAAAACATTACATTGTGTGTGTGGCGTTCAAAACAAAAATTACGACAACATTTTGACAAAGATTTAGGTTAACCTAAAATGGGACTTCTATTTTAGGGTACCTATATAAATACTTAACACCTTAATTAAAATACAAAAGCTAACACTTAAATATAAATGTATAGTATGTACAAGTAAATAATAAAAAAATAAAAAAGGGGAAGAGCGCATTGGGCATCAAAAAATTCATCCGCATTGCTGTCAATAAAGTATTATAAATAGAAAAGCGTCTTCTGTGTACTAAGAATTAAAGCCGAAATCGAAATATATTAAAGTAAGTACGGGCGCAAAGAGATTGTCGTTCGGTAAGCCGACTACAAATAAAAAGGTTGAACAGGCCGGTCGGTTTTGGCAGTACGCCCGCACCCCTAGTTATTCCGACTCGTACCGATACGACCCTCTGTCGATAAAACTAGAACATCACTACACAACAGTTTTGAATCTTTTTTGGGTGACTAGAGAGAATCGTTAAATGTGCGTGCCTGAAAAGACTTCGTCGTTGGTTGAGAGAATTATTGTGATTTGTTCCCGATTAAAATAAATCGGCCAAGTGCGTGTCGGACCACGCACAAAATTTTATTTTACCACTTCGTCGGCATGATTAGTAAGCAGTGATAGGAATCATCATCATTTTAGCTGAAAGACGTCCACTGCTGGATATAGGCCTCCCCCCAAATGGGGGGGGGATTTACCATAATCGCCACGCTTGTTTTAAAAATGCATAGAGAACGCTGCTGCCCATTCTCTAGTTAGTCCCTTAGTCACCTTTTACGACACCCATGGAAAGAAATGGGATGGTGCTATTCTTTAAGTCCGGCACTAAACGGACCAGTAGAGCTGCGATCATAATAGTAGAGCTAATACACCTAGCGGCTTAGTAAGCGGCGGTATACTTACCGAGCGGCTTGTAAACAGGGGCTTACAAGCCGCTTGGTAAGTAGCCAAGCTAAAATGAACTCTATATTACATGCAATAATTATCATAGATTTTTTTTAAACTAATTAAATAAAAATAGAAATTCAAATATCTCGAAAACGGTGCGTCCTAGGCAAAAAATTACAGAAATTTAACCCCCCCCTATGTCACCACCGTGAAAGCACCATGCCAACATGAATTTAATAAATAATAAAAACATTAATATACTTATTATATAAATAATAAATATTCCGAAAAAAAAAAATTTCGTAAGGAAGTCTCCACTTGGTCTCTGTTATTTTTCGCACTTACGTATTTTAGCTCACCTTTTCCGATCACTATATAATAAGTATACCCATGCCAATTACAGCTTTCTAGTACTAAGAGTCTCTGACTTAAGCCGCGGACAGACAGACAGACAGATAGACAGACAGTCAGACGGACATGGCGAAACTATAAGGGTTTCTTCTTGTCTACGGAACCCTAAAAAAGTGCTATGGGGTCTTTCTATTGGAAAATTCTCAGCAGAAGCCCGAAGTCGGGCTTTGTTCCAGGGCCGGAATTAACCCAATAGACTTGCTCACTATTAGGTGTAAAATTACATGGGTTTTATAATTGTAATAAAACTGGCGTAATGTGGGTGTACTAGATATACCTCTGCCTTACCCTTCGAGGATTACAGGCATGATGTTATGTTATGTGGGTGTACCAGTAGGGACTAAACTAACTAACGACGACTAAGCGGGAAACTACGATAAAATGGCGCGCCCCTCCCAAATTTCAAAACGTTTGAAAGTATTTGTCAACGTATTCGCAAAACGCCACCAAGTCCAAGACTCACAACGCATGTGTGCGAACTGCGGAAACCGTCAAACAAAAATAAATACAAGGATTTATTTATTCGTAAAGATCTGTCTACACACATTGAAACAGTAATTTGGAGGGGCGCGCCATGTTATCGTAGTTTATCTCTATACCTCATTTATGTGTACTAGTACACCCACTTATCATACGTAATGCCCATTAAAGTGTGACGATTTTTATTTATATATACATCTACCCAAATAATTTTTTTTTTTTTAATTGTTGTCTTTTTAACTGTCTGTTTGTTCCGGCTAATCTCCAGACTTACACTGACAGATAGCTGATGTTATAATGAGTAAGTAAGGCTACTTATTTCACAAAAAACCACGCGGGCGAAGCCGCAAGCAGCAGCTAGCAAGCTGCTGCCCGCGGCTTCGCCCGCGCTGTGTGTCTGACATTATGGTGAGCTTGAGGCCCTATTGGCATTATAATCATTGTTATCTGTTTTGTGAAGTTTTATGGCAATGATATTATAAGGAATAAAAACTTTTTGAAAAAAAAAAATAACCGACTTCCAAAAAACACTACAAAGTGAAAAATTACTTTAATTTCGGAAGTCGGTGTCTTTGGATCTGTATTTTAGTTTTTTGCCACCGACTTCCGAAATTAAAGTTATTTTTCACTTTGTAGTGTTTTTTTGGAAGTCAGTTATTTTTTATTTACAAAAAGTTTTTTATTTTTCGCTTTTTAGTGGGTCAGTTTTTAATTTATCTAAGTTACAATAGCCTAAAGTCAACTGCTCATCACCTTTTACAAAATATTGCTTTTCCCGATGCTGGGACGTTAATTGTTGAGGAGTTCTCCTGGTAGGAACCAGCAGAACTGCCACTCACCATATACATTGTGACGAGCATAAATTTCTTAGCAACCATATTAAAGTACCTCGTCGAATCACAACCCGTTAAATACTTATTATTATGTTGTTCCGGTAGCCATCTGTGGTCTCCATCATCAGTTCCACTTTACCAAATGGTGATTTTCGGGAGGAAATGCACGAGTTACTATAAAAAATACCCATAACGCTACAGGTTTGCCTATAAAATTCGAGGGTTCCCCTCGTTTTCCATGAGATTCCCTCATCAGATTCTGATTTGGGACCTGAATGGGACCACCTCGGAAGCATACACTTTCAAACAAAAAAAAAATTTTCAAAATCGGTCCATATTTGACCGAGATATCGGTGAACAAACATAAAAAAAAAAAACATACCGCCGAACATATAACCTCCTCCTTTTTGGGAGTCGGTTAAAAAGAGGTAGATAGGTTACACATATACACGCTCCACAAGTGGCACGTCAAAATATGGCTAATTAGCCACATTTTCTTCGTCTTGTCTCTTTTTCGCCCCCGATAATTACGACATGCCATCCTACTTCCACGTGTCATCTAATACTGCGACATGGTGCCGTTTTTAAAGATCGAATTCTTTTTACTTATAATATCATAGTTTGAAGGTGTATTTTGGTTCTGTAATGCCAATAAAGGCATTTTTTTTTTCTGTTACATATAAGATAAACAAAAAAATATTTGTAACATGAGTAGGTAGGTGAACAGACTCAAAATGTTGTAGCCTTAGCAGTCAAATACATAATTATCTTCCAGATAGAAGTCCAGCTAAAATCAGGTTATTTGATAATAGGTACTTTGAAGTAATCAACAAGGGAGAAGGGTTACTGGGGTCGCTACGTTTGTGAATATCAATGTGAAACCCTGTATTTGCGGTCCTTACGCATGTTCAAAGAGACTGGTAATAACTGTTCTAGAACATGCTTTATTACATTATTTAAAGCAATGTGTAGACCTTTGATGTATGCAGTCTAATACAAATAGGTACAAATAGTTTAATTCTTAAAAAAAAACGATTGAGCCTTACAGTATAACCGCTTAGGATGTGTAGTATCTGACATCTCGCCTTGGTAATAAACTTAAGCAACTGAGCAGTGACAGAAAATAACCTCAAAATTTAAAATGCTGAATTTTGAAATATTTATTCGAATAATTATTGTTAATTACTAATGATCGCCCACTGGTCGAAATTCGACCCCCTTTACTTAAAATCTATAAAGTACTTACTAATTCCATGCTTTTATAAAGTACTTACTAATTCCATGCTATTAAAAAGTACTTACTTATTCCATGCTCAAGCTGTCACTTCCGTCCCTTTTCCCGAAATCACTCCCGCAGGAAGCAAGAGAAAAGATTTTACAAATCAACAAGCTTCGTACTACTCGTACATAGCTAGTAATAGAAGTGTCCTTTTAAGCAAATAAATAGATGCATTAGGACACTCCAATCGTCCGCATCTTAGATTTATGTAATGTACATTCACATAAAAATTATGCCAGTATTTACTATTTACATAATTTAAAGTGTTCCGTGTGGTGCAGGACGTAAAGAACAGCATTACCCTATTTCTTCCCGTGGGACTTACTAGAGAATGGGCAGCAGCGTTCTCTTTGCATTTTAACACCATACTGCGATTGCCAACCCACCTGCCAAGCGTGGCGATTATGGCAAACCTTACCTTTGGGGGAGGCCTATGTCCAGCAGTGGACGTCTTTCGGCTGTAATGATGATGATGATGACCCTATTTCTTCCCGTGGGTGTCGTAAAAGGCGACTAAGAGACTTACTAGAGAATAGGCAGTAGCGTTCTCTATGCATTTTAACACCATACTGCGATCGCCAACCCGCCTGCCAAGCGTGGCAATTATAGCAAATCCCCCCTTTTGGGTGAGGCCTATGTCCAGCACTGGACGCCTTAAGGCTGAAATGATGATCATAATAATGTCAAAACGCTCAGTACCTGTCCATATCTTTATGACCGCCAGATTTATTGCCCCTGCTGCCAATGTAAACAAAGAAAGTCTCAAGTGATTTCTAAGAGCATAAACATCCTTTGTTTTAGCTGTTTGGGCCGTCGGTGGGATTTGACGGTTGGGGACAACTAACGCACTGGTGCATCGGCGGGCCTTTAACGGTTAAGAAAGAAACAAAATTAATACAAAAGAGAGAGAGAAATAAAGAATACGAATTTTACATCAGCGTATTCAAATTAGTGTGTTACTACTAGAATTTGCTTTTTGATTGCGTTCTGTAAATGGTCTGACTAGTTGTGCAGAAACAATGAATCTGCCCAGCCTCTTCCCAACTATGACGAATTGACTGCTGCGCTGCGTGTCGCAGGTTCGATTCCCGCACGGAACAAATATTTGTATGACCTACAAGTAGTTGTTCTGGGTCTGGCTGTTTGTGTATGTGAGTTTAAATGTTTGTAAACGCACCCACAATACAGGAGAAAATCCTAGCGTGGGGCAACGTTTTTTTTTTTAAATAAAAAAATAATAAAAAAAATCTTGGGGTCGGTTTCCAGTCCAACCGGATGCAGCTGAATACCGGTATTTTACATGGAGCGACTGCCTATCTGACCTCTACAACCCAACTTTACTAGGTAACACCCCCCTTGGTTCCAAAGACTGGTTGTCAGACTTTTGGGCTTCTGACTACCCTTAATAAACGAAAAAAAAAAAATGTCATAAACCTACGAATGAAAGCCGGGAAGCCAACGGCTTAACGTGCTTTCCGAGGCACGGAGGGGTTTCGAGATATTTCGGTCACCCATCCACGAACCGACCGCGGCAAAACTAACTTAACCTTTGATTGACCCTTGCGGCTGTTATGAATTAGCCTCAAGCAGATGTGCAGAAAACTAACAGTATAGTTAGAAGGTCCTTAGAACAAGTTTAGTCATCCATCATCATCGTCAGCCGAAAGACGTCCATTGCTAGACATAGGCCTTCCGCAGCACCGCCACTTTGACTGGTTCCCTGCTTCCCGCATCCAACGGATACCTGCGGCCTTCACAAGGTCATCGGTCCACCTTGTAGGAGGCCCTCCAACGCTACGTCTTTCGATACGCGGTCGCTACTCTAGAACCTTACGGCCCCATCGGCCATCAGTTCTGCGAGCAATGTGCCCTGCCCACTGCCACCTAAGTTTAACAATTCTTTGTCGGTTTAGTCATCCAGTGAAATCCAATCCTCCATAGAAAAGGGAGGATCCTCGGACCAGACGGGTGTTGTGTCTGGTGGGCAACTGCCCAACGGTTGATGTCGGGATGTTGTATTTATTCTAGTCGTGCAGTAACTCTGCCACTCTCTGGTACGTGCCGCTGCGCACTGTTGACAAAGTCGAGACCGAGGCCCCCGCCCGGCGCCACCGCCACCGCCATCTCAGTTGTCCCGCGACTCTCGTGACCGTCGTACGCGCAGTACGTTATCAGGGTTTGCAAAAATGAATCGACATTATAATTATTCTAATTTGGAGTACCTCGCTATGGTAAAACTGTACGCTAGGGCTAATTTGATTGTGTAATCGCAGTGGCATGCACTTTGAACAATTACTTCGTTACCGGGAAGTGTAAGTACCTAATCGTACCTTTGTAAATATCGATCATTTAAAAGTAGGTTAGTTAATTAATATCATTGTAAATAAGCTGATTCTAATTTTTTTAATGCCCTAAATACTTCATTGTTTAACTCAGAAAATTGTTTTTTGTTGTACGTTATTTAAATCTATTTTCTAGTTTCGTGTTTAGTAAGTTGTAGGTAAAAAAGTATTTATGACGGTCCTAAGCCCGTAAAAGTATGAAGGAAAAATTGGAATAACTTTTAGGTAAGTATTGTATGTATTTCGTTAACTCAGGAGTAGGTAGCTATCAGCTGTAGCGCGAAGGTGAACGACCGCGCGTCGCAGCGCCCTCACACCGTCCCACGCACTGTCGGCCGTTCACGCTGTATCACTATTGGTTCTAGATCGCTTTCGAGTTTTGTTTTTCACAATAATTGTAAATCTGCCATTTATTCATATTTTACTTTATTTTTTTTATAAATTGATTGTATTACCAAAACCAAATCATATCGTTGCGGGAAAACAACTATTAAAATTTCAGCTTGTATATTGTGTGTCATGAAAGAACTTCAAAAACTATTCATAGATACTCGTATCCATGCCACATGATGACCTTTTTAAAACAAACAAGTCTGTAGAACTGTATTGTGCACGGTTATAATTGAGAATGTATGCATGTCCTTTGCTGGGCAAAACTATTTATCTCTCTCTCTCTCTCCATTTCCGCCTTTTCTGCCCAATCTGATGAATACATTCAAGTTGTAACGCCAGCATTTCCTAGGGGTGGGCACGCTACAATTGTGGCGATAAGTCCCCTCTTTGAGGAGTGGCTGGAGAGGCGCCACGGCGTCCTCACCTTCCGCCTGACGCAGGTCCTCACCGGACACGGTTGTTTCGGGAGGTTCCTGTTCAGGATAAAGCGGGAGGAAACGCCCGGGTGTCACCACTGTGTGGATCGCCCGGAGGACACGGTGGAGCATACGGTGGAGATCTGCCCGGCTTGGGCGGAGCACCGCCGTGTCCTCACGGAGGCGATCGGCGGCGACGATCTCTCGCGTCCAGCACTGGTTCAGGCCATGGTTCGGTCCGAGAGTGCATGGGAGGCCGTCACCTCCTTCTGCGAAGCAGTAATGCTCGCGAAGGAGGAGGCGGAACGCGTGAGGGAGAGGCAAGGTTCGCGCCCTCGCGCCTCTAGTCGCCGCAGGAGACGCCCCGGGCGTCGGGAGTTGCAAGCCGATTTCCGGCCACCGTAGGCGCGGGCTTGCGGACGGCGAGCGATGGGTAGCTCGCCGTCCGATAAGGACCAGGCCCGGGTCGACGGCGCGTTGTGTTCCACGCGCGCCTCAAAGAGATGTCAGCACCAACTGACGGGGTCCGTCAGGACCAATGCCTGCCAGGGTTGCGAGTTTGTCCGAAAGGGATATCGTGGCCCTGGCACACAGGCAAATGAAGGAACACGGGTGGGTTTTAGTCAGTAAGAGTCTGACACGCCCTCCCGCTCTGCCCAGAGCGGGAGAAGTTATTTGATAATTTCCCACCCAAAAAAAAAAAAAAAAAAAGCATTTCCTAGGTCTTCAGAAAACTCTTAGAAATTGTAATCTTAAGCTAGTTAAAGAAAATCTCTGTCTTCAAACAGCTGGAAGGCAATGTCAACACTCATTACCAACGCAATTTTCTGTCCGCTAATTTAACAAAAAGCTTTCTTTTCCTTATCCTTGAAACAATATAATTCTTTTTGAGAACATCCATCATTATTATATTTACCTACTTATGCATTTTCTACATCGTTTACTACAAAAGCTTTAACCTTTCCCCAATGACATGCAAGGCCGCTATATGTATTTATATGTTGCCTAATATAGCTGTTTGAGGCCAACGTTGTTCGTGTATTAAATCATGTCGGGTGAATTTAGTTGCTCCATTTCTCTTTACTTGTCTTCTGGTTTCATTTTTTAATGTTCCTGCCGAAGCCTTTATGATACCGGTTTCTTAAAAGTCAGTAAATCAAATAGAGTATCCACAGGTGCATTTATACAATTTGACTAAAGCGTAGGGTTTGTTCAAATTCATGGCCCACGTCTTGTGAAAGTACAATTTATTGTTTAGGGGAAACGATGGCTATGCGTAAAAGCCCCTATAAATAAATAAAGAATTTGACTAATAAAATTAGAAGCAAAATTAACAATAGTAAATGCTTAGATATCATTGGGTGTTTCTCTAATCTACGCCACTATAATTGTTTTTAGTATATTTTTCAGATACGCTTTTCTCGTAAATCGTTCTGATTGATCATTAAATACTATTAGTTCTGCCAACAGTAGACATCGTGAGCACAAATTTTTTGCCATAATTGCCACTAAAGTTATTTAAAACGGAATATTATTCATCATGTTTTTTGTTTTTAGAAACATGATAAAGATTTTTTTTTTCTCTTGCCTACGCTGTCCCGCTGCAGGGCAAAGGCCTCCATCCACTCCTTCCATACTTCGCGAGCCCGCGCGTCTTCCTACCAGTTTTGCCGGAACCTATCCAATTCGTCCCGCCATCTCCTACGTGGTCTACCGCGACCCCGTCGCACTGTTTTAGGGCACCTTTAAAAAATGTGAGTAAAAACTTGTAGGCCAGCTAGGAAAAAATTACTAATAGGTTTTAATTGGCAGAGGTAATGCTGAAGCCTATTTTTGTGATAAGAAAGTGGTCCCAGGTGCTCCATCAATCCCTACCTAGTAGTAAAGAGCAGATTCCACTGGTAGAAATCTAAAAGTGAGAAATTTACTGATTTGAGGAGCTATTCTGCACATTACTTCTATGAGTCCAACTTAAAGTTACTACCTTTCAAATAAAAAAAGAACCATCGTAATCAGATCTCATTAGGCGGAGATATTGAGTAGCCCCCATTTTGCCCCATTTTTGGAAGAAGTAGGGATCCAATCAAAAATCCCCGAAGGCAAAAAGAATTCTATAAAGTCGTTAAACCTGTATACCAAGTTTCGTCCAGATCAGTTGTAAAATACGACCTGTCTACAGGCCTCAGTGTGGGGTGTCAAATTAGCGTAGCGAATTTTGCCAGACTTGAAGCAGAGACGCTTCGCTCGCTCGGTCAATAAGGTGGTCAAACCGAATGTGAAACTTTTTTTGGCCACCATTTTCATTTGATTACATGCACAAATTGGGTATAGAACTAGAATAAGTAAATACTTTTTAATAGCGTGGAATAAGTCATAAACACCTCTGTGACCCTAAAAAAGCAAAATGTTTATTAAAAAAGCACTTTCTGCAAACTACAAACTATGAATATGCATTTAGTTGATATACTTACTACCACATTTCATTCCCCACACACACACACACATTCACACACACACACATACACACACACACACATACACACACACACACACACATTCTTCACATATTTCATTGTGTTGTTATTATATTATCTAAGAAGCAGGGATCGGAGTATCGGTGTATTCAATAAAATTTTAATTTTTCAATATTTTTAAAATCAAGAATAATATCCTTCTACATGCGGCCCTGGTATTACGCCTAGATTCCGATCTCTGATAATAATTAAGTAAACTCACAAGCTTACAGTATAGATTGTTACTTTGTAGTACCTATATTATAGATATTAAGTATAAATATAATTTCCGAACTCACTAGCCATGAATAAGCCATCAAAGGCTTCTGTGGTTTTTAGCATAATTATTAACTCTGCGATATATATTTTTTTGAAGATTAATAAAAAAAAAAAAAAAAAAAGTAAGTACTTTATAATGTATGGAATTAGTGTACTCATGGAATTAGTAAGTACTGTATAGATTTTAAGTAGAGGGGTCGACCAGTGGGCGACCACTACTAATGAATAATTGTTCGAATAAATATTTCTGTATTTAGTTTTTTTTAATTTTGAGGTTCATTTCTGTCGCTACTCAATTGCTTATTACCAAGGTGAGCTGTCTGGTGTTACACATCATATGCGACTACTCGTACTATAAAGCTCGCTCGATTTTTTTGTGTTGGACCATAATTAGGAACCGTCTGGTTACGGAGATAATAAAGGTCAAAATTACAATTTTTTTTACGAAGACAAGTTTTAAATGTCAGAAGCAGCTCATCCTGAAGTCGACATCCGCAGCCTTCAGTAACAGTGTGCCATTGCTTGTGAAGTTTTTCGTTTTTTGTGAATTAATGAACGTCTACGTTACTGCATACATACTACCTAATGGCGCAGCACTGATGCACTGACTGATGCTTTCTTACAAATATCGTGTGTCGTGTTGCTGAGCTACCTGGAATAGGGTTGAGCTGTGCGATAACTGATGTGTATGCTGTTTGTTTGGACAGGTCAACTCAAAGACTTCGACGGCACGGTTGGTGCAGTGGTTAAGCAATTGACTGCTGCGCTGCGTGTCGCGAGTTCGATTCCCGCACGGAACAAATATTGGTATGACCTACAAGTAGTTGTTCCGGGTCTGGCTGTTTGTGTATGTGAGTTTAAATGTTTGTAAACGCACCCACAATACAGGAGTAGTTCCTAGTGTGGGGCAAAGTTCTAAAAAAAAAAATGATAACTTGACGAACGGCTATCGATAAAATTACAGTAGATTGTAAACACACGGGTTTTCTAATTAACCTAACCTAACCATAGATATTTATTTTTATTATAACATAGATGACAGAAAAGGCCTAAACTTTATGTTTTTCTGTGAATGTTCTACGAACTATCATAAATTCATCATCATCATTTCAGCCGAAATACGTCCACTGCTGGACATAGGCCTGGGTCCAAGGGGGGGTGTTTGCTAATCTCCACGCTTGGTAGGTGGGTTGGTGATTGCAGTATGTTGTTAAAATGCAAAGAAAACGCTGCTGCCCATTCTCTAGTAAGTCCCTTAGATGCCTTTTATGACACCCACGGGAAGATATAGGATGGTGTTAAGGCTTCTACATAATGGCGCAACCAGTCGCGCGACGCGACACCGGTACAACAATTTCTATGAAAAATTCAAGGAAATTGTTCTATCGGTGTCGCGTCGCGCGACTAATCGTTCCAGTATGTAGAAGCCTTTATTCTTTTCGTCCGGCACCACACGGACAAAAAATAATAGTATACAAAATATAATAGTATAAAAAAAGGTTAATAAAAAGAATCACGAAAATATCAGTAGTAATAGTTGAAGCGCTTAGCTAATTACGTTGTTCAAAATTGAACTATCAAAGGATAAAAGAACCAATCTAAAAAGCTTTTACCTTTTCCATTTCCTATAAGCATCGTCATACCAGTGTAAGAAATAAATTGTTTTCCGGAATTTATTGTAATTGCTATTAATAGTTTATTGTTGAGTGAGCACTTAATAAATACTTTAGCCTAGTGGATTGTATGAAATGATGCCATTGACAACAAAAGTTTTATCGTCTTCATCATCATCATTATTATAGCCGAAAGACGTCCACTGCTGGGAATAGGCCTTTTTTTTTTTGTTCCCGTGTTGGGAAATCCTCATGGATATCCTCAGCCCTGGGGCGGGCGGAGAGGTCTGTCAGACTTTTACTGACTAAAAACCACCCCGGCTTTCCCTTCCCACACTTGCACCATGGATCATGGGATCATGTGCGATTTCCGCGATCCCCGGCTGGTGCGGTTCAACGATCCTCTGCGAGCCACCTCAAGACTGCGGGAGGAGTGAGGTGTTTGACCCCCCTCGCGACGTCTGAAAAGGGGTGTGCTGGACATGGGCCTCCTCCAAGCACCGCCACTTCGACCGGTTCTGTGGTTCTCGCATCCAGTGGATTCCAGCGGCCTTCACCAAGTCATCTATCCACCTTGTGAGAGGCCTTCCATTTTTTTTTTTTTTCTTACATTGTTGGCCCACTAGGAATTGCTCCTGTATTGCGGGTGCGTTTTCAAACATTTAAACTCACATACACAAACAGCCAGACCCGGAACAACTACTTGTAGGTCATACAAATATTTGATCCGTGCGGGAATCGAACCCGCGTCAGCCAAAATTCCAACTTTCTTCCTTCATTGTCCTCGTGTTCATTTGCCTATGTCATCATAGGCAAATTTATTTAATGTATTTTTTTTATGGAAATATAAAACTTTTAAGTGGATGAAGTCGTGAAGTGACTTGTTGGCTGTCTAATTAATTCTGGGAAAACCCGGCCTTATTTTTTTGTGAATAAACTTTATCTATCCTTAACTTCCGGTATTCGCAATAATAATTCAACTAAGTATTTGAATAAAACCTCCCTGACAAGGATTTTCTATGTCCTTCCAAAACGTCTTTAGTAATATCGTGTTCAGGAACTTGTCAAGTTGGTAAGTTGACAGGTGCCAGAAGGCGGAAATTACGACTCTGGCAAAAATAATGTTATTGGCATGATACGTGTACAGCTAAATATAGACCATAATAAATGTGTGTTATATGACGACATATTTGGATTATTTATTTATACTTCATTGTACACCCGATTATACATTACAAAAAGAAAAAAATATACACTACAAAATATACAATAAATGAGATTAATTATTATTTTGGAAACAAAAAAAAACGAGCGAGCCTTGCAGTAGTTGTATAAGATGCGTAACATCTGACATCTCAGCCTTGGTAATAAGCAACTGAACAGAAGAAATTAACCTCAAAATTTAAAAAAAGTTAACTGAAATAATTATATTCATTACTAGTGGCCATACCCACATCCCACTGGTTGAAATTCGACCCTCTCTACTTACAATCTATATAGCACTTACTAATTCCATGCTATTATAAAGTACTAACTAATTCCATGTCGTTAAAAAGTACTTACTTATTCCATGCTCAAGCTGTCACTTACTGTTACACATTTCCGTCCTTTTTCACGAAATAACTCCCACTGAAAGCGAGAGTAAAGATTTTACACGCCAAAGTTGAAAAGAAAAACGAATGCCAATAGCATAATGACTTAATCAGCACAAAATGTTCCCCCTGCTGGGACACAGACCTCCTCTCTGTGAGAGGCAGCGTGTAGAGATAGAGGTAGGGTCGTAATGTTCCTTGCGGGCAAAGTGCGGATTGGTATAGGTCTTAATTAGGGTTCCGTACCTCAAAAAGAAAAAGGAATCCTTATAGGATCACTCTTAAGTTGAAATTTGGTACACATATGAACTTCTGTGACCCAAACACGGACGTGTTTCGTAAATAAATTAATTTTGAATATGGAGGTCACTTGTGGGGGAAATTAGACAATTTAATTAAATAAGTTTTACTGACTGTACCGTGTGAAATATCAAATGAAAGGGCTTGTTTTAAGGATTTCATATACATATTTTTTATAATTTTAAAACATATGCTTTTGAAATTATTTAAGAAAATAGATGAAAAATTACCATTCCCCCCCCCCCCCCTTATCTCCGAAACTAGTGAACATACAATTTTTAATAAAAATACAAAAAATTGTTCAACCCCTCATTGTCCGTGGTCCGACACGCACTCGGCCGGTTTTTTTTTTATTCTAGGACATGCCGCTTCTCTCATGATGATTACCTCATCATCATCATTCCAGCCGAAAGACGTCCACTGCTGGTCACAGGCCTCCCCCAATAGGGTAGGGGGGGCTGCCATAATCGCCACGCTTGGCAGGCGGGTTGGCGATTGCAGTATGGTGTTATAATCCATAGAGTACGCTGCTGGCCATTCTCTAGTACATCCCGTAGTCGCCTTTTACGACACGCACGGGAAGACAAGGATGGCGTTATTCTTTACGTCTGGCACCATACGGAAAAAACTCCACATATGCGATGAGAATTGGTATCTTCATTCTCCATGATGACCTAGTCTTAGAACGGACAAGATGGGACTAGTTTTCTCTTTAACGTATTTAACCACTTATAATAAACAAACATGGCCGCTAAGTGTCATCATCAAATCAAGATGGCATCCGAGTGCCAGGTCAGATTACATAATCAACACGTGGGTTGTCCCCGAGCGCCAGATATTTGAAAACTAGGTCCGAAACAGTACTTTTCGGCATTAAAAAAAAAAACACCGTAAAGTGCTGTTGGGAACTATAGTTCCCAAAAAAAAATTACATCGTTAAATGACGTCTGGGAACCAGAGTTCCAAGCCTGCGCTTTACGGTGTTTTATTTTGGGAACTAGAGTTGAACTGTAGTTCCCAACTGCAATCGAGCGGTTTAACTGACAAATGAAATTGAAATAAATGCCTAGTCTTGTCTTTCTGTGATTTTCTTCATGAAATCCTTTCCATACACACCATATTCCTATGTACTTTCATACACAGTAAATAAATAGTAGCTATTCTGACACTCAAAGCTTGCTAATTATGTGGATATCATTACCTTTACATTATATCATTCATCCACTTATCTGAAACGTGCGTAGTTTCACCGTAGGTTGCTGTGGAGTGGTCTCTAAAGATTTTCCGATACTTTGTCGATTTTAGCTGAGGTAATTAATTGACACTAATTAATTATTAATTATTTGACATAAAATTGTTAATTGACACTACATTTTTCATAATTTATAGCTTCACGGACACAATGTACATTACGGCTAATCAAATCATTTAGTGTAATTTAGGAATAATTTTACTAAAAGCCAATTATTATAATTTGTCGATAATAATGGGAAGAATATAAAATTTAGGGTTCCATATAACTAGATCGTATCAAAAAATTTTAACTTGGATTTCCCGAAATTAATATAGATTGATATTTTTTAAACCTGAAAGCAGATTTTGAAGAGTAATAAATAAAACTTCAAAATCTGCTTTCAAGTTTTGCAGTTCAACATTTTCAAACAGCTATGAGAATACCTCCACTGCGGTATTTTTTTTTAAATATCGCATTCTTATGTCTTTTTCTATTACTTTATTTTTATTTTGTTTTTAATGTAAATGTTGGTACTTAGTTAAATGGTCCTTTTTTACTGTTTTTAATTCGTGTACGTCTCCCAAACTAAAATATATTTCTTTTCTTTCTTTTTTCAAACACATTTTGACTAAACGTGCCTCAATCAAATCAAAAAAAGAGCTTATCTCAATACCAACTAAGCTACCGGTCTATCCGCTACAAATGTGAATAGCTCCACTGCATTGGCAAAAATAGGTCATGAATATCGGAATAAAAACCGTGTACTGGTTTTAAATGTACTTTGTGTGTTCTGTGCTTTAGCGAGAGGCTGCAGAGCTTGGAAAACTATTCGCCATTCAAAAGCTTTGGAACAGTAACGTGTGTAGGTAAATGTTTTAGCAATCTGTATTTGAATAGTCTGACAAATACTTTAGTCACTTCTTACACGCGGCTTCGCCCATGTGTATGTCAGAAAATATCCCTATTTAAAGATTAAAAGTATCCTATAATCAGCCTATAATGTTCCTACTACTGGGACAAAAACCTCCTATCGGTGAAGGGGAGTGGGCCGTAGTCCACCACGTGGGCCCATTGCGGCTTGGTAGATGTCACATGTCTTGGATTTTTTTCCAGGACATGTCGGTTTCCTCACGATATTTTCTTTCACCGTTTTGAGAGCAGTCGTGATGAAATAATTTACACAAAGTAAACCGCCTGTCTGGGTTTGCACCTACGGCTTACAACTCCTAAGTCGCGGGGCTACCACTGTAGAAACATACCATATGTGTTCCAGGTCATAAACTATCTGTGTGCTAAATTTCATCCTTATCCGTTCAGCCGTTTTTGCGCCAATACGGAACATACATCCAGACAAACAAACCAATGTAAAATAATTCTATAAACTATATTTTCGGCATCAGACTCGTTCCTTTTTTTACACCTCGTAGCAAGTACTGTTTTTATCAAAAATATTCAACGTACAGTTTTGACTTCGTTACTATTTTATTAAATGGATAGATTTGAAATCGTTCGGTTTTTTTTTTTCTTACGTATTTACAACTACACCAGATGAATAATTCGACCGTACTTCCTACACTATTTAAAGTAGCTTCTACGCCATAAAGTATCTCTTAGTAAGAAGCTAATTTACAAATACATTGCACGTTTTTTCCCCCTACTCAACCCTCTTCGATTTCATTAAAAAAAATTCAGCATCATCATAAATCAAATAGTCGGACTCGTTGAGATATTTATTAAAAGAAATAAAGATTCATTGCCGATTCATTCTGCCTAAAAGCTAGAATTGCACTATTCATTTCACATAACTTTTGATAAAACCTAACCACTTCACAACCTCATCATCATCACTACAGCCGAAAGATGTCCACTGCTGGACATAGGCCTCCCCCAAAGGGGGGGTTTGCCATAATCGCCTCGCTTGGCAGGCGGGTTGGCGATCGCAGTATGGTGTTAAAATGCATAGAGAACGCTGCTGCCCATTCTATCTATAGTCGCCTTTTATGACACCCAAGGGAAGAAATGAGGTGGTGCTATTCTTTACGCCCGGCACCACGCAGACAAACCTAATTGATATCAATTAGAAACAGTAAACGAACTTTAGCTCTCCACAAAATATACCGAACATTCCACTAACAAAACCTTTCGACTTGCCTACTAACCGTTATTAGAACGGACAGTTTAATTTAAACGTCATTTACGTTTCAAATTCAAAATGAAGTCGGTAGGCGTCGATCTGTCCCGGCACATTTCGTTACAAATCGGCGTGCTGAAACTGTTCGGCATATGGTTCTACATACCCTACCGTTTGAAGAATTTCAGATTTTGGATTTGCGTTTTGACGAGAATTGTACTAGGAATTTCTGTGTTCGTTGTACCGACTGCCGGCCAATTGGTTTACGTGGTGCGGCTGATTTTGTCGGGGAACGCTGAAATACAAGAGGTGGCTGGGATGTGAGTAACAAATTTGATTTAACACTGTAATATACCTACAGGGCTTTTTGAATTGATTGACAATACAAAA
Source organism: Tiliacea aurago (assembly GCA_948098905.1). Lineage (NCBI taxonomy): Eukaryota > Metazoa > Arthropoda > Insecta > Lepidoptera > Noctuidae > Tiliacea > Tiliacea aurago. Next base: position 8,887,039 of record OX402592.1, read on the forward strand.
ATACAAACCTTATAAATATCGACATCTTCTCATTTAGTCATCAACTGCTTACCTAATATAGATAGGTATCTAATTATTTTAGGTAAACTTCTTTTAATTGTTAAGGCGCTGACAAGATACAAATCATAAAAGTAGGCTTGTCTTAAACAAAATAATTGACAAATCTATATAGTTGGAAAACATATAAATTATTCTTGAACATATTTCTCAGAACTTGGTTGTTACCAAAACACGTTTAGAAAAAAAATCTTAATACAAATGAACGGTAAACTTACCCTTTACTTTGAGTTTCAATCCAAAATATCTGTATTAAATATCAACGCACGATTGGTATTTAATTAGTAACAAGAGCGTCTTATTTGTATGCAGAACTTGATTGTTTTTTTTATTTTCGATTACTTAACTCATTTTGGAGTAAATAAATAATTGCTTCATATTTTGCAATCAATTACAAGCGTTGTGTCATCGCACTTCTCTTTCTTTTGTATGCAGTCTGACAGTGACAGCGGTTTACCTGTGGTCAGTGTCTTAATACCGGTACTTATCTACCCATAACATCTGTGAAGATTCAGTCGTAAATTCCTCAAAAGTTTGTCTTTAAAATATCACTTCACAGACTACAATACGTGTAGTAGGTATAGGGTAGATCACTTTTAGCGATAAGACTGCACCCATTGTATAAGTATAAGTATATTTATTTTCTCTTCACAAATGTACAGTTAGTATTGCTTAAAACTAGCTTAAGGATAAGTTTACATTTGTGAGAGACTGGTGCTTGAAATAGGCATTGCAAGCAACGTCTGTGGTACAAGTCACCAGGACCCCACGACGCTTCTTAATGTACAAGCTTACATTGGATGGTTTTATGAAACAGAAGAGAATTTACAATATAAAAAAGTAAAAAATAAATAATACAAAGCAACATAACGATAATTCAAACTTTCGAGAGTGGATTTGACTGTGTGTTGTGTGCGTAAGTGTGAGTTGAATTGTGTAGGTGAAGCGTGTGTAGTTTATGTGAGATAATGTGTACTCGTATGTAAGAAGTGTCAAGTTATAAGAACCAATAATTTTTCAGTTGCTTCATAATCCAGAGTTTTTAGCCATTTACTCACAGAAGCCTTACAAAAACTCTTGGGCTTGTGGTAGATGGAAAAAGCGGTGTTTGCCTTGTTGTAGATGAATGGACCAAGGAAGCAATAGAATTTATGAGAAAAGCTAGTTTTAAATAAGGGTTTATGGCATACTGTACCCTTCCTGCGTTTACCTTTTGTTATGTCCTTATTGTACTTCAACTGGGTGTGTTTTTTTAGAATTATGTTAAGCAAAAACGTCTGTCTGCCTGTCAGAATATCCCATTTTTTGTAAAGTTGCGCAGTAGGGAATCGAAAAGGCAACCCAGCTCCAACCTTGAGAATTGCCCGCTGCGCTCTTTCAACTCCAAAATATGAGTTTTTGAGGCCCCTCCCCACGAGGCTACGCAATAGTTAATAAGAGACTGGCACAGGGCATCATATACCATTTTGATTGTTCGACGGTCAGCAATATGTCTTAGTGTTTTAAATATATAAATTACCTTGCCAAGTCTGGTAACAAGAACCTCCAAGTGGGATTTGAATGATAGGGATTGGTCTATAGTGACTCCCAAGTATTTTAGGGACTCCGTTCTTTGGAGAGTCGGACAGTCACAGCCAGTCAACACTGGCTGGTGACATGAATGAGCAGTGATAGATAGAGCCGTAGGAGGTAGAAGGTTTTTTCTAAGAGCAAATGTAATGTATTTCGTTTTAGTGGCATTTAGCGTTAGTACATTGTTCTTCAGCCATGTACAAATGGTCTGAAATCCATCCTGCGCATTACGAAAAACGTCATCCCAACTATTTCCATAGAACAAGAGCGCAGTGTCATCAGCGAAGGATAATATTCTTCCGTTATGAAAGTGTAGCTGACAAAGGTCGTTGATATACACTAAAAACAGAGATGGTCCAAGAATACTTCCTTGCGGAACACCATAGCTTACATTGACCTCATCACTGGTCCAGCTGTCTATCCTCACTCTCTGTGTACGATTGTTGAGATAGTCATTGTATAATCCTATGTAACATTTCTAATTTTATATCTGTCATTTATGTATCATCAGTTGTCAGCCTTCTCCCAACTATGTTGGGGTCGGCTTCCAGTCTATACAGCTGAATACCAGTATTTTACATGGAGCGACTGCTTATCTGACCTCCACAACGGAGTGACTGGGTACCACGATACCCCTTGGTAAGACGACCCGTAACAACTGTCAAAGGTCTACAAATAACAGTACTTTCCGAGGCACGGAGGGGCCTTGGTATGTGAAGATGGCCACCCATCCACGGACCAACCGCGGCTACTGTAGCTTAACTTGATCGATCGACCCGTGCGGATGTTAATATTTTGCCACAAGCCCCTCCCAAGACCTGTCATTTATGTACTTGTTACTATACTTATATTATTATGATATAGGTACACAATAATGTCCGTTTGGTGCCGGACGTAAAGAATAGCACCATCCCATTATTTCCCGTGGGTGTCGTAAAAGGCTACTAAGGGACTTACTAGAGAATGGGTAGCAGTGTTCTCTATGCACTTTAACACCATACTGCGATCGCCAACACGCCTGCCAAGCGTGGCGATTATGGCAAACCTCCCCTTTGGGGGAGGCCTATGTCCAGCAGTAGACATTTTTCGGCTAAAATGATGATGATGATGATACACAATTACACAATAAAGAGTATTCTACTCGTAGAAACGGTTTGCACTGATGAACATGCTTGATCTTGCGTGCTTGGTCTTTTTGGCGCAGCCGTGAGGCACACTTACCCGCTTATTTCTTACGTCGCACTTTACATTATTTACTTGTTTTTTTATTTTTATCTGCTGTACTTATATTATATTGTGTGTCTTTAGTCTGTGCTAAATAAATGTATTTTCTTTATTTCTTTCTATCTGCTTGGTTTTAACATGATTATGCCATTATCTTGTTTGATATGCAATACGTGATTGGAACACTAGTGCACAGATGGGGCCATCTAATCACTTAATTGCCTTCACCGTATCTAATGACCCGATTGTGATGAGAGAGTAACACAAAACAGGGTGTAAAACGACCCATTACGAAGCCGTCATTTACGCATTCTGTATATCAAACTCATCATTTCAGCCGAAAGACGTCCACTGCTGGACATAGGCCTGCCCCAAGCACCGCCACTTCAACCGGTTATATGCTTCCCGCATCCAGCAGATACCTGCGGCCTTCAAAAGGTAATCGGTCCACCTTGTAGGAGGCCTTCCAACGCTACGTCTTCCGGTATGCGGTCGCCACTCCAGAACCTTTCGGCCCCATCGATCATCAGCCTAATATCAAACTAAGTAACTTTAAATCGTCGTAATTTTTGACGGCGTTGACTTAGAAGCTTGATTTTTTTCCAGCTTCAAGAGACCGTAGATTTACGTATTTGATGTTAATTTCAATTTGATACCTTCAAGCTTTCCTGCAAAAAAGGGTCTTGACAGACTGACAGCCAACTAAGTGTTCCTATAATGGTTCCGTTTTTTCCTTTTGAGGTACGGAACCCTAAAAATTACCATAATAATGAGAAGAATAGTGACTCTCAGCTTTATTAAGGGTATTTCTTTACGCGTTACAATGAATGAACTAACGAATTTACTTATGGAATCCGGCAAAAGCTAGCTTACTGTTCCAAATAGTTAATACAGAATAAAGTCCACTTATTAAAGCAGTCTTAAATTTAAGTTGTAAAATATTTGCTTCTTCCGACATTCAACGTTAACATTAGGTTAAGCTTAAATAGCACTTCGCCTTGTAGCTAATGAATTTTGACTCATAAATTGTTGGAGCGTCAACTAATCTCCCCGGCGCGCGGCGTCGTTAAAAGTGAATCGAAAAGTATATTTTTTGAGATCAGAACCTGACCTGGGTCCCATAAAATTCTCCGTACGCCCTGTACAGGGAATTTTATGGGTAAAATATTCGTAGATGCGCCCAACCGAATCCCCATAATACATAATAATATTATGTTAACGCATAAAATATGAATGAAATTTTTTTTTATAAATATTTCGGACAATCTATTTACTTCACCATTTTTAATGTTTATACAATGTTGATTGAATCAGTTTTGATTACAAATAAAAACGGGGACAAAAGAAATACTTTGAAAACTGTAAAGAACCCTTCCGTGCTCATAAATTATGTTATAACGACGCAATAAATCTGCCTTGGAACTGAAATCGCGTGTAACATATATGACAAACCTAAATGAAACCAGTTTTTTCGAGCTTTCGTTTAACTTGATAAGGTCAAATGTTATCAGTGCGGCCTACTTACATAATAATATGATGGGGGATTTAAGGCGCTGACAAGAGGCAAATGATCTATGTAGGCTTGTCTTAAACAAAAAAATTGCGAAATCTAGGTATAGTTTGTGGGAGGGAAAAAAAATATGTTTTTCTTGAACATATTTCTCAGAACTTGGGAGTTACCAAAACACGTTTAGAAGCAAAAAATCTCGTTACAAATTGACGATATACTAACCTTTTACATTGAGTTCCAATCCAAAACTTCTGTATTAAATATATCAACGTACGGTTAACAACAAGAACGTCTCATTTGAATGCAGAACTTTGTTGCTTTTTATTTTCGATTACGCAACTCATTTTTAAATAAACGCTCTTACAGACTCACGCGATGTCGCGGGCGTGACAAGTGATGGCATAGAAACTGTGCTACTAGAATCGCGTTGCGCCCGCGATATCGCACTAGTCTGTACGAGCCTTAAATTGATAACTCCTTCATATTTTGCAATAAATTGCAAGCGTTGTGTCATTCCGCTTCTCTTTCTTTTGTATGCAGTCTGACAGTGACCGCTCTTTAGCTGTTGTCAGCGTCTTAATAGGCATTCTTGTGATGACAAGAGAATATTTTTGGCAGAAATGTTCTCGAAATACTCGTAAGTAGTATAGGAATGTCGCGTGTTACGTTTCACGATACATTCAAAGGCGAAATGTTAATAGCTTAACAGTTCTTTATGGTTAAGTATGTGGTTTCAGTTTACTGTTCCGCACTCCAGATAAGACAACTTTTGGGATCTGGAGGCGAAAGTCCTCGCGCACATGTGGGTGTGGCGCGAAGAGGCGAAACGCCGGGGTGAAACTCCGCTGCCGCAACAAATCGCGGCACAGCGGACGGAGCTCCGGCAGGATCTCATGGCGACATGGAAAGTGCGATTGTCGCAACCCAGTGCTGGGCACGCCACAATTGCGGCGGTAAGTCCCCTCTTTGAGGAGTGGCTAGAGAGGCGCCACGGCGTCCTCACCTTCCGCCTGACGCAGGTCCTCACCGGACATGGTTGTTTCGGGAGGTTCCTGTTCAGGATAAAGCGGGAGGAAACGCCCGGGTGTCACCACTGTGTGGATCGCCCGGAGGACACGGTGGAGCATACGGTGGAGGTCTGCCCTGCTTGGGCGGAGCACCGCCGTGTCCTCACGGAGGCGATCGGCGGCGACGATCTCTCGCGTCCGGCCCTGGTTCAGGCCATGGTTCGGAGCGAGAGTGCATGGGAGGCCGTCACCTCCTTCTGCGAAACAGTAATGCTCGCGAAGGAGGAGGCGGAGCGCATGAGGGTGAGGCAGGGTGCCCGCCCTTCCGCCCTAAGTCGCCGCAGGAGACGCCCTGGGCGTCGGGAATCGCAGGCCGATTCCCGGCCACCGTAGGCGCGGGCTTGCGGACGGTGAGCGATGGGTAGCTCGCCGTCCGATAAGGACCAGGCCCGGGTCGACGGCGCGTTGTGTTCCACGCGCGCCTCAAAGAGACGTCAGCACCAATTGACGGGGTCCGAAAGGGCCAATGCCTGCCAGGGTTACGAGCCTGTCCGAAAGGGATATCGTGGCTCTGGCACACAGGCATCTGAAGGAACACGGTGGGTTTTAGTCAGTAAAAGTCTGACACTCCCTCTCGCTCCGCCCAGAGCGGGAGAAGTTATTTGATGATTTCCCACCAAAAAAAAAAAAAAAAAAAAAAAGATAAGACAACTTTATGGTTCCGTTTAAAATGGCCATTTATATTTGTTCACCTGTTAGATACGGCCAACTACAAATATTTACAGGGTTTTCCTACAAACTGCCTCGTTGTTCTAGAGTGGTCGCAAGCACGAGATCCTGGGTTCGATTCCCGGGTGGGGCAATGTGTTTTTGGGTTTTTCCATTAGGAATTTCTCAGTAGCAGCCCGGAGTTTGGATTTGTGGCCCGGTTGATGGTAATAGGCTCGCCCCCTATTACATGGGACACACATGTACACCTCTGACTAATCTTTCGGGGAATTTAAGCGTGATTTCATGTGTGATACGTTACTGATTGAACTCTGTTAGTTGACTGTCATAAATTGACAGTTAGTAGTTATTACAATCTTGTCTTTCTGATTTGTTTTATTTTTGATAATGTTTGTCATTCCTCTGAAAATGAGTCACTATTTTGTAAAGACATATTTTTCCCACAACAACCAGTCACATTTTTCTGTTCCAAATACCTGATCATAATAATCCTGATCGGAATGAAAACCTGTTCATATTTAAACAAACTATACAGCTAAATGACATCTGTCATTTCAGCCGAAAGACGTCGACTGCTGGACTTAGGCCTCCCCCAATAGGGGAGGTCTTACCATCGCCACGCTTGGCAGGCGGGTTGGCAATCGCAGTATGGTGTTAAAAATGCATAGAGAACGCTGCTATAGTAAGTCCCTTAGTCGCCTTTTACGGCACCCACGGGAAGAAATAGTATGGTGCTATTCTTTACGTCCGGCACCACACGGAATAACAAATGACATCTATACATACTCGTATAATAAAATAGTAACGAATTCCAAACTGTACAATGAATATTTCTGAAAAAAACTAATTGCTACGAGGTGTGGAAATGAGTCTGATGCCGAAAATATAGTTTTTTTAAATTTTTGTCCGTTTGTCTGTTTGACACAAAAACGGCTGAACGTATTTGGATGAAATTTCGCACACAGATAGTTTACAACCTGGATTAACACAAAGGATAGTTTTAATTTCGGTAGTGCGTTTCCGTGAGATAAGGTCTGACATCCACGCGGGCGAAGCTGCGAGCAAAAGCTAGTTATAAATAGTATTTAATCCGTTCCCAGCTACAAAGGTCTGCTAATTACTTTAACAAAACGAAATACCACAACTTGTTAATTAAATATTCCATGTTTCAGTATAAACTTAATTCTGACAGAGTTACTGGTATCGCTAAGGCTTCTGGACATGAGTTTACGCCGGGATCTACTTATGCAGCTGTCAGACCAGCTCATGAGCGAAGAGTTTAAATTTTACTTGAAAGACCAGAAGGATATATTGGAAAAGGCTGTCAAGTTTTCCAGAAGACTGTTTTGGATTCTAATGTGTTGTAGTAGCTCGGATGTGCTTGGTAAGTGGCGGTTCTTTTGCTTATTGATGATTTATTTGATTTACTTTTATACAATAATCAATCTTTAATCGATTCTGTAATAATCGATATAACGTACGTACTTATTTAAATAGAAAAAAACCGGTCAAGAACGAATCGGACTCGCGCACCGAGGGTTCCGTACGTATATATGATGTTGATGATTTCTGAAAAACTGTGCTATTTAGAGACATCATTTTATTTTTCCTGTAATCTTTACATAAACTTGTATCACATAAAATAATTTCAGATTTTTATCTATGAAAACTTCGGAGACAAGGGGGGGGGGACGGTATTTTTTTTTTATTTTTTATTGGAAACTGTGCTGCAAAAAAAAAACTGTTTTAGAATGTGCAAACAGCGTTCTTTCATATGATATCCCACATGCCCTAGTAGCCCCACTTCAAAATTTTAAGACCCCCTTTCAGTCCGTTTTGCAAAAAAGAATATTTTTTTTCTTTTTTTTCTTTTTGCAAAATAGTTGGGCAAACATCATCTAAAACTATTCAAAATTTCAAGTTGAAAGCATTAGTAGTTCTTGAGATATCTAGGTGTGACAGACAGACAGACAGACAGACTTAGTCTCACCATAAGGGCTCCTTTTTACCATTTTTGTACGGAACCCTAAAAAGGATTGGTTACTTTTGAGCAGTGTTGTGGGCGATCGGTATTACAGTTGTGAGATAACAGAAATCACTAACAAAACTGCCTTTTATGAAAATAGTTACTTGTGTACCTATTCCCTACAAAATGGTTGAGTTGGATGGTGCTGCGGGCGCCGTCAGTTGAGACTGGTCTTCTCTTAACTGCCAGGGCTTATTTGTAATCTTTTAATCTTATATTTTGTATTGTTTTTTAAATAAGTATTTTTTTTTTTACATAGTTCTCACATAAAGAAGCAACAAGAATAATGTACCCTGGATTTTGTAATATCTTGATTTAAAAGAGTGTCCTTGGAGTTTCTTGCCTGTTCTTCTCCATAGAGATCTACGTTTTGGAATGGGCAAATAGCTTCAACTTTCTGACTAACTGACCGACTCTTTTTTTCTAAGTTTTAATACTAATACAATAATAGGGATGTTTTACCGAAGTAAATAAATGTTATTGAATTGGGCGTCAGTTGTCTACAAATGTATAGTGCGACAAATATCATGAATGTTTTGATAGGATAAATATTTTGTTGCTATGAACACTCTCATTGGGTGAGTCGCAGAAGGATACTTCAACTGATCCTCGTAATATAATCTCACACAATAACACGTGAAGTGATAGTGATGTCTATTTATAGTCAAAACTTCAGGCTGCTTTACAAATAGTTACAGTAGTTGTATGTTACGTACCTATAGACTCGTATGTATTGTTAGCAAAATAGTAAAGTTATTATAAATATCTTACCTAACGTGCAATTAAAATAATGCTAATTATTTTTCAAGCGATTAACGAAAAAGGGCGACTAACTATTTGCTACTAAAAAAATAACTTTGCCGCGATTAAATATTATTTATAAATTCAGATTAATTTGTCGCCGCGTTAAATACATGCCTTAAAATAATTTCCTTTACTTTTGAGGATACCTAAAGAGTACATGTTTTTATTTAGTAATGTTGCAAGGAGGAAAGTTGAATGTTGTTTGTCAGTATAATTAATTATTTTGCCGTGTGTACCTTCTCGTCGATTTAATTGGTATCGGTATTATTCCAGTACACGTCGTCGTGGTGCCAGCTTTACATAATTTTGATACTTTACCTCTGAAGATGGATCTCATTCTCATTGATATTAATAAGGACTCGTATTTTAATTATGTATGCGCTTATCAGGTAAGAGATTTACTTACATTATTTATTTATACCTCTTTAGCACATTCATTTGTTATAATATTTTATTCTCGCTCTACATCTGAACCATTTTCTTGTTAAGGCTTCTACAGACCAGTGCGACACGCGACGCGACACAAAGGCCCCGCGTGTCACGTGACGATCGGTGCCTTTGTGTCGCGTCGCGAGTCGCGCCGGTATGTAGAAGCCTTTCTTCAGTGTTTTTGTATACTTACAGATTTTGTACAAACCTATGATGCTGGCAACATTCATGACGCTGCAAACATTGCCTTGGGCGGCAATGTCTTGTGCAAGTAAAATTAATTTTGCATATTATTTGGCTTTGAGTAATGCATACAATTTGAATAATGGCATAAATCTCATCAAGTACAGTTTATCCAGGATAAAACCAACGCTTAGAGGAGATTTGGTCAACACGGGTCCATATTCTGGGAAAATCATAAACAAAAACATTATTTCCATGTAAGAGGATAAAGTAGGATTTAAAAAAATCATTGAGTATCGTTACACGTTGGCAGAGACAGCGCCGCGGGGCATAAAAAAAATTCCCACGAAAAGTAAGACAGCAGAATAATTCTCGTACCGTTGTGAATATTAACATCACATGAACTGCGTTCAAAGGTCGTTGATTCTGCAAAACATATACTTTCCACGTCTAAAACTTTGTATGTACTCCCTGATTTATTTACCTTCCAGTCAGCCAATTGGACGTTTTAATTTATAACTTTGAAAATATGAAAGACCTCGTTAAAGCCACCGCAGCTGAAAGACGGTGCAATGAAAATGAAGCATTTAAAGAAATTTTTAAAAGATGCGTTCTTCATCATAGCTCTATAATAAGGTAAGTAATTAATAAGGTAAATAATTATATAATAAGGTAAGTAATTACCAATAAGGTATTAAAATGCTTTTTTATGTTTTTATTTCAGTGGAATTTAAACATGTTTTTAGGGTTCCGTACCTCAAGAGGAAAAAACGGAACCCTTATAGGATCACTTCGTTGTCCGTCTATCTGTCTGTCTGTATGTCTGTCAGTCTGTCAATACCCTTTTTCTCAGGAACGCGTGTAGGTATCAAGTTGAAATTAATATCAAATACGTAAGTCTATGGTCCCTTGGAGCTCTAAAAAAATCAAGCTTCTAAGTCAACGCAATAAAAAAATACGGTGATTTAAGCGACATTATTGCGACATATTTCGATACTCACAAATAAATCAAAACCTACAGGGTACTTCTCGTTAACCTAGAATCATGAAATTTGGCAAGAAGCCAGGTCTTACAGCACAAGTATAGGAAAAAGTCCTAAAATTATAAATTTGTATGTCTGTCTGTCTGTATGTCTGTCAGTCTGTCAATACCCTTTTTCTCTGGAACGCGTGTATGTATCAAGTTGAAATTAATATCGAATACGTAGGTTTATGGTCCCTTGAAGCTTTAGAAAAATTAAGCTTCTAAATTAACGCAATAAAAAAAAATACAATGATTTATGCGACATTATTGCAACATATTTCGGTACTCGCAAATAAATCAAAACCTATAGGGTACTTTCCGTTGACCTAGAATCATGAAATTTGGCAAGAAGCAAGTTTAGGAAAAAGTCCTAAAATTGTAAATTTGTAGTTTTATCACATAAAAAAACTTTTTTTTGCGATTACAAACTTATATTTGCAGTTGGAGAATTGACTGTGATGTATATCGTTGTATAGGAGAACAAGTTTTTCAACTACAATGTTAAGTTTGTTTTTAGGATAAATTCATCCTAACTACGGAACCCATCATTGTGCATGGTCCGCCACGCACTTGGCCGGTTTTTTCTCTTTATGTTACGAATCACTTCCTCAAAGGTATGCAAATTAATCTGATTTATTTAAATGTAAAACAGCCTGCTTTGCTTCCCTTTCAGATTTGTAAATACGATACAAGGTGCGTTTGGTGGGTTGATAACAGCAACGTTATTTTTGAGTACCGGTATTTTGGGTACTACCGCGGTTCAGATATTTTCGGTAAGTCTTGCGTGGTACAGTCTGTACGTGGTTTTGTTCAAAATTTGATATTATCTGTTAGTTTAAAGCTAATATTACTTTAAATATAACCTTATTCTACATTTGTACTTATCGAAAGTAAAACACAGGCATTATTTTTGTACCTTTTGAATACACATTGCGGCATTGTGAAACGTGTTTACATTGGCTGTGTTTCATGCGAACTAAACAAAATAAGAGCTCACGTCCCAAGTGAGCTGTTATTTACTGAGATGTATTTTTTGCGCCAACCCGATATCTAGTTGTTATAAGCATAGAAATTAATGAGAGAAGCTGCACAGCCCGTTATAACTGTAATAAACTTTTTGTTATATTTTTTTGCAGATTGAGTCTCCTCTGAAGAACATGACGGAAGTAATATGGGTTATGGCTTACTTGATGGTTTTTATTGGTAATCTTTTCATTGATTGTTACTTTGGAAATACTATCACTGTAAAAGTAAGTACCTACCACACAGTACATACACCACCACCACACAGTTCTCTGCTCTTGTTTCATGTGTATTATTGTATATATGTATATATTTATTAGATAAGTGTATGCTTTGTGTATGTATGTATTTATTGTATATGTTAATGGTACACCACTGACTACCTTGTCTCTCCTGCTCCCTTTAATCCATCCAAAGGTTGTCTGTACAAGATCGCTTTTAGCGATAAGACCGCCCATTGTGTCACCCTATGTAAAATTTAAACATTTATATCTGTAAATTTTATGGTGTACATAATAAAGAGTATTCTATTCTATTCTACCAGTAAAAAAATTTAAACTTTTTCTGTACCAATTATAGTAAATCCAAAAGGAAACGCTTAAATTAAAATAGGACCTATAATTATAGCCATGATGATATTTTTAAAAAAAAAGCTAAATAAACGTTGACGACACGAAAATCCTAAAATGTTCCCGAAAGAGCTCTTCGTGTTCTAAACTACTATTTGATGTGCCGCAGTGACCAACTTTACGCTGCTTTTAACAAGTTTTTCAGGTCAGCTGATTCTATTTTTGGAATCGCACACATACAAACTTCAATTCAGTTTAGTTATTTATAATATTTAAAATCAAAATTCATATTATGTCGTTTTATGAAGTTAAATGTTTGGAAAACCTGCGCAAAGCATTAAAAAATAAATAAACAAGTCTGAAAAACTTAGCAAGCCGAAAAGAAGTTGAAGTCTCATACGTTTCACGAATATTTTGATAGCATGCATGCAATGCTATTCTGTAAAGTTCACATCAAATTACACACGATTCAAAAGCAAATTCACTAGTTTTTGAAGTAACTTAATTATGTAAAAATTAATTATGCGGGTGACCACTGAAAATCAGCGCTGTGCTGTGGGTCCCCCATAGCATAGCATCATGCTGAGTGCAAGCCTTCTTGTCACAGTCATGACGTGCAGCTTCTGGCTATTTGTTTGTTTGTTACTTATATCTGTTTTGTGTAACTTTCGGGTATTATTACTTATTATGTTTTCGTAAGCACGTTTTTTCTCTGACAATTAAAATTATTTTTCTTTCTTTCTTTCTTTCTAACCGATTTACAATTTGCTCCAATTTCAGTGATAATGTTTAAAGAATGCATCCTATACGTCATACTCGTACTAGGTACCTACTTAATGTAATGAAATGAAATAAAATTGTTTCTTCTGTAAATAGGGTATCGGAATCACTTTTACACGTCATATAAAAAAATAAGCTAGATCTAGTCGACATTTCCTATCTGACTACCTCTGAGAAGAAATGGCGAAACAAACTCAGGGGGGGGGGGGTCGGGGGTGGGGGGCTCTTTTATAGTCGAGACATAACCACCAAAGATTGGATCTGTCCAGTCAGTGCAAGCATTTGTCAGTAATCGTGTAGCTCAACTTAGGACTTAAGGAGCTCAACGACTCGACAAACAATACCAAAGAAAGGACATTTAGGTAGGCCGCTTATCGTATTAAAAATGCAGATCATCATTAAAACTAATTGAAAAAAAAAAGAAGAAAAAAAAATGACCCACATAGTGCTCACATTTACTATTATTAAAGTAATATAATAATATACTTTATAATATTCAGCAAAGTCAATATGTAAACTGCATATAACGGCTCCACAATATACATAAACAACATACATAGAGTAAGGGCACCGATGCGCAAACTATTATCATGCATTCAACACATGATTCTAGACCAGAAATGTATGGAACAACTGTTTTTAGGGTTCCGGACGTCACTCGTGTGTCTGTCTGTCTTTCTGTCCGTATCACAGCCGATTTGCTCCAGGCAAATAAGACAAAAAAATGCTTTGCAAACTGTACCGTGTGTTATTTCAAACAGACTCTGAGGGTATTTTTATAATTTTAAAATAATAGATATAAAGTTAAAAAAATAGATAAAAATTGCCCATTCCTCATTTCTCATATCTCCAAAACTACGGAGTCAACATTTTTGAAAAACTTCAGAAAATAGTTCTGTATTTTTGTATAGAAGAAGAAAAGTCTATAGTCTTAAAATAACATGGTAAATCTCTCAATATTGTATATAGAAACTTCCATTTGCAGTTGGAATGTATGGAAGAACAAGTTTTTCACCTACAATGTTAAGTTTGTTCTTGGAATAAATTCATCCCAACTACTGAACCCTTTATTTCGCATGGTCCAACAGAGACTTAGCCGGGTTTTTTTTTACGAACCGGCAAAAATTCACAATTCACAATTCTTTATCGGATTCCATAACGTTGGTAAAACAGGTGCCATGCTTAAAATGAATCAAACAATTATGGACCCTGTCGGGCACAGCATAATAGGAGAGAAGTGGAAGAGCACTTATTTGTTTTTATATTATTATTGTATTCTGTTTTTTTTTTATATTACGAGTACTACTTTTTTTTTCTTTTTCTAGTTCAATTTCTGCGCTAGTGGGTTTAGAATCATGTAGGTACTGAATTCACGTTGCAGTTTGCGTGCAGGTGTCCCTTCATCATCATTTCAGCCGAAGGACGTCCACTGCTGGACATAGGCCTCCCCAAGCACCGCCACTTCGACCGGTTCTGTGCTTTCCAGCGAATACCTGCGGCCTTCACAAGGTCATCGGTCTACTTGTAGGAGGCCTTCCAACGCTACGTTTTCCGGTACGCGGTTGCCAGTCCTGAACCTTTCGGCTCCATCGGCCATCAGTTCTGCGAGCAATGTGCTCTGCCCACTGCCACTTAAGTTTGGCAATTCTTCGGGCTATGTCGGTTACCTTGGTTCGCCTGTGGATCACTTCATGTTTGATTCGATCACGTAGGGAAACTCCAAGCATAGCCCTCTCCATAAATAAAAACACCGTGTATATCCAATTCATATTACTATTACAACAGAAGTTTTCACTTCAAGCAGATCATCAGCCAGTTCCATACAAACAAACGAAAAAAAGGACTGTAGAAGTGTCATATGAAACTCGATGGCCGAGACATCACACCTCGACCCTGTTACCAGCACGTGCCAAGCCAATTCAGTTATCCGCCCTTAACTCGTACCCGACCTTTAGGATGAGCTCTAAGCCTCACCCAAGGGTATCCTTACCGGTTAATAGCTATGAATACAGCGAAGCCTCCTGAAAAACCGGTTTAGGGATAAGAAGATTTAGACACACCTACATGCACTGTTAAGTACTGACTGTCGGCTTTCTTAAGCAACTCAATTTCAAGTTGCCACGGTTTAATATTAAGTGTAGTTTAAAAATTGGGAATTAGTAGTTAATATAAAACAAAGCCGGTTTTTGTGTCTGTCTGTGTGACCGTTTAAATCTATTAAACTGTACAATAGATTTTGACGCGATTTTCACCATCAATTTGGGAAAGTTTATGTGTATAAAACATTAATAACATTTAACTCAGGTGAAGAACACAGAAATATCGATATTTTGGCCAAAGATCATCATCATCATTATTCATCATTTCAGCCGAAAGATGTCCACTGCTGGACATAGGCCTCCCCCTAAGGGGGGTTGCCATAATTGCCAGGTTTGGCAGGCGGGTTGGCAATCGCAGTATGGTATTAAAATGCATAAGTAACGCTGCTGCCCATTCTCTAGTAAGTCCCTTAGTCGCCTTTTATGACACCCACGGGAAGAAATAGAATGGTGCTATTCTTTACGTCCGGCACCACACGGTACAAAGATACCAAAGATATAATATTAAAGATTTTGGCGTGTCGCCATTGCACCCAAGTGTGAAAAGCAAGGGCGGGTCACGAGTCTTTCAAATAACATGCAAAGCGTCAGTTCACTGAATTTTGTAGAACTTTGTACAGATAATCTTCTTCCTTGCACTACAAAATTCAACGAAACTGCTTGGTCATTCAAGCAGTTTTAATTGGAGATGCTCGTCAAAAAACTGTAGGAAAATATCATTAGAAGTTTATGGACCCTTTTGGAATAATTAGAAGACTACTTATATCCGCTGAAAACCAGCGCTGGGGCTCTGTCTTGCATAGGGTCGCAGTATAATGCTGAGCGATAGCCGTTTTGCGTGGATGTGACGCATGTTTCCCCCAACCTTTTCTTATTTTAGTGTTTATGTTCTTTGTTGCGTCATGTTTACCGCAAATAAACGTATTTTCTTTCTTTCTTTATAGTATAGGATGAAAAGTGGAAGCGTGCCGCGGAGGAAACTTAAGACGAGGGAAGAGTTTTTTTTAGAAAGATTTGATCCATAAGCTA
This sequence comes from Tiliacea aurago, assembly GCA_948098905.1. Lineage (NCBI taxonomy): Eukaryota > Metazoa > Arthropoda > Insecta > Lepidoptera > Noctuidae > Tiliacea > Tiliacea aurago. The sequence goes on from OX402592.1 coordinate 8,903,104, forward strand.
TTTTTTTATTTTACGACATCATTCGAAAGGTTCATTGCATCGTGTCATAAAATAAAAAAATACAGAATGTTCCCTTTTCGCATTTTCGCCAGTTCTATTCCCGGCTCAAGCATGCGACTTTTCAAATGCTTGGATGCAGTTTTAATTTCATAAAAAAAAAACAATGATTTCTTTGAGTGAAAATTAGTAGCATAATATTTAAGGTACTTCTCCTGAGCCCACTTCAAATTTCCATCTACCTACAACGTTAAGGAGTCGTCTACAGCATTAAACTATTCTGAGCACTCATTGTTCTATCATTCTCATTTCAGAGCATGCACATATCAACAGTAGTGTTCTCCTGCCCCTGGATCGAGCTACCGTCCGCACTAAAGAAGAACCTAGTCATCTTTATAGCAAAGACGCAGAGACCACTCGTCATAACAGCTGCAAAACTGGTACCTGTTTCCCTTGAGACATTCACCAAGGTAACACGACAAATTGACTCGCCTATTTATTAATACGTGAAGCGACCTTTGTACCCCTTTTTAAAATAATTACGCGGATGGAGGAGGATGAAAGGAGATTGTGCTGTGTCCATACATCTTTCGTCCCAGAACCAACACGGCTGCCCCATTTCAAAACCTACTAAGGGACACCCTTTTTTTCGTACATCGTTTTATTGCATAATCTTGCTAACCTGGACCAGGTTAGCTGGATTATGCAATAAAACGATTTGACTATGTGTCCCTTACTAGGTTTTGAAATTGGGCAGCCGTACAGTGAAGGCAATGATATTATATTAAACAGTCAAGTTGTGAGCGCGCAATCGTGAAGACTCGAAAACGTCCTAATTGGGACGTATTTGTTAGTCTGTGATTCCAACATTCGGTGATTGGTGGCCGGAATAATGTTTGTTTACATTCACGCGCAATTGACAACACTAGCTGTCTCTTTTTAGGGTTCCGTACCCGACGGGTAAAACGGGAACCCTATAGATAGATGGCGGAGCCATAGTAGGCTCCGCCATCTATCTGTCTGTCTGTCCGTCTGTCACCAGACTGTATCTCATGAACCGTGATAGTTAGACAGTTGAAATTTTCACAGATGATGTATTTCTATTGCCGCTATTACAACAAATACTAAAAAACAGAATAAAATAAACATTTAAGGCTTCCATACAACAAACGTGATTTTTTGCTCGTTTTTGCTTGATATTGATAACGGCAACAGGTAGACGCTTGAAATATTCACAGAATCTCTATATATTCACTTTAAAAATAAATAATTAAATTAAAATAAAACAAATATTTAATATAGCAAAACAATCATACAACAAACATGATTGTTTTGCTATTTTTATAGATAATGGTACGGAACTCTTCGTGCGCGAGTCCGACTCGCACTTGGTCGGTTTTTTTTCTTGTTGTTTTTATCAAGCCATCATTTTTACTTGTAGTGAAATGTAAAATAAATGAAAAGTGGGTATTGTGTGCTGCCGCCGCTGCTGCGCGGAACACTTATTTCGGTTGTTTTGTGAGTGTATAACATATCTGTTTAATATAATATCATTGAGTGAAGGGAAATTACTTTGCGTCTTCTAAATTACAAGTATTGTCCCATGAAGACAAAGTTTAATGACGGACAACTTGATGAATTTATTTGAAAAGAAAACAACGATTTTGAGATTATGTTTATTTATTATTATTATTATTTATTCATTATCAAGTAACAATAGACTCATACTAACTATTAGGCATAACAATTAAATACAAATATAAGCAATTACTAATCACATTACTGGTCACAGAAAACATAATTAAAACAAAACACAATAATCAATTAAAATTTTCTAACCGGCATCGGAACAGCAACATGCCTGCCACAGCAATGCCGGACATAAGGGCAGTCCAGCCTGTCGGCGATCATTGCCAGGATAGTATGGGGGCTGGCCCGCACCCGGCGCACCAGGGAAGCACACCGCTTGCGCATAGAAGCGTGGAAACAGTCAGTGCGCGCCATCGCGAACATCCCTGATGCGCTACAGAAACGGGGCAGCCCCAACACCGCCCGGAACGCGTTGTTGTACTGGACACGGAGGGCACTGTATGCTCTTTCAGTATAGTTAACCCACAGGCTGCTCGTGTACAGTGATGTGCAGTACGCTCTAAAAAGCGTGACCTTCACACCAGCAGAACAACGTGAAAACCTGCGGGCTATCATGTTGGCTCGCACCGACAGCACCCTCCGCTCCCGCTCCATGTCAGCATGGTCTTTCAGGTCCTCGGTGAGCAGATGCCCTAGATATTTAAATTGGTCGACTCGGTCTATTGGAATGCCATCAAGATGAACAGCTGGTATTCTCATAGGGCTCGACACACCAATGGCCTGAAACACCATGTATTGGCTTTTCTTAATTGGCTGTTTAGTAAGAAACAATCTTTTCAACAGAAATACATGCTAATACATGTCTGTCACTAATTTGATTTACATTGCCTTTATGTGGCTAGGTGAGCTAAGAGATTCAGTTAAACATTTAAGTACTTATGTTCTATCTTGCTTATCATCCTTGTTCCCACTGCTAGGATACAGGCCTCCCCTCGGTGAGAGGGAGTGGGCCGTAATCCACCATATCTGTATCTATCTTGTTTGGTGTTAAATATACCCTTATCAAGTAGCATTTTACTTATTTGGTAAATCATCTTGACAGTTGAGTTGATTGACTTGGCATGACAAGGATTAGGGATGCCCGCCCATACATACATTCGATCCGTATCGATATATTTTAAACAAAATCGGTACCGTTCAGTACCAGCGTGTATACTCTTCTGTATTGTATTCTATTTGAAATAAAACAATGCATCTAACTTATGTGTAGTAATTGTTTAGAAAAAGATAAAATCGTTTTTGATATGAACATTTCTTTAGGCGCGTTGAGCACTTTTTGGGTGAACAAAAATCATGGAACTCGCGTCATCGTCACCGAAAACTTTCCATGAGCTATACATATAGCTCATGGAAAGTTTACGGTGACGATGGTGGGGACTGCCGATAGAAGTGAAAACAGTATACATAAACTGTTTTCACTTCTATCGGCAGTCCCCAAAGACTGTCCGGCATGTTTTTTTTTTGTTTAATGTTTTTAGCACCTAAGGGGGTATGGTACGAATAAAAATGTCGCAGAAGTCACTACAGAAACGTCATACCCTAGAGCGAAAAAGATTGAATAGGAAAGTACGTATGGATGCGTAAGACATCCGTGAGCAACCGGTGTCTATTCTGTCAGAATCTTACCGTGAAAACTTAGGAAAAGTGCTCTCGCCGGCTGTCGCTGAAAACCAGCGCTGGGGCTCTGTCTCACATAGGGTCGGAGCATTATGGTGAGCGGTGGCCGTTTTGCGTGGATGTGGCGCATATTTTCCCCCTACTTGTTCCTTTTGTATTTGTCTTCTTTCTTTGCGTCATGTTTACCGCAAATAAACGTACTTATTTTCTTTCTTTCTGATCTATCATTCTACACGATACTGACACTATTGATAGCTTATTTCACTTTAGTTTTCAGAAAGAAAGAAAGAAAATACGTTTATTTGCGGTAAACATAACGCAAAGAAAAAAAAACACAAACACAAAAGAACAAGTTGAGGGAAAATATGCGTCACATTCACGCGAAACGGCCATCGCTCAGCATATTGCTGCGACCCTATGTGAGACAGAGCCCCAGCGCTGGTTTTCAGCGACAGCCGGCGAGATCACTTTTCCTAAGTTTTCACGGTAAGATTCTGACAGAATAGACACCGGTTGCTCACGGATGTCTTACGCATCCATACGTACTTTCCTATTCAATCTTTTTCGCTCTAGGGTATGACGTTTCTGTAGTGACTTCTGCGACATTTTTATTCGTACCATACCCCTTAGGTGCTAAAAACATTAAACAAAAAACAATTATGTGAGACAGAGCCCCAGCGCTGGTTTTCACGGTGAGATTTTTAGATAATAGTTCAGCAGGTGGCTGACGCAAGTAATTATTACGCTCTCGATGTGTGTTAAGATTGGGCATCACTAATTGTCCTGTCAAATCTAATTATGAAAGATGGCGGCATATTTGATGTGATGTCGTTACTCATTACAGCTCTTTTAATTGTTCATTAAGGAATGCAGAATGTCCGTTTCATACAGATATTCGCAATTACTACCTATAATAAAATATTATTATTATGTACGTCAGATGTTTGATGGTCCTTAGGGCTATTTACGACGATGTCCTTTGGCACAGTTAAAGTTTGTATGGAGGAATGCAGAAGATTTTTATATAATATGCATTAGAAAAAAATTTAATAAATAAAAAAAATCATTACACACATTGCATGCATTTGACACACACACACATTGTACCAGGGCCCCATGACTTGAAGATAGATAAGTGACCGAAGTGACAGCTTGAGCATTGAATAGGTAAGTAAGTACTTTTTAATAAGATGGAATTATTAAGTACTTTATAATAGCATGGGATTAGTGTACTCATGGAATTAGTAAGTACCAACTATATAGATTGTAAGTAGAGGGGTTCGAACTTCGACTACTATTATCAACAATTTTGTCAGATTCATATAATATGAAATATTCCGGGTAAAATGGACTAATTGGGTAATGACAAGAGAGATAATAATAAATACTTACGTGGAATTACTATGCTATATCCGTTCTTTTATTCAATTATTATTATGGTACCACGTTTTTTGGAGATATTATCCTTGATTTTAGGTTTGTAATGTGGATCGCCCGGAGAAGAGACACGTGTATGTTTCGGTAAAAAAAAAAAATCCATACTTCTATTAAAAATGTGAAATTAACTGTCTCTGTCTGTCTTGAGTAAAAATTAACCATAAAAAAAAAACCCATTCTTCCCATGGGTGTCGTAAAAGGTGACTAAGGGAGTTACTAGAGAATGGGCAGCAGCGTTCTCTATGCATTTTTAAAACCATACTGCGATTGCCAACTCACCTGCCAAGCGTGGCGATTATGGCAAATCCCCCCCTCTTTTTTGGGGAAGGCCTATGTCCAGCAGTGGACGTCTTTTTATTTCTCTCGAAATTATTTCATGAAATAGTCATTCAATATGGTAATTTGAAATTAAAAAGTTGTACCTATTGATGATTTTACATACATACATAACATCAGCAGAGGTGTACCTATAGTACACCCACATTTGGCTAGTTATGTATGTTTAAGTCCCATGTAATAGGGGGCGAGCCTATTGCCATCAATCGGGCACAAAACCAGACTCCGGGTTGCTCCTGAGAAATTCGTAATGGAAAATCCCAATAACACTTTGCCCGACCTGGGAATCGAACCCAGGACCTCATGCTCAGCGGTAGCGCTTGCGACCACTAGACCAACGAGGCAGTTAAGTCGATGATTTTAATAATTAAAATTCTATATATGCCTACATATTTTTTGCGGTCACAAATCATAATTTTGATTAAAATTCAACCTGAAACTGATCTGAAAACGGTCTACAAAATTTTGAATTTCACGGCTACGCTGGTGTTTTTGCCTAACGGATGAGGGATTTCGATCTTTGTTTCACAGGTAGACCGTTGTGTTCCACGCGCACCTCAAAGAGATGTCAGCACCAACTGACGGAGTCCGTTAGGGCCAATGCCTGCCAGGGTTGCGAGTTTTTCCGAAAGGGATATCGTGGCCCTGGCACACAGGCAACGGAAGGAACACGGGTGGGTTTTAGTCAGTAAAAGTCTGACACCCGCTCTGCCCCAGAGCGGGAGAAGTTAAATTTGATTATTTCCCACCCAAAAAAAAAAAAGAAAAAAAAGGTAGACCATGACCTGAGTTAGGACATGGTTATTAAGAAATATATTATAGCACCGGTTCCACAAACAAAGACCAGGTTTTGTAGTAGGCACTACGAGAAACGGTCATCTCAACTATAAAATAAAATAAAGAGATATACGAGTAATTGTAAAAACAAAACATTATTATAAATGTATAATAAAAACCGGCCAAGTGCGTGTTGGACCACGCACAATGAAGGGTTCCGTAGTTAGAATGAATTTATCCCAAAAACAAACTTAACATTGTAGTTGAAAAACATGGTCTCCCATACATCGATATACGTTACGGTCATTTCTTCAACTGCAAATTTAAGTTGGTCGACTATCACTCGTTAACTTGTAAACCCTACTTAGCTGTGATAGTTTTCCTTTTAATTTCGTTATATATACTACTGCCATGAATTTGTTCGCATATCCAAAACCAACCATTTAGCTGGCAGAGGCTGTATTAGGCGAGAAAAAAAATCATACCCGTTTTAAGTGCGGTTTAAGTTTAAGGGTGGTTTTATTTTACGACTTTTTCGGCGTGATTAATATGTATACCCATGCCAAATTACAGATTTCTAGCACTAAGCGTCTCTGAGCTAAGCCGGGGACAGACGGACGGACGGACAGACAGAGAGACGGACATGGGGAAACTATAAGGGTTCCTTGTTTACTACGGAACCCTAAAAAACTTATGACTAAATGGATAAAACCACTCGCATACAAAAAACTAAAGAAAATTTGAATATCGGGGGCTACCTTAGCGCATCCCCTTTAATAAAGCCTCTTTGGGGCTCCGTCAAAGCTGCCACGTGAAAAAATATAAGATAGCTGTAACATAGTCAATTATTGGAACGGAAGTAATGTTTATATGCTATAGTTTTTAGCTATAAAGTTCATTAGAGTGATTTGGGCAGGCAGTGTTTCCGTCTGAAATTTTTATGTAGGTATAATTATTTGAAAAACTACTGGAACGAAAGTATCTGTATTAGATGCTTTAAAAAAAAAATGCTTGGAAATGAGTACCTTGTAAAGTTTTGTTTAAAAAAATACATTTGATATTTTTCAGATTTTACTAACAAATTATCTTTATCTATCTAATCTCAGTTTTATCTTATATAATAGAAAAATATTCTCAAATAAATATAACTTTTTCTTTGTTTGTCAATGTATTGCTTTTGTAATCCAATAAATTCCAATGGAAAATTCAGGGCAGTAGGAAAAGGGACCGACACGCTTTGAAACTGTCGAAACGTTCTCTAAGTTAACTGTCGGATCCAGAGAACTATTGTTACCATTTGAGGAAAAGCTATCCAATTACTATAACGTGGAGGATGATCAATAAATACAGAACAGATAGCTTTTAAATATATTTCTTTTTGTTTTATCTTTTGTGAGACAGACACAAAATACATCACACATATCACACATCATCGTTCATCATTCCATCATGGTTTTGTGCTTACGATACGAAAGAAAAATAGTTTATTTGCCATAGAATCTCGTGTATTATGAACAATACGTTGAGCACGAATAAGTGAATTTAAACTGTTTTCCGTACGTAAGAAGGTAGTCTATAATCTATATAGGTCTCTGTTCGTCTGATCATTGGTAATCTATGTTCGTTGGTAAGCGCATCACTTCAGAACGGCTGGGCCGAGTTGGGTATTTTTTGTTATAACATGTTTGTGATAGTCTGAATTAGATTTTTAGGGAAAGTAAAATTGGAAAAGCTTCCCGAAAAATTTGAAAAACTCAATTTTTCTATTATATATACCCGGCAGCTAATAGGCACTTAATACGTGTGTCTAAAATTAGACACAGCGGCCAAATGATGGCTCGTCAAATGTCCAATCATTAATTAGTTGCTGTAATTATGGCTAGAAGAGTCAAATAATCAAATCACAAAACATTTTTTTTTTTACTTTTGCATTTTTATTTGACTAGTTTACTGAACTTGTCTATCATTATGTCTAGTGCCACTCAGCATCCTAAAATGTTTGCCTGCAAATATGATAAAAACTCTAGTCTATTAAGTAAATAGGTTCTACATTTGCGGAGGATTACAGGTGTGATATTGTAATTATGGTCATAAAAAAGAACACTGTGATTTGACAAGTTTACTGATTTTAGACTTGATCAGGTTTTTAACCGTGTATCCCGTTCATCCCACTGCCATCATCCCACTGGCGGAACAAACGGAAATTTTCTTAAATTTATACCCGTTCGTCCCACTGATTTTGGTAATGGGACAAATCGTGTATTCCCGTTCGTCCCACTACTGTCGTCCCACTGGTGTGAGGAACGGGAATTTAATAAAATATTTTAATAATTCCCGTTCGTGCCACTGATTTTGAAGTTGGAATAATTTAGTAATTTTATTTGTAATTCCCATTGGTCCCTCTAAACAACTCTAAACAATTTAAGTCTGGTTACTCAAAGGTAAAAAAAAAGTGCCTTACAGTAGTCGCAAATTATGATGCATGCATACATCTGACATCACACCTTGGTAATAAGCATTTGAGCTGCGTACGTACTAATTCCATGATTAAACTAATTCCATGCTATTATAAAGTACTTACGTACTGAACCCTCTAAAATCTAAGTTTATGGTCATGGGTAGCAGATATCAAATTAAGTCAATTCTGTCTGCGAAACCAGATGTTAAAATCATGGGACAAAGTATACAAAGAGTAGCAGTCGCGCGTAACCTAGGTCTAATCACCGATCCAGAACTTCGTTTTGAAGAGCACATTAATGACGTCGTAAAAAACTGCTTTTATAGATTAAAGGTTCTGTACAGGGTGAGGGACTTCCTTAGTACCGTAATCAGGAAAAGATTGGTGGATAGCCTAGTACTATCTAAACTTAATTATTGTGACGCTGTATACGGGCCATGTCTCCTTTCCCGTACAGAACGCCTAATACAGCGTGTCCAGAATGCGTGCGCTCGTTATTGCTTTGGCATACCCCGGAGACATCATATCACACCGTATTTAAATGAACACAACATATTAAAAATGGCTGCACGACGGAAACAACATTTAGCCGTTTTAATGTTCGGTATTATAAAAACACACAAACCGGAATACCTGTTTAAAAAAATTTGCTGGCGACATGAGCATTACAGTTACTCTGCTCGTTCCACGTCCAACCCGATCTCGATGCCTCGTCATAGGACCACAGCCTTCAGAGGATGTTTCAAGTATGCCGCTTCTCGCTGCTGGAATGATTTACCACCTCCCATAAGATCCCTAAAAACAAAACAAACTTTTAAGTTACATCTGAAAAAATACCTATTAGAAAAACAAAAGTATGAGCAGCAAATATTTTACAAGTAAACATACCTATCAAAAAACATATATACTTACTTAGCGGTTTATCATCTATGGGCAAGGTATATCAACATCCAGGCGGCTTGAGGCGGCATTGTGATCCGTCGGATGCGTCGTATGCGTCTCGTCATCCTCCCTCATGCCGGAAGCGATGTATGGGTACTGTTACGTAACTAGTATACACTAAACACCTCACGTTTGATCTAGCGTCGACTGAGACGCAAGCGTGCCGAGAAGCAAGCGTAAGCCAGTGGCCCACTGTTGGTATGTCGTTTGGCGGTAGTAACTCACGGTCACTACACAGAATTATAGTCACGCGTAGCGCGCCACGTGACTTCACTGGACTCGTGCGCCGCGCGCGCCGCCGCACCACAGCTGTAGGTACGCGAGCGGGCGCCCGGCTCGATGACTACAGTCACACACAGTACGTCATCACGCTCATAGACGCAAACGGGAAATGCAACTGTAGTCTGTGATCTGTCTGTACTTTATTTATTTATATTGTGTGCGGGCGCGCGGGGAGCGGTGGTCGGGGTGGAAGCGAGACAAAACACTTGATATTCCCGTGTAATAAAAATGTTTTAGATAGATACAGGACCTACTTTATTTATGCATGCGGATATTTTTTTTATGTAATTTAATCATATTTATTCTTATAATTGGTTGTATAGGCATTATATTACGAATACTGTTTATTTTATTTTATTTTGTTGTTCAACTCATTAAACCTGACTTGGAGTTCCGTACGTATTTTTTCGGGTAACCACTGAAAATCAGCGCTGTGTTGTGGGTAGCACATAGCACAGCATCATGCTGAGTGCAAGCCTTTTTGTCACAGTCATGACGTGCAGTTGCCGACTATTTGTTATTTTTGTGCTCGTGATTATAATGTAGATAGGTTTTTTTTTTTTAATGTTTACTTGCTCGAGTTTGTGTTTTCCTAGGCACGTGTTTCTGTGACGAATAAAATTATTTTTCTTTCTTTCTTTCTTACTAATTCCATGCTATTAAAAAGTACTTACTTATTCCATGCTATTAAAAAGTACATACTTTTTTCATCCTCAAGCTGTCACTACCTCTTACACACTTCCGTCCCTTTTCACGAAACACTCCCACAGAAAGCGAGAAGAAAGATGGTGCAGATCAATGACACTTATTCATCCTAACTAATTCTTAGTAACACTATAAATTCCCGTTCGTCCCACCATTGCATTGGGACGACGTTAGCGGGACGAACTGAAATACACGTTTTTAGCTGCTGTCCTTCTTTAGTTTAAAAACGCAGATATATGCCAGTGACCTTGAGTGGTTAGCTTGTTCTCTACTGAGCTCACGCAACGCGTCGTACGTTCGGCCAGTAATAGGACTCACCCATTAAAAACCGCTGTCCCCAATTTGACGCATTATTAATTTATTATACACAGAACAAAAGGTATTTTAATAAAACGCCTATACTAAAATATCAATAATTAAATAATCTTTAAAATGGTGAAGGTTTCAGAAAAATACGTTTGCTAGATTTTGCGCCATTCTCAGTGTTCTATCCGCGTTAGAAATAACTTTACAAATTAATTTCACCATGTAATATAAACATAATCTAAAATATTCACATAATGAGTTATTGAAAAAATGCTCTAATTTAACATATATTTTTTTCAAATCATTAACACTACTCGTTTAGACGTGATCTTTAGTATAAAATCATTAAAAGTCGGTTATCGTCGCCTTACGGCCGAACCCAATAACTTATTTTCAGTGAAAGACAGATCGCTATTGATGATAGACAGTATAATTACCTATGTCTATCCTCGGATGGCGTCTCACAATCATTGATAAAGGCTTGACCCTCTGTACCCTTCTATTTTGCGATGCAGGTGGTCGGGCCTTCTGAACAGATTTCCGAGTAATGGAATTTCCAACTGCTTTCTGCATTTCTGAAACTTCAAACAAAGTCTTGTTTACCGTAACTAAAACAATAAGTAGGTTTCTCTACTTCGCCCTCCCGTGCGTTCCATTACAACCAACATCACTTGATAAAACAACATGTGTAATTAGGGTTATATTAAAACTTCTTTGTTTCTTACTTCTAAATAAGTTACTGGATTAAGATATAATTCTGTAGAGCCATATTTGTTATAGCCGCGTTTCAAAATGCAACCTGTTACTGACCTGCAAATTGCAAAAAACGTAATAAAATTTGAATTTCGCGGGCTACGAGTACCTTAGCGCATTAATGTTGTTTTTTTATAACTTAAATTCATGTTGGCATGGTGCTTGCACGGGGGGATGTCACTAAGGGGGGGTTACATTTCTGTTATTTTTTGCCTAGGGCGCACCATTTCGAGACATTTGAATTTCAATTTTTTTTATAAAAAAAATATCTATGATCATTATTGCAAGTACTAAAGAGTTCATTTTAGCTTGGCTACTTTACGTTTATCCCTGCAATTCGGGGAATAGCCAAATCTGCCATCTGTAGTACTGTCCTGTCAAACAAATCGTATATTGGGACGCATACTTTGGCATTTTCATACAAATAGATATCTATTCTGTTGTAGGCGATACACCCTCCCATCAGTAGATAGCGTGGGCCGGTAAGATTCCATAATGTCTCATAGATTATATGGGACGTTAAAACCATCGATAGATATATTTTTATATCTCCAGTAGGCCGAAACTGGTGATATACAGGAAAAGTTTTTAACCAGTGCGCAAATTTTTTTTGGTGGTTCAATATCAGTAACAGAACACATTTCCATTATTTATTCAATACTTTTTTTTTTTTATCCTACTTTAAATCAGCAAAATATGGACACAATCTATTCGTAATAATATCAATGGGCGCGCGCGGCGGCCGGCGCAAGCGGCGGTGTTGCACGGGGGTGAACGGGTCCCGGGCGGCAGGGTGCGCCGGGCGCTGTGGCCGACACTCGACAGTTCGCTCATCGCACGCGCTGTCGTGTGACGTCGCGTCTAATCGATTCCCAGCGCAAGCGCCGCGCCCACGTGTGCCTTGCTACCGGTCACGATGTTGGACTTCAGTAACCGCGAGTTTTACGAGATGGTGCGAGTGTATGTACTGAGTGATAAAAGTTTGCGAGCAGCTCGCAGAATGTATGCGACGGAGAGCATACCTCGAATGCGAGCCCATGGAATTCTGAACCCCGCGGTCCCTAATGAAAGGACCATTTTAGCGGCCACTCAAAGGCTGCTTGATCACGGACAGTTCAGAACCCCGAATCATGCACGAAGGTCTGGCAGACCCCGACTGGCGATCGAAATCGAAGAAGCCATCCTAAGCCCATTAAAGTATGAAGGAAAAATTGGAATTACTCTTCAAATAACTACAGGTCACGGCCTAAACATAATAAAGTCTAGTTCGAACCTGATAAAATTAGCGATCAGTACATTGTAACCCACGTAAATACCTACGCCGGCGAATCGAGCTAGCGCACATCTGATAGGTAGGTACTTTCGCGCGTTCCGCTTCGCCGCGCGCCGCCGCGCCGGGTAGCCATACAACCAGTTTTAAAGTAAACATCTTTCGTTAACGATATTTTTTGTTTTTTGTACTAAGACGTATCAAAATAAAAAATATATGTTTAATAAAACTCGTTTAAGTTTAACTTGTCAAAATTTGCGCAGTGGATAAAAACTTTTCCTGTATGTATATAGGTTATTGGGTTCGGCCGTTAATGCACAACACACACAAGTATCACAAATATCCTTCTAACTTACCGGGGCTGCCTCAATTTTGTGCTGTAGACCATAATTTTATGAGAATAAAATCTTAATATTTTTTTTATTCCACTTATGTACCTACCATCGTAAAATGATTGCCTGCAAATATAAATGAAAAGCTTCAAAATGTTGTAACTTGAACCGTGCAGACAGCTCTCAGAAATAGAGTGGACAACTAACAGGTTTTATCATATTTAATACAAGTATTTAGTTAAAATAGTTAGCTGGAGTTTGTATTAATCAGAGTTGGGTTCAGAGTTTGTTTACCTGGCACCAGTTTGTTAGTAACCCAAAATAGCTTCAAATTAAAGTTTGGGGAGTAATTAGAGCATCTATTGTATTATTTTGTGAATGATGTTGTTCTTTGTAATTGAAGAGGTACCTACTTTGTGATATACATATTTTGTTGGAAGTCCTCAATTAGTGTATTTTTGTACTTAGGTTATCTCTCGCGTCCAGCCCTGGTTCAGGCCATGGTTCGGAGCGAGAGTGCATGGGAGGCCGTCACCTCTTTCTGTGAAGCAGTAATGCTCGCGAAGGAGGAAGCGGAACGCGTGAGGGAAAGGCAAGGTTCGCGCCCTCGCACCCCTAGTCGCCGTAGGAGACGCCCCGGGTGTCGGGAATCGCAAACAGATTTCCGGCCACCTTAGGCGCGGTCTTACGGACGGTGAGCGATGGGTAACTCGCTGTCCGATAAGGTCGAGGCCCGGGTCGACGGCAAGTTGTGTTCCACGCGCGCCTCAAAGAGATGTCAGCACCACCAATGCCTGCCAGGGTTGCGAGTTTGTCTGAAAGGGATATCGTGGCCCTGGCACACAGGCAACGGAAGGAACACGGGTGGGTTTTAGTCAATTAAAGTCTGACATGCCCCCCGCTCCGCCCAGAGCGGGAAAAGTTATTTGATAATTTCCCACCCAACAAAAAGGTAGACACAAAAACAACCGACTTCAACAATAAAAGTCCAAAATTACTTTAAATTTGAAATCGGTGTCTTTGGTTATGTATTTTTGTTTTTTGCCACTGACTTCCGGAATTCAAGTTAATTTTCACTTCTTAATGTTTTTTTTTTTGGAAGTCGGTTGTTTTGTTTTTGTTAAAAAGGTTTTATTTTTCCTCTTTTAGTTACCTACCTCACACCAATTCGTATACTTACTAATATTTGCTATATAACAACAGTGACAGGAAGTTTTATAGCATCATCAACACACACCAAGTGGATTAAATACGTATTATTGAATCTAACTCGAAACTCCCAAGCAATGTTAATAAAATTTATATGGGACCGCGCAAGCTTCATAATTATAATTATATTATATATATATAGACGAATTGAGAACCTCCTTCTTTTTTTGACGTTGGATAAAAATCAATTATAGCCAGAGTGCACGTCATGACAATTCCAATAAGCCCAAACACGGCTAGGATACATAGTTTTATTACGGAGTTCCGGTGCCTATCTTCAAGCTTCAGCATCAGATCAGTTTGATGGTACCATTTTGATCAGAACCATTTATTTAAATTTGCTTCGTCATAGTCGGTCAAATAGTTATCTTAATCGAGATATCTTATCGCCACCCGTAAAATACTTATTATTGAGGAGTTCCGGTTCTTCATCAGTTCCACTTCACCAAATAATATTTTCTGAATGCAAATGATAGGCTTGTAGATGAAAATATAAAAACCGATATAGGTATGCCTATAATATTCGAGAATTTCCCTCAATTCCTCATGGATCCCACCATCAAAACTACATGTTGATAAAAATAGGATCAATCTGAAAGTATAATTATCCTATCCAAAAAAAAAAATTTTTTCTAAATCGGTTTATAAATGACCGAGTTCTGGAGTTAAGGGGCGGCGTAGCATGCGTAGTTGATACAAATGTTATACCAAAATAATTTGTAAATCAAACATATTCAGGTAGTGTGTCTTTATTCCGATTGGAATACAGAATATCTAGGTTCCCAAATATATATTTTGAATGTACACTGATTTAAACAAGAGTTATGAGAAAAGAAGTTTTCTATAGAAATTTTAAATTCCTCATATCTCGTCTTTATATCATTGTTCTTTATTACGTATTACGTTTTTATGAACTACGCATACATCACCGGCCTGTTAACAAACATTAAAAAAGAACCTCCTTTTTGTGAAGTCGCTTAAAAACAGAAAATCGCCCAAATATATATTCCCAATCTCTATACATTTGACAATAGCTGTCTCATATCTGATTATTAAGATAAGTACCAATGTGAATGCCATAAGTTAAGACGCCATAGTTCACTTACAGAAGGACAATCATTATTCATCGTCGTTTATCATATTTTTTGTCCTCAAATATTTGGGATCACTTCCAAGATATTCCCATTGTCATTGTACAATTGAGAAGATAAGTCCCGGCGGTATTATTTTTATTATATAAACTAGCTTCAGCCCGTGACTTCGTCCGCGTGAAAATTTTTGTTCCCCCGACACACAGCATCGCATCGCATTGCATTGACGCTGTTTTCGCGTAACGATCTTTCTGACTTTTTAGGGGTCCGTACCAAAATGGTAAAAAGGAACCCTTATGATGAGACTAAGTCTGTCTGTCTGTCACACCTGGATATCTCAAGAACTACTAAAGCTATCAACTTGAAATTTAGAACAGTTTTAGATGACGTTTGCCCAACTATTTTGCAAACAAGAAATAATTTTTTTTAGGCAGCATAGTTTTCGACTTTCAATGAAATATGTAAAAAAAATACCGTACCCCCTTATCTCCGAAGTTTGCATTGATAACAATCTGAAATTATTCTATGTGATAGAGTTTATGTAAAGATTACAGGAAAAATAAAACGATGTCTCTAAGTAGCACAGTTTTTCAGAAATCATCAACATCATATATACGAACGGAACCCTGGGTGCGCGAGTCCGACTCGCTCTTGGTCTTTTTTTTCTTTATGCTCGGCTCCTAAGGGCTGTAGCGTGATGTTTAATGGCCTATAACCTTTTTTTTTAACCTATAACCTCCCTCCCTTCCTGAAGAAATGGGCTACTAAAGGCAAAAATAATTTTTCAAATCCGGCTTGTAGTTCCAGGGATTAGTTTGTTCAAACAAACAAGCAAACACAGCTTTATCATATAGAATAGACATGAATATTTTATTTATAAAGAATATTGATCTGCAAATATTTGGCCTCGGAATATTTATAGAGACACCCATTTGGTGGTAAAGGTATTTTAAGATAAGCCGATGCTCATACATTTCTTTTGTTGTTTACCAAACATTTGATTAAATGTGACGGCGCAGAAAGTGGCGCCGTCTATTATGGATATACGAAGATACTGGAATCACCGAAGAGGTCGGATAACAGTGACACTGGCTGGTGACAGTCACTCTAGCAGAGCGTCACATCGATGGTTACGTGGCGGCTATCTTCTGATGACAGAAGAATATGTGAAAGGAGCTGCTGACGTACCACGTCCCCGACGAACCGCTATATTCCGGCACAGTCCTGATGATATTGAAGCATTGAGTTATAATGTATTTATTGAAGCTGCTGAACCAGTAATACGATGATCACTTCTGGTAAAGGCTATCCTGCGTCGTTTTGAGGATTAAAAGGCACTTTGAGAGAAAATTAAAATGATAGGGAAGAAATAGGAATCAACACGAAATAGAACTGCAAAGATACCGGTAGGCACGTTGTAACTTTTTAAGAATGCTTGTAGACTAATAACATTATTATAAACTCGCCTTTGCCTTCGGCTTCGCCTGTGTAGATGTCGGAAAATATCACACAGGAACGTACTACTGGGATTAAAAGTACTCTATCCGCCTTATTACAAAACAAGGTTTATATTTTGACATGGCTTAAGCCATGGAGCCAGTTTTTGTAATAGGAACGTAACTGTGATTGAAATACCGTTCTGTATACAAAACTGAAAACTTAGTTCGGTACTAAGTTGTCAGTTTTGTATTAGAAACTTTACCTTAGAGGGAATAAAGTTCTAAATTCAATAACGGCTCTATGGTCTAAGCCTGGGTCTAAAGATAAACCTTGTTTTGTAATAAAGCCGCTAGAGTTCCATCCAGGTTATAAACTACTTGTGTGCCAAATGTCAAACAAATCTATTCAACTGTTTTTACGTCAATCCATAACAGACAAACGGACAAAAGTTCTAAAAACTAAGTTTTCGGCATAAGAGTCGTTCCCACAACTCGTAGCAATTACTTTTTTTTTATTATTTAACTAGCTTCATATTTCTATCAGACCGACTCCTTGTTCGACGACAATTCAAAAGTGCCTGTAAATAGTTTATTTCAAATAAATGTTTTGTGTTTGAATTTGATTCAATGTACAGTTTTGACTTCGTTACTATTTTATTATAGTGTATTCCCGTTGTCCCCGTATGCCATATCCCCGTCACGGGGACAGCGGGACGTGATTAAATTTATTTCCCGTGGTCCCCATAACGTACGAAGTAAACCTTTTTTAAATCGAAACAGCTAGGTTAGGTTAGAACTGTGACCACACAACGCACGAGCCTAGCGAGCGAAGCGAGCGGCAGCGGCCGGCGAGTGGCAGAAACATATTTTTGAATGTAAAACCAAACCACGGGGACAACGGGAAGTATTTTTAAATATTTAATTGAAGTACCGCTGTCCCCGTAGAACGGGAACACGGCGTACGGGGACAACGGGAATACACGTTTATTATGTGTATTGATAATAATGTTTTAACAAGTCGCTAATAACAAGCCCCCACAGATACCTAAATATAAATATACTATGTACTAGAAAGTTCGGTATTTATTTATTTATTTATATAATACTCTTTTGCACACTACAAAAATATATAACAAAAAATAAATCAAACACTACAAAATTTACAAACGTATTTTATCTAAATACAAAGCTTTTTGTTAGCGACTGTTTGTCTTCACAGAAAACTGTATTTATTAGCCAAGTTCATTAGTCGTTTCTAGGACTATATGTGTTTTCACGAAAATGAGCTCCAAGTTAATTGGCTCACGAAGGTTTTTCAAAGAATTTGGTAGTTTTATTCTTGGTATTACTCGACGAGTGCTTTTATTACATTTTTATGATTCGAAGTATGTGGTTGCAGTTTGTGTTTGACCTAATAGCACTCTGTTTGAGTTGTGTGGAAGAATCATACATTTTGACAAATATGTTCTTATTACCGTTTCGCTTTTTCAGTAACTCTCAGTTAAGTTTTACTTATTGCCTGTAAACTGTCGTGAAAAACAGTCATTCATTCTTTACCTTTAATAATTATTTATGATTTATGCAACTGTTGAATATTAAGAGATATTATAACACGAATGTGCATGGGTTGTTAATAGTATCACATGAGTGTTTTAATACCTAATTATGTACACTTGCATACAAGACTATCTACACCCATCACCCATGATATGAATCCTCTATGATACATTTTTGCAATACTAACATCGAACAAAAATGGCGGGGATACGACGTACATTCGAATAACCTAAAATTTTTTATTTTAATTACGGCGCTGTGGTAGTGAAACGCGCGTGCATGACAATGTTCTTTTTTTGAAAATAATAAAGATACCACGAATTGAGTAGTAAGAAAAGGAGTTGCATACTGAAATGTTGTATAACATTATAACACTCGTTTGGATGATATAATGGTTACTATGACACTGGTTGTTTTAATGTTGGCAATAAGTTAACCGTTTCAGAAACTTTTATAGAGGTTTTTTAAAGCATGGGTGTAAAGGCGACTACGACCGATCTATTCTAAAAATCTCACAGTAAAAATTCAGGTGAAGTGCTTGAATTTACTTGTCAATAAAAATAAAATGAAAACTCACTTGTATCACACTTCAAATAAGTTTTGACGGTGAGACTTTAGCCCCCTTATTACAAAACAAGGTTTATCTTCAGACCCAGGTTTAAAACATGGAGCCATTATTGAATTTCGAACTTTATTCTGACTATGGTACAGCACCTAAACACAAAACTGACAAGTTAGTACCGAAGTAAGTTTTCAGTTTTGTATACAGAACTGTATTTCAATCACCGTTACGTTCTTATTAAAAAAACTGGCTCCATGGTTTAAGCCATGTCAAAATATAAATCTTGTTTTTTAATAAGGCGGTTAATATTTACACGCGGCTACACATCAACTTATACTGTTCCAGTATATGCTGACCTCTGATTGTACGGAAATTCTATACAATGCAAGATCAGCTAGTACTAGAAATGTATAGCTTTGATGTGTGGCCGTGTGTACCATCTTTCATCTCGCTTTCTGTGGTAGTGATTTCATGAAAAGGGACGGAAGTGTGTAACAGGAAGTGACAGCTTGAGCATGGAATAAATAAGTACTTTTTTATAGCATGCAATTGGTAAGTGCTTTTTAATAGCATATAATTAGTGTACTTATGGGATTAGTAAGTACTATATAGATTGTAAGTCAAGTCAATTCATTGCTAGTGGGCAACCACTAGTGATTTGGTTCTGGTTAGTGATTGGGCAACACCAGGTATTTACAAAAGTAGGCAGAGGTTATATGAATTGTATGATGAAAAAACATATAACCATGATGAAACTTTTAAAGAATTTGTTAAAAAATATTCTAAAACTTTTAAAAGAGCCTGTTCCTCGGCAAAAGCCATACACATTAAAAATAAAATAAAATCTTCTGGAAATAAAATTAAAACAACTTGGAATATTATTAATTCAGAAATGGGAAGAACGACAGTACGGAATCGTGACTTCCATCTAAAAATCAATGATGTAGATATTAAGGCAGACATGGAGGTGGCAACTGAGTTTGAATTTTTTTTCACTAATATTCCTATTTTAACAACCAAAACTCTGTCATCGTCGTCCTCCACTTCTGCTTACTCAATATTAAAAGAATGTGTACCAGAATGTGATAAACACCTTAAATTCACGGTCGTTACCGCTAAAGACATTATAGAATCTTTTAAAGACCTTGATATAAAAAAAACTGCGGACCTTTGGGGGTTATCAGTACATACCATGTCTTCAATAATTAATGTTATTTCACCCTTTTTAGCAATTGTTTTTAATTCTTGTATTGCATCTGGTGTATTTCCTGATCTGATGAAACTTAGCAAAGTGATTCCTCTGTTCAAATCTGGCAGCACAACTGATCCTACGAATTTTCGGCCTATTTCGATATTACCTACATTGAGCAAAATCTTTGAAAAATTAATTTTGAAACAAATGTTAGGACATTTTAATAAACATAATCTACTACATCTGAAACAGTTTGGTTTTACTAAGGGTCGTTCAACTACAGACGCGGGTGTGGAATTACTGAAGAGCATATTCGAGGCCTGGGAGGAGTCGCGGGATGCTCTTGGCATTTTCTGCGACTTGTCTAAGGCCTTCGATTGCGTTCATCATGATACACTCATCAGAAAACTGCACCATTATGGTTTGAGGGACAGTGCTCTCGACCTTCTGACTTCTTATCTGAACAACAGAATTCAGAGGGTTGATGTTAATGGCAAGAGATCTGCAGGATCTGCGGTCACTATGGGCGTTCCGCAGGGTTCAATTCTAGGTCCATTCTTGTTTCTAATTTATATAAATGACTTACCTTTTCACATAAGGGATAATCACAAGATTGTATTATTCGCAGATGACACTTCACTCATTTTTAAAATCAAACGTCAGCTAGTCAATTTTGAACATGTTAACGATGCACTCTCTAAAGTTGTCCATTGGTTTAATGTAAATAATCTTCTCCTGAACGAGAAAAAGACTAAACTCATAAAATTTTCAATGCCAAATGTCAGGCAGCTAACTACTAATGTTCAACTTAATGGAATAGAGTTGGACCCTGTTGAGTCAACAGTTTTTCTTGGAATAACTATTGACGGTAAATTACAATGGGGCCCACACGTAGAAAAATTGTCAGGAAGGCTTAGTTCGGCCGCCTATGCTGTTAAAAAAATTAGACAGATTACTGATGTAGATACTGCCAGAATTGTTTATTTTAGTTATTTTCATAGTCTTATGTCGTATGGGATCCTTCTCTGGGGAACATGTGCGGACATTAATAATATCTTTATTTTACAGAAAAGGGCTGTTCGAGCCATTTACAATCTAGGTCCAAGAGATTCACTTCGTGAAATATTCAAAGAAATAGATATTCTGACTGTAGCCTCTCAATATATACTTGAAAATCTATTATATGTACACAAAAATAAATCAAATTTTAAGAAAATGTCCGATATTCATAGTTTAAATACCAGGAATAAACACAATCTTGCTGTACATCGCACTCGCCTCCACAGAGTAGGCAACTCTTTCATGGGTCAATGTATACGCTTTTACAACCAACTTCCTACTGACATTCGGAACTTACCCATTAAACGATTTAAAATCTGTATTAAAACTAAACTTTGTAAAAAAGGGTACTATAAGATTTCTGATTATTTAGAGGACAAAAAAGCTTGGGATTGAGCTGCTCGCTCTGCTAGCCTTGTGATAAAACTTGACATTTTAATTATTATGCATGATTTTATATACATATTGACATTGCAGATTATTGTATACAATTTTACATGAATGTTTACTTTGAAAAGTATTATATTTACTACTTTAATTTATTGTGAATGTGAGCACTATGTGGGTCATTTTTTTTTTTCTTTAAATGTTTTCCTTTCTTTTCTCAGTTAAGTTTTAATGATGGTCTGACATTTTGAGCGCTTTATGCGGCCTACCCAAATGTCCTTTTTTTGGTACTGTTCGTCGAGTCGTTGAGCTCCTTAAGTTTTGAGTTGAGCTGCACGATTACTGACAAATGCTTACACTGATTGGTCAGGTCCGCTCAAATTTGCGTGGTTCTTTCCTCAAAAGACCATTTCAGACACGGATCTACATGGTCCTCACATGATCTGACCAAGATTATGTCTGGACTTTAAAAGAGACTTTGACCCCTGAGTTTGTTTCGCCATTTCTTCTCAGGGGTAGTCAGATAGGAAATGTCGGCTACATCTAGATTTTTTTTTTATTTTTTATATGACGTGTAAAAGTGATTTTAATATCCTATTTACAGAATAAACGATTTCATTTCAACGATTTCATTTCATTTCATTTCATTTCAATGAATTAATATTTCAGAAATAGACATAACATAATAGAAATCAACCTCAAAATTTAAAAAGCTAAATAAGATTTTTTAAATTTTGAGGTTATTCTGCCGCTGCTAAGTTGCTTGTTACCAAGGTGAGATGTCAGATGTTACACATCTTAAGGCGACGACATCCGACTTTTAATGATTTTATACTGAAGATCTCGTCTAAACGAGTAGTTTTAATGATTTGAAAATAATATAATTATGTTAAATTAGAGCATTTTTCAATAACTTAATACGTGAATATTTTAGATTATGTTTATATTACATAGTGAAATTAATTTGTAAAGTTATGTCTAACGCGGATAAAAAACTGAGAATGGCGCAAAATCTACCAAGCGTATTTTTCTGAAACTTTCACCAATTTAAAGGTAATTTAATTATTGATCTTTTATTATACGCGTTTTGTTAAAATACCTTTTTTTTGTGTATAATAAATTAATAATGCGTCAAATTGGGGACAGCGCTTCTTGATGGGCGAGTCTTATAACCGGCTCAGTACAGAACACGCAAGTTAACCACTCAAGGTCACTGGCATATACCTGAGTCTTAAGCGACTACTAAGGGAGGCCGTAAGGCTCAGTTTTTTTTCGGTATGATCGGCAGTATAAAACGAATTTTGGAAACAATAGATTAAAATGATAACATACATAAACTTTTGAAGAATTAGCTTCGTTCCGCTGTTTTAACGCACCACAAGGATTAACAAACTTTGTTGTGAAACCATCGTAATAAATCATAACAACATTGATTTTATAATTGGATCCAATATCATATTTAGAAAAAGTATAATATTAAATCATACTACTTAGTTGAATATTTAAAAAGTTTACGGCGCGGGCGATAACAATCAGAATGTATTTTATTTTACAAGTATTATAAGAAAAGTTCTTTAAAAGCAGCAACTTGTCAAAATATTAAATAACGTTTATTATAAGATTAAACTTTACATCTTATTTAGGCCCATATTCATGAGGCTTTCATAAATTCTATTGCCATGCCTATTTTTAATGAATAAATTCATCTCTAAATTCTATTGAAGAATTAAAAGCAAAAAAATTAATTATTAATAGCATAACAAGAGTTAATCAGCCCATAATAACATATCTGCTTTTGAACATGTTACTGGCATGTGAATTACTAGCTTTAAGGCTCCTACAGACTAGTGCGATATTGCGGGCGCGACAATGGTTGCGCTGCCTGTCACGCCCACGATTTTTTTTTTGTGTGGTGGTGTGTACTAGCTAACATAAGGCAAATAATTTAAGGCGATGATAACAGACTTTTAATGATTTTAAACTGAAAATCACGCCTAAACGAGTAGTGTTAATAATTTGAAAAAAAAATATTTTAAATTAGAGCATTTTGTCAATAATTTAATATGTGAATATTTTAGATTATGTTTATATTACATAGTGAAATTAATTTGTAAAGTTATGTCTAACGCGGATAAAAATACTGAAAATGGCTCAAAATCTACCAAGCGTATTTTTCTGAAACCTTCACCAAAGATAATTTAATTATTGATCTTTTAGTATACGCGTTTTATTAAAATACCTTTTGTTTTGTGTATTATATAATAAATTAATAATGCGACAAATTGGGGACAGATATATGCCAGTGACCTTGAGTAGCACGCAAGCTAACTACTCAAGGTCACTGGCATATATCTGCGTCTTAATTTAATGTTTTGTGTTGCGTAATGCAAATTATTTTACATTTTATTGTATAGATTCAAGTTTTATATGTGAACAGACAGCTGTGCTGCTGGGGAGTTTGTTGCGCCACTTCTTCTTCCCAGCTAGAGCACTAAGAAGTGGTGAAGGGTGGACGTTTTTGGGGGACTGTCTCATGTAATTTTTGACGTTCGAAAAGTGCTGATTATCAGCCTAGTTTGAATAAATGACTTTTGATTTTGATTTTGATATCGCACCAGTTTGTAGGGGCCTTTACACGAAGCAACTTTCATCCGTACACCAAATACTTCCCGTTGTTTTCAGAATCAAGATTGCGTAATCCTGGAGCATAATATTCTACAGAGGGATCAGTTTGGACCAATTTTCCTCTTCATTATGCGTCTACAGCCTTGCCTGTGATCAGAGCAATATTACCTATAGCCTTCGGCGACAAACCAGGGATAGGCAGGAACATGGATAGACGGAGATAGGATTTTACTTTTATTATTTTAATACCTAATATTTTATATAGATTTTTCTTAATATTTTGTGAATGTGAGAACATTGTAAGCTTAATATACAGTAGATTCCTTTCATTTCCAAGAACATAAAATACTTACCCTCCCCTGCTTATACATTCTAGAATTATGCAAATTCGTTCGAAATTACCAACACTTTACACAACAAGAGAAAATATACAGTCTAAATATAAATTACGCCATAAAAATAGGTTAAACTTACCAAGCTCTAAGTTAAAAATTCACTCTACAAGTACATTAGTCATGTCAATTAAGATATACAATAAATTACCAGAAATAATTAATATATTCACTAAGAAATTAAAATAATTTCTAATAAATAAATGCTATTATAATATAAATGAATATTTCAATGACAAATTTGAAATTACTTAAATTCTTATAAAATAATTACAATATTTATTACAACAACTATGTAGTCAAATAAAAGCCCTCTTCCTCACTCCTACTTTTGCTGTGCCCGACAGGGTCCACAATGATCATTTTTGTAAAACCTACCACCTTTTTTTTTTTTTTTTGGGTGGGAATTTATCAAATAACTTCTCCCGCTCTGGGCGGAGCGGGAGGGCGTGTCAGACTTTTACTGACTAAAACCCACCCGTATTCCTTCATTTGCCCGTGTGCCAGGGCCACGATATCCCTTTCGGACAAACTCGCACCCCTGGCAGGCATTGGCCCTAGCGGACCCCGTCAGTTGGTGCTGACAACTCTTTGAGGCGCGCGTGGAATACGACGCGCCGTCGACCCGGGCCTGGTCGTTATCGGATGGTGAGCTACCCATCGCTCACCGTCCGCAGGCCCACGCCTACGGTGGCCGGAAATCGGCTTGCGACTCCCGACGCCCGGGGCGTCTCCTGCGGCGACTAGGGGCGCGAGGGTGCGAACCTTGCCTCTCCCTCACGCGTTCCGCCTCCTCCTTCGCAAGCATTACTAAATCGCAGAAGGAGGTGACGGCCTCCCATGCTCTCTCGCTCCGAACCATGGCCTGCACCAGGGCCGGACGCGAGAGATCGCCGCCGCCGATCGCCTCCGTGAGGACACGGCGGTGCTCCGCCCAAGCTGGGCAGACCTCCACCGTATGCTCCACCGTGTCCTCCGGGCGATCCACACAGTAGTGACACCCGGGCGTTTCCTCCCGCTTTATCCTGAACAGGAACCTCCCGAAGCAACCATGTCCGGTGAGGACCTGCGTCAGGCGGAAGGTGAGGACCTACCACCTAAGATCACATGTGGAAGCAATAAATATATTGAGTATTGAGTATATATTGAGTATTGAGTATAGATTTGTAGACCATTTTCTATATTTTTTTGTACCTGGTTTGTTGACGGGCTTATACTGTCCTCCACTGTCATTTGAAAACATTGTAAAAACCAATTATTTTTTTAAAGAGTAACCGTGGAGTTTCTAGGCGGCTCTTCTCCTGTCCATAGAAAACGACCAATTGGAATCGCGAACCAAGCTTCTGAGGTTTCATAAGTGCCCATGTAGGTTTATGTGAAATAAAATATTTTGATTTTGATTTTTTGGTAGTTTACTAACCGGGATGATGACCCATAGATGAATACTTTAACTATATTAACCATTGATGTATTAAATAGGAAGATAATTATGGTACGCGCTCCTCGACGTGGACTGCATAAATTAGGCGAAAGGACACAATCGACTTACATTACTCTCGGTTTGCGGGGAACACCCGAATCCTAATTTGTTCCCGAGTTGTTATGGGTACGTAACAGTGACAATTATTGCTATCTCGTTCCCGCTATAGCCCGCGTAATATTTATATATTTATTTATTTATTATATGTCTCTCTATTTCGGTTGACGAGCACATGACGCACGACATCGGGTCCATTTAATATTTACGTGGTGTTAGAGAGTGGCCTATCTTCCTATTTAATACATCAATGATTTTAACAATAACGTTAGTAAACATAACTTAAAGCTAGTTAGTATCACTTAGATGCACTAAGTCTTTGTGCGTTCTTGTGGCACTTGACCGCGAATGCGGTGGAATACCACATCCTGAGGCCAAAAGCTTTCTTCCATCACCTGATGCAGGTAGCACGTTGGTATGCGCACCACAAACGCCTTAAGAGCGTTTGTGACTTACGGCATTTCATACAAACTTTCACGCCCTTGTTTTTCGAAATGACTGAACCGATTTTAATGAAACTTCATACGCTTAAGCAGGATACAAAGTTCTAAAAAACATTTTCGAAAAATAGTGTTACAGCCAAATTAGACCGATGCTAAATGTTCCATAGAAACAGAGATTTCCAGTTATCTGTTTTTAAATAAGACATTTTGAAAATGTTCTTTACCTAATTTTTAGACCTTTGTATCCTACTTATGCGTATGAAGTTTCATTAAAATCGGTTTAGTCATTTCGAAAAACAAGGGCTTGAAAGTTTGTATGAAATGCCATACGTCGTAAACGCTCTTAAAGCCTATTATGGAGGCCGTGCGGACCTTATCTCACTTAGCTGAATTTCACATTGGCAGGTCAAGGACATTTATTTGATCTGCATTTAGATGTCTAAAGATTGGCCATCCCTGGCCGATCGCCTAAAAAAAAACCGCGTGTACAATATTCGGCCTAAGCACACGTTTTAGCCGCGGTACATAAGTTTCGCATTTGCAAAGCTATTGAATTCAAGGCGCGCAGCCATTTTTATTAGGGAAACTCATCACGTGCGTATGTA
The DNA here is from genome assembly GCA_948098905.1 of Tiliacea aurago. Classification (NCBI taxonomy): domain Eukaryota; kingdom Metazoa; phylum Arthropoda; class Insecta; order Lepidoptera; family Noctuidae; genus Tiliacea; species Tiliacea aurago. The sequence goes on from OX402592.1 coordinate 8,930,064, forward strand.
CCAACACATTAATAGATACAAACTACTAAATTATTCATCAGGAGTCGTACTGGACCCAAAAAACCTCGGGATTCACTGTCCCAGTGGGATGAGCCCGGGTTCTGTGGTTTAATCTTTGCCAATTAAGCTTGGCCACAGGACGCTATAGCACATGCTATCATTTTTACTGTCTGCAATTTTTATTATCTTTCTGGTCTGAACTAATTAAATGTAGGCAATTATGCTCGCGTGAATTATTTTTATAGCAAACGAATTCTTATATTTTTAAGTAGACTTTTATAATTAAAGATTTTATTTTTAAAAGAAGATGCTGTTTTTAAACATACTATTGTAGTGGCATCAAAATCGCCACACTACGCGTCACGCAAAATCCTGCATCGCGCAAGCAGGATTTACCTGGCGACTAGTTTTTTTTTTTTACTAGTCACATTCAACGTCCGTCGATTTGACGTCAATCGTCGGGCAGTTGCCCATCAGACACAACACCCATCTGGTCGGAGAATCCTCCCTTTTCTATAGAGGATGAGTGAACTTTACACCCTGTTCCTCATTCCTCTAAACTATCAACATACATGATGTTTATGTAGTCCTCCGGATTGAATTTCGGCCATGGCAACCAATCTCAGCGGAAACCAGCCTTCGGCGCGAGGGATGCTATAGTGCGCGGACACAGGAGCACTCTCTCTCACTCCCATAGTCCAGTGAGACGGCAATCCAACACGACAGGAGAGAGATCAGGCGCAGGGCCAACGGCTTAACGTGCTTTCCAAGGCACGCGGTACGACACCGCCAACTACCAAAACTCCGGGTTGTTACAAAAAAAATCCTAATGGTACAACCCAATAACACTTTGCCCGACCCGGGAATCGAACCTAGGGTTAGCAGTTGCGCTTGCAACCACAAGACCAATGGAGCAGTCACATACATACATACAGTTCATTAGGATTATTAAGATTACAAAGAGTTTAAGAATGTATAAAATGTCAAGCAAGTTATTGTCTTGATTTTTCAGACAAACTGGCTCCCGGTTCTCTAAAGAAAACATAAGTTCAAAATGTATTCATTTCATTCCTAAAATCACAAAAACGTAACCCAAGAAAACCCTTTAAACGCATGTTATGGGTAACCCCTCACTCTGTTGCAAAAACATCTGTATTTCCCGGACCGACGCGACGGACTGACTTACGCATTAAGTCGGACTAAAGGATTTTAAATGTGATATTCTCTTTTGCAGGTCATGAATTGGACTTACAAGGGTTTCGCTGTCATGAATCAGATGAAGAAATAATTTAAAATAATAAGTGCTTATAACTAGTCTGTAACTTGCACTACAGGGCATAGGCAGGCCCATTCATTAAAGAAGCTATCATTCACAAATCAAAATGCTGAGGGCCTAGACAAAGTAACATTCGATTAGCGATGACGCTAGTAAAAATGCCAAAAAATGTATGGGGTTGACATAGCTATCGAAATGTCACGTGGTCATTGATTCCATGAAACGAATCGACAGCGTCGTACGATACCTTCCTTAGAGATCCACTGTGCCACTTTTTGACAAGCGTTATCGCTAGTTTTCGATTCGTATGAAGGAATTCGAATGCAAAACTAGCGATAACGATTGTCAAAAAGTGAAATAACTATAGCGATTGTAGAAATAGAATCGCTCCGAAGCGAATGCCATTTGTCTAGGCCCTCTGGTCGATTTAGTCTAACCGGTTTTAGAAAAATATTATCAAGATTTAGGTTTTGCTTAGAAGTACCTAACCACCTTCTTAGATTTAAAATTGACACATTGACACTTATTGAGGTTCGAACTTGCAACCAAGGGCTTTTTGTAGCCATGTTTTTCTAAAGCCGCAGTCCCACGGCATGCTGTCTCACAGGCCAGATCGCGCCAAGCCAGGCCATGGGAATCTGATGAAGCCTCCGGTGGCCTTCTGTTGTGAACCGTCCGATATGAGTCGGTAACATCAAAGACACGGCGTGGTGCGGCGCGACCGGTACGGTGTCGCGGCCGGTACGGGCGCGTTTCTTCTGCTCTCTTTGTGCTGCTTTGTTTATCAAATGTTGACTACTTAATAAAACAACAGCGGCTGAACACGCAGCCATGCGCTCCTTATCACTTGACATATTCATATAACGGCTGCACCAGGCCGACATAAGTCGTGGGAATGCTGGCACGGGCCGTGATAGGCCTCGGCAGGCATGGCAACGTCTGGCGCGGCCTGTCAGTTAATGGGCCGTGGGACCACAGCTTAATTGCGGACTTAACTACGAGCATCATAATAATCTTATATTTTTCTACATAAGTCCACTTTTGAACCAACTCGTAGGAAAATGCACGTAGGTATACATAAGGTACAAAAATTGGAAGATTTTTTTCACCAAGTTGTTAATAGCACCCGTCTGAAGCGCCCTGTAATTAATGCTTCGTTTAACTTTTATGGGTAGCATTAGAAGATAGGCACGGGCATGATCTAACATCTATGTTAGAAATAAAATAGTGCAACATTTTCTTTTCTTTTATTCGATCATCCAATATATTTGATAGTCTATACCATACCCATGAATATGACCACACTTACTGGACGTCGGTATGGCGTGCTCAATCTATGTCCACTTTTAAAATTCTACCAAAAAAACACTTCCTCTCTCCGCTATTTTTCGAAAACGTTCTTAATTATCTTTTTAGACCTTTGTATCCTGCGTATGCGTATGAAGTTTCATTATAACCGGTTCAGTCATTTCGAAAAACAAGGGCTTGAAAGCTTGAATGTAATGCCGTAAGGTGTAAACGCTCTTATGGAGAGAAAGTATTTTTGTGGTAGAATTTTAAAAGTGGACATAGTTTGAGCACGCCTTACCGACACGCGATAACCACTCGGGTGAAGCCGCGGGCATACCTAAGCTAGTAATATTATAAATGCGAAACTTAAACCCTGTCCCCCTTATTACAAAACAAGGTTTATCTTAAGACCCAGGTTTAAAACATGGAGCCATTATTGAATTTCGAACTTTATTCCGACTATGGTAAAGTTCCTAAACACAAAACTGACAGCATAGTACTGAATAAAGATTTCAGATTTGTATAAAGAACGGTATTTCAATCACTGTTACGTTCTTATTACAAAAACTGGCTCCATGGTTTATGACATGTCAAAATATAAATCTTGTTTTGTAATATATAGCTTTCTGTCTACCTTTTGATGCCTTAACAGCTGAATGGATTTGAATGAACTTCGGTACACGAATAGATCATGACCGGGATAAATATAGTATCCGATGTCCTAACACGAGGATACTATTTATCCCGGTAGGACGTTCCTTTAGATAATTTATATCAGGAATGTTAGCTGATGCGCACACTGATGGCTTCGCAGCGATCAGACGTAAGCGTCACTGCTACAGACGGTCCGAGGCAGCTCGAACAGTCTCCTGTATGTCATTGTGACGAAACTTGATTGTCCGTTCGATAGAAAAATTATTCAACTAGCCTTTTCCCAGCTAGTTTGGGGTCGGCTTCCAGTCTAACCGCATCCGGTTAGACTCCAGCTGCATCCAGCTGAATACGAGTATTTTACATGAAGCTACTGCCTATCTGAACCCGACAACCCAATTACTGGGTACTCCCCCCCCCCCTTGGTACGACTGGTTGTCAGATTTTCGGGCTTCTGACGACCCGTAACGACTGTCAGAGATCCACGAATGACAGCTAGGATCAACGTCTTTACGTGCTTTAAAGGTAGTGCTGTAAAGATGGTCACCCATCCACGGACCATCCCCAGCAAGCATAGCTTAACCTGATAGATTGACCCATGTGGCTGTTATTACTTAGCCACGAGCTCCTCAACCTGAATGATTACTAACATAGTTACTAAAGTAACTAACAAATTATGGATGTTCTTGTGAAAAAAAATGATTAATATTTTTATTAGATTGATTTCCGAATTGTTGATTCTCCGACACAGGGTGGTTCAGCATAATTACCTACTCAATTTACCCTATTTTATACCAATCTTGTCGAGGTCTTTAATAAACAATCTTGGTTTCATAAAAATTGAATGGATCTTGCAAAAAAAACACTACAAAGTGAAAAATAACTTTAATTACGGAAGTTGGTGGCAAAAAACGAAAATACTGTTTTTTTCTTAAGAAGTCTTTTTTTCTTTTCAAGTCGGTTGTTTTTTTCTTGTCATAATTCTCCTGCCCTTATCCCAATTTATTTGGGGTTGGCGCAACATGTTCCTTTATTCAGTTTCTTCCATACTTTTAGCCATAATTATCATCTTTCACACAGTCCATCCATCGTGTTTTTTGGTCTTCCCCTACTCTTATAAAGAAAGAAAGAAAGAAAGAAAAGAAAGAAAAAACATTTATTGGGACTCGCACAGATCACAAATTAAATAAAACACACTCATAGAAACAAAAAAAAGAACAAAACCAAAAATAAAACAAAGTAAACAAAAAGAAAATAAAAACAAAGTCCTGTACGAGGCCAAAAGGCCCGTATCTCAGCATGATGCTGCGGCACTTAAAAATAAGTGTCGTGTGTAAGTGTGTATAGCCTCCTTTGGTATTCCTCCGCATCACATGCCATACTATGACAACCGTTTTCCGCACAACTTATCAGTCACCGGTGCCACTTTCAAACTTCCTCTTATATTGTACTTATTGCTTATTCTATCCATTCTTGTCACACCTGGACCACACATCCCTCTTAGCATTCTCATCTCAACTAAATGCATTTTTTTTCTTGTAAAAAGGTTTTATTTTTAACTTTTTAGTTGTAGAACCACCACAGACATTCGAATACCTATAAAAAATAATAATGATAAATAATGATAAATTTATTTGCCATAAAAATGCAGATGGGATTCAATAAAAATAGTGTATATTGTATATATCTGGTTCTATGTTAAAATTTGTTCTCAAGTATAAAACCCTGATATAGGTATAACTTTCTTCAAGTTTTTATCCAACAAGGCATGCCAACGAGGACATGGAAATAGTAAAAAAGCATCCATTTGTTCACTTGGAATAGGTACTTTAATAACGCGTTCCTGGAATTGGGCGATTTCCACGAACGCGTGCGTTAGTTTGGTTTAACAAAAAAACTTTTTTACAAAAAAAAACAACCGACTTCCAACAAAAACACTAAAAAGTGAAAAATAACTTTAATTTCGGAAGCACGTAACATAACATCACGCCTTGTTTCCTCGAAGGGTTGGGCAGAGGTGTACCTGTAGTACACCCACATTTTATATTATATTTAATTTAATTTCGGAAGTCGGTGTCTTTGGTTTTGTATTTTCGTTTATGGCCACCGAATGTTTGCGGTTACCTACGTCATAATAACTATCTGTGTGCCAAATTTTAGCCCAATCCATTCAGTGATTTGAGCTTTGTGTTGATAGATCAGTCAGTAAGTCAGTCACTGTTTCCTTTTGTATGTATTAAATCTATAGTGTAATTCGACATGTTACGACGACTCCAAATAAATTAGGATTAGGGCAGGAAGACTGTTGATGAGGTATTCAGGCGAAGTTTCAAGTTAATAGATCAACGAAAGAAGATTTTGTTCATACAAACTGTATCCATCCCCCTTTACACTCCGAAAGAGGTTAATTTTTAAAGTGGTTTGCGACTTTTACATTATTTGAATTAAAGCTTATACCAATTTTCGAGTTAATCAAGCCACGTAGTAAAATCCTCTCTTGTAAAACTAGAGAACACTTGTAAGACTACCCCTTTTTATCCCGTTATGGTTAGATTTTCGAAAAAGCCTGATACAAGTTATTCTTAACTTTTGGTTTTAAGTATAAATACTGAGTTTCGAGTTGATCGGACCGCGCGTTAAATTCTTTTATACAAGCTTTGACATCCCATCCATTGAAGTTAAGATAACAAAAAAATACAAACTTTATAATTTACTTACGTAAGTATTCGTCCAAGTTTCAAGTTTATTAACTCTTAACTCTAGGAATAAGATTTTTCATGCAAAAAAAACCAAAGGTCAAATTTCCAAAAACCCCATCTTAGCGGATGCCTACGTGCCAAATTTCAGCCCAATCTGTTCAGTGGTTTGAGCTGTGTTGATAGACCAATCAGTCACGGTTTCCTTTTATATGTATATAAGACCTCTAGAAGACTCCTCTTTTTTTGAAGTCGGTTAAAAATTATTTGTAGCCAGAGTGCATCTCATGACAATTCCAATAAGACCAAATACGGGTAGGATACATTGTTATATTACGGAGTTCCAGTGCCTACCTTCCGGCTTCATCATCAGATCAGTTAGATAGTACCATTTATATAAATTTTCTTCGCTTAACTATTTTAATCCAGATATCTCATCGCCACCCGTGAAATACGTATCATTGAGAAGTTTCGGTGGCCATCTGTGGCCTTCTTCATCAGTTTCACTTCACCAAATTATACTTTCTGAATGCAAATGATTGACTTGTTGATGAAAATATAAAAATCGCTATGTGTATGCCTATAATATTTGAGGAGTTTCCTCAATTACTCATGGATCCCAACATCAGAACTAAATTTTGATAAAAATGGGACCAATCTGAACGTATATCCTTTCAACTAAAAAAATATTTTCCAAATCGTAACAAACATTAAAAAAAAAAAAAAACTTACAGACGACTTGAGAACCTCCTCCTTTTTGTGAAGTCGGTTAAAAACTGAACAGTAACGCCGTACCTACGAAGGAATTTGCGCGCGCCAAATACGTTGCAAAACGTCGTAACTGGAATCTGACGAGTCAAACATCAAATGAATTAACAGATAACCAGTATTCGTAATAACCACTGTTGTCGAATCATGAGGAATAAGCGATCCATCCATTAGTGACAAATGTTTACTGCAATCAGACGCGCAGCGGCGGACGTACGCAATTAATCAGCACATATGGGTAGCTACTTACATATGTTGCAATGCCGCAACAATGGATATCGTACATCAAACAATAGAAGCGCTTGTTATGCGGATTGTGCTATACTAAGTAGTGTCAGCTATAAAGGATTTGTTGATTCTTTTTGTCCGGTTTAATGCATATACTGCAGGTTTTAAACCAGGCGTTTGTTGGTTTGTTTTGTGGTTTAGCTGCTGCTAAATCGCACTTGCACCATCCTATTTCTTCCCGCGGTTGTCGTAAAAGGCCACTAAGGGAGTTACTACAGAATGGGCAGCAGCGTTCTCTATGCATTTTAACACCGTACTGCGATCGCCAACCAGCCTGCCAAGCGTGGCGATTATGTCAAACCCCCCCTTGGGGGAGGCCTATGTCCAGCAGTGGAAGTCTTTTGGCTGGAATGATGATGATAAATAGCACTTGTTGGCTTACTGGACGAACTCACATAAAAATAGATTTTCGGTGTCGTATCGTCAGCTTTTTACTACTAAACTGTAAAACGTTATGACTCCGAACTTTCCATAAAAATAAAAAAGCGTAAAATAATACGAACGGAAGCAACTCACTTATAAAGGCAAAGAGTGCTTCATTTGTTTTTTTTATTCAAAACGGTAATCCAATATTCTGGAATAGAACCTAAAACAAATACGTTTTACTGGGATCGTGAAAAAATCTATAGCGATCAAATAACTCGTTCAAAATTAAAATACGGCGTTTTCCCATCCATTAAAAATGTTTTATGAAACTGTGTATATCATTACACGAAACGGTCGGTCCTAAATACTTCAGCGAAAATATTCGCATTATCAGACCAAGATTATGTCTGGACTTTATAAGATACTTTGACCCCTGAGTTTGTTTCGCCATTTCATCTCAGGGGTAGTCAAATAGGAAATGTCGACTACATCTAGCTTATTTTTAGGGTTCCGTACCTCAAGAGGAAAAAACGGAACCCTTATAGGATCACTTCGTTGTCCGTCTGTCTGTCTGTCTGTCAGTCTATCAATACCCTTTTTCTCAGGAACGCGTGTATGTATCAAGTTGAAATTAATATCAAATACGTAGGTCCACGATCCCTTGGAGCTCTAAAAAAATCAAGCTACTAAGTTAACGCAATAAAAAAATACGGTGATTTATGCGACATTATTGCGACATATTTCGATACTCGCAACTAAATCAAAACCTAAGAATAGGGTACTTTCCGTTGACCTAGAATCATGTAATTTGTCAAGAAGCAAGGTCTCAAAGCACAAATATAGGAAAAAGTTCAAAAATTGTAAATTTGTAGTTTTATCACATAAAAAAAATGGTTTTTGCGATTACAAACTTATATTTGCAGTTGGAGAATTGACTGTGACGTCTATCGATGTATGGGAGAACATGTTTTTCAACTACAATGTTGTTTGTTTTTAGGATAAATTAATCCTAACTACGGAACCCTTCATTGTGCGTGGTCCGACACGCACTTGGCCGGTTTTTTTAATTTTTAATATGACGTGTATAAGTGATTCTGATATCCTATTTACAGAATAAACGATTTCATTTCATTTCACTATGAAAAGTTTTTAGTATTAATTAATTTATATTTTAACCCGTCATGAGATCCGTGAATCGATTGCTCGGAATCCATATGTGAGTAAAGACCGGTAAAGCAGATATCAAGCGCCTCACTGTTTGTTTTTTTTTCATTCACTCGGTAACTTTCACTCAAAGGGAAACGTGTGAACACATAGTGAAAATTTAATTAATTAGTCCGAATCCATCAATGTTGAATTTAGGTACTCGCCATCTTTCAATCGCGTACCAAATGATCGGAAAATTAAATTAGAGGAGCAGATGAACGTTCATTCCTATGTATCCCTGTTCCTTTGTTGGTGTCGTGTGAACGTGGAATGAAAAAAAATCTTTTTACATAAAAAAAAACAACCGACTTCCAAAAAAACATTACAAAGTGAAAAAAAAACTTCAATTTCGGAAGTCGGTGGCAAAAAACTAAAATACAGATCCAAAGACACCAACATCCAAAATTAATGTTACTTTCACTTTGTAGAGTTTTTTTGGATGTCGGTTGTATTTTTTATTTGGAAAAAGTTTTTAATTTTTATTTTTTTTGTCGGTCAGTTTGTTATTTATCAAAGTTACGATAGCCAACTGCTCATCACCTTTTACAAAATATTGCCTTTTCCAATGCAGGGACTTTAATTGTTGAGGAGCCACCACCATATGCATTGTGACGAGCATAAATTGCTTAGCAACTTTATTAAAGTAAGTATCTAATCGAATCGCAACCCGTTAAATACTTATCATTAAGTAGTTCCGGTGACCATTTGTGGTCTTCATCTTCATTTCCATTTCACCAAATTTTATTGTGCTTTCCGAGAGCAAATGCAATACCCAAATCGCTATAGGTGTGCCTATAAAATTTGAGGATTTCCTTCGATTTCCATGGGATGGGGTCTTGATGACAATGGGACCACCTTGGTAGCATACCAATTCAAACAAAACAAAAAAAAAATCAAAATCGATTCACAATTGACTGAGAAATCGGTAAACATTACATAATGAAAATAAAAAAAATCATACATAGGAACATTCATTAAGTATGTTTTTTATTTTTATTTCATCAAACAATAGCCATTGCATTTTTAGCCACTCCACTATTCCCTTATCTACCAAAATTTTCCTGTAAGTTAAGTTTCTTTCTAGTAACTTTCTATGGCCTAAGCGACTTAGGTTACTATTGCATTATTATCAGAGCAAAATAATAAATTGCAAAAGAAGTTTGGCAACGCCATCTGTTGAAGATAGGTTATACAAGAGATAGGTCAGTTTTGCATTAAATTTTGAAAAAAATTTAGTGTTAGGCCGCGGCGGGTAAAAACGGCCTAACCCTCAATTTAAAAAATAATTTTATTTTTAATAAAATTTAATTGACGGACGGCGAGTACTTATAGTTAAGGTAAATAAAGTACCTAGTTGTTAAATTTTATACTACCTGTACATCACAGTTTTTACAAGGAGTTAAAGACTTCAGCAGCAGAAAATCATAATTATGATTTTCAACAATGACCTAATTGATGACTAGTTTAAGTTCTATTTACTTTGTTAAAATAATAATTTCCAATTTTCTGTACCTTTGAAATAATAAAGTTAATTTTCAGTAATATTATGTTTTTCGACCAGACGGGTGTCGTGTCCGGTGGGCAACTGCCCGACGGTTGATGTCGGGATGTTGTATATTTATGCTAGTTGCGCGGTATACTCTGCTTGCGCGATGCAGGATTTACGTGACGTCAGTGTGACACGTAGTTCGCATGTGGCGATGTTGATGCCGCTACAACACTCCCCTCCGGAGACCGGAGGTCGATAGTGAGCTGAGTCGTGTATCTTGCGATGCTTGCCAGTGCCAGTAGACGGTTCCATTGAGTCGGAACCGGGTGCCGCATAGTTCTCGGTGAGTCGGAACTGTCTGCGGTGATTCCCCAGTGAGTCGGGGTGGCGCTGCGTTATGCTCCAGTGCGTCGGATGTAGTACAGCACCGGGTTGTGGCTGACTGCTGGCGTCGACCAGGAGAGGCATGTTCTCTGCTTGTGGACCGGCTGAAAGTGCAGTGTGCTGTGCCAAGGTTGCTGATGAGGCTGTGGGTGATGACCAGGAAAGCGCGTCCGCTGCATGCTGGTGGTTAGGATACCCGTTGTAGCCGTGGGTGCTGGCTGGCTGTGTGACTCGCCGCTCGAAAGCTTGAGGAAGTGATGATGATGATGATTATGATGACGTCACGCTGAAGTAGTTGCGCGAAGGCTGCGCTGACGTCCACACTCGGGCTCACCAGTTTAGAGGCATGAGGAACAGGGTGTCAAGTTCACTCATCCTCTATAGAAAAGGGAGGATCCTCCGACCAGACGGGTGTCGTGTCTTGTGGGCAACTGCCCGACGGTTGATGTCGGGACGTTGTACAGGGTGGGCCAGAAAGAAATGCGAATTTGAAAAAATGATTAAAAAAAAACTTAGTACAATTCACATACAAATTTTTATTTTTATAAAAATTTACATCTGGGAAATTCATTTCTTAAAAATAACGTCATCCAGGTGTGCACCATCCCGCTGCAAACATTCTTCGAATCTGAACCTCAAATTGGTAAAAACTCGCTGGCACATTGCACGGGGAATAGCTGCCATTTCTTCCCGGATATTGGTCTTCAACTGGTTAATCGTGGCTGGGTTATTGGAGTAGACTCTACTTTTTAGGTATCCCCACAAAAAAAAGTCCAGTGGCGTTAGATCCGGACTTCTAGGAGGCCATGCAATGTCACCTCGGCGAGATATCAGTTTCCCAGCAAACATCTCGTTTACGACCGCCAAAGAGGCATTAGCTGTATGGCATGTCGCGCCATCTTGTTGAAACCATGTCGCACGATTATAGGCTTCAAATTGTTGCAGTTGTGGAAAGAAAAAATCCTTTAACATTCGGCTGAACGCTTTCGAGTCGATAGAGCAGGATTACGTTGAACTGAAGCTCTAACTTGTTCAATTGTGTCTTCCGTTCTTGTTGACCTTGGGCGTCCCGCAGGCTTCTGTTTGAGAGTCGAACCAGTATCTTCGAACTTTCTGACCCACGATCGAATCACACTTTCTTTCGGACACTGATTTAGGTCATGTAATCCAAACTCACGCCGAAATAAACGCCGAACAATAACGCACGAATCGCGATTTTTGTAATAATGTTTAACGCAGAATGCACGTTGCGCTCCGGTGAAGTGATCCATCGCGACTAAATTTCCGGGAACCGAGCTACTTAACCCCACCACCCGCGCAGTCCCCTCTCTAAAGCTTCAAACGCAAGAGTGTTTTTAAAATCGTACGCCTTTCTGGCCCACCCTGTATATATGCTAGTTGCGTGGTAAACTCTGCTTGCGCGATGCAGGATTTGCGTGACGTCAGTGTGACGCGTAGTTCGCATGTGCCGATGTTGATGCCGCTACACAAGTTTCTCTAGTAGTTTTATACTACTTCTTCTAAATACATAGTACCTAGTATCAGAAATTGTTCTCAAATAATTTAATGTATTTTAGGAACAACCTACATTTAAAACCAGCCACAGAACTATAACCCACAAACATATTATTTCACATAAACACTTGCCGAAATTAACGGCACATTGTATGAAACTCCGGACGATGGGAACAAACAGACAATAGCTCAAAGTTTATTTTAAGTCAGCGTGCCAACTTTCAGCTGAGAAATGTATCAGCGTCGCACATCCATACACTCTGCTGAATGAAATATTGGGACAATAAGTAAGGATGGAGGAGGTGTCAAAAGTTCAGAACGTCCGTTTTGCTGCGATTCGTTAGTAAATAGCATTTCACAGTTCCGCTTGAGGAATGGGGCGCTGAATTCAGCGGAAGAGATAAGCAAGTATGTCTTGGGAAGAAAGGATTTATTGCTTTGTTAACCGACTTTAAAACCGGAGAAGACTCTAGAAGCGACGCGTATGTTTGTTTGTGTCTTTTGGTTTCTGTATGGGATCGTAAGTATTCGATAAAATAATCCAATGTTCTTAATACGTAAAATAAACGTAGGTAGTCACTAAATCTTCATCTATGTGGACCAACGAGCTGAAGGAAGCAGCCGTGTAAGTATAAATGGCGGGTGTGGATTACGAGTTTGCAGTAGCCTGTGCCAAGACTATTACAGTTTTTCCCTTCTAAACTATCATGCTGAAATTATCTTCATTGATTCGCGCAAATAAATGTAATTTCTTTCTTTATAGTAATATTAGCTGCACCCAGTGGTTTCACCTGGTGTGTGTCGATCCCGTGGGAATATCGGGATAAAAAGTACCCCTTTTTTGAGTGGGAAATTATCAAATAACTTCTCCCGCTCTGGGCGGAGCGGGAGGGCGTGTCAGACTGTTACTGACTAAAACCCACCCGTATTCCTTCATTTGCCTGTGTGCCAGGGCCACGATATCCCTTTCGGACAAACTCGCAACCCTAGCAGGCATTGGCCTTAGCGGACCCCGACAGTTGGTGCTGACAACTCTTAGAGGCGCGCGCGTGGAATACAACGCGCCGTCGACCCGGGCCTGGTCCTAATCGGACGGTGAGCTACCCACCGCTCACCGTCCGCAAGCCCGCGCCTACGGTGGCCGGAAATCGGCTTGCGACTCCCTACGCCCGGGGCGTCTCCTGCGGCGACTAGGGGCACGAGGGCGCGAACCTTGCCTCTCCCTCACGCGCACCCTACGTTCTAATCCAAGTCATTTTCTACCCATGTGCTAAATTTCATTCAAATCCGAGCAGCCGTTATAGCGTGATAGCGAAACAACTTACTTTCGGATTTAACAAGGATTTAAAAAACTAAAAAAAAACAACAACCGAATTCCAAAAAAAAAACACTACAAAGTAAATACCAACTTTAAGTCGGTGTCTTTGGATCTGTATTTTAGTTTTTTGTCACCGACTTCCGAATTTAAAGCTATTATTCACTTTGTAGTGTATTTTTGGAAGTCGATTTTTTTTTTCTTAGACGTTGGCCACACTAGGAATTTCTCCTGTATTGTGGGGAGTTTAAAAACATTTAAACTCACATACACAATCAGCCAGACCCGGAACAACTACTTTTAGGACATACAAATATTTGATCCGTGCGGGAATCGAACCCGCGACACGCAGCGCAGCAGTCAATTGTTTAACCACTGTACCACCCGTGCTGCCAATCTGACTCTGGCTTGGTGACAATGGCACCACCTCGAGAGTATACCCTATTGAACAAAAAAATAATTTTGCAAATCCGGTTATTTATGATGGAGGTACGCCCAAACATTAAAAAAAAACATTAAAAAAAATATATAAACATCCGAATTGATAATGTAACAAGTCTACTGCAACTATTAAAAATAAAAGGGAAAGTACACTAGTCAACTATATAACTTAAGAAGAATTTTAAAAAAATACAGAAAAAATAATTAAAAAAGTTAAGGGAGGTTATAAAAAGATGGTACGAAACGGTGTCCAGGTTCGATACGTCAGGCCTCGTCAGCTCTGAAGCATCCAGATCCGCTTTCAGTTATTTCGGTAGGTTCAACAGGCAGTATAGAAGTCGCCAGGCCTCGTTAGCTTAGAGGCCTGAAGATCCGCTTCCCAGTATCACTGCCAGTCCAGTCCAGGTCTCATAAATAGTGGATGGTCCTCTTGGCAAGTATGTAGTTCCGAGAAGACTGAGTATGTTGCAAGACTTTTGTAGAGATGATTCCTTGAGCGCTACCAGATCAGATCTGTCGGGAATGTGTCAGAAATCTCTTTTATATCCGAGTCTCGGGTGTTTTTTTTTCACATCATCTGTTTTTTCTGTTCTTTACAGAATTTAATTTCAAATTCAGTGTTCACAAAGGCCAAACATATTCGTACCAAAAACCTCTTTGTTGAATTCTGAGAGCGTTTCAATTATTATTATAAATGTAAGTTAGGATACAAATATTTGAGCTAAACATATTGAAAAAAATAATTTAAATTATATAAATCAATAGTAACCTTCATGGACTAAGCCAGTAAGAAAACTATGAGAGAAAGTTAGAAGAAAAAGTAATGACAGCTTGACAGCCTGACGTAAGTGTCATAACATTGAAAAATATGAAAATTAAAGAAAACTAATCGTTTTAGAACGATTCGCAAAATAATAATGCAAAACCAATAGAAGAGTATGATACACTCAGATTATAGAAAAGAAGCAGATAGACCGCGCGGAACACCGAGAGTGCGGCCAACAAAGCAAATACAAATTCAAAATCGAATACACTCTCGATTCAGTACAGCACGAAGCGTCGCATCGTTAGTACGTCACGGGCTCTAACAGATATTTTCAGAATGATGCCGTCTTGTATTTTTAAACATTGTAAAAACTGTTCCCAAAAACAAAAGAAATAAGATGGAGTATCTTTCATAAGTAAATTATTGATTATTTGTCTATTTGGATTTATTTTACGTGTTTATTGTTAGTGACATCTTGAAACACAAAACCTTAACAAAAATCATTCGGTGTTGCTAGTTTATATTGAAACATTTACCCCTAAGTTAGGAAATAAGTATTGGATACAGGAGTATCGATTTACAAAAATATTTATGTCGATAATAGTGTTTTATTTATCGCCTTTTCTGGTTAGTATGTTTATAAATAAATAAGTATGTATGTGTCTTCGTAAGTGTAACTAGTTAATGGATTCTATAAATCTTATTACATCAGTCGATTTGCTATATCATGGGTTATATGACGTCACCATAAAGTAAAAATAGCTACCAAAAACAACAAAATGTTGGTGTCTCAAAATAAAAATATATCGCAAATGTATCGTTTATATGGGTATTGTTAATTTGACGTATACTGTTAATAAAAATAACTGATTTAAGAAAAAAAAAACTTTTTTTTTTTTCATGTAATGAAATATTATGGCTAATTTTTTCATTCTCGTGGCAACCGTACACACACATAGAGGCACCTGTTCTTATAGTGCTGTCACGTGGCTGTAACGCACACATGTCTACAAACGGGCCTCACTTTATTGTTCCGCGCGGTCTATCTGCTTCTTTTCTATAATCTGAGATGATACATAATATTAATGAATGCAAACTGTAAGTATATGATGTAGTGTCTGTAGTATGTAGATACTATAATAACCTCCTCCTTTTGGAAGTCGGTTAAAAAGACAATCCAATAAAATTAATAAACAGTTGCTAAATAATCTGCCTGTTGGCAATAAATTCACTTTCACAAGTTTAGTGACCTGCCGGGACATACAAAGTACGTAAACAGCTCTCGGCGCATGATAGCTAGGATTCAATCGCTAGTTTAGAGCCCGCAAATTTCAGTTGCCAGGCAAAGTTGCGAAGTAGAGGTACGTACGGTGGGTCGTTTACCAGAATTGAGCTCACATTCTCACGCGAATTGTTTCGCTCCTAGTCGTGAAAAACGTTATTGTTTCAATCAAAAAATGTTTTACTGAATTCTGGGAGTTGGCATTAAAAAACTATGTTCGTTAAACAAGGACATGACAACATAAAACCAGCTAGTTGCGTGTCTGACCACGCTCAATGAAGGGTTCCGTAGTGGGGATTCATTATCCTAAGAACAAACTTAACATTGTAGTTGAAAAACATGTTCCCTCATACATTTCAACTGCAAAATGTAAGTTTGTTCTTAGGATAATGAATCCCCTACGCACAATGTTGAGGGATTTACCACGTTATTTTAAGACCATAGACTTTTCATAGGTTTTCCTGTAATCTATAAGTAAAGAACTATTTTCTGTATTTTTTTCAAAATTTTAGGCTCAGCAGTTTCGGAGATATGGGGAAATGGTCAATTTTGATCTATATTCGTAAATAATTTTAAAAGTGTTTATTTTAAAATTATAAAACAATATATTTGAAATTCTTATAACAAGCCCTTTTATTTGATATGTTGCACGGTACAGTTTGCAAAAAAAAAATTTTTAATTCTCATTTCCCCCCATAAGCCCCATGCTCAAAATGTATTTATTTACGTTACACGTCTGTGTTTGGGTCACAGAAGTCCATAATGTGCACCAAATTTCAACTTAATTGGTCCAGTAGATTCGGAGCATATCGGCTATGACAGACGGACAGACAGACACACGAGTGATCCTATAAGGGTTCCGTTTTTTCCTTTTGAGGTACGGAACCCTAAAAAAGTAGAATAGTAGTCTGGATTTGCGCCTGGTGTGATGATAAGCTCGCCCCCTATTACCTACCTACTTTTGAATGTCAACTTTGTCTACCCGTTTGAGAAAACAAGCGTGATAATTATGTTAACAAATAAATATGCCTGCGCCCTAGTTAAGACCCATGACTCGTGACAAAAATTAATTCCCCAGCAAACCGAATTCTAACATCAAATTATTTTTAATCAAGATTTGAAGCCGAAAAATTGCTTAAATAACTTCAATTATGCTAATTACTTTGACCGCTTGAACGATAAATTAGAGCAATAAACGTAACTTTCGTCGCCGCCGTCTGCGATTAGTCGCATCTAATCTGATCGGATACAAAAGACTTGGTATGTGCCACACGCGAACCCAACATTTTTCACGTACATTATGCGTGCAATGCGAATGTATTACATTGAAAACTAAGAACTAGGTAATGATTTACATTTTCCAACAACAATTTACTTCGTTTTCTGCTTTTGTTTTGTGTTTCTGCATGTTGCGAACGAAATGAGACATTTCTGGGACAAATTACAACGGTATTCCATTTGTTAGTAGTGCCTTGCAGTTTGTAGAAACTCCGTAGTAACTATTTGCTAATACTAGACGAAATTACTCGTCTAACTCTTTCTATTTTCGCGTATAACATGACAAAAGGATTAAATCATCAAAGTTTCACCCCGGTGATTATGACAATATTCAAACCAACATCACCAGGACTTTTTCCATTCAGCGTGTACTGAAGCATTCCGCCGTGTATTAATACTATCTAGTAGATTCAGTACCGCATCGTTCACTGTCAAGAGGGACCGTACAACCCTGGTTAAGAGTGAAGCCTTTTGAAGGCGTAACCCATTCAATGGGTTACCTTTATCATGATGTAACACATTTAAAGGGTTTTATACTAGAAACCCAGTGAAAGGGTTACATGATAACCCATCGGATGGGTTTTATACTTGAAACCCAGTGAAAGGGTTACATGATAACCCATTGAATGGGTTTTATACTCGAAAACCAGTGAAAGGGTTACATTATAACCCATTCAATAGGTTCTATACCTACTTGAAACCCAGTAACATGAAAAAATCATAATCATAATAATGTGTTATTTTGATATCCGCCCAGCACGCGTAGCATGACCAATTCTATCTCTATTCTACCCAGGGACCATTTTGGTTACCATTTTAGAAAAACCTTTTTCTAAGCAGTTAATCAAAAACCCATACGGTGTGGGTAATTTTGAATGGCTTAAATTAAGCCGTTCTTAGGGGTTACACATATCTTATGGGTTTTTGTTTAACCGCTTAGAAAAACCCTATCGAAAACCCTTTCAATGGGTAACCAAAATGGTCCCTGCTGTCAACACATCAAAATCAAATTGACAGTATCAATAAACCAGAACATTATCATTTTTATTTCCTATCCATGACTTTACGGCAGCGCTGGTCACGAAAAGGCTCGATTGCGACAATAATGTAGCATCAGGACATCACATAAACCTCTTTACGTCACTTTAACGTGTCCAACGTGCAAATGCATCCAATTTGCAATAAAGTAAAAACGAAGTGTCCGCATAATATGGTTCTTCTCGATAATCGTGAACGCTTACCGTTATACCGAAGTGGTTTAAACTGTTGCACTCTATGTGTGAGTACCACATGAGAACGCGTTATCTTCGATTATGTTCAAACTATTTAACATTGAATGGTTCTTAGCATCTTGTTCGTGTATTAAATCTGCTAACATGAACGCCTGTGGCGAACAAATATACACTTATACAAACAAGGTCATATTCTTGTAGATTTCCGCGCGTCGAAGCTTTCACCTCGCTACGACGCTACGTAGCTCTGTGCTACGTAATAAGCTACGCCGTAGCCTCTTGCTACGAAACGTTTGAAGAATTTTATGATTATGTACCTACTTTCAAACCTGCGAATAAATAAATAAATATTTTATCATGTTTTCTCAATAATGCAATGTAAACATGTTTCTTGAACCTCGATTACGTTTTCAAATGTATTGCAAATATGAACAACTGTTACGTAAGGATTTCTAAACCAAATAAAGAGTTCCATTTAAGGCGTAGATATATGATTTAAGTAAATTTTAAATGTGTTAATACGTCTTCAAGTTATGCATAAAATGTATGCTAAACTAGAACGCATACATATCAATTCTATATGTGAATATTTAAGGTATTATAGTAAAATACTTACTACTGAAATAAATTCAGGAAGATAATGTAATAATGTCTACCCAAAGCATAAAAAAACGATATTACTTTCAAATTTTTTAAGATATTTTCATGATTCTTTTTAAGAACAGACTAATTTATTATCTATAATTCTATTTCTAATTTTTTTGCAAATATTCACATTTTCGTTACTAAAAATAAATATCCCCTATGAAACCGAACGGCGGCGCTGGAGCGCGATGCGCATTTGTATTACCAAAGTCAACGGCGATTACCCGACCCTTAAAGGGATCAAACAAGTTTACAAAAGCAAAATAAGCCAGATGTTCTAAAATAAACTCAGATACGACTAGATAAATAGGTTTTGCGGGTCGATAAAATGTATGCTGTTTATCAATATTTAACATAGTGACTAACATCTGACCTCCTTAGCCCAATTTACTTTTGAATACCGAGGTTAAGTTCAATGTCAGATATAAAATTAGACCAGTCAGACTGTAAGTTGGTCGAAAGTTTGTGAGTGAGTGTGTGTGTGTGTATGTTTGTTACTTCTTCACGCTCAAACGGCTGGACAAATTTTGATAACATTTTGTATGTCAAAGTCAAAGTCAAATTGTTTATTTCAAATAGGCACATAAAAGGCACTTTTGAACGTCAATATTTACAAAAAAAATAGAATTGATTCTAGTCGCCCCTTCCAAAAGGTAGTTTCGTATGGAGAAGAATGAGCAAGAAACTCCACCGGTACTCTTTTAAAATCTAGTACAATATTTTTATAGGTACATTCATTATATAAATTATATGTGAAGACGATGCACCTAGAATAAAATTACTATACCACAATAGGTAATAAAAGGAGTTAAGGATGAAGCAATGACAGATAAATTAATTATGTGATAGATACATGGTGCTCACATATGTACAAAAATTGTAAAAAATATATAGGTACGATTTCCTAAAAAATAACAATACCAGTGTGAGTTAAGGTAATCACAGAATTCAAAATAAATGTCATAAAAATAATAAATTATACAATTAAAATAGCAACCTGTTTGAATTTGTCTAGACTCTAGATTGTCCTATGGAGCAGGACCAGCATGTTTCCAAGCATTCTTATCTTGTATATAATCCTCTAATTTGTAATATGCTTGTTTACAAAGTGTTCTTTTAATATGAGTTTTAAATTTTCTTTCATTTAGTTGCAATATATCACAAGGTATTTTGTTGTAACATTTAACACAGTACCCCATAAAAGATGTATGTACTTTAGATAACCTGAAAAATGGTTGATCTATTTTGTCTTTATTTCTAGTATTAAAATTATGTCTATCACTTATTTTATTAAAAAGATGTAGATTTTTCCTTACATACATAATATTTTCATAAATGAATTGGCAAGGTACCGTCATGATATTAATATTTTTAAATAGTTCCCTAAGAGATTCGCGGCGACTTAGATTATAAATTGCTCTGACAGCTCTCTTTTGCAAAATAAAGATGGACTCAATGTCAGCAGCCCGACCCCACAGTAAAATGCCGTACGACATAATGCTGTGGAAGTAGCTAAAATAGACCAAACGCGCGGTTGCTACATCTGTTAACTGTCTTATCTTTCTAACAGCATAAGCCGCCGAGCTTAGCCGTCCCGCAAGAGATATTATATGTGGTCCCCATTGTAATTTCTCGTCTAGAGTGATTCCTAGGAAAACCGTTATGAAGGTAGCTGACACCCTGGATTAAGAAATATGCTACTTTTTATCCCGATATCCCCACGGGATCGAGACTTGCAGCTAGTGTTCATATATTTATAGGGTAGGGTATAACAAAACGACGTGATCTTTGAGACTCAGAATCGGGAAGAATGGGTCACCCATCTACAGACTGACCACAGCAAGAGTAACCTTTTTTTTTTTGGGTAGGATATTATCAAATAACTTCTCCCGCTCTGGGCGGAGTGGGAGGGCGTGTCAGACTTTTACTGACTAAAATCCACCCGTGTTCCTTCCGTTGCCTGTGTGCCAAGGCCACGATATCCCTTTCGGACAAACTCGCAACCCCGTCAGTTGGTGCTGACATCTCTTTGAGGCGCGCGTGGAACACAACGTGCCGTCGACCCGGGCCTGGTCCTTATCGGACGGCGAGCTACCCATCGCTCACCGTCCGCAAGCCCGTTTAGCATTACTTAAGGTGAATCTGCAGCCGTAGCCCGCGAAATTCAAATTTTCTTACGTTTTTTTACTATTTTCATATCAGTGTCAGGTTGTATCTTGATAAAATATGATTCGCGACTATAACAGATATGTATTTACAGAATTATTATCATTAGAATCATTTATACATCTCCCTGAGTTAGATTTTTTACGCGCAGTGGTTAAGCAATTGACTGCTGCGCTGCGTGTCACGGGTTTGATTCCCGCACAAATACTTGTAGATTTTGAGTTAAAAAAAAAAAAAATATTAGATAATGTGAGACTGGGTAATATTAGTAGGTATGTAGTAGCTTGTAATGGTATTGGATTTTTTTTAATTGTTTTGAATGTTTTATTTTCTATGATTATTGTATTGTGAATGTGTTGGTTTTATATTTTTGATTATCGTGATTTGTTTTTTGTATTTTTTTGTTTATGATTTCAAACACAATGTAAATTGTTTCTGAATTAAATTGAATTGATCATACAAAAATATTTGTATGACCTACACAAGTATTTGTTCCGGGTCTGGCTGTTTGTGAGTTTAAATGTTTGAAAACGCACCACAATTCAGGAGAAAAAAAAAACATGATTTCTTGAAAAAGTCATTTAATGGAACAATTCTAACTTTGAGAGATGTATTATTGATTCTAATGATTATAATTTTGTAAATACATCATTATCTGTTAATTAAATTTGAATTTCGCGAGCTGCAGCTGCGGATTCAGCTTAAGGTGATTCCTTCGATGTAGCTTGCAAAATTCAAAATATCTTACTGTTTTAGGGGTCCGTACCTCAAAAGGAAAAAAGGAACCCTTATAGGATCAATCGTATGTCTGTCTGTCCGTCTGTCACAGCTGATTTGCTCCGAATCTACTGGACCGATTAGGTTGAAATTTGGTACACATATGAACTTTTGTAACCCAAACACGAACGTGTTTCGTAAATAAATAAATTTTGAATAGGGAGGTCACTATTGGGGGGTAAATTAGAAAATTAAAAAAAAAGTTTTACTGACTGTACCGTGTGGAATATTATATTACTGTATTTATCAAATGAAAGGGCTTATTTTAAGGATTTCATATATATATTTTTTTTATAATTATAACATACTTATGAAATTATTTAAGAAAATAGGTATATGAAATTTTGATAAAAATACAGAAAATGGAAGTCTTTCCTAAAATAACATGGTAAATCACTCAATATTGTGCGTACAAACTTACATTTGCAGTTGGAATGTATGGGGGATGTTCTTTTTCAACTACAATGTTAAGTTTGTTCTTGGGATTAATTTATCCCAACTACGGAACCCTTCATTGTGCGTGGTCCGACACGCACTTGGCCGGTTTTTCAAAGAAGTTTTGAATGACTACTTTCCCCTTAATTAATGCTAGAGTTTGACATGTTCTCAACTGCAACTTATCAATAAAAAAACCGGTGATAAATAACGGTTGCCCTTCTCAATAAATATAAAAAAATATGACCAAGACAACAAATACCTATTTCCTTTGTTGCCATTTAACTTGGCTGCACTATTGCTTCCCGTCGCTATTGTGAAAGGCAACCATCCAGCCGTGTACAATAACACACTGAGATCACAATACCTTACTGCCGAACTGTTATTATATCAGAGAATATACCCAAGTAAGTGTTCAATAGCCATACCTACTCTCGAGAATATACTTAAGTGTTCGATAGCCATGCTTTTGTAGTTAGAGAGTTGTATTGCTGATTATTGATTGATTATTATTTTAATAATATTTAAAATAGTTTTTTACCCGTTCTTGCGACCACTACAAGAATAACGCAGTCTAAATATTAGTACTTACCAAGAAATAATTCAAATATCCAGAAAAAAAAAAGTTATTGTGTTATTATAAATAATAATTGTTTTTATACAACACTAGTTATAAGTAGACGCGACCTGTAAAATGAATCAAGTGACAGGTCAATCAATGTATGGAAAGTGGGCATGTTTCTTTGTTAGAAAATACATGAACTTTTTCACAACCCGCGGTGATAAACATACCGACCGATCTGTCAGATATAAAAATATGTTAATGTTACCCTCCTCGTGCATGAAACTACATTTCAATAGCCCCTACATAATGTCCATACAAATATTTAATAAAATACCAGATTCAATAAAAGACGAAACCAGCGATGCGAAATTTATAAATTAATAGGTTCAAGCAAATATTAAATCAAAAGCATACTTACTACACAATAAACGAAATACATGACAAAAAAATAGATTTTAGACAAACTGACACCACAAACAGTTGGTCGTTAGATACATGCATACACACTTATATAAATATTTATATAATATGTTAAATGTTTAATTGTCCTTTTGAAATAATTATTGTACAACCTAAGACTGATCTCCGTAAAATAAAGTTTATATTTACATAATTAATATTAATAATCTATTTAAAAAAATTATTTATTTTAAGAATTAATTTTATTATACCTTTTGCGTGCCCTACAGGGTCCATAATTGTACCTTAGCTTCAAGCCATTGCGAAAACACCTTTGCCACCACACTTTACCTATATATTTTTGAATGCAAATAAATATTATATATAAAAAAGTTTTATTGATTTATAAACAAGTGTTACAATATTTAGGTATGACACTGGATCCCGCACTAGGATACCCTGTGTCACAGGATCCAGTCTCTTTCGACAGATTATATGAATTACAAAAAATAGGTTAACAAATGCACCGGTTATGTAAAATTAATCAAACTTAGGACTTAAAGGTGACCAAATATATGTGTGTATGTGATGAGTGTAAGTATGTAAGTGATGAGTGTGAATGTGATGAGTGTATGTATGCATGTGATGAGTGTTACTGTGATGAATACTTTAATATTTGAAAGATAAAAGATTTTCCGTTTCAGCATAATTAAGCCCAAGCAGCCCAATCCTGATATGAATATGAATTCAACATGAAATAAGCAATCATTCATTGATGTGAGCCCGCCCTCCAACAAGCACCAACATCGTGCTACGACGCGACTGCTGAAGGAAATTGCAGTTATTAACAGGAATTCTTCCGCGTTTCCGACGAAATTACCTTTCATTAAAATAAATTGTAGGCGTTTCTTCGATTCACTAAGGAATGGTGAAAAAATGTAAAGGGAATGAATGATTGTTACGAATTACGATTAGGTACTCATGTGTTTATGGTGCCAGAAACAAGATATTTATAGTTGCAATGTTTTAAATATCTAAATCGATACCTTAATCCGCAAACCAGCTAACTCCACATTTCGTCAAATTTTAAGATTTAAGATGTTGATTGTGATTATGATTTTGTTTTTTTTTTAAGAATTTTTTGTTTAACATTTTAACAGCATGAAATATTATCCACCAACGGTATTTTAGATTTTTTCATAAGTAGTCTAAACAAAATATTATAAAGTTTTAAGTGTCTCCTGAAAAATTTGCTCATAATGTAGTTAGCTGGTTTGCGGGTTAAGGTATCGAAATGTGAATGATAGTTTATTTCTTTATTTTCTGAATCTAATTTCAAAGCTTCAACTTAACATCGTTTTTCGAAACTCGGACCGCCTTATTACAAAACAAGATTTATATTTTGACATGGCTTAAACCATGGAGCCAGTTTTTGTAATAAGAACGAAACAGTGATTGAAATACCGTTATTTATACAAAACTGAGAACTTAGTTCAGTACTAAGTTGTCAGTTTTGTATTTAGAAACTTTACCTTAGTCGGAATAAATTTCGAAATTCAATAATGGCTCCATGTTTTATACCTGGTTCTGAAGATAAACCTTGTTTTATAATAAGGGGGGGATAGTTTTTTATACGAAAACAGACACTTTCATTTGATCTATCTAAACAATGCGATGCTGCAACTGCACACAAACAGCAAATTTTAAAATGCGTACTTTCCTTCTTACTAGATCAAGCTTATTAGCCCAAATTACTCTTCCTGACACACACATATTAGATACTGCTAAAATCATCCGGCATCATAAACGAGCCTGATGAGAAAGATGATGATATTATTATCTTAAGTGCCAATTTCGTGCTTACATACCGTTTCGTGTATGATTTTTATGTTGTATGTTGGCAAACAGACCCCATGGGAAGAGAGGTTTCCGCCTCATACACCCGGCTTCTTAAAGAAACTTCCGTGAAGAAATTTTCGTCAGAAAATTTCCGTGACGTAGCAAAATTTTTGGATAATTAGGTCTTGTTTTACAGTGCCCAGCACCCAAATCGCGTAGCAAAGTTTCTTCATAATCTGAATGATTTTGAAGTATATTGATTAAATCCACTGCTTCATAAAATATGTTTGAAAAATTTGATAGCTCAACAACGTAAATAATGCAATGAATGTTGTTGAACTGTCGAAATGAAACCCATTGCTACTGTTATTGTGGTTAATTATAATAATATTTAATCATTTACTAATTATCTCGCTGGTTCGGGTGATGAATCGGGCTATTTAAGTGTCTATGAAGTGTATACTTACTGTCAGTAGCAGAATAAAAAAATACAACTTTGTTTGCTAAATCATATAATAACTTACTAATATAACAACTTTGCACAATTCAATTCAAGTTTCCATCACCTAAGTAACACATCCAGACGTTCTTTCAACAGCGGGCCAAGCACGGGCGTGCCAAGACGTTTGTGACAAGACAAATGACATGATAAATTATGTCTTGTCAATTTGTACTAGCATTTTAAGACAAAACGGTTTTATCGCTCAAACTGTGATAAAATGTGTGACTCAAGTCATGTCACAGTAGGCCGTGCTCGCCGCGCAGATATTCATAAAATGTATACTTTAGAAACTTGGACAAAACTTATTGAGACTAAAAATGTTATTAATGTTGATCTAAAATGTGTAAATACTTTATGTCTTAATGTTTATGTCTTGATATTGTGTCATGAAATTTTAATGCATGCCTACTAACCAGTGTTTTACATGTTAGCAAATAAATAAAGATACCCAAATCCAATTATAATCCAAATTTATTAGTGTTCGATGTTTCAGCTAAATGAAATTCTATGGATTGTAGTAGGCCCAGTTTTTTTACAGAAAGTTCAAAGGGTGCAACTACTCCCGGCATAGGTACTGGGGGTTTTTAATCAAAGCTTAGGTACTACTCTCGGTTTTAAAGTAAACTGTAATGTATCAATAATGACACTGGAACTCATTGCATTTTATCAAGCGTTTTTTCTAACGCAGTTGTTATTAATGTACGTACCTATACCAAGGTTAAGGTTTTCATTTATGGGTCTTTGTAACCTGCAAATAAATGGTTTATTTATTTATTTATAGTCAAAATATAATTTAAAAAGAGTCGTTATTCTTTCAGATAGTAAAAGCGAACTACAGGGTACAGCAATATTGACTACTTACCTGATTATTGGGAATACTTATGTAAATTTAAAGTAATTTGTTATGCCTCCTCCTCCAACAGTCAGCAAAAAGTATATGGTATAGGACCATACAAGGCGAGCCTTCTCGTGTGGAATAGGAGTAGGAATTACGTTAATTTAATATTAAGACGCCGACAATAGGTAAACCGCTGTCACTGTCAGATTGCATACAAAAGAAAGAGATGTGCGATGACACAAAGTATGGCGTATAAATGCAAATAAAATCATATAAAATTAGTTATTAACTAATTAATTAAAATGAATACATCACCGGATGCGGTTTGCAATTTTATGGTATACTTTTAATTATAATTATAACTGTTAACGACGGTATAAAATGCTTTTAAAAATAATTAAAAGTTTTTTTTGATGCATTAAATTATGTTTAATTATGTTTTGAAATACATCACCGTATGCAGAAAAGACTTGAAAATATCATACTGTTTTTGTTTTGGAAAAAATATTGACGGTTTAAGAGATACACTGCTTTAAAAAAACCACATTTTTTACTATTTTCAGAAATCTCCCCCTTAAGACTTCGCTCTGGGCATTATCCATCAGCGAAGTTTGCATTCCTTATGAAAAAAGCTGATTCGCCGAATTTCAGAGTTTGTATTCAGATGGAGGAAGTACAATATTTGCTGATGGATTGTGTCCGGAACAGGCACGAGAGGGAGTCATTTTTAAGGGAATTTGACTTGAACAAACTTAACATGGGATTAATTCAATCAATTTTATCTCAACCAACGTCAGAAGGTACCAAAAAGTTATGTCGTTTAATAACAGTCCTTCATCTGTGACTTCCATCTTTGGTCACTAAGTCTTATAATTTAAGTGTTTATATATATGTGTTAAATATAAGTGTTAATGTTATGCAATGTTAAAATGCACGATGGGGGTTGTCGTAACTGGCATTCGCTTCGAAGCGATTCTATTTCTACAATCGCTATCGTTTCAACGATAACAAAGTTCGTTTGGCAGGCGATAACGTTTGTCAAAAACTACCACTTGGCTACGCATCTCTAAGGAAGTTATCTTTCGACGCTGCCGATTCGTTTCAAGGAATCGAATGATGATAACATTGTCTAGCTAATTTGTATTCGTTGACCTATGATCACGAAGCTGCCGATTAGTTTCATGGAATCGAATGATGATAACATTGTCTAGCTAATTTGTATTCGTTGACCTATGATCACGTAACATTTTGATAGCTTAAGTCAACCTCATACCTTTTTTGGCTTTTCTGCTAGCGTCATCGCTAATCAAATATTACTTTGTATAGGCCCTTTGTTTAGATAAAAACCCCTAAACAAATAAAGAGATAAAAAAAAACACCTTAGTAGTGGGGGGTACTTATTTAGTTCGGTGTGTACCGGTACTTATTAAGGCTGTTAGTGCGGAAACAAACCGGAATAGCATTTGCTAATGTTTTCATAATCATCAATATCATTCAGCCGAAAGACGTCCACTGCTGGCCATAGGCCTCCCCCAAATAATGCTGCTGGCTAATGGTTAATGTTTTAATGGTAACTAAATATGGTAATAAGAGGCCGGCGATGGATGCGTAGTTCACACAAACGTAATACCAAAATAATTTGTAAATCAAACATATTCTTAAGGTAGTGTGTCTTTATTCCGATTGGAATACAGAATATCTAGGTTACCAAATATATATTTTGAATGGACACTGATTTAAACAAGAGCTATGAGAAAAATAAGTTTTCTATAGAAATTTTAAATTCCTCAAACCTCGTCTTTATATCATTGTCCTTTCGGTGGAGTTTCTTGCCCATTCTTCTCCATAAGAAACTACCTTTTGGAAGAGGCGACTAGAATCAATTCTATTTTTTTGTAAATATTGACGTTCAAAAGCCAGCCTTATAAGTGCCTATTTGAAATAAACAATTTGGCTTTGAGTTTGACTTTACGCATGCTACGCCGGCCCCTTAATAAAATTACATCCCGCTCACATAATTATCCAAATCAGAAGCATAATTAGAATTTGTCGACAACAGCTCAGACTGACTTTAGAGACTAATAGTATGCACTCTGAACTCCACACTAAGCCTAAGCCTCGACTAAAGAGATAAGTCCTTTCTAACTTTATAAGCCAACGTGAGAAATTCTAACACATGTCGCTCTTTACAGGCCCTGAATTATTACAAACATATATAAACTCACGCCTTCTTCTCTATTATCTATCTATTTGTGAGAAATAACCCCCATTTGTTTCCTCGAATATCGGACATTATTACAGACGTAATCGCCGAGATAATAGTAAAATTCGTGTTCAGCCAGCTAAGACAGGGTTACTGTATAAAAGCGTTGTATGCAGAGCACCAATAATTTATAATAACTTCCCTAACTGTCTTAAGAAATCGTGACAAATTCTAACACATGTCGCTCTTTACAGGCCCTGAATTATTACATACATATATAAACTCACGCCTTCTTCTCTATTATCTATCTATTTGTGAGAAATAACCCACATTAGTTTCCTCGAATATCGGATATTATTACACGTAATCGCCGAGATAATAGTAAAATTTGTGTTCAGCCAGCTAAGACAGGGTTACTGTATAAAAGCGTTGTATGCAGAGCACCAATAATTTATAATAACATTCCTAACTGTCTTAAGAAATCGTGACAAATTCTAACACATGTCGCTCTTTACAGGCCCTGAATTATTACATACATATATAAACTCACGGCTTCTTCTCTATTATCTATCTATTTGTGAGAAATAACCCCCATTTGTTTCCTCGAATATCGGACATTATTATACGTTATCGCCGGGATAATAGTAAAACTCGTGTTCAGCCAGCTAAGACAGCGTTACTTTATAAAAGCGTTGTATGCAGAGCGCCAATAATTTATAATAATAATATAATAATATCCCTAACTGTCTTAAAAAATTAAATATAAACCAGTTTAAGAAAACATTTTAAAAAATACTGACAGAAAAAGCCCATTATAATGTTAATGATTTTTTAAATGATAAATCGCTATGAAGATACTGACTGAATCTATTCTATTTATTTTGAATCGCATGACTATTTAATTTAATTTTATTGTTAATTATTGATTTATTTAAATTATTGTTCATTGTATCATAAAGTTGTCTTTCGACCTAATTTGTACACCATAGCCATCGTCAAACATGTTGAGCCAAAACATACCTTGTTACACCTATAATAATCATCATAACATGTATAGTATCTACACATGTTTTTGCAAATAAATGAATCTGAATCTGAATTCTCATGGGGGTAGGCAGAAACTATAGAACGCCAAATGTTACGCTTCGTACATACTCATTTTGCTTCGTTTAAGTTCATACATCTGGTCATACACGCACGCCGGTTGCGAATACCTGTACCTGACCTTTCTGAAGGGCATCACCAATTAGGTCACTATACATATGTCTTCTTAGAGCGTCCCCTCCAGGCGTTTTCACTCACCTCTGCTTTGTAAATACTTTTTGTTACTCGCTTTTTATTCATCCTCTTATCATAACCTCATCTAAGCATACTCTATTATTATGACTAGATATTAAAAAATGTCTACTATACAGGTTCAAATTAAATTAGCTAGAGAAACTCCGCAGCCGTGATCGGTATCGATATCTAAAAAGAACAAACTAAAATAACAAAAGATTTGATGTTTTTTTTTGGGGTCAACGTAAGTACCTACCGCTGTTATTATTGTTACTTGAAGTATGAGTTGAGAAAATCTGTTTTCTTTTGTTTTCATCATGTTTGAGATATCGGTACCCATCACGTCAGTGAGGTTTACAAAAAAAACAATTTTTCAAGTGACTACACTAACTGCGGTTACAGATCGTGTATCTATCTGTCATTGCTTCATTTTTAACTCTTTTTATTACCTATTGTGGTATAGTAATTTTATTCTAGGTGCATCGTCTTCACATATAATTAATGTACCTATAAAAAAGAGTACCGGTGGAGTTTCTTGCCCATTCTTCTCCATACGAAACTACCTTTTGGAAGGGGCGACTAGAATCAATTATATTTTTTTGTAAATATTGACGTTCAAAAGTGCCTTATATGTGCCTATTTTTTGACATTGAAATCATTTAATCATAAATAAAATATTTACATCATATAAAAACTAACCGACTTAAAATAATAATATATAAGATATACGCTAACAGACTTAACATAATAGTATATGTACATGTATAAAAAAAGAGGTGGGGGACAGAATCATAGGGCATCAAAAAATTCGTCCGCATCGCTGTCAACAGGAAAGGTGCCCAGAAGGCTGGCAGCATTGCCACGTTGTATGGCGATGCTGATTCTTTATCCGAAAAATAGACCAGCCCTCTGGTCACGTGAAGAGCCGACCAACCGCTTGGCGATATCTTGAAAAACCAAGCGGGCACTCGGACCCCATGGCCCTAGTGTTTCAACCCCAAACGGCTCGAACATATAGCTCCCAATAAGATTGGAATATTTTCGCCGTTTGAGGTTTTCTGCACCTGCAGCAGCCGCCCCAGCACAGCTTGCCGTGCTAGGAAGATGGGATGGCGCAAGGGTGTTGACAGGTGTTGCATCCCACACCAAAGGCCGACCTAACTTCCTAGGCATTATGGTCATTCCGTCTGGTCTCTTCCCATCGTCGCGTGCTAAGCCATAGGGTTCTAAAACAGCTGGCACCCCGACGGTGACAAGAGCACGACGGATGATGTCATTAATGCTGGCGTGCCGTGCTATCCGGCCTGCGCTCCTACTGTAAGATAGGCCATGATGTCCAAGGCAGTCGACAGCTTCTCCGCACTGGCAGCGATGCGGAACCCCACAAGGAGCGCCCAGACGCAGACAAGTAGCGAGCCGGAAGGTGGTGTCACCCAACATAGTGCCTGTGTTGGGAGACGGTAGTGCTTGAAGCCAGAGGCCCGACTCCCACTCACCCACAGCCAGCAGGCGGGCACGCTCAGCAGTATTGGTGGACGTATTGATAAGATTATTTCGTACCAACCTGCAGAGCGGCTCATCCCACTGTCTCTGGGAAGATGGGTTTGCGGGCCGATCTGTATCCGGGCAAGCCGCTTTCCAGACGTTCACCGCATCGGTCAAGCACGGCACTTCAGAGTCAACCAGGGAGGGAGAATAAACCTATTTGAAATAAACAATTTGACTTAGACTTTGACCCAAAAAAAAACTCGTCAAATTAATTTATTTTTTGTGTGATCATGTTTAGATATCGATACCCATCACGTCTGTGGAGTTTCCCTAGCTAATTTAATTTGACCCTGTATACTTTTTGAGTTATCGCCTCCTTAACGATGTTAATCAGATTGTGTAGGTAACATAAAATTCCTCGCAAGGACATTTCCTTGAAGGCTTGCACTTCGCAGGTGCCGTAATTAGCATCTCAAAGATTATATTTAGAAGATGGAGCGTAACATGCTGATCAAAAGTGTGATTTGAATCATCATTCCGGTTATCAAAGAACGCCTTGTTTTTAACCTCCGACGAAAAAGAGGGGTGTAACTTATCTGTACTGTGGGTGTAAGCGCCAAACAGACGAGGCACCTAGCAATAATAATGAATAAATATGGATGTGCATGTGTGTGTGTTGTGGATGTGTGTGTGTGGTGTGTGGTGGGGTGTGTGGTGGGGTGTGTGTGTGTGTGTGTGTGGTGTGGTGTGGTGTGTGGTGTGGTGGTGTGTGTGTGGTGTAATGGGGGTATGTGTGTGTGTGTGGGTTAATAATGAATCTATTGTAGTAAGGATAGCTGCTGTTAACTTCCTATTTTCATTAGCCGTCCCGCGCCGCGACGACGCGCGACGCTTGGATCAAAATATTACCTACATTCCTACAACTTATATTAAACTTTAAGAACATTAACTTCAACATTTATTATTTTTTTACTTTTTAGAGGTTTTTGGTTTTGTCGGGGGTTTTTTAAATTATAAATGTAACTTTTATTTCCTGTTTTATACACTGGTTTCCTTGTGACAAAATCGTTTTCTTGCTGGATTTTCATTTCATCGCTCGTATCAAAGTCTCCAAGTGGATTTTCCAATAATTAGGTCATTCAAGAACCCTTGATCAGGATTTAATAACTCTTGATTAACCTTTGATCATAAAGTCAATAGATCAAAGTTGACAATCCTGACGAAAATTAATAGATTCGTAATATTTTGATCTTTGAGTCCAATATATAGGACCAACTGATCCGAACTGTCCAATTTATCGCCAGCAATATTTTGAAATAGATTGCAGGTAAAAAATTGACGATTTACGTTGCGCATTCATGGGTTCATATTTCATTTGATTCGTGTAGTTCAATTTTGAGAACTTTTGGTGTTTCATTTAGTATGCAGAAAAAGAAAACAAATTCATTTTGCCATCCATAGCCATTTCAGAAGAAAAGCTATCAAAAAAACATTAACAATTCGAAACAAAACGCGTCTATATTGTCATTTCCTAGGTAAAAATTACCTACTTATTATAAGTAGATTTTTTTTTCCACATTTGATTTATCATGAGTTCAAATGAAAATAAAGCTAGCTTCCTTACAATAAATATATAATAAAGGGTTTTGATTTACGTTTTAATAAAAATCAAAAACCTTAACTGTTAAATAGTGAACTTTAAAAAAGATGGAAACATGATTTATATATCTTAATACTATAAACAATCTCATGCAGTTGGAGGCAATAGGTCTTTAATGTTAAGAAGATGCCTCCGACTTATTTTTGTAAAAGAGAAAAAAATACAAATTGTAATTTGTATATATTTTTGTAATCATTCATTTTACTCGTAATACCCCACTTGATAGGTCGTATGGGAGATTTTTAAAGATACGCCTTTTTTATTTTAATATACCCAGTGACACTCGCGCTATAAAGACGAATCGAACGACATATCATTCATCAAAATTGGTTCAGCCATAGTTGCAAGGGAACATAGGGACGGACATACATACATACAGGTCAAACACATAACCCTCCTTTTTTGGCTTCACCGCAGTTGGGTAAAAAGCTAGCTTACCTCGTAGTTAATAATATCATTTAAGTTTATTATTTAATTTAATAAAAGTATACATTACCTAAAGTATCAGACCCTGTGTTACTTTAATCTAGATTTGATGTGATTTTCCAGAATGGTGAGAGAAATTACCAACTCATGGGTGTCGTTTAGACGGGAATGAAGGATTACGTCAAAGAGGGCAAGACACTGGGTAACAGCATCCTCATCTGTATTTACACAGAGAGTTCACTTTGCTAATTGAATTACGAAGAATTATGAGCACGGAAAAAAACTTGTAAAAAAACACAGAAAATCAGTAAAACCCATTTGCTCCATTAACGCCAGTCCCGGGGGTCCCATGAAGGTCAAAGTACCTTCCACCATTCATGAAACTCGTAAAAAAATCAGGAATTTAATTTGAAAATAATTCCTCTTCTCTTTGTGATCGCAATTAGGAAAGTTTGAGGAGAATAAAATTTTACGATAGACGGGCAATTTTTTGTGGAAAAATTGTATTTAAGTTCCAGTTGAAAATACTTACTGAGTCGTTAAATTAATTGTACGGCAAAAATTATTGTTGTTAGGCACTTGAACGACAGTAACGACTGAAAATCTTTCACAAAAGTATACAAAGTTACGTTTACTTAATATATTTTACTCTTGAGTTGTTTTCTCAAGTACTTAGCAGGTACATTAAAATTTGAATTACTAATGGTGTCGAATCTATTAGGTCCTAACTTAATTAAAAATATTGCTGTATTTTACTAACAGGCGAGCAAAATGAGATGGATTTTTGGAGCTGTATTCGTTTACACCTCAATAAAATATAACTTGTTTTAGATTTTCTGGGGTAATATATACCTACATAGTAGAAGTTTCTGCAGCTTGAGTTCTGTTTAGAGTAACGCATGTGGCAATGTGCGACGTTTTTAGGGTTACGTACCTCAAAAGAAAAAAACTGGATCCTTATAGGATCACTCGTGTGTCTGTCGTCTGTCACAGCCAATTTGCTCAGATTCTACTGGACCGATTAAGTTGAAATTTGCACATATTAATTTCTGTAACCCAAACACGGACGAGTAATGTAAATAAATAAATATTGAATACGAGGGTCACTTTCGGGGGAACAATTATAAAATTAAAAAAAAAAACGTTTTTCAAACTTACCGTGTTGTCAAAGTATTATGTGTGATAATATCGAATGAAAGAGCTTGTAGTGAGGGTTTCAAATATATATTTGTTTTATAATTTTACAAAAAATAGTTTCAAGGTTATTTAAGAAAATGTATGAAGATTGACATTACCTCCGAAACTACTGAGCCTAACATTTTGAAAAAAGTACAGAAAATAAGTTTTTACTTATAAATTACAAGAATACCTATAAGAAGTCTTTGGTGTTAAAATAACAATAAAAAATCTCTCAATATTGTGCGTACAAACTTACATTTGCAGTTGGAATGTATGGGAGATCATGTTTACTTACAACAACAATGTTAAGCTTTTTTTGGGATAAAAAATATGGTAGATAACATATTCATTGAACGGAACCCTCACCACATGATTTCAACTCGCACTTTTCCAGTTTTTTTTATATTCAGGGAAGGGTGGTTCAAGCACTGTTAAAAATTGTGTAATATTAAACCGAATAGTTATCTATAGGTGTACCGGCAACAGACTGGTGTTGAAACTATGAAATTTAAATTTTTGGAATATTTTAAACCGAACGTGCCGCGAGTTTTTACCTATCAATGTTATGAGTAGTATATTGATGGTGGGCATTCTGTCTTTTGTGATAATATCACAAAAGACAGAAATGTGAGCAGCGTAGCAAAAGCTACGCCATCATCACACTACGCTACGTAACCAGCTACGGCGTAGCCAAAACTACTACGATAACGACAAAACTAAACAGTGACAAAATAATGTATGTTGGAACGTGAGGATTTACTACGTTAGATTCGGTCATCGATGCGATCAGACCCTGAATCTTGAATGGCCTCCTCGTCCATCGGCTCAAAACATCACGACTCTGTAGAAGCGCGCTAGAGGTGTAGGTAGATGACGCGATGTTGCCAGTAGTAGCGCGCTTGCGATTCGTTTCTTGTCCGTACTAATGACCGGATCCAACATGTATATTATTAAAATTCTTATATTCATTTATCCTCTCACTGACAAACAACGCACAGCCGCTTGGTCTAGAAGTAGCATGAAATTATGCACTAGACTGGACCACTTAGGAAGGATTTTTGCAGGCTAGTCTAGTTTATAAAACACTAACCTGTGTTTATAAAGAAAAAAACAGGAAATAATTCAAACTCAAACCATTTATTTCAATTAAACCATTCACAGGCACTTTTGAATCGTCAAGAAGTCGGTCAGTTACAAATATGAAGCTTGTTGCCCATTCCAAATAGTAGGTTCCTATGGAAAAGAACGAGCAAGAAACTCCACGGACACTCTTTTAAATTAAAATATTGATACAAAGTATTAGTTACATCATTCATATTGAAATTATACTTGTGAGAACGATGCAAAACGTGATAAAAAGATGAAAAACAATTCAAAGCTAAAATAATTAAAAATAAGCCGTGGCAGCTAAGAAATGACCAGTCCCAACTGACAGCGCCCGTTCACGAACATGACGCATGGATCAGCACCATTCAGCTCAACCATTTTGAAGGGAGCTAAATGATCCAACACACCCGCCACCATCAGCGAGACATCTGAGGGACCATGACATACTCTCAGCCGCCAGGGCACATTCAAGTCAATGAAAGACATATTACCCTGTAAATGGTAGCTCTATTGTGCATAGTGCTCACACCTGTGCTATGCAATTATATAATACAAAGGAGATTGAGTTAATACAATGAAAAGATAGTCTTACAATCTTCAGCAGCTCCAACAGTATTTTCAAATGTTAATCAATTAGTTGTGGTTGTGGAGCTGGACCACAATTGAGCCAAGCATTTCTATCAGCGATGTAATCCCCCAACATATAATATGTCTGCTTGCATAGTGTGCGTTTTATACAAGATTTGAATTTGGTCTCATTCAGCTGAAGTATGTGGGGAGGAATGTATTATAACATTTATAACATTAAATTCCTTCACGATTCTGCCTGTTTATTCCATGGTAAACAAATATTATTTTTAATCTAACTCTAAGTTATAATTACCAGCAAAAGAGAATTGGAAACAAATAGCATAATGAAATTAATGAATACTAATGGAATCTCCGAAGTTTTTGTCTTGTTTTATAACTCGACCGGTGAAATCTCAGATAAAGGAAACAAGAGAAAATCTCATCTCCATTTGGGAATTTACAAGTTGTACATTCATTTCCTTTTGTGGATATTTAAGATCTCCAAAGATTTCAGGAGTTTGCGAGAGCTTCAACTACGAGTACTAACTACTGTTCGTGACGTTTTCTTGCTTCGTAATTCCAATTCATGTCCAGCTGTTTTCCATAGCTGTATGCAGTGTAATGTAGTTACAATATACTAACATACACGATGTTTTTTTGCATGGCAGAAACTACGAAACACACAAAACGGTCCACTTCATGTCATATTTTTCCTGATAAATATAATATTATAACTGATATTTTACATAGCTTAAGAGGCCGGCGATGGATGCGTAGTTCATACAAACGTAATACCAAAATAATTTGTAAATCAAACATATTCTTAAGGTAGTGTGTCTTTATTCTGATTGGAATACACAATATCTAGGTTCCCAAATATATATTTTGAATGGTCACTGATTTAAACAAGAGTTATGAGAAAAATAAGTTTTCTATAGAAATTATTAATTCCTCATAACTCGTCTTCATATCATTGTCCTTTCAAAATATATATTTGGAAACACACTAATGTATTTATTTCGATTTGATTACAGAATATCTAACATATTCTTAAGGTAGTACTTAAGAGTATGTTTGATTTACAAATTATTTTGGTATTACGTTTGTATGAACTACGCATGCTACTCACTGCTTTTTCTGGTGGATTTTACATAATCACTGCTATTTCTGATGGGGTAGGCAGAATTACCGCTATTCATGAGAGAATAGAGCAGTGGTGGCCCAGTGGTAACGGCCCCGACTTACGAGTCATAGGTCGTGGGTTCGAACCCAGGCAGGCGCTTTACTTTGTGTAAATAATTTCATCACCACTGCTCTCAAAACGGTGAAGGAAAACATCGTGAGGAAACCGGCATGTCCTAGAACCAACAATTCAAAGACATGTGACATCTACCAACCCGCACTGGGCCCGCGTGGTAGATTACAGCCCAGTCCCTCTCGAAGAGAGGAGGCCTGTGTCCCAGCAGTGGGAACATTATAGGCTGATTATGCTATGCTTATGCTATGAGAGAATCGCAGCCAAAAACAGAGTCCTTTCAAAAACGGGTACAATCTTCAAATCATAAAACATTAAAATTCACAAACGAACCGTTATGATAGGAATCACTCAATTCATTATAATCAGAACAAAACGTTAAAATATAAAGTTAGCATTATTTTGTTCAGGAAATTTCCCAAACTTGGGCAATAACAATCATTTTAATTATTTGCAACATGGTTGAGTAAAACATTTCAGAGAAAATAAATCTTATGTTGATAATATAAAGGACGAATGTTTATAAACTTGATAACCAATTGTTAAATACTTTTGGGTACTTTTCCTTTTCCCATTTCTTCCCGTGGGTGTCGTAAAAAGCGAATAAGGGACTTACTAGAGAATGGGCAGCAGCGTCCTCTATGCATTTTAACACCATACTGCAATCGCCAACCCGCCTGCCAGGCGTGGCGATTATGGCAAACCCCGCCTTTGGAGGAGGCCTATGTCCAGCAGTGGACGTCTTCCGGCTGAAATGATGATGATGATGAATTTTCCTGTTGACAGCGATGCGAATGAATTTTTTGATGCCCTATGATTCTTTTCCCTCTTTTTAGGGTTTCGTACCTCAAGAGGTATAAACGGTGGGCACGCCACAATTGCGGCGGTAAGTCCCCTCTTTGAGGAGTGGCTAGAGAGGCGCCACGGCGTCCTCACCTTCCGCCTGACGCAGGTCCTCACCGGACACGGTTGTTTCGGGAGGTTCCTGTTCAGGATAAAGCGGGAGGAAACGCCCGGGTGTCACCACTGTGTGGATCGCCCGGAAGACACGGTGGAGCATACGGTGGAGGTCTGCCCTGCTTGGGCGGAGCACCGCCGTGTCCTCACGGAGGCGATCGGCGGCGACGATCTCTCGCGTCCGGCCCTGGTTCAGGCCATGGTTCGGAGCGAGAGTGCATGGGAGGCCGTCACCTCCTTCTGCGAAACAGTAATGCTCGCGAAGGAGGAGGCGGAGCGCATGAGGGTGAGGCAGGGTGCCCGCCCTTCCGCCCTAAGTCGCCGCAGGAGACGCCCTGGGCGTCGGGAATCGCAGGCGGATTCCCGGCCACCGTAGGCGCGGGCTTGCGGACGGTGAGCGATGGGTAGCTCGCCGTCCGATAAGGACCAGGCCCGGGTCGACGCGCGGCGCGTTGTGTTCCACGCGCGCCTCAAAGAGACGTCAGCACCAATTGACGGGGTCCGAAAGGGCCAATGCCTGCCAGGGTTACGAGCCTGTCCGAAAGGGATATCGTGGCTCTGGCACACAGGCATCTGAAGGAACACGGTGGGTTTTAGTCAGTAAAAGTCTGACACTCCCTCTCGCTCCGCCCAGAGCGGGAGAAGTTATTTGATGATTTCCCACCAAAAAAAAAAAAAAAAAAGAGGTATAAATGGAACCCTTATAGGATCACTTCGTCGTCTGTCTGTTAGTCTGTCAAGACCATTTTTTTCAGGAACGTGTGGAGAGAAGTATGAAGTTGAAATTAATATCAAATACGTAGGTCTACGGTCTCTTGAAGCTCTAATAATCAAGCTTCTAAAGTTGTCAAAAAATAATATTGGCTCATTTTGACATTTAACTTGAATCGATTCATCGTGAGTATCGAGTCGCGATTGATCATCGCGATGTAACCAGTGAAGTAAATTTTGATAACATTAATGCGACATATTTTTATACTCGCAAATAAATCAAAACTGATAAGGTACTTCCCGTTGACCTAGAATCATGAAATTTGGCAAGAAGCTATGCACAAATAAAGGGAAAAGTCCCAAAATCGTTTTTGAATTTTTTATCACATACAATTTTTTTTTATACGATTACAAACTTACATGCTGCAGTTAGAAAATTGACCGTGGCGTATATCGATGTATGGGAAAACATGTTTTTCAACTACAATGTTAAGTTTTTTTTTTGGGATAAATTCGTCCCAAAGGAACCCTTCATTGTGCGTGGTCCGACACGCACTTGGGCCGGTATTTATTTGCATAGTTAGTCATTTAATTACGTTATCATCCAATAAGGTTTCCACACGATATTTTCCTTCACCATTTTTAATAAATATAATATTATTCAAGTCGAATTCAAAAGCTTCTCTTTCTCTTGATTCCTATTAGCAATCTATAGGATAGTATCTATAAGTAT
Source organism: Tiliacea aurago (assembly GCA_948098905.1). NCBI lineage: Eukaryota > Metazoa > Arthropoda > Insecta > Lepidoptera > Noctuidae > Tiliacea > Tiliacea aurago. Next base: position 8,970,040 of record OX402592.1, read on the forward strand.
TCGTATTTACATACTCGGAGACGGAGAACCTAATGGACAAACTGCTCCAATTTCGACGTTTCTCTGAATATTTTTTTATACATTATTTACCTACTGGTATTTGTCAGGTAACAGTAAAAAATCTACCCATTTCCATTTGTTTATTTAGCCAATCAACCATTAATTTCATCAATATATACTTTTTTTATTTATTAATTGGTATTTTTCAGGTAACGGTAAAAAATCTACCCATTTGTTTATTTAGCTTTATTTTTTAAATCTCTTTCCCGAACTTCAAGACTATCAAGTTCAACCATTTCATCGGTAGATACTTTATTTTTATTTTTATTTGACACGGACTAAAAGGCACACAATACCTATAATATACAGCAGTATATTATAATAAACTTCACAATCATCTAGAGCACGTGACGTTGACAAACGGTTCAACGAACGCCTTTTTTATGGTAAAGTACTTACGCCGATTTTGTTTACTTAACTCCGTACACGTAACGTCACGTTTCACAAAAAAAGGTCGAAAGAAAATGGCAAAGAATACGCCATTACATCGAATCTTTAAATGACGTGTCTCTGTTCGAAACCAAACGAAACTGTTGATTTATGAATGTAAAAAAAACAAAGATTAAATACGATGCTTACGTATTATCACATACGAGATTGGCACGCGTTAATTGAGGAAAAGGGGATGCTGCGATAGTTACCAATTTTCCCCAGTTGACTCTATTAATGTGTGGGAAGTAAGGGAGCTGATACAGTTTCCTTTTTCTGCCAAATATATCGAGTTTTCTGGAAGAGCGCACGTTTTGTGGACATAATAATCTAATATTGACGGAATAGGGACAAAAAAAGTAACTGATACTCACTATTTTAATTTTTTTACGTATATAGCTACTTACATAGTATTAATGGGGCTCAAGGCTAAATAATAACAGCCACACGGGTTGATTTTGAAGGTTAAGCAACACTTGCCGAGGTCTTTGTGGATGGAGAAGTCAGAAAGTCCGTTAAGCTTGGTCCCGGCTGTCATTCCTGGATCTTTGACAGTCGTTACGGGTAGGCAGAAGCTCGAATGTCAGACTACCAGTCTTGCCAAGGGATATCGTTTTACCCATTGGGTTGTAAAAAGATAGGCAGTCGCTCCACGTAAAATACTGCTATCCAGACGCATTCGGTTAGACTAGAAGCCAACCCCAACATAGTTTTTTTTTTTTTTGCTTGTAGTCTAAAATACTTTTTAGTTAGGATTATAAGACGGTAAATTAGGTTATATACTCACTTATAATCTGGTGATAACGATCTCTTACTCACTCACTCCCAAAGTTCGGAATATTTTTTTTTATAATTTCTCATTTGAATTACTTTTAAACAATTATATTATGTATATATTTTTGTAATCACCTTTTAAAACCCTTCATTTTGATACCCCACTCGATAGGCTTGGGAGATTTTTTTTTTCGAAGACACTTCTTTTGGCGCCAAAAACCCGCTATTTTAATTTTTAATATATATACCCTGACACTCGCGCAATAAAGACGAATCTAACGACATATCATTCATCGAAATCGGTTCCGTCGTTTAGTAGTTACGAGGGATGATAGGGACAGACATACAAACAGGTCAAACACATAACCCTCCTTTTTTGGCTTCGCTGCAGTCGAGTAAAAAGACGCACATGATGACTTACATAGTAATAATATGCCTCAAATTTAAGGATAAAAGTTCATTTTATAACCGATATGAAGTCATTGCTATGACTAATGTTTTCAACTAGTTCAGTAAGATTTATGTGAGCAAATAAAGTTAAATAAAATGAAACAGTTTGAACCACATCGTAAGAAGCAGCCAATAAAAATATAATCTAAACCATCGTTGAGTCTGTGCTGTCTAGGCAGCACATATTTTGATAAATCTGTGCCTGAGAAGCTTAATTATGCAACTGTAAGCATATAACTGTTAGCACCAAAATTCAATCTTTACAGGAGAAGATTTTTTCTCAAAAATTACTACTACACTTTAAATGATACATGATTTTATTTCTGTAAGTAGGTTTGTACAAACACTTTAACACGTCAATCATATTTTAAAAACTAGATGAGGTCGGCGTTTCCTATCTGACTACTCTGAGAAGAAAGGCCGAAACAAACTCAGAGGTCATAGTCTCTTTTAAAGTCCAGACATAATCTTGGTCAGATCATGTGAAGACCATGTAGATTGGTGTCTGAAATGGTCTTTTGAGGAAAGAACCACACAGGTTAAGTGGACCTGACCAGTCAGTGCACGCATTTGTCAGTAATCGTGCAGCTCTACTCAGAATTTAAGGAGCTCAACGATGCGACGATCAATACCAAAGAAAGGACATTTGGGTAGGCCACTTATATGACTCAAACTGCCAGACCATGATTAACACTAACTGAGAATAAAAGAAAGGGAAAAAAAATATTATGCAATAACCCACATAGTCTTCACATTCACAATAATTAAAATAATATAATACTTTACAAGTAAATATTCCTGTCATTGTGTATAAAATAATAATTAAATGTCACTGTTTATAAAATAATAAAGTTAGCAAAAACAAAAAAAAACAATAAAAATAAACTACCTCAATATGTACAAAAATTGGAGCAGCTCAATCCCAAGCCTTTTTGTCCTCAATATAATCTTTAACAGTATAAAAGGCTTTCTGGCACAACTTACGTTTAATGAATGATTTGAATTTATTAAGTCTTAGATCTTGAACGTGGCTTGGAAGTTTATTATAAAAGCGTATACATTGACATCGAAACGAGCCACCTATTTTCTTGAGCCTTGTTGTAGGTACAACAAATTTGTGTTTGTTCCTAGTATTTATATTATGGATATCACTGTATTTTTTAAATAATTTTATATTTTTATGGGCATATAATAGATTTTCAAAAATATACTGAGAAGGCACAGTCATTACATTAATCTCCTTAAATTTCTCTCTGAGAGAGTGTCTTGGACTTAATTTATAAATTGATCGAACAGCTCTTTTCTGCAAAACAAAGATAGTCTGAATGTCGGCAGCATTTCCCCATAACAGAATACCGTACGACATTACACTATGAAAATAGCTAAAGTACACTAAACGGGCTGTCTCTATGTCAGTTAAATTACGAATTTTTCTAACAGCATATGCTGTGGAGCTTAGCTTTTTTGACAGTTTATCTACATGTGGGCCCCATTGAAGCTTAGCATCCAAAATCAAGCCCAAGAATACTGTGCTATCTTCAGGATTCAATTCTTCGCCCTTTATTAACACATTAGTTTTCACCTGCCTAACGTGAGGTAGCGTAAACTTAATGCATTTGGTTTTTTTTTCATTTAGAAGTAAATTATTAACATTAAACCAGTGAACTACTTTTGAGATCGCGCTATTTACATCGTCAGTAACCAGCTGCTGACGTTTAAGTTTAAACAAAAGTGAAGTGTCATCTGCAAACAACACTATATCATGATTATCCTTTATGAGGTAAGGCAAGTCATTAATATAAATAAGAAACAAGAAAGGACCAAGAATTGAGCCCTGTGGGACTCCCATTCTTACTATAGATCCGGGAGATCTTTTCCCATTGACGTCAACGCTCTGAATCCTATTACTCAAGTATGAAATAAGAAGATCCAGAGCGGCGTTCCGGATCCCGTAGTGGTACTTTATACATATACCTTGAAATCGCGAAATAAAAATCAGATGTTCCATACATTTTGTCGATTTAAGTGAACACAAATGTAGGGAATAGCAGATTTTTTTTTCGCTGTTTCAGTGTTGGTCCCATACATATTTTTTTTCAAAATGATCAGTACAATGACCCCTTTTCGGGTTTAGTGTAAACAAAAATTAATGTTGTTTATGATGTTCATGATTTATGAAAAACTGTGCTATTTAGAGACATCGTTTTATTTTTCCTGTAATCTTTACATAAATTTCTATCACATAGAATAATTTCAGATTTTTATCTATGCAAACTTCGGAAATAAGGTAACGGTATTTTTTTACATTTTTCATCAAAAGTCGGAAACTACGCTGCCTAAAAAAAAAGTTCTGTCTTAAGATACCCTACATGCCCTAGTAGCCCCACTTCAAATTATTAAGACCCCCTTTCAATCCCTTTCGCAAAAAAACATTTTTTTTTCTTTATTTCTTTCTTGTTTGCAAAATAGTTGGGCAAACGTCATCTAAAACTATTCTAAATTTCAAGTTGATAGCATTTGTAGTTCTTGAGATATTCAGGTGTGACAGACAGACAGACAGACTTAGTCTCACCATAAGGGTTCCTTTTTACCATTTTGGTACGGAACCCTAAAAACGAAGTAACAGTGTTATGCTTCTCAGGCACAGAAATTTGTAAGCTCAGAAAATAATAGGTTGGGGAAAAAGTTTCTTCGCATTTTTTAAGAAAATTCAAAACATTTTTAGGGTTCCGTAGTAAACAAGGAACCCTTATAGTTTCGCCATGTCCGTCTGTCTGTCTGTCTATCTGTCTGTCTGTCTGTCTGTCCGTCCGTCCGTCTGTCCCCGGCTTAGCTCAGAGACGCTAAGTCCTAGAAAGCTGTAATTTGGTATGGGCGTACATACTAATCACGCCGAAAAATTTGTAAAATAAAACCATAAAAAACATTTTTTGGGGTACCTCCTTGCACGTAAAACGGGGATGATATTTTTTTTTCTCGTCTAATACATGGTGTGAGGTATCGTTGGATAGGCCATTCAAAAATATTGTGGGTCTGCTAAAAACATTTTTCAATTCAGAGATCCGTTTGCGTAATATTAAGCTTTAAAGTGCTATTTTTTGTTAGAGTCAAGTGTCCCCCCCCCCCTGCCAGCTAAATGGTTGGTTTTGGATATGTGAAAAAATTCATGGCAGTAGTATATATAACGAAATTAAAAGGAAAACTATCACAGCTAAGTAGGGTTTACCAGTTAACGAGCAATCATCGACCAACTTAAATTTGCAGTTGAAGAATTGACCGTAACGTATAAAGATGTATCGGAGAGCATGTTTTTCAACTACAATGTTAAGTTTGTTTTTGGGATGAATTCATCCTAACTACGGAACCCTTCATTGTGCGTAGTCCGACACGTACTTGGCCGGTTTAAAGTATGTAGGTACCATTTTGTTCGATAACTTTTTGCTATCTTGTAAGTAGGGACATGATCCCATTGCTATAGAAATTTTGGGACTTCTGATGAAAATACCGCGGCAAGTGGTTTTGGCAGTCCTCTCGTGATGTTAACCTGACACTGCCTAAAGAATTCTGAAGAGACCGAAACAGGTGGAAATCTGAAGTTGCAAGGTCAGGACTATACGGCGGATGCATTAATACCTCCCAGCCAAACTCTCTTAATTTTTGCTGAGTGGCTAAAGATGTGTGAGGTTTAGCGTCATCATGATGAAAAACCACACCCCTTCTGTTGATTAATTCCGGCCGCTTTCTCTCAACTTCTTGCTTTAATCTCATAAGTTGTTCGCAGTAGAGTACAGAATCGATGGGCCTGCCTGGTGGTAACAGCTCATAATGAATAATGCCCTTCCAATCCCACCACACACACAGCATCACCTTGTTGCGAGTTAAGCCGGATTTCGCCACAGTCTGTGATGCCCGACCGGCCTTTGACCACGACCTTTTTCGCACGTTCTTATCGTACGTGATCCACTTTTCATCACCAGTTATCAGCTTCTTCAAAAATGGTTCGGTTTCATTACGTCGTAATAAAGAATCACAAATGAGTACAAGGTTCATTAGGTTTCTTTCAGTGAGCTCGTGAGGTACCCAAATATCGAGCTTTTTTGTGTACCCAGTTTTTTTCAAATGTGCCAAAACTATTTTGTGGTCAATTCCCAGTTCTTCAGCTACGTCGTAACTACTGATATGCCGATCTTGCTCCACTTTTTCAAAAATGGCATCCATTTTATCCGTAATAGGGCGACCAGAGCGACGTGCATCTTTGACATCAAAATTTCCGGATTAAAACGCTTAAACCAAATTTGTGCTACTCTCACAGACACTGCACTAGGTCCATAAACATCGCAATTTTTTTTCGCGGCTTGCGTTTAATTTTTACATTTTTTGTAGTAAAATTTTAAAATGTATCGAATTTCTTCATTAGATTCACTCATCTTGACAGTACGAAAAACAAATGCAAATCACAGATTTTCCTAATTTGAATTTGGAATTATGTTCTTTAAAATTTAAACTTTCAATGATACCAAAACTAACCAGATACAAATAGTATAGCCAAAGAGATTTTATTACAAGTTCATACATATTATAATGCGAAAAGACTTTTTCCCCAACCTAAACGTTGTAATGTATGTTGTGTCTTATGGTTCGTCCATTCAATGTACTGAATCATCTTGCTTTCGATGTAACTATTACGTAAAAGAAGCGCTTCTCTGCTTGCTCGTCTACGCGGCAGTACCATCACTATCTTGAGTTTATTCGCAGATAGATGAGAGTCTCCAATGCTGCGAAATTGGATGAAACTCCACACGGAATAAAACTTGTATGTCTACTAACACTAGCTTTTAAGATCATTGTTACTAACACTATCCCCCTTATTACAAAACAAGGTTTATATTCAGACCCAGGTTTAAAACATGGAGCCATTATTGAATTTCGAACTTTATTCCGACTATGGTAAAGTTCCTAAACACAAAACTGACAACTTAGTACCGAAATAAGTTTTCAGTTTTGTATAAAGAACGGTATTTCAATCACTGTTACGTTCTTATTACAAAAACTGGCTCCATGGTTTAAGCCATGTCAAAATATAAATCTTGTTTTGTAATAAGGCGGTATGGGTTTTGCCTGAAATAAATGATAATAATAATAATTAGTCTGTTCCATCAAATCTACCATTGCTCCAAAGAATAAATCAGAACATAAAATGAATGTAAGTCCACCCTTAGTTCGCACCTCATTACTCGAAGTCCCGAGCATAAATCTTCCTCGTTGCTCTAAAGTTTAGCATACACTCGACGTCTCGGTCTCCGCGTATCTCTAAATTCGCATCGTAAAGTGCATACTAGCATTTTATTTCGCACTAAAACACAGTCCCTCCGAGATAAGAGTTTATTGAGGACAGAGCTAAAAAGACTTGGAGGTATAATGTCACGTTTTTATTACGTTACAATCACGACAACGTGTAATACGGAATGTATTATATATACACACAGATACAGAGATATTAATTATAAAATACGATGAGAAATAAAATACTTAATACATAGAGGGTAAAAGTTTTAGTAAAGGAAACGATACGCAATGTGGAAAAATATTTTTTTTTCTGGGTGTTTTTAGGGTTCCGTACCAAGATGGTAAAAAGGAACCCTTATGGTGAGACTAAGTCTGTCTGTCTGTCACACCTGGATATCTCAAGAACTGCTAATGCTATCAACTTGAAATTTAGAATAGTTTTAGATGACATTTTCCCAAACATTTTGCAAACAAGAAATAAATTAAAAAAACCGGCCAAGTGCATGTCGGACCACGCACAATGAAGGGTTCCGTAGTTGGGATGAATTTATCCCAAAAACAAACTTAACATCGTAGTTGAAAATCATGCTCTCCCATACATCGATATACGTTACGGTCAATTCTCCAACTGCAAATTTAAGTTGGTCGACTATTACTCGTTAACTTGTGAAGCCTACTTAGCTGTGATAGTTTTCCTTTTAATTTCGTTATATATACTATTGCCATGAATTTTTTCACATATCCATAACCAACCATTTAGCTGGCAGGGGGGGGGGACACTTGACTCTAACAAAAAATAGCTCTTTAAAGCTTAATAATACGAAAACGGATCCCTTAATTGAAAAATGGTTTTGCCAAACCCACAATATTTTTGAACGGCCTATCCAACGATACCCCACACCATGGAATAGACGAGAAAAAAAAATATCATCCCCTAAAAAAAAATGTTTTTCATAATTTTACTTTACCATTTTTTGGCATGATTAATATGTATACCCATGCCAAATTACAGCTTTCTAGGACTAAGCGTCTCTGAGCTAAGCTGGGGACAGACGGACGGACGGACAGACAGACAGACAGACAGACAGACAGACGGACATGGCGAAACTATAAGGGTTCCTTGTTTACTACGGAACCCTAAAAAACAATAACTTTTTTGCAAAAGGGACTGAAAGGGGGTCTTAAAAATTTGAAGTGGGGCTACTAAGGCATGCGGGGTATCTTAAGAAAGAACGCTGTTTGCACATTCTCAAACATTTTTTTTAAGCAGCGTAGTTTCCGACTTTTGATGAAAAATGTAAAAGAAAATACCCCCCCCCCCCCTTATCTCCGGAGTTTGAATAAATAAAAATCTGAAATTAGTCTATGTGATAGAAGTTTATGTAAAGATTACAGTAAAAATAAAAGGATGTCTCTAAATAGCACAGTTTTTCAGAAATCATAAATACGACCGGAACTCGCTCGCTCTTGACCGCACTCGCTCCGACTCGCTCTTGACCGGTTTTTTCTTGTGAGATTAGTGCCGATAAACGCACAGATATTGGTCAAGGCAGTGTTTAAAAAAATGCCATGTGATAATGCAAAAAACTTAAAATACATTCGCATAGAAACCAACAAAAACCGACTAACAAAATTTACTTTTACTTAGCGTGCGAATTTTTCCCTAATTTACGGCGTCCATGATTCACGTGCAATGATAGCAGTACCAGGAAATGATGAGGTCATGGAAGTAAAGCCGCTAATAATTGCAGCGAGCTGAGACGTTCATACACTATTACCCTTGCACGGAGCCCGCTATATCTTTCTAAATGTGAGGCACACCCAGAGCTGTGAAATGAACAAGGCCAGTGGCGGTAAGGCAGGTTCAGACGGTTGGATTGAATCGAGCGTTTGGAGATTCGAAGTACTCATTTTCTTGCTTGTTTGTGAAATATTATAACAAAATGTTTGCAGTTGCGTTTGAAATACCTAGGTTCTTTTAAATGGTTTTAATCTCGTCAGTTCAAGCAGTGACTATGTTTGTTGTGAAGCAATCGCATGAAATTCGCTTACAATAATAGTTACTTACATCAAATTTATTATAAGTTTATTTGAAACACTGTTATTGCTAGTGTTTGAAATACCGTTCTTTATTCAAAACTGAAAATTTAGTTCGGTACTAAGTTGTCAGTTTTCTGTTTAGGAACTTTACCATAGTCGGAATAAAGTTCGAAATTCAATAATGGCTCCATGTTTTAAACCTGGGTCTGAAGATAAACCTTGTTTTGTAATAAGGGGGATAGTGTTTAAAATTAAATTAAAAGCTGGTGTATCCATTAAACATATGAGACGCAGAGTGAAGGCAACAAAGGTCGACTAATAACTAAGATGTTACCGAAATAAACGGATTCCACTTGGTCATGTTCTCGGTCGAATTCTTGTCGCCACTCCGTTTTAATGAACAGCCAGCCTAATTGTTGTATAACCGCGAATTGAAGACTTAGATATAATTTGAATATACTCAAATAAATCACAACTAAAGTGACATTAAGCTAAAATGATAATAGTTCAATGTCATGCAACATATAGCGGTCAAGTGCAAGTTGAACTCGCACACGAAGGGTTCCGTACCACCGTACAATATTTAACACTACCTTTAGTTTTCAACTTTATTTTATTTTTATTTCTTTCAGTAGTACATAATTTGTTTAAATTTCAAGTGCCTACCTGTTACCGTGCAAATGATACTGTGACAGACGGACGGATGGGATTAGTAATAGGGTCCAGTTGTCTCCTTTTTGGAATGGAGAGAATAAAGAGAGAAAAAAAAATTGTGAGCCCTTAGATTCGATAGTACTCTACAAACTAATTTACATCGAAAAAAAAAACATCTTTGAAATTCAGCTACAGTCGTGCCGCCGCGCCGCTTACAGACTAGTGTGGAACGCCTCTAACAAAACTCTACAATCTCTCTTACCTTGGTTGCCAACCGGAACGAAGCTAAACGTGCTCAGCTTAACTTCTCAGGCCACTGTATTTTATTTCTGTGAGTGTTTATTAAAAATGTTTGGAGTTTTAATAAAAAAGGCTTTTTAAAAGGAAGTTTATTTTTTTTTATTATTAGGAAAGAGGTTTGTAGTTATGTAACTCAGTTTTGAAGCAAGAACGCGGGAAGAAATAAACCTATGTATTGAAGATACAGAGCTGTTAACAAAAATTGCAAGTTTTTTTAAAGGTCTCTTAAAGTATGTCTTGTCAAACCCACATCATCATCATTACCATCATTTCAGCCGAAAGACTTCTGCACATAGGCTTTCCCCAAAGGGGGAGTTTGCCATAATCGCCACGCTTGGCAGGCGGGTTGGCGATCGCAGTTTGGTGTTAAAATGCATAGAGAACGCTGCTGCCCATTCTCTAGTAAGTCCCTTAATCGCCTTCTACGACATCCACGGGAAGAAATAGGGTGGTGCTATTCTTTGTTAAGTACTTGTACACTGTCCTCCCATACCTATTAACACTGTAACGTGAACACATTGTAAAAGCCTATTATTTTTAAAAGAGTAACCGTGGAGTTTCTTGCCGGTTCTTCTCCATAAGAAACGACCAATTGAAACCGTACTCCTAGCTTCTGACGTTTCATAAGTGCCCATGTAGGCTTATGTGAAATAAAATATTTTGATTTGATTTTGATTTTATGTCCGGAACCACACAGACAAAAAAAACACAGACAAACCTATATCAAAAAAACTAAACAGACGAAATTTTTACGCTTTATACATCTTTATAGATTCTTCTCTCGAATAAACTCCAACCCGTGCCTAAACATATGGGATTAAAATAGGCAAAAGCGATGGGCTCAACAACCGACACACGACAAACAACATGCAAATGTATGGAGATGAGTGGCGAAAGAGAGGCTCGGCAAATGACACGCGAATCTATCGTCGGGAGCAGTCGGGAGACTTCGGGGGTGATCCGGAACCGTCAGAGGCTGTTTGCTGAGCCGCAAAGCACCCGTCGTTGTAATATTTATTAGCATACCATTTCTGTCGTCGCCCCTTACACGGGTTGATAGTGATCGGTTACTGAGGATGGTTAATTGGATATCCTTACATTATACTCGACAGAATCATAGGCCCTAGCATGAACGCGTGACGTAAACTTAATGTAAATTCGAACGACAATCACACTAATATTACGAAGGCGAAAGTTTGTGAGTGTGTGTGTGTGTGTGTTTGTTACTTCTTCACGCTCAAACGGCTGGACCAATTTTGATAAAATTTTGTATGGAGGTAGCTGACATCCTGGATTAACATATAGGCTACTTTTTATCGCGATATTTCTACAGGATCGAGACTTACGCGGGTGAAACCTTGGGGCACAGCTAGTCGAATATCAAATTATCTTTTAGCATTTAGGTTAATCTTGTTGCTACAAACACAATAAGTAACCCCATAGATATAAATAGTCTTAAAACTAAGTAAATATTATGTGAAAAACTAATACTTAATAGGTGGCAGGGGGGACATCGACGCACAATCTATTACAATGGATTCATTCAGTACATGATTATGGAAAAAATATAATGCTGTTCCATACATTTGACTACGTTGGTATTGCACTTTTGTAGGAAACAATAGATTCTTTCTTTCAAAGTCAAAGTCAAATTATGTATTTCAAAATGCACTTAAAAGGCACTTTAGAACGTCAAAAATTACAAAAAAAATGGAATTAGTTGTAGTCGCCCCTTCCAAAAGGTAGTTTCGTATGGACAAGAATGGGCGAGAAACTCCACCGTTACTCTATTAATATAACCGCAAGATACTCAAGTGGCTCCCTATTCGACTTCGCAGGAACTCTCGGTTATTGTGTTTGCTATTTAACATCCTTCACAACCCTAGAACGCCATCCTATCTGCGGGAACGCTTTTCCTACGCTCGTCCTTCTGATGCGCCTTGCAGGTCCCATCTTAGAAATCTCTTAAATCACCTCCCCACTCTACCGACTTTTACTCCTACTCCTTCTCTGTGCACGCGGTTCGGTTGTGGAATTCACTTCCGCCGGAAATTAGGGGCTGCCAAACCGTTGCAGTTTTTAAAATAAGAGTCAAAGAACACTATCTTTCCACTTCGTCATAGTTGCATATTATGTATTTATTATTTTTTACTTATATATATTTTAGTGATATTTATTTTAGAAGTATGTATGTAAGTATATTCTCTTATTGTGTGTTTATTTTTAAATTAGTGATTAGTATAGTAATAATATTAGTAAGTTTTTTATTTTGATTTTATGTATTATGTTTTCTCTTTTAATCTTACACACGTTGTCTACATCTCTTCGTCTACTTTCCTTGTCGCAGGTATGCTGGAAGAGATTTCTTTAGAAATAAGCATCACCTTTGTACGTATTTTTCTGTTCCTTTTTTTTCTTGTCTGTATATAGGTATGTGTGTACATAAACTGTTAAATAAATATATTTCACAATATTTTGTAAGTACACTAATTACATAATTATGTCATAGAAATATAGATTTCTGGCGAACCTTAATACGGATTACCGTATAACTTGTTGTGTTGTTACTCTCTTTACGATTTTTCCCTAAATTGTTAAATCATATTTCTTGTACCTAACTGACTGTATGTACCACACTTTGTTTAAATAAATATATTATTATTATTAATAACCAACGTAAAATTTCAACGTAGGGGCGTCCAGAATCATGCACTGATCCATGGTAACAGGTTCTCCGTCGATGATCCTGCCACCCTGTACATTAAAATAAATTTTAAAATCGTTTGTTACTTTTACTCCGTGCGTACTAGGCGAACTAACTATAGATTCTGTAGGTAAATGGTCAACAAATCGATATATTATACTTGTACTATCACAGGCAATCAATGTTGTATAGTCTTTACTTGGTGTCGATAAAGGCTTTAAAACCATTCCTCACGTTGTATTTAGATGATCATGATGTTGTTTCGGTGTGGTGCGGAAGTCAAAAACACCAGCACCCTATTTCTTCCCGTAGGTGTCGTAAAAGGCGACTAAGGGACTTACTAGAGAATGGGCAGCAGCGTTCTCTATGCATTTCAACACCATACTGCGATCGCCAACCCACCTGCCAAGCGTGGCAACCCGCTCCCCCCTTTGGGGGAGGCCTATGTCCGTCCGTCTTTCAGCAGAAATGATGATGAATGAATGAATGAATTCTTTATTTGCCAGAATATAGGTACATTGTATATGGTAAATTTTTTATATGGTTTCACTATATTCGACTTTCTAGTCGTGCAAATTTTTAAGTATACATAGTCAAAGCTTAAAAAAAAAAAATATATAAAATTTTTGTCTTCCAACATTAATAACACAAAAAATAATATTAACATTAACAATAATATAAAATAATGATGATGTTGTTTGAGGATTGGCTAGTCAGCAAGACCAGTAGCGGGGCTGGCAGCACAGGGTCCTTCTGACGTATTTAGTATCGTCACTTCTTGAAGCTCATCCATACTTCCATAATCCATACTAATATTCCAATTGGTCGTTTCCTTTGGAGAAGGACCGGCAAGAAACTTCATGGTTACTGTTTTCAAGTCACAGTGCTAATACGTATGGGAAGACTGTGTAGGCCCATCAACAAGTACTTAATAAAAATATAAAATAAGATAAGATAAGATAAGATAATAATCTTTATTGACATAAGTTATGCATACGTTTTTGTGAATTCCCTAACTCCTGCGCTAGTATACACTGTATTACAGGAGCTAGTGTCAACCCCTAGTTACATGATACATGTTATTTATGGCAACCAAAGATTACAAGCATATTAAAAGAAACAGAAATAATAAAATTAAAAGTAATCCAACATGCACAATTTAAAAAAGGAAAAAGAAAAAAATACAAATAAAATTGTTTCTGTATATAGATGTGTTGAAAATGATTTACAAAGCTACAGTATATTAAGCCTACAACGTTCTCACATTTACAAATTAAAAAATAATCTTTAAAAAATATTTCTAAAATAATAAAAATTAAAATGCCATTGCAACCGTAACAAATCTGAATTAATATTCTGTCCACAAGTCACAAATAAATATTTTAAATTAATATTGTAGATATTTACTGTCAAATAATGAACAGATTATGTCAAGGTTCTATTTTAATTTTATTTTTTTATTATTTACATTAAAAAAAAAACATCAATAATAAAAGAAAAATTAAAATAAACATCGTAATTTGGGAGCAGTTAATAGAAACAATATATATTTTCAACAAGACAGATAATACTGTAACCTTTTTAGCCCAATTTTCAGTACGTACGTTAGAGTTAATAGCGTACCTACAAAAGATCAATTTTCAGCCGTCAATCATGGCTAGATCCGCAGACATTTCAATTACATCGCAACTTCAGATATTGCGTTATCAACATCAAGCTGTACTTGTATCTATACCCGAGTCACTTTAGCGTGGCAATAACGGTCATTGACCCAACTACATTTTCTAGCACTCTTTATTTAAAAAACTACGTGTTCCTTAGTTGGAATGAATTATCCCAAAAAACAATTTAAGATTGTAGTTGAAAAACATGTTCTCCCATACATCGATATACGCCACGGTCAATTTCCCAATTGCAAATGTAAGTTTGCAATTGGGAATTTATTATTTTTTTAGTGATACGACTACAAATTAACGATTTTCGGACTTTTCCTTTGTTTGTGTTGTGCGACCTCGCTTCATGTAAAATTTCATGATTTTAGGTCAACGGGAAGTACCCTTAGGTTTTGATTTATTTACGAGCATCAATATATGTCGCATAAATCGCTTTATTTTTGTATTGCGTTAACTTAGAAGCTTCATTTTTTTAGAGCTCCAAGGTACCGTAGACTTACATATTTGATATTAATTTCACCTTCATACCTCTTCGCGTTCTTGAGAAAAAGGGACTTGACAGACTGATAGACAGACAGACGGACAGACAGACAGACGGACAGCATAGTATATAAGGGTTCCTTTTTTTTCCTTTTGAGGTACGGAACACAAAAAACTGAAATGTAGTCCTGTCCTGAATCAATATCTATCGTGATGTACAACATGTTGCAATAACGAAATACCATACATAGTTTGTTTGGTTTCCTACGGAAAGATATTAGGGGAAGGGCAATGGCCGCTAATGCCACGCTAAAGCGATTCGGGTATAGTTTAGAAGCAGATATACTTACTGAAAGTAGAGATATGTGTATTTTGGTAAAAGTTACGCTTATAAAAAAGCATTAAGAGGCGTGAAAGCGTTGCAATCAAGTGAAAATACGGCGTTGTAAATAATTTTCATTCAAAATGATGACTTGACTTTTCTGGGTCTCCATATATCTTTTACTGATAGCCTAGGTTAATAAACTGATTTGAATAAAAGCGTTTTTAAGTCTATTTTATAGCACAAAACAGATTAGGTAGTCGAAAACAGATTAGGTTTAAAATAATCTAATAATAATTTTCCAATAATATTAAGGGTATTTGAAGGAACTAGAATATTCGCAATTGAATCACGTCCTAGACCAAAGAAAAAATCTGAATAGAAGTGTCATTTCTTGGACCAGGCCCGGGTCGACGGCGCGTCGTATTCCACGCGCGCCTCAAAGAGTTGTCAGCACCAACTGACGGGGTCCGCTAGGGCCAATGCCTGCCAGGGTTGCGAGTTAGTCCGAAAGGGATATCGTGGCCCTGGCACACAGGCAAATGAAGGAATACGGGTGGGTTTTAGTCAGTAAAAGTCTGACACGCCCTCCCGCTCCGCCCAGAGCGGGAGAAGTTATTTGATCATTTCCCACCCAAAAAAAAAAAAAAAAATGTCTTGGACTCTCTTTTGAGCATGCTCCGCTGCGAGCCGCGCTTCCCTAATTCAAAACACAGCTGTCTATTTTGTGACTACTCGGAACGTTTTTTCCACCCCTAATCTATAGGCATTTAGAATACGTTCGGACTTTTAAATACATTTCACTTCTATACAATCTTATTCTATGACGCTACCCAGTTTCGCTCGCGTTCCGAATCGTTTTTTTTTTCTTTTACGAAATGTGTTTATTATTGACGGGGGGACTTTCCGATTGCAACCCTTTGTGCCATAAAAGATAGACGGATCATTTTCAGCTGAAGAACCCTTTTTAACCCCACCCCTCGTTAGTGTAGCGTAACTTTGGCCTGAATCGCAGACCGAGCAGTCTTTTAATTACATTTTCTACGGTAAAACGGATGGCGGTGCATTTTCTGTGACCGTGTGTGAGAGAAATTAATATGCTTTAATTATTCAAAAGAGCTTTGGGTTTGATTTTGAGGTTTAAGCAGAAAGTATTACTTACATTGATTTCTAAAATGGTTGGTTTTAGTTTTCAGTAGATTGTTGATAACTTTTGTTTTTAACAAATTATAGCTTTTGTGGCGACCTTTACATCACCACATGCGAACTACGCATCCCACTGACGTCACGCAAAATCCTGCATCGCGCAAGTAGAGTTTACCGCGCAACTAGCATATTATATACAACGTCCAGACATCAATCATCAGGCAAACCACCGAGGGGAACCCTCCCAGCGACTAGGTGTGTGATACAGTACTTCCACCCCCTCCCACAGTGGGAGAACCCAATGACGAGTCCCAAATTATGGGGACCGAGAGAAAATTGCCCCGGGCAAGGGGCCTAAAAGCCCCAACACCGATTCCTCGCACCCCCTTCGAGGGCGCAGAGACGACCACCGATGAATCATCGGACAGTTGCCCACCAGACACAACTCCTGCCTGATCAGAGGATCCTCCTTTTTCTATGGAGGATGAGTGAACTTTACAACTTGTTCTGAGGCAGTGCTTCTATACCTCAATCAAGTTATAATCAGTACCTACAAATCACATAAAAGAAAAATCGAATAAAACTCATTAAAAACTCACGCGAAGTCCTTTAAAGCAGAACTCGTGCAAATAAACCCGGATATAACACGAATGGTAATCAAATCACGCCAAACTTCGAACTATCTTTTTTCAGCAGTTCTGATTCCACGCTCCACCCGATCTTTTATCTCCCAATCGCAATTTACCATACTCAACACTACACTATTCTGAAAGACATTTCACGAAAAATCAGGCGCAAAGGAAATTCAGCAATACCTCGAATTCTCCGTCATAAACCGGAGATCTTCAATATCCGAAGAAAAATCAGCTCTAAACATGTTTCGCTGGAGGCTAATATATGTCTACGTGACGGTGGGTTATTACGAATTCGTGCAAAGAGACGTTCTTGCCTCCACACTCTGCTGTATTCATTTGTCGTCGTAAACGTTGGATAGGATAAGAAAGTTAGCTCTTAAGAAATCATAAAATACTGTAGGAAATGCGTTTATTACGGTGGGAATTCATTTTGCTGATTGATTTCGTAATATATACATGTAGTGTTGAATGTATATGTATAAGTGGTCTAAAGTATCTCTTCTTTATGCATTTTATTTAAGACGCAGATATATGCCAGTAACCTTGAGTGGTTAGCTTGCGTGTTCTGTACTGAGCTCACGCAACGGGTCGTACGTTCAGCCAGTAAGTAATAGGACTCGCCCATTAAGGAGCGCTGTCCCCAATTTGACGCATTATTAATTTATTATACACAAAAGAAATGGTAATTTAATAAAACGCTTATACTAAAAGATCAATAATTAAATTATCTTTAAATTGGCAAAGGTTTCAGAAAAATACGCTTGGTAGAATTTACGCCATTCTCAGTTTTTTGTCCGCATTAGACATAAATTTAGAAATTAATTTCACTATGTAATATAAACATAATCTAAAATATTCACATACTAAATTGTTGAGAAAATGCTCTAATTAAACATATTTTTTTTTCAAATCATTAACAGTACTCGTTTAGGCGTGATCTTCAGTATAAAATCATTAAAAGTCGGTTATCGTCCTCTTAAGGGCACACGCATGGCAGTAATTTCGAATAGTCGACGTTATCGAAATCGATAAGGATAACTATACAATGTGTAACTGAATTAATGCACATTATAATAATTTAATAATGTATTTATTAATTTTCTTATCACAAATGTTGGTTTGGACGGAAAGTGCTTAATCTAAAAAATAGGTTTAACATTTGTGAGAGACTAAAGGCATAAAATACCTGTGTTACGGGTCACCAGGCAATTATGATAGTAATTTCTTCAGTATCGTTTACTGAATCGATTTCTATCATTTTTAATAAGTATAGGTATATTTTTTTCCTAAAATAATTAAAACTACGTAGATGACAGTCACACTTCCGATACACAGTAAAAACAAACCAAAATTGAAATGAAATGAAATGTATGTATTTGCGAGAATATTGTATGTCCTTACATAATAACGTAGTCAAATAATTTTAGTCGCACTATATTCGACTTATCGTGCAAATATTTGTAGTACATGCATAATAACATCATAAAATTACATCCAAGTCATTAGTCATCATAAACATCATAGAAAAAAAATTAAAATAATAAATTATTATTATTTAATTTTTTTTATTACATAATAAAATGTACATCTTGACGAAGTACCTACTACCCGCTAGACCCTTTTATACGTGTGCGACTGTGTGCGTGCGTAGATTTGTAATGTGACTACAATTTTCTCCCACAATCAGTACGAGGGAGAAAAAAAAATTAATAAAAAAACAACGTTTTATATCTAATAGTAAAAATTCAGTATGTGTTATGATGATAACTTTAATATTCTAATTGGCGTGTTTGGTGGTGTGCGTTAATTCCGGGACATGTTGTTTAAACCTAAGTAGTAATTTTTTTTTTGGAGTGATTGATGGAATAAATATGCATCCATAACGTCCACATAGCTTCGGTCTTTAAATGTTGTATGTATGTTCACCTATAATTTGTGTATATGAAGGCAGAGGGTCCAACATCTTAAATGAAAATAAGAGATATAGCAAAGTCAACTTTTATTTCCACAACTTATTAATTCACTGTAATAATAGTTTAATTCAGACTACAGTATCTAAGCGCTACAACATGTGCACCGGGCCGAGCCTGCGACAAGAATGATCCCCTCATCATCATCAGTGGTCGTCTCTGCGCCCCCGAAGGGGTCGCGAGGAATCGGTTTTGGGGCTTTTGGGCCCCTTGCCCGAGGCATTTGTCTCTCGGTCCCCATAATTGGGGACCCGTCATTGGGTTCTCCTCCCCCTCCCGTGGGAGGGGTGGGAGTGCTTTATTGCACACCTAGTCGCTGGGGGGGTGAATGATCCCCTCCTTGCTGCGCGCTCGCTTATGTAGAGCGGCTCAAGTAGTGGGGAGAGTGGGGAGGCCTAAGTGACGCATTGCAGTGCGTCACTCGGTCCGTTGCACGTGCTGTTTACAATGGTGACGCCGACACGGCCATACTGACGTGCGAACGTCCTCGTGCGCATAGTCTCATCAAACAGTGTCTAAAAAGATAACGATGCTATCAATGTTCGTTCATCCTGACTAGCAATCTAGTCCAGTTCATCCCTTCAGGGTTTGCTTATAATTCTGGACCGCTCGACAATGAGCCTTCAGGACTTATACTAGCATACTGGTCCGGTTCATCCCTTCAGTTTGGTATTACTTCTGGTTCGCTCGTTATTGAGCCTTCAGGGATTAGCAATCTGGTCCGGTTCACCCCTTCAGACTTTGCTACTAATTCTGGACCGCTCGTCATTGAGCCTTCAGAACTTATCTTATATTTTTTTCTCATTAATTTTTTTGCTTATATTTTATTGGTCCGGCCATTAACACTGAATGACCCAGCAAAACTATTATCCCCTGGACCAGTCATTGCCGACTACATAGGATCACCTCTTGGTAATTATTATTATTATGACTGCTTTAGTAATAATAGCAATTCACAGACATTGTATCACGAATACTCGACATAGGATTGCTATTCACAGACATTGTATCACTATTAATCGATGCCGGATTGCTATTCACAGACATTGTATCACTATTAATTGATGCCGGATTGCTATTCACAGACATTGTATCACTATTAATCCATATAGGATTGCTATTCACAGACATAGTATCACTAATTGCCAAAGTTATATTGCTGTTAGGCATGGCATTATTCTCTTGACTTGTTTCGTGAACAAGGATATCGTCATCATCACTGCCCGCCGTCACGTCATCGTAATTTTCCATGATATGATATCTGCCAGATTTTTTTTTGACCACGATTTACTTTACGTAAATTTTTGTCAGAATATTTATAGACTTTATTTCTCCCATTAATATTTAAAAAAAACGTTCTGGCTATTTTCTTACACGGTACAAAAAAAAATCTTAAACGCAGAATTTTCATACGATCGCCCGTGATCAGTCATTATTCATTTCGGGACACCAAACAAATGAACTGGATTTTATCTGCCTCAAAAATACGAAATTTGTATAACGCTTGTAAACACCCGACTAGTCTAACTTTAAGGTAGTTTTTATCATAGCTATTGTACGAACGACAACCCTTAACCCTTTTGTTACGTGTTTTTAACTCGATTATCTTAATCGGGCATGGCGCACTAACGCGACCACCAACATGAATTTTAGCCAACATGATCGCCTGTGGTGCCAAGTAATAGTGGTTTCTTTAATTTAGAAAAACTTGGATAATAATTTATCCTGTAATATATCCATCCGGTTTTCTTCCGGCAATACACCGTGAATTATTTCAAGCTTGTGGTTTTGTACCATGGTTGGACATTTAATTTGTAATGAGCACGCTACGTTCCTCCCATCTATACCTTTAAGGATCACTTGTTCATGAAATTGCTCACCATTAACAAGATTTCAATTACTATGTTCTATGCGGCATTCTGATCCCGAGTCAAATATAACAGGGAAATCTGTACCTCCTATGTGTCACTCCACCAGCTGCTCTGGAGCACAGGTTCACTTGATTGGTGCTGGCGCTCGGAGTGGAGCCATTGTTCTTTCAGCGCTTGGGGCAGGCGTTGGCCATATATTCGTGCTTACTGCAAACATAGCACGTTACGGCTGGTTTCAGTTGTTCAGTTTTGGGACGAATTTTATCATCACATTGAGATTGAGACAAAACTGAAATAGTAAATCCCGTTACCAATTTTCTGACCAATTTGCTTCTGGAATCTTCTCAATGGGTTGCCATAGACACATACCTGCTTTAGCTGCAGTTTTATTATTATCAATCTGAAGGTAGTTTCCTGGCACCGCTCCTTTTTTTTAATATTCATACCAACAACCAATTATCCAACCCGAACATATCACGCTTCCTCTATGCAGGCGACCTTGTCCCAAGCCACCAAACTCAACACTCAAACTCAAAGCATTTATTTCAATTAAACCAGTTACAGGCACTTTTGAATTGTCAAGAAGTCGGTCAGTTACAAATATGAAGCTAGTTGCCCATTCCAAATAGTAGGTTCCTATGGAGAAGAACGGGCAAGAAACTCTTCTTTTAAATTAAAACATTGATACAAAGTAGGGTACCACTTAAGAAGGTTGAGGTCCGTATCACCTCGCTAAATCACTCAAGCCCAATCCGAGCCAAACCCAGCCTTACATATTTTATCTCCGCAATAGAGACTCGCGCTGCAAACTTGACACCGTTTGAGGTGGGGTGTCCATCGAGCACTCGTCTGATCTAAGTGGGGTGGTTTGCCTACCATTATGCGTACCACCAGGCTGGCACAATTTTTTTTCTGCAGATGAATTTGCGTGCCCCGTGTGGAGTCGTTCTGCCCATTCAAAATCAGCGGACACAGCTTTGAATGAAACGTCACGTCGACGACCCTCACTGGTTGCCTAAAACCAACTCCGGTACAAATACTGGATCCACTAGCAGGAATAGTGGCACCAGCAGTTCGCAGAGTGGTGGCAAGCTCTAGCGGAAGAGCCAAAATGGTATCCGACACACGACACCCTTTGCACGACAACATCCTCGTGCCACAAAGGCTGAAAAGCCAAAATAGTTTTTTTGCTTTTTTTTAAGTATGTCGTCCCACTCACTGGCGAGCATTCAAAAGAAAGACTAAAGCTGTGGCGAGACAGTGCTGCCATACTCAAACGATTCGTCCCACTTGCTATAGATTTCCCACCCGGACATGAGTTGCCTCGACCACCCTTTAAGTATTTAAACAGACTTCGAACCCTGGTTGGCCGAAGCAAGGAAAACCTGTTCAGGTGGAGATTCATAGACTACTCCGCGTTGGAGTGTAAATATGATGCTGTTTTGCAAAAGATGGGACACTTAGTATCATCTCTTGCATGCCCTGTCAGCTGCACGTTACAGGAAACGATGAAAGCTAGTGATGGCGCCAAACACGTAGTCGAAATCTGGGCTGAGTTCATTTAGATTGCCATCGACACGGTTAGATGAAGAAGAAGAATTTTGGAAATCAGCATGCCCTTGATTGTTGCCCAAGAGATCTTGTCAGGTTGTATCTTGGTAAGATACATAGCGGCACGGCCCTTTAGGAAATCAGTAATCGCCAACATCAAGCCTACACCCTCCAATTTCCTTTTATCAACTTTGGGTGGGAAAATATCAAATAATGTGGCGTGACAGGCGTGTCAGACTTTTACGACTCAAACCCACCCGTGTTCCTTCCGTTGCCTGTGTGACAGGGCCACGATATCCCTTTCAGACAAACTCGCAACCCTGGCAGGCATTGGTCCTAACGGACCCCGTCAGTTGGTGCTGACATCTCTTTGAGGCGCGCGTGGAACACAACGCGCCGTCGACCCGGGCCTGGTCCTTATCGAACGACGAGCTACCCATAGCTCACCGTCCGCAAGCCCGCGCCTACGGTGGCCGGAAATCGGCTTGTGACTCCCGACGCCCGGGGCATCTCCTGCGGCAACTAAGGGCGAGAGGGCGCTAACCTTGCTTCTCCCTCACGCTTTCCGCCTCCTCCTCCTCGGTGGAAGGTGAGGACGCCGTGGCGCCTCTCTAGCCACTCCTCAAAGAGGCGACTTAAAGCCACAATGGTGGCGTGCCCACTGAGTGCATACCAATTAATAATATCGAATTCTGGTTTATCAAGACCAAAAGCAACGAGCATAGCTTTGCTTGGAGTAGCTTTACAAGTAGTCATGGCATCTGCAATTTTTTTTAAATATAGCGTCCATGCCAGCAATGACTGTGGATATAATTAGTGGACGGTGGATCTTATCCCACTTCTGATGAAGCCAGAGGGTCCAACATCTTAAATGAAAATAAGAGATATAGCAAAGTCAACTTTTATTTCCACAACTTATTAATTTACTGTAATAATAGTTTTATACGTCCACATAAGGGTATGCCTTATATACTACGTCACCCAAGTCCTCTATGACACGCTTAGGCTGCGGGTAGACGATGCTGGGCCAGTAGTATAGTAGTGTATGGATAAGCATAAAAGCTTTTACACGTACCAGATTTCACCCGGTTTACCCATACATTCGCTGATGGGTACCAAGCACTCGGTAACCGGCAGTCTGAAAGGGT
Source organism: Tiliacea aurago (assembly GCA_948098905.1). Classification (NCBI taxonomy): domain Eukaryota; kingdom Metazoa; phylum Arthropoda; class Insecta; order Lepidoptera; family Noctuidae; genus Tiliacea; species Tiliacea aurago. The sequence continues at coordinate 8,993,533 of OX402592.1, forward strand.
GGGGCAGTCTGAAGGGGCTTTGGGAAAGTTTAATTAGTGTAATGACTAAGTTGTCCATATTTCACCACTTATTGCTGCATGTCGACAGAAAAAATACTGGGACAAAATTAATTAGCTAGCAAAACTCCGCAGACGTAATATATAGCGATATCTAAACATAATAAAACAAAAATAGTATATTCATAAACAAGGGTCGAAAGGAATCAATTTCCATACGAGGTATTAAGACTTAGGCTACAGTCCTAGTAGAAATTGGTGACTTAAACTCTACTTCTCATTTCGAATATAAGGAAAGTAAAAAATTGTAGTTTTTCTTAAATATTTTATTTTAGTCACTATCTTTATATTATAAATATCTTTCCTTTGAAATTTCTGGCAAAAGATTTTTGATTACTGTATTTGCCTCGTTGTATAACCGAATCTGGTGTCAACATTTTAGAATCGCTTGAAGTAATTTTATTAATTAATCTAATATTAGTGTATATAATCGAGATTTTGAATTTTGGCTCAGCTTACAGAGTTAGTATCCCGCCAAATTATATAGTCTTTTTTAAATTTTAAACATGGAACACACCACAATTTTGTAATTTCACACTAGCTGTTTATACACTCACAAAACCGCAGCATTTTTTTTTGTTTTAATCGATTGTTTTTTTAAATTATGTAAAATGTTTCGTAGCCGACTACCTAACCAAACTTAGTTCTATTTTTTTAAATTAATTCCTGCCCTAGAGAGGGCAGGATTTACTATGAGTCTTTCCCGCGCAAGAGTGGGGAGCAGCGTCTTCCACCCGCTACTCGGATCAAACAAACACTACTTTCCGAGTATGAGAAATAAAAAAATATGTTTTGATGTTTTTTTTGGGTCTACGACTGCAGGCATTGCAGTTACTTGAAGTATAAGATTATAAAGTCAGTTTAGTTTTGTTTTATCGTGTTTAGATACCGATACACATCACGTCTGTGCAGTTTTGCTAGTTCATTTAATTTGATCTTGTATAGCGGTACTTTCTCAGATCTCTGAAAACGATTGTTATAAATAGTTTGCTTAGCGTGTGATATCGCTTTAAATTCCAACAAACTAAATGTATCTAATTGTAAACACAAGTATGTTTAATTAATTGAGATTTGCAAGAATCTTTGGGAATATTCTCAGAATCTTACTAGGAATATGTGGGTGAGGGACTTTTATCGAGTTACTTTGCTTGAAGGCAAACATGACTGATTTCAACAATTTGTTTATTTGTTATTTATGTGTTCAACACTAAAGTTGTAACAATATTTTTGTAACATAATTTAAAAGAGAGTCGATGGAGTTTCTTGCCCGTTCTTCTCCATAAATGTACCTACTACGCTTTGGAATGGGCAATTAGCTTCATATTTCTAACTGACCTACTTCTTGACAATTCAAAAGTGCTTGTAAATGGTTAGACTGAAATAAATGCTTTTAGTTTGAGTTTGAATTCAGAAGTGACTAATTTTTTTTTTCTGACACGTATCGTCAAATCAAATCAAATAATTTATTAGTGTGATATTTGGTAGAAGTAAATAATGACGACGATGACGACGACGACGACGACGACGACCGTCGATGACGTATAAGACGTTTCTGTACCTAAGTGCAGAATCAAAATCTACCAATAGGATTACACGTTACGGTAATAATTTGCTGAAGTCAGTTACCTAATATGCTGAAGTCAGTTATCTAATTTGCTGAAGTCAGTTATCTAATTTGCTGAAGTAAGTTATCTAATTGCTTTTATATCCAACAACGTTACCATGATACCGTCTTTTTTTTTGGGTGGGAAATTATCAAATAACTTCTCCCGCTCTGGGCGGAGCGGGAGGGCGTGTCAGACTTTTACTGACTAAAACCCGCCCGTGTTCCTTCCGTTGCCTGTGTGCCAGGGCCACGATATCCCTTTCGGACAAACTCGCAACCCTGGCAGGCATTGGCCCTAACGGACCCTGTCAGTTCGTGCTGACATCTCTTTGAGGCGCGCGATACCGTCTTGGACGTCTAAACACCAATGACCGATTCCTATATTTTACGAACCGTTATTGGTTAAAATTAAGACTCTAGTATCTTTACCAATAATAAAGGAAAGGCTTCATCATAGCTTTGCATAGTAGACCGTCCCATACGAAAGTTGTTATCACAGCAAAAAATTTGCTTACGAATCTATTTATATGCTCAGTTTGGCAATAATTTTACCATTGGCAGGCTTAACGATTCGTTTTTAGGGTTCCGTACCAAAATGGTAAAAAGGAACCCTTATGGTGAGACTAAGTCTGTCTGTCTGTCCGTCACACCTCGATATCTCAAGAACTACTAATGCTATCAACTTGAAATTTAGAATGGTTTTAGATGAAGTTCGCCCAACTATTTTTCAAACAAGAAAGAAATTTAAAAAAATATACCTTCATTGCAAAAGGTACTTCAGTACCTTTTGCAATGAAGGTATATTCCTTATTCCTTTCAAGGGGGTCTTGAAAATTTTAAGTGGGGCTACTAGGGCTTGTGGGGTATCATATGAAAGAGCGCTGTTTGCACATTCTCAAACATTTATTTTTTAAGCAGCATAGTCTCCGACTTTTGATAAAAATGTAAAAAAATACCGCCCTTATCTCCGAAGTTTGAATAAATAAAAAACTGAAATTATTTTATGTGATAGAAGTGTATGTAAAGATTACAGAAAAAATAAAACGATTTCTCTAAATAGCACAGTTTTTCAGAAATCATCAACATCATAATAATATATACGTACTGGAACCCTCGGTGCACGAGTCCGACTCGCTCTTGGCTGGTTTTTGTTTATAGGAACCGAGCATCAATAATAGTCAAAGTTAAATGGAATTGGCTGAACTGATTTAATTTATAATTTCCTTAGTTTCCTCTTGTGTACACAAAATACGCACAAAAAACATCGGTAATAAAAACACCAAGAATCGGAGTAGATGGCGAGGAATCGTAAGGCGAATCACATTAGCCTCTGGACAAGTAGACCACGACCGCTCTGACAAAAGTGCTACGAAGAGGAATAAAAAACATCCTTTCATACATGAGTATTAAAGGTTTTGTTTCATAGAAAGAACATCGTATTGTAACTTAACTCATTCATTAAAGCTCGTACAGACTGGTCCAATATCGCAGGCGCAACAGGCAGCGCGACCCTTATGTCGCGCCTGCGATATCACACCAGTCTGGAACCAATTCTGGAATCTTTAATAATACACATTTGTTCATTGAATTATTTTATTTACCTTATTATATTTTTAAATAGTTTTGATTACCATTTTATTTAATTCTCATTATTTGTCTAAATTAATGAAAGTAAATACGTAACAATGGTGTCAACTTTTTTTTTTTTGCTAAACATTGTGTAATAGATGTGTTAAAAAATACATCACGTACTGTGACAATGACATAAGTAGATATTTTAATGTAAATATTGAATTATCACTCCAGGGTTTTTAAAATGAATAATTTATTTCCAAAAAAATCTCTCATTTTAATAATTTTAATCCAGTTAGTATAAAATATAATTTACATAACATTGTCCAAATAAATAATTTTTCAGAGCTACTTAAGGAACAAAATATTGCGGTGGCGAACACCTCCAACGCTATTCTGCATTTTAGAAAGCGCGTTTTGAATTTTAATACCCAGCGTATCTACATTTTAATATAAAAATGTTACTTGCCTGAATTTAATATCAATTTCTCGGAGTATCATTTTCATGTTGAGAATTCAGAATCAGAATGTTGAGAATCGTTTTTTTTTACACTTGTACTTCAAAGGGGATGCAGGTACCCAGATAATCTAGAAGTATAATATAATAAATATGCCTAAGAATTGAAATTTTCAGAGCAGCTTAAAAAGTAACAGAAATTAAATATTATTATCCCACCAAAAACATTTCATGTAAAATGTTGCCTAGACGACAACATAAGGTTTGCCCTGTGAAAAAGATATCAGATCTCATGTAAAGCCAAGCTTCTGAATCTACACGGCCTAACTCTACCGACCCTAACTTCACAAATTCTACGTATCAGTAAAAATGTATGGCTTCGCCGTTTCGCTACCGTCGTGGAGGTGATGCGAATATTTAGTTTCTGAAGTAAGTAACGAAACAGCCAAGAAATACATTTTTACTGATATGTAGAATTTGTGAAGTTAGGGTCGGTAGAGTTAGGCCGTGTAGATTCAGAAGCTTGGCTCTACATGAGATCTGATATCTTTTTCACAGGGCAAACCTTATGTGGCCGTCTTGGCAACATTTTACATGAAACGTTTTTGGTGGGATTTCAGTTCTTTTTGTAAGTTGCTAGGCAGTCTTTTTAGTATTAATTTTTTATTCTTTTTTTGGGGTGTATTTCTTGCACATCAGCAGTGCCGGTTTTCATAGCCCATTCTCTGTCTCAGTTTACTTACCAAATTTCGGCTTTCTAGCACTTCAGGAAGTACCCTAACATTTTGAAATCTCATACAAACTTCCACCCCTCCATTTTCGGGGATGGGGGCGAAAGTTATAAGATTATGATTTTTTTTGTTGATTGTATACTAAACTTAGATTACATACCAAATTTCAGTTTTCTAGCACTTCAGGAAGTAGCCAAACATTTTGATGATCATCAAAATCACCATCATCATGTGTGTCAGTGTATCAGTGAGTGTGTCAGTGACGAAATCGGTTTATTTTAGATATGAATAAAATCTATAGTATTAGAGCTATTCAATTGAGACTTTTATGTTTAATAAGTCTATTATTGACATCATATCTTGAGAATATGAACTATCTGGTACATCGGGAACCAACTCTATGAGGGTTCAAAAAAACGACGAAACACTTCGAGAAAAGGTAGGTAGTGCCCTTGCGCTTCGCTTGGCTCGTCTTGACGGGGGCACTACCATGCCCCCAGATCAGAATATTACAGCTACAGGTTATGTGATGCCGAATTTAATAAATTTAATAATAATAGGTAGGTTATATCTACTTACATTTAAATTTACCAGTAAACATATTATTATAATCATGAATCTCAAAATGAGATAGAAATCTATACTATAAACCTCATGGAATAATAATTATATATCTCGGTATAATCCCGACCGAGTTAACATGTAGGCTAATTAATAGATCGGATTTAAGCACATCAACCACATTTCCCATCGAATTATACGTAATTCCTAAAACGTGCCTCATACGAAATTACGTAATATATTTTCTATTTTCTCTTAAAAATACAAAACATAACGCTTGTAATCCCCGAAGGGTTAGGCAGAGTTGTACACGCACAAAAAAAATATATTTTATTTCAGAAATGAGATTCATAATTTGTGAATAAACATTAACTTTAACAACTATGTTAGTAAACATGGACGGACATGGAAGGACAAATAACGGACGAGCGCGCAATCAAATTTTTCTGCAATGACATTCAGGAGACTGTTGGCTGCCCTGGACCCACTGCAGCAGTGACGCGGCAAGCTTACGTCTGATCGCTGCGAAGCCATCAGTGCGCGCATCAGCAAGCATTCCCGACGCATTGCAGAAGCGTGGCAGCCCCAGCAGTATCCTGAATGCGTTATTGTATAGAACGCGAAGAACATTGATGGCTTTCTGCGTACAACTTGTCCAGAGGCTGCACGTGTAAAATGTCTGACATTATGCTTTAAAAAGCGTCAATTTCACTTCACACGTGCAACGAGCAAACCTACGGACAAGCATGTTGCATCGAACCGCCAATGCTCTTCGTTCCCTTTCTACATCCAGATCATCTTTGATGGCCGCCGTGACAATATGGCCGAGTTATTTGAATGGTTGAACACGATTTAAGATATTACCCGCTAGCTTAATGGGAAGAAGCCTTTCTGAGGACTTTGCTCCAAAAACAAGAACCTTACTCTTTTCGGTATTGTATCTTAAACCGTGTTCCTCAACATACCTCTCACAAACATCCAACAGCTTTCTCAAGCCTGAGACTGACGGGCTCAACAGCGCCATATCATTGGCGTAGCTGATATTATTAAAAGCTACTCCATCTATTTAACAGCCAGCCTGCAAGCTACTGAGCTCACTAATGAGTTTGTCTATGTATAGGTTAAACAATATTGAAGAAGTCATACTACCTTTTTTGACCCCACACTGCAACCTATGCTCATCAGAATTGGCCTCGGCCCAACGCATTCAGTTCACCTGGTGACCATACCAGTACCTAAAGATCTTTATAATTTCTAATGGCATATTTTCTTTGCGTAACTTACCCCATAACTTGTCATAATTCACCATATCAAATGCCCTAGACATATCAAGGAAGCAATAAAAGACAGGACTCTGATTGACTACGTAATAGCTCACTGCCTTTTTTAGGCACAATGTAGCAGTCTCTGTTGATAGCCCCTGGCGGAAACCGTGCTGAGCGTCATGTAATGTAATATTCTTCTGTAGGAATGTATTCAAGAGACTATCAATAACTTTAGCGACGATCGTTGCCAGCGAGATCGGTCTGTAGTTTGACTTGTCCGACATGTCACCAGTTCTATTTTTAATAATTGGTACAACAACAGTTTTCATCATGTCACTGGGCAGATAGGAATGCGAGATACAGAAGTTATACAGCAACGCTAAGACTCGTGGCAAATGCTTACCAGCGTGTCTTAAATGTTCAACACTGAGCCCGTCATATCCGGGTGACTTACCACGTTTCATCTGACTAATTGCATTTTTTACCGCTTTAGCTGTAAATCTTATGGTAATATTTTTCGGTTTTGATAGCGCGGTACCAAATTCAAATTTTGACCTGGGAATCGAACCCAGGACCTCATACTCAGCAGTACCGCTTGCGACCACTAGATCAACGAGGCAGTCTTAAATATACATAGAGGAAATCACCGGGGGAATCATGGAGTTATTGGTTTGTTGTATCATTAGAAAACACGACCTCGTTGCATGACCAGCATAATGAAATAATGCATAAGGAATTTCCTTGATTCTGATTACAATTGAGTACCTACTCTATCTAATGTAACCCACAACACGACATATTTGTCATAAAATTACATAATAATGTCGCATTTTTAAAATAGGTGCCGTTTAATAAAGCAGAAAACGATGAAAAAAAGAAAAACTTACAAAATTCGTCAGATTGACAGATTTTCGCCTGTTTTTTTTTTGGTGGGTTTTATTCACTTATTAAACAAGCCCCTGTACATGACTTAGGACTCGTTTTGAGTACGAAATAAGTCGAAAAATCACGCCAAAATGCACGTGACCGTACAAATACTCCACCATTTTAAACGGCAGAGTTCAGCTATCTACTTAAAATAGGAAATTAATTTCCAAATATTATATTCTAAGCTCTTCAATAACTTTCCTCATTAATCATTTAAAAGTAAATTCATAAAATCAAAGTAGCTCTGTAACGAACCGTTCCGTTCGACGTGTTACTTTAACAAGGTCAAAACAAATACATTTTTTTCATTCTAGTTGGCTTATACATTAAACGCTTAAAATGACACAATTCTGAAAAAATCTAATAAAAATTACGGTTGATCGAGAGAATGGTGCAATGCAAAATTTGATTAGTGTATGAGTTGATGTCAACCAGACTCTGGCTATCAGCATGGCAACAATATAATACCTGAAATAAAAAATTAGCTAAGAGCGGGCCGAAAGCAAAATTGCCAATCGTAAATTAGATTTTTCATGAATTTGATAAAACTTAAGTTTAAAATAAACATAATATTATGAGTAACGATATGAATAAATTTTAGTTTTATTAACGCAAACATTGTCTCAAATTAAAATCTTCGATAACGCAACTCGGGACCCAAGATACATCAGGCGCTGCCTATAACATAAATAATTATAATGTAGTACCTTATAAACACTTAGTAAAGATGTTTGTTTAAGGAACATTCCATTTAAAGGCGATGCGCTAAGTTAGCCCGCAAAATTAAAACTTTCTTACGTTTTTTTGCAATTTGCAGGTCACTAACAGGTTGTATGTTGATCTAAATATGATTCGCGGCCATAACAAATATGGCCTTACAGAATTAGAATCAGCATTACAACATATTCTCTAAGTTCATAAAAACCTACTGAATAATTATTTTAGAAATTATCATTCAGTAGGATTTTTTGAACTTGGAGGTCCTTATTACAAAAAAGGATTTATATTTTGACATGGCTTAAACCATGGAGTCAGTTTTTGTAATAAGAACGTAACAGTGATTGAAATACCGTTCTTTATACAAAACTGAAAACTTAGTTTGGTATTAAGTTGACAGTTTTGTGTTTAGGAACTTTACCGTAATCGGAATAAAGTTCGAAATTCAATAATGGCTCCTAGTTTTAAACCTGGGTCTGAAGATAAACCTTATTTTGTAATAAAGGGGAGAGAGTTTTAATGCTGATTCTAATTATGTAAAGCCATATTCGTTATGGCTGCGAATCATATTTAGATCAACATACAACCTGTTACTGACCTGCAAATTGCAAAAAAAGTAAGATAATTTGAATTTCGGCTACGTTAGCGCATCCCCCATAAAGAGTTAAATTTTAGTTTTCGTCGTGTCAGCAAAGTCTAGTACTTGGCAATGCTAAATCCTGCTAAAGAACACGTGTCCACATCCCGCAGTCGTGACGTTTAACACAAAAAAAAGCCGTTTCTCTGTACCTACATATTTTGTGATTAAAGCCAGTTACCGCGGAAGCCCAGCCAAATAATAAAGTAGGCGTTCCATTTAAGCAACACACGCATACAGTAACCTATGCAGCTACACTACTACAATATGATTAAACGCGTGGCCTTCACATGTTCGATGTTCATTGTTCGTTGAGGCTCGCATCTATCTCCCTAAGGTCTAATCTTTGTCGCGGACGGCGCTTTCCATTCGGTATTTAGAAAATAATTTAGTTTTTGCAAAACTCTTCTGATCTCTGTAGGTGGTTTTGTCATACTAAAAGCGAGTTATGTATGTTTTAAGACAGTTACTCTCCACTGCTTTCAAAGCAGTGAATAAACGATGATGTTCAGTGTAAAAGGCGCATAGTGCCATCTTGCTGTGCATGACACCGCAAAAAAAATTCAGAGACGCTGCTTATAGTGTAACTTAAAGGCTACGTTGAATAAGCAACCTTTAGAATTAAGGCGAAGATAACCGACTTTTAATGATTTTATACTGAATATCACGTCTAAACGAGTAGTGTTAATGATTTGAAAAAAATATATGTTAAATTAGAGCACTTTTTCAATAACTTAATATGTGAATATTTTAGATTATATTTATATTACATAGTGAAATTAATTTGTAAAGTTATGTCTAACGCGGATAAAAAACTGAGAATGGCGCAAAATCTACCAAGCGTATTTTTCTGAAACTTTCACCAGTTTAAAGATAATTTAATTATTAATCTTCTAGTATACGCGTTTTATTAAAATACTTTTTGTTTTGTGTATAATAAATTAATAATGCGTCAAATTGGGGACAGCGCTCCTTGATGGGCGAGTCCTATTACTGGCTGAACGTACGATGCGTTGCGTGAGCTCAGTACAGAACACGAAAGCTAACCACTCAAGGTCACTGGCATATATCTGAGTCTTAACTAAAGTTTAACAATAACGTGTTTTACTTAAAACAAAAATATATCATGAAACAATTTTCAAACATGAAACATAAAGAAGACGGATAACCTTGTTAACATAATTTTCAGTTCTCGTATTTTTGGCGCAGCTAAAACCCAAGAAAATACAACAAATAAAGGGAAAAAGGTTTATTAACATAACAACATGTAAATGAAGTCAGAATACAAGATATAAATCATTTATATTCATGCAAAATGAGTTCACGCACCTAATATGAACCTTGGAGGTGAGCACACGACCGATTTTAATCGGACACCGGTATCCGACATACGGATCTGTCAAAGTTTCGATCGCAAGTGAAATTAAGTAAGTTGAGTTGCGAAAGTTAATCGGATACTCTCGACTCGTTATCAGCAGCCGAGTGGAGGGAGTTGGTACCTCATACTATCACGATACATTAATTCAATAATGCTCTGTTTCAGTCAAGCATGTTCCTGCGTATGGTTTAATTCAATTTTAGTGGTACTTCGAAAAAAAAATGACTATCGGATTGAAGTTATAATATGTAATAACTTCAGTGCGATAGTCATTTTTTTTCTCGATTTTATGTCGGTCTTATCAGTCGGTCTTGTGTGATCCGATAAAAAGCTCCGTAAGTACGAAATGCAATAAATTCCGACATTTTTGCGGTGAAACGCAACACCGCCTATAAATCCTGTGACTTGGCTAGTTATACCAACGTTGACTTATTTATTGTAATCGTCTTTATTCGCCGCTATATTTTAAATATAACCCGGGTTTATTAATGCCAGCTTAATGTTTGTAATCATGAAACATGGTTCTGAGAATTTCGCGAATTTATTTGGGCTTTATATTGTTAATATTGTTTGATAAACATTTGTTACGGGTTTCCACCTCATTGCGTCAGCAGAAACCGATTTTGTAACTGTTGATCTGTTTTTTGGCAATTGTAAGTATTTTGTTTTTAATCTTTTAATACCACGACTTCCACCCAAGTTGCTTAACTGTTTCGTGCTTGCGTCAAGCACATTTGTAAAGAAACGCCTTTTCATTACGAACATTTCTATATTTAACCTCTTGAACACATACAAAATTGGTAAACAGCAATATTTAATTAGATACTCAATAAGTATAGGCTTTAGACATCTTGAAGTCAACCTTTAGGTTCCGAGCTCCATGAGAATTAACCTAGCAACTAGGCGACACTCCAAACGTCTTGTTTCCAATCCGTTCCGTTAAAAAACCCCATACTTTTTAAAATAACTGTCAAAATGAGATACTTTTAAACTTCATGACTACACTGATACAAAAATCATTTGAAGCAAATCACATACTTTCACACGTTCAATATTTAGTATTTAAAATTCACTACAGAATCTTATTAAGACGGAGATATGTCCCAATGACCTTGACTGGTTAGCTTGCGTGTTCTGTACTGAGCTCACGCAACGCATCATACGTTCAGCCAGTAATAGGACTCGCCTATCAAGGAGCGCTGTCCCCAATTTGACACATTATTAATTTATTATACACAAACCAAAAGGTATTTTAATAAAACGCGTATACTAAAAGATCAATAATTAAATTATCTTTAAATTGGTGAAGGTTTCAGAAAAATACGCTTGGTAGATTTTGCGCCATTCTCAGTTTTTATCTGCGTTAGACATAACTTTACAAATTAATTTCACTATGTAATATAAACATAATCTAAAATATCCACATAATAAGTTATTAAGAAAATGCTCTAATTTAACATATTTTTTTTTTCAAATCATTAACAGCACTCGTTTAGACGTGATCTTCAGTATAAAATCATCAAAAGTCGGTTATCGTCGCCTTAATATTTGAAAATCATGACATTCTGCCATCCGACACTGTGTTGCCTACACACAACAACCATAATTTTTATTTTTTTCAAATAAATCATGACACATTGTACAGATGCTCAGTCTTGTTCAATTCCAAACAAATGGGCCTAATATTAATAATTTTTTCCGGGACCTTGTGCCTATACAAATGTATGCGTACATTCTAAATGTACAAGGCTTAATGCGGTACACAGACAAAATATAACGACAAGGACCCTAATAATGATGTCATTAAAAATAACATAATGTACGATAATAGCATGTTTTTTCATAATGATAGATAATTAAAGTAATTCACCAAGAGTTCGTATGTAGTACCTACTTTGTACTAATACTTTCATAGTCAAAGTCATTTATTTGCAGTAGGTACATGCGGTACAAAAGATGGTAGGTATATACAATATTAGTTGTAGTTTAAGCGAAACCCGAAACACGTGTCTAGTATTTTTATGTAAAGAATCTAGGTACAAAATTTCAAAACTGTATCATGAAAAATCACAAAGGTATAAGGATGTTATGTTACCGGGTTGTCCGTACAAAAACATGCTAACGGCGTGGCGGGCCCCCGCGCCTCTGCGGTCGTCTTGCGCTTATTGATAATAATTTGGCAGTTGGTACCTAACCGTACGGCGATTGTATTGTAAGTAATTAAATGGTGATAACATTTTCCACCACACTTAAATATTTTTGGGACAAAATATAACATGGTGTAAAAATGATTGAAATCGATTCAGTTCCTAAGTCTGAACAAACTATATTCAGGTTTCGCATATACTAAAAATAATGTTGTATATTGTTAGTGCGATGACACATTTCACCATGAATTGCCATGCACATATTAAAGTAGCAAGATGCTAGTTTCAATAAGCAAATCTCTACATAGTACTGTGGGTACTACGCTGTATTTCCATTCTGAAATATGTACTACACACAAAAGCGATGTCACTGCTCAACACCATAAAGGGGAACCTCGTGCCATTCTGAAACTAAAATAGACAAATAGTCTGAAACTATTTAAGAATACAATGTCGCCTAAACACAAATCGAAGAACATAGTGAACTTATTGGTGATGTTCTTCAGAAAGGTCAGGTGCGTAGTACTCGCAACCAGCGTGCGTGTATGACCAGATGTATGTAAACGAAACAAAAGAAATAGACATGGGCGAAATAGCTCACTGAAGCTTGGGTTGTGTGTACCTGATGGGCACATGGGGCGACGGAGGCGGCCACCGCTGCTGTGGGTGCCACCCGCTCGCACCAACCTGCTTTAGCACGCGCCGCTGACGCGCGCCCTCCATGCACTCAATATGGTGTCACAACAGATTGACAGCTTTAATTGTACCCTGAGTGAATTCACACGGGCCGCATTTTGTAAAATTAGTCTTGGTTGTTCATAATTTAATTGTAAGTCTAATATTTCTAAGCTATTAAAAAAAAAAAATAACTGAATAAATAAAAACAGAAAAAAGAACAAGAGAGATTAGCTCTTTCACTCTAAAGAGCTATATAACTCTTCTAGCTCACTAACTCTTTTACAGCTCAGTGACTCAGACGCCGACTGTAAGCTGATTTGACTCACGCCGCACGCGAGTCTTAGGATACGGATCGGCTCGCTCAATAGTCAATAGCTCTTTGGAAGTTTGGAGTCTTTGTTATTCACTATAGCTCTTCTATAGCTCAGTGACTCAGACTCCGACTGTAAGCTCATTTGACTCACGCGGCACGCACGTCGATGGAAACGGCTCGGCTCGCTCAAGAGTCATTGTCAAATTCTGAGTGAGCTAACTGAGCTAGTGAGCTATTTAACGAGCGAGTGAGTGAGCGAGAGTGATTTCAATCGAAAAAAGCTCTTTTCTATCAAAGTCAAAGTCAAATTGTTTATTTCAAATAGGCATATGTAAGGCACTTTTGAACGTCAATATTAATAAAAAAATTGTATTGATTCTAGTCGCCCGTGGGTAGCTCACGAGCTACCCATGCTAAAAAGGAGTATGTAAGTATCGTTGCAGGTGACGCTCTGTAGTTCCCCTACCTGCCTATCCCCATGGGAAGAAGGCGTGAGTTTATGTATGTATGTGTACAAAACACGAAAGTAGCGCAAACCATGTAATATTACATTATTTATTTCATAAATATCTGAAGAAACGCGATGAAACAATACATCTTAATCATTTTATATTTTACGTGTAAAAGTTTCGGAATATTCCACAAACTTTTTAGATAAGATGTTTGTGGATTCCCAAGTATACTACTGAAATATTTATTGAAGTACAAACTCCGTTTAGCGCACAACTTTCTCGAACTTACCACTACTGTGCTAAACAGAAGTTAACTCGAAATCAGCTTCATGAACTTATAAAAACCCCATTTTATATTCTTAATTTCGATGTCGTTTATGTTATTGGTGGCATTGGAATATATTTTAGTTTTTCTTTAAAAACATTACAGTGGTGATTTTTTCTTTTTTTGAGTTTTTGTTTTTATGTTTTTAATTCATGCTCGTGACTGTAGATTCTACAGTCATGAGCTTGAATATCTTACACAAGATTCGAAAGCAATTTACTCCCAAAGAATTGATAGATATTTTTTAGTGTTGCGAACGATATATCATCTAAACCATACTATGTATTATCAAATAGGGCAAAGTTGCAATTTTAAATCACAAGAAAAACGCTTTTGATTTTTTTCTTAATTGTGAGGTATCTAAGTTCGTGACTGCACCTACATTAACGTAAAAAATATTGAGTGATAATCACCATCTAAAATTCTAAACTGAATATTCAATCTATGATGAATGTTCCTTCATGTTCATAGATAAAATCTCCACGTGGCCACCAACATCTTTATTTTGCTTTTACCATGTTATTTTAAGACCATAGGCTTCTTATAGGTTTTCCTATAATCTATAAGTATAGAACTAATTCTCCGTACTTTTTTTTAAAAAAATGGCTACCCAGTTTCGAATATAAGGTGGAAGAAATGGTAAACTTCCATAAATTCTTTAATAACTTTGAACTAATTATTTTAAAATTATAAAACAAATATATTTTAAATCCTCATAACAAATCCTTTTACTTGTGTCACACGGTACATTTAGCAAAACGTTTTATTTTTATTTTCTTTCCCAAAAGTGAACACCATATTCAAAATTAATTTATTTACGTTACACGTTTGTGTCACATAAATTCACAAGTTTACCAAATTTCAAATTAATCGGCCCAGTAGATTCGGAGCAATTGACACACGAGTGATCCTATAAGGGTTCCGTTATTACCTTTTGAGATACGGAACCCTAAAAAAAAGTATACCTACTGTACTTATTTGTCCTCACCTCTTTTAACGTCTAATTTAAAATTCTGAAGAACTGCATTACATTACTCACAACACGTGTTACATAAAATGCCCGCAGAGGATGCAAATTAAGTACCATTTGTCGTTCTTGTTAGGTATAAGTGAAACAAAAAATATGTCTTACGAAAATACAATGCCTCTGGAACATCAAGCTGATAATGTGAAAGGATTGAATAAAATTTTCAGGGGGTCCATTCCGAACATAAATTTGAACTATCGGCCGAATGTTCGGCCGTTTCTTGACTACGGCTAAGTATGGCGAAATAAAAATAAATACCAGTCAAGTGCGGTCTTGCGCAAGAAGGGTTCCGTACCATTATCTATAAAAACGGCAAAAAAATCACGTTTGTTGTATGGGAGCCCCACTTAAATATTTGTTTTATTTTA
The DNA here is from genome assembly GCA_948098905.1 of Tiliacea aurago. Classification (NCBI taxonomy): domain Eukaryota; kingdom Metazoa; phylum Arthropoda; class Insecta; order Lepidoptera; family Noctuidae; genus Tiliacea; species Tiliacea aurago. The sequence goes on from OX402592.1 coordinate 9,008,751, forward strand.
ATTTAATTATTTATTTTTAAAGTGAATATATAACTAAAGATTCTGTCAATATTTTAACCATCTACCTGTTGCCGTTATCAATATCGAGCAAAACGAGTAAAAAAAATCACGTTTGTTGTATGGAAGCCCCGTTAAATATTTATCTTATTATATTTTTTAGAAATTTGTGAAAATTTCAACTGTCTAACTACCACGGTTCATGAGATACAGCCTGGTGACAGACGGACGAACAAACAGACAGACAGACAGACGGCGGAGCCTTAGTAATAGGGTTCCCGTTTTACCCTTTGGGTACGGAGCCCTAAAAACGACAGTCAAAGAGATAAGCTAATGTCAAAAATGTGACTTGTTGTCAGTTAAGGACTCAAAGTCAAACAAGGAAACTTTAGAAGTTATAAAACAGCCGAACATTCGGCCGATACTTCCAATTATCGGTTTGGAGTAGACCCCCAGGTTATTATGACTGCCACCGAAAGTGACCGTAAACCGTTGTAAGCCAACTATCAGTCTGAGGTCCCGTGTTTTTAAGAACGTTAGCAATCTATACTCCATTTGAAATAAGATTAGATGTTTAAATAAAGCTTTTTACAGTCCGTTCAACCGATTTTGACTTCTATACCGTAGGCATAAGGATGGCACTAAAAGCAAAAACGTGGTTACAATACCAACTGTTTATTATAGCTACCATTTGTCATGCCACCAACGCAATAGAAGTCAAAATCGGTTGAAAGGCCTGTAAGGAAGGTTTATTTAAATCTCTACTCTTATTTCAAATGGAGTATACATTGAAGCAATCTGAAATGAGCTTGCGACTAGATTATAAACAATTTTAACTGTCACAATTGAACAATTTGACCGGTAGCCAGGTACTATTTTGGTTACCCGTTGACAGGGTTTTTCGATAGGGTTTTTCTTAGCGGTTAAACAAAAACGATATGGGTAACCCTTATGAATGGCTTAAATTAAATTTTGGTAACCCATTGAAAGGGTTTTCGATAAAACCCATACGGTGTGGGTAACCCTTTTGAACGGCTTAGTTTAAGCCATTCAAAATTACCCACACCGTATGGGTTTTTCTAAAATGGTAACCAAAATGGTCCCTGGGTAGAATAGAGATAGAATTGGTCATGCTACACGTGCTGGGCGGATATCGAAATAACATAATAATGTGATTTTTTCATGTTACTGGGTTTCAAGTAGGTATATAACCCATTGAATGGTTTATCATGTAACCCTTTCACTGGGTTTCAAGTACAAAACCCATTCAATGGGTTATCATGTAACCCTTTCAGTGGGTTTCTAGTATAAAACCCTTTCAATGGGTTACATCATGATAAAGGTAACCCATTGAATGGGTTACCGCTTCGAAAGGCTTAACTCTTAACCGGGATTGTACGGTCCCTGCCTGTAACAAAAGTCCTTCCTAAAACCTACTTCAGGCACCATCTCTCACAATGTGAATTTTTATAGTTAAAAACTTGAGTACTACAAAACCGTTGTAAAAGAAAATAAATAAACTTATTATTATTATATACTAGCTTCTGCCCGCGATTTCATTCGCATGGAAGTCGTAAGACACCACAATGTACTAAAATGACAGCCACGTTTTTATAAAAAAAAAAGCCTCATTGGTCTAGTGGTCGCAAGCACTAGTGTTGAACAAGAGGTCCTGGGTTCGATTCCCGGGTCAAGTAAAGTGTTATTGGGTTTTCCATCTGGAATTTCTCAGAAAGAATCACAATTATTACATGGGACCTAAACATAATTGGCGAACTTGGCTAGACGTGAGGATGGCAGGTGGAGCAGAGCTCTTACGGAATGGTTGCTGAAAAATGGTAAAAGGATCGTTGGAAGACCAATAGCTGGATGGACTACCTACAGAAAATTGCGGGGACCTGGATGAGACTCGCATAGACCAGGGAAGCATAGCACAAGGTGGTGGGAGCCTATAATCAGCAGTGAGTGGAACAAGCCTGCCGATGATGATGTAAAAAAAAAATAATTTCAACACGTGAATGCTTATAATACGCTTGTTATTTATACGATCGGCATTTAGTTTAAAAAACGTAATTCCTCTATGTTCACCCTGGGTGGTGGTACCTACTTATTTATTTATTGAGCAAGGCACACCAACGACATATTTTAGTAACAGTAGGTATCACGAGTTTTCATTACTGTACAAATACATCACCTTTAGGCATGCACAATAATATTATTAAAAGATGAACAACGATTCAATAAATTTTGAAATTTTAACAATATTATCAAATAAAATTAGATACTTAACAAAATTATGCTTAAACCTTCAGCTAAAACAGGCGTGATGTTATGTTGTTGTTGATAGTGATTGTTCCAGCATCAAGTTCTCAAGCTAACATATAAACCGCTATAATACAATTGTACAAGCTTAAATTACATCCCGCATCGCACAAAGTTTATACAAAAAACTAAATTACAATTTTTTTAAACTTAATTCCTCATAAACATTCAAGCAAAAGCCACAAAAAAAAAAAAAGAAAAAGGAAACGGTTTGTATGTTGAACAAGTGAAATATAAAACTGCGTTTCGGAAACTGGCGTCGTACCAAAACTCTCGTTTTGCTACGATTTGACGTACGAGCCGAGGAGAATGAAACCACACAAGCAAAAAAACAGACTCGCTGGAACCACAAGTTTGTTCAATTTGTTGCTCACATATTTTTAGCTTGATTTTTGTTTGCCGAAACTGTTGCTGAATGATTAGTTTACGTTTGCTTTCATCATCATCATTTCGGCAAGCGTAGTGTGGGACGCCCCCCAGCTAGATGGACTGACGATCTTAAAAAGGTGGCTGGGACAGACTGGTTGCGGAAGACGGAGGACAGGGTGTTGTGGCGCAACCTGTGATAGGCCTATGTCCAGCAGTAGACTGCTATAGGGTGAGTTGATTGACACACACACACGCATACACACAGCCACACACACATTTTTATTCACTACTCACATTCTTTGTTAATAAAAAGCAAACTCTATATAACTAAACAGTACCACACAATGTTTTTTAGGTTGTAAAATAACGAAATTGTTAGCTGAGTGCTATCTTCTGAGATATAGGCCTCACCTAGTTCAGAAGATAGAGTCAATACCCTAAGTAAACCTCTATTTACCAAAAATTACCTAAACATCATCATCGTCATTTCAGCCAAAAGACGTCCACTGCTGGACACAGGCCTCCCCCAAAAGGAGGATGGGGTTGAGGTGCCATAATCGCCACACTTGGCAGGTGGGTTGGCAATCGCAGTATGGTGTTAAAATGCAGAGAGAGCGCTGCTGCCGATTCTCTAGTAAGTCCCTTAGTCACCTTTTACGACACCCACGGGAAGAAATCTGATGGTGCTATTCTTTACGTCTGGCACCACACGGACACGCACGCGGCACGTTTGCTTTCAATTTGAACTTATTCTGCCGATCTGTGAAAATCTCACCGTCAAACCTTAGGTGAAGTGACCTGTCATTCTACCTGAGGATCGATGCACACGATGCGTTTCGGTGTCGGCGTGGTGCCAGAACGGTGTCACTGCGGCGTCCTACTTGCAAATATCCATGGTATACCACACGGTGCGTTCCGGCGTCGCACTGCACGTAAACCGGACTTGCAACCCGCGAGACGAGGCAGTGGGTACGCGTTGCGACGCCAGAGCGGCACTGCTCAGTTGGTTGTGCGGCAGAAGAAGGGGCGTAATGTTTGCGGTGCAGCGCCGCTGCGGCATTACAACGCTACAGTGGCACAACGCCGGTATGACCGCAAATGCGGTGAAATCTTTGCGGTGCGGCGCCGCAATGCATCGTGTGAACAGACTCTGATGCTAGGGATAATGCTAGGAATTACTTTGGTGAAGTGAGTCTGGCTGGGACATGGTAGAAATGAAATGAAATGAAATCGTTTATTCTGTAAATAGGATATTAGAATCACTTTTACACGTCATATAAAAAATAAATAAAATAATCTAGATGTAGCCGATATTTCCTATCTGACTACCTGACTGACCCCCTAGTGTCTGATTGGTAGGTATTAGAATATATAAATGTCATGTGAGACAATCTGTTCGCACTGCGTCCCACTTCAGTCAGTCAAGCCGTCAATCACCCAGTTAGACCAGTCAGTATTGTTACTATAATTATTTGCGCCAGGCACTAGTAGATTGGCATTATTGAACTGGACCTATTTGTAACTGTGGGGCACACTACGATTATGTATTTAGAATAACCATTTTATTTGTATGATTATTACTACTGCCTTCAGAATGTTGTTGGGGCTTCATACACACATACTGATGGTTTCAGTACCATCCTGCGAAAAAGGAATGCGTCCATGATGCGCAGAGTGCGTGGGAGCGTCAACGACATTCTGAAGGTGATAAGCCGTGTTGCACCATTATGGCGCATTGGGTGCATGTGCATGTGCATGTACCCGGTGTATCAAGTGACTGCAACAGGTATTTGAATTGAAAAATTGAGTTGTATTTGTTACTAACATAGCATAAGTTTTGTGTATTACTAACATTATATGGATCAAGGTCCGAATTAAATAAACTATTTTTATTTTATTTTATTATTTATTACCAAACTGTTGTCAATTTAGACTGTCTTAAATAAAACACAATAATTCTGTTTTAATACTTATGTACACAAAGATCTTTTCGATCAACATTGTATTTCATTAAATCCCTCCGGCGGAGCAGTTTCATAAATGCGCCGAACTCATTCAACCTTTTCCAAAAAACCTTTCATTCAGCCATTTAAAGCTGAACCAAAATCCTTAAAACTGTATTCGATTAAACACTGAACTGAAACAGGAAACAATATTTGGATTTACTCGTAATTAAAGACGACGACTAAGACAAAGACGACGAGACGAGGACTAAGGGTAGCGACTCTGAAATTGACCTCCATTTCTTTCCTTTCTTCCTTTAAATTGTCTTCTCCTCTGCCGGGCACCAGGGCATGTGTCCGGCCCGCCCGGGCCGGACACTTGGCTAGACGTGGGGGTTGCAGGTGTAGCAGACCTCTTACGGAATGGTTGCCGAGAAATCGTAAAAGGAAAGTTGGCAGACCAATAGCTGAATTGACTATCTACAGAAGATTGCGGGAAAGACCTGGATGAGGCTCGTACAGACCAGGGGGCCTACTCCGAAGCGTTAATCCGAAGTATCGGCCAAATGTTCGGCCGTTTTATAACTTCCGAAGTTTCCTTATTTGACTTTGAATCCTTACCCGACTTCAAGTCACATTTTTGACTTTGGCTTATATCTTTGACTGTCGTTTTTTTTCTTCTTTCGTTGTAGTTTGCCATAGTTAGCCGTAGTCAAAAAACGGCCGAACGTTCGGCCGATACGAACGAACGTTCCCCAGGGAAGCATGGCACAAGGCAGAGTGGGTGGAACAAGCCTGCCGATGATGATTAAATGAAGATGAAAAATGCCTATACAGGTTGGCGCAAAAGTTTGTCATAATTAGAATTGGCTGCATTTTGTTGTAAATTAAAAAAAATGGGGTGTGTTGTCACGGAAAGTTCGTGTAAAGGCTTCTACATACTGGCGCGACTTCTCGCGCGATGCGGCACCGGTAGAACAATTTCCTTGCAATTTTCATAGAAACTGTTCTACCGGTATCGCGTCGCGCGATAAGTCGCGCCAGTATGTAGAAGCCTTAAAGGTGTAAAATTCGATTAAAAGTCGAAAAAATTATATCGGTCAAATTACCACCTCCTGAGATGATGCACATTTATGCTCGTTTTACGGCATTTTGAATTGTTGCTCGCAAAACTTCTGGCTCCAAATTGGTGATTTCTTCTTCAACGTTGGCTTTCAAGACTTGCAAGGTTTGTAGTTTGTTGTGCCTAAACGCGAGATTTCAAAAAGCCCTCTAGTCTCTGATCGCTCTCGGATTTGATCGGTCAGTTCAAATGGCAAAACGGGAGATCACACGGCCCGGAAATAAGTGTTCCATAATCTCCATCGTTGCCTGAGCTGTGTATCGCTCCATTGCATTGTCGACTAATTCTCTATCCGCCTTATTACAAAACAAGATTTATATTTTGACATGGCTTAAACCATGCAGCCAGTTTTTGTAATAAGAACGTAACTGTGATTGAAATACCGTTCTTTATACAAAACTGAAAACTTAGTTCGGTACTAAGTTGACATTTTTGTGTTTAGTAACTTTACCATAGTCGGACTAAAGTTCGAAATTCAATAATGGCTCCATATTTTAAACCTGGGTCTGAAGATAAACCTTGTTTTGTCATATACATGTCATAGACCATGCCATGTATATTGACGGTGTGGGTCCACAGAGCGTGGGTCAAACAGCCCGTCGATGATATATTACCAATTGAATGAAATTTAAACAGGATGATGCATTTTCAAAGAGATTCAAAGAAATGTTCGTATATTTTATTTTATAATTATTATGTATTATTTCCGATTGAATTTTTCCTACATATTTATGATACGTCATCCAAGTAGATCATCATCATCATCTTCATCTTGATAATTATATACAATATTAGTTTTTGTTTATACTAAACCCGAAAAGGAGTCATTGTACTCATCATTTTGATTTTTTTTTTCTATGGGAAAAACCGCGAAATCGCGAAATAAAAATCAGCTGTTCCATACATTTTGTCGATTTAAGTGAACACAAATTTAGGGGACAGCTGATTTTTTTTCACGATTTCGCGGTTTGTCCCATAGAAAAAAAAAATCAAAATGATGAGTACAATGACTCCTTTTCGGGTTTAGTATAAACAAAAACGAATGTTGTATATTCTGCAAAGCCTATTTGAATCCTTAAGATTAAACATTTTATGTTACAGCAATCCCGTTCAGAAGAATTTTAATAAAGCGATACTCTAGATAACTTTTCAAAGTAAATAGTCGTGATTTAGAAAACTATTTCAAGTTAATGAATGCAAACAATTTCTTGGGCGACGAGACGCTATTTGAACGCGTCTCAAATTCTCATGTCAGGAGTGATGTTATTTAGATTAGAGTTACGATTTATGTGTCTCGATGAATGTTCATTAAACTGTAAATAAAAATCTGACCTTTTAATGGTCTGAATATGACAAAAACAAAATTAAGTAGATAAGAATACTTAGAAAGGCGACTAACAAAAGGTATAAAGGCTTCTACATACCGGGGCGACTTGTCGCGCGACGCGACGCGACACAAAGGCACCGCTCGTCCCGTGACACGCGGGGCCTTTGTGTCGTGTCGCGTCGCGCGACAAGTCGCGCTGGTATGTAGAAGCCTTTAAGCAGAGGTGAGTGGAAACGCCTGGAGTGGACGCCCTAAAAGGACATATAGTGACCAAATTGGTAATGTTCTTCAGAAAGGTCAGGTGCGTAGTACTCGCAACCGGCGTGCGTGTATGACTAGATGTATGAATTTAGGCGAAGCAAAAGGAGTATGTAAGAAGCGTAGCAAGTGGCGATCTATAGTTTCTGCCTACCCACATGGGTAGAAGGTGTGTGAGTTTATGTATGTATGTAAGAATACTTAGTTAAACTTATGATAATGGTGATGTCTTTCCAACGGGGACAGAGGCAAATATGTAAATGTAGTTTTTGTCTATGCCTATGGTAAAAGCGTGAAAATTTATATGTAAACTAGGTTTTGCCCGCAGTTTCGACCACGTGGATATCGGTAAATGTCCCACAGGAACGTACTACCCAGATTAAAAGTACCCTATGTGATAATTCAGGTTATAAACTATCTGTGTGCCAAATTTCATCCAAATCCATTCAGCCGTTTTTGCGCCAATCCGGAACATACATCCAGACAAACGTCATCTACAAACTATATTTTCGGCATCAGACTCGTTCCCACACCTCGTAGCAATTACTTTATTTTTAATATTCATTCAATATACAGTTTTGACTTCGTTACTATTTTATTATATGTATAGATTACTGTTGGCAATCCCGTATAACTCCTAATAATTATTCAGCAGCGTAGTAACTAATTTCATCACATTAAAAACAGATACATTCTATTATTCCGGCCCCGTCCACTAATTCGCCACGAATAAATGAATATCGAATAACACACTAATAACAGAGAATTATTATAAACCAAAATTCGCTGACAATTATTATGAAGAATAATTATTTTATAATTACCGTGCAAAATGTTTGTTGGTAACAATTAAAACTAAACTGAAATTTTGAGCGTATCAACAACACGATTGGACCAGTCAATAATTTGCAAAACCAATACGGCTGGGGCACAACGCCGTACTGTGATCGCATTATTCCCGGCGAACCGAAAAGCGTGAAAACTGACGATGGTCTGTATACGAAATGCTTTGATAAAATAATTGTGCACCAACGCTAACAGAGTCGTGCGCGGTCACAAAGGGAAATCGGATAAATGTCATAACAGAAAGCGGCTAAGTTTTGTACCTTGTGTAGCGTACGTTTGAACATGGAATAGGTAGCAAATGGAATCATATAGCATCTCGTTTACAATTCACTTTGTTTCGAACTTCGTTCCCAAATATAACGGGAATTTACTTAAGTCTATTTGGGCTTAAAGTATTCATAAGACAAAGCTTCAAATATTTCGCATGTAATATTTTATTCAATTTCGTATAAACCTCATTTTCTGTTGTAAACTATTACACAGATAAATCATTCAATAAGCAGCTACAATAAACGGTGGGTACTAGTGGTATACTAATATGCACTTACTATAAAGCTACCATTTACTGGGTACGTCTTTCATTGACTTGAATGTGCCCTGGCGGCTGAGAGTATGTCATGCTCACTGTAATGTTCTGCTGATGGTGGCGGGTGTGTTGGATCATTTAGCTCCCTTCAAAATGGTTAAGCTGAATGATGCTAATCCATGGGTCATGTTCGTGAACGGGCGCCATCAGTAGGGACTGTTCATATTCTCTTGGCGGCCATGGCCTATTTTAATTGAATTTAATTTTTGAATTGTTTATTTTTTAATATTTTTATTACGGACGCTTTTGACGTTTTGCATCGTTCTCATATGTATAATTTCAACACGAATGATGTAACCATATGTTGATTTAAAAGAGTGACCGTGGAGTTTCTTGCCCGTTCTTCTCCAAAGGTACCTACTAAGCTTTGGAATGGACAACTAGCTTCATCTTTATGACTGACCGACCCCAATTGAAAAGTATTATAGTTATTTGAAATAAATGCTTTGAGTTTGAGTTTTTCAGTTTGAGTTTAATATTACCGCAATCAGCTTCACATAATGTTTACACATACATTTTTAGACATGTAAATTAATTAATCACAGTCATTATCACTGCGTGTTAGCACAAGTTATACAAGAATAGTGAATTATCATGCTGAACAGATTAGCTAGTCACCAACGGAGTCCGTGTTCCATTAGTCATATTTAGCTATGCACATTACACAGACTCCTCACCATTGATTCTGATTGACGATGAAATAATACATAAATGCTCTCATACAGGGTCTCTAACCTAGATTTTAAACAACTCGCACTGAGCAAGCGTGGTCATTAATGTTTCTTTCTGGCAATAACTTAGCTAGGAAAATGCCGTCAGGAAAGTATTGATTAAGAATGTGGATTGGATGGCTATACGAGTAGGGGAAGACCAAAGAAACAATGGATGGACTGTGTGAAAGATGATGTAGCTAGAAAGGGCCTACCGAGATGATGGCTAATAGAGAAGTATGGAAGCAAAAGATATGACTCAAACTCAAAACATTTATTTCAATTAAACCTATTACAGGCACTTTTGAATTGCCAAAGAGTCGGTCAGTTAGTCAGAAAGTTGAAGCTATTTGCCCATTCCAAAACGTAGATCTGTATGGAGAAGAACAGGCAAGAAACTCTAAGGACACTCTTTTAAATCAAGATATTACAAAATCATGGGTACATTATTCTTGATGCTTCTATCTGTGAGAACAATGTAAAAAATTAAATTGCTTATTAAAAAAAAAACAATATAAGATTAAAAGATTACAAATAAGCCCTAGCAGTTAAGTGAAAATGTATGTTGCACTGACCCCAAATAAATTGTGATATGGGCATGATGGCTGAAGCTTAAGAAAGCTTTAGCCGCTGTAGGCGTAATTACTTAAGGCAAAATAATAGGTAGTTGATATATTATTAACTCTCTGATTACTACCTTCTCCGTGACACAAAGTAGGGTTACGCCCGCCAACATTCTACGTGACCATACTGTAGCCGGGTATACGAGTATATCTCACAAGAAAAGTAAGAAATACTATCGGGGAACCATTTCTGTGGTACACGGGATTCTTATGACGTCCACTTCACTCGAAAACTGAATGGAAATGGAAATGCAGTGTCACGACTCGCTTTTGTTGAAACTTAGTGGGAATAAAATTTTTGCGACTTGGAAACTTAAGTTTTCACTTATCTTGGAAACTTATGATTCCCCTTTTTTTTCTTTGACATCTGGTTTACTTGCGTTATTCGCTTACTAATCGTACGTAGTTGTAATCAGGATTATTTTTAAGGTCCTTATTTTTCTATCTATGCAAAAAACTCAACGTAAGGTGAAATGCGAATTGAAATAATTAATGATGGATGATTATTAATTATGTTATATTTTAATATTTTATAATATTATTATTTTTTTTCCTCTCAATCAGAGCACCCGCCATCTTATCTTTTCACCACCTTTGGTTGACTGGTAGAGAATGCCGAAAAAGCATTAATTCCGCCTTTGTACATTATTGTGTATGAGAAGTTTAAATAAATAAATAAATAATTTCATGCAAAAAACCACATCCAAATCGGTTCATCCGTTTAAGAGCTACGGTGCCACAGACAGACACACACATTGCGGTCAAACTTATAAAACCCCTCTTTTTTTATCGGGGTTAAAAAAAACATCAGTTTTTTGTAATGGTTTGCTAAAAATTGTAACGTAATATTTTAGTCTATTTAGTAAATATTAAAATGCTGCTGATGTTAGCTTTGCGAAGAAAACTTTTAGCCGATTTCCATAATATGACTTTATTATTCGTTTAAAGATCAAGTTTTAAGGGATAACAAAACTTGGCTATTTGTAATGAAAACTATGGCTAAACAAATGATTTTGATCAATCTAAGGGTGCCACTCGATAAATATATTTGTCCAATTGGTATCTTTGATTGATACAATATTTTTTTTAGAACGTTGTAAGTAGCCTACATTTGATGAAATCATCACATGGGACAAAGTTATTTGAGGAGCGTTAAGTTTATTAAGTGTGTTTTAAGTACCAACTTAATTTTACTGTTATGGATCTCTGGTTTCAAAATAAAGACTTATATATATATACATATAATAGACTAGCTTTTGCCCGCGGCTTCGCCCGCGTGGAGGTCGGAAATTATCCCACGGGAACCACCGGCGCCATCTATTATCATAAGAACGTTATTGTTGTTTTCCTTGGGAACACTATTTTTTTTCGGGATAAAAGGTACCTTATGTCCGTTTCTGTACACCTGACAACATATAAGCACCCAATAGCAAGACTTCAGAAACCCAACCAAAGTTATTTACTTCAATAAATCAGACAAAGTAACAATAGGTGAGAATATATAAATCTAATAAGACTTCCTAGTTGAATTTCACTGGCGGTGACATTTTTCAATTGGAAACTCCGTACAGAGGCCACGGCAGGGAAGAAACGTTTGTGCGGAAAACGGGAGTTCCAAAGAAGAACCTACACAATATAGCTAGTAAAAAACTTCTTACTTACCAAACCACGTGAAAAAGTACCTCAATAGGTGGCCTATTGTGGTACTTTTTCACATGGTTCTAAGGTTCTGTTTAGGTACTTCCACCGGGAAGTTTTTTCAGAAACTTGATTCAGGACTCCTAACTTTTATTATAAATTCGAATTGATATATTAAAAAATATAATTATTATAATTATTTTTATTAATGTCCCTATTGTATATGTATATTGCTTCTTACTTTAATTAAGGCGAGGTGTTTTTTGTTTTTACGCTAAAGGGGCTGAACAAATTCTGTTGAAATTTGGCACATAGGTAGATCATGACCTGGGTTAGAACATAGAATACTTTTATCCCGGTTTCCGTGGGGTAATTTCCAACCTCAACGCGGGCGAAGTCGCGGGCAAAAGCTAGTTGATAATAAATCAATATTAACATCACGCCTGTAATCCCCGAAGTAGGCAGACAAGTACACTTACATTTTGCTTTTATGTTTGAATACATGGATGGTATTGCTTTTGCCCACTTTTTTATTTTCGTTTTTAATTTGTTTTTGTTTTTGTATTAGTTTGTTTTTTTTTTGTTTTTAACTTAGATTTTGATTTCTATAAGATAGCGACTTTATTTTATTTTATTTTGCAAAATTCTCATATGGATCTGAAATAAGTGATTTCATTTCATTTGATTGCCATTTACCGGGCAAATACATACTCCGAACTGCCACTGACAAATAAATTCCTATTGCAAAAACTTAAAAGACCTGGCCCGATCTTACCACATCTTACCTAATCATACCCGGGACCCCAAGCTGTTTGGGCACCGAAGACAGGGGGGCTGGCAGGGGCTTCTTCAATAATGCTTCTTGGATATATTTTACAATGAGATTTTATTACGAGTACTTTTACAATATTCAAAATTTGAGTAGTCACGGTCCGGTGGTAATAGCACACTGGCACATGGTGGACCTCAGCTTCTAGTAGCTACCATGCGTGATAGATGGTGGGTGCTGGGAGCACGTAATTTAGCAAGGCAAGTGGTTCATAAATGTGTAACCTGCATTCGCATGAAGGGAAACACGTTAACTCCAAGCATGGGTGATCTCCCTGCCGAGCGTTTGGAGGCTGGGTTTCCATTCACGCGATGTGGTGTTGATTATGCCGGGCCAATATCCATATTGAATCGCAAAGGCAGAGGTCACAACTAATTAAGGGGTATATTTGTTTATTCGTTTGTTTTGCTACCAGAGCTGTGCATTTAGAATTAGTTGGTTCTTTGTCCACTCAAGATTATCTATTGGCATTCAAACGATTCATATCATGACGTGGTAAGCCGTGTCAAATTTTTTCCGATAATGGTGGGAATTTCGTTGGAGCTGAAAGGGAGCTTTCAGCCATATTTGAAAAATCAAAGGAAATAATTGATTTTGCTACTAGTAATAATATTAAATTTAGTTTCATTCCGCCTTATGCGCCTCACTTTGGTGGTTTATGGGAGGCAGGAGTGAAGTCGTGTACCATTTGAGACGTGTCGTAGGTAATGCTAAGCTAACTTACGACGAGGTCGGTACGGTATTGACACAGATTGAGGCCGTCCTGAACTCCCGTCCTATGTCACCTATGTCCGCAGATCCAAATGATTACCTTCCACTCACACCTGCTCATTTCCTAATCGGCCGGCCGTTGACTGCGCCTGCCAGTGAGGACTTCACGACGACATCTACGCCTGACTGTCGCATTGTCGGCTGGACTAGCTGCGACAACACTTTTGGGAGCGGTGGTCAAAGGAATATGTGTCTGAGCTGCAACGCAGAACGAAGTCGGCACACAGTACAGACGACATCGCCAAAGACAGTCTTGTCGTCATCAAAGAAGACAACCTGCCACCATTAAAGTGGAGAATGGGTAGGGTTATTCATCTGTTCCCAGGGAATGATGGCGTCTCGAGAGTTGCAGAAATTCGAACATCAACAGGCATAATCAAGCGTGCTTCTTCGAAAATCTGCCCGCTGCCGGTTTCCACAAACGAAACCAGCGTGACTCCTGTTTAGTTGGAAGACGGATCTTCCAAGGCGGCCGGTATGTTGCGTCAAGCAGCGCCATCTATCGGCTTTCGGAAAAGCTACAATCGATAAGCGATTAGGAATGACATATTCATCTCGACTTGAGAGTTACTCGCTCGCAACAGGTTCGAGAAAGGTCGGCTCCCCCACCAGTGTGCTATTACCACCGGACCGTGACTACTCAAATTTTGAATATTGTAAAAGTACTCGTAATAAAATCTCATTTTAAAATACATCCAAGAAGCATTATTGAAGAAGCCCCTGCCAGCCCCCTGTCTTCGGTGCCCAAACATTGGTGCACAGCCATGTTTTTATCCAATCTAGACACACAAGTATTCAAGATAGGTTTCGTTTTCCATCAAAGTTTTACCGTAGTAAAAGGCATATTTAAGGCGCTGACAAGAGGCAAATAATAAAAGTAGGCTTGTCTTAAACAAAAAAAAATCCAAATCTATATAGTTTGTGTTAGCGGAAAAAATATGTTATTCTTGAACATATTTTTCAGAACTTGGTTGTTACCAAAATATACGTTTAGAAAAAAAATGTCGATACAAATTAACGGTAAACTAACCATTTACTTTGAGTTTAAATCCAAAATATCTCTATTTAAATATCAACGTACGGTTGGTATTTAATTAATGACAAGAACGTCTTATTTGTATGCAGAACTTGGTTGTTTTTTATTTTCGATTATTCAACTCATTTTTGAGTAAATAAATAATTGCTATGAAGCAATTATTTATTTACTCAAAAATGAGTTTTGCAATAAATTACAAGCGTTGTCATCGCGCTTCTCTTTTTGTATGCAGTCTGACAGTGACAGCGGTTTACCTGTTGTCAGCGTCATAACAATAAATTGATGTAGTGGGATCCCATCAATAATTCAATTAATCTTTGCAATGTTTCAGGGTAATCAATTACTTATTCAGACGCCAATTTGTTGAACTTTTGCAGGTACTCGTAAATCATTGCAGAGGGTTTTTAAAAGAAAAAAAAATAAGATGAATGGGGTCTTGAAGACGGGATTCGACGTGAAACACGAAATAAGATAAACATTTCATCAATCAATTAACTCAGCCTATCGTAGTCCACTGTTGGACATAGGCCTCTCCCAGGCTGTGCCACAGCACTCTGTCCTCCGCTTTCCTCATCCAGTCTGACCCAGCTGAGAAAATAAAAATATTTAATTCGATAATCTAATAAAAATATGTATAAAATATAATATTTATATTTTGTTTACGTACCGTGTTGTGCCGGACGTAAAGAATAGCACCATCTTTTTTCTTCCCGTAGGTGTCGACGGTGTAAAAGGCGACTAAGGGACTTACTAAAGAATCGGCAGCAGCGCTCTGTATGCATTTTAACACCATACTGCGATTGCCAACCCACCTGCCAAGCGTGACAATTATGCCCCCCCCTTTTAAGGGAGGCCCATGTCCAGCAGTGGACGTCTTTCGGCTGAAATTATTAATGAATGATATTTTATTTACGTCAAAAGTGCAATGATCTAGATTCTAGAACGTATGTTCTTGTCAAAACTATTATTATTTTGTACCAAATTATATCACCATACTTTTGCGATAGACTTACCTATTATGCAATAAAACCTTATTAGCTTTGTTATACCTCTGTATTCTACCGTTCTACTAAATTAAAGCACATCGTCACCAAGGAACTTTTATTCCGGGATAAGAGATAGCCCGCACTGCGAAGACTCACTGCGCGATTTTCACTCTCGCGGTTCATATTAATAAACACGCATTCTAAAAGTCCCTGCGTTTTTTGTCAGTTCTAAGCTGATCTCAGCTAACCCGCATGCCTACAATGTACAGCAAAACTAAAAAAAAAAAAACGAGCAAGCCTTACAGTGGTCGCTTATGATGTGTAACATCTGACATATCACCTTGGTAATAAGCAACTGAGTAGCGACAGAAATTACCCTTTCTACCTACAAACTCCTTGAGTACACTAATTCCATGCTATTAAAAAGTACTTACTTATTCCATGGTCAAGCTGTCACACTTACGTCCCTTTTCAAGAAATCACTCCCTCAGGAAGCGAGAGGAAAAATATTATACATCAACTAGTGTATGACTGAGCAGGGAGTTTGTCATTTTATTTCGCAATGCGACGAGTGACATACAACCCCATATTCCAAAAAATATTCGCGCCTGTTAAATTTGCACCGCACCGCGTCTAATCTGTAACGGCACGGTTGGCGCAGTGGTTAAGCGATTGACTGCTGCGCTGCGTGTCGTGGGTTCGATTCCCGCACGGAACAAATATTTGTATGACCTACATGGAGAGCAGTGGTGGCCCAGTGGTAACGGCCCCGACTTACGAGTCACAGGTCGTGGGTTCGAACCCAGGCAGGCGCTTTATTTTATGTAAATAATTTCATCACCACTGCTCTCAAAACGGTGAAGGAAAACATCGTGAGGAAACCGGCATGTCCTAGAACCAACAATTCAAAGACATGTGACATCTACCAACCCGCACTGGGCCCGCGTGGTAGATTACAGCCCAGTCCCTCTCGAAGAGAGGAGGCCTGTGTCCCAGCAGTGGGAACATTATAGGCTGATTATGCTATGATGTTATGCTACATGTAGTTGTTCCGGGTCTAGCTGTTTGTGTATGTGAATTTAAATGTTTGTAAACACACCCACAATACAGGAGAAATTCCTAGTGTGGGGCAACGTTTAAAAAAAAACCATTGGTATTTAATTAAAGGTAAACAAAAAAACCACGTGACGAGAGAGCTGTCAAGTAACTGACTAAGCGACCTGACCTGTTACTTTAGTTGTCATGCTACGTCACAGTTGTACTCTTCAATTTAATTTAGCAACTTTATAATTCATTCGAGTTTAGAGAACTTGTCTTTTTGGGCTCTTTACAATAGACAGATTACAAAATGTTATAGTATTATTAACAAATCCAATTAAAAACTATGCTCAAGCAGTTACATCAAGAGTAGTTTAAGAATAAATGCTAAAGTTTAACATACATTAATAAAAGAGGAAACTATTATGAAAAACAAAAATAAATTCAATTTTGTTATAAGTTACCTACAACGTATTTTTAAACAAGAAAGTCATCTTTAACAACTCTTTTTACTATTTGTTTACCTTTATCTAATTACCTAAACCAATGGAGTATAACTACAGATTTTTTTCCGCGCGCAATTTAAATCACGAGTGCGTGTAGATACATAATAATATGATACCTTGTATTACATAATGGAGATCAAAATTTCGCGCGTTTTATTATCGCAGTACGGGCTAAGCCTTACTTCTACTGAGATTTAGTTAACGCTCGAGTATACACATTAATTAGTTAGGTACTACTCAATTCTAATTAAACGTAACGAAGGATAAAATCCATCTTTTTGGTACGAGGCAACCAATATTATATAATACCTATTTATACTTTTCCTAAAAAATATACGACAAGTAATTATGGCTTTTTGTCTTTAATTGAATACACGTATTTTAATGAATAGTTCTCTTAATGAAGGAATTAATTTAATAAGCATATAAACACGTTCTGAATTCCACCATGAATATAACACCAAAGGATGCTTGCATAAAGATAATTATAGGTATTCCAGACCTGATTTGTCGGTTTGTACCAACAAATCGGGACTGGAATACCTGATTAGATCATAATATGGACCCTGTCGGGCGCAGCAAATTAAGTGAGTTAGAAGAGAGGAAGCATTTGTTAATTATATAACATTACTAAGCAAAACTACTATAATATATATATAAAAATGATGTAGGTATTTTCTGAGTTAAGCTAATAGCTTTTATATTTATGAGAGTAGGCCTTGTATCTTTATGCAAGCAGCCTATGGTTATATCCATTCGTAGCAAGCCGGTCATCAGCTACGTCCGCGTAGCTATCGTAGCTGTGACGTCACGTACTTCGTAGCCATCTCGTAGTAGCTGGCTACGAACTTTATCTAGTTCTTTGTTGTATTTGATTTCATGCGTATTTTTGTCATATTTTTTGTTTGTTACACGATAAACATATATTTATTTGGATAGACAACCTTGATGATAACAATTTGGTACATTCAAAATACTTTACTGAAAGCAATAGATGTTCTATTTTCATATCAAGGCTACTAAACCCCAAATATATTTCCATTCCAGAAAAGCATTTCACTTGAACGAGCCTTTCAAATGCGCATTACCTACTTACTTCGAAAATCTAAGATAACATTATAAAAGAAATATTCTATTATGGTTCGAGAACAGTCTTACGAGGTATTTACCAATGCCGTTTGCCTTCAAGCAGGTGTTCTTAAGTAGCAATAACGTTTTACCCTCTATTAAATCAATTTGTCAGTTTATTAACCCTATTTTTTTCTACTTTCTTATAATAAGTTTATTTGAATGGTCTAAGGTTCAGGAATAATTGTGGTCTTTTTGGTGGGTTTTGCTTTTCATCCTATTAATTTATACCGGGATTACCGACATAGCATGCAGAGTAAGCAAGCTGAAGTGGCAGTGGGCTGGCCATGTTTGTCGAAGGACCGATGGCCGGTGGAGCAGATGAGTCCTGGAGTGGAGACCGCGTATCGGCAAGCGTAGTGTGGGACGCCCCCCAGCTAGATGGACCGACGACCTTAAAAATGTGACTGGGACAGACTGGATGCGGAAGGCGGAGGACAGGGTGTTGTGGCGCAGCCTGGGAGAGGCCTATGTCCAGCAGTGGACTGCTATAGGTTGAGTTGATTGAATTTATTACGAGTTCTGCCAATGGTTGTGTGAGTGGTAATAAACGCGGCTATAAAGCATAAGCTATAGTCGACTTCATAAGTCGTCCACCCTATGTGACAGTTACATAGTTTAAAATTAAGGGCTGATTAATTCACCAATGGAACTGAACGCGGTCAGCACATATAAACTGCGTTCAAGAGCTCTTAGTTTCAATAGGACTTTAATAAATCCAATTCCACAGTTGCTACTTAAAGCTTGACTGTGTACTTATCCACACTTGACCAAAGGTTCATACATAAAATATCTCGGAGTAGTAATAGACGGGCGTTTAAATTGGCACAAACTCATTGTATCACTCATATCTAGAGTTCTCATAATAATCGATATCTATCTTTAAGCTCAAACTCAAACTCAAAGCATTTATTTCAATTAAACCAATTACAGGCACTTTTGAATTGTCAAAGAGTCGGTCAGTTAGTCAGAAAGTTGAAGCTATTTGCCCATTCCAAAACGTAGATCTCTATGGAGAAGAATAGGCAAGAAACTCCAAGGACACTCTTTTAAATCAAGATATTACAAAATCCTGCGTACATTATTCTTGTCGCTTCTATATGTGAAAACAATGTACAAATATAAATGATTAAAAAAACAAAATATAAAATATTACAACTAAGCCCTGGCAGATAGGAGAAGACCAGTCACAACTGACGGCGCCCGTTCACGAGCATGACGCATGGATCAGCACCATCCAGCTCAACCATTTTGTAGGGAACCGAATGATCCAACACACGCGCCACCATCAGCGAGACATTTAAGTGAGCATGACATACTCTTAACTACCAAACTTTTTTAAGTCAACATACATCATAACATAATAAACGGCTCCATGGTACTCACATTTACAAAAATTTAAAAAATGCTTTTAAATTATACAAAACTATATATAGCTTGCAATGCATTTCAAAGATTAATAAAATTTTACTAGCAAAAGGATAAACATAATTACCTATTGAAGTATTCAACAACTTAAACTTGATTAAGTACATTTTATATAATAAATATGATTGTAATGTCAGAACATAAAAAAGGGGGGAGCATCTCTTCCAAATATTATAATTTTAACAAGTGAGCCCAAGTGGTTGTGGAGCAGGACCAGCATTAAGCCAAACATTTTTATCTACGATATAATCATCCAACCTATAATATGCTTGTCTACATAGTGTGCGTTTAATGCATGTCTTAAATTTCTTCTCATTTAGTTGAAGAATATCGAGTGGTATTTTATTATAACATTTAACTCAATACCCCATAAAAGAAGTGTGTACTTTTGACAATCGTGGTTGATCTAATTTGTTCCTATTTCTAGTATTAAAATTATGCCTGTCACTTATCTTACTGAAAAGTTGTAGGTTTTTTCTAACATACATAATATTTTCATAAATATATTGGCAAGGTATCGTCATGATGTTAATTTTTTTAAACAGTTCCCTTAGAGAGTCGAGTAAGCTACTTAGAAACTCAGCGGACATTGACACTCTAAAAACAATCTACTGCTCCTTGTGCCAGGCACAACTTACTTACTGTGTGACTACCTTTTTTTTTGGGTGGGAAATTATCAAATAACTTATCCCGCTCTGGGCTGAGCGGGAGGGCGTGTCAGACTTTTACTGACTAAAACCCACCCGTGTTCCTTCCATTGCCTGTGTGCCAAGGCCACGATATCCCTTTCGGACAAACTCGCAACCCTGGCAGGCATTGGCGCTAACGGACCCCGTCAGTTGGTGCTGACATCTCTTTGAGGCGCGCGTGAAACACAACGCGCCATCGACCCGGGCCTGGTCCTTGTCGGACGGCGAGCTACCCATCGCTTACCGTCCGCAGGCCCGCGCCTACGGTGGCCGGAAATTAGCTTGTGCCCCCACATGACTATGTGACTTCCTGGGGGGGAGCAACAAAAACATCACTTCTACCGCTGAAGAGGGCTCAAAGAGCTGTTCTGAAGGTGATGCTACGCAAACCATTTAGGTACCCGACTGAACACTATCAGGACTGCAAGTTACTCACCGTCTGATAACTCTTTGTTTTCTGCTTCACTCTTCGCAAACATGGCTATTTCCCACAAAGCCTAGTACTCCATACTCGACGTAGGTCTGCTCTAGTATGTCAAGTACATAACGGCACCACATTTGCTACTTACCAATATTTCACCCTAAGTTCTAGAATATACAATAAGCTTCAAAATAAATTCATCATCATCTTCATTGCAGCCGAAACACGTCCACTGCTAGACATAGGCCTCCCCAAAGGGGGGGTTTGCCATAATCGCCACGCCTGGCAGGCGGGTTGGCGATCGCAGTATGGTGTTAAAATGCATACAGAACGCTGCTGCACATTCTCTAGTAAGTCCCTCAGTCGCCTTTTACGACACCTGCGGGAAGAAATAGGGAAATGCTATTCTTAACGTCCGGCAACACACAGACAACAAAATAAATTAACAATAAATAATCTATACCTAGTAAATTGTTAAATTTGCTTTATTGCGATACAGAGGAACTCATTTATTCTACGAATTAACGACTTAAAAACCAAATTGTTTACTTCCTTGACAGACTGTTTTTTTGCTAAGTATACCACACTTACACACAAACTCCAAGAGACTAGTTTAACCTCACAGCAACACACTCACACAAACTCTAAACCTCTTAACCTTTAAACCCACTCAATAAATAATTATGTTAACACCAGAAAATAATTCTGAAGTTACGGTGTACGCAGTTATCACTACATAGTATAAAACAAAGTCGCTTCCCGCTGTCTGTCTGTCCCTATGTATGCTTAGATCTTTAAAACTACGCAACGGATTTTGATACGGTTTTTTTAATAGATAGATTGATTCAAGAGGAAGGTTTATAGGTATGTTTAGAAAATGCCACGCGAGCAGCTAGTAAATAAATATTTTGTAAAAAATAAATAAAACAATAATTTATTATAAAAAAAAAACAAAGACAAATACGAAAACGTAACTCTGTACGATAAATATTACGATCGACTGACGTCCGACGCTCCAATAGCATAATCAGCCTATAATGTTCCCACTGCTGGGACACAGGCCTCCTCTCTTCGAGAGGGACTGGGCTGTAATCTACCACGCGGGCCCAGTGCGGGTTGGTAGATGTCACATGTCTTTGAATTGTTGGTTCTAGGACATACCGGTTTCCTCACGATGTTTTCCTTCACCGTTTTGAGAGCAGTGGTGATGAAATTATTTACACAAAGTAAAGCGCCTGCCTGGGTTCGAACCCACGACCTATGACTCGTAAGTCGGGGCCGTTACCACTGGGCCACCACTGCTCACGCTCCAATAGCACTAGAATAAAATAGAATAGAAAACTCTTTATTATGTACACCATCAAAGTTACGGATTTAAATGTTGAAATTGACACAATGGGCGGTCTTATGGCTAAAAGAGATCTTTTAAAGACAACCTTTGGATGGATTAAAGCGAGAAGGAGAGACAATACGGCAGGTAGTCAGTGGTGTACCATTTACCTACATGTACAATAAATACATACATAAATAAAGCATACACTCATCTATTTATATATATATACAATATACACTAGTCCATGCTATAGAAGTATAGACTATTGTCTATGGTGTATGACAAGCGAAGGGACGCGGGCGCACTGCAATGCATTCGGCAGTCAATGTATTAAAAAAAAAGAATTTACTAGAAAAAGAATAAGTAACATGTGAGACAAAGCCATGTAAATATACAATATTTCAAGAGTGACGTACTTTACCACAAAACGCTATAATTATTCTTTTGCCAATCGAAGTTTCTTGAACCTACGTAGTTCTTCATCTGGATCAAATATTTTAAATTTTTCCTTCCTTTCTTTCTTTCTTACACCTTCTAAATAATCACCATTGCTGGACATAGTAATCTATTTTCTATTCCACCATTTTTGTTGAAATATACCAGATAATTTCAAATATTTTAAATGACTGTTGCTACGGAGGATTACTGGCTCGTAACTCACAGGAACATAAAACTAGTTTATGAGTCAACACATAACATCACGCCTTTAATCTCCAAAGGGTTAGGCAGAGGTGTACCTATAGCACACCCACATTTCGCCAAAGAGATCCGGGAAGAGAGAGAGTTTCTTATAATCTCTTATAAGAGAAATATTAACATATTTTATTTACTTAGCCTTTTATGTTTAAGCTATCTGAAACACACTCATCCGATAATTAGCTGCTATGTCTTACTAAATCATAATAAAAATAAATGTCACATGGATATTGTAGAAATTCAGGGTTTTGGTGAAATAAATAATTATTATAGTTCTCTTAATTCCCAATAAACATTCTCCATCTTCACCTCAGGAATACGAGTCGAAGTTTGAAGTACAGTAATTAATGCGAAGTAGTCGCTAACACCGCTTGGTCCTGTACTCTCCGCCCCTTTGGTGTCGTAAAGGGATTAGACAACGCCATCCTATGGGAACTAATAACAACCTTGTGATCAGTAATTGACCTGCAATGCGTGGTGATTACAGCTTGCTTGGTTTTTATTGTAAGTACCAAGACAAAGAAAACATCACTCGTGGACTTTCCTTCTGCCTTTTCATCTAGCTTTGGATCAACGTAGGCATTCGTTGAATGTATACGCGGCCATGGTTCGGAGCGAGAGTGCATGGGAGGCCGTCACCTCCTTCTGCGAAACAGTAATGCTTGCGAAGGAGGAGGTGGAACGCGTCAGGGTTAGGCAAGGCTCACGCCCTTTCGCCCTTAGTCGCCGCAGGAGACGCCCCGGGCGTCGGGAATTGCAGGCCGATTCCCGGCCACCGTAGGCGTGGGCTTGCGGACGGTGAGCGATGGGTAGCTCGCCGTCCGATAAGGACCAGGCCCGGGTCGACGGCGCGTTGTGTTCCACACGCGCCTCAAAGAGATGTCAGCACCAATTGACGGGGTCCGAAAGGGCCAATGGCTGCCAAGGTTACGAGTCTGTCCAAAAGGGATATCGTGACCCTGGCACACAGGCATTTGAAGGAACACGGTGGGTTTTAGTCAGTAAAAGTCTGACACGCCCTCCCGCTCACGCGCTCCGCCCAGAGCGGGAGAAGTTATTTGATAAATTCCCACCCAAAAAAAAAAAAAAAAGCCTGCGTAAACCTACATTCTACATCGAGGGACAAACTTCACTCCTACCGCTAAGGACTGGCTCACAATAGCACAGGACTCAAGTGAGTGGAAAATGAAGAGAGAGGCCTCTGCCCAGTAGTGGAACATACAGGCTAGATAGATAGATGCAAACGTGACGCTAGCGCCGCGTTATGCTATATTGTTTCAGTATAGTCTTCGCGCAAGCGCTATTCACCGCTTGAGGTACGTGAGTGCTGAAACAGGGGAAGTAGACAATGGTGAAGCCCGTCTGCCAATCTTGTCAATGAGGCCTCTCCCGTCTCACCGGTCGCATACCTCAGGCGGTGACTAACACTTGCGCGCGGACTAACGGGACGCTAGCGCAGCGTTTGATATTTCTGAGAGAGTGTATAATAAGTGACATTCGCTTGGTCTAGCTTATGACGACCACCTGTGACCTAGTTTATACGCTTGGTCAACATAAGCTATAATATGCACACTATGCAAGCAGGCATATTATAGGTTGGGGGGTTTCATCGCTGATAGAAATGCTTGGCTCAATGCTGGTCCAGCTCCACAACCACAAATAATTTATTAACATTTAAAAATACTGTTGGAGCTGATGAAGATTGGAAGACTATTTTTTCATTGTATAAATTCGAATCTCCTTTGTATTATATAATTGCATATCCCAGGTGTGAGTACTATGTACAATAGAGCTACCATTTACCGGGTAATTATGTCTTTCATTGACTTAAATGTGCCCGGGCGGCTGAGAGTATGTCATGCTCACTCAGATATCTCGCTGATGGTTGCGTGTGTGTTGGATCATTTAGCTCCCTTCAAAATGGTTGAGCTGAATCGTGCTGATCCAAGCGTCATGTTCGTGAACGGGCGCTGTCAGTTGGGACTGGTCATCTCTTAGCTGCCACAGCTTATTTTTAATTATTTTAGTTTTGAATTGTTATCTTTTTATCACGGACGCTTCTGACGTATTGCATCGTTCTCACATGTTTAACTTCATTATGAATAATGTAACCAATATTTTGTATCAATATTTTAATTTAAAAGAGTGTCCGTGGAGTTTCTTGCCCGTTCTTCTCCATAGGAACCTACTATTTGGAATGGGCAACTAGCTTCATATTTGTAACTGACCGACTTCTTGACAATTCAAAAGTGCCTGTCAATAGTTTAATTGAAATAAATGCTTTCCGCCTTATTACAAAACAAGGTTTATCCTCAGACCCAGGTTTAAAACATGGAGCCATTATTGAATTTCGAACTTTATTCCGATTACGGTAAAGTTCCTAAACACAAAACTGTCAACTTAGTACCGAACTAAGTTTTCAGTTTTGTATAAAGAACAGTATTTCAATCACTGTTACGTTCTTATTACAAAAACTGGCTCCATGGTTTAAGCCATGTCAAAATATAAATCTTGTTTTGTAATAAGGCAGTTTGAGTTTGAGTTTAAGCCATACGTTAAAGTTGCCACAGTGCACTTTATTTGGGTTCTCTAAACATTTGCATAAAGTTTTAAGACATAATACAACATGGCATAATTTTGTTTACTTACTAAAATTATATTTACGCTTAACTTATTTACGCTTATCAGCTTACGCATAATTATTTTATGCATAATTTCTCTAATCATAGCATAACATTCGACAGCATAAATATATTTACGCATAATGACATTAAAACATATTTTTTATAGGCATAACAAATACGCATCTCCTACAATGTTAGACAATAGTACACATTTATATACAATATTGTTCCAATGAAATATGTATCTGTATGTAAAACATATTGGCGGCTTAAGAGGTGGCCTAAGTTTTTATGCTAATAGTCGTTACGCCATGTAACATTATGCGAATTAAAATGATGCCAAGCAAATTATCCAACAAGATAATTATGTCTATCAACTGTATGCCAAAACAATTATGGCAAAAAAAATATCCCAATAAAAATGATACCAAAACATTTATGCCAAAATATATTAGTAAAAAAACATTATGCGAAATGAAGGGATCCCCTTTATTTGTGTGTTATTTACGTGTCTATACGATGGATGATTTAACATTCCTTGGTACTTTTTTTTTGCAGGCTTATGAAATTGGCTTCTGATTTACGTCTCTTATTCAAAAAAAAGTTTTGACTGAATGGAGTCTTTACTATTATTATTAAACAATTTAGTAGTAATTGAAGAGTCTTTAACAGGAAACCGGAACTTAGCAACAGACGGGATTATTATTTTATTTGTTGTGAAGATTAGGTAAGAAAGAAATTAGAAAAAGTGATCAATCATTTCTTAGCGGTGTAGATCAATCATATTCTCCTTAGTAATTGGATTGCGATTTGCCGAAACTTATTTAAGGAGTTGTGACATAAATAGGGTGTAATTACTACCTTTCTTGGTTTTCACAATCATGCTTAATGCTTATTTTAGAGCTGTGGCATAGCATAAAATAAATAAATTGTTAATCACCAGTGGTTTTTATTTAAAAAAAATCAAATAAAAATATTTTATTTTTTTATTATTTCAATGGGCTCTTAAAATACGTCAGAAGCACCGGCAAGAAACCCAACGGTTACGCTTTTAAAAATAATTAGCTTTACAATGTTTTCAAATTACAGTGTAGGGTATGAGAGGACAGTGTAGGCCCATCAACAAGTATCAGGTACTTCACAAAATATAAAATGGACTACAAATCTACAGTATAAGCATACAACGTTCTCACATAAAAAAAAAACTATAATATAAAATATTATTAAAATAATAAAAGTAAAACCAAACACATGATTGCCATTACAAATGTTTATATACTTATCTGATTTTGGGGTAAATGAGAAATGTGGATATACTATTATATTTTTTTTATATTTCTACTAGCTGCGCCCCGCGGTTTCACCCGCGTAAGTCTCGATTCTGTGGGAATATCGGGATAAAAAGGAGCCTATATGTTAATCCAGAGTGTCAGCTACCTCCGTACGATTTAGACGAGAATTTTGTCAAAATTGGTCCAGCCGTTTGAGCATGAAGAAGTAACAAACACACACAGTCACAAACTTTCGCCTTTATAATATTAGTGTGATGAATATCTACTATATAGGACTCCTCTGCCTTATCTTAAGGGATTATATGCGTGATAATATGTTATGTTCTTATTTGATTGGTTTATAGCAACGTTAAATAGATGAAAGATTGTTTTGTAAGAGTAATTTCCGTCATTTAACATGTAGGTTAATATGGCGGCTAAAATACCTTTCATTTCCAAGTTTCCTTTTATATGTCGCTGGAGATACTTTATAAAAATTATGATAAAACATTCGAAACAAAAATATGACTTATTGACGGTTTTCTTGGAATTCTGCTACTTGGTGTAAAGCTTCTTGAGTAGGAGTCGAAAGAATTCAGTAAGGCATCCATTATGTTATGTCGCTATGGGAATAATATAAGGATGTATTTTCTATATTATTCTGGCAGGTACTAACGTTATAATTTAATCGATATAATATAATTTCCAAAGCCAAAATAAAGTCGTTTTTGGAACGAATTTTTTAATACATTCACGATCCATCCGATTTCGTCGCTTTATTGAAAAATGCCTCCAACTCTAGTCTATTTTGCCATACCTTAGGTACTATTAATTTATCAACTCTTCAGTTATGGGACACTAATAATTTATTTATTTATGGCATGTATTTAATCGAACCTCTAATAATTCCCAGTGTGCGCTCCTAAAAATATTAATTAACACTAGTAAAATGACTGCGCCTCTTTTGGTGAATCTCAAATAATTAATGTTTTGGGACTCTTATTTTTGGGTGGGAAATTATCAAATAACTTTTCCAGCTATGGGCGGAGCGAAAGGGCGTGTCAGACTTTTACTGACTAAAACTCACCCGTGTTCCTTCCGTTGCCAGTGTGCCAGGGCCACGATATCCCTTTATGCCAGGCCTCCTCTCAGTGTGAAAAATTCGAAGACGTGTGACATCTACCAACCCTACCAGGGATGGTAAAGAAAGAAAGAAAAGAAAGAAAAATAATTTTAATTGTCACAGAAAAAACGTGCGTACGAAAACATAATAAGTAATAATACCCGAAGGTTACACAAAACAGATCTAAGTACTATCACAAACAAACAAATAGCCAGAAGCTGCACGTCATGACTGTGACAAGAAGGCTTGCACTCAGCATGATGCTGTGCTATGGGGGACCCACAGCACAGCGCTGATTTTTAGTGGTCACCCGAAAAAAAAAAATAGATGATGGATAGAATGGTAGATGTCACACGTCTTCGAATTTTTGGTTACAGGACATTATTATAATTATTTATCTTTATTAAACTAGGTACGTACAACTTATAAACTAAGCCCCACAAAACCGTAGTAATGGTTTGACTGTGGGGTCGGTGAGCCTCTATCTATACTCTCAATAAACTTTTACTTAAAACTTATATTATTTATAGGTAAGTAGCACTTTAACATAACTCTAAATTTTAATAATGTATTTTTAATTTATTCTTAAAACTATTTTTCTTTATTTCACTCCTTATAGTCAGTGAAGTTCTGACAGTACTTTAGTCAAAAATGGCTACTTTACAGGAGAGTAAAAAACTGTATGAAATTAATGTAACTTACGCTTAAGGCCATATTGTGTTTAATTATTAATACAAATGAACTCTGTGGTGATTTGAACCCATGAAAATTAAATCGAAATTACAACATCGGAGCACTTGATGCACGACGAATTTGTACGTGATTAGCTGACATACACAGTGTTGGCACCCTGACATACGCAGTGTTGGTGCCAAAAACTGAGATACGTAGTGTAACTATTTTTCAAATAACGCGTTCTATTGGTCAGGTTACCGTGTTTTAATTGGTTGATACGATGCGCGCCATTATGCTTTATCCAATGACATTCAAATCTCAAGACTCTCATAAAATGACTTACGCACTGTTAGAACTTCACCGACGTTATGTCAGCTGGCAGCTGTTCAATAAATATGGTATTAATTTTTTTAGGGTTCTGTAATAGTAATTGGGTACATTGAATTTGCCAGCAGCCATAGATCGTGTGATAAGGTTGTTGATTACATGAGTTTAGGTTATGCTCTTGGGTACCATGGTACTGCCAAAAGACTGCTAAAAGATACTTATGTTTGTAACTGATCGGTAGAATTTTACATATTGTAAACAGTTTCCTCTCATAATAGTTTTCTCACGATGTTTTCCTTCACCGTTTTGAGAGCAGTGATGAAATAATTTACACATAGTAAACCACCTGTCTGGGTTCGAACCTACGACCTCATAAGTCGCAGCCGTTACCACCACTGCTCCTATAAATAATATCGTTGCATAAATTAATGACGATGCGATACTAATTAAATGTCATAATTGGATAGTAATTGCTTCGTATAGGTCGAGCGCTTATTACATTGCTATTGTCGCTAACCAACCAATCATGAAACGGCCGGCAAATATTGGGATTTATTAGCAACTAGCTTTTGCCCGCGGCTTCGCTCGCGTTAATTTAGAATTTGACAATCAATTCGGGTTGTACTCTGCTTGTTGTATGGCACTTGGCGACAACGGCGGCGTTTAACACACTACTATAGTTTAATATAATAATATTATTCAATCATGATTCGAAAGACACGTGCCGCCATCTATATCATAAGAACGTTATTGTTGTTTTCCTCGGGAACAGTATTTTTGATTCCGGATGAATGGTACCCTATGTCCATTTCTGTACACCTGACAACGTATATGCAAAATTTCAGATTGATCGGTTCAGTGGTTTAGGCGTGAAAAGGTAACAAACAAACAAACATACTTACTTTCGCATTTATAATATTAGTTAGGAAATTAGGATTAGGATTGATAAACAATCTGTTTATAACGAGATGCAGGAATAATCTTAATTACTTGGGAACAAGGTTCTGTGGAATAATCACATAACTACGTAGTAGGTACTATTACTTATTCTGTGACATAACACACATGCAATGGCAATAGATCGTAATGCCTTGCATATTGACAGTTCAGACTAATTACGCAATGAACATTCATTGCGTAAGTTAGGCCCCTGACCCACGGCGAATTTTTGTAGCGATGTTGTCACGCTTTTTATAAACGCGCTTCTGCATCGCTACTATCGCGCGTTAGTCGCGTTTGCGTGCGACAGGAATGATACAAACGCGCGGCTGTACCGATACACATGCGCAATAGCATCGCTACTGTATCGATGCAAACACGACTAACGCGCAGAACGAAGGGTGCAGAACGGAGGGAGGGGTGTTGGGGAATGTGCCGTGGTGCGACACTAACAGGCAGACAGCGCTGTTGTCCGTCACATGCACAAAATGGAGTCTTTCGACACAGAAACATTAAGGCTATTCAAACCATCTTGTAATATGGAACTCACAGCTTCCTGATTATAACATTATATTTTTTTTTTCATTATACAATCGATAGCAATTCCCGAAATCGCGTTTGCATCGCGACTGAAGCGCGACAGCATCGCGATAGTAGTGATACAGAATCTGGGCGAAGGTACACAGCCAGCGACAGCATCGCGGCTGTATCGATACAAATGCGCGACAGCATCGCTACTGCATCGCTACAAAAAATCGCCGTGGGCGAGGCCTCTTACATCGCTGAAGAGACGAATTTTTCAAACCTGTAGCATCTACAAAACAAACCAAATCCAATAGCTAAGTTAGTAAGCAAAGTAATATTGTTATTATTTTTAGAGTTTGAAGCACTTTACACAGAAGATGATCAAGTACGATACAAGTTTCTCACCTGGCCATCCTCTCCACAAAATGCCCCAAAATGGGGGAAAAGAAACTCTCTGACACTGTTTTCAGAATGCTGTTCCTACTGGCCCGTGTTCTAGTTACAAACACAAAAACACATGCGCACTACGCTTCAAAAACCTGCAGTCACACAAATCCTGCATCGCGCAAGCAGAGTTTACCGCGCGTCTGGTATATAAACAACATCCCGACAGCAACATTTGGGTGCAAATCCGGTTAAGTAGTCACGGCCTCCCAAGGCCACCTACGAGATGCCATTCATAAAAAAGCAACATTTGGGCAGTAGCCCACCAGACACAACACCCGTCTGGTCGGAGTATTAATTTGGATGCTTCATCTAAATTACAACGTAAAAGCAAACTATGTTATATTGCATGAGCCGCCGTTATATAAAAGTTACATAACATCATACCATGACGCCTTATTTCCCCGAAGAGTCCCCGAAGAGGTGTACCTGTAGTACATTCACATTTCGCCAATTATTTTAAGTCCCATGTAATAGGGGGCGATCAAACAAGCACAAATCCAGACTCCGGGCTGCTACTGAGAAATTGCAGATAGTAAAACCCAAACACTTTGCCCGACCTGGGAATCGAACCCAGGACATCATGCTCAGCAGTAGCGATTGCGACCACTAGACCAACGAGGCAAGAGGGGAGGAGCGGGGAGGGGAATATATAAAAATTTTAACATCTAAAAATAAAACCGGTCAAGAACCAGTCGGATTCGTGCACCGAGGGTTCTGTACGTATATAATATTATGTTGATGATTTCTGAAAAAACTGTGCTATTTAGAGACATCCTTTTATTTTTCCTGTAATCTTTACATAAACTTCTATCACAGAATAATTTCAGATTTTTATCTATGCAAACTTCGGAGATAAGGGCCAGGATGGTATTTTTTTTTTTAAATCATCAAAAGTCGGAAACTATGCTGCTAAAAAAAATGTGCTTGAGAATGTGCAAACAGCGCACTTTCATATGATACTATATATGATACATGCCCTAGTAGCTCCACTTCGAATTTTTAAGACCCCCTTTCAGTCCCTTTTGCAAAAAAGGTATCCCTATTTTAAAAAAAAATCTTGTTTGCTAAATAGTTGGGCAAACGTCATCTAAAACTATTCTAAATTTCAAGTTAACAGCATTAGTAGTTCTTGAGATATCCAGGTGTGACAGACAGACAGACAGACTTAGTCTCACCATAAGGGTTCATTTTTACCATTTTGGTACGGAACTCTAATAAGTTCCTAAGTATAGCTATTATTTATTCAACATTTCAGTTGGTAGTTAAAGTTATAAGTTTATGGGACATGTTTCCGATATCGACATCTCTAGAGGTTTACATAAGGTTGTAGGGTTGCTCTATAAATAAATATTCATATTTTCTTGTTTCATTTTCCAAATGTAGCTTAAGTACCTATAGTATAAAATCTTAGCGGCCATGGCTTATTTTAATTTAATTCAATTTTTGAATTGTTTATTTTTAATATTTTTACTATAGACGCATCGTTCTCACGTGTATAATTTCAACACGAATCATTTCAGCCAAAAGACGCCCTAGGCGGGTTGGCGATCGCAGTATGGTTTTAAAAATGCATAGAGAACGCTGCTGCCCATTCTCTAGTAAGTCCCTTAGTCGCCTTTTACGACACCCACGGGAAGAAATGGGATGGAGCTATTCTTTACGTCTGGCACCAAACGGAAAATCAACAATATTTTGAAACCTAATCTTAAATTTAAAAGATTGTCCGTGGAGTTTCTTGCCCGTTCTTCTCCATAGGTACCTACTAAGCTTTGGAATGGGCAACTAGCTTCATCTTTATGACTGACCGACCCGTTGACAATTCAAAAGTGCCTGTAATTGGTTTATTTGAAATAAATGCTTTGAGTTTAAGTTTGAAAGGATCGCGCACAAAAACTTTATTTATGACTATTCTCCTTGTAGCCATCGAATCTATTCTCCCTCTTGTTAACTTAGCCACACTACGTACCTATTGCCAACTGTCTGTCTATCTGCTACCTTTTCATGCCTTTACAGCTGAACGGATCTAGATAAAATTTGGCATACGGATAGACCATGACCTTATCCCGGTATTATGTTCCCGTGGAACAATTTCCGACCTCCACGCGGGCGGAGCCGGGGGCTTTAGCTAGAGTCTAATAAATCAATATTAAATTATTTTCATTTGACACCACAGTAATAGATTAATAGTGCTAGATATTATTTTATACCTGCAAGTTACCCTTCATCTGAAGCCCCAGGAAATTTATCAGAACCTTATCAGAGGGTTGTAAATCAAAGCTTACCTATTACTCGCGGCAGCGTAAGTATCAATTGCGGGGTTTAGTCGTAACTTGAAGAGGTGAAATTATAGTTTGTACACATAACATAAACATAAACTCACGCCTTCTTCCCATTGGGGTAGGCAGAAACTATAGAACGCCACTTGCTACGCTCCTTACATACTCCTTTTGCTTCGCCTACGTTCATACATCTAGTCAGACACGCACGCCGGTTGCGAGTACTACGCACCTGACCTTTCTGAAGAACATCACCAATTTGGTCACTATACAGTATGTAACAAAAACCCTGTTGTGCCTTTTACAAGCACAACATTGGTGGAGTTATAATTTAAAAAAAATAAGAATTGGCTAGTCGAGAAGTCAAAATCAAAGAACTAAAGAGGTAAGAAATCAGTTAAACATTACAAATATTAATAATTAAATATTCATTTAATTATTTTTTTTTACCAGTTTTTATAAATGACTTGCTTTATTACGTATGCATACCGATTCTTAAAACGTAGGTAGAAGGAACAACAGGGTTTTTGTTACATATTGTATGTCCTTCTAGGGCGTCGGTCCCGGCGTTTCCACTCACCTGTGCTTTATAAATACCTTTTGTTAGTCGCCTTTCACTCGTCCTCTCCACATAACCAAACCATCTAAGCATACTCTTTTCAATCTTTGTCACTACATCTTCTTCATCTTCTTTTATAGTTTGTAAAGGCATATAATAATAATGTTTAATTGTTCAATTTAAATGCCACAACTCATTAAAATGTTGTGGTTACCGAAAATAACAAAATAATTTATATTCCATAGTAGTATCTATCCATCTTTGTAAATGAAAATTTACTTACGTAAACGAATGCTTACATAAATTGGATACAGACCAACAGTGCTACAACCTTTTATTAACCGACTTGTTCACCGATTTCTCCGCCAATTTGTGGACCAATATTGTGTTTTTTATTTTTTTGAAGGGTTATGTGTAAGTCAGAATCTTATGAGGAGATCCCATGGAAATCGAGGAAAACCCTCAAATTTTACAGGCACACACACCTATTTGGTACCAATTTGGGTAGTTTTTGGGAACTCGTGCATTTGCTCTAGGAAAGCACCATTTGGTGAAGTGGAACTTAAGGGGACGATAATCAACTTTTAATGATTTTATACTAAAGATCACGTCTAAACGAGTACCTAGTGTTAATGATTTGAAAAAAATATATGATAAATAAAAGCATACTTTCAATAACTTAATATTTGAATATTTGAGATTGTGTTTATATTACATAGTGAAATAAATTTGTAAAGTTATGTCTAACGCGGATAAAAAACTGAGAAGTGCGCAAAATCTACCAACCGTATTTTTCTGAAACCTTCACCAATTTAAAGATAATTTAATTCTTGATCTTTTAATACACGTATTATTAAAATACCTTTTGTTTTGTGTACGTATAATAAATTGATTGATGGGCGAGTCCTATTACTGGCTAAACGTACGACGCGTTGCGTGAGCTCAGTACAGAACACGCAAGCTAACCACTCAAGGTCATTGGCATATATCTGCGTCTTAAGATATTTTTCAAGTGTTTTTTTGGAAGTCCGTTATTTTAATTCATGTTGGCGTGGTGTCGGCGCGTAGCTTTGCCTACAAAATAAAACCTTCAGAAAGTAAAATCCACAAGTCTAATTATAAAAAGACCAGCAAATAGCATCCCCTTTTATTTGTCGTGTGTCAGAAGCACTTGTGAACGGATTCCGCCATTCCGCGCGGTCGCTTTGGACAACCACCGCCATCGCGCGTCGGATATCTGTCATACAGCGGCTAATACCACCCGCGTAATATAAGGCTAGTTAGCAACATTTCTGGTCATTTTGCTGAAAAACTTTGACAAAATAAATCTCAGTATTTTTATGTTTTAAAATTATTTAGTGTGGTGACGCAGTGTAAATTAAAGGCAACCAATATTGTTACTTAATCCATTTTTTTTTTCATGTCTAATGCAATCAAAAGCATGTGCTTTGAAAAATTAAATTAAATATTTTCTTTCCATATACAAATCCACATACAACTTCCAATAATAAGTATAGACATAGATAATGTAATAAATATACAAATCATAAATATGCCAGTCACATTACACACATACACACATCGATTACCCTAATTCACTGCCTTTGGAGCAGCGAATTAGGTTGTCGGCGTTTGGTAGGACTGCCACCTTATATGGCCACCGCGAAATTGGCCGATCGATGTAGGACGGAACGTGCAGTGGTCGACCGGCTCCTCAGCAGCGGCTGCCAGC
The DNA here is from genome assembly GCA_948098905.1 of Tiliacea aurago. Classification (NCBI taxonomy): domain Eukaryota; kingdom Metazoa; phylum Arthropoda; class Insecta; order Lepidoptera; family Noctuidae; genus Tiliacea; species Tiliacea aurago. Next base: position 9,043,852 of record OX402592.1, read on the forward strand.
AGGGCGCGCAGCCTGCGGCGAACATGACGCTCGCGCTGCCCCACTGAAGCAGTTGAAACATCGCGCGCTGCGCTTCGTTCTACTGCTTTGCCGTGGACAATGCTGTGAATATACGAATCAGCAACTCATCAGATCTGATTTTTAGACTACATACGTCATAAGACCCATCTAGGGGTAGTAACCCAATTAAACTATAATTAATGATTTATCAAAACAAAAATTTACGTAAAATATGGTTTAAAAATGATTTATGAAAGCAATAATTAGGGTTGTAAAATCTTTAATTATTCAGTTGATTAAATGGCTGAATAATTGGTAACAGTTTGATTTCGTACAATTAATTATTTATTATCATGCTAAATCATCATATAAATTAATATTTGTTACGAGTATTGACAATATTTTTAATATTTTAAAGTCATTGCAAGAAGAGGGAACATCCTTTGCCCATTGGTGGGGCATTCTAGGCTAAAATAGAAAGACTGCATCTAGGCAGCAAGTTTACAGATCAGCAAATACATACACACATAAACTCACGCCTTCTTTCCATGGGGGTAGGCAGAAGCTACAGAACACCACCTGCTACGATCCTTAAATACCCTTTGTGGTTCTTTTACGTTCATACATATAGCAAAAATATACATATCATTACTAAGCACATCGCACATAACGAAAGCTCAATAACAATGTTCAATCCAATAACAATTTCTAATACCTTTCCTTCACATTATTGAAAGTACTACAATGATCACAAACCCATTAATAATAACGATTTGGAGGCTTCATAATAACGATTTGGAAGCTTATCGGACACAAAAGGGTCCCGGGCTGCAGCGTGAAGTCTTTGTTATATCAGATAGTTTAATTTTGTCATATGTACACTCGACAAAGTTGATGGTTGACCGCTTTTAACCATTAGGCCCTAAGTAATAAAGTGGAAACCATACCCCTAAAGAGGAACCTGGGTTCCTGGATTTTCATTGTGATATCTGGATAAACCACTATGTAAATAATCAAAGCATATAAGCACTGACACTTTTCAATGTTTATAACTGCGCCTTGTAGTTTAAACACTTATTAATTTAATAGGTAATCACTAAACAGAGTGTTCAATATGAACACTACCTACTCCACAAACATAGTTTTTTTTTAAATAATAAATGCCGTTAAAATGCGTTCCTTGCGAAGCATGTCTGTCGTGACTATGAATGATAGGCTGAAATTGAAGTAATAAGGCAACGGTGCAGTTTAAAAGAAGATGTAGTGACAAAGAGCTAAGGTGGTTTGGTCATGTTGAGAAGTGACTCACAAAAGTTATTTACAAAGCAGAGGTGAGTGGAAACGCAGGAGGATACATAGTGACCTAATTGGTTATGTTCTTTAGAAAGGTCAGGTGCATAGTACTCGCAACCGGCGTGCGTGTATGACCAGATGTATGGACGTAAGCAAAGCAAAAGAAGTATGTAAGGAGCTTAGCAGGTAGCGTTCTATAGTTTCTGCCTCCCCCATGGGAAGAAAGCACGAGTTTATGTGTGTGTGTAAAAATAAAATTATCATTAATTGTTCAGGTTCTAACATTCACAACAGTATTAAAAGGATTGTTGGTCCCTAATTACGGTTTGCTTGAAGATAAAACAAAACTACACAACGTATTTATTCATTCGGTAAAAAATTATATCTAAAAACGGTCGTCCTCTATAACGGTGACCTTAATGCCATTAGCGATGTGTACTTGTTTAGCTAGATAAAAGACCTGTCAAATGAAGGAAATGCACAAAAAAGAAAACAATGATATATGTATAAAAAGTATCTACACCAACTTTTTAATTACAAAACCTCTAAAAGACAAAATTATAATATTTTTTTTAGGGGTACATAAGTTTTGAAGACCTAATGATATTTTAAACTAAAACTCTCCTTGAAGTCTAATTTTAGTATTCAATTAAAGCGAGAGCTGCCCGACTGAAATGCTCCTAGAATACTAACAAGTTGGCCTTAACCGTAATCGTATGCCTCAGTTAGACCTCAAACTCATTAATCATAAGAATTTTAAGCATTACATAATACTCTAACATAGTAAACTGAGCTTAAGTATTAAATCGCCTGTTGTTTGCACAGGTGGTCGATGTTTTTGGCGAGGTTTCCAGAAATCACAAAGCGTGGTTAGGTAATGCCTATATTTTTATACTCAATATTTTGAGCTGAAAAATAAGTGGTAAGGCTAATGGAGTACTTATTGTACGACTTACGAAGAATCTATCGGTTCGCGGGATTAAGTTTGAAATACAAGTGGATATTCTTAATACTGTTGATTATGTAGAAGACTTTCAAGTAGTTTACCCTAAGCTATTCTACATGAAATGGAAGATAGTAATTCCAAGATGGCGCACGATACGGGTTCAATAGATTTAAGCAGTAACAGTAAGCGGCCGTTAATATAGCAAACTAACAAGTCTGAAAATATATTTTTTACATAAAAAAAAACAACTGACTTCCGAAAAAACATTTCAAAGTGAAAAATAAGATTAATTTCGGAAAAAATACACTTTCTAGTGTTGATACCTACCTTAAACTAATTCATATACTACTTGCTATGTAAACAACAGTGACAGAAAGATTTATAACATCATCTCCGTCACAATAGTCGACACCGGCTTTGCTTGCCATTCAACAAAAATAGAATAGAATAACTTATAGCTATGAATTATTCCGTTTGTGTGGGTGCGTATATTTTATGTTTTAACAATTATAATTTATTTATTTATTTTTTGTTTGTTTCAGTCCCATACTAATCCAACAAGATCTACATTGTATTCAACTGTATCAATCGAAGAGTTTTATTAGTTTTTTTAACACATACTTGTTGTTTTAATTAAAAAATACAATGCACACTTGTTTTCTCAACTCACTTTAGACATTGGCAGAATAGTCGACACCGGCTTTGCTTGCCATTCAACAAAAATAGAATAGAATAGAACACACACCAAGTGGATCAAATAATTATTATTGAAGCTAACTCAAAAACTACCAGGGCAAAGTTAATAGAATATTTTTATGACAGTACCGTGCGAGCTTCCTCTACCAAATGAAAAAATAATTTGCAAATCGGTCTAGGATTGATGAAAATATCAACGAATATACATAAAAAAAACATACAGATATTAGGTTTCAATTTATTCATCATTTATTACGATATAATATATTTTACTGGCAACATTAAAGCAGTTATTAGTATCTATATAATATATATTATTATATTCTACACCTTAGAGAAAAATAGTTTGATTTTACTGGCAACACCAAAAGATTGGAAAATGTAAAATGATGCGACAACGTGCTTTCTTGTTCCCGCGGCGGCGTCCATGACTTTAGGACGTACCGAGTGGCTGTGAGTTAAAATATAGATTTGCATAGAATTGTTGGAGATCTACAGTTAATAGTTTTATTGTAAATATTAGAATACTAAATAAATAGTGATATAATGTGGAGAATAGGAGATGTAATGATATGGTGTAGAATATTGAATCTGATGTTGACAAAGAAATTTATATGTATGATAATTTTCTTATCCCTGAAATATCGTAAATAGTCATATTAGACAGTTTATAGTTTGTGATGTTGGGGTAACGACTTTAAGATCCATTTGGGGATTATCTATTTTGAGGTTAAATATATTTGGAATTAAATTAGTTGTTTTAGAGCAAGGAAAATTTAATAATACAGATGAAAATAGAACCTCTTCCTTTTTTGAAGTCGGTTAAAAATTGACAGAGCGTCATCACCCTCATAAAGTACGCGTCAAACTTTATGGCGGCTCTGAAGTGCGGTACTCGCTGCGCAGTACCGCACCCCTCACCGCCGCTGATACGTTAATTTGTTAGTGCGCAGCGGCTCGCCTCATGTTCCGAGCCGCCATAAATTTTTATTGGGCTGTACATCTACAATATTAGTTTTAGTATAAATGCGAAACCCGAAACACGTGTCTAGTATATTTATGTAAATAATCTATGTACAAAATTTCAACTGTATAATGAAAAATCACAAAGTTATAAGGTTATGTTATGTTCCCGGGTTGTCCGTACAAAAACATGCTAACGGCGCCCCCGCGCCTCCAGGATCGTCTTGCGCTCATTGATAATAATTTGGCAGTAGGTACCTAACCGTACGGCGATTGTATTGTAAGTAATTAAATGGTGATAACATTTTCCATCACACTTAAATATAATATTTTCAATACACTTCCTCGAAAACTGGATCATATCGCACTACGATTAGGTTCACAATGCAATGTATTTCACACGCGTGCGTTTTTTTATGTTCCAACACGTGTGCGGGAATAAAAATTGCCACAGATAACTTATACCTATACTTAGTCCAAATTGGTTCAATGCCTCTATTCACACCGTCTCGCGTCAAAGACGGTCCTCTCTATTCGGAGGTGATTTTTTTTTAATCTCGGCAAAGATACGTCTTTACGGCGTTAATATTTTTGGAATATTTAAATAATGTTTAAATAGAATACCATGATTTAATTACAATAAAATCAATCATTACAATAAAAAAAAAACGTTTATGAACAAATTAACATTTATTTGTGTTCTAAATTCAAAAACATTTTAATTTTCTTTTTTCATACTAGGCTGTTTATCGGTTTTATACCTTTGCTTCTCCTTCAACCTGAAGGCCAATTCTCGTAATTTAAAACGTTCAAAATCTAGTCGCAATCTCATCTTGCCGACAAACAAACGTCAAAAAATTGTCAAAATGTAGGGAAATAAGAGGTATTTTTGACAGATTGAGACAGATCAGACTGTGAACGTTCTTAAAATTAGTAGAATCGCCCCTCTGGTAAAAGCAAAGCGCGAAAAAAAAAAGAATATTAAATCATAGTTTTCTATTAATTCATGACAAAAATATTATTCGTTATTTTATTTTATTTCTTCAAAAGTGTATTGTAAAACGTCGTTTGATACACGTGGACATTTGTTATTGTAGTTCTCGGCTCAAAAACAACCTCGCCTACGGCTAATTCCGCCTCGAATGCAATAACAAACATTCTCCACTTGTATCAAAATGTACTATTCTGTGACAAAATATAACATGGTGTAAAAATTATTGAAATCGATTCAGTTCCTTATTCTGAACAAACTATATTCAGGTTTCGCTTATACGAAAAATAATGTTGTATACCTACCTATGTGACAGTCTCTAAAACGCGATGTGACAGATCAGCATACGTTTAGTGTACCTACATGTCGGAATATAGAATAGAATAGAATAGAATAGAATACTCTTTATTAAGTACACCATAAAAATTACAGATAATGTTGACATTTTTACACAGGGTGACACAACGGGCGGTCTTATCACTAAAAGCGATCTTTTACAGACACCTTATAATGGATTAAAGGAAGCATAAAAGAAAAAGAAAGAAAGAAAATACGTTTATTTGCAGTAAACATGACGCAAAGAAAGAACATAAATACAAAAAGAACGAGTAGGGGGAAAATATGCGTCACATCCACGCAAAACGGCCACCGCTCAGCAGAATGCTGTGACCCTATGCGAGACAGAGCCCCAGCGCTGGTTTTCAGCGACAGCCGGCGTTGACGTGGTGACGTCAACCTACTCCGGTTGACGTCACCACGTCAACGCCGGCTGCATACAATGAGATTATAAAAAAAGAGACAATTCTGCAGGTAGTCAATGGTGTACTATTTACATATAAAATAAAATACATACATACATAAAGCACACTTATCTATATAAATACAAATCATTGATGTATTAAATAGGAAGATATGGTACGCGCTCCTCGACGTGGACAGCATAAATTAGGGGAAAGAACACAATCGACCTACATTACTCTCGGTTTGCGAGGAATACCCGAATCGAAGTTTGTTTTCGAGTTGTTATGGGTACGTAACAGTGACAATCTCGTTCCAGCTATAGCCCGCGTAATATGTCTCTCTATTTCGGCTGTCGAGCACATGATGCACGACGTCCATTTAATATTTACGTGATGTTAAAGAGTGGCATATCTTCTTATATAATACATCAATGATACAATTTTCAAAGCCCAAATTCGGACTTGGATTTAAGAGTGGTTAAACATGAAACAAGATCAAGGAACTGTATTATGTAATGATGATGTTTAAGGAGAGAGGAAGTGTTTTTTGTTGTGAATATAAAAAGTAGTCTTCTTTACTACATGACCAATTATTACAACATTAAAACAGACACAACGTGTAAGCAAAACCCTTTCTAGTTATCTTCGTAGTGGTCACAGCATAGTGTCATTTGCCTCAATTCAACCCCACGTCTCCAGTAGCTACCTATGTAAGTCGCGTCGGTCGGGAGCTCGGAGCCTCTCCGTGCCTCTCCGTGCTCGGTTCAGGCCATTAGCACGGTTTAATGTGGCCTTTTATTAGTTTAATAAATGTCTATGTTCCCGCCAGCCATGTGTGAAAGCGAATTTTTATTCGAGTTTTTGTTTGTCCGGAATGTCCTTTTAATCGCTTTTGCAGATGAAGCGATTATCGTTTCGTTTATGTAAGCTCTTGTGCCAAGGAATATTGAGTTTTGAAAGGATTTAAAAGATAATGTTTTTGGTAATTTTGTTGGCTTAATATTCTAGTGCTACGAGTTCTAATTAGTTAAGATTTTTATGGATTAATGCTGGCAATAAGTACCCAGTGAAATACGCCTAATGAGAGCAGTTGTGGCCCAGTGGTAACGGAACTTACGAATTTTAGGACGTAGGTTCTTATTTGGGACCATTTCGGTTACCCATTTAAAGGGTTTTCGATAGGGTTTTTCTAAGAGGTTAAACAAAAACCCATACGATATGGGTAACCCATATGAACGGCTTAATTTAAGCCATTCAAAATTACCCACCCCGTATGGGTTTTTCTAAAAAGGTAACCAAAATGGTCCCCGGGCAGAATACAGATAGGATTGGTCAAGCTACGCGTGCTGGGCGTATATCGGAATAACATAATATTATGATTTTTTCATGTTACTGGGTTTCAAGTAGGTATAGAACCCATTGAATGGGTTATCATGAAACCCTTTACTGGGTTTCAAGTATAAAACCCATTTAATGGGTTATCATGTAACTCTTTCAATGGGTTTCTAGTATAAAACCCTTTCAATGGGTTACATCATGATAAAGGTAACCCATTGAATGGGTTACCCCTTCGAAAGGCTTAATTAACTCTTAACCGGGGTTGTACGGTCCCTGGTTCTAACCCAGGCAGTACTTTGTGTAAATAATTTCATCACCACTGCTCTCAAAACAGTGAAGGAAAACATCGTGAGGAAACTGGTTTGAACTAGAACCAAAAAATAAAATTGAAGACATGTGACATCTACCAACCCACACTGGGCCCGCGTGGTAGATAACAGCCCACTCCCTCTCGAAAAGAGGAGGCCTGTCAGCAGTGCACAGTGGGAACATTATAGGCTGATTATGCATAGGTAAATACCCACCGACGCCCGACGACCTTAAAAATGTGGCAGGGACAGACGATGCGGAAGGCGGAGTACAGGGAGTTGTAGCCTGTGAGAGGCGTATGTCCAGCAGTGGGCTGCGATAGGTTGAGTTGATTGACCAGGACCAGACTCAGGTCCAGTTGAAAACCAGCGTCAGGCACTAGTTGTCTGGCATTTTTGCTGAACTGGGCCTTTTTGGCGCACTTTTCTGCTATATATTTCTGTCATCGCACTTTACATTTTTTACTTGACTTATTTTTTATTTTCTGTATATTTATCTCGTGTAAATAAATGTATTTTCTTTCTTTCTTATTGATTGATAGATAACCACCATCTACTACTCACAACCTAGAACCAATAAGTACTTTATTTATATTCAAAAACATGTGTTATTTCCATACCCTCATACATAAACATCAATATCACAGATTGATTCCCAAAAACGTCAAAACACAATAGGAACATCCAATTATCTGATAGGGCTCCCAACCTTTTGTCCGGTGTTTGGCTCCCCATTCTCATGCTCCTTTCAATTCGTGTCTCCGTCGCATCTTGCCCATATTATCATTTGTATGGCATATACGAATATTTATTTTCCAGGCATACTCGTAGTATGACATTGGGGACGTGTATTGTTGTGTGAATCACGCTTATAAATAGTGATAAGCATCGCTGTAGAAGTGTACCCTGTGTGTGTGTATTTGTGGCGAAGCACTTCATTTGAATATTCAAATACAGAATGTAAAATAAGTTAATTTCACATTCCTAATCATAAAAATAAATAATGGGACTTCTTGGCGGGAAAGTGAAGCGTCATGTTCAGCAGTTTGTTTAATTTTCCAAAATTAGTGTTTAGCCGAATATTAATGTGTAATAATGGTGGATTATTAACAATTAAGTGTTTGTGAACGTGCATTAGTGTAGGCAAATGAAACAAAACAGTGCAACTTCGCTTCAAGTTCTCTCAAGAAGTCCGCGTGAGGACTCAGTAAAGTGCCACATCTTTACTGAAACTCAAGGGGAGTAAGCGGGGATATCATCATCATGCATTTATAATTCATTTCATCAATATTATACAAGAACTAACTTGACATTGGCTAAATGCACAAACCGTGCGAAGCCAGAAGGAAAAAGAAAAAAAAAAAAAAAAATAATAATAATATTGTAGTATTGATTTAGTACACTACTTTAAATCAATCCTACATTTTTTTTTTATCTTTTATAAACTTTTAATCGGTAGCTTTATATTAAAATGAAACAGGATTCAAAAAAATTGTGTTTATATATCTAACTAAAATTCATTCGTATGCTTGCATCAAAATGCTCGCGTCTAAATTAATTTATGTAGATTATGTAATTAGTTTGTGTTTACTAGCTTTTGCCTACGGCTTCTCCCGCATGGACGTCGAAAATTATCTCACGGGAACATAATACCGCGATAAAAGTATCCCATATCCTAACCCAGGTTATGGTCCACCTATGTGCCAAATTTCATCCAAATCCGTTCAGCAGTTTTAGCGTGAAAGCGTAACAAATAAACTCACTTTCACATTTATGATATTAGTTAGGATCAGCTGTTTCCAACATCTGATTTTTTTCGCAATTTCAGGTTTGGTCCAATAGTAAAAGTTGTTCATAATGATGAGTAAAATGACCCCTTAAGAGGTTGTGCGTTAATTCTGGGACATGTATATGTTGGGTGAGTAAGGATAGTAACGATTTTATACTTACTTTAACTTGTGCTGCTAACACCGATCACTCTTATTGTCTCCTAGACCTATGTTCATTTTGTGATTGACTTGCCGTAGTAACACCAAACAAATAAAGCACAGATTTCTTGAATCAATTAATAAGTAATCTACGATTTCTTCACGCATCTTTCCACTAAATTTAAGAAGAAAACCCCTATTAAAAGTATTGGAAACTACTCGTATATTGATTTCTCTACAAAGCATCAGCTGATACTGACAGCTCCACCCAAATCTGTTTACCATCGGTAATTGAACTCCTCGACATAAGACTTAGGTTCTCTCAAAGCTGGTAAAGTGCTCTTTTTAATTAAGGCTTCGTTGATAGCGATCGGCCAGTGATGTTAGTTCGAACCCAAAGTAAAGCATACTTTAGCTTGTAGAGGTTGCAAAATACTCTTCTTTGTTGACTTTAAGCAAGGAACAAAGGGAAAGTTGTGGCTTGGTTAAAATTGATTTAGCTTTCAGCGTATTTTGGTTGAGTTTATCTTGTAACAGTTTTGCAAGCATTTCAGAAAGCGTTATTTTTTTAGTGTGAAAATAGTATCAATAACACGCGAGCGTTGAGAACATGTAACAATTATTATATTTATGGACGCCGTCGCCCGAATGCGGATTTATTTATTTATTTAAGGCGACGATAACCGACTTTTAATGATTTTATACTGAAGATCACGTCTAAACGAGTAGTGTTAATGATTTGAAAAAAATATATGATAAATTAAAACATTTTCTCAATAATATAATATGTGAATATTTTAAATTGTGTTTATATTACATAGTGAAATTAATTTGTAAAGTTATGTCTAACGCAGATAAAAAACTGGGAATAGCGCAAAATCTACCAAGCGTATTGTTCTGAAAACTACACCAATTTAAAGATAATTTACTTATTGATCTTACAGTGTACGCGTTTTATTAAAATACTTTTTTTTTGTGTATAATAAATTAATAATGCGTCAAATTGGGGACAGCGCTCTTTGAAGGGCGAGTCCTATTACTGGCTGAACGTACGACGCGTTGAGTGAGCTCAGTACAGAACACGCAAGATAACCTCTCAAGGTCACTGGCATATATCTGCGTCTTAATACTTTATGCACACAAATGTAAGAGGCGGACTTAATACCTACCATAGGCATTTTCTACCAGTCAACCTTTGGGCGATGCAGAGACAAATAGGTGCAATAGCGAGAATTGAGGAATTTTATTACACCCACATTACATTTTGCCAGTTATGTTTATGTCCCATGTAATAGGGGGCGAGCCAATTGCGAGCACAAATTCATACTTCGGACTGTAACTGAGAAATTTCAGACGGTAAACCCCATGACACTTTGCCTGGCCCGAGAATCGTACCCAGGACCTCATGCCCAAAATTGCGCTTGCGACCAATAGACCAACGAGGCAGTTTTTTAATCAAAATGTCGCTGTTATTTCTATATTGTGGTGTCTTACGACTTCGATGCGAACGAAGTCGCGGGCAGAAGCTAGTAGTTAATATAGGTCTGAAATCGCCAACCCGGCTCGACCAAGCGCGGTGATCAATGCCTTCTCGGTGTGAGAAGAACAGGTATTTGCCCTGCTGTGGGACTATAATAGGCTGGTATTATAAGTTGTACCTATTACCTTGATTCAAATTCATGTTATAATTTGAAATAAATATTCTAATTTATAGATACATTTGCCTCATTCATTGAAAATAAGGGCTTATTCCGTTTATGCACCCTAAAACAACCACCCTAGGGTGGATATTCGGAAACGCGAGTTCACGTATTCACCCCAGACGGGATGGATAATCGGAATTCATATATTATTTTTCTTCCAATTTTCCCCCTCGGCTGTGTACAGTAATTTAGAGAAACATGATAGAAACTGGCCCAAGATACTTAGTGAACATTAAAATACTTAGAAATACATACTTCTTGCTTGAAAAGTCAAAGCTGAAAATAGTTTTGTTTAGTCCTTATTTTTTCTTTTTTATCAATAATTACTACACATTTGAAGTAAACTTTTCCTATTAGAACGATAAAAAAAATGAACAAAGAAACAAAAAAAAACAAAATTCAAATCCTACGCACCCTACTAAATGCGCGGCGAGTAACTATCGGCCGGCTTCAAATCATAGGATTGCGCTACATTCATTGCTCAATTATTCCGCGTTCATTGATCAATTATTCCGGGCGCGATATTAAAAAAAAAAAACTTCGTTTAGGCTTCTACTCCGTTCACCTAATATACCCTATTTTTTTCAAGACGGTAAAAAAATCATTCGATATATATTCTATGTGACATTAACGTCATTCTAGACATATCTTATAATGATACAAACATTATTGCAATTAATATACCATATTAATAAACTTTAAAATGCCTTTATTTGAAAAAGTCTAATGAAATTAGTGATGGTCATTTCCTGGACATATTGCAGAATTTATAAAATACTACCTGCCCCACGGCTTCAAACGGGTGTATTCTTTTTTATTTACTTTTAGTTGGTAGTTAAGTAAATAAGTAATGATTTTTTAAATTAGAAATACAGGTTGCAAGTTTTTATTTTAATATATAAGTTTATTCCACTGTCAACTGTACTTGGGGTAAAAAGCCGGAAGAACAATCAGAAGTGAATTCCGATTATAAACTTAAACTTTAATGATTAAATATAAATAAAGAAAATATGTATTTTAACTCGAATTTTCAGAATCATTATCATCTGCCCAGCCTTTTCCCAACTATATTGGAGTCAGCTTCCAATCTGACCGGATGCAGCTTAATGCTAGTATTTTACATGGAGCAACTGGCTATTTGCCCTCCATAACCCAGTTACTGGGTAACACGATGTGTGTCTGTAATAAAGTTATTTTTCCGAAGAATAGTTATTCGGAAAATTTCAGCAGATGTTAAAAGACTTTATTCACAAATTTTTGAAGTAAAGAACTGCCTGACTAGTTTCTGTCTTGAACGGAGTCATCATTCATGAGTTCCATCTCATCACAAAGCCAGGTTGAGAGTGTTTAACCTTCAACAAATACGTACAAAATAATAAAACATGAATAAAACACGCTAATTAAACCCTAAACATGAAACAATAATAAACATAGATTACACTCACAAAAGTTTTTTTTCTATTAAGAACTTATCTCATCTACACGTAAATAACAACTAAAACTAAACAAACACTCCGAAAATAAAGATCAAGCTAATAAACAAGTTTAATTAAACGTATTATTGCAGACCATTCCATAACATCGCAATGTTCGTCAAAATTATGAGAACGACTACTGCCCATTCTATGAAGCTGTTAGTCTATATTAACTTTAGGTATCAGACGAAATCTAGACGGGCTTGAAAAATACCTACGTACGTAAACAGAGAAAGAAAGAAAGAAAAATATTTTTATTTGGGACAAGCACAAGAAATAGCATTTAAAAACCAACAATATACAAAAAAATAAACAATCAAGACTTGTGCGATGCCAGAAAGGCTCCTATCTCAGCATAATGCTGCGATATTTAAAAAGTTAATACCACAGCGCTGGTATTGTGATAGAGCACTAGACTAGTCACTAAATAATATTAATGAGACAAGGACACACTTATTAGATTCAGGAGTAAGAGTAAACGAGACTGTAATGCTCTATTTCCTTCGCTTATGTAAACTTTTTGTCTGGCCCCAGTTGTTACCTACAACCCCCCGTACAAAACGGTTGTCACAGTACTATTTCTTTGCGAAGTATTACCCAACTACATTCTACATTAGATAGTATGTACCAGTTTACAAGTGACAGTCAAAGACTATGGCTATTTCATAATCTTAGGGATCAGAAGCCTAATGAGTATAAAAAAAAGAAAATACAAAACGGCCTACAGTTATATAAATAAATTAGAAAAACCGTTACAAGAAAAATATCTAAATAAGATCACTAGTACAGTCATGAGCACTAATATGTAAACGCTTAGCAGAATTTAAATCTGATTTTCTCGTGGACGATTGCAACTTTTAGAAAAGATCTATTTCATAATAGTTTGGGTTCCAAAATACTATGTCCGTAGTAAAATAAAAATTCAATCAATATAGTTGGAGGAAATCACTTTTAAAAGTTGCTGAGTGTATACATATTGGTGCTCGTAACTATACACGTCCGTCGCATCCTAGCTCCGCAGCAAAAGTGACCGAGGTGAGTGAGCACACGGCTCATGGTGTGACACCGTCATCGTAGCAACTTGATGTCCCCGCCCTCTCTGCTGTCAAATCCTCTAATAATAAGGTATACGAGTAATCTATACAATTCTCTATCTACGGCTACGTAGTGTGAGCGGTGTCCGGTCAAGTTATGCACAGTCTTCAATTTCCTGAAATGATTTAATCAATAGGCTACAACTATTTCTTACAATAAATGTTGACCAGCGTTAGGCCTAACGTGCCAATTAATAATTTTCGCCGGCGCTGCTCACCTCCGACTATCTGTCAAATCAACAACTTATTATCAACCCTCAATTTATTTATCATATTTGGGGATCGCTAACAGTAGGATTGACTGATGACAAACTCAGTTGCTTTGGAAATTAAAATCAACAACAGAGTACTTGAATATGTCGAAGGGTATGTGTATTTGGGCCAGCTTATCTCACACAAAGACCAAACTACAAAGGAAATTGAAGGACGAATAACAAATGGTTGGGAAAAATACTGGTCATTGAAGGAGGTCATAAAAGCAACTGATCTGGGTATTGGATTGAAATGGAAGGTCTTCAACACATGTATACTGCCTTGCTTACATTATGGTAGCGAAACTTGGTCTCTTACAAAACACCACAGAGAAATGCTGGCACATTGCCAAAGATCAATGGAAAGGACTGGTATTAAAAAACAAGATAGGATACAAAATACCGTGATTACAGAAAATACAAAAAATATTGATGTTCTTATCAAAAATAGACCAACAAAAGTGGAGATGGACAGGCCACATGTTAAGAGGCATTCAAGACAAGTGAAGTAAAGTCGTGACAGAATGGTACCCCAGAGATGGCAATAGGAACAGGGAAACACAATATAAAAGATGGGAAGATGAATTGAAGCTCATAGCGGGTCCAAATTGGAAAAGAATTGCGAGAGATAGGACTCTGTGGAAGTTGTTAGCCTTTGCCAAAAGGCACACCGAACTAAGAGACATTCTGTAAACTACTGAAATAGCACAACGCAAAGATGTTCAGAATAAAAAAGAGCTTATTATTGTATCAGTAGGATTCAAAAAGCCTGAAAAAATCTAGTTTTTAACTTGTGTAATTAGCGTGAAAATATTTCATTCTGAAACACATCGCCTATTTTTTGAAAGGTCACAATAAATTTAAAAAGACGGGTAGGAGTAAGTTTATTTCAATTATGTAGACGGTACGTGATATTAGAAACTAAATTCTTGTCTGAGGTTTCGCTCGATACGCCAAATATGGCCTCTTTTCCCCGAAAGATTTACCTTTTACTTCTTGAAGTCTCTTGACTTGAAGAACCAAAAGATAAAGCTTGTAAATATGTCACTTTTAGGCGTATAATTTTATTTTTGGAAAGCATTTTAATAGCAAAAGTAAATGTTTATTACGTCATTAGTCTGTAAGCTTTCCTAAGAAGAAATAAATCAATTTCTGACTATCAGGTAGTTAATCACGAAGTCTACTTGTCATCATCATTTCAGCCGAAAGACATCTACTGCTGGATATACGCCTCCCGCAAAGGGGGAGGTTTGCTATAATCGCCACGCTTGGCAAGCGGGTTGGCGATCGCAGAATGGTGTTAAAATGCATAGAGAACGGTGTTGCCCATTCTCTAGCAAGGCCCTTAGTTGCCTTTTACAACACCCACGGGAAGAAATAGGAAGTATACTTACCCATTATAAAAAGTACCAACCTTGTTATTTACTTTGTCTTGTTTATTATCACTAGCTGTTGCTCGCAATTTCACGTGGCGTGAATTTTTTATATCTTCATTTTTAGGGTTCCGTACCTCAAAAGGAAAAAAAACGGAACCCTTATAGGACCACTTCATTGTTGGTCTGTCTATCTGTCCGTCTGTCTGTCTGTTTGTTAGTCTGTCGAGACCCTTTTTCTCAGGAAAGCGTGGAGGTATCAAGTTGAAATTAATATGAAATACGTAGATCTACGGTCCCTTAAAGCTCTAATAAAAAAATACGGTGATTTATGCGACAGATTTTGATACTCACAAATAAATCAAAACCTTTAAGGTACCGTTGACCTAAAATCATGAAATTTGGCAAGAAGTAAGGTATCATGGCACAAGTAAAGGAAAAAGTCCTAAAATCGTTAATTTGTAGTTTTATCACGTAATATTTTTTTTTTTTGCTATTTTAAATGATCAAGGAGTTTAGATCAAGAAGAAGTTGATAGTCAATTTGCTTTAAAAAATATTTCCCTGACCTTTTTTAGCTGCAAATTATAAACAAGCAATCTAAAAAAAATCTTTGTTAAAAGTAACCTTTTCCTTTTAATACAAACGGTGTAAACATTAAGGTTCGTGCAGAATGGCGCTATCACGCGATATCGCGGGCGCGACAGGCAGCGCGACACTTTCCATGAAGTTTTCATAGAAATCGTGCTACTAGTGTCGCGTCACGCCTGTCCGCAGAAGCCTTTACAAGGCACAGACGATTACTTAGTTTAGAAGCATTTTTAATAATTTATTTAATTAAATCTTTACAAAAAAAATGTTTTCCGCAACCATTTCGTTTTAATTCTAATTATAAACACCCGAAGGCTATTTGCCTACCGTAACGAAAATGCTTCTCATGTTCTTGTTCCTTTGTGGTTTTTACCTATTCCTTTATACGTATTTCCGCCAAAAAATGTTTATATCCGGGGGGGCCCTTCATCAGAAAACATGGCAATTAGTTGCTGGTTCTTTTACGATTTTTTGTTTGCTGTATTTGTTACGATAGCCCGGATGAGGCACGTAATAGTACATTGTGATACGAGGGTGGAAAGTAGGTTATTGAAAACGAGCTGTCGAGTTTGCAATAACCCTAATAATAAATACACACCCGTGTATCACACGACGTTTTTCAATACACTTGTGGGAAATAGTAAAAAACAAATCAAAGAATTAATTTAAGTTTTCAGAAAATGGCGCGTTTTTTACAACGAAAACAGCCTATACAGCCTATTCGATTTTTGACAAATGTTGATGTGAAAATAATTAAATCATAATTGGTAATTAAATATATTAAAGAACGATTTAAAGACTTTTGAGAATTCAATGTTAAGACGTACGGACTCATTCATTTTTCCTCGTATAAAATCTATCCCATTTTATTCTATGTATGAAAACTCTTTGCTACTAAACTTTTAAAATTGATTTATAAATTTAAAACTCAACTGCAAAACTAATGTTAGAGCTCGTAAACAAAAGTCACGACCGCGTAACACAAAGATGCCTATGCAAAAGATTTAATTTTCGAATCATAAATTATAGCCTCTGAAAGTACGCCATGTTTAACAACTGCATTGAAAAGGAATTATGCGGTTTATAGACTATGAATAGAATACTCTTTATTATGTTCACCATACAAATTACAGATATAAATGTTGAAATGTTACATAGGGTGACACAATGGGCGGTCTTATCGCTAAAAGCGATCTTTTACAGACAACCTTTGGATGGATTACAGGGAGAAGGAGGAACAGTACTGCAGGTAGTCAGTGGTGTACCATTTACATATACAATAAATAAATACACACATAAAGTATACACTTCTATATATAAATATACAACATTAGTTTTAGTATATTTGAAACCCGAAACACGTGTCTAGTATTTTTATGTAAAGAATCCATGTACAAAATTTCAAAACTGTATCATGAAAAATCACAAAGTTATAAGGTTGTTATGTTACGGGGTTGTCCGTACGTCCTTAAAACATGCTAACGGCGCCTCCGCGCCTCCAGGGTCGTCTTGCGCTCATTGATAATAATTTGGCAGGAGGTACTTAGGCACCGTACGGTTAGCCGTACGGCGATTGTATTGTAAGTAATTAAATGGTAAATAACATTTTCCATCCCACTTAAATATTTTTGGGACAAAATATAACATTGTGTGAAAATTATTGAAATCGATTCAGTTCCATACAAAAAAAATATGTTGTATATAAGTATACAATAATAAACATGAAACAAAAACAAGGAACTGTATTACGTAATGGTGATGTTTAAAGGAGAGAGGAAGTGTTTTTTTACCAATGCCAATTCATTTATGAAAATATTATGTATGTAAGGAAAAATTTACATCTTTTTAATAAAATAAGTGATGGACATAATTTTAATACTAGAAATAAAGACAAAATAGAACAACCATTTTTCAGGTTATCTAAAGTACATACATCTTTTATGGGGTTATGTGTTAGATGTTACAACAAAATACCATATGCAACTAAATGAAAGAAAATTTAAAACTCATATTAAAAGAACACTTTGTAAACAAGCATATTACAAATTAGAGGATTATATACAAGATAAGAATGCTTGGAAACATGCTGGTCCTGCTCCATAGGACAATCTAGAGTCTAGACAAAATCAAACAGGTTGCTATTTTAATTGTATAATTTATTATTTTTATGGCATTTATTTTAAATTCTGTGATTACGTTAACTCACAATGATATTGTTATTTTTTTAGGAAATCGTATATATCACATAATTAATTTATCTGTCATTGCTTCATTCTTAACTCTTTTTATTACCTATTGTGGTATAGTAATTTTATTCTAGGTGCATCGTCTTCACATATAATTATATATAATTAATGTACCTAAAAAATATTGTACAAGATTTTAAAAGAGTACCGGTGGAGTTTCTTGCCCATTCTTCTCCATACGAAACTACCTTTTGGAAGGGGCGACTAGAATCAATTAATTTTTTTTTGTAAATATTGACGTTCAAAAGTGCCTTATATGTGCCTATTTGAAATAAACAATTTGACTTTGACTTACCAGAATTTTAAAAGGATAAATATTGAGCACGCCTTAACGACACGGGCAAGGCATTCCATAACCGTACTGCGTAACCGTATAGCATGGCATCTAAATGTATTTTTGATATTAAAATCACACCAAAACTTTTCATGTAAAGTAGGTTGCCAGGGCTCACTTAACGCTTTCACTTTAAAAAGGTTATCAGACTTAAAGTAAAGCCAACCGCTAACTCTACAAACTTTACACCTTGGTCAAAATTTATGGCTTGGACGTCATTTTTAGTGTTCCGTACCTCAAAAAGAAAAAACGGAACCCTTATAGGATCACTTCGTTGTCCGTCTGTCTGTCTGTCTATCTGTCAAACCCCTTTTTCTCAGGAACGCGTGTAGGTATCAACTTGAAATTAATATCAAATACGTAAGTAAGTCCATGTTCCCTTGGAGCTCTAAAAAATCAAGCTTCTAAGTCAACGCAATAAAAAAGTACGGCGATTTAAGCGACATTATTGCGACATATTTCGATACTCCCAAATAAATCAAAACCTACAGGGTACTTCCCGTTGACCTAGAATCATGAAATTTGGCAAGAAGCAAGGCCTTCCAGCACAAATATAGGAAAAAGTCCTAAAATTGTAAATTTGTAGTTTTATCACATAAAAATAAAAATAAATGTTTTTTGCGATTACAAACTTGTATTTGCAGTTGGAGAATTGACTGTGTGTGACGTATATCGATGTATGGGAGAACATGTTTTTCAACTACAATGTTAAGTTTTTTTTTGGATTAATTCGACCTAACTACGGAACCCTTCATTGTGCGTGGTCCGATACGCACTTGGCCGGTTTTTTAATGGTGGTCAGAATCAGTAGCAGGGTTCTTAATAAATGCTTCGTTTCTTAGTGAATTCAGAGATATGGTGATCACTGCGGGTTTAATATTATCAAATCAAAATCCATTTATAGATAATAACAAATACGAGAACAAGATCACAACGACAAGTAATGTTCCTTTACGAGTCTTTTAAACACGAGTAACGACTGCGCGTTTTATTTGAACTGGAAATGCATTCCACAAACGAGCGGCTAGGACAGTAAAGGATTTGTCGAGGAAAGTTGTGGAATGTATAGGCATTTTAATAATAATAATAATAGCTGGCAACACCAACGTCAACAAACGTCTCCAAACTGGATCTTATAATTTTCATATTTTTTAGCAGTTTTAATAATTTTCGACTCAATATTATAGTTTATATGTGCTTTAAAAAAAAACCCGAAAGAAGTCTGAAACCAATTTATCCCAAAAAAACACCATATTTTATTTAAGACATGAATAAAAAACTGCCGATTAAGAGATGACATCTGTCATACCATGCCACTGAAAAACAGAAAATAATAATGAAAATTTTATCGAGATGTTGACGAGATCAGCCGTAAGAAGTGCACGCCCACCACCTCCGGACTCTTCGCTCAGCTCCGCCTCGCCGCCGCCGGTACCCAGCCCCACTGTGACGACACCGGCCGCGGTAGTTGCGTCGAGCTCGAGCGACGAGTATTTCTCCCCGCCCACGACGCCACCACCTGCTCGTCGACGGGGAGGACGCCGGCCGCCGGATGGTTTAGGACCTCGAGGCCCACCGGCCTCTGATAGGGTCCCAGCTCCCAGCGGAAGTGTGCAGCGCATGAGATGGACACGAACCATCAATGAGAACGTCATGCGCTCATACTATGGGGCTACAGAGGGGGGAAACAATCTGACCGCGTACCGTGTTCGAATGCTCTCTCTTTTTCAGGTGCTTGAACCAGCTGTCAACGTTTCGGCACAACGACTATCGGATCAGGTGCGGGTTATCCAACGTAATCATATGTTGGATGACACTGTACTTGATCGCCTGCGAACTGAAATGCGGAATAGCCATGTCATCGCCCCCCTGTCGCAGACTGTTGTGGTACCACCGCAGTCCCACACAGTCCAAGCTGACGAGGGGAATGATGACAGGGCTACAAACGTAAGTACCCAGTGCAATGAGAAATTGAGGAGTGCTTTGGAGGGTGCGATTCGGGAATATCGGTTTATGTCACCCGAACTTAGACCACGCTTACCTCGTTTGCCCATGCATAACAAAAATAGGGCGCTGGTGGCAGCTCTGGATTCGCAGTTGTCAAACTATTTTGATGACTGCGAAGACCTCACTGATACTCATTCGATTCTGTACTGCGCGGCTGTAGCGGCATGTCGTGTAGCTCACGTAAAATTTCAAAATGACTTTATAGCTACACGACCGAAACCAGCCGTACCAGCCTGGCAGTGCAGAATTGAGCGTCGTATTGGTGGGGCCAGAGCGCTCATCGGTAAACTAATCTGCTTCAGGGAGGGCAATACTCGCCCAAGAGTTATGCGCTTTGTGAGGCGGGCGTTCTCAGGGACTGATACCAGCCCTGAGGGCTATTTATCTCGTGTCACAGAGCGCATAGACTTCCTGAAGCAGAAAGTGTATGCTTGGGCAAACCGTATTCGTAGGTATAAGCGGCGTGTGGACCGATACACTCAGAATCGCACCTTCCAGAGCAATGAAAGGTGGGTTTATAGGGCTTGGGAGCGACCGAATCAAGGTGTGACTGACACGCACCTGCCGGATAATGATGCCATGTCTTCTTTCTGGCACAGTATCTGGTCGGTGCCTGTCGGTCACACTGAAGGTGATTGGACTCGAAAAGTTGAGCGAGCCTGCGATCCAATACCAGAAATGGGGGCTATTACCATCTGCCCCCAAGATGTAGCTCGTGCGGTCCGTCCGTTGCCTAACTGGAAGTCTCCAGGACCGGACGGACTGCACAACTTCTGGATCAAATGGTTTGTTGGGTCGCACGCTCGCTTGGCGGCTCAGTACCAGACTTCTTTGGAGTCTGGTTCGCTACCCCAGTTCCTAACGACAGGAATAACCCACCTGCTCCATAAATCAGGTAGCACCGCGGAACCCAAAAATTATAGACCGATCACGTGTTTACCGACGGTCTATAAAGTTCTTACATCCATTTTGAGAGCTAAAATTAACAAACATATAGACACTAACTCCATCATGTCTGCCTCTCAAAATGGATGTAGGAACGGGTCTCGCGGTACTAAGGAGTTACTCCTCATTGATATGGCCATTAGCCAACAGGTTCGACGTTCCCGAAAGGATCTGTCGACATGTTGGATAGATTATAAGAAGGCCTATGACTCGGTGCCACATACATGGCTCATGAGGGTGCTGGAGCT
Organism: Tiliacea aurago; assembly: GCA_948098905.1. Taxonomy (NCBI): domain Eukaryota; kingdom Metazoa; phylum Arthropoda; class Insecta; order Lepidoptera; family Noctuidae; genus Tiliacea; species Tiliacea aurago. The sequence continues at coordinate 9,065,321 of OX402592.1, forward strand.
GTATAAAGTAGATCCAACTCTGCGCACCTTTCTGATGTCATGTATGCGGCAATGGAGGACAGTCCTTCGCTATCCAGGATGTCGAAATATCCAGAGGAATAGCGAACCGATAAGGATCGAGCGAGGCATATTTCAGGGCGATAGTTTGAGTCCGCTTTGGTTCTGCTTAGCCTTGAATCCTCTAAGCACACTGCTGGAGGATTCAGGTCTAGGCTATCGGTTGAGGAGAGGTGGTCAGGTTATATCTCACCTCCTCTACATGGATGACCTAAAACTCTTTGCCCCCAACAATTTGCATCTGATGGAGCTACTGAAAGTAACTGAAACTTTCAGTAGTGCCATCAGGATGGAATTTGGTGTGGACAAATGTGCGGTCATGCATGTAAAGCGAGGGAAGATTGTGGAATCCGTGGGAACCCAACTTTCGGATTCCATAAACCTTAGAGCCCTCTCCGCATCCGAAACCTATAAGTATTTGGGTATGTCGGAAGCGTTGGGCATCAATGTTACTGACATGAAGCAATCGTTGAAGGAGCGCTTCTTTGCCCGCCTGAAGAAAGTATTTAATAGTCTTCTATCAGGCGGGAACAAAGTGCGCGCCTTCAACGGTTGGGTCATGCCGGTTTTGATGTACTCTTTCGGCATACTTAAATGGACTCAGACCGAACTTGACGCCCTGGATAGGAGGGTTCGTATGCTGCTGACTGCATATCGAATGCATCACCCACGGTCCTCGGTAATGAGACTGTATATCCCGCGAAAGTGTGGAGGTCGTGGCTTTTTAAACGCTAAGACACTCCACAATCGCGAGATATGCAGTCTCAGAGAATATTTCCTAGAAGCCGACGTGGGGATGCATCGAGATGTGGTCGTGGTGGACAAGGGCCTCACCCCGCTCTCCTTGGCTACAGAGAACTGGCGCAAACCTGTAGTGCTTGACACTAATGATCGCAGGGAGGTATGGCAAAGTAAGGAGCTTCACGGACGCTTTTTCCGGGCCCTACATGAACCCGAAGTAGACTTTTTAGCGTCCGTAGCCTGGCTGCGTTTCGGTGATCTCTTTGGGGAAACCGAAGGCTTTGTCTGTGCAATTATGGACGAAGTTATCATGACTAAGAATTATCGGAGATTTATTGTGAAGGACGGCACGGTTGACGTGTGTCGGGCATGCCACCGTCCGGGAGAATCAATCCGACACATTATCTCCGGGTGTTCTCGTCTAGCTAACGAAGAGTACTTGCATAGACACAACCTTGTAGCCAGGATTATCCATCAGCAACTTGCTCTGAAATACAACCTTGTGGAATCGGAGGTGCCGTACTTCAGGTATGTGCCCGACCCAGTTCTCGAGAGTGGAAATATCACATTGTACTGGGACCGATCCATCATCACTGACAGGACTATTGTTGCCAATAAGCCTGATATAGTGGTGGTGGATCGAATAGAGCGGCGCACAATGATTATTGACATAACGGTCCCTCATGACGGGAACCTCGTGAAAGCCGAGAAAGATAAAGAAATCAAGTATCTTGACTTGGCTCGCGAGGTTGTCGACATGTGGGATGTGGACTCAGCAATCATTGTGCCGATAGTTGTATCAGCCAATGGCTTAATTGCCAAGAGCCTCGACCAACACCTAAAGAGGCTCTCGTTGGGCAGCTGGATTAAGGGCCTGATTCAGAGAGCGGTACTTCTGGACACGGCTCGCATTGTTAGGAGGTTCCTCTCTCTGGAGCCCTGACCGCCGGTAGCTTGGACCTTGTTCCCGATACCGGTGGGCTACTATTTTTTATATTTTTAAATGTTTTTATATTTTGTTTATATTCTAATATTTAAAAATATAATTTATATGTATATTTAATGAAATAAAGGAATAATAATAATAAACATTTTATTTCAGAAACAACCATAATTCGTTAGTACACATTAATCTTAACAACTATGTTAGTAAACATGCAGGTTGGACAAATAACGGACGAGCGGGCAATCAAATTTTTCCGCAATAACACTCAGGAGACTGTTCGGACTGCCCCGAACCCTCTTCAGCAGCGACGCGGCACGCTTACGTCTGATCGCTGCGAAGCCATCAGTGTGCGCATCAGCAAACATTCCCGACGCACTGCAGAAGCGTGGCAGCCCCAGCAGCATCCTGAATGCATTGTTGTATTGGACGCGAAGAACATTGATGGCTTTCTGCGTACAGCTTAAGCTTCAAGTAATCTGCTGACCTTCAAAAATTCGTGTGGGAGTCGCAAAGAAACTGGAAACGTTTCTTGAGATAGAGAGCTAAACATACCACTCTTCTTCGATCCACACTGCCACAGCTCTGCTTGTACCTCATCATATTAGGGCACTTTACAACTACACTTTACATCATAGGGCCTCCATACTTTACTTCTAAGGCCAGCTTGCACTAAATGCATTTAAGAGCGTTTACGACTTACGGAATTTCATAGAAACTTACAAGCATGACTGAACCGATTTTAATGAAACTTCTGTCTAAAAAGTTAGTAAAGAACATTTTCGAAAAATAGTGTTATAGCCAAATTCGACCGATTTTTTTCCATAGAAACAGAGATTTCCAGTTTTCTGTTTTTAAATAAGACATTTCGAAAATATTCTTAACTAACTTTTTAGACCTTTGTATCCTGCTTATGCGTATGAAGTTTCATTATAATCGGTTTAGTCATTTCTAAAAACAAGGGCTTGAAAGTTTGTATGATTTGCCGTACGTCGTAAACGCTCTTACCACTAAACATTTAAAACATCATTCTGTCTCTGTCATCTTCAAACGATTGAGAGAACCTATTTAGTGGTGCAACCAGGCCTTTAATGACATATTTTTTATTCTTATTGACATTTATTTATTTTATTATATTATTATGTATAAAACAATAATATAATATACAAATATACTATACAATAATAATAATAATATACAAATAATAAAATAGTAACAAACTCAAAACTGTACATTGAATATTTTTGAAAAAAGTAAGTAATTGTTACGAGCTCGAACGAGTCTGATACCGAAAATATAGTTTTTAGATTTTTTGTCAGTTTGTCTCTTTGTTTGTTTATGTGAATGTATGTTCTGGATTCGCGCAAAAACAGCTCAATGAATTTGGATTAAATTTGGCCCACACTGGATTAATACATGGGGTACTTTTAATTCCGGTAGTACGTTCCCGTTGGATATTTTCTGACATCTAGGCGAGCAAAGCTGCGTGCAAAAGCTAGTGGACTTATAAAAGTGGAGATGTCCACATAACTACACCCACAACGTTACAAAGTAATGACGTTATAAATATTATGTTCGTATTTGCCAAGATTTTAGCACAAAATACTATATCAAAGTTACATCTACATGGTAACCTTTTTCCTAACGTGGAGGCAAAGGAAAGTTAATGCATGATAAAAGCTTCCATCCTGTATATTAACTAGGTAAGTAACTTTTATTAGCGGACACAAAGCATATTTTATTACACTAATTAATGTTCACTAATGTATGAAAATATTCAACCGAGTCTAATAACAGTTTAAGTCATAAAGAACAAACAAAAAAAAACAGCTTATACCTAATTAATTCATTAAAATAACAAAGTTATATCCTAACTTAATTAAAACTATTTACAAACTAAAATATGGCGTTGAAAAATACATCCACATCGCTGTTGACTGGTAGGTAATGTAGGTACCCAAAAGATGGCGGCATTGTCATGTTTTATGGCAATGCTTAGCCTCTGGCCAAGGTAAAAGCCAGCCTTTGGGTCACGGGAAGTGTCAACCAGCCGTTTCGAGATTTCCAAACAAAAAAACAACCGACTTCCAAAAAACACAAACAATACAAAAGTGAAAAATATTTTTAATTTTGGAAGTCGGTGGCAAAAACCTAAAATTCTGATCCAAAGACACCGACTTCGGAAATTAATGTTATTTTTCACTTTGAAGTATTTTTTTTTGGAAGTCGGTTGTTTTTTTTTTTGTAAAATGTTTTTTGTTGTTTCAGTTTTATCGTATGCCATATGCAAAAACTTGAATCGTGTAAATGGGCTTTACAGAGGACGTTGTGCAAGCAACTTTAAGAAGGAAAGAATTTAAAGTCTTAACAATTTTATTCCCGGAGTGTCCACTTCATCATTTGTTTTTTTTAGCATAGGTGTAGTCGCCAGCAGATCAGGTTATACCAAACTGTCAATTTCTCCAAATTTTAAACCATAAAATGTTGATGGTTAAGATTAAAATCGAATGAAAAAATTTGATAGTATATAAATAGATAGCCTTGAATATTTACCATATGAACTCCCCTGAAAACAATGGGGGTGGTAAATATTAGAAAATATATTTATTCTTTTAATTAAAAGGGGGAAATAAATGTTATGAAAGTAAAGAATTCTTGAACCTAATATCCTGTATCGAACAGGATATTAGATTCAAGAATTCTTTACTTTGGCTGTTCTAGATAGGTAAATATGCCAGCTAAGTTAATAGTTAGCATCGGTACGTACTTGTTGGAAATATTGAGACGGAGTTTGTTTAACTTACAAGTTTCAGCTTCAGTCTTCGTGTTAGTCTTGTGTACCCGGAGAAAATTTGTAAGCTTACTTGTTCTTGGACCATTATTAGGTTAATTCTTTTCGATGTGTAACGTGTTTCTTCTCGTTTTCTGTTGCAGTGATTTCCTGAAAAGGGACGGAAGTGTGTAACAGGAAGTGACATCTTGAGCATGGAATAAGTACTTACGAATATTTAAGTGATAGACTTATAAAGTCATAACTTAAGCACTCGAGACTTTAAATTTTACTTGTTTTGTTAATTATTAGTACATCTCTCAACCTGTATATATTTTATATAAAAACTACTAGCTTATCTCAGAAAATACCTACAGTATAAACACAGTAATACAGTAGTTTTGCTAAGTAATGAATTTTGAAAATGAATTTTATACGAGTATGTGAACAGACAGCTGTGCTGCGGGGGAGTTTGTTGCGCCACTTCTTCTTCCCAGCTAAAGTACCTACTAGGAAATGGTGAAGGGTGGGCGTTTTTGAGGGACTGTCTCATGTAATTTTTGACGTTTGAAAAGTGCTGATTCTCAGCCTAGTTTGAATAAATGACTTTTGATTTTGAATTAGCAAATGCTTCCTCTCTCCTAACTCACTTATTTTGTTGTGCCTGACAGGGTCCATAATTATGATCTAATTATACGTTTACTACCTAAGAGTACCTACATGTGGAATGCAATAAAAGTATTGAGTATTTTGAGTACTTATTTTTTTGAGCATAGAATTAGTAAGTATTTTATAATAGCATGGAATTAGTGTACTCATGGAATTAATAATTACTTTATAGGTTGTAAGTAGACCAGTGGGTGACCACTAGTAATGAATAATTATTCGAATAAATATTTGAATAATTTTTTTTTTATTTTTTTTTTTTATTAATTTCTGTCGCTGCTCAATTGCCTATTACGAGTACCAAGATGAGATATCAGATGTTACACATCATAAGTGACTACTGTCAGGCTCGCTCGTTTTTTTTTTACTTTGCTCTACTCTGGTTTTAATATTATGAATATAATAATAATTATTATTAATACACATTATCTCCGGGTGTTCTCGTCTAGCTAACGAAGAGTACTTGCATAGACACAACCTTGTAGCCAGGATTATCCATCAGCAACTTGCTCTGAAATACAGCTTTGTGGAATCAGAGGTGCCGTACTACAGGTATGTGCCCGACCCAGTTCTCGAGAATGGAAATATCACATTGTACTGGGACCGATCCATCATCACTGACAGGACTATTGCTGCCAATAAACCTGATATAGTGGTGGTGGATCGAATAGAGCGGCGCACAATGATTATTGACATAACGGTCCCTCATGACGGGAACCTCGTGAAAGCCGAGAAAGATAAACAAATCAAGTATCTTGACTTGGCTCGCGAGGTTGTCGACATGTGGGATGTGGACTCAGCAATTATTGTGCCGATAGTTGTATCAGCCAATGGCTTAATTGCCAAGAGCCTCGACCAACACCTAAGGAGGCTCGCGTTGGGCGGCTGGATTAAGGGCCTGATTCAGAGAGCGGTACTTCTGGACACGGCTCGCATTGTCAGGAGGTTCCTCTCTCTGGAGCCCTGACCGCCGGTAGCTTGGACCCTGTTCCCGATACCGGTGGGCTACTATTTTTTATATTTTTAAATGTTTTTATATTCTTTTCCTATATTCTAATATTTAAAAATATAATTTATATGTATATATAGTGAAATAAAGGAAATAATAATAATAAATAATTATTTATTGGCATAATAGGTTACAGAAACTTGTTTGAAGCCTCTGACTCCTGAACTAGGTGTACCTGTATGTCAGGAGTGAGAGGTTATATTCTGACAAGCACATTATTGAGAGTAGATACCATTTAGAGACTATTGTTATATAAATCAATGTTTGTTAATTCAAATAAATTGTGGTATAGTCGTTACAAATAATATGAAAATGGGAAATGAAAATGAAAAATGGTTTATTATTTTCACAAATAAACCTTAACAACTAGCGATTGGGCAAAATAAGTAAATTAACTTGTTTTATGCAAATTTAGATATAATAAGGGAAATAATAATATAATAAAAAAAGAGAATTGAAGCTAAACATGCAGCACGCACGCAGGTGTGCGATTGTGTGAGTGAAAGCGAGGGTGTGTGAATGTGAACACGAATGATTCAGAGTGTATGTGTGAGGTTAAGCACGGTACAAATATTAGGTGTAGGGTTATAATTAATTCTAGCAGTGTTTCGTCATAGGCTTGTGGTTTTTCAACACACTTGCTTGTAAAGTGACTCTTATGGCATTGTTTTTAGGTTCATAATTATTCAGCTTATTATACACTCGTGTTTTTTACTTTACATTATCACAGTAGTGTTTTTACTTTACCGCAAATCGTTTTTATGTCTAAAAGTATTGAATATATATTTGTAAATAAATAAACTATTTTAGGTTAAATAATTATGATAAATCAATCATCAAAGTTATCATCATTTCATCAAACTATATATTTTTCACTACATAATAACGTTCATTTGCGTATTCAAAACATTTTTTTGTTTTTATTATATTTTTTATATTGGCTGTTTACTGGTTTTGCCAGTGCCTTTATTTACACCTGCGCGCGCATTGATAGTACGGCGCGCGGAAAAAACAAAACCAGCGTGCCATTTTCCATAAAAGTTAATAACAATACAAGTCTGTTTTTTTCCTCGCAAGTGTGTTGAAAAACGTCGTATGAACCGCGTGTGCATTGATCATTACACACTTGTATCATAATTATCCAATTAGCTACAATTTTTTCACTCATTTTGTTTCTTATCATAAATACGTAAATCTCTTTTATAAGTCTATTGTATAGCTGAGCTGAGCTTTTTTTACTTTATACTATGTACGAGTATTTGTTTAACATGGTTCGTGCTTCCGCCATACGCAAGTGCAAGTACAAAAACAACGGGTCTACCCTTTATGGCAGAACTTTTTTTGTAATAATATTATTTTGCATAACAGATGATAGCATAAACATAATTTCGTAGAAAATCGTTTGGCAGACACTTATTTATCACACAGTCAAAACTCATAAGTTTGTAAGTCAGAATCATCTTTAGGCATACATTTTATATCTATTATAATTAAAAAGTAGAACCATCATATCGCAGAAAGTTTACAGTCAGAATCGTCTTTTGGTATACATTTAATATCAGATTACACTAAACTGGGTTTATGAAGGCAATAGGAGCTAATTTAAGATTAGTTTAACGTAAATTGTCTATGTATTTTGTTTAATTCATTATTCAATTATCTTTCTGCATGTATTATCAGTTTATCACTCATTAAAACAGTTAATTTTTAACTTATGTGGTTTTTATTTCCCTGTAAGAAGCATGCAAACACCATGCATGCAGCAAGCAAACAATCATACACCATGCATGCAACAAGCATGCAAAATGCAAGTAAGCATTGCATGCTGCATGCAAGCCAGCATGCAAGCAAGCATGCAGCATGCAAGCGACCGTGCAACATGCAGCAAGCATGGTTTCTGTCACGGCTCCGGCGCTGCGGGGCTCCGGCGGTCCCACGAGAGCTTCCGAGCCGCCTCGCCCTTTCGCGCCTACGCGGGCTTAAATTACACTCTAGGGGTAGGGCAGACAAGACTACGTGGAGTCGGTTTTGCAGCCTTTCTTTTTTGTCACTAACTTTTGTGGCATAACTTTTTAAGAATGTTATTTTAATTTAATTGAAAGTTAAAAATGATTTCAAATGAAATTCTGCCAATTTTATAGAATGCCAAGTGAAATTTTACCAAATAATTGTAATCGATTATCGAGTATTTCTATAATATTCGTTTAAAGAAAATTATGCCAAGTGTGTTATGCCAAATAAATTTCGGAGCATCAAGATTCTGCCAGATACTACCCACAAAACAACTGACACGGTAAAGTAATCAATGTAATCATAAATCTTACTACTTTCGAATGATATGATCAAAGTAATGTATAATATTCAATCAATAAATCAATCTTTCTAGCCTTTCTCCTTTCCTTTTCTTCCAACGCATTGCGTCGCGTTGCATCGCCCGCCCGTAAAATATTTTTCAAATCCGGCTGGTAGTTCCAGAGATTATCCCCTACATACATACAAATTTTACGTCTTTACAATAAATATTAGTTATTATGGCTTAACCGAGAGGAGCTCGAAGTCAAATGATTTATTTCAAATAGGCACCTAAAAGGCACTTTAGAACGTCAAGAATTACAAAAAAAAATACAATTGATTCTAGTTAAGTAATAAGGGTTAAGCTTAATACGCTTGGCGAGGTTGATCCGTGGATGGATGACCATCTTTATATACCGAGACTCCTACATGCCTCGGAACGCGCGTTAATCCCGGCTGTCATTTGTGGATCTTTGACAGTTGTTAGGGGCGTCAGAAACCCGAAAGTCTGATAACCAGTCTAAAGGTCTCTGCACACAGCGGGCGCGGTGCGGCGGGACGGGACGGTGACGCGACGCTGAGCAGTTGTAGTGAACTAGATATTACGGATGACGCCACACAGAGCCATCCCGTCGCACCACGCCGCGCGCCGCCGCCGCGCCGAGCGGGAACACAAGTCAGAAGCCAGGTGGGGTGAGGGTTGTGTTGTATGGTTTACGTATGTTGTAGTCACACTGCCGGAGGGGGGTGAACACGTCGCGTCGGGCGGGACGGAGCCTAATGTGATTTTGTATTGATTTACAAAAATAGATGTCGAAAAACTAATCGAATGTGTTCGTGCTCACGTATGTTTTTTACGATTTGGGCCATAGGCAATATAAAACACTGTTCTGAATCGCGTCATGACACGGTCGGCGTGAAGGGGCGCGGTGGTACGGGATGTGATCGCGCCCGCAGTGTGACCGCTGCCGCCACGCCAGCGCAGCGTCACCGCCCCACCACGCCGCGCCCCGTCACGCCACGCCACGCTGCGCCCCGTCACGCCACGCTGCGCCCCGTCACGCCACGCTGCACCCCGTCACGCCACACCGGCTGTGTGCAGATACCTTTACCAAGGGGTATCTAATTACCCAGTTACTGGGTTTTGGACGTCGCTCCTTGTAAAATACTGGTATTCAGTAGCCATCATGTTAAACTGGAAACTGACCTCAACATACAGGCAGATTGATATGACCATATTGACCGTATGCAGTCAATAATATAATACCAGCTTGCATTCAAGGTAATTACAGAGACAAATTGCCCCTTTGACCAAGTTAATGACGCAACAGCTAACGGGCAATATTGATTACCCCACAGTTTATGATTGAACCTAATTATTTGGCAGCATAACTAAGTTAGCAGTTCATAAGTCAAATGTTTTGGGGTGTTGCTTCAACTGACTTAATTAATGGTTTATAATTATGAAACAGTGTACCAACAATCAGGGAACATAATACATACATAAATTCACGCCTTCTTCTCATGGGGGTAGGCAGAAACTATAGAACGCCACCTGCTACGCTCATTACTTACTCCTTTTGCTTCGCCTACGTTCATACATCTGGTCATACACGCACGCAGGTTGCGAGTACTACCAAAATGTACACTTAGTTTGCAAATAAATCTTTGACTTTGACTTTCAAAAAAATGCTCAGCTCAGTTATACAATAGGATTAAAAAAGTGTAGCTAATTGGTTATTAGTACATTATGCTACAAGTGTGTAATGATCAATGCACACGCGTTTCATACGACGTTTTTCAACACACTTTCGAGGAAAAAAACAGACTTCAATCTTCATAATATTTAACTATATTTGAATAGAGCAAACGGGGCAGCTAAATTAACCTTACATACGTAATTTTCTGAAAATTGCATTATTAAAAAAATAACTATTGAAAAATACATCGTTTCTCATGCAAATAGGTGTTCTCCATTTCGTTTTATATTAATAGTACTTTGTTACAGAACAAAGAGGAGACAAGATTATTGTTAGCTACTTTTCTTCAGTTGGATAATTTGTAAATCAAACATATTCTTAAGGTAATGTGTCTTTATTCCGATTGGAATACAGAATATCTAGGTTCCCAAATATATATTTTGAATGGACACTGATTTAAACAAGAGTTATGAGAAAAATTAGTTTTCTATAGAAATTTTAAATTCCTGATATCTCGTCTTTACGCCGCCGGCCCCTTAAGAAAAGTACCTTACAATAATCTTGACATTTGAGCCAGGTTTCTGACGCACTGTGGTTTATTATTACTGTCTCATAAGATCTTGTAAACATACCTCGTGTCGGGGTAACGTCTACGTTTTGACATTTAGCGTTAATTAATTATGATTGAGGCCGTTTTAACGACTTGTACTAACAACCCACGCAATACTTGAAACTTTTCTCAAATTATTTGCTAATGATTTCAGAGAATATCATCTGTGACAACTAGACAAACACCGGAGTTTAACATATGGACTTTGTTTGCCTATGTGTACACATTTGGAACACTAAAAAGGTGTTGACGTAATCACTTTTTCACTTTTGTCGCTGATTGTACAGACCTATGTACATTGTACAATAAAAAAAAAAACAGTCATTGGGACTGCCGACAGCAGTGATAACTAAAAACTACGAAATAACAGTGGTTAATATTTAGCCCACGTTTGCTCCTCACGGAGGCGATCGGCGGTGGCGATCTCTCGCGTCCGGCCCTGGTTCAGGCCATGGTTCGGAGCAAGAGTGCATGGGAGGCCATCACCTCCTTCTGCGAACTGCTTCGCAGAAGGATGTGATGGCCTCCCATGCACAATGCTAGCGAAAGAGGAGGCTGTACGCGTGAGGGAGAGGCAGGATTCGCGCCCTCACGCCCCTAGTCGCTGCAGGAGACGCCCCGGGCGTCGGGAGTCGCAAGCCGATTTCCGGCCACCGTAGGCGCGGGCGGTGGCGATGGGTATCTCGGCGTCCGATAAAGACCAGGCCCGGGTCGACGGCGCGTTGTGTTCCACGCGCGCCACAAAGTGTCAGTCGTCAGCACAAGTGACGGGTCCTATTAGGGCCAATGCAGGCGCCAGGGTTGCGAGCTTGTCCGAAAGGGATATCGTGGCCCTGGCACACAGGCAACAGAAGGAACACGGGTGGGTTTTAGTCAGTAAAAGTCTGACACGCCCTTGCTCCGCCCAGAGCGGGAGAAGTTATTTGATAATTTCCCAGACACAAAAAAAGGCCACGGTCGCTCGGACGTATAAATATTGCGGCGGGATCTTATCGTGTACTTGGATTTTCAATACAATTACACGTCGATCATATTTAAAAAAAAACTAGATGAGGTCGGCGTTTCGTATTTGACTACTCTGAGATGAAAGACCGAAACAAACTCAGAGGTCACAGTCTCTTTTAATGTCCAGTCATAATCTTGGTCAGATCATGTGAAGACCATGTAGATTGGTGCCTGAAATTGTGTTTTGATGAAAGAACCACACAGATTGAGGAGACCTGTCCAGTCTGGACGCATTTGTCTGTAGTAGTGCTCAACTCAGAATTGCAGCATTGAGAATCCATCAGAGTGAATCCCAGCGCGTCAAAAAATCAAAATGTTGGATTTTCAATTCTCGGCGGTAAGCGGTGCGTTGAAAATTAAGTGCGCGAAAAAAAATCGCAGCGGGTAAAAATCGCAGTGGGTGAAAATCGCTTGTGCATCCTTGGGCTTAGTAAATTTAACTTTAATTGTATATTAACTGACTTTCAATAAGGTGGAGGTTATATGTTCGGCGGGTATGTTTTTAGAGTTCCGCACCTCAAAATGACAAAAGGAACCCGTATAGGATCACTAGTGTGTCTGTCTGTCCGTCTGTCACAGCCAATTTGCTCCGAATCTACTGGACCGATTAAATTGAAATTTGGTACACATGTGGATTTCTGTGACCCAAACACGGACGTGTAACGTAAATAAATGAATTTGGAATATGGGGGTCACTTTTCGGTGACAAAACAGAAAATTAAAAAAAAAGTTTTGCAAACTGTACCGTGCTACATATCAAATGAAAGGACTTGTAGTCAGAATTTCAGATATATAATTTTTATCATTTTTAATTAAATTGTTTTAAAATTATTTACGAAAATAGATGAAAATTGACCACCCCCCCTTATCTTGGAAACTACAGAGCCTGAAATTTTGAAAAAAATACAGTAAATAGTTCTTTACTTATAGATTACAGAAAAACTTATTAGATGTCTATGATCTTAAAATAACACAGTAAATCTCTCAATATTGTACGTACAAACATAAATTTGCAGTTGGAATGTATGAGGGAACATGTTTTTCAACTACAATGTTAAGTTTGTTCTTAAGATAATGAATCCTCACTACGGAATCCTTCGTTGTGCGTGGTCCGACACGCACTTGGACGGTTTTTTTTTTTAATATGTGTTCACCGATTTCTCCGTCAATCATGGACCGATTTTGAAAATTATTTTTTTTGTATTTTGAAAGGTATTTATGTTCCCGAGGGGGTCCCATTGCCACCAAATCAGAATCTGATGATGGGATCCCATGGAAATGGAAGTCGGTGGCAAAAAACTAAAACACATCCAAAGACACCGACTTCCGAAATTAAAATTATTTTTATTGACATACCTACAGAGCACTAATGTTGCAGAACACGTCACCTGGACTTCTTGGTGGGAAAGTGAAGCGTCATGTTTAGCAGTTTTGTTTTATTTTCTGAAATTTGTGTTTAGCCAAATATTAATGTGTAATAATGGTGGATTATTAACCATTAAGTGTTTGTGAACGTGCATTAGTGTAGGCAAATAAAACAACAAGAACAAACACTTCAAGTTCTCTCAAGAAGTCCGCGTGAGGTCTCAGTAAAATGCACGTCTTTACTGAAACACAAGGGGAGCGGATGCCGCGGGTGGGCGGGGATATCATCTATCATGCATTGAATTTAATTAATTTCATCATTATTTAAACAAACTTTGTAATGTTACCTAATTTTACTTGACACTGGCTAAATGATGATACCGCACGAAGCCCTAAAAAAAAAAACACGTCACCCTTATAGCTACAAGTATACTGCTATTACAGCATGTCGGTGACGTGACTCCATAAGATTTTCCTTTATAAAATTTCCATTATAAATTATACAAGTTATAAAGATTAAACCTATTCAATTCTGGCCGTAGATTAAAAAAGGAGGTGGATAATCAAAACGCTGCAAACTTAAAAATAATAAAATATAAGCGCCTTAGTATTATGCAAATGTTATGAAAAGCGTAGTGTAAGAGCTCGCCTTTTATGAATATTCATTTGGAAGTCGTTACAAAAGTTTTTTTCGTCCGTTCGGCTTTTTGCTCGGTAGCAATAAATAGGATTGGCAATTTTCTTTCTTTTAGCGAATTTATATTAAATATGCAATTGAGCTTATTTTTTTAACTTTAAGGGCAGGTGCGCACTGTGCAGCCTGGCTGCGGCACCCAAGCTACGGCAGCCAATCCAACATAAAAAAAAAATTGTTTATTTCAGTTACATAATGTTTAACAGACATGTTTTGGAGATCACCTTTTAAGCAAAGAGATGCTTGTGTTTGGTGAAACATATACCGTCTTATTCCAAAACACGATCTAAATTTAGTACTAGGATAATTACTATGTTTAAACCATGACTAAATAAAACGTTATTATAAAATGAAGTTTATCAGTAGTTCATGAACTAGCTATGGTACTAAAGTTAGTCCGTCGAGACCCCTAGTTTTTCTATGGACTAATTTCGGTACTAATTTATTTGAGGTTAGCGTTGACTGTTATTGTGTAGCTTTTTATTTACAAATCGACTTGATGGATTTGGAAGATTAATTAAAAACCCATGTTTTGGTCAGTGGGTCGTCTTAGGGTTTTACTAAGTTTTTCTTCAACGGTTTAACCAGACACAACTCACGAACAAACCACATAATAGCAACAGTAATACTAAGATTTATTATTAAAGGACACACATAAACATTCGTCTCAAATTACGAACCATGAACCTTCTTTGGTACTAACTGGTCCTCGAAAAGTTTTCGTTTTGTAAGCAGAACACGTTTTGAGTCTGAACTTGAATACCGTACCAATCCTAGACCTTGTGGTCTTGGTTTAAAACAGTACTTAAGCATTTTTTGTAATAAGACGGATGTCTAATTGGAGCCCGCGCACTGGGCATCCAAGAAATTTCCTAATATTCCGGCTGGCGCAGCCTCGCTGTTGCTACTTGGCTACCTAGTACGCGGAAGCACAAAGTGATTTAATTTTGAATTTTATTAATAGCAATGGCAAAGTCAACGAGAAAGAAACAATTTATTCTCATACTTAGCGCAAAACATGTTATTTACCCGACTCAACAAATAAGGTGTCGGTGGTTTTGTTTTATCCAAAAAGCGTACCATGTTACTGACGTCACAAAATTTAAGATGGCCGCTTTTAGGCGCCATGACATGATGTGAAGTTTCTTACTGTGGCCTTAAGTTTAGAAAGAATAACGTTTATACTGTGTCCAAATAAACGTTATTCTTTCTGGAACACTTCTTTTCCTCCTTCTTTTTTGCTTTTGTCGTGAAACACAAAACAGAATAGAATAGAATACTCTTTATTAAATAAACCATAAAAAATACAGATATAAATGTAGACTTTTTACATAGGGTGACACAAGATTGCTTTTAAAGACAAACTGGATGGATTAAGGGGGAAGGAGAGACAATAATGCAGGTAAAAACATGCATACATAACGCATATTAAACTTATATGTTGGATCGTGAGGATTTACTCCGTTAACTTCGGTCATCATGTGGGCAGAAGGTGGCTTTCGTGCAATGAAAACACACTGGGACACATACACAGCGTTCATTAAAATCACAAATTGGCACAATCACTACAAATTACAATTACCACAATAACTGAGCACAACGAATCGAGTACAGTTCAGCGACGTTTAACTCCGATGCGATCAGACACTGAATCTTGAATGTCCTCGTCGCCCATCGGCTCAAAACATCACGACTCTGTAGAAGCGCGCTAGAGTGGGTACGCGATGTCGCCAGTAGTAACGCGCTTGCGATTCGTGACTTGTCCGTACTAATGACCGGATCCGACATAATATATAAATATATTCAATAATAATCATGAAACAAGTGCAAAAAACAAAAACAAAATATTATGTTTAAGGAGAGAGATAGTGATTTATTACCATAATTTTGAAAAAGGACAAAGATTTAACACGCCATATCGACACGGGCAAGGCATTCCATAACCGTACTGCTTGAACAGTAAAAGATTTATCATAGAAACTGGTGGAATGCATCGGCCATCTCAAGTCTCAAGTAGAGATAGAGAGAGTTTATGTACCTATGTGTATTGATATTTCGTCCTTTAGCCAATATGTTCCTTTTATAATTGATATTTACATTTAGTATTGTAGAAACTGTACCACTTCTTGTAACTGCATACCATTATAATACATTCAGTTGAAGAAGCACTTGCAACGTTAGAGATCAAACTTCCGCGTAGGTACATACAATTGCTCGTTATTTTATACTCCCACGCCATATTATGTTCCTTTTATATCAAAGCTGAAACTGCACTCCCGGACTTCTAAATTGAGGCACCCTGCACTTTTTTTTTTTTTTTTTTTTCCTTCTGGCTTCGCACGGTTTGTGCATTTAGCCAATGTCAAGTTTTAGTTCTTGTTTAAATATTGATGAAATGAATTATAAATGCATGATGATGATATCCCCGCCCACTCCCCTTGAGTTTCAGTAAAGATGTGGCACTTTACTGAGTCCTCACGCGGACTTCTTGAGAGAACTTGAAGCGAAGTTGCACCGTTTTGTTTCATTTGCCTACACTAATGCACGTTCACAAACACTTAATGGTTAATAATCCACCATTATTACACATTAATATTCGGCTAAACACTAATTTTGGAAAATTAAACAAACTGCTGAACATGACGCTTCACTTTCCCGCCAAGATGTCCACCCTGCACTTTAAATAGTCGTGAATTCAAATTCGGAACAATGACGACATCAAAATGATGGCTGTCGGCATCAAACCTGCATAAATACTTTTTCTTTGAATCATTATTTTGATGTTTTAGGCATATAATATAAATGATAAATGATTTTTATTTCTGTAAGTAGGTTTGTACAAACACTTTTACACGTCAATCATATTTTAAAAACTAGATGAGTTCGGCGTTTCTTATCTGATTACTCTGGGAAGAAAGGCCGAAACAAACTCAGAGGTCACAGTCTCTTTTAAAGTCCAGACATAATCTTGGTCAAATCATGTGAAGGCCATGCAGATTGGTGTCTAAAATGGTCTTTTGAGGAAATAACCACAAAGATTGAGTAGACCTGACCAGTCAGTGCACGCATTTGTCAGTAATCGTGCTGCTCTACTCAGAACTTAAGGAGCTCAACGATGCGACGATCAATACCAAAGAAAGGACATTTGGGTAGGCCGCTTATATGACTCAAACTGCCAGACCATGGGTTAACACTAACTGAGAATAAAAGAAAAGGAAAAAAAATAACCCAGATAGTCTTCGCATTCACAATAATTAAAATAATATAATACTTTACAAGTTTAATAGGTATTTACCTCACATGGAATTGCACGGTGGCTCGATTTAGGAGTACGGGAGTGTATATATTGTTATTGTAACTTCTCGTTGACGAATATTTAACTACATTACATGGGACTTTTTTTTATTTTTTTTATTTAGGATGGGTTTGCTCTTGACCTTAGTCTAGGGCAGAGGTGACAGAGACAAAGTAGACGATGGAGTGAGCTTACCCAGAAAATGCCTGTTCACTCTAACTTTGAAGAGATTAGGGTTGTATGCGTTCGGAAATACAGACGCAGGCAGAGAGTTCCACTCTCTTGCTGTACGCATTATAAAAGACATTTGGAAACGCTTAGTGCGAATTGGTGGAATAGCAACCGGGAAGGGATGGTAACCTGCAGTGCGTCTAGATGTCCGATAATAGAAGGGGGCCGGTGGAATGAGGTCGTGGAGTTCTTGGGCACACTCACCGAAGTACAATCTGTAGAAGACCGACAAGCAGGCAACCTTGCGGCGATGGGCCAAGCTGTGAAGATTGGCATCCACCAGTTTTACGTCGCAAATGAGCCTCTTAGCTCTGCGTTCCACCGAGTCAAGCGCGGCAAGTTGGTATTTAGCTGAGCCATCCCAAAGTTGGCTACAATACTCCATGCAGGATCGCCGCTTAAACATAACTGGCAAAATGTGGCGTCATGTCATGTTATTATAAATTGTGTAAAATAATGTGGTAATACTTTTCAGCAAGGTGCACGCCTAATGACTAGTGCAAGAAAAAATAACACTATCTGCTAAAAACATCAAGTCTGATAACCAGCTAAACCAATTTAGACACACGGCAGTGTGTCAAGCCAAGTTGGTCGGAGAATACTTTTCCAAAACTTAGATAAACTGTTTTAATTTTCTCAACAACGTTTCACTGTTTATACTTATTTAAAACTAGGGTTTTTCCGCGGCTTCGCCCGCGTGGATGTCGGAAAATGACCCATGAGAAGGTAGTACAAGGGTTAAAATTAGGTATGTGTGTCCCTCAGTCGTATTGACCCAGGTTAAAAACTATCTGTGTGCCAAATTTCATCCATATCCGTTCAGCCGTTTTTGAGCCAATCTGGAACATACATCCAGACAAACGGACAAAAACTCTTCGTTACTATTTTATTATAATTATGTATGTTTATATAGAAAAAGATATAGATTTTCGATATCCTTCAAAAACCCAGCCAGTTAAAACTTAAAGTATTTTTTAAACCCACATTAATCGCGGCATCAAAGAATTAAATCACGTTTAACTGTCTTTAAATATTTTAAACAATTTTCATGGCTCTGTGTTTGTAAAACAATATTTGGTTGTTTTATTATTTCTTTTATATCGGAGAACAAAAGGGGTGCTCGCCATAAGGCTGAATCATAATCAGGTGGCTAATTAGAATACTTGTTTCTTTTTTGCGACCCACATTTTAATATCTCTTTTGTAATTAGATTTTTTTTTAATCTTTTCACCTGCTTTCCTGGTTTTTTTTTTGTCGCAATTGTTTTTGGCATAGATACACTTTTGTTTGTTTTCATTTTCAGCCAGTTTGTATTTAATTAATAATGTGTTATGGTACATTTACAATATCGTACACAGCGAAGGTTTCTTGGTAAAAGTTTTCTTAAGATTAGCTTCTTTGAGAAAGCAGTCGACACTTTGATCTGTTTTTCCCAATTAGAAACAAATGAATTCGCTTTTTAGCTTACATAAAAGCTAATTATATTTTCTAAAAATATACCATGTTATTCACTTATATTTTGTTCAGTATAACAAAAAATAAAAAAAATTGTGTAGGTATTTAAGCAATTTTATGGCTCACTTTCATATAATCCTGTTAGGCTGTTTAAGTTGTGACGAAAATAATTACTGAGGAAGTGGTACGTAGTAGCAATTATTTTTAGGCCATTTTTTCAACATGATTAACGTATAATGTTCTCACTGCTGGGACACAGGCCTCCTCTCTGTGAGAGCGAGCAGACTACGTGGTCCTCAAAATACGTCTTTTGACTGATGTAGAAACAACGCGATCAGTATATTTTATTTATTTCCGAATTCTAATGTCATACGGCATTTTGCTGTGGGGAAATTCAGCCGACATTCAAGCTATATTTGTGCTGCAGAAATGAGCCATTCGAGCAATTTATAACCTAAGTTGTAGGCATTCACTGAAAGATAAATTTAAGGAAATAAACATAATGACAGTCGCATCTCAATGAAATGAAATCGTTTATTCTGCAAATAGGATATCGGAATCACTTTTACACGTCATATTAAAAATAAAAAAACGGTCAAGAGCGTGTCGGACTCGCGCACCGAGGGTTGATGATTTCTGAAAAATTGAGCTCTTTAGAGACATCATTTTATTTTTCCTGTAATCTTTACTTAGGTTTCTATCATATATAATAATTCCAGATTTTTATCTTTGCAAACTTCGGAGATAAGGGGGGGGGGGGGGAACGGTATTTTTTGTTACATTTTTCATCACTGGTCGTTTAGGCAGCTTACTGCCTAAAAAAAAAAAATGTTTGAGAATGTATATATTTTTTTATTTCTTTCTTGCTTGCAAAATAGTTAGGCAAACGTCATCTAAAACTATTCTAAATTTCAAGTTGATAGCATTAGTAGTTCTTGAGATATCCGGCTGTGACAGACAGACAGACTTAGTCTCACCATAAGGGTTCCTTTTTACCATTTTGGTACGGAACCCTAAAAATAAGCTAGATGTAGTCGACATATCCTATCTGACTATCCCTGAGAAGAAATGGCGAAACAAACTCAGGGGTCAAAGTCAAAAGTCGAAAGCTCCTCTATCGAATGATAAACGAGGTTCGTGAAAATAGGAGGCGCCTTTACTTTAGTTACAAAATATAGTACCCAGGTAACGTTTTCATGGAGAGGCAAGGTTCGCGCCCTCGTGCCCCTAGTCGCCGCAGGAGACGCCCCGAGCGTCGGGAGTCGCAAGCCGATTTCCGGCCACCGTAGGCGCGGGCCTGCGGACGGTGAGCGATGGGTAGCTCACCATCCGATAAGGACCAGGCCCGGGTCGACGGCGCGTCGTATTCCACGCGCGCCTCAAAGAGTTGTCAGCACCAACTGACGGGGTCCGATAGGGCCAATGCCTGCCAGGGTTGCGAGTTTGTCCGAAAGGGATGTCGTGGCCCTGGCACACAGGCAAATGAAGGAATACGGGTGGGTTTTAGTCAGTAAAAGTCTGACACGCCCTCCCGCTCAGCCCAGAGCGGGAGAAGTAATTTGATAATATCCCAACCAAAAAAAATAAAAAAAGGTAACGTTTTCATGCAGTTTCAAGCTCAGTGAACTATTCCGAAGCCAGTTGATTTTTCTGCCTACTACATACACGATCTGAATATTATAATAGTAAAAGCTTCCAGTTTAGCCTTCGATCAAGTTTAGCGTTTGTTTTTATAAAACCTTTGGATTTTGGTACAAAAAATATCATTTGTTTTGTTAGCAGATGATGGCCGATAAGCGCCTTACCGACTGTTGTCAAATGTAAGCACTTATGTTAAAACGACTACGTATAATAGTTAATATATCTATAAACTAGCTTTTGCCCGCGGCTTTGCCTGCGTGGGTGTCAAAAAATGTCCCACGGGAACGTATTACTGGGATTAAAAGTACCATTTGTGTTAATTCGGGTTATAAACTATCCATTTCTGGGCCAATCTGGTACATAAATCCAGACAAACCGAAAAATTCAAAAAACTATGTTGTTCCCATAACTCCTAGCAATTATTTTTTTTTCAAAAATATTCATTATACAGTTTTGATTCCGTTACATTTATTATACTCGTATGTAACTAAAGATGGTCTAATAAATATCTAAAGTAAACAATATTTGAACATGACGGGTTATCAAACTAGCATTTTTAGCAAGAAAAAAACATTTATTACAGAACGTCATGTTCACCATAACAACATCTCAAAAATGTATAAGTCTAAAACAAGTAGATAAAGAGAAATAATATATTATATATATATATATAATATACTGACCCTGCTTTTTTTGCATAAGTTTACCTAATATCTTAGTGAACTCTCGCGGGAACAGCCGAGGAGACATCTTCTCAGCCAGCGGACTTACCGCAATTTGTTCTAAAAGATAGCATACAAAGAGTTTCAACTGACATCTCGTAAAAATGTTGTACAACGCTTTAAAAAAATGTTAAAGTAAAAAATAAAATAAAATAAGTAGTTAATTTCTCACCATAAGTAGGTACTAATAATATTATGCACATTATATATTATAATAATAATCCAGCAGCATTCGTGGTTCCCGTGGGTGTCGCAAAAAGCGACTAAGGGACTTACTAGAGAATGGGCAGCAGCGTTCTCTATGCATTTTAACACCATACTACGATCGCCAACCCTCCTGCCAAGCGTAGCGATTATGGGTCCCCCCCCCTCTGGGGGAGGCCTATGTCCAGCAGTGGACGTCTTTCGGCTGAAATTATGATGATGATGATTAGTGGTGGTAAATAGGGGTTTACTTAGGGTATTGACTCTATCTTCTGAACTAGGCGAGGCCTATATCTCAGAAGATAGCACTCAGCTGACAATTTCTTATTTTATAACCTAAAAAAACATTGTGTGCAAACACTGTTTAAAATGTATTAACAAAGAATGTTAGTAGTGAATAAAATGTGTGTGTGGCTGAGTGTATGTGTGTGTGTGTTTGTCAATCAACTCAGCCTATAGCAATCCACTGCTGGACATAGGCCTCTCCCAAGCTGCGCCACAACACCCTGTCCTCCGCCTTCCGCATCATCTGTCCCAGCCACTTTTTTAAGGTCGTCGGTCTACGAGTATCTAGCTGGGGGGCATCCCACACTACGCTTGCTGATACGCGGTCTCCACTTCAGGACTCGTCTGCTCCACCGGCCATCGGTCCTTCGACAAACATGGCCAGCCCACTGCCACTTCAGCTTGCTTATTCTGCAGGCTATGTCAGTAACTCCGGTTCTCTTCCGGATAACTTTATTTCTGATCTTATCCTTCAAAGAAACTCCGAGCATAGCCCGCTCCATAGCACGCTGTGTGACCTTGAATTTGTGGACCAGCCTGACTGTCACTGTCCACGGTTCGGCACCCTGTGTGTGTGTGTGTTTAATTAATATGTTTATGTTTGTGAAAACAAAAGATATTCGGTATTAAGGTAGTCTAATTGCAGTAACCATCTTTTCACTGAGATCTTAGCATTATGTTTGCTTAAATGTAATATATTTTAGTTTATTATTAATTTTATTATAAAGTATTCTACTTGTTACATAATACCTGTCTTATCGCAAATGCTGTGTGATGCCATGATGTTATATCTATTTTACATCATCGCAAAAATGGGCGCTTTTAAATATTCCGCGAATAATCACGTTATCGTGATGGCCCAGTGGTTGAGGCCTCACCTCGTCATGTACGAGATTGTGGGTTCAAATCCGAGCAAGTACCAATGTGACTTTTTTAATTCATATGTGTTTTTGAGTTTATCTTGGACTGTTACTGACATCGCTGAAGGAGAAACATCGAGAAGATACCAGGTAGTCTACTCCAAAGCGTTAATACGAAGTATCGGCCGAATGTTCGGCCGTTTTATAACTTCCATAGTTTCCTTTTTTGACTTTGAATCCTTACCCGACTTAAAGTCACATTTTTGACTTTGGCTTATCTCTTTGTCTGTCTTTTTTTTTTCTTTCGCCATAGTTAGCCATACATAGTTAACTGTAGTCAAGCAACGGCCGAACATTTGGCTGATGTTTCGGATTTATGTTTGGAGTAGACACCCTGGCCATAAAATTAATATAAGTCTAAAATCGCCAACCGGCAAGCATGGTGATTAATGCTCGTGCCTTCTGTGTATCAGAAGAGGCCTTTGCACTACAGTAGGACAGTCATAGTCTGGGGGTCTTCTCCGAAGATAAATTCGAAGAATCAGCCGAATGTTTGGCCGTTTCCTGACTATGGCTGACTACGGTGAAAGAAAAAAAACGACGTTCAAAGAGATAAGTCAAAGTCAAAAACGTGACTTGTAGTCGGGTAAGGATTCCAAGTCAAATAAGGAAACTTTGGAAGTCAAGAAACGGCCGAACAATCGGCTGATACTTTGGATTATTGCTTCGGAGTAGGCCCCTTGGGCCTGCAGTCTCGGCATAGATAGCGACCGCTTAACGAACGAATTCGCTCGCAAAGTTCTAATGCGGTCCCTAGACAGTCACAATTGCTTGACAAGCGCAATCGCTATCTATGTCGAGACTGCAGGCCCAGGGTCTGCAATCTCGAATCTCAAATTCGGTCGCAAAGTCCTAATGCGATCTCTAGACGGCCAAAATATTTTATTTAGTTTTTTTTTTTATTTGTTTTTTTTTTGTATTCTATTCTATTCTATTGCTTGACAAGATTGTGATTTTGTCTCTGTATCAAGTAATTTTGACCGTATATAGATCCTATTCGGACTTTGCGACCGAATTCGTTCGTAAAGCAATCGCTATCTATGTCGAGATTGCAGGGCCTGGTATTTTAATCACGTTGTAAATCCAGACTTAAAAACAAAACCCTTTGTTTTATTTTTGTAGCCAGTTAATTCTATCAAATGTTTTGTTTAAAAGTTGAATAAAACGGATTGGATTTTTCTGGGAATTTATTTGTTGAATCCGTTTGTCAAAGCAAAGGATTAACTAAAACTAAATCTGATTTGCAGACGTAAAAGAAAATAATGAAACCAAAACATATCTAGTGGATAAAACCGCCCATTGTGTCACCCTTTGTAAAATTTCTACAATAATATCTGTAATTTTTATGGTGTGCATAATAAAGAGTATTTTATTCTATTCTATTCTATTCTATTCTAGTGGTTTGTAACTATAATTTTGAGTGAAGATTAAGCTTTTCGTGGAAAGTAGGTTTTGTAAATGATTTCATTAGTTGGTCACCGACACCTAATTAAAAACAGCTGACTACACGTTAGACCACAATTTGGAATTAATTGAAATATTTTGAAATTAATTATCATTTCACACTAATGGTAAGGAAAATAATTTTGATTGACGCTAAAATCCACACCGCCATACTGAAATAAAAAATATATTTTTAAACGACTTCAAAAAAAAGAGGAGGTTCTCAATTCGTTGGAACCTTTTTTTTATGTATGTTCCTCGATTACTCGAAGACAGCTGGTCCGATTTGGAAAATGATTTTTTTGTTTGAAAGGGTATACTTTAAAGTTGGTCCCATTGTCATCACGTCAGGATTTGATGATGGGATCCTGGAGAAATCGAGGGCAATCCTCAAATTTTATAGGCACACCTATATTGATTTCAGTATTTTTTATAGTAATGCATGAGGCATTTGCACTTGGAAATTACCATTTGGTAAAGTGGAACTGATGATGATGACCCCTGATAGCCACCGGAACTACTTAATAATAAGTATTTTGCTGTTGCGATTCGATTAGACACTTTAATATGGTTGCTAAGCAATTTATGCTCGTCACAATGCATATGGTGAAGTCACCATCAGTTCTCCTGGTTCTTACCAGGAGAACTCCTTAACTATTAACGCCCCTGCATCGGGAAAAGCTATATTTTGTAAAAGGTGATGAGCAGTTGACATAAGGCTATAGTAACTTAGATAAATTGCAAACTGACCCACTAAAAAGTAAAAAAAAAAACTTTGTACATAAAAAAAACAACCGACTTCCAAAAAAAAACACTCATCATTTCAACCGAAAGACGTCCGCTGCTTGTCATAGGCCTCCCCTAAAGGGGTGGTTTGCCATAATCGGCACGCTTGGCAGGCGGGTTGGCGATCACAGTATGGTTTTAAATTGCAAATGCATAGAGAACGCTGCTGCCCATTCCCTAGTAAGTCCCTTACTTTTACGACACCCACGGGAAGAAATGGGATGGTGCTATTCTTTACGTCCGGCACCAAACGGAATTTTTTCACTTTGTAATGTTTTTTTTGGAAGTCGGTTGTTTTTTTTTTTTGTAAAAAGTTTTTGGTACTGAATTTTCCATGTCAGTTATTTAGTTCTGTCAGTGAGATTTACAATATAGTGAGTCTATAGTTTGTGTGGTGCCGGACGTAAAGAATAGCACTCCCCTGTTTCTTCTTACTAGAGAATGGGCAGCAGCGTTCTCTAAGCATTTTAACACCATACTACGATCGCCAACCCACCTGCCAAGCGAGGCGATTATGGCAAACCCCCCCTTTGGGGGAGGCCTATGTCCAGCAGTGGACTTCTTTCGGCTGAAATTATTATTATTATAATTATGAGTCTATAGTAGGTATAGTGAGTTTATAATACGAACATTTTAATTAGAAGTCAATATTAAAAACCACATTAATATCAACCATTGCCGCATTGGAAACTAGAGGGTAGACAAATGAAATTAGAACTCATTTAATATGGCCACACTGAGCTCCCGGCGGTCTCTAGTACTTAGATTACTTTACCACCGACAAAGTTTATCCAAACCAAGTCTTTCGCTACTTGCTCCTTGATTACCGTAGCGTAAACCAACTCGGCTTGACACACCCTAGAGATTTTTCTACCCGAGCCAAGGCGGAAAATTATTGCTGACTACCCACAGCTTATTCTGTGTTATCTAGAATTAATGTAGACGTCAGCTTCGTAATCTTCGTGGATAGATGGTAAGCTGCCCGTTTGTTTCTTAGAAAAAAGACAATGGAGGGTTATAAATATTGGCATATTATGGTAAGGCTCAGTGCATAATGTGCATGGGATTGGACGTAAAAAGGCTTCTACAGACCGGCGCGACACGCGACGTGACACAAAGGCACCGGGCCTTTGAGTCGCGCCGGTCTGTAGAAGCCTTAAATGTGCGGAACTGCCTTCGAAGTTGGAACTACGAAGAGGAAGGATTTTCTTAGTCTATGACGACTCATCATAATCGACTTATGTGAAGATCTTTCATGTCTTCAATTTTTATAAATTTGTATCCAGTTTCATCCTATATTTTTTCACACCGATATTTCACGTTTTACACAATATTTATATATTTTAATGAGCAAACAGATTGTAGAATTTATACAATCTCTAATTTAGTTAGAGATTGTATAAATTCGAATCTGTTTATTTACCTACTGATAAATGTTCTTTGCCAGCATATAATTTGTACCGTGATTTAGTATATTTCTATATAATTCTGCCTATTAATTAATTCCGTCGGTACTAGAAACATGAAATTATAAACAAATTAATCAATTTCCGCGAGCGTTTGAGCTTTACGTCAAATGTTTGAACTAGGTAATAAAATTAGCGTCGAACTCCAATTTCCTCACACTGGGATTTTCTATGTCGTAAATGCGATACCTATACAGAATCACAAGTGTATGTATGATAAACAAACAGTAGCCAGCTACATCAATGTTGGTTCAATCTAGGAATCGAAACCGTGACCAGGAACCCGACAAACAGAAATACACCACCGTGCCACTTGAGCTGATTGGATAACAAATAAGCAGATATGTTACACGCGTGCCTAAAGCAAAACTTTAAGTTGTGTTTTTATCTTCGATCAACAATACCAACTAGATATCGGGTCGGCGCAAAAAATATGTCTCGGTAAATAACAGCGCACTTGAGACGTGAGCTCTTATTTTGTTTAGTTCGCTTGAAACACAGCCAATGTAAACACGTTTCACAATGCCACAATGTGTAAGCGAAAGTAGAAAACAAAAATGCCCGAAAAAGCAATTTCACGGCCGGAGTGTCATTCGGTAAATACATGTAGAATAAGTTATATTTGAAGCTTTAAAATACCAAATAATATCATTTTTTTAACAAAATTACCGATTTTAAACCACCGCTACGAATGTTTGGCCAAGGTTGGGCAATACACGCGCAAACTTTTGTGTAACAGAACAGTAGATTCATAGAGTAGATTATTTTAGACTTTATTACTAGGTGGCATGGTTGTAATTAGATTGAACTTAAAACGTTTGTCTCAGTTCGTTAGGAATCAAATGTAGCTGTTTAAGTATAATATTCACGCGGACAGAATTTAGCTTTGATTTTGTACGTGACCCGTTATCTAGTTGGTATTGTTGATCGAAGGTTTTTATGCTCGATAGTCTTCGAAAAACGAAAAGAAAAGGGTGCGAATAGTGTGGGAAACCTTTCATTTTGTATAATATTAATTTTCATTCATTCAAAAGTGCATGGAACAGCTGTTTTTTAGGGTTCCGTACCTCAAAAGGAAAAAACGGAACCCTTATAGGATCACTTCGTTGTCCGTCTGTCTGTATGTCTGTCTGTCTGTCACTCTATCAAGACCCTTTTCTCAGGAACGCGTGGAGGTATCAAGTTGAAATTAATATCAAATGCATAGATCTAAAGTCCCTTGGAACTCTAAGTAAATCAAGCAATCCGCCCATTGTGTCACCCTATGTAAAATTTAAACATTTATATCTGTAACTTTTATGGTGTACATAATAAAGAGTATTCTATTCTATTCTATTCTATCCTTTTAAGTCAACGCAATAAAAAAAATACGGTGATATATATGCGACATATTTTGATACTCTCAAATAAATCAAAAACTATAGGGTACTTCTCATTGACCTAGAATCATTAAATTTGGTAAGAACCAAGGTCTCACAGCACAAGTAAAGGAAAAAGTACATTTCCAGTTGGAAAATTGACCGTGGAGTATATCAATGTATGGAAGAACATGATTTTCAACTACAATGTTAAGTTTGTTTTGGGATAAATTAATCCCAACTACCTTACCCTTTATTGTGCGTGGTCCGACACGCACTTTGCCGGTTTTTTGGGTTCCGTACCAAAAGAATAAAACGGGAACTCTATTACTAAGGCTCCGCCGTCTGTCTGTCTGTCTGTCCGTCTGTCACCAGGCTGTATCTCATGAACCGTTATGGTTAGACGGTTGAAATGAAATTTTCACAGATGATGTATTTCTGTTGCCGCTATAACAACACATACTGAAAAGCAGAATAAAATAAATATTTAAGGGGGCTCCCATACAAGAACGTGATTTTTTTGCTCAATTTTGCTCTATATTGATAACGGTAACAGGTAGACGCTTGAAATTTTCACAGAATACTTTATTATGTATTCACTTTAAAAATAAATAATTAAATTAAAATAAAACAAATATTTAAGGTGGATTCCCATACAACAAACATATTTTTTTTGCCATTTTTATAGATAATGGTACGGAACCCTTCGTGCGCGAATCCGACTCGCACTTGGCCGGTTTTTGTATTTCAAACCACAGTTTCTCGTTTGAAATCAATAAAGATGAGACTTTCACATAAATTTACGTATCCAAAAGGCAGATTACCTTAACACGTTCCAGGACACTTGACTATTTGCAAATGTCATGATATGACACTTCAAAATCCCATACATTTTATCATACCGCCTACAGCCGTAGTACCATAAACATTATTTTTAATTTTCACGCCGTGACACTAAATATC
Source organism: Tiliacea aurago (assembly GCA_948098905.1). Lineage (NCBI taxonomy): Eukaryota > Metazoa > Arthropoda > Insecta > Lepidoptera > Noctuidae > Tiliacea > Tiliacea aurago. The sequence continues at coordinate 9,093,942 of OX402592.1, forward strand.
AACATCATTGTACTTGTATGGCTCAGTCTACGCCTGTCGGCGGTGTGAATGTGTTATTTTGGTGCGTAAGCACTGTGTTGAAAAATTACTCGAAATGAGTTTGCCGTGACACCCACGAACAAATGAAGTCGCGTGATGTGACACTAGATCATGTGCTTCTTAGGAATACTATGGGCAAGCAACGGCTATCGACGGTTTGCCAAATTACATGAAATAAAGTTCACCGCCCTTAGCCGTACTGTCACGTAACGATATACCGACATAACGTCAAGAGGCGGTCTGTCCCGGAAAGTGTTAACATACGATACTACTCAACCACAAATTTACCTCAAACCCACAGAAAGTACCGAGAAACCTATTAAAATAAATCTTCCAAACCGCTAACTTTGGAAATTCCGACTCTACCGTGAGATTGAAAAACTATTTCGTAACGTTCGGTAAAAAGGTGGGAAAATACGGTAGAGTTTCGGAAGCTTAAGTTGTAGAGCTTTCAGGAGGTTTCAATTCCAGTAAAGTTTGAAACAAAGTGGACATAGAGCTCGGTAGACCGCTAGTAGAGTGGTTGGTAGGGCCTGAATGCCTAGCGCTAACAACACATTAAGGCTGTATTGTTTCGGGCCGAAATGTCGGCGATCATAGAGCTCCTGTTGATTTAAGTTGTAAATAGAGTTGTTTGTGCTTTGGTAGCGCTTCAAATGTTGATTAACGTGTTTTGAATCTTTTGGTAATCAGAGGGGCTATTCCCGTATTTTTAAGAACTTTCGCATTCTTTTCTGTCAAAAATACGTCCAATTAATAAGCAACAATTAATGTCAAACTCTTCTATGAAATGTTCCGTACATTGGTAACACGTTTTTGACATTTATTGTTTTATGACATTGATTGTTTTTGACAATGATTGTTTTTGACCTTGATTGTTTTGACATTGATTGTTGCTGTGATCAGATTGAGACCAAATTTTTTATTACGAAAATTGGCCTCTGGTATTCATTTTATTATTTGTTTGTCTCTTTACTTTAGAGTCGATTGCAGGTCTAAACAACGTATATTCAGTAGATATAGTTGACGGTGCGTCGATGTTGAAATCAAAATGTCAACGTCAAGAGTGGCTTTTCGATCACTGTCAAAGCCACTCTAGCGGAGCGTCGTGTCGATGGTAGCGAGGCAGCCATCTTGAAAAGTTACTTTTTTTGACGGAATGGCGCCAGCGCACCACGTCTGCGACGAATCGCTTCCCATCGCCTCAATCAAAGTGATTTTTAATAAGATCGTGAAGATTTAAAGACTACAGACTATTGTTTTAATATTAGAAGATTCATTTTAGTGATATTGCAATTATTGAAGGAAAGAGGAAAGCATTATTATATCAAGTTGATTTTCATGTGAAGTATTGGATTTTATTCACCGCCTTATACCCACGCCCTGCGAGATGAGCTGATGATGGCCCTCCTGCGCCTTCATAGTTATTACCATTTTTCATTTTAAAAATAATATCAGGCTCTGTAAGCGTAAAAGGCTCAGCACAAAAACCCGTGCGGCCTTATACAAAACAAGGATCTTTAGACCCAGGTTTAAATTGTGTCATTTTTTAATTTCGAACCTGATTCCGTATGAGATAAAGTTCTTAGTAAAAAAACTGATTTAAACCCGAGTTGTCAACTTTGTATTAAGAACTTTATCTCAGACGAAATAAGGTTCGAAATAAATAAAAATGACACGATGGTTTAAACCTGGGTCTAAAGATAAACCTTGTTTTTATACCACAACCACCAATATAATTTAATTATTCAGTTTCTTCCAAAGGTTTTATCACAATAAATGGTTCCAATTGTACTAACAAAGTAGTAATAATTATAACATAAAATATAATAACCCTATCATCAATATCAAATAACACACTGTTATACCACCAACGAAATATAACAACCACTTAATAACTACTCCATATCAACTATCACGAATGAACCAAACCCCAAATATCATTTACACGCTAAAACTGCTATCCTTTATCGGTAATAGCCGTTATCATCACTGCTATTACAATAACTGTTACTGTCTTAAATAACGTTACGATAGTTAAACGTTGCACGCGAAAGTCATGTTAGGCGTAAACTCGTTAGAATTGTTGTAAGGGTTCGTAGAAATTTTCTTACTGATGTGTAATGTCTTTCCTCTCGCCTTTTTGTGGAAATGATTTCGTGAAAAGGGACGGAAGTGTGTAACAGGAAGTGACAGTTTTGCGCATGGAATAAGTAACTACTTTTTAATAGCATGGAATTAGTAAGTACTTTATAATAACCCGACATAGCTTGCAGAGTAAGCAAACTGAAGTGGCAGTGGGCTGGCCATGTTTGTCCCTGACTTTATTTTAGATAATATAAAATTAAAGCAGGCTTATAAGAAGCTTTTACTTAGTATATTATGTTTCATTTATCACACATCATTTAGAGAATTTATTCCGAAACGTTTATGTGTATGTCGGATCCGGTCATTAATACGGACAAGAAACGGATCGCAAGCGCGCCACTACTGGCAACATCACGTAATCTACCCACACCTCTGGCACGCTTCTACAGAGTCGTGATGTTTTGAGCCCATGGCGAGGACGACATTCAAGATTCAGTGTCTGATCGCATCGGAAGACGTCGCGGAACTACTTGATTCGTGGTGATTATAATTTGTAGTGATTGTGTCATTTTGTGATTTCAATAAACGCTGTGTATCGCACCCAGTGTGTTTTCATTGCACGAAACCCAACTTCTGCCCACATGATGTCCGAATTTAACTGAGTAAATACTGACGATCCGACATTTATAATACATTGATTCAATATTAAACTTACATTTATAGAATAAAGAGTTCAGCCTGCCTGACTGCCTCGTTGGTCTAGTGGTCGCAAGCACTACTGTGGGGCACGAGGTCCTGGGTTCAATTCCCAGGTCGGGCAAAGTGTTATAGGGGTTTTCCACCAAGAATTTCTCAGTAGCAGCCCGGAGTCTGGATTTCCGTGCCCGGTTGATACGAATTAGATTTTTATGTCATCATCATCATTTCAGTCGAAAGACGTCTACTGCTGGACATAGGCCTCCCCCAATTTAAGGCGAGTTTGCCATAATCGCCACGCTTGGCAGGCGGGTTGGCGATCGCAGTATGGTGTTAAAATTTATAGAGAACGCTACTGCCCGCAATCTCTAGTAAGTCCCTCAGTCGCCTTTTACGACACCCACGGGAAGAAATAGGATGGTGATATTCTTTACGTCCGGCACATCAATATTAAACTTGAGGAGCTCGTGGCTACGTAACAACAGCCACACGGGTCGATCCATCAGGTTAAGCTACGCTTGCCGGGGTTGGTCCTTGGATGGTCTTTACATACCGAGACTCCTCCGTGCCTCCAAAAGCACTTTAAACCGTTAGTCCCGGATGTCATTTGTGGATCTTTGACAGTTGTTATGGGTCGTTAGAAGCCCGAAAGTCTGACAACCAGTCTTACCAAGAGGTACCGTGTTACGCAGTTACTGGGTGTGGAGGTCAGATAGGCAGTCGCTCCGTGTAAAATACTGGTATTTAGCTGCATCCAGTTAGACTGGAGACCCCAAAATAGATGGGAAAAAGCTAGGCAGCTGATGACGATTGACATAAAAGTTAAACTTCAGTTTCTACAGTCTAACAAAACCGCGGGGCGTCGCTCGTCGCGTATAATAAGTTGGTCCGGCCGGCACTAAATTCAAACATATATTATGGCGTTTTATGAGAGCGTTTACAGAGAAGCGATTATACACGCGTTTGCTTGAAATGCCGGCGGAGCACGCGGTTGGCACCGCCGCACGTGGCGTTGCGTTTCTGTAATTCCGTTCAGGGTAAAACGTAACAACACCCGCGGCGCTGCTGCGATGCCCGCCGCGTTCGCCGCCGTGTGCTACGCTACACGCTAGAATTTCCGCCGCGGCCTGAGCGACGGACACCGCTACTCTTCACGCCCGGCGTCTCCATAAATAAGACCGTACATTGCCTTATGTTTGTGTTTGCGTGTGTGATGACGCGGGCCGCTGCATGCGCCGCCTCTCTGTAAACAGAAAAAACGTCCGACGCGCCGCGAGACGCTACGCTGTACGCGACGCGCGACACCCACGCCCCGCGTCTCCGTAAACGAGCACTTAAACATCATGAAAATCGAATAAACATAATAACATTGTTCTTGAATGTAACGCCGGACACTGAATGTAAATATGCAGACGGTCCGACAGAGCGCCATTACAATTTTATTTCCAACTTACTACTTTTGTAGCTCCTAAAAATTATACGGAAGAAATAAATGTTCCAGTTTGGAATAGTTTAAATTTTTTTTGTTGTCTTTCCTTCTATGAAATCGTGGGAACTAAACCGACTGTAAAGTTGTTTTGACAGGAACTGAGAAAGGAGTTTTATAAAATCACCTGTCATTTATTACTTTTCAGAATTTATTACTTTTATCAAAAACTCAAAACTCAAAGCATTTATTTTAAATAAACCAATTACAGGCACTTTTGAATTTTCAAGGGGTCAGTCAGTCAGAAAGATGAAGGTAGTTGCCCATTCCAAAGCTTAGTGGGTACCTATGGAGAAGAATAGGCAACAAACTACACGGACACCCTTTTAAATTAACATAATATGGTTACATCATTCGTGTTGAAATTAAACATGCGAGAACGATGCAAAACGTCAAAAGCGTCCGTAACAAAAAGGTACAAAAAAAACTATTTAAAAATTAAATTTAAATAAGCCACGGCCGCTAAGAGATGACCAGTCCCTAGTGATGGCGCCCGTTCACGAACATGACGCATGGATTAGCACCATTCAGCTCAACCTAACTAATATCCCTTGGTAAGACTGGTTGTCAGACTGTTGGGCTTTTGACAACCCGTAACGACTGTCAAAGATCTACAGACAGACAGAACCAACGGCTTGACGTGCTTTCACAGGCACGGAGTGATCTCGATATGTAATGGATCATGGTCACTCGTCCACGGACCAACCCCGGCAAGCGTAGCTTAACCTGTTGGATCTGCCCTTGTGGCTATTATTACTTAGCCACGAGCCCAACGAAGGTGACACCATTAATTAGCCCTCAATTTGTTAGGGTAACTGTAAAAAAATCTGTCTAAAAGAAATCGTGGCAGTAATTTACATTTGCAGAAACGTTAGACTGGAACACTAAAATACTGCTTAATAGCAGAAAAAGACAATAAGTAATCGGGGAATTATAAAACGAACGAACAAAAAAAGCTTAGCGACTGATGAGGAAACTGTTTTAATAACTTAACTTTAAGGCGACGATAACCGACTTTTAATGATTTTATACTGAAGATCACGTCAAAACGAGTAGTGTTAATGATTTGAAAAAAAAATATGTTAAATTAAAACATTTTCACAATAATTTGGTATGTGAATATTTTAGATTATGTTTATATTACATATTGAAATTAATTGGTAAAGTTATGTCTAACGCGGATAAAAAACTGAGAATAATGGCGCAAAATTTACCAAGCGTATTTTTCTGAAACCTTCACCACTTTAGTATACGCGTTTTATTAAAATACATTTTTTTTGTGCGTCAAATTAGGGACAGCGTTCCTTGATGGGCGAGTCCTATTACTGGCTGAATGTACGACGCGTTGCGTGAGCTCAGTACAGAACACGTAAGCTAACTACTCAAGGTCACTGGCATATATCTCCGTCTTAACTAAAAGTGGGTTGTGATTCATCCATTTCAGATATTAAAATTGTAGCTGTGCGACTAAATGACTTAGTGAACGACTAGAAATACAGAGAGGGTGCTGTAATTGAATCATTTGGGTTAGGTTAGAACAGTGACCATTAACGATGCCAGATTCCCTCTATTCTTGGTGAATCATTTGAGTTAGATGAGGTTGGCTTAAAAGATTTTTTAGAAAATGAAAATATCGGTTAGAGTAATTAGTTACTGAATTTATTTTAGTTTAAATCATTCGTCATTTGTATGTAATAATAATGCGTGATAATAATGTAATAATAGGTATTAATAGAATCATGAATAATTTGCACGCTTGCTCGCAGGCAGAATACAATGACCTAAAGGCTGTAAGATCTTCCCTTGTAAACCTTGTATTTTCTTGCAAATAAACAATTTGAATTTGAATTTGTAAACATGAATATTATAGGTCAACTGAAAGTTATAAATATAAATAAAAGCTTCTCATTTTGTATTTTGAGTAACTCAAATTAATGTTTGTAAGTTGCTGTTGATTTCTCGTCTCTCGCAGTCAGTCGCTCACTTAGTAATACTATAACGTAAATTAATTATTTTTGTCACGTAAAACTTTAATTTACAGTCACTCAAAAAAATACTATCCTAAGGCCCGTATTACAGAACGTCACTAAATACTCAAGCATTACTTAAAACTAGATTCAAGCTATTTGATTGGTTAAAACTAATTTTAAGTGATGCTTGAGTATTGAGTGACGCTCTGTATTACGGGCCTAAGTAATCTAAGTAAGTACCTACTGAACGCAACTTTGCAAACACGAACTTTTTCATAAAGACATACAACTAAGTAAGTGACATAATGGAGGATTCTATGAAACATTTCATAACAATAGATACTCATCACTATCACAGTTTGAATCCACCCGTAACGACCACTAAACAAAACCCTTCAGAAATTATCAATAACCGTTCGAACAGTCACCATATTCACATATTGGACAGCTACCACAATTATCCCATACAATATTGATATTGAACCCGAAACTTTACTGAACAATATAATGAGTATCACATGAACAACATGGACTAAGGTATACTCGTATTATTTGATATTTAAGTTATTTCAAGCATTTATACTCGTAACTATAATTGCTTGTAAAATTACACGCACGCTTTGTCTTTAAGAAGGGTTCTTCATTATTAAAAGAATTTATTGGAGGTCGGTCAAAGTGAAAGTCAAAGTCAAATTATTTATTTGAAATAGGCACATAGGAGGCACTTTTGAACGCCAAAATTTACAAAAAAAAATAGTCTTCATTCTAGTTGTACCTTCCAAAAGGTAGTTTCGTATGGAGAAGAATGGGCAAGAAACTCCACCGTTACTCTTTTAAAAATGTTTAACAATATTTTGTTTAAGTACATTAATTATAAGATTATATGTGAAGACGATGCACCTAGAATAAAATAAAACTATCATACCACTATAGGTAAAAATAATTAAAAATGAAGCAATGAAAAATAACTTGATTATGAGATAGATACATGGTGCTCACATATTTACAAACATCAAAAATTTAAAATAATAAGTCCTTGTATGAGTCTAGGTAATCACAGAATGTAAAATCAATGTCAGAAAAATAACAAATTATACAATTAAAATAGCAACCAGTAATGATTTTGTCTAGACTCTAGATTGTCCTATGGAGCATTCCTATCCTGGAGATAATCCTCTAACTTATATATTCTTGTTTACAAAGTGTACTTTTAATATGTCTACTTAAGAGGAGGTAGTGTTAAGAAAAGGAATAAAGGCAATTAACATTAGGAATTTATAAGGCGGATGTCAGTGAAAATCCTGAGGACGCCCTAGAAAGACATATACAGATCACATTGAGGATGTTCCAAAAAAAGCCAAGTGCGTTTACTCACAACCACGTAGATGAAGAACAGGAGAAAGCAAAAGGAGTTCATAGCACCCACTTGCTACAAGTATGAACTCCTCCTAGAAATACGCAGGAAGACTGTGGGGTCCCTCAGTCTTTTCGTATTTTCTACGTACTTACCTCTATGGAAAGAGCCGTGAGGTTAGGTCTTGTACCTTACTGTGTCAAAAATATGCCGTTGTATACCTTTACGCATTGTGTACCTACGTTCAACGACGCTAACGCTGGAACACCAGATGCGAAGGGAACCCTTGAAAGTCAACTAGTTTAACCGAAAAAATAACTGTCAAAATATTATAGATTTACAACAGTAAACACGGTTTTAACAGTTGCTCTTTCGGATAAACTAGTTTCCATTTCCCAAAATGAGCAAATAGGTATTAATTAATAGTAACTCTCAAAACAATTTGAAACTCGTATCAAATGAATATAAATTATATTAATGTCGCTAAAATCGAAACATGTCAACCTCTAATTTGCGCACCCATAACCTATATTTCATACGATACACTGAGGCACGTTTAAACGGAATACATAATTAAATCTATTAATTACATACAACTTAATTAACGTATCTAACTGTGATCATACAGCTTTTAATTAATCATTTGTAAGTCGTATAATGTTTCAGGTATCTATCTTGATTCAACTGAAAGTTCCGTCTAATGTCTAAATCTACATCAAACTATTTAGTCTCATTTATTACCTAAATAGTTTATAATGTATGTACCAACTAGGTATGATTTCATAATAATTTGTCATACTCAGGTATTGATACGAGCATAATTTTTTTGTGACTTATGGTTATTTTGTTCCATAGTTAGTATATTTCAAACGTATTTTTATATTCAAAAGTAACATAATTATATGCTTATAACTCCTTTAGTATTCAGTTTATTATAAAACTACTCAACACATTGAATGCTGCTTAAAAATACGCGTTTAACGATGCATAATATGCATATTTGATATAAAATAAGAAAGCATGAGCCAAAAAAAGTTTTTTCTTTCGGATTGGCTCTTCTGTAAAAATGTGTTGTTAGGGTTCCGTACCAAAATGGTAAAAAGGAACCCTTATGGTAAGACTAAGTCTGTCTGTCTGACTGTCTGTCACACCTGGATATCTCAAGAATGACTAATGCTATCAACTTGAAATTTACAATCGTTTTAGATGACGTTTGCCTAACTATTTTGCAAGCAAGAAAGAAATTAAAAAAAAATACCTTTTTTGCAAAAGGGACTGAAAATCTTCTTCTCTCTTAAAATTTGAAGTGGCGCTACTAGGGCATGTCCTATCATATGAAAGAACGCTGTTTGAACATTCTCAAACATTTTTTTTTTTAGGCAGTATAGATTCCGACTTTTTTCGAAATTAAAAAAAAAAATATCGTTCACCTATCCGAAGTTTGTAGAGATAAAAATCTGAAATTATTCTATATGATAGAAGCTTATGTAAAGATTACAAGAAAAATAAAACGACGTCTCTAAATAGCACATTTTTAAAAAAATCATCAACATCATATATTCGTACGGAACCCTCGGTGCACGAGTCCGACTCGCTCTTGACCGGATTTTTTTCATTTGTGGTAGTTTTGAATTGAAGCAGCGATATTCGTTTGTAGCAAAGACGGTAGCGATAACTTCTTTGCATCTCTTTTAAGAATATTGTATTTTATTCTAGGCATACACTACTTACACGATGTCCCTCGACACCTCGACGTAATCTACTTTCAATAGGTTTTATTATTTATAAATAAACTAAGAATTAATTAATGTAACATTTTTTTTATTCATAGATAGTCGGCTAATTGGCTTGACCTTTACTTAAAGTCGTTGCAACCTTTTTGATCACTGCTCAAACGAATGACATGAAGTATCTTTCAGTCAAAATATCACTGACTACCGATGCCTTCATTTTTAACAGGGCGTAAGGCCGCGTTCACGCCCACGAGCGATGCGACTTGAGTCAAGCGGCGCGCGCGCGTCTCATATTTCCGTCTGTCGCTCCACAAGACGCGTCCTGGTGACTCGTGGCATGCCCTAAACAACTTCTTTCATTTGTTTTCCCCGCCGTCGCTATCGCAAGACGTGTGTGTAAATAATAGCACCATCATCCTATTTCATCCCGTGGGTGTCATAAAAGGCGACTAAGGGACTTACTGGAGAATGGGCAGCAGCGTTCTCTATTCATTTTAACACCATACTGCGATCGCCAACCCACCTGCCAAGTGTGGCGAATATAGTAAACCCCTCCCGAAACGTTGGGAGAGACCTATGTCCAGCAGTGGACGTCTTTCGGCTGAAATTATGAGAGAACATCAGCGACAACGACATTTCCCTTTTTGGAAACAAATATTGTTCAAAGTGGAGTATATCTACATGGAATGTTAGAAACACGTGACTAATTCCACTTACACGTGCCGAATTATTCGAGCAGGAGTGAAGCCCACACTCCCGACTATATCTTCTCTACAATGGGAATATTTCCCATTGAGCTGAACCAATGAAGTGTAAACGGGATAACACGAATGCCTTCACGACTAACAAAGGATTCCTTGTTACCTTAAGCTGGGTGCACAAGGATTGCAGTGTTATCTTTTTATTGAATACCGTTTATGGTTACTTTTATGTGTTGGTGCTGCCGTCTGGTGGCGAATATAAGAATGAAAAGGCTGTTTGAGTTTTATGGAATTAGTAAGTTACCTAAAGATTACATACCTAAGATGTTTTGAGTCTGGGTGTTAAACCTCAAATGGGTACCTATATTATGATAACATAAATGCGTTGACTGAATTGTCGATAAAGGTCCAGTTACGAGTAAAGAAAAGAAATAAAGAAAATACGCGTATTTCCGGTAAGCATGACGCAAAGAAAGAACATAAATACAAAAAAACTTTTTACAAAAAAAAAATAACCGCCTTCAAAAAAACACTACAAAGTGAAAAATAACTTTAATTTCGGAAGTCGGTGCCTTTGGATCTATATTTTAGTTTTTTGCCACCGACTTCCGAAATTAAAGTTATTTTTCACTTTGTAGTGTTTTTTTGGAAGTCGGTTATTTTTTTTTTGTAAAGTTTTTTATTTTTCACGTTTTAGTGGGTCGGTTTTTAATGTATCTAAGTTACAATAGCCTAATGTTAACTGCTCATCACCTTTAACAAAATATTGCTTTTCCCGATGCTGAGACGTTGATTGTTGAGGAGTTCTCCTGGTAAGAACCAGGAGAACTGCCACTCACTATGTGCATAGTGACGAGCATAAATTTCCTAGCAACCACATTAAAGTACCTAATCGAATCGCAACCCGTTAAATACTTATTATTATATTGTTCCCATCTGTGGTCTCCATCATCAGTTCCACTTCACCAAATGGTGCTTTCCGAAAGCAAATGCACCAGTTACTATCAAAAAATACCCAAATCGCTATATGTGTGCCTATAAAGATTGAGGATTTCCCTCGATTTCTATGGAATCCCTTCAACAGATTCTGATTTGGTGGCAATGGGATCACCTCGGGAGCATACCTACTCTTTCAAACAAAAAAATAATTTTTAAAATCAGTCCACGATCGAGCAATCGGTGAACAAACATAAAAAAAAAAAACATACAGCCGAACATATAACGTCCTCCTTTTTGGAAGTCGGTTAAAAAGAACAAGTAGGGGGAAAATATGCGTCACATCCACGCAAAAAGGCCACCGCTCAGCACAATGCTGCAACCCTATCCGAGACAGAGCCCCAGCGCTGGTTTTCATACACATAACATGACAGCACGGTCGGCGCAGTGGTTAAGCGATTGACTGCTGCGTTGCGTGTTGCGGGGTCGATTCCCGCACGGAACAAAATATTTGTATGACCTGCAAGTAGTTGTTCCGGGTCTGGCTGTTTGTATATGTGAGTTTAAATGTTGTAAACGCACCCACAATACAGGAGAAATTGCTAGTGTGGGGAATCGTTAAAAAAAAACGAGTGCGCCTTAGACCACACGACTGAAGTAAAACTTACAAATATTAATACTAATTATACTTCCGTAACGCTCTCGTCATGCATTCACCAGCTTACTCCCTAAGTCAAGCGAGCCATGAGAAGTTTTACTTAAAAAAAAAAACACGCGTTCCTCCCATGGTGGTAGGCAGAAAGTACAGAAAACCACTTGCTATGATTCTTATATACACTCCTTTTCCTCCCTCATTTTGTGCGGCTATGAGTGTGACACCGTCAGGAATTAATGAAATCATCATTAATTAAATAAATAAATAAATAAAATTACTTATCATGACAGATAAGTAATTTTCGTAACGCAAAGATTTTGAACATAACTAAAGCGAGTGCTTAAGTGATCGGATTTCTAAATTAAATGGAAAGAAAATACTTGTAAGAAAGCCCAATACCTCAGTAAAATAAAAATAAATCATAACATATCATCACGCCTGTAATTCCCGAACAGTTAGGCAGAGGTGCACCCTCGTTTCACCAGTTATGTCTATGTCCCATGTAATAGGGGCCGAGCCTATAGCCTTCAACCGGTCACAAATCCTGGTGGGAAATCCCAGTAACACTTTGCCCGACCTGGGAATCGAACTCCGGACCTCGTGCTCAACAGTAGCGCAAGCTACCACTAAACCAACGAGGCAGTCAAAATAAATCATTATCATAATAAAGATTACAACAGGTCGCTTGCGAACTTTCCAAGTGAAATATATCGAAGTTTGCGTGAAACTTCTGGCAATACCAAGCTGTTAATAAAGAAATACTCGCTTCGATCAAGGAGGTCGAACTGAAAGTATTCTTCCTGTTTTCAATAAACTTTTAATGGCAAATATGATTGAAACCAAAGTTTCGGAGACCGGCGACTGTTACTTCCAGTCATTTAATGACTTATGTATTTTGCTAGAAAATTGGTATCGGCTTTTTAATGTATCAAAAAAGTTTGCTTAGATTATTTACTTTGACTTTTTAATGGAAAATTTTTGCTAGGGATTTTTCCGGGCTGTTTCAAATATGAAGGTTCCGTCTATTGATTGATTTATGTCAGAATGTATAATTTAATGATAGGGTAAACAATATAGATATTATGAAATACTAAAACTAAATAAATGTAAATACCTAGTATGTTTGTGCTCACCGTAAAACAAAACGTGCGTCTGCAACTGTAAACGCACGTGTTGTATGATTCATAACCCCACCACTAAGTAGTGTATAAAAACGGTTGTTGCACAAGCAAACGGGCAGTCGATGACACCTGCCGCGCACAAAGCGTTCTAAGTTAATATAGGCGCCGCGCGCGCGGCACACACAAACATCACTCCACACTCGCGAGAAACACAAAGATTAAATCTGGTTACGTTGTAGGAGGCGAGGACAGCATCCACTATAGGTAAGCGCCGCCCAAAACCGACGCCCTCGTTGCTAGATTGACCCTTGCCGGGCCTTCCCCAGGGAACTGGGGATCTTACCTAGTAGGGGTCTGGTCGCACAGGCGTCGTGAAGAACTTAGGGCGCTCTTACAGTCACACACCAGAAACACACTTGAGACCGCCGAGGGGGAATTCCCCCCCCCCCCAGCGAATAGGTGTGCGATAAAGCACTCCCACCCCTCCACGTTCTCCCCGAGGAGAACCCAATGACGGGCCCCCAATTATGGGGACCGAGAGACAAAAGCCTCGGACAAGGGGCCCGACAACCGATTCCTCGCGCCCCCTTAGCGGCGCAGAGACGACCACCGAAGCAAACGGGCAGTCGAGCTCGAGTGATTGGAGAGTGCTGACCTCTGAGTCTAAACTTAAAGTGTGAGTACAATGACATATTACTTTATGCAACAATGATTGTTGTTGTGATTTTGAATGTTTTTATTACATCATATATTATAATATAATATAATTTTGTGAAACCAAGTTTCGGCATATTTACCACACCCACGTTTATATCCTTATAGTCTTTATGATCGACACAATTTAAATAAAATAAAATAGATAAAGTAAGACTGTCCTACAAAAAGGTACAAAGATCTGACATTTAAAACTAACACATTCTCGTAATTCATGGCAAGGAGATATAATAAAAAGAGAATACAGAGATAGAATAGAAAAACTGATAAACTAGAATGGGTATGAGCCTTACAAGAGTGTAAGGCTCGTACCCATTCTCGTAAAAATTACAATACGTGAAAATTACCGTAACTCAGCTCCGTAATTGTGACATTTCCACATCATTGTCTAATAACTGTCGCACATACACCGTTGTGCACTTACCCTATAGATAAATGACAATGAAGCTTCGCCTCTGCAGGAGTAACAACGTCGGAGACAACACCGTTACAAGCCAATTCCATTTTATTTATATGCATGTAAAATGCATTTTGGTAGCGTGGCCGTATGCTGCCTTTGTTATCGGTGGTGTATTGAAAATCTTGCGATAACGTCTTATGTGAATACATCGGTGCTTCTTGATGTTATATTTTTAAACCCTGACGAAAAAGAGGTGTGTTATAAGTTTGTAGTGTGGGTCTGTGTGTCTGTCTGTGCCATCATAGCTCCTAAACGGATGAACTGATTTTGTTTTTTTTTTTTCAGTAAGATATCAGCTTTCAAGCAATTTTCAAGATAGTATCTGCGAATATAATGTTTGTGGACTAGGGACCAAACACCTATGGCGAATCATATCGGTCTGTAGCGAAGGATCAATTAAATTAATGGAAATTGTTGCATTGACAAGTGCCAACTGTCGTACTTATATATGGGTTATAATTATTATAACGAGATTTAATTAATGTGAATCTAATTAATAGCGAAAGCGCCTAATTAAATTGTCACATAATACAATTTGATATTATCAACATTGGGCAATTCAAATACATATTATTAATGTTAGGTACTACTTCGAATAATCGAAACTAAAATAAACCTAATAAATAAGTTACTTACATAGTTAGTAATTTAAATTCCAGTAAAGTTTCTAACTACCCATTAACTAATCTAGAAGCAGTAGAGTTTTGAACAAATTTATCTACCTCTAAGTCTTTGAAAATCACTTCATTTATAATTATTATTATTATAATTATTTAAGTGTCTTTGACGTATCTCGCGACCCTGGGGTCCTCGACCTTTAGAAGGTGTACGAGGGGCCAAAGCCAACTCACAGAGGACCATTAAGACACTTTTAAAGAAATGAGGCAACAACCGAGGATTATCCCCGTAAGCACAGCTATGCAAGTGCACTCAAGGACAACCCCTGGTTGGTGTAGAGTACTCGTAGACTGTAGGACTATTGCAGGATATGGAAACAAAGATATTGGAGTATGGGTTGCGATCGAATTTTCGGTTTTAGGACATGCCGGTTTCCTCACGATGTTTTCCTTCACCGTTTTGAGAGCAGTGGTGATTCACATCATTTAAATGAATACTTTAAAAGATAGCACAGATTCAAAATTACGCGTAACAAAATAATTATGGTTAATGGTCCTCGGCTAATATTACGACAAAAAAAACGACTGAACAGATTTGGATGAAATTTGGCACACGGATAGTTTATAACCTGGATTAAAACATATTATGATAATTTTATTCCGGTAGTATGTTCCCGTGGTATATTTTCCGAAATCCACGCGGGCGAAACGCGGGCATAAGCTAGGCTATATTATAAAGAGTTATGAGTTTGTACGTAGGGAAATATATATATCTTCGGAACTACTGATTCGAATCCGGAAATTCCTAATTCTTATGGGAAGCTAAATTATTGTCGAGTGTCATAGAATGTAATTTCATGTTAAAACAAGAAATTTCACGCAGATGAAGTCTTGGGCAGAAACTAGTGTATTATATAACTATTTATAAATACTTAAACAAACAGAAAACTTCCTTTGAAATTTAATCGGAATAAATAACTACCAAAATTGTTTAATGAGTTCTGCCTGTGAAATGTGAATGTCGAAGGCCACGAAAAGGCTGGGTTCCGTTAAAATTTGCATATTTCATTATAAGCTTATTTAGATAGTCTGGGCTCTCAAAACAAGAAGTGAAATGAACTGAGTACTTTTCACAAAATACCCAAAAACCCATTCAAAAATTATTAGAAAATTCCGTATCTTCCACGGAATTACCTAAATTATACAACACACAATGGAAATGGAGCCTCGGAAATATAACACAAAATAAATAACTTCTAAATTAATATATTCTCATATCTCACCATCCGATGTACTGAGCACGGTAATGGATTCTCTGAACGCATGTGTTTCCAATTTCAATTTGGCGTAGAACGTTCCATTTATCTGAAACATGTGTAACACATACACGGTTTAATTCGTTTTATTTAATAGGAAAACCGGAAATGAACTCGAACGATGCATGTGTAAGATTAATACCGATGTAATTAATACAAAACAACGTATTTCGTGTTGTAATACAAAGTAATAATTAATTTATAATAGTAAAATATATATAGTATGTACAAGTTTAAAATAAAACAGAATAAAATAATAAAGGGGGGGGGAAAGCTCATTGGGCATCAAAAAATTCGTCCGCATCGCTGTCAATGGGAAAGGTGCCCAAAAGGCTGGCAGCATTGCCACGTTGGATGGCAATGCTGATTCTTTGGGACCAATACTGAAATCGCGAAAAAAAACCAGCTGTTCCCTACATTTATGTTCGAATAGTTCGTTAAAATGTAGGGAACAGCTGATTTTTTTTCGCGATTTCAGGTTTGGTCCAATAGTAAAAGTTGTTGATAATGATGAGTACAATGACCCCTTAAGAGCTTATTGACGTTTAAAAAATAACCCTGTATAATTTGAGTCTTATCAATAGATCTCAAATTGCATTTATCGAAGTTGACCCGCACACGCCACGCGCCCGCCTCGCGCCCACCTCGCGCCCGCCTCGCGCTCACCCCGCACACGAAACGCGCTGCACATGCCTGATGATCAAGGGCGTTTTTTGATTAAATACTAAGTAGTATAAGCGGGTGCGGTGCGGGCGCGGGGTGGGCACGGGGCATGCGCGTGTTGTCCGAACGTAGCCTAAGACTGGTTGTCAGACTTTCGGGCTTCTGACGGCCCGGAACAACTATCAAAGATCTTCAAATAACAGCCTGGACCAAAGGCTTTACGTGCTTTCCGAGGTACGGAACGGAAGGGTCTTGGTATGTTAAGATAGTCCCATCCATGGACCAACCGCGGCAAGCGTAGCTTAACCTCATCGATCGACCTGTGCAGCTGTAATTACTTATTATACGTAAAGGCAAAGGACAAAGCTATACTATTTCCGTCTCTAAGAGCGTGTCAGTTTTTTCAAGGTCAGCGACATATATTATGTAGCTCATCAAGCGTCGACTTTCATGGCGTTTTTGTGAAATTGTGAAGTTTATATTGGCAATTTTCTACATCATTTATTCATCAATTTGCTGTTTTTTTTGTTTTAAGACCCGGGTAAAGGGTTAGGTTTATGGTATCATTGGATCCTATACAGGGTTATTTTTACCACCAGGTATTTGGACCAAACCTGAAATCGTGAAAATCAGCTGTTCCCTACATTTTAACGAATTATTCGAACATAAATGTAGGGAACAGATGATTTCTTTTTCGCAATTTCAGTTTTGGTCCCATAGTAAAAGTTGTTCATAATTTCGTACCTTAAGAGGTTGTTGACGTTTTAAAAATAACCCTGTATACATTTATGGATATTATGTATAAAATATGTTGTTTCATCTGGCCACGCTACCCGAACCTCTATAGTTTTCTTACTTTAAGGTGTGTCTAGTCGCTGCTACAAGTAGCGAGAGCATGCGACTCCCTTAGTCTGTCATTGCGACTCGGCAACCCGACGTCAAGTGTGCAGAGATTAGAACGAAATGTTTCTGAAAATTGTCGGCCACAGCCGGTCGTTGCGTCTACTCGCGGAGCTGTCGCAGTCACATGTCACATAAAGTGCGACTGTGCGCCATGTCTAAACAGCTGACACAATTCCATTTTTAGGGTTCCGTACCAAAATGGTAAAAAGAAACCCTTATGGTGAGACTAAGTCTGTCTGTCTGTCACTCCTGGATATCTCAAGAACTACTAATGCTATCAACTTGAAATTTAGAATCGTTTTAGATGATGTTTGCCCAAGTATTTTGCAAATACGAAATAAATTTAAAAAAATATATATTTTTTGCAAAAGGGACTGAAAGGGGGTCTTAAAAAATTTAAGTGGGGCTACTAGGGCATGTGGGGTATCATATTATGGAAGAACGCTGTTTGCACATTTTCAAACATTTTTTTCTTTTTTTTTGGCAGCATAGTTTCCGACTTACGAAAAATGTAAAAAAAAATACCGCCCCCCCCCCTTATCTCTGAAGTTTGCATATATAAAAATCTGAAATTATTCTATGTGATAGAAGCGTATGTATTACAGGAAAAATAAAACGATGTCTCTAAATAGCACAGTTTTTTAGAAATCATCAAAATCAATTATATACGTACGGAACCCTCGGTGTGCGAGTCCGAATCGCTCTTGACCGGTTTTTATAGGTTAAACCAGTCCCTAATGAATGCTAGCGGTATCTTGACAATTTGTCATGACGTCGTCTTTTGATGACTCTGAAGTTAGGCCAATGATTTATGGTTAAGAAGTTAAAAAAGTTTCGATTGTGCCCATTGGAGTCTAAGAGGATTTGACGCAAAGCTATGAAGATAGGAAAATGGGAGACGAAAATGGGCTGGAATAATTTTACCGGGACTTCGAGACATATTACGCATTAATATGAATTAGGGAAGTGGGGCTTCACACGGGGAACAGGAAGGATGGTAAACGGTTTACGTTGTCAGTCGATTATAGTTAGTAACGTAGATTGTTTCTCAAAGATCAAATTCACGCAACAAACACAAGAAACCTCGAAAACTGAAGGACATTATAATTATGATAGGTTTATATTTAATTTACGAGTTTTTTTATTGAAATAGTAACAATGCTTTCAAAATCGTAAATGCGTACGTAGATTTTGAGTGACACTGACGATATTAAATTCTATGTCATAGAGTGGAATGATCAGAAGGCCAATTCTCGTAATTTAAAACGTTCAAAATCTAGTCGCAATCTCATCTTGGCGACAAGCAAACGTCAAAAAATTGTCAAAATGTAGGGAAATAAGAGGTATTTTTGACAGGTTGAGACTGAGATCAGACTGTGAACGTTCTTAAAATTAGTAGAATTGCCCCTCTGAACTGTTGCCGTTTTATTGCACCCATGTTCATATTCGTCACACGTTTCGTACAGGCAATTTACAAAAGTGACAAAATTTTGTCGAGATGTAAACAGTGATTACACATTTAGGTCGGCACACTGAAGTTTACAAAAATATAGATGGGTAAAAAAGTTTATCAAAGAAAAGGACTTTGTAGTTTATTTTTCAATCAAAACTTTACTACTTACTCGTAGTTCGTTCCAAGAAATCTAATCAGATTTCACCGATTTTTGGCTGTTCAAAATTAATTACAAATTCCGTTCTCACGAAAATTCTAGGTAATGTAAAATCAAAGCGACGCGCTGAATACTTATTTTGTTACAATGTATAATTAAATCAAGTTAATGCTAAAATTATTTATTAAAGGTAGGTTACGACCGGGGGATATTTAATTCTATTCAGCGTAAAATCAATTTCTTAACACATTCATAATATTATTATTTAGAATGACCATCGACCTTACTATAATTTATTTTTATACTTGCCAGTAATAATAGAATTACTTCTTAAATTAAAGTTCGCAAATCGATCAATTTTTTTTTGGATTTACTATTTTTATATTCCGAGACCAATTTCATTGAAAACCTATTATTATAAAGTGTGTTGTTTTATGCGACGAATTCACTATCGCATTAATTCATATTTTTCTGATTTCAAGTATATTGTTATATATTTCTTTACCAAATTAACTTATAATTCAATATTTTTTTTGGCATTTCGGTTTATATTTTAATCAGAATGCACTTGAAAGGTTTTTCATAACCAATTTAATATACCTACCTACTGAAAGGGCGTGGCCATAATATCGTGCAAACTCGTGCTAACATTCCCGTTTGTTATGACGTATGACACGACAGAACCATCCTCCGAAAAATTCACATATTGAATAGTCCTTTCACAATACACAAATTAATTTTTCCTCATAAAATGATGACGGACCAGTTTTTATTTAAAAAATATTGGTTTGGTAGAATGGTTTTAAAGTTTTTCATTTTAATAATATTTTGAAAGTACAAGTGGAACTGCCTCCGAAAATGTTCATATGTTTAGCGGCCGGACTTTGTGATCTTTATTATCCCTAGGAGTGATCAGTATTCACATTCATGTTAGACAAGTAGAAACTAAACTCATAAAGGGTGAAGAGTTGAATCCCGAAGATACCACAGTGTTCTTAGGCATAACTTTGAATGCCAAGCTGCAATGGGTCCCCCATATAGAAACAGAGCAGGGATGTTGCATTGTGGGGTATCGTTGGATAGGCCGTTCAAAAATATTGTGGGTCTGTGAAAACCATTTTTCAATCCTAAAATCCGTTTCCATAATATTAAGCTTTAAAGTGCTATTTTTTGTTAGAGTCAAGTGTCCTTCCCCCCTGCCAGCTAAATGGTTAGTTTTGGATATGTGAAAAAATTCATGGCAGTAGTATATATAATGAAATTAAAAGGAAAACTATCACAGCTAAATAGGTTTTACAAGTTAACGAGTAATCGTCGACCAACTTAAATTTGCAGTTGAAGAATTGACCGTAACGTATATAGATGTATGGGAGAGCATGTTTTTCAACTACAATGTTAAGTTTGTTTTTGGGATGAATTCATCCTAACTACGGAACCCTTCATTGTGCGTGGTCCGACACGTACTTGGCCGGTTTTGTAAATTACAGCGCTGTTTCGTCTTATGTTGATCATAATTCAATTTGCGGCAATTATAATAAAATAATTACTAAATTATAATAATTTAAAAATCAATATAGCTCTCGAAGTTATTTGTTTGATGGTTAGAAGACTATTTCGCGAAAATGTGACGATTTTGAGCTATATTGATAATTTAAATGATTATAAGTTCCATTTTGTTGAGTATGATGTTACATAACTTACTTACTATGACTATGTGGTATTGTTCGTCGAATCATTGAGTTGAATTGCACGATAATTGACAAATGCGTGCACAGATTGGACGCTTCCACTCAAATTTGTGTGGTTCTTTCCTCAAAAGACCATTTCAGACACCAATGTACATGGTCTTCATATGATCTGACCAAGATTTTATGTTTGGACTTTAAAAGAGACTGTGACCTCTGAGTTTTCTCAGAGTAGTCAGATAAGAAACACCGACCTCATCTAGTTTTTAAAATATGATTGACGTGTAAAGGCTTCTACATACCGGGGCGAATTGTCGCGCGACGCGACGCGACACAAAGGCACCGCTCGTCCCGCGACACGCGGGGCCTTTGTGCCGTGTCGCGTCGCGCGACATTTCGCGCTGGTATGTAGAAGCCTTAAAAGTGTTTGTACAAACCTACCTATAGAAATAAAATATCACAAATATTTATCACACGTAAATGCCCCGCCCCCTATTACATGGGATTTAAACATAACTGGCAAAACGTAGGTTTAGGCACGAGGTACACCTCTGCCTAACCCATCGAGGATTAGAGGCGTTATGTAAATACATAATAATTAATTAAGTGTGTTGATTAGGACTTTAATTATTTATTTACAAAATGAATATACAACATTATTTTTAGTACATGCGAAACCTGATTATAGTTTGTTTAGAATAATGAACTGAATCGATTTCAATATTTTTTACACCATGTTATATTTTGTCCCAAAAATATTTAAGTGTGATGGAAAATTTTATCACCATTTAATTACTTACAATACAATAGCCGTACGGTTAGGTACCTACTGCCAAATTATAACCAATGAGCGCAAGACAACCCTGGAGGCGCGGGGGCGCTGTTAGCATGTTTTTGTACGAACAACCCGGTAACATAACAACCTTATAACTTTGTGATTTTTCATGATACTGTTTTGAAATTTTATACATAGATTCTTTACATAAAAATACTAGACACGTGTTTCGGGTTTCGCATACACTAAAAATAATGTTGTTTATTACTGTTGGCATAGTCGACTCACCATTATGATCCATGTTAAAAGACTCAACCTGTATGTATGTATAATTATGAAGTTATCGCTAGTCTTTAATAAAAAATGTGGTAGGCTGCCAACCCGATAGGTTAATACCATTACTGCTATAACGTTTAAGTAGCTTAAGTAACCAATAACCGTACCAATATCGCCACAGATTAACCACCATATAAATTTATAATTATTATGTAAAATAATATTGGCTACGCGGTAAAAACGAACAACGGTGTGTTTTTTTTAATTAAAATCTTTATTGGGGCAGACATTACATGCTACCAATAAAGTATTTCATGAACGATATCCCTGTTTTAATTTTAAATAGTTTCAATCACGTAAAACCATTTTTCTTTTTAGGGTCCCGTACCCAAAGGGTAAAACGGGAATTATTACCAAGGCTCCGCTGTATGTCTGTCTATCTGTCCGTCTGTCACCAGGCTGTATCTCATGAACCGTGATAGTTAGACAGTTGACATTTTCACAGATGATGTATTTCTGTTGCCAATATAACAACAAATACTAAAAAACAATAAAATAAATATTTAAGGGGCTCCCATAAATCAAACGTGATTTTTTTATCGTTTTTGCTCGATATTGATAACGAAAACAGGTAGACGCTTGAAATATTCACAAAATATTTATTTATACATACATTCACTTTAAAAATAAATAATTTTTATAATTTTTTTTTTTGACGGCATGGTGGGCGCAGTGGTTAAGCGATTGACTGCAGCGCTGCGTGTCGCGAGTTCGATTCTCGCACGGAACAAATATTTGTATTTATTTATTTAAAACTTTAAGCACACAAAATGTACAGAGGCGGACTTAGTGCCATAGGCATTTTCTACCAGTCAACCTTTGGGTGATGCAGAGACAAGCAGTATGTTGTATGACCTACAAGTAATTGTTCCGGGTCTGGCTGTTTGTGTATGTGAGTTTTAAATGTTTGTAAACGCACCCACGATACAGGATAAATTCCTAGTGTGGGGCAACGTTTTTTTAAAAAGAAGAAGAATTAAATAAAAATAAAACAAATATTTAAGGGGGGCTCCCATACAACAAACGTGATTTTTTTGCCATTTTTACAGATAATGGTACGGAACCCTTCGTGCGCGTCCGACTTTGCACTTGCCCGGTTTTTTTTTGCCCTAGCTTCAGTTTAGCTAAATAGGGTGGAAGACACCTATTTACTAGACGGCGCAGTAAGTGGCGCCGTCTATTTTTGTTATAAAGTTCCTGGAATCACCGAAAACGTCGGATAAGAGTGACAGTCACTCTAGCAGAGCGTCGCATCGATGGTTACGTAGCGGCTGTCTTCTGGTGACAAAATTTCAGGAAAATCCGCTGTTTGTACTACTTCCACGATGAACTGCTATATTCCGGTACAATCCTGATGATATTGAAGCTGCTGAACCACTAATACGATGATTACTTCTGGTAAAGGCTGTCCTGCCCCGTTATACTTATTAGAAATAAATAATTTAACAAAAAACTTGCCAATTTATTTGAAATTACCCCAACAACAAAACATTAACCTACTGAATACGAAATTAATCCGTTTCCTCCTAGTGCCAAATCTAATCTATACATACAATTATTATTATTAAATAAATAAAATTGTAGTGTCTGTGAAGATTTGGAAAGGAGAGTAAATGCGGGAAATAAAGTGAATGGTGCTATTTATGCGATTGTGACCAATCAGTCGATGCCCAAAAAGGCTCGACTAGCTGTTCACAATGGTGTGCTGGTGCCTACGCTTATGTATGGAAGTGAATGTTGGGTGTGGCAAAAGAAGCTTGAAAGTAGAATAAATGCTGTGGAAATGCGTTCCTTGCGAAGCATGCTTGGCGTAACTATGAATGATAGGCTGAAAAATGAGGTGATAAGGCAACAGTGCAGTTTAAAATAAGATGTAGTAACAAACATTGAAAAGAGTATGCTTAGATGGTTTGGTCATGTTGAGAGGACTAACAAAAGGTATTGATAAAGCAGAGGTGAGTGGAAACGCCCTAGGAGGACATATAGTGACCAAATTGGTGATGTTCTTCAGAAAGGTCAGGTGCGTAGTACTCGCAACCGGCGTGCGTGTATGACCAGAGGCGCAATTCTACTAATTTTAAGAACGTTCACAGTCTGATCTCAGTCTCAATCTGTCAAAAATACCTCTTATTTCCCTACACTTTGACAATTTTTTGACGTTTGTTTGTCGCCAAGATGAGATTGTGACTAGATTTTGAACGTTTTAAATTACGAGAATTGGCCTTCAGATGTATGAACGTAGGC
The DNA here is from genome assembly GCA_948098905.1 of Tiliacea aurago. Taxonomy (NCBI): domain Eukaryota; kingdom Metazoa; phylum Arthropoda; class Insecta; order Lepidoptera; family Noctuidae; genus Tiliacea; species Tiliacea aurago. The sequence continues at coordinate 9,118,044 of OX402592.1, forward strand.
GAAGCAAAAAGAGTATGAAGGAGCGTAGCAGGTGGCTTTCTATAGTTTCTGCCTACCCCCATGGGAAGAAGGCGTGAGTTTATGTGTTATGTCATTATAACATATTTTTATTAAATTTATTAAATACGAAGTATACACGGTAAACAAAAAAAACAATTTTTATCATTTTTGTCTGTCTATGTAACGGCTCGACCGATTTTGATGAGAGTTTTACCGGCAGATAGCTGATGTTATTAGGAGTAACTGAGACCATGCGGGCAACAACTAGTCAAACATTAAATACAAACTAATGTCCCAAAAGAATAAGTTTTCTATACGAAGAAGACAACCTAAAGTAACTAACAAGAATTTACCAGCGCACATGTTTGCAATCCAAACATAACATACAAAGGTAGGCATGTATATATGAATATACATAACAGCCTTAAGGGTCGGACGATAACTACTTAAGTCCACAACTAAAGGACATTGTTCCGTAAATAAGACAAACTATGAATGTGATTTGAATAATTTGATTATTTCATTTTAATTTGAATAATGTGTCTAAAATTACATTAAATGTGGGAAATTAGTCCCAAACTTGGCGATGCAGTACCGACTGCTAGAGAATGTTAACTTAAGGGCCCCTTTTCCCGAAAGTTTAGGCATGAGACGGCTTGCGCCCGCGTTGCACAGGCGCAGTCGCGATAGCACTATAGCACTGGCGCGGTGCGCGCGAGCCGTTTTCACGTATTTATTTAATATAAAAAAAATAAGTGCCATATTATAAATCTATCCAATAATATCACTGTCAAACCCGATTAGTAAATTAAATGTTAAATTTTCATAAAAACTGCGTTCCCCAAGTCACATACAACTTAAAATACTTTCAAAATCGACTTTACTTCTAATTTTTTTTTATTAAGCTAAATGTTAAATATCGTATTTTTAACCAAAACAGTCACTAGATCAAACATGTATCTGTACTATATATTTTTTTACGGTGATTTCTCTGAAAACAACTCGATCTAGAAACGTACATTTCTGAAAAGGGGCCCTTAATTTGAGTAAACTCAGATTTAGTTATTACCCTGATAGAGTGAAATAAAAAAATAAACATTTTCGAATAAAAATACAGACCGTAAAATTACAATTTTATGGTCTTAGCGGCAGTCAATTTAGTTGCAATACCTATGCCAGGGCACCACGACTAAATGAGTTAGATTAGGTTAGAACTGTGACCATCCGCGTGCGAGCCAAGCGAGCGAAATGATCAGTGCCGCGGAAGCGGCCGCCGAGCGCTTCTTCCAAGTTAGTCACAGGTACTTGGCTATTTAGTATTAGTGCAAGGTGCGTTTGTTGCATATAGGTTTGATTTCAACAAGTTTGGTTTTCAGTTCAAAATTTGTCAGTTTCCCATGTATAGGTTCCATGGACTATTGAAAAATAATGCGTTAAATTTTAAATGGTTTGTTGCAGTTCAGAATATTTGAATAGTTCATACTCTCGCCAGATAGATTATAATATAACGATGTTCATAATCATATGGTGACATTAGCGACATACGGCAGCCCACTTCATGTTTTCAATGACTACTAATCATTCATATTTTTTTTTATTAACATATCAATAATAAAAAAAAAATATATATATTATTCATTATGACGCATGACGTAGTTTGAAACACCCTGTTACCAGCGCGGTGCAAGCCTTGCGTTCCAAGGGCGGCGCGGAAAGGATCGCAAGGCTCGCACCGCGCTCATAACAGGGTGTTTCAAACAATATCATGCGTTACAATGAATAATAATAACAAAAAAAAATATTCAAGTGTTATTAAATATTGTTCTTACTTTTATGAATAAAGTAGTCACCAGTCTTCATGTATCCAAATACATGAAAGGGTTGCCTGTTGTAAGATAATTAAAATGCCACGGTGTATACACGTGTACTAGCTTCTCTGCCCGAGACTTCGTTGACGTGAAATTTCTTGATTTAACATAAAATATATCATAAAGCTATGCCCGTTTCGCTTAGTGTTCTTTCTGATTTTTTTTTCTTTTTGCTCTTTTAGGCGCATTATGGCGCTCTGTTTATTTGAATGAAACTGGATCGAGTTGTAACAGATTTCTATTTGTTTCTTAGTACTTAGACAGCAGAAGGATATACCTACGTAGGTAAACACAAACACAGGATGATAATCTTCTTAGTTAATGTCACAGTATACAGTAATGTTAGTTAGATAAGTTTTTTACATTCAGATTCAAAAATCAACGGACTGCTATAAACCAAAATAGTGTTGTCCTTTATATCAATTAGTTAGTTCACCACACTCTGCTCCTTAGGGTTGTAGCGAGATGTAAAATTGCCTATAAAATTTATCAAGAATTGGGCTATCAAAACCAAAAAGAAATTTTTAAATCCGACAGGCAATTACATAGATTCATCATCATCATCATCATTTCGTATTAACGGCACGGTTGGCGCAGTGGTTAAGCGATTGACTGCTGCGCTGCGTGTCGCGGGTTCGATTCCCGCACGGAACAAATATTTGTATGACCTACAATTAGTTGTTCAGAGTCTGGCTGTTTGTGTATGTGAGTTGTAAATGTTTGTAAACGCACCCACGATACAGGAGAAATTCCTAGTGTGGGGCAACGTTTTTAAATAAGAAAAATAAAATTTTCAGCCAAAAAACGTCCACTGCTGGACATAGGCCTCCCCTAAAGGGGGGTTTGCCATAATCGCCACGCTTGGCAGGCGGGTTGGCGATCGCAGTATGGTGTTAAAAATACATAGAGAACGCTGCTGCCCATTCTCTAGTAAGTCCCTTAGTCGCCTTTTACGACACCCACGGGAAGAAATAGGGCGGTACTATTACGTCCGGCACCACACAGACACATAGATTAGCCCCTTCAAACAAAATAACAAACTCTTCAGCTTCACCAATTATATTAGTATAGATAACTATATTATGTAGTACCATAACGATCGTAAACAATGCAAAAACTGTGAGTCAGTCCTTTAACAAGATCTTAAAGGCTCCCATCATTTAAGCACCTTTTATTTAAACTAGTAATTTATTCCTCTGACGCGCTTATATCTATTAGCTATATTATAAATTCTCCTTACCTACCTTCCTTCCTGAAACTAAGGCATGGCGGAGCATAACTTGTCTGAACAAGTTATGTCTAGCCTTTCTTAATTTAATCTAGCTTTTCTCTCAGACTTTAGAATTTAGTTAGACGCTAATTCAGGCATAATGGTTATTAATACATACTATATTTTCTATACAATACAATAAAGACTTATTTATCTTCCATATAGGTGCCTTAAAAATATGAATATTACATACAACAATTGATAAATCTTTTGTAGGAGATTGGTATATTGCACTAGGAAAACCTGTCACACAGATTACCCAACTATTACCCCCCCTCCCCTCCCCCAATTATCTTTAATTTACAATTATTACAACTAATTATCAAACAATTATGAACCTTTATTAGGAAACCAAACCACAGTAAACAAAAATAAAGAAAGAAAAATATATAAAATTTAAAGTTGATATTGAGTGCCAGTGAAGTTTGGTGTGGTGTGATGTGGTGTGGTGTGGTGTGGTGTTTTTGTTTCATACTTTTTGCCATATTAGTGAACCAGAGAGAACCGGCGAATTAAAAAAAATAATTTCCCACTCTAATAAAATAACCATATTAATTATAATAAAATATCATTAAAAAAAAACAGCGCCGACTTAAAATAGGAACTTGTCGACGCTTATCGGTTACCAGCTTTCTACTTCGTGAATACATCCTTATCAAGGTTCAGTAGATATGAAGTGAGAACTTGCTTGTTTTAATGCGTTATGAGCGTACAAGAATGGGTTGTAGTTCAAAGAAGATTGTTTACGCAAGATTGAACGATAAAAAGTTTCAAAAAGTGAGAACCTAGCATTTAACGTAGTTCAGGGGAGTTCAGAGGTAGGTTGAAAAACGGTAAAGCATGGGCTACCTTGATCACTCCTCTTTATGTTCGCTTGATTTTAATCATAATCGATTTATGATGCAGTAGTTTAGTACAGCTTGACATAGTGCAAAGTAAACGGTTTTAAGAGTCTTTGCATCTGCAACACAAAAAAAATTAAGATGAGCTTCCTAATTCTTGCGAAGAAAATATCAATATGAGAATTAAAGTTCAGGTTTTTGTCTATAGTAACACCGGAGAGTTCACTTTTTCGAGTTTTCGGCATGAGCAAGACTATGAAAAGCTTTTGTTACATACTGGGCAATGATCTTTAATAAGAGGTTTGTTAGTATAAAGGTATGTATTTAGTCTTGTCTGTATTAAGTGAAAGTAAGTTGTTGTTTAGCCAGGTCATAACTAACGACAAAAGAAGAGTTGTACTGTCCGCGAATGTAATAATCTTGCCGTCAGTAAGATTTACCTGGCAGAACCTTTGCTAAAAACTAAAAAAGTTAATTAAAAAAACAAAAAACCCGACTGCAAAAATATGAACTAAAAATATGGAAACAACATGAAAAGAAAACGAGTTTCCTTTAAGTACCAAAAATAAATAAATTCAGGCGGAGGCAAATTTTAAGGCGTTCGTAACATCTTAGATGCCTCCGACTGCATTTATTTATTTTTGGTCAAACACATAACCGTCCTTTTTTGCTTCGCCGCTGTCGAATAAAAAGTAAAATAGGGTAGGCCCCAAAATACTTCCCTGACAAATTCCGATATTGACTTCACAAAAGCCTTCTTCAAATCGAGGAAAATCGTATCGACATTTTTCATCTCATTCAGCCCAGAAACTATGGTATCAGTAAGTTGATATACGGCATCGTTTGTTGATTTGCCTTTACGAAACCCGTATTGATTAAGATCAAAGTTTGTCTTTCTCAATGTAATTGGTTAATTGCTCGTTAATTACTTTCTCAAGAATTTTGGTTAGTGTAGGCAAGATGGATATTGGTCGGTAGTTATTGACATAATTCGCGCTACGAGACTTGTGAATTGGGTTCACTAGGAATTTCTTGACATCCGAGGATTTACCTGTGGAAAGGCAGATGTTACAAATAAACGCGATGATCCTATATCAGATAATAAGTCACACCTTACGTAACAGGTGGGTTTAAGAGATGCTATGATGATTTTGATTTCATCCAAATCAGTGGACAGAAGACCATAAGAGAAAAAACCAGGCGGTCTAGTAAGTCCCTTAGTCGTCGTCGCTTTGTTACCAGCGGGGTAATTGCGTAACTATCAGTAGCAATGGCTTTCATATTGACAGGTCAACAACATTCATTGCATTATTTACGTTGTGGAGCAGACAAGTTTTTCGAACATGTGAAGCAATGGATTAGCAATACCTATACTTTATTTTATTCATTATGGGACAATAAACAGTTACAGTATAAAATGTTTATAAATAACAATAATCAGGCTCATAAGTAGTATTAACAATATTGCAGCCCACTACATTATCCGCATGTTAACAAAATTAAGATTATGTAAAAAGTGCCACTAGAGTAGCATTACTCAGATAAGTTATATGAAAAACGTAAAAAAATATATATTATAATACCATACAATTAATTTATTAACTATTAAAAAAAGAAAAAAAAATATTTATAAATTTTTGGATAAAATTAAAAATTTGGGATTGTTCCTTATTATCACAAAGAAATAAAATTAAAAAAAAGGAATTGACAGTACAATACAATTACTTAATAGAAATAATAAAACGGTTGAAATAAATTAAAGTTTGAATTCATCATCTTCAAAATCATTTAGATTGTGATTGATAGTGTGTTACGAAATTAATGTGCAGGTGCTAGAACTTCTATTTTACTCTTTTTATGCTTTTTTCAACATCTAAATCACTATGAACTGGATTTTAGAAATATAAAAGTAAGCGTTTTTTTTATTCCAGTACTTTTCGGTCGTTGTCAGCCTAAGGGTTAAATCTCACTCAATTTGTTAGGATCAATGCCAAAAATTCTATCCACCTAAATATATTTGAGACAGAAAATGATAGAGCTGCTTGCGAACATTTTATAAAACAATTTAATTTTCTATTCTCTTTCAACACGACCCATTTACGCCTTTAGTGTTAAATGAAAAACGGTCTAGACTGAAAATAATAATGACCTGCCGGTGGAGACAAGGCAACACCTTGCCGACCTTAAATTACCTTAACAAATAACTTTCGACTGCTACTTGTCAAGTAGTTTTCTAAACACCGTTTAATTATTTCTAATGGCTATTACACTATATCAAAGTAAAATACGCCGCTGTTCGGAAAATTCGCAACAATGGAATTTCGGCAATTTCCCATTTAATAGAATTCATGTTGGCAGCAATCGTGTTGGAATTTGCCGAAGGCACAAATTCGGTTGTTTTCTTCTTGCTTTAGTTTCTAGATTTTTAACGTTAGAACTGTATTTCAGACCATTGGCTTCATAGATATAGTGGGAGAGTAATAAAACTATGGGTAGTTGGCGTTGCGAAGTATTTAAAAACATAAAAGCGTCATAAGGCGACGATAACCGACTTTTAATGATTTTATACTGAAGATCACGTCTAAACGAGTAATGTTAATGCTTTGAAAAAAATGTATGTTAAATTAGAGCTTTTTCTCAATAATTTGATATGTGAATATTTTATAGTATATTTATATTACATAGTGAAATTAATTTGTAAAATTATGTCTAACGCGGATAAAAAACTGAGAATGGCGCAAAATGTACCAAGCGTATGTTTCTGAAACTTTCACCAATTTAAAGATAATTTAATTATTGATCTTTTAATATACGCGTTTTATTAAAATATTTTTTGTTTTGTGTATAATAAATTAATAATGCGTCAAATTGGGGACAGCGCTCCTTGATGGGCGAGTCCTATTACTGGTTGAACGTACGACGCGTTGCGTGACCTCAGTACAGAACACGCAAGCTAACCACTCAAGGTCGCTGGCATATATCTGAGTCTTAATGTTAGTGTAATAAAGGTGCACCTCTGCCATACCCTTCAGGGAATACAGACGTGATGGTATGGTATGTTATGTGTGTCGCCGCCAACTAGCTTAATTAGCCTTTCAGTTAACAGCCTACATAACATAGCAAGTAGTGTGCCTAGGTACAGTAATATTTAATTCAGATACGAGTAATAGCTCTGGAACGTCGGATCATATTACTCAGTTACTGGATTGCGGAGGTCAGGTAGGCAGTCGCTCCATGTACAATACTGGTATTCAGCTGCATCCGGGTAGACTGGAAGCTGACCTCAACATAGTTGGGAAAAGGGTAGGCAGATTGTTTTTTTTTTTTTTTTAAACGTTGCCCCACAATAGGAATTTCTCCTGTATCGTGGGTGCGTTTACAAACATTAAAACTCACATACACCAACAGCCAGACCCGGAACAACTACTTGTAGGTCTTACAAATATTTGTTCCGTGCGGGAATCGAACCCGCGACACGCAGCGCCGTATTTTTTTTCAACTGATCATAGTTTTCGATGCAATATGTTAGCCCGCAGGTTTTCGCGTTGTAGTGGGGATGTGAAGGTGTATCTTGTTAAGGGGCCGGCGGAGCATGCATGCGTAGTTCATACAAACATAATACCAAAATAATTTGTAAATCAAACATATTCTTAAGGTAGTGTGTATTTATTTCGATTGGATTACAGAATATCTATGTTCCCAAATGTATGTATATTTTGAAAGGACAATGATATAAAGACGAGATATGAGGAATTTAAAATTTCTATAGAAAACTTATTAAGGTTCCGTACCAAAATGGTAAAAAGGAACCCGTATGGTGAGACTAAGTCTGTCTGTCTGTCACACCTGAATATCTCGAGAACTACTAATGCTATCAACTTGAAATTTAGAATAGTTTTAGATGTCGTTAGCCCAACTACTTTGCAAATAATAAAGAAATTGAAAAAAGTATATCTTTTTTGCAAAAGGGACTGAAAGCGGGTGTAAATGTTAAGTGGGGCTACTCGGGCATGTGGGGTATCATATGAAAGAAAGAACGCTGTTTGCACATTCTCAAACATTTTTTTTTTTAGGCAGCACAATATTTGACTTTTGATGAAAAATGTAAAAAAAATACCGGTCCCCCCCCCTTATCTCCGAAGTTTGCATAGATAAAAATCTGAAATTATTGTATGTGATAGAAGTTTACGTAAAGATTACAGGAAAAATAAAACGATGTCTCTAAATAGCACAGTTTTTCAGAAATCATCAACATCATATATACGTACGGAACCCTCGGTACACGAGTCCGACGCGCTCTTGACCGGTTTTTTTCTCATAACTCTTGTTTAAATCAGTGTCCATTCAAAATAGTTTCAGACAGGTAACAAAGCTTTATTAAAACTCCAGATTCGGTATCCGTTTTCGGGATGTCTCAAAGAGTTTGAAGACCTTGTTTAGTTTAACAAAACGCGATAGCGTTGTTGGTACTTCCATAAAAGCTTTAGTTTATCGTTTCTTTTAGTTCCTCTTCAAATTTTATTCTCCGTGACATTTCATAAAATTCCACTAAGTTAAGCTCATTTTTGGGACTGTCAGAATCGGATTCTGCCTGTAACGGAAATAACCGTCGAAATAGTGACTCTGCGTCGTTGAACTCGTTGATTATGACAGTTTTCAATGGGGCATTGTCTGGAAGCATTTCGTTTCCCTGAGTGACAATATAATGAAGGTATTTTAAAAATGTAAACACAGGGCACAAATACATTAGCCAGCGATGAACAACCAAGAAATATAGTAATCTATGGAACGATGAATGAATTGAATGAATAACTGACCAACTGAACAATGAACGCGTGGTAGGTCGGTCGTCGCGTGATGTGTTTGAGCTACGAGTACCTACCGAGCTAGACAGAGTGATTCGAGATTAAAAATAGATCAAAACGTTTGAACGTTTGCTTTGATTCGCGAAGGTCGGGAACTCCCAGCCGAAATTTCCCGAAATCGGTATCGATAGTTTTCCCGGGTATTCCCGGGAAAAAAACCCTAGCTGCAACATATATGTATTTATTTGCAGCGCACAATACCTACATCAGGAAAAGATACAAAAATGAAAAAATATGCTTTTTTATAAAGATATTTGTGCTTTGACAAACCGCAACGTCTTCTTCTAAAATGGAACATGTCTATTATGCCCAGTTTTAAACCCTTCTTTCCAAATTTACAAATCCTTATTTCGTCAACCGCAATGACATTCCCAGTTACATCTACTTACAACTAACGAATAAATCCATTTACAGTAATTAAAGACACTAGGCGTACATAGCCTTTCCAGTATTTTTTTTAAGTTCCTACATGTAATAAGATCGGACTGAGATATTCACTGAGAGTTAAGTTCATCGACTCACCACGACAAAGGAGAATGATTGGGGTCTTAATTAGTTCACGACCTCGATCCGTGAAGAATGTTTTTAATAGGATTTCAAGGAAATCTGAGCGAGACTCTGGTCTGTGTAATTGCTAATTTAACGTAGTAACAGTTCGTAGAAGCTTTTGGCATGAACGGGATGGTAATTTGAAGAGTCATCTCTTTTGTTCTGATGGTTTCACCTATTTTCCGCTCTAAGGGCGAGATCTTTAAACGTATTACTTAGCTCGAGCTGTGGCTTAGACATGTTCCCGTCTTTATCTTGCACTTGTAGATTGACAGTTGTGCGACAGTGACAGAAATAACGCCTAGCCAAAGTACGTGTGAAGTAACGTAAACCCTAAGGTTTAGACGCATAAAGACCAATATGTGTTGGGGGAAAAGAGAAGGAGCACAACGCGAAACAACCAACACGCAAAATTTAATAACGACACAACGAAAACAAAAAAAGGGGTGAGAAATGGGAACAACCGCTTCTTCGAAGTTGGTCAGTGGGTCGTTTTGCCATGCATTTCGCCTATTGGGCATTTCGCGTGTTAGTCACGATTTGGCAATTTCGCGTATTTATGACGGTAACCATTATTGGTCATATTGCGTATTAGTCAATATGCGTCGTAACGACTTTTAGGTATAGATCTCGGTCTGAGAAGCTCAATAACCCACGCGGTGATGTAGCTTGGCGCAGACGTCGTGCTTTTGTTTTTTTGTTGAGCTGGTTTCCATAAATAAATAAATTGATAGCGCAGTGTACGCTCATACTCATACTCACACACATAAAATTACGCATCAGCTTTGTAAATCAAAATCAAAACTTTTGATTTTGATTTCATTTGTTCAAACTATGCTATCAGCACTTGTCGAACGTCAAAATTACATAAGAAAGTCCCCCAAAACGCCCGCGTTCACCACTTCCTACGCTTTAGCTGGGAAGAAGAAGTGGCTCAACAATCTCCCCAGCAACACAACCTGTTCAATTAAAAAAACTTGACTCTACTCATAAACAGTATGCAAAATAATTTACATTACGAAACATAAAACATTAAATTAAATTATTCTCCTATAATCCTACGATCGGAGGAAATTATGCGATCGGGAAATTTGGTTTGCAAAAAATTCATGTTGAAAGAATCGACATCAGTGAGCGTGGTCAGGTGGACATGTCCGATATCCTTTTTCATTCATAATTGCCAAACCTTATTCTTTCTATTACAATAAAAAATTGAATCATTTTTTTTTAATTAATTTTCTTTTCATCTAAATTGTTTGTTTTTTTTTGTTTTAAAAAACAAAGATCTTGTTGAAAAACCCGTTACATTGATCCGGCAGGGGCCATAGTTCCATAGTTCTGGTAGCCAGTCCCCTTTAGCAATCCAAACACATATACTTCAAAATCTTTATTTCCATATCCTGCAACAGTCCTACACCAACCGGGGTTTGTGCTTGGGTGCACTTGCATAGTAGCAAAACAATAATAGCTAGCAGACTGGACAGTCCTTTTCTTGGGCACTGGATTGCACTCCATGTGTCCAACAAAATATGATTTGGTTTTATTTGATTGTTCTTGTAATTTTATTTGTTGTGTTTCACTAACATAGGTCTTAAGCATTTACTAACACAATTATGGATGTCTTTTATGGTCCGAAATAAACAGATTATACATATATATAGTGCGTACAGGTCGACGATAATCGTTGGTTGGTGACGCATTTCATGAAGGGGACGATAACCGACTTTTAATGATTTTATACTGAAGATCACGTCTAAACGAGAAGTGTTAATGATTTGAAAAAAATATATATATAATAAATTAGAGCATTTTCTCAATAACTTAATTTGTGAATATTTTGGATTATATTTAAATTACATAATGAAATTAATTTGTAAAGTTATGTCTAAGGCGGATAAAAAACTGAGAAAGGCGCAAAATCTACCAAGTGTATTTTTCTGAAACCTTAACAAATTTAAAGATAATTTAATTATTGATCTTATAGTATACGCGTTTTATTAAAATACCTTTTGATTTGTGTATATATTTTTTTTAAACGTTTCCCCACACTAGGAATTTCTCATATATTGTGGGTGCGTTCACAAACATTTAAACTCACATACACAAACAGCCAGACCCAGATAATAAATTAATAATGCGTCAAATAGGGGGACAGCACTTCTGATGGGCGAGTTCTATTACTGGCTGAACGTACGACGCGTTGCGTGAGCTCAGTACAGAACACGCAAGCTAACCACTCAAGGTCACTGGCATATATCTGCGTCTTAAAAGCGTCTCCACGGGCTTCTGCGAGTTAGCTTCTTCCCCGCGTACGTCTTCCAAAAGTCCGGGACCCTAGGGCCTCGAGATAATATGTCAAAGACACTTAAATAATAATAATTTATTTAGGTAATTACATAAAGGTTTTGTAGTAAATGAGGGACTTAGGTAAAAAGTATGCATTATTAATAACATGGTGTCCTACCAATTGTAGGTTGTCTTTTTTATATACATTTACCTACATATTATTATTATTTTTATTCTTTTAGCTTATATAATATTTTATTGTGGCTATTATGCCCACCCACCATATTTTGCCAATTCATCATCATCATTTCAGCCCAAAGACGTCCTCCGACGCCTTTTTGTCGCAGTTGCCGACTATTTGTTATTTTTGTGCTCGTGATTATAATGTAGATAGGTTTTTTTTTAATGTTTACTTGCTCGAGTTTATGTTTTCCTAAGCACGTGTTTCTGTGACGAATAAAATTATTTTTGTTTCTTTCTTTCTTTCACTGCTAGACATAGGCCTCCCCCAAAAAGGGGGGGATTTGCCCTAATCGCCACGCTTCGCAGGCAGTTTGGCGATCGCAGGATGGTTTTAAAAATGCATAGAGAACGCTGCTGCCCATTCTCTAGTAAGTCCCTTAGTCGTCTTTTACGACACCCACGGGAAGAAATGGGATACCTAGTGCTATTCTTTATGTCTGGAACCAAACGGAACATTTTGCCAATTACCAGTACCAGAATGGCAAAAACAAGAGTAGCCCCTTTGTGTCGTATTTGGAGGTAGCTAACAAACTACACATGTATTTTTTCATACTTTCATGTTCTTTAAATAATATTTAAAAAAAGATATCTACCACCAAATCACGATTTTCACAGGCACGTATCCGGAACAAACTGGAATGGCACAAATTTTACACCCACAAAAAGTTACGTACGCAATTTAAAAGAAGCTATTATACGTAGAAATTTATTTAGTCATGAAGTTTCACAGATTCTGGTCACGTTGGCGGGTACAATTCATTTTTATGATGTCGGGGCATCAGCTGGGGGGCAAGCGATATGCCGAGTGAGCTACGATTGTTTGCTCCGTTCAGTTTGCGTGCTGCAAACACTGGCTTTGAAATAGGCATTGGCAGAACTATAGGGAGGCTAGATACATTTACTGTGTCCAGGGAAATAGATCGAAAAATTCCGTAGCATCACTTTTGTAAATTAATTTATTGAGAAACGAAATCTGTAGAGCTGGGAAGCGAATACTTATTATATGAAATAAACATTTATTTTTCAATATTGATGCCTTGAATAGCCAAACAAAAGTTAGTATGAAGACCAAAGTTGCGAAAAATAGATATTGCAATAAATTCTTTGACCATCGACTACCAAGACTCATGTGAGATTCTGAACAAATATTTGATTTTGATTTGATAATATTACCAAAATAATAAATTCCAATGTAATCTAATAAGTGGTTCACCTACCTACTATTTTTTTATTGAATATCTCTAAAATTTTCTACTGGAACGACACCGACGCCCTGAGCTCATCGAGGACCGAGGTCACGTGTCAAACTTATTACAACCGCGTGAGTAAATCCGAAAGCAATAATAAACACGATGTCTTTCTCACGAATAATAAACAAGAAAGTAAATAACATCAGCCTGTTACGCACAGCTGCATAAGGGCAATCGCCAACTCAGCACTCAATACTTTTATTATTGAAACATACGCTGCAAATTCATCGAACGACGGAAACGGCGAGCTGAGCAAGCGCTTCGTGACACACAAACCTAGTTTACCTAAATAATGTAACTCTGTAAAATTCCATTCCATATTCATACTTCGAATAGGCGTTTAGGCTAATTTAGAGTATAATTATTGTAATTCTTTTATTTTAAATAAATTAAGTTAAATCATTTTTGTTTTTTTTTAAATCCTCCGCTTGCAGCTAACGTAATTAGCCTGTAAATATTTTCATCGTACGGTAGAGGAACTCTTCTTAAACAAAGAAGGAAAGAGTATCACTCTCATTCAAAGCGGCAGCCCGCTAATATTGTCATCGTACGGTAAGGGAACTCTTTGGATTAGGAGCTTATGGCTAAATAAAAACAGCTGCACGGTTCGATCGACCAGGTTAAGCTACGCTTGCCGCGGTTGGTCCGTCGATGGGTGATCATCTTCTCATACTAAGATTCCTCCGTGCCTCGGAAAGTACGTTAAGCCGTTGGTCCCGGCTGCCATTTGTAGATCTGTAGCGGCATCAACATCGCCACATGCGAACTACGCGTCACACTGACGTCACGCAAAATCCTGCATCGCGCAAGCAGAGTTTACCGTGCGACTAGCATTATATACAACATCCCGACATCAATCGTCGGGCAGTTGTCCACCAGACACAACACCCGTCTGGTTGGAGGATCCTCCCTTTTCTATAGAGTATGAGTGAACTTTACACCCTGTTCCTCATAACTCTAAAGATCTTTGACAATTGTTACGGGTCGTCAGAAGTCCGAAAGTCTGACAACCAGTCTTACCAAGGGATATCGTGTTACCCAGTAACTCGGTTTTGGAGGTCAGATAGGCAGTCGCTCCATATAAAATACTGGTATTCAGCTGCTTCGTGTACTTACCATTAAGCTACCATTTACTGAGTACTTCTTTCAAATCATCATCATCATTCTCTTGCCTTTATCCCAATTTATTTACGTCGGCACAGCATGTGTTCTTCTACAATACTTCTCTAAAAGTTTTCACCCCTTATGTAATAGGTAATACGGGCTGGTGTTCGCCAACTCCACGTAAGAGCGCGTAATTTGCGAACGGGTGGGCCAATCGGTTATTCGATCCACCCTCGCTCCTCAAGGAAGGCCAGCAGCTCCTTGGTGTTACTGACAATCTCACGTAGGGTACCTGGGTTACCGAAGTAAGTCACCCCCTTTCTAGTTATATAATTTTTCACACAGTCCATTCGTCGTACCTTTGGTCTTCTAATCTTAGAGCCATCTACATTCTTACTCAAAACTTTCCTCACGGCGTTATTCTCGTTGTCCGCATCACAGGCATATACCATTTTTTTTTTTGGGGTGGGAAGTTATCAAATAACTTCTCCCACTCTGGGCGGAGCAGGAGGGCGTGTTAGACTTTTACTGACTAAAACCCACCCGTATTCCTTCATTTGCCTGTGTGCCAGGGCCACGATATCCCTTTCGGACAAACTCGCAACCCTGGCAGGCATTGACCCTAACGGACCCCGGCAGTTGGTGCTGACAACTCTTTGAGGCGCGCGTGGAATACAACGCGCCGTCGATGAACCAGGGCCGGACGCGAGAGATCGCCGCCGCCGATCGTCTCCGTGAGGACACTCCACCGTATGCTCCACCGTGTCCTCCGGGCGATCCACACAGTGGTGACACCCGGGCGTTTCCTCCCGCTTTACAGGCATATACCATGACAAATGATTTACATACAAGTTTGTCAGTGCCATTTTCAGACTTCCTCTTACTTCATCTTCTACACCACAATCAATACAAATCACTAATATCACTCTCGCCAGGTTCTTCCATAACGATTTTTTCCGTTTCCTTAAGTAAAAAGTTCTACACCAAACAGTCTGATTTATTTATGAGAATCCTTCGCAGATGTTTGTCTGTATCATTTTTCCTTTTCTATAATAGAATATAAATCATATTATTTTCCGATTATACCCGAAGCAACTGATCGGATAAAAATACTATGTTCCCAAGTAAAAGGTTATCAAAATGGTATTTATTTTATTAGGGAGATCTGTTTATGTTTTCATAGCATTAGTATTGATGAGCGTGAATGAGGGTTGTTTTCGATTTCGTGTCCATTCGCTAATGGTTCAATTTAATTTATCGCGTTTAGGTAATAAATACAACATTTTGTACGTTCATTTAAATTTATTAATTTAGAATACAATTCAGACCAGGAACCGTAAAACCCAGGTTAAGAGTTAAGCCTTTCGAAGGGGTAACCCATTCAATGGGTTACCTTTATCATGATGTTACCCATTGAAAGGGGTTTATGCTAGAAACCCATTGAAAGGGTTACATGATAACCCATTTAATGGGTTTTATACTTGAAACCCAGTGAAAGGGTTACATGATAACCTATTCAATGGGTTCTATACCTACTTGAAACCCAGTAACATGAAAAAATCATAATATTATGTTATTTCGATATCCGCCCAGCACGCGTAGAATGACCAATTATATCTCTGTTCAACCCAGGGACCATTTTGGTTACCATTTTAGAAAAACCTAATCGAAAACCCTTTCAATGGAAAGGGTTTTTCTAAGCAGTTAATCAAAAACCCATACGGTCTGGGTAATTTTGAATGGTTTAAATTAAGCCGTTCGCAATACCCACACCGTCTGGGTTTTTATCGAAAACCCTTTCAAAGGGTTACCAAAATTTAATTTAAGCCGTTCATAAGGGTTACCCATATCGTATGGGTGTTTGTTTAACCGCTTAGAAAAACCCTATCGAAAACCCTTTCAATGGGTAACCAAAATGGTCCCTGATTCAGACCGAATTTTTGTGAGTAACACTGATAGAACACGAAATATAAAAGAATCCCGTTCATTCCGTCTTTAACTTATACTGAAGTTGAAATTTCTATGTTTACCTCTTGAACTATAATAATGTAAATGGCGATTATAAAAAAACATCGTGAAGAAATCGAAGAAGCAATACCTAGCCACTACCCAGCTCAGCAATAGAACAATAGAAGCTGTTATAATTCCTAGTTCACTTCACTTCCGAAAGCACTGAAGTTCGTAGTAAGTATTGGTTCTTCGATCAAGAACGAATGTATAATTTGTCGCTAGATCAACGTAGTGAGTCAAAACAAATGAGCCCGATTCCTAGAACTCACTCCCTCTTATTACAAAACAAGATTTATATTTGACATGGCTTAAACCATGGAGTCAGTTTTTGTAATAAGAACGTAACAGTGATTGAAATACCGTTCTTTTTACAAAACTGAAAAATGTGTTCGGTACTAAGTTGTCAGTTTTGTGTTTAGGAACTTTACCGTAGTCTGAATAAAGTTCGAAATTCAATAATGGCTCCATGTTTTAAACCTGGGTCTGAAGATAAACCTTGTTTTGTAATAAGAGGGACTATGTTTGAGCACGTAACAATTCTACGGAACATGGACATGACAGCTCTCACGGAAAGGGTACAAAGGAGTACACATGTTTAACAAAGTGAGACGGAATGGAAGGGACAGAATTGGTGGTAAATAACCCTGCTGTCGATTTCTTAGTTAATGAATGAGAAGGGTCTTGATTGAGTCGCTGACAATACTTCAAGGATAATAACTGGAAAAATCTGCAGGAAAGTCCTACATATCAATATTTAACACCTTTTCTCTCGCTTACTCTAGGAGTGATTTCGTGAAAAGGGACGGAAGCGTGTAACAGAAAGTGACAGCTTGAGCTTGAAATAAGTAAGTACTTTTTAAAAGCATGGAATTAGTAAGTACTTTATAATAGCTATAAATTACCTAGTGTACTCATGTAATTAGTAAGTACTATATGGATTGTAAGTAGAGGGGGTTGAATTTCGATCAATGGGCGACAACTAGTAATCAATAATTATTCGAATACATATTTCAATATTTAGCTTTTTAGGGTTCCGTACCCAAAGGGTAAAACGGGAACCGTATTACTAAGGCTCCGACGTCTGTATATCTGTCTGTCCGTCTGTCACCAGACTGTATCTCATGAACCGTCATAGCTAGATAGTTGAAATTGATGTATTGAATGACAGATGATGTATTTCTCTTGCCGCTATAACAACAAATACTAAAAAATAGAATTAAATAAATATTTAAGGGGGCCATACAACAAACGTGATTTTTTTGCTCGGTTTTGCTCTATATTGATAACGGCAACAGGTAGACGCTTGAAATATTCACAGAATATGTAGATGTATATTGACTTTAAAAATAAATAATTAAATTAAAATAAAACAAAATTTAAGGGGGGCTCCAATACAACAAATGTGTTTTTTGCCATGTTTATAGATAATGATACGGAACTCTTCGTGCGCGAGTCCGACTCGCACTTGGCTGGTTTTTTAATTTTGAGGTTAATTTCTGTCGCTGCCCAGTTGCTTATTACCAAAGTGAGATGTCAGATGTTACACATCGTATGCGACTACTGTTAGGTTTGTTTTTTGTTCTTAAAACCGTACAGAGAAAAAGTCTCGCACGCAATAGGTAGTAAAAACGTCGTATCCAAAACGCATTTGCGAAGGAGCATCAGCAACAAAAACATTGTTATTCGCGATGGCCCTCCGAGCGGAATGTCTGACTTCAATTAACGATGACACAATTTATATTCATCCTGTGGATTATCCAGCTTTGCCTCTGTTTTATTTGCATATTTATCACTGTAACCTTATTTTGTTCTTAGTCGTCGGAATACACAATTACTCTTGCTGTTGAATTAATTCACCCTGTCTTTTTACATCCAATTACTGAGTCGTTTATGAAGCAGCTTTCACGAAATATCTCATATTTTAGTAAGAGATATAAAATGACGCTGCTTTATGTTTAATAATATGGGACAGACACAAAGACAAACCTTTTGTGACTTACTTTTACCTACGTTGGAGTTTTCATATTTTGTCATCAACGGTATTAGTCGAGCTTTTCCGGGACCGCGGGACCACACGCTCGAAATACACAAAGTTTGTTAAACCACGTGTCAATTACAAAATAGGAACGTATTGTTGTTGCAGTACACAACTCTGGTATAATTTTCCAGATAATTGTATGCAAAACAATATTTTAGTGCAATCCCGATCTAAAATGTCATAATCAAAGCCTAAACCGTAACAATTTGGGTCGGGTTAGAAGCTGAAATAACTGTAATTTAGTCGCTAATATCACAGATTCGCGGGACCACAGACCTTTAGTTGTAGGTACCCGCAATGCGGATTACACGGTGTCGATTCGTGTCAACGCAACTCAATAATTCATCAGATCGAAATGGTTCTGAACACGACAAATATAATTTAGATCGATAGCTGTAGGGTACTTCGTTATGTCATTAACTATGTAGAGATGCTGGCGTGAGTTACTATTAGGCAACATTACACTATCGTCTGTGGCATCCCACATATTCTCGAGCTTACTCATCAACGCTACATAACGTAGACAAAACATGAGGCGCGTATTATTTGGTTGCGTTTATTATTGAAGTAAAACTTCTTTAAGGCTTCTACATACCTGCGCGACGCGACACGGCACAAAGGCCCCGCGCGTCGCGGGACGAGCGGTGCCTTTGTGTCGCGTCGCGCGACAAGTCGCCCCGGTATGTAGAAGCCTTTACGCACGCTTACTTGGGGAGTAAGAGAGCTGGTGAAAGTGTGACGAGAGCGTTACAGAAAGAGGCGAACGGGAACACACTGCGTCACCGCCGCTACGCCGCGGGCCGTCTGACTTTATAGGTATTTTTTTTAAATCACACTGGCTGTTCATACACTCACTAGACCGCAGCTTTTTTGAAGTAAAACTTCTTTTGCTATCGAACGGTGATTTCTGTTTTACTTCAGTCGTGTGGTCTAAAGCACACTCGTTTTTTATTAAGTAAGGCACGCTTGACTTGGGGAGTAAGCTGGTGAATGCATGACAAGAGCGTTACGGAAGTGACGAGAGCGTTACGAAAGTATCAATCAACTCAGCCTATCGCAGTCTACTGCTGGACATAGGCCTCTCCCAGGCTCCCCAGGGGTTGATTGGACAGTTAGAAGATGATGACAGTTAGAAATACATGATCAGGTGTTGAGAAACAAACTCTTGAAGACAGCAGGCTGCCCAAAGATACCTGGAACTATAGGTGCAGGACGTCAGCGCCGCTTGGACTGGGAGGCCTACACACACACACCGGGATAAAACCCTGGATAGGCATTACACCCTCCTTATACATACACCACGTCCAGCGATCACGCCCATCTGCATCTGTGGGCTTCCTGGTCGTCTAGTCTGGTCCCTTAGTCGCCTTTTACGACACCCACGGGAAGAAATAGGGCGGTGCTATTCTTTACGTCCGGCACCACACAGACAAGACACGGAAAACGACGAAAGAGACGACTGTCACTCTTAACTCAAAAGGCAAGGATCGTCAAAGCCAACTGGTATAACGATAACATAATATCAATGATGCTGGTCATTTTTGATGTAATTTTATCGCTAATTTGAAAATTAAAACAATTTTTATTTTCAGTATGTTTTTAGTTTTAAATGTTTGTTGTACTTGTATTTAACATACCAACAATGTATATTTCAATGTATTATAATAGTATTGCAAAAGATACCGACACGGTTGGCGCAGTGGTTAAACGATTGACTGCTGCGCTGCGTGTCGCGGGTTCGATTCCCGCACGGAACAAATATTTGTATGACCTACAAGTAGTTGTTCCGGATCTGGCTGTTTGTGTATGTGAGTTTAAATGTTTGTAAACGCACCAACAATACAGGAGAAATTCCTAGTGTGGGGCAAAGTTTAAAAAAAAAAAAAAAAACAATCTGCCTACCCTTTTCCCAACTATGTTGAGGTCAGCTTCCAGTCTACCCGGATGCAGCTGAATACCAGTATTGTACCTGGAGCGACTGCCTATCTGACCTCCGCAATCCAGTAACTGGGTAATATGATCCGACGTTCCAGAGCTATTACTCGTATCTGAATTAAATATCACTGTACCTAGGCGCACTATAACTAGATCTGTACGCAATACAGATATACTTGCTATGTCCTCATCAAGAACAAACCTTGGCCGCTGCGCCCCTATGAACCGATTTATGGCTAATTATAATTTAATCCACAATAGCAGCAACATTGACATCTTTGCCGACACTTTCTACCAATTTCGTAACAAACTTATGACCCCAACCATTCATGACATTTGATCACGTTTATTGCAGTCGTCCTATGTATAATAATCACACGAAAATTAAAATTATTATCTATTATATAAGTAAGTAAATCTGATGTTGTATTTTATTTTAAATTGTCTTTATTTGTCTTTATATTATATTGTCTTCCTATAGTAAAGTATCGGCAATATCTTGGATATTTATCCTAAATTATTACAAAATAAGATAAGTAGTTCATTTAATCACTTTTAATTAATTTTTATAATTGGTATGTGTTCTTTATCTATGTCTAAGCTGTGTAATAATAGATGTATAAGTTAATTTATGTATTAAGTAAATAGTGAATAAGTCGTTGGAGTACCTATATTTAAATAAATAAATAAGTGATACCCCTTGGTAAGACTAGTTGTCAGACTTTCGAGCTTCTGAAGACCCGTAACGACTGTCAAAGATCCACGAATCACAGCCGGGACCAACAGCTTAACGTGCTTTCCGAGGCACGGAGGAGTCTCGGTATGTAAAGATGGTCACCCACCCACGGAGCAACCCCGTTAAGCGTAGCTTAACCTGATGGATCGACCCGTGTGGCTGTTGTTACCTAGCCACGAGCTCTTCTCGTTCTCAGATACGGTGTTATCTTTTGGGGTAACTCAACTAATAAAGAAGTTGCATTTAAAGTGCAAAAGAGATGCCTCAGAGCCATGTTTAAGTTAAAATCCACCGATAGTTGTAAGCCCTTTTTCATACGGTATAAAATATTGACATTGGTATCCCTTTATATTCTGGAAACCGTAATGTTTGTTAGAAATATTAATAACTTATTTTCGCGAATGGCAAATAAATTTCCCAGAAACAGGCGTGATCAAAGTCAGCTCTGTCTGCATAGGAGTAGGACTGCACTTATGCGCAAAAGTGTTTTCTGCATGGCTCCCAATATTTATAATAAATTACCCAAAAGTTGGAGGGAGCTTAATAATGCACAGTTGAAAAAACAGTTTAAGACATTTCTAACTAACAAAGCATACCTAATATCAATGAATTTCTGGCAGAATCGTTTATTTTGTCATAGATTAAATGCATTATTGTTTAAGCATTATTATTAATATATTTTTAGTTTTTTTTTTTGACATTTTAATAATTTGACGTTAAATTATTGTACCTATTGAAATTAATTATTACCAATCATAATATTTGCACGCCATAGTACGTGGCAAACATGTCTGAACCTTTATCTTATTTATTGTTATCCTACATGCATTTTTATTATTGTATGTGTACACATGTTTAAGCAAATAAACACATTTTTATATTTATCTATATCTAGCTTTCCTAAATTATGACCAGTTTCGAACTCCAAAAAGAAGATTCTCTAAAAAGGTGTTAAGAACGCAGTAAACCTCATAATGTAAAACTAAATCAAATCATAACTGCGTACTCCATAAGTTCAAAATAAGTGTGAAGATGCTGCCAATCCGTTAGGCTGTAGACGTGCTACTCAGCAAAAAGGTTCCCGAAAAGTTTCGCGCACTAGACTTGAATTCGTAATAAGGAAGATTATAAAAAGGTTATTATCGATTTAGGACAAACTCGACATTAAAATGGATGAACGCTGCTGAAAGCAATGAATAGAATCAGGTTTATTACATATTTTTGACGAGGCTTTTATCACTGACTTTGTCTGTAGGTACGTATTAATACTTAATAAATAATATTTTTTTATCTGGCATAAAAGGACACTGATACTAAGCATGGAAATAGTATGTTTTATAACTAATTATAATATAATAATATAGCTACTGCAGTATGTAATACGAGTATAATATACAAAATGAATTATCAATGACCCCCATCTTAGCGAAAACCTGTGGTACGGGTCATCCGTCCATCCATTACGAATATAATCATCATCATCATCATTTCAGCCGAATGACGTCCACTGCTGGACATAGGCCTCCCCCAAGGACCGCCACTTCGACTAGTTTTGTGCTTCCTGCGTCCAGCGGATACCTGCAGCCTTCACAAGGTCATCGGTCCACCTTGTAGGACCTGGCCTTCCAACACTACGTCTTCCAGTACGCGGTCGGCACTCCAGAACCTTTTGGCCCCATCGGCAATCAGTTGCCCTGCCCACTGCAACTTAAGGTTGGCAATTCTTCGGGGTATGTCGGTTACCTTGGTTCGCCTGCAGATCTCTCCATTTCTGATTAGATCACGTAGGGAAACTCCAAGCATAGCCACATATACCGCAGTGTCTCAAGACGAAAGTCTTTGACCAGTGCGTGTTGCCAGTGTCACAATGGACCTTATCAGAAGACTAAAAGTCACACAAAGGGCAATGAATATAATCATGTCATGTTCGTGAACGGGCGCCATCAGTAAGGACTGGTCATCTCTTAGCGGCCTTGGCTTATTTTAATTTAATTTTTGAATTGTTTTTTTTTTATCTTTTTGTTACGGACGCTTTTGACGTTTTGCATCGTTCTCACATGTTTAATTTCAACACGATTGATGTAACCAATATTTTGTAACCATATGTTAATTTAAAACAGTGTCCGTGGAGTTTCTTGCCCGTTCTTCTCCATAGATACCTACTAAGCTTTGGAATGGGCAACTAGCTTCATCTTTATGACTGACCGACCCCTTGACAATTCAAAAGTGCCTGTAATTGGTTTATTTGAAATAAATGCTTTGAGTTTGAGTTTGAGTTTGAATAGTTACTTACAAATTAGAAAGATACACTTTAAACTAGCCAAATACAATTCATTCTGGGATAAAAAACAGGGGGAATAAAGTAAAAGGTTTTAAATGTATTAATAACAAGGAAAAGGGAGTACTAGTATACCTACTATGTATTTATGTGCCGGGCTTGTGTTGTTTGTGTGAGTGTATCTGTGAGTGAGTATAGGTGTGTATGTGTGAGTAGGTGCATGATTTCTTTAAGTTATGGTTTGAGTAATTCTTCCGTGTTGTCATCGTTTAGAGAGAAGATATTTTTTATTTCATACAGACAAAACAGTTTCGTGACTGACAGACTGGCAGACAGCCGCGTACGCTACTGAAACGTTCCCACTGAAGTAAAACTAGACTACTAGAGGTTATGGCTTTGAGACGTGTTTAAGGGTGATGCGGTAAGGTAGCCCGCAAAATTCAAATTGTCTTACTTTATTGCAATTTGCAGGTCAGTAACAGGTTGTATGTTGATCTAAATATATTTCACGGCCGTAACAAATATGGCTCTGCAGAATTATAGTCATTGGAATCAGCAATACAACTCTCTAAATTCAATTCAATCCTATTGAATGACTATTTCATGAAATCGTCATTCTTATGATTCTACGAAGAGAGGTAGTTGTATTGCTGATTCTAATGACTATAACTCTGTAAAGCAACATTTGTTACGACCGCGAATCATAATTATTTCAATTATGGATATAAGATACCCCTTAATTATGATCACTAAAGAATGCAAAGGTCCTCGTGCACCTCACTGGTTTAAAATGTAAACGTCCCTTATAATGTAGTCATCATCTGCCCAGCCTTTTCTCAACTATATTAGTTAGCTTCCAGTCTAACCGGATTCCTCTGAATACCAGTATTTTACATGGAGCCACTGACTATCTGACCTCCACAACCCAGTTACTGGGTAACACGATATCCCTTGGTAAGGGGAAAGTAATATATGATATCATTAAAAAATCTCTAATATTTACAAGATATAACAACTGAATCTATAATTTTATTTGATATAATGATCAGTTAATATAATAAACGATTGATATAATTTTAAAGCAACTAATTTTTATAAGCATAACATACATTGAAAATAAAATCGTTTGATATACCACTCAAAAGATATAAAACCTATTTAGTCTAATATGATAAAACGCCTAGTAATAAAACATGCATACTTGCTGCATGCAAGCAATCATGCAGCAAGTATGCAACATGCAGCAGATATGGTTTCTGTCACAGCTCCGGCGCTGCAGGGCTCCGGCGGTTCCATGCGAGGTTATCGTCGCAGATGTGTTTCACGCTCACCGCCGCAACTGAGACTGGCTGGCCGAGGCGCCAGCAAGCTGAACCCGCGGTGTTGAAACCACCTGCTCCTCAGCTCGCGGGCCGCCTCGCCCGTACGCGCTGACGCGATTTTAAAAAACACTCGAGGCCCTAGGGGTAGGGCAGACAAGACTCCGTGCACTCTCAATCAAATTAATAGCAATATTATATATTTTAAACGATAGGTCTAATGATATTCGATTAAATAAACGTTATATCCAATAATGTTATACGAAATAAGTTTTATAATATATAATATTATATTTAAAGAAATTATATCAACAGTTGATATAACTCACGTTTATTATATCTTGTGAACGTTATTGAAATGAAAATATACCAAATAACTCTAATATGAGATGCACCCCTTGGTAAGACTGGTTGTCAGACTTTTGGGATTCTGATGACCCGTAACAACTGACAAAGATCTACAAATGACAGCCGGGACCAACGGCTTAACGTGCTTTCCGATTTTACCCATCCACGAACCAACCGCGGCAAGCATAGCATAACCTGATCGATCGACCCGTCCGGTGTTTATTAGTTACACCTTACCACAACCCCTTATAATGTAGTATGGAATTGAATTATATTAGTTAAAATCAGGGACTATTTTGGTTACCCATTGAAAGGATTTTCGATAGGGTTTTTCTAAGCGGTTAAACAAAAACCCGTACGATAAGGGTAACCCTTATGAACGGCTTAAATTAAATTTTGGTAACCCATTGAAAGGGTTTTCGATAAAAACCCATATGGTGTGGGTAACCCTTTTGAACGGCTTAATTTAAGCTATTCAAAATTACCCACACCGTATGGGTTTTAGATTACTGCTTAGAAAAACCCTATCGAAAACCCTTTCCATTGAAAGGGTTTTCGATAGGGTTTTTCTAAAATGGTAACCAAAATGGTCCCTGGGTAGAATAGAGATAGAATCGGTCCCCCTACGCGTGCTGAGCGGATATCGAAATAACATAATATTATGATTTTTACATGTTACTGGGTTTCAAGTAGGTATAGAACCCATTGAAATGCTTTCACTGGGTTTCAAGTATAAAACCCTTTCAATGAGTTACATCATGATAAAGGTAACCCCTTCGAAAGGCTTAACCCTTAACCGGGGTTTGTTCGGTCCCTGGTTAAAATCCTAGATAATTTAATTATTACAGATACTCAAGAGATACGTTTGTTTATAACCGGGATATAAAAAGTATTGTGTGTCAATTTTCTTGAACGTCAAGCTAACTTAATTAATCATAATACATCAATGTTACTCACGAGAAAAACAGCGAATGGTTAATATCATTAATGTTTCGTTCCGTCTTAGGGTGAACGAACTCGGAGAAAATATTGAAACAAACGCTAAGAAACTTCTACAAACCATCCAATAAAAGGGTGTTTTTTTTCTTGAGTCATACTTTATAAATTAGAAATGGAATGCTAAAGAGCAACCATCACATAAGCTTTGATACTGTGGAAATAGAACTATATGTACAAGTATGTTCTCGTGTAATCAAAGACATTAAATTATTTACTTAACAATAAACGGGACATAGCGAACAAAATCGTACTCCGATACATTTGTCCTAATGGACAAAAGTCGCTCAGTCTAGTCATCTAGTGTGGGACGCCTGCATGTCTAGTCGCAATTCTCATTCGTGTCCACCAAAAGAAAATTAGTTTCGAAGTGTAATGCTTAATTGTGCAATATCCTATGGTGAGTCACGCGTCTTTTGCCGCTCCAATTGGGTATGCGCAATAGCATTTTTAGGTCGCGCCGCGGTTTTTGCCGCGTCTGAGATCATCGCCAATAGAGGTTTTGGATCCTTATAAGAAACAGGATCGATTGGCATAAAAAAAAGTTTTTGTGAAAACTGCCCATTTTCCTGCTGGCTGTACATTTTTTTTTTAATCTGTCAGATCAAAATTTCTCACAAAGTTAAGGACAGTCTCCTAAGACCGTTTTTCTGTAGCTACAACGGTTAAGGTCGCTGCCCTTACTGCCCCATCTCTATAATCCACCTGTATACTCGTACTACTTTTTCTTAACACACACTATTATACAAAATCTTTGTGTCCTATGCGTATAAGATGCAACTAAATCAATATTTTTAACTATACCGCGCGTCAGCCGGGCCGAGTGCTGAGTCAATGTCCAAAAGTAACGTTGCACAGGTACGCTTTTAAAAATATAGCCTTTTTTGTCAAAATGGGAATTATTTGAGGTTCGATTACATGCATGCTCATTTATAATAATAATATGTATTTTATATCTGTCGGCGTGTGCCCGGAAAATCAGACCTTTCCGGACACGCCAAGACAAATAAACAACCTCATTTTCACTTATTTTTAATGTTAGTAACGATAAACACTTCGATGTAGTGCCCTTGTCCCAAATGATCTTAAAAAACTGAACAATCAAATCTTATTCTAGAATGAAAACAAAATAACGTTTTCGTGGATATACTCAATTTTTTTATTAAAAATATTACTTTGGGATGATTTTTCCATCGCAAGATATCTTATATAATTAATAAAAGAAACAAAAACTACTCGGTAAATAAGTAGCGACGAAAATTAAGTTAAAAACTAAGTTTTATCATATTAATTACAATTTTATTCTTGAATGTTAGTCCGCGGGCTGTCCCGGCGGATCCGTTCAAATAAATTTATAATGAAGTCCTTCGGCAGGACCGATTTACCGAGAACTTTAGCTGGCTTGCTTCGTAATACACGGGCAAACAGTCCTTTATTACGGGCTTAGTTTATCTTTTATACTTGTACCTATGAGTTCTTTTTTATACATTTGCGTTTAGACCCCGAGTTTGTTGAACAAGGGTAGACTAACTTTATTGTTATGGTAACTTTTACTCGTATTCCAGCGCCATAATCATCTGTAGTTGAAAAAATGGAACTCATACTGACATAAAAAGTTAATGTGTAATTGAACTTTGGAATTTGCCACTTAAGGCGCTGACAAGAGGCAAATTATCAAAGCAGGCTTGTCTTAAAAAAAATGCTAAATCTATTTAGTTTGTGGTAGCGGTCAAAATATATGTTATTCTTGAACATATTTCTCAGAATTTGGTTGTTACCAAAACACGTTAAGAAAATAAAAAACTCGATACAAATTAAAGGCTTCTACATACCGGGGCGGCTTGTCGCGCGACGCGACGCGACACAAAGGCACCGCTCGTCCCGCGACACGCGGGGCCTTTGTGCCGTGTCGCGTCGCGCGACTAGTCGCGCTGGTATGTAGAAGCCTTAACGGTAAACTACCCTTTTAATTTAAGTTCCAATCCAAAATATCTGTATTAAATATCAACGTACGGTTGGTATTTAATTAATAACAAGAATGTCTTATTTGTATGCAGAACTCGGTTGTTTTTTATTGTCGATTACTCAACAAATTTTTGAATAAATAGATAATTGCTTCATATTTTGCAATAAATCACAAGCGTTGTGTCATCGCGTATCTCTTTCTTTTGTATGCAGTCTGACAGTTACCGCGCTTTAGCTATAATATTGTCAGCGTCTAATAATGCAAAAAATGAAATGTGAATATTTAAGTTTGTAAAAAATACTTTATGAAATTCAGGAAGTAATGTCAACCCAAAGCATAAAAAACGATATTACTCTCAAGCTACTTATGATTTTTTTTTTTTTTTTTTGTATAAACAGTATGTTATTACTACTTATTACTTATCTATAATTTTTCTGTGATTTTTTCAAATATTCATATTTTCGTTACTAAAAATACATATTCCATATGAAACCGAATGGCAGCGCGGCGTGAGCGCGATGCGCATTTGTATGGCCAAGGTCAATGTCAATTACTCGACCCTTATAAACATACCGTAGGTTCACATTGATTCATTGATTTTGTTTGTTTGGTACCATTGATGTATTAAATAGGAAGATAAGACACTCTCTAACATCACGTAAATATTAAATGGACCCGATGCCGTGCGTCATGTGCTCGACAACCGAAATAGAGAGACATATTACGCGGGCTATAGAGGGAACGAGATAGCAATAATTGTCACTGTTACGTACCCATAACAACTCTGAAACAAACTACGATTCGGGTATTCCCCGCAAACCGAGAGTAATGTAGGTCGATTGTGTTTTTTCCCCTAATATATGCGGTCCACGTCGAGGAGCGCGTACCATATCTTCCTATTTAATACATCAATGTTTGGTACCATTAAACCAGAAATGGTTTGTGAATGAATGGTTAGTATTTACACGCGTTTGTCTAAAGCATTAAGTTCATCCCTATCAAATAGGTAATGGGTCTATCCAAACAATTATTTAGCAATCAAGCATTCCGGGCTCACCAAAAGCGCAATTCAAAGTCCACACAGTAGCGACACACAAACGCGCCAATGACCACTCAATCAACACAAGTTTTACCCGCGTCACATCCATCGAATCACGCAATTAATTTAGAAGGTCACCCGTCTCTGTTTGCTTTGACAACCCCTGTAATCGAGTTTCGAGCGCCGCACACTCCCAACGGCTGTAAATCATTAAATTTAATTCCGGAGCGACGTTTGCATTTGAGGCCAGTCTTGTGCTAGTTCTAGCCGTTGTATTGACGTGTTTGGCGCCCGCTCGCGCTAAATTAAATTCTCTTTCCATTTTACAACACGGTTTTTACTCTAAAATGTTTCGGATTTAGATATGGATATGAAATGGTTTTTTTTTTGCCTGTCAAGTGCAGGTTACATTCAATTTTGTGAGCTAAGGATTAAGTACCGTAAAACGGGGTGAATAGACATGCAGGGGTGAATAGAGACGCAACTTTAAAATGGATTCTAACCTCGAAATAATATAGGTAGTTTGTTGCCAACAAGGACACTAAATCGTTAATTATAGTACAGGTAACCCATTATAGTCCTTTTTGGCAACAAAAGATACTATTTCAACGTTAAAATCGATTTTAAAGTTGCGTTTATGGTATGTTTCGAGGTCTGCACGCTAAGTTAATATGCTTGGAGTGAACGTTGCATGCTGATATTGGGCGGTGTCTAAAAAGATTGATAATGTAATTTGCGGGCTGTGAAACAGTTGGTTCAATTAGCTGAGGAGTGATAGCACTGCATACATTACTCTACTTTAATGTAATTACTTAATCATCTTCTAGCCTTTTATCAAAGCCTTATAATAGTCTTCTCGTGAGAATAGATGTGACTTAATTTGTGATTTACCGAGAGCGACAGCCATCTAAAGGCCGCAATCCATTCATTTGGGAATACTCTTAGATTGAATGGGATGTTGGGCTTTTGGGTTTCAAAACCAGCCGAATCAAACCTTTATAATATATGAGGTATGCAAGCCAGAAATAACAGTGAGATAAAAAAATACGAACGAACTTTGCAGTAGTCGCTTATTATGATGTGTAACATCTGACATATCACCTTGGTAAACTGAGCAGCGACAGAAATTAACCTCAAACTTTAAAAAATTCTGAATACTTAAATATTTATTCGAATTCATCCATAATTATTCCAGTGGTCGCCCACTAGAGATGGGTCTTCGACGTATTCATCGTCGACGAAACTAGACCGTTCATTGTCCTTACACACGTCAACTAGTCGACGAAATCAACTAGTTGACGTGTGTAACTGTGGACGTGTTGTGTAACTTTTTAAACTGACCGTTTCGTCGCGACTAGAGAGATGAGCGTTGATTGAACTGACTAGTCGAATCAAGCGTCGACGGTACGATTTGCGAATAGTTGCTTTATATAAATTTCGCAAATTGTATTATTAAGCTTGGTGCCTATCTTTTATATCCTATTTTTTTACGTATTTGTCGGTTCTATTAAAATCTTCCCTTCATACTTATCCTTCCACCTGACTGGCTGAATAAAATAAATAAATTCTCTTTTTGGCATCCTTCTAGATTTATTAACAAATTATTAAGTTTAATATCTCTCGTGACTCGTTATCGTGCTCATTCAAATATCAACGCTCTATCATAGTGCTTAAAGTTCAAATTACAACTTCAACGAGTCGCCTACAACCTTGAAATATGAACGAACGAACGAAGATTTGTATAATACGACTATGGTTATGAGTCGTCGACACGTTGCGCGTTGATATGAACTATGAACGTTTCTTGTTTAGCCGTCTACGAATTCAACCAGTCGATCGAAGTATGGTGAACCGTTGAACGGACTAGTTAAATCAACCGTCGACGTGCCGTCGACGGTTGATTTAACTAGTCCGTTCATTCAACGCCCATCGCTATTGCCCACTGGTCTAAATTCGAGTATATGTAGTGAGTGAGTGTGTGTGTGTGTATTCGAGTAGTATTCGGTTTTCTGAGTAGATATGTACTTTATAGAATATTTATAGAATAAATAGCATGGAATTAATGTAGATTAATTCCATGATATTTTAGATTACTTACTAATTCCATTTGTCCGTGTGGTGCCGGATGTTCGTGTGGTGCCGGACGTAATGAATAGCACTAGCCCATTTCTTCCCGTGGGTGTCGTAAAAGGCGACTAAGGGACTAATTACTAGAGAATGAGCAGCAGCGTTCTATATGCATTTTAAGACCATACTGAGATCGGTAACCCGCCTGCCAAGCGTGGCGATAATGGTACCCCCCCCTCCCTCCTTTTGGGGGAGGCCTATCCAGCAGTGGACGTCTTTCGGCTGAAATGATGATGATGATGACTTACTAATTCCATGCCCAAGCTGTCACTTCCTGTTACACACTTCCGTTCCTTTTCACGAAATCACTCCCGCAGAAAGCACGAGGAAAGATTGACAAAGCAAATGTGCTACTATACAAAATAGTAACAAATCCTGTTCCAAATGGGACCAACCCAGTTTCCTTAACGCTACAAGTTGACCGGAAAACGATCACCAAATACGGTCCCATATTCTTTCATTACCCAATCACAGCGCAGATCGTGCATAAAATTGTCCAAACTCACACACAATGTATTTGTACTTGCCCAACCGTATTTTTGCGTTTCCAATCATCGAACAAAACAAAGAGTATTGCTACATAATGACTAATAGCCGATCCGTTCGGGATAAAAATTGGAACGAATAAATACAAGCGACTCAACGGAAAAAGCGAGCGTACAAAACCTTTCACCACATATTTTTACGTATAACAAACAAAGGCAGAACATTATCTGGCTGATTCATGTCATAGATAAAATCTATTTGTCTGAGTATTTCACTTTGATCTTTGTTTATGCGAGCGTGGATCTGAATCCGTATTGCAAACTTCTGAATCTAACTTATCTCATCTTATGTTGAAGCGGATTCAATCAAATTTGGTCCGCTATCTATTTTAGCTCTGGTTTTTGCCGTTGGAAGTTCTGACCATTCCACGACTGGGCCACTGGCGATAATTGGATGTCGATTTCGTAAACTACTGCTGTCTCATGCCAAAAAAGTATTTGACGCCATTCGTTAGGTCCCTGTTGTTACATAACACTGCTTTTCAAATCGTCTATTGATTATTTTTCATTCAACTTTTATCTTGTAAACTAACAATCACGATTAAAATTACTCTACTAGGTATAATTTCCACTTGACTGATCATATTTCATTGGTTATTTAACTCTGCGAATTAACAGTCAATTCAATGAATTAACATAATAATATATTCATGGTTACTTTTCACTGAAAATTATATGATTATATCATGTGGAGATTAGTAGTATGTTATAAATTTGGATGCGCTTAATCAGTTCAGTTTAGTATAAAATGTTGTTGTAATGTACTAATATTAATCAGTTCGAACATGTTCACTGTTTTCTAGTGATTGGGCTAATTGCGCTATTTTGATATTGACTTCCAAAAAATCTGAAAAAAAAATGCTGATGATGAAACTGATATCAATATTAAAATGCTTGTTACAAAACTTTGGCTTGACGCAACTCATCATCATCATCATTGCTGCCGAAAGACGTCCACTGCTGGACATAGGCCACCCCCAAAGGGGGGGGGGGGCATAACCACGACGCTTGGCACGCGGCTTGGCGATCGCAGTATGATGTTAAAACGCATAGAGAACGCTGCTGCCCATTCTCTAGTAAGTCCCTTAGTCACCTTTCCCTTTCCAACCCACGCGGCCACGGGTAGAAATAGGGAAGTGCTATTCTTAACGTCCGGCACCACACAGACAACGTTAACGTAAGTATGAGTAAGTAATTAATTTTCATGCCTGTATAGCCCCTAAAAGATAAACAGAGGTATATTAGCTCACCAGTTACATATTATGAGTTCCAGATAATATGAGGCGAGTAATATTATACATGTTACAGGATTTTGAAAATTCTTTTTTTGTTTGAAAGGGTATACTCTCCAGGTGCACATTGCCACCAAATCAGAATCTGATGAGGGGATCTCATGGAAATCGAGGAAAACCCTCAAATTTTATATGCAAACCTATAGCGATTTGGGTATTTTTTATAGTAATTCGTGCATTTGCTCTCCGAAAGCACTTTAAAAAATAACTTTAATTTCGGAAGTCGGGGGCAAAAAACTCAAATACAGATCCAAAGACACCGAATTCCGAAATTAAAGTTATTTTTCACTTTGAAGTGTTATTATTTTTTTGTAAAAAGTTTTTTATTTTGCAATTTGCAGGTCTGTGTCAGGTTGTATGTTGATCTAAATATAATAATAATAAATCTTTATTGCAGACGATGTTATAAATTGTGATGTACAGTCCATATTATAAAACATAAGATTAAAATTAAACACATTATAGGCGGGCAACACGACATTAAATTTATACCATCTTCCCCGACCGAGTCACCAAGCCACCGAGCCAGACGAGCTACTGCCCTAACGTGCAGCTCAGTGAATCGCCCGATAATCATTCTTTTTGTTTTTTAAACGTTGCCCCACACTAGGTTTTTCTCCTGTATTGTGGGTGCGTTTACAAACATTTAAACTGATATACACAAACAGCCAGACCCGGAACAACTACTTGTAGGTCATACAAATATTTGTTTCGTGCGGGAATCGAACCCGCGACACGCAGCGCAGCAGTCAATCGCTTAACCACTGCGCCAACCGTGCCGTCAAGTCGCGTTGCAAATAACAACAATAAGCTGTTAGAGCTTCTCCAGAGCCTGTGTACGACTTAGGCCACTTTGTTTCTCTTACTCGCATAAAAATCATCCATTTCGGCGTGAATAAACATACCAGAAGCACTACATTACCTGGGAAGCCCCAGCAACGCTCAATATGATTCGCGGACGTAACAAATATGGCTTTCCATAACTAGAATCAGCAATACAACTAAATTTCTTCGTAGAATCGTTTCCTTTCTGAATTTCATGAAATAGTCATTCAATAGGATTCTAGACTTCCTATTGCATGTCAAATGAAAAACTGTCAACGCACGTCCGCTCCTTACGAAGTCTAATACCTCACAGACGTGCTTAGCGATTGGAATGATTCTGTTTACGTTGAACACATCACTAAATGGCTGGGGTGACGTCATCGTAGGTATGAAAAAGATGACACGCTCGGTTTTCATACTATCTAATGAACATGCGGTGCTAGCCTACTCTAAATCTGTGCGTCATACTCATAGGTACAGATACTATTATATATTGTTAACATTTACATGTCGGTGACGCGAACACAAAGGATTGTCCCTTAACAAAAATCGCTCAACAAAATTTTTCACTTCAAAAATTCTGCTAACTCAAATCATAAAACAAAACCAAACAGAAAAATATTAACACATTTTTCACTCAAAAACTCAGTAACACACCTCCATAAAAAAACAGAATACCTACCGAACCGGTGCCAACAAACCTACATGGAAAAACTACAGAGCAACGGAACACGCGTTCGGTGTCGCGGGAAACCGGACCGGTCACGTATTGCTACACCGTACGCCTGAAGGCGATACACTGTTTAATTTGGAAAGAGGTGTAAGTTACAAGCTAGAAGCGGGTTGGATTTGACTACAATCATGATTGCACACAATTATATTTTATGTAAAAAGAGATAGGTCAAAGTCAAATTGTTTATTTCAAATAGGCACATATAATATAAGGCACTTTTGAACGTCAATATTTACAAAAAAATTGAATTGATTCTAGTCGCCCCTTCCAAAAGGTAGTAGTTTCGTCTGGAGAAAAATGGGCAAGAAACTCCACCGTTACTCTTTTAAAATCTTGTGCAATATTTTTATAGGTACATTAATTATACAATTATATGTGAAGACGATGCACCTAGAATAAAATTACTATACCACAATAGGTAATAAAAAGAGTTAAGAAAGAAGCAATGACAGATAAATTAATTATGTGATAGATACACGGTGCTCACATATTTACAAAAATTGTAAAAAAAAAGAAAGAATACGTTTTCCTAAAAAATAACAATAACAGTGTGAGTTAAGGTAATCACACAATTTAAAATAAATGTCATAAAAATAATAAATTATACAATTAAAATAGGATAAACACGCTCCGCAAGTGGCACGTCAAAATTTGGCTAATTAACCAAATTTTATTCGTCTTGTCTCTTTTTCGCTCCCGATAATTACGACATGATGTCCTACTTCCACGTGTCATCTATAGTGCCGTTTTTGAAGATTTAATGTTGAGTAGATAACCTATCTACATCTTTTTACTTATAATATTATTGATTGCAAATGTCTGTTATAAAATCCTACCCATTTACAGAAAAGAAAGAAATAGAATTTCATTTGTCATGAAACACATGCATCATCATTTCAGCAGAAAGACGTCCACTGCTAGACATAGGCCTCCCCCGAAAAGGGGGGGGGAGATTTATATGGGAGGGCCATAATCACCACGCTTGGCTGGCGGGTTGGCGATCGCAGCATGGTTTCAAAAATGCATAGAGAACGCTGCTGCCCATTCTCTAGTAAGTCCCTTAGTTGCCTTTTACGACACCCATGGGAAGAAATGGGATGGTGCTATTCTTTACGTCCGGCACCAAACGGAACACGTGCATACGAAAACATAATTAACTCGAGTAGGTAAACAAAAAAAAAACAAACAAAACAGATCTACATAAAATCATGAGCACAAAAGTCGGCGGCTGCACGTCATGACTGTGACAAGAAGGCTTCCACTCAGCATGTTGCTGTGCTAGGACCCACAGCACAGCGCTGATTCTCAGTGGTCACCCGCGTTTACAGCTACCCGCTACTAGTGAGTATATAGAGATATGAGGTACAGGGTGTAAAATTCACTCATCCTCCATAGAAAAGGGAGGATCCTCCGACCAGCCGGTATTGTGTCTGGTGACCTACTGCCCGACGATTGATGTCGGGACGTTGTATATAATGCTAGTCACGCGGTAAACTCTGCTTGCGCGATGCAGGATTTTGCGTGACGTAAATATGAAGCGTAGTTCGAATGTAGCGATGTAGATGCCGCCACAAGCATGAGGTCCTGGTCCTCATAAGGGTTCAATTCCCAGGAAGGGCAAAGTGTTTACCATCAGTATTTTCTTAGTAGCAGCCCGGACTCTGGGTTCGTGCTCGGTTGATGGCAATATGAGACTTGAATATAACTGGCGAAATATGGGTGTACTCTAGGTACACCTCTGTCTAACCCTTTAGAGTTTATAGGTGTGAAGTTATGTTATATGTTAAGAGTGCACATTCATTTTATTAAGGATGGTCGATGGGAGCGAGTTACCTCGTACCGCGAGGTGTAGCATACATAAGCAGTCCACAAGGTGGACCTCGCTCGATCTATTGAAGGTCTCGGGAATCCACTGGATGTGGTAAACGCTGTTTGGCCTGGCTATTCCACGGCCTGCAGACAGCGTATTTTGTGATCTTTTTTATCGAAATCATGAAGATGAATGGATAATTATGTTTTTGTCAAAACTAAACCTAGTGTTGAAGCAACTGGACTTTAAAATGTTCTTGTATTGCTTTATCGTAGATTCACCTGAGGGCGGTTTGAGTATCTTGTAATAATTTTTAAATCTATATAACAATGAAATGGACGGGTCCAGTATGCAGGACAAATCTACATGCTGGCTATTTCTACAACATTGCCATAATATATATTGTGATCGCTTTAAGTGTGTACCTTGTGTACCAGAATAAAAGCTCCGTGTTGGTCAGCAATATTAACTTACCCACCTTGCAGCCGTGATTGAGTCACAAGTTGTTAATTGAATATTTTTATTTTCTGTCTTATGCCGTTTGCTGGCCTTTTAGTTTAATACTCGTAATGCAACCTGACTTTGTCTCAGTTTTAGTTTAATTCATGGGATTGTAAAAAAAAAGGTTGTGTAATTCTAGCATCTTGATTTTTTGGAAGAAGAGCCACACAAGATTCGTTATAGCTGTACAATGATCGTGTGGCGCGTGGAAAAAATTGGAACTAATACCGCCATCTTGTTTTGTTTGCATGTCACAAAACAATTTGCACAAATATTTACTAACAGGGTCCCCGTGTCAACGTCATTCGAGCGCTAAACGATCCTTGTAGCAGTGTACTTGTTCACGGTAGAGCATACGGTAGAAGTCTACCCGGCTTGGGCGGAGCACCGCCTTGTCCTCACGGAGGCGATCGGCGGCGGCGATCTCTCGCGGCCCTGGTTAAGGCCATGGTTCAGAGCGAGAGTGCATGGGAGGCCGCCACCTCCTTCTGTGAAGCAGTATTGCTCGTGAAGGAGGAGGCGGAACGCGTGAGGTAGAGGCAAGGTTCACGCCCTCGCGCCCCTAGTCGCCGCAGGAGACGCCCCGGGCGTCGGGAGTCGCAAGCCGATTTCCGGCCACCGTAGGCGCAGGCTTGCGGACGGTGAGCGATGGGTAGCTCGCTGTCCGAAAAGGACCAGGCCCGGGTCGATGGCGCGTTGTGTTCCACGCGCGCCTCAAAGAGATATCAGCACCAACTGACGGGGTCCGTTAGGACCAATGCCTGCCAGGGTTGCGAGTTTGTCCGAAAGGGATATCGTGGCCCAGGCACACAGGCAACGGAAGGAACACGGGTGGGTTTTAGTCAGTAAAAGTCTGACACGCCCTCCCGCTCCGCCCAGAGCGGGAGAAGTTATTTGATAATTACCCAACCAAAATAAAAAAACAGTGTTGTTCATTCAACGCGTTTCTAATGACAGTCTTATTACTATAGTCCGCGCGCGACTGCTAGTCACCGTCTGAAGTATGTGAGCGGCGAGACGGGCGAGGTAGACAAAGGCCACGCTAACTGAGTCTGCCAATCTTGTCAATCGCACCCTCCCCCGTCTCACTGCTCGCATACCTCAGACGATGACTAGCAGTCGCGTGCGGGCTAAACCTCTTTTGACATCGTTACTATTCGACAGCTGTTTTAAAAAACCGCCCAAGTGCGAGTCGGACTCACGCACGAAGGGTTCCGTACTATTATCTATAAAAATGGCAAAAAAAAATCACGTTTGTTGTATGGGAGCCCCCCTTAAATATTTGTATTATTTTAATTTAATTATTTATGTTTAAAGTGAATATACAACTAAATATTCTGTGAATATTTCAAGCGTCTACCTGTTGCCGTTATCAATATCGAGCAAAAACGAGCAGAAAAATCACGTTTGTTGTATGGGAGCCCCCTTTAATATTTATTTTGTTCTGTTTTTTTTTGTATTTGTTGTTATAGCGGCAACAGAAATACATCATCTGTGAAAATTTTAACTGTCAGGCTGTAACTCATGAGTTACAGCCTGATGACACACGGACAGACAGGCAGACAGACAGACGGCGGAGCCTTAGTAATAGGGTTCCCAATTTTACCCTTTGGGTACGGAACCCTAAAAACGGACCCAGAAGAAAAACATACGCTTTCCAGGATAAAATTCCAGGCTTCCAACAAACCGAAATAAACCAACTCAAGCTACAAGTTAAATAAATTAATTGTGTTTAACTTTATTTAACTAACCGACTCTTTGAGAAAGTTAACTTTAGAAATGTGTAACAGCACCGTCATCTTAATTAATTTCAAAAGGGGTTTATTACTTTAACTTTATTTGTGTTTGTTACCTCCGATTAGCATAGCTTTTTAACTAGTCTACTAGCACGACGGTAAATTTTGCTTTGAAAGATTTGGGAGTTTCGTTAATTTAATTATTTATTTATTAACATTAATTAAAACGGTTACAAACCAATACACATACAAATTAAAAAAAAGTATAACGTTAAGTAGGTACTCGCTCAAAATGGAACAGCGATTTTTTTTTTAATAACCGACGAATAATTTCTAACGCAGCGGGCGTCAAGAATGATGTGCTGAATCCATGGTAAACGGATTCGCGTCGATGTCCTTTTCAACCTGTATATAAAAACCTTTTTTTGTTGGGTGGGGAATTATCAAGTAATTTCTCCCGGCGTGTCAGACTTTTACTGACTAAAACCCACCCGTGTTCCTTCAGTTGCCTGTGTGCCAGGGCTTCGGTATCCCTTTCGGACAAACCCGCAACCCTGGCAGGCATCGGCCCTGACGGACCTCATCAGTTTTTGCTGACATCTCTTTGAGGCGCGTGTGGGACACAATGCGCCATCGACTCGGGCAGGTTCTTATCGGACGGCGATCTATAAAACAATATTAGTTTTATTATATGCGAAACCCGAAACACGTGTCTAGTATTTTTATGTAAAGAATCTATGTACAAAATTTCAAAACTGTATCATGATAAATCAGGTTGTTATGTTGCCGAGTTGTCCGTCTCCAGGGCCATCTTGCACTCATTGATAATAATTTGGCAGTAGGTACCTAACCGTACGGAGATTGTATTGTAAGTAATTAAATGGTGCATTTTCCATCACACTTAAATATTTCTGGTACAAAATATAACATGGTGTAAAAATTATTGAAATCGATTCAGTTCCTTATTCTGAACAAACTATATTTAGGTTTCGCATATACTCAAAATAATGTTGTATATACAGGGTTATTTTTAAAACGTCAATAACCCCGTAAGGGGTCATTATGAACAAGTTTTACTATGAGACCAAACCCGAAATCGCGAAAAAAAATCAGCTGTTCCCTACATTTTAGCGAATTATTCGAACATAAATGTAGGGAACAGCTGGTTTTTTTTTTCGCAATTTCTGTTTGGTCCCTTAATAAAAGTTGTTCATAATGATGAGTACAACGACCCCTTAAG
The DNA here is from genome assembly GCA_948098905.1 of Tiliacea aurago. Classification (NCBI taxonomy): domain Eukaryota; kingdom Metazoa; phylum Arthropoda; class Insecta; order Lepidoptera; family Noctuidae; genus Tiliacea; species Tiliacea aurago. Next base: position 9,157,795 of record OX402592.1, read on the forward strand.
AGGTTATTGACGTTTTAAAAATAACCCTGTATATCTAATGTTACAATTATTAACGTTCACAAGTGTGTATTACATAAGTTTTTAATTCTGTCAGCGCGTCAGAAACACCGTAAACTGAAGGAAGTGGAGAGACCACTCTCCACTGCACCAGGAAACACGATACGGGATGCACTTTCTGTTATGTTAATTTTTTACAGGCTGTATATAAATCCAAAACTCAACTCTGCATTAACAGGACAGCAAAACGGCGAAGCTAAACACTTGGTCGACAAAAAAAATCTGGAATGCATACCAGGTGTATTAATATGGGTTTTAACGGGATCTCGATAATCCAATATGCGTTCAGATAAAAATTTATATTGCTGGAAATATAGCGTGTTTATTCGTTTGTTTTTCGAAGCGAGAAATGGAGATATCTACGTTTATTTATGGAAAATATTATTCAATATTCGCACCTCGATATACAATTGCATTATACTGCGTCTACTTGACCTCACGTATTTTTAATGGTCAATAGTTTAAATAGAAGCAATATAATACTTTATTGTCACTGTTCCCGTTTCCACACTCTTAATCAAACTTGAGAAAATGGGCGTCAGGGGGATACAACTGGATCTTTTCCAAAGTTACCTCTCGAATCGTTCGCAAAAAGTCAGGATCGATGGTCATAACAGCGAGGAGCTTTCCATTCGCTATGGGGTACAAGGAAGCATTTTGGGCCCCACTCTTTTCTTAATATTTATTAATGACCTGTGTGATCTCAATATTGATAATGCAAGGGTAATATCTTTTGCAGATGACACTGCAATAACCTTCACCGCGGATTCCTGGTCATAACTCGAGCATCTAGCTCAGCTTGGCTTTGACGTTGCGTTAAATTGGCTTAACACTCTCACCCTAAATACCTCCAAAACCAAATTTCTGACTTATTCCAACAGCTCGGTTTCTCAACCACAGACTCCAATGTTAATCAAAGCTCACACGTGTCATCCACAAATACAGGGTTCAAATTGTCAATGTCCTCTTTTAACCTCTGTTGAAAGCATCAGATACCTGGGAATAGTCTTGGACAGGAATCTCAATTTTAAATCTCATATCGGTCTGCTAACTGGACGAGTTCGCAAACTGATATACATCTTTAAAACTCTTCGGTATATTGCCAATCCTACTATAATACGCAATGTCTATTTCTCACTTTGCCTATCCATCATAACTTATTGTATTTCCTGTTGGGGCGGCACACCAAAAACCACCCTAAAGCCGTTAGAAGTAGCACATAGGGCGGTTTTAAAAGTGGCCACTTTTCGTCCTATTCTTTTTCCAACAGAAAAACTATACAATCACTGCAACGTTCTAAATGTTCGGCAACACTTCATACTACAGACAGTCATTCTGCTACATCGTAAAACCCCACACCGAATTATAGAAAATAAAAAACGTAGTAAACGTCGAAAAGATGGGATATGCACCCTGCCGCGAATACGCTCAACTTTGGTAAAGAGATTTTTTTATTTTCTTGGTCCATTCCTTTATAATAAAATAAACGAAGAGTGTCAAATCTATGGGCTACCGTATTACAAATGCAAAAAGATTGTGCAATCGTACCTCCAAAATAAGTCATATGACGAAACAGAAAAAATCTTATTATAAACAACATGGACAAGCAAACACAGACACACACACAAACACACACCAACACGCACATTCACACACACACACACACACACACATTTATTTACCTTAAAATTATTTTATTTTCACGTTTAATAAAACGTATCTTAAATTTTTTTTTTTTTTGTTATCTCAATACTCCAAAATTGTAACAGTAACATCAGAAGCACTATGTAACCTTTACGTCATTATACCTTAGGGGACCGGACTGCTTCTCCTTAACACAGGTTTTCATAACCTAGCTAGGAGAGAGGTGCTCACCCACACGTTTGTAGATATATTATAGTACTTATTTTGTAAAACTGTATCTTTAACGTGTACAACAATCCTTTGTTTTTGAGTAAATAAACAAACATTAATTGTTTGACTGTGAATGTATTCGTGGAATAATTGCGTATCACACTTACAATGGCAATGGCATTCATTTTGGCAGTTCAACAACATTCATTGCTTTATTTACGTTATCGAGCAGACGAATTTTACAAACATATAAAGCAATGGATTAGGTATTTCCTTCAAACTGTGTTACGCAATTGGGGTATCGATTGACAAAAGATAGAAATTCGCGTAGCACCGAGCGTAGTCTATTTTGCTACGCCACATGTCTTGCTACGGCGTAGCTCGAGTTGTGCTACGAAAGCAACGCCTCAACGCCTTCGGAATACTTGACTGAGCTTGTTAATAAATTCAGGTTTCTGAATTTTTCATAGAAATTTCATTCATGAAACTCCAATCTAAATTATTCAATAATATATTTTAAACCGCAATTTCTATTGTAACTGCCGAGTTTCAATAGAAATAGCGGGAAACGATAGCACCGATAACGGGAGCGACACAGAAAATGATAGCTATTCGCTCTTGTTTTTTTTTTTTATAAATTGTACTACATACCGTCCGTGTGCTGCCGGACGTAAAGAATAGCACTAACCCATTTCTTCCCGTGGGTGTCGTAAAAGGCGACTAAGGGACTAATTACTAGAGAACGCATTTTAACACCATACTGCGATCGGCAACCCGCCTGCCAAGCGTGGCGATTATGGCAAACCCCCCCTTTGGGGGAGGCCTATGTCCAGCACGCGTCTTCGCGTCTTTCGGCTGAAATGATGATGATGATGATGACATGCCTGTATATCCAATTTAGCAAACAGCAAAATCAAAGTCAATAATAATTTATTCCAATTAAGCACTTAAAAAAGTTAAAATTTACTAGAACATAAAATTGATTCTAGTTGCCCCCAAGGTAGTTTAGTATGGAGAAGAATATGCAAGAACTAAATAGTTACTCTTTTAAAATGTTTTACGATATTTTCTATCATTAATCATAACTGTAAATGTTATGATTAATGATAAAAAATATGAAAGCTAATTTACCCTTTAAGCACTTGGTAAGACTTTCAGAACTTATTCTAAAAAATCTAATCTCTATTTTGCAATAAAGTCGAAAATGTTACGTAACTTTCTTAAAAGTTAAGTAACATTTTCGACTTTATTGCAAAACATAGAACCTTTTGACAAATGTGATCAACGAAACGAATTGGTACGAATATTGGTGATGTTACTTGATTGTTCAAGTAACATCACCAATATTCGTACCAATTCGTTTCGGACATGCCTAAAACCAGCTGACCGTTGCAGGGTACTGTTTTACGGCTCAATCGAACGCTCTGTAAAAGCAATAGGTTTTAATCATCGGAACAAAGCGATTGGATTGACGCGACAAAAGAGGGACTTTATTGTGTTCCATTCTTTAACATTTATTACAACGCCCTATATAAGCGTGGTGATGTTGCCATTTTAAAAATGTGTAGGCGTCATTGTAAAATGTGTAGGCGTGTCATTGACTGGTCATTATTTTGGTAAAACAGAAAAGGAAAAACCGGTCAAGTGCGAGTCGGACTCGCGCACGAAGGGTTATGTACCATTATCTATAAAAATGGCAAAAAAATCGCGTTTGTTGTATGGGAGCCCCACTTAAATATTTGTTTTATTTTAATTTTATTTGTATTTTTAAAGTGAATATATAACTAAATATTTTGTGAATATTCAAGCGTCTACCTGTTGCCATTATCAATATAGAGCAAAAACGAGCAAAAAATTCACGTTTGTTGTATGGGAGCCCCCTTAAATATTTATTGTATTCTGTTTTTTAGTATTTGTTGTTATAGCGGCAACAGAAATACATCATCTGTGAAACACAGAAATAATTCAACTATCTAACTATCACGGTTCATGAGATACAGCCTGGTGACATACGACGGAGCCTTAGTAATAGGGTTCCCGTTTTACCCTTTGGGTACGGGACCCTAAAAAAGAAAAAAAAATTGTTTATTCTGCACACATAAGAAGCACGATATAAAATAAACATAGAATACTCGCACTAATACGAAGTAATCAACTACTAAATGACAGCCGTGTTTTCAGAGCGACTCGAATAATATGCAATAATTCAAACGTCAATAATTTTGCGCGTGTTTAAAATTGCCTTTATGACATAATACTGAAAGCATTCATCCAATGGATTGATTCCTTTTTCGGCACATTCCTTTTTGGACATATTCCGTTTTCGGCATATTCTTGTTTCGGCACATTTTTAGTAAATATATTATACTATGAAATACTTGTGACTTTGCTTGCGTAATAAAATAAAATAATATTTATTATTAAATTTCAGAATAATGATGCTTTGTTGTATATAATGATTTATGCCGAAAACAGAATGTGCCGAAACAAGAATATGCCGAAAACGGAATATGTCCAAAAAGGAATGTGCCGAAAAACGAATCAATCATTATTTACACTATAACACAGCTTCAAAACAACTGCATAGCTACTCAGTCACCATCCAAATCAAACCCTTCAAATATTCACACAACTTCAGCCAAACTATTGACAATAGACATTCCCACTAACTACCGCAGAGGTAACTGTTCCATATATGATACAAACTTCGTCGAATCGATCCCCCAGCTTGTTTCATGTTCATTGTCAAGCGATACCAGTGGGGTGGGGGAGGGGGGAAGGTAGTTACGACATAAAACGAGGGCATCCAGGCATGAAATTAAACAGCTTGCACTAAGTTGTTAATCGTCTGGACTCGTGCCAGCGACCAATTTGAAGAAATTGCTGACGAGTCCGCTAAGTTTCTGCGACGTCTAATTGAAGGCAGTTTCAGAAGGTGGAGGTATCTGAGTAAAAAACATTTTGATGGCGAAATAAAAGAAAATATTTGTCTGAAAGAAAAAATGTTTTGCGCTGATGTGAAATTCTTACTTTCTGACTTCTGAAAATACAACTACACCTGTATCTCACACAGCCCATTTATTTATAAACCTTTTTTTTTTAATCTTTATTTATTTAGAGGCTTTTACCTCACAAAGGTACGCCAGCCTCATCATACACTAATCTAATTATTATTACATGTAATTATAATATTATGAATACAAATATATTATTGCGTAAATGTGGGAGATAGTGATGCAGCAACCATTTCATAAATCAGTTTCGCTTCTCCCGAATTAGGTGTAGATAATATTCTAATGAAAGCCCCAACATCAAACATATTAACTTTTAACTCCCGCATCACTATCTCCCTCTGCCTCCTGTTCTTTTCACATTCCACCAGCAAATGTTGGACATCTTCGATTTTATTACATACTTGGCAATTAGGGGACTCGTTATTCTTTATTTTTCATTAGGTGTCCAAATTTCCTGGATGAAATATGACCAGAAACGCAATCTATGTGCCATAACAACATACGACCTCTTTGTATGACTTTCAGCGAACCAAGGGATTCGAGGAGGCTCACTTTGCATAGTCTTATACCATATGCCTTTTTCTGTAGACTTCCTGTCGAAATACTCTTTAAAACCAGAAATACTTAGCTATTACAAGAACATATGCTACAATCGTTTTTATAAAACTTCTATAAAACAACTCAAAACCAAAATGGAAGCCTTAGCCATTATTCCATGCTATTTCATGCATTGTACAGTGACCAGCATAATCCGACCCCTCTTCTTCTTCTTTGTAAGAGGGGTCAAGTAATTCAGAGCACTGACCGTACCTAGAAGTTCCGCGAAACGATCCAATATCTTGTTCAGCAGGATAAGAAATTGAACAAGAATTTCAATTTAGATGGTTAGATATTCAATTATACCCTGAGCCTCTCAATTATTACCTGTTCAATTATTAACTAAAGACAAAGGGTGATCAGTGTATGCTCATTAACATTTAGATATAATTTTGGGAAAATCAATCGGATCCGGCAGTGGACTGCTAAATACATAGACCGATGTTTATGATGAGTCATGATGTCTTAAATAAGAAACAGACTATCTCACTTCCATATTAATAACGCAACTAAAGCAGTTGATGGCCCAGTGGTATAGGCCTCGAGTTACGAGTTGTAAGGTCCTGAGTTTGAACCCAGCCAGGTACTTAACTTTGTGTATTTCATTTCATCACCACTGCTCTCAAAATGGTGAAGAAAAACATCGTGAGAAAACCGGCATGTCCTAGAACCAAAAAATCGAAGTCATGTGACATCCACCAACCCGCACTGGGCCCGCGTGGTGGATTATAATAATAATAATAATCCATTTATTTCAGGCTGTTTTTTGTTCTAGGACATGCCAATTTCCTCAGGATGTTGTCCTTCACCAATTTTATAAATAAATGATAAATGATTTATTTTCTGTAAGTAGGTTTGTAAGTGTTTGTACAAACACTTACACGTTAATCATATTTTTTTTTAAACTATATGAGGTCGGCGTTTCGTATCTGACTACTCTGAGAAGAAAGGACGAAACAAACTCAGAGGTCACAGTCTCTTTTAAAGTCCAGATATATCTGGACTTTAAAAGAGACTGATGTCTTATATATCTTGGTCAGATCATGTGAAGACCATGTAAATTGGTGCCTGAAATGATCTTTTGATGCAAGAATCACACTGAGAGATATTATAACTAGTCTGTATAATTAAAATCAAAACTATATACTTACCTGAATCGCGTTAACGTGGCACTAGGGGTTATTGACCCACAAATTTCAAACTTGTCAACATTTGTGCAAGTTGTGTTTCAAGATATAAATCGTTGGCAAATTTCGAAACACAATTGACATTTTATAGCTTTAATTTTATTTTAATAACTGAAATAAAGTCCATTAACGTCCTAAATCTATCGTGATCTTCAACATGTTTGAATAAAGAAAGACCATACATAGTTCATTGTTTGGATTCCTACGGAAAGTTTTATTAGAGAAAGGACAATGGCCGTTATTGCCACGCTAAAGCGATTTGGGTATACTTAGTCCGAAACACACATAAAAATGGCTAAACAACACACCCGAAAACGTTGAAATGTGATCAACATTAGCGAGACCGCCCTAATCACTGAATCCCTTCAACCTTTGCCACAATCTTTTTCTCTTTAAACGGCATGTCGGAATCAAACTGCGAATTAACAGGATTTAATTCTAACTACGCTCCGTGTCGTGCCGGACGTAAAGAATAGCACCATCCCATTTCTTCCCGTGGGTGTCGTAAAAGGCGACTAAGAGACTACTAGAGAATGGGCAGCAGCGTTCGTTATGCATTTTAACACCATACTGCGATCACCAACCCGCCTGCCAAGCGTGGCGATTATGGCAAACGCCCCCCCCTTTGGGGGAGGCTTATGTCCAGCAGTGGACGTCTTTCGGCTGAAATGATGATGATGATGAATTCAAACTTTAGTTGTCTATTTTGGTTAACAAATAATAATACGAGTATGGCGTACCGTACTGATGTTTTGATTTTTCAAAAGTGTCAAAAAGGCTAATTCCAAAAAAGGTTATAAAGGTTTGATGTTATTCATAGCTTCTCGGTTGAATGGATTTCGATGACAGGCATACGAATAGACTATGACCTGGGTTCGGACATGGATATTTTTTAATTCTGGTATATAACGTTTCCGGGTCGTTTTCAAATTTGGGGCCAGAAACAGGCTATTTGATTTAATTCTCGTGGAGTAGATGCTAACGTAACTTAAATTACTTTAAATCGACGACTTCTTTGAGACGCCTAAGGGCCTATTTCAACGAATCACCGTAAATTAAGGAGATAGGCCAAGAAAACTAACCCATTTCTCATTAATGTCACTAGTTCTATGAGCTTTTTTTTTAGATTGCTCCAAGAAACAAGAACATGCGCAGGAAACTGGAATTTAATTTTGGCACTGTTTAATATTTCTAAAGGAAGGATAATTAACTGTTGAGACAATCTTGAATAACAATAAAATAACATTTAATAGCTTTTTAAAAGAGTTTGTATAGGTAATTTAATTTGTGTAACTGTAATTAAACGCATCAATAAACACCTGCTATACACTGCCCGTCACCCAGTGCGATCATTGATTGTCATGTGGTTTTTAATTACTGAACGCACCTAAATACTTAAAACTACAAAAATATAATACATTTTGAATTCATGAGATTCCTACTTTTTTGCCCCCAAATTTGAAAACGACCCTTCCAACTTCTACGCGGGATAATATCCAACTTCTACGCGGGCGAAACCGCAGGCAAAAGCTAGTCAACTTATAAAATACTCGCGGAGGTAACGTGGAAACACCATGTATGCTAAAGTCTCTACAGTACCTATCTTTATGAAGCAGTGGTTTGAACATGGTGCTAACTCACCTAATGGGAAGTGAAGAGAGTTCGATTGATATTTTGTTCAGCGAACACGTGACTTGATTGACATATTCAGCTGTTGCCGCTTATATACAGCTGTTGCCGCTCATATTTTTCTATAACAACTTGATATTCTGACACTTGATTAGTCGGATTTGTGCTGCTAAATAAAATGTGTTAGATTCGGTGAATATCGGTTATTTTCGGTGCTGACGCTTTGTTACGGTTTTTTCAATGAAAAATTTATATTTCATCAACGTTGGTTGGAATTGAAGTAAATTAAATTGCAACTGGAGGAAAGTGGATTTGACTGCAGAAACGACCCTTTCACAGATTTGATAATAGACCCCATGTAGGTAGGTAGGTATAAAAAAACCGGCCAAGTGCGTGTCGGACCACGCACAATGAAGGGTTCCGCAATTGGGATGAATTTATCCCTAAAACAAACTTCACATTGTAGTTGAAAAACATGTTTTCCCATACAACAATATACGCCCTGGTCAATTTTCCAACTAAAAATGTAAGTATGTAATCGCAAAAAAGTATTTTTATGTGTTTTTTTTGTGTTTTTGTTTTTTGCTAGATGTATGCTTTTTTTTTCATTGTTTTTTTTTTTTTCAATCTATATATAGTGCATGTGGTGTTAGCCTGTAAGTAATTGTTGCACTCATTAATGTATAGTGTGTAGTGGGTTCCGTTTGGTGCCGGACGTACAAAATAGCACCATCCCATTTCTTCCCGTGGGTGTCGTAAAAGGCGACTAAGGGACTTACTAGAGAATGGGCAGCAGCGTTCTCTATGCTTTTTTAAAACCATACTGTGATCGCCAACCCGCCTGCCAAGCATTGGGATTATGGCAAATCCCCCACCCTCTTTTTTTTGGGGGGGGGGGCTATGACCAGCAGTGGACGTCTTTAGGCTGAAATGATGATGAGGTAAAGCCATACCATAGCCATCATCATCGGCATCATCTGCCCGCCTTTTCCCAACTTTAAAAGTAGACACTCATCGTGTGTACTTTTAAATGAAAGGAAAAGATAAATAAATAAATAAAACTACAAATTAACAATTTTCGGACATTTTCCTTTACTTGTGCTGTGAGACCTTGCTTCTTGCCAAATTTCATGATTCTAGGTCAACGGGAAGTACCTATAGGTTTTGATGAATGTGCGAGATATTCGCAATTTTTTTTTTATGTGATAAAACTACAAATTTACAACTTTAGGACATTTTCCCATACTTGTGTTGTAAGTCCTTGCTCCTTGCCAAATTTCGTGATTCTAGATAGCTCAACGGGAAGTACCCCATAGCTTTTGATTTATTTGCGAGTATCGAAATAAAGGCTTCTACATACCAGCGCGACTTGTCACGCGACGCGACACGGAACAAAGGCCCCGCGTGTTGCGGGACGAGCGGTGCCTTTGTGTCGCGTCGCGTCGCGCGACATGTCGCCCCGGTATGTAGAAGCCTTTAGTCGCTAAGATCTTACCTAAAAGATAGAAAGGTTAAAGTTTAAGTAAACGGCGTTAACTCATTGGGGTCTGAAATGGCAATGGGCGTTCCTCAAGGTTCGATATTGGGTCCATTCCTCTTTTTAGTTTACATTAATGATTTACCCCAATTACATCAAAATCAACCGAAGATGGTGTTATTTGCTGATGACACATCATTGATCTTTAAAATAGACCGATGATCACAAAATTTTGAAGACGTGAATAACTCTATGCTTCAGGTCCAAGATTGGTTTACGGTCCAAGATTGGTTTACGGTAAATAATTTGGTACTACTTAAATGAAAAAAAAAGGCAAATGTATTATATTTAAATTACCTAATGTTGGAAGTAGCGAATGTGATATCATATTTAACGGAGAAAAACTGGAATTTATTAATCAACGGTTTTCCTAGGAATCACTAGACGAGAAACTGCAATGGGGGCCACATATAACCTCTCTTGCGGGGCGGCTAAGCTCGGTCGCTTATGCTGTTAGAAAGATAGGACAGCTAACAGATATACAATCCGCGCGTTTGGTTTATTTTAGCTACTTCCACAGCATTATGACGTATGGCATTTTATTGTGGGGTCGGGCTGCTGACATTGAGTCCATCTTTATTTTGCAAAAGAGAGCTGTCAGAGCAATTTATAATCTACGGCGCCGCGAATCTCTTAGGAAACTATTTAAAAACATTAATATTATGACGGTACCTTGCCAATTCATTTATGAAAATATTATGTATGTAAGAAAATCTACATATTTTTAATAAGACAAGTGATAGACATCATTTTAATACTTGAAATAAAGATACAATAGATCAGCCATTTTTCAGAATAACTAAAGTACATACATCTTTTACGGGGCACTGTGTTAAATGTACAATAAAATACCTTGTGATATTGCAATTAAATAAGAGTAAATTTAAAACACATACCTATTAAAAGTACACTTTGTAAACAATCATATAACATGTTAGAGGATTATATCCAGGATAGGAATGCTTGGAAACATGCTAGTCCAGCTCCATAGGACAATCTAGAGTCTAGACAAAATCAAACTGGTTGCTATTTTAATTGTATAATTTGTTATTTTTATGATATTGATTTTACATTATGTGATTACCTGTACTCACACACTGACTTAATTGTTTTATTGGAAAACATAATTATACTTTTGCGATGTTTGCCCTGTTGGATTGACCGGTACTTAACCGGTCAATTCAACAGGGCAAACATCGTAAAAGTATGATGATTGATTGACCACAAGATGATTAATAAATTAATTTATTTATTTATGTAAAAAAAAAACAAAATACACAGTTTAAAAGTTCTAAATTCTGTGAAAATAGAACCTGTCCATATTAGTTAGGTACCGGTGATTTGTGTATTATGCTCCGTCGACGAAAAGCGTGTCTAGAATTTTGGCTTACACCTCGAACGAAGGATTAGGAATGACAGCATGGCTACCAGCCTTTGGGGCAAACTGCCAAGTGCCAGTCCGGCAAAAATATTTTTTTAAATTGGCCTAGACTTTGTAAATGGAACTTAAAAGCCATTCTGGAAAATTTATGGCCAGTTTTTTGAGGGAAAAAAGAAACGTCTAGGGTAACTCATGCGAATTTTTGTTTTACGTTTCTTGAAAACAAAGAACATTTTTAATAATGTAGGTTGCATGCATTAAGGGCCCGAACACACGTTAACCACAACCACACCACATCGCAGGAACAAAATGTGGGCAACTAGTGGTAACGTGTGAATAGTGCATGAGGTAGCATGTGCAGAGGTTGAAGGCTATACTTTCTTAAGTGTTTATAGACCACCAGCGTCAAACTTGTCGTTATTTTTAGTAATTATGGAAGAAATACTAAGCAAACTTTTTAAAGATAATAAATTCGTTTTTGTTTGTGGTAACCTAAATATTGATCTATTAGTTAATTCACCAGATAAATGTAAGCTTCTATCATTGTTTAAATCATTCAATTTAAAATGTATATTTAATGAAGCGACTAGAATAACAGCAAGCTCGGCTTCATGCATAGATAATGTATTTACTAATTGTAAAATAAAAGACTCATCCTTAATTAGTGGCGTCAGGTCAGACCATACTGGTCAACTTGTATCATTTGACTTAGGAAAAAAGTTACATACTGATAAAATCATTGAATTGAGACCTCTCACTAAAAATAAATTGAAAATGTTTAATAATAATGTCCTTAGCAATCTTTCAACAGCTAGTTTTGATTCGCAAGACCCCAATTTAAACTATGGTACATTGTTTTCTACAGTATGCCAAGAGTTTAATAAAGCGTGTCCTGTAAAAACAGTGACCATCAATTCTAAACCAAAATTTAATGAATGGGCCACTGCTGGCATTAGAAAAAGCAGAGATATTTTATATAACTTGTACTACGAAAAATCATTGACATCTGATCAAGCCCTTCATAATTATGTAAGAAGCTATTCTAAGATATTCAAAAGAGTCTGTGCTCAAGCTAAATCTAAATTAATTAGTAACAAAATTAGTATTTCTAATAATAAAATAAAAGCTGTGTGGCAGGTAATTAACAAAGAAACTGGAAACACAAAACAGCGAGATCAGAATGAATTGTCTTTAAGAATTCATAATGAAACCATTTCAGATAAGTTAAAAGTTGCTGAGACACTAGAAAATTTCTTTACCAACATCCCAATAGACCTAACGAAATCTCTTTCCTCATCATCTATACTAGCTGAATCACTTCTCAAAGAAAACTTCTCTAAAGACATTCCAAGTTTTGAATTCTAGCCTATTTCTATTGTTACAATTAAAAAAGCATTCAAAAGTCTTAACATAAAGAACACTGAAGACTTATGGGGGATTTCCGTTAAGGTTCTTGGAGATATTATTGACACAATAGCCCCTGTTCTAACAGACATATTTAATCAATGTTTAGACAGCGGTACATTTCCTAATTTAATGAAACATAGCAAAGTAGTACCAATTTTCAAATCGGGAAGTAAGAGTGATCCCTCTAATTATAGACCTATATCTGTGCTACCAGCATTGAGTAAAATATATGAAAAAATCATGCTATACCAGATGTTGTCGCATTTTAATTCAAATGGAATTTTACATAGTAATCAGTTTGGTTTCACGAAAGGTAGGTCGACGACTGACGCAGGAGTAAAACTCATCAGTCACATTTTGGAATCCTGGGAGAAATCCCAGGATGCCATTGGCATTTTCTGTGACCTCTCAAAGGTGTTTGACTGCGTTGACCACAATACACTGATCTGTAAATTACACCACTACGGAATTCGTGGACCAGCTGTTGATCTTGTTCTTTCTTATCTATCAAACAGGCAGCAAAAAGTAAAAGTTAATGGGGTGACGTCATCGGGATCTCTAGTAAGGATGGGCGTGCCTCAAGGTTCAATTCTTGGCCCTTTCTTATTTCTAGTTTATATAAATGATCTTCCTTACATGATGGCTAACTTATCGGATATAATTCTATTCGCTGATGACACTTCTCTTATTTTTAAAATAGATAGAAAAGATACGGATGTCTTACACGTCAACGATAGTCTGGCTGTTCTTTCGAAATGGTTCGCAGCTAATAATCTCTTACTTAATGCGAACAAAACAAAATGTCTTAAATTCTCATTACCAAATGTACCCCAAGTAGGTCTTAATTTAAAACTTGATGGTAAGAAGCTAGATGCTATTACGGAAACTGTATTTCTAGGAATTACTCTAGATTCGAAATTGCAGTGGGGTGCCCACATTAGAGCTCTTTCAGGTAGATTAAGTTCAGCTGCATATGCAGTAAGAAAAATAAGGCAGTTGACAGATATAGCCACAGCTAGGTTAGTGTACTTTGCTTACTTCCACAGTATTATGTCTTATGGCGTTCTGATGTGGGGATCGGCAGCCGACGTAGATTCAATTTTCATTTTACAAAAGAGGGCAATCCGCGCGATCTATGGAATGGGTCCTCGTGAGTCCCTTAGAAACAAATTCAAAGAAATTGATGTACTAACTCTGCCCTCTCTTTATATCTTAGAAAGTATTTTATATGTTCGCAAAAACTTAGGACTATTCAAAATAAGAAGTGATTTCCATAATATAAATACACGTAGTAAACATGAAATTGTGTTACCCAAATTTAGATTAACTAAAACAAGCAAGTCATTTCTTGTAAACAGTATCCGCTTTTATAACAAGTTGCCACAATCGGTTACAGAACTTAGTGATGGAAAATTCAAAACGCACATTAAACGTGCCCTTATCAAAAAAGCATATTATAAGATTAAGGACTACGTTGAAGACAAGGAAGTTTGGCATTAATTCCTTCTGTACATGTGGCCTCCCTGGTACCTCATTAACGGCAAACTATGTAAATGTCTATTAACAGCTCCCAAATTACGAAGTTATTTTTTAATTTAATTTTATCTTTTTTTTACAAACTTCACTGACATAATGTTTTTCTTACTTGACATTATTATACCTACAATTTAAATTTCAACAAGATTCTAACTTTTATTATTTTAATCATATTTTATATTGTTTTTTTTTTTTTTGTCAATGTGAGGACGTTGTAGGCTTATTAGACTGTAGATCTTTAAACCATTTTCTATTTTGTTAAGTTCCTGGTACTCTTGATGGGCCTACGCTGTCCTCTCATACCTATTAACACTGTAATTTGAAAACATTGTAAAAGCCAATTTTATTTTTTTAAAAGAGTGACCGTGGAGTTTCTTGCCGGCTCTTCTCCATAGGAAACGACCAATTGGAACCGTGCACCTAGCTTCTGACGTTTCATAAGTGCCCATGTAGGCTTATGTGAAATAAAAATATTTTTGATTGATTTGAGTGTCGCTGCAGCTTCTTACAGTTGCGTATTATATTATCTGTGCAGTTGCGTAGTCGTAAAGTATAAAACTACAATGTGGTTGCGATGTCGCTAGTAGTTGCGATGTGGTTACGCTGTGGCTAGTGTTTGCAGACAGATCGACACTGGCTGTGACTGACAGTGTCATCGCGTCGATGCAACGTTGATGGCTACAGATCAAGCTCTAGATTTCCAGTATAAGCTGATCTCGCGTTGTATAGGATTTCCGTAAAATGAGAGGTCAGCGTATACTGGAAAAGTATAGCCTGATGTGTAGCCGTGTGTACGTGTGATTGGACATAAATATAATTATGTTCAATAGCTCTTTGTAGAAACACTGCATAAAAAAATTGCAGTTGGAGTCATATCACAATTTATATTTAGGTACTAAAGGAGAATAAAACGTAAATTAAAGGAGCACTAGTTTATAGTTTCAGTTCTGCAAAGAAACCAGATGATTGTTTCACGGTAGTACCGTAGATAATTTAATTTGTAGTGAGATATGACATATTTTTAGTATCTCACATAGTAAAATATTTTATTTTATATCCTCTTTCAAAGGAAATCCCAGAATCATAATGAGCTTTGCGGGAACCACTCGTAACAAATGGGGGAACAAATGGGGGTGATTTTTTTATAATCAAGCAATCAGGGTGCTTATTCCTTGTTCTTTTGTTTATATAGAAATAGTGAAAATTTGTTTGTTCAGCATTAACAAAACGCACATTGAAAAAAAATACATAAAATATACACACACAAAGTAGCCAAAAGCCTTGTATTCAAGCAAGAAAAGTTTTACCTCATGTCCATGTCCATTAGGCGTGCAATTGATTCACGTCAGTAAAGTTGTCAAAATATAATAGGCCCGTTTTGACATTTAACTTGAATTCATTTATCGTGAGTATCGAGTAGACATTTATACGACATTAATTTTTTGACAACTTTAAATGTCAAAACGAGCCTTTTATTTTTTGACATTATTACAAAGGCAGAGAGCTCGAATTTACGAACGTTCGCTTGTAATCAAATGTTATCACTTAACAGTATGCAATAGATGATGCTGCCCAACCACCTGATGGAATCCCATCGCCTTTACGACACCTCCAGAAACCGAACGTAATTTTTTTTTTTATAGATTTGGTGACCTATTCGACAGAGATCCTCACTTCTACGTTATTTAAACTTCAATAAAATTGTTAAAGTAATTTTGCATTTCTTTATTCTCTCAACTACCTATATCAAACTAGAAATTTTCAATGTCCTTGGCGGTGATCGTTTGTAAAACAACTTAAACTCTGCAGCGAGACGTAACAGTTTTACACGGCTCACCAATCACAAAAACGCCTACATTTATCCACCACACTACCGGAAAACCCAATTCGTATATTCCACATTCGTTTGAGTACCTGAAAGACCTAAAATAAATTTGCATAACGACTCCACCTTTATATCAGAATCGTTTTCCCGCGAAAATGTAGTCCGCAGTGCGAAGTGGCGTAATTTTTATGATAAATACCCGCACTCACACTTGTCTAGGAAGAATTTGGGAGCCAATGCAGGCTATGATCCGTGAAACGACAGGGATAAAGTATATTCTCAAAGATCCAGTTTATTATTTTTAAAGTTTTGTTAACACGTGATCAGTTGTTACGGCAGTTTGTGCCCCTTTGAAGTTGGTTCGTGGAAGGAATGCAGACTTTACCCGGTAGCTGTTCTAGATGCTAACATTTACCTTTGAATTGAGGAAATAATCGCAGATTTTCTAAGAAGCGGCTAAGTTAGAAACATCCTCATCTTGTTGGTTTAATCTCGTACAATACAACTTTTAAAATCTAGTACAATATAAAAATATTGTACTAGATTTTAAAAGAGTACCGGTGAAGTTTCTTGCCCATTCTTCTCCATACGAAACTACCTTTTGGAAGGGGCGACTAGAATCAATTCTATTTTTTTGTAAATATTGACGTTCAAAAGTGCCTTTTATGTGCCTATTTGAAATAAACAATTTGACTTTGACTTTGACTTTGAATCAATGCGAAATGCAGGTATACGTAACTTAGCAGCCCAATAAAGATAATGCAACTGTTTAGCACAGTTTCAACTTAAACAAGGCTTAAGTTCCACGAAACCTAAACGAATAATGTTCCTTTTCTCCGAACACACAACGAACCAGCAACAGCGTGCACTTCCACTTCCCCACTCGCCACTTCAAGAATTCTCCCAAGTAATCGATTCTTCACTCGAACTTCTGAGAGCACCGCTCTAAACGAGTACAACGTTCTATTTGATCGCGACAAGTTTATCTTGGCTACTCCAACTATTCGTTCAACAAACATATATTTTTACTTCATGAGCCATGATAAGTGCTGCCAAATGAACACTTACATAAAAAACCGACGAGACCGGACAAACTGTAACGATAACACAAAATCTCCGCCAGTCATACATTACAGTCTAGTCTAGTTTTACACTTCTCTCAATTACTAGAATCACGAGAAGCTTGTTTTTTGTTCCAACTATAAAATTAATGCGCCAAACTTTACCAAATGGCAATGTTCCCGCGGCGGCGTCGCGGTCGTGAGCAAAAAGAACTAGTTTCTTTCATTCGTCAGGACAGAAGCACGCTGTGAATAAATTTGTAGTTCACTGTGGTTAGTTCAGCTCATAATGCGGCTGCCCGTGCGGTTTGCAGCGAACTTTGAACAACTTTAACTTCAATTAGTCATAAAACAGGTTACGGAACGAATCGAGGTGTTACCTCCTTACAACAGATTTGATTTACCGCTACCAACACGGAACACAGCAAACTTTTCTAATATTCATTGATGTTGCGTGTTTGTTGTATTAAGTAGGTAAGTACATAAAAGATAATTAAACTTGAAACTTTGTTTGCTATAATTAGAACTGATATTAAAACTTATGGACAGTTAAATTGGAAAGTTTTCTGCGCTTCGGTCTCATTACATTGAAGGGCTTCTTGAGCATAATGAGAAAACGTTTGTTTTCCGAGCATGAATAAATCTAAAAAGTTCAGTGGTATGGTTCTCCGTAGGTATCAGATAATTATAACAGTTTATTATTAATAACGAAATGAGACTGTTGGATTGGTATTCCTAGCTTTTGGACTCAACAAGATGGGTTATAATTTTTAAACTGGTTCCCATAACCCCGTAAAGGGTGAGAACTAAGATGAAGTCGCGAGTAAACGCTGGTTATGTATAATTAGTTGAGGAACTTTAATCACTCACTTCGCCCACTCCACTCCCACGGATCCGGTGGACAATGGCCATTTCTATTCCATTGTGATTCTAAGTACACTGAAAGAAATAATTACCCGAACGAATTAAGTTACTTAAAAAATAACTCAACTTTAGTTAAAGGAAATAAACTTTGCTTACAAAACTGATTTTTAGGGTTCCGTACCTCAAAAGGAAAAAAGGAACCCTTATAGGATCACTCGTGTGTCTGTCTGTTTGTCTGTTCGTCTGTCACAGCTGATTTGCTCCAAAAGTTGAAATTCGGGACACGTATGAAATTCGGTGACCCAAACACGTACGTGTTACGTAAATAAATTTATTTTGAATATGGAGGTCACTTTTGGGGGGCAAATTAGAAAATGTATAAAAAATGTTTTGCTGATTGTACCGTGTGACATATCAAATGAAAGGGCTTGTCTTAAGGATTTTATATATATATTTTTTTATAATTTTAAATACATTCTTTTGAAATTATTTAAGAAAATAGACGAACAATTACCATTCCCCCCCCCTTATCTCCGAAACTACTGAGCCTAAAATTTTGATAAAAATACAGAAAATATTTCTTTACTTATAGATTACAGGAAAACTTATAAGAAGTCTGTGATCTTAAAATAACATGGTAAATCACTCAATATTGTGCGTACAAACTTACTTTACATTTGCAGTAGGAATGTATGGGGATCATGTTTTTGCAACTTCAATGTTAAGTTTGCTTGGATAAATTCATCCCAACTACGGAACCCTTCATTGTGCGTGGTCCGACCCGCACTTGGCCGGTTTTTTATATCAAAACAGGGTTATAGAACAGATAACACCTAGTTCGCAAGTCACAATTTTTGTGTAAACAGTAACCAAATTTTTTGTTACAGTTATGCAAACATTTCTTTCAGTGTACTTGACGGAAGTCATGTTTTAGTAGAATGATGGCGTTAAAGTGCTACGTGGGCTTATTGTAGAAATAATAAGGTATATATTATTTTAATGAAGGTGCTAATTAATGTATGCTGGAGTTGACAAGACTGCTAGTGAACAATCAATCTACCTATACATGGTGTTAACCTAACCTACCCCTGCTTAGGGGTAGGTTCAGTACCGATAAAGGAACCAAGGAAAAAAATAATAAGAAAAATAAAAATCTCTTCGTACTTTAAAGAGCTTAGGACCGTCAAATAAAATAAATTTAATTCTAATCGATTGCTATTTTAAGTTAGTAGGTACTAAATTAGGTTTTTTTTTTTTGGGTGGGAAATTATTAAATAACTTCTCCCGCTCTGGGCGGAGCGGGAGGGAGTGTCAGACTTTTACTGACTAAAACCCACCGTGTTCCTTCAAATGCCTGTGTGCCAGGGCCACGATATCCCTTTCGGACAGACTCGTAACCCTGGCAGGATCAATATTTTTTTTGTGTTTTAATTTTTCTTTCCTGGGTTCCTTTATCGATACTGAACCTACCCCTAAGCTATGACACGCAGTTTCTTTAACACCCTGTATCGCCTCTTTCCAAATATATTGGGGTCGGGTTCCAGTCTCACCGGGTGCAGCTAAATACCAGTATTTTACATGGAGTGACTGCGTATCTGACCTCCACAACCCAGTAACTGGGTAAGACTAGTTGTCAGACTTTCGGTCTTCTGCGATCCCTAACGACTGTCAAAGATCCACGAATGACAGCAATGATTAATGATTTTTATTTCTGTAAGAAGGTTTGTACACACTTTTACACGTCAATCATATTTTAAAAACTAGATGAGGTCGGCGTTTCCTATCTGAATACTCTGAGAAGAAAGGCCGAAACAAACTCAGAGGTCACAGTCTCTTTTAAAGTCCATACATAATCTTGGTCAGATCATGTGAAGGCCATGTAGATTGGTGTCTGAAATGGTCTTTGACGCTGACGCAGACAACAGCTAAAGTGCGGTCACTGTCAGACTGCATACAAAAGAAAGAGAAGCGCGATGACGCAACGCTTGTAATTTATTGCAAAATATGAAGCAAAGGATAGTTTACCGTTAATTTGTATCGAGGTTTTTTTTCTAATCCTGGTTTGGTAACAACTAAGTTCTGAGAAATATGTTCAAGAATAACATATATTATATTTTTTTGCGACAAACTATATAAATTTGGCAATTTTTTGTTTAAGACAGCAAGCCTACTTAGATCATTTGCCTCTTGTCAGCGCCTTAACGTTCTTTCCGAGGCATGGAGGAGTGTAAAGATGGTCATCCATCCACGGACCAACCCTGATAAGCGTATTAAGGCTGTTATTACTTAGCAACGAGCTCCTCTGGAGGCGGTAAGTGAACATCTAAGCCAAATTGTACTTTAGTCCTAGGGGACTTGATTCCTTGAACCAAAACCCGGACACGTTCTGTAGGCAGAACATGCCCTGGTTTTGGTTCAAAGAAAAGCAAATTGGTTAAAAAGGTTTTCAGTTACGACAATTCTCAGATCTAATCAGGATTATTATTAATTGAAATTGAACGATTGATTAGGAAGATTAAGAAAAAAAGAAAACTAATTTAATTTGTCACAGAAACACATGCATACGAAAACATAATTAACTCGAGTAGGTAAACAAAAAAAATAAACATTACAGATCCACATAAATAATCACGAGCACAAAAATCCCATTTCTTCCTGTGGGTGTTAAAAGGCAACTAAGGGACTTACAAGAGAATGGGCAGCAGCATTCTGTATGCATGTTAACACCATACTGCGATCGCCAACCCGCCTGCCAAGCGTGGCGATTTTGGTAACCCCCCCTCCCAAATAGGGAGGCCTATTGTCCAGCAGTGGACGTCTTTCGGCTGAAATGACGATGATGAGCACAAAAAAACAAATAGTCGGCAGCTGCACTTCATGCACGTCTGTGACAAGAAGGCTTCGACTTAGCATGATGCTGTGCTATGGGGGACTCATAGCGCAGCGCTGATCTTCAGTGGTCACCCGATTGTCTTTGGCAAACTGTGGTTGTATGACGACACTTGACTCTACCTTCACGGAGATGAGATGTGATAGGTGTACCCATTTCCATATGGTGCCGGACGTAAAGAATAGCACCACCCTATTTCTTCCCGTGGGAGTCGTAAAAGGGGACTAAGGGACTTACTAGAGAATTGGCAGCAGCGTTCTCTATTCATTTTAACACCATACTGCGATCGCCAACCCTCCTGCCAAGCGTGGCGATTATGGCAAACCCACTCTTTGGGGGAGGCCTATGTCCAGCAGTGGACGTCTTTCGGCTGAAATGATGAAATGATGTGTACCCTGCATAAAAAACATTTTCACAGACAGGCGCGACACGCGACGCGACACAACGGCCCCGCGTGTCACGCGACGAGCGGTGCCTTTGTTTTTTGTGTTTAATGTTTTTAATGTTTTTTTTTGTGTTTATACGTATACTTGTAGAGCGCCCGAATAGAAAACACTTTCTATTCCTAAAAAAAAAATATTATGTAAATTCGAGACCACTTTGTTTTGGTTTCGGCAGCCAACAAATACATTTCTTTGTCAAATCAATCCTGTCTATAACCTTAGTGGCATGTTTAACATTAATATGTAAATAGAGAATAAAATCCTGTGAAAAACATTTTCTTTGATATCTTTGCAACTGTTTTACTTTATCGATATGTTTCTGTGATCGTTCAGAAATGTATAGGGCTCCCGTGACTGATTCAGCGAAGGTTTACCCCTTTTGGGCCCTATCAGAATACCAGCGCTGTGGTATTTTTTTTTAAAATATCGCAGCATTATGCTGAGATAGGAGCCTTTTTGGCATCGCACAAGTCTTGTTTTTTTTTTTTATATTGTTAGTTTTAACTTTTAAAATGCGCATTTTGAATTCCATGTGCGTGAACCAAATATTTTTTTTTCTTTCTTTCTTTTACAAAAAAAAACTTTACGTTGTGTGAATTATGGAATGTGTAACTGAATTAATGCACAGAAAGTATTTTGTTCAGAACAAAAAAAACGTAAAAATTACGTATATTAAAAATGATTTAATATACGTATTTTTAATATACGTAATTTTATTTCTCAAAAATATTTAAAACTACGTAAATTACAGTCACACCTCCATTGTACAGCCAAAACAAACCAAAATAGACAATGTACCACCACGAACGTTCCCGGTCGACCACTTTTCGCCCTTATACCCATAGTAATAAGGTTGAAAAGTGGTTGACCGGGAACTTTCGCGGTGGTACCTACGGTAGATAGAAAAATCTACGCACGCACACATGCGTAGATTTTTAATGTGACTACAATTTTCTCCTAGAATCAGTATAATATCTATCTATAATATTTATACATAATAATAAAAAATCTGTGTATGTAATATGATCATAAAATAATATTCTAATGTTTGGTGGAGTGCGTTAATTCCGCGACATGTTGTGGATACAAACTTAAAGCATTTTTGTCCTAAACAACATTATTTTTGGTTTATGCGAAACCTGAATACAGTTTATTCAGAGGAACTGAATCGATTTCAATAATTGGGTATGTAAAGTAAAAATTAACCTATGCCGACTCCAGAACCATTTCGAGATTTTAAGCTTCTAAGACTTATTTTTCTTTTAATAGGTCTTAAAATTATAAGATCGTATTTATTTTCACAAAAATACTTAAAATCACTTGACTTTTATTTGACCTCTAAATGCCGTCACAAAGCAGCCTGAATTGGAAACTTTCATTGCCTCTTGTAATTAAGTTGTTCTTTATGTGTCAAGTGTCATGTCAACCTCAAATTTACATGAAGCACATAATACTATTCTATTCAGATTTAAATATACGTAAATAGTTTAGTTTTTCACCAGCGGCGGACAGTACAAGTCGAATCACATCGATGTATCCCCTCAGGCAAACTTAACTTACGTTCAAATGATCTTCACAATAAAACAGACGCCGCCGCCCAGACTTGTACTCAACATTTACTTCCTCGCACCATTTCCTTTTTAAGGTTTCTTTTACTAACAATCAATTTGTGTCGGCTATTTGTTGTGGTGTTTCTTATACTTGACGGTATGAAGCAATTAGCAGAAGTAGTCTTTGAATCCATCTTTAAACTAAAGTACGGAAATCGCTAAAGTATGAAATGTAAACAAATTAATTGTCAAATTTGACAGTTTGACTTTACTGAATTTTGGTTTTAAATAAGTGTTAAACGTGGCAAAGATCCTAAGCTATTCAGTTCTACTAGTGACGTCAGTACGAACAATACTTTAAAAAAATATATAAAAATAACTACAGCTTGTAAAAACAAAAAGATGAAATTATGTGTTTCAAATACTCTTATCATTAAAATAAAAATATAAAAAACATACCTGAAAAATACTTTACATACCTAATTGTGACACCATGTTTTTTTTTCCCAAAAACATTTTAGTGTGATGGAAAATGTTATCACCACTTACAATAAAATCGCCGTACGATTAGGTATCTACTGCCAAACTATTATCAATGAGCGCAAGACGACCCTGTAGGCGCGGGGGCGCCGTTAGCATGTATTTGTACTGACAACCCGGTAACATAACAAGTAGTGTTTTTGCACCAATTCGCTATTGACATGTTGATGTTTAATTGTAACAACATATTTCATAAATAATAGTTTAAAAAAACACGCTTTTATAGAAAATCCAACAAAAAAAATAATACTTTGTTAATAAAAACTAAAAACTACGCATTTATAGAAAACTGAAAAAAAAATGGGAAATAAATAATTTTATTGTAAAAAAAGCGTGGGGTGCATTAAGAGTTATAAATATTCTATCCGTCTATCATTCTCTATTCGTCTGAATATTGTGTGCCTTAACCTGGGTCAAATAAATGTATTTTATTTATTTATTTCTTCTATTTATTTTCCACTTTTTAGTTTGGTTTCTATAAAAGCATGTTTTTTATTATTTTTTTTACTTTTATTTTACAAGCTTTTATTTAACTTGCAATGTTCAGTATTTTCGGCCAATATGTTGGTATCCGATTAAGCTGTTTGGCATACTTATGTAAGTCCTGTGACAATGCAATATTATGATATTATTCTTGTTTGTCTGTGTAATGTACGTAGTAGATCGATGAGTTTAAAATTTATTTTCTTATTTTTAGACCATTTAAATAAAAGCTTGAATTTATTTTATTTTTTTACTTCCTATTAGTTTTTTACATTTTCTGTTACTAGCGATGTGAGATAGGCATTGTTTTACAAACAGACGTCGAGTGTTTGATAAAGGTAAATCACTTTTCTTTTGGAAAGTACACATGTTTTTATTACATGGGATTCAATGGAAATAGCAAACGGGGCTCATCATTAATACCTAAATAATGGGATTCAAAAATGGGATCCATCGAAAATAAATCGTATTTATAGGCAGAAAACAAATGAAGCATTTACATAGTTAAGAGGTGGAGGTGAAGTTCAAATCTCCCATGTGTTACTAATTCCACCAGCTCCAAACAGCAGTGCCTTTTGGCTTCATCAATTAATAAAGTCCACCAACTACACTTTTCCAACCAAATGGGTTTTCCCAGGGAGTTTTACGGTACTACTACTGTTAAACAACACACACATTTCGAATAATGCCAAAAGTTTAACAAAGTAAATTAGACATTATAATATTCGCTAACGTGCCATTCCCTAGAGCTAAATGACCTAAAATTAATTATACTAATACGAACTGCATGACTCTGGTGGAAGTAGAAGTTAAATTAGAGCTCATTTTATTCATGACAAGCCAGTTTAAATTAATTATTATCTGCATAATGGATGGCGACACGTGTCTGAACCACAGAAATGTAAATAAAAGTTAGATTTGTGTCGTCAACATCCATAATTAGACACCGCAATTAGGTACTTGAAGGCAGAGGGTCCAACATCTTAAATGAAAGTAAGAGATATAGCAGAAGTCAGCCTTTATTTCCACAACTTATTAATTCACTGTAATAATAGTTTAATTCTGACTACAGTATCTAAGCGCTACAACATGTGCACCGGGCCGAGCCTGCGACAAGAATGATCCCCTCCTTGCTGCGCGCTCGCTTATATAGAGCGGCTCGAGTAGTGGGGAGAGTGGGGAGGCCTAAGTGACACATTGCAGTGCGTAACTCGGACCGTTGCACGTGTTGTTTACAATGGTGACGCCGACACGGCCATACTGACGTCCGAACGTCCTCGTGCGCATAGTCTCATCAAACAGTGTCTAAAAAGACAACGATGCTATTAATGTTCGTTCATCCTGACTAGCAATTTGGTCCAGTTCATAATTTCAGGGTTTGCTCATAACTCTGGACCGCTCAACATTGAGCCTTAAGGACTTATACTAGCATACTGGTCCGGTTCATCCCTTCAGTTGCTACTTATTCTGGACCGCTCGTTACTGAGCCTGCAGAATTTATTCAATTTTTTTTTTTTGTTGTTGTTCCGGCCATTACAACTTAACGACCTTGCAAAACTATTATCCCCTGGACCAGACATTGCCGACTAAATCAAGTCTTTTATTCAAACTAGGCTGAGAATCTGCACTTTTACATGAGACATTCCCCCAAAAACGCCCACCCGTCACCACTTCCTAGTGCGTTAGCTGGGAAGAAGAAGTGGCGCAACAAACTCCCCAGCAGCACAACTGTCTATTCACATTATAATACTTGAATTTATACAATAAGTACTACTTATATAAGAATTTATATAAGACTACACAGGATCACGTCTTTTGCTTATTATTAGGACTGCTTTAGTAATAATAGCAATTCACAGACATTGTATCACTAATAATCGACATAGGATTGCTATTCACAGACAGACATTATTAATCGATACAGGATTGCTATCCACAGACATGGTATCACTAATTGCCAAAGTTATATTGCTGTTAGGCATGGCATTATTCTCGTGACTTGTTTCGTGTTCTCCATGATATGATATCTACCAGATTTTGTTTGACCACAATTTACTTTACGTAAAATTTTTGTGAGAATATTTATAGACTTTATTTCTCCCATTAATATTTCAAAAAAAACGTGCCGGTTATTTTCTTACACGGTACAAAAAAAAAAAATCTTAAAAGCAGAATTTTCAGAATTGTGATCAGTCATTATTCATTTCGGGACACCAAACAAATGAACTGGATTTTAACTGCCTCAAAAATACGAAATTTGTATAACGCTTGTAAACATCCTACTAGTCTAACTTTAAGGTAGTTTTTATCATAGCTATTGTACGAACGACAACCCTTACGTTAAAAACACGATAATCTTAATCGGGCATGGCGCACTAACGCGACCACCAACATGAATTTTAGCCAACATGATCGCCTGTGGTGCCAAGTAGTAGTGGTTTCTTTAATTTAGAAAAACTTGGATATTAATTTATCCTGTAATATATCCATCCCGTTTTCTTCCGGCAATACACAGTGAATTATTTCAAGCTTGTGGTTTTGTACCATGGTTGGACATTTAATTTGTAATGAGCACGCTACGTTCCTCCCATCTATACCTTTAAGGATCACTTGTTCATGAAATTGCTCACCATTAACAAGATTTCAATTACTATGCTCTATCTGGCATTCTGATCCAGAGTCAAATATAACAGGGAAATCTGTACCTCCTATGTGTCACACTCCACCAGCTGCTCTGGAGCACAGGTTCACTTGTTTGGTGCTGGTGCTCGGTGTGGAGCCTTCGTTCTTTCCGCGCTTGGGGCAGGCGTTGGCCATATATTCGTGCTTACTGCAAACATAGCACGTTACGGCTGGTTTCAGTTGTTCAGAATTTTATCATAACATTGAGATTGAGACAAAACTGAAATGGTAAATCCCGTCACCATTTTTTCTGACCAATTTGCTTCTGGAATCTTCTCAATGGGTTGCCATAGACACATACCCGCTCCAGCTGCAGTTTTCTTATTATCAATCTGAAATTTGATAACCTGGTAAAAATAGTCTTGCATCATCATAGGTTTATAGAATTTTTGGACCAATCTGATATCGTCGCGGCAATTAGATAGGGGTCTTAAGTGTGGTAAAGCCTCTGGCTTAGACGACATCTCAGTTGAGCAAATCAAACAGCTTGGCCCAGTTGCTGAGTTGTAGTGGCTGCAACTATACAACAACTGTCTAGAATCAGATTCAATACCCCGTCTCTGAAGAACATTAAAGGTCGTAGCTAATCCGAAGCCAGGTAAAGCACCAGACGATCCAAAAACTTTTCGTCCAATATCACACATTCTTCCATACTCGCTCTGCCATACATACAAACTGTTTGAGGGGCAGTTGCTAGACCAACTAACGAGTGTTATTGGCCCGAAGTTAATCCCGGAGCAAGCTGGTTTCAGACCGTAAAATTTTGCTGCAGACCCTTAAACTTGTTGAACATATTGAGGATGGTTTCGGGACAAGGAACGGTCACAGGCGCTGTATTTGTAGAACTGTCAGCTGCATACGATATAGTCAACCTCACATGGTTGCTGTGTAAGGTGGAGACATTGATCAGCGATCAGAATTTTGTTCGAATACTTCAAGAATTTCACCACAACCGCCGTTTTCTGGGCCACCTTCTCTCACAAAAAAAAGGAAAACGGCCAACCTCAAGGTAGTGTCCTGACACCTCCTCTATTTTTTTAATATCCATACTAACAACCAGTTATCCAGCCCGAACATATCACGCTTCCTCTATGCAAGCGACCTTGTCACAATTTGAGGAAGTTGAGGTCCGTATTACCTCGCTAACTGACTCGGGCCCAATCCGAGCCAAACCCAGTCTTACTTAATTCATCTCCGCAATAGAGACGCGTGCCGCAA
Source organism: Tiliacea aurago (assembly GCA_948098905.1). Lineage (NCBI taxonomy): Eukaryota > Metazoa > Arthropoda > Insecta > Lepidoptera > Noctuidae > Tiliacea > Tiliacea aurago. Next base: position 9,185,550 of record OX402592.1, read on the forward strand.
ACTTAAAACCGTTTGAGATGGTGTTTCCATCGAGCACAGCAACGACCAACAGTATTCTTCAGCGACTCGTCTGATCAAAGTGGGGTTGTTTGCCTAGGTGCTTACCATTATGCGGACCACTGGCTGGTATTATCTTTTCCTGCGGGTGAATTCGCGTGGCCCGTGTGGAGTCGTTCCACGTTCGTCACGTCGACGATCATCACTAGTTACCTAAAACCAACTCAGCAGGAATAGTGGCACTAGTAGTTCGCAGAGTGGTGGCTAGCTCTAGCGGAAGAACCAATTTGGTATCAAACACATGACACCCTTTGCACGACAACATCCTCGTGCCACAAAGTCCGTGCACTCTCGCTCCGAACCATGGCCTGAACCAGGGCCGGACGCGAGAGATCGCCGCCGCCAATCGCCTCCATGAGGACACGGCAGTGCCCCGCCCAAGCCGGGCAGACCTGCACCGTATGCTCCACCGTGTCCTCCGGGCGATCCACACAGTGGTGACACCTGGGCGTTTCCTCCCGCTTTATCCTGAACTGGAACCTCCCAACACAACCATGTCCAGTGAGGACCTGCGTCATGCGAAAGGAAAGGACGCCATGGCGTCTCTCTAGTCACTCCTCAAAGAGGGGACTATTCGCCACAATTGTGGCGTGCCCAGCGCTGGGTTGCGACAATCGCACTCTCCATGCCGCCTTGAGATCCTGTCGCAGCTCTGTCCTCTGTGCCGTGATTTCTCGCGGTAGCGGAGTTTCACCCCGACATTTGGCCTCCTCGTGCCACCCCCATGCTTGGAGTAGCTTGACAACTAATCATGGCATCCGCAATTTATTTTTTATTTGTAATATAGCGTCCATGCCAGCAGAAAGCAATGAAATTTGGTCTTGTATTAAATTACTGTGGCTATCATTAGTGGACGGTGGAACGTATCCCACTTCTGATGAAGGCAGAGGGTCCAACATCTTAAATGAAAGTAAGAGATATAGCAGAAGTCAGCCTTTATTTCCACAACTTATTAATTCACTGTAATAATAGTTTAATTCTGACTACAGTATCTAAGCGCTACAACATGTGCACCGGGCCGAGCCTGCGACAAGAATGATCCCCTCCTTGCTGCGCGCTCGCTTATATAGAGCGGCTCGAGTAGTGGGGAGAGTGGGGAGGCCTAAGTGACACATTGCAGTGCGTAACTCGGACCGTTGCACGTGTTGTTTACAATGGTGACGCCGACATACTAAACTAATCCATCTGCCAAAATGTTAATAAACATAACACAACATCACGCCTGTAATCCCCGAGAGGATATGCAGAGGTGTACCTATAGTACACCCACATTTCGGCAGTTATGTTTATGTCCCATGTAATAGGGGGCGAGCCTATTGCCATCAACCGGACAGAAAACATCAAACGACATATATAATTATATAATTACATAAAAACATTAATTTTATGTAAACTAATAAAATTGTAAGTATACCTACGCTACAGAATAAAACCATAATTAAAAAAACCCCGTTAATTACATATCCGACGCATAATTAAGGGTTCCGTAGCTGGGATGAATTTATCCCAAGAACAACTTAACTTTGTAATGAAAAACATGTTCTCCCATACATCGATATACCTAGGTAAGTCACGGTCGATTCTCCAACTGCAAATCATTTATTCATAATTTCAGCCGAAAGACGTCCACTGCTGGACATAGGGCTCCCCCAAAGGGGGCCATAATCGCCACGCTTAGCTAGCGGGTTGGCGATCGCAATATGGTATTAAAATGCATAGAGAACGCTGCTGCCCATTCTCTAGTAAGTCCCTTAGTCACCTTTTACGACACCCACGGGAAGACATGATGGTGCTATTCTTTACGTCCGGCACCACACGGAATCCAAAAATCCGGCCCGAAATTGCAAATGTAAGTTTAATAAAATTTAGCAAAATAGAAAAATATTAAATTACAAATTAACGATTTTTGCTTCTTCCCAAATTTCATGATTCAAGGTTAAGGTTTGAGAGTATCAAAATATTTTACATAAATGGCCGTATTTTTTTATTGCGTTAACTTAGATGCTTGATTTATTTAGAACTCTAACGGCCGAACCCAATAACTTATTTTCAGTTAAAGACAGATCGCTATTGACGATAGACAGTATAATTATATCTATGCTCGGATGGCGTCTCACAATCATTGATAAAGGCTATCTAACTAACGAAAACAATAAGTAGGTTTCTCTACTTCGCCCGCCCGTGCGTTCCATTACAACCAACATCACTTTAAAAAACAACATGTGTAATTAGGGTTATATTAAAACTTCTTTGTTTCTTAGTTCTAAATAAGTTCTGGATTAAGAGCCATATTTGTTATGGCCGCGAATCAAAATACAACCAATTACTGACCTGCAAATTGAAAAAACGTAAAAAAAATTGAATTTCGCGGGCTACCTTAGCGCATTAATGTAATTTTTTTTTTTTTTTACTTAAATTCATGTTGGAATGGTGCTTGCACGGGGAGTGTTAGTAAGGGGGGGTTTAAATTTCTGTTATTTTTTGCCTAAGGCGCACCGTTTTCGAGATATTTGAATTTCAATTTTTTTTTATTACTTTAAATAAAATAAAACATCTATGATCATTATTGCAAGTACTAAAGAGTTCATTTTAGCTTGGCTACTTTACGTTTATCCCTGCAATTCGGGGAATAGCCAAATCTGCCATCTGTAGTACTGTCCTGTCAAACAAATCGTATATTGGGAAGCATACTTTGGCATTTTCATACAAAGAGATATCTGTTGTATGCGATACCCCCTTCCATCAGTAGATAAAGTGGGCCGGTATGATTCATAGATTATTGGGACGTTAAAACCATCAATAGATATATTTTTATATCTCCAGTAGGCCGAAACTGGTGATATATAGGTTATTGGGTTCGGCCGTTAAGAGACCGTAGACCTACGTATTTGATATTAATTTCAACTTGATACCTCTACGCGTTCCTGAGAAAAAGTTCTCGACACACTGAAACAAAGACGACGGACAATGAAGTGATCGTATAAAGGTACTCGTATCGTTTTTTTCCTTTTGAGGTACGGAACCCTATTAGGGTTTCATAAATAAGCAAAAAAAAAATGGTACCTATGATTTTTCCTAGCAGTCTTTTTATTGAATATGAGACCGTAGATAAGATTAGATTCTTATATATTATATTTGCAATCCGAATATCACAAATTGAAATAAGTTAGAATAGGGATAGGGTAAAATCCCAAAATGAAACCAACAATGCTATAAACCAAATCCTGATCCCAATTCCAAATAGTCGAGTAAATTAACGTTGTTTGAGTTGTATCTTCATCAAGGTCGAAAGTCTTCTGGGACTATTCAGTGAGCAGCCCGGTATAGGAAATGGTGTTCAATCCCTCAAGGATACTGGGTAGTTAATAAGATTTTCATGAGTTACATTTACAGTAACCGGCAGCAGTTAATTTGGCACATCACGTTTTAGAAAACGTTCAGCGTTCTAGACCTTCGTTTCTGTCGTTCCTACTTATGTGACAGTCTACTTTTAAAGTACGATAAGTCATATTAAGGCGACGATAACCAACTTTCAATGATTTTATACTGAAGATCACGTCTAAACGAATAGTGTTAATGATTTGAAAAATATATATGTTAAATTGCAGAGCATTTTCTTAATAACTTAATATGTGAATATTTTAGATTATGTTTATATTACATAGTGAAAATAATTTGTAAAATGATTTCTAACGCGGATAAAAAACTGAGAATGACTCAAAATCTACCAACCGTATTTTTCTGCAACCTTCACCAATTTAAAGATAATTTAATTATTGATCGTTTAGTATACGAGTTTTATTAAAATACCTTTTTGTGTATAATAAATTAATAATGCGTCAAATTGGGGACAGCGCTCTTTGATGGGCGAGTCCTATTACTGGCTGAACGCACGACGCGTTGCGTGAGCTCAGTACAGAACACGCACGCTAACCACTTAATGTCACTGGCATATATCTGCGTCTTAATGCCCGAGTACTGTACTAAGGGGGAGACCTATGTCCCGCAGTGGACTGAAATGATGATAATGATGATGATGATGATGAAGACTGTATGAGATATAGCAGGCAAAATAGATAACCGTGCACCACCATAGCGGCAAGACATGTAATCAAACAGCCTCCTCAATCAGAAAGAGATGGCGTTGTTCACCTGCATAGGTATTGAAGTCTTTTCTGCAGAGCAGTGATGACCCATTGGTAACGTCCCAGACTTATGAGTTGTAGGTCGTGGGTTTAAACCCAGCCAAATGCTTTACTTTGAGTAAAAAAAATAATTTCATCACCACTGCTATCAAAACGGTGAAGGAAAACATCACGAGGAAACCGCCATGTCCTAGAAAAAAATCAATGATATTTATGTGACGGTATTGATGAACCCGCGGTTTAGATTATAGCCCACTCCCTCTCGAAGGTAAGAGGCCTGTGTCCCAGCACTGGGAACATTATAAGTAAAACTTTTGCATAAAATAAGTTCAGAGGATATCTAAAATCACAACCACCAACTACCCCACTATGTCACTTAAACTTAGTCCGTCAACTTTGTTTATCCGTTCACTGGAGATTAAGTAAGTAAGATAAATGAAGAAATGCTTTTCAATCGGTAGGAGTCCGTGTTGAGCCCTCTTGAGGCACAAAGGCGGGCATCGCAGCGGGCGATCTCTAAGGATCATTTATTCAATTCTCCTTAGTCCTCGCCTCCTCGGCCTGTGGCGCTTTTAGGCCAAGGCTTCGCTGCACTGACAGGGTTACTAAGGTTTTGTTAAATATTGATTTTAACGGTAGGCCTCACAGGAAGCGAGTTGCTAGGCCGATTGCGTTTTTATGTGTGTAATATTTTATTTATTTATTTATTAGGAACAATTTAGGTATAACTAAACAAAAGACACGAAGATAGCTGCAAAAGTAAAATACTGTGGCGCAGCTATCAACGCCCCAAATCAAATCAAATCAAAATCAAAAATATTGATTTGCTAGAATATGGTACATTTTTGTATTCCCATACAACAAACATGGAAGACATTTGTTCCAGACACACAGCTTTCAGTGTGTTTATCCACATCGCGTTTCTTGATTAATAACAAGTTGATTTATGTAAGTACCTATTAAAGTTTACGACAAGAACTGAATGATTCCTCGATCTTCCATTTCCTAGTAAACACTTATCCGATCTCTGTTACATTGCAAAAACAGTTTGCGCAAGAAGGTAAGAACCTAAGGGCCCTAGGGGGCTCCTGGCAGGGTTGAGAGTTAGTCTGAAAGGGATATCGTGGCCCTGGCACACAGGCGACTGAAGGAACACGGGTAGGTTAGTCAGTAAAAGTCTGACACGCTCTCCCGCTCCGCCCAAAGCGGGACAAGTTATTTGATATTTTCCAACGCAAAAAAAAGGGAGCCCTAAGGGGCTTGAGTAGGGCTCTCTATGGACTGGTAAATAAATCATTTTAGGTACTTAATTTAAATACTGTCCGCAATTTCACTGAATAATTAACAATTTCTCAAACAATAGAAAGACTGTGTTACACATTAGCATATCACTTTCGTAAGCAGCTAACCGCTAACACTTGATGTAGCTTTAGACACGCCTCCTGCATTAAGGCCCATTTACACGATAATTTAACGCACTCGCTTGTTTACACTGAACTCGTCGTTTAAATTAACGATACTTAAACACAAATGAGTGAGACAGATTGCCTGGCGTTTCTTGTCTACGAGTCTCCCTTGGCCATTCTCGCCTCTCGGTGGTCGAGAGACTCCTCGTGTAAACTTGCCGGGAAATGACTCCAAGCTCCTTTATGGTAGGTCACGAAAGTCACAGGTTTTTGTAAATTACTTATTATAATATAGCTCTGAATAAGGTCTTATGTTGATAAAAATGTGATTTTCGATGATAATGATAATAATATTTAATTAATTTGATGTCTAGATAATCGAGTGTCGCGCTGCAAAATAACTAAAATAAACAGTCCAACTTTGTTACGCTGGTGTGCGTGACATCTAGGTACGCCTTACATTTTCGCCACGTCCTATTCTAGTGTGCGTGAATTTTACGGCCAACAGTTGGACGCAATGTTTTTCAACGGTTTTACAGCTTTGACTCTTTGATCTAGACAATTATTTATATCTATGGATAATATATTTAGTGGCTAGATCAATGTAATCAGAAGTACACTGACTACTATATCGACGGCGAAGTGTCCTGCAATTAAAAATGTAGGTAAGAGATTTTGCTAGAACATGCGAAATTCACTTCTTACGGTTTCGATTTAAAAATCAAATTCGCATGTTCTAGCAAAATCTCTTACCTACATTTTTAATTGCAGGTATTGCAATAGCATAAATCAAGATGTTGAAATACCTTTTAGCTAAACCACCGAGTGTAGGGCATTACCTCCCAAATTCCATGGGACTCGTGTTGACTTTGACAGTTAGAAGTTATTGGAACTTCGCCGTCGATATCATGAATTTCGGAGGCTCTATCTCATAGCATTCGCCTTAAAGCAACACTCTGTGTAGAATTAGACACGCCTCCTGCATTAAGCCAGCTTCGAGAACCAGCAGTTATTGTGGCAACATAAAACGAAGCGCCCGAGCTAATTGCAAGACGGACGTGGCAAGAATAATAGCGTTCTTCATGAGATATTGCCTCGTATTCTTCCGCGTACGCTTTTTATTTTAGTTTCTTCTTTTTTTTTCAGATTAGTAGCAAGATGTGTGGTGTTTGTTAAGAGGTTTTCGGTTTAAGAAAAATATTTTAGACTTTCCGTTTGGTGCCGGAGTTCCGTTTGGTGCCGGACGTAAAGAATAGCACCATCCCATTTCTTCCCATGGGTGTCGTAAAAGGCGACTAAGGGTACTAGAGAATGGGCAGCAGTGTTCTCTATGCATTTTTAAAACCATACTGCGATCGCCAACCCGCTTGCCAAGCGTGGCGATTATGGCAAATCCCCCCCTTTTTTGGGGGAGGCCTAAGTCCAGCAGTGGACGTCTTTCGGCTGAAATGATGATGATTTTTGACTTTAGTTTTACTTGGCTTGTAGCTGGTCTAGAGTTTCACTAAGCTTCTGAAGATCAGACGGGGAAATGACGAAAAGTGACGTGTGTTAAACTTAAACTTCCAAAACTCATCACTCCTCATAAAAAATCCACAAAAGACATGCTCAGCCTCAACTTTGTAACAGACAGCGTTACATCGTCAAAACTTTGCCTCCATGACAAGAAGTATTCAAAGAAACACTAGCCGTCTTATGCCAAACCAGGATTTATATTTTGATATGGCTTAAACCACGGAGCCAGCTTTTGTAATAAGAACGTAACTGTGGTTGAAATACCGTTCTTTTTACAAAACTGAAAACTTAGTTCGGTACTAAGTTGTCAGTTTTGTATTAGGAACTTTACCATAGACGTTCGAAATTCAATAATGGCTCCATGGTTTAAACCTGGGTCTGAATATAAACCTTGTTTTGTAATAAGACGGTATATGTTCCAGACTTCCCGAGGCGTATATAACAAACTATTCTTCTACCTTCGTATAAATTCATCTTCATTATTTTCAAGACGAGAGGGCAAAGAACGCGGGCTACCTTAGCGCATCCCCCTTAAGCTATTTTAACTTAGATAAATATCAAACTGACCCACCAAAAAAGTGAAGATTATAAAACTTTAAATTCGGAAGTCGGTGGCACAAAACTAAAATACAGATTCAAAGACACCGACCTCCGAATTTAAAGTTATTAATCACTTTGTAGTGTTTTTTTTGGAAGTCGGTTGTTTTTTTTTTGTAAAAAGCTTTTAACACGTTTCCGTTTTCTATTTCCAATCTCCCCTGTCAACCGTCACGCTATCATTCACTCCCTTTTCTTTATCATTCCTCACACATTCCACCCATCTTTCCTTTGGCCTTCCTGTTCCTCTCCACCTCATCATCATTTGTATTCATCACTCTTTTCGTCACATGCGTAGGAAACGCATGTCACATGCGTAGGAAACGCATGTGACTACAAGAGTCTCCCTCCTCATCACATGCCCTAACCAAGTCAAGCGATTTCCTTTCAACTTTTCTGTCACTGGCGCCACTTTCAAACTTCCCCTTTTATACTTGTCATACTTTTATTTTTTATACTCATACATTCCAAATCCAAATGTAAGTTTGTACGCACAGTATTGAGACATTTACCTTGTTATTTTAAGACCAGACTTCAGGTTTTCCTGTAATCTTTAAATCGTAAAGAACTATTTTCGGATTTTTTTTCAATATTTTAGGCTCAGTAATAAGGCTCGGTCGGTAAGGTAAATAAATAAAAGTAAATAAGTAAAGTAAATTTTCATCTATTTTCTCAAACCACTTTGAAAGATTTTATTTTAAAATTATAAAAAAATATATATCTGAAATCCTTACAACAAGCCCCTTCGTTTGATATATCACAAGGTAGGCACTGTTTGCAAAACTTTTATTGTTAATTTTCTTATTTGCCCCCCAAAACCGACCCCTTATTAAAATGTAATTTATTTACGTTACACGTCCGTTTGGGTCACAGAAATTCATGTGTACCAAATCTCAACTTCGTCCATCTCGGGCTAGTAGATTCGGAGCAAATAGGCTGTGACAGACGGACAGACAGACAGACACACGAGTGATCCTAATAAGGGTTCTGTTTTTTCCTTTTGAGGTAAGGAACCCTAAAAATCAACTCGCTACAAAAATACTAGCTACACGTAGGTACCTACCGTTTATATAACCATCTACAAAAAAAAACAAAGAAATTCAAGATGGGTAAGTATGGGCATACAAATGTATCGTTCCATTTCTGTATCAAATAAATTGCAGCTGGCACAAAGCATTCGCATAGTCCAATTTATGTGGATATTGTCGCGAAAATATTTCATTTAGTTTCTTCAGCGCACGTCGCGTCGCGGTCCGCGGGCCTCAAGCTAGGCGGACTAAAGGGCGGCAACGTAAATTAATTCAGAAATTCTACGTTTTGAATTTCTTTTTACAAGACTCGTAATATCTGCACAAAGAGAGAATACGTAGATACTCGTACCTTAGTGCTGTGACTAGTGTCGAGTCGCAGAGCCGGCAGAGCCGATTTTATTCTTTAAGGTCCCCAAAACGATCAATTGCAACTGTCAATGTTTTGTGTGTTTATTGTCAATCGCTTATTAGATTTTGTAGACGATCATGTTGCGCATCAACGTGTATCAATCGCGTAAAAATGGGCAATAATTGCAAATGTTCGTTTCGGGAACCCTGCAGACTGACGACCAAACTATAGGTACCTACCTACCTAAGGAGTTGCGCCACCGTGGCACCGCTCTAAGGGCCTAGGCACACCACGTTTTTTAAACGCGCCGTCGACGCGCGTTTGTAGCGATACAGACGCGATACGCACGCAAGTTAGTCTATTCTGTAGGATAAAAGTAGTTTAAAAATCGTGGTGTGCACAGGCCCTAAAAGTGGACGGACATTGTGTCCGAGATAACGTGACGAGTTTTAGAATTCTCTAGATTATGAAATCCTATGAAACCTCGAAACTCACACCAATCCGCGCCGAATCGTATAAAATTGCCTTAAGAATTTGGTCGGTAGATACCTACCAACCCAAATCCCAGAAGAATGCGGATGACGTCAGGTGGTAAATGAGGTGTTAAGCGGATGGTGCATCATTCCATCTGTAAAACGCTTCGATTTCGTTTTTTATTGCTGTATTTCCCGATAGTTATAACCTGGGAGTCTCGATTTATTATAGGTACCTACTTACTTAGCCACCGTGAACTATCCTCAATCAGCATCACGCATCATTAGGTGAATTACCTCATACCACTTAGGGTCAATTTTATTAAAATAAACTTATTGTTCAATATTCTGTTCACTGTGTTTAACGCCCGGACTCGATTGCCCGATGCATAGGATATAATTATGTATACGTACAGCTTTAAATATCCAGTTTAAGCTGATCTCGCATTGTATAGGATTTCCGTACAATGAGAGGTCAGCTTAACCTAGAAATTTAGCTTGATATGTAGCCATGTGTACCTAATATAATTGTTCACGTTGCCCTACGCAAGTGGACCCAAGTAGCTCATGAAATCGCACAACTTGTGAATAATATAGAATTACAAGATTACAAATTTTAAAAAAGCCACTGTGTTGTCTTTACTTTCGATTGAAGTTGAATCATTGAATGCTTTGTCTATGCCATGATTCGACTTTTCATTCGTTCATTTCGTTCCATACTTCCATTTCGTTCGCGTCGTCAGTCTCTGTCACCTGTCACTCTCTTTGTTTACGTCAATTTCGATCGAATATAAGTTGTGGAATTTCATCTTGTATTTTAATGTTTTACTTTATTTATAAGTGATTTCATCATGTATGTTCATATTTATTATGAAAATACATGATGTCAGTGTAGTCACTGTTGAATAAAGATTATTCTGCTGAAGTCGAATCAATTGCAACATGGAGGGCAAGAAAATATCCTTTGGTTTTATGAAAACTAAAAAGGTTGAAAAACCATTTACACCAATAATAACTGAAGAGAAAAGGGACTATATAGAATGTGTTGAAGAGAAATCAATTAAAGTCGTGGGGTAAGTGACCAAATCCTGTATAACCTACATGCAAATTAACCTAAAAATAGACAATAAAGATGTTATTGTTTTATTTAGTTAATAGGTAAGCTAGGGCTCATAATTTTGTAGGCCTCAAGTTTAAGCACTTCACTCCTATGTAAAAAGATTACAAAATTAACATCATACATGTTATACTAAACATAAATAATCAAATAATCTCTTAAAAATAACTGTCTAACATTTATTTAAAATCTGTTTCAGAGGCGAAACGGTGACAGAAGATTTGCCGCTAGTTATTCCTATGAAACCAAACACTCTCATTACGGCAGAGAAACTCAAACAAATCGCTGAGAAAGTTGAAAGTGCTGTTCAGGAACCAGAAATCAAAGAAGAACCTGTAATCAAAGAAGAAAAGATTGAAGAAAATGAGACACTGGAGCAGATGGCTGTCAGGGAGCTAATGCAAGAAGCTAGGAAGAATGTCAAAGTAGAAGTTCCTGATGACTTGGCTATTCCTACGCATGCAAAGCCTGTAATGACAGGGGAGAAAGAGGTGAATAAGTTTATATTGTAACCAGCTTCTTCTTCGCCTCGTTTGATATAAATTCCAGACATTACATTTTCATGATGTGACATCAAATACAAGCTTTTAATAGTTTTTACATGAAAGTTACTGTAAACAGGGTCAATTAAAAATAAACAGTAAAAGTAATGCATCATCTTATAATATCCTGATGTCAGGCAAATAACCATTTTTGTAGTGATAACTTTTTAGCCACGTTGAGCGATTTTTGGTGGGGCTAAACTTATGGGCTCACGTTACCGACATGCTTATGTGACGTGTTGTGCAGCGCCAGGCTGGTGATGCGCAGGGGCCTGTGTACATGTATATGCACGCATTTATACACTAATACATTGTAGGTATATACTTGACTGTATTATTGAGCTGTTCAACATTGTAAGTTTTCAATTCTGTCGGCAGTCCCCATGGCTACCTAGTTTTTTCTTTCATTTATACATCAAGCAGTACCTAGTGTTTGTATTACAGTAATGGTGTTTCTAGAATGTTTGGATACTGACATGATAAACATGAACATCAAGCATGTTCATCTATCATATTATAATATGTAAATACACTTACTTAAATAAATGTATTTATGCAGAATAGAATGAGTTAAATAACACCTACCAGATGTTTGATGTAATATTATTAAGGTGTCTTGTTGTACAGTAACATCATGGAATAAACATTTGTGTAAATAAAACAATTTATGTCTTCATTACAGTCTACCTTAGATGACTATGAGTCGGTGCCTATTCAACAATTTGGGATGGCAATGCTTCGAGGCATGGGGTGGACACCCGGCAAAGACGGGTATGTAAAAACTTTTATTTCATTTTATATTCATGTATTATGGCAAATATTATGTCATTATGGCCAACTGATGGTTAGACTTAAAATTAATGGCTGGGAAAAGTCATTATAGCGAAATTATCCTGGTTCAAAGGGCCTGAGTGATCATTACCCAAAGAATGCTTATTTCTACTTTGCACCAATTTTGGTTACTGGCACCAAGAATGGTTATCTGTCCGTCCATAATGGTAATGTGGGAGAACTCCCACATTACATACCGATAAAGGAAGAATATAATCATATTTAGCATAAGCCAGCTGCTATTGGTACAGACATGTTGAAGCTACCATTCTCTTTTAAAAGGTTTTGTCCTGTCAGACAGTCTTAACCTATTATTTGACTAAAGAAATTCAAGAAATTTAAATGTCTTTGAACTGTTTTATTAAATTAATTTAACGGAAATTAAAGTTGTCAAAAAATAATAGGCCCGTTTTGACATTTAACTTGAATCGTTACGTCGCGATTGACTGTCGCGACGTAACTAGTGAAGTAACCATACGACCCGGTACTCGATAGGTACTCACGATAAATCGATGCAAGTTAAATGTCAAAACGGGCCTATTATTTCTTGACAAGTTTAACAAAGAAAGAAAGCAAAAGCATTTATTGGGACTCGCACAGATCACAAATTAAAATAAAACACTCATAGAAACAATGAACAAAACCAAAAAATAAAACAAAGTAATAAATAATACTAATACTGTAATACTCAACTACTACGTGTATACTCACTGTGTCTGTAATACTTATTGCTTACTTTTATTATTTTCAGGTCCAAATACAAGCAACCTGAACTCCGTCCAAAAGGCTTAGGTTTAGGAGCTGATAAAGTAATCAAAGAGAATCAGAAGAAACAATCAAAAGATAAGAAGCAAGAAGAATTAGTAATTGTGAAAAACTCCTTTGTTAAAATCACTACTGGGAAATATAGTGGTTATTATGGCAAGGTAGTAATATTTACAATAATAATTTTAACACTGAAAATTATTTTGTAACAATTTCGTTCTGAAAGAGACTGCACATAGCTAAAGTTCGTTTTTTTATTCACAGATACTAATTTGACATTTCAAATGCTTGTTGTTTGTTTTTCAATTTGGAGTTTGACATTTGCACCTGGCAAATTAGTATCTGGGATTAAAAAACGAATATAAAGTCACGTCAACGAAGCCTTTTGGCCGAAAGTCTCCAAGAACAGCTCCGATTTTGATGTTTTTTTTTTGTTTTTCCAAATATTAAAAAAAAATATTTATTAAAATCGGAACTGTTCTTGAGGACATAGGAATAGTGCCTGTTTTATGTATTCATTGACGCGACTATTAGGGCTAATGCCCTAATAGTCGCGGTAAAATGATTATGTTTACTTCAGTCGCCTGTATTAATATACAGGCGACTGAAGTAAACATAATCATTTTTTACACATTATGTGATATTGATATCCATATTATTGAGATCTATATGAAGCATATTAACAGTGATTGAAAGAAAATAATAGTTGCAATTAATGCTATATAATTATGCTAATAGTTGAACACTGGTTCAACAATAAACAGCCAGACATCATAATTTCAGCCTATAAACATTAATAGGTGAACAAACAATCATGTCTTAACTTCTGTTATTTCAGGTTGTGAGTTTAGATGAAGACAATGGTCGCGTAATGGTAGACATTGCTGTGAAGAAGGAAACAGTCAGCCTCAGTGAATTCATGATGCATGCAGTCACAAAATCAGAATATGATAAGGAATCTAAAGTTATAAGTAAGTACATGCATGCACAAAACTATAAGATACATATTTACACAGTCTCAGTATACAGGATGGATTTTTGAGATTGGGTAGTAAGGGCAGCTTAACCGTTGCCGTTGTAGCTACAGGAAAACGATCTTAAGAGACTGTCCTTATCTTTTTTTTAACATTTTGATCTGCATTCACAGATTTGAAAAAAAATGTAGTCAGCAGGAAAATGGGCAATTTTCACAAAAACTTTTTTTTGCCAATTGCTCCTCTTTCTTTTATGGATTAAAAACCTCTGTTGGACCAATTGAGATTTGAGTACTAGAAGAGTCATAAATCGCAAAAAAACTTTTCCAATACATTTCGTAGGTAATGAGTCTCTTGAACTTACATTTTTTAACGTCAATAAACTGGCCGCGATCGAAAAACAAATAAAAAATAATAACTTTTACTTTGGGTATTATTTCACCTTAAAATTAAAAACTTGAAACTTTACATTTGGACTCAACTAGAAATTTTACTTTTGTGCTCTAAGTTTTGGGTGTTCAAAATGGTAGCCGTTTTGACGTAGGCATGGGTTTATTCTCCTTACTACAGAGCGGGTAGCAGCTGATAATGTGCTAAGATTAAATCCATAGAGTGTGGTAAGTAAATCTTTGAGTTCCCTGAACACTGTCGTATTTCTTTTTATAAAGTTAAATTTTTAAATAACTTCACATAAAAATGTGTAGAGGCGTGAGATCAGGACTGCGAGGTGGTCACGGTATAGAACCATAATTATACTGAAAAACCTACATGATTTAAATAAAATGCGATCTGGGGCAGTGTGCAATAAATGCCATAAAGAGATACAGGGAATACCGCAGTGATTAAAAGACCATTTTAAATCGCGAAGCACATCAAATTCTAATTAATCCGTGAACTTACGAAAAAAAAATCGAATTAGAATTAAATCATTGATTTTTATTAAAAAATCACTTGATTTTAATCGCGATTGAAATGACTGATTTAAAACAAGTGATTTAAATCGTATCTACCCTGGGGGCCTAAAATGAACGCTTTGACAGAATCATAATAATGATCTGCGTACAATTCATATCCCGCAATTCATCTGTTTGACAGTTTTGTATAGAGTTTCGTAAAATGGTCCACAAATTATCAATTGCTATATTGAAGTCTAATGTCAAAAAGTAGCTGTCAAACAGATGAATTGCGGGATGTATGAATTGTACGCAGATCATTTATGATTCTGCCAAAGCATCCATTTTAGGTCCCCTGGTCTCTTAAGACCGTTTTCATGTAGCTACAATGGTTAAAGGTAGCTGCCCTTACTGCCCCATCTCAAAAATGCACCCTGTATATTGCAAGTACAGTAACCGGGCGTTAATTCGAGAGTTAGATCGACACTATAACATAGGTATGAGTGTCAGATAGGACTCTCTCCAAACCCGAACTTTTCCTAATACTTGTTGTTCGCTA
The DNA here is from genome assembly GCA_948098905.1 of Tiliacea aurago. Classification (NCBI taxonomy): domain Eukaryota; kingdom Metazoa; phylum Arthropoda; class Insecta; order Lepidoptera; family Noctuidae; genus Tiliacea; species Tiliacea aurago. The sequence continues at coordinate 9,200,804 of OX402592.1, forward strand.
TTAACGGCCGTATACTGTAGAAACTTTAGTCAATTAATTTCTTTACAGATGCAATTGAAGATGTCACTAACAGCTTCAGATGCTATTTTCATACAAACCCTGCTTTTTGAATGGGACTGCAAGATAAAACACTTAGACACACCATAAGTTTTATTCATTACACTAATCATAAATGTATTCACTACAATTTTAGACGCGGATTCATTTGAAGAGTACAAAAAGACCGAAAAGGTTACACAAAAACCGCCCAAACAAGAAGAAAGAAGTTCGACCAGTCAGAGAAGTAGTGAACTTAATGTGAAAACTGACAGAGGGAGAAGTAATGACGATCATAGACGGCATAGAGAAGACAGAGAAGATAAATCATCAAATGGCAGAAGCAGGGACAGGACGAAGGAAAGAAGAGATTCCTCTAGCAGCGAAGATAGGGCGAGACGCAGAGAGAAAAAAGACAAGAAAAGATATAGCAGTAATGACTCCTTGAGCTCTTCTGATGACGATAAGAGAAAAAGAAAACACAAGTCTAAGAGCAGGAGACATCGAAGCAGTTCTGAGGACTCACGCAAAAGAAGTTCGGAAGTGAAAAGAGATATTGATAAAAAACGCAAAGGGAAGAAAAAGAAGAGGGACAGAGATCGGTCACCGAATTATAAAAAGCATAGGAAGTAAGAATCAAGTTTGAATAAAACTTAAAATTTTAATGAGTTCATGTGTTTTATTGCCTTGCAGCTGATTATAGGCCTTTTGGCATACTGCTATGCAGAATGGTCGCATAAATTGCCTGATCTCCAGTTTATACAAATGAATTGCCAATCACAATGCGTTGGTAGTTAAATCAATTCTTAAACTACATTTAACACCTATGACAAGTTATGCGTAATTTTATCACGACCTAAAATTTTTTTTCGGAAGAGGGGTTTCTATCACTAGATGGCGCTGTTACAATAGTTTGCAAAATTCAGTATAGGCGGCGTTCAGATTGGTTTACTTGTAGGGCTGCACAGCTAAACAAGAGCTGTTTTTAGGTAACGTAAAAATATTAATTTTTGTTGGCGGCGGCAGGTGTCTTACAAAAACCAACCAATGATATCGTGATAATTATAATATCAAAATGAAGATGGGTAAAGTCCGGTCCGGTTTGGTAAAAACAACTTTGAGAGGGAGGCTAACAGACGAAGTCAGCTGGGCTGGGAAGCTTCGTCGCGTATTCCACAGAGCATAAAGGCGAAGGTCTTCAATCAGTGCGTCCTACCTGTTATGACTTACGGAGCCGAAACGTGGACACTCACGGTACGGCTGGTCCATAAATCCTAGGTCGCTCAGCGAGCTATGGAACGGGCTATGCTTGGAGTCTCTCTGAGGGATCGAATCCGGAACGAAGTGATCCGGCAGAGAACCAAAGTTGTCGACATAGCCCACAGAATAAGCAAGCTGAAGTGGCAATGGGCCGGCCATATTAGCCGTGGAACCGATGACCGTTGGGGTAGACGTGTTCTTGAGTGGAGACCGCGAATTGGCAAACGTAAGGTAGGACGCCCTCAGGCTAGGTGGAGCGACGATCTTCGCAGGGTGACTGATGGCAGCTGGCGTGCAATTGGAGAGGCCTATGTCCAGCAGTGGACTGCTATGGGCTGATGATGAAAGTCCGGTCGCGAAGCAGAATTAATTTCGTACAATGATCCCTCATTACTTATCTCTATTGCTCGCGCACAATTGTATTGCCGTCGCACTCGCACATTAGAAGGACCTTAAAATGCGCGAGCGCGACGGCAATACAATTGTGCGCAAGCGATAGAGATAAGTCTGGCTGGGGGGCGTCCCACACTACGCTTGCCGATATGCGGTCTCCACTCCAGGACTCGTCTGCTCCACCAGCCATCGGTCCTTCGACAAACATGGCCAGCCCACTGCCACTTCAGCTTGCTTACTCTGCAGGCTATGTCGGTAACTCCGGCTCTTTTCCGGATAACTTCATTTCTGATCTTATCCTTGGACCGACGACCTTAAAAAGGTGGCTGGGATAGACTGGATGCGGAAGACAGGGTGTTGTGGCGCAGCCTGGGAGAGGCCTATGTCCAGCAGTGGACTGCTATAGGCTGAGTTGATAGAGATAAGTAATGAGGGGTCATTGTACGAAATTATTTCTGCTTCGTGACTGGACTCTAGCATTGTAACTGTGTAACATGAACACTTGGAGTTAAGCACTCTTGGTAATAACTAGGAACGTATTTTAGGCTAGCATGTCTTCTGTATGGCAATCGCTCCATGTAAAATACTGATAACCAGTGCATCTTCCAGGCTTTAATGGTGTTTGGTATTGTCGCCGGCACGTAACTTGGCAATAATCGTTAGATGTTTTTCTCCTTTCTTTAGCTTTCTTCTAAACACAGACGTTTTTAAATTATTTCTGGCAATAACCATAGAATAATGACAAGCAATAAAAGTGATATTTTTTTCTTTGCACTAATTGTACAAGCGTAAATTTACTCCCACTACGCCAAAACCTTGCCAAGTTACGTGCCGGTGACGCTAACCAATTATTAACACCATCGTTCAGTGGGTGGATAAATAAATTAAAAACCAATTTAAAAACCCTCACTGCGTTTACATTGTTGCAAGTGACAGCTTAGTTAACGAGCTTTACGTACATCTCTGTGATCCCTGTGTCGACCAATATTTGCATCGTAGTAGCTGTATGTATCTCAGATAAAGAATGCCATGTAGGTATCTACCTACTCGTAGGTAGGTATCACAGATCATAAAAGACAGGTATAATAGGTATTTAATTATACTGTTTATCTAAAAATTAGTTAAGGTGCCTTTTTTTTAGGGTAACTCTGTCTGTCTGTCACACCTGGATACCTATCTCAAGAACTACTAATGCTATTATATACTTGAAATTTAGAATAGTTTTAGATGACGTTTGCTCAACTATTTTGCAAACAAGTTTTTTTTTTAATATATATTTTTTGCAAAAGGGACTGAAAGGGGGTCTTAAAAATTTGAAGTGGAGTATCATATGAAAGAACGCTGTTTGCACATTCTCAAACATTTTTTTTTAGGCAGCACAGTTTCCGACTTTTGATGAAAAATTTAAAACCCCCCCCCCCCCCTCCTCTTATCTCCGAAGTTTACATAGATAAAAATCTAAAATTATTCTGTGATAGAATTAGTTTATGTAAAGATTACAGGAAAAATAAAACAATGCCTCTAAATAGCACTGTTTTTCAGAAATCATCAACATCATAAATATACGCATGGAACGCTCGGTGCGCGAGTCCGACTCGCTCTTGACCGGTTTTTTTTATGTTACCTACACAAAAATTTAAATTACCGAGTGAATTTTAAAAATCATCCCCTACTTTACCCCATTGGGGGATGATTTTACAAAAACGCAGAAACACGAACTTTTTAATTTTCTTATCCCCAAATTAAGAAATGCTAAGTCCTCCATATAAACTTTTATCCCCTATATACCCACCCCCTTTAGGAATATTTTTGTGACAAAAAGTAGCCTATGTCCTTCCCCAGGATGCCATAACTATCTCCTTGCCAAATTTTATCGAAATCCGTTCAATGGTTTAGGTGTGAAAATGTAATTTACAGACAGACAGACAGAGTTACTTAATTAATAATATTAGAATGGATACTATGGATGGAGGGGCTTGTGGCTAAGTAATAACAGCCACACGGGTCGATCGATCAGGTTAAGCTGCGCTTGCCGCGGTTGGTCCGTGGATGGGTTCCATCTTTACATACCCCCGCGTCGTACAAGACCCTTCGGAAAGCACGTTAAGCCGTTGGTCCCGGCTGTCTTTCGTGGATCTTTGGCAGTCGTTACGGGTCGTCTGAAGCCCGAAAGTCTGACAACCAGTCTTACTTAACCGATTCGTTGCAATGTCCAATTTGTCAAACTTATAGCTGTGGCGCTGAAAAAAATAACGTGACACGGCTGCCGGCCTGCCGTGCCTAGCGCCATACGAATAGATGACACGCCTCCCGTGTTTTCAGCCATGCGTAAAAGAAAACAGTATTTTGGCAATTTTTTAAATGTTTTAGGCCTGAATGTTTTTAGTTTACATTCGAAATCTAACGTGAACGGTCAGGAACGTTGTGTGAAGTGATTACAAGTGGCAAAATAACTGTATTTTTGGAAATGGATGCTAAATGACTTTTTTAATACAGATGTGCTAAACCTTTTCAGCCCATTTTTTATTTTCTAACAGTTTGAGTGATTATGAGGTATTAAATTAGATCTAAAAATATTGTTTTCATTTTGCTCAAATTTAAAACTGGCAAGATTGTCATGTGCTACAGAGTAAGTAATTAAACTTAGCCATTCAAAATTTTATATCAACCCAACTTACAAAAAGGTTGGTTACCCCTATTTATAAAAAAAAACCTACAATATCCAGAAACGAAGTATACGAACTTAATTTACGTGAAAAATGAAAATAGTTTTGTTTCGAGTAGATCCCCCTAAAAGTTAATTTGAAGGAGTTACCATCGATTTCAGAATGACACGGCTCCCGTGCCTAACGACACAGTCATGCAAAAAAGAATGATGGCACGGGAAACGTGCCATCCGCAACGAATCAGTTAAGGGGTATCGTAATAAGTAAGTAGACTGTTAAGTCGTGGAGGTCAGATAGGCCGTCGCTCCATGTAAAATACTGGTATTTAGCTGCACCCGGTTAGACTGGAAGCTGACCCCAACAAAGTTGGGATAAGGCTGGGCAGATGATGATGACGAGTATGGATATGGATAAAGTATAATTATAATCATTCATCATTTCAGCCGGAAGACGTCCACTGCTGGACATAGGCGGGAAGGGGGGGATTTGCCATAATTGCCACGCTTGGCACGCGGGTGGGCGATCGCAGTATGGTTTTAAAAATGCATAGAGAACGCTGCTGCTCATTCTTTAGTAAATCCCTTAGTCGCCTTTTACGACACCCACGGGAAGAAATGGTATGGTGCTATTCTTTACGTCTGGCACCAAACGGAATGTTTAGATACCTTGACTTATAGGTTTCTTATCTATATCCATACTATATTAAAAGATGGATACTTACCAAGGTATAAACTACTCAGCAGAAAACCCATAAAAAATACACTTCGAAGAACATGTTTTTAATAAATTACGTTCGTACTAAGCTTCTTTTATACTTACCAAAATATCAAACGGCGAGGTTGATAGAAACATAAATTATTCAAAACGTCGGCAGAACATCAATTTTCCTGCTATAGGTAGGTATTAACCCAAAAGCTCTAAAATAATAAACAGTAGGTAGGTAGCTGAAGTAGCAATGGGCTGGCCATGTTTGTCGATGGCCGGTGGAGCAGACGAGTCATGGAGTGGAGACCGCGTATCGGCAAGCGTAGTGTGGACGCCCCCCAGCTAGATGGACCGACGACCTTAAAAAGGTGGCTGGGACACATTGGATGCGGAAGGCGGAGGACAGGGTGTTGTGGCGCAGCATGGGAGAGGCCTATGTCCAGCAGTGGACTGCTAAGTTGATTGATTGATTGAGGTAATAAACTAAAATAAAATCACCGGTACCTAGTTAGAATAGCTAGGTACCTACCTAGTGACAGAGCTCGGAAACCGGTTAATTTTCTATGTAACCTCAACCGTTACTATAAAGGTTTACGAACATATTTCGTTTATGGACAGGGTGTTGTGGCTCAGCTTGGGAAAGGCCCATCTCCGTCCAGCAGTGGACTGCTATAGGCTGAGTGGACTGACTGTTGATTGAGGTAGGTAGGTACCCGTCTTGAACAAGCGTGGTGATTAATGCTCGTGCTAAAGATATACCTAAATGTGTCTAGATCAGCAGGGGTTCTCAACCTTTTCTGGGTCAGGGACCACTTTTATATTATTCTTGTTAGCAGGTACCACTATGTAGGTATAATAAAAATAAACAGTAATAATCAAACTGAAAATTTAATTAACAACTCAATACGAAATTACAGAACAAGAATTTTAGGATAAACTTCTGTAATTGTGATTTCTGAGCTTGCATCTTCTTCACGATTTCGGCTATCCTAGGACTAATATTGTTACTTTCAAACGATTCCTCGCTTTGTTTTTAATTACCAACAAAGCAGAAAATCCTGGTTCACATAAATAAGTTGTTGAGAAAATCATAAAATAGCGCAAGGCGATTTCTCAAAATTGCTTTTTACACCAAAACGACTCAAGTGAAGTCGATTCAAAAGCATCCTTGCAGTTTGTCATTTTGGAATTCAATGGCTTCTTCCTGGATTCCTTCAGTAACTTCACCAGCGTCCGTGCTAAAAGGGCTACGAATCAGTTTTTGATCAACTTTAGCTGCTTCGCTATATTCTGGAAAGTAACAATTGAATTCATCAATCAATACTTGTAAATGAGTCTTGATGTTTTCTTGTATATTTGCTTTACTAGCGTCATACTTTTTGTCTTCTACAACTTCTACAAGTGCTTTTAATGTCGCAAACGCAGAATAATTATTTTCTTCAATTTTAAGTAACCACAACTGAAGTTTGCAAATAAAAGCGCGAAGTTTATCTTCAAAAATGAATAATTTGCGACGTTTTCTAATTGTTTATTTCCGGACCCTTGAAGTTGTTTATTCAATTAATTTAAGCGTGTGAAAATATCCACAAGATAAGCCAAATTCATCTGACATTTGATTATTAAACTGTTTTACCAAATCATTAATTTTTTTGTCAGCCGGAAAAATCTCAATTTGACTTGGTTGACTTGGGTTCCGTAGGTATTTTTCGGGTGACCCGAAAAATACCTACGGAACCCAAGTCAGGTTTGATGAGTTGTAATAAGTAAAAAGGTAACAAAAAAAAAACTTGTTACTTTTAGTGTTATTTTCGGTAGTCGGTTATTATTTTTTTGTAAAAAGTTTTTTATTTTTCACTTTTTAGTGGGTCAGTTTTGAATTTATCTAAGTTACAATAGCTTAATGTTAACTGCTAATCACCTTTTACAAAATATTGCTTTTCCCGATGCTGGGACGTTGATTGTTATGGAGTTCTCCTGGTAAGAACCAGGAGAACTGCCACTCACCATATGCACAGTGACGAGCATAAATTGCTTAATCGCAACCCGTTAAATAGGTACTCATTATTATATTGTTCCGGTGGCCATCTGTGGTCTCCATCATCAGTTCCACTTCACCAAATGGTGCTTTCAGAGAGCAAATGCTTGAGTTACTATAAAAAATTCCCAAATCGCTATAGGTTTGCATATAAAATTTGAGGGTTTCCCTCGATTTCCTTGGGATCCCCTCATCAGATTCTGATTTGGTGGCAATGGGACCACCTCGGGAGTATACCCTTTCGAACAAAAAAAGAATTTTCAAAATCAGTTCATAATTGACGGAGTAATCGCGTAACAAACATAACATACAGCCGAATTGAGAACCTCCTTTTTGGAAGTCGGTTTATAAAATAAAATAAACAGTACTTAGAATACAAATAAGCTATAAATTTCGAGGTCTCCTTATCCTTAAGTGCCCAGGGTCTCCAATAGATTAAAGACGGCCCTGCCCCTGTCTATGTCATTCAAGCGTCACAAGATTCTTAATATAAGTAGCACTCTACTTAAAATTCTGGGACTTCAGTTGGCGTATTTGTCAAAAGCTTCGCGTTATTTGGGTGATAGGTACTTACAAAATATGCCCAATAGGTTTTGACATAGAGTTCAGTTTGTATTAACAAAATAACACGAATATTTGCGCCAAATGTAGTGCCAGCTAGCTTAAGACATACTCACAAGACTATACTTATCGAGCAAGCGTCATTTACACGATGCATGTTTTTGTCTGTGGCATACCATAAAATTTAAGTTGCATTGCCTTTGTTGTAAACAGAAGTAAAAACTTGCATTCAATAATTATTGCATGCCATTTTATGGAAATCGCACGCGTGTAAACACTTAGGTACAGACGCCAGCACATCAACCTACTACAATCTGTCAAATTTCTTTAATAGATTTTCAACTTTATCCCTACAGTATAAGGTTCAAGGTTGATTGAGGAAATTTGACAGTTTCGGGTAGTTTGACCTGCTGGCGTCTGTACATGAAATTCTTGAATGACAGTAATTGAACGTATGGCATGCAATTAGTGCTCTTGAACGTTCCGGAACTTGCACCGTGTAAATGGGACTTTAGAAAGAAACTGTCATGTACCATCGCTGCTTCTTTAACACTGGCGATGGCGGTGAACCACTATTCAACCTTATGCTCTTAGTAATAAGGTTGAAAAGTGGTTCACTCCCAGTCTCCGCGATGGCACCTACAGGATAGAGTAAGAGACATAGAATTATGTAAGAGACGACGTTCTAGCAAAACTTTTCATAACCTCAATGTGCGATAGATATTTACATTTTACCTAGTACGCACGGCTACAGATCAAGCTATACATTTCCAGTATAACCTGATCTCGCATTGTACAGGATTTCCTTACAATGAGAAGTCAGCGTAAACTGGAAATGTATAGCTTGATGTGTAGCCGTGTGTACCTACCGCGGATTAAAAGTTCAATATAATTTTCGGAGAATTTCTCATTCTGCGCAGGATATCGTCGCCAAGATAAGTAGATTAACCCGACCTAGGCAAAAGGTTAAGCTTAAGCGTTTTTTTCTCGTCGTGCTACAAGAATAACTCTCGCCTTAGTAAGTAGATTAGGTAAGTAGGAATAGTACACACGGCTACACATCAAGCTATACAATACCAGTATAAGCTGATCTCGCATTGTATAGGGTTTCCGTACAATGAGAGTTCAGCGTATACTAGAAATGAATAGCTTGATGTGTAGCCGTGTGTTCACGTCAAACTATGTATATGGCGACTCTGAAATGCGCTTCTCGCTGCGCAGTACCCCACCCCCACGACGCGACTTGTGACATGTGCCGTCTATACGAGCCTTAATGCGACATACCTACTACTTTCTATTACGTTCCGTAGCTACGTTGTTCAATAACTGAATTTAATTCTAGGTCAAAACAAAGTTCAATAAAATTAAGGCTATACCTAGTTAGTTTAGCCGGTAGGTAACTATATCGGGTGTAAAAAGACCCTTTCTGAAGCCGAAAGCTACATATTCTACCCATTATTTGGATCGTTTTTTTTTACTAGCCCATACCTGGAAATCCAATGGTTCTGGATATATTATTTTTTTTTTTTTACGATAACGAATTCCATGTGTGTTATTAATTTTTTTTTTTCCAAGCAAACATTACCGGAATTTTCGATTTTTCTTACATTAATTTTGTTTTTGCATAGTATTCGACAAGAACCTACGCGTACCGCATAGAACGAAGGGGCGGGGCTTAACTCACACAACAGCACTGAGTCCGTTTGCCTGGGTTTGCGTTACATTGCGCGCGGTAAAAATTGCAATTTTTTAATCCCTAAAAATAAAAATCGGTTCCCAGCAATCATTTTTGCGCAAAGCTACTTATTTAGATGTACAGTATGCGTAGTTGACGGCTTGGTAATGTGTCTTTTTACACCCTGTATATTCTAATAAAGTCACCAGCTAGGTAACTCGAGACATAGCTATTACTAGCTGCTGCCCGCGACTTCGCCCGCGTGGCTTTTTCTAAAAGTAGCTTAAGCTTTTCTAAAAGTACCTTATAACATCAGCTATCGGCTAGAGAATATCCCGTCAAAATCGGTCAAGCCGTTTCGGAGATAAGCCGGAATAAACAGTCAGACAAAAATTAAAAAAAATGTTTTTTTGTTATAATTTCCGTTTCATTTAGTAAAATAACTGTTATTTTGACGTTAAAAACAGACATTTTAATTTTAAGTATTTGTTTATAGATTTTAATTGGCCTGTATTACATGCCTTTGAAAAAATCATGTAACAGGTATCCTTGCTTTAGTTGGAGTAAAATGTTCTATCTGTTCCATCATGAAAACATGACGCGCTAAGGTAGCCATTTAAATTTTTCTTTAGTTTTTTGCAATTTGCAGGTCAGTAACAGGTTGTATGTTGATCTAAATATGATTCGCGGCCATAAGAAGTACGGCTTTACAGAATTATAATCATTATAATCATTCAGCTGATTCATATTATGAATCAGCAATACAACTCTCTCCCCCTTATTACAAAACAAGGTTTATCTTCAGACCCAGGTTTAAAACAAGGAGCCATTATTGAATTTCGAACTTTATTCCGACTATGGTACAGTTCCTAAACACAAAACTGACAACTTAGTACCGAACGAAGTTTTCAGTTTTGTATAAAGAACGGTATTTCAGTCACTGTTACGTTCTTATTACAAAAACTGGCTCCATTGTTTAAGCCATGTCAAAATATAAATCTTGTTTTGTAATAAGGCGGTCTAAGTTCAAAAAATCCTTCTGAGATTATTTCAGAAATATTCATTCAGTAGGATTTTTTGAACTTAAACCCCCTTATTCCAAAACAAGGTTTATCTTCAGACCCAGGTTTAAAACATGGAGCCATTATTGAATTTCGAACTTTATTCCGACTATGGTAAAGATCCTAAACACAAAACTGACAACTTAGTACCGAACTAAATTTTCAGTTTTGTATAAAGAACGGTATTTCAATCACTGTTACGTTCTTATTACAAAAACTGGCTCCATGGTTTAAGCCATGTCAAAATATAAATCTTGTTTTGTAATAAGGCAGTAAGAGTTGTAATTGCTAAAATTTATAAACAGTAGGTGCTACATGAAAACAATCCAATTACACCTACACTCTAACTTCTTATATTTTGTCTAACCAATACGTAAGACGCTCGAAAATATCAGCTTTTACGGAACATAATTAGGTTACGGTCTATCGATACAGGCATAGGCGAGGCAAAATAAACCTTTACTTGGCTGGCCTGACCCAATTGATGGCCCTCGAGCTCAGAGTCGACCCTGTGTAAATAATTATTTCATGGAAAGCATCCCCCTTTATGTGCTATAGATATAAAATGTCGATGATTATAATTACCTCGTTGGAACCTATTTATTGGAGAGTGTATTAATAGGACACTCGTTCATTATGTAAAACGGATTTCCTGTTAAATGCGTGAATCTATATTTTATTTTCCCAATTCGTTTCTTATTTTTGTTAGTTAATGTTTTCCACTCAAAGAAACTTGCAGGGGCGTTCCACGAAGCTCTATCGGGTGGTTTTAGTTATTATTAAGTACCTACGTATTATTCAGTTTTACTCAAACCATGAGAAGGTGTGTGAAGTTGGTGTCTTTGGATCTATATTTTAGTTTTTTGCAACTTCCAGAATTATTTTGCACTAAGTATACAATATTAGTTTTAGTATAAATACTAGCTTCTGCCCGCGACTTCGTTCGCGTGGAAGTCGTAAAACAACACAATATACAAATAACAGTCAAATTTTTATTAAAAAACTGCCTCGTTGGTCGCAAGCGCTACTGTTGGGAATGAGGTCTTGGGTTCGAATCCCGGGTCAGGCAAAGTGATATTGGGTTTTCCGTCTGGAATTTCTCAGTTAAAGTCCGAAGTCTGAATTTGTGCTCGGTTAGTGGCAATAGGCTCGCCCATCTATTACATGGGAACTAAACATAACTGGCGAAATTGAATGTGGGTGTACTACAGGTAGGTACACCTCTGCCTAACCCTTTGGGGAATACAGACGTAATGCTATGTTATTTTTATAAAACATAAATACATACATAAACTCACGCCTACTTCCCATGGGGGTAGGCAGAAACGCCACCTGCTACGCTACTTACATACTTCATAGGCCTTCCCCAAGCATTCATTCAAAGACATCTACTGTTGGACCTATGTCCAACAGTAGATGTCTTTCGGCTGAAATGATGATGTGATAAAACTACCAATTAACGATTTTCAGACTTTTTCCTTTACTTGTGCTGTAAGACTTTGCTTTTTATCGAATTTTATGATTCTAGGTCAACGGGAAGTACCGGATTTGATTAATTTGCGAATATCAAAATATGTCGCATAAATAGCCGTATTTTTTAATGCGTTTACTTAGAAGTTTGCTTTTTTTGAGCTCCAGGGAACCGTAGTAGACGTACGTATTTGAAATTAATTTAAACTTGATACCTCCACGCGTTCCTGAGAAAAAGGGTCTTCACTGACAGACAGACAGACAGTCGGACGGACGGGCGGACAATGAAGTGAGGTAAATAAGGGTTGTTTTTTCCTTTTGAGATACGGAACCCTAAAAAGTAAATTGGAGTCCCATTTCCCACGATATGTATGGTAAAATGTTTTTGCGATTTCTGACTCATCTACTACTCAAACCTCAGTTGGTCTAATAGAGTTTTTTGATCCTCATATGAAACAGGATCTATCGGCACCAAATTTGTTTTAAGTAATGACAATTTCCCATTTTTTTGCTGACTGTAGGTATATATTGTACAAAATCTATGTCTGCAGATCAATATGTCTCAAAAAGTTAAGGATAGTCTTCTAAGACCGATTTCATGTACGTATGCAAAATTTTAACAGAATCTATCCAGTAGAATTTGCGTGTTGCTGGAACACGCATTCATAGAGGAACACAAACATAATGCAATATTGCACATCCCCCATACCAAATAGCGTGATAATATATAGCCTATCAATCGACCAGGCATATAGGAAATATCTCTGCAAAATTTGAATAGAATCTATTCAGTAGAATTTGCGTGATGTTCTTACAAACAGGCATTGGAATCGATCCCAGACCTCGTTGCAATTACTTTTTTTTCAAAAATATTCAATGTACACGACATTCATCATTGACTTCGCTACGATTTTATTATAAGTATAGATACGCGAAACCCGAAACACGTGTCTAGTATTTTTATGTAAGGAATCGGTGTACAAAACTTCAAAACTGTACCATGAAAAATCAAAAAGTTATAAGGTTGTTATGTTACCGGGTTGTCCGTACAAAAACATGCTAACGGCGCCCCCACGCCTCCAGGAGTCCAGGGTCGTCTTGCGCTCATTGATAATAATTTGCCAGTAGGTACCTAACCGTACGGCGCTTGTATTGTAAGTAATTAAATGGTGATAACATTTCCACCACACTTAAATATTTTTGGGGCAAAATATAACATGGTGTAAAAATTATTGAAATCGATTCAGTTCCATATTCTGAACAAACTATATTCAGGTTTCGCATTAACTAAGAATAATGTTGTTTACTTAGTTTTTTTTTTCGGAATCCTGTTGTTTTTTTTTTGTAAAATATTTAAATTTTTCACTTTTGAGTGGGTCAGTTTATAATTGATTTAAGTTACAATAGCCTAATGTCAACTGCTAGTCACCTTTTACAAAATATTGCTTTTCCCGATGCAGTGACGTGAATTAACTTTTTTTGATATTAACAAACTCACAGCTACAAATAACCACAAACAACTGACATCTCAACTGATGCTTCTCTTATAAAATATTTATGCATAAAACATGAAGAAAATTTCAAAAGTCGGCTTGTAGCGCGCAACCTTTTACAATCCTCTCCAGTTTACATTATAAATGCAATGTTCCACCAAGAAATTCTGCAATTCCGGGCGGTTTATCGTGTTCTAGATTCCGATGGAACGTTGCAATAAAATAGATGATACCTAGTGCGGTCTTAATAAATATGTACTTACCAAAGTGGAGCTATTTCGTAAAAATCTCACGGCATTTCATACACACTTTAAAACCCTTGTTTATCGAATTGACTGAACCGATTTTAATGAAACTTCATACGCATAAGCAGGATACAAAGGTCTAAAAAGTAAGTTAAGAACATTTTCGAAAAATATTGTTACAGCCAAATTAGACCAATTTTAAATTTTCCATAGAAACAGAGATTTCAAGTTAAGTACCTATCTGTTTTTAAATATGACTCTCTTAAGTGAAGAGAGCGTTGAGTGAGCTGCCAATCTCTATTCAATTCAATCTCTTCTCAATTGCGTAATTGCGTTTCTATCTTTCTTTTATCTTTCAATTGCGTTTCTATCTTTCTTTTATCTTTCAATTGCGTAATTGCGTTTCTATCTTTCTTTTATCTTTCAATTGCGTAAATGCGTTTCTTTCTTAATTTTTTCTTTCAATTGCGTAACACACATAAAAGTACAATTGATCGCAATACCCCTTATCACAAAACAATGTTTATCTTCAGACCCTGGTTTAAAACATAGAGCCATTATTGAAATTCGAACTTTATTCCGACTATGGTAAAGTTTCCAAACACAAAACTGACAACTAAGTACCGAGCAAAGTTTTCAGTTTTGTATAAAGAACGTTATTTCAATCACTGTTACGTTCTTATTACAAAAACTGGCTCCATGGTTTAAGCCATGTCAAAATATAAATCTTGTTTTGTAATAAGGCGGTTTGGGTTTAATTTTGACAGTTCACCCACGTTCATTACGTTGCTGAGCAGACGATTTTTCCAAACGTTCGAAGCAATCGATTAGCAATATCCTTCAAAACGCTCCGATTGTGATTCAAACTGTGTTACGCGATTAGGGTGCTCGTGTTTCAAAGCTAAGGCTAAAGTCTAGAAAATTACTTACAATTCTATATAACAAACTTCAGTAGTTAGTAAATGAAGATTCATTTCAAACTTAGTTATCGCTTGTTGGTTTTCAAACAACCCTCGGGAAAGTTTACTAATAATTTTCTGTACGTAAGTAATGGGAATTAAAAATTACATTATGAGTCATTGTACTTAATTAGGTTGATTGATATGGTAAGTATGAAGCTTTTTAATCAAACAAACTGGTGGACGACAGACTTACCTGTTTTATAGTGTGTTTTCTGCTATAGATAACTCAGCCAGCTCATAAGCTGGAACTGCACCCATTCCGCTAGTCTAGCATAAAATGTTATTAGACTGAAACTTAGTTGATTAATTTTACTATAACAGTCGTGGAAAGTAATTTATTCTATGTAGTATGAATCAATGTGTAGTTCCCACTGCTGGGACACAGGCCTCCTTTCTGTAATAGAGAGTGGTGTTTAAGGGGCCGGCGTAGCATGCGTAGTTCATACAAACGTAATACCAAAATAATTTCTAAATCAAACATATTCGTATTTATTTAGATTGGATTACAGAATATCTATGTTCCCAAATATATATTTTGAAAGGACAATGATATAAAGACGAGATATGAGGAAGTTAAAATTTCTATAGAAAACTTATTTTTCTCATAACTCTTGTTTAAATCAGTGTCCATTCAAAATATATATTTGGGAACCTAGATAGTCTGTATTCCAATCGAAATAAAGACACACTACCTTAAGAATATGTTTAATTTACAAATTATTTTGGTATTACGTTTGTATGAACTATGCATCCTCCATCCGGCCTCTTAATACACTACGCGGGCCCAGTCCGAGTTGGTGAAGGTCACGTCATGCTAGGTCTAGGACATTCCGGCTTAGGAACAACTCGTCATGCGATAGTGAAATACTAGCAGACTCCAAACAAGACTAAAAGAATAATCTCCAAGGTGTTTTCAGTCTTTATTTATTTATTAAACGTCTCGCACACAATAAGGTACAAAGGCGGACTTAATGCCTTAGGCATTCTCTACCAGCCAAGGGTGGTGAAGAGATAAGATGCGGGTGCTCTGATTGAGAGGAAATAATAATATTAAAAAATATTAAATTATAACATACTTAATTAATTATTAATAAAATAGGTGCACAAATACCTACATAAATAGATTATAAACTTATATATAATACACATACGTACATACATATTTACTATAATATATCCCAACATTTAACATACAATTTACATTCATTTCATTTAATTTTACATTTTTTTTTCTTTTTATATATCATATCATTTCATCTTTCTTAATCGCCCACTTCTGAATAGGCCCTTAGGCCGATTCTCCCTCCAGCTCCGCCCTGAGCGGGAGAAGTCATTTGATAAAAAAAAGGCCGATTCAATGACCGGTCGTGGGTAGTAGTCGTGCACTCGACAATATTGCCATAATTGGTCACAGGCACGTTTAGTAAAAATGAGAGAAAATTACCTTGTATGGAAAAATTATACACGGAGTTATTTGTGGGGTGCCATAAATAATTATAGAGCCTTTCGCTAAGCCTTTGCGTAGCGAAAAGGAAGTGGTGAGTAATACCGGAGATTGCGGAGCTCACCTCCAAATGTGATGAGAACAGCTAACAAGTAGTTATTGTTAATTAAAACGGTTACACCAATTACAGTAATTAACATAGATATTGAAACAGGTAAACACAAATATGTCAAATACTAACATATAAGTATTAGAGGAGAGCATACTTTCTCTCACAAAACATCAGACATACACCAATAATTCTACTCCATTCAGCAAACATATCACATGGGCTCCTCACCACCAATCCTGAATGTGATCTGTATCTTTAAGCATCCTTTTTTTTTCTGGGTGGGAAATTATCAAATAACTTCTCCCGCTCTGGGCGGAGCGGGAGGGCGTGTCAGACTTTTACTGACTAAAACCCACCCGAATTCCTTCATTTTCCTGTGTGCCAGGGCCACGATATCCCTTTCGGACAAACTCGCAACCCTGGCAGGCATTGGACCTATCGGACCCCGTCAGTTGGTGCTGACAACTCTTTGAGGTGCGCGTGAAATACAACGCGCCGTCGACCCGGGCCTGGTCCTTATCGGACGGTAAGCTACCCATCGCTCACCGTCCGCAAGCCCGCGCCTACGGTGGCCGGAAATATCTTTAAGCATACGACGGCGCGTGGCGGCGCGAAAAGATTACGTCGACAGCTTTGGCGATGTCCGATGTATTTGTCAGGAACAAATAGCCGACAGAAAAGATCGTAGTCGTGGAGTTCGGGGCTGTCGATGCGTCCTCCATTTGTCATCAATTCGTTATAGTAAAAACCAACATAACTCTCTATCTACTCTCTCATAATTCTCTCTACTCTAGTAAAGTGGTTATATATATTTACAGTAGGTATAAAACCACTAAAACTTTAACCCGTGAGTCTTCAAGTCGATAATAAATAGGTTACTTCTTCTTCTCTCTTCGTGCTTCATCGACCACATCATGGCTTACCCCTTACCTTTATTTTAATATTATTATTTTAATAATATTGTATCTTTTTTTTATGTGAGAACGTTGTAGGCTTAATAGACCAGGTATTTGTAGACCATTTTCTATTTGTAAGTACCTGATACTTTTGACGGGCCTACACTGTCATCTCATACCTATTAACACTGTAATTTGAAAACATTGTAAAAGCCAATTATTTATAAAAGAGTAACCGTGGAGTTTCTTGCCGGCTCTTCTCCATAGGATACGACCAATTGGAACCGTGCACTTAGCTTCTGATGTTTCATAAGTGCCCATGTAGGTATAGGTGAAATAAAATATTTTTCTTTCAACTACGTAGTAATGTTATCATTAATCAGTACAAAACCGATCACAAAGCACGTATTTTTTGCTTTGAACCAAAACTATGCTAAAATGTTGTATGAAATCTCATTGTTGCGCTGTTTCAGTTCATCAATGAGATTTCATAAAGCATTTCTGCTGCTGCAGCTGTTTTATTTTTTTATTGAGATAGACATTGACCACAGAGGTTTAATGTCTCCCATTAAGTTTAATATGAAATGTATGCATTAGATCACAAAGATATTGGCTGAAACAAAAATCGGCTGAATAAAACCGACTTGGTGAAAAACTTGGTTTTCAGTTTTTATTTCGAGTAGATATATATTTTATCACGGTAGGTAGATTGGTAGTTGAAAGAAAAGTAGATTACGCCATGCTAGTTTAGTGCACGAGCACCAACATAACACTCGTGCATTAATAACTCACTTTGCGGTCGGTGCAACAATCTACTATTGATTTTGATTTTACCATCAGGTGACAAAGTGGTCAAACAAGCCTCATCATCATCATTCTCCTGCCCTTATCCCAATTTATTTGGGGTCGGCGCACCATATCTGTTTCTTCCATACATCCTCGTCCATACATACGTC
Organism: Tiliacea aurago; assembly: GCA_948098905.1. Classification (NCBI taxonomy): domain Eukaryota; kingdom Metazoa; phylum Arthropoda; class Insecta; order Lepidoptera; family Noctuidae; genus Tiliacea; species Tiliacea aurago. Next base: position 9,218,774 of record OX402592.1, read on the forward strand.
ATCTCGGTAGACACTCCCTTTCTAGCCATATCATCTTTCACACAGTCCATCCATCTTTTCTCTGGTCTTCCCCTACTCGTATAGCCATCCACATGCATACGATAAACTTTCCTGGCGACATTTCCCTCACTCCTCCGCATCACATGCCCGTACCATGACAACCTTTTTCCACACAAATTTTCAGTCACGGTGTCACTTCCTCAGACTTCCTCTTATAAAACATGTCCCAGAATTAACGCACAACCTCTTACGGGGTCATTGTAGTCATAATTATGAATAACTTTTACTATGGGACCCATAGAAATATCTTATATCGATGATGGGACCAAACCTGAAATCGCGAAAAAAAAACAGCTTTGCCCTACATTATGTTCGGATAACTCGTCAAAATGCAGGGGACAGCTGATTTTTTTTCGCGATTTCAGGTTTGGCCTCATAGTAAAATTCTTAAAAAAACCCCCTCAAGAGGTTGTGCGTTAATTCTGGGACATGTTGTATACAAAATAACACTGTTCAGGGCCTACTGCCAGTCGCTGAACACGTGCGCCCTGTGGGTCAGTTATACACAGGGCTCGTACAATGCTCTACGAGTCCAATACGATAACGCGTTCCGGATAATGCTGGGGTTGCCGCGCTTCTGTAGCACGTCAGGGATGTTCGCGGACGCACGCGTTCCGGATTTCAGCTCGCTGTTGCGTCTGCAAATCGCATCACTGATGCGTCGGGTGCGCGACAACCCCAACAGCCTTGTGGCTACTGTAGCCGGCAGGGTGGATGGCCTAATGCTATGCCACTGGATGGCGGCTCACAGACCGTTGGTCAGTTAGGTGAGATAGGTAATAAGTTTTATTAAGCGTGTTTTATTCAGTAAGTACAACTTAATTTTACTAGTTTATGTCTGAGAATAAAGATTTATATACAACATTATTTTTAGTGTATGCTAAACCCAAAACACGTGTCTAGTATTTTTATGTAAAGAATCTATGTACAAAATTTCAAAACTGTGTCATGAAAAATCATAAAGTTATAGGGTTGTTATGTTACCGGGTTGTCCGTACAAAAACATGCTAACGGCGCCCCCGCGCCTCCAGGGTCGTCTTGCGCTCATTGATAATAATTTGGCAGTAGGTACCTAACCATACGGCCATTGTATTGTAAGTAATTAAATGGTGTTAACATTTTCCATTTTGGGACTAAATATAACATGGTGTAAAAGTGATTGAAATCGATTCAGTTCCTTATTCTGAACAAACTATATTCAGGTTTCACATAAACTAAAAATAATGTTGTATATATTATTTCCTATTATTTCCATTCACAGTGATGACATAAGCTCATCAGTAATAAAAAATAAACTCATTATTTCATTCATGATTTTCCCATCACTAATCCACCAATAAAGCCTGCCTAGCGTAGTGATTATCAAAATGTGATTTACGTACATGCGTGGTTACTAAAAGCGTGGCTACTACATAGTTCATGGACTGATATTTATAACTAGGCCGTAAAATCGGCAGTCACGGAACGTAGCCGCATAATGGCAACTTTTTGCCATAAAGGCTCTTATCATGAACGATTTCTTACGGCTGGGGAAGATAACTATTTGTGAGTACCTATTGTTACTATTCTTGTGTTTGAAAAAGGTGACTATTAATTATCCAAGAGTTAGGTATATTTTGTTACGTTAATTCAATTTGGTCTGTAACGCCCCACTGCTGATTTCCATGAAAGTACTCGTAAATATTTAATACAAACCAACAAAAGTAATTCAATTATTTTACTACGCTACGCGTCTCAACTTCTCAAGGCGAACGTCTTTGATCAGTGCGTGTTGCCAGTGATGACCTATGGCACTGAAACGTGGTCGCTCACAATGGGCCTTATCAGAAGTCTAAAAGTCACCCAAGGGCAATGAAGAGGGCTATGCTTGGAGTTTCCCTATGTGATGGAATCAGAAATGAAGAGATCCGCAGGTGAACTAAGGTAACCGACATAGCCCGAAGAATTGCCAAACTTACGTGGCAGTGTGGGCACACATTGCTAGCAGAACTGATGGCCGATGGGACCGAAAGGTTCTGGAGTGGCCGCGTAGACGCGAGAACCGCGTACCGGAAGCACAGAACCGGTCGAAGCGGCGGTGCTTGGGGAGGCCTATGTCCAGCAGTGGACACACCATACACCACCATCCATCCATCCATTATTTACACACCTTATTAGGTAATAATAATAATAATCGATTAATTCAGGTATTAAACCCATAGTAAAATTACAAAAAAAAAAAAAACACCATTAGAAATTGAAATTAAATGATACAGTGTACTTTATATTTAGGTTAGGTTTAAAGAATCTTTATTTCTCATAAGAACACAGTTCACTTATGAGATTTAACTTTTAACATAAATATTCGTCGTCTAATGACGAAGCATGCAGATGTAGAATAACTAAAACTATAACATCAACGTACGAGATCAACGGCAAACAAAACCAAAGTGTAGGTATATTTATTAGCAACATCTGTTTATACTGTATTAAGCAAATAAATAATTTGATTTGATTTGGACGGGTTTCGGCTGAAATGATGACTACGCTACGCGCACAACTCTCAAAAGAAAAATTGTTCAAAGAAAACGCGGACCCGTAGCGCACCAAGCTATCCCCAAGCTACGGCGTAGCCGCTGTGCTACGATCGCGTAGACTAGTATCCACGAATAGTTTTCAAAAGTGCTCTTTGTGTGCGTCTCGAATTGTTTCTAATAAAATAAGAAACACTATACTCCATTTGAAATAAGATTAGACATTTAAATAAACTTGTTTACAGTCCGTTCAACCGATTTTGACTTCTATTGCGTTGGAAGCATGACATATGGCAGCTGTAATATACAGTTGGTATTGTTACTACGTTTTTGCTTTTAATGCCATCCTTATGCCTTAGGAATAGAAGTCAAAATCAGTTGAACGGACTGTAAAAAAAGTTTATTTAAATGTCTAATCTTATTTCAAATGGAGTATAGTATCACCATCATCATCATTTTAGCCGAAAGACGTCCCCTAAAGAAAATCGCCACGCTTGGCAGGCGGGTTAGCGATCGCAGTATGGTGTTAAAATGCATAGAGAACGCTGCTGCCCATTCTCTAGTAAGTCCCTTAGTCGCCTTTTACGACACCCGTGGGAAGAAATGGGAACACTAGTATGTGATTGCCCTAAATGTGACCATATTATGTAGAATACATCCTTTATAGTAAGGGCTGGGTGAAGTCGTCAAACAAATAAAATTCGTTTATAAAATCACTTTATTTTTTAGAAGAAGTTTTCTGTAGAATCACACCGGAAGTAAGGTAGGTATTACAGGCAGGATATCACATTGAACATTTATCTTTTAAACACTTAATTTACTTGTGAACATTTAACTACAGAAACTTTTACACGGAAAACATAGATATTAAGTTGTTATAATCTTTTTGTAAAAGACATTTTACACACTGTATCTCATTTATGTTCTTATTATGACATACTTTTTTAACTTTTTTCTCTCTCTTGTTAGACAGTCATATTAAGGTTTAAATTTTGTAATACAAACTATTTTATTATTGCATAAAAAATATAATTTAAAGTTAAGACTCATTTAAAATTTTGCGCTCATTTCGTTCATATTTTGTGCATCAAATAACTACAACTATTAACTAATTACAGAAAAAACATTATCATAAAATCAATTCTGGCTTTTATCGAAGTAACATTTCATTGCATGAAAATTCGAGACTTAATAATTATTTAAAAAAAAAACAATTCCCAGTGGTATATAAATTACATTGTAGTAGATAAGTATAAAATATTTTAGTATATAAATGATTTATATTTATTACAATAGGTAGATAGTATAAAAGTTACATAATTTAATAGGTGTTGCAGGTAAAAATACATTTATTACAATTTTTTTTTTTAGTATATAGTGAAAAAGGTACCTCTACCTTTTGTTTTGAAAAAAAAAACAGCAACAGTTCTAAATTTAAAAAAAAAAATATAGAAAAGTGAGTAGGTACCTACATACATACAATTCCTAAATAGCACGAAGACGCGTAACGTTTTCTTATATTTTTTTAGTTAACACCAAGAGTTAAACTGCATTATTCATTTTTGAGCGTGTTATATAATCTGACCATCAACCCTAAAGTGTTCTAAATTGTTCAGGATATTCCAACTTGTCACAATATGTAAGAAGCCGACGCGCCTTCGCCATTCAAAAGAGTCTTATATATTAAAAGTTATATAGCTTATATCCAGATATTTTAACTTTATTACTAAAATATACCTTATGAACTATAAGCGTAATCACACCGATCACATAACACCATGTTACACCGTTTTAGGGATACTAAATAGGAAGACTAAGGTTTTTAGGGAGAGTCACGGGCGCAGCCAGGGTTTTGGAGGATCGAAAAACACCCTAAATCCGAGAGGGTTGAGGGTTTACAGAGGGGTAACATTTGCAGTAAATTGGCGCCATCAATCTATTTGAAAATCCTCTATGAAATAGAAAATCTTATTGAAAACCTGGCTCCGCACATTGAAGAAATCAATAGGTTTCTACGTTGTGTATTTAAAAAAAGCAGCTACGCCTTGGCTGATTTGCAAGAGATTGACTCATAATTGAATCTCTATGCAAATGAATATCGAAGCTGTAGATTTACTCCCTTATTCTTAAAAGTGTATTTTTTGGCCGGGGTGATAGTGCTGTCTCGTTTTTTCAGATCAAATTTAAAACGACGATACCTACAGAGTCTGAAATAATGTTTATTCAACATAGCAAATAGTTGCGAATAAGGGAGCTTCTGACTTTAGAATGTCAGAGAAGATACTTACACATTTTCTTGTTTTTTTGGTAAACATTTATAAATATTTACTGGCTAAACATCTTTGGTAAATAGTCAACTTCACAGTCAATCACATTGGGATCCTAGGTCTTATATATACTCAGTTTTAAGATATGTTGACTATTTTGTCGGAATAATAAAACGAATATTCACATTAATTGCTATGATATTGGATTTCTAACACTTATTCATTGACACTACAATATAATAAAATGTAAATCTACAAAGTTTGAGTGTTTTTTTTTTCAGTTTAACCTATTGTGCTGACCCTATCTTGCAAAGGAATAAAGGCCAGAAATCCTTAACACTCATTTCAAATAAAAACTTTGAGCATCATAATTATTTTATCCTGCATTATATTTTAAAGGACTTTTGCTCTTATAAAAGGCTGTTACAAACTTTACACAACTTTAATTGTTGGGCCAAATATTGTCATTGCTCGAGGCATGCCCAAACCCCGCCTTAACAAGTTGTCAAAATCGAGAAAAAAAACATGAAAACTCTACGATCAAAGAGTACCAAAGATCCAATTAAATTGTATAAAGGAGAAGAAAATCAATAAACCTCTAATCTTTGTAATCCATACCCAACCCTTTTAACTCGATATCAAATAACAAATAACTGAAGTTTGGGAGAAGATCCGTACTATGAGTTCAAGTTCTTTAAAAGTGGGCCCAGAATACAGAACAAAGCAGAAAGCGCCAACACCATAGAATTGTCGTAACAGAAACTACTCACATGCGTAGTGCAGTAGTATGACACTTTTATTTTAGTTGCAGTCTGTTTTTTTATTTTTATTTCTACTGACAGAATAGGAGAAAACATTTTCCCCCAAAAATTGTGAAATGTTGCCATGCTAGCCTTTATTACGCTGGTGACTAGACAAGTTGTCAGGGGGTTTTTGTCTTGTTTTAGGACAGTGTTTTGCATGGCATTATAATCGTATTTTCTGGTTTATTCTCTAGTCTGAGGCCCTATGAATTCAAATTCTTGTTACAAGTGAGATGTGATCGGGTTAACGCTTGGTAAACGGGTTGTTGCGGGCAGTGGTGCGGGCTGCGGTGGCAGCGGTCTGCGTGCAATTGCACAGAGCGTCGAACATTCGGAGAACGAAGCCTCGCGCCCGACCCAGTCGCCTCTTTAGATTACCTGTAACAATAGAAGGGATAACATTAATGGATGTGTCACCACACAACTCGATGTACCTAGTTCGTTCCGTGTTGTAGAAATCATTATCTTTATCAAACCAGTCAAAGCTATCCAATGCGTATACATGGTGTGGCGAACATAAAGGGTGCTATACAGAGTATCACACTGAACAACTTTCTCCCGGGGACCAACATGGTAGACGAGAAAAAAATAATGTTTTATTTTTATTGAAAGGAACAGCAAACAGTTATATTATAAGAACTTACAACTAATTTAACATAAACAATTTTAATAATAATATAACCCACAACGCTTTCCACGGGTTGACATAAGTGTAAAGAAAAAAGAGTGTAATCGTTAGGAGTTTTAGTAGCAGTACCAGCAGTAATTATTTGTGTAATGAGCACACAGCTGTGCCGCTGGGGAGTTTGTTGCGCCACTTCTTCATCCCAGCTAAAGCACTAGGAAGTGGTGAAGGGTGGGCGTTTTTGGGGGACTCTCATGTAATTTTTGACGTTCGAAAAGTGCTGATTCTCAGCCTAGTTTGAATAAATGACTTTTGATTTTGATTAATAAAGTAAAATTTTGATAAAGGTTACATAATATAATAATATGTCGTATAATCAGTCGCCTCGTACAAAACTTCAATACCTACTCGAGCAAATGTATGTCCGTCACATACATTTGCTAGAGTAGGTATTGAAGTTTATCTGATATTTTTTTCGCGAAATATTACTATGGTGGTCCCCGGCAGAAAGTTGTTCAGTTTGATGGTATGCACCACACCCTTAATTGTATTATGTCGTGGGGGGTAAAGATACGATCGGGTATTGAACTTTGTTTTGTGTCATAATTACTGTGGGTTGCAGGAGTTTGCGTGACTAATCTTTTTCCCACGTTAAATTAAATTCCGTCGATGTGTTTTTCATGTTTTCATGGCACATTGTCACGCATGTGCTGTGAAACTTTTACGGGGCACCTACAGACAGACTACGGAAGAACTGGTGGAATATCCAATATTACTAATTGGATATATATGTACGGTAATAAGAATGTCTAGGTATTGTCGTTTCGTAAGTCGTATTAGAGGCTAATGCAAATTGTAATAAAGTCTAATTTACATAGGTACCCTAAAAATTGCCTGTAATCCGTAATTAAATAGCACTAGGTGTCGTCCTAAACGATATACGACGAGCATAAAAGATAGCCCCTAAAACCTAAAAAAATCATAAAAATAATAAGTTTATCGACACAAAATACCTTTGTATACCTACAATACATTCATTACCAGTCTGCATAATTATACTCCATTTGAAATAAGATTCGTTTATACATAAACTATTTTACAGCCCGTTCACAGATTTTGATTTCTTTTGCGTTGGTGGCATGACAATTGGCAGCTGTAATAAATAGTTGGTATTGTAACCACGTTTTTACTTTTATTGTTTTATTTAACGACATGGTGTGTAGTTTTTAGAATATAATAATTTAAATAATGATTAAAATATTAATATAATGTAAATAATGTTAACTAAAAATTAATGCACTTGAATGATTGTATGTAATAATAATTGTAAATTGATTTGCATACCGTTAAAACGGTGAGACATGTATTACTATGTAATGATACGAACACCTTTTGTAAACATACTCCGCCTTATTACAAAACAAGATTTACATTTTGACATGGCTTAAACCATGGAGCCAGTTTTTGTAATAAGAACGTAACAATGATTGAAATACCGATCTTTATACAAAACTGAAAACTTAGTTCGGTACTAAGTTGTCAGTTTTGTGTTTAGGAACTTTACCACAGTCGGAATAAAGTTCGAAATTGTAAAAAAATATTTAAATTTCTAATCTTATTTCAAATGGAGTATAGCCTTTTCCCAACTATGTTGTGGTCGGCTTCCAGTCTAACCGCATGCAGCTGAATACCGGTATTTTACATCGACCGACTGCCTATCTGACTTCCACAACCCAGTTACTGGGTAACACGATGCCCCTTGGTAAAACTCGTTGTCAGACTTTCGGGCTCCTGACGACCCGTAACGACTGTCAAAGATTCACGAATGACAGCCGCGACCAACGGATTAACGTGCTTTCCGAGGCAAGGAGTCTCGGTATGTAAAGATTCACGGACCAACCCCGGCAAGCGTAGCTTAACCTGATGGGTCGATCCGTGCGGATGTTATTAATTAGCCACGAGCTCCTCTCCTTTACAGAATTCCTGTAAACAATACCTACTGCATTTACACTGCAGTTATGTAACCGATTCCATTAATACCTAGAGCTGAAGCTATTATCACACAAGCATTGTTTGCAGTAGTACGACGGCTGAAATATGAGCGCATGACACGTGACGTCATCAAGGCCTGACACGCGAGAAAGTACTTTGTGAGCTGTGAACAAAGGTTCTGACGCTAAAACTTTTCAGTGAAAAACTTGTCACTCAAAAGATTTCATTGAAGTGCCGAATAAATTAACTACTTTAGACTTAACTTATGAAAACATGAAGAGAGAAAAGTTTTCTTTGGATATATCGATCTGTCTACTGTCTTAAGTTTTATTGTTTTCAGTTAAACGTTGAAATTTTTACTGTTGTAATTAAGTAATCGACGGAATTGCGGCTGGCGCCGTGGTTAAGCCATTGACTGCTGCGCTGCGTGTCGCGGGTTCGATTCCCGCACGGAAAAAAAAATTGTATGACCTGCAAGTAGTTGTTCCGGGTCTAACTGTTTGTGTATGTGAGTTTAAATGTTTGTAAACCCACAATACAGGAGTAATTCCTAGTGTAGGCCAACGTTTTTAAAAAAGAACAAAAGGAAACGAAAATGAAAGCAAGTAACTACTACTTGATTACTTAATTACAATCATTTGTACGCTCTCTATGTGGCGGTATCTACATCGCCGCATGAGAACTACGCATCACACTGACGTCGTGCAAAATCCTGCATCGCGCAAGCAGAGTTTATCGCGCGACTAGCTTATAAACAACGTCCCGACGAATCTGCCGAAACCAGAATCTGTCCTAAGCCTAATAATCCCTCCCGACATCCATCGTCGGGCTGCAGTTGCCCTCAAAACACAACACCCCTCTGGTCGGAGGATCCTCCCTATTCTGTAGAGGATGAGTGAGTTTTACACACTCCTGTTCCTCATACCTCTATACATACCTACCATTATTATTGTACCCATGTTAAACAAATGAATAGGTAAATTACTTTTGCTTTACTTACAAACTTCTCTGAATTGAAACAGTTGTTCCATGTAAACTGGAATATAAGTATTCTCAGAATCCAGGTTTCTAACGATAGTGTTTTAGGCACATTGATTCATAGATCGAGTCCCTAAGGACAAAAAAAAAATGATGAAAATATTCTAACTAGTAGCTGCTCAATTTCAAAATTTCCATTCAGATTTCTAGAGTATATACATCCAAGCGTAAAGGCACGTACAGACTGGTGCGATATCGCAGGCACCGACAAAGAAATTGTGCTACTAGTGTCGCGTCGCCGCGTCCGCGCGTCGCGGCCGCGATATCGCACCAATCTGTACGAGCCTTTAATCAAACAAGTATTGTTTGTCGCTCAGTTGAAATACGAGCGCTGACATATGACGTCACACACAAGATTGTAAGTCGGTAAACATTGCATTAGCGCAAACTAGGTGGTGGTGAGATTATAAGATCTCTTGTTCATTAAGATTTTAATTACTGTGAGTAGATTGAAAGGTTGAAACCTTTTTGCAATGACTTTTCTTAGAGGCGTGTTGAAATGGAGCTGTAACAAAATGGTCAGTTTTGTTTTCTTTTTTACCAGACTACGGCAAAGCCAAAAGGAAAGGATTTTAGCAATCTATGTCTCGTATGTTTGTATTTACGTGTGTCCCACCGTAGCGCCTAAACTACTGAACCGATTTTGATGAATGATGTATCAATAGATTCGATATAATGGTCCGGGTAACATAGACTGTATAAATGCTACCCAAATATAATGTGGTGGTCTTAACACGAAAATGCCTCACCTCGAAAAAAAAAGATTGTTCGTATTTTTATGATCAATTTTATTTTTCCGTAGTCAGGTAACAGTTTTTTAAACTATTTTTTTTCTATTTTCCTTTTAAGGCTGTTGTATATTTTCGGTAAAATGTTAAATCCAAACTGTTTTACAGAGCCAAATTCGGAAGATATCCATTATTTCAACGATTAACAAAATTATTTATATCGCACTAGGTCCCGCCCGCGACTTCGTGCGCTTGTTTTAATATAAAACATATCCAATGGCACTCTGCAATAGCGTCGCTTCCTATCATTGAAATATTTTTTAAAGTCGGATGAGAAATTTCGGAGTTTCCCCCTAGAAACAAACTCACAAATACCTCTTTATAATATTACTAGCTGCGCCCCGTGGTTTCACCCGCATAAGTATCGACTCAGTGAGAATATCGGAATAAAAAGTCTCCAGATCATCGTCTACCTATGTGCTAAATTTCATCCAAATCCGTTCAGCCGTTTCAGCGTGAAAGCGTAACAAACAGATAAATAAATAAACAAACAAAATCAGTTTCGTATTTATTATTATTAGTAAGGATTATTTAGAGACTAGCTGCGCCCTGCGGTTTCACCCTCGTAAGTCTCGATCCCGTGGGAATATCAGGATAAAAAGTAGCCTATGTCTTAAGGCGCAACTAGTCGATACTTTTTCCATACAAATTTCGGGGGGGTTTTACTCCACTGTTACACATTGTACATCTAAAGTAAAACATGATATCGTTTTGTCTTATTATTAATTTTGTCTGTACAGAAGCAGAATAGTCATTCCAAAGTTATGAGCCAACAAAGATTCGTTTTTCCTGCTAATTTTAACGCAACTTTGGGCGTAAATAAGTAATAAAAGAAGTATAAAATGTCGAAAACAAAGCTCGTTCCGACAAAGCTCAATTGTCGAAGATTATACAAAACTTTATTCGTAATTGATTTATGCAGTAGTTTTTTCATAAAACCCCACCTTCCAAAGGAGTTTTCGTATTTTTTTACGCGCGCGGTTTAGTATGAATGATCGTGCACTGTGTTTGTGTGCGTGCGACTAGACGTTATGCGTGTAGACTAGCTTCTTACTGCTCATCACTGGTGCTATCTCTGTCGGACACGATGTTAAGTGAGACAGTGTGCTTTTTGGCCGCGCCCGCCAGTGAGTTCGAACCCGCGACTAATTGGCTCTTAATCCAGGGTGTCAGCAACGTCCATACAAAATTTTATCAAAATTGGTCCAGCCGTTTGAGCGTGAAGAAGTAGCAAACATACACACACACACACTCACAAACTTTCGCGTTTATAATATTATATTAATTATAGTAGGATGTGATTATATATTATATTATACGAGTATATAGTGTGCTTAATGTGATGACTTAAAAATACCCCCAACATCTTTTATTTTTTTATTTAACATTTTAATCTATAAGTAAGTACCTACTATACAAATAGGGCGGTAGTCAAACAAGCTTTGTTTGCAAACGATTGTAAGACGAGCCCCTGTCAACTGACGCGTGACGTCATCGCAGCGGGAATCGCTTCAAAGAAGCGAACTGTGAGTGCGAGATTATGAGATTTCTGTTTAATTAAGATTTTCATTACTTAAGATTAGAAAGGTTGAAAGGTTGAGTGGCGTGAAGCCTTTTGTTTTCTTTAGAGGTTGGGACGTTTTGTTGGATGTTTTCGCTTTTATAGTCACGCCTTGTCTTTGAGTATAATTTATTTATTTCTTAAAACACAATAAAAAAGTACTGTACAAAATTAAAATTAAAATTAAATAATAATATTTATTTAAATTTAAATTTTGACATTGTAATTTTGAATGAAATCTAAATTTTGACATTGTATTTCTTTTTTTTGTATTGTTTGTCTAGTGCACGCCATAAATGGCAAAACATGTAGCTACGTCATATTATTTATAAGACCTTCATACTGTACTCATGTTTTACAAAATAAATATTATCTTATCTTATCTTAAGGCAGACTTAATGCCTTGATGCAGAGACCTGCCAGGGTTGCGAGTTTGTCTGAAAGGGATATCGTGGCCCTAGCACACAGGCAACTGAAGGAACACGGATGGCTTATATTCAGTAAAAGTCTCGGGTAAAAGTCTGACACGCCCTAGCTCCGCCAAGAGCGGGAAAAGTTATTTGATAATTTCCCACACAAAAAAAAAAAAAGGTACAGAAATATCAGGAATATAGGTTCTAGAACTTAGTTGCCTGTTATAGGAGAGTTGAAAATCAGGCGCGTAAAAAAATGCACGTTTAAATATCGCTCGTGCGAACCCTACACAAATTACCTATAGATACCTACTGATCTATTGAAAAAAAGGTTTTCTAGAAACCATTGATTGGTTAAAAAAAAACCGGCCTAATGCGATTCGAACTCGCGCACGAAGGGTTCCGTACAATTATCTATAAAAACGGCAAAAAAATCACGTTTGTTGTATGGGAGCCCCCCTTGTATATTTGTTTTATTTTATTTTTAAAGTGAATATACAACTAAAGATTCTGTGAATTTTTCAAGCGTCTACCTGTTGCCGTTTTCAATATCGAGCAAAAACGAGAAAAAAATCACGTTTGTTGTATGGAAGCGTAATATTTATTTTAATATTTATTTTATTCTGATTTTTTGTATTTTTTGTTATAGCGGCAACAGAAATACATCATCTGTGAACATTTCAACTGTCTAACTATCACGGTTCATGAGATACAGCCTGGTGACAGATGGACAGACAGACAGTCGGCGGAGCCGTAATAATAGGGTTCCCGTTTTACCCTTTGGGTACGGAACCCTAAAAACTATCACTATACTCCATTTGAAATAACATTAGAAATTTAAATACTTAAATCTTTTTTACAGTCTGTTCAACCGATTTTGACTTATATTGCGTTGGTGGCATGACAAATGGCAGCTTTAATAAACAGTTGGTATTGTAGCCACGTTTTTTCTTTTAATGCTATCCTTATACCTACGGAAAAGAAGTCTAAAGGCTTCTACATACCAGCGCGACTTGTCGCGCGACGCGACACGGCACAAAGGCCCCGCGTGTCGCGGGACGAGCGGTGCCTTTGTGTCGTGTCGCGTCGCGCGACAAGTCGCCCCGGTATGTAGAAGCCTTAAATCGGTTGAACGGACTGTAAAAAACTTTATTAAAATTTCTAATCTTATTAAGTTATTTCAAATGGAGTACAGGTACCTATTCTAAGTAGGTACAAATAAAAAATAGAGTTGATTCTAGTTGGTGAATAGAGAAACGACCTTCTTAATGTCGTCGGTCCATCTAGCTGGGGGGCGTCCCACACTACGCTTGTCGATACGCGGTCTCCACTCCAGGACTCGTCTGCTCCACCGGCCATCGGTGCTTCGACAAACAGGGCCAGCCCACTGCCACTTCAGCTTGCTTACTATGCAGGCTATCTTTAAGTATATCTCTAAAGCTGACTTGGTTTCCGTACGTCGTTTTCGAGTGTCCACTGAAGATCAGCGCTGTGCTGTGGGTCCCCATAGCACAGCATTATGCTGAGTGGAAGCCTTTTTAACACCGCTACCCCCGCCAGCTGCCGACTATTTACCTATATGTCGTGTTCTTTTGTATAAATGTATATTGTTTTATGTTTTTTATATGAATTACCATGTATTTTTGTATGCACGCGTTTCTGTGACAAATCAATATACTTTTCTTTCTTTCTATTACATAACATCACGCCTTGCTTCCCCGAAGAGTTAGGCAGAGGTGTACATGTAGTACACCCACATTTCGCTGTTTAAGTCCCATGTAATAGGGGGCGAGCCTATTGCCATCAACCGGGCACAAATCCAGACTCCGGGCTGCTACTGAGAAATTCCAGATAGAAAAGCCCAATATCACTTTGCCCGACTCAGGAATCGAACCCAGGACCTCATGCTCAGCAGTTACGCTTGCGACCACTAGACCAACGAGGCAGTCTTTCTATTAATGAATGTTTTATCGTTTACCCAATAAGACGCTGACAACAGTTAAACCGCTGTCACTGTTAGACTGCATACAAAAGAAAGTTAAGCGCGATGATACAACGCTTGTATTTTTTGCAAAATAAAAAACCATTTATTTATTTACTCAAAAATTAGTTGAGTAATCGAAAACAAAAAACAACCAAGTTCTGCATAAAAATAAGACGTTCTTGTTATTAATTAAATGCCAACCGTAAGTTGATATTTAATACAAATATTTTGGATTGAAACTCAAAGGAAAGGGTTATTTTACCGTTAATTTGTATCGAGATTTTTTTTTCTAACCGTATTTTGGTAACTGCCGAGTTTTGAGAAATATGTTCAAGAATAACATATATTTTTTCCGCTATCACAAACTAAGATTTGGCAATTTTTTTGTTTAAGACAAGCTTACTTCTATTATTTGCCTCTTGTCAGCGCCTTAAGTACGTGAAAGAGAAACTCCAGAAATTATCATTAAAATAAACCTTATGAAACATTACACATACATTTAATGATGATAATTGTCACGTTCTACCTGTCAAGTTAAAGTTACACCTGACCTAAATCCGTCATCGGCACTCTGCGACAGAACATAGGTACCTGCATAGGTAGCGTGTGCATGGGTACGTAACAGGCCAACAGTTACACATTGTTAAGAGGAAATGCGGGCGGAGAGACTTTTAGAGTAAAAAGTCATAAATCGAGGTTCGGCTCTCGCCTATTTCCTCCTCCAATATTGGACCATTTTAAAAGATATTTCTTATACTGAATAAGAAGGATATATACTGTGTCCCTATGTTTTTCTTTTTTTATTAATAGTTGACAAATTTGTACAATAGCCCTCTGTTGTCAGCGGTCTAAACAGGCAATTTTGAGCATTTTCAGAGGGTTCCAGCTCTTATAAAGATAATGTATTATCAAAAAGGAAAACATAGGGACACAGTATATCAGGGGCGAAAGCACCGTATAACACGATTCCTACCGGCTTCCCTTCGGAAATTTGGAACACAACCATTCTATCGTCATTGAAAAATGACATAGTAGAAATGTTGATGGGTTAATAATGCCAAATAATATCATCACACTATAGGTATCTAATACGCCGTAAAATAAAAATATTACAAAACGAATACATTACATTTTTTGTCTTTTTATCCCAACAACAAAACATTTTGCTCTAAAATAACTCGTACGCGTGTCCGGCTTGCCGTGAGTTCAATTTTTTTGACGTCATGATGAGTTTATTTTGTATAAAAAGAATTTTTTTTGCTCCAGCTTACCTTTCTCATGAAATCACCCTTCGCCACTGCAGTATATATCCTTCTTAATCAGTATAAGAAATATCTTTTAAATTGGTCCAATATTGGAGGAGGAAATAGGCGAGAGCCGAACCTCGATTTATGACTTTTTACTCTAAAAGTCTCTCCGCACGCATTTCCTCTTAAGAGCTTAATGATAGGTACCAAATACCAGTCCGTAATAGGCTAGTTGACAGTTTTTGGTAAACCAATAAGTGGTTGGTGAGGGGTGTGGCCTTGTGGTTTCAAGGTGAATTCGCAGCTGCAGCCCGCAAAGTTCCAATTTTTTTAAGTTTTTTACAATTTGCAGGTCAGTATCAGCTATCAGGTTTGAACAAAATTTAATTCGCGACTTTATCAGATAAATTTATTCATTAAAATCATGACACATCTCTCTAAGTTAGATTTGTTCCATTGAATGACTTTTTATGACACCACGACATTGGGGAACAAATCTAAAACAAATTTTTATATCTTAATTTATTGATGATTGTCAAAACTGGGCATTCAGTCATGACAGCTCGAGCGACTTCAATACTTTATGGGTGCTCGCCGGCTCCCCCGCCCACGAGCGATTTTTTCGGTGATTTTTGTCAGAAAACAATACATTCACACAAAAATCGCCGAGAAAATCGCCGAGAAAATCGCCGAAAAATCGCTCGTGGGCGAGCACCTTTATTTACACAAACTATATTTATTATCTACTTCTATTGGAATCCTAATCCTTATTAATATTATAAATGCGAAAGTGAGTTTGTTTGTTTGTTTATTACGCTCTTACGCTAAAATGGATGAACGGATTTGGATGCAATTTGGCACATGGGTAGACTATGACCTGAAGAAGAACATAGGCTACTTTTAAACCTGGACTGCAGAAGAAGTAGCGGGCAACAGCTAGTATACTATAATATAGTAAGTAGCAAGTAGTTGTTCCGGGTCTGGCTGTTTGTGTATGTGAGCTTTAATGTTTGTTGACGCACCCACAATACAGGACAAATTACTTGTGTGCAACGTTTTAAAAAAAAATAAAAATGTATAAACCTATTATTAACATTCTTACCCCCTTATTACAAAACAAGGTTTATCTTCAGACCCAGGTTTAAAACATGGAGCCATTGTTGAACTTTATTCCGACTATGGTAAAGTTCCAAAACACAAAATTGACAACTTAGTACCGAATTAAGTTTTCAGTTTTGTACGTAAAGAACGGTATTTCAATCACTGTTACGTTCTTATTACAAAAACTGGCTCCATGGTTTATGACACGTCAAAATATAAATCTTGTTTTGTAATAAGGCGGTTAGAGTATATAATTGAAAAGCTAGGTTACCTACTAGTTCTACCTACACTGAAAATATTATCATTCTTTATCTGTGAGGACTCCTACTGATAAACACGTTTTAATAGACTAAACGTGACCAGTAATTCTTTATTTAGTTATATTTCCCTACATTGTCTTCGTACTAACACGCATTTCTATGTCTTTAGTTATAACAATGTCAAAACTATTAATTATTTTGATATTAACTTCGTTAAGTTTGTGTAGTGGATATAAATTGTTGTTGGTGTTCCCGTTTCCTAGTTTAAGTCATTCGGTGTTAGGAGAAGGATATGTCAGGATTCTATTGAAAGCTGGTCATGAGGTAGGATAAAAATTTAGCTACCTATAATATTGTACTAACATCTCTCATTGTTATTGGTAACAAGCTTTTTGAAGTGAAAACTGTTTTGGGCGCGTTGAACACTTTTTGGGTGAACAAAAATCATGGAACTCGCGTCATCGTCACCGAACGCTTTCCATGAGCTATATGTATGTATACTGTGTATATACGTATATGTACTTTTTGGGTGAGCAAAAATGATGGAACTCGCGTCATCATGATAAATGATAAATTATTTATTTCTGTAAGTAGGTTCGGACATCGTCACCGAACGCATAATAACTAGACGATACAATTCACAAGTTACTTAGTTTTCACTTCTATCGGCAGTCTTCAAAGACTGCCCCGCATGTTTTTTTCCAACCATGGCTTTACTGTCACGTCCAATGATAACAAAAGTATTTAACAAAAACTTTTTTACAAAAAAAAACAACCGACTTCTAAAAAAAACACTACAGAGTGAAAAATTACAATAAGTTCTGAAGTCGCAGGCAAAAAACTAAAATACAGATTCAGAGACACCGACATATTTTTCACTTTGTAGTGTTTTTTTTTTTTTGGAAGTCGGTTTGTACGTTTTTTTTTTTTTTTTGAAAAAGTTTTTTATTTTTCACTTTTTAGTTATAGTACCTACCTACCCCAGACCAAATCGTATACCACTACTTGCTATGTAAACAACAGTGAGAGGAAGTATTATAATAACATCATCAAGATACACAAAGTGGATTGAATAAGTACTTACGTATCATTGAAGCTAACTCAAAAACTACCCAAACAAAGTTAATAAAACTTAGGAATCCACAAATTAATTATGAAAATATCGATAAACACACATTAAAAAAAAACAAGTGTGCTTTAGACCAAACGTCTGAAGTAAAACAGAAATCACCGTTCGCTATCAAAAGAAGTTTTACTTCAAAAAAGCTGCGGTCTTGTGGGTGTATAAACAGCCAGTGTGAATTAAAAAAAAATACCTATTAAGCGGGACCGCCCGCGGCGGTGACGCGGTGTGTTCCATGTTTAAAATTTAAACAACTTCCGTAGCCTCTTTCCGTAATGTTCTCGTCACACATTCACCAGTTTACTCCCCAAGTCAAGCGTGCGTAAAGAAGTTTTACTTCAATATTAATACTAATTATGCTTCAGTAACGCTCTCGTCACTTCCGTAACGCTCTCGTCATGCATTCACCAGCTTACTCCCCAAGTCAAGCGTGCCTAAAGAAGTTTTACTTCAAAAAAAATAAATACGGACGAACATAATTATAACCTCCTTTTTTGAAGTTCTTCTTCCAACAGTCGATCTTCAAAAACGGCACAATCCAACTAATAATAAAAATGCGAAAGTTTGTAAGTATGGATGGATGGATGGGTGGATGTTTGTTACTCTTTCACGTAAAAACGGCTAGACCAATTTTGATAACATTTTGTATCGAGGTAGCTGACACCCTGGATTAACATATAGGCTACTTTTTATCTCTATATTCCCACGGGATCGACACTTACGCGGGTGAAACCGCGGGGCGCACTTAGTGTCACAATAAAGAAAAACAAAAAAGAAAACTTGGCTAATTAGCCAAGTTTTGACGTGCCACTTGAGGAGTGCGTAAAATCTATCTACATTTTTTTACTTGTAATATCCTAATATCATCGTTAGGTCTGTGATGTTTCGTAAATTATTAAAACAGGCCATTATTTTCAGGTGACATACATCACGCCCTATCCAATACAAAATGCTACAATCGAATTACGACAAATTGAAGTTACGAATAACACTAAGATTTATCCAGGTAATTAAATATTGATTTTATTGTCATTTTGCAGTATCTCCCTTTAAATCCTTCCAAATGTTGTCTTTAAAATATTGCTTTTAGGGATAAGACTGTCTATTGTATCACTCTATGTAAAATGTATACATTTATATATGCAATTCATATGGTGTACATACAAAAGAGTATTCTTTTCTATTCTCTGAAATCCACAGTTAAACATACCGTGAAATAGACCGACATACGGTACGTTTGATCCCGAAAAGAAGCAAAGTCTTCACGCGAGAGGAGCCCAAAGAAAACTAGTTTAGCATAAAATATGGTCCACATTTGCCTCACTCCTTATGCACCGAGTAAAATCACTCAAGAGAAAAGACGTCGCCTCTCCCTTAACGTACATACTGCCGTTCGCTTATTCATTTATATTTATGCAAACATTTTGCCGTGAAATGGACGAACTTCCACGACATTTCTGTTTATTATACCTGAAGTTTGAAAGCCTTTACATGGCTTGGAGTCACGAATTGAGTTTCCAACGCAGTTCTGTCAACTAGAACTATGAGAATGTGTGTATTTGTTAGGTGTAAAATGTATTTGGTTATGCTGTAATGAGGCTGTGCCATCATGCAGTTGGTGCCACTTTGACAAGAGGTCTTCCATTTCATAATGAATATGAAATATATGATGACGTTCAATCATTCGTTTCATTGATTCGTTGATCATTCAGTCACGACTAATAATAAAAAAAACCGGTCAAGAGCGAGTCAAACTCACGCACCGAGGGTTCCGTACGTATATATGATGCTGATGATTTCTGAAAAACTGTGCTATTTAGAGACATCGTTTTATTTTTCCTGTAATCTTTACATAAACTTCTATCTTATAGAATAATTTCAGATTTTTATCTATGCAAACTTCGGAGATAAGGGGGGGGACGGTATTTTTTTTTTACATTTTAAACCAAGTATCGGAACTATGCTGCCTAAAAAAAAAATATGTTTAAGAATGTGCAAACAGCGTTCTTTCATATGATACCCCACATGCCCTAGTAGCCCCACTTCAAATTTTTAAGACCCCCTTTCAGTCTCTTTTGCAAAAATTATATATTTTTTTAATTTCTTTCTTGTTTGCAAAATACTTGGGCAAACGTCATCTAAAACTATTCAAAATTTCAAGTTGATAGCATTAGTAGTTCTTGAGATATCCAGGTGTGACAGACAGACAGACAGACTTAGTCTCACCATAAGGGTTCCTTTTTACCATATTGGTACGGAACCCTAAAAATAGGCGATTTGACACTTTTGACAGGCGCCTTGGTCTCAGTACTGCCACCTAGTGAACGGCATTTCAGAAAACCCTCATTAGACCTAACATACTCTAGTTTAAAGGTAGAAATATGCGACAAAAGAAAGAACGAAATGAAATAAGTTTTTTGGTGGGTGTGTTGAGAATTCATCGGTTTCCAGTCAAACCGGAAGCACCTATCTGACCTCCACAAACCAGTTACTGGTTACACGTGCTAAAACTGGTTGTCAGACTTTCGGGCTTCTGACTACCTGTACCTAATGACTGTCAAAAATCTAAGAATGACAGCCGGGACCAACGTAATTTCCGAGGCACGGAGAGGTCTCGATATGTTATGAATAGCCACCCTCCCACGGAAATCGGCAGGCGTATGTAGCCCTCGATCGACCCGTGCAACTGTTATAATTTAGCCACGAGCTCTTATAGGTACTAATAATTATTGAGAATCCGTCACGGGATAACGTCCAACATGGGTTCCGTGTGATGCCGGACGTAAAGAATAGCACCATCCTATTTCTTCCCGTGGGTGTCATTAAAGGCGACTAAGGGACATACTAGAAAATGGGCAGCAGCGTTATCTGTGTGTGGCGATTATGAAAACCCCTCCCCTCCTCTTAGGGGAGGCCAAAAGCCCAGCAGTGGACGTCTTTCAGCTGAAATGATGATGATGAATGATTGAGAATAACACCTGCTTAATTAATTAATTTGATTTTACAGAAGAAGCATCAAATATAACCCATATTATAAACGAAAGAGACAACATCAAAGATATAGGAACAGTTCTCGACGAGATGATGAAAGTATCGAATGCAACAGTCTTGCATCCAAACGTGCAGAAACTACTGAATGATGATGCAGAAGAATTTGATGCTGTTATTGTAGAGTGGATGTACAGTGACGTTTATGCTGGGTAAGTCGCACAATCTATACAACTAATATAACAAAGCTGCAGTGAAAGCTGAAGTTTGGTGTTTTGTTTGAACGTGCTAATCTGAAACTACAGTAGGATTAGAAAAAATATTTTGGCATTTGATGGCCAAATTCTTGTGGAAGGTTATATAAAGGCTCATCAACATCACACTACGACTCTAAAGATCTAAGCAAAAAAAAAAGTCAGATATCGAAAACGAAGTAATAGCGTGGGTGGGCGATGCGATGCGACGCCTTGGGTCCGAAGAGAACCGACCATTACTGAGAAGTGCATGTCAGCGAGGTACCGTAGGATAATTTCCGACCTCCACGCGGGCAAACCCGCGGGTAAAAGCTAGTTTTATATCATCATCATCATCCACCGAAAGCCGTCCACTGCTGGACATAGGCCTCCCCCAAGCGCCGCCACTTCGACTGGTTCTGTGCTTCCCGCATCCAGCGGATACCTGCGGCCTTCACAAGGTCATCGGTCTACTTTGTAGGACGCCTTCCAACGCTACGTCTTCCGGTACGCGGTCGCCACTCCAGAACCTTTCGGCCCCATCGGCCATCAGTTCTGCGAGCAATGTGCCCTGCCCACTGCCACTTAAGTTTGGCAATTCTTCGGGATATTTCGGTTACCTTGGTTTGCCTGCGGATCTCGTACTTTTATATCGGACGATTTTTTTTTTGGCGTCTTGTAAAAAATAGGGTATATTTTAGGTAAACGGAGTAGAAGCCTTATCGCACAGTCATTTTTTTTTTTTTTTAATAATCGTTTTTATTTTAATTCCATTTATTCTTTTACTGCTCCATCATCTTCCTGCCCATGTTACTTGGGGTTGGCACAAAACGTTTTCAGGGGAGAATGGAAAGCCAGTCCCCCCTGTTACCCGTCACGCTATCATCATTCTCCCTTCTCTTTCTTATCACACAATCCATGCATCTTGTCTTTGGTATTCCTCTTCCTCTCCCTTTGCTTTTGCTTGAAGTGGATTCTCGACAATATTGCAATGAAAGGGACTTTGGGCTATAACTGCTCGGTTGATTACCTACCTACGTGTCATTATTTTGACTCGAAACATTTCTTATTTCTTCTTCTTTCTTACTTCAACTTCAACCATGTCTTTTAGAATTCCGTAGAAAAAGAAACTAAATTAATCTGGTTAAACCTAATTTAGCTTTTTCAGGTTTTATTAATACTTTACTGAAAGCTTTATTTCCATATGAATACTCCAATTTACTGAAATTAAATTACGCTCTCGCTAAAGTTTTAAAACTAAATATTCATGGCTGGAGAGTTCACTAACTATCTCGCTCGAAACAGCCGGCTTTTAGTAAACGATGACACGGTTCGCTTCACATTACGAATTTACGACCGGGATCACTTTTTATTCCTTTTCAAAGCGAACATGTGAACTAAATACCGATCTTTCTAACATACCTACTGGCTTTCACATATTACGCTTCGTGCAATCAAATCAGAGTGTCATATTGTCAATCATCACAGGAATTGTGTTAATGTGGTGCTGTTCCACAAACGATGGAACACTTTAGAGGGCCAAAATCTGCTGTCCCATACATTTGTGTTCACTTAAATCGACAAAATGTATGGAACAGCTGATTTTTAGGAAAAATTCAATTTTTTTTATTATTTAATTTTCAAAATTCTCCGTTCACCTATTAGTTCTCAAAATTTTCAAAGAAAGATGTGTTACAACGCCATATTCACGTACGACCGTTTGTATGAAAAGTATGACGAGTTGTCCGCTCGTGTATCGTGTCCAGCGTTTCCTGTTGTCTGCACGTTACACCAACTGAAGATGGCGCTAAACACGTAGCCGAATTCTGGGCCAAGTCCATTTAGATTTCCATCGACACGCTAAGAAGAATAAGAAGATCGCAGGAATTTTCAAACCCATGACTTAGCTTGTGTATTTCGATATGCCAAAAACCAATAAATATGATTGTAGCAAAAGCCAACTTGTTCATACAACATTTAGAAAAATAATTATGCTTATCCAGACCTCCATCCAATCTCATTTGCCTACCCAATTCTTAACAAAGTTGAGGTCGACTTCTAATCCAACAGACGCTAGTGCCCGACATATTTACGTGGAGTGCTTGCGATTTGACCTTTTCAACCCAATACCGATAATCTAAAGTTGGCCAGTTTTTCTAATCTACCCACCTAGGGATCATTCAATTATTCCGTAAGCAGATACATTGTCATTTTTAACCCTTTTGAAACCCTTTTCAAAAGGCAAGCAAGCAAGCAAAGTAAGCAGAGCTCTTACCCCCTGCTATATTTACGTAAACCATGGTACCTATATTTTTTTTAAATAACGCGCGCTGTAATTTACTTCCCGGCTTCGGTTCTTTCTAACTGAACCATAAAACACCGCGTAAGAGCGAGTAAGCAATACCTATCAATTATTTTGGGGAATCCCTGAACATGCTTTTCGCTTTCGAGCATAGACAAGTAGGGTTGCCATATTTGTCCAAATCAGAATCTACTAAATATTGCAGAAACATCAGAAAAAGCTGACGTAATCACGATCCAGACCCCCCCCATCCCCCATGTCATAAAAAATAAGCAAAAGCAAAGACCCCCTTTTGGTGCTTACGTAATACTTGAACGGCCCCCTACTATTGGTGTGTACCTAAGTCATACTCGTCATCTTTCTCCCTTTTTCTAATTTATCTATGGTTGGCCCAGAAGTAGACAGTACTTCTTCATTGTTGTATTGGAATTTAATGTAATGCTGCTGCAATTGAACGGTTTTTAAGTTTCTTTTCCAGATTATGTGTTGATCAGATTGTATTGATCTTGTTTATGGACTGGGGCTCTGTCTCGCATAGGGTCGCAGCTTTATGCTGAGCGATGGCCGTTTTGCGTGGATATGACGCATATTTCTCTCAACTTGTCCTTTCGTGTTTGTGTTCTTTCTATGCGTTATGTTTACCGCAAATACATACGTATGTTCTTTCTATATGTCATTTTATAATATAATTTCAGTTTCTCATCAGTGTTCAACTGCCCGTTAATATGGTCATCTCCAATGGAGCCGAATGAGTACTTACTGAGTCTTTTGAATGAGTATCCAGAATCTTATCCATCATCGTCACTACCGGCAACCTTCTGGCAACGAGTGGAGAACCAGTTTCGGTTACTACGTGCGAAGTTTTATAGATGGTAAGTTTATTAACACAGAGTTTACGAAATAATGTTAACCGTGCCTTTTTAGGTTAGGCTTAGGAGGCAATCGAATATTATATCTTAATGTGGTAGCTCTTACAAATACAATATAATTTTTAGTATATGCGAAACCTGAATATAGTTTGTTCAGAATAAGGAACTGAATCGATTTCAATAATTTTTACACCATGTTATATTTTGTCCCAAAAATATTTAAGTGTGATGGAAAATGTTATCACCATTTAATTACTTACAATACAATCGCTGTACGGTAAGGTACCTACTGCCAAATTATTATCAATGAGCGCAAGACGACCCTGGAGGCGCGGGGGCGTCGTTAGCATGTTTTTGTACGGACAACCCGGTAACATAACAACCTTATAACTCTGTGATTTTACATGATACATTTTTGAAATTTTGTACATAGATTCTTTACATAAAAATACTAGTCCTATGTTTCGGGTTTCGCATATACTAAAACTAACATTGTATACGACAGTGGGAGTTTTTTGTTGTCACACAGATATTTTATTTTATTACTAAGGAACACGTTCTCGCATAGGCTATAAGTAAGGCTATGAAGCAAACGTACCTGTAGACCTGTAGGTTCGGTTGTTGACAAAATAAAGATCGCAATAGAGACACTTTTGATTGAATTTAAGTTAATGTCAATTTATGTAGTTTTAGCATAAACATTATACCCACGTTTTGTTTTTATATATATCACGTCTTGCTATGGAAGAGCGGACTCTCCTAATACAGGCACTATCTGCCTAAAAGGAGGATCCAATAAAATTGTGTATATACCTATACTTGTTTTACCAATAAACTTTTTTTATTTTAAATATATATAGTATAGGTTTTTGATAAAAAAATAATATCCTGTCAAGCATTTAGGTACTTAATTAAAAATAATATACTTAATAAAAAAATATCCATTGTTCCGCTTGGTGCCGGACGTAAAGAATAGCACCATCCCATTACTTCCCGTGGGTGTCGTAAAAGGCGACTAAGGGACTTACTAGAGAATGGGCAGCAGCGTTCTCTATGCATTTTTTTAAAACCATACTGCGATCGCCAACCCGAGGCGCCAAGCGTGGCGATTATGGCAAATCCCCCCCTTTTTTTGGGACAGGCCTATGTCGAGCAGTGGACGTCTTTCGGCTGAAATTATGAAAAAAAAATCTAAGATCGAATAACAAACAAAAAAATAACCAAAAATTATTCAATGCTAATACGTCAAAGAGAAATTCGAACGTTCACTGCATTGAAATTACAACAAAGGGAAACGCGTGCATGCAAAAAATGATAAAAGGCGCATTATTATACAATCACCATAACATTACGCTTATATTCACCGAAAGGTTAGACAGACACCCACATTACGCCAGTTATATTATATATATTATTTATATACAACATTATTTTGAGTATAACCTAAACCTGAATATAGTTTGTTCAGAATAAGGAACTGAATCGATTTCAATAATTTTTACACCATGTTATATTTTGACCCAAAAATATTTAAGTGTGAAGGCTTCTACATACCGGGGCGATTTGTCGCGCGACGCGACGCGACACAAAGGCACCGCTCGTCCTGCAACACGCGGGGCCTTGCCATGTAACAGGAGGCGAGCCTATTGCCATCACCCGGGCACAGATCAGAAAAAGCCAATAACATTTTGCCTTGGTATTTTACTATGGGGACGGGCTGCAGACATCGAGTCTATTTTTATTCTGCAGAAAAGAGCCATCAGAGCCATATATAATCTCCGCAGGCGCGATTCTCTTAGGGAAATGTTAACATCATGACGGTGCCTTGTCAATATATCTATGAAAACATCATGTACGTAAGAAAAAATTTACATCTTTTTAGTAAAAGAGGCGAAAGACATAATTATAGTACTAGAAGTAGGGATTTATTAGCTCAACCAGGTTTCAGACTGGCAAAAGTAGACTCGTCTTTCATGGGGTACTGTTTAAAATGTTATAATATAATTCCTCCCCACATACTTCAACTGAATGAGACGAAATTCAAATCTTGTATAAAACGCACACTATGCAAGCAGGCATACTATAATTTGGGGGATTACATCGCTGATAAAAATGCTTGGCTCAATGCTGGTCCAGCTCCACAACCTCAACTAATTGATTAACATTTGAAAATACTGTTGGAGCTGCTGAAGATTTCAAAAACTATCTTTGCTTTGTATAAATTCAATCTCTTAGTATTATATAATTGCATAGAACATGTGTGAGCACTATGTACTTACTATAAAGCTACCATTTACTGAGTACTTCTTTCATTGACTTGAATGTGCAATGGCGGCTGAGAGTATGTCATGCTCACTGTAATGTCTCGCTGATGGTGGCGGGTGTGTTGGATCATTTAGCTCCCTTCAAAATGGTTGAGTTGAATGGTGCTAATCCATGCGTCATGTTCGTGAATGGGCGCCATCAGTAGGGACTGGTCATCTCTTAGCGGCCTTGGCTTATTTTAATTTAAGTTTTGAATTGTTTTTTTTTTATATTTTTGTTACGGACGCCTTTGACGTTTTGCATCGTTCTCACATGTTTAATTTCAACACGAATGATGTAACCAATATTTTGTAACCATATGTTAATTTAAAAGAGTGTCCGTGGAGTTTCTTGCCCGTTCTTCTCCATAGGTACCTACTAAGCTTTGGAATGGGCAACTAGCTTCATTTTGATGACTGACCGACCCCCTTGACAATTCAAAAGTGCCTGTAATTGGTTTATTTGAAATAAATGCTTTGAGTTTTGAGTTTTGAGTTTTGCCCGACCCAAAAATCGAACCCAGGACCACGTGCTTGGCAATAGCGCTTGCGACCACTAAACCAGTCGAGGCGTCCTCCATACATACGACTGAGTTTGTTTCGGCCTTTCTTCTCAGAGTAGTCTGATAGGAAACGCCGACCTCATCTAGTTTTTAAAATATGATTGACGTGAAAAAGTGTTTGTACAAACAAAAACACGGCATGGTTGACGGCACGGTTGGCGCAGTGGTTAAGTGATTGACTGCTGCGCTGCGTGTTGCGGGTTCGATTCCCGCACGTAACAAATATTTGTATGACCTACAAGTAGTGGTTCCGGGTCTGGCTGTTTGTGTATGTGAGTTTAAACGTTTGTAAACGCACCCACAATACAGGAGAATATACAATTCCTAGTGTGGCAACGTTTAAAAAAAAACAGGTAAGTAGGTACTTACAGAAATAAAAATCATTTATCATCCTTTATCAAATTATCATACTATTTACATACATAATATACAAATCAATATGGCACTCTATGGTTTCTGTATCAAAAGACGTAAAAAGCCCCCCACTAATGGGCGTGCGATCCATTTATTAAGTCATAAAAAAATTACATGACTTGTATGGCATTGCTATTAAATTATCCACACGTAGGTAACTAATGGTTATTTTTCTTTACATTTTTAGAATGAAAATGAATTGCACAATGGTTTTGAATTTTTAAACGCTTTTATAATTAAGTATTAGGGTATGTATCGTGTTAAAAATCAGTCTGTAGGTATATTCTGAAAAATCTCACTGTGAAAACTTAGGAAAAGTGAGCTTGGAGCGAGCTCTCATTCCACTTGATGCCAGGGATAAGCATAATCAGGATATACTGTTCCCACTGCTGGAACACAAGCCTAGACTCTTCGATAGGGAGCGGGCTGCAATCTACCACGCGGGCCCAGTGCGGGGTGGCTGGTGTCACAAGTTGAGCTGCACGATTACTGACAAATGCTTGCACTGATTGGACAGGTCCACTCAAATTTGTGTGGTTCTTTCCTCAAAAGACCATTTCAGACACGGATCTACATGGTCTTCACATGATCTGACCAAGATTATGTGTGGACTTTAAAAGAGACTTCAAACCTTTTTTTTTTTTGGTGGGAAATTATCAAATAAGGCGTGTCAGACGTTTACTGCCTAAAACCCACCCGTATTCCTTCATTTGCCTGTGTGCCAGGGCCACGATATCAGACTTTGACCCCTAAGTTTGTTTCGCATTTCTTCTCAGGGGTAGTCAGATAGGAAATGTCGGCTACATCAAGCTTATTTTAATTTTCTTTTTTATGACGTGTAAAAGTGATTCTAATAATCTATTTACAGAATAAACGATTTCATTTTTAAATTTCTTCGAATTTTGGCACCGTTTTGAGAGCAGTGGTGATGAAATTATTTACACCACAATTCAACGAGTGGGAGATGCGTGATCCTACTCACATTAAAAAAATAAATAAAAAAGGCAGTCATCACAGAAGTGAAAATTTATCGCCGAACGCGCCTAATGAAGGTTTCACTTCTTTAAAACAAGATTTATATTTTGACATGGCTTAAACCATGGAGCCAGTTTTTGTAATAAGAACGTAACAGTGATTGAAATACCGTTCTTTATACAAAATTGAAAACTTAGTTCGGTACTAAGTTGTCAGTTTTGTGTTTAGGAACTTTACCATAGTCGTAATAAAGTTCGAAATTCAATAATGGCTCCATGTTTTAAACCTGGGTCTGAATACTCGTATAAACCTTGTTTTGTAATAAGGGGGGCACAGTTTATACAAATAAAACTTTTCACATGGTCAATTTAACTTTACTTTCTGCTACGACAGCATGTCGGCGCGGGCATGTCGGTGACGTGAACTATACGTTTTTGGCACAAATGCGTGACTATACAGGTCCACTCAATCTCTGTGGTTCTTTCATCAAAATACCACTTTAGACACCAATCTACAGGATCTCACCAAGAATATGTCTGAACTTTAAAATAGACTGTGACCTCTCTCTCAAGTTTGTTTCGGCCTTTCTTCTTCAGAGTAGTCAGATAGGAAACGCCGACCTCATATATTTTTTGAAAATATTATTGACGTGTACAAGTGTGTGTAACCTACTTACTGGAATAAAATCATTTATCATGTAAACAGTGGTAGGTGTAATTCCGAAAAATGAGGAATACTAAAATATTTATTTAAACTAGTGGTCACCCACTGGTCGAAACTCGACCTACTTACAATCTTACTAATTCCATGAGTAATACTTATTCCATGCTCAAGCTGTCACTTCTGTCGCCTATCTATCTTCAAGTCATGAGGCCCTGGTGCCTGGTGTGTGTGTGTGTCAAACGCATGGTAGTGTGTGTATTTTCTTTATTTTTTATTTAATTTATTTCTAATGCATATTATATAAAAGTATTAGCTTTCTGCACTCCTCCTCCACATTAAATAAACTTTAGCTGTGCCAAATTTCATACTCCTCCGTTAGAGTAATTTTCATAAAAAGGGGTACTTACAGAGCATTCTATTCTATTCTATTTTCGCTTCACGTAATAATATAATGTTATAAATATTTACATACCACGTGCCGCTACAATGGCGACATTAATTTAACATTTTTTACCATTTTATAGTGGCGCCAGTAATCATAAAAATATAATAAGATAAAATAATTCGTACATTGAAAATTTTTTTTTTTAAACAAACTAAATAATAAAGCTCTCTCTTTCCCACTTTATGCACGTTATTCGTTTTAATTTTATTGATGCGATGTTGTGATCCATGACCCCGGCAAATAACCTCTGCGCTACAGTTCTCTAAGTACCGATTTCTCCAAAATGCTATTTTATAAAACTGTTAATACATCCATAAATAATAACGTTTATTGAAATTAAAATATCTTCGTTAAAAGAAAACGCGAAACCAGGTGTATGTTTAATGGCGATTATACCTATAGCCTTCGGGGACGGGCGTGATGTAATGTTACGTATATACCCACCTATTATAAACTATATAATTTATAGCTTCAGGCAACAAAATAGCCAAGGCAATGAAGTTATGTGGAAAAGGCGGTCGTATTTACAATAATAGCAATCTTACACAATTAATTACTTCTTGAAAGCAATAAAGGGAACTTGAGTACCTATATTTTCTAATGGGGAAAAACAAGCGTATTTAGCGACAAATTAGAGGATTATATCCAAGATAAGAACGCTTGGAAACATGCTGGTCCAGCTCCATAGGACAATCTAGAGTCTTGACAAAATCTAGCTGATTGCTATTTTAACTGTATAATTTATTATTTTTATGACATTTATTTTACATTCCCATTGATTACCTTAAACTCACACACTGATATTATTATTATTTTTTTTGTTTAGGAAAACTTTTTAATTTTTTTTTATTTCTCAATGTTTCTAAATATGTGAGCACCATGTATCTATCACATAATTAATTTATCTGTCATTGCTTCATTATTAATTCTGTTTACCTATTGTGGTACTTATAGTAATTTTATTCTAGGTGCATCGTCTTCACATGTATTCAAAACTCAAAAAACTCAAAGCATTTATTTCAAATAAACCAATTACAGGTACTTTTGAATTGTCAAGGGGGTCGGTCAGTCATCAAAATGAAGCTAGTTGCCCATTCCAAAGCTTAGTAGGTACCTATGGAGAAGAACGGGCAAGAAACTCCACAATTAGTATAATTATATAATTGATGTACCTATACAAAATATTGTAAAACATTTTAAAAGATTAACGGTGGAGCTTCTTGCCCATTCTTCTCCATACGAAGAGCGAGCTACCTCTTGGAAGGGGCGACTAGAATCAATTTTATTTCACGGCGATCTGAAATATAATTAATTAAACAGAGTAGTATTTCCTACACACACTTATAACATCGCAATTTTTTAGAAATAAAATAAATGAATATTTTTTAAATAGGTACACTATTTCACCATATCTTCTGTGTTGGCAACCCCATGTGTTACTTTTCTTTCGCGCGCTCGAAGACATCGCACAGAAAAATCTCTCGCGGCAAATAATAATTCATTCTGATCGTAAACTGTAAAATATCGAAATGCCAAGCAACAACAAGAAACTTATTAAACGCCTTATAAGTGCATTAGATGACCGGAAGAGTAAAAGACGCCATCGGCGTCGAAGTCGCAGGAGCAAGTCACGCTCGCGCAGCCCTCGGCAACGAAGCTTATCAAGGACATCAACGTCCTATACTCCAGAGGCCTCCTAACGCAGGACTATTAGCCCTGATCGCAGAACAGAGGCAAATGTGGAACCCTGCATCGACCCCAACCCAGGTAAGTTCCGCTTTTATGATTTAGGTTAGGAATTTGAAAAAAACGTGGTTTCGGGTGTGTCTCTGATTTACGGATAAGAAAACCTTGGGACGGAGTTGCTTTAACCCTGCATATTGCACGTGTGCTTTTAAAGCATCCTACTTTACCAGCGATTATGCGATAGCCCTAAGTTGCTAAATGGTAGGCTACTAGTAAGTACGAGATACTTTTAACAACATTAACTCCATGTTGTTAGCTAGTATGCATTTGCCACAGCATGAGCATGCCTTTAACAGATCACTGAGTACGTGATACTCACAGTGTCTTATGCAAGCACTAGGTGGTTTAACTTTCTTGACGCAAAGTACGAGATACTTACGTCAACGTAATGCTGAGTTGCAATGACTGAAAGCAAATGTTTCTTATGCAATTACTATTATTTGCTTTTTAGATATAACTGATATAACTGAAACGGAGACACCCAACCCATATAAAGAGGCATTGGGTATGGACTACGAGGAACCACAGCTATACATGGGTCAAATTCACAAGGACATAAGATTCAACCATATCCTAACAAAAGGCCTAACAAAGGAGGAAAGGGAAATTATAACCAAAAAGCATGCAATGCCAGACAACTGTACATTACTTGATGCTCCTTTACTTAACCCGGAAGTAAAAGCTGTGCTCACAGAGTCCTCTAAACTAAGGGACCATGGGATCGAGATGTCCCAAAAATAACTCGGACTGGCTACCTCCATCATAGCAAAAACTATGACTGATATTATAGTAATGGAAGAAATAGACAAACATAAATTGTTAACAAACTTGGCCGATGCAACCAAAATTCTCACTAACATACACTATAGTCAAACGCAAACTAGAATAAAGTTAATCTATCCGCTACTTGACAAGAATTTTAAACAAATACTGTCCAAAACAACAAGAGACACTTTCCTATATGGAGAGAACCTACCGGACCTCCTTAGAAACGTGAAACAGATGCAACAAGCTGCAGCACAATTAAAAAGACCTCCTCCTGTTGTACCATCGAACAACAGACCAAACAACAGCAACATACAACGACCCAGTCAGGGAAACAGGAACGGCCCACCACAGAAACCGAAAATGAATGCACATGGTGGGCCACGCAAGACGACTCAGCCCACCAGTCAACGACAACCCCGCTGGCAGCACCACTCCGAGAGAGCAACTCACCAACAAGGCCGATACCGGAATGCTCCAACCAAACGTTAACAAACCAGGTACATGCTGGCAATTTACTTAATTATATTAACTGCTGGAGACATATTACTGATGACCCTGTAATCTTACAGTGGGTACAAGGGTACGAGATACCCTTTGATTCTATACCTTTTCAGGCCAATATTCCAACCTCTAACCTATCACAGTTAGAAATTAGATAAATGGGAGAATCCATTGCAGATCTACTGAAATTAGGTACCATAACTCCCTGCCAACATATTAATGGCGAGTTTATCAGTAAAATATTTCTCAGACCTAAGCAAAATGGCAAATTTAGATTCATCCTGAACCTTAAACCACTAAATAAATTTATCTCAGCCAAACACTTTAAAATGGAAGATATCAGAACAGCTATCAGACTTGTGGATAGAGACTACCACATGGGTTCAATTGACCTCAAGGAGGCATACTTTTTAGTACCTATTTGCCAAAAATTCAGAAAGTACCTACGCTTCATCTACCTTGATCAACTTTATGAGTTCACTGCCATGCCTTATGGCTTATCCACAGCTCCTGGTGTATTTACTAAATTACTCAAACCAGTAATAGCTCACCTAAGGAAACAAGGCCTTATATCAACCATCTATCTCGATGATTGCCTTTGTATTCAAATAGTTACCAAGATTGTTTGGGAAACATAAATGCCACTATAAGCCTATTCAAATGTTTGGGCTTAGTTATTAACTATGAAAAGAGTGAACTGACCCCTAGTAAACAATGTAAATTCTTAGGTTTCATTATTGATACTCAAAACATGTGTCTTGAGTTACCTATTGAAAAGAAAGTATCTATAACTAATCTAATTCAAAAGTTCCTAAAATTAAAAAGATGTTACATAAGAGACTTAGCCAAATTACTGGGTACTCTAATAGCAGCCTGCCCAGCTGTCCCTTATGGAATGATGCATACAAAAATCTTAGAAAGACAGAAGTACTTAGCTCTTATAGATTCTAATGATGACTATAACACCAAAATTGAATTATCAAGGAAGTTCCTTCCGGATTTACAATGGTGGTTAGAGAATTTAAAAAAGTCTAGAAAACTACAGGAACAACCCTTTTCTTTAGAAATTTTCTCAGACGCTTCCTTAACTGGGTGGGGGGGGGGCACTGTGATGGCGAACGCATTGGCGGATTGTGGTCAGAACAAGAACAAGCTTATCATATAAACCAACTTGAATTAACTGCTGCTTACTTTGCTTTAAAATCATTTGCTAATCAAGTCCAAAATACATCAATCATTAAGAATCGACAATACGACCGCCATCGCATGCATCAACAAGATGGGAAGTATACAATTCCCTCATCTAAATGATGTAGCTCGTGACATATGGACATGGTGTCAGGAGAGGGGCATACACGTATATGCCTCATATGTAAAATCAAAAGAAAATTCTATAGCAGATCAAGAATCCAGAAACACTAACATTGATACAGAATGGGAACTCTCACCCACTGCATTCAGCTTGATTTGCTTTAAACTTGGCCAAGCAAAGATTGACGTATTTGCTAGCAGAATAAACCATAAATGCGAAAAATATGTCTCATGGAGGAAAGATCCGTATGCATTCGATATAGATGCTTTCACCTTAAACTGGTCCAATTCCTTCTTTTATGCTTTTCCTCCTTTTGCCCTTATCACAAGGTGCCTGCAAAAGATAAGAAATAATAAAGCTAAAGGCATACTAGTGTACCCACTATGGACCTCACAGCCATGGTACCCCTTAGCCAAATCCCTGGAAATATCTGAGCCTGTTATATTCTACCCTGATGATAATCTTTTACTATCACCTTTCAGAACGACACACCCACTGAGCTCGACACTTACCCTGGCTGCAGCAGTCTTCTGCGGAAAGCATTCCAACAAAGAGGACTGCCAACTAAGTCACTAAACATAATGTTAGCCTCACTCTCACCAGGTACGATTAAACAATACAGCGTTACATATAGAGCCTGGTGGGCTTATTGCAAAACTCATGCATTAAGTGTTTACACAGCATCTGTACCACAAGTTATACAATTCCTTACAGAGATTTGAAACTAACGTAGGTTACAGCAGTCTTAACTCAGATAGGTCAGCCTTATCAACCCTAATCAGCTCAAAGGTTGGGAATGATGATAGAGTTACAAGATTTCTTAAAGGGGTATACAGACTTAGACCAGCACTACCCCGATACTCTCATTCATAGAACCCCTCAAACATATTCAATCTTTTATCCTCCTGGCCGGACAATACTGATCTAACTCTTGAAAAACTGACAAAGAAGTTGGCTGTCCTCCTAACCCTAACGT
Organism: Tiliacea aurago; assembly: GCA_948098905.1. Taxonomy (NCBI): domain Eukaryota; kingdom Metazoa; phylum Arthropoda; class Insecta; order Lepidoptera; family Noctuidae; genus Tiliacea; species Tiliacea aurago. The sequence continues at coordinate 9,253,607 of OX402592.1, forward strand.
CAGCTCAGCGGACCCAAACAATAATTAAGTTACCAAACATTGTTATATCTGATGATAAAATAGTTATAGAAATAACTGATCTCATTAAGACTTCTATTGTAAGTAAGACACAGCCAAAAATCCACCTGCCTTTCTTCACACAAAATCCAAAAATTTGCCCAGCCAAAACCTTAATACACTACATTTCACTTACTGAAACCCTTAGAAATCAGGAACCCTATCTTTGGATAACTTTTAAAAGACCACATAAAAGAGCTACCAGCCAAACTGTCAGTAGATGGATAAAAAATATCATGAAGGAAAGTGGCATTGATACTTCACAATTCACCTCACATAGCACAAGGCACACTGCAACCTCATCTGCTAAAAGAGCTGGTGTCAATATTGACACCATAAGAAAGGCAGCTGGATGGACAAATAATTCAAAAACATTCGCCAAGTACTATAACTTACCATTATGCGAAGCCTCATACACAGAAAACTTTGCATTATCTGTCCTTAACAACAAATAACACAAAGTACATTATTGCCTACCTTAGTAGCATACTTGAACACAACTATGTGGATTACGCCTCATTGTTGATTATGACTAATTGATGATTAAACCTTACTGTTGAATGGGTGGATTACGCCTCATTGTTGATTATGACTAATTGTTGATTATAACTTAGTTGATTAAGAATAGTTTAATACTCTTACCTAACCAGTGTTGATTAAGAATAATAAAATAAAGATACTTAATAATAAACCAGAACATGTTGTAATTTATTAACAGAATTATTGCAGACAACTCTAAACATCTACTCTGTTTAATTAATTATATTTCAGATCGCCGTGAAATAAAATTGGGAATCAAACGAGCTTACCTATTAAGCGAAGTCTTGATTCTAATTTTATGAACGGCAATCTGAAATATAATTACCCACCCGCCACTAACAGCCCCAAAGCTGCAATAATTAATCTACATAATTCACTTACCCTTTCAGGAAAACCTAGTGAAATAAGCACATGGAACTGCTCTGATAGCTGTAATAAGAAACAGAGCTGTTCCATAGCCTATGATCTCTAAAAAAAAGTGACACATGGGGTTGCCAACACAGAAGATATGGTGAAATAGTGTACCTATTTAAAAAATATTCATTTATTTTATTTCTAAAAAATCGCGATGTTATAAGTGTGTGTAGGAAATACTACTCTGTTTAATTAATTATATTTCAGATCGCCGTTCATAAAATTAGAATCAAGATTTCGCTTAATAGGTAAGCTCGTTTGATTCCCAATTCTATTTTATTTGTAAATGTTGACGTTCAAAAGTGCCATTTATGTGCCTATTTGAAATAAATAATTTGACTTTGACTTTGAATATGCCATGTAAAATGTATGTATAGATAAAATAAGTTTTAATTAAATAACAGGTGTTTGCTTGCCTTATAATACCGACAGTTTAAACTTTTACTAAGCTCGGAAATTAAAATAAAGCGAGCATTCCACGGCTTCTTTATTAATCTGATACTGCCTTAATTCTATTCTTTTGGAACAAAAGTTCGCAACGCCTAAACTTTTAATAACACAGAAAGCTTTGAATACTTGGATCAATGTTACCGTCTGACTTGTTGTTTGAAACAAACTTTGATACGGTAGAAAAGGCGAAGACAAAGAAAACAAATCCATCCTACTAATATTATAAACGCGAAAGTTTGTAAGTATGGATGGATGGATGGATGTTTGTTACTCTTTCACGTAAAAACGGCGGGACCAATGTTGATAAAATTTTGTATCGAGGTAGCTGACACCCTGGATTAACATATAGGCTACTTTTTATCCCTATATTCTTATTACGGGATCGAGACTTACGTGGGTGAAACCGCGGGGCGCAGCTAGTACTTAATAATATAACTGCGAAAGTAACTCTGTCTGTCAGTCGGTCCGTTTGTTACATTTTCTCGCCGAAATGGCTGAACGGTTTTGAATGAAATTTGGCACACAGATCTATCCGTGTGCCCATTTCGTTCGCCAAACATCCAAATCCGTTTAAAAGTCCATTCAAAAGTATTTTTTCCACGTCATAGTCTATCATGACGTGGGGACATAAAATACTTTTTATACTTAGTGATAATACTTTCCGTGGAATAATTTCCAACCTCCACGCAGGCGAAGACGCGAGTATAAGCTAGTGATAGTATTATAAAAACCGGCCAAGTGCGAGTCGGACTCGCGCACGAAGAGTTCCGTATAATTATTATCTAAGGTAAATTGCGGTTTACGATTTATGACGTATTAAATTATCACTACTTACTAGACCTCGTTCAAACCAATTCTCGGTGGAAGTTTACATGGTAATGTACATCATATATTTTTTTTTAGTTTTATCATGCTCTTATTTTAGAAGTCACAGTTACAAAAAATTATATTAGAAGCCTCAATATCATTTTTGAAGACCTCCCCATAGATTCATACATATTCATTCATTCATACCCACACGTATGGGTATGATGAAAAAAAAATTGAGTTTCAGTTCTAAATATGGGGAACCCCCAAAATTTAATGTTTTTTTTCTATTTTTGTGTGAAAATCTTAATGCGGTTCACAGAATACATCTACTTACCAAGTTTCAACAGTATAGTTCTTATAGTTTCGGAAAAAAGTGGCTGTGAAATACGGACTTCCCTACAAAATGGTTGAACTGGATGGTGCTGATCCACGCGTCATGCTCGTGAACGGGCGCCGTCAGTTGTGACTGGTCTTCTCCTATCTGCCAGGGCTTATTTGTAATATTTTATATTGTTTTTTAAATAATTTATATTTTTACATTGTTCTCACATATAGAAGCGACAAAAATAATGTACCCAGGATTTTGTAATATCTTGATTTAAAAGAGTGTCCTTGGAGTTTCTTGCCTATTCTTCTCCATAGAGATCTACGTTTTGGAATGGGCAAATACTCGTTTCTGACTAACTGATCGACTCTTTGACAATTCAAAAGTGCCTGTAATTGGATTAATTGAAATAAATGCTTTGAGTTTGAGTTGAGTTTTAAGTTTGAGTTTGGACGGACAGACAGACAGACATGACGAATCTCCGGAAAAGTGTTCCGTTTTTTGCCATTTGGCTACGGAACCCTAAAAATCAATAGAAAATACTGCTTATAGGACCATTGAGTTATAATGTACGACATTATAACACAATGCTTTTAAGAGCAGCGGTAACGAAAAAACAGAACCTAATTTCCCTAAATTCACCATGAGGTAGAACAGTATTTCTTTCTACTTCCATAGTAATTGATGGCCCATAAATCTGAGTTCTAAATCTGTCGTTTATTGTTACCACGGCTATCAGTGACTCATTGTTTGGTAAATCTACTAAATCACAATGGTTGTTGCGCTCGCACTCATTCTCATATCAGGCCGTAAATCTGTTGTGCTATTTCGGCTGTCCCATAACACAACCAGTTACGGGATTTTTTTTCACAAACTCAAACCATTTATTTCAAATAAACCAATTACAGGTACTTTTGAATTGTCATGGGGTCGGTCAGTCATAAATATGAAGCTGGTTGCCCATTCCAAAGCTTAGTAGGTACCTATGGAGAAAAACGGGCACGAAACTCCACGGACACTATTTTAAATTAACATATAATTACAAAATATTGGTTACATCATTCGTGTTGAAATTAAACACGAATAAGCATAGAGAACTTACGAAAATTTTACATCTCACACACCTGTGTATCTGTAAACTGTAAACTTTGTTTACAAATACATAATCTGAATCTGAATCTGTGGAGTTTCTCTAGCTAATTTAATTTAACCCTGAAGATCAATGAATGGTGTAATTTGCATGCATTATGTCAAGGGGTATTATCGTGTTACCCAGTAACTGGGTTTTGGAGGTCAGATTGCAGTCGTTCCATGTAAACTATGTTTCGGTTAGACTGGAAGCCGACCCGAACATAGTTGGGAAAAGGCTGGGCAGATTGATGTTACATTGACTGTTGCTTGTTGGTTACAATGCCCATAATAACCCCCTTCTTCGATCCGGGATTTATAATTCACGTTAGTTACAGATGCTTTCAACTTTAACCTTTGATATCGATAAAAATAACCATGAAGAACCCACCTTTTTAAGTATTTTTCTGTTCCTTTCTTCTTGTCTGTTTATATTTGTGTACATAAATGGTTAACGTGCCTTCCTTTTTTTTTTTTAAACGTTACCCCATACTAGGAATTTCTCCTGTATTGTGGGTGCGTTTACAAACATTAAAACATTACACAAACAGCCAGACCCGGAACAACTACTTGTAGGTCATACAAATATTTGTTCCGTGCGGTAATCGAACCCACGACACGCAGCGCAGCAGTCAATCGCTTAACCACTGCGCCAACCGTGCCGTCGTGTGCGTACATACATGGTTTAATACTTAAATAATTAGTTAAGAAAGAAGAAGAACATTTTTTTAACATGATTTTCAATTTTCCAATACAAAATCTAAGTAACCTTAGTTACTGGCAAAATTCTTACATCCTGTTTTCTAGTTATACACTTTTCTGTAGATACTTTTAAATTGTTCTATATTTTACAGGTTACTCAGCGAGAAAGAAGAATCCGTCTTCAATAGAGCCTTTGGTCGAGCAATCGCTAAAAGAGGTGGCATTTTACCTCCCTTTGAAGTAGTAAAGCACAATGGATCTCTTTTGTTGGGAAATTCGCATTTTTCCACTGGACAGACGTACCGTTTGCCACTGAATTATATTCAGATTGCTGGCTACCATATTGAGGAGAAAATAAAACCTCTGTCAAAGGTAAAAATATATTAAATATCTATCAGATAAAAGGCTTCTACATACCAGCGCGACTTGTCGCGCGACGCGACACGGCACAAAGGCCCCGCTTGTCGCGGGACGAGCGGTGCCTGAGTGTCGCGTCGCGTCGCGCGACAAGTTGCCCCGGTATGTAGAAGCCTAAATTCTAAGAATAAGAGTGAATGATAGAAAACGAGCGAGCCTTACAGTAGTCTCACCTTGGTAAAGTCCATTTCACGAAAGAAGTCCCGCAGAATGTTGCTAACTTAGCGTATAATAATAATTAGTTCCACTTATTTCCGCGGGACTTCTTTCGTGAAATGGACTTTAATTGGCATCTAAGCAGCGACAGAAATTAACGTCAAAATTGAAAAAAGCTAGATACTGAAATATTTATTCGAATAGTTTTTCATTACTAGTGGTCGCCCACTGTTCGAAATTCGACGATACTTGCAATTTATAATAGTACTTACTAATTCCATGAGTAACACTAAAACCTTGCTATTTTAAATTACTTACTAATTCCATGAGTACACTAATTCCATGCTATTATAAACTACTTAACTAATTCCATGCTATTATAAAGTACTTACTAATTCCATGAGTACACTAACTCCATGCTATTATAAAGTACTTACTAATTACATGCTATTATAAAGTACTTACTAATGCCATGCTATTACAAAGTACTTACTAATACCATGCCATTAAAGTACTTACTTATTCCATGCTCAAGCGGTTTAGTCCCATCTCTTCCCCTTCCCATCTCTTCCCCTAGGCGTTTATACAAACAAAAATTTCCTTTTCAAGGTATAAACGTATAGGGGAAGAGATGGGACTAAGCCGCTCAAGCTGTCGGCGACTAGAATCAATTCTATTTTTTTGTAAATATTAACGTTCAAAAGTGCCTTTTATGGGCCTATTTGAAATAAACAATTTGACTTTGACTTTGTCACTTCCGTCCTTTTCACGAAATCACTCCCATAAAAAGCGAGACAAAAGATGATACACATCTAAAATACCCAACTATGAAATGCCCAATTGGTCGACTGATTAAGCAAAATGCGTCGCCTTTGAACAACATCCCTGAAAGGTAATACAAAAAAATCTCTTTGAAGAAAATAAAGAGGTACTTTGCTAAACAAGCAAGATATAACAATCCGAATTACAGTAATAACTGTAATATGACGTTCTCAAAGGAAACATACTGAATAAATAATAGCTTGTTGCGAGTAAAACGACAAGATCAGACGTAAAATGAAACATTACTTGTACGCTTATTAATTTGTAATATCATGAGTATTCATGACCTTCTGAATTTCTATACAAGATGGAGACGACAATAAATTAAATTTAGTATAGTATAACATCATTCCTCTTGCTTTCTATTTGAGTGATTTCGTGAAAAGGGACGGAAGAGGAAGTGACAGGTTGAGCATGGAATAAGTAATTACAAATTTACAACGATAGCGACCGATGATTTCGTGTGAGTAAGGGCCCGTGCACACCACGTTTTTTAAACGCGCCGTTGACGCGCGTTGACAACACGCTCTGTAGGATAAAAGCGCGCCGTCGACGCACGTTTTAGAAACGTCCGTCGACGGCGCGCTTTTATCCTACAAAATTCTACAGGCTGCGTCTGACTCGTGCGTATCGCGTCTGTATCGCGACAAACGCGCGTCAACGGCGCGTTTAAAAAACGTGGTGTGCACAGGCACCCACGTTTTTTAAACGCGCCGTTAACGCGCGTTTTAGATACGTGCGTCGACGGCGCGCTTCTATCCTACAGAGCGAGTGCAAAGGTCTACAGACTGTGTCTGACTCGCGTGCGTATCGCGTTTGTATCGCTACAAACGCGCATCGACGGCGCGTTTTAAAAACGTGGTGTGTACAGGCCCTAAGTTGTACAGTGCATGGTAAATGCACACTGTGTTTGACGGGATAAGGTTTATAATTGATTGTGTAGTACGTTCTGATTCATTAATTGTGAGTGTATGCGCATACACTCACAATTGACGGCACGGTTGGCGCAGTTAGTTAAGCGATTGACTGCTGCGCTGCGTGTCGCGGGTTCGATTCCCGCACGGAACAAATATTTGTATGACCTACAAGTAGTTGTTCCGGGTCTGGCTGTTTGTGTATGTGAATTTAAATGTTTGTAAACGCACCCACAATACAGGAGAAATTCCTAGTGTGGGGCAACGTTTTGCAAAAAAGAAAGAAAAAAGAATTAATGAATTCTTCGTATCTATTGCTTTTACTCAACTGCATTTGTGTAGTTGTGGGTAGGGGCAAACCACCTCTTTCTTTCTTACATATCATTTCTTTCATAATCTTTTCCTACAACTATCTCTTTCTTTCTTATATCTATGGATCAAACAAACGCAATTATTTGGCAAAATCCTCTCATTGAGGCGAAAGACGCAAGCAAGGAGACATCGCAAATATTAAATAATAATACATTTTTTTCAAAAAATAATCTATTCTTATCTTACAATATCTTTTTCCCAGAATCTGGAAAAGATTATGACTGATTCGAAGAAAGGCGTGGTATATTTCAGTACGGGTACGACGTTAAATGGAAGTACCCTCCCAGAAAATGTTTGTGAAGATATTTTGGGTGTTTTCAAGACAGTGAATATGACTGTTATCTGGGAATATGAGGGAATACTAAAGCCTCCGAAGAATGTTCATGTGTTTAATAGGGTGCCGCAACAGAGTATTTTAGGTTGGTAGATAGATTCATTATTTTCCTATGACAACTAAACTGTATTAAAAATCCAAAATATTGAATAATTCCCTCTCTACTAAAACCTTATAAATATTTTGATCCTATTAAGCTCGAAAAAAAATTCTTTAACGAAATTCGTTCATCATAAAAAAAAAATATCACAATTCTTTCTAGAATTTGTAGGAATTTATAGTTTTGGCTAACACATAATTATATCGGTAGCCAGAATCACAGTTAGTAGTTATTATTTGGAACGTAATAAAATGGTTCGGCCTATACTCTTGATATAATCCTTTACACCCTTCTTACATCACAAGGAGGAGCGGATATCAAAATTGGTTTACCCATAAATGATTTATCTGATTTTCAGCACACCCAAATTGTGTTTTGTTCATTACGACTGGAGACCTTCAATCATTTATCGAAGCTGTTCACTTCGGCGTGCCTATTATTGGAATTCCTATATTGGAAGATCAATTCAATAATGTCAACAAAGCAGTAAACAATGGTTTTGGTAAGAAAGCAGATATTATGGATATAAAAGCCTTGAAAGAGGCCATGGATGACGTGATAAGAAATACCAAGTAAGTGAATATTACAGAGATAGTGGTATGTTATGAGGGTAGAATTTAGGTGATACCATTTGAAGATTCCATGCGCCACATATTAAATAAAGTACGGCCCTTTTCCTGATTCAGAATTACCCTACTTATGAAGGAAATGGTCAGTCATGCAGATGATGATCCCATTAAACAATTAAGCCCGACACAGACGTAGCTATAATATATATCAATATACTTTGCTTTTGCTTTTTTTTGCGTAGTTTTTGGTGCGTACTAGAAATATATATTATAGCTCCGTCTGCGGTCACTCGAAGATTACTATGAAAAACATATCGTAATATGTCTTGCTATAATATATATTATAGCTACGTCTGTGGTGGGCTTTAGGAGGCGGAATGTTTGAAGTCCACATTATTTTATTTATGAGACAAATATTTTTGTAAATATAAATGTTTTCAGGTATCGTCAGAGAGCAAATGAACTTTCATCGATATACCTTGATCGTCCCACTCCTCCTGGACGAGAACTTTTATTTTGGATTGAGCATGTCCTACTTACAAAAGGGGCTCTGCACTTGCGATCCCCTATGTTACATTCTTGCTATTATAGTACTCCATATTTCGAACTTTCATTTGTTATTTTAACACCAATATTGTGTTTCTTCGTATTCATTGTATGTATTTTGTTAAGAAGAAGAAGAAAAGACGATGATATCGATTTCAAGAAGTTTATTTGAGCATCCCATCTATCTTAAAATTATTTTTAGAGTTGATAACTGTGTAACAATTTTCTGGATGAATTTATTAATAAACAACGGAGGCTGACGAATTGGGATATTCTTTTTGCGTTCCGCTTGCAAGACTCTTAATTAAATTGTTCCATCCCATTTCCTTTGACGTACGTACTAGGTACTACCCGTACTAGCAAAAAGAGTCAACCACAAAATAAATGAATTCCTCTTTTATACGTTTTCCAGCGACTAATATATACAGACCACCACCGTCCTTTCCTTTGTTGCCGACTTGCACTACGAAGTCAACACGCTACAAAGTTAACTGCAAAGTATAATAAGTATCATGGAATTCCTTTCCAAGACCTCACACCACAATTTCAAAGAAAAAGGTAAACTATTTGAAAGACTAGCTGCACTAGCAAAAAGATTCAAGTTGAATATTTTTGCTTTGTGCAAAATAATCGAATTCCTCATTTATACGTTTTCCAACATCTAATATCTTTATAACACAACCGTCCTTTCCTTTGCCGACTTATATTACAAAGTCAACACGTTACAAAGTTAACTGCAAAGAAAAATAAGTATCATGGAATTCCTTTCCAAGAGCTCACATTACATTTTCAAAGAAAAAGGAAAACAATTGAAAGACGTGAGTTTCTGATACTTTCAAAGCGTAATCAAAGCATGCGCGGTGCGGCGTTTTCAAGTAATCTTGGTTCTTAAGGCGACGATAGCCGACTTTTAATGATTTTATATTGAAGATCACGTCTAACGAATAGTGTTGATGATTTGAAAAAATATTTGTTAAATTAGAGCATTTTCTCAATAACTTAATATGTGAATATTTTAGATTATGTTTATATTACCTAGTGAAATTAATTTGTAAAGTTATGTCTAACGCGGATAAAAAACTCAGAATGGCGCAAAATCTACGAAGCGTATTTTCTAAAACCTTCACCAATTTAAAGATAATTTAAATATTGATCTTTTAGTATGCGCGTTTTATTAAAATACCTTTTGTTTTGTGTACAATAAATTAATAATGCGTCAAATTGGGGACAAGGCTCCTTGATAGGCGAGTTCTATTACTGGCTGAACGTACGACGCGTTGCGTGAGCTCAGTACAGAACACGCAAGCTAACCACTCAAGGTCACTGGCATATATCTCCGTCTTAAGTTGAGCCTCGTCCACATGAGGAGAGTTACTTGACCGCAGAGCGGCGAGAATGTCCTTATGAGACTTGCCATAAGATTGATTGCACGCATGTGTTTACACTCGCCCATCATCATGCTCCTGCCTTTATCCCAATTTATTTGGAGTCGGCGCAACATGTCCCTTTCTTCCATACTCACATATTCTATTAGTTGTCATCCGGTAGTCATGCAGTCCGTTTCTAGCTATATCATCTTTCACACAGTCCATCCATCGTTTCTTTGTTCTTCCCCTACTCGGTATAGCCATCCACATGTTTAAACTCACCTCGAATACGATTATATGATACAAGATTCGCCAGCCAGACTATTTTCTCGAACTGTGATTTGACATACAATTCGCAATTAGGGTGCAAATGTATCCGTAGGCGCGGGCTTGCGGACGGTGAGCGATGGTCGCCGTTCGATAAGGACCAGCACCCTAATTGCGTAACACAGTTTGAATCAGAATCGGAATGATTTTGAAGTACATTGCTAATCCATTGCTTCATATGTTTAAAAAAATTGTCTGCTCAACAACGTAAATACGCAATGAATGTTGTTGAACTGTCAAATTGAAACCGATTCCTACTGATAGTGTGTTACGCAATTAGCCCGCAGGCTTGGTCCGACGCGGCGACGCGGCGCGTTGTCGTACTTCCACGCGCGCCTCAAAGAGATGTCAGCACCAACTGACGGGGTTCGTTAAGACGAATGCCTGCCAGGGTTGCGAGTTTGTCCGAAAGGGATATCGTGGCCCTGGCTCACAGGCAACGGAAGGAACACGGGTGGGTTTTATTCAGTAAAAGTCTGACACGCCCTGCCGCTTCGCCCAGAGTGGGAGAAGTTATTTGGTGCAAATGTATGAACGTAAACGAAGCAAAAGGAGTATGTAGGTAAGGATTGTAGCAGATGGTGTGTGGTCGTTGTATGAAAGAAGAAGGCGAGAGCTAATACAGTATGATTTGGCAACTTGAAATAACAACGATTTTATGCTTCCGTGAAAAGTCGTATTTCGAGTTGTCGCTGTCAATTTTAAAAGGAGAGAAAAGTCTCGGGATTTCGAGTACCATAGAAACTGTTAACACGAGTCAAATTTAGAAAATCTCCTATTCGAGTTGAGTAGCTCTCATCGTGTAAACGATACTTTATGTACGGTATGACGGGGAAAACATAGAAAAGTAAATATTTGGACGTTCCTATCGCGTTATATGAACGGGAAGTTTAAATATTATGTGAAATGTTTTCATAATACTAGTACGCCTCCAAGTCTGTTTATTCTATAGATTGTGTAATGTTAGGTGAGTGTTTTTATTGGAAATAGATGTTACTGCTTTGGTAGAGATCGTTTACTTTAAAACTGCACGGTTTGTTGCTTAAACATATTAAATGTTTGTGTAGAAATTTATGTGTACGGTAACCTCTAATGGTAAGTCATATTTTATTTACTCCTACTACTTTAGAAGACCAAAAATTAATTTTATTTTATTAAGACGGAGATATTTGCCAGTGACCTTGAGTAGTTAGCTTACGTGTTCTGTACTGAGCTCACGCAACGCGTCGTACGTTCAGCCAGTAATAGGACTCGCCCATCAAGGAGCGCTGTCCCGAATTTGACGCATTATTAATATATTATACACAAACCAAACGGTATTTTAATAAAACGCGTATACTAAAAGATCAATAATTAAATTATCTTTAAATTGGTAAAGTTTTCAGAAAAATACGCTTGTTAGATTTTGCGCCATTCTCAATTTTATATCCGCGTTCGACATAACTTTACAAATTAATTTCACTATGTAATATCAACATAATCTAAAATATTCACATATCAAGTTATTGAGAAAATGCTCTAATTTAACATGATTGTATTTTTTCAAATCATTAACACTACTCGCTTAGACGTGATCTTCAGTTTAAAATCATTAAAAGTCGGTTATCGTCGCCTTAATGATTTTCAATAGAGAATAAATCAAATCCCTGCTACTTATGTTATTTACGTTTTTATTTACCACACCTACCATTAACCAATCATGTATCACGCTAAAGGTTCCCAGACAAGCGGGATGCGACTCCGAGAGAACAAATTTCCATGAAGTTTTCATAGAAATTGTTCCACCTGAGTCGCGTCGCACCTGTCTGCGGGACCCTTAATTAGGTAACAGGGAGCGTAATTAAATACGTAACATTAACAATCTCTTATAATTACGTTAATCATAACGTGAGATATTGTAACGTATAAATTACATAATTATAATAACTTTACTGCTATTCATAGTTATATTATATCTACATCATCATTTCAGCCGCAAGACGTCCACTGCTCCGGCGGCCTCCCCTAAAGGGGGGGTTGCCATAATCGCCACGCTTGGCAGGCGGGTTAGCGATCGCATTATGGTATTAAAACACATAGAGAACGCTGCATTTCTAGCGCTGCATTCTCTAGTAAGTCCCATAATCACCTTTTACGACACCCACGGGAAGAAATAGGATAGAATATCAGTAATTACATTATCATAATATGTAGGTACAATAGTTCAAACAGTGTTATAAACTTATAACGATAGACCGACGATTAATTTAGTAACATTCAACTCGATTACGTCTCAATGTAATTATGCCTCCGTCTTGAATGGTAACCACATTTCTCAATTATTCAAGGGATACTGGTTGACAAATCAAATCTTCAGACAGTTGGCTATAGCACGTATAGTATAGATAAACAATGGTAAAGGGTGTGTGGTCTTCGATTGAGATAAGTTTACTCCAGAAAGGGCTAGTCACCTATACAACGTGTATCAATGAAATGTGTGATAATATTTATGAGCGTTTACATGTTACGGCATTTCATACAAACTTTCAAGCCCGTTTTTAGAAATTACTGAACCGATTTAAATAAAACTTCATACGCATAAGCAGGATACAAAGGCCTAAAAAGTTAGCAAAGAACATTACAGGCTTGAAAGTTTGTATGAAATGCTGTAAGGTGTAAACGCTCCTAAGAGAAAAATAACTAAAACTCAAAGCATTTATTTCAAATAAACCAATTACAGGCACTTTCGAATTGTCAAGGGGTCGGTCAGTCAGAGACATGAAGCTAGTTGCTCATTCCAAAGCGTATTAGGTACCTACGCAGAAGAACGGGCAAGAAACTCCACGGACACTCTTTTGTACACTTTTTTTTTCTTTATCTTCTATTCTATTCTAAATTAACATAATTATGGTAACAAAATATTGGTAACATCATTCATGTTGAAATAATACATGTGAGAACGATGCAAAACGTCGAAAACGTCCGTAATAAAAAAACAAATTAAACGACATTTCCCTCGTTTTTCAACAGAAGCAAAAATGAAGGCATACGACATCTAGGCGTTGAGGTAACCCTGGCGCGTCTGCGTGCAATATCCTCAGTTCTCAATATTACAAAGTGCAGAACCTTATCACAGCCTAGCCTAATCTCTTTTGTCGCTAACTGTCGGCGACAGTGACGAAATATCGATTTGAGCCCAAACGTCTCACGTCTCCCAAATTCAATGCATAATTTGGAGCTTTCGGCAACCCTATTGGTTAATAGACTTATTAGTCTCTGCAGTCTGCGAATGAGGTGATGGCAAATTATTGAAATGATTGAGTTCGTGATTTTATTAGAAAAATTAGAAGCAATAAAGTTTCCCAGTAAACAGCTATTGGTGGATCTTCTGAAATCTTTATTTTTTTTTATACCATAGAGATTTTGATACTATAGAGAGGCTATCAGAAGTAATGTCATAGAAAAATTGTGATCCCATGTCTAAAACCATGCAAAATTCAATAAAAGCTAAGTTTGACACGTTACACCTTTAAGGCGCTGACAAGAGGCAAATGATAAAAGTAGGGTTGCCTTAAAAGAAGAAATTGCCAAATCTATATAGTTTGTGGTAGCGGAAAAAATATATGTTATTCTTGAACATATTTATCAGAACTTGGTTGTTTCCAAAACACGTTTAGAAAAAAAACTCAATACAAATTAACGGTAAACAAACCCTTTACTTTGAGTTTCAATCCAAAATATCTGTATTAGTAGACACGAATGCGAATTGTGACTACCACACTAGACTGAGCGACTTTTGCCCACAAGGACAAATGTATCGGATTACGATTTTGTTCGCTACGTCCCGTCTATTGTTAAGTAATTAATTTAATGTTTTTGGTTTATACCAACAAATCTAAATTAAGTAACGTTAACTAAGTTAAAGTGGTATAAAAAATCTATTTTCATCACGTTTACGGTCAATGTAGGTATGTATGGTGGACCTTGGGACTTAAGCTCGATCGATCTCGAGCTCTTACAAAAATAGAATTCCGATACAAAAATAATTCATTAATCCGCCTTCATTTTCCCTTACATGAAGAAAATAATTTAATTAAAAGCCACATTAATAAAGAACAATTTATCAAGAAGGTATGACGTAAGTCAAATAAAGACCATGAAATAAATGCGGATTTGAAGAATGCACCAGGAATTTGATGATCAACATGAGAGATAGGGACAATGTCCAATAGAAGATGCAAATGTACAATATAAAATAAAATAAAATTTTATTAAGGTAGGTACTGAAACAAGTGAAAAAAAAAACAAGGTACCTACTTACCTATAACTATTCAAGAATAATTAACGCTTTACATGGCAAACAATGCGATGCGACAAACTCAAGTTCCATTTCATTTAAAATTGAATAAAATCTTCATACTCAAGAGCTCTTTATGCCTTATTTATGCAGAAGCCTATATTACGAGCCGTAAACAAAGATGGTTATCACAGAATATGCAAATAATGTGATAACGCTGGCAGGAGAGAAAGAGCAAACAGCTAGTGAAAAAAATGAAGCGCTGATTCCAAATTCAAGACTCGATGAAAAGGAATTTATATTAAAGTAATTAGGTATGAAAAATATTTTACAGGTATGTTTTTTATATTTTTATTTTAATGATAAGAGTATTTGAAACACATAATTTCATCTTTTTGTTTTTACAAGTTGTAGTTATTTTTATATATTTTTTTAATGTATTGTTCGTACTGACGTCACTAGTAGAACTGAAAAGCTTAGGATCTTTGCCACGTTTAACACTTATTTAAAACCAAAATTCAGTAAAGTCAAACTGTCAAATTTGACAATTAATTTGTTTACATTTCATACACGATATCCATTTCGAAAAAACTCGCAACCCTGGCAGGCATTGGCCCTAGCGGACCCCATCAGTTGGTGCTGACAACTCTTTGAGGCGCGCGTGGAATACGACGCGCCGTCGACCCGGGCCTGGTCGTTATCGGATGGTGAGCTACCCATCGCTCACCGTCCGCAGGCCCGCGCCTACGGTGGCCGGAAATCGGCTTGCGACTCCCGACGCCCGGGGCGTCTCCTGCGGTGACTAGGGGCGCGAGGGCGCGAACCTTGCCTCTCCCTCACGCGTTCCGCCTCCTCCTTCGCAAGCATTACTAATTCGCAGAAGGAGGTGACGGCCTCCCATGCACTCTCGCTCCGAACCATGGCCTGAACCGGGGCCGGACGCGAGAGATCGCCGCCGCCGATCGCCTCCGTGAGGACACGGCGGTGCTCCGCCCAAGCTGGGCAGACCTCCACCGTATGCTCCACCGTGAACTCCGGGCGATCCAAATTTGTTATGTCTAACGCGGATAAAAAACTGAGAATAGCGCAAAATCTACCAAGTGTGTTTTTCTGAAACCTTCACCAATTTAAAGATAATTTAATTATTGATCTTTTAGTATACGCGTTTTATTAAAATACCTTTTGTTTTGTGTATAATAAATTAATAATGCGTCAAATTGGGGACAGCTCTCCTTGATGGGCGAGTCCAATTACTGGCTGAAAGTACGACGCGTTGCTTGAGCTCAGTACAGAACACGCAAGCTAACCACTCAAGGTCACTGGCATATATCTGCGTTTTAAGACAGCCGGCGCGTACTCGTTTGTCGCAGGGACAGGAGCTGTCAAATAGAGTATACCTACTCGCTCAACGACGCGCGCTTGGCGGGCAGCAGGACACTTGCTGTAAGACTCATGCTTGGTACACACGGCTACACATCAAGCTATACATTTCCAGTATAAGCTGGCCTCTCATTGTACGAAAATCATATACAATGCGAGATCAGCCTAAACTGGATATGTATAGCTTGATGTGTAGCCGTGTGTACATATGCATACCTACTAGCGAGTAAATGCTCGTTGCCGTCGCGCACTCACTGCTCGTTCCTCTCTTCATCATTTCAGCTGAAAGACGTCCACGGCTGGACATAGGCCTCTCCCAAAAAGGTGGGGGATTTGGCATAATCGCCACGCTTGGCAGGCGGGTTGGCGATCGCAGTATGGTTTTAAAAATGCATAGAGAACGCTGCTGCCCATTCTCAGACTAAACATGCTTTTACTAATCGATTTTATTTATTTTTAGGGCCCTACTTGTATAACAAGTTTAACTGAGTGCTTAAGATTTATAGTTTAAGTTATAATAGGTGTAACTTACCATAGTACAGGAATATTTGTCAAAACTCAATTACGCAGACACGGAAAAACTACTAGAAATTTTAAAACAATAGCTCTATCGACCTACTCTAATATAAGTCTATTCCTTTACCTAATTAATAATAATATCTACTTTAATCTTTAATATTACTTGTTAATTTATTTAAACATAATATTATCTTACATAATCTAGTTTTAAAAATAATATAAGTACCCAAAGAGTTACTCTTTAAGTAATTGAAAATATTATGTCTTCCTTTTAATTTAGCTTAGTAATAAACCTATTGTGGTCTTCATTTTAAATAATTGATGTAAATCGATGGCCTGAAACACAGGTTTTTCATAAACCAGCATGTCTACATTACAGTTAGAATTAAATTTTTCCCCGATTCTAATTAATCAAAATTTTACTTTATACTTGAATAAATGTTATTTTATTTTTATTTGATTTTTTAGTAAGTCCCTTAGTCGCCTTTTACGACATCTACGAGAAGAAATGGGAATGGGAATGGGTTTTTCTCTTACTAGTTTATAATTGCTAGCTCTACTCGCTTCTCGTTAATCGCCGGCTATGGGACAGAGCGCTAAATATATTTTCTTTATGTTTGCAAAATATTTATCGGGACTTAATATAAAGACCTATATGACCTCAAATCCTATAAAAAGTGTGAGTCTTTATCGAAATTAAGGAAACTTAGCTTAGTTTTATCCACGGAAAAAATATTAATGTTCGTAGTGTTCCACCGACAATATCTTGGTTTAAACCACTAAAATAAAATAAAATACTCTTTGGTTTAAATGGAGCAGATTCCGAATAACCTTACAAGCCACTGCTGTGCTATACGGTGTTTTTGTTTTCATTAAAAAACAATGTTTTATCAACATACGAAACTAGTTTTTTTCCATTGTTTTTGGAATTACAAAAGTAGCGTCACTTAAATGTCTGTAACTCTTGCCGACTTATTACAAAACAAGATTTATATTTTGACATGGCTTTTAAAACCATGGAGCCAGTTTTTTGTAATAAGAACGTAACTCTGAAATACCGTTCTTTATACGAAACTGAAAACTTAGTTCTAGTTGTCAGTTTTGTATTAGGAACCATAGACGGAATAAAGTTCGAAATTCAATAATGGCTCCATGATTTAAACCTGCGTCTGAAAACAAACCTTGTTTTGTAATAAGACAGATATATATTTTTTTTAATTGGCGCCTGATATGATGATTTTTGTAAAATAAAATACTGTATTTTATTTTACAAAAATCAAAAGAGTTTTTATTATGAGCGCCATCTCCAAGTTAGTCTCGGGACATATTGAATGATGTGTTAAATAAATCAAAGATTTTATACGAGCGAACAATAAAGTAATATAAAATACAGAAGATTCTAGTAAATGAAATATGAGAATGAATGAAATCATCGCCGCCGCCGTATCACTGAAGCTTTTCTGTTTATATCGGTCGTAAAGGAGAAAAATGGGCTCCGACCTTCGTTGCGTGATCTCTGAGAGGTCATATTTATTGCGGTCGTAGTACTTAAGTACTGCCCACTGAGAATCATTAGTTTAATACTGAAAATAGACCAAGTGTGGGTAGAATTAATTAAGGTTAGATTAGGTTAGGCTATTCATTTGAGTCATCGCACTATAAAATGTCCGTTAAGATCACGCAAATGTAGCTAACATTCCCATCGTTCCTTTAATCTCATAGATTAAGCGATAGCTGTTATATTTATAAGCCCAAGCGCACGGGTGATTTTATAACGCGGCGATTTTTTAGCGCACAGGATTTTCTACTCTCTAAGTTAAGCGGAACATTGAGAATCCAACAGAGTGCATGGCAGTGCGTGAAAATTACACTGTGGGATTTTCGGGCTACCCATGTTTAATCAAAAAAAAAATTGTCAAATTATTACTTAGCAAATAAACTCTTCACAAATAATTGTAACGCAAACGTTTTGCCGTGTTTGGCAAGTGAACGTTTAAACAATAACTTGCTTACAAACTAGTACTTTTACCAATTTTAATGTAGTAAAATATTTCAGTTGGTACTACTTAAAACATTTTTTACGCAAAATAAAATAAGCCAAATATTTAGTATCATCAGTTTTCAAATTACTATTTCTATTCAGGCAACCTACTAAAGTATTATTTTTCTATATATTTTTTCGCTCATGAACGAAGAACGTACCAGAAACGACTATAGTCGTTTCTGGTACTCGCCGGCCGCTGCCACGGCACCGCTCGCTTCGTTCGCTCGGCTCGTGCACCCTACGCCCCCGGTTTTTTTTTTTATGATCAATCGAATCTGATATATAGTCATTGAATCTAACTATAGTTCGGTTCCGGGTAGCCAACAAAAAATAATTAATACAATTATTTGACTAAAATGTTTATTGTCTAAAGATGTAGTGTAATAAATCATTTAATTAAAGGCCAAATGCCTTAAGACGCTGACAACAGGTAAACCGGTGTCACTGTCAGACTGCATACAAAAGAAAGAGAAGCGCGATGGCAAAACGCTTGTAATTTATTGCAAAATATGAAGCAATTATTTATTTACTCAAAAATTAGTTGAGTAATCGAAAAAAAAACAGCCAAGTTCTACACACAAATAAGACGTTCTTGTTATTAATTAAATACCAATCGTACATATCGTACGTTGAATACATATATTTTGGATTGAAACTCAAAGTAAAGGGTTAGTTTACCGTTCATTTGTATCGAGTTTTTTTTTTTCTAAACGTGTTTTGGTATCAACCATGTTCTGAGAAATATGTTCAAGAATAACATATATTTTTTCCGCTACCACAAACTTGTTTGGCAATTTTTTTGTTTAAGAAAAGCCTATTTTTGTCATTTGTCTCTTGTCAGCGCCTTAATGACATTATCCTTGGTAATATTCTGCCGAGTAAAAATATGACCAAATAAAAATGTGCGTACTAAAATCATTCCAAATTTAGCATTGGTTTAAAAAAAGGTTGCTAAAATTCGTTTGGATAATGAAATTTTGTCAAAATAATTTTGGCAAAACGGCAGGATCCCGGGATTTTCAACTCTCGGCGCTAAGTTGTGGGTTGAAAATCCAGGGCGCGATAACAAATCACCGCGTTAAAAAATCGCTGGTGGGTACGAGGGCTAATTACCATCTATTTTCGTCCGAAACTTCAAAGTAGGTAACTTAATTAAATTATGTAATGAGTAAATTTAACGAATTGCTTTTGTCAGCTAGACAAAAGCAATTCGCTTCGATCTGTAGACCATTTTCTATTTTGTTAAGTACCTGGTATTTTTGATGGGCCTACGCTGTCCTCTCATACCTATTAACACTGTAATTTGAAAACATTGTAAAAGCCAATTTTATTTTTTTAAAAGAGTGACCGTGGAGTTTCTTGCCGGCTCTTCTCGAACCGAACGACCAATTGGAACCGTGCACCTAGTTTCTGACGTTTCATAAGTGCCCATGTAGGCTTATGTGAAATAAAAATATTTTTGATTTTGATTTTGAGCGAATTTGTCTGCGAGGATTTTGGAAACATGTACAGTTTTTAACATTCAATATTCAACATCTCAGTCGAGAAGGCAGTTTAACCCCGCCAAATGATTCACCATTCAATATCCGGCGAAGCTGGTCCTGAACGCAACCTGGCGGCGACGTCATTAAAAGATGCACACCCATAGATAAATACAGGGTGGAAGGGACATCGACGCGAATCCGTTTACCATGGATTTAGCACATCATTCTTGACCCCCCTGCGTTAAAATTTCGCGTCGGTAATTTAAAAATAAACCTGCTGTTTCCTACAGTGCAATACCTACTCGGTCAAAATGTATGAAAAAGCGTTTTTTTTTTAATAACCGACGAAAATTTTTAACGCAGGGGGTCAAGAAAAATGTATTGAATCTATGGTAAACGGATTCGCGTCAATGTCCCTTCCACCCTGTATAACCCGTCTTTCCACTATTCCAATGTAAGCATTGAGCCGTACCGGATATTCATCCTTGAGTAAGCTCAAGGATGCATATCCGGTACGGCTCTAATAATCCTTCCATATCCTAAGGGCACGTCTTCCCTACCATCACCGCGCTTCCCGGTCTACTCTTTGAAATGCAATGGTCTCTGTAGCTCTATGAAACAACGACGATTAATCGGGTCTGGTCAAACCACGCTGGGGTCAGTGCATTTCATTCATTCATTCATTCATTCAATATTCAACATCCCATAGAACTTAGGGGTTGGTATTCAAAAACCCTTTCTCAGTGCAACTGTACCTATAAGGAACATCATTATCTTCGACATCGTTTCTATCTCCACATCAAGGACAGCATGACGTAAGATTGTGGCAGGTCAGATTAATAACATGACAAGTTAAGAATAGTCCAGTGTTCCTTATCTAACGTAGCTTACTACCCACTCTTGTCTCCGGTTATCGAAGCAACTATAAGTAAATACTTATGCTATGAGGCTGAGCCTACAGTAGGCAGCAATTTGCAATGCGACTGGAAGAGCGAAATGAGATAAACATGGTATGGCTACATTCTAAGCGAAAATTCGGCGTATATTCGGCGATGACGTGGCTACAGTACACATGCTACACAACGAACTGAACTAGTCGTGCAAATGAGAAATTTCTTAATAGATTCGCTTCAATTTCGCTGATATGTTGATGTAGCCGATGCCGTGAATACAGTAATGTTGTTCCGATCGCAGAAATCAAAGATCGCTACAAGACACGACACGGCGACAAGTCGCGCTGGTATGTAGAAGCCTTAAGGCTCTCAAACTGCACAAGCCTTTAATCGGTTGAAGAATACGGAATGAGACAGAATAGAAGTTTTATTGTTATTACGTCTGGAGGCTCGCCCCCTATTACATGGCACTTAAACGTACTCGTAACTGGTGAAACGTGGGTGTACTATAGGTATACCTCTGCATAACCCTTCGGGCATTACAAGCGTGATGCGTATGTATGTACGTCTGGAAGCGTTTACAGGGGCTTCATCATTTCAGCCGAAAGACAAGGGGGGTTATGTTATGTTTATTTGGATTAGTCCCATCTCTTCCCCTTGCCATCTCTTCCCATATACGTTTATACCTTGAAAAGGACATTTTTGTAGGAATAAATGCCTAGGGGAAGAGATGGGACTGAACCGTTTATTTACAGGGGCTTGTGGCTAAGTAATAACAGCCGCATGCACCGATCGAAAAGGTTAAGCTACGCTTGCCGCGGTTGGTCCGTGGATGGGTGACCATATTTACATACCAAGACCCCTCCGTGCCTCGAAAAGCACGTTAAGCCGTTAGTCCCGACTGTCATTCCTGGATCTTTGATAGTCGTCACGAATTGTCAGAGGCCCGAAAGTCTGACAACCAGTCTATACCAAGGGGTATCGTATTACCCAGTTACTGGGTCGCGGAGGTCAGACAGGCAGTCGCTCCATGTAAAATACTGGTATTAGTTGCTTCCGGTTAGACTGGAAGCTGACCCCAACGTCGTTGGGAAAAGGATTGGCAGATGATGTTGACGTCTGGAGGCTTTTAATGTCCCGCAACAAGTTAAAAAATATAGATATCATAAAATCCGACAAGATAACATCAAGAGTATCTCTCCCTGAGTCCTTGGGGTCTACTCCGAACATAAATGTGAAGTATCGGCCGAATGTTCGCCCGTTGCTTAACTACGGCTAACTATGGCCTACTACGGCGAAAAAAAAAACGACAACCAAAGAGATAAGCCAAAGTCAAACATGTGACTTTAAGTGCCAATTTCACCAATGAAACTGAACGCGATCAGCATATAAACCACGTTTAGAGCTATCAGTATCGTTATTTTCTTTGCAATATTGACACTGACAGCTCTTGAACTCGGTTTAGATGTGCTGATCGCGTTCAGTTTGATTGGTGAAATTGGCACTTAGTCGGGTAAGGATTCAAAGTCAAAAAAGGAAACTATGGAAGTTATAAAACGGCCGAACATTCGGCCGATACTTCGGCATAACGCTTGAGTAGACCCCCTTGCTCGTACGAACGAAACTACGGCAATTACAGCCTGACCGTTAATTATAGCATTCAATTGAAGAGCCCTGTTCGGAAGTGGGCGTTTACGTTTTATTTTATTGATTTAACAACACGAAGTAGCAGACAGATGTTTTATACCAGCAGGCTTAGCACGAGACCCGTAGTGAAGCGTTTTGTCGACGGAAGAGTAAACAAAAATGGTGTTTCCGTGTCAGTGTGACAGCAGAACATTTTCGGTAGACAAGCGAGTAGAAATAGAAAGCGTATTTTTTTTTTTTCCTTTTTGGGTGGTAAATTATCAAATAACTTCTCCCGCTCTGGGCGGAGGGGGAGGGCATGTCAGACTTTACGTATTAAGGCTTCTACATACCAGCGCGACTTGTCGCGCGACGCGACACGGCACAAAGGCCCCGCGTGTCGCGGGACGAGCGGTGCCTTTGTGTCGCGTCGCGTCGCGCGACAAGTCGCCCCGGTATGTAGAAGCCTTTATACAGAACTACCTATATTGTTTTACGTATTATACAGAACTATATATATTGTTTTACGTATTATACAGAACTACTCGTTTAAATATTGTTTTACGTATTATACAGAACTATATATATTGTTTTACGTATTATACAGAACTACTCGTTTAAATATTGTTTTACGTATTATACAGAACTATATATATTGTTTTAGTATTATCATCATCATCATTTCAGCCGAAAGACGTCCACTGCTGGACTTAGGCCTCCCCCAAAAAAGGATTTTCCATAATCGCCACGCTTGCCGGGCGGGTTGGCGATCGCAGTATGGTTTTAAAAATGCATATAGAACGCTGCTGCCCATTATCTAATAGGTAAGTCCCTTAGTCGCCTTTTACGACACCCATGGGAAGAAATGGTATGGTGCTATTCTTTACGTCCGGCACCAAACGGAACTTGTATACCGAACACTAGTCTGCTTCAACTTATAACTTCACTCAACATAAAATCATTGACGTATTTAAAATAATTATCATTCTTCTTTGATATATTCAAACGATTGAAAGAAATAGACCGATGTTTAAAATTTAATTAGCACTCTTAAAAAAAAACAATAAGCCTCACGGGACGCCTGGTGGATGTGAAACATCGAATTTATTTACACACTACTACATAATTATAGACTGTATAGTGGCGAGGCGTCGCCACGCGGCATGTGTCGCCCCGCCAGCAATCAGTTTTACGTGCGGCGACAGATGTTTCACATCAAAAATAACCTTCATAGATCTGCCCGTACATGCATTTTATAATCTCGAAGGTCATACATTAGTCTAAAGTCTAAAGCCACAATAAACAAAACAAAATTTAAAATACCAACGTTATTTAAATAACCACCTCATTAAAATTATGTTAATCATAACAAATTAGTGGAATTATCTTTTAAAATGACTCGTACACGTTAATTGCTTTAACAATTTTAAACAGTCTGTCGTCGGCGACGAGTCGACGAGGCATCAATTTTGTTGTTACAATGGAACGTTAGACTGAAATGTGTTTGGAATACAGTTTTGAATCGATTAGGAAGCGACACACTAGGTATACCTACTTTGTATCTGTCGGGTATGCTGCAGTATTCTCTCCTTCCCCCTTAATCCATCCAAAGTTGTCTCTTTTAGCGATAAGACCGCCCATTGTGTCACCCTATGTAAAATTTCTACACTCGTCGTACGTTCAGCCAGTAATAGGACTCGCCCATCAAGGAGCGCTGTCCCCAATTTGACGCATTATTAATTTATTATACACAAAACAAAAGGTATTTTAATAAAACGCGTATACTAAAAGATCAAATATTTTTCGTTTTTCAAAAGGGTTCCGTCGCCAAGAAAGTTTGAAAACCACTGGTCTAGTCACTTGACCACTAGACTCTAGTGGTCACAAGCGCTACTACTGAGCATGAGATCCTGGGTTCGATTCTCGGGTCGGGCAAAGTGTTATTGGGGTTAGGTATCCATCTGGAATTTCTCAGTAGCAGCCCGGAGCCTGGATTTGTGCCCAATTGATGGCAATAGGCCCTGTTACATGGGACTTGAACCTAGCTGGCGAAATGTGGCTGTACTTTAGAGACACCTTTGCCTGACCCTCAGGGAACACATGCGTGATGTTTATGTTATCTTATAGATATATTGTTATCAACTCAGTCACATTGTTTCTGACACTCAAGATGTACCTAGTGTGATAGTATGCTTCCTATTTATTTACTTGATAAGGAGTTACATTATTAATAGGTAACTTTGAGCGCTTAAGGGGACGATAACCGACTTTTATTTATTTATTTTATTATTTATGTACACACAGAAAAATACAAAGAGATATGACATAACAAAAATTTAGTACAAAGGTACAGCAACAATGATTTTATACTGAAGATCACGTCTAAACGAGTAGTGTTAATGATTTGAAAAAAATATATGATAAATTAGAGCATTTTCTCAATAACATAATATGTGAATATTTTAGATTATGTTTATATTACATAGTGAAATTAATTTGTAAAGTTATGTCTAACGCGGATAAAAAACTGAGAATGGCGCAAAATCTATCAAGCGTATTTTTCAGAAACCTTCACCAATTTAAATATAATTTAATCATTGATATTTTAGTATACGCGTTTTATTAAAATCGTTTTTTATTCTATTAAAAAAACGTACTTTAGGTAAACATGAATCCGAATATCCGATCTCTACGGATCACACACAATGAAGGGTGGTGCTACCCCATCACTCTAATAGATTATACCTAATAAACAACAAAATGCCATCTCCATTCCTAACCTAATGTTAAGCGTAATGATCATCTGAAATCGCCATCAGCACATAGTGGTCATCAAGGTGCACCGACTCCACCGACTTGTGAACGTCGAGGCAATTCAGCTGTTAGACAACACAAATATAGTGCGAAGACTAAAACGAACAAAACCTTTTCCGTCTTATTACAAAACTAGGTTTATCTTCAGACCCAGGTTTAAACCATGGAGCCTTTATTGAATTTCGAACTTTATTCCGTCTAGGGTAAAGTTCCTAATTCAAAACTGAAAACTTAGTACCGAACTTAGTTTTCAGTTTTGGATAAAGAACTGTATTTCAATCACAGTTACGTTCCTATTACAAAAACTGGCCCCATGGTTCAAGCCATGTCAAAATATAAATCTTGTTTTGTAATAAGGCGGTTTCAGTTAGTGTAGTGTAAAAAGTGTAGAAATAATAGTGACAATGACACTCATTAACACATGAACAAAGTGTTTATATTATAATATCAGACTCTAAGAAAGTGTAACGGACTGGTGTAAAGTGAAATTATACACTATACTATGTTTTAAAATAATTATCACATAAAAAATTAGGTTAAATTAAAATTGCTTATTAGTCTTAAAAGCTAGATTGTAATTAATTATTAAGAAGTTGGTTCTTTTTAATAAAGCACAAAAAAAAATCAAGGTGCACATTTAAAGAGCTACCAATTTCCGTTATTAAAAACCGGCCAAGTGTGTGTCGGACCATGCTCAGTGAAGGGTTCCGTAGTTGGGATGAATTTATCCCAAAAAAAACTTAACATTGTAGTTGAAAAACATGTTCTCCCATACACCGACTTACATTTGCAGTTGGAGAATTGACCGTGTTACGGTCAATTCTCCAACTGCAAATGTAAGTTGGTCGACTATTACTCGTTTGCTTGAAAACCCTACTTAGCTGCGATAGTTTTCCTTTTAATTTCGTTATATATACTACTGCCATGAATTTTTTCACATAACCAAAATCAACTATTTTCCTGGCAGGGAAGGGGGACACTAACTTGACCCTAACAAAAATTTGCATGTTAAAGGTTAATTTACACAAACGAATCCCTGAATCGAATTAATGGTTTTCACACAGACTCTCAATATTTTTGAACGGCCTATACAACGATTCCCCACATTAATGGATTGACGAGAGAAAAAATATCCCCACTTTACGTGTAAGGGTACCTCCCTTACACGTAAAGTGGGGATATTTTCTCTTCTTTCCATAGAAATATAAACAAAACAGTCAAACAACACGTCTTTCTTTTATATTTTTTTCAAAAACTTTGAAAAAAAAAATCTTGCAGTGTACCTCCACTGCAAGATTTTTTTTTTCAAAGTTTTTGTTTTACCTCTTTATCGGCATTATTAATATGTACGTACACCCATGCCAAATTACAGCTTTCTAGTACTAAGAGTCTCTGAGCTAAGTCGGGGACAGACAGACAGACAGACACGGCGAGACTATAGGGGTTCCTTGTTGATTACAGAACGCCAAAAATCCTCAAATGAAAGACATTTTATCCCACATTATTGTGCGGTTCAAATAATCATATGCTAAATTAGGTAACAGAAAAGGTATCTCCAATTCAATAATAAGACAAATTATCTGAACTCTCCTCCTTGGCTAGTCAACATCTTAGCCAACCATTATCATTTATCATTGAAGCACAACCTCTTTTGTGGTATCCTGTTACATTGACATAATAAACTTGAGAAGGATCCAGAGAATTCTGAATAGGCTGGATTAACAATAGGATTAATGGTACGAATGATGACACGAGGATTTCCGAAGAAAGGATGGGAATTCTTGTAAGTCGAAATAAGGATGGAATCAGTTGGGACCCGACAGGATATGGGAAATGAAGTGTGAAAATCTCTGTAGTGGAAAGTACGAGTTGGAAGTCTAAAGGAATAGATACTGACACTGGTACTTTCAGATAATATCTATCTACGTGCCTTGTTTCTTGGCTATCTTTTTAAAACTGATATCAGACGTGTGTGAAGGTTTTTTTTTTTGTTTCATTTTACCAACATTTTACTTTTAATCTCAACACACACAGGCAGCGGGTGCGGGTCGGGCGCGGGTAGGGAAGGCAGTACAGCGGGCAGAATTCTCTGTATTTATATGAATGACACCACACGAGACGCGTGCGCGGGTCAGGCGCGGTGGGTCGGCGGCGGGAGCCGCGCACGCGTTTCGTGTGGTGTCATTCATATAAATATAGAGAATTCAGCCCGCAGTACAGCCGTCCCGACTCGCGTCCGACCCGCACCCGCTGCCTTAGTGTTTTGAGCTTTACACGACACTTACTAAATTATATACAAAATGTTCATTTGCTCATATCATCGAATGTTTCGATCATTCGGGGCCATTCTCACACGACGCCGCGCACTGACGCGACGCGGCAGGCGGTGAAGCGGATCACACGTCGCATTTTGGGTCCCACCCGGCCGTACGGACAAGCGGCGCCCGCGCCGCCTCCGCTTCTTCGCGCGGAACACACGAGACACCGCATTACACCGCGGATTGCTGTAGAAATACACATTTTTGAAAATGGATTTAGATGTGCGCCTATAGCGCGCGCGGACAGGCGCGCTCAACTCCACGTGGCGCACCACCACACAATCTGCGTCCGCCCCCCGTGGCGGTGAGCGGCGTCGTATGAAAACCGCTTAGTGAAAGGTTCCGAATGCCGCAATCCAACATCGTTGGATCGGTTACTAATAAATTCATTTTTAGGGTTCCGTACCACAAAAGCACAGCCGATTTGCTCTGAATCTACTAGACCGATTAAGTTTAAATTTGGTATAAATATGAATTTCTGAGACCCAAACACGAACGCGTAACGTAAATAAATGAATTTTGAAAGCGGGTGTCAATTTTGGGGGGAAAATTAAAAAAAAATATCTTCTAACAGGACCGTGTGATATTATACATATTGTGCGTACAAACTTACATTTACTGTTGGAATGTATGGGTGAACATGTTTTTCAACTACAATGTTAAGTTTGTTCTTGGGATAAATTCATCCCAACTACGGCACCCTTTATTGTACGTGTACCGAGTCCGACACGCACTTGGTCGGTTTTTCACTTAGATTAATTTTTAGTTCAGACCTTTAAGTTTGAGTGAAAGGTGCTGAATGAAAGATATAAATGAAAAAAGATTGAAGCGTCTGATATCAGCTTAAAAAATTGTATCTCTGGAACTTATACCTCCAAAACAAAATTACTTTTTATTTATAAAACATGACCCCAATAATTTATGATATTTCAGACGTTAATAAAGGTCATCTTTGGAGCAATAAAATAAAGCTATATGCCACACGAATGATCTTCAGAACAGATAGAACGATACATAACTATATAGGCTAGGTCAGAATAACTTGATAGTGAAGAGTACCAATAATCTTGATTGAATAGTATTGACTTAAAACTATCACCCCCTTATTACAAAACAAGGTTTATCTTCAGACCCTGGTTTAAACCATGGAGCCATTATTGAATTTCGAACTTTATTCCGACTATGGTAAAGTTCCTAAATACAAAACTGACAACTTATTACCGAACTAAGTTTTCAGTTTTGTATAAAGAACGGTATTTCAATCACTGTTACGTTCTTATTACAATAACTGGCTCCATGGTTTAAGCCATGTCAAAATATAAATCTTATTTTGTAATAAGGCGGTCAGTGTTGGTATAGGCATATAAATAAGTTTTTTAAAGTAGTAGTAGTAGTAGTTATATAAGTTTTAGTTTTGTTTTATTTTTAAGTTTTGGTTTTGTTTTTCGAGCTCTTGCTCGAAGATTTAAATAAGTATGTGAACGTAAATATCAAAGGAGTTACGGTAACTATCTGTGGATTATCTTTCATCTGACAAAAAACAACAGAAAACTACAAAAAAACGCTTTTGAGAATGTGCTGAAGCTCACTAGCGCGTCTTCTGGGTAGCATATTACACAGAAAAAGAGTAATATTACCTAATATTATATGGTATTGCTCTGACAGTTTCCGCCTTTCTAAAACAAAATTACTCTTTGCCTAGGACAGCGCAGTTTTTTTTGTTACGTACGTATTGCTCAGAAACTAACTTACCTTAGGTAAGGCAGTTTCAGAGCAAAACAAAACATTAATTATCGTTTTGCTAGCCTGCGCTGTCCCGCTCCTGGGCAAAGAGTAATTTAAAAATTCAATGAGGGTTGTAAAGAGGTAGGCACCTGTGACAAACAGGCCATCGTTACGATAGACGTGGATAAAATAGTAGCCACGAAACCTACGAACATGTCCAGCCAACTGAAAATCAATGTAGATAAAGACCAAATCATTGAGACGGAAAAGCATTGTAAAAGCGCATAACCAGTAAAATAGATGTTATAGGTCCAATCAATATCCAGGCTTCCCGGGCACGAATTGACGGGGTCCATTAGGGCCAATGCCTGCCAGGGTTGCGAGTTTGTCTGAAATGAAATGAAATGAAATCGTTTATTCTGTAAATAGGATATTAAAATCACTTTTACACGTCATATAAAAAAAAAAAAAAATCTAGATGTAGCCGACATTTCCTATCTGACTACCCCTGAGAAGAAATGGCGAAACAAACTCAGGGGTCAAAGTCTCTTTTAAAGTCCAGACATAATCTTGGTCAGATCATGTGAGGACCATGTAGATCCGTGTCTGAAATGGTCTTTTGAGGAAAGAACCACGCAAATTTGAGCGGACCTGACCAATCAGTGTAAGCATTTGTCAGTAATCGTGCAGCTCAACTCAAAACTTAAGGAGCTCAACGACTCGACGAACAGTACCAAAAAAAGGACATTTGGAATTCTGAAAGGGATATCGTGGCCCTGGCACACAGGCAACGGAAGGAACACGGGTGGGTTTTAGTCAGTAAAAGTCTTACACGCCCTCCCGCTCAGCCCAGACCGGGAGAAGTTATTTGATAATTACCCAACCCAAAAAAAAAATTGCTTCCCAGGCAATACAGGGAAGGTGTATACTTATTGTTACAACGCTGACAACAGCTAAAGCGTGGTCACTGTCAGACTGCATACAAAAGATAGAGAAACACGATGACACAACGCTTGTAATTTATTGCAAAATATATTATTATGGAATTATCTATTTACTCAAAAATGAGTTGAGTAATCGAAAATAAAAAACAACTAAGTTCTGCATTCAAAATTTCAAATAAGACGTTCTTGTTATTAATTAAATACCAACCGTTCGTTGATATTTTAATACAGATATTTTGGATTGGAACTCAAAGTAAAAGGTTAGTTTACCGATAATTTGTATCGAGGTTTGGGAATTACCTACATAATTATGACTTATTTTCACACCTAGATGCACCTATTTTTAACCAACTTCCAAAAATGAGAAGGTTATAAGTTCGGCAGATATGTTTTTTGTTGTTGTTTGTTCACCGATTTCTCCGTCAATTATGTACCGATTTAAAAAAAAAATTGTGTGATAAGGTATGCTCTCGAGGTGGTCCCATTGCCACCAAATTAGAATCTGATGATCCCATGAAAATCGAGGGAAATCCTCAAATTTTATAGGCCCACCTATAGTGATTTAGGTATTTTTTATAGTAACTCATGCATTTGCACTCGGAAAGCACGATTTGGTGAAATGGAACTGATGATGAAGACCACAGATGGCCACCGGAACTACTAATAATAAGTATTTTACGGGTTGCGATTCGATTATTAGACAGTTTAGTATGGTTGATAAGCAATTTATGCTCGTCACAATGCATATGGCGAAGTCAACATCAGTGCCAGTTCCCATGGTTTTTAACAAGAGAACTCCTCAACAATTAACGCCCCTGCATCGGGAAAAGCAATATTTTGTAAAAGGTGATGAGCACTTGACATTAGGCTATTGTAACTTGGATAAATTAAAACTGACTCACTAAAAAGTGAAAAATAAAAACTTATTACAAAAAAAAAATCAACTGATTTCCAAGAAAACATACAAAGTGAAAAATAACTTTAATTAATTTCGGAAGTCGGTGGCAAAAAACTAAAATACAGATCCATCGACACCGACTTCCAAAATTAAAGTTATTTTTCACTTTGCAATGTTTTGTTGGAAGTCAGTTGTTTTTTTTTTTGTAAAAAGACTTTTTAGATACTTAAATCTTCTTCTTTAAAATTTGAATGTATCAGTCAGGCAGTCTCAACTGTATTACCAATACAAATAGCGATTGTTATCTGACCATTACCTCGTTGCATGTATTACTTACACGAGATGAGAGTTAGCGCCTGCTTGTGATCACGATTTGGTCTATGTACCTATTACCAAACTATATTGTAATACACTAAATCTCACACGTCTGTGTTTGTGATTTCGGTCAGTGCCCAAGCTGTTTTTTTTTTCTGTGAAAATTAAGATAAAGCAGAAGAGAACGTGGCGTCGGGTCTAAACGTCAAGCAAATGGAACGTAAATTTCACGCATTACCGAGAAGGATTTTCTCATAGATAATAGATTTTCCCATCAAATAATTTATAAGACAAAAGTAATTTATAGTGGATTAATTAAAGACAAAAAATTAAAGGCTTCTACATACCGGGGCGACTTGTCGCGCGACGCGACGCGACACAAAGGCACCGCTCGTCCCGCGACACGCGGGGCCTTTGTGCCGTCTACATACCAGCGCGACAAGTCGCGCTGGTATGTAGAAGCCTTAAAGAAGCTCATCATAAAAGGTAGGAAAGTTAGTGCCCATATAAAGGCACCAGAGCGGGCTAAAGTTACCGCTCTATTATGTCTGGTAGCTCTAAAACCGTCGTAAAATATAGGTACGTCGTGTGCTTGCCTTTATACCTTTTATTAGAAAGGTATCACGAAATCTAATTTCATTTATACTTCTTAATTTAAAAGTGTAAATAATTATATTTTTAAAGTGTAAATAATTATATTTTTAAAGTGTAAATAATTATATTTTTAAAGTGTAAATAATATACCATCATCTAGATAAATCGATTGTATTTGAATAAACCTAACACCATTTTGGATCATTCCGATATTGAATTCTTTATAACGTCATGTGGTCGGTAGCAAAAAACTAAA
This sequence comes from Tiliacea aurago, assembly GCA_948098905.1. Classification (NCBI taxonomy): domain Eukaryota; kingdom Metazoa; phylum Arthropoda; class Insecta; order Lepidoptera; family Noctuidae; genus Tiliacea; species Tiliacea aurago. Next base: position 9,286,043 of record OX402592.1, read on the forward strand.
ATACAGATCCAAAGACACCGACTTCCGAAATTAAAGTTATTTTTTACTTTGTAGTGTTTTTTTGGAAGTCGGCTTTTTTTATACAAAAAGATTTTTAAACTCTTTTCTTAGAACCCGATTTTGTTTGAAAATGTAACTTTTCTTGTTTAGTTACTTTTTTTGAACAATTTTAGAAGATGCTGTTTTTATACATAGATTGATGTAGGGTTTCCTAAAACATACATTAATCATCTTCCAAGGACGTGGTTTAGCGCCTTGTTGGCATTAGCTAAAACTAACTTGCTAATTGAAATTATAAAATCCTTTAAATTACGTTATAAAAGAAGACTATAACTAAGGATTGAAATTGACATCGAGGCTCCCAAGGTTCTGATTAGTGTAGTTTGTAACATTAATGAGGGCATTAATTAATATTTATATTAACATTCCCCTAAAGGGGAACAACAACATACTCAAACATAACATAAATATTATGTTTGTTTGAGTATTAATGGGGAGAATAGACTGAAACCAAAACTATGATGGAATGGTTGGGTTGGGTGAACGATGAAATGGCTAGAAAGTGGACAAAACTTAAAATGACGGTTGATATACATGTGTAAAAAACAATACTGTCTATATAAAATAACAGTGGGATTAGCTCGGCACAATGATAATGAATGTTCGTGCCTATTCTATGTAAATGGATAGGTAGATAAATAAATCGTTTATTTGATGTATAAAAAAGACATAGCACAACATACAAAAGCACGATTATACAGGGTCAAATTAAATTAGCTAGCGAAACTCAGCAGACGTGATGGGTATCGATATCCAAACATGATCAAACAAAAAATAAATTAATTTGATGATTTTTGTTATGGGGTCATCAAGCACAGTTAGTGCAGACATTTAAAAAAACTGTTTTGTTTGTGAATACTTCTCAGACGGGATGGGTAGCGATACCTAACATGATAAAAAAAGAAAACATACTTTCTAGCTCATACTTCAATTAAAAACAATAACAGGCCAAAAAAAAACATCAAATTTATTTATTTTTTGTTCGATCATGTTTAGAATATCGATACCCATCACGACTGCTGAGTTTCGCTAGCTAATTTAATTTGACCCTGTATAATAACAAATTACATGAAAATTAAGAAAATACCTACAAGGTATCAAAGTATTTAAATCTAATTACATTGCTGTATCTCTTACCAAAACAATAAAAAAAGAACCGTCCCTTTGTTTAACAAACTACTCCTAAGTTAGAATCAATCCGAAATCTTCTGGCTTAGAATAAGACACTTGAATGATACCCCAACTTAAGGTACTTAACCGACCTAAATCCCGAACTACTTAGCCTTACTAAGGCGTCCACGACAGAAGCTTTATTAAAGTACGCGTGCTTAATGAAGTAGCTGTGGTTCTAAATCTATGGTTGTGTGGGTGGTACCTGCTCTGTATCGGCCACATATTATTATGGAGTCGTTGCCTACATAACCATAGTCTTAGGAACCTACTACCGACATTTTGCTTTGCAGTTTGGCAGATGTTATATAAAGTAAAATTCTGTAACATTATGGATTCAATAAATAAATATTTAAGTATCTACATACGTAATAACAAATTAAAATCACTCGCGATTATATGCCAAACAATTCAAAAACACACATGACAACAAAATAATGACAACTGCAATAACATTTAACGTGACATTGACGTAATATTGAACTAATGTCACGTATGATTTTTTAACCGACTTCCAAAAAGGAGGAGGTTATATGTTCGGCTGTATGTTTGTTTTTTTTTTTTGTTTGTTCACCTATATCTCAGTCAATTATGGACCGATTTTGAAAATTATTTTTTTGTTTGAAAGGGTATGCTCTCGAGATGTTCCCACCAAATCATAATCTGATGAGGGAATCCCATGGAAATCGAGGAAAACCCTCGAATTTAATAGGCAAACCTATAGCGATTTGGGTTTTTTTTATAGTAACTCGTGCATTTGCTCCCGAAAATCACCATTTGGTGAAGTGGAACTGATGATGGAGGCCACAGATGGCCACCGGAACAACATAATAATAAGTATTTAACGGGTTGCGATTCGATTAGGTACTTTAATATGGTTGCTAAGCAATTTATGCTCGTCTCAATGCATATGGTGAGTGGCAGTTCTCCTGGTTCTTACCAGGAGAACTCCTCAACAATTAACGTCCCAGCATCGGGAAAAGCAATATTTTGTAAAAGGTGATTAGCAGTTGACTTTAGGCTATTGTAACTTAGATAAATTAAAAACTGACCCACTAAAAAGTGAAAAATAAAAAACTTTTTGTAAAAAAAAATAACCGACTTCCAAACAAACACTTCAAAGTGAAAAATAACTTTAATTTCGGAAGTCGGTGGCATAAAACTAAAATACAGATCCAAAGACACCGACTTCCGAAATTAAAGTTATTTTTCACTTTGTAGTGTTTTTTTGGAAGCCGTTTTTTTTTTTACAAAAACTTTTTACGTCATTCATTCCCTTATCCAGTAGCTATGTAGGTACTCGAACCTTTTTCTTCGCTGCTAAATTGATAGAAGATACTCGTTACTTTTACTTACCAATTACCGTTAATTGGGAAGTAACTAATCAACACATGACTTGGAGATGGTGAACGAGGCCCTTAAGTGTCAGAGCAAACGTGGCAACTATGACGACCTCATTGGTTGTGTGAACTTGTGTGGGCACTCTCAAACGTTTTATGGAATTAAGGTTTGTAAAAGAATGTGTTTCATACTGCATTTTTAAGATGTGGGTAACTTTGTAGGGTGATCATGATTTGACTCCCTTGGGGACTCTTTGAAATCAAATCAAAGAGTACTACGGCCCAAATTTAATACATGAGCAATTCCAACTAATGAATCGGTCAAAATAACTTTTCAGTAGAGAAATATTCCGCAATAGTACATTTACTGACACAAGGACATAAGAAAAAACCCTGAAGCTAACGGATAAAAAGGAATAAGAGAGAAATTCGCAATCTCGTTATGTAATCGACAAACTGCGGAGGAAACAATTGTCAGTGTGGAGATGAAGAGCTTCCATTCATTCAAACCTACGTACTCGTATACTTACTATGTAGGTACTATAAATCTCTACTTATATTATAAAGAGGTCTGCTTGTTAGTTTGAATGTAGAGGGTTAATCTCTGGAACTACCAGTCGGATTTGACATTTTTTTTTTGCATTTGAAAGCCCAATTCTAGAGGAAGGATATCGGTTATTTAATATCACGCTACGACCCTTAGGAACCGAGCAAGAAGAAAAATGTCTGAAGGAACGCAAAGCAAAAACGAAGTAGCAGGGCGGGCGGGCGATGCAATGCGACGCAGTGGGTCGGGGGAACAAAAAATTTCACGCGGATGAAGTCGCGGCCAGAAGCTAGTTTCATAATAAGTCTGCCAGATAAGGCTGCCAAATCTTTCGTCCCAGATGTTTATGTGGATTTGTTTCTGGTGCACTTCATCATTCATCATCATTTCAGCCGAAAGACGTCCACTGCTGGACATAGGCCTCCCCCATTGGAGGGGAGTTGCCATAATCGCCACGCTTGGCAATCGGGTTGTCGATCGCAGTACGGCATGCAAAAAAATCAGCTGTTCCCTACATTTCAGTTCGCTGAACTCGTCAAAATGTAGGGAACAGCTGATATTTTTTTCGCGATTTCAACTTTGGTCCCATAGTAAAAGTTGTTCATAATGATGAATATAATGACCCCTTAAGAGGTTTAGTATAAACAAAAACTAATGTTGTATATAGTAATTGTCTGTGTGGTGCCGGACATAAAGAATAGCACCCCCCCTATTTCTTCCCGTGGGTGTCGTAAAAGGCGACTAAGGGACTTACTAGAGAAAGGGCAGCAGCGTTCTCTATGCATTTTAACACCATACTGCGATCGCCAACCCGCCGCCTGCCAAGCGTGGCGATTATGGCAAACCCCGCGCTTTGGGGGAGCCCTATGTCCAGCAGTGACCGTCTTTCGGCTGAAATGATGATGATGATGAAGCTAAATAAGCTTATAATTTAATTTATTAATATAATTTAATTAATATAATTTAATAATATAATTTAATTTGCTTTTTAATTCAATTTTATCTTTTTTTACAAACTTCACTGACATAATGTTTTTCTTATTTGACATTATTATACCAACAATTTAAATTTCAACAAGGTTCTAACTTTTATTATTTTAATCATATTTTATATTGTTTTTTTTTGTCAATGTGAGGACGTTGTAGGCTTATTAGACTGTAGATCTGTAGACCATTTTCTATTTTGTTAAGTACCTGGTACTTTTGATGGGCCTACGCTGTCCTCTCATACCTATTAACACTGTAATTTGAAAACATTGTAAAAGACAATTTTTTTTTTTTTAATAGTGACCGTGGAGTTTCTTGCCGGCTCTTCTCCATAGGAAACGACCAATTGGAACCGTGCACCTAGCTTCTGACGTTTCATAAGTGCCCATGTAGGCTTATGTGAAATAAAAATATTTTTGATTTTGATATAGGTACTACTACTGGTTTCACGTCAATAGTTCATAACATTATCAACCTTTAACGTTCCCACTTCTAGGACACAGACTTCCTCTCAGTGAGAGAGAGTGGGCCGTAATCCACCACGCGGGCCCAGTGCGGGTTGGTAGATGTCACATGTCTTCGAATTTTTGGTTCTAGGACATGCCGGTTTCCTTACCATGTTTCCCTTCCCCGTTTTGAGAGCAGTAGTGATAAAATAATTATCACAAAGTAAAGCGCCTGTCTGGGTTCAACTTACAACTCGTAAGTTGCGGCCGTTACCATTGGGCGACCACTGGTCAACCATGTCAACGAGTGCACCGAGTCATTTCGTGCTTAGAGAAGACCTACACTGTTTCGATCTCAAACCTCTGCCACCTCTGCCTCTGCCCACCAGTCCACATCTCAATCCACAGCCATTTGAACTTAATCTGATAGCGAAGGATCCATATTCTAAAGCTAGGATTCTAACAGTAGTTACTTCAGTGTTTATTGCTATAACCTCGTTTCCCAAGTAACAGCTGCGTACTCGACAATTTCAATCAAAAACTCAATTTCCGAAACGATAGTTTTATACCGTACCGTCGAGTCGTAAAATCTCGGGACAATTTACCGTTTTCCGGGAAAGTGACAGCCCTAGTAAGCACCTGAGGCAACTGTTTTAACATTCGAAATTCGAATTTATAACAAACGGATAAAACGAGTAACTTAATTAAATGTTCCTTTGTTGGCTTTTTGTTATTAGTAATAAACTGTTTGTAAGGTAAAATTATTATGAACCTACGATTTATTATTAGATTTAAATAAGTATTTCTGGTTTGGACTCTTTTATGAAAAATAATAATGTTAACTGCAATAAACCGACATAGCTAAGCTACATTGCGATGGAGAACGTGTTTTGATTGCACTTTTGATATAAACCCAGCCCACCCCTCAATCAAGTCAGCCTATAACAGTCCACTGCTGGACATAGACCTCTCCCATGCTGCGCCATAACACCCTGTCTGTCCCAGCCACCTTCTTAAGGTCGTCGGTCCATCTAGCTCGGGTTCCCACACTACGCTTGCCGATACGCGGTCTCCACTCCAGCACTCGTTTGCTCCACCGGCCATCGGTTCTTCGACAAACATGGCCAGCCCACTGCCACTTCAGCTTGCTTACTCTGCAAGCTATATCGGTAACTCCGGTTCTCGTCCGGATAACTTCATTCTGATGTTATCCTTCAAAGAAACTGCGAGCATAGCCCGCTCCATATTATAGCGCGCTGAAGCGTGGAATGTCGGCGGTACCTATTACTTGCTAAGAGTAACCCGAGGGTGATAACGGCACGAAGAATTAGTGCGTTTAAACCCTAAAGAATGTGCCATAAATTATTTCTTCACCACACGAAATAAAAATTCTGTTACTGTAGTCGGGAGTCTCGTATCTATCTATATTCTCGTGAAACAGAATATAAGGCTCAAGGGGTGAGGTATAGAGTAAAGCTTCTATCCGTGTGTCTGTGTGTTTTAGACTCCGACGGATAAATTAATATTTCTGCCCAAAATCGCCGAAAACCGAATACTTACGAAATTCGATCGAACCCTAGTGTAGGCAAGTTCATAGAAACGAATGCAAACAATCTTTTTCCCAGCCAGAAAAGCCAGATCCTGATATTTGTGGAGACCCTAAAAACTCCGTTCGTATGTTTTGTAACTGCTTGAAGCTAAATGTTGACTTTATAAATATAAAGTTAAATGAGTTTCCCTGTCTCTGTTTATACATGCTGCGAGATTCGCAAAACCTCTATGAATAAAATATTTTTCAAGAAGATTTCTTTGCGTAGAAAAAATAAATGAGAATTAATGTTTCAACGTTTTGAAGAGACTAATGGAAAAGTGTTTAGTATCGAGTCTTAAGTGATCAAGAAAGAAAAAGTAGGGCAAATAATTCCAACCTACCAATTGCCACAAAACCAATTGGTTTAGGTAGTTAAATAAAGGTAAACAAATCATTAAAAAGGGTTTTTACTTAACCAAATTATTTTTTTACGGTAGTTTCTTCTTTTATTACTGTATGTTAAACTTTATCATAATATTCTTCAACTAGGTACTCTTCGTAGATGTAATTGCTTGAGCACAACTTTTTTGTTAGATTTTTAATAAATCTATAATATTTTATAATCTGTCTATTGTCAAGAGCCCAAAAAGTCAAAAGGTTTTGTTTTTTTTCTTCAGGTTCTTTATACATCAACGAAATAAAACGTTGCTAAATTTAAGAGTACAACTGTGACGTAGCATGAGAACTGAAGTGACAGGTATTAATTACGTTTAGTAGGTTACTTGACAGCTCTCTCGTCACGTGGTTTTTTTTGTATACTTTTATACAGCGTGTTAAAGTAACTGCGTGCCATAGCTTAAGGGTAGGTTCAGTATCGATATAGAAACCCAGGAAAAATAATAAAATAATTCAAAAAACTAAATAAAAATTAAATAAATAAAAAATATTGCAAGATCAAGTTAATTTAGTACCTACTAACTTAAAATAGCAATCGTTTAGAATTCTAAATTATTTTATTTGACGGTTCTAAGCCCATTAAAGTACGAAGAGACTTATTTTTATTTATTTTTTATGTTTAATTAAGTTTTTTGTTCTTTTTTATTTATTTTTATTTTTCCTGGTTACCTTTATCGATACTGAACCTACCCCTAAGCTAATGGCTAGCAAACTACCTAAACCAACGGAGTTTAGTGCCAAAATCAATGAACCATAACAATAAGTAGGTACAGACGCCAGCACATCAAGCTACTACAATCTGTCAAATTTCTTTAAAAGATTTCCAACTTTATTGTCAAACCATATGGTTCAAGGTTGATTAGGAACATTTTACAGTTTCGGATAGCTTGACATGCAGTGCTGGCGTCTGTACATGCAGCTACTATTAGAATTCCAATGCAATTGTGTAACACAATTATAATGACAATTATTCATCACAATGGGCTTCATTTTGACAGTTAACGCACATCCATTGCATTTTTGACGTGGTGGAGCAGACGATTTTTTCAAACTTATAAAGCAATGTATTAGCTGTATCCTCCTTGCAGGTTATAAAAGAGAGTGAAATGGTGTATAGGGACTTCTTGGCGGGAAAGTGAAGCGTCATGTTCAGCAGTTTGTTTAAATTTCCAAAATTAGTGTTTAGCCGAATATTAATGTGTAATAATGGTGGATTATTAACCATTAAGTGTTTGTGAACGTGCATTAGTGTAGGCAAATGAAACAAAACAGTGCAACTTCGCTTCAAGTTCTCTCAAGAAGTCCGCGTGAGGACTCAGTAAAGTGCCACATCTTTACTGAAACTCAAGGGGAGTAGGCGGGGATATCATCATCATGCATTTATAATTCATTTCATCAATATTATACAAGAACTAACTTGACATTGGCTAAATGCACAAACCGTGCGAAGCCAGAAGGAAAAAAGAAAAATGGTGTATAGGGTGTAGCAGTTTCACTTAGAACACTTTTGTAAAATCAACGGACAAGGTACCTTATGTGTAAGGTGTAACTTTGTATCATACATGAAAACAGTGTGTTACGTAGCTCATGAATATAACATAATATAACGCCTGTATTCTCAGAAGGGATGGGTAGTTGTGTAAGTACAATAGGTGAGTACCTAAGTGTGTAAGTACTTTTTCTTTCAACTACGTAGTAATGTTATCATTAATCACTGCAAAACCGATCACAAAGGACATATTTTTTGCTTAGAATCAAACAGTGCAGACATATAATTATGTTATATGAAATCTCATTGTTGCACAGTTTTTCATTAATGCATTGTTTTTTATTTTTTAAATGTTCCAAGTAAAAATGTAAATTTCACTTTTAATAACTGCACATTTAATAATTGCAAGTTTCAAATGTTTAAGGAGAAGATGAATTAAACTTTGTTTTCATTAACTTGAGTTTTTATTTTGAGTAGGTATATTTTATCACGGTAGGTAGAGAAATGCTTTTCTCCCATAGCAACTATGTAAGTTTGCGAAGTTCTTATTCTTTGTTCGCAACCAAGTTACGGTTAAGGAAAAAGTTTTCTTAATTCGCAACTGGTTGCGAATCCCAGTTGTGAAAACGGCCGGAGGGGATTGGTAGTTGAAAGAAAAGTAGTTTACGCACCTTGCTAAAGTGAATAATTAATGCACTTGTGTTACTTTTTTTATTTCAATTTTAACTTTAATTATATAACACTCGTGCATTAATAACTCACTTTGCGCTCGATGCAACAATCTACTATTCTCACCACCTAATGAAGATATCGCTTTTCTTTACTGTTAATGGGCCCATATTGTGCTCTAATCCTAACTAATATTATACATGCGAAAGTGAGTTTGTTTGTTATGCTTTCACACTAAAACGGCTGAACGGATTTGGATGAAATTTGGCACATGGGTAGAACATCACCTGGATTATGAAATAGAATACTTTATATTCCGATATAACCTCGCGATCGACACTTATGCGGGTAAAACTACGAGGCGCAGCTAGTACTACTTTAAATAGGAGATATCAAGATTCATAAAAGATAAGGATTGGGCCAGCTCCCCCCTCTATTTCAACCCGGATGCTATTGAGAACAGAAAAACCGAATCAGACTTCAGGCCTGGCAAAGGCAAGTACTAATAAAGCTAGTTATAATTTTTTTTGAGAATAAATATCTTTAAACCTAAAAATGGCAAAATAACCGAGGACGTATTACCGGTACAAGTGTCCTAGATTGATACATGCAGTGCCCTAGTGCTGGATATAGGTCATTATGTCATGGCTATTGATCACTGTACCTTTACCTACGCTAATTTCATACTGATACAGGCAGTATAAAGGAGATAACACGGCATTACGTCACACCTGTCTTTCCCATAGAATAATCAGCTATAATGTTGGAACACAGGCACTGCTGGAACTCAGGCTTCCTTCTCTGTGAGAGGGAGTGGGCCATAATCCACCACGCGGGCCCAGTGCGTACTGGTAGATGTCACATGTCTTCGAATGTTTGGTTCTAGGACATGCCGGTTTCCTCACGATATTTTTCTTCACCGTTTTAAGAGCAGTGGTGATGAAATCGTTACCACTGGGACAGTCTCTCTGAGCCACTACTGCTGTCTCACTTTATTTCCCATAATATAATGTACTTACTTTGTATACGATTGTAGAGAATCAAGTTCTAACTGAACAGACAGCTGTGCTGCTGGGGAGTTTGTTGCGCCACTTCTTCTTCCTAGTTAAAGCCCTAGGAAGCGGTGTGAAGGGCGGGCTTTTTGGGGGACTGTCTTATGTAATTTGGACGTTCAAAAAGTCCTAATAAATGAAGAAAAAGAAACTAAAGATTTTGATTAACAACAAAGAAATAAATTATTTATTCAAACCTTAAGGGGCTAGCGCGCGGCGTAGCATGCGTAGTTCATACAAACGTAATACCAAAATAATTTGTAAATCAAGCATATTCTTAGGGTGGTGTGTATTTATTTCGATTGGATTACAGAATATCTATGTGTCCTTTAAAAATGTATATTTGGTAACCTAGATATTCTGTATTCCAATCGGAATAAAGTCACACTACCTTGAGATTATGTTTGATTTACAAATTATTTTGGTATTACGTTTGTATGAACTACGCATCCATCGCCGGCCTCTTAAATCTCTTTGATAAGGTAAGGTTCAATCATGCAACTTATCTCTCCCACATTATTACCGACCTATCTCGAAATTCGTGACACTTAAGATGATTTATGAACATAAACCGTCATTATGAGATCTACCCGTGGCGCGTTTAAGATACAACCCAACCTTTGTCAAAGTCCTACTGAAGTGGGGACCATTATAGCTACCCATTTATACCTACTGCGTCTTGGTAAGGCACTGTTTCCACAGGTTTATCTGTAGACCACTCTCGTTTCAAGCTTGCCTCAATGACTCGCGACAAAAACAATAAGAACACATAATATGATCATAACATCACGCCTGTAATCCCCAAAGGGTTAGGCAAACGTGTACCTATAGTACACCCACATTTCGCCAGTTATATTTAAATCCCATGTAATAAGGGGCGAGCCTATTGCCATCAACCAGGCACAACTCCAGACTCCGGGCTGCTACTGAGAAATTCCTAATGGAAAATCCCAATAACACTTTGCCCGGCCTGGGCCTCGAACCCAGGACCTCATGCTCAGCAGTAGCACTTGCTACCACTGGACCAACGAGGCAGTCAAACAATAAGAAAATCTCGTAAAATGTTGTTACAACACAAAATAAGAATTAAAAATGAAAATTACTTTTCTTTCAACTACGTAGTAATGTTATCATTAAACACTACAAAAGCGATCACAAAGCACGTATTTTTTACTTAGAATCAAAACTGTGCAGAAATGTTGTGTGAAATCTCATTGTGTCTCATTGTTATGTGAAATCTCAGTGCAACAATGAGATTCATCATTCCTGCACTGTTTTTATTTAATATTTAGATATAAATTTACCATAGAGGATTAATGTCTCCCATTAAGTTTAATATAAAATGTATGCAATAGATCAAAAAAATACTGGCTGAAAATAAAAATCGGCTGAATAAAACCGACTTGGTGAAAGACTTTGTTTTCATTAACTTGACTTTTATTTATATTTTATCACGGTCGGTAGATTATTAGTTGAAAGAAAGTAGATTACGCACCTTGCTAAAGTGAGTAATTAATGCACTCGTGGCGTGCTAATTTAGTGCCCTCGCTTTCGCTCGGGCACCAACATATCACTCGTCCATTGATAACTCACTTTGCGCTCGGTGCAACAATCTACTATTGTAAAACTGTCAGGGATTACTAATTATAAAAAAAAAGAAAAAAAAAGTTTTTTATTTTATGCTACAGTAAGTTGACATTATATTGAATAATGTTTGGAGCCTCTTATGAGTGATGATGATGAATGAAATCAAGCATGTAGCTCCATTTCAATTTATCAGTCAAGAAACTTTTAATATGACGAGAAAGTACCATCACAACACTTACGACACAGTGGAAACTCTTTTATTGTTTCGAAAAAATCACCAGAGGGTCTGAGGGGACAAAGTTCCCCAAATAATATTAATCCGATTCTGCCTGTCCCTTGCTGTTCTCCCCCAGTCCGTATTCGAAACGGGGTACCCGCCCTTAGCGTGTAGTCGCTTAGTTTATGTTCGGTTAAGCAGACGACAACCTCCTAGGTTGACCTGCCAGATGCCATATACAGAATGTAACAAAAACCCTGTTGTTCCTTTTAGGGATGTATACATTTACCTACGAGTACAAGCACAACATTGGTGGAATTATAATTTAAATAAATTAAGCATTGGCTAGTCGAGAAGTCAAAATCAAAGAATTAAAGAGGTTAAACTTTACAAATATTAATAATTAAATATTTATTTTAATATTTTTCTGTTGAACAGTTTTTATAATTGCTTTATTACGTATGTATACCGATTCTTAAAACGTAGAAGGAACAACAGGGTTTTTGTTACATATTGTATAAAATAAAACCAGCCAAGTGCGTGTCGGACCACGCAAAATGAAGGGTTCCGTAGTTGGGATGAATTTATCCCTAGAACAAACTTGACATTGTAGTTGAAAGACATGTTCCCTCATGCATACCAACTGCAAATGTAAGTTTGTACGCACAAAATTGAGTGATTTACCATGTTATTTTAAAACCATAGACTTCGTATAGGTTTTCCTGTAATCTATATGTCAAGATTTTTTTTAAATTTTCTAATTTGCACCCTTAAAAGTGACCCCCATATTCAAAATTCATGTATTTACGTTACATTTCCGTGTTTGGAACACAGAAATTCATATGTGTACCAAGCTTCAACTTAATCGGTCCAGTAGATTCGGAGTAAATCGGCTGTGACAGACGGACAGTCACGACACACGAAAAAACGGAACCCTTATAGGTGATCCTATAAGGGTTCCGTTTTTTTCCTTTTGAGGTACGGAACCCTGAAAAGAGCGAGTAGTCTCAGCCATAACGATAATGGAAAACTCCGTTATATCGAAAATACTGCAGCATTCATTTTGAAATAAATTTAAGGTAAAGTTGAGGATTAATTTTAAGTACTTTGACGAAAACACGATTCCATATAATTTTCTCGACAGAATTTTTTTTTTCTCCAAACCGTACAATAAATCGCTAGTATTTCAAATATACGTCAAATTATATCATGAAACTTTGAATAATTACTGAAGTAGTTCTTTTTTTTAAATTATCATTACTTTACCGTAAAACGAAATTATTTAAACTATCGGTGCCTTAGAGCCTCCTGCCTGCCGCGTGTCGCCCAGCACCCCAATTCAGTCTCACTTGTTTGCATAGCCGCGTGCAGTAGTGTGCGAGCGAGATAAAGAGTGAGTATTACATACTAGTGATGGATTAATTAGCATTCGCGTTCATTGTTAGCGTGTGAATGATCATTTAGCAGTTAGCAAATTAAATGTAGTCGCGAAATTCTGTGAAATGCGAAGCGATGTACTTTTCTAAATAGTCAGAGCATCGAACAATCGCGCATACGCGTGCAGCGCGGTAGCGTGGTGTGCTATAAATATATTTAACTATCGGCGAGTCGGCGAGTAAACTAAACGCGAACGCGATTTTTAATTCGTTTAATAACAAAATTGACATACTTCATTATTATCAATTATCGTCATTAGCAAATATCATAGCAACACGCCAAGACTCAAGAGTTCACACGCTAATGAAATTAATTCTAAATAGCATTAATTGCCATTACTATTACATACTCTTAAAGTAAAAATACAGTCATCCAAATTTTGCCTTACAAACACATTCATCATCATTTCAGCCGAAAGACGTCCACTCCTGGATATAGTCCTCCCCCAAAGGGGAGGTTCAATACATAACATCACACCTGTATTCCCAGAAATGGTATCTACTGTAAATGTGGATGACAATTTTTTTAAACTTTAATTCGCCAATTATAAATTATGTTTAAGTACAACATAATAGCGACATTAAGTAAACTTAGTTCGATTTCCCTAAATTTTCCCTTCAAATTCGTCCATTTCCATCTATTTCATAACACCAACGAGTTGTTGAACCATGCTAGATTCATATCTGGTGCCCCAACGCGCCTAGTTCTAGGAAATAAAACGACTATGAAAGTTGGGCACGGAAGCCGAATATTTCACGCTCGCAACGAAGTTCTATTCACTCATGCAGCCAACCCTATTGGATTTTGTGTTACAGTTTCGGAGTCCACAGTTTGTAATTACATTCAATATAACTTTATCTTGGTACACTGAGCAAATATCCGTACCTATGCATGCATGTACTGTGCTAACAAGACCTATAGGTACTTACATAATTTTAAAGTTAATAAAGTTAAAAAGCAATTCTAATGATGGTCAGAACAATCAGAATGACATGGTGTCGTGAAATTCTGATTTCGCAAAGAATGAAAAGATATATGTACAGCATTTTGAGAACGCAGTGTAAGGTCGTTTACCTATATGTATTGTTAATGATGTCCCATTTGGAGTCGCGCAGTCATATACTGTGAAATTGTTCTCAATAAAAGGTTTTTTATCTACCTAACTAAGAACTGTCAATACTAAAAGAAAGATCACAACGTGAAAATCAAGATGGAAGCCAATAATTTGACTACGAAGCGATAAACAGAGTAAGTAAAGAAGGCAATATTTTTGTCACGGCACGCTTTCGGAACCATTTTATGTTTTAAAAGGCAATTGCCACATCAATGTTATTTTCCTCCTCATCTTTCTAACTCATTCCTATAAAGGATCTTCACGTGACGACTTCTCCCTACAATGAATGTCAGTGACTTGATGCAGTATCACGTACATTGTTAGATCTAATTGCTCTAACACCTGGGTTGACCATCTTTTTGGACTACATCCTCTTTTTTCTTTTCAGTTTTTTCAGTTATTTACCACCTTCTACTCGTAAAGCCATGATTTTTTATTTAAAATCGCGAAGACACTCTAAGAAAGAATATGTAATATCATTGCTGTACTTTGCACTTACATTAATGATTCTTGATTGAAGTTCGCCGTTAGGTACAATCTGCGGATTACGCGATAGCAATCTTCTGGAATTGCTAATTGTTATTGCAACTGTGTTTATTTTTTTCATTTAACTGTATGGCAGTTAACGTTTTATTATTTTTATTGAGTACACACGGCTACATATCAAGCTATACATTTTCAGTATAAGCTGATCTCGCATTGTATAGGATTTCCGTAAAATGAGAGGTCAGCGTACACTGGAAATTTATACCTTGATGTGTAGCAGTGTGTACATGTTAGTTATTTCTGACAAATAGGCTTGTGGGTAAGTTATAACAGCCACGGGTGGATCCACGGATAAGTTACTCTTGCAGAGGTCGGTTCGTGGATGGGTGACCATCACCACACACCGAGACTCCCCCGTGCCTTGGAAAGCACGTTATGCTGTTGGTCCCGGCTGTCATTAGTAGATCTTTGACAGTCGTTACGGATAGTCAGAAGCCCCATTGAGTTATTTCTGACCACTTACACAACTACTGTGTTTCTGGCCAACACATTTCTTATATTACTATTTCCTCCTGAGTGAGTTTCCGGTTCCTAAAACCGGATATCAGCCGTGACCATTGTTTTCTAAAGGTATCTATTGGACGCTGTGTTTAAACAATATTTATCCTTCAATAGTTGGGATGAGAGAACGAGTCACCATTGTCTTGCCATATTGTTGAATTTTTGTATCAAACATAAAACAGCGCTTCTTTCCGCTTCCTCTTCATCACAACAGCCCCCAAAAGGAAGCCTAGCAAAATTTTCACCCCTTCAAACACTCTAATAAACGTTAAATTTTGTTTCTGTGGCATCTAATATCATTATTATGGAAGTCCTAGATGTATTTCACTCAGCGAGTCACAATCTGAATACCAAACAGTTCAGGGTTGCCGCTGTCTTGACTTGAATGTAATGTGATTTCTTTTGTGTCGCGTGACTTGCAATTTGTGCGACGGCAACGTGTATTTTCCTTATAACTGGGTGATGTTTAAGTAGTTATGTTACGAGGGGAAATAGTATTTAAACTGGGTTAAAATTCTTTACAAATTGACTAATTGTTATTAGTAAATTTGTAAAGAATCGCAGCATCAAGTTTGAAATAAATCGTACAAACTTGAATGATGGATTGGGTTACTTTCAAAAGGTTGAAAGTCAAATAAATCGTTTGACTTCACTCAATACCTTTGATTGATGAGGATCCTCTTAGAAATCTCTTTAATTAATTGAAGTCTTGACTTCAAAAGATGAAGATATTTTCTTTGCTCTCATTAAATAAACATCATAAGATAAATGAGGATCTCAGGACAATTTCAAATATCAAAAAAAAAAGAAACTTACCCGTACCTGCATCTTGTGATTCCTGCAACAACAATATAAAAATAATAAAGATTGATAGTAAACGAAAAATATCAGCAAAATGTTTCAAATCAACGCATAAGCTAGCAAGTCATAAAACTTTAGTGATTCGTAAAATGACCGTAGTTCGCATCACTCTATAAAATAATAAAAGTGATAAAAACAATGATCGTTCAAAATCAGCAGCGTCAGATATAAATTGCTATGCGAAAATATGTGCTAATGTAAAAATAATCACTGCTGAGTAGCTAATGATCAAAGTCACGCAATCTATTCAGAAAAAGGACTATAAAAACTAATGAGAGCATCTAAAACAAGTTTAGTTGTTTACTAAACAATTTATGTTAAAGAAAATGCGCTACGTAAAGAAAATATCGTAGACACAAACAATATTGAAGAAAATACATTAAACATGGTTATTAATTAAGAGTGTAGGTACTTCCGAATATAAAAAAATATTTATAACATAGGAAAGTATTTTCCTAACAAACTTACGCTTGATACCGTATTGATATTTAGGATTATATGTACAAATATGAATTGTGACCTAATTATATTGATAATTTGACTGATTATTCAGCACAGCAAATTTTATTGATGTCCTGCCACAGGCAAGTCTGGAATATCGATCAAACACCAATTGGCTGCATAATAAGTACTTCACATCACTTTTATCAGATAAACATGAAACGATTGGTCAATATAAATAATCTCATGAACATCAACGAGGTTTTACCAAAATATATTATGGAATTTTCATGAGATAAATTCTGTAGTAGAGATGATAAAAGAAAACCCATTATTCAAAATCTCGATCGTATGTTTACTGAACGAGGAATTTATGAGGTTGTAATGGAAGAAACGTTTAACTTGTTTGCTCTGAACCTGTATGGAAAATTGATTTCGTGTCTCTGTCGCCACATTTTACTTGCAGCATCAGTTTAAAGATGTAAAGCCGTATCGATTAAAATATCGTTTAAAATAGATAGCTCGGTGAACGATGGGTGAAGATTTTCTATATCGAAAAGCATGCAAAAATATATTGCTCATTGAGTTTGATGTGTTTCAAAATATACTTAATAATGATGGAATAGCATTGGTATTTGGAAGAAGCTAAACGTTGCAATCTACAGCAGCACTACGCCACTTTTAACACTTACCGCCCTATCAATTCCATTTATTTCTTTTCCTTATACGTTAAATACATTGATACTTACGAATTTAATTCTGTCTTTCTCTTTTTGTTTTAGTTCAGCCTCTTTCTTTGCTTGCTGTATGAGTTGGTCTACAAATTCAGTAGCCTCCCGAAGTTTCTCCGGGTCGCTCTTGAAAGCGGCAATTTGCTCGGCCAGAGCAGAGTTTTCGGTATCCTGAATCATTTTGCTCAGAATATTTTTTCCTTTGTTATTATTTTCTTGCAGATATTGTAAACTGCTGAAATCCTTTCAAACGTTCGTTTCACAGAACTCAAACAAACAAAACCACTATAAAAGATCGGATTTTAAAGCGTCAGTCGGGAATAGCGCGCGCGTTTCGGCCATAACTTTCGTACAGAGGGTTGTCGCCCTTACTTATTTGGGGAGCCGCGTTTCGGGGGTGGTATCAGTCATTATTTGTGCAGCCCTCTGTGAGGGATATTTGAAAGCGAGAGACGTGTGGTAGCGTCGAGGTCGGCGGAGGTACTGCCGGGCGACGGTGACTGGATACTCGATCATGCGCCGACGAACGGAGCGGCTCGTGTACTGCGCTCGACAGATTAGCACTAATCATAAACGCAACCGATGACCGATCTTGAGGTAACATCTATAGGTTAATAGGTGACCCCGTATCATCGGCTTTACCGTTCTGAAAATAATGTTAATTTATCTGCTATGAGATACGTATGTGATGATAAACAAGACATAAAAGTATACATTATCATAGATACGTAATATTAATGTGAATATATACTTATTTTGTTATGTTGGGACTTCCATTAATTAATCGCTGCAATTAATTGAAAATCTAATTTCATTGCAGTTAGCTGCAGGTTTAAAAACACATTGTTTATTGCATTCACAGAAGTAGTTATCATTGCAAACGTTATCTCCGAGAACAGACAATATATATAAAGAGAAGCTGTTATATGTTTATTTATTCTAAGTGAATAATGGTTTACTATCTTATCTCTGCAAGACAGGTGTAAACGCTTCAGGACGTCATCAAAAATGTATTCCCTTTTTACATACTGAACCTTCGCTTATAAATTTTTCATAGAAGCCAGCCTTGCGTAAAAGATGATTTATGAAAATGTCGACGCAGGTATGAATTTCATTTCGGTGTTGACAGTTGATAATAAATGGTCAAATAAAACAGCTACTGTTTTGTTTATTTAGTGATAACTGTACTGATAAGTGAGAATAATGAGTTCATTTAAAAAACCGGCCAAGTACGTGTCGGACACGCACGATGAAGCGTTCCGTAGTTGGGATGAATTTATTCCAAGAACAAACTTGTAGTAACATTGTAGTTGAAACTGGAAATACATTTTCTTCTATACATTCCAAATGCAAATGTAAGTTGGTCGATTATACTCGTTAACTTGTGAAGCCTACTTATCTGTGATTGTTTGCGTTTTAACTTAGTTATTTATACTACTGCCGTGATTTTTTTCTTATCTAAAAATAACCAGTTATCTGACAGGGGGGACACTTGACTGTAACTAAAATAAGCACTTTAAAGCTTAATAAATGGATTCCTGAATCGAAAACTAGTTTTCACAGACCCGCAATATTTTTGAACAGCCTATCCAACGATACGGACCGGATCACGGGATAGACGAGAAAAAAATATATCATCCCCACTTTACGTGCAAGGGAGGTAAACTACAATTAATATTTCAAGATTTTATCATTCGACTTTGTCGGCGTGATTAATATGTATACTCATGGCAAATTACAGTTTTCTAGTACTAAGAGTCTCTGAGCTAATCCGGGGACAGACAGAGAGACGGAAATGGCGAAACTATAAGAGTTCCTGGAACCCAAAAAAATGAGTTCGCTTTAATCTGCTGCTAATCATTATCAGAGGGGCAATAACCGTAATTTTAAGAACGTTTACAGTTTAATCTTAGTCTCAAACCTGATAAAAATACCACTAAAATAACTACATTTTTGACAATAATAATCGCTGAGATGATATTGCGACTAGATTTTGTTTTTTTTTTTTGTGTAAGCGGATATAGTTATGTACATAAAAAAAACAAAATATAGTCTACAATTTGCACATAAAGTGGAGACGATATTTATTTTTCTCGTCTATCCCATGATGTGGGATATCGTCGAATAGGCCTTTCAAAAATATTGCGGATCTGTGAAAACAAATTTTTGATTCACGGATCCGTTTGCGTAATATTAAGCTTTATAGTGCCTTGTTTGGTACGTACGGAAATTGGTAGCTCTTTAAATGTGCGTCTAAATCGCCATCAGACTTTAAATTGATGCTGCCACTTTCTTATTGATACAAAATGTAAGGGATGGCATGAATTTAAAGTCTCCATTAAACTAATGTTGGTTTCGTGCAACTATGTACAAAATATTATCAAACATTTTAAAAGAGTAACTTTGGAGTTTCTTGCCTACTCTTCTCTATACGAAACTACCCTTTGGGAGGGGCAACCCACACCCTAATTGCTTAACACACTATCAATTAAACTTTGGGTGATATTAAAATTTTCGAACTTAGCAATAGATTAGTCCATTGCTTCATATGTTCGAAAATGTTGTCTGCACAACAACGTAAATAACGCAATTAATGTTGTTGAACTGTCAAAATTAAACCCATCGCTACTGTACGTGTGCTACGCAATTACCCCGCAGAATCAATTCTATTTTCTAGCATAAATAAACGTTCAAAAATGCGTTGTAACTCCTTGAGATAAAATATGATTTGACTTTGACACACGCCTATACTCCATTTGAAATAAGATTAGACATTTAAATAAACCTTTTTTACCGTCCGTTCAACCGATTTTGACTTCTATTGTGTTGGCGGCATGACAAATGGCAGCTGTAATAAACAGTTGGTATTATAAACACGTTTTTGCTTTTAATGCCAATCTTATGCTTACGGAATAGAAGTCAAAATCGGTTGAATGGACTGTAAAAAAGTTTATTTCAATTTGTAATCTTATTTCAAATGGAATATAAGTTCATTCAATTTGGAAGTTGGGTAGCTATACCTACCTACTTACACTTTGGAAGAGTCACTTTATCATAATACTAGTTTCTAACCGCGACTTCGTCCGCGTGAAATTTTTTGTTACCCCGACCCACTGCGTCGCTTTGCATCGC
The DNA here is from genome assembly GCA_948098905.1 of Tiliacea aurago. NCBI lineage: Eukaryota > Metazoa > Arthropoda > Insecta > Lepidoptera > Noctuidae > Tiliacea > Tiliacea aurago. The sequence continues at coordinate 9,306,357 of OX402592.1, forward strand.
CCGCCCACGCTATTACTTAAACCATACAGATTTGTAAAAAATAAAATGTAAATTTGTATGGTTTTCTGAAGGAATAAATTTGTAAAAACGTGAACATGCTACTTATTAAAATTACTGATTAATTGATTTTGAGTATACGTGAAGCTGTTTATTAATGTTAAGATCATTATGTAATATAAACTCAAAAATAAATTATATTATTATTATGTCGTTTATTAATTTTCTTTCTTACCTTATTACATTTTTAAATATTTCTTAAAATATATTTATATTATAAAAAACATTTTAAAATATGATAAAATATAGTTTCGTCGGTGCAGTGTCGGGAGGAGGGGCCAAGCTAACGGTAGTAAGGGCCGCAGAGACAAGAACCTTTTCATATTATTATTAGTACTAAAACACTCTTATATAAAAAAAAAACAAATGTTATGCGCGATCCCACCGACACAACTTGCTGATTCAATATTCTTCTTGGCTGTAACCACTGTAACATAGAAACGATGTTTTACAAAACGAATTCGATTGGTCGACATGATGTCAACTTGATTACCATTGCAAAGGATCGTTCTCGACGGAACACCGCACAGTGTAGTTGAAGAAAATAGAGATTTTTTCCCTGCATCTCAGTTTATGTTTTGTTTGTTTTAATGTATAAGTATTCAATTTTATAATGTGTATTTTAATTAATGATACAATTAATTTTAATATATTGTATTTTAGTGGTGTAATGATTTTTATTTTCATTTTATGTATTGTGATTGGTAAGTATATTGGGATTTGGTGCCTTAATAACTTGCCTTGGTGACTTTTTACTAATAAATTAAACAAAATATTAAGTAGTACTTAATATTTTTTTAAATTTATTAGTAAAACGTAATAAAAATAAAATAAAATAAATGCTATTACAGTATAAATGAATATTTAATTGAAAAATCCATAGAACTGACAGAATAATATAAATGATAATAGAAATTTAGATTAATTAATAAATGTAACCTTTAATTTTACTTAGAATAAGTTTTTTTTTGCATGTATGAAATAAGTCCTCTTCCTTCAAATTTTTATTTTTCTGTGGCCCACAGGGTCCACGATTGGTACAATTAGTGTTTACTTACCACCTAAGCACATTGTGGAATGCAATAAATGATTGAGTATTGAGTAATAAATAATTAAATAAAATCTGCCTAGCCTTTTCCCAACTATGTTGGCTTCCATTCTTACCAAATGCAGCTAAATGCCAGTATTTTTCATGGAGCAACTGCCTATCAACACCACTGACTGTCTACAACCCTGCAGTTACTGGGTAACACGATACCCCTAGGTAATACAGCGGGGCGAGCACGGCCTACTGTGACATGACATGAGTCACACATTTTATCACAGTTTGAGCGATAAAATTGTTTTGTCATAAAATGCTAGTACAAATTGACATGACATAATTTATCATGTCTTGTCACAAACGTCTTGACTCGCCCGTGCTCGGCCCACTGGTTGTCAGACTTTTGGGCTTCTAACTACCCGTAACGACTGTAAAATATCTATGAATGACAGCCAGGACGAACGGCTTAACTTGTTTTCCGAGGCATGGAGAGGTCTTGATTATGTATTTGATGGTCACCCATCCACGAACCGACTGCGCCAAGCGTAGCTTAAGGCGATACCAAAATAAATTGGGGACTTTTTCGTAACCATTTATTTCACTATTACAGCATGTATGGATTTATTTTTTGGATATAATATGTTTATTGACTATTAAAGTAAAACGCAATTGATTCAATTTCCTCGATAGAATTTAATTCCGAAAATACCTCTAGTTTTTTGTATTTTTTTTAAGCACCTAATTCCAAAATCCTAAGTAATTTCATTGCAAAATTGTATTCAAAATGTGCGTGTGTGTGTGTTTTGTTTTAAATTGAAAATTCTGGCAGAACATATTTTTGATACATAGCTTAATTTTTTTTTAAACAATTTTTATTTGGTTTGGCGCTCTTACGTTGTTTTATTTTGGTTCCAGCGCTTTGTTGCGCTCTCTTTTTTCGCATGGGGAAGTAATTGACTCTGTCACTTTCTTATGCCCGCCCAGATTGCTATGATTCATTTTTTACGTATCACATAATCCTTTTATCGACCCCAGTGATTGTTTTAATTGAGTCACGAGCCCCTCATATAACACAAATTAATATGAACAAAAACATTTTGCTCAGATCATTGTATACAAGTTCTGTGTGATCATCTCCCTCTGTTTTTAATAAGTACTCTGTGGTGCGATGCGGCAGAATTGCTTCCATATATTTATGACACAATAGGAAAAACAAAATGTATTTGGAACTCATGAATTATTGGATTCATGTGATGTTACAAGCATCATGTTCTCTCGATGGAACTTTTATAAAACTGATAGCATTTATAGAAAAAGAAAAAACGTTTATTTGCGGTAAACATGACGCAAAGAAAGAACAGAAATACAAAAAGAACAAGTTGGGGGAAAATATGCGTCACATCCACGCAAAACGGCCACCGCTCAGCATAATGCTGCGACCCTATGCGAGACAGAGCCCCAGCACTGGTTATCTATATATATATATCTGTAGGTATACGTTGCAATTTGAGCAGTGGTAGCCCAGCGGTAATGCGTGACTTACAAAATGTAGGTCGTAGATACGAACCCTGACAGGCGCTTTACTTTGAGTAAATTATTTCATCACCACTGCTCTTTAAATGGTGAAGGAAAACATCTTGAGGAAACTGGCATGTCCTAGAACCAAAAAGTCGAAGACATGTGACATATAACCCCGCTAGTATATGACTTGTAGGTACGACCATTTCTACGCACAACGAAGCCCTTTCGCAACTCGGACGCAGCATTTGGGGTGACACAATTAATTGAATTGAATGAATCAATGATTGATAAGTTCATTGTGTCACACATTTTCCGCTTTTATAATTTCTAATGTGGTTTTATTATCGTAGAAAAACTCAAACTGAACTCAAACTCAATGCATTTACCATTTACAGGCACTTTTGAATTGTCAAGAAGTCGGTCAGTTACAATAATATGAAGCTAGTTGGCCATTCCAAATAGTAGGTTTCTATGGAGAAGAACGGGCAGAAGAAACCACACGGACACTCTTTTTAAGAATAGAATAGAACTATTTACACCCTAAAAAATACAGTTATAAATGTTGAAATTTTACATCATCATCATTTCAGCCGAAAGAAATCCACTGCTGGACATATGCCTCCCCCAATATGCGAGGATGGCCATAATCGCCACGCATGGCAGGCGGGTTGGCGATCGCAGTATGGTGTTAAAATGCATAGAGAACCCTGCTGCCCGTTCTTTAGTTAGTCCCTTAGTCGCCTTTTACGACACCCACGGGAAGAAGTAGGATGGTGCTATTCTTTACGTCCGGCACCACACGGTACCTTCCGGCACCACACAAAAAACACGTTAAATTTTACATTGGGTGACACAATGGGCGGTCTTATCGCTAAAAACATTAAACACAACACTCACACACATGTATGTCACAACAATTTATTTTATTTTGTTCGACCTTTTTTATATTATCACCTATAATTTACTCTCTTACGGCCGAACCCAATAACCTATATATCACCAGTTTCGGCCTACTGGAGATATAAAAATATATCTAGTGATGGTTATAACGTCCCAATAATCTATGAATCATACCGGCCCACACTATCAACTGATGGAATGGATGTATCGCATACAACAGATAACTCTTTGTATGAAAATGCCAAAGTATGCTTCCCAATAAACGATTTGTTTGACAGGACAGTACTACAGATGGCAGATTTGGCTATTCCCCGAATTTCAGGGATAAACGTAAAGTAGCCAAGCTAAAATGAACTCTTTAGTACTTGCAATAATGATCATAGATGTTTCTTTTTATTTAAAGTAATAAAAAAAAATTAAATTCAAATATCTCGAAAACGGTGCGCCTTAGGCAAAAAATAACAGAAATTTAACCCCCCCCTTACTAACACCCCCCGTGCAAGCACCATTCCAACATGAATTTAAGTAAAAAAAAAATAATACTAATGCGCTAAGGTAGCCCGCAAAATTCAAATTTTATTACGTTTTTTGCAATTTGCAGGTCAGTAACAGGTCGTATTTTGATTCGCGGCCATAACAAAAATGGCTCTACAGAATTATATCTTAATCCAGTAACTTGTTTAGAACTAAGAAACAAAGAAGTTTTAATATAACCCTAATAGCAATTACACATGTTGTTTTTTAAAGTGATGTTGGTTGTAATGGAACGCACGGGCGGGCGAAGTAGAGAAACCTACTTATTGTTTTCGTTAGATAGATAGCCTTTATCAATGATTGTGAGACGCCATCCGAGCATAGATATAATTATACTGTCTATCATCAATAGCGATGTGTCTTTAACTGAAAATAAGTTATTGGGTTCGGCCGTTAATTAATTAACGGACACACACTTCCCTATGTGCTTATTATTCTAGCGTATGGCACTCGTGGGTTGCAGCTGAAAATCAGTGTCAGGTGGTACACCTTGTGTTGTCATCTGACATTATGCTGAGCTGAGGCCCTTTTGGCATTATAATTAATTGTTTTCTGTTATTTATAGTTTTTAAGGTGTATTTTTTTGCTGTAATGCTAATAAACGCATTTTTATTTCTAAAAGCGATCTTTTACAGACAACCTTTGGATGGACTAAAGGGAGGAGAGACAATACTGCAGGTAGTCAGTGGTGTACCATGGTGGGCAGTTGGGCACGTCATGGCATCACGATAACACAGCGAAGCATAATGTATGGAAATACATGAAGACGCTTTTAAATTTCCGTCCACGATAATGTTATAACGTGCACGTATTTCCGTACATTTTATGGACGTGGACCTCATCATCATCAGCTTCCAGTCTAACCGGATACAGCTGAATACCGGTATTTTACATGGAGCGTCTGCCTATCTGACCTCCACAACCCAGTTACTGGGTAATACGATACCCCTTGATAAGACTGGTTGTCAGACTTTCGGGCTTCTGACGACCTAACGACTGTCAAAGATCCACGAATGACAGCCGGTAACAAGGGCTTAACGTGCTTTTCCGAGGCACGGAGGGGTCTTGGTATATGTAATGATGGTCACCCATCAACGGACCAACCGCGGCAAGCGTAGCTTAACCTGATTGATCGGCCCATGCGGCATTTTATTACTTAACCACAAGGCAGTCCAAGTCCACATATGGACGTGGACATCCACGATAATATCGTCACGTTAGAAATTATAAAAGTGCTCATTCAGACACACATATATATTACACTCACACAGGCTTATAACCTGGTAATTGTCTAAATATGGTTAGAAAGAAAGAAAGAAAGAAAGAAAGAAAAAATATTTTATTTGTCACAGAAAAACGTACATACAAAAACATATCTAATAAGCTACACTTATGTGACTATTGCCCCATGTTACTATACAGGGTTATTTTTAAAACGTCAATAACCTCTTAAGGGGTCATTGTAATCATCATTGTGAACAACTTTTACTATGGGACCAAACCTGAAATCGTGTAAAAAAAATCAGCTGTTCCCTACATTTTAACGAATTATTCGAACATAAATAAGTTTATAAGTTTATAAGTTTATTCAAAAAAAATAATGTAGTACAGTAAAAACATTTTTCGTAATTCTATGTAATAGTTCACAAGTGTTACATGCCTGAACTAGGACATCCTGTGTTTCAGGCGAGAAAAGGTAAAACATTATATCTAAATAATCACAGTAATCACATCATATACAAAAGGTAAATTAGTCAACTAATAGGTATGTAAAAGAGGTGTAAACAGTATAAAAATCTTACCTGCTAAAAACTTAGTATATTAATTTAAGCTAACTAATCATAATAAAAAGTGCAATTAATATTTATTTAAGTACAACTAATAACTTCTCTGTATCTTCATAAGACAAATTTTGTAATGTTTCCTTCAGAGTTTTCTTGCAATTTACAAAATTTTGGGAATAAATTTTTGCTTTTGCATTAAGTCTGTTATAGAGTAGTGGTCCCAGAAAAACAAAAAATTTGGCTGTAAAAGCATGTTTTGTGCTTTTTGTGGGACAAACTATATCTTTCCGTCTCTTTTTAATAAGTTCAGTGCTGAAGCGGAGGGCTGCGTGTTGTTTTAGTACAATGCTCATTATGAATAACTGCCTGACTGTTAGTACTTCACAATTTTTATAGAGCTGGTTAGTGGGAAAAAGGAAAGGGCGGCACGTAGACACCTTGAGAATCGCTCTTTGAGCTCTTTCGACTTGTATTAATAAAGTTTTACCTGCTCCACCCCATGAGGTAATGCAGTATGACAAAATTGACTGACATAGAGCAAAGTAAACTTGCTTAATTATTTTTGGATCCGCAATATGTCGCAGCTGCTTAAATACAAATATGAGCTTACGAACTCTATTATTTAAGACTTCTATATGTTGTTTGAAAGTAAGGGTCTCGTCTAATATAACACCTAGGTATTTTATTTGGTTAGTCTTATTAATATTAGGACACTTTAACGGGCATTCTGCGGGGACTGTGCAACAATGAGCATATAGCGTCGAGGAGTAATCGGAAGTTGGTTTGCGCATGGAAAACTTTATATAGTTTGTTTTATCCGTATTTAGGGTTAATGTGTTATGTTGAAGCCATTTATTTACAATATTGAAGCCGTTTTGCGCAAGCTTGTGAACTTCATGCTCCGATTCAGCCGCAAAAAGAAGAGCAGTGTCATCAGCGTAAGATATTACTGTACCGTGCTGTAGTTTAAGATTACAAAGGTCGTTTATGTATATCAAAAACATAGTGGGTCCTAATACACTTCCTTGGGGAACACCAAAAGACGTGTTTTTTTGGTCTGCGCTGAGGACATTGCCAATCTTAACGCATTGAGTACGGTCTTCTAGGTAACTTTTGAAAAGTTTGAGCTGAATACCTCTTATACCTACTGTCTCAAGCTTGCGCAATAGAGTAGGGATACATACTGTGTCAAAAGCTTTGGCAAGGTCCAGGAAAATACCTACTGTATGGTTACCCTTGTCAAGTTTTTGTGCTAGAAAATCAGTTAGATGATGTACGGCATCGGCAGTTGAAATTTTAGGTCTAAAACCAAACTGTCGATCCGATAAAATTTATTTGTCCTCTAGGTATTTGAACAACCTTTTATTTATAATTTTTTCCAATATTTTGGACATACAAGGCAATAGAGAAATAGGTCTATAATTTGTTACTTGTTCTTTACTGCCTGATTTATGAACAGGGATGATAACTGCTTTTTTGAGACACTCAGGGAAAATGCCCAAGGATAAACACATACGAAAAATGTAAGTCAGTGGAGGTACTAAAATATTTCTGAAATGTTTAATAATTTTATTTGATATTTCATCCCAACCAACTGCGCATTCATCTCTCAATGACATGATTATATTTTCTACTTCTGTCTCATCAGTATCTAGTAAGGCAAAAGATGATAGAGTGGAGTTACCCGTGGTAGAAAAGTTCATTAAATAAGGAGATTGATCCCGGTTATTTTTTTCCGCCAGACACTTACCAACATTAACAAAGAAATTATTTGCTAAGTTAGCAGACGTCAGCTGTGACGAGTGCGCTCGTAATAAACTTGAAGATGACTCATTTTGTTTTGAGGAAAAAGTTACATGTTTAATATATTTCCAGATCTTTTTACTATTTGTTCCAGCCTTATCCAGTGCAGTTTTATCGTAGTTGATTTTAACCTTTTTGAGAAGACTATTACAAAAATTACGATATCTTTTGTATGACAGTTGTAGGACTGTATTCTCTGGATGAGATTTACATTTCATGTGCAGTTTATCTCGGTGTTTCATACAGCGAATAAGACCTGGTGTGATCCAGGGTTTTATGTTGCAATTTTTGTTGCTCAACTGCGATACGACCGTATTTTTCTGAATTGCATGACGTACATTTTCTATAACATACATCATACAATACTGTGGGTCAGCAGAATTATAGACTGGATCGAAGTTGATGACGCGTAAATCTTCATCAAGTTTATTTATATTCAATTTCGAAACTACACGAGTGTTATGTTTAGGTAAATTACAATTTAGTGTTAGTAGGACAGCATTATGATCTGTTATTGTAGAGTTAATAACAAGTGCAAGTGAAGGGAAATTGGTTTTAAGTATGATATGGTCCAAGCAAGAGCCACTATGATGTGTAGGAAAACAATGTGCTGGGAGCAAGCCATGATATGCGCATAAGTTGAGGTAGTCCTGAGCAGATGCGTCAGTACTTCCTGGAAGAATATTAATATTAATATCTCCAATTACTACCGTGTTTTTAAAAGGTGACAGGTTTTGCAAGACATCATTCAGAGTGTCAGTAAAATTTTTAGTATTTTTGAAAGAGGGGGGCCGATATAAAGCTACTATCGCAAAATCTGATCCAATTTTCACTACCAAACTGTTACAGTCTTGCATATTTGGTTCCTCAACAGAGACTTTCAGGTGATCTCTTACATAAACTATCACCCCATCATTTTGATTGTAATTCCTATCACTTTTGTACATCTTATACCCTGTGATCAGTGGTATATTATATTTCTTGGTAAGCCAGCATTCCGTTAAAACAATAATGTCACAGTTAATGTTTAGCCGTTGTTGAAAAACGCTGAAGCTGTCAAAATTCTTAAAAATACTGCGAATGTTTTGTGTTAGTATGGTTAATGGTGTTTTGTAGCCGGAAAGATATTGTTTGCAGCTTTCAACTTCACAAAGTCTAGACTCAGATACAGAAAAATTATCTAAATCATTAATTAAATTGTTTATCATAATAACAAAAACAAAAGAAAGAAATAAAATTTTACTATATAAACTAAGAAGATCTAAAATAAATAACTTATTGACGGCGCTCTTAGGCACCTTCATAATCTATTGAGTTTATGTACCTTTTTTCGGCCAACATTTTCGCCGGGCAGTCAGCTGCACCTGTGATGTGTTTGTCTGGCTTTTTGAAATGCAAGCAAGTAGCGCATTTTGGTTCATCTGACCTCTTTGGACATTCTTTGATTGAATGGCCTTGCTCACCACAGTGACCACAGGTGTAGGACGTCTGTCGACATGATTTGGCAGCGTGGCCATATTGCTGACACTTATAGCATCGTGTGACCAAAGTAAAATCTCTTACAGGGCATGATGACCAATTTATAAACACTCGTTCTTTTGATATTAGGGCTTTTCGTATGACTGGCGATACTTCTACAACATAGTTGCAATAGTCAGAGTCTCTCTTACCCGACTTATGACTTAACTTGATTGAGGTCAAAAACGTCTCAAGGCTGCAGTCCTGAAGCTTCTCGGCGAGATTTTGGTGGTACAAACATGTGAAAACCTCGTTTTCTGACATGGACGTCGGAACTCCTATTACTACAACCCTAGGCTTCCTTTTGTAAGGCTCGTCGACTGTTAGACCCGATTTTTTTAGCTGCTCCAATTGTCTCACCTTTTCGATGTCGTCTTTCGTCTCAGTGCTGATGATAACACCCCCGTTTTTGGTCTTGCGCAGGCCTCTTACATGCAGCTTCATCTGTCCGGGGCAAATGATTTTTTGGACGAGGGATTTCGTTTCGTCGCTGGATTTTAATTTATCTACTGGATAAATGGCCACAGAACTTACGTTTGTCTGCTGGATGTAATTGTTGGCTCCTTTTTTGACCATGTCAGCAAATGACGCGCCCAGGGCAGTTTTCGTTTTTTCTTCGACACTCAACTTGAGTTCCTTTAGTTGCTGTGAGAGGTTGAGTTGGGTTTCAAGAGCTTTGGCAATATTGTGGGATTCCAATCCTTTCGCTTTCATGTACTGGTACTGTACCGCCATTTGCGATGTGCTATGGCCGATCTTCCGGCATAGGGCAGTGATGCGCATTTTGTGGTCCATATTCAGCTTGCCTTCCGCTGCGATAGTGCACACCTCCTGCAAGCTCTGGTCGATGGTCGTCATCCAGCTCTGAATTTCCGGTGTCGTCATAGCTTCAAGAGCTTCATTCGTTTGCTGCGGCGCTTGAGGGGGACGAGCGGGGCCGGTTACACCGCCAGGTGTAGGCGGCGGGGAACGGGCACACCTACTTCTAGGGCTGAAGAGACTATCCTCCATCGTAAAGTAGATTATTTACCTATGTATTAATCACTGATCATTTTTATAGGAAAACACATCAAATCTAATGTATGAGTCACTTTATTAACAGCAAATTTAATAAAAACTAGGTCACGATTTCGCAAGTAATTATTTGTTTATACTAATATTGTTCGATACGTCTGTTCACTACGACCGTCACGAACGATATTTCATAAATGTAGGGAACAGCTGGTTTTTTTTCACGATTTCAGTTTTGGTCCCATAGTAAAAGTTGTTCATAATGATGAGTAAAATATTGACGTTTAAAAAATAACCTTGTATATACGTTGTCCCGTGTCTTCCCTATTTTCCCCCTATTAAACATAATACCTAACATCACGAAAAACCGCGTTTCTTTCAGATTACCGAAGAAAAAGATAATGTTACTTCAACCATTGAAAAAACTGGTTGCTAATGTAAGAAGCAAAGAGAAAGACCCTGAAATCAAAACAAGTGGATTAGGTAAACAGTAAACAACAGGGGTTGATGTTGTTTTTGCAAAACATTATTTCTGCGATGAATTCTTCGAATTGTTTTAGAATCTCCATTTGGCGCCAGCTTTTTAGTCGTAAATTCCCACCAGTGCACATAAATCGTATTGTTGTTTTGTTTGTTTACTGTTGATAAACTTTACTTTCTTGGGATATTAGACTTAGAACAACGCTCTACAGCGGGCTGAGCACGGGCATGACAAGACGTTTGTGACAAGACATGATAAATTATGTCTTGTCAAATTGTACTAGCATTTTAAGACAAAACGGTTTTATCGATCAAACTGTGATAAAATGTGTGACTCAAGTCATGTCACAGTAGGCCGTGCTCGCCCCGCTGAAGGACTTAAGAAACTAAAAGACTCGCAGAGTCCAAGGAATTACAGTAGGTAATCGTATATATAGATATACGTCATCTAGATACCCTGCCAGTCTGAAAATCTCACTATTAAACACTGTGAAGTAAGCTGGTAGTGAGGTGTAATTCCATCGGATGCGAAGGATTGACACTATTGACAGCTCACTTCAAGCCAAAGACATTAAACTAAACTCGCGAGCAATAAACTAACCATCGTCCGCTGCTCGAAACAAATTTTTACAACTTCTACGAGTATGCAATGAATTAAAGATTGTGGCTTAACATTTGAAAGGCAATTTTGTTAGCTTTCAACATCTTTCAATGTCATAACCAAAGATTATTCACCGTATGTCATGGAACGTAAAACAAATAACATTAATTTTTAAAACAAAACACCATATTGTTTTGTAGTCAAAGCCGTTTTGAAAATTGATCATCAGTCCAATATTTCACGTCACTGGGAATACTGAAGCTAAAAGATAATGGAAATAACACCTATAGAAGCCGCTCAAGTCGTCATCCTAATCCAGCAAGGATTGTCTCAGCGTACCTACTATCGCTCAACAGCTTCATTTGTGCCAGTCTTGTGACTCGAAGGTATACAAGAGGCTCAGGGAGACTGGTCAAAATTTTAAAAGGTAAGTACTGAAATATTTATTCGAAAAATTATTAATTACTAGTCGTCGCCCACTGGTTGAAATTCGACCCCCTCTACTTACAATTTATATAGTACTTACTAATTCCATGAGTACACTAATTCCATAAAGTACTTACTAATTCCATTCTATTCAAAAGTACTTTCTTATTCCATGCTCAAGCTGTCACGTCCTGTTACACACTTCCGTCGCTTTTCTCGAAATCACTCCCACAGAAAGCGTGAAAAGATGTTAGACATAAAAAAACGAATACCTATTGTCCTTTATTTTTTTCTAAGAGCAAGACGAAGACATGAATAGGACCTCTTAAAACATTTCTTAGCCTCAAAGTTGGTTTTGTTTCACTTAGCGAAATGGAAGGTCATCTCAAAATACTTACACAAACCGTGTAGTCTGTGCTTGGAACTCAGTACTCTGTCTATACTGTGAATGGAACAACCAATCACTTACCGTGGCAGTCAAGCGAATTATATGTAGAAGGTACACGAAACACTGCACAAAGTAATTGGAATACAATCACTGTGCAATGTGGACACGAACAGAATTCACCAAAACAAACAGAGCACTACAAAATTGTCATTAAACACTGGGCTTAAACTATTCAATTCATTATTGAAAAGTTAGGTTTATATCTAAAGGAATATATAGGCTAACCATTAACCAAAATAACATTATGATCAGCGAGATCATCATCATCAGCCCAACCTTTTCCCAACTATGTTGGGTTCAGCGTCCAGTCTGACTGGATGAAGCTGAATACCAATAGTTTACATGAAGTGACTGCCTTCAGCCAGAACCTTAATATTTACTTGCTAGCTAGGCTCTACAAGACCCAGAACTATTCCTTTTGTAACCCAATTTAAAAGTTCCTCCATCAGTCAGCCCCGCTACAATCTTTGCTGACAGCGGACTGTCATGCTCATGACTAGAGATCGGTTATTCGGATGCATATTCACCTAAAGTTTAAGAGTTGACTAGTATGGAATGCGCTTCGATACGGGAAAAAGTGTCGGTTTCCAGGAGTGACGAATTTTTAAGAACTACTCTTTTGTACTGTGTATCCCTGAAAAAATATATTTCATTTAAGAATAAAAGGTTTGAAGAAATATTAAAAGTGTTTTTTAAACGTTTATTTTCTACAAAATTCTTGACTAGTTCTAAATAGATAAGAAATATTTGTTATCCTACTTCGGAATACAAAATTGTATACCTACACACTGTTATTAATGAAACCCCGCGATACCGGAATAAAGATATAAGTATTTTAAGAAGCCGTTTCCATACTTTGTATCCTTTGCCGGGAAAATAACGTACTTTAGGTAAATATGCATCCGAATATCCGATCTCTAGTCATGACTCTTGAATGTTTTGATATACCATACGCAACCTCAATCAACTTAGCCGCAGTTAACTGCTGGATTTAGACCTGCCCTACGACTTGGGCCTATATAAACACCGGTTCTCAGCCTTCTGAATCCAGTCTGTCCCGAACACCGTTTTTAATTATACCATACCCTAATAAACATACATATTTCAATACAAACAAAACTTGTGTTAATAAAAAGGCTTAAAACTATGTTAGTAGCACTTCACTTTGCACTAGCTTGACTTCGTGCTGTCCTGTGGAATTTGTCCGCGGAAGCGGCGGAACACCACGTCCTGCGGCCAAAAGTCTTCTTCCATGACGAGGGGCATAAAACAGTTCGGTACACGCACGACGAACGCCTTGAAGTTGACGTTCCTCTGCGATTCCAGTAACTGCACCCTCGGCGTGTACCTCGTCTTTTGGCGCACGTACTCCACGATGTCCTCCGCCTTAGTGGTGTAGCGTAGGCGGGAATCTACACCGGTGTGTTCGGCTTTGCGGCACGCAGGCTCATTTCGGGCTCCATAGAGGAGCTTTGCCGCCGGCAGCCGTTTTTGTTCGTTCGGGATCGGCGCTTCCTCCTTTGCACCGTCACGAAACCGTCATCAATAAGACGTCGGTCGTCGTCGTGTTTTAAGATCGTCGGTCTAATATAAATCGTGCTAACAATTTAAAAAAAGAAGAAGACAATAATTGTGTATGCTGATTACAGCCACATCGGCAGGACCGTCTTTAATCTATTCCAGGCCCTGGGCACTTTAGGATAATTGTGGAGAATGCAGGATGCAAGAGCGAGCTCGAAATTTATAGCACCCCGTCTGTGATTTACTTAGCTTTTATTTTGACAACATCTAACTACAACGCTGGCAGGAACTAGAGGGCCCCATGGATCGCGGGGCCTTGGGCACTTGCCCAAAGTGGCCAATAGCAGCGACGGCCCTGCACATCGGGCCCCAGCGCATCGCATTTCAGTACAAATAAGTGCGGTGCAAGCCGCCTGTAGTGTGCGATGGTTCATACAAAATGTATTAAGTGATGTAGGCAGAGGGCGAAGCTATCGCCGCGCGCCGTCTCAGCAGATAGGAAACGTCGACTCCATCTAGCTTAAGTTATATATATATATTTCATTTATTTTTCAGACATAGTCCATTAAATTACATTAAAAGAAATTTAAAAAAAATTATACGCGTTGAGCGATTTTTGGTAGGGCCAAAACTTATGGGTTCGCGTCACCGACATGCCCGCGCCGACATGCAGTAGTAGCAGTTTTAAGTAAAGTTAAATTGACCACGTGAAAAGTGGAAAGTCAATAAAATAATGATTATCTAAAACACATTAAAAAACAATGCACAGTATACGAAGTGAAAACTTCTAGGCGCGTTGAGCGATAAGTTTTCACTTCTGGCGGCAGTCCCTATGACTGCCTGTTTTGAAGTGTTTCACACGTCGTGGTAAAAAAAAAACATAGGTTCATCAGCCTTATCAATTAGATATACGAGGTCCCCGAGCTACAGGAACCCCATCAGGTCTCTAGGTAATAGTCTATTCTGAAAATGATCACACAGTCCCGCACAGGACCAGCGTGGTAGATTATAGCCCACTCCCTCTCGAAGAGAGGAAGCCTGTGTCCGAGCAGTGGGAACATTATAGGCTGACAGGTCTCTAGGTAATAGTCTATTCTCAAAATGATCACAGTGCGGTCACTAGATTCGATGTGTTTGTGATGGGTCGTTAATATGGTTAACAACTATTTGTTAATTAAATGATAGCCGAGCTGACCTTAAAAGGTAGTTGCTCTCACAATTACAAACAAGGTCGTAGGTATTACGCAGTTTACCGTATGTGGAAATTGGAATGTTTGTGCATTTGATTAGATATTTTTATCATGCATAATTCGTTAACTCGTGCATACAGCACACAAATAATTAATCGTTTGTTCATCGATCAAGCCTTCTATAATTAATAGGTACAGACTCCAATCTTATGCTAATACTGCTACAAGCAACGATCACGATAGCTTTACAGACCTACATTACTGTAAAAAAGTAACTAAACAAAAAATATAAAAATTGGAATGAAATTAATCGATTTTGAATTAATGTATAATTTAATAAAACAATGGTTAGACCTGCTGACTTGTACCTACGCATCAGAACGTTGGGGCACAAAAGGGATAAATGAAAAGCAAAATTGTAAGCTGCTGAGATGAGAATGCTAACGGGGATGTGTGATCATGTGTGGTGTTACGCGAATGGATAGAATAAGAAATGAGTACTTTGTACCGATTCTGTCTGAAAGTGGGACCGGTAACTGTTGTGTGGAAATCAGTTGTCATAGTATGCGGTGTGATGCAGAGGAATGAGAAAAATGTCGTGAGGATAGTTCTGAGTACCTACCTATGAATGTGGATGGCTATAAGTAGAAGTACTCTTATACTCCTTTTTTTTTTTGGGTGGGAAATTATCAAATAACTTCTCCCGCTCTGGGCGGAGCGGGAGGGCGTGTCAGACTTTTACTGACTATAACCCACCCGTGTTCCTTCCGTTGCCTGTGTGCCGGGGCCACGATATCCCTTTCGGACAAACTCGCAACCCTGGCAGGCATTGGTCCTGACGGACCCCGTCTGTTGGTGCTGACATATCTTAGAGGCGCGCGTGGAACACAACGCGCCGTCGACCCGGGCCTGGTCCTTATCGGACGGCGAGCTACCCATCGCTCTCCGTCCGCAAGCCCGCGCCTACGGTGGCCGGAAATCGGCTTGCAACTCCCGACGCCCGGGTCGTCTCCTGCGGCGACTAGAGGTGCGAGGGCGCGCACCTTGCCTCTCCCTCACGCATTCCGCCTTCTCCTTCGCGAGCATTACTGCTTCGCAGAAGGAGGTGACGGCCTCCCATGCACTCTCGCTCCGCCCCATGGCCTGAACCAGTGCTGGACGCGAGAGATCACCGCCGCCGATCGCCTCCGTGAGGACACGGCGGTGCTCCGCCCAAGCCGGGCAGATCTCCACCGTATGCTCCACCCGGACTCTTATACTCCTATGGATGAAATCTGTGAATGATGAAAATGGCTAGAAAGGGGGTCACTACGGAGATGACAATTAATAGAGATAATGAATGAAAAAGCCATGTTGCGCCGACCCCAAATATATTGGAATAAGAGTGTCTTGAAGGTGTGGCGGCCACCGGCGTCAACCGTGTGCGGCGAGTCCTGGGCCTCAAGTCTGCTATTACAATAGTGTCAGAATGGTCAATCATTGATTTCATAATTGTTGATTTTGACAAGTTTGGTAATCTACTATTATATTGGCGTCATTATGACTTTCCAATGGTCGGCCACTGACACTACATTGAAAGAAATTGCAGTTATTGGTAACCTCGTACATAAAGACAAATTAATGACATTTCTACGAATGGATTTTATAATAATGGCAATACGACAATGCCAATATAATAACACTATTCTATTACGAGAACATTGACCGACCAATGATCGACCATTATGAATTTAGCAGATTACGAACTTTTAGCAAAATGACAATGGCATGACAATGGGATCGTGTTGGAATGACTGAATTTATAAAAATAGCAGACTTGGGCCGCTGGATACAAAATGTATGAAAACTACAGGAAACATCCATCATCAACACCGCCGGTGGGCCGGCGCGCGGCGTTTTGTGGTTGTGGCGGACTGGCGGGTGGCCCATAGATTATACATTTATATATAGGAAGGGTGGCCCGTGTGCGCTGACCCTAAGGGGACGTCCACTAATTACGCGAGGCGTTTAGGAGGGAGGGCGGGGCGTTAGCCGAATCTCACCCAATCTCACGTGGGGGTCTCGGCAAATATCAAATAATTTATGATTTTCCGCAAGAAACACTGTAAAATTGCGAGAAAACTGGGTAATTATTATAAAAATAAGTATAACATTAGGGGGAGGGGGAGAACCAAATCTCACGACTCCTCTCCAAGGGGGAAAAGATCGCCGAAATCGCCTCACCACGATCGTATGTATGTGAGTATGAATGACGAAACCTTACGACGATGTGATTGTAGGGATTAATAAGACATTACAAATGAACTTACCAATATACACTTTACCTAACATAATTATCGTCCTAAGTGAGGCCATGAATTTGGTTAGCATGACAAGGACAGGCTTCTCTTGTGTAATTATCCCACACACAATTAAGTTACTAGCGTCTGCTAACCTCATTGCAATTCTCTGATGGACGAATAGGTAGGTAAATATAATTATTCTGGCCATTGTGGGTAATCCATAAATTACGTAACACGAATTTCATGATTTCTGGACCCACCCACCCCGTCCTTGTCACAGGTGGTCCAACTTGTGTGAACCTCCCCTGGTGTGACGTCACATATTTTGCAACTTTAAATTGATGTCTATGAAAAATTCAAAGAAATTGTTCTACCGGTCGCGGTGTTGCGTAGTATGTAGAAGCCTATAAACATCGCTGGCCGCCAAAACCGTCGTATGCACTACCAAAAGTCGTTGACCCCAAATTTTCTGAATGTTTTTTTTTTTCTTTTATCATGTTTAGTTATCAATGCCTACCCATCGCGTCTACGGAATTTCGCTAGCAAAAATTTGACCCTGAATACACATACATGTGCGTCCTAGCAAAAAGGGTACAGTAGTGGGGTATTGAGTTAAGATTAGATTCGGTATCTAGAATAGTCAATTGTTATTATGGATTAAAAAAATATAAAAAAACTGGCAATTTTTTTTTATCAGACATTTTTTAAGAAGAAACTGACGCTTGATTTGAGAAAAACCATGTTCAAATTTGATACACACCACTGGTACCTTTTTACTAAACTTTTCTCTTAAACATTTTGGTACTTAGAAAGATCGTATATAGTCATTTACTTTATGAACTTGTAGATAATTGAGCATTCATTTAATAATCAATTAATATCGCGAAATGCAATTTTTTCACCCAACTTTACCAACTGCGTACCACCTACCGTACACACATATGCCGAGAACTGGACCATTTTGGCTTTTTTTGAAATTTTGATGTGAAACATCTTTATGCGCACAGCGCACGTAAAACCGATTACTAGCGGGGCGACGCATGCCGCGTGGCAATCGGCCACTATACCTACACTTATTCTTTATGTAGTAGTGTGTAATTGTAGTGTGTGTAGTGCGATGTTTCACATCTGCCAGTTGTCCCGCGACGGCTCCATTTTATTACTCTCATCTCCATTTTATTAATGAAAGAAGGGGGGGGGGGGCTTTTTTCATTCATCCATACAGGCGCATGTTGAAAGCTCACAGTGTAGGTAGGTACCTATACTCCATTTGAAATAAGATAAGACATTTATATAAACCTCTTTTTAGGGTTCGGTAGTAAACGAGTAGAAATAAGGGTTCCTCCTTATTAGTTTCGCCATGTCCGTCTGTCGGTCTATCTGTCTGTCCCCGCCTTAGCTCAGAGACGCTTAGTCTTAGAAAACTGTAATTTGGCATGGGTGTACATATTAATCACGCCGAAAAATTCGTAAAATAAAACCATGAAAAACATTTTTTTTAGGGTAAGTACCTCCCGTGCACGTAAAACGGGGATGATATTTTGTTTTCTCGTCTAATACATGGTGTGGGGTATCGTTGGATAGGCCGTTTATAAATATTGTGGGTTTGTGAAAGAAATTTTTCAATTCTGAGATCCGTTTGCATAATATTAAGCTTTAAAGTGCTATTTTTTGTTAGAGTCAAGTGTCCCCCCCCCCCTGCCAGCTAAATGGTTGGTTTTGGATATTTGAAAAAATTCATGGCAGTAGTGTATATAACGAAATTAAAAGGAAAACTATCACAGCTAAGTAGGGTTTACAAGTTAACGAGTAATAATCGACCAACTTAAATTTTCAGTTGAAGAATTGAATGTAACGTATATCGATATTTGGGAGCGCATGTTTTTCAACTACAATGTAAAGTTTGTTTTTGGGATAAATTCATAAGTTATAAGTTTTCTATTCCGAACGGATACTTACCACTCTTTAAATAATTAAATGTAATGTGCGAACGAATAATAACAACTTGAATTTGGTAAAGTCAGCTCAGGCAAAACTAGTCAAATTAAATTTGTTTTCTGATATTTTTATGTATTTTGATGATTTAACTGATTTATTTTTCAATTAAAGGTCTTATAATTACATACAAAGCATTTTTACTGATTGTACCTTATACCTTTGAACTTGTTTTGGTATTAGTTTAAACAATTGTATCCGTTCGGAATCACACTAATCCATATACCCTATATACTATTGTAGTCTGTGCACTAATCACATCACACTAATATTATAAAGGCGAAAGTTTGTGAGTGTGTGTGTGTGTATGTTTGTTACTTCTTCACGCTCAAACGGCTGGACCAATTTTGATAAAATTGTGTATGGAGGTAGCTGACACCCTGGATTAAGACATAGGCTACTTTTTATCCCGATATTCCCACGGGATCGAGACTTACGCGGGTGAAACCGCGGGGCGCAGCTAGTAGAAAATAGTTTTTCGTACCACTTGCTCAAAAAAGTGACATTCAATGCCACAAAAAGCGAACATAACAATAGTCATTTTTAATCTGTTAAAAACAGGGAAAGAAAATTGTACTGAATTTCATTCATCCTCTAGGGGGAGAATGTGATTTTAAATTTGGAATACTTACCGAAATTTATATTGAACTACATCTGTGTTTACACCATTGAGTTTGTATCTGTAGCATTATACATCTTTTTGAAAAAGGAATACGCATTTATTATGCAGTTTTGGTTATTAAATACAATTTCGAAAACCGACGAGGCCGTATGAGCTTGATGCCTTTGCTTTTCCGACAAAAAAATATTAGTCTAGGAATTTGCCGCGTTTTTGTTTTCTTCAAATACATAAACGTTTAGTTTATTTTAAATTATTTTTATAAATAAGTTATTGTTCTAAAATGCTTATCTCATATTATTATTGTGTTAATTTTTTCGCAAATGGTACGAAAAGTAGAGTATTTTCCTCGGTGATAAAGCTGTCTTAGTCTTGGGTGAACTAGAAGACACTGCTTTATCCCCTTGGTTAATAATCTACTGTTATGAGTTGAAACACTTGAAACGAATACCAGTAGTATTAGTTATTGGTATTAGAACGGAATAAATCGTTACAGCAAATATTTATCCAATTATGGAACAGAAGCATAATATTCCCTACCTAAATTATAACATTCTATGAAAGACAGCTGAGCTACCGAGATGGCGATTAATAGAGAAATATGGAAGAAAGGGACATGTTGCTCCGAACCCAAATAAATTGGGATAACGGAAGGAGAAGAAAGAAAACTGAGTATTTCGGTAATATTTATTAGGCACGATAATTAAAAAGACTAGTTCCGTCTTATTAAAAAACAAGATTTATATTTTGACATGGCTTAAACCATGGAGCCAGTTTTTGTAATAAGACCGTAACTGTGATTGAAATACCGTTCTTTATACAAAACTGAAAACTTAATTCGGTACTAAGTTGTCAGTTTTGTATTAGGAACTGCACCTAAGACGGAATAAAGTTCGAAATTCAATAATGGCTCCATGGTTAAAACTTGGGTCTGAAGATAAACCTTGTTTTGTAATAAGGCCCGTTGAGTCTAACTACAGTCGAGAAAAATATATCAATAACAATATCTAATTTATAAACAGTAATTAGTAAACTAATAACTAAATAAAAGTAACAATTATTTGTTTCCAATAATAATTATCTTCCGTAAATAAAGACTATTGTGAATTTGTTCGGATTTTATGGAATAGTTTCGGACTTAACCGGAGCCTATAAAGGGTGTTACGGAAAGGGTATAACCATACAAACATGGTGAAGAGTGCATCTGGTTCAGAATCTCTGTACAAAATTTCAGCTCAAACAGAATAACTTTGAAAATGTTTGATATTTTTTATACCGTGCACCGTGGCATTTTAATCGTCTTACAAGTTACAGCGGCAGCCCACTTCATGTATCCAATTACTACTAATCATTCATGAAAGTCCTCATCAGAATGTTTCAAATTCAAACTACATCATGCCATGCGTCATAATTTCACTATTTCAAATGTTAATAAATTTGTTTTTTTACTTTCACGAATGATTTGTAGTCATTGGATACATGAAGTGGGCATGAGTATTACATTCAACTAATTGTAAATAATTTACGCTTCAGGTTCTTATCAAAACAGAAAAAATCGAATCTCTGTTTTCTAGGGTGAAATAAAGATTTACTGGATCGATTCAGTACTAGATATCGATAGAAAAATCGATTCTTCGATTAATCTATCTCAGATCGCCATCCCTAATTCCGGTGTCGGCGGACGCACAGTGGAGACTTCTTGGCGGGAAAGTGAAGCGTCATATTCAGCAGTTTGTTTATTTTTCCAAAATTAGTGTTAAGCCGAATATTAATGTGTAATAATGGTGGATTATTAACCAATAAGTGTTTGTGAACGTGCATTAGTGTAGACAAATGAAACAAAACAGTGCAACTTCGCTTCAAGTTCTCTCAAGAAATCCGCGTGAGGTCTCAGTAAAGTACCACATCTTTACTGAAACTCAAGGGGAGTGGGTGGGGATATCATCATCATGCATTGAATATAATTCATTTCATCAATAGTTTTTTTTTAGAAGTTTTGTAAACTAACTGTAGACTTGGCTAAAAGGTCCCAGTAACCAGGCCATTAAAATATTTTTTTTAAAAAAACGCACAGCACGTGGACAACGCGGCGCTGTCATCTCGTTCTCGTTGACGTCCCGCTCCGGTGTCGGTGGACAAACGACAACTGTAACCCGCGAAATTCAAATTTTCTTAAGTTTTTTGCAGTTTGCAGGTCAGTGTAATGTTGAATCTTGATCAAAATATGATTCGCGACTTTATCAGATATGTATTTACAGAATTATAATAATTAGAATCATTAATACATCTCTCTAAGTTAGATTTGTTCCCCAATGTCATGATTTCATGAAAAAGTAATTCAATGGAACAAATCTAACTTAGAGAGATGTATTAATAATTCTAATGATTATAATTCTGTAAATATTTATCTGCTAAAGTCGCGAATCATATTTTAATCAAGATAAGGACACTGATATGTAAATTGCAAAAAACGTAAGAAATTTTGAATTTCGCGGACTACGGCTGCGGATTCAAAACCAAACTTTTTTCTAAAACTTAACTCGATGTATCCAAAAACAAAATCTAACACTTCTTCTTCGGGTCTTCATCCCTGCATGGTTCACAAATTTCCGGTGGCCGCGGAGGTATTACCTTTTCTTTTTCTACCTTGCAAGGCTCCAGTTTGCAGGGTGGCGTTGTATCGCCACAAGGAGCTTCCACTTCCACAGGATGCTCGTCCTTTGGTGGTGGACATGGACAAGGTGTCGACTTACTAGGAGTCCGGTGACAAGGTGAGGTAGGAGTAGGGGCAGAAGGCATATTTGGAGGAACACCGCAAGGAGATGGAAATGCTTCTTTAAAGTAACAGTGAGCGTCGAACCACCACACACACCCTGGTGTTGGTAAATCGCTCGGGAACTTCAACTGGAAAAAGTAAAAAAAATAAACATTATTCGTTGATTTCACAACATTTCAATATTTTCTGACAGGTGGCTTATAGACGGGCTGGCAGCCCTGTTGATACTGCATTGAGTAAGTTAGCAACACTGAACCGTTTCCAGTTAGGGAATTGACGTAATACCTGCAGTATGTTCATTTCCTTTACGCTGGTAGACCACCTGCGCCACGAAACCATAGCAGCGAAACCCTATTAGTTCAATTGAACTGGCTCACGTCATGTTCCGCTACTCGCATCCGATTCGAGTAGCGGAACATGACGCGAGCCAGTTGAATTGAACTACTGCGGTTTCGCTGCTATGGTTTCGTGGCGGAGGTGTGCTACCAGCGTTATAATTCTGTAAATTCAGATCTGATTATAGTCGCGAATCATATTTTAATTAATCAAGATAAAACCTGACACTGACCTGCAAATTGCAAAAAAAAACGTAAGAAAATTTTAATTTCGTGAGCTACAGCTGCGGGTTCACTAAAAGCATCGCCGCGTCATCAAAAACACGTAAGGTTATGTAGATATACTGAGCATAATGTAGGTACCTCAGCAGTAATAAAAAAAAATTAACTACATTACTTAGATCCATCGTAAAGTGTTATAAGGAAGAGTCCATTACGTACACTCTGTCCAGAACTTGATTTCTGCGGTACACATTTACCACCTGGGACACCTCTAGCACCTGATTTGAAACCTTCGGCTACTGGCGCCACCACCGGAGGTTTTACAGAATTCAAGACATCTCTGTTACCATACCACTGGTCAGAATATTTATATTCCGGCCCGCGAGGAACGTCAGGTGGGGGAATAGATCTAGGTGCAAGCCTTGGTAGAAAGCGCTGATGATATACAAATTTCCGACCTAATAAAAATTCACGTATTGTCTGTAAGCCCGAAGACACATCTCTGAAATCCCATTTTATTGATTTCTTACCCATTTAAATAGGCATTTTCATACTAAAGACTGACAAGAAGACTGACAGTTTTATTTTCTAATACTGACACATATTATTGAATGCCACACATTTCGTTGGTCAAATTCGAAGGTAAAAAGATCGTATTATCAACGGTACCTATTTACCTACCTACCTCCATACCTACCTGTTTTTTACCCGACTACGGCAAATCCAAAAGGAAGGGTTATGATTTTAGAAGTGTATGTATGTCTGTATTTACGTGTGTTCTGCTACTGAACCGATTTTTTTGTGATAAGCGTCACGCTTGGTGTGCTGAGCTTGGCTAAGCAGGCAGTCCAGTGTCTACCAGTGCACACAAGGTAAAATCACAATTTATGCACAGACTCATCCAACGTTATGTTATAAGTCACAAACTCTTAATGTTCTCCGTACAATGAGAGCTCAGCCGTGTGTATGTAGATACACACGGCTGAGCTCTCATTGTACGGAAATCATAATTATACAATGCGAGATCAGCATATTATACTGGAAATATAATTATAGCTTGATGTGTAGCCGTGTGTACACACGTATTTCAGTCATAGAACTTATTTATAAATAAAACGAAATTCATTTCAGTTTCGTTTATTGCCATGTCCATTAGCCTGCTTTAGCTTCTGGCTAAAATTACTACGATGATTATCAGATTTTAAAATACCTAGGTTTCATTTCCTGATGAGCCCTATTTTACTGTACCTATCATTACTATTAATATTTTCTCAAAATTTAGTACAGTTTGAAATCTAGAAGTTTTATTATCTACGTGCACGTTTTCAGGATGATCAAAAGGCTGATTCTTGGGCCAAAACCATTCTTCAGTTTCCAGTGCCGTAGTAGAAAGGAACGCAATGTACTGTCAAGTACGTTCTGAACATTAGATTATTTTCACGACTGTGTTCTGAATTTAATATAATATTTTGAAATCATTCGATAAACTATGACGTATCAATCAATGTGTTAATATTTTTACATGTAAGATTACGTAATTGATTTAGATATTTGAGCGCACCAATTTATTTTACTATTAACTTAGTTCCTTGAAACATTTTTTTTAATATTCATCAGTTTTTGAACGTACAATGAACTCCCGCGTTTTCTCACTTCTGTCAATTACTATACTGTCAAAAGTGGTCAAAAGTAAAGTTCATCGTGTTTTGTTGAGAGTATTGTATTTATTTTAAATTGTTTGTAAGTGTTTTCGGACATTAGAAACTTATTTAATGTTATATCATAGTTAATTTTAGCGTTTAAAGATGAAAACCAGTAAGTCGCCGGAGAAAACAGAGATAACGCCGTCGAAAAAAAAGCTGAAGCAAGCGAGACTTCCTTTCAAGCTTATTAGTGATGTATCTCCAAAACCGGCTGTTCCACAGACAAGGAAGCGAAAGCTTTCTGCTCCTGACACGGAATCTGTTACAAAAGTTGGGAAAATTAGTAAAGAAAATGACCTAATTGAAGAAGCAGTTATAATTAGTGACGATGACAGTAAAGGTAGTGAGAACCCGACAAATGAAGATAAATCTATGAATCCTTTTGTCAAGTTAGTGGACACTGCTTGGAAGAAAAAGCTTCAAAAGGGGAAGAAGAAGAAAAGTGGCAAGAAGAAGTCTATAAAAACTGTAAGTAATGGAAGTTTAGATGTTGAAAGTGGTACTGGCAGTACTGACAATAAAGAAGCAGCCGACACTGAGATGATGGATGTGGATGAACCTCCTTCTACAGAGGTAAATGGCTCTAACAGTGATACTGAAGAGAGTGAATCTAAAAAGGAATCCACTAAATCATCATCTAATGATAAAATCAGTGAAACAAAGGGAAATAAGGCTGATGATGAAATAGTTGTTTTAGAAGATTCAAATAACCCAGATGATTTCAAACCTACTGAGACTGACAACACTGAAAATGATGTTATTTCTAACAATGATGAGGATGAAGAAGATACAATGAAAGATCCAGAGGACAATGATACTTCCACTGTTGAAGAGTCCACAGATGACAACAAATCAAATGAGCAGGGCAAAAAATCACCTTCCAAAAAAGGACCTTCAGAACAGACAACTCCTAAGCGCAGCAGTGCACGAAATAAAGCAAAGGTTGAACAGAATAATAACTCTAAAGGGTCCCCTAGCACGAAACTCAATGATTCCATCTGTTCTAATCCAACGACACCGAAACAGACTCCAAAGACTAGTCGGAGTTCTTCGGTCACTAACAGCCAGGGAGAGGTGTCTCTGAATGAGTCAACGTCATCTGTGAACTTAACTCCGAAACAGGTAAGATTGCATTCATTTAATTAATTGTTTCTTATGTTGGGGTCTGATCGGTCCACACTGCAGAAGATTACATAATTAATTGAATATCAAAAAGATTTTATTTTGAAATCATACTTTTTGATATTGTAATTAAGATTTTAATAATGACATTAGTACATAGGTACTAATGTCCAAGAATTCATAATAACGTTTAACATTATTATGAATTCCTGGACATTATAATTTTTATTTTGACGTTATGATTTATATTTTGACATTAAGGCGACGATAACCAACTTTTAATGATTTTATACTTAAGATCATGTCTAAACAAGTAGTGTTAATGATTTGAAAAATATATATGTTAAATTAGAGCATTTTCTCAATAACTTTATATGTAAATATTTTAGATTATGTTTATATTATTACATAATGAAAAATTACGTCTAACGCGGATAAACAACTGAGAATGGCGCAAAATCTACCAAGCATATTTTTCTGAAACCTTCACCAATTTAATAATGCGTCAAATTGGGGACAGCGCTCCTTGATGGGCGATTCCTAATACTGGCTGAATGTATGACGCGTTGCGTGAGCTGAGTACAGAACACGCACGCTAACCAGTCAAAGTCACTGGCATATATCTCCGTCTTAAATATGATCTATTTCTTGACATTATGGTTTATACTAGTAACTATTAATATTTTGACATTATAAATAATGCATTTTTGATTTTATAACTTTATATAATATTCATTTATTGTACATAGTTCAGATTTGCATGTACATAGCTTATTATTTAATATTTCTACACCAACAATGGTGTATGTGTGAAACAATGTTTAATGTAAGATCTCAATGTACTATTTATACTGAGAAATAAATAAATCTAATCTAATCTTATAACTTGGAGATGCGTCTTAAGTGGTTGTGATCCTCACCATTGAAGGAACAATGAAGAAGAATATTTGAGTGCCTTTTAGCACCAACCTTTTCATCATTGAGTAACAAAAAAATTGTTTTGCTATAAAACTACATTCCCTACCTTATTTTAAACTATTCAGATAACAGATCAGTTTATAACCAGTTTTCACAGTTTAGAGAACTAGTTTTCATTCAGAAATAATTAATTTAGAATAGAAATTATACACAAATAGAAATAATTATTTATCATTGCAAATGTTTTTAAAGGTTTACCTAAATCACTGTGGCTAGTAGGTAATAGACAAAGAAATCAATGTTTCATAAACCTATGTTCCTTCCTTACTTTCAAAGGTTCTCATGGTTTTGTAATTTCAGTAAAAGTAATAGTTTAAAATAAAAAGGTTTAAAATAGAAACAAAAATCAGTATTTTTAAAAGTAGTCTTTATTTTAATAACAATATATTAAACATAATTTCTCCTGTAGGCACAAAAAAAGTTGGAATTTGCCAAAAAACGAGAAGAAAAAGAGAAAGAAAAGCTGGAAAGAGAAAAGAAGAGGCAACAAGAGAAAGAAGAAAGGGCCAAAATGAGACAAGAGAAGGAAGATCAGAAGAAGAAAGAACGTGACGAAAAGGAAGAGGCAAAAAGGAAGGAAAAGGAGGAAAAAGAAGAACAGAAGAGAAAGGAGAAAGAAGAGAGGGAACGTGTGAAAGAGCTAGAGAAGAGTAAGCATTTATTTTTGTTTTATTATAAATTATACTATGTGTTTGTTTGAATGCCAACATAATGTGTCCAAGGGAGACACAGATACTGTGTCTTCCTTGGACACATACATTGGCAGTAAATATTTAATTGTATGTTACTTATATTTTCCAGAGCAAAAAGAAGACAAAGAAGAACAGAAGCGCAAGGAACGTGAGGAAAAAGAGGAACAAAAGAAAAAGGAGAAGGAAGCAAGAGAGGAAGAGAAACGCAAGAAGCAAGAGGCTTTAGATCTAGAGAAGCAAGAACAGGAACTTAAAAAGAAAAAGGCGGCTGAAGCATTCGTCAACTTCTTTGTTCCAAAGCAAAAATCAGACAAGGAACAAGCTACTGAAGCTTGCATCAGCAAAACTAGCTTGTTGTCAAACTTCATGATTAAAACCGATATGCGTTTAGCTCCGCTAGTCCGAGTGGATTTGAGCGATGACAGAAAAGAGGATTTAGTTAATTTCATTAAAACACAGATGGTTTCTGAGAAAGGGTTGTATTTGAAGTGTTTAAAGAATGGGACAAGTAAGCCGTTGTCAAGTGGGAAGACGTGGCCATTGAGTGATAAGGACGATGATGATGTTATTATTGTTGGTAAGTTCTACAACAAGTTCATTTTTAGGGTTCCGTACGAAGCTTCCGCTTTCAGGGTAAAACGGCTGAACGGATTTGGATGAAATTTGGCACATGAGTAGACCATGACCTGGATTTTATAATATACTTTTTATCCCGATATTCCCACGGGATCGAGATTTATGCAGGTGAAACCGCAGGGCGCAGCTAGTTCATTATAAAACCTGTTACTAGTTACTTAGCTAGAGTATGATAAACTATTTTTTGTTTTAAACTTTACTTACCATTTTTGCGATTGGATCATTTGCATCTCGATCACTGAAATGATCCTAATAACTGATATGTTTCATTTGGCTCATTTGGATCATCGGCTCAAAGGATATAAAATACAGAATGTTACGTATACATTACATTACGTTGCGTCGTAAGTCTCTTAGCTCTAACTTTATGAATAAAAAAGAAGAAAGTAAGTCAATAATTACTACGCAAACAAATCGTAAACAGAACTAAAATCATCTAAAATGTTTTCGTAAATTGGCGCGGACGAACGAACATAAATAATCTGCCGCATCAACGTAATACGATAAGTTGTTATTGAAAACATTATTATAATATGCAAAAAACGACCGTATAGTATTATGCCTTAGTGGTCATTTTTACGTGCATGGTTATCGACAACGAAAATCTGTGATAGTATGAGTGATACACATCTCATTTGGTATCTCTTTCTGACTTGTATAGATTGTAATTATGTCCCCCGCTCACTCACGACTCGCGAGTCAATAGTTAGTAACTCAGTGTGTCAGTCGGCCTCTCTCGCTCGCCCACTGCTCAGTCGCCTCGCGAGCGACGCGTCCCGCGGAATGAGTACAGAGCAAAGTAATGTTCAGATCCAAATGATGCGTTTGAAACGTTGTTACTGAACCAATCTTTTGAATCACTTCAATCAATGATCTGGATCAGTGAGTCGGTTCCGTAAAGAGTTACACACGCCTACCCCACACTTTGACTTTTTCTTGTATTATTTACAATCACAAAACTCGGAAACATTCAAATAGGTTGCAATTTGTAGTAGCTTTCCGCTTAACCGTTTACTTTCTTCAACTTTAACAAATAAAGCTTACATACTTTCGTCAAACCTCCATTTTTCTGAACCTTTACCGAAAGCTCGAGCCAATGCCTATATTTACACCACATTTTCCCCTTTCAGAGGATGAATTGCCTATGCCAGATGATGCCGGAGAGATCTTAACGTGCGAGCCAGCTCAGCGTGAGAAGCTCAGACCGAAGCTGCTTAGTTTCCACGAGAACCGGCGGCCGCCATATTGGGGCACTTGGCGTAAAAAGAGCGCGAATGTCAAGCCTCGACGACCCTTTGGGCAGGATGAGGTGAGCATTATGATGTGTATACAACATGTATTCATATCTTTAAATTAATTCTGTAATTTTAAAACATCTCACAATGGCTTGAAGCTTGCTTGAAGCTCAATTTTGTTCACCTTATTGTCATTTTTGACAAGTTTTGTTTTAGTTTGTATAAAGTTACAATTACAACTTGTTTTAGGTGTAAATGATAAACAAAACAAGTGGACACAACCTGTAGAATACATGTTTTTTATTGTAAACAGGGGGTTAGAACATGTTGTAGTACTTACTTTTATAAATATATATGCCAATGGTGATAAATATTTCTGCAATTAAAATTAATATATTATTATTAATTAATAGTGATCCATCTGAAATGAAAAAAAATACAATGCATCTTAATGTTACATGATAGGCAATGTGAAAGCGAATTGTGATAATATAGCCTTACCTATAAAGTACCAAGGTACACGGGATTTATATATTTTTTTTATGGCTGCACATATTTTGCCTTGCTGCTTACCCAGTAATAAGTGAGTGCAGTGTACTGACCACGCAAAATACTGTTCTCATTATCAGTTCAATTACAGTCCTCAGTTGCAACTGCAAATAGACATCCTTCATTTCACATTGAACACAGGATATTTTTTTTTTTTTTATGGCTGCACGTAATTCTGTTTTGCTGCTTACCCAGTAATAAGTGAGTGCAGTGTACTGACCACTGAAAATACTGTTCTCATTATCAGTTCAATTACAGTTCTCAGTTGCAACTGCAAATAGAAGACCTTCATTTCACATTGAACACAGTTTTTTTTTTGGCTGCTCATTATTCTGTCTTGCTGCTTACCCAGTAATAAGTGAGTGCAGTGTACTGACCACGCAAAATACTGTTCTCATTAGCAGTTCAATTACAGTCCTCAGTTGCAACTGCAAATAGACATCCTTCATTTCACATTGAACACAGGAGTTATATATTTTTTTTTATGGCTGCACATAATTCTGTCTTGCTGCTTACAGTTCTCAGTTGCAACTGCAAATAGACGTCCTTCATTTCACATTTATATAACGAAACTCATAGTAACTAAGCTGTGGTTTGAAAACATTGTAATTTGTAAAAGCCAATTATTTTTATAAGAGTAACCATGGAAATTCTTGGCGGCTCTTCTCCATAGGAAACGACCAATCGGAACCGTGCACCTAGCTTCTGACGTGTCATAAGTGCCGATGTTATGTGAAATAAAAATATTTTGATTTTTATGAAATAATAATTTCAGAAACAAGTGGACTATGAAGCGGATAGTGACGAAGAATGGGACGAAGAGCAAGAAGGCGAGAGTATCGACGGAAGCGCTGCCGGCAGCGACGACGAACAAGACGCCGACGAATATGAGGTGGATAACGCCATGTTTGTGCCGCACGGATATCTTAGTGATGAGGTTAGTATGCGTGGTGCCGGACGTAAAGAATAGCACCGCCCCATTTCTTCTCTTAATGAAAACCAAGACATTCAAGAGGCTTAAAAGACAAACCCCACGACCTGATACTATGACAACTGACACACCTTAAAACGGATTGATGTGGATGCACCACTGGGCGCATACCAAGCATGACTAACAAAAGCATATCACAAACGATGCTGAATGTCAGTAATGGACAGATTGCATCATAAATTAAATAAAAAAAAAAAAAAAACTCGTGGGTGTCGTAAACAGGCGACTAAGGGACTTACTAGAGAATGGGCAGTAGCGTTCTCTATGCGTTTTAACACCATACTGCGATCGCCAACGCGCTTGCCAAGCGTAACGCTTATGGCAAACCCCCCTTTGGGGGAGGCCTATGTCCAGCAGTGGACGTCTTTCGGCTGTAATGATGATGATGATGAGGTTAGTATCATATTCAGCCTATAATGTTCCCACAGCTGGGACACAGGCCTCCTCTTTTCGAGAAAGAGTGGGCTGTAATCTACCACTCGTGCCCAGTGCGGGTTGGTAGATGTCACATGTCTTCGATATTGTTGGTTCTTGGACATGCCGGTTTCCTCACGATGTTTTCCTTCACCGTTTTGAGAGCAGTGGTGATGAAATTATTTGCACTAAGTTAAGCGCCTGCCTGGGTTTGAACCCACGACCTACAAATCGTAAGTGGGGGCCACCACTGCTCACCCACACAAGGTTAGTATCGTCCAAGTAAAATTGCAAAGAAATGTTTATACTAAAGAAAAAAGAGATTAAGGTCAGTGTTGGTGACTGATGTTGACAAGCAATTGTCATCATCATCATCATTCCAGCCGAAAGACGTCCACTGCTGGACATAGGCCTCCCCCAAGCACCTCCACTTCGACCGGTTCTGTGCTTCCTGCATCCAGCGGATACCTGCAGCCTTCACAAGGTCATCGGTCCACCTTGTAGGAGGCCTTCCAACGCTACGTCTTCCGGTACGCGGTCGCCACTCCAGAACCTTTCGGCCCCATCGGCCATCAGTTCTGCGAGCAATGTGCCCTGCCCACTGCCGCTTAAGCTTGGCAATTCTTCGGGCTATGTCGGTTACCTTTGTTCGCCTGCGGATCTCTTCATTTCTGATTCGATCAAGTAGGGAAACTCCAAGCATAGCCGCCCGTTGGGTGACTTTTAGACAAGCAATTCTATTACTTCTAAAATATTATTTTTGAAGTGAAAACTTCTTTAAGCGTGTTGAACACTTTTTGGGTGAACAAAAATCATGGAACTCGCGTCATCGTCACCGAACGCTTTCCATGAGCTATAAGTATACTTACTGTTTTCACTTCTATCGGCAGTCCCCAAAGACTGCCCCGCATGTTTTTTATTTCATGATGGTTTGATGGTTAGCAAACAGCTGTGATTGTTGCTTCTCATTTGTGATGTATTCCTTTGTTTAAGATGCTTACGGAAAAATAAAAATAAATCATCTCTCCTTTTGTAGGTAAAGTATGTTGGGTTAATTTTTAAACACCGTCCCCCTTATTACAAAACAAGGTTTATTTTCAGACCCAGGTTTAAAACATGGAGCCATTATCGAATTTCGAACTTTATTCCGACTATGGTAAAGTTCCTAAACACAAAACTGACAGCTTAGTACCGAACCAAGTTTTCAGTTTTGTATAAAGAACGGTATTTCAATCACTGTTACGTTCTTATTACAAAAACTGGCTCCATGGTTTATGCCATGTCAAAATATAAATCTTGTTTTGTAATAAGGCATCGAAAGTTTACCCCAATCAGAACAGCAACCCTCGGGATACCCAGATTCTTCACAGATAAATAATAAACAGACCAGGAGACCTAATCAGCTTCTGGAGGGAGGTGGGCTGGTTGGAATAACCAACGACAGCCGCCATGACCCACGCACAATGGTCCACATGATGGACTAAGTGCGGAAACCGAACCCTCTAACATAGAACACCATAAATATGTATATTTATATAGATTAGTATACAGCACTCCACTACTACCTGCAGTATTGTCTCTCCTTCTCCATTTAATCCATCCAAACATTGTCTGTAAAATATCGCTTTTACTGATAAGACCGCCCATTGTATCACCCTATGTGTAATTTCTACATTTTAAATATCTGTAATTTTTATGGTGTATAGTCCTCTACCGTGTCCGGCGACTGCGACCCAGACTATTTTTCTTTCTTTCGTGAGCTCTCTGATGACTAGCAAAATCAAATTTGGTCTTGAAAACCCGGCCACACCGTGTACAGAGAGACTTTTATGGTGTACGTACATAATGAAGAGTATTTAATCTATATATCTCTCGGAAAGGTCGTTGCGATGTTCAGTTACTAAAGTTGTCAAGAAATAATAGGCCCGTTTTGACATTTAACTTGAATCGAATTATCGTGAGTATCGAGTACCGAGTCGTATGGTTACTTCACTAGCTACGTCACGATGGTCAATTGCGACGTAACTACCTAAATGTCAAAACGGGCCTATTATTTTTTGACAACTTTAACACTGTTTGGGCCTAGTTTAGGCTGTGCATATGAATTCATGTCTGCGGACAACACGGTAAGCAGTGCGTAAAATCAAAGAAGTGACATTTCTTGCTCTTTCCCATTACAGCCAAAGGTTCTAAAATTCAGCCACCAATAAATAATTTAAATATTTTTCATTTATAGGAAGCAACAATGGACGAAGACGACATGTTATCCCTCTCACCGGAAGCTCAAAAACAAAGACTGAAACATTTAGAAGACGAATTCGAGTCTGAAATGAAGAAGCCTACAGAAAAACTGAAGCCGAGAATGTACGGCTTACTCTGGGAAACAGCTGACGGCGGGAAACCGGAGAAATGCGTTGACGCACTGTGGAACTACTTCAGAAAGTTATCGATGATCATGAATGACCCAACTCCATTATTACAACCAGCCAGTGAGCCTGAAGAAACAGAGAAAAAGAAAGTCAAAAAGAAGAAGCTACCAAAAGAAACAAAAGACGGCGAGCCAAAGCCAAAAAGCCCAAAACAAGACAAAAAGAAAAAAGCTAAAACCGAGGAAAAGGAAAGTAAAACTCCGAAGTCAGAAACTAAAAAGAATATTCCAGAAACAAAAAAGAATCAACCCGGTATTAACATGTTTTTGACAAAATTAAAATCGTCGTAAATCATTGATTGCATCTTCTATGTTAATTTAGGTTCATTCTAATTAGGTTTGAAATTATAAAAGTAAGTTTGTTTAAGTTAAGGCTATCGGCTTTACTTATGACTTCTGTTTCCTAATCTCGTATATTTTATAATGACTAGTACACAATGGGGCAGAGTTGTGATCTCCAACAGTTTGTAGTAGTACTTTTTTTGGTGTCGAAATATGGTTCGCATTTATCATCGTAAGACAACGCCGAGAAAATTCATAAGCCGTGTTCAGACTCGTGTAATGTAATGTAACGCGAATTCTGCGTGTGGACAGGACGACGAGTATTACATAAAACGCTCGCGCTGATCCATTCTGCTGTCGGTTTTATAGTGAATGCAACGGCTTTCGCAGTCGAACACATACAAGATTCGCGTTAAGTTTGTATGTCGTCCACACTATTCGCATTAAATTACACACGTCTGGACTCGGCTTAACACTGGCTTTTCCCAGTTAGTACTAGAATTTATTATATTTCTATGATGGTGCGATCAAAACTGATACACAGTTCTAATTAATTATATTGTAATGATGAGTACTATGTATAAATATTTGTATTGAAATGCATAATATGCTGTAAATATCAGTAGAATTCTGCTTAGTATGGACAATAGTATGTATGTTATAAGTAGATAATTATTATTCATTAAACATATTGATTTGAAAGCATCTACTTGTTCCATTTTACGAGTTTGAATCCTGGCTTGATGTAGACTACCGAGTACGTTCGGGGATCGCGAAAGTCGCACATGACCCCCGGTGCAAGTGTGAGAAGGGAACACCGGGGTGGTTTTTAGCCAGTAAGAGTGACAGACCCTTCTGCCCGCCCCAGGGCGGAGGACGTCCATGAGGATTTTCCAACCCTAGAATAAAAAAAAATACTGAGTAAGAAAAAAAAAGTCGAGAAGTGTGGGACGCCCGGTTGGAAGGAAGTTACTATCGCTGTATAGTAAGTAGGTAGGTAAGTACTAGCTTCTGTCCGCGATTTCGTCCGCGTGAAATCTTGTTCTCCGGGCCCACCGCGCCGCAACGCATCTCCCGCCTGCGCTATTTCTTCGTGTTCGCTTAGCCTTCTGTCAGACTTTTCCCTTTGCTCGTCTCCCAAGAGTCTTAGCGTGATGTTAAATAGCATAAAACCTTCCTCAAGAATTAGGCTATTAGATGCAAAATGATTTTTTCAAAGCTGACCGGTGATTCCAAAGGTTAGCTCATTCAAACGGTCAGTGAGTCGTCTTAGGGGCGGAGTGAAACAAACACTCTTCAGCTTTGTAATATTAGTACCTATAGACTATAGATTAACTAACAGGCACAATGAAATAAATTAATCACTTTTAAGTACACTTTCTTTTAGTTAGGTAGGTACTACTAAATTAAACGAAACATAAAATGTCCTTTTTTTTTTTTGTTTCCGGGGTTGAAAATCCGCATGGATGTCCTCCGCCCTGGGGCGGGCGGAGGGGTCTGTCAGACTTACTGACTAAAAACCACAGCAGTGTTCCCTTCCCACACTTGTCCGGGGATCTTGGGAGCTAGTATTACTTCCGTGATCCCCGGCTAGTGCTTGTGGCTCCCACGACGTCTGAAAGGGGCGCGCGTGGAACACTACACGCCGCCACCACGGGTCCAGTGTAACATAAACAGTCCTAATCTAACTTAGAGAGATATATTAATGATTCCAATGATTATTATTCTGTAATTACATACTTATCTGTTAAAGTCACGAATCATATTTTGAAACGTGACACTGACCTGCAAATAGCAAAAAACATAAGAAATTTTTAAATTTTGCGGGCTACAGCTGCGGATTCACCATAAGCGACTAGCCACCTTTTTTATTGAATTACTTTGACGAACTATACAGAAACGTTTGAGCATGTAAATAGCGAGCGAAGTGAGCTTGAAAATTTGTAGCACCCAGCCCCGGATGGGTAAGGTTTTGTTTTGACCTATTCATAAAAAATTGTAGTTACTTTGTAGACTTACACAGAAAAGGCTGAAAAAAAGGTAATTGCAAGAGCGAGCCAAGCGAGCTCGAAAATGTTAGCACCCTACGTTTAAATACCTTTTGTTAGTCGCCTTTCATTCATCCTTTCAACCTGACCAAACCATCTAAGTATACCTACTCATTTAAATTTTTGTCACTTTATGTACAAGTAAGTACATCTTGTATACCGCCTTATCACATAATTCCTCAGCCTATAATTCATAGTCACACCACACGTGCTTCGCAAGGTAGGTATGCATTTCCACATACATTATTGTACAACATATTACGTAGGTACTTACTTACACATATTTTTATTACTGCATCCGACAATACGAGGAATTTCCATTGAAGGTCATTGACTTAGGCCTCCT
The DNA here is from genome assembly GCA_948098905.1 of Tiliacea aurago. Classification (NCBI taxonomy): domain Eukaryota; kingdom Metazoa; phylum Arthropoda; class Insecta; order Lepidoptera; family Noctuidae; genus Tiliacea; species Tiliacea aurago. The sequence continues at coordinate 9,342,846 of OX402592.1, forward strand.
ATATAAAAAACTACGATGAGTGCCCGGCCGATCATGTAAAATGCTTAAAGAAGTAGGTAGGTACCTATAATATAGCGTGGAGAAGGCAACAATACATCTTTTATCAGCGATTTCTATTTAGGTTTTTACCGCACTAGCGACAGTGATGGTAAAAAATAAAAACCGGCCAAGTGCGTGTCGGACCACGCACAATGAAGGGTTCCGTAGTTGAGCTGAATTTATCCCAAGAACAAACTTAACATTGTAGTTGGAGGACATTTTCCCCCATACATTCCATCTGCAAATGTAAGTTTGTACGAACAATAATGAGTGATTTACCATGATATAATAAAGACTTCTTATAGTTTTTCCTGTAATATGTAAGTAACGAACTATTTCCAGTATTTTTTTTTTAAATTTTGGGCTCAGTAGATTCGGGGGTTGTGGTAAATTTTCATCTATTTTCATAAATATCATAATTTTATTTACAAGCCCTTTCATTTGATATGTCACACGCTCACACGGTACCGCTTGCAATTTTTTTTTTTTTAATTTTCTTACTTGTCCCCTAAAAGTGACCCCCCATAATCAAAATTCATTTATTTACGATATACGTGTTTGGGTCACAGAAATTCATAATTATTATGTGTACCAAGTTTCAACTTAATCGGTGCAGTAGATTCGGAGCAAATCAGCTGTGACAGTCGGACAGACAGACAGACACACGAGTGATCATAGAAAGGTTCCGTTTTTTCTGTTTGCGGTACGGAACCCTAAAAAAAACCAAGTGCGCCCACGCACAATAAAATGAAGGATTCCGAAGTTGGGATCAATATCCCAAGAACAAACTTAACTTTGTAGTTGAAATAATGTTACACCCTTATATCGATAAGTCACGGTCAATTCTCCAAATGTAAAGGTAAGTTTGTAATCGCATTCCCATTAAAAACGACGACATTAAAAAGTTAAAAGAATAATAAACTACAGGTTTTTAGCAAAATCTGCCGCTAACCGCTTACACCGTGTAGCAAAGACGACCCACTGACCATAATCTATATTAATTTCGATTCTTTTCTCTAATTTTATTGTGTAAGACAATGCTCTACAAATAGGATTTATTACTAATTTAAACCGATTTTGTATCCAACTAGGGTAATGGCACCAGTGAATGAACACTTAAGCAATTTGCGAACTTTAAAAAATATTTACTGTGGGTTATCACGAATGAAAGCGGCCGAAATTTGTTTTACAGTGTTAAGAATATATTCAAAAATCATTTTTCGGTACGTTTTACAACATAACATTCACAGTTTTATTATAATAAGCAGTAAATCAGAAAATACCCCAAAACTCCAGTGAATGAACGGCGTTTTCTAGTAAATGAACGAAATGAAACCAGTGAATGAACAAAATTCTTCGTTTATTAATTACACTATTACATTCTTATTATTGCAATAAATGCGGTGAAAAAATCAACATTTCTTTAAAAATCTTCAATGTCTTAATAGAAAAAATAAAAATAAAATCTTCTCAAAACAAAACCTCTAAATCTTACCTTAATTCTACAAACATTCATAGACCTGTCAAGCACGTTAAAATCTTTTATTACAAAGTAAAAACAATATTTAGCTAATACCTAATTAACTAGGTAACTAAAAACTTCTTGGTCATGTATTGTTTACAAATTTAAACTTTAATCAGTTTTCAATTTAAATAATCAGGTACAAACTAACTTCACCGAAGTACTGAAACTTTGCGTAAATAACAAGTAATCATACGTAACTAAAATCACAATAAGTGAGTCGAAATATAAGCTAATCACAGTCTTAATTCGTTTAACTTTATTGACGTTAGGATTCCTTAGACATCCTTTTGATTATTTTACTTATTCTATATCTCTAAATGTTACATTATTAAAAGAGATCAATCCACGTCTGGAATAAGCAGGCTCACTTAATACACGTTCTATGTCTTCAAAATCTACTTCAGACACATCAGGTACATTTGGTTTTACGAAACTAACAATGTTATCACATACCGCTTTTTTTCTTAGAAAATCTATCTTACATTTATTTTCTTGATCGTTTACCATAAGGACTTTGCCTACATAGTGACGTGTTCTTTTATCAGTTTTGAATTTGGCCATAACATATTTTCCGTGAAGATCCTTAGTTGACACTGGTAAGTCATTCATTCCAATTTCATCATTTTGTTTATCTTTATTTACCGGACTAGGTGTTTGTAAGTGTTTCTCAGTTTTGTTCTGTTCTTTGCGTTTTTGTGAAAGCTTTTCTTCTCTATCCTTCTTTTTGTTTTCTTTTTCTTCCAGTTTTCTTCGTTTTTCATTTTCTTTTGCCTCTAATTTCCTTTTTTTTTCATTGATTTTGTCTTCTTCTTTTGATCTCTTTTCTTCTTGTATCTTTTCTACATACGCTTTGTATCGTTGGCCTGTTAATCCAAACGGCATGGGATTAGGTTTTTTTACTTTGGCTGCTTTTTTTTCCGAACCGATTTTTGGATACCCCAGAAAGCTGTCGATTTTATTTGAGTTAACAACTGGCTGAATATCGTCCTCCGTGATTGTACACACATTCATAGAACTATTGTTTTCAATTTCTGGATTACTTTCAATAAATAATATAGGAGTAGAAGATGTAGAAGGTCCATCGCTTAGAAACAATTCTGTTCTAATGTCTAACGATGTACCAGCTTGTGGAGTATCATACCATGGAAGAGGAATTACGGTTGGTGGATTCAATTCACTATTAATTATAAACTCTACTATTTCGGTGGTTTCATTTAGATTTTCCGTATAGTGTTTAAGATATTCTGAACAATTAGAAATATTATTAAAATCCGTCAGACTAGGAACGCTAAAATTTGTCAAATCTTGGTCATGAAATGTGATGGAGCACGGATCTGCTTCGGAATTAATGACGGGTTGCATGTCTCCATGCAATAATTGTGTGTTAGATAATGATTGAAGTATAGAAGTCGACGTATTGGATAAATCAAGAGGAGCATTTTGGGAGGAATTGTTAGCATCTGGTGCCTCCATTGATGCTCCTCTAGACACATCTCTAACACCATCGAGTTCTATGCGACATTTGAACCAGAGTGAAAAATATGCATGCTGATGCGTATTCTTGGTCAAGTAAGCCTGAACGAATTCGTTTCTGATACTTTGACCTACTTCTGTTTCAATTATTTTAATAGTGCTCCTCATATCGTCCTTTCTCTCCTCTAGAATTCGGTTATCACGATTAAGAGCAATTTGCCCATTAATTTCCTCTCTTCGAGTGCTAATGCATTTTGAATAGTCAACTCCGTCTGCATTTAAAGGATATAGTCCACATGCCCTAAAAGCATGTTTTATGGTTTCAACTTTTAATCCACTGGTGTAGGCTTCTTTAAATTTTATTGCGAAATTATGTTTTGTTATGGATGCTGTAGAATTTTGTTTATTTTTGCGCACGATTTTCCGCCAACTCTTTTTTATGGGGCCAAAAATGCCGACATCACAGGGCTGTAATATGTGCGTGGCATTCGGATATAAGCAGAATATTAATATTCGCTTTTCCTGACAAAACGTAAACATTTCCTGGTTTATATGAGATTTGTGGCCATCAAGAAAAAGTAAAACCGGTAATTGTATTTCATTCTGAACCAGCCAATCGTAAAACATTTGTATGTATGAAAAAAAAGTGTTGGACACCATCCATCCACTGTCTGATCGCCCCATAAACCAGGTATCTGGAAAATTTTGTATCACAGCCGGAGGCATTCGTTTGTAAGGGTATATGACAAATGGAGGAACATCCCTCCCATCTGCTGCAAAATTACATAGAACTGTAAGTGATTCTTTTTCTTTCCCACCCGAAATCTCGTAAGTGTTTCTGTAATTTTTGGGCCCCAATATTATTCCGGTTTTCGGGCAGGTCATTACACCTGTTTCGTCGGCATTAAATATGCGACTGGGGTCGTCTTTTATATCCAATGCTTGTTCTTCTGTTAAAAACTCTTCCGAGTTCCTTGAACCAAGCTCTGATAGCTTGTTCAGTAACTGCGGCTCTGCCTTTGGATATAATCTCCGCATTCCTTTTTGTAATCTCAGGATGCCTTTTTAAGAATAAACTAAGCCACTTTTTTCCTGGTCTATTCCCGATAAACTTATTTTTCCTATTATTAGTGGTCATAAAATTTTCAACAGTATCGAAAACTTCTTCTGGGTGCATTGGAAAACCTAATTTAGCTTTATTTATAATCCAGTCAGAAATCTTAGCTTCTTCATCTACAGTAAGCTCGGACTGAGGGCCCATTTTTCTTTGCAAAGGTACCTTGTTTGTGATTTTATTATGTAAAGTCGATTTTGGTATCTTGTACACATTGCTTGCTTTATTGATACTTAGTTCTCCATTAGCAATTGACTTAAGAGCTGCTTCAAGTGCTTGTTGACTGTATTGAAACCTATTGTACTTCTTTTTGTGATCCATGGTAATCTAAATGGACAAGAGGTAGGTAGAAATACCAAATTTCTTGAGAAATCTGTCTTAAAATATGAAGTGTTCATTCACTGGATTTTATGAACCAGTAAATGAACATACCTGTCCCAATACTGGCCAAAAGATCGGAAATCTATTTAAGAAATAGCTCCCAAAACATGAACCTTATAGCATTAGCGTAAGTTATGTTTTTCAACCAAAACGTGATTTTTACGATTACCCAGTGAATGAACACCCGTTCATTTACTGGAATATAAACGATTTTTTGATCCAATGCTGGGACACTTAATAATTTAATATAACTGACAAAAATCGCAAATAAATGGATTTGAAACACAATATTAAACTGTTATCCTACGATAATAAACAAATAACTCATCAAAAATACCGTTATTTACATTACAATGTCAAATCAAAAAAGATTCCACTTACCTCAGTCCTAAACTCCAGCCCTAACAAATAAAAATTTCACTATTGACTTAAACTTTAACCACTCGCCATTTTGAAATGAATTATGACATTAAACGTGAATGTGACCACTTAAATGGGAAATAGAGTTGCAATTATGAAAAAAAATATTACCCATGGTAGAAACGTTCAGATTTCTTATTTTTTGGATAAAACTGCGTTTTGTTCATTCACTGGGGGGTGTTCATTCACTGGAGCACTTACCCTATACAATCTTTTTTTTTTTTTTTTTTTTAATGGCATCTCGTAGCAGACCTAGAGAGGTCGTTGCTACTTAACCGGATATTCCTGTGGCTGTCCTAAGGTTTTTAATCTTAAAGCCTCCAGCCAGGGCGCAAATTATATATATTAAAACTAAACGACAGCGCACTAGGGCACCCCCTGTGGGGTACGGACCTCGGCTCAGGGCGTCGTTGGGGGATCACAAAATTAGTAACAATTTGGGGACGGGCTGGATCAACATTTTGATCATGATTATTATCAGGGGATATTATATTTATTGCTACGGCGCTCTCAGCCTCTAACCGGGCGGACTATACAATCTGGCAGCCCCTGACCATAAATAGCGGCGGACTAAGCCTGTCGGAGGCCCGTGGCGGAAAAACTTAATGGGCCGCCTGTTATGCAGAAAAGTTTAAAAACGTAGAAAATGTGGAGTATATGAGCGAGCGAAGCGAACTCCACATTTTGAGCACACTGACTAGAAAACGATAAACTTTTGACCATTCCTACAGAAATAGGAGATACTTGGTCGGCTTAAACAGAAAAGTTAGAACATTAAACGATCGGTAGGATGATAGGTCGAGCGAACTAAGCCCGAAAATTTTTGCTCTCCGGATAGTTTTTTTTTTTAACATTTTTATTGAATTACTTTGACGACCTATACAGAAACGTTTGAGCATGTAAATAGCGAGCGTAGTGAGCTTGAAAATTTGTAGCACCCAGCCCCGGATGGGTAAGGTTTTGTTTTGACCTATTCATTAAAATAAAAATTGTAGTTACTTTGTAGACTTACGCAGAAAAGGCTGAGAAAAAGGTAATTGCAAGAGCGAACTCGAAAATGTTAGCACCCTACGTTTAAATATCATACGTAGTAGGAATCCACCTACACACTGCCTTTTACTTACTGAACATTTTTGGCCTTGTTTGGGAATTAATTAAAAAGTATTTCTAGAGATTTGGGGCCCTTTGAGTATAAATACTCAAAGGGGGGTATTTATACTCAAAGGGCCCCCAGGACCGGAGGCCAAGGGCGAGCCGTTCCTGCTAGCCTCCCTTAGTCCGCCAGTGATCCTATACTATATAACGATAGGATTGTAAATGTAGCGATTGTAACTATATTCACCCGTTCTGCACCTGCAACATCAAGTAACTCTAATAAGTTATTACTCATTGCTCCCCCCCAGTGTACGGTACACAGATATACTGGTCAAACTGTAGCATAGAAAGGATAATGCCCGTTCTGGAAAGTAAGTGTAAACGCAAGTCTACTGATGCGATTGGCTGATAAAGATGTTGATATTTTAACCAATCATACTTATGGAATAATTTCAGAATTTGAGACGAAACGATCCAGTCGGATCACTGACAAAAAGTCGGATCCAGCCTTAGGTTCTCCGTAGGAGTACGTACACACGGCTACACATCAAGCTATACATTTCCAGTATAAGCTGATCTCGCATTTTATATTGATTTGATTGCCGTACAGTGCGAGATCAGCGTAAACTGGAAATATATATACCCTAAGTCATCAATTCAGATAATTTTAGTAAACAAAGAAATGTCACTGTCAAAATGACAGGACAGTGCTGCAAAACAATTTATCATATATCAAACTTAACAAAAACACAACAGAAACAAGGAAATATAACAACTAACAACAAAATGAAACACTTAACCACGATGATAACAAAGCACAATTACCAAACACGCAGCGAATAATATGATCGGAGAAAAGAAAACGAACGTATTGAAAAGACGCGAGTTTGCAAATTATGTCAAATGAAATTTGAGAATGTTGGGAACTCCTGTAGTGTTACCAGTATCATAATATTTTTTATACCACAAAATTTTCTTTTTTTAATAACTTTATTTAAAACCAAAAACTTATAAAAATTAACACGGTATGATAATTGTTTAATTATTATTTCTAAAATCAGTACATAAAAGCCAATATAGCCTTGTTTTCCGCCATTTTATATGAATTACCATTATGACGATATTTTTTTTGATCTGTTATCACCTTTGTTTACATAAATTATCTGAATTGATGACTAAGGGTATAGCTTGATGTGTAGCCGTGTGTACGTGTACGTGTTCGAACCAGCAGAAATTTTAGACGTTAACTTTTTTAAGCTGTCAAAAAACTGTCATGTCTATCTGTCATTTATTATCTGTCGCTCGTTGGCTGACGTTTGACCAATTTTAGTTTTCCGATTTTCTTTTTTTCGATCGTTGTAAATTATAATTGCGGCATTGTTTTTATTTTCTATAGACAAGTATCACAGTAGTCGTTGTTTACGTGGTTCCGAGTGGTGAAAGAAATGCAGTGACGAAGGAATTAAGTCTCCTAATCCTGTAAGTGTGGATTCAAAATTTTTATTTGCCTACACCCTTACAATACACTAACTCACCCTGGAACTGAGTCATTCTGCCTGCACTGTTATTTTTTTGCTAATTTTGGATCACAGATTCATGTTTTATTTGTTAATTTCTATGGAGTAGATGTCTCTATAGTCACGTATTCGCTTACGTCGATTCGTTTTGTTCTTACGCATGTTACACGGCGAAATAAATTTCAGCTTCACGTTTGTTTTGAAATGTACGGAATGATCCAGGATCTTTGTTATTTGATTGATCAGGAAAAATCAGTAGTCAATTTAATTTCAATTAAAATTACTACTGATTTTTCTTGAGCTTCCTCTTATTTTGATAATATTGGGCATACCATTGTAATCAAACATTCGAGTCAGTGGGTCGTCTTGGGGGCGGAGTTCCAGTTTACGTTTTCATGGTGTTATTGATTGATGTGTCAGTTTCGTGAAGATCTTCAAAGCCATCTTTATCTATTTTTATAAGATTTAACTGACCTCTAGTGCTTTACCTAATGGTAAAATGTGTCCCTGTTTTCCTCAAAATATTACCTATAAATACTTTTCTCTTACACAATTCCAAATGTCATTCCTTATCTGGCATTATTTAGGGTGCCACTATAGGATTGTTTATTCACACAATATTTTAGACAAACAATATCTGATCAAAATCAATATTGACCACCATTCATATTGTTAAGTTGTTCTTCCTTTTGAATATTTGTTTTTAGAGTTGATGGCCAACCTTGATTATTTGGAGAGTCGCCAAAGCGTCCTTACTTTCAGCATACCATAAATATTATCTATCTTTCTCAAACATTCTAGCTACCAACTTGGAGAAAAACAAGGACATTTCATGGGTTAAAGCGGTAGACATTACTTATCCAAGATGAGTAAAATGTCAAAGAACAAGTTGAACCTGACCCTGCCACCAGGGTCAATCGACACGGCACCAGCGGTCACACCATCCAACATGACACCACAGCTGAAGTCTGCCACAGCTACGGAGTAAGTATTAGCATTAACCTGTAATATTTGAAGATACTTTTAGTCATACATATGAGATGAATAAATTGATGATTGTCTCTGCATCATTCAAAGGTTGAATGGTAGAAAAGGCCTATGGCATTAAGTCTGATTCTGTACATTTGTGTGCCTGAATGGTTAGATAAATGAAGTGTGTTGAATGAATGGAACAGGCTGGTAGTTCAAATTTTATATAATTCAGCCTTTTTGGTTAGATTTTTGGGCAACAGGTAAAGTCATTTAGAATCAATCATCAATTTTGTACTTTGAACATATTTCAACTAGGATTAACAGGAAAAGGTTTTTAAAATAGTAAGAGTAGTACTCTTACTATTTTAAAAACCTTAACACAAAATCACATTTAAAACTATGGAACTTTGAAACTGAGCTACGCAAGTAAATATTAAATGTAAGACAGGATTTGGAATAATGACAGGTTCACTGTCCATAGACCACATACGGTCTGTAGAGAGAATTCCATACCAGTCCACAGATTGTATGTGGTCTGTTCTCCAGTACAATTTCTAAGCCACCTGACACTGTAGACGTAAGAAAAAAGTCTCTTATTTAATGCGGACTTGGCAGGACAACTGACTTTTAACAAAAACATAACTGAACTTATGGACTATTCCCACTCTGGAGCCTGGACAGTGAACCCGATGGATTCTTTTGCCATGCTCAAATAATACTGTTTATATTTCAATTTATGTCAAAAGCCATAAAAATAATAGGTATTGTACAACTGTTGTAGGCGGCAGGGCTTAGCTGGGAAGTCCAAGACGAGCATTGAGGCGTTGACGGAGAGGCTTGAGCAGATTGAGATGGATGACACCCAGCGACGCAGGATAGAAGTGTTCCTCTGTCAGAAAGAGAAGATCGGAGAGCTTAGTGATGATGACTTTGAGAAGTTGGGAGAGTTAGGTAAGATATTACAATTATACATAAACTCACGCTTTCCCATGGGTGTGGGCAGAATCTACAAGGATCGTAGCAGGTGTACGATCCTTACATACTTCGTTTGTTTCGTTTACGGTTGCAAGTACTACGCACCTGACCTTTCTGAAAAACATCACGCATAAGGTCCTATAAATCCTTCTAGGGTGTTGTTCCCGGCGTTTCCACTGAAATCTGACTTGTAAATACCTTTTGTTACTCACCTTTGACTCATCCTCACAACATGACCAAACCATCTAATAACGTACTCATAAGATATTATTTGGTTACAAAATCATGTGAGGTACCGGAATACTGGCTTATTTATTGTTGTAATTGTTGATAACTTGCAAAGGGACAATTCTTCAATAGCCAGGAATCTAAACTAGAAACTGATGATGTGACAGAGTTGTTAACACTTATAATCTTTAAGTTATGCCACTGATACCATGGCTGATATCTGATTAATTATTATATATATTCTTAGTATCCAAAACTAATTTAAGAAATTGGCTAGGAGCAAAATTGAAGAGATCATTCATTGATAGTGAGTACAAAATATTCTCTCTACTATTGAGTTTAACCCTAGAATCTCTTAAAGAGAGAGAAGTCTGTTAAAAAGTAGGAGTGTGTGTGAATTTTTAAAGCTCTAGGCTTTAAATATTCACACACACTCCTACCTTTTAACAGACTTGAGCAAAGTGAAGATACTTGGAAACCTTTAAAAATTGCTAGACACAAAAAAAATTGCATAGCATTCCAGAAAATTCTAAGCGCCGTATTACAGAAACTTACTCAAAAATCAAGCATTACTTAAAACAAGTTTCAACCAATCCAATGGCTTTAAACAAGTCTTGAAAGTAATGTTTGAGCTTTTTTTTACATATTCAGGTGGTTTATTTTTATTGTTTGATGTTTTTTTGCTAACTTTATACAGTGACATTTAATTATTATTTTATACACAATGACATGAATATTTACTTGTAACGTATTATATTATTTTAATTATTGTGAATGTGAAGACTATGTAGGGTTTTTTTTTTTCCTTATCTTTTATTATCAGTTAGTGTTAATCATGGTCTGGCAGTTTGAGTCTTATAAGTGGCCTACCCAAATGTCCTTTCTTTGGTATTGTTCGTCGCATCGTTGAGCTCCTTAAGTTCTGAGTAGAGTTGCACGATTACTGACAAATGCGTGCATTGACTGGTCAGGTCCACTCAATCTGTATGGTTCTTTCCTCAAAAGACCATTTCAGACACCAATCTGCATGGCCTTCACATGATCTGACCAACATTATGTCTGGACATTAAAAGAGACTGTGACCTCTGAGTTTGTTTCGGCCTTTCTTCTCAGACTAGTCAGATAGGAAACGCCGACCTCATCTAGTTTTAAAAATATGATTGACGTGTAAAAGTGTTTGTACAAACCTACTTACAGAAATAAAAATCATTTATCATCATTTATCATTTAGCTTTGAGTGAGGTTCTGTAATACGCGCCTAAATAATACATAATCACACTTAAATTTTCGCAGGTCAAGGCAACGGCGGCGTAGTAATGAAAGTCCGCCACAAGTCAACAGGCCTCATAATGGCTCGCAAGCTAATCCATCTAGAAGTGAAACCAGCCATCAAGAAACAAATCATAAGAGAACTGAAAGTACTGCATGAATGTAACTTCGCTCATATAGTGGGGTTCTACGGGGCATTCTATAGTGATGGAGAAATATCGATCTGTATGGAGTACATGGATGGTGGGTCGTTGGATCTGATTTTGAAGAAGGCTGGAAGAATTCCAGAATCCATTCTAGGTAAGTGTAACTGCTAAGCCTTTTTGCCAAGCAACAAGCCCCAGCCAGTTATCACAACTAAAGAAAATTAATGAGGAACTAAACAGTATTGTAAGTTTGATTTTGATAAATGCTGCTGTTTACATATAAAAATATTTTTTTTGTCTGTATTTTGACTGTCATAAAGAATATATTGTAAATGTCTACGCAATTTGCAATAGAAGACAAAAAACCTAAACAAATTAAAAACATCTTAAAAGCCTACTTTACTGTGGGGAAGTATGGAATGGAGGATGTCAGCGTGTAGGTTCTCAGCCATAAAAAGAAAAAAAGTTTGATGAAAAACAGTTTTTTTTTTCTAGCATTTTGGAGAGAACACAAATATACAGTACACTTATAAAGCACACTTTTGCACTATGCAGTAAATTTAACTACATTTCATGGCGACAAAACAATTTTCGGTTCAGCTGCTGCAAGCACATTGGGTTCTGGTTTTATGATAATATAAAAAATCGGCCAAGTGCGAGTCGGACTCGCGCACGAAGGGTTCCGTACGATTATCTATAAAAATGGCATAATAATTATGTTTGTTGTATGGGAGCCCCCCTTAAATATTTGTTTTATTTTAATTTAAATATTTATTTTTGAAGTGAATATAAAACTAAGTATTCGGTGAATATTTCAAGCGTGTACCTGTTACCGTTATCAATATAGAGCAAAATTGAGCAAAAAAAAATCGCGTTTGTTGTATGGGAGCCCCCTTAAATATTTATTTTATTCTGCTTTTTAGTATTTGTTGATAGCGGCAACGGAAATACATCATCTGTGAAAATTTCAACCGTCTAGCTATCACGGTTCATGAGATACAGCCTGGTGACAGACGGACAGACGGACAGACAGACAGACAGGCAGACAGGCAGACGGCGGAGCCTTAGTAATAGGGTTCCCGTTTTAAGGGTAAAACGGGGTAAGGAACCCTAAAAACCGGAAGTTTAAATACACCAGATTATTATATTCGCGCTTGAATGCTGATGGATATACAGTCTCACAGCCCAGTCAGTCACCTCAAGATAAAGTAAATTCATTCATGACTTCATTAGTAATTTATGCAAGTATGTAAAGGAAGTTTACTTAAGAATGACTCAAAGAGGGGAACAGTTTGATAAGGAGCATTTTGTAGATAAAAGGATGTTCATTTAGAAATGTTGCCAAGATTACTATAATTAATTTTATTCCTTAATACTGAGTCATTTATAGAATAGAATAGAATAGAATACTCTTTATTATGTACACCATAAAAGTAACCACCACCACCACCATTTATGTAAGTCTTGTGAGTTGGTTAGTTCATCAATGTTAGCATTGCCTTTGCGTAATTATGCAGTTAGTCTCTCTTCACAGAACTCTGTTAAATATTTACTGACTTTAACTTGTAATCTTAAAACGAAAGTTTATATGCAAATACGTTGCACCCAAACTTGTTTTTCTTCTTTAGTATCTATGAAAATTAAGTAGACACCAAGTTCAATGCGATAACTGTGTGATTGATAGCTTTTTTGGTTCTAAATAAGGATTTTCTGCCACATAAGCAGTGTCCTTCTGATAGAAAATCCAACTGCACCTACTACATACAATATTTAAGACGAATCATTCGACTTTGCTCCACTGAGCCGCCCCACTGGTAGGGCAAAGTGTAATGCCTAAAAATTTGCAGTGGAATAAATCAATCATAAATATATTTATACATTTTCCAGGAACAATAACAGCAGCAGTACTAAAAGGCCTCAGCTACCTTCGAGACAAGCACGCCATCATGCACCGTGACGTGAAGCCGTCCAATATACTGGTGAACAGCAACGGAGAGATCAAAATCTGTGACTTTGGAGTGTCGGGACAGCTGATAGATTCCATGGCCAACTCGTTTGTGGGAACTAGGAGTTATATGTCGGTAAGTAATAAGATTGTTTATTAGCAAGTAGCGACGCGCCCTTGCTCCACACGGTTTTAAGAGCGTTCATCCCGCGCGAGCTGGCAACATCGCATTTCTATACGGTTTTTGTGATTATTTTATTAAATTTACTCTTTGTGACTTTATTAAGTGTTACTGTACGTACTGAATTTTATTAGTGTTTTTTATGTTGTATTTATTTTTATGTTGAGTTTATGAAGCTTAAAATTTAATTTAAATAATTTTATGTTCAATAAAGTATTGTGTTATTTGTGTAGAGAGTTGCTTATAGAAACTAGCATCTTGCTACTTTAATATTTGCATGCCAATTTATGGCGAAATGTGTCATCGCACTAACAATTTTTACACCTACCATCTTTTGTACCGCATTTACTGCAAATAAATGACTTTGACTTTACTCACTAGCTCTTCTATATCTCAGTGACTCAGACGCCGACTGGTAGCTCATTTTACTCACATCACACGCGCGTCGAAGGAAACGGCTCGGGTCGCTCAATAGTCATTGTCAAATTTTGAGTGAGCTAACTGAGTTATTTTGCGAGCGAGTGAGTGAGCGAGAGCGACGTCAATTGAAAAGAGCTAGCTCTTTTCTATCACTCGCTCACGAGCTACCCATGTCTACTTCGCAAGCGCGACGGCCAAGCGTGGGTCCTGGGTTCGATTACCGGGTCGGGCAAAGTGTTATTGGGCATTTCCATTAGGAATTTCTTAGTAACAGCCCGGAGTTTGGAAGTTGGCGGTGTGATACTCCCGTGCCTCGGAAAGCACGTTAAGAGCGTTTACACCATACTACATTTCATACAAACTTTCAAGCCCTTGTTTTTCGAAATGACTGAACCGATTTTAATGAAACTTCATACGCATAAGCAGGATACAAAGGTCTGAAAAGTTAGTAAAGAACATTTTCGAAAAATAGTGTTACAGCCAAATTAGACCGATTTTAAATTTTCCATAGAAAGAGAGATTTCCAGTTATCTTCTTTTTAAATAAGAAATTTCGAAAATGTTCTTTACTAACTTTTTAGACCTTTGTATCCTGCATATGCGTATGAAGTTTCATTAAAATTGGTTGTCATTTCGAAAAACAAGGGCTTGAAAGTTTGTATGAAATGCCGTAAGGTGTAAACGCTCTTAAGCCGTCGGCCGTTGGCCCTGCGCCTGATCTCTCTCTGGTCATGTCGGATTACTGTCCCATCGGACTATGAGACTGAGGGAAGAGAGAGTGAAACCTGTGTCTGCGCACACACTTGTGCAGTATAATATCTCCCGCGCCGAAGGCTGGTCTCCGCTGAGATTGGTCGCCATGGCCGAAATTCGGTCTGGAGGACTATTATAAAGTCTTACGGACTGTTCTATACCAAAGCATTTTGCGTTGGTTGATCACAAGTGTCCTTTAGGTATTGACTTCTAAACTATTTTTGGTCTGAACATATTATAGTATTATATTATTTTAATTATTGTGAATGTGAAGACTATGTGGGTTGTTTTTTTTCCTTTTCTTTTATTCTCAGTGTTAATCATGGTCTGGCAGTTTGAGTCATCTATGCGGCCTACGCAAATGTCCTTTCTTTGGTATTGATCGTCGCATCGTTGAGCTCCTTAAGTTCTGAGTAGAGCTGCACGATTACTGATAAATGCGTGCACTGACTGGTCAGGTTCACTCAATCTGTGTGGTTCTTTCCTCAAAAGACCATTTCAGACACCAATCTGCATGGCCTTCACATGATCTGACCAAGATTATGTCTGGACTTTAAAAGAGACTGTGACTTTTGAGTTTGTTTCGGCCTTTCTTCTCAGAGTAGTCAGATAGGAAACGCCACCCTCATCTAGTTTTTAAAATATGATTGACGTGTAAAAGTGTTTGTACCAACCTACTTACAGAAATAAAAATCATTTAAGTAAGTATAATTTAATAGTACCTTTCTCTAATATTAAGTACGTCTTTTCGTTTACAGCCGGAGCGACTCCAAGGCACGCATTACTCGGTGCAGTCAGATATCTGGTCTCTTGGGCTGTCGTTAGTCGAGATGGCCATAGGAATGTACCCCATCCCGCCGCCTGATGCGAAGACCTTAGCGGCTATATTCGGTGGACAGAATGAAGATCATTCTCCTGGGCAGGTTTGTATTGATTTTTCATTTAAAAATTAAGTCATTTGTCTAATAGATTATTATTTTATGGATTAGTTTTAGTGATATTTGGCAAAGAATAACACAATACAGGGTAGCAGGGGGGACATCGACGCGCAACCTGTTACCATGAATTCAGTACATGATTCTGGTATTAAAAAGAAATTACTTACTGTTCCATACTTTATATTGTGTCCTCTATATGATAAATATAAGAAAAGGCTTAAAATGCTCCAAAAAAAAATTGTTACGCTCCACTCACTATAAATGCTACCGCTCAAAACTATCATACGCACAACTGCTAAAACAATACAAACTCCTAGGCTTGGAGTCCAGGCGCACCCTACTTATGGCTGTGATGCTGCATGGCATATGAAACAACAACTTTGACTGCACTGATATCACCAATAAACTTTGTTATATTGTACCCGGAACTGTATTACGGCGAGAGGCGCGCGTGTCCCGGCTGTTCCACACTGTAAAGTGTAGAACCAATGCTGGGGCAAGGGCGCCCTCCGTCGTCTCTTAGAAACATGTAACACACACTTTTTTGATCTTGATATATTCTCACTATCTCAAACGAAATTCAAAAGAATGGCTATTCAATTGCTAGCACAATAATGTTTTTTTTTTTTTTCATTTTTAATTCTTCCTAACCTAATTCGCCTCCAGTAGATGCGTGGTTTTGTTATCTTTTATTTCTCATAATAGATTATTCCGCGGACATTGGTGTGGGTTACCATGTTTACATCTATTAACCTAGTTTGTTATTTACTAAAATTGAACATGTAACTGTTTTATGTCCCTATAAAATAAAATAAAATAAATAAAATACTTTTTTGACCGCGTAGGTATTGCACTTTTGTAGGAAGCAGCGGCTTTATTTTAAATAAAAAATATTATAAAAAACCTTAAAGGCAAATTTAGTCACGGATTTGACGAACTACCCCCCTATATTAATAAAAATGTGTGCTGAGGAACTGACATTACCATTTTATCTATTAATTTATCAATCATTTTCTGAAGGGATATTCCCAGACGCGTTAAAAAAGACTATAATAATACCTATTCACAAGAGAAACTCGAGGTCAGATCCAAATAATTACCGACCGATTGCACTATTATCGACATCATCAAAAAATTTCGAAAAAGCAATGTGCAAACGAGTTTATGACTTTTGTGAAAAGTTTAATGTTCTCGATGAATGTCAAAATGGTTTCCGGCAAAAAAGACCCACGATTTTAGCAACATATAAATTTACTCAACCAATACTTAACGTTCTAAATAATAAAAAATACGCTATTGGAATCTTACTTGACATGACCAAGGCATATGATAAGGTGCTGTTTAATATACTACTAGACAAACTATACGGTATCGGCGTCAGAGGAATAACTCACGAGTGGTTTGCATCCTACCTACAAACCGGGAACAATTTGTAGAAATTGAACATTGGGATCATGACACTGGGGAATTCAGCCTAGTACGATCGAATAGTCTTTGCATTCAAAATTCCATTCCGCAAGGTAGTGTTGTCGGGTGTTTGCTTTTTTTAATTTATATTAACGACCTCCCTAAAATAATGACGGAGTCTTGCGTACTGTTTGCCGATGATATTTCATAAATAACTTCCTGTAATGACTCTCAACACTTACATGAGAATCTAACTAATATAATGTTAAATATACAAATTTGGATGAATGACCACAATTTAGAAATTAACTTCTCGAAAACTAAAATTATGCAATTCAGGCCTTACCAAAAAAACCCCTTAACTATTAATTTTACGTTTGACGGTATAAAATTGGAATGCATGGATACTTTTACTTTGTTGGGTCTACACTTAGATATCCACATGACCTGGAAAGCGCATATACAGAGAATTAAATCAAAACTATCTAGCTTTATATACGCATTACGTGAGCTCAAAAAAGCTACAGATTTAAAAACTGCCCTATCCACTTACTATGCTTATGCATACGCATGGCTTAAGTACGGTATAATTCTTTGGGGAAATAGTGTGGATAGCAACGACTTGTTTGTGCTACAAAAATGTATTAGGATATTAGTTTATATTGACAATGACGTAAGCTGCAGACCGTATTTTAAGAAACTAGACCTTTTAACTTTGACATCCATTTATATTTTAGAAATCTGTAAATTCGTTAGACAATATCCACACTTCTACCTTAAAATTACTGACCAACCACGCCGATATGCACCGCGTTCACGTTTTGTAAACGCGCTAGTAGTACCACAATCTAGGCTAAAATTACACAGCACAAGTCCTCATGTAACATCAATTAAAATATATAATAAAATACCTAACGACATAAAAATGGAACAAAATGATAAAATATTTATTAAACGGCTCAGAAAACTACTGGTGGATAAATGCTATTACACATTGAATGATTTTTTTAATGATGACATCAAAATGGGATGACTTTACTATTTTAGACATTTATTTGATTTTTATTACTTGTATTAATTTAATTCAATTTTTAATATTATTTTAATCTGTGACATTATTATTTATTTCTTATTTTTATTGAATTTTGAATGATGTCAATTATTGTTATGTTATGTATTATATTCAAATCAGGTAATTGAATTGATAATGGTATAATATAATTGATTTTTTAATTATACAATTTGTAATGACGTATATTACAACAATGTGATATTATTTATTTATTTGAATTGATTAAGTTTTAAATGTTAGCCAAATACTTATAACCTATTATTTTATTATGACGCACGTACAAATTTATTTCCATTTACTTAATGATTTTAAAGCATGCTACTTTCATATTGTGTAAAATTGTTGTGCCCGACAGGGTCCATGTGAACTATATAATTATTTTACACACATGTGATAAGCAATAAAGATTTGAATTTGAATTATTTTTAAATAACCGACGAAAAATTGCAATGCAGGTGTGTCCAGAATCATGTACTGAATCCATTGTATAACAGGTTTTACGTCGATGTTCTTGCGACCCTGTATATCTGTATCGTTAGCTTTCATGCAAAACACAAAAACAGTTGTATTATTATATTATTTTCAATACAGTTGTTAAACATGGCGTACTTTCAGAGGCTATAATATATTTAATTACCAGTTTTAATTTAACTATTTTCAAATAAAAATTTGTCAAAAATCGAATAGGCTGTATAGGCTGTTTTCGTTGTAAAAAAAATATATCCAGTTGCAGAAACGCGCCATTTTCTGATTTTTTTATTTAATTCTTTGATTTGTCTTTTACTATTTCCCACAAGTGTATTGAAAAATGTCGTGTGATACTCGTACACGGGTGTGTAGGTTATTGCAAACGAGCTGTCACACACGAGTGACACACGACACGAGTTTGTATATATAACTGTAATGACTCGAGTTTGTATATAAAATGTATAAATATTTGTATGTATACCTTACTTTCCTCCCTTGTATCACAATGTACTATTGAAAACGTGGCAAGCTACAAACAGCAGTTAAACACGACGTCATAACTATATGTTGCGTTTTGCAACTTAATTGCAGAAAAATGCGTTGCCGTTTCCGGCTTCCTTGTTTTTACTAATGTGTGGCCTCTGTTATCAGTTTCCTGTTGACTGCATGCCACACAGATAAGCACACAGAACCCTGCATGAGTACATTCAATGTAAATTGCATACATAATTTAGATGCATTCACATTTGCGTTATGATTTCAGTTTATTTAGTTTCGTCTGCCTATCTGGTATATTAGTATGTAGTCTATTGATAAACATGACACAAGAGGAACCTACTACGCTTTGGAATAGGAAAATAGCTTCACCTTTCTGACTGACCGACTCCTTGACAGTTCAAAAGTGTCTGTAACTGTAAAATATTAAAATATTAAAATATTTCTTGCCACTTAAATTTTTGCTAACTATGGTATAATAATCATTACAGGCGACATGTAAATGGTTTAATTGAAATAAATGCGAGTTTGAGTTTCACATTGTCAAAACATTTCTTGCCACTTCATTTTGTGTTAACCATGGTGTATTAATCATTTCAGGCGCCATGTAAATGGTTTAATTGAAATAAATGCTAGTTTTAGTTTGACATTGTCAAAACAGTTCTTGCCACTTCATTTTGTGTTAACCATGGTGTATTAATCATTTCAGGCGCCATGTAAATCGTTTAATTGAAATAAATGCTAGTTTGAGTTTGACATTGTCAAAACATTTCTTGCCACTTTGTTTTTGTGTTAACCATGGTTTATTAATCATTTCAGGCGCCAAACTCCCCGCGTCCGATGGCAATATTCGAGCTCCTAGACTATATAGTGAACGAGCCACCTCCCAAACTGCCAGCCGGTATCTTCTCCGACGACTTCAAAGACTTTGTGGATCGCTGTCTCAAGAAGAACCCTGACGAACGGGCTGACTTGAAAACGCTGATGGTGAGTGTTAAATTGATGGTATTTCAACGGCATGTGCGGTTCGACTAACCTTTTCCCTACAATGGATGTACTGAATAAAAAAATTTTAAACGTTGCCCCACACCAGGAATTTCTCGTGTATTGTGGGTGCGTTTACAAACATTTAAACTCACATACATAAACACCCAGACCCGGAACAACACCATTGTACTATTTACAACATTGTAGGGAAAAGGTTGCTAAAACAGTTACAGGGTGTCAAAAGTCCCATCACATAGCCGTTTTCTAAGCATTCTGTACATCTAAGTAACATTGAGCCAAAATGATTGCTGGGAAACGAATTTTTTTTTCTGTGAAAAATCGCTGTTTACGGAAAAGGCCGCTAAGTTGTAAGCACCTACATTATAAAATAACACCAAAATGTACACTTAGTTTGCAAATAAATCTTTCTTTTGATTTGATTTGAAATAAATCTTTGACTTTGACTATTTATTTTTGTAAATGCAATTGTGCTCTTTATTTATATAAAGTTACGGATCAATCATCTATGCAAGTATTTTTCTTCTAATAAGGCTTGGCAGTATCCAATTTTGGGTACTTAGAAGCCCTAGTACTCGATTTTGCAAGTACGATATTTGTCTATGATAGGTACACACTACAAGCTGGAGGTGCCGACTTCGTCGCATACGAAGAGAAACCGGTTTATACCGAGTCGACCCGTACGCACGCTAAGGCCTGAAACCTTGTTAAGCGGGCGCCCGCGACGGGCAACCGTCGCGTGTCTACGCGCGGGTAGGCTCCGTGGGAACGCGACGGTCCCCGTCGCGGGTACCCGTCGCGGAGACCGGATTATTTTATTTACGCAGTGTCGCTAGTTCAATTTACCTTCAGTCTGTCTGTCAGCCTGTCACCAGGCTGTATCTCATGAATCGTGTTAGTTAGACAGTTGAAATTTTCACACATGATGTTTTTCTGTTGCCGCTATAGCAACAAATACTAAAAAACAGAATAAAATAAATATTTAAGGGGGCTCCCATACAACAAACGTGATTTTTTAGCTCGTTTTTGCTCTACATATAATATTGAAAACGGCAACAGGTAGACGCTTGAAATATTCACAGGATATTTAGATAAATAATATTCACTTTAAAAATAAATAATTAAATTAAAATAAAACATATAATTAAGGGGGCTCCCATACAACAAAGGTGATTTTTTATGCCATTTTTATAGTACGGAACCCTTCGTGCGCGAGTACGACTCGCACTTAGCCGGTTTCTCCATATTGAACTCTCAATCTAAGTACATAATCACCTACGATAAAAATGTATTCTCAGAATGCCTCTTTTACATGAATCATGTTACCGGTCCGCTGGCGGGCACCGCGCGTGCCTCCGCGACGGGTTCCGCCGCACGGAGGCGGGCCCCGTTGCGTGGGTGCGGGGCGCGCCTCCCCGTGACGGACGCCCGCGCGGGTCCCCGCGACGGAGCACTTTTGTATGAAACCGCGCGGGTACCCGCTTAACGCAGTTTCAGGCCTAAGGCTCAATTGAATAATGGAAGCGAATTTTTGTCGCAAAATTGGGTCAAAGCATAATGAACTTTAATCTCAATTGTGTACTGTACAAACTAGATATAAACCAAAAATCAGGCCGCGCGTCTTCGCAGTTAGCAGCTCGTTTCGGCCGTGTATAATTTAGACTTTTTATTTATTTATTTAACAATTTATGTACACACACAAAACAGACAAGAAGAATGAAACAGAAAAATAGATAGAGAGAGAGAAGAGATACGAGAGACAGAGAGTGAGAGATATAGAGAGAGTGAGGGAAAAATAGATAGAGAGAGAGAATGAGAGAGAGAGTGAGATGGAGATAGGAAGATGGATAGACGAGAGAGAGGGAGATAGAGAGTTAGAGAGAGAGAGTGAGATGGAGATAGGAAGATGGATAGACGATAGAGAGGGAGATAGAGATTGAGAGAGAGAGTGAGATCGCGATGGAGAGTGAGAGAGACATAGAGAGAGAGATAGACCCTTAGGCAGGGCGCAAACGTGGACACTTTTGTGTCTTGTGTCAGATACAAGCTACCGATGAATATTTGATTTCTATAGAACCAGAATGAACTCATCCACTCCCTGGGACGCGGACGGTTCCCTGTGATGGTGTGCCGTGTCGGCAACAAAAATTGTCTGTTTGCGCAGCGCCTTAAAGACTCTCAGGCCGATAGTCGGCGACTAATGTCGGCGAGTTTTGACGGCGACACACAAGCACAAGAATCATTGTGAAATTTTGTGGCCTGGCGGCTTGATTCTGAGAAAGCTAAGAAAAATGGTCTAATTATGTTATTTTCCATACAGAACCACGAGTGGATCCGCAAGGCGGATGCGGAGAAGGTAGACATCGCGGGGTGGGTGTGCAAGACCATGGACCTGATGCCCTCCACGCCTAACTCTAACGTGTCTCCTTTTTCTTCATAAGCTGCAAGAAGTGCATACTTTCATCAGCGAAAAAGGGTTAGAAATATATATTTGTTGCATGCATGCTTTTTTAATTTATTGCCATAATTAAAAAGAGTAAGTATGAAAAATTATATCCGATATAAGTTGTATGCAAAAGTAATGCGTAAGTAGTCATTTATGAGTTCTCAAAATTAAAAAATAATTCGTTAGTTCGTGTACAATCTTGTTTGAAATCCCCATTATTTAAAGGAACAATAATACCCTTTTAATATAATAGTTATAATAATTTATTTGTGAAAGTCTTTTGCCACATAGAAGTGTTTTTCGCAACGTCCTTTAAAAACTTTTAATAAGAAACGGAACTATTAATTGAATGACGAGAAGAAGGAAACAGTCAGAGAGCTCTGTGTGGCACAAGCGTTATTGTTGGGAATAAAAATACTGTTGAAAATTGACAATTATATAATTAATTAAACTAGTAATAAAACTGCACTTAAACTTATAATATTAATAATGTTATTCCTTACATACTATAAAACATACATTGCTCAATGGTAGTACCTGAGGCCACTTTAATATTGTGAAGCAATCACAGTGCTGCATTAAAAGCTATTGAGCCTGGCATTTATTTTGTGGAGCGCGATATAAAAGCCGTTCTCCCGTAGTTTGTCTCAGTCTCAGACCCAGATGACCCCATTACCCTTCTTCAGGAAAGCAATAGGGCCACCAGTACAGAGCACAAATTACACAGACCGTCATTCCGTCCTCGCCGCCGAGGTACCACGCGAAGTTCCCGACTAAATTGTCCCCCCCGTCCCTTGCACGTCGAATCGCCAGCCGCCCGCGCCGAGGCTGAGTGCGCCGTAGCATTAATAGTAACCCCAGATAATAATGATGATCTAAACTTTGATCCAGCCCGTCCCCAATTTGTGATCCCCCAACGACGCCCTAAGCCGAGGTCTGTACCCCACAGGGGGTGCCCTTAGTGCGCAGTCGTTTAGTTTTATAATATATATTTACGCCCTGGCTGGAGGCTTTAAGCTCACACCTTAAGGCAGTCACAGGAAAGCTCGGTTAAGTAGCCACGGCCTCTCAAGGCCAACTACGAGACGTCATACAAAAAAAAAAAAGTTTCTTCTCAGTGATTCAATCGACTCCACATCATGTTTTCGACGCAATGATGCGGGCGGCTCGCGCGCACGTAAATACCACCATCTCGTGGTCATCACCTCATTGCGCGGCCGCGCTCTGTACCGGCTGCATGTATGCTTCTATTATGTAGGTCACTACATTATGATAACCAACTTGCAGGTCAAAACATTTCCCAAGAGAAAGCGGGCGACACAATCACTGAAGACGCTGGCGGTGAAGAATAGCTGCCCTGAGACCACGCGATGACAGAAAACAGTGTGTCAACTCTAGATACCATTGTCCAGTACCAGAATGAGCCACACAGGCAGGCGAACACTCCACATCATAGAGACGTGATCCTACTTCCTTGATACAAGCCTTCATTTTACAAATAAAACTATGTATTATAGTTGATATAAACTACATGTATTCAACACATGGAGTGGTGAACACATGGAGTACTCACGAGCATAAGTCACAAATATCGACAACGCTTGATGTCGCGATGACTTGTGTTCATGCAGGTGTTGTCCACACTTGACACTCCATTTGATAACTACTCCTTGACATTAACACATCGTAGCTCGTTGGTACTTGATACCTTCGGTATTATACTGTACTGGAAGTGTCTTACATTTAGCGTAATTAGTAAAAGTAGATCAGATTTATTCAACATATCAAGGTTGTCACGTCTCATATCAAATGTTTCATTAACACATTAGTAAAACTCTTCGGGGGACATCCTGTCATCGAATCGAAATTCAAAATTAATAATTTAATTTATAGAATTGGCTAAAATTTAAGGTAAAATCTGTAGGGAATTATTGAAAACAATGTGTTACGCTATAGCTATGAAGCTGCTTGAGTAGTCGACGACACAGTCAGCCTTCTATCGACATCAATGTCGATAAGAAAAAATAATCGAATAAATAATCGAGAACATAATCGAATTAGAGGTGTAACTGTTTCATCGGCTGCACATCGAAGGTGTTTGACTTTCCTTTTCATATACAGGCTATATGATTACGAGAAAGTTAATAAATAAAAGGTAAATGTGTGTACTGTTACCAATAGCACGGTGTCTGATGATAGATAGGGGTATAATACTAAAACATAGTGCATTCGTGGACGAACTAATCGAGGTTTTATAACAAAAAAACGACAACTAATCGATAAATGGTCAAGTAGAGTTGATTTAACTAGTCGCAAGTCGAAAAAAATGTTAGTAGTGTTTTGACATATTTTTCTTTGCTGAAAGTGCGTAATTCATGTCAGCTGGTACCTGTTATTTGAATAGATTTCGGATGCGTTTTATTCGACGCGTCCGGAGCGTTGGAATACTCAAACGGCCGCGGTGTCGCGGGCGTGGGACTGTTGCAAAGCTCAAACGTATCATCTTATAATCTGTAAAATAGAATGCATTTTTTAGAGATTACACGAAATATAAAAAAAAACGAAAAAATAAAAAATCGTAGGTATGTTTTTTATATTATTGACGTGATGCACTTTTTCCGTTTGGTTTGTTGTGTTATTTGCTTCGTTTTAGTATGTCCGCCATTTATTTACCCGCCCTATCCCGAGCACCTAGTGTAGATAGACACAGCTACTCACTAATGTAATGTGTTTGCGCTGTTGAATGTACGAGTGAATGATATAGTTCATTCTGTATTTGACTGGTTCATTCATTTCGAACACGATTATTCGTTATAAGTAGGTTGTAGTTCCACTATTTGAGTTCGAAAGAATCGCGAAATTTATGCTGATTCGCTGCACCATTTAACATTGATTTTGAATTCCCAGCGTATGTACACCTCCTTCGCTTTGTCATCGCTATTATTTGCCTGGTCTTCCTATAGTATTTAGAGAGTTATGTGATTTTGTAGATATGTATTGTGTGTTTCAGGGTTTGCGAAGTGTTTTGCCTTTTATTACCTATACCCAGCATTTAATATGTTTTATTATTATCATTAATTAGATAATTTGATGGTGCTTTTATGTTATCACTGATGTAAGTGATCATATTTAAAAAAAAAAGATTTTTGTATAAATGGTCTACTCGTGATTCATAGGTAGGTTTTACATTATTTTTTTCAAAAAAAAAAGTTTGTAATCATTTGTCTGTAGTCGTCGTGCTAGGTTAAGTTGATCGTAATAGGTATTGTATTCCAAAATTATGTTACCTATAATTAATTTACAATGTGAAGTAGTAGAATGGCGAGACCTCATTCTTAAATGAAGTAAAGTCAATTACATATATGCGTTTTTGTATACAACGCGAATATACTCCGCTCTCCATTTCGTAAAATAATAAATGTTTGCTGGAATGTAGAAATTACATTTGTACTCCATTTAGTTGATAAAGTAAATAGTTGAATCGTTTCGAAAACAATTTTGTTTACGACTCAGGTTTCTCATAGGTATGAATATTTTATTGAAGGTGTTATTATATCGAGATTTCGTGAATAACTGCATGGGGTACGGTCCCCATTCTAAAGTTTAGCTGTCTTTCAGTATTAAAATATGAAAAATAACCAACTTCCAAAGACAAAAGATTGTTTTAAAACTTTTTAAACTGTGAAAATATTTCTGACTGTACTGTGCTTGTGTTTATTAACAGAACGAATTGTTTATTAATTTTAGAATTAGACGAACTTAAAACATGGACGAACAAAAATTTATTTAAAAATTCTAAAATTAAATGTCAGCAGACTCAGTATATATAAATAATGGAAACACCAATATCGATTGTAAAATACAAGTGATATTTTAGAGTTATCGATTTGATAGTTAAACATATTTATTTATTTGACTAAACGCTACTTTATCGAAGACGCTTTTACCTATAGTAATTTTAAAGTTTTTAATGATTTCGAGGCACATTGTAATGACTCGTTTTAAAATTATATCACAAAATCGATCTCTATGGTCTAGCGTTCATTGAGGCGATTATCACGAATAATCGATTAATTATCGATATAAAACCGCCTTAGTCGATTTTTTGATATCTCGTTTTGAATATCTGCTCGATATTATCATATCGTTATCAATCCATGAATGTAACTCCAGTTTATTTATATAAGCTTCTTCGTAAGATACGTCTGTAGTTAGGTACTTGTGTACAATTAAATGTTAATAAAAAGCTGAGTGTTTCAATTCATTCCTCGAATTAGTAGCGAGTTAATGTTTGCAATTAACTCAATGAAAAACTTAATCGCAGAAATTGTAATTACTGCCTGAATTGTAGGCGTGAGTCGACGGACGCGGCCTCTGGCGTTAAACATTAAAATGAAATATGCGGAGTTGAATTGCAAAGAGGTTGCAAGGGGTGGGTTCTCCTTGCCCCCTCATTATAAATGTGCGTTAATATTGTTTCTGCGGAGCGCCTTTTGTCGGGCCTCATTAAGAAGCCATTACTTGCTCGAGCATAATCTGATTGACTTTTTTAGTTAATGTCAAAATTGTAAGTAATTCGGCCCTTGTTGAGAGTGTACAACATTGGTAAAGAAACTGTTTTGCGTTTATGAGAAAAATTATTTCAAGTGTTCATATTATTTTCTTACTGTATTCCTTATCATAGATGGAATATAGATCTTTCTGTTTTTTTTAATATAATATTTTAATGGCCTGGTTGCTGGGAGGGACCTTTTAGCCAATAGACTATTGGCTAAAAGGTCCGACAGATAATTAGTTAAAAAACGTGTTTAAATATTGATGAAATGAATTATATTCAATGCATGATGATGATATCCTCGCCCGCTCCCCGGTTTCAGTAAAGATATTGTGGTGATTTTACTGAGCGGACTTCTTGAGAGAACTTGAAGCGATGTTGCACTGTTTTGTTTCATTTGCCTACACTAATTCACATTCACAAACACTAAATGGTTAATAATCCACCATTATTACACATTAATATTGAGCTAAACACAAATTTTAGAAAATGAAACAAAACTGCTGAACAAGACGCTTCACTTTCCCGCCAAGAAGTCCATCTTTAAGGGTAATATGCTTATTTATGCATATTCTGACTGAATTAGATCTGACTTCCCATTTGATTTCTTCTTGAAAGTAGATAAATATTTAGATTGTATATCGCATGCAAATTCTCGATTCGATAGGCAATGAATTCGTTTTTATTCAGTTGAGGAAAACGTGAAAAGAAATGGCCTTATGTAAGATTATTGCTTACTTGAGCGTCGCAACGGATCTATATCGCTTGAGCGAACATCCGGTAGGTAGGTAGGAATAGTAATCGTTATCGTATTGCTTGTTTTTACTTACATTGATCAAATCTTTTTTGTTGTAAAAGTACTTAGTTTCGTGTTGCAGTTGGCATTCTGTTGTTTCCGCTTTTCCCCATGTGAAAAAGAGCCTTCCTCGTGGTCAAATTTAATGGTCACACTGATTTGACCACGAGGGCTTCTGTTCCGGATAGTCAAACTACTTAGTTTAACGAAAAATATCCACCCTTTGTAGTTCGTAAATATACTTCTACAGTCATTAACAAAAATAATTTCCTTCCTCGTAGTCAAACTTAATGGTCAAACTGATTTGACCATGAGGAATTCTGTTCCGGATAGTCAAACTGAGTGACTCAAGCTGTCTATACATTGCAGTCTTATTGTACAATTATAAATACAACATTATGTCAATTTGATGACACATGCCACATGACCACTCAAATTATTATCCTGTTCTTGGCTGTTTTATTGCGATTTGCATTTTGTAATTATTTGGATAAAATATGGATTTAGATATCTTAAAATACATGCATCATTGCAGTTGATATTGCTATTGACAAATTAAAACAAAAAGTTAAAGACCCCATCCCAGAGGCGTTTCAAAATAAGACAAAAAATTTTTTTTTTTTTTACCGACTTCCCAAATAAGTGGTTTGACTATCCGGAACAGAAGTCCTCGTGGTCAAATCAGTTTGACCATTAAGTTTGACCACGAGGAAGGAACGTGAAAAAGGCGTGAGTTGTGTAATGTATAATTATATAATGTTGTGTAAAAAAAATCTAGCCTAACTTACTCCTTATAACATCGGCTATCTTGTAGTGAAAGTCCTGTCAAAATCGGTCCAGCCGTTTCGGAGATTAGCCGGAACAAACAGATAGACA
Source organism: Tiliacea aurago (assembly GCA_948098905.1). Lineage (NCBI taxonomy): Eukaryota > Metazoa > Arthropoda > Insecta > Lepidoptera > Noctuidae > Tiliacea > Tiliacea aurago. The sequence goes on from OX402592.1 coordinate 9,371,356, forward strand.
AATTGTCAATTTTATTTAAAATTGTTTTTTTGTTGTATGTACCGTATATACTTTCATAAGCATTTAGTAAAAAGCTGTTATTTACACATTACAAACAGACACTTACCGTGTTATTACAAAACAAGATTTATATTTTGACATGACGTATAACATGGAGCCATTTTTTGTAATAAGAACGTAACTGTGATTGTAATACCGTTCTTTATACAAATCTGAAAACTTAGTTCGGTACTAAGTTGTCAGATTTGTATTTGGAACTTTACCATACACGGAATATAGTACGAAATTCAATAATGGCTCCATGGTGTAAACTTGGGTCTGAACTACTGAAGATAAACCTTGTTTTGTAATAAGACAGTTAGGGCCTTATTACAAAACAAGATTTATCTTCAGACCCAAGTTTAAACAATGGAGCCATTATTGAATTTCGAATTTTATTCCATCTAAAGTAAAGTTCCTAATAGCGTCGAAAAACGTCTTGATGAAGAATATATATTATTGGTGGTGATGGAAACTGCAGGATTATCTGGGATAATGTTTATTTGTTTATTGCATGTCATGACAGGGCAGTAGTGCGGACGAGAAAGGAAGGGGCGACATAGAGCAGAGACAACGGAAGCTAACTGGTCATAGACAAAAGTGTACATTTTTCTTAATAGCTAAAGCACGGATACACTAAAAAAACGTGTAGGTACTACCTACTTATTCCGGTTATTCCATTTGGATTTTTCCCAGTAGCAGCCCGGAATCTGGATTGTGCCTGGTTGATGGCAATAGGAGCCTATTGCCATCAACCAGGCACAATCCACATCCCCCTATTACATGGGACTTTAACATAACTAGTGAAATATCGTTAATACTTCTATACATCACTGCCCAACCCTTCGGGGAATTCAGACGTCATGTTATGATAAGTGTTACCAGAACTTTACGTATCTCTTCTATTTTTGCTAGCCATTTATGGGCACACTCAAGGAATTACGTCCGCCGGACATAAGCCGCCTTATTACAAAACAAGATTTATATTTTGACATGGCTTAAACCATGGAGCCAGTTTCAGTAAAAAGAACGTAACTGTGATTGAAATACCGTTCTTTATACAAAACTGAAAACTTAGTCCGGTATTAAGTTGACAGTTTTGTGTTTAGGAACTTTACCATAGTCGGAATAAAGTTCGAAATTCAATAATGGCTCCATGTTTTAAACCTGGGTCTGAAGATAAACCTTGTTTTGTAATAAGGGGGAAGGAGTCGAGGGCTATATTATACCACAGACATTATAGTACTACGTAGGTATACTAAAACTTAACTGTCTTTTAATCCTAGTACACGGTTGAGTGTCGGTTTTCACAAGGTCTTCATGATAAGTGCCGAAGTTTGTTTTGAAGTTAGCGGGATGGCGGGCTTCCAGTTGTGGCTACGGCAAACTTTGACATTTGACACCCACTGAACAAAGTTTAGCCGGGTTCATTAACAATTAATAAAACCCTTTGTCGGTATAAACACTAAAGAGTTTTGTAAGACTGTCCACATACCCGTTATGTACTTTGAGTATGAGTATAAATACTCAAAGGTTATGTAGGTAGGTACTAATAGTATCGTTAATGTTGAAATTTAAGGTAGTTGCAATCTTTGAACTGAAAGTTTTGTCGAGGCTATTGGTTTTCGATATTTCAGTGTGAAATTACAGCTTTGGAACTAATCGTCCGTGAAGATGGTCGAGAATTTTAGAAGGTATTTTTCGTATTGGTTGCAATGTTTCATATTGAAGTTAGCTTTTGGCTTTCTAGATAAATTTCTGTAAGACCATGAAGTTGGTAATCGCAATGTTTATGTACAGTCAGCGTCAAATAGTTAGTGACACTCAGGGTATCGAAATAAATAGACGCAACCAAAAAGTCAATAATATCGGTACAAACAAAGTTTCCTTATTATTGTCAACAATATATTCGCTCAAAAGGTCGAGACGTTTGAAATGTCTTAAAGATCGGTTCAGTCAAACCGCCATAAATATGGTGACAGTCATCCCGCCAATGGTATCCAAGCATTATAAGTGTTCAAATATATGGAACACATAGAAAAATAAACTAGCATGTAAGGGCCACACACGTCAGGTACCTTTTCCGATTCTCCAATTCAGAAACCCGATCGGACGAGTTTCGCATACAGGCGTTTGATTGTATTCGGTTTCTACGCTCTCGTGTGCCAGAGCTTGTGGCGATTGTATCGAAGAACGCTTGAACGCATGAAATAAAAAATAATTTAAAAAGAATGGAGATGACGAATTTCTATTAGCAATTCTTTTGTCAAAAGAATGAAAGAAAAGACAGCGATGCTATTGGGTATACGCAGAGATTGTACGAAGTCAATTCTATCGTTTAAGTCGTCATGACGTATGTTCCATAAACATACGGGATACTTTTCGACAATTAATCAGCACCACGTACGTCCGCACCGCACGATGGCCAAGGCGACCCGGACTTCTGGAGACAAAACCGTACGAGCGAACCGAATGCGTGCACAGCTACATAGAAATTCTACTGCGAGTGCGCCTTCAGGTACCCGATTCGCTTGCTTGAACGATCGTCGGGTCGACCCGACGCACTGCCCGTACATCCTGGTCGAACGTTAGCTTTTTTAATCGTTCGGGCAGAATCGTGCGTGTGTGGTGCACGAGTATTTTCTATGGAATTGACGCCTTTGGGTGCCTTGACCGAACATCGAAAACTAGGTATGATGAAAGAAATGTCCTCCCTAATAACCGCAGCGGCCGAATCACCTTAGGATTTTGGGGATGGATGACCCAAAGCGGACCAGGAGAGCTAGTCGAAGTGGGAGGAAGAATGAATGGCCCCCGATACAAAGACATCCTCGAAAACGTTTTGGTTCCAACAGCCCGGATTTTTTATCCCCATGAAAGGATTAGGTTTGTCCAAGATAACAGTTCCGTACACAACTCCAGAGTTGTTCAAAATTACTTGGATGGTAACATGGACCTGGAGTTAATTAAGATGCCGCCTCATAGTCCCGATCTAAATCCGATCCAAAATTTGTGGGGCAAAATGGTTCAGGTATGGGACAGTACTCGAGCACGAACCACCGCAAATTTAAGGACTCACGTCGAAGAAGTTTGGGAGTCCATGAGAGGAGACAATTTTTGCTATAATGCGGTACAATCTATGCGAAGACGTCTTTCTGACGTCATTCTAGCAGACGGTGGATATACACGATTTTAGTTAAAAAAATAAAGATAATTAGCGCAAAAATGTTTTTGTTTATTTTTACATCCGATGAGAGTTTTTAGTGCTCTGTACGATCGAAGTGAAAGTGCATTTTAATCAATAGGTACAAAAGTTAAATTCAATACGAAATAATTTCGTATTATTATAAGTGACATGAACATGATATTGAATCATAGATAAGCACTCTTGCTCTATAAGATATATAGGTACACATACTCATTATCAATGAGGTTTACATCTATTTCCAGTCAGCTATTTATTGCTTAAAATATAAGCACATATAAGTATCGTAAACGGCTATGCACAAAATTATTTACAAAACAAAAGACATGTCTATGACGTCATGCTTAAAATGAAAAGGACGCAGAAGTTTCTATCACTTTCATTTTGTGAAATGCTGACGTGAGAAATAATATTTAAAATTTAAAGCAGTAAGGTTTATTTTTCTAATGTGTTCCATATTTTTGAACACTTGTAATGCTTGGATACCATTGGCGAGATGACTGTAACCATATTTATGGCGGTTTGACTAAATCGATCTTTAAGACATTTTAAACGTCTCGACCTTTTGAGCGACTATATTGTTGACAGCAATATGAAAACTTTGTTTGTACCGATATGATTGACTTTTTGGTTGCGTCTATTTATTTGGATACCCTGAGTGTCACTAACTATTTGACGCTGACTGTACCTACCTAGGTACTCACGCCATAACTGTTTAAATAAAATTTAAATTCTGTTCGTTGGTAAGCGCATCACTTGAGGACGGCTGGACCGTTTTGGGTAGATATTTTTTTTAAATAAATGTTTGTAAATAAACATCCGAATAAAAAATAAATAAAAATAAAATATTTGTCTTTCTATTAAGGTTTTTAGGAAAGTAGGTAGTCCAGACAATTGTTAAATTCGGGCAAAACTGAAATTGCTTTTTTCGGGATTTTTGGATTTATTGAGACAGGACGTCTGTCGGGTCAGCTAGTAATTTGATAATAGAGGTGGGGCTGAAATCTCAAACTTTTTTTTTGTTGACTGTTTGAGTTTTGTGCTGTTTGAGTTTCGAAGCAAAATTGCTATTGCATAATGCACTATTAACTACCTAAAAAACTTTTGCAAGTCCATCATATCCACAAGAAACTTACAAAAAGATAAGAGCCTCTTCGATGGGGGATAGGATGGAAGGGATGGGGACCTATTTCTGTATTACGCGTCACTTGCCGCGTTACTTGTCATCCGAATCTTGCGTGCCAGGAAGTATGAGAAATGACGATCATAGCATGTAGGTCAATCGATATGCCTCGAGAACACTGATTAGGTAAGTATAATAACAATCGTGTAATCACAACTTTTTGCTGAACTAGTTTAGATAAACAGGATGAATATCGACAGCTTGATGAATTATGTTTTTGTTTGTCTCGATGTTTCGATTTGCTGTAGGAAAATAAGTTATTTATTAGGTACCCCGTCTTTCATGATATGCCTAGCCTTTGTCAGTATCAAAATACAGGGAGACAGGGACATTGACGCGCAACATAATTACCTACCATGGATTCAGTAGGTACACACGGCTACACATCAAGTTATACATTTCCAGTATAAGCTGATTTCGCATTGTAAGTAGGTTTATGAGTTCCGTAGGTACAATGAGAGGTCAGCGTATACTTACTGGAAATGTACATAGACTTACATAATATTTTAATTACATGATTCTGAACCCCACTGCGTTCAAATATTTCGTCGGATTATTAAAAAAGTGTTAGGTACTTGTGCAACAAGAGAGCAAAGTTAGTTTTTGCTGCGGGTGTTGATTGTGAACCCCGATTATGCGAAGGATTCAAAGACACGAGATGCAAATAACTTTGGTATCGTGTAACACATATGTACAACTTTTCACCTCAGCACCGAGAACATACCTATTATTATCACCTATAAGGTAAAAAAAATACAAAATGGTCAAAATTAAACCACATGCATACTATGTATTGTAAAACAAACAGTATCAAAAATGTTAAAGTTACCTAATCAATAATACTTAATTAAGTACTTATGTACTTATTTGCAATTTTACGGATAAGTGTGTATCGGAACGTTTTATTGTTTGTTTCTTTTTTGAAAATCGAACTTTGAATCGACTTGTTTCTATTTCTCTCCTTTTTCGTATCAAAGTGACAGAATATTGTGAAGTTTAAATCTTTCGAATTTTGTTTTCGGCATTTAAAAAATAATAGGTACCGAATTAAAAGTTACTTTGTCTCACGCTCGCAGCATTATTGAATTTTGCTCAGTCTTTAAACAGCAAAACCTGCTCGTTTGTGGTACTGAGGTAAAATTATTTGTTAAGCAAGCAAGGCTGCCAAGTTATTTTGGCGCGAGTAGGTGCTCACCTACTACTTGTATTGAATTTCAAATTCAAAATATTTTGAATTCTAGGATTGTTCAAATATAGAATCCTGTGCGTAGCGAGACTTTCAAAGGTACGAGACGCAGAATAACTTTGCTGCCGAGCGAAACACAACTTTTCACCTCACATGTAGCGAGGTAAATGCTAGGTTCAAGAAAAACAGCTTAAATAATAGATATTAAATCGCTGCTAGAGTCGCTCATATTTTATGATTTCTTACGATTTTATCAACAACAAACCAAAATTAAGGAAAGTGATTTTTTTTTCTTGCAGTTTTCGTGCTGGCCTGTGCGACTATTCTAAAAATGAGGTTGTTGCACTGATTTGAAATAAATTTTCTTTAATGAATTTTCAGTAGACTGACGGTAAATATAGAAAATTATTGAAGAAACGTTCGAATTTAAAAAAATCTTGCCACGCTTGCGGATAAAATGCACTTTTGCACTCAGATTTCGAATGATAAAGCGAATGTCTCGGAGGTTGTGAGGTGAAAATATATTATTTGCTGTTTCATACATTTTGACCACGTAGGTTTGACACTTTTGTATGAAAAAGTTTTTTTTGATAACACTTTGTACACATGGCTACATATCAAGCTATACATACCCAGTGTATGCTGATCTCGCATTGTATGGGATTTCCATACAATGAGAGGTCCAGCGTATACTGGAAATATATAGCTTGATGTGTACCATAGACTAGTTGATAATTAGTCTTTTTAGTTCTTGCGAGTTTTATGGGAATGCGTTTCTATTTATTGCCAATTTTTTTTAATGAATCTAGTAACGACATCGACAGCAAATAAAATGAGTAGGTAGGTATTTTATGATTGGCGATGTTTAGTGATGAGTAGGTATCACTCTTTCTTCCTGTGATCATGTTATAAGGCGACAGGGGTTAGGCACCAACTATGAGGCTGGGTATGAGATTAGCATCCTTATTTATCAACCTAGGCTGCAATTGGTGGGTAGGTTAATAATTTCTCGTAATTTCAGCAACAGGGATGAAGTCCTGAGGGATAACTAATGGCATTTGGTAGGCAGGTAATTTGACAGCCATTAATTAGATTACATTAATTATGCCTTTGAATCATGCCATCAAAGTTCCTAACATGTTGTATTATATGGTAGCTACGAGATATCTGGAAACCAGAAAGTAAATATATTTATCTAACCACATAACCGTTAATTTAGCAGTATAGCAATTTAACACTCTTCAAGTCACCAATGCCAACGGGTAGGTACACTGAAAAAGCCTCATGATTCACAATGCTCGGTAGGTATTAAATGGTTAGAGCAGAAAAATTGTTTAAACTAGCGTCCGCAGTAGTAGACCAGGGGCCAGGGGGGCTAAAATGGACGCTTTGGTAAAATCATAATATGATCTGCGTACAATTCATACATCCCGCAATTCATCTTCGGTTCGGTTTTTTGTTTTATCGTGTTTTGATATCGATAGCTATCACGTCTGTGAAGTTTACATAAAAAAACGGATTTTTTAAACTGATATTTCCACTACATTGCGGATTGCGGCACTTATATTAAGTATATTAAGATAAATAATTACAAAATGAAAAAAAAAAAAAAACAAACTCAATAATAAAGCTCTCTCTTACCTTCTCCTTGTACGTTATTTGTTTTAATTTCATTAATTCGATGTTATTATCCATGACCCCGGCTAATTACCTCTGTGCTACAGTTCTTTAAGTACAGGTTGCTCCAAGATGCTATTTTAGGAAGTATTAATTAAATCAATAATAATAATGTTTAATGAAATTTAAATATTTTCATAAAACGTAAAGGTGAAACTGTCTATCTACGTGTGTTAAATTAATGTCGCCACTGCTGTAGCGGCACGCTGATAATAATTTATAAAAAAAACGAATTAATATTAATAACACCCATAACCTACAAAAAACAATCGACGAAAAAATCAGCAAATACGCTGGAGCTTAAAGAAGTAGTTACAAGAATTTGGAGACAAGATAAAGTTTAAATGTTGTTCCTGTAGTTCTCTTCACGACAGCTGTTATTTCCAACCATCTCCTCCGTAGCCTGAAACTAATAGATCTAGAAGAATCCCTATAAATCAATATGCAGAAAGCAGCCATCCTAAACACATACATTACATAATCGTGAGGAAATTTAAGCAGTTAGACGACAATCTCACCATAAAATTCGCCAAACGCTGCATAAATCACTTGGCTTTGGCCCGTGAATGTAGCTAAAAACCAGGCTAAAACTGAGAACAAAAAAAACACTCCTCGTATTAATATTCTAGCATAAATGACTTCATATGTAAGGTACATATGAAGTAATTTATGCTAGAACTCCTGCGGAGAGGGGAGAAACGCCTGCGGTATTTAACCAAACTAGGTTGCCATAAAATTATGAGGGCCATATTTTGCTAAGGGGTAATGTGCCAGCATAATAACAATAAATCAGTCATGTTAATGGGGGTATATTTCAGTAATGTTATTAGCTATAAACATTACATCTCTCACAAACCGCATTAAAACTATTCGAAGTAGGTACGTACCTACCTTAAGACAAAGGGTATTAGGTAATGAGTCGATCCACGAGTTTTTTTAGCCTAAATGAATTTAGTTGTCAACCGGTGGGAGATTCACCATAAGAGCGTTTACACCTTACGGCATTTCATACAAACTTGCAAGCCATTGTTTTTCGATATGACTGAACCGATTTTAATGAAACTTCATACGCGTAAGCAGGATACAAAGGTCTAAGAACATTTTCGAAATGTCTTATTTAAAAACAGATAACTGGAAATGTCTGTTTCTATGGAAAATTTAAAATCGGTCTAATTTGGCTGTAACACTATTTTTCGAAAATGTTCTTTACTAACTTTTTAGAGCTTTTTGCTCGTTTTTGCTATATTGATAACGGCAACAGGTAGACGCTTGAAATATTCACAGAATATTTAGTTATATTAACTTTAAAAATAAATAATTAAATTAAAATAAAACAAATATTTAAGGGGGGCTCCCATACAACAAACGTGATTTTTTTGCCATTTTTATAGATAATGGTACGGAACCCTTCGTGTGCGAGTCCGAGTCGCACTTGGCCGGTTTTTTATCAACAGATTATAAAAAAAAATCTACTGCTTTACAAATACAAAGGAAAATGATTTGGTTTTGTTACTTTTCAAAAATATGTATTATTTTTATTATAATAAATTAAAATGCGGCCGATTCGGGTATCGGAGTGGCGCGGAGATGGGTCGTTAGCTCCACCCAAATGCTCAAGGATATTGGTGTGATTGCAAGCCTTAACTGGCAGTCTGGCACATCTATCTGTACGTCGTGTTCTGTAGCCGACGAAGCTCGAAGGTAATCTGCCGGCTTTTTATTTTAGTAGTCGAACGTAAAAGCCTCGCTTTGAGAGTTTTGCTTGAAATCCTGTCAAGAACAATACGACTTTGATGGATCTCTGAGAATCGGCTGTCATTTTTTTTTGGTATTTGTACTACTCACCAGGACAGATTTACAAGATCGGTTTGTTATAACTAAGTCATAACAGCCGCATGGGTCAATCCTTCAGATTAAGCTACGCTGGCCGGTATTGGTCCGTGGATGGGTGTCCATCTTTGCATATCGAGACTCCTCCGTTCCTCGGAAAGCACGATAAGCCGTTGGTCCCGGTTGTCATTCGTGCTTCTTTGACAGTCGTTAAGGGTCGTTAGAAGCCGGAAAGTCTGACAATCTTACCAAGGGGTGTATTACCCAGTTACTGGGTTGTGGAGGTCAGATAGGCCGTCGCTCCATGTAAAATTCTGGTATTCAGCTGCATCTGGTTAGACTGGAAGCCGACCCCAATCAAGTTGGGAAAAGGCTGAGCAGATTGATTGGTTTGTTATAACAGGAAAACTCTTAGCCCTTGGTGATTTTTTATCGCGCAAAGGATTTTCAACGCACTGCTTAACGCCGAGAGTTGAAAATCCAACAGTGTATTTTTTTGATATCAGGGTCAAATTAATTTAGCTAGCGAAACTCCGCAGACGTGACGGGTATCAATATCTAAATAAATACGACAAAAAAAATGATGATTTGTTTTTGGGGTCAACGGACCTGTTAGTATTGTTACTTTTTTTTTTTTTGGGTGTAAAATTTTCAAATAACTTTTCCCGCTCTGGGCGGAGCGGGAGAAGACTTCGGTGTCAGACTTTTACTGACTAAAACCCACCCGTGTTCCTTCCGTTGCCTGTGTGCCAGGCCACGATATCCTTTTCAGACGAACTCGCAACCCTGGCAGGTAGTGTTGTTACTTGAAGTATGAATTGAGAAAAACTGTTTTCTTTTGTTTTATCATGTTTAGATATCGGTACCCACGTCTGTGAAGTATACACAAAAACAGATTTTTCAAGTGACAACACAAAGTGCGGTTGAAGAGCCGAAAAAAAAATTCCTTCAAATTAATGTCTTTTTAGGGTTCCGTAGTAAACAAGGAACCCTTATAGTTTCGCCATGTCCGTCTGTCTGTCTGTCTGTCCGTCCGTCCGTCTGTCCCCGGCTTAGCTCAGAGACGCTAAGTCCTAGAAAGCTGTAATTTGGCATGGGTGTAATTACATATTAATCACGTTGAGAAAGTCGTAAAATAAAACCATGAAAACCTTTTTTTAGGGAAAAAAAAATATATTTATAAAATTTTTATAAATATATAAAAAAATATCATCCCCGTTTTACGTGCAAGGGAGGTATCCCTTGCACGTAAAACGGGGATGATATTTTTTTTCTCATCTATTACATGGTGTGGGGTATCGTTGGATAGGCCGTTTAAAAATATTGTGGGTCTGTGAAAAACATTTTTTAATTCTGAGATCCGTTTGCGTAATATTAAGCTTTAAAGTGCTATTTTTTGTTAGAGTCAAGTGGGTAAGTAGGTTATGGATATGTGAAAAAATTCATGGCAGTAGTATATATAACGAAATTAAAAGGAAAACTATCGCAGCTAAGTAGGGTTTTCGTCGACCAACTTAAATTTGCAGTTGAAGAATTGACCGTAACGTATTTCATGCGTTTTGCATGTTTTTCAACTACAATGTTAAGTTTGTTTTTGGGATGAACTTGGGATGAACGGAACCCTTCATTGTGCGTGGTACGACACGTACTTGGCCGGTTTTTTATTTAATCATGTTTAAATGATAAATGATTTATTTTCTGTAAGTAAAAAAAAACTAGATGAGGTCGGCGTTTTGTATCTGACTACTCTGAGAAGAAAGGCCGAAACAAACTCAGAGGTCACAGTCTCTTTTAAAGTCCAGACATAATCTTGGTCAGATCATGTGAAGACCATGTAGATTGTTGCCTGAAATGATCTTTTGATGAAAGAATCACACAGATTGAGGGGACCTGTCCAATCAGTGCACGCATTTGTCAGTAGTCGTGCAGCTCAACTTAGAACTTCAGTAGCTCAACGATTCAACGAACAATACCAAAGAAAGGACATTTGGGTAGGTCGCATAAATTACTCAAACTGCCAGACAATGATGAAAACTAACTGAGTAAAAAATGTTGATATCGATACCCATCACGTCTGCGGAGTTTCGCTAGCTAATTTAATTTGACCCTGTATACATATATTTTATAGATGCACTCTGTTGGATTCTCAATGTTCTGCTCAACACAGAGAGTTGAAAATTGAGTGCGCGATAAAAACTTCGCGTTCATAAAGTCGCCTGTACGAACCTGGCCTTAGACTGAGTTGATTATTGAAACCTAGGGCTTAACACTCTTCTACCTTTTGAATAAAAAATAAACAGAAAACTCATAGTAAGTAAAAGCAAATACATGTATTGTGAAATCTCTAAAAATAAATACAAAGGTTTTCCTTTTCCCCTTCTACCTACGTAATCTTTTTTTTATCGAATTTTTTCGGTTGTTTTCCCACCTGGTAAAAAAACTGATTTTCCCTTGCCCCATTTCGCATAGGTGAGACCTAGGTACCTTCCAGATTTTAGTATGTAGACGGTATGAAGGATAAAAAAATACCTTATTTTTGTAAGCCTTCTAACGCGACGTGATGAATACAAAAAGAAAATCTTTCTCTGCGGCAAGGCGACATTTTTTTGTCATAAGTTTGTTTTTAATATAATATTTTAATGGCCTGGTTGCTGGGACCTTTTAGCCAAGTCTTTATATTTAGTTACAAACTTTGTTTTTAAATAATGGTGAAACGAATTATATACAATGCATGATAGACAAAATTAAATTAAAATCAATTTACACAATACAAAAAATTACATTAAAACTTAACTTATATAAACATTATGTCAGTCAGCGCCCAAAACAATGAAATAATCCACCATGATTTCACATTAATATTCGGCTAAACAGAAATTTTATAAAATAAAACAGAACTGCTAAACATGACGCTTCACTTTCCCGCCAAGAAACTCCCTTACCATAAGTAAGTAGCTTGGAAAGATAGAATAAATTCATACCCTCAGATTATAGAAAAGAAGCAGATAGACCGCGCGGAACACCGAGAGTGCGGCCAACAAAGCAAATACAAATTCAAAAGCGAATACACTCTCGATTCAGTACAGCACGAAGCGTCGCATCGTTAGTACGTCACGGGCTCTAACAGATAATTTCAGAATAATGCCGTCTTGTATTTTTAAACATTGTAAAAACTGTTCCCAAAAACAAAAGAAATAAGATGGAGTATCTTTCATAAGTAAAATATTGATTATTTGTCTGTTTGGATTTATTTTACGTGTTTATTGTTAGTGACATCTTGAAACACAAAACCTTAACAAAAATCATTCGGTGTTGCTAGTTTATAATGAAACATTTACCCCTAAGTTAGGAAATAAGTATAGTATACAGGATTATCGATTTACAAAAAGATTTACGATAATAGTGTTTTATTTATCGCCTTTTCTGGTTAGTATGTTTATAAATAAATAAGTATGTATGTGTCTTCGTAAGTGTAACTAGTTAATGGATTTTATAATACTTATTACATCAGTCGATTTGCTATATCATGGGTTATATGACGTCACCATAAAGTAAATATAGCTACTTACCAAAAACAATAAAATGTTGGTGTCTCAAAATAAAAATATATCGCAAATGTATCGTTTATATGGGCATTGTTAATTTGACGTATACTGTTAATAAAAACAACTGATTAAGAAAAAAAATACTTTTTTTTTTCATGTAATGAAATATTATGGCTAATATTTTCATTATCCTGGCAACCGTACACACACATAGAGGCACCTGTTCTTATAGTGCTGTCACGTGGCTGTAACGCACACATGTCTACAAACGGGCCTCACTTTATTGTTCCGCGCGGTGTATCTGCTTCTTTCTATAATCTGAGTTCATACCTTAGTATTTTTTCACCATCATTTTACTCAATATTTATTTATCGTCAAAAAATTGGTTTTAAAAATATGACTTGTTTTCTACGTAACACTATAAATCGCATTATGTGTGTTATCTGATACCAAAAAGTATAAGACCTAAGAATACTTCTTACATACTTACTATAGGAAATTGTTAACAAAGTACCTACCTACCTCGACATAAGTATGTCGGATCTGATATGATGAGATTGATGAGTATGCATTTAAAAAAACGAGATACAAACGCCTTTGTACGGAGTTATGTCTGCGGAGTCTAGGAGTATGGTGTCGAAATGGACCATGGTGCAACTGTGGTCGTTGTGACGTGGTCGTGGCACATACTGCCCTAGGACCTGCTCAGCGTTTCCTTGCTGTGCCGACAGTAGGTGTATCTGACACTGTCTAATCACGATCCTATGTAGAGGGTCCGACAGGTATACATTAAGGCGACGATAACCGACTTTTAATGATTTTATACTGAAGATCACGTATAAACGAGTAGTGTTAATGATTTGAAAAAAATATAAATGTTAAATTAGAGCGTTTTCTCAATAATTTGCGTATGTTTCTGAAACCTTCACCAATTTGAAGATAATTTAATTACTGATCTTTTAATTTAGGCGTTTTATTAAAATACCTTTTGTTTTGTGTATAATAAATTAATAATGCGTCAAATTGGGGACAGCGCTCCTTGATGGGCGAGTCCTATTACTGGCTGAACATACGACGCGTTGCGTGAGCTCAGTACATACCACGCAAGCTAACTACTCAAGGTCACTGGCATATATCCGTCTTAACTTAATAATATCTACCTAACTGTAGTTAATGTTTGTTGCTCTTCTACTTACTGATTTTATAGTTAAGTAGGTACCAACCTAGTACTCGTACCTATACCAATTCATAATCAATACTTTAGTGCACTACCTACCTACGTGATATTTCATAATTTCTATTATATTTTTACAAGCTTTTATTTAACTTGCCTTGTTAGTATGTATGCGGTAAATCTTACCATAACATCACTTCCTCTTATAATAATAATTATATAATATAAATCTTTATTCTCAGACCAAGATCCATAATAAAATAGCAAAATTAAGTTGGTACTTACTGACTAAAACATGCACGGTTAACAAACTTATTATCTATCTCACATTATCTGATTATCGGTCTGTGTGCCGCCATCCAGTAAGATAGCATTAGGCCATCCACCCTGCCTGCTACAATAGCCACGAGGCTGTTGTGGCTGCCGCGCACCCGACGCACCAGTGATGTGATTCACAGACGCAGCAGCGAGCCGAAATCCGGAACGCGTGCGTCCGCGAACATCCTCGACGCGCTGCAGAAGCGCGGCAGCCCCATCATTACCCGGAACGCGTTGTTGTACTGGACTCGTAGAGCATTGTACGAGCCCTGCGTATAACTGACCCACAGGGCGCACGTGTACAGCGACTGGCCCTAAACAGTAGCCGTAGTAGTCTTATCCTACGGAGTAGAAATTTTGCCCGTTGGTTCAGTTTCCAAGATATTTCTTTTTTATGATACTTTTCACCTGATTCTACACCCAGGATTGGCTCCAGACGAAGGACTTTGGCAACGGTCAACGGTAGGTACAGACACGAAATTGAATATACACATTTTATTATGTCCGTTCTAAAGTCCACCATGAGCTGGCTGCTGAACCTGGTGTCCCAAAACGTTGCCCCACACTATGAATTTCTCCTGTATCGTGGGTGTGTTTACAAACATTTAAACTCACATACACAAACAGCCAGACCCGGAACAACTACTTGTAGGTCATACAAATATTTGTTCCGTGCGGGAATCGAACCCGCGACACGCAGCGCAGGAGTCAATCGCTTAACCACTGCGCCAACCGTGCGGTCACCTTAGCCAGGGGCTACGCATATCCAGTATAAGCTGACCCCACATTGTACGGAAATCCTATATAATGCGAGATCATCTTATACTGTAAATGTATAGCTTGATATTTAGCCGTGTGTACATACAATAAGTTTTCAAGGCTACAGTCAGAATATATATTTCTTTGAATTTTTCTGGAAGGAATCGAGGTTGTAAATGGCTCGAACAGCCCTTTTCTGTAAAACAAAGATAGAATTAATTATAATGTCCGCACAGGTTCCCCAGAGAAGAATCCCATATGACATAAGACTATGAAAATAACTAAATTATACAATTTTGTCTGTATCTGCATAAGTTGTCTGTCCAATTTTTTTTACAGCATAGGCGGCCGATCTAATCCTTCCTGACAATTTTTCTACGTGTGCTCCATTGTAATTTATCGAATAGTTATTCCAAGAAAAACTGTCCACTCAACAGGGTCCAACTGTTGAACATTGGCAGTTAGCTGCCTGATATTTCGCGTTGAAAGTTTTATGAGTTTAGTATTTTTTTCGTTCAGGAGAACATTATTTGCATTAAACCGATGCACAACTTTAGAGAGTGCATTGTTAACTTGTTCAAAGCTGACTAACTGACGTTTGATTTTAAAAATGAGGGAGTGTCACCTTATAATGTGAGTCATTTATATAAATTAAAAATAAGAAAGGACCTAGAATTAAACCCTGCGGAACGCCCATGGTGACCAAAGATCCTGCAGATCTCTCGCCATTAACATCAATCCTTTGAATTATAAGAAGTCAGAAGGTCGAGAGCCTTGTCCCTCATACCATAGTGGTGCAGTTTCCTGATGAGTGTTGATACATCATTGATGTACGTAAGCTTGTCCAAAGCCTTCGAGGCTTTGGACAAGTCGCAGAAAATGCCAAGAGCACCCTGTGACTCCTCCCAGGCCTCGAATATGCGCTTCAGTAATTCCACGCACCCATCTATAGTTGAACGACCCTTTGTAAAACCAAACTGTTTGAGATGAAGTCAATTATTTGCATTGAAATGGCCTATCATTTGTTTTGAAATTAATTTTTCAAAGATTTTGCTCAATGTAGGTTATATCGAAATGAGCAAAAAATTCGTGAGATCAATTGTGCTGCCAGATTTGAACAGTGGAATCACTTTGCTAAGCTTCATCAGATCAAGCAGTACACCAGATGCAAACAACCCTGAATATTGGTAACATAAAAATCTGTTTATAATAAAAACCGTAAGGAAAATCCACAATGATGATCAAAATTAGCAGGTATACCTACTCAAGAAAGGTGTCAAATCAAAATTTAAATTAACTGAATTCAAGTGAACACTAAGATTTTTAACAAAGTTACTTGTAACAATTTCAAAGATACCAACGAGTATTTTGAAATGCAAAATATAATACAATTTCCTTCAAATTTATATTAACAGCAAAGCAAGCTTCCCCCTTTCGAATAATCAAAATCTTTCGAGAGCGGCACACACGCGTTACTTTCAAACGGAAGTTTGATAATTTAATTAAACAAATGCAGAGATACGTAAACTGTACATATATAATACGGTAGGTACTTACAACTTATTGTACAAGGGTTATACTTACCTAATTATTTATGCTCACATGTAACCAATATGAAAAAGATCGCAAAGAAAACCTCGCATAGTGTAGGTGCTACTTTTACACATTTACACAAAACTATTCGATAGGTACCTTGTATTTCATCATTTCATATTATCTAGGAATTCATTTTCTTATATTTAAATTTACTACTGTTCTTTTATTATTATTTAGGCATTTAGTTCAATAGTTAAGATTTCAAAAACAGACGTGTTCATCACTTTTATTGCTGGTTGAATCTACATTAGTGCAGGTGACTGCACTGAACTTAAATTAATAAGAATAACGTTTGATGCAGTGAAGTCTGCTCCGCAGATAGGCAGAATTGCGTGTCAATTTTTTTCCCGTATTTGATAAGAGATTCGAATCCTAAATATCTTCCTTCAACATGTCCGCCGTTCATAAATCCAGTCAGCCTGTATGTATATTTATACAAAGTACTATCGGTATGAATAAATCTCTTACGTCATAGATGGGAATAAATCACGAGTTTATTGTTATTGAAATCATACATTACATTTTCGTTTTTTCTGTAGGTACGCTATTTTCTAGATGCGGATGTGGCAAGCGGAAAACACACGATGTTAGCTACTTGGATGAGCATGTGAGTTGATTTTCATTACTTTGCATCATTTGCCTAACTTTTTCCCAACAATGTTAGGGTCGGCTTTCAGTCTAACCTGATCCAGCTGAATGCCAGTATTTTACATGGAGCGACTGCCTATCTGACCTCCACAATCCAGTTTCTGGGTAACACGATATCCCTTGGTAGGACTGGTTGTCAGACTTTGGAGTTTCTCACTAACCGTAACGACTATCAAAGATCGAATGACAGCCAGGACCAACAGCACGGTAGACAAGCGAGTAATAGTCGACCAACTTACATTTGCAGTCGGAGAATTGACCGTGACGTATATCGATGTATGGAAGAGCATACTTTTCAACTACAGTGTTAAATTTGTTTTTGGGATAAATTCATCTCAACTACGGAACCCTTCAGTGTGCGTGGTCCGACACGCACTTGGTGGGTTTTTAATTACCTAAATCTGTCACTTCCCTTACTAGGACTAATTTTGGAAATTGGAAACGATAGTATATAATACCTACTTTGTATAACTTCTCAAGTTATTAACACATACATACATAAACTCATGCTATTTTCCCATGGGTCTGAGGCGTGAAAAGTTAATAGAGAGACAGAGTTACTTTTGCATAATTATATTATTACTAGCTATAATTATATTATTTACTAGCTATAATTACATTATTACTAGCTCTAATTATATTATTATTAGCTATAATTATATTATCACTAGCTATAATTATATTATTACTAGCTATAATTATATTATTACTTACTGGGCAGAAACTTCAGAACGCCACCTGCAACATACACCTTATGCTTCGCTTACGTTCATACATTTGGTCATACACGCACGCCCCGGTTGCGAGTAGGTACTACGCACCTGACCTTTCTGAAGAACATCACCCATAAATAGAAAAAGTTCGTTCCAAATGATCTAATAATGTAGTTATTTAAACTCCAGTTGTCTACTTACGAACTATGTAAATAGAATTTATATGCTTGGGTAAGTACCTAACAAATACTTATTGTCCCTTTTTAAAACAAGCACAAACTTTATCAAACACGGCCAACTTTATTAACATTTTTTGTTTCGCCCTCTCATTTTTCGCTAAGGGCGATACTTAATTAAGAAAATAATTTGTACTCTAGATAGGTAATTTACGGCTCTATATTATTTTTAAGATTTATTAGTTTATTACCTTCTGCCCGCGACTACGTTCGCGTGGAATCTTAAGAGAAAAAGTGTTATAATATGATTATATTTTTTAAGTATTGTGTTTATAAAGTATGGCAATATAATCTCGTTTTGAAGTTTATAATTCGTATTTTACGATATAATTGTAGATAAAATTGTAAAAAGTGAGTTAAAAGAGTGTCATACGATTTCATAATTGAAAAAATAGATTTCAATTACGAATTATAATTATAACAAGAGTTGTCGGACACATCAGCTCTTTAAATGCTATACCTATATATAAATAGAATAAAATATGTGGTTTATTGTATTATCCCTATTTCTTCCCGTGGGTGTTGTGGAAGGCGACTAAGGGACTTACTAAAGAATGGGCAGCAGCGTTCTTTATGCATTTTATCACCATAATGACATCGCCAACCCGCCTACCAAGCGTGGTGATTATGGCAACCCCCGTCCTTTTGGGGGAGGCTTATGTCTAGCAGTGGACGACTTTCGTGTCGGCTAAAATGATGATGATGTGGTTTTGTGTAGCAAAAAACCACATGCAATATTGCTCATCTCTCATAGCAAATAGCGTGATAATATATAGCCTACCGACTGACCAGACTTAGGTATACGGAATATCTATGCAAAATTTGAACAGAATCTATTCGATAGAATTTGCGTGATGCTGGACCATACATTCGGACACACAGAGAAACAAAAATTCTAAAAACTATATTTCCGGAATTAGAATCGATCCTAAACCTCGCAGCAATTACTTTTTTTTAATATTCATTGTACAGATTTCTTACGTAGCTACGATTTTATTATATGAATAGATAATTGAGACACAAACGGTAATGACTGCAAAAGATTTTATTAACAAGATACAATCTTCACAGCTACGATTTTATTTAAAATTTTCTTTCTCATTATTCCAAAATAGCACGGAGATAATTGCAACCCGCATTAAAATGGTGTAAAAAGAAAAAGAAAGTGTTTTAGAAGTTTATTATTTATTTATTTAGATTTGCCAACGTTCATATACACTACAGATTTTTATTTTTAATGAACAAACAATTATAGGTAAACACAGCATTTTCCTATTATCACCTACTAGGGGAACAATCATACATTAGAGAAGCCAACTGTTATTATTTGTATAAAACAAAACAAAGAGAGCAACAGCCGTCTCATATCTTAAAAACCGGCCAAGTGCATGTCGGACCACGCACAATGAAGGGTTCCGTAGTTGGGATGAATTTATCCCAAAAACAAACTTAACATTGTAGTTGAAAAACATGCTCTCCCATACATTGATATACGTTACGGTCAATTCTCCAACTGCAAATTTAAGTTGGTCGACTATTACTCGTTAACTTGTGAAGCCTACTTAGCTGTGATAGTTTTCCTTTTAATTTCGTTATATATACTATTGCCATGAATTTTTTCACATATCCAAAACCAACCATTTAGCTGGCAGGGGGGGGGGGGACACTTGACTCTAACAAAAACTAGCACTTTAAAGCTTAATATTACGCAAACGGATCCCTTAATTGAAAAATGGTTTTGCCAAACCCACAATATTTTTGAACGGCCTATCCAACGATACCCCACACCATGGAATAGACGAGAAAAAAAAATATCATCCCCATTTCACGTGTACGGGAGGTACCCTAAAAAAAAATGTTTTTCATAATTTTATTTTACCATTTTTTTGGCATGATTAATATGTATACCCATGCCAAATTACAGCTTTCTAGGACTAAGCGTCTCTGAGCTAAGCTGGCGACAGACGGACGGACGGACAGACAGACAGACAGACAGACAGACAGACGGACATGGCGAAACTATAAGGGTTCCTTGTTTACTACGGAACCCTAAAAATGAACAAAAAAATTAGAAATAGTATAAAATAACGCACTATAATTATTATACTTTCAAGACGAATAATCAAGAAGTTTAGATCTGAACCGACCAAATGAGTCCTTACAGTACATCTACTAAATCACTGTACTCGTTCATGCAATCCGAGCCTACACATTCTTGGCAGTGGGGAATTTGCTCCGTACACGGTTCTTCGGCGCGTTATAACGTTTTCTATTGACAGTAAAAGAGGTAAGGAAATATATTTACAAGGCAGATGTGAGCGGAAACGCCAGGAGGAAAGAGAAGGACATAATGTTGTGATGTTCTTCAGAATTCCGGTGCATAGTACTTGCAATCGGCGCGGCCGCGGCGGCGGCGGCGGCGGCGGCGTGCGTATGAACGTAAAGGAAGCATAATGAGTAAGGATTTCAGTATATTAAAAAGTACTCTGTGATAAGGATTGTAGCAGGTGGGTTCCGTAGTTTCTGCCAACCCCGAAGAGGAAAAAGGCGTGAGTTTATATTATTAAATAATAATAATTTATTTATTTCAGACATAATTAAGGTCCATAGTTTTTTACTCATACCTATATTTAAATTATAAACTATTTTAAATTCGAAACATAAAAACCCAAAATAAAATTACTTTTAATTATATATATATATATATATATATATTATATTTAAATATTCAAAAACTCATTAAAAAAAATATGTGAATAAAAATGTCTGACAACCAGTCTTACCAAGGGGTATCGTTATTACCCAGTAATTGGATTGTGGAGGTCAGATAGGCAGTAAGTAGCCCCATGTAAAATATTGGTATCCTGCTGCATCCGGTTAGACTGGACAACACAGTTGGGAAAAAGCTAGGCAGGCAGATGATTCAAGAAGTACTTATAGCACAGAAAAAATGTATCCGAGCGATTTGTAAAATCAAACAAAAAGAATCATGCAAGCCACATTTTCATGAGCTAAAAATATTAACTTTACCGTCACTCTATATTTATGAAGCCTGTATTTTTATAAAACACAACTTAAATTTATATAGATTTGTAGAAAGTAAACGGCGCTCAAAAAAGCTGCAGGTGTTAGCAACAAAAACAAAATTTCATAGCAACAGCTTTTATGCAATGGCTCAAAAACGATATATAATAAGTTACCAGGAGAAGTTATCTCAAGCGTTAACATTAATGAATTTAAAAGAAATCTGTCCAATTTGTTAAATAACAAGGTGTATTATTCTGTTGACGAATATTTAAATGACATATTTTGATAATTTTTTTATTTTTTATTATGTCCGGATAGATAAATCCGATCTGTTCTTATAAGATAAGTGACATTTTATATAATTTTGATTATTGTTGTATTAATGAATTGATGACATTATTTTTTATTTTATTTTGTATTCTTTGCGTCTTTTTACTTTATTTAATTTGACATTTAGTGATTGTACCGACTTTTTGATTTTATTAATGTATTTGTTTTAAAACCTTTTATATTTTGTATGCCTTTTGGTGGGACACAGCTCGGATCTTATGTATTATAACACATTCTCTATGTACCCTGTGTTCACGAAATAAATTAATTTGAATGATGATGTTAAAAAACCCGGCCAAGTGCGAGGTCGGACTCGCGCACGAAGGCTTCCGTACCATTATCTATAAAAAAGGCAAAAAAATCACGTTTGTTGTATGGGAGCCCCCTTAAATATTTAATTTATTCTGTTTTCTAGTATTTATAGCGGCAACAGAAATACATCATCTGTGAAAATTTCAACTGTATCACTATCACGGTTCATGAGTTACAACCAGACAGACGGACGGACAGCGGAGCCTTAGTAAGGTTCCCGTTTTACCCCTTGGGTACGGAACCCTAATAAAAAAATGTATGTCTATTAACAGTTAATAATAGGTACTTAGATAAATAACCATCGTGTGTTTCCTGCTACCTCCATCAGTTAGTTCTGTAAATAAATACGGTAGCTAGCAGTTTATTTACAAAATACAATATTCCTTTAAATTTTGAAGTTGATCAGATTTTCCAGTTATTTCAGAAGCGACGCTTTTGTACTCTATTAAAGTACTCTACGTAGGTACAGTGTCAAAAGACCAAATAAATTGAAGGATATTGGACGGAGAAGCACTCTTTGTCGTTTCGAAACATCGTTCTAGGTTTAAAATTATCACAAAGGAACTTATAATACCTGTAAAATGGGAACTGGGAGCTGCCTTAATTTATCCGTTATTGGGCGTTGTTAAAATACTGTTGAAATGGCGTAAAAATCTCTGGAAAAAATATCTGGAAATGCCAAGTTATTTAGAAAATGTTGACGATGCCGTGTGCCCGTTTATTCAGTGTTGTCTAAGTTTAAAATAATAATTCCCTTCATAATACAATTTTAATTTATAACTTCCCTTGTTCGCTGTGCCCAGGGGGCTGCGAAGGAGTAAACTCTATGAAAATTAAAATTTAAATAATAAACGCTGTCCATGAAGTTATAAAGTCTTCAAGGGTTTATGTTAAAATATAGAGTTACGAAGGAGTTGCGTTTTTCTTTTGTGTTGGCTTCTTTATTAATTAATTATTATATTTCTATGGACGCAGAAAGGGTCGTAATTTGATATTACTTTTCTTTTGAAATTTAGTGTTTGTCTATGTAAGATTAAAGATCTTGGGTGGCCCAGTGGTAACGGTCGTGCCATAAACGAGATGCAGGTCGCAGGCTCCAGCAGACAAGCGCTTTACTTTGTGTAAATTATTTCATCACCACTGCTCTCAAAACGGTGAAGGAAATCATCGTGAGGAAACGTCCTGTTATGGGCATGCGGGATTCCTCCAAACCTTTGGTGGGTCTAACCAAATTTGGAAGACATGTGTCATCTATCCCCGCACTGAGCATAATCAGCCTATAATGTTCCCACTGCTGGGACACAGGCCTCCTCTCTTCGAGAGGGACTGGGCTGTAATCTACCACGCGGGCCCAGTGCGGGTTGGTAGATGTCACATGTCTTTGAATTGTTGGTTCTAGGACATGCCGGTTTCCTCACGATGTTTTCCTTCACCGTTTTGAGAGCAGTGGTGATAAAATTATTTACACAAAGCAAAGCGCCTGCCTGGGTTCGAACCCACGACCTATGACTCGTAAGTCGGGGCCGTTACCACTGGGCCACCACTGCTCCCCGCACTGAGCCCACGTGGTGGATTACGGCCCACTCCCTCTCACCGAGAGAAGGCCTGTGTCCCAGTAGGGACCATTACAGGCTGATTTTGCTATGTGACATTGGTGTTTTTGGAACCATGTATATTCCCTATTATTATTTGAGAAAAAAGCCGACAGAAGGATCCGGTTGGGTTGGGCAGCGTTTGGAAAACTTCGTCAAGTCTTCTCGTCACCAATCCCGCAGTGTATGAAGACTAAAGTCTTCAACCAGTGCGTCCTGCCCGTTATGACATACGGTGCCGAGACGTGGTCACTGACAGTCGGGCTGGTCCACAAATTCAAGGTCGCTCAGCGTGCTATGGAGCGGGCTATGCTCGGAGTTTCTCTGAAGGATAAGATCAGAAATAAAGTTATCCGGAGGAGAACCGGAGTTACTGACATAGCCTGCAGAGTAAGCAAGCTGAAGTGGCAGTGGGCTGGCCATGTTTGTCGAAGGACCGATGGCCGGTGGAGCAGACGAGTCCTGGAGTGGAGACCACGTATCGGCAAGCGTAGTGTGGGATGCCCCCCAGCTAGATGGACCGACGACCTTAAAAAGGTGGCTGGGACAGACTGGATGCGGAAGGCGGAGGACAGGGTGTTGTGGCGAAGCCTGGGAGAGGCCTATGTCCAGCAGTGGACTGCTATAGGCTGAGTTGATTGTATATTCCCGGATGTCCTATGGGTTTGCCACGGTCAGACGGCTGTTGTTCCTAATTAGTAAGAATTTCTGAATATCCCAGACAAAATAACGTCTCAAGCGCTCAATAGAGTTCGCACAATACTAACATAACACATAAAACATCACGCTTGTAATCCCGGAAGGGTTAGGCAGAGGTGTACCTACAGCAGTGCTATTCTGTAACCATCTCACCGTGAAAACTTAGATGAAGTGAGCGTGGAATGAACTGCCAGTCCCACCTAATGGACCAAGGATTACATTAACAATCATAATCGAGATTTTGAACAGAAACTCAATTTTGTTTCTTTTTACGTTAAATTGAGTTTGACTACATTTCTGGTTTGCTATTTTAATTATCCACCTAAATAGTAATGTCTTAACATAAATACTAGCTTTGAAATCATATAAAATGATCAATAGAATTAAATATTATTAAAATCTGGATTACTATTGTAAATGTAATACTTGGTCAATCACTAGCATCATTAGAATGACAATGACAGCTCACTCCACGGAAAAATTCACCGTGAGATTTTTACAGAATCGACATGCTGTTGTGGTGGTGTAATACTTGTCCTTATGATTAAGCAAAGACGAGAACTGCGACGAAAACAAAAAGGTTTTATTATGTATTGGATAGGCAAGTATAATCTTTGTGAATGAAGGAACAATGAAATTATAAAGTTAACACCGAGAGCGCAGCTCAAGCGCTTAATAATTATTGTACTGCCTCGAAAATGAAGAAAATAATTAAAAATATGAGTCCAAATTACAAGCAGCGTCGTAAATCCTTAATTTAATTGCTTCGTCGCTTCGACAAGCATCGTTTTGCTTTAATAAACTCAACAAGTGTAGGTACCTATGGCACCCCAAAGTTATTTGTGTACGAGGGAGGGGCTCCAAATTCATAAATCCGAAACGCAGTGCCAAAATAAGGAGCGCCCCAGAAACAATAAAGGTGCTTTGAGTGCGTATGAGTATGAATTAGACAAGCTTTACCATGCTGCACTTTTGACGTGTACCGTGACCATGTAATAGTGCATGCGAATACGTTCGGAAACGACGAACGAACTCAATCCCCCAAGTACGGTATAGCAGAATACTACTGAACGAAATCATTTAGTCGGGCGGAAAAGTGTATAGTCGACCTCCGAAATCAATTCGAGCTTGTTGGAATATTTTGAAAACGGAAAAGAATACGACGAATAATACGAAAAAAAAACCTAACCAGTTGATGTTCTTAATACGTGCCTACGACAATTACCTACCTTCTGGTTTTGATACAGTTATAAAAATAAAAGGCTTTACTATACACATTAGTAAATTCCCGGAAATTCTAGCAGCTAGCAAATAATTCGTAAAAAGTCGATGTGAGTCGTAATGGTCTGGAAAAATGACAAGAGAATTGGCAGCAGAAGCATCAAGCCGAGAATGATATTTTTTTTTTATAGTTATACGCAGCTTTGCGATCAATAGATATTCCGACTTATTATAGTTTTTATTTTGGGTAATTATCAAATAACTTCTCCTGCTCTGGGCAGAGCGGGGGGCGTGTCAGACTTTTACTGACTACAACCCACCCGTGTTCCTTCCGTTGCCTGTGTGCCAGGGCCACGATATCCCTTTCGGACAAACTCGCAACCCTGGAAGGCATTGGTCCTAACGGACCCCGTCAGTTGATGCTGACATCTCTTTGAGGCGTGCGTAGAACACAACGCGCCGTCGACCCGGGCCTGGTCCTTGTCGGACGGCGAGCTACCTATCGCTCACTGTCCGCATGCCCGCGCCTACGGTAGCCGGAAATCTGCTCCCGACGCCCGGGGCGTCTCCTGCGGCGACTAGGAGCGCGAGGGTGCGAACCTTGCCTCTCCCTCACGCGTTCCGCCTAATCCTTGGAGGTGACGGCCTCCCATGCACTATCGTTCCGAACCATGGCCTGAACCAGGGCCGGATGCGAGAGATCGCCTCCGCCGATTGCCTCCGTGAGGACACGGCGGTGCTCCGCCCAAGCCGGGCAGACCACCGTATGCTCCACCGTGTCCTCCGGGCTGACTCGACATTACTACAGAGTCTAGTAGGTAACACATGAATATCTTTCATGTGTTTTCTCGGTATAGTTTGTGCAAAGTACAGCCCAGTGGCTTCACTTCACGTAAATATTTGTAGAAACTACCCGTTTTATAAAATGTCTATGAAAATGAGTAAAATCATAGCCTACCTTGACAAGTTTTCATAAACGAAATGTTTGTTGAATCCGCAAAAAAACTGAGCTGTTGTTTTTCTTCTGAGACAAATGTTAATGCAGGACCATCTTTTTTACCAATGAGATTTTATTTATGAGCATAATTAAAACTATTAAGCCTCGTTGCTTTTTGGGATGCTACATTGACGAAAGTCGAATGTTATTTGTTATACTCTTTTATTTCATTTTAATTATTTATTTTTAAAAACTTAACGCACAATCAAAAACAAACAAACAAACAGCAGCAGCAGGTGGTTTGATGGGACTTTCACTGGCAGATAGCTGATGTTATAAGAGTAACTTAGACTACTTTTATTTTAGAAAAATTCCACCCGGGCGAAGCCGCGTGTACAAGCTAGTACTTTATAACTTGAATGTGTAAATTATTTTTCAAGTTTTTGATGCATGTTACACTTTTCTTTGAATTTCTTTTCCATGGGAATAAAACTGAGTTTTAATATGAAAATATAAAACTTAAATGATTAACTCCTTTATTCAGAAAATTCTATTCAGAGAACGAACTTTCCCTAATTGGGTAACACACTATCAATCACAATCTGAATGATTCTGAAGTAATAAATAAAGCTAATCCATTGCTTCTTATGTTCGAAAATTTTGTCTGCTCAACACCGTAAAGAACGCAATGAATGTTGTTGAACTGTTAAAATGAAACCCATTGCTACTGATAGTGCCCACAATTAACCCACAGTTTGTTTTAAAGATTTGTTGAAAATTTAAACAGCAAATGCATTTGACATTTTAATTACAAGCTACGAATTGAATGAGTTTATGTTTGCACCAACATACTTATATGTATAAAAATGAAAGTGTTAAAATACTGAACGAATAAATAAATACTTAAAATAATAGTACATACCTACATTACTGCAGCGGCCTGCAACAGGGGCATTGATAAACGAACGTGAAAATGTGGTCCGAGGCGAAGCCGAGGCACTCATACGTGAGTCCATCAATACTAGGTTGCGGCCAAGGCTTGTATAGTAATTTTCTCAAATAATGTGCGGAAATTCAAACAATGTAAATTATTTATTATAAATTCCAGATTCAATGACGAATAATTTTTCACGCGCTAATGTGTTCATTTTTTTTTTTTTCAATAAACAGTTATCTATTTGCAAGCCAGTTCGAAATTAAAATAAAACCTTTGATAAGTTACTTCCTTAGTTGCCATGTTTCGGAGTAAAAGATAGTTCCATTTTTAAATTACACGATACCTATGAGTTTACTGTAATTTATTTGGTCGCTAAACCACGACATACTCGTATAAAATGGATTTTCATACAACTTTTGGCGGCCGCTGCTCGCATGTATTTGGCCAGTGCAGCAATTTCGATTTATCTCGAAGAAGGTTGTCAAAATAATGTTCGAATTCTCAAGCATGTTTGAGAAAAAAAAATAACACCATAAATGAGAAATATCGCAAACGAAAGCCGAACTGATTCAATAGGAATACTGAAACACCGAAATACTAAAGTCCTTTGTGATCCTTCCTGGAGCGTTACTGAAATCATTCATAATATTCTGTGAAACTCAAGCATTGCAGGATCAAAATAGACAGGAATTTCGCTTGTTTCAAGGTGTTTCAGAGAAGTTGTACGTAAATTCATGAGACTGAAACTGCATTTTGCGTAAAAACTATTTTCAACTCCACTATTTAAACCTTTGCAAGTGGTCCTTTTTCTCAGAAACGTGTAGAAGTATCAAGTTGAAATTAATGTTAAATATCTACGGTCCCTTGAGCTCTAAAAAAATCAAGCTTCAATCAACTCAGCCTATCGCAGTCCACTGCTGGACATAGGCCTCTCCCAGGCTGCGCCACAACACCCTGTCCTCCGCCTTGCGCAAGTGGTCCTTTTTCTCAGAAACGCATGGAAGTATCCAGTTGAAATTAATGTTAAATATGTATGGTCCCTCGAAGCTCTAAAAAATCAAGCTTCAATCAACTCAGCCTACCGCAGTCCACTGCTGGATATAGGCCTCTCCCAGGCTGCGTCACAATATCCTGTCCTCCGCCTTCCGCATCCAGTCTGACCCAGCCATCTTCTTAAGGTCGTCGGTCCATAGCTAGCTCGGGGGCGTCCCACACTACGCTTGCCGATACGTGGTCTCCACTCCAGGACTCATCTGCTCCATCGGCCATCGGCCCTTCGACAAACATGGCCAGCCCACTGCCACTTCAGTTTGCTTATTCTGCAAGCTATGTCGGTAACTCCGGTTCTTTTCCGGATAATTTAATTCCTGATTTTATCCTTCAAAGAGACTCCGATCAAACTTCTAAGTCAACGCAATAAAAAATTGCGGCCATTTAATATAATTGATATTCTCAAATAAATCAAAACCGGGTACCGAGTACTTCCCGTTGACAATCATGAAACTTGGCAAGAAGCAAAGTCTCACAGCACAAGGAAAGGAAAAAGTTGGGAAATCGTTAATTTGAAGTTCTACCACATATTTTTTTTTTCAATTACATACTTACATTTGCAGTTGGAGAATCGATCATGACAAGTAAGAGTCCTCCAGACCGAATTTCGGCCATGGTGACCAATTTCAGCGGAGACCAGCCTTCGGCGCGGGAGTACTACAGTACACAAGGGTGTGCTCAGACACAGGTAAGCAGGCGGTGTGTATAGTCAAATCAAAATCAAAAATATTTTTATTTCAGATAAGCTTACATGGGCACTTATGAAACGTCAGAAGCTAGGTGCACGGTTCCAATTGGTCGTTTCCTATGGAGAAGAACCGGCAAGAAAATCCACGATTACTCTTTTAAAAAAAACTGGCTTTTACAATGTTTTCAAATTACAGTGTTAATAAGTATGAGAGGACAGCGTAGGCCCGTCAAAAGTACCAGGTAAGTACTTAACAAAATAAAAAACGGTCTACCGATCTACAGTCCATTAAGCCTACAACGTCCTCACATTAACAAAAAAACAATACAATATGATTAAAATAATAAAAGTTAGAACTTTGTTGAAATTAAAATTGTAAATAAAATGTCAAGGAAGTATGTAAAAAATATATATAGTGTCTCTCTTACTCCAGAGATCTAGTGCATTTAGACGTACCGCCGCCATCGTCGCTTCCTGCTGTATAAACTGGTGAAGCGGTGGTAGTCCCAGCATGGCCTCGACTGCTGCAGTCGGAGTAGTCCTCATGCAGCCCGTAGTCGCCCTGCAGGCCAGTCTTTGCATGCGTTGTAGTTTGTTGAAGGCTGTAACTAGCTCGGTGCAGGGCCACCAGACCACGGCCCTGAAGGTGATCATGGGGCGGATTACCGCCGTGTACAGCCACAGTATAATTTTGGGGGATAGACCCCACTTCTTACCTATCATTTTCTTGCACTGCCAGAAGCTGATGCAAGCCCTGTTTAGTTTGTTGTCTAAGTGACTACTCCAGTTCAACTTACTGTCTAGAATGACCCCGAGGTACTTGACTTCGTTGGCCAACTGAAGTTCTGTATTGAACAGTTTTGGTAGGCGGAAAGGGCGCAGAGCTCGTTTTTGGGTAAACATGACCAGTTCAGTCTTAGTGGGGTTCACCGATAGGTCAAATTCCCTGCACCATCTTTCTACGATACGTAGTGCCTGTTGAGTGAGGTTACAGATTGTATCAGTCACCTTCCCCGAAACAAGGATTGCGAGGTCATCTGCATAACCTGTTATGTAATAGCGGTTGGCAGTAAGTCATTTGTGGTATGAATCCCAACCAACCATCTACAGACCTGCTTGAAGGAGGACTTTTGGCCGAAAGGTGTAGTATATCGACGTTTCCGAGGACGGTTACGCGACACCACGCAGCGAAACACGACGCCGACAACGTTTGTTTAGTTATAGTTTAATTTGGTTAAAAATATGTATGTTTAGGTTAAGGTATTTATCTATGGGCCTGCGTAGCCTGAAATAAATGGATTATTATTGTTATTATTGAGTTTAGTGATGAGGTCATTAATCACCAGATTCTATAGAAGGGGGGACAACACCCCTCCTTGGGGGCAGCCTCTGGCTATCATCGCAGACACAGGTGCACTCTCTCTTCCCTGACTACGTACTTCGTAACGGAGTTTTTTTTTAAATTACAAAACTTTGTTCTTAGGATAAATTCATCCCAACTACGGAACCCTTTATTGTGCGTGGTGACACGCGCTAGGCCGGTTCGTAAATCAAATTAAAACCAGCTGTGTTTCTTCATAAATAAACCAATACGCATTTAGTATTCGTAAACAAAGCTCGTGTCTCCTTTGATCACTGTCCTTTCTTGCCAAGGGTTTCTGACCCTGAATATCTTCCTCAAAAGTAGAATCCCCTGGAACTTTCACCGAAATGAACATTAGGGTCACTATAACCTATTTAGAAAATCATCGAGAGAATATTTATCTGAACCCATATCAATTAAATGCTTCAATGAATTGTCTACCGCACAATGCCCATTTGTAGCAAAA
The DNA here is from genome assembly GCA_948098905.1 of Tiliacea aurago. NCBI lineage: Eukaryota > Metazoa > Arthropoda > Insecta > Lepidoptera > Noctuidae > Tiliacea > Tiliacea aurago. The sequence continues at coordinate 9,402,087 of OX402592.1, forward strand.
TCATTCTTTATTAAATAAACGAGGCCTCGTTAAAAATATATTCTGGTAACCGGTAAGTATTAAAATCCTTCAATATCCGATCCATAAAGATAAAATAATAGACCCGATATTTTTTGTTCGGTATTTAAAGGTTTAAAAAAAAGTTTCTGGATTTATGCTTAAGTTTTAAAGAGTTTCACTGAATATTTAAAAAAAACTTTTTGTTGAAACCTTTTTGCATTTGAGTTTTTAATTTGGTCACGACCTTGCCTCACGAAGTTGTAGTAGGTAGGTACCTACCTAAGCAGAAGTAAAACGAAATTTTTCTCTGCCCCGAAAGCGAAATCACGATGAAATTTTAATTTGATTAGGAATATGTCGGGGTTGAAATTGTTAGGTAAGCGAGGCATCATGAAATTCTCGTCCAACAAGATGGGAATTACATTTGTTTATCAATCTAGGGTCAGCTTCACGCTCGGAAAATGTGTTCAATTTTAGGCGAAATAAATAACGTTAAAAACGACCTTTTGGTTTAGAAGCTTACCGATTGGTTTATTTTGAAGAGAGAAAAATGAACGGACTGGTTGTGATGAACGAAGCAATTAGAATTTAAATTGTTTTTAGGGTTCCGTACCTGCCGCGAGAAATCACGGCACAGCGGACAGAGCTCCGGCGGGATCTTATGGCGGCATGGAGAGTGCGATTGTCGCAACCCAGCGCTGGGCACGCCACAATTGTGGCGATAAGTCCCCTCTTTGAGGAGTGGCTAGAGAGGCGCCACGGCGTCCTCACCTTCCGCCTGACGCAGGTCCTCACCGGACATGGTTGTTTCGGGAGGTTCCTGTTCAGGATAAAGCGGGAGGAAACGCCCGGGTGTAACCACTGTGTGGATCGCCCGGAGGACACGGTGGAGCATACGGTGGAGGTCTGCCCAGCTTGGGCGGAGCACCGCCGTGTCCTCACGGAGGCGATCGGCGGCGGCGATCTCTCGCGTCCGGCCCTGGTTCAGGCCATGGTTCGGAGCGAGAGTGCATGGGAGGCCGTCACCTCCTTCTGCGAAGCAGTAATGCTTGCGAAGGAGGAGGCGGAACGCGCGAGGGAGAGGCAAGGTTCGCGCCCTCGCGCCCCTAGTCGCCGCAGGAGCCGCCCCGGGCGTCGGGAGTCGCAAGCCGATTTCCGGCCACCGTAGGGGCGGGCCTGCGGACGGTGAGCGATGGGTAGCTCACCGTCCGATAAGGACCAGGCCCGGGTCGACGGCGCGTCGTATTCCACGCGCGCCTCAAAGAGTTGTCAGCACCAACTGACGGGGTCCGCTAGGGCCAATGCCTGCCAGGGTTGCGAGTTTGTCCGAAAGGGATATCGTGGCCCTGGCACACAGGCAAATGAAGGAGTACGGGTGGGTTTTAGTCAGTAAAAGTCTGACACGCCCTCCCGCTCGGCCCAGAGCGGGAGAAGTTATTTGATAATTTCCCACCCAAAAAAAAAAAAAAAAGGCTTCCGTACCTGAAAAAAAAAAATTGAACCCCTATAGGACCACTCGTGTGTATGTCTGTCTGTCTGTCCATCTGTCACAGCCAATTTGCTCCGAATCTACTGGACTTTTGAATATAAGAATATACGACATATATTTTTTGTGTAACGTAAATTATATTAATTTTAAAATTATGATAGTCACTTGTGGGGGGCAAAATGGAAAAAAAGTTTTGAAATTGTACCGTGTGACATAGGAAATGGAAATGGAAGGGCTTGTTGTGAGGGTATCCGATATTTTTTTAACAATTTTAAAATAAATAGTTTTAAAGTTATTTAAGCAAATAGGTGAAAATTTACCATTATTTCCGTAACTACAGAGATTTTATCTTGAAAAAAAAAACATAAAATAGTCATTTACTTAGAGATTAAAAGAAAACCTATAAAAACCTATGGTGATAAAATAACATGGTAAATCCATTGGGTAAATCTCTCAATATTGGGCGTTTGGGCGTTGCACTATGGAAAATCGAGGTCTGTTCCGGATCAAAAATCGATAACTTTTTTATTTCTAAAAATTACGTTGTGATATTTTGCACAAATATAGAGTATATGGCTTCAAGTGAGATGTATTTTAATATGATTTAATTTAATACAATTCATAAAAAAAAATAAACAAATTCAAAAGAATCATAAATTACCATTATTTATAATTTTATTTATCGATATATATTATACAAAAACCAATTATCATATACTTAATCCCAAAATACAAATCAATATATAATAAAAACATAAAACAATAAAATTGAATAAAGATTAATGTTTACTATATCACGTTCAAAAGATCTAAGGTGTCGTCATCAAATTCCTACACGTTTTTACTATACGGTTTTCTAATTCTGGATATGTACGGATTTGAAGTATAATAATGAAGAGTATGACATCCTCATGTGTAGCTGATCGAGAGCATTTTCTGGCATGAAGTAAGTAGACGATATTTTTTATTTTGTAATCCTTACGGGATTCTTGTGCATCTTTCGAAAGATGACCAATAGGAAATACTGCAAAATTACACTTTCTCCAAGAATCGAAATTTTGTGAACTGAAGATGGTATGTAAAAATAAATGTTAGAAATAAATGTAACAACTCTTTATATAATATTTGAAAAATTTGGGTAGTGTGCATATTGTTGATTAAATTCACACGTGACATGAGTCCAAACATGATAATCGCCTTAATATTAATGAATTGTTAGTAGTTAATTACAAAACATTCCGCAAACTATTGATATAAATCCTCTTAAGCAAAGATTCCGTCATAACACTAAGTTAGTTTACTTCGAAATGTGCTACTTCTAACATAATGTTTGGGCTGATCTTACAATAACAAACTACCTTATTCGTAGATGCCTAAATAAACGTAATATTTCTCAATTAGGATCCACCCTAAACACACCTTAAACATAAAATAACATCTCGCCTGTATTCCCCTAAGGGGTAGGCAGAATTGTGTAGTACATACACTCCACATTTGGCCTGATACGAACCATAATAATAGGGTAAATCATATTATGCCATGAGACATCAAACCAGTGCAAATATGTATTAAGGCGCTGATAAGAGGCAAATGATAAAAGTAGGCATGTCTTAAACAAAAAAATTGCCAAATCTATATAGTTTATGGGACCTGAAAAAAAATATGTTGTTCTTGAACATATTTCTCAGAACTTGGTTTTTGAAAAAAAAAATCTCGAGACAAATTAACGGTAGTAGTTTCAATCCAAAATATCTGTATTAAATATCAACGTACGGTTGGTATTTAATTAATAATAAGAACGTCTTATTTGTATGCAGAACTTGGTTGTTTTTTTATTTTCAATTACTCAACTCATTTTTGAGTAAATAAATAATTGCTTCATATTTTATATATATGATGTGCCCTTTAAACTAAAGTTACTTTTTACAATATGTAGGTATGTATTATCTTTGCAAAATATAATAAACAGTCTAGTGTTTCAATAACACTGAGGCCCGTATTTATAGAACGTTACTCAGTACTCAAGCATTACTTAAGACTAAATTCAACCAATCCAATGGCTTGAATCTAGTCTTAAGTAATGCTTGAGCACTGAGTAAAGTACTATAAATACGGGCCTTAGATTTTGTTCTGTTAGAAACTTTTTACTTACAGCCTAGAGTTTGTGATTAGTTTACTACAATTTGAATTTCAATTATTTATTATTGCTTTTCGTAGACAGGACATTAATTGAGATTTGTTACAGTTAGGCAATCATGTCTTTTAGTTTAAATAAATAGATTTTTATTTTTATTGATATTTTAAAAACAGTATTGTATATTTTATGAAAATGAGAACGTTATAGGCGAATAGACTGTAGATTTTTAGTATTTTTTTTTTGTTTTTTTTTTGTACTTGGTATTGTTGACAGGCCTAAACTGTCTTCCCATACCTATTAACACAATGCTATAATTTGAAAATATTGCAAAAGCCAATTATTTATAAAAGAGTAACAGTGGAGTTTCTTGCCGGCTCTTTTCCATAGAAAACGACCAATTCGAACCGTCCACCTAACTTCTGACCTTTCTCAAATGCATGTAGGTTTATGTGAAATGTTTTTTTGTTTATGTTCAAATATATTAGGCCTCTTTGTACTGGGGTATGAGGCACTATAGCCCTTGGATCTATTGGATGCGATCTGCAAAACACCTGCTAAAATTGGTAAGACAGGCGCAGAATATTACAAAAGCAAATCAAAAATAAGCAAACTTTTACGAACCGGATTCCTCTCAGGATTATTCCGAAACGTTTCTCTTTAGAATCGCTGTACCTACCTTCTAATTCAAGCCAGGAATTTTATAGAATCAACAACGGTACAAAAATTTTAAGGGTCTCTATTAAGGGCAGAAACGTAGCTACAGTATCAAATTAGCCGAAGGGACAACGTACCCAAAATTCCCCAGTACCTAAGTCTCGTTGTTTTACCTTAGTGGCTATATTTTACTTGCTGCCCCTCGGGGTTCCTCGTAAAGGGAATTAATGAAATCCTGCCCGTTCAATAACGTAGGGGACTAATAATATAGCTTACGTTAATTACTTTTGTGAAAGTAATCAATTTAAAGGTAATGCCGTAAAGTTTTCATTAATATTTTGCGGCAGAACAAATTCCAGGGACTTATTAAACCTTTTAGAATTTGTAGGCGTAATTTTGATCGTATCTTTCATACTTTGTTTGAATAATGGTTGTTGAATCGTTTTGAAGATCTTTGCAATAATGAAAGTCAAATAGTGACCAAGGAGGGGTTGTTTAAACCGTTGGTTAGGGGAAGCTGGGTTTACGATGACGTAAGACTAAAATAGCGAGTTAAGGCGGCTACAGCTATGTATTGAAGGTGTAAATACAAGCCTTAATAAGCATGTAAACGGGTGTAAATCATGCTTTGAAGATTATGGTGTATTTGTAAACATGCATGAGTCTTGTCCGTTTGGTGCCGGACGTAAAGAATAGCACTATCCCATTTCTTCCCGTGGGTGTCGTAAAGGCGACTAAGGGATTTACTAGAGAATGGGCAGCAGCGTTCTCTCTGCATCTTAAAACCATACTGCGATCGCCAACCCGCCTGCCAAGCGTGGCGATTATGGCAACCACCTTGGGGGAGGTCTATGTCCAGCAGTGGACGTCTTTCGGCTGACATGATGATGATGAGACTTCTATTGCATTAATTTGCTTAAAGGCGAGATATGTATCTTGAAATGAATTTGGATAAACTACTACCTACCTACCAATTTCCAGCCATCATTTATCTAGATTAGGTCTAGCTGACTCACAGACAGCTGCTTCGCCCTTTTCCTTCGTACTTAAATCTAAATTAAACTCGTTAGTCTTTAAAAAGGAACATTAATGAGCTGTATTCTACCAACATACATTTTCTTTTACATTAATGGCTGCCGAACCTTTTGTGTGGTTAAACATTTACTTTTTAATCGACTTCCAAAAAGGAGGAGGTTATAATTATGTTTGTTATTTTTTTGTTTTTAGGGTTCCGTACCAAAATGGTAAAAAGGAACCTTTTTTTTTTTTTTTTTTGGGTGGGAAATTATCAAATAACTTCTCCCGCTCTGGGCCGAGCGGGAGGGCGTGTCAGACTTTTACTGACTAAAACCCACCCGTATTTCTTCATTTGCCTGTGTGCCAGGGCCACGATATCCCTTTCGGACAAACTGGCAACCCTGGCGGGCATTGGCCCTAGCGGACCCCGTCAGTTGGTGCTGACAACTCTTTGAGGCGCGCGTGGAATACGACGCGCCGTCGACCCGGGCCTGGTCCTTATCGGACGGTGAGCTACCCATCGCTCACCGTCCGCAGGCCCGCGCCTACGGTGGTCCGCTTTATCCTGAACAGGAACCTCCCGAAACAACCGTGTCCGGTGAGGACCTGCGTCAGGCGGAAGGTGAGGACGCCGTGGCGCCTCTCTAGCCACTCCTCAAAGAGGGGAATTATCGCCACAATTGTGGCGTGCCCAGCGCTGGGTTGCGACAATCGCACTCTCCATGCCGCCATAAGATCCCGCCGGAGCTCTGTCCGCTATGCCGTGATTTCTCGCGGCAGCGGAGTTTCACCCCGGCGTTTCGCCTCCTCGCGCCACTCCCAGACGTGCGCGAGGACTTTTGCCTCCAGATCCCATGGCGGTAGTCCGGCAAGGAGGCTCGCCGCCTCACGGGAGACCGTGCGGTATCCTCGGACCAGCCTGATGGCCATGACCCTTTGGGACGCATTCAACCGCCGGGCTGGTCGCAGCCTTATAGAACGCGCCCACACCGGTGCCCCGTAAAGGTCCATGGACCGCACGACCCCCGCGTAGAGCCTCCGGCAGGAGGCGTTTGGACCCCCTAGATTGGGCAGGAGCCGCTTTAAGGCAGCCCCGGCTCGATCCAGTCTGGGAGCCAAACGTCGAAAATGCTCCACGAAGTTCCACCGGCTGTCGAGGACGAGTCCCAGGTACTTCATCGTCGACTCGACGCCGATCTGAACCCCTCCTGCCGTTATTTGGGAACCCGACAGTGGCGCGTTCCGAGGACCATAAAAACACATGGCCTCGGACTTGTGCAAGGCCACCTCGATTCCCAATTGCCGGATCCTATTGACGATTGTCGCAACCCCGCGTGCCGCCAGTTCAGCCGCCGCCTGATGCGACCTCCCCTGCGCCAGGACCAGCGTGTCGTCAGCATAGCATACTACGCTGACGCCGCTAGGGAGGTCGGCGCGCAGCACCCAGTCGTAACCGATGTCCCACAGATGCGGCCCCAGGACCGATCCCTGTGGGACACCGCACGACATCTCTCGCCGGTTCCACTCTCCGTGGTGACCGGGGTAGATGACGGCCCTGTCCGTCAAATAGCCCTCGACCACTCGACAGAGGTAGGTCGGCATCCGGTGATACCGAAGTGCCTCCCTAATGCAACTCCAGGGCAGGGTATTGAAGGCATTGGCGATGTCAAGAGACACCGCCAAGACGACCCCACCCCGGGCAACAGCATCCCCCGTCGTGAGGGCTCGAACGCGCATGATGGCGTCCACCGTAGAGCGCCCCTTGCAGAAACCAAACTGGCTCTCCGCCAAATCCGGCCCCACACGCACCATCCGCCCGACAAGGCGGTCTGCAATTACTCTTTCAAAGAGCTTGCCCACCTCGTCGAGCAGCACGATGGGCCGGTAAGCGGACGGAGAGTCCGCCGGGCGCCCTGGCTTCTTAATGAGGACCAGTTTCCCCGTCTTCCAACGAAGTGGGAACTGGCCCCTCTCCAAGCATGCGCTTAAGAGCCCCCTTAGTCGAGGCCCGAGAGTCTCTAAGGCCAGAACCCAGGCTTTTCCAGGTAAGCCGTCGGGTCCTGGGGCGGTATTTTTGGCATTGAGCCTACGTACCGCCACTCTCAAATCTACCTCGGTCACCTCCGGAGTATCGTCGTCGTCGTCATTGGTGTGGTCCGCATCGGGCACCGCAGGAGGCGGAGCCATGGGTGGGGGAGTATGTTCCCCTCGCGAAGGGAACAGAGCGCTCACCACGTCCTCTACGAGCTGGGGCCGGAGACTCTGCGTCAGTGGGGGAGCCCATGGGCGGAGCTTATCTCGCACCCATTTGTAGGGGCGTCCCCATGGGTCTCTGTTCAGAGTCTCCAGCGACTCCTCGCGGGCCAGTCCTCTGGCCCGCTCGATCTCCGCTCGGAGGGCGGTCTTCGCCGCTCTGTACCCGTCATACAGCTCCGCCTGAATGGCTTCCGTATCCGGAGGGCGGATACGGAGCCTGCGGTGCCTGGAGTACCGGTGGCGCGCAGCAACGCACGCCTCGCGTAAAGCGGTCAGCTCACGTGACCACCAGTACACCTGGCGCCGAGCACGTCCGGGCTGGACCCGGGGCTTGCCACGTCACATATTTCGGACATGGCCTCCCGGAACCACTCCGCCTCGTCATTGATATCGGCAGGCCTGTCCGGTGATGACACCCAGGCCTACACGATCGAGGCTTCCAGGAGGAGCTCCCGGTCCAGCTGCTTCAGCGCCCACCTCGGACCACTCGGGGTCTGTCGGACCGGTGCACCCGAGGTCTGGGTGGAGACGTCAAACCGGTGATCGGATTAAGTCTTCACCCCCTCCATGACGCGCCAGTAAATGACTCTCTGTAAAAATGTGTTGTTAGGGTTCCGTACCAAAATGGTAAAAAGGAACCCTTATGGTGAGACTAAGTCTGTCTGTCTGTCACACCTGAATATCTCAAGAACTACTAATAGTTTTAGATGACGTTTGCCCAACTATTTTGCAAACAAGAAGGAAATTAAAAAAAAAAAAATGCAAAAGGGACTGACAGAGGGTCTTAAAAATTTGAAGTGAGGCTACTAGGGCATGTGGGGTATCATATGAAAGAACGCTGTTTGCACATTCTCAAACATTTTTTTCTTTTTTTTTTGGCTGCATAGTTTCCGACTTTTGACGAAAAATGTAAAAAAAAATACCATTACCCCCCCATAGCTCCGAAGTTTGCATAGATAAAAATCTGAAATTATTCTATGTAAAAGAAGTGTATGTAAAGATTACAGGAAAAATAAAACGATGTCTCTAAATAGCACAGTTTTTTGGAAATCATCAACATCATATATACGTATGGAACCCTCGGTGTGCGAGTCCGACTCGCTCTTGACCGGTTTTTTTTTTTTATGTAGGTAAGTAGGTATATGTTCACTGATTTCTCAGTCAATTGTAGACCGTTATTGTAAATATTTTTATTGTTTGATAGGGTATTCTCTCGAGGTGGTCCCATTGTCACCAAGTCAGAATCTGATTAGGGGATCCCATGGAAATCGAAGGAAATCCTCAAATTCTATAGGCATACCTATAGCAATTTGGGTATTTTTTAACTCGTACATTTTCTCTTTAAAAGCACCATTTGGTGAAGTGGTACTGATGATGGAGACCACAGATGGCCACCGAAACTACTTAATAATAAGTAGGTATTTCACGGGTTGTGATTTGATTAGGTACTTTAATATGGTTGCTAAGCAATTATTTATGCTCGTCACAATGTATATGGTGAAGTGGTGCTCCAGTTCTCCTGGTTCTTACTAGGAACCTGCATCGGGAACATAAATATTTTGTTAATGGTGATGAGCAGTTGAAATTAGGCTATTGTAACTTGGATAAATTACAAACTGACCCACTAAAAAGAGAAAAAAAAACAACGGGCTTCCATTAAAAATAATACTTACTACAAAGTGAAAAATAACTAATTTCGGAAGTCGGTGGCAAAAACTAAAATTCAGATCCGAAGACACCGACTTCCGAAATTATTAGTACCTAGATTGTTATACAAGGGGCTAAAATGACCCATTTTAAACGAGGTAGCTTTACTCCCGAGCTTTAGCGATCCCAGTAAATAGAAACCGAGTGCCATGTGTTGTGTTATACTATACTTTTCACTACGATTGCGAGAAAATAAAAAAATCCAATACACCTCGACGGCAACAGATAGAAAATTATTTATTTTCCTTTCTCTCCCATGAGCAAAACAGGTCTCCATTCTCATTTTCACTGTTGTAAAATAAATGAAGGTCAATTTAATTTGTAATTAGAGAAAAATAATCTAAAGATTTCGCGCCAATGCCTTTTATTTACCCGACTGCAGCGAAGCCAAAAAAGGAGGGATATTAATTTCTTCTGTAGCCGCAACCAAGGAACATTTATACTCACCTACGCACTATGGAAAATGGTAGAACAAGCGCATATCAAAAATGCTTTTTACGAATATCATAATTTGGCTAATATGGCTATTCTTTTAGGTTTTCTAATAGTCAAATTATAATATTCATTACGATTTTTTTTCTTAATACGCGAAATTATTTTTTTTTTCTTAGATAGAAATACATAGAAAACAGAAGTGCCAAACTCAAGTCTTTGCGTATACATGTTTCAATACCATATTGTGAAAAAAATACTTGGTACAGATATGCAGTATTATACATTTTTAGAAAGGTTATTTTATGCTTTTTGCGATACAGCTTAATGATTTTAAAAGTAAAGAAAAATATTTCAGTAATTACTTAAAAAGTGACATACCTTTTTTTTCACTTGTATGTTTTTTCGTCGAAGGTTTTCAGTATTACCCACGTTTGCCCAAGCGCTACTTTTTGCGTCGACTAGTAGTCTAACTATTCATAAATAGAATGCAAAAAAAATCAGCTGCGGATATTTGCGGTTTTAGAAGATATGAGAAAAAAACTGATAAAAGTCAGAACCCGAAAATTAGTATCTTTTGCGGTTTACCACTGACACCATTCACATGAACAATATAGAACTTTTTGGATATTTTCTTCATTATTTCGTGATAACAAAGGGACCTTATCAAATTTGCACTCGGTTTGCGTGGGAAATTACAAGATAATAATGATGTAGGTACCAATTCGATATTGTAAAATGAGTATTTAAAGGGAAGCAAAAACTATTCGAACCATCTACATCAGTGTAACTTCAAGTGAAGCAAATCTCATCTACGCCTATTATTTCTGCAGATTGTGAAGTGTTAAAATGTCTTCCTTCAGCTGTACCAAACGAAACTTCATAATCCCCTATATAGAGGGCGGCAAGACCATGGAATCATTATCCAAAGTTTTAGTGGAAAAGCTGAATGTTTCTGAAAACAACTTGTGTTTTATAATTAGTGACATACAAAGGCACATTCTTCCTATTTTCAACAAACGCTGGGCCCTGGCATCTCGGAAAAAAGAAACATTTTTACAGAAGTATTGTACTTGGTTGGACTCAAGGTATTCGTTAAATTTACCGGATTCTGAACAATATTCTACGCCATCAACATCTGGCCAACGAGGACGAGCATGCGTGGCTTATGGAGACTCCTCAGAATCTACCAAGAAGAGGAAAAACACTCTTCTACTCCAAGACTATGGCTTCGAGCATATAAAAAACGCCTATCTGCAGGGAGGGCTTTACGTGAGTACACAGAAGCTCATCTTGTCGAAGAATTAAGAACCGCTGACACTCAAAAGAAATTAGATATCTCAAGTAAGTGGAACGACTCAGACCAGATGAAGATTCTTTCCGATACGGAAGCATTGAGTGCTTTTATAGATTTAGATCTAACAAAAGCACAATATATGTACCTGAAAAACTTAACCAACGAACGAAAGTGTTGTATATTCCCGCCTTACTACAAAATACAAGAAATAAAAAGATCCTGTTATCCACCATCTTCTACAATCGAAATCACGAATACTTATGCTAAAGTGATTAATATACAAGATTTATTGGATCATACTGCTGCTAGAATTTTAAAAATCGATTCTGTTTTCCAAAAACAACATAGAACATTGATCCTTTATTCTAAATGGGGCTGTGATGGTTCATCTGGTCAAAGCCAATACAAGCAAATACTTGCAGAAGAGTCAGAAACAATTTCAGATGCCAATTTGTTCATCACTTCATTAGTCCCCATCAGATTAGTTGATGTGCAATCGGGATCCGTTGTTTGGCAAAATCCGGTACCTTCATCTGTCCGTTTTTGCAGACCCATTTCTATTGAGTTTTGTAAGGAAACTCCAGAAAAAACCAAGGCAGTTGTTGATGATATTAAAAAACAAATTAGGGCTGCACAAGCATCACTTATAAACAAAGATGGTGTTGTAGTAAATGTGAAGCATGAACTATTTCTAACGATGATCGATGGAAAGGTGGCTCAGGTCCTTACAGATACTCCATCTGGTTCCACATGCACGATATGTGGGGCTACTCCACGGCTAATGAATGACCTATCGAAAGTAACTGCCAGACCCGAAAACGAAAACGCCTACCAATACGGATTGTCCACCTTACACGCCTGGATTCGCTGCATGGAAATGATATTGCATATTTCCTATAATCTTTCGTTTAAGACTTGGTCTGCTTCAACTGAGGAAAATAAGAGATTAAAAAAAGAAAAGAAAGAAGTTGTTCAAAAACGTTTCAGGGAGGAGTTGGGATTAATCGTCGACAAACCTCGGCAAGTTAGCGGGAATACGAACGATGGAAATACCGCACGAAGATTCTTCTATAATAGCACTTGCTCATCGGAAATAACAGGTGTAGATGAGGCATTGATTAAACGCCTATACATTATCTTGCAAGTTCTTTCTTCTGGAATGATGATCGACCCTGAAAAATTTGGGGAATATGCAATAGAAACTGCAAGAATCTATGTAAGTAATTACGATTGGTATTATATGCCATCCTCCGTTCATAAAATACTCATACACGGGCAAAACGTTATCAAACATTTTGCGGTGCTTCCTATTGGACAGCTATCGGAAGACGCACAAGAGTCTCGCAACAAAGACTACAGAAACATACGACTTCATCATGCCAGAAAATGTTCCCGATCTGCTACAAATGAAGATGTCTTTAAAACGCTTTTATACACGTCAGATCCATATATAACAAGTTTGAGAAAACCGTACGTAAGAAATGTGAAAGAACTTGAAGAAGAGGCACTAAGTCTTTTAAACGTGGCACCTGAAAGTGAACCCACATTTACTGACCCTGATCCTGAAGTGGTATAAGTTAAAAATAATATTTATATTTAGTTATTACTTATATTTGTACCTAGCTACATCATTTCCTGAAGCCAGAGTATAGGATGTACCTATTAGTAATATGATTTTAATTTAGTATTTTTTTTTCATATATATATATTTTGTTTACTTTGCTTGTTGTAATTAACCATGGTTTAATCTTTTTAGTCATTATAAACTTGTATTCCACTTGAAATAAATTTTTAACTATTTTTTTCGTGATTTTTTCCCATTTCTTTCATTCTATGCAAAAAAACATACATAGATATACAAGAAAACCCTATAAACTACACATCGTTCGAATCTCCGAACCTTGCTGCATATTTGTGCAAAATTTCATCACGATACAACAAAAATTCATGAAGTTACAGATTTTTGATCCGATACCGACCTATATTTTCCATAGTGCTACGGTGAGGCCGCAACGCAATGCACGCATTCTACCGAAGAGATCGCTGCTTTTAGTACCATTTTCAAAAATAAAATGTTCTCTTTTTTATGAAACAGTAATAAGTCGAGTTTTTATTCATGATACATTCAAATTTTCTTACGTTTTTTGCTATTTGCAGGTCAGTGTCAGGTTGTATCTTAATCACAATACTATTCGCGACTATAACCGATATGTATTTACATAATTATAATCATTAAAATCACTTGTACAGCTACAGCTGCGGATTCACCTTAAGAATAATTACTTTTTCGTTTTAGGAAGAAAGAAAGGAAGAAAAATTATTTTATTTGTCACAGAAACACGTGCATACGAAAACATAAACACGCTCGTTGGTAATAAACAAAAATAAGAAATAAATACTTTTTTCCCTAGAGGAAGATATGCTATTTTAGCCCCGCTCTGGTACGCTAAAATGACGGACTTCTTGAGCAAGAGGAGTGAAAAGTTACTTTTCACTCTGTAGTGTTTTTTTGGAAGTGGTTTTTTTATTTTTCTAATTGCTGTCATCATCTTCCTAGCCTTTTCTCAACTATGTCGGGGTTTGCTTCCAGTCTTACCAAATGCAGCCGAATACCAGAATATTTTACATAGAACGACCGCCCATCCGACCGCCACAACCTAGTTACTGGGTAGCACGATACTCCTTGGTAAGACTGGTTGCCAAACTTTTGGACTTCTTTCTACCCGCAATGACGGTCAAAGATCTGCGAATGACAGCCAGGACCAACGGCTTAACGTGCTTTCCGAGGCTGGAAAGGTTCTCGATATGTAATGGATGGTCACCCATCCACGGACCGACCTCGGCGAGTGTAGCTTAACCTTCGATCGATCCGTGCGGCTGTTATTATTTATCCACGACTCTAATTACTATCATCATCATTATTTCAACCGAAAGACGTCCTTTGCTGGACATAGGCCTCCCCCAAAGGGGGTGTTTGCCATAATCGCCACGCTTAGCAGGCGGGTTGGCGATCGCAGTATGGTGTTAAAATTCATAGAGAACGCTGCTGCCCATTCTCTAGTAAGTCCTTTAGTCGCCTTTTACGACACCCACGGGAAGAAATAGGAATTGCTTAATACATTTGTAGCTGATAGCTACAAATGTATTAAAATTCCAAATGATTTTCGTCGAGAAACATTCATTTGTTTCATCCAGAGGCTGATGAGATGGCTATTTATTTTATTTATGTCCTCATTTACCCTGTTAGGGCTGCTAGATAGGGTAAACTAAATGTCTGGTGAAATTATAATGATTGTGTTGTACAAATTGAAATGGGTTTTGTTCAGAGCCAGTTTTCTTTTTAATTTTCTTTTGTGAGAACATATTTATACCTATGTATACAACATTAGTTTTTGTTTATACTAAACTCGTAAAAGGGGCCATTTTACTCATCATTTTGAACAATTTTTTCTATGGGACCAACCTTGAAATCGCAAAATAAAAATCAGCTGTTCCATACATTTTGTCGATTTCAGTATTGGTCCCATAGTAAAAGTTGTTGATAATTATGAGTACAATGACCCCTTAAGAGGTTGTGCATTAATTCCGGGACATGTTGTATAACTGACTATAGCCTTAAATTTCTAAAAATAACCCATTACTGGATTTGTTTTGTTGTACCTTTTTGCTGTTCTATCTTTATGTATTTTTCTATATTTAAGTGTGAAACATGAATTCATAAATAAACTAGTGTTGTAACGGAATCTCGCCTCTGCCTCTACAAGTGCGGAACTTCCGCAAGAAATCGTAACTCCGCCTCCGCTTCTGCCGCCGTAAGTTTTTTGCGGAGTGTCAACGGAGGTTTGTGTACGTAACGTGAACGTGCGAGGAGATGCGAAGAGTCTGTTCAGGTTCATGGCCCGAATTTAATCCTTAACAGTGTGTATTTTTTATTATATAATCAGGGTATGATGGGACTGTCATACGCATTGCGATTATAAAAGTCCCTAAATAAATAAAAATAAAAAATAAAAAAATAAAACGTGCGAGGAGCGACGCTAGCCGACACGCCGCCGCGGCTCGCGCGGTTGAGTCTTACGCACGAAATGGTAAGAATTATATTTGTGCAGCGGGCAAGCAGTTAGGAGTGGACTAGGAATTTAACTACTTATATGATAATTTAATAATAATCTAATTTATTTCACCAAAAATAATACAGCGGATTACACAAACATACAGGCTAGTAATAGGGAGTATATAACATGGAAGCATCTGTAGCCGAACTAGGACGAGTCCTGTATCTTGGCATACAGCGCCAGACCCCTCAAAAAAGATGCAACATTGAATAATGTTAAATAAGAAAAAAAAAATGAATGTGTGTGTCTGTGTGTATGTGCTTGTAATTTTGTGTAGGGGTGTGATTGTGCAGCGGGCAAGCGGGCTCCTTTAGTGGACTAGGAACTCGACTGGTAATGTGCTATGATGTACCAATTTTGAATAAAGACTTTTTGAATATGATTAGGTAGATTTTATTTCATTTAAAACATTTTTTCTATTTCTCAAAGTTTTATTTTTCTAGAAATCTCATCATAAAAAGTCTTGCTATTAAATATTGAAAAAAAGTACTGGAAAATGGTTTTACTGGAAATATAATATGACCTATATTATATGCATCTAAATCTGGATCTGCCAACCCTATCTAAGCCTGACGACATAAGGCGTAACATCGGTCGCTATTAGCTACCTAATGCTCTATTGTGTTTACCGGGCCTTAGTTTAATTGGATTATAAGGCCAAATAGTAATCCAGCCTGCTTTTATGATCGTAGTGTCTTGAAAGGAGTTTGTGTAACCGGATCTGTTCATATCACACATAAACCTTATCGTTTATTAATGCTAATAAATACCTACCTACTTATACAGGATGTCCCAGAAGTCGACGTCAAGCCGGATTTGGGTGATAGGACAAGTCATAATAGTTAACTTAAAAATATCAAAAAAATCTTTGCTAAATTTTAAAAATTACGGGTATTTATTAAAAATCGAGAAAATCTATTCCTTGTGACGGTCTTTAACTCCTGTTGCTACAAAATTAATTTTCCTTACCTGTCTAATTATTTTTGTGTACCCCAATACTTACAGTTTTCAGACCGTGGGGTTTCTTGCCGGCTCTTCTCCATAGGAAACGACCAATTGGAACCGTGCACCTAGCTTCTGGCGTTTCATAAGTGCCTATGTAGGCTTATGTGAAATAAAAATATTTTTGATTTTGATTTTGATTTGATTTCAGAAGCATTATTCAGGATTACATAAAAAAAAGAAAATTTAAGAAAAGTTAAAATATGTAGCAAGTTAGCAAGAGGGGTTAAAATACTACTATTAGGACATGACCTATTACCCGATTCCGGCTTGACGTCGATTTCTGGGACACCCTGTATATTTGAGAAGTAGGAAGTAACCTACGGTAAAAGATAAATGACTGAACTATATAGGAATACTTCATGTTGTGGGGTTGATACTAGTCGATAAGCAAAGTGGTGGCCACGGCCGACAACCCTGTGTGTGCCTGACGTACCTATGCTATGCTGGGGAGTCTGTTGCGCCAGTTCTTCTTCCCAGCTAATGCACTATACTCCATTTGAAATAAGATTAGACATTTAAATAAACTTGTTTACAGTCCGTTCAACCGATTTTGACTTCTATTCCGCAGGCATAAGGATGGCATTGAAAGCAAAAATGTGGTTATAATACCAACTGTTTATTACAGCTGTCATTGGTCATGCCACCAACGTAATAGAAGTCAAAATCGATTGAACGAACTGTAAAAAAGGTTTATTTGAATGTCTAATCTTATTTCAAACGGAGTATAGGAAGTGTTGAAGGGCGGTCGATTTGGGGGAATGTATTATGTAATTTGGACGTTCAAAAAGTGCTGATTTTCAGCCTGGTTTGAAAAAAATATTTTGATTTCATTTCGATTTTTATTGTCATTCGTATATAGAGGCTATTTTAAAACATATATATTTTGATATATATTCAAGGCCCAATTACAAAACCAATTTCTATGCAGAGAGGTAGCTTGTAACCTGTTAGGACATTCATGGCGGAAAAATTAAAAAATGTACCCACGAACGGAGTCACGGGACACAATTATAATTATTCTAATCCTCAAAGCCTAAAAAATGAAAAAGATGACGGGCACGTTTTTTCTGGTCAAAGTTAATATAAAACGTGACGTAAGCCGCATTTAAGTAACGAAGTACATACTCGTAGGTACAATGAACCGCACGTCCATGGTAACAATTAAGAGCCTTTATGTCGTAGCAGTAAGGGTGATTTTTATAGTTCAGGCGTATTAGTGACATGCGGTTGACTGTACGTAGTATCAGTTTTTTGGTATTACTATTTCTTTGTAAGCTGAATTTAAATTTCTTTGAAAGCATTGTGTTGAATAACAATTATGTAGATTGAAAGTATGCGGTCATTGTGCGTTTGCACTGAGTAGGCAATGAATGGAGAGCTAGGTCTAATTGAGTTTGGTGTAGTGACGACTTGTGCACATAAACCTCGATCAAAATAACAATAAATGACAATAATAATTTGCCTATTTAGACAAGGAAAGAAGTTAGCCTAATTCATTACTAACGGGAAGACAAGCGCGGCTGCTACTTGGCAGTCGATCACAGTAAACTAGCAGAAAAGCGACGTACTCTGGGTACGTAGAGTGCACACGGCGGCAGACCGAACGTTATCATTCCATTTGTTCAATACTCTCTTTTCATGATACTAAAGCGTTGCTAATGTTTATCCCCTTGGATTATAATTTTGATGTCATTTGACAATGACGTACACTTTTATATGACTAAAAGCGATACAAGAGATTTGCCACGTCCAATTTAGGTTAGCGAATTGTCATTTCATGATTGAATTTGGTCAAATTCTACTCCCAATTTTACTGCTTATACAGAGTTATCAGGTTGTTGAATTAATTACCTGAGTGACTGGAATTCGACATACTGATCTTTTTTTGACAGGCATAGCATAGCCAACCTACTGTTCCCACTGCTGCCCATTTATTTAGCCGTTTATGTACATAAATGGTTAAATAAATAAATAGGAAAAATTATAATGAGTAAGATACTAATTGTTACTTTATTGTGTTATTTATTGTGTGCCGTGTGGTGCCAGACGTAAAGAATAACACCATCCTATTTCTTCCCGTGGGTGTCGTAAAAGGCGACTAAGAGACTTACCAGAGAATGGGCAGCAGCGCTCTCTATCCATTTTAACACCGTAATACGATCGCCAACCCGCCTGCCAAGCGTGGCGATTATGCCCCCCCCCCCCCTCCTTAAATGACAAGCGCTAAAAAAAACAAGAAACGGTCGAAGTAGCGGTGTTTGGGGCAGGCCTATGTCCAGCAGTGGACGTCTTTCGGCTGAAATGTACATTATTGTATCCTACATATAATTATGTGGTATCCTACATAATAGCCTGGCTCATTTATACATACGAAAGAGGCGAGACAGTAATCCAGGCTCTATTCTCGGGTCTCGTAACTGTCCCCAACCCTACCATCAATCGGATAGTTTCCGCGTCACGTTCCGACTTACGGAACATTTAATGATCGGTAAAGTAAGGCAAGTACTTCGAGGTTCCGAAACAAAATAAAAGTAAGCAAAGTATTTTGTTACGATGTAGAAAGGGTCATCGATTTCGCGTACCCTTAAAATATTGGCGAAAGACTCGTACTAATTGAGGAAAACGTATTTTCCTTTTATTTTGGCCAATAAACTGAGATGTTCGTTCAAAAGGTATTGATTTGCAATATATTAGATAAGATATGATAAGATATTTATTTTTTGTAAAAACATGAGTACTTATACAATAGAATTGCATGGTGTTAAAATAATATTTGGGAACAGGATCTACATGTTTTGCCATTTATGGTGTTCACAATTTTATTTTTTTTGGATTTATACATTACAAAATAAACAACATAATTTAACCTACTGTCGCGCAGTACGGTTAAAAACATAATCTATAAAAAAGTTTAAAACTAAAAAGTGTTTTGAGATCGAAGAAATGTCATAATGGTAGGAACTAAGTACGATCATTCAAAAATTCTGTTAGGCTATAATAACATTTTCCACACATTTGCTCAAAAAATGCATTTACGAAGCCTGTGTATATACATTGTTGGAAAGTTAATAATTACGCACCTTACAACGGAACGGGCGGTAAAATAGGTACTCTCACCTAAGTACATGTTTTACCGCCCCCTTCGTTGTATAGCGCCGTGCGTGTCCTTTCCGGTTTTTTTTAATTACCATAAAAATTATATAAGAATTCCACCAAGGAGTTCAAATTACGAGAATAAATGCTGAATGATCGAACCTCCTTGGAAGCGCTTTTGCTCAATACGTTTATCTCACTTTATTATTAAAGAGAAAATGAGACGAAAGATGTAGTACTAATTTTCACCATGTGCACGTGGCGCCATTTGCAAATTCGCGCCATTTTATTATTAGAAATGTCAAAGATTGTTGCGACTAATCTACTGCACCTGATATCTTGAATGAGCCACCAAAATCGTGACTGCTATTATATTTACAATAATTTTATATCATGGAAGACTCAAAGAAATACTAACTAATATTCTCTTAAAATGTTTTGATGGCTTATTTTATTATCTATTGTACTGTTTTCTCGCAAATGTGTTGAAAAACGTTGTATGACAAACGCGCGGAAATTGGTATTTACAAACTCGTCTACTCGTTTGTAAAGACCAACTTACCGCACTAATATCATAAATAACTATTACGCATCAGTGCCGTGGTTGATTGTCCAACTGCAAATGTAAGTTGGTGGACTACTACTCATTAACTTGATTTATTGTTATCCTGTCGATTGCAGATTGAAACATCTGAAAGTTTTCTAAATAGTTTGTGATTGGTTTGTACGAAATTAGCCACTTCAAAAATAGGTTTGCAACTATCTTTTTTTTAAACCGAACATAGCCCTAATGCACCTTTTTTGTGACCTAAAAAATATTTCCTTATTAGTGGAATTTCCCCAAAATATAACGCCGAACCTTAATATTAAACCGACAATTCCATGGTAAGCAGTGATAAGCGCAGTCGTACTTATGATGGGTCTAAGTACTGTTTATTTTATTTTGTTACGCATTATGTACAACTTATTATCTGACTTGGGTTCCGTACGTATTTTTCGGGTGACCACTGAAAATCAGCGCTGTGCTGTTGGTTCCCCATAGCACAGCATCATGCTGAGTGCAAGCCTTTTTGTCACAGTCATGACGTGCAGTTGCCGACTATTTGTTATTTTTGTGCTCGTGATTATATTGTAGATGTGTTTTGTGTAATGTTTACCTACTCGGGTTTATGTTTTCGTATGCACGTGTTTCCGTGACAAATAAAATTGTTTTTCTTTCTTTCTTTCTATTTGTATTATTAAAAAGTGGTATAGATTACCTCTTTTTCAACTTATGATAAATGTTTTTTATTTCTGTAAGTAGGTTTGTACAAACACTTTTACACGTCAATCATATTTTAAAAACTAGATGAGGTCGGCGTTTCCTATCTGACTTAAACTTAAAAGCTACGCTCTTGTAGGTGCACAGCCTTCCAGCTCTCTTGTTTTGTCCATCAATATCACATTAATCTGGGTGTCAAAGTTAAATCATTTATTTCATTTAGGCACATAAATGGTACTTAATTTTTATGTTAAGTGAAAAACACTGTCTCGAACCAACCCATTTTCCTGCACAGCCTAAAAAAGTACAAATCAACCCAAAACTAAAACTTCAGTACAACAATATCCTTAACCACTAACCACAGTATACTTAAGTTGAGAGGGGTCATTAGTTTCAGGTAATATGAACCCTCCGTACACAGAGCCCTGTGATTTAGGTACAAATTAAAGTAGAAAATATGTAAATCCGGAGGGGCAGGCTTGTTGACCGTGGCCTACATCTGGCCTACACTTGGCTGACCGACTGGGGTCATTCGTTTAAAGGATCATTTACACGGGGACAGTTTCTCGCCCGACCGAAAGACGAGAATTTTCATGCGAGATTTTGCGGGTGATTATCGCATTGTGATAATAGTTAAGCGAGAAACAAAAACTCGCATACTATAGGTACATGTCCAGGGCAGTTGTCCAACTTTAAAAATAGTTTGACCACAGCACCTTTTGAGAGTTCCGTGGTCAAAGCTATTTGTAGATGGCGTAACCATAGCTAGGTCTCTCCGGCAAGCTCCGGCCTATACTAAATTTGACATTTCGTCGATTCAATGACTTTCATTCCATTTCGTGTTCATTCAATGGTCCATTCATGAGTTTGGTTTTACTTCGCGCCATTTTGACAATTTCCTTCCCTATTCCCCTATTCATAAACCAAGATGGCGATGTTTGTACCAATTCTGGCCGCGCGACAAAATAACCTTTTAGCGTCGTAGGTACCCTGGATTTTCCTATGGTAGGTATATTTTACACGACTCAACTATATTCAGTGGCGTAGCTAGCATGGCTGACATGGGGAACCCAGTGCGCATAACTGTGTAACCCAAGAATAAAAACCGGCCGTGTGAAAAAAGTGCGTGTCGAACCACGAACAATGACGGGTTCCGTAGTTGGGACGAATTTATCCCTAGAACAAACTTAACATTGTAGTTGAAAAACATGTTTTCCCATACATTCCAACTGCAAATGTTAGTCGTCTATTAATCGACTATTACTCGTTTTCTTTTTAACTTTAACTGCCTTGGTTGACGTGATTTTTTCCTTCCCTTTTTTGCTTTATTTAAATTGTTTGGTTTGGTTAACTTGGTTACAATGGTTTTAAGCCTAAGTGGTTTATTTATTTATTTGCTAACATGTAAAACACTGGTTAGTAGGCATGCATTAAAATTTCATGACACAGTATTGAGACATAAGATGTAAAGGCATTGCAAATTGTATAATATATCGAATTACTATTATTAAATTTAATTATTAATTACATTGACTTTAATTATTGCAATTTATTACATTATACTAAACATTAACCAATCATTTATTACATCTTATTTTAAAATAAATCATTAATAACAATTTGTTCATTCATATAAGTCATATACGTCACACATTTACGTCAATCTTAATAGTACAAGATCGATCGATTCACAATTTGTCAGTTTTAAATTCCTCAACGGTATAGTAGGCTTTCTTTATTATTAGTTTATCGTTGAAAAACGTGATAGTATGTTTAATTATTTTTTATCACGGTTGGGTGTCACCCCCAATCAGGTGGCATTCGGTGCGGACTGCCTCTGACGCTCCCCCCTAGCTACGCCGCCCGCTGACTTTATTATCTCCCTTCAATAATCTCCTAATCGAAGCTAGAAACTTTCCCCGTGTAAATGACGCATTATTCACGTCTCTTCATTTTCATTAGGGACTAATGTCCGGTAAAACCTCACGAGGGCCTAGGGTTGTCCGCAGGCCTTTTTACACGTAAATGTGGACTTTGCAACGGTGGAATTAGAGATCTGAGTGGAATAACAATTAAATTATTTTGATATGAATTAGTCATTCCTGTTTTCACTTGGTCGGTTAAATGGATCGTCAATTGTTTTCGTTCATTTTGTGGAGTTTTATAGCTGCCTGAAAAAAATAAGGTTAATAGTAGCCAATCGGATTGTCGGATGCTAGATAGTAGGGGGTCGACGACCAGCTTTTTAGCTTAAATGTTTTTGATGTTGTTATATTTTTGTACTTTTTAATAGCATGGAATTAGTAAGTACTTTATAGTAGCATAGAATTAGTGTACCTACTCATGGAATTAATAAGTACTATATTGATTGTAAGTAGAGGGGGTCGATTTTCGACCAGTGGGCGACCACTAGTAATGAATAGTTATTTCAGTAATTAGCTTTTTTAAATTTTGATGTTAATTTCTGTCACTGCTCAGTTGCTTATTACCAAGGTGAGATGTCAGATGTTATCATATGCCACTGCTGTAAGGCTTGATCGTTTTTAGGGTTCCGTACCAAAATGGTAAAAAGGAACCCTTATGGTGAGACTAAGTCTGTCTGTCTGTCACACCTGGATATTTCAAGAACTACTAATGCTATCAACTTGAAATTTAGAATCGTTTTAGATGACGTTTGCCCAACTATTTGCAAAAGAGACTGAAAGGGGGTCTTAAAAATTAGAAGTGGGGCTACTAAGGCATGTGAGATATCATGTGAAAGAGCGCTGTTTGCACATTCTTAAATGTTTTTTTTTTGGGTACACACACACAGTTTCCGACTTTTGATGAAAAATGTAAAAAAAAATACCGTTCGCCCCCCTATGCAAACCTCGCCAAACTCCTATGCAAATTTCCGAAGTTTGCTTAGATAAAAATCTGAAATTATTCTAAGTGATAGAAGTTTATGAAAAATAAAACGATGTCTCTAAATAGCACAGTTTTTCAGAAATCATCAACATCATATATACTTACGGAACCCGTGGTGTGCGAGTCCGACTCGCTCTTGACTGGCTTTTTTTTAATTTGTTTTTCAATCAGTCTTTTTTTGTAATTTTTTTTTTAATTTTTATGAAACTCGGAAACTATGCTGCCTAAACCAAAAAAAAAGTTTGAGAATGTGCAAACAGCGTTCTTTCATATGATACTCCACATGCCTTAGTAGCCCCACTTCAAATTTTTAAGACCCCCTTTGCCAAAAAGATATAATTAAAAAAAAAAAACTTGTTTGCGAAATAGTTGGGTAAACGTCATCTAAAACTATTCTAAATTTCAAGTTAATAGCATTAGTAGTTCTTGAGATATCTAGGTGTGACAGACAGACTAAGAGCCTGTGCACACCACGTTTTTTAAACGCGCCGTTGACGCGCGTTTTAGGAACGTGCGTCGACGGCGGGCTTTTATCCTACAGAACAGATTGATTCGCGTGCGTATCGCGTCTGTATCGCTACAAACGCGCGTCAACTGCGCGATTAAAAAACGTGGTGTGCACAGGCCCTTAGTCTCACCATAAGGGTTCCTTTTTACCATTTTGGTACGGAACCCTAACAATAACTTCTACTTTGGGTACCTATTATTTCACCTTAAAATTAAAAACTTGAAACTTTACATTTGGACTCACCTAGAAATTTTACTTTTGTGCTCTAAATTATGAGGTGTTCAAAATGGTAGCCGTTTTGACGTAGGCGGCATAGGTTTTTACTACAGAGCGAGTAGCAGCTAACAATGTGCTAGGATTAATTCCACAGAGAATCGTGGTAAGTAAATCTTTGAGTTCCTGAACACTGTTGTATTTCTTTTTATAAAGTTCAATTTTTAAATAGCGCCACATAGAAAAGTGTAGAGGCGTGAGATCAGGACTGCGAGGTGGTCACGGTATAGGACCAAATAATTATGTTTGTATCCACTGCCTTGGGAATTTCCGGAATTCGATTGATGCGATTTCGAAATTAGAAGTTTAATTTTTTTTGTTTATTTTTGGCCAGTCTTTATTGTCGGTCCATCTATCCATTATAAAAAACTAAGTTGCAGTTCTTACGAAATGTATAGGAAAAGTTTTTTGCAATTTATGACTTTTCTAGTACTCAAGAGGTTTTTTATCCTTATAAGAAACAGGACAGAATGGCATAAAAAAAAGATTTGTCGAAAATTGCCCATTTTCCTGCTGACTGTACTCTTTTTTCAAAATCTGTGAATCTTGATGAAAATTTCTCAAAAAGTTAAGGACAGGTTCTTAAGACCGTTTTCCTGTAGATACAACGGTTAGGATAGCTGCCCTTACTGTCCCATCTCAAAAATCCATTCTGTATAAGTTGTAGGTAATATTTTGATCCCAGCGACGTTGCGGCGAGGGACAGCTCCCCCTCTTTTTCGTCGAGGGTTAATAAATACAAATGACGATCACAAACTCTCCGACGCGTGGTTGGAGAGTTTATGATCGTCATTTTTGTAGGTGTTAAGGTCAATAACCCTCATTTAAAGTGTCCATACAGGAGATTCGTATCCCAAAATGGCGTCGAACCCCACCATTTACGTCCCATTGAACACATTACATCGAACGAACATTCAACAAATCTGTCTTTAGTACCATTTCGACTCAACTACACACATTCGAAGACACTTACGGAACCCATTGCAATAATTCGTTCGAAATCAGGTTATACGGGCAACTTGCGAATGTATAGGTCACAAATATAAGTAAATCCCAATTAATACCAATATTAATGAAGTTATATTGCCTTTAGTAATATGCGTTTTGCATAATAATAGCGTTCCTAGCTGTAATTTTGATTAGTTTGATTATTATTCTGTATAGTTTGTAGGGTTTCAGGATTCGGTATTGTACGAGTAAATGGTGTTGGTCAAATCTGAGTAATGCTGTAGATTAAGAGGCGGCGATGGATGCGTAGTTCATACAAACGTAATACCAAAATAATTTGTAAATCAAACATAATTATTCTTAAGGTAGTGTGTCTTTATTCCGATTGGAATACAGAATATCTAGGTTCCCAAATATATATTTTGAATGGACACTGATTTAAACAAGAGTTATGAGAAAAATTTGTTCCCTATAGAAATTTTCAATTCCTCATATCTCGTCTATACATCATTGTCCTTTCAAAATATATATTTGGGAACATAGATATTCTGTAATCCAATCGAAATAGATACACACTACCTTAAGAATATGTTCGATTTACAAATTATTTTGGTATTACGTTTGTATGAACTACGCATGATACGCCGGCCCCTTAAGCCGGAACTGCAAAAATACTCCGTTCCGACCGACTCTTCATTTCTAAGTCTCTCAAGCCGGAATACATCATCCAGACATTCTTTAGTGAATTCTTGATTACTACAAAATTAAGCTTAAGCTATGCTTGGAGTTTCCCTACGTGATCTAATCAGGAATGAAAAGATCCACAGGCGAACCAAGGTAACCGACATTACCCGAAGAATTACTAAACTTAAGTGGTAGTGGGCAGGGCACATTGTAAGCAATGTGCCCCGAACAGATGGACGATGGAGCCGAATGGTTCTGGAGTGGCAACCGCGTACCGGAAGACATAACCTTGGAATGCCTCCTATAAGGTGGTCTGATGACCTTGTGAAGGCTTGAGGAATTCGCTGGATGCGGGAAGCACAGAAACGGTCGAAGTGACGGTGCTTGGGGGAGGCCTATGTCCAGCAGTGGACTTCTTTCGGCAGAAATGATAATAAAATACCCTCAATGAAGCTCTTCTAGCTCATATATGATACTTAAATGATGTTTATTTCTGCAAATTGGGAACACTTTTTCTCAAACATGCATGGAAAGTCATTATTTTCGAAGAAAGAACACGCGAAGTATCGAATTTACGGTCAAAGAAAATCAAATCCATTGCAGGAGCGTTTTTCGAATTTGGAACATTACAACGCTCCAGCAATGTTGTATGAAACGGCGTGCTGGGGTTATTAAATACTCTTTTACTCCGAAACATGGCAACCAAGGAAGTAACTTATTAAAGGTTTTATTTAAATTTCGAACTGGCTTGCAAATAGAAAGAAAAAAAAAATGAACACATTAGCGCGTGAAAAATGATCGTTGTTCGTCATTGAATCTGGAATTTATAAATAATTTACTTTCCCTGCATTCTTTTGAGAAAGGCACTATATATGCCTCGGCGGAAATGCCAAACTCAGGCAATTGCCTGTCTCGTATTAGTGTCCTCGCCTACGGCTCGGCCTTCAAACTCATACTCGACCTGCAATTGCCTATTTCACGGCCTTTGCAATAATGTACTATTAATCGTCAAAAATAACTTATGTTTTAGAAATCGGTGTTCCTCACTGACTACTCAGAGAAGAAAGACCGAATTAAACTCAGAGGTGACAGTCCTGCTATAAAGTCCAGACATAATTAATTAATCTTGGATCTCAGACAACATAACAAGTAGGTAGGTACACAAATAGTAATGACCCCAACATATCCCTTTCAAGATGATTATTTTTCTAATTGCTATCCTCACAATTACGCATTCTGGACTCCGTATCTACAATTATAGTAGCAAATGAGCTATATATCAGAGCTAGCAGTTATTAGTAGTCATTACTCGCTCACAGCCCATTAAGTCTTTAGTGGCTGTACTAAAACATACTAAATGTTTCCACTAAATAAAAGTTTTATGGGCCTCTGATTAGATTCATTAGTTGGGGTCCTGTTTTAATGAAACTCGTGAGAAAGTTCTTTGATTATTGTAATTTTTTGTACAGATTTACACATTTTGATTCAGTTTCTGGAAATCATAGACGTTTCGCTTTCCGACATTTTCGTGGTGTGTAGGTTGTGGCGAGTTGAAAGTGCATTAAAATAAAAAAAGTTAATTAAAAAATCAATCAATATCCATCTTTTTTTAAGTTAACTTTTTGTGCAGTCGAGTTTTAGATTTTTTTAATTAACTTTTTTTATTTTACACTTTTTTGTTAGGATTAAAAGACGGTAAATTAGATTATTTACTCACTTATAATCAGGTGATAACGTCCTCTTACACACTCACTCCAAAAGTTCGGGATAGTTTTTTATCATTTCTCATTTAAATACATTTACATTTAAACATTATAATATAACTTGTATATATTTTTGAAATCACCTTTTAAAGCCCTTCATTTTAATATCTTATTTTTGCTCGGCTCCTAAGGGTCGTAGCGTGATGTTAAATAGTTTATAACCTTCCTCAAGAATTGGACTATAAAATGCTAAAATAATTTTTCAAATCCGACTAGCAGTTCCAGAGATTACTCCCTAAATACAAACTTACAAACAAATTTTACCTCTATAAAATAACTTTAGTATTGATTTATAGTATGGGATGCAGCAGCTAACTAATATAATTATCATAATATTGTATTAACATCTCTTGTAAGCCAACGCTTTTTTTTTGTTTCTTTTGGGTGGGAAATTATCAAATAAATTCTCCCGCTCTAATAAATTCCTTCATTTGCCTGTGTGCCAGGGCCACGATATCCCTTTCGGACAAACTCGCAACCCTGGCAGGCTTTGGCCCTAACGGACCTCGTCAGTTGGTGCTGACATCTCTTAAATTGAGGCGCGCGTGGAACATAACGCGCCGTCGACCTGGTCCCTATCGGACGGCGAGCTACCCATCGCTCACCGAGTTCCAGAGATTACTCCCTAAATACAAACTTACAAACAAATTTTACCTCTAATAACTTTGGTATTGATTTATGATGCAGCAGCTATCTAATATAATTATCATAATATTGTATTAACATCCCTTGTAAGCCAACGGTTGAGGTATTAATTCCCATTTGTGGTGTTTATGGCATGAATAGATTTGATCCTCGCTTTCATTTGATCTAAAAGCTTTGCGTACATTGGGACAATAGGGATACCGTGCCAAAGGAATTCTGACGTTCAATAAATACGGTATTAAGATCAATGCACAATGAAGGGAATATGTGAGGCCTTTCGTACACAAATACGAAACGAAGTAGCAACTTTGTAGGACATAAGCCACAATAATAATTATTGGTGATTTGTGTATCATTTTTTTTTCCGTACTTAAAAAGGACAACGGAACCCTTATAGGCTCTCTCGTGTGTCTGTCTGTTTGTCTGTCCGTCTGTCACAGCCAATTTGCTCCGAATCAACTGGACCAATTAAGTTGGGTAGGCACATATGAATTTCTGTGACAGATAAGAATCGATCTTAATAGCAATTACTTTTTTTTCTAAAATATTCAATGTACAATTTTGACATTGCTACAATTTTATTCTAAGTATAAAAAAAAACTTTTTGTAGTTTGTGTCAAAATAGTAGCAAGTGTTGTAATATACAGGCTGAAATATCATATCGCTGCGGGAAAACAACCATTAAAATTTCAGCTTGTACGAGTATATATATTTTGAATTGGCTATTTACTAGCTTTTATTTGATACCCATATTATGATAATCACAAATATGTTTTTTTATTCCCCCTCTCTTGTTGGATTCGCACATGCCATATTAAAATTTTATACCCTATGTCACTTCCGCAATTAAAACGAATCCAACAATACCTTATGTGTCAAAATCCATCAAGCCGTTTAGGTAACAAAGCGTGCCCGTATATATACATACATAAATACACTCGAAAAACATAAGCCTCCTTCTGAAGCAGTCGGAAAACATAACCCTCCTTCTGAAGCATTCGGGTAAAAAGAATTTCTAAAATCGGTCTACAATTGACGAAAATATCGAAAAACATACAGAAAAAAAAACAGACGAAAATAGAACCTCCTCCTTTATTCACGGTTAACAAAATATAAAATGGTCTTAACAAAGTAGTTGGCCACGTTGAGATGCTATTCAAGTAAGCTATCAACTACAAATTAAAGTATTAACAACATCCCCAAGAAATATTAAGATTACCGAAGTTAACAGAAAAC
Organism: Tiliacea aurago; assembly: GCA_948098905.1. Taxonomy (NCBI): domain Eukaryota; kingdom Metazoa; phylum Arthropoda; class Insecta; order Lepidoptera; family Noctuidae; genus Tiliacea; species Tiliacea aurago. The sequence continues at coordinate 9,431,514 of OX402592.1, forward strand.
TCCAATTAGAACATTCAAGAATTCGACTTGGGATTCCAGAAGCGATGTTTACAACGATTACATTAATGAAGGAATAATAATCTGACTACAGAGATTACTGAAGTTTGTGGAAACTTGCAGTTTACCGCCAAGTTATAGTTGTAAAGTGGATTAAAGCGCGGCGTGGAGAGTATTAAATATTAAGAAGAATAGTATGCAAGTGTTGGCTAGAAACAGCTATGAAATTTCTTAATATTTTATGTCTTTTTAATATGGAGTTATTCATTTTTTTATTTTCTAGATTGCAGTAGTGCGATCTAGAAAAAAACCAGTCAAGAGCGAGTGCTAATTCTTTGGCCAAAGAACGAGCCTGCCCTCTGGTCACGTGAAGTGTCGATCAGTCGGCGAAAAATTTCCTTAAAAAATCATTTAATTTAGTCCCTAGTGTAAATAGTTAGTTGCGAATGATTTTAATGTATTGTCAGATTAATTAATTTATAGTACACCACAAAAATACATAACAAAAAAATTAATTAAATACTACAAAATATACAATGGGCGGCCTTATCGCTTTCTGCGATCTCTTTTTTTCTTAGGGTAGCACCTAGATAGGTAGGACCGGTCGTCGTTGTGACGATGCTTGGTCTATGTCCAGAATTAAATATAGTTTTATTTATTGAACCAATAATGGTGGAACAATCAAACACTTACTCAATTCGCACGTCTATAACTTACTCTGCGCAATAAGTAGTAGGTGACTAATCATAATATCATAGACATAAATGTATGCTCGTGACTGTACCTATTACTATGGACAGCTCAGCAATAATATCTGATTTCATTAATATAATTATGACGGTAAATATAATTATGTAATCATTTGTAGAAGACATATACAAGTGGCAGCACAAATATGTATGTATATTTATAACTAGGAGCACTAAAACTATCTGCCTACTCAGTTAAATTCAGAAGAATGTGATTCCTCGTTGTGATCGAAAATAACTGACACCACTTTGGCAGCATAAAAATGGCAGATATTTATGACGCAACCCAGTCCGTTAATATTGCATTGGCACATATTTTTAAAGCCGATGCAGCATACTATATTTTGGCAGCGGCACTTGACTCGCCAGATTGTTTTGGTGTTCCTTCGATGTCCCATATTTGTGCTGCCACTTGTTGTTCTTCCACAAATTATCACATAATTATATTCGCCATCATGTGAATCGATGGATGGATCATGGATGAATCATGAAATCAGATATTATTGCCGAGCTGTCCATAGTAATGTATTTATGCTTGTGACTTTACCTAAATGTATACAGAAATTATCACTATCATTCGCATTTACGTGATTCTTTCCTGGTTTTGTATTTTCGTCCCTGTTGTCTACCAATCTTGCCATCGGTCTATTTAAACAACACAAGAATTTAAAATCGAAATTACATACAATTAACAAACACTCTTTTTAATACAATCAATTTTTCTAATAAATATTCAGAACACAATAAAATTATTAACACATTAATTTCAAGAAGATGATGAAGAAGTCATAATATTACATCAAATGTCACTGGCTACAATAATAGGTATGTCAATGGATACATTACAAGCATGTCATTTTAAATACGTAAAAATAAGAAAAATAAATAATTTATTTTATCAAAAAAGTCAATTATCCAATTATATTTTAATTATAATTATTATGGAAAAAGAGCATGTCAGGAATATTAAAATCTAAAACAAAATGAGTACCAGTTAAAAATTGCAATGAACATCGACATTCCACACAGATTTAGGTCCCACAGATTGTTTGCGATAGGAACTTTGAGATATTATATCCTCTGCTTAGATTATGATTGTTTGTATAATAAAGTTTTATTAGGGGTTTTCACCCCTAATAAAAACTTTTTTTACTAAGGTAAACTTTACTAAGGTTTCATTATTTTTAATCGTATTTCTTAATAGTGGCATGATATATAGGTAATTATTTCCACATCCGATTTCTTAGGTACCTATTCGAAATTTTTGGTACCTAGATAATTAATAGACATCCTATTTATCACGATAGACTTATAGTATAAAGATAAACTAACTGATTGGTAAAGCACCTATATAAACCCTGTACTCAACTGTTCGGATCATGGGATAAAAGTTTCGGGTTCACTCCTCGACTACCTGAATCACCGAGCCACCGCTTTATTCCGAAGGATTTAGTTCAGGAGAGCTGTTTTAGTTTTAAACTCTTGTAAACCCTTTCCATTGGAGTAGGAAATATTGTAGGATTTCTAGTGATTTAGTGTTCTGATTTATGATAACGTGAGGAGCCTCTGGTAATAGTAAATAATAGTTATTGAAGCCGTTCCGTGACTATGACCGACAGACACCTCCTCTGCTGTACCACTGACAATAGAAACTCTTGTGAAAAAATAAGTTTTTCACTAGATTTTTGATAACTTGGCCTCTATGACATTAGTGCGACCATAATCTTTTGGCGCCTGTTTGACATTACCAGGGGGGCGCTGCCGGTAAACATTTGTGAAGTTGTTGTGGCATTTACATCGCCACATGCAAACTACGCATCACATCGACGTCACGAAAAATCCTGCATCACGCAAGCAGAGTTTACCGCGCGACTAGCATATATCATTAATGGTGGGGCAGTTGCCCACCAGACACAACACCCGTCTGGTCGGAAGATCTTCCCTCTTCTATGGAGGATGAGTGAACTTTACACCCTGTTCCTCATATTGTCACAGAAATTGTATTGAAAAAATAGGATGGTGGCATTAGTTCCGCCAATTTTGGCCACATGCCAAAAGATCCTTGAATAATTTGGATTCTTTGAATAAATTACTTTTGATTTTGATCTTTGTACCGTTGTAGTTTGTTGCGAATGCCATATAACTGTTTTCATAGGGCGATAGTGTTACTAATAATACCAAAGCATTAGAAAGTATTAGAAAAGATTATTAGAAAATTATTCTTATATACTGCCGTCCATTTACTAAAAAGCCGTTAAACCGACATGTTGTCAAATTTGAGTTATATATACTACGTAAAAGAGCAACTTTTTCTCTATCATCAGTCTGGCTCATATTTATCATAGTGGGTCAAACATGGTTTAAAGTTTATACGCGGAAACTACTTAAACAAAACACTTTGCTCTAAACATTTGGTTAGCCGTAGACGTAACTTATCACACACAAGAGCTTGACCACCATCCTTGGACATACTAGGGATACAGCGCCACATAAGAGGTACGTGAAACTGTAGTAGAGTCAAGAGGAATTATGTAACTTAGCAATATTCAAAACTTTTTTACTCGTGGAGTAACGATTGCAACTTTGACCAATTTCATAATAGTGCGGGTTCCAAACTACTATTTATTTAGTCATTTAAAAGTACTAAGAGTACTTTATAAGTACTGTTTATTTTATTTTGTTACCTAATGTTCAACTCATTAAACCTGACTTGAGTAACGTACGTATTTTTCGGGTAACCACTGAAAATCAGCGCTGTGTTGTGGGTCCCCCATAGCACAGCATCATGTTGAGTGCAAGCCTTTTTGTCACAGTCATGACGTGCAGTTGCCGACTATCTGTTATTTTTGTGCTCGTGATTATATTGTAGACTAGCTTTCGCCCGCGGCTTCGCCCGCGTGGATGTCGAAAAAAATAACAGCTTCTCTATCAGCTTCTTCAGCTTTCCCCCAAAACATTATACCATATCTTAGTTGGAACCAACGTAAGCGTGGTAAGCAGATAGGAGTGCAGTTTGATTTACAACTTTAGGGAGGATATAGATAGCATATAAATATCAACTTCGTTTTGTACATACTTGTTCAATATACGTGTCCTCCACTTCATTTTTTCTACGTTTTTGTTCTTAAATAACTTACCAACTTTTTATACTTACCAACTTTTGAGTTATTCAAGGTACTCAGTAAAATTGTCCCGAAAACTTAATTACCCCTTTTTCCGATTCTCGAAAACTCCATATTTTTTTTTCTTTTTTTTTGTCTAAAGTATGAGCATTGAGTTTCGAGTTAATCGGACCTCGCGTAAAGATTCTTAAAAACAAACTTTAACACTCTCTAAAATCCTTTTAAAGGGTAGTTTTGAAAAACGCAACCGTCATGACAAACTTTGTTATTTAAGAACGTATTCTTGCTATGATTCACGTTTATTAACTCAAAAAATATGATTGTTCATACAATCTAAATCCCTTTTCACCCTGATAATATTGATCCAATTTTCAAAAACCGAATCTTAGAGTTCACCTACAATGTATGGAATGTAAATATATTATTTCTCAAATAAAATTATTATTATAATAATTAAAAATTTCCGATGTCAGTCAGTCAGGACTTCGCCACGACTTCGTTCGCTTGGATTTCATACTTTCCCCTAAAAATTATTTCAGCAACACCTCCACCTCCTTTAAATGGTGTAGTATTAATTATTACGATATTTATTATTAAATAGTATTCTCTATTTCTATCAAGTAACGACTGCCTCGTTAGTCTAATGGTCACAAGCACGACTGCTGAGCATGAGGCGTGGGTTTGATTCCCAGGTCGGGCAAAGTGTTATTGGATTTTCCATTACGAATTTGTCAGTAGCAGCCCGGAGTCTGGATTTATGCCCGGTTGATGGCAATAGGCCCCTATTACATGGGACTTAACTGGCGAAAGTGGATGTACTAAAGGTACACCTCTACCTATCCCTTTGGGGATTGCAGGCGTGATGTTATGTAAATAAGTACTCGGGCCAAATTTCAAGTTTATATATCAAAAGAAATAAGAATCTGTTCATACAAACTATAATGCCTCTTTTTACGCACTCAAAGGTGTAAATTGTTAAAACATCGTTTTTGACGTTTCTATTATTGGACTTATAGGTTATTACCAATTTTCAAGTTAATCTAGCCAAGCAGTAAAATCCTTCCTTGTAAATTGACTATCCCTTTTCACCCCATTAGGGGCAGATTTTCTAAAAACTTGATACAATATATTCTTTATTTTTTTGTTTTCAGTATAGATACTGAGTTTCAAGTTAATCGGACCATGCGTTAAAAATCTTCCATACAAACTTTGATATCCCCCAATCCCCCTTTAGGGGGCAGTTTAAAGAAACAAAAAATGTCAAACTTTATAATTTACTTATGTCAGTATTTGTGCCAAGTTTCAGGTTTATTAACTCAAGGAATAAGATTTTTCATACAAATAAAATCACCCCTTTTCACTCCCTTAAAAGTCGAATTTCCAAAAACCCCTTCTTAGCTGATGCCTACGTCATAATTTGGGGTTAAGCAAGCCACACAGTAGAATCCTCCCTTGTAAAATTGACTACCCCTTTTCATCCCGTTAGGGATACATTTTATAAAAACTCTGATCAATTTTATTCTTTATATTTGGTTTACAGTATAAATACAGAGTTTCGAGTTAATCGGACCGCGCGTTAAAATTCTTCCATACAAACTGACATCCGCAAATCCCCCTTTAGAGGGTAGTTAAAAAAAATGTCACACTTTATAATTCGTGCCAAGTTTCAGGTTTGATAACTCAAGAAATAAGATTTATCCCCCTTTTTCACCCCTTAAAGGTCGAATTTCGAAAAATCCCTTTTAGCGGATGCTATAGTTTCCAACCATAAGACGAAATATTAGTGATTTTAACTTAAAAAGAACTTTCATTAAAAATAACATTTATCCCGTTTTTTACCCCTTTAGGGTTGAAATTCTATCAACACCGATGCATTAGCTTCCAACCATAAGCCTAGATAATAAATGTAGTGATTTTTACTGTGAAAATTAAGGATTTTGATACACAACTTCATCCCCCTTTTTAACCCTTCAGGGGTAGAATTATCAAAAACGCTGACACACGTATAAATTATTTTTTAATCGTCAGCCTATACACCAAATTTGAAGATCCTAACTTCAAAACTGACGGACTTTCATATAAACTTCCATCCCCTATTTCACCCTCTTAGGGGTGGAATTTCGAAAAACCCTTTCTTAGTGGATACTTACTCTTTACAAAGAACACTCCCTCCAAATTTCATGTCTCTAGGACCAGCGGATTAGGCTGTGCGTTGATATATCAGTCAGTCAGTCAGTCAGGACTTTGAATTTTATATATATAGATGTGTTTTGTGTAATGTTTACCTACTCGAGTTTATGTTTTCCTAAGCACTGTTTCTGTGACGAATAAAATGAATTTTCTTTCTTTCTTTCTATTTATGTACACACTTAAATAAACAGAAATGAAGATAAAAATACGCACAATGATGATGCTTATTTCTAAAGAAATTTTTCCAGCATACCTGCGACAGGAAAATAGATAAAGAGATGTAGACAACGTGTGTAAGAGTACCTAAATATAATACATAAAATCAAAAACAATTCATTTAATAAAACAATACAAATAATATGAGATTATACTAACATACATAGACATACTTCTAAAATAAATATCACTAGAATATTAATAATTATAATCTAGAATTGAAAATATTAAATACATACGCAATTACTATGAGTAAGTGAAAAGATAGTGTTCTTTGACGCCGGCAGCACACCTCCGCCACGAAACAATTGACGCGAAACCGCAGTAGTTCAATTCAACTGGTTCCCTCGCTGTCCCGCCTCTCAAACCGGATGCGAGTAGCGGAACATGACGCGAGCCAGTTGAATTGAACTGCTGCAGTTTCGCTGTTATGGTTTCACGGCGGAGGTGTGTGCTATCGGCCTCACTCTTAAATACTGCAACCAATGATATTATATTAAACAGATATGTTATACACTCACAAAACAACCGAAAAAAGTGTTCCGCGCAGCAGCGGCAGCACACATACCCATTTTTCATTCATTTTACATTTCACCACAAGTAAAAATGATGGCTTGATAAAAACAACAAGAAAAAAAGAGACAGCTAGTGTTGTCAATTGCGCGTGAATGTAAACAAACATTATTCTGGCCACCAATCACCGAATGTTGGCATTACAGACTAACAAATACGTCCCAATTAGGACGTTTTCGAGTCTTCACGATTGCGCGCTCACAACATATCTGTTTAATATAATATCATTGACTGCAACAGTTTGGCAGTCCCTAATGTCAGGTCCTAATGACTATGTTCGTAACTACATAAAATTACTATCAATACAGTACGAGGAAATCACTTTTAAAAGTTGCTTAGTCTATATACATAATAGTAGGTATACATAATAGTACTCGTGTACATTGGCTCAAGTGGCCAAACATTTGCGTTCACCAGCTAACTTGTGATGCTATTGAAAGGTGTGAGCCAGTGGCTTTCGCTCTAAACATTTCCTTACCCGAAACTTATTACCCAAATACAAAATCAAAATCAACAATATTTTTAATTCACATAAGCCCATGTAGGGCACTTATGAAACGTCAGAAGCTAGGTGCACGGTTCCAATTGGTCGTTTCCTGACTGAAAGACTGGACCAACCTTTGACATACAATAGTTGCACCCTCTTACAGGAAGTCAATCATTACCCGACTGTGGCGAAGCCAAAAAAGGAGGGCTATGTGTTTGACCTGTATGTATGTATGTATGTATGTCTGTCTCTATGTTCCCTCGTAACTACTAAACGGCTGCACCGATTTTGATGAATGGTGTGTCGTTAGATTTGTCTTTATTGCGCAAGTGTCATATTAATATTATAAAAAATCAAAATGGCGGATTTTTGGTGCCAAAAGGTGTGTTTTCGAAAAAAAAATATCTCCCAAGCCTATCGAGTGGGGTATCAAAATGAAGGGTTTTAAAAGGTGATTACAAAATGATATACTTATTATATGTTTAAAAGTAATTTAAATGAGAAATGATAAAAAAACTATCCCGAGCTTTTGGAGTTAGTGAGTAAGAGGTCGTTATCACCCGATTATAAGTGAGTATATAACATAATTTAACGTCTTATAATCCTAACTAAAAAGTATTCAAATAAAAAAAAGTTAATTAAAAAAAACAAAAAACCCGACTGCAAAACATGAACTGAAAGGATGGATTAACTGAATGTAGTTGATGAAGTCACAAATGAATATTGTAGGACGAAACCCATATACATATATTTCCTGTTTCGTCCTACAATATTCATTGACAGCTACAACGTGAGACGAATAAATATTTTTTCGGAAAGTAGGACGAAAACGTGAGGTGGACGCGGAACAAATCTGATTAAACTATAGTTAAGTCGTAGCAAATCACGAGCGAGCGATATATGAATAGGTATATTGCAATGACTGACGCAGACGTTTGAAATGCAACAACTAGATGTAACGAAATGTTAGCTGGCCAACTTATAGACGTATAGCTATATAGTATCTATATAGGCCAGTGGCCTAAGGCCTCTCATTAAAGTCTGGCCCGAGTCCAGGCCAGGACAATGGAGGACGCACTTAACTTGATATATTAGCCTTGTTTGTTGGTGGAAAATTATTCTAACTCGCTCTGTATGTGTATAATTATTGGTATTTAGTCATGAATGTGTGTTATTGGCTTATAAATTATGTTGGTATGAGATGAATTTGGTGTTCCTGTAATTTTTGTAATTTGTTGGTCACTATATAGGGTGTTAAAGTAACTGCGTGCCATAGCTTAGGGGTAGGTTCAGTATCGATAAAGGAACCCAGGAAAAAAATAAAAAACATAAGCAAAAAAAATAATTAAACATAAAAAAAAATCTCTTCGTACTACAGGGTGTTTGGTGCATCGTGTGCCAAATTGAAATGGTCGACTGAAGGAGTCATCCGCTAGCCTTTTAGACCCTTTAACACCCCTCATGCTCTGTGGTTTTTTTTTTATCGACTTTTTATTGTTTTCCAAAAAAAAGACCCAAATTTTACATTCAAATACAGATTTAAAAAAAAATATAAGGCGTAGACTCTGAATTTTGTTTCGATGTGTATTGGTTAAGAATACTTTTAAATACAAAATTAGTGATATTAGTCACCTAGTTCTTTTTTAATTCACTCGCAAAGGTGAAACTTAAATGAAAGCTTACATGTTACAGCTGTTTATAAGGCTACAAAAAAAAAATCAAAAGCGACCGGGATCTTCCAACTCCCTCATTAATTCTCCAATCTATCCTATTTCTAATGATGTGCCACATGCCATAAAAGTATTTTAACAACTTTGTGAATTCGCTAGAATTGTGAATCAAGTCACCTAAGGCTAATATTCAAAATTATGATTTAAAAAAAAATCTCTTAAATGATACCTGTTAAACCTATAAATCTGCTATCTAATTCTTATGGTTAGGTAAATTCGTGTCTCATATCTGTATCTTTCGTGGGATTTACTTGAAATAAAAAAACAAAATTGCATTTTTAACATTTATTTAATCATTGTTACAAATCTTGCTCAAATTGTTGGCCTCTGTTGCGAATGCAGGCCCGACACCTGTTTCGTATTTCAACAGTTGTTGTACGAAGTCGTATTTCCTCCTTAATAGTATTGAATGCCGCTTCTATGCGTTGGACTAATACCTCCCTAGTTGGAACCTCCGTGGCATATACCAACTCTTTGGCACGTCCCCAGACATAAAAGCCTAACGGAGTTAGATCTGGGGAACGTGGCGGCCATGGAATAGGGCCATCGCGTCCAATCCATGCACATTGTCGAGATATTCCCTCACAGTCAATCGCCAATGCGCGGGACAGCCGTCATTTTGAAATACAATGGGCACACGTTCATTAAATACGGGCACATCGGTCACTAATTCGGGCAGGTCATTTTGTAGGAATTCCAGGTAGTCTTCGCCATTGAGATTATCGGGCAGGTAATGCGGTCCAATTACCTGATTCCCAATCACTCCTGCCCAAACGTTTACACTAAACCTTCTTTGAGAAGATTTCTGTCTTTTAACACGTGGGTTTTGCGTTTTCGTTGTCCAGTGGTGCAAATTGTGTAAATTGAGGATCCCATCCTTGGTAAATTTGAATTCATCCGTCCACAGTATTCTTTTTAAAAAATCAGGATCATCCACATCCGTGTATAAAAGAAACCGACAAAAAGCCACTCGTCTCTCAAAGTCGCCACCCTCAAGACCTGCAACAAACAAAAAACCCTTTTAAATTTCTCTTGGGCAATAAGTAATTGCACAAGAAAGGACCCGCTGTTCGTGCTAATAGATTCACTACCTGGAAGTGACGCCATACCATACCCGTTACCTGCTAAACAAAGGCAAGGTCAAACAAAGCTTGCACGGGTTTAAAGTTAGTTTAAAATTACGTACCTTGCACCGGAGTTGGAATGGATGCTTTTTGTTTTGACGAAGTACTTTCCACACTTTCCATATTGAAATATCAAGATGTGATGCCACATTTCTAATGCATCTTGTAGGGTCTTCCTCAAAAAGTGCCAGTATTCTCTCGTCTACTTCAACATTATGTCGCACAATATGGCCCCTTGGTTCATTAAAAGTAACACTGCCAGTCTCGCGTATGCGTCGGTATGTGTCTTGGAAGACTCTGCGGCCAGGTAATCGTCTACCAGGAATGCGTTCCTGGTAAAGACGTTGCGCTGCACGAGCGACGCCATTAGCGGCTCCGTAAGCCATCATGATGTCCGCATATTCTTCGTTAGAGAATGTCGCCATTGCAATAACAAAAAACTCAAAGTTTAACAATAACAACAAAAATTAAACAAATGTAACAAGAACCAGCAAAACTTAACGATAACAAAGTAATAAAAGAATCGCGGAGTATGGTGAACTAGCACACACGTTAGGTAGCAGAGGCAGTCATGTCTCGACTAAAAAAATGGCGGGTCGGGCGGCGCGATTTGTTCAAACCGATTTAAGGTATGCAAGAAAGAGATAGAAGATAGATTTTACTGTGAAAGAGTGAGAAAACAAATTTTACCTCTTTCTCAAGTAACAGTTCCGCAATAAATATTTTTTCATTAGAATTTGGAATGTAGTTTTATGTGACTTGATTCACAATTCTAGCGAATTCACAAAGTTGTTAAAATACTTTTATGGCACGTGGCACATCATTAGAAAGAGGATAGACTGGAGAATTAATGAGGAAGTTGGAAGATCCCGGTCGCTTTTGGTTTTTTTTTTGTAGTCTTATAAATAGCTGTAACATGTACAGCTTTAATTTAAGTTTTACCTTTGCGAGTGAATTAAAAAAAAAAATAGGTGACTAATATCACTAAAAATTTTGTATTTAAAAGTATTCTTAAACAATACACATCGAAATAAAATTAAAATTCAGAGTCTACGCCTTATATTTTTTTTTAAATCTGTATTTGAATGGAAAATTTGGGTCTTTTTTTTGGAAAACAATAAAAAGTCGATAAAAAAAAATCCACAGAGCATGAGGGGTGTTAAGGGGTCTGAAAGGCTAGCGGATGACCCCTTCAGTCGACCATTTTAATTTGGCACACGATGCACCAAACAACCTGTATAACGGGCAAGAGTTTAGGACCGTCAAATAAAATAATTTTAATTCTAAACGTTTGCTATTTTTAATAAAATTAAAATAAATTATCCCTAAGATAGTAGGTACTAAATAAGGTTGATCTTGCAATATTTTGTTTGTGTTTTCATTTATTTTAATTTTTTTGTTATTTTTTTTTCCTGGGTTTCTAACGATGCTGAACCCACCCAGCTATGGCACGCAGTTACTTTAACACCCTGTATAGTTGATGTCCGTGACTTCACTTGTATGCAAACTTTAATACACCGTTTGACCCACTCTGGAGTATACTGTTGTCGTGATTTCTGACGGCAAGGATATGGTTTTAAATATATACAGGGTGACAGGGAAATTCGATCTATTCCTTTGAAAAGGGTTATACAAGAGGTCATTAGCAACAAATTAAGTCCAGTTAACTAGGGTTCAAAACTCGACGATGGTCACTGACTGAGCTGCGACGGTTCTTCGATTTTTTTGGAATTTCTCGACTTGTTACCAAAAACAACTAATTATGAAAAAACTCCACCACCCTAAATATTTTATTGATACTTTTCTGAAAGCTAAAAAATTAGAGACAGTTAAAAAAAATATACATACCCAAAACTTACATAATCTCAGAAATAAAAGGTTTTTAGTAGCAATATTTTTTAACGTTTGTACTTTTCCCGAAAATCCACGTAAATTATTGAAAAAAAAAACTGTATGAGTCTTGGCGTACAAATTAGGAAAATTACTAACTGGTTTCATAAGCTTTCCGCAGTTAGTTAGTTTTTAGATTACCGAAACACTGGCAGTTATAGTTTTGAATAAAATATATCCTTATTTATTGTTTATCGCACGTTCTGCCTGCAGCTAACACGATAAGCCTTTTTCGTTTATGGATAACCAAAAAACAAACCTGTATCTTTGTAATAAATTGTTTCCTGGTCTACGTACATTAAGAGACTTAAGCATATTGATAAAAGTATAAACGTAGATTCATTTTGCGCATTTCATCTCTATCTAAACCTCCAGCCCCTATTCCGTACTCTGCCTAGAGTACATAACAATAGGATTATAAATCAGTAGCCTGCACGCCAGCATAGCCTGGTATATGATATTGATAATAAGTAAACACACGCCATACGGGCGAGAGATGTATGGTACAGGGTGGCTATAGACTTCTGGTGAAATTAACAGGACATGACTCGACTGAGATTATTCGTTTAGACTGGATATGGAAGATTGGTGTAGACAGAAACGTAGGATAAACCCTGGCAGATCAAAGGTCTGGAAAGAAAACAACGTGTGTGGTCAGGGTACCCGAGTTCCTCTCACATATGATTTAAAACAAAAACACAAACTGATGAGTTGCTGACACTTGAAACGGACTTTTTTTTCGAAGTTTGTTTTAGCTCGCATTTACTGTTTTACCCGCCCACAGACGCATTTATAATACAGAGCCATCTTGCATGTGGTAATTTTATGAGAGCTTCTAAAAACCTATACTAGATGGCTGTGTATTAAAAACGTGTATTAAATTCATATTTTTACAGAGTCGCATGGAGCGGAATATGGAACACTTTTTCCTTACGTGACGATTTCTAACAGTCAACTCCTACTGCAAGCCGCGTTAAAGAACTTCGTTTCAAAAATGGTTGGGCTGGCCCAGAGACTGAATTTATGGCATTCATATATGTGACTAGATAGAAATATTCTTAAGAACTAAAGAAGATGTTTAAAGATGTTTACTGTAAACACTATTTGCAGAGATTGCAGGAAATGCGGAAAACAGACGGTATTTATTTCTTTTAAATCTCGTGTGTAAGGTGTGAATATCAACTAAAACAGATAAGAATGTTTCCCAGCAAAAGAAAATCCGAGAATTTTATAGATTAAATATTAAAAAAAACGGCATAACATCGGAAACTCATTTAACTTCTAACTTATGTGAAAGGTCAGACTTAGATTTAATTTCGTGAATTTTTTCCAGAGAATTATAAGCTAAATAACATTATACAGCATGTTTCAGAAAGATGTGGTCAAATTTTTGTGGGGGTGAAGAGAGATCATCAAACTGAACAACTTTCTTCATGGTACTAACATCATAATCGCAAATACATTATCAACAAACATTATCATTATCGTTATCAGTATCAACTGTCTCATACAAAACTTCAATACGTACTCGACCTAAATGTATGGGACGGCTGATTATTATTTCACGATTACGATTAGTCCCATGGTGATAGTTGTTCAGCGGGGTAATTGTAGTAGCAATGGGTTCCATTTTGACAGCATTTTGGCAGCTCAAAAACATTAATTATTGCGTTATTTACTTTATTAATTTATTTAGGTTAGCCACCAATTGCTCTTACACAAGTACATTTATAAGTGCAATAATTACATACGGGCTAACACAAGATGCACCATTTTTGGTTTTACATAACTAATATTACAAAGCCAAAAAGGATATTTACAATTAAAGTTATTCAATAATTATGGTAATTCACACGTAACAATAATAATATCAAAAATTTCATTCAAAATAATATAAGAAAAATATTGATAACATTAACATTTAACAAATAAAAATAATAAAAGTCTCAAATAATAAAGCAATGGATTAGCAATATACTTCAAAATCATTCAGATTGTGATTGATAGTGTGTAACGTAATTAAGATGCAGTTCGATGGTAGTATGTACCACCCACACCTTTAAAGAACAGTGACCAAATCACTAAAGGTATTAGGCAGGGGGTAGGTATTTGGTTTTATACCGCGGCCATCGTTGAAACCTTAGTTGGTATTGCAAAAACTATCATAAAAAAGAATTAAAAAACGATTTTTCTACAAATGCAGCCCGAGAAACTTGAATTTTATGTAAAAAATAAGTAAAAAACAACTTTTAGATGATAAACTAGTAAACATTTTTTTTTAAATTATCTATATTACTCAGTTCAGACTGATTTAAGAGATTTATTTTAACTTTTGTTCCTCATATTATTCTGCATCTAATGAATAATGTTTAAATAATGATTGGCCACGAAAAAAAAGAAATTGTACCATTTTTGGTCATTAGCTTTTGATACACGCTGTATATACAACGTTATCTTTCGAGACCTAATTAAGTATCATAGCTTGTAATGCCTTAGGGCTCAGCAATAGTACAAACCTAATTACCGTACTTGGTTTGCCAAATCTCTTTGCTCATTTATCTTTACAGTATTTGCTTTTATTTTGAACGAAAAGGTTCATTAGATTAGGGTAGTAACTAAGTAACCTTCCAGATTCTTAATGTTTTAGGATTCAAGTTTTAATGTTTATTTTGTACCTTTTATAATTAAATTGCGTTTATACAGGCCTGAAACAGTTATCTGAAGGCCATGAAAATTATAATTGTTAACTCGCTCACCAATGTTTTTTCATTGTACCTAAATTGTATGTTGTACATTGAGTTAGTTTGTTAAGATGTTAAAGTTAAATCTTTCAGACGAATTTTAGACAACTTCTAGGTCTAAGTTTATTAACTACTTTGTTTCAAATTTCTCACTAATCCATCCGGTAAAAAAACATGTCATAGTCATAATCAGCCTATAATGTTCCCACTGCTGGCCCACAGGCCTCTCTGTGAGAGGGAGTGGGCTGTAATCGGCCACGCGGGCCCAGAGCGTGTTGGTACATGTCACATGTCTTCGAATTTTTGGTTCTAGGAAATGCCGGTTTCCTCACGATGTTTTTCACCGTTTGAGAGCAGTGGTGATGAAATAATTTACACAAAGTAAAGCGCCTGCCTGGGTTCGAACCTACGACCTACAACTCGTAAGTCGCGGACGTTACCACTGGGCCACCACTGCTCTGTTGGTAAAAAACGAATCATAGAGCATTTTTAAGAATGTTAGCATTTTAAACACAGTCTCAAACTATCAAAAAAGCCTCTAATTAATAAATATACAGGGTTATTTTTAAAACGTCAATAACCGCTTAAGGGGTCATTGTTCTCATCATTATGAACAACTTTTACTATGAGACCAAACCTGAAATAGGGAAAAAAAATCAGCTGTTCCCTACATTTTAAAGAATTATTCGAACATAAATGTAGGGAACAGCTGGTTTTTTTTTCGCGATTTCAGTTTTGGTCCCATAGTAAAAGTTGTTCATAATGATGAGTACAATGACTTTTAAGAGGTTATTGACGTTTTAAAAATAACCCTGTATAGTTAAAAGTATATATTTATTATGTTTATTATATTTAATTAATATTATATAATATGTCATTGATTGTCGCTGAAATGAGATTGCGATTTGATTTTGAACATATTTAAGTACGTGAATTGACTTTCTAAAGTTAGTAAAACCTCCTTCACTTCACCGCATGGCCACCCTACCCTAAGAAGACCGGACACATGCCCTGAGTGGTGTGTTTCCGGAGATTACGCCGCGTTTGATGTACCGCCTATTATCAGATCATGAACACTTAGCCACAGGATCCTGTACTACCGCCGTAAGCACTTAATTACAGTCAGGAAACTATTTTACTTCTAGTTACCTAATTACTTTGTAAGATATTAATGAAGGTTTGTTTTAATTAAGATGTTCGGATGTGTTTATTGAATAGCGTTTTTTGTAAGCTATATTCTGCTGTTTACGTTATTTTGAAAGGTTTGAGGACTGGTACAAAAAACGTTCGAGGGAGCTTTGGTCATGGTCAGCGTCTTTTATCTACAACATTATTTTTAGTATATGCGAAACCTGAATATAGTTTGTTCAGAATATGGAACTGAATGGATTTAAATAATTTTTACACCATGTTATATTTTGTCCCAAAAATATATACGTACGGTTGTACCGTATGGTTAGGTACCAAATTATTAATACTGCCAAATTATTATCAATGAGCGCAAGACAACCCTGGAGGCGCGGGGGCGCCGCGCCGTTAGCATGTTTTTGTACAGACAACCCGGTAACATAACAACCTTATAACTTTGTGATTTTTCATGATACAGTTTTGAAATTTTGTACATAGATTCTTTACATAAAAATACTAGACACGTCTTTCGGCTTTCGCATATACTAAAACTAATATTGTATACAGTGTGGTGAAAATGAAGGGTGTGGTACATACAAATCATCAAAGTGAACAACTTTCTCCCGGATCGAATTCGTCAAAAATAAATCTGTCATCCCATACAAAACTTGTCTGTGTAGTGCCGGACGTAAAGAATGGCACCATTCTATTTCGTCCCGTCATCATCATCATCATTATAGTCATTTCAGCCGAAAGACGTCCACTGCTGGACATAGGCCTCCTCCAAAGGAGGGTTTTGCCATAATCGTCACGCTTAGCAGGCGGGTTGGCGATTGCAGTATAATATTGAACGCTACTGCCCATTCTCTAGTAAGTCCTTTAGTCACCTTTTACGACACCCGCGGGAAGATATAGGATAGTGCTATTCTTAACGTCTGGCGCCACACATACGACACACTTTCTTCCCGTGGTTGTCGTAAAAGGCGAGTAAGGGACTCACTAGAGAATGGGCAGCAGCGTTCTCTATTGTTGCGCCACTTCTTCTTCCCAGCTAAAGCACTAGGAAGTGGTGAAGGGTGGGCGTTCTTGGGGGACTGTCTCATGTAATTTTGACGTTCGAAAAGTGCTGATTCTCAGCCTAGTTTGAATAAATGACTTTTGATTTTGATTTGATTCATTTTGACACCATTTGCAGCGGCATTGGATTATGGCCACCCTCCCATTGGGTGAGGCCTATGTCCAGCAGTGGACGTCTTTCGGCTGAAATGATGATGATGATAAATTATACAAAACGGCAATACCTACTCGACCAAATGTATGGGATGACTGATTTTTCGCCACACCGTATACGGACACATTGTATAATTATAAGACTTTAAACACAATAAGCTAAATGTCGGTGTTTGGGTGTGATGTTATGTTATGACTTTATAGATTTCCATTTGCCACAATGTTATTGGCCAGCTTCAAATGTATTTTAACTCTCATCTTCATTGATGTATTATAAGCGTAGATACGGGACTTAGTAACAGCGCTTGTTCCTATCAAACTAAGTGATGGCCCGTAGTTGGCACTCAGTCGTGCACGGGATATCGTTGATCAAACAGCTCCATAATTACAGTTTTTTTTTTGTGATAAAAACGCATCAAAATGACTTCTTGTGCAGCTAAACAGTGTTTTAATAGTACAAGGAAGAAAAATAAGACACACGGGATTACTTACCACTCGTAAGTACAGCCAAAAATGCTAATTTGTTGAAAGTTATAATAATATTTAATGTTTGCTTCGCCATGTTTGTGAGAGCGAGATAGATATTACATACCTTCGGCAGCTAACGCGATTTCGGTCGCACGACAGCGTCGTCTCCTATCTCTGTTCTTGTCTATCGTTAACTGTAGGTTTGCGACTGTGATCACACTGATCACAGATGTGTGAGTTTTGGTTCATGTAGTCGTGCGCCGAGCCCAGGTTTACTGATTGCGATGTTAGCGTGTAACATATATTCCTCCTTTTACGGCCGAACCCAATAACTTATTTTCAGTTAAATATCGATCGCTATTGATGATAGACAGTATAATTATGTCTATGCTCGGATGGCGTCTCACAATCATTGATAAAGGCTATCTATCTAACGAAAACAATAACTAGGTTTCTCTACTTCGCCCTCCCGTGCGTTCCATTACAACCAACATCACTTTAAAAAACAACATGTGTAATTATGGTTATATTAAAACTTCTATGTTTCCTACTTCTAAATAAGTTACTGGATTAAGATATAATTCTGTAGACCCATATTTGTTATGGCCGCGAATCAAAATACAACCTGTTCCTGACCTGCAAATTGCAAAAAACGTAATAAAATTTGAATTTCGCGGACCTTAGCGCATTAATGTTATTTTTTTTTTTTAACTTATATTCATGTTGGAATGGTGCTAGCACCGGGGTGTAAGTAAGGGGGGGGTTAAATTTCTGTTATTTTTTGCCTAGGGCGCACCGTTTTCGAGATATTTGAATTTAATTTTTTTTTTATTACTTTAAATAAAAACAAAACATATTTTAGGAATAGCCAAATCTGCCATCTGTGGT
This sequence comes from Tiliacea aurago, assembly GCA_948098905.1. Classification (NCBI taxonomy): domain Eukaryota; kingdom Metazoa; phylum Arthropoda; class Insecta; order Lepidoptera; family Noctuidae; genus Tiliacea; species Tiliacea aurago. The sequence goes on from OX402592.1 coordinate 9,450,047, forward strand.
ACTGTCCTGTCAAACAAATCGTATATTGGGACGCATACTTTGGCATTTTCACACAAAGAGTTATCTGTTGTAGGCGATACACCCTCCCATCAGTACATAGCGTGGGCCGGTATGATTCCTAGATTATTGGGACGTTAAAACCATCGATAGATATATTTTTATATCTCCAGTAGGCCGAAACTGGTGATTATAGGTTATTGGGTTCGGCCGTTAATATATCAATGCTCATCGCTCATCATGGTAATTATGTTCAATCGCATGAAATCCACAACTATATCCAGCCACAAATCTGTCAGAACTCAAGGATTGAATATCCAATATTGTGCCAACGTATAAACAATACACTGCTGAATGGGGTCGTCAAGTCGTCACATATATTGTCATTTCGACAACGGTAACGCAACTAACTCACATACATATGCAGTAGAGTTAATTTTCTTTACTGCAATGCGGCCGGCAAAGGTGCGTCATAAGTCCAAATTGAACGCAATTTACTACTGCGGATGTCCCTCTCTCATAGCAATGGGCAAGCCGAATAGGCCGGAATCCGGATAGGAACATAATTCCGTCACTGGCGTATAGTGTAGCAACAATTAGTGGCCAACGAGCTATTTTGCCCACTGTGCGATATTGCTAATAATGGAATGGCATTCGTATTGCTAAGCACGCTGTGGGGCTCTTATGCACACTTTAAGAGCGGATTTATGTTAGCATTCGTATGGCTATTGCGATGCGGTTAGGTGAATTGTTTTGTAATTGCTTGGATTTCACTGAGTGTGTATGAGGGATCAGTTGATTAGGTACACTCGGCTACACATCAAGCTATACATTTCTAGTATACGCTGACCTCTCATTGTACGGAAATTCTATACAATGCGTGATCAGCTTATACTGGAAATGTATAGCTTGATGTGTAGCCGTGTGTACATTGGTTCTGACCGAAAACGAAATTCAGTTTAAGGCGGAGATTTCTGAAAATGGAAAAAAAGTGTGTTTTTTTAAAGCAATGTATCTCTTAAACCGTAAATAATTTTTCCAAAACAAAAACAGTATGGAATTTTCAAGTCTTTTGTGCATACGGTGATGAAACTCAAAACTAATTCAAAAAAATCTTCAAAGTCAACTCTTAATTATTTTTAAAAGCAGTTTATCCCTTCGTTAAGGCTTCTACAGACTGGCACGACTTGCGACGCGACACAAAGGCACCGCTCGTCGTGCGACACCCGAGGCCTCTGTGTCGCGTTATATAAAAGTATACTATAAAATTGCAAATGTCAAACTGCATCCGGTGATGTATTAATTTTTATTAATTAGTTAATATCTAATTTTATACGATTTTATGTGTTTTTTTTACGCCATATGTTGTGTCATTGCGTATCTCTTTCTTTTGTATGCAATCTAACAGTGACAGCTGTTTACCTGTTGTCGGCGTCTTAACGAGTCATAATAGGGACATGGAATTAAATAATTTCAAAGGGCAGTGTTATTTAAAGAAGTTGGTCCTTCCTTTGATCTATGAGAAGATCGCAAATCCAAACAACCGGCCAAGTGCGTGTCGGACCACGCATAATGAAGGGTTCCGTAGTTGGAATTAATTTATCCCAAGAACAAACTTAACATTGTAGTTGAAAAAAATGTTCTCCCATACATTCCAACGCCAAATGTAACTTATTGTACCCACAATATTGGGAGATTTACAATGTTATTTTAACACCATAGACTTCTTATAAGTTTTTTTGTAATTTATAAAGATTTTTTTTTTTTAATTTTAGGTTCAGCACTTTCGGAGATAAGGTTTTAGCTATTTTCTTAAATAACTTTTATTATGACATTATAAAAAAATATATTGATGATGGAAAAAAAAAATGTAGCGCCATTTGGCCAATTGTTCAGCAGATCTCTTTAAAGTTTTTTTTTTAAATGATTTATAGCTTTTCTCTTATGGGGAGTCCACTTTAAATTTATTCGATGGTTCAATTTATGTAAATATAGTACATACAGGATTTAAAATAATAACTTAGTAAAGGAAATTCAATTTATTTATCAAAAATACTTTTTATTTAGAACTCTTTTATCAATCAATGTTTCTATTATTGTTTATAGTTGACAGAAAACAGTGTTATTCGGAGATAATATAACATATTTAAGACACAGCCTTATAAAAACTAGGTATTTATTTTTAAATTGACTATGACAATCGGAGGTCGAATTCAATTTACTTACAGAATTATACTAAACATTCGACTGAATTTTCATTTATAAAAACTAAACTTATAAAAATATATTAAGGCGACGATAACGGACTTTTGATGATGTTATACTGAAGATCACGTCTAAACGAGTAGTGTTAATGATTTGAAAAAAAAAATATATATCTTAAATTAGAGCATTTTCTCAATAATTTTATATGTGAATATTTTAGATTATGTTTATATTACATAGTGAAATTAATTTGTGAAGTTATGTCTAACGCGGATAAAAAACTGAGAATGGCGAAAAATCTACCAAGCGTATTTTTCTGAAACCTTCACCAATTTAAAGATGATTTAATTATTGATCTTTTAGTATACGCGTTTTATTAAAATACCTTTTGGTTTGTGTATAATAAATTAATAATGCGTCAAATTGGGGACAGCGCTCCTTGATCTTAGACGAGTCCTATTACTGGCTGAACGTACGACGCGTTGCGTGAGCTCAGTACAGAACACGCAAGGTAACCACTCAAGGCCACTGGCACATATCTCCGTCTTATGTCCATTTCCTACTGTCATAATACGTCACACAGAGAGACACGAAAAGAGACTTTGTTCTATATTATGTGTAGATAGATGTAGCCGCTTGCCGTGGTTGGTCCGTAGATGGGTGACCATCTTTACATACCGAGAATGCTCAGTGCCTCTTGTGTCATACTTGGATCTTTGGCAGTCGTTACGGGTCATCAGAAGCCCGAAAGTCTGATAACCAGTTGTAGTGGCATCAACATCGCCACATGCGACCTACGCGTCACTCTGACGTCACGCGAAATCCTGCATCGCGCAAGCAGAGTTTACCGCGCGACTAGCATAAACTCAAACTCAAAGCATTTATTTCAATTAAACCATTGACAGGCACTTTTGAATTGTCAAGAAGTCGGTCAGTTACAAATATGAAGCTAGTTGCCCATTCCAAATAGTAGGTTCCTATGGAGAAGAACGGGCAAGAAACTCCACGGACACTCTTTTAAATTAAAATATTGATACAAAATATTGGTTACATCATTCATATTGAAGTTAAACATGTGAGAACGATGCAATACGTCAGAAGCGTCCGTGATAAAAAGATAACAATTCAAAACTAAAATAATTAAAAATAAGCCGTGGCAGCTAAGAAATGACCAGTCCCAACTGACAGCGCCCGTTCACGAACATGACGCATGGATCAGCACCATTCAGCTCAACCATTTTGAAGGGAGCTAAATGATCCAACACACACGCCACATATATACAACATCCCGACATCAACCGTCGGGCAGTTGCCCACCAGACACAACACCCGTCTGGTCGGAGGATCCTCCCTTTTCAATAGAGGATAAGTGAACTTTACACCCTGTTCCTCATACCTCTAAACAGTCTTACCAAGGGGTATCTTATTACCCAGTTACTGGGTTGTGGAGGTCCTATCGGCAGTCCCTCTATGTAAAATACTGGTATTCAGCTGCATCCAGTTAGACTGGAAGCCAACCCCAATATAGTGGGGTAAGGGCTAGGCTATTTTTTTTTGTGGGTGGGAATTTAGCGGGAGGGCGTGTCAGACTTTTACTGAATAAAACCTACCCGTGTTACTTCCGTTGCCTGTGTGCCAGGGCCACGATATCCCTTTCGGACAAACTCGCAACCCTGGCAAGCATTGGCCCTAACCGACCCCGTCAGTTGGTGCTGACATCTCTTTGAGGCGCGCGTGAAACATAACGCGCCGTCGACCCGAGCCTGGTCCTTGTCGGACGGCGAGCTACCCATCGCTCACCGTCCGCAGGCCCGCGCCTACGGTGGTATCAGGGTGGTATAAGGGGTATCTTATTACCCAGTTACTGGGTTGTGAAGGTTCGATAGGCAGTCGCTCCATGTAAAATACTGGTATTCTTGCAGCATCCATAGACTGGAAGCCGACCCCAACACAGTTGGGTAAGGGCTAGGCTGTATTCACAGTACAGTACGCTTCTCACGATCGTTCCAAGCTTTATAAAAGGAACTTCTTGGCGGGAAAGTGAAGCGTCATGTTCAGCAGTTTGTTTAATTTTCCAAAATTTGTGTTTACCCGAATATTAAGGTGTAATAATGGTGGATTATTAACCATTAAGTGTTTGTGAACGTGCATTAGTATAGGCAAATGAAACAAAACGGTGCAACTTCACTTCAAGTTCTCTCAAGAAGCCCGCGTGAGGTCTCAGTAAAGTGCCACATCTTTACTGAAACTCAAGGGGGGCGGGGATATCATCATCATGCATTGAACGTAAAATAATTACTTTCATCAATATTAAACAAGTTTTGTAACTAAATAAAGACTTGGCTAAAAGGTCCCAGAAACCAGGCCATTAAAACATTATTTAAAAAAAGAAGCTTTATAAAAAAAACCACGACCACACAAATAGAGGAAGAAATAAGTATTTGCCATCAGACAATTTTGCGAACCGAAATGTTTGTCGACGAAAATAAACACGAAAAAGTCTATTTCTTTCCAAAAAAGGGTTGAAAGTAAACTTACGGACTTAGTGGATAGTATTTATCTGCTGGCGAGGAGGATCAGCAGAGATTAGGTACTGTCGGAGATGGCCGATGTCAAAAGAATAATTTTCATTTTGCCAAAGTTGTTTTAAAAATAACAGTATCTGAGTTTTTAAATTTAAGTTTCAATTTTAAGCCTTTCTTTCTTTGGCTATTTAGCGATATTTTTGCGTTTTCACGCGAGAAATCATCATCTGCCTAGCATTTTTCCAGCTATGTTGGGGTCTATAATAACAGTAGATATTTTAAACAGAGCAAATGCCTATATCTTAAACAGTTCTCACGCAAGATATGCTACGCAGTTATTACTCCCTATAAATGTATAGATTGAAATTAATTATCTTCAATATCAAATAAAAGAGTTTCGCTGTGACGTTAATATTTTCTCCAGGAAAAATAAGGAGTAAATTCGATTTATGTATTTTCTCATTCTCCTACCTACTTACATACAATTTTATATACTACAATAAGTATTGTAGTATATAAAATACATTATCAAACAAGAAAATAAAATATTTTAGAAAAACTAAAAAAAATACTTTCCTTATATTCTAAATGAAAAGTAGAGTAACACGGGTGAAAGTCACCAATTCCTACTCGGACTAATAGCCGCCCTCGCTACGCTCGGGCGTCTAAATACCTCTAATGGGAATTGATTCCTTTCGACCCTTGTATAACAATCAACTATTCCTGCAAAATAGACAAGCGTACCTAATTAATATTGAAAATAAAGTAGGTAACGTATAACATCACGCCTATTTTTACCAAAGAAGCCTTAAGCAGAGGTATATCTAAAGTACACCACAGTTTGCTACATAAGTTTAAGTGTCATAAAATAAAGTAATTATGGTCAAGCACTCATACAGAAGCCATCACATTACCAATGCAGGTCACACTACATTCCATAGAAAGCCGAAGCATACCCTGCGTTCTGAATCGACTGAAGCAAAGGAGCCATTACCGTTAATGCAGTTTGAATAGTGCCAACACCATGAGGCCCTTTGTGCACGGCACGGTTTCTTTACGGTACAGCGTATAAAACGCGCCGTAGAAAAAGCGTGTATGTCAACAAGCTTCCATAGTGATCGATACAACAGTGACAACCGTGCGGTGTACGGCGGTGTACGGCGTCTAAAACGTGCCACTGAAGAAACGAATCTGTCAGCAAGCTTTCATAGTGATCCATTCAACACTGATGACCATGCCTACACACGGATACAAACCGCGCCGTAGAAGAAACGTCTCTGTCAGGAAGCTTCCATTGTGTTTGATACAACACTGACGACGGTGCCTATATACGGCGTATAAACCGCGCCATAGAAGAAACGAGTCTGTCAGCAAGCTTCCATAGGGATCCATACAACACTGACGATCGTGCCTAAACACGGCGTATACCCCGTGCCACCGAAGTAATGTCTGTCAACAAGCTTCCATAGTGATCGATACAATACTGACGACCGTGCCTGTATAAGAAGTATAAACCGCGCCGCAGAAGAAATGTGTCTGTCAGCAAGCTTCCATAGTGATCGATACAACACTGACGACCGTGCCTACATACAGCTTATAAACCGCGCCGCATAAGAAACGTGTCTGTCAGCAAGCTTCCACAGTTATCCAAACAACACTGACGATCGTGCCTACACACGGCGTATAAACCGCGCCGCAGAAGAAACGTGTCTGTCAACAAGCTGCCATAGTGTTTGATACAACACTGTCGACCGTGCCTACACACGGCGTATAAACCTTGCCGTAGAAGAAACGTGTCTGTCAGCAAGCTTCCACAGTTATCCAAACAACACTGACGATCGTGCCTACACACGGCGTATAAACCGCGCCGCAGAAGAAACGTGTCTGTCAGCAAGCTGCCATAGTATTTGGTACAACACTGTTGACCGTGCCTACACACGGCGTATAAACCTTGCCGTAGAAGAAACGAGTCTGTCAGCAAGCTTCCATAGTGATCCATACAACACTGATGACCGTGGCTAACACACGGTTAATTAACCGCGCCGTAGAAGAAACGTGTCTGTCAGTAAGCTTCCATAGTGATCGATAAAACACTGATGACTGTGCCTACACATGGCGGATAAACCGCGCCACAGAAGAAACGTGTGTGTCAGCATGCATCCATAGTGATTATACAACACTGACGGCCGTGTCTAACACATGGCGAACATACCGTAGTTTTTCACGGCAATAAAAACGTGTGTCCAAAGGGCCCTAGTGTTCGTGCCATGTGCCTTTTTAGAAAGAAAGAAATAAATAAAACACATTTAATTAGCACCAATGATATTAAATTAAACAGATAGGTTATGTGCGCGCAATCGTGAAGACACGAAAACGTCCTAATTGGGACGTATTTGTTAGTCTGTGATGCCACATTCGGTGATTGGTGGCCAGAATAATGTTTGTTTACATTCACGCGCAATTGACAACACTATACTCCATTTGAAATAAGATTAGACATTTATATAAACTTGTTTACAGTCCGTTCAACCGATTTTGACTTCTATTCCGTAGGCATAAGGATGGCATTAAAAACAAAAACGTGGTTACAATACCAACTGTTTATTATAGCTGCCATTTGTCATGCCTCCAACGCAATAGAAGTCAAAATCGGTTAAACGGACTGTAAAAAAGGTTTATTTAAATGTCTAATCTTATTTCAAATGGAGTATAGCAGTCTCATTTTTTTTTGTTGTTTTTATCAAGCCATCACATTTACTTGTAGTGAAATGTAAATGAATGAAAAACACTATGTGTGCTGCCGCTGCTGCGCGGAATACTTTTTTCGGTTCTTTTGTGAGTGTATAACATATCTGTTTAATATAATATCATTGGTTAGCACAGACTCAAAGGCACGCAATATATTATATTATTGCGAGCACCTATGTGAAGCTGTGGTTAAACTCGAATAGGTATAGGTACTTGTATGAATTAGATGTACAGATTATACAAGGTATTAATGAAATAACTGAAAACCTAAAATTGAATCAATTATTTGTAAAAATGTTAGGAAAAATCGTCTACGGTTGCAATATTCGTAAATATGTCAGCACCATACTATGTACTTACTCTAACATAACTACTTTGTACCGTACAGTACAATATTGTAAAATATCTTAAAAGAGTCAATATTATATAGTTTCTAGACCATTCTTCGACATAAATACACTTCCGTCCCTTTTTTTCACAAAATCAGTCCTACTGAAACCGTGAGAAAAAATGTTACACACCACAAATTGGACGAGGACTATTGTAGACACCAAAGAACACTTAGTTTACTGTAATTGATAATCCGATATGAATCCTTTTCATTTCTCGCGAGTGTCCGTTCAGAAGTAATTGAGGAAAATGCGTCGGATAAAGTGGATGAAATAAACGACTTAGTGGCGTTTCACACGGTCCGGGTCCCGGTAGCAAAGTGTATGGCTAAACCGGGTAAATTGTACCGTTATAAGCGGTTGCTGAGCATGTGAAAAGGCTCATAAGTTCTTATTGTAAACGTGAGCTTTTCGAAGGACTGTCTTGGAGAAATCAAATCCACTCAGCCGAAAGTGACATTTTGAAAATTACTGTCAAAAACCGTATCTTATAATCTTAATATTTATTATAAAATTACAGGAGAAAAATGGTATCTATATGCTTTACTAGTCTTCATATATGAAGGCTACTGAAGCTTAAAGAGACCATTTATGATCGCATAACAACGTCAAAACGTCATAACAACGTCAACGTCAAACGTTAAAATGTAGGGAACAGCAGATTTTTTTTCACGATTTTAGGTTTGGTCCCATAGTAAAAGTTGTTCATAATGATGAGTACAATGATCCCTTAAGAGGTTGTTAGTGTTTTACCAATAACCCTGTATAATTACATAAATGTGAAGATGATGTACAGACGCCAGCAGGTCAAGCTACCCGAAACTGTCAAATTTCCCCAATCAACCCTGTACCATAAGCTGTAGTGATAAAGATGAAAATCTATTAAAAAAAATTGACAGATTGTAGTAGCTTGATGTGCTGGTGTCTGTACCTGAAATAAAATGGTACAAAATATTAAAACCGACCAAATGCGTGTCGGACCACGACCACAATGAAAGGTTTCGCTCCATTCCTTAAATCTTTTGATTGAATAGATTCAAGAGTACTCAAGGGGGCTGAGCTTGGGTGGCCCACGATGGGTCATGACCATCAGGCTGGTCCGATGATACCGCACGGTCTCCCGTGAGGCGGCGAGCCTCTTGCTGGACTACCGCCATTGGATCTGGAGGCAAAAGTCCTCACGCACGTCCGGGAGTGGCGCGAGGAGGCGAAACGCCGGGGTGAAACTCCGCTGCCGCGAGAAATCACGGCACAGCGGACAGAGCTCCGGTGGGATCTTATGGCGGCATCAAGAGTGCGATTGTCGCAACCCAGCGCTGGGCACGCCACAATTGTGGCGATAAGTCCCCCCTTTGAGGAGTGAGACCGCCGTGGCACCCCAGAGAGGTGCCACGGCGTCCCCACCTTCCGCCTGACGCAGGTCGGGTGTCACCACAGTGTGGATCGCCCGGAGGACACGGTGGAGGTCTGCCCGGCTTGGGTGGAGCATCGCCGTGTCCTCACGGAGGCGATCGGCGGCGGCGATCTCTCGCGTCCAGCCCGGTTTCAGGCCATGGTTCGGAGCGAAAGTGCATGGGAGGCCGTTACCTCCTTCTGCGAAGCAGTAATGCTTGTGAAGGAGGAGGTGGAACGAGAGGCAAGGTTCGCACCCTCGCGCCCCTAGTCACCGCAGGAGACGCCCCGGGCGTCGGGAGTTGCAAGACGATTTCCAGCCACCGTAGGCGCGGACGGTGAGCGATGGGTAGCTTACCGTCCGATAAGGACCAGGCCCGGGTTGACGGAGGACTTTGAGGCGCGTCGTTTTCCACGCGCGCCTCAAAGAGTTGTCAGCACAAACTGACGGGGTCCGATAGGGCCAATGCCTAGGCCAGGGTTGCGAGTTTGTCCGAAAGGGATATCGTGGACCTGGCACACAGGCAAATGATGGAATACGGGTGGGTTCTAGTCAGTAAAAGTCTGACACGCCCTCTCGCTCCGCCCAGAGCGGGAGAAGTTATTTGATAATTTCCCAACCAAAAAAAAAAAGGGGGTAATCTCTAGATCAACTGAACCGATTTTGAAAATTCTTTCACTAATGGGAAGCTACAGTATTGCTGTGTTATAGGATATATTTTATGTTTAAACAATCAATTTCACGTGGACGAAGTTGCTGGCAGAAGCTAGTTATTTATAAATTCCAGATTCAATGACGAACAACGATAATTTTCAGGCGCCAATATGTTAATTTGTTTCTTTTTTACTAACAGCTCTATTTGCAAGTCAGCTCGAAATTTAAATAAAATCTTTGATAAGCTACCTCCTTGGTTGCCATGTGTCGACGTCAAAAGTTCGTTCCATTTTTAAATTACACGACAGATATGAGTTATCATAGTAATTTATTCAGCCGCTAAACACGACAGATTGGATTTTCATACTAACATTGCCGGCCGCTGCTCGCATGTATTTGACCAGTACAGCAATTTCGATTTATCTCGAAGAAGATTGTCAAAATAATGCTCGAATTTCCAAGCATGTTTGAGAAACATATAGTTTCTTAAGACCTTAGATTTATCATTCATCATTTCAGCCGAAAGACGTCCACTGCTGGACACAGGTCTCCCCCAAGCACCGCCACACGTGTGACGTGGATCAGTAGGTCATCATCAATATTTCAACCGAAAGACGTCCACTGCTGGACATAGGCCTACCCGAAAAGTAGGGGGAGTTTGCCATAATCGCCACGCTTAGCAGGCGGGTTGGCGATCGCAGTATAGTGTTAAAATGCATGGAGAACGCTGCTGCCCATTCTCTAGTAGGTAAGTCCCTTAGTCGCCTTTTACAACACCCACGGGAAGAAATAGGATGGTGCTATTCTCTACGTCCGTCACCATACGCAACAATTCATCACTTGTCGTAGTCAAAATAATTACCTACAATTTTTTTTTAATCAAAATTATTGCAACGACATTTTTGGATACAATGCAATCATTGTAAAAGTACGTCAATCGTATCCTTTACGTCTGGCACCACACGGACGCTTATATTTATAACACGGATCAATTACAAAGCAAAGTACCAACTAACTGAGCTTCTAAAATTACTAACGGAGCTCAGCTGAGACGCCTAGTTATTACACAATATAATAATATCGTCGGTGGCGGTGGTGTGACGTCAGTTCCGACGGTGGTGACGCTATTTCCGGGTGTCAAGTCCCGCCATCAACGCTTCCGCCGGCAGGCCGCGCTTGAGTGAACAAACATTGGTTTTTATTTAGATACCTCTCGTAGACGGGCTGGATTGACATTGAAAACAATTCAAGGCTCGTGCAGACTGGCGCGATATCACGGGCGCGACAGGCAGCGCGACGCACAGCGCAACACTTTCCATGAAGTTTTTATAGAAATTATGCTACTAGTGTTGCGTCGTGGCTGTCTGTGGGTGCCTTCAGTTGGTAGATTTTTAGGGTTCCGACCTCAAAACGAAAAAAAACGGAATCCATATAGCGTTTCCAAGTGTCTTTTATAATGTGCACAGCAAAGGAGTGGAACTCTTTGCCTGCGTCTGTGTTTCCGAACGCATACAACCCTAATCTCTTCAAAGTGAGAGTGAACAGGCTTCTTCTGGGTAAGCTCACTCCATCGTCGACTTTGTCTCTGTCACCTCGCACCTAAACTAAGGTCAAGAGCAAACCCATCCCAAAAAAAAAAAACACTCGTGTGTCTGTCTGCCTGTCTGTCACAGCCGATTTGCTTTTTCGTTTCTTTTTCTTTTTTTTTTAAACCTCGTATAGGAATTAATCCTGTATTGTGGGTGCGTTTACAAACATCAAACAGCCAGACCCGAAACAACTACTTGTAGGTCATATAAATATTTGTTCCGTGCGGGAATCGAATGAATCCAATGAATCAGCATTGCCATACAACGTGGCAATGCTGATTCGTTGGACACTTTTCCTGTTGACAGCGATGCGGACGAATTTTTTGATGGCCTATGATTATTTCTCCTCTTTTTTAGGGTTCCGTAGCCAAATGGCAAAAAACGGAACCCTTATAGATTCGTCATGTCTGTCTGTCTGTCCGTCCGTATGTCACAGCCACTTTTTCGAAACTATAAGAACTATACTGTTGAAACTAGGTAAGTAGATGTATTCTGTGAACCGAACTAAGATTTTCACACAAAAATAGAAAAAAAAAAACAATACATTTTGGTGATTCCCCACACTTAGAAACTGAACCTCAAAAAATTTTTTTTCTTCAAATCCATACGTATGGGGTATCTATGGATAGGTCTTCTCAATATAATTTTTTTCTAAACTGAATAGTTTGCGCGAGAGACACTTCCAAGGTGGTAAAATGTGTCCCCCCCCTGTAACTTCTAAAATAAGAGAATAATAAAACAAAAAAAAATATATATTGTACATTACCATGTAAACTTCCACCGAAAATTTATTTGAACGAGATCTAGTAAGTAGTTTTTTTTAATACATCATACATCGTAAACCGCAATTTACCTTAGATAATAATTGTACGGAACCCTTCGTGCGCGGGTCCAACTCGCACTTGGCCGGTTTTCATATCTCTCACCTTTATATCACTTGTACATTAAATGAGGAAAAAAAAAAAAAATTTAAAATAAATAAAACCAGAAATATTCCTATCGAATACCCTTCCAAATAGAATGTACTTATGTAGTATAATTATGATTCGTACTACCTAGTACGGAAAGATATTTACGAAAAAATTATTACTGAAATTGTTACGTTACAATCGTTATCAAAAACATAATCATAATCATCATCTTTATTTATTTTCATTTCTGAAGAAAGCTGCCGTATCTGTCATATGAAGTAATTAAAACACATAAATTTCAAAGTGAGTGGCGCGTGAGCGAAGGGCTGTTATCAGTGCAAACGCTTTTAAATTGTGGCGGCCCAGATATGGGGCAAAGTGACGACAGGGGTAGGGTAGAAGTGGTATTTGGCAGAAGGGTTTTTTAATGACTAACATCTGGTGAACGAAATATATTTAGATGATCAAACGAACTTACCTGAAGTGAAGTTCGATCTTAATTATCCTGTCTTCGTCGAAGAGATTTAAATCTTGACCATGTAGTAGCTTGCCTACGCTTCGATACGCCGCACAAGTCTTTAGAGTATAAGAAAGAGAAAAAACATTTTCTCTCTCTAATGCACCTTGTGGCGCGCCGTCCAGGCGACACCTCATTATCTTTAGAGTAGAATAGAAAGAACAGCAGCAACATTGATCAAACAGGGGTATTGGGTTAGGGAGGGACCTTAAATCTCTTCGACGAAGACAGGATAATTAAGATCGAACTTCACTTCAGGTAAGTTCGTTTGATCATCTAATTATCCTGTCTTCGTCTTCGAGATTTAAATCTTGACCATGTAGATGTTTAGAGGTCTGATCTATGTTGCAAAGAATCAAACAAAAGTTTTAAAGAGGAAATGTAAAATTATGTTTATTGATTATTAATAAACTGATAAACAATACAATGGCTCTTACAAATAATATTATTCAACAAAATTAAATTATATTCCCAAAATGCTGTCCAACTTAGACCAATAATTATAATTATAATAGGATTCTATTCAATCATATTTTTGCTGTAGATATCTAAGTAATAGTAGTAGTTGTAATTTTTGAATCTACTAAAAAAAACCTATCAGATTTGTACTAACTGATGTTTGGTCAGTGACTATTGGTCGATTATAGAAATTAGCGAAAACTGCTGATTGAGCAGACCAACCAGCAGTCTTCCTAATGGCGTCGATACTTAATCCCGCATGAGCGGCTGCCGAAGTCGAGGCATGCCTCGTACTGTGAGCACTAAAAATGGAAGTATCGATGCCGCTTTCCAGTAGTGTCTGCTTAACCCAGCGCCCAAGTGTCTGAGAAGATGCTGCCCTATGTGGCTTCTTAAACGTTAAAATCAGACGCTCCTCGGAATTTGATCTGATTCCTGAAGTTACCGCCAAATACTTATGTAAGACAGAGGCTGGGCAAACTCCAGGTCTCTGATTGAAATAAGTAAGATTTAAAAGGGGTTGACAATTACCAATTCTTGAAGTTTTAATCAGACTACTAATAGTTATTATATATCGATCTTGTAACGTTTTAATATCTGACAATTTTATCACAGACAAAGTTTGCAATCTTTGCCCAGTAGCAAGTGCTAACAAATTGACTAACTTTTTACTAAGCGTTTCTAAACTAGCTGATTCAGTCTGAATGTTTTCTAAATAATTTAAAACTATACTTGGATCCCATGTGATATCATAACGAGGAAATACTGGTTTTAATTTGAAAATGCCTTTAAAAAATCGTTTCAGTCTACCGTCTTCACCTATTTTTTGTGAAGATATCATAGAAATTGCTGATCTATGACTATTCAACGTACCATAAGATGATCCATTTTGAAAACATATGGTATGAAAGTCTATTACGGAAGAGACGTTAACACTGTAGAAGTCAATATTTCCTTGTATACAATAATTCCACCATAGTCTGAGACTTGAACTATATTGCGAAATAGTATTTTGTGAGATGGACGAAAGTATAACGTCTAAAGCTGATTCGGGAACGTGTTGTCTACGGAAACCTTCCCGGATAACACACAAACTGCCAGGGAAAGATGACGGTGCAGGGGGTGCACTGATCTGAAAGGAGAGAGAAGGAGATATTTACTTGGAGAAAATAATATCTCTTTAACACAGAGTGATCTGAAAAGTGGGTACCATGGCTGAGACGGCCATAATGGAACGACTACTATACCGGTCGCTTGATCAAGTATAATCTTTCTCAGGGTTTTTAAAATTAATGAAAATGGTGGAAATGCGTAAAATAAAATTGTGACCAATCTAACGTGAAAGCATCGATATTGTAAGCAAAAGGATCTTGTTTCCATGATACGTAAACAGAACACTTCGTGTTCACGCGAGAAGCAAATAAATCTATGTTAGGGTTACCAAATGTATGAGTTATTTGTTTAAATTCTCTAGATCTTAATTCCCACTCTGTATCAATATTGAGGTTTCTAGATTCGGTATCAGCTTCTACATTTATTCCGATAAGTTGACGGGAGGATCCAGCTCGAGATATTCTGGAAATCATTACTTATGGTGAGCAATACCGAAGAAAATTACCACACAAAGGGGGTGTTTGAAAATCTTGATTATTATAGCACCAGCTAATAAACACTGCTATAGATGTTATGCTTTAGGTAGGCCATGAATGCATGAGTGTTATTTTCCAGTTACAGGCAATAGCCGTACACGTTCCTTTGGTTGCACACAGGACAAACTTATAAATGTTTATTGGTAGGTATCCGAAGAATACAACGGATATTTGCAAAACGTACGATTCCCGATGAATGCAACGGTCGTACATATATTACTAAACGATACTAAAACATCCGAAGAATACAACGGATTTAAAATTAGAACATAGTGATCCCAAAGAATACAATGGGTACACAAAAATCACCTTGAGGGTAGACATCATCTTCGTCGTCCGAATATATAATCCTCCGAACACTGCGTCTATTCCCTTGTTGAATTTTTTCATCTTCCTTCTCCATCTGTCTTCTTTGGTTTCATCACGATTCCGCTTAGGCATCTTTGATATAAACCGAAAAGTTTTCCTAGTATTTTGTAGTTAGGTAGGTGCTTGTGCGAACGCCGTGAGCGCACGGACAAGAATGAGGTGTCGCCTGGACGGCGCGCCACAAGGTGCATTAGAGAGAGAAAATGTTTTTCTCTTTCTTATACTCTAAAGACTTGTGCGGCGTATCGAAGCGTAGGCAAGCTACTACATGGTCAAGATTTAAATCTCGAAGACGAAGACAGGATAATTATTAGATGTCTAAATAAGAATTTCTATAATCACCGAGCTTTGCAGATTGTTGATGTTTTTACACAACACAACACTTCTGCCTATCCTATAAGTAACCCAGGAAGAGAGAATAAAAAGAAGGTGAGGACGAGACTCCAGTCCGTCTCGTCACCCGGCAACGGCTGAAATGCACCGGCGGCGCGGCGCCCTAGGCCGCCAACGCGACTGCGTCGGTCCCGTCACAGCTCCCGTCTTTGTCAATATTTTGTCATCAGTGTCGTTTTAGATTTTATATTAATTTAGTTTGTTATTATTTTATTAAGTTTAATATATTTAAGTAAAATCGTTCTATAGATATAGATGTTTAGTGGCAGCAGCGATGTGTTGGATGGTAGTGGTAGTGCCAGTCAACCTTCAACATCGCTGAGCATCCTGGAGAGATGTCCGCTGTGTACCCAGGCACGGTTTTTTAAAGGTAAGCGGCGTCTGAATGTGCATATTGGAAAGGTACACAGACCCAAAAATTCACTCACTTCAGACCCACCAACAGCTACACCTACAATACCAGCTACATCCACTTTTGACCCGTTTTGGAAAACCCTTTCAAAATTCAAAAACTCTGTACCTGTTTTGAAGCGAGGTCCCCGCGGCGCCCGACCTCTTGTGGCACAACACCTAGCAGGTTGCGTTCGTCTTGCCGCCAGGGAGAACTCGCAAAGTGCTTGGGAACAGCTGCTCACCTTCCCTTACAGAATTCTACACGTACAAAAGAATTTGGCAACCAAAAAGACATTGACTGCACAAATTAAAGAAAACTGTAATATTTCGGCTCATAATTTAGATTCAAAATTACCGACACAGATATACACCTCTTCAAGAGGTATATCACATCTTGTTGAATCTAAGTTAGAGGAAGGTGACATAAGTGGAGCAGCCAGGATTCTTTTTAGTAGCGATGTGGTGGCACCGTGTTCTCCAGAAACACTCGCAGCTCTGGAGAGCAAACACCCTGCCCCAGCGGATGGTCTTTCTTTTCCCGACCCCCCTGATCTGGATAATCACTTCCTCACCATTACAGGTCGAGAGTTGGTCACAGCCGTTTGCTCCTTCCGGAGCGGTTCCGCTGGCGCCCTCGACGGCCTGAGTCCTCAGCACCTTAAGGACCTTATCAGTTCAGGCGCCGGGGCAGCTGGTGAGTTGCTCTTGAAGGAGCTTACGGCTTCGATTAACCTTATGCTCTCCGGCAAGGTGAACGAGGCCGTCATCGACGTGCTGTACGGGGCCAATCTATGCGCCCTGCGTAAGAGGGATGGCGGCATTCGTCCTATTGCCGTGGGAACATATAGTTCCGTCGTATGGCAGCCAAGATTTGCTGTAAATTTTTTGGTGAGGTTGTTTCGGAAAAATATCAGCCCCTGCAGCTAGGTTACGGCTCGAAAGGGGGCTGTGAGGCTGCCGTACACGCTTTGTCGACCTACCTAAATTCTGGCAAAGGAGAGGTCATCCTGAAGGTTGACATAAAGAATGCCTTCAATTCTGTTAATAGGGACACCTTTCTGGCAGAAACTAAAAAAGAAATACCTCAAATTTATAGTTTCCTTTGGCAATGTTACAGACACTCTTCTAAATTACTTTATCGGGACAACCTTCTGGAATCTGCTGTTGGCTATCAACAAGGTGACCCTCTCGGGCCAGTGATTTTTAGTTTAGCAATTCACCCAATCATTCGACAGCTAAATTCCAAATTTAACGTTTGGTATCTTGATGATGGAACTTTGGGAGGCGATGTAGAAACTGTTTTAAAAGACTTTCAATTCTTAAAACATAAACTATTTTCCATTGGCCTTAATCTCAACCTTTCTAAATGTGAGCTTTATTTAGCGGACAGTACTGACAGACATCTGACACTTCCTAAATTTAACGCAATAGCCCCAGAAATCAAAATTATTGAAAAAACCTCTCTTCGTCTCCTTGGGTCTCCAATCTTTGAGAATTCCTTTCCCGATTTTATTGAGGAAAAAATACAAAATTTCAGTAACGTTTCGGAAAGATTGTTCCAAATTAACATGCATTCGGCTATAACCTTAATCCGTTACTGCTGTTTCGGCCCTAAATTAACATATTTCCTTCGCGCTTCCCATTTATGGAAGCACACTCACCTATTAGACAAAATGGACCAAATTATCCGGCATACAATATCATCGATCTTAATTGTGGCCATGGACGACCGAGCTTGGGCACAAGCTACTCTTCCCATTCGTATGGGAGGCCTCGGCGTCCGCAAAATTTCAAGTATTAGTTTACCGGCTTTCATATCCTCGGTCCACGGCACTGAGAAATTAATCAGGAAAATCCTAGCCCCCACACTGTTTGATTTTGATGTGCCGTGGTTCTCCGAGGCTATGGATGCCTGGAGACTCGCTTGCCCGAACTCAGATCCACCCGACAATCCATCTTCCCAGAGACGGTGGGATGAGCAGCTCTGCAGAGTAGTACAGAATAATTTACTTGACACGTCTGCTACTACTGCGGAGCGTGCGCGCTTGCTGGCTGTGGGTAAATGGGAGTCGGGTCTGTGGCTTCATGCACTACCATCGTCGAACATAGGTACTTTGTTCGACGACACTACTTTCCGCCTCGCTGCTTCCCTCCGACTAGGAGCTCCTTGTTGTTCTCCTCATCGCTGTCACTGTGGCGAAGTTGTCAACAGCCTCGGACACCACGGCCTGTCTTGCAGCCGTAGTGCAGGTCGCTTAGCGCGGCACGCGAATATTAATGACATTATCCGACGAGCTCTTGTCACCGTCGGCGTTCCAGCTGTATTAGAACCTAATGGCTTGGCACGTGACGATGGCAAGAGACCGGACGGCATGTCTTTATTTCCATGGAAGGTGGGTAGGCCTTTAGTGTGGGACGCAACGTGTGTCGATACTCTTGCGCCATCCCATCTTCCTGACTCCGCGTGCTGTGCTGGCGCTGCTGCTGCGTCTGCGGAAAATCTCAAGCGGCGAAAGTATAATAACCTTATCGGTAACTATATTTTCGAGCCGTTTGGGGTTGAAACCCTCGGGCCGTGGGGTCCGAGTGCTCATGATTTGTTCAAAGATATCTCCAAACGGCTGGTTGACACTTCCCGTGACCCAAGGGCTGGCTTTTACCTTGGCCAGAGGTTAAGCATTGCCATACAACGTGGCAATGCCGCCAGTCTCTTGGGTACATTACCAGTCGACAGCGATGCGGAGGAATTTTTCGACGCTATATTTTAATGTTTCATAGTTTTAGTTTAGTTAGTATATAGTTTTGTTATTTTTATAAATTAATTAGTTATAAGTTGTTATTTATCTTAAATATTCACATATTAAATTATCAAAAGTGACAAAGATAATGGTGATATTTTCAAAATAAACATATGTGGGCGTCCGAGCAAAAAGGGTCCAATTCTCGGCATTTAGTTTCCGAGATATACGCAGTTTTATAAAGTTTAGTAAAAAAATTAAATTTCGCGATTTTAATTGAGTATTAATTAATGCTCAATTATCTACAAGCTCATATAAAGTAAATGACTTAATAGGATGATTCAAAGTACCAGAAATAAGAGAAAAGTTTAGAAAAAAGGTACCAGTGGCATGTCAAATTTGAAAATGCTTTTTCTTAAAACAGGCTTTTTCAGAGTTTAAACTTCAAATGTCTTATAAAATAAAATTGAGACTGTTTTTTAATATTTTTTTAATCTTTATTATCAATTGACTATTCTAGATTCCGAATCTAGTCTTAACTCAACACCCCACTACTGGACCCTGTTTGACGACGCCCACATATTGTTGACTTAGATGTAGCACAGAAATCTTAATGTTCTGACATGTCGCCATTGTGGCCACCCGTGCAAAACGGGGTAGAGTATAAAATAAACATCATCATTATCATTTCAGCCGAAAGACGTCCACTGCTGGACATAGCCTTCCCCCAAGAGGGGGGGGGTTGCCATGATCGCCACACTTCGCGGGTGGGTTGGCGATCGCAGTATGGCGTTAAAATGCATAGATAACGCTGCTGCCCATTCTCTAGTAAGTCCCTGAGTCGCCTTTTACGACACCCACAGGAAGGAATAGGGTGGTGCTATTCTTTACATCCGGCACCACACGGTACAAATTAACATATATTATTGCTTATGAAAGTGCAGTCAGCCTCAAAAAACAAATGAATACGTTTCAAGCTCGGTTCTCTCATAAAAAACCAGCCATATTTACAATCAATCCAATCGTTTTTCCATCACACAACATTGCGGTACCTCATCGATATTTTCATGGACTCTGTGAACGATTTGCTTCGTCTTATTGCGTTTGAGTTCATAAGAATGTGATACGCTTGGTTCGTACACGAGTTTATTGAAATGTGAGTGTAGTCTCGCGAAAGGGCTTGTAGCTAGGCCAGAAGAAACTTGTTAAATTGGAGAGGAAAAGGAAATGGGATATCAATTGCTTTTAATAATTATTTATGTACACACAGTCAAATAAATAAAGATACGTATCTTTCCCTTCGCTTTCTGAGGGAGTGATTTCGTGAAAACGCACGGAAGTGTGTAACAGAACGTGACAGCTTGAGCATGGAATGAGTAAGTACTTTTTAATAGCATGGAATTAGTAGGTACTTACTTTATAATAGCATGGAATTAGTAAGTACTTTATAATAGCATGGAATTAGTGTACTCATGGAATTAGTAAGTAAGTACTAAATAGATTGTAAGTAGAGGGCGAATTCCGACCAGTAGTAGTAGTAGTAGTATTTCAGTATTTAGTTTTTTAAATTTTGACGTTATTTTCTGTTGCTGCTCAGTTGCTTATTACCAAGGTGAGATGTCAGATGTTACACATCATATGCGAGTACTGTAAGGGATGAGGTTCTTTTTTTTCGGGCTTGCCAGGTTTGCGAGTTTGTCCGAAAGGGATATCGTGGCCCTGGCACACAGGCATCTGAAGGAAAACGGGTGGGTTTTAGTCAGTAAAAGCTGCGGTCTTGTGAGTGTATAAACAACCAGTGTGAATTTAAAAAAAATACCTATTAAGCGGGACGGCCCGCGGTGTGTTCCATGTTTAAAATTTAAACAACTTCCGTAGCCTCTTACCGTAACGCTCTCGTCACACATTCACCAGCTTAGTCCCCAAGTCAAGCGTGCGTCAAGAAGTTTTATTTCAATATTAATACTAATTATACTTCCGTAACGCTCCCGTCACTTCCGTAACGCTCTCGTCATGCATTCACCAGCTTACTCCCCAAGTCAAGCGTGCCTAAAGAAGTTTTATTTCAAAAAGAAGGGTATAATCGTTACTTTTCCGTAGATCGGATTGTAACATAGTTTATCTTCTCAAAATAGTTTTTTTTCCATTTCTTTCCAGTGGCTACAAAGTTCAAAAACAACTTCAGTTACCTACTTTAAAAATAACATAACATAACATCACGGCTGTATTCCCCGAAGGGTTAGGCGGAGGTGTACGTATAAGTACTTCTTCAATAAAAAGGAATGTATCAGGGAAAATCACCTTCAGCAAACGGATAAAATAATAGTTTCACAACCACCAAAAATTGGTAGGACAGTGGATAAAAACGTTTTCGTTTACTAGCTTATATATTTTTACAAAACCCTTCCATCCTTCAATTCTTGTAACCTTTCGATATTACTTAACATATTTGGCGTGACACAATGTCGGTCGTGATATAACGTTCAACGTGACGGCGGCGTAAGGGTACCGTGACGTTGTTTGTCATAACGTCCCGCGACGAATAACAATTTCAAATACGTGTTCAATGTCTGTTACGATTGTTTTCAAGATTTGATATATTCAAAGTCAAAGTCAAATTATTTATTTCAAATAGAAGGCACCTTTCAACGTCTAAATGTACAAAAAAAATAGAATTGATTCTAGTCGCCCCTTCCAAAAGATAGTTCGTAAGGAGAACAATGGGCAAGAAACTCCACCATGTTTTACAATATTTTGTATAGGGTATAGGTACATAAATTATACAATTATATGTGAAGACGATGCACCTAGAATAAAATAACTATAACAATTAAAATAATAAATAATAATATATATTTTTTTATATTTATGTAGTAACAATTAAAATGAAGCAATGATAGATAATTTAATTACTTATGTGATAGATAAAGAAAAAGAAAGAAATATTATTTATTGGGACTCAACACAGGAGATCACAAATTAAACTAAAACACACTCTTAGAATCATAAAAAACAAAAACAATAAAAGAAACGGTAAAGAAAAATACTAAAAACGAAAATTTCATTTTCCAATACAATTTGTTCCTTGCTGTGAAACATTTGATGTCATTTGTCTTTTTAGAAATAAAAAAATGTCAATTGGTTGTCAAATATTTATAGGTGCGTTCAGAAATTTGTCTGTTTCATAGCTATAGTACAAGGTCCGATTTCTTTGGTCTGTTTTGTTGGAATACAAAACAGTTCTGTTTCAGAAATAAAAAAAGATAAAAAAAAGTGTAAAAGTGTCAGTTGGAAAATGATCCTAAATCTCGTCGTTTTATTCACCATATGTAATTTAAGACAGTCCAAACAAGCTCAAATTGTCACAGCACTCGAAAACACAGTTAAGAAAGCTAAACGAATAAAACACATTCATTCCAAATCTTACGGAATTTTCTTTACTTTGCGTGTGTCATATTTTGTGAACGTGGGAAGCGTGTTTGCATTCAGTTTAACTTGACGTACCCTGATTTTGCGTTTGGATTTCTTACTTTCTTGTATTATTTTCTTCTTACACTTTTCGAGAGTTTTTATCTTCGAATGTTTGTTAACCTTATGATAAATGCATATTTTCTGTTTTTCCAATATTCCCCTTCAAATTAGTTTATAAAAAAAATATTGTCATTTGAAATCGTTTATTCTGTAAATAGGATATTAGAATCACTTTTACACGTCATATAAAAAAATTAAAAATAAGCTAGATGTAGCCGACATTTCCTATCTGACTACCCCTGAGAAGAGATGGCGAAACAAACTCAGGGGTCAAAGTCTCTTTTAAAGTCCAGACATAATCTTGGTCAGATCTTGTGACGTCAGGACCTTGTAGATCCGTGTCTGAAATGGTCTTTATTTGAATATTATATGTAGCTGGGGACTGGATTTCTGAGAACAAAATTCAGAATCTTTTTAGTATTTTATGTTATATTCGAAATTAAAATCTTATTGCATAGTTCCATCTTCATCTGCCTCTGAAACCGTTTATTATTATAATTAACTATTCAAAGAAAATAATTTCTTACCGTATTCCGGACCATACATACTGCACTGTACCTACATTAGCAGGCTTACATCCAGTATGGCCTAAGTAGTTATGGTCGTACCTATAAAACTTACCTTGATAGTAATTTTAAACTTCACCTTCGAATTTTGAAAACAATAGTATCTCCTAAAATTAGAAATCAACTTTACGACAGTATAAATGGCCTCTTTAAACACTGTAATGTCTTACCGGTTCATATACAATTAAATTTTTTGTTATTAAAAGAACAATTTTTCAATGAATCTTTAAGAAACAAAATCGAGCATTCTGTATGCACTTGGGCAGTTACTGAGAATAGGGTTCGTGCACAGCCTGCCAACAATATGTATGGCGAGTGAACTACCGGTTATAATAATACCGAGACTTATTAATAGCCAAACAAATGTATGACACATAAAAATATCAAATGTAAACTTAAGCAATACTACTTAAGTATTATGTAGGAATGATTGTAACCATTTAAACACCTAAATATTTTATTAATTGTATCGACAATAACGCGTACATATAAATGCTAAATTGTATAGTCTGATATTGAGATAGACTCATGATGGCACAAGTTTAAACCTTAGTGGTTTTTGGTTGCTATCTAATATATTATGTAATCCTGTGTTCTTTGTATAAATGATAATTAAATAAAAAAAAAGGTAACAGCCATAAAAGGAAAATTAAAATATTGTTAAAACATATTTATTATAACAAAATTCAAACTCACATTGTTACATGCTTTTATCACGTCAAGCCGGGAGTGGCGACACTGGGACAACCATTACTTTCAGTTTGTGGCAGAGACGACACACTCCATATACGTCACACATGCACAATATGTCGCAGACACGTCTCGCAGACGTGATCTATCGCCCCCGAGACAACACACCCTGGCACGAGGAACTAATAAAATTATGTAACATGAATGTTGATTTTAGCTGGAGTGAGAATTGTACAGGCTGTATTTGAATTAATTAGAAATCTTTTATGGGATAAGGATTCAGAGGTTTTTCACAAACCCAAATACGCTTTGCCCGACCCGAAGATTGAACATACGCAACCACCTATGTCATCACCCATGCTTGCAGACCAGATTGTAAAAAATCTTTTGAATAATCTAGAACAAAAATACAACACATACATAATTTATGAACAATATTTTACATAATGTCCAGATTTTAAAAAGTCTGGTCATTATTTAAAATATTGTGGGTCCAGTACTTAGTCCAGTATCACAACATATATAATTATGTCATTATATGTCCTATTTTTGTGAGATTTAACCCACAATATTTTGCTCTTTAGCAAAATCGAATTACAAAAATATATTCCAAAATATCAAATTGCCCACTATCTCTGTAGACTTTCCTAATTGATTTACAACTTCTGTGGCCTGTGACCTTCGATGTGGAGGCCATTAATTTGCCACATGGAGCTTTTAGTATTACTGGCGCATTTAGTTTTGATACCGTTTGGAACATCGCCAAGCCGAGAAGGAAAATGAGCGTAAAGACAGATAGAGCTCGTGACTTATGGTGTTTCGCTTGAAATGGTTCGACCACGTTGCTTTAAGACCCACTGAGTACTTCGTATCCTTTGGTTTTATATGAGCACTCGGTTGGTTAAAAAGGCCAATCATTAAGTTGGAAAGGAGAAAATATCAAGGAGTAAAGGAGTACGTAAGGATCGGAGCAGGTGGCGTTCTATAGTTTCTGCTTACCCCCATGGGAAAAACGCGTGAGTTTATTTATACAGGGTGTTTGGCAAAACGTTGAACATACGAAAATGGAGGATAGGTGGGGTCATCTGCTACTTACTCAGCCCTAGTTTATTTGGCCCTGGCCTCCTGGATTTTTTTTTTAATTATTTTTTTTGTTTTCTTCTAGTTTCACCTCTTTCTTAACTTTAAAGTGTAATTTTTATTAAAAATGGGTAAAACAGGCAATATATTTTGATCATTTAATTTTTACCAACCTTGCAGTATTAAATTTCGCATAACATTTCACTTTCCGTAAAAAACTTGCGTAGAGTTTCGTCGAAAATTTCCTACTTGATAAAATTATGAAATAACTTAAATGTTTTTTTTTTATAAAAGAAAATTACATACCATCAGAAAGGTATACCACACAGGGGTATCATATAGGGATGTTTTGCTAGAATTGGAACTCAATCGTTTTTGTTTTTTTTTAATGCAAGTTGAAATTAAGATTTAAGTATTTTTTACATCTTTCTGTAAATTTGAGGACTCATAACTTTTTTTCTAGCTAACATCTGAATAAAGCAATAATTTTATAAGATTCTGCCATAATTAAAGATTAAAAATAAATAAAAATATTGCCAGTTTTACCCATTTTTAATAAGAATTACACTTTAAAGTTAAGAAAGTGGTGAAACTAGAAGAAAGCACAAAACCCCCCCACCTATCCACCATTTTCGTATGTTCAACGTTCTGCCAAACACTATAAACGTATGTCTGAGAAAATATCTCTAATCCACAGAAAGTGTAAAATATGAAAAGCAGTTTGTCGTAATTTGCGTTCTTCTGATTAATTTTCAAAAAAATTAATACAAATTCGTTAGCGTTAGGCACTTGCGGGTGTTGGCAGGTTAAATAACAAAAACCAGCCAAGTGCATCTCGGGCCACGCTCACTGAAGGGTTCCGTAGTTGGGATAAATTTATCCCAAAACAAACTTAACATTATTGTTGAAAAACATGTTCTCCCATACATCGATATACTTCATGGTATATTCGCCAACAGCAAATGTAAGTTTGTAATCGCAAAAAAATGTGTGTGATAAAATTACAAATTAGCGGTTTTCGGACTCGTTTCTTTACTTTTGCTGTGAGACCTTGCTTCTTGCCAAATTACTATTAATTTCAACTTGATACCTCCACGTGTTCTTGAGAAAAAGGGTCTTGACAGACTGATAGACTGACAAACAGACAGGGAGACAGACAGACGGACAACGAAGATATCCTACAAGGGTTCCGTTGTTTCCTTTTGAGGTACGGAACCCTAAAAAAGAGATAATCTCCCTGTCAACTCAAGGAAGAATTTAGCGGAAGAAAATACTTTTTCGCTTTGCTTTGAAACAAAAATAGGCAAAGAACATTTAATTTTTAATTTATCCAACGTCAGATTATTGTCAACTACTAGAATAAAATAGAATATATATAATATAATAAAATACTCTTTATTATGTACACCATAAAAATTACAGATGTAAATGTGTAATTTTTACATAGGGTGACACAATGAGCGGTCTTATCGCTAAAAGCGATCCTTTACTGAACAACTACCAGAATAGAATAGAATAGAATACTCTACCAGCTGCATTAACGGTGATATTTCACTGAAATTATTCTGTGCTAAGGCTTCCGCAGACCGGCGCGACACAAAGGCCCCACGTGTCGCGCGACGAGCGGTGCCTTTGTGTCACGTCGCAATTCGCGCCGGTCTGTAGAAGCCTTAATTCAGCATGCTTCATGCTTTTCTACAAAGCTCAAAAATAATTCAGATTTAATTAAATCCTTCACAAAAAAACACAATGTAGGTAAAACATATAAAAAACTCCATTTGCGCGACGAAAATAAAAGGTTTTGTAAACAGAATCGTTTATTTTAAAATCAAATTACCTACACAAAATCCTTAAAACGATTAAACAAAATAATCTTCTTAAATAATAAGAATAGCTTTACATTCATGAATAAAATTCCACTTTTGTTTTTGACGGCATCTTTAAATTCCCAGAGCAGAATAATATGCACAAAGAGCTTTGAAGTTTGCAAAAAAATATTTTTCTACACAAGAGTTAAAGAATGTTAATAAATACTTCCCAGAGTATTTGTGTTACCAGTCGACAAAAGAGATAATACTGCGTTACAGAATATTAAAAAGCAATTTTTGTTATTTCTTGCTAGTTTGAAATGAGAGTTTACAAAGACTTCATCTTCTGAACTACATTAATTGAAAGTGGAAAATAGAACTGGCTTAAATAATTACCCAATTGCTTTTTATGCTGGACCAGCTTGAAAATTATTGTGAAAAAGACTACCCAACAGAGTTTCGACAAACCGTAATACGACAAGATTTTATTTCGACACTGCTGACTTGATTTATGATATTGTCGAAGTAGCATGCCGCAGTAGAGTACGTTGAAATTGACTCATGTCAGACTAGCATTGTTGTTGAAGCAGTATGTCGTCGAAGTCGCGGCGTTTCCTAGTTAAGTCATGTCGAAGAAACGCTTTGTCGGAGTACAATAAATGATAAATGATGATGATGATTGAAATGATAAATGATTTTTATTTCTGTAAGTAGGTTTGTACAAACACTTTTACACGGCAATCATATTTTAAAAACTAGATGAGGTCGGCGTTTCATATCTGATTACTCTGAGAAGAAAGGCCGAAACAAACTCAGAGGTCACAGTCTCTTTTAAAGTCCATACATAATCTTGGTCAGATCATGTGAAGGCCATGTAGATTGGTGTCTGAAATAGTCTTGAGGAAAGAACCACACAGATTGAGTGGACCAGACCAGTCAGTGCACGCATTTGTGAGTAATCGTGCAGCTCTACTCAGAACTTAAGGAGCTCAACGATGCGACGATCAATACCAAAGAAAGGATATAAGGGTAGGCCGCTTATATGACTCAAACTGCCAGACCATGATTAACACTAACTGAGAATGAAAGAAAAGGATAAAAAAAAGCTATAACCCACATAGTCTTCACATTCACAATAATTAAAATAATACATGAAAAGTTTTTAACCAGTGCGCAAATTTTTTTTGGTGGTTCAATATCAGTAACAGAACACATTTCCATTATTTATTCAATACTTTTTTTTTTTTATCCTACTTTAAATCAGCAAAATATGGACACAATCTATTCGTAATAATATCAATAGGCGCGCGCGACGGCCGGCGCAAGCGGAGGTGTTGCACGGGGGTGAATGAAACCCCCTCCCGGGCGGCAGGGCGCGCCGGGCGCTGTGGCCGATACTCGACAGTTCGCTCATCGCACGCGCTGTCGTGTGACGTCGCGTCTAATCGATTCCCCGCGCAAGCGCCGGCGCCGCGCCGCCGCACGTGTGCCGTGCTACCGGTCACGATGTTGGACTTCAGTAACCGCGAGTTTTACGAGATGGTGCGAGTGTATGTACTGAGTGATAAAAGTTTGCGAGCAGTTCGCAGAATGTATGCGACGGAGAGCATACCTCGAATGCGAGCCCATGAAATCCTTAACCCCGCGGTCCCTAATGAAAGGACCATTTTAGCGGCCACTCAAAGGCTGCTTGATCACGGACAGTTCAGAACCCCGAATCATGCACGAAGGTCTGGCAGACCCTGACTGGCGATCGAAATCGAAGAAGCCATCCTAAGCCCATTAAAGTATGAAGGAAAAATTGGAATTACTCTTCAAATAACTACAGGTCACGGCCTAAACATAAAAAAGTCTAGTTCGAACCTGATAAAATTAGCGATCAGTACATTGTAACCCACGTAAATACTTACGCCGGCGAATCGAGCTAGCGCACAGCTGATAGGTAGGTACTTTCGCGCGTTCCGCTTCGCCGCGCGCCGCCGGGTAGCCATACAACCACTTTTAAAGTAAACATCTTTCGTTAACGATATTTTTTGTTTTTTGTACTAAGACGTATCAAAATAAAAAATATATGTTTAATAAAACTCGTTTAAGTTTAACTTGTCAAAATTTGCGCAGTGGATAAAAACTTTTCCTGTATAATACTTTACAAGTAAATCTCATGTCATTGTGTATAAATTAATAACTAAATGTCACTTTTAATAAAATAATTTAAGTTAGCAGAAAAAAAACAATAAAAATAAACCACCTCAATAAATACAAAATTGGAGCAGCTCAATCCCAAGCCTTTTTGTCCTCGATATAATCTTTAACGGTAATAGGTAATAGGTAATACGGGCTGGTGTCCGCAACTCCACGTCAATGCGCGTATTTTGCGTACGGGTGGGAAAATCGATTATTCGATCCACCCCAGCTCCTCAAGGAAGGCCAGCAACGCCTTGGTGTTACTGACAATCTCACGTAGGATACCTGGGTTACCGAAGTACTTTGCCCTGTATGTGGCGACCACCGGGCAGTTTAACAGCACATGAGCTGCTGTCTCGTCGTCCTCCATGCATGCCCTGCACAACGGACTCTCTGTGACTCCTATGACAAAGAGATGTTTATTAAATGACCCATGGCCAGTTATAGCCGCTGTAACTGTACGCAGCTGTTGTTTAGTTAGTTGTAGAACCCGTTTCGTGAGGCGGCCGTCGATAGTAGGGAGTGCCTCCTTCGCCTGCCTGCACTCACTTTGGTCCAACCATAGTTTGTGATGTTGGTCCCTGGTTCGATTCCTTACCAGAGTGCGTAGATAACCGAAGGAGAGTGGCGCGATGGGTTCAGGTCCCCCTGGTGCCATGCTAGACCCTCTTCGGGCCAGTTCGTCAGCTGCATCGTTACCTAGCGAGCCGCTGTGTCCTTTAATCCATTGAATGGTTATATTATTGAGGCAACCCACCTGGTTGAGGCGCTGGTGGCACTCGTATATCAGCCCAGAGTCAACTGTATGACTATTTAGCGCTTGCAAAACAGCCATGCTGTCTGAGAGTATGCGTATCGAGTGGTCCTCAACCTTCCTGGCCATGATCGCTGAAGCGGCAAGAGAAATACCCATGCATTCGGCCTGGAACACTGTGTTATGGACTCCCAATGGTGTGGCTATGTGTATGTTGAAGTCCTCCGAGAAGATTCCAGCACCTGTGCCACTACCTATTTTGGATCCATCCGTGAAGATGCGCAGCTCTGCGGGGCGCAACCCCTCGCATCGGCGATCCTCATGAAGTTTGATTTTGTATTTCTTATCAAAGATAAATTGTTTGGGTACCCGGTCATTAATGGCTTTCGTAATAGGGAACTCATTGTGTAGTCCCTCAAGCAGAGCGGTGTGTTGTGTGTCCCTCTTACCCTAGAGATTTATTGCATTTAGACGTACCGCCGCCATCGTCGCTTCCTGCTGTATGAACAGGTGGAGTGGTGGTAGACCCAGCATGGCTTCGATTGCTGCAGTCGGAGTAGTCCTCATGCAGCCCGTGGTCGCCATGCAGGCTAGTCTTTGCATGCGTTGTAGTTTGTTGGAGGCCGTAACCAGTTTGGTGCGGGGCCACCAGACCACGGCCCCGTAGGTGATCATGGGGTGGATCACTGCGGTATACAGCCATAGTATAATTTTGGGAGATAGGCCCCACTTCTTACCTATCATTCTCCTGCACTGCCAGAAGCTGATGCAGGCCCTGTTTAGCTTGTTGTCTAAGTGACTACTCCAGTTTAACTTACTGTCTAGAATGACCCCAAGGTACTTGACCTCGTTGGCCAACTGAAGTTCTGTATTGAACAGTTTCGGTAGGCGGAAAGGGCCTAATGCTCGTTTTTGGGTGAACATGACCAGTTCCGTTTTAGTGGGGTTCACTGATAGGTCAAATTCCCTGCACCATCTTTCTACAATACGTAGTGCCTGCTGAGTGAAGTTAGAAAGAAAAAGAAAAAGAAAGAAAAATTGTTTATTCTGCACAAACAAAACACACATTACAAAAATAAAATACAAATTGACGAAAAAAAAAAAAAAACACACTAATACAAGTAGCCAAATTGCAATCATATTTAAGACTATGAATAACCAGAAATAAAAATAAGAAAAATAATAAATAATAATTGCTAAAAGCCTAGTATTCAAAACCTTAAAAGTTAAAAGTTTGACAATGCTGTCAATTGCTTGATGTCAGTGTCAGGGCTTGTCAAGGCAGGCCAAAGACAAAAGATAATAGATAGTTCGGTATTAGTAAATGACAACAAACAAAATCCAAACAAAACAAAACAAAATGCGCATTGCCGAGTGGAAATGTTCTACCCTTGTAACAATTACAAGTAAGAATAGCCGTGTGTCGCATCTGTGCAAGAACAGGTCGTTACTCAGCAAAATGGTCTGCATAGCCTATGGTGTAATAGCGGTCGGCGTTGAGTTTGGTGATGAGGTCATTAACCACCAGAATCCATAGTAGGGGGGACAGCACCCCTCCCTGGGGACAGCCTCTGGCTAGCATGGCCAGCTGCTGCTCACCTTCAAGGCGAACCACCCGTTTGCTCAACATGTTTGTAATCCAGTCCGTCAGTACCTGTTCTACTCCATGCCTGGAGAGGGCGCTGCTGATGCTGGAGAAGTTGGTTTTGTCGAAGGCTCCTTCGATGTCTATGAAAGTGCCCAGACAGGTGCCTTTTTGATTGATCGCCTCCTCTATCTGGCCAACCACTAGATGAAGAGCAGATTCGGTCGACTTACCTGAGCTGTATGCATGTTGGTTACCGTGTAGCGGTATGGTTTTCAAAGCGCCATCCCTCAGCTCCCTATCACAAAGCCTTTCCATAGTCTTTAATAGAAATGAGGTCAGGCTGATTGGTCGGTGGGATTTGACGTTTGTATAGTCACCCTTACCTGGCTTTGGGATGAATATTACTTTCACTTCCCTCCATCCTTTAGGAACGTATCTAAAGGCCAGGCACGCTCTCATTAGAGGCACCAGTCTTACTGCGACTGAGGCTCCCCCCCACTGTAGTAAGGCGGGAAACACTCCATCAGGACCAGCTGCCTTAAAAGGATGGAAGCTTCGGATAGCCCATTGGAGTTTCTCCAACGTGATCACCTTGCAAGCATAAAGCCAATCATCATCTGATGGTGTTTGTATTACCTCTTGCCAGTCGATTACCTGCGTGAAGACGCATCCCGGGAAGTGAGTCTCAATTAGGATGCGTCTAGTTTCTTCAGGCGACGACGTGAGTATGTTATCAGGTTTGCGGATGGTAGCGGGCCCAGATGTATTCTGTTGCGCACTTAGTACTTTCCTTACCCTGTTTGCTTGCTGACATGATTCAATGCTACCACAAAATTTGCGCCATCCCGTGGTGCTCCTGAATCTGATGCATTTTTTGTAGCTAGATTTGGCTTCGTAATAGTTATCCCAGTCCTCATCCGCACATGTGTTCATGGCTCTATTCAGAGCTTGTCTTACCCTACCGCGCTTTTGCTCCAGTTCAGCGCCCCACCAGGGTTGTTTACCCGGCGTGCTGCGCGGTGTGGTCTCTGGACAGGCAGATTGGTAGCTGTTTATGATTGAATTAGTAAGATGGCTTACTTGTACTTCAATCTGTGTCGAGTCCGCAAAAGTCGTCGGATCGCTTAGAGTTGCAAGCTTGCAATCAAGGTTGCGTGTGTAGGTGGCTCGATCCGTGTTACGCGGATTCCGCCGTGGTGGTGTTGGTGGCACACAGACCTGTATGTCAAAGCGGATCCACCTATGATCAGAGCAGGAAGCCTCATTGGAGACCTGCCACCCGGTGGTAATTTCCGCCGCACCCTCTGACGCCAGAGTGAGATCAATAATTGTGCGGCTTCGCCTGGTTACGAATGTTGGTTCGGAGCCAGTGTTTTGTAGGGATAGGTTAGTCGAGAATAAGTAGTCAACCAAGGCCTTACCCCTCTCGTTTTGCGTGTTCATACCCCACAGTTGGTGGTGAGCGTTAGCGTCCGCCCCGACGACTTACTCAAACCCGCATCCCTCGCAGTGGTTCACGAGGCGGGCGAGGTTGTGGGGAGGCGGCGCCTCCAAGACTTACCGCCAAGATTGGAGAGTCCTTGTATGCGGCCCGCCCTAATCCACGGCTCTTGGATCAGGGCAATTGCCGTGTGTTGAACCTCCAGCCACTTTCGGAGCTGAGCCGTCGCGGTCTGACTGTGGAGGTTCGCCTGGAGGATTTTACATGTCGACGAAAGGGACGCCATCACTGGTCGAACCCTCTTCGTCCCCCCCAAGTTTGAGCCCGGCCAATAGGTCGCCCTCGTCGAAACCGTCCCCTGCCAGGCCCGAAGCCGGGGACAGGATGATGTCGTCCAGCTCCTCGCCCGATGAGAGGACGGCTCCCACGGTGACGGCGGCAGGGGCGGCCGACTCTGCTGCAGCAGGTTCAGTCGCGGATGCTACCGGGTTGCATAGAGGGGAAGTGGACTCCCCTACTGGTGCCTGCGGCACCTGTATCAGTTCCTCGCTGACGGTTCCCGTGGTGGGGTCCCAACCCTGAGGAACATCCGTGAACCTGCCGTTCCGACCCTGAAACTTCACGTACACCGCCCCTAGTTCAATTGAGAGGCAGCGTCCGGCCTCCATCAGGGTCGGAATCTGATCCACAGGGACACCGACCACCACAAACCACGCCGCGGCTTGTTTGTCAGCGTGCAGCAGTACCCACCTCTTGATGTCAACCCAAGGGTTCTGGCAGCTGAGAACGCGACCAATATTAGTCGGCTCTCCGTAGACCCCCTGCTCGTCCGGGATCACGATGCCACACCGTGCACGCTTCTGGATCTCCAACTGGCTCACGACGACTGGCGAGGTGCTAGTTGGGAGAGCTAAGTCGGAGACTGCTTTCCTTAGCCAGGCTAAGGTGTGGTCGTTGCCGCACCACAGTTTGAGGACACCCCCGGCGAACAGCGGCTTCGCGTTGAAAGTCGGCCCCTGGAGTGTCTTGCTTGGGGGAGCAGGCCTCGAGGATGATCTGCTTCTGGATAGCAGCAAGTACCTGGTCCGATACATCCTTGCTGAGGATCCCCGTGCGGTCGCAGGTGATCGCGACGTCGAGGGTAGCACTTGCAGCTTGGGCGTAGCTTCGTTGGGCGACCCGTTTGGATTGATCAAGGCGCGGCCGCTTATGCTCACCCCGAGGTGACAAAGTCTCGTTGAGAGCTCGCTTGGCCGCGGCCTGATCCTTCCAATCGGGTCGCTGTGTTGTGTCGGTTCCCACAGCCGAACTCCCCGGAGCACCGGTTGGCGGTTGACTGGGCGCTGATCGGATCTTTAACGGTATAAAAGGCTTTCCTGCACAACTTACGTTTAATGAATGATTTGAATTTATTAAGGCTTAGATCTTGAACGTGGCTTGGAAGTTTGTTATAAAAGCGTATACATTGACATCGGAATGAGCCACCAATAGTGTCAGACTTAAGGTATTTCGAATTTAAGTATTGTCGAAATGAAGACGCATCGGAGTTCCGTTTTGTCGAAACAAATTCTTGTCGTATTACGGTTTGTCGAAATTCAGTTTGGCAGTCTATTTTTAAATAAGGCCCGTCGTCTACGACTCAGCCATTCACAAACTAGTTAATAACGCGTTAGTAAGTCGCGTCGTCTACATATCGTCATTGAAATATTAATGCTGTGACATTCTGAACACTCATTGCCGATTAAATTTGTAACACGTTAGTTTTGAGTAATGTCTTGGACGATGGGTCTAAGGCCCGTATTATAGAACATCACTCAATAGTCAAGCATTACTTAAAACTAGATTCCAGCCATTTGATTGGTTGAAACTAGTTTTAAGTAATGCTTGAGTATTGAGTGACGTTCTGTAATACGGGACTAAGAAATTTAAAAAGTCACTGCTGGCTGGTTATTATTAATGTATTACTTTTATTAAAATACATTATAAAATAATCTATAATTACAGTATTTTCGAGTTATTAATTAACTGATAAAACAAGTTTATTCATCCATCACGATTTTTTTTTCAAAGTTCGTCGTCGGTCGCATCCACTATCAGTCTTGTCTTGATTGGGCTCCGCTCCATCGTGATTACGCCACAAGATCGATGACTGACTGAATGGTTTTTATAAGATAACAAAAAATCTTCACTCAGAAAAATCAGCAACATTCCTTTCACGGTTATTTTTCCTCTGATCTTACATCACAGTGATTTTTAAAATTATTGTGAAACGATTGTGTCCCTTTTTGTAGTCAACGTAATTAAGTAAATGATACCTAATTACAATTTTGGTTGCTTAAATAATTAATTATTGTTAAATTCCAGATTAATAGTAAAATACATAAAATAACCATATATTAAAATGTAGTCAAACTGTGTTGTCACTATAAGTATTGTCCCTATTGTATGTGCAATTTTGTATATGAAATTGTAAAACCATAAAAACCCAATCATGAATTTAATTTTTGTCGTTCATTTACTAAAATTAATTGTTTGATGCATTTTAATTTATAATACTCTTGACACAATAAACGCCCGAGTTTAACATAATTAGCGTGTGCAATTAATGGGCAGTACAGAATGATTCTTTTGTACTAATAATAATGTGGTAATTAACGGTTATAAATCAGGTCAAGCATTTTGTTGTGATAACATCATACTGTTTATGCTTTGCAAGTTTGTAAACTGAAATACATGCAGTATCTTAAGAAACGTCTGAAAAGAACGTGGACTAACAATAAGATTACAGATTTTTGTTAATTACTTGATTTTTGTTAATTAAATCTTTAAACGTGATACAATAAAAATAACATGATATTATATCATCATCATCATTTCAGCCGAAAGACGTCCACTGCTGGACATAGGCCTCCAAAGGGGGGGTTTGCCATAATCGCCACGCTTGGCAGGCGGGTTGGCGATCGCATTATGGTGTTCAAATGCATAGAGAACGCTGCTGCCCATTCTCTAGTAAGTCCCTTAGTCGCCTTTTACGACACCCACGGGAAGAAATCGGGGAGTGCTATTCTTTACGTCCAGCACCACACAGACGCGCCGGCACCACACATGATATTTAAATAATCCAAATGAAACGCTCTTCGTTAGTAAGCGCATCAATTGAGAATGGCGGGACCGATTTGGCTATTTTTGTTTTTATATTGTTCATAATAGTCCGAATTAGGTTTTTGTGGAAAGGAAAGATGGAAAAAATCATATTCGGAAACAACTGAACGCCCTTTTTTCTATGGTTTTTTTAAATTAACTATTGATATCTGGACAGGATAACGGTGACCCCGTTATCCTGTGTACCCTGCTAGTTTATTATAACTTACAACTCACTTCTTTATCTGCACTGTCAGTTATCAGGGCCAAATCTCTGAAGATGCAGAAATGAGTACGATAGTTATTTCAAGAGATAAATAGATAAAACATTTATTCAGTGCACACAAAAGACATAGCACAACACACAATAGCACAAAAAAAAATAGATAACAACTTAAAATAATTAAAAAAGAAAAAACAATAGGCAAAAAAAAAAAAGGACATAGGTACTTACTTAAAGAAATAGTGACACTATGACGAGAATAACTTCTCATTCTAGACTAGCTGTTGCCCGCAAATTTGGTTTTCGATCCGGGATGAAAAGTAGCCTGTCCTGACCTAGGTCCGAGGTGGCGGCGTATCAGACGTCGCGGGGGGGGTCAGACACCTCACCCCCCCCCCAGACTTGAGGTGGCCCGCACAGGCGGGCCGGCACTAGCCGGGGATTGCGGAAGGAATAACGGATCCCAAGATCCCCGGTGCAAGTGTGGGAGGGGAACACTGGGGTGGTTTTTAGTCAGTAAGAGTCTGACAGACCCCTCCGTCCGCCCCAGGGCGGAGGACATCCATGAGGATTTTCCACCCCGTGAACAAAAAAAAAAAAAAATGGTGTATCTGTGAGCCAAATTTCATCTAAATTCGTTCTGTCGTTGTAGCGTGAAATTATAACAAACAAACAAACTCACTTTCGCGTTTATAATATTATAAAGTTAGGATATTTAGGATTATAATTTACAGATAATTTTTGGCAATGGTCATGATTTATATACGAGCACTTTTACTAATCTTTCTGTCTTATAATGCTGTTCACGGTCAGAAGTGGGTCAGTAGGTACTTTTTACACAATCACGAAAAACAAAACAAGCTACTGTTGGCATCTCACACCACACCACACCGCACTACACTACACCACACCACACTTCATCCACAATCTTCAACAATAACTTTTAATTTTGTATCTTTTTTTTATTTTTCCTATAATTTTGATTCTTCTACCAAAGGTTAAAATAATTTGTTAATATTATCTTTAAGTTTTAATAATCAAACACTAAGGGGGGGGGGGGGGGGGCTGGTAATCTGTGTGACAGGGTTTCCTAGTGCAGATACTAGTCTCTCCCACAAAGGAATTATTGGTGGTTATATTATTCATATTTTTAAGGCGCCTTTGTGGCAGAGAAATAAAATGTTTATTTATTTATTAGTACACACAGCTCTATTAACTGGTTACCCCCATTAATTGGTTTGCAAAATCATATTATTATAATTAATGTATTGTTTTGTTTTAGTGAATAAATGAGTTAGTTTTTTTTTTTTAAGATTGTTTTTTTTTCAATAAAACGTTAATACGTTTATGTTACACAAGCAATAATAGGGTTAACATTTACGAAGGGCTATTTAACGTCTAAATAGACCGGAGGTTTCAAGACCGCTTGCCTTGCTTATATTGAAAGACAAGAAAGAAAAAGTATTTATTGGGACTCGCACAGATCACAAATAAAAAAAAAACACACTCATAGAAACACAAAGAACAAAACTAAAACTAAAACAAAGTAAAAATTAAAATAAAAACAGAAAGTCCTGTACGAGGCCAAAAGACCCGTATCTCAGCATGATGCTGCGGCACTTAAAAATAAGTATCGCAGCGCTGGTGGCCGGAAAGAT
The DNA here is from genome assembly GCA_948098905.1 of Tiliacea aurago. Taxonomy (NCBI): domain Eukaryota; kingdom Metazoa; phylum Arthropoda; class Insecta; order Lepidoptera; family Noctuidae; genus Tiliacea; species Tiliacea aurago. The sequence continues at coordinate 9,487,640 of OX402592.1, forward strand.
CATCCGGAATTAAATAAAATGAAAATAGATAGTGAAATAACATATTTAATAAAAATAAATAAACGATAATTTGTTTAATAAAATTATTGTATTGTAAACGAACACGGGGTGTGAGAACCCGACGTCACTTCAGTTACTTGTCAGTGCCTATTATCATAGCCTTTTATGTCTGTGGTGTTATAACTGTGTGTGACCTCCTTAGGCAGTATTAATCTGTGGTATTAATGTTCTGTCGCTGTGACAAGTAAAGAGATGCAGGCGCCGACAATCCGGAAAGAAATAAATACAAAAACATTACGGCTGTTTATTGCTACAGTACTTCCTATAATGAATAATACAATAAAAAGTGCTCTGTGATAGACGGTTAACGGCAATTGGAGAAAAAAAAAGAAGATAAACTAATGATAAGAACGGTAGAAGAATTTTAAATTACACCAATGACAAATAACGAAATGAAAAAGAAATAACAAAAACACAATGTGAAACAACAATTACTGTGCCTGTTCAGTGAACAATGGCTGCTGAACGCTCGCCACCATTGCCAGCTGCGTGCAGATCAAGGGTAAGTTCAGAGTGTGGCATTTTTTTGAAGCTGTAGTAAGTGCTGTTTAAATTTGTTTCTGAATGTACCAACTGTCTTTATAGCACGAAAAGGAGGTGGCAAGTCATTCCAGCAACGAGAGGCAGCGAATTTGAAACAACCACGGAATGCAGCAGTTCTGTGGGTACCACTGCAGTTGGTCGCCCGGCGCTTTTTTATAGTAGGTAGTTTTTTTTTGGTAGAATAGACCATTTTTAGTGTATTTTGAAAATCCCAAAGTGTGCAAAAGCATAGGTGCCGAGAAAAAAAAACAAGTTTCTTTCGCGATGTGCGGTCGACGGGACCCCGCTTCCCGGGGTCCCTATTTCTGGATGGTTTAGAAAAAAATAACTACGAAAGGGGATGGCGGGCCCTGTTCGCTCGCTACGCTCGCTCACCTAACCTGTCCGAGTCAGGGTGCCCCAAGTCCCGAGCTCGCTTCGCTCGCTCTTGCATCCTAAGTTCTCCTCCAATAGTAACATTGTCTTGCATTTAGTACGATGAGTGATATTTTGTCAAACACGTCACGGTCACTTTCACTTACATCTTAGACTAAATACAAATAAGACTATTATTTTTATTAATTAATCATATTAATTGCTTCTTATCTTAGTACATTGCGGTAGTAGTTATATAAAAATGAATTTAGTTAAAAAATTACATTATTAGTACTAAAAACCATTAAAATACGCAGTCACTTACGTAAATAAGTTAATTTTCTTCTCAAAAACTAAGTGTTTGCACAGTGTGAGATTTTGCGAAAGTGTTTTACACGAAGACATCTATACGCTATAAAATTGTGAAACTACGCACGAGCGGGCGACCAACTGCAGTGGAGCCCAATTTCTTATATAAATAGTCTGGTTTCTTTGTGAGAATAGTGCCAAAGAGTAGGGTAGCCAGGTGAAGCTTTCTGCGTGCTGACATTCACATCAAATTACCCTTATTTAAAAATGGAGTGATGTGGGATTGTGGTGGGACATTGTAGTAGAATCTAGCGCAGGCATTCTGCACCCGCTGGATAAATTTTTCGGTTCTACCGAGAATCCACGCCCCATATACAGTGTCCGCGCAGTTCAGCTTGGATAGAACAAGTGACTCACATAGCATGACACGCATATCCACACTTATGTAGGGACGGACACGATACAAGAGTTTGAGTCGGTAGAAACAGTTGCGCACGGCCTCCATTATGTGAGTTTCGAAATGCAGCTGTCCGTCAAACACTACCCCAAGATTACGAGCCTCGAGAACTCTTTCCACACCACAACCATCAATTCTGAGGTCCAGGTTGCAAGCAAGCATTTTGTTCAGGAAATCCTTAGATCCCATCACCATAAACTTGGACTTACTAGGGTTCAGGACCAAGGAGTTTCTTCTGGACGAAGCAGAGATCCTCTCCAAATCCTCATTAATACTTATTACAGTTTCAGCTGTATCCTGGGAGCGGAAGGAGAGGTACAACTGCAGACCATCGGCGTAAAGGTGGAACTTGGTGTTGATCAGACAGTTGGAAATATCAGCACTGTACAGGATGAAGAGAAGCGGGCCAAGGATCGATCCCTGCGGTACGCCCCTGCCCACGTGCTTCGGACCAGAAGACATTGTGTCTCCGTTACTGTCGCATGTCACCTGAACAAACTGTGATCGATTACTGAGGTAACGTTCAAACCATTTAACTGCTTCGACATTGCACCCATAGTAGGACAGCTTTGAGAGAAGAAGCGAAGTATTAATGGAGTTGAAAGCACGCGAAAAATCTAGCAGGACAAGTAGGGTTCCCATGCCCTGGTCTCTGGCTTCAAGTATGTTACCGACTACATCCAGGAGTGCTGTTGATGTACTGTGGCCCCTGCGAAAATCGGATTGAGCCAATGGCAAAATACTATGGTGCTCAAGATATGCCCTAAGCTGGTCGGAGACAACCCTTTCTAAAATCTTGGACAGACATGGCAGTAGGCTAATCGGACGGAGATCTTTCACGCTAGTGGGGTTGGGTACTTTAGGGATTGGTCTAACTATTGCCATTTTCCACAGATCAGGGAATGAAGAGGTGACTATGGATCTGTTAATGATAGCTGTGATAACTGCAAGTGTTCGAGGAAGTGTCAACATCAGCATCTCCAGAGATATATGGTCAGAGCCCTGCGCATTGGACTTAAGGCCGCGCAAGATCGTCAGCACCACATCCTGCTGGACCGGCTCAAGCTGGAAATGATTATTACTGTGTCTATGATGCTCAATTGCTTGCACGATAATATAATGTGCTTTTTGTCGTGCAATTTTTTTTTTGTATTTTTATAAAGTAATATTTATAAAGAATTTATAAATCAAGAAAAATAAAATATTTTAATAATCATTTATTATTGCTTTTACTTAACCTACTATTATTTATTCCAAGCTGTCTCGCAATTCCTGTTATGCTCACATTTTGTTCATACAGATCAACTATGTTTGTTCTCATAAAATTTGAAATAATTAAGGGTAAATCGTAGTCGTTTACTCTTCGTCGTTTTAAGTGAACTTTAGGGTATGGACTAATTTGAAAAAGAAAACGTAAGTAAAATTAACGGATACCCTCAAATTATAACATCTATCGATTAGACAGAGACCTAAAGATAAAGTGACTCGGACGATACTAGATAACAATTTCATCACAATTCATATGGGCTCGTACACGACACTCATACGGCAGTTTCCCAAAGTAGCCAGTACTTTGGGAAACTGCCGTATGAGTGTCCAAGTCCCAACAAGTGTTCCAAGTCTAAACATTGAACTCTTTTTGAAGTATACTTTAGATTATTCGTAACGAATTCAATGTTATAGCAGTATAACATTTTAAAACTTGAGGGGTTAGCACATACTGACGCTGTGTGTATAAACAACAACAAACCAACTCAATTCAAAACGACAAGGTAAATCTGTCTCCACAACCGAAGGTATGCTGTCCCTGCCGTTTCAATTTCCTGCAAGCTGATAGCAATCAAGCGAGCCTTGAACTGATGACGGTGGGTACATTATTGGGTACATTGCTCGGCGTCTCACATTCCCTCATGCGGAGAACGTCTTCATCTCGGCCGTTATTGGAAAATTCCACACAAAATTATTATACGCCGATGTACAGATGAACTAGGAGATTGGTATACAAGCAGCATACAGGCAGCAAACTTGCAACTACTATTAAACAATGTTGTGAGTGTGATAATATGCATATTCTTTACAGCACTCATTAAAGTGTGTCTTTGAAAATAAAAGTTTAAACTTTTAATCAAATTCAAATCTGTGACATCGCTCTCTTCACTTCTCTTCGTCCACGTCGCTATCCAAAAGTAATCAGTTACAAACGCAAATTCACAATGAGTTGCTAGAATTTTATGTAGTGTGAATTGTTGTTGTAACACGTTACTCGTACGTGGCGTCGTGGACGATGGGTCTCAAGCTTAAGAGCGTTTACACCTTATAGCATTTCATACAAACTTTCAAGCCCTTGTTTTTCTAAATGACTGAACCGATTTTAATGAAACTTCATACGCATAAGCAGGATATAAAGTTCTAAGAAGTTAGTTAAGAACAATTTCGAAAAATAGTGTTACAGCCAAATTAGACTGATTTTAAATTTTCCATAGAAACAGAGATTTCCAGTTATCTGTTTTTAAATAAGACATTTCAAAAATGTTGACCTTTGTATCCTGGTTATGCGTATGAAGTTTAATTAAAATATGTAGTACGAAATGCCGTAAGGTGTAAACGCTCTTAAATACAAATGAATATTGGCAGTGTGAAAGATGATATGGCTAGAAAGGGAATGGCTACCGAGATGACGTCTTATAGAGAAGTATGGAAGAAAAATACATTTTGCGCCAATCCCAAATAAATTGGGATAAAGGCAGGAGAATGATAATGATCAGGAATAGAATAGAATACTCTTAATTATGTACACCATAAAAGTTACAGATATAAATGAAAAAAAAGATAAATGTCATCATGATGGTGATTCGCAGTGTCGTGGAAAGTTGAACATGTTTGCCTGTGCACCAACCCTGTTGTTCGGCTGTACATCTCCAATACATTCGATTGTTGTGACATACGAGAATTTATATAGATTCTAGGCATAGGTTTTGGCTTCCAATTTGTCCCTGACCTTGTTATTGTGACAATAATATTTTACTTGGCTATACGCTGTTTTATGGATCGGTACTAAAATAAGGAATTTCTTATTAACTTGTATCTTTATTTTGTATCGTATTTGGTACAATTTATTCTTAATCTACGTATTTCGAACGTATTTATTTTAAGTTATTAGTAGTTAGTTATTTTACCGCCTACGCGCGTACCGTGCGGACGTGTTTGTTGCGTTCGTTTTAGAATTACTCCGAAATTATTAGTTACGATGTCTATGAACTGTCGAGCTTGTGGTGTTGACGTGCCAGATAGACTTTTTATGAAGTGCTCCAAACAACAATGCGAGAAAGTGTACGATTTAAAGTGTCTAGGATTGACACAAGTTCAATACATTTTCTGAGAAACCCGCCCACCAATGGGTATGTCCGGAGTGCGTTTGTTCAAAACCTAAACCCAAACGGAATGACCCGGATACTCCGGTCCGGATCACCCTAGAGATGAAGACATACGATACCAGTGCCAACGTTAACACTCAACGAGGAAGCCGTTCAAAAACAGCAGACGAATCGATCGACGAATCGATCCTCGAGAGTGATCATGACGGTATTTTGCTATCAGAGTTCAGACAGTTTAGATCAGATGTATTAGAGCGTCTAGACATGCAAACAAAGGTTATTAAACATCTTCAAGAAGTATGTTATTCCACAAAAACTGAATTAGAAGAACTAAAGACAAATATGAAGGTATTTCAAGAAAAGTGTGTCCAAAAAGAGTTGTTGTTAACTCGCAACCAGCCATGTGAAAGTATGTATAGTGTATCAGAAAGTTTGAAATCGGAGGATGAGGTGACCAATCAAGTAGTAATCCAAAATTCATTCGCCGATGTGGCTCGTAGTGATTTAATCGTAAACAAAACAAACACTACTACCCGCGTAAGTCAAACGCGTGAGGCCACGAAAACCGCGTCAGTGAGTCTACTAGATACAGAGTCTCAACTTATCAGTCAACCTCATATAGTTCCGGTGGTCGAGTTGAATGGCAAAGAAGAAAATAATGAAAATAATGAGTGGATTACGGTGCGTAAGAAGAAAGGAAAGTTGCAATATAAAAATGTAAAAAAGGGAAAAAATGCGGATTTGGTGGAAATACAGGCTACAGAAAGAAAGAAACATCTTCATGTTTGGCGATTGTCTACAGAAACAACAGTTGAAAAACTCACATCGCATGTAAAGGGGTGTGTGGGTCCCAAGTTTATGTGAAGGTGGAAAAGATAAAACATAAAACGGAAAGAGACTATGCATCTTTTATCATCGCGGTATCTGAGTCAGTGTACGAAGAGTTGTGTCAACCAGATATGTGGCCCGTCAATGCTGAATTTTGCGAATGGATTTGGTTTCAAAAATCTGCAAGCAAACCATTTAAAGAAAAATAATAATTTTGAGTTTTATTATCAAAACGCCAGAGGTCTTCGGACAAAGTTGAGCAATTTTTGTAATAATATAGAATCATTAAGGGCCGACATATTTGCAATTACAGAAACAGGATGTAACGATTCTATACTGGACGCGGAGATTGTACCACCAGGATATCAAATGGTACGATGTGACCGGACGGACGGCCGCAAGCAAGGTGGTGCGTTTCTCGTGGCCACACACGGTTTCGAGCTTCGACGAGTGAATACACCGGGTGACGTCAACATAGATAACTGCTCATTTGAACTAGTTTGTGCGACTGTACATGTAAAATGTAGATACTTGTTTTTATGTTGCGTTGTTTACATACCACCAAAGACGCATGAATATGAGTACATGATAGTTTTTAGAATAATAGAACAATTGTGTGTAAAATATAGGAATGTTATTGTGTTAGGGGATTTTAATCTAAACTCAAGTAATGAAAACATTAAAAATTATTTTGAATTTTTTGTGTCATTTTGCGAATTCGCCCAGATGAGTAAAGTACCGAACTGCAATGGGAGACAATTAGACTTAGTGTTGTGCTCGTTATGTTTATGTGAGGACGTGCAAGTATGCGAGGCAGACGAGCCACTGGTGCCTGTGGACGCATATCACCCGCCACTCACTATAACCCTGCAAATCAGCGCAAGCGCCATGAACTCCCCACCACCGGCCGCCGTGTTCGTGACTCCACACCGTCAGGTACCCGTCAGCCAAATCGAGCCGCAATGGAACTTTTATAAAGCTGATTTCTATTTATTATATTCCTCATTGGCCTCCGCCGATTGGAATCCGATTTATAGCATGCACCAACCAGAACAAGCTTTAGAGTATTTTTACAATGTTTTTAATAGTGTAATTGAAAATTGTGTACCCAAAAAACAACCAAAACCTGTAAATCGTAGGTATTGCTATCCAGAATGGTATACAAAAGAAGTAATTGCTGATATACAATTAAAGGCTAGACTTCATAAGCAGTTTAAATCGACGGGATCACGTGTTGATTACAATACTTTTTCTACATGCAGAGCACGCATTAAAGAAAATATTCACTGTGAGTACACAAATCACCTAGATCGAGTGCAGAGTAACTTAGCAAAGGATCCTAAGTCTTTTTGGAATCATATCAGGGCAAAAAAGATATCCACTAAATGTAACAAAACTTTGAAGGAGGGAGTAGTTTTATCAGAACCAGAATGTGTGACGGAATTTGCAAAGTATTTCTATTCTGTGTATAATAAGGAACCGGCGCGGCTTGACGTGAACGAAGCGGTTGAGGCGGGGGGCGCAAGCAGCGCGCGTGTGCACATCCCACGACTGACAATCGAACAAGTTCAAGCTGCGCTTGCTCGGCTCAAACCCAAGCGCTCAGCAGGCCCGGATGGTATTCCGGCATTTATTATGCGAGATTGCCGATTAGTATTAGCAGGGCCGCTCGTACATATGTTTAACTTGTGCCTAGAAACATCGTACTTCCCAGAACGTTGGAAGGTCACCCGCGTAATTCCCATTCCAAAAGGGGGAGACGGAACAGTCGAATCTTTTAGACCGGTGGCGATTCTGTCGACACCAGCGAAGGTGTTTGAGTCTGCCATTCAGCGAGATGTCCAGGAGCAAGTAGCATCGCAACTATCAGACGCTCAACACGGCTTCCGACCAGCGTGCAGCACGACCAGCAATCTATTGAATGCCATGACGTACTTAGTTCCTCATATTGATGCAGGGGTGCAGGTGGACGCCGCCTACTTTGATTTTAAGAAGGCGTTTGACCTGGTGGATAACGATGTCTTGTTATCAAAGTTAGCGAAAGTTGGTTGCACACCTAAATTGCTCCAATTCTTCGCGAGCTATATGAGGGACAGAAAACAGTATGTCGAGTACTGTGGATTCCGGTCGCAGCCTTATTTCACTAGGTCGGGAGTGAGTCAAGGTAGCAATTTAGGGCCGTTAGAATTCATAGTAATGATCAATGACTTGCCTGATGAAATAAGAGATGCCAAATGTCTGTTATTTGCAGACGACCTCAAGTTGCTGCTGGCTATCGAAAATGAGGACGACTATCACCGCCTTCAGCAAGACATTGATCGAGTAGTGGAGTGGAGTCGAAAGAACAAACTGCAATTTAATGTTACAAAATGTTCAGTTCTAACATTCAGTCGTGCAAGAGTACCATTCCACCACAGCTACAAAGTGGATGACGTGCCTATGAAAAGGGAGGAGGCAGTGCTAGACCTTGGTGTTCGTATGGATACTCAATTGAGATTCCGGGAGCATATTATAAATGTCTGTAAAAAAGCATACAAGCGACTGGGATTTGTGCTTCGCAGAGCGGCATCTTCCATTTCGGCATTGTATGACGCTCTAATAAGAAGTCAATTGGAGGGTAATGCGGCAATATGGGCTCCACATGAGACTAAATATAGTCTCATGTTGGAGCGCATACAGAATAAATTTACAAGATATATATACCTAAGGCGGTATGGAATATATCCCTTTTACCCCTTGATGTATCCAACCTTGTTTGTGTTAGGCATGGTGGGATACAACAAGTTGGAAACAAGGAGGGATCTAGCACTGGCGTCATATATCCTTGGAGTGTTCCGGGGTAACGTAAATAATCCGGGTGTGCTACAGTGGATAGGCTTGTGTGTGACGGATGGGTACGTGCAGCGCCGACGGCGGCCCAACTTGTTCGCGGTGTCGCGCGGCCGAACTAAACTATTGGACAACGTCCCCCTGACGCGAACAATGCGCACACTAAATTTGGTTGCCGACAGAATAGATCTTTTCTCATGTTCACTGAGCGAGTTCGCAAGGGTAACGTTACATGTGTTATGTTTTTAATTTATATATCGTGTATTGCATGGATATTAATATGTGGTAAATTATTTCATGAACTGTTAAATAACTACACTACCGAATTGGGACACTGTAATGGTAGCGTATTTATGCAAATCAATAAATAAATAAATAAAGTTGCGGGAGACAACATAGCGATCTAGGTACAGAATTATGAATTCTTTTGTCTATTATCTGGCGTATATTCAATTTATAACTGTCATTCATTTACAGATGTATAAAAGGGCACACAGTTGTAAAAACAAACGATTTGTTTTAAACAAGTTTTTTTAGTTATTATTAAATAACAATTAAAAAGTTAAAAATAATTTTATTCCGATTGGAAATAAGCCGTTTTATCTTCTCAACCTTTAAACGATAATCAAGCTCCTTTGTTTTTGTCAAAATCATCCAATATCATAATTATTTTTTTCAAACCTTTAATACTACATAGTCAAAAGATTTACATACGCATGAAAAAATTTTGCTCAATCAGAAACCAGGAAGTGGGTCAAAATCAACTCGCAAGATTCGATTACAGACAGACACTGGGACAGGTGAAACTCAATAAAAGCTTGTAAAAAGGGACACAGCAATTTGCTTAGCAATTAATTTCCCTGACTTTACAATAAATCTTCTACAAACAAAGGTTTTTAGCCACATATTACTAATTTATAATAATAATTCATTTATTTTCAGACAAAGTACATTCAATAAATCACAAAATTGATATGAAAATCACACGTTCACTATAAAATAATAGTCAAATATACAAATCAAATAAAATTACAATACAAATACATGTCATTCAAATCAAGTCAAATATAAAATTTATACAAAATAATATCATTAAAACAAATAATATTAAAATTTTACATAATACAATTTATGCACAGACCAAAACGCTCTTGGCGAGTTCTTATAACGAAATAGAGGTATCAATAGATACGGCATTTCTTTAAGCGTGAAAAGATTTATGAGACAGAATACGTATTAATTTACGAGCAAAGGGATCGGGGTTAGAAAATGTCGAGTAATGAAATAAAGTATTCTCGAGCCTAAAATAATTTAAAGAATAATGTGCGGCTTTTCGTTTCTTTTTGTAGTCTTTTTATAGCTGAGAATGAGGTAGATATTCTCATTTCTTAAATGCCATCTTTAAGGTCCTTTACTGTTAGATGTCCTTCATAATTTGAACATTTTCAAAGCATTTGCCATTTTCTATTTTACTTTTATCGAAATATTCATTTTGTATTTTTTCAATGGAATTCAAGCTTTATAAAGTTGCCAAATATAAAATATTATTTGGATCGAGAGTGCGTGACACCGACAATGTCACATTTTCCATATCTTATCGCTTTGTCATTTATAGGACTGACATAAAAACGATGCGATATTTTATTGTATTACCATAATAATCCAATCCGTATGTTTTTACCTTTTTCATCGCATTTCGATTAAAAAGTATGTATTTCTTTGGGCGTGAACTTTTTAATCCAAAAACACAGGCTGTATCCATAAGATGATAGTCTTTGACCCGTGCGTGTTGCCAGTGATGACCTATGGCACTGGAACGTGGTCGCTCACAATGGGCCTTATTAGAAGGCTAAAAGTCAAACAAAGGGCAATGAAGACGGCTATGCTTGGAGTTCTCTACGTGATCGAAACAGAAATGAAAAGATCCGTAGGAGAACCAAGGTAACTGACATAGCTTGAAGAATTGCCAAACTTAAGTGTCAGTGAGCAGGCTCGCAGACCGCATGTCCGATGGAGTCGAAAGTCCTGGAGTGGCGACCGCACGCGTGTGATGTAGCGTTATAAGGCGTCGCACAAGGTGACCGACGACCTTGTGAAGCCCACAGGAATCCGTTGTATGCGGAAAGCACAGAACCAGTCAAAGTGGCGGTGCTTGGGGGAGCCCTATGTCCATCAGTGGACGTCTTTCGGCTGAAATGATGACGATGACACAGACAAATAAATATTAACAAGACTCTAATTAAAATGTTTTATGAACTTGTTACTCACTGTTTACCAACTTATGTGAACAACTTGTTAAGCTAAGACCTCCCAAATTGTAATCTTATCGATTTGTCAGTTGGAGAAAAACTTAAAAATAACACCTACGCCCCTCAAATCGGAATGCAGCAGTGGTCTTTTATAAACAGATATTGAAAATAATAATATGGTAATTAGTAGTTTTTAATTAAAAAATAAATAAACAAAACTATAAACATTTCTACATAAAGTGGAATAAGCAACACTTTCGCTGTTTTATGTGAGTGAGAGTGTCATTAGATTTTTATTACTTACATAAAGTACCATTATGAATTTAAGTATTTACTACTTGAAATACCTGAAACATTGTTTCCTCGGATTTACCACGTAGCCGTAGCGTCCAAACTAGTAATTAAAAAGCTCTAGGGCTTTTATGTCAAAATTTAAAATGGCAGGTCGGGACGTGGCAATTATACTAATTGGCTCCGTATACAAAAAAGTTGGCGTAATTTCTGTACATGGTTCACTTTTCCATGATAATTATTCAGTGTTTCATCTTTTTATATATACCTATCTTATTTAAATAAAGCTTTGCGGTTACGGTCTATAATCCCAAGATACACAAGATACATTTTAAATATTCATAAAACTATGGCATTTTGTAATAATTGGAATTTATGCATTTTAATGTTGCGTTGATCCGTGTGGTGCTGGACGTAAAGAATGGCACCATACTATTTATTCCCATGGGTGTCGTAAAAGGCGACTAAGGGACTTACTAGAGAATGGGCAGCAGCGTTCTCTATACATTTTAATACCATACTGCGATTCACCAACCCGCCTGCCGAGCGTGGCGATTATGGAAAAGCTCAACTCCCTTTGGGGAAAGCCTATGTCCAGCAGTGTTCGGCTGAAATGATGATTTTAATGTTACTTATGTAATAAAATACTACGTTAAACAAGCCGAGTACAAGCGGAGAACAAGCCGAGTACGAATTCGCGTAGTGTGGACCGACTTACGAGTCTCGAATGAGCGCGCTTTTTGCGTTTGACTCGTGCTCGGCTGTGCTCCGCCAAGTGTCGGTTTTTTGACGAACACAAATGGATTTGCATCGCGTTGGAGGACAGTGATCGTTGTAAGTCAGCACTTGACGCCGCGGACGACGACGCGCAGAACGCACCCTACCATTCTTAAATGGAAAAATAACTTCTTGATGCGCAGTATTTTCCTCACTTGTCTAAACTCTAAGCCATAAACTAAAATTCACTTACAGTTTATGTGACTTTTTCGTGATTTTAGTACCTACATACCATAATAATATGGTTCGTTACCCTCTTGGTGACTTCTACGTAAAATAGCTATAAATAAAGTAAACTACACAAATACTTTTAGCGTCCAGTTTTTTATAGGTCATATCTTGGTATCGCACTCTTGATAGAATTTTACGATGTTCTTAGTTAAGGCAGGCTTCACACTTATTTGGGTTTTATTTAATTTATTTATTCATTAACAATTAACATTGTGTTGAAAATTACATATTAGATAAAATTGTCACATGCAGAATCAATACATTTAAAGGCCTAATTAAAATTGATGTGAAATGTTTAGTTCAAGAGTAAAATTAAGTCAACAAATTAATATAATGTCAAATTAATACGAGTAGCAGCTATAATGTCATATTTAATGTCAAAAATATCAAGAGTAAAACGTCACATAAATTCTGATACCGAGTATAAAAAAATACCCAAAAAAAAGGCTTTTAATTTAGTTTTAAAAGAGTGAGAGTTATAAATTAATAATTTTACGTCAGTCGGTAACCTATTAAATAACTCCACGGCTTGGTATCTGGAACAATGCTTAGATAAGTTAAACTTTAGGGCCATTTTGTGTTTAAATTCCTTCCTTCTTGTGCGTTTTAGGGTTCCGTACCTCAAAACGAAAAAAAGAACCCTTATAGGAGGACTTGTATGTCTGTCTGTCCGTCTGTCACAGCTGATTTGCTCCGAATCTACTGGACCGATTATGTTGAAATTTGGTACACATAATGAACTTCTGTGACCCAAACACGGACGTGTTACGTAAATAAATTAAATTTGATTAAGAAAGTAACTTTTGGGGGGCAAATTAGAAAATTTAAAATAAAAGTTTTGCTGACTGTACCATGTGACATATCAAATAAAAGGTCTTGTTTTAAGGATTTCATAATTATATATTTTTTTTATAATTAAAAAATGAATACTTTTGAAATTATTTAAGAAAATAGATAAAAAATTACCATTCTCCCCCCTTTTCTCCGAAACTACTGAGCCTAAAATTTTGATAAAAATACAGAAAATAGTTCTTTATTTATAGGTTACAGGAAAACTTATAAGAAGTCTGTGATTTTAAAATAACATGGTAAATCACTCAATATTGTGCGTATAAACTTACATTTGCAGTTGGAATGTATGGGGATCATGTTTTTCAACTACGATGTTAAGTTTGTTCTTGGGATAAATTCATCCCAACTACGGAACCCTTCATTGTGCGTGGTCCGACACGCAGTTGGCCGGTTTTTCTTATCTGAGGTTCCTCTTGTGATTCATACTCATGAATATACTTAGCAAAGTGATTTACGAATACTAAATAATACATAAACTTGGTACTGTTAAAATGTCTTATTCTTTAAAGTGCTATCTACATTAGTCTGTTTGTGAGATCCTTACAATACTCCTTATGGCTAACTGTATAACTTGACCCCGCGTCGAAAAACCGGAAGGCTTCGTCTGTCGGCGCGACCACGCGTTCCAGTTCACCGAACAAAAGGAGACATATGAACGCGATGATCGCTTTTTATTAGGAAGCGGCCTGATTGGGCCATACAATTGTAATGCAATTAGGTTTACTACTGACCGCTGCTGGTTTGCCTGTTTGTGGCTGTCTTTATCTTTATCTTTACTGACTATATTTGCGGAATAGTCCACCCAATGACGATTGATGATTTTGTTGTTGATTTCATTTTACTATATTATATTGACATATTTTGCTTGTAATTAATATTGACTACATTTTGTAATGACTCTGATTGTAAATTGAATTATTGACTACCTATATTTTTGCAGTAACTTTAATTTTATAAATTAAATATTAATATGTTAACATTTTGTACGCCTAATGAGGCAAAACATGTTGGTCCGGTAAATATATGTCTCCATCTATATGTGTAATCATGTTACACATGTTTAAACAAATACATTTATCTTTAATGATGCGTCTATTCACGGCGTGTACGTGCACGCATTTGCACGTATCAAGTGGCACTAAGTAGACGTGTACAGACGATTGCAACTATGAGATTGTGGAGAAGAAAATACGACCATAAATGCAGTATTTTGAAACTATCAAATAAATCCTAACATCGGAATTAATGAAGTGATTTTTTCAAACAAACTAAATTATAGTGATCTATGGGTTTTTGAGCTGACTAGCTATAGTCACTAAACTACCTAAAAACTAACTAAAGTATCACACTGTGAAAATTGTCTTAGCTATAATGGCTGTCGTTTCAACAGTACTGCAGCATAAACTTTGTAATTAATACATATACAGTAAAGATGAGGACTATATTCTTGCAAGTAAATATCAGTATGAATGAATGGATGAGTATCGTCCGTTGCGAATTCACGATTGAAATATTTGCCAATAGTGTGTAGGACGCCTTACAGTATATGAAAGCAAATTTATTAACCTTAACATGGGATCATAAAGTTTCAGTGTTTTTTTTTCACAAGCATTATTTCATAGCTCATCTACTTGGTTTGATATATTTTTATTATGATAAACAGGGTACAAAAGTTAAGAAACATTATTTAAGGCAAGATTTCCGTAGAATTCTTTTTTTAAGTTTTGGAAAACTTACAGCTAGGTAAAACTTTTATTAGCAGGCATCGTAGGCCCATAGCGTGTTAGCTTACAAGTAACTTAAAAACAAGTTTTCACAAATAAGTAAACAAATCATTATGAGTTAATGGTTAGTAGACAGCAGTGTCCGTGCGGTGCCGGACGTAAAGAATAGCACCATCCCATTTCTTCGTGGGTTTCGTAAAAGGCGACTAAGGGACTTACTAGAGAATGGGCGGAGTTCTTTATGCATTTTTAAAACCATACTGCGGTCGCCAACCCGCCTGCCAAGCGTGGCGATTTTGGCAGATCCCTCCCCTTTTTGGGGGAGGCCTATGTCCAGCAGTGGACCTCTTTCAGCTGTAATGATGACGATGAGACGGCAGTGTTAAATATTGATGACTAACGTATACAGAGATGATTAAAATAAGCCCGAACCTTGATGAAAAATTTCCCAAGAAAGTCATTATCAGATCCGTAACATGATGACAATGAATATGGAACAACACTTTAAACTGTATTCAAGATTATTGTGGACTAACGTATACAGAGATGATTAACATAAGCCCGAACCTTGATGAAAAATTTCCGAAGAAAGTCAATATCGGATCCATAACATGATGACAATGATTATGAAAGAACACTTTAAACTGTGTTCAAGATTATTCCTTTTATTTTGACACACAAAGAATACACATTTGTCTTGAAAATATGTCAATCTGCCCGCCTTTTCCCAACTATCTTGCGGTCGGCTTCCAGTCTAACCAGATGCAGCTGTATACCAGTATTTTACATGGAGCGCCTGCCTATTTGGCCTCCACAGGACAGTAACTGGGTAATACGATACGCCTTGGTAAGACTGCGGGCCGATCACGGGCGTGCTAAGACGTTTGTGACAAGACATGATAAAAAATGTCACGTCAATTTGTACTAGCATTTTATGACATAATTAATTAAAATAATGTTATATTAAATTATCACCTAATTAATTTATCTGTCGTTGCTTCATTCTTAACTCTTTTTATTACCTATTGTGGTATAGTAATTTTATTCTAGGTGCATCGTCTTCACATATAATTATATAATTAATGTACCTATAAAATATTGTACTAGATTTTAAAAGAGTACCGGTGGAGTTTCTTGCCCATTTTTCTCCATACGAAACTACCTTTTGGAAGGGGCGACTAGAATCAATTCTATTTTTTTGTAAATATTGACGTTCAAAAGTGCCTTTTATGTGCCTATTTGAAATAAACAATTTGACTTTGACTTTGACTTATGACAAAACTGTTTTATCGCTAAAACTGTGATAAAATGTGTGACTCAAGTCATGTCACAGTAGGCCATGCTCGCTGATGGTTGTCAGACTTTCGGGCTTCTGACGACCCATAACGGCTGTCAAAGATCCATGAATGACAGCCGGGACCGACGGCTTGACGTGCATTCCGAGGCACGGAGGGGTCTCGGTATGTAAAGATAGTCACCCATCTACGGACCGACCCCGGCAAGCGTAGCTTAACCTGATGGGTCGACCCCCAGCGGCTGTTATTATTTAGCCACGAGCTCCTCCTACTGAAAATATGTATCGTATGAAAAGTTAGGGCCACTAAAATCCGACTTCAAATTCATTTTCATTTTAGTAACTATAAACCTAAGTTTGATAGGGGTTTTATCACAGATTTAGAGTACGCTAGATGTCACAAGCCGTACTAACAAGCGTGCCTCGAAGTTTGTGCCGTGCACAAACTTCGGGCATTATTGCGACTTCATATTGCGTGTAAAATGAAAAAATGTCAACGCACGTCCAATCCTGACGAAGTCTATTTTATTTTATTTTATAGGGACATAAAACAGTTACATGTTCAATTTTAGTAAATAACAAAATAGGTTAATAGATGTAAACATGTAACCCACACCAATGTCCGCGGAATAATCTATTATGAGGAATAAAAGAGAACAAAACCACGCATCTACTGGAGGCGAATTAGGTTAGGAATAAAAAAAAAAAAAGGATATTAAAGAAAATTATTCTAAATGATTGTGCAAACAATTGAATAGCCATATCTTTTGAATTAACTTTGAGATAGTGAGAATATATCAAGATCGAAAAAGTGTGTGTTATATGTTTCTAAGAGACGACGGAGGGCGCCCTTGCCCCAGCATTGGTTCTGCACTTTACAGTGTGGAACAGCCGGGGCACGCGCGCCTCTCGCCTTAATACAGTTCTGGGTACAATATAACAAAGTTTATTGTTGATATCAGTGCAGTCAAAGTTGTTGTTACATATGCCATGCAGCATCACAGCCATAAGTAGGGTGCGCCTGGACTCGCAGTTGTGCGTATGATAGTTTTGAGTGACTGGAGCGTAAAATTTTTTTTTGGACTATTTCAAGCCTTTTCTTATATTTATCATATAGAGGACACCATATTGGGGCTGCGTATTCCAATTGGGAGCGTATTAAGGTCTATGAACTCACAGACGCGCTAGCGATTGAAACGATTATGTTTACGTTGAGCACATCACTAAATGGCTGGGGTGACGTCATCGTAGGTATAAAAAAGATGACACGCTCGGTTTTCATACTATCTAATGAACATGCGGTATCTAGCCTACTCTAAATCTGTGGGTTTTATACTAGCCAGCTCGGAATTCTGTGTGCTACGCGCTACGAATGTTGTAGCCAGGGTGCTACGGCGTAGCGGCGTTGACTGGCGTAGCTGCCAGACTTTGTATACAAAGTTTATTTCAAAGCAAGTTTTAATAACAGTTTGTTCTACTAAGCGATAAAGTGGAATAGTGTACGGAAGTTAACATGTTTTTATCAAATAGTTTAACTAAAAGCGCTTGGAAAAGTGCATCAATTGAAAGCAATTGGTGTAAATTTTGATATATTAACTTTGTAAAGTTTCTCGATAGATATTTTAGACGACTAGTTTTCTTGATTTTTAATTCATCATACTTGATGAATAAAAAAAACCGGCCAAGTGCATGTCCGACCACGCACAATGAAGGGTTCCGTAGTTGGGATGAATTTATCCCAAAAACAAACTTAACATTGTAGTTGAAAAACATGCTCTCCCATACATCGATATACGTTACGGTCAATTCTCCAACTGCAAATTTAAGTTGGTCGACTATTACTCGTTAACTTGTGAAGCCTACTTAGCTGTGATAGTTTTCCTTTTAATTTCGTTATATATACTATTGCCATGAACTTTTTCACATATCCAAAACCAACCATTAAGCTGGCAGGGGGGGGGGGGACACTTGACTCTAACAAAAAATAGCACTTTAAAGCTTAATATTACGCAAACGGATCTCTTAATTGAAAAATAGTTTTGCCAAACCCACAATATTTTTGAACGGCCTATCCAACAATACCCCACACCATGGAATAGACGAGAAAAAAAAATATCATCCCCATTTCACGTGTAAGGGAGGTACCCTAAAAAAAAATGTTTTTCATAATTTTATTTTACCATTTTTTCGGCATGATTAATATGTATACCCATGCCAAATTACAGCTTTCTAGGACTAAGCGTCTCTGAGCTAAGCCGGGGACAGACGGACGGACGGACAAACAGACAGACAGACGGACATGGCGAAACTATAAGGGTTCCTTGTTTACTTCGGAACCCTAAAAATCAAGCAAATCATCTTCGGTTTTACCCATGCCAGTTCTCCTTATTAAAACAACAGTTTTAATAGCTAAATTGCATAGATGAATTAAAACACTAAGCTATATTTTCATTAAAAGTGACTAGCTGCGTCCCGCGGTTTCACCCGTGTAAGTGAGTCGTAGGAATATCGGGATAAGAAATATCTTATGTCCTAGTCCAGGTCACAATCTACACATGTGCCAAATTTCATCGAAATCCGTTTAGCCGTTTTAGCGTGAAAGCGTAACAAACAAATTAACAAACAAACTCACTTTCGCATTTATAATATTATTACTAGCTTTTGCCCACGGCATCGCTCGCGTTACTTTAGAATTTGACAATCAATTCGGGTTGTACCTACTCTGCTTGTAATAATATAATTCAATCATGATTCGAAAGACAGGTGGCGCCAGCTATTATCATAAGAACGTTATTGTTGTTTTCCTCGGGAACAGTACTTTTATTCGGAATTAAAGGTATGTCCGTTTCTGTACACTTGCCAACATATATGCAAAATTTCAGGATGATCGGTTCAGTGGTTTAGGCGTGAAAAGGTAACAAACAAACCAACACACAAACTTACTTACTTTCGCATTTATAATATTAGTTAGGAAGTGAGGATAAATAAAATAATGTCCACATAAGGCCGCGCGCCCATTGGAGGCACGGCCTGGCAAGGTATTTTTAGGCGACGAATAAAAATATAACTTAATAGTATGGAAATAAAGTTGAAATTTCAATGTTAACGTTCGTTAGTACAAAAACAATACCGGGGGGTATTGTTTTTGTACTTAATAGTATGGAAATAAAGTTGAAATTTCAATGTTAACGTTCGTTAGTACAAAAACAATACCGGGGGGTATTGTTTTTGTACTAACGAACGTTAACATTGAAATTTCAACTTTATTTCCATACTATTAAGTTATATTTTTATTCGTCGCCTAAAAATACCTTGCCAGGCCGTGCCTCCAATGGGCGCCGGGCAGTTTCCTTACAGTAGGTAAAAGAGTTACAAAGCGGATTGTAGAATTATCACAAACCATTTCCAAGATGGCGATTATACTGCCTTCGGTTATTCTCTTTTCAATATTACCACGGTATTTTGGAAGGGTACTTTCATATTCTACTTTTTAAGTTCTATTTTTTGATTAAAAAATAATTTCCTCGCCTCGTAATGAAAAGAAAACTGTGCTTGTTATTTTGTGGCAGTTTCGAGTGTCAATTGAACTAAATGGGTCGTTGGAGGACCGTGAATGTGCTGTCAAATTTAGTTGTAGGAAAATTGAATATAAATATTGTACTAATTCTTTGTTTGTTAAAAAAAAAATGGCGAAAAGACTTGGACAGGATTTCCTCTAGTTTTAATAAAATTATTGATATTTAAAAGTGTTTTTTTTTTAATACAAAATTACAGAATAGCTTGACTATAAATAGCATAATAACATCACTCCCGTATTCCACAAAGGGGTAGACAAAAGTACTGCTACTATTTTTGTAATAGATTAACCCAAAAGCTTTTCTCAACCCGGGGATTAAACCCAGTACCCTTGCGCAGTAGTCACGTTACCGAAAAGACCAACGAGGCATAATAAAACAAAATAATCTTGCCAGGCCGTGCCTCCAATGGGCGCCGGGCAGTTTCCTTACAGTAGGTAAAAGAGTTACAAAGCGGATTGTAGAATTATCACAAACCATTTCCAAGATGGCGATTATACTGCCTTCGGTTATTCTCTTTTCAATATTACCACGGTATTTTGGAAGGGTACTTTCATATTCTACTTTTTAAGTTCTATTTTTTGATTAAAAAATAATTTCCTCGCCTCGTAATGAAAAGAAAACTGTGCTTGTTATTTTGTGGCAGTTTCGAGTGTCAATTGAACTAAATGGGTCGTTGGAGGACCGTGAATGTGCTGTCAAATTTAGTTGTAGGAAAATTGAATATAAATATTGTACTAATTCTTTGTTTGTTAAAAAAAAAATGGCGAAAAGACTTGGACAGGATTTCCTCTAGTTTTAATAAAATTATTGATATTTAAAAGTGTTTTTTTTTTAATACAAAATTACAGAATAGCTTGACTATAAATAGCATAATAACATCACTCCCGTATTCCACAAAGGGGTAGACAAAAGTACTGCTACTATTTTTGTAATAGATTAACCCAAAAGCTTTTCTCAACCCGGGGATTAAACCCAGTACCCTTGCGCAGTAGTCACGTTACCGAAAAGACCAACGAGGCATAATAAAACAAAATAATCTTTGGTGACCGTACCAAAGATATTTTGTTTTATTCTGCCTCGTTGTATCGTGCCCCAGAGCATTTCCATACAATAAAGTAAAGTAAAGGGACATAATAAAAAAAATCGGTCAAGAGCGAGTCAGACTCGCGCACCGAGGGTTCCGTACGTATATATTATGATGATGATTTCTGAAAAACTTTGCTATTTAGAGACATTGTTTTATTTTTCCTGTAATCTTTACATAAAACTTCTATCACATAGAATAATTTCAGATTTTTATCTATGAAAACTTCGGAGATAAGGGGGGGAACGGTTTTTTTTTACATTTTTCATCACAAGTCGGAGACCATGCTGCTTAAAAAAAAATGTTTGAGAATGTGCAAACAGCGTTCTTTCATATAACACCCCACATGCCCTAGTAGCCCCACTTCAAATTTTTAAGACCCCCTTTCAGTCCCTTTTGCAAAAAAGATATATTTTTTTCTTTTTTGCAAAGTAGTTGGGCTAACGTCATCTAAAATTATTCTAAATTTCAAGTTGCTAGCATTGTAGTTCTCGAGATATTCAGGTGTAAGACTACGACTGTCTCACCATAAGGGTTCCTTTTTACCATTTTGGTACGGAACCCTAAAAAGACAATTACTCTTTCATGAATGTTTTGTTTTTGAATTTCACATACAAAAATCCAAGAAAGCCTTTTTAGCAGGCACACAGGCTGATATAACAAAGGTATTTTATAATTATTTTGTTACATTTACAGAAATAAAAAAACATCGAAAAGGCTTTTACAAAGCTATAAAAAAAATCTGGTAATATCATTCGTGTATTCCCGTTGTCCCCGTACGCCGTGTCCCCGTTCTACGGGGACACCGGTACTTCAATTAAATATTTAAAAATACTTCCCGTTATCCCCGTGGTTTGGTTTTACATTCAAAAATATGTTTCTGGCGTTGTGTGGTCACAGTTCTAACCTAACCTAACCTAGCTGTTTCGATTTAAAAAAGGTTTACTTCGTACGATAAGGGGACAACGGGAAATAAATTTAATCCCGCTGTTCCCGTGACGGGGATATGGCAAACGGGGACAACGGGAATACACTATATCATTGATGTATTAAATAGGAAGATATGGTACGCGCTCCTCGACGTGGACCGCATAAATTAAGGGAAAAGGACACAATCGACCTTAGTCACAATCGAACTGGCGTTTGTGTAGCACGTTAAAATGTGCACAAATAGTGCAAAAACCAAAAACAAGACCCACGGGATTAGTTTTCACTCGTAAGTCCAGCCAAAAATGTTAATTTGTTGAAAATTATAATAATATTTAATGTTTGCTCCGTCATAAGTCGTTCATAATCTTCTTTCTTATATCTATGTTCCTAATCGTAAACATTCGGCCAACATTGGGCTGCTAACGCGATTTCGCTTGCACAACAGTTATGGGTACCTACGTAACAGTGACAATTATTGCTATCTCGTTCCCGCTATAGCCCGCGTAATATGTGTCTCTATTTCGGTTGTCGAACACATGACGCACGACATCGGGAAATATAGTTGTGTGGGTGTGTTTACATGTAAGTGTTTCTAGTCCATTTCATATTTACGTGATGTTAGAGAGTGGCCTATCTTCCCTTATTTTACATCAATGGGTAATATGAAAAGTAATACAACACAAATAAATCTGCCTGCCTTTTCCCAACCATGTTGGGGTCAGCTTCTAGTCTAACCAGCTGCAGCAATACCAGTATTTTACATGGAGCGACTGACAATCTGACCTCCACAACTAGACCAGGTTCTATGGTCTGGTCTTTGTGTATGCTCTATTTACTGACAACCTGCAGTATTGTCTCTCCTTCTCCCTTTAATCCGTCCAAAGGTTGTCTGTAAAATATCCCTTTTAGCGATAAGACCACCCATTGTGTCGCCCTATGTAAAATTTCAACATTTATAGAAGTGATGCAATACTTTACGCCTGGACAGCTTTTGACCCTTTACAAAGCGCAGGTCCGATCCTGCATGGCGTATTGTAGCCACCTTTGGGATGGCTCAGCAGAGCTAAGAGGCTCATTGGCGACGTAAAACTGGTGGATGCCAATCTTCACAGCTTGGCCCATCGCCGCAAGGTTGCCTGCTGGTCGGTCTTCCACAGATTGTACTTCGGTGAGTGTGCCCAAGAACTCCACGACCTCATTCGCATTCCTCACTGCAGGTTACCATCCATTCCTTGTTGCTATTCCACCAATTCGCACTAAGCGTTCTCAAAGAGTTGAACTGCGTTTGTGTTTCCGAACGCATACAACCATAATCTCTTCAAAGTTAGAGTGAACAGGCTTCTTCTAGGTAAGCTCACTCCATCGTCGACTTTGTCTCTGTCACCTCTGCCCTAGACTAAGGTCAAGGGCAAACCCATCCTAAATAAAAAAAAAATATCTGTAATTTTTATGGTGTACATAATATAGATTATTTATTCTATTCTATTCTACGCTTTTCATTTCATTGATAATCCCGGTAGGTGATAAAATAAGGGCGCCGAGCCCTTATATGACCCTACGTTTACTACCGTCAAACTTAAGAGTTTTTACACTTTAACTACAGTTAAAACTTAGTGCTTTGCTAAAAACTTAAACTGACGTAGATTAGCAACGCATTTTATTGTTTTAATCATCAACATTTACTACTGTTTTATGGCTCATTTGAAATAAGTCGGTTTCCTTTAAACGGTGTGTTAACTCTCATATATTTTATGTACCATAAAGCGTTAAGTTGTTACAAGTAGAAGTAGAAGATAAAGCCTGCTTTAAGCTTTAATATGTTGTGACAAAAACAATCTTCAAAGGGCTAGACGAGGATATAATTATGTCAACATAATGAACGTTACTCAATATGAAATAGGATTGGTGTTTATAAATATAATAATACCTTTTGTTCCGTGTGGTGCCGGACGTAAAGAATAGCACCATCCTATTTCTTCCCGTGGGTGTCGTAAAAGGCGACTAAGGGACTTACTAGAGAATGGGCAGTAGCGTTCTCTATTCATTTTAACACCATACTGCGATCGTCAACCCGCCTGCCAAGCGTGGCGATTATGGCAACCTCCCCTTTTCGGGGAGGCCTATGTCCAGTACTGGACGTCTTTCGGCTGAAATGATGATGATAATAATACGTTTTGCCTGCGGCTCTGCCCGCGTGGTGTTCGGCACTTATCCCATGGGAACTTACTGCCGGGATAACAAGTACCTTATGTCCTAACTCTTCTTTTTTATTTAAAAATCCAGATATAATTTCTAGGTTAATAAATAAATATAAAATAAATAATTTTTATTGTAACTAAAAAACTCAGTGTACAGAAACTCTGTGTTTGATAACAACTGAACTGAACATTTCAGTATAATACTGTATCTGTGTTACTAGCTAGTTTTTAAATACTTACCATTGTAATCTGTGGCGAACGTAGTGGGTAGCATAATTGTTTAAAAAGTAATATTTAAGATAGATGATGATGAATGATGACTGTATCGTATTGTGCTACTGTTTGTTTTTCCTTAAATAAATAAATAAACTCATGTTCATGGTCTATCTGTGTGTCAAACATCGAAATCCGCGTGAAAAGTAGCAAACAGACTAACAGACAGAGGTACTTGCGCTTTTATAATATTAGTATGGATTACAGTTCCATCAACACATCGTATTTTTTTGTAAGGTCCTTTTCAGCAACGCAAAATTATAAGTAAGTAATTATAAGGCTATGTCGTAGTGTGAGCGACAACGACCAAAAGTTTATTTGCCTATGAAATGTACATCATTCCTTAACTTTTTATGACTTGAAAAATTATCGCCACGCTTGGCGCGCGGGTTGACGATCGCAGTATGGTGATAAAATCTATAGAGAATGCTGCTGCCCATTCTCTAGTAAGTCGCCTTTTTCGACATCCACGGGAAGAAATAGGGCGGTGCTATTCTTTATGTCCGGCACCACACGGAAACTAAATTGAAATGTACAACTGCTGTTAAAAAAAAAAAATCCTGGCTTTGCTGTCGCACAGTCGGGTAATAAGAAATGTTTGAACTAATTGATAAAGACCAGGTCATACAGTATACATACATGGGTGGATTTTTGAGAAGGGGCAGAAAGGGTGACTTAGGTTAGCTTATCCGTTGAAGATACAGGAAAAGGGTTTTAGGAGACTGTCCTTAACTTAATGAGCCATTTTGATTCGCATTCACAGATAAAAAATCAGCAGTGTAAAGTCAGCAGGATTTTTTGATGCGAATCGATCCTGTTTCATTTAAGGATCAAAAAACTCTAACCGTCTTATTACAAAAGAAGATTTATATTTTGACATGGCTTAAACCATGGAGCCAGTTTTTGTAATAAGAACGTAACTGTGATTGAAATACCGTTCTTTATACAAAATTTAAAACTTAGTTTGGTACTAACTTGTCAGTTTTATATTAGGAACTAACCATAGACGGCAAAAAGGTCGAAATGCAATAATGGCTCCATAGTTTAAACCTGAGTCTGAAGATAAACCTTGTTTTGTAATAAGACGGTACCAACTGAGGTTTGAGTACAAAAAAAGTCAGAAATTGCCAAAAACTTTTTCCATACTTTTGGTAGGAAACAAATTCCAACATACTTTATATGATGGATAGACAAAATGCCTCAAAAAGTTAAGGTCAGTCTCCTAAGACCATAATCTTATAGCGGCAACGGTTAAGGCACCTGTACTTACTGTCCATCTCAAAAATCCACCCTGTATATTATATGACAGTGAATTGCTGGTGATTAAGAAAGTCACAAAATTCCGTTCTGGCTTTACTGTGTAAAATATAAAAAAAGAATGAAATATTTCCACGGTTAAGAAAGAAAGAAAAATAATTTTATTTGTCATAGAAAAAACGTGCGTACGAAAACATAATATGTAATAAACTCGAAGATTACACAAAACAGATCTAAGTACTATCACAAACAAACAAATAGTCGGAAGCTGCACGTCATGACTGTGACAAGAAGGCTTGCACTCAGCATGATGCTGTGTTATGGGGGACCCACAGCACAGCGCTGATTTTCAGTGGTCACCCGAAAAGTACGTACGGAACCCAAGTCAGGTTTAATGAGTTGTACATAAGTAAATAGGTAACAAAATAAACAGTACTAAAAATATTATGCCTATACAACCAATTATAAGAATAAATATTATTAAATAACATAAAAAATTATCCGCAGGCATCACCATGCACATTGATATTAGCTGATTAGTTAGCTAGCATTAGCATTAGTTTTAGCTGATTCCTGAAATCACCAATCATATACTCTGTACGCTGCTAGAAAAAACCCTAGACGGGATGAGGAAACTTTTTCCTTCGCGTGCCAATATTTACAAACGAAATATAATATGGCGGGCCAAGTTGTTGTAATTTTGGGTATAGGTAATATTTCATCATCATCATCATCATTACAGCAGAAAGACGTCCACTGTTGGACATAGGCCCCCACAAAGGGGGGGTTTACCATAATCGCCACGCTTGGCAGGCGGGTTGGCGATCGCAATATGGTGTTAAAATGCATAGAGAACGCTGCTGCCCATTCTCTAGTAAGTCCCTTAGTCGCCTTTTACGAAACCCACGGGAAGAAATGAGGCGGTGCTATTCTTTACGTCCGGCACCACGCAGACAAATAGTTATTATTTACTGATATAAAATTATTGATACCTATGTATTTTCTGAAACACAAATTTATTCTGCAATACTTATGACAAAATAGTTCTATTGAAATAATAAAGAAATTGCAATTAAATTAAACTTAGCTGCAAAGCGCGTTGAGGAGCGCTGGTCTTTGTGACATGTGGAACTGTTTTATGCGAGCCGCGCACTGCCAATGAGAATGAAATTTCTAACAATACGAAAATTTCTAACTTCACTAGATTTATGTTTAATGGTTACGGGGCGGATTTCTACGCTTCGTGAGCCGGTGATGGCCCGCGGGTCGTAGTTTCGCCATCCCTGCTCTAGACCAACTCGCAAGTCTTCGCTCGTTTAACTCGCTACCGCCGTCAGTGAGATCGTTCCCTAAAAGTGTTGTAGGTCAAAGGTGACTTTATAAAGGCTAATCATATAAATTAGAACATGAGACGGCTCGTGCTAGTAGTTCCATATTAAAACATACGTTTAATTACAAAGCAGTGCTGGTCTTAAATCAAGGTACAACGTCTGCACTCCGGTGTTTTTGTAGCAATTATTTTCTCTTTCTCCTGAAAAAAACATTGCGAAGTACCTATTTTTGTAGCTAGGTGACCAATCTAGATTTGTTTTTGGGAAAATTGTGTTAAGAGGGCGTTCAACGGTGCACTAGCGCTACTCCTTTAAAAAAATATTATCTCGTGACTGAGAAGGAATTTTGAATAACGGCTAGTAGGGACGGCATGGCAATTAATGCGATTTCGAATTAATTTCATTAGCGTGTGAACTCTTGAGTCTTAGCGTGTTAATAGCTATTGCTATGCTATTTGCTATTGACGATAATTGATAATAATGAAGTATGTCAATTTTGTTAATAAACGAATTAAAAATCGCGTTCGCGTTTAGTTTACTCGCCGATAATTAAATATATTTAACAATTTAAAACCTTTCATTGTTTAAGATTTTATGAACTTTCCTTCATACTTTATCCAGGCTTAGGACTGGCAGTAAAATGTTATAAACTGGCGTAGTTAGAAAAGTACATCGCTTAGCATTTCACAGAATTTCGCGACTACATTTAATTTGCTACATGCTAAATGATCATTCACACGCTAACAATGAATGCGAATGCTAATTAATCCATCACTAGTAGGGACACTCGGTTAGTGCGTCTAGAATTTTCTAATACCTTTTATAACGTTTCATATTGAGACAAGAAGCAACAAAATACGATCTAAAGAAAAGCGGCCACATTCCTCTAGATCGTATTTTGTTGCTTCGTGTCTCAATATGAAACTTTATAAAAGGTATTAGAAAATTCTAGTAAGTAAGTAGTTATTTATTTGTTAGAATATTGTTGTCACAAAGGTGTTACACGTAATATAATGATAATTATATAATCTAGACACACTTAGCGAGGGTCCCTACTAGCCGTTATTCATAATTCCTTCTCAGTCACGAGATAATATTTTTTTTAAAGAGTGTTTTTAAGGACCGTTGTACGCCCTCTTAAGCATGCAATGACACGGTTGGTGCAGTGGTTAAGCGATTGACTGCTGCGCTGCGTGTCGCGGGTTCGATTCCCGCACGGAACAATTATTTGTATGACCTACAAGTAGTTGTTCCGGGTCTGGCTGTTTGTGTATGTGAGTTTAAATGTTTGTAAACGCACCCACGATTCAGGAGAAATTCCTAGTGCGGGGCAACGATTAAACAAAAAAAAAATATAAGTAGCTAAAAAGACGTAGATCGGTTACCTACTCAACATTCGATCGTCAAAAACGGCACAAAGACGCACTATTAGATGACACGTGGAAGTAGGATGGCATGTCGTAATTATCGGGAGCGAAAAAGGGACAATACGAAGAAAATGTGGCTAATTAGCCAAGTTTTAATGTGCCGTTTACTTTTAATATCATTGGTGTTAAGTATATTTCTATTTGCATAATTGAGTACTCTTTCAAGGGATCTTTCCGATAATAAACACCAAGAAACCTGTCGAATCATCTCGTTATTCAATTATTTATGTCGAAAGAGACACCATACAAAAAATAAGCAACACAATTTTGCTCAAAATATAACAAAATTATAATAAATCACGTTTCTCTTCGCTGCTTTTCACACAAAGCAGAAAAGTCTTTTATTTTCAAAGTGTACCCTCCAAATTGCATTTGTCGAAAGATTGGCGACATTCAGACTTCAGATGTATAAAAAAGAATGCCGATAGACAGAATATTCGATATTCTGACCACGTTCCTTGTATAAAAACGCGCTGCGAATACTTCTGACGTCAGACTGTGGTTGACATTCCTCTGTTCAGAACTTAGACTACCTACTGCGGTCTGTGGTGGAGAGGAATTCTTATTGGAGCAGATATAATTTCGTTTGAATGTTTTATTTGCATTTGTTTTTATGGTCTGTTGGATTTAATTGCCAAAATGTTGGCAGATGTTCGACAGTCGATTTTAGTTCACTGTGATCCCAGTGACTTTGGACAAACTATGTCGCGAAATAAAACTTTTAGAACGAGATTTTTGTTTGCCCAGGGACGCGACGGTCGCAAAACGGGTCATCCGATCCTAATGTAACTACTGATCTTTCCATTTGTCTTATGGGAAATAAATGTAGGGTTTCAGACCGGCCGCTTAATGCCCGATTTTAGAGTACAATTTAGATTAGATTTTAATTTCAAATTAGATTTTAGAGTTAATTCTTAACCGGAGTTAATATATAATTTTACGATATAATTGAGTGATTTCTCCTGTTACATCGATCAGCATGAGAAAGCTTAGACTAAATACAATTTACATAATTATTTTACAACAATAAATAAAAAAAATAAAAAAAAAATACAGGAAAAAAAATGTCAAATGACAATGTCGCCGTCGAATAAATAACTTTTGAGGACCTCAAAAATCGAGCGTTCTCGGTACCTATTGCAGATTGTGTCTGTCTCGAGACGCCAGAATTTATACCAATGAAGGCATTTCATCCCACAATTTATTCTAACACCAAAGATAAATTCCACTATAACGGTCCAACTCAAAGACTCAGTTTGCATATCTAAAGTCCTTCGGGATATTGATGCACCGTCTTCGGCTTCATCTCTTGCTGCTCACGTGCCATCCGCAAACTACTTTAACCACTTTCACCTTTATGCCTTCAGTAATAAGGTTGAAAAGTGATCCACTGCCAGTTTCCGCGATGGACACTACTAACTTTCAGCGCAGTATTTATCTAATAAAAGTGCTATTGTAGCTTAGACCTGGGGGAGTCATATTTTATGTGCTGTGTTATATAGGATAATAAGTATGAACGCGGAAGGCTCGTGTGTGTTGAAAGTCGTGGTGGTTGTGGGTTCGAAACCTTGCTAAACCAAAGTATTAGGGAAACGATCACTTTTCTGTTCACTTTATAGATAAAGGATAGAATACTCTTTAATAATAAAGAGTATTCATGCATTATGCACACCACAGAAATTATACAACATGCGGCCTACAATGCATGGCGACAGTGCCGGATTTAGCCAGCGCGGGGCCTGTAGCAAATTCTACCAAGGGGCTATGGTAGAAACTGTCTTGAAAAATTATGGCACCTTTTTTAGATAAGGTTTTCTTTTGGCCGTTCATACTGAAATAGGAGATACTTTGTCGACTTACGCAGAAAAGTATAAGAACTAAGGGAAATTAAAATGCAAGAGGGAGTGAAGCGAGCTCGAAAATTTGAGTACTTTCGACAATTCATACAAAAATGGGAGTTTATTTGTCCGGCTTCAAGACTAACAAGACTTGCTTTTTTGTACGTCCAAGCGCGGGGCCCCAAAAGCGCGGGGCCTGTAGCATTTGCTACACCTGCTACGTGGCTAATCCGGCCCTGCATGGCGACATTAATTTAACACATGGGTAGGGCTAGTGGCTAGTAATCATAAATTATAATAAGATAGAATAATTCGTAAATGGAAAAATTATCAAACAAACTAAATAATAAAGCTCTCTCGTTCCTTTAATACGCCTACTCTTTGTACGTTATTTGGTTTAATTTCATTGATTCGATGTTATGATCCGTGACCCCGGCAAATGATCTCTGCGCTACAGTTCTTTAAGTACAGGTTGCGCCAAGATTATATTTTAGAAAATTGAAAATAAATCAATAAATAATAACGTTTAATGAAATTAAAATTCCTTCATAAAAAGAAAATTCAAAACCGTATATGTGTGTTAAATTAATATCGCCAATAAGGCGATGATAACCGACTTTTAATGATTTTATACTGAAGATCAAGTCTAAACGAGTAGTGTTAATGATTTGAAAAAAATATATGTTAAATTAGAGCATTTTTTCAATTATTTAATATGTGAATATTTAAGATTATGTTTATATTACATAGTGAAATTAATTTGTAAAGTTATGTCTAACGCGGATAAAAAACTGAGAATGGCGCAAAATCTACCTAGCGTATTTTTCTGAAACTAAAGATAATTTAATTATTGATCTTTTAGTATTTATTTATTTATTAAAACTTTATGCACAAGTAAAAATACAAGCATAAATAAATACAAATACATAGATAGATACACACATACATAATATACCAAAATAAACTTTGTCAGAAGAAATAACGACCGGTAGCGAAGAAAACCACTCCAGCAACTCACCGTTGAGATGTTTCGGCCAACTTCTGACGAATATGTTCACGTGCCTTCACTTTAAATGATAACCGGCTGGGTGCCGTCCTGATGTTCAGAGGGAGCGCATTCCAAAGAAAGACCGCCTGGACAAAGAAAGAAGAATGAATGAAGCCAGAACGGTGTGAAGGACATCGTAGCAGACGATTGTTGGTGGAACGAAGATTTTTACTATGAGCAGAGCATAAGTATTTAATTTTGGAAGTCAGGTAAGAAGGAGAAGTGGGTTTGTCGAGAATAGAGAACAACATAGACAGAGCCCTTAACTCTCTGCGTTGACGAATGGGTAACCATTTTAAAAGCAGTCGGTGCGCGGATACATGGTCATACTTACGCAGATTGAAAACGAATCGAATGCAGTTATTGAGAAGGCGGTCAAGTTTATTGAGGAGATCTGCATTCAGGTCATAGTAACACACATCACCATAGTCAATCATGGGAAATATTAGGGACTGTACAAGCATTGCCTTTATGTGTGATGGAAGAAGATTTTTCAATCGATAGAGCGAGCGTTATTAAAATATCTTTTGGTTTGTGTATAATAAATTAATAATGCGTCAAATTGGGGACAGCGCTCCTTGATGGGCGAGTCCTATTACTGGCTGAACGTACGACGCGGTGCGTGAGCTCAGTACAGAACACGCAAGCTAACCACTCAAGGTCACTGGCATATATCTCCGTATTAAAGCGGCACACTGTTGATATAATTTATAGTAAAGTGGTACATAGGGTCGGTTTTTATTGTACCCACGTATAGTTAGCCTAACTGGCTGCAGAAGAGACACATGCGGCAAAAAAAAAAAAAACAATAAAACTGAATTTGTGCCTCATTGTTGCTTCAAGTAGGTTAAGTTCAGCATATCATAAATACCGCTGACATACGAGGTACCACTCGCGCAAACAAGAATCAGCATCGGCATGAAAATCAGCACTTTTCGAACGTCAAAATTACATATGACAGTCCCCCAAAAATTCCCGACCTTACCACTTCCTAGTGCTTTACCTGGGAAGAAGAATTTGCACAACAAACTCCCCAGAAGCACAGCTGTGTGTTCAAACAGTATTTAGATATGACTTCTAATGTATACTCAAATTATAGGCGTACGCAACCATTAACTAGCGTTTTATTTTTTGCACATAAAACGTAAAAAAAAAAACGGTTTCTACAACTTGCAAGCTTCCTTTTCTTCGTACCTCTAGTAACTCTTGAGTGAGAATAAACTGTGGAATAAACCTTTTTCCTGAACTACTCTTTTCCCATGTGGCGAGAAACGGACGAGCATCGTTTATTTATCTCTAAGCTGGACACAGAAATATTATCTCAGGAATTAATAAAGAATATTTATATGCGAGCAGCGAGACTGTTTTACCAATGAGATTAAGCCATTGCTTGCAACAATACTAAGTAACAATATTTTGATTTAAAAGAGTGTCCGTGGAGTTTTTTGCCCGTTCTTCTCCATAGGAACCTATTACGCTTTGGAATGGGCAACTAGCCTCATCTCTCGGACTGACCGACCTCTTGACAATTCAAAAGTGTCTGTAATAGGTTATTGGGGTGACTTTGAATGAATAGGGAAGGAACTGGGTGCTATTGGTAGGTATACCTATCTGGTGTGCTCTCTTAAACTTTTGAAATAGAGATTAAGGACTTCATAGATCTTTTGTTTTCGGCCTTATTTGTGGCGGTTCGTGAGCCATCTTCATTTACCCTTAAAAAGAAGTTAGTATATTTAATTTGAATATAAGAAAGGAGAGGAGAAGGATGGGTATAACAGAAACACGTGCATACAAAAAAAAAATAAGTTCATTCGAATAAAAAAAAAAACATCTTTAATCACGTGCATAGAGCAGAAATAGTTGGCGGAATTTGATACAATATAACACCGTCCATGGCCGTAGTGTGCTCCTTAGGGCATGATACACTTTGAATTTTCTTCGCTACGTAAAGTAAGAGTTTCAAACGAATGATGACCTTTATTTGTATGTATGTATGTGTGTTTATTTTTGTATATATGTATGTATGTATGTGTGTTTGTATGTGTGTTTATTTTTGTATATAATATCAACATTAATATTATACAAATTAAGTTGATATTCGTCTGAGAAGCTTTTTGGCCTTACACACTGACGTCTCCTACCAATCTTATACTCCATTTGAAATAAGGTTCGAAATTTAAATAAACTTTTTTACAGTCCGTTCAATCGATTTTGACTTCTATTCCGTAGGCATAAGGATGGCATTAAAAGCAAAAATTTGGTTACAATACCAACTGTTTATTACATCTGCCATTTGTCATACCACCAACGGAATAGAAGTCAAAATCGGTTGAACGCACTGTAAAAAATCGGCCAAGTACGTGTGGAACCACGCACTATGAAGGGTTCCGTAGTTAGGATGAATTCATCCCAAAAACAAACTTAACATTGTAGTTGAAAAACATTCTCTCCCATACATCTATAAACGTTACGGTCAATTCTTCAACTGCAAATTTAAGTTGGTCGACGATTACTCGTTAACTTGTAAACCCTACTTAGCTGTGATAGTTTTCCTTTTAATTTCGTTATATATACTACTGCCATGATTTTTTCACATATCCAAAACCAACCATTTAGCCGGCAGGGGGCGGGGGGAACACTTGACTCTAACAAAAAATAGCACTTTAAAGCTTAATATTACGCAAACGGATCTCAGAATTGAAAAATGTTTTTCAAAGACCCACAATATTTTTGAACGGCCTATCTAACGATACCCCACACCATGTATTAGACGAGAAAAAAAAATATCATCCCCGTTTTACGTGCAAGGGATAACTCCCTTGCACGTAAAACGGTGATGATATTTTTCCCTACAAAAATAAAATGTTTTTCATGTTTTTATTTTACGACTTTCTTGGCGTGATTAATATGTACATCCATCTGAGCTAAGCCGGGGACAGACGGACGGACGGACAGACAGACAGACAGACGGACATGGCGAAACTATAAGGGTTCCTTGTTTACTACGGAACCCTAAAAAGGTTTATTTACTAATCTTATTTCAAATGGAGTACTTATAGGCGATTATACTAATCATATTTGCGATACAAACTAAAGTCTTGTATCAAGTTTCCTGCTCTCGTTATGACAGAAATAGTAGGTAAATATAGCTATATGACGGCGCAGTCTACATTTGTTATGAAGTTACTGGAATCACCGAAAAGGTCGGATAAGAGTGACACTGGCTGGTGACAGTCACTCTAGCAGAGTGTCGCATCGATGGTTGCGTGGCGGCTGTTTTCTGATGACAGAAGAAGATGTCAGGGGAAGCCGCTGTCGTACCACGTCCACGACGAACTGCTATAATCCAGCACAATCCTGATGATATTGAACCTGCTGAACCACTAGTACTATCACTTCTGGTAAAGGCTATCCTGCGCCGTTATACAAAATTAGTTTTTGTTTATACTAAACCCGAAAAGGGGTCATTGTACTCATCATTTTGAAAAAAAAATTATATGGGACCAACCTTGAAATCGCGAAATAAAAATCAGCTGTTCCATACATTTTGTCGATGTAAGTAAACACAAATGTAGGGAACAGCTGACTTTTTTTTTGGGATTTCAAGGTTGGTCCCATAGAAAAAATTGTTCAAAATGATGAGTACTATGACCCATTTCGGGTTTAGTATAAACCAAAACGAATGTTGTACAAATTAATGTTAGTTCCTGAAACGTGTTTGGAACAGAAACTGTAATTACCTGTGTTCTAAATTTGTTAATTGAATACTAATCTAAAACTAATTAAACTCAAACACAACAACCCACAATATTATCGTGTATAATTCTGCAACAAAGTTACAATTAACTTTGTTATTAACACACTTGGGCAATAATTAATTAAAGTAACAGCTAAATAATCGGGAGGGTAGTCATTAAAATGTGAAAGTGAAAAGGGATAGTAGGTAGTAGAAAATTTGTATGACTTCGGAATGCCTACGCTGAAAACTATTTACCCACGATTCCTGAAATTAGTAATAGATTAGTGGAATTAATAGAGCAGTTAATAGAGCAGTGGTGGCCCAGTGGTAACGGCCCCGACTTATGAGTCGTGGGTTCGAACCCAGACAGGCGCTTTACTTTGTGTAAATAATTTCATCACCACTGCTCTCAAAACGGTGAAGGAAAACATCGTGAGGAAATCGGCATGTCCTAGAACCAACAATTCAAAGACCTCCTCGTATACCATGGTTTGCTATCAAGGAAATGAGTCGGTATCATATTGTTCTGTTTCATAGATTACGCTCTGGTCACTACCCATCCCGCAAGTTTGGTTATTTGATGAACAAAGTAAATTCTCCCAATTGTGAAACATGCGGATCGGTTGAAGATGTTCATCATCTACTTATGGAGTGTACTAAGACTAAGAAGGAAAGAGAAACATTGTTGAGTGCGGCAAAAGGTAATAAATATGATATTGGTAGATATGTTAAAGTTTTGGCGCAGCCTTCACCCGAGATAGCAAACCTACTTACTGATTTGTTTAGGCATTCATAATTTATATTGTATTTGTAGATTTAATTTAGAATAGTTTAAGTTATGATGAGGCTGGCATGCTACTGTGGATAAAAGCCTCTTATAAAATTAAAGAATAAAAAATAAAAATAAACAATTCAAAGACATGTGACATCTACCAACCCGCACTGGGCCCGCGTGGTAGATTACAGCCCAGTCCCTCTCGAAGAGAGGAGGCCTATGTCCCAGCAGTGGGAACATTATAGGCTGATTATGCTAGTGGAATTACCCATGCCGTAAGGTATAATAGGTTTTTACGACTCCGTAGTTAACAAGGAACCCATACTAAGTAGGCTTTACAAGTTACCGAGTAATAGTCGACCAACTTATATTTGCAGTTGGATTGTATGGGAGAACATGTTTTTCAACTACAATGCTAAGTTTATTCTCGGGATAAATTCATCCTGACTACGGAATACTTCATTGTGCGTGGTGTGACATTTACTAGGGCTGGTTTTATTTCAATCATTTGGATTTTGTAACGTTAGTTATTGTTAATTAGTTTTTTTCAGATAAAATTAACTCATACAGTTACAAGTTATAAAAAATACGGTGATAAATACATAGAAAAAAATAAAAAACAGAAAAAAAAAATTTAAATTTTTCTATAAATAGGTACCTAGTGTGTTAGTAAAATCTTATGCACTATGTTAGTCAACACCCATCACAATAGGCATCCATTTGTTCCATCTATATGTTAATATGCGTTATGTTTAATTCTATCTTTATTGGTTTTAGTTTAAAGTAGATTTAAGTGGATTTTTCACAGGAATAAGACCGCCCGTCCGTGACGCCTGTGACGAACTTTATATTAATAATTTATGCTAAGCATTGTTCTCATGTAAGTGAATTAGTGTCTTTTTTGAGAACAAATATCTTTAAACCTAACCTAATAAGGTTGCATGAAATATACAACATGTCCCAGAATTAACGCACAACCTCTTAAGGGGTCATTGTACTCATCATTATGAACAACTTTTACTATGGGACCAAACCTGAAATCGCGATAAAAAAATCAGCTGTTCCCTACATTTAGACGAGCTATTCGAACATAAATGTAGGGAACAGCTATTTTTTTTTACTCCTCTGCCTAACTCTTCGGGGAATATAGGCGTGATGTTATGTATGTATTTATGTATAGTACCTACCATAGCTGCCATGCCTCATCATCATTTCAGCCGAAAGACGTCCACTGCTGGACATAGGCCTCCCTCAAAAGGGGGGGGGGGGGATTTGCCATAATCGCTACGCTTGGCAGGCGGGTTGGCGATCGCAGTATGGTTTTAAAAATGCATAGAGAACGCTGCTGCTCATTCTCTGTAAGTCCCTTAGTCGCCTTTTACGACACCCACGGGAAGAAATGTGAAATGGGGGCCATAGCTGCCTAGTACCTATATTTTATTGCATTCACCAATCAGATAGCAATACATAAATATGTGATGATAAGTTTATTCCAGCAAAGCTTTATTTTTTGTTATGACAGCCGATATTTTCTGCTACGAGAACGTATTTGAATACGAATTTGTATGAAAAAACGTTCTGAACTTTTTATATCATTTCAATTTGAAATCGAAATAAGAGCTCTGTGGCAACCCTAGATTTCGTACCACAGTACTTACTTACCTACCTATAGTTGAAAACGTAAATATTAATGGACTTTTCAATTGAAACTCTTCTCCCTGAATTTCCTGTGAAAATTATTGTTTCTCATTTAGCTTTTGAGTGGCGCCAAATTGCCAATTGGTTCTGTTAAATCTAATTATTTTATCGACATCAAAATTCAGAAATCTATTTCTATTTTTATTGTTACTATACTCTATTTGAAATAAGATTAGAAATTTAAATAAACCGTTTTTACAGTTCGTTCAACCGATTTTGACTTCTATTGCGTTGATGGCATGACAAATGGCAGCTGTAACAGCACGTGTTTGAATTTAGGGGTATTGTTATTAAGAGCTTGTGAAGTAGATATGTTCTTTTTTTTTAAACCCGTAAGCACAGGAAGGCAGGTACTAAGTCCATTTTATAAATAAAGACAAACACTGTTTACCATCGTAATAAAGCCACGTAATTAAGTTGGGAAGTTCAAATTTGTTGGTAACGAAGTTGTTCGAGATTTTGTCACGAATAACTAAAGGTATGCTCAACTTTGTTTCCCTCCATTTAGATAAGCTAACCCCAACGAGACGAGATAAATTTCATGCTAGAAATAAAGACAAAATAGAAGCCATTCAACCATTTTTCAGGTTATCTAAAGTACATACATCTTTTATGGGGTACTGTGTTAAATGTTACAACAAAATACCTTGTGATATATTGCAACTAAATGAAAGAAAATTTAAAACTCATATTAAAAGAACACTTTGTAAACAAGCATATTACAAATTAGAGGATTATATACAAGATAAGAATGCTTGGAAACATGCTGGTCCTGCTCCATAGGACAATCTAGAGTCTAGACAAAATCAAACAGGTTGCTATTTTAATTGTATAATTTATTATTTTTATGACATTTATTTTAAATTCTGTGATTAACTTGACTCACACTGATATTGTTATTTTTTTTTTTTTGTAAATATGTGAGCACCATGTATCTATCACATAATTAATTTATCTGTCATTGCTTCATTCTTAACTCTTTTTATTACCTATTGTGGTATAGTACTTTTATTCTAGGTGCATCGTCTTCACATATAATTATATAATTAATGTACCTATAAAAATATTGTACAAGATTTTAAAAGAGTACCGGTGGAGTTTCTTGCCCATTCTTCTCCATACGAAACTACATTTTGGAAGGGGCGACTAGAATCAATTCTATTTTTTTTGTAAATATTGACGTTCAAAAGTGCCTTTTATGTGCCTATTTGAAATAAACAATTTGACTTTGACTTTGACTTTGCCATGGGATTATTAACTTTAACTTAATTGTGTATGGTTCAGTTTGCATTGCAACAAAAAATATTTTATGACGTTTATCGATAGTTTTTTCATTCAAAAATCAACTTATAGGACTTGAGTTTAAAGTTGTTATTTGTTTTAGTTGCAATTTTATGTATTTATCTCCTATCGTTGGCCTGAGCTTAGTCTCATTTATCATAATATGTATTTTATCAACGTATTTTGTATTTATCAATAGATTCTGATGTGGTCTATCTTCAATGCACACTCACAATGGCAATGCCTTTTATTTGGACAATTCAACAACATTCATTGCGTCATAGTATAGCAGTTGATTAGGAATTTCCTGCTAAATCCTTCAAAGTCACACAAAAAAGGTATTTTTGAACAACAAAATTTACAAAAAAATAGAATTGATTCTAGTCGCCCCTTCCAAAAGGTAGTTTCGTATGGAGAAGAATGGGCAATAAACTCCACCGTTACTATTCTAATTCTAGACATTATTCTAATCTCACTAATAATACCTATGCGTTATGAATTTGCAAAAATTTACAAAATAAAGACCGGTCAAGAGCGAGTCGGACTCGCGCACCGAGGGTTCCGTACGTATATATGATGTTGATGATTTCTGAAAAACTGTGCTATTTAGAGACATCGTTTTATTTTCCCTGTAATCATTATAAAAACTTCTACCACATAGAATAATTTAGGATTTTTATCTATGCAAACTTCGGAGATAAGGGGGGGAACGGTATTTTTTTTTACATTTTTCATCAAAAGTCGGAAACTATGCTACCAAAAAAAATAATGTTTGAGAATGTGCAAACAGCGTTCTTTCATATAATACCCCACATGCCCTAGTAGCCGCACTTCAAATTTTTAAGAACCCGTTTCAGTCCCCTTTGCAAAAAAGGTATATTTTTTTAAATTTCTTTCTTGTTGGCAAAATAGTTTGGCAAACGTCATCTAAAACTATTCTAAATTTCAAGTTGACAGCATTAGTAGTTCTTGAGATATCCAGGTGTGACACAGACAGACATACTTAGTCTCACCATAAGGGTTCATTTTTACCATTTTGGTACGGAACCCTAAAAACTCAGATATTGTATTTAACCACGAAGTTTGTTGGGCTAACGTTATGGACATGTCATATTCATAGGAAGCACCAACTTCTTATCGGAAACATTTTATCCAAGTCATCGTCCATTATTAACATATTTACCGGACCCAACAAACAGGTAAATTATGTAAGAATCGAACTCGGACACAAAGAGCAGATGACCCAATGGTTGAGCAGTGAATGCTCAACCATTTGGGTCAAGTGTATCCACCCAGGAACGGATCTAGTTCACTATTTGCATAACAGTGGGTAGGTAATTAACCGTATTGTAGGGATAACAAAGCCAGTCGAGTGTACAAATCGTCTTTAATTTCTCTCATTTTGGGTCTAATTGTTTTCTTGAACGATAACCGCCGCACGGGTCGATCGATCAGGTTAAGCTACGCTTCCCGCGGTTGGTCCGTGGATGGGTGACCATCTTTAAATTTCATCTAAATCCGTTCGTCCGTCGTTTTAGCGTAAAAGCGTAACAAACAAATAAAATAAACCGGCCAAGTGCGTGTCGGACCACGCACAATGAAGGGTTCCATAGTTAGGATGAATTTATCCCAAAAACAAACTTAACGTTGTTGTTGAAAAACATGTTCTCCCATACATCGATCTACGCCACGGTCAATTTTTCAACTGGAAATGTAAGTTTGTAATTGCAAACAAATTTTTTTCAAGTGATAAAACTACAAATTATTGATTTTCGGACTCTTTCCTTTACTTGTGCTGTGATACCTTGCTTTAAGAAGCAAGGTATTTGGTAAGCCAAATATCATGATTTTAGGTCTAAGGGAAGTACCCTATAGGTTTTAATTTATTTGCGAGTATCAAAATATGTCGCCTAAATCGCCGTATTTTTTTATTGCGTTGACTTAGAATCTTGTTTTTTTTCGAGCTTTAAGGGACCATAAGTATATCTATATTAATTTCAACTTGATAACTTCACGCGTTCCTGAGAAAAAGGGTCTTGACAGACTGACAGACAGACAGACAGACGGACAACGAAGTGATCCTATAAGGGTTCCGTTTATTCCTCTTGAGGTACGGAACCGTACAAATAGACTCACTTTCGCATTTATAATATTAGTTAGGATCTACGAAAGTGATCAAGGAGGACTTTTGCAAAACGTTACGTTGATTCGCGGCCCGTCCCTTCTGCGCAAGCAAGGTAGGTAGGTACTATTGGTGGTGTGCTCAGTACACTGGTTAAGCAGTAAATAATCTACCAGAATTTCTTCATTTCAGC
The DNA here is from genome assembly GCA_948098905.1 of Tiliacea aurago. Lineage (NCBI taxonomy): Eukaryota > Metazoa > Arthropoda > Insecta > Lepidoptera > Noctuidae > Tiliacea > Tiliacea aurago. The sequence continues at coordinate 9,528,584 of OX402592.1, forward strand.
CGAAAGACGTCCATTGCAGGACATAGGCCTCCCCCAAGCACCGCCACTTCGACCAGTTCTGTGCTAGTGCTTGTCATTTGTGGGGGGAGTTGCCCACGCTTGGCAGGTGGGTTGGCGATCGCAGTATGGTGTTAAAATGCATAGAGAACACTGCTGCCCATTCTCTAGTAAGTCCCTTAGTCGCCTTTTACGACACCCACGGGAAGAAATAGGGTGGTGCTATTCTTTACGTGTGGCACCTTACGGAGTAAATTCTCTAAGCGAAACTGAAAACGACATCAAAATCCTTTGCGTAGTTTAGAAGAATAACGCGGCCACACAGACGAATAGATTTATAATATGTATAGATTAAAGTGTCGCTAAGTCCCGCTGCATATAAGGCCATAAGTAACCGCTACAGTACGGCGCGGCGGCAGAGGTGGCATGGCGTCTAGTGGCCGTCACAATCTGTGCAGTCTTTATTTATACATTTTCTTTGATGTCGTCGCACACTTGGCACTTGAGTTGTCGCGTCCGAGCCACAAGAGAGCAGTGGCATAGTGGCTGTGTCTAGCCACTGCTTTTTGTAAAGGAAAATGCACAGAAAAGTGACGGTCACAAGTTAATTTTGTCGCGTTGGCTCCGTTCACGGCCTCGAGCGATCCGTCAAGCGACACGCGCGCGCTTTACCTTGTTCCGTTCGTCGCTCCACAAGTCGCGTTGCGGTTATTCGTGGCATGGTCTAAACCAGCGGTTCCCAAAAGGAGGTCCGCAAAACACTGGGGTTCCGTGGAAGGGCCACAGAGGCTCCGATTCGAGTTCATGTTTACTCAAATGTCTCGCTGATGGTAGCGTGTGTGTTGGAACTGTTGGATCATTAAATTCCCTTCAAAATGGTGGGGCTGAATGGTGCTAATCCATGCGTCATGTTCGTGAACGGACGCCGTCTGTAGGGACTAGTCATATCTTAGCTGCCACGGCTTATTTTAACTTAGGTATTATAATTGTTTTTTTTTTGTTTTTAACCGACTTCTAAAAAAGGAGGTTACTCAATTCGACCGTATATATGCTTTTTTTGGTCCATATTGGCTCAACTAAAGTTCTTTTCCCGAAATTGTTCTTCCTAACGATTTGTAATCCGAATGATCACTATATGACTTTGAATAATATTGTAAAAGATGGTTATGTTGAGAAAATATAGGAAAACAATAAAAGTCTATTAGATGTTTATTGCTACTGACATTATGAAGTTAAATGCTTCGGAATTATGAACATTAGAGACAGAGTAGTTAGGAATTGTGATTGTTAGGATAAAAAATGTTAGGAAGAACATTTTCGGATTTCCAATTATCGGAGTTGAAAATTTAGGTGAACTTTGGCGCACTCGCTTTTTTTATGTTTGTTCACCGATATCTCCGTCAATTATGGATCAATTTAGAAAATTATTTTTTTGTTTGAAGGAGTATGCTCCCGAGGTAGTCCCATTGCCACCAAATTAGAATCTGATGAAGGGATCTCATGGAAATCGAGGGAAACCCTCTAATTTTATAGGCACATCTATAGCGATTTGGATATTTTTTATAGTAACTCGTGCATTTGCTCCCGAAAACCACCATTTGGTGAAGTGGAACTGATGATGGAGACCACAGATGGCCACCGGAACAACATTATAATAAGTATTTAACGGGTTGTGATTCAATTAGGTACTTTAATATGGTAGCTAAGCAATTTATGCTCGTCACAATGCATATGGTGAGTGGCAGTTCTCCTGGGTCTTACCAGGAGAACTCCTCAACAACTAACGTCCCAGCATCGGGAAAAGCAATATTTTGTAAAAGGTTATGAGAAGTTGACTTTAGGCAATAGTAACCTAGATAAATTAAAAATTGGTTTACTAAAAAGTGAAAAATAAAAAACTTTTTGTAAAAAAAATATGACCGACTTCCAAAAAAACACTACAAAGTGAAAAATTACTTTAATTTCGGAAGTCGGTGGCAAATAACTAAAATACGGATCCAAAGACACCGACTTCCGAAATTAAAGTAATTTTTCACTTTGTAGTGTTTTTTTGGAAGTCGGTTATATTTTTTTTACAAAAAGTTTTTTATTTTTCACTTTTTAGTGGGCCAATTTTTTATCATTTTATTACGGACACTTTTAACGTGCACTTCTATCTACATTGTTCTCACATGTATAATTTCAACATGAATGATGTAACCAATACTTTGTAACAATATTTTGATTTAAAAGAGTGTCCATGGAGTTTCTTGCCCGTTTTTCTCCATACCTATGTGAAAATACTTATGATAAGATTTTCATTTTACTTTAGGAGTGCTTGTGGCTGTCGCGTATAACAACAAACGCGTCGTAAAACAAAGGAAGAGAGAAACAATTGTTCAGATAATTTTGACGTGAATACCTCCGGGCGTCTATGGGATGGACTGACGTTATGGACAGTATATTCTCCACAGTAGTTCTACCGCTATTGTTGAAAACCCTTTTAAGGGGAATCGTGGGCTGTAATAATAGCGGTGGTTATTAGAATTTGAGCTATCAGAACAGTTTTACTAATCTGGATTAGCTAAAATATTTGAATTTCATATTCCGGTTACCTTTTGTTTAATGTAACAAAGACGCAAGTGCCTTAATTAGAGAGAGCAAAGAGAGAGAGTGTCGTAGTGTATTTATTTATTAATTTAACGTTAAGAAAATGTGTTTTGTAAAATCCGACAAAGAATAAAAATGGTTGTGTTTATTGTACTGGTTATCTGAAAAAATGAAACTATTCAATGATTATAAATATCATTGAAAATAGGTATGTACTAGGTATGTAAGTAGGTCGGTAATAATATGTCAGTAATGAATTTGTAACCAATGCAAATATTAATGAAGAACTTAACTAATATAATTTTCCCAGCAACCAATCGACAAATATTCTCTAGAAAATAAAAATAAACTAGTTCATAATATGTTTTTGCACATACACCTACAAGCGCACTTATGATTTACATACACACACACACACATACATTTATATTTATTAGGTATCAATAGAATTTTTTGGAATTGACGGTAGAATATGAGGACTACTTTTTAAGAAAACATCTATGTACAAATTACCCATGTTTGCAAAAATTAATGATTTGATTTGATTTGAAACGTCAGAAGCTAGGTGCACGGTTTCAATTGGTCGTTTCCTATGGAGAAGAGCCGGAAAGAAATCCACAGTTACTCTTTTAAAAAATAATTGGTTTTTACAATGTTTTCAAATTACAGTGTTAATAGGTATGGGAGAACAGTTGCAGGCCTATCATCAAGTATATACTTAACAAAAAGAAAATGGTCAACAAATCTTGTCTATTAAGCCCATAACGTGCATTCACAAATTATAAAAGAATCTATAAAAAATATTAGCTATACAAATAATTTAAAAAAATAACCAAATGACATGATTGCCATTACGACTGTAACAAATCTGAATTAATATATCCTGTCCACGAAAGCCTCGAATAAATAGTTGAAATTAAATAAAATAAAAAATTAATAAATAAAATTCTTTTATTTCAGGCAAGTTTTACACGTAGGTACGAGTATGTGTAAAACTTGCCTGAAATAACCATAACTAACTGATTAACCCATATTATCCGAAAAATAAAATAAAATATGAAATAGATATTAAATTGATATTAAATTAAATTATTGTTATACATTCAGATAATAGATTACGGTTTTCTTATAAAAGTCAGTTATGTTTGAACATTTATACTAAAATGAAATAATTCGTAAATTAAAATTGTAGGTATAAAACATGTCCCGAAATTAATGCACAACCTCTTAAGGGGTCACTGGGTCTTTATAAACAACTTTTATTAGGGCACCAAACCTAAAATCATGAAAACAAAAATCAGCTGTTCAGCGAACATAAATGTAGGTATAGTAGGGAACAGCTGATTTTTATTTCGCGCTTTTATTTTTGATCCTACAGTAAAAGTTGTTCATAATGATGAGTACAATGACCCCTTAAGAGGTTGTGCGTTAATTCCAGGACATTTTGTATAATTTCAAATAATGAGAAGAAGAAAAAAACCGGTCAAGAGCGAGTCGGACTCGCGCACCGAGGGTTCCGTACGAATATATGATGTTGATGATTTCTGAAAAACTGTGCTATTTAGAGACTTTGTTTTATTTTTCCTGTAATCTTTACTTAGGCTTCTATCATTGAGAATAATTTCAGATTTTTATCTTTGCAAACTTCGGAGATAAGGGGGGGAACGGTTTTTTTTTACATTTTTCATCACAAGTCGGAGACCATGCTGCTTAAAAAAAAATGTTTGAGAATGTGCAAACAACGTTCTTTCATATGATACCCCACATACCCTAGTAGCCCCACTTCAAATTTTTAAGACCCCCTTTCAGTCCCTTTTGCAAAAAAGTTTTTTTTTTAATTTCTTTATTTATTGCAAAATAGTTGGGCAAACGTCATCTAAAACTATTCTAAATTTCAAGTTGATAGCATTAGTTGTTCTTGAGATATCCAGGTGCGACAGACAGACAGACTTAGTCTCACTATAAGGGTTCCTTTTTACCATTTTGGTACGGAACCCTAAAAATACCTTATAATTTGAGATCTGCTTCTCGGTGCAATCTCCATGACGAGTTTTCTTGCTCCATTTCGTTCCACTCCCGAGTAATCCTGTAACTGTGAGCAGTGGTGGCCCAGTGGTAACGGCTCCGACTTACCGAGTTGTTGGTCGTGGGTTCGAAGTTCGAACCCAGACAAGCGCTTTACTTTGTGTAAATAATTTCATAACCACAGCTCTCAAAACGGTGAAGGAAAACATCGCGAGGAAACCGGCATGCCCTAGAACCAAAAATTCGAAGACATGACTAACCAAACTCAAAGCCAACAAGCGCTGGGGTTCTGTCTTGCATAGGACCGCAGTATAATGCTGAGCGATAGCCGTTTTGCGTGGATGTGACGCATGTTTCCCCCACCTTTTCTTATTTTTGTGTTTATGTTCTTTTTTGCGTCATGTTTACCGCAAATATACGTATTTTCTTTCTTTCTTTTCTTTAATTTATTTCAGTTACACCATTTACAGGCACTTTTGAATGGTCAAGGAGTCCGTCAGTTATAAATATGAAGCTATTTGCATATTCCAAAGCGTAGTAGGTTCCTAAGGAGAAGAACGGGCAAGAAACTCCACGGACACTCTTTTAAATCAAAATATTTTTCCGCACTGGGCCCGCGTGTTAGATTACAGCCCACTCTCTCTCAAAGAGAGGAGGCCTAAGTCCCAGCGGTGGGAATATAGGCTAATTATGCTAATCCTGTAACGAACAGGACAGACGAAATGATGACAAAGCAAGATTAATGAGACACCGACCTTCCTACCGAACATCAGTTATTTTCTTAAAAAACTCAGTTAATTGCACAAAGATAACGCTATCGAATAAATTAACGTCCGTTTTTAACGTTAAATATTCCGCCAGAGATTTATTTTGGGTAATTTGCGCTTTTTGCTAACGTCTGAATTAAGTCCGTTCAAAAATAAAAAGTCAACTTAGTTTGGTTCTTACTAATTAAACGGTAATTATTTAGCTTCTTTATTTTTGTCAGTGAGTCTCGAAATGAGAGACAATTTGCATATTTAAGAAGCAGTAGTCTAAAAAACTGCCCAGTTTTTTTACCAATCGTTTAGTAGTTGCAGAGTCATTAAAAGGTAGATAGTAAATAGCGAAGTTTCACTGAAACTTCACGATGAAAAACTTCGGGAAAGAGGTAAACTATTATTAAACAAAACTTATTCCACAGTTTCATTGCTTGCTCAATGCCCAAGTTCCAAGCAAATTCGCAAAAGCGTTGCATTTCCAATGGTTTACTTTGTATTAGGTATACAGCGAACTTTGGCAACCAAGTAACATAAAATGAACGGCATGTTTAAGTTATTAGGCAAATAGGAAATGTTTGAATTAGTTTCCTTCGAAATCGTATTTAAAGGCTACACGCAAACTGTTATTCTGTCTATTAGACAAACCATCGCTCTATGAAATCCTGTGTCTATTTCAAACAAATAATTTGACTTTGACTTTGAAACAAAACATTCTCATGGTCAAAGTTACAAAATTTACAGAAAAACCTGCAGCCTAATTGAGTAATTCACTTGCAATTGTAATCCCTTTCATTTTGACAATTTAACAATATTCATTGCGTTATTTACGTTGTAAGCAGACGAAATTCCAAACATATATTAATATTATCATCGCTGCATATTTAAAATCTCCTATGTGTTTAAAGTAACTTTTCGAGTAAAACATTTAAAAACGTCTCCTAGCACAAAATAGGCGCAAGATTTTAGTGATCGATGTTGGGGGTGATGCTAATCACATAAGATACATTTTTTTTTTGTAATATAACTTATACTAAAACCTCTCATGTGTACATCAAAGTCAAAGTTATAGTCAAAGTCAATTTATTTATTTCAAATAGGCACACATAAGGCACTTTTGAAAGTCAATATTTACCTACAAAAAAAATAGATTTGATTCTAGTCGCCCCTTCCAAAAGGTAGTTTCGTATGGAGAAGAATGGGCAAGAAACTCCACAGTTACTCATTTAAAATGTTGCACAATATTTTTTATAGGTACATTAATTATACAATTATATGTGAAGACGATGCACCTAGAATAAAATTACTATACCACAATAGGTAAAAAGAATCAGAAGATACATAAAACGTTTTGATTTACAATTAAATGTAGGCTGACACTTGAGATTAAAAATAAATCTACGTGCTTTATTGAAATAATAAGATACTCGTATTCACATGAAAGTTTTTGCTAAGTATGAATCAAAATCAAAATCAAAGTCAATTATTATTTTATTTCACATATGCCTACATGGGCACTTATTAAACGTCAAAAGATAGGTGCACGGTTTCAATTGGTCGTTTCCTATGGAGAAGAAGCGGTAAGGATCTCCACGGTTACTCTTTTAAAAGTAATCGGCTTTTACAATGTTTTCAAACCGCAGTGTTAATAGGTATGAGAGGACAGTGTCGGCCCGTCAAAAGTACCCGGTACTTAACAAAATAGAAAATGGTCTACAGTCTATTAAGCTTACAACGTTCTCACATTAACAAAACATTAAAAAAAGGGTATTCAAATTGGCTTTTTAAATACTCATTTTAGAATTAACTCATTTTCGACAAAAATGTCACATAGGAGATTTTGCAATGACGATAATTATGAAGCAATGGATTAGAAATTTCCTTCAAAATATGAAATATTGTAATTGAAAGTGTGTTGCGCAATTATTTAAAATGCTGCCTGAATGATATTCGCACCACACATGCCATCAAAATAATTTTCAATGCATTTGTACGTCGTAAATCCAACTCCCGAGTGTGGAATCCACGACGAACGTACCTACGCGCTTTTATTATTGGAAATAGCACGGAAAACGACTTTGTTTTATACTATGCAGTGAAGCGTAAACACGGTAATTATCCATACTTCTAGTCAACTAAATTTCTATTGGGATGTTTGGATATAACTCCTTAGAGGTAAGGTGAGCACGAGATCAGCTCACCATAGCCTACAAGACGCTCCGAGGCACTATTGACGCGCCTGATCTGCATGCTGTGCTGGCTTGCTTCTTTGTCCCAGACAATTACTGTCGTGGCAGAAAGCACAGGTTGTTTGCTGTGCCCATAGAAATATAAAAATTGGCTGTTTGTTGATAAATAAACAAAGATTTTATAGGCATGAAGGCAGAGGGTCCAACATCTTAAATGAAAGTAAGAGATATAGCAGAAGTCAGCCTTTATTTCCACAACTTATTAATTCACTGTAATAATAGTTTAATTCAGACTACGGTATCTAAGCGCTACAACATGTGCACCGGGCAGATTTTTTTTTTTTTTTTTTTTTTTTTTTTTATGAATGGCATCTCGTAGCAGACCTAGAGAGGTCGTTGCTACTTAACCGGATATTCCTGTGGCTGCCCTAAGGTTTTTAATCTTAAAGCCTCCAGCCAGGGCGCAAATTATATATATTAAAACTAAACGACAGCGCACTAAGGGCACCCCCTGTGGGGTACGGACCTCGGCTTAGGGCGTCGTTGGGGGATCACAAAATTAGTAACAATTTGGGGACGGGCTGGATCAACATTTTGATCATGATTATTATCAGGGGATATTATATTTATTGCTACGGCGCTCTCAGCCTCTAACCGGGCGGCTGGCGCATCGACATTCAAGGGACGGGGGGGGTGCACCGGGCAGAGCAGCCGGGCTCGTTTATATAGAGCGGCTCGAGTAGTGGGGAGAGTGGGGAGGCCTAAGTGACACATTGCAGTGCGTAACTCGGCCCGTTGCACGTGCTGTTTACAATGGTGACGCCGACAGGCATATTAGAAGTACTGTGAGAGGGATTCATGAAATTATTGTAAATTTTTATTGTTTTACGTTTTTACCTGAAATGTATGTTTCCGCCTTTAATTATTTTAATTGGTTGGGAAACCGTGTTACTTAATTAAAGTAAAAAAAAAAAAAAAAGAATTTGGTAGAAAGCTTGTTGGTGAAATTTTGTAAAATTGTCCCAGGAATTTTATTGAAAAAAAAAACAAGATACTTACATAAGATTTTGGTCCGGCATCAAAAGATTAGGAGTAGAGCTCCTTTAGTACAAAACTAAAAAGTTCTACCGTCATATACAACGTGTGTAACAAAACTCGTCCCAGTGATTTATAATTTTAACAACTTCATAAAGTCGTGATGAAGATTAATACCAGAGTTGAGCGCTACTTATTGGAATTTGAAAGAGGGAAGTCGGACGACGACGCGTTCAGTAACAAAGTTTCACTATACATTGATAAATTGCAACCACGCTTGTGGAATACGGTGACTGATAGCGCAGGCTGATATAAGAAATTTTATTTTAGGGTAGAGATTTTTTTGTATGATATTTTTGATGCCAAGCATAACTTAACATTACGCCTGTATTCCCCGAAGGGTTAGGCAGCGGCGTTCCTAACAGTTCTTTAGAGGCATGAGGAACAGGGTGTAAAGTTCACTCATCCTGTATAGAAAAGGGAGGATCCTCCGACCAAACGGGTGTTGTGTCTGGTGGGCAACTGCCCAACGGTTGATGTTGGGATGTTGTATACAACATTAGTTTTTGTTTATACTAAACCTCTTAAGGGGTCATTGTATTCATCATTATGAACAACTTTTACTATGGGACCAAAGTTGAAATCGCGAAAAAAATATCAGCTGTTTGCTACATTTCGACGAGTTCAGCGAACTTAAATGTAGGGAACAGCTGATTTTTCTTTCGCGATTTTAGGGTTGGTCCCATAGTAAAAGTTGTTCATAATGATGAGTACAATGACCCCTTAAGAGGTTTAGTATAAACAAAAACTAATGTTGTATATATATGCTAGTCGTGCGGTAAACTCTGCTTGCGCGATGCAGGATTTTGCGTGACGTCAGTGTGACGCGTTGTTCGCATGTGGCGACGTTGATGCCGCTACAGTTCACCTACATTTCGCCAGTTAGGTTTAAGTCCCATGTGAAAGGAGGCGAGCCTATTGCCATAAACCGTGCAAATCCAGACACCAGGCTGCAGCTGAGAAATTCGTGATGGTAAACCCAATACATTTTTCCCGACCTGGGAATCCAACCCAGCACCTCATCGCCAACAGTAGCGCTTGCGACCACTAAACCAACCAGGCAGCTGCAGGCATTAATCAGTAATGATAAAATAATACATTTCATGGCGAAGGATAGCCTTTACCAGAAGTGATCATCGTATTAGTTAGTGGTTCAGCAGCTTGTTCAGTGATTGCGCTGGAATATAGCAGTTCATCGTGGACCGTGGTACGATAGCGGCTCCTGGGAAGCTGGTAAGGCATTGAGTTTTTTTTTTTTTTTCAAAAATGATTAAGACCAGCTACGCCCGTTTCTGTGTGGTGCCGGATGTAAAGATTAGCACTCCCCTATTTCTGTCCGTGGGTGTCGTAAAAGGCGACTAAGGGACTTACTAGAGAATGGGCAGCAGCGTTCTCTATGCATTTTAACACCATACTGCGATCGCCAACCCGCAATCATTTAGCTCCCTTCAAAATGGTTGAGCTGAATGGTGCTGATCCATGCGTCATGTTCGTGAACGGGCGTGAGTGGGCAACTAGCTTCATATTTGTAACTGACCGACTTCTTGACAATTCAAAAGTGCCTGTCAATGGTTTAATTGAAATAAATGCTTTGAGTTTGAGTTTGAGTTTGAGTTGGGGTCGGCTTCCAGTCTAACCGGATGCAGCAAAATACCAGTATTTTATATGGAGCGACTGCCTATCTGACCTCCACAACCCAGTTACTGGGTAACACGATACCCCTTGGTAAGACTGGTTGTCAAACTTTCAGGCTTTGACGACCCGTATCAGTCTGGGGAGCAGCAAACAAAACCAATCTGCTTGCGCTGGAACGAGCTCAACGAGCTATTCTAAAAATAGCCTACAAAAAACCCTGGCGATATTCTACTGACGCCCTGTACTCTGAATGTAGCCTCCTCCGTGTGAGGCAGTTGTTCATTGTGTCGACCCTGCTACGATTCCATAGGCATGCTAAAGAACTGGCCCGCCATTCATCCAGAACTTTAAAGTGGGATCGGCCAAGAGTACATTCTTCTTTTGCACGCAGATCTTTTGCATTTCTTGGGTCATATCTCTACTCAAAATTCTACTCCCACAATAGAACTATACTCACCTTAACGTACAACAGCTGTAAAAATGCTATATTTAAATGGCTGCATCTCAAAAATTATGACCAAACGGAAGACCTTCTGCACATACAGTCGTAATATCTGACATATCAATGAAAATTATATAATTACGAAGCCGGAAAAATAAAAAAATAAAAACTTATCGTGCCAACCCACACATTGTCACTACATACGCCCCACACATCACACACCCCCCACACTTCACACACACCACACACACTCACACCGAAAAGCACCTAAATATTTTTGTCATCAAAACCATCTCTCTACAATATAATAATTATTGTTAGTCAACTTTTTTATACATTTACACTGTACTTATTGTTTGAACTATTATTTTTGCCTTGTTTTTATTTTATTTTATCTTTTAAATTATTACTTCACATAAATTTATTTAAAAATGCTTCTTTTTTTTTTAATTACTTGGGGAAGAGACTGGACCCCACAACACAGGGAATCCTAGTGTGGGGTTCAGGGAATTTGCGAAATCTAGCATTTATGGCTCTTATGTAACCTATTACTATTTTTTTTTTTTTATGATGTACCGTGTTTTTTTTTTGTACTGAATAAAGTTTTTTTAAAGGAAAAATGAATTCTAAACTCAACTCAACCAAGACAGGTACTCCATACTCGACGTAGGTCTGCTCGAGTATGTCCAGTCGAGCGTTACAGGACCACATTTGCTACCCACCAATATTTCATCCTAAGTTCTAGAATATACAAAAAGCTTCAAAACAATTTAACAATAAATAATCTAAACCATTTCGAATTAAAAAGTGAATTGTTAAATTTGCTTTTAAATCTAAACTATTGCGAAACAGAGGAACTCATTTATTCTACGAATTAACGACCAAAATACCAATTTCTTACTTCCTTGACAGACAATTGTACCACACTCACAGACAAACCCCAACGGACCAGTTTAACTCCACACACACTCACACAAACTCTATTCAACCTTTAAACCCATTCAATAAATATGTTAACATTAGAATTATTATGCAGTTATAAATAAGTACTTTGTAAAACGTGTGGTGCCGGACGTAAAGAATAGGACCACCCTATTTCCCCCCGTGGGTGTCGTAAAAGGCGACTAAAGGACTTACCAGAGAATGGGCAGCAGAGTTCTCTATGCATCTAAACACCATACTGCGATCGCCAACCCGCCTGCCAAGCGTGGCGATTATGGCAAACCCCTCCCTTTGGGGGAGGCCTATGTCCAGCAATGGACGTCTTTCGGTTGAAATGATGAATGAATGACTAAAACGTGTCAATCCCACTAAAGAACACTGTCCTTCAAGATACAGGATTTTCCTAGTTGGAAGGGCAGGGGTCTTACTCATTAGTAATAGCCATACCCATCCCTTACAGTTCTGCAATCCCTAAAGAAAAATTATATTAGCTCCAGACTAACACTAGAGTCTCACAATGCACTGGAGCGGGTGACGGTGTGCAACCGTAACACAGTGACACTACAATGGATAAAAGGACACAGCGGATCACTAGGTAACGACGCAGCTGACGAACTAGCTAGGAGGGCATCCAGCGCGTCAGTTTGTGGACCTGAACCTATTGTACCCATCGCCTTTAACCAACTACGCAGGTGGCTACAAGAGTTCACCCACACACAGGCGGAGAACTGGTGGACCTCAACACTGGGCTGCAAGCAGTCCAGGGAAGCCATGCCATCCTTAGATGGCAGGCTAACCAGGCGTTTACTACGCCTGGACAGGAATGGCCTGCGCCTGGTGTCGAGGACCATCACGGGACACTGGTCACTAAAAAAAACACTTCCACACAATAGGCATAACGGACAGCCCAGCAGTGCAGGGCCTGCATGGAGGCTGAAGAAACCGTTGCGCATTTGCTCTTTGACTGCACAGGCGTCACCCAGGTCAGAACCGAAACCCTCGGGTCACCTAGATCCTTCACAGATATCCTATGCAGACCAGAAGACTTAATCAGCTTCTGGAGGGAGGTGGGCTGGTTGGAATAAACCACTGACGGCCGCCTTGGCCCACGCACAATGGTCCACATGAAGGACTAAGTGCGGAAACCAAACCCTCTAACATAGAACCCATCCCTTATTCATACAAAACTGATGTTACCTATATGCTAAGTTTTTGGTAAATAAATGATTACTTCCTGTTCAGGATAAAGCGGGAGGAAACGCCCGGGTGTCACCACTGTGTGGATCGCCCGGAGGACACGGTGGAGCATACGGTGGAGGTCTGCCCAGCTTGGGCGGAGCACCACCGTGTCCTCACGGAGGCGATCGGCGGCGGCGATCTCTCGCGTCCGGCCCTGGTTCAGGCCATGGTTCGGAGCGAGAGTGCATGGGAGGCCGTCACCTCCTTCTGCGAATTAGTAATGCTTGCGAAGGAGGAGGCGGAACGCGTGAGGGAGAGGCAAGGTTCGCGCCCTCGTGCCCCTAGTCGCCGCAGGAGACGCCCCGGGCGTCGGGAGTCGCAAGCCGATTTCCGGCCACCGTAGGCGTGGGCCTGCGGACGGTGAGCGATGGGTAGCTCACCATCCGATAACGACCAGGCCCGGGTCGACGGCGCGTCGTATTCCACGCGCGCCTCAAAGAGTTGTCAGCTCCAACTGACGGGGTCCGCTAGGGCCAATGCCTGCCAGGGTTGCGAGTTTGTCCGAAAGGGATATCGTGGCCTTGGCACACAGGCAAATGAAGGAATACGGGTGGGTTTTAGTCAGTAAAGTCTGACACGCCCTCCCGCTCCGCCCAGAGCGGGAGAAGTTATTTGATAATTTACCACCCAAAAAAAAAAAAAAAAAGGGAAGCACAACGTTCTCTTACAATGTTAGTTCAGACTTCAATAAAATATATTATTAGGTACGTGGTACACTTAAGGACCTTTTTACTGGGGTTCGCGCACACGTGCGACTAACGATTGTTCTTTGGATGCAATATACAAGCTAAACTGTGTTTTATTGCATCGTTTGTGTGCTGGATTACTGCCTTTAGGTAGCGCAGTCTTTTGTTTGAAACGTTTTTGATGTTACGTGTATTATGGACTTAGGTACTTAGGCTGCGTTTGGACGACACGCACATAACCCGTGCCGACCGCGCGCAAAATCCATGCCCGCTCCGCGCCCACCTCGCACCCGCTTATACTACTTGTTATTTAATCAAAAAACGCCCTTGATCACAGTTATTATGGCACTAGCCAAAGCGCGGGCACAAGGCGGGTGCGAGGCGGGCGTGGGGCGGGCGCGGAGCGGGCTCAGGGCGTGTGCGGGTCGACTTCGATAAAAGTAATTTGAGATCAATTGATGTGTCTTAAAACATATTATATACAACAAATTTCAAAGCGAGCGGGGCGGGCGCAGGGCGGGCGCGTGGCGTGCGTGTGTTGCGGGCGCGTATCGTCTGAACGCAACCTTCTGTAGGACGAGGTAGGACGTTATGTCTCGAAAAACATAAAGGACGCTATTGGACTGTTGACAGCGAGCGTAAACAGGTGGTGTCGTAAACAATGTGGAGACAACAATACGACAGTAAATTCAGACTTCGGACCGTAACTGAGAAATTCCAGATGGAAAACCCGATAACACTTTGCCTGACGCAAGAATCCAACCCAGGTCCTCTTGCTCAATAGTAGCGCTTGCAACCAATAGACCAACGAGGCAGATTTTTATAAAAATGTGGCTGTTACTTATTTGTATATTGTGGTGTCTTTCGACTTCCACGCGAAGGAAGTCGCGGGCAGAAGCTAGTACGATAATAAATGAAAATACTGGCAATACTCATGCATAGGAGAGACAGAAAACGTTTTATTTTTAATTTTATGATTTACCCCCCAAAAGCGACGGGGATATTCAAAATTAATTAATTTACGTTATACGTCCGTAGTTGGGTCACAGAAAGTGTACCAAGTTTCAACTTAATCAGTCCAGTAGAATCGGACAAATTGGCCGTGATAGACGGACAAACAGACAGACGACTGATCCTATAGGGGTTCCGTTTTTTGCTTAACTGTACTCATTTCACAGCTAATGTCTAGATAAATGTGTTTCTTATGTTGGCATTGATAGCTGCGATACAGTTTTTAGCTTTTGAAGATAAAATCCTTTCTATTTTATAATTATGTCAATTTGACGTCGTTACAAAGTAACACTTTTACTTTACTTTAAGTACTTTACTTTAATTACACATAAATTGAGCCGTTAATCTGATGGAGGAGGGTTATAACTTCTACGGGAGAATTTGGCTAAATATCCTCTAAATACACTGAAAAGTCTGATTGTAATAATTGATTCCGAAATAATTCTGTTGCGGTAAACAACGAAAACCTAAAATACCTCTGCCTACTGTCCTTCAGACACAATTAGGTTAAACAATAACAAAAATTATAGTTCGTTTTATTGCTATAGCAAAGAAAATTGTATTACTATCAGCACTCAATATCAATATTCGTTTCCAAGAGATACTAATTAGCAATTAGGTATTAAGTTCAATCAAGTTCGATATCGCTTCTCCGAGCTTGTTTGGACTAGTAATTAGGTCAAAAGCCACGTAGTATCTACGTACTTGCAAATATTTGAACTAAGCCCATTTGAGTGACTTCTAGGTAATGTTGCCAACCATACTTTATAATAAGTACGAGTACCTTAACGTATCCTACTTTATTTTGCTCCATTATACTTTACACTCTTGAATAAAATAAATATATCGATGCGTAGTTTATACAAACGTAATACTAAAATAATTTGTAAGTAAATCAAACATATTCTTAAGGTAGTGTGTCTTTATTACGATTGGAAAACAGAATATCTAGGTTCCCAAACATATATTTTGAATGGACACTGATTTAAACAAGAGTTATGAGAAAAATAAGTTTTCCATAGAAATTTTAAATTGCTCATAATTACCTCGTCTTTATATCATTGTCCTTTCAAAATATATATTTGGAAACATAGATATTCTGTAATCCAATCGAAATAAATACAGACTACCTTAAGAATATATTTGATTTACAAATTATTTTGGTATTACGTTTGTATGAACTACGCATGCTACGCCGGCCCCTTAAGCGTGGAATAAACAGAAAAAAAAATAAACTGTGGGGAACCATATGAAAAATTCAAGAATGATTAGAAATTATTACAATCTGCCAAAAAATATGTTTTCAAACATTTAAAGAAATACATTTGGAAAATGTTTTATTTTGTTTGCAAATAATTTTTTTTTTGTATTCGTCAGAGAAGAATACCTATTCGATACGACTTACAAATATTACTTCACAGATAATTCTCAAAACAACATGAAACACTTCGCATCTAGAATACCACCAGAATACAACTAAAAAGATCAAAGGTTAGAAACAGGTCAATTGATAATCTGGTGGGTTAAGAATAGGGTGAATTGAGAATCTGATAAACTGCTCATGAGCCAACCGCTCATGAGCAGTTTATCAGATTGTCAATTCACCATTTTGGACTAATAAAAAGAAAGCACGAAGTAAATTAAAATTAATGGATCAAAGATTATTGCTCGGTAATGTGAACGAACGTATTTGAAAAAGAACACTCGTAGTCGTCCCGCAGGACCTACCGTGATGTATCGACGCTGCAACCGACCTGTAACCGCAGCTCCGTAGCTCAACGCCATTTTATTTTCTTTTACGGGAATGCAGGCATCTGCATACTTCGAAATAATCCCGTGGAAAACTTGAGCCGGAATTTTCAACTGACTGGGGACAAATTGCGCTTGAATTTGGCCGGTATTTTTTTTTCGTTTGTTCCAAATCAACAAATAAGGGGAATCATTTTCAGCTTGGCTATTCATCCAATTATCCAGAAACTAAATTCAAAATTTAACGTGTGGTATTTAGATGATGGAACGCTAGGAGGTCATGTAGACACCGTTTTGAAAGACCTACAACTCCTCAAAAAACATTTTAAAAATATTGGCCTGGAACTTAACCCCTCAAAATGTGAAATTTACCTTTCTGACATTACCGACAGACAATTGACCCTAGATAAATTTAATGCAATAGCCCCACAAATAAAAATTTTAGAAAAAAGCTCACTGCACCTCCTAGGTTCCCCAATTTTAGAAGACAGCTTTTCTCCTTTCATCAGCGAAAAAATCAAAAACTTCAACGAAATTTCGGACAGACTATCCAAAATTAATTTACATTCGGCATTCACCCTGATTAGATACTGTTGTTTTGGCCCAAATTTTATATATTTGCTACGTTCTTCCCCTTTATGGAAGCAACCACATCTCTTGGACAAAATTGACCAAATTATTCGCAGCACACTTACATCCATTTTAAATGTGGCCTTGGATGACCGAGCGTGGCTTCAAGCCACACTACCCATTCGTTTTGGTGGCCTCGGCATCCGCAAAATTACCAGTATTAGCTTACCGGCGTTCCTGTCCTCTGTCCACAGCACTGAAAAGTTGACCCGGAAAATTTTAGCCCCCTCCCTGGTTGACTCTGAAGTGCCGTGCTTGACCGATGCGGTGAACGTCTGGAAAGCGGCTTGCCCGGATACAGATCGGCCCGCAAACCCATCTTCCCAGAGACAGTGGGATGAGCCGCTCTGCAGGTTGGTACGGAATAATCTTATCAATACGTCTACCAATACTGCTGAGCGTGCCCGCCTGCTGGCTGTGGGTGAGTGGGAGTCGGGCCTCTGGCTTCAAGCACTACCGTCTCCCAACACAGGCACTATGTTGGGTGACACCACCTTCCGGCTCGCTACTTGTCTGCGTCTGGGCGCTCCTTGCGGGGCTCCGCATCGCTGCCAGTGCGGAGAAGCTGTCGACTGCCTTGGACATCATGGCCTATCTTGCAGTAAGAGCGCAGGCCGGATAGCACGGCACGCCAGCATTAATGACATCATCCGTCGTGCTCTTGTCACCGTCGGGGTGCCAGCTGTTTTAGAACCCAATGGCTTAGCACGTGACGATGGGAAGAGACCAGACGGAATGACCATAATGCCTTGGAAGTTAGGTCGGCCTTTGGTGTGGGATGCAACATGTGTCGACACCCTTGCGCCATCCCATCTTCCTAGCACGGCAAGCTGTGCTGGGGCGGCTGCTGCAGGTGCAGAAAACCTCAAACGGCGAAAATATTCCAATCTTATTGGGAGCTATATGTTCGAGCCGTTTGGGGTTGAAACACTAGGGCCATGGGGTCCGAGTGCCCGCTTGGTTTTTCAAGATATCGCCAAGCGGTTGGTCGACTCTTCACGTGACCAGAGGGCTGGTCCATTTTTCGGACAAAGAATCAGCATCGCCATACAACGTGGCAATGCTGCCAGCCTTCTGGGCACCTTTCCTGTTGACAGCGATGCGGACGAATTTTTTGATGCCCTATGATTCTATCCCCCACCTTTTTTTTTTTTTTTTTTACATGTACATATAGTATTATGTTAAGTCTGTTAGCGTTTATCTTATATATTATTATTTTAAGTCGGTTAGAAACAATTGAATATCTATTTCTTAAGTTTGTAATAGGTTTCATTAAGTAACGTGTAACCAAATTCAGTGAAGATTAAATCACTATTTACCAATATTGGATATCACACATTTTACAGTAGATTAATTGTCGGTTTTTGTACATGAATCCTGTCAGTGCACTGCAAAACACAATGTTGGTTTGCTGTTGAGATAATGAATATTAACATAAATTTAATCAAAACTTGTCAATTTACCTTGTATATATATTTAGGGGAATTGATGGACGAACGTGAAAATGTGGGCCGAGGCAAAGCCGAGGCACTCATACGTGAGTCCATCAATGCCTGGTTGCGGCCAAGGCTTGCTATTGCTTTTCTCAAATAATGCGCGGAAATTCAAACAAAGTAAATGATTAAATTCCAGATTCAATGATGAACAACGATAATTTTTTCACGCGTTCATTTGTTTTTTTTTTTCAATAAACAGCTTTCTATTTGCAAGCCAGTTCGAAATTTAAATAAAACCTTTGTTATGTTACCTCCTTGGTTGCCATGTTTTAGAGTAAAAGATCGTTCCGTTTTTAAATTAAACGATAGCTATGAGTTTACTATGTCATTTATTTGGCCGCTAAACCACGACACATAATTATGGATTATGGAATGCTCAAAGCATTTATCTCGAGTAGCTTTTGTTCTTTAGTTAGAGAACAAAAGCTCACGTAAAAATAAACTTTCCATAATAGTTCCCAAGGAATTTACCGCATAGCTTGCCCACAATTTGCTTCATCATTCGGAATAATTTCTACGGACAGGCCTTTCAGAATTCATACGAGAACGCCTCGCGTGGAAAGAATGTTGCTCAGTCCCTTTTATACCCTACTATAGGAAATCCTTAATAGTACCGACTAATAGAATTCTTCTGTAAGGCATTGTCGGCGGAGGTTGGTGACCTCTTCATCGAACTTGTAGCCTTGCAGGTCACTTAGGGTAGATGTAGTAATAGAGTAGGTAATAGAACTACTACATACATACTATGGGTCTAGAAATGAGACAACTCACGGGATTTCTAATCACATAAATATTATTTATCAACAATTGATACACGTGTGTCCGCAGTGATAGCTCAATTATGACTGTCGGTGTCGTTCTTCTCCGCATCTTCCCCACGCGTAGCGCTGGTATGACTACGGCGTAGCACTGACGTCATGGCGTAGCAGATGACGTCATACCGTAGCACCACATGAGATTCTGAATCTCCAATATTTCTTACAATATATTTACTAAAGCCTTTTCCTTGGGGGTAGGCAGAAACTACGGAGTGCTACCAGCTACGATCCTTACATACTACTTATGCTTCGTTTACGCACACCGGTTGCGGGTACTACGCACCTTACCTTTCTGAAGATCATCACAAATAAGGTCACTATTATGTGCTATTCGTCGTTTCCACTCACATCTGCATTGTAGGTTGGTATTTCGAACATTGGACATAGTGTTTGTTATCCTTAGTAAATAATTGGATCAATCTCTATCTTCCTGTTCATGTTGATAATCTTGATATGTTTATCATGATTTTAAGAGTAGATAGAAAAGAAAGAAAGAAAGAAAATACGTTTATTTGCGGTAAACATGACGCAAATAAGAACATAAATGGAAAAAGAAAAAAGTAGGGGGAAAATATGCGTCACATCCACGCAAAACGGCCACCGCTCAGTATAATGCTGCGACCCTATATGCGAGACAGAGCCCCAGCAGGAACTTGTTAAATCTTTTAATAAATAACTAAGTACTTTGGTAAGCAGCCTTCAATAAAGTTCGGTGTATAACGAGGTCTACACGAAGCCGCCGCTTCCGAACTGATAAATTAAACTTTAAATATTAATAAACCCGCCATTTTGTCAGTTAAGTAATTTCATGAGAGTATAATAATGTCCTACATTGCCGTGGAATTGACGCAGTATTTCCAGGCTGTCTGCCTGATGACTCCATTAAAAATGTTCCGTATGAATAATATGACGATGAACGGGAAGAATTATTTATAACCGATTTTTTTTTAATATTGAAATTTTTGCTGTGGAATTTTAAAACAGGCCTGATACGCTTTTGTTATTGAACATTTTGGCGTCTGCTTTATTTTGCAATCAGTTTCAATTTCAGGGCAATTTGAAAATACTTTTGACAGAGCAAAAAGTTTTGATGGGATTATTATAATTATTGATTGTTACAAAAGTAGATCATTTCCACTAGGGAATCGGCATATTGCTTTGTTTTGTTTGTTTGTTGTCATTTACCAATATCTACCGCAATCGCTACTCCTATTGTGTATTGTCTTTGACCTGCCCTGACAAACCCTGACACTGACATCAAGCAATGGACAACATTGTCAAACTTTTAACTTTTAAGGTTTTGAATACTAGTAAATACCGGGTAAAACGGGGTGAATAGGGATGCAGGGGTGAATCGGAACGCAATTTTAAAATGGATTTTAAAGTTTAACTAACATCTTTTGTTGCCAAAAAGAACTACAATGTGTTACCTGTATTATAAATTAACGATTAAGTGTCTTTGTTGGCAACAAACAATATTATTTCAAGGTTAAAATCCATTTAGAAGTTGCGTCCCGATTCACCCCGTTTTACGGTAATTTACATTACGCAAGACAAGACATTAAATTAAATTATTTTTCATAATGTCAGCTAGCACAAAAACTAGATCAACAAAAAAAACATAGGAAACTACCTATACTCATCATATAAAAATTAAAACATAAACAAACTTAATACCTAAATAAAAGCCTTCAGGTATAAAGGGGGTGCCCAATAAAGTCTGAGAGTACATATGAATTGAAAAAGTCACATCGATACATGCCCGGATATGAGCCCACAACCTCATGCATGAGTGGTGAGGCCTTGACCAGTAGGCCATGACGACATTGGACGGGATTGGCCTATTTATATTTCCCCTCTCATGATTGAACCTATTTTGATACTTAAAATATTACATTAGTTATGATGTTGCTTGCCAAGAATCCTTTTAAAATACCAATTTCTTATTTTTCTTCTTGCTTAAGTTATTTTTCAATTCCAAAGACGAGCGCCCATTAGCTTTGTAGGTTTATAGATAGGTAGATATAATTTGAGAGTCGGTGTATGAAATAGGCTATAACATCTAAATATTTAAAGGCAATTCTCGTACTAACTTAAGGCATATCTAAAGTCCACTGTAGGCAGGATGTGCACGGCGAGGTTTCCCACGTTAGCTACGTGTTTCATTTGTTTGCCAGTGACGTATTCGTGCGTACCGTGGGTAGTAGTAGTAGTAACTGATCCCATTATCATACAAAACCAGGCAAAGTACACGTACAGCTTAGCCATAGACTACTGTTGAGCGGCGCAATTACTGAAATAAAAGCTTGGGCCAAATGTAACCAATAAATTAGAAGATTCTTGATACAATCTCCACTTCCTTTATTTATCTGGTTTGTTCGAATATCGCAGCAATATCCAGTGAACATTGCGTACATAACAAGACTATTTATTGCCAATAAAACTTTGGCCATATTTCCTTAGTAATTGCTCACTAGAGCCATCTTTGTATAGGCCGGCGAAAAGCTGGATAAATAGCTTATATCTTATAGCATAATTATATAGCTAGCCTATATAGATAATAGCTTATATAGCTTTGGCTTGCAGGTTTGCACGATGCTCACTTCGCGAAAAGCTGGATAAATAGCTTATATCTTATAGCTTATATAGCTAGCCTATATAGATAATAGCTTATATAGCTTTGGCTCGCAGGTTTGCACGATGCTCACTTCCCGTAAAGATAACGCTCTTTCGAGCCTATTGTACGTCTTTTTACACGAGAAGCCTGTGTGTTAGATATACGCAAAGATCGTACAACGGCTCTCCGCGTTCAAATCAAATCATTTATTTTTGCAAACATGGGTAATTGGTACATAGATGTTTTCTTAAAAAGTAGTCCTCCATATTCTACCGTCTCATGAGCATGCAAATAATATTAAATTCCAACAATTCTATTGATACTGAATAAATATAAATGTCAAATCATTAAAATTACAAAAAAAAAAAAAGACTAATTCAGTAGTAACATTTTTATATTAATGTCACAAAAATATATAAAGTATGTCAAAGTATCAATCAGAATAAAAAGTGTCAGAATAGGAACATGTATGTCAATCATAATAATAGTTTATCAATCAGTGCAGAGATTTATCATTAAGGAAGTCGTCAATTGTGTAGCTATTACACAATTGACGACTTCCTTAATGATAATTTTTTCTCAATTAATATTTTGTTTAGTGCCCTTTAAAATTTTATTACAGTCATATTTTTTATCAGATCAGGTACTTTATTATAAATACGAGGGGCAAAACCAAAAAACTCTTCTGCATGTGCGGTTTTGCATTTCACTGCTTTTTCGAACTGCTGACAGTTTTTCAAATAATTGTGGATTGTTTTTTACAAATAGCGTTCAGTATAATAACGCATTTAGGATGCTGGTGGGGTTGCCCCGCTTCTGTAGTGCGTCGGGGATGTTCGCGGATGCGCATGTAGATTGTTTCTACACAACCATGCGCAAAAGGTACGCTTCCATGGTGCGCAGGGTGTGGGGGCAGCTCCAACAGTATCCTAAGCATGATTTCAAGTCATCTGAGAAGACTGTGTTTTCGTGGGTCGCTGTTGTGCCATCGCACATGGGTTGCCACAATGATGATCCACTACCATTTGTTTGTTTTTGTGAAGTGTCAGTTCTTACTAATATAGTTGTAAGTCTTACTAATCATTTTTGAGTCTAAGATATTTGATTAAAGATAATTCTATTCTATTCTATAACTAAATAAAATATTGCATCAATATGCAGTCCACGTTTATCCATCATTATAATACTGCAAATCCTTGACAATTCAAGGATTTGCAGAATTATAATGATGGATAAAAGTGGACTAAGGGATTTACTAGAGAATGGGCAGCAGCGTTCTCTATGTATTTTAACTCAAACTCAAAATCAAAGCATTTATTTCAAATAAACCAATTACAGGCACTTTTGAATTGTCAAGGGGTCGGTCAGTCATTAAGATGAAGCTAGTTGCCCATTCCATACTTAGTAGGTACCTATGGAGATGAACGGGCAAGAAACTCCACGGACACTCTTTTAAATTAACATATTATGGTTACAAAATATTGGTTAGGTACATCATTCGTGTTGAAATTAAACATGTGAGAACGATGCGAAACGTCAAAAGCGTCCGTAACAAAAAGATTAAAAAAAAAACAATTAAAAAATTAAATTAAAATGAGATGACCAGTCCCTACTGATGGCGCCCGTTCACGAACATGACGCCATATAACACCATACTGCGAGCGCCTACCCGTCTGCCAAGCGTGGCGATTATGGTACCCCCACCCGCCCCCTCTTTTGGGGGAGGCCTATATCCAGCAGTCGACGTCTTTCGGCTGAAAGGATGATGAATGGTGAATAATGTTTTATAACAATTGGTCTTCCTTGAGATTATGTGGGTTGACTTCTGTTATAAGTATCGTCCATCAAAGACTTGAAATCTTGATTTGAGTGTCATTGTATTAAACCTGTCTCGTTGGACTAGTGGTCGCAAGCGCTACTAGTGAGCTGGGTCCTGGGTTCGATTCCCAAATCGGGCAAGGTGTTATTGGGTTTTGATGTGAAACATCTATATCCGCACGTAAAACCGATTGCTGGCGAAGCTACGCATGCCACGTGGCGACGCGTCGCTACTATACAGTCTATAATATGTAGTAGTGTGTAAATAATTTCGATGATTCACATCTGCCAGGCGTCCCGTGACGGCTCAATTTTTTGTTCCATTTGGAATTTCTCAGTAGAAAAGAAAAGAAAGAAAAATTGTTTATTCTGCACAAACAAAACGCCCCCTATTACATGGGACTTAAACATACTGGCGAAATGTACGGACCTACTTTGGGTACGTACACCTCTGCCCTTCGGGGAAACAAAGCGTGATGTTATGTTATGTATTACTTGTAACATACAAAATAAAGGAAAATAGTGTAGTAGAAAAAAAATGGTGTCACAGCAATCCTGCTTGGCAAGCAACTGATATTGGGGTAGTAGCTACTTATACGAAAATATATGCCCGATTGAAAATGAACTAGGTACTAAAGTTAGTTAAAAACCTGGAAGATGCAAGATTAAGGCCTCTAGTATACATTTCTGTATCTCCCTATATAAGTACCGAATTACAGTCGTCACTTATCTCCAGAGATCGGAATAGGTAGACTTTATTTACCTAAACTTCGAGAAAGGAAGTAACATAGAGCGGATAATACCTCCTCTAAAATTCTGGAATAATTATAATGACGTTAAAATCCCGGGATTTGAAAACCACGAATTATTGGACTTTAAGGCTTCTACATACCGGGGCGACTAGTCGCGCGACGCGACGCGACACAAAGGCACCGCTCGTGCCGCGACACGCGGGGCCTTTGTGCCGTGTCGTGTCGCGCGACAAGTCGCGCTGGTATGTAGAAGCCTTTATTCATAGTTACAAATTATTGATTTGAAGAATAAATATAAAAAAATAGGGTTACGTACTAAAATTGTGTGTTTTGTTTTATGTAGGTAAAATAAAATTAAGTTTGCTGGTTTATTAAAACTTGTGCTACGAATACATATCTATAATACATATATTTTGTTGTACAGATATTTGGTTATTCGTGCCCAGTCGTGTGAAAAAAATTGTCACACAATAAATATGATATGATTTTTCAAATAAATATGTTGTAACTATAAAGACTAAGTGCAATAAATAAATCCCGGGATTTAAACGTCATAATAATAATTCCAGGATGTTAGAGGAGGTATTATCCACTTTATGTTACTTCCTTCCTCGAAGTTTAGGTAAATAAGCTCTACCTATTCAAATCTCTGCTTATCACAGACAAAGGTGTCTCGTCTCCATTTTCTAGTAAAATACACAACCAAATACATAATTGCACTATTGTTCAGGCAACATTATCTGTTCCTTTCAATACCGACTAACACAAATGTATGTTCGATACAAGCGATATTTACTGAGCAACAGGGAGGGAACCTAATCCCTCCCACTATATCCTGAAATCAACACCCTCATTGGATTTAATGGAACTACTCGTGGACCGCTTTGTTAAGAAGGTTTTATATAAACGACAAACTTTTTTGTTGCTTTTTTTTTCGAATCGCGTTTAGATCTTTGTCAATGGGTTCGATTATGTTTTTATGGTCCGATCGTTTTAGATTGAACTGCTTGGTGTTGTGACCTGTATTGGGTCGATTCCTCAGATCGATTCTCAAGTCAAAGAGCTAATGAGTTTTTCTGTTACATAGACAATTTTAGATACAGGGTGACAGGGAAATACGACCTATTCCTTGAAAGGGGTTATACAAGAGGTCATTAGCAACAAATTAAGTCCAGTTAACTAGGGGTCAAAACTGGATGGACACCGAGCTGTTTAGGGTGGAGTCGTTTTTTCATAATTAATTATTTTTGGTAACAAAACAGAAAATTTAAAAAAAATCGAAGAACCGTCACAGCTAATATAGATAGTCAAGGTTCTTGTGGCGCGTGGCCAAAGTCAGAACTCATGCCGCCATCTTGTTTTTTAATATATTTCAAGTGACTTTTGACAATCTTTCAAAGTCAAAGTCAAATTATTTATTTCAAATGGGCGGCACATAAAATGCACTTTTGAACGACATCACTTACAAAAAAAAAAATTGGTTCTAGTCGCCCCTTCCAAAAGGTACTTTCGTATGCAGAAGAATAGGCAAGAAACTCCATCGTTCAAGTTATATTTTACCATCTTGTTTTTAAATACATTTGAAGTGATATTTGCTCAAATGTTTACCAACACCTCTCCCCAGTTAATGACATTCGAGCGCCAAAAGATCAAAGATATAATAAAGATATCATTTTGTATAAGGTGACATTAGGCTATTGTAACTTACATAAATTTCAAAATGACCCACTAAAAAGAGAAAAATAAAAAAACATCTTAACAAAAAAAAAAACAAAGTGAAAAATAACTTTAATTTCGGAAGTCGGTGGCAAAAAACGAAACTACAGATCCAAAAACACCGACTTCCAAAATTAAAGTAATTTTTCACTATTTTGTGTTTTTTGGAAGTCGGTTGTGTTTTTTTGTACAGCAATTTTGTGGAATTTATTGAATAAAATTTGTGCTATGGAATACTGTCCGATTACATACTGCCTGATTACTGAAATAACCCCTTTGTTACGTATGACGTTATAAAGTCATCGAAGTTTTCATGAAAGGCAGCTTTGGCAAACAATTTAAGTACTTAATAAATATTCTTTTTTTGCGGTAGAAAAAACAAAGTTGAATAAAAATAAAAAATTACTGCAACAGGATTTGATTAAATTTAGTACTTGATATTTGAATTGTGACTTGCCATTAGCTTATACTTGGTTTATGACTAATTTATTATACCTCCATTCTATACGTCTATAGACGCAATATCTCACGTATTCGCCACTGCTCAAACCCTTAGGCTTAGGTAAGTTTATGTTATGAGACAGGGTGTGATCTACACAAACAGCTCAGCGTCATAGCAATAATTATTAATAGCCTCCTACTATTAATTATTATAATTACTATGTAATTACGTTCACTTGTAGACGCGGCTACACACGCTGACCTCTCATTGTACGGAAATCCTATACAAGGCGAGACCAGCTTATACTGGAATTATATAGCTTGATGTGTATCTATGTGTGCCATGCACATGACGCTTAAGCTATGGTTTACTATAAGAGCGTGGCCGCCACATAGCGTCGTCGTATAAGTACATAATAAACACGCCGACAAAGTGGTCAAATAAAATATTGAAAATAAAAATTGTAGGTTATACAAGACGCAAACATGTGCACTTCAAAGCTTATTATTATGCAAACGGATTGCATCAGAAAATGGTTTTCACAAACCCGAAATATTTTTGAACGGCCTATCCAACGATCCAAGAAAAAAAAATATAATCCCCACTTTACGTGCAAAACCCTAAAAAAATTGTTTACGGAAACCCAAAAATTAAATGCTGTAAAGTAAGCGCATCACTTGAGAACAGCTGGATCAATTTGATTTTTTTTCCTAAATGTTCTTTATAATCCAATAAGGTTATTAGGGGAAAAAAAATTTGAAAAGATGCCCGCAAAATTGGAAAATTCGGGAAAAACTGAATGTTTTCTATGGATTTTTTGTATAAACTATGGACATTTTGACAGGACAAGCTCTATCGGGTCATCTAACTATAAATAAACTAGCTTATTTATGCCCGCGGCTTCGCTCGCGTTAATTTAGAATTTGTTAATCAATATATATATTCTTGCTGTGAATATTTATTTTAGATATTCTTGTTCGTTTTTATAATTATCCCAAAAAAGACATGTTTTCGAAAAAAAAATGTATCGAGCGAAAATATTACAATTACGTAACGGTATTTATTGGATCTTTTTCTTTCCATGTTTAAACATGGAAAGAAAAAGATACAATAAATCATATACTAAAGTTTCATTTTGATTGTATGTGTGAGTGACTGTTTCAGAATATTCATGCAAATTAACATAAAAACAGGGAGCCTCCTCTTAATGTCTTAAACTGTACCTATACCAATTAAAGCTTAAATTCTATCCAAGCTAAATTAAGCTAAGCAGAACATAAGTTCAAAAGCACACAGTCTAAGCTAAGTCTGTTCCTGCCGCTCGCTCCTGCAAAGCAAAGATCAACAATTAATGAACCGTCAATCACTAAGCAAACTCGATCCATACTAGGAATTCGACTGCCGAATTTAGACAGAAACTGGAAGTCAATTACTGTTATCTATCTGAAACAATGACCTTTGTTCTGCAGATTATAGAGGTTATTTTAGGTCACCATAAGGCACAGATCTTCAAAATAATGAGGAGCTTGTCTTGTAGTGAACTACAATTGGTTTAAGTATAAGATATTGACAGACCTCTGTTGATAAGAACTACTTTCTTCATGGCTTTCGAAACGGGTTGCCATGTATTGTATGCCTACTTGTTACTGGTTCACAGATTAAAAATAACGGTTATAAGGTTGTTAACTGGCGATTACATACCATAGAAAAAATTGTCTGTCTATATTTGAAAATCTGTAATTGAAAACTTTGAACAGCAGTGATACAGTCGAGTATACTCGTATACAATTTATTAGTGTATCAGTATGTAACAAAAACCCTGTTGTTCCTTTTAGGGACGTATACATTAACTTACAAGCACAACATTGGTGAAATTATAATTTAAAATAAATTGAGAATTGGCTAGTCGAGAAGTCAAAATCAAAGAACTTAAGGGGTAAGAAATCAGTTAAACATTACAAATATTAATAATTAAATATTTATTTTAATTATTCTTGTGGAACAGTTTTTTTATAAATGACTTGCTTTATATGTATACCGATTCTTAAAACGTATTAGGTAGAAGGAACAACAGAGTTTTTGTTACATATTGTATATACACAGGCCGCTGCGCTTCGCCAGTCTGGCGCAACACGTCACATTAGCATGTCGGTGACCCCCTACCGAAAATCGTTCAACGTGGCTAAAAAAGTTTAACTTAAAAATTACAATATGTACGAAAAGTCATAGCTGTAAGGGACAAGCAAGTAGCTTTCACATTCAGAGTTAATTTTAGAGTGTTGTTTGGATTTATACTCCATTTGAAATAAGATTAGAAATAAAAAAATTAAAAAAATTACAGTCCGTTCAATCGATTTTGACTTCTATTCCGTAGGCATAAGGATGGCATTAAAAACTGTTTATTACAGCTATCATTTGTCATGCCACCTATAGGTGTTGCATTAGGGAGGCACTTCGGTGTCACCGGATGCCGACCTACCTCTGTCGAGTGGTCGAGGCCTATTTGACGGACAGGGCCGTCATCTACCCCGGTCACCACGGAGAGTGGAACCGGCGAGAGATGTCGTGCGGTGTCCCACAGGGATCGGTCCTGGGGCCGCATCTGTGGGACATCGGTTACGACTGGGTGCTGCGCGCCGACCTCCCTAGCGGCGTCAGCGTAGTCTGCTACGCTGATGACACGCTGGTCCTGGCGCAGGGGAGGTCGCATCAGGCGGCGGCTGAACTGGCGGCACGCGGGGTTGCGACAATCGTCAATAGGATCCGGCAATTGGGACTCGAGGTGGCCTTGCACAAGTCCGAGGCCATGTGTTTTTATGGTCCTCGGAACGCGCCACTGTCGGGTTCCCAAATAACGGCACGAGGGGTTCAGATCGGCGTCGAGTCGACGATGAAGTACCTGGGACTCGTCCTCGACAGCCGGTGGAACTTCGTGGAGCATTTTCGACGTTTGGCTCCCAGACTGGAGCGGGCCGGGGCTGCCTTAAAGCGGCTCCTGTCCAATCTAGGGGGTCCAAACGCCTCCTGCCGGAGGCTCTACGCGGGGGTCGTGCGGTCCATGGCCCTTTACGGGGCACCGGTGTGGGCGCGTTCTATAAGGCTGCGACCAGCCCAGCGGTTGAACGCGTCCCAAAGGGTCATGGCCATCAGGCTAGTCCGAGGATACCGTACGGTCTCCCGTGAGGCGGCGAGCCTCCTTGCCGGACTACCGCCATGGGATCTGGAGGCAAAAGTACTCGCGCACGTCTGGGAGTGGCGCGAGGAGGCGAAACGCCGGGGTGAAACTCCGCTGCCGCGAGAAATCACGGCACAGCGGACAGAGCTCCGGCGGGATCTTATGGCGGCATGGAGAGTGCGATTGTCGCAACCCAGCGCTGGGCACGCCACAATAATTGTGGCGATAAGTCCCCTCTTTGAGGAGTGGCTAGAGAGGCGCCACGGCGTCCTCACCTTCCGCCTGACGCAGGTCCTCACCGGACACGGTTGTTTCGGGAGGTTCCTGTTCAGGATAAAGCGGGAGGAAACGCCCGGGTGTCACCACTGTGTGGATCGCCCGGACGACACGGTGGAGCATACGGTGGAGGTCTGCCCAGCTTGGATGGAGCACCGCCGTGTCCTCACGGAGGCGATCGGCGGCGGCGATCTCTCGCGTCCGGCCCTGGTTCAGGCCATGGTTCGGAGCGAGAGTGCATGGGAGGCCGTCACCTCCTTTTGCGAAGCAGTAATGCTTGCGAAGGAGGAGGCGGAACGCGTGAGGGAGAGGCAAGGTTCGCGCCCTCGCGCCCCTAGTCGCCGCAGGAGACGCCCCGGGCATCGCGAGTCGCAAGCCGATTTCCGGCCACCGTAGGCGCGGGGCTGCGGACGGTGAGCGATGGGTAGCTCACCGTCCGATAAGGACCAGGCCCGGGTCGACGGCGCGTCGTATTCCACGCGCGCCTCAAAGAGTTGTCAGCACCAACTGACGGGGTCCGATAGGGCCAATGCCTGCCAGGGTTGCGAGTTTGTCCGAAAGGGATATCGTGGCCCTGGCACACAGGCAAATGAAGGAATACGGGTTGGTTTTAGTCAGTAAAAGTCTGACACGCCCTCCCGCTCAGCCCAGAGCGGGAGAAGTTATTTGATAATTTCCCACACAAAAAAAAAAAAAAATGCCACCTATAGGTACCACACAGTTACACGAACACACACACTTTAAATAGTAATAATTACCTATGTCACTCTGTGTATTTCTTATTTTTTGTGTACTTCGTAATTGGCGTAATGTTTTGAATAATCTAAATGTTATATTTACTGTCAGCTGTGAAGCTACCTTTTATTAAATAAATAAATAAATGACACCAACGCAATATAAGTAAAAATCGGTTGAACTGACTGTAAAAAAGGTTTATTTAAATTTCTAACCTTATTTCAAATGGAGTATAGTTTCTTTTACAAACCAAACGATGAAACTGCACACAAAAAATGTCTGGTAGAAAAAATAACTAAGTCGTCTCACCTTTTCCCATGAATGTAATCACATCTTAAACAGAACATTAAAAAAAACCGTTACATATATAAAGTTAGGTAGTTTAAAAAACTATCAAAAAGTCTATAAATATTTTGATCTTCTATTAGTATCTCTCTGAAAATGATAGTCTCAACTCAACTCGCAAGGTAAGTTTGAAATTAATTTTTGTAAGTTAACTACACAGATAAACACAGTTAAACTACATAGATATTGCGTTGCCGTGGTTATTTCAAAGTTGGTAATAAAATTGTTTATGAGTGTCTCTTTGGTTTGGTGGTTCTAAGGTGGATTTCTGAGCGTGGGGTCGTAGGTTTATTTACACAAAACATAACATCACGTCTATTTTCAGCGAAGGGATAGACATAGTTCGGGTTCAGGATCCGGGTTCGGGTTGCATCATTTAAATTCATTTTAGCAAGTAAAAAGATTCTCGAAGATTATTGGATCGGGCAAAGTGATTTTCGGCTTTTCCACCTGAAATTGCTTGTAACAGGCCGAAGTCTGAATTTTCGGCTCGACCCGTATTACATGATCCTTTTAGTATAAAGTCGTTATGTTTTGAATGCGGAACTCTTTTGCTACCTCTACCCTTTTAATCAAAATAAGAAGCCATCAAATATTGCTAGAGGGATTCATGAAAGTATTGTATTTTTTATTTGATCGTTTTATGTTTTAATCTGAATTTTGTATTTTATTTTCTATGTGTATTATGCGTTTAATTATTGTAATTGGTTTAACGTTGGTAATTAAATTTAAAATAAAATAAAATAGCTGTCCTGGAGTCCAGCTTTCTTGGAGTCAAAGCACATCATAACATAAAATTAAAATGTCTTTGTTTACTGAAAACACATTAGTATCTTGTGGTATCTACCTACATTGAGGGCCTTTGGATTCCAAGAAGGTGCTGTAAAAGCCCAACAGTACTTACCGTTGTTTCTCAGAAGGTCAAAATGCCCAAAAGAAAACATGATAAGCCACATAAGTTTGACTAAAAGCTGCCCTAATATAATGCAGGTAGTTCGATAAAATACGAGGTCGTTCCAAATCCGATACGTTTGACATCCCTAGTTGGAACTTGTAACACATGTTACTTATCGTTGATCCGATATTAAATAGGTACACGACAACCCTAATAAGGAATGTGTTAGATTTACGGTTTGTTCTATAAAGCTACAGATGGTGTTAGTGTCGATCAAATTGGACCTACCTAATAGCGAAAATGTCCCAGAAAAATAGTTTCGTCATAGCTTTTGAATGAGTATGGGGAAAAAATAAGGGGACTAAAGAAGGAGTCATATAACTGAAAAAATGAGACTGAAGTCAAACAGAAATCACCGTTCGCTAGCAAAAGAAGTTTTACTTCAAAAAAGCTGCGGTCTTGTGAGTGTATAAACAACCTGTGTGAATATAAAAAAACCGGCCAAGTGCGAGTCGGACTCGCGCACGAAGGGTTCCGTAACATTATCTATAAAAATGGCAAAAAAAAAACACGTTTTTTGTATGGGAGCCCCCTTAAATATTTGTTTTATTCTAATTTAATTATTTACTTTTAAAGTCAATATATATCTACATATTCTGTGAATATTTCAAGCATCTACCTGTTGCCGTTATCAAATTAGAGCAAAAACGAGCAAAAAAAAAACGTTTGTTGTATGGGAGCCCCATAAATATTTATTTTATTCTATTTTTTTGTATTTGTTGTTATAGCGGCAACAGAAATACATCATCTGTGAAAATTTCAACTGTCTAGCTATCACGGTTCATGAGATACAGCCTGGTGACAGACGGACAGACGGACAGACAGACAGACAGCAGAGCCTTAGTAATAGGGTTCCCGTTTTACCCTTTGGGTACGGAACCCTAAAAATACCTATTAAGCGGGACGACCCGCGGTGGTGATGCGGTGTGTTCCATGTTTAAAATTTAAACAACTTCCGTTCGTCTCTTTCCGTAATGCTCTCGTCACGCATTCACCAGCTGACTCCCCAAGTCAAGCGTGCGTAAAGAAGTTTTACTTCAAAAACTGTGTAGACTTTTCCCAACTATGTTGAGGTCTCCTTCCAGTCTCATTAGATGCATCGTTCTCACATGTTTAACTTCAATATGAATGATGTAACCAATATTTTGTATCAATATTTTAATTTAAAAGAGTGTCCGTGAAGTTTCTTGCCCGTTCTTCTCCATAGGAACCTACTATTTGGAATGGGCAACTAGCTTCATATTTGTAACTGACCGACTTCTTGACAATTCAAAAGTGCCTGTCAATGGTTTAATTTAAATAAATGCACTCCCCTTATTACAAAACAAGGTTTATCTTTAGACCCAGGTTTAAAACATGGAGGCATTATTGAATTTCGAACTTTATTCCGACTATGGTAAAGTTCCTAAACACAAAACTGACAACTTAGTACAGAACTAAGTTTTCAGTTTTGTATAAAGAACGGTATTTCAATCACTGTTACGTTCTTATTACAAAAACTGGCTCCATGGATTAAGTCATGTCAAAATATAAATCTTGTTTTGTAATAAGGCGGTTTGAGTTTAAGTTTGAGTTTGAGATGCAACTGAATACTAGTCTCACAGAAAGAGGAGTCCCAGCAGTGGGAACAAGTAAAACGGGGTGACATTGATTAATTTTAAATTTTAAATGGATGCCACGCTCGCAATTTCAACGATAAATATGTAAAAAAAAACTGTAGTGTAGATTCATTACGTAAATTAATTATTGCAACAAAAAAATATAAAATTGTAAATATTCTTATAGAAAAAAAAAAAAAAACCTGTTTATCAAAGTTATATTGATAATGGGGCTACTTTGACACCCACTCTTTTATCTATTCCATCGAAAAGACACCCAGATAAAGGACAAAAATCAAAAAGATTTTTTTTTTTGAAACTATTGTGTATGTAATATTGCGATTTGAATATTTTTGGGGTTACTTTGAGTCAAGGGGCGAATTTGATTGTGGGTACTACAATATTAACAAACGAGATAAACCAAATATTTTTTATTAATATTTAAAAAAATAAAGTAACATTAGCTCAACATTAATTAGTTTTAACATTAACTTTCGAGATCAATTATATTTTTATCACTTAAAACTATTAGTCAGTCTCATAATTATATAAATCGGCTTTATAAAATCAAAAAATCATCAAGTTATCAAAAAGTTTTCTATTGCTTCTTCCATTGCCTCCTCTGTGTAATTTTTATAATTGCGGGTACCCGCGGTCTTTTTGTTGGTGCGAATCATGAGGCAACTAAAACAAAAGCAACAAATGGGGTTAAATTGATAATTTGCATATTACTCCTATAAGACTGAGTACCACAACCATTGGGGTAAAATTGATAACTATCAAAGTCACTTCGTATATCCTATCAATGTAGCCCCGATGAACTTATAGTGTTCATGCAAAATAAAATGGCGACCGCAACCAAAAATGCAAACATGCTCTAAATGTTAAAGAAACGTTTAATTCAAACAGTGAAAAACTACAAATCAAACAATAATACTTACGCCTGTGGCACTGAAGTTATTCAGACAATTTTTTTAAACCTTTTTGACACTAAACTTTAACAAATATTTTTTTAGAGTTCCGACAACAACTGCTCGTCGACGCTTTGGCAAAATATGGCCGATCTGTCAGTCTGGCCAACAGAACAAACAAAATTTTAGCTGCGTTCAGTATTACGCAACAAATCCGAAATAACATACGAAGTTTAGCTATCATCAAAGTTACCCCAGCTCTCAAAGTAACCCCGTTTTACGGTATATGCTGATTATGTTGGATACTAGTATTTTACATGGAGCGATCACCTATCTGACCTCCACAACCCAGTAACTGGGTAATACTATACCCCTTGGCAAGACTGGTTCTCAGACTTTCGAGCTTCTGACGACCCGTAACCACGGTCAAAAATCCAAGAACGACACAAGAGGCACGGAGGATTCTCGGTATGTAAAGATGGTCACCCATCTACGGACCAACCCCGGCAAGCGTTAACATCTATCTACACATAACATAAACAAAGTCTCTTTTCGTGTCTGCTGTGTGACTGCTTAAATCTTCTAAACTTTCTAAACACATTGGATTTTGATCTGGTTTTCACTATCATTTCCGATAATCAATATATAGATAGCCTAGTGGTGTGACCGTCGGACTGCCAACTCATAGGTCTTGAGTTCGAACCCTTGCACACTCCCCACACACCCCACACACTGTGCACTTGGCACACACCTCTGATTTTTCGGATTCATGAGCGTATTGTGTGCGTCTGGCTTAAAAAACTGTAAAGGAAAATATCGTGAGGAAACCTGCGATAAAGCCTGAGAGATATTTCTTGACAGCATCTTGAGAGATATTTCATGTGCTTTTCGTTTTGGACTGGTTTCGTCTGTTTAACTAAACTTTTGTAGTATTTATTGCTTTCGTTAGTTTTGACAAATTACGACCATTCTTCTTGTAACAGTTTTACTGTATAAGTCTTAAGTTTTAAAGAAATAATCAACATTAAAGAAATGACAAGTGCACGATTGCGCGGCAATAACTTCCAAGGTGAATATTTCGTAAAATATCAATCTAGAGCTTATAATTCTTTTTTCGACAATTTTTGACAAATTGAGTCTTCAATTGATAAAAATAATTAGATCTCTAATCAAGGTAGTTGCTGAGGTCTCCATGGCCGCGCAATCCTCCACTTTACGTTCGCGCGGCCAACTTAAAACCCTTATAACTTTTTTATTTTTACTTTGACAAATTTTTGGTTTATTCCCTTCAATTTTGACGAATTCCGAAAATTTTTTTGGCGAAGTTTTTTTCTGTTTGGATAACTTGGCAGAGCAATCGTAACGCACACTAGAGAACGCTGCTGCCCATTCTCTAGTAAGTCCCTTAGTCACCTTTACGACACCCACGGGAAGAAATAAGATGATGCTATTCTTTACATCCGGCACCACACGGAACAATATATAAATTTAGTACATATGATTTAAGTAGGAAAACAAAATGGTTAAGGCAGTAACAGTTCACATTTAATTGATATTCATTCCACGCAAGCTCAGAGGGTCTATATAGAAACCCGGATATTTGCGGTGCTCGAAAACGAGATACTTACTGGCAAGCTGTCACTATTTACGCACACTTGTGATGTTTAAGCCCCAGTACACACTGTATCCCTTGACAGTTTGCTTGCTTGTGGTAAACAAGGAAATAAATAGGAACCCAATATAGGGAAAGTGTTTTTGTGTTGTTATATATCAGACGTTTTTATTTGGATAATAGTAATAACACAGGATTTTCCTTATCTTTGATAAGAATAATTTATGATAAGGATTGTTTTCTTTCTTGAAAATAAATATAATGTAATATGTCACATCCGGCAAAATGTTTACAACAAGACGAGGCGAGACAGAGTCGGGGTGGTTACGAGGTTAAAGAGAACGCGCAACGCAAGTCGGGCATTCTTATCCTGGTGATCGAGCTGTGAAGACGCTTCGGAACTGTCCTAAGTTTTGTTGGATCATCATACCAATCTGTTATTGTCTCAATGCAGGGCAAAGACCATAATACCTAGTTGATTCTAATACCTAAAGTTATTAAAGTGTAAAGTGATTATCATTTGTAGTGAATGTGTCAATTTGTGATTTCAATAAACGCTGTGTACCGCACCCAGTATGTTTTCATTGCACGAAACCCAACTTCTGCCCACATGATGTCCGAATCTTTTTATTTTATTTAAAAAAACGTTGCCTCACACTAGGAATTTCTCCTGTATTGTGGGTGCGTTTACAAACATTTAAACTCACATACACAAACAGCCAGACTCGGAACAACTACTTGTAGGTCATACAAATATTTGTTCCGTGCGGGAATCGAAACCTCGACACGCAGCGCAGCAGTCAATCGCTTAACCACTGCGCCAACCGTGTCGTGACACCGAATCGTCGTCGTTGTCGAATCTGAGTAAAATCCTGACGATCCGACTAATATAATATTCTTGATCAAAGATATAAACACAGAAAGACACTTAAGATTACAATTATCTCTGTCACATAATTTAGAGTTAACGTTCTTCAAGCATTTCTAATAATAGATTTAATAGAAGACCCAAATCAAACAAAAGACATTCCAGATAGAATGTATCAAAAGACGGATGACATATGAAAGAAAATAACTAAAATAATTAAACAAATACTTACCCGAAGGTCTGTTTGAATCAGTGAAAGGATTCATTACGAACGAACGCTTTCGTGAGCAAAGACAAATAGGAACAATAGGATGTTTAAGTAATTAATATTTAATGAATAGTCTCGAACGGTACAACATAATCTGCATAGCCCTTTTCCAACTGCAGCTGCATACCAGTTTTCTACATAAAGCGACTGCCTGTCTGATCTCCACAACCCAGTTACTGGGTAATACGATACGCCTTGGTAAGATTGGTTATCAAACTTTCGGGCTTCTGACTGCTAGTATCGACTGTCAAATATCTACGAACGATAGCCGGGACCAACGGTTTAACGTGCTTTCCGAGGCTCTTTATGTAAAGATGGTCACTCATCCACGGACTGACCGCGGCAAGCGTAGCTTAACCTGATCGAGCTGCCCGTGTGGGTGTTATTTCTTAGCCACGTGGCCCACGAACGGTACAACGCGTGATCTCCAATTGATAACCACATTTTAATGAAAATGTGACATTCATCCGCTTAACGATTCATCATTGTCATGTTGATAATTCATCTTCATCCAAGGTTTCCTCAATTCATTTTGGCCGGCTTTTTCAGGAGCAGAGGAAATTGCCTCCTTATTGCCCACTTCTACGAATAATGAGCAATTTTGTTGAAAGAATAATTTGTCGGGAAAAAAGATCAAGAGTCGGAAATGATAGGATAATACGCATCGTATGGTTTTATGGACATAATTAGGGGCTTTTACTGTGTACATAAAGCGATCAGCCACAGACGTTATCTTCTTTGATGTTTTACGTTAACATAAACTTGGATAACTTGAACTGTCCGTTTGGTGCCGGACGTAAAGAATAGCACCATCCCTTTTCTTCCCGTGGGTGACGTAAAAGGCGACTAAGGGACTTACTAGAGAATGGGCAGCAGTGTTCTCTATGCATTTTAACACCATACTGCGATCGCCAACCCGCCTGCCAAGCGTGGTTATTATGGCAAACCCCCCTTTTAGGGGAGGCCTTTGTCCAGCAGTGGACGTCTTTCGGCTGAAATTATGAAACTTGGATAGTATTTATTTAAAGTGAACCGGACAGACAGACATTCGAATTCAATAACTCATTAATTGCCCACCTGTGTCATAATTTATTAATGAATTAATTGTTTCGTTCACTGCTCTTGGGTTAATTCAAACAATGATGAATGATTCTGTAATTATGTATTTTCAAGTAGAATTTAATTAAGGGAGGACTATACAGCGCTTTGTTGCTTTAATCGTCGATCAAAGAGTTAACACCCAGAGGAAATTATCCCTTGCTTTAGAATAGTGTGTGCTAGCTTTACAGCGGGTA
Source organism: Tiliacea aurago (assembly GCA_948098905.1). Taxonomy (NCBI): domain Eukaryota; kingdom Metazoa; phylum Arthropoda; class Insecta; order Lepidoptera; family Noctuidae; genus Tiliacea; species Tiliacea aurago. The sequence goes on from OX402592.1 coordinate 9,567,268, forward strand.
GTAATTGCATTGTCGGACTATAAAGTCTCCACCATCTGGCCCCACACTCCGCCCCCGACAATTTGGGTCCCAGTCTGACGCTAGAAATGTGTGAGTGTGCGTCAGATCGTTTTCACACATTTACGAGTATCTAGTAAACGGTGCCGAACTGCTACAGGACCGTTTTCTGAGCACAAATTGACTTACTGACCTTAAAACATGGTCGATTTGTGAACGGATTAAGTTTCGAATGGTGACAAATGGGTGTTACGGTTGCAGTAATTGAAATATCATAGTTGATTCAACGGTCCATTTTGAGTTTCACAGATTGTGTATTGCGGCCTAATTACAAAATAAATAATTATAGATTAACAGTAGCTGTGGTCGTGGTTTAGGTTGCGTTACGGTTGAACTTTTCGTTACAAATAAATACCATTTATTCGAGTAGGCCTTGCTAGATTATGCGAAGATTTATTATGAGTTTTTTGCCTTGAAAATGAGCCGTGTATGGACTTACTGTCTTATTTATAGTTATGGTGCAGGAACAAGAACTCGGGGCCAGGACCCTATAATCAAGATTTCTAAATGTAATTTTCTATAAGGTATCAGGAAGTTTCGCGGTTATTAGCCTATAACATTTGCTAACGTCATCAATAAAATAGTGACATGCATTAGTGTTTGAAATATCGCGTTATCTCATGCATCTCCGCCCTTACACAAGTGTTAGCATACCGTATTTAATTGCGCCGAAGCAATTCCGCTCTTATAGCCGGGTAATTTAGCTTAAAGAGCCAACTTAATGCTATAAGAGTGAGGCCACACGGGTGTTACCGGTTGTGTGTTGCGTCGCCGCACCGCTATGATTTCAACGCAGCGAGTGCCACACGGACAAAGCGGTGTCGCAACGCAACACCACTTACTGCGACGTCGCAGCGTCTTGTTGGGTGTGTCAGTTTTCTTTAGTACAAGCAACAATGCGCTGCGCTACGATTCCGCTCCGAAACTCCGTGTCACACCGCAACATCCTTCCCCGCTTCATTTGAGAGATGCCACACGGGCGTTGCGGCTACGGTGCGTCGTCGCAACGCAATGATTTCAACGCAGTCAATGCCACACGAGCGCTGCGTTGGCGCTGCGTCAACGCAGCTATTTCACGTTAGATATGCTATTAAATACTGCGCTGCTGGTTCGTTGAAGCGACGCAGCTCCCTTCCCCACCTCGTCTCCCTATTACCCTTGTGCGTTGCGTCGCCGTCCGTCATTTTAACGCATCGTGTGGCTTGTCGTTCAGGTTTATATGTAGAACGACGGAGCGTCAGTACTCAGTCGCCCGTGTGGCACCGCCCTTTCTCTGGTCTCCTCGTCCGTTGAGCCTGCGTAGCGTCGTTGCACGTCGTGCAACACACCGTGTGACATGTCACTGTAATTTATATGTAGGATGACGCAGCTTCATCGCTCAGGCGACTTAACGCACCACTATGATTTCGACGCATTTGTTGCCACACGGGCATTAATGCATTGTCGCAACGCAATGCCGCCAGTACTACGGCGTCGCAGCATTCTGGTGGGTGGGTCTCACTATGCCCTACCCATTGAAATGGTAATATTGCGACTGCACGTTTTTTTCGCATCAGTTTCATTGTAGGTACCCATTGACTTAAGAAACGACGAATGGAAATAGTGAGATTCACGTCCTCTTACAAAATGTCTCCATATTCCCATTTAAAGCGTTTTTAAACGCCTGGTGAAAAATCAAAATCGACGATATACCTACTACAGAAAATGGCTACAACAAGAAAAAAACTTTATCTGAAAACTAAGGATCTGTCAATTAAGGATGTAAAAAATAGTACGTACCTATCAAATTACGCATTCCAGACGTTCGAAACGACGTTTTTGAAAGTTTAAGAGCGTTTACGACGTACGGCATTTCATACAAACTTTCAAGCCCTTGTTTTGCGAATTGACTAAACATTAAACATTGATTTAAATGAAATTTCATACGCATAAGCACGATACAAAGATCTAAAAAGTTAGTTAAGAACATTTTCGAAATGGCTTATTTAAAAACAGACAACTGGAGATCTCTGTTTCTATGGAAATTTTTAAATCGGTCTTATGCAAAACTTACAATCACAAAGCAATTCATTAATTTTTTTTACATGTTATTTTTTTACAGGGTAAGGTATTCCATTTCTTCCCGTGGGTGTCGTAAAAGGCGACTAAGGGACTTACTAGAAAATGGGCAGCAGCGTTTTCTATCCATTTTTAAAACCATACTGCGATCACCAACGCGCCTGTCATGCGTGGCGATTATGGCAAATCCCCCCTTTTTGGGGGGAGGCCTATGTCCAGCAGTGGACGTCTATCGGCTGAAATGATGATGATGATGAGGGTAAGGTAAAGCAAAACATTTTAATGTATCGCTTTGTGATTGTATGTTATTTTATGTTATATTTTTTTTTGTTTTGTTTATGAGAAATGACAACATAAAAAAAAACAAAATCACAAAGTGATTCATTTTATTCTATATTTAAAATGGATCGCTTTTTGATTTTGTTTTTTGTGCCCGCATTCTCTTCTACCGGTTTTATTTGGGCATAGCAACTAGCTAAACGGTTGATAGAGAGCCACTAGCTCAACACAAACAAGAAGGATCAACTGCCATCACCCTTTGTGCAAAACTTCGGACTATTAGCATAAAGGCCCCACAAGACCTTCGGGCTTGAGCCACGGCAAACAATATAAGTATACATAATGTAGACACTGTTTATATATGGATGTAGGTATAGCATATTCAGCCTATAATGTTCCCACTGCTGGGATACAGGCAGTGACGTAGCTAGGGCGGGGCGTCGAGGGCGGACCGCACTGGGTGCCACCACGGCCTCAAGTCTGCTATTTTTATAAATTCAGACATTCCAACACGATCCCATTGTCATTTTGCTAAAAGTTCGTAATCTGCTAAATTCATAATGGTCGATCATTGGTCGGTCAATGTTCTCGTAATAGAATTGTGTTATTTATAATGGCATTGTCGTATTGCCATTATTATAAAACCCATTAGTAGAAATGTCATTAATTTGTCATTATGTACGAGATTACCAATAAATGCAATTTCTTTCAATGTAGTGTCAGTGGCCGACCATTGGAAAGTCATAATGACGTCATTATAATAGTAGATTACCAAACTTGACAAAATCAACAATTATGAAATCAATGATCGACCATTCTGACACTATTGTAATAGCAGACTTGAGGCCCTGATTGGGAGTGACACCCCACCGTCAAAAAATAATAAAAATATATATATTATCACGTTTTTAACGATAAACCACGTAGACTTGAAGCCATTTTAACCAAGTTATCCAAACTAAATAACTTAAAAAGGGAAGGAAAAAGTCACGGTACTACGAGTAGTATACAAACGAAGTTAAAAGGAAAACGAGTTGGTAATAGTCGACGAGCTTACATTTGCAGTTGGAATGTATGTTGGAATGTTTTTATTGTAATCATACATAACATAACATCACGCCTTGTTGCCCGGAAGGGTTGGGCAGAGGTGTACCTGTAGTACACCCACATTTAATATTATATTTAATTTAATTTCGGAAGTCGGTGTCATTAGTTCTGTATTTTCGTTTTTTGCCTCCTTAATGGGCGAGTCCTATTACTGGCTGAGCGTACGAAGCGTTGCGTGAGCTCATAACAGAACACGCAAGCTAACTACTCAAGGTCACTGGCACACATCTAAGTCTTAAGTCTCAAACCTCACTCTTACTAACGGATATTAAGGCGCTGACAAGAGGCAAATGATAAAAGTAGGCTTTTCTTAAACAAAAAAATTGCCAAATCTATACAGTTTGTGGTTGCGGAAAAAATATATGTTATTCTTGAACATATTTCTCAGAACTTGATTGTTACCAAAAAACATTAAGAAAAAAAATCTCGATACCTACATATTAACGGTAAACTAACCCTTTACTTTGAGTTTCAATCCAAAATATCTGTATTAAATATCAACGTAAGGTTGGTATTTAATTAATAACAAGAACGTCATAATTATATTATGCAGAACTTGATTGTTTTTATTTTCGATTACTCAACTCATTTTTGAGTAAATAAATAATTGCTTCACATTTTGCAAAAAATTACAAGTGTTGTGTCATCGCGCTTCTCTTTCTTTTGTATGCAGTCTGACAGTGACAGCGGTTTACCTATTGTCAGCGTCTTAATTTATTTCTGAATAGGTACTATGTAGGTGCGATAACTTCAAGTTTCCATTGAACTAGAAATCGCGAAAAAAAACAGCTGTTCCCTACATTTTGACGATTTATTTATGCAACTTTAACGTAGGAGGAACACCGGTTCTCTTTTTCGCAAATTCTAGTTGGGTTACATAGTAAAAGTTGTTCATATACGTAATGATGAGTACAATGACCCCTTTAGAGGATCTTGTTTATGTGCGAAGCCGGGGGCACAACTAGCTAACAAGATTTCTGTACAAAAAAAATAAACCTTATCATTTGTTTCCGCCAGCTTCATCGAGCGCATTTCTTATAACTTATTCGCCTCCCGAGACCAATACGTGCACTTCTCAGCATTCAAACAAAATGTAGGTGACCTATTTACAAGGCAATTACACTGGAACTAATCTAATCACGTTTTAGTGGCTAAACTGATACCTTCGGCTTTCCCGGAGGCCTCTTTGTTGTTAATAAGTGTCTAATTAGTTCGTCTGCAGTAAATCCTTTGAAAACTAAAACATTGGGGCGGAAATGGATGTACAAATAAGGGTTTGGTGGATAAGTTTGAGCTGTGTCTAAATTGGGAGAATATATAAGACTAGGTATGCGTAGTTGTGTTGGCTTGCTTCGTATGGGTAGGTATTTGTCTTACTTTTTAACCGACTTCCAAAAAGGAGTAGGTTATATATGTTCGTCTGTATGTTCTTTTTTATGTATATTCACCGATTTACCGTCACTTGTGGACTGATTTTAATAAAATAAAAAAATCAAACATATTTTCTCAATTCAAATTTCAAGAAACAACACTAACAGCGGTCGTTGACCCTAAACAAAAATCATCAAATCATTTTTATTTTATGGTCTTCTGATTTAATTTGACCCTGTATCCATAATTTTCCATTCCACTAAAGTAATTAAAAGACCGTTGATCAGTATCAACCTAAAGTACAGCACTTCTCGTAATTAAACTGTAATAATTTCTTCTTAGTTCTAACAGGGCAAATTGCCAAGGTCCTCTTTCCACTTAAAGGCTTGTGCAGACTGGCGCGAAATAACGGGCGCGACTAGCAGCGCGACGCGCCATGCGACACCTTTCCATGAAGTTTTCAAAGAAATTGTGCTACTAGTGTCGCGTCGCGCCTGTCTGTGGGAGCCTAAACTCGGTTTTGGAGACCCATTAAACTGACCTTTTGAAGATTGTTTCTGAGTAATACGATTTATTTGCTGTGTAGTTTTTTGTGAAGTAGGTATTATAAGGAACCATTTTGTGTATTATATCGTTGTGGGGGTGGCCAAGGGCTAAAGAGAAAGAAAATTTGCTTATTCCACACAAACAAGACGCACATTACAAAAAACGACGTAACCCCCCCCGCTTTGGTGATGTCCCACGTCATAAATGTATGGTTAAACAGTCGCTAATCATTATTTAACTTTAAGGGGGATGCACTAAGGTAGCCCGCGGAAATTGGCCTCGAAGGTCTTAGTTTAGTTACTTAGTTTTAGCCTGAAAGCGTAACAAAAAAACTCACTTTCGCATTAATTATATTAAAACCTAAAATAAAATAAGTTCACGGCCTACCCTGACGCTTTGTCTTAAGCGATGTTTGTACATAAACCCCGCTAAAGTTAAGGGGATGAGCATCAGCATGTTCCTTTACCCTATTATTGTGATGATCATCCAGACATTACATGTGATCAGCATTCTGCTTGCCCATTATAATGATTATGCTACTAGTATTTGCTTCCAACTTTATCCGTGTTTACTTTAGAATCTCAAGAGGAGCTTTCACCTGGATAATTCGTTTTCAAATGTCTATGCCGATGTCTAAGTATCGTACTGGATCATACATACTTTATTTCAAAGTCAAAATCAAAAGTCTTATCAAACTAGGCTGAGAATCAGCACTTTTCGAACGTCAAAATTACATAAGACAGTCCCCCAAAAACGCCCGCCCTTCACCACTTTAGCTGGGAAGAAGTGGCACAACAAACTCCCAAGCAGCACAGCTGTCTGTTCAGTTAGAACAACTCGAGTGAAAGTAGATAATCATGGCTTTTGTCTTTTAAAATTAGATTCTAAACCGGCCAACAGTCAAGTTTCTTGCCCATTCTTCTCCATACAAAACTATCTTTTGGAAGGGGCAAATAGAATCACTTCTATTTTCTGTAAATTTTGACGTTCATAAGTGCTTTGTATGTGCCTATTTGAAATAAATTATTTGACTTTGACTTTGCCAGACGTGATTTCTTAATGTATAAAGAGAGTACGCAAAAATCTCATAAAAGGATATAAGTTTTCAAATAAAACGACTTCTTCTAGTGTTTAACTTTTTTATTAAGGCACGTAAAGATCGTAGACGTTTCGTGTCGACACAAAAAACTTACGTTAACTTGTAGCTGAAGAATAACTACCGGAGTTACTCGTGAAAAGTACTTTCATGACGTAATTTTTCTTAACTTAGGTTGTACCTACTGTAAGTAGGGTTGACAACAATAACAATTTAGCAAAGGCCTTTATTATGTTAGAGTTAGTCTTGTTATTTTCACTTAGTTATAGTGTAAGGTACCAAAATATCTTAGGGTAAATATTAGTTAGCAGTGATGAAGAGGAAGTTGTCTCGAGTTCGAACCCAAGGTACGCACCTTTGACTTTTCGGATTCATGTGCGTATTGTATAATGATCACTTGCTTAAAGAATGATGAAGAAAAACATCATGAGGAAACAGCATGCCCGAGTGATATTTTTTGACGGCATGTGTAGGCCATGGCCATAAGAACTCTGACACAAGGTTAGTCACTAACCACACGAAAAATAATAGAAAGTTCACTCTGTGTAATGCTCTGTGAACCATCTGATTATAGCATCTCTAAATAAGGTCAAAGTGCACTGACACTGAGACACTGACCTTATTTCATCATTCATCATCATCTATTCAGCCGAAAGACGTCCACTGCTGGACATATGCCTCACCCAAAAGGGGGATTTGAAATAATTTAAAAGTCCCTCAGTCGCCTTTTACGACACCCACGGGAAGTAATAGGGTAAAGCTATTCTTTATGTCCGGCACCACACGGAATCTGACCGGTGACCTTATTTAGTGATGCTATAATAAAATGATAATTTGGAAAGAACTGGGAAAATATCTGGCCGATATCAGGAGCACATCCTCTTTTAACATATTTAAAGCTAAACTCAAACAGTACGTCACTAACAACGCAAAACTATTAAATTAACAACGTAAGCTAGTCTTGCACATAAAATACGACATCGTACCTACCTAGCACGAAGAGGTAACGAAATCGCCACGCAAAACGATTGCAAACCCTAATGCCTGAATATTTTTTGTCACCCTCTTACCTACATACCTTACCTGCCAAGGTAAATAAGATCGAGATTTTTCTCGCACGCTCAACCCGTCATGTTTTAAAGCTTAACCCCTAAGCTCTGCCTGACACATATCCGAGATTACGCTACGATTACGATCATTAAGCTGTTGACAAATGTCATGTCGGTAAGTGTAGTACGACACAACTTATAGCTTACATTGGATTTACCTAATTAAAAGACAATATCAATTACTATTTCTCGCTCCACTTACGTGGGTCGTTAAAATTTTAACTAATATTTTATCACTGAATATTTAGACTTAACCTTAAACTGTAACAACACCTAATATATACAATATTTATGACATAGGGTAGTAGCGTTTTGAGGTTCTCGTCGGTCATGAAGTTTTACCCACGAAAAATAAGGTAAGTACAATAATCATACTCAATGTTGAGTGACGAATGAGGAAAATGTCATGAGGAAAGTTATGGATGTCGATGGCTATAAGAGTAGGGGACGACCAAAGAAACGATGGATGGACTGTGTGAAGGATGATATGGCTAGAAAGGGAGTTACTACGAAGAAAGGGACATGTTGCGCCGACCCCAAATAAATTGGGATATGTGCAGGAGAATGATGATGATTCATACACAATGTTTTAAAAAAAAAAAAAACTTAATTCAGATAATTTAATCCAAAAAACAAAATTAACATTAAAACACACAACACCATTCAAATTACCCGCTCAAAAAAGGATCTCCACAGCGGAGAAGAGATCCTGTCGGCGGCAGAATTCCGTTGCAGCTGCCACGCATTCTGCAGGTCAGAGATACGGTTTTCTTGCGGATGACGTGAAAGCCGTCAGTGCGATACAACGCAAACATCCCTGATGCACTACAGAAGCGAGGCAGCCCGAACATCATACCGAAGATTTTATTATACTGTACGCCCTTCGTGAAATAAAAAAGACCACCAATTTACAAACAGCTCTCTCCGCCTATTACGCTTATGCCTATGCATGGCTTAGCTATGGTGTCACCCTTTGGGGAAACAGCACAACGCAAAAGTGTTTGTGCACCTGCACAAACACTTTTCACCCTGCAAAAGAAATTGGTTAGAATCTTGGTAAACATTGAGCAAACAGATAGTTGTAAACCTTTCTTTAAAAAACATAATATTTTAACCCTTCCCTGTATATACATTTTAGAAACGTGCAAATTCGTGCGGAAACATCAAGAATTTTACTCAAAACGTGAAGACATTCAGACACACTATCTACTAAGACACCGATCTAGGCGAAACTTACCAAGTTCTCGATTAAAAATGCACTCTACAAGTCCCTATGTAATGTCCATTAAATTATATAATAAAATACCTGCAACAATAAAAAAAGAAGAGAAAATTAACATATTTTTTAAAAAACTTAAGAGTATTTTTGCTAAATAAAAGCTACTACTCGATAAACGAGCATCTAAGTGATAGACATATAAAGTCATGACTTACAATTTTACTTGTTTTTATTAATTAATAGTACCTTTTAAATGCTTCCTCTCTCCTAACTCCCTTATTTTCATATGATCTAATTATAAGTTTACCACCTAAGAATCTACATGTGGAATGCAATAAAAGTATTGAGTATTGAGTATTGACATCCAGCGATCTTTTGGTGTGATTTTTTAGTGCACTACTGAGCGGTATTTCATAATTTCATTATGTGATATAGACAGGTTAAAATAATAATTTAAAAAAAAAACTGGTATTCAGCTGCATCCGGTTAGTCTGGAAGCCGACTCCAACATAGTTGGGAATAGGCAGATGATGATGAATACGAATAGATTGATTGACAAATTAATAAAAACAGCAAAATATTTGACAGCTATTTGCACCGTTGCCAACTTATAGAACGCACTAGTTTTTGACTTTTATAACGATGACACCTTTAGGTTGTGTCACACTTTACATACCTAACATATATTTTCCTCAGAAAATAAGAGATACATAAAATATCTCTTAACCCGTGAGAAGGCGCGCTATGAGCAATTTACTCGGTGTTCCCTTGTTTCGCAGACAGAAATTTCATAGAATTTTGTTTCGTAGAAAATGTTTCATATAATATTTGGTCCTTGTATTTTTATTTCGAATAATATTGTTTCAACGACTATTTAGTTGAATGAAACATTATTCACTGAAACACAATTCAATGAATTTTATAAATTTTTTTTTTTAGAACAAACTTATCAAATAGCAGAATTATTTTTTAACGAATATTGTTTGTTCGGTGTATTTTTTCATGGTATTTTATTTCAACGAAAATGTATAAATAGACATTATGTAATCCATAATTTTATAAATAAATATCTTATATATATTTAGTAAGATTAATTAAGCGTTTAAGAAATATATAAGTAAAATAATAAAAGAATCAGTTTTTTAATGAACATATCTGCGTCAGATACCATCAACTATAACTGTTATTGAATAATTTGGGTTAGGTTAGGTTAGAACAGTGACCATTAACGCGTCCTTTCTTGCCCGTGTTACTACCAATGATACTACCAGTAGTAATACTGTTAATTTGATCTCCTTTCTTACTACTGCAGTAGTAAGTTGTTAGAAGGGTAACGGCAATTTGCCCTTATTACTACCAATGATTACCAGTAGTAATACTGTTAATTAGATATCCTCTCTTACTACTGCAGTAGTAAGTTGTTAGAAGGGTAACTACAATTTTCCCTTGTTACTACCCCAATTGTAATTAAAACTTGTTTGTTAAATATTGCCCTTGGTACTCTAACAAAAGAGAAAAAAAGGAAATATCTTTAATAAAAAATAACTATTTATTTAAAGTTGGAAAAGCCACAAGGACGTAAAACTTACAAGGAAAGCCACAAGGACGTAAAACGTAAAAGAAAAATTGAATTTATAACAAAAAAATTGGTAACTAAAATTAGGTAAGTTAAGGCAACTTCTCTAGGGCGTAACCTATAGAAATGTTCTTCTTAATAAATAAAATTAGGTAAGTTAACGCAACTTCTCTAGGGCGTAACCTATAGAAATGTTCTTCTTAATAAAGCGCGAGAAGCGAGCGTGCCGCGGCAGCGGCCGCCGAGCGCCAGATCTCCTCTATTGTTTAGGCGTTTGGTAAAATGAAAATATGGTAATTAAAACAGTGGTTTAATGAATGTTCGGAAACAATATTTCGAACTAATGTTATTTCTTCGAAACAGTTAATACGTGCAATGAAGTCACTATTAATGAGAATAACAAAATTGTTTTCCTGCAACCCGCATTGTTTTTGTGAACGCAGTGTTGTAATTTTATATGAGGGTATGCATTTTGTCAAAGATACGAACTGAAACGTTTAGAAACTGTCAGTCGATAAAATGTTTTTCTTGGTAATAAGTTTGATATTAACGTCTCAAGCGCCTAGGTACCTTCCTAACTATTCATCGACTCCCCCTGACTCTCATGGCCGGTAAGTACTGTTGCGTCCGCGCAGCGAAGTGTTTGTGGAAGCCACGTACCAATGATGTGCCGTAATTTGCTCATCACGCGCCCCAGCAATTACTCTGCATCGCACAGATCACATATTATGTGTTCAATGTGTTTCGACAGGCACATTCGTCTAGATCTCATGGAAGTTTTTTATGTAAGATTTTTTATTGTGATTTGTATGAAGACCGCCAAATTAGAAAATAACAATAGGTGGATTTGTTATTTGGTTTAGAAGTTGCATTTATGTTTCATAGTTTTAATTGAAATACTTATTTTCTTACTTATTAAATATTCATATAAATTGTAAGCCAATAAGTACTATAAAATAGAAATATGAGCATTTAAAATAATGTGAGTAATTTGCTCGCATGCGCGCCTCTCCGTGTAACAAACTGAGGCGCGCCTTCTCACGGGTTAATACTCTCTGTCCAAAATATTTTGCTTTTACGAAAATGAGGGTAGTTGCCATGAATTTGTGTATCAAGAAAATGTTGGATACTATTCAGTTCTTGTTCTCGAGAATTTCCTCGTCCGTAAAGAAGAATAAGGAATAATATTTTTCGGCGGAAAATTAAGTGGAACTAGAGGATTTTTTTTGTGTATACAGCATGTATCAGAAAGGTGTTCTCATATTTAAGACGGAGATATATGCCAGTGACCTTGAGTGGTTAGCTTGCGTGTTCTGTACTGAGCTCACGCAACGCGTCGTACGTTCAGCCAGTAATAGGACTCGCCCATCAAGGAGCGCTGTTCCCAATTTGACGCATTATTAATTTATTATACACAAACCAAAAGATATTTTAATAAAATTATCTTTAAATTGGTGAAGGTTTCAGAAAAATAAGATTGGTAGATTTTGTGCCATTCTCAGTTATTGTTCCGCGTTAGACATAACTTTACAAATTAATTTCACGATGTAATATAAACATAATCTGAAATATTCAAATTTTAAGTTGTTGAGAAAATGCTCTAATTTAACATATATTTTTATTCAAATCAATAACACTACTCGTTTAGACGTGATCTCCAGTATAAAATCATTAGAAGTCGGTTATCGTCGCCTTAAGGGTGTGGTACAGACCATCAAACTGAACAACTTTCTTCCTGGAACCAACATCGTAATCGCAAAAATATTATCAGCCGTTCCATACGTTTGGGTCGAATAGGTATTGAAGTTGTGTATGGTACAGCTGATTATTCCTTCTGTGTTTATCTACTTGAGATACATCTATGCCACGTAACCCACACGGTTAAAACTTGTAAATACTCATCATCATTCATCATTCCAGCCCAAAGACGTCCACTGTTGGACATATGTCTCCCCAAAAAGGAGGGGTTGCCATAATCGCCACGCTTGGCAGGCGGGTTGGCGATCGCAGTATGGTGTTAAAATGCATAGAGAACGCTGCTGCTCATTCTTTAGTAAGTCCCTTAGTCGCCTTTTACAACACCCATGGGAAGAAATGGGATGATGCTATTCTTTACACGGTAAATACTACCTTCGACTACCAATTTGTTAAAATATGAATTACCTCGTGGGCTCAAACGGGGATCGTTTCAACCCACGCTAGTTCATGTTACGTCTCAACCTATCACGTTTTTCCTCCTACAATCAATCTTCTTTCAAATCACTATCACTACATAATATAAAACTAAGTGTCCCCGCCGTGTCTGTCTGTCTGAACGCGATAAACTCAAAAACTTCTAAACGGATTTTCATACGGTTTTCACCAATGGACGGAATGATTCATGAGAAAGGTTTAGGTTTATAATTAATTAAAGGTTTGTGTAAATTGACTGAAATATGACGATTATTGTTGAAGATGTCTGAAAAAATCATGCCGTCTGGGAGCTTTACTGGCTTGAGCGGTAGTACGTTATCGAGGGATCATTTCCGACCTCCACGCAGACGAAATCGCGGGTAAAAGCTAGTGTCTAATAAAACAATATATAGGTACGAGTCGACTGGAGAACCTCGTCCTTTTTTTCGTCGATTATAAAATTTGATACGCACCTGAATTATTTTATTAAAACGGGCGGTTTAATCTCCTATCAAATTTTCAGTAGGCCGTGGCAAAATTGTAAAAAAAAAAACTTTAGGCCCAGCGCACCCTTGTCAACCATCTTGGTTATTTTTGACAAAGAGTGGCAAACAAACAAGCCGGCCAACCTAATGGTAAGGGATATAACTACATTTTACTTAAATCCTTTCATAAAATAAATGGAATTACTAAGATGAATAGGAAAGGTATAGCAAGTTAATCAATCAATTAAAATTTGCACAAACCAGTGCCCGACATTGGTCTCTCCCAACTGATCACGCCTGTGGCTCTATAAATTACTTTACGGATTATGGAACCGAAATCCACAAAATAGAAGGCTTGCTTCATGCAGCGATCAAAAACAGGTGCACGCACACGTAGACGCATATGGTCATCTCAAACTATGTACACACGCCTACACATCAAGCTATAATATCCAGTTTAGGCTGAACTCGCAATTTATAGGATTTCCGTACAATGAGAGGCCAGCTTATACTGGAAATGTATAGCTTGATGTGTAGCCGTGTGTACGTGTATGTCAAACAAATGCCAGTCATGAGTGTGTGTTGGATCATTAATTAGTTCCCTTCAAAAATGATTGAGCTAAATGGTGCTGATCTATGCGTCATGTTTGTGAACGAGCGCTGTCAGTACGGACTGGTCATTTCATAGCTGCCACGGCTTATTTTAACTTATTATAGTTTTTTTTTTTGTTTTTATATTTTTATTACGGACGCTTTTAACGTTCACATCTTTCTACATTGTTCTCACATGTATAATTTCAACATGAATGATGAAACCAATACTTTGCAACAATATTTTAATTTAAAAGAGTGTCCGTGGAGTTTCTTGCCCGTTCTTCTCCATAGGAACCTACTACACTTTGGAATGGGCAACTAGCTTCATCTTTCTGACTGACCGATGGTTTGACAATTCAAAAGTGCCTGTAATTGGTTTATTTGAAATAAATGCTTTGAGTTTGAGTTTGAATGTACCCACTGTAGGTGCATGAAAGAAAGAAAGAATTAAAAAATATTTGTCACAAAAACACGTGCAGAAAAGATGAGATTACTCAAATAAAAACAGCCAAGTGCGAGTCGGACTCGCGCACGAAGGGTTCCGTACACATTATCTATAAAAACGGCAAAAAATCAGGTTTGTTGTATGGGAGCCCCTTAAATATTTATTTTATTCTGTTTTTTAGTATTTGTTGTTATAGCGGCCACATAAATACATCATCAGTGAAAATTTCAATTGTCTAACTATCAAGAGCCTTAGTAATAGGGTTCCCGTTTTACCCTTTGGGTACAGAACCCTAAAAAACAAAACAGATTTATCATACTCACGAACACGGAACAGTCGGCAGATGCACGCCGTGACTGTGACAAGATTTTCACTTAGCATGATGCTGTGATATATGGGGGACCCACAGCACAGCGCAAATTATCTGTAGTCACCCGGAAATGACGTACGGTAACCAATTCAGGCACATTAGGACGCTGATATATGCCAGTGACCTTGAGTGGTTAGCTTGCGTGTTCTGTACTGAGCTCACGCAACGGGTCGTACGTTCAGCCAGTAATATTATTTATTTATTATATTTATATTATATTATCATTTATTTTACACAAAACAAAAGGTATTTTAATAAAACCCGTATATTAGAAGATCAATAATTAAATTATCTTTAAATTGGTAAAGATTTCAGAAAAATAAGCTAGGTAGAGAGTGTCCCAATCGTGTCAATATCGTGGCCCTGGCACACAGGCATTTGAATTCCCACCCAAAAAAAAAGGTAGATTTTGCGCCATTCTCAGTTTTTATCCGCGTTAGACATAACATTACAAATTAATTTCACTATGTAATGTAAACATAATCTAAAATATTCACATATTAAATTGTCGAGAAAATGCTTTAAATTAACATATATTTTTTTCAAATCATTAACACTACTCATTTAGACGTGATCAGTATAAAATCATTAAAAGTAGGTAAGTCGGTTATCGTCCCCTTCAACGTATCTATGTGTGCGTGTGTCTTCGCTCGTTGAATGGACACGACCTTCTGTATCTACCTTTTTTGTGGTAAGGTCGCAGGTCGGGAACGAAAGGAAATTAATTACATTATTGAAACAAGTCAGGGGAAATAATATTCAATTCGTTGCAATAAACATGAGTCCGTAGCGTGAGGAATTTATTAATAAGCACACGTAGGTACTGGTTATTAAATATTTAATCACGTTACCGAATTATTTAATGAGATAAAATAAACATGAGTAAAGATTACTGAGGCATTCATAATTAATAATGTAATTATCTGTAATCATAATATTGATACAACTTCTTGAGCTACTTGAGGCTAAGAAATTAATAACAGCCGCACGGGTCGATTGATCAGGTTAAGCTACGCTTGCCGCGGTTGCTCTGTTGAAACCACGGGGCGCACCTAGTTAATGTATAAATACTGATCATGTTATTATGCAGAGTAGTTAGATAATAAAAAAAAACTATTTTTTTTTTGAAAAAAAAACAGTAAAAAAAACTAAAAAATTTAATAAATAAATAATATTAAATAAAAATTAATATACAATTTTTTATTATTTTTTATTATTTATATCTACTCTGTTTAATAACATGATCATTATTTATACATTAGCTAGCTGCGCCCAGCGGTTTCATCCGCATAAGTATCGATCCTGTGGGAATATCGGGATAATAAACATGTCTTATCCCAGGTCGTCTACCGTGCCAAATTTCATCCAATGCCGTTAAGCCGTTTAAGCGTGAAAGCGCAACAAACAATAATAAAACTTTCGCATTTATAATATTAGTTAGGATTGAAAACACAAAACAAAAACAATGTTGAGTAAATACCAGCTCTTTCGTTTCCAAAGATTTGAGGGATCCGACCTCAGAAGGAAAAAAACGGAACCTTTATAGGATAACTCGTTTGTCTGTCTGTCTGTCCGTCTATCACAGCCAATTTGCTCCGAATCTACTGGACCGATTAAGTTGTTTGGTACACATACTACACATATGAATTTTTGTGACCCAAATAAGTCCATATTTAGGTAATGTAAATAAATGAATTTTGAATATGGCGGTCACTTTTGGGGAGCAAACGAGAAAAAATATACCGTGAGACATACCAAATGAAAGGGCCTGTTGTAAGGGTTTTGAGATATACAGGGTGATTGGAAGATGGGTGCAAAGCTTTAAGGTGAAGATAGTATAGACAATTTAGAACCATTTAAGGCCTGGTTGTCTTAGACGAAGTCTTACCAAATTTTTTTAACCAAATTTTTAAGTTTTTTTTCGGAAATTCTCAAAATTTAATGTAAACTGCATAATTATGGCCAAATTGAATGATAAATGAATTAATTTTTTATTTATTTAATTAAAGTAATGTGTAAGCAACCAAGCAAAACATGTTTTAGGCTTCTGTGTCATTAGACATTTTTTTTACAGATATTTAAAGCTCAGAAAAAATAAAAAAATTGTACAATACGTCTTTTAAACCTTATTTAAAAAAAAAAACGGAGGGTGCTTTTTTTGTTCAAACCTTTTTGAAGACATGCTTGATAATCGCTCTTTCTTTTGAGGTATCATTTATGCGGATATCTTACAAATTATTGAAATTAGGACCTACAAACCAATTCGAGGGAGAAATTTTAAATTTTAGGCAGTCTAACAAAACACAAAATTTTTGCTTAAAAAAAGAATACTTTATGTGCTCGAAATGATAACATTGTTCAATTCTAAGAATTTTTGGCACATGCAGGAACCAATTGAGGGGAACCCATTGAGGGGATTCTCTAAACAATGGCCACCGAGCGCGGTGCGACGGCATTTCCAGGTAGAACGCCCAATGAATAGCAAAAAGCGATAAGAGTTGGTTTTTACAGCAAAATGGTCTTAGTTACTGAGGCAACAAAGTCGTTTTTCTTTAGTCAGGGTCAGTCGGTCTGTGATGAAGCCGTTACATCTTTTACTTATTAGTCAAACTACTGCCCTTGTGAGTGGACGTTGTCGTGTTGATTCACAATTTACCGTGTTCAGTTGTAGCCCTTTGCGTTCCTGCACGTGTTGTTTGCGTTAGTTTTGAACTTTTTTGTTTCACCGTGTCCAGTCGTAGCCTCGCGCTCCTGCACGTGTTGATTTTTGACTTAATTGTGTTGAGTTGACATTTAGTGCGCTCCTACGCCGTTTTTCTTAATTGTTAAGTGACTATGGCTACTTTTTCCAATCAAGAATATGCGGATATCGTATTTATGTACGGTAGAGCAGACGGCAATGGATCTTTGGCGCGACGGATGTATCAAGAGCGCTATCCGAATCGCAGGATACCGAATGTCCGAGTGTTTTACAACACGTTTCATCGTCTTGCCCAAGATGGGTTTCACCGCGTGGAACCTGGAGTCAACCCGGGCAGACACGAAACTGCCGTCGACGAAGACATTTTAGCAGCATTTCAAGCGGATCCTACTACCAGTACTAGAGCAGTAGCTCGAAATTTAAACATTTCTCAATGGAAGGTGTGGCATACAATGCACCAAAATGATAAGTATCCGTTCCATGGCAGGAGTGTGCAAGGTCTAGTAGAGCAAGATCCTCAAAGAAGAATTCAGTTCTGCCGTTTCCTCCTCAACAGAGACATCGAAGATGCGTGGTTTCTGAAATCAATCTTGTGGACGGATGAAAGTAAATTTTCAAGGGAAGGTATTACAAACTTTCACAACATCCATGAATGGGCTGACGCAGACAACAATCCACATTTTAAGAAGCAGGTATCATTTCAGATGAAATTCTCTGTGAATGTATGGGCTGGAATAATTGGCAGAACATTGATTGGGCCCCACTTTTTGCCTAATCCATTGAATGGCGAAAATTATTTGCAATTTCTGCAAATTTATTTACCACTGCTGGTAGAGGAATTAGGTGTCCCGATCTTCGAAAGAGACCGAACAGTCATCTTTCAGCAAGACGGCTGTCCAGCGCATTGGACTTTAAATGTAAGGGAACACCTCAACAATTGCTTTCCTGATAGCTGGATCGGCAGGGATGGACCCATCCCTTGGCCCGCTCACTCCCCAGATCTGACCCCGTTGGACTTTTTCGTGTGGGGCCGGGCCAAGGAACTGGTGTATAACAACATAGAAATAAACACTAGAGAAGAATTGATACAAAGAATAAATTCAGCGTTTGAGACAATGAAGCAGGAGATGATGTTGAAAATAACGACTACAGAAGTTAGAAGACGGGGCCGTGCTTGTATTAGGAATCACGGCCGTCATTTTGAACATGAAAAATAAATAATTTTAATTCAAATGTTGTTTTAATTAGTCTGCCTAAAATAAAAAATGTCTACCTCAAATTGGTTTGTAGGCCCTAATTTCAATAATTTGTAAGATATCCGCATAAATGATACCTCAAAAGAAAGAGCGATTATCAAGCTAGTCTTCAAAAAGGTTTGAACAAAAAAAGCACCCTCAGTTTTTTTTTTAATAAGGTTTAAAAGACGTATTGTACAAATTTTTTATTTTTTCTGAGCTTTAAATGTCTGTAAAAAAAATGGCTAATGACACAGAAGCCTAAAACATGTTTTGCTTGATTGCTTACACATTACTTTAATTAAATAAATAAAAAATGAATTCATTTATCATTCAATTTGGCCATAATTATGCAGTTTACATTAAATTTTGAGAATTTCCGAAAAAAAACTTAAAAATTTGGTTAAAAATATTTGGTAAGACTTCGTCTAAGACAACCATGGCTTAAATGGTTTTAAATTGTCTGTACTATCTTCGCCTTAAAGCTTTGCACCCATCTTCCAATCACCCTGTATACCTACTTATTTTTTATAATTTTAAAATAAATAATATAATTTAAAATTTATTGAAGAAAATATATGAAAATTGACCTTATCTTCGAAACTACAGGTTTTCATTTTTTTTTTTTAAATAGAAAATAGTTCTTAGGTCTTAAATAACATGGTAAATCTCTCAATATTGTGCGTACAAACTTACATTTGCAGTTAGAATGTATGAGGGAACATGTTTTTCAACTAAAATGTTAAGTTTAATCTTAGGATAAATTCATCCCAACTACGGAACCCTTCATTGTGCTTGGTCCGACACGCACTAATTGTCCGGTTTTTGTACAATTTTCGACCAATAAAATGTTTCACCTCATTAAAAATTTTCCAGCTGACCACACATGATTTAAAAACACTATTTGTATGTTAATTTCTTCACCTCGCATTTAAATCACTAATTACGGAACTCATAATGAACTATCGGTGTTTTATCGATAAAACAAACGACCGAACCGTAACCAACCTCGACATTTATCGCATCGGTACAGACGTGTCCATTACATAACATTACATCCCTCAGTTCCGTGTGGTGCCGGAAGTAAAGAATAGCACCATCCTATTTCTTCCAGTGGGTGTCGTAAAAGGCGACTAAGGGACTTACTTACTAGAGAATGGGCAGCAGCGTTTTCTATGCATTTTAACACCATACTGCGATCGCCAACCCACCTGCCAAGCGTGGTGATTGTGACTAACCCCCTCCTTTTGTGGGAGGCCTAAGTCCAGCAGTGGACGTCTTTCGGCTAAAATGATGATGAATGATGATGTACAAATGTTGAAATTTTACATAGGGTGACACAATGGGCGGTCTTATCGCTAAAAGCGATCTTTTACAGACAACTTTTCAATCTATTAAAGGGAGAAGGAGAAACAATATTGCAGGTAGTCGGTGGTGTACCATTTACATATACAATAAATACATACATAAAGCATATACTTATATTTATAGACCTTCTTTTTACGTTTTTAGTTTAAATTTTTATTTCTGCTTGAGTATAGTTTTCGTTAACTTTTTTGGTGCAGTGTTGTGTGCTAGCTAACATAATAGCAAATAATTTAGTTTAATGTTTTGTGTTGCGTAGTGTAAATTATTTTACATACAAATGTATAGAATCACGTTATTCTAACTGAACAGACAGCTGTACTGCTGGGGAGTTTGTTGCGCCACTTCTTCTTCCCAGCTAAAGCACTAGGAAGTGGTGAAGGGTGGGCGTTTTTGGGGGACTGTCTCATGTAATTTTGACGTTCGAAAAGAGCTGATTCTCATCCTGGTTTGAATAAATGACGTTTGATTTGATTTGATTTGCTTGCGACCGCTAGACCAACGACGCAGCCAATCATTCACCAATTACGAACAGCTAATGAAGTATCGATATTTTATCGATAAAGCAAACGAGTAAACCATAATTGATAAACTCGATATTAAATCGCGAGCTATATCGAGTGGGCACAAAGTCCATTATTCGATACATTAGCTTTATTGGACAAAGCTTTAGTAGAAAAGTTCTAGTATTTACTTTGACGTTGATGTTCCAAGAACGGAGTTCGATTGTTGGTTTAAGTAAGCTGATATCAATTTTGTAAATAAGAGTATTTTAGGACATCGCTAAGCGGTTGGTCGACTCTTCAAATGACGAGAGGGCTGGCCTATTTTTAGCCCAAAGAATCAGCATTGCCATCAAACGTGGCAAGGCTGCCAGCATTTTGGGCACTTTTCCCATTGACAGCGATGCGGACGAATTTTTTGATGCTCAATGAGCACTTCCTCCCCTTTTTTTTTTGTTTTTTTTAACTAGTACATACTATATATATATAATATTTTAGTGTTACCATTTATATTTTAATTAGGGTACCTTTAAAATAATAAAAAATATATCCAGTAACTAACTATTTTGTAAATAGTATCTTAAATAGATACTATTTACAAAATAGTTAGTTACTGAGTTGTTTTACTAAAAGAGTTATATTTGACGTTTTCATAAAAGTGTATAGGCACACACGGCTATTATCAAGCTAAACATTTCCAGTATAAGCTGACCTCTCATTGTACGGAAATCCTATACAATGTGAGATCAGCTTAAACTGGAAATGTTTAGCTTGATATGTACCCGTGTGTACATATCATAGGTATAGCATGATTCAAACTTGATGGCGGCTCTGAGTGCGCGTCTCGCTGCGCAGTACCGCACCGCTCACCCCCGCTGACACGTGAATTTGTTTCTGCGCAGCGATACGCCCCATGTTCCAAGCTGCGATAAAGTAAGAATTGGGCTTTTATACAATATTAGTTTTAGTATAGGCGAAACCCGAAACCCGTGTCGAGTATTTTTATGTAAAGAATCTATGTACAAAATTTCAAAACTGTATCATGAAAAATCACTTAGTTATAAGGTTGTTATGTTATCGGGTTGTCCGTACAAAAACACGCTAACGGCGCCCCCGCGCCTCCAAGGTCGTCTAGCGCTCATTGTATATTTGCTTTGCATAATTTGGCAGTTGGTACCTAAGCGTACGGCGATTGTGTTAAATGGTGATAACATTTTCCATCACACAAATACTTTTGGGACAAAATATGTATAACATGCTGTAAAAATTATTGAAATCGATTTAGTTCCTTAAGGCTTCTACAGACCGGCGCGACTCGCGACGCAACACAAAGTTGTTCATAATGATGAGTACAATGACCCCTTAAGAGATTTCGTGTTTGAATAGATACACCTTATATACAACATTAGTTTTTGTTTATACTAAACCCGGAAACGGGTCATTGTACTCATCATTTTGAAAAAAAAAATCTATGGGACCAACCTTGAAATAGCGAAATAAAAATCAGCTGTTCCATAAATTTTGTCGATTTAAGTGAACACAAATGTAGGGAACAGCTGATTTTTTTTTTCGCGACTTCAAGGTTAGTCCCATAGAAAAAATTGTTCAAAATGATGTTTTGTTTATACAAAAACGAATGTTGTATAGCGTGGCGCTTTAGTGGCGAAATTAATTTAACACACGTACACAGTTTCGCCTTTACATTTAATGAAAATATTATAATTTCATTAAACATTATTTATTGATTTATTTACAATTTTATAAAATAGCTTCTTGGAGCAACCTGTAGGTACTTACAAAACTGTAGCGCAGAGGTAATTAGCCGGGGTCATGGATCATAACATCGAATCAATGGAATTAAAACAAATAACGTGCAAGGAGTAGGCGGATATTGAAGGAAAGAGAGAGCTTTATTATTTCCTTTGTTTGTTTTTTTTTTTTCGATTTATAATTATTTATTTTAATATAATACATAATAAAATAAAAAAAATATGACTACTGGCCACTAACCAAACCACCAGTGTGTCAAATTAATGTGGCCACTGTAGCGGCACGCCTACTTCCTGACATTGTTCCATGCATTGTTACTATTTATACACCGATAATAATTTGGATGGATTTTCAAATGTTAAACCAAATGCATTTTATATTGTTATATTCGCTGACTGAATAAAAAAAGAGGATTTTGTGTGAAGGCTCATGCAGACTGACGCTCTATCGCGAGTGCGACAGGCAGCGAGACACTTTCCATGAAGTTTTCAGGGGAAGAAATTCTGCTAATAGAGTCGCGTCGAGCTGTCGCGTCGCGCCTCTCTGCGGGAGTCTAAACTCATCATCAACTATTTCATGTTTTTATAACTTTTCACCAGTAAAAGTTTGCACGTGTAATACATAAATCGGGGTGAAGATTCCTTTATTTATAGGAACAGCCTTATCTGTACAACTAATCCTTCAGACGCCTCTCCCGACACGGAGAGTCCTATTTTTGGCCAGATCATTATAATCTTCAAAGGAAAATGAGTAAACTGTAATAAATACAATAGGGTAACATGATTTTATACTTAACTAGCTGCGCCCAGCGGTTTAACCCACATAAGTCTCGATCTCGCGGGATTTTCGGGAAAAAAGTATTCAGTGTCCTAACCCATGTCATGGTTTACCCACGTGCCAAATTTCATTCAAATCCGTTCAGCCGTTTTAGCGTGAAAGCGTAACAAACAAACTCACTTTTGCATTTAAAATATTAGTTAGGATGCCACGAGTGATTTTTTCGGCAACTTTTGTGTGAATTTATTTCTTTCTGACCAAAATCGCCGAAAAAATCGCCAAAAACATCGCTTGTGGGCGGGCACCTTTAGGACTAACTTCTGCCCGCGACTTCGTCCGCGAGGAAGTCGTAAGACACCACAATATACAAATAACAGCCACATTTTTATAAAAAACTGCCTCCTTGGTCTATTGGTCGCAAGCGCTACTGTTGGGCATGAGGTCCTGGGTTCGAATCCCGGGTCAAGCAAAGTGTTATTGGGTTTTCCGTCTGGAATTTCTCAGTTATAGTCCGAAGTCTGAATTTGTGCCCTTTACGCTCACCCCTATGACATGGGACCTGAACGTAACTGGCAAAATGTGGGTGTACTATAGGTAGGTACACCTCTGCCTAACCCTTCGGGGAATACAGACGTGGTGTTATTTTTATAAAACATAAATACATACATATACTCACATCTTCTTCCCATGGGGGTAGGCAGAAACTATAGAACGCCACCTGCTACCCTACTGACATACTCCACTTGCTTCGTTTACGTTCATACATCTGGTCATACACGCACGCCGGTTGCGAGCACTACGCACCTGACCTTTCTGAAGAACATCACCAATTAGGTCACTATAATTATTTCCTCCTAGGACGTCCCTTTAATGATAAATGATTGTATTTCTGTAAATAGGTTTGTACAAATACTTTTACACGTCAATCATATTTTAAAAACTAGATGAGGTGCCGCTGCCGCGTATCCTGTCTGACACGAACTCAAAGGTCACACTCTATTTTAAAGTCCAGACATAATCTTGGTCAGATCATTGCGCTTCAGACCATTAAGTTGGCTTCTGAGTTGAGCTGCACGATTACTAACAAATGCGTACACTGACTGGACAGGTCCACTCAATCTGTGAGGTTCTTTAATCAATAGACCACTTCAAACACCAATCTACATGGCCTACACAATGCGTAGACCATGTAGGTTGGTGTCTGAAGCAGGGATCGTACAACCCTGGTTAAGACTTAAGCCTATCGAAGGGGTAACCCATTCAATGGGTTACCTTTATCATGATGAAACCCATTGAAAGGGTTTTATACTATAAACCCATTGAGAGGGTTACTTGATAACCCATTTAATGGGTTTTATACTTGAAACCCAGTGAAAGAGTTACATGATAACCCATTCAATGGGTTCTATACCTACTTGGAACCCAGTAACATGAAAAAATCACAATATTATGTTATTTCGATATCCGCCCAGCACGCGTAGCATGACCAATTCTATCTCTATTCTACCCAGGGACCATTTTGGTTACCATTTTAGAAAAAACCCTATCGGAAACCCTTTCAATAGGTAACCAAAATGGTCCCTGGTCTGAAGTGGTCTGTGGTGCAGCTCAACTCAGAAGCCAAATGTAGGCAGAGGGAAAGTGTACTTGCAAGTACACTTTCCCTCTGCTTATCTTTCGGCGGATACAGGCATGGTTTCTTGAAATGTTAATTTCAATTTCATTATGAATGAAAATGACTTAATTGTAATTGAATAGACCTTTAATCAAACTCAACACCCCGGGGAAAACCTTGCATACTGAAATGATAATGGAATAAAGGATAACAATAAAATTATTACATTAATAATATTTATGAGCACTTCAGAATTCACGGAACTCTCTTTTATTTAAATAATTGTTTTGTTAGGCTCAGCTGTGTCAATTACGCGTAATGTAATAGCGATTATTTAAATTGCACTTTTGTTACATAACTGAAGAATTTTTCGTCTCTGAAAAGAGGAAGTTTATAGTACATTACTGTGTGTACTGGTTGCGGCCAAAGCTTGTATAGTGCTTTTCTCAAATAATGCGCAGAAATTCAAACAAAGTAAATTATTTATAAATTCCAGATTCAATGACAAACAACGATAATCTTTCACGCGCCAAATTTGCAAATTTGCGCGATGTGTTAATTTGCTTTTTTTTCACTATACAGCTTTCTATTTGCAAGACAGCTCGAAATTTAAATAAAACCTTTGATAAGTTACCTCCTTGGTTGCCATGTTTCGGAGTAAAAGATCGTTCCATTTTTAAATTACATGATAGATATTATTATGAGTTTACTATGTAATTTATTTGGCCGCTAAACCATGACACATTGTCATATGGATTTTCATACAACGTTTGGTGGCCGCTACTCTCATGTATTTGGCCAGTACAGCAATTTCGATTTATCTCGAAGAAGGTTGTCAAAATAATGCTCCAATTTCCAAGCATGTTTGAGAAAATTCAAATGAATATCTTTCCTCATATAACTTAACCCCGTAGCTAACTAATTTCATCCGCACGGGTCGATCCATCAGGTTAAGCTACGCTTACCGGGGTTAGTCCGTGGATGGGTTGACCATCTTTATATACCGAGACTCCTCCGTGCCTCGGAAAGCACATTAAGCCGTTGGTCTCGAATGTCATTTGTGGATTCTTAACAGTCGTTATGTGGTCGTCAGAAGCCCGAAAGTCTGACAACCAATCTTACTAAGGGGTATCGTATTACCCAGTTACTGGGTTCTGGAGCTCAGATAGGTAGTCGCTCTATGTAAAATACTGGTATTCAGATGCATCTGGTAAGACTGGAAGCTGACCCTCTTTTTTTTTTTTTTTGGGTGGGATATTATCAAATAACTTCTCCCGCTTTGGGCTGAGCGGGAGGGCGTATCAGACTTTTACTGGCTAAAACCCACCCGTATTCCTTCATTTGCTTGTGTGCCAGGGCCACGATATCCCTTTCGGACAAACTCGCAACCCTGGCAGACATTGGGCCTATCGGACCCCGTCAGTTGGTGCTGACAACTCTTTGAGGCGCGCGTGGAATACGACGCGCCGTCGACTCGGACTTGGTCCTTATCGGACGGTGAGCTACCCATCGCTCACCGTCCGCCTGGGCACGCCACAATTGCGGCGGTAAGTCCCCTCTTTGAGGAGTGGCTAGAGAGGCGCCACGGCGTCCTCACCTTCCGCCTGACGCAGGTCCTCACCGGACACGGTTGTTTCGGGAGGTTCCTGTTCAGGATAAAGCGGGAGGAAACGCCCGGGTGTCACCACTGTGTGGATCGCCCGGAGGACACGGTGGAGCATACGGTGGAGGTCTGCCCTGCTTGGGCGGAGCACCGCCGCGTCCTCACGGAGGCGATCGGCGGCGACGATCTCTCGCGTCCGGCCCTGGTTCAGGCCATGGTTCGGAGCGAGAGTGCATGGGAGGCCGTCACCTCCTTCTGCGAAACAGTAATGCTCGCGAAGGAGGAGGCGGAGTGCATGAGGGTGAGGCAGGGTGCCCGCCCTTCCGCCCTAAGTCGCCGCAGGAGACGCCCTGGGCGTCGGGAATCGCAGGCCGATTCCCGGCCACCGTAGGCGCGGGCTTGCGGACGGTAAGCGATGGGTAGCTCGCCGTCCGATAAGGACCAGGCCCGGGTCGACGGCGCGTTGTGTTCCACGCGCGCCTCAAAGAGACGTCAGCACCAATTGACGGGGTCCGAAAGGGCCAATGCCTGCCAGGGTTACGAGCCTGTCCGAAAGGGATATCGTGACTCTGGCACACAGGCATCTGAAGGAACACGGTGGGTTTTAGTCAGTAAAAGTCTGACACTCCCTCTCGCTCCGCCCAGAGCGGGAGAAGTTATTTGATGATTTCCCACCAAAAAAAAAAAAAAAAAAAAAAAAGGCCCGCGCCTACGGTGGCCGGAAATCGGTTTGCGACTCCCGACGCCCGGGGCGTCTCCTGCGGCGACTAGGGGCGTGAGGGCGCGAACCTTGCCTCTCCCTCACGCGTTCCGCCTCCTCCTTCGCAAGCGTTACTGCTTCGCAGAAGGAGGTGACGGCCTCCCATGCACTCTCGCTCCGAACCATGGCCTGAACCAGGGCCGGACGCGAGAGATCGCCGCCGCCGATCGCCTCCGTGAGGACACGGCGGTTGGAAGCTGACCCTAACATACATAGTTGAGAAAGGGCTAGGCAGATTGACTTATCCTACTTTTCATTCAAGTCCTAAATATTTTCTTGTTTTGCTCAGTTTATTCAAATTACGGTACGGCTTATGATCACTTTCAGTCAAATTTTCTTTCTAGTCTCTGAACTGATTCTTTCAGCAATGAGAGATCTACTAGACTTTCCACAAAAAAATCACACTTCTATCTGAAAACATTGTTTGATTACAAATCACGTTACCTCACATAAAACAGTGACCTCCTCCGTGACCTACTCTCAAAACAACCCAAATATCAATTGTATTCAACTCATTTCGATTCTAACCTTATTCCAGTCTCAGAAGTTAAAAGTTTCACAGTATAGAGGGTAACAAACTTATTGTAATACAAATCAGTGTCTGGTATGGGCTATGTTAGTGTCATTCAAAATGAATTAGGCTGGCTACGCGTGCTCGGAGACCTGGCTAACTTCCAAAAAGGAAGGCTAGATACCTACATAGCTATTTTATTATTGACTAGCTTAATACTGCCCGCGTAAAAAGCCAATGAGCAAAAATGGTGCAACTATTTTTTTTGCGGCCGTCAATTGAACGTTATTAATTAGATGCAAAATAATATGACGAACAAAAGTTAATATGCGGTAACATAACCTAACATCAGTCTGAACTGAGTTAATTTGACAATTAAAAAAAAAAAAGCTTTTTTTACTTATTTATCATCTAAAAGCAGGTTTTTACAGGTTAGAGTTTATTTTTTACATACAAATTATATCATCTCGAAGCTTGAACTGTATTTGTAGAGAAACCGTTCATCAATTCATTTTGTGATAGGTTTTTCCAATACCGACGAAGGTTTTAACGATGGCTGCAGTATAAAAACAAATGCACCAATTCCAATAGTGATTTGGTCATTGTTTTTTCTTGTGTGTGTTGTGTAAATGTTTTAACATAAAATGTATCCTATGACACTCAGCAATACTGGCAGCTTTCCATTACTGAAACAATTTTCGGAATTCGAACAGCAGTAGTTCCAAAGATTACCGCTACATACAAACTCATACCTCTTTATAAAATTAAGTATAATTTTTATTGTATTAATGATGGTATTTTAGGCGGGTGGTATTTATAAATTGATCTTCAAAAGTATTATTTCCAAATTGATGCGACATACTTTGTAAAACACCAATTAAATTGTGAACGAAGTTCTTATTAATTTTCATTATTTAGTAAAAACCAGCAAAATAAATTATAGTAGAAATAATAAACGAAGCGTTTAGTTTTAAGCGAGTTGTTGCAATCCTAACTAATAGTATAAATAAATGCAAGAATGACTTTATATTACAGAGCATTTTAATGTTGTATGAAATCAAACCTATGCTATACAACGTTAAAAAAAGTTAAAATTTTAAAAACCTCGAATTTGGAAATAAATTAAATTCGCAGTTGTCTTACTTTTGCTTGTTTTGTCACTTTTATATTACCAATATTATTGATGGTCTTTCACCATCATTATTGAATTAATATCATGTCACTAATGCATTCTTCTAGAATGTATACGTATCGTCACTATGTTAGAAGAAGTCAGCAAAGTACAGCAAGAACAATAAGCGTGTCACTTTCTACAGTGCAGCGAGTCGTTCAACGTTTCCAAGAAACTGGGCAGAACATAAGAAGACCACGAACCGGCAGACCAAGATGTACTGCGGCTCGAGGGAATCGGTTTATTGTTACGACCATGCTCCGAAATCGGCATCTCACGGCAGTTAAAGTAACAAATCAACTTGGAGAGACCCGTAGAGACGTCGTAAGCGAGCGGACTGTAAGGCGACGCCTTCTTGAAGCTAGATTGACCCCACATAGATCCGCAAATGGTCCGAAACTTGAAAGGGAACATCGGGTAGCAAGATTACGTTACGCCCGCGACCACTTACAACGCGGAGACGAAGAATGGGCAAGTGTAATGTTTTCTGTCGAGTATGCACATGATGGGTGGCGAAGAGTCTACCGACTGCCAGGGAAACGTTTTATTCCAGCTTGTTTTGAGGAAAAAATGCCGTTTGGCGGTGGATCTGTTATGGTTTGGGCTGGAATCTCTTCAGAGAGTCGCACAGAGTTAGTGCTGATAGAAAATGGTACGCTGACTAGTGCAAGAGATATGTGGAAGAAATTTGTAATGAGCTTGTCGGCCCATATTTAGAAATGTTAATATTCATGCATGACAACGCCAGGCCATATACAGCTAAAATTGTAAATGAGTAAAATATAATAAGTTATTCTGAACATATTTCTCAGAATTTGGTTGTTACCAAAACAGGTTTAGAAAAAAAAAACCTGATACAAATTAAAGGTAAACTAACCTTTTACTTTGAGTTCCAATCCAAAATATCTGTATTAAATATCAACGTACGTTTGGTATTAAATTAATAACAAGAATGTCTTAATTGAATGCAGAACTTGGTTGTTTTTTTTTGTCGATTACTCAACAAATTTTTGAATAAATAGATAATTGCTTCATATTTTGCAAAAAATTACAAGCATTGTCATCGCACTTCTATTTCTTTTGTATGCAGTCTTACAGTGACCACGCTTTAGCTGTTGTCAGCGTCTTAAACAAGGCGACCATAGACAGGTCACGCATAGACATGATTTTGACATCACACAAAAGTGTTGCCAAAAAAGCTTGACAAACATTTAGATGTCTCTCTTTTCATATGCAGCTCTTGATTAGTTAAAAAGAAACAAAACGCTTTATGAAATGTCTGTGTCGATTTAATAGATATTTGTATAACTATTCTTCCTTAGAATATGCCATCTCCATAGTTTTCCTACTTACTTAATTTGGAACGACATAATTTCCCTGACTTTACAAGCTGTGATCTATATTACTATTGATACTGTAACACTCAGATATATGCCAGTGACCTTGAGTGGTTAGCTTGCGTGTTCTGTATTGAGCTCACGCAACGCGTCGTACTTTCAGCCAGTAATATGACTCGCCCATCAAGGAGCGCTGTCCCCAATTTGACGCATTATTAATTTATTATACACAAAAAAAAGGTATTTTAATAAAACGCGTATACTAAAATATTAATAATTAAATTATCTTTAAATTGGTGAAGAATTCAGAAAAATACGCTTTGTAGATTTTGCGCCATTCTCAGTTTTTTATCCGCCTTAGACATAAATTTACAAATTAATTTCACTATGTAATATAAACATAATCTAAAATATTCACATATTAAGTTATTGAAAAAATGCTCTAATTTATCATATATTTTTTTCAAATCATTAACACTACTCGTTTAGACGTGATCTTCAGTATAAAATCATTAAAAGTCGGTTATCGCCCCCAATCGATCACAATTTAATTGATTTGAAATATATTCCTAATCCATTGCTTCTTATGATCGAAAAATTTGATTGCTCAACAACATAAATAACGCACTTAATGTTGTTTAACTGTAAACATTAAACCAATTGCTACTGATAGTCATCATCATCATTTCGGCCGAAAGACGTCCACTGCTGGACATAGGCCTCCCCCAACATTTGGAGGGGGGTTGCCATAATTGCCACGCTTGCCAGGCGGGTTGGCGATCGCAGTATGGTGTTAAAATGCATAGAGAATGCTGCTGCCCATTCTCTAGTAAGTCCCTTAGTCGCCTTTTACGACACCCACGGGAAGAAATAGGATGGTGCAATTCTTAACGTCCGGCATTACACGGATTCAACATCTACTGATAGTGCGTCACGTAATTACCCCGCTGATCCCAAAACATATGGTGCGTTTGTGTTCGCGTTTCAAATTAATAGCCAATCCGTGATCTGTTTGACTATCATATAACATACCTAATTACTGTCTTATTAATGTATATCAAATGCTATGTCTGACGTCACGTGTGAAACATTACTGGGTTTTCTATTAGGCTAATTGGCTATTAGTCAAAATGTACATTACTTCAGTGGAGTGAAAGCATATACTTGTATTGTTTGAATATGGACCAGAATTAGTTGAGCTTTAAATGTTTGGGTTGTTTAAAGGGGCCTGGCTCAAGTAATGCTGTTTTTTAGGTTCTAAAGTGTATGGAGTGTATGGCTTGGAGTATTTCCTTCAGTTTATGATAATATTAGGTGTACTCCGAGGTTTCACCCGCATAAAGGCTTCTACATACTGACGCGACTTGTCGCGCGACGCGACACCGGTACAACAATTTCCTTTGAATTTTTCATAGCAATTTTATTGTTCTACTGTCGCGCGACAAGTCGCGCCAGTATGTAGAAGCCTTAAGTCTTGATCAGTTAGGAATATCGGGATAAATTTGGGAATATTGTTACAGTTGCAATGGCAATCTTGTCATTTGGTTTAAATAGGTTTTTATTTTTATTATTTTAGTACTTAATATTTAATGGATAATATTTTTGTGTTCACCAAAAATCTTAAGGTACATCTATGTATGCATTTCTAAAATATTGATCTTAAACCCGTTTAATTGTTTTACTATAATTAAACTACTCGGCCAACAAAATATGTTACATCAAACAAATTCCAAATTAACACCAAGATATAACACTTTTTTATTGTAGTGCGCTGCAAATATTCTATTGTAACAATGACTATTTTATTCTTCCGAAACGAATCGCAGCAAAACCGACTCCACGTAGTCTTGTCTGCCCTACCCCTAGAGTGTTATTTAAAATCGCGTAGGTGCGTAGGGGCGAGGCGGCCCGCGATTTGAGGAGCAGGTGGTTTCAACGCTTCCACCGAGGAGGAGCGTGAAACACATCTGTGACGATAAGCTCGCATGGGACCGCTGGAGCCCTGCAGCGTCGGAGCCGTGACAGAAAACATGCCTGCTGCATGCTTGCTTGCACGTTTATCATATTAGACTAGGGATGGTATTTAAAAGTACTTCAATTTATTCCCATTTCATTTACCTAATTTTGCCTGTGTTCCACCAAATATACTGAATGTGCACCAAAATATGTTAATTAAAATATGTCATAACGAGCATCTATTTAACAACTGTTGCAAATTTGTAAAAATAGTAATACACCTAATTTTAAAAACAAGCATTTATTTTTTTAGTTTTACTTCAGATAACATATTTTGGTGCACATTCAGTATATTTGGCGGAACACAGGCAAAATTAGGTAAATGAAATGGGAATAAATTGAAGTACTTTTAAATACCATCCATATTTAATATAGATTATTTTTTAATTTGTGAATGTGAAATCGTTGTATGCTTAATAGACTGTAGCTTTCTAAACCATTTTCTGTACTTGTTGACTGGCCTACGCTGTCCTCCCATACCTATTAACACTGAAACTCGAAAACATTGTAAAAGTCCATTATTTTTAAAACAGTAACCGTGGAGTTTCTTGCCGGCTCTTCTCCATAGGAAACGACCAATTGGAACCGTGCACCTAGCTTCTGACTTTTCATAAGTGCCCATGTAGGTTTATGTGAAATAAAATATTTTGATTTTGATTCTAAAAAGTATTCTATGCCCTAATCCAGGTTACGGTCTACCAATGCGCTAAATTTCATCCAAATCCGTTTTTCCGTTTTAGCGTGAAAAATAAACAAACAAACTCCGTTTCGCATTTATAATATTAGTTAGGATTAAGTTTAAATTTATAAAAATGTATGTTTCCATTAAGACGCAGATATATGCCAGTGACCTTGAGTGGTTAGCTTGCGTGTTCTGTACAGAGCTCACACAACGCGTCGTACGTTCAGCCAGTAATAGGACTCACCCATCAAGGAGCGCTGTCCCCAATTTGACGCATTATTAAATTATTATACACAAAACAAAACGTATTTTAATAAAACGCGTATACTAAAAGATCAATAATTAAATTATCTTTAAATTAGTGAAGGTTTCAGAAAAACACGATTGGTAGATATTGCGCCATTCTCGGTTTTTTATCCGTGTTAGATATAATTTTACATATTAATTTCAATATCTAATATAAATATAATCTAAAATATTCACATACTTACTAAGTTTTTGAGAAAATGTTCTAATTTATCATATATTTTTTCAAATCATTACCACTGCTCGTTTAGACGTGATCTTCAGTATAAAATCATTAAAAGTCGGTTATCGTCCCCTTAACGGGTAGATCAAAATTTTTGTTCGTTTTCTTTTGGAACTTAGCACCCATATAACAGGAAAAAAAAAACATTAATTATGTATACAAATAAAGATTCACTTTTAGACACATTAATTAACGTTGGATGGCTTTTAAAACATTCATTTACCCATTTACCTACTGTTGATAATGTATGTTCATAACTGTAACCCCGTATTTTAAATACAATTCCCGGAACACAGTGGTTCCGGGAATTGGCACAGATAAATTACATTTTATTCGTTATTTACTTTTCAAATGTAATCATTCATTGGGATCCGTAGTGCCTATAACGTTCACAGGTGGACAATATGGACATGGCCATTCTCTATATCCCTGAAGACCCGTAAATTTACTGTTCCTGAAGCCCATTGAAATTTCAACTTTATTTCCATACAATTAAGTTATATTTTTATTCATCGCCTAAAAATACCGTGCCGCCAATGGGCGCCGGGCCTTCAGCTACGGTTTCCTAGAGAAGAACGGTGGCAGCCATAATGGTGTCCAAAATTTACCGCCGAATGACGTCACTGAAACGATATTTATGAAAGTACTAGCTTTTGCCAGTGGCTTCGCCCGCGTCATCATTATCATTGCAGCCAATAGACGGCCACTGCTGGACATAGGCCTAGGGGTTTGCCATAATCGCCACGTTTGGCAGGCGGGTTGGCGATCGCAGTATGGTGTTAAAATGCATAGAGAACGCTGCTGTCCGTTCTCTAGTAAGTCCCTTAATCGCCTTTTACGACACCCGCGGGAAGAAATATGGTGGTGCTATTCTTTTCGTCCGGCACCACAAAAATTAATCTTCGCCCGCGTGGATGTCGTAAAATATCCTACGGGAACGTACTACCTGGATTAAAAGGAAACGAAGCGATCGCATACCTCATTGCTGTGGAAAAGGTCATTGACTCCTACCGCTGCGCCCGCCGCCGTCAACCATAATTATTTTCATACGCGTAATTTTGAATCATTTAAATGTTAAATTGATAATTGATGTAAGCATATTTTAATCTAAACTAAATGCCCAATTATTATTATTAATAATTATTATTTTAAGTCTGTTAGTTTTAAATGATGTAAATATTTTAGAAATAAATAATGCCCAGTTTAAATAACATATTTTATTGGATAAGAAATTAAACAAACCCGGTGAAAATAGCTTCGGAAATAACAATGAATTTTTTATCAAAAAATGGTTACTGTGGGTTATCCTTAGAAGATATAATTACGCTATCGCGGACTTTTTTGTAATCATACGGTTTACGCGGCGCACGCGTAAAGTCGTCATGATTTTTTCTGACATCTTCTATAATAATCGTCATATTTCAGCCAATTTACACAAAACCTTAATGAATTATACAAACATACACCTAACCGAAAAAAACTTCCTCATGAATCACTCCGTCCTTTGGTAAAAACCATTTGAATATCCGTTCAGTAATTTCTGAGTTTATCGCGTTCAGACAGACAGACAGACAT
This sequence comes from Tiliacea aurago, assembly GCA_948098905.1. Lineage (NCBI taxonomy): Eukaryota > Metazoa > Arthropoda > Insecta > Lepidoptera > Noctuidae > Tiliacea > Tiliacea aurago. The sequence continues at coordinate 9,601,902 of OX402592.1, forward strand.
GGCGGGGGGACTTTGTTTTATAATATGTAAGGAAGTTGGTGTATTTTCCTAGAGAGTGTTTTTTGGTACCGTAAAGTCAAACCTCGCTGCCATAATTTTCATGACACCTATCAACTGCCATCACCGCTAATCTAGGAAATCGAGAACCAGAAAAACCCGATCACATGTGCATTAGCGTAAGCGCTAATGTAACCGCAGATGCCTCATTATATATGAAAACTGAACGTACGGAGCGCAGCGTCATCGTAGCCTGGTCGACTTTTCAATAGCTTTGTGCTCGTCTGAACGATCTTTAATCTTATATGAAACTAGCTGATGCGCCTTCATCTGTGCAATCCTCTTTATACAACATTAGTTTTTGTATATACTAAACCCGAAAAGGGGTCATTATACTCATCATTTTGATTTTTTTTTTCTATGGGACCAACCTTGAAATCGCGAAAAAAAAATCAGCTGTGTACATTTGTGTTCACTTAAATCGACAAAATGTATGGAACAGCTGATTTTTATTTCACGAGTTCAAGGTTGGTCCAATAGAAAAAAATGTTCAAAATGATGAGTACTATGATCCCTTTTCGGTTTTAGTATAAACAAAAACTAATGTTGTATACTAACTTTTAGTAAAAATCCGGATTTCCGGTTTTTGTTAAAATCCGGCCTCATTCCTTGTCTACATCATAAACCACTGTGTAAAATGTCAGCTTTCTTCCAAATGTTTAGGGCAAAGCTTTGATGAGTCGGTCAGTGAGTGAGTGAGTCAGGAATTTTCTTTGTATACAATGGGATTTTATTATTTTAGATCTTTAACACAAATGTGAATGCAACTGCAGAATGTCAAAATAACATAAGTCCATTAGACACCTCACTATAATTACTTAATTAAGTTTCTGTGTGCTTTCACGGCAAAGCCAAATAGAGAAAATAAAACTCACAGCAAAAATATTAGTAGTAGTACGGAAAATGTTTCTAATTTCACCTGGAAAATTAACCTACATAGGTTCTGTACAGGCCATCTATCCATCTACATTTAAGTTATTGATATACATAAATATAATAAAATAATAACGAAGAATTTTTGTCAGTTTGTCTATGTCCTTACGCTTGGGATTGGCGCAAAAACGGCTGAACGGATTTGGATAAAATTTGGCACACAGGATAGTTTAAATGCTGGATTTAAAAAAAAACTTACTGTTAATCCTGGTAGCACGTTCCCGTGGAATATTTTCTGACAGCTACGCAGGCGAACCCGCAGGAATACGCTATTATATTACAAAACAAAAAAATGGGCGACTAGAATCAACTTTTTTTTGTAAAATTTGACATTCAAAAGTGTATTATAGGTAAGTGCCTATTTGAAATAAATCATTTGATTTTGACTTTTACACTATACGAGTACAGGATCAAATTAAATGATTGATTGATTCGGGGAGCGAAATGACAAAACAAAAAGAAGCTGTTATAATGTCAAAATTTGAAATGACTCCACTACACTACCCGTGGCCGCTCACCCCATAATCAGCTAAAACTTAGTCGAAATTATTTTATGATATCGATTAAATTTTCATCGAAACCGACTCCTTTGAGTAGTTTTTGCTATTTATTTTTATTTTGGAGTTGGCCATCCACGTACATTTGGAAATAATTTTCCCCTACATTTATATTTTGTTTTATTTATATTTTTACCTTAAACCCTATCCGCCTTATTACAAAACAAGGTTTATCTTCAGACCTGGGTTCAAAATATGGAGCCATTATTGAATTTCGAACTTTATTCCGACTATGGTAAAGTTCCTAAACACAAAACTGACAACTTAGTACCGAACTAAGTTTTTAGTTTTGTATAAAGAACGGTATTTCAATCACTGTTACGTTCTTATTACAAAAACTGGCTCCATGGTTTAAGTCATGTCAAAATATAAATCTTGTTTTGTAATAAGGCGGTATATTTTTAAAATTACATTATATCATGCCTTGTTTCCCTGAAGGGTTGGGCAGAGGTGTACTAGGCCTTTTTGGCGCAGCCGTGAGGCACACTTTCCTGATGATTTCTTACATCGCACATAACACTTTTTACTTGTTTTTATTTTTGAGTTTGAGTCTGTGCTGAATAAATGTATTTTCTTACTTGCTTACCTATAGTACCTACACCCAAATTTTAACTGGCAAAATTTGTTAAAAGTCAAGAGTGTCAGTCATAGTCACCTCATTCCACCGGCCCCCTTCTATTATCGGACATCTAGGCGCACTGCTCCCTTCTTTGTTCTATTCCACCAATTCGCACTAAGCGTTTTCAAATGACTTTTATAATGCGCACAGCAAAAGACTGGAACTTTCTACCTGCGTCTGTGTTTCCGAACGCATACAGCCCTAATCTCTTCAAAGTTAGAGTAAACAGGCATCTTCTGGGTAAGCTCACTCCATCGTCAACTTTGTCTCTGTTACCTCTGCCCTAGACTAAAGTCAAGAGCAAACCCATCATAAAAAAGAAGAGTCCCATGTAATAGGGGCGAGCCTATTGCCATCAACCGGGCCCAAATCCAGACTCTGGGCTGTTACTGTTACCAGATGGAAAAAACCCGATGATACCCATATTTTGTCCCAATTTAATGGTGTCAATGACTCACACGTCAATACATATAACCCTGTTCCTCGAACGTTAGCTCGCCAATCATTTAATTGACTCGGTATGAAAGCGGACACCGAGCCACCACATTCAATTCGTCTAATGCACCATTCGTTTTACTTCGCATTGATAGCTTTCCACTACCGTTTGTGTTTGTATCCATTTCCAAATAGACTAGTTTATTGGAAAGTCTATAAAACTGTTGGTATTGAACATTTTACTTGTTTATCTACTGAAAATGTTAAATGGATTTTTCTAGAGACAATTTGCTGGAGTGTTTTTTATGAAAGGAGAACGATGAGCTATTTTACAAATAGATGATTTTATTTTTGTTACTTTTAATACTAGCCTCGGTAGCCGGTTATTTTATCGTGATTCGTAACGTTCGGAAAACATCATCATTTCAGCCAAGCACCGCCAATTCGACCAGTTCTGTGCTTCCCGCATCCAGCGGATACCTGCGGCCTTCAAAAAGTCATCGGTCCACGTCGTGACGGTCAGAATCTTTCGGCCCCATCAGCAATCAGGTCTTCGAACAATGTCCCACTGTCACTTATGTTTGTTGATTCTTCGGGCTATGTCGGTTACCTTGGTTCGCCTGCGGATCTCTTCATTTCTGATTTGATTACGATATCACGATCGGAAAACATACAATGTACGTATTTTCGATACCGAAGTCCTCAGTATTATTGACGGTAATTTTGCTATAAAGCATCAGTATTTTATGGCTCGTAAAATTTGACGATATTTTTCACACATCAACGCTTATTAATGGGTTAATTAATTACTTCGATGAAACGAGAACTATTCGAACTGTTGCAGGTTCAAATAAATTTAATTATAGGTAGGTAATTACATGACTCTGTTCAGTGATTTTTGATTAATGAAACACAGATAAATAGGTAACTTACCTACTTGCTATGTGACTTGTATCTTATACTGATTAGTGATAAATGATGATAAATTGATGACATTTATTTCTGTAAATTGCTTGTAACAAGAAAAAAACCGGCCAAGAGCGAGTCGGACTCGCGCACCGAGGGTTCCGTACGTATATGTGATGTTGATGATTTCTGAAAAACTGTGCTATTTAGAAACATGGTTTTATTTTTCCTGTAATTTTTACATAACATCTTCTATCACAAAGAATAATTTCAGATTTTTATCCTTGGAAACTTCGGAGATTCGGTATTTTAATGTAAACGGTTTTTAACCAACTTCTTAAAAAGGAGAGGTTCTCAATTCGGATGTTTGTATTTTTTTTTATTTTTTATTCACGCATACTTTTGCGCGAACAAAAAAACACGCGTGAAAACGAAAAAATTAAAATACAGATCCGAAGACACCGACTTCCGTAATTAAAGTTATTTTTCACTTTGTAGTGTTATTTTTGAAAGTCGGTTATTTTTTTTTGTAAAAAGTTTTTTTTTTACATTTTTCATCAATACTCGGAAACTATGCTGCCTAAAAAAAAATTGTTTGAGAATGTGCAAGCAGCGTTCTTTCATATGATACCCCACATTCTAATAGCCCCACTTAAACTTTTGAAGACCCCCTTTCAGTCCCATTAGTAAAAAAGGTATATATTTTTGAATTTCTTTCTTGTTTGCAAAATAGTTGGGCAAACGTCATCTAAAACTATTCTAAATTTCAAGTTGATAGCATTAGTAGTTCTTGAGATATCCAGGTGTGACAGACAGACAGACAGACTTAGTCTCACCATAAGGGTTCCTTTTTATTATAAGGTTGTACTGCTTAGCTGATAGCACTTTGTGTCCAGAAATGTCAGCTCTAACTAACAAACATAGGTAATGAGACCAAGAGTTCTTTAGAAGTTAATTAGACGTAGTGAATATCATATTTTCTCTTTGATTTTTAAGCCGAACTTCAACAACATATTTTCTTGCGTACGTACGTACTTTAAGTACCTCCTCAGTTCATTTCGCTCCTCGACGGGAAATAAGGCTTCATTCAGAATGTCGCGTATCAGCAAGTTCACACCATATTACATCATCCTACCATATTTCTCCGAGATCATTCAGATTCCATTTGCGACACATTTACTTCACATTTATGCTATTGTAAAACAGCATAAATGTGAAGTACATTTTTATTTATCTAAGTTTTAATTTTAGTTTTGACTTCATACAAACATAACATAACATCACGCCTGTTATGTTTAAGTCTTATGTAATAGGGGATATGAGCAAGGGGGGGGTGTAATATGGGAGGGTGGGAGGCTATACTCATTGTTATATTATTACAATAAGCATTTAAGCACTTTCTAGCCTGAAGCACAGGTTCAACCTTGTTCAGCCAAAGCATCTGTGCTGTATTTAAATTTTTAAGGTATTTATTGTACACCTATCTAGGTATTTGAGAACTTTTTATAAATAAATGACTATTATTATTAATATTTATTTATAGGAAAGAAAAGAGGTAAATGATAAATGATAAATGATTTTATTTCTGTAAGTAGGTTTGTACAAACACTTTTACACGTCAATCATATTTTAAAAACTAGATGAGGTCGGCGTTTCCTATCTGACTACTCTGAGAAGAAAGGCCGAAACAAACTCAGAGGTCATAGTCTCTTTTAAAGTCCAGACATAATCTTGGTCAGATCATGTGAAGACCATGTAGATTGGTGTCTGAAATGGTCTTTTGAGGAAAGAACCACACAGGTTGAGTGGACCTGACCAGTCAGTGCACGCATTTGTCAGTAATCGTGCAGCTCTACTCAGAATATAAGGAGCTCAACGATGCGACTATCAATACCAAAGAAAGGCCATTTGGGTAGGCCACTTATATGACTCAAACTGCCAGACCATGATTAACACTAACTGAGAATAAAAGAAAGGGAAAAAAAAATATTATGCAATAACCCACATAGTCTTCACATTCACAATAATTAAAATAATATAATACTTTACAAGTAAATATTCCTGTCATTGTGTATAAAATAATAATTAAATGTCACTGTTTATAAAATAATAAGGTTAGCAAAAACAAAAAAAAAAAACAATAAAAATAAACTACCTCAATATGTACAAAAATTGGAGCAGCTCAATCCCAAGCCTTTTTGTCCTCAATATAATCTTTAACAGTATAAAAGGCTTTCTGGCACAACTTACGTTTAATGAATGATTTGAATTTATTAAGGCTTAGATCTTGAACGTGGCTTGGAAGTTTATTATAAAAGCGTATACATTGACATCGAAACGAGCCACCTATTTTCTTGAGCCTTGTTGTAGGTACAACAAATTTGTGTTTGTTCCTAGTATTTATATTATGGATATCACTGTATTTTTTAAATAATTTTATATTTTTATGGGCATATAATAGATTTTCAAAAATATACTGAGAAGGCACAGTCATTACATTAATCTCCTTAAATTTCTCTCTGAGAGAGTGTCTTGGACTTAATTTATAAATTGATCGAACAGCTCTTTTCTGCAAAACAAAGATAGTCTGAATGTCGGCAGCATTTCCCCATAACAGAATACCGTACGACATTACACTATGAAAATAGCTAAAGTACACTAAACGGGCTGTCTCTATGTCAGTTAAATTACGAATTTTTCTAACAGCATATGCTGCGGAGCTTAGCTTTTTTGACAGTTTATCTACATGTTTTTGTTTATCTACCTTTTCATACATATGAAAAGGTAATTTTTTTTTTCTAAATGATGCAACGAAAAACGTATCGTCCTCCAACTGACCTGCTTCAGAATATAAATCAATAATGGGCCTAGGTATTCACAACTACATTGCGGTTGGCTCCCAGTCTACTAGAAACAGCGGAATATCAATATTTTACGTGGAGAGACTGCCATTGAAAATCCACAACCCAATTACTGGGCAATACCGACAGAATATAGTTCAATAAATCCGTGTAGGTACAGACGCCAGCAGGTCAACCTACCCGAAACTGTCAAATTTTCCCAATCAACCTTGAACCTTATGCTTTACTGATAAAGTTGAATTTTTTTTAAAGAAATTTGACAGATTGTAGTAGCTTGATGTGCTGGCGTCTGTACCTAACATACTGGAGCCTTTTTGAATGCACCGTTAATGTTATACACAACACATGATCATGTGGTAAACTGTCACATGGATTCTACACTAATCTATATGGTCCTCACATGAGTTGACTAAGATAATGGTACTTTCGTCACCTAAACAAACTCAGAGGGAGACGCTCCGGGCGTCGGGAGTCGCAGGCCGCTTCCCGGCCACCGTAGGCGCGAGCTTGCGGACGGTGAGCGATGGGTAGCTCGCCGTCCGATAAGAACCAGGCCCAGGTCGACGGCGCGTTGTGTTCTACGCGCGCCTCAAAGAGATGTCACCACCAACTGACGGGGTCCGTTAGGGCCAAAGCCTGCCAGGGTTGCGAGTTTGTCCGAAAGGGATATCGTGGCGCTGCCCTGGCACACAGGCAACGGAAGGAATACGGGTGGGTTTTAATCAGTAAAAGTCTGACACGCCCTCCCGCTCCGCCCAGAGCGGGAGAAGTTATTTGATAATATCCCACCCAAAAAAAATAAAGAAAAGGGTTTGTTTTAGTGTATTTTCTCAGAGTAGTCAGTCATAGAAACACCGAACTCATCTAGTTTTTAAAATATTACTAGTGGTCGCCCACTGGTCGAAATTCGACCCCCTTTACATACAATCTATATAGTACTTATTAATTCCATGAGTAGTACTTACTTATTCCATGGTCAAGCTGTCAATTCTGTCACCTATCTATCTTCAAGTTATGAAGCCCTGGTACTATGTGTGTGTGTGTCAAACATAATATTATGGTAGTGTGTGTAATGTTTTTTTTTTAAATTCAGCACTCCTCCGTCCTCCGTCCGCGTATTTTTCGTAAAAAGGGGTACAAAGTTTTCGCTTCACGTATTAATATAATGATTGAAGAGTAAAACGTGTAAATGAGTAAATCTACTTACAGAAAAACAAAAAAGCGATATTTCTGTAATAGCCGGTAATATATTCTAAGCTCGTCCCTCCCTATGATATAAGTTTTAAAATAAAAACCAATAGACACGTTTGAGAACAGATTTATTTTAATGTGAATTATTTTAAACTAGCTGCGCCCCGAAGTTTCACCCGCGTAAGTCTCGATCCTGTGGAAATATCGGTAAATATTAGTCTAGGGTGTCAGCTACCTCCATACAAAATTTTATCAAAATTGGACCCGCCGTTTTTTGTGAAGAAATAACAAACACACATACACACACACTCACAAACTTTCGCTTTTATAATATTAGTGTGATTATAAATTGTAGCACATCACCGTGTCAACCGTTTGTGAAGTTCTTGTCGTCCAGACGAAATCCTAATCCTAATCCTAACTAATATTATAAATGCGAAAGCAAGTTTGTTTGTTTGTTTGTTACCTTTTCACGCCTAAACCACTGAACCGAACATCCTGAAGTTTTCCATATACGTTGTTAGGTGTACAGAAACGGACATAGGGTACCTTTTATCCCGAAAAGTGCGGTTCCCGATGAAAACAACAACAAAAGTATTATGATAATAGATGGCGCCACGTGTCCTTCGAATCATGATGGAATTATATTTCGGGACAAGCAGAATACAACCTGAAATGATTGTCAAATTCTAAATTAACGCGAGCGAAGCCGCGGGTAAAAACTAGTCGATAATAATTTATATAATATAATACTTTAACTAATAATTTTCAATTTTGAAACTTTAACATGACTTAAAAGCAACTGTCGAAACATGGGCGTACTGTACATGTCTACCTACCCCTTCGGGGTATCCTGTAGGCTTAATATTATGTTACTGTGGCCTTTGAAAGACATACACAAAGCTCGTTTCGTTCATTGTTGAGTTTCATTATCAAATTAAAAGTTTTTATTTTTGTTTTACAGCGCCTCGCTTCGAGCATTTTGCCGTGTTGCTGTAAAACCGAATGCGTGACCGCTGCCGTAATAGCGGGCTTACGTCAAGTAAATGAATTAATAAAACAACAAGTAGGACGTAATTTATTAAATTAGTTTAATTTGGTTGACCTCGCAGCTCGGGATGGAATGATATTTTTGTGTGTTCATGTATACAACCTGTTTTTTTTGATATCCCATAACTCTAGGGTTATATTCTGTAGGTAAAAATAATACTAAAACTCCTAGAACAGGTGGTCCAAAAATGCATCGTTTCGGAGATATCATCAATCATAATTAAATTAGGTCAAAAATTGTCACCAGTATGACGAATCTTTACTTTTGCGAGGTTGCCAAACTTCGCAGTAGTGTAGTAAAATAAATAGTAAAATAAAATATGTAGGTATGTTGGTATCGGGGCTTCCCGGCGGCAGCTAGTGAAGGGAAAGCTACCTTGTCGACGTTGTCATATTTCACGTAAGGGTGTTTTACATTAATAATCGTGACTTTGCCGAATTATTTTGTATGAAAAATGAAAAAAAAAAAATAACGAAGGATTGGAACATAACTCATATGCCAGTTGATTCTTTGATATGGCCTCAATACCCTAGAGTTATGGAATATCAAAAAAAACACGTTGTATAGTGTTATAGGTGTGGGTGTACGGAGAGAAAATAAACGTTGGATAAATTTGGATATGTCTTTTACTCACAAACGTAACACAATGAGGTACTTATATGAGTGGATGATTAGCGCGTCTATAGCGAGCGGTGGTTATGGGCGAACTGTCGGTCGCCGATCGCTGCACGTACACCATGAACACAATATGATTGTGTCACCGTTCCTACACTATTCCCCCCCTTTTTTATTTTTGGAGAAAAACAAAGAAAAATATAATTTCTTACAACATAATTTCATGATTCTAAAATCCAATAATGAAATGGCCTAAATACATTCCTGATTAGCAGTGCTATGAGTTACAGTGAATTTGCTTATACATCATTTAGTAGGAATGAATGTGATGGTTATTATAAAAGGAAATGAAACCGGAAAGAGCCTACATTTTCTTACATTTTATTTCGAAGGAGACGAGGGTAGACAGAATACTGAATTATGCTGGCACTTGGTAATAAAATAATTATTTCACACCAAATTTTATGACGCTCTCCAAAATAATTATCCATAGATAAAAAATGTGTATTTGTTTCTCTCTCCGTTTTAAAATTATAGTACAGACGGCTATACATAAAGCTATACATTTCCAGTATAAGCTGGTCTCGTATTGTATACGATTTCCGTACAGCGCGAGATCAGCGTAAACTGGATTTGTATAGCTTGATGTGTAGCCGTGTGTACCACGAAAGGATCGATTTATATAACTTTGTATCACTCGGTTTCAATTTTCTATTAAGTGCAAAAACCCGAGTCTTGTACACCAAACTATCCTTGTTATCCCGAAAGTTTTAACAACACTTTGATACAATCTTTACTCCCATACTATTATGTTACAGAAATCTTCTTTATTTTGTTCAGAACTGTTCAAGAATTGTTATAGTCGTTATCTTCAATAGGACAAAACATAGAATTCAATTCATTCTAGGACAAATGGGAAAGTTGCATGAAAATTCAATTTGACATTTTTGTAAGCCATTTTGTAGCCATCAAATTAAACTAGACTTGATTTCATACCGTGCGCTAACTGTGACTTCACATCCAATTAGCAACATAAATGTCAAGTTAAGTTCATTTTGGAGTAACACGGAGTATGCAACACAATTTAGCCTCATTTATCTGCTTGGACGTGTAGCACCAGTTATATTTGCATGGCAGGAGGTAAAAAACGGGCCGAGCGCGTGTCATGTCACCCACAGTGAAGGGTTCCGTAGTTGGGATGAATATATTTTACGCATGCACTGTATTGATTTTATTGACTGCAAGAACAAGTTTGTATTTCATAGAAATTATCAAAAAAATTGAAAAGTTAAGTTAAACCCTTTTACTACACCGCTGTTTAGCGGTGAACAAAAAACACCATCTTTCAAATTTTCGTCGATATAGTGCCAATAGTCTCCGAGGAAAATGGCTGTGTCATTCGGACGGAAGAACTGACAGACATAACGAAATGATAAGGGTTCCCTCCACCAAAACAATTCTAGTTCATTTTCTTTTTTGCCGTGATTAATTGCTACTATAGCCTCCCCATAGACTGGCACTTATTCTGTGAATATTTCAACTGGCTACTTATTACAGTTAAAAAGTTACAGCCCGGTGACATGATGACAGACAGATGGCGTAGGCTTAGTAAAAAAAAGTTTCAGTCAAAACCTTTTAAGAACTGAACCCTAAAAAAGCGGGCAAAGTAAAGAGGCTAAATTAACTAGTTACATAAAAGTGAAAAACGACGCTCGCTAGGAACCCGAGCAGAACCGTGGGCTTGTATTTCTCAGCAGTATTTTATAAGCGAGTTTTGCTCATCTTAGATCATTTGTCCACGTAATTGCGAGCGTTTTGCCTCTCTGTGATACGACGCCTTGTTTTAAAAGGAACCTGTTTTTATACACCTCTGATTCTTTACGCGGCTAGACTGAAGGAAAGTAATACGAAATGGCTGTAATTTATTCTAGTTTATTTTTGTGTAATATTTCTCTAGTAAGATAAATATATTGCAACATTTTTTGTGTAATATTTCTCTAGTAAGATAAATATATTGCAACATTTTTGGTGAAAATATCTGTGTTATCGCGGCAGTAATTCATGATTTACATACGTTTATGACGTCATTAAGGCCCTAAATGTTGTACTTTCGGTTATGTTTCTCGCTGAAATAATTCTGGCCCTATTATGAATTCCCTCAATGTATAAATTCTTTGTTTACTTGAATACTCGCCTCTTATATCAGCGAAAAGGAAAAAAAAATATCGTTAAAGTCGTCTCCGAAATATAAAACACATTAAGACCTGTCGTAAATAATTTTATCAAACTTTTCATATTTTTCCTTAAAATGCTTTTAGAATACAGACGTCTTAAGCTTAGAAGGGACCTACTTTGGCTCATTCAATTACTTTACGAAGAACCTTTAAGAGAACTCATCTTGTCAGCTGTGACGCTAAATATTGCTCCTAATCTCCTAAATTTTAGAGTTCCCTACCCAAAGGGTAAAACGGGAACCCTATTACTAAGGCTGCGCCTTCTGTCTGTCTGTCCGTCTGTCACCAGGCTGTATCTCATGAACCGTGACAGTTAGAGAGTTGAAATTTTGACAGATGATGTATTTCTGTTGACAAATACTAAAAAACAGAATAAAATTATTATTTAAGGGGGCTCTCCCATACAACAAACGTGTTTTTTTTTGCATTTTTATAGATAATGGTACGGAACACTTCGTGCGCGAGTCCGACTCGCACTTGGCCGGTTTTTTTTATCAATTATTGCTTTTATGTCAGTCATATTTCCTTACTTTTGATTGAAGGGTAAGGTAGCTTGAAAGGTTACTGATACTGACGCCATTATGGGTCATACACTATGTACCGTGGGCTGCACGGCCTGGCGTAGTACAGCGTTTCAATAGAATAAGAGGGCAGCGGGCCGAGCACGGGCGTGTCAAGACGTTTGTGACAAGACATGATAAATTATGTCATGTCAATATTTGTACTAGCATTTTATGACAAAACAGTTTTATCGCTCAAACTGTGATAATATGTGTGACTCAAGTCATGTCACAGTAGGCCGTGCTCGCCCCGCTGCTTATACTAATTTCCCGGGTCGACGGCGCGTTGTGGTCCACGCCCGCCTCAAAGAGATGTCAGCACCAACTGATGGGGTTCGTTAGGGTCAATGCCTGCCAGGGTTGCGAGTTTGTCCGAAAGAGATATCGTGGCCTTGCCACACAGGCAACGGAAGGAACACGGGTGGGTTTTAGTCAGTAAAAGTCTAACAGGGCTCCCGCTCCGCCCAAAGCAGGAGAAGTTATTTGATAATTTCCCACCCAAAAAAAAAAGCTTTTACTAATTTTGCTAGATGTTGTGACGCTGCAAAAGAAATGAAATACACAGGCTAACTTTGTTATGCTGGTGGGCGTGACAGCTCTCGCGCGCGCCACGTCATTGTATTATTCTAGTGTGCGTGCATCTTGCGGCCAACAGTTGGACGCATTTTGTTTGACGAGTTTATAGCTTTGACTGTCTATTTAGACATATATCTTCATAATTTTGTTACATTGACGTTCGTCGTACCAAACGAACATATTGAGGTCATCATCATTATCATTATTACCATAAAGCAGTAACTTGCTTGACAATTGGCATTTGTAATCGCACGCCATTTGACTAAATCTTCGGTCTCTCGTATCTTCCTATGAAGATCGTCGCACCACTTAGCCCGAGACCCTACGTTTACCGATTCGTATTTCCGTCGATATCATCTCAAGAACACGTCTAGCCCAACGGTCATCGGTCGGTGGTTTACTGCGGTAGTTGAGTTACGACCGCGGTGGTCAACCGGTTGGTGTATTCGCCAAGATTTGATTTGATGCCACCACCGTTTTATGTTATACTTACCTTTTACAACAGGGTTGACGGTAACAATGGTAGTGTTTAACACGTTCGCGTAAGCAACGTCTTCCGACGTCGTGTTGGTATAATTATGAAATTGGGCAACGTTATATGACGGGCTCTAGATTGTCATATTTATTTCGACGGAACGTCTTTGGACGTCTGTTTTACGGTCAAATTCCTATGGCGCATCTATTTTGCGCCGCAACTCATTCGATTTTCATAGGCTATACCGCCGCGTGACATAAAACAATATTTTTGTAGTTTTGTATGTACACATGTAAATGTTGCGCGCACACATGCGCAACGTCTTATGACGTCCTCCCTTGCACCATTATCCCCACCGGCAGTTAGGCTCTACGTTGCCGCGTCCAGCCATAACTTTGTAGGAGAAAGAGTTGCGCCTCAGTACAAGCATTCAGAGATGAGGTTGCTCACGCGAACGTGTTAATACCTACTTCCGTTAGATCGTCAATGTGGTGCCGGACGTAAAATAGCACCACACTATTTCTCCCCGTGGGTGTCGTAAAAGGCGACTAAGGGACTTACTAGAGAATGGGCGGTCGCCAACCCGCCTACTCCCCAAATGACAAGCACTAGCACAGAACCGGTCGAAGTGGCGTGGCTTGGGGGAGGCCTATGTCCAATAGTGGACGTCTTTCGGCTGAAATTATGAATACCTACTACATTAAGTTAGACATCAGTGGTCTTTAAAACACGATTTGTTTCGGCTTCCTTCCCTAAATAGGGGATAATAACGAAATTCTACGAATTTCAGAAGTCAATTCTTAATCAGCTTTCCTTAAGTCAGGCCATCGTTACCCTATCAGTTATTTAACATTAATATTTAATGTCTCATTCTAATTTAATTTGGCTATTTGTTCCTAATTTTATTTTATTCTTCCCAAGAGGTAAAACGTAGTAAGTTTATAAAAGAGACAATCTGTCACAAGACGAACGTAGACTATCAATTCCCCCTTGGGAAGACCCATGTCTTCGAACTGTTCTGTTTTTTCAATCTAATGGTCAATATTACAGGTAGAGTTGATAGGAACTTATTTATTTATATAGAAAATGGTAAAACAGTGATAATAGAATTTTCAAGGAGACGTCCATTTGCTAATCCGGATCTTTTCCGTTCGACTCTTGCTTTTGCAAAGGAGCTGCGCTGTGCGAGGATTGGAAATTGAACCGATCCTATTGGTCGATTTTTCCCAGCTTGCTTGTACAGCTCTGGTGGCACCAGTCAAAATAGCACCGATCTTGAATTTTGATGCGGATAGGTACAGTCACGACCACCACCTAGGTTTAGAGTTCGTAAAATTCTAAAACGATTTTCTCGTAAAAATACTATTCCAATTTTAAAATAAGATCAACTTCGTTAAAGTATAGGTTCGAAGATACTTGTTCTTAACGTTTTATAATTTCAACTGGCATTTGCTCGTGGCTTCACCCGCGTGGTTGTTGGAAAATATCCCACGGAAATGTACTACCGAGATTAAAAGTACTCTATGTGTTAATCCTGTATATGTGTTCAGCCATTTTTGCGCCAATCCGGAACATACATCCAGGAAAAAAATCCTCGTGACTATTTTATTATAATTATGTACCTGACGGCGCAGCAAGTGGTGACGTCTAGTTTTATGACGAAGTTACTAAAGTCACCGAAAAGGTCGGATAAGAGTGACACTGGCTGGTGACTGTCACTCTGGCAGAGCGTCGCATCGATGGTTGCGTGGCGACTGTCTTCTGATGATAGAAGATGATGTCAGGGGAGCCGCTGTCGAACAGTTATAATCCGGCACATCCTGATGATATTGAAACTGCCGAACAACTAATACAATGATCACTTTTGGGAAAGGCTATTCTGCGCTGTTATATGCTATGGACTATGACTGAAATAAATAAATTAATAATAATAATTAATAATATACCTATAGATGAAAACTTTAGGAGAAAATTGCTATTGAAATTTGGAAAAAAGTTTTGCTCGTGATTGTACCTACCTGCTTACACAATTTAATTGCCAAAAAAACAACTTTGTAGTAGGTACACCCAGTGATATAATATAATTAAAACGAGGTAGGTAGGTTATACACGCTCCGCAAGTGGCACGTCAAAATTGGGCTAATTAGCCACATTTTCTTCGTCTTGTCTCTTTTTTGCTCCCGATAATTACGAGATGCCGTCCTACTTCCACGTGTCATCTAATAGTGTGACATTGTGCCGTTTTTGAAGATCGACTGTTGAGTAGGCAAACTATCTACGTCTGTTTACCTACTCTCCGCTGTCGCGTCATTTGGCCCAGATGAGCGAAAATTCGACCAACTAGTGTCGGTCATCTGATCGAGATGATACGAATACTCGTTTTAATCGTTTAATATGCCTTTACCGTAAACGCGCATTTCCCGTGAAACGATCGAACGCGACATTTATGCGCTTAAGGCGACGATAACCGACTTTTAATGACTTTATACTGAAGATCACGTCTAAACGAGTAGTGTTAATGATTTGAAAAAAAAAAGTTAAATTAGAGCATTTTCTCAATAACTTAATATGTGAATATTTTTGATTCTGTTTACATTACGTAGTGAAATTAATTTGTAAAGTTATGTCTAATGCGGATAAAAAACTGAGAATGGCGCAAAATCTACCAAGCGTATATTTCTGAAACCTTTATCAATTTAAAGATAATTTAATTATTAATCATAAAGTATACGCGTTTTATTAAAATACCTTTTGTTTTGTGTATAATAAATTAATAATGCATCAAATTGGGGACAGCGCTCCTTGATGGGCGAGTCCTATTACTGGCTGAATGTACGACGCGTTGCGTGAGCTCAGTACAGAACACGTAAGCTAACCACTCAAGGTCAGTGGCATATATCTGAGTCTTAAACGTCAAAATCGCCGTGACTCTCGGGGATATCATTGGGTACAGCCATCAAAAACTCTAACAGTGCGACATTGTGTTTCGTTTTTGAAGATCGAATGTTGAGTAGGTAACCTATCTACGTACTCGTATTTTTACTTATAATATCATTGGGTTAAAAAATTGATGTAACAAAATATTTTTCTGTGTCCAAATTGCCCTTTTTGAGAGAAGAAGAGCCCATTACTTCTCTCCATTGTTGTAACGAGGTTACTTCAAGTTCGTAAGTGACACCCGCGACCCGCTTCCATTATGAAATGAGTCAAGGTGACGCGAATAAATAATATCAAGTACAAGTTGTATTACCAAGTTTAGTGTTGAGGGTGTATTTAATATGAATAAGTTATTTTAATGTGGTAGAGACTGTGAAATATTTGCCTTAAGGGATGGATGTGAAAGTTGCTGATAATACAAGTCTGTATTTTACGGCCCGAATATGGCTCTAGTAGGTTGCTACCTACTAGAGCCATATTAGGACCGTGGACCGTTGTTTATTCTCATATTCTTAGTGTGTCGACGGCAATTGACATTAAATCAGACCAGTGTACCTACCGAGTGCCAATGAATGCATTATCAATATCATCCATTATCGTTTGTTTTCAATCCCAGAGACTAAGAGCGTTATCATACTAGCGAATTGCGAGCGTCCTCAAAGCGGAGCTTGCGCGCAACGAATAGGTTACGAGCGCGCAACGAACACGCTGCAGCTGCGCAGCGAATTCGTTGCGGGCGCGCAACAAGATCGCCGTGAATACTGTCTCGTACAAACGCCAGCCCGGCCGCTCCGCCTCACTTTCTTCTTCCTCACATCCGCGACGTCCTCGCTGCGCAGCCGCAGCGTGTTCGCGACGCATGCACTGCGCCTCCGCTCCGACCCGCAGCCGCTTCCAAACCGCTAGTATGATAAGGCTCTTATTTGACATTTCAAATGATTTTTGTTTGTTTTTTCAATTTGGAGGCGCTTTTTTTGGGTGGGAAATTATCAAATAACTTCTCCCGCTATGGGCGTAGCGGGAGGGCGTGTCAGACTTTTACTGACTAAAACCCACCCTTTCCTTCCGTTGCCTGTGTGCCAGGGCCACGATATCCCTTTCGGACAAACTCGCAACCCTGGCAGGCACCCCGTCCGTTGGTGCTGACATCTCTTTGAGGTGCGCGTGGAATAAAACACGCCGTCGACATGGGCCTGGCCCTTGTCGAACGGCGAGCTACCCATCGCTCACCATCCATAAGCCCGCGCCTACGGTGGCCGGAAATCGGCTTGCGACTCCGGCCGAACGCGAGAGATCGCCGCCGCCGATCACCTCCGTGAGGACATGGCGGTGCTCCGCCCAAGCCGGGCAGACCTTCACCGTATGCTCCACCGTGTCCACCGGGCGATCCACACAGTGGTGACACCCGGGCATTTCCTCCCGCTTCAATTTGGAGGCTGACATTTGCACTTGCGCGCGCCACGGTGCCGAAACGTAGAGACTGACAGTCGTGCTGGTCCACAAATTCAAGGTCACTCATCGCGCTATGGAGCGGGCTATGCTCGGAGTTTCTTTGAAGGAAAAGATCAGAAATTAAGTTATCCGGAAGAGAACCGGAGTTACCGACATAGCCTGCAGAGTAAGCAAGCTGAAGTGGCAGTGGGCTGGCCATGTTTATCGACGGACCGATGGCTAGTGGAGCAGACGAGTCCTGCAGTAGAGACAGCGTATCGGCAAGTGTAGTGTGGGACGCCTCCCAGCTAGATGGACCGACGACCTTAAGGTGGCTGGGACAGACTGGATGCGGAAAGCGAAGGATAGGTTGTTGTGGCGCAGCACTGGAGAGGCCTATGTCCAGCAGTGGACTGCTATAGGCTGAGTTGATTTATTTGCACGTGTCAAATTAGTGTCTGGGATTTCAAAAAAACCGGCCAAGTGCGGGTCGGAACCGCACTATGAAGGTAATGGTAATTGGGACGAATTTATCCCTAAAACCAACTTAAAATTGTAGTTGAAAAACATGTTCTCCCATACATCGATATACGCCGCGGTCAATTTTCCAACTTTAAATGTAAGTTTGTAATCGTGAAAAATATTTTTTTATGCGATTGAACTACAAATTAACTATTTTCGGACTTTTTCCTTTATTTGTGCTGTGAGGCCTTGCTTTTTGCCAAATTTCATGATTCTAGATCAACGGGAAGTACCCTATAAGTTTTGATTTATTTGCGAGTAATCAAGTATCAAAGTATGTCGCATAAATCACCGTATTTTTTTAATGCGTTGACATAGAAGCTTGATTTTTTTAGAGCTCCAAGGAACCGTAGACTTTCGTATTTGATATTAATTTCAACTTGATATACCTGGACAGACTGACAGACAGACGGACGAAGTGATCCTGTAAGGGTTCCGTTTTTTCATTTTGAGGTACGGAACCCTAAAAATTAAATATATATAATTCCCGTAACGTGCAAGTATCAGGGCACGCAGGGGTGTTCTTGTTATAGTTGTTTGTTTGTTACAAAAGTAGTTATTTTTCCACTCTGCAATCGGCATTTTGTTTTTGTTTAGATTGTTTGTTTGTTTGTTGTCATTTGCCAGTGTCGCTACACAGAGTAATTCTTCTTTTTTTTCCTTTCTTTTTTTAAATAACTTTGCCACACACTAGGTATTCCTCCTGCATTGTGGGTGCGTTTACAAACATTTAAACTCACATACTCAAACAGCCAGACCCGGAACAACTACTCGTAGGTCATCCAAATATTTGTTCCGTGCGGCAATCGAACCCGCGACACGCAGCGCAGCAATTACGCAATGCAAATTGTTTTTGGTCCCTGGCCCTGACATCAAGCAATGGACAAGATTGTCAAACTTTTGATGCTTGAATACAAGACTGTCGACTAATGTGCGTATACTCGTAGTTTGTGCAGAATAAACAATTTTTCTTTCTTTATTTCCCTTTTACGCTGGACATGATCTTAAGTGTCCCATTGTTTATGATACAACAACACATTTTGCACGCTAGGTTCTCATTAGGCAACAGAATTGATTAATACTTAGACAAGCTAAGTTATGATCAATACCCCATCCTAATATCCGGTTTTCCTTATGACTCTAATATCCGGTAACTCAAGATTTCAGACGACGACGTTCTATGAATAATTTTTAGTCATCTCTAGGAGCCCTCTTGTCGATGTCATTACCTTTATCTGCCATTACAAAAAAAAAGTTAATTAAAAAAACAAAAAACTCGACTGCAAAAACATGAACTGAAAAGATGGAAACAAGATGAAAAAAAAACAAGTATAAGTACCAAAAGTAAATAAAATATGCAGTCGGAGGCATCCAAGATGTTACGAACACCTTAAAATTTGCCTCCGACTGCATTTATTTATTTTTGGTAAGGATACGTTTTCTTTTCATCTTGTTTCCATCTTTTCAGTTCATGTTTTTGCAGTCGGTTTTTTTGTTTTTTTATTAACTTTTTTTATTTTATACTTTTTAGTTATGATTAAAAGACGGTAAATTAGGTTATATACTCACTTATAAACGGGTGATAACGACCTCTTACTCACTCACTCCAAACGTTCGGGATATTTTTTGTATCATTTCTCATTTAAATTACTTTTAAACATAATTATAATAAGTATATATTTTTGTAATCACCTTTTAAAACCCTTCATTTTGATACCCCACTCTATAGGCTTGGGAGATTTTTTTTTCGAGAATAAACGTTTTGGCGCCAAAAACCCACCATTTCAATTTTTAATAATTTTAATATACCCTATGACACTCGCGCAATGAAGACAAATCTAACGACGCATCACTCATCAAAATCGGTTCAGCCGTTTACTAGCTACGAGGGAACATAGGGACATACATAAACAGATAACCCTCCTTTTTTGGCTTCGCCGCAGTCGGGTAAAAAAAAATTATTCTAAGCAGCACTTTATCCATTCCCAAAGCAGTACGATCGATGGATCCAAGATTTCTTTTAGCTTCACATTTTCTTGAGCTATTTATTTTCCGCTCCTGAAACTTGGCAAAGGTAGAATATATAGTGCAAGGAGATCTATTCATCTTGCTTCGTGCAATTTACATACAAAACAAACTTTTTTATTCGACTTCTTTACTGTATCCATCGTAAGGAACATAAAAGAACTTTTTCTTGTCAGAGTAACGACTCTTTGGTTAATTTATTGGGGTTACTTTGGCAAAAGTTGATACACTTATAATATTAGGAAGTTATTGCTGCGCAGTTGTTGCTAAGTTATGAAGTTGTCCATCTATCTTCTTATTATGCTATTCAGATAAGCAGAATTGCATTATTCATGCCCTGGGTTGGTACGTGTAGAAACAGTATTATAGTCAAGGACCTTGTCGATAGGAAGTATGAAGTCATTGCAAGTACAACGCAAAAATAACTTTTATGGCAGGCGTACCGCTTCTTTCACAATACCCAATTTACTAAATCAAATACCTGTAAACATTAGAGACTCAATTAACAGTAAAAACATTACAACATTAAATCAACTCGATTATAATATAACTGTTAATAGCGCGTTGATCAAATCTCAGACCATGGCATGCTAAGACAGACCCCAGAGGTCTAATTGTGTGCTTTGTTTAAGTTTAAGGAATATTATTACGACATCGCGATGTTATATTTCAACATAAATTCAATTAACACGCAGGTATCATCTTATATTAATTTCTCTGCAAAACAGCAACTCTCCTTAGTAAAAGTTTGGACTGCAATAAGATCCAAAGAACAGCATTTATTTCGTCTAAAAGATACCTTATTACAAAGCTGCTTCTCAGTTTCTATTTTTTCTACTTCATACTTTTTAAACAGTGTAAAATATTGTTGGTTGCTCTTTGGTTAAAATAGTATGTAAGAAGGTTGCGCAATTTTTTTTTGTAACTCAAAAAGTCTGAAAACAAAGAAAACTTTCGCGCAGTTGGAATAGCAGAGAACACTTAGCAACTCATAAAATATTTCTTCTATGAAATAATATTACATAATATCAGGCTTGAAAGGTAATCCTCGAAGGGTTAGGCAGAGGTTTATCTATATAATAGTACATCCACACTTCGCCAGATAATTGTGTTTAAGGCGACGATAACCGACTTTTAATGATTTTATACTGAAGATCACGTCTAATCGGGTAGTGTTAATGATTTGAAAAAAATATATGTTAAATTAAAGCATTTTCTCAATAACTTAATATGTGAATATTTTAGATTATGTTTATATTATATTATACTAAAATTAATTTGTAAAGTTGTGTCTAACGCGGATAAAAAACTGAGAATGGCGCAAAAGCTACCAGGCGTATTTTTCTGAAACCTTCACCAATTTAAAGATAATTTAATTATTGATATTTTACGTTTTAAATACCTTTTGTTTTGTGTATAATAAATTAATAATGCGTCAAATTGGGGACAGCGCTCCTTGATGGGCGAGTCCTATTACTGGCTGAATGTACGACACGTTGCGAGAGCTCAGTACAGAACACGCAAGCTAATCACTCAAGGTCACTGGCATATATCTGAGTCTTAAGTCCCATGTAATAGAGGGCGAGCCTATTGCGATTAAACGGACACAAATCTAGACTCCGGGCTGCTACTGAGAATCCTAATAGAAAATCCCAATAACACTTTGCCCGACCTGGGAATAGAACCCAGGACCACATGCTTAGCAGTGCACTTGCAAACACTAGACCAACGAAATAGTTCTTTAAATTATTTTCAAGATAATAAGATTTTTATGCAAAGGTATGACATAAAACCGAGAGCACCACACCTGACGTTGAGTGGTCACATTCTCGGAACGTTGCGCGTTGTGTTGCTGATGAGAAAAATAAAATACCCTCTTACATTTTTTAACAGTAACGCATAAATTATGAAAGAGATGGAGGAGACATCGCGTATAAAATATGCAGTTCCTTTCATATTATTGTATGTGCTGGCTGACAACATTATGTGAAACTTAAGTATAATATAAATAAATTTTGCGTAGAAAACTACAAGGTACTTGGGTATTGAAACATTTTGAATACAAGCGTTATTTTATTTTGACGTTGAACTAAAGAAGGGTGAGCTCATCCATGACAGTTGTTTTTAAAAATAAAAAGTAAAGCAAACTAGCGTACTTTAGGAATGTCATTTATTGTGTGACTTTGGAAAAGTTCAAGGTCAAAGTTTACCTTAGTTTAAGAACAAGAAAACACCTCCTACACAGGTAAATAATGGATTTATTAATCAGCTAAATACAACTACTAATTTTGCCTACATTCAAATAGTTTAGTTTATAATTTTCAAAGCTATTTAACGGGGAATTTTATTCGATTCTAATGTTACATTTTAGATTTTGTTACAAATAACTATGTTGTGTATACTTGTGTAGTTCTAATTTTGGCTAATTTGTGGATCAAATGCAAACATTATTACCAAACCATGTAATTAAATTTCCAATCATAATCATCATCATCATCTCAGCCGAAAGACGTCCACTGCTGGACATAGGTCTCCCCCAAAGGGAGGGTTTTGCCATCATCGCCACGCTTGGCAGGCGGGTTGGCGATCGCAGTATGGTGTTAAAATGCATAGAGAACGCTGCTGCCCATTCTCTGGTAAGTCCCTTAGTCGCCTTTTACGACACCGACGGGAAGAAATAGGGCGGTGCTATTCTTTACGTCCGGCACCACACGGAACAAGAAAAAGTTCAAATAGATTGTTTTAATTAGGTTTCGTCATCATCATTTCAGCCGAAAGACGTCCACTGCTGGACATAGGCATCCCCTAAGCACCGCCACTGCGACCGGTTCTGTGTATCCCGCATCCAGCGGTTTCCAGCTGCCTTCACAAGTTCATCGGTCCACCTTGTGGGAGGCCTTCCAACGCTACGTCTTCCGGTACGCGGTCGCCACTCCAGAATCATTCAGCCCCATCGGCCATCTGTTCTGCGAGCCCTGTCCACTGCCAGTTTGGCAATTCTTCGGGCTATGTCGGTTACCTTGGTTCTGCTGCGGATCTCTCCGTTTCTGATTCGATCACGTAGGGAAACTCCAAGCATAGCCTTCTCCATTGCCCTTTAGTTAGGGTACATAAATATAATTTTGTTAACTATTCCGAAATATTTTGGGCTAAATTTAATTATTGAAATTGTTAAACGAATGGTTCTAATAGAAAATACAAAATAGCTTTAACTACTGGCCTAGTTACTGAATAAGACAACTTATTAAAGCTTTTGTGACCAAAACCAAGTAACCGTATCTATAATTATGTTTTCGCCAGTTTTTAACGTCATTTCCCCGTCCATTCCGACAGAAAGTAATCCGAAAAACGAACTCATTCTAGAATTCTACTAATGATTACCCTCAAACCGAGCACTAATTCAAATTAGTTTCTACTAAATATATTTATTTTAATTTAATATCGTTTACAACTGGCGACCATCAGGTCGCCAGTTTTGAATGATATCTGTGACAATCATTCATATAAAGTAGAGAAGGACAACTTTACCCAAACTTTCAAATGTTTGTACAATTAATTAACGATCTAAGTTATAAATCCATACTAATATTAAATGCGAAAGTAACTCTGTTTGTAACCCTTTTACGCCTAAACCACTGAACCGATGGTTATGAAATTTGACATAATAGACAGCCTGCGGGCCGAGCACGGGCGTGTCAAGACGTTTGTGACAAGACATGATAAATTATATCATGTCAATTTGTACTAGCATTTTATGATAAAACAGTTTTATCGCTCAAACTGTGATACAATCTGTGACTCAAGTCATGTCACAGTAGGCCGTGCTCGCCCCGCTGGGACCTGGAGAAGGACATAAGCTACTTTCATCCTGGATCGCAGACGAAGTGGCGGGCAACAGCTAGTATCTAAATAAAATAATATACAGCTGCAATGAAAATATTGTTGAATGAAAAAAGGATCAGGCACTCTTTCGATTTATAGATAAATATTTTTATATTTATTTAATTAATAAAATGATAACATTAAATATTATACTATAATTAACTTAAAGTAGCTTAAGCTTTAGTGGCATTGGGCAGGGCACATTGCTCGCAGAACTGATGGCCGATGGGACCGAAAAGTTCTGGAGTGACGACCGCATACTGGAAGACGTAGTGTTGGAAGGCCGTCTACAAGGTGGACCGATGACCTTGTGAAGGCTGCAGGTATCCGTTGGATGCGGGAAGCACAGAACCGGTCGAAGTGGTGGTGCTTGGGGGACGCCTATGTCCAGCAGTGGACGTTTTTTGAAATGATGATGATGAACTTAAAGTAGAAGAAAGGAGGATTCTTCTCCCAGACTCAAAAATGCTAGAGTACCTAAATACCTAAGCCTAAACATTGTTTTGTTTCATAATTGCTTTTAGGGCAATAGGAATGACGACTTTCTTTTTTGCATTCAATTAGATTATTAAAAATATCAAAAGATTACGGCAATACATTGAGTTGAAATGTAACATGACGTCATGCCTTGCTAGATTTTATATTGAATTGTGACGTAGCGAGCCCCCACTTTATTTTAATGCATTTTTTCTAAGTAATTTTTAGGGCGCCTTACCAAAATGGTAAAAAGTCTGTCTGTCTGTCTGTCTGTCAGTCACACATGGATATCTCAAGAACTACTAAATTTAATGCTATCAACTTGAAATTTAAAATAGTTTTAGATGACATTTTCCCAACTATTTTGCAAACAAGAAGGCAGCAAAATTTCCGACTTTTGATGAAAAATGTAAAAAAAAACCGTTGATTATTATTCTATGTGATAGAAGTTTACGTAAAAATTACAGGAAAAATAAAACTATGTCTCTAAATAGCACAATTTTTCAGTCATCAACATCATATATACGTACGGAACCCCCGGTGCGCGAGTCCGACTCGCACTTGACCGGTTTAATTTTAATAATATGGTAGAGCAAAAAATACATGTCTAATATTTTTTTATTATTTGTCAGATATAATTTCTTTTTTTAGCCAGGCATCATTTCTATTGTTATTTTTCGCCATTATTTGTCGTACACTGGACACAATTAGACAAATTGACCTGAAATAGAACAATCAAAAATAGTTCTAGGCTGGACGTTTTACAGGTCATTCGTTTCTATGTCCGGCCACGAGCCTCGCTGTGGTACTGACCGCACCTATTTGCTCCAACAAATGAGTCACGTTAACCGACATTTAAATGTAGCGAACATTTTAGTTCAAATTAAAGCTTGGAATTCAATATTGTATTATATTTTTGGTCTATACATTATAGTGATAGTAACGCACGGCGCGGTGACGAGATTGTGATTTTTTCGTGCTTATCAAGCAATTTTGACCGTCTAGAGATCCCAGAAGGACTTTGCGATCGAATTCGGTCGTAAAGCGATCGCTAACAATGTCGAAACCGCAGGGCCTGGCCTTGTTCCTTGAGGTCAGCCCAAAATGTTTTCTTCTTCCATTCTCCTCTGTCAAACGACACGCTATCATTCACTCTCTTATCTTTCATATCATTCCTTCCACACAATCCATCCAAATTTTCTTTGGCCTTTCTCACCAAAAGGAGAAACAAAATATGCTGCGCATAATCAATCAAATCAAAAATATTTTTATTTCACATAAGCCTACATGGGCACTTATGAAACGTCAGAAGCTAGGTGCACGGTTCCAATTAGTCGTTTCCTATGGAGAAGAGCCGGCAAGAAACTCCACGGTTACTCTTTAAAAAAAAAAAAAAATTGGCTTTTACAATATTTCCAAAGTATGAGAGGACAGCGTAGGCCCGTCAAAAGTACCAGGTACTTAACAAAATAGAAAATGGTCATAGCCTCAATTATTGGGGTAAGTGCAGGAGAAATATGGTGATGGGTTTTTAGAATACCTACCTTACCTACCTTTTGTTGTATTAAATTAGTACACTAAAGGTCATAGGCCTCTTCTCTTAGGCGAGGAATAAGCCACGGTTAGGTACTTTTTTTTTTTTTTTGGGTGGGAAATTATCAAATAACTTCTCCCGCTCTGGCCTGAGCGGGAGGGCGTGTCAGACTTTTACTGACTAAAACCTACCCGTATTCCTTCATTTGCCTGTGTGCCAGGGCCACGATATCCCTTTCGGACAAACTCGCAACCCTGGCAGGCATTGGCCCTATCGGACCCCGTCAGTTGGTGCTGACAACTCTTTGAGGCGCGCGTGGAATACGACGCGCCGTCGACCCGGGCCTGGTCCTTATCGGACGGTGAGCTACCCATCGCTCACCGTCCGCAGGCCCGCGCCTACGGTCGGTTAGGTACTCTTGCTGTGTTATTATATATATTTTTATTTTATACGAAAATAATAATTGTTTCGTTTGGTGCCAGACGTAAAGAATAGCACCATCCCATTTCTTCCCATGGGTGTCGTAAAAGGCGACTAAAGGACTTACTAGAGAATGGGCAGCAGCGTTCTCTATGCATTTTTTAAAACCATACTGCGATTGCCAACCCGCCTGCCAAGCGTGGCAATTATGGCAAATCCCCCCCTTTTTGGGGGAGGCCTATGTCCAGCAGTGGACGACTTTTGGCTGAAATCTCTCCAAAGTCTAATCTCTTCAAAGTTATAGTAAGAATCTCTAATCTCTTCAAAGTTAGAGTGAACAGGCTTCTTCTGGGTAAGCTCACTCCATCGTCGACTTTGTCTCTGTCACCTCTGCCCTAGACTAAGGTCAAGAGCAAACCCACCATAAAAAAAAAAGGAAATGATGATGATGATACGAAAATATAAAAAAAATATATATAATAACAGCAAGCACTTTTATGGTAGAGTTTTCCACGTATTTAAACTTTGAATACAAATATTAATTTGTGGCGCGATTCGGCGAACTTCGGAAAATAACTTTGAACTAAATGATTACCAAATCGGAAATGCTGCCCCAAAGGCCAAAGCATTTAAAACGTGTACCTACGAATATTTTTTTAACACAAATATTAATTAGCTCGGTTTTTATATTTTATATATTACGGCACTAATTGGCTATTTCAAGTATGTACTTCCAATAAACAGGGGCGTAGTTATAGAGTTCGTATTTTAATTCTATAAAAATAACCTTATGGCCTATGCATACGGCGTTGTTTTACGCATTGTCGATATACGCGTTGCAAACGCGACTAGTACCTACCTCTTTTCAGGGTTCTGTAGTCAACAAGGAACCTTTATAGTTTCACCATGTCCGTCTATCTGTCTGTCTGCGGCTAATTAGCTCGAAAACTCTAAGCTGTAATTTGGCATGGGTATATATATATTAATCACGCCAACAACTTGGTAAAATAAAAATAATAATATTGTTCTTGATAAAGAATAATAATAATAACATATTCTTTTTCTTATCCCTCCCATGGTGTGGGGTATCGTTGCCTAGACCGTTAAAAAGTATTTCAGGTTTGCAATAAACATTTTTCGAGTCAGGGATCTGTTTGCGTTAAATTAAGCTTTAAAGTGCATATTTTTGTTCGAATCAAGTGTCCCCCTGCTAGCTAAATGGTTGTTTTTGGATATGTGAAAAAAATCATGGCAGTAGTTTATACGTAACGTCAGGGAGATTAATTAATTGGTAGGCAAATTGACTGTCAACTTAAATTGTCCTTATATTCAAATCACAACTGTCAAGGCTTCTACAGATCGGTGCGACACGTGACGCGACACAAGCGCCCCACGTGTTGCGCGACGAGTGGTGCCTTTGTGTCACGTCGCGAGTCGCGCCGGTCTGTAGAAGCCTTCATTCTTTGACAGATGTATGGTTTACGGCAAATTGACGGAGGTTGTCGATTTTCTTAATAATTCATTTCCCTGGCTGTATATTTTAGTTCTTGCCTCGTTGGTCCAGTAGTCGCAAACGCGACTGGTGAGTACGAGGTCCTTTTTAACCGACTTCCAAAAAGGAGGAGGTTATATGTTCAGCTGTATGTTTGTTTTTTTTTTTTTTTTGTTTGTTCACTGATTGCTCTGTCAATTGTGGACCGATTTTGAAATTTCTTAGTTGTTTGAAAGGGTATGCTCTCGAGGTGGTCCCATTGTTACCAAGTCAGAATCTGATGCGGGGATCCCATGGAAATCAAAGGCAATCCTCAAATTTTATAGGCACACCTTTATCGATTTCAGTATTTTTTATAGTAAGTCATGCATTTGCACTCGGAAAGCACCATTTGGTGAAGTGGAACTGATGATGAAGACCACAGATGGCCACCGGAACTATTTAATAATAAGTATTTCACTGTTGCAATTCGATTAGACACTTTAATATGGTTGCAATTTATGCTCGTCACAATGCATATAGTGAAGTCACCATGAGTTCCAGTTTTCCTGGTTCTTACCAGGAGAACTCCTCAACTATTAACGCCCCTGCATCATGTCATGTGATGAGCAGTTGACATTACGCTATTGTAACTAAGATAAATAAATTGCAAACTTATCCACTAAAAAGTGAAAAATAAAAAAAGTCGGTGTCTTTGGATCTATTTTAGTATTTTGCCACCGACTTCCGAAATTAAGGTTATTTTTCACTTTGTAGTGTTTTCTTTTTTGGAAGTCGGTTATTTTTTTTTGTAAAATGTTTTTTCTTATTTTATTTTTGGTTTGGACATTATAAAATAACTTCTCCCGCTCTGGGCGGAGCGGGAGGGCGTGTCAGACATTTACTGACTAAAATCCACCCGTGTTCCTTCAGTTGCCTGTGTGCCAGGGCCACGTTATCCCTTTCGGTCAAACTCGCTACCCTGGCAGCCTATGGCTCTACCGGACCCCGTCAGTTGGTGCTCACATCTCTTTGAGGCGCGCGAGGAACGCAACGCGCCGTCGACCCGGGCCTGGTCTTTATAGGACGGCGAGCTACCCATCGCTCACCATCCGCACGCCCGCGCCTACGGTGGCTGGGAATCGGCCTGCGACTCCCAGGGCGTCTCCTGCGGTGACTAGAGGCGTGAGCGCGCGAGTTTTGCCTCTCCCTCACGTGTTCTGCTTCGCAGAAAAAGGTGAGAGCCTCCCATGCACTCACGCTCCAAACCATGGCCTGAACCAGGACTGTCCTAGGGCCTCACGCCCCTAGTCGTCTCGGTAGACGCCACGTCTACCGCGGCGACTAGGGGCATGAGGCGCGAATTTTGTCTCTCCCTCACGCTTCAAAACACAGGATTGGATCCTGGGATTTGAACCCTTTGAGCATGAGGTCCTGGATTCAAATCCTGGATCGGGCAAAGTGTTATTGGGTTATTCCATCTGGAATTTCTCAGTAGCAACCCGGAGTCTGGTTTTATGCCCAGTTGATGACAATAGGCTCACCCTCTATTAAATGGTACTTAAACATAACTGGCGAAGCGTGGGTGTACTATATAGGTACACTTCTGCCTAACCCTTCGGGGATTACAGGAGTGATGTTATGTTATGTATATATTTTAGTATCGCCATTCGTATGCTAAAGATTGTAAGACTATCTTTTCATTGTATAAACTCAATCTCCTTTGTATTATATAATTGCATATCACAGGTGAGAGTACTACGTACAATAGAGCTACCATTTACCGGCTAATATGTCTTTCATTGACTTGAATGTGCCCTGGCGGCTGAGAGTATGTCATGCTCACTCAGATGTCTCGTTGATGGTGGCGTATGTGTTGGATCATTTAGCTCCCTTCAAAATGGTTGAGCTGAACATCTTGAATACAAACCAAAACAATCATACTAATATTATAAAGGCGAAAGTTTATGTGAGTGTGTGTGTGGTTGTAACTTCTTCACGGTCAAACGGCTGGACCAATATTAAAATATCAATATAAAATACCAATATAAAATATCAATAGTAAAATCAATGTTTAACAAAATAAGTAGATCCTAACCATACCAAAAGTAACGCCATCTAGTGGTATAGGATGACAGTCAATTCCAACGTAAAAATGACTGTCATCATACCAATGATGACAGTCATTGGTATGACCAATGACTGTCAGCACAGGTAACCTTTAGATGCGTTACCTGCGCTCAATAATGGCAAAGTAAATGCCAGGCAATTGCCTGACATTTACAATAATAATTATTATTATTACGTACGTGCCAATGAACATGCAGCAGCTAGTGACGTAACTAAATATGTATGTTCATCTCTTTCTAACAACAGATATCGGTATAGGTCTTTCCTTTTCTTCACGCGCTGTATGATTGTATGCAAGTATGTAGATACAATCATGGCTGACGCTGTTTTTGAGTGCACTAATGTTCGTGTATGACGCGTCTATTTATAATACGTCATTGCATCATACCCACACAACAATTACTATAAGATTACACTTAAAAAATCAATAGGTTAACTCATTTCAACACGTAGATGCTATTTTGGTACACCCTATCAGCAACCTAAACAACAAACTACATTATCGATTACACCTCACCAATATCCTTATATCCAACCCGGATTCCAGAAGCCCTACAAATATTACCAATCAACAGTCATAACAACCCAATATAACAATTATTATGTTAACTGGCGTAATTACTAAGATCTAATAGCAAACGTGTTTATGCTAATTACTCGGTTCTTATTAGAAGCCGTTCGTATCCCTTTGATCTGCTTAGTGGTAATTACTTTAATATGTGTCGTTATGTACGAGTAAGTCAGTAGCTTAATAATTATGCTTGTGCAGATTTGTGGCAAGGAGGAAAGATGATGTGGAGTGCTATCATCATCATAATTTCAGCCTAATGACGTCCACTGCTGGAGATAGACCTCCCTCAATGGGGGGGTTTGCCATAATTGCCACGCTTGGCAGGCGGGTTGGCGATCGCAGTATGGTTTTAAAATGCATAGAGAACGCTGCTGCCCATTCTCTAGTAAGTCCCTTAGTAGCCTTTTACAACACCCACGGGAAGAAATAGGGGTGTGTTATTCTTTACGTCCGGCACCAAACAGACAATGGAGTGCTTTAGTCTTACTATATAAGCCTGTTTACGAAAAGAAGGTTCAAGAACGAATCTGCACTCAAGTTCAGAATGAATCAGAGCTAACGTCACATATTTTTTTGTCATTACGATTTCTGTGACACAGTTTCACCATGTTTACCAACAACCCCCTGTCAATGTCGTCTAGGCGGCAAAAGATCCTTGTAGCAGTTTATATTCGAATTATTAATTCACTGGAGTAATCTGACATGTGCTTGCTGTCACTTTGTGTAATAAAATGGTCATAATTAAACAGTAAAAGTATTACTTGCCAGTAATTTACACAATTAATATTGCCAGTGAGCCTTAAACTAGACAGTATGTTTCTTGGCGCCTACGATGTGATTTCCTAGGTAGAGAGGTATTATTATCTTTTAGTAAAAATAAAGCTAAGTAAACCACGCACTCACCCACACCCACACACATATACATACATACATACAAACCCAACCTCACACTACAAACAGATTTAATTCAATCACAACTGCAGGAAGTGTTCACATGAAATATTAAATTTACAGATAAGATAATGTTGTTCACCATCTATTAATAGATAGATCGACACTATTTCACTCATAAAGGGTTCAACTTAACTTACGCAACCATCTGGCCGATCACTGTCTCTTAAGATACAGGCCTCCTAGTTTAAGAGACAGAGTTTATGTTTTGTTTATAAATATTTTATTGTAGCCTTTTAAATTTTGTACCAACAATTATGTATATTTTTAGTATATCTACCACTGTGCTCAACCTGTGTCTATGTATTATTTTGGTTATATAAACATTATTATTATTATTATCATGCTTTGGTAATGCATGATTCTTTCTCTTTATTTCGTTAGCATTATAAAAAGGGGAAGACTGAATAATTTCATTATTCTTTCTCTTTTCACATTTACGCTAACTATAGATTTCGTTAGAAGCAGATGTTGAATTTCTATCATATTACCTTTATTAAACTTAAAATTTATAAATGTAGCAATACTTGGCTAATTATAATGTATTTCCAAGCGAAAGCTATCGTTAGTCGAGCGCACACGTACGATACGTGAGCGTAGCGACTCGTGTGGTATAGGAAGAACGAATGAAAATGGTGCAATGATTGATTGTTATAATTTTGATTGTTGTTGAAGATTGTTAAAATTTGACGGCACGGTTGGCGCAGTGGTTAAGCGATTGACTGCTGCGATTCCCGCACGGAACAAATATTTGTATGACCTACAAGTAGTTGTTCCGGGTCTGGCTGTTTGTGTATGTGAGTTTAAATGTTTGTAAACGCACTAATAATACAGGAAAAATGTAGGTATCATTATTAATAGGCTCGGGACCTGTATGATACATCACGCATGAATCTTTTGCCCACAGAATAAGTAAGCTGAAGTGGCAATGAGCCGGCCATATTAGCCGTAGAACCGATGACCGTTGGGGTAGACGTGTTCTTGAGTGGAGACCGCGAATCGGCAAACGTAAGGTAGGACGCCCTCAGGCTAGGTGGAGCGACGATCTTCGCAGGGTGGCTGGTGGCAGCTGGATGAGAGTTGCCGAGAATCGAGCTGAATGGCGTGCAATTGGAGAGGCCTATGTCCAGCAATGGACTGCTATGGGCTGATGATGATGATGATGATGAATCTTTTGAATTTGTTTGTTTGTTTTAATTAAAAAAAAACCTTTTTTGTTAGTTACATCTTTTATAGAATATTGTTAACCTTTTTATTTTTTTTCTCTCCCAAAAGAAAATAACATATAATAGAAGACTTTGACTGCCTCGTTGGTCTAGGGTCGCAAGCGCTAGTGCTGAGCAAGAGGCTCTGGGTTCGATTCTCAGGTCGGGCAAAGTGTTATTGGGGTTTTTCCATCTGTAATTTCTCAGTAGCAGCCCGAAGTCTGGATTTGTGTCCGGTTGATGGCAATAGGCTCGCCCCCTATTACATGGGACTTAAACATAACTGCTGAAATGTGGGTGTACTATAGGTACACCTCTGCAGCCTAACCTTTCCAGGATTACAGGCGTTATGATATGTTACTACTTTGCCTCACACACTGGCTTGTTAATGTTTTATAAAAATCGTCTACTTTTACAATATTTGTAAATATGTACCTTGTGTGTGAGCACCGTGTATCTATCACATAAATCTGGCAATGCTACATTTTTAATTCTTTGTTCCTATTGGGATCTAATAATTTTATTCTAGGTGCATCGTCTTCACATATAATATAATAATTAATGTATACAAAATAATATAAAACATTTTAAAAGAGTATCGGTGGAGTTTCTTACACATTATTCCTCCATACAAAACTACTTTTTAGCCTTCTAAAAGGTAGTTTCGTAAGTTGCCCTTTGCCAACAAGAATCAATTAAATTTTTCTGTAAATGACGTTCAAAAGTGCCTTTTACGTGCCTAACTGAAACAAATGTTTCGACTTTGACTTTGGTAAGTGATAGAAGACAGGAAAAAGAACAGTGGTGGCTTCGATCCCAGGCAGGAACTTTACTTTGTGTTATTTATTTCATCATCTCTCAAAATCGTGATGGAAAACATCGTGACGAAATTGATATGTCCCAGAACCAAAAATTTGCAGACATGGGACAACCCACATTGGGACCGCGTGATGGATTATGCCCCCACCCCCTCTCACAGACAGTCTGAGTCCCAGCAGTGGGAACGTTACAGGCTGATTATCCATAATAGAAGCACTAAAAAATTCTACGAAATGTGGGCGTACTAACACCTCTTCCCAATCCTTGGGGAAATAAGTCATATCACGCCTTATTTGTAAAAAAATAAATACATGAAAAAATACAAACAGTCTCTGGAGAATCTCTAATCTGGAGTCTGGCAAGAATAAGACTGTGTCACAGATATGAGTGACCGAGATGTGCCTTGTTAAAAAATCATAAGTCAGCAAAAAACCCAAGCTCAAAACTCAAACTCAAACTCAAAACTGAAACTCAAAGCATTTATTTCAATTAAACCATGTAAGTACAGGCACTTTTGAATTGTCAAGGAGTCGGTCAGTTAGAAATATGAAGCTAATTGCCCATTCCAAAGCGTAGTAGGTACATCACAGCGTAGCACATGCGAATTCTGACCGATATAAACCTAAATTCCAAAAAAAAATCGTCTCTTCGGATTCAAGGAGTTGCGCGCGCCTACTTGGAACAAGATTAATTAGAGATCATAGGCTGTCAAACCCTCGGGCTTGGTGAGGGTCTGGAGATGGCTCGCTCACCTTGCGAGCTGGTATTCGCTGAAAAGTGACAGGTCATGCGAACCCTCGGGCTTGGTGAGGGTCACAATGACACTATCGGAAGGGTTCCCTACGTTTCTAAGTCTGACTCCAAAAATGAAACATCAGGTAACTTAGACCAAATGTTTATTGCACGTTCTCGGTTACATTAATAAAATGTTCAAAACTGACCCTTATAACATAAATGGTGTATGTAATCAGTGGAGATTCTCAACACCGCGATCTAGCTTTTGGACTCAAATAAAAAGCGCCATCTGTTGGTTCCGATGATAACTAATTTTACAAACACCAAGTAAGTTATACGTACAATTGGAGTGCGACATTGATTTGCGAGCGATGTTGCTACTGGCCGGTAGATGGCTGCACATTCCGCCCACCAAGGACATTTTGTGAACATTACATGTCCTTCAAACTATGAAGTTGAACTAATTACAACTAGAAGTTGGTCTCACTGAACACATCTCAAGTGAGATTACAAATATAAATCCTATTGAAGACATCTCTTAGAACTAGCTTATTTTCTACTTACACAAAAATTCACTTATTAGACACATGCGCAGATTGTCAATATTAAGTTTTTACTGAACGACTTGTTTAAGTGATGGGCAAGACACACAGTTTCGAGGTTGGTCGTTTAAAGATTGAACCGTTGCTACGCAGTGTGACTACCCGTGTTAGATTATCCAGCCCCGGATGTTTCTCAACCACTCTGCCAAGTAGCCACCGACAAGGGGGCATGTTATCCTCCTTAATTAAAACTATGTCTCCTAAGTCCGGTTCAGGAGTTTGCGTAGACCACTTATACCGATGGAGCAGTGTGGTTAGGTATTCAGTTGACCAGCGTCTCCAGAACTGTTGCAGCATCTGTTGAACTAAATGCCACCTCTTTAGACTAGATATGTTAGTGTCTTCGTAATTCCTATCTGGTGCGTTTATCACAGGTTCACCAATAAGGAAATGCCCAGGTGTTAATGCATCACAACTGTTGGAATCCGTTACCCTGCAGAACGGACGTGAATTTAGGCATGCCTCCACTTGACTTAAAAGAGTTGACATTTCTTCGTAAGTTAAAGTGGAGTTGCCTATTACCCTGCGCAAATGCCCTTTGCATGACTTTATTCCGGCTTCCCACAGACCGCCAAAGTTAGGAGAATATGGTGGAATATAATGCCATGTTGTTCCCTCAGCAGCTAAAGCCGCGGCAATTTCCTTAGTTAGGATTGAATTTTCAGAGCGGAACATTGTATCTAACTCTTTAGAAGCACCCTGAAAGTTAGTGCCATTGTCGCTCCATATATCTTTGCAGTGACCACGTCTGGCCACAAACCTTTTAAATGCGGCGATAAACCCCTTTGTGGTAAGATCGCTTACGACCTCGATATGAACAGCCTTAGTGGCCATGCATACAAATAGACAAATGTACCCCTTGTATGCGTGATGACCCCGACCCTTAGATGTCCTTAAATTTATAGGACCCGCGTAGTCTACCCCACTGTTTTTAAACGGCCTGCTTGGTGTGACCCGTGCAGGTGGCAATTGACCCATTAACTGAGGTTTGGTTGTAGCTGCATACCTGATACAAGTTACACACTTTCTTACATGTGCTGTAACTAACCGCTTGGCTCCTAGGATGTAGTATTTCGTACTCAAATACTTGAGCATAAGTTGGGGACCTCCATGAAGACTTCTGTTATGCGCATCTGATATTAAGAGATTGGTGAGGTGATCGTTACCGGGAAACAATATTGGATGTTTACGGTTGTGATCGAGATCTGAACGTTCTAATCTACCGCCCACCCTCAAGATCTGTTTTGAATCCAGGTAAGGATTTAAGGACTTTAAGGCCTTCTCTTTACAATGTTCCCCTTTTTCGAGGTTGGTGATCACCGCTTCAAATCTTTTGCCCTGGCTAACCCTTATGCATGTCTCTAACGCTAATTCGAGCTCTTCTGCGGTAATATAGCTGAGGTGTCTTCTCGTAGTCTTTGGTTTTCTTAGTTCGAGAAACCGCCTCACATAAGCTATTATTCGCAACAATTTGTCAAGGGATGAATATTTATCCCAGAAAAAATTTACGGTATTCACTGATACGTGTACCCTCTTCTCCTCCAGTTCAGTTGAAACGGATTTGCGTTTACCCGTTGCGATTACCGTGTCTTTGAGGAACTCGGGACCTGCTAACCACATTTTGAAATGTATGAACTCTGAGGCGTACATACCCCGTGATGCGCAGTCAGCAGGATTGTTTTTAGATGTGACATGGTTCCATTGGTGTGGTTCACTTATGCATAAAATTTCTGATACGCGATTAGCGACGAAGGTTTTCCACTTGTTGGGGTGACTGTTTAACCAAGCTAATACAATTTCTGAATCTGTCCAAAAGTGTAAGTCAGATTTATTGATTCCCATGACTAACGATATTTCGGATACGAGTTTTGCTAACAGTACTGCCCCACACAGTTCTAACCGAGGAATTGAGACAGTTTTTATAGGTGCAACGTTAGTTTTAGCAGTGAGAAGAGTGACTGATATTCCACCATTAGCATCGACTACCCGCGCATACACAACCGCGGCGTATGCTGATTTGGAAGCATCACAAAATCCGTGCAAGTCGATGTTTTTGTCACCGTGCTTCATCTTCAACCATCGAGGTATTGAAAACTCTGCCAAACTTTGCAACTGATGTCGGTAAGTAAACCATTCATCTTTGATTTCAACTGGAATTTCTTCATCCCATCCAATTCCCGAAGTCCACAATGCTTGTATTTGCATTTTTGCTTTCACAATGACCGGAGCGACCCATCCTAATGGGTCGAATAATCTTGCAATATCAGATAACATTTTCCTTTTGCTTACAGGTTCTTCTACTGGATGCAGCTGAACTGAATACTGGAAGGTGTCGGAGTTTCGATTCCAGGTGAGTCCTAGTGTTTTTAATATTTCATCTTGCTTGATCCAAATTCCCTGTTCCACACGATCCTTGTCCTTATTTTTCCCATCTATAATTTTAGCCAGAAGCTCATTGCTGTTACTCGACCATTTTTGTAACTCGAACCCTGCTTTGGCGAGCATCTCTTCCATTTGTGTACAAATTTCTATTCCTTCTTCTACTGTTTCACAACCTGTCATAAGATCATCAACGTAAAAATCTTTTAGTGTTTTCTCCGCTGCAAGAGGATAATCCTTTCCTTCATCGTATGCTACTTGTTGCATAGCTCGTACAGCCAAGAATGGTGCAGCCGCAGTGCCAAAGGTGACCGTCTGAAGCTGGTAATCCTTTAATTCAGAGTCTCTGTTATCTCTCCATAAGATACGTTGAAAATACTGATGTTTATCCGCTACGCGTACTTGTCGATACATCTTGACTACATCTGATACCATGCAAATAGGATGTCTTCTCCAACGCATCAATAGATGCCGCAAGTCAGGTTGCAGACTTGGCCCAACCATCAGGTCATCATTGAGCGAAATGCCGGTTTTTCCCTTGCAAGATGCGTCGAATACTACACGCACCTTGGTTGTATCTTTGTCATTTCTAACTACTGCGTGATGAGGTAAATATACAGCTTCGTTTGCATGAGTATCCGGTTTGCTTACCGGCCTCATATGCCCTAGTTCAAGATACTCGTTGATTACCTCTGCATATTTAACTCCCAGTTCCTCATTC
Source organism: Tiliacea aurago (assembly GCA_948098905.1). Classification (NCBI taxonomy): domain Eukaryota; kingdom Metazoa; phylum Arthropoda; class Insecta; order Lepidoptera; family Noctuidae; genus Tiliacea; species Tiliacea aurago. The sequence continues at coordinate 9,639,784 of OX402592.1, forward strand.
CGGCGTAGCTTAGATTCTAGGGCATGAAACCTCCTAATTGCTACGTCTCTTGTTTTTCCATATTTACAGCCTGGATCTTCGGTTTGGAATGGCAGATTCACAACGTAACGTCCGCTGGCATCTCTTGTAGTTGTGGCAGTGAATATCTCCTCACATTTGACTTCTGCTTCGGTGAGTATATGTTTCTTAGTTTCATCTGGTTCTTTCTCTAATTCCCAGAATCTTTTCAGGATCTCATCATCACCTTCGAGGGCGTGCATCACGGTGAAGTCAGAAGACTTATGGCCAGCAGAAGCTATCGTTCCTGACAGAATCCACCCCAGAGAAGTACACTGCGCCACCGCGCTGCAACCCGAAGCTTTCTTCAACCCGTTTTGTAAAACCTTACCGTAAATTTCTGCCCCCAACAATAAATCTACTTTATCCGGTTTGTGATATTTGGGATCCGCCAACTGTAGGTCTTGGAATTGTACCCAATCTAAATGTGCTGTTTCCCTACTAGGCAATAAAGATGTAAGTGATTTTAGAACGTATGCATTTACTACCAATTCCACAGATGGATCAACCCTAGACTGTATTTTAACCTTTACAACCGAATTCAACTCTAATTTGTGGTTGACATCTATACCAACTATCGAACCCTTAGCTGATGTTTTCTTTAATCCTAAGGTTTGGACAATGTTTTCCGTAACAAACGATGCTTGAGAGCCTTGAACTAACAAAGCCCTAACCGTGAACATAGACCCGTTTTTCGATACAGCCTTCACTAAAGCTGTGGCTAATAAGACTTGGTTATTAGCAGTACCCTTTGAAAAACAAGCCACTATCTCTTCATTTTCTGCTCCAACCGTATGAGTGCTCTTCTCCCCTAAAGATTCCTGCTCATTATTAGAATGTAATAAAGTGTGGTGTTTACGCTGACACATTCGACAAGTGACTGTACATTTACAAAACCTGGCAGAGTGGTTTCCCCCCAGACAATTAAAACATAAATGATTTTCCTGTACGAACTTACGCCGAGCTTCCAAATCTTTACTCATAAACTGTTTGCAAGTCCCTATCTTGTGATCTTCATTACACTTCGGACAACTCGAAGATACTGTGTGAAATACCCTTGCTTTAGTTGTATTTACATTTTGATTTTTAGTAGACTTAGGTTCTAAGAATTCAAATGCTCTGTATCTACTGGTTAAAAAGTCTTTAAATTTCTCAAATGTTGGTAGCTTATCGGAATCAATGTTTGAGGCCACCCTTAACTCCCATTCTTTTCGACTGTCTGAATCTAACTTTAGTGTGAGGATGTGAATGATTAATATGTCTCTAATTGCTGTGTCATTTAACTCTAAATTAATAAGCGCATTTAAGCATTCAGATGTGGTATCCATTAGATCCTTTAAACCACTAGCTGATTCACTGGTTATGTTTCTTTGACTGAATAAACGTTTTAAAATATGATGTGAAAGATATTTTTTATTGTTGTAACGCGACTCCAATTGAGCCCAGCACTTATCATAATTCAAATCGGTTATTGGAATGTGTCGCAAAAGTTGCTCGGCTTCACCTGTAAGGTAGCCTTTTAAATAATGAAGTTTCTGCACTTTATCTATTTTGTGGTTTTTGTGAATTAAAGAAACAAATAAATCTCTGAAGGTAATCCATTCAGTATATTTCCCAGAAAACGTTGGGATCGATATTTTAGGCAATTTGATGGGCATGTTTCTACTTTCTGAATTTGATGAATGCTCCGCAATTGGAGATACATCACTAGTACTCTTGAATTTATTTAAAACTGTTTTTAGTTCACTTTTGAAATCTAAATATAATTCTTCGGTGTTGTAATAAACTTCGTTTATAGTATATGGCGACTTTGTAACCTCAATAGGTTCGCAATCTTTAACCATCTGTGTATGTGTTAGGCTAAATTGAGCCCACAGCTCTTCAACGTTTTCTAATCTGGCTTCTACATATGGTTTGGTAATCCTATCTTTGGGAGATTTCTTAAAGTTGCTTTTAGCTCTCGACAATCGAGCATACAAATCATCCTGTACCTTGAGGAACGTTTGTACTTGAGACATTTTGAATGATTTGAAATTAATTTTATGAGATAAATCTAATCAATAACAAGTTGAAAATATTTCTTAAGGAATTTTTCTAAGTCAATGTAAACAAACGAATTTTTCTAAGTCCCAAACTTTTCTAAAAAAAATTACAAGTCGATAATATTTTGACGAAAATATTCTAAGTCAATGTAAACAAACGAATTTTTCTAAGTTCCAAACTTTTCTAAAAAATTTTACAAGTCGATAATATTTTTAACGAAAATATTCTAAGTCGAAATAAACAAACAAATTTTTCTAAGTTTTTGGACAAAAAAATTTAAATAGAAATCGGGCATAGGTTTCCCGTCTGAATACAATTTGCCTTAAAACTAACTAAATCTAAGATCACGTTGCACAAACACTAAGTTAATTTGCACCTTGAATTTAAGACCACTTTTGCTTGGCAGGAATGAATTTGAAAGTACTCACGGTTTTCACTTCTAACACTTAGCTCCTTACAACTAAAGTCGTCTGCAGCGCCCCCCTGCTGCTATTGCGTTGTATGTACTGCTCCTCCCCCCGCGCGTCCCGTTTCTGATGACTTCGAGTCCGGTTGCTGCTCGACCGCCTTGACACCGGAACTACTCCACTTGAATTGGGCACGTTCAGGCTGATGCTATCCTCAGTCACAGTAGGCTTAGCATCTGATGTTTGATGAACTGATTCCACCCTTGAGACTAGTTCATCATCACTGTTCGGCTCGAAGGACCATGTCAAACCCTCGGGCTTGGTGAAGGTCTGGGGATGGCTCGCTCACCTTGCGAGCTGGTATTCGCTGAAAAGTGACAGGTCATGCGAACCCTCGGGCTTGGTGAGGGTCACAATGACACTATCGGAAGGGTTCCCTACGTTTCTAAGTCTGACTCCAAAAATGAAACATCAGGTAACTTAGACCAAATGTTTATTGCACGTTCTCGGTTACATTAATAAAATGTTCAAAACTGACCCTTATAACATAAATGGTGTATGTAATCAGTGGAGATTCTCAACACCGCGATCTAGCTTTTGGACTCAAATAAAAAGCGCCATCTGTTGGTTCCGATGATAACTAATTTTACAAACACCAAGTAAGTTATACGTACAATTGGAGTGCGACATTGATTTGCGAGCGATGTTGCTACTGGCCGGTAGATGGCTGCACATAGGCAAATGCCTAAAAAGAGCATTAATCGTGCTATTTCAGAAGTTATGACAGGTTTATACGAGCCCAGTAATATTCGTTTATATTTTATTAATAGTAATTTAAATAGGTTAGAATTTAATATTTTTTAATATTATTATTTTCTCTCCATCAGAGCACCCGCCATCTTATCTCTTCACCACCCTTGGTTGACTGGTAGAGAATGCCTAAGGCATTAAGTCCGCCTTTGTACCTTATTGTGTGCGAGAAGTTTAAATAAATAAATAAACAGTACAGTAAGTCAGTCCAGCACTGTCTTGCAACTGGGTTCGTGTATACGATAGTTTCAAGCCAGTTCAGCGCTGACCACGCGCTTGCAAGTCAGTCCAGCAGATAGGCGCCCGCTCTATTTTTCGACCCAGTACCCCCCCCCCCCCCACCCGCGCTGCCCATGTGAGTCCATCGTCGCTGTCTTCGTCTATACGCATTGGGCAGTCGCCGTCTAATTTTCCTAGAGTGTTTGAGTTTTATGAGTAAAGGTTTTTGTTTCAAAAACGAAATGACTCGCGTCTATATAAAGCCAGTGACTGGGTCCAAAAAAATATTCAATGGACTCGTTTATACCCTGCTGTAAGCCACAACCTGCCACGGTCAGTTACAAGAATGTGTGACCCATACACATTGAGTCGCGTCTATTTGGAAAGCCAAGAGCCACTTAAATGTTGGTTTCAGTTTAATACTTCATCAGACATAAAATATAAGAAGGAACCTTAACCTTTGAGGCCCTGTGACATAACAAACGTCAAAATGCTCAGGCCCCACCCCTTATCTTTAATGGCCGACAGATTTATGGCTTCCGCCGCCAATGTAAACAAAAAACGTTTCAAGTGATTTCTAAGAGCTTAGCATCCTTTGTTTAAACAGTCGCTATGAGAAGTCTGCACTAGACATACATACATACATAACATCACGCCTGTAATCCCCAAAGGGTTAGGCAGAGGGTGCACCTATAGTACACCCACATTTCGCCAGTTATGTTTAAGTCCCACACTACACATACACATACGAGTAACAAAATGCACTAAACAACAAATTGGTGAAAAGGCCAATCCTTTTCTTAATATGATCATGTTTTGAGTAATCATCATCACTCTAATAATATATTATAAAAGCGAAAGTTTGTGAATGTGTGTGCATGTGTGTATGTTTATTACTTCTTCACGCTCAAACGGCTTAACCAATTTTGATAAAATTTGGTATGGACGTAGCTGACACCCTGGATTAAGACATAGGCTACTTTTTATTCCGATATTCCTACGGGATTGAGACTTAGGCCTGTGAAACCGCGGGGCGCAGCTAATTTTATAAATAAAGTAAACTAACATTTATACTAAACTAATTGTCTACAACAACTGGAATACAAATTAAACGAGAAAATAATAGGATCCAACATGGCGGCAGCGATGAAAAACGAATCATAAAACCAAAACTCGTGTTAACTCGATCCGGTCTAATCTGCTAATAGACAATCTTATGTCGCTACGTTAATTTAGATCGTAAACAAACCATGTCAATTGAATTTTGTTTGATAGCAACACTGCTCTTTGGAACAAAATATAAAGCAGAGCATTTTAAAATCAAGTTATCTTATGCTAGGGTTTTCTAGGAGAGTGGTTCCGTCATAATAAAACAGTCCTCCAGAAAATCTGTAATTTTCTCCATTATTTGACGGTAATCGCTAATGGCCTTGACCATATAAATGCGCGTCGCGTCCTCGCCGCACCGCCGCGCCGTTCAGTTTCATATTATTTTTTTGCAACGAAAATATGAATATTTAAAAAAAAATCGCAGATAGAATTATAGATAATGAAATAGTCTGTTCATAAAAAAAAAAACATTAAGATTGAAACAGTAATAGCGTTTTTTTATGCTTTGGATAGACATTACTTCCTGAATTTATTTCATAAAGTATTTTACTACAATACGTAATTTTCACATAGAATTGATGTGTATAGTATGCGTTCTTTTTTTTCCCGGGGTGGAAAATCCTCATGGATGTCCTCAGCCCTGGGGCGGGCGGAGGGGTCTGTCAGACTCTTACTGACTAAAAACCACCCCGGTGTTCCCTTCCCACACTTGCACCGGGGATCTTGGGATCTAGTATTACTTCCGCGATCCCCGGCTAGTGCCGGCCCGCCTCTGAAGGCCACCTCAAATGTGTATGCGTTCTAGTCCAACATACATTTTTTGCATTTTATGAAGCCGTAATAACAGATTTAAAAGTCATTAAAATCATTTACTTGCGCCTTAAGACATCGGTCCACTAGCGCCACTCCTTTAATTATCTCCTGACTGAGAAGGAATTATGAATAACGGCTAGTAGGAACCCTCGGTAAATGTGTATAAAATTTTCTAATACCTTTTATAAAGTTTCATATTGAGACAAGAAGCAACAAAATACGATCTAAAGAAAAGCGGCCACATTCCTCTAGATCATATTTTGTTGCTTCTTGTCTCAATAGGAAACTTTTTAAAAGGTATTAGATAATTCTAGACACACTTACCGAGGGTCCCTACTAGCCGTTGTTCATAATTCCTTCTCAGTCACGAGATAATATTTTTTTAAAGGAGTGGCGCTAGTTGACCGTAGTACGCCCTCTTAAGATATCAAAAATCGCTCTGTATTTGGACAGCTGATATTGTGAGACCATTGTCCGGTTTCTTAGAAAATCAAAGCTTTACCCTTAGGTATGATAATAATTCACGGAGTAGATCATCATCACCTGCATTTTCCCTAACAACGTTGGGGTCGGCTTCCTCTTTAAACAGATGCAGCTGAATACCAGCATTTCACATGGAGCGACTGCCTATCTGACTTCCATAATCCAGTTGCTGGCTAACACGATACCCCTTGGTAATGAAGACTGGTTGTCAGACATTCGGGCTTCTGACGACTCGTAACAACTGTCAAAGATCTACAAATCACAGCCGGGCTTAACGTGCTTTCCAAGGCACAGAGGGGTCTTTGTATCTAAAGATGTTCAACCATCCACGGACCAACCGAGACTAGCGAATCTTAAGCTGAACGATCGACCCGTGAGGCTGATATCATCACTCAGCCACAAGCACCTCATGGAGTAGATATAAGGGATAAATTATATTTTTGGATTCGATAGAGCTGCTATGAGATCAATCACGAATTTTGTGTGAAATGTGAAGCAGTTCCAAAGTTTTGACTTTCCTTTACTTTGGGCACTTCAGAATCATCAATAAGTCTCTTAGTTAGAAAGTTCCAAAGCGTTTATTCCCATGGAAGAGCAGGGACGAAATCTATACCTAGCAGTTTTTCTTACATGATTTACGATGACGCCAAGAAATTTTTCATAATTACAGCAAGTACGTATCAATACATCGGAATTGACCGATTGTTCACGCTCTCAAGTATTTCTTACCAGAATTTTAATCCGTGCCCGTGGTGACACACTTTAAACTAGAAATTAAAGCACAAAGCCAATCACATTACAAAAAAAAATTAAATTAGTATCATCTGACAAAATTCAAAAGTAAGCATGCTAATTTTCAACTGTTTACCCTCTCATTGTCTGTGTGGTGCCGGACCTTAAGAATAGCACTTCCCTATTTCTACCCGTGGGTGTGGTAAAAGGCGACTAAGGGAATCTTACTAGAGAAAGGGCAGCAGCGTTTTCTATGCATTTTAACACCATACTGCGATCGCCAACCCGCCTGCCAAGCGTGGCGATTATGGCAAACCCCCCCTTTGGGGGAGGCTTATGTCCAGCAGTGGACGTCTTTCGGCTGCAATAATGACCCTCTCATTAATTCACCATTATTTTATTTCAGACTGTTTATTTAAAGAAAGTTCAAGACACGTGCATAACGTGCTATTGATGGATACTACCACCCCTAAATTTTTCATGGACACACGTGTCTATGGGACATATCAAAGACTGCAGGATCTTCAAGCGAACGAGTTATAGACAAAAGAGTTCCGCATAGCCAGATTAGTTGCTGACCTGTAGGCACGTTGCAGATATCTGCATATACGTTCATATCTACAATTTATTATTCTTTGAACGTGCTTTGCCGTATTTCCTAACCAATACACTGGGGTTGAAATCTGGGATTCTATTATAATAGGGGGGATTTTCTACGGGTCTGGGACGGAAAATCCAGTTAGCCTTTGCCCAAACTACAGTCGACTGCGGAGAAAACGTTCTCTAACGAAATCTTGCAAACAGTACCCCAAACGTAAGTTGGAAATGAGTAAACGTAACTAGCGCGTTTGCGTTAAGATTTTTATTCTCACTCTTATACTCTTAGCATTATGATCTATCGGTCAAATTTTAACGCAAACGAAATAGTTTTTACGTTTACTCTCTTGCACACTTACACTTGGGGTACTGCTTTTGTTTTCGGCTCTCTTCTATCTCAAACCACAACAAAAACGTTAATCATTCAAATAATTTATACCATTCCAACCAAAATGGTACGTTTAGTTTTTAAAAGACTGATGATCTGTTGGAAATCCTCTGCAGTTTCATTCAACGGGACTTGAAATAAGAATAATGGAACCAAAAATACATCTATTTACATTTATTTTGGTGACGTGAAGTTAATTCGTGTGTGGAGATGCCAACTACACGTGGAAATATCATTATGTTTGGACACACCTTTTAAAAAAGTCTATAGTTGTGTGTGTGAAAGCAAATGTTACGGGCTCGATTTAAGCATTCCATTAAGTAATATAAATAACAACTCTCAGCACTAAACGTGGAAACTGAATAGCTTAATAATTACGTACATAGCCGACATCGTTTTCCTGTGAGGATTCAACTAAACTTTTGTTTCGAGTTGCCTCGCTTCACCTGTTTCAAAATTCAGCTTATTCGCTCCTTACTCGGATGGCACGGTTCCTTCCCGTTTCAGTCCAACCTCCTCCTAAGGGTGTTTGTCCAATGCTGCCGACACCGAGAAATTAGATTATTGTGCACCCAGTTCAGTTCAGAACGACACGTGACGGCGATCGTGAGACCACCACCACCGATCTTTTTAACCAACATCATTATCATCTGCCTAGATTTCTCTCAACTATGTTAGGTTCAGCTTCTAGACTAACAATACCAGTATTTTACGTGCAGCGACTACATATCTGAACTCCACAACCAGTTGTTGGGTAATATGTACCCTGGTAAGACGAGTTGTCAGACTTTCGGGCTTCTGACTACCGATTACGTACTTGATACAAAAACACGGTGGGGTCTCTATAACCAACACCACGATGCGTCCTGCGCGGGTGATCTTGGGTGTAGTGGCTTGTCTACTTCAACCGTATTTTGTATTGTTGGCTTAAATAGATAGAATAGGTAAACTTTTTTTCCACCGGCAACACCACGGGCCGAGTTCGACAGTTGGATAGAAGTCACAATCGAAGATCAAAATAAAAGCGCCCGGATGACATACGTGCAGTGGACATCCAGGTTGTCTAAATCCCGATGTGCCAATAATGGCTAGTGGCGGTTAACCAGCGGCAGTGGACAAACGCCCTTACTATCCCTCCTTAAAATGCGTTTATTACAGAGCTGGAACTCTGAAACATATATTTATCACTCCAGGAGGACCATTCACAATTCTCGGTTGCATACTGAACCAGCTTCGTGTAAAGTTTAAGTTTTTACTTTGTAACTTCGAGTTTGTCCAACAACAAGTTTGCTTCGAGTAGCAGTTGGGCAACAAGTTGCTATAAAACTCTGTTGTGTGTTATTCCTCCTCTTGCTCTTTGAATATCTACCTTTGTGTGAGTCGGGTGTTGAAATTTAAATAATATTTATGTTGGTTTTTAGTTTGTTCATCTTTATTAGTATTTCATTTTGGAGTATTCAGTTATAGTTCGTTTTTTAAACCCATTGACTAATTTGACATTTCAAATGATTGTTCTTTGTTTTTTTCAATTTGGGGTTTGACATTTGCACCTGTCAAATTAGTGTCTGGGCTAAAAAAACGAACTTTAGTTTTGTTTGTAAAAATATTCCTGTTAATTTTCAATTTGGATTTTAATTATATTTATTGTTTTCAACAGTTGTTGATTACTTGTAGTTCAGACTAGTTATTTTTTTTTTTTTTATAATATATATTACAAGTAACTATGAGACTTATTTATATTGTTAATAACAATATTTACCTACTTATAGCTATGTTAGTGATACAAATAGGTGCATTAAAATCGTATTTGCAAAATTAAAAATAGACTAAGCTATTCAAATCGAAAAGTTTTTCTACCTTATAATTAGTATCCCCATTTCTCTGGAATTCTCTGTAACTAAATCTCGCTTAATGATCCTGCTATTAGATGTGTGTAACAGCTTTTAACTAGGATATCGAATTAACCCAAACACGCTCTTCATGGCCTAAGTACGAAGCGTAGTTAATAATAATTTATTAGTGTGTGGAACGGAGCATTTTGGTTAATTAATTGTTCAATACACATACGTGCGAAATTAGAGGGACGACGAAACATTGTGGCGTATTTTACTCAATTATATTATGTAGGTATTGAGTTGGTGTTCACCCTGTTAATTTATGCATGAGAGTTTAGGTAGGTACCTATGTAGGTATAGGTAGGTTTCACTGCCCCGTTGGTCTCATGGTCGCAATCGCGATTGCTGACCATGGGGGTCTTGGAGTTTCGAAGTTGGCGGTGTGATACCCCCGTACCTAGGAAAGCACGTTAAGCCTTGGTCCTGCGCCTGATCTCTCTCCGGTCGTGTCGGATTGCCGTCCTATCGGACTATGGGACTGAGGAAAGAGAGAGTGTCTGCGCACACACTCGAGCACTTTAATGTCTCTCACGCCGAAGGCTGGCCTCCGCTGAGATTGGTCGACATGGTCGCAATTCGGCCTGGAGGACTACAAGTATAGGCAGGTATTTGGGTTAACATCTATTTCTTTCGAAATTAAATATAACATAATTAAAATTGCATTAATTAACATTTAATATGACCGATTATAAAAAAGCAGGAGGTTCTATGTTCGTCCGTAGGTATGTATTTTTTTAAATGTATGTTCATCTATTTGTCCGTGATTTTTGAGCCAACTTACGTCATTCTTTTCATTTGGTACAGGAAGCTGACGCGGTGGTCCTATATACATTTTATTAACTTTGCTTTGGTAGCTTTTGAGTAAGCTTCAATAATACGTATTTAATGCCACTTTGTGTATGTTAATGATGTTATAAAACTTCCTGTCAATGTTGTTTATTAACATACCGTGTAATGTTATAGAAATATGTGTGCGGTAGGTACACCAAGTTAAAAGCGAAAAATAAAAAAAACGATTTATAGTGTTTTTTTTGGAATACGGTTTTTTTTTTGTAAAAAAGAAATATGTAATATCCATAGATAAAGCAAAAAATACCAAGTTTTAGTGAATGTTGGAATTTTCATCTGAAAAACATATGACTACCTACAGATTTTCTCGAGACCAAAAATTTGTAGACACAAAATATTTTGACATGACAACGAACTGATTTTTGCAAAATTTGCTTAGATGCTCTGCACATAATACCCTTACCTACGCAAAAAATATCCTTACAATTATTTATTTATTTTCTGTTACCCTAATTGTGTCACTAAGTGTACTATCAGAGTACGACGTCCTCAGTAGGGAATACTGGCAGATCAGTTTACATATTCACTACAGTACATAGTCTGAGTACATACCTACGTACATAAAATGGTTATTTAACGTTATTGGAAAACTCATCAATGTTTAATATGCTTAGGCAAACGTTAACTAATATTTTAATTAAAGTAAGCCAATGTTAGCTCTAGAGTGTTTTGGTTCGATGTTGCGGTTCTAATCAATGCTTTAAGATAAATGATTTTATTTCTATAAGTAGGTTTGTACAAATACTTTTACACGTCAATCATATTTTAAAAACTAGATGAGGTCTGCGTTACCTATCTGACTACTCTGAGAAGAAAGGCCGAAAAAAAACGGCTGTCAGTACGGCTTTTTATGCTGAAGCTAGATAATTAGTAAATTACAAACAAATACAAATAGAAACACAAAACAAACAAAAAAAATACAAATACAAATTAGTATAATATAAGATAACATTACGCCTGTATTCCCCATAGGGTGAGGCAGAATAGGCACACCCACTTTCCGTCAGTTATTTTTAACTCCCATGGGCGAGCCTGTTGCCATCAACAGGGCACAAATCCAGACTCCGGGCAGCTACTGAGAAATTCCAGATGGTACAACCTGATACCACTTTGCTCGACCCGGGAATCAAACCTAGGATCTCATACTCAGCAATTAGCGCTTGTTACCACTAGGCAGTTAGACAATTAGTATCTTAACCAAGAATTCAAAAATCTTTATAAACTATTTCTTATGCGGTTTTAGGTACAGCTCGATTCAAACTTGATGGCGGCTTTGAAGTGAGCTACTTGCTGCGCAGTACCCCAACCCGCACCCCCGCTGACACGCGAGTTTGTTACGGCGCAGCGACTCGCTTCATGTTCCGAGCCACCATAGAGTTTGAATCGGGCTATACAGCCCGAACAACCAGAACCAGAAGAACTATAGTAGACTATAGAAGAAGATAAGATAAAAGGACCTACCTTTTTATCTTCTTCTAGTTCTGTTAAGGCTTCTACATACCAGCGCGACTTGTCGCGCGACGCGACACGGCACAAAGGCCCCGCGTGTCGCGGGACGGGCGGTGCCTTTGTGTCGCGTCGACAAGTCGCCCCGGTATGTAGAAGCCTTTATACAATTTCTAACAAAACAGTAGTTCATACCTTACCTTGGACATTCGTAATAAATAGTAATAATATTGTACGGCATCAAACCATTCTACGTATTATTCAAATAGGAAAATCGTTTGGGTAAATCTGAAAAATTAATAGAAAAAAAACATACAGAGATTGTCGAGTTTATATAAATAGAGATAAAGAGACACAGAAAGAACTTATCTATGGCCATATAAAAAACATTTTTTTTTCTTGTATTGAAACGTTGCCCCACACTAGTAATTTCTCCTGTATCGTGGGTGCGTTTACAAACATTTAAACTCACATACACAAACAGCCAGACCCGGAACAACTACTTGTAGGTCATACAAATATTTGTTCCATGCGGGAACTTATCACAGCTTTCCTGAATAATTTCAAAAGCGTCGAAAAAACTTTAGAATCACAGAAACATCATCGACCTAGCCTTTTCCCAACTATGTGCAATCAGCATCCAGTCTAACCCGATACACTTAAATACCAGTATGTTACAAGGAGCGACTGCCTATCTGACATCCACAACCCAGTTACTGGGTAAGGGTGCTTACATAAAGAAACAGGTTACCGGTGCAGGCGAGCCTGTACGGGTCGGTAGCGATCGGTGCAGGTATAATATTCCCGTGTTATCTTTTGCGCTCAGTTATATAGAAATAGGTTTAAACTTGTCGGTGCCGACTGCCTGGACCGAGCCATGCGGCTTTAAGATTGGTGGTTTGACAGGTACCTATCAGTACCGACCCGTACTGACATATCGGGACCGATAAACTTTATAATACGCAATGATGTATTTATTACCTTTAGATGCATTACCCGCGCTCAATAATGGCAAGGTAAATGCAAGGCAATTACCCAAAAAGGAATTAGTCGCGCGCGATCCAGTGACGCGGCTACAAGTCACGATCACTCGCAATTCTTAGCAATTATTTGTGAAGAAAATGCCTTCCCGTGTCTATACACGATGTACATATTACACTGCTACTGTGGGAGTACAGAAAAACGTCTCATTTCTTGCATAAGTACTTATTGTATTTTTTTATTATAAGAAAACGTTGTTTTGTTTTGTACTTGCACAGCCAGTCAGCCATTTTTCCTGACTGCTGCGACCGACGCGTACGCGCCAATAAACATGCAGCAGCTAGTAACGTTACTAAATATGTATGTTTATCTCTTTCTAACAACAGTTATCGGTATAGGAAGGGTATAGGTCTTTCCTTTTCTTCGCGCACTGCATGATTTTACGCAAGTATGTAGCTACATTCATGGCTTACGCTGTTTTTGAGTGCACTAATGTTCGTGTATGACGCGTCTATTTATAATACGTCATTGATAATACGTCATTGGATAAACCTGTATCTTTTATGTTTGCACCCACCCTAACACGATACCCCTTGGTAAGACTAGTTTTCATACTGTCGGGCTTCTGATACCTGTAACGTCTGTCAGGGATCTACGAATGACAGCTGGGACCAACGGCTTAGCCTTAGTATGATAGCCGGGACCAATGGTTCAACGTGCTTTATGAAGCACGGGGGTTATAAATGTGTAATGGATGGCCACCCATCCACGAACCGACTGCGGCAAGCGTAGCTTAACCCTCAACCCGTGTGGCTGTTATTATTTAGCCCCGAGCCCCTCTCGGATTCACAGAAACAATACTGTTGTAAAAGGATTGTATTCAAACGATGTGTAAATAGACAAACAACGATTGGAAACGATTCAGAATACTTCCTCCCTCTGTCCCAATCTAAAGTTGTGTGACACGCGGCAAGTTATGGAGTCTGTCTGGTTTATGGTCTAAATTAAAGGCGGTTGATGTTAATTTATCAATAGCATGTATTTAATCGAACCTCTAATAATTCCCATTCTGCTTTCCTTAAAATATTACTGAACACTCTAATATAATGATTGCGCCTCTTTCTGTGAACCTCAAATAATTCCTATTTTGGGGTCCTAAAAATACTAAATAGCCAAGTAACTGCGAAAACTGGAAAAGTAGTGCTTGCCGGCCGCTGCCGTGACAGCGCTCGCTACGCTCGCTCGGCTCGCGCTCTGTTGGTCACAGTTCTTACCCAACCTAACGTTTAGTCGGGGTACCCTAACTTAGTCACTGCGACCAACTGCAGGAAAAGGCCAGAAAGTTAAAAAGAGGCTCAGTAATTAAAACAATGGGCATCAATAGAAGCGCAAAAGTTTTTAGAGGTTCATTTATTTCCAAAAACGTTCATCATTAAAAGGTCAGTACGTTTTTAGAAGTTCAGTTTAAAATTTCCTAATTAATATTTAAGTCCTGAAATTCTGAACAAGCATTAAAAGAAATCAAATTTACATACACTCTTACATACTTAATTAAACTCACGCCTTCTCATGGGGATAGGCAGAAACTACAGAACTCCATCTGCTACGATCCTTACGGAGTATATAATTTTTATTTTGCCTCGTTTACGTTCATACATCTGGCCATACACGCTACGAGTACAGTCAGTGCTCTGCATAACCCCTTCTTCTTCTTTGTAAGAGAGGTCAGACATTGCAGAGCACTGACCTAACTACTGAAGAACATCACCAATAAGGTCACTATAATGTCTTCCTAGAGCGTCCCCTCAGGGTGTTTCCACTCACAGCGAGCAAAAGGTGTGAGTCAGCCACACCTTTTGCGCTTTTAAAATTTTGCCACTGCGTCTTCTTTTACACCGCACCGATGCCTTATCAGATCATTCCTCAGCCTTTCATTCGTAGTCTACGCATTTCCACAGCATTTATTCTACTTTCATGCTTCTTTTGCCACACCATACATTCACTTCCTTACATAACCCAAGACACCAGCACACCATTGAGAACAGCCAGTCGACCCTATTTGGACATCGACTGGTTGGTCACAATCGCATGTATAGTATTCACTTTGTTTCCCACATTTACTCTCCTTCTCACATCTTCATCAGTCTTTTCATCCCTTGTAAACAGACTCCCTAAATACACAAACTATTACTTGCTCCACACTCATATCATTTATTTTCACATCACACCTAATTCAACAAATCTAATTTATGTGGATAATTATTATAATTCAACAGTGTATTATCGCTTTAAAAATTATGTATACTCGGGTACCTATAATTAGAAAAGTGGCTGATTGTATAATATTTAATCAATCACTTTTATGGATTCCTTGTTCGTTTATTTAGGTACTCAAAAAGAATTAAAACACATTCAGATCAAATAAACACTGTTCTTATTTGGCTTTTTATTACTTAGCAACATAAACTCACGCCTTCTTCCCATGGGGGTATCCTTACATACTCCTTTAGCTTCGTTTACGTGCATATATCTACGTTCATACATCCAACCTCATAGAGCAGTATTATTTTAATATTACTGCGCAGTGGGAAAGAGATGGAGCTATACGTTATGTATAGCTCCATATCTTTTTCTCACGGTGAAGTGGTTGTGGTTGGCCCCCTGGTCATCACGCACGTGGGTTGCAAGTACTACGCACCTGCCTTTTTGAAGAACATCACCGATAAGGTCAATATAAGGACTTCTAAGGCGTCCCTTCTCGGCGTTTCCACTCACATCTGCCTAGTAAATACTTATAGTCTATTGATTTCCAAGCCCAGTCTATATTACAGTAATCTTCGTTCACTACAAGAAATTTTTATATTTACAAACTGACCTACTCATACTTGTCACAGAGTAATAGACACGAAACGGAGTAGTACACAACAATATATCTAAGTAAAACAAACTTTTTATGTGAGTGCTCTGTGCTAAAACAACATGTAACGCTCACTCCCAAATATATTCTTTCCCTAAACACAGATCACGAGATTACCCGACGTTTCGTTATTCTATTTTCTGTGATAACATAATCAGTTAGTACAGTCATCATGACAAGCGTTTCGGGCTAAGCCGATTTCAGACGCTTCGGTGAAGGTTAATTTTTGTTTGATTCCACGTTCACACGAGTGCGACAAAATTATACAGATATTGAAAAATCAAAGATTGTTGGATCGGTTCACTAATGAATTATTATAGTGACCATATTATTATTATAGTGGTGTGTGCTAGCACACAAATGGCAAATAATTTAATTTAATGTTTTGTGTTGCGTAATATAAATTATTTTAGATACTATTGTATTGAATCGAGTTTTTCTAACTGAACACATATCTGTGCTGCTGGGTAGTTTGTTGCGCCACTTCTTCTTCCCAGCTAAAGCACTAGGCTAGGAAGTAGTGAAGGGCGGGCTTTTTCGGGGGACTGTCTGAAATTTTGACGTTTGAAAAGTGCTGATCCTCAGAGTAGTTTGAATAAATTACTTTATTCTTCTTCTTTATTGATTTGATTCATTCATTAATATTTTCTTATTTATTTTGTGATCAGACGTTTCACTTCGAGAGAAATATGCCGAATGAAAGGCAAAATAAACAAAATTTTAAGCGTCTGTTATCGGCTTAACTCGCTCATCCCTTGGGACTGAAGTGTTGGATGAAATATGAATCCTCCTTGGACGTGCTTCCCGAATCACGGAATATTGGGTCTCAGCAGACTGCCTACATATATCACGACCATTATTTATGTGCGGTATTCTCGCTTTCGAAACATTACCGTCTCGTGGGGTAGGTTTTTGCGATGGATTGCATCGTAAATTGAATGCAGTATAAAACTTTCTGAACTAAAAAACACTTGGTCTTTTATACAGTCAAAAATGCTTTAATATTTCGCAGTAGAGGGGTTTATAAGACTTCTATTCCTGATGGTACGTAAGATCTTTATTGTACTAGTGAATAGTAGAAGCAAAACAAACTCGCCAGATAAAAGCTATTCGACAGAAGATCTTAGATAATGGGCCAGCACTAAAGATTTTCTACGTGTATACATATTTAGGTAAATGCTTGGATACATTTCTCAAAAAATAATCTTGTAGGTTTGAAACGAGTCCTTGAAACTCTTTTTTTTTTCTTTTTTTTTTCCTTCTGGCTTCGCACGGTTTGTGCATTTAGCCAATGTCAAGTTTTAGTTCTTGTTTAAAATATTGATGAAATGAATTATAAATGCATGATGATGATATCCCCGCCCTTGAGTTTCAGTAAAGATGTGGCACTTTACTGAGTCCTCACGCGGACTTCTTGAGAGAACTTGAAGCGAAGTTGCACTGTTTTGTTTCATTTGCCTACACTAATGCACGTTCACAAACACTTAATGGTTAATAATCCACCATTATTACACATTAATATTCGGCTAAACACTAATTTTGGAAAATTAAACAAACTGCTGAACATGACGCTTCACTTTCCCGCCAAGAAGTGCCTTGAAACTCTTAGTCATTACGATCTGAAAAGACGTGATTTTTCTAAAGATATCACAAAAACTCACCTTCATCGTTACTAAAGTTGTCACGTCGCGACGTAACTAGTGAAGTAACCATACGACTTGGTACTCGATTCTCACGATAAATCGATTGAAGTTAAATGTCAAAACGGGCCTATTATTTTTTGACAACTATAATCACACTAATATTATAAAGGTGACAGTTTGTGAGTGTGAGTGTGTGTTTGTTACTTCTTCACGCTTAAACAGCTGGACTAATTTTGATAAAATTTTGTATGGAGGTAGCTGACATCCTGGATTAACTTACTAATAAGCAACTTTTTTCCCGATATTTCTATGGCATTGAGACTTACGTAGGTGATATCGCGGGGCACAGCTAGTATTATAAATGCGAGACGTTGTTAGTTACGCTTTCACGCTAAAATGTCTTAACGGATTTAGTCACATGGGTAAATTATGACCTGTACTAGAATATAAGATACTTTTTATCCCGATATTTTCACGGGATCGAGACCTACACAGGTGAAACCGCAGGGCGCAGCTATTGGGCTTATAAATAAACTTTCATCCTCTATAGAAAAAACCGGCCACGTGCGAGTCGGACTCGCGCATGAAGGGTTTCGTACCATTATCTATAAAAGCGGCAAAAAAACCACGTTTGCTGTATGGAAGCCTCCTTAAATATTTGTTTTATTCTGTTTTTTAGTATTTGTTGTTATAGCGGCAACAGAAATACATCATCTGTGAGAATTTCAACTGTTTAACTATCACGGTTCATGAGATACAGCCTGGTGACAGACGGATGGACAGACAGACAGACAGACGGCGGAGCCTTAGTAATAGGGTTCCCGTTTTACCCTTTGGGTACGGAAGCCTAAAAAAAACTAAGAAAATAGTACATAAGTGCTACTTCGGTACCAAACTAAATAATTTCTTACAAAATCACTTTACCATTGAATCGTTCCGAACGGTTTACCGGCTTGATTGTGAAGCCCTCTTAGCGGTGAGCAAGCAATCGCAGCAATTTGTTGTTACGCGAGAACGGTTCGTCTGGAGATGTTCTAAAACTACACGGTACCATAATAGAATCATTGTCAATAATAGAAACTGGTTTGTACTTGAGAAGGATTGAGAGTATGGTATCTGTAGCAGCAGCGGTGAGGTTTGGTGAAAACTCAGGTGTTTTTTAAAGATTGTGTTGAGGATTTGAAATTAAAACGATGCGTTAGTTTCAACGATAAAATTATGTATTAGCCATCTTGATTACAACGATCGAGGAGAGGGGGTGTGGGAACAATATTTTAACCTAAAACCAATCACTGTCGAGAGATAGGTATGACGTAGTGCAGGCTATCGTTTCGTACCTCGAGATGTCGCTATTAGTCCCTGATATGCGTTAATTGAGTAGGAGTTCCAACATGCCCCCGGCCTTGGAAGCAGTGGCTTTCAATGGTCTTCAGTCACTGCATCAGCGTCTATCACGTCCTGTAGTAGAGGACAAATCTTGGTATATGCGCGTCTCACCACGCCCGATGACGTCTGTATATCAGCCACTCGGGATATACCATCCTTTCCAGGGATAGTGCAAAGGACACGTCCCAAATGCCACTTCAAAGGTGGGAGGTTATTGTCCTTAATAACAACTAAGGAGTTTGGTTTGAGCTCGTCCTTATTCGCCGTCCATTTTGTCCGCACCTGCAGCTCGGAGATGTATTCCTTCGCCCACCGGTTCCAGAAGTGCTGGCGAAGTTGTTCTACCCTCTGGTATCGCTGGAGACGACTAGCAGGAACATCGCGTAGGTCATCGCCGGTTGGCGCAGTCATTGGTCGGCCAATAAGGAAGTGACCGGGAGTGAGCGGGGAAAAGTCATGAGGGTCGGGGGAAAGAGGAGACAGAGGTCGGGAATTTAGTACGGCTTCTATTTGAGCCAATACTGTGCTGTACTCTTCGAACGTGAGGTGCGCGTTACCTATCACACGACGAAGATGGTATTTGCTCGACTTTACTCCTGCTTCCCACAGACCACCAAAATGCGGAGAATAAGGGGGAATAAAATGAAATTTGATATTTTGACTAGATGCAAATTCTAAAATATCATTACTGCAACTAGCTAAAAATTTTGAAAAATCGTTCATTACACCTACGAAATTACGACCATTATCAGAGTATATATCTGCAGGCTTACCACGGCGTGAAATAAATCGTTTTAAAGTAAATAAGTACGCATCACT
Source organism: Tiliacea aurago (assembly GCA_948098905.1). Taxonomy (NCBI): domain Eukaryota; kingdom Metazoa; phylum Arthropoda; class Insecta; order Lepidoptera; family Noctuidae; genus Tiliacea; species Tiliacea aurago. The sequence continues at coordinate 9,659,379 of OX402592.1, forward strand.
GGAGAGGTCACTGACTAACTCCAAGTGTATAGCACGTGTCACGAAACAAACAAATAGACAAATGTACCCTTTGATAAGCCTAGCACCCCTACCCTTGCGGTTCAGAATGAGCACTGGCCCAGCGTAGTCCACCCCACATCGAACGAATGGAAGACTAGGTGTAACTCGCTCCCTAGGTAAGTTACCCCTCATAGGACTAAGTGTCTTACCTCTAATGCGAGTACAGGTAACACAACTATGCACTACCTGGCGAGCTAAATTCCTACCTCCGACAGGCCACCATGATTCACGTAAATGAAAAAGTAATGCCTGCGGAGCAGCATGGAGAAGCTGAATGTGCTCATGACGAAATAATAAAGTGGTAAAATAATGCTTCCCATGAATTACAATTGGATGTTTTTTACCGTAAATGAATTCATCAGAATTAACTAGACGACCACCAACGCGCATTAATTGGTGATCATCTAAAAACAAATTTAATTTAGACAAACAACCTTTACTTTTAATAGTATCATTATTAGATAATGCCTTATATTCAACTGGATAAGATTCCATTTGACATAATCGAGCTAATGTTTTATCTGCATGGTCTAACTCATCTACACTAAGGCCGCCTGTACGCTTATTATTTTTGCATTGACTGTTATTAATGAAACGTAACATAAAGGCAGCCGCACGCCTCATACGTTTAAATTGAGAGAACCGATGGAAGGGAAACAAAGATAACTCACAACAATCCTGAGCTACAACGGCAGTAACGCATGACTTGACCTCAGGTAACTCGTGATTTTTGAACGAGTCTGAACTTTTGTGATCGTCTATTGAAAAGCGAGGATCACGAAGAAATTCAGGACCCTCCCACCACAACGTAGACAAAGAAAGGTCTTCCAATCGAGCACCGCGTGACGCTAGATCAGCTGGATTATCTCGACCACTTACGTGACGCCACGGGACGTCTAGTGTAAGGTCATGAATTTCTGCGATCCTATTTTGAACGAATGTCTTAAGTTGATTCGGCCTCATGTGCAGCCAGCCTAAGACAATCGACGAATCAGTCCAAAATACTATGCTATTAAATTTACAATGTAATGAGTTGCGTACCTTGTCATACAGACGAGCTCCTAATAAAGCCCCACAAAGCTCGAGACGTGGGATACTAATAGGTTTTAAAGGCGCAACCTTTGTTTTTGAAAACAATAATCTTACTGATACTGTTAAATCATTGCTAACTGTGCGAACATAAATACACGCGCCGTACGCTGTCTGAGATGCGTCGCTAAAAATGTGTAACTCATTATACATAGACTGCGTACCTATAGCGTGGCGAGGTATACGAACATTGTTTAGCGCTTGCAATGAAATAACAAACCGGTTCCACGCGCACGCCGTGTCGTCAGGAACGTTATCATCCCAACCTATTTTTAATAGCCACAATTGCTGTAAAAGAACTTTGACAACAATTATGACAGGACTTAACAAGCCGAGAGGGTCAAAAATTTGCGAAACGTTTGATAAAATAGACCTCTTTGTAATAGGTTTTGTATTATCAATATTAACGTGAGAATTAAAATAAAAGTTGTCGCTTGCGTTATGCCAGCCTATTCCTAAGGTTTTAGAACTAACATTTTCATCTAAACTTAAAGGTTTAAACTGACTAGACGACTGACAGTCATCATCGTGTTTAAAATTAAATATCCACTTCCTAAGTGGAAAACAGCCCGACTGCAGCGTCTTCTGAATTTTGTCGCATAGATGTAGTAATTTTATTTTATCATCTAAGCCCGTAATGTAGTCGTCGACATAAAAATCCTCTGTTATAGCTCGAGCGACTTCAGGATCAGAAGATTCAGAGGCTAATTGTTTCAGGCACCTAACACTAAGAAAAGGCGTGGAGGCGGTCCCATACGTCACGGTGTTTAGTTTAAATATACCTAACGGCTTTGAGGGATGGTCACGCCACAGAATCATTTGCAAGCTGCGCTGACTCTCATCTACCAAGCACTGCCGGTACATCTTCTCCACGTCGGCGCACACGACGTACTTGTACTGCCGAAAGCGGAGAAGAATGGCAATGAGATCACCCTGTATAGGAGGGCCAACTAGTTGCAAATCATTCAGTGACTTACCAGAGCTCGATGGTGCGCTTGCGTCAAACACCACGCGCAACTTGGTGGTGGTGCTGAGCTCGCGGAACACGCCATGATGCGGCATGAAATAACACGGGAATTCATAGGAATCTACCTGTGTCATATGGCCTAAACTAAGATACTCCTGCAAAAAATTTGAATAAAGAAGTTTATATTCAGGCGAACGATGCAGACGTTTTTCTAGCGCAAGAAATCGACGTTCTGCTTGGATATACGAATCCCCCAAGGTATCAGGTGACTGATGGAGTGGAATGTGCACGCAGAATCTCCCCTCGCTATTGCGAGTAGTAGTGCGAACAAAGTGATCTTCGCATGCACGTTCTTCCACAGTCTGTGCGTCTCTGACCTTAGATGGTTCCTCAATTTCCCAGAACAATCGAAGTTGCGTATCTAAAGAATTAATAATATTGCAATGAATTGGCGCATGTTTTCGCGTATAATTAAGTATAGGTCCGGATATAATCCAGCCTAGTTTGGTATTCTGTAGAAACGGACCACTAGACAAACGATCCCAAAACCTATCTGCGCCAATCAAAATGTCAATATTTTTGTAGTCTAGAAACTCAGGATCGGCCAACCGTATGTTGTCTGGAATACAGACTTGTGCGCTTAATTTACACACAGCAGGCATCGAAGCCGTGATCCTAGACAGCACATAACAATTAATGCGCGCAGTAAATGAATTATCGACGCAGGATTTGATAACGATATTACAAGCTTGCGAACAATGTACTACCGAATCACCTACGCCTCGAACTTCGTTTGTGGACTGTATTAATGGTGCGTTTAAGAGTTGACATAATGATTTAGAAATGAAACAGCGCTGGCTTCCATTATCAAGGAGCGCCCGCGCTTTATGATATCTACCGTGTACATCTGCTACTTCAACGATAGCTGTTGACAACAACACGAATTGCACACCTATAGACTTAATCGATTGCGGTTGCATGTGTGCCTTGTTTACTTGAATAGGGACTGCGGAGTCCGAGGCGGCTGGTGCGGCCGCGGGGAAGTGCGCAGGCGCTTCACTCGCATTAGCGCGCGACGTCTCAGTACTCGTTGTGGAATGCAAAGTAACAGAACTATTAGCGTTATCATTGTGCAATAATGAGTTATGTTTTTGATTGCAGTGTCTACAAGGCCCAAACCTACAATTATTTATTGAGTGTCGCGAATGTAAACAATTCTCACATAAGCTATGCTCGCGTACAAGTTTAAGCTTCGTGTCCAAGTCGCATTCAATAAACTCTTTACACGTATACAGTGGGTGATTCGCGTTACATTTTGCGCATATTAACTTACCGCGTTGTTTATTGGATTTACTTGGACCGCTGGAAACATTGCAGTGTGACATATTATGACATTTTGAGTGTTGTTTTTTGTTGTCAGTGCTTTGAGCTTCTTTGCTATGTGAACGCTGCAATGCCTCCAGCATGTCTGCTTTGTTGCGCAAAAAGTTAATTAAAACATCCACCGATAAACGTTTAGAATTATTGTTCTCGGTTGGGTTTGGGAACAATGTGCACCTATGAGACCCCCATTCTCTTTCAGTAACTTTATCTAACTTCGACACCATGATATTAATAATTAAACTATCCCAGTAGTTTGTAGGCTCACCTAGAACTTTAAGAGCTCGTAAATTTTTCAAAATAGTGTCTATCAATGTTCTAATAGAAGAAGGCGACTCTTTAGTTAATGCAGTTATATTTAACAAAGCTTTGATATGGTGATCAATTAAAAGTCCGCAATTATTATATCGGTTGAGCAACAAGTCCCACGCAACCTGATAATTATCAGCAGAAAATTCTATGGAATGTATAACTAGTTCTGCGCTGTTTTTTAGGGACGATTTGAGATAGTGAAACTTTTGGATGTTGGAAATATCTTTAGAATTATGAACTAGTGATGTAAATGTGTCTCTGAATTCGAGCCAGTGCTCATAGGAACCATCAAATATAGGCATCGAGATAGTGGGTAACTTCACGGAATGTATTTGACTGTTATTATGACTATGACATGACTTGGAGCAGTCAGCGACCTCATCAGTGTTCAGCATAAATTCAGCTAGTGATATTAAATTGTAGTAACTATCTTCGAAATGTTCTCTTTGATTTAATTGTTCACCCAATTCACTATCAGAAACTCTTTCTTCTATTTTAGTTTGAATGTCGTTGAATTCAGAAAATAACGTAGTACATCCTTGGATCCTCAACTTCAAATCAATGCGTTTTTGATTAGGAAAATCATGATTACAATCTTTTAAAGACTCTAGATAATTGTTAAATTTGGTAAGCCTGCCCTTAATTATACCACGCTTCCTAACTAAATCGCGAACTAACTCACTACTTTCTACACTAAGCAAATTAGGAGATTTGTCACGGGATTTAGCAGAGTCAATAGGCATTTTGGTGGTCAGTGAAAAGAGGAGTACTCACGGTTTTATAATCGTCAGCTCAATCACACACGGCACTGATGCTAGCAACGTCAACAGGCTTGTAATTGACTGGAAATCTGATATTCCGAGAATACAATGCGGCAATTTCACTGAAATAAGAGTACAGACACACTATAGCACCAAATAGAACTCAGAAGATGATGGTAAGGACAAAGGAATGGCCCCACCGATTGCGTTTTCTTCTCAATCCGCCACGTGCAAGGGGTCTTCCAAAGGTCGCTCGGCGATCTTGTAGGTATCAATATCCCAATGTTCGGTTCGAAGGTCCAAAATGTAGCAGCAGCGGTGAGGTTTGGTGAAAACTCAGGTGTTTTTTAAAGATTGTGTTGAGGATTTGAAATTAAAACGATGCGTTAGTTTCAACGATAAAATTATGTATTAGCCATCTTGATTACAACGATCGAGGAGAGGGGGTGTGGGAACAATATTTTAACCTAAAACCAATCACTGTCGAGAGATAGGTATGACGTAGTGCAGGCTATCGTTTCGTACCTCGAGATGTCGCTATTAGTCCCTGATATGCGTTAATTGAGTAGGAGTTCCAACAGTATCTGTAAAAAAGATGTGAAGTATATCTTAAGAGATCGTTATTTTTCCTTATACATAAAGGCTTCTACATACCGGGGCGACTTGTCGCGCGACGCGACGCGATACAAAGGCACCGCTCGTTCCGCGACACGCGGGGCCTTTGTGCCGCGTCGCGTCGCGCGACAAGTCGCGCCGGTATGTAGAAGCCTTGACTTGTTAAAATATTTTATGCTAGGTAATTACACAATTAAGAAAGCTCATTAGGTATCCACTTTGTTAAAAATCGTGGAAATCCATTGTCTTCAAAAAACTTTTATGAAAATTAATGCATGCAATTTTTGCATGCATTATTAATGCATGCTGCATTGCATGCAATGCAGTTTTTAACCTTCAAGCGGTCGCGCGGCGTCGAATCGACCGCACTCGATACATTTTCATTCATAATATCATTATTTCTTATCGCATGTATTTCCTATTCCTAGTAGCCTGTCATTGTTCCACTGTGCACGAAATAAAGTTTTTACCTCCCTTCCCCGCGCCCCCTGGAGCGCACAGATCGCATTTGCTTTAGTCGCGGCGCAGACGTCGAAAGCACGCCACGCAGCGCCAGTCGACTCTTACTGTCGAATCAGGGACATACCTACGGGGGCCAGATTTATGTTGCCAAAAATATAATAAAGTATTCTTTTATGTTTTTTGGCAACATTCAAATTAAAAAAAAATACTTTCAAAATCTTGAATTTTACGGTGTTGCTATATTTTGTAAAGTTTACCTCAAACATAGTTAAATTTATCATTTATCTCCTTGTACATAGGTATGTACAAGGAGATAAATGATAAATTTAAAGGTTATTCCAAAGGTTTGGTAAAAAAAGTTATTAACAATAAATAAAAGGACATATTTCACGTAAAATTGTTTATATTGATTACTGTGCCCCTAGCCATCCGTCTCTACAAGTCTATAGTACATAGCTGCGTAAAACACTTAACATAGAAGAAATAATAAACAAGATTTTGAGGAAGGTTAAAACATGACATAGCAACAAAATGTCTACCTGTCTATCTCGCGCTTGTTGAGTCGTTTTCATTTTTTGCTAGTAATATTTCTGACTTTCTGTTCAGTTTAATTGTGTTTCTGTTTACGATGAAAGAACACAAAAGGAAGTGCTTCATGTGTGGCTGTTCGAGTGAAAATCCAGCTATAACTCTACATCGGTTTCCAAAACCGGGAAGTAAGAACTATCTCCGGTACGTATCTTCTTATATTTGTCAGACTTGTATGTAGTCCTTACACATAATTATTTATCTACTATTTTACACACTATATAATAATGATTTCCTGGTTCGACACTTCCATCTACCTCGTCTCAAAAAATTACGGTCAATGCTGAACGTTGTACAGACGTCCGCCCATAAGACGACCCACCGACCGCTAAACCAACCTAAACCATAATTAAAGAATTGTCTATAAAAACATATTGTTTCTTACAGTTGCGAACTATGGGCGAAATTCTGTTTCCCTCATGGAAGATGGTCTTCGCCTGATTTCCAAATGAAGCTTTAAAATGAACATCGAATGCTGTGCAACACACATTTTAAAGAATCTTCTAAGCTTCTCAACGTGGGCAGCTTGCCTTCTTCAGGAGCAGCATGCCTACGTAGTTTCTTGGTAGTGAAGTCCACGTAAGAAGATTCTTTTTTCACAATTGGAATCTAATAGAAATTAAAAAAATATTTGAATGAATAAAATGTATGTAATATTGAACCTAGCTAGGACCACGGTCAGCAAACACGCACAGACCTCGACCTATTCTGTAAAAATCTCACCACGAAAACTTAGATGAAGTGGACTTGAAGTGAGCTGGCAATAGTGTCAATCCCTAGAATTAGATGGCATGACGACTCGCTTTACAATATCACGGCGACACCATACGAACGAAATGCCATTTTGTATGGCGTATACTCGTAATACTGGGGTGGTTTTAGTCAGTAAGAGTCTGACAGACCCCTCCACCCACCCCAGGGCGGAGGACATCCATGAGGATTTCCCACCAAAAGGTTGGGTTATGTCGACCGACCGGGAAATCGAACCTAACCTCGCTCAGCAAACACGCACAGACCTGCCTTCGTCCTCTGACGAAGATCGTCTACTACTGAGCTCACCTCACATTGAAGCGCGTTATATACCCATTTCATGTGTCGCGTAGCGCGACAAGTCGCGTCGCGCGACTAGTAGCGCTACTTGAATAAAGATAATTTATTCCTTTGAGCATGCCGACTAGCCGGCAAAACCAAGTACCTAAGTCATTGCAATGTAACCCTTATCTCTTTGCAATAAGGTATAAATTAGGATGATTGACATTTGCAAGGTCCTATAAAATTTTAAATGTAGTAATAATTATCTCTCTTGTGTTGCGTCGCGCTAGCCACGCGATATCGCGGCGATATCGCGTCAGTCTGAAGAGCCTACACAAGACGCATCACGTGACGCGATATATCTGATTCGCGGCGCGACAAGTCGCTCCTGTGTGTAGTGTCGCGCGCGTTCTACGGATAGATATCGCAAAGTCGCGTCGCGCGACAAGTCGCGCCAGTGTGTAGAAGCCTTTGAGTGAGACGTGATGTATGTGTGAGTGTTTGTTGTTTGTGTACTGCGTGTGTGAGTGTTTGGTGTTCGTAAGTGCGGGTTTATAAGCGCGTGGGGGTGTGGGTATGTGTGTATGTGTTTGGTGCTTTCCGACTGCAAATGCATGAGTTACTATAAAAAAATACCCAAATCGCTATTGGTGTGCCTATAAAATTTAAGGATTCTCTATTTCCATAGGATCCCCTCATCAGATTCTGACTTGGTGACAATGGGACCACCTGAGAGCATACACTTTCAAACAAAAAAAAAAATTGTCAATATCGGTCTATAATTGACGGAGAAAAGGTGAACATACATTAAAAAAAGCATATAAACGAACGAAATTATAACCTTCTCCTTTTTGAAAGTCCGTTAATGAAATGAAAATAGAGCTTATAAATTCTCTGGTAATGATGCTCTTATATTCATGAAGCACCAATGAAGAGCTTTAAGACCACGTCTTGGAGCTGACTAAGTCATTTCATTATTCGTTGAAGTTTTCTACCTTTTAAGAAGGAGATAGTTGCCAGTGACCTTGAGTAGTTAGCTTGCGTGTTCTGTACTAAGCTCACGCAACGCGTCGTACGTTCAGCCAGTAATAGGACTCGCCCATCAAGGAGCGCTGTCCCCAATTTGACGCATTATTAATTTATTATACACAAACGAAAAGGTATTTTAATAAAACGCGTATGCTAAAAGATCAATAGTTAAATTATCTTTAAATTGGTGTAGGTTTGAGAAAAATACGCTTGGTAGATTTTGCGCCATTCTCAGTTTTTTATCCGCGTTACACATAACTTTACAAATTAATTTCACTATTTAATATAAACATAATTTAAATATTCACATATTAAGTTATTGAGAAAATGCTCTAATTTAACATTTGTTTTTTAAATCTCCGCCATTTTCAAATAACCCGAATATCTAAATGCTCGAAAAAAAAAATTAAGAGTTCGTATAATGAGTTTTTGCAAAAAAAGTGCTCAAAGAAAATATATATTTTGTAAGTTTCTTTCGAGATTTTTTAATAGACAATTTAAAGACTGGAAATAATTACGGTATGCATTTCTGAGAAAGGCAATTACTTATGCTAAGTTAATTTAATGAAAAAATATGCGAGTAGAAAGGGGAGTGCCATTTTACCCGCCAAGAAAGAAGATTACCGCAATTTTAAATGGTAATGAGGCCTGTACACAATGGCCAAAGTTGGTGCATTTGTGACGTCAGATTGATGGTGATATTAGTATGCAATGTTGCTTGCTAATGCTGATGACGATTAAGGGTGCTTTCGGAATTTCAGTTGAAATTTCTTCCTTGATGTAGTACTCGCAACCGGCGTGCGTGTATGACCAGCAGTGCTATTCTGTAAAAATCTCACCGTGAATTTTAGGTGCAGTGAGCATAAGACTCAGATATATGCCAGTGTCCTTGAGTGGTTAGCTTGCGTGTTCTGTACTGAACTCACGCAACGCGTCGTACGTAAAGCCAGTAATAGGACTCGCCCATCAAGGAGCGCTGTCCCCAATTTGACGCATTATTAATTTATTATACACAAAACAAAATTAATAAAATGCGTATACTAAAAGATCAATAATTTAATTGTCTTTATAATGGTGAAGGTTTTAGAAAAATACGCTTGGTAGATTTTGCGCCATTCTCAGTTTTTAATCCGCGTTAGACATAACTTTACAAATTAATTTCACTATGTAATATAAACAAAATCTAAAATATTCACATATTAAGTTATTGAAAATATGCTCTAATTTAACATATATTTTTTTCAAATCATTAACATTACTCGTTTAGACGTGATCTTCAATATAAAATCATTAAAAGTCGGTTATCGTCGCCTTAAGTGATCTGTCAATAGTGTCAATCCCTAGCGATCCGTAGCATCAGGTAGAATGATAGCTCACTTAAATGTCACTTCACCTAAGATTTCACGGTGAGATTCTTACAGAATAGCACTACAGATGTATGGACGTAAACGAAGCAAACGGAGTATGTATTTCTGTGCCTGAGAAGCATCATTTTGAGTTTTAAGGTTTAAGAACAACTTTATTTCTCCGAATTGCATACATAATTCACTTACTGAAAAACAATAATACTGATTTAAACACTATTCTATTGTATGTGTCCTTCTCTACAAAGCCATAATAACACTGTAACTAATAAAATCAATTTTACTATAAAATTCATTTAACTGTATTTCTGCTACATTTTCGATGATTATCATGATAATGTTATTTACATTTTACTGTATTTTCGGAGTTACATTGTTTTGCCACTACGCTTTCGATGACGTGCGCACTGCGCAGCGATCTTATATCACTGTATGTGATACAGTTTTTTTTATTTCCCAAAAAGAAGTACTGATATACTGTCAAATTGATCTCAGTATTGTTACCTAATTAAAGTTTAATAGTGTAGTTGTTAGCTAATAAAACATTTTTTTTTAAATGTTGGCACATTTTATTTCACAAGCTCTTTAAAGTCAAGATTGTCAGTTATTTTTGAGAAAAAACCTTCTCCTGTTTGTTTACGGTTATATATGCTTCTCAGGCACAGATTTATGTATAGATCAGCAAGTTCTGTGGCTTCTGCCTACCCGGTGAGTTTATGTAGGTATGTATACTTCCTTGATACTGTTTTTACTCAAATTAATATTTATATCTCCAGCCTTTTGACATAATAAAACAATAAATATCCCGCCGAAATCCACCCAGAATAATAATTTATCACTTAGCACCAATTTTTTTATGCCCGTAATTTTAAAATATAGCGACAACTTTCACAACTAGATTACGCTTTTTATTAAAAAACTCGCGAATGTGAAGGTTCACAATATTAAAAAGTTCAGGAATACGATTTACAACTGAATAAAAGGTAGCCTCGACTTCTTTTGCATATTTTTCCATTTGACTCATTTAAAAGTTTTTAGGGCGCATTTACACGATCCTTCTCATCGAGCAGAAAAAAAGCGGCCAAGTGCGAGGCGAACTCGCACACGAAGTGTTCTACACCACCGTACAATATTTAACCCTACATATTTTTTTTTTAATACTTTAGTAAAAAAAATAACAAGCTTTGTTTGTTGTTAGGGCATGGACGCTCCATTTATTTTTTTTTTTTGTTGGAAAATGATCAAATAACGTCTCTCGCTCTGAGCGGAGCGGGAGGGCGTATCAGACTTTTACTGACTAAAACCCTCCAGTTGCCTGTGTGTGTGCCAGGGCTACGATATCCCTTTCGGACAAACCCGCAACCCTGGCAGGCATTGGCCCTTCCGGACCCCGTCTGTTTGTGCCGACATCTTTTTGAGGCGCGTGGAACACAACGCGCCGTCGACGTGGGCCTGGTTCTTATCAGAGGGCATGGCCCTAACAACAAATAAAATAAGGACAATGAAAATTTTCAAGTTGTACTACTACGAGTATTAGTACAACTTTGTGAAAATATCAAGTGTCCATCTTTTACGGTTCAAATGTCCGTTCGTCCATCAGTCTGTCTGTCACAGGGCTGTATGCCCTGTGACAGACAGACTGATGGACGAACGGACAGCAGCACCTGAATTGCGTAACATAGTTTGAATCACAATCGGAATGATTTTGAAGTATATTGCGAATCCATTGCTGCATATGTTCGAAAAATTTGTCTGACTCAATAACGCAATGAATGTTGTTGACCTGTCAAAATGAAAAACCATTGCTACTGATAGTGTGTTACGCAACTACCCCGCAGATCCTTAGTAATAGTCCCTTTGGGTACGGAACCCTAAAAACAAATAAAAATATCTTCTTTTACTGGGACAGTATCAAATCAAATACGAATCTACATAATATAATTTCAACATTCATTTAACGCTCCACCTTTCACTGTTCAAACTCAAACTCAAAGCATATATTTCAAATAAACCTATTACAGGCACTTTTGAATTGTCAAGGGGTCGGTCAGTCAGAGATGAAGCTAGTTGCCCATTCCAAAGCTTAGTAGGTACCTGTGGAGAAGAACGGGCAAGAAACTCCACGGACACTCTTTTAAATTATCATATGGTTACAAAATATTGATTGTTCGTGAATACAGTTTTGCCAACAAAAGTAGACAAACACTGATTAGGTATTAAACAGTACAATTTTTTTTCATAATTTTTAAAGAAACACGCTTGAAGAAACCATAACATTATGATCCTTATTAGTTTTCCAACAACTTAAAGGCTTATATATTTTCGGAATAAATTCAGCATTTGGAAAGACGAACAAAAGTAAAGACCTCCGTTTGCAGGTTTGCGGGCAGAAATTCTTGAAGTAAGAAACAGTATATTTGTACTTGGGAATAATATGTATTGTTTTCCACTGTATTTTTTTACTGGCAGTAGTTACCTACTATAGTGTACATAGTAGGTATACAGTATGTAATAGAATTTGGTCGTATTTAAGGGTGTGGTTCAATACCTAGTTGACCCAAATGTATGAGACGGCTGATTATTTTTTCGCTATTACGATGTTGGTCCCATGGAGAAAGTTGTTCAGTTCAAGAAGAGTTCAGTAATTTAGATTTGTTACAATTGTAATGGCAATCATGTCTTTGGTTTAAATAGGTTTTAATTTTTATTATTTTACCAATAATTTATATAGATTATTTTAACAATAATTTATATAGATTATTTAAAAAATAATTTATATAGATTATTTTATATTTTGTGAACGTGCGAACGTTGTAGGCCTTTTAGACTGTAGCTTTGTAGACCATCTTCTATTTTATTAAGTACCTGGTACTTGTTGACAGGCCTACACTGTCCTATACCTATTAACACTGTAATTTGAAAACATTTTAAAAGACAATTATTTTAAAAGAGTAATCTTGGTTTCTTGCCGGCTCTTCTCCATAGAGAACTACCATTTGGAACCGTGCACCTAGCTTCCGAAGTTTCATAAGTGCCAATGTGAAATAAAATATTTTGATTTTGAGTTGGATGACCACACCCAATGATGTCCTTCGCACCTTTAGATGCGTTACCCGCGCTCAATAATGGCAAAGTAAATGCCAGGCAATTGCTTGACATTTACAATAATATTTATTATTATTACGTACGCGCCAATGAACATGCAGCAGCTAGTGACGTAACTAAATATATATATGTTCATCTCTTTCTAACAACGGATATCGGTATAGGTCTTTCCTTTTCTTCACGTGTTGTATGATTGTATGCAAGTATGTAGCTACAATCATGGCTTACGCTGTTTTTGAGTGCACTAATGTTCGCGTTTGTCGCGTCTATTTATAATACGTCATTGACCACACCCTTAAATATGACCACACCTCATTGGTACATGCTGTGTATCAAAGAGTGTATTCCATTTATTATAACTCATAGAGCAAAAGCTCAAAGAAAACATACATAATAAATTTAAAATAACATAGGCAGTCATGGGGACTACCGACAGTAGTGGAAACTTATCCTGGGTCTATGGACTGGTCATTTCTTAGCTCCCACGGCTTATTTTAACTTAGGTATTTTAGTTGTTTTTATATTTTTATTACGGACGCTTCTAACGTGCACGTCTTTCTACATTGTTCTCACATGTATAATTTCAACATAAATGATCTATGTTCAATGTTCTATGTTAGAGGGTTTGGTTTCCGCACTTAGTCCTTCATGTGGACCATTACAACATAAATGATGTTACCAATACTATGTAACAATATTTTGATTTAAAAGAGTGTCCGTGGAGTTTCTTGCCCGTTCTTCTCCATAGGAACCTACTATGCTTTGGAATGGGCAACTAGCTTCATCTCTCTGACTGGCCGACCCCTTGACAATTCAAAACTGCCTGTAATAGGTTTATTTGAAATAAATGCTTTGAGTTTGAGTTTATCGCTACACGCGCCAAAAGAAGTTTTCACTTCAATAAAATAATGATTATCTAAAACACAATTTAAGCAATGTACAGTATACACAAATTATAAATTTCTCGTGGTCAATTTAACTTCACTTACTGCTACTATAGCATGTCGGCACAGGCATGTCGGTGACGAGAACACATAAGTTTTTCCCATACCACAAATCGCTCGGAACCCCAAAACTTTTCACATAAAAAGAAATCTATGTATATATTAAATAAACAAGACTTTATTAATTTGCTGTTCATTTAAAACGGAAATTATTTTCTTAATTATACGACAAACGTGCCTGCTTTGACTTATAAAGTTACGAACAAAATAACTACCAAGTTACTTTGAGATATTCAAACAAAACTATTAACAAAACTGTTCGTATGATTTATTTGTATGTGTAAATGAGATGTAAAGTCAGAGAAATTAATTGTTAAGTAAATTGAATAGCGTAAATCGTGCGGTCCATGGTCCATGGCCCTTTACGGGGCACCAATGTGGGCGTGTTCTTTAACGCTGCGACCAGCCCGCCGATTGAATGCGTCCCAAAGGGTCATGGCCATCAGGCTGGAACGGGGTTGCCGCACGGTCTCCCGTGAGGCGGCGAGCCTCCTTGTCGGACTACCGCCATGGAATCTGGAGGCAAAAGTCCTCGCGCACGTCTGGGAGTGGTGCGAGGAGGCGAAATGCCGGGGTGAAACTCCGCTGCCGCAAGAAATTCCGGCACAGCGGACAGAGCTCCAGAGCTGTTGATTGGCGCATGCTGCGCTGCGTGTCGTGGGTTCGATCCCCGCTCGGAACAATTATTTGTATGACCTACAAGTAATTGTCCCGGGTCTGGCTGTTTGTGTATGTGAGTTTAAATGTTTGTAAACGCACCCACAATACAGGAGAAATTCCTAGTGTGAGGCAACGTTTTTAAAGAAAAAAAAAAGATAAACAGAAAGAGCTTCAGCGGGATCTCATGGCGATATGGAAAGTGCGATTGTCGCAATTCAGTGCTGGGCACGCCATTATTGGATTAGATACGAGGCACCACGGCGTCCTCACCTTCCGCCTGAAACCCACACAAAAAAAAAAGATTTTTATTTAAAAATAAAAATTGACTACCAACTTAAATTGTCAGTATTTTCAAATCACAAGTTTCATTCTTTAACGAGAACAGTGGTGGCTCAATGATAACGGCCCCGACTTACGAGTTGTAGTCGAACCCAAACAGGTGCTTTACTTAGTGTAAATTCTTTAATCACCACTGCTCTCAAAACGATCACCAAAAATTTCGAAGACATGTGACATCTACCAACCCGCACTTGGCCCGCGTGGTGGACTACAGCTCACTACCTCTCGAAGAGAGGAGGCCTGTGTCGCAGCAGTGGTAACATTATAGGCTGATAATGATAATGATTATGATTCTTAGACAGTTGTATGAAATAACTACGACAGGTAAATTGGCATAAGCATAGCCTTTCACAAAGGTACGATACGGTTTCGTGCCGTATCGAACGTCAATGTTATCGACGAAGTCCTCTAAACGCTATATACAAATCCAAAACCGTACAATTTTGACAGTTCAAATACGGTATGAAGACATCGATTCTTCCGACAGATATTTGCTGTCGGAAGTGATATAGAACAATAAAAATTGTTAAAAAAAACTAATTTAGGCACTATCTGAAGTAAGTTTATAAGGTTTTGTTATTGTTTTGACCGCTGCATAGATCCAAATTAAGTATAATTTGTAAAGACGTATAATATCACTTTAAATGTGATATTACTTAAAGGTGTCAATTTGCTATACATTTCCCTGACTGTATACAAAGCAGTGTCCTGATGAGTGTTAGGCGCGGTTAACATTGGTAACCTAATGTAATGAAGCTCCATGACAGCTGAATCTTTGCATCATCACATGCTTTTCGGCACAAATTTGTGAGACACGCGAGATAACCCACGTTCGCGACCATTAAAACAGTTTAAAATTTTTGATATTCTACTGTTCACAGAGTTGTCAGCCATATGCCTCGGCGGAAATGGCTATTTTACGGCCTTTGCAATAATGTACTATTTTATAATTCACACAATGGTCGGCAACTCATACCCGCATAAAACGAAGCTAGTTTCGGTCAGCTTTATTTTATAAGCAAACAACAAAAAGTGCTTGCATTGCTCATGTAGGCGTTTTTCCGTACGTCGGGTGGAAGTTCCAGTCATATAAGAGAATAATGTGCTGTCCAAACAATTTTGTTTATGATCATTTTGTGGGTAACTGTTGTGGTTTATGTTGATTAGTTTTAGTTTATGTGCTGGAATAGTTTGTAGGTGGGACTTGCTAAAATATGGCGGGTGGGTTAAGGCTCCCGCAGAGAGGCGCGATCCCACGGCGCAACGTGATTCTGGTGGAACAATTTCTACGAAATTTTCAGGAAAATTGTTCTACAGGATTCGCATCACGCCGTCGCATTGAGCCTGCCTTCGGGAGCCTTTAATGTCCCCAAAAGGGTTGGTCTTTTTCTACCATACAGCTATACATCTCTACTAAGCCGTCATCTCAGAATTCACTTCCCCTAGCCATACGTATCATCTTTCACTACATCTATGTAGATTTTCATTAAAAAAAACCTTTAAAAAAATATAGCCGCAAAAACTGTCATCTACACATATTTTGTTGAGCAACTTTTAAGGCCACGGTCACGGCATCGAGAGATACGAATTGCGTCAAGCGACACGCGTCACATGTTTCCGTCTGTCCCGCACAAGCCGCGTCACGGTGACTCGTGGGATGCTAAACAACTTCTTTCATTTGTTTTCTCTGCAGTCGCTGTCTCGAGACGCGTGTCGCTTGAGCGTGAAGCTCGTGGCTACGGAGTAAAGCTTCCAAACCTGAGCGACTACAACGCGGGAAGCGGGAGCGTCAACAACGTGAAACTAACGCAGGAATTATCGTGCACACCTGCGCGACTACAACGCGAACAGCGAACATCACTTTTTACATATATTTTTGTATCCAGGATTTTTCAGATCGTTTAAAAGAGTATGTTCTCTTACTTTTTCGATAAACATCCCTGTATTATGATCGTCCGTCATCGTAGAGTTAAAATAATGAGACGTCCGTAATAATGTAACGATCCGTACACACGTGTGACCACTAGACGCGTGCTTCCCGCTCACTCCCGCTTTCCGTACGCGGTGTTCCCGCGTTGCGGTCGCGTAGGTGTGCAAGACGCAATATAATGACATAAGCAGCGTCCGCCGTGTGGTAATCGCTCCCGCTTCGCTTCCCGCCTCCCGCGTTGTGGTCGCTCAGGTTTGGCCAAAGCTTTAAGCTATGCACACACACATCCTGGTTGCATTAAAATAGTCTCCATAGCGGACGGGGCTAAGCCTTCGTCGGGCGTACCCGGGGCAGCCAGCCGTGCTACCAACCTGCTGACTGGCTAATCTCTTTACCACGGTACTATAGCTAATATTCTTGTGTATTCTCGCTGACGAGACAGAAAACAGGATTCCACTGCAGCACTGGTGGAAAATGCGACACGTTTTAGGACTATTAAATATTACACTAGTTTTCTGCCCGCTTTCTTGTCCATGTTATTCTTTTGTATGGATTATATATATATTGTTTCTTATCATTTCAAAGTTTTCCCAAACAGGTTTACTTTTAATCTTCGGTACATCAACAACAAGGAAGCTTTATATAGACATATTAACACTGATATAGTTACCTTATACAGCAAAAGGCATGATAATTGGCCCTGTTCTATATTCGCTAAGAGTATTGTGCATTAAGAACAGCCATAATAAAGCACTTAATGTTTTCACACTTAACGTTAACAACGGAATATTGCACACAACATTAATTGCTACACATAACATTATGGGTTAATATTATGTGTTAGCTTGTAATAAACACAGTCACAAATAGTTGGGCCATTTCATAAGCAAATAAATCTTAGAACCTCGTACGGAACTTCGACATGTACATCATTATAATAGCCCGAAACCTTGTGTTTTTTTTTACTTCAAATCAAATCAGTTTATTGCAAACATATTTTTCAAATATTGGAATAAGATTCAAACATGAACCCTGTAAGGGCACTGCAAAACAAACCAAGATTAATAAATTACATTACAAAACCATACATTTTATATCATGTGTACTACCATGGTATTTTAACAAAAAAAAACATAGTTCAAATCAAAATAATATATTGTTTAATGTTACTGTAGCTATCGAATTATAAATTATTAACTATAAGAATTAAAGAATACAAATAAGTTAAATCAAAAAAAAAAAATTTTAATAAAATAATGATTTAATTTATTTAATAAAATATTCAAATAAATTAAATATGTAGGTATTTATACAAACAATGGTGAGCTATCTATTCCATTACTTTTTTTTATAATAGTCCATTTATTTGTCAGAATATTGTTACAAGGTTGTTACATAGTTTATTGTTTATTTTTAGTAGCACTCCTGGTTCAAATAAGTAAACAATTTTGTTTTAAATATATTGTTAGTTTTTATTTATTTTAAACACTTTGGGATTTTATTTGATTTGATTTGATTTCTTATAAATCTTGATAATTATAGTATATATAGAAAATTGATAGGTAGTTATGAAACCAGTAATGCTAGATCGTTTTGGTGTCGCAAGTTTCGTGGCTGGGTGTCATCTTTTTTATAAAGTACATAACCATCACTAAGTAGGTACCCTCTCCTACAAACTATCACGATGGGCAAACGAGGTAAAACGCGACAAAACAAAATTAAGCCACTTTAAAACCAGTGTTTAACAATAATATTACACGGTTTGTTTAGCTACATAATTATTTGTGTAAAGAAAGAAAAGTATTTTATTTGGGACACGCAAAGGAAGTTCAAAAAGTATAAAATAGGAGCATTTAGAATAAACAAAATTATTGACATATTTGTTCGAATAAACAAAACAAAAAAAATTGTGCATTAAATAAATAAATATATGTTAAATATAAAGTCCTCAAAAAAGGCTCCAGTTTCAGCATAAAGTTCGAATATTAAAAAAAAACCGAGCTCGACATAGCTATATGCCTATCGACACATCGTTGTGCAGATAATAATAACAGTAACATAATATTTTATTTTATTTTATTTTATTTATTTGGGAAAATAAACAGTTACACATTATTTATTACATGAAATTTGAGCTGTAGAGTGAGTTAATGTATAACCCACGACATTTTCCACATATTATAAAAACAAATTATAAAACTAATGCGATATGCTCTTACAATTAGTATGTACAATTAAATTATGCTGTTAAGGATAAAACTAAACACTAAAAAGGCATGCAAATAAAAAAATAAAACAAGAAATTACAAATATATAGACTAGGAGTTAAAAATATTACGGAGCAATATCCAACATAGTTCCACGAACAAGGCCTCTAAATTTATCAGTTGGCAAAGCGAAGATGTCAATATTCTGAAAGAGATTGTTATATTGACCAGTAAGACGACGTAGGGGTGCTCGCAAGCCTGCGTTCGTACGACTAGAAGATACTGCAAATACAGGTCGTGCGCGCACCCCACGGCTTATGGTTGTTCTAGGTACTACGTAGCTAATCTTATTAGTGATATCCATACAATCACTTGTGTTATTACATATATCAAATAAAAACATTGTCTCTAAAATAATACGTCTGGCTTTAAGATTATGTAGCTTATACCTATTCAGAAGATCACTATAAGATGCATAATTGCGAAAACAACGGAAGTGCATGGCTTTCAAAAACTTACTTTGAACTTTTTCAATCGCATCTGAGTATTTACTGTAGAAAGAATTCCATACCGCGACAGCGTATTCTAACTAGGACCTGATTAACGATTTGTAAAGATATAAATATGTATACGGGCGGACAAATTCTGTGGCTGATCTCATTACAAAACCGTACATACGGAAGGCATTATTTATAATTTTACTAATATGAACGTCAAGATGTAATTTATTATCCAATAGAACTCCAAGATCGCGCACTAGTGTTTCCCTTGTTAAAATTACATTATTTAAAGAATAAGGGTGCGTAATAATATTTTTGTTTTTAGTAAAACTGATACAGCAACATTTAGATAAGCTAAGTTGTAGTTTATTAATTGAACAGTATGCAGAGAACCTGTCTAGGTCTTCCTGTAAGAGTAGAGAATCGTGCACATTTTTTACAGGCCTAAACATTTTGAGATCGTCTGCGTATAGTAATAATTTTGAATTTTGAAAACATGTATTGATGTCATTAATAAATATGATGAATAAAAGAGGTCCTAGAATGGAGCCCTGAGGCACTCCCGAAGTAACACCTAGGGTGCTGGAAATGAAACCATTTATCACAACCCTCTGAGTCCTATTAAAAACGTAAGAAGAGAACCATCTTAGAAGATCACCACGTATACCATTGAATGCAATCTTTTGCAAGAGAAGCTGATGATCGACCTTGTCAAAAGCTTTCCGGAAATCGGTATATATAGTATCAACTTGAATACGAGAGTCCATGTTGTTGAACAAGTAGTCCACAAAAGTTACCATGTTGGTTGTAGTTGACCTTTTGACGAATCCATGTTGTTGTTGAATGATAGTATTGTGCAGTAGAGGGTATACTTTATCATGAACTAGTCTCTCGAAAACTTTCGACAAAGCTGACAGTATTGATATAGGACGATAATTCACGACATCATCCTTAGGTCCCGATTTATAAATAGGGGTTATATTTGCAAGCTTCCATGCTTGATATGCAGCCGTTGTTACCCTAAAACTCGCAAAATATTGTTATAACGCCACCATAAATAAAGATACATCGACAGATATTATTATAACAGACAAAAACAAAACCCGGGAATTTGATGCTGCTTTGTTGTTCACAAAATCTATGAATGCCATTTTAAAAATTCAGTGTCGAACTCGCTTTGTACACGCTCTGACAGCTGTCAGAGCATTGTCAAAACCTTTTGACACGTTCGAGCAGACATGTGGAAACTAGAGGTAGGCTCAATAGCAGTTATTACAGAATATCACTGCGGATATCAAACTAAAACTGCATAAAATAAAAACACATTTCATGTCGACTGTTTTAAATGTTCCATTGTAAATGTGATTTTATGAAACGGATAATTGGATAATTAAAGTTTGAGGACCTGTAAGCTAGTATTTTAAGTTGCATTCGCGATCCATTTTCATAGTATCTAATCCTTTTCGACGACACTTTTGGCGCAGTGGTTAACCGATTGACTGCTGCGCTGCATTTCGCGGGTTCGATTCCCGCACGGAACAAATATTTGTATGACCTCCAAGTAGTTTTCAGGGTCTGGCTGTTTGTGTGTTTGTAAACGCACCCACAATCCAGGAGAAATTCATAGTGTGGTCCAAAGTTTAAAAAAAAAAAATATATAATAATTTGATTTAATTTTTCAAGCCAAAACTTAAAACTAACTTTGTAAAAATAAACTTAGGTAAGTAACAGAGTGTCCGTATCTAAGTAAGTGGGTACTGTGGTACAGTATTCCTGGCAAAAAATTATCATTAAAGAAAGATAGGTAGGTACTGCTTAAGTTTTAATCTCATTATTAAAATGTCTTTTCAAAAGATGCATTGACATAAAAAAACATGAAACCTAATTCTGAAAACTTTTGTAACTGCGCCACTTTCTAACCCAAGTGCCTAACGAGCTTCTCCGATTTTATTTTCGACTTTAAAGCCCGTATGTAACTTGTGTCAGCAACAAATATTGCAGCAAAGGGTCGTGGTCCAGTTCGTTATAATCAAAGAGAAAAGTCGAAGGCCTTTAGTATATTATTCAAAAGGAAAATCTAATAGTACATACAGTAAGTTTGTTTTATTGCTCCGGGGGTTCCGGAATATGTAACGAGCTAAAAAGGTTGTATTTTTTTCTCAAATGCATTCTCCTTTGTTAACGTTCTATGTGTTCCATATTGCTGTGGATTCCTTTTGCTTATTTTGCTTAAATAGCTGTGCAGTATAAAACTATTACTTTAGGTCCCTAATATTTTTTTCGTGAAAAAGAAAAACTCTCGGAAAGTTTTGTCACAAAATTTGTCTGTAATGTTAAAAAATAAAAAAGTGTTTTCTTATATTCCTAGAAGATATTTGCTTACTTTTTCTTAGTAAAGTAGACTTTACTAAGAAAAAGTAAGCAAATATTCTCAAGACAATTTTTAGGCAAAAACAAAAACCAGCCAAGTGCGAGTTGGACTCGCACACGAAGGGTTCCGTAAGGTTTAAAGGGTATATTTAGCAATAAATGCTGAAAAAACACGTTTCTGGTATGGTAAAATAAAATTAAGCTTTATTTTATTTTTAGGGTTCCGTAACAAAAAAGAAACCCTTATATAAGATCACTCGTGTGTCTGTCTGTCCGTCTGTCACAGCTGATTTACTCCGAATCTACTAGACCGATTTAGTTGAAATTTGGTACACATATGAACTTCTATGACCCAAACACGGACGTGTTACGTAAATAAATTAATTTTGAATGTGGAGGTGACTTTTGGGGGGCAATTAAAAAAAAAAAAGTTTTGCTGACTGTACCGTGTGACATATCAAATGAAAGGGCTTGTTTTAAGGATTTTAATTATAAAATAAATATTTTTAAATTATTTAAGAAAACAAATTACCATTTCCCCCTCCCTTATCTCCGAAACTACTCGACTAAAATATTGAAAAAAATACAGAAAATAGTTATTTACTTATAGATTACAGGAAAATCTATAAGAAGTAAATCACTAAATATTGTGCGTACAAACTTACATTTGCAGTTGGAATATATGTAGTACTTATCGTGTTTTTCAACTACAATGTTAAGTTTGTTCTTGGGATAATTTCATCCCAACTACATCCGTAGTTGCAAATCCGGTTTTTTGTTGTTATATCACCAATAGAAAAACTCAATCTGTGAAAATTTCAACTGTCCACCTATTACGGTTCATGAGATACAGCCCGCTGACGACAGACGGACGTATGGACAGCGGAGGCTTAGTAATAGGGTTCCGTTTGGGGAACCCTCAAAATGATCAGAACATTTTAGTTTTTATTTCAAACAAAAAGTTAGTGTCAAACTCAAACTCAAACTCAAAGCATTTATTTCAAATAAACCAATTACAGGCACTTTTGAATTGTCAAGGGGGTCGGTCAGTCATAAAGATGAAGCTAGTTGCCCATTCCAAAGCTTAGTAGGTACCTATGGAGAAGAACGGGCAAGAAACTCCACGGACACTCTTTTAAATTAACATATGGTTACAAAATATTGGTTACATCATTCGTGTTGAAATTAAACATGTGAGAACGATGCAAAACGTCAAAGGCGTCCGTAACAAAAATATTAAAAAAAAAAACAATTCAAAACTTAAATTAAAATAAGCCAAGGCCGCTAAGAGATGACCAGTCCCTACTGATGGCGCCCGTTCACGAACATGACGCATGGATTAGCACCATTCAACTCAACCATTTTGAAGGGAGCTAAATGATCCAACACACCCGCCACCATCAGCGAGACATTACAGTGAGCATGACATACTCTCAGCCGCCAGGGCACATTCAAGTCAATGAAAGAAGTACTCAGTAAATGGTAGCATTATAGTAAGTACATAGTGCTCACACATGTGCTATGCAATTATATAATACTAAGAGATTGAATGTATACAAAGCAAAGATAGTTTTTGAAATCTTCAGCAGCTTCAACAGTATTTTCAAATGTTAATCAATTAGTTGAGGTTGTGGAGCTGGACCAGCATTGAGCCAAGCATTTTTATCAGCGATGTAATCCCCCAAATTATAGTATGCCTGCTTGCATAGTGTGCGTTTTATACAAGATTTGAATTTCGTCTCATTCAGTTGAAGTATGTGGGGAGGAATTATATTATAACATTTTAAACAGTACCCTATGAAAGACGAGTCTACTTTTGCCAGTCTGAAACCTGGTTGAGCTAATAAATCCCTACTTCTAGTACTATAATTATGTCTTTCGCCTCTTTTACTAAAAAGATGTAAATTTTTTCTTACGTACATGATGTTTTCATAGATATATTGACAAGGCACCGTCATGATGTTAATATCCTTAAACATTTCCCTAAGAGAATCGCGCCTGCGGAGATTATATATGGCTCTGATGGCTCTTTTCTGTAGAATAAAAATAGACTCGATGTCTGCAGCCCGTCCCCATAGTAAAATACCGTATAACATAATACTATGAAAGTAACTAAAATAGACCAGCCTCGCGGTATCTACATCAGTAAATTGACGGATTTTTCTCACAGCATAAGCCGCCGAACTTAGCCGTCCTGCAAGGGATGTTATATGAGGACCCCATTGAAGCCTTGAGTCGAGCGTGGTCCCCAGAAAAACAGTTTTATCGACGAAATCTAGTTTCTCTTGATTCAATATTATCTCACAATTACTACTTTTGACATTTGGTAACGAAAATCTTATGCACTTAGTTTTTTTCCCATTTAATACATGTCACTTCTAGAATAAGATAATGATGAAAAATGGTGAAAGTATTCAATACTTTTTCAGTTATTACGGTACACGTGAAACAAAACGCAAAAAAATACAAATGAAACATGCATAAAGGTGAAATATTTTGTCTTTTAGGAAAAAATATTGCTGTTCGATATTCGGTGGACTTCTGTGCCGAAATAAAATCCGTCGATATTGATTGTAAAATATTTTACTCTCAAACATAACATAACATCACGCCTGCAATCCCCGAAGGGTTAGGCAGAGGTGTATCTTAGTACACCCACATTTCACCTGTTTTCACTCTGTAATTTTATCTAAATCATGTTCATTTAAAAAAAAGCTCTCTCCAGTAAAAACAGAATCACTTAAACATAATATCTACCAGATTTAAAATTAATTTCAATGATCTATAATTTTAAGGTGACGATAACCGACTTTTAATGACTTTATACTGAAGATCACGAGAGAGAGACAAAAGCGACAAAGAGCGGTGTTGATGATTTGAAAAAATATATGTTTAATTAGAGTATTTTTTTAATAACTATTTATGTGAATATTTTAGATCATGTTTATATTACATAGTGAAATTAATTTGTAAAGTTATGTCTAACGCGGATAAAAAACTGAGAATACCGCAAAATCTACCAAGCGTATTTTTCTGAAACCTTCACCAATTTAAAGATAATTTAATTATTGATCTTTTAGTATACGCATTTTATTAAAATACCTTTTGGTTTGTGTATAATAAATTAATAATGCGTCAAATTGGGGACAGCGCTCCTTGATGGGCGAGTCCTATTACTGGCTGAACGTACGACGCGTTGCGTGAGCTCAGTACAGAACACGCAAGCTAACCACTCAAGGTCACTGGCATATATCTCCGTCTTAATGCATTTTGCACGAAGACAGGCGTTCATTATCTGTCAAAAATATTGCTGCGTAAGCGTCAAGTGTATGGCCCTACAATCCGTCCATTTACAAGATGACCGATAATGCTCGGAGTGACGTTGACAGTTATTAAATAACAAAGGCCCGGGGAGAACATGTCAGTACAAATTTACTACAGATAGCTTTGATATAAATTGGATTTTTGTAGCCTCACACGCATTACCAGTCCTTTGTTGATTTAAGTGGTTTTTTGGTATTATTTTACCCATATTTTCTATCTATTCCTTTGTATACTCTTGACTATTGTCTTATCGATAGTATAAGAAAAAGGTTAATGGTGTTTAAAGGATTATAGGCTCCCTGTATCATGAGATTAGCTGATGAATCCATATGAGTGAGCGAGACAATATTATTCTAATGTCATTCAGAATATTTATTCATGCATATATTTATATACAATTTGGTGTATATATTCTATTTATAGTTTTTAATAGGTATATGTATATCTTTATACTAGCTTTTGCCCACGGATTTGCCCGCGTGAAGGTCGAGACATTAATAAGACCTATAAACCTGTAGTACATTATTTTGTTCTATCATTAATAGTTTTAGAAGCGCACGCCAAAACAATTTTGGGTTTTCTACCTAGGGTTACAATATTGCAATTTTCTTACGGATCCCTAATTTTTTTGAAAATAAATTATAGTCTATGTTACTCCGTAATAATGCAGCTATCTACTGGTTATTATTTTTTTTAATCGGTGCAGTAGTTTCGGATCCTATTCGTTACAAACATAAAAACAAACAAAAACATCTTTTCTCTTTATATATTTTTTTAAATTATTATTATAAAGAGGTTTATTATCATTATTATATTATGAGTGTAGATTTAAATAATATTTATTCCTCAATTCTTGCTATTGCATCTACCACTCTCTGCATCTGTCTCTGCATCGCCCAAAGGTAGAAAATGCCTATGTCATTAAGTCCGCCTCTGTACATTTGTGTGCTTAAAGTATTAAATAAATAAATAATCTAACAATTTAAATCTTTGGTTGTACAGTCGTCATTTTCATGCTCTATTACCTAATATAATATTTATTAATAAGCCAGCCACTACCGTAAGCTCTTTGCAGCATATATTTGTTTTAACGACCACTATTTCGTCTCCCACTGCGCAGAGCCCACGAGGTTTTCAATTTCCTGTAGCGAAGCAGTCGGTATATACTCTGGGACCAAAGCGCTTCCACCTCAAGTCACCGGGTAAATAGGAGTAGTAGTGAAGCTGAAATCACATTCGTCGGCGTTAAATTCGTATATATACTGCAATAAATATCGAATGGCTTACTCGAAGGGGTTACTACTTCGGTGACGGCTGACTATGTTCTAAAATATGGAACTGAAGGTAGATATTTAATGACCGTAAGGTGAAGTTTAAATCAACAATCATGGCCTCCCTCCACACCAATGAAATGTAGTCAAAATTTATCTGTACAGTTTATGAATGAGTTGCTCGTTTCCATTTCTTTTTCTTTGTAATAAAATTTATATTCCTTTTCTTAATCAATTGTACACCTAGATTGAATTTAGCAACTAAGCGGTATTATGACGTCTTTGCTGTCAATGTTGTGTTTACCTGTAATTGGCATATATATTATAATATAACCGTATGATTAAGTATATGTATGTGTATGTGTGCTGTGGGTGAACCTTAAGTAAAAAATAAATAAATAAACTAGAGACTTGACTTTACTTTACTTGTCGTTGAATTAAACATATTTTCAGCTCTTCCAGCGCTTAATTTAACATATTACCAGCTCTTCATTAAACGTATTTCCAGCTCTTCATTTAACATATTTCCAGCTATTTATCTAACATATTTCGAACTCTTCATTTAACATATTTCCAGCTATTCATTTAACATATTTCCAGCACTTCATTTAACATATTTCCAGCTCTTCATTGAACATATTTCCATGCATAATGGGTTGAGTGACCGTAGCTTCCGCGTATCATCCACGTGTCATATCCGTACGGTTCCCGTTCTTTCGGTTTTAGTCGTGTCGCGTCACCTGTGTTTTCTCGTGAGGTAGACGTCAGGACGAGCGATAGCGCAATACCAATACGATGGCTGTTAGAAATTGGTCTGTTTATAACCAGTTTAGAATTGTTAATGCTTGCCCACATCGATTTGGTAACGTCGCGTGCCATGCATAGTAGTATCAGCACCGGCCAAATATTCTCGCCGACAATTGTTGACTTGGTCTTGGTCGGTGACGGAACGGTCTAGTGGGCATAGTCTCTTCCTTTTCAATACAGAGAATATTTTCTTGCCTGACTCGTTCCTAGCACGGTCTTGGTATCGTGATATACGGTGTAGTGGGCAGACTCCATTATAGCATATATTGTGGACGCCTTATACAATGATAACAACATGCTCCTGCCATTGTGTATTCAGTTTCATATTTTTAGGGTTCCGTACCAAAATGGTAAAAAGGATCCCATATGGTGAGACTCAGTCTGTCTGTCTGTGTGTCTGTCTGTCTGTCTGTCACACCTGAATATCTCAAGAACCACAAATGCTATCAACTTGAAATGTAGAATAGTTTTAGATGACGTTTGCCCAACTATTTTGCAAACAAGAAAGAAATTTAAAAAAATATATCTTTTTTGCAAAAGGGACTGATCTCTGAATCTTAAAAATTTGAAGTGGGGCTACTAGGGCATGTGGGGGTATCATATTTATGAAAGAACGCTGTTTGCACATTCTCAAATATTTTTTTTAGGCAGCGTAGTTTCCGACTTTTGATGATAAATGTAAAAAAGTTTGCATATATAAAAATCTGATATTATTCTATGTGATAGAAGTGTATGTACAGATTACAGGAAAAATAAAACGATGTCTCTAAATAGCACAGTTTTTCAGAAATCATCAATATCATATATACGTACGGAATCCTCGGTGCGCGAGTCCGACTCACTCTTAGCCGGTTTTTATTTATTCGTCGTAGTCTCTGTTCCTCTGTTCATATCATCTTCCACACAATCGTTCCATTATCTTTAACCGTCCACATTCATAGTCAAAACTTTCTCGACAACATGTTCCTCATTCCTCAGCATCACATAAATAAATGTACATTAAATAGACATGTATGTTTATCTCATTCACGGATGACTGCACAAACGTTGCAGCAGCGACGTCGACGTCAGATGTCAAGTTACAGATTGACGTAATTATCAGTTTGACGGCAACATACAACTCCATCATTCTGCAACGTCACGTCATTTTTTGTTGTTTGAATATAAGTTGTATGTATTATGTGTGGAGGAGTGTGATGTATGGATGATGTGGTAAAGAGTCGGTATATTAATAAAATATTAGCACTTTGATAATGGTTTAAAGAAGTTACTTTGTTTATTTCATAAAATATTTCTTCTTTTTAAGTATTGAAAGGCAAAAATCTAATAAAATCATCGGCATTTAGATTTGCAGTAACAGCGTGATATTTTGCCCTCCGGTATAGACCGGTCCATGTAAAAAAAATAGTATATTTTAATTTAAGCTTTATAAATTAAAATATTTTGAGGATTTATTCTTTATCTACATAATTTTTTTCTTGTTAAATCAGAATATTTAATTTAAGCGAATCACTTAAACCAGTAAAGAGCAGCCAGTAGAGAGCAGTGGTGGCCCAGTGGGGACGGCCTCAACTTACGAGTTGTAGGTCGCAGGTTCGAACCCAGACAGGCGCTTTGCTTTGTGTAAATTATTTCATCACCACTGCTCTCAAAACGGTGAAGGAAAACATCGTGAGGAAACCGGCATGTCCTAGAACTAAAAATTCGAAGACATGTGACATCCACCAAACCACACTGGGCCCGCGTGGTGGATTACGGCCCACTCCCTCTCACATAAAGAGGAGGCCTGTGTCCCAGCAGTGGGAACATTATAGGCTGATTATGTACTTAAACCAGTGCTAGTCAAATATAGTCTCTTATTTAAATAATTTAATTCTTATTTTTTGAATAAGTGTTCGTAATTTGCTCTGAAATTACTTAAGTAAAATAAGTAATTTCAGAACAAATTACGAACACATAATTGAAGGATTCAATGGCTTCAATGATTAAGAAATTTTGAAAGTATTGGTGGAAACTAAAGTATTGTTCAATTAAGAAAAACTCCTATCCAATAATATTTAATCCGTATTGATTACATTTTAATTGAGTACTCGTAGAATTGAAACGTCTAGAATATTGTGTGAAGTTATTTGATTGAAATAAATAATTATTAATTGGATACTGACTACGAATAAAACGTATTGAAAATCTAATCAATTATTAACTTTTACAATTGGTCTCTAGGTTAGGTTATCTAGGGCCAGTTGAGTCCAGGGACGGCGGGCTTGGGGACGTCCGCCACCCCCTATTATACTGGACGTCAGGTGGAAAAAAGGAAAGAAAATAAACATTATTTATTAGGACTCAACACAGGAGATATAAATATATATATAGAGATCACAAATTAAACTAAAACACTCGTAGAAACATCAAAAACAATAAAAAAAGGTAAAACGAAAATTAAAACAAATTCCTGTAGGAGGACAAAAGGCATAGCATGATGCTGCGACAATCACTACATAGTATAAAACAAAGTCGCTTCCCGCTTCCTGTCTGTCCCTATGTATGCTTAGATCTTTAAAACTACGCAACGGATTTTGATGCGGTTTTTTTTAATAGATAGAGTAATTCAAGAGGAAGGTTTTTATGTTTAGAAAATGCCACGCGGGCGAAGCCGCGGGCATCAGCTAGTTAAAAAGAAGTGTAGTATTCAGGAAGGTCTGGGAATTTTTTATTAAAACTATGTTGGTCCCATGGAGTAAGTTGTTCAGTGTAATGGTTTGTACCGCACCCTTAAATATGGCCACACTTTTGTGATACATGATGTTCGCGCCTGCTCATTTTGTTTGGGAAAATCAGCACCCGCGTGTTTTACTGCTACATGCAATTTTTTATTTTTTTATATTTCTATCATGTCGGTAGGCGTGGAAAAGAAAATCTTGTATTCATTATTTCGGCTCCGCTAACGGAGGTTATCAAAATTATATAAATTATACTAGTTTCAATTTCTTCATGAGTTTTAATAAAATAATTCCAATCTTGTGCTTAAACACATGCTGTTTATAAAAATAGTTACAAAAAAGGCAAAAACTGGCAAGCCTATGTTGTTGGTAAGATCTTAAAATAATTGAGCTGAATGATGCTAATCCATGCGTCATGTTCGTGAACGGGCGCCATCAGTAGGGACTGGTCATCTCTTAGCGGCCTTGGCTTATTTTAATTTAATTTTTGAATTGTTTTTTTTTTATCTTTTTGTTACGGACGCTTTTGACGTTTTGCATCGTTCTCACATGTTTAATTTCAACACGAATGATGTAACCAATATTTTGTAACCATATGTTAATTTAAAAGAGTGTCCGTGGAGTTTGTTTCCCGTTCTTCTCCATAGGTACCTACTAAGCTTTGGCTTCATCTTTATGACTGAACGACCCCTTGACAATTCAAAAGTGCCTGTAATTGGTTTATTTGAAATAAATGCTTTGAGTTGAGTTTATTATTTACTTGTTTTTTTTTAAATCAAAAATTCTATTTACCAGACCATTATATTATAAATTAAACACTAAAACGAAATTATTATTACTAACAGTTGTAATTTTCTGCTGCTGTACGACAACTCTTACAAAAATATGGGTTCACCTGCATATTTTCATCGCTTGGAAATTCCCAACAAAGAAAATAACGGTTCTAAAGGCTGCATATGCCGTAGTGTGCTCACTTAAGGTCAACTGCAGGCACTTTCGTTGTTATTTATGCATCTATACACGTAAAGCGAGCTCGGAGCACACTTCATAAAGAGAGGCAGAAAATATGCACTAATATGAACAGGTACTTCATTTTATGTGTTGTGACGCAGGTGGTATGAGAGGCATGTGTTCAGATATGGACTGGTTTAGGTTAAGTTGCAATTAAGGTAAGTACTTCTATGGTCTCGGTAACCTTCAAAGCCTTAATTAAACTGAAATAGACAAGCAGGTACCTACAACTTGATATTTATTTTTGATCTTAAGGGGCCGGCGCGGCGTAGCATGCGTAGTTCATTATCATCATCATTTCAGCCGAAAGACGTCCACTGCTGGACATAGGCCTCCCCCAAAAAGGGGGGGGGGTTTGCCATAATCGCCACGCTTGGCAGGCGGGTTGGCGATCGCAGTATGGTTTTAAAAATGCATTGCCCATTCTTTAGTAAATCCCTTAGTCGCCTTTTACGACACCCACAGAAAGAAATGGGATGGTACTATTCTTTACGTCCGTCACCAAACGGAACCGTATGCGTAATACGTAGTTCATACAAACGTAATACCAACATAATTAGTAAATCAAACATACGAGTATTCCTAAGGTAGTGTGTATTTATTTCGATTGGATTACAGAATATCTATGTTCCCGAATATATATTTTGAAAGGACAATGATATAAAGAGGAGATATGAGGAATTTAAAATTTCTATAGAAAACTTATTTTTCTCATAACTCTTATTTAAATCACTACCTTAAGAATATGTTTCCCATTGCCACCAATTCAGAATCTGATGAGGGGATCCCAAGGAAATCGAGGGAAACCCTCAAATTTTATATGCAAACCTATAGCGATTTGGGTACTTTTTATATTAACTCGTGCATTTGCTCTCTGAAAGCACCATTTGGTGAAGTGGAACTGATGATGGAGACCACAGATGGCCACCGGAACAATATAATGATGAGTACCTATTTAACGGGTTGCGATTAAGCAATTTATGCTCGTCACTATGCATATGGTGAGTGGCAGTTCTCCTGGTTCTTACCAGGAGAACTCCTTAACAATCAACGTCTCAGCATCGGGAAAAGCAATATTTTGTAAAAGGTGATTAGCAGTTAACATTAGGCTATTGTAACTTAGATAAATTCAAAACTGACCCACTAAAAAGTGAAAAATAAAAAGACTTTTTACAAAAAAATCATAACCGACTACCAAAAATAACACTACAAAATAAAAAATAACTTTAATTTCGGAAGTCGGTGGCAAAAAACTCAAATACAGATCCAAAGACCGACTTCCGAAATTAAAGTTATTTTTCACTTTGTAGTGTTATTTTTGGTAGTCGGTTATTATTTTTTTGTAAAAAGTTTTTGTCTAAATAAAATTGTAGTTTAAGGCTATAATTATACTTTAGACTTCGGCTTCTTGGCGGGAAAGTGAAGCGTCATGTTCAGCAGTTTGTTTTATTTTCCAAAATTTGTGTTTAGCCGAATACTAATGTGTAATAATGGTGGATTATTAACCATTAAGTGTTTGTGAACGTGCATTAGTGTAGGCAAATGAAACAAAACAGTGCAACTTCGCTTCAAGTTCTCTCAAGAAGTCCGCGTGAGGACTCAGTAAAGTGCCACATCTTTACTGAAACTCAAGGAGGAGAGTAGGCGGGGATATCATCATCATGCATTTATAATTCATTTCATCAATATTAGACAAGAACTAAAACTTGACATTGGCTAAATGCACAAACCGTGCGAAGCCAGAAGGAAAAGAAAAAAAAAATTATACTTTAGGCCGCGGCCTATTTAAAAGCGATAATTGCGCTAATACGCGATCGTCGCACTCATATGTCACTTTTAGTTCGCTGAACCTGAACGTATGGTCACGCTGACATAAGGCGTTTTCCAAACAAAAACCGGCCAAGTGCGTGTCGGACTACGCACAATAAAGGGTTCCGTAGTTGGGGTGAATTTATCCCATGAACAAACTTAACATTGTAGTTGAAAAACATGTTCCCCATACATTCCAAATGCAAATGTAAGTTTTTACGCACAATATATGATTTACCATGTTATTTTAAGATCACAGACTTTCTATAGGTTTTCCTGTAATCTATAAGTAAAGAACTATTTTTGTATGTTTATCAAAATTTTAGGTTCAGTAGTTTCGGAAATAAAGGGGGAATGGTCATTTTTCATATATAATTTCAAAAGTATGTATTTTAAAATTATAAAAAAATATATATAATATCCTAAAAATAAGCCCTTTCATTTGATATGTCACACGGTACAGTCAGAAAAACTATTTTTTTATTTGCCCCCAAAAGTGACCGCCATGTTCAAAATTAATTTATTTACATAACACATCCGTGTTTGGGTCACAGAACTTATGTGTACCAAATTTCAACTTAATCGGTCCAGTAGATTTGGAGCAGCTGTGACAGACGGATAGACAGACAGACACACGAGTGATCCTATTAGGGTTCCTTTTTTCCTTTTGAGGTACGGAACCCTAAAAAGTGACATATTTTTATTTATTTACTTTCATTTATTATTCAGACTATAAATGAGGTCCATTGTGTTAGTAATAATCTTACTTAGCTTATGTTAGTATTTAATAACTAAAACAGATCTTGTTCAAGCGGCAAATGTCCACACAAGCGGACTATCTGCCCGGGCGGCTATCGAGTGCAAAATGATGTTGGGACTGTCCCGCAACCTGCCAAGTAACGAGGCAGATTTCTTGCGCCCATATGCACGGGTTAAATCTGGCTGTACTCTTTATACAAGGTGTAAGGGACAGCCCTCCGCAAATTAACAGGGTGCATTCAGCTTCTTATTTTGAATCATATTCCACTGAAAATTTTCTCAGGAAAATTGTATTTTTTTTATCGTAATATCAGTTACTATTCCTTTATTTCAATGTAAAATCACATTCTCTGTACGCAGTACTCCATTAATGTGAATAACACAGCTAAAATAAATAAATCTGCAATGGATGTTGAAATTCTCTAACGAACGACGCCTGAAATCAGCGAGCGCGGCCGTCCACTCCGCCGCGACAAATCAGGTTCATTGGATTCCCATAACGTTCCTGAAATAATGTCATGTACCGGTCATCTTAGTACGATATACTGACTTCACCCCATCAGTCTGCGGAGAGCTGTCCCTTACACCCTGTATGTCTGTGGTCTGCAGCGGGTGCAAAACTAAACAATTAACTGGAATAACACAAATGAATCGTATGTAATCATTACAAACCTGCACCAATTTTTTTTTTTTTTATAAAACATTGCCACACATTAGGAATTTCTCCTGTATTGTGGGTGCGTTTACAAACATTTAAACTCACATACACAAACAGCCAGAACCGGAACAACTACTTGTAGGTCATACAAATATTTGTTCCGTGCGGGAATCGAACCCGCGACACGCAGCGCAGCAGTCAATCGCTTAACCACTGCGCCAACCGTGTCGCCAATAATTCGACCACCTGTCAATATTGGTAGACTGTCGCCTTATGGAAACGATCGCTACGTTTTTTTTTTATTCAAACTAAAAACGTTCGTGTTTTTCCTGAATTTCCCTAAACGACTAATCTTTCAACTCAAAGACTATTCATACACCTGCGACATAAACAAACCCTAACACTCTCACTTACATATATTTTTTCTCAGAAACACCATGAGACATTTATTAGGTAACTTAGTAAAATGTATTGTTTGTTTACGGCAGGGATGCACAGACCACGGCCCGCGGGCCGCATGCGGCCCCCCGGCAATATGCCAGTGGCCCGCCAGCAAAAATATTCCCTCGTACATTTGAAGGAAAAATATTGCTGAGGTTTACAAAATATAATATAAATTTGAATCGCGCGCGTTACTAAGTGCGCTCGCCTTACGGTGCATGATGCGTACTTGGAAACTTTATCGGTATTGAATAATAATAAAACATAAAATTGAAACAGCCTTGCAAATGAAGGTTTGGAAGCAATTTTACGTGTAGCTACAAGTAAATTTGAACCAAATTAAAAAAATGATTGTAAGCACAATGCAGTGCCACGCTTCAAACTAGTATATTATTTTTGAAATTACTATTTCGGCTATTTTTATGTTTTTATTTTGTGCTGGTGGCCCGCCATTACTTCATTATTTGCCCAAGTGGCCCATGGTTTCAATAAGTCTGTGCATCCCTGGTTTACGGTAACGGTAACATTGTTAATAATACTCCTAGTCTTGTTATATCGTGCCAAAACATTACTTAGACAGGAGATATATTATGTGTAGGTCTAGGTCTACTCTTTGCTTTTCATATTTTGATAAACAATATATTTTATTGATTAAATTGGGGTAATCTTACTAACTTATTTTGTATATTATTATTATTTGCTGCATTGCTTTATTGTGGCACTGGGTTCGCATTCCTTATCTGTAATGAATATTGGCGACCTTGGCAATTATTTCTTTTGCGGGTGGATCGAAAAGTTTTGAGTTATTTTTTTATGTTTCGTTAATGTTATTTGCGTACGAAATGAATGAATTTTTATTTAGTTAATTGGTGATTTGTTATAAAGAAAACAAAAAAGACCTATTTAAGTTAGTTTGTATGTCAAAGTTAATACTATATTTTTAAGTTGTATAAATGTTCTCAAGTAAGTGAAATCATTGTAAATTTCTTATTGAGAAATAAATTTCATTAACCATAAAGCCGCGAGCGAAGGCTAGTGGGTGTATAAATGTCAAACATTAGATGGTGATTAGAAAGGGTTAATTCAGTATCAGTACCAGACAAAATAAAAAAATATATATTATATGTTGCGCCTTTTTTTTACTAAGCTTGCGCAATTAATATTATCCAAGAACTTAGTTTTTCTTATAAATTTATAAGCTGCAGTGGAATTTGTATCAAACAATAATGATATTTACCTATAAACATCAAGATAAAATATCTTATAGAAAATTCCAGTAGCCGGCTAAGATTGCATAAACACAATACCTTCTAAGTGCAATCTTGACCTTGTTTAAGAGTTTCCCTCTTTATTATTTCCCCGTACTTATATTTCCGTAAATATCTTGAACAAACAACTTAACAAGACGTAATAAACTGTGCATTTACCATCTTAATGCGAAGTTATTATTTCAATCCGTGTTGCGGACGTAACTTCATTAACCGTAAGCACAACATCCCCATTAGCTAAGGTTCTTAATTATTTTATGTTATATAAAAATCAGGGTGGCAAATTAAACAAGATGTATGTAAGTAAATAGTTGCTTACATTTGGATACACTTATTAAGCTACGTCCGTCCGATTCGACGGTCTAACTCCGAATGACCCTCCCCCCCCCCTGTCAACTAACTTGTTCTTATATACAGGGTGTTTGGCAGAACGTTGAACATACGAAAATGGTGGGTAGGTGGGGTCATCTGCTACTTACTCAGCCCTAATTTATTTGGCCCTGGCCGACTGGGTATTTTTATAAAAAAAAAAAAAGTTTTTTTCTTGTTTCACCACTTTCCTAACTTTAAAGTGTATTTTTTTTATTAAAAATGGGCAATAAAACAGGCAATTTTTTTTTTTTTAATTTTTGATGTTGGCAGATTCTTATAAAATTATTGCTTTGTTCAGATGTTAGCTAGAAAAAAAGTTATGAGTCCTCAAACTTACAGAAAGATGTAAAAAATACTTGAATGTTAATTTCAACTTGCATTTTAAAAAAAACAAAAAATGATTGAGGAGTTCCAATTCTAGCAAAACATCCCTAGTGTGTGAGCTTTCTAATGGTATGTAATTTGCTTTTATAAAAAAAAAACTTTAAGAGTTATTTCATAATTTTATCAAGTAGGAAATTTTTGACTAAACTCTACCTTTACGGAAAGTTAAATGTTTTGCGAAATTTAATACTGCAAAGTTGGTAAAAATTATGGATCGACGGCTTGCCAGTAGCAGTGGTGCAAATTGACATTCACTATTCCCTTGAGATGGTTACACAAAGCAGGTAGAAATTTTGTTTCACTCTTGCGCAGTCATAGCGTATTTTTGCTCTCTTTCGCTCTCGTGGCACCGTGACGCGTCAGAATGAATTCTTGACGAAACTCTACCTTTACGGAAAGTTAAATGTTTTGCGAAATTTAATACTGCAAAGTTGGTAAAAATTAAATGATCGATTGAAATTATGCTGTACCAGTTAGGTGCGTTAATGAAACAATTAAATAATTTTAAATAATTTATTTAAATAATAAATCATATTAGATGTTCAAATTGACGCCCTTCATTCGCAATACAGGTGCGGCATCTACGTCTGATTTCTACAGTTGTTGTGCGCAGCAGCATCTCCTGTCGCATAACTTCGAAAGCAGCATTAATTCGATTTATCAAATCTTCCCGACTTTCTACTTCTGTAGTGTAAACTAGTTCCTTTGCCCTTCCCCACACGTGAAAATCGAGCGGAGTGAGGTCGGGCGATCGCGGAGGCCAGGGAATTGGTCCTCCCCTGCCAATCCACGAATTTGGGAAACAATTATCCAAATGCTCACGTACAACTAGACTAAAGTGAGCTGGGCAACCATCGTGTTGAAAGACAATAGGCCTGTTTATGTCTACTTGGAACACTTCTTCCACTAATGGTGGTAAATCATTTATCAAAAAATCCAAGTAGTTGTTCGCGTTGATGTTGTCGGGCAAATAATGAGGCCCTATTAGCTTATCGCCAATCACTCCTGCCCAGACATTCACACTGAATCTCCTCTGGAAGCCTCTTTGTCTCTTCACGTGTGGGTTTTGATTTTTAAGTGCCCAATGGTGAAGATTGTGATAATTGACAATCCCTTCTTTGTCAAATTTGGACTCGTCTGTCCACAAAATACTTTTTAAAAAGTTAACGTCGTCCACATCGGTATGCAGCAAATGGCGACAAAATTGCACACGTCTCCCAAAATCACTGTCATCGAGACCTAGAACAAACAAAACATGTCTAAGAATTGATTTCAATACTGAATCTTTTCTTCCTCCGAGTTCAAACTCTACAATTATCCAAATTTTTCATCTTCAATTTTTAAGTACACTAATTGGCTTTATGGCTTAGCCATAAAGACGTAAGACCAAATTCACAAAAGGGCGTGCGACTTTCCAATTTTGTTCTAAAAAGGACCCATAAGTGCTGGCAAGTTTACCTACGCTGACCACCTGCGCAAACCGAATCCGAAATCCGAATCCTGTAAGCGCTGGCCGCCTGATTGTTACGTGAATGCGGCCGAATAGGAATAGTTTATTGAATTTAATTTGAAATTAGAATTGAATGCGCTAAAAACAACATGAGGCAAAACAACTAATAAAGAAAGTGACGAAATCAAGGTTAAATGGAACGATCAATTGAACTGTCTCATAATTTACTACATTCCACAAAATCGTATCAGATGCAGTGCATAAACGGCTTAATCTTACCGTGCACTGGAGTGTAGTGAAAAGCATGTCTACCATCTTGCCGGAGAACAGACCACACTTTCCATATGCTTAAGCCAAGTATTGAAGCTATCTGTCTAATGCTTTTGGTAGGATCCGCGTCAAACTCGGCAAGAACTTGTTCGTCAATGGTAGCATCGGGTCGTGCTGCGTTCACTCGTGGTTCTTGTAAGTTCAGGTTACCGGTTTGTCGTAAACGTCGGTAAGTACTCGCAAACGTCTGATGACTGGGTACTCGGCGGTTGGGATAACGCTCTTGATAAATTCTTCGCGCTTCACGCGAATTTGTATTAGCGCTTCCATACGCTAACAACATGTCCGCGTATTCCTCACTGGTAAAAGCAGCCATTTCTTTACCAATAACAACAGGTAACAGTAATAACAAAAAACTTAACAAACTTAAACTTAAACTTAACTAGTGATAACAATAAAAGAAAACGAAGTGAACAAAAACAAACGTAAGCGTAACGGGCACGTGAGATCGCAGAGGCAGTTAAGTCTCGACTGAATAAAAGAAAAGAATTCATTCTGAGGCGTCACGGTGCCACGAGAGCGAAAGAGAGCAAAAATACGCTATGACTGCGCAAGAGTGAAACAAAATTTCTACCTGCTTTGTGTAACCATCTCAAGGGAATAGTGAATGTCAATTTGCACCACTGCTACTGGCAAGCCGTCGATCCATAATTTTTACCAACTTTGCAGTATTAAATTTCGCAAAACATTTAACTTTCCGTAAAGGTAGAGTTTCGTCAAAAATTTCCTGCTTGATAAAATTATGAAATAACTCTTAAAGTTTTTTTTTTATAAAAGCAAATTACATACCATTAGAAAGCTCACACACTAGGGATGTTTTGCTAGAATTGGAACTCCTCAATCATTTTTTGTTTTTTTTTAAATGCAAGTTGAAATTAACATTCAAGTATTTTTTACATCTTTCTGTAAGTTTGAGGACTCATAACTTTTTTTCTAGCTAACATCTGAACAAAGCAATAATTTTATAAGAATCTGCCAACATCAAAGATTAAAAAAAAAAAATTGCCTGTTTTATTGCCCATTTTTAATAAAAAAAATACACTTTAAAGTTAGGAAAGTGGTGAAACAAGAAAAAAACTTTTTTTTTTTTTATAAAAATACCCAGTCGGCCAGGGCCAAATAAATTAGGGCTGAGTAAGTAGCAGATGACCCCACCTACCCACCATTTTCGTATGTTCAACGTTCTGCCAAACACCCTGTATATAACCCGTACATTTCACCCGTACATCAGTACATTTTAATCATGAACAAAATAAATAAAAAAGAAATAATTATCTAAATATGATTCTTACAATTTAGTACCATCCCTACATTTATTAAACATATTTTTACTTCGCTTTTAATTGGAGTCAAATTACATACTTTTCAATGTATTCTAATAAACGTTTCTAAATTAAACATAAATAAATTAATAAGCCTAAGTGAACATAGTTCCGAATAGTAAAGGTGTAAAATGTATAATCACCCTTAATTCTAACAGTTATAAGTACACTGTTTCATGAACATAATTAAGGGTGCTATCACAAAAAAAAACGTTTCTCGTCAATTTTTTATCTAATTGTGAGAAATCTTGAAATAATTGAAACATTAAGTCTGTGTAACTATAAAAGTACAGTTTTCGTGGTGATAAACCACTCGTGTCAGTCTCAGCACCTGTTAATAGTTTCATCACTTTTGCGCTCTCGAAAATATAGCTTATTTCGCCGTTGATTTACTTAATGAAGATATCGTATAATCATAAAATAAAATTTTGATTTTATGACACGGATAGCTGAAGCCCATTGTGTGATTTTTAAATTTCTTGATAAGGTTTGTTAAATAATAGTAAGTAATACGGGCCGGTGTTCGCAACTCCACGTCAATGCGCGTATTTTGCGTACTAGTAAAAAAAAAACATTACCGAGTGTTTTAAAAAATGATACTTAAATTACATTCTTTTTTTTTTGTAAAAAGAAATTACCGAGTGTTTAAAAAATAAAATGGTTTTTTCAACATTATTTTCTGAGACTATTTGTAACATTTTGATAGTTCTTTTTCGCTACCTTTTCGAGTTGAACATGTTTGCTTACATAAAATATTTTAAAAAACGAAATTTATATTGAAGAAAATTGACCCTAAAGTCAACACGATATAGTCAATTTTGTGTGAAGAGGCAACGGATTTTTTTTTTAACAGTATTAAGAACCAACATTTTTGAATAAAAACTGCACCTATATTAGTTACATTTGGATTAGTTTAATTTTGCCGTAAAATGTATCGAAAAACTGCTAATTTTTGTAAATTTTTGTGAATGCCATTCCATGACAAGAAAAAAAGTAAGAAGAGTTAAAAATTAACTGGCCACATTACACATTTGTGATTTACATTGCACATTGATGCTGTATTCTGTGTACTTTACATTTCTGCCTTCCACAACGGGAAATACTGGCGTGATATTATGTTGTGGTTAAAAAA
The DNA here is from genome assembly GCA_948098905.1 of Tiliacea aurago. Classification (NCBI taxonomy): domain Eukaryota; kingdom Metazoa; phylum Arthropoda; class Insecta; order Lepidoptera; family Noctuidae; genus Tiliacea; species Tiliacea aurago. The sequence continues at coordinate 9,700,211 of OX402592.1, forward strand.
GAATAATATCAAAGAATGGATGAAAATAAGTGATGTTTGTTGCCAATACTAACAAAGTTTCGAGATCTCGTCCGAAATGCATGTAGCGCTACGCCGTAGCTGGCGTAGTAATATCATGGCTACGGCGTAGCAACGTTGTAGCTGATTTATCGATGTAGTTATTTTTAACGTGAATTGAGATATTTTCTATAATTTTTATCATGCTTGGGCAGGTTGCGTTGAAATGCGAGTGTATTCCCGTTGTCCCCGTTCGCCATATCCCCGTTACGGGGACAGCGGGACGTGATTAAAATTTCCCGTTGTCCCCTTCGTACGAAGTAAACCTTTTTTAAATCGAAACAGCTAGGTTAGGTTAGGTTAGAATTGTGACCACACAACGCACGAGCCGAGCGAGCGTAGCGAGCGGTACCGCGGTAGCGGCCGGCGAGTGCCAGAAACATATTTTTGAATGTAAAACCAAACCACGGGGACAACGGGAAGTTTTTTTTTAAATATTTAATTGAAGTACCGCTGTCCCCGTAGAACGGGAACACAGCGAACGGGGACAACGGGAACCCAGGAATCGAACCCAGGGCCTCATGCTCAGCAATAGCTCTTACAACCACTAGACCAATGAGGCAGTCAATTGTAATAATAATTTACATAATAAACATTTCTGCAGCGGCCTGCAACAGGGGCATTGATGGACGAACGTGAAAATGTGGGCTAAGGTTAAGCCAAGGCACTCATACGTGAGTCCAAAAATGCCTGGTTCCTGCCAAGGCTTGTATAGTGCTTTTTTCAAATAATGCGCGGAAATTCAAATGAAGTAAATTATTTATAAATTCTAGATACAATGACGAACAACGATAATTTTTCACGTGCCAAATTTGTTCATTTGTTTTTGGTTTTCAATAAACATATATCTTTTTGCAAGCCAATTCGAAATTTAAATAAAACCATTGATAAGTTACCTCCTTGGTTGCCATGTTTCAGAGTAAAAGATCGTTCCATTTTTAAATTACAAGTTATATTTATGAGTTTACTATGTAATTTATTTGGCCGCTAAACCACGACACATATGGATTTTCATACAACTTTTGGTGGCCTCTGCTCGCATGTGTGTTTGGCCAGTACAGCAATTTCAATTTATCTCGAAGAAGGTTGTCAAAATAATGCTCGAATTTCCAATCATGTTTGAGAAAAAACTTATTGTCACCTGTTAGGTACAGCGTGTTGCTATTGAAGTCAGAAAATTATATTTAACCTACTAATATATAGAGAATACTAGTTCACAAACCAAAAGTCCAAATTCAGGCCTAGTCATGTAGATTTCGAGCCTTTGATAAATGGTACGTCCCGGCCACAGGCGGTTATGACTGATGGCCACTTCTTGCATGGCTTCGTCAACTTTTTACCCAACGCCGAAGTTGGAAGGAGGGTCATGTTTTTCATGAGTTATGTTTGACACCTGACCTAAATTAACGCAGTAGGTTTTCGGGGAAATGTGGGGATGCGTGTGTGTGTTGTATTTTTTTTTTGTTTTGGATTTTGGTCTTTGATGGTTTTTAATTTTGGTGGTGCCTTTTGAAACCATTTTGACCTTGGATTCTCTGTGGAACTGGGAAAAGACCGTAATTAGCCATACTTATTCTAAAATGGTGGGTACACAATTTATGTGAAACGTATCATACACACTTTTGAAACAAAGTTGTTTTACATTTCATGTTGCATTGCATATATTATACGGCATGTTCGTTTCTACGTATGGGCATAAGTTGAAAGGTATAAAACCACTTCTTATAAAGGTTCTATTATTATGTTCGTTAGAGGATTCGGTTTCCGCACTTAGTCCTTCAGATGGACCATTGTACGTGGACCATAGCGGCTGTACGTAGTTATTCCAACCAGCTCACCTCCCTGCAGAAATTGATTACGTCTGCTGGTCTGTATAGAACACCTGTGATAGATCTGGGTGTCCCAAGGGTTTCTGTTCTAATTTGGGTGCCTGTGCATTCAAAGAGCACATGCGCAACGGTTTCCTCAGCTTCCGTGCAATCCCTGCACAGAGGACTGTTCGTTATGCCTATTGTGTAGAAGTGTTTGTTTAGCGAGCAGTGTCTCGTGATGGACCCCATCACCAGACGCAGGCCGGTCCTATCCAGGCGTAATAAACGCCTAGTTAGCCTACTATCTAAGAATGTTAAAGCCACCTGCGGAGCTGGTTGAAGGGGATGGGTACGATAGGTTCGGTTCCACAAACTGACGTGCCGGATGCTCTTCTAGCTAGTTCGTCAGCTGCGCCAATACCCAGTGATCCGCTGTGTCCTTTTATCGATTGCAGTGTCCCTGTGTTGCGGTTAGAAACCGTTACTCGTTCCAGTGCATTGTGACATTCCAGTGTTAGCCTCGAGGTGATATATTTTTTCCTTAAGGATTAGAGAATTAAGGCGCTGTCGGAGAGTATGTGTGTATGGGTCTCCGTAACTCTACTGGCTTCTATGGCGTAAACCGCTTTTATAATGCCACACTCCATACAATGGTAGATGGTGTTAAGCATTCCCAGCGGGCTGGATATGTTTATGTTAAGGTCGTGTGAGAAAACTCCGACTCCGGTTCTGGAGTCGGTCTTCGGTCTGTCGGTGTCTGCTCTCATCTCTTTCAGGACTAAGTAGTCACACTGTTCTTCTGAGAGTATTATGTTACAATGCTTCTGAAAGTAGTGTAGGTTTGGGGCTTTGTTGCAGGTTGATGCCGTCATTGGTTGTCGTTTGATCGCATTTTCCTTTATGCGTATTTGCTTAAATCTAGGGTCCTTGCTCAGGGTTCCTGATATATATAGCCTAAAGGCAACTAGGGTCGCCTCCTTCCGCACGATGAGGTGTAGAGGTGGCAGTGTAAGCTTTGTCTGTAGGGCGACAGTGGGTGTAGTTCTCATACAGCTAATAATTGCTACACAAGCAAACCGATGCCGTTTCTCGAGGTCTCTTTGGGCTGTGCTGAGGTCTGTTCTGGGCCACCAGCCTAGTGAGCCGTATGTGATCATTGGTAGGATGACTGTGGTGTATAGCCAGTAAGTGACCTTGAGACTAATCCCCCAATTACTGCCGAGCTGTCGCTTGCACTGCCACAAGGATGTGCTGGCTTTTGTAGTAATGTATTTGTATGTTTTGCCCAATTCAGCTGTTTGTCCAAATAGATGCCCAGGTATTTGGTTTCAGTTGATAGGAGTAGAGTAGTTCCAAAGAATCATGGTAACTGTAATGTTCTAATTTGTGTCTTTTTGTAAAGATAATCAGTTTGGTCTTTGTAGGGTTCACTGATAGTTGGTCCTTATTGCATCAGTCCTCTACTATTTTCAAAGCTTGGCACGTAAGGTTGCATAGGGTATTTTCGTGGGTGCCATTTATTATTATGGTTATGTCATCAGCGTAGCAGCCTACGATGAAGTAACCTTTGTCACTGAGTGCTTTAATGAGGCTGTCTACGACTTGGTTCCATAGAAGCGGCGATAGGACGCCTACTTACGGGCAGCCCTTTGCCACGATGGTTCTTGTAGTGTCGTTCACTGGGACTTATACAGCTCTCAAATTGAGCATGTTGGTGATTCAGCCAGTCAGGGTCGAGCTTATGCTGTGTCTGTAGAGGTCCATGTTGATACTTTTGAATACGGTTTTGTCACAGGCGCCGTCGATATCAATAAAAGCGGCTAGTGATGAGTATTTGTTGTCCACTGCTCATTTAATTTTGGATACCACGCTGTGCAACGCGGATTCTGTTGATCTGTTGATGTGTTTATGTTTTATTGAATGTTTTATTTCTATAATTATTGTATTATAAATGTGTTAGTTTTATGTTTTTAATGATCGTGATTTTTTTTGTATTTTTTATTTATTGTTTATGATTTCAAACACAATGTGAAATTGTTAGTGAATTGCTGAATAAATTGAATTGAATTGAATATGAATTGGTTTTACCCGAAGAGGTCCGCCTCGTATCTATAAGGGTTTCCATTCAATTGCAACCAAGGATTTTGATTCAACAAACTATTAAAACCAACGATTATGTTATGATAACACTAAGTTTCCTATACTCTTTTGAACAAACGAGCTCATAACTGACTGAAAACCCTAAATATTAAATATTATAAACATAATATGGTTACCAACAAACAAACTTGCCGTGATCCTTCAATCATTTTGAATTGTTGGTAGTATGTAAACAGCTCATACATTATATTTTCTTATATTACAATGAACATGTACTTTACAAATACAATATTTATTTGAAGTATTGAGAACTTACCCAGCCTAAACAAACTGATCATAAATTATATTTTGGTTTACCAACCGACCTGAACACATGTTTATTTTAGCCGATTTCAATACGTTGGCCTAAACTAAAAAACAACTCTCAAGTAACCATGCTGTATTGTTTATTTTGATAACATTGCGATTTACAAATTACAATGAATAAAGAAATATTCATTACAAACACCTCCCACAAGGTGAACCGATGACCTTGTAAATGCCGAAGCAAACAGAACATTATACGAGATTGATTGATTGAATTTCTTTAAAGGAATAATTGGATTTAAAGATGTTATAAAATACAAATAGATGATACTGAATAGTGAATACTGATAATTTGACGACGATGTCGATGTGCTCGCTTGTCGCGTGCCCTATGGCCAGCAGTGGACGTATTTCGGTTGAAATTATAATGATAAATTAAAAACACTGTTGGTTTGCTAAAACATAGTTTAAGTAAAAATTTAATCCATCAAGATGTTAAGAACATATAATATAAAAAACGTAATGGCAAAAGAGCGACTTTCGATTTTCCGGTAATCCTATTACATTAACCCACATGTACCCACAAAAATTGTACATACACATTAACATAACATCACGCCTGTAATCCTCGAAGAGGTAGGCAGAGGTGTACTTACCTGTATGCTTAAGTGACCCATTTGGTGAGTAACCCACTTATTTATACGAGTAAACGATGCTAAAGGGCCCGGCGTAGCATGCGTAGTTCATACAAACGTAATACCAAAATAATTTGTATATCAAACATATTCCTAAGGTAGTGTTATTTATTTCGATTGGATTACAGAATATCTATGTTTCTGAATATATATTTTGAAAGGACAATGATATAAAGACGAGATATGAGGAATTTAAAATTTCTATAGATAACTTATTTTTCTCAAAACTCTTGTTTAAATCAGTGTCCATTCAAAATATATATTTGGGATCCTAGATATTCTGTATTCCAATCGGAATAAGGACACACTACCTTATAATATGTTTGATTTACAAATTATTTTGCTATTAGTTTAATTGAAATTGAAATTGTTTATTGAAATAATTGATTTACATAAATATTTACATAATAGGGCCTTAGACTAGAGGTTAAGGTAAATAATAATTGGATTCTCCCTGAACTAGGAATAAACCTGTATCTCAAGTATCTCACTCAAGTGCTTATACATTTAGTGTTATCTAAGATTCCAAAAAATGTTAACTGATTTATTTACTATAAATTGTGTTATGAACTACGCATCCATCGCCGGCCTCTTAAAGTTAAGAGAATTTTGTTGAAATTTCAATGTTAACGGTCGTAAGTACAAAAACAATACGGCGGTATACAAACATTGAACTTTCAACTTTATTTCCATACCATTAAGTTATATTTTTATTCATCGCCTAAAAATAGCTTACCATGCCGTGCCGCCAATGGGTGCCGGGGCCTGAGACTCCAAAAAACGTTTATAAATAAGGCGGTCTGTGACTATTCGGATAATATACAGGCCTGAAGTCAATCAAAGAAGTTGAGGGTTATGTTTCATCACGACCCATAATCCACTCTGAAATCCTATTCTTTGGTCTGTTGTTTCAACACTGCTCTGTCTAAACCTCTCCAACTAAATCTTCTATATTTGACTACCCTTCGTAAATCCCATTGTGTATATCTCGTTAACCCTACATAGCAGCTACCTATTATTCTGTCCACACTACAATAGTTTGCGTTGCAGCACACAATATAGCACTGGCCTCGATGTTCACGAATATAGATTGAGGTGATGTTAGCTTGCAGCAGGTTGTGACGTGCTAGCTGGATTTATGAAGATGTTTAAGGGTTATTGGTACTTCTACGGTCTTACTTATTAGGGTCAGAAGCGCACAAAGTATGCACAACGCAAAATAAAAAGGTGGGACAATGTTTTAAAGATTTTTTGATCAGCGGCTATGCGTGATACGAACGCCATCTTCTTTAAGAATCTACAGATAGATAAAATATGCTTTATTATGCCTGTAGCGGCATCAACACCGCCATAAGCAAACGACGCGTCACACTGACGTCACGCAAAATTCTGCATCGCGCAAGCAGAGTTTACCGCGCAACTAGCATATATACAACGTCCCGACATCAACCGTTGCCCACCAGACACAACACCCATCTGGTCAGAGGATCCTCCTTTTTCTATAGAGGATGAGTGAACTTTACACCCTGTTGCTCATGCCTCTAAATGCCCACACCACAATTTCATCATCATCATTTCAGCCAAAAGACGTCCACTGCTGGACATAGACCTCCCCCAACGTGGGGGGGGGGTTGCCATAATCGCCACGCTTGGCAGGCGGGTTGGCGATCGCAGTATGGTGTTACTCGTAAAATGCATAAATAACGCTGCTGCCCATTCTCTAGTAAGTACCTTAGTCGCCTTTTGCGACACCCACGGGAAGAAATAGTGTGGTGCTATTTTTTACGTCCGGCAACACACGGGATACAATGGGACACACAGGCACACAATTTAATCAAGCTTATTGACATTACCTTTAGTCGATAGAAGGCAGATTATAATTACGCGACTTTCGAACAGATTAATATTATAAATACGTCCTCGTATTGCTACGAGCTTTATCTGTATGTAAGTCGAATAGAGCTCATACCGTGGTTAAAATATTAGCCAGTAAGCAAAGCTACTAGTGGAGCTAATAAGCACCAGTGGAGCTAATAAGCACCAGCGGAGTATTTGCGTAACACACTATCATTACTAATGGCTGTCATTTTGACAGTTCAACAACATTCATTGCGTTATTTACGTTGTTGAGCGACACATTTTTCGAACATATTATTTATGTAGCAATGGATTGGCAATATACTTCATAATCATTCAAACTCTGTTACAAAATTAGGGTGCGGTACCAACTTTGCCTAATCTTAAATGATGTAGTATGAAGCTTACGACCGTTTATTTTAGAATCAAAGTCAAAGTCAAATTATTTATTTCAAATAGGCACATAAATGGCACATTTGAACGTCAAAAATTACAAATAAAATAGAATTGATTCTAGTCGCCCCTTCCAAAAGGTAGCTTCGTATGGAGAAGAATGGGCAAGAAACTCCACCGTTACTCTTTTAAAAATGTTTTACAATATTTTGTATAGGTACATCAATTATATAATTATATGTGAGGACGATGCACCTAGAATAAAATTACTAACAATAGTTAAAAAGAATTAATAATGAAGCAATGACAGATAAATTAATTATGTGATAGATACATGGTGCTCACATATTTACAAACATTGTAAAAAAACATAAAACGTTTTCATAAAAAAAAAAAAAATTATAATATCAGTGTGTGAATTTATGGTAATCACAGTATGTAAAATAAATGTCATAAAAGTAATAAATTATACAGTTAAAATAGCAATCAGTTTTTGTCTAGACTCTGGATTGTCCTATGGAGCTGGACCAGCATGTTTCCAAGCGTTCTTATCTTGGATGTAATCCTCTAATTTGTAATAAGATAGAATAGAATAGACATTTATTTTGCAAATATGTGTAATACATAATAGGTGACAAGATACATTTGCACTCATTCACAAGAAACATCTGCAAGTTCAACTCAAAGGTATAACTCAACTCAAGGATATAAAGCCAACCATAATTACATTGATGTATGTTATTTCTGCAAATAACTACGCTCATAAATTGAAAGCTGAACACCATCTTTTGTAGCAGTTTCTAGTAACTTAATTGTCTTTACTTGTCGTTTGACATCTGACCTGCTTGTTCTCACTTTGAAGTTTAATGATCAACTCGTTGTAACAAGTTGTTTGCTTCCATTACGGTATAGTTTAAACAGTGTAATTATATTCTGTGGTGGAGATGTTTTAAGAATATTGTTGCTAAGAGAATCCAAAATGCTGGATTTTTAGGGTTCCGTACCCGAAGGGTGCCAAACGGAACCCTATAATTAAGCCTCCGCTGTCCATCCGCCTGTCTGTCAGCGGGCTGTATCTCATGAAACATAATAGGTAGAGAGTTGCCATTTTCACTTCATTTCAGCCGAAAGACGTCCATTACTAGATTTAGGCCTCCCCCAAAAAGGGCTTGATGCCACTTTCACTTACTACTCGCAAATTGTGTATTTCTTTATCAACAATAATACAAATTTAATAAAATCAATCATTAAAACCTTTCGAGATTCTGAGGACCTGAAACAACTGTCAAAGATCTACAAATGACAGCCTGGACCAACAGCTTAACGTGCTTTCCGAGGTATGGAGGGGTTTGTATGTAAAGATGGTCACCCATCTATGGACCAACCGCACCAAGCGTAGCTTAACCTGATCGATCGACCTATGAGTCTGTTATTACTTAGCCACAAGCCCCTCTTATATATTCTAAATATTCTGAAGAAAGAAATAGTCAAAAAGAGAATGGTTACTATTGTATGTGCCATAAACAAGATCCTTCACATTCTGTCGCCAAGTTCGGAAAAGTTATTGGGCACACAACAGCAAACCAACCAAATTGCATACACCCCTCGATCAGATGAAAATGTACCATGTCCAAGTGTCATCTTGACCTGGACGTTGTAAAAACCTCGTATGGTAAATATTTACAGAAATGTAATACTACCCTTAGGCTCGGTATTACGAAAAGTCAATTTATGCTAATAAAAAACTTTTGTGGGGGATACATCGTACACTATATGAGCTCGAAAATTGGCATGTGCTATTTACGTACGATATTGTATAATATAAAGGAAAAAATCTCATATATTAGTTACAGCTAGTTTTATCTTATCAAACCGCTCGGCTCGGGTATGTAATAATTTTGGGTAGGGTTGTCCCGTGCATGCTTAACTGAACATATTAAATTTTTCCTTTCTCGCCTTCGGCCGGTTAGCACATTTTTCTTAAGGTGTTTAACTGGAGACAGCGGTCTCTTGAAATGCGCATATTTGTGAAAGAATCCTTTTGTAGAAGAACAGGAAAAATGGCTCTGAAATAACTGTGTTCAGTCAGTTTAATTTGCTTTACTGGATTTAATTTATTGTTGAATTACTTCATAAAGTAAAAAATACATCTCTTTCCATTGGTGAAAAAAAAAACGAAAACAAAAAAAAAATTTTTTTGTCCAGCATTGGGAAAAAAAGACAAGTGTTTGTCTTAAATAAAAAAAAACAATTTAAATAGAGTGAACCTTTTCCTGAATTTTAATTGTCAGCCCTATCAACTTGTATCCTTGAGTTTATTATTATATAGGTAAGGATATTTTTTTCATGTATATACTTATTTCAAATATAAAAATCCTATTTCAGAACTTATCTTTTAACTGGTAACCCTATTTTACCAAAATAGGCTTCTGGATTCAGAATTAAGGCTTCTACAGACTAGCGCGACTCGCAACGTGACACAAAGGCACCGCTCGTCGCGCGACACGCGGGGCGTTTGTGTCGCGATGCGTGTCGCGCCAGTATGTAGAAGCCTTTAACCTTTATACTTAACTATCCCCGACATGTTGTGGTCTACCCATGTGCCAAATTTCATCTAAATCCCGTTCAGCCTTTTTAGCGTGAAAGCGTAACAAACAAATAAATAAACTCACTTTCGCATTTATAACAGTAATAGGATAGGATTATGTGAACCAAACCTACGTCAGATAATATAAAGTTATATCAGAAAAGTGTGGTCATATTTAAGGGCAGGCCCCTATAGTGAACAACTTTATCCATGTGACCAACATCGTAATCGCGAAAAAATAGTCAATTGACCCATAAAAAACATCAATACCTACTCGACCCAAATGTATGAAACGGCAGACAATTTTACCGAGGCTTGAATTTTTTTAAAGATGGTTTTACCACACCCTTAAACATGAGTACGTCTTTCTGATACTAGCCATAGATTATACACTTATAATACTAGCTGTAATTATGTCTAATCTTTACGTGACCAAACACTCTAAAAAAGTTTCTTAACCGAAATAAAATTTTGTTTAGATGCTCATTCGACCAACATCGCCACATGCGAACTACGCGTCACACTGACGTCACGCAAAATCCTGCATCGCGCAAGCAGAGTTTACCGCGCAACTAGTACCTATACAATATTAGTTTTAGTATATGCGAAACCCGAAACACGTGTCTAGTATTTTTATATAAAGAATCTACGAGTATGTACAAGATTTCAAAACTGTATCATGAAAAATCACAAAGTTATATGGTTGTTCTGTTACCGGGTTGTCCGTACAAAAACATGCTAACGGCGCCCCCGGACCTCCAGGGTCGTCTAGCGCTCATTGATAGTAATTTGGAAGTAGGTACCTAACCGTACGGCGATTGTATTATATGTAATTAAATGGTGATAGCATTTTCCATCACACCTAAATATTTCTGGGACAAAATATAACACGGTGTAAAAATTATTGAAATCGATTCAGTTCCTTATTCTGAACAAACTATATTCAGGTTTCGCATATACTAAAAATAATGTTGTATAAACAACGTCTCGACATCAATCGTCGGACGGTTGCCCAATAAACACACATAACACCCGTCTGGTCGGAGGATCCTCCCTTTTCTATGGAGGAGTGCTGTTCCTCATACTTCTATAGACCTGATAAGAATGATTGAATATTCATAGTGATAGTCCATATAAAATTACCTACATGTTTACCTACCTATCATCTACGGGCCTTCCCGAGGCTCTATCCATATATTCAACAACTTTATCGACAAATTATTCCAAGGATGATATGAAATAGATAGCCGTGGCCCCAAAAATCGCCGTTTGGTAAAAAATGCCCATAAAATGCTCGTAATGTCTCATCTATATACCCTTTCTATTGTCTGTCAATAACCACTAGCCATCAAAATACGCTATCAAGAGGGTTTTTGTAGGGACCGTATATCCGTGACCTTTAAGGCTCCCGCAGATAAGCGCGACGCGATTCTGGTAGAACAATTTCCATGTTTTCATAGAAATTGTTCTCCTAGAGTCGCATCGCCTCAACTTTTAAGTGGGCTAGGAAAACTTATTCGGTCTCATTACAATGTTTTGTTCTTGAAACCCAAGTTAAAATACATTAAGCCATTTTTTAATTTCGAACTCTATTTCGACAAAGTAAAGTTCTAACGTTCCGTATGGTGCCGGACGTAAAGAATAGCACCATCCTATTTCTTCCCGTGGGTGTCGTAAAAGGCGACTAAGGGACTTACTAGAGAATGGGCAGCAGCAGTATCTATGCATTTTAACACCATACTGCGATCGCCAACCCACCTGCGTGGCGATTATGGCCACGCTCACCCCTCCCCCTTTTTTTGGGGGAGGCCTACGTCCAGCAGTGGACGTCTTTCGGCTGAAATGGTGAATGAATGATGACGAAAGTTCTAATTACAAAAAACTGAAGTCTAACCAGGGTCTTAGCCGTCAATTTTGTATTAAAAAATTTACCGTCCTCTGAATAAAGATGAAAATACAATACCTGACTCTATTGTATGACCTTGGACTACAGTTACAATTTGTTTCGCAATGAGACGCTATGGGATTTATTTCCGTTCGTCAAATTCAAGCCATAACAATTTAACTCTTACTGCCTTATTACAAAACAAGATTTATATTTTGACATCGCTTAAACAATGGAGCCCGTTTTTGTAATAAGAACGTAACTGTGATTGAAATACCGTTCTTTAAACCAAACTGAAAACTTAGTTCGGTACTAAGTTGTCAGTTTTGTGTTTAGGAACTTTACCATAGTCGGAATACAGTTCGAAATTCAATAATGGCTCGCAATTCTACTTTCCAATTCAAATTGGGGGATGATATTATAACTTTGGAAAAGTTTTAGAACTAAAGTTCAAGTGTCAACAAGTTTAAAAGAAGAAAATTAGCACCAATCAACCGGCCGATTGAAGCCAATATTATTTTATAATCTCTAAATCCATTTATTTGGCAGAATGTCGGTTTACAATGTATGATCTTAAAACTATAATAGGCCCTTTACATTCTACCATTACTTATGGTGTGCAAATATTTAATTTTGTCTTGCACAAAGCTTATTACTCGAATTAAATTTAAAAAAAAGACAGCAACAACAAAATAATAGCTCATGTATTAAGATTTTTATGGAACAAATTAATTAATTGATGTCAAAGTTGTACACACGGCTACACATCAAGCTATACATTTCCAGTATAAGCTGATCTCGCATTGTATGGGATTTCCGTACAATGAGAGGTCAGCGTATACTGGAAATATATAGCTTGATCTGTAGCCGTGTGTACCTATGTTAGTTTAAGAGATAAAGTTAATGTCAGATTAAAAATATATAAATAATTATAAATTGTAATTGATAATTTCATAACTATTATAATGTCAGTGTTGATTCAGTAAAATTAGAACATTATACTATAATTACCTATTATCCTCTCTTTCGCCGACCGGCCTAAATGAGGCCGATGTCAATTATACGGGTTTCGCCAATCGGTCTGATTCAGTCCGACTGATTCAGTTCGTTCGTGGCGCACACCCATTTTCGCGCCTAATAGGCTGGCTCAGAAGAGGTTACCCTCTCATCTGTCAATTGACCTACATTAGGCCGATGTCAATTATGCTGGATTCGCCATCCGATATGGTTCAGACCGACTGATTCAGTTCGTATAGTGGCAAATCCCCATTTCGCGCCAAAAAGCCGACACGAGAGAGGTTATAGGGATGATGCGGAAAGGAGATAGCCAGGAGAATCCAAATGTCCAAAGCAGCGATGACTAAACTCACTAGGATATGGAAAGACCGAAATATATCCCGTAAAACCAAAGTGAGGTTGGTGCGAACTTTGGTGTTCTCAATTTTCTTTTACGGCGCTGAGTCCTTGACGATAAAACAGAGAGAAAGGGGTCAGAGGACCAACGCCATTTTCTTCCATACTTCTATTATTCGTCATCCCCTTTCTAACCATAAGTATTATCTGACACATATTCCATCCATCGTTTCTTTGGCCTTCCCTTAGTCTTATAGCCATCCATATTCATACTCAAAACTGAACTCACGACATTTTCCTCAATAATTTATATGTGGTTATTCAAGATCTACAAACATTTTAGCTAATAATGTTAATGTCATATTTGAATAGTGTAGAGAACAAGTTATAAACGGAGTATAACGTTTCCATACATAAGTAGAAATAAACATTATTACCTAGTTCATGTTTCAATGCTCATTTTGAATTATCTTTACTAACTAAATCAAAATAAATGCTTCAGTAAACTCGACGTTTATTCATTTAAAGTAGGTCTCTATAATGACTACGCAGCTAAGGCATAATTTCACTGTTAAAATAACAAGGAATTTCCGAATATGATTATCCGTTATTTATCCGTTAAAGATGATTGCAGACAGACCAGTATCGGCAGCAGTGGGAAGGTTCATCAGGCTGCATGTGGCCTGATGAAGACGTGTATTTTATTTGTGTCAATTTAATTTTAATTAATATGCAATTAAGTATTTTTTTTTTTTTTTTTTTAATTTAATTGCAATAATATTTATTTCAATTCTATTTTCATTTTAATTTAATTGCAATTATTTATTTCAATTCTATTTTCATTTTAATTTGTTTTCGATTATTTATTTTGATTTTATGTTACAAGTGCATTAATTGAACGTGTCATGAACTCATGACTAACATAGTTTTAAGATATTAATGTAAGACTAATAAAATATGGACCAAAATTAGGTCTGAACGTATTATTTAATTATTATCTTTTAACAGTATTATTTTATTTATTCAACATCTTTTTTTGCTTGATGTGATATGGCTTGAAAGGAGGTAAATATTGAGATGATGGCAAAATAAGAATGTTTGGAAGAAAAAGATGAATAATAATAATGTTTTATGGAATGAATAGCTAAAGCTTTTTCATTCACAAAAGGCATTTCTGAAGTTATATCCAAAATAATAATATTGGTGAATCTGTAGAAAATTTCTAACAAAAGTTATCAATCTCTCTCTAACTCCTCCAAGTCAGCGTTACTTTTGAGATTCCGAACAAAAGTTATAAATCATAATTATTCCGGTTTATTGTTGTCACGGAACGAAATTGCGATCTTGAAACTTCCATGGATTAGGTTGGTGGGAAAGTAATCTGAATAATTGATTCGAAATGATCCCTTTTCTCGAATGATTTTCCGTACCAGCAGCTAAGGGCTTTTTAAAGCACATTATTTATTTAAACTTCGTACAATAGTGAAACAAGGTGGACTTAATGCCACAATAGGCATTCTCTGCCAGTCTACCATTGGGATAGGACTTAAGATTAAACACATGTAAGTAACTCAATTAACTCAGCCTATGGCAGTCCACCGCAGAACATCCTATTCTCCGCCTTCCGCATCGAATGAGTCCATCTATCGGAGGGGACGTGCCACGCTACGCTTGCCGATACGTTGTCTCCGTTGAGCGACCTTGAATTTGCGGCCCGACTGTGTGTGTATGACATAACGGGCAGGTTGCACTGGTTGAAGACCTTTAGCCCCCCCCCCCCCCGCCATGTAAGGGTTTTTCTAAATCCGTATGATAAGGGTAACCCTTATGAACGGCTTAAATTAAATGTTGGTAACCCATTGAAAGGGTTTTCAATAAAACCCCATACGGCAGCGGTAATGCTTTTTAAAGAACTTAGTTTAAGCCATTCAAAATTACCCACACCGTATGGGTTTTTCTAAAATGGTAACCAAAATGGTCCCTGGGTAGAATAGAGATAGAATTGGTCGTGCTACGCGTGCGTGGCGGATATCGAAATAACATAATATTATGAATTTTTCATGTTACTGGGTTTCAAGTAGGTATAGAACCCATTGAGTTATCATGTAACCCTTTCAATGGGTTTCTAGTATAAGACCCATTCAATAGGTTATCATGTAACCCTTTCCATGGGTTTCTAGTATAAAACCCTTTCAATGGGTTACATCATGATAAAGGGGACCCCTTCGAAAGGCTTAACTCTTAACCGGGGTTGTACCGTCCCTACATTACAATAACAAAACTTAAACATGACAAATAAACTGGAATTATCTCGCGCCGTACGCAAAAAGGAGTAACATCAATTTTCATAAAAGACGGTGAATATGCAAATAAGCCGTAACATTTATTTGCAAACGCGTTATTGCCAGTATTACACGGTATTGTACGTTCACCTGTTTTTATTTTATTTATTTGAATATATGAGTTTTACGCCTTTACCCAAACAAAGCCGGTCTGTTATGATTTTGGTTAGATATCTTTGAATGAATAAATGTGTTCTTCTCGTATTTCTATTGTTAGTAAAACTTCCCAGTTGTTCTTTCTAGCTTATATTTTTATAGATAAAAACAAGGGAATTGTGAAAATTGCGTTTACTGTATCAAACATAATAAACATCTAGTTATTTTATTCATTCCAACTTTGTTATACCAGTAATAATTCAGTTTAAATTAAAATCTATACTCCGTTTGTAATAAGATTAGACATTTAAATAAACTTGTTTACACTCCGTTCAACCGATTTTGACTTGTGCAAATAAAAGGAGTCTTCTGATTCATGTATTCCACGTAACAAGTGCGTCTTATTAGCGTTATTCCTATCCCTCATCTCCTGGCAATCAAACCTTACACACTCCACTAAAAACAAAGGAGTCGAGCAGGTTTTCTGAGCACTGCCACACGCCAGCATTTTACACCGCCGCTGCCGATATCTCGAACAATGAGTTGTTATAAAAGTAAGCAGTTTTTTTTTTTAACTTTGCCCACACTAGGAATTCTCCTATATTGTGGGTGCGTTTACAAACATTTAAAACCCACATACACAAACAGCCAGATCCGGAATAACTACTTGTAGGTCATAAAAATATTTGTTCCGTGCGGGTTATGAACCCGCGACACGCAGCGCAGCAGTCAATCGCTTAACCACTGCGCAAATCGTGTCGTCATTACTCGTACCGTCAATGTAGAAATAATTGGGTGATGTATTTATGAGCGTTTTCGCAGAAATTCCGTAGAACCCATCAATAAAATAATGGGAAATATTTGATCCTCGAGTTGGTCGCAGTTACTTAGCTATTATATATTTTTAGGACCCCAAAATAGGAATTATTTGAGATTCACAAAAAGAGGCGCAATCATTATATTAGAGTGTTCAATAATATTTTTAGGTTCGATTAAATACTTGCTTATAATAATTGTTGCAAATATGTACGTGTGGTTTAAAAAAATATGTAGTGACAAAAATTTAAAAGAGTATGCTTAGGCAGTTTGGTCATGATTAGAGGATAAATGAAAGGCGGCTAATAAAAACAAAACAATGCTCTGTGGATCCAGTATAACAACGCATTTAGAGTGCTGTTGCGTTTACCTCGGTTCTGTAGCGAATCATCGATGTTCGCTGAGGCACGTACCGACTGCTTCAATGCTGTACGGCGCAAGAGAGCGGCCTCATTGCTCAACAGACTCCGTGGCAACCCAACAGCATTCTACGCGCTATAGCCGGGAGACATGACAGCCCGTTGGTGAGGTCACTTGTCACCTATACACTGTCTGTGTTATTAGTTAAGTACTAACATAGGTTAAGACTATTGTTACTAACCCAATGGATCTTTGTTATCTGTAATAAATGAATTAGGTTTAGGTTTAAAGATATTTATTCTCAAAAAAGACACGAAAGTCACTTACATGAGAACAATGCTTAGCATAAATTATAAATATAAAGTTCGTCACAGACGTCACAGTAGCAAATAAGATACGCCCATCCAATGCATTCAGCTTTTATTAAGGAATGGTGTTATTTGTGATTAAATATTCAGATAACTGAGTTTTGAATTATGAATATGTATATGAAAAGGTATTTACAAGGCAGGTATAAGTGAATACCTACGCCGGGAGGGGGCGCCCTACGAGGATATCAATAAAACAAACCAATTTTTAGATCTCATGCTAGAATATAAGTTGAATCAACAAATAAAATCACCACGTGTTGGTGATTTTATTTGTTGATTCAACTTATATCTCAAACATCACTAACATGCCTAGACTTAATTTTTACAAACTTTTATAGCAAACTACATACAACAGTAGAGGAGTTAGGTTTCTCAGATCATAGTGGTACTATCATACACACGGCTCTGCCCCCACAAACAAAACAAGTTATCTGGTATGTCAAAAAAAGGTTATACAATAACAAAAACACCCAACATTTTAAGTCTAAATTAAATGAATTAATATGGAACGAAATAATAAAAACAAATCAAAACATAAATGGAAACTATGGAGCATTTAATAACACACTAACCAACATATTAAATCAATGTATAGCTAAAATGAAAATAGAGTTAAAAACAAATAATAAAAAGTACTGGCTAACCCCAGGCATCAAACTTTCATGTAAAAATAAAAGGCTTGAAAAGATACTTACACTTAAAACTAATAATCCACTTATTAAAAAGAACTATAAAAAATATGAAAAAACACTAAAGAAAACAGTTATAACAGCTCAGAAATTACAATACATAAATAAAAGGGAAATTATATGTGCGGCAACAAAAGTTTTTTTAAAAGAAAACTTTTTTATATTTAGGCGACGAGTTAATAGAACAGCTTCAATTATATTAATTCATCACCTTTACTATTCCAACAGAATATCAAAAAACCAGCGTCAATTTACGAGCGTAAATTAATATGACTCCGAGCTACCGATAAGTATATTTACTTCTGATTTGATAACTCAGCGACTGAGGTTGTAAGTGAGCTACTTTATATATTTTAGAGATTCAACATCTGTCTGCTAATAAAATCAAATTCCAGCCTCAAAATTAGCAATCAAAGTTTTTTATTCAACTAAATTAATAAATCATATTCTTTTTTCGTGAAAGTTTGCAACACAAGCGCGGGAATGTACCTGACGCTCGTTGGGAATCAGAGGGGCGCGACCGGCCACTTGCACCAATGAGCGAGCTCTATTCGTTGCATGCAGCAACGAGTTCACGTGTATTTGTTTACATTATTGACACGATTAAGGAGTGCTCGTATTCTTATTTGAAAAATGTTTGTGATAGTGGTTATGATACGGATTTGTATGAAAGTATTTATTAAGCATGTCGTCTAATAATGAAGTTATACTGTTCTGATGAAGACTCGGAAGACGTTCAGGAGGCGAAGAAAAGGCGTGGTGAATCGAGGAATTGGATGTTTGTGGAGACATTTTTGAATGTTCATGCCGCTGAAGAAGTCGTAAAAGTAGAAAATACTTGCGTCAATATTAACTACTCATATGACGCTAGATGGAAAAAAACGCTTTTATAGGTGCAATAAAGTACCACGCAAGGGAGAGCAGTGTGTTGCACAGATGTATTTGTTATTTGAAGCGAACTCGGACGCGGTGTTACTCTATCGCACTGATTGCGAGCATAACCACGATTCCATCAAAAGTAGTTACAGTTTTGGTATTTGCGACGAAACTAAATTGGAAATTAACAAGCTTTTCGACCTCTGCTTAAAGCCGAAAGCCATTTTACACAATCTGAAGAAGATAGATGGACTTAAAATACCTACAAGACAGCAGCTCTACAACTATTTGGCAGATCGCAGGCGTATAAAGTATGGGCCGTCTACAATTCACCTAGGAGAGTTAGAAAAATGGATAATTAACCGCACAGATGTTCCTGACGATGAGAATAAAGTTTTTGTGATAGCTTATCATATTTTAGAAAATGACCCACCTAGCTTCCGCTTCGTTTTGTCTTCTAAGAATTTATTAAAACTGTGCCTTACTGCCGAAATTTTACATGCGGCTGCTACCTACAAACTAATCTGGCAAGGGTTTCCTGTTCTAGTAATTGGAACAACGGACAAAAACCGAAAATTTCATCCCATTTGCCTAACAGTATCTACACATGAACGCAAAGAAGATTTTGAAACTGTGTACAAGGGATTGAAAGACAGTATTTTTTCCATTTTCTCATATGCATTTGACCCAAAGGTTTTGATATGCGACGCCGCAAAAAGCATTCAAAATGCTTTTATTGACGTGTTCGGAGAAGAAACTATAGTAAGAATGTGCTGGGCACACGCTAAAAAGCAAATGTGTACGAAATTGGATCAAACAAGTGAGAAAAGTTCACGAAAAGCCATATTGCAAGATATAAACGCATTCCAGTGTGCTACTTCTCCTGAAGTGTTTACCGCCGCTTCAAAAGTTTTCTTGGCGAAATGGCATGAGCAAAAGGCATTTATGGCATATTTTAAAAAAGAATGGCTCACTAAAAACCCTAATTGGTATTTAGGTGCAACACCTATCTCATCACCTGTGACTAACAATGCTCTCGAATCTTTTAATAGGATTATTAAAGATGAAAATACCCTCCGCGAGCGTATACCGTTGTCCCGTTTTTTAGTAGTTGCAGAGGACATGGTTACTAGCTGGTCACAACAGGCAACGGAAGAACTCTTTGCGACGACACCGGTGTTAAAATTAGGTGACTGGACAGCCGGATATTTATGGGCTAAAACCGATACCAAAATTAGAACAATACAATCAACACCAACAACTAATACCTACCTGGTCCCAGGTGACAACTCCACGAGGACTACTTTGACGGAGAAAACATTCAACGGTTTTGATGAGTACAAAAAAGTGTTTTTTTCTTCTTGGAAAATTACATTACCGAAAAAAGAAGAGGAGTGGATTAATGGCCACTGTGACTGTCCAGATTTTCACCGCAAGTATTCTTGCAAGCATTTTGTGGGTCTGGCTATCAGGATGAAACATGCATTTCCGCCGCTAGAAGCAAAAACACAAAAAATTGGTGTAAAGAGGAAGCGTGGGAGACCAAGTAAAGCACAAGCTGCGCTGATTATTCAGTGACAAATAACAATGTTATTCATTATTTGATTGCCTTACATTACTGTAACTTAGGATATAAGTACAATTATACTTAACATAAATACCTATGCTACTGCCATTAAAATTATCTGATTTACAAATAAAATAGTTGTTTGTTTTTAATTTTCCCATAAGTGTGTCCAAACACAAACAAACACAGAGTTGCAGATGTTTGTTTTTGATCACAATATTTTTTGTATGTTTATTTGGGTAGGTATAATAGTCAATTACTTATGGTAACATTATAAATAGATAGGCGAATACATGAAATTAGAGCTTTCATTGACCATTATTTGATGACAATAATAAGGAAATTTTATATTCAAATATAGTAGATTCACTCATCAATTACTTATGCTAAAGTATAAAAATAAAGGTGACTCTATGAAATTAGAGTACTTTGATATTATTTTATAGATGAAGTTTATACACTTATTAGAAGCTGGCAATGAGTAGACATATCACAAATTTTGTTGCTTAAGAATTATCACCATGCTGCGTCATATTAACAGTAGCTTGTTTTACAATATATGGTCGCTTAAAAACCATTTATTAGACGCTAAAAGTTCGTCGCTGACCTATTAATTCATTAGACAACTAAATATATTTGAAGACGAGAATGACATTTTAAAGAAGCTGCCTTAATTAGCACCCTAAATAAAATAAAAAATCAAATAACAAAGTTAAAACTATCTGGAGTATTATAAATGAAAGAACAAATAAGAAAATAAAAAGGGATAAAAAAAGACATTAAACTACAGGGTCCACAATGATCATATTTGTAAAACCTACCACCTAAGTTCACATGTGGAAGCAATAAATATATTGAGTATTGAGTATCACCATCATCATCATTTCAGCCGAAAGACGTCCACTGCTGGACATAGGCCTCCTCCAAAGGGGGGGTTTGCCATAATCACCACGCTTGGTAGGCGGGTTGGCGATCGCAGTATGGTGTTAAAATGCATAGAGAATGCTGCTGCCCATTCTCTAGTAATTAGTCTCTTAGTCGCCTTTTACGACACCCACGGGAAGAAATGGGTTAGTGCTATTCTTTACGTCCGGCATCACACGGACAATAACGAGGACATGTAGTGACCTAATTGGTGATGTTCTTCAGAAAGCTCAGGTGCGTAGTGCTTGCAACCGGCGTGCGTATATGACGATAAACGTATGAACGTAAACGAAGCAAAAGGAGTATGTAAGGAGCGTAGCAGGTGGCGTTCTATAGTTTCTGCCTACCCCCATGGGAAAAAGGCGTGAGTTTGTTATGTATGTATGTGTAAATAGATAACGGCGCAGGATAGCCTTTACCAGAAGTGATCATCGTATTAGTGGTTCAGCAGCTTCAATATCATCAGGATTGTGCCGGAATTTAGCGGTTCGAATGGGTAGCAGCGTTCTCTATGCGTTTTAACACCATACTGCGATCGCCAACCCGCCTGCCAAGCGTGGCGATTATGGCAAACCCCCCCTTTGGGGGATGCCTATGTCCAGCAGTGGACCTCTTTCGGCTGTAATGATGATGATGATTATAGCAGTTCGTCAAATCAAATCCAATAAAACTTTATTTGTAAACATAGGTCTTAAAATATACATTTTAGCATGATCTCTATTTTTTACCAATACAATTGATATACAAATAATCTGTTATATCATTTTAATAAGTACTCATAAGTAATAATTTGGAAACATGCAATAGTAATAATTAGATTGAAGAAGATTAATTTAAATGATTTCAAAAGTCTAAGTCAGTTACTAACATAATTATTATAATGTCGATAATTTCAAAAAATGTCAATAGCCGTTAAGAGCGTTTACGACGTACGGCATTTCATACTGAAACTTTCAAGCTCTTGTTTTTCGAAATGACTGAACCGATTTTAATTAAATTTCATACGCATAAGCAAGATATAAAGGTCTAACAAGTTAGTAAAGAACATTTTCGAAAAATAGTGTTACAGCCAAATTAGACCGATTTTAATTTTTCCATAGAAATAGAGATTCCCAGTTATCTGTTTTTAAATATGACATTTCGAAAGTGTGTTCTTAACTAACTTTTTAGACCTTTGTACCTTTTGCTTAAGCGTATGAAGTTTCATTAAAATCGGTTCTGTGATTTCGAAAAACAAGGGCTTGAAAGTTTGTATGGAATGCCGTACGTCGTAAACGCTCTTAATATTAATTATTATAATATGATAATTATATAATAATTTAGTTCGTCGTGGACGTAGTACGACAGCAGCTCCCCTAACATCTCTTGTCATCAGAAGACAGCCGCCACGCAACCATCGATGCGACGCTCTGCTAGAGTGACTGTCACCAGCCAGTGTCAATCTTATCCGACCTTTTCGGTGATTCCAGTAACTTTGTATCATAACTAGACGTCGCCACTTGCTACGCCGTCATATATACAATGTTCATAGTACAAAATTAGATTAAACCGCTACCCAAACAAAACCCGTTTGTTTGTAATATAAGTTCCGGTTAATGGACTTCAGATAACCGGATTAAGTGTAACGCAACCGATATAAAAGCTTCGGTTAGTTTACACGAGCCATTAATATTACCTATATCCCTTTTGTTCAACAGTTTAATAATTTAACATACAATTGTGTGGTCACTTGTCAATAGTTGGGAACTTCCTAAGTATTTCTGACTTCCTGGTAGGTACTTTGTGCCAATTGGCAATGATTTCTGCGATACGAATTGCGGGTTCGATACAGAACAATAATTTCAGGTGTATTGGACAACACCTTATTAGCAGTTTTGGGTATTTATGAGCACGTAGATTTGTTTTTATATCTATAACTTTTTCATAATAATAAAATCGTAACGAATTCAAAACTGTACATTGAATATTCAGATTGAATATTTAAAACACAAAGTAATTGGTACGAAATTTGAGAATGAAAATAAGGACAAAAATATAGTTTTTTGGATGCTTTGTATGTTTGTCTGTATGTCTGAATAGCGATATTCCCTATACGTCTGGTCAGTCTATATATAGGCTATAATTACCACGCTGTTTAAGGATAAGGACTAGGCCCGAGTCGACGGCGCGTTGTGTTCCACGCGCGCCTCAAAGAGATGTCAGCACCAATTGACGGCGTCCGAAAGGGCCAATGCCTGCCAAGGTTACGAGTCTCTCCGAAAGGGATATCGTGGCCCTGGCACACAGGCATTTGAAGGAACACGGTGGGTTTTAGTCTGTAAAAGTCTGACACGCCCTCCCGCTCCGCCCAGAGCGAGAGAACTTATTTGATAATTTCCCACCCAAAAAAAAAGGGTACATATACTATGTCGTGCATTGAGATTGTAGGCGTGTTTATTGTGAATCTTTGGAGATTTTCGTGACTAAACCATTTTATTTTCGCTGTATCACCACCAGACCTAAACCAGACCGCCACTCAAACTAAATCCTAACCCTAATCCCACGTAAAGATAATCCGTACAACAATCGAAAAAGCAATTACTCAAAAATTGGCTGAAGCAGCAACTGGTTAGATAAACACCGTGGCACCGGTCCAAGTCCGCAGTACATCATAGACGCACATCGGACGTGCCCTATCAAGTCGACGGATCTCGGATCACAACGGGCTCGTCTTAAATCAGATCGTCCTACTTAATCTGGAGAAGGGCTCTGGGAACGCCATTTTAAGGCCGTCGACTTTTTGTAGGCATTCGATTTCGGTGTCTGATTTGAAATTGGAGATAGAATCATGGGTTGAGAGAATTTGAATAGTTTTTTTAACGAAAAAACTTATCGATTTTTCTAGTTTTGATACCAACCAATCTTTAGTAAATTACTTTGCGTAGGTTCATGTTGTTCGCCTTATTTTTTTTTTATAAAATTTCATAATTGAATTAATTTTTCTAAAAATCACTTGTTTCTGACATTGAATACCTATAGTGAGTGGGTGGCGTATTTTTCCATAATCTACATATTATATTTAAAAATCAACCTACATTGTGCTTAATTGTTTACCCAAATATTTTTATTTACATTTTTATCCATTGAAAATAAAACGTGAATGGTATAATCACTAGATCGTACCGTATAAGATTACTGAAAACAAAAAACAAAATACGAGTAAAATCCACATCAATAACATGAGTATTCCGGCTTTTAAATGTGTGCCTGTTAATGAAGGCGTAAAAAAAAAAATTGGTAAAGATCGAATAAAAATCGACTGCAAAATCAATGTATCGCTAACTGTGTTAGTGAATTTACTCGTCAATAAAACAAAACATGGGGACTGCCGACAGACGTGAAAACTTATCTCTCAACGCGCCTAAAGAACTTTTCACTTCAATACAATAATACCTACTACAGCATGTCGGCGCGGGCATGTCAGTGACGCGAACATATAACTTTTTCCTCTACATAAAATCGCTCAACGTAGAGGAGATAAAGAACAGTTACAAAAAAAAAAAAAAAGGCAGTCTGACTGCCGACAGTACAATCTTAATATATATATATAATAATATATATAATATAATAATATATATATATATATATATAAATATATATATATATCTTAATATATATATATACCTTAATATATTTATATCTTATCTCGTGTCACAATGTTTGTCCTCAATGGACTCCTAAACCACTTAACCGATTATAATAAAATTCGCACACCATGTGCAGTTCGATCCAACTTGAGATATAGTAGGTAGGTAGGGTAGGTAGGTAGGGTAGGTAGGTAGGGTAGGTAGGTAGAGTATGTAGGTAGGGTAGGTAGGTAGGGTAGGTAGGTAGGTAGGGTAGGTAGGTAGGATAGGTAGGTAGGGTAGGTAAGTAGGGTAGGTAGGTAGGGTAGGTAGGTAGGTAGGTAGGGTAGGTAGGTAGGTAGGGTAGGTAGGTAGGGTAGGTAGGTAGGATAGGTAGGTAGGTAGGTAGGGTAGGTAGGTAGGGTAGGTAGGTAGGTAGGTAGGTAGGGTAGGTAGGTAGGTAGGTAGGTAGGGTAGGTAGGTAGGTAGGGTAGGTAGGTAGGGTAGGTAGGTAGGTTAGGCAGGTAGGGTAGGTATTCTTTTACCCATAGAAAGCCACGTTATTTGTGAGTGTCATAGAGTGAAAATGTTTACCGCCCAACGGAGTGGGCACGGGTCAGCTAGTCTTATATATAAAATTCTCGTGTCACAATGTTAGTTACCATACTCCTCCGAAACGGCTTGACCGATTTTGATGAAATTTTATATGCATATTCAGTAAGTCTGAGAATCAGCTACTATCTATTTTTTATACCCGGGATCGAGACTTACGCGGGTGAAACCGCGGGGCGCAGCTAGTATTATATACAATATTAGATTTAGTATAATATTATGCGTTATTACCCAAAACACGAGTCTAGTATTTTTATGTAAAGAATCTATGTACAAAATTTCAAAACTGTTTCATGTAAAATCACAAAGTTATAGGGTTGTTATGTTACCGGGTTGTCGGCGCCGCCAGGGTCGTCTTGCGCTCATTGATAATAATTTGGCAGTAGGTACTTAACCGTACGGAGATTGTATTGTAAGTAATTAAATGGTGATATCATTTTCCATCACACTTAAATATTTTTGGGAAAAAATATAACATGGTGTAAAAATTATTGAAATCGATTCAGTTCCATATTCTGAACAAACTATATTCAGGTTTCGCATAATTATACTAAAAATAATGTTGTATAAATGTATATATGCGTATACATGTACACAGGCCACTGCGCGTCACCAGTCTGGCGCATCACGTCACATTAGCATGTAGGTGACACGAACCTATAGGTTTTGCCCCTACCAAAAATTCGCTCAACGCGGCTAAGAACTTTTTTCTTTAATATCTATCATAACTTCACAAATAAATCCCTGAGCCAAATACGAAGATCAATCGAGGCTTTGAGTACACTATAATCATAAAATAATAAGTAGTTTCATTTTATGCGTAACACAAGTGTGTCACAAACTTTATTCCGAACGTAAGCATTGACCTAGTGTTACAACTTGACTGGGGTCATTTCGGAAGGCTTCGGCATGCTTCGGCACTCATTCGTGAAATAGGTCAAGAGACGGATGAACAGTTCCGCGACGATTTGTCAGTGTCGCCGACTTTCGCATAAAAAAGAGGAATTGCTCTCGTGAAAGGCCGAAGGAACCAAGTTTAGTTTTTGGAATGTGTGCGGCGTATCCGTTGACCACAGGCTTCATACACAGATGTCCTCTTTTGATATTGTTGAGTTTTCCGGGTTATTTTTCGTATAAATACAAAATATACGTAGAAAGTGAAAGTTTTCAGAAAATCATGAAATTTACGCGTATTTTTATTTATGGTTTAATATTAGTCGTAATCGTAATTTTTTTCGAAAAATAGTGTTACAGCCAAATTAGACCGATTTTAAATTTTCCATAGAAACAGTGATTTCAAATTATCTGTTTTTAAATAAGACATTTGGAAAATGTTCTTAACTAACTTTTTAGACCTTTGTATCCTGCTTATTTAAAGCGTATGAAGTTTCATTAAAATCGGTTGTAATTTCGAAAAAAGGGCTTGAAAGTTTGTATGAAATGCCGTACGTCGTAAACGCTCTTAAAATGCATAGAGAACGCTGCTGCACATTCTCTAGTAAGTCCCTTAGTCGCCTTTTACGACACACATGGAAAGAAATAGGATAGTGATATTCTTTACGTCCGGCACCACACGGAAAAGTAATAATTAGGGAATGTTTAACCATACATTTTTGACGTTTAAACGTATATTAACTTTAACCACCGCTTTTACAATATAAAGCGGAAACAGACTACTGTATGCACATGTTGGTTATTAATTAATTTGTATTCATTTCAGTGCAACACACCAACACGATTAGTCTCAAGTTAAGTTCAAACTGCTAAAGGAAACAGTCGGTTCAGGTAACTAAGTTATGTGTCACGTAACTTTCACACAATCTTGTGTATGCAACTTTGGACATACACGGTTATGTCGATACTGTTATCAAAGTGTTTCACATATCTATTGAAATACTGTAAATCGCAATACATCGTTCTACTCAATGATTTAAATAATTAAATTCGCCTACCCTGTCAAAAGATGGTCGCGTTTTTGTTTCGCATTGGTACCTCTGATACATTATGATTAGACCCACGATCTTGTCGCACTGACGTTTTTTTTTTGTAGGGATTGAATGTTTTAATTTGATAAATTAAAACATTCAATCCATATTGTTGTATATTTCGAAATCTGGCCTACTCCGAAGCGATGATCCGAATTAACGGCCGAATATTCGGCGGTTTCTTCACTTACAAAGTTTCCTTTTTTTTTTACTTTGTGTCCTTACCCGACTTTCTTTTTGGAGACCGCGAATCGGCAAATGTCAGGTAGGACGCTTTCAGGCTAGGTGGAGTGACGATCTTCGCAGGGTGGCTGGTGGCAGCTGGATAAGAGTTCCGGGGAATCGAGCTGAATGGCGTGCAATTGGGGAGGCGTCTGTCCAGCAGTGGACTGCTAATGGGCTGATGATGATGATGACACGACTTTCAAGTCACATTTTTGACCTTGATCTATCCCTTTGACTGTCGTTTTTATTTTCGTTTCTTTCACCGTAGTACGCCATAGTCAGCCGTAACCAGGAACGTGCCGAAAATTCAGCCGATACTTCGGATTTATCTTCGGAGTAGACACCCTGGAGCAAAATCAAATCAATTCAAAAGTCATTTATTCAATCTAGGCTGAGAATCAGCACTTTTCGAACGTCAAAAATTACATGAGACAGTCCCCCAAAAACGCCCACCCTTCACCACTTCCTAGTGCTTTAGCTGGGAAGAAGAAGTGGCGCAACAAACTCCCCAGCAGTACAGCTGTCTGTTCAGATAGAAAATATGAATCTATACAATAAAATGTAAAATAATTTGCATTAAGCAACACAAAACATTAATTTAAATTAGTTGCCTTATGTTAGCTAGCACACGCCATTATACCTTTAAAAAAAATAAAAATCGTCGAAAACTATACTCAAGTTGAAATAACGTAACTAAATAAAATTTAATTGACGAATGTTTCACACTACGGTTACAAGTACTTACCTGAAATATTTATATTGGCCCACGGTTTGGGTATTTGCCGATCTGAAACGGGACAAAACGTTACAGATTACATGTTACCGTCACAAATAGTGACACATTTATAGGGCCCTGTAATGGACGTGCGGAATCATCCTTCTCATTCACAAAACTGACTGGTCTTGCACTAGAAGTCATGTATGTGTGATAAGTTAAGCGTTACGTTCCAAGTTCCTATTACTTACGGCTCAAAGTGGTCTCCAAACAATTCTCCAAGAGAAACGTGTGAACACGTACAAGACGTTATGTTTGAGACTGAGGCGTTTTCTCAGCATTCTAATTGGTCGGTGTGGCAAAAGCTTTGCTTGGTATCTCTTGCACTAAAATCAAGCAAATAGGTGCAATTTAATCAAATTTTGTATACAAATTCTAATTGTACCTTAAACACTTAGCTCGCACAATGTGTAAACTAACTTATTACTATTCTTTGTACCGAATAATACCTAATAGTCGCGGGACTTCCTTATCATGAAAACAATAGACGTGCGCAGTCGCGTGAAGTCGATTCTCGTAATTCGGTATGTAAAGTAAAAATTTACCTATGCCGATTCCAAAACCATTTCGAGATTTTAAGCTTCAAGACTTATTTTTCTATTAATAGGTCTTAAAATTATAAGATCGTATTTATTTTCACAAAAATACTTAAAATCACTTGACTTTTATTTGACCTCTAATTGACGTCACAAAGCAGCCTGAAATTTCAGTGCTTTCAGTGCAAGTGTCATGCCAACGTCAATTTTACATGAAGCATTTATTATTATTCTATTCAGATAGGTAAATATGTAAATAGTGTAGTTTTTCACCAGCGGCGGACAGTACAAGTCAAATCACATCGATGTATCGCCTCAGGAAAATGTAACTTACGTTAAAATGATCTTCACAATAAAACAGTCGCCGCCCAGACTTGTACTACACATTTACTTCCTCGCACCATTTCCTTTTTAAGGTTTCTTTTACTAACAATCAATTTGTGTTGGCTATTTGTTGTGGTGTTTTGACGGTATGAAGAACTTAGCAGAAGTAGTCTTTGAATCCATTAATTTTATTAATATGCCATAACTTTAATAAACTAAAGTACGGAAATCGCTAAAGTATGAAATGTAAACAAATTAATTGTCAAATTTGACAGTTTGACTTTACTGAATTTTGGTTTTAAATAAGTGTTAAACGTGGCAAAGATTCTAAGCTATTCAGCTACTAGTGACGTCAGTACGAACAATAATTTAAAAAAATATATAAAAATAACTACAGCTTGTAAAAACAAAAAGATGAAATTATGTGTTTCAAATACTCTTATCATTAAAATAAAAATATAAAAAACATACCTGAAAAATACTTTACATATCTAATTCTAGGCAGAGCTTCAAGGATTTTTGACAAATGTGTGACAGGCTACCGAGTAAGACGTATTTATCTATCTCCGTCTAGCATGAACGAAAGAAAGAAAAATGTATTTATTTGTCATAGAAACACGCTCATACAAAAACATTTTTACAAAAAAAAAAAAACACTATTTTAATTTTTTGCCACCGACTTCCGAAATTAAAGTAATTTTTCACTTTTTCCTCACACACCAATTCGTATACCACTGCTTGCTATGTAAACAACAGTGACAGGAAGTTTTATAACATCATCAACATACACCGAGTGGATTAAATACGTATGATTAAAGCTAAATCAAAACTACCCAAGCAAACTTAATAAAATATGGAGCTGCACAAGCTTCCTCTACCAAATGAAAGAACTATAAAAATCGGTTCAGAAACAAATCAAATAAGTTATGCCCGAACATACACATATATTGAGAACCTTCTTCTTTTTTTTTGAAGTCGGTTAGTAATCATTTATACCCAGAGTGCATGCATGTCTCATGACAATTCCAATAAGCCCAAAACCGGCTAGGATACATTATTTTATTATGGAGTTCCAGCGCCTACTTTCCGGCTTCATCATCAGATCAGTTTGATAGTACCATTTTGATCAGAAGCATTTATTTAAATTTGATTCGTCATAGTCGCTTAACTATCTTAATCGGGATATCTTATCGCCACCCGTGAAATACTTATCATTGAGAAGTTCCTGTGGCCATCTGTGGACAGTTCCACTTCACCAAATGATAGTTTCTGAATGCAAATATTTGATTTGTTGATGAAAATACAAAAATCCCTATAATATTTGAGGAGTTCACTCCACTCCTCATGGATATCATCATCAAAATTAGATTTTGATAAAAATGGGACCAATCTGGAAGTAGGTATATCCTTTCAAATCAAATATGAATTTGCCAAATCGGTTTATGTACGACGGAGTACTGAGGTAACAAACATTAAAGCTCTCTGGCACACAGCGGTCGCGGCGTGACGGGGCGCGGCGTGGCGGAGCGGCGACGTGACGCTGGCGTGGCGGCAGTAGTTACACTGCGGGTGCAATCACGTCCCGTCCCGCCGCGCCCCTTCACGTCGACCGTGTCACGACGCGATTCGTTCAAACAGTGTTTTATATTGCCTATGGCCCCTAATCGTACAAACATACGTGAGCATGAACACATTCGATTAGTTTTTCGACATCCATTTTTGTAAAACAATACAAAATCACATTCACGCTCCGCCCCATCCGACGCGACGTGTTCACGCCCCGCCGGCAGTGTGACTGCTACATACGTAAACCATACAACACAAATCGTCGGTGTCCTGCCGGCGCTGCGCTCGCGTCCCGCCCCACCCTGAAATTCCTCCTTTTTGTGAAGTCTGTTAAAAAGACATGATAATTCAAATAAAAAACATAAAAAAATACAGATTTCTACTTAAGAACACAGAACGTAAATAGTCGGCAGCTGCACGTCATAGGAGGCGAAAGGCCGGGGTGAAACTCCGCTGCCGCGAGAAATCGCGGCACAGCGGACGGAGCTCCGGCGGGATCTCATGGCGGCATGGAGAGTGCGATTGTCGCAACCCAGCGCAGGGCACGCCACAATTGTGGCGATAAGTCCCCTCTTTGAGGAGTGGCTAGAGAGGCGCCACGGCGTCCTCACCTTCCGCCTGACGCAGGTCCTCACCGGACACGGTTGTTTCGGGAGGTTCCTGTTCAGGATAAAGCGGGAGGAAACGCCCGGGTGTCACCACTGTGTGGATCGCCCGGAGGACACGGTGGAGCATACGGTGGAGGTCTGCCCGGCTTGGGCGGAGCACCGCCGTGTCCTCACGGAGGCGATCGGCGGCAGCGATCTCTCGCGTCCGGCCCTGGTTCAGGCCATGGTTCGGAGCGAGAGTGCATGGGAGGCCGTCGCCTCCTTCTGCGAAGCAGTAATGCTCGCGAAGGAGGAGGCGGAACGCGTGAGGGTAAGGCAGGGTTCACGCCCTCACGCCCTTAGCCGCCGCAGGAGACGCCCCGGGCGTCGGGAGTCACAAGCTGATTTCCGGCCACCGTAGGCGCGGGCCTGCGGATGGTGAACGATGGGTAGCTCGCCGTCCGATAAGGACCAGGCCCGGGTCGACGGCGCGTTGTGTTTCACGCGCGCCTCAAAGAGATGTCAGCACCAACTGACGGGGTCCGTTAGGGCCAATGCCTGCCGGGGTTGCGAGTTTGTCCGAAAGGGATATCGTGGCCCCGGCACACAGGCAACGGAAGGAACACGGGTGGGTTTTAGTCAGTAAAAGTCTGACACGCCCTCCCGCTCAGCCCAGAGCGGGAGAAGTTATTTGATAATTTCCCACCCAAAAAAAAAAAAAAAAAAGCTGCATGTCATGACTGTGTCAATAAGGCTTGCACTCAGCATAATGCTGTGCTATGGGGGACCCACAGCACAGCGCTGATTATCAGTGGTCACCCGAAAACGACGCCGACCGACGTACCGGCGACGTGCCGGAAACCAAGTCAAGTTTAAATATTACTTACAGATTAGACAAAAATTGGTATCTACTTATTAACATGAATAAATATTTTTATGCTGTCATGTTCATGCTCTGACTTTGCCAAATTGTCACACACAAACATGAGGCAGCGAACTCATATTAGAACAATATTATTACTGCTGGCTAGTAAAAAAAAAACCGGCCAAGTGCGAGTCGGACTCACGCACGAAGGGTTCCGTACAATTATCTATAAAAATGGCAAAACAATCACGTTTGTTGTAAAAATAAATAATTAAATTAAAATAAAACAAATATTTAAGGGGCCTCCCCCTTAAATATTTGTTTTATTTTAATTTAATGATTTATTTTTAAAGTGAATATATAACTAAATATTCTGTGAATATTTCAAGCGTCTACCTGTTGCCGTTATCAATATAGATCAAAAACGAGCAAAAAAATCACGTTTGTTGTATGGGAGCCCCCTTAAATATTTATTTATTCTGTTTTTCAGTATTTTTTGTTATAGCGGCAACAGAAATACATCATCTGTGAAAATATCAACTGTGTAACTATCACGGTTCATGAGATACAGCCTGGTGACAGACGGACAGACAGAGAGACAGACGGTGGAACCTTAGTAATAGGGTTCCCGTTTTACCCTTTGGGTAAGGAACCCCAAAAAGTAAAAAACATATAGAATAACGAAGTACTAACGTACCAAGTACGTACGTATCTATTATTTTTATTTGTAAACGTTAAGGCTTGAGCAGACTAGCGCGACCGGCAGCGATATCCTGTCTGCACGAGCCTTTACTGAAAACATACCGATGATAGTTTAAAGGACAGCTCCTAAATTATTAACACGCCCTCAAGCGTCTGTTTATACGAATTTAAAAAGGTTAAAACATTCTGAATAAATCATTTATTGGTGTGAATAATAAAAATCTAATCCCATAGGGTATCTAGCTCGGGGCTGAACGGCAGCAATCGATTCGAGTTGTTTACGATTTCATTTTGAAATGTACTCATTTATCTAATCGATTAGCGGTAATAAACCACCCATTTGTTCTATGTACCTTTGTTTACTTTCAGTGCATGCTGAAATGGATCGGTTTGCATTTCAAATGAGTACCTTAGGACCCCAGACACGCCAAAATTGTGGCGATAAGTCCCCTCTTTTAGGAGTGGATAGAGAGGCGCCACGGCGTCCTCACCTTCCACCTGACGCAGGTCCTCACCGGACATGGTTGTTTCGGGAGGTTCGTGTTCAGGATAAAGCGGGAGGAAACGCCCGGGTGTCACCACTGTGTGGATCGCCCGGAGGACACGGTGGAGCATATGGTGGAGGTCTGCCCGGATGGGCGGAGCACCGCCGTGTCCTCACGGAGGGGATCGGTGGCAGCGATCTCTCGCGACGGCCCTGGTTCAGGCCATGGTTTGGAGCGAGAGTGCATGGAGGCCGTCACCTCCTTCTGCGAAGCAGTAATTCTCGCGAAGGAGGAGGCGGAAAGCGTGAGGTTGAGGCAGGGTTCGCGCCCTCACGCCCTTAGTCGCTGCAGGAGACGCCACGGACGTCGGGAGTCGCAAGCTGATTTCCGGCCACCATAGGCGCAGGGGCCTGCGGATGGTGAGCGATGGGTAGCTCGCCATCCGACAAGGGCCAGGCCCGGGTCGACGGCGCGTTGTGTTTCTCGCGCGAAGAGATGTCAGCACCAACTGTCCGTAAAAGCCCGTTAGGGCCAATGCCTGCCAGTAAAAGTCTGACGGGCTGAGCGGGAGAAGTTATTTAATATTCCCACTCAAAAAGAAAGTGCTCAGAATATACTTTGTAAATGACTATAGGTTCAAATCTTTCTTCTATAGACTTTTATGGAAACCTGAAAAACAAAAAAAAACTTTTTACGTAAAAATAGTAACCGACTACCAAAAATAACACTACAAAATGAAAAATAACTTTAATTTCGGAAGTCGGTGTCTTTGGATCTGTATTTGAGTTTTTTGCCACCGACTTCCGAAATTAAAGTTATTTTTCATTTTGTTGTGTTATTTTTGGTAGTCGGTTACTATTTTTTTGTAAAAAGTTTTTATTTTTCACTTTTTAGTGGCTCAGTTTTGATTTTATCTAAATTACAATACCCTAATGTTAACTGCTCATCACCTTTTATAAAATATTGCTTTCCCGATGCTGGGATGTTGATTGTTGAGGAGTTCTCCTGCTAAGAACCAGGAGAACTGCCACTTGCTTAATCGCAACCCGTTAAATAGGTACTCATTATTTTATTGTACCGGTGGCCATCTGTGTTCTCCTTCATCAGTTCCACTTCACCAAATGGTGCTTTCCGAGAGCAAATACACGAGTTACTCTGAGGCATTGGACTCCGGCAAACAATTCGACGTAATATATACAGACTTCAGTAAGGCCTTCGACCGAGTTTCACATAAAATACTTTAACAAAAGTTATCAGCATATGGCATCACCGGCACCTTGCTGATGTGGCTAGAATCTTACCTCAAAGAACGTACTTTCTTTGTTGTGGTGAATGGCTTTAAATCTAGTGCTCGAAATATTACGTCTAGTGTGCCGCAGGGCTCTCATGTCGGCCCGGTGCTTTTTAATGTTTTTAATAACGATTTGCCAACATGTTTTCGGTTCTCTGTAAGTTTCATGTACGCAGACGACTTGAAATTTGGAAGAGTGATAGATTCAATTAATGATACAGTATGTCTGCAAAGCGATCTCAACAGTTTGATTGTTTGGTGTGAGCGTAACGGCATGCAATTAAATGGCAAAAAATGCTTTCACATCAAATTCTCAAGAAGAGTTCACCTAATTGAAGGTTTATACCGTATTGGCAATGAAACTATTGAAACAGTAGAACAAATAAGGGATCTGGGCGTAGTATTTGACCGTAAGCTCACCTTCCTCCCGCACCTAGAAAATACCGTTAAAAAGGCCTCTAAAATTTTGGGTTTCGTAATTCGGAACGAAAAAATCTTTCGCAAAAGCAGGCCCAAAATAGTGTTGTTTAACAGCTTGGTTAGGAGTACTTTGGACTATTGCAGCGTGGTATGGAGGCCACATTATGCGACACATTCACTTCGACTGGAAAGGATTCAAAAACGGTTCATGTGGCACTTGGTGTATAGTTCCAGCAGAGTAAATAAAAAGGCATCTTACTCGGATAAATTGACGGAATTTAGCATGACTTCCTTGTCTAGTCGAAGAGAATTGTCGGATTGTCTATTCATGTATAAAATGTTGAATAATATGATAGACTGTCCTAAGTTCCTGAGTAGGATTAATTACAGGGTCCCCCCTGCTAGATATCCCCGCATTCGTATCACCCCTTTCTATCCCCCGCGCCGAAGAACCGTGTACGGAGCAAATTCCCCACTGCCAAGAATGTGTAGGCTCATGAACGAGTGCAGTGATTTCGTAGATGTACATAAGGACTCACTTGGTCGGTTCCGATATAAACTTCTTGATTATTTGTCTTGCAGGTTATAATAATTATAGTGCGTTATTTTATACTTTTTCTAAATTTTTTGTTAATTTTTAAGTTATGAGACGGCTGTCAATCATCCACGAATGACAGCCGGGACCAATGGCTTAAAGTGATTGCCGAGGTACGGAGGGGTCTCGATATGTAATTAATGGTCGCCCATCCACGAACCAACCGCGGCAAGGGTAGCTTAACCTCGAGGATATTATCTACCAATAGAGGTATCATAATACGAAATCACAGGATAACATGGGAGTGCACAAAAACCAACCAGTCCGCCATCTTGGATTTAGAATTACGTCACCTAGCTAACCATGCATTGTCATCCAAACTAAACGTCTTTATGCAATATATATTTAAATTTATGCATCTAAATTGGTTGAGGATAACTGCTTTAAAATTCAGTTCCAAGATTTGACCCGAACATACATACTTACATACAAACTTTGCAATTAAAATAAAAGCTTGTAAAATAGGGTAAGGGATCAAATAGTAATTATAAAGTAAAGTAATGTTTATTTATTTGTATATATTGTAGATACATGACATAAGGTATTAAAAAATGGTTACAATCTACCTTAGATTAGGCATGCATATATTAAGGAATAAAGTCAAAATGGGCACAATGTTGGTATGTCAATTGCATAAAAATATTATAACTATTAATTAGTATATTAGGATAAATAGTTTCCCTGAATTGGATATCTATTAAAACCCTTCCTTTGAATCGACATGCCATCATCGCAGACTGCATACTATGTAGGTACTTTATCTCTAATTTCCAATACTCATGTAAAATGCTTTTGAGCCATTTGCATTCCTGGTACTGGAATGTGTTTTGCGTCATAGAAGGCATTATGCTGTTACTGATGCAACAATGTCTTCAAGTGGCCCAGTCCAGCTGTAATTAATTGAATGAATGTCAATGGTGCAATGTTCCTCGAACCATGGACTTGTGAGTGTATGTTGCTGTGATA
This sequence comes from Tiliacea aurago, assembly GCA_948098905.1. Classification (NCBI taxonomy): domain Eukaryota; kingdom Metazoa; phylum Arthropoda; class Insecta; order Lepidoptera; family Noctuidae; genus Tiliacea; species Tiliacea aurago. The sequence goes on from OX402592.1 coordinate 9,736,835, forward strand.
GATGTCGAGATGCTAGATGACTTCTCGGGTATTTAAACTGCTGGCTTATGCATTTTTACGATAGTTTGAAGGACATTTCCTAAATTATTAACACGCCCTTAAGCGTTTATTTATACGAATTTAAATAGGTTAAAACATTCTTACTTTGTTGAGCAGACAAATTTTTCGAACTTAAGAAGCAATGGATTAGCAATATACTTCAAAATGATTCTGATTGTGTCAGTGTATTACACAAATATCATGCTGTTCCAAAATACTTCAATGTCCATTTTGGAAACTTATACATACAAGATTATGTATTCAAAACTGACATCGGCTTCGTTAGTTTTAGGCTAGTTGATTTTGACTGCAATTAATGGGCGAACCGGGTTATCAAAATAGCAACAAATACCAGTATGACTTTATAAACGAAGAACATGCGTACTCAAGACCATGTTATAAGATTGTTCATATAATAAATTACAAAGAAATCCAATGCAATTAACGTTCTAGATTTGCAACATGCAATACATACACAGGCGCAGATGACTACACCGGCCTTATCTATTTATTTTTTTACCTAAGACAGGAAGGTATAATCCGTGCTTTCTTCAGACTTCAAACTGGAAAACTCAGGACATGAAATAACATAATATATCTGCCATATCTCTTTAGTATCTCCCACTTTATAAGATGGCAAAAGAAAAAAAATGTCCTCCAATATACAAGTTGTAATATAAATAGCTATATGTCTTAACATATACATAAAATATATGTCATATGCATCTACAGACTTCCAAGGCCAAGTACAGATGATACAAATATATTCTTTAGAATCCTAAACTCCCTTCTTAGTCGCTTTTGTTACGGTAACAAGAAAATAATAATTTGTGGCGACTTCAATATAAATTTGCTTAAGAAAACTTACGATGCAACTGAATTTATGCAAATTTTGCACAGTTACCACCTAAAATTACGCATCAACGAACCAACACGGTTATCAAGCAAGACATGCATTGATAATGTTTTATTTAATGTTAAGGGATGTTCCGCAAAGGTTGTTGAATTTGCACTTTCTGATCACACTGCTCAATTGCTCACATGTTCAGTCAAATCTAGTTTTCTCCCTCTTTAAGGAACATAGAAAAAAGAGACTACTCTAAAGAAAACATTCATAAATTCAAAGAATGCATAAATTCTCTTCATTTCAGTGACGTTTTTGTCAACACAGATTTTAACTTAGCATTTAATGAGTTTTATGAATTATTCCACCTATTCTACAATCTTTGATTCCCCATTATACAAATAAAAATATCAACAAGATCTCGCCCTCGGTGGATAACAAAAGGTCTTAGAGTATGCTGTAAACGTAAACGACAACTTTTGTGGGACTACAGGAAAAAACCTACGGAAAATAATAAAACTAAATTCTTAACTTTATCCTCACAATTAAATCAGATTATTAAGTTAACGCAAGTCTCGCAATGATAATTACATAAAAACTGCCTGAAATAAATCGCAAGCTACTTGGAAGGTTATAAATACCAATAAACTAAATATACCAAAGGATCAAATACAACAGATTATTGTAGATGGTAATATAATAACTGATCCTAAACAGATTGTAAACAATTTTAATAATTTCTTCATTGATATAATCAAAACTTCCATACCAACCCACTCAAGATGCCAAATCCCTTTCGAAACAAACTCCATATTTATGCATCCAACTATACCTGAAGATATACACAAAATAATATAATTAGAGACCTAAAGAACACAAATAGTACCGGATATGACAATATATCAAAAAAAGTTTTAAAACACGTATCAATTAAGTTATCATTTATACTTAGTCATGTAATAAATTTAAGTATAGCAAATGGAGTCTTCCCGGAAAAGTTAAAATTAACTCTAATTAAACCTTTATTTAAAAAAAAACAATACAAATTATATGAGCTGCTATCGTCCAATAGCGCTCATACCAGTCATATCGAAAATTTCGAAAAAGTGATCCATGATGGTATTTATAGTTACTTTGAGAGAAATAATTTACTTTATGATGAACAGATTGGCTTTCGTAAAAACAAATCGATTAATATAGCAGTTTATAACTTTTTCTACAACATATTAACTCACGTAGATAGAGGTAAACAAACGTGTGCACTGTTTATGGACCTCACAAAGGCTTTCGATTATGTGGACCATAAAATACTTTTAAATAAATTATACGCTTATGGTGTCAGAGGAAACATTTATGACCTGATTAAATCTTACTTAAGTAATAGAACGCAAATAACACAAATAACAAGGATATGTCCCCATTCGAAAAAAAATATACATTATTCATCTTCATGTAGACAGGTTACATCTGGCGTTCCACAAGGAAGTGTATTGGGTCCGCCTCTTTTTATAATATACATCAATGACCTTCCAAAAGTGACGAAATACAACACAATTCTATTTCATTGAATCCTGAAGATAGCACTGTATTCTTGGGCTTGACTTTGGATGCTAAGCTTCAGTGGGGCCCACATGTAGATAAACTGTCAAAAAAGCTAAGCTCCGCAGCATATGCTGTTAGAAAAATTCGTAATTTAACTGACATAGAGACAGCCCGTTTAGTGTACTTTAGCTATTTTCATAGTGTAATGTCGTACGGTATTCTGTTATGGGGAAATGCTGCCGACATTCAGACTATCTTTGTTTTGCAGAAAAGAGCTGTTCGATCAATTTATAAATTAAGTCCAAGACACTCTCTCAGAGAGAAATTTAAGGAGATTAATGTAATGACTGTGCCTTCTCAGTATATTTTTGAAAATCTATTATATGCCCATAAAAATATAAAATTATTTAAAAAATACAGTGATATCCATAATATAAATACTAGGAACAAACACAAATTTGTTGTACCTACAACAAGGCTCAAGAAAATAGGTGGCTCGTTTCGATGTCAATGTATACGCTTTTATAATAAACTTCCAAGCCACGTTCAAGATCTAAGCCTTAATAAATTCAAATCATTCATTAAACGTAAGTTGTGCCAGAAAGCCTTTTATACTGTTAAAGATTATATTGAGGACAAAAAGGCTTGGGATTGAGCTGCTCCAATTTTTGTACATATTGAGGTAGTTTATTTTTATTGTTTTTTTTTTTTTGTTTTTGCTAACCTTATTATTTTATAAACAGTGACATTTAATTATTATTTTATACACAATGACAGGAATATTTACTTGTAAAGTATTATATTATTTTAATTATTGTGAATGTGAAGACTATGTGGGTTATTGCATAATATTTTTTTTTTCCCTTTCTTTTATTCTCAGTTAGTGTTAATCATGGTCTGGCAGTTTGAGTCATATAAGTGGCCTACCCAAATGGCCTTTCTTTGGTATTGATAGTCGCATCGTTGAGCTCCTTATATTCTGAGTAGAGCTGCACGATTACTGACAAATGCGTGCACTGACTGGTCAGGTCCACTCAACCTGTGTGGTTCTTTCCTCAAAAGACCATTTCAGACACCAATCTACATGGTCTTCACATGATCTGACCAAGATTATGTCTGGACTTTAAAAGAGACTATGACCTCTGAGTTTGTTTCGGCCTTTCTTCTCAGAGTAGTCAGATAGGAAACGCCGACCTCATCTAGTTTTTAAAATATGATTGACGTGTAAAAGTGTTTGTACAAACCTACTTACAGAAATAAAATCATTTATCATTTATCATTTATCATTTATTTGCTGATGATAGTACAGTACTGTTCACAGGAGATAATAAATTACACATGGAACCTGAGATAAATATGACATTGGATAGCATTATAAATTGGTTGACATCAAACAATTTACACATAAATCTCGACAAAACAAATTTGATGACATTCAGAAGTAGAGTAAGTAAAATAGCAAACACGAACATAAATTACCGAAAAAAATAAGATCCAGGAAGTAGACGTTACGAGATTTCTGGGTATAAAGATAGATAATAATTTAAATTTTAAAGAACATATACATACATTATGCACTAGATTAAATACCTTTTCTTATGCATTGTTTCAACTTAAACAAACGGTTAGTACTTCTACGGTCTTTACAGCCTACGATGGCTATGTTGCACCTATTTTAAAGTATTGTGTTATTTTTTGGGGTAATTCTACTAATAATGAAGCGGTATTTAAAACCCAGAAGAAATGTATACGAGCCATAACTGATATAAAAGTAACAAACAGTTGCAGACCATCATTTTTAAAATTTAATATTCTTACTTTACCATGTTTATATATATTAGAGGTTATAATGTTCGTTAGGAAAAATACAAACCACTTTAATAAGTTACATAGCAAAAGATAAAAAATCAATATATGTTTACCTTTTAATAAAACAGCGTTGTTAAATAAAAGTATATTATGTATGGGTCCACGCATATATAAAAATTTACCAAACTCATTCTTGGAGATAAGTGATATATAAGTATATTTAAAAACTATATCAAAACACTGTTACTAAAAAAAGCGTATTACTCTGTCACTGAATATTTACAGGATGCAAATATTATATAATGTGTGTAATTTGCATGCCTTACGGTAGGATATGGCTAATGGACACAATTGTTTGTTTAAGACCTTCTTTTTGTACCCATATTCGCAAATAAATAAATGATTATAATTATGATTATTAAATAACGCACAACCTCTTAAGGGTCATTGTACTCATCATTATGAACTACTTTTACTAAGGGACCAAACCTAAAATCGTGTGAAAAAAAATATCTGTTCCCTACATTTATGTTCGAATAACTCGTCGAAATGTAGGGAACAGCTGATTTTTTCATCGTGATTTCAGGTTTGTTCCCATAGTAAAACTTGTTCATAATGATGAGTACAATGCCCCCTTAAGAGGTTGTGCGTTAATTCTGGGACATGTTGTATATTTTATATCTTTATTTGGAAAAAAGGCTTTAGTGGTAAAGCGGTTATGCCAGCCTCGAAGTTTTACAAAATAAATAGAAAGTAGAGAATAAATAAGATCATAACATAATTATTTTAACAATCAAGTAATATAACTTACTAGCTAATTTGGATGTAGGTTTAGACAAGATCAAATTACACATGCCAACATCATTTAACACGACAACAGGTAAACCGCTGTCACTGTCAGATTGTATACACACATGTTGTAATCTGTGAAGATGACTGAAAGATATTCCTTCATAGGTTCCTGTTTTTGCCATCTTATCTACTTGTCCAATATATTTGAAATTAGAAACAAACACTGAATATCTACTCATTCAATACGTCCTTCGTTTAACCAGTCACCCTGTAGGACCTAGTGTGTTTATTTATTCAACTGTGGGACCTACATGGCGGATATAAAAGCAGTGAGCGGATGTCTGCCAAAGTGGATCTATTTCGTGATTGATAGTGAGGCGCACGGTTTTGAGTTTGGCACATTATGTAAGGTATGTATGTGAATATATGTAGAATTTTAGATGTTGGTAAACTCAAACTCAAAGCATTAACTATTTCAATGAAACCACTTACAGGCACTGATGTATAATACCTTTAGATGCGTTACGTGCGCTCAATAATGGCAAAGTAAATGCCAGGCAATTGCCTGACATTTACAATAATAATAATTATTATTACGTACGCGCCAATGAACATGCAGCAGCTAGTGACATGACTAAATATGTATGTTCATCTCTTTCTAACAACAGATATCGGTATAGGTCTTTCCTTTTCTTCACGCGCTGTATGATTGTATGCAAGTATGTAGCTACAATCATGGCTTACGCTGTTTTTGAGTGCACTAATGTTCGTGTATGACGCGTCTATTTATAATACATAATTGCTTACAGGCACTTTGGAATTGTCATATTGGTCGATCAGTAAGAAAGATGAAGATAGTTGCCTAATCCAAAGCGTAGTAGGTTAATATGGAGAAGAATGGAAAATAAACTCCATGGAAACACTAGGTATTTCAAATTATATGTTTACAAAATAATGGTTTCATCGTTAATGATGAATTTAAACTTAAATGTGAGAAATGATGTAAAACAACGTTAACAAGGAAGACTGGGGAAAAGCACCACAAGAAAAGCGGATGGATAATACAATGAAGAATGAAAAGTTGAAACACACCAGTAATGTTTTGTTCTTTCAACTACGTAGTAATGTAATCATTATCACTACAAAACCGATCACAAAGCACGTATCTTTTGCTTAGAACCAAAACAGTGCAGAAATGTTGTATGAAATCTCATTGTTGCACTGTTTTTCATTGCAACAATGAGATTTTATACAACATTTCTGCATTGTTTTTATTATTTATTTAGCTAAGTTTAATATATCTAGTATAAAGTGTATGCATTAGATCAAAAGATACTGGCTGAAAATAAAAATCGGCTGAATAAAACCGACATGGTGAAAAACTTTGTTTTCATTATATTGAGTTTTTATTTTGAATTGGTATATTCTTAATTCAAAATCACAATAGAAAGCTGATAATTGTTGCATTTATAAATGAAGTTATCACAGCTTCGACAATGGACACAGAAACATTAAATAAAGCTGAACACACAATCAAATCACGAGCACGTAAAAGTGAAGTGATGTAATAAAAATGTAAAACGCTCCGTATAATTGTAGATACAAACACGACAATTTGTGCAGGAAATTTCATTTAAAATTAAAAGGTACATTAATTTTAATCGCCCCAAAATTCATGTTACATAAAAATGTATTCATTCATTTAACAATAAACGACCGGAACCGAATGTTCCAATTTGCTTTTCCAATTGTATATACAACCATATGCCGAGTAACTCTGTATGCGAATGTGGCTCGACGAACGGATATTTTAGCGACCACGTGAGACACGTGCGACCACAGCGCACAACCACCGACCACACAGCAGAATCTACAACCGCAGCCAACATGGCTGACATTTTCTACTTTATTTCGCGCCAACTATTTAATGACACGGGATACGCAATTTTGTGGCTGTAAAACTAGTGAAACTTAATTCAAGGGATTTAATTTAAATGTTATACATAAATCTTCGTAATTTGAGCCAAATATAAAAGAAATTTGAGTTGCACGTATTTGAAAATACGCTGCAAATTTAGCATTTTTGTAGATGAATTGCTAACAGCTCGGTGTATTTCATGTAAACGTCGACTGCATGTTATGAAAGCTGATATCAGAACTATTAATCCAATGTCGGAGTGGACTGAAAAGAAAAAAAATGGTTGTTGGAAAATAAACTACTACCTACTGTATTTCATTTTGCTGAAAGTCGGATGTTGAATTCAAATTGCAAACAATGTTAGACAAAAGGTTTTGAAATCGTAGTTTTTGTACAGTTTTGACTTTTGGGATTTTACGAACTATAAGTTTCGATTTTGACGCAGATGACTTTTCCACGTATTACGTACCTATAAACTCTGACTGCCTCGTTGGATGAGGTCCTGGGTTTGATTCCCGGGTCGGGCAAAATCATATTAAGGTTTTATATCTCGAATTTCTCAGTAACAGCCTAGAGTCTGGATTTGTGCCCGGTTGGTGGCAATAGGCTCGGCCCTATTATATGGGACTTAAACTTATCTAGCGAAATTGAATGTGGGTGTAGTACTACTACCAGGTACTGGTGGTGGTCTCTGGTACACCTCTGCCCAACCCTTCGGGGAAACAAGGCGTGATGCTGTGTACAGTTATATTACTTCAGACAGCTATCGAAGCAGCAACCCACTAGCAACTTTATGAGAATGTTAATAAAGATCATTTTTATTTTGACCTTGATGCAAAATAACCGCGAAAGGACTCTAGATTCTATTTACAAAATCTCGCTTAAAAAAAGTTCCACAGTTTCGAGGGCTGTTTCTAGAATAAGCGGGGTATGAAGCAATAATCTTGTGCCATATTGTGTCATACGAACATATTGTAGACCCGACAAGTACCTACTTTATCCGCGATATGAGCACGGGTACCCGGGAATGCAATAACTATTTGACATAACGGTAGCAAGCCGGCTACAAATATGGATGATAACTACAATATTGCATGCCGTCTACCCTCAAAATGGGAGACCCGAAACCATTATAGGACGCTTATTAAAAAAGTTACGGTTATTTTTAAGCCAACACATTGAAAATAGCTATTAGTGATTAAATTAAAAAAAACTTTGTGCTTTATGTTTGAGAAAATTTAAGAATGTAAATTGGCGAAACAGTAATAAAAAAAATATGCGGGGCAGTCTTTGGGGACTGCCGATAGAAGTGAAAACAGTTTATATATAGCTCATGGAAAGCGTTCGGTGACGATGACGCGAGTTCCATGATTTTTGTTCACCCAAAAAGTGCTCAACACGCCTAAAGAAGTTATCACTTTAAAAAAAATAAGGGGTTTTTGTACATTTACGCTATGATGTCAATCCCATCGTTGAGAAATAGCAACTTTTCCTAAACTAATTGAAAGGAAACTCCAAATTAATTCTCGGGTATTTATTTTGTTGATCATAAAGAATAATCACAACACTAATATCATTTGTTGTTAACGCTCATTACTTGCTATTAAAGCAGCGTACATACCTTATGTTTTTTCAAACAGCACATATACCACATTTTTCGGATTTATAAACTCGTGTAAACTATATCTTGATTTTCGTATAATCTACAGGACTATCACAGCAAAAACTGGCTCGGACCTCTTGCTTGCCCGTTGCGTCCACGCTTGACGGCTTGACAAAATCCGCCATTGGTTTGTAGGAAGACGCAACGGGGCGGCATTTGAGTCAGTGTTACCAGGATGAAATCAAAAATTAATAAAATAATTACTTAAAAATATACTTCTAAAATTATTTCTAACCCTTATCAAATTAAATATATGACTTATTACAACAATTCCTAACTGATTCCTAACATAATATTTTATGTAATATTTATTTAAATAAGAAAACGAAAATAACATACCTAATCCAATTTCTTATCTAATAAAAAAAGTATATATACATACTGCTGCTAAAATTAAAAGCAATCACTTTAGGATGGATTTTAAATTTTGCAACTGTGAAGAAATCGACTGCGTTTTGCCAACATGTTCACATTTGTTGCAGTGTGTGCACATGCATTGGAAATTTACTGAAACTTTTCGTTTGGAGGTTGCAGCAGATAATGTGCAGGTAAATAGAATTATCAATGTATTTTTTTGCTTATAATGTAGGTATACAGTTAAGATGTTATCATTTTATTTATACGTGGAGCGAAGCGAAAACGTTGTATCTCTTTTTACGAAAATTACACGGATGAGGGACTATGAAATTTGTTAAAGTTCATATGGAGGAGGAGTGCAGAAAGCTAATATTTTTTTATTATAGGTAAGCATAAAAAACAAAAAAACATTTCACACACACACATACACACATAGTACCAGGGCCTAATGACTTGAAGATAGATAGGTGGCAGAAGTGTTAGCTTGATCATAGAATAAGTAAGTACTTTTGAATAGCATGGATTAGTAAGTACTTTGAAATAGCATGGAATTAGGTACTCATGTTTGTAAGAAGTATATAGATTGCAAGTAGAGGGGGTCGAAATTCGACTAGTCTGCGAACAATCGATTTTATAAATAGTCCCATCACATTTTTATCTTACGGTACAGTTTTGTTACGGTTGGTATCCGTTACAAAGCAGAACTTAAAGTAGCTTATCAATCCAACACATGGGAAATCCAAACTGTTAGCAGAGACAGTGCAGATCAGATTAGGTTCCAAGCCGTTGAGTGGTTGACATCGCTATCCGTGGACAGTACCTACCTACGTCCGCCCGATCCTGTGTTGTTGAGATACGAGTACGGCACTCTACACATGATCTGAATGCAGCGGAATTTCCGGCAAGAGTCTCGTCAGAGCTTGAACTTTACTACATAATAAACGAATTTTTCATTATTTCTTACTTATTTTACGTAAAACATTGAGTTATATTATACGATTACATGTAGGATCTTTTTTTTCACAAATTCTGTAGTTGTGGCTAGTGATGGCATTAGCTTACAGAGTAAGCAAACTGAAGTGGCAGTGGGCTGGCCATGTTGTCGAAGGACCGATGACCGATGGAGCAGACGAGTCCTGGAGTGGAGACTGCGTATCGGCAAGCGTAGTGTGGGACGCCCCCCAGCTCGATGGACCGACGACCTTAAGAAGGTGGCTGGGTCAGACTGGATGCGGAAGGCGGAGGACAGGGTGTTGTGACGCAGCCTGGGAGAGGCCTATGTCCAGCAGTGGACTGCGATAGGCTGAGTTGATTGATGGCATTAAGCTCTTCCCTAATATATGAGACATAACTGCCAATATCGGTGTACTACCTATACTGTTTATTTATTATTTATTTATTTACTGCTGCCCGGCTTCGCCCGCGTGGAATTTTCCAAACATATAAACATTCCTCTTGAATCACTCTATCTCTTCGATCAAAAATACCATTGTTGATCGAAGCTCTATCTATTAAAAAATACCGCATCAAAATCCGTTGCGTAGTTTTAAAGATCTAAGCATACATAGGGACAGACAGGAAGCGGGAAGCAACGTTTTATACTATGTAGTGATTACCACTTACATTGGTTTTTACAGCTGATAACCCAATACTACAATGTAGTCACAGTTTCCACATTCAGAGCCTAGCATTTACTTCTAACGAAATTTATCTAAACAATTAGTTAAACTTCTGTTACTCTCTTGCCTCTGGCTACTCCTTCCAGGATTTCAGGCGTGGTTTTTAATACTTTCAGGTATCCTTTTTCCGAGCCACCTAGTATTAACTTTGAAAAAGTTACATAAGTAGGTACGCTCCAGGTTTTGAACTCGCATCTATCATCTCGCTTGAGAAGCGCAGTCCTTTAACATCCAGGGGGTTTACTCCGAATCGATAATCCGAAGTATCGACCGAATTTTCCTCCTTTTCTTGACTTCCAAAGTTTCCTGTTTTGATTTTAAGTCCTTACCCGACTTCAAGTACCATTTTTGACTTTGAATTAAGTATCTGAGTTTGTTTCGGCCTTTCTTCTCAGAGTAGTCAGTTACGAAACGCCAACTTCATCTAGTTTTTGTTTGTTTTTTTAAATATGTTTGACGTGTAAAAGTGTTTGTACACATGGCTACACATCAAGCTATACATTTCCAGTATGCGCTGACCTCTCATTGTAGGGAAATCATATACAATGCGAGATCAGCTTATACTGGAAATATATAGCTTGATGTGTAGCCGTGTGTACAAACCTACTTGCAGAAAATAAATCATTTATCATTTATCTCTTTGACTGTCGTATTTTTTTCTTGTCTTAGTTAGCCGGTAGTCAGTCGGGTAAGGACTCAAAGTCAAAACAGGAAACTTTGGAAGTCAAGAAACGGTCGAACATTCGGCCGATACTTCGGAGTAGACCCCCTGGATGTTAAAGGACTGAGCTTCTCAAGCGAGATGATAGATGCGAGTTCAAAACCTGGAGCGCACCTACTAATGTGACTTTTTCAAAGTTAATGCTAGGTGGTAGGTTAGTAGGCCCCCAGGCACATTTTCCTTCGGTAAAATATCCATACGATTACCTAGAGGTTTAGCAACTCAACTTACCTCGTGGGAACGTATCGTGCTAGTATAATTACCCACTTACTTAACCAGACCACGACGTCTCCACGGTGCGACAGACAAAACGATCACAGTTTGCGTAGAAAAAATTTACATAAAAGAAAGAACTCGCTTTTTTTCTACAGTATGGGCAATTCCTGTGAGATCAACCGGGAAATGTTTTAATTCTGTGTAATGGGAACCAACAATCGAGCCGCAGAGTTTTCTAAGGACAAATACAAGAAACTGGGTCGTATTTTAGAAAGATGCTTAGATAAGAAAGAATCACAATTAGAAAGTGACCGATTTTTTTAGTAACATATACAACATTATTTTTAGTATATGCGAAACCTGAATATAGTTTGTTCAGAATAAGGAACTGAATCGATTTCCAATTTTTTTTACACCATGTTATATTTAGTCCCAAAAATATTTAGTGTGATGGAAAATGTTATCACCATTTAATTACTTACAATACAATCGCCGTACGGTTAGGTACCTACTACCAAATTATTATCAATGAGCGCAAGACGACCTTGGAGGCGCGGGGGCGCCGTTAGCATGTTTTTGTACGGACATATTTACGGCATCATTCAGCGGAAAGATATACGACTAACCCCCCCCCCCCAACCCCTGGGGGAGGTTACCATAACCGCCACGCTTGGCAGGCGGGTTGGCGATCGCAGTATGGTGTTAAAATGCATAGAGAACGCTGCTGCCCATTCTCTAGTAAGTCCCCTAGTCGCCTTTTACGACACCCACGGGAAGAAATAGGGTGGTGCTTATTCTTTACGTCCGGCGACACACGGAAGCCTTAGGTTAGTTGTCTGAAATATAAATGATTTTGTTTATTTACTCGCCGTTGCCCGCGACTTCATTGCGATCCAGGATGAAAAGTAGCTTATGTCCTTTTCCAGGTCATGGTCTACCCATGTGCCAAATTTCATCCAAATCCGTTCAGCCGTTTTAACGTGAAAGTGTAACAAACAAATACACTTTTGCATTTATAATATTAGTTAGGATAACTGCGTACTGTACAGCCAACCACACTTCAGTGATAATCTTTGCGCCACGAAAATGTATTTTGTGTCTCTGTATTTTTTTGTGTTTAAGTACTATAAAAAAATATATTAAGATTTGCACACCACAGATACTTGGTAGAATATAACGGGGGACTATACAACATTAGTTTTTCTTTACACTAAACCCGAAAAGGGGTCATTGTACTCATCATTTTGAATTTTTTTTTCTATTGGAACAACCTTGAAATCGCGAATGAAAAATCAGCTGTTCCATACATTTGTGTTCACTTAAATCGACAAAATGTATGGAACAGTTGATTTTTTTTCGTGATTTCAAGGTTGGTCCCATAGAAAAAGTTGTTCAAAATGATTAGTACAATGACCCTTTTTCGGGTTTAGTGTAAACAAAAACTAATGTTGTATATTTTAATTGTCAACCTATGATACTTGTATTCTTGCAAATAAATCATATTCTATTCTAAAACCAACCTTCCTCCGACGACATAGAGGCGCTTTCAATGTTAAATTGTTACTACGGACGTGGGGCTTAATGTGCAGTCTGGCTTGCATAATTCATCACTAAATTACTTCTCGGGAGGCGACACACGGAAGTTGTGGATACCGCGCATCAGGTGCTTCCCTTCTAATGGATTAATTCACTCATGTATTAACCCGTTCCATGCATCATGAACAAGTATAGCCACACTTGACTTTATCAGCGTGCGACGCCTAAAATCGTAGTTCTCACCGTGGTGGGGCGGGGGTGTCTGTAAGATATTCCACAAGTACAAAAGAGACAAATAAATGAATGTGGATATATTATTTTGAAATAGAACTTATTTTATTTAAAAAAATTAATGGCAAAATAATGTCCATGACGCACAGAAATATAATATTTTATTTATATATTTGCTAACATGTAAAACACTGGTTAGTAGGCATGCATTAAAATTTCATGACACAGTATTAAGACATGCACCCTGTAAGGGCATTGGAAATTGTATATATCGAATTACTATTATTAAAATAAATTATTAATTAGATACCACTGACTCTAATTATTTCAATTAACCAATCATTTATTACATCTTATTTTAAAATAAATCATTAATAACAATTCGTTCATTCATTTTAGTCATACACGTCACACATTTACGTCAAGCTTATTATTACAAGGTCGATCGATTCACAATTTGTCAGTTAAAATAAATTTCTCAACGGTTTATTAGCCTTTCTTTATTAATATAGATTTCAACTGTTACGAAAAAATTTAGTAATTTGGTAGGGATTTTAACCTTTCCGGTAGCTTATTAAATTTTATATGTTAGCTAATCATGAGTATGGGCTTTTCCCGTTAACTTTTAAATAAATAATAATAATAATAAATTCATTTATTTCAGGCAAAATAGCAGGCTTTTAAGTTTGTGATGGGTAGTATTAATCGATTCTTGTTCCGTGGTTATAGTTTTCATTTAGCTCGATATTAGGTTTGAAGAGGTGCCTATTTTTCCCGAATATACAACTTTGCAGTATATATATTGCTGGTACTGTGAGAATTTGTTGTTTAACAAAGTGTGGCCTACAACTCTCTCGTTGATCTATCTTTATTAATATCCTAATACATTTCTTTTGCTGAATTAGGAGGTCTGCTTTGTGTGCGGCATGAGAAGAAACACCTCATGCCGCACTGAGTGATGGTCGCCTTGGGCACTCTGTCTTGCTTAGTGCTGTATAATGTGGACTCGTGCCACCTATAATTTATCGATGTAAGTCACGAAAATGATAAGATCGGGAAAGATTTTAAAGTTTTTCATCTTCATCAGACCATGTAAAGTGTAATAATACTAGAGCCGACCGAAACTTTATTATTTGTAGATAACAATATCTTCATATTAGATACTATTTTAATTGTAAGATCTCAATGTAGTGATTATTTCCTATTAATTAAAATTAACCAAAACGTTATCAAATCTAGTTGTTTTTTTTTTTTATATCTGTTACCGTAAAATATGCTATATCAATATATGCGGGATGGCAAAATGTTTCTCATGGAATTATGACGTCACGTTTGTCCGTTTATTTCCTAAAAATATTTAAAAGAACTGAATGCGGTTACCACGTTTAAAAAAAAAACTGTTAAATTTCGTTGAAATATTCAATCTTTTAAAGAGTAGGTGATTTGGGCAAATAATGCTCATGACGCATCTTGGTAAAAGTGCGCATGAGAAACAGATAATTATCATGTCGCACCCGTGGCAAACTTGGTATATGTGGTGCCGTGTTGAACGTGCTAACTTTATGGATATAAAGGAGGATATCAGGATACGAACTCTGGATATTGAATTAAAGGTTTATACGAATGCTGGTGCTGGTATAAATATGAATATCTGGTCCGTTTGCTTGCGGGCTCTGTAGTAGAAATTAAGAGGATAAGATACAGGATTTTCCTAGTTTGGGGGGCAGGGTACCTATTCTTATTTGACTTTCGACATCACTACCTACCTTTTGTATCCAATCTTTGTGTAATTTTACTGAAGTGAATTATAATTGTCAAAGTTTATGTTTTGTGAATTAACAAAATATTTTATTATTTAAATTACTATTTGATAGGTTACGATTACCCTTCGTAAACTAAGTTAAAAATCGATTATCTTTAAGTGTTGACTTAGTGCGGCAGTGTCTTAGTGGTTTGCATGGTCAACTATATCACTTTCGTGACTATGATGGTTGCTAAGTACGCGTATTCCAAAAAAAAATACCCTTCTAAGATCAATCCGGTGAAAAGGCTATAAGAAAAAATTTTGAACACAGATTTATTTATAACAATACCAATTAGTAAATCCAATAAATTGAAACTTCTAAAGCTTTATAAAAAGGAAGAAATATCTCAAAAGGATAATCACTTCATCTTGGCTCGTCTTTATAACTTTGCAAGGCGAACTAAAAAGGGAGTTATGAAAACTATTAATTAGCTAAGAGTTTGCAACTAATATTTTTTTATCATAGCTATCGGCAATGTAAAGAAAGTTTTCCTCGTTATCAAGAAAAATGAGGAAAATAGTCTGTTGAGAAAACCAATTTTATTAATAAGAAAATGAATAAAGTTGTTTAAATATTTTCTATCCATTCATTCAAAACCATTTCGTGACGATAGAAAGATAGTCGTTTTGTTCAAAGTATCGTAACTTGTATACTAAATTAAAAGTAGATGTTCACTTATACCACGGAACATTTAACCGTAGGTATTCCGCGATTCATTTAATAATATATTTGATAAAATAATATTATAATATTTATTTACTTAAACGTGGCAATGCTGCCAGCCTTTTGGGCACTTTTCCTCTTTTTTTATTTATATATTTGTTTAATTTGTCATTTAATTGTGAATAGTTTGTTGTGATAATATTGTATATTGGTAGTTAAAGTAGTAAATATAACAGAGGATTGTAATACATGTTATTATTACAAAAGTGTACACAGTGGTACGGGATATTATTGATCTTTTCATTCAATTCAAGTAGTCAACAGGTCCTATTTAGTTTGCCGTCTCCATTATAACTGTGTTAATATTTCTATTTCAAATACCACATTTACTTTACCCCACAATGAATCATTTCCCATAGAACATTGAGTTAGTTCAAATTCAGCTTTAGTAAACCCAATTCAAAAGCTACCAGAACCGCTTCCAGTTGACAATAGGGCGGTATTGTATCGGCTTTGTGGAGCGTTGTATAGCGTGTGGTGCCGACAGCCTTATCAAGTTGCATCAGGATCGAGCCTTGATGTCGAAATTCTCGAAAGTTTGCGTTAAAATACTCGTAGTGTAGGTCGTATTGTTTTCTTGTTCTCTTGTGAAGACACGAGTTTTATTAGAAGGGCTTAAAGCCTTAGGCGTATTTATTGTCATGTTTTAGACTAACTAAGAAAGCACTTCAGTGGCAGTGGGCAGGGCACATTGCTCGCAGAAGAGATTGTCGATGGGGCTGAAAGATTCTGGAGTGGCAACCGCGTACCGGAAGACGTAGCGTTGGAAGAATTCCTACAAGGTGGACCGATGACCTTAAGAAGGCCGCAGGAATCCGCTGGATGCGGGAAACACAGAAACGCTTAAAGTGCCGGTAATTGGGGGAGGCCTGTGTCCAGCTGTGGACGTCTCTCGGCTGAAATGATGGTGATGAAGAAAGCACCGTCACTTGCAATTCTTCTCAAAACAACCACGTTGACTTTGTCAAACGATGTACAGTTGAAACTACTTCTTTTTTTTTTTGTTCTAGGTGGAAAATCCTCCCTCGCCCTGGGGCGAGCGGAGGGGTCTGTGGTGGTTTTTAGTCAGTAAGGGTCTCTTACTGACTAAAAACCACCACGGTATTCTCTTCCCACACTTACACCGGTGATTATGGGATCTTGTGCGACTTCCTCGAACCCCGGCTCGGCCCGCCTTAGCGGGCCACCTCAGACCCACAGGAGGAGTGTTAGACTCCCCTCGTGACGTCCAATAGGGGCACGCGTGGAACACTACGCGCCGCCGCCTTGAGTCCTGCTGGATGAGGGCCTAATTAAAATAGCAAATTTGATACCCAATTTGAGCGAAGCATTATCAGCCATTTCTGTATCCGTCATGAGTCTGCTTTTGTGCACGGCCAATAACAATAGGCTCGCTTTCTATTACATAGGACTTACATCGGCGAAAATTGGGTGTAATAAACATCTCCACCTATCCTTTTGAGTCATGCAGGTGCGATGTGTTACGTATCAATATCACCTACTAATGTTACATGCATCACTCCAACACCGCGGCATATGGCGCGGTCCCGGCATTGCTGTCTGTCGACCGCAGCGAAATTATATAATCATAAACTAGGCTGAGTTAATGCCCATTTGGGACCACAATGCGTATACCTGGGTAACGTGGGATTGCAATTAGGTAGCGGTTATTAGTGCGTCATAAATTCTTTTTATGTTGCCTATATTTTGGCAACTGGTTGCAAAATGGTACTATGTGGTAGCTAGCGGTCGTGTTATGTTTTTATTGTTTGGCAGCAAAAACTCTATGAGAACTTAGTGCTTTTTAGGGTTCCGTAGTCAAGGAACTCTTATAGTTTCGCCATGTCCGTCTATCTGTCTGTCTGTCGGTATGTCTGTGCCTGTCTGTCCGCGGCTTAGCTCTGAGACTCTTAGTACTAGAAAACTGTAATTTGGCATGGGTGGGTTTGGTGTTGGGTTTGGTTGGGTTTTCATATTAATCACGCCAACAAAGTGGTAAAAAAAAAATTGTAGGGCCCTTTCACACAAATTGGGGATGATATATATTTTTTCTCGTCTATTACATGGTGGGGATATCGTTGGATAGACCGTTCAAAAATATTGCGGGTCTTTGAAAACCATTATTCGATTCATTTGGATCTGGGATCTGTTTGTGCGTAATATTAAGCTTTACAGTGCTAATTTTTGTTAGAGTCAATGTGTATGACCAGCTTAATGGTTGTTTTTGGATACGTAAAAAAATTATGGAGTAGTATATACACTGAAGGAAAACTGTCACCGCTAAGTAGGCTTTACAAGTGAACGAGTAATATTCGACCAACTTACTTTTTTGTAGTTGGAGAATTGACCGCAGCCGGTGGAACTTCGTGGAGCATTTTCGACGTTTGGCTCCCAGACTGGAGCGAGCCGGGGCTGCCTTAAAGCGGCTCCTGCCCAATCTAGGGGTCCAAACGCCTCCTGCCGGAGGCTCTACGCGGGGGTCGTGCGGTCCATGGCCCTGTACGGGGCACCGGTGTGGGCGCGTTCTATAAGGCTGCGACCAGCCCGGCGGTTGAACGCGTCCCAAAGGGTTATGGCCATCAGGCTGGTCCGAGGATACCGCACGGTCTCCCGTGAGGCGGCGAGCCTCCTTGCCGGACTACCGCCATGGGATCTGGAGGCAAAAGTCCTCGCGCACGTCTGGGAGTGGCGCGAGGAGGCGAAACCCCGGGGTGAAACTCCGCTGCCGCGAGAAATCACGGCACAGCGGACAGAGCTCCGGCGGGATCTTATGGCGGCATGGAGAGTGCGATTGTCGCAACCCAGCGCTGGGCACGCCACAATTGTGGCGATAAGTCCCCTCTTTGAGGAGTGGCTAGAGAGGCGCCACGGCGTCCTCACCTTCCGCCTGACGCAGGTCCTCACCGGACATGGTTGTTTCGGGAGATTCCTGTTCAGGATAAAGCGGGAGGAAACGCCCGGGTGTCACCACTGTGTGGATCGCCCGGAGGACACGGTGGAGCATACGGTGGAGGTCTGCCCAGCTTGGGCGGAGCACCGCCGTGTCCTCACGGAGGCGATCGGCGGCGGCGATCTCTCGCGTCCGGCCCTGGTTCAGGCCATGGTTCGGAGCGAGAGTGCATGGGAGACCATCCGATAAGGACCAGGCCCGGGTCGACGGCGCGTCGTATTCCACGCGCGCCTCAAAGAGTTGTCAGCACCAACTGACGGGGTCCGCTAGGGCCAATGCCTGCCAGGGTTGCGAGTTTGTCCGAAAGGGATATCGTGGCCCTGGCACACAGGCAAATGAAGGAATACGGGTGGGTTTTAGTCAGTAAAAGTCTGACACGCCCTCCCGCTCGGCCCAGAGCGGGAGAAGTTATTTGATAATTTCCACCCAAAAAAAAAAAAAAAAATGCTACGCCGCGACGTATATGGGAGTGCCATGCATAGGAGAACATGTTTTTTAACTACAATTTTAAGTTTGTATTTAGGATAAATTCTCAACTACGGAACCCTTTATTGTGCGTGATCCGACACGCACTTGGGCGGTTTTTTATGTTAAAGGTTATTAGACTGAGTAAAAGCAATTAAGGGGCCGGCGTAGCATGCGTAGTTCATACAAACGTAATACCAAAATAATTTGTAAGCCAAACATATTCTTAAGGTAGTGTGTATTTATTTAGATTGAATTACACAATATCTATGTTCCCAAATATATATTTTGAAAGGACAATGATATGAATACGACATATGAGGAATTTAAAATTTCTATAGAAAACTTATTTTTCTCATATTTCTTGTTTAAATCAGTGTCCATTCAAAATATATATTTGGGAACATAGATATTCTGTAATCCAATCTAAATAAATACACACTACCTTATGAATATGTTTGACTTACAAATTATATTGGTATTACGTTTGTATGAACTACGCATCCATCGCCGGCCTCTTACCGCAAGTTGCACGTAAGTCCATTAAATATAATTCCCCATTAAATGTAATGCTGTCCTTATCTAATGGAACGTACCAGAAAGTGACTGCATATTTTTAATGGGGAATTAAATTTAATGGACTTACGTGCAACTGGCAGTTAACCTATTAGGTTAATGGAAATTGCAGCTTTCGTCTACGACAATGTGTACTAATGGCGTCCAACGATTTCGCTGCGAAACGCGTCAAGTAGTTTTTTTATAAATTTTTCTACCATAGGAAGGCCATGATGCTGCGTATCCGTTTTGTTTCAGAAACATAAGGTAAACAAACATTTTCCACAGGTTTGTTATGATACAAAAGAAACTGCAAAATAATATTCCAACTCATCATCATCTCCCTAGCCTTTTCCCAACTATTTTGGGATCAGTTTCCAGTTTTACCGGATGCAGCTGAATCATCATCATCATTTCAGCCGAAAGGCTGGACATAGGCCTCTCCCAAAACGAGGGGGGAGGGTTGCCATAATCGCCACGCATGGCAGACGGTTGTTAAAATGCATAGAGAATGCTGCTGCCCATTCTCTAGTAAGTCCCTTAGTCGCGTTTTACGACACCCACGGGAAGAAATAGGGTGGTGCTCATTGATGTATTAAAATCGGGTAGTGCTATTTACGTCCGGCACCACACGGTATGCAGCTGAATACCAGTATTTTAAATGGAGCGACTGCCTATCGGACCTCCACAACCCAGTAACTGGGTAATACGATAGCCTTTGGTAAGACTGATTGTCAGACTTTCGGGCAAAATAATATTCCAACAAATGATATTTTAAGTAAAAAGAAGTAAATAGGTTACCTACTCAACATTCAATCTTCAAAAACGGCATAATGTCACACTATTAGATGACACGTGGAAGTAGGACGGCATGTCGTAATTATCGGTAGCGAAAAGAGACAAGACAAAGAAAATGTGACTAATTAGCCATGTGTTGACGTTCCACTTGCGGAGCGTGTATAAACCATCTATCTCTTTTTACTTATAATATCATTGATTGCAACTATTTACCTGATTTCTATTTCCAAATTCAAGTAGAAGGTCGTCAGAGTACTTATGTCGCAACTTGTTATGAGATACCGCACAACCCCGGTTTTTTAAGCCGTAAAAAAGGTTACCTTTATCATGAAGTATCTCTTTGAATGGGTTTTTGCTTGAACCCCAGTAAAAGGGAAACCCAGTTAAAACCCTAATCGTATGGGATTTTGATTAACTGCTAAAACCTATCAAAAACCCTTTCAAAGGGTTCAGCGAAAAATAAAAAAAACAGTATTTTTTCCCTAATTGAATGTTGTTTTTTTTTTAACTTAATTCATGTTGGCATTGTGCTTGCATGGGGAGCTAGCACACAGGGGGGGGGGGTGTTAAATTTCTGTTATTTTTTGGCTAGGACGCACCGTTTTCGAGATATTTGAATTGAAGCCACACCGTGGCTTTTGATTAACTACTTAGAAAAACCCAATCAAAACCCGGGGTACCAAATTTTAATGGGTTATAAATTAAGCCGTTCAAAAAGGATACCCTTATCGTATGGGTTTTTGATTTACCGCTTAGAAAAACCCTATCGAAAACCCTTTCAATGGGTAACCAAAATTGTCCCTGCTTTTATACCTATCTATTTTATAACCGGCGTCCATTAGACCTCACCTGGGAATTCTACGCATCTGTTATAGTATGGGGCACTTTGCACAGTCTTTAGAACGGCCACGCTCCATGGACCTAATTAATTTCTCGTTCATATTTGAAAGGTGTAAGAACAAAAGGCTTAGAGGACTCGGAAATACGAAGGAGTGATGAAAGAGAAATATAATACGTTTCAGCACTACGTAAATATAACATTGTCTTGCCGAAATTCGGAAGTTGTAATGGACCAATAAACATTATTTTACCTACAAATCATTTGAGAGTAAACCTTAATCATCAAAGAAGATTTTGAAAATTGATTGAAAATACTTAGCATTTTCTAGAAGAGCTCTTAAAGATAGCAAATAAAAAGTCACCAATAACAGTTCAAAATTATAACCAACAATTGATTACACATTTAGGTATTTAGATCCGCGTTACCCAACTTAGCAACAAGATCAACATAGGCCGACCACATCCGATCATACATACATAAACTCACGGTTTCTTCTCATGGTGGTAGGCAGAAACTATAGAACGCCACCTGCACTGACCTGCAGCGCTCCTTATATACTCCTTTTGCTTCGTTTACGTTCATACATCTCGTCATATACGCACGCCGGTTGCGAGTACCTCGCTCCTGACCTTTCTGAAGAACATCAACAATTAAGTCACTATGTTCTCCTCGTCCTTCCCGGCGTTTTCACTCAAATCTTCCTTGTAAATACCTTTTTTTAGTCGCCGTTCATTCATCCTCTCAACACGACCAAACCATCTAAGCATATTGCACGCCTCATAAGCGAAGCGTTGAGGTTGTGCTCTACTCTCGACATTTAAAAAAAAGCAGTTTTCTCGAAACTGAAATCGTTTATTTTTTTTATTTATATCGCACTTACAGGTTGTATGAGTGTACTACTCGTAATATCAAGTCGAATAATTTTTCAAACACATAAAATATAATTCAATAACAATTATTTTGTTTAACATAGTAAATAATAACATTAAAAATGATCTTTCCTGGACGTCCGTGTGTCTGTGTTTATAGATTGGTGTATGTGGCAGGGAAATTGGTCGAAAAAATTATCGTACTATTTTTTTTTATTATCTAAAGTAATACACTACGGACTTTCTCAATTAATATGAGCGTTCAATTCACACAAAAAACTAATATACGACTGTGTATTTTTTTGTATATCTATATTTTTTTTCCTCACCTTATAATTATGGCGCCACTAAACCATAGCAGAGTCACCTGTTTTTTAATTTTTTATATTTGTTTTTTGTATTTTTTTTATTATTATTTATAATCGTTTTTTATTTTATTTCATTTGTTTAATTATCTTATTGTTAGCAGTAATGAAGAAAACGACGTGAACGTTATGAGGCGTGCAGTTTTGGATATTCCAAATTTTCTTTTCATTTTTGTCACTACATCTTCTTTTAAACCGCACCGTTGCCCTATCACATCCGATCTTTGTTGAAACGACTATCGACGAACAGATTGCATTTATCATTACATAATTCCCTGTCCACCCCTCACAAACGGGGATTAATCGAAAACTAACCTTTTGCACATACAAAGCGAGTGTACCAGCATTATAAACATTTTTCTGTTGATCCTGCATGCAAGATTAGTCTCAATATAGTAGAAGCCCGTTTTCTAACAGAAATACTTGTAATAAGTAATTTAATTTATTTATAAAATATTTACATCATTTAAAAACTAAAAGACATTTACAAGTAGGTATATGAAAAAGAAGGGGAAATAATCATAGAGCATCAAAAAATTCGTCCGAATCGCTGTCAACAGGAAAAGTGCCCAAAAGGCTGACAGCATTGCCACGTTGTTTGACAATGCTGATTCTTTGGTCAAAAAAATAGGCCAGCCTTCTGGTCACATGAGGAGTCGACCAATCGGTTGGTGATGTCGCACTCGGACCCCATGGCCGTGTTTCATCCCCAAACGGCTCGAACATATAAGTCCCAATAAGATTGAAGTATTTGCGCCGTTTGAAGTTTTCCGCATCTGCAGCAGCCGTCCCATCACAGCCCGCAGTATGCTTGTAATTGGTTTTTTATTTAATACATTTCCATGTAGTTCTTTATTCACCGCATTGAGAGCAATTTTTCATTAAAAAATTGACAATGTACTTACTGACATCGGTAAAAGAAAACATCGTGAGGAAACCTGGACTTAATAATAAATTACTAAGCAATGGAAAGAATTGCCGCTGTCATTGTTCAAAAATAGGCTCGGATTCGGAGGACATTATAATGTCAGCGAATTCCTTACTGAGAAAGAATTTTGTATAAGTGTTGTGTACTGTTTTTGTTAAGAACTTTGTACCTATAATATACTTAAATTGTGTGGATCTATAAAAGTTGTGATTTAAAACTCTTCAATCTAGGTATCTCATAATTGCCTTTATCTGATCTACACCCATGCTATAAATCCTTTAAAAAAGTTTCTGAAACAGTTAGCTTATTTCCAACATTAAAACAACCAGTGTCATAGTAACCATTATACTCGTATCATCCAAATGAGTGCTATAATGTTGTACTAAATTCATTATGCAACTCCTTTTCTCGCGACTCAATACGTGGTATCTTTATGAATTAAAAAAAAGAACATTGTCATGTACGCCCATTTCACTACAACAGTGTCGTAATTTAAAAAAAAAAAACTTATAGGTTATTCGAATTCACGTCGTATCCCGCCATTTTTATTCGATATTAGTTTTACAAAAATTTAAATATAGAGGATTCTCAACATGGGTGTAGATAAAGTCTTGTAGGCAACTGTACATAATTAGGTATTAAAACAGTTGCATAAATATAATAACTAAAAGTGTATTTTTATTTCAATTAAACCTATTACAGGCACTTTGAAATTGTCAAAGAGTCGGTCAGTTAGTCAGAAAGTTGAAGCTATTTGCCCATTCCAAAACCTAGATCTCTATGGAGAAGAACAGGCAAGAAACTCCAAGGACACTCTTTTAAATCAAGATATTACAAAATCCTGGGTACATTATTCTTCTTGTTTCTATATGTGAGAACAATGTAAAAAATTAAATTACTTATTTAAAAAAACAATACAAAATATAAGATTAAAAGATTACAAATTTTAATAAGGCCTGGCAGTTAAGAAAAGACCAGTCTCAACTAACGGTGCCCGTTCACGAACATGACGTTATGTACCTTTATAGGGAGGTTGACTTTTTTTTTTGCGAATTCTAAAATAGTCCCATACTAAAAGTTGTTCATTATGATGGGTAGAACACTCCCTTAAATTTTGTCGCATGTTTTTAAAGTCAGCCTGTATACGTACAGTTACAATATTTTTTTTCTTTTAAAGAAAAATCCAAAAAAAGAAGCCTTTGTTATCACGATGTGAACTTCACAAATAGAGTAATCAAGGAACTACTGATTGATTCGTTCATTAACGGCTCGGATTCGTGACCGTCGAAAGTGTTTTGTGCTACTCGTAGATACCTATTGAATACAGACCGATAGTTTGCGAGTGGATTATGCTAATAACATCGTTTTTCGATAGAAGTAATCGTTTAAATAAATAAATAAAATAAAATAAAATTTATTCAAGTATAAAGTAAAGTAAAATTATAATTTAGATTAATTACAACCAGGGAAAAATGTAATTCTAACTGTAATGTAGACCTGCCTGAACTAGGTTTATGAAAAACCTGTGTTTCAGGCCATCGATTTACATCAAACATTTAAAATGAAGACAACAATAGGTTTATTACTAAGTTAAATTAAAAAGGAGACATAATATTTTCAATGACTTAAAGAGTAACTCTTTGGGTATATTATTTTTAAAACTAGATTATGTAAGATAATATTATGTTTAAATAAATTAACAAATAATATTAAAGTAGATAAAGTAGACACTATTATTAATTAGCTAAAGGAATAGACTTATATTAGAGTAGGTCGAGAGAGCTATTATTTTAAAATTTCTAGTAGTTTTTCCGTGTCTGCGTAATTCAATTTTGACAAATATTCCTGTACTAGTAAGTTACACCTATTATAACTTAAACTATAAATCTTAAGCACTCTGTTAAACTTGTTATACAAGTAGGGCCCTAAAAATAAATAAAATCGATTAGTAAAAGCATGTTTAGTCTGAGAGTTAGCACATACCAAATCTTTTCTTCTCCTATCTGAAGGTACTGGGTTAAAGTAGAGTTCAGTGTGTTGGTATAAAACTACATTAAAAACAAATAATTGACGTACTGTTAGCACCTTACATGCCATATAAAGCTGGTCTGTAGGAAATCTAAATGGACGAAAAGTAGCAACCTTTAAAACTGCTCTTTGGGCGCGTTCTAGGTGCAGTAAAATTGATTTAGCGGCACCACCCCAGGACGTTATGCAGTAGGTGATAATAGATTGACATAACGCCAAATAAACCTGTCTAATTAATTTAAAGTCGGCAATGTTACGTACATTTTTAAAAACGTATATTAGTTTACGCACTCTGGTGCATAACAAATCGATGTGTTTGCGGAAATTCAGGTTTGTGTCAATCGTGACGCCTAGATATTTGATATGATCGGTTTTAGCTAAAGTGGGACAAGTGCATGCAATGTCAGCATAATGTAAATTACAATTGTTATGCGCTTGAATGTTTAGATTAGTAAGCGTTGGATTAGTGTTTCTCATTGCAAATATTAGGTAGTTGGTTTTATCTGTATTTAAAGTTAAGAGATTTTTATGAAGCCAACTAGACACAGTATTAAAACCATTCTGTGCTACCTCAAAGACCTCGGCCATTGATTTAGCTGTGAACAGTAGCGCAGTGTCATCCGCATATGACATAATTACACCCTTTTGGAGTGTCAAATTGCAAAGGTCATTTATATAGACTAAAAACAATGTAGGACCCAAAATACTGCCTTGTGGGATTCCATAACAGCTATTTTTAAGTTCAGAACTCATGTATTGACCTATTTTTACACACTGATGGCGGTCGGTGAGGTAATCACATAATAGTTGCAATTGTATTCCCCGTATTCCCAGCATTTCCAGCTTGTATAAGAGCAATTTACAAGAAATTGTGTCAAAAGCCTTGGCAAGGTCTAAAAATATCCCTATGGTATGCATGCCGTTATCCAAGTTTGTGCTTATAAAATTTGTCAGATGGTGAACAGCTTGGCTTGTTGATCTTTTAGGCCTAAAACCAAATTGATGCTCAGAGAGTAATTTACTACTTTCAAGATAGTTTACTAATCTACTGTTTATAATTTTTTCCAAAATCTTTGAGAGACCTGTTAAAATTGAAATTGGCCTGTAGTTATTTAAACAACTTTTGTCTCCAGCTTTAAACACAGGGGTGACTACGGCTTTTTTAAGCAATTTAGGAAATATTCATTTTGTTAAACATAACTGAAAAATGTGAGTCAAGGGAAGGGCAATGACGTATTTAAATCTTTTGAGTATGCTATTAGGTATGTCGTCACATCCTACGGCACACATTTCCTTTAATCCATCTATTATACTTACAACCTCATTAACATCAGTATCTAATAAGACAAAAGAGTTTCGAGCTGCATTTGTCATGGTATGGCTTTGAAAGGAAAAACATCTATTAGATAATAAGTTTTTTTCTGCTAAGTTTTTTCCTACGTTAATGAAGAAGTTGTTAGCTTTATTTGCTGCTTCGGTAGGGATTAACTCAGAAGCTAAAAGATCAAGCGGAGTTTCGGGATTTTTGGACCTAAAAGTGTTAGTTTTTATGAATTTCCATATAAGTTTACTGTTTTTACCTGCTTTCTGAAGTTGACTTTGATCATATTGGTTTTTCAGCTTTTTCAACAGATTATTACAAAAATTCCTATATCGTTTGTAAGTAATTGACAATAGTTCATTATCCGGAGCGTTTTTTGATTTTTTGTGAAGTTTGTCTCTATGTCTGATACAGCGAACAAGTCCTGGTGTAATCCATGGTTTAATATTACTATACTTTCTAGGAATTACTTTAGTAAATGTATTTTTCCTTATCGCAGATTGTAACAAATCGACAAAATATTGTATAGAAATATTTGGATCATGTGTATTGTAAACGGGGTCAAAATTAATACCGCGTAAGTCAGTTTCGAGACTCGTCATATTGAGTTTAGTATAGCTGCGCATGCAATTATTTCTAGGTGAGGATATTTGTAATGTTAGTAAAACAGCTTGATGATCGGTAAGTGATGAATTAGTAACCAATGTTTTGGATGGACATTTCGATTTTATAAGGATATGGTCTAGACAAGAGCCGCTCTGGTGGGTTGGGTGATAATGAGCTGGTAATAGTCCATGAAATGAGCAGATATTGAGGTAATTATGAGAATGAGTATCGATTTTTTCAGCAGAAATGTTTATGTTGTTATCACCTATCACTATGATATTTTTAAACGAAGATAATGTTCCTAAGTTACTGTTAAGTGAATCCAAAAACCCATCAATACTTTGGGATGGAGGCCTATAAATAGCCATAATTACTGTATCAGGAATAATTTTAATTACTAAGCAGTTGCAGTCTTGAAAAAGGGGTTCGACTACTAACGTTTTTAAATTATTTTTAATATAAACCACTATGCCATCATTCTGGTTGAATGTTCTAAGGCTTTTGTGAAGATTATATCCATCGAGAGATGGTATAATGGCCGTTTGTTTGGATAACCAACATTCTGTTAGAACGATAATGTCGCAGCCTATATCAAGATTTTGTAACAAAACTTGGAAACCGTTAATATTGCGAGTTATACTGCGTATATTTTGTGTAAGTAGGGTCAATGTTTTATCTCCAGTAAAGACTATGTTTTTGCACTCCTCAACATTACAGATTTTAGCTTCAGACACGGAAAACCCATCCAGATCACAGATTAGCTGATTGGTCATTATAAAAAGTAAAAATATATGTAGAAGTTTACCTACTATCTATGTGCTTAGTCGAAAAGGTAGTCGGTGGCGCTCCTAGGCACCTTCATAGTCAATGGAATTAATGTAATTGTCTTCTGCATATTTACGTGCTGGGCAATTTACATCACCAGTAGGATGATCATCTTTCCTCTTAAAACGTTTACAGGTCGCACATTGAGGCAGAGAACCTTTATTATTGCAGTCCTTGAAAGAGTGTCCTGTTTCGCCACAGAGGTTGCAGGTAGGGTTCGTTTCTCTGCAAAATTTGGCTGCGTGTCCGAACTGCTGGCAGTTAAAACACCTGGTCACAATAGTGAAATCTCTCACTGGACATGATGTCCAATTAATAAAAATTCGGCCTTGGTCCATCATAATTTTCCTGATATTAGCAGGCACTTCCAATATATAATTACAAGTCGGACGATCTTTCTTTCCTGACTTATGGCTCAATTTGATACTTTCTAAAAAGGACTCACGAGTAATGTTCGGCAATTTATCTGTCAAGTTTTGGACGTAAATGCAATCAAATACCTCTTTTTCAGTTAGGGCTACGGCCAACGACAGCAATCCTAGGACGGCGTTTGGATGGTTCTTCAACTGTAAGGCCTGAGGCAACCAGCTTTTGTGAGCTTTTTAATTTATTAATGTCGTCTTTGTTATCCGTACGAATGATAACACCTCCATTTCTAATTTTCCTTAGACCACGAACATGGAGTTTTAATTCCTCAGGCGAAATAATTTTTTGTACCAATGATTTGGTGTCGTCACTGGTTTTGGTTTTATCGCTGGGATATATAGCGACCGAACTGAGATTTGCTGGGCGAATAAATTTATCAGAGCCTGTCTTCACCATGTTAGCGTAGGAAGTACCTTCTGGTTCGGTTCGGCTCATCTTCGTTTCCACGACTTCTTTGAATTAGCAAAGGGATGCCGCAACATTCTGCTGCACTTGAAGGTGTTGGATGGTTGTGTGCGCCTGGATGGACTTCTGCTTCAGGGATTGGTACAGCACGGCGTCCCATGGTTGACTTTTCGACAGAGATTGGTGACACGGAGTTTTTGGTCGGAATTCATTTTTCCTTCCGCCACAATTGAGCAAATTTCGGTCAAAATTGTGTCGATGGACCCAAGCCATCTCTGAAGCTCCGTCGTAGAGACGACTTCAGCCGGTAATTCGTTCTCCGTGGCGGCTGGCGGCTCTGGTTCCCTTGTCTGGTTTTGATAGCCAGGCGATGGCGTCGGTGGGGGACTTCGTCGTACTATTTGACTGCGGCCGAAGGGGCTATCTCCTGGGTTAGACATACTAACACCGAAAACGTTGATTGTCTATAAACTATTTAGTTCATCTTTCACAACGAAAAAACTTGTTAGACA
The DNA here is from genome assembly GCA_948098905.1 of Tiliacea aurago. Lineage (NCBI taxonomy): Eukaryota > Metazoa > Arthropoda > Insecta > Lepidoptera > Noctuidae > Tiliacea > Tiliacea aurago. The sequence goes on from OX402592.1 coordinate 9,766,604, forward strand.
CTCTCGACACTTACACAATAAACTGACTCCGCAAATTATTGCAATAACATTATTCGTAATTACTTAAATCAATATCGTTATAATCAACACAAAAAACACGTCTGTTTGTTTATGTTGTGCTGTTAGTGAAAACAACACTCTTTTTAGGGTTCCGTAGTCAACAAGGTTCCGTGTGGTGCCAGACGTAAAGAATAGCACCATACTATTTCTTCCCGTGTCGACTAAGGGACTTACTAGAGAATGGGCAGCAGCGTTCTCTATGCATTTTAACACCATACTGCGATCGCCAACCCGCTAGCCTAGCATGGCGATTATGGCAACTCCCCCCTCTTTTTGGGGGAGTCCTATGTCCAGCAGTGGACGTCTTTCGGCTGAAATGATGATGAATGATGAATCAACAAGGAACCCTTATAGTTTCACCGTGTCCGTCTGTCTGTCTGTCCCGGCTTAGCTTAGAGACTCTTAGTACTAGAAAGCTATAATTTGGCATGGGTATACAATACATATTAATCACGCTGACAAAGTGGTAAAATAAAATCTTAAATCTTCTAAACCAATCATTTTTTTAGAGTAAGCAGGTACCTCCCTTACACGTAAAGTGGGAATGATTTTTTTTTCTAGTCTATTCCATGATGTGGGATATCGTTGGATAGGCTGTTCAAAAATATTCGATTCAAGAATCCGTTTGCGTAATAAGCTTTAAAGTGCAAATTTTTGTTAGGGTCAAGTGTCCCCCCCCCCCTGCCAGCTAAATGGTTGTTTTTGGATATGTGAAAATGTTATGGCAGTAGTGAAAGGTGTATAACGAAATTAAAATAAATCTATCACAGCTAAGTAGGCTTTACAAGTTCACCTTTCAATAGTCTGCACTTGGCTGGTTCTTTTAATTAAAAAAATTGAAAACTGAAACTGACTAAAGTAAAGTGGTACTCATAATACTTATACCTATTAAGGCTTCCTTTTGATTAAAAACAGCTCGAAGTAAACAAGTTCTGAGAAAAACAGAATTTACAAAGAAACTCAGATGAGTAGTAGTAGGAAATTGGAAATACTTTCAAAAGAATGGACGTCCTATAATTAGTAAAATGTCTACGATACTTGAATATGACTGTAAAAAAACTGAAGACCATTTTTCATACAAATAAATAACCACATGGTGACCATAATAATAATAAGTACACTATCTGTGTGTTAGTCAGTTCCTTACAAAACTGTTTTTCTTCAATATAAACGATCATGGTCAGCGCCAGTCATAAATAACACGGGATGGTGATTTAGTCGCCTGCATCCGTCAAGGGGGTGATTTTATCCATTATACTAAAAGAGCAAGAAAGAAAGAAAGAAACATTATTTATTGAGACTCAACACAGATCACAAAATTAAACTAAAAACACACTCTTAGAAACATAATTACCAAAACAATAATTAAAAAAAACAAAGTAAAATTAAAATAAAAACAAAGTCCTGTATGAGACCAAAAGGCTCCTATCTCAGCACGATGCTGCGACAATTAAAAATAAGTGCCGCAACGCTGGTATTCTGATGGGGGGGTTAACTACTTTCGCTTCATACTCAACTCAGCCTATAGCAGTCCACTGCTCGACATAGGCCTCTCCCAGGCTGCGTCACAACACCCTGTCCTCCGCCTTCCGCATCCAGTCTGTCCCAGCTACCTTTTTAAGGTCACTGGTCCATCTAGCTGGGGGGCGTCCCACACTACGCTTGCCGATACGCGGTCTTCACTCCAGGACTCGTCTGCTCCACCGGCCATTTACTCTGCAGGCTATGTCGGTAACTCCGGTTACATATTCATACAATAAACTATAATTTCACAAAACTGTTGACCGTTGACCTGATGCGTATACCAATACTAGAAGATAGCCACAAGTTCACGGGGCAGGTTAATACTGTTCAGCTTATCCCAAAGTATAACATACGCCACCAAGTCGAAGGCCCTGGACAAGTCGAGAAAACACGCATAATGCATATACGGGGGTTTTACGATCCGGGTAGTATCTGACGGTATGCTTGTGCACCATGTATGCGTGCTATTTTGTAGCTAATTACATTAATGTAAGCACCACTACGTTGATTTACCACTTATACATGTATACCACCTATATCATACCTCGCGTTTACAATTTCAATGATTCTAGCCAACAGAACTGTTAGCTTTACGAGAATATCAACCTTAGAACGTTACAACGAAGATTGATTATCATGTGGAGGTAAAATCTCTCACGCTTGCAGGCTACAGGGCTAGTTGCTAAAGAGCGGCTACCTTGTCTATCTTTAGTTGTGTGCTGATTACTATATATTGCTATATACAAGATAAGAATGCTTGGAAACATGCTGGTCCTGCTCCATAGGACAATCTAGAGTCTAGACAAAATCAAACAGGTTGCTATTTTAATTGTATAATTTATTATTTTTATGACATTTATTTTAAATTCTGTGATTACCTTAACTCACACTGATACTGTTATTTTTTAGGAAATCGTACCTATATATTTTTACAATTTTTGTAAATATGTGAGCACCATGTATCTATCACATAATTAATTTATCTGTCATTGCTTCATCCTTAACTCCTTTTATTACCTATTGTGGTATAGTAATTTTATTCTAGGTGCATCGTCTTCACATATAATTTATATAATTAATGTACCTATAAAAATATTGTACTAGATTTTAAAAGAGTACGGGTGGAGTTTCTTGCCCATTCTTCTCCATACGAAACTACCTTTTGGAAGGGGCGACTAGAATCAATTCAATTTTTTTGTAAATATTGACGTTCAAAAGTGCCTTTTATGTGCCTATTTGAAATAAACAATTTGACTTTGACTTTGACTTTGATTGAAATAATAGCTGTGACACTGACACAGTGACTATAAAATGACATTGAATAATGTAATTTTCACATTTATGAAAACAATGAAGATGGGAATAATACGGAAAGAAACCATTAGTCAGTTCTTACTGTTCTCAGTGGGTAATTTTAGGCCTAGCGCGCACTGCCTTGCGGTGCGTTTATTCTACCGCACGCGGTGGGTTTTTGCTACCGTAGAGCATGCGTTTATTTCACCGCAATGCGCGCACTTCTATAAGATTCCATACTTCACAGATATGCGGTAAGCACCATGCATCAGACACAGTACCTACAGGTTGACTTGGAAAACATGCGACAAAATTTAAGGGAGTATTCTACCCATCAACGTGAGCAACTTTTACTATGGGACAAAAAAGTCAACCTTCCTATAAAGGTAAATAACCGATTGGTCCATTTTGTATAAGAAGGCCGACTTTTTTTTTACGAATTCTTGTCCCATAATTTTCAAATTTGGTCCCATAGTAAAAGTTGTTTTTATTGATGGGTAGAACACTCCCTTAAATTTTGTCGCATGTTTTCAAATACAGCCTGTATAGCACTTTCTGTAGACAATTGAGGTCTAAAACCAAACTGGTTATCGTGCAGACTTACATAATATATCCAACTGTGCTATGAATCTCATATCCAGCTCTGAGAAAAAAAGAACAATTTCCAATTCAACCACAAACACGACTACTTATTTCTATGCATCTATGAATTTTGTATTTTTTTTTTTTGACGTATCTGATATGAGTTTCGTAGCGAAAGTTGTTCAATATGACAGGTATCACACCCTTGACGGATCATAATCAGCCCACTGCCCCACTGCACCGTGTATTCCCACAGCTGGGACACAGGCCTCTTCTCTGTGAGAGTGAGTGGGCTGTAATCCACCACGTGGGCCCAGTCTGGGTTGATAGATGTCACATGTCTTCGAATTTTTGGTTTTAGGACATGCCGGTTTCTACACGATGTTTTCCTTCACCGTTTTTAGAGCAGTGGTGATGAAACTATTTACACAAAGTAAAGTGCCTGCCTTTTTTTTTTTTTTGGTGGGTAATTATCAAATAACCTCTCCCGCTCTAGGCGGAGCGGAAGGGCGTGTGTTCCTTCCGTTGCCTGTGTGACAGGGCCACGATATCCCTTTCGGACAAACTCGCAACCCTGGCAGGCATTGGTCCTAACGGACCCCGTCAGTTGGTGCTGACATCTCTTTGAGGCGCGCGTGGAACACAACGCGCCGTCGAATAGGGCCTAGTCCTTGTCGGACGGCGAGCTACCCATCGCTCACCGTCCGCAAGCCCGCGCCTACGGTGGCCGGAAATCGGCTTGAGACTCCCAACGCCCGGGGCGTCTCCTGCGGCGACTAGGGGCGCGAGGGTGCGAACCTTGGAGTTCGAACCCACGATCTACAACTTGTAAGTCGCGGCCGTTACCACTGGGCCACCCCTGCTGTTCCCTTGAAGAATACAGGTGACTAAATCGCTACCCTGTATACCGCCATAAAAATCACATTGGTATCTTGCGTATAGGTACATATGTTTTGAACCCTCAAACGAGTGCTTAAAAAATTCTAAGAAAGACATTCCACGGAAAAAAATAAAGCTCACGTCATTATCCCCACATTATTTCGAAGCTTTATAAAGCGCTTTTGTGGTTCTTCACGTCTTTTTAGTAAGTTAAGAGTTATGCTTAATGTAGCTGAAAATCATAATATGGCGGAAGTGACAGCTTGATGGCCCATTACCTACATAAAACGTTATACCATACATTATTCTGCGGGGCGAGCACGGCCTGCTGTGACATGACTTGAGTCACACATTTTATCAAAGTTTGAGCGATAAAACTGTTTTGTCTTAAAATGCTAGTACAAATTGACATGACAAAATTTATCATGTCTTGTCACAAACGTCTCGGCACGCCCATTCTCGGCCCGCTGTCTATAGTAAATATAAGGAGATCGTTTAAAAAATTGATGCAAGTATGATAAATTGTGCACATTTCGTACAAGATTTTTGGCTAGAACCGTATACGTAAGTTTGGAGCGATAAAAAGCTGGTAGTTCTTTGAAAATATTAGTTCACTTTATTTTGTGTCAATATTCAGTTCTTAGATTGTTGGAAAACAGTTGAAACGTTGCTTTACCGTTGTGAAAAGGTTTTAGAATGTAAAGAAGAGAAAGAAATGAAAAAAAAAACTTTTATTTGCGGTAAACATGACGCAAAGAAGGAACACAAACATAAAAAAAACCGTTCGTATACATTTTATGATGTTGATGATTTCTGAAAAACTGCTATTTAGAGACATCGTTTTATTTTTCCTGTAATCTTTACATAAACTTCTATCACATAAAATAATTTCAGATTTTTATCTATGCAAACTTCGGAGAAAAAGGGGGGGACGGTGCCTAAAAAAAATCCCCACATGCCCTAGTAGCCCCACTTCAAATTTTTAAGACTAGAAAATTTTTAGTCCCTTTTGCAAAAAAGATATTTTTTTTAAATTTCGTTCTTGTTTGCAAAATGTTGGTCAAACGTCATCTAAAACTAAGCGAAATTTCAAGTTGATAGCATTATTTGTTCTTGAGATATCCAGGTGTGACAGACAGACAGACAGACTTAGGCTCACGGTCTCACCATAGGGGTTCCTTTTTACCATTTTGGTACGGAACCCTAAAAAAGAACAAGTTGGGGGAAAATCAAGGTCAAAATCTTATGAAACGTCAGAAGCTAGGTGCACGGTTCCAATTGGTCGTTTCCTATGGAGAACAGCCGGCAAGAACCTCCACGGTTATTCTTTTAAAACTAATTGGCTTTAACGACGTTTTCAAATAGTGTAAAGAATAAAAATAAATATGTGTCACATCCACGTAAAACAGCCATCGCTCAGCATAATGCTGCTGCCTTATACTTAAGAATACTTTTTTTAGTATAACTGAATACAAATTGATGTTCTTTTGTTGAATAATAACACATCATAACATTACGCCTATTTTCCCATCACCCTGATTCCACCAGGTATGTTTAAGCTCTATTTAATATGGGGCAAACTCAAACTCAAAGCATTTATGTCCATTATAGCATTTATAGGCACTTTTGAATTGTCAAGGAGTCAGTCAGTTAGAAATTTGAAGCTAGTTACCCATTCCAAAGCGTAGTAGGTACATTGGGTTATTCCCAAAGTACTCCAAAAAGAGTTCCCAAACTACTTCATGAAAAATATAATATTTTTAATTGGGTTTCATTCTACTCCATGATAATATTAAGTTCTCAAAGTACTCCAATCCATTTTAATCAAAAAGCAAATTTAAGACGTTTTAGCAAAATGCTAAACTTTAAACTTTATCTTAAGAACTTTTGTGACTGACTGTGTATGAAATTTATGTATTTTATAGGTAATTATGTAGATGGAGCAGTTTGAGAACAAATAACCGGTGGACTACTTTGAGAATAATTCCAGATACAGGACTCGGATCGAATCGGAGGAGCAGAATGGGAACAAAATAATAAATATTTTTATATAATTATAATTCCATGGAGTAACTCGGGAATTAATGTAAGAGATCCTTATCTTATTAGAACAAAATAATGGAGTACTTTGGGAATAACCCGGTACATTATGAAGAAGAACGGGCAAGAAACTCCATAGACACTCTTTTAAAATAAGATGTTACAAAAATATAACACAGTTATAACACAGTTACATCTTTAGTGTTGAATTTATAACTAAATGTAAGGACGATATAAAAAAAAATGCAAGCCTATTGCCATCAACCAGGCACAAATACAAGCTCCGGGCTGTAACTGAGAAATCCCAGATACTTTGAATAATAACATATTCACAAATCTGCCTTAAATAAAACCTTTTTCGTTCAAAGCCCCATTTCTCAACCCCAAAAACGATAATCCATACAAAACCTAAGCTTCCAATTTCTCAGAATCGGGAATCTTCACAAACACCACAAGATCGATGACAATTTAAATCGGCGACTGGCTCGCGTCGCGGCGTGGCCCGCAAGCGATACCGAGCGGCAATTTACATTAATTCGCGATATTTTTGTTGCTACTCGTAGTACTCGTTCGTCGTAATCCGCGTCGTATTATGCAAACTGTTCACCGTGACCTGGTTCTAAACGGGCAAACAGTTCAGTTGTAAGAACATATTAGGGACCCAATTGTTATTGATGTTAGTTTGTAATTGAATTTAATAGGACACTTTACCTCGTCTGGAATACTTATCTAAAGGTATGGCGAGTTCGTGGGCAGTCTTTTTTGTATGGAAGATTAAATAAGCTTGTAGATATACATACACCCCTTAAATAGTAAACAAAGGAAACCTATGGTAGTAGACTACATTTGCCATCTAAACTACAATGAGACCGAAGACCTGTTGTCTATAATTAAGGGGCCGGCGTAGCATGCGTAGTTCATACAAACGTAATACCTACCAAAATAATTTGTAAATCAAACATATTCTTAATTAGCGCGTATTTATTTCGATTGTATTACAGAATATTTATGTTCACAAATATATATTTTGAAAAGACAATGGTATAAAGACAAGATATGAGGAATTTAAAATTTCTATAGAAAACTTATTTTTCTCATAACTCTTGTTTAAATCAGTGTCCATTCAAAATATATATTTGAGAACCTAGATATTCTGTATTCCAATCGGAATAAAGACACACTACCATAAGAATAATGTTTGATTTACAAATTATTTTGGTGTTACGTTTGTATGAACTACGCATCCAGTCATGTACACTCTACTCACCGGAGGCCATCACTATACAACTAATTTAAGATCGTGTTCCTACATTTGTCATTTCCTTTTATTTTAATATTATTTTATTATATCTCTACGATTTAATGTGATATAGATGTGTATATAGGTCCAACAAAGTTTAATTTCTAAGTGTCACCTACAACGGCTACAACAGGGGAAGAGCGCTCATGTCTGAAATACAGATATTTTATATCTAGTTCGGACACAGATGTTCAACATCTGATCATAGAATAAAGTGTAATATAGTGTCTCACCATAATATTATTTAAATATCTGTATGTTTTTGAACAAATAAAATATCCTTATTCTTATAGATCCAGTCATTTACACTCTACTCATCGGAGGCCATTACTATAGGTACAACTAATTTAAGATTGTTTTCCTAGATTTGTCACTTCCATTTAATTTAATATTATTTAATTATATCTCTACGATTTAATGTGATATAGATGTGTAAGTATATAGGTCAAACAAAGTTTAATTTCTAAGTGTCGCCTACAACAGGGGAAGAGCGCTGATGTCTGAATTACACTTTATTCTATGATCAGATATTGAATATCTGTAATATTCAATATCTGATCATAGAATAAAGTGTAATATAGTGTCTCACCATAATATTATTTAAATATATTATGTATGTTTTTGAGCAAATGAATTATTCTTATTCTCATAGTTGTTTTGTTTTATTTAGAAAACCGAGCAGCCTCTGTTGGATAGTAAATTTAATTAAAATCTCGCTTCATGTTAGAATTGACAAGGATATTCATTTCAGATTCTGATGTCGTTATCTATTCCTACATACATACATAAAAGGAAAACTGAAGTATCTGTTTGTAACTTTGAGTATACTCAAAGGTTTGTAGCGTCAAAATAACAGCTTTTTAACTAAATGCATATACGGAATGTATATACGGTACCTTTATTCGCTAAAGGGCAAATTCTCAAAACGGAAAATTCTCATAAGGGCAATTTTTTTTTTTTTTTTTTTCCTTCTGGCTTCGCACGGTTTGTGCATTTAGCCAATGTCACGTTTTAGTTCTTGTATAATATTGATGAAATGAATTATAAATGCATGATGATGATATCCCCGTCCACTCCCCTTGAGTTTCAGTAAAGATGTGGCACTTTACTGAGATCTCACGCGGACTTCTTGAGAGAACTTGAAGCGAAGTTGCACTGTTTTGTTTCATTTGCCTACACTAATGCACGTTCACAAACACTTAATGGTTAATAATCCACCATTATTACACATTAATATTCGGCTATACACAAATTTAGGAAAATTAAACAAACTACTGAACATGACGCTTCACTTTCCCGCCAAGAAGTCCATAAGGGCAATTATTACTCACGCGCCAATGTGTCCATTTGTTTTTTTTTTCAATAAACAGCATTCTATTTGCAAGCCAGTTCGGAATTTAAATAAAACCTTTGATAAGTTACCTCCTTGGTTGCCATGTTTCGGTTTTTAAATTACACGATAGGTATGAGTTTACTATGTAATTTATTTGGCCGCATAACCACGACACATAATTATAAATTTTCATACAACTTTTAGTGGCCGCTGCTCGCATATATTTGGCCAGTACAGCAACTTCGATTTATCTCGAAGAAGGTTGTCAAAATAATGCTCGAATTTCCAAGCATGTTTGAGAAAAAATATTTAATTTATTTACTAGCTGTTGCCCGCGACTTCGTCTGCAATCCAGGATGAAAATTAGCTTAAGCACTTCTCCAGGTCATGGTCTATCCATGTGCCAAATTTCATCTAAATCCGTTAAGCCGTTTTAGCGTGAAACCGTAACCAATAAACAAACTCACTTTCACGTTTATAATATTAGTTAGGATTATTTATTGTGTTATCTGAGTAGATATCTACTACTCAATGTTATTCTTAGATCCTCGACCGAAATCAAAGCGAGATCTTTTCATTTCGATTTGCCTCTTCCAGCTAATAAACATACTGTATATGTTTATAAGACCAACGGACCCCTTATCCGTCTTGAAGGACTCTTTTCTGACCACTTCCCTCGAGTATCGTAACAAGCAACTTAAGAATGATCGAGGGACATTTGGAATTATGAATAATTCATGACAATATGATTATTTCTATTGCGGTCACAAATTCACTGAGAGAGGTCCCAGTGGGGTATAAATCTTTGCTATAATCGTTAGCTAAAAAAGATCAGTGTAAAAGGACAAATATTTGTTAGTAGCATAAAAGCCAATAAAGTTCCCACTACCGTAGCAACAACCTCCTCTCTGGGAGAGGAAGTGGGCCGTATTCCACCACGCGGGCCCAGTAGACACGTGTTTTGGGTTTCGCATAAACTACAACTAATATTGTATAAGTAAGTATGTATAATTTTATCTACTTATTTCTTGCTTAGTTCAAATGACTGCTACGGAAGGAAACGCATGTAACTAAAAGAGTGATGGAGGATGGAGAGGAAGAGGAAGGCCAAAGAAAATATGGATAGATTGTGTGAGGAATGATTGAAAGAGAATGGAGTGAATGACAGCGTAAGGGTTGACAGGGGAGAATGTAAGAAAAAAACGTGTTGCACCGACCCCAAGTGACATAGGACCCGAGCAGGAAGATGATGATGAGTCCAAATGGCTAGTACAATCAGCCTATAATTTTCCCACTACTAGGACACAGGTATCCTCTCTCTGTGAGAGGGAGTGGGCCGTATTCCACCACGCGGGCCCAGTACGGGTTGGCAGATGTCATATGTCTTCGAATTTTTCTCACGATGTTTTCTTTCACCATTTTGAGAGCAGTGGTGATGAAATTATTTACAACAAAATACAGCACTTGTCCGGGTTCTAAAATACGACCTACAACTCGTTAGTCGCAGTCGTTACCAAGTTAAGCGTTCGTCGTGCGTGTAATAAAATAAAAATAAAAAAGCCTTTAATTTCAGCTATCCTAACACAATAAGTAGTTTAGATGACTGTCTTATCACACTATCACTTTTTAAACCTATAATAGAAGAAAAACCTATAATAAAAGGTGTATAATAACACCTATTACTTATTTACATAATATTATATTATTCATCATCATCATCATTTCAGCCGAAAGACGTCCACTGCTGGACATAGGCCTTCCCTAATAAGGAGGGAGTTGCCATAATCGCCACGCTTGGCAGGCGGGTTGGCGATCGCAGTATGGTTTTAAAATGCATAGAGAACGCTGCTGCCCATTCTCTAGTAAGTCCCTTAGGCGCCTTTTACGACACCCGCGGAAAGAAATGGGAAGGTGCTATTCTTTACGTCCGGCACCACACGGACGATTTACATATATTTATAAAACTATATTTATGTAGTTGTCGCCTCTGTGGCGTAGGCCTCGCCTAAATCTTTCCACTTGTCTCTCTCAAGCGCCTTCCTCATCCAGTCTGGTCCGCATTGCTGGGTGAAAATGTCTCTCCATCTCATTCTGGGTCTCCCTTTCTTCTTCTTACATTCAAGTGGTATCCATTGCGTAGCCCTTTTTGCCCACCTAACACTTTCCAGTCTGCAAATGTGTCCAGCCCAACTCCATTTTAACGACCTTATTCTTCTCGTTACATTTGCTATTTTTTTCCTATTCCTTATTATCTTATTGTTTACTTCCTTACGTCGTGCGTGTACCAAACTGTTATCTGCCCCTCGTCAGGGAAGAAGACTTTTGGCCGCAGGACGTGGTGTTCCGTCGCTTCCGCGGACAAGTTCCACAGGACAGCACAAAGTCAATTTAGTGCAAAGTGAAGTACTCACTTAGTCTTAAGAGGACGATAACCGACTTTTAATGATTTTATACTGAAGATCACGTCTAAAAGAGTAGTGTTAATAATTTGAAAAACATAAATGATAAATTAGAGCATTTTCTCACTAACTTAATATGTGAATATTTTAGATTATGCTTATATTACATAGTGAAAGTTATGTCTAACGCGGATAAAAAACGGAGAATGGCGCAATATCTACCAAGCGTATTTTTCTGAAACCTTTACCAATTTAAAGATAATTTAATTATTGATCTTTTAGTATACGCGTTTTATTAAAATACCTTTTGTTTTGTGTATAATAAATTAACTATGCGTCAGTTTGGGGTCAGCGCTCCTTGATGGGCGAGTCCTATTACTGGCTGAACGTACGACGCGTTGCGTAAGCTCAGTACAGAACACGCAAGCTAACCACTCAAAGTCACTGGCATATATCTGCGTCTTAAGCCTTTTTATTAACGTTAAGGTATTTTTAACCGACTTCCAAAAAGGAGGAGGTTCTCAATTCGGCTGTATGTTTTTTTTTTGTATGTTTGTTACGCGATTCCTCCGTCAATTATGAACCGATTTTGAAAATTCTTTTTTTGTTTGAAAGGGTATATATACTCCCGAGATGGTCCCATTGCTACAAAATCAGAATCTGATGAGGGGATCACATGGAAATCGAGGGAAACCCTAAATTTTTATATGCAATCCTTTAGCGCTTTGGGTATTTTTTATAGTAATTCGTGCATTTGCTCTCGGAAAGCACCATTTGGTGAAGTGGAACTGATGATAGAGACCACAGATGGCCAGCGGAACAATATAATAATGAGTACCTATTTAACGGGTTGCGATTAAGCAATTTATGCTCGTCACTATGCATATGGTGAGTGGCAGTTCTCCTGGTTCTTCCCAGGAGAACTCCTCAACAATCAACGTTCCAGCATCGGGAAAACCAATACTTTGTAAAAGGTGATGAGCAGTTAACATTAAGCTATTGTAACTTAGATAAATTCAAAACTGACCCACTAAAAAGTGAAAAATAAAAAACTTTTTACAAAAAAATTATAACCGACTACCAAGAATTTCGGAAGTCGGTGACAAAAAACTCAACTACAGATCCAAAGACACCGACTTCCGAAATTAAAGTTATTTTTCACTTTGTAGTGATATTCTTGGTAGTCGGTTATAATTTTTTTGTAAAAAGTTTTTTTCTATGGGCCTGTATCGCCTGAAATAAAACGTATTATTATTATTATGTTACCAATGGGCCACCACTGCTCATATTCGTTAGTGAAGTCCCCAAAACCGATAAAGCATCCTACTTGCGTAACACACTACCTATCACAATCGATTTTGAAATATATTACTAAACCATTGCTTCATATGTTCGAAAAAAAAAATTACTACTAAAAAAAGTTACTTCTCAGTAACGCAATGAATTTTGTTTAACAGTCAAAATTAAACCCATGGCTACTGATAGTCTGTTACGTAATTACGCCGCTGGTAGGTAAGTGTTTAGTTCGGCGCATTAGAGAACCAGTGGTAGATTTATATAGCATTTTTGCATTTCTCTATTTGATGTGTAAAGACCTTATTAGAAGTTTTACCTGAACTACATTATTAATTGTGTGGCGGTTTAGCAAAAGTGCTCGTTAATATTTTCGTATGGAACGAGGGTTCAGCGTTATCTGAGCATTTGTTTTAGATAACATAACATATATCCGTGTGCTAGCTAACAAAATATGGCCAATCATCATCATTATTTCAGCCGAAAGACGTCCACTGCTGGACATAGGCCTCCCCCAAAAGGGGTGGTGCCATAATCGGTGTGGCGACACACTTGGCAGGCGGGTGGGCAATCGCAGTATGGTGTTATAATGCATAGAGAACGCTGCTGCCCATTCTCTAGTAAGTCCCTTAGTCGCCTTTTACGACACCAACGGGAAGTAATGGGGTGGTGCTATTCTTTATAATGGCAAATAATTTAATTTTATGTGTTACGTAATGCAAATTATTTTACATTTTATTTTTTACATTTATCATTTATTTTCCAAAGGAATCTTGACTTCAGAAAGCAAAAAAACAATAAAATACCGTGTGATGTGATTGTATCTTAGGTACTAAGTTAGTTATTTTTCAATACTAACATTAAGCTCAGGCAAAAGCAAAAAACATTTCCATAAACCAGTTTTTATACCACCGAACTTATTCCTTTTCAATCCCAAGATCCCGACTCCGAGAATGAAGTTCTAACAAGTCTCAGCGAAAGTAAGGCTATACATGTGGAATACATCATAATAAACAGGGAGTATAATATATCCGACCGATCGGATTTCGTGTGTAGCCGAAGATACGAAATAGATAGGGACAGTAGGTCGACTCCATACAATGAGTGAAAACGCACACACACACACGCACCCACACCCACACCCCCCCACACACACACACACACAGTACGTACGGCGATATCAAACTCATCATCACCATCATTTTTGCAAAAGACGTTGACTTGGTTTGATTGTTTTTTAGAAATTCTAACTTCAAATCACCATAGAGACTTAAAGATGTTTTTCATTTGACAATAATTGGGGTTCATTATATAACCTCTATGTTTTCAATTACAATTTAAAATGTGATTCTTTTTTATTATGAACGATAATTGTTGCAAAAAGTAGAAACCTTCTTATGGATGAGTTGTTAATTCCCTTTAGTGCACTCACTATATTAAGAATAATAATTTAATTTTACACGAACAGGGTTTGCTTCTTACACTTTCATCAATTTCAAATCAATTGTAAAAGCCAATTATTTTTTTAAAGAGTAACCGTGGTGTTTCTTGCCGGCTCTTCTACATAGGAAACGACCAATTGGAACCGTGCTTCTTTTATGTGAAATAAAATATTTTGATTTTGATCAGATACTTTGAGAATGTGTGCGTGCATTTTCGGTCGTTGAAAGGAGGCTTTCTGTACCTATCTGTTTTGTGGCGCGGATTTACGATGTTCTTCAGGAAATGAGACGATCAATGGGGAGCCCCGACACTTTGACATAGTTCTCATTGTGTGACAAGATTAAGTGGAATCATGTTCGGGTTAATGTCAGCAACTTAGATTTTATTGGCAGACGCGGTATGTTCAAGTAATTATAACTTAAACGATGTAAGGAGGGAGTTTGATAAGGTTTTGAATAAGTTCTGAAGCTGAACAACGTTTTAATACTTTGATTATTTTTAGTTAAACATACCAGACTTAAAATTAGGTCTAAACAAACCTAATAAATCTCCCATAATTTGGGTCGTAAATATTCAAGTCATACCTGGAAATAAGGCCGGGACTCCACCAAAGCGGAGATGTGCGGAGATGTTTGTAAACGACCAATAAGATATCGGCAATGGTACGGTAACGTTATCTTATCGGAATCTTATTGGTCGTTTACAAACATCTCCGCACATCTCCGCTTTGGTGGAGTCTCGGTCTAAAACAAGGTAATATTCAAATTCGGCTCTTTCTTAATTGGCTCTAATCGGCAAACTGTTGCTAATCTTTCTAGGATTAATAAAAAGGTGTGTTGAATGTAATATTCTAATTTTGAATTTCGCGCCTTTTCATGTTGCTTATGCGCTCTAACATATAGCTGTCTCTCTCTATTCCGTGACATCAAGCGACCGTGTATTACTGTACATAATAATTGCTAGTTTAATAATAAATAGTTATTAAAACCTGAGCCGATTAGCGAAATGTTACCAAAGTATTTTCACTTAGATTTCCTTTTGACGAGTAATTATAGAAAAATCTGTATCGATTCGAAACTCGAAAGTGTTTATAAAAAGCCGTCTCACTTATATTTTATGCAGATACGAAATATCGCATTAAAATGTCGTTAGAAGCGATCCCTGTGGGTTATTGATGCAATTTTTTTACTGAGTCCTCAGGTGGTGGGTAGGTACATCCCGTCCTAATGATCATCCGTTGTGCCAACAACTTTAATACGATTTTATGAACTTTCGTATTTTATTTTGAAGTTCGTCTTTTTTATATTTCTCCGTTCAGGCTTCAGTATCATTAAATAATACTTGGTGATTAAAAATAAATATTCACTTTGAATTGCACATTATAATATACAGCATATTTAAGGGTGTGGTCATTGATATATTAAAAGGAGGAAGGTGTTACGCGCTAACATCGTAATCAGTAAACCTGGGCTCGGCGCACGACTACATGCACCAAAACTCACACATCTGTCATCAGTGTGATCACAGTCGCAAACCTACAGTTACCGATAGACAAGAACAGAGATAGGAGACGACGCTGTCGTGCGATCGAAATCGCGTTAGCTGCCGCAAGTTGACCGAATGTACTCGTCGTGTACAGTACTCGTCGCCAATAAGTCTGTCTCGCAACTCGCTCATTATGTGCGTGTATCGTGTCTCTCACGCATGTTTGTAATATCCATCTCGCTCACACAAACATGGCGAAGCAAACATTAATTATTATTATAACTTGCAACAAATTAGCATTTTTGGCTGTACTTACGAGAGTTAAGTAATCCCGTGTGTCTGATTTTTCTTGCTTGTATTATTAAAACACTGTTTAGCTACACAAGAAGTCATTTTGATGCGTATTTATCACAAAAAAAAACTGTAATTATGGTGATGTTTGATCAACGTTATCCCGTGCGCGACTGAGTACCAACTACGGGCCATCACTTAGTTTGATAGGACCAGGCGCTGTTACTAAGTTCCGTATCTACCGCTTTTAATACATCAATGGGTGTGGTGGAACAATACAGATCATCAAACTGAACAAGTTTCTCCATGGGACCAACATCTTAATCGAAAACGAATAATCAGCCACCCCAAACATTAGGGTCGAGTAGGTATTATAGTTTTGTATATGACAGTTATGTTGATAATTTTTCACGACAACGATGCTCGTCTTAAGGAGAACGAAAGAAAACGAAAACAAAAGACTAACGGTGGAGTTTCTTCCCCATACCAAGCTACCTTTTGGAACGGGCGACTAAAATCAAATATTTTTTTTTGTAAATTTTGACGTTCAAAAGTGACTTTTAATAATTTGAAATAAATAATTTGACTTTGACTTTGGAGAAAATTGTTCAGTTTGTAACACATCCTTAAATTTAACCACACTTCCTGATACACGCTGTGTAAATAATATTAATATTTAAACGAAAAGCATTTCGTCGATTCAAGTCATTAAAATTCACTTGAAATGATATTACAAGGAAATTAAGTCATTCATTTCGTGTAAACTTTATTTGAATTTTGATTGAGCGAGAAAATTGAGTTCACAAACTAAGTTTTTCATTTAAGAAACTCTATTAGGGTCTTTTAAAACAAGTCTCCTAAATTAAACGAATTTGATATAGTGAAAACAAAAATCAAATCAAAGTATTTTAGTATTCCGAAAGGTTATAGTCAAACTGAGTTGTTCAGTGAAGACGAAAATCGTTTTGTTTATTGTATAAATCTTGAATATCTCCTAGAAGACGTTCATAAATACATTTGACCTTTTCCTTCAGGAAAATTGTATGTCTCTATCGTTTTATAGACAACTAGCTGCTGCCCGCACCTTTGCCCGCATGCCGAGCGACTAAGACGTTGAAAATTATGTCGAAGTAGTGGATCTTTGGATATTTCTTTCTTTGCTTATGATTATGATTTATACAGGGTGTCTAAAACGTAGTAGTCCAAAGACTAATGGGGTATAGAGTATAAAAAATATAGACGAGATAATAGAGAATAAAATATAGAGAAGCGATTTCCATAATATAAATACACGTAGTAAACATGAAATTGTGATACCCAAATTAAGATTAACTAAAACAAGCAAGTCATTTCTTGTAAACAGTATCCGCTTTTATAACAAGTTGCCAAAATCGGTTACAGAACTTAGTGATAGAAAATTCAAAACGCACATTAAACGTGCCTTTATCAAAAAAGAATATTATAAGATTAAGGACCACGTTGAAGACAAGGAAGTTTGGCATTAATTCTTTCTGTACATGTGGCTTCCCCGGTACCTCAGTAACGGCAAAACTATGTAAATGTCTATTAACTGCTCCCAAATTACGATGTTTTTTTTTAAATTTAATTTTATCTTTTTTTATTTTTACAAACTTCACACAATGTTTTTCTTATTTGACATTATTATTCCTTCAATTTAATTTCAACAAGGTAACTGTAACTTTTATTATTTGAATCATATTTTATATTGTTTTTTTTTATTAATATGAGGACGTTGTAGGCTTTTAAAAGACAGTAGATCTGTAGACCATTTTCTATTTTGTTACTGGTACTTTTGACGGGCCTACGCTGTCCTCTCACTCCTAATCCTCGTAACACTGTAATTTGAAAACTTTTTTTAAAAGAGTAACCGTGGAGTTTCTTGCCGGCACTTCTCCATACGAAACGACCAAATGGAACCGTGCACCTAGTGTCTGACGTTTCAAAAGTGCACATGTAGGCTTATGTGAAATAAAAATATTTTTGATTGATTTTTTTGATTTTGATAGTCAAAAGAGAAAAATAAAACATATATATTCATGCAAAAAAAAACAAAAAAAAAATGCAAAAATGATGCAAATAACGTTTCTGAAATATCAGTAAGAGATAAAATTCCATAATAATATTATTTAATGTGACATCATGTTACACAAACATTTGTCCAAAATAGGCATTAAAATGTATGCCCATCGTTTGCATAATTAGATTATTATTATCAACCTATTCGCTGTCACGAACAACGGGAATGGGTCGTATCATTATTTCAGTACATAGTTCGAAATATATATCTCTCTTTATTTTGCCAGTTGTAAATGGCTCAACGTGATATTAAATAATTTAGCTTCAATGAACCGATTCCAATTAGCCCTAAAACGGCGGTGTTGGCTACCGCAATTGTATTTTATGGGGTAATAGTAGGTAAATAATAATACCGACCTAAATAATTGATAATGGCAACGATTCGCTTGTTAACAAAAAAAAACTTAAATTAGAGTATTTGTATCGTGTTCTAACGTTTCCGAGGTGTCAAACTTGTTAATGTAATGTTCAGCGTGTTTTTATAAATTCTTATGGAAATAATATTTGACTTCGACAGGTCGTATTTACTCTCACTTGTCACTTTCTAGTATATTGAGAGAAAAAAAGATAGTAAAAAAAAATCTGCCTATAGCCTTTTCCCAACTAAGTTGGGGTTCGGCTTCCAGGCTAACCGGATGCAGCTGAACATGAAGCGACTGCCTATCCGAATAATGCCTATCCGAGAATGGATCCGGTTGGGTTGGGCAGCGTTTGGAAAACTTCGTCAAGTCTTCTCGTCGCCGATCCCGCAGTGTTTGAAGACTAAGGTCCAGTGCGTGCTGCCCGTTATGACATACGGTGCCGAAACGTGGACACTGATAGTCGGGCTGGTCCACAAATTCAAGATCACTCAGCGTCGTTGCGGAGCGGGCTATGCTCGGAGTTTCTCTGAAGGATAAGATCAGAAATGAAGTTATCCGGAAGAGAGCCGGAGTTAACGACATAGCATGCAGAGTAAGCAAGCTGAAGTGGCAGTGGGCTGGCCATGTTTGTCGAAGGACCGATGGCCGGTGGAGTAGACGAGTCCTGGAGTGGAGACCGCGTATCGGCAAGCGTAGTGTGGGACGCCCCCCAGCTAGATGGACCGACGACCTTAAAAAGGTGGCTGGGACAGACTGGATGCGGAAGGCGGAGGACAGGGTGTTGTGGCGCAGCCTGGGAGAGGCCTATGTCCAGCAGTGGACTGCTATAGGCTGAGTTGATTGATTGATTGACTGCCTATCGGACCTCCACAACCCGTCGTAATAACTAGGTAATACGATACCCCTTGGTAAGACTTGTTGTCAGACTTTCGGGCTTCTGACGACTCCTAACAACTGTCGAAGATCCATGAATGACAGCCGCGACCAACGGCTTAACGTGCTTTCTGAGGCACGGAATTTAAAGATGGTCACCCATCCACGGATCAACCCCGGCAATCGTAGCTTAGCCACGAGGTCCTAGCGAGAGAGAGAGATAGTAACAGCTGAAATTACCTATGTTTAGTTGGTGCGTAACAGAATCAGTTCCATTGTTGTTTCATTATAAGATAGACTAGCTGGTGCTCGCGGCTTCACCCGCGTAGGCTGTTTCTAAACTAAAAGTAGACACACGAGTGATCCTGTAAGAGTTCCGTTTTTTAATTCGGACGTAAGGACTAAGGTAGACTTGTTCTTGCTCGGTCACTGAACGGAGCGCTCCGATCTAGTACAATCTGTGAAAAGTACTGGTTCGGTCTTCTAGTACTATTAAGTACACCGACTGAATTAGGAGTTTTGAGTTTTACGGGTGCTTGAATGGTATCACAGGTACCTAAAGGTAAAAAAAAAAAAAAAAACAAAAAAAAAAAAAAAAAGGTACCTACAGATATGTTAGTATATTGTACTAGTTTTTGTGTTATTTTGTTGTATAGGTAAATAATAAAAAATATCGAGAATATGCGTGAACGTCATCTTCCTGTACTTAGTCTGTGGATCCAAGTCCAAGCGAAACGAAGATCGAAACGAAGTACTAAATGACCGAAATACTAATAGGCTTACGGAATAGTTCATTCTAGTACAGTGTCAGGAATGAATTCTTAATAGCACATAGTACATGTACTACACAAGCCTAGACTAAGGACGTAAGCCCAAAAAAACTTAAGCTAGATGGAGTCGACGTTTCCTATTAGAGACATTTACATAAACAGCGTGCCGACTTTAATTTAACACAAGTATACAGTTTCGCCTTTACGTTTTGTGGAAATATTTTAATTTCATTATACACTAATATTTATTGATTTATTTACAACATTCTAAAATAGCATTTTGGAGCAAACTGTATGGATGTCATGGATCATATCATCACATCGAATCAATGAAATTAAAACAAATAACGTGCAAGGAGTAGGCGAATTGAAGGAAAGAGAGAGAGAGAGCTTTTGCTGTGCCCGACAGGGTCCACGATTGTTCTATACCCTAATGTTTACCACCTAAGCATATACATTGTGGAATGCAATAAAGATTTGAGTATTGAGTATTGAGCTTTATTATTTAGTTTGTTTGTTTTTTTTTAAATTTTCAATTTGTAATTATTTATCTGATAATAATATAAATACTTATAATCGGCACGCTGTTTATGTAAATATCTATAAGATGGAGTCGATGCTGAGATGGCGATAGCTACGCCCCCTGCCTATATCACTAATACATTTTCTGCGAACTATCGCACACTACAAGCGTGTCGCACCACGCTTATTTGTACTGATTTGCGATGCGCTGCGGTTGTTAATCTGCGCTTGGCTTAAGACGCTGAAAATCTGAGTAGGCTTAGGTCTTAAAAAAAAACCAGATCTATATAGTTTGTGGTAGCGGAAAAAATATATGTAATTCTTGAACCTATTTCTCAAAACTTGGTTGTTACCAAAACACGTTTAGAAAAAAAATCTCGATACAAATTAACGGTAAACTAACCTTTTACCTTGAGTTTCAATCCAAAATATCTGTAATAAATATCAACGTACGGTTGGTATATAATTAAAATAAGAACGTCAATATGAATGCAGAACTTAGTTGTTTTTTATTTTCAATTACTCAACTAATTTTGGAGTAAATTGATAATTGTTTCATATTTTCCAATAAATTACAAGCGTTGTGTCATCTCGCTTCTCTTTCTTTTGTATGCAGTCTGACAGTGACCGTGCTTTAGCTATTGTTAGCGTCTTAAGCTTATGCAAATTGTCTGCTTCTTTTTGTTCACTGTTCGCACGAGTGAAATCTTCTTCTTACTCGTTAACTTCAGTTCTGAAGGTCGTGCTTAATCTGAACTGTTGTTGAACAAATCATTTGGAAGAGCATAGTGCATCGAGTGGCGATGCACTATGCTCTTCCAAATGATTCTGTCCTCAGCGGTCTTAATAGCCTTAGATACTGGTTGGCCAGTGAGCTTCTTTACAAGGTCAGACCACCGGGTAGGTGAGCGCCCGCGTTGTCGACCTGGCCAACTACCATCAGCTTCTCTGGGCTGTCCAAAATATTTGAGAATTCGCTTAAAACAGGTAGCGGACAGCCTTGTGGTTATTCCGAGCTCCTCTAGGATGGATATGTTGGTACGTCGTGCGGTCCATGGTATTCAAAGCATCCGTCTCCAACACCACATTTCAAAAGCGTCGATCTTCGACCTTCCTGTCCAGGACTCGGCGCCGTAAAAGAAAATTGAGAAGACCAAATTTCGCACCAGCTTCACTTTGGTTTTACGGGATATATTATAATTGGGTCTTTCCATATCCTAGTGAGTTTATTCATGACTAAACGAGTAAAATAAATGTAGCCTAAGTTACTCTTTATAACATCAGCTATCTGCAAATGAAAGTCCCGTCAAAATTGGTCCAGCCGCATCGGAGATTAGCCGAAACAGACCGACAATTTTTTTTAAAACAAGTGCGAGTTGGACTCGCGCACGAAGGGTTCCGTAAATCTATATAAACGGCATAAAAATCATGTCTGTTGTATGGGAGCCCCCTTAAATATATTTTTTTTTACGTGAATTATAACTAAATATTCTGTGAATATTTCTAGTGTTGCCGTTATCAATATCGAACAAAAATTTGCAAAAAAATCACGTTTGTTGTATGGGAGCCCCCTTAAATATTTATTTTATTATATATTATTTAGTATTTGCGGTAATAGCGGCAACAGAAATACATCATCTGTGAAAATTTCAACTGTCTAACTACCACGGTTCATGAGATACAGCCTGGTGACACACGGACAGACAGACGGACGGACAGCGGAGTCGTAATAGGGTCCCGTTTTACCCTTTGGGTCCGAAACCCTAAAATTTATTATAAGTAAATTCCGTTTATACTTTCTTAATATGCATTTAGTAAAAAGCTGTTATTTAGACATTACAAACAGACACTTAAATTGTATTTATTTGTATTTGTATTTAAGTAAGGATGAAATTTAATTCTCGTGTTTGTGTACTCCGAGTAAGTCTTGTTTACACAGAAACCTTGTTTATATACTGATTGAGCCTCTATAGAGATAATTACAGTCTCAGTTTTCATAACAAAATTTGGCCTTAATGAAGCGTCTAATAACATAGGTCTACATAAAATCAAAGGATCTTATTACTAATTAGAAGCTCAACAAATTAACCGGTGAAACGAAGCCGTTTGTTCTAGTTTGGGTATTTCACTAACGATCTCTCCCAAAGAGATCTTATAAAGTGTGGACAAGATCAAGTCGATTAGGTAGGTCCTTAACGATCAATTATATTGCACTACTAGCTGCTGCCCGCGGCTTTACCCGCGTTGGTTTTCTAATATACAATAAAAGTAGCCTAAGTTAACATCAGCTATCTGCCAGTGAATGTCCCGTCGATACTTCCTTGATTTTTAAGGTAGATAGACGTGCTACAAATTTTGACGACGTAAATAACGCCTTACTGCAGGTCCAAAATTGGTTCACTGCCAATAATTTAGTATTAAATGGAAAAAAAACTAAGTGAATACGACTTTCTTTACCAAATGTAAAAAGTAGTGATTATGAGATGGTATTGAATCAAGAGAAACTAGAATTCGTCGTTAAAACTGTTTTCCTGGGGATCACGCTCGATTCTAGGCTTCAATGGGGTCCTCATTTAACATCTCTTGCAGGACGGCTAAGTTCAGCAGCATATGCTGTCAGAAAAATCCTTCAATTTACTGATGTATGCATTTTACTTTGGGGACGGGCTGCAGACATCGAGTCTATTTTTATTCTGCAAAAAAGAGCCATCAGAGCCATATATAATCTCCGCAGGCGCGATTCTCTTAGGGAAATGTTTAAGGATATTAACATCATGACGGTGCCTTGTCAATATAACTATGAAAACATCATGTACGTAAGAAAAAATTTACATCTTTTTAGTAAAAGAGGCGAAAGACATAATTATAGTACTAGAAGTAGGGATCTATTAGCTCAACCAGGTTTCAGACTGGCAAAAGTAGACTCATCTTTCATGGGGTACTGTTTAAAATGTTATAATAAAATCCCTCCCGTCATACTTCAACTGAATGAGACGAAATTCAAATCTTGTATAAAACGCACACTATGCAAGCAGGCATATTATAGGTTGGGGGATTACATCGCTGATAGAAATGCTTGGCTCAATGCTGGTCCAGCTACACAACCACAAGTAATTTATTAACATTTGAAAATACTGTTGGAGCTGATGAAGATTGGAAGACTATCTTTTCATTGTATAAACTCAATCACCTTTGTATTATATAATTGCATATAACAGGTGTGAGTACTATGTACAATAGAGCTACCATTTACCGGGTAATTATGTCTTTCATTGACTTAAATGTGCCCTGGCGGCTGAGAGTATGTCATGCTCACTCAGATGTCTCGCTGATGGTGGCGTGTGTGTTGGATCATTTAGCTCCCTTCAAAATGGTTGAGCTGAATGGTGCTGATCCATGCGTCATGTTCGTGAACGGGCGCTGTCAGTTGGGACTGGTCATCTCTTAGCTGCCACGGCTTATTTTTAATTATTTTAGTTGAATTGTTATCTTTTTATCACGGACGCTTTTGACGTATTGCATCGTTCTCACATGTTTAACTTCAATATGAATGATGTAACCAATATTTTGTATCAATATTTTAATTTAAAAGAGTGTCCGTGGAGTTTCTTGCCCGTTCTTCTCCATAGGGACCTACTATTTGGAATGGGCAACTAGCTTCATATTTGTAACTGACCGACTTCTTGACAATTCAAAAGTGCCTGTCAATGGTTTAATTGAAATAAATGCTTTCCCCCTTATTACAAAACAAGGTTTATCTTCAGACCCAGGTTTAAAACAAGGAGCCATTATTGAATTTCGAACTTTATTCCGACTATGGTAAAGTTCCTAAACACAAAACTGACAACTTAGTACCGAACTAAGTTTTCAGTTTTGTCTATAGAACGGTATTTCAATCACTGTTGCGTTATTATTACAAAAACTGGCTCCATGGTTTAAGCCATGTCAAAATATAAATCTTGTTTTGTAATAAGGCGGTTTGAGTTTGAGTTTGTTTGTTTAAAATCGGCCCAGCCGTTTCAAAGAATAAGTCATAAGTCATGAACAATAAATTGTATCTGAAATTACTGACATGGTATAAAAAAAAAACATACGGAAAAAACACGTTAAGTATTACAACAATGCATAAATACAACAAGTATAGGAATTTCGATATAGTCACTTAGGGTGTTCGCACACGAGCGATTTTTTCGGCGATTTTCTCGACATTTTTGTGTGAATGGCACCCTTATTCAACAGGAAGCGTTTAAAGGACATTTATTGGTTAAGTAGATTTTTAAAAGAGCTGGAGTAGCGCTTTTTATATCTAGAGGTTGATATCTGGGACTGTGCTTCATTAGCTGGAACAAACAGATATAAATGAAAGTATCCGAAATACTTTCTTATGTATTTACTAAAAAGCTGTTATTTTGACATCACAAACAATTTGAAACTTCAATTTTATGTTTCTATAGATATCACGATTTTTTGTTCGGTTTTTGACCGTTTTGGTTATTGAAGATTGAAAAAAGATTGAACAAAAGTTGTTGCGAATTCAATTTTTATTGTACTATATTTTAATTACGCCGTGTAGGATAAGTCTTGCTCAACCGAAAACATTGAAGCTT
Source organism: Tiliacea aurago (assembly GCA_948098905.1). Classification (NCBI taxonomy): domain Eukaryota; kingdom Metazoa; phylum Arthropoda; class Insecta; order Lepidoptera; family Noctuidae; genus Tiliacea; species Tiliacea aurago. The sequence continues at coordinate 9,791,757 of OX402592.1, forward strand.
TGGGCCATTAATGTTATTGCGTGAAAATAATGGGTCGTTTGAGTGCAGGTGCTGATTCAATCAATTATATAAATAAATATAAAAAGCTTTTATTGATTCCTTACAATTATTTCAATACACACATTAATATTTTCACAAAAAAAAAAACAATTTACTTATAATAAAATCAATAATGGTTAGTTATTAGTATTAATTAATTCATTTGTTATTTTATTATAGAGACCGCCTATTGCTGTAAATGGCTCCTCCATCTGTCTCCATCTTGTTCTGTCTCTAGCTAGTCTGCGCCATGTTTTTCCTATTCAATCATATAGCGCAATACAAATATTGCGCACACTTTTGAAGGTGTAGCGGCCGCCTAAGAAGATGAAGATTTTCCTTTGTACTCGTAGTAAACTATGAGTTCCTAAACCGCAAATTAATTTGATATTGTTGTTTGTAGAATCTTGCTAAGGTTAATGAGTTGCTGAGAACAAATTAATTAAAAATGTCTGTTTACAGAATAAACTAATTTACACATTTGACTCAAGTTTTTAAGGATATTTTTTGGAATTTCGAGTCCGATGTAACGAAAGTACTAAATATTAATTACACAAAAATGTAGGTATTTTATGTACTCTCCTACTCTTACACCGTTTTTAGGGTTCCGTACCTCAAAAGGAAAAAAGGAACCCATAAAGGATCACTCGTGTGTCTGTCTGTCACAGCTGATTTGCTCCGAATCTACTACACCGATTAAGTTGAAATTCGGTACACATATGAACTTCTGTGACCCAAACACGGACGTGTTACGTAAATAAATAAATTTTGAATATGGAGGTCACTTTTGTGGGGCAAATTAGAAAATAAAAAATAAAAAATTGCTGACTGTACCGTGTGACATATCAAATGAAAGGGCTTGTTATATGGATTTTAAAAATATTTTTTTTTATAATTTTAAAATACATACTTTTGAAATTATTTAAGAAAATAGATGAAAAATTACCATTTCCATTCAATGACCCTTTATCTCCGAAACTACTGAGCCTAAAATTTTGATAAAAATACAGGAAATAGTTCTTTAACCGGTTAAGCCCCGGTGTTGCCGATTCGGCAACAGTGTGCCCAAACCGTAAAGCCCCGGTGTTGCCGGTTCGGCAACAGTGACTCATGCTACTGTAGGCTCAAATTACACTTGAAAATAAAGTTGAGTATTGTTTGTGGCGGTTTTAGTCGATTGTCTGGTAGATATTCTCGTAAACTGAACGTATCCGAACGTAAAATATGGCATAACAAAATTTAAAAAAAATATTGAATGTCAGTTTACTTTTCTGTGGTCGTGTTTGTGTTGTGAAAATAAAATAATTGAAAAGTGCTTATGAAAGTGTAATATACATGAGTAAGTGGATACATTTTCATTTATCTGTTGTTAATACATCATTGTAGATAATAATTACACAAAATTGCATCATAAAATCGAAATTTTTGAACAAAGAAAAGTTTCGACAAAGAACCGTTCTATCGTTTGAATTTGGACTTATTTTGTGTTTTATCGACTGCAAATAATCAATAATAATCATAAATAAGTGCTTGAAACATCGTTTTAGATAATATTTGCACTAAATACTTGTGAAAAGTTTCAAAATATCATATGTCAAAAATTGCATCAAAATTGTTAAACTTTGAGGTTAAATATCTTTATTTCTTTCCACAAGAATGACTAAGTGTTAAATTAATATGACAGTATAGTTTCCACTTATGCATTTATCACTAATATTAAAAAAAAAAGAAAAGGTAATTTATTTTTTAATTAATTAATAAATAAATCAATTAACCCCCCCATTTTCTTCAAGAAAATCTTTTATTAATTAATTATGGTGGTATATTTTTACAAGATATAGGTAGCTATCAGTCAATAAAGGTTTATGTAGTATCTTAGTAATATTTTTGTATAAGAAACTACTCGGTGTTACTCCGATGTGAATTTTCAAAGTTTCAAAGATATCATGAGGCCGGCCTCAAGTGCCATGAACTTTGTGATTTATTATTACAACAATGTTACATAGAACTCTCAAAGAAACGCTGTTGTTAGATTTCTTATCTATTCATAATGTAACTTGCAAAATTTTGTGTAAATTGATACAATAGTTTTATCAGAAATAGCCATAACATAAGACCAAAACAATTACAGCTCTCTCACAAAGATCTATTCACAAAGCCAAATCTGCATAAACAATGGATCTTAAGTTCTTTGAAACTACTTCAAATGTTTATTGTTTACATTGGCGACGGAAGCCATAAATCTGTCGGCCATTAAAGATAAGGGGTGGGGCCTGAGCATTTTGACGTTTATTATGTCATAGATTACAGGAAAACCTGTAAGAAGTCTGTGGTCTTAAAATAACATGGTAAATCACTCAATATTGAGCGTACAAACTTACATTTGCAGTTGGAATGTATGGGGATCATGTTTTTCAACTACAATGTTAAGTTTCTTCTTGGAATAAATTCATCCCAACTACGGATTCCTTCATTGTGCGTGGTCCGACACGCACTTGGCCGGTTTTTTTTTGTGATTGGCATCTTGCTGGTCAACCTAAAAGGTTTTGGCCTGCTCAACCGGACTTTCTTGTGGGTGTCTCAATAAACTAAGGCCGCCAGCTAGGGCATAAACTTATAAACTAAGCAAATACATGCTAAGGGCACCCCCTGTGGTGTACGGGCCTTGGCTTAGGACGTCGCTAGGGACGACGTTGTACGTACTTTTCTGTTCTTCTCTTTTTGTCTTTTTGTGTGTATACAAATGCTCGTACAAAAAATTAATGTGTATGTATATGTCGTGGCCCCAGTTGCAAAACATGTTATTGGACTTCACTGAAGGAGGCTTCATATTTTGAATTTAACATTGTAAAAGCCCATTATTTGAGTTACCGTTGAGTTTCTTGCCCCTCTTCTCCATAGGAAACGACCAATTGGAACCGTGCACCTACCTTCTGATGTTTCATAAGTGCCCATGCAGGTTTATGTAAAATAAAATATTTTGATTTAGATTTTTTTTTATTTTGAATATTTTAACATTAATTTTGTCTATCCTACCCTAAGTTATTTAACTTGAGTGGATGGCCCTCGAAATAAATTGGAGATATATTTAGTTGAGGTACGGAATGTTAGACATTAAACTTAATCAAGTACAGACTGCGTTGGTGTAATTCCCGTGAAACGTATTTTTCTATTTTAAAAGTTTTTTTTTTGCCTAGTTAAAGCTTCCTGAATATAGACTAAGTTTGAAGGTATTATGTAGAAAGAGACAATACTGTTTGTCGTTCTGTGTGTTTGTAGGTAGGTACCCAATAGTTATTGTGCGTTTGGTGCCGGACGTAAACAATAGCACCATCCCATTTCTTCCCGTGGGTGTTGTAAAAGGCGACTGAGAGACTTACTAGAGAATGGGCAGCAGCGTTCTCTATGCATTTTAATACCATACTGCGATCGCCAACCCGCCTGCCAAGCGTGGCGATTATGGCAACCCCCCCTTTAGGGGAGGCCTATGTTCAGCAGTGGACGTCTTTCGGTTGAAATGATGATGATGATGATGACCCAATAGTTTTACTGGTAATGATCAATTTCAACAAAATGTTTAGTAAACACCACAATTATAAATTCAACAGCAGCAGGCAGATGTGAGTGGAAACGCCGTGAAGGGACACCATGGAAGGCGATGATCATCATCTGCCCAGCCGTTTCCCAACTATAGTGGGGTCGGCTCCAAGTCTAACCAGATGCAACTGAATACAAGTATTTTTCATGGAGCGACTGCGAAAACAGAGATGGTGACAGAACAAAAGAGATGGTGGACATGGGGGGGATGGTGGTTTGTGATTTAGGCGGTCTCTCCAGTCCTGTGCCCATATCTCTCGCCGGAACGCCCTTGCCGATCTGCTCCGTCTATCGGTACCTCAAATCCATCAAATCAAAAATATTTTTAATTCACATAAGCCTACATGGGCACTTATGAAACGTCAGAAGCTAGGTGCACGGTTCCAATTGGTCGTTTCCTATGGAGAAGAGCCGGCAAGAAACTGCACGGTTACTCTTTAAAAAAAAATTGGCTTTTACAATGTTTTCAAATTACAGGGTTTTTTGTTTTTGTTGTAGGTAGGAGAGGACAGCGTAGGCCCGCCAAAAGTACAAGGTACTTAACAAAATAGAAAATGGTCTACAGATCTACAGTCTATTAAGCCTACAACGTCCTCACATTATCAAAAAAAAAACAATATAAAATATGATTAAAATAATAAAAGTTAGAACCTTGTTGAAATTAGAATTGTAGGTGTAATAATGTCAAATAAGAAAAACATTATGTCAGTGAAGTTTATAAAAAAAGATAAAATTAAATTAAAAAAAAAAAACATCGTAATTTGGGAGCAGTTAATAGACAATTACATAGTTTTGCCGTTAATGAGGTACCAAGGAAGCCACATGTACAGAAGGAATTAATGCCAAACTTCCTTGTCTTCAACGTAGTCCTTAATCTTATAATATGCTTTTTTGATAAGGGCACGTTTGATGTGCGTTTTGAATTTTCCATCACTAAGCTCTATTTTCCATCACCTCGGTTCGCTTATCCAAGGGGATGGCGAAATAGACCGAGACATAACATACCGAATCAACTCAGGATGGATGAAATGGCGATAGGTCACAGGAACAATTTGCGACCCACGGATGCTCCTCAAGTTAAAGAGAAAAATTTAAATGTCCGCAATAAGGCCTGTCGTACTGTAGGAATGACTTGGATTGCTAGGCCGTGAAGAAGACGGATGAAAAAAAAAAGTGTGCATGCAGCGGAGATGAGAATGTTGTGATGGATGTATGGAGTGACGAAAATAGATAAAGTAAGAAATAAGCATATATGGGGAAGTTTGAAAGTGGCGCCAGTGACAGAAAAGTTAGAAGGAAGTCGCTTGGCTTGGTACTCGTATGGGCATGGCAAAATGTGGGTTACTACAGGTAGGTACACCTCTGCCCAACCCTTCAGGGAAACAAGGCGTGATGTTAAGTTATATTTGTATAAACTCAATGAAAATAAATTGGTACAAATATAAATACAATATTTATTACCATGTTCATTTGTATCACTGTTTCCAGCAAAGCATCTAATGATTACTCGAGTATATTCAAGGTAGAAGTAAATGTATTTTTCTCAAACGAGGACTGCATTTGCGGTGGACGTGACCAGAAAACGTGGAACAATCTCGTGGCGGGCGGCGCAACAAATTCAGGGCTAAAACTGCTTGTATAAGAATAATAAAAAGATCTTCTTATTTTACCAGCTTTTATTTAACTTACAATGTTTATAAGTAAGTATGTATGTTCGGGTGAAATCTTACAACTGAATTTTAAAGCAGTAATCCTCAACCGATTGAGATTAAATTTTGCAGACATGTTTAGTTTGGATGTCAGTGCATGGTAAGCTAAGTGACGTAATTTTAAATCCCAAGATGATGGTCCAAAACGGACAGCCCAAGATGGCGGACTAGTTATTTTTTGTGAACTCCTCTTGGGAGTTCACAAAAAATAACTAGTCCGTGGGTATCAAATGAAAGGATTTAGAAGAATACGAATTCAACAAAAAAATATTAATAGTAAAAAAACATTTTTTTAAACAAGCTGCTATTTATTTGCTGCTGTTTTTTATTTTATGTTCTAAAAAGAAGAAATAAACTTTAAATTAAATTAAACCCTTCAATTTATTACATTACATAATTTTTATGATATAAAAGCTTGTGCGAGATTTACTGGTGTAGATAAACAAGAATACAACAATTATGTAACTTGATCTTGACATAAGTAAATCTAAGAAAAAAGTAGATACGCATTTTATAAGATAGGTAAATACATCTCACAAGTAGATCTCGCGACAAGCTTTTATATCATATAAATTGTGTAATGTAATATTAAATTAATGGGTTTTATTTTATTTAAAGTTTATTTTGTTCTTTTTAGAGCATTTTAATAAAAGCTGGTTTAAAAAAAAAATTTTTTTACTGTATTATTGCTACATTTGTGGTCTTTACAGCCAGTTTTATTGTAGCACGACCAGAGGCTTGACTTGTAACGTGACAGAAAGTGACAGGTAACAAGCGTGAATCCGACAATTTTGCACGACGAGTTTCTTAAGAGTTTCTTTCAATTTTCTACAGCTGCACCTGTTGTGAAAAAGTGTCAATTTTGACATTTTCTGACAATTAGGTCACATGGACAACAGAACTGTACAACTGCATTAATATTAAATATGTCCCAGGCCCTGCAGTCTCGACAAACATAGCGATCGCTTTACGAACGAATTCGGTCGCAAAGTCCTAATGTCTCTAGACGGTCAAAATTGCTTGACGAGATTGTGATTTTTTCGTGCTTATTAAGCCATTTTGACTGTTTAGGGGATTAGGAATTTGCGACAGAATTCGGTAATAAAGCAATCGCTATCTATAGCGAGACAGGGCCGGGGCGTTCAAAATCAAACACATTCAAAAGTCAACTATTCGGGACATGGTTCTTTTAATAACCGTAATGGTGGTCGCTTTGTGGACTTAGACGTTACCGCCCAAATTCTTGGTGTAATCTCTCAGTCGGCTATAAGGAGCCTTAACAACGGGAGTCATAAAAACTGAAAAAAATTATCACTACCAAGAATAAACCATGAATAACCGAGTATATATAGTTCTTTAAAACTAGTATTTTTACAGCTGAAATTCACTAATAACTAAAAGCAACATAAAGTTAGCTGAACATATCAGTTTCGAGTTTAACGAACTATAACAGGCTACCGAGAGCACTCGAGTCAGATCCGCGCGTATTTTCAATTGTTTCGGTCGATTCCCACCCAATGAGCCGATCCTTGAGTGATGTCGGCCATTGGCTGTGTTGTACCTACTACAAAATATTGTGTGAAATCAAAGTTAAGTCAGGGAAAAAAATCGTTCAGCAAATTGATTACCAACTTTAATTATTCGCATATTACCATCACACAGCACCACAACATACCACACCACACTTCACTGGTACCCACAACCTATGTCAATTTTCAATCTTCTGCCACAAAGCATTTATTAGATGTTATCACAGACTACAATATAATTATAGGGATGTTATAATTTTCATATTTTTAAGGCGCCTTTGTGGAAGAGAAATAAATGTTTATTTATATAATTAGTTTATCAATTAATTATTTCGTGACTACTGAATCTGTGCATAGTAGGTAATGACGGATCGATTGGAATAGGACTGAAATTCAACTGTTTCCTCAATTTGATTGGCATGTGACCTCCACTACCCAATCGCAAGGCAATACGAGCAGGTTAACTTGGCCTTGCTGTTTTTTTGATGAGCTTTTCAACACATTCTTACGCCTACCTAAGTATGTATTTGTTGAAAAGTATAATCTAGGTATAATAAGGTTGAATGTCACTTGTAGACGTTCAAGTGACATTCAACCTTATTATACACGTCACGTCAATCTCTATTCGTCTATGTGACAGATAATTTCAACCTTAATGAAGTTTTAATTTACTGGCAATTACGAGGTCGACTATGCCTTACCTAACACATGGATCTTTGTGGCTCAACAATACGTGCATAATCTTGATTTGCCGGCCACATGAGTACTGTACTCCAGTCGTCCCAATTTCGCCACACCTCCCATTTTTCCCTAGTCAGCGAATTGAAAGTTATCGCTACTCTCCATCATTTTACACTGCGATGATTTTAGACCCACCAGAGTTGAAGAATAAATCAGCAGCGGGCCGAGCACGGACATGCCAAGACGTTTGTGACAAGACATGATAAATTATGTCATGTCAATTTGTACTAGCATTTTATGACAAAACAGTTTTATCGCTCAAACTGTGATAAAATGTGTGACTCAAGTCATGTCACAGTAGGCCGTGCTCGCCCCGCTGTTCCATACATTTTAATCGTGTGGGTATTGCACTTTTGTATGCTGTGATGATGAGAGATTTTTTTTAATTACCTATACAAATATGGGCTAGAATCATGTGCTGCTTGGTAATAGTTTGCGTGTCGATACCTCATAAATCAGCAGCGGGCTGAGCACGGGCGTGGCAAGACATTTGTGACAAGACATGATAAATTATGTCATGTCAATTTGTACTAGCATTTTATGACAAAACAGTTTTATTGCTCAAACTGTGATAAAATGTGTGACTCAAGTCATGTCACAGTAGGCAGTGCTCGCCCCGCTGTTCCATACATTTTAACCGTGTAGGTATTGCAGTTTTGTATGCTGTGATGATGAGAGATTTTTTAAAATTACCTATACAAATATGGGCTAGAATCATGTGCTGCTTGGTAATAGTTTGCGTGTCGATACCTCATAAATCAGCAGCGGGCTGAGCACGGGCGTGGCAAGACATTTGTGACAAGACATGATAAATTATGTCATGTCAATTTGTACTAGCATTTTATGACAAAACAGTTTTATTGCTCAAACTGTGATAAAATGTGTGACTCAAGTCATGTCACAGTAGGCCGTGCTCGCCCCGCTGTTCCATACATTTTAACCGTGTAGGTATTGCACTTTTGTATGCTGTGATGATGAGAGATTTTTTAAAATTACCTGTACAAACATGGGCTAGAATCATGTGCTGCTTGGTAATGGTTTGCGTGTCGATACCTCTTACAGCGTGTATACTGTACGGGCGGCACATATGAACTACACTGTCATTGCGATATCAGCCCACCACCGGCATGAGTTGACGTCATCATGTTAGCGCTGGCTGTCGCTGAAAACCAGCGCTTCGGCTCTGTCTTGCATAGGATCGCAGCATTATGCTGAGCGATCGCCGATTTACGTGTTTGTGACCCATATTTTTTCCTAACTTGTATTTTTTGTGTTTATTTTCTTCTGTCTTTGGGTCATGTTTACCGCAAATAAATGTATTTTCTTTCTTATGTTTTTTTTTTAAATACCTACAGAAACCTGACAACAGCCATTGGGCTACCATACACAGGTCGGCGGATCCTCCCTTTTCTATAGAAGTATAGAGGGAGAGGAATTTTCCATCCTATTTTTTTACCGCTTTAAACACAATAGCGCTTCGATCCCAATAAATTCTGCTACCTTAACGCAGGAATGATTCTGTGAGTAACCGTTGACTGCAAACAGCTCGGATTCTGGCACGTTCAATTGTTTTTGTACAATTCGTTTGTTTTGCCCGCTGCAGTGACAGGGTTCTATTTCTTAATTTATTATTATTGTATCGAATTATTGTTATTTATCATCACTTTTTAAATTTATATCTACAAAATGCTTACATTTCTACTTGATGGCTATTTTTAAGTGTTAATAATTATTTAGGGGTTTGGCGGTGATACCCGAAATACAGGCTTTCGCTTAATTGGGCTACAGATATTGTCTAAATAAAAAAAAAATAATTAATTATTGAAATAAACTTATTATTATTTTGATACACGTTTTGTTTCTTAGCTCATTAACTAGTTTAAGCTACATTAACGGGTCCCAGCCAAGTCAATGCAGCGGGCCGGGCACGGGCTGCCCAAGACGTTTGTGACAAGACATGATAATTTATGTCATGACAATTTGTACTAGCATTTTATGACAAAACAGTTTTATCGCTCAAACTATGATAAAATGTGTGACTCAAGTGATATCACAGTAGGCCGTGCTCGCCCCGCTGAGTGTGTTTTTTTACGAAAAATTGTTTTGAGGAGTGATTTCATTATTTTTATATTATTATTTATATACAGGGTGGCATGAACATCGACAGGCAACCTGTTACAATGGATTCAGTACATACTTCATACGGTTTTTACGGCTTGACGAAACATGGAGATTTATTTTCTGTGTGTAACTTTAATATTATACACATTACACATCAAAACCTTTTGCTTAGTTTATAAGAACAACGCGGCCACAGAGGCAAACACGAAAATCGACTCTATAATAATTATGTACAGCAGTGATTAGTAATAATAATATGTTATGTTATTTTTTAACGTACATCATAGTTGCGAAGTTTATTATCGCGATGTACGTTACTGCGAAAGTATATTACCGCGATGGTACGTTAGTGCGAAAGTTTACTATAAAGAACTTTCCCAGTAACGTGCCATCGCGGTAATGAACTTTCCCAGTAACGTACATCGCGGTAATGAACTTCGCAAATATGTCGTACATTCAAAAATAACATAACTTAATAACAGCATTAAAAACATTTCGTATCCTTCATATTTCGTCATGACTACGTTCAAAAATACCTATTTGAGCACAAAGAAACGGTAAACGTAACATTTTTCATAATATATTTCATACTAAATCTTCCAGCTTCGCGCAGACATATTGAGAATTTGATAACAATTTTACCGACATTTTTAATATCCGTTTAAAGTTGGTTTTCACAAAATCACGGTTCTTTGTGTATCTTTTATAATATATTTTATTCTGTGGTGGACACAATGCGGGCTAGCACCTCCGTTATTCAAGTCAGTGTAAATAAATCTTCTCTTATGAAACTTCAGCCAACGGACAATGAATGTTTCTTTTACAAGGGTTATTGGTTTAGAGATGGTTTAATTTAAATTTGTTTTTCTGTTGGAGTAATAAGCTACCTGATATTATATTTCCTTCAACGTGCTACATTTGGTAAAGCAATTTTGAGTTTTCGGTCTATTAACAAACTTGTGTGTGTACCGAATTTAAAAAGTAAAAAACCGGTTAAGAGCGAGTCGGACTCGCGCACCGAGGGTTCCGTACGTATATTTATGATGTTGATGATTTCTGAAAAACTGTGCTATTTAGAGACATCGTTTTATTTGTTCTGTAATCTTTACATAAACTTCTATCAGATAGAATAATTTCAGATTTTTATCTATGCAAACTTCGGTCGGTAACGGTATTTTTTTTTTACATTTTTCATCGAAACCCGGAAGTAATGCAGCCTAAAAAAAAATGTTAGAGAATGTGCTAACAGCGTTCTTTCATATGATACCTGATTCCACATGATGTTAGTAGCCCCACTTCGAATTTTTAAGACCCCCTTTCAGTCCCTTTTGCAAAAAAGGTATATTTTTTTTAATTGCTTTCTTGTTTGTAAAATAGTTAGGCAAACGTCATCTAAAACTATTCTAAATTTCAAGTTGATAGCATTAGTAGTTCTTGAGATATCCAGTTGTGACAGACAGACAGACTTAGTCTCACCATAAGGGTTAATTTTTACCATTTTGGTACGGAACCCTAAAACCAGCTGAGTGCATGTGGGACTACGTACAATGAAGGGTTCCGTACTTGGGATGAATTTATCCCAATAATAAACTTAACATTGTAGTTGAAAATAAAAATCTCTCATACATTTCAACTGCCAATGTAAGTTGGTCGACTATTACTCATTAACTTGTAAAGCAGAAGGCTTTACAAGTTAATGGTTTGATAGCTTTGATAGTTTTCCGTTTAACTTTGTTGTATGTATATGCACTGATTTTTTCAACCATTTAGCTGGCACATTTGACTCTAACAAAAATTAGCACTTTTAAGCTTAAAATTTCGCAAACGAATCCCTGAATCGGCAAATAGTTTTCACACAAGTACCTGAAATATTTCTGAACGACCTTTCTAATGACTCCCCACACAATGGGATAGATAAGGAAAAAAATCATCCCCTCTTTACGTGTAGGAGCGGTACCCTTTTTTTTTGTTGGGTGAGAAATTATCAAATAACTTCTCCCGCTCTGGGGGGAGCGGGTCCGACTTTTACTGACTAAAACCCGACAGTGTTCCTTCAGTTGCCTGTGTGCCAGGGCCACGATATCTCTTTCAGACAAACATGCAACACTGACAGGAAGGTGCGATACCCTAATATTTTATGTGACCACTTTGTCGGCGTAATTAATATTCATACCCATGCCAAATTACAGCTTTCTAGTACTTCGAGTCTTTGAGCTACACCGCGGACAGATAGACAGACGGACATGGCGAAACTATAAGGGTTCCTTGTTGACTACGGAACCCTGAAAAGGTAAAGGTTTATGACTATGACATAGGTTTTTAATAACTTGCTCTAACAATGCAAATGCTGAAATAAACACTCCTGCACTGAAAATATTTTAAAATGTTGACTGTAGGTCATTGATGTATTAAATAGGAAGGTAGGCCACTCTCTAACATCACGTAAATATTAAATGGACCCGATGTCGTGCGTCATGTGCTCGACAACCGAAATAGATCGACATATAATATTATGCGGGCTATAGCGGGAACGAGATAGCAATAATTGTCACTGTTATGTACCCATAACGACTCGTAAACAAACTACGATTCGGGTATTCCCCGCAAACCGGGAGTAATGTAGGTCGATTGTGTCCTTTCCCCTAATTTATGCGGTCCACATCGATGAGCGCGTAATATCTTCCTATTTAATACATCAATGCTGTAGGTACAACATTTGTGCCTAAATGTTTCAGGGCAAAAATACAACTTGTTATCCACCTAATTTATAATAAACGTGAACTACGTTACATATTCATAAAATATAATCAAATCTACTTCAAGTACAATATACATAAACAGCCAACTCTCCCGTTTAAAACCTCCGTTTCAACTGAACGTTTAACTAACTAAGGTAATAGCAGATCTCTCTAACTAGCCGTTAATGTCAAACGCCAGGTGCAATACGTACCCGAGATAGTTTAATTAAATCGCATTGTAGTAAGCTCAGGCTTTGCTGGGGATCGTCGGTAAGTCCCGATCTGGACCAATTGGAGTTTCTAACGACACTATTAAAAACATCGTGTTATGTTAGTACTGAAGTTAGAATATTAACAAGTGTTTTCTATTACAAAAAACGCTTTTGTGTTGTTTACCAATCGCAACCAATGAACAAGATTGTCAAAATGTTTATTGTATTGGACATTTCCTTGTTCTTAGATTGGATACGAGGGTTTTGGCTACTTTGTATGTGTGTATTTTAATTATGTTTATTTGTTGAAATGTGCATTTTGTTTGTGCAGAATAAAAAATGTTTCTTTTTTTTATTCTGAAAATGTGATATCAAAATTTTACTTTTTATATTAAAAGAATTTCTTCACCTATCAATTATTACTCGTTATATACTAAGTTTAAAATAGAATTTCAATTACATAAATGATTTCTACCTTGAACAATACTGGTCTCCTTTATAGTCGTATGTAACACGCGATATTATTCGTTATAAAATGTAAACAGTGTTAAATACTTTACCACAAAAAAAATCTTCCAAATTTACACAAAATTCTGCACCATTAACAATCTGGTAAAACAAAGGAAAACAGACATTCAAGAAGTACTGCACTAAAGTGAAATGATGCAGTAATATAGTGTGTGTTCAGGCGATAAGTATAACTCTGGAATGGGTGCTTGGCACGCGATGCATTCACGTCGCGACGATACATCATGTTTTCATGTCCGTCGAAAGCTCAGAACGCTTGACGAAGAGGTTTATTTCAGTGCTTAATACTAATACTGAAAGATTGATAATGCTATATATTTTTCAGTCTGAATATTTATGTTTTCCGGGCTGGACTTGCTAATGCCGACTAGCTTCATACATAAGGATGGCGTGAACATTGATGTTATTAAACGCATCGTACAGCTCACTGTAGTGGCTTGCAACACTTTGAGCGTAAATGTGACACACATTCACCAACCAATTTGACTAACTATTGAAATTTTGTTGCAAAAAGTTACCAACGGTGTAGCTAAAAGAATAAAAGCTTTCATCCGGGCTGGAATTGCTAATGCCGACAGTCTTCAACACTCTTATGCGTGACGAGCTGGCCTATTTATCTTGTTGTATTCGGTGTTATTAATTTTGCTAATTCGTTCATGACAGATTGCCCGGAAAAGGCTACAAAAAGATAAATGTACCGTCGAAATCAGTATTCACAAGTTAAAAGAATTATTGATGACTGATGAGCGATTAAAATAATTTTAAATATTATATTAATAATATTTTTGTAATAATTTATTTTTAACTGAGCATAGAATTTACTCCAATACACTCTAACAATAGATACCTACCCTCACGAGCCGTTATCCTTTTACTCTACCTACAGTAAAGTTAAGTATTGTATTAACTGATTCCAAGTTCAAAATTCTGATCAAGCCATGTCCATGCTGGTGTGTAAGGATCCGCTCTCTTGCACCTATGATGACCTAAAGAATTCCACTGATGCCACAACCAACGTAAACAGTATAAAACCAAAGGACTAACCATCGCCCAGAAAAAATTAAGTTCAAACTGATCACACAAATTTGTGAGAATTTACAGAAATAAATAATTAACATTCATCTCATCTGTTCCATAAATCGTCACATAACCACATGAAACCAGGAACATTATAGTTTCCTGTCTTCATATTTTCACTTCTGATGGGAACGGGCTCTTAGCACGCGATGCATTCACGTTGCAGAGATACGTCATGTGTGCCTCCAGCAAAATGAAGGTTCTTCTCGTTATGTACCTTCTGATATGGTCTAATGTGGTGTAAATATTTAGCGAATGACGTTGCCTTTTGAGTGAATAAGCACTTATTATAAGTAACTAAGACCATTGAATCACACTATTTTGTAAAATGACTAATTTGTAATTTGACTTAAGTATTATATCTACTAATTTAATCTTAATGTATTGCGTGATAATTTGATGTATTGTATTTGATATAGGTACCGAACTTATGATATTAATTTTGTATGCCTCAATGGCGGGACATAGCAGACTTACCTGTAATTAACACAACATCTTATGAACCTATGATGCACAATAAATTATTTGAATTTGAACTAATTGATATTTATATTGAATTCGTACAATTATCCTATAATTAGGCACATCACCACATGAAGCCATGAACAGCATACTTCCCCATCTTCATATATCCACTTCCGACTCGAACGGGCGCTTGGCACGCGATTCATCCACGTAACACGTCGCAGAGATACATCATGTGTGCCTCCACCAAAACGAAGCATTTTCTCGTTATATACCTCATGCTATGAACAAGCTTTCCAGTAGTTTCTACCGCGTGATAGATTGAGTACATTTTGTCACATATGTAGTCAATGTTGCGATGATATTTCGGGAAAGAATGTTGCATTCTGAGTGAATCGTAATTCGTCTCTAATAATTGAACAGGCTTGTGGCGAAGTAATAACAACCGCACAGGGCAATCGATCAGCTTAAGCTACACTTGTCGCGGCTGGTCCGTGGATGGTGACCATCTATACACACCAAGACCCTCCATGCCTCGGAAAGCACGTTAAGCCGTTGGTCCCGGCTGTCATTCATGCATCTTAGACAGTCGTTACGGGTCGTCAGAAGCCCGAAAGTCTGACAACCAGTCTTACCAAGGGGTATCGTATTACCCGATAACTGGGTTGTGGAGGTCAGATAGACAGTGGCTTCATTTAAAATACTGGTATTCTGCTGCATCTGATTACACTGGAAGCCGACCCTAACATAGTTGGGAAAACACTAGACAAATGATACGTAATAATATTAATCTCTAATAATTGATATTTACACTGAATTAAAACTACAGTCCTATAATTCGTCACACCATCTCATCAAGCCATGAACATGATAGTTTCCCATCTTCATACTCCTGACTAGAACAGGCTCTTGACACGCGATGCCTTCACGTCGCACAGATACATCATGTGTACCTCCAGCAAAAAGAAGGTTCTTCTCGTTACGTACCGCTAATGTTATGAACAAGTTTTCCTGCAGTGTTTCAACTGTGTGATATATTGCTTGGATTTTGACTCATGTTGCGTAAATAGTTACCTTTACGGAGATGTTTAGTATCAACTTATTTGTATTTACTATAGTTTACTAATAACTATTAATTACAAGGTACAAGGTTCAAGGTATTTATAAAGCAGAGGTGAGTGGAAACGCCGGGAGGGGACGCCCTAGAAGCCAGAAGGACATATAGTGACCAAATTGGTGATGTTCTTCAGAAAGGTCAGGTGCGTTGTCCTCGCAACCGGCGTGCGTGTATGACTAGATGTATGAACGTAGGCGAAGCAAAAGGAGTATGTAAGGAGCGTAGCAGGTGGCGTTCTATCGTTTCTGCCTACCCCCATGGGAAGAAGGCGTGAGTTTATGTATGTGTGTGTATTAATTACAATAAATGATAAATGATTTTATTTCTGTAAGTAGGTTTGTAGTTGTACACAGTTTTTAAAATATGATGGATATGTAAAGGTGTTACATGTCCATCATATTTTAATAACAAGATGAGATCAGTGTTTCCCATCCGACCACTCTGAGAAGAAAGGTCGAAGGAAACTCACAGTCACAGTCTCTTTTAAAGTCCAGACATAATCTTGGTAGGTACTTACTTATAAAAACTTAATACATTAGAATAGAATAGAATAGAATACTCTTTATTATGTACACCATAAAAGTTACAGATATAAATGTTTACATTTTACATAGGGTGACACAATGGGCGGTCTTATCGCTAAAAGCGATCTTTTACAGACAACCTTTGGATGGATTAAAGGGAGCAGGAGTGACAATACAAAAAAACATAAAAAACTCAAAAGTCGCCTCCGAATTCTCGCAGTAGGTAGGTACTCCTCGCGGGCCTGCGGATGGTGAGTGATGGGTAGCTCGCCGTCCGATAAGGACCAGGCCCGGGTCGACGGCGCGTTGTGTTTCACGCGCGCCTCAAAGAGATGTCAGCACCAACTGACGGGGTCCATTAGGGCCAATGCCTGCCAGGGTTGCGAGTTTGTCCGAAAGGGATATCGTGGCCCCGGCACACAGGCAACGGAAGGAACACGGGTGGGTTTTAGTCAGTAAACGTCTGTCACGCCCTCCCGCTCAGCCCAGAGCGGGAGAAGTTATTTGATAATTTCCCACCCAAAAAAAAAAGGTACTTCTAGTATTCTTACTAGATGGGCGACCCATTCATCCGAATATGAATCAGAATCAGATCTTGCGTCCAGGAAAGCAGTGCGCATGTTATATAATCTTCTGCCTAGTGTTGTCTAAATAATCTTGCCTCATCCATGTACCGCCATACTGCCTACAAGCAGCATTGAAATGATAAAAACCGGCCAAGTGCATGTCGGACCACGCACAATAAAGGGTTCCGTATTTGGGATGAATTTATCCCAAGAACAAACTTAACATTGTAGTTGGAAAACATGATCCCCATACATTCCAACTGCAAATGTAAGTTTGTACGCACAGCATTGAGTGATTTACCATGTTATTTTAAGATCACAGACTTATAGGTTTTTCTGTAATCTATAAGTAAAGAAATGTTTCCTGTATTTTTATCAAAATTTTAGCCTCAGTAGTTTCGAAGGGAATAGTCATTTTTCATCTATTTTCTTAAATAATTTCAAAAGTATGTATTTTAAAATTATAAAAAAATATATATAAAATCCTTAAAACAAGCCCTTTCATTTAATATGTCACACGGTACAGTCAGCAAAACTTTTAATTTTCTAATTTGCCCCCCAAAAGTGACCTCCGTATTCAAAATTTATTTATTTACGTAACACGTCCGTGTATAGGTCACAGAATTTCATATGTGTACCAAATTTCAACTTAATCGGTCCAGTAGATTCGGAGCAAATTAGCTGTGACAGACGGACAGACAGACACATAAGTGATCCTATAAGGGTTCCTTTTGTCTTTTTGAGGTACGGAACCCTAAAAATTAACATTGCAAACCAGTGACTGAAATTCCTAAATATTACTTCAATCAACTCAGCCTATCGTAGTCCACTGCTGAACATAGGCCTTCCCCAGGCTGCGCCACAACACCCTGTCCTCCGTCTACCGCATCCAGTCTGTCCCAGCCACCTGTTTAAGGTCGTCGGTCCATAAATTACTCCAGTAAATTACTTATGACTTGAAATTTGTATGAAGAGTAAAACAAAGATCAGGATCAACATTCTAAAACTGTAACTGTGCGACGTAATTCTAGACTCAAACATGGGATGCAAGGAGTGCCAAAAAGTATCGATATACGAGTATATCGTATCAATATTTAAAAAAAATATTGATATCTATTAAAAAATATCGATATTATTACATCGCTTTATCGGTGAAATTTTCTAAAAAGTATGATAAGGTACTTTATGAAATTATATTGTTTGTTTTTAGGGTTCCGTAGCCAAATGGCGAAAAACGGAAAGGTTCGAGAATAAAGGTTCCGATATATCGATATTTTTTCAAAGATTTGTCATGTCTGCGGCGCAGCCTGGGGAAGGCCTATGTTCAGCAGTGGACTACGATAGGCTGAGTATATTGAAGTAATATTTAGGAATTTCAGTCACTGGTCAATGTTAATTTTTAGGGTTCCGTACCTCAAAAAGACAAAAGGAACCCTTATAGGATCACTTATGTGTCTGTCCGTCCGTATGTCACAGCCACTTTTTTTCAAAACTATAAGAACTATACTGTTGAAACTTGGTAAGTAGATGTATTCTGTGAACCGCATTAAGATTTTCACACAAAAACAGGAAAAAAAACAATAAATTTGGGGGGTTCCCCATACTTAGAAAAGAAACTCCACATTTTTTTTTTCCTCAGACCCATGCGTGTTGGGTATCTATGGATAGGTCTTTAAAAAATATATACAGGTTTTTAATATATTTTTTTTCTAAACTGAATAGTTTGCGCGAGAGACACTTTCAAAGTGGTAAAATGTGTCCCCCTCTGTAACTTCTAAAATAAGAGAATGATAAAACTAAAAAAAATATATGATGTACATTACCATGTAAACTTCCACCGAAAATTGGTTTGAACGAGATCTAGTAAGTAGTTTTTTTTAATACGTCATAAATCGTAAACCGCAATTTACCTTTTTATAGATAATGGTAGGGAACCCTTCGTTCGGGAGTCCGACTCGCACTTGGCCGGTTTTTATTCATAGAAATACTAAACTAGAAACATAATTTCTAATGTAAAATCTTAAACTAATAAAACATTTATAAAAATAAGTTTACTTTTTTACGGCTCTGAGTTCTAGCGGTTTTAGTCAGTCAGTAGGGACAACGGTGTTACTTTTGAAAATATATCGTATTTGATACATTTTCGATACTTGATATTTTATATCGATATATCGAAGTATCGAAATAATAGATATCGCCGAAAAATATCGATTTAACAAACAACAAATATCGATATATCGATACATCGATATTCTCCAAGCCTACTCAGACAGTCTTAAAATTAGCATGCACTCCAGCGAAAACGATAGTTTTGGCCGCTACATTCCTAGTCAGTCCAACTTCAGGCAGGTAGACTTAACTTTTTAATTGAGTTGGCAACACGAGCTACCGTTAAAGTATGACTTTCGAATGCGACAGAACAGTTACAAGACAGCCCTTTATTGCTCTTTGTTGCCAACAGACTCCCAATGGACCCCCCGATCGAGTTATCCGTAATGGTATTACCTCTAATAACTATGAATTCAAATAATAGACTCGCTTCGTTACGATCGGACTTAATAGGTTACTGAACTGCCTGTAGCATTAACTTTAAACAAATGAAATGGTGTAGGAATTTGTTTACGGACAGTCTTTATAATAAGTCTTGTCCATTAGGTATTAATATTGGAATTTTAGCTTCTCGGCTTAAGTACCAGCTGGGACAGGATCATTATTAATATTATCAGTACCTACTATAATTTAGGATTTTGTTTGGAGAATACCAAATAAAAAACTTTACAACATTATTGTTTACTAACATCTAGAATTGTAAATATTTATGTAGTTGGATATTTATTTATTCATTTATTAGGCTCTTCAACAATGAGTACACTATTACTTTAAAGTTTTTACATTGCAAACTTAAGTCTAAGCGCCTCATAACCTATAGAAAAGCACAGTATGCAATATATTATGCGCAGATAATAACACAATTAAATAATTAAAACAAGTACATTATACTTATCTAGTTTAGTTAAAAATTAAAAATACCAGATGGGACAGGATCATTATTATTATCAGTACCTACTATATTTTAGGATTTTGTTTGGAGAATACCATTAAGGTATCAAATAAAAAACTTTACAACATTATCACATCTATAATTGTAAATATTTATGTAGCTGGATATTTATATAATAGGCTCTTCAACAATGAGTACACTATTACTTTAAAATTTTTACATTGCAAACTTAAGTCAAAGCGCCTCATTACATATAGAAAAGCACAGCATGCACTACATTATGCGCAGATCATAACACAATTAAATAATTAAAACAAGTACATTATACATAGTTTAGGTAAATATAAAAATAAATAAAAGCTAAATTGATTACAATAAATTAAATTAAAATAGAGGAGAATTTATTTTTGATAATTATTATATAAGATTAGGTTAATATTTGATTTTAGACCAGAATGATACACCCATTGCACCCAACACATATTTTTTTGATCTAGTTGTCTGTTAAATAAATACATTATTAATATAATTACCAACTGCATTTTAAACACGCATCTTGTCAAAATTATCAAACTAGTGTTTTGAGCATATTATTTCATCAATTTGAGCAGTATCACCTTTTTGTTTAAAGACGTCGAATACCTTCATATTGTTTTCTCGTCCCCTAAGTACGGAAGATTGCGCCTGTATTTATTTTATAGGTTAGCAATTTAAAGCCAGCGATGTAACCAATAAAGGCGCGAATGTCTAAATTGCTAACAAGTTGGCAATTCTATTTGCATAATGCAAGCATTTCTATATCTACCTTAACAACGAAAATTCAGTTTCAAGCAAATTGAAGCCTCGAAATTGAGCGATTTAATGAGGTTCAAAGCTTGGAAGGTTTTCTTTTGGAAGAGGGTCTAATTTGAAATAACATATTCAAGCAGGATAATTTTAACAATGAAGTAACCTAAGTGATAAGTGAATTACGTAGTGGAAAGAATAAAGAGTTTTTGCATGTGCGTGATATGTAAGAAACGTACTAGTTTACCTGAAAAAAAAGCTTATGTTTGGAGAGCTAGTATTTTTGAGCAAAACAATATATTTTGTTTTATTCAGGACAAGAATACGATCCTATTGAAGTGTGCGGGATTATATGTAGGTATACAGGTTAGGGTTCGAAATATGACAGTAAATTAAACTTCATGACGTTCCCAGTCTACAAACCAAAATTCGATCAAATACATAATATCCAATTAGTCACTATAGCTTGATCGGCCAAATCCATAGTCGACAAATCTAAATATGTTAGTACGCTAGTGACGGCTAGCGTACTAACTAATATTTATTTCTATCTTTTCATTGTATAAACTCAATCTCACTTCAATCGCGACTTGTCGCGCGACGCGACACGGCACAAAGGCCCCGCGTGTCGTGGGACGAGCGGTGCCTTTGTGTCGCGTCGCGTCGCGCGACAAGTCGCCCCGGTATGTAGAAGCCTTAATATGTCTTTCATTGACTTTAATGTGCCCTGGCGGCTGAGAGTATGTCATGCTCACTCAGATGTCTCGCTGATGGTGGCGTGCGTGTTGGATGATTTAGCTCCCTTCAAAATGGTGCTGATCCATGCGTCATGTTCGTGAACGGGCGCTGTCAGTTGGGACTGGTCATCTCTTAGCTGCCACGGCTTATTTTTAATTATTTTAGTTTTGAATTGTTTTTTTTTTGTTTTTAATATTTTTATCACGGACGCTTCTGACGTTTTGCATCGTTCTCACATGTATAATTTCAATATGAATGATGTCACCAATACTTTGTATCAATATTTTAATTTAAAAGAGTGTCCGTGGAGTTTCTTGCCCGTTCTTCTCCATAGGAACCTACTATTTGGAATGGGCAACTAGCTTCATATTTGTAACTGACCGATAATTCAAAAGTGCCTGTACATGGTTTAATTGAAATAAATGGTTTGAGTTTGATTTAGATTGTTTGTTTTTTTATTTCGATATTGATGCCTGTTTGGTGGTTTAGGTACTAGTTTATTTTTGCAGGAGACCCGTAATCACAGAGTACATTTGTATAAAGGAGCCCGTAATGTCAGCGCCAGAATGCCATAGATTGCCACAGACACTAAGGGCATAGACAAGTAGTTGATGGTACGTCGGATGCTGACACGCTAATTAAAATAATTTTATTAAATAAATATTTTGTTTTACGTTATTTCACACATATCTATTTTGTATTTTATTTTATTTAAGTATTATTTATTTCTGTATCTGTCCGTGATATCACAGCGGGTCCTATCAGAATGCCAGCGCTGCGACACTTATTTTTAAATGTCGCCGCATTATGCTAAGATAGGAGCCTTCTGGCCTCCTACAGGACTTTCTGTTTTGATGTGAAACATTATAGGTGCACGTAAAACCGAGTGCTGGCGCCGCAACGCATGCCGCGTGGCGACTCACCACTCACACCACGCACGCGGTCCCCCCACTACGCGACTCTGACCACTTTTTCGATGTTTGTTTGTTTGTTTTCGATGTTTCACATCCGCCAGGCGTCCCGTGACGGCTCACAATTGTTTTTATTTATATTTTCATTTTACTTTTGAGTGTTTAGTTAATATTTACTTTTTCTTTCTTTAGTACTGCCAGTGTTTTCATGTAAAAATAATGATAAACCATATCCTCCCAAACAGTTGAACTTTAATCTTCTTAACATACACAGCAGTTAGTAAGGCCAAAGAATCGGAAACTAGCGAACAACCGAACTCAATTAAAGTTAACAGAATCGGTACTTCTCAGAATATCTCAAAATATCATGCTCACTTAAATGTGTCGCTGATGGTGGCGCGTGTGTTGAATCATTCGGTTCCTTTCAAAATGGTTGAGCTGGATGGTGCTGATCCACGCGTCATGTTCGTGAACGGGCGCCGTCAGTTGAGACTGGTCATCCCCAGGGCTTATTTTTAATCTTATATTCTGAATTGTTTTTTTTATTTATACAGAACAACATTATAAAGAAGCGACAAGAATAATGTACCCGGGATTTTGTAATATCTTGATTTTTGCCTGTTCTTCTCCATAGAGATCTACGTTTTAGAATGGGCAAATAGCTTCAACTTTCTGACTAACTGACCGCCTCTTCGACAATTCAAAAGTGCCTATAATAGGTTTAATTGAAATAAGTGCTTTGAGTTTGAGTTATCCATAACCACTTAAATTGCTGAAAATGTTGGGGTACAAACAACGCCAACTATAGGTAAAGTCGACCTCGTAATTTCTCTACCACTTTTGTCAACAACTAGGTCAGGAAACTAAAACCAACCAGCTACTCTGAAATTTAAACAATGTTACGTTACTGTCACATAGACTATTCAAGGTTTTAAGCTGAAAACCTGTGCTTAGCAACCTAAGCATAATGCTGATGCAGATGCTTAAACCTTTTGCTTCCAGTAATAAAGGTTATTTGTGTATGTACCACTACTACTAGCCGTAATACTGGAGATAATAAAAGTATTCTAATAAACGTTATTATATTAATATTCTGTTCTATTTTTGTATGGCAAGCAAAGCCGATGTCGACCGCTCTGCCAATGTCTAAAGTAAATTGGAAAAGCAAGCGTGCATGATAAAAGGTGTCTCATATACAAATAGACCTTGTCGTTTTATGTCGTGCAAGTGACATTCAACCTTTGGGTGGAAAAACATTTATGAGGTCGACTGTACTTACCAGTGATTACAATCACTGTTATTATAGAAATAGAATAGAATACTCTTTATTATGTACACCCTAAAGATATAAATGTTTAAATTGAATGAATTAATGAATGATTGTTGATTGAATGTTTGATTGTTCGTGTTGTGTTGTATTTTTATTATTATTTTTTTGATACAATATGTAATTAATTATTAGCAACAGAATGAAAGCGGGTGTTCAGTATAAAATAAGTATAATCTTTATTTTTCCCCTCTTCACAAAGGTTCATAAGTTTCAGATATAAATGTTTAAATTTAATGAATGAATTAATGATTGTTGATTGAATGTTGATTGCTCGTGTAGTGTCGTATTTTTGTATTTTTTTTTTGTTATATGTAATTAATTATTAGCAACAGAATGAAAGCGGGTGTTCAGTACAAAATAAGTATAATCTTTATTTTTCCCTCTTCGCAAAGGTTCAATATAGTTATAAATATATAATAGATAAAATAATTATAGCATTTTGACAAAAATGCATCAAATTATATTATCCTTTGTGGAGAGACTGGTGTTTACTCACACTACATACTAGGATACCGTGTCATGGATCACCAGGCTCTCACACCAAATTAAATCTAATTAATGGTCAATTTTCGAACTCTTAACAAATTATTTTTATTGATGAAGGTCATAAACAGACATGTTTAAATTTACTTATTAATTAATTAACAGGACAGACTGGTGCGATATCGCTGGTCTGTACGAGACTTAAATAAATAAAAGATATAAAAATAAAGTAATACTTAAATTCTCTTTTCCTTTGTTAAGTTAAATTATACATTTTCTAAAAACAAACACTTTTAATTATCTAGAAACCGAACACTTCATTTTCATTACCTACTTTTCTTGAGGTATCTTAATTACTTTTAAAAGAACACACTACAGGCTAAGTGCAGTTCTGGGTTTGCGCCCTCACGCCCCTAGTCGCCGCAGGAGATGTCCCGGGCGTCGGGATTCGCAAGCCGATTTCCGGCCACCGTAGGTGCGGGCCTGCGGACGGTGAGCGATGGGTAGCGCGCCGTCCAATAAGGACCAGGCCCGGGTCGACGGCACGTTGTATACCACGCGCGCCTCAAAGAGATGTCAGCACGAATTGATGGGGTCAATTAGGGCCAATGCCTGCCAGGAATGCGAGTTTGTCCGAAAGGGATATCGTGGCCCTGGCACACAGGCAACGGAAGAAACACGGGTGGGTTTTAGTCAGTAAAAGTCTGACACGCCCTCCCGCTCCGCCCAGAGCGGGAGAGTTTATATGATAATTTCTCACCCAGAAAAAAAAGGGCTAAGTGCAGTTACTTTTCCGCATCACTACTGTTACAAACACAATAACTGATCTACTTACCCAGTTCCGTAATAGAAGGCCGCTATAATAAATAACTCGGGTTCCGTACTGGACTCCTAGTCAATTAACGTGACTTGTTTAAAGCGAGTATTTTTTTTAATGAAAGTGCTTTCAAACACAACTCCGTAATTACTCGAACTTCTACGGAATATGGTGAAGCGAAATTAGTTTGCGTACACGTAAAATGTTCGGTAAAAGTTCCTGGAATGTTTTTTATTTCGTTTTCTTTGGCAAGCTGTAATTATCGAGCAATTTGGAAGTGTTTTTTAGGGTTCCGTAGGCAACAAGGAACCCTTATAGTTTCGCCATGTCCGTCTGTCTGTCTGTTCGTGGCTTAGCTCAGAAACTCAAACCGCCTTATTACAAAACAAGATTTATATTTTGACATGGCCTAAACCATGGAGCCAGTTTTTGGAATAAGAACGTAACAGTGATTGAAATACCGTTATTTATACAAAACTAAAAACTTAGTTCGGTAATCAGTTGTCAGTTTTGTGTTTAGGAACTTTACCACAGTCGCAATAAAGTTCTAAATTCAATAATGGCTCCATGTTTTAAACCTGGGTCTGAAGATAAACCTTGTTTTTTAATAAGGGGGATATAGTCCTAGAAAGCTGTAATTTGGTACGGGTACGGGTAACGGGTATATAACTATTAATCACGCCGATAAAGAGGAAAAATAAACCGATGTTTTTTTTTTTAGGTTGGATGATATTTTTTTCCCGTCTATCCCATTGGTGTATATCGTTGGATAGGCCGTTCAAAAATACTGAAAACCATTTTTCGGTTCATGGATCCGTTTGCGTAATAATGATGTACAGTCGAGTTCATTAATATATTAGCCCTTTCAGGCTTCAAAAATATATGACCGTCAAAAAAAATCATAATATTGTGACAACTATAAGCATCATTAAATTGTGGTCAAGATTTCGATTCATTAATATGTGACTGGTTTTTATCAGTAACATGTATACAGCCAAAAGCACATTATTATATGAACAACATTAAGATCATATTATCTGAACATTGTAGGATTCACAATTATGTATGCACACATGAATACAATAATATCTAAACAAGTAAATGTAATTCAAATTCAACCTTATTACTTACGTCATAAAGATAATTTTAATAGCAATCTTAAAATTGCATGGTCAAGGAGTTTGCAACATTATTTATCACTGGCTAGATTAACTTCAAATGACGTTATGTTTTTCTAATTACTGGAAGATAGTACTGGAAGCTAGTACTGGGAGCTAGTACTGGAAGATAGCACTGGAAGATAGTACTGGAAGATAGCACTGGAAGATAGTGCTGGAAGATAGTATTGGGAGCTAGCACTGGAAGGTAGCACTGGAAGATAGAACTGGAAGATAGTGCTGGAAGATAGAACTGGACGATAGTGCTGGAATATAGTACTGGAAGTTAGTACTGGAAGCTAGTACTGGGAGCAAGTACTGGATGCTAGTACTGGGAGCTAGTACTGGAAGATAGCACTGGAAGATAGTACTGGAAGATAGCACTGGAATATAGTACTAGAAGTTATAACTGGAAGATAGTGCTGGAAGATAGTATTGGGAGCTAGTACTGGAAGATAGTACTGGAAGATAGCACTGGAAGATAGCACTGGAAGATAGCACTGGAATATAGTATTGGCAGCTAGTACTGGAAGGTAGCCCTGGAAGATAGAACTGGAAGATAGTGCTGGAAGTACTGTACTACTACTGTACTAATACAGTAAGTGTATTGTTCTATCTTCCAGTGCTACCTTCCAGTGCTACCTTCCAGTACTACCTCCCAATACTATCTTCCAGTACTAGCTTCCAGTACTTGCTCCCAGTACTATCTTCCAGTACTATCTTCCAGTACTAACTTCCAGTACTAGCTCCCAATACTATCTTCCAGCACTATCTTCCAGTTATAACTTCCAGTACTATATTCCAGTGCTATCTTCCAGCACTATTGTCCAGCACTATCTTCCAGTTCTATCTTCCAGCACTATCTTCCAGTTCTATCTTCCAGTGCTACCTTCCAGTGCTACCTTCCAGTACTAGCTCCCAATACTATCTTCCAGTACTATCTTCCAGTACTAGCTCCCAATAATATCTTCCAGCACTATCTTCCAGTTCTAACTTCCAGTACTATCTTCCAGTGCTATCTTCCAGTACTAGCTCCCAGTACTAGCTTCCAGTACTATCTTCCAGTACTAGCTCCCAGTACTAGCTCCCAGTACTAGCTTCCAGTACTTGCTCCCAGTACTAGCTTCCAGTACTATCTCCAGTACTACCTTTCAGTAACAATACACTTACTGTATTAGTACAGTAGTAGTAGTACAGTACTTCCAGCACTATCTTCCAGTTTTATCTTCCAGGGCTACCTTCCAGTACTAGCTCCCAATACTATCTTCCAGTACTATCTTCCAGTACTAACTTCCAGTACTATATTCCAGTGCTATCTTCCAGTACTATCTTCCAGTGCTATCTTCCAGTGCTATTAGAGAAGATAGTGCTGGAAGATAGTATTGGGAGCTAGTACTGGAAGATAGTACTGGAAGATAGCACTGGAATATAGTACTGGAAGTTAGTACTGGAAGATAGTACTGGAAGATAGTATTGGGAGCTAGCACTGGAATATAGTACTGGAAGTTAGTACTGGAAGATAGTACTGGAAGATAGTATTGGGAGCTAGTACTGGAAGGTAGCACTGGAAGGTAGCACTGGAAGATAGAACTGGAAGATAGTACTGGAAGATAGCACTGGAATATAGTACTGGAAGTTATAACTGGAAGATAGTGCTGGAAGATAGTATTGGGAGCTAGTACTGGAAGTTAGTACTGGAAGATATCCCCCAATTATTATCTTCCAGTACTATCTTCCAGTAATTAGAAAAACATAACGTCATTTGAAGTTAATCTAGCCAGTGATAAATAATGTTGCAAACTCCTTGACCATGCAATTTTAAGATTGCTATTAAAATTATCTTTATGACGTAAGTAATAAGGTTGAATTTGAATTACATTTACTTGTTTAGATATTATTGTATTCATGTGTGCATACATAATTGTGAATCCTACAATGTTCAGATAATATGATCTTAATGTTGTTCATATAATAATGTGCTTTTGGCTGTATACATGTTACTGAGAAAAACCAGTCACATATTAATGAATCGAAATCTTGACCACAATTTAATGATGCTTATAGTTGTCACAATATTATGATTTTTTTTGACGGTCATATATTTTTGAAGTCTGAAAGGGCTAATATATTAATGAACTCGACTGTACACATACAACATACAGATATGCCCATAAAAAGTCTGTTTTAAATTCTGGTATGAAAACATTACCCACTCAGATAGGTAGCTAGTGTGCTAGTCCTAGGGTAGATTGCACAAAGATATTTTAATAGAAATTTCATTAACCATTAAGAGCGTTTTCGAAATGTCTTATTTAAAAACAGACAACTAGAAATCTCTGTTTCTATGGAAAATTTAAAATCGGTCTAATTTGGCTGTAACACTGTTTTTCGAAAATGTTCTTAACTAACTTTTTAGACCTTTGTATCCTGCTTATGCGTATGAAGTTTCATTAAATCGGCTCACTCATTTCGAAAAACAAGAGCTTGAAAGTTTGTATGAAATGCCGTAAGGTGTAAACGCTCTTATGGAGATTAAGCAAACTTTCGCATTCTTTTTATTCAAAAGAACATCAGGGTGCCTAAAATGGACGCTTTGGCAGAATCATAATATGATCTGCGTACAATTCATCTGTTTGACAGCTGCTATTTGACATTAGACTTCACTAAAGTAATTCATAATTTGTGGACCATTTTACGAAACACCATACAAAACTGTCAAATAGATGAATTGCGGGATATGAAATGTACGCAGATCATTTTATGATCTGCCAAAGCGTCCATTTTAGGCCCTCTGACATGACCAGCCTTCTCGTGTTTTTTGACAGGGCTTAAAAAGTGACATCGTGACAAATTTGCAGTGGCGCTGGCACAGCGGGAGGCTTCCCTAATAGGACTACTGTGAGGGCTCCATAAATAATGCCCTCTTGAGTTTGCAGGAACTCGGCTACAAAATTCGAGAACATTATTATTTAAACTAAACCTACTTAGCTTACATATGTATTTTGTTTATAATTAGACTTTTCTATTTCAGCATAGCAACAGTGACGACACGCCTGGCGAAAATTACGCGACGAAGATTCTGCGTGTTTATGTAACTGTTTTATACGGTTATTACGCGACACAAATTCGGCCTCATGTTTTCTTAAGTAATTTAAAAAACATTGCAGGCATAGACACGCCGAACATTCCAACGCATAATTTTGGTAGATGTATGCAACCGACCTTTGTTGAACATCAGCAGTCCCCCAATGACCTATGATGACCGGTCAGAGGGGACAGTGACGGGCTACGCTTATGAGATTGATGATTGGGTATGTTATTTTTAGCAGAAAGAAATACAGTACATTACATTTAGATTTGCCTTCTTTGTGTCAAAACACTGCTTCCGAAACAGAAACCAGACCATTTATGGATTATAGCATTCACAAGCGTAATTTACTCTCGGTAAGTTGTGGCCAACCCGCCTGCCAAGCGTGGCGATTATGGCAAACCCCCCCTTTAGGGGAGGTCTATGTCCAGCAGTAGACGTCTTTTCGGCTGAAATGATGATGATGATGATGAATTTGGGGCGTAATTTGTGAGATGGCTTTGTTGAACAGTGGACTGTGTTGCTGAGCTAATAAATTGATTGAAACCTCATTGCCAGGCATATACATATATAAACTCACGCCTTCTTCCCATGGGGGTAGGCAGAAACTATAGAACGCCACCTGCTACGCTCCTTACATACTCCTTTTGCTTCGCCTAGGTTAATACATCTGGTCATACACGCTCGCCAGTTGCGAGTACTACGCACCTGACCTTTCTGAAGAACATCACCAATTTGGTAACTATTTATGTCCTCCTAGGGCGTCCCCTCCCGGCGTTTTCACTCACCTCTGCTTTATAAATAATTTTTGTTAGTCGCCTTTCACTCATCCTCTCAACATGGCCAAACCATTGCCAGGCATGATGTCCTTATTCGATTCCCAAGACAAGCAATATTATTTTGATGGGTTTTCTGCTAAGAAACACTAAACAGCCAGGAATTGAGAACATTAGGTATCTACTTCCAAAATGGAACATAATTCTGCCAGGCAAACTTTAGTTTATGCAAGCTTAATTTGGTACCTTCCGAAATAGTCCATCAAAACTTGATACGCATACATAATGCCTCGTGATCTTCTTAAGGTCATTAGCTATCCGAACTTAACATACAAAGGCCCAAACTTCAGTTAAATTTTCGAATAATTAGGACTACATAACTTGCTCAAAGTGCGCCTAACATCAAGCAAAGCACTTCCTCTTTAGTTTAAAATCAATCTAACTAGACTTTAACTTTGACTTCAATAGTTAAATGAACTTGTGAACTAAATCCAGCGGAAAACTGCTGGAATTTAGTTTAATCTAGGATTTAAATTGTGTTGAACAATTAGTAAAGATATTATGGCAACTATGTGGCTTTGAGTATTCAATCTTGCGTAGTTTTAGTGTTCTAGAATGCTTTAAGCTTGTAATTTATGTTCGGGTTCAGTAAATCTTCTATTGGAAGTTTGCAGACAGAGCGGCGTAATGAGATAAAGTTGCTTGTAGATTGAATTCTCTATTTGATTATCAATTATTGATTTTATTTGGGTAGTAGGTAACGGAGTGATAAGGAGATGGAGGTAATGTCTTTCTGTTTTATTTAATCACTTGCCTGTAATAGTGCACTGCTAGTTATAGGCCTTGCCAATCGCTTGTCAGAAAACTCAGAAACTGAGATTAAATCAAGCATTAGTCACATATTTTCTGATAAGAGTTTTGATGGTGTGAATGATCAGAAGGTACGGCAAATGAAATGAAAGAGCGTGTTACTAGTTGAAGGTTTACTGGATGACTGATGTATGCCTATTTTGATTGCCTTTTTTGATCATTTTTGATTTTTGACAATTTTGATTTGACTATTGATGATGTTGACACTGTTAATGGTAATTTTGACATTATGATGAATGATTTTGACATTATTATTGATTGTTTTGACATTATTAATAATTATTACCAAAATTTTGCTAAATGTATGTTACTAACACTAGTGTTTAAGATGTGTATGTAATTACTAACAAATTGTTTGATGTTGTATACAAAGGTTGAGAGAACTTAGAATAAATCTTACAAGCTACGTAATACATTGGCAAAGACTAAAGATATTTAATATTATGCCTATGCGCTACACATATATAAAACAAACATAAGTTTTCTCGCACTTCAACAAAGTCTGTATTGTGGCACAGTTTACAGGACATTAGTTCGTCCCTCCTCTAATAGATGGCGTTGCACGTTGCTTTAAACATTCTAAAGATTTTCGAGGGCAGGGCCGCGTACTAACACCGAAACGCTGATTGTCCCGGATTTTAAGTGTGTAAGTATTTTGGCACACAAGTTAGAAACTTAATCCGTCGTATGTAAGTACACAATGTTTTACCAGCTACCGGTTTTGGCCAAGCCGAAAGTTTCCAAGTTCGATAGATGCAACTGAGATCTGAATTTGACTTGGTGTGCTGAAACTAGTGTTTACCATAAGATATGAATAGTATCCCATGACAAATTTCTTCCGTGTAGTCGTGGACATTGACCTTATGAATGTAAGAAACTCAATGCTAGCGTTCCTAGATACGCGTGACCCTCCCTCTCCTTCAATATGTTTTTTTAATAATTTTGTAGTGGCTTCCCTGACGGTTGAATCACATAATATCCTTTTCTGATAGGTCGTTAGCCGTTTATCATAGATATGCCATGGAAAATTCCTCAGTGTTGACCTCGGTATTAAATTATATTTCAGGGGAATGCAGTGAGCCCTGGATAAGGAGTTGATAGACGCCACGTGGGTAATCCTCCTTCCTATTGTCCCACCACTCATGAGTAGCCAAAACAGTAGTCGTAGCTCTTTAAATTTTATTTACCAAAAGCCATGCTAAACAGCTAATGTTTTAGATTTCCAAGCTCGGTCACAACTCTTAACCGCAAGGAAAATAAATTAATTTCCCAGTATATTATTAGGTCTTCGTATTGTCAATTCCAGGAGAGCCACCTCGAGAGATTCGTCTCGCCGCCAGGATTCGGAGAAGCGTCTGGAGCCTGGACACGAGACCCGTTCCTCGAGTCAGCTCGAAGCCTCCTGCGGAGACGACTGTGCGGCTGGAAGAGTCCGTCTAGCGATAGGACTGGTAGGACGGTTTTGCTTCAAAACTAATATATATGAGGTATGAACAACAGGGTGTAAAGTTCAATAAATGAAGGTCTGGGTGAAGGCATGGGTGTCATAGCCCGTTCTATGGCACCCTACGTGCAACAGAGCCCATAGTTTGTCCTGAGGTATCCTAGAACTAGCTATGTAGCTTGTTGACAGTAATATTAAAACAGAACCTAAAAAACGACCTTTTTTATCTAACAATGTATTCACGTTTCCGTCCAATTAGCTACCTCGAAAATTGAAAGATATAATCTCAGCTTATGAAAACACTTGTTGTATTACGATAGTAGGTGAGGTAGGTACATATTTTTTTTGCTCAAGAGGTAGTTACGTATATATTACATATTATACAATATTAGTTTTAGTATATGCGAAATCCGAAACACGTGTCAGTATTTTCAAGAATCTATGCACAAAATTTCAAAACTGTATCATGAAAAATCATTGTTTTGTCAAAAACATGCTAACGGCGCCGCCGCGCCTCCAGGGTCGTCTTGCGCTCATTGATAATAATTTGGCAGTAGGTACCTAACCGTACGGCGATTGTATTGTAAGTAATTAGATGTTGATAACATTTTCCATCACACTAAAATATTTTTGGGACAAAATATAACATGGTGTAAAAATTATTGAAATCGATTGAGTTCCTTATTCTGAACGATCTATATTCAGGTTTCGCATATACTAATAATAATGTTGTATAGTTAGGTCCTATTAAAATATAATGAAAAAATTTCCACATCAATAAGCAAAAGCACTATTGTCATGCACTTATGTAGAAAATATTACTATGGTAGGAAAAAGGCAGAAAGTTTCTATTATCATGTGGAGAATATTTCTATATTCGAAGTAATAAAATTGTGATGAAGACTTCCGAGCAGCATTATCGCAATAAAGGTTTAAAGATATTTATTTCTCATAAGAACTTATGAATAACAAACAGTTTACTTATAATGAGCTACAAAGTTTCTTCATATACTATACAATATTTGCCTCTGGGGCGATGGTGACGTTATAGGGTACATACGTGTTTTTTTGAGTTTCCTCTTAAATAAGTTAATATTATTACATTTCTTTAAGTCTTCTGGTAAATCATTGAACAGTTGTGAAAAAGAAAAACAGTATTAGTGGAGGGACCACTAATACTGTTTTTCTTTTTTACAATATTGTATTGAAAGCCCAAATACGAAATGAATATCTACTACGAATATGCAGCTATCATGAAATTAACACTTACTACGAATGCAGCTATCATGAAATGCATACCTACGAGTACTACGAATATGCAAATAACATGAAATTAATACCTACTATTATTTACCATGATCAGTATTCGTGCCAAGTTTCATATTTCAAAATCTAAAGCAATAGGCTCGCCATCATTGGGTGCAAATCCAGAATCTGGACTGCTACTGAAAGTTCTTGATGGAAAAAGCCAAATCAAATCAAATCAAAAATATTTTTATTTCACATAAGCCTACATGGGCACTTATGAAACGTCAGAAGCTAGGTGCACGGTTCCAATTGGTCGTTTTCTGTGGAGAAGAGCCGGCAAGAAACTCCACGGTCACTCTTTAAAAAAAAGGTATAAGAGGACAGCGTAGGCCCGTCAAAAGTACCAGGTACTTAACAAAATAGAAAATGGTCTATTAAGCCCCGCCCTCACATTGACAAAAAAAAACAATATAATACATGATTAAAATAATAAAAGTTAGAACCTTGTTGAAATTTAAATTGGAGGTGAGGTAGCCAATAACATATTGCCCGACCTGGGAATCGAACCCAGGACCTCATGTTCAGCAGTAGCGCTTGCGACCACTAGACCAACGAGAAAGTTAATTTACTACCAGTTTAAACTGTCCGTATAGTCAAACCACAATTACTGTCATTATTTGACAGTTCTGTAAAATAGCAACAACACAGCAAATTGACGTAGAGTGCCAATTAGCTTAACAACTAATTTATAGAGGCTTGAAGAACAGGGCGTAAAGTTAATTAATCCTATATAGAAGTGGGGGATCCTCCAACCAGACGGGTGATGTGTCTGGTGGGCAACTGCCCGAAGATTGATGTCGGGACGTATAGTAATACTAGTCGCGTGGTAAACTCTGCTTGCGCGATGCAGGATTTGGCGTGAAGTCAGTGTGATGCGTAGTTCACATGTGAAGATGTAGATGGCCGCCACAAATTTCTCTGACTCTATCATTTTCTTGGCTCCGCGTTTTTAGGGGATACCTACCTACTAAGTACCAACCTAGTTACAAATTTCGATAAGTAACTTTTTTACCAACTAGATATAACCTAGGTAGTGTCATATAGTCGACCTCGTAATTTCTTTAGCACTTTTGACAACAGTTCCCAGTAAATTGAAACTTCACTAAAGTTGAAATTATCTAACAGATCACATAGACAAAATAATGGGCGTTGTCGTTTTATGACGAACAGGTGACATGAACAGGGTGGTAAAGCAGGATGGTTATGTATAGTCGGTCTCGTAACGACTAAACATAACATCCCCGAAGTTTCACTCACGTATGATTTAAAAGGTCCGTGCTCTAGCTTTTTCCATTTTTTTGTATGGCGCTGAGACTTGGTGCATCAAAAGCCGCGAAAGCAGTAAGATCGATGCTTTCGAGATGTGGTGTTGGCGGAGGCTACTTCGTATACCACGGACCGCCATGAGAACGAATGAATCCATACTGGAGGAACTCAGTATTACCAAGCGACTTTCTACAATATGCCAGGATCGTGCCCTCAGCTTTTTCGGACATATTATGCGTTCCCCTAAGCATGGTCTGGAAAGGCTTATAATGTTGGGCCGGGTGGTAGAAAAACGCGCTCAAGGCAGAGCACCGGCAAGATGGTCCAACACGATCAAGAAGGCTGTTGGAGGTAGCATTTACCATGTGGTCCACACTGCTGAAGACCGCATAGCTTGGAGACATGTCGTATGTGGTCGCGATCCTCAGCCTTGAGGGAACGACGAAGAAGAGAGATGATTTTAAAACATAAACATAAAAAAAATCGCAGCAGGATTTTCATTTTGATCAAATTCACACTTTCTTACTAGAGAAAGTCGCATGGAGAAGAAATAACGTTTTTCGTTTCGTGACGATATCCACCAGTCAACCCCTACCGCAAGCCACGTTAAAGAACTTCGTTCCAAAAATTAAAAAGTTACCGAAATGAGCACCTACTGTAAATGGCCGTAGTAAAATAACTTTCAGATATTCATTGAAAAACAAGTATATATAAGTACCTTCTACATATTAGTTTTACTTACAAAGCTAGTTTTAATGTTGTTTGCTTACTGCGTACATTCAAGCTTGCCCCTATTGTGTGGGCAAACTTATAAGTAATGTGTACGATATGCGGACTGTAACTTAGTTATTTAATGTTGTTATTCCATAATGCATGTTCAAATTAACTTGCAACGGTTCATTGCTGAATAATCGGTTTATTTAAAACTTTTGAAACATATCTACTATGGTGCGGTGTACATACAATACTAGAAATAGAAATAACCATGCTGAAGCTGCTTCCATACGTGGTATGGTCATAATAATATGCTGTAATTTCTGTAGCGCTCTCAAATGAAGAAAAGAGTCAAATGGATTATGATGCTTAAATGGAAATGTTAAAATACAGACGTGATGCTATGCTATTTTAGAAAACATAAATATACACACAAACTCACGCCTTTTTCCCATGGGGCAGGCAGAAACTAAAGAACGCCACTTGCTACGCTACTTACATACTCCTTTTGGTTCATTTACGTTCATGCATTAGGTCATACACGCACGCCTGTTTCGAGTACTACACACCTGACCTTTCTGAAGAACATCACCAATTACGTCACTATATATGTCCTCCTAGGGCGTCCGCTTTCAGCGTTTCCACTTACATTTGCCTTGTAAATATCTTTTGTTAGTTGCCTTTCATTCATCCTCTCAAACATGACTAAACTATCGAAGCATACGCTTTAAACATGTTGTCACTACATCTTCTTTTAAACCGCACCGTTACCTTATCACATAATTTTTTAGCCTATCATTCATAGCCACGCCACACATGTTTCGCATGGACCACATTACCACAGCATTGATTCTACTTCCTTTTTGCTTCTTGTGCCATACCCAACATTCACTTCCATACATAAGCGTGGGTACCAGCACGCCATTGTGAACAGCCAGTCGAGCCTTTTTGGGCATCGACTGGTTGGTCACAATCGCATGTTTTTATTATTTTTACGTATAGCACAATTCACTTTATTTCCCGCATTTACTCTTTGTAAAATTTCTCTGTATACTATGTTTGTAATTATGGTCTCAGCAGCCAAAATATGCAGAGATTCAGGACTGGTGACGCGGGAGCAAGCGACGTACAGTTGTCCGTGCGAGAAGTAGTTAGTCCTGAGGTCGACTCCGCAGTCTTCAGTAGGAATTTCCTATTGCTTGCGAAGCTTTTCGACTATCACTAAAATAATATAACAGTAGAATATGCAGAACAGATAGCTGATGGGGCTGAAAGGTTCAGGAGTGGCGATCGTGTACCGGAAGACATAGCATTTGGGAACTCTCTCACAGTTTATTGAGTGTATAGATAGAGGCTCACTGACCCCACAATAAAACCACTACTACGGTTTTGTGGGGCTTAGTTTATAAGTTGTACTTACCTTGTTTAATAAAGATAAATTAATAAATAATAAGGTGGACCGATGACTTTGTGAAGGCCGCAGGAATCCGCTGGATTAGGGAAGCACAGAACCGGTCGAAGTGGCGATGCTTGCCCGGCTTACGTCTAACAGTGGATATCTTTCGGCAGAAATGATGATGATGTCCTAAAACTACAAATTAACGATTTTCGGACTATTTCCTTTACTTGTGATTCTAGGTCACCGGAAGTACCCTATAGGTTTTGATTAATTTGCGAGTATCAAAATATGTCGCATACATGGCCGTATTTTTTTATAGCATTGACTTAGATGTTTGATTTTTTTCAGCTCCAGGGCACCTATGTATTTGACATTAATTTCAAATTGAAACCTCCACGCGTTCCTGAGAAAAAGGTCTTGACTGACTGACAGGCAGACCGACGTACGGAGGGGCGGACAACGAAGTGATCCTTTAAGGGTTTCATTTTTTCCTTTTGTGGTACGGAGCCCTAAAAAGTAAGTTGTAGTCTCATTTCCCAAGAAATGTATGGCAAAATCAGAGCCACATACCTAATATGGCCACGGCAGGTGCGAGGGCCTGTGCACACCACGTTTTTTATATGCGTTGACGTGGACGCGCATTTCAGAAACGTGCGTCGACGGCACGCTTTTATCCTACAGAAGGTCTACAGGCTGCGTCTGACTCGGGTGAGTATCGCACCTGTTTCGCTACAAACGCGCGTCAACGGTGCTTTTAAAAAACGTGGTATATAAGATTAAAGACTACGTTGAAGACAAGGAAGTTTGGCATTAATTCCTTCTGCACATGTGGCTTCCCTGGTACCTCATTAACGGCAAACATATGTAAATGTCTATTAACTGCTCCCAAGTTGCGATGTTTATGTTATTTATTTTTTACATACTTCCTTGACATAATCGATGTTTTTTCATTTCAACAAGGCTCTAACTTTTATTATTTTAATCATATTTTATATAGTTTTTTTTTTGTTAATGTGAGGACGTTGTAGGCTTAATATACTGTAGATCTGCAGACCATTTTCTATTTTGTTAAGTACCTTGTAATTTTGACGGGCCTACGCTGTCCTCTCCATACTTTGAAAATATTGTAAAAGCCATTTTTTTTTAAAAGAGTCGAGCGAGAGAAGAGCCGGCAAGAAACTCCACGGTTGGAGTTTCTTGCCGGCTCTTCTCCATAGGAAACGACCAATTGGAACCGTGCACCTAGCTTCTGACGTTTCATAAGTGCCCATGTTGGCTTATGTGAAATAAAAATATTTTTGATTTTTGATTTTATTTTTGGTGGTGTGCACAGGCCCTAAAAGGGATTAAAGATATTGACACCATGACGGTACCATATCTATGAGAACATACACTTTTTACTAAAAGAGGCGAAAGACACAAATAAAGGATTAGAAATAGGGATCAATTAGTTCACCCAGTTTTCAGGCTGGCTAAAGTAGACTCATCTTTCATGGGGTACTGTTAAAAAATGTTACAATAAAATACCTCCGCACATACTTCAACTGAATGACACGAAATTTAAATCTTGTTTAAAACGCACACTATGTAGCCAAGCATATTATAAGTTGGGAGATTACATCACTGATAAAAATGTTTGGCTCAACGCTGGTCCTGCTCCACAAGGACGCAAAAACTAGACTAGCATGTGGAAATACTGTTGGAGCTGCTGAAGATTTCAAAAACTATCTTTATATTATATTCAATCTCTTAGTATTATATAATTGCATTGCACATTTGTGATTACTATGTACTTACTATAAAGCTACCATTTACTGGGTACGTCTGTCATTGACTTGAATGTGCCCTGGCGGCTGAGAGTATGTCATGCTCACTGTAATGTCTCGCTGATGGTGGCGGGTGTGTTGGATCATTTAGCTGCCTTCAAAATGGTTGAGCTGAATGGTGCTAATCCATGCATCATATTCGTGAACGAGTGCCATCAGTAGGGACTGGTCATCTCTTAGCGGCCATGGCTTATTTTAATTTAATTATTGAATTGTTTTATTTATTTTTATATTACGGACGCTTTTGACGTTTTGCATCGTTCTCGCATGTATAATTTCAACAGGAATCATGTAACCAATATTTTGTTACCATATATTAATTTAAAAGAGTGTCCGTGGAGTTTCTTGCCCGTTCTTCTCCATAGGTACCTACTAAGCTTTGGAATGGGCAACTAGCTTCATCTTTATGACTGACCGACCCCTTGACACTCCAAAAGTGCCTGTAATTGGTTTATTCTTCGATCAATAATAGTATAATAAAATGAAATGAAATGAAAGTGCAATTCTGTAAATCGGAGTCACACACATCTTTTATTCATAATATGTATAAAATACGTAGAAGTGATACCATAATGACAAAATTACAATTTCATTTAATTTTATTTTATTTTAATACACCCAAAAAGTTTTTATTATTATTATGTTTCCTTTCCTATTAAGCCTCCCATAGCTACATACTACTTCCGAGCTACATGCGCGACTCAATATCTAAGATCTTTTGGCAACTATTTATGTATGATAAATAAATTGCCAGGATATAATTTACGTTGTCGCGTGGCCTTCAGAAAAAGAACTTTGAGAAAAAACGAAGAATTTGCGTTTTTCCTTTGTCTTATTCCTAAAAATATTCTCCAGAGATAGCACAAGAAAAATTCGAGAAATCAAGAGCACGAGATGGAGTAAATTGGAGTGGAAATCCATCAAGGAATTCTACTGTCAGTTTATCTTATAAAGAGATCTATACAAATCAAATAAATAAAATTTAAGTGTCTATTTGTAATGTCAAAATAACAGGCTTTTAATAAACTCATATGAAACTGTTAAACTTATTTTTTTGTTTGTCTGTCTGTCTGTTTATTCCGGATAATCTCCGAAACGATGGGACCGATTTTTACGGGAGTTTCATTAGCAGATAGCTAATATTATAAGGAGTAACTAAGGCTACTACTACTACTTTTATTATAGAAAAAACAACGCAGGAGAAGCCGCAGCAGCAGCTAGTAAATAAATAAAAATGAATTTAGTTGAGAATGCTTTGCAAGATGAACGAAATTTTGTTTATTCCCGGTATCGGAGCGTAATCCATCATCTATGTAAAGACCGACAGATCCTCTTTACAGTTAGATTTATAGGTATCTACATTTTTGTCGAGGAAAAAGTATCGAGCTATTTAGTAGTAGGTACCTGCCTAGATCTATCATTTCAAGACGTAAATAAAAATGTTTTCTTTCAGGGAATATTTTTTCAATAAAGTCAAACTCAAATTATTTATTTCAAACAGGCACAATCATAGGAGGCACTTTTGAACGTCAAAATTTACAAAAAAAATAGAGTTGATACTAGTTGCCCCTTCCAAAAGAAGTAGTTTCAAATGGAGAAGAATGGGCAAGAAACTCCACCGTTACTCTTTTAAAAATGTTTTACAATATTTTGTTTAAGTAGGTACGTAAATTACTATACCACAATAAGTAAAAATATTGAAAAATGAAGCAATGATGGCAACTACAAGTTGACGCCACTTCCGGCAACACATCTGAATTTTAGTTGAACTGGCTGTCATCCATTACTCACTTTCTGAGTTAAGGTATGTACAATATTCTTATGTAATCGCATTAGAAATGTATTCTCCAAGGACGAAGGCAGGTGTGTTATATGTGTGGGTTGCACTTATGTTTTAAAACCCTACATGGGTTTTATACGGGGTGAGCCTATTTCCACTAACGTTGCACAAATCTAGGCTCCAAGAATAGAAACATATCTTGAAATCCTTTGGCAAAGTTTTGCAAATCCCTCATACTCCAAAGTTTACAAACATAACACAAAACACAACACAACGCACACACGGGAGGCCGTCACCTCCTTCTGCGAAGCAGTAATGCTCGCGAAGGAGGAGGCGGAACGCGTGAGGGTGAGGCAGGGTTCGCGCACCCTTAGTCACCGTAGGAGACGCCCCGGGCGTCGGGAGTCGCAAGCTGATTTCCGGCCAACGTAGGCGCGGGCCTGTGGACGGTGAGCGATGGGTAGCTCGTCGTCCGACAACGACCAGGCCCGGGTCGACGGCGCGTTGTGTTTCACGCGCGCCTCAAAGAGATGTCAGCACCAACTGACGGGGTCCGTTAGGGCCAATGCCTGCCAGGGTTGCGAGTTTGTCCGAAAGGGATATCGTGGTCCTGGCACACAGGCAATGGAAGAACACGGGTGGGTTTTAGTCAGTAACAGTCTGATACGCCCTCTCGCTCAACCCAGAGCGGGAGAAGTTATTTGATAATTTCCCACCCAAAAAAAAAAAGGATTAGAAAAATATCTTGAAATCCTTTGGCAAAGATTTGCAAATCCCTCATACCTACTCCAAAGTTTATACGTAAGAACTAAAAACAAAAAATCCACAGTTTCAAATAAAATATTTTTATGTCACGTTGAATCTTCGCCGTGATTTCTGCTAAACGAAGCAAAAAGCGACAAAAACTGCACACACAAGACGCTTTGGCTGCCTTTTCTGGCACCAGATATAATTTATCGGAGCAAGATTTAATGTGAAGTTTTTATTATAAAATATTGTTGCAAGCGAATAATAACATATCTTATTGGTTATCGTGAAGAGGAATTGGCAACAAGCCCGGAATCCACTTGATGTACGAGATTAAAGGAAATCTGTGGAGATGTTTTACTGTTGGCGGATGTGGATATGACCAAGCAAGAAGATGAGACCTGCCATTGGTAGGTCAATGACCAAACTGGATGACCTACAACGTTCTACAAGTTGTTAACACATTAAGTTTCAAAAGTCACTGAACAGTTCTGGCCACACAATACGGTGATCACCATAAAGTTGCAAATATTGGTGTTCAGCATAAAAATATTAATAGTAGTTCCCTACGTATGAAATTCGGTTAACTTTTATAATTCTAGTTCACGGAGCTTTATTGAATTGACGTGTTTCTAATAGTGTATTCCCGTTGTCCCCGTAAGCCATATCCCCGTCACGGCGACAGCGGGACGTGATTAAATTTATTTCCCGTTATCCCCATAACGTACGAAGTAAACCTTTTTTAAATCGAAACAGCTAGGTTAGGTTAGGTTAGAACTGTGACCACACAACGCACGAGCCGAGCGAGCGTAGCGAGCGGTGCCGCGGCAGCAGCCGGCGAGTGCCACAAACATATTTTTGAATGTAAAACCAAACCACGGGGACAACGGGACACAAACGGACAAACGGACAACAAAAAATTTTTAAATATTTAATTGAAGTACCGCCGTCCCCGTAGGACGGGGGACACGGCGTACGGGGACAACGGGAATAAACGTTTCTATTACACCAATATTTTAACATTCAGTTGAACTAAAAGTGACATTATTATTATCTTCAATTATCTGACATAGAACTTTACTTGTACACGATTCTCGCCATGATTAAGAGATAACATACTGTTTTGTGTTTTCACAAGCTGTCCTTTTATGCCATGGTACCTAGCCACGGTGTGTGGGTCTATTATTTTGAAAAGCAAAAACTTTGATTCAAAACAATATTCCATCCATGTAATC
Source organism: Tiliacea aurago (assembly GCA_948098905.1). Lineage (NCBI taxonomy): Eukaryota > Metazoa > Arthropoda > Insecta > Lepidoptera > Noctuidae > Tiliacea > Tiliacea aurago. The sequence continues at coordinate 9,834,396 of OX402592.1, forward strand.
TCTATAGATTCAGTTCGCAATTTAAACTGCCTGTCGAAGCATTTAATTTCCTCTATCGTTCGTTGTTTATTTTTGAAAACGAATAAAACCCATCTATTAGCCCTAGTGCACAAAGTCGGTCGATATCGGTTATCAGTGACTGTATCCGAAGGTTTAGCGGGGTACAACTAAAGTGAGCGAACTAGTTGTAAGCTGTAGTAATACACACCACTTTGTTGATCGGATCAAAAGTTTGCCCATTTATGCTATAAAAGCAGGTCAGTGTTAGTAGTGTTAGATAAGGCGAGTAACACACGGAGTAGCATGGCGTCAGCTACCGTAACAGTTTGCGGTTGAACGGATCAAAATCTACGAATTATACAGGTAGGCGAGACTCTACGGATTACCTGCAGAGTGCCAAGATTTTGAACCGCTCCACCACTTACCACCTGGCGGCGCGGAACGGCATTGCTCCGTGTGTAATTCGCCTTAGACTAATCCGCACAGACTGTAGACTAAGTACCTACTAGACATACCTACCTATATATATCAATCTAGGACCCTTGTCTATTGGTATAAACAAGGGTCGGTTGATATCTGTATAGATCGGATAGTTCAACCACAAAACATAATAACATCAGCTCTGTGGTCCATATTTAATGGCTATGTGGGGAATTTCAATAGATAAATCTAAATCTATATAAGAAACGTGATATTAGTAAACAAAACATTTTGAGATCTGAGGGTCTACTCCGAAGCGTTAATACGAAGTATCCGCCGAATGTTCGGCCGTTTTTTAACTTCCATGGTTTCCTTTTTTGACTTTGAATCCTTACCCGACTTAAAGTCACATTTTTGACTTTGGCTTATTGTCGTTTTTTTTTTCACCGTAGTCAGCCATAGTTAGCCGTAGTCAAGCAACGGCCGAACATTCGGCCGATACATCGGATTTATGTTCGGAGTAGACCCGCTGCTTTTTTATCCAACTACGGCAAAGTCAAAGGAGGTTAATTATGTATAGCAATTTAGAACAATGTTCTGTCATGTCTATCGATTTGTAGGTTGAGTTCCAATTTGTATCAAATCCTTCAATTTAGTCATTTTAAAACAGGCACTGACTATGCAGCGTTCTAAAATACGGTTTTATAATATGAAGTTATTCAAAGATGAATGTTTTCTTAGAGCTTAACATAACCTACCCACTAGGGTTATAGCGTAACCTCTCGCGCCCTTCCCTGGTTCAGGCCATGGTTCGAAGTGCATGGGATCGTCACCTCCTTATGCGAAGCAGCAATGCTCGCGAAGGAGAATGCGGAACGCGTGGGAGAGAGGCGAAATTTACGCCCTTACGGCCCTAGTCGCCGCAAGAGACGGCCCTAGTCACCGCGAGAGACGCCCCGGGCATCGGGAGTCGCAGGTCGATTTCCGGCCACCGTAGGCGCGGGCTTGCTGACGGTGAGCGATGGGTAGCTCACCGTCCGATTAGGACTAGGCTCAGTTCGACGGTGCGTTGTGTTCCACGCGCGCCTCAAAGAGATGTCAGCACCAACTGACGGGTCCGATAGGGCCAATACCTGCCAGGGTTGCGAGTTTGTCCGAAAAGGTTATCGTGGCCCTAGCACACAGGCAACTGAAGGAACACGGGTGGGTTTTAGTCAGTAAAAGTCTAACACGCCCGCCCGCTTCGCCCAGAGCGGGAGAAGTTATTTGATAATTTCCCACAAAAAAAAAAAATTCATTGCGTAACACATTTACAGTAGCAATGGGTTTCTTTTCGACAGTTCAACAATGTTCATTGCGTTATTTACGTTGCTGACCAGACACATTTTCGAACATATGAAGCAATGGATTAGTAATATACTTCAAAATCATTCCGATTGTGACTAATAGTGTGTTTCAAAATTAGGGTGCCGTTAAAGATTAAATGCCTAACTAAAACTTAAATTACTGTCATGCACTTAAGCGATGAAACATGATAGTGTAGATTTCAAATCTTGATACTGCATCGGCTTTTAACTGCCCCGGTCTTGTGGTCGCAACAGCGACTGCTGAGCGTGTGGGGTCCTGGGTTTGATTCCCGGGTAGGACAAAGGGTTATTGGGCTTTTCTTTTAGGAATTTCTCAGTAGCAGCCCGGAGTTTAGAAGTTGGTGGTGTGAAACCCCCTCGGATAGCACGTAAAGCCGTTGGTCCTGCGCCTGATCTCTCCGGTCGTTTCGGATCACCGTCCCATTGGACTATGAGAGGCAAGGAACAGACGGTGCACCTGAGTCTGAGCACACACTTGTGCACTATTATATCCTACGTTCTTGGCTGATCTCTGTTGAGATTGGCTACCGTGGCCAAAATACGGTCGGGAGGATTTAAGTTTATATTGAACTTATGGAGTACCTAATCCATTTGAGCAGTGATCACCGTGTTGGAATATACTCGACCTCACAATGTATTGCTAATATATATCTATGTATACAGGGTGTTAAATAAATTGCGTGCCATAGCTTAGGGGTAGGTTCAGTATCGATATAAGAACCCAGGAAAAATAAAAACATAAATTAATTCTTGCAAGATCAACCTAATTTAGTACGTATTAACGATTGCTATTTTAAGTTAGTAGGTACTAATTTAGGTTGATCTCGCAATATTTTTTTTGTGTTTATTTAGATTATTTTTTAAACGTATTTTTTTTTATAATTAAAATAATTTAATTCTAAGTGATTGCTATTTTAAGTTAGTAAGTACTAAATAAAGTTGATCTTGCAATATTTTATTATGTTTTTTTTTTATATTTTAGTTTTTTCTTCCTGGGTTCCTTTATCGAGAACATACCCCTATGCTATGGCACGCAATTTCATTAACATCCTGTATATTCTTTAATTCGGACTACGTGGCCCAACACACGTTAGCACGTGCCTCCGTACCCAGTGCCTTACGAAGGGGCTGTTCACTTTGGCTAATAAAGTTTTTAGGATACTGTTGGAGCTTCCTCGGTCTGTATGTCCACGTATTGATTTGTTTACTATGGAAACTACATGCCAATTGCAATGCCCATGGTGTTATAATATTAAGAGTCCACTTCATTGCATTGCGCACTGCATGCTCAAATATCCGTGCCACACATCACGACTTTGTATTTGCAGAACGTTAACAAGTCGTCGCGTCGGTTTAATCACTACCGGTTAGTTATCTACAGGAAACATTGGTAATGTTTCCAGCAATCCATGAGACGAGGAAGAGACTGTACTCGAAAATCATTCGCTTTTTGAAGCGAATGATTTTCGAGTACAGTCGCTTTTGAGCTATTGTTTCAACAACAATTCAATATTCATTTGTTTTCCACCAACATTGAGACCTATTGTTTCCATTAATGTGATTATTTGAACATAATATTTTGTATGAAACTGCGGAAATGCGGGAGCCGATTCGATTATTTACATTACTCAATTTTTGTTGTTGTTTTGTAATGGATACGATTGACGTACTTTTACAATGATTGCATTGTATCCAAAATGTCGTTGCAATAATTTTGATAAAAAAAAAATTGTAGGTAATTATTTTGACTACGACAAGTGATGAATTGTTGCGTATGGTGACGGAAGTAGAGAATAGCACCATCCTATTTCTTCCCGGGGGTGTAAGGGAAGTAAAAGGCGACTAAGGGAGTCACTAGAGAATGGGCAGCAGCGTTCTCTATGCATTTTAACACCATACTGCAATCGCCAACAGGGCCTGCCAAGCGTGGTGATTATGGCAACCCCTCCCCCATGACCTATGTCCAGCAGTGGAAGTCTTTCAGCTGAAATAATGATAATGACGACAAATGATTGGTTTTTAGGGTTCCGTACCAAAATGGTAAAAAGGAACCCTTATGGTGAGACTAAGTCTGTCTGTCTGTCTGTCACACCTGGATATCTCAAGAACTACTAATGCTATCAACTTGAAATTAAGAATGGTTTAAATGACGTTTGCCCAATTTTTTTGCAAACAATAAAGAAATTAAAAAAAAATTTTTTTTTTTTTGCAAAAGGGACTGAAACGGGTTCTTAAAAATTTGAAGTGGGGCTACTAGGGCATGTGGGGTATCATATGAAAGAACGCTGTTTGCAAATTCCCACAAAAAAAAAATATTTTTATTTTAGGCAGCATAGTTTCCGACTTTTGATGAAAAATGTAAAAAAAAATACCGTTCCCCCCCTCCTTATCTCCGAAGTTAGCATGGATAAAAATCTGAAAATATTATAGGTGATAGAAGTGTATGTAAAGATTACAGGAAAAACTATGTCTCTAAACAGCACAGTTTTTCAGAAATCATCAACATCATATATACGTACGGAACACTCGGTGCGCGAGTCCGACACGCACTTGGCCGGTTTTTTTTTAAGTAGAAGTCAAGTACAAGTAGTTATTCGTTTATGCCGTGGTGACAAGGAAAGCCAGCCAGCAAGTTTGGTATGAATGAATGAATGAATGATATTTATTTGCAAGAATATAGGTAGCGAGGCTAACACCCTATACCTGTACCTACCCTGTACACCGGATGACGTAAGCATCATCACTCGTTGGGGCTCTTTTAATCTACCACTCCCATCCTTAAAAAGTAACATACCGTAAATGAACTCGTATTTTTAATTCGAAAAGTATATTTCCAAGTGTAACGAAGCGTTCATCTGCAGGCACGTATGAAAAAAAAAATCCTTTTCACCAACAACCTAACGATATGCCAGTACGAATCCCGTATGTAAACTAGCATCCCTTTTGACCTGCAGACTTCAGTTGTATTTGAAAAGATCTCGATAGCTGATAGAGATTGGATCATTCGTTTAATTTTCCCAGTCGACCAGTCAATGGTCTATATAAAAAACCGGCCAACTGTGAGTCAGACTCGCGCATGAACGGTTCCGTACCATTCTCTATAAAAACGGCAAAAAAATCACGTTTGTTGTATGGGCACCCCCCTTAAAGATTTGTTTTATTTTAATTTAATTATTTATTTTTAAAGTGAAATAACTAAAGATTCTGTGAATATTTCAAGCGTCTACCTGTTGCCATTATCAATATCGAGCAAAAACGAGCAAAAAAATTCATGTTTGTTGTATGTAAGCCCCCTTAAATATATTGTATTCTGTTTTTTAGTACTTGTTGTTATATCGGCAACAGAAATCCATCATCTGTGAAAATTTCAACTCTCTAACTATCACGGATCATGAGATACAGCCTGGTGACAGACGGACAGACAGGCGGAGCCTTAGTAATAGGGTTCCCGTTTTCCCCTCTGGGTACGGAACCCTAAAAACGTAAAAGCCTCTGACTATAAAAGGGCTTTAAGATAGGTTCACATGGTTTGTTTTATAACTCAGTAGAGGCGTAACGCAGTGGACAAACACAGTTTATGAGCTGTTAACGTTATCATAGAGTGAGATGTGATGTACCGGCACGCCCCGTCTCACTTACTATGATTTTAGATGAGGAAAAAGAAATAGGTCACCCGGTTGTCACGTTTTTAGAACGCGAGGGAGCTTTGAAACCAATCCTCATTCGATTATTGGTATTAAATGAGACGGAAGGGATGTGGAAGGATCGGATCTAATTATATCTCCTTTTATATTATTTACGACGTAGACATCGGTATAATGTTCGCACGTTTTTCTCACAATATTATTTCTGTTATCAACTTTCTGGGAGATCCAATTAGCGGCAATACTTTCTGATACAAAAAATGTTTAGAACTCTTGAAAGGAAAATTAAGGCTCATTAGATCGAAATTAAGTTCGACGTCGAGAAAGTTGGAAGTTTGCGAAATTTACAACATTAAAGAGAACTAAAGAAACGAACTGTTCGTGGGGACTGTTTCTTTTTTTATTTTAATAGAAATGCGATCCATTTAAGCGGAATAATAAATTGGACCGCGCACAATGGACGGTATTATTGAACTTAGACGATGGGGAATCGGTACATAAGTACCATATAAGCAATGTATGAGGGTGGAATGAAAAGATATTATTTTTCTCCCCTCTATGTAATTATTGGTATTTTCGGATGAATCTTGAGTCAGCTCGTGACAAGGGCAGGGGTTTAAACGTTGATGTAGTTTGTTTACTGGAAAAGACTTTTCAATCAATTGCATTCTCGGTGCGTCCTTTACATCAAAGTCAAATGTGTTAAAGTCTACGTCTCTCAAAATTAAACATAGAGAAACCAATAATATACTTTACGTTTGTAACTATATGACCCATTATGTCCAGAAGTTGATGTTTCCCTGCATTTTATAACATAATACGCAGTTCTACGCTATGCTACGCGGCGGTATGCCAGTCTATGCGGCGCTACGCCATGCTATGCGATGCTACGCAGTTCTACGCCATGCTACGCAGTGCTACGCCATGCTATGTGGCGCTACGTGGCGCCATGCCTGGCTACGCGGCGCTACGCCATGCAACGTGACGCAACGCCATGCTACATGGCCCTACGCCAAGCTACGCGGCGCTACGCATCTATACTGTCTAGACACCAAAGAAACCATGACTTCTGAGCTTGTTTCGGCCTGTATTCACAAACCTAGATATGATCTCGCTATCATTTAATTTACGCAATAGATCTTTCGTTTCATTACTCTTCATGAATAAAGGTCAAGTCATTTTCTGAAAACAATTTTATCTTAAGTAATACTGATATGTACGTACAGAAGGTCGCACGTCAATGGTGACAAAACCAGTATAAACCGGCTTCTTATTCTATTGAAACTCCGTATTACACTAGGCCAATTCAAGATCAAAGTGTCACCCACTGACGTGTGGATTACTGTACTTACTATTGGGCTTACCTTGCATCCTCTCTTTATCTATATACTTACATCTTCTACCTACATAAATTTACCACGTTGTTCTTCCAAAATCCGAACCAGATTTTGATGTGGTTTTAACATCACTTAGAGAATTATATTTATAATCATACATTAATTTTAAACTTAAAGCGTACTTATAGATCATGGGTTCCAACCCAGAAAGGCGCTTTACTTTGTGTAAATTATTTTCATCACCACTGCTCTCAAAACGATGAAGGACAACATCGTGAGGAAACCGGCATGTCCTAGAACTAAAAATTCGAAGAAATGTGACATCCGCCAATCCGCACTGGGCCCGCGTGGTGGATTATGGCCTCACTCCCTTTCTCAGAGAGGAGGCCTGTGTCGCAGCAGTGGGAACATTGCTGATTATGTGTGTTATGTATTAAACTTACATATAATAAATATCCCATTTCTTCCCGTGGGTGTCGTAAAAGGCGACTAAGGGACTTACTAGAGAATGGGCAGCAGCGTTCTCTATGCATTTTTAAAACCATACTGCGATCGCCAACCCGCCTGCCAAGCGTGGCGATTATGGCAAATCCCCCCTTTTTGGGGGAGGCCTATATCCAGCAGTGGACGTCTTTCGGCTGAAATTATGATAATAAATAAATCACGATGTTTTGTCAAGTCAGTAAAACCGGTACAAAGCAGGCAGCAATAATTATTTTTCAAAAACCAATTCTGTTTCATGTAGTTCCAATGAGTTAGGTACCAACCTAAAATGTTGGCATTACCTTTCATCCTCTCTTCATAATAAATAAACAGACTATGTAGCTAATATAGTTGCATAGCCAAAGCCCTCAGGGACATATTCCGAAGCAAAATGTTTGTATTAGTTAGTACCATAAAAGCATCGTTGTAGCAGTTACAAATACCGTCTCCATGATATGGTAGCTTGGTTCTGATACTGGCACCTCAGTGAGGGCTTATATTACCCAATACATTAGGTTTATTGATCGTTCGACGGACGCGTTTATTTTCGAGGGATCTCTGTAATAATGGTGAGGGTCCGTGGTAAATATATCATCTTGGGTGCGTTGTTTTTTTGGTAGAAAGGAGTTGTTGTTATTATAGGGATCATGGTGTGTCAGCTTGACTCGTGGCTACGTAATAACAGCCACACGGGTCTATCGATCAGGTTCAGCTACGCTTGCCGCGGTTGGTCCGTGGATGGGTGACCATCTTTACTTACCAAGACCTCTCCGTGTCTCGGAAAGCACGCAGTTGATCGCGGCTGTCGGCGGTCGTGGATCTTTGACAGTCGTTACGGGTCGTCAGAAGGCCGAAAGTCTGAGTCTTACCAAGGGGAGGGAGGAGGGGGGAGGGGGGGGAGAGTATTACCCAGTTACTGGGTTGTGGAGGTAAAATACTGGTATTCAGCTGCATCCGGTTAGACTGGAAGCCGACTCCATTATAGTTGGGAAAAGGCTGGGCAGATAATACTGGTTTTTCCATATCAATAGCTCAAAGCTACCATTTTTGAACACAGGTTTTTCTGGATCCTGGGAGTATTTTTATTTTTATTTATTTTTTTTGCGTTTTACATTGTTATTTTTTCGTGAAGGTTTTTTTAATGCATGTTGATGTGTTACTACTACTTACTTTTAGGTAAAGATAAACCACTTTTCCGTTAACAATTTTCTGCTGCAATTTGAAATCCAAATACGTACCTTTCATATTCATCTATTGATACTTACTTTACCAACTTCACTTTAAGCGTAGGTAGGTAATCAAACATCCACTCCCCATGCATTGAGATGTAGAAAGCATTTTAATAAAACAGCATTTGAAAATAGGAACTCATTTATTTACATACAAATATTTACACAGCACCAAACGGGCTTGGTACACACACAAACAGAATGGCATCTTGAGCAAATACACCTAAGCTAATATTATGCGATTATTACGACGATCTTACGAATAAAAAGAAAATATAACTAAACCATCAATTAAAATTAATTTGAGTCTCTTTGAGCGAACCTCAAGCATTAAAAACTAAGAAAAGAAAATAAAGAGAAATAAGTAAGATTTTGGGCAAATTAAATTGCTTCAATTTACGAAATATCACCATCTTGACGGGGGGTGAATTGTAGCCCCTTTTAGAAATAATAATAGCGCTCCCAAGCCCCCAATGTGCGAAGGTTATGAGAATCGAAAAAAAAATCAAGGATCATAAGATTTTATCATTATTTTTGGAATGGAATGTTTCATAATACTCTATTACTTCATACTCTAAATTAAATAAGAAAAGAAAGTTCTAATATAAAATGAAAATAAAAAATAGACACAACCAAATATTCATAAAAAAACAAGAAACCTGAAAAGGTAAAGGAACAGAATTTGAATAACGTTTAAGAGTTGTATCAGCTCTTTGGAATAATTTTAAAATAACCTCAATGTTTGTACGAATTAAAATCTCATTCAAGTACTTAATACTAAAAATGTTTTACAAACTAAAATATTGTGACAACCGAATGATAAATATCACAACACGAGCCCTGCATCTGTTTTCGAATCTCCTAATCACTAACGGTCACATGTTCGAAGAGTTCATAATACTTAGGTTGGAATGTTAACAATTGCTATAAATTCAAGTCGTCATCTGACTCGCTGTCGCTAAAATCCTTTAAAGCCTTATGTATCTCTTCCTCGACCTCCATCGCACTCTGCATTTTATCATCAACAGCCAACTTATTATAGACTACATTTGGTTTATAATACCCTCCGCAACAGTACCTCTTCGCGACACACGATAACATGAAGTACAAACAGGCAGAACTGACTACGAACAAGACGACAACAAGAGCAACGTTCAGCGTATTATGCCAATTAGCGTCCTTTATTTGCGACAGTACCGTGGTCTGGTAACAGTAGTATTTAGGTTCGGAGTCTGTTAAGTTGAAGAGTTGAGCATCGTCTAAACAAGACAAACATTGATTGTTGTGAGGGCCTACGCAGGTGGCGCATGTGTAATGACATGGGAGGCACGAGAGAGGGGGCTTAGCGTCGCTCTCGTTAGCTGCAGACACCATATCTAAAGCTTCTAACGCGGTCTGTTTACGGACGTCGCCGTACTGTCTTTTCATTATGGCTCCCTCGGAGTAATAAGTTAGGTTACGTCTTCTTGAGCTCCTTTCCATTGAAATCTCACTGGCATACGTACCGTCTGGACAACGTTTGTAGCATCGACCGGAGTACAAGTGCAATCCCTTCGCGCACTCTAGTAAAAGAAAGAGAACAAAGGTATTTAATTACATGAAACAACAGAGCGACAGTCCTTCACCACCCAGCACCTTTTCCAGCTTCCATGCAGCTTGCGATCTCTTGCCAAATGATGCTGATGCGCGTCCGAGCGAGACTCGTTGTCAGTTCATAGAGAGGGAAGCAAGTTTTTGAAAACTTAGGAAAGGTAACATAGAATCTTGTCACTGATCTCAAATAATTTTGGTCATACATACTTTGTCGAATCATACAGTTGATGAAAACAAACGAATGTTGAAATAGAAGTAAACATGCAAGTAAACAAGAGACGTGCACAAAATTAAATGAAATCAGACAGAAAATAAAGTTTAATTTCATGTGACATATATAATGAGAGGTGAGAATAAATTGAAAAATATTTTGACTAAATTGTGCCAGTGCATAACTAAATTGACATGTGAAATTAATTAAGCGTGGTTTGCGGTGATAACAGATTAAAGCAAGCATATTCGTAAGCGAAGCGAAACATGCAATAAACAAAATAATGTAATAAAAATAAACAAAATAAATCTAATGAAACACAGTTTGTTTTCTTATAACAACACGTAATGCGACTAACTGCTTATAACTATCATCAGAGACAAGACACTATACAATACTGACGGCAAAATGAAAACATGAGTAAATTTTGTAATAAAAGATTGTTTTTTATTATTTCCCGTTCACATTAGATTCAATATATACAAATTATGCTTCAACATTTACATTAATAGATACAGCTCATTGGGCTGCTACTTAACTTCGAAATCGGTGAACAATTTTACATTTTACACAACTATTATAAAAATGAGCCTTTTTGATGATTTCTACTCCATCGAGCGACAGGTAACAGTAGATCAACATTATTTTCGACTTGTAATCTGTAGAAAATGAAGTGTTAGAAGTGATGATGGAGAAGTATTCTAGATACTTATCTATTATATTAAAATTACGATAATTTTACTACCAGTCGATGAGAAATCATGAACGTTCAGTCGTTTTCAATTTACAGGTTTGTGAGCAAATTTGTACAAGTCTCCAAATTTATTTATATCGATACATACCTACTTATTATTTACAATTATCTTTATATTGTTCTATGCTATATGGATTGGCAATCTTTGCTATGATCACAACCACAATATGCAATTATGTTAAACCTACAAGTTACGTCCAAATACATGAAAACTACATTCATTTTATGTAGTGTTTGTCGTAGCATATTTTCCTTCAAATGAAAAGCTGACCGGACTCGGAAACATTAAAAAAGTAACCGTTCCGTTAAGCCCCATTTAAGTTTCGGGAACGTTCAAGACCAATAATCGCATGCCTAAAGCACGTTCGTTCAATTATTGCCGTTCAAGAATTACATGCAAGTGTTTGCGTAAAAATGGCAGGCAAGTTATGCCGTTCAATAAAATTGCATGCAAGTTTTGCCTCGTCTTAACACAGAGTCGCACGTCCTTGTACAATTGATTCGAAGTATTGCCTGTATTTGCGATGTCAAATATTTTTTTATTAAATTTTTATTAAACGTCTTCTCAAGATTTTTTTTAAACTTGTTTAATTCGTTCGCACTTGTAGAGTTGAATGTGATTTTATTGTACGTGCTGTTTACACCTATTGATATAGGTTTTGAACGGCAACTAACTTGCCCGTATCGTACAATAATTGTACGTGTTCTTTAGACAATAATCGGCTTAATTTAAAGCGGATTATTGCAACGAATTCAATATTTTCCTTTGTATTTCCGCTCGCTTTGGTTTTAAAGCTCCATTTACACGGTGCAAGTTTATTGCCTGTGGCATACCATACTATTTAAGCAATAATTTACTGGCACCGTCTGAACAACACGTCCAATTGTTGCACGATACGGGTATGTTAGTTGCATATAAAGGAAAAATTTATAACGTAATTTATAAATTTCGTAAAATTCATTACAATATCGCTGTAAGCCTCAAATCACAATCATGTTCCCAACATGTTCTAAACGCTTTGAAAACCATGATCGGCGGCGTGACAGCTCCTAATAATGCTACGACAAACACCTCAACAAGAATAAGTACAATTTAAACACGAAACTTATTATAAAAGATATGTATTCCTGTTCAAACATGCGTAAAGGCGATTTTTTCATTTCAACAAATATAGAAATTGTATGTTCCATTAATTAGGAAGCTATTTCAAATAATTCATTTGATTGTAGATGAATAAACAAAATATAAATAGCTGCAAACAACTCTAGCATATGATAAAGCAACAATTCACAGAAAAATATCGCCAAAACGATGCCTTAAATAAATCAGAACATGATTTACTCTAAAATAAATTTATTCTATTATTTTTATTATCTAAATATATTCATTATTAAATAAATTATGTTATAAACACGTGAAGGGCTTTACAGTAAATGCGCTAACATTTGGTATCATTTTCATAGATCAACGTAGTCCGATACGTTTTAGTTAAAATACGAGTTGCACAGTGAACAAACGACCATAAAAAAAAATTGCTACCTGTTCAAAATTATAAAAATGTACTGTGAGTAATTTAAGTCCAAAAAGCAATATCAAAATGAGTAAAATTTTGGTCACAGTGCAAATAATTACGTAAAATGAGCTTAAGTTTAATAACACCATAAATAGATATTATAGTAAGGCTGCGTTCACACCAAGCGTATAGTCAGCCACCGACTGTGAGAAGATATAAAAAAAAACAAAGAACAGTCAATCGGCGGCTGAAGTTGTTTTTCATACATTTTGAACTGTACTCCATTTGAAATAATATTAGATATTTAAATAAACTTGTTTACAGTCCGTTCAACCAATTTTGAGTTCTATTCCTAAGGCATAAGGATGGCATTAAAAGCAAAAACGTAGTTACAATACCAACTGTTTATTACAGCTGCCATATGTCATGCTACCAATGCAATAGATGTCAAAATCGGTTGAACGGACTGTAAAAAAGGTTTATTTAAATGTCTAATCTTATTTCAAACGGAGTATAGATGCTCACAGTCGGCAGCCGACTATACGTTTTCGTGTGAACGTAGTCTTACGTATTGATTTTAAGAAAACGTCTCCACTCATATTCACTTACTCATTGCAATTACTCGTGAAAAATGGACGTTCTCGACTTGATATCGTAATTATACATTATTATACGTAATTGCACTTGTTCACTAGCTCTTCATTAATATTTTTGCCAATAAAGTGATGGTTTTTATACAAATGAACATACTTAAATAGTAACACCTAGAGAATTACATATATTTCATTTCAGCTGTCCATTTGAAAGTTTGATGTTATTGTCCCCATATTTTTAGGGAGTAGTGTTAAAATATCAAGTCCAGACGCAAAAAAAAACAATATACAGTATCTAAGTTTACGCTAAATAGTATCGTATATTATACATGTAATATTTCCTGCATTTCTCGTTTTCTGAAAGCATACATTTAATATGTTGGCAAATACCTTAGCAAGTGATTTGATCGGCTGTCGTTGTTTCGAGACTTGATCAGGCTTTAAAAAATCGGGAGTTACTGAATTCTAAGTGAGTAAAGTAAGTAAGGAAGTAAAGGACTTTTGGTCATCCCGCCTGCGGGCCGAGCACGGGCGTGTCAAGACGTTTGTAACAAGACATGATAAATTATGTCATGTCAATTTGTACTAGCATTTTATGTCAAAACAGGTTTATCGCTCAAACTGTGATAAAATGTATGACTCAAGTCATGTCACAGTAGGCCGTGCTCGCCCCGCTGGTTCTTATTTTTATTTTTTGACATATTGATATTTTATTTACGTAATATTTTTTACTTGCGATAGGTATACCTTTTTCAAACCCCACCGCAACATAGTTGGGAATGCTAAGCTAATATGACTTGTCTTCTCAAACGTTTGGACTTAACATAATAACAGCAGCAACTGTTAACTAGTAAGTACAATAGATCCTTAACGAACAGTACTTAAACCTCAAGTACAAAGTCTATGTAGGTACGAGACGCGGCATTATTCGCTAACTATCGGTAAACATTCTAACATAAGTTTGGCCGTACGCATGCCGATTTTGTCTGGCTGTCTGAACACATTAGTTTAGAATATAGAGCAAGATAATACAAGTTTTTCTTTATTGAACCTGAATTTATAGTCAAGTAGTCAGATTATTTGGAAAGTATTAAACAGTTGAAGAAGGACGGAAAACGTCAAGCAGTATCTCTATGCTCAATTCAAGATTATCCTAAAACCAGAAATGATGATGAGGCGTCTATATTAGTCGCTGCGCATTGAAAAAACAGTCCATTAACAAGTAATCAGTAAAACCTGCAAGGATTAGGACTAAGCCAATAGCCAAACAGTATTATGGAATTTCCAATGAATACAGCGCCCAATACTGTCAAAGCTGTATGGCTGTATATAGTTGCCTGTATAGCCGCATGACTTTGATTACCGCCAAAGCTTTTGAAACCTGGTCCTTTTTAGGGTTCCGTAGTAAACAAGGAACCCTTATAGTTTCGCCATGTCCGTCTGTCTGTCTGTCTGTCTGTCTGTCTGTCTGTCTGTCTGTCCGTCCGTCCGTCTGTCCCCAGCTTAGCTCAGAGACGCTTAGTCCTAGAAAGCTGTAATTTGGCATGGGTATACATATTAATCATGCCGAAAAAATGGTAAAATAAAATTATGAAAAATATTTTTTTTTAGCGTACCTCCCTTACACGTGAAATGGGGATGATATTTTTTTTTCTCGTCTATTCCATAGTGTGGGATATCGTTGGATAGGCCGTTCAAAAATATTGAAGGTTTGTCATAACTATTTTTCAGTTAAGGGATCCGTTTGCGTAATATTAAGCTTTAAAGTGCTATTTTTTGTTAGACTCAAGTGTCCCCCCCCCCTGCCAGCTAAATGGTTGGTTTAGGATATGTGAAAAAATTCATGGCAATAGTATATATAACGAAATTAAAAGGAAAACTATCACAGCTAAGTAGGCTTCACAAGTTAACGAGTAATAGTCGACCAACTTAAATTTGCAGTTGGAGAATTGACCGTAACGTATATCGATGTATGGGAGAGCATGTTTTTCAACTACAATGTTAAGTTTGTTTTTGGGATAAATTCATCCCAACTACGGAACCCTTCATTGTGCGTGGTCCGACATGCACTTGACCGGTTTTTTAAATTCTCTCCGCGGATCAAAGTAACTTTTCAATGTTTAAGCATGTTTGAGTGGTTTAGCTGTGTATTATTATTTTTATTCTATAGTGTCGATGGCACATGTCATAATTATATTTTGTTATCTGCCTTATTTTTGCATTTTTTTTAAATGAGTAATTATCTAACGTGATTTCATTTCACTTCGTAATTGTTTGTTGAGTTTGATTTACTTTTTTCTCTTTGTACCATAACCATTGCAAGTTCTTTTGCATTTAATATAATTTGACGATAAAAGACTGAGCCAGACATAATCAGTGCACATACAGCAGCTACTTCCCACATTGTGATCTGACAGCAGCATAACCGTAAATTAAAACAAACATATCAATAATAACAGCTTGTACTTATATATAAACCCGGTAAATTTAACTAAAATCACAATGCCTTAGGCGCGGTACTAGGGACCCAGCGTGGTTACAGAGGTCGGTGTTAGGCGCCGCAAGCAAGGCGCGCGCGCCGGCCGTGCCCCCAGCCACGCGCGCCTCAACACGCTTAAGTCTAACTTACCGCTAGCAGTTAGTGCACAATCGCGATTACTTACTCTATGGGGCTGTCTGCGTTGAGAAGTGATACTTGAGGATTGTAAACGCAACGCGTCGGCCACTGACATTAACATGATGATGAATAGACACAAACCTAGGCAGTGTAGTGACTGTGGCGCGTGCGTGGCACAACCCGACGCGTTGCCCGTGTACTGACCCGCGCTGCCTGGGTCCACCGTCTCCGGAGGACTATCTTCGCTTATCTAGTAAAAAAAAAAATCGTTAGTCCAAAAAAGAAAATCTGTCTCTTTGAAGTCTATGGACGTTCAAAGAAATACGGTTTCTTTCATGAGATATTTTGATAGATAAGATAAGAAGATACAATTATATTAGATACGCTACAAAGTGAAGTCTCTAGTAAAATAGCGGCTAGCTTAAATGAAATACTTAAATCACATTACTAAAAATATATTTGAGAACTAACATTACGAAGAAAATTTTAAACAAAATATTTTTAGAATAATGAAGGATTTCAATGAACATTTTATTAATAGAACTAGGTACATCAAGCTGGTCAAAATAACAATTTTCAAACGTTACGATTTTAATTACAAAATGAACACGAATCAAACGAGATTTTACCTTTTGTTAGAAACATACACTTTTCATACATTAAACTTTACCGAATTCTTCGTTGGTTTTCACCATGGTCCAAATATCTATGGCGAACGCAAAGATACTATATTGAAGCCATTATTTACGGACCTAAACAATGAATATTTTTTATCATAAACCTAACATCACGCATATTTTCCTCGGTGTGTAATGCGTGGTGGTAGGTTTTTTTTATTATGCTTATTATGACGTCATACCATACACAAAAAGTTAGCATGGGACCATAATATAAACTATTTTGAACAAAAAAAACGCTAGAGTTAACCAAATTATTTGGGTGCATTGAATAAAAAAAACGCTAGAGTTAACCAAATTATTTGGGTGCATCCTTTTGTTTATTTATTCAATAAAATACCTTTAACAAAAAAAAACAGTATGCAAACAAATCCTTGTCGAATTACCAAAGTAGATTAATTGTACAATTTCTCTGAGACACAATCTACACAAGATGATTCGATGTACGCGAACTAAATTCTTAATATTTTCAGTCAGTCGTCGGGTCCTTGCCACCATTTGTTTAAGTAAATATCTTTCAATGAACACTAAAACGAGCAACAATCTCCATAAAGTTTCTCATTTCATCATCGTATCTCGTTTATCAAATAACGTAAAAACTGTATACCTTGGAAGTCACTTTTGGTGTCTGTCTTTGTGTAACCGCGTTGTACTTTTAAACTATGCAACGAATTTTGACGCGAATTTCAACAACATTTAGAGAATTTATTCCGGAAGAAGTAATTAATGCATTAAATTTAACTTATTCAGCATGCCACTTTAATGGCGACATTAATTTAATACACATAAATGGTTTAACGTTTTCTTATAATGAAGATATTTTAATTTAATTAAACGATATTATTTATTGACTTATTTACAATTTTCTAAAATTGCATTTTGGAGCAACTTGAACTTAAATAACTGTAGCGCAGAGGTCATTTGCCGGGTCATTTCACGGATCATAACATTGCATCAATGAAATTAAAACGAATAACGGGCATATAGTAGGCGAGTTGAAGGAAAGAGAGACCTTTATTACTTATTTTGTTTGAAAATTAAAAAAATTCAATGTACGATATATCGGGTGTAAAAAGACCCTTTCCGAAGCCGAAAGCTACATATTCTACCCATTATTTAGATCGTTTCTTTCAACTAGACCATTCCTGGGAATCCACTGATTTTAGAGATATTGAAGGCTAAACTCGCATTTTTTTTTTTTTTACGAAAACGAATTCAGTTTTTCAAGCAAACATTACCTGAATTGACAAGAACCTACGCGTACCGCGTAGAACGAAGGGGCGGGCTTAACTCACACAACAGCACTGAGTCCGTTTGCCTGGGTTCGCGTTACATTGCGCGCAATAAAAATTGCAATTTTTGAATCCCTATAAATAAAAATCGGTTCCCAGCAATAATTTTTGCGCAAAGCTACTTAGATGTACGCGTAGTTGACGGCTTTGTGATGTGCCTTTTTACACCCTGTATTTTATCTTATTAGGGTTCCGTACCAAAATGGTTAAAAGGAACCCTTATGGTGAGACTAAGTCTGACTGTCAGTCTGTCACACTTGTATATCTCAAGAACTACTTATGTCATCAACTTGAAATTTGGCATTTGCCCAACTATTTTGCAAATAAGAAAGAAATAAAAAAAAAAATATCATTTTTGCAAAAGGGACTGAAAGGGGGTCTTAAAAAATTGAATTGGGGCTACTAGGGCGGGCATGTGGGCTATCATTGAAAAAGCGCTGTTTGCACATTCTCAAACCTTTTTTTTTAGGTAGCATAGTTTCCGACTTTAATGAAAAATGTAAAAAAAAATACCATTCCCCCCCTTATCTCCAAAGTTTGCATAGATAAAAATCTGAAATTATTCTATGTGATAGAAGTTTATGTAAAAATTACAGGAAAAATAAAACCATGTCTCTAAATAGCACAGTTTTTCAGAAATCATCAACCAATCAAACCATCGACCAATCATCGGAACCCTCGGTGTGCGAGTCTGACTAGCTCTTAACCGGTTTTATATTTTTTATGCAAGATGGCAACACGGGTAGCCGTGTATTAAATTAATCTCGCCATTATAGCGGCACGCTGCATTGTCTAAAATAAAGAACTCTTCTGTTTTGTCAAGTCGTGCGAAACAGGGGCAGGTCGCTTGTCTAGTATAAAGAAGGAATTTCAGTATAAACATCAGGTTTTATTGCGAGAATTGAGGGTGGCAATGTCTTGATGAGTTCAGACTGGTATAACTGTAATGGTAGGGGCGTAAATTTCTGAATCGCGTGAGGATATTAGCCTAGAAACAAACGCAGCAGTTTTCCAACCTATAATAAATAATCTAGGGCTATTAATCTTGTTCCGTGTGGTGCCGGACGTAAAGAATAGCACCGCGCTATTTCTTCCCGTGGGTGTCGTAAAAGGCGACTAAGGGACTTACAAGAGTGTGGGCAGTAGCGTTTTCTATGCATTTTAACACCATACTGCGATCGCCAACCCGCCTGCCAAGCGTGGCGCGATTATGGCAAACCCGCCTTTTGGCGGAGGCTTATGTCCAGCAGTGGACGTCTTTCGGCTGAAATAATGATGATGATTAATCTTCGAAGTACAAATAAATCATAACAGTAGTAGGCAATTTAAGTGTAGTGGCATTTATCATGATTCATGAAATCATGAGACTCGAAGGTCACACTGGTCCACGCTATCTTTTATCAAAGATGTCAGAGATCTGTCACCGAATTAATTATTTGACAATAAATAACATACATGTCGGATACTACGGACACGTAACGAATCGCAGCACGCGACTATGGGCGACATCGCGTGATCTACCCACACCTCTGGCGCGCTTCTACAGAGTCGTGATGTTTTGAGCCGATGGCGAGGAGGACATTCAAGATTCAGTGTCTGATCTGATCGCATCGGAGTTAAGACGTCGCGGAACTGTACTCGATTCGTTATGCTTAGATTATGGTGGTGATTATAATTTGTAGTGATTGTGTCAATTTGTGATTTCAATAAACGCTGTGTATCGCACCCAGTGTGTTTTCATTGCACGAAACCCAACTTCTGAGTAAAATCTTGAAGATCCGTCATACATAATCAGCCTATAATGTTCCCACCGCTGGGACACTGGGACACAGGCCTCCTCTTTCTGTGAGAGGGAGTGGGCCGTAATCCACCACTCGGGCCCAGTGCGAGTTGGTGGATGTCACATGTCTTCGAATTTTTATTTCTAGGACATGCCGGTTTCCTCACTATGTTTTCCTTCGCCGTTTTGAGAGCCGTGGTGATGAAATAATTTACACAAAGTAAAGCGAATGTCTGGGTTCGAAGCCACTACCTACTTACTCGTAAGTCGAGGCCATCACTGCTCTCAACTAATTGACAATATCTTATTCAAATTGGAATTCAGTATCTCATTATTTTAAAGACTTTAGATAGGTGTCCCGGGGTTGAGCTAGATCCCTTCTATTTTTATCTTTTCTTAGAATCTAAATCTTCTGACGAGCTCTGGGAAACCTGCTTACAAAGTAATCGGATATTTATTAAAATATCCGATCACTTTATTTCGTACGCAGGTATATATAATATAATATATATAATATAATATATATATTATATTACAATACACGCCTTCGATCATTAGATTGAAGGAGTGTTTTGTATACAGTTTTCCCAGAAAAAGCTCGTGGTTTATTTGTTTTTACCTTCCGAACACGAGCTAAAAATAAATATATACTAAAATTAAAGCTGAAGAGTTTGTTTGCTTGAACTATTAATTTGAACGCACTTATCTCTGGAAGTACCAGTTGGATCTTTTTTATCCTTTATTAAAAAGAATCAGGTTCTTAAAAATTAATAAAAATGTAGCCTATAAGACATGTAGAAGTAATTTTAATCTAACTTAATTTTTTACGTGATAATTATATTAAAACTTAGAATAGTGTTGATTGTACTTTACACAAGTCCGTTCTACTTTCTTAGAGTCTGATATAATAATATAAACAGTTTGTTCATGTGTTATATGTGTGTCATTGTCACTATTATGTCTGCACTTTTTACACTACACTAACTCGAAAGTTGGATCTGAAAAAATATTTTTGCATTGATGGGGCTGTCCCGCTTCTGTAGCGAATCGAGGTTGCTGATGCTCGTGTCCATTGCTTCTACGCTAGGATGCGAAAAAGATGCACCACATTATACTGCAGTGAATTGGGAGCAGACTGTACTGCTCGTGTGTGAATAGCTGCTGCAAGCTTTCCACATCGGTGTTGAGCTTGTAGCAGGAATTCTCATAATGGCACTGTTAGGTTAAGTGTCTAGGTTAATTTTACTAACATAGTTTTTAAGAAATATTATTACTAACACATTAATTGAGTCCTTACTTATTTATTAAATCAGAAAGAACGCTAAGCTAAAACGAAGTAAAGGCGCGGCAATGCATCGCGGGCGATACGATGCGACGCGGCGGGGCATGGGGAACGATTCTTATTCGATAATAACTAGCGTTTGCCCGCGTGAAATTTCTTGTTCACTGGGGGCTGTAAGTCTGTAAGAGAAAATGGGGAGATAACTTCAAAAATGAGAGAGACCTGCTTCTTTAAGAGAAAATGGGGAGATAGCTCGTAAATGAGCGGAAAATTGTTTTGTGTAAACCTAAATTAATTAGTTTATTTTGCATCTATCTTTTTCCTTTGGCAAAATCTAACCATTACGTTACTTTACTGATTTAATTTGTACGTAATTTCCTGCAAGATATATGCAACATCATCAATCAGTCTAACAAATAAAAACTGTTCATGTGTTTCTTGATTATGACGTGAAGTCATACTTACAATAATATTGACTGATTTTGATTGATTGAAATCTACTTCAGTTAAATATCTTCTTCCTTTTGATGTCAATCATCTATAGGCACACGTAAAACCGATTGCTGGCGGGGCGACGCATGCCGCGTGGCGATTCACCACTCACTTCGCGCGCGCGGTCCCCCCGCTACGCAACCCTGATCTTTTTTTCGATGTTTGTTTGTTTGATTTCGATGTTTCACATCTGCCAGGCGTCCCGTGACGGCTCACATTTTTTTTTCTTTTTATATATTTTTTTTTTCTTTTTAAATATATTCTTGCTCTTCTTATTAATTATCTTCTTTTTTTCTTATTAAATGTCTTCTTTCTTTTATTTTTAAATATCTTCTTTCTTTTCTTTTTAAATATATTTTTTCTTATGTGCTTAACTTCTTTTGTAATTAGAACCCTAATCACCACCATTATCAGCACTAACACTCTGTTTTTGGGTTTGGTTTAGGTTTGATGGCTTATATTGCACTCTAATATTTTATGATATGTTGCTTTATTGCTTATCTCCTCTTTGTTAATCTACTTCTATGAGTATTATGTACAGACGCCAGCAGGTCAAGCCGCTACCCGAAACTGTCAAATTTTCCCAATCAACCTTGAACCTTAAGGTGTAGCGATAAAGTTGAAAATTTATTCAAGAAATTTGTCAGATTAGTAGTAGCTTGATGTGCTCTGTACATATTTATGTAGATTTGTAATCGCCACAGGAGTTTTTATATTTTAAGTTATAATAATAATATTGTTCTACTTTGATTTGAACTGTTCTACTTTGATTTGGATTGATCACCACGCTTGCTCAAGACAGGTTGGTGATTTCTGATTTTAGAGTTTCCTCACGATGTTTTCCTTCACAACAAATGAATTGAATAGTCATCACTAACTTGATTTGTCTGTAAATCTTCCATGCAATTTTTTTTTTTTAGTTTAACAATCCAGTTACACGCAATTTTGAATTGACAAAGAGTTGGTGTCAGAAAGTTGAAGCTATTTTCACATTCCAAAACGTAGATCTCTATGGACAAGAACAGGCAAGAAACTCCAAGGACACTCTTTTAAATCAATATATTACAAAATCCTGGGTAAATTTTTCCTGTACTTATAAATAAATAAATTTCACACGTTTTTTCTGCTTATCTTGTTATTCAAACTCAAACTCAAAACATTTATTTCAACTAAATCTATTACAGGCACTTTTGAATTGTCAAAGAGTCGGTCAGTTAGTCAGAAAGTTGAAGCTATTTGCCCATTCCAAAACGTAGATCTATATGGAGAAGAATAGGCAAGAAACTCCAAGGACACTCTTTTAAAGCAAGATATTACAAAATCCTGGGTACATTATTCTTTTTGCTTCTACGAGTATATGTGAGAACAATGTCAAAAAAAAAATTGTTTATTTAAAAAACAATTCAAAATATAAGATTAAAAGATTACAAATAAGCCCTGGCAGTATTAGTGATCGATGCCTGGCAGTTAAGAGAAGACCAGTCTCAACTGACGGCGTCCGTTCACGAACATGATACTCGTCTATTAATAATAGATTCCCAGATAAGGACTTGAACACAACCTAGCTGTTGCTTTTCGTTGAATGGGTATCAAGGGAACAACACCTATGCGCTTCCTATTTCGGTCCTAAATATGACGTGTTTTGGGGTAAAGGGAGTTGTCAGCTCCACGTATTGTTATGTCACGGATGATTGGAGCTTCTAAAGCTATGACTACATTAAGAAATTCTTGGTTTCTGCGTCCTATTCGACGAATTATTCAATGAGGCAAAGTGGTTGTGTTGGTCTGACAGTCAAAATATAAAATATGAACACTCAGAACCATCTGCTTATCTACTATAGTCAACAAAGATGGTAACAGAAAAATTGTGATGCATGACCTAAAACAATTTGTTTGTTAATGTTAAATTCGCAGTATGTTCAATGTTTCTTTTTCACAACGTTAAAGCTCAATACACACAGGCAGCGGGTGCGGGTTGGGCGCGGGTCGGGCGCGGGCCGGGACGGCAGTATGGCGGGCTGAATTCCATGTATTTATTATTTAAATGACACCGCACGAAATGCGTGCGAGGCTCCCGCTCCCGATCCGCTCCGCGCCCGACCCGCGCACGCGTTTCGTTTGGTGTCATTCATATAAATACATGGAATTCAGTGGATTCAGCCTGCCGTACTGCCGTCCCGACCCGCGCCCGTCCCGCACCCGCCGCTCTGTGTGTGTTGAGCTTAAATTCTCTTGTTGTCCAATCAACTCGTCAATGTTAAAAATATACAAGCAACAGTACTAATTAGCGGATAGAATCAACCGTTAAATTAGGCCGATAACACACTGTGCTGCATTAGCAAATCTAACGCTCGCAGCAAGGATACGTTAGCCAATTAGTCGAGCCGATGGACAGTCACGTTAAAGCGGATTGAATTAGACAACATGCCTGACATTATGTTATGTGGTTCTGTCATAGACTGAATTTGCTTTGGAATTCCCACACCTGCCGGATCTTTTCTGTAAGAATAACGCCGTAAAAAGATAGGTGAAGTGAGCTTATAGGGAGCTTATAGGGAGCCGTCAATACCTAGCATTAGGTGGAATAACAGTTCATTTTAAGCACAATTAAGGCGGAGATTTCTGAAAATGGTCAAAAGTAAAAAAAAAAGTAAAGTATAGTAATATAAAAGTATACCACAAAATTGCAAATGCCGAACTGCATCCCGTGATGAATTAATTTTTATTAATTAGTTATTATCTAATTTTATACGATTTTGTTTGCATTTTTAACCGACTTCCAAAAAGGAGGAGGTTCTCAATTCGGCTTTGTTTTTTGTATATTTGTTACGCGATTACTCCATCAATTATGAACAGATTTTGAAAATTCTTTTTTTGTTTGAAAGGGTATACTCTCGAGGTAGTCCCATTGGCACCAAATCAGAATCTGATGAGGGGATCCTATGGAAATCGAGGGAAACCCTCAAATTTTATATGCAAACCTATAGCGATTTGGGTATTTTTTATAGTAACTCGTGCTCTCCGAAAGCATTATTTGGTGAAGTGGAACTGATGATGGAGACCACAGATGGCCACCGGAATAATAATGAGTACCTATTTAACGTGTTGCGATTAAGCAATTTATGCTCCTCACTATGCATAATGGTGAGTGGCCGTTCTCCTGGTTCTTACCAAGAGAACTCCTCAACAATCAACGTCCCAGCATCGGGAAATGCAATATTTTGTAAAAGGTGATGAGCAGTTAACATTAGGCTATTGTAACTTAGATAAATTCAAAACTGACCCACTAAAAAGTGAAAAATAAAAAACTTTTTACAAAAAAATAATAACCGACTACCAAACATAACACTACAAAGTGAAAAATAACTTTAATTTCGGAATTCGGTGGCCAAAAACTCAAATACAGATCCAAAGACACCGACTTCCGAAATTAAAGTTATTTTTCAGTTTGTAGTGTTATGTTTGGTAGTCGGTTATTATTTTTTTGTAAAAAGTTTTTTTTACGCCATACGTTGTGTCATCGCGCATATCTTTCTTTTGTATGCAATCTGACAGCGACAGCGGTTTACCACAGGTAAACCGCTGTCGCTGTCGCCAAAAATCTCACCATAAAAACGATGGTTAAGACAACAGTTGTCTTAACCATCGTTTTTATGGTGAGATTTTTACAAAATAGACCAGCTGTATGCTTTTGGGAGACTGATCATGATTGCTTCTACGGCGAATCGCTACCCTAACATCTCGGATACACCAAATCCGTCATCGGCCGAACTATGCCCCGTACGTCGTCGGCCGGAGTCGGCCAATCGAAACAACTATTTAGGAAGTCGGTTGAAGTAGTTAAGTAGTTAGTATAAACAGTTTCTTTTACATGATTATGTTTGGTTCGATCGGCATCTATCGGATCGACAACCTCTTTAATTTTGAGTATTCAAAAATATCTTCTGCGTTATTTTGGTTGTCAAGCAGAAGATACATATCAAACAAAATGTGGCAATGGTTTTTTTAGGGTTCCGTACCCAAAGGGTGAAACGGGAACCCTATTACTAAGGCTCCACCGTCTGTCTGTCTGTCTGTCTGTTCGTCTGACTGTACGTCTGTCACCAGGCTGTATCTCATGATCCGTGATAGTTAGACAGTTGAAATTTTCACAGATGATGTATTTCTGTTGCCGCTATAACAACAAATACTAAAAAACAGAATACAATAAATATTTAAGGGGGCTCCCATACAACAAACGTGATTTTTTTGCTCGTTTTTGCTCTATATTGATAACGGCAACAGGACGCTTGGAATATTCACAGAATATTAAGTTATATATTCACTTTAAAAATAAATAATTAAATTAAAATAAAACAAATATTTAAGGGGGGCTCCCATACAACAAACGTGATTTTTTTGCCATTTTATAGATAATGGTACGGAACCCTTCGTGCGCGAGTTCGACTCGCACTTGGCCGGTTTTTATTGTTAAATTTAAACGGTCTAGCATCGGCATACGGCATACATAATTATGGATAGATCTAAAAAACAATAATATAACGCGAACCTACACTTACCGTAACAACAAGTACCCAGGGCAACATTTTCATACAAACAAGGTCATTTCGAAGCCTCGGTTCTCCGTCAGATAACGATTCGGATGAGATCTGATGCAGCTCTCTAGAGTATAGGTGGAGGAGGTCTTGAGCACCTAAGGCTACCTACACGTTCGATGTAGGTAAGTAATTAAATCATATACAAATTAAATAATTTTAATTCTAAACGATTGCTATTTTAAGTTAGTAGGTACTAAATTAGGTTGATCTTGCAATATATTTTGTTTTTTTTTGTTTTTTGAGCCTAAGCTATCGCACGCAATTTCTTTAACACCCTGTAGGTATATTTATGTTACTGAAAATAATGCACTTTCAGTACATAGGTAAGTTTGTATGTTAAAATAAGTATTTTAGGCCTTGTCTCTTGCAAACACGCATTCAGTGAACGGAGTTTGTATTTAACTCATCTAATTCAATCCAGTGTTTACACAGTGGTGCACAGGTGTTTAAAACAATAATACCACACACCACCATTGTCTTGTTATTGACATAAGTCCAAATGTTTGAACACGGTGTAACAATAATATGAGGACAATGCAGACTGCCACCGTATGAATGGATAGAGGTACCTATTTCTGTAGTAGCTACTCGATAACAAGATAGATGGATAGATATAACGATTAATTTTGTTTGTTAAAATAATCTTTAATAATAAAATTGGTCCTAAGATCCAAATTTCAATAACCTATTATATTTACTTCTCCTTATACGAATTTGTTAATTATTTTACTGTAAATGGCAAATTACGCTACTGTAGCTCCGAAACAAAATTCGCTTCCATTGTGCATTAGAATAGAATAGAATACTCTTTATTATGTACACCATAAAAGTTACAGATAATTATAAATGTTTTGCATTTGCATTTTTTTTTTGCGCATTTAAACAGAAGAAACAAAATACGATTCAAGGATTTGTTTGCACAGAGTAAACAACAAATGGAGAGTTCAAACTCACCGTGTGCGAATGCCAGACGAGCGTGAGGTCATCGTCGAGCGCATTCTGTCGCACTTCCTCCGCGGAATCGGCAGGCTCGCTCGCTCCACTCCATGACGTCACGCCTCCTCTAGATGGTGTCTCTGGAGGTTTCAACACCCCGCCCGCTGCCGCTCCGCCATTCAGTGAGTTTGTCTCAGGAGACGCGTCATACTCTTGAGGCGGTGTTTCCGTACCGTAGAATATCAGCTCCCATTGGGTCAGTGGACCAGCTGTAGAAATTATGTCATTTTAATAGGTAAGAATGTTGTATATTTATCGTTTCAGTACTGATGGTGTTCTACAATTAAAGCTCTAATTGTCTTTACTACGCAATTATACACAAAGCGTGGATAAATAATAGCAAAAGAAAAAAAAAGAATATTGGGCTGGATTAACAGTAACGACTACAACAATATAACAAAATAAACTCAAAAATTTACTTAGATGATGTCACTGTCTACGTCATCTACAATACAGTTTATTACTTAATTTAAAACAAAATCCAATTCAAACCGAAACTGCTTCATTAAATGAAGTTCCGCAACAAAATAAATAAAAATGTAAACAATGCAAACACACGACATGCAAAGAGCGGCGAAGAGTCTGGAACAAAGGTAATTGACGTGCAGGTTCAAACTAGGCGGCGAAAATGAACTGTAGGGGCAAAACACGGACACGACATGCATGGCGGTACCGTGAGCTTGCAGCGGCGCGGGGTATATGCGCTGTATCTTGGGGTACTGCTCGAACAGGCTCGACATCTTGCGCCCGCGCGCGTCCGCCAGCGGGTCGCCCAAGTCCGCGCGCAGGTTTAGACTCAGGTCTGCTGCGGTCGACGTTGTCGACCGCGCCGTTGTGCTCTCAATCGGCGAACGCGTCGCCGGTCGGCTCTGCTTCGACTTTTGCGAATTCCTATTCGGATTCTTCGAATTCTTATTCTTTTTCCGCTTCACCAGCCCCACGGTGTATGTGGGCACGATCGGCATGGGCTTTCCTCTATTGTTTTTGCGGCCCGCCTGCACCACTATGGGTCGCGTTGCGTTACCTTTGTTGCGTATAATTGGATTCCGGAACGGTATGGGATCGTTTTTAGCTGCAGGCGTGCTAGTTCCATATAAAGTTAAAGACCAATCTTGCAACGTTGCTCGCCCTATGACGTGGAATTGAACAAACAGATATTGATTCACATTTTATTCTACAGCTACCATGGATTAGTAAAAATCTTTTCGCTCAATAAAATGATAAGTAGCTGAGCTGAAATCTGAATAAACAATCTCTTGAGCTGTCGTCTTAAGCCTTCGTGCTAGTTCTATATAAAGTTAAAAACCAGTCTTGCAACGTTGCTCGCCCTATGACGTGGAATTGAACAAACAGATATTGATTCACAGTTTATTCTACAGCTACCGACGATTAGTAAAAATCTTTTCGCTCAATAGAATGATTAAGTAGCTGAGCTGAAATCTTAATAAACAATCTCTTGAACTGTCGTCTTAAGCCTTTCTCAGGCCTTTAAAATTTCCAGACCGCCGACTTTTGTGACAAGCCATTCGTTATAAATGCGGTCATAAAAACTTAGCGGATTAAAGTCGGAGTTTCTGTTATTCAAGATTCATTAAAGTATGTACCTTTACAGGGTGAATATTTAAATCTAAGTTAGGTTAGCACGATGATGGAGTTAGTACATTAATCCCCCTGTGCAATTTCGTCCCTGCTGAGAACATACATCTTGTATAATGAAATTTAGCTTACCCATATATCGTCCCTCGTTGGTGACTTCTAGCCGCCAGAAGCCCAGCGGCGACTCGCCCCACATGTGCACGGACATGAAAGGCCACGAGTTGAAGCCGGCGCGGGACGAATCGTGCGGCCTGCCGGAAAATTAACCGTCTAATTACACCCAGTGCGAGCGCTAGTAAGCGTCTTGTGTCGGCTTTAATAAAGTGAACAACTAACAACACACTGTACATGATTAATCGTGCACCCTGCACGTACTTTGTTGGGAAGAGAAACGGAATACTTTTGACTAATTGAGCAAATGAAAATAAATGGCTTTTCCAAAATACTTTCATGCCTCCGAACGAGACCACACACACGCTTGAAGGTTTCTACAGACCAGCGCGACTCGCAAGCGACACAAAGGCACCGCTCGTCGCGCGACACGCGGGGGCCTTTGTGTCGCGTCGCGTGACGCGCCAGTGTGTAGAAGCCTTAAGACCAAGATATATGCCAGTGACCTTGAGTGGTTAGCTTGCGTGTTCTGTACTGAGCTCACGCAACGCGTCGTACGTTCAGCCAGTAATGGGACTCGCCCATCAAGGAGCGCTGTCCCCAATTTGACGCATTATTAATTTACTATACACAAAAAAGAGATATTTAAAAAAAGCGTATACTAAAAGATCAGTAATTAAATTATCTTTAAATTGGTGAAGGTTTTAGAAAAATACGCTTAGTAGATTTTGCGCCATTCTCAGTTTATTATCCGCGTTAGACATAACTTTACAAATTAATTTCACTATGTATTATAAACATAATCTTAAATATTCACAAATTAAATTATTTGAAAAATGATGTAACTTAACATATATTTTTTTCAAATCATTAACACTACTCGTTTAGACGTGATCTTCAGTATAAAATCTTTAAAATTCAGTTATCGTCGCCTTAACGCACAGTCAAACTGCTAAAGGCTTCTACATACTGGCGCGACGCGACACCGTTAGAACAATTTTTCATAGAAATTGTTCTACGCGTGTCGCGTCGCGCGACAAGTCGCGCCAGTATGTAGAAGCCCTAAATCGGTTTTGTATGATAGGGCCGAGTTTTTTTACACACACACATCACACAAAATTTGTTTCTCATACATTATGCATACTTTCCACATACCTACATTCTTATATGGGAATCTTATAATGTATACAATTTTATACAGGGCTACTAAATGTTCACAATTTATTTATGAGGATCAAATGTAATCCGAGATACAGTTATACCACCTAGTTCGGATGCAGATAGTCCCAAACTTTGTTTATTACACACTTTGATCCATTATTTAGTGTATATTGTTATTATTCAATTTTGTCATACGTGTTCTTATTTTGGTGAATAAATTATAAATTTAATACGCTTAGTAGATTTTGCGCCATTCTCAGTTTATTATCCGCGTTAGACATAACTTTACAAATTAATTTCACTATGTATTATAAACATAATCTTAAATATTCACAAATTAAATTATTTGAAAAATGATGTAATTTAACATATATTTTTTTCAAATCATTAACACTACTCGTTTAGACGTGATCTTCAGTATAAAATCTTTCAAATTCAGTTATCGTCGCCTTAACGCACAGTCAAACTGCTAAAGGCTTCTACATACTGGCGCGACGCGACACCGTTAGAACAATTTTTCATAGAAATTGTTCTACGCGTGTCGCGTCGCGCGACAAGTCGCGCCAGTATGTAGAAGCCCTAAATCGGTTTTGTATGATAGGGCCGAGTTTTTTTACACACACACATCACACAAAATTTGTTTCTCATACATTATGCATACTTTCCACATACCTACATTCTTATATGGGAATCTTATAATGTATACAATTTTATACAGGGCTACTAAATGTTCACAATTTATTTATGAGGATCAAATGTAATCCGAGATACAGTTATACCACCTAGTTCGGATGCAGATAGTCCCAAACTTTGTTTATTACACACTTTGATCCATTATTTAGTGTATATTGTTATTATTCAATTTTGTCATACGTGTTCTTATTTTGGTGAATAAATTATAAATTTAACTAAAACGTTACTTAGCGAGTATTTTGGCTTAGTATTATTCCCGTAACTGTCGCACAACTGTCAGTCAAACTACAAGTGCACGATAAAGACGGGAACATAGCTAAGTATATAAAGCACGTGTAAAGTATCGTTTAGAGATCTCGTCCTTACTGTAGCTTCTTTTGTACTTCAGTACAAATCTTCAGTATTTTTTTTTAAATATTTGTTGTGTTTTTAATATTATTTTATATGAATATAAAATAATATTAAAAACACAACCAATATTAAAAAAATATCAGTTATAGCTTTAATAACGTTTTCCACGAACATAATATAAGGTCGTGTACTGAAAACTAGTGAGGTAAACAATGATGGACGTAGCAAAACATTATCACGTCTATTTTAAACTGAATAGATGGCGCATTTTGTATTTGCGGTCACGTTGTTCCATGTCACAGCACATCATAGCGTCGTGCATTAGCTTTGAGAGTGTAGTGCATGTTTAAACAGTAGGTTAACTCTAAATATTTCCGGAAATATTTTATTAATTTTGTGTTTCGATAAGCTGGTAATCCGAATAAGAATTAAGGTATTTTTCAATGTAATTGTAATCCATCGCAATTCAAATTAGTAATATTACTTATACAAAGTGTAATGAAAAATTTGAATGAAAATAAACTATCATACTCGTCATTATTTTGAAGGTCATCTTTCGTCCTCGACCCCTGCTGGTCTATTCTGTGAAAACGATACCGTGAAAACTCAGCTGCAGTGAGATTGAAATAAGCTGTCATTTCATCTAATGCTAGGGATTGACACTTCCCTCCACCAAATTTCCACGGTGACATTTTTACAAACTAGGCCGGTTGATATCACTTAGTAATCAAACTACTAAAGCATCATCCAATACAAAGGTCGTCTAACGCTTTGACAAAACGATTCTTGGTAGCCGTTCGACAAACGTTTGGTCTCCAGTACAAACACTGGCTTAGATATGCATTATAGAGACAGAATTCAGGGTGAAACACGAAACCAGGAAAGAGGTATTGAGGAAACTAGACTACAATTCCAGTGTTTGGAAAGCCACCTAGTTTTACCAGGAATTGTAACTGACCAGCAGCCCGAGTGTAAGTTTGCAAGTGTGTAAACGTAACTAGCACGTTTGCGTTAAGATTTTTATTCTCACTCATATACTCTTAGCATTATGATCTATCGGTCAAATTTTAACGCAAACGAAACAGTTACGTTTGCTCTCTTGCAAACTTACACTTGGGTTACAGATGTATTAACGTAAACGAGGCAAAAGGAGTATGTTATGATCATAGTAGGTGGCCTACCCCATGGGAAGAAGGCGTGAGTTTATTTGTGTGTATTTATGTATGAAACTGAACATTTGTGCAAAAAGTACCAGTCAGTATTTTTCCACCAAGCGACTTTTCCTTAGTTATACTAGTTGCCTATAAGTAATGTTCCCATTGCTGGGACACAGGCCTCCTCTCTGTGAGAGGCAGTCGGCCAAAATCCACCACGCGGGCACAGTGCGGGTTGGTGGATGTCACGTGTCTTTAAATTTTCGGTTCTAGGACATGCCGGTTTCCTCACGATGTTTTTCTTCACCGTTTTGATGCAATAATTTACACAAAGTAAAACGCCTGCTTGAATTCGAACCCAGGATTAAATCCTGCACATAGTACCTATTACTTGGGAAGTCGAAGGAAATTCCAAGTTTCCTTTGTTTATTTATATTTATTACGCAACTAGCATCCATCATTTGCACTTCAGCTTGGTCGAATCACTATCTCCTGAGATACAGGCCATCCCTAGTTTAGGAGACAGGATTATTTTTTTTTGTTTTTATAGACAATTATTTTATTTTATTTTTTTCACTAGTGACCATTGTTAGTTGATTAAGTCTTAGCATAGTGTCTATGTATATTTTGAATCAGTAAACTTATGTTTTTATTTTTTTTCTCTTTATTTATTAGGGACTTGAACCTATAACAAGTCATGTCAGCCCCATCATTTCCTTAACAAGTTACTTACAAAATTTTCTTAATACTATTAAATATAAACTTATAAATTAGCTTAGCTTTATTGCTTGCAGGGTAAGCCAGAATACATTGGAATTTACCTACATGTAATGCATTCAATTTTAATTTTTTACATAAATGTTGTCGTTCAAAATCATTATTTATTTTATTTTTATTTAATGAGGCTGTTGAACGACCGTGCCCAGAAGATGCTCACTGCTCACTCTTGCTTTGAAGGCAGACGTATTTATTTTTCGTAATCGAGCATTATGGTACCCTTTGACCACTTTTCGCAATTTCACACAGTTCCAGTTTTCACCGCATACTTCCAAACAGTCACCTTGTAAATTCTAAATAGAGTGCCTATATCTTGCCCGTTCAATGGCTGCTGTGAAGCTGCCAATGTGAGAGCCATTGTGAACTGGAACCATTATACCTCAATTACTGTCGGAGCTGCGTACTACATAGCAACGATACTTATGTCGAACGAACTGGACAAACCGAATGTTGCTAGCGAGTTAAGAAATATAGATATGTGTAGGTACGGTTGTTTTTACATTCGGTGGCATTTGGATTGTTTTAATATTATTTTTAACCGATTTCCAAAAAGGAGGAGGTTATACTTTTTGTTAATGTATGTTGATCGATTTCTCCTGTTTCGTACCAAGAAAACTCATCAACAATTAACAATATTTTGTAAAAAGGTGATAAGCATTTGACATTAGGCTATTGTAACAAATACAGAGTGACCCACTAATAGGTGAAACTTAAAAAAACTTTTTACAAAATTAACAACCGACTTCCCAAAAAACACTACAAAGTGAAGAATACCTTTAAATTCGCAAGTCACTGGCAAAAAACTTAAATAAAGATCCAAAGACACCGACTTCCGAAACAAAAGTTTTTCACTATGTAGTATTTTTTTTGGAAGTATTTTTTTTCTAAAGTGTTTTTTTATAGTTGTGGAGACAAGTCTTTAAAAGAGCTCATATTAGGCACCAGACACGAGGCCAGTTTGCGAGTAAGTTCAGTCACTGGCTTTAATACTAACGATCGAAGGAAGTCATACACTGATACTCTAAGTCTCCACATTTTTTTATTTTTTATTAATACTAAATACCTTTGTCACTACATCCCCCCAAAAAAAAATCCCCTAACGCCCCTAATCCCCTACGTTATATCATATTTTCTAACAGCTCCATGCTGCAGTGTGTATTCTCTAAACATTATTCTGCAGCTTTTCGAACACAAATCTTCTTTTGTCATGCCATGTCTTCCAAAGTGCGTCTCACCAATCAACCATACCATCCATACCTCACCAACTAACCATACATACCTGGGTGCAAGCAGAGTGACCTTTGTTCCAGCAGGCGAGGTCAGAACGATGCGCAAGTCACCTCGTCTTGCAGCTGATAAGGACACCCGTGCCTGTACGTGTTCCAAGTAGTTCACGCCTGGACACGCTCCCACATCCAGCTGAAATAGAATGAATGGTTAAAGAGATGGCTTAGACTGGTCAAGTGAATAGAACGAGGTCATCTGTAATGGGTAGAAGTAAAAGGAACGAAGTAATGGGGACGTGATTAATTAAATGATAAATGATTTTATTTCTGTAAGTAGGGTTTTACAAACA
The DNA here is from genome assembly GCA_948098905.1 of Tiliacea aurago. Classification (NCBI taxonomy): domain Eukaryota; kingdom Metazoa; phylum Arthropoda; class Insecta; order Lepidoptera; family Noctuidae; genus Tiliacea; species Tiliacea aurago. The sequence continues at coordinate 9,868,694 of OX402592.1, forward strand.
CTTTTACACGTCAATCATATTTTAAAAACTAGATGAGGTCGGCGTTTCCTATCTGACTACTCTGAGAAGAAAGGCCGAAACAAACTCAGAGGTCATAGTCTCTTTTAAAGTCCAGACATAATCTTGGTCAGATCATGTGAAGACCATGTAGATTGGTGTCTGAAATGGTCTTTTGAGGAAAGAACCGCACAGGTTGAGTGAACCTGACCAGTCAGTGCACGCATTTGTCAGTACTCGTGCAATTGATGAATACTGGCTTGTAAGCCATAGTTCTCCCCAAATACACATCTGGAGATTCTCCTATGACTACCTGGAGAAGAATGGATGTTTAGATGGATGGGCAACACTTAAATGAACGAGGTAATGGTGGCATGATGAGGGGCGTACAACAGTCCACTAGCGCCATTCCTTTAAAAAAATATTATCTCTTGACTGAGAAGGAATTATGAATAACGGCTAGTAGGGACCCTCGGTAAGTGTGTCTAGAATTTTCTAATACATTTTATAAAGTTTAATATTGAGACACGAAGCAACCAAATACGAGCTAAAGGAAAGCGGCCACATTCCTCTAGATCGTTTTTTGTTGCTTCGTGTCTCAATATGAAACTTTATAAAAGGTATTAGAAAATTCTAGACACACTTACCGAGGGTCCCTACTAGCCGTTATTCATAATTCCTTCTCAGTCACGAGACAATATTTTTTTAAAGGAGTGGCGCTAGTGGACCTTTGTACGCGCTCTTAAAATTGGCTTGTAAGTCGTAGCTCTCTATAAATAGTTCAAATCTTGACATGCTCTCACATCCAGCTGGAAACGAATAGTTAGTTAGATGGATAGGCAATAGAAGAAGGGACGAGATAAGCCAGCATGTTGATTAAACTTGGCTTGTAAGTATATTAGGTCTCTCCAAATAGCTCACATCTGGACATGCTCCTATGTCCTCTTATGTGCCTTTAAGCCCTATGCTTAAACTCAATGTTTGGATGAGCAAACTTTTTATTTTGCTGGATTTGGTATGTACAGTCATGAGCACTAATATGTAAACACTTAGCAAAATTCAGAACCGATTTTCTCGTGGAATAACGATTACAACTTTGAGAAAAGACCTATTTCATAATAACCTGTGTAAAATAAAATTACAATCAATATGGTTGGAGAAATTCACTTTTAAAAGTTGCTAACTATATACATATTAGTGCTCGTGACTGTACAAAGAACAAGCGACAATTGTATGCTAGTGTCATTATTTACAATAAAGAAATGAAAAAGATTATATTAAAAAAAAAACTCAAAATAACATTAGATATTAGTGAGAAAGCACAATAGCTTTAAAAGCTTTAACGAAAAATGCAGTGTAGGTAAAATTTCTGAATTTATTAAACCCTGAACTTTCAATGTACGGCGTTCTGTATTCTTTGTACATGCAAAACAAACTCTATTCGCTGGCTTGGTCGTAGACATCACTTCATTCGGGAGATGGGCTAAAATGCAATAAGCTGAAAACACATTTCGCTTCGAGCATACGTACGTATAAACGTACAATGAAGTGCAACTGCCGACAAGCGAGAATTTCGCTCAAGATACATTTGGGACTAAATTATCCCAACACTAGTCGGAATACTAGATATTTTAATGACGCCCATACATTCGTTGATTTACTGAATTTAATATGACAGTGGACTTGGTGTAATTAATGTACCGCACACAGATGCGAATAGTTATGTATGTGTGAACGCTTTTCCGACTCCATTAGCATAAACTGGCGAACTCCGATAGTGATACTGAAAGGTGTATAGTGCATAATATCACTTATTTCGAGTTCTAAGTGCAATTGTTAATGATGGCCCATGTTCAGCGTTTAAAAAGCAATTAAAAATCATTATTGCGAAAGTTTCGTGTCTTTAGTATTCTATTATGACCTTACCGAACAATTAAACTGCGGAAATGTAGTAAGTTTGTGTTAAAATTTCTGGAGTACCGTTATTATATAAGGTTTGAATAAAATGGTGTTACATAGGAGTTAATTCGGCTTATCTGGTTCTGTCATTAATTTAAACGTGTAATATGACAGAGGCTTTTACCCGCATTACTCACCGCGGCTTTGGTGTCAGCCACATTTGTGTGCGCGCCATCATTCCAGTCACGAATTCGCGCCCGATCACTCAGCATCGATTATATTTATGTGGTATGACTGTTTTTAAATGGATATTGAATCAACATAATGCCTTTATTATGAGTCGTTATATGTAGGGCGAACTGGTAACTATCTACCATGCTATCGTATAACACAGAACATTTGGAATAACTTGAATTGTTTTAGTTTAACCCTGCATCAGTATAACAGAAGCACTTGGTGGTACTGATCGTTACAGTACTATGCAACACAGTATAGTTAAGTCTAAGGTCTGCATGCACCAGAAATCACTAAACACATTCAACGCTAAATGAATTTAAAACATCGTTCTGTTTTATCAGTCGTTTGAAGATGACAGAGACAAAATGTAATGTAAACGAAATACGGTGATTGGTGGTGCAAACGGGCCTAAGTCTTAGCAGTAACCCTTAGCTCAATAAAACATAACACAGTATACAAAAAACTAACCTGCAGTGTAACAGAAGCCCTCGGTGGTACTGGTCGTTGCGGTCTCGATGCCGCAAATTCCCACGTCCACTGCGGTGGCACAGTCCGCCAAGTCTTGGCCAGTGGCACCATGTCAGTAGCTAACAGTAACCCTTAACTTAATAAATACACCTACAAGAAACTAACTGCAGTGTAACAGAAGCCCTCGGTGGTACTGGTCGTTGTGGTCTTGGTGCCGCAAGTTCGCACCTCCGCTGCGGTGGCACAGTCCGCCAAGTCTTGGCCAGTCGCACCATGCCAGTAGCTACTAGTAATGCTTAACGGAATAAATAGATCATGCAATAGACTACAAGAAACGAACCTGCAGTGTAACAGAAGCCCTCGGTGGTACTGGTCATTGTGGTCTTGGTGCCGCAAGTTCGCATCTCCACTGCGGTGGCACAGTCCGCCAAGACTTGGCCAGTCGCAGCATGCCAGTAGCTACTAGTAACCCTTAATGAAATAAATAGATCATGCAATAGCCTACAAGAAACGAACCTGCAGTGTAACAGAAGCCCTCGGTGGTACTGGTCGTTGTGGTCTTGGTGCCGCAAGCTCGCACCTCCGCTGCGGTGGCACAGTCCGCCAAGTCTTGGCCAGTCGCACCATGCCAGTGGCATCAAGTAGCCCGTAGCCGAAAGAATGCGAGACATTGCGGCCAACGCCGTTCACTCGCCAGTCGCCGCCAATACTGAGGCGTTCGGGGCGAGCCGTGCGAACAACTGTTGAGAAAAAGGTTCATTTTATTTGATTTGTAGGTGACAGTATTATAAATTTAAGTACCTGCTGGGTGCAAGAAATAGACAAGAGTTCGTGTACACGATCACGAAACTAAAGGCCTTTTTTACACTTCACTGCTGGACGAAAGACGTTAAACTGCTGAACATGTCCAGCAGTGGACGTCTTTCGGCTGAAATTAATGATAATGATCTGCGCGGCACATTATAAGCAGTCTATCCTCAAAATGTCAGCCGGTCTATACTGTAAAAATATCACCGTGAAAAAGTAAGTGAAGGGATCTTGAAGTGAGCTGTCAAAAGTGTTAATCTCCAATGGAGAGGAGGGGTTTGCCATAATCGCCACGCTTGGTGGCGGGTTGGCGATCACAGCATGGTGTTAAAATGCATAAAGACCACTGCTGCCCATTCTCTAGTAAGTCCCTTAGTCGCTTTTTACGACACTCACGGGAAGAAGGACGGTGCTATTCTTTACGTCCGGAACCACACGGAACCTTTTTCGGAGGCCTTTTTTAGTAAGCTGTAAATACATTTATTTACAAAATATATTAAGTGATAAATATTTAGTTTTGTACGTAACAATTTCAGATGTGAATATTTTCTTGTTTCATACTTTTCAGCGCGTAATTTTTCAGTAGTTTGGTTTAAGTTTTTGAAGTTACTTTTTTTGATGCTCGAGCCAAATAAATTTAATGCCACATAGCCAGAATCTCAAACAAATCTTATTTACCAATATACCTACAAATTGAACGAAACGATATATCCAAACAATTTCAAAGGAAAATTGGACCTATTCTAGTAACTTGCAAGTCACAGATTGTATTCTAAGTCGCTTTGATCCATTTGTTTGTTCCATTGGTACGTATATTATTAGTTTAATACTGTTTAAACTTAGTCTAAGGACCAGATAAGACTGATTATACTCGTCCAATAGTCTAACTTTACCAATCAGTTTAATATCCATTGATAAATAGGTCCTCAAGGGTCCACTGGTTCTGTGCCGAACGATATCATTAGCAATTGCTACTAAGTATTCTGCCTACTACCTTACATTCTCTCTCATAATTGTGGTTAATGTAAGCCCAGTTCAGAACAACATTTAGTGGGAACTGTTTGTATATTAATGATAGCGTTTGCCCGCGGCTTAGCTCGCGTGTAGGTCGAAAATTATCCCACGGGATCGTTCAACCGGGATATTTTAAATATTGCCTATGACAGTTAGGGATAATGCAGCTTTCCATTAGTGAAATAATTTTCGGAATCGGAACAGAAGTGTCAATAATTACCCACTACATAAAAATTTCAAACATTGTGAGGAAACCGGCATGTCCTAGAACCAAAAATTCGAAGACATGTGACATCTACCAACCCATACTGGGCCCGCGTGGTGGATTACGGCCCACTCATCTCACCGAGAGAATGCCTGTGTCCCAGCAGTGGGAAGATTATAGGCTAATTATGTATGTTATGTGTATAATATAAAAGCTCGTGCAGACTGGCGCTACGCGACAGCGCGACGACGTAACTCTAGTGGAACAATTTCTGTGAAAACTTCATGGAAATTGTTCTACTAGAATCGCGTCACACCGTCACGTCGCGCCTGAGCCTTTACTAGCTTTTGCTCGCGGCTTCACCCGCGTGGATGTCAGAAAATATCCCACAGAAACGTACCTACTAACAGGATTAAAAATACCCTATGTGTTAATCCAGGTTGTAAATGCGTGCCATATTTCATCCAAATCCGTTCAGCCATTTTTGAGACAATCCGGAACATCATCATCATTTCAGTCAATCCGGAAAATACATTCAGACAAACAGACAAACGGAAAAAAAATCTAATAACTATATTTTCGGCATCAGACTCGTTCCCACCTCCTAGCAATGATTTTTTTTTAAGTAAAGCTTCTTTAGGCACGCTTGACTTGGCGAGTAAGCTGGTGAATGCGTGACGAGAGCGTTACGGAAGTGAGCCAGCGGAAGTTGAGAGGGAGATATAAGTTAGTGAAGATAGAAAGAGAGAAAGTTACGTTTCGTAACGCTCCGTATATTACTGTAGACTTAGAGGCAAGGTGCGAGCACACATTTTCTTTCTCTCTTTATCTCATAGCCAGTTGCGTTTCGTATATCTAAGAGACAGTGCAGGCCTATTGTTGTAAGTTTATTTAGTATTACTATTTGCGCTATTTGTAGTGTTACTTCAGTCGTGTGGTCTAAAGCACACTCGTTTTTTTTTTTAATATTGAATGTACAGTTTTGACTTCGTTAATATTTTATTATACGTATAGATTTATTATCATAGTACAGAAATAGGTACTCGGAAAAATGTCTACAAAAGAGTATTTTACAGAAGATGAGATGTTAAGACCCCTTTGCTCCCACACATTGTGTTACCATAATAACAGAATGTGTGGGAGCAACGGGGTCTTTAACTAAATAGCATGTCAAATAAAAACAAAAGCAGTTCAGTAACTACGTAAGGCTGTATACAGAAAGAAAGCTGGAAACTTATAAGCGCTTACCGGCGCTTGACAGCGCTGGTAACCCGCGCAGGAAAATATATGAACGCGTGCCGATAAGCACTGAACGGTGCCGACAAGCTTCAACACGCGCTGGTCAGCGCTGGGCGCTGCCATTTAAAATTAATAATATAATAATAAAATCATCGTCCGATGAGTCCGACATTTTGCTTGGTCTGCTTCAACCTGCTTCCTTTGTGTAGAACGGACCAGCGCTGTCAAGTGCCGGTAAGCGCTTATAAGTTTCCAGCTTTCTTTCTGTATACAGCCTTATGTAAAATACCCGCTTCAAACTTGTCCTGGACATTCGGAAACTTTGGCATCCAATAGGCCTTACGAAACAAAAGTTCTTTTAACACACTTATTGAACGGTGTAGGCAGAATCCCCAAGACAATTTATCTCTAAACGTGGATAATCCAGATGATCAGAGTATTAAATGGAGTAGGTACTTGCTAAAGCAACATAAAAAAAACGTTGGAATCAGCTTATAAATACAGCCTCATACATAATAATGATTGTGTAGGGTTCCACAAAGCTTGAATAAAGGGAGCATATAAAACACACGTATTTTCATGTGTGTTCTTTTTGCATTATCATTCATGGAAAATAAATTTATTCAGTGATTCTACTTACATGTAATTAAAACCACGAAATTATGCATGCAAAAAAATTTAATATACCTAAGTAAAATCTATTTGTGAATCTTAAGTAAATCTATATTTAAATAAAAATGAAATGCTGTTCGATTTGACTATTTTTTGTTTTAAAATGTTTGGTAATAGTCCGAGGAAAAGTTGTACGGAAAATTCGGGAAAAACTGATAGTCTTTTTTCTATGGGATTTTTGTATTAATTAAAGAAATTTGGATAGTCCAACGTCTCAATGTCGTCGGGTCAGCTAGTTAAATATAAATATGAATGAATGAATGATTGAATTAATGAATTATTTAATTAATTAATTAATTAAATTAATGAATTATTGAAATTAATGAATGAAATTAATGAATGAATAAAATGCATCGACGCCAGCGTGGTTAAGCCAGACTCGATTACTGGAATGAACCAAAAAGTTCACACTAGCCCCTGGAGCCTCATATTTTATGGGACTACACAGACCATTGCATAAAAAGAGTAGACCGTAAATATAAATATCATTAAATATTTAGAGAAACATGTGAATATATCCCTTATGACGTCACATTTGAATGGAATTCAACAATCTCGTAACGTAACCTTTTCGTACTTTTCAATTTATAAACAATCTAATTAAATAAAATTAGGGATTTCCGGAGCCGAATCCGCCGCTTTTATGAGATATAAATAGGCAGAAAACTCTATTATTAGAATGTATTTACGTTTGACTACAATCACTCCTGTGACGACAGGCGTGATGTTAGTCAAACGTGTCATTACGCCTGTATTCTCCAATAGATTTGACAGAGATGTTTTGACATTTCGTGTAAGCGGCGACTCTATTGGCATTACCCAGTGACAAATCCGGACTCGGGAGCCCGCTACTGAGGAAATTCCGATGGAAAAACCTAATTACACTGTTTCCGACCTGGGCATCAAACTCAGGACCATACGCTCAGCTTGCAGTTGTTCTTGCAACTCCTAGACCAACGACGCAGGTATTATTTTAAACTAACATCGCTAAAATAAAGGGTGAACCTTCGAATATTTATTCGATCGTTCCTTATTTAACGATGTCATAGTAATAATAATAAGGATCGGGCTATTTGTCGTGCTTCAGTCGAAATCCGAAGCCGAAGGTCGAAAAAATTGCGCAGAAAGCCGTAAAGAAAATTGCCAACCAAAGGATCGCGAGAATTATTACTAGAGCAGGAATCCGCACAGATCATTGGTTTTACGTCCACATACTTCATATTTTATTATTTGTACTATAACACATTATTGCCTTTGCTTGGTTTAATAAAAAAATCTGTAAAAATGTGAAGAACACGCTCATGACCTCTTTCGGTATATTGGCTTTAATATTATGTGAAGTCGGTTGTTTCGTTTAAAGCTGAGAGTCAATAATATGGCTTAAACAATTCGAGTATGAATTTTTTATACCTCAATCGTCGTAGATTTATTAGTCGTAACCTTCGATTTTATGAACATCAAGTAAATCTTCATTGAACGTACCATTTAACTTCCTTATATCCTTTCGAGATACTTGAGTATCGAATGAATAAATTTATACGCACACTCAAGTACTTGAAATGATTTACACAACAGGCGCGATTTGGTTTCTAAACATGTAAACAAGTAGGTATTGATTTTTAGAAAAATAATTTAACACATAAATTTATTATGACTTTTCAAAAAGTATTTATGTCCTGAAATCAACTTACTTAACACTAGTATACAGTTGGTAGTTGTTTAGGGGAAATAACATCAATTGGAAACAAATATTTCCCGCCCGATCCTTGTTCGTACGTAACTAACAAGATGGCTGCTTGAGAAAATAAATCGACACTGTCCGTTAAGCATCTTGGTCGGTCTAAGACCTTAGTCGATTCGTGCAACAATGGAATAGCGCTCTATTCATAAATAATATAAACTCGGGAACTATTCCTAGGCCGGGCAACTGGGGCTTTTGATATTAAAGGCACGAGATCATCCAAGATCGTACAGATCTCGTATCTCTCGTGTATTTCAAAACAATCAGGCAATCATTTAGCGAGATTGGATATGCTTCCAATATATAGCTAGAATACTTAATACTGTCCCGTCATACCTAGCATGCACTAATCCTAACTTAATATTATAAATGCAAAAGTAAGTTTGTTTCTTTGTTACACTTTCACGCTAAAACGGCTAAACGGATTTTGATGAAATTTGCCACGTAACCTGGAGAAGGATATCGGCTACTTTACATCGCGGATAGCAGACGAAATCGCGGGCAACAACTATAAGTATTTAAAATAATTAAACCATTTTTTTTCCGTTTGTATGTTTGTTGTCAATTTATATTCCAGATGAATTTTTTATATCTTTCATTCTTCTTTTACTCTAGGCTTAATGTTGATGAACAAAGTCACTTTTTCATCACATATCAACCCCACGCTGGTCCTCCTCTCCCCTTTAGAAGCATGAGGTGTTGTGTCTGGTGGGCAACTGCCCAACGAATGATGTCGGGATGTTGTATATATGCTAGTCACGCGGTAAACTCTGCTTACGCGATGCAGGATTTTGCGTGACGTCAGTGTGACGCGTAGTTCGCATGTGGCGATGTTGAAAGCCTCTCTGATCTACGTCAATACTCAATACCTATATTTATTGCATTCCACAATGTGAATATAGGTGGCTTTTTTGTATCGCATCCTTATCAACATGTCTCAGAATTAACGCACAACCTCTTAAGGGGTCATTGTACTCATCATTATTAACAAATTTTACTATGGGACCAAACCTGAAATCGCGAAAATAATCAGCTGTTCCATACATTTATGTTCTCATAACACGTCAAAATGTATGGAACAGCGATTTTAGGTTTGGTACCATAGCAAAAGTTGTTAATAATGATGAGTACAATGACCCCTTAAGAGGTTGTGCGTTTATTATGTTACACCTTGTATATCGTTGTAATTTTGTATAAATAAAAACCATACATAAATCAATGTCTTTTCTGCGATCGCTACTATGTTTCACGTTACCCTATAATATTGAAACAGTCAACTCTCAACAAATTGATCGAATATAAAAAAAACTTTAGAGATATCGTCATTTTAATCAAAATCCGATTTAAAAAATACACTATCATTTTTTATCCCACGCAGGTGTCGTCATCACTTCAAGTTTTCCTACAAACAGTAGCGGAAAATGTAAACAAAACAATCAAAACAAAAAATGTCGTTGGGTTAGTAATTAATCAGCCGAGAAAAGGATCCATTTTCCCGGAAATAAATAATGCAATTAGAAACGTTTTTGGAGTTAATGTTAAATACGAAGAAGTTAACCGCGAACCGGCTTTGAAGAGCGAGACCACCCACGACGTATTTTAGCACAAATGACGCGCGGCAGTTATGAGGATATGAGAAAATATGATACATACCAATATGCTGCATATCCCTCCAGGTAAGGTCCCTGTTGGCTTGCAAGGTTAGTGCACAGATACCAGCGGCAAGCGGCGCAGATGCAGATGTACCGGTGTGTCCCGCGGTGCAGGAGTGGTGCAGGTCTGTTGTTACCACCTAGACAAAAAGCATGGGCATAAGATGCAGATTCAGAAAACACTTCTTCTCCTTAAAAATCATTCATATTCATAATCAGCCTATAATGTTCCCACTCACCAGAGGAGGCCTGTGTCCCAGGACACAGGCCTCCTCTCTGTGAGAGGGAGTGGGCCATAATCCACCATGCGGGCCCAGTGCGGGTTGGTGGATGTCACATGTCTTCGAATTTTTGGTTCTAGGACATGCCGGTTTCCTCACGATGTTTTCCTTCACCGTTTTGAGAGCAGTGGTGATGAAATTATTTACACAAAGTAAAGCGCCTGTCTGGGGTCGAACCCACGACCTACAACTCGTAAGTCGGGGCTGTTACCACTGGGCCACCACTGCTCTGCATGGTGCCCTTAAACATCATCATTACATAATACAGTTCCTTGCGCTTGTTTCATGTTCATTATTGTATATGTATATATACAGGGTCAAATTAAATTAGCTAGCGGAACTCTGATGGGATCGATAAATAGACACGATAAAATAAAACTAAGAATGATTTCATGTTTTCTTTTGAGGGGTCAATGGCCGCTGGTATTGTTGTTAAATAAATGTAGTGTTGGTATTGTTAAAATATGACTTCAGAGAATCTGTTTTCTTTGTTTTATTGTGTTTAGACATCGATACTCAACACATCTGTGAAGTTTAGACAACAAAAAAAACAGATGTTTATAAGTGATCTGCGGTTGATGACCCCATAAATAAACATCAAATTGCTGTTTTTTAGTTTTGTCATGTTTGGATACCGATACCCATCACGTTTGCGCAGTTCCGCTAGCTAATTTATTTCATTTCATTTATTCGTGAACAATTTACATCGTGTTAAATACACATGCAATTTACATAAAAATTATATGAACCATGAATTATTAATATAAATTCCCAGAAATTTTAAATATATAGTGCCTAACAGTTTCAAATATAATGTCCAAACAGTTGTAAAATACTACTAGACAGCTAAAAAATAATATAATTATGAATTAAAACAATTTTAAATTATTTTTAATTATTATAATTTTTTTATTTTTTTTGTTATTTGACCCTGTATATTTATAAAGACAAGTGTATCTTTTATGTATCTATTTTTATTGTATAAGTAAATGGTACACCACTGACTACCTGCAGTATTGTCTCTCCTTCTCCTTTAAATCCATCTAAAGAATGTCTGTAAAAGATCGCTTTTAGCGATAAGACCACCCATTGTGTCACCCTATGTAAAATTTCAGCATTTAACATTTATATCTGTATTTTTTATGGTGTACATAATAAAAAGTATTCTATTCAGAAATGGTTCGAGATTATTAATGGAACGTTCTGGGAAAATCGTGTTGGAAAAGAAAAAATACTGTCTCACTATTACCTAATGGAATCTGTTTATCTAACCCTAGGTTTGAGGTTGCCCAATGTTATAGAATTTATTTTTGTAACGACGCGACGGTACATAATCATCACTACGGTACTTTGTTATCTATAAAATAGCTTCCAAGAAAAGTAAAATACTCCATGAGAATATCGATGACATCCACTCATTCCTGTTCTTGGTAAATTAAAATTCCATCACTTTACAGAGTTTTTCCATTTCTGAAGTTAATAAGGGAAAATCAAAACAACATGACGTTCTACAAGTTCTCAAACTGACAACACTCTGGGGGCATAAAATGGACGCTTTTACAGAATCATAATAATGATCTACGTACAATTCATACATCCCGCAATTCATCTGTTTGACAGCTGATATTTGACATTAGCCTTCAGTAAAGCAATTCATAATTTGTGAACTATTTTACGAAACTCCATACAAAACTGTCAAACAGATGAATTGCGGGATATGAATGATGATTAATGATTTTTATTTCTGTAAGTAGGTTTGTAAAAACACTTTTACACGTCAATCATATTTTTAAAACTAGGTGAGGTCGGCGTTTCCTATCTGACTACTCTTAGAAGAAAGGCCGAAACCAACTCAGAGGTCACAGTTTCTTTTAAAGTCCAGACATAATCTTGGTCAGATCATGTGAAGGCCATGCAGATTGGTGTCTGAAATGGTCTTTTGAGGAAAGAACCACACAGATTAAGTGGACCCCACCAGTCAGTGCACTCATTTGTCAGTAATCGTGCAGCTCTACTCAGAACTTAAGGAGCTCAACGATGCGACAAACAATACCAAAGAAAGGACGTTTGGGTAGGCCGCTTATAAGACTCAAACTGCCAGACCATGATTAACACTAACTGATAATAAAAGAAAAGGAAAAAAAAATAACCCACCCACATAGTCTTCACATTCACAATAATTAAAATAATATAATACTTTACAAGTAATAATATAATAATTTTAAAGTAAAGAATTGTACGCAGATCATATAGTATGATTCTGCCAAAGCGTCCATTTTAGGCCCCCTGATTTAGATCAATTTCTATCAGAATCCTCTTTTACCACAAATCGAATCCTACCCACTTCCGAAAAAAAATAAAAATAAAGTATGTCCATAAATAATAGCATATCAATACTAACAAGAGGAATTTAAGGAAAAGGGAAAAAGCAATCTCGCTGTATGTGGAGTATACAGGTTGTTTTAAACATAACGCCAACAACTGCGTCGTGTTAAGAGCGTTTACGACGTACGGCATTTCATACAAACTTTCAAGCCCTTGTTTTTCGAAATGACAAAACCGATTTTACTGAAACTTTAGACGCATAAGCAGGATACAAAGGTATAAAAAGTTATTTAAGAACATTTTCGAAAAATAGTGTTACAGCCACATAAGATCGATTTTCAATTTTCCATAGAAACAGAGATTTCCAGTTATCTGTTTTTAAATAAGACATTTCGAAAATGTTCTGAAAATGAAACTTTTTAGACCTTTGTATCCTGCTTATGCGTATGAAGTTTCATTAAAATCGGTTCTGTCATTTCGAAAAACAAGGGCTTGAAAGTTTGTATGAAATGCCGTACGTCATAAACGCTCTTAACTTAGTCCGAATAAAATATTTTCTTTATAAACTTTTTTGGGTATATTGTTTTTAGCTACGAAGTCTGTATGCGAAAAGGCAGGACCTTTTTAAACTACATGTTTTTAAATTGAACTGGCAACAATAGAGCAATATTTTGCTAACCCGCTTTCGGGAACTGAAAAAGCTTTTCACTTACTTTTTCGCTATAAAAACGTCAATGAAAAACATCGAAAAGTCTTTGAATTAGTTTAAAGACTTCACTATGTTTTTCATTGACGTGTTCATAGCGAATGAGTCACTATTATTTCACTCTATTCTACTTTCAAATAACACTAAAGAATTTGCATACTTGTTATGCCAACCTGAAAAGGTTGGAATTTGAATAATTATGTATATTTTAAATTGATATTCTAAACTTCATGAATTAGGTAAGAGTTCTTTGATACATGTCGGTGACCCATCGAAGGAATCTATAACTTTTTAGGAATTTCTTCTATCTTGACATGAGCCCTAACATATCGGTTGAATAAGTATCCAACGGCTACTATTCGGACCCAATAGTTTATCTATTCGTAACAATTTCGTTTGACCCAAAAGTTTATAAAACTTTGATTGAGTAGGCACGTCCCTTGTATTGTTGCTACAGTACGAACACAAAAACCCACAGGCGACCTACGCGTAGAATATAGGCTCGGCGCAAACGGGCCACCGACCACAGCCACTGGTGGCCAGCGACAGCGACTTAACACACTTTTTCATATATTTTGTATAGACACATGCACACGTGTAGCCGGTGGCGGCCACACGCTACAGCAGTGTCGGCAACTGGCCACTTGTGGTCGCTACGGGCCACAAGACGCCGACACCCGCCACTGTCGCACTGCTCCACCCCCCGCGCAGTTAAAATTGGATGTACCCAATAAAGGCGGCGACGGCGTTGTCTACGACGCACGGTGGATCGAAAATCGGCTGTAGAAGACATAGGATCTCGATTTCTTAAATGTTATTTTTTTTGCTGGAAATGACTTCTGCTGATCATTACTGTTCTATAAAATGTCATATGAAGTAATTGTGTGCACAAATGGAAGAGTTATAATTTTTATAAGAAAAAAATGTATGGAGCTGACATGAAAAATGAGGATATCTCTGGAATCGCAAGGTTGGCCGTTATATCCTTGCACACTGTTATAGTACTATTTATTTGTGAATTTTTGACATACTTAATATTGCGGCATCACTTGCGATTTTTTTTTTTTTAAATCTACAAAGTTAAAAAAAAAAAGTATTTGATACATTTTAATGCTTAAATATGGCTATACCAAGTGTAATTTACGATATTTTTTATGCTTAGACCAAAACATTCTAAGAAATCACAAAGTCGTATTACCTACTTTGTGATTTTCATTTGAAATGACATGGTAATTATGAATTACGTAATACGTAATCTTGTCTAATGCCTCAAGTCCACATTAGCTAATGATTAATAAAACCTAATACCTATATACCTGTTAAAAGGATACGTACCATAATGAGGGTAATTAGATAAACGTGATCATTAGTCAATAACAATAAATGGTAAACTATTGTATTATTAAAAATAAAAGCAAATTATTAAAAAAAATATTAACTTAACCTAACCTAACATAAACAATAAAAGTTAACATATTTTATACTTCGTCACCATCAGAATCCACTTCAGAATCAGGCTCTACAATAGATATAACTTCTAAGAACTCTGTCGGAGCTTCCTAATCCTGAAGTTTCAGTAGTTCTACTGTTTCCTTAAAGTATGTCTGCCTCTTTTGGGCATTTAATTTTGGTCTTGTGGAAGAAATTAGAGGATCAGAAGAGACGATAAGCATATTGAGGTTATCCTCGTTTGATGCTTGTCTACTCTTTTTCCTCGAATGGTGTTCTCTGAACCTCCTAAAGTCTTTGTTTCGGGCCTCTGAAGCTTCTTCCGAAAGACTTCCAATTGGTACAATAGCATTTTCTGCAATTATGTCCCCTCCGTGAATCAACAATTTGTGGACGGTTGATGACATGTAGTACCAATCGTACAATTCCACGTATTTTTCAGCGGTTGTTCTAGCGTATTCTTTAAATTTCGGCACGTCTACAATCTCTCCAGATGTGATAGCTTGCAGAATCACAGCAAATCTGCGTATTAGGTCTTCATCTAATCCAGTGATCGCTGCAGTTTTATCAGGAAATTCAAAAAACCGCCTTGCTGTGTTCCCGTCGTTAGATGTGCCTGATCCTTGCTTAACGATGTCAATCAAAAGGTTGAGATCATCTTTGAATCGATCTTGAATGAGTTTTTTTCGTGAATGCAATAACTCTTGATGACCTTCTCCTCTTGCAGACCACTTTTTGAAGTCGAGTCGATACGCTATGTGTAGAAGACATTCCATCACATTAATGCGGGCATGAAGTGATGATAATCCGAACTCATACACATCAGAAGAAATGGTTTTTGACGCAATGACATCTAACTTATTCATTTCTGTAGGCTTAGCCAAACACAGGTAGCAGGCCGCATTTGACTTAGCTTCAGACAGATATGTACAAATTTCGCCGTCAATCATCGTCATCATTAATTTGTGACTAATTTCATGTCCTTGACATTTTGAGGGAACGAGAGCTTCAATTTCGTTATCCATTGCAGTTTTTTCATTTATGACAACGTCTTTGGTTTCTTTCACAAAACTAAACTGGACTGGACGGCAATACCTAGGTGAGCAGGGTTTTGGATTCACCCATACGGTATCACCGTCAGCTGTCAACTTTAATGGAACCAAAGAGGTCATAAATATGCTGGAATCATCTTGACCACTTTCTATGTTTTGCTTATATCTACTTTGGTTAGATGCACCGTCAAATCCCCACTTTGATATTAATATCAATTGTTTATCTTGTATCGCATCAGGACTACGAATAGTTTCAAAAATTCTGTTCACTGTTAAATCTAGTAACGCTTGTAGTGCAATCTTAGCAGATGAATCTGTTACAGTCACAAATGTCTTCGGAGGGTAGCACTGTAGCTTAGTTTTTTGCACTTTATAGTAAGACGGATATATCTCCTTTGAACCTTCTCGATAAGTCGTTTCCCTTAATGTGATATGTTGCCATTTCGATAGTTTTAATGAAAGTAGCAAATTCAGTGCTTTTTCTGGTGAAAATATTGTTGAAGGAGCTGGTTTGTTCAACATTTCCTTGATTTTTGCTGCTGCTTCTGGATTTTGGAGCATATGTTCAATAACAGATGCAATATCCTCACGACCATCTCCTTTCAAAAGTGCTGCAGCTGAATAAGCTACTTCATTAGGGTCATCGCCTATATGTTCATCAGATCATCTCTTCTTCTGCTTGTTACTTAGATCTTCAAACGGCTTACGAGATCTTTTTGTCATCGTTGAAGTTGATTTCATTGTTGAAGTTGATGGTATAGGTTCAGGTACAGGTTCAGTAGAAATATTTTCACTTGTTGATTCTTGAATGAGCAAATTGGTTTGCACGCAGTTTGGCCAGTCAATATTTGCCTCAAGCCAATTACTGTAATCACGTCTAAAAACTTCAATTTTCATGTGGGATCGTAACCATCTCTTTTGAACTGCCCGTGTCAATCTTCGACAAAATTCTTTCACGGTAACACTGTCTTCATCTGAAAGGCTAGAGCCCAGTCGAATAACAAGTGTGTTGAACAATATTTCATGATCGAAAGACGAAGCATCCTGATTGCTCAGAATAACAAACAAATCCAAATTTGTAATAATGCTTTCCATTATTCACGATCACTGAGTAAAAAGACACGGTAGGATAGATGTTAGTATTAGAAATGCTCTAAATGAACTGAAGTTGTGAATCCAATGTTTGACTATTTATTGTTATTGACTAATGATGGTACGAGTATCATATTTATCTAATTACTTTCATTAAGTTAATCCTGCACTAATTGCTAAATTAGCGAGTACCCCAAATTATTTTGGTACGTATCCTTTTAACTAGGTATATAGGTATTAAGTTTTATTAATCATTAGCTAATGTGGACTTGAGACATTAGACAAGATTACGTATTACGTAATTCATAATTACCATGTCATTACAAATGAAAATCACAAAGTAGGTAATACGACTTTGTGATTTCTTAGAATGTTTTGGTCTAAGCATAAAAAATATTGTAAATTACACTTGGTATAGCCATATTTAAGCATTAAAATGTATCATATACTTTTTTTTTTTTAACTTTGTAGATTTAAAAAAAAAATCGCAAGTGATGCCGCAATATCAAGTATGTCAAAAATTCACAAATAAATAGTACTATAACAGTGTGCAAGGATATAACGGCCAACCTTGCGATTCCAGAGATATCCTCATTTTTCATGTCAGCTCCATACATTTTTTCTTATAAAAATTATAACTCTTCCATTTGTGCACACAATTACTTCATATGACATTTTATAGAACATTAATGATCAGCAGAAGTCATTTCCAGCAAAAAAAATTACATTTAAGAAATCGAGATCCTATGTCTTCTACAGCCGATTTTCGATCCACTGTGCGACGTCTGCATATTAAGGCGGAGATATATGCCAGTGACCTTGAGTGGTTAGCTTGCGTGTTTTGTACTGAGCTCACGCAACGCGACGTACGTTCAGCCAGTAATAGGACTCGCCCATCGAAGATCGCTGTCCCCAATTTGACGCATTATTAATTTATTATACACAAACCAAAAGGTATTTTAATAAAACGCGTATACTAAAAGATCAATAATTAAATTATCTTTAAATTTGTGAAAGTTTCAGAAAAATGCGCTTGGTAGATTTTGCGCCATTATCAGTTTTTTATCCGCGTTAGACATAACTTTACATATTAATTTCACTACGTAATATAATCATAATCTAAAATATTCACATATTAAGTTATTGAGAAAATGCTTTAATTTAACTTTTTTTTTCAAATCATTAACACTACTCGTTTAGACGTTATCTTCAGTACAAAATCATCAAAAGTCGGTTATCGTCGCCTTAACAATAGCGCGAGCAAACTTTCCGTGTCGGAGTCCATCGGACTGCAAGCAGAGAGCGGGTTATAAAATGTGGCGGCCTCCGAACACCGGTGGCTGTCGCTCGCTTCTGCCACTGTTACAAATGTGGCGGTAGCGCGAGACAGCCACCGGTGGCTGTGGTCGGTGGCCCGTTTGCGCCGAGCCTAAGGTAAATCCGCAGCTGTGGCCCGCGAAATTAAAATGTTCTAATGTTTTTTTTAATATTTGCAGGTCAGTGTCAGATTGTATCTTGATCAAAATATGATTCACGACTTTATATTAAATTCTGTAAAAACATTTATCTGTTGTCAGGTTGTATGATGATCAAAATATGATTCACGACTATATATGAGATATGTATGTATTTACATAATTAGATTTATTAATACGTCTCTTTAAGTTAGATTTGTTCCTCAATGTCATGATTTCTATACATTTAAATACATTTGTCTGATAATAGATAAATGTATTTACAGAATTATAATCATTAATACATCTCTCTCTTAGTTAGATTTGTTCCGTTAAATGACTTTTTCATGATCTCTTGACATTGGGGAACAAATCTAACTTAGAAAGATGTATTAATGATTATAATTCTGTAAATACATTTATCTGTTATCAGATAAATGTATTTAAATGCATAGAAATCATGACATTGCGGAACAAATCTAACTTAGAGAGATGTATTATTGATTCTAATGATTATAATTCTATAAATACATATCTCATATAGTTGCGAATCATATTTTGATCATCATACAACCTGACACTGTAATAGCAAAAAAACGTATATAAATTTCGCGCGCTACAGCTGCGTAACTACCTTAACGAGAACCACCTCATAATTTACATTGAAATGACATAATTTTATTTACATCGCGTCCTGTACTAAAAAGGCAAAGGATGTTATGTAGGTATTCTGTGTAAAACCGTGTAGAGACGGACGTAACTACTTTCAGGGTAAGTGGGATCGAGGGCCGAAATACGTAAAAAGGTGAAACCCTCAGTAAAAAGATAATAATAGCGAGTTTCTTTTCGAAATCCGAGGAAGTGAATGAATACATTTCGTGTAGCTAGTGAAAACATTTTTACATCTACTTTTAGGTGTGATGTAAATAATAGTTAAGCCGACGATATCCGACTTTTTCGAACCGACCGACGATTTAATGATTTTATACTGAAGATCACGACTAAACGAGTAGTGTCAATGATTTGAAAAAAAAAAATATAATATGTTAAATTAGAGCATTTTCTCAATAACATAATATTATGTGAATATTTTAGATTATGTTTATATTACATAGTGAAATTAATTTGTAAAGTAAAAGTAAAAAATCTAACGCGGATAAAAAACTGAGAATGGCGCAAAATCTACCAAGCGTATTTTACTGAAACTTTCACAAATTTAAAGACAATTAAATTATTGATCTTTTAGTATAAGCGTTTTATTAAAATACCTTTTGTTATGCGTATAGTAATTTAAAATGCGTCAATTTGGGGACAGCGCTCCTTGATGGGCGAGTCTTATTACTGGCTGAACGTACGACGCGTTGCGTGAGCTCAGTACAGAACACGCAAGCTAACCACTCAAGGTCACTGGCATATATCTGAGTCTTAAGCTTTTGGATTACGAATACGAATCAAGGAAAACTAAATACGTTCGGCGAGAGATGTGTAGTCATAACAAAGTGGATACTAAAAACATGCTGAAAATAGTAAACGTGTCATTGATCTTGGACATCCCAAGTTGGATGTCAGTTTTAACAGAGATCAAACAAAATGTTCAGTGCTACTCCAACTTTAGGACTTCTTATTTGGTAGAAATTAAATCTTGCAAACGAGCAATGCTATTTCTGGGACTAATTTAATTTTATACGACGAAGTAATATATTGTTATTTTATTCTCTGGTCTATTTCCAGAATCCTATAGAATATAACTAAGGGCAAAAATCACAGACCGCACTTTGACTTTACTTTGTTAAGTAAATTAAGCGTTCAATTCGAATAAGACCATTATTTGCATGATTTTAATGTTCATTTTAGTATGAAACGCCTGTACACGTTTGCTCATACATTGTAACCTGGTTATGTGGGATCTCAAGGGACCTAGGATTACTTATCACATATTATTGTAGAGGATTTTCATTTACCCAGTTTCCCAAATAGTCAAGTTTAAAATGACAGTTGTCTTATTTACACAGGCCCCCGCTAAGACAGGGTCGAAATATACCGCTTGTTATTTATAGAGGTGTAGGTACGCGAACTGGGTAGACCAATATTTAAAAAGATAAATTATTATTAGTTGTCTTACTTAAACGGGCTATTGAACTAAAACGGAGGTAAAATCGAAAAAAAAACAAATGCATTCTCAGTAATAAAGGTTTAAATATTCCCAGTAACAGATATTTCAACGCAAAAGTGTCGGGACCTCATTGTAGTTATCAGTCCAATTAACCAGGTTACACTGTTCAAATATAAACATTACCTATACAAATAAGAATAGGTAAGATTAACATTTTTTTTTGTATGAAAAGCTTATGCTTACCAAAGGCAAAGTGGGTTCTGTGAATCTTACCCTAACTAACTTTACTGATAGATTTAGGTACACGAAAAAAAGGTTCGACCTATTTATTTCTTTAACCACCCTAGACAACAGTCCTGATTTTGACAAATGATGTTTGGCATCGGTTTATCTTAATGAAACGCCTGTCTTAAGTCATTCGTTACTTCTAATATTAGCTAGATGTGGCTGGATTATTTATCTTACTCACAAAGGATTGTAACTGGGTAAAATATTTCGAGGAAACTCAAAATCTGGATAAACAAACTGCTCTTGAGATTACTTAAGACGGGGCGCAAAACAACTACAATCTTATTTACATGGGATCATTACGGGACAAGGACAAAATTCCATTCCAAACCATTCCTTTCTTTCCTGTTTCATTAAAAAGCAGGAAAATCCATCCATAATAATAAGGATAAATCCTGATTTACACGAGGCAAGTTTCTTGCCCGTGGAATAATGGCAATGAAATCGAACCGTGAATATCAGGTTTACCGTAATTTGAAACAACAATAAAAGTTGTTCCGTCTAAACAGTGTTTATACGACCAAGTCATTTGTTACTTCAATAGTATCTCATCATTCCAGCCGAAAGACGTCCACTGCTGGACATAGGCCTTCCCTAATGGGGGGGGGGGGTAATAATCGCCCCACGCTTGGCAGGCGGGTTGGCGATCGCAGTATGGTGTAAAAATGCATAGAGAACGCTGCTGTCCACCAGCGCTGGGGCTCTGTCTTGCATAGGGTCGCAGTATAATGCTGACTGATAGCAGTTTTGCGTGAATGTGACGCATGATTCCCCCAACCTAATCTTATTTTTGTGTTTATGTTCTTTTTTGCGTCATGTTTACCGCAAATAAACGTATTTTCTTTCTTTCAATCTTTCTTTTTCTTTTCCTATTCTCTAGTCAGTAAGTACCTTATTCGCCTTTTACGACGAAAAATAGGATGGTGCTATTATTTAAGTCCGGCACCACACGGAGCTATTTTGCATCAAATACATATAATCTTATAAAATACGTGCGGTGCCACGGAACATTATCTCAGACCGAATGAAAATACAAGACATAAGGCTGTGAACAATACAGTGAAGCATGCCACAACTACACCTCGCTCCGTGCATACACGCTCACACGCACACATTACAAACAAACTACACCTCACCAGAATACTCATTAAGTGCACACATGTTTACGAAACCAGCCTCTCGTCACTATGCGCTATGTCTTGGTTTTTTATTTGGTCTGAGGCAATGATATTATCATTATATTAAACGCATATGTTGTGAGCGCGCAATCGTGAAGACTCGAAAACGTCCTAATTGGGACGTATTTGTTAAGGCTTTTACATACTGGCGCGACTTGTCACGCAACGCGACACCGGTAGAACGATTTCAAAGACAAGTCGCGCCAGTGTGGGTGAAGTGAAGTGATGCCATCATTCGGTGATTGGTGGCCAGAATAATGTTTGTTTACATTCACGCGCAATTGACAACACTAGCTGTCTCTTTTTTCTTGTTGTTTTTATCAAGCCATCATTTTTACTTGTAGTGAAATGTAAAATGAATGAAATGTGGGTTTGTGTGCTGCCGCTGCTGCGCGGAACACTTTCTTCGGTTGTTTTGTGAGTGTATAACATATCTGTTTAAGGCCGTCCATAGGTCCATAGTGTCAGTGACCTCGAGCGTCGAACAGTTTTTTACCCCACCGACCTTTCCGGTCCCTCTCTGTATTTACGTAAAATTTGCCATCTACCGGTCCTTGCTAATACTAAAACCATTTAGCGCCATCTTCCGGAATACAAGCTTACTACGACCTCACTATTGAATCGAAATGCCATCGAGCGGATTCAGCATTTACTAGGACGACTGTAGTCCGGGAGCTTGGGTACTATTATTCCCACATAATATAGTAGTAACAATAAAATATCATTGGCCTGAGGTATATTTGTAAAACAGCGGTAGACAACGGATATTTATCCAAAGTAGCCGATAACAACCTTTAAACAACGGGTGACTATATCCGGTCGTTTATCCGACTGCTGAAGCTAAAATGGTTAGTAATATATTTGAGCCTCAATTATTTTATTTGTAAATATAAAATAGTTTTTCACGATGATTAAAATGTTGTTTGTTGCCTACAAGGTCTCGTTTTTTATTACTGAATTAAAAAAACCTCATGTGATTGTTCCTAAAATACCCTAGGCTGATAAAATTTTTGTTTTTTTCTAATTAATGTTAATATTAGCATTAAGATCGGCTCCCTTTAAGCGTTTTGATCCTTCGGCCTTGTTAGTAATAAACTACATTAATTCAACCTTGAAAACCCGTTTAAAGTTTTGTATCTCCCATGGATCTAAGTAAGGTACTTAATCATTAATTTAAACTTTTGCGCGCGGGTCGTCTTGTGACCGTGAGCGACGTTGCCGTGTCGTGTATCGTGCTCCCAATGCCGCTCCGCTACCGCGAAATCTCTCATAAAAGTTACTTTACATTAAAATAAAAATTCTATATATATTTTTTTAAACAATCGATTACTGTAAAGTGGGCCTATTTATTCTATATATTAAGTACATAAAAGAAAAAACGAATTGCATTAAAAAAAAACAGGCTTTTATCCTTTTCAAGCCGTCGAAAATGGTAGACAACGGTTGTTATCGCAATATGTGCTCGCTTGACAACTTAGTCAACCGGCTTCGCATGTATAGTCTGAGGTTATTGTAAGCCACTGACTGGCAAGAAACTTGCATCGCATGTAAATGGGGTTTAAAGACTTACCTGTTTCTCATTAATAGCCCCGCTGCTGTAAGTTGCTGCTAAAGTTGAACTGCACATTTCCGAGTACCAAGGCACCTCTCCGCGTTCAGTAGCCGAAGATATTGACAGTGTCCATATAGAGTTGGTATAGCCATCACAGTTGCAGTTATCATGCTCTCGTCCGCCATTTCCTGAGGCCCATACGAAAATGGAACCTTTGCCGTTACGACCCTGTGACGGAAATAGAGGCATTAGTCTAGTCAGATGAGATACCTACTTTTTCTTTGAACGTTGTATTATACACTCAGGGAGCTTTATTGTATAGCAGACCTAGCCATTAAATACGACTGAGAAAGAATGACAGGTTTGAAAACTCTGACATTTAAATTTCATAATCAATTTGCTGAATAATCGCTTTTTCTGACTGACTGTGTCTAGTAATTTCTTTCAGGGGGCCTAAAATGGACGCTTTGGCAGAATCATAATATGATCTGCGTACAATTCACATCCTACAATTCATCTGTTTGGCTGTTTTGTATGGAGTTTCGTAAAAAGTTCCACAAATTATGAATTGCTATTTTTTTTTTCTCGTTTGGCAATTGAGCCGATGTCGACTATTCTGCCAGCGTCATGTGGTGACGGCAACGCAGCAAGGTGAGCCATCGAACTTTGCACTTCGTGGTAGTTAAATAGATATTATGTTAGTAGCTGAAAGGATGAATTGCTATAATGAAGTCTAGTGTCAAATAGCAGCTGTCAAACAGATGAATTGCAGGATGTATGAATTGTACGTCGATCTTATTATGATCCTGCCAATGCGTCCATTTTAGGCCCCCTGAACTGTTGAAAGAAATTACTACGAACAGAACTTTTGTGGAAGTATCAATGTAATAATATTTCTCAGTGTACTTATGTCATACTCGTTTCATCAATGGGAATAGGAAATAGGGCATTTGGGGAAACGTGACTCATAGTTAGAGCTAGGTAGATTTATTATATTTCTGTTAGTTCATGTCTGAGTTAATAGGTGGCGCTACGTGCTGCTTTTGGCCAGGCATTTCTCTTGAGGATGGGACAGTTGTGATAGATTAAGACTAACAAACAGTCGATTTGTTGGTGTGATATATGTACCCGATCGTATTGAGCAAGTTATGGTTTTGTTTTCAATTTATAGCCGCAGGCATAGGTACAATTTTTAGACGGTCATTGTTGGGCGTTAGTCCTTACGATATTCTTTTCGATATATGAACTAAAGAGTGATTGATACCTATAAATGCTTTTAGAATAGAAAATTTATAATATTTTTTCTGAAAATTTATATTGGCAAACTACCGACGTGTTACACTAAAACATGAACAATCTACCTAAACTAATTGATTACGCTTTTCCGATAAATTTCACATCCACAAAGGGAAACACGTTAAAAATTCTATTCACATTATTTTTAATGACAAAATGTTATTGTTTGGAACAAAAGGATATAACCGAAAAAATCTACCAACATTTTTATCCCCATGGGGCGTCCGCATTGGCTGCCAATATACACATTTTTTTCGATACAATATTCCGTTCATAGCGTACGAAATAAATCATAGAACAATTTTTTATTCCAATCACTAGGTTTGTATTTATCTGTACACGCATGAATGATTGGTTTGACGTAGTGCGGCATAAATGAACAGCCATTTTTTTAAAATCGTAGCTTGATGAAGCGGAAACGTCACGGAAAGGCGTGGCTAACGATGTACGAACGACGAGCCTATAGCCGCCTATAGATGATCATATTCAAACGTCATGTCATTTTCCATTGCCAAGCTACGCGACTACATGATGGTTTTATTACACAGCCGTACCAAAGATTAATTCAACCCAATGAGCGAAAATTTCCCATCTACATACATTTACATAAAGTCGATTTGTGTAAACGCGTAATTCAACGATCAAAAGAGTCAATTAAAAGTTTTCAGAAAGAAAAACCGTGTTACAGCTGAAGTCTGGCTTCACAGTGTGTAAGAATAAAAGCGCAGAAACCAGTAAAAGACACTTGAAAAATCCAAGAGTCTTTTTATCCGGTTCACTGGGTCCACATTTGGTGACGGCAACTTAGGAATCTTGAAGGGCGAAATATGGGTGAATAAAATATACGTTTTTATTTACCCTAAACCCGAAAAGGGTTTATTGTACTCATCAGTTTGAACAACTTTTTCTATGGGACCAACCAAGAAATCGCCAAAAAAAATCAGCTGTTCCATACATTTTGTCGATTTAAGTGAATACAAATGTATGGAACAGCAGATTTTTTTTCGCGATTTCTAGGTTGATCCCATAGAAAAAAATTTTCAAAATGATGAGTACAATTACCCCTTTTCAGGTTTAGGGTAAATAAAAACTAATGTTGTATAGATTTATTAATACGAGATTTCAGATGTTAAGACCTATCTGGCTAGCTTGTAATTACTTAATTATTATATTATATACCGTGTGATTGGCAGCTAAACAGTCATTGACATCGGTCGGCTTCGTACCGTGAGCTGCACAATTGAACTTCGTCGGATCAATACTGTTCAGGTATTAACGGTGATAATTTAGATTCGTGAAATGATTCGATGTGGAGTAATGATTGCTATTTACTGTAGGTATCGGTTGAACCAATTAGACTTTATTAATCAGTCAGATTTTTCGATAGAACTTGTTTCTTTACATGTGAATAAAAATATGTCCTATGACCACGGAATAGAAAATGTTTTTCTATTCCGTGCCTATGACCGACTTCATAAATCGTATTAACCTGAAACTTGACTACTTCAGATTTATATTTACGAAGAAAAACAAGTAGGTAAGTGATGCGTGACTTTTTATATGCACAAAAGTCTCATTTGCTATTCTCGACACATTTACCACGATACTACGTACTCAAAAGTTTAAATAAAAGTCACATAAAAACTTGCGACGAAGGTGTATTAGGCGCAAAAGCAAAGTTTTTTCCTCGACAACATTACACGATCTATTTAAATTCGAAACCAGAAAAACCGCAGAAGGTAATAAAAAAAACCAGTCAAGAGCGAGTCGGACTCGCGCACCGAGGGTTCCGTACGTATATATGATATGATTTCTGAAAAACTGTGCTATTTAGAGACATCGTTTTCTTATAATCTTTACATAAACTTCTATCACACATATTAATTTCAGATTTTTATCTATGCAAACTTCGGAGATAAGGGGGGAAATTTTCATCAAAAGTCGGAAACTATGCTGCCTAAAAAAAACAATTTTTTAAGAATGTGTAAACAGCGGTCTTTCATATGATACCCCACATGTCCTAGTAGCCTCACTTCAAATTTTTAAGACCCCCTTTCAGTCCCTTTTGCAAAAAAGATACATTTTTTTAAAATTGATTTCTTGTTTGCAAAATAGTTGGGCAAACATACTATTCTAAATTTCAAGGTGATAGCATTAGTAGTTCTTGAGATATCCAGGTGTGACAGACCGACAGACTTAGTCTCACCATAAGGGTTCCTTTTTACCATTTTGGTACGGAACCCTAAAAACGTTAGCAAGAAAACTTTTAAACGCACTTCCTTTATACAAACAACAACGTTCAGGCTTGGGGTTAAAAAAGGGAAACAACTTTATGTAAATTGTATACTTCGTGAACACTTGACCATATAGTGTGGGAAATAGAGTGAGCGGGAGAAAATAATTGCATCATTACATAAATTGCTTTAGCAGTGTCGCTTGCCTGCTCGGGTACCCTTCACTAACTTAGTTACAAAATCGACGTGGATTACATAAGGATTGAAAAGAAACCTTAGTATTGACCAAATAAGTGCCAATGTCACATGTCAGTGAAAACTGACGAATTAAAGTTCAGGATTCAACAGAGCTGGTGTTGTGACTTTTCATTAAGACTGTATCTACAGCCTATCTACGTATATATAGCATTGTAGTATTGTAGGTACAGACGCGCAGAAAATGTTGTGTGAATCTGAAATGTTATTTATCCAGTAATTTCGTTTATATCTGAGATTCAGTATTCAGTACGTGTTGGATGACAGGTATATTCGCGAGGGAGTTCTTACATAAATATTATGTAAATCAAGTGATGTTGAAGACGTATAGTTGTATTTGTGTTCACTTCAAGAAAACGAATGATGTTATAAATAATAATTATGCGCGGAAAGTGGAACTCTACTTTTGATTTACGTACTTACATCGTTTCAGGTTTCGTTGAAGATAACATTTTGAGAAATTACGTGAACCTTTATTACTAGGTAGGTACAAATTATAAAATAGGTCTTGAAGTTCGAAAAAATATGAAAAAGAAGTTAATTAAAAAAACAAAAAACCCGACTGCAAAAACATGAACTGAGAAGATGGAAACAAGATGAAAAGAAAACGAGTATCCTTTAAGTACCAAAAATAAATAAATGCGGTCGGAGGCTAATTTTAAGGCGTTCGTAACATCTTAGATGCCTTCGACTGCATTTATTTGTTTTTGGTACTTAAAGGATCGGTCCACCTTGTCGGAGGCCTTCCAACGCTACATCTTCCGTTACGCGGTCGCCACGATGACCTTGTGAAGGCCGCAGGTATCCGCTGGATGCCGGAAGCACAGAACCGGTCGAAGTGGCGGTGCTTGGGGGAGGCCTATGTCCAGCAGTGGACGTCTTTTGGCTGAAGTGATGATGATGATGACTTAAAGGATACTCGTTTTCTTTTCATCTTGTTTCCATCTTTTCAGTTCATGTTTTTGCAGTCGGGTTTTTTGTTTTTTTAATTAACTTCTTTTTCATATTTTTTGTTTTTTTATTTATTTTATTTTATGCTTTTTAGTAAGGTATATAAGACGGTAAATTAGGTTATGTACTCACTTATAATCGGGTGATAACGACCTCTTACTTACTCACTCACAAAAGTTCGGGATATATTTTTTATTTCTCATTTAAATTACTTTTAAACGTATAATAAGTATATATTTTTGTAATCACCTTTTAAAACCCTTCATTTTGATACCCCTATAGGCTTAGGAGAAATTTTTTGTTCGAAAACAAACCTTTTGGCGCCAACAATCCGCCATTTAGATTTTTAATAATTTTAATATACCCACCCTATGACACTCGCGCAATAAAGACCAATCTAACGACATATCACTCATCAAAATCGGTTCAGCAGTTTAGTAGTTACGAGGGAACATAGGGACAGACACACATACATACATACAGGTCAAACACATAACCCTCCTTTTTTGGCTTCGCCGCAGTCGGGTAATTAAGAACCTCCTTCAGTTCTTTCTGGCCTATGTTTTAAAGATAATATACATATAAAATACATAATTATATAAGTGGTTGATGGTTGTCCTGAATTACAGATTTACTAACAACGTTTCATTGTAATGTAACCCCTTTCTATTATAATTATGTAGATAGAGCATTCTTGTCTCATTATTTTATACTAGACCTTGAAAAATAAATTAAGATGAACAATGCTTAGCTTACCTACCTGAAAACGATAACATTAATTATATTTAATCATCAAAGTAGTCGTTTGTTTTCTGTTTATTTTAATTAATGTTGACATCACAGTGGTCCTATCAAAGGAAATTAAAATCAGTATCAAAAATAAGAAAACATTGCTGTTTCGTACTTTGATCTTTATCAAAGTTCCTACGTATAAATAATTGGAAACAGGCTCAGTTTTATATTTTCCAAACTCTCTGATGAAAATGAGTAGTCAAATAGTCAAATTATTTATTTCAATTAGGCACATAAGAGGCACTTTGGCCATCAAAGTTTACAAAAAAATATAATTAATTCTAGTTGCCCCTTCTTTCGTATGGAGAAGAATGGGCAAAAAAGTCCACCGTTACTCTTTTAAAAATGTTTTAAAATATTTTGTTTGAGTACATTAATTATATGATTATAATACGAGCTATACCATAGCTCCTAGAAACAAAATACTATACAATAGGTAAAAATAATTAAAAATTAAGCAATGAAAAATAACTTAATTATGAGATAGATACATGGTGCTCACATATTTAAAAACATCGTAAAAGTATGTTGTCCTAAAAATTTTAAAATAATAAGTCAGTGTGTGAGTATAGGTAATCACAGAATGTAAAATCAATGTCATAAAATTAACAAATTATACAATTAAAATAGCAAGCAGTTAGATTCTTTCTAGACTCTCGATTGTCCTATGGAGCTGGACCAGCATGTTTCCAAGCATTCTTATCCTGGAGTAAAAGTTAAAATTATTATTATGTAGACATACTTTTCACATTATTTGTTATTTTAAACGGAACCTTTATAATCACATTTTTTTGTGCGTCTATTGCAGAAGTCTTTCTCGAAATCTATGCAACGTAGGAATTTGAATTTTTTCCTGATGTTGTAAGTCTCGATGATGTGTACATAATACACCAGACCAGACCGGAGACCAAATTTATTTATTTATTAGGGGGTCAGTTCGATCTTAAGAAAAATATATTTTAATTAACATATCGTGCTGTGCTTTTTAATTTTAATTAGGTATCGTTTTGAAAGAGCATTCTCTAAGAATTCTTAAATATTTTTTATTTTTGGTTTACTCTATAGCTCAAAATTATTTTTTTAAGAATTATGTGCAAATAAGTGGGTACTAGGGGCACTACGTTATAGAATTCGATGGTCAGTCAATACTCAAGCACGTCTGTGGTCTTTGAGTCCGACACGTTTCCGTGGCTTTGATGTGAGCACGTTTCCCGTTAACGTCAGTTAGGAAATACTAAGATGTGGCTTTAGGGCCTGCTAAACATAATGGCAATAATATTCGGTTCAATCAAATTGTTTCGCAAATCAATCACAAAATCAGATGCAGAAATTAAAGGCCTATGACCTACTTCTATGTTTACACGATTCAATTTGCTTGCTTCATCCCACAGAGTACGGAGAGGCCTCGGCGGCCGCCACTAGAGGTGGCATTGTCAACAATTTCCATAAAAACCAAGCTTTTCACCGTTTTGTTTTTTTTATTTTTTATTTATAAAACGTTGCCCCACACTAGGAATTTATCCTGTATTGTGGGTGCGTTTACAAACATATAACTCACATACACAAACCGCCAGACCCGGAACAACTACTTGTAGGTCATACAAATTTTTGTTCCGTGAGGGAATCGAACCCGCGACACGCAGCGCAGCAGTCAACCGCTTAACCGTGCCGTCTACGTGCCGTGTACTCGCTACGTGCCGTTTACTTGCACTACGACACAAATATTGTATAGAAACTGACGGCTTTGACGCCGGTATGACACCTGCGCCGCAAAACCATTGCAGCGAAACCGCAGTAGTTTCGCCATGACTTGTCCGTTGTACGACAAGCGAAACAGAAGCGAAACTGCCTGTTCTAACGTACAGATTTAATTATGATTCTATCTCTTTCCCGTGTGATTTCGCCGATCTGCTACACCGCCATTTTATTGCGGTGCCGCGTGTATTTATCTATGGGTGGCGTGTTTGTTTCGCACGTATCTGTGGCAGTTTATAAAGCGAAACTTATTTTTCTTTGGAAAAACGCTACTATGAGGTCCGAAGTAGACCTATACTGTAGTTATTAAGTCGAGCATTTTGCTCCGATCGTTACAATTCAACTGACTCGCATGATGTGCCGCTACTCGAATCGTACGTAATGTAGTCATTTTTCGCAGCGGAATTCGTTTAGTGGTTTCGCATAATTATTTTCGCGTCGGAGGTGTGCTAAGTCCCTCACTAAACGCACTTTCGGCGCTACGAATTTTATTAACATCGACACATGCGAACTACACGTCACACTGACGTCCGGCATAATTCTGCATCGCGCAAGCAGAGTTTACCGCATGACTAGTATACAACGACATCAACCGTCCCGACATCAATCGTCGGGGCAGTTACCCACAAGACACAACACCCGTCTGATCGGAGGACCCTCCCTTTTCTATAGAGAATGAGTGAACTTTACACCCTGTTCCTCATACCTATAAAAGTCTCTACACGCTGCCTCCGCAGTGATTCCGTGCTCTGTACTTCATCCATACTGAAAGGCTAAACTGAACCGTGTCTTATTCCCATAAGATTAACAAATTGGGTACAGAACTACATTACGGTAGTTCATTAATGTTCACCATGCAGCATGGGCTACTAACAACGCTCACAAACTGTTTATTTACTTTGGGTTTTCATTCCATAGCCTGAGGCTGTTGTCGTCGCTCCGCAGCTATCGAAATGCCTTGCCGGAAAGTATTTATTTTATTGGGTTTTTGGCTCAGTGGGATAATACTTTAGTAGGTGAGCTACTTGAAATATCTTTTCCGGGGAAGTACCTGACCACCTTATTTATGATTGCCGGTCGCCTAAATCCATAATGACGTGATAATGTTCAAAAGAAATGTCAAAATAATAGGAGATTACGACTTTCCATTATGTACGAGATGGTACGAGATTGTCAAATACGTACCATCTCGTGCATAATGGATTTTTTTCCAATGGAGTGTCATACCATTGGAAAATAATAAAGATGCCTTTCAACTAGGAGATTACCAAAACTGTCAAAATCTACAATTAGGGTGTCAATAATCCTGCCAGGGTTGCGGGTGTGTCGGAAATGAACACCGTGGCCCTGGCACACATGCAAAAAGGAAGGAACACGGGTGGGTTTTAGTCAGTAAAAGTCTGACACGCCCTCCTGCTCCGCTCAGAGCGGGAAAAGTTAGTTTCACAGTTAGTTTCAATTTCACACGCAAAAAAAAGGGTGTCAATAATCGGCCATTTCGTCTCAGTTTCATGAAAATTCACGCGACTAGTTGGTGCCACTTCGAAAAGAGGTCTTCCATTTCGACAATGAATATAAAATATATTATGATGACGTGAGGGGGTCATTCGCCTCGAGGGTAGCCAGTGCTCGCCATGCTGGTCTAAATTGGCGATCATTCAGATGTACCTATCCCGTAAGGGCGGACTGTAACGTGTAACGTATACCTATGATGACGTTAATCATTCGTTTCATTCATTCATTCATTCATAATTCAATCACGACTAAAGAAAATATAGGCGCTTTGACACTTTTGACAGGTGCCCGGACCAGACGTGTCAGAGCTGCCACCTAGTGTACGTTATTTCAGAAAACCCTTGGCTTGACTTGGCCCCCGGGTGTGCCTTTTACTAACTATACGTTTTAACACACCTACTCCAATCCCAACCCATACCTTAGTAACACCTTCAATGAACGCCCTTGTTGCCAGTTCCCCTGGTCCATCGACAGTCTTCCCGTCATCATCAGGGCCCCAGGACGCGCTGTAGATGTCCACGTGTTGAGGGTTC
This sequence comes from Tiliacea aurago, assembly GCA_948098905.1. Taxonomy (NCBI): domain Eukaryota; kingdom Metazoa; phylum Arthropoda; class Insecta; order Lepidoptera; family Noctuidae; genus Tiliacea; species Tiliacea aurago. Next base: position 9,901,446 of record OX402592.1, read on the forward strand.
AGGCTCAAGGAACGGGCTTCCACTGCATCTGTGACGTCACCATCCAGCATGCGTACTCCTGAGAAAAGATAGCCTGGGTTAGTAAAGAAGATCATTCTCTAGATAGGTAATCTATAAATAGTAATAACGTCTCTTTTTGTGTCTGTGTTTAGTTCTGCTAATTTACACAAAAGATATTGATGTGGTTTTGCACCATACATTTTAGAGTAGGTTTATACTTCTGAATGTTTATGTGTGTGTCGGAAATACGCTAGTCACTAGTTTGACTAATAGGGAAGCCAGCGCCATCAAGCGGCGCTCGACAGAGTCTACAACATAACGCTCGATCAGTTTGTGGCGGTGGCGGTCAAGGAGTGTACCCCGGCACGTAAGTTGGCAAGAATAGTTAGATACGCAGAAGTCATATTTAGGACTCTTCGGTGGTCAAGCGGGACGCGGGGAATGATAGCACCGTTCCGAACACGCGATCGGTGCGTCAATCGACACTCGCCTCCCGCACCTCGACCCGCGTTCCGTTCGCTCCCGATTACACTTACGTGCACTAAAATGACTTAACAAAACTTAACAAAAACTCAACAAAAACAAAGGTATATCCTTTGTTTTTGTTGAGTTTTCGTTAAGTTTTTGATACGAATTATTGTTACTATTTTAAATTAAGTTTATTTAACGAGTGTATTTCTTCGGCAGCTACTAATGAAGCTTGTTCTTGTTAACATTGTTTTTTGAAAGGCTACAATAACTAAAAATATGTTATTATATATTTTATTTATAACACCTAATAAACTTCACGAATTCCTCTCCTTTCTTTAACTTTCTTCTAAACAGACATGTTTAAAATAAATTATGGCAATAACCATAGAATAATGACAAACAATAAAAGTGAACATTTTTTGTTGCATAAGTACACTCAGTACTATGCGCGAACTTACCCCCACTACCACAAAACCTTGCCAAGTTACGTGCACGATTGTACACGTTGAGAAACTGTCGCGCGCGCCGTATAGTTCTGTCGTGCCTACAGTGCGCGAATTACTAGTGTGATAGTAAAATATAATTTGATTTAAACTGCAAACGGTTTTTCTTTTGTGCAATAACCAACACTTCCTATAGTACGTACGCCCACAGCAGTTAAAATATGGCTGATGATAACGAGAGACACGTACAGTCAGTCACCTGCATTATAACCCGACCCCACTTCCATTCTTCTTCTTCGTAAGAGGGTTCAACTAATGCAATATTGCACAAAAGAAAAACCGTTTGCGTTTTTCTTTTGTGCAATAACCAACACTTCCCATAGTACGTACGCCCACAGCAGTTAAAATATGGCTGATGATAACGAGAGACACGTACAGTCAGTCACCTGCATTATAACCCGACCCCACTTCCATTCTTCTTCTTCGTAAAAATTCACTCGTAAAATTGCTTCCAAACTGTCATTTGTAAGGTGGTTTCGATTTTTTTGGTTTTATTATTATTCAATATCGAAAAAGTTTCTGAGTACGCATCATGCACCGCACAGCGAGCGCACTTAGTAACGCGCGCGATTCAAATTTATATTATACTAGCTGACCCGTGCCCACTTCGTTGGGCGGTAAACATTTTACCGTCTTTTCATTTTTCGGATTAAATTATGGCCTTATGTTATGACACTCACAAAATAATAACGTGGCTTTCAATGGGTAAAAGATTTTTCAAAATCGGTTCAGTAGATCCAGAGATTACCCCTACAACCTCACAAACTATAAAATATTAATATAAGTAGATGAAGCAACGGTTTAGCAATATCCTTAAAAAAAAATTACTCGCATTCCGTTTGCTCACTATAGGCAAGCGACTTCTCGACAAAATCAATAGCAGTGAATTGGGACTGGGATTGTGAATTCAACTGCACATTTACCACCGAGTCGGTGACGGTCGGTGATTCTTCAACTTTGCCGGCGTGAGGGGTCAAAAGATATTTTTAGAGTTCCGTACCCAAAGGGTAAAACGGGAACCCTATTACTAAGGCTCCGCCGTTTGTCCGTCTGTCACCAGGCTGTATCTCATGAACCGTGATTGTTAGACAGTTGAAATTTTCACAGATGATGTATTTCTGTTGCCGGTATAACAACTTATACTAAAAAACAGAATAAAAATAATATTTAAGGGGGCTCCCATACAACAAACGTGATTTTTTTGCTCGTTTTTGCTAGATATTGATAACGGTAACAGGTAGACGCTTGAAATATTCACAGAATATTAAGTTATATATTCACTTTAAAAATAAATAATTAAATTAAAATAAACCAAATATTTAAGGGGGGCTCCCATACAACATACGTGATTTTTTTGCCATTTTTATAGATAATGGTACGGAACCCTTCGTGGGCGAGTCCGACTCGCACTTGGCTGGTTTTTTTATTATTTAAATTAGCCAACGGAATTAAAACATCAAAATGACCTTCATTAAAGTTTCCTGAGAATCGGATTATTTTGACTACCTGCCGTGGTTCCCCAAAACCAGCAATAAAAATACCATCCTGAAACACCTGAAACTCAAATGAGAATAGTTCTGCCGCTGCTATTTTTTTTTTTTGGGTGGTAAATTATCAAATAACTTCTCCCGCTCTGGCCGGAGCGGAGAGGGAGTGTCAGACTGTTACTGACTAAAACCCACCCGTGTTCCTTCAAATGCCTGTGTGCCAGGGCCACGATATCCCTTTCGGACAGGCTCGTAACCCTGGCAGGCATTAGCCCTTTCGGACCCCGTCAATTGGTGCTGACATCTCTTTGAGGCGCGCGTGGAACACAACGCGCCGTCGACTCGGGCCTGGTCCTTATCGGACGGCGAGCTACCCATCGCTCACCGTCCGCAAGCCCGCGCCCACTGTGGCCGGAAATCGGCCTGCGATTGATCGACGCCCGGGGCGTCTCCTGCGGTGACTAAGGGCGTGAGGGCGCGAACCCTGCCTCACCCTCACGCGTTCCGCCTCCTCCTTCGCATGCATTACTGCTTTGCAGAAGGAGGTAACGGCCTCCCGTGCACTCGCTCCGAACCATGGCCTGAATCAGGGCCAGATGCGAGAGATCGCCGCCGCCGATCGCCTCCGTGAGGACATGGCGGTGCTCCGCCCAAGCAGGGCAGACCTCAACCGTATGCTCCACCGTGTCCTCCAGGCGATCCACACAGTGGTGACACCCGGGCGTTTTCTCCCGCTTTATTCTGAATAGGAACCTCCCGAAACAACCGTGTCCGGTGAGGACGTGCGTCAGGCTGAAGGTGAGGAAGCCGTGACGCCTCTCTAGCCACTCCTCATAGAGGGGACTTATCGCCACAATTGTGGCATGCAAATTCTTTGCCAAATAGTAAATATCCCTGGCGTGGCGCATGCTTATTTTCATCTCTCTCCTATTTGGTGAACAGTAACGTGGCGATGTCATTGTCTTCTTAAATTCGAGACAGCATTGTGCGCCACGTGTCTAAAAACTGGGAAATATTCCAACCTTTCACCCAGGATCGGTCAGGAGGATCTGTTTATGGTTCAAAGCGTGAATACGTCGCTGAAATGTCTTGTAATGGCACCTACGGAACCACCTGTGTACTCATGGCAGCGGGAGAACTATTCCCATTTGAGTTCCAGGTGTTTCAAGATGGTATTTTTATTGCTGGTTTTGGGGACGCACAACAGGGAGTAAAAATAATCTGATTCTCAGGAAATTTCAATGAAGGTCATTTTGATGCGTGTCAGACTTTTACTGACTAAAACCCACCCGTGTTCCTTCAAATGCCTGTGTGTGCCAGGGCCACGATATCCCTTTCGGACAGGCTCATAACCCTGGCAGGCATTGGCCCATTCGGACCCCGTCAGTTGGTGCTGACATCCATTTAAAATAGGAATAGTTCTCCCGTCTTTTCACAACCCTTACAACACCAGCCTAAACCAAAGATACTAAGCAATAAAATTAAAATACGAACGTAGGTATTCAAGGACACTTTTTCTAGTAAGAACGACTAATACTAAAAACTATTATAGTAATACCACAGTGTGAAATACCTACACAATAAGTAATTCGCAAAGAAATAGAAATAACAAAATTCCAACCCGGCAATAGGTAAAAACACATTTATTATCCTCCAATTTAAAATTAGGAAGCGAAACAAACGAAAACCAAACAACGACGATGAAAAATATTTCAAAGCAAATTAGTAGTTAGTAATAACAAAATATCGCAGAACAGAAATTTCGGTAACTATAGCTTGAACGTGTATCGCTTAGGTTTGTATTCTGTGATTGATACCTACATGACTTCGTTTTTTGATACTATCGGCTTGCAAGCGGCGATTAAGGTTAAACATTGTGAAGTTTTCCCCTTGGCATTCTCGACTTTAATGCTATAAATGCAACGTTCAAATTACCTGTATACCAATTAGAATCTCATTTCATTATCTTTTAGCAGATGCCTGCATACTGAAAAATACTGGCCACCTAGAACTGGCATAAAAACTTTAGAACGTTATCACGCCTGCACTGAAACATACTGGCCACCTAGAAAAAAAAACGAAATATAAACCTCAAGAAACTTCCAAAAATTCTTTTTTCAATGTAAAATATGCATTAACGCGTTGTCGTAAAATTCAATTTAGATCTTTATTGGCCTCCGAATTCTAATTTCAATGTAAAGTATGCAATAACTCGTTGCAGTAAGATTCAATTTGGATCTTATCTGCATTTGAAAAAATTTTCATACAAACATTAAAAACCCTTATTTTCACCCTAAAGCGCCGAATTTCGTAAAATCCTTTCTTAGTGAGCACCTAGAAGTCGAAAGGAACAATCAGGCCAACATTCATGTCCCTAACTTTAAAAACATAGGAGTTTCATACAAACTTTGACACTCCTTTTTAACCGCTTAAGGTGCGAATTTATAAAAATCCTTTCTTAGTGCGCGCCTCCACCCCATAGAGAGTGCTTGTGCCAAATTTTAGACCTCACGGCCCAGTAGTTTCCGAGATTTCGTGATGAGTGGTCAGTGAGTGGACTTCTCTTTTATATATATAGATTTAGTAAAGCTCAGCAATATTTTTCCTTCAAATGTACGAGGGAATATTTTTGCTGGCGGGCCACTGGCATATGCCGCATGCGGCCCGCATGCCGCGGTCTGTGCATCCCTGGGCTAGTTCATTCTTAGATCCTCTAGTAAGTCAGCAAGATTGGTAGCGGGGCTAGTCCAAGATGCACCGTTTCTATCTAGGTTTCATCACTCAAATAATTAGTGTAAGTAATAGGTAAAACTGTACGATTATTAAAACTGTAAAAATAATAGTCCTCCAAACTGAATTTCGGTCATGGCGACCAATCTCAGCACCTAGATAGCAATTTAAACTTGCATCTGACTTGCAACAAGTTTGATGTATCAAAAGTGAAGGTTTGATGCAAGTTTGCCTTGGCAAGTATATACACTTGCAGCAAGTTTGAATCAAACTTTCTAGTTTCCCAACAACAAATTTGCATAATGTCTGTTTCTATAAAGTTCAGGCAACTTTGACATTTCAAACTTGCAGAATGTCTGTTTCTTTATATACCCTAAGTCATCAATTCAGATAATTTATGTAAACAAAGGTGATAACAGATCAAAAAAATATCGTCATAATGGTAATTCACATAAAATGGCGGAAAACAAGGCTATATTGGCTTTTGTGTACTGATTTTAGAAATAATAATTAAACAATTATCATACCGTGTTAATTTTTATAAGTTTTCGGTTTTAAACAAAGTTATTAAAAAAAGAAAATTTTGTGGTATAAAAAATATTATGATACTGGTAACACTACAGGAGTTCCCAAAATTCTCAAATTTCATTTGACATAATTTGCAAACTCGCGTCTTTTCAATACGTTCGTTTTCTTTTCTCCGATCATATTATTCGCTGCGTGTTTGTTAATTGTGCTTTGTTATCATCGTGTTAAGTGTTTCATTTTGTTGTTAGTTGTTATATTTCCTTGTTTCTGTTGTGTTTTTGTTAAGTTTGATATATGATAAATTGTTTTGCAGCACTGTCCTGTCATTTTGACAGTGACATTTCTTTGTTTACTAAAATTATCTGAATTGATGACTTAGGGTATAGTTTAGGCAACTTTGACATTTCAAACTTGCATAATATCTGTTTATATAATTATAGAGTATATGCAACTTTGACATTTCAAACTTGCATGATGTCTGTTTCTGCAAACTATACAAAGTGGCGCAGACCTCATCACATTAAATGATACCACTTATACCACCGATATATATTATACAAAATTTTAATGAAATCCATTTACTAAAAAATCTGCTGTTCCATATATTTTGTTAGGTACACAAACAGCAGATTTTTTTTGTGAATGGATTTCATTCAAATTTGTATAAGGTCAAAGTACCATGTACCATGGTATACGTGGTATCCTTTAATGTGATGAGGTCCGCGCTACTTAAGCAGAGACCAGCCTTCGACGCAGGAGATATTATAGTGCACAAGTGTGTGCACAAACACAGGTGCACTCTCTCTTCCCTTAGTGGCATAGTCCGATGGGACTGTAATCCGACACGACCGGAGAGAGATCAGGCACAGGGCCAATAGTTTAACGTGCTTTCCGAGGCACGAGGGTAAAACACCGCCAACTTCCAAACTCAAAAAATCCTAATGGAAAAACCCAATAAAAATTTGCCCGATCCTGGAATCGAACCCAGGACCCCACGCAAGGACATGAGCTCAACTGCCGGGGTTGCGAGTTTGTCCGAAAGGGATATCGTGGCCCTGCCACACAGGCAACGGAAGGAACACGGGTGGATTTTAGTCAGTAAAAGTCTGACATGCCCTCCCGCTCCGCCCAGAGCGGGAGAAGTTATTTGATAATTTCCCACCAAGAAAAAAAAAAAAAAAAAAACCGGTCAGGAGCTAGTCGGACTCGCGCACCGAGGGTTCCGTATGTATATACGATGTTGATGATTCCTAAAAAACTGTGCGATTTAGAGACATCGTTTTATTGTTTCTGTAATCTTTACATAAACTTCTATCACATAGTATAATTTCAGATTTTATCTGTGCAAACTTCGGAGATAAGGCACCCCCCCCTTGTTTAAGAAGTTTGCGAACGGTGTTTTTTTTTACATTTTTCATCAAAAGTCGGAAACTATGCTGCCTAAAAAAAACTAAATGTTTGATAATGTGCAAACAGCACTCTTTCATATGATACCCCACATGCCCTAGTAGCTCCACTTTCAATTCTTAAGACCCCCTTTCAGTCCCTTTTGTAATTTTTTTTATTTTTAATTCTTTCGTTTGCAAAATAGTTGGGCAAACGTCATCTAAAACTGTTCTAAATTTCAAGTTGATAGCATTAGTAGTTTTTGAGATATCCAGGTGTGACATACAGACAGACAGACAGACTTAGTTTCACCATAAGGGTTCCTTTTTACCATTTTGGTACGGAACCCTAAAAAGGACCACGCTCCACGAGACCAACGGGGCAGTCAATTAAAACTGTAGGAATATTTTAAAACTATATTTTAAACCTAGCCTTTAAACCTACGTACGAGTATGAACCAATAACTAAACTTTTATGGGTAAAGTTTTATTTTATTTTTCCACATCGCATTGGAAAACTACGGTTCAGACCAATGAGTTATTAGAACTCGAAGCCTAAAAAGTTTAACTTTAGTTAGCTAGGCACTCATGTGTTTGAAAACACGGACACGGAAAGGACGTACATGGGAGCGTATTCGGACAAAAGCGTAATTATCATAAAATATAAAAGTCCCCGACTAAAGATAAATGTAAATCCCAACAAAAACATGTTTTGTTATCCCGTTCGTAACTGTAATTCGTGTTAATTTAGAGTTCCGGGGATGTCAGCTTGTGTAATTAATTTCAGCTCATCCCAAGGGCCGCTGTTTTGAAACATCCAGATATAAAACTTCTAATGGCATAAAACGTGACACTTCCTGAATAATAAAAATTATATCAGAAAGAGAATCTTATCATTTCATTTCGCCTCCGTTCGTGTAATGAACATAAACTGGTTTATAACCATATAAACGCTCCCCGCGTCGCTATCAAAACATAGCACACACGACGAAATTCTGGGCAATTTCCCGAATTTCGTCTAGCAGCTTTTGATCCAATACATGATCAGCCTATAATGTTCCCATTGTTGGGGCACAGGCCTTCTTTCTTCGAGAGGAAGTGGGCTGTAATCCACCACGTGGGCCCAGTGCAGGTTGGTAGATGTCACATATCGTCGAATTGTTGGTTTTAGGACATGCCGGTGTCTTCACGATGTTTTCGTTCACTGTTTTGAGAGCAGTGGTGATAAAATAATTTATACTAAGTATTGCGTCTGCCTGGGTTCGAATCCGCGACCTACAACTCGTACTCGGGCCACTGCTGCTTTGGTCGAATGTTTGATATAAATTACAATTATTTATTTATTAAGGCACCAAAGTCCCATTAAACCAATCACAATACATAAAATTAAAACAAAAATCATTACATCATTAAAATACACATAACACCTAATAGCCTGTAATCCCCGAAGGGTTAGGCAGAGGTGTACCTAACCTAAAGTACACACTCATTTCGCCAGTTATGTTTAAGTCCCATGTAATAGGGGGCGAGCCTTTTTTTTTTTTGGGTGGGAATTTATCAAATAACTTCACCCGCTCTGGGCTGAGCGGGAGGGCGTGTCAGACTTTTACTGACTAAAACCCACCCGTATTCCTTCATTTGCCTGTGTGCCAGGGCCACGATATCCCTTTCAGACAAACTCGCAACCCTGGCAGGCATTGGCCCTAGCGGACCCCGTCAGTTGGTGCTGACAACTCTTTGAGGCGCGCGTGGAATACGACGCGCCGTCGACCCGGGCCTGGTCGTTATCGGATGGTGAGCTACCCATCGCTCACCGTCCGCAGGCCCGCGCCTACGGTGGCCGGAAATCGGCTTGCGACTAGCGACGCCCGGGGCGTCTGCTGCGGTGACTAGGGGCGCGAGGGCGCGAACCTTGCCTCTCCCCCACGCGTTCCGCCTCCTCCTTCGCAAGCATTACTAATTCGCAGAAGGAGGTGACGACCTCCCATGCACTCTCGCTCCGAACCATGGCCTGAACCAGGGCCGGACGCGAGAGATCGCCGCCGCCGATCGCCTCCGTGAGGACACGGCGGTGCTCCCCCCAAGCTGGGCAGACCTCCACCGTATGCTCCACCGTGCGTCGTCCTCCGGGCGATCCACACAGTGGTGACACCCGGGCGTTTCCTCCCGCTTTATCCTGAACAGGAACCTCCCAAAACAACCATGTCCGGTGAGGACCTGTGTCAGGCGGAAGGTGAGGACGCGTGGCGCCTCTCTAGCCACTCCTCAAAGAGGGGACTTATCGCCACAATTGTGGCGTGCCCAAGGGGGCGAACCTACTGCCATCAACCGGGCACAAATCCAGACTCCGGGCTGCTACTGAGAAATTCTTAATGAAAAATCCCAATAACACTTTGCACGACCTGGGAATCGAACCAGAACCTCATGCTCAGCACTAGCGCTGTGGACCACTAGACCAACGAGGCAGCCAAAAAACAAAACAATAAACAAAAAAAGAACAATACATTAAAATTCATTACAATATAATTAATATAGACTCTTTTACAGTTTTTATTTATAATTATAGAGTCCATTACAGTGGATTTTACGATATTATTATAAAGAGAGGATGCCACAAATATATAAGATCTAGCAAACTATCCCGATAAATATTCAACTATGAACAAACAACAAACAAGAGTATTCGCGATGAAATCCCGAATGTATGCACCGAGACACGTTTGCACTACAGATGGCAAAGATAAACGCAATATTATCATAATACTTGTTTATAAGTAATGTTTGCATTAGGCTGGATTGCGATAAATTTTCAAGTTATATTGCGTAGAAAGGGCCAAGTCGACCAGTTAAACAGTGTTTGTAAGCGAGTTACACAAACGAATAGGTATACTTCGTAGCTTCGCAGACTTGCTAATAACTTTATATCCTGAAGCGTTTTCATATCGTTGAACTCACGCTCTGATACGGAAAAGTTCATATTTTCTTATTTGTGTACAGACATTTCACTAAAAACACATTTAGGACAACATGTCAACGTCACTTTGGTAAAAGATATGGCGGAATATTTAATAAGCGAACGATATCATTTTTGCGGAATATATGAATTTTAATGAACTGTTGTATATTAGGAATTATAATGTTATTAACAATATCTTTGTATTGAAAAATAATAATAATAATTTAATAATTCCTGTGCGGACATGCAAACGGTCGGTTTGTATCCGAAATATTTCAGAAATTATTAAAATTACACACCATTAAAAATGTTGTAGCAAATAATTTATTAAATTATTTATTCCTGAATATTCGCTTCGCCCCAAATACCAAACGAACGGTTTTTGTTTCGACTTAAGTAAAATTAGGTATGAAATTAAATATTTCATTTTTATCCGTTGTGTATCTCTGATATTACCAAATTAATATTCAGCACAAAACCGACGTGTATCTTACCCATTTTATCGGCATTTTACAACCGACATTATGTAGCAGCTGTTTATATAAAAAAAAAACTAATAAAAACTTACGAGGAGACATAAAAACATGCATTCGGCATAACAGTAAACTTGAAAATATACTTTTTGTTCCTTTGTCTTAACACAATGAGCTTTGGTGGATAATCCAGTGAATTTCTTTCAGTGAACAGTTTTTATTGGTCGTTTTACGTGACGTAGTACTTAGTTGAAAGTACCTACTCCTACATTTATTAGAAAATTAAATGTGCAGAGCTGGTGTACCAGATAATAGCCAATATTCTGTAGTGGGATATTAACTCACACACACTCGTAAACACAATATTCTTCTGGAAAACATTCTACTCTACGCAGTTTCAAGTACGCCGTATTTCTTTTATATTTCAATTATTATTATTTTCTATCTCTAAAGGTACAATTAAATGTCTAGTGGACCATGACACATCGATAACGCTACTCAAGTTAAATAAATATTTCGTTAGATTTAACACGCCTGATTGGACATAATCACATAAACTTCATTGTATATAAATAAAAGTTCAAGCAAACAAAAGCAAAAAGCCTTATTACCTAATTTGATTCTAGTCCATCTATCTTACTTAATATTTCTTGCGTATCTAATATATTAAGTCAGCCAGAACTATTCTTTATTACACACTAGCTTTTGCCCGCAGCTTCGCCCGCGAGGATGTCAAAAAATATCTCAGGGATTAAAAGTACCCTATGTGTTAATCCAGGTAAACAGTGTATTAATTCCGTAATACATTGTTTTCTTAGAACTCTATCCATCTTATTACAAAACAAGGTTTATCTTCTGACCCAGGTTTAAAATATGGAGCCATTATTGAATTTCGAACTTTATTCCGACTAAGGTAAAGTTCCTAATACAAAACTGACAACTTAGTACCGTACCAAGCTTTCATTTTCCCTGGTTGTAATTAATCTAAATTATAATTTTACTTTACTTTATACTTGAATAAATTTTACGGTATTTCAATCACTGTTACGTTCTTATTACAAAAACTGGCTCCATGGTTTAAGCCATGTCAAAATATAAATCTTGTAACAACAACGACGAACGTGTCGTGCTTGTTGTTGTCTTGTGTCTTGTCTGTGTAGGTTGGTAGAAGTAAATGTTCTGTATTTATATTATTAATCTGAATAAACACTTTTTAATTTTTTTTTCATTTTTGTTTTGTAATAAGACGGTGGTTTATGCGGCGCACGCCAGTCAAGCTCCCAGTCAGCATGATTTTTTCCGACATCTTCAACGATTATGTTATAAGTACGTCATATTATTATCTGTCGCGGACAAGAGGCAAATAATAAAAGTAGGCTTTGTCTTAAACAAAAAAATTGCCAAATCTGTATAGTTAGTGGTAGCGGAAAAAATATATGTTATTCTTGAAAATATTTCTCAAAAGTTGGTTGTTACCAAAACACGTTTAGAAAAAACTCGAAACAAATTAACGGTAAACTAACCCTTTACCCTGAGTTTCAATCCAAAATAGCTGTATTAAATATCAACGTACGGTTGGTATTTAATTAATAACAAGAACCTTTTATTTGTATGCAGAACTTGGTTGTTTTTTATTTTTGATTACTCAACTCATTTTTTAGTAAATAACATAAATAATTGCTTCATATTTTGCAATAAATTACAAGCGTTGTGTTATCGCGCTTCTCTTTCTTTTGTATGCAGTCTGACAGTGATACCTGTTGTCAGCGTCTTAATGAATTATACACCGAAACCTTCCTCATAAATCACTCCATCCATTGGTGAAAACCGTATGAAAATCCGTTCAGTATTTTTGAGTTTATCGTGTTCAGACAGACAGACGCGGCGGGGTGACTTTTTTTTCTAATATGTAGTGACAAATAAATTCTTCTATAAAACATCGAAATTGATCTATCTTCTTTATTTCATGTAGTCTAGCTGTAATCCTTTGGGATGTTATTGATGATGTCATGTTCTTTGAACGACACTAAGCTATAAGAATATCAATATTGGTCGTAACCTAGGAATGTTTTTATAGACCGAATATTTTAGCCCGACAGAAAACGCTACTACGACTCTTCAATCATAGGGGTCATTTAATACAATATTTATTAAATTTCTATATCAACTCAGCCTATAGCAGTCCTCTCCCAGGCTGCGCCACAACACCCTGTCCTCCGCCTTCCGCATCCAGTCTGTCCCAGCCACCTTTTAAAGGTCGTTGGTCCATCTAGCTGGGGGGCGTCCCACACTAAGTTTGCCGATACGCGGTCTCCACTCCAGGACTCGTCTACTCCACCGGCCATCGGTCCTTCGACAAACATGGCCAGCTCACTGCCACTACGTGCTATGGAGCGGGCTATGCTCGGAGTTTCTCTGAAGGATAAGATCAGAAATGAAGTTATCCGGAAGAGAATCGGAGTTACCGATATAGCCTGCAGAGTAAGCAAGCTGAAACTTCTATTGTGTCACATCTTTATCATCAAACTGTTGCAGTTCATAGACTTTTGCAAACTACGAGTCGATCTTCCATCTCTACATTCCATCATTCCATCCATTACCAATCACCCCGGGAAAATCCCTTCTTTACATAAATTAGAGCGTCTTACACAGCCTTTGCCGATTCGTAGTCTCTAATCAAAAATATTGTCGTGTATCTCAAAATCAAAATCAAAAATATTTTTATTTCACATAAGCCTACATGGGCACTTATGAAACGTCAGAAGCTAGGTGCACGGTTCCAATTTGTCGTTTCCTATGGAGAAGAGCCGGCAAGAAACTCCACGGTTACTCTTTAAAAAAAAAAATATTGGCTTTTACAATATTTTCAAAGTATGAGAGGACAGCGTAGGCCCGTCAAAAGTACCAGGTACTAACAAAATAGAAAATGGTCTACAGATCTACAGTATATTAAGCCTACAACGTCCTCACATTAACAAAAAAAACTATATAAAATATGATTAACATAATAAAAGTTAGAGCCTTGTTGAAATAAAAAAACATGGATTATGTCAAGGAAGTATGTAAAAAATAAATAACATAAACATCGCATCTCTTTGTAATACTTGGTTACAATCATTAGTAGGTATTTGTCTTGTAAGATCTACATTATGCTTACATTAAAAAGAACAGACTCCATTCATGCACAGTTTGTACTTAAAAACTAAGGAGACCTGAGAAAAATCTCGACAACGCACTTTAAGAGCACATCATTCAGTCGTGCAAAGTGTGTGTCTTGGAGCACTTGTGCACTTTACAGGACAATAGGTCGTGTTCATCACACTTTAACAACCATTAAATGCTTCAAGAAGAGATACTAGACAATTTAAAATGAAGACACACTATGTGCAATATGTTTAGGAGATAAAAAATATGGCAGATAAACATTTGACAAAAATAAAGTACTTCATCTTGCAAGAACAAAAACGCAAAAAATACCGGCCAAGTGCGAGTCGGACAGACAGGCAGACGGCGGAGCCTTAGTAATAGGGTTCCCGTTTTACCCTTTGGGTACGGAACCCTAAAAACAACATCAAAAGCATTGACAAAACAAAGGAAATTAAACTATAAGTAAGCATCCATGTATGCTTAAGGGTTGCGAGTTTGTCCGAAAGGGATATCGTGGCCCTGGCACACAGGCAAATGAAGGTACACGGGTGGGTTTTAGTCAGTAAAAGTCTGACACGTCCTATCTCCGCCCAGAGCGAGCGGGAGAAGTTAATTCATAATTTCACACCCAAAAAAAAATGTATGCTCTGGAGACGAAAATAGATCGTTTTGGACAATTCACTAGTTATTTTTATTCAGACTACTGGCTACCTCGCCATCGGAAAATGGTTCTTACCTCCAACACTAGCCCCATATGCGACCCCCACAGCACAAAGCGAGTTGTTTGCAGTAGCGGCCACTTCTCCCGCACACCTCGTACCGTGGCGGTTAGAGTCAATCATGTCGTACCGCGGCTGAGGGTCCGAGTCGTGGGAGTTCACGTCGTATGACGCCATCGGATCCTGGTGGACAGAAAATGGGTATTAGATACGAATACGTATAGGTAAATAACAAAATCCGCAAGGGGCAATCTACAAGGTTTAGCAACGCTTGCCTAGGTCGGTCCGTGGATGTGTAGTTTGGCATTAATTCCTTCTGCACATGTGGCTTCCCTGGCACCTCATTAACGGCAAAAATATGTAAATGTCTATTACGAGTAACTGCTCCCATGTTGCGATGTTTATGTTATTTTTTTTTTACATACTTCCTTGACATTTTCGATGTTTTTTTTTTTTAATTTTACAATTTTAATTTCAAGAAGGTTCTAACTTTTATTATTTTAATCATATTTTATATTGTTTTTTTGTTAATGTGAGGACGTTGTAGGCTTAATAGACTGTAGACCATTTTCTATTTTGTTAAGTACCTGGTACTTTTGACGGGCCTACGCTGGTTAAAAAAAATTGGCTTTTACAATATTTTCAAAGTATGAGAGATACTTTGAAAATATTGTAAAAGCCAATTTTTTTTTAAAAGAGTAACCGTGGAGTTTTTCGCCGGCTCTTCTCCATAGGAAACGACTAATTGGAACCGTGCACCTAGCTTCTGACGTTTCATAAGTGCCCATGTAGGCTTATGTGAAATAAAAATATTTTTGATTGATTTGATTGTGACCATCCATATTCTATACTGCGACCCCTTCGTGCTTCGGAAAGTACGTTAAGCATTTGATCCAGGCTGTCATTCGTAGATCTTTCAGTCAACAGTCAATAAAGGGTAGTGCCCGAAGGTCTGACAACCAGTCTTGCCAAGGGGTATCGTGTTACCCAGTAACTGGAGTGCGGAGGTCAGATAGGCAGTCAGTCCATGTCAAATACTGGTATTCAGCTGTATCCGGTTAGACTGGAAGCTGACTACTTAGAAAAAGGCTAGGCTAATGATGAAGACGAATAGGTAACAATAATTAAAGGAAGTCTGCATTACTTGGTGACCCCGTTCCTAAAGTTTTGCTTTTGTTATTTTATTTTTTTTGTGAAACGTCTATAGGCGCACGTAAAACCGATTGCTGGCGGGGCGACGCATGCCGCGTGGCGATAGGCTACTCATCATTTCAGCCGAAAGACGTCCACTACTGGTCTTAGGCCTCCCCCAGAAAGGGGGGGATTTGTCATAATCGCCACGCTTGGCAAGCGGGTTGACGATCGCAGTATGGTTTTAAAAATGCATAGAGAACGCTGCTGCCCATTCTCTAGTAAGTCCCTTAGTCGCCTTTTACAACACCCATGGGAAGAAATGGGATGGTGCTATTCTTTACGTCCGGCACCAAACGGAACCGCATCGGCCACTATACAGTCTATTTAGTAACGTGTAAATGTGTGTGTAGTGCGATGTTTCACATCTGCCAGTCGTTACGTGATGGCTCAATTTTTCTTAATGCATCAGAGGTACAAACTTAAAGGATGGTGAATTTACTTAAGGGCCAAACCTAACTACCGGCAAAGCGCTCGTTATTAGGCCACGGTCACTAATCTTCTTGACTTCACAGGCGGCCTGTTCAGGAAAGTATTCTTAAGTCTTATTGACCATAATGCGAATAGAAAAGTCTTAACGAACCCTTGTTGTTGAAAATATCTTGAAGCTAAGAGAAGAGTTGAACATATTAATACATCTGCGTAAATTAAATTCAATTACAGCGAATAAGTTTAATTAGCAGATTAAGTCTTATCATAAAATTCAGCAGTGACATTTAGGTAATCTCCCAACTTTTCATACAACACATTTGTACGCCGTTATTAAGTCTACGAGCCCCTTACGTCTTTAGCAGTCTCAGGTTCCTTCCATTCGTAATTATGTATGAAAACAATGCACGATGTGTCTGTACTAATCCCGGTATAAGGGTGCAACCAGACCGGGGGCAATCGTCATCGACCTTTGCCTCAAAATATGTCCCCTCATCTATTGCAATTCAAATCGTTTAATAGGTTTACTAGGTCGGTACATTTATTTTGCAAATATGGGTAATACATAATAGGTGTTATGATACATTAAAGCTCAGCCATTTTTTACCATTCGGCACATTTATATTATGATTCACCAAAAGTCAGAGCAATCCAGCAAAAATTAAAAATATCTGTTAAAAACTCAGTCACACTGTAGTGCGCTGACAAGAGGCAAATGATAAAAGTAGCCTTGTCTTAAACAAAAAAATTGCCAAATCTATATAGTTTGTGGTAGCGGAAAAAATATATGTTATTCTTGAACATATTTCTCCGAACTTGGTTGTTACCAAAACACGTTTAGAAAACAAATCTCGATTCAAATTAACGGTAAACTAACCCTTTAGTTTGAGTTTCAATCCAAAATATCTGTATAAATATCAACGTACGGTTGGTATTTAATTAATAACAAGAACGTCTTATTTGTATGCAGAACTTAGTTGTTTTTTATTTTCGATTACTCAACTCGTGTTTGAGTAAATAAATATTTTCTTCATATTTTGCAATAAATTACAAGCGTTGTGTCATCGCGCTTCTCTTTCTTTTGTATGCAGTCTGACAGTGACAGCGGTTTACCTGTTGTCAGCGTCTTAAACAGCAGTGTTGTCTTCACTTGGTAATTTATTGTAAATAATTGGGGCCATACAATAAAGAGGGCAAGAAGTCTGATCTCTCCTTATCTTAAAATATCTCCTCGACTCAATGTCAGATGCAATATTGTTTTTCCACATACGTGCGGACCGTGGTGGCTGGGATTCGTTCTGTTTTCCGACTTCCACACGGACAAAGTCGCGGGCAAAAATCTAGTATAATCATAAGACTCTAAATAAGTCACCATGACATCGATCTACCGCGGCCTTGTTGCTCCCTTAGGCGAGACCCTTACGTTCGTCGCACATAAATCGCCTCAGTATACCCGCGACCCAATTACCCATTTTTTTTCCGAACGCCAACAGTGGAATTAAAGCCGCACGGGCGAGATGAATCGTGTAATTTGAAACTCCGAAGCTTTTGTTCCAAACACAGATGTCACTCTACGCCCTTTATCACGAAAGTATGGATCCCCCGCGTATTACTCGTTCCCGCTCTGATTTCATCGGGTGTTTTTCAAGCATTTCCTCCTAACATACGTGGAAACTGCGTCTCTTATTTCCCAATGAAGATTTGAGTACAAAGTACAAAGGGAGCAACAAAAGTACCGACGTCATAAAACATACAATGAGACAATTTCGAAGAAATTCATTTGAAATGTCGTGAGACGTAATCTGGAACATTTTGTTTTACGACGCGAACCAATCGGCATCCTACAAGTTTGTGTTTAGATTAAAGCAAGTAAAGAACAATGATGAATAGCGTGTAGGTACTTACGTAATTAGCGATTAAGTCGGGGTGATCGGTCTCCAGGCCATCGTCGAGAATGGTCACCACTACGCCACGGCCTGTGATGCCTTCCCGCCATGCTGGAATCACGTTCATGTCTAAACCACCTCCTCGGTTCTAAATAACACATAAAACAAGATTAATAATAAAAACGTTTCAAATGAAGAAATCAATGTATCAATTTGGCAATATAAATATTTAGTAAATACCTATTCCTATTATCATTTAGCACATGATTCATGAAATGGCTTGGCAAAACATCTACAAACAAGAAGTAATAAAATAAAAGCAATGACCCACTTAATCTTCTGCGGTCGTAAAATCATGAAACGTACCACAAAAATGAAATGTATACGAGTAAAACCAATTACTCAACCTCCATCAGCGAAGATTTTTTAATTTACAAAATTGTTACTAAAACGAATTTGTAGAAATATATTTGCAACAGTAGCAGAGCCGGATGAAAATGAAATTTCAGCCGCAACACCGGAGCGACCACTGGAAATTTGTATTGACGGATCGTTTCACTGATATCTACCTATACGAAATTGGTTTTTATATCAACTATTTTGGATCGCTGGAATAATAAAATTGAACAAAGGCTAACAACGAATTCTAAATTGGAATTACTTTTGTAGATTGATTGACGAGCATATATCTTTGTGTGTGGTCCATGTGTGTTTTATGTTGACAAGTTTATACAAATTGCGGTTGAAAATTGTTGGTATAATAGATTGTTAAATAAAACAAAATAATCTGTATAGACTTGATGATCTCGTCCGTTTGGTGCCAGACGTAAAGAATAGCACCATCCCATTTCTTCCTGTGGGTGTCGTAAATGGAAACTAAGGGGCTTACTAGAGAATGGGCAGCAGCGTTCTCTATGCATTTTAACACCATACTGCGATCGCCAACCCGCCTGCCAAGCGTGGCTATTATGGCAAACCAGGGGGGGTTTGCCATAATAGCCACGCTTGGCAGGCGGGTTGGTAGAGGCCTATGTCCAGCAGTGGACGTCTTTCGGCTGAATTGATGATGATGATTAATCTGTATATAGGTACTACTAAAAAGCTATGCTTATACAAAACATGTTACACAAATTAATTCACTTGAGCCCGAATAGCCCCTTAATAGGCACGGGATGTCTAAAGATATGAAATCAAAAACATCTCAACCCTCATTACGGTGGTTAAAGCGATTTTATGTAAGAATTAGGCAAATTTCCCGCGATAGCTTAATAAAACTCAAATTTTTGGCTTCTACTTCGTCAATATTTAAGAAGAGCGTTATAAACTTCTTGGGTGAAGTTTATAAATTAAACTTCTCTCTCGGTTCGGTTGGATCGCTAAAGAAAAACAAAAATGACGCGAATCGCGTGCTTACACGGTGTTACTTTACAACTTTCTGGTAAACTCAACAATATTTTTGATTGAATCCGTAGCTGTAGTCCGCGAAATTCAAATTTTCTTACGTTTTTGCTATTTGCAGCGGGCCGAGCACGTGCGTGCCAAAACGTTTGTGACAAGACATGATAAATTATGTCTTGTCAATTTGTGCTAGCATTTTAAGACAAAACGGTTTTATCGCTCAAACTGTGATAAAATGTGTAACTCAAGTCATGTCACAGTAGGCCGTGCTCGCCCCGCAGGTCAGTGTCAGGTTTTATGATAATCACAATATGATTCGGGAACCAATTTAACCTAGAGAGATGTATTAATGATTCTAATGATTATAATTATGTAAATACATATTGATAAAATCGAATCATATTGTGATTAAGATACAACCTGAAACTGACCTGCAAATAACAAAAACCGGCCAAGTGCGAGTCGGACTCGCGCACGAAGGGTTCCGTACCATTATCTATACAAACGGCAAAAAATCACGTTTATTGTTTTTTAAATATTTGTTTTATTTTAATTTAATGATTTGTTTTTAAGTGAATATATAACTAACGATTCTGTGAATATTTCAAGCGTCTACCTGTTGCCATTATCAATATCGAGCAAAAACGAGCAAAACGAGCCCCCTTAAATATTTATTCTATTCTGTTTTTTTTGTATTTGTTGTTATAGCGGCAATAGAAATACATCATCTGTGAAAATTTCAACTGTCTAACTATCACGGTTCATGAGATACAGACTGTTGACAGACGAACAGACAGACAGACAGACAGACAGACGGCGGAGCCTTAGTAATAGGGTTCCCGTTTTGCCCTTTGGGTACGGAACCCTAAAAAACGTAAGAAAATTTGAATTTCGCGCGCTACAGCTGCGGATTCATCTTTTAATTGAATGCCACCATTGCAATTATAATAATGTCAATACCAATTATAAATTGGGTGTTACCTCGTTAATCATTCTGGTTTCATTATCAAACAGTATTTCAAAAATATCTTCTTAATGAACTTTTGTTTTTATACGTCGGTGTTCATCTGCCATGTGTAAACCAGGCAAAAAGTATAAAACCTGGCTAAACACTCGTTAAATAACTAGCTTTATTTTTTAGATTATTATAAACTTCCCTCGCTTTTATATTTATTCAAACACAGTAGTTTTAGGCTACTTTTATAAAACATTTATATTTATTTACTTAGTAACTTTGCTAAAGCTAACTAGAGCTTCCAGTCGTTGGCAAACGTTTTCAGCTGTGAAAAGTGATCCTTTGGTCCTGTATTTTATTTTCAGATATGATTTTGCCAAAGGGACAGAACTCAGCCCCCATACTAATCGCATTGGCACTCCTCAAAGTCACTCTTTAGTCCGGGCACTCAGAGTAAAGTGCCTGGCTTTTACGACTGTGAATATATAGAAATAATATAAAGGAAGTGTTACATCCAAAGAGCTCTTGCACATCGATTGACTGACGTTGCACCGATGATGGATTCAATCAGTGACCTGATTTTAAAATCAGAAACCCTTTGTGTATCTCATATATAATGCCCGGTGCGCCTGCTGCAGGCCGGGTGAATGGAAGAGATCTCCCGCTCCCTTTCCGCAGCTTCCTTCTGCGACACGAATGTTACGCAGAAGAATACCACCGCGTCCCAGGACTCCTCACTGCCGACCACCAACTTGACCACGGCCGGCAGCGACAGGTCGCTGCCTAGTCCTGATATAAGGGCACGGAGTGCCTCCTCCCAAGGGGAACACTCTGCCAGCGTATCCCATGCCGTGTCCACCCGGCCGGCAGTCGACGCAGTGGTTACACCGGGCGTATACAGGTCAAGCCTGGCCTAGCCTAATCTAGCTGTAAGGTTGCGTTACTGAACCGCATATATCCATCGATTCAGTCTTAACATCAATCAACCAAGATAGGCTTGGTTGATTGATGTTAAGACAGTCCACTGCTGGGCATAGGCCTCCCCCAAGCTGCAATATCAAACCCGGTTCTCCGCCTTCCTCATTCAGTCTGTCCCAGCTGCCTTTTTGAGGTCGCCGGGTCCATCTATCAGGTGGGCCTAAGGGTTACGCTAAGTTATCTTATCCTAAGGCCGAAATCTATAATCGTTATTTAGCACGTTCTTTGGATTAGACATGTTCCTGTCTCTACCGTGCACTTGTAGTTTGACAGTTGTGCGACAGCAACAGGAATAACGCTTATGCAAAGTAAGTGCTAAGTAACGTTTATAGATCTCGGCCTAACGTACTCCGCGAGGTCATCCACGACTTGCAAAAAATAATAAGTTCTATGAACCTTTCAAGGCCAAAATTCGTAAAAATACTTACTAAATACCACATGTGAGGCCACTTCGGGTCGTTAAGTTGAAACTTGGAGTCTGCAGCTCTTGGCCGTCCCTTCAATCGTGACGGTTGGAGCTCTCGTTTCGAATTAGTGTCGCGCTTCGACGCGGCTGACGGCGCTGGCGCATCCGATGACATCGTCTTAGCTAAGACAAAAAAATTAACTCACGATTTTTCGCATGCTTGGTTGGAGTGAGGTACCTTCTCTTAAAATCTGGGATAGTGTGTCGGTATGAATGTTGTATTGGATACACTTATTCTGAGAAAAATCTTTGCAGTGACTAAGATTTGGGGAATGATAGTGTTCGTTGGTGTTTATGTAATTTCTACGAATAAATAATTAATCTCAAGAAAAAGTATTTCTGGTTTAGATCGGTAAACTTTTCAAATATGGAGCATTTAAAGAAATAAATTGCTGGGGATTTGAAAGAGAGCTTGCGGCTGTAGATTGCCATATAGATTCTTCGATTTTTTTCACCACTATCGAATGTAAAGCTTAGTAACAGAACGCACCCTTACCTGTAGAATGATATGAATCTGGTATTGTCTGGAAATCCCTCTTCTTCCTCGAGAGAGCACGCTGCTGCTTCGCCCATCGCACTCGATTGTCTCCTTCTAGCATGCCGTGGTGATCGTGTGCTGGTGTGATGGACCGCTTCACGATGGCATGGTGGTGAAAGTGGTAGTGGTTGTCGAAGATCTGGGGAAGATGGAGAAGAAGATGTTAGAACTGCGAGAGATTGATGACAGCTGAGTAAAATGACGGAAACAATGCCACTGCTGAGTAGGGACTTTCTAAACTGTCCTATGAAACACTCGATAAAATTACCTAGAACACAACATCACGTCGTATTCCCCCGAATGGTTAAGCAAAAATGTACATACAGTTCACACACAGTTCGCCAGTTATGTTAAAGTCTCATTTTATAGGGCAAACCTACTGTTACCTAAAATTCTTTTGTTTGAAAAAAATTAAGCAAAATCTTACTAAAACAAAAACATTCCAGAGATTTATAATTAAAAAAAATTACAAAGTCGTTTATTCCATCCGTAGCCCGGTCTAATGATGCAGCTAAAGATAGCTTATTTCTTCAGTGGAATAAACGTAAATGTACTAATTAAGTTAATTTGCAAGGTTCATTACAATAATAACCCAATTTCAATTCAAAGTACAGAACGAAATATTATAAGCACCACTACGTGACCGCATTGGTGACCGCTTTCAAATTAACTTTGTTCATCTATTTATTTTTCAGAACTACCCTACTTTATGAAAGCTAAAACTTCAAACATATTTTGTTGTGATGTTTTTGTTGCATTTTAGTTTTTTTTAACTTATAACTACTCCAGAACCAGGAATATTTTTTTAAATTAACGTTTTTAGTAAACAACTTTCAATGTTGAAGGCAATGCCAACCAACGTGACAATGCTACCAGGCTTTTGGGACACTTTTCCCATTGATAGCGATGCGGATGAATTTTTCGAAGCCCAATGTGCACTTCCCCCTTTTTTATTTTTTTTATTATATACTTGTACATACTATACATATTTTAGTGTAAGCCTGTAACTGGTTTCATTATTATAATATTATCACTAAAGAAAATAATAACTTTGAATTAAACATGAAGCACCTCAACGGGCTAATACCGAATTCTACAATAGATTATCGCTGAAAATATCGACTTTTTTATCAATATCGATGCTAACCCAGCCATTCACACGCTTTTTACATTGAAAACGCTGTCCTGTTCATGAATACATTTTAATTTCAATTCGAATTTTTTGTAACAAATGGCTGAGGTTTTAAATTACAAATTTTAATTGCAACTTCCACGATATTGAATCGATTACAAAAAAAATACTTTGCAAATAAATTCGTCGCCAAGCCGATCCAATTTAACCAGAAAAAAGTATTTTTACTATTCTCAATTAGGAGTTTTAATATTTTTTCCTCAACATTGCTGGAAAGTACTTCAGTTCAACTAATGACGTTAATTTACAGTTCAATAGAACTGAGTTCATTCAGCTAGGTTGGAAATGTGTTTTGGAATTACTCAAGCCTGAAGTGACCAGTGACCCGGGCGGCGCTGTGTATTCGTGCATAGTAATAGTTGTATGGAATGCTAGCTCGACACTTGTGTGAATCTAAAAATCCTAAACAAAGAGAAATGCGTGGAAAATTCCAAATTGGTCAGTTGAAAATGTTTTTAATTCTACATAACATTTCAGTAACGTGTCGCATTAAGAAAAAACATTTCGCAAAATTCAGTAGTATATATTTTCGCAAAGTCAAATTCCATTTAAAAGTAATTTAAAGTTGTAATAAATATGCTGAAACATTAGTATAAAATTTCCCTCAGTTTCAATACAATTTATAACGTTTCCCATATTTCAGTATTTCGCCTTGGCATATAAAATTTATGAAAAGACGCTCACAGTCTCTAGAGTGTGAGTAGTCTGTTAAATGAAAAAGACCCTGACGACTGTTTTATTTGTAAAGTTCTTTTAATTCCAGTTTTAGGGAAAAGTCATATTTATTCTTCCCTGCTCTTCGACATGAGTAATGATTTTAAGCTACTTGAAAAATCGAGGTTTGTCGGAAAATGTTTGGCATAGCCGTCGTTCTACACGACGACGATTGCTGAAATTTTCATATATCTGCCATCTCCGCATTGCGGTGTCGTACTGATATGTTATTTGAATGTTATTACATAATTCAGAATAATGCGTGACGATATTTTATTTCGATTACAAAAGATGTAAGTACGTACCTACGTGAAGATTTCATTACGATCGTAACTTGATATTTATGCGATATAAATATAATTATGATTCCGAAGTTATTAATTTATTGCCAACACGAAATTGCTTTACGGTTATAATTTCGAATAAAACAAGCTGAAAATAATATTTGGCGCGTTTAGTCGTTCCATTTCAAACGGAATGGGGGAAAAGCTTCTTTTCTGGAAACATTCAGGTTTATTTGATTATTCAATTAATTTTAAAGTTTATTTTCCTCGGCTGGTGTGCTGGTTTTTTTCCACTAGTCCCGCGGGACAGACACGGGACCATCCTGAGAGGCCATAAATATTTTTGGCTTGCGAATGGGTTTTGGCGTAGTAACCATTTTTTGTGGAAAATAAAATATTAGAAAGCAGATAAAAGTTGAGTTTGAAACAAGAGTTGTACCTAACAGGTTTTTTTTCCTAATTTATTCAGGTACTAACTTATAATTAAAAAAAATCAAAGAACACACTCTTGAAAATGTGCTTGCAAACAAACAAGGTATTTGTTGAAAAAAAGTAATACCTCAAAAGATTTTCTTTTAGAACTCCTTTGTTTAAATGCTCACCCATGCCTTTTTCAAAGTTTACAGTTTGTTTTCTGTTTTCCTTTTATGTAACTCAACGCGATGTATTTTAAAGCAGCCTTTACGGTCAACAAGACACCGGTGTATACCAAGGGATCCTGGGTAGGAGTGCCTTCGGGCGCCGCGCTTGCCGTATTTATGAACTCGCGTGGAAAAAGGGATTTCATGCAGCCAACCCGATACAATATGCAGGGAGCGCTCCGGTGTCTTAGGTACTTGAAAATTTGGCAGCTTACCGGCTTTTAACAAAGGATCTCATGCCTCAAACGCGATGTCGAAGACTGGTGTTGATGATAATTAATTTTGTTGTGTTCGAAAATGTAGACGTTGTCCTTGTCGCAGTGCATATTTTAGGCAATATTGAACAGTAATGCAGTAGCAGTAATGCTTGCGAAAGAGGAGGCGGAACGCGTGAGGGAGAGGCGAGGTTTGCGCCCTCGCGCCCCTAGTCGCCGCAGGATACGCCCCGGGCGTCGGGAGTCACAAGCCGATTTCCGGCCACCGTAGGCGCGGGCTTGCGGACGGTGAGCGATAGGTAGCTCACCGTCCGATAAGGACCAGGCCCGGGTCGACGGCGCGTTGTATTCCACGCGCGCCTCAAAGAGTTGTGAGCACCAACTGACGGGGTCCGTTAGGGCCAATGCCTGCCAGGGTTGCGAGTTTGTCCGAAAGGGATATCGTGGCCCTGGCACACAGGGAAATTAAGGAATACGGGTGGGTTTTAGTCAGTAAAAGTCTGACACGCCCTCCCGCTCCGCCCAGTGCGGGAGAAGTTATTTGATAAATTCCAACCCAAAAAAAAAAAGAAGCAATATTGAACTTTTATTTTAGAACACTTTTGAAGTTCCTTTATTTAGAACAACTATTTCCAAGCCACTAACACACCTAGGAATAAACGAACCGTTCAAATATTCTTTTTTGTCATAAATCCACTCCAAAACGTTCCCAAAAACGTAAAAATACCGCCAAATCCATCGAGCAGTAGATATTAGGGCTTTGTACGCATGCTTAATTTAACGAATGCAAAGCCGTGGGTAGGTCGCTTGCGTAACAAAAATTTCAAACATTTAACAAAAATGTTCATGGAACTTTAAAAATTGATTATACATTCAAAACAATACCATGAAATAAATAAATAATTAAGCGTGAATTTCATATTTTCTGACAGTGTAGTACTGTCAGAATTTCAGTTCAGGATTTCAGGTTTGAATGTATTTTATTTTAACCATGATTACATGGCTAAAATAAAATACATTCAAACCTGAAATCCTGAGTATTTTTTGTTGAAGCAATTGGTATAATAAAAATTAATAAATAAATAATGTTCATTCAAAGAAAACTTAGACATAAATTTTAAAATAATTTAACAGGCTAATTTACAGGTTATTTTTTTTTATCTACATCTGCTATTTTTATCCTAATTACTTTAGCTACATAAACCTACCTACCTACCAACCGAATTGTCTACATTTTCCAGTTCCTTCATTTAGTACTTCCTTCTCGGTCTTCTTTCTTTTTAGGGTTCCGTAGACAACAAGGAACCCTTATAGTTTCCTCATGTCCATCTGTCTATCTGTCTATCCCCGGCTTAGCGCAGAGACTCTTAGTACTGGAAAGCTGTTATTTGGCATGGACATACATATTAATCACGCCGACAAAGTGGTAAAATATTTTTTTCGATTCAGGGCTCCGTTTCCGTAATAATAAGTTTTAAAGTGTAATTTTTTTGCCAACTACGGAACCCTTCATTGCGCGTGGTCCAACACGCACTTCGCCGGTTTTTTCTTTTACTTTCGTTCCCATCTATTAAACCTATTTAAAATACACTCTATTACCTAAAATCAAACGATGCCCAATATTATTTTATCCTCATCTTGCTTCTAAAGTACGTTTTTCTGCTACAAATTTTTCGAGGAAAAAAGGGGTAGTTTCGTGTCAGTGCACACGGTCCTTAGAAACCGTCTCACCCTTAGGGGAATCGTGACCTGTGCCGACTTAACGGGGGAGAGTGGTGACAAATGACACGGACACCTTTGTATGATATTCATTCTTCTTGCTTATCCTTTGAGCGTTAAATTGACGAAAATATTAATTTTCAATGTTAATTTAGATAGCTTTTCAGCCGAGTCACTACGGATTTTATCAAGATAAAGCACGTTCGCTTATTGTCAGGTTTTAGTGTTCTCGCCCTTAGAGAAAACTATGCAAATTATAACGACAGTTTGCAAGATAAGGAATAGGTAGGTATAAATATTTATCAAATACTGTACAAATTATTGATAAGACTAATAGATTTTCATACATAAGTATGAAAAGAAAGGGACATGTTGCGCTAACCCCAAATAAATTGGTATAAAGGCAGAAGAATGACTGTACGTATTTTAAACAAACTTGACAAAAAATCTCGAGCGCAATAATAAGTCTAGCCATTTAATACAAATTCTATGTCCCTTAGAAGTATAATCTTTATTTGCAGTTGGTGCAAGTAAGATTCTCTTTTTATTAAAACTGTTGACACTAAGCTAGCTAAAGGCTTACGTAAAGAGTGTGGCGAAAGATTGTGAACATATATTTAAGGCTTCTACATACCGGCGCGACTTGTCGCGCGACGCGACGCGACACAAAGGCACCGCTCGTCCCGCGACACGCGGGAACTTTGTGCGCACGTCACGCGACAAGTCGCGCCGGTATGTAGAAGCCTTTATTCGCGATGTAATCCCTACACGTTCTATAAATGGGGACTGCTGAAGTAAGCCCGATAGTGATGCGAAAGGGATTAAGTATATAGACTTCTACCCGCTAGAGTTGAAAATGTTGTTTTTTATTTATTTATTATATTTATCTAGTCATTCTTTGTGTTTGAATAGAATATCCAGATGGATATTTTAATCTAAAATGTGTCACATTTTCCATATATTTTTTACGAATGTTTGAATCGGGTCAAACGTTTGTAAGCTTAGTAAAAATCAGTTTAAGACGCAGATATATGCCAGTGACCTTGAGTGGTTAGCTTGCGTGTTTTGTACTGAGCTCACGCAACGCGTCGTATGTTCAGCCAGTGAAAAGACTCGCCCATCAAGGAGCGCTGTCCATTTTGCTCATTTTGACGCATTATTAATTTATTATACACGAAACAAAAGGTATTTTAATAAAACGCGTAAACTAAAAGATCAATAATTAAATTATCCTTACATGGGTAAAGGTTTCAGAAAAATACGTTGGTAGATTTTGCGCCATTCTCAGTTTTTTATCCGCGTTAGACATAACTTTACAAATTTATTTCGCTATGTAATATAAACATATTATTATTCATATATTAAGTTATTGATTTCTCAATAACTTAATATATGAATAATAATATGCTCTAATTTAACATATACTTTTTTCAAATCATTTACACTGCTCGTTTGAGATGTGATCTTTAGTATAAAATCATTATAAAATCGGTTATCGTCCCCTTAACTACAATTGTTGGATACGCGAAACTATTCACAACGACACTCATTGCTCTCTTTGGATTTGCGCACCGAAAAGCTTTTCAGAATTACATTCGTCATGTTCCATCCGTAATTTTTTTTTCAATCAGACCAGTCTACACTCAATGTTTTCATTTTTTTTTTCTCTTTTTCAATTGCAATCGGGAACGTGCAACCACAGGCTGCCACTCAGTCGTGTTTCAGCTCTGAACGCACCCAATAAATTCGGGATGTGTAGTTTTCCTTTCCGTATTTTTAAATAAGCGTATAAAAATGGCGTACCTAATGCCTTTGAGTAAGAACTTTATCTGCCTTTTATCTAGTGGAAAACATTGTAGTGTAAGCGTCCGGAGGGGAATATTAGGTTTCTTGTTTGAAAGTATCAACTGTCTTGAAATTATTTTGTATGTATGAAGAGAGTAGGGTTTCTAGCAATCACATTTACAACGCTGTTGTTCTAAAAGAATGTTGAACAACTTTTGTATCGCATTTTCAAGAACTTAGAACAAGCATTTGTTTTACGTAATCAAGAACAATTATTGACAGGCAGTTCATAATTATGTCTTGTCGATCATTAAAGCTCCACTGGCGCAACTTGTCGCGTGACGCGACACCGGTAGAACAAAAATTCAAGAAAATTGTTCTACCAGTGTCGCGTCGCGCGACAACTCGCGCCAGTATGTAGACGCCTTAAGGCGACAGCGCGACGCGACACTAGTAGCACAATTAGTATGAAAACTTAAGGCGACGATAACCGACTTTTAATGAATTTATACTGAAGATCACGTCTAAACGAGTAGTGTTAATGATTTGAAAAAATATATGTTAAATTAGAGCATTTTCTCAATAACTTATTATGTGAATATTTTTGATTATGTTTATATTACATAGTGGAATTAATTTGTAAAGTTATGTGTAACGCGGATAAAAAACTGAGAATGGCGCAAAATCTACCAAGCTTATTTTTCTGAAACTTTCACCAATTTAAAGATAATTTAATTATTGATCTTTTAGTATACGCGTTTTATTAAAATATATTTTGTTTTGTGTATAATAAATTAATAATGCGTCAAATTGGGGACAGCGTTCCTTGATGGGCGAGTCCTATTACTGGCTGAACGTACGACGCGTTGCGTGACCTCAGTACAGAACACGCAAGCTAACCACTCAAGGTCACTGGCATATATCTGCGTCTTAAGGGAAGTGTCACGCTGCCTGTCGCGCCCGCAATGTCGATGGCTGATAGCAATTAAATATCGTGTTAATGTACCAGAAAAAGCTTAGCCATTTTAGCTTTATTTAGATGATAGGGCTCGTTTGCTAATAAAATACCTATATTGATTTATCGAGTTCCACTTTTACTAAAATATCTGCTAAGACCAAGACAACCTATTGTATAAGTATACATCTACCAAATAGAAATAGGTAATTACCGATTAACCGAAGCAATAACGTAAAATCCATATAAAATATTACTCACAGTTAGCAAAAACACGGAATCCAAGCTGGTTTTTGACTACGTGTAAATGACATGTTAGCGACATCAATTTCCGCACATGCCCATTTCTTTGAAACCTCTTTTGACGTTAAATCAACCTGCACCTGAATGTACCAGCTATAAGCAAATGGATGTGCGCAAATTCGTTTTTAAACGACATACGTAAGAATATCCGTTTTGAAATGAGAACTGTGAATGATAACGATTACATACACACAGACAGACAGACACCCACAGACAGATTACCCTATTGATATATATAGGCGTTCCCTATTTAAACAGTGCGACGAGTGCACGTCTGTGTAGCTCAAATTGGTTTGTTTTGTAGTGTTCTAGATTTGGGTCTCTAGACACACTTTTAATTTTTCTCTTTTGTCGTTAATATTCATATGCTAATGTCATGCATACTTACCTGTTATTTCCATGGTTACTGAAGTGCCAATTTGAGATGTTATTTAAATTTGAATTGTAAGTGACTGTGCTGTTGGTGTGCTTATTATAAATAAATAAATAACTTCAAGGGCCTCATATTGGATTAAGTGACTAATAATTGGGTTTTATTAGAGAAAATTCTTCTTTAAAGCTGGTTTGACGTCGGATTTATTCGTCTAAACGCACAAAAAATGTAGATTTTGATTATCAGGTCTTAAACCCAGATCGAATTTAAGCAAAAACCCTTAAGATTTTAATAAATCTAGTTTGGGGAACGGGATTATTCTGTACCCAATATCGAAATTCTTTTCATTCGTTGTGTTGACGTCCATAATAAATTTCCACTATTTATCAACGAACTTTACACATACGAATGACACAACAATTTCTTCGAATCATTAGGTATTACTGAAACATGAAACTATAGTTACACATAATCAGAACATACCTTCAAATATGAAACTTCCAAGAAACGGTAAACTTCGATAAAACCTGCTTTTATTGTAATAAAAGTAGGCAAGCATAAGTTATAACTTATAACCTATGACCTAAGTTAATATTAAATATTACAGAAATACAGAAGATGTAAACTACACAGAACATTACTTTGTAAAGGAGAATGACTATTTACTATAACCCACAGAGATCACTACTAAAAGAGATTAGGTACTTTAAGTACTTAGTAAAATCTCACAAAACTGTGTCTGGCAAAAACTATAATTACTTTCCAGGTATACCTAATAATTCCTAAAGTCAACGCCATGAGACGAGATAAATTTCATACTTTGGGATTTAAAACTTTAACTAAAATTGCGTATGGTTCAGTTTCCATTGCAACTAAAATTATTTTATGACGTTTAGCGATAATTTCTTCATTCATAAATCAACTTAGATATCTTGAGTTTAAAGTTGATAGTTGTATAATTTGCAATTTTATGTATTTATAGCTTCTCATGACGGTTACTTTAGACAGTAATTTTTAGAAAAATACAGAATGTGCCTAAACTGCACACTTTTTTAAAAGGTCCAGTCACAAATCCATCACAGACGAAAACAAACAGGAAACAGGAATCAGCAACCAAACGTTTTCCAGAAAACGAAAAACGTACTTCAAAGTCAAAAATGAAACCGAAACGTGTACATAATCTTGTTTAACGAATCCCTGTACAGGTAGCGTGCGTCCCGTTTCCATGGAAACTACTGGAAACTCGGGGCACCTCCACCAAATACGGATTTGTGAAATTCCCTCGCCATAACATAATCCGAGCCCTCCAACTTGTATAGAGTACAGGGTTGGAAAAAATCATTTTAAAAAACACGTTTTTATTATTATTTTCTATATTTATTTAACTTATATTGTTAACTAGGACGTGGTTTAAAGTTGACGATTAACATTGTAGGTAAGTATATATTTTTCCTTAAAAACAAGTCTTATCTATTGACAGTTACTTAATACCTATTATTATAAGAAATTAATTACTTACTTATTATAACACTAATATTATCCACACTAATATTATAAAGGCGAAAGTTTGTGAGTGTGTGTGTTTGTTACTTCTTCACGC
Source organism: Tiliacea aurago (assembly GCA_948098905.1). NCBI lineage: Eukaryota > Metazoa > Arthropoda > Insecta > Lepidoptera > Noctuidae > Tiliacea > Tiliacea aurago. Next base: position 9,933,467 of record OX402592.1, read on the forward strand.
TCAAACGGCTGAACCAATTTTGATAAAATTTTGTATAGAGCTAGTTGACACCCTGGATTAACATATAGGCTACTTTTTATCCCAATATTCCTACGGGATCGAGACCTACGCGGGTGAAACCGAGGGGCGCAGCTAGTATTATTATAAGAACCTTACTTAATATTATAAATGCGAAAGTGAGTTTGTTTGTTTGTTACGCTTTCTCCCTAAAACAGCTGAACGGATTTGGATGAAATTTGGCACATCGCTAGACCATGACCTGGGTTAGAATATCGAATACTTTTTATTTTGATAGTACATTCCCGTGGGATGATTTTCAACCTCGACGCGGGCGGCAAAAGCTAGTTTTTTAAATACTTAAAAAAGGTAGAAAATGTAACTGAATTGTATGACTGCATAATTATAAGTATTTTTTATGCTGCGCAATAAAATGCTGGCCTTTAATGAATTCCTATTAATAATATTTCTAAAAACATGTTGCTTAAAGTGATTTTTGTTGTCATTCATTTTCATCAAAATCATAATTTTCATTAAAAAAAATATTTTTGATTTAAATCAGCCAACCTGTGCAGCCAGCCCTGGACTAGCGCGTAACATAAAAGGCGAGCCGAACCGTTGTTAGTTATTAACGTTCGACAAAAGCGGCTAGTGCAAAAACTTCACTATGTATTCTCATTTATTTACACGTAGGTACGGGAAGTTTCGACGTGAATGGTGTGTTCGTCAAATAATGTATGGTAGTTAGAGTCAGAATTCAGAAATAGTTCCCTACAGTTTGGATTTTTCATTGTTTCGAAAAATACAAAGACATTTTTTCGTGACATGGACTAACGAAAATACACCTCCACCTACGGTAGCTACAGCTACCTACATAAATTACAATTCATCATCATCATTTTAGCCGAAAGTCGTCCACTGCTGGACATAGGCCTCCCCCAAAAAGAGGGGGATTTGCCATAATCACCACGCTTGGCAGGCGGGTTGGCGAATGGCGATCGCAGTATGGTTTTAAAAATGCATAGAGAACACTGCTGCCCATTCTCTAGTAAGTCCCTTAGTCGCCTTTTATGACACCCACGGGAAGAAATGGAATGGTGCTATTCTATACGTCCGGCACCAAACGGAAAAAATTACAAGTTAAATTACAATTGACCAGACAAAATTTCGGAACGAGGTGATCCGGCAGAGAAGCAAAGTTGTCGACATAGCCCACAGAATAAGCAAGCTGAAGTGGCAATGGGCCGGCCATATTAGCCGTAGAACTGATGACCGTTGGGGTAGACGGGTTCTTGAGTGGAGCCGCGAATCGGCAAACGTAAGGAAGGACGCCCTCGGGCTAGGTGGAGCGACGAACTTCGCAGGGTGACTTGTGGCAGCTGGATGAGATTTGCCGAGAATTGAGCTGAATGGCGTGCAATTGGAGAGGCCTATGTCCAGCAGTGGACTGGTATGGGCTGATGATGATGATGATGAGACAAAATTCAAAGTGAGAGAGCAATGGTGGCCAAGTGGTAACGGCTCCAACTTATGAGTTGTAGGTCATGGCTTCGGACCCAAGCAGGCACATTTCCTTGTGTAAATACTTTTATCACCACTGCTCTCAAAACGGTGAAGGAAAACATCGTGAGGAAACCGGCATGTCCTACAACCAAAAAGTGACATTTATTTATTTATTTTGTTAGGGAAAACAAACAATTGTACATTTTTCGTTTAGATTACATCTAAGATAACATTTGGAGTGTGTACAATCCACGACGTTTCCACAGATTACCTAGAATAATGATACAGTGAAGACAATATTCAAGTTAAAAACACAAAAAAGAAAACAGGAAGAGAAAAAAGAGGGTGCACCTATCTCAAACTAAAACAAATAATAGTACTTAATATAATTACTACGAAAACAAACAAAAAGAAAAGACGCTACACATCACGCAATTGCAGACAATCCAATAAATATTTTTTAAATTTTTGACGATCGAAAGCGAATATATCCAAATACACAAAAACATGTTACATCTACCAACCCGGACTGGGACCGCATGGTACATTACAGCCCACTCCCTCTCACAGAGAGGAGGCCTGTGTCCCAGCAGTGGGAACATTACCTATAGGCTGATTATGATACACAAAATTAAAGAGGTGTCAGAATTCAATAATTATTTTTAAAAAACACTCACCAAACTACTAATACAGCTCGATTCAAACTTGATGGCGGCTCAGTAACCCAAGTGTAAGTTTGCAAGAGAGTAAACGTAACTATTTCGTTTGCGTTAAACTTTGACCGATAGATCATAATGCTAAGAGTATAAGAGCGAGAATAAAAATCTTAACGCAAACGCGCTAGTTACGTTTACTCACTTGCAAACATGCACTCGGGGTACTGAAGTGCGCTACTAGCTGTGCAGTACCGCACCCCTCACCCCCGCTGACACGTGAATTTGTTACTGCGCAGCCACTCGCCTCATGTTCCGAACCGCCATAAAGTTTGAATCGGACTGTACTTCACATAACTTAATACAAAAAGGAACTACCTTCTAAGTTATTATTACCCTACGGCTACATTGCTGCGATAACGCGAACTCCACTTCGGGAGCACTCTCTCGCACACCGATCAACGTCTTGCTGTACAACAAAGAGCGCGCGAAATGTAGTTCGCGTAATCGCGACAGTGTAGCCATTTTTTAACATTTGAACTAGTTCAAATAATATAACTCTATAACTGTAAAAATAAGCTCTGTGTCTGGCTAAGTCGCCAGTTTTGCAACTTGTAAAAATTCTGATTTAAAAAATAGTCACGTCCGAAATGAAGTTGAGTAAAATTGTTGAGTATCATAGTTATAATGAAGTTAGTAAGAAGTTAACATTTTAAGTCTATTTGTATGTGTAGTAGCGTACCGTCTTTCTTTTTAAAAGATAGAAGTACAATAAAAAACGCTTCTACGCTGCTAGCGTTTATTTGTAAGTAGGTGTCATAAACTTGTGTTTTTTATTTTATTATAAGAGCTAAATTAGTAGATACAATATGACTTTGATAGTTATCTGTTTTGGAAAAAAGATACACGTATCTAATATTTGTTTAGTATTTATAAAGATCCAATACGCACCTACTTATATCTTCGTGTGTGGGAATATAAAGCCAGAAACAAATTCAATATTTACGTCATTTGCCTTTGCGAGCGTTCCCAGAAAACCTCAAAGATATTATTATTGCGTCTCCCAAATGTTATCTGAGCGCTCACAAGTGTATTTTTTTCCAATAATGTAATAGAACACTAAATAAGGAAAAACGGGCAGACATAGTCTCGACGGATGCCATGACAACGAGCGCAGTTATTACAATGTAAAACATTTTTAAAGTCAAAGTCAAATAATTTATTTCAAATAGGCACATTTGAGGCACAAAAAAAATATAGAGTCGATTCTAGTTGCCCCTTCCAAAAGGTAGTTTCGTATGGAGAAGAATGGGCATGAAACTCCACCGGTACTCTTTAAATTAAACTCACATTCCACCCTTCCTGCATAATTTAGTTTTTTCATGTTTAAATCAATGACATCGGATGGCAGCACGTTGGAATTAAGTTATCGTTAAAATCAAATGTTACAAGCCAAATCTTTCAGAAAAAAACAATTTGGGTACTTTATCCATTCCACGCAGCCGACTGGCCGTAATCATAATAAATTAAACTGAGTAAATCACTTTTGGGAAAGACTTAAAACCTGGCTGAACGCTTGCTGACTTGAATAGAATTTTACAATTTGATTCATTATTTTAAAACTGGAAAATGCTTCTTTCCCGCATTTTCCGTCGTAGCCATATCATAGCGCACTCGATTGCTCATTTTTTTTTGCCTTATTAGCTGGTACAGAAAACGGCTTTTAGCCTACTTTTATTTTGTAGTGGAACAGTGGAATATTGCCTGTCATCTTAATTCATCAGATTTCATGGATTCGAAAAAACATTGTCGTGTTTAAAAAATATTTTTTACATACTGCATAATTTTTTTTTTTTTTTTTTCCTTCTGGCTTCGCACGGTTTGTGCATTTAGCCAATGTCACGTTTTAGTTCTTGTATAGTATTGATGAAATTAATTATAAATGCATGATGATGATATCCCCGCCCACTCCCCTTGAGTTTCAGTAAAGATGTGGCACTTTACTGAGACCTCACGCGGACTTCTTGAGAGAACTTGAAGCGAAGTTGCACTGTTTTGTTTTATTTGCCAACACTAATGCATGTTCACAAACACTTAATGGTTAATAATCTACCATTATTACACATTAATATTCGGCTAAACACAAATTTTGGAAAATTAAACAAACTGCTGAACATGACGCTTCACTTTCCCGCCAAGAAGTCCTACTGCATAATTATGTTGATTTCATAGATAAATGTACATGAAATATTACCACGGAATTAACAACACATTCCGAAATATGAATCGAATAATATTCAAACAACCACAGTAACGGAATTTATAAGCATTATGGGCCCTAATATTTTCCGCACAATATAGCCGAAGCGAGTCAAAGGGCTTATACGTGAAACAACGCGTTTTAGCTTTTTGGTGAGAGAATTATGTTAGTATTTGTGCAATGTAAATCAAAAGGTTTTGTTTTTCCACTGATTTGGGAGAATAAATACCAGATTATTATTTAGATGATGTTATTATTTTGCTTTTACGAGACTTCAAAAAACGAAAAGGTCTGTTCACGTTGCATGACAGCAAAGATAAATTGTAATTTCGACGCCATTTATAAAATTATAATTAACAGGATGATGCCTATCTTTCCCTATTACACGATAAGGTCAGCCAAAGTCAACTATCTTATAATATATCTTTAAAGGCGTACATAAAGATATGATCTTTGCCTTCACAAACATTAATCCTAGAGGTGTTTAACCATAAACCACACCATAAAATAAATGAATGGCGCAAGAAACATGTTACAGCTTTATACCTTAAGCTATTAATACGAAAGCCCATACTTGCAAATGACATAGATACAGTCAGGGAAATTAATTGTTTTTTCTAATTGACACACTACGTCAATTTGCCGTGTAATAGCCATTTCATACAACTCTCAAAGATTGACAGCTGTGATTGGAATAAACGGACAATGTTAGTTGGAAGTCAAGTTGCTGATCTTCCTAATCCAAAAATCCCTAAACTTCCTGACTTTACCCAGCAATTAAACGTACCAAAAAATAACTGTACAAATATTATACAAGAAACTTCTTTCTTACAATTTGAAGTACCAAACGTTCATTTTCCTCAGATTACTTTCATTATTTCAAAGAAGCACAATGGAAGTTTCGCAATAAAACAGTACGGAATTATTTACTCTCTCGGGAACATTTGCTGCAGTCGATGCACAATATTGATGTACGAGTGGTTTCCACTGAGATTTTCAATTGATACTTGAAGTTTGAACGGAGAAAAGATGGTTCCGAAAATGTTCTGCACTTTGTGTTTGTGGCGGTAAATTGATTCAACAATAGGGTATTACGCCCATTTTTTTAAAGTGTCTCAATTAGATTCTATAGTGCTAACGAACCACAAAAAAAATCATAAATTTTTTATTCAATCGTTAAGTGCCATAAAAATGCATTTAACTTTTGCATTTTCAAATTTCGCGCGTACATTGACGAAAACGCTGGACGCAGTGGACGCCATATTGCTCTGTGGTCATGACGTCAGTTGGCTGTGTAAACAAATGCAGTCATATTTTGGTACGCTGAATCGCTGATAGATGACAGTTGACCCTTCTAAGTAATTGTGTTATAGATAAATAAATAAATAAAATAAAGTTTACATAGCCGTATGACGTAATAACTGGGCGACTAAATGGTATTATGAAACAGATTAAAAAAGCTGAAACCTTTGAATTGAATTTTAAAATAAAAAAAATAGAGCGAGCCATTGCGAAAAATGCAGCGAGCGCTAAATGAAAATAGGGATTTGTTTCTTGATTCCTACACAATGTATATTAAAATAATGGTTAAGTTTTGAATTATGTGCATATTCCCTATTATGGAATCGCCGTCTGAGAAGTTTAACTTCAATATGCACAGTTTTTCCAGGAAATAATGCCATCACCATAGGCTTGCATAAAGGATAAAGCCAGCTTTTTCAATAACCGCAACATATTACAAGCACAAAGAGCCGTTAGCTGCAGATCCAATATCGACTTAATAAGCTTTTCGCTTCCGCCATCCATTATGTTTTTTTTTAAATAAGATTAAAACGACTTGAAACGGCTGTTTTTGCGCTAGTCTGTCGTAAGAAGATTTTCCGTCTTTGTTGAGATAAATAACATCATTGAAGTGTAGCCAAAACAATAACAATTATAGGATAATAAAAATGAAATGCCCTTCGTTGATGTGCGTATTACTTCAGAAGGGCTGGACCGGTTTGGGTGTTTTTTATTTCATAATGTTCGTAATAGTCCGAATCAAGTTCTTACGGAGATAACTTTTAAAGTTTCCCAAAAGATCTTTAAATTCGGGAAAAACTGCATGTCCTTTCATGCTGAGATACGGGCCTTTTGGCCTCGTACAGGACTTTGTTTTTATTTTCTTTTTGTTTACTTTGTTTTATTTTTGGTTTTGTTCTTTTTTTTGTTTCTATGAGTGTGTTTTATTTAATTTGTGATCTGTGCGAGTCCCAATAAATGTTTTTTCTTTCTTTCTTTCTTTCCTTTTTTGTATGAATTTAAAAATAAATTAATAATGTAATAAGTAATAAGAATAATGTTTATTTAGCAAAAAGAAGAAATACAATGCATGTTTACTATAATATGATATCACATTATTTGTGCTCAATTTTTGTGAATAATGTAAGGAAAACCCCGATGCTAGGAAAATCCTGTGTTTTATGGGCCATCCATTCGTCCGCTAAGATTATTTTACAAAATTAGGGAGGCCAAAACGTGTAACAGCAGCAATAGTGTGTGAGTAAGCGCGTGTGATGTGGTGTAATAGGAAACGTGTATGAGTGTGTAATTTGTGTATGAGTGTGTAATGTATGTATTAGTGTGTGATGTGTGGCGTGTGTGTGTAGAGAGGGAAGGTGATTTGGGGTGTCTGTGGGTGTGTAAGCGTTCGTCGGATACTAATAATTATTTATTAGTATTAATAATATTTATTTACTTACCCCCTACCCCCCCCAACCCCTTAGGTTAAATTCTTTTTTTTTTTTTATTCATTTGTTTGTACTGTTTTGATATTTTGACAGGGCAACGTTTGGTGGGTCAGTTAGTATGTAATAATTTTGTACAACGTACACTGAATAGACCTACCTATGTGGAAAATGAAAGACCTAGTTAGGCTGTCTCTTGTGTGAGAAGGAAGTGTATAAGGTATGCTAAAGAGTAAATTGTAAGCAACAGTATTTTATTGTATCTCCAGAAAACCTTACAAGACAGTTACTCACTGTATTCATCAACAGTATGGGTTGGTATCAGAATGACTGGATCGCAAATAGACCACGTCGCTCATAGTCCAAATCTCAAACCCCCTTATTACAAAACAAGGTTTATCGTCAGACCCAGGTTTAAAACATGGAGCCATTATTGAATTTCGAACTTTATTCCCACTACGGTAAAGTTCCTAAACACAAAACTGACAACTTAGTACCGAACTAAGTTTTCAGTTTTGTATAAAGAACGGTATTTCAATCACTGTTACGTTCTTATTACAAAAACTGGCTCCATGGTTTAAGCCATGTCAAAACATAAATCTTGTTTTGTAATAAGGCGGTATATGTCTAAATCTCAAAATACCTAAGTCGCAAAATGACTACCTACATCGCTTTTAGTCCACATCTCGTAACGTCTAATCAATAAAGAACCGAAACGACCATTGTGAATGCATAAAAGTAACAGTTCCGATACTGCACAATAGTTGTTACATTGGCGAGCAGTGACGACACGGTCGCAGCCAGTCGTGCCGATGGTAGCACTGATTTCAGCGGCGACTGAAATTCATTGGAAATAAGATCGGAGCAAACGCAATGTAGTGAAAACGTGCGCTATTGTGGGAGGCGAGGCTTTTACGGCTACACCCCCCCCCCTCTCCCTTGCTTCGTCTCGACGGTACCCCTTTCAGCTGATCCCCCCTCTTACAGCAGACGGCGTGGCGCTATATACCCCATTGTAAGTACACTTTCCTTCGACTTGCATCGTTTCCCTTAATCATCTTTAATTAACAGCACATTATTGTTACCTTCACCATAGTTACTGATTATTTTTAAGGTTCCGTACCCAAAGAGTAAAACGGGAACCCTATTACGAAGGCTCCGCCGTCTGTCTGTCTGTCTGTCCGTCAGTCACCAGGCTGTATCTCATGAACCGTGATAGTTAGACAGTTGAAAATTTCACAGATGATGTATTTCTGTTGCCGCTATAACAACAAATACAAAAAAAACAGAATAAAATAAATATTTAAGGGGGCTCCCATACAACAAACGTGAGTTTTTTGCTCAGTAGACGTAGAACAGGTAGGCGCTTGAAATATTCATAGAATATTTAGTTATACAGGGTGTTTGGTGCATCGTGTGCCAAATTAAAATGGTCGACTGAAGGGTTCATCCGCTAGCCTTTCAGACCCCTTAACACCCCTCATGCTCTGTGGATTTTTTTTTATCGACTTTTTATTGTTTTCCAAAAAAAAGACCCAAATTTTACATTCAAATACAGATTTTAAAAAAAATATAAGGCGTAGGCTGTGAATTTTAATTTTATTTCGATGTGTATTGTTTAAGAATACTTTTAAATACAAAATTAGTGATATTAGTCACCTAGTTTTTTTTTTAATTCACTCGCAAAGATAAAACTTAAATTAAAGCTGTACATGTTACAGCTATTTATAAGGCTACAAAAAAAACCAAAAGCGACCGGGATCTTCCAACTCCCTCATTAATTCTCCAGTCTATCCTCTTTCTAATGATGTGCCACATGCCATAAAAGTGTTTTAACAACTTTGTGAATTCGCTAGAATTGTGAATCGAGTCACCTAAGGCTAATATTCAAAATTATGATTTAAAAAAAAATCTCTTAAATGATACCTGTCAAACCTATAAATCTGCTATCTCATTCTTATGGTTAGGTAAATTCGTGTCTCATATCTGTATCTTCCGTGGGATTTACTTGAAATAAAAAAACAAAATTGCATTTTTAACATTTATTTAATCATTGTTACAAATCTTGTTCAAATTGTTGGCCTCTGTTGCGAATGCAGGACCGACACCTGTTTCGTATTTCAACAGTTGTTGTACGAAGTCGTATTTCCTCCTTAATAGTATTGAATGCCGCTTCTATGCGTTGGACTAATACCTCCCTAGTTGGAACCTCCGTGGCATATACCAACTCTTTGGCACGTCCCCAGACATAAAAGTCTAACGGAGTTAGATCTGGGGAACGTGGCGGCCATGGAATAGGGCCATCGCATCCAATCCATGCATTGGGGAACACATTGTCGAGATATTCCCTCACAGTCAATCGCCAATGCGCGGGACAGCCGCATTAAAGCTGTAACATGTACAGCTTTAATTTAAGTTTTACCTTTGCGAGTGAATTAAAAAAGAACTAGGCGACTAATATCACTAATTTTGTATTTAAAAGTATTCTTAACCAATACACATCGAAATAAAAATAAAATTCAGAGTCTACGCCTTATATTTTTTTTTAAATCTGTATTTGAATGTAAAATTTGGGTCATTTTTTTGGAAAACAATAAAAAGTCGATAAAAAAAAATCCACAGAGCATGAGGGGTGTTAAAGGGTCTAAAAGGCTAGCGGATGACTCCTTCAGTCGACCATTTCAATTTGGCACACGATGCACAAAACACCCTGTATATTCACTTTAAAAATAAATAATTAAATTAAAATAAATAAATATTTAAGGGGGGTTCCCATACAACAAACGTGGTTTTTTTTACATTTTTTTAGATAATGGTACGGAAACCTTCGTGCGCGAATCCGACTCGCACTTGGCCGGTTTTTTGTTGATTTTTTCTGTACCACTCTTTCTTTCAAACTTGGAAATGGGTAATGGGAAAAGTATGGTAGGTACTTTTCGTAAATTAGGAGAGGTAGTTATATAAATAATTGGATGTAGTAACATTAAAATGAATAAGTAGTAAAGTGGCGACACTTCAAATAATCTAGTGACCTTATGGTCACTAGATTATTTGAAGTGACGTAAAGATAGAGTAAATAGATTCAGTTTATTGCTTCAGAGATGTTGATAAAGTGGCTTCTAAAATATCGTGCGAATACATTACAGTTTACCGTAAACCTTATTTTATGGATGGGCGAAATTACTTACCTGTTAGATGTCTCAATAGCTAAGTGACTTACACAAGTTGTAAATAGTTAGAACCTTGCATAGAATAAAACAAGAGCGAGTCGGACTCGCGTACCGAGGGTTCGGTACGTACGAGTATATATGATGTTGATGATTTCTGAAAAACTGTGCTATTTAGAGACATCGTTTTATTTTTCCTGTAACATTTACATACACTTCTATCACATAGAATGATTTCAGATTTTTGTCTATGCAAACTTCGGAGAACGAAGAAGGGAACGGTATTTTTTTTTACATTTTTCATCAAAAGTCGGAAACTATGCTGCCTAAAAAAAATAAAAAAAAATGTTTGAAAATGTGCAAACAGCGCTCTTTCATATGATACCCCACATGCCCTAGTAGCCCCACTTAAAATTTTTAAGACCCTCTTTCAGTCCCTTTTGCAAAAAAGATATATTTTTTTAATTTCTTTCTTGTTTGCTAAATAGTTGGACAAACGTCATCTAAAACTATTCTAAATTTCAAGTTGATAGCATTAGGAGTTCTTGAGATATCCAAGTGTGACAGACAGACAGACAGACTTAGTCTCACCATAAGGGTTCCTTTTTACCATTTTGGTACGGAACCCTAAAAAGGAAATAATTATGTATATTTGCGGTAAAATATGACGCAAAGAAAAAAAGAAAAAAATTATGCGTTTCTCGTACATCCACGCAAAACGGCCATTGCTCCGCATAATGCTATGTGATACAGACCCTTACTGCACGTTGCCGTGACTGATGACGTTAACCGGTGCAGCATAAAATGAGATACAAAATAAGAGGTTCCTTTAGGTAAAATTTCATTAGCTTTAAATGAAAAAGAACCTTGATAAATCATGCATGAGGGAACTAGTTTGCTAATCAACCGCCATTCCTTCCGCTAAGCCATCTAACACGATCTTCCTATTACTGGATTTAGTTACTAGCTTAGGATGTTCTAGATTTTGGAACAATTCGAGCAAATGCCAAAATGGCCTTATAAAGCCTAGTTAGCTGGGATAGCTTTCCTTTTAATTTCGTTATTATATACTACTGCCATGATTTCTATCATGTATCCAATAACAAACATTTAGCTGGCAGGGGGGAACTTGACTCTATTAAAAAAAATGCACTTTAAAGCTTAGTATTACGCAAAAGGATCCCTGAATTGAAAAATAGTTTTTACAGACCAGTAATATATTTGAACGACCTATCCAACGATACCCCACACAATGGGGTAGACGGCAAAAAAAATCAATCCCCACTTTACGTGAAAGAAAGGTACCTACCCTAAAAAAATCATTCTTTTTTAATTATTTTATTTTACCACTTTGACGGCGTAATTAATATGTACACCCATGCTAAATTACGGCTTTCTAGTACTAAGAGTCTCTGAGCTAAGCTGGAGACAGTCAGACAGACGGACCTGGTGAAACTATAAGGGTTCCTTGATGACTATAGAACCCTAGAAAGAACACCACTGCAATTCTATTAGAGAAATACACGGTAGGTTATTTTAAATCCGTTTCTAAATAGTAAAGAGGTGAGCGTAAAGTCGGGAAAACGCAACAACAAAAAAGGTATTTCTTAAACGTAGGTAAGATAATACTAATCTTAACTATATAACATAATAGATAATCATACTAATATTATAAAGGCGAAAGTTTGTGAGTGTGTGTGTGTGTATTTGTTACTTCTTCACGCTCAAACGGCTGAACCAATTATGATAAAATTGTATAGCTAGGGTAGCTGACACCCCGGATTAACATATAGGTTTTTTATCCCGATATTCCCATGGGATCGAGACTTACGTGGGTATACTAACTGCGCCCCGCGGTTTCGGGGCGCAGTTAGTATAATAATATTATAAATGACAAACTGAGTTTATTGTTACGCTTTCACGCTAAAACGGCTGAACGGATTTGGATGAAATTTGGCTCGTGGGTAGACCATGACCTGGATTAGGACATAGGATATAATTTTTTATCCCAGTAGTACCTTCCCGTGGAATAATTTCTAACTTCCACGCGGGCGATGCCGCGGGCAAAAGCTAGTGTAAAATATATGAGAAACATTCAAGCACCTCACTTATGGTTGCTAATTATAATGGATTTCAGCTTCCGGGGAGCGGTATCTGATAACACAGTGTAAACCGACTCCTTTTATTATACATTTTCATATTTAATTTTGTAAAAGCCTGCGAGAGCACAACAAAATGCATGAATAAGTATCGCGTTACGGCTGTAGCAGCACAAACACACAATTAAAAGCGTTAAGATAAGGGTGAAATTAACTTCACATGTCTTCATGTCATGAGAACCGTTAATAACACTTTTTTAATAATTTAAGCACAGAAATGTACAGAGGCGGAAGTATTAAATAAATAAATAAATAACCCTTTTTTAGTGTGAGAAATTATCAAATAACTTCTCCGCTTTGGGCGGAGCGGGAGGGTGCGTCAGACTTTTACTGACTAAAACCCACTTGTGTTCCTTCAGTTGCCTGTGTTCCAGGGCCACGGTATCCCTTTCAGACAAACTCGCAACCCTAGCAGGCATTGGTCCTACCGGACCCCGTCAGTTGGTGCTGACATCTCTGAAGCGCGCGTGGAACACAACGCCCCGTCGACCCGGGCCTGGTCCATAACGGACGGCGAGCTAAACCGTGCCTTTCCTGTCGCACAGTCGGGTAATAAGATTTAAAACCCATAAATAATATTATGCTCATATCCTAAGCATTTTTGTTCTTTTTACCCAACTACGGCAAAGCCAAAAAATGGTTATGTGTTCGACCCGCATGTATGTATGTCATGTATGCCCATCCCTATGTTCCCTCGTAACTACTAAACAGCTGAACCGATTTGATGAATGATATGTCGTTAGATTCGTCTTTATTGCGCGAGTCACTGGATAAATATTAAAATTAAAAAAAATCAAAATGGCGGATTTCTGGCGCAGACATGTATCTTTAAAAAAAAAATATCTTCCAAGTGGGGTATCAGAATGAAGGGTTTTTAAAAAGTGATTTGGAATGAGAAATAATAAAAAAACAATTCCGGACTTTTGGAGTGAGTAGTCACTCACTCCAAAAGTCCGGAATTGTTTTTTTAGTTAAAGAGGGCGTTATCACCCGATTATAAGTGGGTTAATAACCTAATTCACTCTCTTATAATTCTAACTAAAATGTATAAAATAAAAAAGTAAATATTAAAAAAAACCCGACTGTGTAAAAAGTGAACTTTAAAAAAGATGGAATCAAGTTTTTACTATAACAATATCATGCAGTCGGAGGCTATAGGTCTTTATTGTTAAATTTAAGAAGATGCCTCGAAAACTTGTTTCCACCTTTTTTAAAGTTCACTTTTTACCCAGTCGGGTTTTTTTATACATCTAATCGTGATCGCCAGCTTTGGTGTATATTCCATTCAAATATTCCTTCGCTATTCTTTAAAATAAAATACTTTGCGTATACATTCATGATTCTTTGGTCGCCTCCTCATTAGGTCAATCATCCCATTTCACTGTTCCAAAATATTGCAACAGTGTGATAAAACATGTGTGGAATTTAGTTTTATCGCTAATCAAGCCAAGTTAAAACGAGATATGGCGAAATTCGCTGTTACAGGTAAAATCATTTTAATCTACAAGACGATCTCGGGTTTCTCTCGACGAGATTATCTTTTTACGTGAACGATAAAATTAAAATTTTATTTTATCTTTTTTTTACAAACTTCACTGACATAATGTTTTTCTTATTTGACATTATATAGACCTACAATTTTAATTTAAACAAGGTTCTAACCTTTATTATTTTAATCATATTTTATATTGTTTTTTTTTTGTTAATGTGAGGACGTTGTAGGCTTAATAGACTGTAGATATGTAGACCATTTTCTATTTTGTTAAGTACCTGGTACTTTTGACGGGCCTACGCTGTCCTCTCATACTTATTAACACTGTAATTTGAAAACATTGTATACGCCAATTTTTTTTTAAAAGAGGAACCGTGGAGTTTCTTGCCGGCTCATCTCCATAGGAAACGACCAATTGGAACCGTGCACCTAGCTTCTGACGTTTCATATGTGCCCATGTAGGCATACGTGAAATAAAAATATTTTTGATTTCATTTGATTTTGATATTACATGCCTTTAATAAATGGTACCCTTTTGTCGAACAGAAAACTTTTTCTAAAAAAAAAGAACCGGCTTCCAAAATAAAAACTCTAGAAAGTGAAAAATTACTTTAATTTCGGAAGTCGGACAGTCTGACGGTTTTGTATTTACGTTTTTTGCCACCGAAATTAAAGTTATTTTTCACTCTGTAGTGTTTTTTTTTTGAAGCCGGTTGTTTTCTTTTTTGTAATTTTTGAAAGTTATTTTGCATTCTTTTGCTGTAGTACTACCCCTCACAAATTCGTATACTTACCACTACTTGCTATTTAATATCAGTGACAGGCAGTTATTATATCTTACATAAAACATCATCAACATACAGTAAGTGGAATAAATACATATTATTGAGCTAACTCAAAAACTACCCAAGATAAGTTAATAGAATTTATATGTAACCACCGCGCAAGCTTCTTCTACCAAATAAGAAAAAAAAATTTAAAATAATCGACGAAAATATTAAAAAAATAATATCGAGCCTGAAAAGGAAGAACATCTTAACCGACATTAATTTAAATTTACAGGAGAGGTTTTTTATTGATTATTGCTGTACCAATATGAGGTTTAACCAGTGTAGGTACGACTAAACGCCGACAGACTGAACACCGACAAGACTTTACTTCGACGGGACTCTTCGCCGACAGGACACTTCGCCGACAGGGCTCATCAGCTACACAATTTATAAAAAATAAAGATTTGGCTTAGATTAGGTTAGAACAGTGACCATTAACGCGCGAAGGCGAGCGTGCCGCGGCAACGGCCGCCGAGCGCCACATCCCCTCAATTTTTGGTAAATTACCAAAACCTAAACTCGATGCCAGTTTAAATTAAAACAAAACTAACAACTGATTGAGAGTCTGATTATCGGAGATAAGTTGCATCGCTGATAAGCCCTGTCGGCGAAGAGTCCTGTCGGCGAAGTGTCCTGTCGACGAAGAGTCCCGTCGAAGTAAAGTCTTGTCGGTGTTCAGTCTGTCGGCGTAGTGTCTGTTGGCGTTTAGTCGTATACTTAGGTTTAACACACACGAAGCCGCTGTAGCAAAGAAATCAACAAAACCTTAAATCTATCAGCAAAAATATGCCAAATAGGCACCTAATTATCCTTTCAGGAAATCACTAAAACCACAAACTTTTTCCCCTGTAGGTAACCTTTTTCTTTTCGAACAAACTAGTTTTCTTTTATCTATATACTTACATATTTTCAACTACTTTTTCCGTAATAATTGACTGCATAACTAGTTCATTAGTAAACTCAAGACTGGAAAATCTGTTTGGCGTTCAAAGGCAGTCATTTTCCACGCGGTTGGTCTTCTATAGCTACTTAGTAAAGTTATTGTAAGTCGGTGCCGACATTGATATTAAACTTAAGGTTATGTTGAAACTAGTTTACGTAACAGTGTTGTGTCTGAGACATTGTGTCTGTTTGTCTATGTGTCTGACGATACCTTAAAAGCAAATATTTAAAAAAAAACGAGTGTGCTTTAGACCACACGACTGAAGTAAAACAGAAATCACCGTTCGCTAGCAAAAGAAGTTTTACTTCAAAAAAGCTGCGGCCTTGTGAGTGTATAAACAGCCAGTGTGAATAAAAAAAAAATACCTATTATGTGGGACAGCCCGCGGCGGTGACGCGGTGTGTTCCATGTTTAAATTTAAACAATTTCCTTTCGCCTCGCCCGATCACATTTTCCGTAATGTTCTCGTCACGCATTCACCAGCTTACTCCCCAAGTCAAGCGTTCGTAAAGAAGTTTTACTTCAAAAACTGAATAAAACATACCTACTTTTTAATTAAGTCCTTAAGCTCCATAATTTAATAATAATAAATCAAATGGGACAAAATAAACGACTTTTTGGGTTTAATAATTCAAATTGTGTACTCAATTTACCCCAGAAACAACATTCATCAAAAAATTTGAATAATTAAACCATTAATTATGAACGTTATAAATGCAGCTCGGCTTTTAACGCAAGAAAATAATCTTGACTGAACTAAAATACGGGTCTCTTAATTTCGGGAACTTTCGATTTAATTTGCTAAAGTTCTGTGCTTAGCGTAAATTCAGTGGTCGGCGACCTTTCAACTATGTAACCGGGACGTTAGCAGGCTGCACAATGCAAAGAGCAGAGACAATATGGAGACAACAAAAGGTCCATTTCCACAAAAGCTTTTCGAAACAGGAGGCTCCAAAGAGGTTATGGACTTAGCAAACTGTTTGCTTAGTTAGGTACAGGCTTTTGTCATCACCGCATTGGGTTTATGATTTCTGGCTTACAGTGTAACGTTGCAGGATGAACTATGTTAATGTTGATGTTTGGAAAAAATTAATGATGTGCACTTTCTTGATGAGTAATACGAAGTTTTAACACCATTTGTGGAAAAAAACTTCCATCACAACTAAGGGCTCTATAGAAATACAATCCCCAAGTATAAATACAAGTCTTAAGTACTTACTTAGGACTAAAATGAGAAACACTTGACTGATAAAGTTATAACGTGGTTTTTCTGTATATACGTTGTTGCACTCCCAGTAACTATATTAACACGGCACATATCCCGGGAGCAACATTTTCCTTCCACACAACACGGTCCATAGATTCAGTGTTTGCTAGAAGTTCTATGCAAACACAACTCCCGCCTCTCGCCTTTCGGCGTAATATTTTCCTCTGTGCAGTCTGTGCAAATTGAATGTTTACTCGGCAAATAATATAAATTTGCTTTTACTATGTGTCTATTAACAACTATTCATGTACCGGAAAACCGGTTTGCAATCACTACTTGTAGCCCTACAAGTAGTGAATGCAAATCGGGTTTCCGGCATATTTGAAATGATTAAAAACCCGGGTTTTTCTTTACGTTTTCGGTTTTTCGATTTTTTTATTATTTTAAAATGGCAATACCACTACACCACGTGTCAATCAAAACGATGCATTTGATCTCAGCCATTTTGTTTTGCCAAAGGTTGCCAACGGTTGTTAGTGAAGAGACGTGTTGTTTATCGTAGTATTGGCAATTTGGAATCTTTTAACTTTTATTTTACAATCTATGTTTAGAGATAATAATATAATAAAAAAACGTTTATTTTCTCCACGACACAATAATAAATTGGTACAATACATGAATAATAATAATATTTTTTTATTGAAACGAAAAACTCAGTTTACAGAAACTCTGTGTTCGATAACAACTGCATTGGTAAAAATACTGTGTCGCAGTCATTAACGCCCACCTCCAAACACTCATGTTAAAAGCAAAACTAAGAAATTAAATTTAAAAAAAAAAAACTAAGTATAAAAAGTAAAATAAAAAGTAAAGTAAAATAACTATAACTTAAAAAAAAAAACACAATTTTATGTGAAATTGTGTGTTTGTATGGAAGGATTGTGTAGTTTGTGCGTTGAGTGTATATGTGTGTGTGTGTGTGTGTGTGCGTGCGCAAGAGAGAGGTGTCAGTTTGTGCAGGGGGGTGTGTGATTGCGCATGTTATACATATATAGCATGGCAGGCAATTAAGTTTTAACATATGTTTCCAATTCTTCGTATGTAACTGTATGAATCCATTTATCCGTAATCCTTCGACATTCTCGCAAGGTCAGTGGATATATATTGATTTATTTATTTACTCGATTATACAAGGTAGGGCTAAGAAAGTGATATTGTCGCCGAACAACTTGAACTCTTGCAGATTCCGAGAGAGAATGTGTATACAAAAATACATTAATGGAGCCTGTACTAGGAATACTTGTGATAAAGTGTCTCCAGAGATGACTTTTTATTTCACTTGATTTTTTAAATGATTATTTCTAGTTATTAATTAGAACAAATTATAATTAGACCGATTGCAATTATTATTAATCTCTTTTAAATTACTTGTTTCTAAGTTATATAATATGTTATTAATGAAAGGTTTAACTTATGAATAACATTGAGCAGCTCAGCTATGGTCGGACGGTTTTGAGACTGTTATGGCTTTATATTAAAACTTAGAGTTTCTAAAGAAGGTGAATTTTATACCAGATTTTCAGTGTTATAAAATGTTGGTTTTGTATTTTATACTACTTTTTATTCATGCGTAGAAGAAGAAAGAGAAGAATATTTATGAATCTTTTCGATACTGTTGATTAATATTGTACCTACTTAGCTTAAGCATAAAAAGCTAATAAATCTTTTACTTAAATAAATTTGTTCATTTTCATTGAAATTTTGAATATGTATTTCTTTTTAATACATAGATACGTTTCTATTTGAAAAGATGTAAGATGTAGGCGGCCCCGGGCATCGGGAGTCGCAAGCCGATTTCCGGCCACCGTAGGCGCGCCTGCAGACGGTGAGCGATGGGTAGCTCACCATCCGATAACGACCAGGCCCGGGTCGTATTCCACGCGCACCTCAAAGAGTTGTCAGCAACTGACGGGGTCCGCAAGGCCAATGCCTGCCAGGGTTGCGAGTTTGTCCGAAAGGGATATCGTGGCCCTGGCACACAGGCAAATGAAGGAATACGGGTGGGTTTTAGTCAGTAAAAGTCTGATACGCCCTCAGCTCCGCCCAGAGCGGGAGAAGTTATTTGATAATTTCCGAACCAAAAAAAAAAAAAAAAGGGCGGCCTGAATTTCACAAGCAGTTTAAAAATATAATTTAGCCAAAAAAATATAAATAAAATCAAACCGGCTTCCCTGAAAACTGGGTTTTATATGAACCTGATAAAACCGGGTTTTAATTTTACCCGGCTTTGCATTTCCTAGCTACAAGGCTCTTTTGGCGCTTGACATTGACAAAGAATCATTTTGAGAAATTGTATTGAAAAATCAAGATGGCGGCGTTTATTCTGAATAGGGCTACTCGCCAAGAGATCCGTGAATTATATTTTTAATTGCATATCCCTGAAAGTACTGTACAATAAAAATAAATGATATATCAAATTCTTCAGAGCGCGGTAACATAGTAATTTTGGCCATTGAAAACCAAATGAAATGAATTCATACCTTTTTCCAGCTAATATAAACTTTCATATCGTATTTATTGACGAGCTTTGCCCATATTTGATATGCAAGGCTATTTTTATTTAGGTCAACATTGGTTGACCTAATACCAGATACTTTCAATATTTCTCTCATAGGTCTAGTGTTCGCAAGCGCGACTGCATGTGAACGGCCTTTCATGGCCTTCCGGGTTTTCCATTAGGCCCTTCTCAGAAGCAAAACACAGAATCTGAATTTGTCCACGGTTAGTGGCAATAGACAAGCTCCCGATCACATAGGACTTAAAAAGCCGGCATTTTGTTTTTGTTTTGATTTTTGTCATTTGCCAATGTTGCAACACATTATTAAGAGTCCATAATATCTCAGCGCCACCTAACTCTTGGTCTCTCTCGCACTCTACTGGTTACGGTTACAGGAGCTAACGAGACAGGCCGGCAGGGAGAAGGCTCCAAGGCGCCGATAGTTTAGGTAATTTATTTTTACGGTGAAAATAATGCTTATTTATAAATAACAAAAAATATAGTATCTGCTTTATATTTAGTTCAGTTATTATACACAGTTTCATGATCTAATCTGAAGTATTTTTTAATACTAGCTGTTTATTGTTCGTTAGGAGGTGTGAATGCTGCAGTATTTTTGATACGAAGGTTCATGTTCGAAGTTTCGAACGGAGAATCGTGCTAAGCTATTTGAGGTATTGTAGATTCTTAATTACACAATGTATATTGTCATTTGTCCCTTTTTTTTGGGGTGGGAAATTATCAAATAACTCTTCCCGCTCTGGGCGGAGCGGGCGGGCGTGTTTGACTTTTACTGACTAAAACCCACCCGTGTTCCTTCATTTGCCTGTGTTCCAGGGCCACGATATCCCTTTCGGACAAACTCGCAACCCTGGCAGGCATTGGCCCTAACGGACATGAGCCTTGACATCAAGCAATGAACAAAATTGCCAAACTTTTATTATTTGATTACGAGGCTTTTGGCCACTTTGTATGTGTTTTTTATGTCTATAACAAACAAATTTTCTTTTTTTCTTTCTAAACATTTCGCGAAATCTTGATGTATTACACCTTTGATTTCTGTTCGGTGAATACATGACAGGCGTTTATGTCACGTATTGTAGTAATGCGTCTATCAAATAGTATTTGACCTTCGAGTCCAATGAACCCCGTCGACTGTACCTACGTAGGCACTAATTTTAATGATTTGTATAACATGCGTCTGTCTCTTCCAGTTCCCGTTAGAGCGTGTTGGATTTATATGTTAGCACCTTGGTCGCCTGCGCGTGTTCACTTCGTTAGTACCTAGTCAACCTCGCCTGTTAGACTTACCGGCGGAAAACTTACACTATACTGTACTTAATATGACACTAAACAAACGTGGTAGGTATATGTACGCACCCCTTTACCTACTTATCAACGTTTCTTAAAGTTACGACCAGCTTAAACGTCAAAAAATGTATGGATATGACGTTAATGATTACTTAACTTTCAAGCATTTTTTTTGTTTAAGACTCAGTGACCTTAGCTTGCGTGTTCTGTATTGAGCTCACGCAACGCGTCGTACGTTCAGCCAGTAGGTAATAGGACTCGTCCATCAAGGAGCGCTGTCCCCAATTTGTCGCATTATTAATTTATTATAGACAAATCGAAAGGTATTTTAATAAAACACGTATACTAAAAGATCAATAATTAAATTATCTTTAAATTGGTGAAGGTTTCAGAAAAATACGCTTGGATGTTTTTGCGCCATTCTCAGTTTTTATCCGCGTTAGACATAATCTAAAATATTCACATAATAAGTTATTGAGAAAATGCTATAATTTAACATATATTGTTTTCAAAACATTATTAACACTACTCGTTTAGACGTGATCTTCAGTATAACATCATTAAAAGTCTATCGTCGCCTAAAGACAAAAGCGTCAGGGTAGTCCGCGAAATTCAAATTACTATAATTAATATTATTCACACTACCTTAGTGCATCCCCCTCAAAGTAAAGTAATTGGAGAAGAAGTTACAATGAAAGATAGAAAAGATTTAAATAAAATGTATCGCATTTCAAGAAAATTTCAACATGTCCGCTAAAGTTAGAGAAGCTTTATGAGGACTGCTTTCAATAAGATTCATGTCTAAGCTGGACCTAATTTCGCAAAGACCTCATTTGAATGCAAAATGCGTTACATTAGGCGTATTACGTATATCCGTAGTCCGTAGTACTTCGTAAATACTCCACATATTTCAGTTCACGTTGGATTCATTCCCCGGTATAACTGAACATAATATCACGCTTGTTTTACCCGCAGGGATAGGCAGAGATGCACAATTAGTACACTCACATTTCGCTGAACAGCTCTTGTTCTAAAATAAGCCAGTTTAGAACAAAAATAAACTTTAGCAATTACCGTTTCATTATAACCCGCACACTTTTCAAAAGGGCATTAAAAATTATAGGTAGAACCCAAAACGAAACCTTCGTCATATTTATTTTGAACTCAAAATAGACATTAAGGGTCCATTAATTTAACGGTTCCAAAGTTAATAAAATTCGCGTACTTCGGTTAAATGTGCACATAAAACATCAGAAAAACAAGCCGGTGCGAAATAACGGCCACAAAATAAAACATGGTACATTTGTTACGTTAATAGGCATCCAGTCTGCATAAAGGATGTACTAAATACCGTGAATTTACACTAAAAATATTAGCGTACCGACGATAATTGGTCTCTAGGGGCGCTAATAAAGTTGTGGTCGAGAAGGGTTGTGAATTGAAATGACAAATATCGATAGATAAGGCGAACAACTCGAACAAGTCGTCTTGCTGGTGATCTGTCAAGTTGACAGGTGAAGGACCGATCCGCTATGGCGACACCTAACAATGGGCTATGCATGGAATTGGTATGTACTAAAATAATAATTATGTTCATGTTATGATGATAAGTCAACGCGTCCTGTTAGATGGATTGTTTTACGAAATGTAAGATTATTAATGCCAGTAATTCTATTTAGAAATCCTATAAAATATAGACAGAAATACTTTAGTATTAATTTCAACTCTACAGTTTCCTAAACTTAATAGAACAATAGCATATAGACTGTTTCAATTAACAATGTGTTTCAATTAAATTCAAGAAATTGAGGTATTTCCATGAAAACGTCAAAGAAAAAATCATAACTTTAACATCAAATGAAAACGTAATTTAGAAACTGAGCTTATTAAAGAAATACATTATTTCGGAACACGAACAAAATACGTTTAAAAAACAAATACATTAAACTTTAATGACATAATATGTCCCCAAAATCAGACTAAGTTATAATTCATTACCATACAAATAAGGGCTGGTCTCCCTGCGGTCAAATACGTGACAATTTTATAAAATTATTAAGTAGATTTAGGTAGTCAAATACTCAAATCTCTATTCCAGTCTATTCTGTACTGTGCGTTCACTATCACTTGACGCGTGACGCGATTCGTAGCACTGGATTTTGCAGCCATGTGGTTGGTAGTTTTGTTCTGTCAGTCGCCATTTTGAACTCTATTAGTATTGAAAGGTTACCAATCGTGACACGCGTCAAGCTATAGTGAACGCACTTCATAAATCTCACCATAAAAAATTTAGTGAAGAGTGCTGTCATTCCACTGATGACACTATTGACAGCTTTCAAACTGGTTTCAAGCTCACTTCACCTAAGTAATCACGGTGATCGCCACTTAGAGCGGTGAAAACGCTAGTTAGCAAGGTAAAAACGAAAATTCGTGAATATTCCTTTGTGGGGCTTTTAAATTGATACGCCCACTGCCACTGAGAAAAGGAAATTACTTTTGAGTTAGCGATTTGAGTACGATTATGTTCTTGACCCGAATTTTTGACTTATATTATGTTTTTCTTACATATAGTCAAGGCTGTATCTTAAGGAACCGTATGGGTTGATGTTCGCTTATTTTTGAGGAGTTGTAGACATTAGGAGGTACACATTTCAAGTCTTAACTATCTACATGTCCATTTCGAATCTTAAATATTTATAGGTATATCACCGTGCTAGATACTGGCCAGTATTCTTTATCCAATGTAAACTTTTTGCTTATTAAATCCATTTAGTTACAACTTGTCTCTCTTTCCATTGGCATACATGTGCTCCCATCTTTATTTGCTTTGCTTTATCATTTTTTTACTATATTTTTTAAATGACTATTGCATCTAATTATTGTTAGTCAGTCAAGGTACAGTCTAGAACCCTGCTCATAGGAAAACATTCAAACGATGTGTTTGAAACTGCAACTCTTTAATTTCCGTATTATCAACACAACTACGTAAAACAGAACGTTTTTTCTTTATTTCTTTTCACTCTTCACACCCAGATAGATGGCGATAGACATCTACATCGATTGTGTGGCTCTCGGAATTAGTTTACACACACGTCCGGGACTTTATTTATACTGCCAGTGATATACAGGGGCACATTGAAGGCTGACGTGACAGCTCGACTTATTGCACGCTCGACAATCGCTGTTTTACGGCCGTGAAAAACGACCGATATACATATTGGTTGAATTATAGCGTACGGGTGCCAGATAGATAGTATTGAGGCGGTGTGTTTGATCATATTGTTTGGGACTGAAGGAATTTTTAAGGCACGGTTCTTGTAATCATGTCACGCGTCTGCTTGATTGTATTATGCTGCCAATAAGTAGCTAAGTATAGATGTACAAGCATCTTTTGATACGTGGCAAGGTCAGTGTCATCTAAGCGACAAAAGACTACGTCCCGTATTACAGAACGTCACTCCATACTCAAGCATTACTTAAAACTAGGTTCAACCAATCAAATGACTTGAATCTAG
Organism: Tiliacea aurago; assembly: GCA_948098905.1. Lineage (NCBI taxonomy): Eukaryota > Metazoa > Arthropoda > Insecta > Lepidoptera > Noctuidae > Tiliacea > Tiliacea aurago. The sequence goes on from OX402592.1 coordinate 9,957,787, forward strand.
TTTTAAGTAATGTTTGAGTATTGAGTGACGTTCTGTAATACGGGACGTAGTCTTTTGTCGCTATATATACAATATATAGTTTTATTCAGTTGTGATACAGGCCTGTAGAGGCCAGGCCCTGAGAGCAGTGGTGGCCCAGTGGTTCGAAACTTCGAACTCAGCGAGAGTGCATGGGAGGCCGGCACCTTCTTCTGCGAAGCAGTAATGCTCGCGAAGAAGGAGGCGGAATGCGTGAGGGAGAGGCAAGGTTTGCGCCCTCGCACTTCTCGTACCGCAGGAGACGCCCCGGGCGTCGGGAGTCGCAGGCCGATTTCCGGCCACCGTAGGCGCGGGCTTGCGGACGGTGAGCGATGGGTGGCTCGCCGTCCGATAAGGACCAGGCCCGGGTCGACGGTGCGTTAGGTTCCACGCGCGCCTCAAAGAGATGACAGGTCAGCACCAACTGACGGGGTCCGATAGGGCCAATGCCTGCCAGGGTTGCGAATTTGTCCGAAAGGGATATCGTGGCCCTGGCACACAGGCAACGGAAGGAACACGGGTGGGTTTTAGTCAGTAATAGTCTGACACGCCGTCCAGCTCCGCCCAGAGCGGGGAAAGTTATTTGATAATTTCCCACACAAAAAAATAATAATAATAAAGGCAGTCACTTTACTTGGTGTAAATAATTTCATCACCACTGCTCTCAAAACGGTGAAGGAAAACATCGTGAGCATGTCCTAGTACCAAAAATTCGAAGACATGTGACATCTACCAACCCGCACTGGGCCAGCGTGGTAGATTACAGTCCACTCCCTCTCTAAGAGAGGAGGCCTGTGTCCCAGCAGTGGGATCATTATAGGCTGATCATAATGATAATAACAGGCCTGTTTTCAACTGACTTAAAAATGTTCTGTTTTCAAAGCGTTATGCTCGATCTTCTCAAAAACTGTTGAACAAATAATTATGATGTTTACACTTCCCTAAGGTAGTTATAGTAATTCCAAGCTTAAAATACATTTTTACTAAAGTTAGAGCAGTAACCAAACTCCACTTTGAACCTACGACTAATTAGATGCTTACCTGTACCAAAACTTAACAATATTAGGCTAAATTGAAAATGCTTGATGTTCGTTCAAGCCTTGTTCAAGCAGTTTAATTTTCATATACAGACGCCAGCACATCAAGCTTCTACAATCTGTCAAATTTCTTTAAAATATTTTCAACTTTATCGTTAAATTGATTGGGAAAATTTGACAGTTTCAGGTAGGTAGCTTGAACTACTTTTTTTTTTTTTTTGGTTTGGTAATTATCAAATAACTTCTCCCGCTCGGGCGGAGCGGGAGGGCGTGTCAGGCTTTTACTGACGAAAACCGACCCGTATTCTTTCATTTGCCTGTGTGCCAGGGCCACGATATCCCTTTCGAACAAACCGCAACCCTGGCAGGCTTGGCCTGCTGGCGTCTGTACCTATTAATACTAGAAATACATTGGATTCTTACAAAATTTTAATATGTCACTTTCTTTGATGAATATCTTAGTTAATACACGTGTACGTTTTATCAAAGAACTGCTTTGATGTGTTGTACGTTCATACGTGACATTATACGGGGCGTTCATATACGGAATTATATAGCGTGATATTATTAAATTGTAATCTAGGTCGACCGGCTCGTTGGTCTAGTGGTCGCAAGCGTTACTGTTGAGCATGCGGTCCTGGGTTAGATTCCCGGGATGGACAAAGTGTTATTGGGTTTTCTATCTGGAATTTCTTTGTAGCAGCCCGGAGGTTAGATTTGTGTCCGGTTAATGGCAATAGCCGCTAACCCGCCTGCCCAGCGTGGCGATTATGGCAACCCCAGTCCGATTCCCATTGGGGGAGGCCTATGTCCAGCAGTGGACGTCTTTCAGCTGAAATGATGATGATGATGAATGGCAATAGGCTCGCCCCTTAAGACATGGCACCTAAATAAGCCCGTGTGGTGCCGAACGTAAAGATTAGCACCATCCCATTTCTTCCCGTGGGTGTCGTAAAAGACGACTAAGGGAGTTACTAGAGAATGGGCAGCGGCGTTCTCTATGCATTTTAACACGATACTGCAAATCAAATCAAATCAAAAGTCATTTATTCAAACTAGGCTAACATTCAGCACTTTTCGAACGTCAAAAATTACATGAGACAGTCCCCCAAAAACGCCCACCCTTCACCACTTCCTAGTGCTTTAGCTGGGAAGAAGAAGTTGCGCAACAAACTCCCCAGCAGCTGCGATCGCCAACCCGCCTGTCAATCGTCGCGATTATGGCAACCCCCCCCCCCCTCTTTCGGCGAGACCTATGTCCAGCAGTGGACGTCTTTTAGCTGAAAAGATGAAACATAAATGGCCAAATGTGGGTCTACTACAGGTGCACCTCTGCTTAACCCATCGGGGAATGCGTTATGTTATTCATATAAATTGTAATCTAGGTCAAAGGTCAAGTGGGAAAATACTAATGCGGAGTGTTATTTATACCAGTATTAAATGGACTACGACGGTTTGGCACGCCATGTATTAATAGTCGTTTTAATGTACTAGATGGATAAATCACGTAATTACGTATTAGTTAATTAGTGTCTATTGTATAATGTTCCTACATACCCAAGTAATATTTTGGGGAATATCGGATTTTCTTTTTTTTTCTTACTTTATCCTTCTATTTATGTTACTTAACGTAATTGGGTAACTAGGTAAGTAAAGTAATGGACTGAATTTCTAATTAGTTAAATTAAATTAAATTTCGAATTGGCTCTGGAAAAGGATGCCTGGAAGGATTTGGGGTAGGTCTTTTCTCGGCAGTGTAGGATACGATACGTACGTATTTTTTTACAATGTTCGTAAATATGTGAGCACCATGTATCTATGCTGCCATAATCACCACGCTTGGCAGGCGGGTTGGCGATCGCAATATGGTGTTAAAATGCATAGAGGACGCTGGTGCCCATTCTCTAAGAAGTCACTTAGTTGCCTTTTACAACACCCACGGGAAGAAATAGGATGGTATGGTATCCTTTACGTCCGGCACCACATGGACCGTAATAGGTATTAATGTAAAATTAATTTGCATGCTCTAAACAGGAAAAAAAAATGAAAAAGTGTTTATTCAGATAAATATTTAAAAAAAATAATATTGGGTAAGAAATATTTGATATTATTACAAAATCTCTAATATTTACAAGATATAACAACTGAATCTATAATTTTATTTGAAATAATGATCAGATAATATAATAAACGATTGATAAAATTTTAAAGCAACCAAGTTTAATAAGCATATCATACATTGAATATAAAATCGTTTGATACGAGTATACCACTCAAAAGACATATAACCTATTCCCCCTTATTACAAAACAAGGTTTATCTTCAGACCCAGGTTTAAAACATGGAGCCATTATTGAAATTCGAACATTATTCGGACTATGGTAAAGTTCCTAAACACAAAATTGTCAACTTAGTACCGAACTAAGTTTTCAGTTTTGTATAAAGAACGGTATTTCAATCAATGTTACGTTCTTATTACAAAAACTGGCTCCATGGTTTAAGCCATGTCAAAATATAGACCTTGTTTTGTAATAAGGCAGATTTAGTCTAATATGATAAAACGTGCAAGCAAGCATGCAACATGCAGCAGGCATGTTTTCTGTCACAGCTCCGGCGCTGCAGGGCTACAGCGGTTCCATGCGAGCTTATCGTCACAGATGTGTTTCACGCTCACCGCCGAAGCTTCGGCTTGATGAACGAAATGAGTTTATACGTTATGAGATGCACCCCATAATATTTACTTCTGCCATACTGCTCAGCAGTTAGCAGAAGCAGCAGTTAGTTATATGGACTGTACTTCGATCATCAACTCTTATAACTTCTAACACCTATACTTTCTGCAAATAAATGATTCTTATTCTTGAGAATTCTATATTTTAGACCAAAACGTTGGCAATACGACGTGGTCCCATATCCAAGCACTCAATATCGAAAGAATTTTTATTAAGAAGCCTTGGGACACACTAACTTAAAACATGCATCGAGTTAATGGAATTTCTGACGCGATAAGTTTTCCTCGCCTTTTCATAAAATAAAATGGTTCAGTCACAAAGAACTTTACTCTTTAGGGGGTGTTTTTAAGTCAGTTTAAATTTATTTTATGTTAACGGCACCTTTGGTGTAGGTTGATAAAGTTGAATTTCCAACAGCGATAATTAACGATATTCTTTGCGGCATGTTTACCGCAAATTAACGTATTTTTAAAAGATAGACAGTTCAAATTTTCAAAGATTGCGTATTTCTATTGCCACCATATTAACAAATAATAAAGTAAAAGTTAATAATTAAAGGTGTTCCCCATACAAAAAAGCGTTTTATGCTCGATGTTGCGACTCGGACTCGCAGTTTGCCGGTTTTTTTCTTTCTATTTAAGATGGACAGAATTTTAAAAACACTTTAGTAGTTCCATTATTAAGGACTCTACACACCTAAGCCGACAGTCGGCGACAAAAGTCGGCGACTCTTGTCGTCAACATTTGTCGCCGACTGTCGGCTTAGGTGTGTAGAGTCCTTTAGTAGCTTCTATTACGTTGAGTTTAATTAAAAAGAAGAAACATATCTTCTTATTACCTCGTAGGGATAGTGGTATAGTAGATAGTTTTTACCTTCTTTATTTAGAATCAGACAATGGTGTAAAATACACCTATTCGACCAAAACCTTACAAATAAAATAGTTTCACTACAGTGAAACCATAAGACGACGCCTGAACGATACGTCCGTCGCCAGAACAAAACATTTGTAATCATCGGTCCGTAAGAGGCGCAGATTTGATTGGCATATATCTGGGATATTCAAGTTTGTATAGAACAATCTTAACGCGGTCCGATTAGTTGGAAACGTGGTATTAATGATCTTGATGAAATAATAGCAATTACGTGTTTTTTAAAGTATTTCTCGAAAATCAACCTCGTGAAAAGGGGTTATCAAGGGAGGATTTGTAAGGCTTGCGTTGATAACTCGAAAATTGTTTTAAATTATCTTAGAGTTAAATAATGTAAAGGTAATAAACGAGTTCAAAAATCAACCCCTATTGTTGTAAAAAGGGGGAACAGGTACAGTCACGAGCATAAACAAACTTAAAACTACTCAGTCAAAGAATAACACAATAAGAACTTTAACATGCACCATAAAGGGCTGAACAATATCCCTTAATACAGCAACTTACAAAAGTTTGTATGCCGCACTGTAATAACACAAATTTCTACACTTAACTTTTAACTTAGAAACCGGCCCTATACGGCATGGCGTTAAGAAACAGTACAGGCCTAATGGCTTCTAAGAAACGACAAAGGACTCACAAGTCACATTTGTAGTATTGTTCATTCAAATAAGTGGTTCGAACCCACGCAGGCGCTTTACTTTGTGTAAATAATTCCATCACCACTGCTCTCAAAACGGTGAAGGAAAACATCGCGCATCGTGCGGAACCCGGCATATCCTAGAACCAAAAATTCGAGGATGCGGTGACATCTACCATTCCGCACTGGGCCCGCTAGATGACAGCCCACTCCCTCTCGAAGAGAGGAGGCCTGTGTCCCAGTAGTGGAAACATTTCATTCATTTTCATTTAATTTATTCATTAAACAATTTACATTGTGTTGAATATACCTATACTCATGCAATTTACATACAAATACGAAATAACATAATACAGTAACAATTACTATGAATTTTAATTAACATTCCAATTGAAATTAAAATAGTGCAAACAGTTTTAAATACAATGTCAAACAGTTGTCAATAAGTATGTCAAACAGTTTTAAATATAATGTCAAAAGATTCTAAAATTGAAATGTCAAAAAAAGAAAAAGGAAATCATTTATTATTGTGTGACATTAGATCCGATATAATATACAGACAGTTTTCTAATAAAAAGGCTTTTAATTTTGTTTTAAACTATAGGCTGATTATGATTATGATGATGATGATCGTCTTAACCATGATAACCGTGGTCTAAACGCATAATGGAAATGAGCCATAATGTCGTCAGACGAATCCTAGATAATAGGCTTTCGACGCCTGTATGAAACTAAATAATTGCAGTTACTCGGTTTCGGCAAGTTAAGTAGTTCGCGATGTGAACGAAAGTATAAGTGAACGCTTAACTAACGAACTATTATGCCTCGCATAAAACTTTATTAAACGTTAAAGTGTTAAGGGGCCGCGCGGCGTAGCATGCGTAGTTCATACAAACAGAATATCTATGTTCCAAATATATATTTTGAAAGGACAATGATATAAAGACGAGATATGAGGAATTTCAAATTTCTATAGAAAACTTAATTTTCTCATAACTCTTGTTTAAATCAGTGTCCATTAAAAATATATATTTGGCAACCTAGATATTCTGTATTCCAATCGGTATAAAATAGGCACTTCAAATTGCAAATAACGTAAGAAAATTTGAATTTCACGGGCTACAGCTGCGTATTCACGATATGTTTAAAAGTTACTTGTAAGCCATTGACTTAAATGTAAGGGGAACTGAAACTGTGCTAATGTATTTTATTTATACTTTCGTAATTAAAAAACCCAACCCAAAAACAGATTGTGTTTGGGTTTACTCCTTAATTGTATTTGACTACGTGAACTTTTGAAAATATTCGTTTTACATATCTATTACGGGACGATTCGAACGTGATGTTAACCCACATTGGTCATTGTTTTAAATGTATTCGAAATTTAAAAGGCATTTTAATCGTTGAGACTTGTCGGAAAAATTGTTAAACGGTAAATAAATATCATAATTTTAGCCGAAAGACATCCACTGCTGGACATAGGCCTCCTCTAAAGGGGCGGGGTTGCCATAATCGCCACGCTTGGCAGGCGGGTTAACGATCGCAGTTCGGTGTTAAAATGCATAGAGAACGCTGCTGCCCATTCTCTATTAAGTCCCTAAGTCACTTTTTACGACACCCACGGGAAGAAATAGGGTGGTGTTATTCTTTACGTGCGGCACCACACGTAAATAAATGTATTTGTTGTTTATTCTCACATCAGACGTTCAGAATAAAGGCTCGTACAGACTTGTGCGATATCGCGGCGGCGCGGCGGCGACGCGACACTAGTAGCACAATTTCTATGTGGTTCCCGGTTGCGCCCGCGATATTGCGTTAGTCTTTCAGAGCCTTAAATAAAGCATTATATCCTAACTGACGTAAACCTCTTAAATCTACCGATTGTAATTACTGGGCCGCAATCCCATTTTATCTAGGTCATCGAATATTCGTCGTCTTTCGAATATATCCGACCCTCTTCATTCGTATCAGACATTCCAGGATAATTTTTGCAAGGAAACACACTTTCCCACTTATCTGAATTTTCGGTTGAGAAAGTTTTGCTTTCTTGCTCTAAGTGATTGTACAAAAACTGAACTAGGTACTTACATTTATCTATACAGGGTCAAATTAAATTAGCTAGCGAAACTCCGGAAACGTGATGGGTATCGATATCAAAACATGATAAAATAAAAGAATAATTAATTTGATAATTTTTTTGGGGTCATCAAGTCACTTGAAATATCAGTTTAAAAAAATCTTTTTTTTTTGTGTTAACTTCACAGAGGTGATGGGTATCGATAGCTAAACACGATAATAAAAAATAAACAGATTGCCTCAACTCATACTTCTAGTAACAACAATACCAGAGGTCAATGACCCGAAAAAAAAAACATACACATATATTTTTTCGTGTTTAGATATTGATACCCATCACGTCTGCGGAGTTTCGCTAGCTAATTTAATTTGACCCTGTATATCCTAACTAATATTATAAATACGAAAGTAAGTTTGTTGCTATATCACGCTAAAACGGCTGAACGGATTTGAATTAAATTTGGCAAATGGGTAGACGATGACCTGGATTAGGATAGAGGATACTTTTTATCCCGATATTCCCACGGGATCGAGACTTAGGCGAGTGAAACCGCGGGGTGCAGCTAGTACTAATATAATAAAGCCAAAGAGTTTGTTTGATTGTTTATTTGAACGCGCTAATGTCTGGAGTCAGAGATCATCCAGTCAGATTAAAAAAAATAAGAAAACAATGCTAAAAGAACACAAAGCAATAGCGCGGGCGGAAAAATGTGGCTCTTATTTTAGTATGTAGTGTGTCTTCTTACGACTTCCGTGCGAACGAAATCGCGGGTAGAAGCTAGTCGAGAAATAAAATTTTATTGGACACTTACAGTTGGCAGAGTGAGTTTAAAGTTTCCTTTTGAAGTTGCCTTTGATTTTTTGCCTTTTTTTTGTGTGGGAAATTATCAAATAACTTCTCCCGCTCTGGGCGGAGCGGGAGGGCATGTCAGACTTTTACTGACTAAAACCCACCCGTGTTGTTTCAGCTGCCTGTGTGCCAGGGCCACGATATCCCTTTCAGACAAACTCGCTACCCTGGCAGGCATTGGCCCTAACGGACCCCGTCAATATGTGCTGACATCTCTTTGAAGGTATATTCCTTGAGGCGCGCGTGGAACAGAACGCACCATCGACCCGGGCCTGATCATTATCGGACGGTGAGCTACCTATCACTCAGCGCGCATACGGTGGCCGGGAATCGGCCTGCGACTCCCGACTCCCAGGGCGTCTCCTGCGGCGACTAGGGGCGTGAAGGCACGAATTTTGCCTGTCCCTCATTTTTTGTCTGCCATTGTAATTTCATCATTTACACAGTTCACAGTTTGAGTTTGCAACAGTGTCCGACATGTTATGTGCTCACTGTAGCGCGCTGCGTCATTAAATATGCACGCCACTTGCACCTACCAGATGATAAATATTGCTCGTCTGTTGCCACTTCAACAGCTGGTACTAAGTATCACGCAAACATTTTCAATATTTGCTGCTGGAAAAATTTTAGCTCTATTTTTGCGCCATTTTTACCCGACTATGGCAATGCAAAAAGGAAGGTTCCGGTTTTGACCGGTATGTATATGTGGGTATGTATATATCTATGTTCATCTGTTCGATCATAACTTCTAAACCACTTATCATAATTTGACAAATGAGGTATCGTTGGAAGCGTCTTGGTTGTCCGCTTGTTATAGGCTATCCTCTGAACATCAAAGGGTATTAAATACATTAAAATATAGATATTACGTGTAATTTGGTTATAAAATAGACGATAAATATGGAATAGTTTGTACAAAACAATTTCAGATGAAAATATTTTCTTGTTTCATACTTTTCAGAGCATGATTTTGTCAGTAGTTCGGTTTTAGTTTTTGAACTTACTTTATAATAGAACAATATTTTTCCGAAAAATTTATGAGTGTTTTTGATGTGTAGGTAATAGCTTTCCTCTAGGTTTCTGTGTGAGTGATTTTGTTAAAAGGGACGGAAGTGTGTAACAAGAAGTGACAGCATGGAATTAGTACGTGCAGCATGGAGTAAGTACTTTTAAATAGCATGGAATTAGTAAGTACTTCATAATAGCATGTAATTAGTAAGTACTCTATAATATCAATATGGAATTAGTAAGTACTTACTTTATAACAGCTTGGAATTAATGTACTCATGGAATTAGTAAGTAAGTACTATAGATCGTAGGGTCCATATTGGCTCAACTAAAGTTCTTTACCTGAAATTGTTCTTCCTAACGATTTGTAATCCGAATGATCACTCTTCCTAAAATTTTTCATCCTAAAGTTTTCATTCATACTATTTGTAGTGCTACCGGCGATGTTCATAACACTCATGTTTCCGAAAATTGTAATTAATAATATCATTAATGTAAATATATTTAAACTCCTACTGTTTTTTATCATAACGCTTTTATCCCTAAACATAATTACCATAATATTTTCACTCATACTCAGAAAGAAACATTTACCAAGTGTTATAAAAAATATATGTGGGTAGAAGATGATATTTATAGTTTTAATTTGAGGGTTTGATTATTTATTATTTGGGGGTATGCTTTACATAACGTACTGTGTTGTGTCTATTGCTAAGTTCATGTCGGTGTATTATCATTATTACGTGCATGTTTGTGTTAATGCTTTATTAATATGGAGGAAAATTATTTAAAATTATTTAAAACCAGTCGCGGAGGATTAAAATTAGACGTACATGGATTTATATATGAAAAAAACCGAATAACAGTGGATAAACAATATTGGGCGTGTGAATTAAGAAGCAGCAAAAAGTATAAGAGTAAGGCATGATTAATCACTACTTTCGATAAGGAAGTCAATAAGTATAAATTGCTGGAAGGTCCGCACCAAGAACATAATCATGAACCAGATGCTTTAAAGGAAAAGGTTTGTTTTTAAACTATTTCTTGTGATTACAAAACGGTTCCCTATCCATTTGCATAAAAACTTTAGACATAATATAACATGGCATAAATACTTTGGAGAACAATAGACTTCCAGGCTCGACATAACGGGACTCGACATAAAGGGAATAAATCATAATTTTGTTTATCCTAATTATATGTACGCATAACTTAATCAAATTCTAAAGCATAAATTTGTTTACGCATAATGATCATGACCATGCATGCAGCAGGCATGCAGCATGCAAGCAAGCATGCAGCATGCAACATGCAGCAGGCATGGTTTCTGTCACGGCTCCGGCGCTGTGGGGCTCCGGCGATCCCACGCGAGCTGCTCGTCGCAGATGTGTTTAACGCTCACCACCGTAGCTTCGGCTTGCTGGATAGCCGGCCAGCCTCAGCCTCGGCGGCGGGCGTTAAAACCACCTGCTCCTCAGCTCGCGGGCCGCCTCGCCCCTCCGCGCCTTCGCGATTTTAAATAACACTCTAGGGGTAGGGCAAACAAGACTACGTGGAGTCGATTTTGCAACGATTCGTTTCTTGGGGGCACTATGAAAAAAATACTTAGAAAAATTTCGCGTCCAATTTCGATGTAGCGCTCGCCGGCCGCTGCCGCGGCACCGCTCGCTTCGCTCGCTCGGCTCGCGCGTAGTTGGTCACAGTTCTAACCTAACCTAACCTATGGATATCTTTGCAGGTACACACCGCTATAAATAAAATTAAAGAAGACGCTTTAATTAATAAAAACAAGAAACCAATTCATATAATTAGTGAGTGCGAAGCAAGCACTTCCTCAAGTGTACGTGCTAATATGCCAACAAACTTGAACTTGAGACAAGTAATATATCGTCAAAGAAACAAAAAAGAAAAAATTACAGAACCTGATACTATTAACTTTGAAATAAATCATAATATTCTACAATTGGACAACGATATGATCTTAATTGATGAAAAATGGCATGAAACAAAGAGAATAGTATTATATACAACTAAACAATTTCTTACTTTTTTATGTGCTTCCACTTGTTTAATAATGGACGGAACATTTAAAGTCGCCCCAAAATTATTTCAGCAAGTTTACACAATACACGGCTGTTTAAACACGAAAACGTTTCCTTTAGTTATAGCATTGTGTACAAATAAAGACAAAAGCACATACGACAAATTGTTCTTATCTTTGATCGAGTATAGGTAGTCAATCATTAAATTTGATTTTATCGCCAAAATACATATTAATGGATTTCGAAAAGGCGTCACAGTTAAGTGCCAAGTATAATTTTGAAAACGCAGTGTTAAAGGGTTGTTATTTTCACTTGGGCCAAATTTTATATAGACAAGTGCAAAGTCGAGGTTTCCAAAAACTATATGGATCAAGCGAATCGTTTTCATCAGAAATCAAATGCATTTTAGCACTTGCATACCTACCAGCAGAAGAAATTCCCACATATTTTGCCGAATGGCAGCAAAATATCTCTCTCGAAGCAAAAGTGATAGCAGAATGGTTTGGTGAAAATTATATATTGGGTACCAGTTCTTCACCACCTAAATATGAACCATGCTTATGGAGCACGTATGTTTTAAACGAGGAAAACGTACCACGTACTCAAAATAGTGCTGAATCATGGCATAATCGTTTTCAACAGTTCGTAGATCAGCACCACGCAGGATTTTATTTGTTATCTAAGAAAATTATTCTAGAATTACAACATCAGGCTGCAGAAATCCAAAAACATCTTAACGGGGCTCCCCCTGCCGCCAAGAAAAGAAAATACAATGACAAATATAATAGAATTAAATATATATTGAATTTTAAAGCAAAATACACCAATAAAAGTGATTATTTGAAAGCTATAGCCGCTAATATTAAACTAATTTAATTGAAATGAGTTTAAGACAACATGTATTTAACTACTTGTACCATGGTACTATTATTGTTAAACGTTATATATGTTATGTGAAAATAAAGTTCGCAAAATTAATGTATATAAAACTGATTATTATGAATAAAAAGAAATCTAAACAAAAAAGATATGACTTTGAATAATAGTATAAAAGATGGTTATGTTGAGAAAATATAGGGAAACAAATAAAAGTAGGTATAATAGATGTTTATTGCTACTGACATTATGAAGTTGAATGCTTCGGAATTATGAACATTAGAGACAGAGTAGTTAGGAATTGTGATTGTTAGGATGAAAAATGTTAGGAAGAACATTTTCGGATTTCCAATTATCGGAGTTGAAAATTTAGGTGAACTTTGGCGCACCCTAGATCGTAAGTAGAAGAGGTCGGATTTCGACCAATGGGCGACCACTAGTGATTAATAATTATTCGAATAAATATTTCACTAGCTTTTTTAAATTTTGAGGTTAATTTGTGTCGCTGCTTAGTTGCTTATTACCAAGGTGAGATGTCAGATGTTACACATCTTAAGGCTTCTACATACTGGCGCGACTTGCCGCGAGACGCGACACCAGTAGAACAATTTTCTTGAATTATTGTTCTACCAGTGTCGCGCCAGTATGTAGAAGCCTTTATGCGACTACTGTAAGGATCGCTCATTTATTTTCTAATAATGTTGTTTTTATTCTTTCCCTCTACTCGCGTAACATTTGTGTTTGACAAAAAAACACCACTATGAAATAAGTAGACGGCAAACGGTCTGTCCCAAAAATATCTTTGCGACTTTTTGACATTTGCATGACAGCGGTTTTCACTTAACCGGTCACTTTCGTCCTAAACCCTGCCTAAGCCACCTAGACCCTATATACGGGTAGACCGCATTTATCACATCAAAATATGATTAACCTTTGACATGAAGCCGGCAAATGGGACGCGGCTGTCAAAGGTTTTAGAGCAGGGGACAGAAAAAAATCACGCTACACTCCCTGAAAAAGGGTTTCCATCAAAAAGCTTTTAGCCTGCACCTAGATATTTTTGGCTTATGATACAATAACTGGACAAGCCTTCCGGTCATACTTGGGCGATTGTAGGGATCATTAATAATGATCACACACTCACACACACAACACAAACGCATTACAACAACACACATCATCATCACACATCATTGTCATCATGTCAATCGACCGATTGGCCGGTTGATCGTTCTCGTGTGTTGTTGTTTTGTCATCATTTTACATTGAAAAAGGTTCCATCAAGATAAGTTAAAGTACTGGTAAAGCTCGACTTTGAAGGTACATTAAACAGAAAAGCTCTCAAACACATACTCAAAGAAACAAACCCTTCAGTTACAGGTTCTTTAAAACAAAAGAGGATCCTCAATGATCCGTATCGTTAAATCCACGAAGCAATTAAAATTATTTACAAAATTTTGCGATAGCAGTTTTTAAGTTATAAAACAATTTACAACTCCAAACCATTACGTCAAAGTTACCTACATTTTTTGTTTGTCCCAACAGCAGATATAAAAATTCATTATGATATTCTCTGATTTAAAAAAAGTCGAGATGGATATCGTATTTTATTTAAATCAAAGTTTCATAGCTCCCGAATTTGAAATATCGCTGTCATACACTTAAGATTAATTCATAAAGTCGGCCTTACTCAAACGGGCACAATTGCTAAACTTTTTGACAAGTAAAGCGCTGGAAATTAACGTTGTGCTAAGTTTTGGCAAAGTTCGTGCGAATTGTTTGCGAATTTGAGATCCGCACGAGACATGGCCTTGATGACAAAAAAACCCGGACACATTTGAGTTTGGAATTCGGTGTTGCCATAACTGCCGTACCTACGTCACACCATAATTCGCGTATTTATGTCTTCACCGTATGACACTAAACTTGCTTGCTTGACACATGCGTTCCTGGACTCCCATTTGGTGCAACCTTGAGACGCACACCCCATTTAGTACCTATGTTCATTATTTTTTTTAAATAATGAGCGGAAATCGGTTGTCATGGTATGTGGTATAATGCGGAGGAATGAGGAAAATGTCGTGAAGAAAGTTTTGAATATGAATGTGGCTGGCTATAAGAGTAGGGGCGACCAAAGAAACGATTGATGGAATGTGTGAAGGATGATATTTTTTTTTTTTTTTTACATTTGGCTAGAAATGGAGTGACTACCGAGATGAAGACTAGAGAAGTATGGATGAAAGGCACATGTTGCGCCGACCCTAAATAAATTGGGATATGGGAATGAGAATGATGGTGTTAATTATTTTATTTAAAGTGTGTCATAGTCATGATTGATTGTATATTCAGGCAAAAGACGTCCACTGCTGGACATAGGCCTCCCCCAAAGGGAGGGTTTGCCATAATCGCCACGCTTGGCAGGCGGGTTGGCGATCGCAGTTCGCAGTATGGTGTTAAAATGCATAGAGAACGCTTCTGCCCATTCTCTAGTAAGTCCCTTAGTCGCCTTTTACGACACCCACGGGAAGAAATAGGATGGTGCTATTCTTTACGTCCGGCATTACACAGACAAGTGTCGTAGTCATAGTGTCATTTTATTTCTTTAAAACAAGTTGTTTTTTGTTTCTATACTTAAAGTGTGAGTCTTCATAATGTGCACAAATATTGAAATGAGGGAAACTAAGCTTAATTTTATCGACGGAAATAAATATATGTGAAACGTTCAAAAAACCAAACAGGAAAATAATAAAGGTTGGAATAGTAAGTGCTTTTTTTTTTTTTTGGGTGGGAAATTATCAAATAACTTCTCCCGCTCTGGGCGGAGCGGGAGGGCGTGTCAGACTTTTACTGACTAAAACCCACCCGTATTCCATCATTTGCCTGTGTGCCAGGGCCACGATATCCCTTTCGGACAAACTCGCAACATAGTAAGTGCTTAAGGTACAATTGAAGCCTCGTTACCTCGGGGTCATTGTACTAATCATTATGAATAACTTTTACTATGGGACCAAACCTGAAAACGCGAAAATAAATCAGCTGTTCCCCACATTCCACTTTCCCCTGACGAGTTAGCCCTCTTCCTCCCTCCTAATTTTTCCTAATTTTTGCTGTGCCCGACAGGGTCCATATTGATCTTTTACTTTTTATACCATCTATTAATACATATGGAATGCAATAAAGAATTGAGAATTGAATTGAGTTATTCGAACATAAATGTAGGGAAGCCCTGATTTTTTTATTCGCAATTTCAGGTTTTTTTTATAGAATATACGATAAAATCTTGTATCAGACAACTACAACTCTTGAATGCCAATAACCTGATTACGCAAATGCAACTACAGTAAAAGAAATACAAAAATGTAACAGCCATAAAATTACACAAAGTTACAATGTTTTGAGTCCAGATGGTCAGCTAATCTATGCAAGTAGGTAATAGTATTAAAATTAATTATATTATATATCAGTTTTTTTTGTTTTTTTTTGCAATTTTATTAAATATTACACTATTTATGTAGGTACTTAATCGTTATTATTTTTAACTGACACAACATTATTTTTTATACGTATGCATGTATTGTATATGCATATAAAATAAATTTGTGTGTAAATCAGTATTATACTGCAACGTGTATACGTTGCAGTATTGTTGCGTGCGTTGTATGCGTTGTAGATTTACATCCGTCACTTCAGATACAGTTGAAAACCAGCGGCAGGCACTAGTTGTCGCCTGCTAGGGTTGCGAGTTTGTCCGAAAGGGATATCGTGGGCCTGGCACACAGGCAAATGAAGGAATACGGGTGGGTTTTAGTCAGTAAAAGTCTGACACGCCCTCCCGCTCCGCCCAGAGCGGGAGAAGTTATTTGATAATTTCCCATCCAAAAAAAAAGGCACTTGTTGTCTGGCATTTTTGCTGAACTGTGCCTTGTTGGCGCAGCCGTGAGGCACACTTTCCTGCTAATTTCTTACATCACACTTTATACTTTTGTATGTTTTTTTTTTTTTGCTGGATTGTGTGCCTTTTAACGAAATAAACTAAAAACGTATCTTTATTAGTAGAAATACAAATCAAATGCCATGATATTTATGAACCAATATAGTTGAAAGCGTGACAAAGATCTTCCACACATTTATTTTCCAATCGACCGCAGTTACAACTTTCAATCACACTTAGTAAAATAAAGTAGTGGCAGATACTCTTAAATAGAACGGAAAGGGATCAATTAACAACAGTTTATAAAGTAATTTAAGGAAGGGTCTTCACTCATTTATCAACTTGCTACCAGAATCTTACACCCAACTTTTGGCTCTTTACATTATACCTGCCATTAGCAATCACATAATTATAGCAATACAAAACTATTATAGGAATCATTGTCCAAAGAGTCAAATCAATGTAGGTAGACGGTTGAAGATGGCGAAGATGGCGAGGTGAGCTGACTGCTTTATGAAAGACTTGCCTGTGGCTATGGTGGCCGGAAATTATACCACTGCAATGTACTACCGCATACTGGAATAAAAAGTATCCCATAATAATCCAGGGGGTCTACTCCGAAGCGATAATTCGAAGTATCGGCCGAATGTCGGCCGTTTCTTGACTTCCAGTTTCCTTTTTAGGGTTCCGTAGCCAAATGGCAAAAAACGGAACCCTTATAGATTCGACATGTCTGTCTGTCTGTCTGTCCGTCCATATGTCACAGCTACTTTTTTCCGAAACTATAAGAACTATACTGTTGAAGCTTGGTAAGTAGATGTATTCTGTGAACCGCATTAAAATTTTCACACAAAAATAGAAAAAAGAACAAAAAAATTTGGGGGTTCCCCATACTTAGAACTGCAACTCAATTTTTTTTTTCATCAAACCCATACGTTTGGGGTATCTATGGGTAGGTCTTCAAAAATGATATTGAGGTTTCTAATATAAATTTTTTTGTAAACTGAACAGTTTGCGCGAGGGACACTTCCAAAGTGGTAAAATGTGTGTGTGTCAAACCCATACGTGTGGGGTATCTATGGGTAGGTCTTCAAAAATGATATTGAGGTTTCAAATATAATTTTTTTTGTAAACTGAACAGTTTGCGCGAGGGACACTTCCAAAGTGGTAAAATGTGTGTGTGTCCCCATGTAACTTCTAAAATAAGAGAATAATAAAACAAAAAAAAATATATGATGTACATGTAAACTGCCGCCGAAAATTGGTATGAACGAGATCTAGTAAGTAGTTTTTTTTTAATACGTCATAAATCGTAAACCGCCATTTACCTTAGATAATAATTGTACGAAACCCTTCGTGCGCGAGTCCGTCTCGCACTTGGCCGGTTTTTTGACTTTGAGTCCTTACCTAACTTCAAGTCACATTTTTGACTTTAATTTATCTCTTTGACTGTCGCTTATTTTTTCGCCGTAGTCAGCCATAGTTAGCCATAGTCAGGAAACGGCCGAACAGTCGGTCGATGCTTCGAATTTATGTTTGTAGTAGACCCCAGGTCATGGTCGACTGAATGACTGACAGACAGACGGACAGAGTTACATTCGTATTAATAATAAATAAAAGCCATATATTTCTTGCGTTTACAGTAAAAAACTTAATTCTAGATAGTAAAAAAAAAAAAAAAAAACTTATCTTAGTTTTATTAATTACAATGTAATAACCGTTTTTTATCTATAAATCTATATTTATGCAAGAACCCCAGTTTGGGTAAAGGTCTCCTCCAAAGATGCCCATTTGTCTCTGTCTTGAGCGACTTGTCTCCAGTTTGGGCCTGCTGTTCTTGTGATCTCGTCTTCCCATCTTGTCAGCGGTCTGCCTCTTTTGCCTAGCGGGCCTTTCCATCGGGTTACTTTTACGGTCCATCTCTGGTCTATAAGCCTCGCTACGTGACCTGCCCATTTCCATTTTAGTTCGTATTAATATTAGTACGGTATAATATATGTAGGGGTATCATATTACCCAGTAACTGGGTTGTGGAGGTCAGATAGGCAGTCGCTTCATGTACAATATCTTCCCGTGGGTGTCGTAAAAGGCGACTAAGGGACTTACTAGATAATGGGCAGCAGCGTTCTCTATGCATTTTTAAAACCATACTGTGAGCGCCAACCCGACTACCAGGCGTGGCGATTATGGCAACTCTCCCCCCCCCCCCCCCCCTCTTTGGTGGAAGCCTATGTCCAGCAGTGGATGTCGTTCGGAAATGATGATGATTGATGATGATGATGGATAAGACCTTAACAGCGAATAGCCGCGAGAAGTGCAAAATATATAATAGAGAGAGGAATTTGCCCAGCAATAGGACAGCATTGGGATCAGCATTTTATTACTCCTATATTAGTAATACCGAGTACAAGATATTTCATATCTTTACAAAGATAAAATAAAATGAAATGTCGTAGGTATCCTTCAGATCTTAAAGGCACGTAAGCGCATAAAATTATACACCCGACAGACAGACAACTTTAAATGTTTTCTTTGTACAAAAACAAAATGTCAGCTGTTTCAAAATAAACAACAAGCAATAATAAGGAAAACATGGTACAGAAACGGATATTGCTCGATTAAATTATTAAGAAAATAAAGGGACGTTTTAACGTGTCTGTCTGCCGTGACATCTGACATTTTGAAATATCTTCGTCTTTGATAACAGGGAAAATTATTATAAACAAAGTGTCTTGGAAATCGGGACGTCGACAATGTCTCAAGTTTATATCTTGGCAACATCAACACCTCATTAAATTGTTGTAAAACGGTATAACGGTATTCTAGATATTATATTTATATAAACATATAGAACGAAGTATTGTATTTATTTTATTTCTTATTTTGTTTATTTTTACCTCATTTAGTGCCAATTTCACCAAACAAAGTGAACGCGATCAGCACATCTAAACCGAGTTCAAGAGCTGTCAGTGTAAATATTACAAAGAAAATAATGACACTGACAGCTCGGAAACGCAGTTTATGTGCTGATCGCGTTCAGTTTTTATTGGTGAAATTCGCCCTTAATGCTGCACTGGTTTGACGTCATCACGTCAACGCCGGCTGTCGCTGAAAACCAGCACTGGGGCTCTGTCTCACATAGGGTCGCAGCATTATGCTGAGCGATGGCCGTTTTGCGTGAATGTGACGCATATTTTTCGTCAAGTTGTTCTTTCGTGTTTGTGTTTTTTTTTTCCTTTGCGTTATGTTTACCGCAAATAAACGTATTTTCTTTCTTTTTTTCTTTGTATAATTGGACGGTTATATAAGATCTTAAATTTGACTTTCATTCAGGCTATATTTGTTATTTTAAAGACTGTTTCATGTACCTGTTTGAAATCCAATTAAAACGAGAAATAGGTACTTTAATAACCATTATCGTTTTACAAAGTTGCAAACGATTTAAAATCCCACCTAAAATTTTATCGTAATCGATAACGAGCCTCATCCAGATACCTATTTGCTCTTATCTGCGGTACCCTTTAAATGACCCACTGGGTATGACCTATAAACGCTGCAAGCTAATGACCATTGGAGGCGTCCATAAAATATGATCCATATACGAGAAAATGCTCACGTTAAAGCGACCGACTACATAATGCAAGCTGTTATCGGAACCGTGTCCGCATGTAGGATAATGAATGGGCAGTTTTATACGGCCATTGTGCATTTAAATGTAATTCTCTCAATAGAATTAATTCAGAACGGCGCTGCCAAGAAAACCGTTGGGGTAACAAAATCAATTGTTAACTCAGTCATATTAGAACATGTAGAGCGCACTGCAGAGGTTTTAAAGTAACAATAACTTTAAAACATCAGTTAAAAATATACGAGTAGTAAACGGGTTAAAAAATTAAAGTGTCGACGACGTAGCGCATCCGCTTGCATACGTTTTTAAAATATAAAGAACCTACGTAATCCCTGTCGCCACCTAAGATATGATAAACATATAGCGGCAATGCAATTTCTCGCACGCTCCCCGTTTAATAATTTTAGTAGAACGACCTTAGGACCCTGGCCTTTTTCCAGCACAGGCGACCGACTGGCACAGAAACTCCTATATCAAACGTTCACTAACGTATAAGATGAAAAAGGCGTAGGTATTTTTACAGGGGAAAAATATAGTAGGTAACGCTCTGTTGTTAAAAATACTGAGAAAATGTTGCTGCCAAAAGGAGTACGTATAGAAATAGATGGAGTTATAAAGTATCTGCTAAGCGAAGCATGGAATGGGTATTTTTGCAAGGTTCTTATTAAGACGCAGATATATACCAGTGACCTTGAGTGGTTAGCTTGCGTGTTCTGTACTGAGCTAACGCAACGCGTCTTACGTTCAGCCAGTAATAGGACTCTCCCATCAAGGAGCGCTGTCCCCAATTTGACGCATTATTAATTTATTATACACAAAACAAAAGGTATTTTAATAAAACGCGTATACTAAAAGATCAATAATTAAATTATCTTTAAATTGGTGAAGTTTTCAGAAAAATACGCTTGGTAGATTTTGCGCTATTCTCAGTTTTTTATCGGCGTTAGACATAACTTTACAAATTAATTTCACTATCTAATGTAAACATAATCTAAACTATTCACATATTAAGTTATTGAGAAAATGCTTTAATTAATCACATATTTTTTTCAAATCATTAACACTACTCGTTTAGACGTGATCTTCAGTATAAAATCATTAAAAGTCGGTTATCGTCCCCTTAAGTAATGGTCAGCTGAAACAAAAAGTGCTTTGTATCTTCTTCAACACAACTTTCAATCTATCAGCCCATTAATTGACGTCCCTTCATACTTAGCACAAAATTGAATCAAAACCAGTCAACAAATTTGCGTATAATTCTCCTAAAAAAAGGGACGCAATTTCATCAAGATCGGCAGGCCGTTGACCCGAACAAAAATGATAAAGAAAAGTAAAGTAACTAAGTGCCTATACAAACTCAATCAATAGGCTATTGAGTACAACGACTACCGTTTACTGAGAATAAGAAACACGACAATTAAGCTATAAAAGTAAGTAAATTTTAATATGAAGACCTTGTGAATGTTTCTTTAACACTTGACTTAACAAGATAAAATTAAGTCAACAGTAGAAGGACTAATCGATAGTGAATTTCATTTTTGTTGTGTCGCCAGAGAAACATGTACATAATTTAAATTCATATTTATTCAGGTGACATCAAAAACTCATGAAGCGTGTAATCGCAGACATGAAAAGAAACATGAATGTGTAACAAAAAAAGATAAAGAATCATAACGCCATGACGTTCCATAGGGCCCTATGGAAAATAATCAAGATACGAAAAGGAATATATTTTTAGGACTACCCGAGTTATATTTAGATACACCAGTACGTGCAGATGCCCGCAGTGATAGATAGCGTTGTCATGTTGAATAATTAGCCAGTGCCAAACCGAGTAATTAAGACTGATCTAGCGATTGAACTGCACTCTGATTAACCTTCTGACTTGTGGGAAAATATAGAAGGATATGAATGTATACGTGGATTCAGAGCATGGAATCATTGTTTACCGTTCCAGTGTAGTGTTTTGTATGTCATACCATGTCATGATTATGATCCCCGGTCAGCTTAATTACAATTAGCAACAATGCAGTTGTTGAAGCCATAGATGCAATGATATTGTGCAATTGCAATTTGATATTCTATTGTATCAGAGCCGACGATAGAATCAGATTATTTTTAGGAATCTGATGCCCATACAAAAGCTAATATTAAAGATCCTATAATAAATAAGGAGCTGTCACGTAGAATTTTCTTCAAGGTTCCAATTCAGCGAGGAAGTAATTTAGCTCGACATTGTTAAAAGTAATTTAGGCATATTATAACTTCGTCACGTAAGCGAGAAACTGGCTTGCCTCTTAAGTTTGGCAGAAATGGCGACGGAATCCTCTGGCGTTAGGCCAAGCACTATCGACCGCGCCTCTACTATAATTCCAACGCACCGATTTTGACTGAATGCAATCGAAACGACGAAAAGTAAGTATTTGCTTTGATATATGGACGTAAGCAGACAAACAAACACAATTTCCAAAACATACATTGTAAGTTCCAATTTATTTTAGTAATCGATTTAGGTAGCAATGTGGAACTGGGGGAAAAATTGGCGGTTGTAGCAATTAACTAATTGGGAATAGGGGATCATAGGCTCGGCGTATGGGTTAATAATATCCAAGGAAATGAAAATGAAACCATCCATTACTGGACTAGGTGTTGGCGGCCTAGTTTATTGACTATCGAAGTTTTCTATTTTTCGTGTCGAAACTGAACATATCAGCAGCCCGAGTGTAAGTTTGCAAGTGAGTAAACGTAACTAGCGCGTTTGCGATAAGATTTTTATTCTCACTCATATACTCTTAGCATTATGATCTATCGGTTAAATTTTAACGCAAACGAAATAGTTACGTTTACTCTCTTGCAACCTTACACTTGGGGTACTGTATGTCCTTATGGCGTGTACTTCATTATTATTATCTTGGTTCATGGTTTCAGATTCATCTTCAAAATCAACACTCAAAGAAAATGCCTATTTCAAGTATTCTCTTCTCTGGCAACATTGTTCATAATTGAAACTTCAAAAGTTGTTACAACATTATCAATACTTTCAACGAAATTATAACAATAAAGTCTTGTTGAAATAGTTTCGTTCGTGTCTTACTCTGTAAAGGCTGCAAAGTTTATTAACTAAACAATACAATAATGTTCAATTACAATACAACAGTCTTGAATTTGAAAGTCTAATTTACATTTTAAGTTTATACTGCTTTTACACCAAGTACATTTAATTTAAATGGAGACTTTTAGGGCCTTATATATATATATATTACAAAACAAGGTTTATCTTCAGACCCAAGTTTAAACCATAGAGCCTTTATTGAATTTCGAACTTTATTCCGTCTACGGTAAAGTTCCTAATACAAAACTGACAACTTAGTACTGAACTAAGTTTTCCGTTTTGTATAAAAAACGGTATTTCAATCAGAGTTACGTTCTCATTACAAAAACTAGCTCCATGGTTTAAGGCTTAAGTCATATCAAAATATAAATCTTGTTTTCTAATAAGACGGTTAGATTTGGTACACATCGTACACATAGGTCATTCGTGAGTAACCTAAAAGGCGTCTATGGGTTACTATGAAGAGGATGAGCAGCAAGTGTTCTCAACTTTGGTAATTTTGCAACAGAGTCTGATTCTATTGCCTCCCTCTGTAGTGCCAATATGTATTACTTCTCGGCTATATGGTGGAACCCAGTTGTCATCAAGTGTTTTGAAAATTCCTTTTCAGAGCGAGTCGGGATGGGAATGGGGTTTCAAATTGTGTCATCCCCGAACTGCTATGGGAATTGCGTCATCAGTACCGTCAATAAATTCCTCCAGCGTCCAGCAGATATTAGGCCACTCAGGACATCATCATTTCATTTCAGCTACTGCTGGACATAGGCCTCCCCCGAAAGGAGGGGGGTGGGATTGTCATAATCGCCACGCTTGGTAGGCGGGTTGGCGATCGCAGTATGGTATTAAAATGCATAGAGAACGCTGCTGCCCATTCTCTAGTAAGTCTCTTAGTCGCGTTTTACGACACCCACGGGAAGAAATAGGATGGTGCTATTCTTTACGTCCGGCACCACACGGAACACTCAGGAAATAATGATATAATGAAATGAACATAATTCTCATTCTCAATTCTTTATTGTACATACAACAACAACATAACAACATAATGATAATAATGTGCCCCATAATTTGTATATTTGATATATAATCAATAGTAAAGCTGAAAACGGAGTAAGAGTGAATAGAAGTCTACAGAATGAACTAACAACTGATCAGGGTAGTGATAATGGCATATATCCCGTAAAATCGTCCTTTATAGCTCCTTGGAGGCCCACGCTTAGCAATGTACATTTATGAGCTGATACGATGAAATTCAAACGCCAAATAGCTCCCGACAATGTCTGGAATGTTGCTACTATCGCCGATTTTAATCCGGTAGACGAAACAGCAAACATTGTTGACACTATAATTATCTAATGGAATCAACCAATAAAATGGCTTGAATCTAGTTTTAAGTAATGCTTGAGTATTGAGTGACGTTCTGTAATACCGGCCTAAGTAGGCAAGTCGTAATTTAGCGTGCGATTTTACAAAAAACATAAAATTATTTCATCCATTATTAAAATTAAATAGACCGTAGCGAAAAAAAATTAAACAAGTATAATGTTAGCTCTGTTAGGTTTTGTTTTGTTTACGTTAAATAAAATCGAAACCTCATCGGCTCCTAAATCTCCCCCAAAAGAGCCAGACTTCGTTTAAATAATAAACGAAGTCTGGCTCTTTTGGGGGAGATTTAGGATACTTGTTAGTGAGATAATCTTAGTTGAACATTTACTGTGGATTAAAAATATTCCTGTAGTACCTTATATCCATACAAAGTAAACTACACTTTAATCCGAGTGATTAGTTAGACACAACATCGATACATCGGACTTTCACAATCGGCACCATCATTGACAATCGATTAATTATCTCGCCTTTGTCTGTTTCACTCGATTGCGTCGCTATTACGATATTAGCGAGATGAAACAAGTCACGCTTGAGTTCCTGAAGAGATAAGCAGAGATGTATATACTTTAGTTTTTATTGATGATGAATTTTGATCCTTAATGATTACGGCCCTAACCTAACTTGAAAAGAATCAAGTAATCAACAAAAAGGGTCATATTTCAAGAAAGGCTCGTGCTGACTGGGGTGATATCGCGGGAGCGAGAGGTAGCGCGACACTTTCTATGAAGTTTTCATAGAAATTGTGATAATAGTCTTGCGTCGCGCCTGTCTGCGGGAGTCTTAACAAGAGGGTTAAGATGTATGTTGACTTGAAAAAGCGTGGCAGTTGAGAGTACGTCATGCTCACTTAAATGGCTCTTTGATGGTGGCGCGTGTGTTGGATCATTCGGTTCCCTACAAAATGGTTGAGTTGGATGGTGCTGATCCACGCGTCATGTTCGTGAACGGGCGCCGTCAATTGAGAAAGGTCTTCTCTTAACTGCCAGGGCTTCTCTCTCCAGGGCTTCACTCTTATATTTTGTATTGTTTTTTAAATAAGTAATTTATTTTTTTACATTGTTCCCACATAAAGTAGCAACAAGAATAATGTACCCAGGATTTTGTAATACCTATATTGATTTAAAAGAGTGTCCTTGGAGTTTCTTGCCTGTTCTTCTCCATAGAGATCTACGTTTTGTAATGGGCAAATAGCTTCAACTTTCTGACTAACTGACCGACTCTTTGACAATTCAAAAGTGCCTGTAATAGGTTTAATCGAAATAAATGTTTTGAGTTTGAGTCGGAAAACGAACAAAGTTTATTTGTAAGTAAATTCAGTTCTTGCTATTTATTTTGATTTCCGCCTGGTTCATTATAATATCGAGAACATTACCTAAGAAATAACCTCCCCGTTTTCCTCGTAGAAAATGCCTCAGGCATTAAGTCCGCCTTCGTACAGTATTTTTTTTTTTACTAATTGTGCATAAAGTTTTAATAAATACATAAATACCTAGAATCTTCATTTACGATTAAATCATAATGACCAGTTTACCTCATTTTAAGGTTCTATCTACAGTTATTGCCATTTGACATTGGGGAGTGGAAAAGTTCTGATATCGTACGAGTTTTGATCAATCTTTAACAACTTTCATTACCTTTGTCCCCGATAACGTTAACTTTTTTCTTTTTTTTTCCTAGCCTACGCTGTCCAAAACTGCTGGGCAAAGGCCTCCCGTTTCCAGTTTTGACGGAACCTATCCAATGCGACGCCCGCCGGCGCCGCCGCCGTCGCAGTCTCAGGGCACCAATTCTGAGCTATTTGGGCCCACAGTTGGTCTGGCATGCGGCAGACATGTCCTGCCCAGTTTTATTTAAGTTGGGCAGCCTTTTGAGCCACGTCAGCTATTTTTGTTTTGGAGCGCAGTATTGTGTTTCGAATACGATCAGTTAATTTAACGCCTAAGACTAAAGACGGGAAGAATACACATGTCCATGAGCCTGCGTTTCAACGTTAACTACTGACTTAAAAATTACAATAAGTAATAGGTACCTAGGCTACTTCTTTATTTCCAGTTACTTTTTAAGAGATATTCTATTCGTGTATGTTCTGTCTCCTCAGATAGTCAAAGGTCCAGTTGTTGTGAGACTATACGAAATAGGATAATAATTATGGTAAATAAATATAAAAACATTTATGTGCATGAAACAGTGTATACAATGGTGGTAAAATACAATTTTAATGACACAAATATGTTTAGCTAAGATATTACATAGCATGCAAAATTTCAGGGTTTTTGTATGGCTACAATGATATTATATTAAACAGATATGTTATACACTCACAAAACAACCGCAAAAAGTCTTCCGCGCAGCAGCGGCAGCACACATACCCACTTTTCATTAATTTTACATTTCAATACAAGTAAAAATGATAGAAAAGAGATGGCTTGATAAAAACCTAAATAAAAACAACAACAACAACAAAAGAGACAGTTGTTGTCAATTGCGCGTGAATGTAAACAAACATTATTTTGGCCACCCATCACCGAATGTTGCCATCACAGACTAACAAATTGTGAATGGAGTGCATGCGTCCTTGTCGTCCTCACGACAAAAATATATATTTCCATTTCTTTCTTTTTTCTAACCTCCAATTATGAGAAAATTATTTAAATATATTAATAAATCGAATTATATTGCGTACATAGATGTGGTATGAGATCCCTTGTAATTTATTAACTTTGGTATCAAAATTGGTACACTTTCTAAATACGATGGCATTTTTTTAATTTTTTAGCTGCTTCAACTAAGCGTATTGCTCGTCGCCATGCGTGTCGCAGACTAAAGTCAATACGTCCCAATTGGGACGTTTTCGAGTCATCACGATTGCGCGCTCACAACATATCTGTGAGTAATGAACGTAAATGAAGCAAAAGGAGTATGTAAGTAGCGTAGCAGGTGGCGTTCTATAGTTTCTGCCTTCCCCCATGGGAAGAAGGCGTGAGTTTATGTATGTATTTAAGTTTTATAAAAATAACAGAGCATCACGTCATATTCCCCGAAGGGTTAGGCAGAGATGTACCTGCCTATAGTACACTCACATTAAATTTCGACGGGTAAGTTTAGGTCCCATGTAATAGGGGGCGAGTTTCGGACTGTAACTGTGAAATTCCAGAAGGAAAACCCAATAACAGTTTGCCTGACCTGGGAATCGAACCCAGGACCTCATGCTCAACAGTAGTGTTTGCGACAAATAGACCAACAGTTTTCTGTATATTGTAGTGTCTTACGCAGTACGGCAGAAAGTAGTGGTTAGCAAACCTTCAATGGTAGAACACGGACTCTGCAATGGGAATAGAACCAACTTAGAAGTGTAGACCACCATTTTTATTTGTAAGCACCCGTTAGTATACTAAACCAACGAAACTTGTTCAGACTTGTTCCCAACTCTCCCATTCAATTGCGACTCGGTAGCATTGTATAACGTTTATTATCTTATCAAATGTTTTACTCACAAGCGTGAGTTCAGAGTTATGTCTCTTATCACGAGTTTTCGAACGAATATCGTTCATCTTGGTCTAATAACATAAAATTAGAATACCTATAAAGTTTTATACGCCCGTTTATGCTGAAGTAAGCCCAGATGAGCCACTTAACTCAGGAAGTATGTCATTGACATGCACAGCTACAGACTGTAAAATTGACAGTTCAGTTAATACACTTGTACAGTTGGTTGTTATAGAACGTTTTAATACTGATATCGTGGATAATAGAGTTTAAATTACTGTCTTTATATTTTATGATTTCTACAGTACCGACAATATCCATTGCGCCTTATGTTATAAATTACTAGCTGCGCCCCGCGGTTTCACCCGCGTAAGTCTCGATAGGGGTATAAAAATAGATAGTAGCCGATTCTCAGACCTACTGAATATACATATAAAATTTCATCAAAATCGGTCAAGCCGTTTCGGAGGAGTATGATAAACAACATTGTGACACGAGAATTTTATACGAGTATATAAGATAATGTTCATGATAACGCAATTAATGTTTGAAAAGATCGTTTTTGTTTTTTTTTTATTTAGGATGGGTTTGCTTTTGACCTTAGTCTAGGGCAGAGGTGACAGAGACAAAGTCGACCATGGAGTGAGCTTACCCAGAAGAAGCCTGTTCACTCGAACTTGTGCGCATTATAAAAGACATTTGGAAACGCTTAGTGCGAATTGGTGGAATAGCTACGGAAGGGATAATAACCTGCAGTGCGTCTAGATGTCCGATAATAGAAGGGGACCGGTGGAATAAAGTCGTGGAGTTCTTGGGCACACTCACCGAAGTACAATCTGTAGAAGACCGACAAGCAGGCAACCTTGCGGCGATGAGCCAAGCTGTGAAGATTGGCATCCACCAGTATTACGTCGCCAATGAGCCTCTTAGCTCTGCGTTCCACCGAGTCAATAGGTGTCATAAGGACTGCTGGTAAATCAGGGCGCTGCTGAGTGGGTACCACGAACTTTAACAAAGGGCTTCAATCAAAAAGTAAGGGATATCCGACCATTGGTAATATTTCTGAGTAATTAATAGCAGATAGCGTTATCAAGGGGTCAACGCCGCAGCTACGTCACAGCCGCAACACTAAATGAGACACAACACTATACTGACTTGCCTTCTACACCTATAAATAAGACGCTGACAACAGGTAAACCGCTGTCAAAGTCAGACTGCATACAAAAGAAAGAGAAGTGCGATGACAACGCTTGTATTTTATTGCAAAATATGAAGCAATTGTTTATTTACTCAAAAATTAGTTGAGTAATCGGAAATAAAAAACAACCAAGCTCTGCAAATAACACGTTCTTGTTATTAATTAAATACCAACCGTACGTTGATATTTATTTTGGATTGAAACTCAAATTAAAGGATTAGTTTACCGTTTATTTGTATCGAGATTTTTTTTCTGAACTTGTTTTGGTAACAACCAAGTTCTGAGAAATATGTTCAAGAATAATACTCGTATATATTTTTTCCGCTACCACAAACTATATAGGTTTGGCAATTTACAAGCATACTTTTATCATTTGCCTCTTGTCAGCGCCTTAAACATTTAAATATGTGCTTGCAACTGCGCTATTTATCCTATTTCTTAGGTAGTTATACCTACCCCAAAGATTAGTAAGTCACGAACTCACGACTTGTTTTGTAGAGTTACCTAAACATGCGAGAAAGAGATAAGTAGGTGCATGCAGTCACGTACTTAATTAAAGTCATAAATAATTATGTCCGTCAGCGATAGGACAGTTGCCTATGATTGACTTGAAATTAATAATTGCTCCCAAATAGATAATATTATTATGACAAGACGTACAGTCAGTGACCAGCATACCCCAACCCCTCTTCCCCTCTTCTTCTTCGTGAGAGGGGTCAGGTAATACAGAGCACTGATCCTACCATGTATACGAAAGAAGAACAATAATTACTCAGTCTGGTACTGATTTATTGAAAGCAACACGAATCATTCTAAAAGTATGTAGATACTAGACAATCGTCTTGAGAATCTTGCCAAAAGACAGAGGCAAGTAACATTAAAGGCTTGCATTTGGCTTGGGACAGAATTTAAAAAAATTGCAACAGTTTTTTATAATTTTTATATATAAATCAAATTTTAATTGTTAATTTACGTTTTTACAGTTTGACTTTTACAAAAAAAAAATATTTTGACATTAAAATTTTTGTTGATTCTGACTTTTTATTAATTCATTATAATTTTTAATAATTTATAAATGTTTAAAGTTCTATAATGTATAAATGTTTAAAGGTCACATTTTTTTTTGTTAATGGTATAAGTACTGTTGTTTGTGATTTGGGTTTGT
Source organism: Tiliacea aurago (assembly GCA_948098905.1). Classification (NCBI taxonomy): domain Eukaryota; kingdom Metazoa; phylum Arthropoda; class Insecta; order Lepidoptera; family Noctuidae; genus Tiliacea; species Tiliacea aurago. The sequence goes on from OX402592.1 coordinate 9,987,902, forward strand.
GAGTGTGGGGCTATGGTTGGTTTCTATTCGTTTATGTTTGGCAATGGGTGTTATTTACCCGAAATAAATGAATTTATTATTAAAGTAGCAGCGAGTAAGAGGCACTTGAGTAACACCTAAAATACAGTACTTATGAGCAGACGGGTCGGGTCGCACAAGCCGTTATCATGAACACGGCAAACCCTAGCCGTCCCTTTGTTGACCCTTACAACTGGTACGAAATTAATGAGGTATACAACATTCTGTTGCTTCTTATTTATTAACGACTAGATTAAGGTATACGGGAAGGCACATCTGTATTCTGTAAATTTTGTGGCTGAGGAGTTGGCAGCTCCTGTTTAAAAACTGATGACCGAATGTTGTTTTTCGGCAGCATAGCTATTCACAAACGTACGATACGCTTCCGTGCCGAATCGAACATCAATCAATGTTATCAAAAGAGTCCTTTATAGGCTGTTCACAAATCCAAAACCCGAAAATTTTGTCAGTTTGAATCAAATACACGACCGCCATTCTTCCGAGAGCTATTTGCTGTCGGGGGCAAAGCAGGTGAGTGATTGAAAATGTGTCATTTTCGATTCGACAACCTGTCGTGTGGTTGTGGAATGAATGGAGAATCTATGCAGGTTTGAATTTTTGAAGTGAAAACTTCTTTAGCCGCGTTTAATGATTTTTGGTAGGAGCAAAACTTGTGGGTTCGCGTCACTGACATGCCCGCTTCGCCAACATGCGAGTACGTGTTGCGCCAGACTGGCGACGCGAAGCGGCCTGTGTACAATAAATTGTACATATAATATGTATAAAAGTTCAAGTTATTTATTTTCACAATAGGTACCCAAAAAGAAGCAACATAAACAAAATAATATAAGTAACCTCGTCCCTCACCCATCATCGAAGTAAGAACGTCTTCTTATTGATACAGAACAAAGTTCCCAACAAACTGCAAAAAGGAAAAAAAAACTGTCCCTACATTTTGACGAGTTACTCGAACATAAATGTAGGGAATAGCTGATTTTTTTTTCGCGATTTCAGGTTTGATCCCTTAATAAAAGTTGTTCATAATGATGAGTACAATAACCCCTTAAGAGGTTGTGTGTTAATTCTGGGACATGTTGTATACAAAGGCTTTTAAACATTCTTACACGTCATTTCTTCTGCAAATGACAGTCATAAAACCAAAACCTCGAAACTTAAAGTCGCCTGTCCCATTTCAGACATGAAAATGAAGCAAAGTTCTTACGGCAAAAGTTCTCTTGCAAATGTGCCTTACATTTTATTTATTCTGAAGTATGTCGACACTTATGTCGGCTGTCGGCATTCGCGTTAAGTGCACTAAGTTCAATGCTAAATGAATAAATAATATTATTTTGTATGAGAATATCTTACAAGAGTGTATTGATGATATTATGAGAACAGGGTTTTCTACCTGATGCTCCATAATTCTTATATTTAATTTTAAAAATTGTATTTTTTCATGTGTAACATATTTCTCTCGCTTTATATGGGAGAACTTTTTTGCTAATATTCCCCTTAAAACTACTGAAACTTTAAATTCCTCACCCGCGCTTTTTGCTGCCTTACTTAGAAATAATGTAAAGGCTTGCCCTATGGAGTTTAGGTTTCAGCATACAAACCCCGAGGCTGTTATAAAAGCTTTTAAAGATCTTAAAATTAAATCAACAGAAGATCTCTGGGGGATGTCTGTAAAAGTCTGTAGATCTATCATAGAAACCATTGCGCCCTATTTAGCTTTCTTACTTAACACCAGTGTGGACCAAGGAGTCTTTCCGGATCTCATGAAACACAGTAAGGTAGTTCCTTTGTTCAAGTCCGGAGATAGTAAAGAACCCAACAATTATAGGCCTGTGTCAGTTCTGCCAGTTCTCAGTAAGGTGTTTGAAAAGTTGATTCTCAATGTTTCGTCACTTTAATAAAAAATCCATGTTTCATGAACAACAGTACGGTTTCACCAAGGGGCGTTGTACCACTGACACCGGTGTCTCCCTAATAAAGAACATTTTTAACGCCTGGGAGGAAGCACAAGATGCCATTGGAATCTTTTGCGACCTCTCTAAGGCGTTCGATTGCGTAAACCATGAGACACTTTTGCTGAAACTAGCGCACTATGGGATTAGGTATACAGCTCTTGATTTACTAAGATCATACCTGAAAGATAGAAAGGTTAAAGTTCAAGTGAACGGAGTAAACTCATTGGGGTCTGAAATGGCAATGGGCGTTCCTCAAGGTTCAATATTGGGTCCATTCCTCTTTTTAGTTTATATTAACGATTTACCCCAATTATTTTAAAAACAACCGAAGATGGTGTTATTTGCAGATGACACATCATTGATATTTAAAATAGACCGACGGTCACAAAATCTTGACGACGTGAATAACTCTATTCTTCAGGTCCAAGATTGGTTTACGGTAAATAATTTGGTACTAAATAAAGCAAAAACCAAATGCATTCGATTTAAATCACCTAATGTTAGAAGTAGTGAATGTAATATCATATTGGATGGAGCATAACTGGAATTTATTAATCAAACGGTTTTCTTAGGAATCACTCTAGATGAGAAATTACAATGGGACCACATATAACATCTCTTGCGGGGCGGCTAAGCTCGGCGGCTTATGCTGTTAGAAAGATAAGACAGTTAACAGATGTAGAAACCGTGCGTTTGGTCTATTTTAGCTACTTCCACAGCATTATGTCGTACGGCATTTTACTGTGGGGTCGGGCTGCTGACATTGAGTCAATCTTTATTTTGCAAAAGAGAGCTGTCAGAGCAATTTATAATCTAAGTCGCCGCGAATCTCTTAGGGAACTATTTAAAAATTTTAATATTATGACGGTACCTTGCCAATTCATTTACGAAAATATTATGTATTTAAGGAAAAATCTACATCTTTTTAATAAAATAAGTGATAGACATAATTTTAATACTAGAAATAAAGACAAAATAGATCAACCATTTTTCAGGTTATCTAAAGTACATACATCTTTTATGGGGTACTGTGTTAAATGTTACAACAAAATACCTTGTGATATATTGCAACTAAATGAAAGAAAATTTAAAAATCATATTAAAAGAACACTTTGTAAACAAGCATATTACAAATTAGAGGATTAATACAAGATAAGAATGCTTGGAAACTAGCTGGTCCTGCTCCATAGGACAATCTAGAGTCTAGACAAAATCAAACAGGTTGCTATTTTGATTGTATAATTTGTTATTTTTATGACATTTATTTTAATTTCTGTGATTATCTTAACTCACACTGATATTATTGTTATTTTTTAGGAAATCGTATATATTTTTTAAAAATTTTGTAAATATGTGAGCACCATGTTCTATCACCTAATTAATTTATCTGTCATTGCTTCATTCTTAACTCTTTTTATTACCTATTGTGGTATAGTAATTTTATTCTAGGTGCATCGTCTTCACATATAATTTTATAATTAATGTACCTATAAAAATATTGTACAAGATTTTAAAAGAGTACCGGTGGAGTTTCTTGCCCATTCTTCTCCATACGAAACTACATTTTGGAAGGGGCGACTAGAATAATTCTATTTTTTTTTGTAAATATTGACGTTAAAAAGTGCCTTATGTGCCTATTTGAAATAAACAATTTGACTTTGACTTTGAGTGATTTCGTGAAAAGGGACGGAAGGGTGTAACAGAACAGGAAGTGACAGCTTGAGCATGGAATAAGTAAGTACTTTTTAATAGCATGGAATTAGTGTACCTACTCTTGGAATTAGTAATTACTATATAAATTGTAAGTAGAGGGGGTCGAATAACAACCAGTGGGTCACCCACTGGTTGAGATTCGTACCCCTCTACTTACCACACTACTACTTACACTGTATAAATAATTAATCGAATAAATATTTCAGTATTTAGCTGTTTTAAATTTTGAGATTAATTTCTGTCGCTGCTCAGTTTCTTATTACCAAGGTGAGATGTCAGATATAGCATGGAATTAGTGTACTCTTGGAATTAGTTAGTAGTATATAAATTGTAAGTAGAGGAGGTCGAATTTCAACAAGTGGGCGACCACTGTAATAAATAATTATTCGAATAAATATTTCAGTATTTCGTTTCTGTCGCTGCTCAGTTGCTTATTACCAAGGTGCAACTTTAATTATGCAACTACTGCTGACAGTAGTTGCATGATTATGATGTGCAGAAAAAAAACAAGCGAGCCTTAGCTCGCTCGTTTTTTTTTTAGTGACGGAATTACTTTAAGCAAACAAACACCAAAACAGAAAAACACCAGGTTTTTCTGTTTCTAAATAGATTATATACCTACGTGGCCTCTATAATGTCGGTAGATTGCAGTAGGTAATCATCATCCCATCAACAAAATATTCCGCCTTTGAGCGTTTCGATTATTATTTTGAAACTGTGGATATGAGATAATTAATGTAATGAACTTAATTATCGATGTATATACAATTATTATTATTATACCTAAGTTTAATCCCGATAAGAAGTACTTTAAATGCGTAATTTGTTAACAGTAGCGAGATATATAAACGTTTACAGATAAGACATTAATAGGTATTATTAGCACTAGTAGGTACAAGGTTGCCAGCAATATGAAGGCGTATTAGCCCACAAAAATAATAAAATACAAGAAAAAAAAACGAACAAGCCTTACAGTACTGTCATATGATGGGTAACATCTGATATCTCACCTTGGTAAGCAACTGAGCAGTGACAGAAAATAGCCTCAAAATTTTAAAAAAGCTAAATACTGAAATATTATTCATTACAGTGGTCGCCCACTGGTCGAAACTCGACCCCCTTTACTTACAATCTATATAGTAGTTACTTACTAATTCCATGAGTACACTAATACCATGCTCTTATAAAGTACTTAACAATTCCATGCTATTAAAAGGACTTACTTATTCCATGCTCAAGCTGTCAATTCCTGTTACACACTTCCGTCCCTTTTCGCGAAATCACTCCCACAGACAGAGATTGATCTATTCAAATTCATATACATAAAATATGTTGATCATTGAAACACATAATAAATTTCTAAAGGACAATTTTCCTTTAACGCTACATCTTGAAAATTACAGGAAAAAAATTATCGTGGGTACACGAAAATTCTGCGAAAATAACTTAATGTTTTTATATTGAATGTTGCCAAGTTATCTTTCGAAGCACATTTGACAGGACTTATGGGTTACGAATTTACGTTTTATCGCAAAGGATTAAGGTGCATATTGAAGCAATCAAGTGTAGGATGAAAAAGTATGCTGGAGTTAGTGATCCGGAAGCTTTTAAATATCGCCCGCTGAATATTTTATTTGGCACAGACCGATGCTTCGATATTTCTGAAGCGTGTAAAATATAAGAGATTTTTTTTAATCTTAATTCGTGTGTACTTATCGATTTGAAGAATAAGTATTAACATAGATATTCTTTTGGATGGAAAAATGAAAGAAAATTGTCTCAGATGATTGAAGATGCTGGAGTAAGTGACGTGGAGTGGAGTGGGAGTTTCGAGAAAATTTTGCATAGAAATAACTTGATTTTTCGAGAAAATTTAAGTAGGTTTTCCCGAATTCCAAAATAATTATCTTTCGTGTAAAAAGAAGTTACTTAAGTAATTATAAGTAATATAACTTATGAGAGACTTCAAAAAACTTGCGACTTGCAAATGCTTGTGCTGTGGGTCCCCCATAGCACAGCATCATGCTGAGTGCAAGCCTTCTTGTCACAGTCATGACGTGCAGCTGCCGACTATTTGTTTTTTGCGCTCGTGATTACATGTATGTTATGTTGCCACTTGCGGAACCCTAAATTCCTAAGACAATGAGTAACACCGCATTGTGCTCTGCACCGTGAGATTCGCCTTCTCAGCAATCCGATGGCGTGAGACCGAAGTTTGTGCAGTACCAGTGATTTATATTGATTCGGTGTATTGGTGAATCAGTCTTGTTTCTCACATCGAACAATTTTCGCACATCTTGGTTTTACCGAGATATTAATTAAATTCTTTAAGTAAATCATATTATAGGTTTTATTTGCATCCTCGTCTGCAGTCGAACGTAATTTGTAGATCAGTACCCCAAGTGTAAGTTTGCAAGAGAGTAAACGTAACTATTTCGTTTGCGTTAAAATTTGACCGATAGATCATAATGCTATGAGTATAAGAGTGAGAATAAAAATCTTAACGCAAACGCGCTAGTTACGTTTACTTACTTGCAAACTTCCCTACACTCGGGGTACTGTTTTTTGTAATGTTTACATAGTCGAATTTATTATGTTTTCGTATTTAGGAACGTGTTTCTAAGAAAAATAAAATGATTTTTCTTTTTCTTTCTTTTTTAATTTCTCTTTGGCGTGACTTTTTTTTTAACTTAGAGACTAACTTTTAAAAATAAACGAGATTATGTTAGTTGATTATACTCGACGAATAACCGAGTAAATAAATGTTTTGGTTACGGATAATATTGAACGGCTCAGGATAGCCTTTACCAAACCAAATGGTCATCGTATTAGTGGTTCAGCAGCTTCAATATCATCAGGATTGTGTCAGAATATAGCAGTTCCTCGTGGACGTGGTGAGACAGCGGCTCGCCTGACATCATCTCTGTCATCAGAAGATGGCCGCCACGCAACCATCGAAGCGACGTTCTGCTAGAGTAACAGTAATCACCCAGTGTCACTCTTAACCGACTCTTGATCTTTCAGGGAGTATTCTATTCTATTCTATTCCAATACCTTCCTAACAACACGAAGCGGTGCCACGCTTGCAGCGCCAAAAAGCGCAAATTTTTATTAAGACGCAGATATATGCCAGTGACCTTGAGTGGTTAGCTTGCGTGTTCTGTCCTGAGCTCACGCAACGCGTCGTACGTTCAGCCAGTAATAGGACACGCCCATCAAGGAGCGCTGTCCCCAATTTGACACATTATTAATTTATTGTACACAAAAAAAAATATTTTAATAAAACGCGTATAGTAAAAGATCAATATTTAAATTATCTTTAAGTTGGTGAAGGTTTCAGAAAAATACGCTTGGTAGATTTTGCGCGATTCTCAGTTTTTTTATCCGCGGTAGACATAACTTTACAAATTAATTTCACTATGTGATGTAAACATAATCTAAAATATTCACATACTAAATTATTGAGAAAATTCTCTAGTTTAACATATATTTTTTTCAAATCATTAACACTACTCGTTCAGACGTGATCTTCAATACAAAAACATTAAAAGTCGGTTATCGTCGCCTTAAATCTAAAATGCTTGCTAGTGAAATAATATGTACAACTAACTGAGCCCCGCGGTTTCACCCGCTTAAGTCTTGATCCCGTGGGAATATCGGGATAAAACGAATCTTATTTTCTACATAGAATACTTTTTATCATGTGCTCAAATTTTATCGAAATCCGTTCAGCCGTTTTAAACCTCGTACAGACTGGGGCGACATCGCGGGTGCGACAGGCAGCGCGACCCTTATCGTGTCCGAGATATCGCACCAGTCTGTATGGGCCTTTAGCGTGAAAGCGTAACAAACAAACAAATAAATTTATATTATTAAGTAAGGATACATATAAGTTAAGATTGTTTACTTTACCACAAGCGCTAACTTCGTAAAACTTAGTAACACAGCTTTCTCGGCTTCTTACCTGAAAAGAAATAAATGAAAATGAATTAAGGAAACAGTCATCTAATTAAAATTATTTTTGCTTTGTTTGTTCAATCAAAACAAAGCATTAAGTTGGGATATTATTATTTATTTAGAGTTCCTTACAAAACTCATAGGTAGATACTGACGGCTACACATCAAGCTGTAAATTTCCAGTATAAGCTGATATCGCATTGTGTAGGATGTCCTTACAATTTTTTTTTTTTAATTTTCTTTAATTTACAGTATTTTTTTTTATGAGTATCATCTTTCCACTCGCTTTCTGTGGCAGTGGTTTCATGAAAAGGGACGGAAGTGTGTAACGGGAAGTGACAGCATGGAATAAGTAAGTGCTTATTAATAGCATGAAATTAGTAAGTACTTTATAATAGCATGTAACTAGTGTACTCATGGAATTAGTGTACTCATGGAATTAGTGTACTCATGGAATTAGTGTACTCATGGAATTAATGTACTCATGGAATAAGTGTTCTCATGGAATTAGTGTACTCATGGAATTAGTGTACTCATGGAATTAGTAAGTACTACATCGATTGCAAGTAGAGGGGGTTGAATTTCGACCAGTGGGCTACCACTAGTCGTGAATAATTATTCGAGTAAATATTTCAGTATTTAGCTTTTTTAAATTTTGAGATTTATTTATGTCGCTGCTCAGTAGCTTATTACCAAGGTGAGATGTCAGATGTTACACATCATATGCGACTACTGTAAAGTTTTTTATTTAAAATAATTAAATATTGACATTAATATACATTAACCTGAAACGCTTAATCAAACATAAACATTTCATCATTAACATGCTAACACAATTCATTCAAAATACTAACAAACTCCGACCCAACAACATCAGCTCGCACTTGACCGCTTTTCCTCGTGTCTTCCAGTCGCATCTGTTATTATTGAAGGCGTCCATTAAATAATGAAACGTTTCTTAAAAGCCATTACGTAGATTATTGGAAACACGGAAAAGTACTTTTTGGCGCAAAATCGCACGGGCGTATTCTTATCTCGGCGTTTTTTTTCTGGCACTGGATTTTCAACGCTCTCCAAAGCCCACAATACATGGCAATAAAAATATACAATAAGCTCCCCAAGAGATTGAAAATGAAACCAGGCTTGCTCCATTTATTTTTTTTACCTATCTTTAAAAAAAGTGTTACTATTTAATTGAAGAATTTCTACACCAAAAATAAATCAATAACTACTACATACACATTCTCGTACACAGACATTACACACACTTACACCACTACCTACACATGACTTCCTATTCTAAATAAATAAATAAGGCGATCGAATTAATAAAAAATGTATCTATATTATTATTATTGAATTATAAAAATGTGTATTTGTTATTATTTGAATGAATAATACTAAATTATTGAAAGTAATATTGTGTCAATAGCATAGTTATTTTAATGTTTTATGTTAGATAACCCTCAAATCTGCGATGCCTGGAGGCCGCTAAGTTGTAAGTACCTACATTATAAAATAACACCAAAATGTACACTTAGTTTGCAAATAAATCTCTGACTTTGACTCCTTAGCGCTGAGAGCTGACAATCCAACAAGTTTTCTTGACTCGCTGGGATGTGCTCCGGTTGGATTCTCAATCCTCAGCTCAATGCGACAGTTGAAGACAAGGGGGTCTTCTCCGAAGTATCGGCCGTTTCTTGACTTCCACAGTTTCGTTATTTGACTTTGAGTCCTTACCCCACTTCAAGTCACATTTTTGACTTTGACTTATCTCTTTGACTGTCTTTTTTTTTTCTTTCGCCGTAGTCAACCGTAGTCAGGAAACGGCCGAACTTTCGACCGATACTTCGGAGTAGACCCACCCCCTGTGCGCGAAAAAAAATCATCCATGCGAACCAGGGCTTAGGTAAACAAGAAAAAATAAAGAAACAAAAACGATAAGACGGCTTAGCAGAAAATTTCGTAGGCACATTAATGTTTGGGGAAAGACGAAAGCAGTTCATTTTGAGACGGGATTTTTCATTTCCATAATGTGTAAGACGTTTAGGAACTGTTTAGAATTGAAATGTAAATACTGGTTGCTTGGAGATGACAGTAAACTGAGTGAAAAGTTAAGCACTAGTTCTTCATACTCAACAATCGTCCCTTTTCATCAAATATTAGGACTACATTCTCGGGTTGGAGCTGAGATTTACGCAAGTGTTATAATACACTTTACAACATTAACAATAGAGCTTTTATTGTTTCGAGCACCTACAGTTTTCTGAACTAGTTTGCGTAATGAACAATGAAGATACTAAATGAAATAGCACCACTTCCAGACGTCCCCAAAGATTCTCCCTTCACTTGTGTATCCATCAGTTCTAAATGATGTAATAAAAGTAGCATAAGTTACTTCTAATAACAGCAGCTATCTGCCCGTGAAAGTCCCGTCAAAATCGGTCCAGTCGTTTCGGAGATCAACCGGAACAAACAGACAGATACACAGACAAAAATTATAATAATTGTTTTTTTGTTATAAGTACCGTATATACCTTCATATGCATTTACTAAAAAGAGGGGCTTGTGGCTAAGTAATAATAGCCCCTCGTAGTACGCTTGCCGCGGTTGGTCCGTGGATGGGTGACCATCTGAAAGCACGTTAAGCCGTTGGTCCCGGCTGTCATTCGTAGATCTTTGACAGTCGTTACGGGTCGTCGGAAGCCTGTAAGTTTGACTACCAGTCTTACCAAGGGGTATTATCCAGTAACTGGGTTCTGCAGGTCAGATAGGCAGTCGCGCCATGTAAAATACCGGTATTCCGAGCCCAACATAGTTGGGCAAATGCTAGGCAGATGATGTTGATGCATTTAGTAAAAAGCTGGTATTTTGATATTACAAAAAGACACTTCAATTTTGTTCTCAAAATTTGTTTCAACAAGAGTCTCCAAATTCCAAGAAAACATTGAAACTTTCACCTTCACAATGGGATCTAGACCAAACGAATCTATGCCGTTCAAGAGAAACCGCGAGAAAAAGCTTAATAAGACCTTCCCAGCAAAAAATGTGGCTCATTCAATTTCCCTTTTAAATAAAGGAAGTATATAAAACTTCGTGGGACAATCTCAAAACTTCACTCGGATGCGGTTTATTAACGAAGTCTCCGTAGAGAGAGCATGAAACTTCCGAACAGCTTGCACCAGCTTACTCGACGATCGAAATGACTACCCCGTCGAAATGTCCGTCGATTTCAAAACTTTTGAAACTGACGATCGTGCTAAATCCAAAATTGGAATTTATATTGAAACTTTGGGAGAACGTGTAAATTTCAAAGAACGAGGAACTTCATATATTGTAGGAATTTCCCATTACTTACTTAAACTTGGAATGGACAGCAAACACCTAGCTGGGAGTATTATTTTTGAAGTAGTAGACTATGAGTTGATCTTCAGCTTTGATAAAGCCTTCCCTTTAGACTGTACAGAAGAAATACGAAATAATCAGAAATACCATTTTTCAGCACCTAACAAGCCAAAAAAACGTTATCCACCTGATGAAAACGAAATAAATGGAAATATATTCTGCAAGCTTTACATAGTCCAATGGGAAAAATAAGAGAAAACGCATGTAAACTCCGAACTACAGCATCCAATGTCATTGATATGCAACAGGGGTACTTCGAGGACGCTAACAGCTGTTGACAATGAATTGTACGAACACACAGGGGACGAAATGGTGTAAAGTTGCAAATACGCAATCTTGAGGCGATTGGCGATGTCCGGAACCAAATGAAGGAACAACCAACTTGGAACTTGAAAGCAGGATAACTGGGTACAGAATGCGAGAGTCACGGGATGAGCTAAGTTAAATAGGAGGGCATTGAGAGCGCCGAGTCAACGCATTTCGGAGCTAGTAATCAGGACATTTGCCGAGACAAAAGCAGCTTTATTTTTTCACCCCAAAAGATTTGGAAACTTTATGGACGACGCTGATGAGTTCGAACTTCGTAATACAGTTTACATATTGATGTTACATTTTCTGCGATTGGAAAGTTTGATGAATATTTCAGTATCTGGCTCCTCTAATGCCTTCATAAATCAAAACTTCTAGAGATTTGGCTGGTGAATAGCTAAGTGAAACAAAACTAGGTAATGGGGGAACCAAACTAAGCAATCTATTTGCAAGTTTCTTAATTATGTTAACTTTGTAACTCGTTGTCGCTGCACGCTGTTTTAATTCAGCATTGTGGCTGGAAAGTGCTGATATTGCTTATTTACCTATTTCCATTTTCATCACCTCCTACGTTCATTATCCTACATATACTTACCATAAATTGTTATCGACGTTGTAGGCTTAATAGACTGTAGATCTGTAGACCATTTTCTATTTTGTTAAGTACCTGGTACTTTTGACGGACCTACGCTGTCCTCTCATACCTATTAACACTGTAATTTTAAAA